>OX421362.1:8819361-18819361 GCA_949126925.1 Cheilosia vernalis
TTTCGGGACTGTTGTGCTAAGATCATCTCTTAAGGCCAAGCATGTAGTATTTGAATACCTTAATGGCTTCCCGTCGAAAAAGCTTCTCAACAGTATTCGAACATTTGAAGATAAGTTAATTCTGCACAAGGATCTCTTTATCGAAGGCCAACTCCAGTTCGAAGCAAATGTTCAAGTGGACACGATCAACAACATCGTTTGGGAAGACTATCTTCAGTCTCTGGTACGAGTCCACGATAACACGGTGATCCATGGAACAAAAACGTTTAATAGCGCACTCACTGTTGTTAAAAATCTAAAGACCCCTACGATCAACGACATCGTGATCGATGATATTTTCAAAAACGTCCTACTCAAAAGCCAGCACCAAAACATTAGCGGAGCGTACACATTCGACATAGTCCGACTGACCAACGTAGATGTTCCGTATGTGAATAAATTCCGCACTTCCGACTTTATTGACACCCGATCACCGGAAGTGATCTTCAATGGCGATCTGGTTGTGAATAACTTGCAAGTTCATGGAAGCCTGTTTGGTAGCGTCGGTATGGACTTTTATGATGTAGAACATCGTGTCAAAGCTATCCCGCGCAAGCCGTGGAAAAATATTCACGTCCTTGGAGATGCATACTGGCCCTGGGGTAACGATCAGCAAAGCGTGAACCTGCAGTATCTCTATGCAAACGCTGTTCGCCATCTAGATGATCAAGTGATAACTGGAAACGTGAACCTCAGAAAACCCCTTATATCCACAATGAACACCAAGGATACCTTTCCCACGGAAATCAACTTCGATGACATTGCGAGTGATTGCTTGTTTCACAACAGCTCCTCGGAGGAAGTTGTAATGGCAGCTAAAGTGTTCACGAAACCGATTCATTTTGCGGATGTAACAGCCGTAGGCCACATGGGATCGCAGGTTGTGAACAGAGTCGACATTTTGGAATTCAATACATCCCTTTATCGGCTTAGTAGGCCGACGATTCTCTACGGACCGCTGACGTTTCAAGCTCCGCCAATCTTTGGCGATCTCATTGTACAGGGTACGGTTAATAATCTGCCAACAAATCAGATTTTCTTGGCCCACACTGGCTATCAGTGGCCGCCGGTAAATTTACAAAGCCTTCATGTTGAAGGTGATCTTCGATTATTCGATATCGATCATATGAGGCTCGACTTTTTGCTAAACAATCGAATCCGTAAGTACGGCCCAGCCCAGGAGGTTTTTGGTCATCTCACATTCGAGGAGCTCGTGCTGGAGAAAGACATCTATATACAATCGATAAATGGCATCGCGATTGATAATACCGTACAAAAAGCTTCCCAAGTCCTTCAGGAAATTTCTGCGCCAAAGACGATCTTAGGAGATCTTCGACTGATTGGGCCGGCGATGATTGTGCGATTAAATGGCGAAGATATTGTTAAACGATACCGCCACACAGTCTTCCTCACCCAAGACTACAGCTTCGATAGACTGTCGATAGAAAGCGCCAAATTCAAGAACGGACTATTTGTCAACTCTTCATTTTCTAACCATTCTATTGGCGGTAGTCCACAAGATTCGTCGCACAAAACGGCCTTCCAGCAGCATACAGAATCCCTAAAGAAGATCTCAGTCAGCCTTAGAGCAGTGGAGGACATTCTCGATGCCAAAGCAATGAATCCAAGGCGGTTAGTCTACCTAGACTACGACTTTAGTACAATTATTGAATGGAAATCATCAAACGACTCAGTTCAAGAGCAATTCGTTTTCGATAACAACAGATACCAGTACTGCGATCGCGAACAAACGATTATCAAATGGTCTAAGCACCACAACAGAATTCTACTTAGCGAAGCCACAACAAATACAATCACTACCGATGAGCATGGTGTGCAGGTGACTGCTGAGAACAACTGCATCGACAGCTACCGTAACGTGCAAAGTCGCATATCGATAACGAACCCAGAATTCACTAAACGTTTCACAACCGACAAACTTGTACAGAGCATCGAAATCTACTATGCCACCAACATCTATGTGGTACTCCACCTCATCGATATGTTTGCAGGAATCAACGAAATTCGCATCCTAAAAATCGATAACAATTTGAAAATCATACAAAATTGGCAGCTCCTCACCGACGGTGTTGGCAAAGTATCACGCCTATTTAAATTACAATCGCACACGATTTTAGTGGTGTCAACTATAATCGATAACTATCCGTCCATAACAATTTACAACCTAAATGCGGATAATCAAATATTCGAAGTAGTCCAGGTTATCGATGGCGATTTTGATGTCATTGAATTGGCACAAATAGCCCCGCACAGCTATCACCTGTTCCTCAGCTGCGTTCACTGTCAGAGAATTTTCATATTCGAGTATGATGCAATAACAACGGAGAACTGTCATGTTTATCACATCTATCAGATAATTAAATTGAAAACACGTATCGATAGATTCAATTTGTTTACACTACCCGACGGGGGAATATATTTGCTAGTGTTGTCAGATCAGGACATTGATTTCTATCATATTTACAAGTATAAATACGTTCAGGGATGGAAACACCATACGTATGGATATTTTAAGAATATTCAAAGTGCATACCCCCTGCTGAAGGACGGCCTGTCAAGTGTCGATGATAATCTGTTGCTGTTGTGCAATCGGAAGTGCACTTTGGTGAAGGCGTTCTATCAATCGTGATGGCACGGTTGGGTGTATTAAATTTCGCAGCAGCTCTTATTGATTTGTAATTGTATGTAAATATTGTAAATATATTGTAGCTCTCTTTTGAACACTTAAAGCGGATTATCCTGTTTCTTTCCTGTATAGTTTCTCTGTTCAGCTTCGGCCATTGCATCTTCCTGTATATTTGCAGGTAGCTTAGTGCTTGCCACATGGTTAGGTTGTTCGTCATGAGTTTTGGCGAAGCGGTCAGACGTTCTTTTTCAGTCGATTTAAAACTGACAGAGTTGCAATCTGAATCGTGGTGCAGTAAGCAGGTTTCGGAAGTCTCTTCCAACTTAGGTAAACAACTCTTTTGCAACTCTTAATCGACTGCTGTCCATGTCAATAATACCATGTTTACAATCATTAAGTAACAATAAACATTTTTATTCGTTGAATATCACAATAACTCTATTCTCTTAATAAATTTTAACTAACTTCGTACGTAGGCAGTTTTGAACTCCTCACCAATCGCGTGAGCCTACAATTTGCTCAGCAAATCCTTGCGCTCCAGCTGGGCATATATTGTTCCGTGTGGCTTATCAACCGGAACGAATACATCGTTATTCTCTCCGGGAACCAACCCTTGGAAAGGCTTCGTGTCAAAGTTAAGGTAGTGTTTATTTGGCATAGTCATCGAAATGGCGGATATCTGTAACAAGAAAGGTTAACCGTAAATAAATGAATACACCAAGTGCGGTGTATTTTTCAACTCACCTGCGGTACAGTATCGAGGACCTCCTTCTCGGTCAAATACAGGGTATTCTGCACACTCGGCGAGGTGACACCCACATGTGGGTCTCCAGCAAAGTTCTTGATAATAATATTCTTAACGGTGTTCCACACATTACAGAATTTCAATGCCTCAACTTTGGAGTACTCCCAGCTGCAATCGACCACCGTACTGAATATTCTGTCATACTGGTCCGGCAGCGAGCGGTACTCATCGTTTACGAAATTCACAAACGACGACTGTGTCGTTTTAAGAACCCGCAGTCCCTTAAGGCCACTCATCACAGTTGGCGTTGACTCTGGAATGGAAAACAACGCTACAAACACTTCCCAAGGATTTTGCATTTCCAATTATGCTCACCGGTTCTCTTGGAAATCACATCACAATATCTCAGGGCAGTCGGTGTAAAGACAAACGCATGATTGTGCTTCTGATTGTTGTTCAACTCACTGGAGTGAGTGTTTGCTGAGCTGGCGGATTGGTCTACACATCCAGTTTCCTCTTGGTGAATGCGTTGCCAAGGATACTCTTCAACATGAACATGCACCTCCTTCACGTGTGAGTATTTACCAAGGAAATGTTTACTCAGCAGCAGAGCGAATTCCTCAGGGTTCTGAACGCCGTGTTTCTTCGCCAAAAGGTAGACCGTATTTTTTTGCGAATCAGTTGCCACAATGTCCGAGTTGTCACCTGGGGAAATAAACGTGCAAAGGAACTCCGTCAATAATTCATAAATTAAATAACGACATTCAACGAAGGTGGTTACGGTGACGTTTTGTCTGCAATAATTTACCCTTTAAATAATCCCTTTTGGTCTCCAATTTGAGATGTGTTGCAACCTCGAATTCCCGTATCGAATGGAGTGGACCTTTGCGGGTGACGTGCAGAATTTTTACTGCATCCTTGCCATAGCTGCTGTCACCGATTGTGTAGGCATTGCTTGTGGGGTTCTTATTCGAACCATGGTACAACTTTTGGGGAAACATGTTTTCTTTTTGTGTTTCTAACTCTAATCTTCGGTCGAAGGAACTGTGGTTTGTACTGTGCGCAGGCACGCCATCAAGAGATGGTTTTATATGCTTTTGATTGAGAAGATATAATCTTATCAGGGTGAGATTCTTTTGGCCTGTTTTTTGTTGGAATATGCAATGGATTTGATATATTTTGTTTGCCAAAATTTGTCGGTTTGTTGATCTTCCCAAATGTGGCTTGATATCTTATTTTCCTCTCACGGTCGTTTATTAGCATTGAGGGAGGATTGAGTGGTAAATATTTAAATTTTGATAAAAATGTTGTTGGGATTTGATTTTTTTTAGAAAAGCCCTTAAAATATGAGTCAATATAATCGCATTGTGTAAGAGATCTTCAGAAAATTCCTCATTCAATTTTGAAGCTTATGTAATCTGTGAGCAGTTAAATATTGACTCTGATAGTAGGTACGTTCCCATTGTCATACACTCAAGGCTGGGTTATTGTTGTAGAACTTTTGGCAAGCCTCACTGCAGAGTAAGACAGGGCATACAAATTTGAGTGCTCGAAAAGTTGGCACAGTATGCGAGTTTGGGCCAGTTGGATTCGATCAGTACCCGCACTTGGATAGCTGGGCGTAAAACTTGCTGTTGAGTATATATTTTTTATTTTTTATATTTTTTTTTTTTTTATTTTTTTATTTACCATCATCGAGGACACACAAAACACTACGTTCTCTTAGTGTGACCTCTCAGTAACGCTTTACACAACTGTTGTTTGATGCGCGACTTAGCGTCATCTACCGATCTTCAATCTTATAGACTATACTTCAAATATTAAATTAATTTAATCAAAAACCAATGAAAAAACGCAATTTTTAAAATCTAATCTGGATAAGCAAAAATCAATTTCATTGCAGAGATCATTGAATGTGCTTATGCACCTTGTAATAGGCTCGTTGTTACCATAATTGGTTGTATGCCTTTCTGTATAAATTAAGCTTCTAACCCGCAGAGACCTCTGGGGGGCGTATATATTTAATAGATAAAGCAGTTCTGGTGACTTAATATGATAATTAATAATATCGCGAACAAACATGACAGAAGTTACAGTGCGTCTGAAACTGAGGGTTTGCAAGCCGACTAATGTGCATCTGCTGTCATAATTAGGAAGCTCATCAAACACATATAATTTACGAACCGCGTATCTCGTGAATTTCTTTTGGACTCTTTCGAGTCTAAGTTTGTGTAAGACATATGGTGAAGAAAGCCCAACAACGAGTTAGACTTAGCAATGACGTAATCGTAATGCAAATTAAAATTTAATTTATAGTCAAATATGACACCAAGATCTTTTACCTCATCAAGACGCTGAAGTCTAAGATCATTTATAAAATAATTATGAAAAATGGGTGCAGCAATACGGTAGGCCGTAAACACCTTGCATTTAGAAATATTAAGTTCTAGAGCATTGTGATTACACCATTCCGATAACTTATTAATATCTGATTGAAAGCGAGTACAATCAAAAATATTATTAACCCGAGAAAAAATCTTCAAATCATCAGCGAATGTCAAAACTTTACAGAATTTAAATATTTCGTGGACATCGTTAATAAATAAAATAAATAGCAACGGGCCCAGATGACTACCTTGTGGAACGCCCGACGTAACTTCAATTACACGAGAAGTCAAATTATCGACCTTTACGATTTGCCTTCTATGGGTTAGGTAATTAACGAACCATTTTAGCATTGAGGAATGAAAACCCAACGATTTTAGCTTAGCCAAAAGTAAGGTGTGATGCACTCTATCAAAGGCTTTTGTGAAGTCAGTGTAGAGTACATCAACCTGTACACGTTTCTCAAAACTATTAAAAATATAATTAGTTAACAAAGCTAAGTTAGTTTCGAACTACCTAAGAATAATAGCCCGCAATGGAATTTTTAATTTTCAACACCAAACAGTATTTGCCATAAAATGTTCCGTTCGAACCAGCGGTCCACGAATTCGTTCACAATCCTGGGGCTATAAACAGTATGTCAAAAAGTTGGCCTTAACTTAGTTGCGTTTCGACGCTATGAGTCTTCATTTTATGAGGCAATGTTAAAAAATATTTTTTCTATAGTGACGCTTAAGCAGCTATTTAGGAACGTAAGTAAATCATTGGTCTAGTTATTCATAAAGTGGTATTTGAAAAGTTAAAATTGGACTAAAAGGAAGGACCACTGTCATTTGAGAGCAATTTTCTTCCCCAAGTATATGGAAAGCTTATAACTTTCAACAACATTTCGAGCTGTATCCATTCCTAGCAATTAAAAGGCCCACCTCTTGTATACAAAAAAAAAAAAAAAATCATAACCAGAAAAGACAACTTTCACTATTCGTGGAGTATTCGAATATTACCTACTTTTTTTATAATTTTTCCCTTCAAAACTCTGTATCACTAGTCAGCACACAGGGCGTATACGTAACATTCTCTCACCTCTAAAAAAGTCCTTCTGCGTGTACAACTTTAGATGCGTGGAAACTTCGAACTCTTTGATTGAATGAACTGGACCTTTTCTTTGCACGTGCAACAGCTTAACCGAGTCCTTTCCGTATCCAACATCCGATATTCCATATGACGAATTGGGCGGAAAATATCGTTCCACCTTCCCACCATCACCTTTGTACAACTTTTGCGCGAACATAATTCACAAATTCGATTTGATGCACTCTTTCAGATTAATCCCCCAGAAATGGATCTCAAATCCAAGGGACGATGATATTTTATACCTGATGCATTCCCTTGTACTAAGATAAGCTCTTATCATTAAAAAAATTACATGATTGCAACAATCGCAAATATCTTTTGCAGTTGCCCGAGAAGTTGACAGACAGTTTAGACATCACTACAAAAAAAAAAAAAAAAAAAAAAAAATTAAGAAAAAGCACACATACACGCGGTAAAGTTTATCGCACTGTTATTGTTTGCGACTAGGTAAATAAGCAATAATATTAAATATTTACCCACAATAATCTGGGTGCGATTTACTTTCATAAAACCATCGCAGTGAGATTGCTGACAAAATTAGTTTGAGGAATGTTCTTGATTAGGGTGTACAATTGGAAAAAGCGAGAACGACTTTAATCCCTTCTGACTTGACTTTGAGATAGAGACGTTTTATGTACTTTTTATATCCTGCTGTTACTAATTCGAAGAACTACGCAAATTGTTTCCGTTCGGGTGAAATGTACCGCATTCGATTGTAAATCTCAGTGGTTACGTGCTTGGGCGCACATTACATTTGGTTGTTGGTATTGTTGCCATAACGCTGTGCTGTGAGTGATGCGGACATTCTGTTGACAGTCACTATCGGCGCATTGTTTGGACTGGTTCTTTAGAATGATTTTTATCTCTGGAAGTCGCACGACCGAGAGCGTGTGTCCGCCCTTGTAAAAAGGGAATCTCAGAATTGAAAAGCAATTATTTGCTGTATTGAGAAGATTGTGCGTAATCGATATGCCTTCTAAAAGGTTATGTGACTTTCAATAAACTTTCTAAAACACCAAAGTTCGATTTGATGTTTGTCAAGTGTGCATAGTACGACTGTAAGTAATAAACACATGCCAGTGGCACAACAATTCTTTGTAGATCATCTCAAGGCTATGCGGGATTAATAATACTCACAAGTTCTGCTCCTTCAAAGTTTTACACAGCCAACTTCATCCGATACAATCGGAGTGGCTGACACTGCTTCACTTTTATCCAGTTCAAATAAAAAGCAAAGCTATTGAAACTTAAGTCATAAATGGGAAATGTAATACATGTATGTTTAATTATCAACACACTCCGCCAAGTAAATAGTTTGCCAGTGAGTTGCATTTATTAATTAAACATTGTTGTCGTTGTATAAATAGAAACGTACGCCGCACAGCTTGTGGCTTTTTATTATCTGATCTGGTTTCACCTGAGGCTAATTAAAAATTAAAACAAGTTTTAAAAAATAAAACAAGTTTGTAATTAGAAGGTAGAGAGAATCCTAGTTTATGGTCCCGTACTTTTATCGAAATAGGCTGAATACATTCAGGGGGATATAGAACAACCACTTGTGGGATCTTCAAACATTTCAAATTTATTCTTTTTCATCGCAAGGATCGCGAGAGAAGGAGGCTTATTTATTTTAATAATTAAATGTGCATACAGGTGTAAGTCTGTAATAGTTCTATTGCAGATATTCTTTTTGGAGATTCCTAATTTAATTTTTTTAAAAGAAGCCACAGACTTTCAAAGATCATTTTTGTCTCTATAATATGAGGGGTGATTTTATTTTGGACAAGTAATAAATAGCCAAATAATGTAAGCAAGACAGTCGCCGAAAAGTAAGTAAGACCACCCCGAGTTTGACCAATTGCCGCTGTGCTGGACTTAGCTGACGTGACTATAGACCCTGACACAGAAACACATTCCGTGATTTGTCAAACTCAGCAACGAAATTTTCCATACAAAATTCCATATTGCCACCTACAAAATATTTAGTGCGACGGTTTAAAATCAATGAAGCCCTTAGGTGAAGTAGGGGTTAAACGACATTTATAGGAAATTAAACCTTTTTTCAGTAATGAAGGGGTTATATGGCAACTTAAATTTTCTCGCAATCTACGTCTCTCTAAGCGCTCTAGTTTTCTATTTAGCTCTATACGAATTTGGTATGAAGTAGTGATGCGCAAAATATCTATGTTTTCCTGATGGATTTGTAGGTGTGTGTTACATTTTCATAGAATCCTGTATGTTATGCACTGAAGAGCACATGCAAAACAAGTTCAATGAAAACCATTACTTTGGAAGTAAAGGGCCCAGTGATCCCAGATTGGGGGGAAAGTCGTTAATTTTATAGATTTTTTCTAGCAAAGGGGGAAAAAAGGGGGAAGGATTTTTCGGGGGGAAAACAATGTAAACAGGAAAAAATTTAAAATTTTATTCTAATAAAGTCCTCGAAAGACTACACCATTTTTAAATTATACAAAAATACGAAACAAATTGTTTACTTCTACTTTGGCTGGAATTTTGTACACTAAAAATTTGTTAAAAAAAATTATTACGACTTTGTGGTAAAAAAAATGCTTAAGACTTAAGCACAATGTATGTACAAACTTTAAGGTAGGTACATATCAGTGGCGTGGCGTGAACATTATAAAATGGGAAGTCGAAGCAAAAATTTATCATATACCTATAAATCTAAAAAACCTTAGACCCAGTGACCCTGTGCAACTTGAAACAAAATCATACATTGCACATTTGCAAAATCGTTTTCAGAGTACCTATACTAAATTCACTTAAGTCATGCAATGCAATCTGCCAAAGTGCCAACTGAATTTGTAAACCAAAACACACCCTTACCTACCTAAACATACTACCTGCAATTATTCACACAAGAGACAATAAGAAAAGAAGAAGTAAAAGAAATTCGAATAACTCGGAGAAAAGCGCGTTATTTCATTCATATCATAGCCAAATAAACACATACGATATACCCAAAACACAACCCAGTGGCCAGTGGCCATCCATGGCCAGTACCAGTACTCAGCTCAGCTTTGGGAAGAAAAAAAGAGATACAAACATAATGTTCACTCAGATTCGGCAGTCAAAATGAAATTTGTGAGAGCTTGTAACTTGAAGAAAAGCGGGTTATTTTCTACAATGGGTGTTGAACAGAGAGGTGTCAGACTCAGACAAAGTACTCAGGGAAGAAAAAAAGAGATAACAAGAAAATTTTCTCTCAAAAAGAACTATAAAGTGAGAACTTTAATAACCCGACATATTTTGGGTTACCTTCGCTTTGTCACGACGAGACGATGACGATGTTGTATGAAAATGGATACACACACAATTTTTATATGAGTGCTTTTGTGTGTGTACCATTTGGTGAGTAGGTATTCAAATTCATTTGGTAGTGTTTCATCTTTCATGTATATTCGGTTTTTGGTAGACAGATAGTGTTGCCTGGTGGAGATTTCAAAAGGTAAACTCGGTAGGAATCGAGTTATATGGACGCCACGCCACTGGTACATATATATATTTAAATATAATTCCTATATTTTTTTTTTATTTGCTTAGTTCTAAGATATTAAAATAAAATATAAAATGTTAAAATAAAACTTTAATAAGGGTTTTTGGTTTTGGGGCGAACAAAATAATTTTTATTTTGGAAAAAGGGGAAAAAATATCGTTTTGGTGTTAAAAAAACGGATCCAAGGGCCCAGCCCATAGTTGTAATTGCGTGCTGAAAATCCTAATTTACTTTGCTTTGCTGAGATCGAAGCACAAAAAAAACAGATCTTTTAATGAATTTTTATGTTTTTTTTGGCAACACTTTATAGATACTTTAAGCTATAAATTCTTGCAATTACCAGCATGTAATGCCTTCCTATACTACCTACAACGATACGAATTGATTAAAGTTATCTATATCTAGATGTTGAAACGTATAGAACCTTTCCAGGTGCTATTATCTATCTTAATGAGAAGGAAAATCTAGATTACACAAAAATCAAAATTATTCATAAAAAATCGATATTATCGATATTATCGATTTTTTCGGGCCGATTTTTTGTTTGCATCGATGTTTTCATTTCGATATTAAAGTATCGATGTATCGATACGATCTTGAATTATCGCGCATCAATAGTATGAAGGTGGTAAATGGCCATACAATTTTGAAAAATCATTATGGAAAAATGTGTTAAAGTCACGTAACACCTTTTGATACTGAAAAAGCAATACAAGTGTTTTTATTTTGTGCTTAAAGGAGGTATACGCGCATTTTTGAAGGAAAATAGTTTTCGTAAAAAGGAGGTAAAGGCCCTTTTATTTTTAATCAACAAAATAGGTATTTACATATAACTTTGACTAAATAAAAACGTTACTCTTAAAAAATCATATATCTTTCTATATCATGTATTTTGCCACTCAGGTACTAAGGTACTAGTCTGAGTTGTTAATACAATCAAAGTTACAGTTCAAAAACTTTGAGCTCAAATATCTCGAAACTATGCAAATGTCACTTAAGGGCTTCGATTATTAGTAAGGCCCATTGCCGTCTAGCATAAAAGAGGTATATTTAGCGGATTATAGCAAAATATCGTTAAGACAACAGCGCACATATTTCTGACAATTTGTGTTTCTAAAATATCCCTTCAGCTGTTTGGTTTTAATTTTCTTAATTTTGTACAGCAGACACCTTTGCCATCAAAAATATGACACACACGTAGCTCCATTAAACAATTTGAACGGTTCAGTTATCCAAAGTGGGGACTTCTCTGTGATGTTTAATATTTCCAAGTCAAAGAAATATATACATAGTTTCATCCCTTTGAAAGCAAAAAAAGCCTTTTAAACGCTTTATGTAGATAAATTTAAATTGAGTGAAGGATAAATAAAATTCCATATTTTTACGTGAAAGACTAGGAAAACAAAATGGATAAATATATTTACTTTCAGCACACATGCGATTCCCACCCAGTTAAATGCCTAATGGAATACTTTCCCAATTAGCCAACAAACTATGTTCGTGTGCTTTGTGTAAAAGTCTCTCTGTAACTCTTTTGAGTGAAGCAGTTACCAAGACACCTGTTTGTGTCTGTCAGTCAAACACCTCTAGTTGCATGACAATTTGCCATGATAATCACTTTGGCCGCACAATTACCTAGCCGTCAGGCAAATAAAACTTTAAACGACTCATAATGAGCCAACATGAGTGGTGAGCAAACATCGCAAGTGATTCTCCATCTCCACACCCTCAAAGTACACTTTGGGTAAATGTTTCCCAGAAGACCGTTCAACTGGACCGGATATTAACATAAACCTTCCTCGCTCTGGATGACTCACTTACCAAACCAATTGTGACAATCTAAGCGCACACCTTTGCCATTATTTAATATTTCGGCTTCCAGTACCACTTAAGTATTCAACCCTATCGGATCGAGAATGAAATTTTACCATATCGTAGACATTTGGCTGATTATCCTTGCCGTCATTTGGGGCTCGCAGTGCGACTTTCGGCAATGCAGGGACTGCCAAGGAGTGATAAAAACTCGACAGACCATCGTCACTTCGCCAAAGTATCCGGAGAGTTATCCTTCAAGCACATGCTGTGATTACATCCTTCGATCGCCGTATCGTTGCCCCACAAACTATCACATACAGTTCCTTGATTTCTCTGTGGAACCATCGTCGAATTGTGTAAATGATTTCCTGGCCATTGGCGATGTGGGGGACCCTGATGTTGATGTTCGTAATTACAACGATGATGTCCTTTGTGGCCGAGTGACTGGCATAAGAAAATACCATTCCCAAGATGGCGTGCTAAGAGTGCGATTTGTGACAAACGATGTGCTTGAGGATAGAGGCTTTCGCTTGTTAATTACCCGCTTGTCATGTGAGGAAACAACGGCACCTAATATCACTTACCACACAACACACAAGAAACCGACAGTGACACTTCCTAATTTGGATCTCCTGCCACCTCTTCAAGGGAAACATACCAAACTTGAGGTACCTGATTTGACAAAGCAAACTAATAACTATCAAGGAGAACAATATTTACCACCATCGGAAGGATATTTACCAAACAATCCGACATATCCATTTTACCCGCAATCACCGGCTTCTTCAACGCCCACCAACAATGGCTACTTACCTCCAGGAAGTATTTGTCCCTCTTCACCGCCACTGGTCCAAGGAAACCCATATAATCCTCCACAGTTGCCGACAGGATCATGCTGTGCCGGGAGTTTTCGACACCATCGTTTCTACCTTACAAGTCCTGACTTCCCAGCAAGGGCAGATGCGAACCCGCCTCATGATTGCTTCTACTACATTGAAAGGTCCGGACCGAATGTGTGCCGTGTGCGGGTGGTGTTCCGCTTCTTTGCTTTAGGAAGTGCGAACGCCTATTCGGGGGAATGTGTGAATGATTTTATTGAGATTGATGGCGAAAGGATGTGCGGCTGTAGGACGGGATTTGTCTACACCCGGGACTGGGGTTTGGGGGCGAAACTCATTCGTTTGAAGACTTATGGTCGACTAAGTGGCACCACATCGATGGGTTTCCTACTGGATGTCATACAGGAGGACTGCGGTGTGAGATACTCTCGACAAGTGGGTGCCGAGCCTAATAAACTAATACCGCACCCAATTGTCGAGACAAACAGCACAACCAGGACGAAGGTCTTTTTACACAATACAAGGACGGAAGCGTTGGGTTTTTCTTCAAAAGATGGTGTGAATTCGAAATTGATTTTCAGCCAGGCGAATGCCTGTGAATTTGGCTTCGCTGATTTGCTGAGGATTTCATTTGATCCCTTGTGGGTAACCAGGCGTATGTGTTACTCAAATTAAAAGTACACAACTTTCGCCTATATCCCTTAAGGTGCGATTTAAATTTAAGTGCAAACAGCCTTCAGTTTAAATATACAAATAAAGGTATACATATATTGTAACAGCATTCGTCTAAGGGACCTTTTATAGATTCAATAAAAGGCAGGAATACCGCCCAAACAATGCGGTGATAAGAGTTCACTTTCTCGCCTAAATAACAGCTTTTTAATGTCCTCCAGAGATTGTATCTTAGAAAACGAAATACAGAGAGAAAAATGGAAATGAGCCCTGAAAGGACATTTTATTACGACAAATCGCTATTATGTTCGCTGTACATATGGCAGACAATAAAACATAGCACCTAATGTGACCTGCCAGCCCAACTGTAGCTGCACTTACATGCTGTGTGCACTAAAAAGGATGATAAATTTGCACTTTTAAGTAATAAACATGAGTGGGAAATACAGGAAACATTGGAATTTACTAACACACCCCATAATGCTTCGGCCGTTTCGGGGGCTTATGGCTAACAAACCATTTACTGTGCATTTAAAGCGACTTGTAATAAAATGCGGAGCAAAAATTGGGTAGGTCAAGGTGTCCATTAGGAATGGTATTCCATTTTCTGTGGGCGTTGAAAGGATGAGGATTGATTTTAGTAACTCATTTGCAGGACGCGATAAAGCATAGTGATTATTTCTGCTACTGTGTTGATCCTTTGTGTTAGAACTGAATTAAGAATCGAGGGACCTGATGGGATAGTGCGTGTCGATCTACAAAGTTTTTATAGTTCGTTGTTAAATAAAAGTTCTATATAAAAAAAAAATAGTTGGCGCAACAGGTCTGTACGGACCCTAGGCCTAGCTTTTCACAACCATTCGTTTTGTGTGAGTTTTTCATTTCAAGTTATACATACATTTTGAATATAAAACGAAGAATTTCGATTTCTTTGTAAATAAAGATCTTCGTCTTCGTTTTGATGGAGCTTATGCCATAGATCGCACTTTAATATCAGGTTAAATATGGAGTCTGCCCCAGCCTAAAGAAAACAAAAATTCAGTTAGTTTTGTTAGTTTTAATTTGAATTTTTAATGGGGTAAGTCTTTTCCGGGTATACAGACAAAGTCATTAGAAGATTGATAAAAGGCTTAGAAGTTTGAAGAAATATAACAAATTCTTTTCATATCTACATAATTTTTTTATAGACATAATGACAGGCGTGTTTCATAAAAAAAATCAGATCGGTGCAATGCAAATCGCACTATTTAAGCGCGAAGTTTATTCGAAATAAATTGGACAGTAAAATAGAAATATATTGAGTAAATCAAAAATGTTTAACAAAACAATTAGAAACAGATAAATATTTTGATTTCACAGAAAACAAAATTTTATACGCAGAGATTTAATATTTAAACTATGAATATCTTAACTGAACAATTTTATAAACATTTTAAAATAGTTTTGAATTTTAGATAAATTTAAATAAATACATAAATTAATAAAAAAATAAATTAAAAAAACATAATACAAAAATAAATAATTGGAACATTATCTGTACAAACAGATTGTGAGAATACAGAAATTATATAAGGAACATTTTTACAGATCTATTAAATTTTGTATTCATACATTATTTTTATTCACTACATCTACACTCTACAGGCTTTCCTTTTCCTAGTGAAAAATATGGCCTGCATTTTGATAGCATTGAGCTTGACTCTTCACGATTAAAATTAATCGTTCACTTTGTTTAACGCATGTCGTAAATCGTTCTCAATTTCAGGACCAAAACTATTTGAGCTGTAAATAGCGGTGTCATCCACAAACTTTGCTATTTCACAGTTTTATATTTGCGGAGAATCTGCAACGTTATGTACAATAATGGAGCCAATACTGATCCTTGAGGTACACCCGATGTTATATTTTTTAAAGATGAATGTACGTCATTCAAATTTACTTGAAATTTTCTGTTACCGAGAAAACTTTGTACCATAAAAATTATGAGATATAAAGGACTACCAAATAACTTCAATTTAAGCAGAACACCTTCATTCCATATGCTTTTAAAAGCCTTTTAAACATCCAAAGAACAAAACCCGTAGACTGTTGTACACCAAATTTTTGTGCTATGCCCCTGCCTGAATTTGGCCGATAACTATTGGGACTATTATTTGGTTTTGGGAATTGGTATTATCTTGGAGGTTTTCCATTTGCTTGGAAAGTATTTTTACTTGATACAAGACAATTCTAGGACAATCTATTCCAAGTGCTTTATTACTACGCATATTTCGAACGATATCTTTGACATCTTCGTTGCAAACGAAAACGTGTACTGGTAAGGAAAGGACTCATGCGTATGATTTATACAATTTGTATAGTCCCATCTACTACGTTGATAATTGAGCTGCTTTCATCAACAGGTCCGTAGGGATAATAGGAATAGCTTCTCGTAGCCATTCCTTTTGTGTAAATTTTTAATTTACGGAACGAATGGATGGGGGGTTTACAATTTTACGCCGCGTCCAGCGGCTAATTGAGAAGCTCTTTCAAGACAGTTGTACTATCGGATGTTTGTCAGACGTTCGCGAGAGGTGGCGCAGTGAAAAAACGATGAGTTGGAATTTGGGTTTTTGCGGGATTCGAACCTGGGACCCCGCGCTTAGTAGTCCAAATTACTAACCAATAAGCCACTGCTTTCAAAGGAAATTATTTATCGTAGGTAGTTCGAGTATCTTCTTGTTGGACATCTAATTCTAGAGGTGACTGCGCTAGTATCCCCAGTTGGACACAATTGGAGCTCCGTAAATCCCCGTAGAAAAGTTGATATTACTTAGTCAAGTTATTTTCGCATATCCATTATTCAGTGATGCCATACCGTCTAGAAAATAAGGATTCCGCTTAAAAGTCCACTTTATTTGATGATATCCAAGTTGCAATAATTTACATCAGGGATAGGTACCTTTGTTTATTTTAAAATTTATGAATTTGAAAATTTAATATAACGAGTGTAATCAATGTATATTGTATATTCCATCACAATGCAACTGCATCTGCACGGTACACATTTCTATATAGATAAATAACTATTTAAATACGCAATGTGAATGTACACAAAAACGGTAAATTTGTTGATGGCATTTATTTTACTCTGGTATGATATGACACGGTTTACAACTTTTTACTTTATTTATAATTACATTATTACGTCTCACTAATTTGTTTTAGAATTATGTTCTCCTTTATATTTACACTTAAGTTTAGTTGAAAAACAATGAAAGTATACAAAGAACTTTTGCTGTGCATGAAATTTAAATATGTGTTTTTTTATTAATATTTATAAATATATCTTTACAATTTGAAGTTTTGTTTACAATAATTATTCATTTTAGTTGCCGTATGAAGGGTAACTATATTTTTTACAAATATTTAAAGAAAGTTTTCTACTTAATAAGTTCTACATGTTGTTGGACTCTAAGACCGAGAGAGAGCGAAATTGAGAGATAGAGAGAGTCAGGACAATTATTGGTTAAGAAAGAAAGAGGAGAATCTAAACTTTTAATGTCGAATACTTGTTTCAGTCCAAATTTAATTTGTTTGCTTATAATGTGGGTCTATTCTTTTCCTTTGGCGTATATGTAGTTTCATTTCGATATCGTGCGAGCGATTGTCGTAACTCGACTTCTGTTCAAGGAACGCTGTGTTCTTAACCCAGAAACCGGATATTGGTGAATATCGCCTTTGCGGGACGCTTGCGATTGCAGAAATTCACCGTCTTATGTTGATTTCCGTTGCGATTTTCATGCAAGCCCACGAGAAGTTTGAAAACGTCTTCCTTGCTGGGTGTGCAGGCGTAACGTATTTCCGGCTCGTAGCTGCTTCTATTAAGAAAATGGACAAAGTTTATATTGTATATTTATATTTACATTTTTTAGTATTAATCGATGCATTTCGAAAACTTATCATAATCACCTACCTCAAACTATAGATGAATCAGTTTGAGCGTCTGTCGATTTATGATTTGTGGATTTGTTATTCCAAAAACGACTTGATTATATCAAGAAACTCAATATAAAACAGCATAATATGCATGTATATCAATCTAAATAATTTGACATCACCGAAAGGTCACTAGGTGCTCATTTTGGAAATCAC
Source organism: Cheilosia vernalis (assembly GCA_949126925.1). Taxonomy (NCBI): domain Eukaryota; kingdom Metazoa; phylum Arthropoda; class Insecta; order Diptera; family Syrphidae; genus Cheilosia; species Cheilosia vernalis. Next base: position 8,837,289 of record OX421362.1, read on the forward strand.
TTTTTATTAATTAACCAACCTCAAGTAAAATACCGAGAGAAATAGACTTCGTATCTGTAACATAGGCCGACATTGGTACGAAAGTAGGTGTAACAATTTTGTTTGCTTTTGTTTATTTTATTATTACACCTCTTCTAAACTGACTAATATTGCATATTTATATATTTTTTGGGTGAAATGTAACAGGAGGTAAATCCTAAATTACGCAATACCCCATACGAGAATACGACACTCCAGCTGTTTACATGACGGTTCTAGTGAAATGTATGCCTTTCATCTGATAAAAGCATTCCATAGGAAATAAAATTCAAATTCAGAGAACATGACAAATACCTTTATGAAACTACCCCATTAACAAAAAATTAAGAATATATTTTCAGCTGGAATAACTTACAACAATTTAAGTGGGAATCTTTAAATATTTACGCTTTTCCCGAGAAGGTACTCAAAACAATAGAAGAAAATGCTATCTGTCGCCCTGCACTCTTTCAAGTCAATTGTGGTTAGTTTAAATGCCAAATCATTTCTACAAATTCTTGTAAATATTGAATATACCTACGGTTCAATCGAACACAATTAAAAGAAATAAACAAACAAAAAATATTATCACACAACTCACTGCGCCCACGTGAACGGTGGCGTCAAAGCCACACCGCGATACCAATAATCATTTTTAGTGTCCAGGCTAAATTTTTCGAGCTCACAATGGCGAAATTTTCCATACAAAATTGCGTATCGTGACCTAGTAAATATTTAGTGTGAAGGCTAGGGCCGGTGTCAAAGCTGCTTAAATCCTTGGTTAGGTTACCATAGATTAAGGCTTACCTACCAATGTTTACAAATCAGTGATAAGCAAAGAGTGTTTATTGAGCATTTTTTTAACTTCGGTTACCAAACCGTAGCACAAATCGTTCCATTTTTCCAATTTATTAGTCAGTTCAGTGATTGACCGAATTCATGGTTAATTTATTTTTATTTTTCCTGTTCTTTTGTTTTGATAAGTTATTTGTTTAGGTAGATTGTTTATGAATATATTTATTTTTATTTATCTTAGTTAACACAAAAAAAAAAATGTCAAAATCGAGCAATACAGGATTTTTTATGAACTGAGAATGGAACTTTGTTTTTGTGAGATAATAAACAATGTTTTTAAAACCAAAACCGAAATAAAGGCGAAACCATTAACCAATAAAATTTTGTAAAATATTTCCTCTAATGCGTGTGCTTTATCTCAATTTATGAGAGCTGTCATCGGCTTAAAATGTTGAAAAAACCCTTATTCATGCATTATTCAGTTAGAAGCCCGTACCCTCACCTTCAATTGACTGGCGTATAGTGTATTCTATACATGTGTCAGTTGAAAACGTCAACGAATCCGATGTGAAAGATTTTATTGGTTAACCCTATCTTGCATTATATTCATACTATTACATATTTGTATTTTTATCTTTGTTTGCACAATGCTATACAAACATTTTTACGTAGCAGATACGTCAAAATGAATACCTATGTATGTAGTACCTTAAAAATCTTAAACAAACGAAATGACAGCAAATCAGTGGTTAAATCTCATCAACCGGCCAAAATCGGCTGGTTATCGATTTCTCTGGTTAACTAACCAAACCACTGATTCTCTGGTTAATATTTTCCTGAATAAACACATTCGCTAGTTGCCAGGTGGAAAAAATCAATGATTAAATATAACCAAGATTGAACAAAACCGGACCTAAAAATCATTATTAGTCAGGCCCACAGACAGCAAACTCTCCACTCGGTATAATTATTTTCAGGGTATTTTTCCCAGATGAAACTGTTTATAGTTCATATTCGCAGGAAAGGGATATAAAATCGACCGAAATTTATTAATCCACCAGTCTTGTTAAACTTATATAAAAAAAGACGGAATAGCCAATTGTCGATGGCAACACTGTATACCGAATTAAGTCGTACATAATTTTCCTTCTATCCGAACAATAGTCTCCCTGACTGAGCTAGGTACTTTTAATTAGATTTCGCACAAATAAGTCAAATTGGCGACTGAGCCAAAGAGATGCCAGTCTATGGTTATTAGTACACAATGCTTAGCAACTCACCCCCGATTTCGGCTATGCCTCTTCCATGGATACCGTCGGTAATACCTTGAACGCTTCTCCATGCCACTGTTCAACGGATACAATGTATTGCTGTCATCACCTGGATTTTCTTCCACATATACCACTGGCAAGGGCTCGGATGAAGGATCCTTAAATTACAAAAAAAAAAAAAAATCCGAAAATATGAAACCCATTCTAATCTCCCATTGTACGGGGTTTTTTTTTTTGAAAAAGTTTGATTCCACATGCTACCTCCAACAGCCTCATCAGCATTGCCGACTTGCTAACAATGTCCTGCTCTTGTCGGATGTCTTCCTCGAGTTTTCGTAACAGTTCGTACTTTTCTGGCACAGCCAAATCATTGATTGTGTTGTCCATATAGTCGTCCTCATCGTCCACCACACCAGTTCCAGTGGCAACAACTGCTGCTGCTTCGGCATTTAGAGCACGTAAAAGTTCTGAAAAAAAAAATCAAATGTCACGATTAACAGAATTGTTGCGGGACAACCTTAAGTGTTACATTCAATGGATAGATATATCGCACGCATTCTTACACACAATGGGATGTTTTTTTTTGTTGTTTTTTTCATTGCTCGGAAGGTCCACATGGTTCTATTCCACAAAACCGAATCCTATACCCTAGTCAATCGAAGGAGCATCACTCTATCACTGTCATCGGAATACAATGCATGCGGCAAAAGGGATAAACGCTGAGAGGAAATTAGGTTCTATTTTGAGAGGCAATGCTTTCATCTACAATGCTGTGATTTCCCACTATGGCTTCCATGGTGGTGCTGTGGAATTCTGGAACTCGCAGACTTGTTGCCCAGTGTGACGCAGCCTTATTGTGTTTTTATTTTGTTTTGCGTAATCATTGGTTTTAGCAGGCGCCTACACGAGATGTGAGATTTCCCGCCATTACACACATCATTAGGTGTTTTATTGTATTCACGGACAAAGTGGTTAAACAACGTGGGGTATTTGCGGTTTATGTTGCGGAATGTTGCAACTAACTCTGAACTGTCACAGTGGATGATTTAAGTGGTGTGCAGGGGGAGGAGATGAAATGTCATTCAATATACCAGCACAATCATAAACAATCGGAGGAATCCTAATATCCCCGGCCTAATAATTTCACTTTTCCGTGAATTTTGCTGATATCCACCTCATTTTGCCGGTCGTTGCGTATATTCCACTGGTTCGATAAGGTGCTGAGTATGACGACGGCAGAATCTGCAGGACAATGTTACTTTCGAGATATTCGCTGCCTTTTGAAAGGTCGGAAGTGGTAGTTTTACTATGAATGGGGAAATTTTAGAGACGCAAACGGATACGTCAGATTCCATGTGTCTTTTATTAAAACAGCTCCTATTTTTAAGATAGAGCTACTACACGCTGTTCCGAGTCTGAGTTGAGAAAAGCTTAAAGCAGGCATAGTTAACGGCCCCCAAATTCATAAATTGGTGAATGATCCCGATTTTAGCAGTTCAGATATCAGAAATGTCAGAAATTGTGAAAATTCCATGGGCTTCGTCTGTTTGTGTTTTGTTTTTAATTTCTTTTCAATTTGAAGGGTGACGATTACGTTGAGCACGCACTGAAGACAAGTTGTTTAACTTCCATCGACTTGCAACATAAGCATCAAAGTGCACTTTCTAAATAGCCACTTCAAATCATTTTCCTCCAAATCTATATGACTTGAGTAAATCACAGGTCGAACAATTTCACCAAAATATTCGGACTATGGAACGATTCCAGGGTCACAGGGATGCACATGAACACAAGATGGCTGATTTTTTCCGGAGTATTCAGAAAATCAATTGGTCGTTCAGCAACCGTAGAAAATCACATAAAAGAAAATTCCAGAGGTTGTAGGTTTTTTTTATTATTTTTCTAAGACTAGAGCCGATACAGAAAAGCTGATAACAAATTTGAAAACAGCGTCTAAAATTAACTCAAAGGCATGCAAAATACTCCATGCAACCGCCTCGCTGTTGATCATCCTTCTAAATCCCTCGAGTATACCTTTGCCGAACCTACACTTCCAAATCGGTCGAGTACTCCTTGAAGAATAATCACCGTGCGGTATGTGGCTTACAAACCCCATGGAAACAACGATGTTAATCGTTTAACCTTAAGCCAAAATTGTGAAACCAATTCTCCAAAATTGTTACAGGAAATCTGCTGTTCCAACGAAAGGGATAAACATCAAGTGTTCTTTCGGAGAACCAAATTATACGAGTGTTGTGCATCCTGCAATTCCACTTGAAAAGTAAACACTAAGAGCTTGTAAATACCATTTAAGGAGGTTTCCCTTGCTTCGCTCATCACGATTGGAATGCCTGTTTTTACCCAAGGCAAACACTAAGTAAATATATTGATCTCCTGAATCATACACCCACTTTTGCGAAAATTCTCCCATACTTGTTATTGTTATATTGGTTTCGGATTGCAAAAACTTCTTCCGATTTCAATAAACACAAGCCGAAGAATAATATTCTTCAACTATGATACTCAATCTGTTGCGAATTTGTATTTTATGAATAATATCAAGGAGATGTGTTGTGGAGTTTAGCCCGTGGGGCCGTATATTTGATAGTAGATTGCAAATCAACCTTCAGGATGTTGTTGTTTGTAACTTATTCCGAATTATTGGCATTTAAATGGAAAGCTGTACGTATATTTAGTAGTATCTCTAACTTTAGCAATATCCAGTTTCAGATGTGTTTGGTTGGCGAGAAAGTCAATCCCTTAAAGAAGGACAAAAAACCGCCAATTTATTCTTAAAATAGATTCATACAAATACTTCCCCGTAAACGCGTCTTTGTTTGGAAACTCAAAACCGCACAGTCAAAATAAAACCTTCCACGCAAAATCTCCTCTCCCCGAAACCGTCGTTTTTACGCGTCATTAACCGAACATAAAATATAAGAGAGAATCCTTGACTTACAGGCACCCTTCGTCTTTGGTAATACGTACTGTAAAAGTCAATATTTGTCCGTATATAACGATGATTATCAACCTTATCTATATGCGTAGCATACAGAGCTCCAAGGTTACTAACCCTATTCCGTTTCATACGTGTAGGCTAGCGACAGTCCTGAAATCTATTGAATTAATACACAAGAAATTGATATTCAATACATTTGCTGAGTAGGTCCACGTAGCGTCTTTCGAAGGATAGCTACGCATTAGTTGCCGATTTGCTGATATTTGATTTGACACGTTTTCGTCTTAATGACATTTGCGGTCCAACTGACACCACACGGCTAAGTGAGATGATGCGATGTGAATCGCATATATCAAATGACACCATTTGACTGAGCTGGTGAAGGATCTTATTAAATAAAAGAAATTGTCATGCTAATTCTGAGAACCGGGAACTAATCGAATTCAATACGGTCATATTTTTTGTTGCTATCATAAAACTGCGTCACGTTAGTTACTCGTATGACTTGAGATTCATTTGGATTGGCAATTCCTTGAATTCAAAATTGTTACTAGAATGAGCTCCGTTTTAAAGGAAAGTAGTTCATAATCAAATGATTGTAGGTACATATGTAGTACCGAGCAATAGAGTACCTAACTATTTCGCAAAGCTATTCCTTTTAGAACTGTGCTTTCTCTTTCACTTAAACGTCAAACCAACTTGTAGGAAAACAAACTAAATTTTATATGGCGGGAGATATGATTTGTTTTATTTTATGATTAAAAGTGTATGATAAAGCGCAAAATACTACCTAAAAACATTGCAGAATTAATATTGTGTTTTGAATTTTGATTGCAACTGATGATTTCTAATAGGCCTTGCGCCAATAGCAGTCTACATCTGTTACCGAAAGCTAGAATATAATAGAATTATGTTTACAAAGCAAAACAAAATATGTATTGTATGTCCTGTGTATATTTGTTTGAGCTTTTGTGTTATGCGTAGTTAAACAAAATGTATTAGGTATTTGTTAAAAAGATATCACGGGATTGGCAATAAAGCATCTATAAATGTTTTCCAGTGCAAATAGCACTATCACAACATGGGAATATGTTGCATAAAGGCCGGCCCTACATTTACAGTGAGCAGATTCGATTTCACCATTGAAATCTCCAACTGTTTTCCAGTATATACTGACTTCGTTTTTATGAAATAATTGAAAATTAAAGAAACCTTCACATTCATAGGAAATTCTTTTGACCCAGCGCATCAAGGCCTTTTGCGTGAGCGCAGATAGCTCTATTTGTATGCCTAAGATAAAGTTATCCAATAAGTTGTATACGAGGGCTGTTAAGTCAGTGACTTTTAGGATAATATTTTTTTTTTGTTGGCCAACAGTTTTCTTATTTCTCAACATAACCTCCTTTTAGATCGATACACTTAGCCCAGTGTTTTTCCTTTTTTTTTGTATCCCTCCGAAAAATTGGACCTAAATCTCTAACAGCCCAGCCATTTTTTTAGGTTTGGAAACATGAAATAGTCGCAAGTGGACAAATCTGCAGAATATCCTGGATGGGGTAGCAGTTCATAGCGTAATTTGCGGAATTTAGCCATATGATGAAAATCCTTTGAAATGGTCACTCGGTTGCGTTTATGGTTTAATCCGATCGTCCAATATCATTCTATGGATTTTATCGACGGTTTCTGGCGTAACGACCTGTTTGGGGTGCCCTGAACGTTCGGCGTCATTTGTGCTGGTACGACCACAACGGAACTCAGTAAACCACTTGTTAACCATTGCAATTGATGGGCAGATACCTCAAAGTATTTATCTAGCCTTTCCTTGGTTTCAGTGATGTTTTAAATTCAATCTTTTCCACTTTTATTAAAATTATAGAGGTTTTGTTGCTTTAAATAGCTCTTAAACACAAAGTAAATGACGCCGGCTACTCAAAAATTCACAGTAGTCTAATAAGAGATGACAGTTGACGATAGTAAAATAAAAATTTACAGTTACTAAGCAAAAAATTAAAAAAAGTCACTGACGACTTATCAAGCTGCCTCGTATGAGTGCTTTAAAATTATTAGATTTAAGTTACTTTTAACACTTTTAATAAACACTGATGTGTTTGTTTATTTGTTGAGCACTTTCTTTTGCTCTAGGTCACTTTTAATATTTGATTGCTACAAAAAACCATAATATTTTCCCTATTTCAGAGCATTTATGTGAATTTTTATTTAATTTCAAATTGATGCATAAGTATCTCCCGCCATATACAATTTCGTTCGTTTTCCTACAAGTTTCTCAACTGTCACTTTGTTTTTTGTTTCGTTTGACACTGACGTTGTCGCGAATTACTCTATTAAATAATTTTAATTCAGGGTCATATCTATCTGTGGTCGCAGTGGCATAGTGGTTAGTGTGTTGGACTACTAAGCGAGGGGTTCAGGTTCGAATCCCGCAAAAACCCAAATTCCAACTCAGGGTTTTTTTCACTGCGCCACCTCTCGCGAACGTCTGACAAACATCCGAGAGTATAACTGTCATGAAAGAGCTTCTCAATCGGCCCGTTTGGAACCGGCATAAAATTGTAGATCCCTTCCATTCGTTCCAAAAATTAAAAACTCACACAAAACGAATGGTTGCGAGAAGCTAGACCCTGGGTCCCGACAGACCTGTTGCGCCAACTATTATTATTATTATCTATCTGCAAGGTTTTGACCAACCACTTTCGTTTCAATGATGTTGCTATGGAAACGAACATTTTTCGACATAAATTGTTTGCTCCAAATTTTCAAAGTGACGTATTAAGATTCAAATCATTGGTATGTTTTTTAATACCTATTACACTATTTCTACATATGTTAGAAACCCTAAATTTAAATTACTTTTTTTCGAGGGCTATAACTTCAAAATTACTTTCGCACAACACACCCACATACAGGTTATTGTTCCAACATAATAAAAAAATCACGACGTATTAAAAAGCCTTTTTGTTTGCTACCTACTAATAATTAACTGTATGTCATTCATATACTCGTATGTATCCCTTGTGCGGAAAGGTCAGCACTTCCGCCAGTGAAATAAAATTACTCATGGGAAATTAAGTAATGCGGATGGGATTTTCTATGCTTCGTGGAAACTAGCGCATACGAATCGTTGTCGTTTATCGTAAAAGGATATTTTTATTTGAAGTTGTGGAATATTATACTAATAGACTTAAGCTGCAAACTACTCGTATACGCAAACGACTGAGAAACACAGTATATAAGCAGGTCAAGGTAGATGAATTCAACTCAATGAGATCTTTAAAAAAATATTTTTAACCTCCAAAAGTAAGCATTGCGGCAGTATTGGATAACCATTCGTGCAGGGGACTTACCACTTATATGCTGAATTTTCTCTAGCCAGTTATATGCCCTGGGATATTTCTCAGACATTTATGGTCTCCCGAGGCCTCCTATCGCCCACAAAACCCTAAGATACGAGCAACGAACCGAATCATCTTCGATTCAGCGTCACCTTTGAAATTTAAATCCAAATATTACATAACATGCAAATTCACATATTAACAACAAAACACTAATTCTGTTGAACATGAATTCTAATTAATTCCAAGGCATCACGTCTTCCTTTTCACAAAATTATTTTCATTAGTTTAATCCACCAGTCACATTAAGTCACACCTCATATGTTGCTGACGACAGATACATGACTCGTGATGAACACCCCCGCCATTATAAACTCCATACAAACCGTATACTCATGCAAACATTTGTACTTACCATCACCAGGATCATATACAGCTCTTTCGATTTCCTCCGAATCGTGTGGATGGTACGATACACTACCCGGCACCAGTACCATACCGCCGCCAGCATTACCACCACCGGCTGTACCCATCCCAGCAGCACTACCACCGCCAGTCATCATTGCGTTAGCGTGACGAGCTGCCATACCGAGCCCCGATGTTGGGGTAGCCACAGCAAAGCCCATGATACTGTCACACCAGCAAACTAAAATTATGGCCCACAGCAGATTAAAGAAGGACATTTTCTCCGTGTCTTTTACTATGCCTTCTGACAGGTGGTTCTTTTGTTTCAGATTTATGTGAGATGGTCTTTTCGTCCTCGAGTGTCCTCACCAAAGAAGCTGAAAAGAGAAAACAATTTACAACAATCTTCATCGTTAGTCTATTGTTGTATTGCTGGAAATTAATCTTTAATTAGGTCGCCGAAATTGAGTGGTTTCTTTTGGCCAAAGCAGTAAATTATTTTGTTCAACTGATGTTTTGCCACTTGACTGGAAGACCGCACAAATTAACACTGAATCATGGTAATGGAGTCATTGAGATCACGAGTAGGTGTCGGATTTGTCGCTTTTTGTTTCCATTAAGGATTTTGCCATACATCAGTACTAACGGGCAATCTAAATACAAATTGGCATATTTGCTGTGGCTTTATTTTGGGGATTCAAGATCTTACCTATGTTTTGACACGTCAAGGTGATGCTAAGCCATTGTCAGCATGGTCTTCTGCAAAGCTTTACGTTCCAGCTAATCGTGTGCAGAATTATTAATTAATTATTAATGGAAAGAACACATACTCATACATAGGAAATTCTTAGGTGACGTTCGTGTATGGGCGGCTTTTGTAATTCTGGAAGCATAATATTCTAAGGAAGCTTAGTTAGACATCGTGCGTGCAGGGATAGTCGCTTAATTTGAACTTATTGTCTGCTGCATGTGCAATGTGCATAGCCTTTGGAAAAGGAAAACAAATTCAATAGGCTTTCAATACGACGGAAGTTTTCATCACTTAGATGAGCCACCACGACATTCCTGCAGTTCGAAAAGCTCATTTACGTCTTTCAATGAATTCATTGTGTCTGTCAAGTTGCAAAATAATTCGGCATTCAGGAATCGGCAAAAGGTTTTTAGACCTTTAATTATACTGCACCAAATAGGAGCGTGAACTCACAAAAATTGAAAGAACAATTTATCAAGAACGACTTCTACAGAAAACAAAAGAAGAAGTACTATTTGCACAACGTGACGTGCTGAAAAGTCTCTCAAGTGGTCGTTGAATGTTTGTCTGCATTTCTCTATACTTGTCACAGTTGATTTTGTTTCCATATGTTCATCGTAAAACCGTTTAAAAAAATTTACAATGTGGAAGGAAACAAGAACAAGGAATCAAGTTAAGGCTATCGTTACTAGACTAAGGCAGATGTCTTCATTGGGTATTTAAAAAGAGTAATGCACCTTGGTTCAGAGAAAAAACTTTATAAATGCTAACTTATTTATTCCTTTGTAGGTTGGTTAAGTAAGTACGTGTCCTTGAGTGATAAAATACAGAAACATCTCCAGGCTTTGTCCATTGTTCTGAACCATTTTTTTTTTTGACAATTTCTGCTAATTACCGTCGAACTTAAATGAATGATTTCCGAGAGAACATCAACGAAAAGTATTTACAAGCTCGGCAAACACTTTGACAGGAATTGCAGCCATTTCAAATACCAATAAGCATTTTTAGTTTCGACCTTAAATTTACGTGGCTTTTAGTGGTTTTATTTTCTATAGAACTTTCGCAATTGCGACCTTTGGTAAATTCGAAGTCGGAGCTTTAATCTGTTATTACTACGGGGCAATGTGAATACTTCATCATCAAAGTCCTTAAGTGATTATTTACGCATCTTATTCTTGTCAGGTTGATTTTGAAAACTCCTTTGGCATAATAGTTTACACTCGTAGTTCCAGCCCAAGTATTTGGCTAATAACAGGTGCTGTTAGTTTGTCTCTAAGCAACAGCCCATCTGAAGGTACTTTTAGCCACAGAGTTAGTTAAAAAAAATATTCAACTGAAACAGTTGAGTCGTGTGATGAACTAGAAAGACCACTAAAAAGTTAGGTTTAGAGCTTTGGACTATTTTAAGTCGCACATTGTCGTCGAGATGTAAAAATAAAATGAGACCTGGAGTCTTTTGTATATTGGTTTTCGGTTTTTGGCATTCTTGAATTTTTCAAAAATCAATCTCACAAGTTTTTACTTTGATTAGGTGATAATTTCATTTGTATTTCCCTCGGTGGAACTATGTAAGTTCACAGGCAAATTAAAAGCATTAATGAAGAAACTCAAGCTGATTCAGTCAATATTTGTCGTTCCTATTCTTACCCAAATACGCGGAGTTGGTTGACGCTTCTCCATGCGACTATGGGTGTGTCCAGTAGCAGGAGGGAAAAAATCAATTAACTTACTTTTGCTACCAGCCAATATAAAGGCTGTTATCCCCAGCAACGTTCTCTGTGTGAAGTCCTTCAGATGTTATTCGTATGCCTATTGAAATCTGTCTTCTAGAGTAATATTATATTCAAGACATGACCTTACAGACTGGACCGAGCAGAAACTTCTACAAAAACTGATGAAAAAATAAGTATCGAAATCGAACACATTTCAGAAACAATACTGTCGCGAATCAAACCCACCATAGATGATAGATGTATGCAACTTCATATAGTAAACCCCTCAAAATAATCGCCACTTAAAACTTTCACAATAAAACATTCCCTTATCTTCCTGTACGTGATAAGTCTGTCGAGTGAAATCCCCACCAAAGCACACAGTCGATAAAATAAAAACAACAGGAAAGCGGGAAATCACAACAGGAAATGAGATTTCCCACTCAGATTGCCGTTATAAATTCGCACTAAAAGATATCTGTCATAATTTCTTCGAATCATACGAATGCCTTGAATTGTCGAGGATAGAACAAAACAACATTCATAACACATTAAGTAGGTACGTTACAAACGGAGCACCTTCCGGAGTTTCGTTATTTTCTTATTGGTATATGGCTTACTGATGCAAATGTTAGGTGTATTGCTGTGGTGCTCGTTTGATGTGTCTTACGGAAGTCATAGCTTGTGGGTAAAAAGTATTTTTCTCTTATGAAGATAAATATACTTTTCGTGTGCATTGCCTGCCATTTGATGAATAAAACAATTTCCTGTAAAAAATTCCTATTCCGTCTTGATTTATGTCAAACTGTAATACAGCAATAATTTGTTTTAAATATTGCTGCACGTTTTTTCATTATGGACACGTAGGGCATTTTTATAGACATTTTTTTAACCAGTGGGGTAACATTTTTATTTTACTGTAATTAGAATACTTTCATATGACATTTGTAGTAACGAAATCAGCGGAAAAAACAACAACAGAAATAACGATTGCGTTTAAAAACTTAATTGGGTTCGCACAATTAGCTGTGCTCTTCAACAAAATCAAATATCTAGAAAAGTGTTTACGTGCACATTAACTTTTGAAATAAATATGGGAAATATGACTCCAACGACTTTTATTCATTTGCGTGGGGGAGTGACGTTAAATCCCATAGCATCGCAGGCGTCACTTGAATACGGAAATAATTCAAAAAGCTTAACTTTTCAATACTAGTAATGCAAAATCAGGTGGATTCACTTCGCTTAGGGTCTCTTGGGGGCTGAAAAGAAGAACTCGTTAGTGTCACTTTTCGTAATTAATAAAGTCGAGATGTGGCATTTGTTTTGTTGTTGTTGTTGCGAATGCTGATTTAGCTGTTGTTTGACATTTTCTCAACTGGAACTGATGGTGAAATTCGTTTGCGAGTATGTATATGAAGGAAATTCCTGCGCTTACAGGCTTTGATTCTTTGATGATACTTTACACCTCAGATTTAACACGGAATGTGCTCCTGAAACCCATTAAATATTTCTGTATTACAAACGCTAACATACGTAGTCTGTTTATTTTCGTGTAATCTACAAAAATATGTTGTGCCATGGGTAGCTTGGAGAAAATACTGAATACTGAGGGAAAGAAATAAATATCATAGGAATCCAAATCAAAGGCCACCATACGTTTTTGACTTCAAAGGCACACTGTGGTTATGTCCAACCTCAAATGTTTTAGGCGAAAACTCGGATTATATTTTGTAAATCAAATGGAACGTCTTTAATTACTAAGCCACGGTTATAGCCGCTTTAATTACTAAGCCAAGCCGAAAACCGTGTTTTCCTCGAAAACTCGTCGATGCATTCACACCGACCACCAACTAGGTTTCTAGGTTTGACGTTTCAATCAGCTGTGGCGCACTTGTCGTTAAACTTTGGTGCAAACTCTTTTGGTTACCAATTTCGATCGCATTAATTAACAAACGAAATGAATTTAGTGCATTTCAATTCGGTAATTGTAATAAGGCTTTAAGTCATCTGTCAAAAGCTCAGTACTTCATGGTTTAGTCTGCTCCTTCTTCAAAATTCAAACCCAAAAAGACACAGACTCACCTCTGTAATTGTAACATTTATTTTTCTATCTTTTGCCCTGCACATTTTATGGGACATTGTTGTTTGGCTCCACTAATTGTTCACATGCACGAGGCCTGTTCATTATAATACTGCAGTTGTAGCAGAACTTTATTGGAACTCGGATTATTTTTAAATTTATTTTTTTTTCCAAAGGGAGGCTTAAACTGGCAATATTTTATATTTTTTTACAAACCTATTACTGCCTCGTGGCACTTTATACCATTGCTTTTTCATATCAAATAATTGTCCTCTTCCCCCCGGATTAAAACTGATATCTGTCGTAACAGAACAAAAATAAAAATTTTGTTAACTTGCGCAGTTTTGTAAGCTCAAACGCAAGAGAGCAAACGTTTATCTCTTATCTCACACTCATACAAAGTGTCATCACATTTATCGCATTCGCCCACTTTGCCGCACCCTTGCCATTAGGACTGAAATAATTTCCAATCATTTGGGCACCAGGATGTGATGCGATTTTAAGTGTCCACGTAATACTTGACCATTTAATCTGCTGAAGGATTTTTACATAGCATCCAATGCTCATGGTGTTGTTCATTTTTTTTCTCGATTACGTAGAAAGAGAGACTTATTGTATTTGTATAAAATTGGAGCTCAAGATGTTAACCAATTCCGAGGGATTACGATGATAGATGAACTCGAAAAGTGGGTCGCTAAATACTGTCCGACTGTCAGTCTGTCCGTGTGCTCCTAAGGTCTTTTAGCCTAAAAAGGTGGCCGGATTTCATTCATACTTTGGATTTAGAGTTTGTGAGGCCTACAGTTGTGGGTCTTTGATTTCCATTTTGCTCAATATTAATGGTACCTACTTCCCATATAAAATGTTCACACAAGTTTCATTTGTTCGAAAACGGCTTTAAGGATTGCAACAAAAGTTAATATTTTAGCTGAAGTAGGTGAGGCTAACATGACTGTGTACTCAGTTTTTCGCTGAAAATCGAAAAACGGTTCTTTTTTCTTTTAATACAGACCTAGATCTATCTCGAAAATCCTATTGTAACAAAAAATCAGTGCTTAGTTAATATGGTAATCTCTAACTTAATAGCAAACTCAGTTTTTCCAGATACATATTAAAGTTCAATGGATTTTTGAAAAAAAAAAAAAAAAAACAATTTTTTTAATTTGGAATTTCTTAATTTACCTGAAAATACCACTAACGATTTTGACCAAAATGTACTTTATACTTAGAGTAAAATGGATGTTTCCAAAATGATTGCGTCCTTAATTTTCAATTCAAGTAACTGAAGATAATTTTAGAAACTGGTCATATCTTGAAAACTCCATTTTCGATGAGACTTAAAAAAACCAAGTATAATGCTTACATCTCGAACAATATCTCATATTCAGTTTTCAGCTAAATAGCAATATTATTTCTCAAACTAAATATTGCAAAATGTGTTTTGTATGCATTATTTTAGAAAAACCGCTTCTACGATTTTGATCAAAATACATATTTTGGATAGTAAAATAATTCCAATTAAGAATCTAAGTAAAAATAGGTGTTTTAATTATTTCTCAAAAATGGCTACTCAAATCCCGATCCATATTTGCATATTTTTGTAAAACTCAATACCGCACTGCCAAACAAAACCGATTTGTCTTTGCTCTAGCTAAGCTCGGTAGAGGTGTGGTGCTGTGTACTCAAAAATGCATTACAATTTGATGAAAACATAACAACAGGATATCGATTTTTAGTTCAGCTCGGTGCTTATCTATACTTTTGTGTGGGTTGTCGTTGAAAAATAAAAGTTGTACAACTCTTGAAGGACTTTGTGTTTGCAAATATTCAGTCATTAGTTTGGGCGGGTATATAAAACGACACAAAGCTGTCCCTGAGAAATCTGTCGCTAAATGATAGGACAAAGTCGTCTTATGGAAAAGTGCTCCACGTTAAGGAGATAAATGTATACGTATCAATCTTTTGCGGTGGGCTTTCTCGTCATTGCTTCGCACCAGCATGTTGTAAGAATGTAAGTGGAAGAGAATAAAAAAAGCTATAGATGTCATGTTTTGGGACAAGAGGCTGTCATCATTGCCATTACTCAGTTGAAGGACGTCTTTCAGTTTCCTTGAGCGAAGGGATGATTCTTAGGGGAAATGATAAAGAGCAAGTGCCTATGTTTACCCAGGTAGAGTATGAGGTGATTAATAGGACAGGAGTTAATTGGAATATTCTTGATTTTTAGTTGGTGACCGAAACAAGGTTTACCTTGTGGATTCGGTTTTCAAAATGCTTGTAAAGTGATACCTTAAGGAATCTCGAGGAAGGGCAGTCATGCCAGCATTTGGAGTATAATTTTTAATGAAGTTTTTATTGGGCGACTATTTATTGAAAATGTGCATGACCGCTTGTCTTAAAAAGTACTATCTGGGATATACTTCGTTGGAGCTCTTTCTGATTTTAATGATTTTCTTTAAATTCGATGGAATATTGATGGCTTTTGTAAGTTGGGTAAAGATAGTTTTTTCGTCCGGGTTGGTGAAGGGAAAATAAGTAGCGTGCGCAACACGCCAATATGTCTAACTTCTGACAACCATTGGTTTGAGAATTTTCGATAAATGTAATGAACCTGGCGATTTCCATGACGATTCCGAAGGGTTGAATTGAGAAAATCTCTAAAGACAGATATACCTACTCTTGGACATTTGTCAGAATTCACTGGCATGCATCACTTTTAAAGTGTTCCCCCAAACTGTATGAATTTTTTTTTAAAATATGTACCTATATATTGCTTAGGATTAGAAATCCATTTCATCATAATCGGTCAATTCATTTGGCAGATTATTGAATTTTAGATTTTTTAAAACAGAGCAAATACAGTTCACAGCGAACTTAATTTCTCCCTCATTTCTTTCAAATTACCCAATGCATACACGCGTCCATGCAGGTTGATTACCAGCTGCAAATATTTAACCTAGTATAAGCCCATGATTTACCATTAGTATTGTATGTGATCAATTGAAGTCTTTTCCTAACATGAAATAGGAAAATTGTTCTTTCTCTTGTTGGCGAAAGTCCGGGAAATTGTTAGTTCTGCTTCAAAAAAGCAAGAATATCGACCCAGGAAGAGCTGGTAAGAAAAACAATTTCCAAACATTTCTGAATGTATGAACCGATGTTTTATAAATTTATAAGTCCTACATCTTGGTCAAACACTTCCCCAGGCGTGACAATGAACGAAACAGCCTAAAACTTTTTTGGAGTCTCCAGAAACAAATTCAAAATAAATTTCATTGATGTTTGTTAAGTTGTCTTAACGTCAACTGCGGACAAACAAAATAACAAAAACAAAATCGGAACTACACCAATTTTGCCATAAAAAGCGCCCGCGTTTCGCCACAAAACATTTGCCATCAGCGTCCTTTTTATCCTTTCAATTAAATAAGCCTTCATTACTTTTCATATGGGTAAATAAAAGCCTTTTTTATCCATACAATCCAAAACTTTGTACATCACTATTAACTCGTTAATTATCAGATTATTGTCCCATATTAGTTGCCTCAACAAACACTACTATTGAAAAAGGCAATTAATCAATCGCTTGACATTGGAAACAATCCATTCCGCATAATAATTTATTTTTTCCCAACCTTCGCTGACCTTCTTAAAACCCATTAATCCATCAAATGGTCCGTCATTTGCAAGTAGCCAATTTTGAGCCAATACTTTAGGACTTACAAATTCGTCTTAACCTTAAAAACAAACACGGATCTAATAAATTGCTTTTGTTGTGCCAAAATATATCTAAACCTTGCAATCCTTTAAAATCACGCCGAGAACCATCAAAATTAAAAGCATACCAGCCGCCAAACTCACGTCGTTTGAACAGATTGAGAAAATCGATTTTTGAGCTCAAAAAAAGTCCTAAATAAATATGTGACAACAATTTTCAATCAGCGTGATGGCTTCTTCGGCCTTCTTCCATTTACTTGTACAGACTACAAAAGCCAACTGGCAATCGTATATGCTTTGTGTTTATAATCGTATTTATGAACAGTTTCCCTGGACCACAGTCTGGAAGTGAGTATACGGCTCAAAAAAGTA
The DNA here is from genome assembly GCA_949126925.1 of Cheilosia vernalis. Classification (NCBI taxonomy): domain Eukaryota; kingdom Metazoa; phylum Arthropoda; class Insecta; order Diptera; family Syrphidae; genus Cheilosia; species Cheilosia vernalis. The sequence goes on from OX421362.1 coordinate 8,854,719, forward strand.
AAGAAAAGCGAAACCTGACCAGGTTGTTTTTGTGTGATTGTAAAGCTTCATATTTCCCTTATTTTATTTTCCGCTAGTTGACTCAACAAGTAAAAATAAAACACGACTCACTGGCCAGAAAGTCAGATGAGAAAAAAAAAGTGCAAAGGGATGAACTACAACTACCCTTTGGCGGTATGTAACTCGAAGACAACATCCTTTATACGATATGCCGGGAAATTCCCATTAAAAGTGAACTTCGGTTCTCAATATACATGAATGTATAGGCTTGCATAGTATACTCCAAGGCAGGAGAACAGTTTAACACCACCCACTCCTTGGTAAAAGTCTACTTCATACTTCAGCAATAGCGTGACTCGAGTGACGCATAATTAATGCCATCCATGTATGGCTGTTTGACAAATGAGCTTACGTGCGTGTGGAGGAATAATTGAAAAAAATAAAAGAAAAGATCATTCACTTCGACTGTTAATTGTACTGTGTGTATAGTGTGTCCACTGGGGAACCAGTTACACACTCCAAACAGGATAATTACCCTGAATGGAACTCTGTCTGTTGTTATAAGATAAATATTGTCGATGGTTAAAAGAGTGTACAAAAATAAATAGCACTGCTCGAATGGTTTATAATTAAATAAGGAAGTAGTAATGAGAAGTAGTTTGTTGCAGGGAATCAGCAAAGGCTACCGGAACTTATGATTTGGATAGGCCAGGGAATTGACGGCAAGGAAATTAAACCAATTATTCCGATAGGCTTGGGCTTGGAAAGATAAGGTTTTGTTAATTTGTCTTTGCCCACGTGAGTACGGTTGGGATCATGTGGTCAGACTTGATTGAAAGGACACATTTGGGAGGATGGATAATCCCTACAAAGTTTTAGGCCGTACTCCTCCATGCATGGACAAATTAATTAATATTCGCCAATAGATATCCAACGATTTGTATACTATGCACATCTACATAACCATATAGCTGAATATGAGTAGATTATTGTATCAAATTATTTAAATAGGATTTGTATCAACATTTGGGATGAATAGGACTTAATTGAAGACTTCCTGTGATGCGTGGTGAACCCAAAGGAATTTCTATAAATTATTATGTTACCTTGTTGACCTGATGAGAATATTTGAAGACGATAAAGGTCTCACTCATTTAGGCTTACAAAGAGGAAAAATTAGTATCAGTTAAGCCCTCCGGGCTTTAACAACATTTTAGCTTATAGTAAATCCAGCAACTCTAATCTCGCATGCAAAAATATGACGCAGTAGATAATTGTGACGTCGCAAGCAGTGGACAGGTAAGGTATAAGGCAAAACTCCCCGCTTCCATTTCACTGTTCAATTTCTGCAGAGCACCTGTCAGTATTTGCTGTCACTTTTTTGTGCTTTAATCTAAATTTCCCCATGTGGCGATTTACCGTCAATTTTAGGACAGGTCCTGTTCCTGTTGTGGCAATAATTAAAAAAGTTTTAGTACATCACGCATCCGAGAGCAGAACATTATATTTTTCGTATTTTCAATCAAAGGCAATGTTTACCTTTTTTCATCGAACTGCAGGAGCTTACTATGAACAAAGGCTAACAGCAGTTTTAAGCAGTAATAATTATTCTGTCAAATTTTTGTGAGATATTAATTACTACACCGTAAAAATAGAATGTGACCTCCAAACATGAGTTTTTGCTGTCTTTTTACCGTGAAACTCTCTCATGAGGATTTCAGAGGGATACGGAGGAATCGTTCTGTCGAAAAAAGAAGAGAAAAATAAATTAAAGGAAACGTGTAACGTACTTCCTGTATCTACTTTAATTTCCTCATTGTCGTTATATAATAAATTTAATATACGCAGAGTTTGTTCCAATATTGAATGGATACGATTGGATGCATATTATGCCTTTTATCCAATTTGTAAAATAAAAGTCAATAGAAAATATTGATTTTAGTAATTTTGCTTAAACAAGAGCACACAGGGTACCACATTTATTCTCATGATCTGTCAGATTTTTACGCCATATACAATGAATGAAAAAAAGAAATTGCTTCAATTGAGCAATAATACTTTCCATGTTTGCACTTAAGACTGCGCTTTGCCTTATGGTGATACCGACGTGAAGGAGTTTTGGGTGGCGGCGAACAAAAAAAGAGAAAAAAAATTCTTAGCGCAAAAAAAAGAGGATAAAATAGATCGCGGACAGGAAAAAGAGACATGTTCTCTTTAAAAGAGATGTTCTGAAAACCGTATTTGAAGAAACTCATGCAGCTTGGTTCCAGAATTCGAGTGAAATCATTTTCATATAATGCGTATGTTATAAAAGCGAAATGGGACAGTTAAATTTTGTTATGAAATATAGGTTAACTTCATGAAATCGGCAAAATTGAATTGTGGAACACAACAATTTCACTTCGTTCGATTTCGAAAAATTTTAAATCGAAATCGAATACAGTGGAATGCAGAACACAAAAAAACATTTTCGATCGATTTCGATTTCATTTTGAGTGAAAGTCATATGTGGAACCTAGCTGATAAATTCTTTAATCTTTCGAAAAGCAAACAAACAACAAAAATAAATTCAATTCTGTAGGAAAAATGTTATGCATTGCAAAATTTGTAGATCAGATTTTGTTCATTTTTTTTAAGCTTCACCTTAAATATATTGTAGGTCATCCTTTTAACTGTATAACGCAATAAAAAACTACCACAATTTTCGATAATTACGGTGTTTTTATTTGTAAGCGAAAATAAGACATCTATATCTACATCGGAAAATTACCCCCATTTGAAAATAGTTATACTCAAGACCATGATTAATGATTTAAATTTAGAGGAAAAAATTTGTGTCAAAAATGTTCTTTTCTACAGCAAAAATCATTACGTCGGTCGTACTAATAACAAATTTTAGTATTGACTTTAAATTCAAGGAAGGTCACAATTGCGAAATTTGTAAAAAATAAAGTGAACGACTGGGTCGAACGAAACTTTCTCGATACTAGATTAAAGAAAACAAAAAATTGGATATCTATCTCAAATGACAGTAATATAAAATAACAAATTTTAAAAAGTTTAAGCTCTCAGTAACAGGCAATTGTCGCAAGTTCTGGCTAGAGGGCTATAAGCGGCTACTGTACTATTTTATAAGGTCTTACAACTCACAAGATATGGGGCATTAAGCCTATTACAAAAATATACCGTAGACGTAGATATATGTGAAAATACATAGATCGTGATTTCTGTAGTATTTTTTGATAAATAATTAAAAAAAACTCACATCTTCGAATTTTTTGAGAAAAAGAAAGTACGAGATCTTATTAATAATACTTATAGTATCTTTTATATGTATATTGGTCAAAATCGTTAACCAAACCAAATATTGCAATGTTTAGTTTGAAAAATATTATTGCGTTAATATTTAGGTGAAAACCGATTATAGGTTATTGTTCGGTATACAAAAATACAATTTTCAATTGAGATAATAATGAGAAAAATTGAGTTTGCTGTTGTTATAATGGACCACATTACCTTAAAAATTTATTTTTGTTACAATCGTATAGGTAGACCGTTTTCGAGATATTTCGAAATTTCAAAAGTACCGTTCTTCGAATTTTTAGCCAAAAACTGGGTACGCAGTCCTGTTAACCTCACTTACTTAAGCTTAAATATCAATTTTGGTTGAAATCGTTTGAGCCGTTTTCCGGTAAACTGAAAAAAAACTAAACTTTAAAAAATTCCTTTTTTCAAAAATCCATTGTACGGTAATATAGAGAAAAACTGAGTTTGTTATTAAGTTATAAATGACCACATTACCTTAGACATTATTTTTTGTTACAATCGTATAGAGCGTTTTCGAGATATGTCGAAATTTCAAAAGTACCGTTGTTCGAATTTTTAGCCAAAAACTGAGTACCCAGTCCTGGTAACCTCACCTACTTACGCTTAAATATCAATTTTGGTTGAAATCGTTAAAGCCGTTTTCGATCAAATCAAACTGGTACGAAAATTTTATATGTGAAGTACCATTATTACCTTGAAAAAAAAAAAAAACGCCTCCCGAACTGTAAGCCCAAAAACTCCAAATCCGAGGTTTGAACGTAATCCGGGAAGCCGTTTAGGCTGTAGGCCTGTGGAAGGACGGTCAGACCGGACAGAATTTTGTGACCCACTTTTTTGAGTTCCTCTATCATCGTAATATCAGAATTGATTAAAATCTCGAGTTCGAAATTTTGTACGAAACCAATATCTTTCTCTTACTACGTAATGGAGAATGTTAAAAATATAGCCACTCCGCGGTACTAATAATCATTTTTAGTTTCCAGGCACCGATAAATAATATACCTCGGCGATATTCCCCTGAATTAGATTTAGGTGCAAGGTGTTGCTCACTTTTCGAACATAGGTTCTGATCTAAGATGATATATGTAATGTATATGTATTGGTAAAGACTTTAATATGGTCTAATATGGCGGCGTGAAAATTGAATGTCACTAAAATGCGTTACTGATAAGCATTTTGTATGGGGAATTCTTGACCTCATTTTACCAGTCTAATGGCGACATAAAACACACCATTTTTTGTTTGTAAACATATTGTGCCATATATGATATAAGTTTTGTTCAGTAAAATTTACATTGCTAAGTCAATCATCATTCTCGTTGTGAATTGATTAAAACTATTTAAAATTTTTACGGTGAAAATACTTTTCCACTGAACTAGTATTTAATATTTATGCCAAATAATTACCACAAGGTTTCTACTGCATAATGCATAGGTGACTTTCCCTTCTTGTATTTTTGTCTCTCTTGCAATCATCTCTCTACGGAGTTGCAACATTTTTTAACAACAACCATTTTATAGCGTACAAATTGGAATCGTGTATTACTTACTTAATTCTTAATTGAAAATTAAAAACGGTTAGTTTTCACTTAAAACAAATGGCATTCTCCTCATTTCATAATAAATACTAAAAAAAGTGTACCGGAACTTTGGATGTGAACGTATTAATATGATGATGTAGATAATGTTATGAATGACTGAGTTTTCAAAAACAAATCTACCAATGTAGGTATGACCAACATAATTTTCCATCGGAAAAAGGTTCGTTCACTTCCAAAATTTTTCTTTTTGTTTTAAACGGAATAGCAATGCGATGAAAATTGCTTTCGCATAGGCATAGTTCACAACAAAAATTCGCGTGTAAATGTTTTTAGTTTGATACAGATACAGACGTGTTCTTTGAATTTTCTTTACAATTGTTCTTATAAATTATTTTTGAAGATTGCTTAGTATTTTATGCCGTTTTTTATTCCGGCCTTAAATTTGTGGAAACTCAAAAATTAAAAATTCAACAGAAGAACATCTGTATGTATTATGCACTCCATAAATTCAAAGTGTATATTGAAAATGATTATTTGTAAGGCTAATTAAGAATTTGCTTGCGAAAATCTGGGTGAATAATAACGCTGTATAGGAGAAATAATATAAAATCATGTTTAAAATTAATGCCAATTTCTTGTCAAGAAAATTGTGTAAAAAGTAAGTAAACGCATAATTTGTTACTTTTTGTAAAATATACAGAAATACTGCTGTCGCAGATTTAAATTTTAAAAAATTGCATAACATGAAATTATATTTTGGCACAAAATAAATGCACCTCTTCTTGAATTTAATTTTCGACCCACATAACTGAAATTTAATACATTCTGCCAATTATTCATCAATTGACGCAAATACCACTTTAACTCGAAACAATGCACATAATTAAATGAAAGTCCACCAAAGAGATACCAGCCACAAATCGCCCAACAGAATATCCTTTTTATTTTCAATTTGATAATGAACTTGTATTGTCTCTAATTTGCAAATAATGTCACAGTTGAAACACAGAAATTCCAAATAACTTGCCTCTTTTTTAACTGTTTAGCACAATTTGACACTTTTTTTTTACTGAACTCAAAACCGTTTCACTTGCTCCCGTGTATTATACTATTCTACTAATCCCAGTTAGAGGTTAGCGCTTTCCGTTCGGCTCAAAATATCCGTTCGACCACTTGTTGAACAATGCGACGTTGAATGGCTAAGGACCCGACATTTATAGACGAGCCACCAACCACCCCAATGAATGGAGCAACAGAGATGTATATGTTATCGCCGCTGTAGTGATGAAATTCATTCATGAATTACATGGACTTGGGTCTTGGGGGTGTACAGTGTACACACATACAGGAGAAGAATTTGAATTTTTATCGTTGGAAGTCGAGAGAAAGAGAGTCCGCGCAGTGGTGACTTGATGAATGGTGAGTATCCTTCAAATGGGGATGCTAACCGTTTCATTACAACGGACGATTACAATTCGATTAAATTGCATTAAGGACCTTAAAGGATTTCTAACTTATTTGTGCAAATGATTTTCATTGACTCAGTGGAAGGTCGTTTCTATTTTTTTGAAGCGTGTCGTAAGTATGTGTTCTTCGGAAGTTTAATCCTTTCTGGTAGATTTAAAGAGAGAACGAGCTACTATACTGTAGAGGCTGATATGACCGTTAGTGTAGTTTCAGTCTTTGGGGCTTCAGTCTTTGCAACCTCATATGCAATTTGACCAAATGACATTCTTTCCACGAAGCTAACAAGGATTTCTTTTTAACCACACCCGCCCCAAGGATTCATTTTAAATATCTATTGAAAGCCGTCCCTTTATTCAGAGATACGCCCTGCAAATAAAGCATTCTCAGACCGAAAAAACAGCGATTGCCGAGAGTGATTCTTCTGTTGATCTTTATATTGTGCAGAGCCCTGGTAGACAGTTTCTTGTAAACAGACACCTCTCATTCATGGCACATATCAGCAGAGCTACGGTTCGCTAGAATACAAAAATTCTTCTGGCAGACTTGGAAAGTGACATCTGCCCTCCTACGTGTTTCATATAATTTACATACCATCCACCATAAGGGTTGAAATTATTCTACCCCCACACATATTATGTAAATTTATTAAAATCGCATTCCTACCGTCAAAACAAAACAATTTGCTACTACGACGTGGGTGGTATACAAATTACCATGTCTACTCAGCTCTATCTTGAGAATATATTGTTTATCAAGTGACCAGTGACAAATCTCATTTTCCACTTAGTTAAGCACATAAAGTCAATCCGAAGAACAAGTCCCACCAACCGCCCGATTAGTGTCTGACATTATGAGCCAACGCCAATATTGAAATATTTGGCAATATTTTTCGCCCTCATTGCACAGCAAGGACCAACAAAATATTACATTTCACGGTTGATTTGATGTAATCGAGTGTTGTCAAGTGTTAGCCCTTATATTGTGTGTGCAGTGTCGACATGGTTATCTCGAAAACGATTTAACTTAATTTGTTTGTTCGATGACAAATCGAATGTAGGCATACTTGCAGGTTATTGACTGGGGTTAGATTAATATTTTCTTTATTGAAGGGTTGCAATTGCGGCAAGTGGAGGCGTGCGTAATTGGAGTTTAAACATTTTTCCTGAAGATAATCATGCGTTAATTAAGTGTCGGGATGTAATGCGGAACTGTCATTAAATGTGAGATAGCAATTAATGAAAGCATCAGGGGACTTTTAGGTGCTCATTCTAATATTGGCTATTAAGTGACATAAACGTATTTCCACAAGAGGGTTTGTGAGTGTCCCACTGGACAGTACTTCTGACATGTTACAGACGCCGGCCTCCGCGCCGCCATCACACTTGAGGGTTATTAAGGTCATTGGAAATTAAATAACCGAAACGTCATTGAAACAGCGTACGTGTTACATGTCATCGTTATGGTTTCACAGAAATTCCCGCACTGACTCCTGGGCCACCTATATGTCCTTGTACAGTGTGGGCGCACACAGCTATGCGAGTATAGTGTTTCGGGGAAAAATTCCTAACCCTGGGGATCAATTGCTGACACTGTTGATGTTGTTGAATCTGAATTCCCAAAGCCGGCGCTCGGCTGTATGTGAATGGGCAGAAGGTGACATGTACAATTCACATTATTGTAGCACTGTTTTAGTGGAATTGAATTTGTTCGGAATTCGCGCTAACATTAATTCAATTTTTGTTTGTTCTGGCTGTGGGTTAAAGATAGCCTGGCTTTTATGTACATCAAATTGGTGCTGGACTGGTTTTCTAATAACGAGAAATAAACAGTGTTAACATGCAGTAGGTATAGCTTACGATCAAGATTGAATCCCAGTTAGCTTGTGCTGTTTCCTATGTTATCTACGCCAGTAACTGCGTAACCCTTAATGTAGCCACTACCCATGTAAGCCTTAACCAAAGATATAGTGTGCGTTTGAACCAAATTGTAAATAATGTTTTCCAAACCATGCAACAAATATTGACGAATATATTTATTTATATGATCAAACAACGAAAACGGTTTGCCAACACTCTGCCAAGATTAATTCCACAGACTTACAGATGGGCCTTGCAATTTATTGCTTGTCATCGCAAAAGCCAAGCCAGTTAAAAAATTCGGTCATCCTCGTCGGTCACGCTGTCAACGGATTTGTACGAATGCAGTTCTCCAGCGATTTGACCTTGAATAATGAAATTCAAGCTATCGACGCACGTCCTTATTCTTCGTTGCTGATATTGTCCGTTCACTAATTCAATCAAGATTTTAATAATTTTGTGTAATGCCGGGAACATTATGGTGATGAGTTAATCCTTCGATGTGTAACTCGCAAAAACTTTGCCTGGAACGATATCAATCCAGTCGACACATCAACAGGAAGTTGGTAATTGCCAAGCACCAGCAGTTGTCTCGATAATTCCTCAGCCGATGGGTCGTTCTGCAACGCGACTCTCATGTTTTTTGGTCGATTTCAACTTCTTGGCAATCAGTAGATTTCGGGATGACGGGAAGCGTTTGACGAAAATCTCCGGAGACAAATATCATAGCCCCACCGAATCGTCTCGAATCACCTCGTAAATCCTTCATCGTTAGGTGAACGGCCTCCAAAGCTCGTTAGCGCCATCTTGCATTCATCCCAAATAATTATTTTGCATTCTCGTATCAATTCCGCTGTAGCTGAATTTTTGTTCATTATGCACGTGGGCTTGTCAACCGTGAGAAGATTCATAGGCAACTTCAAAACGGATTGTGAATTCGACAGCCTTCCAACAAAGTGGCAGCAATGTCAGAGGTACAGTCCTTTCCCAAAAAAATTGGTTCTTAAAATAGGCTACAAACCATTTTTTGTCAGTCAGTCTTCGTCTTAAATCTGCTTGCATTAGTGCGTTTTTATACAAGACTAGCTGTACCCCCCGGCTTCGCCCGTGCAAAATGTGGTTTCAGAACAGTTGATGGAAAAAAGATCTAAGAAATTTGCTATATTGTAGGGGGCCATTTTTTTTTTCGCAAAAAATATTAATTCTCATAACGCTTGAGTTGGCCAATAACACTTTCTTTTATATTATATAGATGAGCTCATCGAGAAATAAACGTTTACTGTAAAGCTTAGTACGCTGCTCGAGCTAAACTAAACTTTATCTGGTCTCTAACTTTTCTCCCCAAACATCAGCTAAAGTCCTAGCTGAATTTTGACATAGAGAGCGCTGTGTCAAAATTTCAACTCTCTCTAATTGAAACCATTTCCGATTCAAGGTCCTCCTCGTCGAGGAATTTAGGTATTAAAAAAAAAAACTCATCCTTGCGTACTTCTACAGTTATCCGCAATAAAAAAAACGCGACAAAACAACAGAACATAACGATCTGTCAAGATTTAGCTTGAGAAAATGTGCCGCTGCATTAAATGGGCACGCTAAATTTTGACAAATACACGATGTATGTACATTCTGAAGCAAAATTTTAACCACTTAGCTAAATTTTTGCTTTGCATTGCATTGACGTGCATTTTGTCGTTTCCAAAATACGTGACCCTTGCCCGTGGCCATATACTGATGTCTGTCCTTACCCTATTTTATTTTATTAGCCAGACGGAACTGTCCAATCAGAATAATAAATTACTTTCAAAACTACCCGCCAAGTGCCATCGAACTGTCGCACACCAAAGTCATATCGATATGCAAATCAAAAAGGGCTGCAAATAATCTAAAAAAAAAAATGTCTGAAAAGTTTTCACGCCCCGCCAATCAAAATTCTTATCACACATCAAATTAAGTCGCATTCGCAATCAAAACCAATATCCCCTTTAATATTGGGTTTTTCCGGTTTGCCATGACAGAGATAAAACCCATCGAACCTCCCAATTAGCAGGAAAATGAAGCATTTATTTTGAATTTTAGATAATCTAATTAAGTCGGTCTAGTCAAGTATGGTGTGTGCTTATCGGTCCTCTACAACATATCATCGTTGTCCTCCTCTTCGACGTCCAACTCTTCAGCGACTGTCAGTTCGTCGTCCACTTCGCCGATTATAATCTTTTCAGCGATTTGGTAGAGCTCTCGAATGTTCTGCGAAATTAAAAAAAAAATTTAACCCCACCATAATGACTGTAATCGGATAGTTACCGCTGCATTTCGTAGCTTGGCTATCTGTAAATCATCGTAGCGTAGATGACTGTATTGATCCTTTGTCACCAAGTTGCCTTTTTGTGCGTCAGCTTCCACTTGTGATTCCATTTCGTTTGTTTTCTGTTGTTTGATATCAGAGGTCTGAGGACCGGGGAGTCGCTGAAGACTGCCCGAGCTGCTTGGTATTCCCGACGCGTCATCGTCGCCCAAGTAAATGGACACATGCGATTCGACTTCTTCGGTTTCCTTGTGCAAGTTTGAGGCGAACACACCAATCGCCGAGATCAACATTGATACCTTGCTAGCGAACTGAAAAGGAAGACAATTATTTATTAATTTGCTCAACAAGAATGTGCACTGTGCAGTTGTTCGGGGGATTTACGACTACGTACGACTCGTGCGGAACTCTTCTGTGTCTGTGATTTTTCCAGTTGATTGCGTATTCGTTGTTCTGTTTCACGGAATTTCTTTCTGCAATTGGCTCGAATTGTTGTGAATTTTTGTCTCGTAGTGTGTTGTAGTGGCTGCACTTACCTGGCACGAATGATATTTTGTATATCCTGCGGATCTGAGGAGTATGGTTGGGGCACCAGCAATGACCGCTCTTTCATTTTGCTTCTCTCGGATTCAAGGAAGTCGCGTAGACTCTGTTCGCACTCTTGCCATTCTGCGTCGTTTATTCTGTTAAATTGGAATATTGGATAATTGGGAAATAGTAAATGACATTGCTGCCACAGTAATTATGGTTTGTTGGATTAATGAAAGAAATTAGCGGAAAAGGCTCCTTTTGGTTATTTGAAGCATTATATAGCCCAATAAAATCGGTGCATTTGCAAAAGAGACTTTTGATGACATTTTGAAAGTCGGTTTTTTTCTAAGAGCGGTATGTACCAATAAACGTGCTAATTGTACGTAATTGTACGAACTAAAGAGAGCTTACATCCATATTATTATTTAAGCAAGAATTTCTAAGCCCCCTTCAATTCGTTCGAATCTGACAAGATACACATATCACCACGGAATATTGGAGGTGGAAGCATGTCAGATAAAGATAAAATCGCTTTTGATTTCGCGAATGTTTTCGTAATATTTCATTAACATTTTCGTTTTTGTTTTTACTTTATGTACTTATAGCTCGAAAAACGAAAGCAACTTTCTTTTCGTGCAAAAGAAACACGCCGACAGTGGTGGGACTCTGTAAGATTAAGCATTCAATAGATTTGCTTGTAAGTACGTCTTGCTTCATGCACCACGAAAACGTAGAACATTTTCGTTTACGTAAGAGTAAAATTCCGTTCACGTTTTTGTTTCTCTGGATTTTGCAAGACTATCACGCATAGTTAAATTGTTTTAGTCTCTCGCACGACTGGTTTGTTAATACAAATCTAAGAACGAAAGAAATTTTCGTTTCGGGCGAAAGAAAAGAAATCTGTATTCATAATTTTCATTTTCTACGGTATGAATCGCATTGCCGGCTTTCACATCTAACTATTCCCAGGTAGGAAAAACAAAAATTCCTAGTATATATTGTAGGTACCTACTTTGAATATGATCCTAAAACTATAGTCTTACTCTTAAAAGTTATGAACAAGAACAAGGAGTTACGTTTTTTTTGGATTATTCCTTTCGTTTTATTAAATGCGAGAGTGGTTTTCATTTCATTTCTTAGAAAATCTCAGCGCAGTAAGGGAACTCAAATTATTCGGGACCACAAAACTCCCAGTCAATCAAAAAGTAATTGTCAATCAAAATGTTAAAAGGACAAAATGTTTAAAACCTTTTGTCTGGATAAGCACGCAAATTTCTCTTTGCTTTTAACACATTGAATCGTTTTTTTCACTTGGGGCTCTACGATCCCACTACCATTTCTTGTTTACAAAACCATACAAGCCACGCATAAAATAAACCGTCAACACTTTGTATGTGTGCTGACCACAACATTAAGAGGTCACACCAGCAATGCGTCATAATCTGCGCAACAATGGCCTTGAACAGAAATGTATCTCAGGCTGTCGGAAAAATAATAATAACAAAAATATAAAAACAAACCGAACGAATACTAAAACTGAACATGACATCCTTTGTCCATCCTGTTTTGGCTCTTATTCTAAACGGACTAACCACAAAATGTCTTTGTACAAACACTCGCAGATGGACAAGCCCCTGTGACGTCAAGGTGAGCTATTTTGCAAACGTTTTTCCCACTACAACCACATTCTCGTATTTAGGTATACGTCACACAACCACCCACTTGGCCATGGTCTATCCATCTTCCCCCCCTCTGCCTGCTTAACTATTATTATTATTATTTTCCATTAAGTAGTGACTGGGAAAGGACGTGTGCGAATATGATACAAAAAGAAAATTAACGCGCAACATGATTTAACGTCCACGGGTGGCGTATTATGGTCCTTGCCCTCGCAATTTATAAGAGAAAATGATATTCAATACTTGCGCATTTCTCTACGGTAATACCTCAACAAATCCAGTCCACGTTGTGCATCTTCCTCCTTGTACTGCTCCTCGAGGGTCTGTTGTTCCTGTGCAATCCTTGCCCGTTCCTCTTGTTTGCGTCGCTCCTGCTCCTCGTGGCGCGAGCGTTCTCGTTCCCATTTCAATCCTTGGCGCAACAGGCGGTCTGCATTCTTTTCACGGTTTGTTTTTAGCTAAACGGCAGACAAAGAGAGTGAGATAACAGTAAAAGACCAACAACATGGCAAGGATAAATAAGGTAGGTGATATTTATATTTGAAGGTGCTTGTGTTGTTTGTCATCCTACGGAGTGAGTTTAAAATGATTTACAAGATGTGTATATACAAAAATGCAGGTACGAACCTTTGCACGGCGCTTAACAATTTCCCGGTTTGCCCTTTTGTTGACGACAAATATTGGATCAGCTGACAACTCGTCGGGTATGGTGTCTGTCTTGCCCTCGAGTATTAGGTTGCGCTCACGTTCTAATTCTTTGATCTATTCAAGGAGGTGGACATGGGAAACATGAAAAGATTGATTAGTATAGTATTCGAATTAGAAAGTTGATGTGTTAATGGGTGCAACTCGAACGTGAAATGAATTTTATGTGCCGTAAATTGGCACTGGGACATGGAGTTGCATAAGAAGCTGAAAGTACATATTTTAAAATATTTAACCATGACTGTATTGAGACTAAAAATAATACGGAATGATTGTCGAAGAAGACCAGTGTGATTTGGGCAGAGATTGTGCAACAGTTCAGCTCATGTGGAGTAAGTTTGAGTTTCTATGCCAAAGATAAGGCGGATTCCTTAAATTCCTTCGATGTAGGTAAGCATCCTGGGTATAGCTATACAGCGAACATATTTTTAAATTTGTTTTTCATTCAAGGGTATGGCCTGCTGTTAGTCTACTAGGCTCTAGCATTAAAAAAAAAAAAAATTCGACTTTAAATAGGGCTTCATATGACAGACGTATAGATCTATATAATCAGAACAGGAATATTTTTCGTATATACGTACAGTACAGCCAATTTAAAGGCTTTTAACTTCCATTTACTAAAAACTCCTTTCAGTTTGATTCGACTGCTTTTATACATTAATTAATTTAAATAAATTTTAAACATGCCCCGAACGTGATTAAATTACTTTAATAAAGATGGAGAAATCCTAATGTCAAGGGACCGAATAGCCGTCAGCATGAATTTTATTCAGAAGGTCAACGACATCGGTACCTTTTGCTACAGCCGCACTCCATTTAAATTTAAATTTGTAAAAAAACTTCAGGAGGACACATGACAGACTTCGTGTTTGGTGTGCATCAGAATCAATTGTCAAGGATTTGAAGTGGGTGCAGGGAAGCGCCATTTGACGCTTGAAACGAAAACACTTGCAAATGGGCGATCAACACGGAACACATCACAATCACGGTTACTTTGGCCTCGGATCGAGTGGGCGTTGCTGGTAGTAAGTTTTCCCGTGGGACACAGAACGAAGCTGACTTGTGCCAGAGTGACAACGTAATCATTTTGATGTTTCAGTGACTGGATTACGTTAGGATTCAAGGGATTGACGGGTATATTTTGCGAGGAATTCATATTCTACCCCTAAAGTGAATTACCTTCGGCGGTTTGTTTAAGTTGATGGAGAGGATAAACACAGGATAATTTTAGGTGGCTTTTTAAGAGCTTAAATTTCCAATTTCACTGGCAAAACCTATTGGTTGACAGGTAGCCATGAATAATTTTTTTAAAAAATTCAGCTGTCAACGAATACAAGTAGCAAATTGTTTGTTCATATAATCACAGACACATTGTATGTTATGATCTTTTAATTATACAGTGGGCACGTTCGAGTATCACTTAAGTGAATCTGACAGCTGGTTGACCTGATGTGTCTCAGTTTGTGTTGGCCTAGATCGATCAAATGAACAGTTCTTTTCCGTTGACGTCTGTGGACGGGTGCCGTGCCGACGAATCTAGTCACTTTCTGTAGTCAATGCGGACGTCCGGATTCCTAATTCAGTAAGTCTGACAGCTGTCTGACTAGATGTGTTTCAGTTTTTATTGGCCCAGAGTGGTCACGTGTATAGTTTCTGCAGTTGACGTTTATGGAGGGGAAGCCGACAAATCTAGTCAAGAAAATCCTGCCTCACACTCAGTTGACATTTTGAAGAGTCAAATTTAAAATAAACAGAATGGCCGCTGCAGAATTCTGAAGAGTCGAGAAAATGGCCGGTTAGAGAAAAGGTGTCATTTCTAAGGCTACTCTGGTAATTTATAATAATTTTGGCGCGATATTTAACAAACGTAAATTCGCATAAGACTATAATAGTGTTGTGGTAGGCAACCGTGTTACATTTTAAAAGTACCTACTTGTTTGATAATAACATTTTTTTAAGAATTTATGAAGGGCCTTTTCCAAATACAAAATTCCAAAATCAAACAAAGGTAACGCTGAATGCGGGAATACAAAAACAATTCAAGTTGATTAGTCAACGCGCTCGGATTCATAGTCCCGACAAATCTTGACGTTTTACATAAACTAGGTATCCGAACGTCACCAATTTCTCCACTGAATATTAAGATGACAGTTCGTATGTGTGACTGACGCAGAAAAAAGTGGCATTACCGACCAAACTAGTATTTGCGTTCAAGGTCGACTTGGCATAATAAAGCTATTGAATGTGCCCACTGTTTTTGAAATTTGTCTGTCGTTTTGGTTTGACTGTCATAAAGTCAGTTTATATTCGATTTTGAAAATGTGATTTGTTTAGATATTTATAAAGAGATACACAAAATTTTGAATTTGTGCCCCTGTTCAGTAATTATCGCATTGGTATCTATCACAAAAACGATATGAATCAAAACAAAAATGATATTACATCACATTAAGCATTCTGTATCTGTATGAATCGAAAACTATATCACATGGAACATTTCGATATGAAATCCCTGGAAATTTATGTGATATATTAAGGTTCTGTAAGTATGAGAGCGAAAAAATATTAATTTCAACGCGGGTGTTATTTTAGTAAGATGGTCGTTACCATCCGGAGGTCTTAAGTGCTTTTATATAAAAAATCACAAGAGAGTTAAATCTCAATGTGCTACATCATCATTGTTTTCAAGGCTAAAACCTTTAGGTACGTTGTGTATACACCACTGAAAATACCTGTCAAAACAAATTGTACAAATTTTTATTGTTTTATTTTCCAGTATCTTGACAGCTGGGGAACTCTTTTCAAAATTCAGATGAAATTCAAAGCTACTAGAGCAGCGGTTCCCAATCTTTTTTATTCCCGCAGCACTTTTTAGGTGAAAGATTCCTCACGGAGCACTTCTTTGCACTTATGCTATTTTTCGCAGTTATGTATGTGTAGAAAATGCAATAACTGAATACCGACCGAACGAAAACCGTATCTATTGGGCGCGTTTAAATCACGCCATTTACGCGAACGCTAACTTAAATTCGTACTGGGATGACGTTTCTCTGGTTAGCGAAAATATTTCCCTACACATAATAGGTCTGCTCCCTTACGATAATGCATTCGAACACATTAGGCAAATTTAGGCCCCAGTTATAGCTTTCATTGAAATGCATCATTGAAAATTTTGATTTACGATTTTAAGACGATTAATCAAACATTGGCTTTAGTTGGTATCAAATTAAAGCTGATCAATTGTGGAATCTTTTAACGAAAAAATTAACTTAATTCGGAAAACTTTTCTATCCATTTTTATTATTCCACTGATCAGAGAAATCGTTCAATGATCAGTGAAATAATAAAACTGGGGGCTTAGTCAAACTTCGTTCCCTTAAGCAAAATTTGGCAGAAGAGAGAACAAAACAATTTCCCTCCATAAAAAACCTGCAAATATTAGCCCAAGAAATTTCTTTGGGCTAGTTAGTTATTGCTGACAGATGGTTGTCAAATCGTTCAATTGCTTATTTGTAGCTGACTTTTTATTTGTTTTCATGTATAGTTTTTGCTTGCATAGCATTAAAATATATGTAAGAAGGAAATGAATTGAACTTTTTTAATTTCTGCAATAAAAGCCATACAAATCTTGGTCTTAAATATAAATTTGAGCTTTGTTCTGCTATTATTTGAATATTTCGGGCTATAGAATAAAGCTGATAGCTGATTCTCTCGTAGTGAGAGAAATGTTGCCAAAATTGAACCAGAAAGTAATGGAACAGACCTAATGTTGTTACTTATTTTCATCCCATACCACGTGCCACGTCTCTTTACACGAAATTTTATTTAGTTTGTTTGTATGTATTGATTTCTTTTAAGATGAGCATTTCAAATTCGATTGCTGCGCACAAAATTGACTAGTCACTAGTGTAGTGGAATTTTGTTATTTTTTTTTATTTTTCCGCAGAGCACTTGGATATCCTTGGAGCACACTTTGGGAAATGCTGTACAAGAGGATTTAGTTAGAGAGCTCTATTATTTTCCCTATGCGATAAACGGCGGAATGTTTTGTTCCTAAGTTTTCGAGGCGAAAAGTTATCGCATGAGTTGCAGAACATGGGCACACATTTTTTTTTTTAATAAAATTGCTTATTTACTAATAGTACAAGAAGCACGTACAACTTTGCAGATTCGAAAAAGGTGTCACTCTGGAAAAATTGGCTTAAAGTGTACTGAAGTGGAAAATGTTTTATATTGCATATATAAAAACCGCTCTTTATTTAAATTACATTTATATTTATAGATATGTTTCGTATGGTTTAGTCTCGAGCTTAAAAAAAACTCCCCACATTATAAAATAAAGAAAAAACACCAAACTTCCAAATGAGAAAGTCTTGTACGACTCAGTGATGCACTTTTTATATCTGTTCCAACTCACCTCTCTGTTTTTGATTCTATTCGACAGCTGCATCCGATAGTCCTCATCAATGCGTTCCCTTAGCTCTTTCATATACTTTCGATCGGTCAGTCTGACAACGTTTGTGCCCATCAGTCTCTCCAGCCGAGCTGATATCCTCGGAATGTTAAAGCTGCAAACGTATTGAACACATAAGTTAAATCAACTGAAAATACTTTGCACACAACTATCTTTAATCCACCACAAAATCAGACTATTCACACCGAATTCTATCGTTTGTCTCGAAAGGTAAATAGATACCGTCTGGTGTGCCTGACAAAAAGAAAATCCCTAGACTGTACAGACACAGCCAATCGATACTCATATGACAGCAGGCAGGCTTTTGTATCCAAACAGAAAGGAAACATTAAAGCGAAATAGAAAATCTTGAACGGCACACGGGAAAAATAAATCGAAATGAAATTTGAGGTGATCACGATATGTGTGCCGTGAAGGACATTGGTACACACGCTAACCGGGTTGAGATTGACATAGAAAATCTATGTTTTTGAAGGATGTTCCAAGTTTGTTCAGTGGGGTAAGTTCAACTCTGCCTGTATTTTGTATATGCTTATTTGGTTTATTGCTTAAGTTTATTGAAATAAGGGTATGGAGCCCATAAAGTGGCTGAAATTGTAGCCACGGTAGATGGAATTCTTAAATTTTCACAAGAAAGGCACAAACAAAAGTTGTAAGCTACAATCTATAAAAAAATACCTGCATATCGACAGTTACATATTTGTTGTTCATATATTTCTATGCGTTCACACAGGACAATGGGTTTATGCCATTATGCATTTGTTATATGATGAATACTTTTGTCCTCGTAATCACCAGTTATTACATTTACTCATGTCTATGTCTAAAGACAAAATGTGACAGACTGCTTCAACTAACTAAAAGCAAAGTAAGTTGCATAACATATAGTATAGCCAGGTATGAGGTAGAGTATATAAACAGAGAGAGAGACAAAGTCTGTACTTCCTACAATAAAACACCACATGCTGATTTTGACAAATATATCTGGCACGTGGTGCATTATGTTTATGGGTCAACCGACAACAACTGACAGCACGATGACCATTTATGTCGTTTCTTAAAATTTGTCAGTTGCATTGTTGGCATCCGGTTTTTCTGGTCTTATGTTTCTCAGCAAGGATAAATTATTTGCTCCGAAATAGCTGAGTGACATTGACACTGACACATTTCCTTACTAAATGACAACCTATCATAACTTCAGCTACAGTTATGCACTTGAGATGAGCTGGCTTAACAAGTACCTGAGCCTTATTACGTCATCAAGAGACTGCCGAAGGTGGTACACACAACTTATTTAAATTTTTCCTACCGTCTAAGGACCCAACTTGGATGACTTTTATTACAAAACCAAAACTACCGAAGATGTACCCACTAAAAAGTATAGCCAAAGGATAATAGTAAATGAAATCAAAGGAGTTTAGGACAGGAAGTGCTCTGTAAAAAAAAATCACGAAAAAAACAAGGCTTCAATATTGACACGACTCTTGTGCTTCCATATGCTATGAATGTAGGTGACAGACCCTGGCCTTTGTTTTTAACGCACTGCCATCTGCTTTCTCGCATTGATATCCCTAGCCAGTTGCCTCACAGGAAAGAAAAACAAATATAGACACAATCAACGACGCACGTCACGTCAATGTCACCCATAACCACATACATCAAAATTGCAACAATTCTGGACGTCACAATAGTCCTCCCCATAACGCAAACATCCCATCCCACCGACGACGACAGCAATTGGCATTGACATTCAACACGTCACAATGATTACAGTATATCTTCAGTGGCATGTATGTACCACCAGAATCATACAGATTCATACTCAATAGTGCCTCAAATCAATTCTTTCTCGAACACACATCAACTAGCGAAAGCGAATACTCATTCATTCCCCTGGTTCTCCCTCGGAAGCATTGACATAAAGGCATGCATCCCTGGGTAGCCGTGCCTTAGCTCGTTCTAATGTCAATGCTATCTGGGGCCGGCAGGATTGCGCCAGGCACAAGGACGTTATCGCTGAGTGCTATCTACGACTTCTAGCTGACAATCACTCGGCACGCCATCTGTCACTGTCAGCAATTACGCGCCATTTACAGTCTTAACCTCAAAGCAAAAGCTCATTCCATTTTGAGGTAGGAAGAATTTATCGCAAATTCCTAGGCTCATAATTCCTTGTCATCCATTTAAGAGGAGAGGGGCACACACAACGTAAATATTTCAAATACCATCCACGGGAAACGGAAACAAATTGTTGTCAATTCGCAAGTGGCGACAAACGAATTTAGATAAAGAAATTTCGCAAATGTCTTGTCTTGGCTTGGGACATTTTTCATGACCCCGTCCCCTCCCCCTCCAAACCTACGTAATGGAGTTCATTTTTAAAGAAAATTTAATTTGTGTTGTTGCCGTACCGAACAGGGTTCACCGATAACCCCTGCAAACAGTTAGCTACCTTTCCGCAAACAGTGTTGGTAATGAGATAATTAATTTAAAATTATATCTTTGGGGATGTAGGTATGTCGGGCCATTAAACAAGCGTAAAAGTTGCACAATCAAGTCGTATCCCAGCAGCTTAATGGGCGGCCGACAAACGCTTCTATTATGCGACCTTCCTTCGCTAAAGGTTCTGTTGCAGCTTGAAACGATGGCTTCCGAAAGGATGCCACTAATGTGGGTAGCGATAAATAACTTTGGGAATCCGTAAACGTCTGTCTGGACTGCAACAGGTAGGTGGTTGCATCTCCCATGGGCGGGCGAATGTATACAACTTACTGTGCGAATGGTTGAGGTTGGAAACGGATATTGCGAGGCGGTGTAAGTTGAAGTTACTTGAAGCTTTAAACGAAGGTATTGTGGTAAACTTGTTAAATGAGTTTGTAATTGGCATTTAAAGTAGGTATTGCCCTCAAATACTGCTTTCAAATATGAGGAGAGGAGAAGGACTATTAATAGGTTCTGTCTGTTTTTGCATTATTGGGTGCAAGGATTTCTTTCAAGATGAGGTACATTGTAAGCATTTGACTTTACTGCGGAAATGATGTTGTGAGTTTAGCACTTATAAAAGTGAATACTTGGTGCCACAAATGCCACTGCTAAATTTTTATGTCCTTTGTAGACCTAAAATAGCAAATCGGTGTTGGTATACACAGGTTTGTGTGGACTTTAGTGCCGGTTACACCCATGTGCACTCAACGGTGTTTTAAATTTATTCGACTCTTGAATTTATTGCTCTGTTGCGAAAAAAGATAAAGCCGCTAGGTATGTGTTGGCCATTCATTTCTGTAAATATAACTGGAAGCACTATTGCCGCTGGTACGGTCTATAGGCTATGATGGTTTGGGTATAAATTTAAGGAGCAATGAAGTACTAACTGACGTATGCACTCAAAGTGCTTTTAAGACAGTCCCTGGCATGCGTATATTAAGGAAACATATCAATAAACACGACCAAAAACAAAGCAATTTTCACTTTTTTTAAATTCCAATTTACGACAGGTCCATTGAGTACTTCGATGTCTGGAGTTGTATTCGTGCAAAAGTAGACAAATCATACATTCGTATTTATTAGATTCCCTTACAATATTGTTCACTTAAACATTATATTTTATTTGTATGTATTTAATATAATTGCATTTGTAGACAATTTTCGTTTGTCGGGAATTTACACAAAACGGATGCACAAAGAAAAATTTGTTTCACTTATTTGTTTTGCTTGCAATTCGGCCAAGACCAAACGTACCTAAGCTCTTAGAAGGCTCCAAGAGCATATTTTCTAGTTTAAATTACGCAGCCTTAAAACAACGTTGCTCAAGCTCGTAAAATTTTTATAAATCGCATTTTTGCGTAAGGGCTGATATATTTTATAACATAGGAGTTTAATTTCTAGAAACATAAGAAAGACTTGAAGGCCGAGACCCTCCGTTGGAACCACTGACCAGTTATTTCATTAAAAAAATATTTTAAGGAGAGGGATTGATGTCAACCTTTAAAGATCACTCGAATTCATTGACCAAGGTTTAAAAAAAAAAAATTATTTAAACCTACTTTATGTCATTCCAATAAAATATAGAAAACATTGAATTTTAGCACTACCGTCCACAACCTGCATAATGGCCCGTACAATTTTCACGTGTGCGAAATTTTAGTGCGTTTTCCCATGAACTTTGTATGGTAGGCAACTCTACAATAGGCACTCGTATAGTGAGGACTTTGCCTGGTAATAGTTACCACAAAGACAAATGACAATGAAAACGTGAAGATTCTATGAACAATCACTGCAATTAGGCTGTGTAAATAAGAAAAATTTCCCATCAAGTCTCAGAAATGTTTGCGTAGCCTTGGGTGTAAGTGACTCTGTATCTTGGGCTATGATTGTCTTTTTCATTGTTCTTTCTACAAGAGATGGGTGCTTTCAATTGAATTCGCGTTGTGAAGGGGATAGCCTTAAAGGCCAGAAGCAGTTAAGGAGTGTGCAATAATGAATAAACAACTTTAATAGGTTTTCCAAAGTAGGTACCTACAATGTTGTGTTGGGTTTTTTTTTTTTAATGAAACTATGTGCAGTTAGAGAAGATTTCTTAAGTGCACTCAAGGTAACGTGGTACCAAAGGACAGTGATAGTTTTAAACTGTTTCCAATGTATATTTCTCCTGTTTTCAATTAAGAATTAAAGGTATAATTAGTGGACAGTTGAAACTTTGTGCGTAAACAAATTTCCATCCACAGTTTACCTAGTTGATGGCTGATGCTTCACTGCTTTGTGATTTATAGTTTCCAACACACGATCTTTAATAGAATTTGAGGAGACCGGAAAGAATTTTTATTTTAGAACGACCACGAAGACGATCGTTCTCATACAAAAATTCTCCCCTATTTTTTACCACAGTACAGGACTGGAACTCTACTCATCTTACGTAAAAGAACCGAAGTGTTTCTTTTCAAGAACTTACCTACCCCAATAACCTTCTTTTGAGGAAAAGAAATATTATTCTTTGATTTCTGTCATTTCCAGAGCTTTCTCTAGGCGTTTGAAAACACATTTTGCTTAGAGTATTGCAAACGTTATTATGAGCTGTCTTTTTCGAATCAAAACACCGTAAAATATCCGCATCTGCACTGCTGCTAAAGCTACAGAGTATATAGATGACGGTCACGGTGTGCTCCTAATGCCAGTCGTTGGCTCTATACAGTGGAGCGTATCATCTATCATGTTAAGAATTTTCATCCCAATCTATTCCAAGTCAAGCTTTCATTATTCGCTCTGAGCGAAAATACACCGACAAGTAGAAAAGTAAAAACCTATTACCGACTGAAATGAGGAATGTTATTGGTAAATGCGAATGCCGCTCGAAGTGGTTGAAACAAAACTGTTATAAGCTTTTCACAATACTCAAAAACGTGTTTTCCTCGAAAACTCGTCGATGTATTCATACCGACCACCAACAAACTAGTTTTGGTTTGACGTTTCAATCAGCTGTCAGACACTAGTCGTTAAACTTCGGTGCAAACTTTTGTGGTTACAAATTTCGATCGCATTAATTAACAAAAAAAAAATGAATTTAGTGTATTTCAAAATAATATTAGCCCATCAATTAATTGTGAAAAATGATTTTAAGTCGTGAGTTGTGACATTTCGTTCGGTCAGCTATTTTTCTGAATTTTCTGAATATTGCAAAAGGTGTGTTTGTTTCACCAACCCAACGATTGGAAGTCGTTTTCGTGGAAAACGAGTGCAAACGACTAGTTTTAAAAACTGAAATATGTATGTTTTGGCGAAAACCCGGTTTTGGGCTCGGTGTGGAAAGCTTATATCGATTCGTAGGACATTCTTGACTTCTGAACACATTTTCTAAGTATCTACCATTGAGCAATTATTATTTAAAAAGTTTTTGAATGCTTTATTGTCGACAACTGTTACTCTGCAATTAGATGATCACAATCAAGGTACGGTGGTGGTGACAGGGAAGCACTTTGACAGACCATAAAGCGAAACTGCTGTAGCTATTATGCCTTTAATCTGTAAACAGTATTTTCAATTCATGTGGTTCTGCAGGACTTTGTTAAATATTTTTTCGACGCCCGGTTGAGCTGATTCCGACTTTAAATTGCCATCCTCCCCATATGCTTATTCGTTGAACGTCTACTGCTTGTCACGCATGCCTTCTATATTCAGGCTTTAAAACAGACTGATCAAGTTAAAAACAATCCTACCATTAATCCACACGGAAAAACTCTCTTCTTTTTTTCAGAGTAGCGTCCCAATGAAGTAAATTCTACAAAATATTTATCGCATTTGGAAATGGTTAGTACGAAATCGTATTGTTAGAAAAAGAAATGATTAAAATGTAGTGTGTATATTTCCATGCATTAATATTTCGTGTTTCCTGAATTAACCTCCAAACTGCAACAAAAGACTTCGCTTTAGTTGTTTAAAGGTACTTTCACTCATATATTTTCAGTGCAATAAATCAAATACATAGGACAACGTATGAGCCATAAAGGTATAACAAATCAAAACAACCTAAAAATACTTGACAGAAAAATCGACAAACTGTTGTCTCATATGACATACATAACTCGTAAACTGACTTAATTATACAAACGATTTTCTAAACAAAATATAGGTCACATGTTATTTCCCGGAAGCAGTTATAGTAAATATTCACGATCTTTCACATTCACCTCTGAACGGGTTGGTAAATGCACTTCACAAAGTCTAAGTCCATGTCATCCATGACTGAGAACACACAGTCACCAGATCCACCTTATGCTATCCTTATGTTATTCGAAAAAGAGTTGAAACTTTTCCGCACTACGAAACGTAACGACTCAGCGGGATTTCCGCTCAAACTAAATAGTTCGTATAAAGTACCGACGATTACTAGTTCCAGGACTAAAAACAACACTGTACCCGATGTGTGTAAGTGACAAAAATAAATCCGCGCACAGTTCCATTATAATCACCATCATATGTTCCATGTTTACATTAGCATAGCTAATTTTTATACAGTATTGTTGTCCTTAGAGGAGAGAAGCGACGGAATAGATAATAGAAGAAGACGACTTTCGCTAATCCCTGAGTGACATGGAAACTATTTGACAGCGCAACATAAAGAAAAGCTTTTGGTTCTTCTTTTTTCAATACAGTATACGTGACGTGAAATGGCATTGCATGTACCCAATAGGTTAACCTCATATATGCGAACGCAGATGATGTACAATTTAAAAGCCATTTGGTTCGTGTTTATTGTTATGGGACTTCACCAATTTGTTGTGCGAGGACATGCTGCATGTAACTGCTTGAATTGAGTGGTGTAACATCGAATTTGATGGCAGTATTGGATTGCACCTTAAGGAAGTTTATTTATTTGAAATAATGTCGTTTCTTAAAGTGATTCCGAAGCGGCCTGTGTGCAGTGTGTGAAATGCATTTGATTGTATTTCCATTTGAAAAATGGAGTATGTTTGTATCTATGGTCTATTTCAGAACCAATTACATTGAAAATGTGTAGAGTTGATGGCTTCAAAGTTTATTTTTGGTGATAATTGCCATGAAGCGGCAACTCGACGTCTTTTTAGCGCCCTTTTGCTGACCAAGATGTGTCTACAGTGCTGGCGTGACCAAAACTACTTATATACTTCAGCGCGCTGTTGTCGCAGGTATTTGTGGTTCCACATGCACGCATTTTGAATCACAACTTACGCGTTACTGACGTCAAAGTGTCATTACCAAAACTAAGAAACCATCCTTTGATCGACAGTACAGTGAACAATCGATGCAAACTCACCTCCAGAAGAGACGATAACAGCGCATACAGCCCATATATGGACTTGCATTGGGCGTTCGATTCCAATCAATCAGATTGACCTAAGTAACCACATCGCCCAGATTGTCTAACGATTTCCTTAGAGCTACTGTTTTACATTCAGGCTGGGTTTCAAAAAGATAAAACAATGTGCTGTTGAACTTTCTTAATAAAATCATTTTTATTACACTTTTATCGAGTATTATTCACTTCATTCATTCATTCATAATTCACTTATTGGGTCGTATGAATAAAAACTAGCATTTGCTTTGAGCAAAAGGTTGTAGCAAAGTAAAAGCCCTTAGCAATTCTTTGAATCGGTATGAATAAAAACCTAGTTTGCTAAAGTAAGTTCGAAAATTCGAACATAGCATTTACTTCGCTGTACGTGTACTTGCCTTGCAATTTCTGTCAAACTTGACAAGTGACAACTGTCTGGTGGTTTGTTTATTTTGAATTTATTTTCAAATTTTTGTGGGAAAATTGTCAAAAGTGAACAAAACTTAAAAGAAAAACTGAAAAAGACAAAAATATGCTGAGCGACGAAGAGGACTATTGGGAAGAGCTTTATGGTAAGTGTAAGTGCATCTGTATTTGATTTTTGATTGACTTCTGAATTTTAGCAGACGATAAGGAACTTCCATCTACCTCGTCTACTCCCAAGAGTGACCAAAAAGATCTTCTCCAACACCAACCTAAATACATACATTTTTCACTTGTTATTAAGCCATGAATTTACCTGAAACCCCGGTCCCCGGATCTTCTAAATACCTTAGGAAAGATTTAATTTTCTGGATATTTGAAAGAGCACCACCACGCGTCTCAAATCTATCATTTAAGAAAGTATTAGCCAAAATGTCCAAAATTTTCACGCGTGAAACGGAACAATTGCATAAAGTTATTGTCATCACCAATTCTTCTTTGTTTATACTGTTTTTTATTAGCACGAACGTTAACAACAAGATGTAAAACAGGTATAATGTGAAAACTTATCGCATCCATGTTTGCTCTGGTTTTCCTGCACGGACAAAACTTAATTTATAAACAAAACATCAAAAATTCATAACGCTTAGATTTGTCTTATGTTAAAAAGTTGCGTACAAAATATTTAGCAAAAGGTCTGAGTCAACTAAATAGCAGACTCAGAATTTGCATAGCATTTACTTTGTCTGACAAGTTTTATTCATACCGATCTGAGTAAAAGGTCAGTGCCGCCGCTTTTCGAACATGTCAAAAGTGGGAACTAACTCAAATTGGTTTTTATTCATACGAAACGTAGCAAATGCTTCGCTTTTGACATTTCTCTTGAGTAATAGCAATTGCTACGTTATTCATACGACCCAAGTACCAAAGCAACATCACTTAAAAACATTCTTAAACGATCAATCACTCAATTCATTATATAACCTTACACTTATTTACCCATAACCGATAAATATTTCGCACTGTGGGTAACGTTATTCATCAACTTTTTGTAGTAAGGGATTATTCACCAAAAAAGCACGGATATTTGACCTAGAATGAGAATCGGGCCCTAAAGACACGATTCACGAGATATCTCCACAAATTAAGTTAAAAAAAAAAAGCAAGATAGGATGTTTGTTTTAAGTAGGTACTACAACAAAAATTAACAAAAATGGAGCAATCTTCAGAATTTTAAAATTTCTGTTGGCTTAGCGGTTGGAACCCTTATTTTTCCATGGACCGAAGTGGTAGAAACGTCCAATAAAAAAAATCCGGAGTAGCTCAGTGGATACTTACAATTATTTGAAACATTTGAGTATATCCAATTGGAAGTGGAACTTGTTTGGTGACAAATGGGTTCACCATATTAGGTTCCACACTACATTCCACACCGTACTACTCTTAATTTAAAATAATTTTTCAGAGCCCTGTGTTCTGTCCAGAGACTGCTAGAGGAAATCAAAAAAATCCGTATGAAGACATTTATCACAAAATAATAACAAAAATAGGTCCCTATAAAACGAATCTTTACTTCAAAAGTTTGACAAGTTCACTATTCATCATTATAGTCCCGGAAACTAGTGGAGGAATGCACCTAAAAACGATTGCCTATAACGCTCGCTTAGTACGAAAAGTTGTAGAAAGTAAAATCTAACTTATTTTTTTGATCTAGAGAGCATACCAAACATTTCTGATTAGAATTCTGAAAAGCGTTCTTTGAATGGTCCGAAACGTGCAGAAATTTGTGGGTGTATGTTTAATTTTTAGGTTAGAATTTAGGCAAATTTTAGACAGGAAAACTATGCGAAAACTGTCCTTCACGTAAACAACTCTGAAAACTAATAACTTTTTGAAATACAATTACCAATCAACTTCAAATAGTTTTCCGTATAAATCTTGCGTTATAGACTTTTTCTACACATCTACCTATTTCATATAGGAAATTCCCCAACAAATAGTTGCTCATAATTGCTGTAAGCACCCTACTACGAAAACCAGTATTCATCCTATACGCCAACCGTACAGTGTTTCTGAATAACTACTGTATTGGCTAAGTAATTCAACCGGATATCTAAACCAGTGCGAGCTTCGAAACAGCTTTTCTTATTTTTCTCACTGATTTTTTTCATTCAAATAGTTACGGAATGAGTGTCCAGTTCATTCATTGACAGCAAATTCGTACAAGCAGGTGCTTTATTTGACATACAAATTACATTATTTTTAATAATCTTTGCCCCGTCAAACAATGCATTGCAGTGGGATAGCTGCAAAGATTTATCTCGTATGGAATCTATTTTATACTAAGCCATTCCGGATCACGGGCTAAGTTGATTAAGTAGGTTAATTTTCTTTGTTTGTTGAAAATTTGAAACTGTTGCGTATAATGGTAAATGCTTCGTATACCTTGTCAAGCAATTACACAACTCACAATCCTTGCCGGTGGCCGCCTCAATTTTTTTTTTTCAAATTCGCCATTTTGTTTTCCTATCGGTGTAATTTCAATTTG
Organism: Cheilosia vernalis; assembly: GCA_949126925.1. NCBI lineage: Eukaryota > Metazoa > Arthropoda > Insecta > Diptera > Syrphidae > Cheilosia > Cheilosia vernalis. Next base: position 8,883,376 of record OX421362.1, read on the forward strand.
GAATCCGTGTGGCATGCAAAATCATACAAAAAATATAAAATAAATACTGCCAACATTTTTTTTATAGTGTTGTTTAAATTTTAGGAAAATTATCTACCAACAAAATTTAAGATTTTATTAAATAAACTAAATTAAAAAAGTCAATTCTTGTGTAACTATTGTCTGAGTTGTCTTTCTAAAGCCCTTGAGAGAACTTCTTTCTTCTCCAAAATGGAATGGTCGGATGGTAAAAAGAATATGGAATCTAAGAGTGGAAAGCGTCTAACTGGAAGCGGAAAGAATTTCCAATTTTTTGAGGCACATAACTTTCAAATGACGAACAAATCACGGTAACGGACATGCTATTCACTTAGTTATACATAAAACAATTTATGTCATTACTGCCAAGGGTTGGTGGAATGTAGCGCAATTTGAAAGAATAATTTTTGACTAGTTTTTCGGGAATCGTGAATCGTGAATACTTATGGTAAATTGGCAAGCCAAAGTAAACCCTAATCAGATGTCAGTTGTCAAATTGGTTGTCGGTGGAAGAGCATTGCTAATTCAAAAACAAACTTCGTATCTGATATCAATAAAATATTGTAAGCACCGAATAAGACATAACACATTTTGTGACAGAACTGTTGAAAATATTCACACCACACCAAGAGCAAGCACACTTCCTTCACACAAACTTCTTAAGACTAACCTGCACTGCACCAAATCGGTGCAATCCAGCGTTAAGAGCAACATCTCGTCCTTCTTCGCGGCATCGTCCAGAATTCTGTCGCCTTTTGTTTTTCTCTTAGTCACTGTTACACTGCTTCGATTTCTTTTATCAACAATATCCTTTGTAACGTCCGTATGCACTACATGGCGATCCAAATGCTCGTTGGCCTTGGGCTCCGCATCTCCTGCACTATCACCGAATTTTTTCGATTGCCCCTGAGACTGGGCTTTGTCCGCGAAACTTTCCCTGCCGTGCGTCGAATTGGTCAGTGTCCGTAATACATTCTCCGAGTCGCTGTACCCATCATAGTGGTACTTCTTTCGCAAATTATTTCCCGAAATCACTTCGAGCGCCTGCCACACATTCATCGTGCCATCACTGTAAGCGGATATATCGTCGACTGACCGATTTCGTGTTCGCAGATCCGCCAGGGCGGGAACTCCAGCCATTTTTGCACTTTCACTTGTTCCAAAATTTGCGCTATTTCAAGTTTCGAGTTAGCGAAATTCAAGGACTCACTTGTCAGTGTAACAGACACCGTATGCAGTCGTAAAATCCAATTAAATACGGATCCTAAGAATATTCAATTCCTATATTCGAATTGTGGTGGGCTGGTTTGGCGAAGTACTCCTTTGGATAAGTTCTGGTACGGTGCACGTCTGAATTTGTTATGCGAATGACGAGGGTACTTTGCGCCTTGTAGGCGAGGTATGATTTTCCAACTGAGTTCGAACAGTGCTAGAGTCGACAGTTTTGACACCTGACTGCCGTAGGCCTTATGTATGGAAGCGCTGAATCGGCTCACGTGTTGTAATTCGATTTATTAATAGTTATCGTTTTGCCACCCTCTCTCGAGGAGGTGACATGATAGCGTGACCGACTCGTAGTGTTTTCTGAAAGCCCTGCTCCACCACTTTATGGGGGTTGATTTTCCACTTCCTATGGAAGACGTTTAATGGTTCAATTTGATTGCGTTCCATTATTACAGCCCAAGTGATAAATAGATTGTTGGGAGGGTTGTATAGTTTAGCTGAACTTTATTTAGGGCTGGCTTACATCGTTCTCAGATTAGGTGGCCAATGAATTTGAAACTATTTTCGGTACTATCAGGCTGCCGCAAGTTATATATACATAATAAGCTGAATGCGCATTTAACATTATTGGTCTCCATTCATTTGGTGTGTCAATTACGCAAAATTATGCTCTCAAAACAGTCTACAAAATACTACAATTTAAGAAGTGGCTCACCTCCAGTTGGTTCAGCTGCATGTTCTTAATTGCAGAACACGAATCGTGACAACAACCACTGTCGCTAATTTGTATATATACATTATGCAACATAGTCTGGTCAAGTATTTGCAATCGGGTTTTGATATTGCATCATAAAAGTAATCGCATCTGGACCTGACCCTTTAACACCGGTCAACTAGTGAGTTCATTAGGTATGTGAGAAACTGCTGAATCTGTGTATCACATCGAAGCTGGCCGAGTACCTATGTTGACTATGAAAAATGTCGATCGTTGAAGTCGAAGTTAAATAATTTGTTCATTATTATGCGTTTTAAGATATGCGGGTTGAAGATTTATTGGTTTAAATAGGGAAAGGGGTGTGGCTGCATAGCAGAAGTCAGTGGAATACACACCTCTTTAGGTAAGGTATCTGAAATCTTCAGAGAAGAAGTCCAGAATTAAGTGTTAAGGAAGATGTTGCCCTTGACCTATGTATTTAAAAGACATTTGACAGAGTTGCGTAACATTGCACTTTTGTCTGGTGTAATGCGTTAGGTCTTATTTTCAAACCAGTGATATTGACCTCTTGTCTTTAAATACTTTTGTAGAATTCATACGTTTCTGCTATATGATCGTCAAACTGAAACGGCGACGTAAAGTAAACTCTGATCTTGGCAGCATTGTAAAATGAGGTTCAGCCAACCTACCATCTTTTGTGCTTTCGAAATTGTCAGCTGTCACTGTAGCCAAACCTGATTCTTCAGTCACTAACCACAGCCTAAGGCTAACCATTTACACGAAGTCGCCAAGAACGCAATGAATTGTCTTTAAAAACCTACCTACTACATAATACAGGCTGAATGCCTTTTCAAATAAGGAATACCTTTTCTAGGAACAAATTGGACAGCTGATAGCATTTTTTTTTTTTTTTGTATATTCATTTCGGTCAGCCATTTCACAATCCGCGGTACTGATAATCATTTCCAGGCTAAATTTTTCGAACTCACAATGGCGAAATTTTCCATACCAAATCGCATATTGTGAACTAGAAAATATTTATTGTGAATGTTAAAAATGGTTATTAGTAAGGCATGCACAGTAATGGCTCGAACTACCTACAACTTCACGTAAGTCTTTCCTAACAAGAAAAGCAACACCTCACAAGGAAATATTCTGAAAAAATACACAACTTTCCGAATGGAGAACCAGAAAGTAAACAATCGATTCAGTCTCGTAAGGAAACTATACCTTCGTAACCTTCAGACAATGTGAGTGCCGAATAGAACGCAGAAATTAATATTTACTCGCTGATGTGTCATGGATATTGCCTTCAAAAAACTCTTTTCTTGACTTGATTTATTTCTTTTCACCGTAGAACACGCGTTAAAGGTGCTGCAGTGCTCAATGTGATGGAATAGAATCAGCAGGCATAATAACGAAAAAGGATCGATAGGTGGCTAGTTTAAGACTTAGAAGGAAGTATTAACTTACGCGACCAAAGCGTCGGGGTCCTCCCACCATTGTTTTGGCGACGGTTCAAGTAGTAGATTTATTCCTTTGTATCCTTTCGATTTTCTAAACTGTGAACGGAAGTTGGATTATGTTAAAAGAAAAGAAAAAGAGGGTAAATTACACCTTGAAGCGACATCTGCCATCGTCTCTAACACGTTCGTTGAATGTTATAAGTGCCATGGTTGCAAAATAAAATAAATATTCGAAATTTTTGAAAGAATTCAAATCACTAAGTATTTGAAAGGAGGTTTTTGAAAATCCAGCTTTATACGACGTTTTTGATAGTTAAGACAAGGGCGAGTAAGTTTATCGTAAGTTAGTTCGTACGGGTTGGAATTTTGGATTTTTATGAAGGGCTGCGGGTACTTTTAGAATATGTTGTTGTATATTATACAGTTAACATTATATTCCTAAATTATTAAAAAAAAACAAGCAACATTTTGAAGAAAATGAAATGAAAAACTGTAGATTATGGTAACCATCCTTATTCGAATCCGACAGAGACGACTGACTTAAAATTTTCTGACAAGGGCGGTTGACTTCGTATGTACCTATCTACTGTTAAGAATACGGGTGCCTTGGTAGTTTGTAGTGAGTGCAGAAAATTTCTTAAATATGCTTACGTTCCACTCACCAGGGTGACTTGGATAAGAACTAAAGGTGCGCCAAGTGATATTAATAATAATATTCTTGTACGGAATCTAGAGCTTTTAGTCTTGTCCATCCGACGCTCAATCGTGGTGGTTTCAATATGAGTGAGGCATATTTTTGTTATTTTTCATTGCTTCAAAAGCCTTGACTATTTCTCAGCTAACTTACACGTTACGGTTCTTTTATTAAAGTCTAGTAACGCAAAACACATAAGCACAGTTTTTCTTTTAAGATCAACGATATTTATTCGAAGGGAAACTAGGCCAAAAGTCGAAGAAAAAACACAAAAAGATGCGGAAATAAAATATGATATAGACGAATGAAAAACTAACGATGGTTGAGCCCATTTTAACAAAAACAAAAAAAAACAAAAAAAAAAACTAGGCTTCCATTTCAGACCAGTACAAGTGTAAAAGGCGATATGTTTTCATGTGCAGGTATGGTTAATTAACTAGGTAATCAATCTTCTTTTGCGTTGGCTGAATTATCCTTTTTAGATGGTTCCTGGTGCTGGTTGCAAGTTGACGGAGGCAGCAGAGTTCAAATGTCCTGGCAGTGGAGCAATATGCACAGCACCACGCGTCTTGGCCACATAGGTACCCTCAGCAGCGACAACAACTGGTGCTGGCAGCACAACTGGAGCAGAGTGAACGGAAACAGCAGCTGGAACCGCAGCAGCATGAACAGCAATTGATGGCAGACCAGATAGAGTTAGCGCAGGTCCATGGACAGCAGTGTATGAGATTGGAGCATGACCGCCCAAAAGCAATGGAACCACGGAAGCTTGAGCGCTGATGGCAAAAGCGAACACGACTACGGCGACAACGGCGAACTAAAACGAAAGGATAAAAAAAAAAATATTTTAGAGAAAAAAAAAAAACTCCATAAGGACTCAAGCTAACCTTCATGTTGCTAGATATGATTTTATTAAAACTGCTGAAGAGTCTTGACTTTGCGACGAATAAATCGTAACTGATGCCTCATTAAGGCTTTGGTGACATTTTTATACTTGATCTCATTACAGTCGACGGCCGTAGAACTAATTACCAAGGTAAATGGGGCACACGGAAACATCATTGCTGATGAACGCCGCCCCCCACATTCCATGCCACCATCCCCCCATTGGAATCTCTTTTGCTCGGCGATAAATATAGTCAATGTGACAGGGGATTAGCATTTCAACGTCTTGAGCTGCAAACTATGTCTGCGATTGCTGGTGATTTCTGATTCAAATGAAACGAAACAAGTTCTCAATATCACGGTCCTTTGTTGTCAGCTATAGCTTCAGCGGATTGGCTGTTTTGCCTCTACATTGAATGCTCAGAGCTACTTTGGGGCGTGGCCATGACCGCCGCAATCGTCGTTAGTCTGTCAATATTTTGATTGTAATGCAGTTAGATAGGCTGGTTTTAGGAGCGCGACAAGATAGGTAAAAATGCGATCAAGTGCCGCACACCCACTCGAGTGCAATGCGAACTAGTTTGGGCTCACGCAAGATTTTGAAGGTCGTCAAAAGAAAGCTCATTCAATTACTGACGTTTGAAAGTTTAATAGGTATAGTTTCGGTAGGTACCAATTATGTACTAAATTACGAGTCCAATTAAAGTGGCTGCTGGTTTATGATAAACGGTTCTAATGGACTGTAAGCGTTCTTTGAACGTTGGTCATGTTGTTTGAAAACTGGTTTTGATTCATATCTTTAGCGTAGGTACCTAATTGTCATCGTATTATTAACTGGTTTCAGTAAAAAAAAGGTGAAGCTTAACATTTCCGGCATATGACAGTCTCTATGAAGGTGCCTATACCTATATGTCAATGTTTAAGATGCAGACTAGGCATAATGGAGACTTTATATTGAAACTTCAAAAGAAGACAACAATAAAAAATGTAGGTAACTAAAGTGGATTTGTCTTACGTAGGCTCCACTTAAGCGTCCTACTCTTACAAGCCTTGTCACGGTTAGGCGGGCCATTGAGAAATTGAAAGTGAATGATGGGCTTTCCGTTCAATACGTTGCGATCATTACAACAACCGTCAGTCGGATTAATACAAATATAAACGAGGCGCGCAACGTTTATTCTATTGTTCTGAGATCGATTACACCAAGTGCGATCATTTGGTTTGGGTCAAATAAAACCCAAATTTGGAAGCCTCATTTTCGAGCAGTCTCATTTTACAGCTGGGCTCACGTATGTATAGTGGTAAACAAAAATTAGCAAAATCAACTGTCAGCTGTCAAATTGTTTTTTTTTTTTTTTTTCAGCGGAAAAAGAGTTGCCAATTTGAAAAACACTAATCCAAAAAATACAATAGCTATATGAAAAATTTTGTATTGGTAGCGTAGTTCCAAATGTCTATAGTTTCAAATTCAACTTCTCGATGTCAAATCATTTGTTCTTATCGATGCAAAAAAGTTATCTTACGTGCTGCGCTTAACTTGAAAAAATCCTCTAGTTCTATTTTAGAACCGAAATAACATGTCAGTCCATAAAGACCCTAAAATACCCCTGTTGATATAATTGAAAGTGTAAAGACTGTGTAAAGATAGCTCCTGTCTGTGGAGAGTCAAAAGTCGAGTAAGTTCTAAATTGTACTTGGACTATGAAAGCCTATGCCATGGTCCACCCACCCAAAATGAGGTGATGGAAGCGACTTCCCAATCCAATTGCGCAATGTAGCTATTGGGCCGCAAAGCCTACTTGCCGACTTGTTAGACTCACCCGCATGTTTCCAACATTTGGTCGTAGTAAGCTGTGCCTGATGAATGGAGCATCAGTATCATTTTAATTTCTCTATTATTAACTTCATAGCTCTGCGATTTTTTATACGCTACGTCTGAAACCATATGTCAACGACCTCCTTGACATCAGCCTTAACCACTTTATTCCCAATAAGCCCACGAACGAGCAAAAGGCTCCACTTTCGGAATATCTAGACCAACTATCATGCCCAATTACTCGTATATCAGGCCCGTTCAAGTTGAAATCTTGCCTTTCTGAAATAACTAAAACTGTCATTGTCACCACTGTCACTTTGCAATATCTAAGGCTCTTTTTGTCCCTCGTTTTAGTACGTCTGCGGTTCCGGGATGTCAGAGATATTTCCAAAGAAAATTATCCCAATAAACAGCAGTGGGAATAATTACAGTTTAACAAAGCGAGATGATCGTCTGGCAAATCGGTTCACCTCATCTAGCGAGATCACGTTTTCCCTCTGTTGCCCATTAAAATGATCTGCCATATTTCCAACTGAGTACGTGAGTACCTATGTAATGTACCTACCTACATCCGACGCAAGCATTACTTCGGAACTTTACAAATTACTTAGCTCGTGGTGATGCATTTTGCACGACCTAACAAATGGGTTTTACCTTGAACTTGCGGAATTGCTTGCTAAGTGCCGCCGCTGCACTGTCATTTAACGCAATAGACAAGCAAGTTGCAGTTTAAATGACCATGATCTTCCCATAGCCAATACATTTGCCTTGACGCATTTTTTCAACTGAAATCCTTGAACTGGTTCCACTCACATGTGTACAACTTCAGCATTAGCAAAATGTGTAAGACAAACCTCCTACCTGCACCAATGTTTATATTCGTCGGTAAGTGCGTATGCGTAACCAGCTTATCAACAGCCGGAAGCGATTTCCAAACAAGTGCGCGTAAAGTAACCGACACAAACCTCAAAAGACACGCCGTTTTCAATTTCAGACCCAGAGAAGTGTTTTAATCTGTCAGCCCCTCGCAACCACCAATTCAACCTTTACACTGTTCCGTCGATCATAGCACCTGTGCAAGACCACTTTAGGCGGTTAGTAGACTGCGGGTGCCCAGGGCTTATAAAACTCCTGACGATTGTTGGCGCTGACAGTCAGAGACTCAATTCGTTTCGTTGTCAATCTGCTCTACGATCATACTAGTTGATGTTTATGGAGTAGGTATGCGAAAAGAATTTCAATGTCAAATTCCGATCTGGAACGGTCGAAGTGAAAGACGTCAGAGCTGTGGGAACAGTGCAGCCAAAGATCTGACACAAGACACTAATTGCATCGGCATGGTATATGTCGGTGGACAGGTCAGAAAGTGATCTCAATGGGAGCGACTTGTAGCAATGGACCACTCAGGCCAGGTAGTTGTTGACGGAAAAATAAGTTCATTTGAATTTATTACTTGGGTGCGCAGGAAGGAGTGCCTGCTGGTTTACGGTACTATACCAAGAATTGCAAGGCAAACTTATTTACGAAGTGCTTTAGGAAATATTTTCCATTTTGATGACTTAATTTCTGGCCGATGGATTGGGTTAAGAAAAGTAAACAAATGCATAGCCGTCAGTCGGTGTTCCGTGTGATTGACTTGAGCTTTGACAGATTGCTTATTGATGGGGGAATGTTTTGTTGGTAGCACTGATTGTGATGAAATTAAGAAGTGGTGTTTTTTTTTTGGAGTTTAAATGGAATGTGTATCCGGATTGATTTCGCAAAGTATTTAATACTCTCAACTAGGTCGGAAAAGATTTTTAAGGAAATGGCGCAGTCCCGTTTTAAGTGAGCTACGTATTTTATTACATATTATATGTATATCATTAGTTGGGAAATATAAAGGGTAGGGCAATAAATTCTAGGTCAAACTTTTTCGAACATTGGAAGTGGTGCATTCGGGGAATAGAATTCAAATGGTATTTTTGGTTTATTGTTTTTTTTTTTTTGGTTTCAGCCACAGTATACAGTACTTAGTGGATACTACCAAGAAATCATTCATGATGTTTCTTGCCTTTTAATATTTAAAAATCTATTTTTTTCGCGCTGTTGCCGAGTGTAATTGTTCGAAATTCGTCAGGGCTCTTTTGCACATTTTGTAGAATAAAATTAAGAGAATGCGGTTTGGGAGGATACATTGGCGACATCCAAAAAATCTCGACTGTCAATTTAAAAACATGTTTCTGTCAAATTCACAATAACTTGTCTATTTATGTATTAAATCATGGTTTAATAGTTGAAGATGCTCCAACTGAAAAATTATATTAATTTAAAAAAACCAATTGTTTCAAGTAGACTTCCTTCATATAAGGGAACTTACTATAAAACTCAAAACTTTATTAATGTTATTAATACTAATAAAAAGGACCTCATCAAAACATTGACAGACTTATTTATAAATGTAGCGTAGAGTCTGTTTATCTTTACGCACCCTCTAAAATGTGCCTACGCAGGAAAATGTGATTTATAAAGATTTGTCGAACTTAAGTCGAACGTTTCTTTAAGGCTTCGTGAGTTAAACTCGAAAATTTGCATTTATTTTTATAGCCTGCGTAGAGCTTACTTAAATATGTATTTGCGTCAAATATCATTTGTTTGTGAACGAATTGTAAACAAAACCAAAAAGTGTAACTAATTTTTGTTTGTGAACTGATTTCGCATGTTGTGTACATTTAAGCCAAATTAGTTACATTTAATGAATAAAAAAATATTAAAAATATTAAAATGTTTTAATATGAATGACGTATGGCCAGGCATTCGATTTGGTGGTGGTTGGTGGAATTAGACGAAGAATATGGATACATGATTGCATTTTGATATTTCAGCAGTCCCTCCGAAGGCATTTCGGAATTTCGCCAGATAATTTGACATTTTACTGTGTAAAATAATTTCACTTATGAAGCTAATCACAGCTGATGTCGGTTTCAGAGCAAAAAGTAATAGATTTCTGTGTTTTCCGTAATAGTTTATCGAAATTCTTACCTCTTTAGACACAAACCTCTTTTAGTAAAGTTCCGGTGGAAAAACGTTTATAAATAACAATTTCATGTGAAGCCACGTAAAGGCTGCGTAAATCTTTATGTGATGTTTAACTAAACGACATCGTAGAGGAGTCGTATAAAATCTAATAAATACGGCCTTAAATACATATTCTAATTGATGAGACTCAACAATTTTTTTTTTTGTGTTTGGTGGAGTAGAAAATGTTATGCCTAAATTTACATAACAGTGACAGAAACACTTAATTTGAATATTAATGGTTTTACAAGTCCACTTATTCACCTAAATAAATTGATCGATGGGACAAAAGTTTTTCGTAATAAATAGGTACCTACCTACCTACCTATATTAATTTTTTTTTTGTTCAACATAATATGTAAATTTATTTATTCTTTACACAAATTATTTAAATAAAATGAGTTGTAAGTTAATGGGTGATTTTTTTTTCTAAAGACGGAAAATGCATTTTGGCTGCAAAATTTAGGGAATAATACAACCAATAATAGATATCGTGTTTTTAACAAATTGTATTGTACGAGTGTATGAATGCTGCTGTTATCTGAATTTTTGTAGTTGTGAAATCTACAACAAATGCTATTATCATTTTCATAATTTGGTTTTAAAATGTACAACCATGTCTCCGTCAAATCGAAAGCCGTCGATGCGGAGTCGGTTATGACAAGTAATGGAATTAATTTGACGGTGGTTTTTAACATTTCTACAACAATTTTTTTTTTTATATCCTTGCTCAGCACAATTTTTTAGTCTTTCGAACAACAATTTAAATAAACATTCCCTTATTCTGAATGCGTTTTTGAGGAACAATTTAAACCTAGATACATATATGCGTCGGACATTTGTAATAAATTCATGCAGAAAAAGGCTAAGGCCCATTTTATTCACTCTGTGCGAACTGAAAGCGGACTTAGAAGATTAAATACTAATAATTTGCAGGGTACTTAAAAATTTAAAAATTCAATGCAAAACTTCTACTACAAATAGTCTTCCGGTCTTGCTTTTTAAAGCAGATGATAGATAAATTAAAAATATTTTCAAACGACGGAAATACACAAATCTATAGAGCGCCCTTGGCTTGATTCATCTTAAATTTTCCAGAAATATCTTGGTCTAACATTTCGATACATTTTTGATTTAAGTGAAAGTTGTGCAGGCGTTTTATGAAGTCGCATTGTAGGGACCACTTATTCCCTTATTGCGGTCATACACCCGGTTCTATCGCGTTCGTTATTGAATCAGTAGGAACTACATTCTTCTTCTCCCTTTGTAAAACTACCGCAATTCACATGCAACCACATCTGGGGGACGTCGCGTAAAAGCTGAACGTCCTTTAGAGGTAATAACCGTTTTCTTTCTACTTTTCTGTAAATTATGCATTAATTATACTTTCTCGATCACCTCACCACTTTATTCGCTTTGTGTTGTGCCCCGAAGTGGCAACTCTTTCGTCACAAAACAGACAAGACATACTCGTATGCGCCTCAGGCTGTGCCTATCTAACTCCTTCGCTGTTTGTTTTTCTTCCACCTCGTACACTAATAACAATAATATTTAGTAATCCCGTGACAGAATAGTAGGTTACAGTGGAGTGCATGCAGCTCACCACTGCATCTATATTGAGGTGCCATTTGGAGCAATCAGTAAATCGGCGACACAATAAGCCGTTGATACCAAGAAATTGTCTGACACTGATTTGCAATGCAAATGCGGTTTAATCGATTTATTGGCGCGTCGGCGATTTATTTAATCGGAATGGCAGACCCCACAGTAGATACGGGTATAAAATTATACATTGTTTATTTATGCCATGTGCATGAATGACGTCCTACCAGAGTCTTATGGTAGTAAAACCTGCAGGCGTGCACAATGGATATGGTACTTAATTCATTAAATTTTCTTTATTAGATACGCCCTGTCCGAACTTATGAATTTCGATCGGTAAGTGACACCGCAGAAATGGGTTCGACTGGATTTATGGAATCACAGCCTGTGATCTTTATTGTCGATCAATTACAATTCGGTCGCATAGTATAGACAGACATTGGCCAGGTCGTCAACAACCCTTGTAACAAAGCTGTTACTGTCCAACTGTGTGGCTAAATATGGCCAAGAGAAGGAGTTTTGTTCTTGTTGCTCGGTCTCCGCCTCTGGCGAATTGAAGGCAAACTGCTTAAACGTACACAAAACGGACGACGATTAGTTTTTTATTAATAGATCCATTTATAAGTAACACAACTAATTGCAAAATTTATGCGGCTATTAATTAATTAATAACGGTACACGGTGGCGGAAAGTGCTAATTGTTTAAATAATTATTTAAATACTGTTTTGGTGTTGGGTGACTTTCACTAGAAATATTTCAAACTGGTAATTTTATCAACAGATGTCTAGCATCCTGTTGATCTAATTTGCATCATACCCACTTGGCGTTTATTTATAACTAAGCCAGACATTGCATATATTAATACGAGTGATTTTCATATGAATGGACATTATAATGCAACATTTACGTACCAGCTGTTGATTCAATCGCAACTGCACGTCAATGGGGAGGTCATTAGCAGCACAAATCCCCTGGCAACGGACTTTATAATTAGTTAAAAAAAAAAATAATGGAAATAGGTATTTTGGTGCCCATCATTGGGGACCACATTCAACTTCGAATTTTTACAGAATCCCAGCAGATTTGTATTTTGACAATAGATATAAAACAGCCTTGGAGAAATAATGTTTAACAGAAAGGGATTGGTGTAACCAGCTGTCAATCAAAAGCCGATGTTCTAAGACCGTTAGCAGGGTCTCTTATGTGATTCCGACACGAACCTTCTGAGTAGTTTTCTCCAAATCGTTGAACTTGTTTGAGCTTCTATTGGAATGTAAAAGGCTCGAGTGTCTGACATGTAGGTATCGAAAAGTTTGAGAATGATTGCTTCTTGCTTTCGTGTAGGTATATATACGAGTAGGTTCTACAAAAAGCTGTTGAAGACAACTACGCACCTTGTTGCATGCATGTCTATAAGCAGTGTTGCTAGAATGTATGAAGCCAAAAATAGCAAAATAAAATGTTTTTCTTAACTTTAAATAAAAATATATTATGTATTTTGCTTTCTATACTACTACAAAATTATATATATGTACATACATTTCTTTTTTATATCTGTTTTATTGGTCTTGAATAGGGGATGGTTTAGGAAAAAAGAAAAGTCGGATAATTCTCAACAGGTGGCGCTGTAGGCAGTTTTCTGTCAAATTAAATAATCTTGTATACCTAATATAATAAAACAATAACAATAAATTTCTATTTATATATTTCTTTCGGGGTGAAACTCGATGATGTTATAACTCGATAGACCCTGGGACGATTTTCATGATTCTTTTTTGGTTTTGTGAGTATTGCTGTATATCAGGTTAAGACAGAAAGCAAATTCCGGAAAATCGCCTGATTTGACATCCAATGTCTCTTTCTAATAAATATTTATTTTTACCTTTCTATGCCAAAAATTAATTAGCAAACTACGTAGTTTCAGACTAATTTGTCAACAGTATACTGGCTTGTTTTGATTTTGTGCATCGCTTCAATAGTTTCATCGTCTTTAAACAGTTAATTTAAGGTAAAAGTTAAATATAAGAAGTTTAAACGAGGGCAAAATATAGTTATTGAACAGTTAATTTAGTGATTTTTTGAAAACATCAAAATATTGGCCGGCGAACAAGCCAAGCAAGTCAATATCACATATAGCACATAGAGAAGTTTACAGATTGGGAATGGGACATCGCATAAGATCAGATCAACCCGAATTTTAGTGTTCGTACCTAAGGCCCTAGTTATAGCTATACGTAAAATGCAGCAGAAAAAGTTGAAACAGTATGAACAGTTTTTCTTTCACGCTATAACTAGGGCCCTTTTCAAAAAAAAAAACTATGCCATTTTCCAACAAAATTATTCTGATAAAAATTGCATATTTGACTATACCTATGGCAGTATAACGCCCCCCAATTTATCAAATCAGAAAGGTTGTGTCATTTCGTAGAGTTCTTAAAAAGTCAGTTTTTTTCCTAACAGTCGTGTCGGCACAAAGTGATGGAGTTCTGTGGTTGCACTGCAGCTGTTTAAAAAAAAATGTCGTAGGATGCACCGAAACGTGCTCTTTAAGACAATTTTTCTTTCATTCAAATATCTCTTACAGTTGCTGTGTTATGGATCAGGAAAAACACGCATAAGTCGTCTTCCCCCATATGCAGGCAAACCTTTATCCTGCGCTCCTGAAAAGTGGCTAAAAATTACTTATGCTGTTTTTCCTTGTTGCCACAGTTTATGAAAGGTCCTTCATTTTTGTGTAAATAGAACCAAACATTTTTTACTATGGGTCATGAGAAGCGAAATACTATACCTTATAATGCAGGGTTGGAAAGCGGCCTCTACATAGAGGTCTCTCAAAAAAGCTCGGTCTTTGGCTAACTATCGGTTGAGATATAAATTTCTTCTTGGAAACTCCACTTAAGACAGGGCACTTCTACGTATGCTGCATTGTCCCCTAAGTTGAAGTTGATGACCAGTTAAGAATACCTGGACAATTTTTTTTATTAAAACAGTGATATTAACCGGTTGGTTGTCAAAATGTTATGAAAAATGTTACAGGCCTCTAGAAAAACCAATGCGCCACCCATGCCACAAGGCGTATTTTACATAATAAAACAAACAAAGTTCATATAGCACTCCAAGTTGTTAAGGCCGTAAAATTCCTTTCCAACATGTAACAACTGGAACAATATTTCATTCCCAATGCCTTATCGATTTTATCCTGCAGCCATATTTCCAACTGCTCCACTGGGCAAAGCATTACTCGCAAGCAGGTCCCCCATAATTATGTCCACCCCACAGAGAATATGTTTTGAGACAAAAGTCAGTAAGTTACGTTGGCATGTTTTCTTAATTGCAAAATGGCTTATCTGGCCGCAGCGCACTTAGGAGGTCTCGCATGAGCGATCAAAAGTTATGCGCGCAAATGTTCAAAATCGCATTTCCCGAAATAAGAAGTCGCCTACGCAACTCCACGTCTAAGCCCCTGCAACATAAATAATATATTGGAGGTCCATATAATGGCATTCTCCACCTGCATACCAGATTTTTAGATCAACAGCACTGCGCCCCCATAATCCACAACTGCAGCAAAGTTGAAGTCAAGTCACAATTGGACCGGTTAGTATTGCACGATTGTTCGCTACACCCAGTATTCGGATTTGTACGAAGTAAAGGCGTGTGCCTAGCTAACGCTCTTTGACATCGGAAATGGGTAGCATTATGGCGGCGCGGAGCACGTATGAAATTGCGTGATTGAGTGTTTTGACCAGTGTCACTGGTTCTGGTTGCCTGCACAAGATCAATGCCAACTGGTGGTGTTTTCTTGCGCACCACAATCGCCCCAAGCGCTTGCGTACAGCTTGTATGGTTACTGTTGCTGCTGCTGCTGTATGATGTTGAATGCTGCAGTGCGCCGTGGGGTGACATAGGTGAACAGGCGCTACGTGATAGCAGGCGACCAGTGAACAGAGGTACACTCTGATAATTGAGAAATATTGTTACGCGGAACAAATGGAATTTAAATTATTGACCGATTGGGAGTTTTTTTCTATGTATGTATTCGATTTTCGAGAGAATTCACATCATACAGTAGAGAAGATGTAAACGATCAGAAAAATAACTAAAACCTAGGCAGTGCCAATACTACCTTTGGAGTTGCGGATCTCCGTATTATATTTACCTTAATTTATGTAAAGGGCTTACCACGAGCCCGTTCAGCCAGCTATGTCCCTTAGCTTTCGAGAAATTCAATGCAGCATACAACAAAACCAGGTTGATAATCGTCTTGCATGGTTCTTTTTAACGCAGTCTTTACTTTAAAAATAGACTGATGGAACAGTGATTGCTCTATTAAATGTTTATCTCTTCGTAACGTGCTGTTGACATCATTAGTTGCCAATACTCAAGCGATCAATTTTCTGCCAGTCAAATGCAGTTATCAGGGCCTTGTACGGTACCACCGCTCGTATTCAAATTCTTAAGAACTAGGCGAAATTGTGCCGCTTTAGTATATAATAAATTTCAAAGATGGCGTACCAATAAAAGAGTTAATTTAAAAAAAAAAACCCTAAAACCCGACTGACTTTAAAAAAGATTAAAACAAGACACTTTCAAGTATAACTAATTGACAATCGGAGGCTACCTACACAATCTGACAATAATATGTGCAGCCTCCGGCTCCCAATTAGTTATATGTACCTACCTGAAAGTGTCTTGTTTTAATCTTTTTAAATCTTTGAATCCTTGAGTCTTATATATCAGATCGATTCTTCAGTATTAAACTATTAAACTAGGAGTGTTCAACATTAAGAGAGATTAAAGCTGGTGTACCGCAAGGCAGTGTGAAAGGTCCAGTTCTATACCTACTTTTCACTAGCGATCTGCTTGAAAGTGATGAAACCACCATAGCTACTTTTGCAGATGGCACAGCCGTCCTTGCTGTGGGAGCAACTGTGCAACAAAAAAGCTTCAAACGGCAATAAACAATATTTTAGAATGGACTAAAAAATGGCAGATTACCTTAAATGACCTTAAGTCAGTCTATATTAATTTCACGTATAAAAACGTACCACACATTCCAGTCCACATTAACAACAATGTAGTGGAATATTCAAACACAGCCAAGTATCTAGGCATGACTCTAGATGCTAAACTGCGTTGGAAAGCAAAAAAAAGATGAGTTTAAAATGCGATACAGTCTTATGGGGAGATACTCATCCCTGTCCAACTACAATAAGATTTTGCTATACACGCAAGTTCTGAAACCAGTTGCAGGTTTTCCAAAATAAAGTACTAAAGGAACACACTAAATTCACCATGGGACATAGGTACGCGATGCCGATCTGTATAGAGATCTAAATGTTGAAATGGTTGAAGATGAAGTTAAGAAGGTTGCTCGGAAGCACGGAAATAGGCTTCTCAACCATGTAAACACAGGAATAACAGAACTTTTAAATACTGACAACGTAATCAGGAGATTGAGAGGAATAAAACCTACATCTTGATCTGTAAGAAATCAGGTATTGATTTCAAATAAAACAAGTTTAGAAATCCGACAAACGGCTTATCTCTTAAATTCATAAAGTT
Source organism: Cheilosia vernalis (assembly GCA_949126925.1). NCBI lineage: Eukaryota > Metazoa > Arthropoda > Insecta > Diptera > Syrphidae > Cheilosia > Cheilosia vernalis. Next base: position 8,900,419 of record OX421362.1, read on the forward strand.
ATTCAAAAATAAATTGCTGATTAGTCGTACGACTGTCAGTCCACCGGGATTTTTTTTTTAAGATGAGTTAAGGTCCATCACTATTGCAGAAGCATCCATAGCGTACTAGCTCTGCAATATCTTTCGATGATTTTTTACTTCCAGCGAATTCCCAACACAAAAAAAAAAATAAAGTGCACGACTGGGTCGAACGAAACTTTCTCGATACTAGACAAAAGAAAACAAAATTCTCTTTTGGATATTCATCTCATATGGCAGTTATATAAAATAAAAATATAAGTTGCAAATATTGCAATGTTTAGTTGGAAAAATACTATATTGCGTAGCTATTAAGCATAAAACTGACTGTATGATATTGTTCCGGATAAAAGAAATACTTCGTTTTTGACAATTTATCGAAATCGAAGATGGGGTTTTCGAGATATGAACAGTTTTTAAAATTAGCGTTTTCGGTGCTTCAAATTGAAAATTAAGGACAAAATAGTTTTGAAAACATCGAATTGACACTTAGTTTGCATTTTGGTCAAAATCGTTATTGCTCTTTTAAGTTAACTAGACAAAACTATATTTTTAAAAAATTACTATTTCCATAAATCCATTGTACGATAATATAGAGAAAAACTTAACTTGCTATTAAGTTATAAATGACCACATTACCTTAGAAATTAATTTTTGCTACAATCGTATAGACCGTTTTTGAGATATGTCGAAATTTCAAAAGTATCGTTGCTCGAATTTTTAGCCAAAAACTGGGTACGCAGTCATGGTAACCTCACCTACTTAAGCTTAAATATCAATTTTGGTTGAAATCGTTAGAGCCGTTTTCGATCAAATCAAACTGGTACGAAAATGTTGTATGGGAAGTACCATTAATATTGAGGTTACCTTGCAAAAAAAAAACACCTCCCGAGCTGTAAGCCCAAAAACTCCAAATCCGAGGTTTGAACGTAATCCGGGAAGCCGTTTAGGCTGTAGGCTCGTGGAAGGACGGACAGACGGACAGACCGGACAGAATTTTGCGACCCACTTTGTTGAGTTCATCTATCATCGTAATATCAGAATTGATTAAAATCTCGAGTTCGAAATTTTGTACGAAACCAATATCTTTCTCTTACTACGTAATGGAGAAAGTTAAAAAGAAAAAATCAATCAAGTTTTTTTTTTAAATAAACTTTTTTTTTTTAATTTAGATATTTGTTTAGCCTATGACACTCCGGGGAAAAAAGCCAATTTAATGACACCTCACTCTTCAAAATCGGTCAAGCCGTTTGGGTCCAGTCGGGTGAAAAGGAGACTATTAAAGAACAAAATGACAGCCGAATGACAGTGAAACATTTTCAAAAATGGCCGCTGTTGGTTGTCTAGGTTCTGTCGTTATTCAAAACTAACGATTCATTTCGAATTGTAGTATCGACCGATAAGGTCATGAAAAAATTAAATTTAATGATGATATCTAAAAGGGCTAAAAGAGTTCAGGATACAGGCCGCAGATTTATTTATAACAAAATGTTGAACTAAACAATTTTTTAAACCCTTCCATCTTTGACTACGCAATACTTTTATTTTTTCAATCGGAAATAGTTGGATTTCAGTGGGTTTGTTTAATATATGAAAAGGGCCACACTAGGTTCTGCTCTTGCCTCTTGGACTCAATTTTATCTAAAGTAAAAGAAAATGATTTTCCAATTCTGCTATAGATTTGATTGCCGCTATTCATCGCGTTGTTGGAAATTTCAACAAATTCGTTTGTCTTAAGTGACAAAAACAAAGTTATTCTCCTATTCGTGTCTTTAATTATCTACATACTGCCTGTAGAATATGACGCCTACAATGTAAATATCTCAATCGTTTGATTACAGAATTCGGGCAGCTGGGCGTTGGCGCAAACAAAACATCTGGGAAAACTCAACTGAGATCTCTTATCGTAATAGAATCCACTTTGGAACAGCAAGACAATATCAAAGCGAAAATCAAAACAAACTGAGCAAGCCCGCAAGCGCGTATGACCACCTTCCGCATGAGGTAGGTAGAACAAACCGCCTCCAGGCGACTTAAGTGTGCCTGACTGCAACTGATTTGTGTTGCGGTGACCTTACGGCTATTTTATTAATTCCACATTTGGGTGGCACTGTGAAACAGTAGACCAAGTTGCAGCGTATACTCTTTTCCCGTTGCTTAGAGAATTTTGCAATACACTTGGTGTAATAGACGGCGCACACTGCCGCATGCCAAAGCTTGATATGGTGTTAGTTGGAGTGCAGCCGCAACCTGTGCGGCTGTAGTGAAAGGGTACAACTCGGTTTAGTATAAAAGTTGGTATAATTTCGTCAATTGAATCAGAATTAACTCAAAGCGTTCGTTGAACAGCTGTGATCTCTCACCGATTTCTTCCAACAGTATAATACTAATCAACATGAAGGTAAGGATATTGGCATGACGGGGCCTATCTCAACACAAGGATAACGTTTTTTTCTTACTTTCAGTTCGCCATCTCTGCCGTAGTCATGTTGGCCCTTGCCATGGGTGCCCAGTCCTCCCTGTATGCTGGCATTCACGGACTTCATGGACTTCACGGACTTGTTGGACCATTAGGCTATGCTGCTACTATTGCGCATCCAGGACCACTGTTGGCTCATGGACCTGCATTGTTAGGTGCACATGGTATCCCAGCTGCTGTGAACATTGCCCATGGCCCACTCCTCTCTGCCGCACATATTCCAGCTGCCGTTGCTATTGCTCCTCATGCTGCTGTGGCTGCCATCCCCACGCATGGCGCCACCTATGTTGCCAAGACTCGTGGGGCTGTGCACACAGCACCATTGGCTGGACACATCCAATCGGCTGCTTCGATCAACTTGGCTCCAGCTCCAGGAACCTATTAAACTAATCGAGGATCCCCCGTAGTGATAAGCTAACACGACACTGCCCACCTCTAGAGAGATACCTACTTTATAGATATCAACATATTGCCATCGATGCCATGATAAGAAATCTTCCTCTTTCGTCAACATCTTTTTGTTTTTCTCCTTGTACCTATACACATACCACATACATATTTAAGCATTTTCCATTTCTACATATATGTTTGTCTCCTTCTTTACACCGCTCCTGTAATTTCAAAATATTTTTTACCTATGTCTATATTTAGTTGTGCAACAATTATAAGATTGAATCAAAAGAACTTGAATGGATTTTTTATTTGTCTCAGAAACGGGTACTGGTCTTTGGAAGGATTTCCAACAACTGCGATCCTTTAACTGAATAGCCATAATCGGACTTCGCTAAGACTGATGCGAATTTATTTGTTTTAAAAACAATTTTTATGAGAACTAGTTTCTTGGACCGTTTCTTAATAAATTTCGTTCAAACACCAGATAGGTGCATGGAAAGCTGCAAGATGTTTTCCCTTATGTGAGTCTCATGGTTATGGCGTTCCCAAATGATGAGCCAACTACAATACTCTACGACTTTTAAGTTTCTGCGAGGCATTAGTTATATCCATACGTAGAACGAAACCGTACAAATTTTCTTTTGCTTTTTTTAGAATTACTTAATCCTAATGGTTGAACTCAATCTAGGTCTTAAAATGTTGCTTGTGAATTATGAAGTTAGTTTATTAAAAAAAAAAAATAAACAAATAACCTTTAAGAAAGAAAAATAATTTATTAATTTTTCCGTACGAAAAACTTTTCCGATCTACTTCTCAGTTAATTCCAAAAACAAAAAAAAAAAATCGTTCCACGAAATGTTTCATTTCTTTACTGTTCCATCTGTCAGGAGTGTTTTTTTTTCTGATGAAATCCAATCATTGTTGTTGATTTGTTGTAATTGTTTTCGTGGGCAACATTTTTCTCACAGAATTTTCACTATGACCGCCTAAACGTAAAAAAAATCATTTTCACTCTGTTCCAACTTTTTCGGTTACTTTTACGTATGGCTATAACTGGGGCCAAGGTTGGAAGCATTCTCGCTTATGCAATCGAGACCGTATTTTTCAAACTGCATGGTATATTGAATAGATTATGATATTGTGAATTTAGTTAATTTAGCTCTCATGTAGAGAATTTGAAATTCTTTATTTGTTTATTTCATGTCACTCCCCGTTGCTCAAACCCCGACGAAATTCTTTAAAAACACCTTGGACTGGCAAGTGACAATATTCATTTCTTGAATATAAGCCGAGTTATACTTACGTCAAGGTATCGCGATTTTGTTATATACAAGTTTCCACGCCCAGTTCTGCAGTTCCGTCCACATTTTGATACTTATTAACTTCTTATTATTAACTATTAAATTTATGAAATTTTATAGTTCTGTTTGTCAAAAGTGCTGAGTTATAGCCTTGCCAAAAAACATTTTTAGTTTTGACTTAAATTTTATAATAAACAACCTTCAAACGCCATATCTTTTGACACAAAACTTTAAACGCTATTCGCCGTAAAAACAACAAATATTAGTTTCAACTTCAAATTTATGGAGGCTCACTATTGCATTAATCTCCATTAATTTTGAGTAGAATCTAAAACGGCGAATAGCGTTTAAATTTTGTGTCAAAAGGTATAGAGTTTGAAGTGTTAAGGAAAGTGACACTTCCCCTAATTTGAATGTTTTTATAAAGAACTGAAAGGTTTTTAAAATACTCTCGGATATATTTGGTGGTCTATTGGTATTGAGTATAAGAACGCAAAAACATTCCAGACACCTTTGTATTGCTTTCAATTATATACAGGATGTAGCCAGAAACAATTTTCTATTTCAGTTTTTCAGAACTGATGTGATTTGCTTATTTTTTTAGAATTTAAAAAATAGCTAAGTAAATGTGGAACAACAAACAACTGGAAGTGGAAGATCAAAAATCGATAATCAAGGATATAATGTGTAGGAAACGCTGCACTCATGTGCAGAAGAAAATTATAGGAACACCTCGTTTGAGAAGCGCTGCATCTTTCGCAAACGCTTACGTGTAAACGCACCCGCACTACCAGTGGCAGCCATATTTTTTCGTCCACTTTTCGCCTAGTTTATGGGTTTTTCTTTAACACCCTATGCTCGGTTGAATCTAATTCAAACCTCTATCTTTATCTACATATAACACGTAGGAAAATCGCCCCTGTGCTTTAACATCGTTTTCAGATTTTTCTGAACATACCATTCGTCACAATATCGTTTTGAAAATTTACGCCATAGTCGAGCGCATAAGTGCGAGCGAGACGACAACACCACCCCACACGAAAAACTCTTAGATGTAAACCACGTACAGCGTTGGTTCGCTTGGATTTTTAGTCAGTCAGTATCGAGAGTCAGGTTCGGTTGGTTGGTAGGGCACTAGCGCATGGTCGCATATTTTTTTTCTCGGCATTTTGCCACGTTTTCATTGTTCGCGCATCCTAAGTAGGCGGCCATTGTGTCGACCGAAAAAAAACTAAATCGCAAATTAAAAGTTAAATATCGCGATTGTGATTCGCCGGCGAGGGAATTTTGAGTTCGGTGAAGCCGATCAAATACCCGCAAATCGTTTCGCGCATTGTTTTAAGAAAAGCGAATAAAAGAAAAAAAAAAACCCACGATATATATATATATCGCGAGGAAAAACTTCTCGACCGCGTGTGTTGAACCATACCTCGTGGATACATAAAACCACCCCCACAAAAAGGGAAAGAAACAAAATCGAGAGTCGGTAGTGTGCTTTACGCCATTCCACTCGACCGAAAATAATTTTACGTAAATCCAACCCCGCGCAAAGAAATAAAATTCCTGACGCGCCAAAACATAAAATTAACCTCATCGACACCCAGTTAAGGGCGCTGAAATCGTGAAACATAAAAGAAAAGAATAGTTAAAACGTTTAGAACATTGAAAGGGAAAAATTCCCCAACGTCCCACGAAATAATATAAATTGCGCAGCACATAGCACAGTCGTTGCACTAGCGAAGCACCACACCTCAGAGCTAAGACGCAGTCGTGCATCCATCCTCCAGTAGGTGGAGCGAGCATCACCACAGACCATCACCCCATCGAATACACCAACCTTCGGACTTCGCTTGAGACGAGACACCAACCTCAACGATAGTCACCTCATCGAAATTCACCTCTTCGTCAACACTGCGCCTACCGATATACTTTAAGTTAAGTAGTTTGGGTCCAATAAAATTTCTTGTTGTAAACATTTATACTTCTCCAAATGATTTTATCTTCCACTAAGGTATAGATCCGCGAATTAAAGCATATCAAAGAGCTTATGCATAACATCCTGGAAGGAAAGGCGGTGCACTGCAGTCCCTCACCACGGATCGCGTTCAGGTAGTTATCCCCTGAATAAAGAACGGGGTAAGTTTGGAATTAATTAATCTCATTTGGAAGAAACAAAGTGTATTAAAAGTAGTATTGGCCCAGTTGGATAGGCTATAGCGTTAGAGAGTGGTCGTGTCGATTGACCCAGTTTAGTCTTGTCGCCGTTTGAACATTGTAAAGTAAAACTAAATAACGTAAGGTTAGGTTCGGACCGGTGCGCCAGTGATTTAGTCGTTAGCATTTGTGACACTCAGTGAGGAATCTCACCAATGAGAAAGTGAGCGTATAATCTTCGTCGTGGAAGCATCAACTTGATTTTCTTTTATTATACACGCGGACGCAAAAACTAGTCACGTCCCACAACGCTGCATTACGCGAGTAGATAGGCCACGGGTACATGCTCTGGTCTCTACGTCTAACATCGAAGGGTTATTGTTTTTCGTTAATTTTGTTCTGGCTGTAAATGATAACGTAAGCGAGCGGCAACAGTAAAATTTGTATGTCCGCACTTGTACTGACTTGTGTTGTAACGTCCACCCCCTTAATTAAGTACTAGTTTTAAGATCTTTTGGTTTTGAATAAAAATAAGCTTGTGAACTTCACGAAGAAGAACAATCATGTGTGTTCATTGGCTTTGGAATTTAGTTTAGGTTTCGGAAGCAGCCGCCAGATGTGCGGATAAGGAAGTATTGAAGGGAATGTCGGCCATGGGGGCGAACGCGATCCGAGGTGGTTTTACGCAGTTCGGTTCATGGTTGTAGTTTAGTAGTTAGTAGGATATTCGGACTCTAGGGGTCGTCGTTCAATAGGAGCGTGACGACGACCATGGTAGCTTGGCCTTGGTGCTAAGTAGGGGTGGGTCAGCTCAGGGGAAGATTACTTCCACCTATTTCTTCCCCCACTTTCTTCTTTTTCACTGTGGATGTAAATATTTCAACGGATCGCACTACTCGGGCCTCGCAATCTTTATTGTTAGGGATAGTGGTTTAATCCGGTCGTGTCCAACATCTTTTACGATCTATCTTTTTTGAATTAACAGGCATGTAAAACTAGAGGTAACCCCAGTCCAGGGCCTGCAACAAGATCCCCACCCACCGAGGGCTAGCGCGGGAGGAAGCGGTCATGCCTGGTTGCAGGAGGCTTGGACAACCCCATCCGTCATGCTGCCCGGACTGCCGTAGGGGTCCTGTGACCTTGCGGTATATGGGTAGTTTAAGTGATGGATGGGGTATGGTTCGCGTAGCGGGGCGTAGGAATTTCGACCTTCCTTTTTGTTCTTGTTTGGTTGTTGGTCAACTCAGTTGCGCGTAGGTATAGGTTAATACCGGCCTGCGTGTTTGCTGACATGGCAGAAGGAGTCGCTTGCGTTCCGTAACGTGAACGTACGTTACAGGTGGCGCCCAACGTGGGGCTCGAAGTAGTGATATGATTCAGAAGTATTTACAAAAAAATTTACACAAACAATTTTGTTTTCACCATTTTCGACTTTACTTTTTTTTCGTTTCACGTAACCGGTGTTTGGGTGTATTTTCATCCCCATTCATGTCTGTTGTACGCTGAAGTCTGAGATCTAGTTTTGCGGAAATAGGTGTAGGAGTTTGTAATCCTTTAGTGTTCTTTAAGTCCCTTGTCCGGTAGATGGGTAGACTTTGTTCCCCATTTACGTCCGTTGCTCGGGCTTATAAGTTCTTCACATTTCCATCTTCAGCATTTGAGCCTTCGAGTTCATGTCCGGTAAGTGGGTGAAGTTGTTCCTCACTTACGTCCGTTGCTTGCACTCAGGGCTGGTGTGTAGTTCGCTTTTCTTTGGTAAGTTAGTTCTGTTAAGTCCGGTATTTGGATCGACCTTTGTCTCCATTTACGTCCGTTGCTTCAGGCTGTCTTCACCATGTTCCATAGCAAAGCACAGAAATTTAGCAACTCTAATGTCACTTGCGATTCTGCAGTGATTGTAAAGCATTAATCCATCTAGAAGCGTTTTCGCTTCTTCAGTAGCCACAGTGGAATAGAAAGTGTGAATCTATCCTCGTTGTTCTCGTGTTGTCCTCTATGTGTTCGACATTCCTTCAGGTTGATGTTAAGTTTAGTTTTGGTTTAGTTTTGATTTAGTTTTGAGAGAGTTTAGTTTTGAGAGAGTTTAGTTTTGAGGAAGTTTAGTATTGAGAAAGTTTTGAGAAAGTTTAGTTTTGAGAAAGTTTATTATCGAGATAGTTTGAGTTAAGTTTAGAGACAGTGTAGTTTGAGAAGTTTTGTTTTGAAGTTTTAGTCATTGAACGTACTCCAACGTTTTAGATTTGAATAAGATTTAGTCGGAAGTTCAGTGCTAGCGATTGCTAAGCCAGCCTTCCACACATTCACTTTAGTTTTAGTATTGAGTTTAGTCATATATTACCCGATACGACTCAACAGTATAGCGATAGTATAGTTAGTTTTTACATTAGGATATAAGTCCCTGAATTCGTATAGAATTCACCATCTTTATTTTTGGTATTTTTATTATTATTGTTTTCAAGTCAGCTGTGTGGTAAAAATGTCCAATCTCGGCCAAAGTAGTCGAAGGGAAGTTCAGAGTGATTACACACTGCGCAGTGGGCGCAAGCACATCCCGGCCACCACGGAAGAACCGAGCCTTCTTCCGAACATGGTTGGAACCAGCGAAGAGGTTGACCGAACAACAGTCACGGGAAATCCCCAAGATAACCCATCAGTCACGAACCCGTCTGCACCTCGAACAGCACCGGGAACGCAGGACGCTAACGAAAGCGCACAATTCGAACAATATGTTCAGGATGTCGTAACGGCAACCGTCGGTCTCAATCGGACAGACGAGCGTCGGTTCATGCGAGAAGAGCTCGACCGAAGTCGTGTTGCTCTCCAACGCGAACTCGCTTCGTTGGTTCAAGCAGCCGTATCTGCTGCTATGCGACCTCTAGCTTCCGCAGCGAACAACGATCACCAAGAACCTAACGCAGATCGTAACTCCCAACCTGCTCACGCAGAATATGACGTGAATCGGCGACCCGAGGTAGCTCCACTTCAGGCGAGTGAGCCACCGAATATTCCCCCGACAGGTAATCCTGTGGTATACCCCGTGAACATGCCACGAAGTAGCAACGTGGAAAACTTTTTAGAGCAAATTAGCAGAATGAATCTGTGCGGACCAACTCCATCTCCGGAACCGCCGGCTCAGACGTCTTCACCCTCGTCTTCCTTTAACCGATTTCCCAACTATCACAAGTGGGGAATCAGGTTCGATAACACCCATATGTCCGTGGATGATTTCCTCTTTCGGCTTGGAAGATTAAAGGAATCCCATAACGTGACTTGGTGTGACGTCGTCGCCAATTTCCATCATTTTGTCGCTGGTCAAGTTGAGACATGGTATTGGATGTACCTTAAGAGTAATCCCGGCGTGAATTGGTCCACACTTCGTCTCGCCTTGATAGAACAGTATCGCAGCTTGGAGACTGACTTCGAATTATCGCGAAGAATGTCCGATCGGAGGCAGGGTTTGTACGAACCGTTCGACGCGTTTTTCACTGACCTTATGCGCCTCAACGCAAAACTGCGAGTCCCTAAGTCTAATCGTGAGATAATTGAATTTCTGAAACAGAACGCCAACCGTAGGATAGGAGAACACCTCATAACTTTCAGCACACACAACATCCCTGAAATGGTTCATGTGTGTCGTACGATTGAGAAGTTCGTAAAGGAACACGATCCACCGCGGCAGCGGATACCTCAAACGTATTTGCCCCGTCGGAATATCAGTGAAGTAGAACAGGTCGAGGAAGGTTACGATACACCCGTCTCGTCCGCACAACTTGAGGAAGTTGCTTTCCGGCGAAGGAGCCCTAGTGTTCTGAAATGCTGGAACTGCAAGGAACTCGGTCACACATTCTTCGATTGTGCCATTCCTCAAAGAGCTCTGTTCTGTTACAAATGCGGTTGTGAGAACACGACGACACCTCGTTGTCCTACATGCGCGGGAAACGCCCAACCGAGCAATCCGCCGACCGGGGAGATTCGCTCGAGGGATGTCAACCCGGCAAACCCCTCAGCTTAAACCCAAATCCAACTCCCACCATTCTAAAGCGTCCGGAAGCCCATAGGGTTGAAGGAGCCGCAAGCACACCCTCAACAGCCAAGAAACCCAGTGAGCCCAAGTTGACCTTCCACCAACGTCTAACGTATTACCGTCAAGCGAGAGAACGTATCTTCGGATCACCAATCCTGTCTCCGAAAATAGCTAAAGTCAGGAAACGCTTTGCGGGAAAGAAACGGCAATACCGCGCAATTGCGGCAACAACTTTGCTAGGATCCTCAGGGGACCCAAGACCTTTTGTCACGGTCAAAATTTTCGACCGAGAGTGGCTAGGCTTGTTGGACAGCGGTGCGTGCATTAGTTGTATAGGAGCAGGAGGCATTTCGTTCTTGCAGAACAGCGGAATCCCTCTCAGAAAGTTTTCGTCAGCTGTCACCACTGCAGACGGAACCAAACAAGACATCATCGGCGTGGTAAACACCCAAATACACTTTAGAAACCAGATTGAGGATATCACCCTCTATGTTGTTCCTTCGTTAACCAAAGATTTGTACCTTGGAGTCGATTTTTGGAAGTTATTTCAGATAGCACCCAATGTAATCTCGGAAGTGTCTCCATTTCCCTCGAGAGGTGAACTTCCATCCGTTATGGGAACACGCAAGCGACTACCGCTTGTTAAGGAAGCTAGGTGGTCTGAATAATTCTGAAGTAGACATCCTGCCGAAAGCTGCGAGGATGAACATTCTGCATTCTTATATTAAGCAATCTCTAGAGAAAGCACACCTCGGGCATGAACGTGCCTATAACACCCGTAGTTCATCGGTGAAATACAAGGTGGGCGACGTTGTGTACCGGCGTAATTTCGTGCTTAGCAATGCCTCGAAGTCTCGAAACGCAAAGCTTTGTCCGAAGTTTATACGGGCAAAAGTTCGCAAGGTTATCGGAAGTAACTTATACGAGTTAGTCGATGCAACCGGACATAGTCTAGGTGTAACCCACAGCAAAGATCTTCGTCGGTAAGACATAGCCGTAGGATATTTTTGAATGATAGTTACAGGAAGGTAGGTGAGACGTTACGAATTCCCAGTAGGATAGTGAAGTAGTAAGGAAACAGATGACCGCTCAGAGTCGGTAGAACATGAGATTCTTGTGTCTCGGGCGTGGGTCGTTTGGTAGGATTTAGCAGGTTTCATTTTCTTGACCTTTTGCAGTCGCAAGTCTCTGAAAATGTCAAGTTGTGTAGGAAACGCTGCACTCATGTGCAGAAGAAAATTATAGGAACACCTCGTTTGAGAAGCGCTGCATCTTTCGCAAACGCTTACGTGTAAACGCACCCGCACTACCAGTGGCAGCCATATTTTTTCGTCCACTTTTCGCCTAGTTTATGGGTTTTTCTTTAACACCCTATGCTCGGTTGAATCTAATTCAAACCTCTATCTTTATCTACATATAACACGTAGGAAAATCGCCCCTGTGCTTTAACATCGTTTTCAGATTTTTCTGAACATACCATTCGTCACAATATCGTTTTGAAAATTTACGCCATAGTCGAGCGCATAAGTGCGAGCGAGACGACAACACCACCCCACACGAAAAACTCTTAGATGTAAACCACGTACAGCGTTGGTTCGCTTGGATTTTTAGTCAGTCAGTATCGAGAGTCAGGTTCGGTTGGTTGGTAGGGCACTAGCGCATGGTCGCATATTTTTTTTCTCGGCATTTTGCCACGTTTTCATTGTTCGCGCATCCTAAGTAGGCGGCCATTGTGTCGACCGAAAAAAAACTAAATCGCAAATTAAAAGTTAAATATCGCGATTGTGATTCGCCGGCGAGGGAATTTTGAGTTCGGTGAAGCCGATCAAATACCCGCAAATCGTTTCGCGCATTGTTTTAAGAAAAGCGAATAAAAGAAAAAAAAAAACCCACGATATATATATATATCGCGAGGAAAAACTTCTCGACCGCGTGTGTTGAACCATACCTCGTGGATACATAAAACCACCCCCACAAAAAGGGAAAGAAACAAAATCGAGAGTCGGTAGTGTGCTTTACGCCATTCCACTCGACCGAAAATAATTTTACGTAAATCCAACCCCGCGCAAAGAAATAAAATTCCTGACGCGCCAAAACATAAAATTAACCTCATCGACACCCAGTTAAGGGCGCTGAAATCGTGAAACATAAAAGAAAAGAATAGTTAAAACGTTTAGAACATTGAAAGGGAAAAATTCCCCAACGTCCCACGAAATAATATAAATTGCGCAGCACATAGCACAGTCGTTGCACTAGCGAAGCACCACACCTCAGAGCTAAGACGCAGTCGTGCATCCATCCTCCAGTAGGTGGAGCGAGCATCACCACAGACCATCACCCCATCGAATACACCAACCTTCGGACTTCGCTTGAGACGAGACACCAACCTCAACGATAGTCACCTCATCGAAATTCACCTCTTCGTCAACACTGCGCCTACCGATATACTTTAAGTTAAGTAGTTTGGGTCCAATAAAATTTCTTGTTGTAAACATTTATACTTCTCCAAATGATTTTATCTTCCACTAAGGTATAGATCCGCGAATTAAAGCATATCAAAGAGCTTATGCATAACATCCTGGAAGGAAAGGCGGTGCACTGCAGTCCCTCACCACGGATCGCGTTCAGGTAGTTATCCCCTGAATAAAGAACGGGGTAAGTTTGGAATTAATTAATCTCATTTGGAAGAAACAAAGTGTATTAAAAGTAGTATTGGCCCAGTTGGATAGGCTATAGCGTTAGAGAGTGGTCGTGTCGATTGACCCAGTTTAGTCTTGTCGCCGTTTGAACATTGTAAAGTAAAACTAAATAACGTAAGGTTAGGTTCGGACCGGTGCGCCAGTGATTTAGTCGTTAGCATTTGTGACACTCAGTGAGGAATCTCACCAATGAGAAAGTGAGCGTATAATCTTCGTCGTGGAAGCATCAACTTGATTTTCTTTTATTATACACGCGGACGCAAAAACTAGTCACGTCCCACAACGCTGCATTACGCGAGTAGATAGGCCACGGGTACATGCTCTGGTCTCTACGTCTAACATCGAAGGGTTATTGTTTTTCGTTAATTTTGTTCTGGCTGTAAATGATAACGTAAGCGAGCGGCAACAGTAAAATTTGTATGTCCGCACTTGTACTGACTTGTGTTGTAACGTCCACCCCCTTAATTAAGTACTAGTTTTAAGATCTTTTGGTTTTGAATAAAAATAAGCTTGTGAACTTCACGAAGAAGAACAATCATGTGTGTTCATTGGCTTTGGAATTTAGTTTAGGTTTCGGAAGCAGCCGCCAGATGTGCGGATAAGGAAGTATTGAAGGGAATGTCGGCCATGGGGGCGAACGCGATCCGAGGTGGTTTTACGCAGTTCGGTTCATGGTTGTAGTTTAGTAGTTAGTAGGATATTCGGACTCTAGGGGTCGTCGTTCAATAGGAGCGTGACGACGACCATGGTAGCTTGGCCTTGGTGCTAAGTAGGGGTGGGTCAGCTCAGGGGAAGATTACTTCCACCTATTTCTTCCCCCACTTTCTTCTTTTTCACTGTGGATGTAAATATTTCAACGGATCGCACTACTCGGGCCTCGCAATCTTTATTGTTAGGGATAGTGGTTTAATCCGGTCGTGTCCAACATCTTTTACGATCTATCTTTTTTGAATTAACAGGCATGTAAAACTAGAGGTAACCCCAGTCCAGGGCCTGCAACAAGATCCCCACCCACCGAGGGCTAGCGCGGGAGGAAGCGGTCATGCCTGGTTGCAGGAGGCTTGGACAACCCCATCCGTCATGCTGCCCGGACTGCCGTAGGGGTCCTGTGACCTTGCGGTATATGGGTAGTTTAAGTGATGGATGGGGTATGGTTCGCGTAGCGGGGCGTAGGAATTTCGACCTTCCTTTTTGTTCTTGTTTGGTTGTTGGTCAACTCAGTTGCGCGTAGGTATAGGTTAATACCGGCCTGCGTGTTTGCTGACATGGCAGAAGGAGTCGCTTGCGTTCCGTAACGTGAACGTACGTTACAAATGTGTTTGTTGGGAAGCAGCGTCTAATAAGGATATTTCAATAGATCGATCGAAGCCACCAAGCAAGAATGCAGCTTCTGGTTACATCTTTTTGGTAAGAAGGGTCTGAACCGGAGCCCATCTTCTCCATGGAAATAAATCTGACTGTGAAGCGCTACCAAAAAATAATGTTCGGCACAAGCTGATGGGCAGTTGCAAGAGTGACAAATGTAGGACAAGCTGCAATTGCCCGTATTCTCTCAAGTTAAGGCGAATAAAATTGTCTATTTGTGGACTTCATTTAAAAAAAATATATTTTAGGAACCCTGTACTACAAGAGGCGGAAAAAAATAATCCTTGAATAATGTGTTTCATTTTCCAACAGCCCTCTGACAATTCTTGCTCTCACTGTCCAACCCGGGAAGTGTTACAATTTCCACTATACCTCTCACCAATTACTCCATAAGTTTATTGCCGGAAGGAATACTAATAGCTCATTACCGCAAACCTTGAAACCACTATAAACAGTTACACGTTGTCTCAATTAAAATTGCTATTAAAAGACATAACTTTTTTTCCAATAAATACAAAACTTGTCTTTATTTAATTGAATCAATCTTTCATTGAACTATGCAAACTATTAACATGTCGTCAGCGGCAAAGCCGACATTTCTTATCTAATTAATGGATAGCGGTGGTATCTGGGTTAAGCAGATTCTTTGTGAGATAGATTTAATAGGTACCTGGAGCTGGGGCAACATTGATGGAAGCCGCTGAGTTGATGTGTCCTGCCAATGGTGCGGTATGGATGGCACCACGGGTCTTAGCCACATAGGTGGCTCCATGTCCATGTCCGACAAGGGGACCAGCGAGAGCAGCTTGATGTGCTACAGCGACACCACCAATTGGTCCTGATGCGATGTTAACAGCGGCTGGGACACCGTACAAACCGGGATTGTGGGCCAAAATTGATCCATGAACTCCAAGTGGTCCAACGATTCCACCAAGACCATGTCCAGCCAATCCTAGTCCATGTCCAGCCAATCCAAGTCCATGTCCTCCCAATCCTAGTCCATGTCCTGCCAGTCCAAGACCATTGATGCCAAGACCAAGACCATGGATGCCAAGACCATGGATGTCAAGACCATGGATGCCAAGTCCCAGACCGGGAACACCAGCGATCAGAGAAGATTGGACTCCCATGGCGACGGCCAACACGACTACGGCAGCAAGGGCGAACTGTAAAAGCAAAACAAAATATATGTTAATTCCTTGTTTGGCACGGATGAAACAAGCCAATCCTTTACCTTCATGTTGATTTGATTTTAGTTGGTTAGATGACCGTTCAATGAAAGATTTGAATTGATTCTGATTTGACTAACGCAAATTTTGTAACTTTTATACTCAAACAGGCCAGAATAAAACCTTTCACTCTTTCTGTGAAAAAGTGGTGCACATACAAGTACATGGTGCAGTCGACGCCCAGTCATTGGCATTGATTGCAACTTAATTGCCGCCAGCACATGGTCGATAGGCTGCATCGAATTGTTGCGGATTTATGTATTTGGAAAAGGCAGCTTAACTAAGTTTCGTCAACCGAAATGTTGCTTCCTGTGGGAGACTTTTACGATGTGACCCGCAACTGTGGCGGGGGTCAGCTGTGTCTTTCCGGATTGTGCAAGTTACCTTAAATGGGGCACTGCCCATGTAGATGTGCTCTATGGACCCACCCCATTTAATTGAACAATTATTCATGTCTGTTATAGTGTTGTTAGCAACATGATCTATATATTGTGTAAGAAGTAGGCGTTTTATTGTTAACCACTCTAGTTATTCAGTTTCCCATTTGCATATATTCAAACAAGGTACATTTTCCTTGAACATCATATTTTAATCTCCGACATCACTTTTAGAATGCAAATAATTGACCGATGTTTACAGTTTGAAGGTCAAAAATAAATTCTAAGCAACTTCGCTGAGAACAAGTGAATGATTTTGCGTATTTTCTGTTTATCCGTATGTCTCATGTCAAGTGTATGCGAATATGCAGTTTGATAAAGATAGCCTTGTTAAGAAAAATCTTCCACCCTATCAATGCATCATGTCCCAATTGGAGACACCTTTACGAAGTGACATCCAAGACTGGAAAATTAACTTGAATCAAAATGTGGACACTAGATTTTTCTGAGTAATCCGTATAAATTGTTTCAGTAGTTTTAATATGGCGCGTATTCAAATCCACATACAAATAGACAAGTTTTACAATTTTATTCTACTAGCTGACCCGGCGAACTTCGTTCCGCCCAAATTCGTTAATGTACCTAATGAAAATAATAATTTCGAGAATGAAGAATGCACATGCCGCTGCTGCTGTATGTAATTGGGTCAATTCAAATTCTGTATTCAAAAGTTTTATTATCTACAGTAGAAATAAATAAGTTATAGCGCATTGTCGATGTGTTTAAATTAAACCGCAATGATTGACGTGTCAGCCAACTTTCCAATTGTTCACTAAAGTGCTTTACGGTACACGACGTACAAAGCGGAAGATATTGCTCACACGTGAGCACGCCACATATGATAGACATGGGAATTCATTTGAAAAACATGGGATGTCACAAATATCCAGCGATTGTCCTTGCGATTTATTATTTTTCATAATGAAAGTGATACGCATGGGAAATTGAAGGCGCTTGAAAACTAATGGCAAATCATCTGAATCCGCGGAATTGTATAATGTTTGCCTTGGATTTTTTAAGGCAAAATCCTTGCTGCCATGACATTGGATTTCAGACTTGAGAGTCCAAATTCCAAATCCCACTTTCGATTTTAAATTGTATAGCGGTCAGCCCGGAACATCCAAAGACTTTAATAATTAAACATTTGAAATAAGTTTGGTTGTATTGGAAGTAGAACTACCCGTTTTTCTATCCAGTCTAACTTTTTTCAAAGTTCGGTTCCCATACTAAGTTCTATTACCAATCTTATCCACTTAAACAAATAACTAGTAGCATTTATCCTTCCAATACAAATCCACCAAGCCCAAAATCGAATAATTCGAACGATCCATTCTCGAGTTATGAGGGCACACACAGGACGTTAGGGTGCGCCTTATTTTCAAACTTTTGAAATTGCCGTTTCCCAACCGGTAAATTGGTTTCGTCTCTTGAAAAAAAAAAATAGAAAATAAAAATTATTCAAATCGGCAAAGGCAGCGGAAATTAGCACAGCTTCTTCACTCTTAGTGTACACTTGAAAATCAAATTTTTCGTCATTAAAATGTGATTAGAACCAACACAATTTGTTTTCGTTGAAGCACAGCTAACAGTTCTTTTCGTTTTCACTATTTTTTAAGTTATAAAGCAATCTTATGGTTTATCCAAAATGTATGTTAAAAATATAAGGCATTAGGGTGGTCTGTAAGTGCGTCGATGTGGGAATATCAATACAGTTCTTGAAAATGGGACGGGAAGCCTCTCCTCGACGGTCATAATATGTCACTATATTATAGTCGTACCATCGGTTCACCTTTCCTCCAGGAAGCCCTGACCACTACCTCCCAAGATTAGACTACGTTCCTAAATTTCTCCGGAGAGAACTGGACTATTGTGGCATTCTTACTGTTTAAAGAACTATCCTTGCTGAAGGTCCGCCGTGTTTGACTTAAACTAGACACTGTACCTTGGGCATGGGCAAGAAATTCTGTAATGAAATTTCGGACATAAATTTCCGACCGCTTTGAGCCTCACTGATATTTATAGCTCCAGGTTATCGATAAAAAATAATTTCCAAAAGACACTCGCCTTTTGCAGATTTGACAGTGCAGTTTATTATAAACAGGATGTTGAGTACCTGTTCGTAGGGATATTCACGAGGACGATGAGGCCCAGGATTTGACCCCTAGGTATAACGCTTTCTTAAACGGGGTACCTACTCATGTTCATTGGTTTAAGAAAAGGACCACATTTTGTTAAAAATTTAAATCTCTTTAATATGCATCATTAAGTTGAACAATATAAATCCTTATCAGGTTATCGATGGCAGTGTTTTAAGGTCCAGCAGTGTTGGCGATTTACGAAACTAACTCAGTTTACCAGGTTCCTGGGGCTGGGGCAACATTCACTGAAGCAGCTGACTGAATATGTCCTGGCAATGGAGCGGTGTGTACAGCACCACGGGTCTTGGCCACATAGGAAGCACCATGTGTTGGGATAGCAGCGACGGCAGCATGTGGAGCAATATCGACGGCAGCATGTGGAGCCACCGCAACAGAAGCTGGGACACCGCCAACAGACAAGAGTGGACCACCAGCAATATTAACAGCAGCTGGCAGACCATGAGCGCCCAAACCAAGAACAGCTGGTCCTTGAGCCAACAATTGTCCTTGCAGACCGAGTCCAAGTCCAAGACCATGGACACCAAGACCATGGATACCAAGACCATGGACACCAAGACCATGGATACCAAGACCATTAATGCCAACACCCAAACCGGGAATACCAGCAACAATTGATGATTGGGCTCCCATGGCTAGGGCCAACACGACTACGGCAGCAATAGCGAACTATAATAAAAAATAAAAAATTAGTCCTTGCAACAGTAAAAGCAACAAAGTCACACAACTCCTATTACCTTCATGTTGAAATTTGTTTTGAGATTTGAATAACTGTTCGGTGAACGTATTGAGTTAATTCTGATTTGATCTACGAAATTAGTTCAACTTTTATACCAACGAAGCAGCCACACCCTTCCACCAGTCCGCTGCAATGTATGACATTAATTGCAATTCTCCTGCACTAGGCGCACATGGTGATAACCATTTGACATGCGGCAGTGCGTAAGAATATGGCTTTGACGTGTTAATTACCTATCGATAGATATTGTAATAACAATTATGGCATAAACAATTTTTTTTATTGACGTGAAATTTGCATGGAAAGTTGGAAACGATCACATGCCGCCGATCTGATTGATGTCATGTTTGTGCCGTACAGAGTTGCACCCACGGAATTGTGTTGAATAAAACACGGAAATGCCGAGTATTCCGGATATTTGTGCTGAATAACTGTTATGCAGATATTATAAGGTAGGGTTTGGGAAATGATTGATCGTTTGTGTTTTTTTGTCTGCAAAACTAATTACCTTCTAAAGGACTTGTTGAAAATTTTAAAAATATGTTCAACGACCTCAAAATTGTGTAAAGTAGGGGGATATTTTGGCATCCCTTGCACTATATGCTAAGAAATTTAAAACTGTAGGACCCGAGAAAATGATATACAAATTCCAGCTTTCCAAATAACGAACCCTATGCGGCTTCCTGCACAAAGGCGACCTTAAGGAATACCCTCAAAAACTAAGCAAAATTTAAAAAAGGGTATTTCTATATGCACTGCACTGTGCCGCGAACGTGGAAAGAAGGACATTTATTCAACTGAACTGACTGGGTCAATGATGAATAAACACTGGACTGTGCAAGTCGGAGTATTGCTCACCGACGGATCGAAAACGGAAGCTGGGATATTCAGACCGACATGATTTATCACTGGATCTAGGCTATATTCCAGGGTCAAGTACATGTCATAAAAATCTAATCGAAACTGATCCTTGACAAAGGAATTCAATCTATTGAATAAGAAATTAAAATCTAGCTGGGTTTAAAATATGGTCCAATGACAGTGTTCTCTAAAATTTCTATGTGCGTTCAAAAACGCCCCCAAAAATGGGTGTGGAAAACAATTTTTTAAGAGTGACATTACCCAAACTAAACTGTAAAGAACGTACCCCTAAGTTTAGATGAGCTATAGATGAGCTAGATGAGCAGCGGCATGTCAAACCCCATATAAAATAAATTGCACGACTGGGTCGAACGAAACTTTCTCAAAAAACAAAAAGCAAATTAAGTTTGATTTTCTGATTGTGTAAGCCCCAAATGGTTGGCATCTTCAATATTGTTGAAAAAAGATTGTATTTGCTAAAAATAAGTTTTGCGAAAATATATTGATCGCGATTTCTGTAGTATTTTTTGAGAAATAATTCAAATCTGACGTCTTCGAATTTTTTGAGGAAAACTAAGTACGGCATCTTTTTTAGAATACCTATGTTATCTTCAGCGTGTATTTTGGTCAAAATCGTTAGAGCGGTTTTTGTAAGATTGTGCTGACGAAACAGTACCAAATATTGGAATGTTTAATTTGAAAAATACGATTGCGTAATGCGTGACTATTATAAGGCCTATAAGGGATGTAAGCATTGCTTCGTTTTTAAAGTTTTATTGAAATCAAAGATGGGGTTTTCGAGATATGAGCATTTTTTAAAATTATTGTTTTGGGTGCTTCGAATTGAAAATTGAGGACACAATTGTTTTGAAAACATCCATTTGACTCTAAATTTGCATTTTGGTCAAAATCGTTATCGCCGTTTTCCGGTAAACTGAAGAAAACTAAATTTTAAAAAATTCCTTCTTTCAAAAATCCATTGTACGATAATATAGAGAAAAACTGAGGTTACTATTAAGTTATAAATGAACACATTACCTTAGAAACTAATTTTTGTTACAATCGTATAGACCGTTTTCGAGATATGTCGAAATTTCAAAAGTACCGTTGTTCGAATTTTTAGCCAAAAACTGGGTACGCAGTCATGGTAACCTCACCTACTTAAGCTTAAATATCAATTTTGGTTGAAATCGTTAGAGCCGTTTTCGATCAGATCAAACTGGTACAAAAATTTTGTATGGGAAGTACCATTAATATTGAGGTTACCTTGCAAAAAAAAAACACCTCCCGAACTGTAAGCCCAAAAACTCCAAATCCGAGGTTTGAACGTAATCCGGGTAGCCGTTTAGGCTGTAGGCCCGTGGAAGGACGGACGGACAGACCGGACAGAATTTTACGACCCACTTTTTTGAGTTGGCCTATCATCGTAATATCAGAATTGATTAAAATCTCGAGTTCGAAATTTTGTACGAAACCAATATCTTTCTCTTACTACGTAATGGAGAAAGTTAAAAAAAAAATACATTTCACCATTTGCGCTGGTCGTCGAGCACTTTTTGTGAAATATCCATTTCAGCGCAAAACTACCCGCTGGATTGAGAGAAAAAAAAAAGAACGACCTGTCAAAGGAAATAGTTCAAACGTTTACAAAATATTCGAAGCTGAGCTGCAATTGTGATAAAATTGGTAATAGCAATTCAGATTGTTTTTATAATATAGGCAATTGTTTCTTTTAAATCGTAGTGTGGAAATATTTAAGCGGCATGAAATTATTTATGAAGAAATGATTAGACAAAAAGTGACAAATGTAACTTTGCCGCTTGTTCCTTCAAATGGGATATTTTGTGTTAGACGTCTAGCGGGCAGTGGATCGTGGCCATTGTATTTAAAACAGATGAATGGGGCAATTTATTTTGGCACGAATGAGGCTTACAGGAAACAATATTTTCATGAGGTGTTTGTGCCTACAAATGGTTACGTATATTTTGGTGTTCAACCCCCAAATACATAGAAACTCGTCATTCCTGTAACCGTCGACTAAAAGTGACAAGAAGGGTTTTGCTTAAAGATATCAACATCAACTCTTGGTTGCCACATGCGAGAGTTTTTACACATGTGCTGTGTGCTATTATCATCAATTAACTCGGAAGTACCTAAGAATTTGTACACATACCTACTTGTAGTCCAATGTGCACATTAGAAAGGTTGAACTATATTCAAGTTATAATGCACTTAAAGTTCGGGGACAAAACGTTCGCCCACTTCCCCGCCCTTTTGTAAAATTTCCGCAACTAGTTTCGAATTCATTTCCCCCTAAAAGCGATGGCTGATGAAAGAATCTTACACGACTTCATCAGTGCAAGCGATTTATTGTGCAATTCCCCTGCAACTTGTTGTGTGTACCAGCCAAATAAAAATATTGGCAACAGTGAAGGGTGTGTCTGTCGCGTGCTTGTATAAAAGTTGCAATACTCGGCGTATCAAATCAGAATCAATTCGCAGCGTTCACTGAACACAGTCAAACCTCAACAAAAAAATCAACATGAAGGTAAAGGATTCGGCTGAACTTTTACCGTCACAAGGACTAAACTAAATTATATTTTGCTTACAGTTCGCCATTGCCGCCGTAGTCGTGTTCGCTCTTGCTATGGGAGTGCAATCGTCTCTGATTGGACTTGGAGGAGTTGCAGGAATTCCCGGTCTCGGAACCGCATCTGTATCAAGTTCAGGACAAGTCTTGGCACAGGGACCAGCTCTTGGTTTGGGATTGGGTTTGGGTATCCATGGTGTTCATGGTATCCATGGTATCCCCGCCGCTATTAACATCGCTGCTAGCCCACTAATTGCTGCTGGTCATATTCCTGCTGTTGCTGCTGCTGTTCCCGGACTTGGTGCTACATATGTTGCCAAGACTCGTGGTGCCGTGCATACTGCTCCATTGGCTGGACACATCCAATCGGCAGCTTCAGTGAATCTTGCTCCAGCCCCAGGTACCTGGTAGATTTGTTGATATGAAAACCTTTTGCCAACTCCCTGAATACTCTCATTGATACCGTTATAACGAAAGCTCCTCGATTTTCTATACTTGTTCATATATTTTTTTAAGCCGCATGTAAGACAATAAAACGAGAAATTGTATAAAACAAAATAAGTCGTATGTATGATTTATTCTCACAGCAAATGAAATTGTCCTTTGTATTCATTTAAAATGATAGATGCTTCTGGATGAATACATAATTTCTCAAAAGAACTGCAAGAAATCTGAAACCTGATGTTGAATACGAAGGTTTATCTATTTCAAACATGACTTGTATTTAATGGGACACTTTAATACCAGTGTGTTGCATTCCTACTCCGCTTCAAGGTTTAATTGTTTAACTCGCTTCGATGTGGCTAAAGATCAGATAAAGTCCACTCCGCAATCACAAAAAAGTAAATCAGAAACTATTAAACACCTATTATTGACGTGCTACCCGTTCTTATAGGTTTTATGGTTGATTGATCAACTTGGGTAACTTGCAGGTAGCTCGTTTCGAATGGCGTGCGTTTGGCACATGCTTCGGTAGTCAATTCGATCGAAGATTGTTTTGTTTCCTCAATAAGTCTTCATGTGAGAAGTTATTGCTTTCTTTATGTTTAACTTATGTATGTTTATTAATTAACAAGATAACTTTACAACGAGAGCACAGTCTTTTGGTGAAATGACGGCCTCTTCCACAAACATCGAGTTAGCTAATAAAATATCGAAACTTATAAAATTCGTGTTACTTTCAAACGATGCGGATCCCAAAAAAATGTCGCTAATTTCAGATAATGATTTGTTTTCGAAAATAGAATAGAAAATAGTATAAGGCAAGCATTTCATTTGTGCAAAATTATAGCCGGATAAACCCCAAAAAATCTCGAAAAAAAACCCGAACTCCAAATTAGGGTTTTTTTTTTCCACTGCGCCACCTCTCGCGAACGTCTGACAAACATCCGAGGGTAGAAGTACAACTGTCCTAAAAGAGCTTCTCAAATAGCCGTTTGGAATCGGCATAGAATTGGTTCCAAAAATTAAAAACTCACACAAAACGAATGGTTGTGAGAAGCTAAGCATAAGTTCCCTACGGACCAGTTGCGCCAACTATTTTCTTATTTAAGGCCCACTTTAAAATTATTTTATTATGTGACAATATCCATACGGGGCCTTGCTAGGCGTTAAAATTCAATTTTTTTCAAACTAAATATTTTGTTCCGTTGAGTCGAGGAACTTCGATAAATGTAGATGGACGAAATTTTCTAAGCTTCTAACGAATTTTTCACCTTTATGTACATTAAATAAAATAAAAAATTTTGTCGAAAAATTCAAATAAGCGTGTTTTCCGGAATTTCTATTTTTCCATTCGAATTTCAAAAAGCCGCCCCGGAACAATTGCACATAAAATGTTCAATATTTTCCATACAAAAAATCGATTTGCATCCTGTATTCAGAATAAAAACATATTCAAACCATGCATATTCAGAGATTAGAATTATTTTCAGTTTCATTATTCACAATAGGGGGCGCTATTCAAGTGATCGCCAAGGAATTTACTCAGCTCTCCTATAATACACGGTGACTTTAATTTTGAGCCATAATTTATATTTTGTTTCGGTTGGGATATCGATTAAATTTTAAACGCTTTCACCTTCCAGATAAAATCACTTCGTTCGTTCCTGTACTTGCTAGTTTTTACACATATCTACTCAATGCTTACTTAATTTTTTAGAAGTTCTCATTCCATATTGTAGTTATATTATAGCTCATGCGTTGGGAACGGTTGATTGGAATCCAAAAGCCCAGAACACTAAGGTCTTTGAAAATAAACGGCCATTCAGTAAATTACCAGAATCGTACTATTTTGTGGTCGGTGGGTCATCATTTCTAACTGACACTAATTACTTAAAAATTAATAAAAATTGTCAATTCTTTTCCAACTTTTTGCTTTAATTTTAAAGCCCAAATCTTCTTTAAAAAAAAAAAAAACGATGTCCTCTTTAACGACATCATCACTTAAGCTATATTGACCACAGCCACATTTCCATCTGATACAATTTCGTTTTAATCTCTCGTATTTTTTTAAATTCAAATTCTTTTTCTACAATTTAAACATGGTAAGTGACAGGACAATTACAACACTGAACGATCTCACATTTTTGGATAAATGTTTCGTTGAAAGCGCTCATACTTTCCGCCTTTCACCAGCCGAGGTGAGTCTCTAAGAGGAAATACCAACTGGGCCTTTTAAAAAAAAAATAAACAACTCCTCGAAGGCAACGCCGGAAGAAATTTCGAAAATGTTTCATGGAGTATAATAGGACGTCAACGAAATCCTTTAAACTTAAATAAAAGCTGAATCGCTGGGATATTCAGCACTGCGTCGGAAAAACAGTTTTTCTGGAAGAAGGATAATTGCTCAACCTTGCATTCCTTGAAATAACTCTCAGTCAACATTTAGCAAAAATACCTAGAGGGTCTATTTTTGAAGCAGCAGTACAAAAACCAACAGTCAATTAAGTAAAACACTTATGTATTTATTGTAAACAAAAAAAAACTTTCGAAACAGGAAGTAAGAATGAGAAGAAAATCAGAGAATGACAGAAGGATATAGAACGGAAAGACAGATATTGAAATATCGCAGGTGGGGGTAGTGGACGAAGTAGAAATATAACATCTTGACCAGATATCATGTGAATATGTTGTTGGTGTTTTTTTGGTAGCGCTTTCATTCTTTACCATGTTCCTGGAGCTGGGGCGACATTGACGCTCGACACTGAGTTGATGTGTCCGGCCAGTGGGGCAACATGTGCAGCACCACGGGTCTGGGCAACATAGGTACCGCCAGCTACAGCGTGTGGAGCAACAGCTACAGCAGCAGCATGTGGAGCAACGACGACACCAGCCAATGGGTTGGCAGCATGCACAGCTACTGATGGTCCACCCCAAGGAGCAACAGCGAGGGCAGCATGTGGGAGAATGGCTGGTCCAGAAACAGCGGTGTATGACAGACCGTGTCCAGCAATATCAACATGTCCCAGACCAAGTCCCAAGGGGATGACGGAGCTTTGGGCACCCATGGCAAGAGCAAGGACAACGGCAACAATGGCGAACTGCAAATAAAAACAGTAATTAGAACAAGAATCCCTTTAGAGCAGGAATACTCTCGATGCAATGACACTCACTTTCATGTTGAGAATTGAGATTTTCTTTTTGCTTAGAGATCAGCGAAGAACTGTTCAATTGGAGCTAGAAGCTTTGACTATGATCTGAACATGGAAATGCTGCAATTTTTATACTTGAACTAGATCATACCACGACCATAGAAGAAAACAATGCGATTGACACGTCAACCGAACCACACCTACCCCGCACCAGGGAGCGAAAAAGACACAATCACCAACAACAATGTCGGATTGGAATTGATAAAAGGAAGGAATAGTCCAGCAACTTCTATCGGGCAATGTAATTAAGAATTATGTAAAGCAAGCGTGGACAATGACAAAGGTACAACAATCACCAGAGAGAGAGGTAGAAAGAATGCGCTCGTATGTTCCATGAGCAACCACCTCCAAACGACAACCGTTTAACTGACGCACAGCAGCTGTTTAGCCTACAACATCGGGTTTCCTTAAATGATCACGGTGACGAGATTGTGTCAAGTGAAAGGTCAACAATTATGGCGACCATGGAATCGAAAAGGGCACCGCGGCTTTGGACTAGCCCAACTCACCTTGAAGGTCGTTCCTATATAAATATAAAATGCTTACATAGCCCCACCCTAGGAACATGCTTTGAGGGCAGGTTCCACTCGTTACCTTATGTGGCTACCGCACTTGCCTCGACACGCGATCAGTGCACCTCGGAAGCACGCTGCTGGGTGTAATTGACATGTGGTGTCCGTTCTTGCAGCGGGCAACGAGCACGTTCCACAACAAATCATTTCTCTATCGGTGAGGTGATCTCAGAACGGACGCTATGGTGGGAAATAGTGGGCACACCGTTGGCTGGCTGTCCGCATGCCAACGCTATTAATAAATCCATAAAAAGTGGACGGCATTATGTTAGGCGCATTAAAACAGTTCTGCTGTGTCATGTCACAGTCCGCTAAAACAAAATATATTAAATTTACTCATTGCACTCCACATAACAGCGCTACGGTGTGGTGCCAAGGGTAACACGTTTTCAGTGAGATTCGTGCAAATCTACAGTGGCGGCTATAAGAGGTAGTTTCGTAAAAGTAAGCGTGGACTAAAAAATTGCGTCAAGCGTAAAGCTTTTTAATTGTCTACGAGAGTACAAATTCTGTCATTTTCAAACCACTAACGAAGAGGGATGAGTATAAAGAGATAGAGAAGTTCTCACGGGTGCCACAACCTCACTTGGAAGTGATTTTTTTTTTGTATTCAGAGAACAGCAGGAAAGATAGAAACACTACCAGAAAAACTACTAAGCCGCACGATGGTAGATGTTGGATTTATCTATAGGATGATACTAGACTTCGTCGAGTATAAAGGATCAGGAATTTGACAAAAGCAAAAGACTGTGCGCTCCACCAATTGCAGCTTATGGAAACTTCAGTCACCTAAAGAGGATGATATATCTCTAGAATGACATTCAGACGTCGGCGTCGGCCCAACTGTGCCAAATCGTGGTACAGGAAGAGCTCAGAAAATTGGCTTGTGCTTCTACGAGCATTTAATTTATCGTCGGAGAGGAACTTGCGATAAAAACATTTCCTCACGATTTTAAATAAAAAGCCGTTGTGACAACATTTTTCGAGGTTATACCTACGTTAAAAGGCTGGTAAAGTAGTCGAACCGTATCCGTCAAAACCTTTGTCTTTGTCTTTGAAACTCCCCTTTAACAGTCAATAAAGATATTGCGCCTCAGCAATAAACATTTTCCGCCATACCAATAATCATTTTTAGTGTCCAGACTAAATTTTTCGAACTCACAATGACGAAATTTTCCATACAAAATTGCATATTGTGACCTAGGAAATATTTAGTGTGAAGGTTAAAAATGATTATTGGTAAGGCCCTTTATGTTTCGACTCTAAATTTTTGTAGTTCACGGTGGCTATATTTTAGACACAAATTTCGCAATTTTGAGCCTCTTTAAAAATGTAAAGTCGAGACTACACTTTGTTATCAGTACGGCGCATTGTCTGAAATTAATATCATAAAAGCGTAGCAGCGTCTTCTTCACAAAGGCTTAACAATTTGGGCAGCATTTTGGACAATATTGCTATTTTCTACATCCATATTTAACAATCGCTCACTAAATGGATTGAGCACGACCAAGGCTGATCCTTTCTTCGAAGATATCTATAACGTGAAAATCGAAAGCGTACGGTGTCGCTCCCTGTTCAGTGATGCTAGACTTCGAAGGGTTTAGAGCTCGATCTTCAGAATTTAATTTAATATAATTTAAACTACATCTTGGTTGAGATTATAAATTTCATTTCATTTTCATTTAATTAAAATCGCACATTTTTCTATCAAACTCAGAGCTAAATTTGTATGTCTCCCCCACGCCAGTAGCATTTTTTTTTTTTGCTAAATGTGTCAAATTGCCCGTCTACAGACTTTGGCTGCACTGTCCAATGGTCAATCACATCTTGAACTGCGCTTGAACTTTTTGCATTCGTGGATGAATGCAGGTTGTCCAGAGGCAGCCAGTAGCTTTGACAGAAAGTTACGCGGTCGTATTTCCTATACTGATATTGTGTTGTGGCTTGTGGCTGGCTTTGGCTCCCCCATGCTGCGGAATGCGCCATAATTGATTGAGGGCACAAAGCAGCGCATGGAAATAATAGCAAAACCAATCTAAGAGTACGAATACGAATTTGTGGTTGGGGAAGTGTGACACACTCGTTCGCCCTGCTGCACTACACATGTGCAGGTGGCGGCAATTATTATTACTGAACTGCACAGTGTGTTACTGGGGCTGGGTGTGTAATTAGGTCGGGCAATTGCCACCATTATAATATAGTTTCGCTGTGATTGTGGTTTTATATATTTTCCGGTTCACTTGAGCTCCAAAGTTGTTTCTGGTGTGTTTCTTTTTTAATTCTACCTTCTATTGACCTGTCTTTGAAAGGAGTTGACATTGAGATAGATATTCCTGGCCATACTTCCTACACTCTGCTGTCCTGTGTATGCAAGTATACCTCTGTGTTATGTCTTGAGAAATATAAGGAACATGTTGTAGATGGTGTGGTCCCACTTGCGAAAGAGATCCGCAATCGGTAAGTTCCAATCTGGCAAACCTGTTCGCTGTTTTCAAAGTTATTTCCTTTTGGCTTGTGTAAAACATGACAGCATGGGTTGGAATTTTCGGTTTTGCTCATAACCGGAAATCGCACACAAACAATTTTGCCCAACATAAAAGAACAACTTGCTGATTTATTGTGACCACAAATAAGTTTTATGTCGAAAGGGGACTTATTGGCGTCTGCTGTTTTGGGTGTGAATGGTTTTCGACGAATAATGTGAGCTAAGGAATCGTTTTGCTTTCTTTAGACAGATACGAATATAAAGAAAAAGAATTTACTAATATCAAACGGACACTAAATGTGCCTATATTTCAATTACAGTCTCCCAAAATGCTACTTTAGGAGGACTATTGCACAATTGGTTTAGAACTCGATCAACATCAATAATGGTAGGCACAATAGGCTCCTTTGAGAAGCCGCAATGCCTGAGCCCCCTGTTGGCTCTCCCGCTTCCTAATTTAAGATCAACAATGGCTTCAAACTTCTCTCTTGTGCTTTGTAGAACATCTAAATAAGTTTGAAACCATTCGCATACAAATAGTGCTTTTTTTTTCAAATGATACCCACAGAAGGTTTACCTACTGGGTTTTGGAAAAAACATGCTTAAATTTATTGGCAAGGTTTCTCTGACACTTTATTAACTTCGGAAATAATTCCGGGAGTTTCAGAACTTACCGAGGTCTTATGCAAAGTGTATATAAAATCTGTAACGATACGTTACGCATCCACACTCGTATGCGAACAAATTATTTTACTATTAAAAATAAATTATGTCAATTTGTTAAGGTACGACTTATGTCAGGTATCAGGTATGTGATCTGAATTTATAGTGCCACACAATCACTGTCTATCAATGGAGAGAAAATGAGAATAATGCTGGGTTTCGTATTGTCCTGCCTGTTTAGTTGAATAGGAAATAGTGTGACAAGCCGATATGAGATGTCCAACATAAATTCTAGGTAACGAGCATTTCAAGAACTTTGTTAGAAATGAGGTGAATTCATAATTCCGGTTTAATGTGTAATGAATTGAGTGCATTATTACAATAGGTTAAGGTAATACACGACTACAAAAATTATATGCAATTTGTTCGATCTTCGAGTACAAATTAAAATTACGGTGACTGAACGCAAGCTGTTTTAGTTCAGTGCAGGTGAAACTCAGCCATGAACGAATTTCAATTTCCAAGACCAGAGCTCAATTTAAAAAATAACACAGCTCGTTCTGTGATTATAAATTCAGTTTAAAAAAATTGTTCACATTGTTCACAAGCAACCACTTGAAAGGTGAATACAATTTGTGTAGTAGTTAATGGTTTTTGACCAACAGCATATGTAAACAGAATGATGTGACTCTCACTGTACGGTGGCGAAATGTCAACAACAAAATCAACGAAACAGCTGAGTCGCTAGTGCTTAGCAATATGGTTTAGGGGCGTCTAAAACCGAAACCACTGTAGGGCACAAACCATCCCAGACAAAAATACGTGGCATGATAAAAAAACAACAACAGCGTACAACAAGAGCAGCGAGGGTGAATGTATCGAGTTCGGTCAAAAGATGTGAAGAAGACCGGAATACAGGCTGTCAAAAACAGCAAAGGAAATCTAGTAATGATCATTTTTATCAGCATCATGTATGGATTAGGGCAAACTGAATCCAGTCAATGAGGAAGCAGTTCCATTACCCAGTAAACAGAGCAGGCTCTGACATTAAGAAAATATAGGGAGAAAATATTTCATACAACTTATTTCTCAAAAAAAAACTATATTTTTAAACTTAATTTTTTTAATGTGTACGTAAGTTAGTCTTGGGAATAATTATAGTAGCTTCCATATCCAATGCACGTGTTTTTTTTTTTTTTTAAATATCTGTGTATGTACTCCAAAGTCTCGCTTTGCGTCGCTCCGATTTGCGTCGTTTGGAAGTTGCATCATTGAAAAATTATCGTTCCGATCTGTCGCGTCGATTTTATTTTATGTTTTTGTTTGTCTTCCATTAACTTTTTTGTAAAAAGGGGATTCCCCAAGATTAAGGCAATCAGTTTGAAGAAAAGCAAATGATACAGTGAAGTTTAACTTAAGATTGAAGAATATTTATTTCGATTTGCGTTGTGTGTTTCTGGTCAAAATTGATAAATGTACAAGTTGGCCTGCGATATCTGGTGGCAAGGAAAAGAACACTGTCAGACATACAGGAATCTGTCATCGGTGAGCGGTACGTGTATTTTTGTAAAGGTTATTTATTTATTTTATAAATGGCAAACTATTTTAATTGATATAAATGCCATGTCGGTCTAAATTGCAAGTATTGTTTATGAAAAATAAAATAACACCGGGTTCATAAAATATGTTTGAAACGTTTAAAAGTGGAATGAAAAATTTCTGTGGGTTTCGACTTTTTTTTAACTTTTTAAAGTTTTTTAAATAGTTATTAATATTTTATTTACTGTGCAGCAACCGAGATTTATTTCAGACTTTCTCGATAACCATATGCTAATTTAGGAAGATTTCTGCGTGGAAATGCTCTTTTGAAAAAACCTCCTGCAGTATCTTATATTATCTCTTGCAATTGACTTTAATATATCGCCTTCTTAAAAATGTAAACTACCTACATATTTTAAAGAATTCACGAAATGATTTTCCCATGCCAAGAACAATTGACCACCTTTTTAAAAGGAATCGAGAGTTTAAAACTTCTTTTGGAATTTTGTACATGGTTACACGATTTTTTCTATTTGAGTTGCACTGGGGTATTTACACCACAGTGAGACGCTCGATCCAAAACTTTTTCTTTATTTTGCATTAGGTACTGTCCACTATTTAGAAATTTGTTTTGTTTTTAATTAACAAATATATCAACAATATTTAAATATTTAATTTACGTAAATTTTTTCTATGATCTGTCAAACTTGTATGTCTATTAGGGTTCAAATTATAGGGTGTTCCCTCCCTCTATTTGTCAAAGGCATTGAAAAAAGTGATATATTTGCAGTGGAACATAGTACATACACTGCTGAGTACAGCACATAAGAGCTGTGTCTATTCATTTGTGAGCAGCATTGCACCAGTTTATTTAAATTCTATATAAAATGTCAAACAAAAATTTTTTTTTCAAATACCTGCATGGTGGGCTTTAACGTTTAAGCTATTTAAATGATAATTCTAAGAACAATGCACACTTGAACGAACAAAATTAATTAATTTCATTGAATTACCATTAGTTCCCCATTATATTTGTGAATAGTTTTTCTGCTTTAAATCTGTTATGTATATTTATTTATGTCGATGTAAAGAAACTTATTAGCTTACGAAACGCTGCTAGGTATATTGCCGCATATTTATTTATTTACATCATAAGTAAATCGCTCTTCAAGTCTTACAATAACTGTAAGAAGTGCCAAAGTGCACCCACTATGAGGTTTAGGCTCCTAACAAACTTATAAAACATAAAGGGTCACATTAAAACCCAATGCTTAGCTATTCACAATTTTCGTTTTTTTTTTTTACGAATTGAAGTGACTTTCACTTCTATCCCATAGCCGAGTGGATAAATTCAGTATCTCTCTAAGTGTTGGGTAGTCGTCATCCTCATCATCAGCTTATTTAAATCTGGTGCCTTAAATTATACCAGTCACCATATTTCTTGTATTTTGCCACTTCGCCACATAATTCAAACATTTAAATACAAAGTAATGGTCTCTCAAGCGAAATAAAACCTGTTATTTCATCCTCTATACCCTACATGAAATAGAGTTTTGCTATTGTTCTTGAAAACCCTTCGGGGAAAAAATCTTGTTTGATTTCGCTCTCGCTTTCATCGTCGCAACCAAAAACTCATTGTAGTTCTGCCGGTCATATCGAAACTCTTGTTTCTAGTTCGCACCATTCGCATCCGTTTGACAATCGGTCAATAACCAGGATCTAGCTAGTCCTTACTCGAAGGTTAGCTAGAGGTCCCAAGGTTGATGACTGTCGGAGAACCCCACGATCGTACACTAGGCACGGATGATGGTCAGACCCTCAAAAGGAAGAAACCGGCAGCTGTTTAACCTGAGACATTTCTCGTTCAGTAGTTCCACTTCCCAAACACTGAGTCACTGAGTACACACAACAACAAAGAAAAGGAATCTATGGTTTTGCACATTTTTATAACTTCAGTTATATCTATACAACTAAGGAAAACAAGAATTAACGAATTTCTCCTTAGAAACCGCTACGAAAATCCTAAATTAAAAATCAACAAATAACCAAAGCGAATAGCACACACAATGCAAACGAAGGCGTGGAGCAAAACAAAATATTTATCTCCAGAAATTTTTTTTTTTTATTTCGCCAACACAAGACCAGGCAAATTTATTTACTTACTAATTACCCATTTCGATATACCTATCTATCTATCTACTGCAATGAATAATATTAACCTCTTCAAAAATACTCGTATCGTCACGAAATTCCCCAGAGTAAACACACAAACAAATCGAACAAAAGCCCCACCTTGCCCCCCGATGGCCTTTGTCATCGAATACTCGCTGTTTATCGATATGCATTGCATTCGTTATCAGATAAGTCATATAATGGGGGAAGAGTATTTAAAACGAAACTAGATACACACACAGGTGGTGAGCAGTATTTTTGGCAAATTTCCTCGCATTTGCAGTCGAAGTATTTACTTGGCTATGCCGACAGCGACTGTCGTTTTATCCAAGTCCATTGGACTTGGACTATCATTCATCAATGCGATAGCCAACCGGTTACCGATACCGACTGTCATTACGTCGCCCGTCTATTCGTCAGTCGTCTCGTCATTCACCAGATATAGAAGTTGGGAGAAGGCGCAAACATATTTTCGCTTTCGCGATATACGAGTATCTACACACCAGTGGCCGAAGTGTGGGAACGGTATTCGTATCTAATCGGCTTTCTGTTTGATTTTAGTGCAACTATTGACATATAATTAGACAGCCTTGCACACAGCTGTGGCCTGACCCGATAAATAATGACACTCCACCCGTTTGTCATTACAAAGCACTGACCTCGAGCCGAGCGCAGCGCAGCAGCTTCTGATACAAAGCGTCACACAAAAGCAGCTTTTTCTATCTACTGGAGACAAAGAGCAACTTTTCGTTTCGTTTGAATCTTCATAGTGCACTATATGTGAGGAAGCGGCGGCGGCGGTGGCGGCGGTGGCGGCGGCGATGTTTTGGCATCTCCTGCGATGAGATAGTCACACAAAGACGTCTACGTCTACCCCATTGTCGTCGGATCGATAGTCCACCCAATTTTGGAATTCCATCAAATCGGATCGCAATGAAAACACACAATAGATTCGCGCGAGTGTGTGGCGGCGGCGGCGGCGATTAAAAAGCAAAAAAAAAAAATCGAAAATAACCCAAGCCGATGAATTAATTAGCGAGTGAGAGAACAAGTGAGCAAAATAAAAATACAAAAAGAAATTAACAAAAAAAAAAAAAAAAAAATGTAATCAAGATTATGTACGTCGCAGCACTTGGCGTACTCCCGACAATAACAACGAGACTACCCACCGGCCGACAACTCGACGTCGACATCGACATCGCCATAGCCATTTCAGCAATCACGGTGTTGGTGCGGCGAAACTCTTTCGAAGCAAAAAGATGACACAGTTCATTGGGAGACGTTCGTTTGATAATTTCTCACAACCGGACCCGAAAAACACTTCCAGTTCCATTGGTGCTGGCGACTCCTTGGTCTCCGTTGTCGTCGCGGTTCAATTCAATTAATCGAGTACTAGATTGTGTTTGTGTACACGTCTGTCAATCCTATTTGCAGGCTGTCAATAGCTACTCTATAGTGTGCGGGAATGTTTAACCAGTTTTATATGGCCCCTCAGCCATCATCATAAACATAAGTGCAGACAAGACACCTGAAGAAGTTTCGATTTTGTGACAGTGATATTCTCGAGTGATAAGTGCACGTAAAAGAGTGTGACGCAATGACGTCGGTGGATAATCACCACCATGTATCGTCCTATGATATCGGAGCGAAGCCATTCCGGCATGACCCCAAACGGGGAAAATGGTCATCACGAATGGACTTTTATTTCGCATGTCTCTGTCAGAGTTTCGGATGGGAGGCACTCTGTGATATTCCAGTTTATATCTTTTTTACCGGAGGAGGTGAGCGTGATGGGGTGGCTTAAGCTATGTGTGATAGTGAAAGACAAACATATAAATAAAATTCGATATGCTTTGAGTGGGGGGATGGGTGAGCTTTTGCGTTTTAGGGGGATGTGCAGGAGTTGAACTTTTGATGCATTTTCTAGGAGCTTTAGAGGAGTGATTGGATTTTTAGTAAAGGCGCAACAGTTTGTAATGGAGGAGTTGCTCTTCGAAAATGTTTCTTTAAAAAGGTTAATTTTTGTAGCTCTCTGAATTTCCGATTTGAAATTCAAGTATAGTTCATGTTTCTGTCATTGGTAGGAACAGATTTTTGTTCGCTAGCAGTTGCATACATGAAGAAATTTATGAATCCCGCCAACGGTGCATAACGTGTGTTCTTCACCCCAGACCATGTTATTCTTCCTTGCAAGGGATGGCGCTTCTCTTCTGTTCTAACAATTCGAGTTGTGATTTTTTCTGAATCCGAATTATTAAATGAGGCCATATTTTGAATATGTTAAAAAAAAAATGTCGATACCTACCTATATTTTTTTGGAAATATATTTCGAAAATACTTTTTTTTTCATTATCATATAAGGCGATGGATTTATGGAAACAAAAGGAAATTGATTTAAAAAGCGCTTTAAAATACTTATCCTTCCCCGCTAGGCCTTACACCTTAGCTCTTCGTAATTTTGAACATGTATTTTATTTTTGGCACACGGACACACAATTTTTTATATCGAATCTGACCGAATTGAAGTGCGTTTTGAGGACAGTTATGCTTTCGAATAAATGTCAGACTTCGCGAGAGGTATTAAGAAACGTTTACCACCGAGCGTTCCAAAAAATTGTGAGGTCCATAAGCGGTAGAGCCACCTAAAAAAAATAAACAATTCAAGATTAATATGTTATTTGCATCCCTTTCAACAATCTTAGGATTTAAATTTCATAACATGTTTGTATCAAGGCATTTACTCGAAAAGGCCATACAATTTGTAGGAAAGTTCAAAAGATCTAAAAGAAAATTTTAACAATTCGAAAAATCGTTTCTAAGATACCACTGGACTTTTTGTTGAAATTTCTTTACCCCAGTCGTTTGGTGATATTTGGCATATGGATTTAAGCGCGCAGCCTTATCAACTCAGCTAGTCGTAATGAGAAAACTGATCCAATCACACTGATGGTTCAGGGGGTTATACGCGGAAGATTAGCCTCAGGCTTTTTTTACGAGGCAGTTATGTTACATTAAAGTTTTTCAGGGCTAACTTTTGGCAGTGACAAGAGGCGATTCAAGGTTTACCATACGGGTTTTTTTCTTAAATTTTTGTGTTCGTATCCCAACAGAAAGATGATGATTTAATAAGTCTTCTGATAAAAAAAATTGATAGACTTATGTACTAGCAAAGGTTCAAAGCTCTTCAAAGGTTTGATAAATATGCTATCGGAACAAGAGTCATACAGAGGAAGGAATCCACTTGATTGGCTCAGAGTTGCCACCCAGCGTGTAGGCAGAGCCTATTAATTCCGTTGTTGCTTATCGATTAAGGGCCTCTACAAATTCAATTTCAAATACTGGGGAAACATTTTTTAAAATCTATTAATTTGCTAACCACTTTCAAGCAAATACAGAAAATTATATCGGATGACTTCATTAAACAATTGTATATAATATTTAAAAAAAAAAAAAAACCCTTAATTTATTAAAATAGACTTTTGACGTTAAATGCTCTAAAAAAAAATAGGCCAACACGAACTTCTTTTATGTCGTGTAAGAATTCAAAAATATTTAACGCAATTCAGCCACGATATTTAGGCATTGATACTCTTTGTAAGTTCTAGTAGTGATAAGCTGATATTTGTATTCCCCAAAAATTGTCACTGACCTTTGTTGTTTCCATTCGTATATTATTTACGTTCTTATCAACTGCTTTATTTTTGTTTTATTATTACCTAAATAAAGTCTTTCTGCTAGTGATGAGTTGATCGCTTAATTTCCTTTTTTAATGATTCAATCGTTTAATTAGGTCATTGTTGTTATTTGTTGTTAATAAAATAAAACCTAAATGAACCCATACTTATGTCATTTCTTTAATTCTACTCACTGCTGTTATATGACAGGCGCAAAACAACAAAGAAAATAACAATATTGCAACTGCAGCGTTATTGTTTGTTGAATTAAGTGAGTCGAAGCCGAGTATGTATTTTATATTACTCGAAATAGGGGCATTCCCACCCAGTCATTAGTTTGTGTGGTTACATGCTTAGTGATTACTCGTTTCGTTTGACGCAAAGAAATTAAATTGTTTATCGCTAATTATGTAAATGAGATTGATTGGTGAGAAAATAAATAACAGCAAACTAAAGATATTGGCACAACCATTCATTATTTTATCATTAGTCATTGTGAATTCAATACATTGTACTTTAGCGCGTTGATTTGTTATGATCGTTGTGTCTCAATCTTATTAGTGTCGACTGTCGATATGTTTAGTTAGATTGGTGAGGGAATGAGGAAGTTCAAACCGTCTATAATTGCTCAATTATTTACTTTACAGAGCATACATTCAATGGTCCAAATTTGCTTTTTGGACGTACATCTAGACGATGTCCTCTCGCAATCCTTTGTCAAATTAGAAATAGTTCGCAGTATGTGAGGCCTGGAAGCTGACATTTAAAACATATAGATATTACAGCAAATATTTGTAGACATATATTTTACGCTCCTAATTTTATGACCAATGTAGGTATGTTCCTTATAAAACTTTCTGTTTTTTTTATTTATAAATAAGTTTTCAAAGTGGAAATGTTAAATGCTTACAATGTTTGTTTTTAATTTGCTTATAAACTTAGTTTATATCCTAATTACTTCCACTAGACCAGTGGTTCTTAACCTTTTACTGATGAGGGACCATTTGACAAAATGTATGTCTTCCCATGGACCACCAACTGTTTAGAAGTTAAACAGTAAATGTAAAAGTAAATGAATAAAAGGTTGTTACATCCATAAATAAAACAAGCATGCATTTGTTCAAAGGCAACAGGATTTAATTTTTTAAGACAATTTTACATTAGGTTCCCAATAGCTGTTCAAAAAGCTGGTTTTAACGCTGAAATGTTGGCAGCCTGACATCTTGTACGTACACCTCCAAACAAGAGCAACCGCGGGGTTGTTCGTCAAGTAAAACAATATATTTGCGGTAAATTTTAAACGATAATTTTTTGTAAATTTTGAAGAAATTGCATGGAAAGATTTCTGTTTGTAGACTGTATTACTTTGACAATAGATAACACCTGTAAAATGTGAGCCATGTTGATAATGACTTATGATCAGCACATATATATTTTATATTTTTGTTTTACCAAGACCGCAACAAAACTTTTAACGCTGTTTTCTTTGTCTTTGTCGATCACAAAAAGAAGTCTTAAATGTAAGGTAGAGGTGAGGTTAAAACGTTTTCTTGTGGTAAATACGGCTTTAAGACGTATGTAGATAATTATTTTGAGAATTGGATGAATATTATATTATGAAGTATCTACCTTTTTCCCAGCCAAAGGAAAACACTTTTTTTTATTAAAAGGATATTAATCCTTCATCATATTTTTGGGTTAAAAAACAGCGGAGAATATAAAATCTGAGGTAGTAGATCTGTCATGACACAAAAAATTGATATCAAAAATAAACACATCAATATATTAAACAGGTATTAATAAGGAAAATTTGTTGCAAACAATGTTGCAGCTTAAATAAAAATGAAGTTATTGTATATTTTTTTAGTATCCCTAATATTTAGTTGTTTTGTTGTTATGCATTTCCGCCAATCACAACCAACGCTTAGTATGTACTGTGAATATAGAAACTCTGCGAACAGATCCATTTTATACAATTGTGGCAACGTAAAATGCTTTCCCCCCGGTGTTCACAATCAACATTTACTCCCAATTGACTCGTGCTGTGAAGGAATACCTCGTGTGAGTCCTCGAAGTGTTAGTTATTGCAATTGCGTTGCTGAAAATCCTAATTTACTTTGCTTTTGAGTTCGAAGCTCAAAGAACCAGCCTATTATAGAAATACATATATTACTTTAATGAGACTTTTGTGACTGCATACTTTACTAACTTCTGGATTATTGTTTTTTGTTTTGATTGCGGAAAATCGATTTGTTCGCATTTTCCCATTTTAACACAACTAAACTGAGCACGAACAAAGCCAGGGCTCTAATCGCGTAACTTTTGAAACGATAGTCGTCGAAACGATTGAACACAACGATATCGTTTTTAGTTTGCTTCATATAACATCATCGTCGGATCGTTCAATCGAATCGTTCATCGTTTTCATTTTGAACAGTTTGAACATGACTGTAAACAAACTCTGACAGCTAAAAAATAAAAAAAAAATGTATGGAAATAGTTTTTTTTCTTGAATTTGTTTATTTTTCTGTGTTTTTTTATTGATTGACATGGATTTAGGCATTTAATGCAGATGGAGAGGTAGTAAGGAATAAGGCAAGTGAAATGTTAAGTGAAAGTGTACGCGTATACGCAGATAGCCACAAGTGTGTAGGAACCAACCATAGCCCAATGGAATATGCTAAAGTGTGCACAGGTGTGGTAGGGCAGAAGAATTATTGTTTTTCGAAATATAGATTTGTATTTATTAAATCAATCAAAACGCCAATAAATTTCTTGCATTTTTTGGAACAGATGAGAATTTTTATTGCTTAGGATCCAGTTGCAAGACAAAAAATACAAAACAAAACTCAACCCATTTCTTTTTTTGCAAGGATTTCATTCTTTCACAACTCGGATAAGAGCGAGTTACCTCCAAAGAGAACATAAGTGTGTTTTCCTTTAAATATTTTGCTATAGGTACTTTTCCCCAAAACTGAAATTCCCTATTCAAAACTGAAAATATTGACCAAAAACGATGAAACGATTGCAAAATAGCTGTCGTTCAATCGAATCGTTTCGACGAGGGTATTTGACGCTTGAATTAGTAACGTGAAGCAACAAAAAACGATGATCGTCCAATCGTTAGGACGATTATCGTTGTTTAGTTGTTACACGAAGTTGAAGTATCGTCGAGACGATGTCGTTCGATCGTTTTGTGCTTACGCGATTAGAGCCCAGTTTATTTAATATTTTTCGGATGGCTTCGCGGACCACTTCGGGTGCTTCCAGGGACCACCAATGGTCCGCGGACCACAGGTTAAGAACCACTGCACTAGACATATGAAAGAAATCTTCAGTTAGTTTAAATTGCGCGCCAAGGTATATACTGATGTTAAATAAAAACAAATGCCTTAAATGTTTTATTTTTGATAATATTAATGACTTTTATTTTTCATAAACCATTGAAACCGTCTAGACAAAGTACATTTGTTGTGGGTAGGAGAATAATTGTTTATTGATTTTTGTGTTGGCTTAAGATTCGTTTGATCTTAATTTTAATCTCCGAGCACTCTATTATGTCTAAGACGTCGACAAAAATTCAGAAAATGTTACCAGTGAAGAGGAGCTGTCGTATTAGTTGGCTGCATAGACTATAATATTTAGATTTTTAGCTTTCTCTTTCTCGATTACGTAGTAAGGGACAGATATTGTACCTATTCGTACAAAATTTCCAACTCGAGGTATTAGGTAATCAATTCTGACTTTACGATGATAGAGGAGCTCAAAAAAGTGGGTCATATTAATTGATTTTTGAAAAATACAGTTTTTTTGTTTAAATTCAGTTTTCCTTAGTTTACCGGAAAACAACGGTAAAAAAGATTTCGACCAGAAGGAATACTTAGAGTAAAATTAATGTTTTCAAAATTATTGCGTCCGAATCACCGAAAATGCTACTTCGAAAAACTGCTTATTTCGATAAAAACCAAGTAATGCTCGCATCCCAAACAATGTCCAATACGCAGGTTTGAGCTTAATAGCATTTTCCAAACTAAGCCTCTCAATATTTTTTACTGATTTCTCGGGTTGGGGTCGAAATTCTGGCGAGGTCAAAATTATTTTTTTTTTAAATCCTGCTTTCAAAGTTCGTCTAATAAAATAAGGAACCAACCAAACTTTTGATCAACGAGAAAGTTTCGTTCGATCCAGTCGTGCACTTTATTTTTTTAAAGATTTATATTCGGTAGCGATATCCATAATCACATTGGCTCTTAGATCAAACGCTTTCGCGAATTCCAGTTGTGATAAGAGGAAGTAAAGTGTTGATTAAAGTCAGTTGTAAGTTTTAGGTATAGATATGCAAAGGGGATTCCCTATCTGATTGCGTTTGATTCTTCTTCTCAAAGTGTTTATTTTTAAATGACATGACGGAGCACTTGGGTGGGGTAGAGCAGGTCTTTTTTAACCCATGCATTGCTCCCTTGCATAAAATGTATCATCTACAGTAGAACTGGACACCAGTTGGTGTTGTGTATTTTTTAGTAACTCCACTCCTTTTGAAAACAAAATATAAGTTCACCCTTAGTCAACTCATCACTTTTTCTTATTTAACAATATAAAGAAAGTAATTGATTGGCTCTTAAATGTATGAACTTTATTTAAAAATAAATTATGCCTTGCGCTTAAATAGCACGCACACAGTGAAGATTTTAGCATTCAAAAAATACCCCTATTGTGAGTTTATTAATAATAAAGTGCGCAGCCAATATGACCAGCAGTAGGGGCTTGGACAAGACTTGGATCATGCTCATGTTCATAAAGCACAAATCAAAGTGATGTCTGATGAGCTGCTCTTGAGAAAATTCCTCACTAAGATGTTAGACTACAACTACAACAGCTGATAAAAGTGTACTTGTTGGACATGAGGAAGGTTAATTTATGTTTTCATACAAAGCAGCAGAATCGTACCCCATGGGGTAACGCATTTTATAAAAATTGTAAGATTGATTAAGAATGGTGCTTACCATCGCCACACTAATTGCTATTTTTGTAGGTGAATACAAACACTTGGATACTCTAGACCTAGATTGTAGTCTTACCAGTCAATCGCTAAAGCTGTGAAGAAAACCGTAACAAACTAGTTAGAGTTTCCATTTATTTTCAGTCGGCTGGATTTTATGCAGAGTTTCAATAGTTAAAACTGCTACACAATTTTCTAACGTGTATTATGTTAGGTTAGGGAATGGTGTTTGATGCGCTAGCACCATTTCCAATCGGAGGCCCATAAGGCCCATTGTGATTCTTTCATATATCAAGAAAACCCCAAAAACCATCTTGTGGATTCTTCATCGTTCTGACTGTTTAAACCAGTTGGTGCTCCTCGCGAATCTGAGAAGAGCAGGACATTGGCTCAGGAAATGTTGGATCGTCTCCATTTCTTCCTCGTCTTCACAGCTTCTGCATAAGTCGTTGGTTTCTCGATTCCTTATCCGGACCATGGATTTGGTTGCGAAGTGACCAGTGATTATACCTGTGAGCATGCGAATTGAGTTCCTGGGTAGATATGATATGAGATTTTTTGTTCTATTTCATTGAGTTGTGGGTTGTGGCCATAGGGCTCGTGCAGTTTTGAAGTCTATTTTTGAGGACCAGGTATTGCTGGTCTTTTTTATGAATATTACCGGACAATAGTCTGCTTCGTTTACGTCCATCGCTGACCCCAATCTAGCAAGTTCATCTGACTTTTCGTTCCATTTGATATTACTATGTCCAGGAACCCTGCATAGAGCTTGATGTTGTGGTTCTTGCTGCTGCATAATGAGTTTCGACAGCTCTTTTTCTTTGCAATCTTTGATTTTACTGTGGTGGCGGCTTGACTGTCTACGAAAATAGTTATGTTCAAGGTTGGAATGTTGCTATTACGTATGTG
The DNA here is from genome assembly GCA_949126925.1 of Cheilosia vernalis. Classification (NCBI taxonomy): domain Eukaryota; kingdom Metazoa; phylum Arthropoda; class Insecta; order Diptera; family Syrphidae; genus Cheilosia; species Cheilosia vernalis. The sequence continues at coordinate 8,943,530 of OX421362.1, forward strand.
TCCAGCTGCCTTATCTATGAAAAACGCTGTAAAAGTCGCGGCATTGTTTCTAAATAGATACCTGCTCCAGTCCCTATCTGCATCTTGGAGGAATTTGTGTAAATAGCAATTTTATGGTCGTTTAATATATTGTTCGTCTCCCATTCCTGTGTATTAACTGCACGCCGAAATAACGAGTATGAATTCACTTATCCAAAATAATAATCTAATTATTAAGAAATCACACACACAATCATAACCAGCAAAATCAAATTGTATAGGTATATTTGCGGGACAGGGTATGGATGCTTCCGCACAAACTCCATGCAAAGTTGGACCTTTAAGCAAAGCCGGGACAGGACCTTAAGAAAAGCGCTCTTAAAAATAGGGACAAATTTCAACACGTTTCCAACTCTTTTTTTTTTTAAACAATATACCTAATATATTCAGATGTTCGCGGGCTAAGGACACTTCAAAATCTTTGAACTGGTGAAATTTTTAAGTCATTAGTAATATTCCAAGCTATGCCTTGTTCCTTGGGGTAGACTTAGATTTCCCTTTGTTTATGTGCCATTTGTTTAAAAAATAAATTCATGTTATACCTACTACATGTAATAAAACAAGCATAATAGCTTAAAAGCATATTTCCAATCCCAATTCATAAAATTGTGTTTTCTTCAACAGGTTTTTCGCTGATTTCATTCCTGCTGGCGGTGTTCTTCGTTGGCATTCCTATATTCTTCATTCAATCATTTTTAGGACAATTTTCAAGCACAGGCTTGATATCATCTTTTCGTGTAGCGCCATTGTTTAAGGGTAAGTCCTTCACTCAATCTTTTCCAGCATACATCGCCCTAATTTTTACCATTTCCAGGTGTTGGCTACCTCATTGTGATCTTTAATGTGATCTCGCTAAGTTACTATAGCCTGTTTGCTGCGGTGCCATTTTTTTATTTCGCAGAATCCATTCGACCCGTTCTCCCATGGATGAGCTGTAACAATTCGTGGAACTCAGCCAATTGTTCGCTTCGGAATGACTTTGATTTTACAGTAAGTCTGCATCTAACAATATGGATATATCAGTGTATACCTGCTTCTGTTTCTAGGACGATACCGTGAATCCGCATGCCACTGTGGAGTTTTTTCAGTAAGTACCAGAGATATTATTTCTGAATATTGTGTTTGGATGCAAAAAATGTCAATTTCAGTTCAAAAGTCCGAGGTTTTGATGACGAAAGAGGACCGCTTTCAGTCTCCCTACCATTACTCGGATGTACGTTTGCCGTTTGGCTGATTGTCGGACTGATATTCATCCAGAAAGTTGCACTTGTAATGAACTAACTCACTTGATAGTAGCCACTTTCATATTTAGCCCCTAATCAGTTCTATTCCAAAGATTGGAAAGATTTTTAGAATCAGCACTGTGATACTCATCGCCGCCTTTGTGGCCGTCTTTCTGAGGCTTTTCTGCCTGTCTGGCTTTAAGGATGCCCTGGCTGGGTTTTCGTTTGAAATTCCCGAGCTGCACTACCGGCATCCGCATGTGGGGGCGAACCTTGTGATGCTGTTCTTTCGACCTGGATGGGGCAACATCATTAACTTGGCCAGCCACAATAATTTCAAGACTGATATAATGAAGATGTCGTTTATGGTGTGCCTTAGCGGATTTGGTATGATTCTGCTGGCGGCCACTGCTGGACGGATAGTGTGGGATCATTTTGAGGATCATGTAGGCGGGCTGCACTACCATGTGGAAGAAGAGCACTCGCTGCAGTTTATATATCTGTGTTATGCGTTCCTTTTGGGGGAACTACCCTACGCCAATGTTTGGTGTGGGCTGTTTTTCGGCGCCCTGTGTCTGGTGGAGATGAACAAGTTGGTGAGAAAGCTCGCACACTATTGGAAAGGAGTCGTTTGTTAAATGTTTTCCTCCAGGTCATCCTCCTGATGTCAGTTCAAACAGCTCTGTATGACGAGTTTGAGTTTTTGAGGCCTCGCAAAAGAGTCGTCAAGCTAGGATTGGTTGGCATCCTCGCTGCCACTTCTGTGTATTTTTGTACTCAGGTGAGTCTTGGTTTACTTGTTAATAAGCTCGTTGTAAAGCTGTTTTTTTTTTCAGCAAGGATTCCACTTTCTCAGCATCCTAGACTTTGGAGCGATGTTCTCCCAAACATTCGTCTTCTTCCTGATACTGCTCGTCGTGCTTTGGATCTACGGCAAGCTCAGATTTCAACGTGACGCTCAATTCATGATTGGACGAACCATGTCCGATTGGATGATCTTCATCCTGCGATATGTCGCACCGTTTGTACTCTGCTTTCCAATGGTATGAGTAGTTTCTTCTCTGTCCAATCATATTTTTACGGTTTCTGTTTGCAGTTCATAGCTGAAGTTCAACTCAGCTACCATGAGGAGCTGTCAGTGGCGCTGGCATTTGCTATTAAATCCCTGCCATGGGTAGTCGTACCGATCTACATTATGTACGCGTTATCGAAATCCCGTCGGAGATTACTTTCAGCTAAACTGAAAGAATCCATCCAACCGAGCGACTGGTATCCCGCCGATCCGGTCGATTGTCGACGATACGAACGTGCAATCGGACTGCCTGACCACGCTCATCAGCTTTTAGAAATACACTTAGATACTGATCAACAATTGTAGCTGTAGTGTTTTAAATAAATATTCCAAAACAACAAAGAGTCACGTTGTGTGGTTTGCAGTAGAGGAAATTCCCCGAAAAATTCTATCGACATCTTTGTTTATATTGTAATAGCAAAAAATGTGTTTCTTTGGCGCATTCGAGTGTGTGCTTATTTACTATGGAACTGTTGGTGTGAAAGGCATTATTTTGAAACGTAGAGTACCATCCCGCCGTAGGTCATGGCCAGCCGTCCAGGAAGCAATAAATTACTAATTTTTCAGTTGTTTGTATAATAAATAGCATCGTGGGAAGCTAATTATGATTTGGTGCAAACAAAGGAATTTTTTTCTTTTGCGAACAGCTGCGGTAGTTTCCAAGGTAAAGACTACTAAATGGGGTCAAAGATTCGTCCTCATTACGTATTATAAATCTGTGGCAACAAGGAAAAACACCACAAATGTTAGCCTGCATAATGGGGCAAGACGACTTATTCGTTTTATTTCTGATCCTTAACACATCATCCGTAAGAGATATTTGGATGATAAAAATATGACATATAGAGCAGGGTACGGTGCATACGATGGTAGTATTACCTCAATTTTTACATAAGTCGACTTATGCTGTTTTTCCTTGTTGTCACATAATTATAGGTCACTTTTTTTAAACGTTTTTTATGACCTCGTTTAATTGGAAGTTTCTCATCGTTTTGTAGCCAATTTGTTACAGTCGTATACCAAAAATCTATATATAGGTACCTACTAGTCGAATATAAGAAACATGCTAAAAATTTGGATCCCATCATTTTTATTAGAAAAACTAACTGACCCGTGCTCGCCCAACTTTGACATTCTGCCAGTTCCCAAGTTCAAAACCCAATAAATAACATCTTAGAAAAACTGAACTGAATAGTAGCTGAGGTCTCTGCTCCTGGAATACGTATATAGCTAAAAAGCATATCTCCACATTTTCCAATCCAACCCTGAGAACGGAAGTCAATTTTGTGCAGTGGTTCTGAAAGCAATTCCGGCCAAACACCTTGAAGTCGAAAAAGTGTTACAGCTTTAAAAAAAATGTTATTATATTGTTGTTTAGTTGCGAAATTCTTTTATTCATCCAATCTTTCAATGAAAGAGAATGTTTCGTGTTTCCAAGTTTTGGACACCCCCAGTTAATGATTACCTCACATATATGTGTCTTATTTATAAGTAGAGCAATATTAATTTTAACAATAACAATTTTACAGTACAATTGTCGTTAATGAATGCGATGTTTCTTCGCTATCAAAAGACTCCTCGTATCGGTGCTTATCGTCGGGATCAACAGGATACCAATCTGTGGGTCGCGTACATCTCTTAAACCTCAGCTCAATGCTACCAGTTGCCTGCATCAGCTTACACACACAATATCCTGGCAGTATTAGCCACGGCAGAATTTGCAATATGAGACTAAATGGTAGCAGATGCCCCATCTCAGCATGATAGTGCGTAAATGATACCAAAAGGAACAAAATTAACTAAGACAATAAATTGCATGAGTTATGATAAGCCGCAACCAAAGACACAAACTTGCCAACGATATGGATAAGAACGCCGGGGTGGCGAATCGAACAACAAAGACCTTCCAAGTAGCAAGCACTTGACCTGTCATAAACCTAACATCTCGTTGAAAACGCTCTCTGCCATACACCCAAACAACAACAAGCAGTAGTAGGAAATTTAGTAGTGCTTGAGCGAGTAGGTTGAGATGAGATAGGACTTCGATGAAATCTATGCCTCTCTGGAGATGGAATTTGTAATTATTTCCTTGTTAGCCATATAGTTTAGGGAACCTTACTGCTGTGCAGAAAATTGCCGAGACTAGTGCCAAAACCCCAGTTATTCCGAAAATCAGCTCCCTCCTGTACATACGCAATTTCTCGAACTCATCTAAAAGCGCTGTCAGTATGGAGAACATTTGAAGTAGCTAGAAAAAAATGTATGTAGGTATACATTCTGTAAATCCATCAAAATGATCTTACCACTAAATTAAAGCTTCCCATAATAAGAACCGCAAAGAACATCCACGTCCACAGATGAGGAAACTCCAAGGTGGCCAAAGAGCTGGGAACAGCTAGAAAAGTCATCCAATGATATTCAAGGATGGTTGTCAGGGCGTTGGACTTATTTTCTAAAGAACGAGAAGGGAAAAGATATTTATTAAATCCTCTGTCCTTTATTGACGGAAATGAACTCACGTGTCAAATGAGCTTCTGTAAATGCCACCACTAGTCCGACCAAGAACATGGCTCCAAATTGTGAAAAACATACCACCAGACTGTATTTGGTGATGTTAGTTTTGAACTTATTATAACTTGCCATACTCAAAACTGTACCCCATCCAGGTCCGAATGATGTCAGTATAAATATTGGTGATGAAATAACAATTGTTTTCCACTCAACAGCTACTGTCTTGAAGTATCCTTGCACTAGACCTACTCTAGTAGTTGGCATAAAAGTCATTCGAAGAAAGATCACCATCAAAATGCTGAAGACTGTGATTGTACAATATCGGAAAATGTGTCCAATCTGACCGACGAATGTAATCTTAGCTCAATTTTCTTTCATTTTCACACTTTGTCCAATAATTAACTTACCGTTTCTGTGCTCTTGTATAAAGCAAATGCAACTGCAACCCATATAGCTAGGACACATCCAAATAAAGAAAACGAGAATGTGGTGTGCAGATTTCTAAAAGACCTTTGATAAATTAACACTTTTGGTATTATATGTGACAGGCTTACTCAATATACTCCCTGGATGGAGTGCTCATCAAAAAGGGAAAGATGTTGTCAACTTTATTTATAAGATCAATGTTGCAATGCTGTTAAAAGAAGAATCTAAGAAAATATTTACATTCGAAAGGGTGATGCACGAACAACGGAGCAAAAGCAATTCAGGAGCGCAATTCGACCGTTTGCATATACAAATAAATGCGAACGTTATGCATTTCAAAATGTATGGCAAAATGGACTTTTGCCGTTTTAGGAACCACGAATCTAAAGCAGCGCTATGTAAATTTTTTTTCAGGGGAGTTGAAATTGCCATATCGCTGTCGTTCCAGTGCATGTCAGTCGGACTTTTACTAACAGAACTATTATAATAACTCTCAGTTTTTATACCACCCTCACAGCTCCACGGCAATGTAGGTTGCAGCGAGTGAAAGAACATCAAAAGCGGAACTGCAGCGAATATACCAAAGAATGCCAAAGAGAATAGATTTATTATTACACCGATATAGCCCAAGCCTGGAAGGAGATTGTTAACATAAGTGATTTAAAAATTAATGGGTAGCTTACCTTTGAATAGTGGGGACATCCGAAAGACCGATATGAATCCTGAACTGGAAAACTGACCCAAGAAGGTTTGAATAAATATAATCGGCAGAGAGTATAGCAAAACATTGGCTGTGTAGGAGGCTACCAATACAACTAGGGAGAAGAAGGTATATTCAGTTAGACTTTTCCAAACGCATGAAAAAAGATTGCGAAAAATGCTAAACGACTTAGGACACCAAAGCCTTAATTGAGATAAATGATCTTTAATTTCAAACCTACCAGGACCTAAAGTGTCTATATAATATTGTCGAAGGCCGAATTCGAAAAGATCATAATTATCCAGTACATATACCAACATTTAAAAGAATTGTAGAAAAACTTACAAATATGGTGTATACAAATTGCTGAACTACTAGAGTTGTTAAAATCGTAGGTATTTAAGTGATAGACCGAAGCGGACTAAGATAAACACAATTGTTTCGGATAGTCAACAAACCATTCTTCGTCCTTTACTATTTCTGATTTACATCAACGATATTTATGGGTAGGTAGTGGTTAAGCATAGTAAGATATATCTCTCTCCTATTTGTGTGCGGTAAAAATATTGACCTATTACGAGAAAATATGAGTTGTTAATTAACCGTTCTCTGATTATGGTGGAGTGTAATTAAGCTAAAACTGAACACTAGACCTTTTTTATTATCAGCGATTATCTACAATAGCCGTATTTTATTATCAGCGTGATCTGATCCGAATCAGATCACGAAAATAAAACAATACGGATCATAGACAAATTTTATTTTCGAGTTGTGACAACAGTTGCTTTCAAAAGATGACCATGCAAGCAGCCATAGCCGTGTTTTATTATCAGCCATGATCTATATAGATCATCGATTTACATGCACTTACAACAACAGCATATGATCCTGCTTCTCATCGAGATCATGAACCATGATCTGAAAGTTATTTCTACCATTGCTCGCAGCGCTGTTTGGCGCTGTTTGTTTCTTTCTTGAATGTTGGTGTGCCTGTAAAAGATAGCCACACAGTCACGTTGCCAGACTAAGAAATTCAATACTCTTCATAGCACAAAAAATCAATAAGCATTTTTTTACATCCAATAAATTTCGCGCCCTTGGAGATTTTGCTTTTTAATTCTGTAAAGGTATGACAAGCCCAGCGAAATATTCCATAATTTTTTAAGTAAATGTTTAACAAAAAATGTTTATGAAATGTGTCGCTGTCGCAGTTCGTAAATAATTATTGTTTCACAAGTTTTCCGGCAGAAAGGTGATAGTTGTTTTTTTGTTTTTACATAAAGTACAAATCAGGTACAAATGTCCAGAAAATCTCGGAATATCTAATGAAAAATGTAAACTAGCAGGCTGCATAAATTTAAACTATTTTATAACTGCAACTGTTTTCGCCGAGTTTTTTGGACATAAAGCTTTAAATTTACGTGAAGTTCCGATTTTATTTTAACAATCAAACGTATTTTGTGTGTGTGCAGAGAGAGAATTATGGTATTATTATGAAAAGTATAATGCTTTGTCTAAGCGGACCAGATGTGTAAACTGCGGTTTTCATTATATTCGAACTGATTGTAAACACTTTAAATAAGTTCTTAAAAAACTCTCACCTTCAAAAATTAAAAATGATTAATTTGACTGATATGGCAACACCCCCGACAAGCAACTGAAATGTCGTTGTACAGAATGTTTGCAATATGGCCGGTAGCATGGTCGTCTTTTGAAAGCAACTGTTGCCACAACTCGTCTATGATCCGTATTGTTTTATTTTCGTGATCTGATTCGGATCAGATCACGCTGATAATAAAACACGGCTCATATTGCAAACTTTCTGTACAACGTGACGTCACAACATGGTGTGACATTTCAGTTGCTTGTCGTGGGTGTTGCCATATGAATCAAATTAATAATTTTTATTTTTGATAGTGAGAGTTTTTTCAGAAGTAATTTTAAGTGTTTACAATCAGTTCAAAATATAATGACAACTGCAGTTTGCGCATCTGGTCCGCTTAGATTGGAATTCTTAGACAAAGCATTATACTTTTCATAAAAATACTCATGTTGTGACCGCACCATAGTTCTCTCTCTGCACACACACAAAATACGTTTGATTGTTAAAATAAAGTCGTCACTTCACATAAATTAAAAGCTATTTGTTAAAAAAAAAAAAAAATATGTAATATTTTGTGATCAACAAGAAATGTGTTTCCCAATAATAAGTTTTGAGAATAATTTAAATTTATGCAGCCTGCTTGGTTCCATTTTTCATTAGATATTCCAGATATTCTGGACATTTGTACTTAATGTAACAACAAAAAAAAAAAAACTCTCACCTTTCTGCCGGGAACTTTGTGAAACAATAATTATTTACGAACTGCGAAACATTTCATAAACATTTTTTTGTTGTCTTTATGGAACATTTACTTATTTTTTGTGTTATGAAGGGTGTTGAATTTTTTAGTCTGGCTACGTGACTGTGTGGCTTGGCTATCGTTTACAGGCACACCAACATTAAAGAATGAAACAAACAACACCAAACACCGCTGCGAGCAATAGTAGAAATAGAAATGCGGCCACAACATGATTAACCATGGTTGAGAAACCGAACGTACTGCTGCTAATAATTGTACTGGTACCACTTCTGAGTTCATCATCTTCTAATGCAAAAATGAATAGGTACATGTAACTGAACGACCACTCTCTGGATTATGATATCGAACAGAACTTGTAAGGACGCCATGAGTATTATTATGAAAAGTATAATGTTAAGTGGTCGCAGTGGCTTAGTGGTTAGTGTGTTGGACTACTAAGCGAGGGGTCCAGGTTCGAATCCCGCAAATACCCAAATTCCAACTCAGGGTTTTTTTCACTGCGCCACCTCTCGCGAACGTCTGACAAACATCCGAGAGTATAACTGTCATGAAAGAGCTTCTCAATCGGCCTATTTGGAACCGGCATAAAATTGTAGATCCCTTCCATTCGTTCCAAAAATTAAAAACTCACACAAAACGAATGGTTGCGAGAAGCTAGGCCCTGGGTCCCTACAGACCTGTTGCGCCAACTATTATTATTATAATTTTAAGTTTTAACTGACCTAAGTTTGTTCTTCTGGAATTTTGTGCTTTGTCTAAGAATTCCAATCTAAGCTGACCAGATTGCATCTCGAACTGATTGTAAACTGTTTTCCTTATAAAAATAAAACGCACCATACTACGGAAGCGGTGTTGTTCTTTCGTGAATTTCCGACAGTAAAAAGCATTTCATAAATACTTAATCGGCGTCTACACCGGTAAAAACAAATATATTTGACAAATGTTTATAAAATGTTTCTTAATCAAATCGAGAACATTTCATATAAATATTTTACCAAATTTCGTTTGCCTGGATACACCTTAATATACCAAGAAAAACCGAAATACTAGCAGCAAACTATGGCTTATTTGTTGCATATTTGAGCATAACATTTTAAATTAGATCTGAAAAAACAATCTCAAAAATACAGATTATTAACTTGCTTCATGTTGCGACAAGCAACTGAAATGTCATGTCAATTGACATCATCTTGTGACGTCAGATTGTACAGAATGTTTGCAATATGGCTGGTGGCAATATGAAGTTTGCCATACTTTATCTGTGGTGTTTTGAAAGCAAATGTTGCCACAACTCGAAAATAACATTTTTATTATCGTGATCTGAATCGTATAATTAACGCTCTAAGTAAATTGTGTAAATGATTTATTGAAAATCTGATTTAATCCCGGTCTCGTGGATATTTTTAAAGAAGGTTGATCCCCAACCAATAACCTTAACTATAGACAAACCACGGGAGCTTTAAAGTTTTTACTTGGACAGCTGGATCTGTACAACTTGCACAATTTTGAATTTATTTCAAAAATGAAAAGACGAAATCATTTTATTTTACAATGACAGAACACATCCATCACCCTATGCAGACACCTAACAGAACTTGGAAGAAAACCAATTCAATCAATTGATTCAAAGTTTACTATAAATACTATTTCAGTGATTCCATTTTTTCTCATAAATGTTCTTAAATCAACTGTGTAAGAAGTGAAACTATTTGTAAAATGTTGTCATTGCGGTGAAGAAAGCTTTTCCTCAAGCAATATTGATTGGACCGCATGGAATGTAGCTCAACAAATGCGGATACGTGTAATTTGTATAATTAAATCGGTTCCTTCTGTAAATATTCGACAGCATTTTATTGTTTTCCCCGATTGTAACCCCGACTATGTGTTGTCGCAGAAAATCTTGAATGCCAACCGTTACTGCTATTATATCTGAAGCAATTACTCGCTGACAAAATTCGCGTACCTCTTTAGTCAGCTTAACTAACCAGTCACTTGTTCAGAATCATGTTTTATATAGTTAGTCAGTACTCATATACTCGTACCTTTCTGTGTACGAACACAAAAAAGAAACAAAAAATTGGATGGGGAAATGTTGTCCAAATATTTGCAGTTCCACCCAACCAGTGCATACACACCTGACACAATATCAATTTGTTCTTAACCCTGCAAAGATAATTGCCATCAATTTCACGGTCCAGGTGTTGGCGGTAGTACCACCGTGGTACATGTGCACAATTATCCCCAGAAGTCGTAAAAGTTCGCTATATAAGTTGAACGTATTCTCATAGTCAAATCAGAATTAACTCAAGTCTTTCGTTGCAAAGTTATCATTCACACGGCTAAGATATTCAAAATGAAGGTAATGCGTCTACATAGTGTGAAAAGGACTGCCAGGATTATAAACTAGTTTCCTCTTACAGTTCATCACTGCTGCCGTAGTCTTGTTGGCTGTCACCATGGGAGTGCAATCATCCATCATTGCTGGCGTTCCCGGTCTAGGACTTGGACTCGGTTACAATGGACTCGGACTTGGACTTGGTCTTAACGGTTATGGTCTTGGTCTTGGAGTCAACCATTTAGGTCTTGGACATGGTCTTGGATACGGTCTTGGACATGGTCTTGGACATGGTCTTGGAGTTGCTGTCGGTCTGCCCGGACAATCGTTGTCTCAAGGACCAGCATATTTAGGTGGACCAGCTGCTATTGACATTTCTGGTGTTGGTCTTGGTCATGGTATTGCTGGGCATGGTGCTACATATGTCGCCAAGACCCGTGGCGCCATTCACACAGCCCCATTGGTTGGACACATCAATTCGGCTGCCTCCATCAATGTTGCTCCAGCTCCAGGTACCTGGTAAGCAATATCACTCACCGACAGACAAGAAATTAAACCCACTGCCATCTAATGGCACATTGCGATTGTTAATTGTTTACATTCTTTAAGGAAAGATTGACTTTATAAATAAAAAAAAATATTTTTACTTTCTACCAAAGGCAGTTTGTGCAACTACTTTTATTTAATTGTGAATTATTTATAGCTGATTAGTTGAAACAAATGTTTGTTATGCAACACAAGTTGTAATATTTTGTTGGGTGAACAAAGAATGAGGTCCCTTCAAGGTGGTTAAGTCTTTAAGTTATCTTTCAGTGTCTGGACTGGAGTTGGAGTGACACCTTTACGACAAAATGGAATTTTTGTGTTATCTGAAACTATTTAGTAATTACTACCAGCTGTCATTCGTCAAAGACGTGACATTGACTTGACAATAATTGCTCACTTTTGCACTCTATTGAGTTCCTGAAAATTGTTGAAAGGAGAATTTAACATGATTTAGAAAAGTGCAATTTCCACAGAAGCCTATTTAGAAAGTTGTCACAATTTGCGATTATACCATCGAGTCTTGAGTTAAGTACCGGACAGATGCAAACAACTTTGATCGTATTTGTCAATAATAAAGCGTTACTAATAGATAAGCTTCTCTTAAGCTGTTAGTTTATTTTATTCGGAGCGATCTTATCGTTATATTGTCTTCCATTTATACCCAATAGCAATAGGTCCGCAATGATTTTAATAAAATTAAAGTGAAACAATCGCTCAAAATGCACACAATTTTATTAAAATCATCCGAGCTTATAACTCTTGCATCTTCAGAAGCCATTAGCTTCAAATCATCATTGTGGATATGAATTTTTAATACTGCCTTCGTATTTATAAATCCTAATATTTTGGGAAAAAATTAAACCGACCGACAATCTTATGCCGAGTCAGAATTACTCAACTGATAAGTTTCCTCATGTCAATATTTGAATTTTTGTCAAGGGTTCTGCAAATGAACTTAAGATTGATTGCTTGTTGTTTTTACTGACTTAAGAGGAGCTTTGCTCATTGGCAATAATAGTTCTTAAATTCCCAAGTTTTCACGAATCGACGGATAAAGTCTTACCAAGTCTTTGGAAAAAATGTCTTCCATCTCAAAGTATATAGATTTTCAGTACATTAAAATTTTTGGACGTTTTCGTCTCAAAAAGTTCAAAACCTCTGAAAAAAGTATTTAACTCATGACAATTTATAGTATTTTAACAGACAGTCTTGGAAGTGCATTAAATCGGACGCGTTTCGCGATAATTTTTATAAAAATCCTGACCGGAGAATTTTAGCTGCAAAAATATAATCAGAAAGATGAATATACTTTCTCAAATCGAATACGTTTTAAAAGCCTGACATCGACTATTATATCTTGAAAGAGTTTTCCGAACCAACAAAATTTAATTTATGTATTTAATTTTCTTTGAAGCTGCTAATAAGCTTCAAAATATTTTTTTTCAATGGGGACGTTCGGATACCTAGTTTATGTAAAACGTCAACTAGCTTGGTCGGGATAATGAATCCGAACGCGTTGACTAAGCAATTTGAATTGTTTTTGTACTCTCGCGGTCAGCGTTACCTTTGTTTGATTTTGCCCTTTCTTATTTGGAAAGACTCTTCATAAATCTTACAAAAAATTGTTATTTTCAAATAAATACATTTAAAATGAAACACGGTTGCCTATCACAACACAATGCGAAATAATGGTTGTTTAATATCGTGCGAATATTCTAAATTTCCAGAGTAGCCTTAGAAATGACACCTTTTTCTCTCAACGACCCTTTCTTCGACTCTTCAGAATTCTGCAACGGCTACTCTGTTTATTTTACTCTTCGAAATGTCAACTGAGTATGCAGTCAGGATTTTCTTGACAAATATAGTCGGCTTCTCCTCCATAAACGTCAACTGCAAAAACTATACACGTGACTAAACTCATCTAGTCAGACAGCTGTCAGACTTACTAAACTAGAATCCGAACGTCCCTAATTTTTATAGATCACGTATCTACTAACTACGAGTACTAACTATAACAAGACAAACATACAATAATAGCTCTGCACAGTACAGCTAGTAGTTTACTGAAAGTGAATTTAAATTCTGCTTTTAATAAATACCCAGATGTCTGTATTCCGATTCATGTGTCTAAAGCATGTTTGATTATTCAACTAATATCTGCTGCTTCACTTTGGGGTCAAGTTTCAAGACAATAAAGTTACTGGTTCCTCTGCTGTTTTCTGTGCCACGTGCAGATATCATTTTCAGCCCGTCTTCTAAAATTAATATTTTTTATGATTCAGTGTTGGAAAGTTCAGTGTTCTGACTTCTGCATTTTGATTACAACGAATTTATAAAAATGAAAACAAAAGAGGATGACGTTTCCGCTAAGCGAAATGCCAGCTGATAACTGAACGTGTTGATTGAATAATAATTGCAAATCAGGGCGTTATCGATGAAATTATTGACCTAATCTTTTCCACAGGCACTTTGAGTTTACCGGCAGACACGTTGGTTGCATTTTACATGATTAGATTATGAAATCGAAAAATTACATCAGTAAAATCTAAGATTGCACAGTAAATATACCAAAGAACTATATCGCCCACAAAAGGTCAAGCAAATATAACAAACAGTTTTACAATAAATTGTCATCTTTTTTATACCTATTTTTTGTAACCATGGGTAGACGTTTCCACCTTCTGTTACAATCGTCATTCGATAATGCCCCAAAGTCACTTCGAATCTCAAAAACAAATTTAGAATCCGCCCCTTATATTTATTTTTACTTAACATTCAAATTTGTCTAATAACAAAAAAACACTCACTCCCCGCATTTTCAAAAAACGGCAACATTGCTATTCCATACATGCAGTCCATTCGAAGTGCATTGCTAAGGCATGCAAAGAAGAAATCACTTGGACTTGACCAAAATCCACGATCTTTGTTTGGCCTAAATGGTCCACCACCGATATCATATGACGACTCATATGACATGCTTACAGCTCGAAATAATAAGACTTGACTAGCTCACCGATTCAGACTGACTGAATGGCTAAGTTGATGGATCCTTATCGCTTTCAATCTGTAATAAATTTATTAATTTTCAGACAAATTGTAGAAATCAGTAAATTTCTGATGAAAGTTTTCTAAACGATCCCTCATCTAAAAAAAAAACAGCTTCCAATTAATTCCGGTCCCGTGAATTGCGCCATCTTATCAGTGAGCTGCACATACGCATTTGTTCCAATTGAGTTTATTTTCACTTGTGATGCTTGGTGCGAAGTAGTCAGTCTTTTGATGCTCCAGCATACAATGTGCACTAAACCAGCGATTTTTTTTTTCTAAGATTCGAGCTAATATTCTTTAGCAATGGAGTTTCCGTTGAAGTTATTACACAATTTGTAAAGGGCACTTTTTAATAGTCAAAGACCCTGCACTGGATTTTGTACCCGCAACAATACTTTTCTGGCGAAGCCTCATCGGAACGTGGATGAAGAAAAGGTACGAAGTTGTGATTTTAAAAAGAAAAGCCCGGATATGTTTGTTAATAGGAAGAAGAAAACAAAATAAGCAAAATTTCATCTTTCCCAATATTTTATTCGTTTTTTTTTTTTAAATGTGAAAGTGATTATCGTTTGCTCGTGACTCGTCAAGACGATAAAGAGGAACTACGACCTAAAAGATCTATTGTGCCGAAGATTGCCAGAAAATAAATTTAGGCTAGCAGAGTTTCCACTTCCCAAATATAGCTGATAATGTTTTCAGCAGAGGACTTCTTCAGTTCTTCCGGAACTTAGTAATTCACGGAAGAAGAACTTCCTTCTAGTGATGGATAGAGCTGGGCATTCGCACATGATGTGCTTCTCAGCTGGCACTCCGGGGAGTTGACTATATCCAATATGCATTTGTTTAGGTGTTATCGCCTACAAGGTTTTTGATATCGTGCCTTCTGAGGTTTAGAATTTTGTTGGGATTTTTTTTTTAAAAGGCAGGATTACCCTTTTGGCCTGTCTGATGCCTTTTATTTCTTCCCACTGTTTGATACACATTTTGTGTTCCCAGATTTTTATAGTGGAGTTAGTTGTTGATTTGGTGATGGCGCAGAAGGGTTCTGGTCCTATAAAAGGGGTTTCAGGCCCTTACCTAGCAAGCTCGTCAGCTTTTTCGTTTCCTTCAATGCCCTCGTGTCCCGGAACCCACCTTATTTTGGTTTCATTTTTGCACCCAAGAGTTTGGATTGCATTGAAGCTGTGCATGACTATAATGAATAATTAGTTTGACCAGATCTTGAACGAGGTCAAATAATTAAAAGCAAAAGACAAAGTACCCCATCTACGACCAAACAGTCGACTGTACAATAAATCAAAATGGCAAACCCCATTTCTAGCCGAAGGAATTCTTTCACATTCCCGGGGGTCAATTCGTGAAAAATATTATGTGGCAAGTAAACATCGCAAGATCAGCGCAGCATTTCCAAAGCTGAGTCAACTTTTTAGTGCAACGAGACACTTCAGCCCCAGGCAACTTCTGCTTCTCCGCTCGATACGTGCAAGGCTAGGGACTCATTAAACAAGAAAACAAAAAATGCTTTAAAATAAAATCTGTTAATTTATTTCACATTAAAAATCTATTACAATTCCTCTGTTAATGGATGCAACGCTTCGGGACTCGCAATCACCTCTGTGTACCGCTGACTGTCTTCAAGATCAACGGGATACCAATCAGTTGGTCTCAGACAACGTTGAACTCTGAGACATATATGTCCAGTACCCTGCCTCAGCCTATACACGCAATAGCCGGGCAGGACTACCCATGGAAAAAATGAAATGGAGGCACCCATCGGAATCGATTTAAATGAATTATGGTACTCTATAAACAAATATAATCCTACAAACTGCAAGGAGTTGAAAAGTTAAATCGAGCAAATATACCTCATTGAAATGCTTACCAAGGTAATTCCTCCGAAAACTGGTGTTACAAATCGCATCAGAAATACCGTCCAAGAGGCAAGTACTTGGCCGGTCATAAATCTCATATCGCGTTGGAAACGTTCTCGCCCATAGATCCATAAAACGATAGCCAACAGCGCGAGATTTAGAGAGGTTTGAGATATTATATTCAGATCGGCTAAAACTTCAATAAATTCGAAGCCATTCTAAAAATACGTATTAGTAGAAATATCATTCACCCAAAACAGTGAAGTGAAGTGAATTACATGTGAGCAAAATACCGCTGAGATCAGGGCTAGGATTGCAGTAAGTCCGAAGATCACTTCCTTCCTGTGTGGACGCAACTGTTCAAACTCGTCGAATAGGGCTGTCAGGATAGAAAACATCTGCACCAACTGGAATGAAATGTACCGAAATTTTAAATTATATTTGGCCCTTTTTTCCCAGGGCTGTCACAATGGAGTAACTTCATAAAATCGTTGGTAGTTGGTACAATGTTGACCGTGGAGTCTTATTATAAGTGACGTGGTCTTGCTAACTTTCATCTTTCCAGATTTTAAAATGTACGAGAAAATGTTGGTTCTAATTTCATCGTTTTTTGAACGCGTTATTTTAAGTTTGCATTTTTGAGTTGAAAATCACTCAATTTGAAGACTTTTTTGAGTTGTCCTGACTCCTGACTCACCTCAGATGTTTTTTTTTTTTTCACTTTAAAAAAATAATCATTAAACCTCACTTACCACTAGGTTGAAGCTTCCAATTACAAGCACAGCAAGGAACATCCACGTCCACAAATGAGGACTATCGAAGCTGGCCAGAGCGCTTGGAATGGTAAGGAATGACGTCCAGTCTACTCTAAAGATTGGTGTGATTAGATTCCTGTCATTCTCTAAAAACAATCAATTTATATAAGCATGTTGAAAACAACTTTCGTCTCTGGCTCACGTGTCAAGTGATACTCGGTACACTGGCAAACCATTGCAATCATGCCATATACCCCAAGATGTGACGCAAAAAGTAGTGCACTGTACTTGGTAATATTAGTTTCGAATTTATTATAGCTGGCCATACTCAAAATCGTACCCCATCCAGGCCCAAATGACGAGAACATCAACATTGGTGCCACGAAAAGCATTACTTCCCACGGTACTGTTCTTTCCTTTGGTTTGAGGAAATTCTGTCGCAAGCCTTCCGTTACTCCAGGAAGGAAGACCACTCGAACGGTGACTATAACTAGGAGGGCTACCAGAGCAAGTGAGCAGTACCGAAAAATTTGTCCAATCTGTCAGAGGAGCATACACTGAGTTGGCTCAAGGACTGAGAAATCTCACATAACTTACCCTATCCGTGCTGTTGTAAAGAGCATATGCTATTCCTCCCCAAACTGCTAGTACGCATCCATACAAAGGCAATGAAAATGTAGCAATGATTTGATGTCTGGAAAGAGTACGACGCATAAGTGATCCTTATAATGTTTGACAAGTCGAATTTACCGAAAAAAATCAACAGATGGAACGTTTAGTAAAAGTACCGTATCCTCCAAAAAATCCATACTGGTGATATTACAGTGCTATTGAAGAGAAGAGCTTTCGCAGTTTTAAAGGAATATTCTTAAATTTTGAACTTACTGTGAATGTACTATACTCAGTTCGACTTTCGTACCAGGCTTTAGAGCCCTCACAACTCCATGGCAGGGTAGGTTGCAGTGAGTAAAAGAAGAACAACAGGGGAATAGCGGTGTATACGGTAAAATACGTCAGAGATATAAGATTCAAGGCAAGACCAATGTATCCTAATCCTGTGGCAGAAACATCATCAGTTATTTGGAAATGGGGTGAGTGAAGCTTACCTTTAAAAAGAGGCGATATCCGAAAGACAGATAGGAATCCCGAGCTGGAAAATTGTCCCACGAATGCTTGGATGAATATAACCGGGAAGGAGTAGAGTAAAATATTTACTATTAGGGAGGAGACCATGAAAACTGGAAAGACAAAGGTTTTGAAATCATGTCTACAATTTGAAATAAATTTATGAGAGAGAGAAAGAAAAATTAGTCAAGGGAAATATAAAAAAAATTTTGTCCACTCCTTCGACAAAAATCCTAAATATCTTGAGAAAGTTGCGCCAGTTCTTCGGCTGATGTGATATACGCATAACCTCTTAGGTAGCATAACCGTTCCAGCTCTTCATGTCAAGGAGTAGAATTTCTGATCGTGTTAAGTAAGCAATACATCATCTTGCGATGAGAAGAGCCTGAACAATCAGTCCCTTTTTTGTGGATAAACTGCCCGTCCTTTTCTGGATAACAAATAAAAAAATTCGCCACCATTAAGTCTGTGCCCAAGACAGTCTTGGAAATAAGACCTTGTGCTGCATAAGTTTCCAAGATGTAAGCCATACATTGTCTTTACATTTTGTATTAATTTTCTAGACAAGAAATTACGTTATGTGCTTGTCAAAAAATGTAATAAAAGTACCACTCGAACGAAGAAAGTTGTCAATATCAACTAAAGCAAAGACCCACTTCCATCTGGACACCATTAGATTACTAGTTTTTTTTTTCTAATACTGTCTCAATAAAATAATGTATCGAATTTTTTGCATTTAATTTGTCTTGACTTTTCGAGGTTATTCGATGGTAATAACTGGTATTTTTTGACGATCTGATTGACATGATTTCGAGCCAGGGAGTTTTTGCAATTTTGGCTCTTCTGTTTGGGACCAGACCTGTTGAAATATCAGCCGCAGACTGGGAAAGAGATTTGCTGCCACTATAGCTAGGTGCAAACAAAATCGCTTAATCTGTCCACCCCCATTTGTGATTGACGCTCAAGCACTTATCTACCAACAATTGATTTGCACTCACTTTCTCCATTTAAAATAAGTGGCAAAACTGACAGTCCATATAGGCAATCCATTCGAATCACATTGCAGAGACATGCAAAAAGAAAATCACTAGGACTAGACCATATTCCGCGATCTTTATTTGGCCTAAACGGCCCACCACCGGTATCGTATGAAGAATGATATGACATCATTTAGTGCTTTCTAAAACTAGCCCCTGTCTTGAGCAACACTTACAGCCGACTGAATGAATTCGATGGATACATCCCTATCTGTACCGATTGATGGGAGGACTAATCATGTATTACAATTGACCACATGAATCTGTTTCTATTGAATGCAATTTTGCACTATTATCTTAAAAAAAATATTTTGAATCCGCTGTAAGTAAGCTGTCGGTTTGTTCATTTCATTTACTCCAATGACCGCTACTTATTAATGACGTCCAGCAAAAGCTTTGCAATAAAGAACATCGAACGGTATTTCTGTCCTGGTAATTCAAAACGCTCCGCTATATATGAAAAAGGATCCTTCTAACAACTGTTCCTGTAATAAGTTCTTTCCTTGTGTCGAGGATAGATAGTACATACATATATCTCCAGTAATTGCAGTAACAGAAGTAAGTTAAGTTGAGGTCGTAAGTGCATTTCTGTGACAAGTAAAAGTTTTTTTTTTTTAGAGGTATAGAACTTTAAATTGGCAACACTATTTGAACTGGCGGCGGCTATTTTGTCAGCTGGCAATTGATTTATTCATAGTTTGGTTTGGCATTTCAACACGAATAGACTGACGCCTGAACAACGATTCCAAATTGTGCAAATTTATTTTGGAAATTATGGTTCTGTTCGAAATACGTATCGCGCAAAGCGAATTTTGTTTAGCGATGAAGCTCACTTTTGGTTGAATGGATACGTCAATAAAAAAAATTGCCATATTTGGAGTGATGATAATCCCCAAGTGTATGTTGAGACACCGTTACATCCACAAAAACTGACTGCTTTTGTGTTTTATGGGTTGGTGGAATAATTGGGCCGTACTTCTTTAAAAACGATGCTGGCCAGAAGGTTACAGTCAATGGTGACCGCTATAGAGCCATGATTACTGACTTTTCCGTTCATCAATTGAACAACCATGATGTGCAGGAGCTGTGGTTTCAACAAGACAGCGCAACATGTCACAAATCTCGTGCCACAATTGATTTATTGAAGGAAACGTTTGATAACCGCATAGTTTCAAGTTGCGGACCCGTGAATTGGCCACCAAGAACGTGCGACTTTTAACGCCGCTTGACTATGTTCTGTTGGGATATGTGAAGTCGCTAGTCTACGCCGATTTTTAACTTTCTCCATTACCTACGTAGTAAGAGAAAGATATTGGTTTTGTACAAAATTTCGAACTCGAGATTTAAATCAATTCTGATATTACGATGATAGAGGAACTCAAAAAAGTGGGTCGCAAAATTCTGTCCGGTCTTTCCGTCCTTCCACGGGCCTACAGCCTAAACGGCTTCCCGGATTACGTTCAAACCTTGGATTTGGTTTTTGGGCTTACAGTTCGGGAGGCGTTTTTTTTGCAAGGTAACCTCAATATTAATGGTACCTACCTACTTCCCATACAACATTTTCGTACCAGTTTGATTTGATCAAAAACGGCTATAACGATTTCAACACAAATTGATATTTAAGCTTAAGTAGGTGAGGTTACCATGACAGCGTACCCAGTTTTTGGCTAAAAATTCGAACAACGGTACTTTTGAAATTTCGACATATCTCGAAAACGGTCTGTACGATTGTAGCAAAAATTAATTTCTTAGGTTATGTGGTCATTTATAACTTAATAGCAAGCTCAGTTTTTCTCCATATTATCGTACAATGGATTTATGAAAATAGTAATTTTTTAAAAATATAGTTTTGTCTAGTTAACTTAAAACGGCAATAACGATTTTGACCAAAATGCAAACTTAGAGTCAAATAGATCTTTTCAAAACTATTGTGTCCTTAATTTTCAATTCCAAGCACCGAAAACGCTAATTTTAAAAACTGCTCATATGTAAATACCTATGTAAATGTATTTAAAAATCAAGTGAGGAGTAAGATAAAATAGTACAGTAGACGCTTGCTACATTGCCAGTTACTGAGAGCTTTAACCTTTAAGAACTTATATTGTTATTTTATATAACTGCCATATGAGATGAATATCCAAAAGAGAATTTTGTTTTCTTTTGTCTAGCATCGAGAAAGTTTCGTTCGACCCAGTCGTGCACTTTATTTGAAATAGCATTTAAAGGAAAAACAAGTTACCAACATTTTTGATTATTGTTAATGTATTTGGCTTAGACTCCGTTAATGTAGATGTAGGCGCATTTATTACGTAGGGTAGGCACCTTCTGAATCGAAATGGTTAGCAATACAATATAAGCAACATAAACTCATGAAACCATATTATCTATACCTATCGATTAAGATCACTTGGAACTAGAGTCAATGCAATTTCATGTGAATCGGACATAATTTCGTTTGTTTCATTTGCAATAGCAATTTACTTCTAAAACTACGATTTCTCTCTACCGTTATAGTCGCTTTTGACAAAGCAACAAATGCGGTTAGTCACCTACGAAAGTTCACCTTTCATTTGGACCACATTTCATAAAAATCGGTTTTGAAATTGTATTGTAATAAGTTCGATAAAACACACAGATAGCATATATCAATAGTGGGTGGTGTGGCTTAGTGGTTAGTGTGTTGGACTATTAAGCGAGGAGTCCAGGTTCGAGTCCCGAAAAAAACACAAATTCCGACTTAGTTGTATTTCCGCTGAATGTGTGCATATTAGGATATGCACTTACAGCTATGCAAGCTTTTCTATGAACAAGATTCGATAATTTGTTTTCTTAAAAAAATCAACAAAAATCGAAGCAGCATTGCTGGAAGAAAAATGTTAGATCTCGTATTACCAGTTATATTTTTGTGTGGTTTTTGAAAAGACCTATTATATCTAAACGTATTACTTTCCATATATTTTGAATATATAAATAAAACATTTGTATGTATTTTCTTCTTTTGTTGAGGCTATTAAAGCCGTTAAATTCAGAAAATTGATTGCCACAGATTCAAAGCACAGAGTTTTTGATACGTTTTTAAATTCAAACCTTAAGTTTAGCAGGGGATCTTACCCCAACTTACCCAATCAATTTTTTAATCCGGAAATAAACAAATTCCATCTCCCTAAGGCTTTTTTTCAAAACATATAAAATAACAATACATATACAACATCTGGAATATTGTTATCATTGACCTTATTTTTAATCAAAACATTATGATGTCCGCATCTGTAATAAGTTCAGTGTAAAAAGGGGTGTATGCAGTTACGGGCAAGATATAAAAATTGAATGGTTTTTGATATAACTAGCAGACTCAATGGCGCTAGTGAAGACTAGCAAAGTGCGAAGAAAAATAATTGTCTCTATCAGCGGTAATGTGGAGGTTCAGACTTTAAACATCTGTCAGCATACAGTTTTCGAATTAAATATTCAAGGTTCCAACTACATATTGTTGCTATTCCCCTCAAGAGAATGTATTAGAAAAAGAAAGAAATATTTATTTTTATATATAAATATAATGACTTTAAAGCGAAACAATGGGTGAATATGGGCTTCTGGCTTTTATTCAACATTTAAACCATGTATTAATCAATCTCTATATAAAAACGTTTCACTTTTGAGTGTGTCCTTCTATCTAGAATCTGGATGGGTGGATTTTTATAATTTTTTTTTTTAAACGAAAGTGGACCATTTTTAGGTGTTTTAGAATCAAAAATCGCAACACTCGATTCTAAAGTGAAACTGTTCGAATTCGCAAAATCGCTACTCTGTAATTCTATAAGTAAGTTATGGAAACGAAAATCGAACATCTCTAGTACTGCCAACCATTTTCTTATTTTCTTGGTACAAAATTATTGGTAGTACCTTTCCGAAAGTTCGTTTCAAATTCGTTCGAATTCGCAAATAATCAATCTACATCAAATGTGTTTGCGAGAAAATCGATTTAAGAAGTTTTTTTTTCAGAATGTTAGTAAATAAAAGTTATAAGTTAATAACTCATAAAAATTTCATAAACATAGTAATATGCATATAGGTATATTATTATTTGTTGTTTTTTTTTATACCAGGGATCCATTTTATTATTATTGATTTTCATTCAAAAATCCAAAAATATGTGGACTAATTTTCCAAAGATTTGAATGCTAAAGGTCCACCGCAGGAGGATGGAAAAAGGTAAACAAAGTTTTAACACTGACAAATTCTTTTATTTTATTTTTGTTTCATTAGGTTTGGGCTCATTTTAAAGTACATACCAAAAGCAAGTTGAAAAGAAATAAATGAGTTTGTCCGGTTCTGTTGAAATATTAGTCAATAAGTACATGAAGACATCTTTCGAAAGGCGTTAGTTTTTAACAAAGCTGAAACATCGAACATAATGCGAGAATCGTCCGAAAATCGCAAATTGTTTGGCAAATATTTTGGCAGTCCATTAAATATTATTTCAGAAATGTAATTTATCTTCTTAATAATATATTTATTTCTTAATTTATTAACTTGTTTGTTTATTTATTTGTATTTGTTAATTTATTTATTTTTTGAATATATTTATTAACTTGTTAATTTATTTATTTGTTAATATTTTGTGTACCTATAGTTAACAACTGTTTTTTTTTTCGATTCGTTAATCTATGAATTTAATTACTACTTATTTCGTTTTTTTTTCAATCCTTTTTAGAACCTAGAAGTTTTTTATCTTTCATGTATAATTTTTTTTTTTTTGTGAATTTGAGGTTTTCTTCGTTATTTCCTCAAAATAAAATGTTTATTTAAAAAAATATGTATTTCCTATTTCTATATACACCTAATTACTTATTCAGTAGTAAGATTATTAATAATCATATCTCTGTGTTTGTAAATTGTTGCGACAACTGTCAAGTGTACCTAATGAACGTATAATAAAAATAATAATAATAATCAATGTTACCCGGAAATTTCCTTCTTTTGGCACATTAGCATTTAGCATATGCTACGACTTAAACAAAAGCCCTCAAACTCTAAGTTAAGTCAATCAAAAAAAAAAAAAAAACAGCTCTGCTCCATCACAACCAATATATTTAGCAATTTATTACAAAACTACCCAACAGGTGCCAAGTGGTGCGGCAGCTCCGAACTCATAAGCGTTTCCTCATAGCGTTGTCTGTCGTCGGTTTCCGCCGGATACCAATCCGTTGGTCTCACACACTTCTCGTACCGGCTTCTCATCAGTCCACTTGCCTTCATAAGCCTCAACGAACACACCGCAGGGACTAGCAACCACGGAAGTACAGTCAGAACAATTACCAAATAAAACACAATACTCGAGTACTTAGCGTCATACGTAACAGCGATTACAAGCCCAAAAGCCTGCAACGAAAAACCATTGAAAATAGCTCCCTTTCCATCATTTCCAGCGATAAATACTCACGAAACCCAGAAGAAGAAAAATCGGAGTGACAAACCTGACGATATACACCATCCACGTGGCATACATGCGACTTGTCATGAACTTCAAGTCTTGCTGGAGACGCACCCTGCCGTAGACCCAGAGAACCACAAAAAGCAATAACAGATTGAGCAGCATCTGCGTTAGCACCGAGAACTTAGTCAGGACCTCAAACACGAATATGCCATGCTACAAAGAGAACTATTGTTGAAGAAGTTCAATGTCCGCCCATAAGGCTACGTTACATTTGTGCAGAAGTAAACAGAAATCAGCGACAGCCCGCCTACGGTCATCCATGTGACTTCTCGCTTCATTTCCCTCAGATTTTCATATTCGTCAAATAAAGTTGTCAGCGCTGAAAATAGTTGTACAATCTGGAAAACAATTAGTGCGCCCTCACAAGAAAAGTCGCAATCTAGAAACCTACCACAAGGTTCAGAGCTCCCAGTATGAGCATCGCAAAATAGAGCAGCGACCATAAATTTGGCAGCTCGAGGAATGTAAGGGCCGTCGGAATGGACAAAAACTCCAGCCATTGCTTTCCATCGGATCGAAAGGTTATGTTCTTAGGATTGGAAACTGCCAAGAAGGAGAACTAAATTTCGATTTCCAAGTCTTTTGAGTAGGTACACCAACTCACTCTTCAAATGATTTGTTACCAAAATGTGCAAGAAAGCTATACTCATGACCACCGCGAAATGGGCGAAGCCCAGAATCCAGCTGTACTTAGAGATGTTTGTTTTGAACTTGTTGTAGCTCGCCATGCTGAGAATAGATCCCCAGCCGGGGCCTAGGGTAGACAGCGCCAGCATACCCATAAGAAACCACGATTCCATGTTGTGTAGATGCTCTGGGCGGAAAAAAATTCTCACGCCCTCGAACGCGCCGGGAAGGAAGAGAAAACGCAGCAAAATCAGTCCCATGATAGTGAGCATTGCTGAGCAGTTGTAGCGAATAAATCTTCCGACCTAAAGAGAGGGTCAGTTCAGTTCACAGGTGCAGCTTGCGATGTCTTACCATTTCGGTTGGCTTGCTGATGATGGACCCCACAATGACCCAAATGAAAAAGGTGAAGACCACCAGCGACCACGAAAACGTTGTCGGCAGTTTTGGCTTGAGGTAGTGAATGATGTTCATGTGCTGGCTGAAGAACTCCAGAGATGGAACCCTCAGTAGGACCTCAGTGCCTGGTTGAATTACCGATTCAGCAAGATTGCAGGGCTGGAAAACAAGAAAGCAATTGTTGTCAGATTGAGGAGGCGAGCCAAGGGGTGGGGTAAGAGCCTAATGTCGTTTACATACTCACTGTTGTGGAAGTTTCATTAGGGTCCATCCAGTATTTGCTTCCCTCACAGCTCCACGGGATAGTCGGCCGTAGGGCGTGGAGAAAATAAAACAGGGGAATAGCCGCAAACACACTATAGTACGTGAGTTGCGTAAGATTTAATGCCAAGGATACGTAGCCAATACCTGAGATAAAGTCGTTTCGGAAATAATGAATAGATTGTTTTGTGGCATCGCTTACCTTTGAAAAGCGGGGCTATCCGAAAAGCTGATATGTATCCGGTACTGGAAAACTGTCCAAGGAATGACTGAATGAAGGTGATTGGAACCACACAAAGCGCCATTATAGCGAAGTAGGGAATGGTGAGGAAAACTGTAACAAAAACGGATGAATCAGAATGGTTTTACAGAAACAGCTAATGTGATTTTTTTCTTCTTTCCTTCCCCCTTTTTTCCATTTTTGTTAGAAAAAATTCTCCCAATCTGGGATCACTGCTCCCTACCCATATTTGCAAGTCCTAAAATAGCTTTTGACCCAACACCCAACCGAATACGATCTGAGAGCCCTTTTTATTCAAGTTATTTCCTTTCCGCGGCTACAAATTGCTTACAGTCTTAACAGTAGGACTATTTACACCTTCGCATTCTGATGTAACAGTGGTAATAATGTAGTACCTATTCCCGATCCAATTATTATTTATTATTATTTATTTGTACTAAGAATCTTTTACATTGGATTACGTAAAGTTAAATAGTTTAAGTTTAAATAACAATTAATTTATTGGCTTTGCTAATTATAATTATAAATTAAATTAAATGAAGCATGTTTTAGAAATAGAGAAAATTGAAAGAATATAAACACGAAAAGAAAGATAATAGAAAAGGGAAAGATACAAAAAGGTCAGATATTTAAATAAAATTTTATCAAATGACTTATTTCCGCGAAGTTTTCTGATATCCAAGGGAAGGGTGTTCCATTCTCTGAGGTAGCGATTGGCAATTTTAAGCTAACTTAGCTAAGCCTTATATGCTGAGGAACAAAGTTCTTATTTAATGACAGGGTCTGCAAACATTCGTATATTTTGCCAATAACTACTATTTGAATATGTTGGTCCCATATAAGCGTAGAGTTGAGCCAAATGCCTAGTGTCACCTAAATATAAAGCTAGGAGCTGTTTGATTGTTTGAAATGACCCATGGAATCCGTTAAATTCGATGGATTGCCGTATTTGACGGAACGAGTTGTCCCATATAATTCGTCGCATACTGTGGCAGACAGTGGTTAAGTACTCTATACTTATTTTTTCACAAGAAACGTGATAGCTTTTCCCTTTCTAATGGACTCAAGTTCCCTTTTAAAAAATTTACATAATAGGTACTGATAAGATACCTCTTTGTTATTCGCTTGCTCACAGTTCAGTCCGTTTATTCCAGCAATATGTCAAACATATTATTCGTATTCGATATAGTGATCATAACCGTTTTTATAATAATCCAGTACAAATTATGTCGATACTATAGGTACTTTTTAGTGAAACAAATTAACTTATAAAAGTAAAATTTATATTATACTAAAAGATGATCACAATAAATAACCTTTGGTATAAAAATCTCAGTTTGTTAAAATTTTAATGATTACTTTTTGGTATACTCGAAAATGTTGGTATTCAAAAATTTTGTTGAAAGGTGATTTAAATAAGCTCTTTTATATGTACAATCATGTGTTGATTATCATGGTGAAATGTATATACATATTTTGGAGAAATTTTGAAAAAAAAAAAACGTTTGTTTTAATGTTTTTTGAAGTCTTTTTTTTTTCCCACAGAACTCTTTTCGGACATCGAAATTCCGAAAAAAAAGGAAGAAATCCCACCATATAAGAAAGCGCTGGTGGCCGATGACAGTTTCTCTCACGATCTCAATTTTGCCACCCATGAAAAGGCTTCCTCTCACGATGTGCCAACTGTCAACGGGTGAGGCGGACACAAAAGTAGAAAGTAAACCTACTTTATCCGTCGCGTCCGGCACGTGCGCTGCTTATCGGTCACCTTCCATAAGAGAGTCTGTGTTCGGACGCTTTTAGTGCGGCCACAAAAGCCTTCAGGAACATGTTTCTCTTTAGTTTGCACCTTCACTAAAAACATTAGGGATGATTTTTCCAGTTCTATGGAACCTACACACGTTCGATTGATCTCCAAGTTTGAAGGATTTACCTTATGACTTTGAGTATGAAATCGTCCTAAAAACCTTTGTAAGGCCTGAAGATGACCATTCAAATTGCCCAATTAGCGGTTTGCTATATTACGGAGCCCGAAACGCCAGTTGAACATCGCTGAGTGAGTCTGTTGAAGCTGATCTTTATTTGAATAGATATTTTTAGTTTTTATGGGAACCACTTGAATTGCATTTCCGGAGGCATCTGTTTTTTTGCAGTTTCAACGAGCCAGCCAGAATGCCTCAATTGCAGCAAATGCACTTCAATAAATTTCACTTGAGCTCTGCCACTGTTTATTTTGATGGTTTTAGTCGATATATTTCAAATTAAAAGATTTAAGAGAATCTCCGCCCACCAGATTCTCATCAATTTTTAAACAAAGATCCAAATGTTTACCCACTATAAATAAACAGACTTACTTACAAGTAGTTAATTTGCTTGGCAAGAGTATTCCCGTCGGCACAACGACGCACCGACGCACCGACACACCCATCTTTGCCTAAGTGATCATAAATTTGAGAATTTAAAATACATAAATCTAAGTGCGCGTTCGAATTCAAATAATAAACATAATATTCAAAGTAAAAGTTCATACACTGAGTGCCATTGCCAAAATAGCATAAATCAAATGAGAAACAAAGAGTGATTCTAGTACAGGATTTTGAGTTCAAAATTCTTATTTAATTAGAAAAATGTTTGCCGAGGCTATTTCCTGCCAAATCAGAAATAAACTTCCGTTCCAAAAATAAATCCACTGCCTAGATGAACTCGAATATTTTGGATTTGTGTTTTTTTTTTTTTTTTGTCGATTTATTTGATTGCACATACATCTCATTTGTGTGTGTTGTTATTTTTTTACGAATGCAACTCACCTCCCAGATCCCTGAATACCAACGAAGGCAGCACTATCATGGCATCGATTTTGAAAGCATTTCCGAGGCATGCATAAAAGAAGTCCGTTGGTGACTCCCACTTTCCGCGTCTCTTGTCATGATTGAAGGGTTTCAAGCCGACATTGTCTGACCATTCGTGTGTCATAGTACAAACCGAACTTGCACCTTGTCTCAAACACAATAAGTCAGGTTAATCTTAATTTAAACTAAAGCGTTTTACTCCGATTCAACGTTCTAAAAATATGTTTTTTACCAAAAGTTGAAAAATGAAAAATGTATTTTTTTACGTTCGCTTGTGTGAAGATCGCGCGCCGCGTCGCGCACGCAAACGGCATATGATTTCGAATGAATCCAGTGGGACTGATCGTGTCGCGTCTTTGGAGTTTCTCTCACGATGAAACAGCATCTGTTCTCGAAATAAATGAAAGCAGAAAAAGATTTGAAAATGTAGAAATAATTGGATATAAACAAAGCCGTCACATGGCTATTTATTTATTCCACTAAATCACACGTGTTATCAGGAAATGTTTGGAAATTTGTTCAGTGAGAAGGTTGATACTCGTATTTGCAGGAATATTTTTCAGAGTAGGTTGGTGAGTGGCCAATAAACTGGGTTGCAGAACGTGGGACAGTGATACATCCTGTGCAGTGGATTATTTCGGTTTGTTTGTTTATTTGGCTTCGCAAGGAAATGTCGAGCTTTGTGTGAAAATTTGTTTGTTGGCTGCAGCACATGAAATAAAATTTATAGGATGTTCGTGCCAACTTAATTTGTTTATAATACGTAGCATTTATTTTGTGTACATAATTGGGCCTTTCTGGCCCCAGTGGCTAGCACGTATGGGTCACATGGATAGTTTTTTACTTCGAAAAGCAGTCAAATTTTGAAGGTTGAACAGAAAATACGATTTTATTACGCCGAAATGATTTCTACTCGAATTGTTTATTCAGCGATATCTTGGGCTCATGAAATAACGATCCTTTTTTATTACCTACCAATATTTACGATTACGATACGACGATTAACTATGGCGAAGAGTAACTTTTTAAATAAGTTGCAAAAAATGTAGGTATGTTGCCCAAAAGGTCTGCGCTGGTCCAATCTACCAAAGCGCACCTACACAAACCGGCGGACATTTGCAGTGCCAATGAACTGAGAGCGCATATGGTGTCACAAAAGTGACAGTACCTATGGCGAGGCAGACAATAAAGGCCGTCTAACGGTAACTCTAGATGGAAGTGACATAGTTGGAGTATACACATTTTAGTCGTGTAAGGCAACCCTACTTATTATCACTCAACTCTCTCCGTCCACTCAATTGTGAACCCTTATACCCATCCTATCCCTTCCTACACATTCGTATCCTTGAACGATTTATTGATGAATTGTGAGTCAGTCGGTTGGAATTGCTATATAAAGGCGGACTTCAATAATAAAGTGTGAAATATAACGAGTGTATTTTTGAATTATCGAGGAAACCAACAGTTGTGTTAACACAACTCAACTATCAAATTCATTGGTGGTGTTACCGATTTTTTAACTGGTCGATCCAACTTTATTGTATGTAAGAGTTAGAAAATATATTTAACATCGAGATGAAAAATTGTTTTTCTCTTGCAGCTCTGCAAATATTACTTTTTAATTCGTTTCAGAAGCGACAGTTTAAAAATAAAATAAACATAAAGATAATGAAAATGTTTGCATATTAACTTTATTCCACGTTGCCTCGATTTCATTTTCAGTGAAGAGCTCTTAGATATTAATAATAATTATTCCAATTGTTTATTCCTCGAACAGAGGTCATCAACACTACAGGCTTTGTCACTTGTCTGGTGTAGACACAACAAGTCGTCTCGTTTTGGCTTTTATTCAAATTACTCACTTAGTTTTGGTGGCTAAAATTAGACTTATTTTCATGGAAAATGGAAGAAAATTATGTTCCGATTATTTTTGTGTATTTTCAAAGATATTGGCCGTGCCCATAAGTTAAACTTAAATAAAAAAAAATATATGCGTTGGATTGCAATTTGCAAAAATTTATCAATTTAAGTTCAAAATATTTGATAAAAGTATTTCATTAAACCTAAGTAACAAGTAAGTTTTCTTAAAACCAGTCCAGCCAGACTGGGCTATTTATCAGAAACTGTTCTATATTTTTCCTATATTTCCGACGCCAAAGTTAGTATAATGGCCCAAAATTAAGTGGGCTATAAATATGAGCAATCTATATCTTGGGCGAGTACTTTTTTTCTATAGCGCTTTTTACCACTAAGCATACCTACCATCCCTTAACGAAAATCAACAAATTGCCACTACTTTGTCATTCACAGATTTTACTCATCTACTTTGTCATTTCAAATCAACTAAGTTTTTTTTCTTATTAATGATTATTATAAGAATTTAAGACATTCTTATAAAAACATTTTTTTTAATTGGGTAACTTTTTGGGCAAACGTTGTGGCTCCAATTCCGAACTACAGACATTTTGAAATTGGACTATCGCCCAACCCTGTTTAATACCCAAAAGATATTGTTTTATCTCAGCAAACCAAGTTAAAATAGAAAAATGCTCAATAAAAGAAGAATGACTTGTTCCGAACCAGTCGAAAGGTATGAAAGCATTTCTGAAAAACCGAAACCGATATGCACTGTCCTATTGGCAACACAACAACATTAACACTTTTTGAATAAATGTAGGTATAGCATAGCAGAAAAGTGTCAACATTAACTTGACATTTCCATTACTGCTCCGAGTATGCATTTATAGTTGCTCTCAAATCACTTGTGCTTTGTAATTGTTTGATAAAATTCGACTTTGTTTTCATCTATACTTCGATTTCATTGAAATCATCGCCAGTAATAAATAAGTTCCATTTCGACGGCCGAGAAAATTGTTAAGAAATAAGTGCATCCACACTTTCTGACTGTTTGGAGCAGATTTTAGATGTTGATCAACCACATTTATGTCATAGACAGAGTGCTTTGTGCCAGCAAAGTCGTAGTGGCCATTTAACTCGATATTCATCCATCTATTGTATACTTACCTTATTACTTAATACATCTGTTTTCTACCGAAACTATTTCTTGCGCGCATTTTAGGACAACCTTTAGAACAACCGTGTTTACCTTAAATTTTAAAAAGGTTTTCCTTTCTACTTTGACACTTCATTAGTTACTTAGTTTTCAAAAAAATGATTTAATGAAATTTGTTTTTGTCTGCGACATTAACTTATTAATCCTTATATTTCTAATTACTTTCCAAAAAAACACCATTAATATACTTTTTATAAAAATTTAAAACAACTACATAATGAATATTCAACAAAGTAAGACATTTAAGCAATATCTTGAGTTGTTGTCAGCTGATGAAAGATGTCAGAATTGCTGAAAGCTTCCTCATACCGCTGTTTATCGACAGGGTCTACTGGATACCAGTCTGTTGGACGCACACATCGTCTGAAACGCATTCCCAATAGTCCGCTCGTCTGCATTATTTTGTAAATGCAATATCCGGGAATAAAAAGCCATGGAATCAGGATAACAAAGGATACAACACCAAACATGAGTAGACTGAATTCACTCTCCAGTACGGCTATCACAAATCCAAGGAACTAGAATAATACATAGGACACGTTAATACATTTTCAAAATAAAACAACTTCTCAGACTCACAAATGCGAAAAGGAGGAATATTGGTGCAACAAATCTAACAATATACACCATCCAAGTTGGATATGTGCGGTTTGTCATAAAGCGGACATCACGTTGAAACCGTTCTCGCCCATAAATCCACAGTACCACCAACAGCAGCATCAGATTGAGAAATATTTGTGTGAGCACAGAATATTTTGTCATGAATTCAAATGCGTTGACGCCATACTGAAAATAGGTACAGAAAATGTTGCTTCTTCAAAATTAAGTATTTTCCCAGCCTTACATTGCAACAGTACAAACTCGACGACACAGCTAACACTCCAATTGTTATTCGGATCACCTCCATCCGCCGAGGTCTGAGCTGTTCGAATTCGTCGAACACAGACGTCAGCACTGAAAAGAGTTGCACAATCTAAAAATCAATAAGCTTTCCATTTCCGTAGTGCGTGAGCAAGACTGTAGGTTACCAAAAGATTCGTAGCACCCAGAGCCAGCATGCCAAAGAAGAGTAGAGACCAGAGGTTGGGCATTTCCAGAAATGACAAGGCCGTCGGAATTGCCAGAAACTGAACCCACTGATTGTCACTCCTGCGTAAATACCAAATTTTGCTGTTCGAAGCTACGTAAAGGAAAAACACTTGTCAAGCCTTAACACGCTCTCAAATCTTACTCACCTATTAAAAATTGTTCAATGAAAATCCATGCAAAAGATGCCAGCACCGTGACGGCAAAGTGTCCAAGGCAGAGTACCCATGTGTTCTTGGTCACGTCGGTTTTGAAGTTATTGTAACTGGCCATGGTCAGAATGGAGCCCCAACCAGGACCCAATCCGGACAAAGCCATAAGTGGTACTAAAACTGCAATTACTACATCGAAACCACCAAATGAGGGTTTGAAAAACTCAACTATCCCCATATATGCGCCCGGAAGGAACGCGAATCGGAGTACACATACGAATAAGATTGTCAGCATTGTTAGCGTTGAGTATCGAATGATACGCCCTATCTGCAAAGGGTAGTGAGCACTTTTGGGCTTTGTCCACAAATTTTGACTTACTTACCATTTCCGTTGAGTTTCTTAGCACCGCCCACACAGCTATCCAAATCGCAAAAGTGCAAAGCACGAGTGCCCAAGAGTACGTTATTTGCTGCGAAACGATACTACCATGGTGCAACAGATCAATGTCCAAGTGGTGTCTTAAAAATATGTACCAATATGTTAGCTCGAAATTATTTTTTCAATAAGATTCACTTGTACTTGAGAAAATCCACTGATGTTAGTTCTACTACAAGAAAATCGTCCTCCTTTATTGAAAAATTGGTTAGATTGCAAGGCTGAAATTAAATGATGGGAAATGGGGTTGTCAAAGGTCACTTTATTTCCGAAGTTTTACTGTCATAAGCATAGAAGGAAAAAACATTGTTAGACGTGAGTTAGATACTTAAAATTGGCCCGTCCACGGTTGAGTTAAACTTAACAATCCACTCACAGTAATTCACAATAATCACCGCAGTGTCGCAAATCTAATGTAGTTTTCTTACATGTCACTTTTTTTAATTTTCGAAATTGAGTTTTTTTTAAACAATTACAACAAATCAACTAACACTGAATGGATTCCATATCAGAAAAAAAAAATTCCTGACAGATAGAACCGTAAAGAAATTATATATTTCAGTGGAATGATTTGGTTTTTTGTTTTGGAATTTACTAGGAAATAGATCGGAAAATATTTTCTGTACAGAAAAATTAATAATTTCTTCTTCTAGAAAATTTTAAGGTTATTTGCATATTTTTTTATAAACTAATTTATATTTATAAGTAACATTTAAAAACCAAGATTGAGTTCAACCGTTAGGGTTAAGTCGTCAAAATAATGATTCTTTTGCAAGCATCCCAGGAGTGGTTATTTTATCTGAAATTTAGATTTATGAATTGAGAGAAAAATTATTACCAGTTGGGTGGCTTTAAGTTTTTTGCGAATACAAATGAAAGTTATGCTGCTGGGGGTGTCGAATGTTTTGTAAAAAATAAATATGTAATTAGCGATGTGAAAGTATAAATTTCCATTATCTTGAGTATGTTTTCTTATGTACTTATATAGATTGCATAATGTTTAATGTTGTATCTTCGTGGAAGAATTTTCCAACCTGTTAGATGAACAAAAATCAGGTAATCTAATTATTTCAGAGGATTTTAATCTCAATTTATTAGATAGGTGTAATTTAATTTCTAATTACTTGGATATGTTGGCATCGCATGGTCTTGCAAGCTTTATTAGTGATCCAAGTAGGATGGTCTGGGGAAGTTGTTTGGATCACTTTTATGGCCGATTGACCAATATCTCTTTGAGCTCATGGGAAAGCGGAATTTTTGACCTGAATATTACCGACCACTGTATGACAGACAGCCTTCTTGCTAAACACTGGCCTAATTAAAAATGTTGATTTTGTAAAAATAATCTCTTCTCTGAGTTTTAGAATGAGGCTTATGGGGAAAGGGATATCTCTGCATCGTATACATTTTTTTTAAACACTCTTAGTAAACACATTGATGAATGTCATTCCATTGTGCCTCTAAAGAAATAGTGCAAAGACTTAAACCTTGGATTACAATCATCATTGTTAAGAAAGTTCTATCAAAAAATAAGTTAAGAAGTAAGTTTTTAAAGAACCCAAACAACTTAAGATTCAGTAATCGATAGATAGAAAATATGTTCTCGACTTGAAAAAAAAAGTTCGTAAGTGCCGTGATAATTATTATAAAAATCAACTTTTTTGCTAAATCTAATTTAAGGAGTGAATGGCGAATTGTGAATAATATTTTTAAATATAGAGAAATGTACTCGGAAAACATTCCCAGCTCAGTACTGAGAACAAACTGCTTTTATACAAGCAAGTGCTAAAGCCGGTGTGGACCTACGGTATACAACTTTGGGGTTGTACCAAGAAAACAAATGCCAATATTCTACAAACTTTTCAAAATAAAGTGCTTACAGAAATTGTACAAGCACCATGGTATATTAGAAACGACGATATCCATAGGGATCTCGGAATTCCAACAATCGAAGCAGAAACTAGAAGCTTCGTGAGAAAGCATAGAAACCGACTAATTGGACATATCAACAATACAGTCCGACAAATCTTGGACGAGAGCAATTTATTGCGCCGACTACAAAGAACGAAACCGTTTGACTTGGCAAGATAAGATTAACCGCGTCTAATTTGCGGAACACGCAGGATCTTTCACTGGAAAGTAACCTGTCAAAAGTTGTTATTTAATGATAGAAAAATTGCTTGATAAGTTATATCTTAGTTGCAGTATCTAACAATCTTTAGAAGAGTGGTGTTTTTAGTCAGAAAAAATCTGACACTACTATGAGAACGCGCTTGCTATTCTCATAGTGTCTTTGGAAGATTTTCACCTACCCTCGGATAAAAAAAAAAAAAATATTTTTAAAAAAATCCTCATTTCCTCCAAAGCCTACAACAATTCTTGTTAATGACATAAATGTGTCTGATGAATTGGATGTTGCTATAATGTTTTTAATAAGCACATTTTTTCAATAGCTAACAATTTATCCTTACAATACAGGCCAGGCCTTAGGCCAGGCCTAAGTTGATCGTCGTATTGTAATGAACGTTCAGCAGAAGATATGAACAATTACAGGCTAGTTTCACTTCTTCCCGCCTTTAGCTAAGTTTTTCAAAAAATTATTAAAACAAGATTATTATCTTATTTCAACAATTACCTACAGTTTTTTTTAGCCCAGTGCATGGTTTTCAGCAGGGAAAGTCAACTGACTTTCTTTGAGTTTTCTCCAACCGAAAAACGTTCACTGCAGGTTTATTTGCAGCTTTCACGAAGGCCTTCGATATGGTTAACCACACTATCTTGCTGAGAAAGCTAGAAAATGCTGGTATTCGTGGCTTCATGCTTGATTGTTTCGGATCTTATTTGTCAAATAGATCCCAAAGAGTCAAGATCGATGAAACTAGGAGTGATGTTCAGTTTTTGAATTTGGGAGTGCCTCAAGGCTCTGTATTGGGACCTATTTTGTTCCTTATTTACATAAACTCACTCTTTGAGCTGGATTATAAAGGGAGGTACACTTACTGCATTCGCATATGATATTGGATGTTCCTATACGGTTCAGGTTGTGCTTTGGACTTGGTTTCTGATATCAACTGGGATCTAAACTTATTGAGGATCTGGTTCGCCAAGCAGAATTTGAAGATTAGCTCTAAAACTAAATTAATGTTTTTTAACCTATCGAGTGCCAAAAATTCATACTGCTTGACTGCCATTGTAAATCTGCTTTATCTGTTCCCACTTTGAGTGATGAGTATTTTTTTAGTTGAGAATGTAGAAGAATTTAAATACCTAGGGCTCAATATTGACTCTAGCATGACCTTTGTGAACCATATACAGACTGTAAAAAAATATTTTCGTTGCACGCTCCGGCATTTCTTTTATCTAAAAAATGTTTGTTCGAACAAACTATTAAAAATTATTTATTATGAAGTTTTTCACTAGAAGCTCCAATACGGAATTACATGCTGGGGAGGACCATATCGAAATAAAATGCAGCCCCTTTTAATTCTACAAAAAAATGTTTTAAGGAAAATTTGCCGAAAACACCGTAGACATCATTATTCAATGTTATGAAAATTCTCTCAGTCGGTCATTTGTATTGTTTTAACAAGGTATTGAAAACTTTTTATATCAGATCGGGAAATTGAAAATTTAGATTAATTTCTGCTTCGTTTTCCCGTGCCACCGCTTTTCGTTACTTTTATTTTTTTTATCGTGTCGCACTTGTAATAAACTACTCGTATCAATCACATAAATAACCGTTCCTGGTAGGTTTCACAAATGTGTAAAACAATAGCTCATAGAATTTGATTACAGTAATACTGAATCTATTTTTTCTGACATTAATTAATATTTAGCTTATAACTTAATTCTATACAAAAAATAAAAGTAAATACTTAGGCTATATTTTCTTAAATGTTTTCTATAAAATTGAGTTTAATATGTAACTAGAATTGTGCCTTAATGGTTGTATTACCTTTGTTTTTTTTTTTTCAAATGTATAGGTAAGTACATTACCATTTAATTTTCAACCCCAATTAATTAACGATTGTTATAAAATATGTATATTAATAACTTGTTTTTTTCACGTTTTCTCGAAAATTCCGAAACTGTTTTATGCATTTACCATTTTTTGTCTTTTTCATGTGGTTCTATTCTAAGTATAGTGGACATAGTTACCATTGTTCTATTTTCATTGTGCTCCAGCCAGTGTACACTCCCCTCACAACTCCATGGCAGCGTTGGGTTTAACGAATGAACAAAGAAGAAGAGTGGTATTGCCGCAAAAATGCTGTAGAAGGTCAGTGTTGTTACATTTATTGCCAGGGATAAATAACCAACACCTAAGAGCGGAAAATTATTATTGCTTTTCAGAAATTGCTATGTCCAACTTACCTTTGAAAATTGGCGACATCCGAAATACGGAAATAAATCCAGAGCTTGAAAACTGCCCAAGAAATGACTGGATAAATACAATTGGGATTGTACAAACGAGCATAGTCAGTGCATATGGTAGGAGTGCAAAAACTGAAACAGAGTTAGGATTAATGCGTCAGTGAAATTATGTATTTATTTATCAATGGTGTAAAAAACTAAATGTTGCACCAGAAATGTTTGCATGAACTTTAAACGGTGGAAACTGAATAAAAATTTAAATACAAAAATGATATTGTATAATTATGCAAAAAGTGAAGCGTGTCCAGCGTTATGTAGGTTGGAATAGTTTCGTTCGTGCAGCATTTTTTCCAGGCAAAATATTAATTAAAAAATTATCTCCATATATACTATTTTTAATATACTTCAATATACGCTTTCCCATTGCCTTATCAAGCGTATTAATTAACATTCAGAATGTTTTTATGAGGCGATCTTATCAAGTGAATATTTTGTTGGAGCACATGATGTGTCTGTTCAATTTCTTTTGGCATTGTCACATATAGGTACGATTACAATTGTTTTGAGAAAAATTATAAAATTAATGACTGCAGTTTCGTTGTAAGCAAATTGTTACAGTCAGATTTGCTGATATTTGATCAGCCTCATATAGGATGTACAAAATAATTATTGCCATTGCTTGCATTTTAATGATCACTTACAATATATATACGAAGCATGATTCGTTTCGTGTTTTCGTGTAAGTAAATATGGAAAGAAGAACAAATTTTATATTAATTTAGACCAACAGAACATGTGCAGGTGCACTCGTAAAATTTTACTCAGCGTTGTTCTACGCTATTCAATTCGAATCACATCAAAGGCATGGTGGTGTGGCAAATTATCTAATTTCAATATTTCTTCAATGGAAATATGTTCTTTTAAATATCCTTTAGTTGGTAGAAAGTTTGGAAATTTTGCTGAATTAAGGAATCACCAGATTTTTTTTTAATATTCGCAAGCGATTCTCTTTCAAATCCGCTGGCGTTTCTTCTTTCTCTAGCCAAAATAAAATAGTAAACGGAGCTTAGTTGGAAACTTTGTTATTCCGAAATAACATGACGACATTCGGAGAATTTCTTGTTCTTGTATTCATATTCGGCAACACTGTCTACATCAGATTTATAGAGCTTACTAAATCCAATCAAATTCAGCTCACCTAAATCGGGAAACCTGTTGATCTTTGTGAACTTTAGTTTAGTGATATCGACTTGCTGGGTTTGTATTGTAGGTACGTTCATATTGATTTTTTTTTATTAAATTTCAGTGCGTTTGTTATCGCATATAACATTTATTACAGTGATGTACTAGGTATATTAAAAATATCTTATTGGTGATAAATTCGCTGAATGTCAAAGAAAGAGGAAAAAGCGAAAAAATACCTATATTTTAGAAAAATAAAAGAATTATAATATTACACATACGAATTGTATACATATATGCAAAGAAGTAGGTAGGTATAGTATATTTTAATATTGGCAAGAAATGCGTAATAGTACAAACAACCAATTTAACAGCAACTTAAATCACTATCTAGTACATTATTACAAGAAATATTCTATTACTAACCTCCAGCATCACGAAAAATTACCGAAGGCAGCACGAACATTGCATCGATTTTGAAGGCATGGCCAATGCAGGCGAATAAAAAGTCACGAGGTCCTTCCCATTTACCGCGATTCTTGTCGGGGTTGAATGGTTTCAAACCGCCGTCATAAGATGTCTCGTATGCCATTATGTCACTCTTACTTCACTGTCACCGAATTAGTTAGTTTTTATTTACTTTACCACCATTTAAATTGCACGTCTTATTCCAATAGAGAAAAACAATACAAATTCGGTAGGTATTTTGTGTTTCTAAAAATATCAAAAATTTAAATGATCAGACAAGCGCGCAAAAAGCTAACGAGCTACGAGCTAGTAGATTCCTTTCGAGTGGATCAAATTCAACTGAATTTTTGCACCGTCTTAGATGTTCGCAATGTAGCGAAACATGAAATCGCTGTTGTTGCTTTCTCGCTTTACAATCGTCTGTCAATTTACGACGATACGTAATGCATTGGCGGCTGACAGC
The DNA here is from genome assembly GCA_949126925.1 of Cheilosia vernalis. Classification (NCBI taxonomy): domain Eukaryota; kingdom Metazoa; phylum Arthropoda; class Insecta; order Diptera; family Syrphidae; genus Cheilosia; species Cheilosia vernalis. The sequence goes on from OX421362.1 coordinate 8,983,689, forward strand.
GTATAGTGGGTGCACTTTAACTAAAATTCAAGTTGCCACTTTCGTTCGTTTGAAAAAAAAAAAAAACAGGGCGGAACTGTTGCCTTAAGTACCAGCTAAACTATTTGATACTTTTTGGTTTTTCTCAGACTTATAAATAGAACGATGCACTTATTACGTTGGTTCGATTTAATTCATTTTTTAAGCTGCCGATATTTGGAAATAAATAAATATTCTGTACAGTGTAAAAGCGTTTCGTTGTGTGAAGAGGTGATTACGGATATTCATTTCGCCGCATCTTTACGTCATGGCTATATAAATTAAATATATACATAAATAAAATGGACAACTAGGTACTGATAATTCGATGCAAATCCAAGTGGTGGTTATCAAATTAATTTAGTTCGTTCAATTCGAGTGTGTGCTTTGTTTTAATTAATCGTTGTATATGCCGCTGGAATGATTGTCAAGGTTTGAAGTGTTTCTGCCAGCGGTTTAATTACAACGAACACTAGTTTTCGCACACAAATTATAAATGAGCATTTGTAGTTCACACCAGCGTTGCCGTTTGGCCCCTTTATGGACCAAATGGCACGTTTTGGAGCCCTAGGTTCTTGGCCTCCACTTTTTGAAAAATTATAACAATAAAAATTTCCGATTTTATTCTTTATTCGACGAAAAAACAGAGAAACAGAGAAGGTTTAAAGAAACCACAAAGATTCTTAAATTAAGAAATAAATATTGTGTATTGAATTCGTATGAAATTTTGTAAAAGGGGCGTATGTAATGTATTGAACTTGGCAGCACCGCCCTACAACCAATGACAGACGGGATGACAGTTGTCGATGGAGAAAAAGACACTTCTCATCCAGTCTTCGTGGTAATAGTTTCCTTTTGTTAAAATTACCTAGTATAAGCTAAGTATGAATATTTAAATAAAGAAGTATACTTGTTAAATGAGATATTTTATTATAAACGAAAAGAGAACATAACATAGAATATTATTAGTGAATAGATTAGTATTTTTGTTAAAAATACATGTCTTTGTTGATCTGGAGACCCCTTTTTGCATCTCGGGAACATTTTTAGTACCTTTTTTGAAATAGTTCAGCGGCAACGCTGGTTCGCACTGATCTTCGAATGCCATATTTAACATGATATTAAGTCGGTTTTTCCCTTAAATTTTTGATTGTGAGAACTTCCAAAGATAATACGAACAAAATTGAGGTTAAGGAAGTGCATTTACTAAAATTATATAGGCTACAAATATTTGTTTAAACACCATCAAGGGTTGTGGCCAAATGATGAGAGTTATCGGTATTACTGAAAGTCTCCTCATAGTTTTGCCTGTCGACGGGGTCAACAGGATACCAGTCTGTCGGTCGAACACTTCGCCGTAAACGCCTTCCCAGCAATCCAGTCATTCGCATTATTCTGAAGATGCCATATCCCGGTATCAGGAGCCATGGCAACAAGATAGCATTTTCAATAAAAAAAAATAATACATAAAAATGTTGGTTATGGAAGAGGCTATAAATAAATCCAATAACCTGAAAAAAATGGAAAATGTTAGTCCTGAATAGTTTGCCTTCAAATTTGACGGCTTACAAATGATATGAGAAGAAAAATCGGTGTGACAAACCGCACGATATACACCATCCAAGTTGGGTAAGTCCGACCAGTCATAAAGTGAAGATCCCGCTGGAATCGTTCCCGACCATAGATCCAGAGAACCACCAGCAGCAGCATCAAATTCAGAAACGTTTGTGTCAGAATAGTGTATTTCGACAGAAAGTGAAAAGTGATAATGCCATACTGAAAGAAATTTATCACTAACACATACCAATCGAAGGCGAACTCACCTAAACCTTACATTGCAACAGTACAAACTGGACACCAGAGCTAAGACGGCGGTTATTACCCGAATGACGTGCTCTTTCCGCGCTCTTAGCAGCTCGTATTCATCGAATAATGATGTCAGTACTGAAAATAGTTGGACAATCTAAAAACTGATTGAGCTCCCCGGCTCCCAGATAAAAGTTAGATTCAACTGTTTACCAAGAGATTTACAGATCCCAGGAATAGCATCCCAAAGAAGATAAGTGACCAGAAATTTGGCATTTCGAGAAGTGGTAGCACCGATGGAATTGACACAAACTCCATCCATTGACGTGAACTTGAGGATACATACATAGTAATGTGACCTTTCGACGTGCTGACAAAGTGCAAAAGAAAGGCCTTAATGGAAATCCATGAAAACGACGTAAGCACCATCAGTCCGAATTGTCCCAAACACAGTATCCACGTGTATTTTGTTAAATCGGTTTTGAAGTTGTTATAACTGGCCATGGTTAGAGTGGTGGCCCAGCCTGGACCAAGGCCGGACAGGGCTATAAACGTTGTTAGGATGATTTCCTCTGGATGGAGTTTAAAACTAAAGGGTTTAAAGAATCGACCTAGGGCCGTCATTGCTCCCGGCAGACACATGAAACGAAAAACACAAATGGTAAAGATCGCTATCATTGTTAGAGTTGAGTACCGGACGATGCGTCCTATCTACCGAGGAAACATAATGTTATGTAAGTAAAAATTTTACCGGCTATACTATTCGGACTTACCGTTTCAGTGGGCTTTCTTAAAATGGCCCACAAAGCTATCCAAATGACCAAAGTGCAGAGTATAAGCAGCCACGAGTACGACAGCTTTTCAAAATCAAGTCGATCAATGTTATTTTTATTTGAAAAGATGTTCAAGTGGACTCTAGCAAATCAAGGAAAGGATGTTGTTGGTTGTGATTCAGATTTGATGATGTATACAGTATACCTATACCTACTTGAGGAAATCCATAGATGGGAAGGCTAAATATTGTTCTCGGGGAAGTGGTAGAGTAATGTTGGGTAGATTGCACGGCTGGAAAGAGTAAATGATATATCGATTAATAAAGTTGTGTTGAATGATATTTCTTCTCATTTTCATTCCTTTTTATGAGAATAAACAAATTAACAAACTTACAACCGAGACACTAACTTTTGCGTATAAAAGTGAAATACCACGGCTTGCGTTATAGAACAGGATATATAAAAAGAAGACGCATTGAGAGGGAAAAGTTCAGATGCAACAAAATAACACATTACAGTTGATATCCTTTCTGATGTAGGTACTCAGAAGTTGTTGTTGAACTCAAAAAAGTGGATCGCGAAATTCTGTCCGGTCTGTCCGTCCTTCCACAGGCCTACAGCCTAAACGGTTTCCTGGATTACCTACGTTCAAACCTCGGATTTGGAGTTTTTGGGCTTACAGTTCGGGAGGGTTTTTTTTTGCAATGTAACCTCAATATTAATGTTTATTATAATATTTTTCCATACAAAATGTTTTTACCAGTTTGATTTGATCGAAAACGGCTCTAATGATTTCAACCCAAAATGATATTTAAGCTTAAGTAGGTGCGGTTACCATGACTGCGTACCCAGTTTTTGGCTAAAAATTCGAACAACGGTACTTTTGAAATTTTGACATTATCTCGAAAACGCTCTATACGATTGTAACAAAAATTAATTTCTAAGGTAATGTGGTCATTTATAACTTAATAGCAAACTCAGTTTTTCTATATATTATCGTACAATGGATTTTTGAAAAAATGAATTTTTAAAATTAAGTTTTTTTCAGTTTACCGGAAAACGGTAATAACGATTTTGACCAAAATGCAAACTTAGAGTCAAATGGATGTTTTAAAAACTATTGTGTTCTCAATTTTCGATTTGCTGAAGACTCTGAAAGTGAGTCAGGCTCGCACTAAACGAGAAAGCTTCGTGCGACCCAGTAGTGCATTTTATTTTTATATACAGGTCAAAGGTCGCAGAAAGCGTCGACATAATAATATTAAAATATTTCCAAAATCTTATTACTGCGCACTTATAATCTCCGATTATGTATGGAGAATTGCCAGAACAAATATATTTTTGTTTGGCAACTTTAACTCGTTAAGTGAATTTAATATCATTTAAAAATAAGACGTTAGCACAAAATACTTAGATTTTCTAAATATGCCCGGAGATTACCCTTCTGCCGAATCGTTTCATTTGTTGAACGACTTTCAGTCACCCTCACCATCGAATTTCAAATCAAGCTAGTGCTCTTTCACAAATGAAGCGATTTGAACCGAGGTCTTTTCATACCTACATTTGACGTGACCCATATTAAGCGAAAAGAAAATAAATTTTGAGACTGCATAAAAGAATTGTGAAGAGAAACTTGCATAAAAATGAAAAATGTTTGTCTATAAATATATCCGTATTTTTTTTTAATGCAACAAACTCAGAATTAAAGGAACTGACATCAACAGTTTGCTTAATTTATCGTCATAACGATTCCAACAATATTAATTAAAGTGCATACGAATACAGACTTTTGTCAACATTGAAGATACGCTTCGAAAATGTAAAATAAAATATACAAGCAGCTACTGTTGTAAAACAGCATTAACTTCTTCACGACATTAGCCGTGTTTTATTATCAGCCATGATCTATATAGATCATCGATTTACATGCACTTACAACAACAGCATATTATGATCCTGCTTCTCATCGAGATCATGAACCATGATCTGAAAATTATTTCTACTATTGCTCGCAGCGCTGTTTGGCGCTGTTTGTTTCTTTCTTGAATGTTGGTGTGCCTGTAAAAGATAGCAATACAGTCACGTTGCCAGACTAAAAAATTCAATACTCTTCATAGCTCAAAAAATCAATCAGCATTTTTTACATCCAATAAATTTCCCGTCCTTGGAGATTTTGCTTTTTAATTCTGGAAAGGTATGACAAGCCCAGCGAAATATTCCATAATTTGTTGAGTAAATGTTTAACAAAAAATGTTTATGAAATGTGTCGCAGTTCGTAAATAATAATTGTTTCACAAGTTTTCCGGCAGAAAGGTGAGAGTTGTTTTTTGTTTTTACATAAAGTACAAATCAGGTACAAATGTCCAGAAAATCTCGGAATATCTAATGAAAAATGTAAACTAGCAGGCTGCATAAATTTAAACTATTTTATAACTGCAACTGCTTTCGCATAGTTTTTTGGACATAAAGCTTTAAATTTACGTGAAGTGACGATTTTAACAATCAAACGTATTTTGTGTGTGTGTAGAGAGAGAATTATGGTAATATTATGAAAAGTATAACGCTTTCTCTAAGAATTAATCCAATCTAAGTGGGCCAGATGTGTAAACTGAGGTGTTCATTATAGTTCGAACTGATATGGCAACACCCCCGACAAGCAACTGAAATTTCGTTGTACAGAATGTTTGCAATATGGCTGGTGGCATGGTCGTCTTTTGAAAGCAACTGTTGCCACAACTCGTCTATGACAAGCAACTGAAATTTCGTTGTACAGAATGTTTGCAATATGGCTGGTGGCATGGTCGTCTTTTGAAAGCAACTGTTGCCACAACTCGTCTATGATCCGTATTGTTTTATTTTCGTGATCTGATTCGGATCAGATCACGCTGATAATAAAACACGGCCATTGATTAGTTCAGTTTCTGTTAAAATTAATTGGCCAAAATAGTGACGCTCGTACTAAAAAATCCTTCCTCGTGCAGCGCATCATGAACATATTCAAAACCCCGAGGGCGTAAAAATTAGAAAAATAAAAAAACATTTCCCTTAGATAACATACCGTAATTTTGTGTTCTTCTGGTTTGAACCATTCTAAAATTCCTTCACAGCTCCACGGTAGCGTTGGTCTCAGCGAATGTAAGAAGTAGAACATTGATATCGCACCAAAAATGCTGGAATACGTGAGTGTTGTTATATTCAATGCTAACGATACGTAGCCAACACCTAAATTAGTTTGAATTTAGCTGTAAACAATAGTTAATTTGTATTAATTGTTTTACCTTTAAAAAGTGGTGCTATTCGGAATACCGAAATAAATCCCGTGCTAGAGAACTGTCCAAGGAATGATTGAATGAAAACAATTGGAATTGTAGAAACTGCTATTATAATAAAATACGGTATCAATGCGTTGACTAAAATGAATAAAAAAAAAAAAACCAAATAAAACCTTTATTTATAATTAACTTATAAATGTTTTTAATCAAATTTTAGTGCCAGATAGATGATAGAATACCTTAAAAGAAAATCAAATGATCAAGAACGATAAATCTTAAAATTATGTTTAAGTAAATTTAAAAAGAACCTTTGGAATATGTAGATGGTGTTACTGTTCTTCATGGGCTTAACAAAAAAAAATGTAAGTACTAAATGCTGCCGATCGCTCTTTCTTTTAAATCTCTGCCACATTATAGAATACACCGCTATTCTTATATCCCCCAATTGTGAAACGAAAAGGTTTTTGTCTTTGGACAAAAACCTTTGGTCCAACAAAACCACCTGACAACATTTTGATTAAAAATGGAACAACCAATGCCAGGGTACGAAAACCGATTTACAGCCCAGCGGGTGGTTCTGGACTGTCCAGCCAACTTCGGTCCATTTGCGACGATTTTTTTTTCTATTCATATTCAAACGATTTTCTCGGATACAAAGCCATTCACAATAACAACTAAGTATACTTATTTATTTATTGTTTGCAGCTACCGGTTAACCACTTGGTTTACACTAGCTTTGCCATTTAATTTAAACATCGAGGTGTTTTCTTACTTTAATCTATATAACAGAAATTTAAAAACATTTATACATCTGATTAAAAAGCGTGCTTTACACGCATGAAAATTTAATAACAATATTCCAAAAAAAAAACAAAACCGAAATATATTTAGAATTATGACTGACTCTTCAACTGAATTCGACAGAATTGTGCGAGTGCCTATATAATTGCACCTTAAAAATTAACTACACTCACTTCCCATTTCGGTCAGCACTAATGATGGCAGCAGAATTATTGCATCAATTCTGAACGAATGTGCAATCAATGCGAATATGAAATCCTTGGGTGACGCCCACTTGCCGCGGTTCTTATCAGGTGCGTATGGCTTTAAGCCGACATCATAGGATGTCTCGTAATTCATAATGTTTAGCTTAAGTTTCGCTTATCCGGTAAATCTGCACCAAGCCAAGTAAACAAGTTAATTTAGGTAAATGCTTTCCAAAGAGCAGAACGAGACTGAATTTAGCATCATCAAAGATCAAATGCACAATCATTTATTTCCTCCAGCTCTCTATAAATAAATGTGAAAGAAAAAAAAAAAAAACAAATGAAATTTGTACAAACAAAAGGAAAAAAAAAACAACCCAAAATATTGCCGTCCCCGAATTTGATAAGCGAGTTTTTATTTTCCGGTGCGCTAAACCTGAATTCGTAACAGGTTTTCAACAGTTTATAAACAATGTGAAGAGTCGCCGCACTTCCCGGTGATTCGTTCGGGAATTCGGTTAAAATTCAGTTGTACCACCTGTAAGCTGTGTTAGGGAAATCGATTAAATTTGATAGACGTGATATTGAAAGATTCGCAATGGAACACTTATTACTTTGTCAATCCAATGAAGATCGTCATTCGACATTAGGAAGCAAATTAGACATTTGATCCCATTGGCATTCGTCAGTGCTGGTTTTTAGTCATTGAACTATAATATACAACATTTCCAATAACTAGGAGGTGGTTGTTAATTTTTTGCAGAGGACAGTTTGTATACTGTATGCAATTTTTAGCAAGAATCCATGGAGGCCCAATATGATTACACTTTTATATTACATAATAGTATTTCATGCAAAATATTCCACGGAAAACATGTCCTCTTCATCGCAGAAGCTTTTGTAAAAGTCATACGTGTACATAAATGCTGATATTTCTCGGTTAATTTCCAATGATGCAGTCGTAGTGTCCGCAGTGTCTATGTCTAGTTATTATGATATACAGCATTCATGATTTTCACTGTTGGTTGTTCCATTTCAGGATGATTTGAGTCGATCCCTCATTTACGTAGATTTTAGCTTACAAAACACAAGGTCATTGCGTCTCCAGAAGTATGCATGGTAAGTCCATCCTGGATGGGACAACTATGAGGGACATCTTTGTACCGCTGACCTTAAAACAATATTCCAACATAATGCAGAAAATGAAGTGTAATCATCTCGGTGCACTTTTGAAGCATTATAGGTTCAGAAGAATTGGACGAAAACAATTGTTGAATAATGAATAGCATTCGATTTTTGTTTACTGAATTTGCGAAGTTTACAAAAAGAAAAAATGCGAATAAAAAAATAAATAATAAATAAATAAATAAATTTAAATTTTCAAGTTCCAAATCCAGAAAGACAGCCATTGGTTGAGTTATTTTCATGTTTCGATTTTTTTCAATGTGTATACGGTCAATCCTCTTGTGTGAATCAGTTCAGTAGTTGCTGGAATCTTCTCTCACTCTACTGCTGATTTCACTGAATTCCAAGGAAACAGTTCTTAATGAAACCGTTTTTGAGAATCGTTGCCTTATAAACGGTTCCTTGGAGATCAGAAATAACAACACTTATGAATAGGGGTGAGTAGGTACCTATTATTTATTATTTAGTCAAATGTCCCAAAAATATGCATTTATTGATAAAATCATAACCTAAATACCTACATCGGAGAGACAAAAAACTAAGTAATTATGGAATGTAATCAGTCGGATAATGGCCTGCTTGAGATAAAACCGCACTCACGTCATTCGCATTCGAGTAGGTAGTGCCCTTGTTTTTCTTATCATTGAACTTGAAATAAAATTAATTCCGCATAACGAAATTGCCGTGTACTTTCTCCGCTATATGTTGAGCGCAGCGTCATTCCATTTGGATCATCCGCATCCCACATTGGAATTAATTGAAAATCTCCAAGTCTTCTATTTAATTAACTCCACACGCATAAAAACATTCTAACCACTGTTCGTTGATTCCTAATTACTTTATTTTTGATGGCGCTACTAACTACGACGAGTCTGGGCCTCAGCCAACTTACTCTAGATTAACTAATTAAAAAAAAGTCGGATCATGTTTGAAAACTAATAACAGACAATAAAGCTGTTATTTGTGTTAAATTTGTGAATTTATTTCAAGCAGCTACGTAGTTGTAGAAAGATGTGGTAACTAGCACAAACGATCCGAAATCAGTACCTACTGACATTCAGTGATTTATAAAATGTGTACCGCCGGTGTTTGTCGTTAGAAGATTGAGTTGTATACCGTCTAGACATATTTTTGTTTGAGGTTTAAATTTAATTTTTGGCTGAAACACTTTTTTTATTCAACTATATGTCACATTTTGAGAGCGATTATATGGCTTATGAGTTATGAGACTTCGTATGACATAGGTTTCAAATAGGTTATGCTTTTAAACTGGACGCCATATTTTATATTTATCGATCTTGGATTGGTGAATTGGTCTGTATTTCCGAGCGTCCCAAAAAATAAAAACACATAGGTATAAACGAAAGTTTGGGAGAAGCTAGGCCCATGTGCCTTTGTGGAACTCTTGCGCTAACTGTTCATTTATTTCGTATATCTAAATCGTCCGAAGTTCCGAAAAAAAAAAGACTGATGCTGATATGCAATTATTACTCTTCTGTCCCACAGTTGTTACTTGAAAATTTTTATTTAAAAGCAATTGCTATCACTTTTTTCTACACATACGTACGATGTGTTAACAACAGCAACCCTAGAGATCCTTCGAAATCACTCCTCCTTTGCATGCGATTCAAGAAAATTTCTTGTTAAAAACAAACACCCGTATTATCGATTTTTTATAATTTTTCAACTCGTATGTTACCTAGCGCCTAGCTAAATAAATAAGATATTAGTTAAATATTCTTATTAATAAATGAAAATAACTCATATAATCACTAGCTGATGTTTTCTCTAAAATAGCTACATAGAGCTGGCATCACCTTACCAAATTGTACTGAAAACTGCTGAAAACTATTACGTATTGGCTGTCATCACGGCTGGCTAGTAAATTTCAGTTGTGACAAATGAAAAAGAAAAAAAAAATAAACAAAAAAAAAAAAAAAAAGGAAAACAACAGAAAATTTGTATTTATTTTTGAATGTTTTATTTGTAAACATTGTCATAGGGTTTTCTCTTTTTTTGTTTTTTGTAACCGAATCCTCCCCGCTCCCTAACATATTCGCACTATTTAAAGACATTGAAAAACGGTTAGTCATATTTTTAAATTTAATTTATTTGTCATTTTGACGGGAACGACCTCCTACCGTTAATTAGTTATATGAATGTTACAAAGCGTTAGTTATCTTTTCAAAAATTTTATTAATAGCAATTTGAGTTTATCGAATGTGTTTGCCATTAGTTAGGCCTAACTCCTAACATGTATAGTTACGCGACAATTATTAAAACGGCTGTTTATGTTTTTAAATTAAAATATGCTTAAATTTTTTAGTTGTAACCCATTTACGATTGCCCTTGATTCTGTTTTCTGTTATCATTGAAAAATCTGCTAAAAAAATATTTTTTCTATTTGTTGTAGGTACTATGTAATTAGGAAATGCTTAGCTTAGAAATTAACATTTCAGTAAACAAAAACTTTTAAATAATAAACAGTTAATCATACTGATTACAATATATACCAATTACCAACCGGCACCAGATTCAATAATTATAATAGTCACATTTAATAGACGACTCTTCTGATTCTGACAACAGATTAACAGATGTCAGATAGAGAGAGATCATGCTCATACCTAGTCATACATAGACTCGGCAGCAGTAAGAGGACGAGTATTGGTTTCATATAAATCGACGAACCCGTTATTGTTCTTATTAAATCTGTGATTTCGATCTCAATAGTCGTGTGCTCTTAAAGCGAATCCTTTAATGTATAATTTACTCTAGCTAGCCTGTTGAAAATAAGAAGCGTAACGAAAAGTGAAACATGAGCAAAAGTATTTCAAAATTCAAACATTAGAATTTATTTTAATGAGGGTTATATAAGCAGTCTATCTCTTCATCTGGAAATATTTGGTTTTTGCATTAATAATGTTACCCTGTAAAGTAGGTATAGCTTTAATGAACAAGAAAATCCCTCCTGATCATAATATTAGTATAGGACTGAACAATGCGGCTTTTCGAGTGGGTCAGACGTATTGAGTTAAGATCGCAGTTCGTATCTGACTTTCAAGGGCGCTTGACGATTTTGGGAGTAGGTACAACATCAAGTTGGGCTTATAATAGTATACATATACGTACTGAATGACGGAAGAAATTTTCCGTGAGTTGATTTAAGCCGAACACGGTATGGCAACTTTCTTTACAAATTGGCTTATTCAAATAAAATGTAGGGTATCAGATTTCATATTTCCTCGAAGGCGGCACTAAGATTATTAAGACGAAAATATTATCTACTGTGTACGTGCACTTCAGTAAAAAATTGCAATGAAACAAAAACACTTTTTTCAATAATATGCAACTTAAAAGTCGGTGCGCATATGCATTACGTGCGACCGAGTCGTAGCCTTTATTATATTTCATTTATTTCGAGCTCCTACAGCTAGAGAGCGAATGCGACAATCAGTGAAGATGCCCGATCAGTGCTCAGCATCATTCAGTAGAACACTTTTCATATCGGCTATAAGCTGCTGCAGGTCGCCATCGTTCCAAATTTTATACTAGATTTTTTTAATTATTTTTAGAAAAGAGTGTTTTTGTCAAAATTGTTTTTGTTAGCATTTTTTCTCAAATATTTGGGTTGATGTTAGTTTATTGTTGAGTGAAGGTTTTTTTTTTATTATTGTTAGTCAAAGTGAAAGTGCCGTCTACTGACTGATAAGTCAATAATGTCTTATGAAACGTCGTATGACATTGGTTTGAAACCCTTTAATCATGATAAGACTCGCGGTAAATGGTCATCGCCAATGGATTTCTTCTTTTCCTGCATTGGGCATGCATTCAAAGTCGACGCTATATTTGTGCTGCCTCATATTATATTTCAAGACCTCGGAGGTGAGTAGGAGCGATAACAAAATTGGATTCCCACTATAGCTATAGTGTGTATGTTAATTTGAATTCGTTTTTTCAAGTATTTATATGTCTCTCGGAAGTACAAAACAATGTGTAGCAGTTACCCGCGTTGACGGTCAAGCGTTTGAAGTTGATAATTAATCAGTAGAATTTATCATTTTTAATTAAGATGCAGTCTGCAGTGTACATATATGCAGTTATTCAGTGACAGACGTTGTTTCTAATGCAAAACAAGGCGATCCGCTGAATAACAGATACGAAGCTTTTCAAGCAATTCATAGGGGAATGGGTTTGTATCTAAATAAATCAAATTTTGGTTAGTTAACTGTGGGCGTATCGAACAGTTTAGATACTATTCAAGTTCATGCTGTGATCATTTGACTGGATATTTGCAGTGTTTCGATTTTTTTTCCCCAAAAACAGTCTGACACAAGGGAATACAAATATTCGAAAACAATACTTTGGCGCCGCCACATTCGATAAAAGCCAGCAAACACAAATAGTGTAGATATGTAGATCACTTTTGCAGTTGTTGCTATTGGAATATACTTGTATTGGTTAAGTCAATTCACCAGCATATTGTTCCTCAGAATTTGATTGGCAGCATGTAACGCAACACAGCAGGTATTCATGGAGCACGTGGAATACTACTTGTTAACAATTTTGCAACACTCACAACAATACATCTATTCGGGCAAAATAATTGAATGATGAATCAACCTCAACTTGTTAACGCAATTAGCGACACTTGTTGAATTGCTGATTCGATTTGATTTCAGCATGAGGCTGTCATTATAGACATGGAGAACAAGCACATTGACATATTGATCCATTCCATTGTACTGCGGGACATAGTTTATACAGCTGTTTATGGCACACTTTGGTCACCATCATGTCGACATTTCTGGGGATGTCTACACATTTAGAACGCAATTTTCTATTTAGAGCGAATACAAAATATCGATTTTTTAATACATCTCACAAATGGGCGTGCTTCTGAAGCAGGGCTCTTTACAACGCGTATATCTTTAAAACCGACGGATTTTTAAGATATAAGGTTCTTTTATGTCAAATAATTCAAGTCGAAGGTTCGACAAATCGTGCTGTGACATTTTATTTTTTACGAAAACACAACGAGTCCGATATTCTAGCCTTAGAAGCCATAAAGGAATTGAAAAAGAACCTAGAAAAACCAAATGTTAGCCGAAAATAAAATAAAGATTTTGGGTGAATCCATTTCTACAGAAGCGGCTGATACTACTCATTCGCAACAAAACCTGATTTTTCGACTCGGATATTTGTTTCACTAAATTTGAATCTTGTGCTCTCCTTCCGAGTAGTTTTGGGATTTCTTTAGGTAGTCCGATTTTTCGCTCTTTGCAGTTGTTAAAGTGGCTTTGGGAATTCGCAAGCTGTTCGCTTTTCGGAGCACTCCAATTGAAACCTAAACTTACCTACATTATTTTTTTTTCTATTTCAGTTTATGGACTGATTCCGTACTTTATTACTTTGGCAGTATGTGTGGTTCCAATTGTCTTTATGCAGTCATTTTTAGGGCAATTCTCTAGCACGGGATTTATATCAGTTTTTCGAATTGCTCCGCTCTTTAAAGGTGAGTACCAAGTGTGTGCTGCGTTTTGAACCTTTTGCTAAACAAAGATGATCACACTTAATAACAAGTGCTAATCACTCCGAAGTGACTCTTTTCCATTTGATTAACTAGACCTTTTCTTATCACAGGCATAGGCTATGTCTCACTGGCAATTAACTTCACGACTCTCACCTACTACAGCGTATTTGGTGCGATGCCACTGTTTTATTTTTTCCATTCCTTGAGACCGACACTACCCTGGAGCTGTGAAGGAGCTAAAGAATGGATGAACTTGACAGAGAATATAACTTCGGTAAGGCCTAGTTTCAATGGTTTATCACCAGACTTAAATACTTCTAATTGCAGCCCTGCAACAACGAGACTGTTCACGATTACACCATGATGAATGTACCTTCGTTGGAATTTTTCAAGTAAAGACCAACAACTCCGATTGCCAGACTTTAGATAATGTACATAGATATTGCACAAGGAAGAAGCAAATTATTTTTTGAAATCGAAAGGGGGGTATAGGCCGTTAAAGATCACTTTACGCCAAACTACATGGGAAAAATAGGGTTAGGATCGCTTTCCCCATGAGCGAGCGTGACGTGAGGGACTTGGCGATTTGGCCCCATCCTTTCTCATGTGACTTGGTGCAAAATGGTTTGAAACGGACCATACTGCTATTGAAGGTTTTGATTACTTATGCGCTTCAGAGTATGCAACAAAAAATAACTCATTTGTCAATCTCTTTCGAGATCAAATTTTACTTTGTTCGTGGTGCAATAAGTTTGTTCGACGTAGTCAGACCTAGTGCGCTCAGAAAATGGGCCAGTGCATTTTCGTGGCTGTCAATAACGAAACAGCCTGAAAATGTAGCGAACTGTCACTTTGATGAGATTCTTGATACAACATGAAATTAATTTATTGAATGATTATGGAAAGTAGAAAGACACGATTCTGACTAAAAGTACCCATACGAGTAGCACAAAATAAGAGTTCACCAAGATGACAGAGAAATCCCGCACTCAGCTCCGACGCACTAGGCTCCACGTTGAACAGACCTGAAATCCACGAATCTACTACATTTCGTACCTCTTGTGTCTTGTTGTATCTTTATAGAACTCACTTGAACACTATGGACTTGCATAAGAGCGAACATCCCAAGGGGACATTCTCCTGGCCACTAATGATGTGTACTTTTCTCATTTGGATCATGGCTGGGGCTGTGCTTAGCAAACCCATCGAAGTGGTTCGTAACGAAGATATAGCAGTTAATAATGGTCATTCCGTAACTCTTCTCTTTTGTGAATAGATAGCACGGTTCATCCGCTATTCCGCTTTGACAGTAATTGGAATCATCGGCCTGTTCGTGATTCGCCTTGCCTTTCTTCCCGGCGCACTTGTGGGACTTTCTGAATTTTTCGAAGCTTCCAGAGTAACCTACATCGACGCGTGGGTGGTGATACCTCTAATGGCTTTGTCTGCTCTTGGTCCAGGCTGGGGCTCTGTTCTGACTATGGCGAGTTATAATAGCTTCAAAACCAACATATTCCGGTACAGCTGGCTGTTGTGTTTCGCACAGTTTGGCATAATATTTGGACTTGGTTTGATCTCGGTGTTTGTTTCGGGCTTCTTGCAAAGTAAGTGTCCACTCTAATCGCGTCCAACTGGAACACCACTGAGTGAATTTGACATTGGTCTATATGTGAATCGAATAACAATTTTTGAAATTGACAGGAGCCGACCCGTCGCTGATATACTTCCAATACGTCCACACGCAATGGATGGACTTCTTGGTAACGCCGAGCGCACTGACCTTTCTCGAGGTACCGCATTTCTGGTCGCTGATCTTCTTCGGCATGATGATTCTAGGATCGCTGAATCTCATGGTAAGAGCACTGCTTTGGTTGGTCGACTTGAGAAATCGATATCAATTCATGATCAGATTGTACAACTCTTTTCAGTGCTGACATCGTTGTTCGATGAGTATGAAATACTGAGGACACTGAAGAGGGAAGTGACACTAGCGGCAGTGGCAGTCCTAGGGCTATGTTCCGTTTACTTTTGCTCTAACGTAAGTCTAACTTTTACAGAATTTAAAATTCTCTTACAGCTTTTGACGGTTTTATTCCTAGCACGGAATATCGTTCTTTGAACTTCTGGCGAAGTTCTCCATCATGACACAAATGTTTCTCAATATGCTTCTGCTGCTGGTGGTGCTATGGGTTTATGGACGCAAGCGGTTCCAGCGGGATATTAACTTCATGACCAATCGCATATATTCAACATGGATGGTAAACATTACCAGATTTGTGGCGCCAATTTTTCTGTCTATTTCCATGGTCTGTTACATGTTTCATTAGCTTGTGGAACACATCTAAAGGAGAGTTTTTTTTTCAGTTAGTTGGACTAGCAATATCTGTTTCTCTTGGATATAGAAACTGGTTGATGCTGCTAGTAATTTCTGTTATTACCCTGCTGCCATGGTGTTTAATTCCAGGATATTGCATTTTCAAAATAATGCAGACAAGTGGAATGCTGAGTATGCGCTTCAGGCGAAGTGTCAGACCAACTGACTGGTATCCCGTCGACCCAGTTGATAGACAAAGATACGAAGAAGCTTTTAGTAACTCGGAAATCTCTCACCAACTTACAACGACTGTTATAGAATAGGCGGTTATGCTTTATCGAAATGTGAAACGTTAGCTTTATTTTGTTACCTCTTGCAAATATAGAAAAAATTGTTTTTACCCAAGCAAACAAATATTACAAAAAGTGTTTTTAGTGAACTCTTTTCTGGCTTAGGCCCAGTTATAGCCGTACGTAAAAAGAAATCGTAAAAATGTTCTTTTGATTTTTTGACTTGAACTCAATATTGTTCATGTTGTTTTATCAAAAAAATAAGAAAAAATAACTTTAAATGTTCAAGAAATATAACTTATTAATTTTAACGCATGAAAAACTTTTTCCGTTCTACTTCTCAGTATATTCCACAGAAAAAAAACAAATCATTCCACTGAAATTTTTCTTCACTTTACTGTGCCATCTGTCAGGGATTTTTTCCTGATGGAATCCAATCATTTTCGGTTGATTTGTTGTATGTATGTATGAAATATGACTATAACTAGGGCCTTAATGTCCACCCTAACAACAAGGAAAAATTTGACGATTCCGGCTAAAAATGTCAATTTACTTCCCAAGATCTCACAATACACATCTACGAGAATTGACAACGAGCTGACAGTATTGTTACCTACAAAAGTATGCCAAAGACAGTGCGCCTACCGCCTAAGTTTATGCAGTAATTTAGGAAGTGTACCTACAATAAAAAAATTATATTGCGACTCAAAAGTACATTATGTAAAGGAAGGCAAGTCTTTTTTTCCGTTTGCAATACCTACATTGGCACCACTAGTTGTTTTATTTTTGGTAAAGAGAATTGTCCAAGTTAATTGCAAGTAGTTACATGTTTATAGTAACATTAACATCACCAGTGGCATGTGTCAATCTCAAAGTAAGTAAATCTTTTAATCAAGATAATAAAATTATGATTGAACCGGTTAACATTTTGTATTCCTACTGTACTAATTTCCACGATGCTCTCAAAAGTCGTGGCTCCTTTTTTAATGTACATACTTTAACGAGTACACAAATCTAGATCTATTATAGCTGCTTACAATTTCCTAGAATGCCATTGTCCAACGTCGCAAACTGCCGAAACATGATTTAGTCAATAAAAGCCACCATCAATGTCAAAGAGCCGGTGAAAGTAAAACCCCCCTTATAGGCAAGTACACTATTTTATGCTCTACCAGTAAGGGTATAAAAGTTGAGCGCATTTCGGTAAAGAAATCAGAATTAATTCCATTCGTTCATCGAACAGTTATTCAAAAACACTCAAACAAAAATCAACATGAAGGTAAATATTACAAAATTCGGGACTGGGATAATTACAGTTGCATATCCTACTGCCATTTACAGTTCGCTATTGCTGCCGTAGTCGTGTTGGCTGTTGCCATGGGAGTCGAATCGTCCAACATTTATGGGGGACTAGGACTTGGTGTCTCCAATCTTGGACTCGTCAACGGTGCTGGTCTGGGTTACAATAGTCTTGGACTTGGTCTTGGTTACAATTCCATCGGACTGGGAGCTGTTCCATATGGAATTGGCATTCACGGACAACAATTGGTTGGTGTCCCAGCCGCTGTCAACATTCATAGCGGTGCATATGCTCCAGCCGCCTATAGTGTCGCTGCTCATTTCCCAGCAGCTGTCGCTGTAGCCCCTCACGCTGTTGCTTCTCCATTATATGGACATGGAGCTACATATGTGGCCAAGAACCGTGGTGCCGTGCACACTGCCCCACTCCCAGGACACATCCAATCAGCAGCTTCCATCAATGTTGCCCCAGCACCAGGAACCTATTAAGACGTTTATCTATGCCTGACCCCGCCGCTATGCCGTATTCACTTGAATAGGTACCTATGTTTGTATGTACTTTGTAATAAGAGAATAATAAATTTGTTGCCACAAAAAAAAAAAAAACTACCTACATATTTAATGTCAAAAACTTGTGTAAGTTATAACGAGTTCAAGGTTTTGTATGATAAATTCCGCAACTTGAACTAATTAAAAATGTTGCAATCGAGTGATTTTTCGTTCAGTAAAACATTTTGGACAACGACAAGATAAAGGAAACTCGTTTTAGGTTTCCGCACAATGTTCTGGTTCAAAGATTTAAAAAAAAATGCAGTTGCGAGTGGTACCTAGTTAAATAATTATCTGATCTATCCGAAATGACGACGGTGCGCCAGCAATTAATTATACGACTTGTTAGTTTCATATGAAATGAATTTATTGCATTCTATTAGTTTCAATCAGTTGCAATGATAAAACAATTAGGTGACAAGCTGGAATGAAAGCACTTTTGCGGGGGACTAGACAAAGCAAAGTCGTCGCTAAGGATGGTTATTTAAAAATATAGAAAGCCTCATCTTGATTTTAGTCTTTTCAATTGAAAATGAAAGCAACAATAGGTAAAATGTCTCCTGTTTCAACTTAAGTTTCCAGGAGAAGTAAACAAACAGTCAATGAATTTGAATGCCATAAGGTCTTAACTATCCTAAATTCTAAAAATCAGTCCATATCCGAGTAATTAAACTGTTCACATCATTTTGACTACAAAAAACTGAAAAAGTTTTAAGTAAAAAAATTTCAAAAACCATTCCATTGCTCTTAATCTATTTTTCTAATGAAACCCAGCGATGACAGATGTGGGGATTTTTCCCCATTTTGGCGATTTTTTCACTAAAAGTGCTCTTTAAAAGGGGAAAAACGAAATACACGCATGTTTATTAATTTTGCATAATTTAAAAATTAAACTCGCGTAGCTAACTTTCAAATAAATCACGAACATTAGAACATCACCGTTTTTATAGAGTCTAAGCGATTTAGCTCTGAACGCATTTGAAACTGGGCACCACCTTTACTCACATGTGTCATTTTCACATTCAGTTCACTAGCTGCAAACCTTTTGCAATTCAATAACAGCTTTGAAGTTCGCCGTTTCCTTTGCCGTTCAACATTTTCAAAACAATAAATTATTATTGTTTTAAGTATTATTTTTCTTGTTTATTTAAAACAGACAATGGCTATGGAAAGTGTTGTTAAAATTAAATTAAATTAAAGAGTGAAGACATGTTTTTGTTTTACCTGTATAACCTTAAAGCCGACGTATAGTGAATTAATTGTTTATGTTTTAAATTACATGTCAAACACAGGTTTTCAGTACCAGGGTAAGTTGAGTGATATATCGAACACAATAGGGTTATCCCAGTGGGCACTAGTAGGCACTTTTCAAAGAACTTTCGAATCTCTTTCTAAATGTTGAGTCCTATACTCAACTTAGAAAGGCTTAAAGTTAAAAATAAATTTTCTATTTGTTTCAATGCGCTATGGGCTATGCTATAATCTATACAACCCTTCGTTTAAGATCTGCACATAAAATGTTTAACTTTCCTTTAGACTTATTTCATTAATATATTACACGAAGCTGAACAAATTGTTATTAACCTTAAGCCGGTCTTGATTGTGACCAAGACTATGTTGTTTTTTTGTAAGAACTATAAGAAATACAAACTTTTTTCTTGTTAAAAAATGTATTTAAAGTAATAAAGTCACGATCCCATTGAACAAGTTATTCACAATCCCGAATATGGAGGTCATATAGATTAGATGTGAAGCCGATTTTCATAAAGGAATCTACAAGGTGCCTGGAGCTGGAGCAACATTGATGGAAGCAGCTGATTTGATGTGTCCAGGCAATGGGGCAGTGTGGATTGAACCACGGTTCTTAGCCACATAAGTAGCTCCATGTCCGGCCAGAGGAGAGCCAATAGCGGCACCATGTTGGGAAACACCAACTTGGTGTGCAACATCCACGCGTTGCGCAACAGCAACTTGATGTGCAACAGCAACCTGTGGAGCAAATTGAACAGCAGTGGGGATGTGTGAGGCAGCGTTTACAGCAGAGGGAGCGTATCCAACAATGTTGACAGCAGATGGGACACCAAAATATTGCCGTTCTTGAATGCCAACTCCGTATGGAGCAACTCCGAAACCGATCGAGCCGATACCACGTCCTTGAGTATTGTAGCCTAGAACAACTCTATTGCCGAGTCCTAGTCCATTTATGCCGATTCCTTGATAGCCAAATGCTGGTTGCACCAGTCCAAGTCCGTTTACACCGAGACCAAGACCCTGATATGCACTGGATGATTGGACTCCCATGGCAACGGCCAACACGACTACGGCAGCAATGACGAACTGTAATGACAAATAAAGATTGTAATCCTTTTCGGGTTCCTATTCAACTATCAACCATTTACCTTCATGTTGATTTTTGGACGTCTTTTAGTGAATATCTGTTCAACGAGTGAATTGAATTAATTCTGATTAGACTAAGCAAATGCGTTCAACTTTTATACCCCAAGTTAACCCTTCACTACTGTTATGAATCTACCAATCGAGTCGGCTGTAGGTAGATAGATACCTAATGGTGTTTTGCTTGAACCTATTCGTTGGCACTGATTGCAGTTTTATTAGACTTGAATCACGTTTCGGTAGACTTGGATAAAGAAAAGAAATATTTCCGGAAAAGATAAGAAAGTATTCGGTGAACATTTCGGCAAGTCAAATTTCCTTCGCACGATACAGGTATATATTTTTTTTTTTTTTTGGCAAAGATATGTATGATCTGAAAAAAAAGCTCTTTCTTGAATTGTTCCAATTCGTTATGATTGCTAATTGCATTCGGAGAGATCGATTTATTTCGGGGTGAACAACACACCCACCCGGGAATTCGTTATTCATTTGTGTATTATAAGTTCAAGCAATTATTGCAATCGGAGTTTGGTGAAATCTGATCCAATCGGTTGAACTTGAATTGCCAACTGTCGTTCGTTCTTGTTCGACGATCGAATGTCGTCCAACTTCGAAATGAAATCTGATATTTAGCTCACTATACTTACAATTGGGTTGAGTTAATCCAAAGAATAAGGTCTCTTTTCATACGGTAGTGGACTTAAACATTTTAGTCAAGTACGAGGTATAATTTTCTTGTACGCTATATTTCGGCAGAAGAAAGTCACAATAAAAGAAGCAGGCAGAACCCCTGATCCACGTTAAGATTCCTGCGTTTTATTTTGACAGCTAGACTACTGGCGGCTCGTTGAAATTTTACTAGTCATATAGCGGTCAATGGAACGCAACCAGTTCAGTTAATTTTATTTCATGAAATTTCTTCCTAGTTTGTCTATACCTACCTATTTTTGCAACTGACTATGTTGTTAATTTAATCTGTCGCTTCAGTCTATTTTTCGTTCTATTAGCTTTGTGCAACAGGGAATAGAATTAGGTACTTTAATTTTTGAGAGACCTTACCAAATATCAAGTATAGCCTTGTACGCAGCGTTACCAAGTCAGTGCTTTCAGCGTTCATTTTAGGTTCCAACATTTTATTTTAGGGCCGACAAAAGAGATTTAGCGCTTGGGCGTTTTTTTAGTGCTTAGCAAAATATTTTAGTGTTTTTTAACGCTTTTGCTGCACACTGCCTGTTTAGGAATACCTTTGTTAAATTGTTGTTAAATGTACCTACTATCTTGTTCATTCATGTATATTGTAAAATTATCGTTAAACTCATGTACCATGAAATCTGTGCCTCACTGTATTTGTTCAGTGACAAGATCGTGTGCCGGTTGATCGCAACAACAATTCACCTCCTATATCATGCTATTTCCCTAAGAGATAACAATAGTTGGTGTTGTTGGTGCGATTAACATGGTACCTACTTCCATACGGTTCATGCTGTGCTGCTTAAGACAAGTCGAACTCTCGTTCACTTGGATTTAGCTCTCAGCCGTAACACCACTGGAATAATCACTGGTAATAAATGTAAGACTTAATCGATTCGCTGATTTCGATTCTTTATTTTTGTTGGCGTTGCAATTCTCTTGCAAGTTTGGGGCTAAATTCATCGATTCTGAAACACTGCCTTTTTTGCCTACTTTGCACGCGTATATGGCAATTTAAAAAAATAAATTAAATGTATTATCTCTATTATTTTCCAAGTATTTGTTGAAGTTTTAATTTTTATTATACCATATTTTGCCATATGACTAAATATGAGTAAACTTTTGTTGTTGTGGTTTTTAACCTTTTTTTTCTACGTTGGAGCTGTTTTTAAAAAAAATTACAGTTTTGGTGCCCAAGGGGTTAAAATTAACGCTGACAATTTTAAAAAATGTTAGCCACTTTGCTAGTTCCAAGATCAGTCGAAAAGCAAGCCAAACCCTCTAGCACATCATCTATTTGGTTACTTCAATCCCACTTAAGCTTAGTATGCTGCTCGCGCTTAAATTAAGCCCCCATACAAAAATGTCTCCGAAGATAAAATTAGGCAAAGCTGTTAAGCCAAGCAGTACGTAGTTCAAGCTAAATTTGTTAGCCACTGTACGGAAACTACATAATTTAAGTTAAATGTTGACAGATCAGAGAAAATATCGGTAATCGCAACAAAATTGTAAGCGAAAGCAAATTAACAGTACCTATGGAGAACGCGGTTAGTTCAACACAAAGAAATTCGTTGTTGTTAATTTAATTTGGAACTTAGAAATCTCTTTAGAAAGTACCAAGTGACTAAACTCTGTTTCAATCAGCTGTCACACAGTTTTTTCTTTTGACGGAACTTACACTCGCAAAAATAAGCGAACATTAAGCGAAGTGGTGGAGAGAAACATTGGAGAGGCGCTTAATTTTAACTTTCTTGAAGCAGCATAGGTACTAGGCTTAAGTTGTTTTTTTTTCATTACATTCTAAATCCACTTCATCTGTCAAAATTAGATCGTGGAAAAATGTATTTTTCATTTACCTATTATTATGTGGAGACTTTTCGTACAGTGGGGTATAAATTTAGCTTGAACTCTGCTTAACTGCTTAGGTTAATGTTATTTTTGAAGACGTTTTCTAATGAAATCTTTATTTTAGTACCAGCCTTCCTTCTTTTGGGATCGATATTAGTCAATATTTTCTTCCCGATTGTACCTACCGCTAAGTTTGACAGATATTTTAATAATTGACTACTGGATTACTGTATTATTTCCAATGAAAGTTGTATGCAATATGGATCAAATGAAAGGTGCATTTCCACAGTTGAATTTTCGAATATCACAAATAAACATTCTATCTGCTTACAAGAGTAATAGTGCATCATGTCTGTATTTGTGTTGTATCTTCCGCTCCTAATTAGTTTGTGTCATTGGCATGCGCCTGTTTACGTTGGATTGAATGGTGAATACCATTCATTTGTCATCCGCATTAAAACAAATAACGTAATTGTCATCAGCTGAAAATAAGACCGCACAAAAGTGCCCCCTCTGGATTTCCATTGAAATCACAACTCTTCCACAAGTGCACTAATCATTTAGCACATTGTAATTTCCTTATTAACAAACCCAAAGTATATAATAGAGAAGTGTGTCCACATGTTCGTATACCTTCGTAAATTAAATTTCAACGCTAATTTATAACTACAGAAATTAACCCACAAATGCACTTGGAACAAGTGTACCTTACAGTGGAATGGGACTCATACAGACTTATATTGTAACGTGCGAGTCAGCAGCCTTGAGTCGGTTCACCTATATCGCGAAACAGATTAGATGCTTCTAGTACAATGTAGGTATCCAAGAATAAAATAATCTATTCATCTCCGGTGTCAACAATATGCTGAAGCAATTAACCACCGCTCAGTGTATGCAAAGTCACACAATCAAAAGTTATGTACTTTATGCTCAGCCGGCTGATTTGAGTTGAGTTTGTCATCATCCAGAGATGCTGCTAAATAGTTAAGTGGCCCACAGAAGGCACTAAACCAAATTGAATTGGAAAATTATATCTCGGTTCTAGTGAGAGGCATAGATTCACCAACAGTAACGCCATTAAGTGATCGACTGCGGGATGATGAGCATCCCATTCGGACTCGAGACGCGCAAGTGATAACGCGCACGCAATACACATAAAACGAAAACCTGGACTTGTGATCAAAAGAAATATTGTTTCGGCACGATGGCCACTGACAGGGTAACTAATCGAATGTCGTTCGCGGGTGATGGTAGCGTTACGGAAAACGAAATGACTCGGTATGAGCATGACGAGAATCGCGGCAAATGGGCTTCGAAAACGGAATTTCTGTTGTCCTGTATCGGTTACGCGGTCGGCATTGGAAATGTTTGGAGATTTCCCTATTTGTGCTATCGCAGTGGGGGTGGTAAGTTTTGTAAAAGGATACGGTCCGGCCAGGTCGATACTTCACAAATGGATATAGGTCAAATTCAGTCTTTTTTGGTATGTTGTGGACTTCCAAAAACAAGTATGGGCTTTTTCGTTTTCTATAATATCTGGAAATTTAGAAGTAGGTACCTATGCTCATTTTATATTTAAATGTTAACCGCCAAGTGTAAGCTCGCCTTGCTGATGGAGAAGTAAATACACGACATTCAGAAGTTCCCACATCCGACAGTGTTTGAAGTTATACTTTTCTATTTCATCGCGTACATAATATACCTAAGATGACCTCAAATCCGGCGTAAATTGGACTGACTAATTTATATTCAAATAGGTCATTGGAAAAAAAATGCCGCTAGGGAAGAAATCAGTGGCTTTCTGTGGTCCATACACCATACCATAAACCAATCTCACTTTTGAACCACTGCATTACTTGTTTCGTTTTATATTCAACGCTTCCAGACGCCCATCTCAATTTCGAAAATCGTTTGCTAAGCTGTCAGTGTGACCGCTGAAGCATTCCAAAAAGTCCCAAGAAAAAGGCCAATGAGAAAAAAAGTGTCACCTTTTTTAGCCTTATTTAACAAAGATCGCCTCCCTAAGCACTATAACTATAATAGGGTTGTGAGAGTCAACTGCGGTGCATTTGAAAGGTTTTTGATTGGAAATAAGAGCAAATGGAAAATTTTGCAAGCGCCTTTTCTAACTAAAAAATGGCCAAAATAGCTAAAAAATTGTGCCAGGCTCTCGAAAAAAGTGTCAAATCACACTTAAGTCGCACTACAGTCACGCTGTATGTAGTGTGTAACAGTGTAAGGTGTAACACTGTAAAAATAGATTGGACAAATTTAAACATTGACAATATTTGCGCTCGCCACTTTGCAATTTAAGCAGATAAATTGGCATAATCACTTTCGATGGGGGCAACCTGTGACATTGGCAGAAGGGCAAATGACATGCCACAGATCTGAAAACAGAATGTTCCTTGTTTTTCATGTTTCGTTGATGGGAAAAAATTATATCAGTACGTAGAACACTTTCCTGAAACTGCAAGCCACCAATTTATCGACGACTTCTGCAGGAAAAGAACCAGCTTATGTCGTTTTCCATTGGTTTCACTCGGTAGTTCTGTAGTCCAATGGAACAAGGAAACTGCTTCTGATTTGAATCCGCAAAAGTAGCTATTGGTGAAATGTCAAAAAAAAAAATCTACGGCAGCTGTCAGCTGACTTGTATAAAATACACCAACTGCATTTTGTGAATTGTGAGTGCTTCTTGAGTGGATTCTGACTTCAAATCGAGAAGCGAATTTCTCTCCTCAGAATCCACAGAAGAGTATTTTTTTTGTGCCAATGGAAGTGATTTTTTCGATTCCGGACTCTGCCCAATGGAAAACGACATTAATTTTCCACTTTCTATTTTTTTTCTTCTTCGAAGTTCGAATTTTGAAAGTGCTTCCTATTTCCTATCCTTTGTCTTCCTTCAATTTCTATCTCATATGCACTTCAAATTCGCAGTTAGGTAGTGCTAGGGGTGCTACCCCATCAATATTATAGGGCTCTAACACAACATTACTATTTGAAACAAGAATTGTAAGTGACTCCGTGGCGCAACGGTAGCGCGTCTGACTCCAGATCAGAAGGTTGCGTGTTCAAATCACGTCGGGGTCAAATTAAGAATTTTTTTCTCTTCTCTTTTTTAATATTATAATTTTTGTTTGTTTATGTTTTGCAGGCGCATTCCTTATCCCTTACCTGTTAATGTTATTCTTCTGTGGTATACCGCTGTTTTTCATGGAAATCATTATCGGACAGTTTTCGAGTACAGGGTGCATTGAAATGTTCAGATTGTCGCCAATTTTTAAAGGTAAGTGTCAATGTTCACAAAAAATAAAATCCAAAAGCAAGCCATTAGTTTGATTTGATTGTAGATTACAGTGGTAATTTTCATGTCGCTTCAATTGTGTTTTGACAGAACAAAATCCATCAAATACCACTGCTAGTATTCTGTTTGCTAACAAATTTGTTCACTTTCCGTTGCCCTGTGAGACGACACCACACGGCAATGTCAGTCAACCAAACCAACCAAAAGTTAAAGTGTCACTTTAAAAATATCTGTCCAAGAAATTACTTTACAATAGTAAGGACAAGTAATAGGCTTTTTACACCAAGCCCGAAACCGCGTTTTCCTCGAAAACTAGTCGATGCATTCACACCGACCATCAACTCGTTTTCGTTTGAAGTTTCAATCAGCTATGAGACGCACTAGTCGTTAAACTTCGGTCCAAACTTTTTTGGTTTAATTAAGATCGGATTAATTAGAAAACAAAATGAATTTAGTGCATTTCAAAATAATATTAGCTCATCAATTAATTGTGGAAAGTGATTCTAATTTGTGAGTCGTGACATTTGTTCGGTCAGCCATTTTGCTGAATTTGCTGAAAATTGCAAAAGGTGTGCTTGTTTCAACAACCCAACGATTGGAAGTGAATTTCGTTGTGTTTTCGTGGAATGTCAATTTCGTTGTGTTTTAAACGACTCATTTTGAAAACTGAAATATGTGTGGGCAAACTTCTGTTTTCGATGGAGTTTTCGTGTGTTTCCACGAAAGCCCGGTTTTCGGCTTGATGTGAAAAGGCTATTACACATATATTATTTCAGTTTTCAATTATTTCACTCAGTGATCTGCTCTTCATATACTAATGTTTGTTTTTCATTGCCCAAATCCAATTTCTATTTGTTTTTGTAATTTTATTTAACCTACATGACAGAGCTCTATTGGCACCTCTATTGAAAAAAACGATACACTTTTATAGCTTTTCAAATAAATCTTAAAAAAAAATATTAAACAAATAAGCCAAATAAGAAAACTTAATCATTACACTCTTTTCAAATGCATTTCGTCTTCAATAGGAACCGGATATGCAATCGTAGTGGTGAACTTTCTTTGTTCCTGTTACTTTTCCGTATTGATCTCCTATCCGGTGATGTTTGTAAAAAGGATTCTTAGCAAAGATCTACCATGGGATACTTGCAATAATGCCTGGAATACGGATAAATGTGTGGAAGTTCTTGAGGTAGAAATGTATGTCCGTAGGTCTTGAAAGTTTCGATCAAAATGAATTTTTCCTTACCACAGTTAGCGAAGAAGAACTACACAGACAAGAACAGTTTTCGAACACCTGCCGATGAATTCTTCCAGTAAGTATGCGATACATTTTCAAACTTCCCTCGCCATATATACGATCCCAATGAAGAGCTCTTGTTCCCACAGTCTAGAGATTTTGAAAATCTCCAGCGGTATCGATAATTTGGGCACAATCGTTTGGCCATTGTTTTGGTGTCTGGCGTTCACATGGTTTATTGTCTACATAAGTATTATTCGAGGAATAAAATCGGTTCGTAAAGATGAACTTGGAATCTTCAAGCAATGACACTCTGCTTTATTTTTTTTTAGGTTGGAAAAGTCGTCTACTTTACAGCAACATTTCCGTTCTTCATTTTAATTATCTTATTTATTCGTGGCGTCACACTGCCTGGTGCTATGAAGGGCATCATCTTCTACATCAAGCCAGAGTGGGCTAAGCTCTTGGATCTTAAGGTCTGGGCGGATGCAGCAATACAGATATTTTTCTCTCTAGGACCTGGATGGGGAGGCATTGTCAATATGTCCAGTTTCAATAAGTTCCACAACAATGCGAAGAGTGACGCCATTCTTATACCTATCATCAATTGCTCGACAAGCATCTTTGCTGGGTTTGTGGTGTTTTCTGTGCTAGGTTATCTGTCAGGTAGGTATGAGCAAGGATCCACGATTTCGAACTGTGTATATTGTACATACCTACCTTTATGACTTTCAGAGCAATCTGGTATTCCGGTGGCGGATGTGGCCACTTCGGGTCCAGGTTTAGCATTTGTGACGTACCCACAAGCGATCTCAATGTTGCCTCTGCCTCACGTATGGGCAGGGTTGTTCTTCACTATGCTGTTCTTGTTGGGACTGGATAGTGTGGTATGTGTTTTTTAGTGGCATGTTTTAAAGGTATCATCCGTTCTCCTTCCTGTGCAGTTTGTTCAAATAGAAGCCATCATTTCTTCGGTACTCGATGAAGTTCCAACGCTAAGGAAGTACAAATTTCTGTTGACGATGGCTTCATGTTTTGTAATGTTTTTGATGTCAATCGTAATGGTCACCGAGGTAAGCATGCGTGTCTATGGTACCTACTCAAAAGTAACATTGTACAGTGGGTGACAGTTGCCAACGTTCACCAATAGAAGTTATATGTGTCAGCCTGCTGTCAGATGTCTAACTTTGTTTCCTTTTTTAGGGCGGCATGTACATACTAACACTTTTAGACTGGTATTCGGCGTCAATTTCTGTTATTTTGGTTTGCATTATCGAAGTCGTGATTGTCGGTTGGCTTTATGGCATAGATAACTTCACAAATGACATTTACTTCATGATTGGCAAGTATCCTGGCCGGCTGTGGACAGTGTGCTGGAAGTATATAACGCCAGTTATATTGATTGTAAGTTTTCTACATCTCACAGGTCATCTCAGAATGGGGTCACTTTACCATGTCGCGCTGACAACGTCAAAAGTTGATTAACTTGAGCGAAATCTAGAACTAAGTTTGACAGTGCGACGGATTCCATTCTGGTTCAGCAAATAAATTCAAATCTTTACAACATTACCACTTACAGGGTATTTTCTTCACATCCATTGTGTTCAATCGTAACGTCACCTATAACATGTACGAATACCCCAGTTGGGCCATTGCCGTCGGTTGGTGTAGCTGTGGAATTTCATTAATTTGCATTCCCATATACTTTTTACAAACTATACTCTCAAGAAGTGGTACCGTCGGATCAATTGTTAAGTACTTCTCAAAAGCAGTCGATTGGTCGCCAGCAGATCCTCAGCATCGAATGGAATACGAGAGATTCTTAAAAAGTCGCAACAAGGACGTGGAAATGTGCGTTAGATCGTAATAAATGGAATTTTTATTAATGCTAATATTATGTATTATTAATTCGATTCGTATTATATATTTATTTATGCAAGCACAATGTAAATATACGTTACATGCATATACTCTCAAGAACTGTATTCTGGCACAATAAAAAAATAAACTTTTATTAATAACAACAGAATAGTTTTATTTTGTTTTTTCTATAAAACTCTTAAGATCTTGAGTGCTATACGCGGATGTGCAAGGACAGCTAGGACAGGAGCCCGATACCATTACGAAAATATTGCTCTGGCATTATTGGAGAAATTTCAATTAGAAGTGCTTGGCTAATGTGACAAGATTAGGATTTCGTTTGAAGTTGCATCTAGTTCACTTATGCAGTTAATATTGCGGGAGGGGAAATAGCTTCGATAGAAAAAATGTATTTTTAGCTTCGATCCAAGCAAAGCACAGTAAAGTATGATTTTAAGCACGCAATTACAACAACTATTGCGAGTCTCGAAGTCTATCGCAGTTGCTGTAATTCCCATGCTGAATCCTACTTTACTTTGCTTTGCTGAGTTCGAAGCTCAAAAAAACTGGCCTATTGTGTGCTGAAAATCCTACTCTATTTTGCTTTGCGATCGAAGATCGAACAAAAATTCGAAAACAATACATTATTTTTTTTTTTAACAATCTAGGTACCTACCTGCCTATTTAAATTCTCCATACGCTAAACCTCTTTGAACAGACTCAAATTAGACACAAACCAATGCAAAACAGCCGCTGTATGAATGACTCTCTCCCGCCTCGCTATTGACAGTTGACATTTCTCAACAACAATTTTCAATTCAAAACTTTGTAAATTTCGCTGTTCTTCGCTAGTTGTTTTTCAATTTCGTATAGTGTTTCGTGTTTTTTATTTTATTATTATAATTACATTTTACACGTAGTACTAATAACTTAATCTGTAATTATGTCCAAACGCTCAATGGATGTGGCAAACTCCTACGTCCGCGACTTTAGTCAACAAGCAGAGAAATACACAAATTTCAAACTCGAGGAAACTCTGATTTTACTAAATCGTAGCGCTTCCGTAAGTTTATCAAAGCAAAAACCCATATCCCCTTCTACGATTAAGGGCATCCTCGTTTTAGTTACTCAGCACAGCCATTCCACCACATCATTTCGTACCTAGTTCCTTGGAAATCTCAAAATTCTACATTGATCTTCATGCAGTAATTGAAGTCCTTAATCCCGACACAGATGTAATGTGGGCTTGCATCACTGTGCTCCAGCATTGTTCCAAGAATCTAATTGCACGCAAAGCAATTGTGCAAGATTATCGATTTATTCCACTGCTGGCAAATGTCTTGAAAAAGACCACAGCGCAGGTAAGTCACTTGCCCTAACAAAAAAGAAAAAAGAAAAAACAAAACAAGAACCCATTTTTAGGATAAAGTACAGCGCCTTTTGGTTTTTCTACAAGATCTCACCTATGGCATCAGCATCAGTTGGGAGGAACCCTATCTGTCGGGTCTGTTGGAGATACTCGTGCAGATTATCTATGGCGAAGACGAGTCCCTGGCACAGTTGGCTCTGTCGATCCTTATTAATCTTTGTTACAAGAACTTTTCGGTCATGTTTTTATTTCTACGCACTGTGAATATTTCCAGTTTTAGTAGAAAAATCACGAACTTTGGCATACTGGCCAACAAGATGATGATCATCCTTTCGGAGGATATTAACTCGCCGGAGGTTAGGGAATTGCATGTGTTCCTAAGGGCAACATTTGGGACACTTGACCAGTGCATTAAAACTTGGAATGTGCCCTACCTTAGACACGTTGTAGACTTCCTTTTGGATTCCAAGTCGCATAAGGGACTGCATCTGGCTATGAGAACCTACGAAAGCTATTGCGATGAGATCGAACGATTGTTAGATGTGAGTATTTATGTATTAACCACCTTTTTGAAAGATTCTCTTTTAAACCAGAGAACGGCTCTGGGCCTCGTTTGAAATATAATTGCGGGAAAACCTTGTTACAAGCCGGTTTTTAATACCAACTAAAGGGTTCATATATAATATTGTAGTCCAATGCTCAGGCATTTAAGTCACAAATTTGTCGGTAATGTAACATAATTCCCAACAAACAACTCTTCAACAGGAAATCGACAACCGCACCGAAATGGATGATTCCACGGAAGATTCACGAAAGTCCCAACAACTCTGCATGTCACTGCTGTTCCAATTGGTGAAGTATATCCTCGAGCTCGCCGAATGCCCCAACGAAGACGGCACCGAAAGCCGCATTAGCATAGAGTCGAATAATCCACGAATCTACGAGCTAATTTGCCAATGGACCGAAAACGATTTGGCTGGTACTGATGCTGTGCTCCTCTTGGATGCGCTTGTTCGCTCAAGTAAGTCTCCCATCAAGTACCAACAGCACTAAAAAATCTTTTTCTTTACAGCTAATAAAGAAAACCTCACAATCAAAATCGCTAAGGACCCTCAATTGATATCCCAACTGATAGCCATCACAGAAAGACCCGAGACCGAGTGTCGTCACACGACAGCAATTCTCCAACTCATCCTCACACTCCTCAACAAACAGAAGACAGAAAAACTTATTCTCTCGAAAATCACCGAGTCCTATTTCGACAAAATGTTCGCCCCCCTGTTGGCGCTGCGTCCTGAAATGTTTGCCAGCTCCTCGTTCGAACTGGAGGATTTGCAGAAATCAATTCTTTGCCTGCTGCTGCTTATTCAGTTTGCGGGAATTGCGAAGAAGGCGTACTTCGAGAAGGTGTGTTCGTTGCTGCAGTTGCAGCAATTTCAATTCGCCCTCGCCAAGGCAATGGTCTGCGGAAGTGAGACCGTGTGTGACGCCATATTTCAGATCTCGCAGTTTGAGCACTTTCCACGAAGTGAGGTGGCCAAGGTAAGTTTGAGTTTGAGATGCACTCCAAGAACTTTAATGATGAGTTGGCTTTCAGTTGATTTCGCAATTGAACACGGCGGTGACTCCGAAAACGCCCTACGATCAGTGGCCCAATTTGAACTCGATTCTCAAGAGTAACCAAGCGATGGTTAGCAAAGGCCTCGAGGAAAGACTGAATGCGCTCATTGAGCTAATTACCACTGCCAATGCGAATTCGCAGGTATTTTTAATTGGAGACACAGTTGAGGCGATGACTTAAAGCTTGTCTTTTCAGATAAATGACTTGGCTACGTCACAATTTATCGAGCTGTACAACCACAAAATTAATATTCTTCAGAGTACGGAGAGCAACATGACTAAAAGGCTGGACCAAGCCAGTAATGAAGTGAGTTCTTCAATCAATTTGTAAAAATGCTAATAGATACGAAAATGAACCAATCTTTACAGGTAACACATCTCTCACAAACGATAGGCCTGCAAAAGGCTGAACTGGAAAGGTGCCAGACGCTGAACTTTAAGTTGCACATCAATCAGGAGAGGTGAGTGCTTTGCGAATGAAAATGCTCGCACTTTTTGACTGAATATTTGAATATTTTCTCGCACAGATTGCAGACGCAGTGCAAGGACTTGACTCAGCAAAAAGACAATCTAAAATCCAGCATTACGAATCTCATGAAAAAGCTTTCCGAACAGACTGAAGCCCTCAAAATCAACGAGAAGCGCTTGGAAGTGAAAGTATCCGAGATGATTGGTAAGACTTCAAACTATCACTGTCCCCTTAATCGAATTTAACAAACAAAAAAATCCCTTCAGTCCTCCAAAAGGAGTACAACGAACTCAAAACGGAATCGGAGACAAAGACTGACGAACTGGAAAGACTGCACGCCACCTCGAAGGAACACGTCCTTCGCATTGACAAACTAAAGAAAACCATAGGAGCCTACGAAGTCGACATGAAGGAAAAAACTCTCACACTCGAAGAGAAAGAACGCGAACTGGCTAAATCGCTCAAGTGCATCGAAGAGCAAAAAGACTCAAAGAAGAAATCCGAAAGCGTCATCTCATTGTTGGAGGCCCAACTCCAAGAAAAGAACGAAGCCATTCGAAGTTACGAGAACGAACTGCTCGAGACCGAAGAAATGCGCAAAACTATTCTCAGTCTCATGGAGAGCAAGCGGCCCAAACGAAAAGCCTAATGTTTGTACTGTTTTATTATTATTAAGTTATCGGCTAGATAAAACTATCAATTATACAACAACAATTCAGTTAGTTGAAGTCTTAAATTTATTTTCGTCTTAAACACTACATTAACGGCTTCTACTCCTGGTTAGACAATTTTGTGTTCCACCTTCAACATGACTCGCAAGTATTTGTCAAATAAATATTAGTAAATTATAAAATATTATTATAAACAAAGAAAACACACACAATACAATTTGCACAAAAAGAGTATCACGATATTGGTTAAAGCTTGTGGATGGTTGTTTCGTTTTAGAAAAAAAAATTATGAAAATTATTATCTTTACATGGTAATGGCAATTTCGCATATAATTTACAGTGCTAAACTGGCGAGGATTAACGCAATCAACATGCTGGTGACGGTGGGTGGGAGGGAATGCGTGGCACCACCTAATCCAGCCCTTTTACTGGCATCGTCGGTTTCATCAAGTCGACGCGACTGTCGCTGTTCGGCTTTCTCGCAAACATTCTCGCAGTTGACACCTTCGCAGATGTCACAGAGCGTGGACTTGGGCGCCCGGTAGAACATGCGAGCCTTCCGAGCTGAAATGAAGGCAAAGAAAGAGTTGTAATTGTTTTGAGTAAATCTATTCTGCGTCATGTTAGGAAAGGTGCATAACTTATACGACCTTGTTACGACTTTTCGGATGGCCACCTTACACGCATCAGTGCGGTGTAAGATTGCAATAATTCAGTAAGTGCCAGTGGCAAATAAACCGATTTACTAGAGAGCAATCATATTGACTGTCAGGTAAGCATGTGCTGTACTAACCATTGTCATAGTAGTCATAGATTATCACAGGTGCTGGCAGATGCTTAGTCACTTTGAACGTCTTGTACGCATCCAATGTGGGACATATCTCCTTCTGATCCAAGTAGTCGAAGTAAATGATGACCACAGTGTCGCGATTTTTCGTTTCAACTTTCTAAAAGATATAAAGCTTCGTTTAGAAGAACTGATCAAGCTAAGCGTCTCTCCTCTCTTACACTTATTCGTTCGTTGGCCTCTAACGACGGCAGAGTATCAAGATCCACAGTGAATCCACTTGGCAGGCTGACTTCCATAACCGCCATATTCGACTTGTTAGCACCGCCTTCCACAAGAATGAAACTGCAAAGTGCAAACTGATGAATTTTGCTCATAAATTAGTCTTGCGCAGACCTACCTTGTACATATCGATAAATGCAGATAGTCTGCGTGTGAGATGCGGTTGACCTGTGGATCCAAAATAAATCTCGGCCAAGCACCGGTGACGTTTGTGTTGTATCTGTACGAGACCTGAGCTAGAGCTGCTCCACGACCTGTTGCCGACATTGTGAGGTTCTTCAGAGTCGAAGGAAGTTGATACGACTGTAAAACTATCGCATTCTCAGCATTCACAGTCATTGTCGTTTCAGCACCTTGTCCGTAGTTGAAGACCACCTGAACGTTAGTTCCCTGGCTGGACGTTCTCTCTGAGAACTTGATCAACGTCTCCAGGCCCACCACTGTGTCGATGGACGAGGCAAAGCCACCAAACATATTTCGCTGGTCGACCAACCACTTTAGAATTGGTAAAGCATCGGCTATGAGGTTGCTTTCTAGCAGAGCCATAGCGGCGTACGATGAAACTTCGATGTTGACCGACCGGGTGCGATTGTACCAAGGACTGCGTTTGTCGCCGATTGGAGTGGTCTTGTTCCACCATTTCTTGCCATCCTCAACAATCGCCATGCTGTCAAGATGTTGGATAAATGCACCTTTCTCGCCATGGTTGGCCATCGCAAGGACGTAAGCTCCAATCGCAAGAGAATGGGTGTCGTTTGTCGAGTCCAAACCGCGAGCGATAAAGTCCAATCCTCTGCCAATTTGATTCTTGTACTCTGGATAGGAGTCCTATGGATGACACATAATGAGAATTAGAATAGAGTGACGATCGAGTGTCTTACGGAGTTCTCCATAAAGGCTAGCACCGCGAAAGCCGTCAAACTGATACCCTGAGTGTCCAACTGCGCAAATACATCTCCCATCTCTTGGAAGCCTCCATCGTCCTTCTGAATCTTTGATAAGTATTCCAAGGCCGATTTGATCACTGTCTCGTCGATTTGAGTGTAAACGCTCGCCTGTCGGAATGCACGTGCTACATAGGCTGTAAGCCATGTGCTGCTGTTCTTCTCCGTCGTACCAAACGCGCTGAATGCTCCATTTTTGTGGCGGTAGTAGAGCTCTCGCTGGTAGCCTACTTCTAAGAATCGCTTAGCTCTGCTTTCGACAGCCGGGGAGAGTTTTCTTATCCGCTAAACATTGAATTGCAATTAGACGGGATCGGGGAAAGAAGGGTAAGTGACCTACTTGAAGGTACCTGAGCACCAAAATGTTGGGAACGAAATTCGCCATCGTCTGTTCGCCACAACCCACTGGAAGCTGGATGAGGTCCTCAACGTTCTTGATGGCACTGCCGATGAGATCGCCCACAACGGACACCTCAACCATGGCGGATTCAGGAATTGCATTTTTCGGAATCTCGATGGTGATGTTCTCCATTATTTCTGGCTTAGCACTGAGGTCCAGCAGGTAGCCGCGATTAACGCGCAGTGTAGCTCCTGCGGGCTCGACTAATAACGCCTTCTCAACAGTGTCGCCTGCCAATTGGGTGTTGGCGACTGCCTTAATCACGATATGACCGATTTTCGTCGGTCGTATGATGAACGAGAGAGACTGTGCTGACTTGGCCGAGACCTTGATCGATCGGCGGTTGTAGAGTTCGATTTCTGAAAAAGAAGGAAGTTCGCCTTTATTTGGATTTCTTGGGCACAGCGCAAATGGATCTTACTTGGCGCCGGCTCGATCTTGTTAGCCAAGTGTGGGAAGTCAAATTCCTGCGCCGTGTTGTACAGAGTTACCTCAACATCCACGTCGCGGTCCATGTTGTTGAAAACCACAAAAGGAACCGCGAGAATTTCACCCTTCCTCACTGAGTAAGGAAGATCTGTTGTAATGTAGAAGTCTCGGAAGGACTGTAGGCTGCTCGGTGGCTTCGATAGCCCCAGTCCGGTAACAGGGTCCAGCGAGAAGCCAGTCAAGACCCACGATCGCATTTGACTGGGTAGACGCTTGTGGATCGTAGTGCGACCTTCGTTACTGCAAAGAAGGAGTCATATTGAAAACGTTTTCCTCTTGACGAGACCGAAACACTTACCCGGAGGAGATATTCATAAAGAGCCACGTATCGGCTACGTCTTGCATCACATGGACTCGCGGACGACTCCAAAAGGGCTT
Organism: Cheilosia vernalis; assembly: GCA_949126925.1. Classification (NCBI taxonomy): domain Eukaryota; kingdom Metazoa; phylum Arthropoda; class Insecta; order Diptera; family Syrphidae; genus Cheilosia; species Cheilosia vernalis. The sequence goes on from OX421362.1 coordinate 9,020,462, forward strand.
TGGTATGCGACTGAAAGCATACGGACCTGCTAGCGGAGGCCGGGTGTTCACCTCGAACCTGTGAGCTGGGCCGATGTCGGTCTTTTTGATTTCAGTCTGCTTGTCATCATCGTCGACGGAAACTGTTGGCGGTATCGTTGTTTGGGGATCTACCAGGAAAAAATCAGAATGTTCCACCACCCCACATAAACACCTTCATTCAAACACTAACCTCGCTCAATGAAATAGTCCGTGTTGGACATGGTGATCACACCAGACTGCTTTCCTGGCGATCCAATCGGCGTGTTGACATCGTTTAAATCGTACTTCTCCAGGGCTGACATCACTCCGGAGTGACTCAAGTCGTTACCTAGGTGGGGGTGGCTTGATTAAGGAGTCACTTTTAAAATGGAACCCTCTTACCCTCTCGTATGTTGAGAGCATTTTGGTCCACTGCCATCAATCCGATGTAGGAATGGGCCTTACTGATGACGGTTATATCAATATCCTGACCCGGTGGAGCCTTGTAAGGTGCCTCGATTTTCACAAAGTTCACCAGATCCGCTCCGAATTCGATCACTTGCTCGTCGTAAACGAATTCGCCATCGACAACCATATAGACGAGAAGTTTGGCTTTCGGCACCATGGCGAAGGTGGCTAGGAACTTGAAGGTGTGCACCTTGCTGTTGGCAACCTAGAAAGTGAGTTGATTTCTTAAACTAGCAGTGTTTATTTATGAAAGCCTCAAACCAAAACCACTTACATCAATCGATCTGGATAACAGAATATCACCGCGTCCGACAATCTGGTAGACGAAATACTGCATTGGTTGGTTGGTCTTCACAACTACGCTCACTTCCTGGTTAACCATAGGCCTGGAAAAGAAAAAGGCTACAGTAGAGTCTATCACACTGGATGTTCTGCCCGACTTACCGATCCGTAATGATTTGAGCCAAGATAAAGTTGTTGTTCTTGCTATACACAAGTTTTCTTGGTATCCTGCCGGCATCGATTGAAACTTCCATGTAGGTCACCTGGGTTAAAAATTTCAATCGAAAAGGTCTCATATGGAAAAGTTACGAGCTTACTATAACCGAATGGTAGGCATCCTTATCCTCTTCCGGAACCGTGAACTTTAACTTTATCATGCCATTTCCGTCAAGCGTATAGTTCGTCTTGTTGTACATCTCACTGCTGCCATACGAGTTGGTGAGGTAAGCTGAGATCTCCGGACTGAAATCCTTCAACTGTCCGCCATCATTCCTTACGATTTTGACCATCACCTCAAACGGCACACCCGGAATGTAATAGCTTGGAATGCGAACCGTTTCAATGCCATACCGATCTCTGAATAAGTTCACAACAGTTGTTGTATTCTGTTTGGAACCAGTTGATTCCTCTTCGACAATGGCCTCGAGTAGAATGTCCCGCTCGTAGTCTTCCTTGAATTTTAATTCCTCCTTGATGTCGAACTCGACATAAGCCTTGCCATCGATTGGGACCACCTTGCGGGTGATCAAATCGAAAACGAAAGGTTGTAGAGATCCGAAGAACTTCGGATACACTGAGATCGTAGCTTCGCCTTTGATGGGCTTTCCAAAGGCGTATCTGTAATAAATGCAAGCAAGTTATATATCGCAACTGGGTCTGACTTTGGTCTAATTCATCTTACCTTGATCGCACGGTCGCTGTGATCTTGCCATCCTTGTAGATGGCATGCTTCGCAGTGTCTATGTCTACCTCAAACTTGGGCAGAATGTATTCAGCGATTTCGAAATGTTTGTTGTGTTGTTCGCCAAGAACTTCTACATTTATAGACCACTCCCCGAGGACTGGGAATGTTGACAGCTGCAGCTCGTCAGTATAAACCGAGCTGGTAAATTTGACGTTCTTCAGAGACCGAATAAGGTTTCCACCAGCGTCCTACGCGCAATAAAAGTTGAGAGCTATTTTCATTCTCTTTTTTTTTTTACAAACTCTTACCCTGATTTCGATGTTGACGGTGCCGTAGTTTCTAGCGGGCTTTAAATTCGAATCCAACAGCAAAACTCTAAAACGGGCAATATCACCGGGCTTGTAGATAGACTTGTCTGTCTGGGTTAAGACCGTAAATTGGCGTGACTCAAAATTGAGCTTAGTTTCATTGGTGAATGTTATGCCGACAACGCCCTCTGCTGTGAGGCTGTAACGGTCGGCCTTGAGATCTGGGAGCTACAATCGAAACAAGTTGGTGTCATGCTGAAAGATGGGTAATGAAAGCTGCTTACCTCAAATTGCACCAGCTCCGATGAATACGGTCGAACTTCGACAGTTTTGAAATCAGAATATGTGGAACCGAGGAGACCGATTTTGACGGTAGTGGGTTCATTGCTTTTGTGGATCGTAACAGCGACATGATACTGTGAGTTAGGTCGAATGGTGTTTGGAGCTATGATCGAGTAGTACCTGTGGATGAAAGTGAATACAACTTATTAATCAACGGTAGTTTTGGAAAAAGTTGTTATGACAACAGATGCTTTATGAAATGGCAGACTAAATGGGGCTCAGTTTTGAAATTCATTTATGGTTGGTGAAGCACTAAATAGAAAAGGACTATGCTTTAATTGGTCACGTTGAATTCATGCTCGCGACTCTTAACCAAGGGCTGCTTTCTACTTTTAATGCGTGAAGTATACGAACCGTCTTCTCATATATTTGTGACTCTAAATTCAAAGTGCTTAGAGTACGTTCTGTTACCCAAATAATCATGTTATATTTATTGTCCAGCGTTTACAAACAATGGCTTTCCAAACCGTTGACCCCTAAGCTACCTACCTGATTGATGTTAATTGCCTAAACAAAACAACACAGAAACAATCACCCCTATCGTGGAATACGGCGTATTTGAGATTCACTTCGCATACTCGATTCACTTTCACTTTCCATATACATTGTGAAATCCGCCGGGAGAGACTCCCTTATCGACAGGTATTTGCATTCCAAGTTGGTTCGAAAATCAGCTGTTTTGCATTAAATGGCAGCAGAGATAGAGCAAAGAAATTTTAAATTTATTTAACAGAAATCAAATTAAAAATAAATTTATAATGTTGACTTATTTAACAACGTGGAAATGAAACAATTGGATTCGACGTGAATTTTTTTGAAATACAATTTTTATTCAAATTGTTTATAAAGTTCATCTATCTCTCAGAGTTACTAAGTGCTTTCGTGTAAATAAAGCAACATTTTCACATGCTTTTGATGTTACAAAAGTTAGAAGATCACAATTCACAACGAAACGCAATAGATTAGCTGCGTTTTTGAAATGTCAAAGTTTGTATGGGAAGTTTCACTTCGATCGTTTTCTACGATGGTGTTTAACGCATTCACTTTACTGACTGGCGAATCTTTCACTTCGAATGTATCCTATGATGCAAAGTATTGAATTTGAGTGAAAAGTTTCCCTCAGCGTATTCCACGATACGGGTGAATGTTTAATGGCAAGTAACGAACTGTTATAAAATGTTACGTATTCGCCAGAGAGAACTCTTATTTTTGTCAGTTTGAAATGCGTTTCCATACTAACAGCTAATTGTGTAAGCACTCGTCATTCATATCCATTTGTTTATTTTTTTTATTGTTCATCATTCTTTCTTATTATAAGCTGTATGAGGTCTTACTTTAAGTTTATGAAAGATTTCACTTAAGGCGAGCTAACTTTAAATGAATGAAATATGTCGAGATTGTAAGTTAATTAAATCTAGCGTAGGCGTTATAAATACAATTTTTAGTATTGTATTAATAAAAATGTTTGGAGCACAGCTGGAGTGTGTATTAAATTTTAACTACATACAATAGAAAAGATTGATAAAAATTAGAACGAGGTAGGTAATCGAACTCGCAGCAATTTTTTTGCGGGTGACATCTGACACTACTGTTAGCAGAAATCTTAAGAATAAGACATAAATGACAGTACATCTCCTTAAACATTATTAGTTTCTCTTTGTGATTAACTATCCGTCTTCTTTGATATTCATTTTCAAATTTACGAATTTTTACTCATTGTGGTTCCCTAACTCAAAAAAATTCGTAAAAGAAAGCGTCATCCAGAGAGCAAGACATTACCCCTCCACTGAGAATCTTACGAATTTTTACTCAACAAATTTCTTGATGTAAGAAGTGGTAAAGCTGTCAGTCACCTTACAATTAACAGCTGATTTGAGTTTTGTTATCCCATTTATTGGCATATGCGTGCATTTGTTTTGATTTTTTGCGTGTTAGAATGGTATCAACATCAACAGGCGGGAAAACAAAATTGAATGTTTTTAATGCAGCGTCGCTTTTCCCTCTTCTCGAATGCTTGTAGTTTAATCAGTATACAAACTCTTTCACATTACTCGGATTCATCAAAAAGAAGTTCGATTATTTCCGAATCACTTTCATAGCTAATTTTGTTAGTAACTTAGCAAATTCTTCGAGCTTATCAAATATTTTAACGACTTTTCGTACCAGTTTTTTGAATCTTTTAATTGTGCATCTGCCATTTTGCATAGATTACTACAACTTGTTCGTAAATGTCTCTCTCTGTGAGAGAATTTATCCCCACCACTGCCATTTTGACAGTCTTTTCCATTCTTACTACAAACGTAAAGGAACAAACCTAATATAATTATTATTTGTTTAATCGCGTTGACAAGGAGTTCAATCGAGTTTCGCTCAAACGGGCTCCAGGAAATTCTTTTAGAAAATGATGTTCGCCTATACTGTACTTTTCAAAGTCATATAAATCAATACGTAAATTCCTGACTTTATTAACCGTCCAACCTTCGTGTCAACGTCAAATAAAAAAAGCTTATTCAATACAATAAAAACTCTGACAGATTACATCAGCCAGCTGTCAGACTTAGTAAGGTGGTTCTCACCGAGCTATAGCGCCGCCTAGAACAATACATATATTTTCTTCCTATAGTTTAGCTTACTTTTGTGTTTTTAAACACGAAACTAATTGATGGATGTACGGTAGCTATTCAAATAAATGTCATTGTTCATGCACGTACTAAAAAAATAAATTGCAACAAACAGCGACAAAGTATAGGTTTTTCACTTCGAATCGTATTCTTTGAAGATGTGGAATGTATAGACAGCAGGTTATGGATTTGAGTTAAGTATCCCCCTGGCAGATTCTACGGAAATGATATTGTATCTCTCTGCCGTCTCTTCTGTTGTTACAAGTTTATTTGATAGATCGACATCAAACTTTTCATATTTACGTAAGTGGTCGCAAATAACTTCTGCGATGGTAACCTCATCTTTATAAATGTTTACAAAAAAACAAACTAAACTATTCCTACTACGAATCATTTTTAGTGATCCACTTACATTTAACAAATAATGCGCACAGACGACCCATTTCATAACCAAAATTGCTATTGTGACCTAGAGTATTACAAATGATTACAGAAAAGGCTTCTTTAATGTATTCACATGCAGAAACTTTAATTATAAAGTTACTTTCTTTTCCTAGCTTCTATCATTTATCTTTTACTTGGGTACTTACTAATTTGTTGGCACATCTAATACAAGTACTCCGTTACATAAATGGCTACCGCAAAACCGAATTCACGTTCGCACTGAATTGCAAAAAAAAACATTTGTAAAGCCATTGGGCTTAGGAATTTACCAAATTCAACGGTTCAATAACCGACGAATGATTTCTTTGCAAAGTCTTAACGTGGATTGAATATCGATTTAGCATTATGCTTTCTTCAAAACAATTGTTGTTCCTCTTGTTATGAACATTAACGCGCCCAATAACATTTTTTTTTTTTGCAAAATTTGGTTTCGGACAAGCATCATACACTTCACACTCAAATAGGTACCTATACCTACCATGGGGGAGCCCTCGTCAATCCAAGTGGATTGAAACACTGAACCAACTTTCTATTGTTGTTGTTTTATTTTTTGTTTAGAAAGAAAAAAGCGGAAGAAGTGCTATCTGTGATCGGAGTAGTGTAATGTCTTCTTTGGACTTGAGGTTGAATGGAGTAGGATGGCGAATAAGAGGTTTCCCTTTTGTTGAGAGTTTTTGGAATAAAATGGAAAATTAATGATGGAATCTTTCAGAGAGAAAAAAAAAAAATACTTCACAAATAAAATTGCTAGCGAAGTCGTATGAATGTGATTTATGATCGCCATCATCGTCAAGAATGATTACGGAATTCGAACTACCGAATTGGTCTTGAAGTAAACGTAGAGAAGATTGAATATATCTTTCCAATTCACAAACATACATAAATGCTCTACCTCGTTCAAAACGTCACCTTTGATAGCTTTAGCAAATATTTACTTAAAATCACTGTCTTTTACAAGCTTTTTCCCATCGTTTTGGTCACTTGCCTGGTTTAAATATACTTTAAGTGCAGCGCCTTATCAAAACTTGATTCGTATTCGCTTAGAAAAAATATATTTTATTTTCCATTGCGTAGGTAGTAAATCGCAAAAGTGTCAATTAATTTGCAAAAAATGGCTCGTGCTATTTAAGCAAAATTTGATAAGATCTTTAATGAAAAAAGGAAACACTGCTATTCACGGGACAGACCTTTATGTTAATTACGAGCATGCGACACCTCTATATAATTTTATAGAATTTAACTCGGGTGTGAAATAGAGAAAACCCCGGCGAGCTAGTGTAATTACTTTAAATTTTCCTTCAATTATTATTGTTAATTACTACATTGTTACTTGTTAGCCTTTTGTTACTATTTGCATATTAATTAACGTCGTTTTATTATTGTTTGTATTTTTCTTCGCAGCTTCATTAACGTGAGGTGGAAATAGAGAGTGTGACAAAAAATAGTCACAAAACGGATTCCTCGTAAATGACGAATACAACATTGATTAAGCAAATTCTAACCCTATTAACACTTGCATACTACTTTTGGGTGAGAAGCGAACAAGCAACATGAATTAAAACAAAAATTAAATGGCGAAAGTGACCACATTAAGTGGAGTATATACGAAAAAGTTTTTTTTTTTAACTTATTTTCTTACTATAGTACATAACAGAACTATTGAAATTGACTAATCAATCAAATCAAGTTAACTTTGGAGAAACCAGTTAATCCGGCTATTTCTGTCTTTCTCTATGCATTTCAAACACATTAATCAAAATGTATTTGTTTTTTTTTTAACGCTGAAAATATGTTAAATACAGTATTTGTGACACAACGGAATTTGTGTTCCTATCTCATCATTGGTGTCACCTTAAACCAAGTTCAGCCAGGCATGGCAAGAATTGAAGACTTAACAGTTCCGTGAGTTTCGCTAAATTAGATTACGCAGGCAGATTCAATATCTAAGATCCAAAATATGAGTTCGTTGTAGTATCAAGGGAGAAGAGTGAGAAGAGACATTTCGTGGCCCTAATATTGGGTTACCGTAAACGCCAAAATTCATTTTTTGAGTTTAGACTTATGTTTTCGCTCTTTCTATTCTTTTATCCGTTTTGCTTTATCTCTAGAGCACAATTTTTGACGTATGTGTATGAGAAAAAAAAAATGTTGATTTAGTGGCGCATGCAAACTCATTTTTTAATAACTTCTAAGTATTTAAAAAAACTAAAGCGTTTTGGAATAAATTCTCACATTTATTGAAGGAGGACTTCCGTGTGAATACCGTGTCAAAAAACGAAAAAATCCGAGCGGTTAGTTTTCATGCTAAGCAGTCAAAACTTTAAATGCGATTTCCCAAAAACATTAAACCCAATGTTGGGCAACGATTTATAATTTTGTGAGTGTGACAAGCGCCTTTGGCCTATAACTACAAGTCCACAAGTCTTACAAACGCGTGTTGGGTTTGTCGAAAAGTGGTGCAAAAATCAACATCACTTGTCGAAATGTGCTTGTAATGTTGTAACACCAAGTGCTTGCTGTTGGGAGTAGTGACGCTGTACTGTACTACTGAGCGATCGATCGCAACCCTCAGCTAAACACAATTTACATCTAAAGGTTTTTTTTTTCACTGCGCCAGCGCCAAGTCTTGCAAATGTCCGACAAACATACAAGTGCATAACTGTCCTGAGATAGCTTTCGATGTACATATACCTAAAATTGTAGGTCCCCTCCATGTATTGTTTTTATAGTCAATGTTAAGGCTACTTATCGCTATGGAGCCCTGCATGCTGTCAAGTATGTTTTCGGGCCAGGCTATATACGTGAGAGTTCTGCTCTTTGCTCTATATAAGTTATTAAGCTTTGAGGGCTCTAATTTTGCGATACCTATTTGAATATTTGATTTTGAACTTACGCGAATTCAAAGACTCATATATTCCAACAGCAACTGCCACTAATGTATGCGCAGGCGCACCCATTGAAACTTGCCTGTTTAAAGTTAAACTCCGGGTTGCAATTGTAGCCTTATGACAAGCTTTTATACGCGATTTCATTTAGAAAATAGTTTCCAAATTGCTTTGAAATTCCAACACAGAAGTGTTAAATTAATCCATAGATATCATGTGGAGTTGGCTTCCATCGAATAAGTTAATAAGCCGATTAGAATTACAAATCAAACACGTGCAACTGCACCGTGCAGATTTCTGTGGAACAGATATGTATCTTTTCCGCATAATTAAGTACACTTGCCGACTAGCTATATGCATTTATATAGTGGTTTCCGAGAGCTTTCTTAGAACGAGAAACATGTTCATTCTTAAAATAATCCCCACATAATCAATAATTCTGAGAAATACTACTCGACATGACTGTATCCTACTTCTATGTAATATTGGAATACCTTACCATGTTTGTCAACTGTGTCTACAGCCAATTCAAAACGAGTCAAGAGATTAATCATACAAATATAGAATAATACGAAACAAATTCATCACCCACATGCGGACATACTTTTGGAACTAGACGCTCTAACTCATTGTCACTCACATGTCATGTACGGTATACCTGTTGGATCACACATAACACTCATTTTAACACGCCGAGTCGAACTTGTAACTAATTATTACAAAACTCATTCACATTCATATAATGAGATCGCGTTGAGCACTCCCGTGCACAACAGTTGTTGCACCTTATTATTGCCGATAGGTACTATGTATATATACATATGAAATTAACATTCCTTTGTTAACTTTGTTTTTGCAACAAACAATGACGTCAGGCGTCACAATGACTCAAGATTTTATTTACTTATTTGTTTAACGTGTTTTTCTGTTGGCATTTTAATTCATAAATCAGTGCGGGGGCGCTCATCTACTCAACAGACAACTAAATCTAGCGTATTCAAGGTAGCAATCGAAGCACAATCGCAGAGCGTAGGTAGGAAGGTAGATCGCAAAAGGTCTTAACCACATTGTTATCCATTTTTTATGCGTAAGCTTTAGCAACGCTGAATCCGGACCATCAGTGATTAGAAAAGTAACATTTCTGCTTTCAATTCGTTTATTACAAGCCGAAATCTAGAATTGAGATAAGACACGATCGTTCGTCAAAGAAGTTCGCTACTCAACTCGTTTGGATAAGTGTATGAGGAGTAACAAGATACACTTTTAGCTTTTTTTGACAAAAACCTCTTGAGTTTTCGTTGGATTTGACAACTCTAGCTACACTTATTTGCACTGCTTCTGCCAAAGACGCCAGCGTATGGTACTCTCGGTAGGAAACGAACGCGATTTTTTTTTTTCTTTTTTGCGAAGCAATCTTGTGTGCATCGCACACATAGTTAAAACTTGAAACAACAACACCAACAACTATGGGGGGATAACATCACCGTCCGTCGTTCGTCTCAAACAAAAAAATAAATCGAGTATAAACGAACACAACAAACACACAAACAAACCGACACGATCGAACAGAGACTTGATTTCATAACTCTTGAGGTGCTGCTGCATAAAATGTTGAAAACTTGTATCTGTATAGCGTATAGGTGTTGCGAAGTTACAGAGGAAGCTAAAAGCGATATTTTCCAAGCGGATAAGGTTTTCACATGGCACAAATTTAGGTATTTTCAGGTCACACATGTGAATAGATACTGACCCTTGACCGAATACCGGGCCGAGGAGGCACAACGTAAACAGTAAAACAGCTAAACGATACATATTTAGCGCATCGACAACAACAACGACGACGACTGTGGTTACGGTGACGGCGCGCGGAGTCAACGATTCGAATTTAATGGATCTTTTGTTTCGAGATGCGAGTCAATTGTTGGAGCGCGGATTGAATGTGATTTCACCTGTTGTTCGTTGGCGATCTTGTGAGCAACTGCTGGCTCAGCTCAGGTGGGTTCAGGTGGATTTGATCATCGCCTTCGCCAACTGAGTGCCTTTGTGGTTCCACTACTCATGAGTGGAAGTGACTGATGGTGGTGAATTGGCGATTTGAGCGAGACTTTCTTTGGATGTGTGCTATCATCACCGTTTGGTTTGGAGATCAGCTAAAATGATGCATTTAATGATATATTTCACCAGCTAATGTTGGGCTCTTTTATATTCGCAGTTTTTGCATTCAATTTTACGAACTAGAAAAGTCGAAATTGTCTAAAGAAGTAATATTTTTTAAATGTTTTGTGAGGCCGTACAACCTTACAAAGCTTTTTCTCTGTACAGATACAAATAAAAACTGTGTATAGGGCCGTCACTCTGGCATAGGGCCGTCACTCTGGCATAGGGCCGTCACACAGAGGCAACTCTTTTGAACTTTTTTTAACTAACAATAAATAGCACTTGGTATATTCGGCATCTATTTAGCCTCATAACTCGAATCTCATTTCTCATTTTCATGGAAATTTGTAAATTGCCGAATAAAAATGTCAGGGCTCATTACGATGTTTATAAGAGTGTTGAAAATTACAATTTTGACGACGTCTGTTGATGGCATCAAAATGTTCAGGACAATTGGTTTTAAGTCTGTGACTGCTACTGTTTTCACTCAAGTCACAATATTTCTGATGTAGAATGCTTTCAGTAAAACAAAAATGGTTTGTTTTAGTCTTACTTAAGTCATTGATTTGTTTTTAAGCTCGGAAAATACGGTTATTTTTTTTTCCAATTTTTTACCAAGCTTCAAGCCCCTATACAAATTTTCTGAAATTTGTTTGATAAGATCTGGCAACTGATCACTTTGTTAACAAATAGTAAACACAGCATTGAACTTGTTTCTTTGAGTTTAGAATGTTAAAATTCCCTTGTACACAGGTACTTTAAGTAATATTTGGAATGATTTTTTTTTTTTAAATTTGTCTCCGTTTGATAACGTAGCTTCACAGGTTGAACTTGGTATAACCTTGCCTTGGTCTGAAAATCTTTGCCTTGTATCTGCCAGCGATTCAGGAAACTATTCGGTTCTCAAAAGAACATTTGTTTTATTTAAAAAAAAAATAAATATCTAAAGACAATCAATTCAACAGTATTAATTCATGTTCTTATTGGAAAAACAAATAAAAATTTTGTGTTAACTAAGTGAAAAAAAATCAACAATAATTTAACAAATGATAAATTCAAATTAAAAATCTATTACACACTCTCAGCTGCCACAGATCCATCTATGAGACTAAAAAAGAGACTTATAGATGAAATCACTAGTTTTTAGTACGTACATTTACCTCTGAATGTCGTCAGTTGACAATGAATAATTGTACCCGTAACTGTTCAGCTGATCGAGCAATTTGTTTTCTACGCCTGGTGGAGTGAAAATATCCGCAATTTGGTTTCCAAGCGAGAAGAGCCAAAACTCAGTCTAATAACATATTAAATCAACTAGAGTTTTTATTTTTTATTTTTTATTTAACACTTACACCAGCGATGCCATCAACAATTGTCCTTAATTGTTCCGCTTGGCCCAGCTCAAAGTTTACTCGATATATTTTATAGCCATCGTATAAGGTGCACCCCGAACGTGAAATGGCAAAAATAAAAAAAAATACAGTAAGGATCTTCATGGATACCAATTAAAAGATTTATATTCGTTCTTGGTCGACGCAGTCTCACTTAATGTAGTCAGTTTGATGTGCAGCTTTCTTATATTAAGATAAAATTCCAGTGAGATATCGACTTGGTATAAAATAAAACGTTATCAATCTGTGAACAATTGCTGACGCAGTTTGTAGACCAACTTTATTAGTAGGTACAAGGTTGATGGTTTTTTTTTATCTTTTTCTTTGATTGTAATTTTTTTCACAGTGGCGCTTGTTTGTATACATAATTCAGGGAAAGTGGTCTAGATATTAAGTCGAACAAATGTTCGCCCGTATTCTTTGTCGCTTTGGGTTGCATATAATTCCAATTAGCATACGAGGTGAGTGGAGATAAAAGTTTGCCTGTCGAAAAACCCCATCACAAGAAGTTTTATTGAACCTAAACGGTGAAAACCCAGAGTTAAGAGATAGAGCGCATTTCTATTTCGAATTAATTAAAATAGTAATGAAACACGGAAAGATGAGATTTTTGACTGTAAACAACCATCAAATATTGTCTAACAAAAGGGGGACAATTGACTTTAGACAGTTTCGGTTTTAAACTGAGTATTTCTATAAATCGTCGACACGCACACTGAAAAAGACCGCCGATTTTTAAGCGACATCGAACTGGAATGCTTGTGATTCAATAATGGGTTGCAAAGTTCCAAAATTGTGTTCAAAAAGTAAGTTAACTTTAGGGAATCCATCCAAAAATTCATTCTTCATTATGAGCATTCCACTTTGTACCATTTGTTTTACGTAGGAAACGCTTTGACATTAAGATCTTACTTTCTAACTGTTTAATTTATTTTACGGTGCTACAGTCCGCTGCGGGCATCAACATAGCAAGTCTCAAATCAGACTTCAAAGGGCTCACCAAAATTGATATCCCTTTCGCACTTCTCAATGCACATTTTACAGCGGTCTTTTAGCTTTAGCAACAATTCAATTCAATTTAAATTTTGTTCTAATGAATATCCAAGATTTTTCGCAAAACTTAAGACATAAGGCATAAGTACCTACATATAGGTAACCAAAGTCAGCTGTATCAAAATGCACACATGTTTCATTGAACAAAACTCTATCTCATCCCCATCAATCTTCGACGTCATTATAGAAAACTATTTCGACAAAAACATAAAAACAAAAAGTTCGTACCTACGTTTATGTTTGTTTTATTTTAAGTTTCTTTCTATCGTCGAAATTAAGTATCCGATGTACACAGTAAAAAAACAATCTAATAAATTTGAAAAGAATTATTAAAGTAAGCTTAACCACAAAATAAACTAAGGCACTTCGAAATATATACTTTTCTGCTCTATAAATAAAAAAATATATATAAATGATTTGAAGGTATTTGTAGGTCCTTAATTCTTCTTTGCACAGCCAGCGCCGCAGTCGTCACCTTCGCAGATATCACATAGCGATGACTTCACTTCGTAGTAATCGGTTGCTCGCTTATTGTTGTCATAGTAATCGTAGACCACAACCGGTGCGGGCTTTTGCTTAGCCACTGCATGGGACTTGATGGCATCGACTGGAACGCAGCGTTTCTCTGCATTCAGACTGTCGAAGTAGACAATCACAACTGATTCGGAATTCTTGGTCTCAACGCGCTGAAAAGAACCAAAAATGAGCGGGTCACAAAATGTTCGTAAGAAACACGCAATAGATGGCGTTATAGCTCGAAATGGGTAAATATTTATTTACCTTGACACTGTCTACTTCTTTGATACGTCCAAAGCTGTCAGCATCAGCAGTATACCCCGAAGGTAGGGCCACTTCCATTACAGCCATATTCGAGTCCTTTTCCCCATCCAATGGCACAAACTCTGTGCAGACTTCCAAAGCTAACTGGTCCTTTGGAGAGTCTTTAACAGTGGGTTTCACAGTGAAACGTGGCTTGTCATCCTTGTCGGCCAGATTGTAGCGGTACGATACCTGGGCCAACGATGAGCCATTGCCCTTTGCATTAATTTCAACTTGGCGCACTGTCGCAGGTAGCTGTAAGTAGGGAAATTTTTAACAATATCTGTGGAAACGCATTCGAGATGGGCGACCTACAACATGTGTTTGTAAAATTAAGGACGTCTCAGGGGTTACGTTTATCTTGCCAGAGTTGTCCTTTCCATCGGTGAAATCAATTTCCATATTGCCAGTTCCTGAACCGCTTTTCTCAGCGAATCTAATCAAGGCCTGTAGTCCTACGACTGTATCCTGCGTTGAGGAGAAACCACCATTGCTATTACGTTGCGACACCAGCCACCTAATGGTTGGCAGAACAGACTCAGCTGTTCCCTTGAACAACAAAGCCAAGGTGATATACGAAGTCATCTCCACATCCGCTGATCGGGGTCCGTACCATGAGTGCTTAGATTCAACAGTCATTGACCACCACTGGCGATCACCTATAGGAGAAGGATTTTATTACACAAATCCAATCTGGGAGCAAAACTCTACACTCACCATCTTTCTTGGCCAGACCATCGAGTTTTTCAAATACTTTCTCCGCTGTCTTGAAGCGCCGTCCCATCAACAGCGCTGATACAGAAATAGCAATCGAATACTGATCATCGGTTGAAGGCAATTCCTTTTCCAAGAAATCCAAACCCTTCTCAATGTTGTCCTTGTAGCGATCGGCCGACTCAATATTCTCTAGGAAAGCCAGCAGAACGAAGGCTGTCAAACCTGTAGATCCACCACTGTGCGAGCTATCGATCACCTTGCCAACTTCTGGGAACTCTCCACTTGGCAGCTGTTTACTGGCCAAGAATCCTAGACCAGATTCGATTACCTTGGGATCAATGTCGGTATATGGCAGAGCTTGATGGAAGGACTTGACAACATAAGCTGTAAGCCAGGTGCTGCCGCTTGGGTCTGACTTGCCGAAGGCACTGTAGGAACCGTCGTCATGCTTGTACTGCAACTCGCGTTGGTAGCCGATTTCAAGGAACTTCTTCGCCTTTTCTTCAATTGCCGGTGACAGTTGTTTGATCGCCTGCCAAAGTAATTTGGTTATAAAAATGCACCTATCTATCTTAGAAAAAGCAAACTTACCCCCAAGTACCTCAGGACCAAAATATTCGGCACAAAGTTCACCATGTTCTGTTCACCACAGCCGTAGGGCATGCGCACTAGCTTGTCCAAATTCTTAATGGTCGGTCCCAGGAGATCGCCGACAACGGACAGTTCAATGTACTGTGAATCGGGAACAGCGTTCTCAGGTATCTCAATGTCAACTTTCTCCGTCTTCTCATTTTCTTCATTCAGGTTGATGAAGATGGCCTTATTTACAAAAGTTGTCACACCTTCAGGTTCGACCTTGAGACTCTGATGGATAGTATCTCCAGCCAGAGGCGAGACGGCGGTTATCTTTAAGGTAACTTGACCCACCTTCTTAGGGCGGATCATGAATGAGATACTTTTGCCACTGTTCGATGGGATCGACAAAGTCTTTGTACGTTTGGTATCCTCACTGGCGCTCTCTGTCACTTCATTTGTCGCTTCGGTGAATTCGAATTCTTTGTCCGAATTGTCCAGGGTTACTTCAGAGTCGATATTCTTGTCCATATAGTTAAAGATGATCACGGGAATGGAAATAACTTCACCTATGGGGAGAAACTTTTTATTCGTGTGATCTTTTCGTTTGCTTGAAGACTTACCTCTCTTTACAGAGTATGGAAGGTTGGTCGACACAAAGAAGCGGAGGAATACGTTAAGCTTACTGGGATTTTCGGTGAGTGCCAAGCCCGTCTTAGGGTTGAGTGAGAAGCCAGAAACCACCCACGATGTAATTGTATCGGGAACTTTCTTCTTCAAAGTTATTCCGGTTCCTTCGGTGCTGTAGTCATAAAAGTTTGACATTAAAAAGTGTTGTGTGGACAGAGAAAGCTTTGACAAACAAAAAGAAACAGCTTCAAGCGAGTACCCAAACAAAGAGATGCTAATGTATTTGTTAGTAAGCGCTTACAATACTATTTTAGACAAATTTAGATAGAGATCTACGAAACTGTTAGATACACGAGTAAGTGTTGTGAGATTTTCTTACTATTATTTGCCAAAGTGCAATAGGTGAATGTAAACTGTTAATGGATGTGTAAAGTGTATATACAGCGGTGAAGTGTTTGAAAATTTGTTTACAGAATCCTGTGGAGATTTAAAAAAATACAAAAAAAAACAGAAAGCTGTGTGGTGCTCAAGAGCACAGATGTGTGGGAATCTAAATGTTGAGTACTTTTCTGATATATCGATTGAATGCCAGACCCATGTTTCGGGAAATTCCTTGCGAACGGGTGGGAAAGATAGTTGTGTACTCTGGTACGTATAGGTTTCATTATTAGTTGGGAGGGCGACAGAATTTCTAAGTTTGTATCCTAGAAGATAGCGGGTTCTGGTGTAAATTGAGACTTTGCAGTGGTGGGCTTTTGAGGAGATCCCCGGCAATATTCCTCACGTCTGCTAAAGGTAGGTACGTTTAACGGCACCCTACTGCAGTAAATTTATGTTTCTTTCTAAAACCAACAAACCAGAGAATTTACCAAAAACCTATAGAATTGGAGGCTTTTCCCATAACTACTTGCGAAATTTTTTGTCAGTTAAATACCATCCGTCTTGAATTAACTAATTTTCTAAGAACAATTCGTTAACAAACCTACACCCAAACTGCTTCCGGCTTCGAAGAAGACTCGCCTTAACCTGATTTACACGCGGAGTCAAAAGCTAGTTTAAATGTATTTTCATTTGTATTATAACGTAGGTCTAGATAGAGTGTATTTGCAATTTTTTTTTAAGAAAGCGTTACATTTACCAACAGAAGTTAAGCAAGAAACCTTTCATCGCACTGTCCTCCATTCATCTACATTATATTTCTCTGGTTTTACTTTGGAAATGAAATCGTCTTTAATTGGGCAGAAAAATCAATTAATTTCTTGATCCGGACTACTTTTTACAAATCTGGATTCTTAGACAGATTTACAGTGACTTTCAGAAAAATATTGTTTTTACGTTTGATTGTGGAAATCTAAAATTGTTGATCTAGATTATGAAATCTAAATATAAATGCTTCCTTAAAATAGGGTGAAATTACAAAATATCAAATTTGGTATGGTTAACTAAAGTTTAATTAGAAGTGGACAAGTGTGTGGCAATATTTTCCGATCGATCTCCAAATTCTTGATAAGACTAATTCGGATAAATATTCTGCATAGCTACTCTCATTCAGCAACCCCAGAAAATAATAGCCAGATCTATTCTCTGTACATACAACTCTGTCCGATAAAAAGTATTTCGGAACCTGTGCGACATAGTATTCAAAACAATGCTGGAATATATTTGCGGCTTATTTGGCGTTCCGGTCAAACTGACAGTTTATTCATAAACGTTGAACCAGAACCAACATTTTGTATGGACAGAAACTTCTCTTAATATTACAAGAAGTATTATTTTCAATGAAATATTCAACTACGAGGGGAGTTCAATATATTCGCGGTATGGGGGGGATACTCCAAAGATTTGAAAAAATTATTTCGTGATTTTAGTAGCCCCGTTATTCAAGTGTTTTACTGTAAAATTTCATTTGGTTGTGCTTATAAGTTTGCTTTGTATTTTGCGTTGAACGAAGGTGAAATGGCTGGTGTCGCGATGATCACTAAAATTGAGAGCCGCGCTGTGATAAAATTTCTTACTAAACAAGGAAAAGTAAAAAAAAATTCACGAAGAGATGGTGGCTGTTTTTCGAGATTCTGCACCTTCGTTATCAACTGTTCAAAAGTGGTCAGGTTTATTTCAAAGTGACAGGGAGAGCATTGAAGACGACCCTCGCTCAGGCTGCCCACTAACTGGCTGCACCGGAGAAAACATTACACAAGTCGAGAAACTTGTACTTGAGGATGCCCGAGTAAAGGTTAAAACGATACCTATGAAGATTAACCTTTCTATTGGTACCATACACACCATTCTTCATGACTGTATAAATCTTTCCAAAGTCAGTGCAAGATGGGTGCCTCGAATGCTCACATCGCTCACAATGCTCCGGTGCACACGGCATGGATTTCTAAGGCTGTTGTACGGGATTGCGGTTTTGAAAAAATTCAACATCCAGCCTATGGTCCGGACCTTGCCCCTAGTGATTAATTTTTGTTCCCAGATTTAAAAAAAAACCTTCGTGGTAAGCGATTTACCGATGATGAGGAGCTCAAAACTGCAAAACTGAGAGAAAGATGAAAACTATTTTTTGAGGGTATAGAAAAGTTAATCTCAAGATGTAAGAAATGCATTCATGTAAGAGAAGATTATATTGAAAAATAAAAATATTTTTAATCTAATTCGTGTTTTCCTTCATGTCGATACCGCGAATATATTGAACTCCCCTCGTTCATATTAGGCAACATGTAAATTGACACTAAAATTATTAAAATATTGACAAAATAAATTTCTGAAAAATTGTATTTTCAACAACTAAACTGTATAAAAAAAAACACTTGATGTATTTCGCTGATAACCATACAAAAATATTCACGTGCAGATTCGTTCTTGATGAATGTGAACAATTATTGCCAACACTAATGAAAATGAATTCCAATGAATTGTCCCCCTGATTGATATGAATTTATGTTCACGACGGATATAAGAAACCGCTAAAATCCAATTACATTAAGAAACAAATTGACACGGTGTTCACACTTGTGTTTCTCATATGCGATAAGGATATAAGAAAAAATCATATAATATATAAGAAAAAATCATATAAGAACGATTTCTTCTTATATCCGTCGTGGAATGATCAAAATGTATTTAAGCACTTTCCGAGATTAAAAATCATTCCCGTACAAGGTGCATGTTAGAAAAGTACATCGTGTAATAATTACGTTTTGAAATTGTCAAAAATCCAATTTTCGGGAAATTCTTTACGAATTTGAACGGGTGCATTTATAATTTTAGTATCATATACCGAGCCAGACATATCTTCTAATATACCCGTTATGCTGTCGACAACGCTCATAATTTCTTCTGGATACTGGTCGTACACTAAAACAATTAATTTTAGTTTATAAATTGTTTGTTATATTTAAAACGAAAAATTACTCAAAATAGTTTTGTTCCCTTTTTGGATTTTTGACAAGAAACCCTCAAAATTTTTGTTTCCATTTTTATTGAAATATCAAATTACACTCAGACAAATTTCTAAAGAGAGAAAAGTAAAGATTTGTATAGAGTAAGCAATCATTTGCCGACAATTCAACCGGTTAGCGAAAACAGTAACTAGGAGTATAAAAGCAAACATTTTACATTTGGTTATTCCAGATCCAAGTTTCTGGAAATTCTTTTCGTATGGCAGGCTGTGACTGTGATCCTTTTAATACTTGATCTTCCTGTCTTGGAATTGTCATGAAGGCGGAATCGTATGCTATTCTATCGATTAGAATTGCTGGAAAAGTGATTTGCGAGATACGATTATTATGGTTATGTTATTTTGTAAATAAGGTCTCAGTAGTTAAGTTCAATTCAAAATCGCGTGGGTTGATGACGCTGCCGTCTATGTCACTATAAAAAACCAGCATCCATCAAAAGTTGAAGATAATCATCCAACTTTGAAGGTAGAAAATAAATATATTTGCAAGTCATTCCTCAGACGTAAGATGGTAAATACAAAGCCATTTTTATTCCATTCCATTATTAGTTGCAGGCTGTAAACGAACTACTTGGCTTTTCCTTAACGAACGAGCTTTCCCTTTCTTTACATTTTTTTTCTAAATAATTAAATACATGCTCGTCTAGTTTACACACATTATACTTTCATTATCATAAAGTGAGTGACTAAATTTGTATAACGATTTTTCTATAAAAACACGACTGTATAAATTTTGTTTAATGGAAGAAATAATGTTAAAACCTTGCATGCAAGCGAATTGTATTTGGCTCCAATCATGTGGCTCGTAATGTAAATATTATTTCACTCCCACAAAAATCGCAAAATTTATTTAATATTATTTCACTCCCACAAAAATCGCAAAATTTGGTGTGGTCTATATGCCAAACTAATAACAGTTTCCATTCGAGAGGTCGAATTGTTTTGATGTAGCAAATGACGAATATGTTTGGATATTGGATAATATACAGAAAGTAGATATTACTATTAAGCTCGATGTCCTTTAACTTGCACACACACACAAAACAAGTAGATGATTATCCATTGAGTTCATGGCCATGACATATGTGAAATCGAGATACCAACATAAAGCGATTTAAAATTACGAAATTACTTGTGACTATCAAGGAAGATCCAATTTTCTAGAAAACTTTTACGTATCGATGGAGTATTACCCTTATGTTGAAATTCAGTTGTTTCTCCGGAAGTACTATACGGGACGACACGGTCGTAATCAACTGCCGAATCGAATGTTGCGTCAAGTATGTGGAATTGCAATGGTGCATGATCTTCGTAATATTGATCTAGAAATTCAGCACCAGATGGTGAGGTTAAATTTATATAACTACATATGTTAGATCGTAAATTGTGGAAAATAGAAGCCCACTTGGACTGACTGTGTAATTTTGTTTGTGAAAATTTGTTGAATCAATCGGCCTTACTAATAATCAATCACTAATGTCGGCAATAGGTGCTTTTCTTTTTTAGTTCAGAGCTGATGAGCACTGAACAGAGTTCGAGCGTTATAAGCGCGCTCCGAACCGAGCGTGCTCAGAGCGTTCTGATGTTGTTTTGTTTTTCCTGTTTTTTTTTTTTTTTTTCTGTCAAATGTCACTGCAAGTATGCACGTAAACGACACGTTTTGAAAACGGAAATATGTATGGGAAAACTTCTGTTTTCGTAGAAGTTTTCGGGAGTTTTCGCGAAAACCCGGTTTTCGGCCCGGTGTAAAAAGCCTATTACTTGTTATAACCAATTTCGTTCCAAGTTTAAATTTAAGGAGTCCTCAAGCCGCGTTCCACTGGCACATCTTGCAATTACCTATTCTGATTGAAAAGTGCACCAATCAGTAAACGATACGAGGATACGACTGTCGAAAATGTATTTTCTGTACAAATGAGTTTCAGTCAAACGTTAACGTAACAAAAGTCATGACCAAAGACCAACCACATAACTAAATACATGCACAACAATCTGGTCCATGCTTAGAACTGTTGGTAACTTTCGTCTCACTGTATTATGTCCCTAGACTTGAAGATATAAGTTGAAGTCATACACAACAAATAAAAAGAACTATTGAAGAAGGTATTCAAGCACAAATACAATATTAAGAAATGAAAATAGGAAGAGTATTAGCAAAGAAATTTAATATTATAAATATTAATTTTCTATATCGTACTTTTCGACATCAAAGAAGATCCAGTTTTCTGGAAATATCTTTCTTATTGTTGTCTTTTTGGGGTAATCGTTGCTTTCTTCCTGAATACTATCATCTGAATACAAAACAGCCGTTAGCAATGCTCCTTCATTTTGCATCCTCGCATGACCATGTCGTAGGTACCAATGTATACCTAATAATAGTAGAAAACTTGAATGTGTGTTTTTTTAAAAACAAAAAATATCCGACTTTAGTGAAATTAATTTTATCTTTTAATTTTTTAATTTTAATTTTTATTAAGGCTGTAGTTGAGCAAAGCGAAATTGTCTATTCTCTGTGGATGAGTTTCATTCGGGAGCTGTGTCGAATGTCAAGTATTGTAGAGTAGAGGATTAAAGGCTTGGGTATTTTTTTTTTTACAACAAAGGCAACTGACACGAGATTAGATAACAAACAATTCCACCAAGTAACACAATTGGCATGTTGTGCGGGATTCAATCTACGTTAGCAGTATGCTTAAAGAAAAATACTAGCTGGTCTTATACCATTGACAACTGCATTTTTGTAAGCTTGAATATGCGTAGTTTTTTTGAATATTTTATTTTAGAGATTGATAATGAAATCTGATCAATTTTTTCCTTTTCAGAACTTTGGATAAATGATCATTTATTTTGTTTAGTCTGTTGACCTAATATTATTTTATGTACTTAGTAAAGTCCATGTATACCTATCATGCTTTCAGGAAAAAAATTACGCTTCGGGGGATCGGATGTAACTTTCACCCGATCAACTTCAGTTGAATTTTCTTCTGTTGGTGCTATTTGTTTTATTTGTACTTTGCTAAAACGTGTACGTGGACTAATTTTAAGAATATGGAAATCTGTAGAAATCATATAAGGATGTAAGTGTTTAATTGAAAATGATTGTCTTATAGCTAACGAAGGACAAAAATGTAAGACGAAGACTATGTTATGAGGGTTCTAGATAATGGTTGCAAAAAAAAAACACATTAAGTATACACAAACTCACTCAGTTTAAGAAGTGCTTAAATCCAAATCGCACCAATTGTAACCTAGACTGAACCACCTAAACCGAGTGAATAATGCTGTAATAAATGGTAATGCCTCTCTCAAATATGTCGTCATTATTAAGTGTACACAAAACGAATTCAACCAGTTTAAATAAATAAATATGAAGGACGAAAAAAGTGCAAATCAGAAAATTTTCAAAAGCCAAAATGTGAAGCCGCCAGCTGCTAAGATCTTTTCAAACACGTACTAGATACATACTTAGTAAGGTCACTGAATATCCAATTTTCAGGGAATAATTTGCGTATCGGAGGATCTAAATTGCTTGTCATATCCAAAGGGAAAGTTCCAACTATCAAATCACCCATGTCCACGTCGAAAGCACTAACGCGATTAGCGGCCGTTTTTCGAAGAATATATTTTCGTCCTAAATTCGATTGGATGTAGATAACGAGGAATATTAGTGTGATATTGACAACAAATTCAGAAACAGAATTAATACAAAGCAACTTCCAAAACATGGTGGTGGATTCATAAAAAATACTGACTAGGGGTGGCGGAATGCTTCCTCACCTAAGTGAGGCTAAAGTCACAAAAATGGCAACAGATTGCCAAGTATCAAATATGACAAGGGTACAGTCACTCGTTCAGAGACGGGTGCTATGAGGGAATTTATTATGAACGAAAAAATTATTTAAAAAAATATTTTTGGAAGTTTTAAGAGCTTTGTTGCGATTGATTTTTGTATGAATCTTTCAACAGCACTCTATTTATAATTTAACTTGTTCCAAAAGCAAATTTAAAAAAAAAACACTACTCCCAAAACTGTCTTAAGACCATTAAGTTCATCTCGGAATCTGCTGGGCAGTTCTTAAATAAAACTTCATAGAGCACGTCAAGTATTTAACAAATGTCACTTCTTCTTCCCGTTTTTTTGATGTCGCATATATTTATTAAAATATTTTAATATTTTGCTCTTTTGCCTATTGTCAAAAGTAGACAGTGTTGGATAGCAAACAAAATTTAACGATTTATTTGACAGCAAGTGTCCGTTCCCATACTCTTCTCAGTGAAATAGCTAAGTAAGCGTAAATTGCCAGTGGCAAAACAGACTTATAAAACAAAAGTTCTATCCAAAATTGAATTTTCAATGTGGAAATACGGATCTTTCGTTAATTGTTATTAAGTATTATCACAGACAATTATATTATCTTTGCTATTATAATATTTTTCTTGTCGAAACCAAAATTGATTGTCAAAGGAATGTTTCTCATTTTTCTAATCAGCAATCGTAAAAAATAATCTTAGCATCACCCTGTTAACACAAGTTTTATAAAGTTTCGGACATGTTTGTGTCCAGGATTTCTAACGTGAACGAAAGGTATTTCTATCTGTCTAGCTGATGTAAAGTTTTTTTTTTAAATTGTAAAAAACTCAATATTCAAAATGACGATTAAGTGAATAAATAAAAGGATCCAGTTCTATTAGCACAAATAAAAATAAACGATCGACCTTGAACAGTCTATAAAACTGAATCTTAAAAGTAAATATTCTTAACTTTTAATGTAATTATAAAATGAAAGTGACAACAGGCAATGAATTATTCAAATAAGCATTTTCAGCGCAAGTATCTGGTAGATCGAAAAATCTATAAGAGAAAGTTATAAGCACAGCTTAACCTCCACCTGGTATCAATGTCAGTTGGTTGGTATTTACTTTTCAAAATTTTCAACTATCCACGTTTCAGGAAATTCTTTTCTAACCACGGGAGCAGTTGCAGCAGCAGGAACAGATTCACGTTGAACTAAAAGCGTTGGACTAAATAATGCATTCTCAGGTACAGCATCGGCTAAAATATTTTGCACAAAATATGGTTGTGCCGGGAATTGGCCTGTTGGATATTAATAAATTTAACCACAAAGAAAACGATCTAAATATGGATTAGAGTATTATTTCGGAGACTGCTAAAATATAGTTGAACTGACATGGTTAAGCCTTGAATTCAATTCGGGGAATATTTAAATAAAACCAAAGTATACTTAATTGTTGATCAATCACTTAAGTTGTCGAATACTGACACATAGATAAAACAGGATGGAAATTTACCAATTTCATTTATTTTCCGGTCAGAAACTATCAGTTTGGCAAAATACAAATATCAAACTCAGAAACCACTAACTGGATTTCGAGATGAACTTGTGTCTATTACAAGCCGATTGGAAATTAGTAAGGATTGTGGAATAAAAGTTTTAGATGTTTTAAAATAAGGCAGAGATTTTTTTTAACAATGGAGATGGACAAAGCATTCGAAGGAAAAAGCCTAAAACTACCAAGAGTTATCGACTCAACTTAAAAAAAA
Organism: Cheilosia vernalis; assembly: GCA_949126925.1. NCBI lineage: Eukaryota > Metazoa > Arthropoda > Insecta > Diptera > Syrphidae > Cheilosia > Cheilosia vernalis. The sequence goes on from OX421362.1 coordinate 9,045,079, forward strand.
AAAAAAAGGGAAACTCTTTCACACATTGGACGCCACTGTTATTCTAGATTCCAAAAGTTATACAGGTCATAATATTTTTGTTAAAAAAGAATTTAAAATTTAATAAATTTTGAACACAAGAAAACAATTTATCAACCACCACCAGACAAAAGAGAAAGCTTCACAGATTTTAGAATATTTATAAAAAAATAAATATAATAATACTTCTCAATATCATCAACTATCCATGTTTCGGGAAATTCTTTTCGAACTTGCTCCACTAAAACAGCTGGTGCAATTTGTTGCGTTTTGTGAACCGCTTGTGCTGTACTAAATAATACAATCCCGGGTGAAGCCAGGGGTCTTGCAACAAAACTAGGTGGGATTATTCCTGTTGAGTAAAACGTTGTTTCGCATAATTGTTACTAAATACAAAAGTCAAACGAAGACAGATAAAATCGGTTTGAGATCAAATTTTCTATTTTGTTGCAAGATTTCAATTCGGAGAAGCTCATTGCCAATTATTAAGTAATCTATTATAAAGTTAAATTTAACTAAACGCAGTCAAAACCCCTATATAAAAACAGAATAAGGAATGTTCAATGAGTATGAAGTTGATGATAATGCAAAATATTTAAATAAAACAACTACAGTAACACACTTAAATTATTTACTTGTTTATATCTTCAACTATCCAAGATTCGGGGAACTCTTTTCGAATATCAGCTGGAACGATTTTTTTTATGGTTCTACCACCTCCAAAATTTGGCATATCATGTGAGCCGAATGAGCTTCGCGTGCCTACGGCAATGCCTAAATAATCTTGAAAATTATGTCTCAACATCAATAGTGGAAAAGAAAATTTTATCGATTTGCAAGGGTTTACTTAAGAGAGAAAATCCCAAACTTAGCTTATCCTGAAGTCGTTACACAATTTAAATAAATAGGAATGAAATTAAAACTTGAAAATGAAGAACTGATAGCTAGAATGTTATGAAACTACAGAAAGGAGCCATTAACCCAGATGAGTGAGACAAAACCAACATTTACAAAAAACAAACATCAATGGAAAAGAAGAACCAACAAATCACGAAGCAATATATTATAATACAAGTATTTACGTCTTGATATCATCAACTATCCAGGTTTCGGGGAAAAGTTGTCGAATTTCTGGAACAATTTCTTGGTGAATACCAGGAGGACCAGGAATACCACCCGCAGCTGCTACAGCACCTCCGAAACCACCGGCTGGAGCTAGTGCAGATATATAGAATGCGTCCTCGAAAACGGGAGGTTCTGAAAACGGTTTTGAACATTCAAATTACTTATAGCTCCAGGATTCTACCACTTCAGTACCATGCCAAGCTTTCGGACACCAAAGGGTAATATTTTGTTGAGTCAAATTTATTTTTTTCGAGAAGAAATGAACGACTTTCTTCGTAAAATGTAAGTTGCCTCAGGGCTATTGATATTCTACTATACTTGTGGGTGTCTCACACTTTCGTAGTTACTAGTTGAATGTTGCTTTTAGAAGAGAGGCTGACCGTTTATAGTATTTGCTAGAACAAAAATGAGTTTTCCCAGCAGCATAACCACCAAGGTCGCCAATTCAACGCAAATAAAGGTACGTCGAAAGCTTTTTTAAATCCTACCCACCTTACTTACAGATCAGTTGAATATTTGAGATATAAGACAAGCCTTATTGAAAGATATGTACCTAGTTTCCAACTTAATGATGCCACAGCATTCTACAGAACTCACAACTGACTCAAAGTTCCATTACGCGATAATAAGTAATTTAAAATGCCCGTCTTATTGGTAACACTTTCAATATCAAACACACAAATTGAACCCATTTGTATAAAACCTTCACTTTAACTCTTGTTAAGCTTGTCAACCTAAATTACAACCCAAGTATTGAAATAATTTGTTGCCAATGTATTGTGCCTTGACGAAACCACCAATGAACTTTGTTTCTATGGTTAAAATAATAGTACACCTATTTAGCAGATGCAAAGCATTTAATTTTAAGATTAGTAGTATAATATATATGTGTGTGAACTTTCAGGAAAACATGGACAAAACGAACACAACGGCACAAAATAAAAAAACATCCAGTAAAGTATATCTATTTACGTTTCTGTATCATAAACAATCCAAGTGTCAGGAAAAAGTCTACGAATTTCGGTGACAACTTTTGACAAAGTACCAGAAATTCTATTTGAGGATGCTGCTAATGCAAAGCCAGCAGAAACAGGACGAATACCAGTAGGACCACGATGATTTATATGATATCTTATTGGTAAATAATATGGCTGACCTAAAATAATATTTTAAGACAGTCAACTTTGAAATAGAAATAGTAGGTACAGATAAAATAATAATATTCCCTCGTATAAAAAATATAGTTATTATATAAGCTTTTTGCACAAGTTACGGCAAAAAATGTTGCGTGCTATCCGACACTTGCTAAAGAAAGTTTTTCAAATTTGCTTTTTCGTACGAGAGGTGGCTTAAAATGCATATTTTTGAAGGCATTTCCGTGCTTCAGCTGGAAGTTAGTCAAAAGTTGTTTCGATTCCCATTTTAAATGATTGGTGTCTTAGGAAAAAAAAAGGAATATGTTTGTAAATTTCAAGAACAATCGAAACACAATTTTCAGACATTTTCACTTCATTCGTTAAATGTTATCGAAGAAGGTAACAATGGATATGCAAAGTTAACACGCCTATCAAATGTGTTAGGTGTCAGGTGCACAGTTAATTGTTAACCAATGGATAAGACGAGCACAACAAACAAATGGAAACAAACAAATGCAAACATCAGCAGGTATTATTTACGTTTGTATATCATCAACTATCCATGTTTCGGGAAACAGCTTGCGAATTTCGGGAACCATTTGTGGTGAAAGAGGCGGCAGACTTTGTGGTAACCCGGCTGCGATAAAGGTACCAGCAAATGTTCTAGAGCCTGGCATAGCTCTTATTAACGATCTTTCGTCAAAATCGTAGTTTACCATGGATAGTCTGTAGAAATGGTGATCTATAATAGTTAAAAATATATTTTTTCAGGGTGATAGCTCTTGTCACATCTGGAACGAGAAATGTGATTGTGAATAGATTCCGCCCGTACGGTCGCTTCTAAGTCCAGCCTTTCAAATTAATTGGTTATGTTGATACATGAATAGCTTTCTTCAGTTCGAAAAAATGTACGAAAACGATACATGTTGCGGTCACTATATTTTATAAAAATGTACGCAAGCTTTGAGCAACCTATTTGCCAATAATATAGGTTAGATTATTTTTTAATAGTAAAAAAAATACATGAACATGAATACATAAGCGCAGTCAAAACTGGTCTTTCATTACCGACATGACAACTCCAAACTTTCAGTGTGAACGTAAGCCGATTACCGAACTGACAATGACAAAATATTCAGTAAAATCAACATATTATTTAAATCGTGGTGGAGAGCTCGAAAGCACATCGTTTACGAATGATTAAAATTTACTACCAAAATTCCGAGTTGGTGGTCGCAACTTTAAGGACGTTAGCCCCAGTTTTAAATTTACGGCGATGATGCTCATTTTTGGTTAAACGTCCTCATCAATAAGCAAAATATGCGTTACTGGACAGAAGGCAACCCTCATGTGCTTCATGAAACAGCCGGCCGGTGGCGTCATTGGGCTGTTTTTTTTCGTCGTTGAAAATACCGTCAAGTTACGGTAAACGGTGTTCTCTACGGAGACATTTTGGAACGTTTTTTCTTTGAGCTATTTCATGAAGTGGACATCAGTTATAAAGTGATTCCAACAAGACGGTGCCACAAGCCACACAGCAGTTGCAACAATCGAGTTATTGAAGTCTCACAGTCGTTGAAAGTGTTATCTAAAGAAACGGATCCTACTACTGGCCGTCATTGGATTTAACTCCGCTGGACTTATTTTTATGGGGCTACATCATTGGTCTATGCCAACCAAGCCGGCGATGTTAGATGAGCTCAGAGCCAGTATTTAACGAGAAATAGCGGCCCTATCGGTCGAAATGTGCGGCCGAGTCATAGAAAATCAAGTCCTTAATAAAAGATCCTTTATAAATAATATAAAGTTCAATGTTTGCTCCTCACCCCAGCTATTATACAAGTAAATCTTTAAAAACATAAAAAAAAATGTATTTATGTAGGTATGGGTTTGTTAAGGCCGTCAAATTAAGTGTACCTATTGTATTCTTAGGACATAATCTAGGGCTAAATATACACCAAAATTTATCTATCTAAATCTATCTCGGCGAACGCAGCTAAAAGATATATAAATTTAACATTTTTTGACAGATGGCAAATTTCTGTAAATCTCTCCGTATTCTCAATTTGTTCACCACTACATTTGGGTTAGGCTGGCAGACCACAACAAATACATCCTCACTCAGGCCAGAGTGTGTTTATTGGAATACCACAGGATCAAATGATTTCAAAACTACTCGTTTAATCACCCGGAGCTGAGAATAAAGCGTTGGAGGTAGCCGATGCTTAAGGGAGTTCACCGAAATTATTGAAGAAGTGTTCTCACAGATGTAGTTTTCTACGAGATGAGAGGCTGGGTACTTGCAAAGGAGTTGAAGTACTGGTGTGTAAGGAGATTTTTTAATTTGTATTGAATTGAAACTGGGTGAGAGTGAAATCATCTTTTGGTATACATAGGTACCTACTATAAATAATTTCATTATTATTAATAGGCTTTTCACACGAAGCCCAAAACCGTGTTTTCCTCGAAAACTCGTCGATGCATTCACACCGACCACCAACTAGTTTTCAATCAGCTGTGAGTCACTATAGTCGTCAAACTTCGGTGCAAACTTTTGTGGTAACAAATTTCGATCGTATTAATTAACAAACAAAATGAATTTAGTTCATTTAAAAATAATATTAGCCCATCAATTACCTACTTGTGGAAAATGATTTTAAGTTGTGAGTTGTGACATTTGTTCGGTCAACCATTTTGCTGAATATTGCAAAAGGTGTGTTTGTTCCAACAACCCAACGATTGGAAGTCGTTTTCGTGGTGTTTTCGTGGAAAACGAGAGCAAACGACTCGTTTTGAAAACTGAAATATGTATGCGAAAAATTCTGTTTTCGTGTGTTTTGGCGAAAACCCGGTTTTCAACTGGCTTGGTGTGAAAAACATATTACCCACTTATTCAAATGGTATTGCCTGTTGAAACGAAACATAAAGGTTCTCTTAAAACCCACATACATAAGTAACATTTACATGTTTGATTACAAGAAATATCGACGTAGAGTAAGTTGTTATCGACGCATTATGCAGAGGACGAACACAACAAATATATGCAATAGGTTGTATTTACGTGTTAAAGTCTTCAACTATCCATGTATCGGGAAATAGTTTACGAATTTTAGGTACAATAATTGGTGAAAACCCACCACTATCACTTGCAGCAGCAGTTGAATATTGCAATACTGATGTTCGGAGCCCGTAAATTGGCCGTTGTTTATGGGCCCTGTAGTACCACGAATCGAAATCATCTGAAATAGTTGAAGAAACACATATATCAAGTCCAACATTTAACTGAATCTTGGTTGGACTCTGTACAAATTCAATCTCAAAATGCGTCCAATTTGGTAGTTGGTATACCGCATGCGTGCGTGAATTTGTAATTTTTGTTCCATTTGCATTCAAAAACAAGTGGCAATCATATTCTTTTAAAAGGGGCAAAACCAATATAATTTATCCAACTCAAATTTACAGACGCAAGACCAATCGCTTGCATCGTCGAGAAAGATCTTTCAAAATTTTGAGAGAGGATTTGTTTAAATTTTAGGTATACGTCAATGTTAAAGTGACAAATTGGTGAAAATAACTTTTGTTTGTACATTTTTGCATTTGCCGAAAACTGGTTAGATCCCAAAATGCCACCAGCTTTGTGGAAAAACCGCATAATCTACCTTGTGCCAGTATAATGTTATTTTTGTTTTGAAAGGATCTACATACGTGTACACTTGACTTACTTTGTTTGTAATATTTAAAAGGACTTAAATGGGAACTGTTTTGCGGGAATCTAAGGGCACACCACCAAATCTACAAAAAACAAAATTGCCTTCAACCTATTTGAGAAGGACTTCTAATAACCACTTGCGCAATTGTACCTCGTACTTAAGTTCGCTCCAACGAACACGGACGTCCATATCCATGTCTCAACAAAGTGCACACGCACGTTCGACAACGAAGCACTATCAATATTATCATGAACGGCTTGTGGTCTTTTCTCCAAAAAGTACGAATACAGCGGTAATGGGAGCACTTGAACCGAAAACAGAAAGAATATCGTTAGAGATGAAGTAAGGTGCAATAAGGAACAGATAGGTAGGTATGTGTAACTACATGAAAATCAAGCATTATGTAGATGACGCGTTAAGAACTAAACTAACTCATTTGCTGCCAATTCAAGCTCATTCCATATCCACGTCTCGACGAAATTCTTCCTAACAGTAGGTACGTTCTCACCTCCTGCCGCAGGGGATGCATTAGCAGTAGACCCAACTTCGGTTAGAGTCGTGGTGTAAACCACCGATGGCGCCATTGTGGTTATAATATACTGTGTATCATAGTAATGGTGAGCTGCAATCATCAATCTTAGGTTAGCAGAGCAGAAACCAATAACAACCAACTCTAAGTGTAGGTCTACTTAAACAAAATATATACACAAGTTTATCGTTTTATTTTTTAGGTTTTAGGTAAGTTTTGGTAGTGGAAAGTTGGTCAGCAAACATTAAAAGTGTAAAAAAATAAAACAAAGGAGTTAAACAAAAGTCAAGCCATCAACAGGAAGAGATAACACACAACAAACCTATTCGCGTAGCCAAGCCAGATCCAAGTCTCAACAAATTTCGACCGAACTACCAATTTTGGAACTTTTTGGCTGCTGCTATTCGACTCGAATCTATCGATGCTGGTTCCTTCTTCGGCATCGTCGTACGATGCACTATCAACCGAATCATATTCGACTTCGTCACCTTTTAGGACGACACTTGCCTCTAAAAAAAAATCATTTTGTGGGTCAATGTGTAAGTGCGTTTCAGATATAGGGCTGCGCGAAATCGTTTGAAAAATTAGTTTTTTTTTTTTTCTGTCCATCACCTTCATGCTGGCGGTTTGTCTCAACAATAGATTCTTAGTCACAGAGTGAGACCACAATAGTGGAAGAGAATGAGGGAACAAACCCTTTAGTTTTTATTTCAGTGGAGTAGGATTCCCAAAGCCAGGATTCAGGAAATTCCTTGCGAATTTTCGCTAGTTCATTGCTTGATGCACTAGGCTCGAATGTTGTCGACTCTAAAATTGACTCTGTCCCATCAAATGCTTCCTCTGCAAGATATTCATAGGGTTGATCGTCTAATACACCGAACGGCAGGGGAGAGGGGAGAACTTTATTTATAAAACGAAAGAATCAGGACTTTCGAATCGTGCTGTGGATAAAATGTATATAATGTAAATTTAAGCGTGCAATACTCACTTTGTTCGAAGGGGAAGTGGGCATTGGTCATGGTAACTACACCGGAACTTTGTCCAGGATATCGGCCATAACCATAGGACCATGGTGTTTGGGTATCATAGTGGCTGAGATCTTGGAAAATTGTATCCTTTTTCAGGTCGTTGCCGCTCTTCAGGAGGAGAACACTTTGATCGACACCTAGCAAGCCGACATACGAGTCGGGATCTGTTGTCACTTCGAGTTTGATATCTTCGCCGGGCTTAGCTTGAGCTGGCACGTCTATTGAGATCTGTTGGACGAAGAATCGTATTTAATTTGAAGGAAATGAATCAACAATTAATGGACTAAGACGTTCGTGTCGTCAGGGCAATTGGTAGTCACGGGCCCAAATTGTAGTTAAAAAATCATTGGTTTTCAAAAGGTGGCAGTTGTTAAACAGCAAACAAAAAACTAAAAATTGGGCCGCATTGACAATTGTATATATTCCGCGGTATTAATAATTAATCATTTTTAGTGTCGAGGCTCAATTTTTCCAACTCACAATGGCGAAGTTTTCCATAGAAAATTACATATTGTGACCTAGAAAATATTCAGTGTGAAGGTTAAAAATGATTCCGCGATACCAATAATCATTTTTAGTGTCCAGGCTAAGTTTTTCGAACTCACAATGGCGAAATTTTTTATACAAAATTGCATATAATATTTAGTGTGGAGATTAGAAATGATTATTAGTAAGGCCCATTATGTATTAGTAAGGCCCACTGACTTTTGACTACTAGTGAATCGACCATCAGATACCTAATCTAAATCGCAAATGGTTCACAATAGCGAATTTTGTATACATCTGAACTAAAATATAACTTGTGAGTTTGTAAGATTATAAAATCGAATTGTTCTGTCACTGACGTTAGTAAATTGTGGTGACCACATAATCGATTTTTAACCTAAATGCAAACTTACCGAGTTTTCAAAGTCTTTTTCGAAATTCAAAGTTTCTTCGGTTGATAAAAAGTCACTACCAACGACGTAGTGGATTAAGATGTTTGCTTTCGGAATCATCTCGAATGTTGGTGTAATTTTAAACACATGGTAGTTGCGATTTTCAGGAACCTGCAAATAAGAGTAGATTTGAGAAGAGGTAATTGCTTTCGTAATTACTAATGATGCGGGTACACTGTCAATAATGTTAAGCAATTTCGGTACTTTATTTAAACTGTTCAGCTAAATATTCTGTTAAAGCTGAGTTTGAATCCCGAGCCCGAGCCCCCTTAGTAGAAAATATATTTCAATTTCGACTAAGAATTTAAAAAGTTCACAAAGCTGTATTTTTCAAACAAAAGTTGCTATTGTGAGCTTCCGTAAATAGGTTATAAAATTCTTCCTTCTTTTTCATCTTACTTCGGTCAGCGATTTGGTGAAAAATAAAACGACTTACCTCAATGACTTCACTCTGAATAATGTCACCACGTCCAACGATGGTGTACACAAAGTATGGAATTGGCTTTCCATTTTGTACCCTAATCGATACATCCTTACCAAGCCTTGGGCTGTAAACATAAAACAAACAGGTAATACAAACACAAATCAACATTTAAAATATCGCTTACTTCTTTGTCTGGACAGTGATTTTAAGTGACTCATCAACCGGGGTCTCGGTGTGTACGAATTTCGACAAGGAAGTCAAATACACTGTTGAGTCTAAATAACTAGCCTTCACGGAGTAATAAGAAGATCCATCGTCGGTTAGGGTTACTTCGAATTTCGCCATACCATCCTTGTCCAGATTCGATGTCAATGTGGTCGTATTTGGTTTAGGTGCAGCTGTAGTTGACGTGGTCGATCCTCCAGCTGAAAGTTCGATTGGTTGATGTCGGTACCAGTAATCCGGTGGGCTAACTGTCAGAGTAATTGGATTCTTCGTATCTTGAACGGGAGATCCGTCGAGATTCTTAACGACAACCTGCGAAAAAAGGGCGAAACAGTTTACAACTACTCCCTCGAATGGATAAACTTCAAATCAAGTTACATTAATAACGACTGGCTTTCCTGGATGGTAAACGTATGGTACATCGACGCCATTGATTTGGTACTTTTCACGGTGCAAGTTCACCGTAGCTGTAGAGTTTTGTTTCAGTCCAGTTAATTCCTCTTCGACAATCGCCAAAATGGTCAGTGGTGGAGTATAACGCTCCTTGTCCAATTTCAGATCTTCAACAATGTCAAACTCAACATTGCCTTTGCCGTCGATTTGAACGGTCTTCTCAGCAGCCGGCTGATCGGGACTACCACCATAGTAGTAGTATGAGGTCTTGGCAGATACAACAGCCTTTCCTTTGACTGGTTTTCCGTAGGTATATCTGTTGGGAAAGGTTTTTTTTTGTCAAATTTTAAATAATTGTGTTAAGACTTTTGTGCCAACTCACTTTGATCTAACAGTGACACGAATCTTTCCATCGACAATAGCGACATCCTTGGGTGCTTCAACTTTAACTTCGAATTTGGGCAGGACATACTTGTCAACGTCAAAGTTCTTACTCTCTGTGGTGCCATCTGCACTAACCTCTATGCTCCACGATCCTAGTACCGGAAATTCAGACAACTGTAGCTCACCCGAATAGACACCCTTTGTGAGTTTGACATCATTCCACTGCTTGATGCGGTTGCGGGCTCCATCCTAAAATTAGTTTACCATAAGTCACACATTTCGCAGACAACAATATGATTTACTTATGTACATTGATTGACAAGTTAATTGGTCCGTCCACTTTTCCAGGTCTGGTATTCTTATCTAAGAAAAGAACCCTGAATTGAATTTTATCGCCTGGCTTGTAGGTTGCCTTATCCGTTTGGATGTACACTGATAGTTTTTCACTGGCAAAATTCAGTTTGGTCGTATTTTTGAACTCAATGCCTGAGAGACCCTCAGCTGTTAGATTGTAGTCACCGTCAGTAAGTTTTGGGATCTAATAGAGAATGAGTTTTGAAAATAATGAATTTTTGGATATGTATTTGCGCGAAATAGAACTCACATCGAATTTTACGATCTTTGTTGACTTTGGTGGTACTTCGACTGTTTGAGAGATATCGAAGGAAGGTCCTATGAGTCCTATTTTGAATTTGCAATCTGAAGGGGCGTCATGCACAGACACGGTTACGTGGTAGTCGGATTTTGACCGCAACGTGCCAGGGCCAATTACTGAATACAGGCTGCAAGTGAAAGGAGAAGTTAGTAGGAAAATATTTTCGACGAAATCGGTTGAAATAGAGAAAGAGATGCTAAAAATCCTGTTTTTTTTTTCAACAATAATGAGAAACCTTGAGATGTGAAAGACGTTTCCAAATTAACATAAAATCGTCCGGTAGAAATCGACATTCGTGTACAAAAGATATAAATTTGACACTTGTTTGGTTGGTTTAAGTGGCTGTATTCCCGATACTGGCGAGGGAAAAACACAAGTAGCGCATTGAGCGCCGTTTTGAAACGTTTGCCGTGATCCTTAACCTGAAATGGAGTCTGCTACGAGTATATGCTATTGTGACAAGATATCTCTCATCGGTATTAAGATTTGAATTGCTGTTCTTTGTGTCTCCACAAACTTTGTTGAGCGACAACTTGCCGCAAAACTTCAATTTCTAAGACGAGTCTTATTCAAAGTGGCCCCTTTGACTTTCAAGTACTTTTCTGTCAGCAAGTATTATAGTCGCTCTTTGTTTACTTCATTGATCCTGAAATTTCCAAATTGAAGATACGTGCGAAATAACTATCAGAAATAACTCCAAAAAAAATTGACTCTAGTGGCTGTAAATGCAATTTTTTGCGGTGAACTTATTGGACTTATAAAAATTATAAACTCCTCATCAAAAAATTCGGAAATCTGGTTCTGTAGTCATTAAGCTTCGTGCAAAATTTTTAAATCCACTTAACATTTACTTTTTTTGCAATTTCCATTTTTTAATTAGACCACTTAAGGTCCCACAGGTCTTAAATGATTTTATCTTCTTTTTTTAAATTCGCCATAAAAAAATTAGCACTAGGAATATGATTTTCTGAAATTGCTTAAGAATCACCCATCTTCAAAGTTAATTTTCAAATGCTAATTAAAGAGCGAGAAAAGCAATCCTGTCAATATTCAATACCACTGTTAATTACTTTTCTAACAATAGCAATAATAAATAAATATGCACAACAACTTTAACTATTAACCTTCATTGCATCGTCACCACTCGTCAAACATTTAAATGAATGGCGTCGATGTTGGGTCGCAGACGTAGTAAAATGTACAATAACTGCTCTGCCATTGTTGTGTTGGGTTTTCCATTTCCAATGACCGGTATTTTCAGACGGTATGCTATGCATACAGGGTAAAAGCCATAAAGAAAAAAACTTATACAGAGAGTTACAATGGAGAAATACAAACAGGTTGCGATGCCCTATCATTGGATTTCATCTGGCTAATGTCAGGTCTTTCCACAAAATTGGCATATATGCAATTTATTCCCTGTATGAAATGGATAATTGGAAGTTATAACTGGGGAATAACCCCATCCCATTTAACATTTTGAGTTACGAAGATCGTGTGTATTTACATATTTTTTGACAATTACAATAGAAAGATGGCGCTGATTCATGGAGTATTGCTGACTGATTTTTTAACCCTAAAAGTCTTCGATTCGACGACTTCAATTTCGTAATCTTACTGTGTCTTTTCAACCCGGGGACTTAGTAACGTTTGTTCACTAATTAACTCAGCAGCGTTGACAGGCGGTTAAAATATGTCCCCCAGATTTGACTATTTCTTCTAAAAAAAAACAGCTTTTGTAATTATTTTTTTAATATGTTTTACGTATATGTATACGAGTTAAAGGTAGGAATATCGAATTTGAAGGACGAACATGTTTGGGCTTACAAATGCAAAAATGTGCATCAAATAAATATACCCGATGAAAATGTCAACGCATGTTACTTTTTGAAACCATTTTGTATAGGTATTTAACCAGACTCAACCCAATTTCCATGAGGTTGGTGTTAAAATCCGGAAAACTATTTAAGGAACCATTACCAAAACGTATAACTTTTTCGTAGTGAAAATAACATTAGCTTTTTTTAAAAAAAAAACTTGTTTTCTAAACAAAAATAGTGCAAAGATACTAGAATTTTGTTTAAATTTTAATTACGTATCTGTCATCGCAAATCCACACAAAATAAAATCGAACAAACCTGTCATTGTTTCAATTCAGTTCAATTCGAATCAATTTTATTCAACAATAAAAAAAAAAAAAACAAAAAAAAAACATTTGTTTTTTTTTTTTGTAAGTTCTTGAAAATATGCGAATTGAAAACACCTTTCTAATGTTTCAAGGAAAAAAAGTGGAACCTAAAGTGATACAAAAAGCTTTAAAAAAAAATGTATTTTAATTTTGTTCGACGAGTGATTATCTTATTAGGGGTGGTCAGTAACCTCATCTCTGTGGTTAAATTTTAAGAGCCCAAAATTGTCTATTGTGACCTACGAAATATTTAAGTAGAAAGTTAAAAATGTTTATCAGTCGAAGAGATGAGCTTTATAATTTCTAAGGAGATTTGGGAACTAGTTACCTACTCTAGAATTGTTCGCAATTAGTTTCCGACTCAATCTTCACAAATCCAATAAAATACCCAACTATAATCTATACATATTAGCCCTTTTTATTATCAGCCATGATCTATATAGATCATCGATTTACATGCACTTACAACAACAGCATATGATCCTGATTCTCATCGAGATCATGAACCATAATCTGAATTATTTCTACTATTGCTCGCAGCGCTGTTTGGCGCTGTTTGTTTCATTCTTGAATGTTGGTGTGCCTGTAAAAGATAGCCTCACAGTCACGTTGCCAGACTAAAAAATTCAATACTCTTCATAGCACAAAAAATTAATCAGCATTTTTTTACATCCAATAAATTTCCCGTCCTTGGAGATTTTGCTTTTTAATTCTGTAAAGGTATGACAAGCCCAGCGAAATATTCCATAATTTTTTAAGTAAATGTTTAACAAAAAATGTTTATGAAATGTGTCGCAGTTCGTAAATAATAATTGTTTCACAAGTTTTCCGGCACAAGTTTAAAATACAAATCAGGTACAAATGTCCAGAAAATCTCGGAATATCTAATGATAAATGTAAACTAGCAGGCTGCCGACAACGACAAGCAACTGAAATGTCGTTGTACAGAATGTTTGCAATATGGCTGGTGGCATGGTCGTCTTTTGAAAGCAACTGTTGCCACAACTCGTCTATGATCCGTATTGTTTTATTTTCGTGATCTTATTCGGATCAGATGACGCTAATAATAAAATACGGCTATTGTAATGCCTTTGTTGGATCGGATCGCCGTGTAATGGTCCCTAAGCTATATATAACGCAGCACGCTTCTTTAATTAGCTGTCTTAAAGCTCAGCTAACTGAATTCATATGCAAATTAATGCCGCAGCTCTTAATGAGAGTGAATAGTGTGCAAGACTGTCGGTATTATCCAAACCTTATGACTATTAATTTATACTCATAGTTTTGGGGCAGCTCTATGACTCAATCGGGTGTAGTGTGATCAAATATCAATTGTGCTAATTAAAGTATGTTATCATAATGCACCGTCATCGACGTGGTGTTAATGCATTATGTTGAAAGCAAAGAAATTAAATTGGGCTGCGAGCTCATGTTCTCATTTATCAATTAATGTTTATGTTTACTTTTGAATGTTATGTCATTAGTACACTCTACTATATAATAAAACTGTAGGCGAAAACTGCTGCACAGATTTCGATGAAACTTTTTTTGAAATATTCCTTAAGATTCTGAGAAGGACATAGGCTATTCCTTTCATTGCCATGCCTATTTTTTAGGAGCGTTTTTGACCAAAATGTGTTTTTTCTAACTTTTCTCTAAATTTTACTCGCCTTTACTCGAACAATTCTTAATCAATTCAAACAAAACAAAATTCTTAAGGGAGTCAAACTTCCATAATTATTGTAAGCCATTGTAGCCTATATTAAATAACCGATTGCTCTGAAGTTCAGTATCAAGTGACTTTATTTTCAGTATCTGTACCTACTTACGTATCTTACGTTTTATAAAGTGTGTCTATATTTTCAATGTTTTACATTTTATATAGTCAGGTGTCGCACAGTGCCAATACTATAGCCATCAATCAGCTTTCTCTGTCATCTAAAAGCTAAGCTACAGCCCAAAATCTAACATGAAAAAACTAAATTTATTTTCTCAAATCGAAAATTATAAGCAACCGTTGTTCTTAATCGTTGTTCTAAAAATCAATCTCGGGTGGATTTGTGAAAACGTGAATAATCCAAATTATGTCAGTCGAAAAATCAATTTTGGACGGGGCGAAGTTGGCGGGGTCCGCTAGTATATAAGCAAAGCATCGAATAGAATTTCTTTTTGTTGTTGCCACATTATTTCTGAGTTTGAAATTATAGTGTAAAACGAGTAGTACCCTATATGAAGAGCCTACCAAAGTCAGAGTTGGCTTCATTCAATTACCATTGTAACCACATAGTGTACCTACACCTTGTATCGCTACGTGCTTCCCCTTTTCAATTGCACTATTACCTCGAGGTGCACTATTACCCGATTCGCGTGCACAAGAGTAACCACCAATTTTCAAGTTCGAAAGGATGATTTAGTACTCAGGTACATTTGTCTGAAATGTATTTCGGAAGTTACCTTCAGTTATTTTTTATTTGTATATCGCATGAGCGTTAAATTTAAATTTTAGCACGATTCGCTGTGCCCAATTAGGTCTGTAAAATACTAATCCGACAAAACTAAAAAAAAAATACAAAAATCCATAACCCTGACCTTAGATTTAATCTCTTTTTTTTTTGTTTGCTTATTTGAGTAGGACAGACATTGCAAGATTTATGTATGCTCGTTCGTCTGTATACATGCAAACTGAATCCTAAAATAAATTTTTAGCGTCTGGAGATTGTTGGCGTTTCGCTATCTGTTTGTCCGGCCGGCACTTTTCGTGTTGTTATGTGTTATGTCCAGTCCATGTCCATGAGTGCGAAGTAAACAAAAAAAAAATACTTGTTTAGTGAAGTAATTAAACATGTTGCGAGTTTGGGTTTTTGGTGCTCGTCGTTGTTCGGAATGCTCTTCGATGTTTATTCGTTTATTTGCTTGTTTCCATTTTTACTGAAGAGCCTCTGGCGATTCTTACATCTGTAAAACAAACACCACTTGCTTGTTGACATGTAAATCCACATATTTGTTGTTTCGGATGTGAACACAAGCGGATGGCTGCCAATTGATTGTCTTGCGGATATAATTATTATAAGGCATGTGCTTTCAGTAATTGGCTTTTTTTAATGGCAACGTTTTTCTAGATGCCTACCTATATTTATAGGGTAGTACACATAAAAACTGTGTAACAAAGTGATGCAGTTTCATCGAAAACACTGATCTTTAGGTGCGTTACGAAAGTCAGTTTAAAGGGACCAATAAGTATCTAAATTCTGTTTTCCACTTGCTTCTCTGATTTCATGTTCCTGATACGATGTCACGAGATACTCTTTGTCGTAAATCACAAAAACCTTAATCACACGTACTCGTGTTTACAATCAACTTCCGAAACAAGTTAGGTAAACAGCCTTTAGCAGTCGTAGAAAAATGGAACCACCAAACAGCTTCTTCATGACTGAGGCCGAAAAAAAAAGAAGTTGAGCGAGAATTTTAATTACTGGTATGCATTACTGATTTATTACAGAGTTATCATCTTTTGACATACTCGTAAGCTTTACACGGGAGACTTGTTCACGGAATCGGGAATCGGAACATGTTTTTTTTTTTTTTTGCTATTGCCAAGGACAAAACCAACTAATTTGTTGGTGTTTCAATTATCTATACAATGTCATGATCGTGATGTCACTTTTTGTGTTTGTATAACTGAGTTTTACCCTCTTTGTTTCAAAAATGAAACGCTTTCTTTTACAATTCAAAACTACGAATAATGTTGCTACGTATACCTTCAGACTCTGTCTTGTAGTCAGTGAAACATTTTTAATGTACATTTTATCTGGAATTCATTCCTTCATCTGCAAGTCAAAGAGGTTAATACCCCCTTGGCGTCTGAATTCAAATTTAAAATCATATGTAAATCAGTGTTGGTGTGACTATCTCCTTGATTATTAAGAAATTAGCAAGTCTGCGTTCGGATTAATTTACAATGCATATCAGCAACCTACCGAAGAGCATAAACAATTATATAATCTGTCCGTAAGTTTCAAGTGTATTTTGCACAAGTGGGTGGAGCCAGTCTTAGGTTCACAAGAGGCATCAACTTTTATGAAACTAATTCAATATCACTTACATTTTTGTGTGGACTTTTGTTTGAATTGCTTAGGTCGGGGGCAGCTACGGATAATTTTACTTAGCTACGCTATAAAAACCAAGATCGTAGCTACTATCAGGAACCAAAGGAAATAAAGCTATTACGCCTGATCTACATCAGCTCACCTCCGTGCAGACGTGTTTGCAATGGCTAAAAAATAAACTGTCATGCCATTTCGTAAGCTTACAAACAGAACCCTTCTAGAACTGAGCTTTACGCCCTGGCTAGCTAAAGATATGCATTCAAAGGGACTGAAGTAACTTCTATTACTTTTGTGGTCAACCAGTTTCTTCGAATGTTTGCTTGAGGTAAGGGCAATAGCTCATTTTGCTCGGACACGTATACATTTTGCCTTTATAGCCATGTTTGTTGTAACTTTTAAATAATTTTATGCCGTTCACCACTTTTAGATGTTCAACACGTCTTTGGGGATTTTTCTTTGACAGATTCCCTATGAACTATGCAATTCAACGAAAGTTGAAGGAAAAACAAAAAAATCTTCGCCTGCCTACTCTTAAAAATAAAATTCGCGTAGTCAGATATAGTAAAAAAAATGCACTGTAAGCTATGAGCAGCTTCTAATGTTTATCTTAATTATTAGACCAGACTCCAGAGTAACACTTAATTGTAGCCTAGATTGATATGAATTAAGTGAACTTGTTTAATCAGAGGAACGCTTAATGATTAGTCAGTATAGCTTGGTCACTTGCACACATTGTCACTGATTGGAATGTGCAATTTGCATAAATTATGTGACCCAATAAGTCCATATGTCCAATTTCTAGATGTTTTAGGGAATCCAATAAATATTTTAGTATATTTGATTTTCATCTTGGTAGGGATTCATTCAGAAATAAATGAATTTTTTTGTTAGTCTATGGTGGTCGTTTTTAAGTATATTTTTGTATTAAGTAATCTAGCGAGAACAGTGGATGTACTCATTTGAAATAAATAATTATAAAACTCTATAACCAGACTTTTGGGACCACACGAGAACCACTTTTAATTTCCTCTGAAATTTTACATCACTTAATCAACTCCTAATATATACAAGTTACATTTAATGCGAGTCTTAAATCACTATACAAATATACATTCAAAATTGGTAAATGCATATCATCATCTCGAATTGTTTAAAAGTAAATTAGCTTTTTGCCCATGTACAAAAATACAAGTTTATAAAAGTCACTAACAAGTTTAAATGTGTTTAGGGACTTCCCCGCACAAATCAAGATATCTACAAATTGTGTTACAGAAATTCGAAGAACTAGCATTCTTAAAATGTGAAAATGGGTTTTAAAATAATTGTATTAAATGTTGCTCCCTAAAATATGTCCCAATCTGATCTGCGTGGAAGAAGACATTTGTCAAATTTACTTTAAATTCTCCTTACGGATGTGCAATTCCTGTATTTACTCTTGAAATTTTGTATGGAAAAATTGTACCGATATATTTTTAAAAGTACTTAGAACCAGAAAATATAACTTTTTAATAATTATAACATAACTGTCAAAAAAATTAAGATGAACTCTTTTTCTTGTTATGATCTTTCGACGTTCGCATTCAGTCATTGGAATAATCACCTATACAAAAATTAACTTAAATCTTATCGATTTAATACCGAAGTAATTTTTATAGAAACATGTCTATTTACCACAGCAGAAACCATTTAAACCTTTCTCTGAACAGAAGTTTGTGCAGCTTATAAGGAAGATTTTTGGAAAACTTTCAAATTAATTTTCGAACTGTTCTGGAGGTGTTATCCTTAAGCGATGAGGTAAAAAACGAAATACATTCCTACACCACTGCAAGCCTAATTTGTAGAATGATAATCTTCAGTCCATTTGCGCAGGGAAATTCGTTTCAGTCATCTATTTTTACTAGGTACGGATACGGCTACGATCCATTAATTTTATCAAATCAATTCAATGTTCATGTAGTCAAGAGAATTGCTACACAAAAATGAAATACATTAAGATAAGGATGGGAATGAGAGAATAAAAGACGCTCAGCCCGATCCCTACCAAAAACCATAAAAAAAAGGTATTAAAACATTCTGTGTGATATTTCCACTAAGCCAGATAACAACGAAGGTTATATAATTTCGAGAAAAAAGGTCATCAAATTGCATCGCCATCACAGATAACAAACATATTAAATATATTCACGTTCAATTGGAATAGGTACCTATACCTACACACAAAACCTTATCAAACTTAAATCACCTCCGACCCATCCCATCATCAAAAGACAAACAACAAAACAAAAAAAAAACGTATTTCTAGTTCCAAGAACATGACAGACCGGGAAAACCACATTCAGATAGAATAAACAATAATTTATTTTGTTGTTTCTGTTTGGATTGTTCAACACTATCGACTAATTAACGCAATTAACAATGGCTAACTTAAGTTTAAACAAAAAACTTTATTTTTCTTTATTCAGTTGTAATAATTATTGGTACTAACCCGTTGCAATGGACCAAAACGGCAATTTGCAAAATGCAAATACCGGTTAAAAGAATTCGCGACATTATAGACGCAGTTGGGTACTTTTTCAAATAGTTCTTTGCTTCACTGATCGTATATATGTATAGTAGTTTAAATAATTAACACAACACAAAAACAAACACCAAGTGACCGGTAAACAGAAATGTTGGACGAGCTAAAAAGATCAGTCAACTGATCATCACCGCAGTCGGACTGGGAATGATCGATCATTGGATCTGCGATCACGTAAGTTAGCTTAGCTGGCGTTTGCGGTGTAATTCGCATTCCCGTCCCATGGCCGCGCTGGAAGTTTTGGAATAACAACTCTCAGTTATATATAAAATTTTTATTACAAATTTTGTTGTAGTTTTTTTCAGTTTTTTTTTTTTTTTTTTCTTTTTTTGACGTCGGTAATTTTACTGTCGTCATACAGATCGCACATCTGGAGACAGGGACCCGGGAGTTATTTCGACGGCGGTGCCTGTTCCTGATGTTTGTTTTGGATTCCAGTTTAATTGTTGAGGAAAACCTCATGCAACTGGGACTGGGAGTCCAAAAATAATTCGTAATAATTATGATCTTGGCGGGAGGTTAATTAAATGTTCTGGAGGAAACTTTTGGTTTTTCAAATCTCTCATAAGTTTTGTGGTCATTATGTAAATATTCCTTTTTTAAGTCATTAAAAGCCAGACAGACTGAAATGACGCCGTTGGACGTGAGTATGATTCACGATAAAATCTCACCTGAAAAATAGCGCATATAGATCTTGTTTGTTAATGAACTGCATACGCCTGAGGTAATTTTGATATTTTAGCACCTAAACCACAATGTTTACTAAACGAATTAATTATTCCTGCTCGCCTTGATGCAGGTTTTTCTAATGGCCCACAAGATAAATGTCTTCCAAAGCTGTTGATTAAGAACCAAAACACGAATAATATACCGTGTAGATTGTTGGACAAACGACAAAGTGACGGAAGTTGTTAGGGTGGACATCTTTGCCGAATTTATTTATTTATAATTTGTAGAGACAGAGCTGGGGAATCATTTAATTTGCTTCATTTGTCATCGTCTTTTAACATAAATATACAATAGAGTTTGACAATAAATATCTATTTCGATTTATTACTTTGAAACAAAAAGTATTTAAAACATTGATGTAAAAGAAGTTTCTGTAAACTGTGTTTTATCACAATTTTCTAACACGAAAGTTAGGTAGAAGGAAACGAAGTTTGTCTTAATTTGACTTATGTGTTCGAATGCATAATCAACATAACAGACGTAAAGTGTTCTCCCGTCATCACATGAAAAATTTCTATACGAGCTCCGCTCCGATATAAAAGCTACTATAACCACCCATAACTTCAGTCAAATGGACAAGAGTGGATACGTCTATCTGCCAGTTTGAGAGTGAAGGACGGCTTGAATTGTGTGGTGACGTATTTTTGACATTTTTACAGGAGTAATGACTTAAACTGGTAAGTGTGCTAAGTTTGTTAAGCTTTCAAAAAGTGTCACTCAAGTGTCATATGCCTATCTACAAGTAGGTACGTTGGAAAACTTTTTAGTGTCATATTGTTACCTATGATATGTAAGGCTATTAAAAACCTTCTATGGTTTATTTTGTAACCACAACCACGAGATTCAACAACACCAATAATTATAACAGCAAAGTTGCAAATTTTAAATTCCCTTGTAACCATTTTATTTTCCCATTGGCAACTTTTAAACAAATAAAAATTTTGAAGTATTGGACTTATTTTAAAAGCCATTTTAAAACAAAATTCCCCCAAACAATTAGCGCAGCAAATAATATTTTTCTGGCAAACTCTCAGAGAATTGAAAAATCAATTAAACAAATTGATAAATTAAAGTAAGATGGAATCATTTCCAAGAAATAACAAATTAAAAACGTGTTTTAAATCTGTCTAAGTCGACTCATCTTATGTCAAGCATTTGATTGAGTATTTTCAGTGCCACTTGTTGGAATGTGTCAACTGGAAAATCCAGTAGGTACTGTAAGCCGGTTCCACACATAGTGGACCCCCTGGAATCGCAGAAAGATCAGTAAAGCCGCAAACGCCACCACTTTTATTTTAATGCGAGACGCTGCGTCTCGCCAAAGTCGAGCAGGAAAAGAGTACAAACTATGGCGACAGTACATAATGAAAATATTTGTGATGTCGTGCCACTAAACGCTCTGTCTACACACATGTTTCGAGCGCTGAAATGGTCCACCGAACATGGGACTTCCCTGATACAAGTGATTTCGTGTGGTTCACACTATAGACTATACTCATGTGGCTATGACCAAAGATTATATAACCCAGGAGGGGGGGGGGGGGAATCTGATTTTATTCAATTTGAATTTGAATCTGTAGAGAACACCAACAGAAGCTGATGCGGTGTGGTGACTGGTGAATGCAAAAACAAAAATTATGAAACCCGTCAACCCAAAGTGAGGGTGCAATAGGTATATACGCCGCTCAAGGGAAAGTGATTTCGACGATCAGATTACAGCCGATCTATTGAATGGAATCAAATTAAAGAATCGACAGTGGCTATTGCGAAATTTGTACCCGATTCAAATTTGAAACCTTATCTGTTTGGGAAATTCATGTGTTTGATATCCTAGCAATTGGTGACCGAGTTGTTTAATTAGGCAGAAAGTGCGATATAATCACAGTGGATGATTTAGTAATGATGAGTTGTCACGTTTGCTTAAGCTTTAAATGATTTGTAGTGTCGGACGCAACCAATGAAATGATACCCACTGCCTTTATTGGAATTTTTTTTTTAATGTTTTTTTTTTTAGTGGGAAATTTGATGTTCAGGGATTTTCGATAAGCTAATGTGTTACTACTGTTGATGGCCGATAGCAACAAATAGTTGAGAACAATGAGGTACATACTTAGTAATGGGAAGTATACAGCCTTGCAAAATGTGGCAAAACGGAAACCTCAACTGCAATTGTCGGGGAGTTGCTCAGTAATTCTGCAGCGGTGTTATCAACTTCGGGGGAAATACCGCGTATAAAAACATTTCTGTAAAAAAGAAGTGAGTGAAATCATCGAACTAATATAGGTACATATAATTGTTCACTTATCAAAGATGAAAAGAAGTCGAAATTGAAGAGATGAATTGAAATCATTTTAATCGGTTTTCTTATTATTTTCAATGTCTATAAAAGGTGTTATTGTACTTCCTGAAAAACCATTTAAGGCAATTATTATCTACATCTCGATGAAATTTTCTATTCAAAAATCATATCACTTTCGTACTTTTTTAATACATACGAAACCGCTGTGCACATTACGGACACCCATTACTGCCCATGATCCCTAATTATTCTCATTAAATCAAGTACTAAGTAAATATTTCATTACTCATCATTGCTAAATGATCTTGGGTTGGATAGGAGTCATTTAAATGAGCATTTTAGTTCATCCATATATAGGTATACTAAAGTTTTTCAGCGCAACATAATTTCCCCTTTAACAAAATTGAGCCCCTTTTTTTAGTAGTAGTGTTATAAAAGTTTATTTTCACTAGTTATATAATTAATTACAATATTTCAAAATATATTTAGCTTAATTATAATAAGTAATTTAAACTAGAGAAAATAGTGACATTCCATATTTCCGAAACAGAAATAGTATTAAATGCCACTTCAAGAAACTAATGACAAGAAATAAATAATGGGTGGGGTGACCCTTAGAGATTAAATATCTTTATAATTCAAAATTAAAAACAACAAATTCATTGAACTTTAGCAAAATAATACTTCGTTTACCTAATTGAAGAAAAGGAATACAATTCAAAATATTAAATTAGAGATTCGAGTTCTTTATATGAAATAACGAGACACCATAACATCAAGCTATAAACGAGAGCTTATAACGGATTCTAAGCTTGTAACATCATGAGCTAGAAGCCAATGTTTTACGTGATTCATAAATCTATTAATTGGACAAAGAGTCCTGATCCAAAGAGGAAGCTGATTAAAAAGACGGCGCGATGCAATTGTATAAAAATTCTTAAAGGCTGTGGTGCGAAAACTAGGAACAGTTACTTGATGCAAGTGATTACCACGTAGGTATATTGTAATTTTCAAGAACTCTTACATTCAAATGACCAGATCTATAGAAAAATTACTTAAGAACCTTAAAACAGTATAAATGCCTGACTGGAAGAATTTTCAAATCGTAGAATGCCGTAAAAAGGTTGCATAAATGTCATGTTTGTCATACAATCTGTTTCTGTATGACTCTTAAATTGAATAACTTGAATAATTTTACAATAATTACATGGATTTCAATCAGTGTAACCAGATTGG
The DNA here is from genome assembly GCA_949126925.1 of Cheilosia vernalis. Lineage (NCBI taxonomy): Eukaryota > Metazoa > Arthropoda > Insecta > Diptera > Syrphidae > Cheilosia > Cheilosia vernalis. The sequence continues at coordinate 9,068,780 of OX421362.1, forward strand.
AAAGAAAACTTAATCGAAAACATAAGTTTCCCCATAAATATTTCAGCTTTCAAAACGAGTCGTTTGCAATCGTTTTCCACGAAAACACCACGAAAACGACTTCCAATCGTTGGGTTATTAGAACAAACACACCTTTTGCAATATCCAGCAAAATGGCTGACCGAACAAATGTCACAACTCACAAATTAAAATCATTTTCCACAATTGATGGGCTAATGTTATTTTGAAATGCACTAAATTCCACAAAAGTTTGCAACGAAGTTTAACGACTAGTGTCTCACAGGTCACAGCTGATTGAAACGTCAAACGAAAACGAGTTGGTGGTCGGGGTGAATGCATCGACGAGTTTTCGAGGAAAACGCGGTTTTGGGCTTGGTGTGAAAAGCCTTTTATAAACGTACACTACCAATCACTAATTTGGTGGGAAACCTGCTCGAGAAGACCAACAATAAAGAATTCACCTTAAACGTACTCATACTTTCGGTATTTAAATACCTAGCAAAGCGGTTTCAATTTAATAACAGCAACCATTAGCCGTGTTCAAAAAGTATCACATCACTTCCTCGAATCGAAAAGCTATACCAACGATATAAGTTGAGTGCACTTTATTTCAAAAGCAATATTCGAACCAGTTTTATGTTTGTATCTTTAAAATTTAAAAACATGTTTCGCGCACATTACTTATTCACTTTCAGTTCTCGTGTAAAATCTGTCACAGTTCTTCCTATGAATTGAAAGCTTAAAAGCGTTATAACGTGAAATGACACACAAAACCACAGCTGGTCACACAGGTCTACATAAACATTTACTTACTCGCCATGCCACCAGTAATTGAAACAGACTACAAATGAACCAATGAATTCCATCAATCGCTGCGCTGCCTAGTAAAAAAAAAAATAATTATATATATACTCTAGCTGACCCCGCGAACTTCGTTTCGCACAAATTCGTTGATGTGATGAAAGTTATAATTTCTAGCATGCCAATGCACAAGCACATGCCATTTTATGTAGACGCTTAAATACCAATGCTGCTGAGATTTGCAAAGTGCTTTATTTGGACAATGTCCATTATAATTTCAATTATGCAACTTTAGAAATAGCGCTTGATTTAATTTTTGAATGGGAGGTGCCACAAATCGTTTTCCTATACCGCTTATGTTTTGCAAAGTACCACCTATAAATTATTATAGGCTATAATGCTGTATCCTATCTTTCAGCACCACCTACCAGGTCCAGATCTCAAGTAGAAATTGATGGTTATAGTGTAAGCGCTGTTCCTTTCAGACACATTTCCGTAACAGTAACAGCGTGTATAATATATTTGGGAATGACTTGTAACCGAAATGTGATCGAATTTTAGTGATCTGTTAAATTGGTTTTCATGTGTTTGTAAGTTGGTTCGCACGAAACAGAAAATGTGAAATAAAAATACTGATATCATTTTCAAACCTTCCCATGAATCATGTTTCTAATTATGACATCATGCAGGTCTGGATCGGTTTCAGGATCTGGAACCTCGGCACATATGATGTCATCAACTTGGTCTGGTTGCATTCTTTTGGATGAAGCAAGCCTCTTTTTTGCCATTCAATCGAATACATCCAACATCGAGTATAACCAAAGACACGATGCTTAACAATATAGGTATAGTCCACCAGAGACCGACGAAATATTTGTAACTTTAACAGCCATGAAGAAAACTAACCGCACCTATCAACTTGGTTAGTAAATTGTAAGCCTTTTCCCTTCTTTCTCCCTACACCGGTACCGAAGATGTTATGTTACCTTTGATTTGCGCTCCCCATAACCCTATTAAATAATGAGCCGAATACCACAATTGTTACACGCTCATTTTTCGTAACAACCCCTACGTGCAAACTCAAAACGCTCCATAACTCCTGTTGCCATTGTCCACGTCATCTTAATCACCCCAACATTTCAATTTACTCACACATACTTATGCAAGGATCCTGAAAACGCATGTCAAACAAAAACGATGGATTCAAAAACCATGAAATAAATCAAAGTTTCTACTCCATTTCAAAAAGTTACTTAATGTAAACATAGTAATTTAAAATATTTTTTTTTTGTATTTGAAGTGTCACTACTCGATTTCTATTCAGTTTATTTTTTTCAAAGTGCTTTTCCTCATGAAAAAACGAAATGTAAGCCTACAACGCCACATGATGAGAATCTTTCGACTTTTCTTTTTTCATAAACCATCCCTGCTTCAAGACGAATAAAACACAACAAAAATCATTGAAATCGGTTGAGCCGTTCGTGAGTTATAAAGTCACAACGCACTTGCAACAATTTTATATATAGAGAGATAGAATTAGCATTTAACAAAACAATAATTCATCGTCGAAACCGCTTTTCGACTAACACAATCTCAGACATACTCACCCCTATCGCAAGGTATACAGAATACATATTTTATTATTATTATATATCTTTATTTCACTCAAAACATGGTATTATATTGGATATTGCGCATGTCCGCATCCTATCTCACTCGCACATTGAAACGTCACGTGTATCACACTGTTTTGACATTTCAGAGTAACTTGACCATCAAATTAATGTGATTTCGTGAAATATTTTGTAAAAAATGAATATAAAATGGTTATATGTGCAATTATTTATGGGTGTAATAACAATAACGACAAAAATCGAAAACAAAACAAAGTTATCGGGTGCGAATAATTGTTGTTTTTTTTTAGATTTCCGAGGGATGAAGCAATGAAAAAAGTGTGGATACAAAAATGTAAAAGAAAAGACAAGTTCAATGAGAAGAATGCATTTGTTTGCTCAAAGCACTTTACCAGCGATCAATATGCGCATAACCTTCAACAGGAACTATTAAATTATTCTCCAAAAAACAGTAAAAAGCTTATACCATGTTCCCACCAACGTGATCTAGCTAAATCCACTTGATTTAGCTAAATCATCTCATAAATTACGTAATTTACCTAACATTTTCGTGATTACTAATTGCGTGATTTAGACGTGTTTAATTTTTAATTTCGTATCTGTCATCGCAAATCCACACAAAATAAAATCGAACATACCTGCAGCGCTTTCATTTCAATTCAATGTTATTCAACAAACAAAAAAAAAACACAAATGTCAAAAATACTATATCCCAAACTCAATTTTCTTCGTGTTTCGGTGTATTTTGGTATTTTTATTAAGTACAACAATCATAGAATGTTTTATTTTTGGCAGAGGTGTGATAACAAAAGAAAAACAACAAGTGGACGAATTCTTTCTGCTGGATGTCAAATCACGTAATATTCGGTGGAGACGCCTTTCGTGATTTACAAATCATATGAGCTAAATCACGTTGGTTTGAACATGGTATTAAACCGAACGCTATTCCGACAGAGAAATTGCCGTTCATTTCAAAGGACCCGAACAGTAAGCGTCAGGATAATTATGAAAGGCGGAATACAAAAAGAATTGTGCGAGAAATTTTGTGAGTTTTAAGTGTAAAGAAATAATTAGTGCGTAATTAGTAATTTCAAATTTGGATTTTCGCAGCAAAACCCTTCCAAGTGAGGAAGTAACCCAGGACCCAGTTGAACCTACGGCAGGTATAGCAGATGAAAAAACTCAAGACGACGATGATACTAAAGCTGCAGAATTCCAACAGAATTTAGACAAGTCTACAAGTACAAAGGATTTGGAAGATAGCCTAAGAACTGAGAGGTATGTTTACAACCATATGTCTACTTAATTATAAAACCTATTTTTTGCTTTTAATATATTTACCTATAGTAATGAAATAAATGACATTTTGAACGAAAACAGAAGATTGAGCGACTTAATAAAAGAAATCCAATTGCTTAAACAAGTAGTAAGTTGGATTAATAGCTTGTTTACTCCAGGACAACGACGAAAGATGCAATTGAATAATAAACGTATAAAATGGAATGGTTATGACGTTTCGCAAGCTATTGCTATTTATTCTTGTGGCCCTAAAGCTTATATGTTATTGTTAAAAAGGAAATATCCTCTTCCGGCCGTAACAACTCTACAAAGTTGGGCATCAACGGTGAATATCAATCAATGAATGGAATCTTCAGTTCTGTGTTTGCTTTAATGAGAAGTGTCAATCTAACTTCTAACGCCTTATCAAAAGGTTTGTGTACTCATGGCCTATGAGATGAAAATCCAAAAATCATACGAGTACGATCAAAAAAGTGATACGAAGTTGGCCCCAGCCAATTACGTTCAAGTGATAATGGCGAGGGGCATTTTCGAAAATTGGAATCAGCCTGTTTACTACAGTTATGACTCTAATCTAACGAAAGCTATGTTTTTCACTATAATTAAGAAACTGCATTCAATGGAGTATTCTGTTGTCGCTATAGTTTCGGACCTAGGAGGAAGCAATCAAGGCCTTTGGAATAAGATGGGAATAAGTGAAAGTAAACCATACTTTGCAAATACTTGTAATGACTCGAAAAAGATATACGTCTTTAGTGACACCACCCCATTTGATAAAGCTATTGAGGAACTATTTCTTGGATTCTGGAACTGTTTGTGATGGCAAGCTTTTAAAAAACAGTCAGAATTAGAGATTGCTTCTCGTTTGACACCCACTCACCTTTCGGTCAAATTCGGAAAGAGGCAAAAAGTTAAGTTTGCGACGCAACATTTCCCATACCAATTTTCCATACCAATTCCACGAGATCTCAATATTGGAAAGAAGTATCTATTTTACTTAAGCAGGTAATATTTCAAATAAAAGCTAGAGTTATACTGCCTTGATACATCAAACGACTGGTTTGATGTCTTCAATTCCAGAGTTCCGAGAATCGACTCTCGTCCTAGGATGGCAGCTTATGGCTTGGAAATCGAAGAGCAGCAACGCATTTTAAGCGAGTTCGAGCAAACAGTTAAAAACATGCGTATTGGGCGACACAAATCACTGTTACCATTTCAACAAGGCATTCTCATGATGATCTGCAACATGACTATAACATTCAATAACTTCTGACATACCGACTCAACCAGGATCCAGGACAAAATGAGTTACTAGTTTCACAATTTGCCAATATTGAACCGGAAAATGGTGAGCAACTTAGAATGGATGTATAAGTTTTTTTTTTTTTTTTTTTTTTTCCGAGGGTAGGTGAAAATCTTCCAAAGACACTATGAGAATAGCAAGCGCGTTCTCATAGTAGTGTCAGATTTTTACTGACTAAAAACACCACCCTTCTAAAGATTGTTAGATACTGCAACTAAGATATAACTTATCAAGCAATTTTTCTATCATTAAGTTATTGCATCCGAATCCATTATAACATCTAGCATGCTCTTTAGTTTAGTGGAAGAGGAAACTGAAATCGAAGATGATTGTGATTACGAGCGGATATGTATTTCTTTTTATTTCTAATATTTTTACTATTTGTACCTACATAAATGGTTAACCGAAAGAATAAAATGGCGAATAACAGCTGCCCAAATTATAATTATGAGTTGTATTGCTGGGGAAATCGTACCATTATCATCTCACATTAAAACAATTTCGTAATTACACAAAATCAAATTTTGTTTAATAACATATATTCCACAATAATAATATAAAGCACCTAAATGTGAACTAAACTTGTTCTGAAATGTCAAAATATGTGATACACCATACACGTGACGTACATGCGCTATGTTCTATGTATGTTCTATAGCAACAATTTTTCCCCGGAATGTCATACCATGTATTCTATATACCTTGCCCCTATCGGGATTAATATTTCCCCCGGAATGTTTTCTATTCAGCAATCTAATTTACAATGCTGACAAGGGAAACACTTTCATCAGAATTTATTTGCAATTGCCCTGACTATCACAGATCTTGACCGCTTGCGCAATTGTCCAGTTTGTTGATCGTCTTCGTCTTGCAAACAAGACCGCTGCGCGAGTGAAAATGACAACCAAGTTCAAATTTTTGCTGATTTATTTATTAACCCTGTGCTATTCGGCTCACACTGTGCATTCTAAGGGGTGCGCTTGCATATTGTCTGATATCTATTTGTCTTTTTTTAAACAGAATCGTTTTCTTCTTTTAGTCACTACACTCTAATAGCACCGGGAACCATCCGATCGAATTCCGAGTACTTTGTCGCTCTGTCTCTGGACGGCTTTGGCGGTAAATCGTCTTGGTTCAATATCAGTGTTATCGCACATTGTGCATCAAAAACGCTAGCCCACATTGACGAAGTCGAAGTACACCCCAATTCCACCAAATTGGTAAAGATCATTATACCAAAGTTGACCCATGCATGTGGTAAGCTAAAAATAAAGGGTATTCGTGGCATACTTAATAACCATGAGGCTATACTTTATGTGGAAACACACGACTTCACTGTGTATATACAGACTGATAAAGCGAAGTATAAGCCAGGTGAAATGGTGCAGTTTCGTGTGATTTGCATTGATCGACTGACATGTCCAGCACAGGTGAAGGAAGCGATTGATGTGCTGGTTTTTGTGAGTTCTTCTTTTTTTGAAACTTGTTTGTTTTGGAAATGTCCCTTATTCGAGACACATTTTAGGATGGGGAAAGCAATTTGATTAAAAAGATTTCGAATGTCACACTGACGAAAGGTGTGTTTAGGGGTGAATTGCAACTTTCCGAATACCCAGTGTTGGGCGAATGGAGATTTGAAGTCAAGGCTGATGGTTATATGATGAAAAATAAGTTCTTTGTAGTTGCTAGGTATGGACTGGCGATGTTTTCAGTGAAAATTAACACCAAACAGGATGTTTCGCTGGAAGATGGACGAATCGACGTAAAAGTTAAGTCGAGGTAAGTTTTTTTTTTTAAGTGCTAGTTATCAGTTCGGTTATTTTAAAGTTGACAACATGATTCCGTTTTATGTTTAATTCATGGAATCTAGATTACTTTGAAAGTATTGAATAGGGAAAAACCAAATCGGGGTCTTATGGGTGTCACGCATCACTCGGGATATTTATCTTTAAAGATATCGTACATGTTTTTATCTCGCCATGGAAATACGGTGTTATCATGATGATGCACGGGTGACAGGACTCATTACTTATAACTTATATATATTCCCAAAACACATTTGCAGAAATCCTGGCAGAGTGCAGTGCTGCAGGTTTTCTAAAATAACAATTTATAAATTTTCCGTGCGAAAAACTTGATAAATTATTTGTTAGAAAATGTACTCGTTTATAACGTTTTCAAAATGCAGCTTTAGGCGAAGGGCGAAAGTTTAAGAATCGACTACGAATGTCAGATATACTTTTTAACTTTCTCCATTAGAGAAAGAGAAAGATATTATTTGCATACACAATTTCGAACTCGAGATGTTAATCAATCAATTCTGACTACTCAAAAAAGTGGGTCGCAAAATTTTGTCAGGTCTGTCCGTCCTTCCACGGGAATACAGCCTAAACGTTTGCGCGGATTTCGTTCAAACCTCGGTTTTTGGAGTTTGCGGGTTTACAGTTCGGGGGCGATTTTTTTTGTAATGTAATCGCAATATGAAGGGTACAATGGATTTTTGAAAATAGTAATTTAAAAAAAAAAATTTTTTTAGTTTACCTGAAAACGGCAAAACGATTTCGACCAAAACGTAAACTTAGAGTCAAAATGATGTTTTTAAAATTATTGTGTCCTTAATTTTCAATTCGAAGCACCGAAAAATGCTCTAACAATTTTGGTCAAAATACATATTGAAGACAAAATAAGTATTGTAAATAAGATCCCGTATACTTAGTTTTCCTCAAAAAATTCGAAGACGTCAGTTTTTTAATTATTTCTCAAAAAATACTACAGAAATCCCGATCTATGTATTTTCACATATCTGCGGTATATTTGCGTAATAGGCTTTTTAGCAAATACAACCCACTTTTTCTTTTTTCAACATTATTGAATATGCATCTTCAGATAATGCTAACCATTTGGGGCTTACACAATCAGAAAAACAAACTTCATTTGCACCCACCACACGAGCATCGGGATATTCAGTTTATGGCGCCTTTTTCAGTTGAAATAAGATTTTATTATTATTTAACGAAAAAGAATACAAGCATTATGAATAAAAGTGTTTCGTAATGAATAGATTTGTTTTAGTTAGGTATACCAACCTTCTTTGAAAACCACGAAACCGATTCAAAACGATTCGGTGCGACTTTTCCGAAGTACGTGTTGCATCTAAATCTATATAATCTATAATGTTGAGTAAAAATTCGTAAGAATTCTCAGTGGAGGGGTAATATTTAGCTCTCTCGAGGACGCTCTCTTTTACGAATTTTTCGAGTTAAGGAACAGCATTGAGTAAAAAATTGTAAGAATTAGTAAAAATTTGTAAGATTTAAAAGTAAAGGAACAGACCTTATGTGAGTAATGATAGTTTGAATCTTGTAGCAGATTGAAGACAACGATTTTGCTCCAGTTAAATGTTTTATGATGTGTCCATGTCCATATTGCAAAATATACGTTACAATGGAAGGTTTCCTATTCTTCTGGAATGGTTTAGTTTACCCCGGAATTACAGAGGAATTTTTTGAATTTTTAGCACAAGTTTCTATTTTGCATACTTTTTTTGATGTGTAAACATTTATGCACTCGTTATTGGAATCTGGTAGAGTAATTCCAAACATTTAAATTGCCGTCACGGAAATGCATCATTGTGTTTTATCATTGCGCGTTGTTGGAATCTGGTTGAATAATTCCAAACATTTAAATTGCCGTCACGGAAATGCGCCATTGCATATATTTTATCATTGCATATTATGTTTTTATCATTGCATACGTTTTTATCATTGCATACATTTATGAGCTGAAATAAAGCATGTTTTTGAAGTTACTACTTCTTTAGGCGCGGCGCGTTGGGCACTTTGGATGGAAAGAAACCAATAAACTCGCGTCACTGTTACCATCACCGTCACCGTCACCGATCCCAATGAAACGTTGTATGTGTGCATGGTTGTATGCAGCTAGAAAGATAGGATAGTTTTGGACCCGATAGGTGGCGCTGTTGTCCGTTTTCTGAGAAACTCAACCGATCTCAATGAAACTTTGTATGTGTGCAGGTTGTATGTGCAGCTAGAAAGACAGGATAGTTTTGGACCCGATAGGTGGCGCTGTTGTCCGTTTTCTGAGAATCTCAACCGATCTCAATGAAACTTTTTATGTGTGCATGGTTGAATGCAGCTAGAAAGACAGAATAGTTTTGGACCCGATAGGTGGCGCTGTTGTCCGTTTTCTGAGAAACTAAACCGATCTCAATGAAACTTTGTATGTGTGCATGGTTGTATGCAGCTAGAAAGATAGGATGGTTTTGGACCCGATAGGTGGCGCTGTTGTCGATTTTTTTGAGAAACTCAACCGATCTCAATGAAATTTTGTATGTGTGCATGGTTGTATGCAGCTGGTATGGTTGTTCATATAATATATTAAGAATACGGTTATTACAATTTACTCTTTTCTCAATGACGTGTATCAAGCCGCACGGTGTTTACACATAAATATTTCGGGACTGTTGGATACAGTCGCACAGTTTTTTTTTTTGTTTGTAATTGCGCCGCTTAATATCGAATCTTGAAATGTCGACTGAAGTCGAAATCAGGGCTCTAATCGCGTAAGCACAAAACGATCGAACGACATCATCTCGACGATACTTCTACTTCGTGTAACAACCAAACAACGATAATCGTCGAAACGATTGGACGATCATCGTTTTTGTTGCTTCGCGTTTCCAATTCAAATGTCAAATACCCTCGTCGAAACGATTCGATTGAACGATTGCTATTTTGCAGTCGTTTCATCGTTTTTGGTGCATTTTTTCAGTTATTTGAATGAAGAGACACTCTTTCGAAGATACTCAATCTTATCCGAGTTGTAAAAGAATGCATTATTTGCAAAAAAGAAATGGTTATTGCTTATTGCACTTGAGTTTCATTTGTTTTATTTTTTTCTTTACAATTAAGCAAATAAAAATGTTCATCTATTCCACGAAATCTAAGATCTTTATTGGCATTTTAATTGCTTTAAGAAATACATGTATTCGAAAACCACCAAATCTTCTCTTCTCCTACATCTGCATACACTTTAGCATATTGCTTCTCCTCCAAGATAAAGGTTTTGAAATTTCACTGCACACTTTCACATTTCACTCTGTTTGGGCGATGTGTTTACTTGCATCTTGATATTTACTTAGAGATTCCTTATTACTTACTACTATTTGCAATGACAACGAGAAAAATACACAAATTCAAGAAAAACAAAAAACAATTTCCATACATTTTTTGATTGTTTAGGTGTCAGAGTTTGTTTACAGTCATGTTCAAACTGTTCAAAATGAAAACGATGAACGATTCGATTGAACGATCGGACGATGATGTTATATGAAGCAAACTAAAAACGATATCGTTGTGTTCAATCGTTTCGACGACTATCGTTTGATAAATTACGCGATGAGAGCCCAGTTCTATAATTAGAAAATATTATCCAAATGTTATTGCATTATTTTAATATGTTCACATCTTTATTAACATCCAAAACGTTCTGTTTCTATTTCTTTTTTAATGTAACACCAGCGTTGCCAGACAGTTGAAATATTTCCCCCCAGACAAATCTGAAAAACTCAGAGATTTAGCTATTTTCAAGAAAAAACCCCCCAATTTTTTTTCAAATAATTTTTTTAAAAGCTTTTAAAAGCATTAAATTCAAATTTTTTGTAATCACAAATTGGTTTTGTGATTTGGCAAGAGGCAAAATACAAAGAAAGTCTGCTTCCTTTCATCCAAATTATCGTGAACTTTTCGCAAATGCAATAGTGTGTGATACATGTAGCTTGAGCTAGGGGTTTATTAATACACTCAATGATTTGGTTTGTTGGTGGTGCAGTTTTTAGTGACAAAAACAAAATAATTGAACGCAGTAACAAAATAAAACCCCCGGATTTCCCCCTAAACAAGTTCTCCCCCAGATTTCCCCCGTTGCGTCGGTCAGAAAAACCCCCAAATCTGGGGGGAGAACCCCCAAACTGGCAACGCTGTGTAAAGGGCCCAACCCATAGAAAATCGTTTTGACTGACAGGTTGATAGAATACACGCTCTCTTATGGAAGGTGACCCATAAGCAGCGCACGTGCCGGACGCGACGGATAAAGTAGGTTTACTTTCTACTTTTCTGTCCGTCGCCTCCGTTGACAGTTGGAACAGCGTGAGAGGATTCCTTTTTATTGGTAGAAATATTGAGCGCGAGAGAGACTCTGTCATCGGCTGTCTCCAGTGCTCTTATATTGTGGGATTTCTTCCTTTTTTTGGGAATTTCGATGTTCGAAAGGCTTTCCGTGGGGAAAAATAAAAAAACATTGAAAAAATGTTTTCTTTTCTAATTTCATCAAAATAAGTATCTAGATTATTTCACCATGATAATCACCACATGAACGTACATAAAAAAGAGATTTTTCATATCACCTTTTAGCAAGATTTTTGTATATCAAAATTTTCTAGTACCAAAAAGAAATCATTATATTTATAACATTAACAAAATGCGATTTTTATACGAAAGGTTATTTAATGTGATTATTTTTCCGCACAACATAAATTTTACTTTAAAAAGTTAATTTTTTCACAAAAAAAATGCCTATCAAAATAATTATTTAAAAGGGAATTTGAGTACGTTGGAAAGGGATAAACTACCACGTTTCTTCTGACAAATAAATATAGAGAACTTAAACACTCTGCCTGCCACCGTATGCGACGGATTCTATGGGACAGTTCGTTCCGTCAAATACGGCAATTCGTCGACGCGACAGACGCAACGGATTCTATGGGCTGGGGCTGGGCCCTTAACACAATCGTTGTCATCCACTTCTCCCACAGGTACACATACGACCAGCCAGTGAAAGGCAACCTCACAGTCACAATCCATGCCGGGTACGGTTTTTATTGGACTCAGAAGATACATGTCACCAAGTTCGCCACAATTGAAGGCGAGTCTGCGATCAGCTTTAACTTCAACCAGGACCTAAATATCAATATTCACTCAGCGAAAAACACATTTATACTGGTCACCTTTGATGTTACTGCGAATGTCACCAACTCCTTGACTGGGCAGGCCCGTTCCGCAGACACCGTTGTTGTCAACGTCTACCAACAGCCGTATAAGGTTCAGCTCAAAGCTCCAGCTGACATCAATCCTGGAGATATTTTCGACATTACTGTAAGGTTTGTTTGAATTAAATTTTCAAAATACCCTCAGTTTCATTTGTGCAGGTATCGGTGAAAGACCTTCAAGGCAATCCAATTGTGGATAGAAAAAATCCGATAACAATTAGCTTGTTGTCCATCCCTGTTGCTGAAAACCAAACACAGAATAGCGATTATCTGAACGACAGTGGGGAAGTTAAATTTTCGATGTTATTTCCAAAAACATCTAAGCCAAAAGTATTCCTTGCTCGAGCAGAGTATCTAGATTATGCTTCGCATTGGATATTTCTGAACGAGAAGATCTCCAACGTTTTCCACTTAGATGTACTGACCGACAAGTTACTAACACCAATGATGAATGAATAGTTGAAATAAAACTACTAACGAGCTTATTTCAGACCTGAGGTCGGCAAGCCCTTTGTTATTGAAATTTGGAGTAAGGACCCTATCAACTACTTTGTCTATGAGATAGTATCACGTGGCGATATTATACAAACAAAGCGAATAGATGTGAGTTTAGGACTTTGATTTTTGTCTGCATAATTCACAAAAGAATGTGAATATTAATTGATGATAGGTTCCAGGAAATGTGACTAAATATCGCTTGAGTTTAAATGCCACCTACCCGATGGTGCCGAAGATCATATTTTTTATGCATCGCATTACAAATTCAATCATGGACTCGCAGTTGAAAGAAATTTACATCAAAAGGGACTTTCAAAATTCGGTGAGTATTTAATTTACCCAATCTATGTCGCTGTGCTAACAAAATTATGTTTTTTTTTTATGTAGATCCGAGTTGAGGCCGAACCGCAGGTGAAGCCAGGCGAAAATGTGTCGGTTAATGTCACAACTGACAAGGATTCCTATATCGGACTAATGGGGATAGATGAAAGAGTTCTTCCTGATACCGCAGGCCACAATGATCTAAACGAAGACAATCTTTACACCCACATCCGTAGTTTTGATTCGGTCAATATGAATAACGCAATATATCCTGGAGCTGAAGCGGGACTAGTAACCTTCTCCAATGCCCTCAATAGAGCTGGTGATGGTATATTAAAAAAAAATATTTAAAGGCAACTTATGCGCGTTCTTGAGGGCACATGACTTCATAGAGTTCGTATGTCAATGGATAGGGCTTCTTATAGATTAAGCTTTAAGTATACCTATGAGAATATTTTTGGTTTGGTCATCATATTTCTCCCACGATATCGCACAAAGTTGCTTTGAGAAGATAAATAATATGCACAGATAATTTTTTTTTAGCAATAAGCGTTGGTGTCGGTGTATATACCGAAGAGGAGGAAAAAGACTTGTTAGAATTGAAGTTAAAACAGCGAAGACTTGATATCCGTAATATGATCGGGGCTAGGCCATTGCACGACTTTAAAAGGTTTCATTCGCATAACTTTGATATGGCAAAACAAATGACATTTTGAATTAAAAGTCACCCAGTGAAGTTTAAAGCTAAATGAAACTATTCCAGATTCAATTACCTCTTGGACACTGACCGCCTTTTGGCCTTTGATAAGCCATCAGTGGGGCTGCCACATATTCGCAAATATTTTTCCGAGAGTTGGATTTTTCAAGACTTTGAAAGGTTTCATTCGCATAACTTTGATATAGCAAAACAAATGACATTTTGAATTTAAGGTCACCCAGTGAAGTCTTAAAGCTAAATGAAACTATTCCAGATACAATCACGTCTTGGGCACTGACTGGCTTTTCACTGAATCCCAGAACTGGTCTGGCGTTGACCAAAAACCTTACCATGGTAACGGTTTTCCAAGAGTTTTTCGTTAAATTTGATCTGCCGAGCTTGGTCAAAGCAGGTAAGTTTGTTTATCGACAAATTCGTGTTATTTGAGGGTTCTTTTTCTTACTTAAGGTGAACTTATTGAGATTCCGGTATATGTGTTCAATTATTTCGATAAGGGCCTCGTGACAAAAGTCACAATTGAAAGTTCAAGTGAGGAGCTGGATGTCAACCCAAACCAAGCGATCTTGAAGACTGTATCGGCGAAAGGTAGCGAAAAGTTGGTTTACCTTATAGAGGCTGCAAGCCCCGGACGGTATACAGTGACTGTAGGGGCTACGTCTGACTTAGGTAGTGATATTGTGGAAAAGACGCTCACAGTGGAGGCAGAAGGTGTACCCTTCTCATTTTCGAAGACTTACTTGGTGCACTTTCCCGAAGAAAGCGAACAGGAGGACAATATCTTGGTTGATATACCGAAGGACGCTGTTCTGGGTTCTGAAAGTCTGCACCTCTCGGTGGTTGGTGATGTCTTTGGAACGCTGATGACTAACCTCCAGAAGCTAGTTCGCCATCAGCATGGAAACGGTGCTGACAACATAAAGTTCTTTGTGTCTAATTTGTTGGTTCTGAAATATTTGGCAGCGTTGAATAATTCAATTCCTGTTATTGAAAATAAGGCAAAGTGGCACATGGAACTTAGCTATCAAGCGCAGTTTTCGTTCAAACACAGTGATGGCTCGTTCGCAGTTTTAGACCGCAGCGTTGGTAAGACGGGGGATGTATGGCTCACGGCTTACGTAATGTGGGCTCTACAGCAGGCAAAGCGGTTTATACACGTGAAACCGGATATAATTGATAGAGGTCTTGATTATCTGAAGCACAAGCAGAGCGAAAATGGTTGCTTTAACTCCGCCGAAGGTGTGGACAAAGATATCGCTTTGACTGGCTTCGCTATGCTTGCGTTTCTGGTGGATGAAGTAAGTGCGTGCGTTCCATATCCATCGAAAGTTAGGACATTGTTTATTTCCCAGAAAGGCCAACACAAACATGAAGACGTCATTGCCAAGGGCCTGCGATTCTTGTACGAGTCTCAGGATAAAGTGAAACTAACGTCATCTGCAGCAATGTCAACATATGCTCTGTTGCTGGGCAAACATGAGAAAGCGGAAGAACTGCTAACAAAATTGCACAATGATGCTGGTTTGACAGGTAAGAACATAACCGCGACTTAAAATTATTTGGCCTTTAACGAACTTCATTTAGTAGGTGAGCAGCTAATTTGGACAAGGCCGGATAACATTGAGTCAAAGCTCGAAACGACAGCTTACAGCTTTATGTGTCTCCTTGAATCGCAGAAGAAGTCCATACAGACGCTGTTTCCAATTGTGCGTTCCTTAATTGAGAGTGGCGGTATTGGAAAATCGTCGGCCCATACGGTGGCCCTTGCAGCCATGATCAAGTTTGTCAAGGACCTGCATTTAGGTAGAAATGACTTGAAGATCACTTACAATGCGGACCAGGGAAGGTCCAGTGATTTTCATATAACCCCGGATAATGCACAAGTCCAACAAAAGATCGAGGTAAGCTTGTGCTACTATTTTTTTAGTCCAATCATCAAGCAAGCAACACTTTTTAGCTAAATAGGGAAACTCGCAAAGTACAACTTCAAAGCAAGGGAAAAGGATTTGCCTTGGTAGAACTTAAGTACAAGTACAACTTGGTTATGGAAAACCAGTCTACATCGATCTACAAAACCAATTTAACATTCATCGAATCAACCGATCCCAAGTCCACATTAGAGATTTGTGTTGCGATTCGGCAGCAAGAGGGTCAGAACAATGTTGCAGTCATGAAAGTTAACCTCCTGACGGGCCTCTCCATAGATGAATCTTCTTTCGAAGTGATAAAGTGGAAAAATAAGCAAGTCAAGGTGAGTCGTCGGGCACTTCTGTCATCGGATACCATCTTAACCATCTCTTTCAGACGATCCAAATGAACAAAGATGATCATTCAGTGTTAGTTTTATTTGAAAGCATTACACAGAGCGGAATGTGCGTTCAGTTTGTGGTTTGGAATAAGTTCAAGGTCAGCCATACCAAGCCCATGTCGGTGATAGTGTTTGACGCCTACAAAAACGGTAAGATCTTAGATAAAGGCTGCCTTAGAATCCAGACTTGTAAATATTTTCAATCCTTTTCACAGCAACACTATATTAGCTTTTTCAATTCAACCTCTACCGGGGTATAAACTTAAGGATGTGCGTTTGCAATAAGATAGATTTGTAAATACCTACTTTTATTTGTGACCAGCTGTGCCCGCAACGTCGTACGCGTCGTGAGACTGTGTAATTTCCAATAAAAGAGATAATAATAATTAAGTTTCAATACATGAGATAATTATATTTTTTATGATAATTTTGTAACAAAGCTTTTTGAAATACAATATTTGAGGTTCTGTTGCCTGGAGCATACCCGTATGCATTTTTACTTTCGCTGACTCGGGTGTTGCGATTTGCACCGTGCTTCCTCGAAAGAGGGAAGAGTGCAAAGCGGAGAGTGTAAAAAATAAAAAGAATTTTCTTAACTTTGACTACAGAGCCCGCTGTCTATGCTTGGCTGCGACTCTGAGTATTTATTTATTTATTTCCTTATTATGTTTTTTAACAATTAGACCCGCTGTCTTGAGCTGGGCTGCGATCTACTTGCTTGGTATTTTCACTCTGCTTTTCCTGTTCACAACCTTTGCCTTTTATACATTTTAATTCTCATGACCCGTCTCCTATCTTCTCCCTCCATGCACCATAGTTCCTTAATAGTTATACCCTATGTGCACACGCAGTATTTTAGGCATTGCTTAATTGTTTTTCCGTTCCCATTAAAAGTACCCAAATGCCATCTTAGGTGTCATTTGCCCTACGCTGCGCTGGTGTCAAGTGTCATCGATTCATAAATTAGTATTATTCCCCTGATATCACAAGGTAGTAGGTATTCCTCCGATATGCAACCACTGCAGTTTTGCCATATGTCGGCGTGCCGCTGTGCAATCGGAGTTGGATTACGTGTGTATATCGTATTGGGTAGGTATGCACTTGACTCATTGCGCTTGGGTGCCGTTTGGGTAAATGGAAACCAAAGGAAAACAAAGCAAATGACCCATTATTAGCCGTGTGCTCTGGTATTGTATTTGGCGTATGGAATGTATTGCTAGTGAGAAGGTGATGATTAAGGCGGGTCATGAGTAGGGTATGATTGTGCGGATCACAACATCCCACCCCCTTTGGAAAAAGAAAATTCTTACCTGACGGGTTAGAATTTTCTGCAAGTAGGCATGGGTGTGAACAAGATAAAACAATTATGATATAGGTTTTATAAAAATTTGTTACTTTTTTTTTTCTTGATGTTATCTTAGTATGCTAGGTTGTATAGTAGATCATTTTTCTCTCTCTTTTTTTTACAAATATGTAGTGTTATTAGAAAGATTTCCACCCTTTAGGGGGTTCGTGGTTCACTGTGTAAATGCAATTTTCTTTTTATAATTCTAATACACCAGGTTATATATTAGTTTTATGAAAAAGATTTTATTCTTGTGGAGGAAAAAGGTGTTTCGGGATAAAGGGAAAGTGAAATAACTAGACACCAGTGCTTAAAACCAATTTTGGTCCTGAATATGCGATTGGTTCTGTTTTCACAGGGATCTGGGATGGACTTGCTAAGGGGTCCACAGTTTCGTGGTTTGGGTTAGCATTTTTCGTTTTGCTGCCCCTCGCTTTAAGACTTTTTACTAGGCGGTGTAGACTAAATGCTAAAATCAAAAACAGTATTATATAAGCCAATGTGTAGTGGTGGATATTTTGCATGTCTAAAAGGAACCAATGGTTTTTCTTCCGAGTTTTCTAACTGTAGTATTTGATTTGATACTGATTCCAGTTCGTTTGTTTGGTTGAGATGTATAAGTGTGCTGTTTTCCAGGAAGCTTAAAATGTTGAGGGGTGGTATGTACGAATTATGTACGAAGGAAGATTTTTCGTTGTACGAACGAATAATTAACTCTTTGGATTTTATGTAACAATCCCCTGTTATTTCTACCGTGGCTGTGTTTTCTAATTTGTACGTTGTTAGGTCGTCATTGCAAATTTCGTCAATTTCGTATCCGTTGACTGATGACACCAGCCATTTATTGCCTTGGGATAGTTGGACCCATATAGTTGACATGTTTGTTTTAGGTTGCATGAAGGGGGGAAGGTATTAACCTTACGTAGTAATTCTACTTCGCATAAGGCGTGCCCAGAATTTGTGTTAAATAAAGGGTGTGACATGGGGCATAGGAGTTGATCTCCTTGGACTTTACAATTGGCCAAGTCATCTGTATTGAGACTGGAGTAATATTCTTTTTTATAGTCTACTAGCTGGCCCGGCGAACTTCGTTCCGCAAAAATTCGTTAATGTAGTTAATGAAATTATTAATTCCGAGCTTTCGCTTCCGGTCAATTTAAATTCTTTATTCAAAAATGATATTTAAATGAATACAATTGCAACAACCGCAGCGATTAACTTGTCGTGTAATGGATTAGTATGTGGCCCTACTTTGGTATTTAAGCGTACCACGCTGAATTGACTAGGCGATTACTCATCGCAACTAAAATAAAGGCATACTGCCGAGTTTGGAGTCTAAAAGATCTCTGTTTTATTAATTAAATTTCATTCCTTAAATACTATTTACATAACTGTTATACTTATCTTCTATCTTACTTCTACTTACAACTCCTATAATGAATACCTTATTCTAAATTCTTATTGGCTATGCGCCATTCAATAGGATTTTATTTCTATTGAGTGACTTACAGTACAATTGAGTGCATGACACATCAAGCTGAGTTGCACATTGCACTCGATTGAACTCATCACTTTGTTGTTATTGCTATTGTTGTGGACAGTGGTGTCTGTAAGTGGATACACTACAGTCGACCAAGCTACCGCTTTTTCACTAAAGGACTTTATTGTCGCAGTGGCTTAGCGGTTAGTGTGTTGGACTACTGGTCCGCCGCCAATGCTCAGGAGCTCCTCCGTTTTAGCACCGCAATTGCGGATCGGGACAGGGTCGATACTGTAAAGCAGTTCACCGAATTTTGGTGGCTTGAGGAAGAGGTGAGGGCTGATACGCTCTCCCGGGCCGGTGCGCTACTGACGTAGCATCCTCCTTAGTTTTAAGATAGATATTAAGTTTGTAGGTTTAGGATAGATTAGGGGGTCCTTGGGAGGGACTGGGCTAGCCGACATGTATGTGCTACCGAGACTCGACCGACGCTATTGCGTCGCTCGAGTCTCGGCTGCACGGGTGAACCCTTGTCGGCGGCTGTCAGGCGCCCATCGATGCAATCAGGATGGTGACCAATCCTTAAGATTGCTCACCACCCTGATTATAATTAATTTAGGCTAAGTAGCTTAGGTAGTTTTAAGTAGTTTGTAGGTAAAATAAGACTAATAAAGAATTCAAGTTTTTATTACGTTTCTTGAAAAATAAAAAACAATAAAAATTAAATATAGATAAATTTAAGGCCGAAAGGCAATAACTTTAAGGATATTGTTAAGTTTAGAGCGCTCGCTAAGAGCCAGTAAGCTAGAATTAAGATAAATGTTAGCTTTAAATTAGATTTAATCGTTTTTGTCTAGAATGTAAGTTTATTGAATAATATTAATAAAAATGAATTTAAAAGTAAAAAGTAAAAGTGTTGGACTACTAAGCGAGGGGTCCAGGTTCGAATCCCGCAAAAACCCAAATTCCAACTCAATGTTTTTTTTCACTGCGCCACCTCTCGCGAACGTCTAACAAACATCCGAGAGTATAACTGTCATGAAAGAGCTTCTCAATCCGCCCGTTTGGAACCGGCACAAAATTGTAGATCCCTTCCATTCGTTCCAAAAATTAAAAACTCATACAAAACGAATGGTTGCGAGAAGCTAGGCCCTGGGTCCCTACAGACCTGTTGCGCCAACTATTATTTTTATTATTACTTTATGGTACCTAACATTTTTCGTTCCATTTACGGGTGCGTACACGTACAAAGTGAGAGGTTTGCCGACACGTGAGCACGCCACATACAACTGACCATGTGAGAAACATGGGACGCTGATGACGATTGTGTTGTTGTCTATCTCGGTCTCCAATATGGACGACTGAATGATATTCTTTCCCAAAGTTCCGACATTTTCTCTCGATTGTTAATATTCCGATCTGACTGTTCGTCCTGATTTTCTGCGGCGTGAAACGTTTGACCTTCTCACTGGCGGCATTATCAAATTTATCTTGAAATACCACACAAACTTTCATCCCCTATATCATCCTGTCAAAGTTTTGTTTTCGAGACATAAACTAGCCTTTAACCTTCCTGGGGTCCAATCGAAACCGTCAAGCTCAAAATCTTTAAAAACTACCCATCCTGTCTCGAGTTATGCGCGTAAAAACTCAAAACGCTCAACAACTCCTGTGTTGCCTATCATCATCATCATCTCAAACATTTCAACTTACTCACTCTCATATACTAATGCAAGGATCCTGAAAATATTTTTCAAACAAAAATTATGCATTCAAACACCATCAAACAAATCGAAGTATCTACTCCATTTCAAAAAGCTACTTAATGTAACATAGTAAACATAAGCAAACTTATTAGGTGTATTTAAAAAAAAGAAATTTCAAAATAGTTTGCAACAATATTCTGGCAAAATAATTAAAACTAGTATCGCTTGTGGTCGAAAATCGACCATACCTTTTATAAGAATGTATACTAAAAAACGTACTTCTATTATTCTCGTTATTCTTGTTATTTATTTATGTTTTTTATAAACGAAAAGAAAAGAGCGACATCTATACCTAATACATGGAAAAATAAAGTGCACGACTGGGTCGAACGAAACTTTCTCGTTAAGAGTGTCTATATGGACATAGAATCCCTTATTTCTGAGAATGTTTAGCAGTTCATTTACTACGATGCACCATAGCAGGGCGATAGAACACCACTCTTGCCCCCAGAGTTTTACGAGTAACAGAATCATATTAAGAATGCTTATTATCTTTTAAATGTATGTTGGTCAAAATGGTTACAGCGGTTTTTTGTAAAATTTGCCAGACAAAACAGTACGAAATATTGCAATGTTTAATTTGAAAAATACTATTGCGTAAATATTTAGGTGAAAACCGATTATAAGTTATTGTTCGGTATGTAAGCATTGCTTCGTAGTTTTATCGAAATCAACGATGGGGTTTTCGAGATATGAGCAGTTTTTAAAATTAGCGTTTTCGGTGCTTCGAATTGAAAATTAAGGACACAATATTTTTGAAAACATTGATTCGACTTTAAGTCTGCATTTTGGTCAGAATCGTTGTTGCCGTTTTCAGGTAAATTAAACAAAAGAAAATTTTTAAAAAATACAATTTTCAAAAATCCTTTGTACGATAATAATGAGAAAAACTGAGTTTGCTGTTGTTCTAATGAACCACATTACCCTAAAAATGAATTTTTGTTACAATCGTATAGGTAGACCGTTTTCAAGATATTTCGAAATTTCAAAAGTACCGTTGCTCGATTTTTTAGCCAAAAACTGGGTACGCCTACGCAGTCCTGGTAACCTCACCTACTTAAGCTTAAATATCAATTTTGGTTGAAATCGTTAGAGCCGTTTTCAATCAAATCAAACTGGTACGAAAATTTTATATGGGAAGTACCATTACTATTGAGGTTACCTTGAAAAAAAAAACACCTCCCGAGCTGTAAGCCCAAAAACTCCAAATCCGAGGTTTGAACGTAATCCGGGAAGCCGTTTAGGCTGTAAGCCTGTGGAAGGACGGACAGACCGGACAGAATTTTACAATCCACTTTTTTGATTTTCTCTATCATCGTTATATCAAAATTGATTAATATCTCGAGTCCGAAATTTTGCACAAAAATAAAAGATATCTATCTTTCTCTTACTATCTACGTAATGGAGAAAGTTAAAAAATACGTAAATGAGCTGCTCCATCGGAAACAGATTCTAATCTAAAATGATTTATGTTTTTAATAGGTACGTTACTATGGTAATATAGTGGCGACAAATAATTTCCCTTAATAAATTTCTTACAATTATTGCTTATTTTTGGGGGCAGGTAAATTGCATACCTTTATGGGTAAATGATTCTCTTCAACAGGTTCTAGTCTTAGATGATTAAATACGTTACTATGGAAACATGACAGCGAAAACTTGATTGTCATCAAAATCCTTTTAGTACCTACCTGTTTTGTATGGGGAAGTCTTAACTTAATTTTACCAGTCTTAATGGCGACATATACCCACGATTTTGTGTTTGTGCACATCTATGGCACAGCACCTTTCAAATAAGATAAGTTTCATTCTCCTCATTTCATATTAAATGCCAAAAAAGCGTACGGAAAGCTTGGATGTTCACGTATTAATATAATGATAATTGACAACAACAATTGGCATTAAAATTAATTTTTTTTTTGTATATGAAGTATCACTACTCGATTTCCACCCCGTTTATTTTTTTTTTCAAAGTGCATTTCCCCATACAAACTTTCATAACCTTTTTCATCCCCTCAAAGTTTTGTTTTCGCCACAAAAAGTAGCCTATAACCTTCCTTGGTCCAAAACGAAACCGTCAAGCCCAAAATCGTTGAAATCCAGCAATCCGTTATCGAGTTATGCGCGCACACACGGACTTCGTTGCCTTTTATATAATATAAAGATAAAGATTAGTAGGTATTTCGCTCTTGGTTGTATAAAAATGAAGTTATATTTGTTATTCGTTGGTAAAGGAATTACAACCGGAGTTTCTTTTGCGTAACCGTGTAAAAAGTCCCCATTCCGAATATGGCTCGTAGTATGTTGACTTATAAACAAACATTGCGTATGGTAGCCAAGTGTCCCATGAAAGCTGGTCATTGTTAACATAGTGGCTGAGATACTCGGCTAGCGTTCGATGGCTACGCTCCAAGGCTCCGTTCGTTTGAGGGTGATATGGGGTTGTTTGTATCTTTTTGATTTTTAAAATCTTATATATGTATTTCTTTAAATAGATTACTTAAGAAGTTAGTACCTTGATCTGTTAGTATCGCTTCGGGTACCCCGAAATGACATATAATTTTTTCCACATAATTTCGGGCAACAGTAGGTACCTTGTTCGGAGTCTTTTAATGGTTCGGGTGATACCTTGATGGCCTCCGAGAGGTGAATTATGGTAATCACATAGAATTTTATTGATCTCTTGTGGGTCTTCTAAGCTTATTCGATTGTCTGAGTAAATAAACAGAGTGGTCTTTATTTTGAGCTAGCCTTGATGTTGGGTCTTTCAGATTCATAAGCCACTGAAGCGGCCTGTGGTCGGTACATATAAAGCACTTTGTACCATACACGTATGGTCGGAATTGTTTTACTGCGTAAGTAATGGCTAAAAGTCCCTTTTCCGTAGTTGTGTACCTTGTTTCCGCATCATTCAGAGTGCGGCTGGCATAGCATATTGGCTTGTCCTCTCCTATTTTACCCAGTGAAAGAATGGCTCCTAAACCGATGTCACTAGCGTCTGTTGTAATTATAAAGGGCTGGTCGAACGTCGAAGTTGGGGTAGGCCAAAAGTATTGGCTCTATGAGATTTTTGAGTGTACGGAATGCTTCGTCGGCAAACGCGTCCCATTCGAATTCGACGTCCTTTTTTAACAATTTGGTTAAAGGTTTAGCTATGGTTGAAAAATTACTTATAAATCGCCTATAATAGCCAACAAAACCTAAAAATGATTTAATTCCTTTTATGTTTTGTGGTGTAGGATAAGTTTTAACAACTTTTATTTTTTCAGGTTCTGGTTTAAGACCGTCTTTAGTGATAATATGTCCGAGATACATTAATTCCATTTTAAGGAAGTTGCACTTGTCAGGCTGAAGCTTGAGGATGTGTTCTTGTAATCTGCTTAGGACTCGTATTAATTTTTTATTGTGTTCCTCGAGATCGTAACCGTATAAGACTATGTCGTCGACATACACAAAACAATCTAAACCCTGTAATCCTATCAACACCGTATTTATCAGTCGCTGGAAAGTAGCTAGTGCATTTTTGAGACCAAATGGCATACGGGTATACTCGTAGTGTCCATAGGGTGTGCTGAAACCAGTTTTGCATTTTCCTTCGTCGTCCATTAGGATTTGGTGAAATCCTTTGGCCAAGTCTAAGACCTACGTGAAGTTAGCCCGCACTTTTTCTAGAATGAAAAACGTGAATTGCAGTTCGATAGACATTCGTTTGTAGTTGATTGTAGTGAAATTTTTTTCGTTTGTAGTTCAAAGGTTAGAAAGTTAGAAGCATTAGAAAAAAATTTCAGCCCGCTCTTTTGGCTTTTTGAAACAAAAACTAGCCAGTTGCATTGCAAATCGTTTGTTGTTGTTTGTAATGAAATTTTGTTTTAACAGAAATGTCTTATTTCCGAGATATAAGGACATTTGTGTTTGCACCTGTAGCTCCGAATTTACAAAAGAGAGAAATAATTTAAAACCAACTTAAATAACTGCATTTAAAATTTCGGAATTCACTTAAGCGTTGCTTAATAAAAAGCAATCAAAGTCAAAAAACGCATCCCTTTAGAGTTGCATCCATATATGGGCTTCCCAACAACAACAAAACAACGGTAAACACATTTTCGCAAAGCACTCATCAGTGCCCATCCACATGAGACTACTTGTCCATTAGCAACAACAACCAATCAATAAACCCCGATTTTATCCAACAATTTTTTCTATTCCGGTCTTATATCGCCTGCTTAAATTGCATATAAATTCTTTTTGATTTGCTCAATTTCGACATTTAAGGTTTTATTAGATAGAGCACACATGCTTTCTAACAACCAACTAGTTTTTGTCGTTTGTAGTAGTCCAGCATTTGAAATATCCGTCCCCTTAAATCAGTCTGCGAAGACGATTTCAACCATTTCCTTAAAATTTCAATAAATCGTTATCTATTGATAAGAGGTAATTCTTTTTTGCTAAATTAGATACATCTAACAGAAAGCATTAGAAAATAAAAAAGTTAATTTAAAAAACCAAAAAACCCGACTAACTGTAAAAAAGATTTAAAAATATTAAAACAAGACACTTTCAAGTATAACTAATTGGCAGTCAGAGGCTGCGCATATTTTTGTCAGATTGTGTAGGTAGTCTTACAAAGCCGGTTATATTCACTACAAGCTCATAAGCTTACAGATTTTTTCTCTAGTCTTTCGACCTTTTATGTATGAACTGCAATGTTGATTGTACGGCAAAGTAAGGTCTAACGAATTTTTTGTGTTCGTATTCCACAGGTGACTTCTTTAACAAATAATAAAGTGAACTAGGAGGTCAGACCTTGGGTGTATATCTGTACATGTTCGTAGCGAGTTCCGGCCCAATATTTCAGATTATGTTTTGCTTTTCTTTGGCAAAACTCTTCAGCAAATATATTGTCATCATACATTGACGAAGGCTACTAAATGGCAAAGCTATAATGAAGTTGGAAAGCAAAAGCGAACCGAATGACCACTTTGAATCTAACCTGTCATGAAGTAACTGAAGTAAGCGATTGGCCAGACCAATCTCAATTGTTAAAATTCGTAATTAAGTGCGGTGGCTACATAGATTGGCTAGTCGTACAATCTGACAATAATATGCGCAGCCTCCGACTGCCAATTAGATATACTTAAAAGTGTCTTGTTTTAATACTTTTAAATCTTTTTTACAGTCAGTCGGGTTTTTTGGTTTTTTAAATTAACTTTTTTTATTTAAAAAAGTTTTTGGAGAAAATATATTTCCATACAAATTCCGCAATTGTGAGCGGAAATTTTAAAATTTCTTATTAGTAAGTACGACGCAAACTACAATTTGTTCAAGTGATTAAAAATATGTACAAAGTTAAATTTCCATAAAACAATTAAAAATTGAATGGAATATGTAAAATGTATGTTGATTTACAAAAAAAGTATTAAACCGTTTCTTTTGCGAATGGTGTGCATTTATTTGTCAACGATTTAGGAGTGATGGCTGGAGCACTTTACGAAAATCTTTAAAGCACTTCCATTTCATGTCGATCGCAAATGTAGTGTTCGATATGCTTATGTAATAAAAATAATATCTAATATTTAATTTAAATTAAATGAATTCATGACTAAATGCAGACACTCCACAAGACTGCAATTTTCAATACATCAGAAAATAATTTATATCACAGTTCAGTGTATTGCATAGGTATCTTAACATTTCTCACAGGCATTTGTGTGAAAAAAAAAATATTTTTTTTGTTTGTTTTTTTAAATTAATATTTTTATATTAAGGGTATTATTCACTTAAACGCGTAAAACCCTCATAAACTGCGTAAACTGCAGAAATTTACCACCTCGTAAACGAACTGTCAGATTTTGTATGGAGAATAGTTTACGCAAGCCTCATAATTTTCCGCGACCAATTAGGCTCGGAAATCGATTGCAGAAGGTTACGCAAATTTACAAATGTCAAACTTTGACAAACGATTGTGTGAATTACTTTTCATGTTTTCAGAGTTGCAGCAATGACGGTAAAAATTGAATGAAATATATAGTTATTCTATTGCTTTATCGTTATTTGCAGTGAATTACGCAATGTCATTTCCGAGAGGGGCGTTCACTTAAAGCACCGCAGAAATTTATGAATTTACGAACTGCGTAAAATTATTAAAGTGAATACCCTTATTATGTTTAGCCTATGAGCCTATGACACTCCGGGGAAGAATACCAATTTAATGCCACCCCACTCTTTAAGATCGGTCAAGCCGTTTGGGCTACAGGGCGTCCCGTAGGAACTTACATAGGATATGCGCGAAACACATAACCCTCCCTGTGTACGGTCGGGTAATTCTTTTCTTTTAATATATAAAAATCTCGTGTCACAGTTTTAGTGGTTATACCCCTTCGAAACGGCTGAACCGATTTGGATGAAATTTTATATGTAAATTCAGTAGGTATGACAATAGGTTTTAAACTAATTTTTATACCCCTAAGAGTTTACAGGTGGCGTGTAGGTACATATTTCGTTTTTCATGGGGAAATGCACTTTGAAAAAACAATAAACTGGATAGAAATCGAGTAGTGACATTTCAAATACAAAAAAAATTATTTAAAATTTTAAAAGCTTTTGTTGTTGTCAATTATTTTAATTATTTTCCAAGCACATTGTTGTTGTCTAATATTATGATTTTTTTTTAAATATACCTACCTAATAAGTAGTTTTTTTTATGTTAAGTAACTTTTTGAAATGGAGTAGATACTTTGATTTGTTTGATGGTGTTTGAATCCATCATTTTTGTTTGTCAAGTATTTTCAGGATCCTTGCATTAGCATGTGCGAGTAAGAAGTAAGTTGAAATGTAGGGGTGAGTACGTGGACAATGATGATAGACAACAGGACAGTAGCTGTTGAGCGTTTTGAGTTTTCACGTAGGGGTTGTTACGAAAAATGAGCGAGTAACAATCGTGGTACTCAATTTTAAAATGTTCCCATTTATTTATCACGTTCACGTGTAGTCCAAAATGGCCAGAGATTACATCTTTGCTATTTGCCGGGCAAAATGCAATACATCGTCATTATTAAAAAAATCAACAACATCAACATTGACATTGACATTGGTTGGGTGGTGCCTTATTCACCTCTACTGAGCAAAACATTCCAAGCTCATATTAATGTAGAGTTTTGTAGTTCAGTGAAGAGCATCAAATATATTTGCAAGTATGTGAATAAAGGCAGTGATATGGCGGTATTTCGAGTTGAAAATACCAATGTGACTGCTCCTCCAGTGAGTAACAACGATGAAATAACGCTGTAGCGTCTCGCTTTCGCTAGGACAATAATTAATAAGTCACAAGGACATTCGCTGGAAATTTGTTGCATCAATCTTGAATTCCCATGTTACTCGCATGGTCAATTGTATGTGGCGTGCTCACGTGTGTGCAAACCTTCCGCTCTGTATGTCGTGTACCATAAAGCGCTTTAGTGTAGAGTGTAAGGTTGGCCGACACGTCAATTATTGCGGTTTGATTGAAACACATCGACATTGATATATGTACTTTAGTTATTTCTATTGTATGAGTATAAGTTTTGAATGAAGAATTTGAGTTCACCGAATTATAGAAAGCAGCATGTGCATTATGCATGCTCCGAATTAATATTTTCATTATATTAAAGAATTTGGGCTGTACGAAGTTCGCCGGGTCAGCTAGTTTATTTATATGTTTTTGTTTTCTGTCAGTCCTTTTCTTTTGAAACAAAACTAAACGACTGTAAAATGTATTTTATATTGTTTCATTATTTCGTTTGCTATGTCGACTGTCAAATGCTATTATGTAATAAATTGTATTAAAATCCAATAAATTCTCCAATATTTTGTAACGTCCTTAGCGCATGCCATATATGTCACAAATGCATTTTAACAAATTACTATTACTTAGAATATATTTTTTTAAAAACTATTTACTATAGAATGTTTAATAACTTCATTTCTATCATTAAACTATTTTTATTTCAATTTTTTTAAAATCATGCATTTAAGGGTTAACATTTTATCGATCGCAAAGATATGCAAATAACAATTACTGACATTCATATCATTGTCGTTTATCGTTTCTAATAAAATGAATATATTGACATATATCCAATAAGGGTTACCATCAGGACCTTTTGACTCTTTTTTGACACGGACTCCAGGAGTCATCATTTCCAACCAAATTATGCTACATTAATAGAGTAATTTTGTAAAATGGAAACTGGAGATGTTAAAAAGTTTTGTTTCGAGATTTCCAGACTCAATTATATATATATATGATGGGAACGTGATCTGTGTATTTAGAACTTTTAGAAAAGTGAAAACTGGAACATGTTCGAGCTTTCCACAAAGTGAACATTTTAAATTGAAAAGACTGTATGCGCACTATGCGATGAAGCAGTACAACATACGATTTTTTCCACTTCTTTGTAATTTTTCTAACTTTTGTTTTGATGTACCTAGTTCAGGGGTGCCAGCATGTAACTTGATACAATCGAGTTGAGTCGAAATAATCGAACGTTTGTAGCACCTAATTCGGTGCAATCGTTTGACCTCGATTGTACGCAGTAGGCAGCATTCATTTGAAAAATGACGTTTGAAACAAAACTTTATTCTCGATAGCAAATACCTATAGTTTACCAACTAAAAAATGGAAAATGAGCAAAATATGGCCATTAATAAAAAAACAAATAGAAATTATAACCAATTTTATGAGTGCTCATAAGGATTTAGCTCGAGGATAGTTTTTTTTATCTCTCAAATACCTTCTTTTGATTTTAGAAAAAAATAGTTTTTTCAAAAATACCATATTCGACTGGAAAAATGATTTACAAATTTAAAATTAAAAAATAACCAATTTGACACTTTTAAGTACAATTCACAACGAAACTCGTTTCAAGTTGCATGCTAGTAGCGTTGTTATATGATCGTATATATCGTAAAAGTGACGATTTCTGATGGCTAATACGACGTTCCGATTTTTGTTCTTTTACGCCCTAATTTCTACGATTTCGTAAATATTTTAACGATTTTATTCTTTTTTTTATTTCTTTATTCTCAAAATTCAATAATAAATGTAGTAAATGTTATTACAAATTCAAAGTTAAAATAATATAAATTTAGAGAATAGTTAGTGACATTTTATTTTTGATGAAAAAAACAATTGAGGTAATGTCACATTATTTAAATTAATTCAGTGTGGGGTGAACAGTAAGTACAATAATCAAAAGCAGAAAAGAAACTAAGGTAAGTGATGAGCAAAATTTACAATTATACAGTTTCAAGATAACATAATTTTAAAGTTGGTTAAGTGATGAAGTGCAACAAGATTTCGATTTCATTTAGGTTAATATTTAAAAGCCACATTTTTCCGACATTGTCCAAACATAAATACGATGGGTAAACCGATATTATCGAACGTACTCCTGTGTTTTCGCGTTAGGCCCTAGTTATAACCATACGTAAAACGGAACAGTATAAATTTTCGTTTGCTCTTTTTGACCTCTTAAACCTACTGGTTTAACTCAATCTAGGCCTTAAAATGTTGCTATTGAATAATTCAAGAACTTAGTTTATCACAAAAAGCAAATAATCTTAAAATTTTCTAGAACAAATATTTGTTAGCCTAAATGTAATCTACCCATCAACTCGATATAGCTTTGTTGAGCAGGGAAATCCCTCCTGCTCATAGGTATAACAGTTTAGAGTAGGTCTGCACA
Source organism: Cheilosia vernalis (assembly GCA_949126925.1). NCBI lineage: Eukaryota > Metazoa > Arthropoda > Insecta > Diptera > Syrphidae > Cheilosia > Cheilosia vernalis. The sequence goes on from OX421362.1 coordinate 9,099,038, forward strand.
ATGCAGCTCGTCAAGTGAGACAGGCGTACTGAGTTAAGATCTCGTTATTCGTATCTGATCCAACAGGGCGCTTGGCGAGTTAGCGCAGTGTATCAATTTCAGAAGTGGGATAGTTAATCCATTAGCATAGTGTTAAAAAAATAAGCTCAATACTATTTTGAAAGTGTGAAAACTCAGGATATAAATAAAAAAAAAACTCTGCAATTTGGTAAGAAAATGTATTTTACTTCCAATTGATATGGTCGAAAAGATATACATATGTAGTTGAAATAAGAAAGGAAGAGACGATGCACCCACTACACGCCTGACATTGTAGTGGTAAGCTGAAAAAAAAAAAAAAAGGATTTGAGATATTTTTGTCTCTTTCACACCCTATTCTTTTAAACGGAGTATAATAGTTTCTGCCGAAAAGAAATGATTGGGTTTAGATATACAAGGTAATAGGATTGTTTTTTTTTTGACTTGGTAGCTTCTTCGAGAACCTTGAGCAGTTTTTTTTTAGTTAGAAAAGTGTAATCGAAAGAAAATAAGTTAATTGCGTGCTTACGAAAACAAAGTCTACTAAATATGGCAGGACGAACAAAAAAAATACCAAAGCGTTTCATTGAAGGCGAACCAGGTGAGGCCGAAATATTAAAACTACGATTGGAACTGGAAGAACTTAAGCGAAATAACATGGTGCTTGAAAAAGAATTGGCTATATTTCGTCAAACACAAAGTCAATCTTCTCAAAATACTTCGGTTATTTCTTCGTCAAATCAAATTTCCTTAAGACTCGGAACAGAGGAAATTACAAAAATAATTCCATTATTCAATCCGTCGAATAGTTCTTCACTTATTGCGTCTCAATGGGTCGAGACGATCGAGAACATTCGCCATCTGTATGAGTGGGACGATCGAAACACCTTATTTTACGCGTCATTGAGGTTGGGAGATGCTGCGACGAATTGGTTTGCTGGAAACAGATGCGAAATTAGAACATGGAATGAATTTAAAGTTAGGATCTTACGAGACTTCTCTGCAGAAGAAAATACTGCTGACATCCATATACAATTATTATCTCGACAGATCGGGGAGACAGAAAGTTACGACAGTTATGTCTACGATATGGTAGCCATTGGAAAAAGAGGTAAATTAGATAATAGTGCCATAATAAAGTACGTAGTATCTGGACTAAGGGATACCGCACTGATGTCCAACTTAATAACAGCAAATTGCAATAACATACCCGAACTCTTAACAAGAATAAAATCACTAAAAGGTATACAAATACATGCAGAAACTCGTCAACGATTTGAAAACAACCAAATTTCTAAAAATAATTTCCGAGCCGTTTCAAAACCTTACGATAATCCACATAAAACACATTTCTCTCATTCAAAAAATTTTTACCCCCGAACTTGTTACAATTGTAAATCGCCAGGGCATTTGGCTAACGAATGTAAGTCTGCAAACCGTGAAAATAACAAACAAACTAACTATAGCAGTCGGTCACCGGAGCATCCCTCTAACGAATGTATATCGATGGGCAAAAAATATCAGCAACAACCTCTCCAAACCAAGCATCAAAAGGTACCAATTTGCTATCATTGTCAATCACCCGGACATCGTGCTAACGATTGTAGAGCGGCACGTAATGAGAGAAATAAAGGAAGGGAGCCAGTGTGTTACAACTGCCAGACTCCAGGACACTTATCTCGTGATTGCAAAAAACGCCACCGCTCGTTTAGGCACGAGCAGGAACCTGAAAATCCAGCCGGAAAAATGCGTCGTTTAGTACGTGTTGAAGACGAAGGCGGGCTAATAAAAAACATAAATGTCGATGGACACCCCGTGAGTGCCTTCGTTGACCTAGGGAGCGATTGTACTACTATCAAGCAATCGGAAGTGCAAAAATTTGGCTGGGAAATGGAGCCTTGCAACGCGAAACTACAGGGGTTCGGTATGGCATTTAACAAGGTCATAGGGAAAATTTCCAAAACCGTGACGTTAGGAGAGGTAGCTCTAAAAATTGATATCTTAGTCGTTCAAGATAAACTTCAGGATTATCCAATGATTTTAGGTCGGAACTTTTTGGATTCTGATGAAGTTTGCATCACTAGGAGAAGTGGAGTTCTTACGGTAACACGAAACGAAAACAATTTATGACTGGACAATAATACTTCGAAGTTAAAACAAAACACAAAATCAAAGATTGAAATCGATGACATCTCAATTGGTGGCAATCTATGCACTTCTCGTGATTATGTTGAACTTCTTAAAATATTAAATACATACCGTGACTGCGTTGCTATAAATTTAAAGGAACTAGGTATTACAGACAAAATCCAAATGAGTCTCAAGTTAAAGGAGCACAAAATAATTCTCCATAAACCCTATCGGATTCCGTACAACGAACTTCCCCATCTTGAAAAGATAATCGAGGAACTTCTGGAAAACAAAATAATCCAGTATTCAAATTCTGAGTACGCCAGCCCTGCATTATTGGTTAAGAAGAAGAATGGATCTTGGCGTCTCTGCATAGATTACCGACGCGTTAATGAAATAACTGTTCGAGAAAAATTTCCTATGCCCAACATGGAAGAGCAAATAAATTTAATGTCAGGCGGTCGAATTTTTATTGTCCTTGATTTAATGCACGGATACTACCAAATCCCTATCGACGAAAACTCGAAATACCTAACATCCTTCGTAACACCTCATGGACAGTATGAATTTAATCGAGTTCCATTCGGCCTGTCTAATGCTCCATCGGTTTTTATGCGGCTGATGAATATCGTTACACGAAAATTGAATTCTAAGAACATTTTAATTTACATGGATGACATTGTTTTGTTCGCGGAAGATGTGCCAACCATTCTAAAACTATTGGAGAAACTTTTAAGCGTTCTCAGAGAAGTTAAAATAACTTTAAATATAAAAAAGTGTGTTTTCCTGTCAAATAAAATAACATATTTAGGTCATGAGATAACTGAAGGGGGTATAGCGCCGGGCAGTGTAAAAATAAAAGCTATAGAGAACTTTCCTATACCTTCAGATACGCGACAAGTGAAACAGTTCTTAGGACTAACAAGTTATTTCCGGCGTTTTGTATTTAATTATGCCAAGATAGCTTCACCTCTTAATGCGCTGTTGAAAAAGAGTGTATCTTTTAAATGGACACAAGAGATGGGTAAGGCGTTCGACATCCTTAAAAGAAAATTGTGTTCATCTCCAATTTTGGTCATATACGACCCCAAAAAAGAGCACGAGCTACACACTGATGCTTGTAGTCTGGGACTTGCGGGCGTACTGCTTCAAGTAGGCGAATCCGATGAGAGAAGAGCGGTATCTTACTTCAGTCGTGCTACAACTGCAGACGAGCAAAAGTATCATAGCTATGAGCTCGAAGCTCTAGCAGTGGTGGAGAGTTTGGAGAGATTTAGATACTATCTGCTAGGTAAACACTTTACCATCTTTACTGACTGCAATTCGTTGAAAATGACACAATCAAAAATGGAAATCGTCAAAAGAATAGCCAGATGGTGGCTAAAAATCCAAGAGTTCGACTTTTCACTGGAGTACAGAAACGCGCAACAAATGCAACACGCGGACGCTTTAAGCAGGAACCCGACAGAAAACGCCGTTGAAATGGAGGAAGCAGGCCTTAGCATGATGATAGTCCAAGCTCAACAAGAGGACTGGATTTCGGTTTTACAAGCACGCGATATCCAACTAAAAGAAATTCAAGACGTACTGAGTAATCCCGACATAAAATGCCCAAGAAGGAAAGACTACGAAAAACAATATGTCTTCAAGCATGGACGCGTATACAAAAAACAGAAAACGGACTTCGATTCGCAGTACCAAAAGGAGTAAGGTGGCGTGTCATCAAATCTTCCCATGATGACATTGGGCATGGTGGTATTGATCGTACAATAGAGCATATTCGACGCACTTATTGGTTTCCGAGGATGACAAGTATCGTCGGGAAATATTTAAATAGTTGTATTCCTTGCCTATACAATAAACGAGGAAAAGACGAAACGCGATATCAACTTCATCCTATTCCTAAAACACCCATACCATTTTACACGTTGCACATTGACCATCTAGGCCCATACGTAAAGAGTACGAAAGGAAATGTATATGTTCTGGGTATAATCGACAGCTTCACGAAATTCTTTGTTCTACGAGCGGTAAAGACAACAAATTCTAAAGCTGTAATAAAAACTTTGCATGAACTCTCTCAGTTTTTCGGAACACCAACCCGAATTGTGAGCGATCGCGGAACCGCATTTACATCAAAGGCATTTAAAGTATACTGTTCAGAAAATGGTATAAGACATATCTTGAATGCAGTAAGAACACCGAGAGCTAATGGACAAATCGAACGCTACTTTAGGACAGTCAAAGCCTCATTAGCTACGATGACGGTTCGGCAAGATGGACGGGATTGGGAAGATCATCTCCCATCAATACAATTTGGACTCAATGCGTTAAAACACAAAATAACTGGTCAAACACCCCAAGAACTATTATTCGGATTCAAACCAAAAAACACTTTAAGCAATCAACTCAATATTGCACTTCATGAAGTTTCGAGCGATGAAGAGGACAATATTCCATTAGCTGAGCTTCGCGATGTTGCAAGCCGACACACCCAACAACAACAACGTCAACAGGCCGAGAAATTTAACAGGACACACCGAGCACCACAAAAATATAAAGAAGGCGATTTAGTGCTCTTACGAGCCGAACATCCAGCTACCGGTCAATCGAAAAAACTCCTCCCGAGGTACAAGGGTCCCTTCGAAGTCAAGGAAGTACTCCAAAATGACCGGTATGTGATTGGGGATACTCCAGCTCTCCAAGTTTCGCAACGTCCATATTCCTCCGTACATGCTGCAGACAAAATGAAACCTTTCGCACAAATTAGCGACATCGACTGGGAAGAATTGGTGGAGACAGAGAACGAGGATGAAATTGATGCTGAATATAAGTAATACTCACGAGAACATCGACATCTGCTGGAGTTATTTATGTTTATTTATTTATTGAACTGATTTTTATTGGATTTTATTTGATTTTTATTTGATTTTTGTGTTTATTTTGAAAATGAAAATGTATTTACGTTTCCACAAAGAGAAGAACAAAAAAAAAAAACAAAATAAATTGCAGCCGAATGGCAAATAGCACAAGCCGTTTTGAATTATAAATTATATTTATGACTTTTTGGAACAGCTGATTCTCGTTCAGTGCCTTGATTTTGTGCGGTTTTTTCCGCAATGGCGGTGTCGGAAAGGGTTCACGTATAGGCGGATTCTATAAATGTGTGAGTGATGTCGCGAACTGACAACTTCCAATTTTCCCTGTTCTTATATCGCTTTGTTCCTGCAAATTCCAGGCGAGCTTTCCCACACGCGACCTTTTTAGGTAGCGAGAAGGATGTCGGATGAGAAGAAATGAAAACAGCGTGACCGTTGTGCGACAATTTGGTACCTTTTTCGAGGACACTAATACAATTTGTTGTTCCTTTGTTCCTTTTTATTATTTGGAAAATTCACATTTTAGGACTATTCGCATGAGAGCCAATGGCGAACGAACTACGAACAAGCGAATTTTTTACACTTCAATCAGTTCAATCATTGTTTAATGTTAAATGCGATAGAACTTTTTCATTCGTGGGTTTGTGGATCCGCGAATGTCTTATGTGGATTGTGAATAAAGTGTGACAATTCGCTGCAAGAATTTTCAATTGCTGTAATAATTTTAAATTGAGCTATTTAAATCGATTGAGAGTCCGATTTTTTTTTAGATTAGACTTAAGATTAATTTAATACAAGGCTTTGGTGGTAAATAGTATACAAATCAATTTTCAATTCATAAATACAATTAAATTCATTTGTTCGCAATTCGCGCTCATGTGAATAGTACTTAAAAAAGTTTTCAAAAACTGTGATTTCAAAATGAATATGTTTAAAAAAATAACGCGTAAATAGTGTTATAGTACATTTACACCGCACCTAAATTCAACATTTCGGAATAATACTCGTTAAATATTGGGAGAAAATACTAAATTTATTCAACAGCGTCAGAAAAATGCACACTTTTCTTTCGTCGCCCCTTTTTTATGGAATTTTTAAAACTAAATTGAAAGAGATCTTAAAATTAGTTATAAAAATAAGTTGATATAGTTTATAAACAATATTCAATAGATTTTGTATATAGGTATTTATAAATAAAAATCAAAGCTAAAAGGTTTTCATTTTAAAATTTGTCATTTGAAAACGAATTGCATCTAAAGTACTGTCTAGCTTACCCGCAGAACAACCTTAAAGACATCTAATTCTAATGTTATTTGGTTGTTTTGGCTTTATTTATAAAAGAAACGTTGTGAGAGAGTGATCTTTTTATAGTCTATTGTATTGTGAAACTAAAACCAAAATGTATAACCTTTCTCTAACAGTCCGGGAAATTGTTGCGAAATTCTGAAAAGTAACAAATAAAAAAAAGAAAAAAGTGTCATTTCTAAAGCTACTCTGCAATTTTAGAATTTTCGCACAATATTTAACAATTGTTTGCTCTCCTAACACTATAATCGTGTTCTGATAAACAGCAGCGTTATATTTTACTAAAATTCATTTGAAAATCACAGTGTTTCTAAAAATTGCAAAGTTCCTTTTCAAACTAAAAAAAGGGATACAGTAGCAACAAATTGTATCAGGATCCTCGAAAAATGTACCAAATTATTGCACAACGGGCACGTTGGTCACAGCGCGCGGCTCACTCACACATTCAAATCCGATTCGGGCCGTTCCCTAGCGACATCGCCTCAAAAACCGCACAAAATCAAGGCACAGGTTTTTGGTCTGCGAGATATCTGAGTGGAATGAAGTTGACAATTTGACATAAACAAGTGGAATTAGCACACTGAGTGAAACGATTGCTGTGTGTTGAGCTATGTGAATATAAGCTTCGTGTAATGGTACTACTGTGTGTTAAATGAAATAAGCGCTGAGCGAAACGATTTCTGTGTGGTAAGTAAATTAGTTTCGTGGTAGGTACTGCTGTACTGAGTTCTAAGCGAAATGAGCCAATTTTGTTTAGAGGATCTAAGAGTTATGCTGTGTGAAGAAAACTTCGTGTTCAACTATACTGACTATTTCGAATTGAAACGGCGAGTTGGTTTTAATGCTGTGTGCTGTGTGCTAAGTGGACTTCGTGGAAATCTTGTGTGAGGGATTATACGAGTCGGTATATGGTGTCAGATTTAGTTGAACCATATTCCGAATGCATAGAGAATAACTACACTGAGGACAGTGTGTTGCAGGATGGCCGAGTTGTTAGCCTAAATGTAATCTACCCATCAACTCGATATAGCTTTGTTGAGCAGGGAAATCCCTCCTGCTCATAGGTATAACAGTTTAGAGTAGGTCTGCACAATGCAGCTCGTCAAGTGAGACAGGCGTACTGAGTTAAGATCTCGTTATTCGTATCTGATCCAACAGGGCGCTTGGCGAGTTAGCGCAGTGTATCATATTAATTAATCTTTCCGTACGAAACACTTTTTCTGATCAGTCAATTCCACAACAAAAAACCAAATCATTCCACTGAAATATTTCATTTCTTTACTGTTCCATCTTTAAGTAATTTTTTTTCTGATGGAATCCAATCAGGATTTTTTTCGCTATGACGTAAACAAACTCATTTTCCAACTGTTCCAACTTTTTTCGGTATGGCTATAACTTAGGCCTTAAATGCTAACTTGTTTTAAATTTAATTTAATTGCTTATTAAATAAAGCTGAAATACTAATATGAAACGAATAATCATTTTCATTTTCGAGATTCTTTAATACCCTTTGGTTTGCTTTGATTTAAATAAAATTGGTTAAAAGCATTTGCCTTTCCTAAGGGACATAAATTAGTACAATATTATTATAGAAAAGAAATATTTCAAAAGATTCCATAGATTTCGAACTTAGCCCAATAACTTGTTTAAGGGTGTAAGCCCCTAAGAAGGTATAATTAATATTATTGGTAAATACTTTTAAGGTTAAATTTGCCTAAAACTTAGGAGTAGTTACAAAACTAATCAAATTAAAGAATCGACAGTGGCTATTGGCAAATGTGTACCCGATTCAAATTTGAAACCTTATCTGTTTGGGAAATTCATGTGTTTGATATCCTAGCAATTATTATTGCTGACCGAGTTGTTTAATTAGGCAGAAAGTGCGATATAATCACAGTGGATGATTTAGTAATGATGAGTTGTCACGTTTGTTTAAGCTTTTAATGATTTGTAGTGTCGGACGCAACCATTGAAATGATACCCACTGACTTGATTGGAATTTTTTTTTTAATGTTTTTTTTTAAGCTAATGTGTTACTACTGTTGATGGCCGATAGCAACAAATAGTTGAGAACAATGAGGTACATACTTAGTAATGGGAAGTATACACTTATGCAGCCTTGCAAAATGTGGCAAAACGGAAACCTCAACTGCAATTTGTCGGGGAGTTACTCAGTAATTCTGCAGCGCTGTTGTCAATTTCGGGGGAAATACCGCATATAAAAAACATTTCTGTAAAAAAGAAGTGAGTGAAATCATCGAACTAATATAGGTACATATTATAAATGTTCACTTATCAGAGATGGAAAAGAAGTCGAAATTGAAGAGATAAATTGAAATCATTTTAATCGGTTTTCTCATTATTTTCAATGTCTATAAAAGGTGTTATTGTACTTCCTGAAAAACCAATTAAGGCAATTAACATCTCGATGAAATTTTCTATTCAAAAATCATATCACTTTCGTACTTTTTTAATATACATACGAAACCGCTGTGCACATTACGGACACCCATTACTGCCCATGATCCCTAATTATTCTCATTAAATCAAGTACTAAGTAAATATTTCATTAATCTTCATTGCTAAATGATCTTGGGTTGGATAGGAGTAATTTTAATGAGCATTTTAGTTCATCCATATATACTAAAGTTTTTCAGCGCAACATAATTTCCCCTTTAACAAAATTGAGCCCCTTTCCGTGAATGCCGTAGAAAGGTTGCTTAAATGTCATGTTTGTCATACAATCTGTTTCTGTATGACTCTTAAATTGAATAACTTGAATAATTTTACAATAATTACATGGATTTCAATCAGTGTAACCAGATTGGAAAGAAAACTTAATCGAAAACATAAGTTTCCCCATAAATATTTCAGCTTTCAAAACGAGTCGTTTGCAATCGTTTTCCACGAAAACACCACGAAAACGACTTCCAATCGTTGGGTTATTAGAACAAACACACCTTTTGCAATATCCAGCAAAATGGCTGACCGAACAAATGTCACAACTCACAAATTAAAATCATTTTCCACAATTGATGGGCTAATGTTATACCATGTTCCCACCAACGTGATTTAGCTCATGTGATTTATAAATCACGAAAGGCGTCTCCACCGAATTTTACGTGATTTAGTTTGACATCCAGCAGAAAGAATTCGTCCACTTCGGAGAGGGTATAGTTTTTTTTTTTCGTTGTTTTTCTTTTGTTATCACACCTCTGCCAAAAATAAAACAATTTATTACTGTTGTACTTAATAAAAATACCAAAATACACCCAAACACGAGGAAAATTGAATTTGGGATAATATTTTTGACATTTGTGTTGTTTTTTTTTTTGTTTGTTGAATAACATTGAATTGAATTTAAAGCGCTGCAGGTATGTTCGATTTTATTTTGTGTGGATTTGCGATGACAGATACGTAATTAAAAATTAAACACGTCTAAATCACGTAATTAGTAATCACGAAAATGTATGGTAAATCACGTAATTTATGAGATGATTTAGCTAAATCAAGCGGATTTAGCTAAATCACGTTGGTGGGAACATGGTATTATTTTGAAATGCACTAAATTCCACAAAAGTTTGCACCGAAGTTTAACGACTAGTGTCTCATAGGTCTCAGCTGATTGAAACGTCAAACGAAGTTGGTGGTCGGGGTGAATGCATCGACGAGTTTTCGCGGTTTTGGGCTTGGTGTGAAAAGCCTATTATAAACTACCATTCCCTAATTTGGTGGGAAACCTGCTTGAAAAGACCAACAATAAAGAATCCACCTTAAACGTACTCATACGTTCGGTATTTAAATACCTAGCAAAGCGGTTTCAATTAATAACAGCGAACATTAGCCGTGTTCAAAAAGTATCACATCACTTCCTCGAATCGAAAAACTATACCAAGCGATATAAGTTGAGTGCACTTTATTTCAAAAGCAATATTCGAACCAGTTTTATGTTTGTATCTTTAAAATTTAAAAACATGTTTCGCGCACATTACTTATTCACTTTCAGTTCTCGTGTAAAATCTGTCACAGTTCTTCCTATGAATTGAAAGCTCAAAAGCGTTATAACGTGAAATGACACACAAAACCACATCTGGTCACACAGGTCTACATAAACATTTACTTACCCGCCATGCCACCAGTAATTGAAACAGACTACAAATGAACCAATGAATTGCAACAATCGCTAGCGTTCGGCGCTGCGCTGCCTCATAAAATATAAATTAAATATATATATACATAAAATTAGCATTTAACAAAACAATAATTCATCGTCGAAACCGCTTTTCGACTCACACAATCTCAGATATACTATCACAGATCTTGACCGCTTGCGCACTTGTCCAGTTTGTTGATCGTCGTCGTCTTGCAAACAAGACCGCTGCGCGAGTGAAAATGACAATCAAGTTCAAAGTTTTGCTGATTTATATATTAACCCTGTGCTGTTCGGCTGACACTGCGCATTCTAGGGGGTGCGTTCGCCTATTGTTTAATATCCATTTGTGTGGTGGTAAACATCGAATCGTTTTCTTCTTTTAGTCACTACACTGCAATAGCACCGGGAACCATCCGATCGAATTCCGAGTACTTTGTCGCTCTGTCTCTGGACGGCTTTGGTGGTAAATCGTCTTGGTTCAATATCAGTGTTATCGCACATTGTGCACCAAAAACCCTAACCCAGATTGACGAAGTCGAAGTACACCCCAATTCCACCAAATTGGTAAAGATCATTATACCAAAGTTGACCCATACATGTGGTAAGCTGAAAATAGAGGCTATCCGTGGCATACTTGATTACCATGAGGCTACACTTTATGTGGAAACACACGACTTCACTGTCTATATACAGACTGATAAGGCGAAGTATAAACCGGGTGAAATTGTGCAGTTTCGTGTGATTTGCATTGATCGACTGACATGTCCAGCACAGGTGAAGGAAGCGATTGATGTGCTGGTTTTTGTGAGTTCTTCTTTTTTTGAAACTTGTTTGTTTTGGAAATGTCCCTTATTCGAGACACATTTTAGGATGGGGAAAGCAATTTGATTAAAAAGATTTCGAATGTCACACTGACGAAAGGTGTGTTTAGGGGTGAATTGCAACTTTCTGAATACCCAGTGTTGGGCGATTGGAGATTTGAAGTCAAGGCTGATGGTTTTACGATGCAAAATAAGTCATTTGAAGTTGCTAGGTATGGACTGCCAATGTTTTCAGTGGAAATTGACACTAAACAGGATGTATCGCTGGAAGATGGACGAATCGACGTAAAAGTTAAGTCGAGGTAAGGTTTTTTTTTTTAAGTGCTAGTTATCAGTTGGATTATCGTAAAGTTGACAACATGATTCCGGTTTATGTTTAATTCATGGAACGTAGATTACTAAGAAAGTATTGACGAGGGAAAAAACCAAAACGGGGTCATATCAGTGTCACATCACTCGGGCTGAATTATAGCATTTGGTATAATGTCGCTTAGGTAAAGTGTCATAAGGCCAAATTAGTTTGTGACATTAGGCCAAATGAACTAACAAGAGTGGTCGAGACTGTACACACTTCACATCTTTACCAAATAGGGTGGGTGTTAGAAAATGTACTCGTTATATACGCACAACGTTTTCAATATCCAGCTCTAGGCGAGGTGCGAAAGTTTAAGAATCGACTACGTCTGCCCGATATCTTTTCTTTATACTTCTCTCGAAATAACGAGTCTACAATAGGCCAGTTTTTTTGAGCTTCGAACTCAGCAAAGCAAAGTAAAGTAGGATTTTCAACACGCAAATTACAACAACTACGATAGACTTGACACTTCGAGACTCGAAATAGTTGTTGTAATACGTGCTAAAAATCCTACTTTACTTTGCTTTACTGGGATAGAAGCTCAAAAAACACGGCTATTATTATTTTACCATCACCCCAGTGGGGTTACCTTGGCCCCCACTTTCTTATAAATGATAAAATTAGCGCCTTTTTCAGTTGAAGTAAGATATTATTTTTTATTTAACGAAAAAGAATGCAAGCATTTGAAGAGAAGTGTTTTGTAACAATTACATTTGTTTTTTTTTTTTTTGTTATAAATAAATCGCTTTGCTACTAATTTTTTTTTTTCCAATATTAGTATTTTATTCTCTCACAGAGAGAGACACTTACGAAAAAGTTAGGGAACGCATATGTAGTAATCTATGAAAATTGACAGATACATAATTCAAATATTCAAATTTAAAAAAAATGGTTCAAAAAGTCGTTAAAATGTCTGATAAACTTGAGGACTTTGCTAATTTACTAAGAAAATTTGTTACATCATCTAAGTAGCGATGAAAGTGATCTGAAATTAACCGATTTTTTTCTGGATGAATCAGAGTACCTATGTGGAAGAGTTTGACTGATTGAACTACAAGCATTCGAGAAGAGGAAAAAGCGACACTGCGTTAAGAATTACGTGGTGGAGATTCCTCCTTGCAACAGCCAGGAAGAATTTAGTTGCCACTTTTGAAAAGAATCGTTAGAAGAACATTCACCTTTATTTTCCCGCCTCCTGATATCATTTAAATACGTAAAAAATTAAAACAAATGCAAGTATTTATGACAAATAGGGCAACGAATTTCAAATCAGCTGTTAATTGTAAGGTGACCGCCTTTCCAATTCTTACACCAAGAAATTTGTTGGAGGGGTAATATCTTGCTCTCTCGACGACGCTCTCTTTTACGAATTGTTTGAGTTAAGGAACTGCATTGAGTAAAAATTTGTAAGATTTAAAAGTGAAATAACAGACCTTATGTGAATGATAGGTTGGATCTTGTAGCAAATTGAAGACAACGATTTTCCTCTATAACAGTTAAATGTTTTATGTTGTGTTCTTATTTAAAAATATACAATGGAAGGTATCCTATTCTTCTGGAATGGTTTAGTTTACCCGGGATTTACAGAGGAATTTTTTGAATTTATAGCACAAGTTTCTTATCTCCATACCTTTTTTTTGTAATTGCGGCGCTTAATATCGAATTTTGAAATATCGACTGAAGTCGACATTAGTTTTATGATTGGAAAATATTATCCAAATATTATTGCATTTTTTAATATTTTCACGTGTTTATTAAACATCCATATGTTCTATTTCTATCTCTTTTTTTATGCAACACAATCGTTGTCATCCACTTCTCCCACAGGTACACATACGACCAGCCAGTGAAAGGCAACCTCACAGTCACAATCCATGCCAGGTACAGTTTGTATGGCACTCGGATGATAAATGTCACCAAGTTCGCCACAATTGAAGGCGAGTCTGTGATCAGCTTTAACTTCAACCAGGACCTAAATATCAATATTCACTCAACAGAAAATAAATTTATACTGTTCACCTTTGATGTTACTGCGAATGTCACCAACTCCTTGACTGGGCAGGCCCGTTCCGCAGACACCGTTGTCAACGTCTACCGACAGCCGTATAAAGTTCAGCTCAAAGCTCCAGCTGACATCAATCCTGGAGATATGTTCGACATTACTGTAAGCTTTGTTTGAGTTAAAATTTCAAAATACCCTCAGTTTCATTTGTGCAGGTATCGGTGAAAGACCTTCAAGACAATCCAATTGTGGAGAGAAAAAATCCGGTAACAATTAGGTTGTCGTCCATCCCAGCTGTTGCTGAATACCAAGCACTGAATATGGATTATCTGAACGACAGTGGGGTAGTTAAATTTACGATGCCATTTCCAAAAACATCTAAGCCAAAAGTATTCCGTGCTCGAGCAGAGTATTTAGATTGTGCTTCCCATTGGATAAGGCTGAACGAGAAGATTTCCAACGTTTTCCACTTGGATGTACTGACCGACAAGTTACTAACACCAATGATCAATGAATAGTTGAAATAAAACTACTAACGAGCTTATTTTAGACCTGAGGTCGGCAAGCCCTTTGTTATTGAAATTTGGAGTAAGGACCCTATCAACTACTTTGTCTATGAGATAGTATCACGTGGCGATATTATACAAACAAAGCGAATAGATGTGAGTTCAGGACTTTGATTTTTGTCTGTATAGCTAATTCACAAAAGAATGTGAATACTAATTGATGATAGGTTCCAGGAAATGTGACTAAATATCGCTTGAGTTTAAATGCCACCTACCCGATGGTGCCGAAGATCATATTTTTTATGCATCGCATTACAAATTCAATCATGGACTCGCAGTTAAAAGAAATTTACATTAAAAGGGACTTTCAAAATTCGGTGAGTATTTAATTTACCCAATCTATGTCGCTGTGCTTAAGAAATTATGTTTTTTTTATGTAGATCCGAGTTGAGGCTGAGCCGCAAGTGAAGCCAGGCGAAAATGTGTCGGTTAATGTCACAACTGACAAGGATTCCTATATCGGACTAATGGGGATAGATGAAAGCCTTCTTCTGGATACCGCAGGCCACAATGATCTAAACGAAGACAACATTTACACACACATCCGTAGTTTTGATTCGGTCAACATGAATAACGCAATATATCCTGGAGCTGAAGCGGGACTAGTAACCTTCTCCAATGCCCTCAATAGAGCTGGTTATGGTAAATTCAAAAAACATTTAAGGGCAACTTATGCGCGTTCTTGAGGGCACATGACTTCATAGAGTTTGGTATGTCAATGGATAGGGCTTCTTATAGATTAAGCCTTGAGTATACCTATGAGAATATTTTTGGCTTGGTCATCATATTTCTCCCACGATATCGCGCAAAGTTGCTTTGAGAAGATAAATAATATGCACTGATCAATTTTTTTAGGAATAAGTGTTGATGTCGGTACTAGGGTCGGTGCGGCCGAAGAGGAGCAAAAGGCCTTTGATAAGCCGTCAGTGGGGCTACCACATATTCGCAAATTGTTTTCCGAGAGTTGGATTTTTCAAGACTTTGAAAGGTTTCATTCGCATAACTTTGATATGGCAAAACAAATGACATTTTGAATTTAAGGTCACCCAGTGAAGTCTTAAAGCTAAATGAAACTATTCCAGATACAATCACGTCTTGGGCACTGACTGGCTTTTCACTGAATCCCAGAACTGGTCTGGCGTTGACCAAAAACCTAACCAAAGTAAGGGTTTTCCAAGAGTTTTTCGTTAAATTTGATCTGCCGAGCTTGGTCAAAGCAGGTAAGTTTGTTTATCGACAAATTCGTGTTATTTGAGGGTTCTTTTTCTTACTTAAGGTGAACTTATTGAGATTCCGGTATATGTGTTCAATTATTTCGATAAGGACCTCGTGACAAAAGTCACAATTGAAAGTTCAAGTGAGGAGCTGGATGTCAACCCAAACCAAGCGATCTTGAAGACTGTATCGGCGAAAGGTAGCGAAAAGTTGGTTTACCTTATAGAGGCTGCAAGCCCCGGACGGTATACAGTGACTGTAGGGGCTACGTCTGACTTAGGTAGTGATATTGTGGAAAAGACGCTCACAGTGGAGGCAGAAGGTGTACCCTTCTCATTTTCGAAGACTTACTTGGTGCACTTTCCCGAAGAAAGCGAACAGGAGGACAATATCTTGGTTGATATACCGAAGGACGCTGTTCTGGGCTCTGAAAGTCTGCACCTCTCGGTGGTTGGTGATGTCTTTGGAACGCTGATGACTAACCTCGAGAAGCTAGTTCGCCATCGGCATGGAAACGGTGCTGACAACATAAAGTTCTTTGTGTCGAATTTGTTGGTTCTGAAATATTTGGCAGCGTTGAATAATTCAATTCCTGTTATTGAAAATAAGGCAAAGTGGCACATGGAACTTAGCTATCAAGCGCAGTTTTCGTTCAAACACAGTGATGGCTCGTTCGCAGTTTTAGACCGCAGCGTTGGTAAGACGGGGGATGTATGGCTCACGGCTTACGTAATGTGGGCTCTACAGCAGGCAAAGCGGTTTATACACGTGAAACCGGATATAATTGATAGAGGTCTTAATTATCTGAAGCACAAGCAGAGCGAGAATGGTTGCTTTAACTCCGCCGAAGGTGTGGACAAAGATATCGCTTTGACTGGCTTCGCTATGCTAGCGTTTCTGGTGGATGAAGTAAGTGCGTGCGTTCCATATCCATCCAAAGTTAGGACATTGTTTATTTCCCAGAAAGGCCAACACAAACATGAAGACGTCATTGCCAAGGGCCTGCGATTCTTGTACGAGTCTCAGGATAAAGTGAAACTAACGTCATCTGCAGCAATGTCAACATATGCTCTGTTGCTGGGCAAACATGAGAAAGCGGAAGAACTGCTAACAAAATTGCACAATGATGCTGGTTTGACAGGTAAGAACATAACCGCGACTTGAAATTATTTAGCCTTTAACGAACTTCATTTAGTAGGTGAGCAGCTAATTTGGACAAGGCCGGATAACATTGAGTCAAAGCTCGAAACGACAGCTTACAGCTTTATGTGTCTCCTTGAATCGCAGAAGAAGTCCATACAGACGCTGTTTCCAATTGTGCGTTCCTTAATTGAGAGTGGCGGTGTTGGAAAATCGTCGACCCATACGGTGGCCCTTGCAGCCATGATCAAGTTTGTCAAGGACCTGCATTTAGGTAGAAATGACTTGAAGATCACTTACAATGCGGACCAGGGAAGGTCCAGTGATTTTCATATAACCCCGGATAATGCACTAGTCCAACAAAAGATCGAGGTAAGCTTGTGCTACTATTTTTTTAGTCCAATCATCAAGCAAGCAACACTTTTTAGCTAAATAGGGAAACTCGCAAAGTACAACTTCAAAGCAAGGGAAAAGGATTTGCCTTGGTAGAACTTAAGTACAAGTACAACTTGGTTATGGAAAACCAGCCTACATCGATCTACGAAACCAATTTAACATTCATCGAGTCAACCGATCCCAAGTCCATATTACAGATTTGTGTTGCGATTCGGCCGCAAGAGGGCCAGAACAATGTTGCAGTCATGAAAGTTAACCTCCTGACGGGCCTCTCCATAGATGAATCTTCTTTCGAGGTGATAAAGTGGAAGAATAAGCAAGTCAAGGTGAGTCGTCGGGCACTTCTGTTATCGGATACCATTTTAACCATCTTTTTCAGACGATCCAAATGAACAAAGATGATCATTCAGTTTTGGTTTTATTTGAAAGCATTACACAGAGCGGATTGTGCGTTCAGTTTGTGGTTAATAACAAATTCAAGGTCAGCCATACCAAGCCCATGTCGGTTATAGTGTTTGACGCCTACAAAGACGGTAAGATCTTAGATAAAGGCTGCCTTAGAACCCAGACTTTTAAATATTTTTTTAATCCTTTTCAGAGCAACACTATGTTAGCTTTTTCAATTCAACCTCTACCGGGGTATAAACTTAAGGATGTGCGTTTGCAATAAGATAGCTTTGTAAATACTTTTATTTGTGATTTAAATTTTTATTATGTTATAGTCGTATTAGAATTATTGAATAAACAATCATAAAATATTGACATTACGACGATTCGTTGGTTCAGTCCAATTAACTTGTTTTCATCCGATTTAGTCTTCCACTTTAGTTTTGCTTTTTGCAATTTTTATATACACTTATTCTGTTGCACAAGCTCAAATCTGGGAAAAACGGCGCGGAAAAATAAACGGCTTCGTTGAAGCGGGTCCTTTTTCTTGCCGCCTTTTAAAAAAAATGGTTCACCTGAGATGGTGCAGTTGACCCTGATGCAATTCGTATTCTTACTACACAAAGCTTTGTATACATATGAGGAAACATGCTGTAGCGGTATTTTATTAAAGCACGAACGGAACTTTTATCAACAAAATTTCTTATAATTAGCAACGAGAAACAGAAATGCGGTATTAAAAATGTTCAGGGTTAAAGCAAATCTAGGGACGCTTTTTGCTTTGTGAAATCCACTCTGCTCCACGACATTTTATTGATTTCATGTTGACGAAAGCGTATGTGTTTTCCCTTACATTTTAAAAGAACCACATTCATTCTAAATATGCGTCTTGAAAACTGCTCCCCACCTCAGTTCTAAACACTAAAAAAAAAAAGCAATTTCAGTTCACCTATTGCAAGCCGCCAAAAAAATTAGCTTCTCGCCGCAAATGGCAATGACCCCGACGTGATTTGAACACGCAACCTTCTGATCTGGAGTCAGACGCGCTACCGTTGCGCCACGGAGTCATATGGTGCACCACCCGCATTCACGCTATTTGACAGTGTCATGTGTCGTAAACCAATTAACTGGGTTAGCACTTTGTTTATCAGTAGCTACCTACACTTAACGTCTATCAGTTGAATTAATTAGGCAACTTAGCAAATTGGCAGAGAAACAACTTACATTCATCGAAGTAGTCCGCACCTATAGATAGCATACCTCAAAAGATAATGATTGGGATTATCGTCTGGTAGATTAATATCAAGTATCTCGATTAGATAAAGACTCAAAACTGAAAATTGAAATCTGAAAACTGAAATGCTATAAGAACAAACTTCGTTCCAGCCAGTGGCTCTATCCAGAAAGTGGTAAGCATGAAGAAGGTGTTCGCGTTCGTATGTGCCCTTGCGGTTATCGGTGCAAGTTGTGCCGAAAAAGTCCGCTACGACAACTATGCAGTGTACAAAGTGTTAATTGAAAACGAGCAGCAACTTTCGATTGTGAAATATTTAACTGATTTTGCCAGTGGGGTAAGAATGATGTGCTTAAAAATTAAAATTTAAACCGTAACTCGTTTGCGTTCAGTATAATCTATGGAAACCGTTCAATGGACTGGGAAGCGATCTGCATATCATGGTCAGCCCCAATGTGATGAAAGGCTTTAACGGTTTGATGAAAATGTACGGATTTCAAACAGAGCTGTTGGTCCCCAATGTACAAAGGTGAGTTGTGCCATGTCATAGTGAATGTCGTTTAGTGAAAATACGTCTTGTAGTACTAGAAGCCATAAAAGTGCTGCTCAGATATTTAATCTGAAATGTGAGGCATTTGCTCTTGAGATACTGTCAAATTGAAGTTTATTTTACAGCCCTACTATGGCTATCAAATATTAACACGATATTTGATAATAATTGATAAGTATCAACAAAATGAATGAATCGGTAGTAGAGTTATTAACCTATCAACATTTTTGAAGAATTGTGAATTACCTGTACTAGATTTAAGATCTATTGTTAATAGTTTTATCGATAAACTTGGTATTGCGGTTGTCAAAAAAATTTGATATTCTTCAAATTCACTATCAAACATAAATTTCTTGTTGATAAGTATCAAATATTCGGGCGGTTAAAAATTTCTACTAACATCAAAACCATAAAATTTATTTCATTGTTTTCATTGTTTAAAAAAACGACTTTAGACCGAGGTACGGTCTTTCTTCCATCAATTCTATTAATCTTTCGATTTGTTTCCAACTGCTTACTACTCTACTCCATAAATAAACAAAAAATTGTTAAGAAAAAACAGAATTTTGTTTAATAAAAATTGGCCGCGTTCTACTGCCCGCTAGACGTAAACACAAAATATCAGATTTAAAAGAACGCTCGCGCTGGAACGATAGCGACAGTGGCAAAGTGACATTTCACACTATTTTTTCAATCATTTGGAAATTGAAATATAGTTATTTTTCCTCATGCATAATTTCGTGCTGCATAATTATTTTCACACTACCATTAAAAAGAATTCATTATATTATAAAAACAATCTGAACTGCCATTTTACTTATATCTTTGTTGCAGCTCAGCTTCGTATTTTTTGTAAACGTTTTATCGATTTCCTTTGACAGGTCGTTCTTTTTTTTTCTATCAATCCAGCGGAAATTTCCCTAAAAGGGATATTTCACAAAATGTGGTAAACGTCAAGCGCAAAAGATGAAATGCAAATTTTTTTTATATGGAGTTTGACATGCCGCTGGCCATCTAGCGCGCAGTGGAACGCTTCCATTATTTCACCGAAAGACGTCCGCCACAAAACAAATAAAAAAAAAATCAAATTAGAAACGTGAAACTTCAAAACAGAACCCGTTTTCAATGATATTTTGAACGGAATATGGAGTTTGAGTTTCTGGATATCAAATTATTGGGAAATTTTTCTCGCAATTCTGTCTTAATAGGCCTTCTGGCAAAATTCCAAGCGAATCGGCAAGTCTGCTGCGTTCAGTTTGTTGCCCATTTGAATTTTATATGGGAAGTCCAAATCATTGTGTATAATTGACTGCAATAACTGTTTGCATAAACCCATTTGAGCAGATAAGCTTCTTGTCGAAACTCTTGGATTGTTTTGTATGGCAGCACGCAGCAGCTACAGCAGCGATTGTTTCCTGCGTCCGAACTGAAGGGTTTCGATGGTAAGGTCTTCTTTTGACTGTCCCATGCTCGACAAAATTGTTAACAAGTCTCATTATGTTCCATCTGCTCGGAGGATTGCCGCCAAACGTGCGCCTATACTTTAATTGAACCGAAACTACGGACTCCAGTGCGTGATAGCGGCGGACAATCCAAATTATTGTTTCAGTTATCCATTTTTGTTAAATCTATAAATCAATCTGCAAAATAAAAGAAAATATTAACCAGATTCATTAAATAGACAAAAAGTTTTAATTTTTTTGGTTGCGGCTTTCATCAGCCACCCTGTATGTTATCAAGATCAAATAATTGATATTTGGTAGCCATAATAGGGCCGTTAAACTGGGTATAATTCCAATTATTGATAAATCGGGAAACTAAAGGCGTAGTACCGTAGTAGGAGTTTCTGATTGTGTAAGCTTCAAGTGGTTTGCGATATTTTAAAGTGGGTAATATTTGCTAAAAATGAGTTTGGCGTTGCTGTTATTGCATTTTTATTGGGAGTGGGGAATTGAGATTACTATAAAAATATACAGTAGATGTGTCAACACAGATCGGTATTTGGGAAGTTATTTTTGAAAAATAATTAAAAAAAACTGATTAAATTCGAATTTTTCGAGAGAAGTTAAGTACGGGATCTTACTTAGAACACTAGTTTTATCTTTAAAATGTATTTTGATCCAAATCGTTGGAGCGGTTTTTGTAATATTATGTAGACAAAGTGGTCATCAACATTGGAATGTTACGGTTGAAAATAAAACGTTCGCTTAACTATTCAGTTGAAAACCGAGTCTAAGATATTGTTTGGGATATAAGGATTGTATATGTATAGTTTTTAAAGTTTAAAGCTCGAAATCGAAAATGAAGTTTTCGAGATATGAACAGTTTCTCAAATTCACGTTTTCGGTGATTCGAACTGAAAATTTGGGACGCAATAAATTTGGAAACATTAACTTTACTCTAAGTATGCATTTTGGTAAAAATCGTTCCAACAGTTTTCAGTTAAACTCAAGAAAAACTAATTTTAAAAAATGTCTTTATAAGAAATACATCTTTCAAAAATCCCTTGTATGGAGAAACGCTGAGCTTGCTATTAAGTTAGTAATGACCAATAGTGTGGACCGTTTTCGAGATACGTCCAAATTTCCAAATAGCCCTTATTCCATTGAAAAAAAGAACTGAGTATGCAGTCATGTTAACCTGACCTGAAAATCGGTTCTCGTCAGATCACCGAAATCAAACAGAGTTGGTTGCGGGGGATGGGGGACCACTTTGAGAACACCGCGGGTCGTTGGCGTTACACCAGGCTGAAGATGATTGCATTGTGCCGCATGCGTTGGACTACTTGCTTTGAGGGTCAGGTGGAGACACTGGACAATCAGGCGGTGATCAGACGCAAGCAAAACAATTACAACATCATTGGCACTGGAATTGGCTGGCAGAAGAATGAAAAATCTTGGGACATTCACTGGGTGGGAGACCCAGTCGATGAAACAGAATTTTCACAGATGCTTAGCGGTAACACTAGGAATCGAACCCAGGAAAGAAATCTGGAGAAATCCAGAGAGTCTAGCTGGGTAAAGATTTACAGTGGTAGAGAGACGAAAAGAGACCCGTCAATGGTGGTCTGATTCGAATATCTCTCGAAATATATATATATGATAGATACATTCGATAATGTGATATGCGCCATCTAGTAGATATTTATGAATATCAGGCAATGGATGTGTGATCAGACCTTAAGTTGAAAACGTTTCGAAAACAGTACATATTTGAATTTCATTTCCAGTTTGTTAGTTTGTCTGGAGGAAGGCGGACCGGTGAGAAGGGGGCATTCTCACCGTAAGCCTCCTTGAAGGAAGTTGTTCAGATACAGCCCAGACTGTAAAACCTTTTTCCTAACATCAGAAGTGGGATATTACCGATTATTACATAATCAACTACTGGCCCAAATAAGAAAATAAAAATAAAATTAGATACCTATTGAAAAGAAAGTCGAAGTACGTCAAAAAATAAATAAATAGAAAAATAGAATTTGCTCTCCTGGACGAAATTAAAAAGAAAAATTCAAGTTGGATACGAAAAATCTAGAACATTCCGTTGCCGAACTAGTCGTTCTAAAAGGACTGTTGTTGCTGATTGTTGTTCTTTGACGGAGTCGCTACTACAAGAACGAAAACCAGATAAGTTGCACTTTATTCTATTTTTACTCTAAGAAATATTTAAATTTAAAATGAGTTTGGAAAATGAAAAGGCTGATTGTGGTCTTGATAAATCTCAGGCCGATAGTTCTTCCTTAATAAACTTACAAGCAGTAGGTGAAATAATTAAGTTGATAAAAGGGAATGACCGCAATCAAGGCAACATAAGTTCGTTTCCTATATTCGATCCCGACTATTCAAGGGTGGATGTTAAAAAGTGGTGTGACGATGTTGACTGTAGGATACAAAGAGACAATTTAAAGGATTTTGACATCATTCCAAGAGTTCAGTTGTCATTAATGGGTAGAGCTAAGACATGGTTTGATAAATACGGTTTTCAACATTATCATTGGAATGATTTACGTCCTTCATTAATTCATGCGTTCGCTAGTGGTACTGACCTTATAGATCAACTAAGAAAAGTTGCTAATTTTGAAAGCAGTAACGCGAATACGTATCATGAATTTGTCATGGAAAAAATCGCTCAAATAAATCGTTTGCCATTCGACATCCCGGAGGATATGATAGTTCGAATTGTAATCGGTTGCATTTCAGAATTCAACCTGAGAAATTCTTTAACATTTGTGATGCCGTGTAGTGTTCAAAGCCTCATAGATCACTTATCCTCTATTCGAAATTCTTCAAATCTGCAGGAAGATATTTTACTTTCATCAGGATTTCAAAAACGGAATAACTCAGCTGACAAAAGACCTAGTGATACTTTGTTTACGAATCCGAAACGCATTCATATTGAACATGAAAAGAAATGTTATAGTTGCGGAAAGGCTGGCCATTTGCAAAAAAATTGTTCCGCTTATTCGGGTCAATCAAAAAACCGAGCGAATATACCGAAACATGTCGAATTCAACAAAAAGTGCGACTTTTGTAGTAAGGAAGGTCATGAAGAAAGTTCCTGTTGGGCAAAGCAACGTGCTGATAGAAGCAAAGTGAATATTTACAGAAAATTAACTGACTATGTTTTTGGTTCGAACTGGTAGACAAGCTTAAGATTGCCTCTGAGCTATTATGTTCTGAATATGTTTTTGGTTTGAACTAGTAGACAAGCTTAAGATTGCCTCTGAGCTATTATGTTCTAAATATGTTTTTGGTTTGAACTGGTAGACAAGCTTAAGATTGCCTCTGAGCTATTATGTTCTAAATATGTTTTTGGTTTGAGCTGGTAGACAAGCTTAAGATTGCCTCTGAGCTATTATGTTCTGAATATGTTTTTGGTTTGAACTGGTAGACAAGCTTAAGATTGCCTCTGAGCTATTATGTTCTAAATATGTTTTTGGTTTGAGCTGGTAGACAAGCTTAAGATTGCCTCTGAGCTATTATGTTCTGAATATGTTTTTGGTTTGAACTGGTAGACAAGCTTAAGATTGCCTCTGAGCTATTATGTTCTGAATATGTTTTTGGTTTGAACTGGTAGACAAGCTTAAGATTGCCTCTGATATATTATACGTTGACTTTATAGTTGTATGTGCGTGAACTAGTAAAACAAGCTGGTTGGGTTGTATGAAGTATGTATTCATAAGAGAGATGCTGTAGTTAAAATCTTTACGGTAGATTTTGAGATAATTATTTGGCAATTTTTTTCGTTGACTAAGATTAAATATGACGAATTTTCATAGCCTATAAATAGATTTCTTGTTCTAGATTGTTGCTATGGAGTAAACAAATCTGAGAGATAAGGCATGGACGATGAAAATTATGGCTTAATGAATACCTAACTGATTTTTGTTAAAAAAGAATTTGAGTTCCGAAAGTATTTGAAAATACTAGCTATTCAATTATTTTGATTTATTAATTATAAATTCAAATTACGAAAACTATGAAATAAAAAAAATAAAAAAAATAATAATAAAAAAAAAAAAAAAACAGTTAACAGCTAATACCTACATCGAGAGCGACGTATGTTGCAGGATGGCCGTGATAGATACATTCGATAATGTGATATGCGCCATCTAGTAGATATTTATGAATATCAGGCAATAGATGTGTGATCAGACCTTAAGTTGAAAACGTTTCGAAAACAGTACATATTTGAATTTCATTTCCAGTTTGTTAGTTTGTCTGGAGGAAGGCGGACCGGTGAGAAAGGGG
The DNA here is from genome assembly GCA_949126925.1 of Cheilosia vernalis. NCBI lineage: Eukaryota > Metazoa > Arthropoda > Insecta > Diptera > Syrphidae > Cheilosia > Cheilosia vernalis. Next base: position 9,123,936 of record OX421362.1, read on the forward strand.
CATTCTCACCGTAAGCCTCCTTGAAGGAAGTTGTTCAGATACAGCCCAGACTGTAAAACCTTTTTCCTAACATATATATAACCTGACCTAGTTAATCTCACATACAACTGTTATGGTTGAAATCGTTAGAGCCGTTTTCTAACAATTCAAAGTACTATGAAATGTTGCAGCGGAATTCATTAATTTTTTGTTTTGATTATTTGAGTAATGACAACCAAAGGGAGACGAAATCGATTCCAAAAAGTAGTAAAAGTAAAGAAGATATAGCCTCAGAGTCTTGAGAAACATTTCAAAAGAAGTGTCATCGAAATCTGCCCAGTAGTTTTCACGTCAACCCGTAACAGACGTGAAACCGAACAAAGTTTTGTTACACTGTAGCATTAATTTTGAGACCTTATAAAGCTTTAATAAACTGCGACCGAGGGGCCAAAAATTCGCTTGACTTTCCTCCTGATGCTCAAACTGATTGTTGCGCTGTCTCCCAGAGAGCTGGGCAATTTTGATGCCAACAAAACTTGCAAAAACCCGATACTTTATATATTTCATATGCACTTTCCATTCCAGTCTCATAGATGAAGAAGCCAGCTACGTGTCTCCAGACGGAACCTTTGACTGGAACTCATATCACAGCCTTGATGAAATCAATGCCTGGCTCGATGAAATAGTCGCACAAAACCCCGAACTTGTGTCGTCCTACGTCATTGGTAAATCGTTTGAGGGACGCGACATACGAGGCATTAAAATCTCCTTTAAGGCCGGAAATCCGGGAGTCTTCATCGAGGCCAATATTCATGCCCGTGAATGGATCACCTCGGCGACGGTTACCTACTTCATCAATGAGCTACTTACCTCAACCCGTGATGAGCTCGTAAACTTAAAGGAGAACTTTGATTGGTACATCATTCCGGTGTTCAATGTAGACGGTTTTGCCTACACCCACAAAACGGTTAGTTTTCTATCGATCTAGATCTTAGTTACACGCTTATACTTTCAGGATCGGATGTGGCGTAAGACCCGCCAGCCCGTTTCCACATCCAAATGCATTGGCACCGATGCCAATCGCAACTTTGACTCTCACTGGATGGAGAATAATGGTGCATCAGCTAATCCCTGCGCCGAGACATTCGCCGGCCCAATACCTTTCTCGGAGCCTGAAGCTCGAGCTCTGCGGGACTTTGTTACCAGCATTAAGGACAAAATCGGCGTTTATCTGTCATTCCACTCATATGGTCAGTATTTGTTGTCGCCCTATGGTCACTCAGATGTCGAATTTCCCGAAAACTACCCGGACCTACTGGAAATTGGAAAGGCTACGGCGGATGCCATTAAGAGTCAGGTTTATAGAACAGAATATACCTATGGATCGACAGCAAGTGTTTTGTGTAAGTTTTATTTACTTGTGTATAAATCTATAGATAATAACTCGTTTGCAGATGTCGCTTCGGGAAGTACTGTTGATTGGGTCTTTAATGAGCTCGGTGTGAAGGTCGGCTTTACTTTGGAGTTCCGTGACAGCGGTCGGTATGGGTTTGTCCTACCTCCGGTATATATAGTGCCAAATGCTAAGGAGATCATTGAAGGGCTAATAGCACTTATCGATAAGTCGAAGAGCCTGAGTTATTTATAAATGCAAGCGCCGTTTGTGTAACATTTTTGTTTACTAATAAATCTTAATTTTCGTTAAAGTATTTTATGTAGGAGGACAACAAGTCGTCCATTTTGTAGCCCTGAGTTGTGCTGCAGAGAAGTTTGGATGCACCAATCATGTTTCCAAAGCGAATGTGGAAGAATGTGTTGCCCGAGCTCCAGAAGTTCAGCTCTGTGTAGTCGTAGCTTTGAAGAACGTCCTAGCAAATACAGAAGACATTTGAAATCCGTTTTTAATTGATATAAATTTGAAAATACCTTGCTCGGGTCAATGATACTGAACCCGTGCCGGTTTATGGCAATCAGAATGGTGTGGGGTAGATTCTGATCGTTGGTCTGTTCGACGAGGAAGAACGTGGATCCAAACGAGGAACATGCTCTTTCCTTCAGCTTCGCTTATGTCACCGTGAGCAGTTAACGCCTTTGAGATGGCACTCTTCCAGTCGGCACTCTTCTGCAGGGGAATGACATCTTCTGGGAGCAGCTTTGGCAGAACATCGTAGATTCTTTTCAAAGGAATCATGTTATCGGTAAACTGAATATACGGTATAGGATTGCAGCGATGATTGAGCCCAGCTCCTTTGAAACTTTGTAGTAGCCATTCAGGTATTTCCGAACTTCCTGTGAGTAGTAGAAGATGTGATCGGCATTGAGATCCTTCCCTGGGACAGTCTCGAACCAAAGTTTCTTCATGAAGAACAACTGGTACTGGCAATGAATTCGTTGCTCCGATGAACGCGTTGGCATACTCTGCTTCATCCACAGCACCAGTTCACTGATGAAGTCGAAGATGTATTCGTTTGCTGGGATAGAGAAGACCTTGTCGCCGATTTTCACAAACAAACTGAATCCCTCCCAGAACTTTAGGCGCAAGCGCTTCGCAATTGTATCACAGAGCTCCGAGCCTCGGGTGTGGGACTGTATTTCAAAGGCCTCGACGGTGTTGTCGGGGAAGTAGATCTGAAGATGTTTTTGATAGTCAATGTGTCAGTGTTTTAGATAGTTTTCGACATACCTTGTGATAGATTTGCATGCATCGATTTTGAATAGCCTCTGTTTCGATTATGTACGGCGGATGCCTTCGCTGACCGCTTAGTTGGGTCTTCCGAACGCGCTTAGCACACTCTGCTGCTAAGGGATGTGTACGAGTTCGCAGTTCGAGTTCGGGACACATGACACCCGTTGCCAGCCACATAAGGTCCCAGCCACGTTCCTCACTGTGGCACCTCCCATTCAAAAAAAAAAAAAAAAACGGAAAAATCAAACGCCAAAGTTGTATAATAAAAATTGTTAGTGGACTTAATACGAAAGTCACGTATATTAAACAGACTGATGGCCATTATAACTCGGGAACGGATCTTTCGATTTTTACGGTGGATTCGTATTGGCCTAAGGAAGGACATAGGCTTGCTTATTTTCCCCGTGCGAACTTTAACGGGATGAGATTGGGGATAGAAGTTTGTATTTAGAAAAAACCTTTTAAAAAAATAGACTGGATAGAAAAACGGTATAGTGTCACTTCAATACAACAAAACATTTTTAAATTTTTCAATTTTTTTAATTCTTTGGATGTTTCGGGCTTACCGCTAAACAATTTGAAATTAAGAGTCGGCTCAGTTATAATTGGGAAACCTCAATCAATCGAAACTTTGTAACGGATCCCGATTGATGTGAATGTGAAAAATCTCAAGTCAAATGTCATGCAAGCGACGATTTTGATGTGCAAATTCAAAGGCAAACATTCGCATTTCCCGGATTCTATATACTTATTTAGAAGGATTTGCCATTGCGTCATTCATTACTTATAGACGCCTTTGGCAACAAATTAACTTTTAGTCTAAATAAGAAGAAATAAAGCATTAAATTTGACTTTAAGTTAGAAAATAGTTAGATCACCTCCAGTGATGCTAATCAGGATCGAAGTTTTCATGTCTGAACCTTTAAAAAATTATGCCTTTTTCGAAAAATCATGCCTTTGTGGTAAAAAAGATAAAAATTGCATATCTTACAAAGGAACTGCAACTAACCTACAAGGTGATTCAAGAAATTGTATTCAGAATGTTGGTCGATTGATAGGCAATTCTATCTATTTTTATCTCTATAATCCAAGGTTTTGATTTGGTGAGTAAGTCAAGTAGGTTATTCGAAAATAAGCACGACGCACAGTTGTAAATTAAAACTTTTAATGCGACTTTGAAAGAATGTAGGTACCAGATTTACCAACTTCAAAACGTATTTGTGTGAATTGATTCTAAAAAAAAAATTCACAAAAAATTGATTGTAAAACAGTTCAAACAGCTCACAAAAAATTGATGCCTATTGTCTAAAAACTATTCCTCAAGTATCGGAATCAACATCACTGACTAAGTCAAATATAAAGTCTCATTTGTCACAAGCGTTTTTTCGAATTTCCTCTTGCTTTATCTGTTAAATCATAACATTTTTTTTATTATTTAGTTCACATCATCAACAACTTGAAGTTCGCCTCAAGTGAAACAACAAAATTCAGTCACAATAGCTAGCAGAAATTGATTTTTGTTAATTTAGAGCAAAAGTGGACTTAAGGATCGAACTTTGTTCTTTTTCTTTTCTTTTTAAGTGTCATAGAGTATTTACTATAACTTTTGAATAAAGAATTTGAATTGACGGAATTGCATAAAGAGACATGTGCATTGTGCAATGTGCATGTTCGGAATTATTACATTAACGAATTGGGGCGGAACTAAGTTCGGCGGGCCAGCTAGTAATATATATAAAATTGTTGCAAGTGCGTTGTGACTTTATAACTCACGAACGGCTCCACCGATTTAAATGTTTTTTGTTTTGTTTTGTTCGTCTGGAATCCGGGATGGTTTATGAAAAAAGAAAAGCCGGAAAATTCTCAACAGGTGGCTCAGTACTGTAGGCACACATTTCGTTTTTCATGGGGAAATGCACTTTGAAAAAAATATAAACTGGATAGAAATCGAGTAGTTTCAAATACAAAAAAAAAATGTATTTTAAATTTTAAAAGCAATTGTTGTTGTCAATTATTTTAGTTATTTTCCAAGCAAATTGTTGTTGTCGAAAATTTTGAATTTTTTTTTTTTTTTTAAATGTAATAAGTTTGTTTATTAATACTATGTTAAATTAAGTAACTTTTTGAAATGGAGTACTTTGATTTGTTTGATGGTGTTTGAATCGATCATTTTTGTTTGTCCAGTATTTTCAGGATCCTTACATTAGTTCAAACTTCTGAAAGCAGAAATACACAATGAGTGTATGCGCAGTTGGGCATGATATCACCTTATCGTCCAATACACGATGCATTCAACCACGAATTACAAAGAGAACAACAAAACAATACGATACTGAAGCATGTTCCGCAATTGAATCGACAACAAATGATTGCGTATGACTCTTTGATGGAAGCTGTGAACAAAAGAACTGGAAGCATTTACTTTCTGGGTGCTCCGGAGGTAGGTACTGCCAAAACGTTCCTAATTTCATTGCTTTTGGCACGGATTTGCAATAGTTGCCTTAGCATTGGCTTCATGTGGAATAACAGTAACTTTGTTAGAAGTTACTACCGAACTGCACATTCAGCGTTGATAGATATTGCCACTGGACGTGCAAATCAACCAGACACCATCTTGAAAAATCGAAAAAAAATGCGAAGATTTTACAATGATGCAAATTGATCGTTTGGGTCGAATGCACGATTGCCCACAAAAGGTCAATGGTGGCGGGGGACAGGACGTTGAAAGATCTTCGTAACCATCAAATCATTTTTGGAATAGCCATGGTTGTATTATCCGGTGATTTTCGGGAGACTCTTCCAGTTATTCCCACGATCAACTGCAGCTGACGAACTATGTAAATGCGTGCTTGAAAACATCAAATTTGTTGCGGCATGTCAAGACACTCCGATTGACGAGATCAAACTGCAGATGTGTTTTCGAAGCAATTCTAAGGAAGAGCTCATTCGACGTGTTTTTCCGGGCATACCACAGAACTTCAAAAACAATAGTTGGCTGAGCGAATGAGCCATATTGGCGGCGAAAAGCAGAGATGTCCATGATCTTAACTCCACTATTAAAAATTTCATTCCGGGACCGTTGTTTTCCATCAAATCAGTTGACAAAGTTATCAACCAGGATAAAGTAGTCAACTATCCCATAGAATTTTTGAATTCGTTGAAATTGTCCGGATTACCACCTCACAATTTGAAATTAAAAGTAGGCTCATTAATCATTATGTTACGTAACTTAAATAAACCTCGAATTTGCAATTTTTTACTACATAGCTTTGCATTGAATGTTAATGTCATATATTTTACAGGAAAATAAAAGGCATTGAATTAATTTGAAATACTAACAAAATTTATTTAATCACCAAACTAAGTTGAAATCCAAAAAAAAGCTTCAAATAGATCAAGATTAGGTGGTACGAAGTTCACCAGGTCAGCTATTTAAATATATATACATAAAATAAGCATTTAACAAAACAACAATTCATCGTCGAAACCGCTTTTCGACTCGCACAATCTCAGACATAGGTACTGTGTCATCGCAACTCATACCCCGACGACTCATACCCCGCACCTAGCGACACCTACATCTTAACTCTACAACTGGACACTTACCTTCTTACTACTCACCCTTATAATTCGAGTTGTAATTTATGGCATTTAATGTCAAAAAGAAGTGTTACTATATTACAAATTAATTTGTGTTCGAAGGTTGGTTGTGGTTTTTATAAACTATTTCGTGAAATGGAGTAGGTAGGCAGGTTATAATCACTTATGAATACGCACGCACATGTATGGATGAATATTTGTCTTTTATTTTCTCAGATTCTCTAAAGTTAAAATAATACGTTTTTTTTTTAGGTTGATAAAAATTAATTAATAATATTTACCGTCTTGGAATCGTATAACTCATTTCCATTTACAACACACATAAAACATTTCCCACCCTTATACCTCCTACTTAACACGTTCGCGGACAAGGCGGCATATGCCGTCCAATTTTGCCATTTTTGCTGGGACAAAGCGGGATATGCCGTCCAACTTTGTTGTACTCTATAACGCAAAGCGGCAACTGCCGTCAAGTTTTTCATTGAATTATATACGCAATGAAACCTGCTGTCCCAGTAGAAAACAAAACTTTTTGTGAAATGTCCCAGCACACCGCTGGACGATGATCTCAGCGAAAAAAACATAACAAAAGTTATGATTGGTGCATTTTGCAACACCGCTTGCGATTTCAACTGTCCGCGAACGTGTTAACATTACATACATTTTTTACCTATACCTTCTTCCCCCATATATTATATATTTCTAAATTCCACAAATATAATTATTAAAGCAACTTTAACCAAGCACTCAACATGTCAACATAATTCTCGATTGATATGGTAACACCATATTCTAAAGGTGAGTTATGCGATTATTCATTGTTAGTTGTAAAGTTTCGATGTAGATAGCGCTGGGTGGCAAATTTGGCAGGGGATGAATCGTCTGGGTATGAGTTGCACCCGACCCCAGACATACTATCTATCAACTATCACCGATCTTGACTGCTTGCGCACTTGTCCAGTTTGTTAATCGTCGTCGTCTTGCAAACAAGAACGCTGCGCGAGTGAAAATGACAGCCAAGTTCAAGGTTTTGCTGATTTATTTATTAACCCTGTGCTATTCGGCTCACACTGTGCGTTCTACGGGGTGCGTTTGCATATTGTCTGATATCTATTTGTCTTTTTTTAAACAGAATCGTTTTCTTCTTTTAGTCACTACACTGCAATAGCACCGGGAACCATCCGATCGAATTCCGAGTACTTTGTCGCTCTGTCTCTGGACGGATTTGGCGGTAAATCGTCTTGGTTCAGGATCAGTGTTATCGCAGATTGTGCTCCCAAAACGCTAGCCCAGATTGACGAAGTCGAAGTACACCCCAATTCCACCAAGTTGGTAAAGGTCAATATACCAAAGTTGACCCATACATGTGGTAAGCTAAGAATAGAGGGTATTCGTGGCATACTTGATTGCAATGAGGCTACACTTTATGTGGAAACGCACGACTTCACTGTGTATATACAGACTGATAAGGCGTTTTATAAGCCGGGTGAAATGGTGAAGTTTCGTGTGATTTGCATTGAACGACTGACATGTCCAGCACAGGTGAAGGAAGCGATTGATGTGTTGGTTTTTGTGAGTTCTTCTTTTTTTGAAACTTGTTTGTTGTGAAAATGTCCCTTATTCGAGACACATTTTAGGATGGGGAAAACAATCTGATTAAAAAGATTTCGAATGTCACACTGACGAAAGGTGTGTTTAGGGGTGAATTGCAACTTTCCGAATACCCAGTGTTGGGCGAATGGAGATTTGAAGTCAAGGCTGATGGTTATATGATGAAAAATAAGTTCTTTGTAGTTGCTAGGTATGGACTGGCAATGTTTTCAGTGGAAATTGACACCAAACATGATGTTTCGCTAGAAGATGGGCGAATCGACGTAAAGGTTAAGTCGAGGTAAGTTTTTTTTAAGTGCTAATTATAAGTTGGATTATTTTAGAGTTGACAAAATGGATCTGGTTTATGTTTAATTTATGGAACGTAGATTACTTAGAAAGTATTGACGAGGGAAAGACCAAAACGGGGTCATATCAGTGTCATGCATCACTCGGGGTATTTATCTTTAGAGATATCGTACATGTTTATATCTCGCCATGGAACATATTGATGCACGGGTGACAGGACTCATTACTTCTACATATGCCCAAAACATATTTGCAGAAATTCTTCCAGAGTTCATTGCTGCAGGTTTCCTAAGATAACAATTTAAAAATTTTTTCCGTACGAAAAACTTTTTCCGATAACGGAAAAATTAATAAATTCTTTTTGTAGGATATTTAAAGATAATTTGCCGATTTTTTTTTGATAAACTAACTTTATAATTTATATAAACAGCATTGTAAGACCAAGATTGAGTTCAACCATCAAGTTAAAGTGGTCAAAAAAAGCAAAAGAACATTTTTAAGGTTTCGTTTTAGGTACGACTGTAACTCGGGCCTAGGCATCTGATGTGTTTACAACAAAAACAAACACTATCAGCAAATGTCAAAAGCTGATAAAGCCAAATATTTAAAAAAGCAATTTATTTTCTTTTGTGTTGTGGCAACCTTGAATTTTGCAGCAAATTTAGAAATAGAGACATGTTGCAGAATTCGACAAGCGGGGCCGCGGCTGGGGGAATATCGCCAACATTGGTGAAGGCGTTAAGGGTCCAGCCCATAGAATCCGACGGACCGAGTTGTCCCATAGAATCCGTCGCATACGGTGACAGGCAGTATTTATGTAGGTACTCTATACTTATTTGTCCCAAGAAACGTGGTAATTTTTCCCTTTCCAACTTACTCAATTTCCCTTTTAAATAATTCCCTTGATAGGTATTTTTTTATGAAAAGAATTTACTTTTAAAAGTAAAATGTATATTATACGTAAAAATTATCAACCTTTGGTATAAAAATCGCATTTTGGTAATATTATAATGATTACTTTTTGTTGCTAAAAAATGTTGATATTCAAAAATCTTGCTAAAGGGTGATTTAAAAAAGCTCTTTTTTATGTACATTCATGTGTGGATTATCGTGGTGAAATGTAGATACTTATTTTGATGAAATTTAGAAAAAAAAAATATTTTTCGATGTTTTTTAGATTTTTCTTTTTCCCACTTAAGGCTTTTCGGACATCGAAATTCCCCAAAAAAGGAAGAAATCCCACAATATAAGAGCACTGGTGACAGCGGATGACAGTTTCTCTCACGCGCTCAATATTTCCACCAATAAAAAGGAATCCTCTCACGCTCTGCCAATTGTCAACGGAGGCGACGCGACGGACAGAAAAGTAGAAAGTAAAACTACTTTATCCGTCGCGTTCGGCACTAACTAACTATTAAATAGACTGACAGCTTCAGCCAAAAAAGAGGGATTGCCTACAAGATGGATTTGTCCTTGACTGTAGCCCAGTTTGAATTCATGTGTTTGTGCCATGTTAATCAAAGGGGGCACACACATACTTGAAAAAAAAAACAGCCTACACTTTCGGCTTCAACCAGATGTGAGGTAGCCTAAGGTGGATTCTCATTTCAATGTCGAGTGCGGGGCTGTGTTTGTAAATAATGGGTTTTCTTAGTTCCAGGTTGTAATTTATTCGCTACATTTTTATATGAAAAGTTGTTCGATTTTCTTATTTCTTGGTATCAAGTGAAATTTGGTATGTAATTGAAGTGAAATGAATGAATGTTACGATAGAATTTCCCTTATATTTCTTTCCTTTTACATTCCCGTTTTCTTCGATTCAGCACAAAGCAAAACCGACAAGCTAAGGGCCTAGTTAAACCCATACGTAAAATGCAATAGAAAATTTGGGAACAGTATGAAAATGATTTTTTTTCGTTTAGGCAGTCATAGCCAAAATTGCGTCAGAAAAATGTTTCCCTACGAAAACAATTACAACAAATCAACCACCCCTGAATGGATCAGAAAACAAATTCCGGACAGATGGCTTTTTGTTGTGGAATTGACTGAGAAGTAGATGAATGAATGAATAAATTATTATTCTAGAAAATTTAAAGGATATTTGTTTATTTTTTTTTTTTGTTGATAATCTAGCTTTATAATTTATAAAAGCAACATTTAACGACCAAGATTTAATTCAACCGTTAGTTTTAGGTTTAAGTCAAACAAAAAATGTAAGAAAAATTACGCAATTACAATAACTTCGCTCTACTTGAGGAATCGCAGTAGTTGTTGTAATAAGGTTGTAATTGCGAGCTGAAAATCTTGCGAACCTACTTTGCTGAGTTCGAAGCTCAAAAAAACACGAATATACTTAAAACGATTAGAATACAATTTTTTGTATTTCAAAAACACAGAAAGTGTACTTTTTTTGTTAATTAATAGATAAATTAGAGACACTTATAAAATTTGCAAAAGAATATCTATAAAAACGATTGGAACACGCGAGAACTAAAAATTAACAAAACAATTTGGATTCTTACGTACGATTAAATACGAAAAATCTGAAATCGGATCGAATCGCAGAATCCAATTAAATACCACATTCGGCCTTACCAATAATCGACTTTAGTCTGGCACTTTACGAAAAGACTCCACACTTTCCAAAATCCCTTTACCAATAAACAAATATAGTTGCCAGACTTTCGCTAACTGTAGGGTTAAATGTTAGTGTTGACAAAGCCATGTTTATCTCGGACATTAGCTAAATAAATCCTCCCTTATGTCATTTTGAAGACAAGTGTTGCCCAACCGTGCAAAATCAAGGTATTAAATTTCGTAATAGGAGAGAATTTAATACGCTGTTGTTCAGCCTAAGCGTTTACAATTATTAATTAATTTTCGGAAATTGTGAATGTTTTCAAATTTTATTCGTTGCAATACAACTATGCAAATGGTTTTTAAGTCTAACAAACACAAATTTGTACAAATGTATGTTAAATATTGAAAAATATTGCATTTTTGTTTTATTTCTAAACACGTGAACACCGTGTTTTTTTTTCGTTTTATCTTGTTTTACCGCTAGTTCTTGCTCTTTGATCGGTTTTCCTTTTTAAATAGTTGCTTAATAAAAACTAAATTTTATATAAATTTGGGATATTTTCAAGACTTTCTTGACAGTCGTCGCAAACAGAATAAAATATCTTCTTACTTAAGTTTGGACGGTTCATACCTCTTTGCAACAATTCTCAGTACCTTAGGCGACCCAGGTAGATATTTTGTTGCAACCTAACCCTTTCCCAACTCTTTGCAAAAGGTGTTTGTTTACCGAGAATGAGGATCTCTAATGAGACAATGGTTGGTGTGAAAAGGTTCACATCGCCGAAAATATAGTTATAAAAATAGAATTATGAGCACTCAGCAAAATACATGCAAAATAACAAGTTTATTATCTTCTGGAGGTCCTAACAGGTAGTACGAGAATATGTGTGCATAAAAATGTGCGTTTTATATTTCCCGAATTCAGTAATATAAAAACCTTACAATTTTTTATAGGTTAAATTGTATTTATTTTCAAACCCGGAAGCGATAAGTTATTAACACGCTTCCTACGTGCTATTGTAATTTATTCTGAAATGAATGAGCCAGCTATTATTTCTATTTTCAAAAACATTCACTTGCTTACGACGTTTAGACCATTAATAAGGTTTGATTTGCATCGACAGCCGAATAAATGAAACCATTCAAATAAACTGTGCTCCGTTTATTGAATAATTTAAAAGAGATTTTATAACGACACAAATGCACTCATAAAGAAATCGCGAGGTAGTATTAGAAAATAAAGTGCACGACTGGGTCGCACGAAACTTTCTCGTTTAGTGTGAGTCTGACTGACTTTCAGAGTTTTCAGCAAATCGAAAATTGAGGACACATAAGTTTGCATTCCTTTTTTCGAAAATCCTTTGTACGATAATATAGAGAAAAACTGAGTTTGCTATTGAGTTATAAAAGACTAAATTACCTTAAAAATGAATTTTTGTTACAATCGTATATAGCGTTTTCGAGATATGTCAAAATTTCAAAAGTACCGTTGTTCGAATTTTTAGCCAAAAACTGGGTACGCAGTATTGGTAACCTCACCTACTTAAGCTTAAATATCGATTTTGGTTGAAATCGTTAGAGCCGTTTTCGATCAAATCAAACTGGTACGAAAATGTTGTATGGGAAGTACTATTAATATTGAGGTTACCTTGCAAAAAAAAAAACACCTCCCGAGCTGTAAGCCCAAAAACTCCAAATCCGAGGTTTGAACGTAATCCGGGAAGCCGTTTAGGCTGTAGGCCTTTGGAAGGACGAACAGACGGACAGACCGGACAGAATTTTGTGACCCAGTTTTTTGAGTTCCTCTATCATCGTAATATCAGAATTGATTAAAATCTCGAGTTCGAAATTTTGTACGAAACCAATATCTTTCTATTATCTACTACGTAATGGAGAAAGTTAAAAATGGAAAGCGTACCATAAAAGTACTGAATATTGTGTCCGATCGAACGATAGGGCATTACTGATCTGCATATGATGTTTGACGTGGTCGCAGTGGTTTAGTGGTTAGTGTGTTGGACTACTAAGCGAGGGGTCCAGGTTCGAATCCCGCAAAATCCCAAATTCCAACTCAGGGTTTTTTTCACTGCGCCACTTCTCGCGAACGTCTGACAAACATCCGAGAGTATAACTAACTGTCATGAAAGAGCTTCTCAATCGGCCCGTTTGGAACCGGCATAAAATTGTAGAACCCTTCCATTCGTTCCAAAAAATGAAAAACTCACACAAAACGAATGGTTGCGAGAAGCTAGGCTCTGGGTCCCTACAGACCTGTTGCGCCAACTATTATTATTATTATTATATGATGTTTGACAGATCAGCGGATATTTTGTGCATTTCCTATTTGGTGTTTTGTTTTTTGCTTATAATACGTCTCAAAGAGCATTGGAAAGATATGTGTTGGGCAAATTTAATTGTAATTTATGTATTCCTTCTTTTAGAATAAAAACCTCCGTGTGAAAGAGACCATTGACCTTGTTTTTCACGAAAACAAATTATGAAATTTGAATTCTGCAATGACAACAAATGTAATAGATTCTAAGAAAGTTGTCGGACTAGTAAATGTGGAGGTCTAATTGTTTATTGGTACCATTTCACAAATGCTGTACATTTTTACTAAAGCTGACATCTAACTAGTTGTCGACATTAGTGATTCATTATTGGTAAGGCCGATTGTCTTTTTGTTAGGAGTTTAATGTTTAATCATAATTATATCCGAGAATCATATATTTTTTTTAAAGATATTTATATAAATAAAATTAGCATTTTTACTGTTCCTAAGTAACAACAACACATTTCAGTGTTCACTCTTATTAAACTACAGAATTCCAAATCATACTTTGATTTTGTACAAATATGGTACTAAAAAAAGAAGTTGAAAACACCCACCAATTAATGTAAATTTATGCAAAGTTCAGGAATATTTATAAAAAAATAACTTTTGCCTAGTGAAAACTTGGGCTTAACTCACATGGTATTAACCTATTTTTTGAACAACTCCCAAAAGTAATTGCATGAATTTTGCTGTCAAAAATATTTTCCATGGAAAGAAAATGAAAAAAAAAAACCTGAAATGTGAATGGATGAACATTTGTTGGCACCTAAGATGGATAGAGAACAAGTAAAGCTATCTAAAAAACCATACTCAACATGTATTCCTTTTACATTTATTGTTATAAATTCATTTAAAAATTGTTTGTTATTGAAAAAGTGCCACCCGGCGACCATTAATAACACGTATTCACAGACAGGAAAAATAAGAGCGCGCGAGAGAGGGCTGTCATTCAAAATTTGCGGGGAAAATCGATTAGGGGCAAGTGAGCTGACTCTATATTTGTAGATCCTCTTTGGTGTATTCTATCAACCAGTCAGTCGAAAACGTTGCGGCGCGACGGATTCTATGGGTTGGGCCCTTTACTGGGACGAACCGAGAGGAAGGAGCATGAGCGTCGACGTCAAACAGGAGAGCGCAGGAAGCAATTCCGTTGGAGCCACCAGCTGAGCAGCGAACAACATTCTCCTTCAAGGATGTAGAGGAAAGCCTAACGCCATTCACTGGCGGACAATCACAAAATGTGCGCAAATGGATAGCCGAATTGGAGGAGATCAGCGAAATGGTTCACTGGAATGCGCTCCAGAGGTTCTTCTATGGGACACGTTTGCTATCAGGAGCTGCGAGAATGTTTGTGCAGAGCGGGTCCGTTATTCGAGATTGGGTCTCTTTGAAGTCAGCGTTGATGAGAGAGTTCGGGGAGGGGGTGAATTCAGCCGAGATACACAAGCAGCTGAGAAATACACGCAAACGACCTGGCGAAACATTGCGCGAATTCCTGTACAGGATGATCGAAGTGGCAAAGCCGATAACCATTGATTAGAGACGACAAAGTTAACAAGATTGTCCCTTACGAGGCGAAGACAATCGAAGAGCTCAAGGGTAAGCTTCGGGTATACGAGAGGATAATGGGCCGGGTTTCGCCCACAACAATACCAGAGAGACGCACCCCGGTGAAGATCCAATCCACAGAGAGGTCGGCGGTAAAGCAGTGTTACAATTGCGGGGGTACAAACCATCTGGCCAAAGCTTGTCCCAATCAGGTAAAGTGCTACAAGTGCCAAAGGCTCGGACACCGATCGTTCGAGTGTGGAAAAGCGGACGGCGTAGGCGACGTCCACCAGGAGGCAGATCGGATGCAGGTCTACAACGTCAAGTTCGGGCTCCGAACAACCCATCTTCTCATAGACGTGGAGGTGGACAACGTTCAAGCGACGGCTCTAATAGATACGGGTTCGGATATTTGCCTCGGGCGAATATCGAGCCGGGATCGGTTGTGTTGTCTGGGCTGGGAAACCATCAAGTGCTCACCCTGGGTTTCAGCGAAGCGAAAGTCGTAGTAGACCAAATTGGGTTCGAAGAGTCGCCGTTTACGCTGGTCTTGGGCAACGAGTTGTTAAGGGAGGCAATTGTTGTCATCGATAATGGGGCGGTTCGATTTAGGAGAAAGCGGTTAGAGGAGGAGAAGGTTTCTCATGTCAAGAAACACCAACGACGCGACAGCGAGGAAGCTGGATGTTCCTTGACGCCGAGCATTTCACCCATCATGGAGACTTGTGAGGCGAAGAGCGAACAAACGACGGACACGCTTCCGGCGGAGGAGGATCAAATTCGTGAGTTACGCCAAGCATTCGATGGATTGTACTGTACCATGGGGATCGGAAACGAGACGACGGTAACGTGTGAGGTTGATCTATCCCGTTTGCCGACGACAATCGGCGTGTGGCTCCGGGAGGGAATAGTACAACCGAGTCAGTCCGAGTTCGCATCGCCGATTGTGTTAGTTGCCAAAAGGGATGGAACTAAGCGAATGTGTTGTGACTTTAGGCGAATTAATCACCAAATCGTCAAGGACCATTTTCCGATGCCAGTTATCGACGACTGTTGCAGAGGGTCAAAGTCTTCACAACGCTAGATTTAGTCAACGGATTCTTCCACGTACCGATCGAACCACAGTCACAGAAGTATAGGTCGTTCATCGTTCACAACGGACAGTACGAGTTCCGCAAGGTTCCGTTCGGGTTATGTAATTCACCAGCAGTATTCACTCGCTTTATCAGTGCGGTATTTAAGCGATTAGTGGCCGAAGGAGTCATGCTGACGTATATGGACGACATTGTAGTCCTGGCTGACAATAACGAAGAAGCGGTGTAGAGGTTAAAAAGGGTTTTGCAGGTCGCTAGCGAGAATGGGCTGAAGCTGAAATGGGGAAAATGTCGATTCCTGAAAACGAAGATCGAGTTTCTGGGGTACCTACGTAGTGGAGGCTGGAACAGTACGACCGTCGAAAGAGAAAACGAGAGCCGTCAGTGAATTCCCGAAACCCACCGACAAGAAGTCATTGCAGCGATTCCTAGGGCTTACGGGATATTTCCGCAAGTTCATCGCCAATTATGGTACGGTCGCCAGGCCACTTAGCGATTTACTACGGAAAGAAGCTAGTTTTGCGATGGACACTGACCAAGTAGTCTCCTTCGAGTTGTTGAGGAACGTGCTAACAAAGTCACCAGTCCTCAAACTGTTTGACCAGTCTGCGGTTACGGAGGTGCATACGGACGCAAGCCAGATAGCCTACGGAGCTGTATTGTTGACGATCAGCAATTCCACCCGCGTGCAATACATGAGCTGGAAGACGACGCCTCAGGAGGTGAAATATCATTCATATGAGCTGGAAGTGCTGGCGGTAGTTAAGGCACTCGAGAAGTGGAGGATCTATGTGATGGGCAAGGCTATATCACTATCGTGACAGACTGTAAGGCATTTTCCATGACGATGGATGAGAAGAAGGTCCCCTTGCGAGTGTCGCGTTGGGACATGTTTCTCCAGGACTTTGATTACCGAGTAGTTCATCGACCGGGCATGCAGATGAAACATGTCGATGCATTGAGCCGCGTGGCGATACTGATAGTCGACACCATGAGTCACCGAATAAGAGAAGCTCAGTTGCAAGATCCGTCGGTGCGAGCGGTTCGAAGGGTTTTGGAGTACGCATGATACGAAGATTTCTTTTTGAAGAACGATATCCTCTTTAAGGATGAAATCAAGTACATAGTTGGTCGTCATACCCACTGCCATGGAGGAGGAGATCATTACCCTTGCTCACAAAGAAGGCCAAAGAAGACCGCTGATATTGTTGAGAGGACGTATTTTATCCCGAATTTATCAGCCAAAGCGGGAAATGTCGTTGGTAGCTGCGTTGAATGCATCATGGCGGAGAGGAAAGCAGGGAAACAGAAAGGATTCTTATCGCCTATCGCAAAGGAGGATCGCCCACTGCAGACGTACCACATTGATCATGTTGGTCCAATGGAGGCCACCAGGAAGAAGTATAACCACATATTGGTTGTCGTGGATGCTTTTTCCAAGTTTGTCTGGTTGTACCCCACAAAGAGTACAACTAGCGAAGAGGTGGTTGACAGGTTACGGAAACAGGCATCTACGTTCGGGAATCCAAGGCGCATCATCACGGACAGGGGTACCGCTTTCACATCGAACGTTTTCGAGCAGTATTGCCGAGGAGAGGACGTTATCCACTTGGTCATCACTACGGGCATTCCGAGGGGAAATGGGCAAGTTGAGCGGATGAACCGCATACTGATTCCCATGCTGACAAAGATGACGCTGGAAGATCCGTCGTACTGGTACAAATACGTCGAGCGAGCGCAACAGCTCATCAATAGTACTGCGCCGAGGAGCACTAGGATCTCCCCTTTTCGAATTCTCACGGGACTGGAGATGAAGTTCCCCGCAGACCGGAGTTCCAAGCGATGCTCCATCAAGAGATCGTGACCGAGCTAGATCAGGAGAGGGACGAGGTGCGCGAGCAGGCTCGAGAAAACATTAGCCGGATACAGAGGGAAAACGTTGAGTAATACCATCGGAAGGAGGCAAAAAGCTACAGGTTGGGAGAACTGGTTGCTATACGTAGAACCCAGTTCGGTACGGGGCTTAAGCTGAAGCCGAAGTATCTAGGGCCGTACAAGGTTACGAAGCTCTGCAAGCATGATCGCTATGAGGTGGAGAGCAACATCATCAGCCGCAGATAGCATGAAGCCGTGGAGCAGGTCAGTCGGGGCAAATGACAAGTCAGGAGGGCCGAATGTGTAGAGAAGGACGAGGTATTTATGAAGCATAAGATGACATCGAAGAAAAAAAAATTAATTTAAAAAAAAATAAAAAAAATTACAAAAAAAAAGGATCACCGGTTACCCGGGCATATACGTAATCTTCTAGTAGGAGCCAAAAAAGACTAAAATATAACAAGTAAAGGACATTAAAATGGCGGATGGGCCGATGCAGGCGGTTAGAACGTTATTGTATCCAGCTGCTTCAGTGGTGGGGGGGGGGGGGTTCTTTGCCTAACCGATCCATTCAGTAAACACCCTCCTTCTACAAAAAAAAAATATGTAACTTGCATCAAAAGGGACGCTGTCTTGGTTAGATTCTAATACTAAGCCCCGATGTGTTGGCTTAGTTAGCCCTCCCTTCCAGAGTAGACCCGATGTCCCTCGGATAGTAGCGTCTAACTCCCCAAAAAGTTTACCCCTACTCACCTCACCGAACCGACCAAAAGCCTACGTAGGCAACGTTGTAGCAATTAAGCACGCAACATGTAATTCAATAATTGATTGAAATAATCCAAGTTAAACATTTTATTCTAACAACTTATTAGAATGATAATTAGCGAATGTAAATTGCAAAGGAATTCCCTCATATAACAAGAACATAGTCATAAACGACAAAAAAAAAGTATTATCTAAGAAAACTGGTAAAAAAAACTTCTTTAACTTCTCATGTATATATATACCTATATATATATATAAACACTTATATATCGCTCCCTTTTGGAACATTTCAATATGCGAGTATATAGAAAACGAAAGTAACTATACTTCGGATAAATAAAAACGATCCGGATTGGGAACGTGTCCTTTTTTTTCTTTTTGTAGGCAGTATCCTAACATTTACAAGGATTACGTCTAGACTTACCAATTAAATTCCGCTCGATGATGGGCCCGCCGTCGAGGTGTTGTTTGACCTAGATTAAAAATAAAAACACATTCCTCTCCTCTCTACCGGTTACTTAAATGGGGATACATAGGTATATCCTATCCGCAAACTAACACTAAAGCATCCGCGTTAATACAAGTATATGTACATATATGTACATTGTACAGTATGTAACATTAAACGAAATTCACTTTGATGGGAATTCTTACAAACTAAAAATTAAGCAAGAAAATTAGGCAAACTTAGCTTTAAAAAGAATTATGACTATGCAAAATCTTACCCAGGATGTGGGGGACCTTTTTTTCTATTAATTAGGAATTGCCCTTTTTTATGGATAAAAGGGGGCCTGCCTCAGGGTTCAGGGAACCAAACTCTGATCTCTGACGGTCGCAATAGGAGGTCGAATATAATTCACTGAGTTGATCGCGCTTTGAAATAATATTCCAGTGGAGCACGTTAAAATAACAAACAAATTACCCGAGTAATCAAATTTACCGCACCTTGATTGCAATTCGATTTCAAATTTAAAATACTTAAAACGCGACTCGAAAACACGTTGAGTTAAAAATCCAAGCACAAACGCTTTCCGTTTATTGTTTCTTACTAATTAGCAACTATCACTTGCTCTTTCGATTTGCTAATGCCGCGAAAGTTCAGAATTTCCTCAAACGTCAGCTCGGTGACGCTAACAAAAATGACCGGTGCATTTATGTATTTGCAAGAGAGACCACCTCGTACGATAGAACCGGTACATTCAGCATCATACCATTCGAAGAAGCATCGAAGTCAAAATAGACAATAGGTACCGCTTTTTGATTGTCAGTGGTTCTTTAATGTGTTTGGCCTGAGTTATGTACTCGCGGGTGTTAGACGTACAGTCTTGCATGCAAGAAAATTCTTATTTTCCTTTTTTTTCTTTATAGATAGGTAGGTATTTTATTTTATTATATATATCATGATCTAGAAGTAAGTTTTTGGTTTAAGGAATAACACCTAACAGTAGGTACAAATTAGGGATATGCACTTATGCAGGTCCGACGACACGGTCGCGTCGTACATAATGCCCTATATACGGTTACTCTTCCTCTCTCACGCATACTGACGAACAACCCTTTTCTTCTTTCCATTCCATCGTCCCCAAGTCGAAGTCAGTTAGTAGAAACACGGTTGCCACTTTGGTAATATTTTACCAAATTTGGTATTTTTTTTTTTTGCTTTGTGATTTTTGGTAGTTTGGTAATTTTTATCGGGTTTTGGTAACTTTTTGAACAAGAGCACCAAGCATACGAGTTCGATATCACCACATGTAAATGCTGCTTTACTGTTTCTGAGTGAACGCATTACACATGCTCCACCCACCCACTTTTAACTTGGCGTGGTAACTTTTTTTTTCAATTTTGGTCGCTATTTTTTTTTGCAAGTGGCAACCGTGAGTAGAAATCGTTCGACGGTACGGAAGTATACCGACCAGTGCCGTACCATTTTTTTTTGTATTAATTTTTCGTACAATAAATACTTTTTTGTTCTCTTTAAATGAAGAATCCCACATAAATGTTTTATGTTGTGTCCTTATTTGAAAATTTACTGTACAATGGAACTTGAAGGTTTTCAAATCTTCTGAAATGGTTTAGTCTACCCCGGATTTACAGAGGAATTTCGTAGAATTTTTAGCACAAGCTTATTTTCTCCATACTTTTTTAAGGTTCCGTACCCAAAGGGAAAAAACGGAACCTTATTAGTTTCGCTCGGATGTCTCTCCGTCTGTCTGTCTGTCTGTCTGTCTGTCTGTCTGTCTGTCCGAACCCACTAAGCCAATTTTGTTACCAGGTCTATCTCAAGAACCGATTGACATAGGAGGCTAAAATTTACACACAACATCCGGTATAACCTCTAGTTAAACGACAAATACCAATGGAAGGAATACATCGATTGGTTTTGGATTAATTAGTAATCTGGTGAAAAAAATATTTTCATTCGCCCAAAAAACGGTTTATTTCTCGATTCACAAAAAAAATACATAAATTCCTTTTTTGTAGATCATGATCATGGTATACCACCAGGGTTCCCGCTTGCTAATTTCGTTGCGGAGTATAATACATTTTTTTGGGGAGTACAGAACAAAATAAAAGTAATATATTTTTAGTCAATAGTTTTTAATTGGGACAGGTCGCATACAGAATGGAAAATTGGCGTGGGTTGGGTACTAGGTAATAATTAGAAAATGAGATTCATTTTCGAGTAATTTTTGAGAGTAAAAATATTAAGTAATTAAATTAAACTAAATTGTGATGAATTCAGGAAGAGGGGAAAGATTGAATGATATTACAGATTTCAAATAATATCTGATGTGTTGGACTTTAGCCAAATACGGAACCTTCGGTGCGCGAGTGACACTCGCACTTGGCCGGTTTTTTTTTTTGTAATTGCTTCGCTAAATATCGATTCTTGAAATATCGACTGAAGTTTTATGATGTTTTATGATTGGAATATATTCACGTGTTTATTAAACATCCATATGTTCTATTTCTATGTATTTTTTTTTTTTTTTTTTTTTAATATTATGTAACACAATCGTTCTCATCCACTTCTCCCACAGGTACACATACGACCAGCCAGTGAAAGGCAACCTCACAGTCACAATCCAGACAAGGTACAGTTTGTCTGCCACGCAGATGATAGATGTCACCAAGTTCGCCACAATTGAAGGCGAGTCTGTGATCAGCTTTAACTTCAACCAGGACCTAAATATCAATATTCACTCAACGGAAAACAAATTTATACTGTACACCTTTGATGTTGCTGCGATTGTCACCAACTCCTTGACTGGCCAGGCCGTTATCAAAGTCACCAATGTCAACGTCTACCGACAGCCGTATAAGGTTCAGCTCAAAGCTCCAGCTGACATCAATCCTGGAGATATGTTCGACATTACTGTAAGCTTTCTTTGAATTGAAATTTCAAAATACCCTCAGTTTCATTTGTGCAGGTATCGGTGAAAGACCTTCAAGGCAATCCAATTGTGGAGAGAAAAAATCCGGTAACAATTAGGTGGTGGTCCATCCCAGATGTTGATGAATACCAAACACAGGATAGGGATTATCTGAACGACAGTGGGGAAGTTAAATTTACGATGCCCTTTCCAAAAACATCTGAGCCATTCCTTGCTCGAGCAGAGTATCTAGATTGTGCTTCCCATTGGATAAGGCTGAACGAGAAGATCTCCAACGTTTTCCACTTGGATGTACTGACAGACAAGTTACTAACACCAATGATGAATGAATAGTTGAAATAAAACTACTAACGAGCTTATTTCAGACCTGAGGCCGGCAAACCCATCATTATTGAAATATGGAGTAAGGACCCTATCAACTACTTTGTCTATGAGATAGTATCACGTGGCGATATTATACAAACAAAGCGAATAGATGTGAGTTCAGGACTTTGATTTTTGTCTGCATAATTCACAAAAGAATGTGAATATTAATTGATGATAGGTTCCAGGAAATGTGACTAAATATCGCTTGAGTTTAAATGCCACCTACCCGATGGTGCCGAAGATCATATTTTTTATGCATCGCATTACAAATTCAATCATGGACTCGCAGTTGAAAGAAATTTACATCAAAAGGGACTTTCAAAATTCGGTGAGTATTTAATTTACCCAATCTGTGTCGCTGTGCTTAGGAAATTATGTTTTTTTTTATGTAGATCCGAGTTGAGGCCGAACCGCAGGTGAAGCCAGGCGAAAATGTGTCGGTTAACGTCACAACTGACAAGGATTCCTATATCGGACTAATGGGGATAGATGAAAGGCTTCTTCGGGATACCGCAGACCACAATGATCTAAACGAAGACAATCTTTACACCCACATCCGTAGTTTTGATTCGGTCAATATAAATAACGCAATATATCCTGGAGCCGAAGCGGGACTAGTAACCTTCTTCAATGCCCGCAATACAGATGATTATGGTATATTCAAAAAACCTGTATGCCAGTTCTTGAGGAAACCTGACTTCTCAAAGTCTGGTATGTCAGTGGATAGGTCTTCCTATAGATTCAGCTTTGAGTATATGAGAATATTTTTGGACGGGTCATTACTTTTTTCCCACGATATCGCGCAAAGTTGCTTTGAGAATACCAATAATATGTACTGATGATTTTTTTTAGGATATCGTCCTTGTATCGAGTATAGGCTCGCTCCAAAAGAAAAGGAGTCGAAGCGCTTTGATAAGCCAAAGCCATCAGTGGGGCTACCACGTATTCGCAAATTGTTTTCCGAGAGTTGGATTTTTCAAGACTTTGAAAGGTTTCATTCGCATAACTTTGATATGGCAAAACAAATGACATTTTGAATTTAAGGTCACCCAGTGAAGTCTTAAAGCTAAATGAAACTATTCCAGATACAATCACGTCTTGGGCACTGACTGGCTTTTCACTGAATCCCAGAACTGGTCTGGCGTTGACCAAAAACCTAACCAAAGTAAGGGTTTTCCAAGAGTTTTTCGTTAAATTTGATCTGCCGAGCTTGGTCAAAGCAGGTAAGTTTGTTTATCGACAAATTCGTGTTATTTGAGGGTTCTTTTTCTTACTTAAGGTGAACTTATTGAGATTCCGGTATATGTGTTCAATTATTTCGATAAAGACCTCGTGACAAAAGTCACAATTGAAAGTTCAAGTGAGGAGCTGGATGTCAACCCAAACCAAGCGATCTTGAAGACTGTATCGGCGAAAGGTAGCGAAAAGTTGGTTTACCTTATAGAGGCTGCAAGCCCCGGACGGTATACAGTGACTGTAGGGGCTACGTCTGACTTAGGTAGTGATATTGTGGAAAAGACGCTCACAGTGGAGGCAGAAGGTGTACCCTTCTCATTTTCGAAGACTTACTTGGTGCACTTTCCCGAAGAAAGCGAACAGGAGGACGATATCTTGGTTGATATACCGGAGGACGCTGTTCTGGGCTCTGAAAGTATACACCTCTCGGTGGTTGGTGATGTCTTTGGAACGCTGATGATGATGACTAACCACGAGAAGCTAGTTCGCCATCGGCATGGAAACGGTGCTGACAACATAAAGTTCTTTGTGTCGAATTTGTTGGTTCTGAAATATTTGGCAGCGTTGAATCATTCAATTCCTGTTATTGCAAATAAGGCAAAGTGGCACATGGAACTTAGCTATCAAGCGCAGTTTTCGTTCAAACACAGTGATGGCTCGTTCGCAGTTTTAGACCGCAGCGTTGGTAAGACGGGGGATGTATGGCTCACGGCTTACGTAATGTGGGCTCTACAGCAGGCAAAGCGGTTTATACACGTGAAACCGGATATAATTGATAGAGGTCTTGATTATCTGAAGCACAAGCAGAGCGACAATGGTTGCTTTAACTCCGCCGAAGGTGTGGACGAAGATATCGCTTTGACTGGCTTCGCTATGCTAGCGTTTCTGGTGGATGAAGTAAGTGCGTGCGTTCCATATCCATCGAAAGTTAGGACATTGTTTATTTCCCAGAAAGGCCAACACAAACATGAAGACGTCATTGCCAAGGGCCTGCGATTCTTGTACGAGTCTCAGGATAAAGTGAAACTAACGCCATCTGCAGCAATGTCAACATTAGCCCTGTTGCTGGGCAAACATGAGAAATCGGAAGAACTGCTAACAAAATTGCACAATCACGCTGGTTTGACAGGTAAGAACATAACCGCGAGTTATTGAGCCTTTAACGAACTTCATTTAGTAGGTGAGCAGTTAATTTGGACAAGGCCGGATAACATTGAGTCAAAGCTGGAAACGACAGCTTACAGCTTAATGTGTCTCCTTGAATCGCAGAAGAAGTCCATACAGACGCTGTTTCCAATTGTGCGTTCCTTAATTGAGAGTGGCGGTGTTGGGAAATCGTCGGCCCATACAGTGGCGCTTTTAGCCATGATCAAGTTTGTCAAATACCTGCATTTAGGTAGAAACGACCTGAAGATCACTTACAATGCGGACCAGGGAAGATCCAGTGATTTTCATATAACCCCGGATAATGCACAAGTCCAACAAAAGATCGAGGTAAGCTTGTGCTACTATTTTTTTAGTCCAATCATCAAGCAAGCAACATTTTTTAGCTAAATAGGGAAACTCGCAAAGTACAACTTCAAAGCAAGGGAAAAGGATTTGCCTTGGTAGAACTTAAGTACAAGTACAACTTGGTTATGGAAAACCAGTCTACATCGATCTACGAAACCAATGTAACATTCATCGAGTCAACTGATCCCAAGTCCACATTACAGATTTGTGTTGCTATTCGGCAGCAAGAGGGTCACAACAATGTTGCAGTCATGAAAGTTAACGTCCCGACGGGCCTCTCAATAGATGAATCTTCTTTCAGGGTGATAAAATGGAAGAATAAGCAAGTCAAGGTGAGTCGTCGGGCACTTCTTTCATCGGCCACCATCTTAACCATCTCTTTTAGACGATCCAAATGAACAAAGATGATCATTCAGTGTTAGTTTTATTTGAAAGCATTACACAGAGCGGAATGTGCGTACAGTTTGTGGTTTGGAATAAGTTCAAGGTCAGCCATACCAAGCCCATGTCGGTGATAGTGTTTGACGCCTACAAAGACGGTAAGATCTTTGATAAAGGCTGCCTTAGAATCCAGACTTTTAAATATTTTTTGAATCCTTTTCAGAGCAACACTATATTAGCTTTTTCAATTCAACCTCTTCCGGGATATAAACTTAACGATGTGCGTTCACAATAAAATAGCTTTGTAAATAATTTTATTCGTTATTTAACTTTTTATTATGTTAGACGTATAAGAATTATTGAATAAACTATCAACAAAATATCGACGTTACGACGATACGTTGTGTTGGTTCAGTTCAAATAATTTTTTTTCTTCCGTTTAGTCTTCCACTTTGGTTATGATTTTTGCAATTTTTATCCAAACACTTAGGCCTTATTCTGTTGTCAAGCTCAAATCTGGCCGAAAACAGTACAGCCGTGGAAAAATAAACAGCTTCTTTGTGGGTCCTTCCTCTCGCCGCTTTTTTTAAAACAGTTTCTCCTGAGATGGTGCAGTTGACACTGATGCAGCTCCAGCTCGTATTCTTACTACACAAAGCTATGTTTATTTACACATATGAGGAAACATGCTGTAGCGGTATTTTATTAAAGCACGAACGGAACTTTTATCAACAAAATTTCTTATAATTAGCAACGAGAATCAGAAATGCGGTCTTGAAAATGTTCAGGGCTTAAACAAATCTGCTGACGCTTTTTGCTTTGTGAAATCCACCCTGCTCCACGACATTTTATTGATTTCTTGTTGACGAAAGCGTATGTGTTTTACCTTACATTTTAAAACTGCTCCCCACCTCAGTTCTAAACACAAAAAAAAAAAAACAATTTCAGTTCACCGTATTGCAAGCAGGGTTGAAAAACGTGTTACAATCGTAACTTTTAAGTTACAATGGACTTTGAAAAAGTGTTAATTGAAAACGAGCAGCAACTTTCGATTGTGAAATATTTAACTGATTTTGCCAGTGGGGTAAGAAGGATGTGCTTTAAAATTAAAATTTACACTGTATAACTCATTTGCGCTCAGTATAATCTCTGGAAACCGTTCAATCTGCGATCTGCATATCATGGTCAGCCCCAATGTGATGAACAGTTTGATGAAAGTGTACGGATTTCATACAGAGCTGTTGGTCCCCAATGTACAAAGGTGAGTTGTGCTATGTCATAGTGAATGTCGTATAGTGAAAATACGTCTTGTAGAACTATAGAGACCATAAAAGTGCTGCTCAGATATTCAATCTGAAATGTCAGGTATTTAATCCGAGATACGGTCAACACGATATTTGATAATAATCGATAAGAGGCATCAACAAAATGAATGAGTCGGTAGTATGGTTATTAACCTATCAACATTTTTGAAGAATTGTGAATTATAATAGATTTAAGATCTATTGTGAATAGTTTTATCGATAAACTTGTTATTGCGGTTGTCAACAAAATTTATATTCATCAAATTCACTATCAACCACAAATTTCTTGTTGATACGTAGCAAATATTCGGGCGGTTAAAAATTTCTATTAACATCAAAACCATCAAATTAATTTCTTTGTTTTCATTGTTAAAAATCACGACTTTAGACCGAGGCTCGGACTTTCTTCCATCAATTCTATCAATCTTTCGATTTGTTTCCAATTGCTTACTACTCTACTCCTAAACTACTCTACTCCTAAATAAATAAACAAAAAATTTTTAAGAAAAAAGAGATTTTTGTTTAACAGAATTGACCGCGTTCCACTGCCCGCTAGACGTCTAGCACAAAATATCCCATTTGAAGGAACGCTCGCGCTGGAACGATAGCGCCAGCGGCAAAGTGACATTTGACACTATTTTCCTAATCATTTGGAAATTAAAATACAGTTCTTTTCTTCACAAATAATTTCGGGCCACACAACGATTAAAAAGAAAAGATTATGTTATAAAAATAATCTGATTTGCAATTTTACTTACATACCTACCTTATTACCAATTTTATCACAATTGCAGCTCAGCTTCGTGTTTTTTGTAAACGTTTGAACGATTTGCTTTGACTGGTCGTTTTTAACTTTCTCCATTACGTAGTAAGAGAAAGATATTGGCCGCGTTCCACTGCCAGCTAGATGAGCAGCGGCATGTCAAACTCCATATAAAAAAAATTTACATTTTACCATTTGCGCTAGTCGTCTAGCACTTTTTGTGAAATATCCCTATCAGGGAAATTTCTCTATCTAGCGCAAAACTACCCACTGCTTTGAGAGAAAAAAACAAAAAAAAAAAACAGCTGTCAAGGAAATCGATCAAACGACTACAAAATAAAAACAAAAATACAAATCCGAGCTGCAATTGTGATAAAAAATGGTTTCTATAACATGTACCATTTCTTTTTAAATGTAGTTTGGAAATAATTATGCGACACGAAATTATTTATGAAGGAAAGTCACTTTGCCGCTGCCGCTGCCGCTGCGCGAGCGTTCCTTCATCTGGGATATTGCTAGTGCTAGAAGACTAGCGGGCAGTGGAACGCGGCCATTGTTTTCGTACAAAATTTCGAACTCGAGATATTAATCAATTCTGATATTACGATGATAGAGGAACTCAAAAAAGTGGGCCGCAAAATTCTGTGCGGTCTGTCCGTCTGTCCGTCCTTCCACAGGCCTATAGCCTATACGGCTATCCGAATTACATTCAAACCTCGGATTTGGAGTTGGAGGTGTTTTTTTTTTTTTGCAAGGTAACCTCAATATTAATGGTACATCCGATATAAAATTTTCGTAGCAGTTTGATTTGATCGAAAACGGCTCTAAAGATTTCAACCAAAATTGATATTTAAGATTAAGTAGGTGAGGTTACCATGACTGCGTACCCAGTTTTTGGCTAGAGATTCGAACAACAATACTTTTGAAATTTCGACATATCTCGAAAACGGTCTATACGATTGTAACAAAAATTTATTTCTAAGGTAATGTGGTCATTTATAACTTAACTCAGTTTTTCTCTATATTATCTTACGATGGATTTTCGAAAAAAATTATTTTTTAAAATTTAGTTTTGTGTCCTCAATTTTCAATTCGAAGCACCGAAAACAATAATTTAAAAAAAATGCTCATATCTCGAAAACCCCATCTTTGATTTCGATAAAACTTTAAAAACGAAGCAATGCTTTCATCCCTTAAGCCTTATAATAGTTACGCAATAGTATTTTTCAAATTAAACATTTCAATATTTAATACTGTTTCGTCAGCACAATCTTACAAAAACCGCTCAAACGATTTTGTCCAAAATACACACTGAAGGTAACATAAGTTTCCAAATAAGATGCCGTACTTAGTTTTCCTCAAAAAAATCGAAGAAGTTTTGAATTATTTCACAAAAAATACTACAGGAATCGCGATCTATATATTTTCGCAAAACTTATTTTTAGCAAATACAACCCACTTCTTCTTTTTTCAACAATATTGAAGATGCCAACTATTTGGGGCTTAATAATCAGAAAATCGAACTTCATTTGATTTTTGTTTTCTAACTATAGTATCGAGAAAGTTACGTTCGACCCAGTCGTGCACTTTATTTTCTCTCTCAATCCAGCGGGTAGTTTTGCGCTCTATTGAGAAATTTCCCTGAAAGGGATATTTCACAAAAAGTAGTAGGTAGACGCACGGTTGCCACTTGCAAAAAAAATTAGCGACCAAATTTGAAAAAAAAAGTTACCACGCCAAGTTAAAAGTTACCAAAAATCTCGAAATTTGATAAAACACACCGAAAGAGACAAAAAAGCATACCCTATCTTCTTGAGCCAATATGAATACGATTTTAGAGTTTT
Organism: Cheilosia vernalis; assembly: GCA_949126925.1. NCBI lineage: Eukaryota > Metazoa > Arthropoda > Insecta > Diptera > Syrphidae > Cheilosia > Cheilosia vernalis. The sequence continues at coordinate 9,153,098 of OX421362.1, forward strand.
TTTTTCAGATTAACGAACTTAATACGCAAACATTTAACAGCAGTGGAAAAATGTATACACATGCTTAGTTTTAAGAAAAGCGTATAATTCACATCATTTAATTTTTATTTATAAAATACATTTTTAAAACATAACGTTGTAATTCATTTAGGTACATTAGTCAAGTTGCATTCCGTAATTGTTTGAATAAAACAGGTTTACATGGGCGGAGCATGTGTAATGCGTTCACTCAGAAACAGTAAAGCAGCATTTACATGTGGTGATATCAAAAAGTTACCAAAACCCGATAAAAATTACCAAATTACCAAAAATCACAAAGCAAAAAAAAAATTACCAAAGTGGCAACCGTGGGTAGACGTCAAGCGCAAATGGTGAAATGTTAATTTTTTTTATATGGAATTTAACATGTCGCTGGCCATCTAGCGGGCATTGGAACGCTTCCATTATTTCACCGAAATTAGACGTCAGCCACAAAACAAAAACCAAATATGTACCAATTAGAAACGTGAAACTTCAAAACAGAACCCATTCTCAATGATATTTTGAACGGAATGTGGAGTTTGAGGTTCTGGATATCAGCTTATTGGGAAAGTTTTCATCGCAATTCTGTCGTAACAAGCCGGGCTATGTGAGGAGTTGCACCATATTGCTGTAACTAGATAGAGTTGAAAGAAATTCTCATTCGGCGTAATTCTGGACAGCGTTGCCACTTTGCTGCAATAGTAGTAAATCTACTGCACTTTTCGCAAAAAATAAATCTGCTTCCACCAAATCCAATCTACTGTACTTATTTAAAACCAAAGATTATGGAAACTACACGGTCAACTTCCGTTTACCTACCTGATTTTCAAAACAAAATTTTTGATAACAGCCTTCTCTCGCGCTCTTTTTTTCATGTCTGTGAATTCGTGCTATTATTCGCCGCGGCTATCACTTTTTTAATAACAATAAATGTTGAGTATGGTTTTTTTTAGATAGGTAGCCTTATTTGTTCTCCAACCGTTCACGTTTCATGTTTTTATATTTTTCTTTATATGAATAATATTTTTGACAGCAGATTTTATACAACTACCCTGAAGTAGTTAGTAACATGCAAGTTAAAACCAAGTGAAATGGCCTCCCGATTCACATCCAGTTCCTGCAAACGATTTTCTAAGGATGCGTGCGTCAGCAACCTTTGATTTGTACTTTCATCAATACTTCGGAAATCCTATACAGGACAGGCAGCTTGTAGGCACAATATGTACCGTTTGTGCTCTCTGTTGACCATCTAGTTTTCATTTGTGTATAATCTTTGCTGATCACAATCAGACTCTCCTGGGCTTTCAGAGTATTTTCAAAATTTAAATAAAAATGATGGAACGATTATAAAAAAAAATTCCAGTGATTATTACTATAGCTTTAAGCAATTCGTCGTTGTTTGTTGTATAGTAAAAAAATCTACTGCGGAAAAATCCAATTTACTGCATTTTTTGTAATAATCTACTGCGCTCCTCTTTTTTGTAAGTGGCAACGCTGATTCTGGTTTTCTGGATAGAAAAACTCTCTCAACATGCTCAAGTAACGGTCTCCAGTAACCGTAACGGTGTGACCGTTTTCTTCAAAGTAAGGTCCGACAATGCAGCCTGATGAAACTGATGATGCAATTCCGTCTCATGGAGTATCCGTGGGTTGGAAGCACTGCATATTCGACAATTTTGTTTGTTCATGTTGCCGTTTAAATCGAAATGGGCCTCGTCAGACATAAAAAGACAGTTCAACAAGTTTCCGTCCTCTTCCACCATTTGAAGCATCTTCTGGCAAAATTCCAATCGAATCGGCAAATCTGCTGCGCTCAGTTTGTTGGCCATTTGAATTTTATATAGGAATAAGTCCAAATCATTGTGTATAATTGACTGCAATGACTATCTGCTTACACCTTTTTGAGCAGATAGGCTTCTTCTTGAAACTCTTGGATTGTTTTGCATGGCAGCAGCTACAGCAGCGATTGTTTCCTTCGTCCGAACTGAAGGGTTTCGATGGTAAGGTCTTCTTTTGACTGTCCCATGCTTGGCAAAATTGTTAACAAGTCTCATTATGGTCCATCTGCTCCGAGGATTGCCGCCAAACGTGCGCCTATACTTTCTTTGAACCGAAACAACGGACTCCAATTCGTGATAGCAGCTGACAATCCCAATTCTTGTTTCAGTGTCCCAGTTATCCATTTTTGTTAAATCTAAAACTCAATCTGCAAAATAAAAAAAAATAATAAAAAAAGTTATTATTATTTTTTTTTTTTGTAGCTACTTTCATCAGCCACCCTGTTTGTTATCAAGTATCAAATAATTGATATTTGGTAGCCATAATAGGGCTGTTAAACTGGGTAATTCCAAGTATTGATAAATCGGGAAACTACAGGCGTAGTACCGTAGTAGGAGTTTTTGATTGTGTAAGCTTCAAGTGGTTTGCATTATTTAAAAGTGGGTAATATTGGCTTAAAATGAGTTTGGCGTTGCTGTTATTGCATTTTTATTGGGAGTGGGGTACTGAGATTACTATAAAAATATATCGTAGATGTATCAATACAGAGCGGTATTTGGGTAGTTATTTTTGAGAAATAATAAAAAAACTTATTGAATTCGAATTTTTCGAAAGAAGCTAAGTAGGTACGAGGTCTTGCTTAGAACAATGATTTTATCTTTAAAATGTATTTTGATCCAAATCGTTGGAGCGGTTTTTGTAAAATTATGGAGACAAAGCGGTCCTCAACATTGGAATGTTTCGTTTGAAAATAAAACGTTTGCTTAACTAATCAGCTGAAAACCGAGTTTAGATATTATTTCGGATATAAGGATTGCAAGGTTTTTAAAGTTTAAGGCTCGAAATCGAAAATGAAGTTTTCGAAATATGAACAGTTTCTCAAATTCACGTTTTCGGTGATTCGAACTGAAAATTTGGGACGCAATAAATTTGGAAACATTAACTTTACTCTAAGTATGCATTTTGGTCAAAATCGTTCCAACAGTTTTCAGTTAAACTCAAGAAAAACTAATTTTAAAAAATGTCTTTATAAGAAATACATCTTTCAAAAATCCCTTGTATGGAGAAACGCTGAGCTTGCTATTAAGTAAGTAATGACCAATAGTGTGGACCGTTTTCGAGATACGTCCAAATTTCCAAATAGCCCTTATTCCATTGAAAAAAAGAACTGAGTATGCAGTCATGTTAACCTGACCTAGTTAATCTCACACACAACTGTTATGGTTGAAATCGTTAGAGCCGTTTTCTAACAATTCAAAGTACTATGAAATGTTGCAGCTGAATTCATTAATTTTTTGTTTTGATTATTTGAGTAATGACAACCAAAGGGAGACGAAATCGATTCCAAAAAGTAGTAAAAGTAAACAAGATATAGCCTCAGAGTCTTGAGAAACATTTGAAAAGAAGTTTCATCGAAATCTGCCCAGTAGTTTTCACGTCAACCCGTAACAGACGTGAAACCGAACAAAGTTTTGTTACACTATAGCATTAATTTTGAGACCTTATAAAGCTTAATAAACTGCGACCGAGGGCCAAAAATTCGCTTGACTTTCCTCCTGATGCTCAAACTGATTGTTGCGCTGTCTCCCAGAGAGCTGGGCAATTTTGATGCCAACAAAACTTGCAAAAACCCGATACTTTATATATTTCATATGCACTTTCCATTCCAGTCTCATAGATGAAGAAGCCAGCTACGTGTCTCCAGACGGAACCTTTGACTGGAACTCATATCACAGCCTTGATGAAATCAATGCCTGGCTCGATGAAATAGTCGCACAAAACCCCGAACTTGTGTCGTCCTACGTCATTGGTAAATCGTTTGAGGGACGCGACATACGAGGCATTAAAATCTCCTTTAAGGCCGGAAATCCGGGAGTCTTCATCGAGGCCAATATTCATGCCCGTGAATGGATCACCTCGGCGACGGTTACCTACTTCATCAATGAGCTACTTACCTCAACCCGTGATGAGCTCGTAAACTTAAAGGAGAACTTTGATTGGTACATCATTCCGGTGTTCAATGTAGACGGTTTTGCCTACACCCACAAAACGGTTAGTTTTCTATCGATCTAGATCTTAGTTACACGCTTATACTTTCAGGATCGGATGTGGCGTAAGACCCGCCAGCCCGTTTCCACATCCAAATGCATTGGCACCGATGCCAATCGCAACTTTGACTCTCACTGGATGGAGAATAATGGTGCATCAGCTAATCCCTGCGCCGAGACATTCGCCGGCCCAATACCTTTCTCGGAGCCTGAAGCTCGAGCTCTGCGGGACTTTGTTACCAGCATTAAGGACAAAATCGGCGTTTATCTGTCATTCCACTCATATGGTCAGTATTTGTTGTCGCCCTATGGTCACTCAGATGTCGAATTTCCCGAAAACTACCCGGACCTACTGGAAATTGGAAAGGCTACGGCGGATGCCATTAAGAGTCAGGTTTATAAAACAGAATATACCTATGGATCGACAGCAAGTGTTTTGTGTAAGTTTTATTTACTTGTGTATAACTCTATAGATAATAACTCGTTTGCAGATGTCGCTTCGGGAAGTACTGTTGATTGGGTCTTTAATGAGCTCGGTGTGAAGGTCGGCTTTACTTTGGAGTTCCGTGACAGCGGTCGGTATGGGTTTGTCCTACCTCCGGTATATATAGTGCCAAATGCTAAGGAGATCATTGAAGGGCTAATAGCACTTATCGATAAGTCGAAGAGCCTGAGTTATTTATAAATGCAAGCGCCGTTTGTGTAACATTTTTGTTTACTAATAAATCTTAATTTTCGTTAAAGTATTTTATGTAGGAGGACAACAAGTCGTCCATTTTGTAGCCCTGAGTTGTGCTGCAGAGAAGTTTGGAAGCACCAATCATGTTTCCAAAGCGAATGTGGAAGAATGTGTTGCCCGAGCTCCAGAAGTTCAGCTCTGTGTAGTCGTAGCTTTGAAGAACGTCCTAGCAAATACAGAAACATTTGAAATCCGTTTTTAATTGATATAAATTTGAATATACCTTGCTCCTGGGGTCAATGATACTGAACCCGTGTCGGTTTATGGCAATCAGAATGGTGTGGGGTAGATTCTGATCGTTGGTCTGTTCGACGAGGAAGAACGTGGATCCAAACGTGGGGAACTTGGCTATTTCCTCGAGGAACATGCTCTTTCCTTCAGCTTCGCTTATGTTACCGAGAGCAGTTAACGCCTTTGAGATGGCGCTCTTCCAGTCGGCACTCTTCTGCAGGGGAATGACATCTTCTGGGAGCAGCTTTGGCAGAACATCGTAGATTCTTTTCAAAGGAATCATGTTATCGGCAAACTGAATACGGTATAGGATTGCAGCGACGATTGAGCCCAGCTCCTTTGAAACTTTGTAGTAGCCATTCAGGTATTTCCGAACTTCCTGTGAGTAGTAGAAGATGTGATCGGCATTGAGATCCTTCCCTGGGACAGTCTCGAGCCAAAGTTTCTTCATGAAGAACAACTGGTACTGGCAATGAATTCGTTGCTCCGATGAACGCGTTGGCATACTCTGCTTCATCCACAGCACCAGTTCACTGATGAAGTCGAAGATGCATTCGTTTTCCGGGATAGAGAAGACCTTGTCGCCGATTTTCACAAACAAACTGAATCCCTCCCAGAACTTTAGGTGCAAGCGCTTCGCAATTGCATCACAGAGCTCCGAGCCTCGGGTGTGGGATTGTATTTCAAAGGCCTCGACGGTGTTGTCGGGGAAGTAGATCTGAAGAGGTTTTAGATAGTCAATGTGTCAGTGTTTTAGATAGTTTTCGACATACCTTGTGATAGATTTGCATGCATCGGTTTTGAATGGCCTCTGTTTCGATTATGTATGGCGGATGCCTTCGCTGACCGCTGAGTTGGGTCTTGCGGACGCGCTTAGCACACTCTGCTGCTAAGGGATGTGTACGAGTTCGCAGAAACTCGTTGAGTTCTTTTTGTAAGATTGAACTGGGACACATGACTCCCGTTGCTAGCCACATAAGGTCCCAGCCACGTTCCTCACTGTGCAGCACTCGGTTGTCTGTGAGTTGTTTCATAAGCTGACAGAAGAGCTCCTCACGAAGGTTTTCGCTTTCGAGAGCCGGCCCAAAGATGTAGTCAGTGTTGACTGGAAGTCTTCCTCTTGGGATGTCGCCCATGTACTATCGAATAGACATCCATAAAGAACCTTTTTGCGGTCTCCGCTAAGTATCAGTATTTACCTTTAATATGTAGCTGAAGGTAAGTACGCCTTGTTCGAATAAGTTGTGATCGCCTTGCAGCTTCTTAAGAAGCGGTGCCTTGATTGGATCGCGGCTATGCCTCCACAGTTCCTCAGTTTTCGATCTAGCCGTGTGCATAACCTGGGACTGCCTAGATCCACTGTAATAAAAAGGCTTACTCAATACGGTCCTATTGTATTAACAAACCTACCTTATGTTTGACCTAAAATGGTCTTGTGCGAATCTCTGCAAGGTGTACATCTTTTTCCGCTGTATAGTGTTATAGTTCGCCGCAGCATACTTCTTACCCTTGGCACCGCTTTCTTTGAAGATCTGCAATATCGTAATCGACGGCTTTTCTAAGGTAGCTAGCACGTAAACAGCATCTGTAGGAAAAGCTCCCTTCTGCCCATTACAATCTCCCCGAGACCAGCGGTTCTCCATGTCCATTACCATTTCACCTGTGATCCCGTTCTCAAATGCAACGAGATCGCCCTTAACCAAGCTCAAATGGCCTTCAGCTTCTGCGGATGGCTTGTAGTCCTGCACCGCAACAGCATATCTAGATCGCAGCTTAAGGTTGTTGAGCATGAAATTGATCAGTGCACTCACGTCCTGCGACTCGAAGCATTTGAATGAAAAGTCCTCCCTTTGGACCGTGTTTATGCGCAGCTCATCAATGTGCGAGTCTTCGTCGACTTCGGACAGCACCGATAGGATTTCCGGATAAGAAAACTCCGCTAAGACCTGCTCAGTCTCATCGATCAAAAAGACTCCTAAAGAATTGACAGCAATCACAAGGTTGTCACTCAAGAGCTTTGGTCCCGTAATCCGAACTGCCTCGAAAAATCTAGAGAACATCATCGGCCAGGTAAGGTGGGCGAAGATAGATATATCCTCCTTGGCAGACGTCTGCGGAATGTTTTTCTTGGGATAATCGCTGCGGTTGAAGGCGTCGATAATAAGGCGCTCCCAATTCTTGATAGCCTTTTCACCAGCTGCCAGGAGGTCTTTGGGCACATAGTCCGGAATGAGCTGACGAAGAATCTGAAAGAAAAACAGCGTAGAGCGGAACTTTGCGGGGAGAATAGCTTACATTCGAATCAATACTCGATCCATACTCGGCGTAATATTGGAGTGCGCACAGCATTGCGATGTCCTTCTCGGTCTTGCAGCGGTACTCGCCAAAGTTTACTCCCCTTGTTACCTAAACCAAGAGACGGTGAATACCCATGAAAACATATGCAAATTCCTACCTGTTTGTAGATCAAATGCGTGGCCAACTGATCCTGCGATGGATTGAACCATGGAGTGAAGAACTCCTTTCGCAGATACAACTTCCACGGAGCCTTTCTTTCGTTCTGACCCTGTTCCTTGGCGTATTGCTCACAGTTCGAAACCGCGTCCATAATGTGCTCACATCCATTTCCCAAGGACATGGTCTTGTCGTACAAAGATATAACGATGGAAAATCCAAAGCTATCGATCAGACCAATATGTTCCGCTAGCTGTTCAACAGCCTCCTTAGCTATGGAGCCGGAATCGATTTGAAGCTTTCTCATGTTCCCATCCATGAGGAAGACGTTCAGAGTTATGGGCGCCTTGTTGCGAGTAGCTTGTAACTCAAGCCATGATGGCGGCTGTGTTCGAGCTCCGTTCTTAAGTGTTCGATCCAATCTCTGCTCACAGTAGGGTGCATATAGCTCAGGACCACTGCGTATAAAGCAGCGCAGGTACTTCTCAAATCTCTCGCTGGGTGCAAAGCACCCAATGCACAACGAAAGCAAGATCCAGCCTTTTGCGTAGGATGTCCTATTTGGATTGCTTGTCAGCTGCTTACAAATTTGACACAAAATCTCGTCCCTAAAACGGAAAAGATTTGAGAGTCATTTAGGGGTTTGCAAGTCCTACCAGCCTACCTTAGTTCAGGCCGCAAAATGGCATGGCCAATGATAAAGTGTAACTTCTCTAGGTTACTGCTTCTGGCACTCAACGTTTCATGGTAGTACTCGATCTCGTCGCTGTTATCTAGAGCTTTTCGAAGAACATCGGGCAGCTTTGTCTTCCGTTTAAGAGTTTTTCGTATCAGTCGCTGATGATCGGTTTCTCCTAAGGAAGCTACGGCTTCTTGAAAGTCCCGATTCTGAACGTTGCTTTTTGCCAAATTCACTGTAAGTCGTTGCATAATTGATGACTTGACTGTGTCTTCGTCCTGTTCCTCGTAACCATCATATTTGGCTTCCGCCATGTCACCCATGAAACGAAGGATCATTATCCACACTGCCTGCGATTTTTGAAGAGAATGGCTTTTAGGTTCACCTAAGAACTGTCCCAACAGTCGCTTACCTGGGCAGATATTTCGTCCATAGGCAAGGGATGATCCAGAAGGGACTTTTTAAGCGGCCTTTTGCTATAATAATTTGTGGCCGTAGAGTTGAAGTATGTGGCCGCAAACTTTGAGAAGTTGTATTCCGACATGTCTGTATCGACAACTTTTTGCTTTGGCATGCGGATAGTACCGCCCTTGGCAACTGCACTTCTGGAATGCTAATAATGAATGTGAAAACTATTCTTTTGGCACGACGATTCAATGAGAAGGAAACCCAGCGTAGTAGGCTGTGAAAACCGATATCTTACAAACAAAAGAGAAGGAGCGGGATGGGGATTTTTGAATGCATAACCCTATAAGCAGCTACCAATATAAGCTTCAGCAGGTAGACAATAGCATAACCCTTTTGGCGAAATTTACTTAAGAAAACAAGGTCTTTGTCCAAATAAATGTTGTTGAATAATTTCAAACGCTGATTTCACAGAATTCCGCCTTAAACTGCATTTACACCATCACGCACGCATAGTTTTGCATGAAATGGGATAGAGAGATCCGTTTATCCGTAGCCAATGCTATGAAAGGCGAAAGATGAGATCACAAATCAGACGCCTAAAGTGTTATGGATGTTCTACCCATAATAATTATAGATACGTAGAACGGAAATAAACACAGGTTCCGCTCACCAACGTTTCTGCAATTGCTTGAAAACATTTCTATTTGTGATTTGAAACACGTGAAATGACAGTGGTAATAAGTTTCAGTAAATTAAACCAATAGTTCATCAATCAGTTACACGAAACGAATAAATAATTGTCCGTTCCATCATTTCCGGAAGCCATATTGTTTTATAGGAAATCGGAATTTCTTTAGTCATCGCTATAAGAGTATCAACATCCGGAGCTTTCCTATAATTCCTAATTTCCTATCACGTAAACAAGATGGCCGACCTAAATACGTGTTACGTTTTTTTGCGTGTTAGGTAATGCTATCCCTTTCGGTCACACGGCTATTTATTGTTTATCATCCCTTTTATCTTCCGTGATAGGAATGTGTGACCGTGCAGCATTAACATCCCTGGCTGAACCTTAAAACCCAGTGCTACCAAATCAACCATAATCGAATAACAACGTTTTCGGTCGGAGTAAGCACTTGTATGCTTCTTCTTGTCTGTTCAGAGAATTGTGATGCGTTCTTTGAAACCTGTAGTTGACCCTACTATGCTATATTGTATACACTTACAAGTTTAAATGTCTCTGTTTGATTTTTAATATAAGGGAAACTTACACGTAGCAATATACATTCATGTGCCAGTTACTAAGTACTTTTTGTATTAATTTTTGCCGATCTACACTTCTGTTGTAATACTTCGTTTTTCTGCACCAGCATTAAAATACCCGTCAATAATAAATTAGCTGTCAAAATGATGAATGACTGTAATTATTCTGAGCTCATGAAGAAAAATGGAAGCTCTCCTCTCCATTAGCATACTTTTTTAAGCCTGCTACATTTATGTCACAAATATTTTTTACACAAAAGCTTAATTCTAATTTTGGAAAATCAAAATGGTTTCATTTCAATTTTAAAAAGACTGTTGTGCTTTAAATGCGTGTGATCTTTTATTTCACCATCGCTCGTTATAAACTAATAAACAAAATTTCAGGGACCAGATCAAAGAGCAGCCAAACATTCATTACCTATATTGAAGTTTATCATTCTAGTTTTAGAGCGAAACCAAATTACAAAACCGTTTTCGAAATTTTACTGCAAATGTTGACACAATATAACTAAAGACAAGACACAGGATTTAACACTTAGGACCCAAGCCAGAGATCCAAATTGATGCTTAAATAAACCACAGCTTCAACAAAAAATGGTTTATTTCCAAAATTTATAAACAAAAACAGACAAATACCCAAAACATAAAAAAAACAACGACACAGCACGATGCTTTCCATGAGGATGCAGACAAAATTATTTATCCATAACCTTGGGTGTTCCTTTGGTTGCAGGTTAAATCTCGTTTTGGATATTTCAAATGAAATAATGACACAGTTCGACAAAATTTTTAACAACAGTTCTTGTTGTTTAGTTTTTTTTCTTTTTCTTTCATACAAATTATGTACATTTTTTTACAGTCATGTTATTTGCTATAAATGTGCTATAAAAAATAAATTATGTTGCATATTTACAGGCTATATTACAATTGTTCTAGTTAAATTCATAAAATTGTATATTGCTACTTTCAATTGTAGTGGTAAGGGAAAAATGTTCATAATTACCAGTGCAATGTAGAAAAATATGATTCGAGGCGTGCTATAACTTAGACTATTTACAAGGCGATGTAGAGGGACATGCGCACGAATTGAGTGAATCAGATGAGAAGATGCTATGGCGACTGTTTTATAACCTCGATTCGTATGAGTAAGACGCGACAGGACGGGACAATATCTTACTCGGAATTTTTTTCTTAACAAGGGCGTCCTTCTCAAAGAAATTAAGTCTATCTCTTACATTTGGTCCGGAAGATTCGTCCTCCTTGTCTAAGAAGCCAAATACCTCGTCGACCATTCTATTGTCAATCTCAGGGTCAACTTTATGATTCATATTTTCTACTTTCTCCTTGTTGTTGATTGAGCTGGAGACGGTCTTGTTGAGGCTACTCAACCTCTGTTGGTAATTGGCTTCGGCTTCAGCTTTCCAGTTGCGATTGCCAGCGTCTCGAAGTTGTTTCTCCTCCAGGATACGGAGTAATTTGATTTGATTCAACTCTTGCAGCTTTGTGGATGAGATAGATTTAAATTGACGACGAGCCAAATAGCCTCGGCAATGTGCCTGAAGCTTGGTAACGGTTTCGCGAAGAATAGTGAATTTATAGGTAAGCTGACGGGATCTAATGCAAGCCTGAAGTCGATGCATTCCTTGTCGAATAACCAGGAACTTACGCCGCAGTTGCCGACCACGCCAACGTTTCTGGATTGTGATGGCAGCCTCACGATACCGCCTTAGCCATCGGCTGAAGATAACTTTGCGAAAGCCTCTCTGAATTGTGATGATAGATTTGAGAACAATGCGTGACCGTTCCTTTTCTAGGTAGGAATCGTCTACATCCTTGAAGAAAACCTTTCGCTTGCCAAACTGATAGTCTGAACCTGCTGGCAAGACCTCTTTACAAATTTTCTTTGCAGACGACAGGCAATCGACCTTATGCGCAGGACCAATGCCAGGCAGAAGTAGCCTATATCGTTCAACGAATTCTGTAAAGGTGTGCCGAATGGGATAGCCAGCTCGACGAATACGGGCTGTTTCCATCATTCCAGAGTAGCGCAGCTGTCGAACACAGAGTTCTTTATCAAATTCCTGAAAAAAAACACTCATACGTTAGGTAGGGTTGTGATTGTAACAGGGGCAACTCGGACTTACATTAGGAGTCTTGAACTCATTCGGCTTGATACATCGAATGAAGAACGGATGGCTAGCCGATAAAGTTTTCATCAGAGAGTCTAGTGAATTGCGAAATTTAAACGACAGAGTCATCTGTTTCTTCATACCGTCCGTTTGCAGCTCGGATGAGAATATGTCCAAAAGGTACTTATTTGTTGACTTGGCAACCATTTCACGCAGGTCCATGCTGAACGAATCGCGGTTCTTCTCGAGGAAACCTTAAATAAAGAATTTAAATGATTTTTTTTTTTTTTTTTTTTTTATTATTACGTCACGTTTTATATATTTTCAGTGCTACCAAGCGTCACCATAATGTTTGTGTCCACAAAAATTATTGTGTCAACTTGAGGCACTGCCAAAAACAGACAAAAGGAGAGCCAAACAGGCAACAAAAACTGACTCACCAATTGGATTGTACATAACCACACCAGCGTAATGGTTGATTCCGAACAGAAATGTCTGCGAAGACTTTGGCTTGATGTAGATGGTCCTCATTCCATGGGTGAGATGGAGCTTTTCCAAAAGCGTACTGTCCGAACCTATAATTGCACACATCAGTTTCAGTCCTGATTTATAGATTTTAATTGAACTAACCTTTCGGGAACTTGGATTCCTCATCAATCAATGACATGATGTTCACGGATTTCATCGCAATTAGATCCAGAATCTCCTGATTGTCCTTAAAATCAATGTTCTCCCAATTGATGCCTTCTATCTGGTACTCGGCTTGCTCCATCTGTTTGAATTTAAACATTAAACATGAAACTTGCACTCCTTCCTCAACTTACCTTAAAGATATGTTTGACAAAAAACTGCTGCAGGTTCTCATTGGCATAGTTTATGCAAAGCTGCTCGAAACTATTTACTGGGAAGTTTTCGAAGCCAAAAATATCCAGCACTCCAATCGACTTCATTCGCTTGGTCTCCGGATCCTTGTCTATTGTCTCGTTTATGCGATCAATGATCCTTACAAATATCCTACCGTATAGGGATTTCACAAATGCATCTCTGCCTTCTAGTGCTGATTCCTTCGAAATCGAGGTAACCACCCGCTCACCCTGAACAAAGATCGTCTTTCGGGTTAGGGCTTCGCACAGCAATGCCTTAGGAACGCCCAAGAAGTTGGCGATTCGCGCCGAATTGACATTATCATGCACTTCGGACGAGTCAATATTCTGCACAACAGCACCTTTGAACTTTAGATTGCCCAAATGCAAAATCGCTGCCAACAGACAGAATATATTCCAGACTTCATCGTCTTTGAAGGAGAGCACCTGTAACGCTGATCGTATATCAGCGAATGACTTGGCATCACTCTTACCCTGAAGCGTTAGACAACCTCCACCCGACAGATAGTGGTACTTCGCCGCATCTTCCAGCTCCAGCCGCTTCTTCTCGTCCTTACTCAAGCCGGCAAGCATGCAATAGAAAATATGATAGTTTCTCTCATCTGTACTCTGCAAGACGATCCTCGAAGTTTCCAGCAAGTACTGCTCGATCTTTGCCCCCTTTATCACTCCCCCTTCGTTGAACCTAATGTCGATATATTTGCCAAACCGTGACGAGTTGTCATTTCTCACGGTCTTGGCATTTCCGAAAGCCTCCATTATCGGATTGGCTTCGATTATCTGTTGCTCGATCCATGAGTGCTTTCCACTGATCGCGGCCAGGTACTGCATTATCAACTTTGTGCTCTCAGTCTTTCCAGCGCCTGACTCACCGCTAATAACGATGCATTGATTGGTCGCCTCGCGCTGCATTTCCTGGAAGGCATTATCGCTCACCGCGAATATATGCGGCGGCAGTTCACCTATTTTCCGGCCTCGATACAATGCTATCTCGCGATTGGTGTAGATAGATAAGACCTCATACGGATTGATAGCCACCAACATTGCACCTGTATAAGTCTGTAAGATTTCAAAGATAAAATTTAGCGCGGCTGACATATTATGTCGAACAGAAAATCCCCTGTTTTTGGGTACTTACATAGATGTGTTTGTTTTTGTATCGCATATAAAGATTACGCAGGATTGCGTATTCTTGTAGATCTCCAAGTGTTATCATGTCGTCGACGCCATTTATCGACGTTTGATGCATACCTTTGAGGATGTCTGACGTCGGCACCCACAACTGACGGCCTTCATCGTCGCAGACGAAAGTTTTTTCCTTTTCCGTTCGGACAATGCGAGCTCCGGCGGGTATAGCAAACTCATCTTTCTTCGATGGGCTCACCCAAACGTATTCACCCTGCAATGGAATGGTCAATCAGTAGTGATCCAATACTATTAGTAATCACCACTTAGCGGTTTGCCGCCTTGACGGGGCTAAGTGGCTGAGTAGTCTCATTGGGTGAACGAGCGAAGAACGGTAGGGCATTATGGCGGTGTCCTATACTAGTAAACGCTCTAGTAATTCAGACGAAACTAAAAGCAACCCCAACGGGTACAACGGTGACTGTTGATACCTGTTGAAATGGAGGTGGACCTATTCCTCAGATTGGTTGCCCAATCTAAATTGGTAGTAACCCTCGGGGTAACCCTTGGGTTATGAAAAACCGGGTTGTGGAGTAGTCAAGTTGTTTCGAAAAGGACACTGATAGGATGAGGGCATCTGCCAATGTCCTATCCTGTGGTGGCCTTAGTAGTCATCTTGGCAAAAAAGCAACCCAAAATGTTGTAATAGTTGGCATAAGTTGATACACGTTGGTACTTGTGGTGTGATGAAGCAGGCCCAAAAGTTGTTGAAACGGAGTGAAACTGTTGGACAAAATAGTTGTTAGGGGTACACCTATCCTCTTGAAGTAAAATTGGTAGTAATCCATGGGGGCAACACCTGGGTTATGCATTGAGCGCAAAGTAGTCACGGCGGGTGAACGAGTGGTGAACGGTAGGGCAGCAAACCACAGTATAGTGGTATGGGTCTCTAGTAATCACTCTAGTAATCTGAAAGACGAAAAACTAAGGGGGTCTAACTTGTTGAAATAGTTTTACTATGGATACTTGTTGGACTTTCTTGAGGTGGACCTATTCCTCAGATTGGTTGCCCAATCTAAATTGGTAGTAACCCTCGGGGCAACCCTTGGGTTATGACTAAGGGGGTCTAACTTGTTGAAATAGTTTTACTATGGATACTTGTTGGACTCTCTTGAGGTGGACCTATTCCTCAGATTGGTTTTCCAATCTAAATTGGTAGTAACCCTCGGGGCAACCCTTGGGTTATGAAATTTTGAACGAATCGGCCTGTTGACATAGTGCTTCAGGCTGAGGGGCAGCCCCTCGGATTGGGTAAGGCAATCCAAACGTTAGTAATCCTCGGGGCAACCCTTGGGTTATGAAAGCTCCACCATTAGCTATATAATGGTACCACGGGAGATGGGGTCGGCCCCTGTACCAAATTTGGTGCAGCCCCATCATAGCGGTCGGATTCGTGGTGGTTGTGGTTTATTCCGAATGCGGAGGCGAGTTTCGTTCTTATGAACGAAGAGGTGCTATGATAGGCCTCTCTCATACCAAATGAGTTTTGTTTATTTCCTAACCAAGTAGCAAATAATTGTACTGGGGTCGGCACTTGTATCGGTACTTGTATCGGTACTTGTGCCGGCCCCGGGGCGTTTTGTCAACGTCTTTCTCAAAGACTCTAAATGTGGGTATGCCCACCGTGAGATTAAGCCGTCAAGGCAGGTGTTCACGTAAAGCATAACTTTTCATTTACTATTAGTAATCAAAATTGCAAATGTCGTATGAACAATAATATTGCAACAAAGCTTCCTATCATCTTAGCCCATTAAACAATGATCGTTAATCGATATTTTATTGTATTCTTATACTACGAACTTTTCTTGTTTTAGGGTTATTTGGAAAAAACATAGGCGAAATTTTCTCGCCAAACGGCATTGAATTGTGCTTGTCCATGCATTCTGAAAAAAGTCGGACCATTTATATTACGACATATAATTTATGTGTATGTATGCATCTGTTACAGCCGTAAAGGGCTGCCCGCAGGGAGGCGTACCTTCACCTCTACTGTGGTCTCTGGTTATAGATAACCTACTACGTAAACTGAGCTCTTCATGTTACAATATTATAGGCTATACCGATGACCTAGTCATTATAATTAGGGGTAAAGTAGCAAATGATGTTACATTACTCATGAAAAGTTCTCTTAAGGTAGTCCTAGATTGGTGCCGCAAAGAAAAACTTTCTATCAATTACGAAATATTCTTTTATAGTATGGTGGAACAAAATTACTCAAAATAACATCATTGCAAAGCTGGACATGTTACAAAGCTTCGCATGCCTGGGCCTTTCCGGCGCAATGCTAACTTATCCTACAGCTGCTATAGAAGCTTTAATAGCATTAACACCCCTCCACATACATGTAAAAAAAAGTGGCTATAGGTTATCTCGCCACTTCCGGAACTTTGGAAGGACAGTACACTTAACGCCTGGTGCAATACACTCGGTGCTGACCTTGTTCTCTAGAGACTTGCACTATTCTCTAAACTTTTGACGGCACCCTACTGCTCTCAGAATTGGCCATATATATAGGAACCCGGTATTGTGAGCATTCCGATCCATTCCGCATCCTTTAATTTCCTCTGTGGGTATGTATTGTGAGCATTCCGATCTACCACAGAATCCTACTATCCACCGTAGTTAGAAATTACGTATGAATTATTTGTTAAGGTCGGCTAAGTAGCTTTAAGTTTATTAAACCAAATTGTTAAAGAACAGCAATAAAAGTTAAAGGTGTACAACGTTCCAAAGTTCGTTTTTCTTTGGGGACAACCCTGGAACCGACGAATTTACCCCGAAAATTCTCCAGGGAGATCACTTAAAGCATGGGCTAACAACCTCCCACAGTTAGTCACAAACACAAAAATTTAATAAGATTGTCGTTTGTGAGTATAATTTTTTTTTTGTTTAAAAAATTACATTCAACAACAGCTAAGCTTCTCTTTTTGTACGGTGACCACACAAATTAAGGAATGTGAGATATCAAATCGTCTGAAATCTACTTCTTTTTGCGGATACCTGCTTTTATTTATTTCCAAGTAAAGTTTTTTTTTATTTTATGCTAATAAAATCGTTCCATAAAGAAAATTTGTATAGGTATCTACGGCCCAAAGGCACCCAATAAAAAAATCAAAAAAAAATTGACATACTCGTAACTGCGATAGTAAATTAAACAGAAAAAGTGAAATGGTTTATAGACACCTGTTAACATTTGGTTCAGTCAATAGTTAAGAGTGAAATAATATTTTTGATGTTATCGCAAATACTGTAGGTGGTATAGTCATCGCCTTTTGTAATTGTTATTGAGTGTTGATATACGTTCTTCATCAAATTTCAAGTGAAGTCAGAACCTAATTAAGTGGTAGCGATTAGAATCACTGTTGTAGGTTATTGTTCCCATACCCACTATCACTATGAAAAATATAGGTATTTCAACGAACAGAACTAATTTATCTTAAATCAGGAGGAAAATTTCTAAACTGGAAAGAGGCTCTTTAACTACCCCAACGCTTGCGTGTCAAATACGTGGGTATTTGTAGCCAATTGACAGATAAATCAATAGACCAGCTAGAATATATCTGGGGATGATCATTATCCTTTTGAGCGAATTATTGAATTTTGGTTACGAAAGGAAAGGACCTACAATTGTATGTCGAGTGTGCACTTGCAGGACTAAATTGAGAAAGTTTCACATGACAATGAAATAAAATTCGCCTGTATCAGCGTTTTTTTGGCTCAAAGTAGAGAGATGCCAATGGATGCCAAGTTCGTTAGTATTTTTTGAGATAATACTCTTGGATGTTACAGTAAAGCGATCACTCAAGTTTTACGGAAGTATGTATTCAAAAAAATAAGTATAACTCCTATTAGATAGGTGCTATGAATTGAAATAATTATTTCGACTAGTTAAACCAATTTCCAAACTCATTTAGGCAATAGCATAGACAAATTAATATGTATATTAAATATATTAATTAGTCTATGGCAATAGTTACAGCCATACGTAAAACGAAACCGTACAAATTTTCATTTGCTTTTCTTGACGGCTTAAACCTAACGGTTGAACTCCATCTTGGTCTTTCAATGTTGCTTATAAATTATAAAGTTAGTTTATCAAAACTAACCAAACCACTTTGTCGGAGTGAAATAAGGCCAACTTTTCAGATTTGGCCTTATTTCGCTTGGCCTTATTTCACGGCACCGAAATTTGTTTCTGATGGAATCCAATCAGGGGTGGTTAATTTATTGTAATTGTTTTCGTAGGGACAAATTTTTCTGACAGAATTTTTGCGATGACCGAATAAGCATAAAAAAAAACTCATATTCCCACTATTCCAACTTTTTCGGCAGCATTTAACGCTTGGCTATAACCGGGGCCAAACACGTAAAAAAAATAATTTTCACACTGTTCCAATGCATGGCTATAAATGGTGCCTTAGCGAAGACCGTACGTCAATTTTTTGGCTATACAATTTTTGTTGGAAAGTTTTAATTCAAAGACCGCTTACATAAAGTTAGCTACAGTTGACTACAAAAGGTAATCACTTTCAAACCAAAAATACAAAAGCTCTAGAAATATAAAACTCTATTGTTTTTTATTTACAACTAGCCGACCCCAGCCTGCTTTGCTGGGCGTTAAAATTTTAATTTTGCTTCGTTAAGTCGAGGAGCTTCAATGAATGTTTATGGACGCAAATCGTTTTTCATCACAATGAATTTCACAATTATCCTATATTTTCCAAGCTTAACAGCTAATTTAATTTTCCGCCTTTACCTAAAATGCAAAATTTCGTATATAAAAAAATGTTATTGTTCGCGTTTTTCCCGAATTTTCCCAAGTTTTGCAATAAGAATTTTCTATTTTTCCATTTGAAAGGTCATTCCGGAAGAATTGCACAAAAAATCAATTTTGGGTTTTTACAGTTTCCCGACTTTCAGGATTGTTTTCCAAAAATGTTCTTTCGTAAAAACCTTCTCCTGACAATTATGAACAACTGAACAAAAATTTCAGCCAAATCGGCCCAGCCGTTCTAAACTGATGAATTAGGTACTATAAATTTTTGTCACCACATTCTACTCTATGTTCCTTCCCATAAGAATGTATCAGCTTTAGCTTGCAAATTTGTCTGTGTATATGCAGCTGAACCGCAGTGTGTCCCAATACGGATTAACAATCTTTAATCTAAACTAAATCTAATGGTAAACCCCAAAAATGTTATTTGTTTCTTGTTTTTGCGGAACCACATTAATTGCTGCAAAGCGATCTAGTATGGGTTCTCCTAAGATATACCAACCTATTTCTTTAAAAAAATAAATAGTTGGCGCAACAGGTCTGTAGGGACCCTGGCCCTAGCTTATCTCAACCATTCGTTTTGTGTGAGTTTTTTTAATTTTTGGAACGAATGGTAGGGATCTACAATTTTATGCCGATTCCAAACGGCCGATTGAGAAGCTCTTTCAAGACAATTATTCTCTCGGATGTTTGTCAGACGTTCGCGAGAGGTGGCGCAGTGAATTTTTATTTCTTTAGCACGTCTTATTTCTTTCCAGAAAAGGAGTGGAACCTGTTAATATAGATTGTTATTATTATTTCTTGTGAGAGTTGACGGGGAAACATGCGCTGAGAAAAAGTCTAAAATTAATCAAAATAAAAGCTCTAACTTTTCTTGGTATTTTTTCTTATAAAGTAACACGTTTGTTTTAAAGATGAAGTGTAATTTTTGCGCTCTAAAAATCGATATAAAAATTGAAGCTCTGGAGGAAACAAAATTATGATTCTCGCGAATACGCACGTGTCCGTAAAAATCGAGTTCTTTTATTTTTTTCGCCGACAACAAGAGCTCACAAAATCCCTTTGTGACATTCCGCATACCTACTATCAAATAGATATCAAGAGAGTTATTTATTATCTATTGTGCGATAAAGTTTCGGACAAACCAAAGAAATGAACCCACTGACAAGTATTTATTTATTGTTATATAAAAAAATTATTGGATCACCATCACTCAAAAGATATCGAAAAATTTTAAAAATTTGTTAAGCAGATCAGAATATTATAAAAGCATAACAGAACGATTTCCAAGCTAAGCTCGGTAAAATAGATAGGTATAATAATTGTATGAGTATAAGGATACATTAAATCGGAGGATAAAAGCTATAGGCAGTGTGGGAGCTGTGTCAATGGTCTTAAAAGCACTGCGAAACATAATATATAAGATACTGTCACTGGCAGTCTTTTAGCGCTTATTAAATTAAAATTCAACTATCGATTTAGGACACGATTTCCTGCAAACATTCACTTTACAATATCTATCGCAATTAAAGTGCAACCATGGGAGTGTGGAATTTCAGTCATTAGTTATTCTAATTTGGAAACAAATTAAAAACAGCCCATCAGTCACTCATGATTAGCAAATACACTTGCTAATGTTGAGCAATTTTTAAGTATAAGGCAGGTGAACGCGATCGGAAAACTTGGATTGAAAAATTACTTACCTAACGCCTAAAAGAACAGCTGAATCTATAGATTAGATTAGACGAAAGGGAGATATTTCCATAAATGACTGAAGGTTAGCTCTACGAAATTAGTTTCTTGTGTTTGTTACGCAACTGGCATGGCATAGATAGGAATCTACTTATCTTTTAATGAGACATTATCCCATAAATTGAGACATTCGAGTAGATAATGGACATATTATTCCATTTGGTATGTACCTGCCAAATAATGTTGGTTCAGTTTAAAATAAGTACACATATACGTTCGATGAGCTTTGAGCAAGATTTTTTTCTATATTACACTCTGACAAAAACGAATGGTTGTGAGAAGCTAGGCCTATGGTCAATTCGGCAAACTATTTATATATATACTCTGACGAAATATAAGCCAACAAATTAAGTGATATGGCCAGAAGACTGTAACGCATCAAAAAAAAAATATTTTTCGTGCAATGAAATGGACTGCATCAACAAAAATATAACAACAGTGTTGCTATGTCATTGGGAGGGTTTTCGCCTTAGGCAAATGTGTAGAGTCTTCTTTTGTCTTCATTATCGAATATTTTAGCATTTTTACATGAAAAGGAGGGAATTACTTTTTTCACAGGTTTCTTAGGTTCACGATTTTTAAGCATGAACTTCGAAGGCCCTTTCCTTCTTTCTTTTCAATATTCAAAATTTAAGAATGCAGTTACTATTTAAATTACAACTTCGGTTAAATTCGTATTTTATATAGACAGCTAACCATAGCTAAAACTAGAGACAATACTGGGTCCCATATATAAATTCGGTTAAATACGAAATTTTTCGTTACGTGTGTTAGTAAATTTTTGGGGAATTAAGTGTAAGTATCTACTTTTGCTTAAAATAAATATGAAATATC
Source organism: Cheilosia vernalis (assembly GCA_949126925.1). Classification (NCBI taxonomy): domain Eukaryota; kingdom Metazoa; phylum Arthropoda; class Insecta; order Diptera; family Syrphidae; genus Cheilosia; species Cheilosia vernalis. The sequence goes on from OX421362.1 coordinate 9,174,497, forward strand.
AACAATGTAGATTGTTGAGGGAAAATAAAAACATTTTAAGCAATATTTCTTCAGTTATTTCAGAAAAATGTACTTATCAAATGAAGTTAATAATATTCAAAAGCGGAAAATACACAACCATGTTTGTCCTAATTGATGTTTCAATTATATAAAACATCTTATTTATTTAGTATTATTTACCAAGCACATTTTATTATTCGCCTTTTGAAAATATTTTATAACTAATCAATAGCTTTCAGTAAGGTATAAATGTGGTATTCCCGAAACCCGAACTCTAAAACGTGTGGTAGAAGTTGGCAGCATTTATTTCATATTTTTGATATGTTTTTGGATGTCACACGAATTCTAAATTGCACCGATAAGAAAACCAAATGGCGAATTTGAAAAAAAAATGAAGGCAAGTGGAGTGAGTTGGGATTTCAGTTAGCTAGATTTGTCGGGACTATGAATTCGAACGCGTTGACTTGAATTGTTTTTATAACCTCGCGGTCAGCGTTACCTTTGTTTGATTTTGCCTTATTTTATTTGGATAAGGCCCTTCATAAATTAAAAAAAAAACTGTGCGACTGTATCCAACAGTCCCGAAATATGTATGTGTAAACACCGTGCGTGCGGTATGTGTGTGGCTTGATACACGTCATTGAGAAAAGAGGAAATTCTAACAACCGTATTCTTAATATATTATGAAATAACAAAAAATCGACAACAGCGCCACCTATCGGGTCCAAAACTATCCTACCTTTCTAGCTGCATACAACCATGCACACATACAAAGTTTCATTGGGATCGTAACAGTGACGCGAGTTTATTTGTTTCTTCCCATCCGTGACGGCAAGTTAAATGTTTGGAATTACTCCACCAGATTCCAACAGCGCGCAATGTATATCCGTGACGCATATCCATTGCATCAAGTCCTATGTTTGGAATTACTCCACCAGATTCCAACAACGCGCGCTCAGATGTTTACACATCAAAAAATGTTTTTTCAAATAAGTACATTTAAAATCTAACACGGTTGCCTATAGAAACACTATTATACTCTTATGGGAACTAATGGTTGTTAAATATCGTGCGAAAAATTAAATTTACCAGACTATCCTTAGAAATGACACCTTTTCCTCTCACCGGCCTTTTTATCGACTCGTTGCCACTCTGTTTATTTTAAATTTGACTCTTCGAAATGTCAACTGAATATGCAAGCAGGATTTTCTTGACTAGATCTGTTGGCTTCTAGTCCATAAACGTCAACTGCAAAAACTATCCACGGGACTACTCTGGGCCAATAAAAACTGAGACACATTTAGTCAGACAGATGTGTCAGACATTGTCTCTGAGTAAAACAATAAAGATCTGGGGTTGACGTTGAATTACCGCATCCGTGATCGAGTACTACGCGACTTAATTTGCCATGGTTTTGCAAGTAAAACTCCCAAATATCAGTTCGCTCACGAATGCTGGTAGTTCGACAGCTGGTTCAAGCAAAAACAAAAAACAAGGAAGTAAGTCAGTGCTCTAACATGAAATGTTTGATGAGATACTATGCACCCTTGTTGTTTACACAGATTATCAGTGAAATGAATGAGGTATACACAATTACACAATCAAATGCACTTAAATATTATTACAGACAAAGCCCAAAAAGCCTACGTAAGAGTAGTAAGAGTAGTTTTGTATGTACGCAATTCCCTGCTAAAACAGATAAGTTTACGATAAATTATAGCACTTAATAGTTGCCCACCATAAAACGCAAGCTCATAATCAACGTTCAAAGAAATTTTATTAGGTTTATGAATCAGTGTATTTTGAATCATTATCGATACAGAATTCATATAGAAAGGAATTTTTGTTTTATCATGATGACTGTTTTTTCAATATCACTCTGTCAGATCTTGCGTCATTAAATGCAATAAAATTGCATAAAAAAATGTTCGACGAAAGTAAGATAAGACTACTTACCAAAAAGGCCAATACATGAATAATTATATAATATTGGCTGTGTATGACTAATAGATCTGCGCGAACAAGTAGTTTTATTTTTTGATATTAGGTCATGGTCGCAATCTCGCCTGAGCTGAGCTCTAGAAAGTTTTCCTGAAGGGAAACTATTTAGTCTAGCCCAGAAGAAGGTTAGATAAAAGGGAACTAATGTGCTGATTCAATACAATGTTTGTTAAATTTCAGAATTACAACGAAACGGAATGGTGCTATAAAGAATCACAAACAGAATATGGTTGTTCGAGGGTGGGTCTAGAAACTTTTATGGACCTGTTTCATCCTACGAACACTCTTTATCGGTTGCGATTATGGTACGGCAATATTGTGCATTTTATCTGTCATTTGTCTTGGAAAGTATAGAGAAGGGTTAATGTTTCTGTTGTGACTTGCGCTTATGACTCTATCGCATTGTATGCGGCTTTTTCAGAGGACCATTCGTTAGATTGATCCATACAAATTCCACGCTTATGGAAAACTTTTTATATATAATTTGGCCCCAAGCAAACTTTTGTAACATACATACCTACATACTTTGTTTATGCTTTTTATTGCTTATAGCCTCATATACGTGATACGTTTGTATTTATTTTTCTTTCGCTATCGCAATGCACATATAAGGCAATTAGTCGTTATCACAGAACTTTTATACATTCGACCATATCAGCAGAAATACATACGAAAATGTTTTATAAGAAATTCACTTCCTTTGAAGTATCCATGTGGGCTTTTTATCGATTTCCGCAGAGTCTTTGGCGCTTGCCTATATTGAACAAAATAGAAATAATGTCGTTCGCCCTACATCGTAAGCTGGATTCGAGTGTTAAAAACAGACGAAATGTGAGCTTCATTGTTATTACTTTGTGCGCAATGAGCTGTCATTATGCCGATTGAAGTCTATCAAGATAAAAATACAGGAAAAAAAGTACCATACACGTCTAAGTAAGAAACGAGACTTGAATTATCCCCCAAGGCTTTGTTATCTGTAACGTAACGAAGCTTATTAAACAAATTGCAGCATTATTGGATGAGATATATAAACAAACGGACAAACTCGTATACTGCGCTCCAGACACTTGTTTTATCAATGTCTCATTGCCAGCACACTAATTGGGTAAACAATTAGCTAATCAATCAAATTTCCCCCTCGATGTGTGATGGAAAACTGCTCGTGCTCGGAGTCTTGACATTTACACAACTTATCAGTCATATGGATCAACACAGAAAGTCACATTGCACTTAACACACAATCAAAAAATGCACTTTAAAAAATCCAATTACAGCCGGAAACAAATCCTGGATATAGGAGTAGCTAAGTGTTCCTAAGCAATTGCCTACGACAACAGATAAGTTAAGTGCATACAATATAATATTATATCTGTTATTCGCTTCCGATCATAAAACGCTAGCTCGCAATAAAGATTTTATAGAAATCGATTGAGGCGAGTGTATTTTCATTCATTATAGACACAAAATACCATTTCCAGCACGTATCACTTTTTTTCTTTTCTTTTTTTTTGTTAATTTGCAGCCTCACACTTTGCACACTTACGTGGTCATTTTTAAACGCCGACATTTTTTGTTTTATTCGTTTGAAATTTTATTACTGTACAAGGAATAGCTAACACGACATCCTTTTCACTGGCACTCTGTGTCAATTTTGACCCTTGCGAACCGTTTTTGTTCGATTGTGAACGTCTTCACTTTCCGATATAATAGGAACTAATGTATTTCGAGCTTTTGCCGAATTCCATATTGGCCCGATGCGCCGATATACCTGTTGAATTTGATATCAAAGTAGAAAAGTAAAATACTTTATCAGAAGCATGTCAAGACTGATACCTAGGCTTCGAGAGTACTATCGGAACATTAGCAAAACCGTCGATAACGGGAGCTTGGAAGAAGAGGGCACTATGACAAGGGTGTGGTAAGAGTCATAATAGGCTTTTGATATCTATTGTAAACAATGTGGTACGAAAACATATGGCGGCATTTGAATTTGGTATTCTCTTAAAGTCGCTTGCCCTATATTTTCAAGCTGTATTAACATGGCGTCTGTAAACGTTTGATAGCAAACACCTGCTGTCGTATGGATCTATTACTACTACTATTGATGATATCAACAATAGCCGTGTGCTCTAATTTTTGAGAATTTCAGAATGTTGTATTTGAAACCAGCATAGCTTAAGAAAGCGTCACACCACAAACTCATTTTGATGCTTTTTGTAACCAAATTCAGTGATGGCTAAAGGCTTAAACTGTTGTGATTTAGAAAAACGGTCAAATGTTCAAGCTCGAGGGATTACCATCCAATTCCGACTTTATCTTGGAAGAGAAACTATGACAAACTGACGTCATTATATTTTCCGAATAATAAAAATGGTTCAACTCAGTTCACACGTTATATGGAGTCTCAAACATAAACCACATAATATCATAAATCCGATCGCTACAGTCTGGCAGACATTTGCTGTAATTTTTCGAGAATCTTCATTAATTTTTGATAAAAATTAATCCACTTTATAGTAATGGTTAACCTTCAATACAAAGCTACGGGACATTGTGGACTTAAGGCTGGTACGCTGTTCGAATGAAGTGAAATTTTCACTCGTCTCCAAAAAAGTGCTGTGACATTGAAAGTGAAATACTTGGTTGGAGATTTTTTATGAAGAAATTTATGCAGGGTGAGTGAGCTCAAAAGTTTTTTTTTTGTGGAAGCTCAAGAAAATATTAGGTTACCAAAGGCAAAGTAGAAAAATATTCTTGAGGCATACTGCTTATGGAAAAGCAGTATGCCTCAAAAAAAAAGATATAGCCATGTGTTGAAGTTAGTGTAAGTAGATGTAAATCTTGCTCGGAAATCGATATTTGAAAAATTGCTCTTACTCTGGAAAAAAGCTTTTTCTGTCGCAATGGAAAATGACATAAGATCGGTCAGATGAACAGCTCTTTCAGTTGACAGTTGATAACCATGCATTCCTAAATGTGCACATTCTTTACATAGTTACCTAATTTAAGCAATGTACTTAATTTAAGCTGGAGGTAAGATTAGACAGTATGTCATAAAATGCCAATTTCTGACAGTTCTCCTGGTCATAAAATGTTTAATGGGCATATCTCATATGCTCTAATGACCTGAATGCCACATTATGACCAGGATGATTTTGACAGATAAAAATGCCCAAATATTATAATAGTGCGTAATGGGACAATTATGCTGCATTTACATGGTCACACATTCCTATCACGCAAAATTAAAGGGATGCTAAATACTAAATAGCCGTGTGACCGAAAGGGACAGCATTACCTAACACGCAAAAAAACGTGACACGTATTTAGGTCGGCCATCTTGTTTGCGTGATTGGAATTATAGATAAGCTCTGCATGTTGATATTTTTATAGCGATGACTAAAAAAATTACGCATTCCTATAAAACAATATGGCTTCCGGAAATGATGAACGGACAATTATTTATTTTTTTCGTGTAACTGATTGATGAATTGTCGGTATATTTTACTGAAACTAATAACCAATCTCATTTCACATGTTCCAAATCAGAAATATTAATGTTTTCAAGCAATTGCAGAAATGTTGGTGAGCGGAACCTGTGTCTATTTCCGTTTTACGTATCTATAATTATGGGTAAAGCATCCATGACAACCATAGGCGTCTGATTTGTGATCTCATTCTTACGCCTTTAATAGTATTGACTGCGGATAAACGGATCTCTCTTTTCGGTTTTGTTGCAAAATTGCGCGTGTGTGATGATGTATATGCGGTTTATGGACGAATGCCAGCATAAACTTTCTTGAAATTTCGTTATGGCATTGCTGGCATTTTCGATGGAACAAGCATTATTTTTTTTTTCATTTTCTGTCTGTTTTTTTGTGGATTATTGAAACCATAATTTGCGTAAATTGTTAAATTCTTTAATTAATAGTCTTGTCCCTTTCCATTAATTGTGGTTGTGTATATACTTTTTTCCTGTTGTGAAATTTTGTTTATGTAGAGATTGTTTGCTTTCTATTTCTTTTGTGCTACTAATAAATTTCCAACTTCAACTTTTTTGCTTTGTTTTTCTTTACAGCATTACCCTTCTACAACATTTTGTAATAACTAATAAAAAACAAATGCCTTAAATGACCATCAAGGCAAATATGACCATATTGGTAATTTTGGTCATATAGTCTAATATACAGTTTCGATAATTGTGACATTTTGTTCATTTGACAGCTAATATGGTCATTTGCCTTTCGGCATTCATATGCATAATTGGCATACTGTCCAATCTTAACTTAATTGATATTTCGGTAAACAGAATACAAAACAAAAGCTGCGGTGGACTATTGATTTTTGCCAATGACATTTGTAAGTTTTACTGCTCTGCTCTGATAGCGATTACAATAATTTTTCGTTTAACGTTTAACATCGATCGCAAAGATATGCAAATAACAATTACTGACATTCATATCATTGTCGTTTACCTATAGTTTCTAATAAAAATGCATATATTTATATATATATATCGAATTGTACATACAAATATGTAACATTCATAGGTGATGTGATTAGTGAATCACTTACACAGTTCAACCAGATGTCTCTTTTTGTATTCCAGAAGTTTAAACAACCGGATAGAAACAAACACAAATAAATTCATTGTTCACACATGCAACTGGTAGGAGTTTGAAAATGTTCAATCACCATAGCTATTTTTATTTATTAAATGGTCAGAAAGAATACATACCTTTATCGTCACAGGGATTAGACACAAATATTTTTCACAATTTCTACCATTATGACTCAATAACACTCTAAATAGCTGTACTGCTGATAGTCATATTTATGTATCCACTTCTGTCAAAATTACTAAAATAATAAAGCAAATGCTCTTAACTTTGATTAAAAAATTCCTTGCACTTGATTAAATTAAACACTTTTCCACTTAATGCCACTTAGTTAACATTTTGCAGAAATATTTGTTCGCGCTATCTACAGCAAGTTAAATGTGGTTTTGAGCTAATAGAGATAAAATAAAATCAATTCACATTCTATTTCGTGTGTTATTCTGAATTTCGAAGACAGTAATCCTCTTTTAAATCTTGCGGGGCTACAACAATAAAAACACAATCAATCTAAGGCGAATTATGAAATTTAAAACTTGATGGAAATGCTGCCAATAACACCGGCTGTTATGGATGTCGATATGGAAAATACTTTGCTTCTTTTTTTTTTGACTTGAGGGTCGCTTTTAGAAAATGAATATCTAAACTGAATACGATATAATCAGTATATTCGCTCCATTTCGAACTTCGAAAAAATTGTTATTTATCACTGATTAAGGAGTTTGACGAGGATACATGTTTTTCTTTAAACATATTTTGATCATTTTTGACAGCTTATTGTGTTTGTTCCAGAGATCTAACGCACGATGTCTATCCTGGTAATTCTCAAACCGAAATAATTAGTTGGTACAGAAACAGGTCCACATCGGATCTTAGGTCTATCTTCTCAGAGCTATTCGTTTGTGAAATTTAGTATTTTTGAGACAGAAAAATAAAATTTATACATGCATTTTCAACCTTAACAAAAGGCAACGTTTTGCACATTTTTGCTTCAAGAATTTATATGAATATTAATTGAGTGCCGTTTGGTCAGCATTTCTTCAATCACACCTTAGAGCGATTGCTTCCTTTACAGTAGAAAAAAATTATACCATTTACCTACACATGTTTCTATATTTATTTTTGCTAAAATTTAACACTTTGTATAATTTGCTATTGTGGCCCATTTATGAAGGACTATTTTTAAAACGCCATATAACATAAATTGACAAATAAAATGCACCTCACTTTTCTTAATCTCGACTCAAGGCCAACTGAATCAGGGGTAAAACCTTGATGGACGAAAGATCCGCCAGTATCGCTTCAATATTATCCAATGAAGAAACCTGCATTATGCTCTCCTTGCGAAAGCTTAGAATGATTATGGCAAAGAGTGAAAGGAGCTCCAAACTATCGAAACCCAGCATCTGTAAAGGATTTGAAATTGAATAATGTATATACGAGTATAGGTAGTTTTCCTAAAAGTTTTTGTACCAGATCCCAAAGTATGAGTAATTGATCCGGCGGTAGATGACCACTAAATGCACGCATCAACCATTTAAAGACTATTCGAATCCTGAAAGGAATAGAGTGAGGGTGGGAAATGTCGTTACACTGTCACAATGAAATCCACATAAAACCCAAGCTGTGGGAGTTAATGCTTATATCGAATTTTGTCTTCTGACGCACCTGATGGGGCGCCGCCCAGTCGCTTGGAATAAAGCAATAGGTCCGTTCGTGTACTTTAAGCACAGAAAAATGAAAAATGTCAAATCTCTAAAAGCGAGAGAGAATTCTCTCAATTTCGAGAGAAGTACCTGATCGGTTTTCTTACAAAAAGTTTAAGAAATGTCATGTTTGGCATAATTGTAAAATGCAGCATCTACAAAATAAGTTTGAATTGCATTTTTTTCAAACTAAATACCTATTAAACTTTCCATTTGAATGCGCTGATATATTCTAGGAGAACATTCAGTTATAACTTGTTCCTCTGACGTCGTTGAAAACGAAAATAAATAGTTTTACTTGTCAAACTTTTGAGCTGTCACTTAGTTGGCAGTTTTCATTTTTCAGTAAGTCGAAATTTGGCGAGTAGAAAATTACGAAAAAATGAAAAGAGGGGAAATGGATTTCTCTCTCATTTTTTTAAATTTTCTCAGTACGTGATCGCATTTGACAGTTTCTTAGCAAATTTTAAATAATTTTACGTTTGCAAAAAAGTACCCGAACGAACCTAATGTTTTGTGGGTATTTCATTTTGACAGCGAATGTCACTTTCTGGTTTGAAATTAAATAAGTTCAACAACAAATTGGAAGGACTCTAAACACAGTTGTTGGCACTGGGTGTCAAATATCAAAACTGTTAAGAAACTTTGTTTTTCTTCGTTTTCAAAAATGAACAATTAAATTTTGTCAAAAGCCTTAATTTGTAACGGCAGAGCTAACAATTGTCCCTAGTATTAATAAATTGTTGCACTTTTAGTAACCTACGGCTGTATTTGCAGCTCTCGAAAGTGTGACCAAAGCTGCGGTTCATGCGTTTGCAGCAGTTTCTCAAACAGAAGACACAGGCTGACGATGCCCTGAAATTAGAAAATTCTCGAATAGAATACATATGTCAAGGAACTCATATCCCATGTCCACATTTGACACATTATGCTCTTTGCAAGTATTTTTGTCCTCTTATTAATGAGGAAGTCCTTTGTTGTATTTTGTTACCTGGGGATGTGTATTGATCGTCGTTAGCCTATGACAGTATCGTATATAGAAGGCCCGGAATGTGAAATACAATTTCATTGGAGTATCGTACAGATAACAAAATGGTGCCGCTACAACAAATAACATATGAATACGGATTGAAAAAGTCTTTTCTTTAATCTAACTTACCAAACATACAAATCCCGTGAAATGGAACAACCCCTGACGGTGGGCCATCATATTGTTTGCCTTTTAAGGGAAATGTTTCGAATTGAATTCTCTCGGATATTTCCCAATCCCGTGAGAAACACAACATTACTTGGTATAAAACATCCTCAAACACAAAGTACTGGTCATCGTTGGACGCCGTTAGTTGAATGTCCTTAAAGATCAGCTTATCGACAATGTGATCCGTGCTGAGAACTTTACTTTTCAATTTGTTATAGTGTTCCAAGTTCTGTAAAAACCGCAAACACAAAGAAATCCTCCAGTCCATTAAACAGAGATTTATGATTGTTTTAGTCTACCCAACTCGTTAGAAATCATTGCTCCGGATTTATGAAACCATCAACTTACGTGAACATTCACATGACTTCCCAGAACGTAAGCCCACAATGGTCCACGATACGGTGCTGGTGTGTTGCCTTTTTTAAGAATCTGCTGGCACAATGGCGAATGCTTGTAGTCTAAGATTTTCTGACATTGCACATTGATGTCGTAGGCTGAATCCTGGCGCAATAGTTCCGCAAAACGAATTCGCTTGAAAGAAATAAAATCCACTTTGTTAACATGCACTGTTTGTCTGTATAGATGTCGAGCTTACCAGATCAAATAAATTCTTCACGGGCAGGGAAATGTGTGAGAACTCCCACTTTGGAACTTGTCTACAAAAAAGTTACAAGATTTAAACGATTTTACAGCTATATTCTCAGATTATAAAAATACACAAACTCGTTATTGTCCACGGGCCTATTGGGCCCCTTCAGTGATAGCAGTACATCAAGTAGGTCTTTCGGTGCATAAACTGGACGAAAGCTGGCCAGATCTAGAAAAATTAAGCAAGATTGCGTTTTTGAGATCAAATTGGTCAGGAAAGGATGGGCATATGAAAATCATCTTTTCGCTCTAACGAACATGATGGAGGAGAACTTTCAACATTTTCGAAAAGCCATAGATTGTATTGTAATGTCGTTTTCCATTGGGACCACCACAAATCTTTTTCAGATCTCAGATTTTACGTGGCGAATGGAACATGCAACAAAATTGATCTGCTTTTGTAAATGGATTAGTGCGTTATTTGACAACAATATCAGCTGTTCAAATTGCATTTGTTTTTACAGAAATCACAAATGGATATCGACTTGAAAAATGTTTCCACGATTGTACATACGAGATGACGAGGAAAACTATGAAGGTAATAGTTCCTCTTAAATTATATCTATGGCTATTAAATATATTCCGTTATTTTGGTTTTCACAAAAATACCCCCATTTGTCTTTAAAGCAAACTTCTTAAAATGACGTCAAACAGCTGTGCAAAGTATATTGGTATTGTGAGAGTGTGTGTAGATCTTAAAAAATATCGAGATCTGCAAAAAGTGCTCTGAATCGAAAAAAAGATTGATTTTTGGTCCCAATGGAAAACGACATAAGTAATAGGCCCTGTACACTGCAACCAGAAGAGATCTATTGTGTTGGCCTTTATTATTTAACCCAGGGAGCTGTTGAGGCTCTTTATAAACCTCAGTACCCTTCTTGGTTCCATGTTTCCTATATCTGCAGGACTTAAAAACGCCCCTTGTATGTGGAACATTCTGTTTTTTGCCACAGCAGGGCATTAGCAGAGTATGTGTTCCGTTGTCTCCTCCTATTCTCCGCAGAGTCGACAGGAGTTATCGTCGGATAGTCCCATTTTTTTGAGATGGTATCTTAGTGGCCAATGGCCAGTAAGATAACCCGTTAGGATCCTTAGATCTTCTTTGTTTAGCTCAAGTAAGCCATAGATATTAATCTCATTAATGTTCGCGTTGATTCATATTAATATCAAATATCGTGGGATTTTCGTTGTCTTAAAAGTCTTCCGTGTGATAAAGGAGAGCATCACGAAATCTTGGGATTTTTAGGAATCTAACAAAAACATTCAAACTATAAGCTTTAGCAACAATTCCATTAAAACATCTACATTTTACCACAAAAAGTGTCCATAAGAAATTGCTTACCTATGTAAATTGACTTTTTTTGAAAATTGTCTAGTACAATCAGCGATTTTAAAACTTAAGGTTAGGTAATTTAATGTCATTTTGTTTCCGTGTAATACAAATTTTACAAGTTAGAATTTTTCACAAAAAAATATCGAAGGATTTAAGGGAATTTAAGTACTGTGAAATAGGAAAAAAATGTTGTTGTGTTGTGTTGCTTAGTTCAATTCTTTAAAAATATCCCGGACACTTCTGTCGCGTTAAGAATTGACTTGGAAGTGGTCTTTTTCTTCAATGAAGCATAGAAAACGTAGAAAGAATACTTCTAGATTTGATCTTTTGTCGTTTTCCATTGGGCAAAAAGAAGCATCCGGAATCGAAAAAATCACTTTTGAACCCGTTCCATTGGCACAAAAAATACGCTTCTGGTGATACTGAGGAGAGAATTTGGCTTCTCGATTTGAAGTCAGAATCTACTCAAGAAGCACACAGGTGTAATTTACGTATTTTATACAAGTCAGCTGATCGCTTTCCAAGCATTTCACTTTTGTGGATTCAATCAGAAGCAGTTTTCTTGCTCCATTGGATTACAGAATGAGTGGATCCCCGAGTTAAACCAATGGAAAACGACATAACAATTCGTGCTAGACGTGCATTTGGAGTTTGACGTTTCGCATTTTCGTCTTCCGGTCACTATAATGGTTAACACTTACCTATACTGTAATTGCTGAGCTCGTCCCATTTCGATAGAAACTCATCCCGATCCTTTGGGCAACGTGGCATTCCCTGTAACGGCATTTTCAACTCATTGCACATCGAATTCAGAGATTTTCGAACTCTCCTGTCCCACTGTACTGCAGATCGCCTTAAGTAACCCAAAGGGTCGGTCTACACATAAAGGTAATAAGTTTGAACTGCATTATACACAGAAGACCTCTCATTTCTTTACCGTTTGCTGAGTTGATTTGGTCTCCGTATTCAATGAGCTCTTAACCAATTCGAATATAATGTTTCTAATCTCAGTGTCCAGGCCTGTTGACTTTATGGTTGCCTCCAAAGTGTTACGGAGGTCATTTTTATCCACATCCGGTTGACATACAAGTTTCTTTAAAGCCAAATGTAATAAAGCTTGTCGTAATCTAAGTTGAAATGGCCACATACCTGAACTGTTTGGTACAATGATTTGTAAATTTGCATAGCTTGAATCTCAGATGTCAACTTTAGCGCAGTATGATGAATGCTTGTATTCTTTAGCTCCTGCATTTTGTGCGATTATTTTGTGGAAAGAATTTCGGTAGATAGGTAGAAAATATGTTTAAAGTTTATATAACGAACTTGGTCGGACTCGAATTTAGAAAGACAAACACAAACAGTTTGAAGTTTTCATCGTTGTTTTTGACTGTTTATCGATCAAACAGTCTGATTTTATTGATGCGCAGGAGTTGTGATTGTCGGAATGTATGAGCTTGCTTGTTTTATGTGGGTAGGTACCTACATGCTGTTGGTAGTAAATGCGGACGCAAAGGGGCTTTATACAAATATGATTGTTTAGACGACTCCTAGCCGCACCGAAACTGAAGCCGATTGCTAAGGATCTGCGAAAATATGCCGACAAAAAATGAGATGAGGACGGCATCAGCATTGGCCTCGGTTCAGCTTGATAAAGTTTTGAATGCCGAATACAAGAAGTACCAAACCCACAAGTCAAGGAGCGGCCTAATGAACCTCTCGCTCTCAGGGGCATCAAGTATCAACATTAGGCGTTTTTCTTTTTTAGTTCAGAGCACAACCTGAACTATTATACAAAAAGTTCGTGTTTCTTTTTTAGCTCAGACACTTCACACTCACAGCTCGAATTTGTGTTTCTTTTTTCGCTCAGAGCATGATCCGAGCGCGCTCTATGAGCTCAGAATAAATTGACTGAGCATCCTGAGTAAAAAGCTGAGTACACATGTACATGCACACTTCCAGTCACATTTGAAGGACAACAAAAAACAGGAAAAACAAAACATCCTGTGAACGCTCTGAGCACGCATGGTTCAGAGCGTGCTCATAATGCTCGAACTCTGTTCAGTGCTCAGTTCTGAACTAAAAAAAAAACGCCTATTATAAGAGAAACATCGCCGCCAAAAGTATGCAACGTAAAATTGCATTAACATAAGCTTACCCAAACAGAGGTTGGGATGCCCAATGCCCATGGAGCATGGATGATCCGGATGTGCATGAAATTTCAGGTGACACCCGGTTTTCCCATCAAAACAACATTTTATGGTCGATTTTTTGTTTCCTTTTATTTTTCATTCCTCTTAAAATACATAAATATTGAACAACAACAATAAAATTTGTTTCTTTGATTAAATAATGGTACTCGCGCTATCTGTACATTTCCAATTGGTTTGTTTTCTGATTTATTCTTTAGTTTCTTTCAAAATGTAAATATTTTGTTAGTTTAGTTATACATACATATATTTGTTAATTTTTATGATTTTTCTGCTTTACTAAATGTTAATTTCAAATATCATCTAGTTGCAGCAACACTTTTTTTATTTTTTTTTTTATTTTTTTTTTTGTTCTACAAGTTCGACACACCTAACAAGAAATGAAACAAATGCAGTTTTATATTTTTAATTATTTCTTATACTAATGAATAATTTGTTTTACAAAAAAAAAACGTATTTTCCTACCTACAAAAATTATGAAAACATATTCAATGAAAACTAAAAAAAACGACAATGACACATCACATAGAAGGTTTGTAATTTTTTTATATATAAAATCTTACAATACGCACGATACACAATACACATATAAGAAGAAAAGTATATTTTGTATGTATACAATATTATTTTGGTTCACTAAAACTGATTTCGAACTGGATTAATCTATTACTCTGTCACAAATTGGAATGGAAATAATTGTTCTCCGTTAAATATAAAATTTGATTGAATCGCTGAATGATTTGAAAAATACTGATTTTTTTATTTAACCTCTATCCAAGTTTACCTTGATTCGTAGAGTAAAATAAAATACAAGAGACCTTTTTAGAGAATAAATACTAGTAAAGCTTTTAATTTACAACACTTGTTAATTTTTTTTTTTTTTAAGGAATACGATTGTATTGATAATTGGTTTAGTATAATCCGATAACAAAAGTAAATAAACAAAACATTTTAACGAATAATTTGTATACGTCTATATATATTTTTTGTTTGTTTCTCAGTCTTGCTTATAAATAATTGGACAATAACAATAACTCGATATATATATATAAATTTATAGTTTTATGCGCCTAAATTAAAATTTGCAAGTAAATTTACATGACATTTATACAATTTTTGTTTAATTTCCAAATGAATCGCAAAAGCTTGATGCTGATACAAAATGCGTCTGCATTTCCACAATTTAATATATATAATATTCTAATGATTTAAAATCACTTCAAATCTCAAGCGAAAAAAATACAACGGTAACGACACAAGTAAAGTTGATGGCCACATGTTTCGAATAGTTTTTCGGTTGACTCCACACATTCAGGGTTTCGAATTCAATATTTTTCTCTTTAATTTGCATCTGTCGCCACCGATATCGAGTCGATGCTTGAAAGATATGCTGATTTGCCTTAGGCGAACTTATACATTACCGATAACACATTCTAATAAAATCAGTTAGGAAGTTAGTTTTTTGTTGATTAGGTTCGAATCACGGATTATTATTTTCACTGCAACAGTGGATGCAATCCATGCAGTTGTGCTATCTGTTATTTCCATCACTTTTCCGATTTATATTCGATGATGTCAGTTGAAGCTGAAAGTGTATGCATGGTTTTAGTTTTACAAAGACTATTATTCTTCTATCTAAGCTACTTAGGTTGATCGTGTGATGTGTTGTTAAAAGCAGATGTATGGGGGAAGAGCTAATAAAGTTATTGTTTTGGTAAAATTTATTTGAAAAGTTAATTCATTTATGCATGGATAAACCTTCTTAGACGATAAACCCAAGGGAAATGCACGCAGGGGAGGCTTTTAATTTTTGTCGCCATAAAATGAAAATCTGAACCCTTGAAGTCTTACACGAAAGTTTTCTATCACTCTAAGCTTGAAAGACATCGTGAAGACTGACAAGGTTTTATTGTTCCAAATCGTTCCTCATTGTCCAAACTTCTCAATTGTGCGACAAGTTCACAGTTTTCTTTCTGCAGACATTTTCCAGAGACGACCATCAAAGCAGATTTTCATTAACTAACTACTCAATAAATGGCCAATAGGCATAATAATAAAAGATCAAAGCGTTCTCTTGCATTTTTGTGTGAATTTCATGAGCTCAAATAAAAACTACACTAAATAGAAAAAAATTATATTGCACGCTGGAATTTATACTCTGTATAACACTACCGAAACTAACCTTGCTTCCGTTCGGTATTTTTGACCTTCTATTTGAATCGTGCACACGATTAATTTTATTTTCATTGCAAAAAATAATCAGACTCAGTGTTAAGTTTTGTGTTTGTTGATATATCGGTTTTTAAATATTCGCTTACCTGCAACGATCGGATGGTATCAAGCAGAGCTTTCTTCTCGTCCAACAAAATAGTTATATCGTCTTGTGCGGCCTTTAAATAGGTTCGAAGGATATCGTTATCTTGTTTTGCCTTTTGTCTGAAAATCAGAAGACATTTTTTTTAATTGTGTTTTTTTTTTAACTGAAAACTGTAAACCTGTAGCTTTCGGAGTTCTCTTTCGAGTGGCTTAATTGTTTCCGCACATTTTCATTGTCAAGCTTCAACTGTTGCAGCACCAACTGCAGAGAAAGAATCTCACGATCTCGATCTTTGTCACGCGGAATCGATGATGTTTTCGGATCTTCTTCGGACGGGACTGTAATATTTAATATGCCATTTATTCGAATTCGTGAGTAGGCAAGTTTATTACCCTTTTCAACTGGTTGAATGTGCAAGATTCCATTTTCATCTCGCCTCAATTTCATAGACCCTATTGCTAGATTAATTGGAACTGGCCCGGGGGAGGTAATGTTAACTGGCGGTCGATCTTCCATCAAATTTAGTTTCACATTCTCTAGTGATATCTAAAAAGACTCAGGTCACCTTTTGAAATACATAATTCCAATGGCTTACATTTAAAGGCAGCGGTTTGGTTATGATTTCGTCTTCGGCTAAATCACCCAACCCAATCACTGTGCTCATGGATAGATCTAACGATATGTCCTTCACACGGATGTCCGCGTGATGCGTAAACCAACTGAAAGTTAACAGAAAATCAGACGCCACTGAATGCTGTGTTCATGTAAAACTTACTCTTGAATGCACTTTTTGTCGGTGATCTCTATCATTTTATCGGGTGGATTTAAAGTCTCCTCCAGACGCAGCTGTATGCATGGTGGCGCTTCTGGATTGTACGGTGCTAAATTCCATGCTTTGCAGCGTGCACCGAATTTCGTCTGAAATTATTTTACATGATTTTTTTTTTGGATTTTCAATGATTTTAATGTTTTACCAAATGAAAGCACACAATTTACAAAAAACAAATCGTTTTATTGATTTGTACAAACTACACAAAAAGCGCATTACTTCATAAGTGCATACTGCATACGATTACATCAGCGAAAAAATGACATTCACAAAAACGTACATATGTTCAAAGGTACTGACATGCTATGCCAATTCAGAAGCTTTATATCCAATTATTATTAATTTCGAATGTTAAGCAAATGTAGGAAGCAGATGAAACAACAGTAAAACGATTTTGTTACGTGTAAACAAAACAGCAACCCCACATTCAGCAAGAAGTTTTCTTTTATCTGATGCATTTAATTAGTTTTCCATATTCTTCGATCTAAAGTTAGAGTACTGCGAATGTAATGACGATGGCTCAGGCCATGTTCAACGCCCGTTCGTCGAGTTTTTTTCCCCCGCTTTCTCGAGGGTACCGTTCAGATGCCAGCTAGTGTGATATTGCATTTTACTAACTTAAATATATTGTTCTCCATTTAAATTGAAATAGTTGATATTTGAGAATTTACTTGAAGTTATTTGAAAATAAGGATGTATATTCCAACATTGCTAATCAACATCGGGTCTTAAATCAGGTTTACACCTATTCTTTGGCGCATTGAACGTTATAACTTGTAATGGATAGGAAATGTAGATCAAATGAACAATCAACGCTCAGCCCTACAGCGTATTCGATTCTATTCAGAGCAATCAGTACGGAAAAGTAGAATGTAAAAACGAAATAAAAGTGTGTGTCATATGCGTAATGTAAGTTGTCATGCAAGTGTACACCGGATTTAAACAAATTGATCTCATTTTTTTCAATTACAATACCTAATTGCGTTTTTTTTATTATTTTTAAAACACCACTTCAATCAGATAAGTCATCTGTCTTAACAGAAACGAAAAAGTTTATCTAAAATCAAAAAGCATAAGAACAGCGCTTAATAAAATGTGACGGAGCACCTTTGATCAATCATTCAAAACTGTATTTCAAACTAAATTCGACTTCAACGATATTCGACAAAGAAAAGTATAACAAACTTAGAATCGAACAAAAAAAAATAAATAGTAATCGCAACACAAAAATATGAATTCATTTCAATGAAAAAAATGTTTTTCTCACGGGCTACAACGAAACAAAAAATGCTTTCCATTCCATTTGGCAAACTGGAAAACCAAAATAAATAAAAGGACTTAAATCAAACAAACGCAAAACTAAACAAACTAAAAAGTATATCAAAACGGAAGACTTTTCAATTAATTAATAATAATAATAGTAATTAGTAACATGTACCTTTGTTGATTGGTGAGCGGTCTTTTTTGTGTTTATTTGAATTTATTTAGATGTAGCGATTTATTTGTACATAATACATATATGTTTACATGTTTGTTTTTTATATGATTTTTTTTTTTTTTTTGTTTATTCATTTTTTTCAATGGAAAATAAAATAAATTTTGACGTTAGCACACATTGAATAGATGTTTAAAACAATATTAACAAAAGTTTCACAATATTAACATATATATAAATATATATGTTTGTTTTGGTTATTGAAACAACAAAAAAAAGAGTAGAATTGGTTATTATTATGTTGTAATTAAAATTTTGTTTTAATTTTTTGTTTATTTATGTAAATAGAAGAGAAGAGAAAGCATGCAAAAAAGTTATAGCGACACATTAACATTTTGATTAGTATTAAGAAAAATAAAATTGTATATTATGTAGGTATGTACTATTAAAAATAATGTATTATAAAAAGTTTGTATATATATATAGGTTAGGTATAGATAGAGAGTATTTTAGACAAATAATTAATAGGTAATGTAAAAGCAACATTTTATGATATAGTAATTCGAATAGACGAAAGAACTTAAAACTTTTTTTAAATAATAAATAGATCTGCATCTTTTTGGTGGTGTTTCTATAAATTTGAAGTGTTTTCAAACAGATGAGAACATTTGGAGCAGCTAATGCAGGACACGAACACCAATTAAAAGTACAACTTAAATTTGGGTAGAGAGACGAAAAAGTATGCGACTTTATCAGACGCGACTAGTGACAAGTTTTTTTAATAGCTTCCGTTTATTGGATAGTTCATATGTTTAGTTCTTAGCACTCCAGGAACAGCAGTGCAGCTCAAAACCAATCTGGGTCACCGATAAGTAACACTCTTGTAAGTTAACCTCCTTAG
The DNA here is from genome assembly GCA_949126925.1 of Cheilosia vernalis. Classification (NCBI taxonomy): domain Eukaryota; kingdom Metazoa; phylum Arthropoda; class Insecta; order Diptera; family Syrphidae; genus Cheilosia; species Cheilosia vernalis. The sequence goes on from OX421362.1 coordinate 9,193,688, forward strand.
AAATGAAGCAATTTGGCAGATTTTTCCACCTAATCTGTGCTTTTTAATAAATTGAGTGTGTGCAATAAATTGCCCGAAATGTTGCACCACCTTGTGGAAACCGTAATTCATCCACGTTATTATGATTCAATGAACCAGTAAATATTGCTCTGGGGTAAATTCATCCGTCTAAAGATGTGAATCAAGGCAAAAAGCCAAATCGACCAAATGGAATGTAATGCTCCAGTCAGGTAGTCGAGGTCGTATGAGTGAGACATGATCATCTTTTAAGTTTGGTTAAAATTAAACGTAAAATAAATGAGACAAAACTAAAACGACCAAGTAATAAACAGATGTTAAGCTCAACAATGAGAGACTCACCTGCAGTTCATCCCATGGTATGGAACCGCATTCATTGCACGATATGGCCGCAACTTGAAGTCGCAATGACGATGAATATCCTTCATTTTGTCGTATCAATTCTACGGTCGTTAATCTATAAAACACAATTGAAACAAGGGTGCCAACGTTGCAACGCATATCTCTCTACCTAAATGTCGCCATTGAAACCAGGTCCCTTCGACGCCAAGTACTCGCCTCGGATGGTTCTGATGGAGAGGATAAATTTGTTTTATAATTCGGTTCCTCGTACACTTCACTGGCAACTTCCACAGGCGATGCTTTCAGGTTTGTATCCGTGGTGAATGGATTGAGTCTAAAAAAAAGGCACATCAGCTGCCCTTTACGAGGAACTAAAGCCCAAAACCTTACCTAAACATCACATCGATACAATCCGTGGTCTTGTCATCGCCCATGACAATCGCGAAATTCTCCGAATCCGAACTAATATCACTTTGTATCGAGAACGTGTCGCTGACATCGTCATTTGGACCTCCCGACTTTATGGCAGAGTCAATCGATGTCATGAAACTCGAAAAGCCCTTTTTCATTGATAACAGACCTGCAAAGAGTACGGTAAATATAAAAACATACTCAAGTCTCCTTACAATAAAGTGCACCAACCAGAATTGATTTCTTTGGTTAAACTTGAATCGGTTATCGAGTTTCTCGATCGTGTTGACTTCGATGAGGACGCACCCGATTGCGAATACACACCGGTATCTGGCCGTGAGCCCTGACTGGGCGTTGAAGATGAAGCCACCGTTGGTATACTTTGAATTTGAACATTATACCTGGTACAAGAGACACAATTCATAGGCATTCGCCATGCGAATCATAAGGCAGTCCTTACCCATGAGTGTTTGGATTCGACACATGCATTCCAGTATCGAACGGGGGATCATTCGTGATGGGCGACGGTGTCTCCACACTTCCATACTGACTGTTTTTGACCTGATCCAATGGCGGTGGCGTCGGCCAAGTTATATTTGTACCTATACACACACGAAAAAATGGCATCAATTTGCAAAAATACAATCCACAGTTGAAGACATCATTCTTAGGTCATGCATAGTGTGGTGTGATATTGAAATTAAGTGCATTTGGGTTAGTGGTTGATAAATTTTAAGAAAAAAAGGATAGAAAAACCAAAGTGGAATCGGAACTAAGAAGAACTGTTCTTTTTTTGGGTTAATTTTGCGATTTAACAAAAATTAAACTAAAAATTCTTACTATTCATGTGTAAATCATCACCCAAACTAGCTGAATCGGGTAAGACACTTTCAGCATCACCACCACTTGATTCCTTACCCGGTGTTGGGGACGGCATCACCAGTGTTACTTCGATTTGTGGCACAACACAACCCAGAATGACAGATTTCTTTATATGTTGCTGGGGGAAGAGAAACATAAGTGTGGATCGAAGCATTCCATGCAAATACCATGCAACCAACCTTTTGTAGAATGCGTTCGGCATCGAGTGCTAGAAATGTTGTCAGCTCATTCATCTCTTCGGCCAATCGCAGCAGGAATAAGAACTGATAGTGATCGATTTGCACACTTACAAGATTTGAAATATGCACAATGGCATGCATATCGGCGGTCTGCTCGACGGCTGTATCGGCCGACTTGCTTCGTTTCTCTGATGATGCTGCGGAGCCGGCATCTTGCGATTCAGATTCCAAGAATGGATTTACAGTTGAATAGTTCCTGTTGGTGTAATCCATTCGGTGGATGTTGGTCTCAATGGAGCCCTTTGCAGTTGACACCGCAGTTGTAGCCGCAGTTTCACTATCCGAGCCTTTATGCAGCCACAGAGTGACAGGTACGGCATCGACGAAAGGAATTGACTTGTTTGGCCCCAAAGAACGTGCGCCTTGAAAGTCGATCCAAACCGGGTCAAACTTTATACACCACACATCTCTGGGCTCAGACCACATGGCGTAACGTGAGAGATTTTGTGAAGATACCGATGCTCTTAGTGGTTGCTGAATATTTGGCACATCACTCGCGGCTACATGCGAGAGAATACGATCCGTCACAATACACATGTCTCCGTCAACTGATGGAAATCCACTGCCAAAGACCAAAGTTCCTTCCTGCAGGGAGTGCAGCGCCTGTGCGAGATCCGCTCGAGAGGAACCCATTTCTCGGATGTTTGTGAGGGCGAATCGTGAAATTTGTATTTGCATAATTTTGGGGCGGTCCTTTTGGTTCGGTGCATCGACACTTGATTCGATTACGATACGTGGCATGATGGCTTCGACTTTGACATCCATGTACATGATGCTGGGTTCGGAATCAGCCGCAGATCCGCCACCACCGGAAAGAGATGCACCCGAGGGAGTGGAGCCTGTAGGTGAGCCGACACTTGTTCGCAAAAGGCTTTCGTGAAGGTTCAGCGCAAATGAATTAAACCAGAGCACACTGCTGAGATCGAAATGCACCTGCAGCGGATTAACGTGTACGAAGATCTTGGACGGAGGAACTAAAAGAAAAATTCAAAACTCCATTGATTACACAGAGAATGGTGTGATTTTTGTAGCCTTATGTGGTTAATAATGCCACAGCAGAAGCTACTTGTGTTATTGTAAGCTTACGTGGAAATAAAAAGTCACCCGGATAGTAGAAGTAGGTGAACTCCGCATGAATAATTGGCATCTCCGGCGGGAATGAGTAGCGATCCTTGTCCCCTACAAATATAACCAAGAAACTTGATTTATGTAGGTAGGTGTATGGAAACAAATATGGTAGAAACAATTAACTGCGTTCTAAAGAAAAGTACACATGCGATACAACATATTCCACCAGGAATAAAGACAAATAAAAAAAAATACTACTTAAACATGAAGTCAACTACTGAGCGTCCAATCACCTGCTTTGGCCTTCCGTTTGTGTTGAGCTAAATAAGTTAAAGCACCGAACATGGTATTTATTTATTGAAGGCATGAGAGACAATGAGAGAAAGGTATGTATTCCATTTCGTGTACTCAATATGATGTGTAACATGTCGCACAATGTTCAATTGTACTCACCAGAGACGAACTCCTTTGGCATTTGCTTTTTCCCCGACGTAGTCACTCGATAGAGGGTAAAGTCTTCTATTCTAAGAATCACACAGGCACTCATCAACTTGGCCAGATTGTCTAGGGTGGATTTCTGTTGGATTGATTGTGACATTGGAGTTGGTGCACTTCCTGGATTGATAGGTGTTGATTGTCCGGAAGCGCTCAAACCTGTTAGAGCCGCCGGGTTTAGCATAATTGGTGATGCGGGCGCACTACGCTCCAGCGGTGCGTGCGTTGATGGGCGATTCGGTTGACTTAGATTGAGAACAGCTTCGCGAAATGAGTTGAGGGATTCCTTCAGCCAAAGGGCGGGTAACACGGAGGCTTCCTTATATCTGAAAATACAATTTGGTTGCTAAATACGTTAAAGTGCGAGATAGGGCATCTCTTACTTGGCCCAATGAGATCGATCTGATTTCGCCAGATGATAAGGATAGTAGTCAACTTGGAATGCCTGAACAGAGATCTGCAACGCACCGCCTTTATGGAGTTCGGGGTAACTTGAACGGCCGTCTAAGCAAAACAAAATTCTGACTAAGACAATTGCACCTTATTAATTCTCCTTACCCCCTTCATCGTCGCAAAGATGTAGATCAATACGCTGACTGAAGAAGTGGTAGGAAGTCTCGCGTACATCGAACGCATTGAACATCTTTTGCGTGGAGGAAGTATGCGCTAGGTCCGACTGCTGGCGATTCTGCTGCGCAAGTTGTGCTTGGTACTCTGGAAGTGTCTGCAAAACAAAACTCATTCAACACCGAGAGCTGTCAAAACCCTCTCCAAAAATCCCACCTCTAGTTTCTTTTGTGCTTTGGTCTTCTGAGTCGCATGTGTAGCAGCCTTTATCAACCCCGACAATGAGTCAACGAAGTGCAGGGCCGCTTTCAATTGTGAATCTGTCAGTACCCACAACAAATCGTCCAAGATTAAGACTAGTCTAGACGCCAGCACACTACAATCGGAAGTCCGCTTTCGTATCGTTATCCGACAACGAGCCTGATTCGTTAGTAAACGCAACGGGGTGAGTGTTTTGTCCTGAGTTGAGCTAGCCTCTATGCGAACCGTTTGCCATGAGAGCTCTTTAAATATTAGAATTATTCCTCTCTGTGCATCTTTCAGCCGTGTCATTCGCAGATCAGCTGAAGCCCATTTAGGTGTCTTGGACTCAACCCGGATTCGGGACATCTAAAAGAGAAGTTGAACAAAAATTATTTTCCAACCTCCCTAAGAATTACAGTACCATACCTGTACAGACGACGTAAACGCTGGACTAAGGAACTTAACATTAACCGTGTTTACGATTATTGTTATTCCATCGACGACTTTGTGTATAAAGCTATACTTCCCAGGCGGCACTTGCAGTGGCTGCATGCCCGGCGAATTAGGATCTTGGTTTCTGGAGTTGGGATCACAGGTTTCCACTGATATATTAACTTCGTCAAGTGTCTACGTTGGGTACGTGTGTTTTAAAAATCAAACAAAGTGTGAAATTGTCAGCTCTTACCAAGGTTATAGGAACACTTTTCAGTTTCGTCCAACTTATTCGGAAGGAAACATGATTGCACCAAGCCGATGTCAATCGCAACCATGATGGCAGTTCCAGCAATTCAGTGAGCACGTTTTCATCCAGCTGCAAGTTGGACAGTTCACCTTCACCTCGAAATGTGCTCAGGTTAATTTTGTCCGATGAAAGGTCTTTCGTGTACCTGGAAAGATTTTTAATTGTGAATCATTTTTAACCTTCCCACAAAATATTTTCTAGGTCACAATTTGGCAATTTTGTATGGAAAATTTCGATATTGTGAGTGAGAGTATTACTACCGCGGAATGACTACTGAGTCATTTGAACCTAACCTAAAAACTGAAAAATGTGATTAAAGAGTTGTGATATAAATACAAGCCCAGGGTATTCGTGTGTAAAGATAATTACAACTTATAGTGTGGAGAGGTTCAAACAAAGTCGTTAAACAGCACCAAATAGCGAAGAAGGTCCCAACCACCAACAATCTACCCCAATGACGGAGGAGGATGTTCACATATTTGGTTTACTGTGAATAAAGTCTTCTTCTTGAGTTCGTACTACTTAACCTTTCAATCGTTGATATACTCGTACCAATATCAACAGGGTTCGTTGTTAGTTCACCTAAACCATACCACAGACAGTCCATATAAACAATATCATCATGAGTGCATTGGCACTGAGTCATACGAACGCGGATAAGAAGCGTGTACGTCGTGAAAAAAAAGACAAACATTCATAGACTCACTTTAAGTTGGACGTGTTTTGTTCGTGTTGCGTTAAAAGCTTGTCAATCTAAAAATAGCCCAGTGCGCTTGCAGCTATTGGTATAAAGGTTGCGGATAATGCGACATTGTTTCATTCTATTTCAATTGCAATTGCAAATGTATGCTAATTTAAAGTCTAAGCATGAAGAGGCCTTAAGCACCTCACCGCAATAAGAAGCGGCGACACAAAGTCGGCCCCTATACTTCGTACACGAGCAGGATCAACCTATACCCTAAACATTAATGCCACTTGTGGTACCACAGATATAGCACTTGACTTGACAACACAGGTAGACTACCCTGATAGTCACCCTCCGCTGCCAGTCCCAAAGGTAGGTACCTAGTCGAGTTTCATCAATTAATCCACATGCTTTCCCCGTAAGCTAATTTATTTATTAATGGAGAAACATAAATTAAGTTGCACAACAGGAACTTCTTTGATGATAGACGATGAAACAAAGCCCAAGGAATTTGAAGAACGAACAAATGTTCCCCCCTAAGAGAGATGTGTCCCCCGGGTATGCTTTTTGGCAGACAATTTCGCCCGTAATAATTTACATCTATTTCTGTGCGAGACAGATAGATTCCCTTTAAATTCACTTCCGGTTGGGTTATTTGCCGAGGACCTTTCCACAGAATGGAATATTTAAACACCAAGGTGAAGCCAGTTATACGCAACAAGAGAAGACGACCTTACGGATAAAAAATGGAAATGAAAAGATGACGATTAGCATTGTGTGTGTGTAGGCGGCTGGCAACAAAATTCAAAATTTACTCAATAATTCCAAAGCTCTTTTCATGATTCGATACCTTTCGCTTGTTGGATGTTTACTTGAAAGGGATTACCTGCACCTACCGAGGCTTGGAGAACACGACTTTTGCAGCTATTATGTGTTGTAAGGGAGTGGGAGTTACGTAAGTGAATTATAGGGCGACATAAATAAGCAGGATGTTTTGAAATGCACTGTGACACTGAAAAAGGAGATTAAACGAGCTGTGTAACATCAACGATATTGGTCCATGGCCGGGTTTCTATCGTATTCAGTTTTACTACATTTTGGAGATCTATTAAGGGAAAAACTCGACCGCTACTGTGATAAAGTGACGTAATACTACTGCGATATTATATTGGTGCAAAAACAAACAAACGACAAAACGTCTCCCTTAGACGATTATTAAATTGTCTGCGCAAAAGCCCAATATGTCCAATTCCGATTTCTCAATTTACAGGACGAACAAGGTGCGTTTTGTAATCATAGACTGCTGCGTTCCTATAACTTTATAAATTTATTGCAACTTCTTATCCCAGGCAAAATGTACTACAGTATGATGGTCGTACCAGCACAAATGACGCCGAACCTTCAAAACGCCCCAAAGAGGTAGGTATAGTTACGCCAGAAATCGTCGAATCCATGGAATTATATTGGACGTGAGATAGCTGAGGCATCAGGCATCTCAAATGAGCGGGGTACATCATATTTTATATGAATATTTGGACATGAGAAAACTATCCGCGCGATGGGTGCCGTGATTGCTCACAATCGACCATAAACGCAACCGAGTGACGGATGTTTAACGAAAGGATTTTTTAACGATGTTTAGCCGTAATCCCGATGACTTTTTGCGCCGTTTTGTAGCCATTGACGAAAGATGGATCCACTACAACACACCAGAGCAGAAGGAACAATCAAAACAGTGGGTTTATAGAGTGGGTCTTCTTGCCAACAAAGTCATGGCCACAGTATTTTGGGATTCGCGCGGTATCATTCACATCGATTACCTTGAGAAGGGTAAAACGATCACCGGCGTCTATTATTCAGAGCTTTCGGATAGATTTGGTAGTGAATTGAAGCAAAAACGCCCGCATTTGGCTGAAAATTGAAGAAAAATTCCCCCGATGAATAACAGAATAGGGTTTAAAGAAAAAAGTGCTGTTTCATCAAGACAATGCTCGGGTGCACATGTGTGCATGGCAAAATTCCACATATTCTCCAGATTTGGCCCCTTGCGACTATTTCCTGTTTCCAGGCCTAAAAAAATGGCTGGGCGGCATAAGAGATTTAGGTCCAATGAAGAGGTCATCATTGAAACAAATGCCAAGGCAAGGGAAGATAAGGAAAAAGCGGACGTTTTTGCCGCTCATCTAGAAGAAACTTTTAAACCGTACGATGGCCAGCGATCCACGACAATACTAATAGGGCGGAATTACAATCTGACGATTCAACACTCACTAGTGCAACGCTAAGTGAACTAAAACGTGAAATCGAATCCCTAAAACCCAAGAAAGCTCTTGGTTATGATTTGATCACCGGAGAAGTTCTGAAAGTTCTACCAAGGAAAGCATTAATGAAGCTTCTTCATATTATAAATGCCGCGCTTAGACTAAAACACGTGCCGAGTCAATGGAAAGTCGCGGAGGTCATAATGGTTTTAAAACCAGGAACACCGCCAAATGAAGTAAAATCGTATAGACCGATTTCCCTTCTTCCAGTCATTTCCAAAGTCTTCGAGAGAATATTGCTTAGGCGCCTACAACCGGTTATTGAAGACAATAATCTCATCCCTGACCACCAGTTTGGGTTCAGAACCAAGCATTCGACGATTGACCAAGTACATAGAACTACTGACGTAATCGAGAAAGCATTTGAAGAAAAAAAGATTTGCTCAAGCGTATTCCTTAACGTCTCACAAGCCTTTGATAAGGTGCGGCACGACGGCTTGAAATTTAAGTTACGACAAGTTCTCCCCGCAAGCCTATATGATATTCTAGAATCATATCTCGGGAATAGGCTCTTCCGTGTTAGAAATGGAAACGAATACTCGGAGCTAAAAGAAATTTCGGCCGGGGTACCGCAAGGAAGCGTCCTTGGTCCTCTTCTTTATTTGTTATATACTCGCGATATACCAAGGGAAGATGGCACTACCCTTGCTACGTTCGCCGACGACACAGCTATCCTAGCAGTAGGTAATACAATCGAAGAAGCGACTAAAAAACTGCCGCAGTGAATAAGATAAATGAATGGACAAGGAACTGGCGGATCGCCTTAAATGAAACTAAATCTGTACATGTGAACTTCACGTATAAGAAAACCAATGACTTGCCAATTTTCCTAAATATGGCCCGAATACCCTTTGCAAACGAGGCCAAATATCTGGGAATGACACTCGACGCAAAGTTGAAATGGAGTTCGCACGTGAAAATGTAACGTAAAGAACTCGATATCAAATATAGAGAAATGTACTGGTTACTCGGAAAACATTCCCAGCTCAGTACTGAGAACAAACTGCTTTTATACAAGCAAGTGCTAAAGCCGGTGTGGACCTACGGTATACAACTTTGGGGTTGTACCAAGAAAACAAATGTCAATATTCTACAAACTTTTCAAAATAAAGTTCTTAGAGAAATTGTACAAGCACCATGGTATATTAGAAACGACGATATCCATAGGGATCTCGGAATTCCAACAATCGAAGCTGAAACTAAAAGCTTAGCGAGAAAGCATAGAAACCGACTAATCGGACATATCAACAATACAGTCCGACAAATCTTGGATGAGAGCAATTTATTGCGCCGTTCGACTTGGCAAGATAAGATTAACCGCGTTTAATTTGCGGAACACGCAGGAGTAACCTGTCAAAAGTTTTTATTTAATGATAGAAAAAGTTATTTCTTAGTTGCAGTATCTAACAATCTTTGAAGGGTGGTGTTTTTAGTCAGTAAAAATCTGACACTACTATGAGAACGCGCTTGCTATTCTCATAGTGTCTTTGGAAGATTTTCACCTACCCTCGGATAAAAAAAAAAAAAATCGAGCTGTCGTGGGACGGCCGAAAGAAGCGAATCATTGGACGTAAAGTATTGGCTCGTGTTACGTGGCGGCCTATTTAAAATTCATTTTAATTTTTCATAGTGCCAGTTAGTTTAGATTACTCTCTCTGTTCCTCTTTCGATCTCTACACACATATATTTAAGAATTTTTCGACTTTTCTTTTTTCCTAAACCATCCCTGAATCAAGATGAACAACACAAAACAAAAATCATCCAAATCGGTGGAGCCGTTCTAGAGTTTTCATCTTCCAAGTGCGCCATGGAGGGGGAAGTTAACGCTACGGTGACGATTTTTTTCGGTTTACTCCCCATCTTTTTGAATAATTTATATGCGTGACCCACCGACCGTCCGTAAAAAAGCTATATTCGCTTCAAAAAAAGCCTATTTTTAGAGTTTTGAGAAAACCTATTACTCGGAGGGAATAACCAAATTGGAAAAACGCTGGGCTAAGTGTATCGGACTAAAAGGAGATTATGTTAAGAAATAAAAAACTTTTTAGCAAAAAAAAAAAATGTATTGTCCAAAAATACTCGTATATAGCGCTGCCAACATGCATGCATACATATTTATTTATATAAACAAACACTGTGTAAGCGTAAGTATACTTATGTATTGATTCAATCATCCAGCAGATAAATAACAATATCCCCAAATAAACAAGCATCCAGTCGCTGAGGAATTTACAAGAATCTTGCGGCACACAAGGGGTACACTCGTGACTCGTACCGTCAATCAGTTTGGCGCCTCAATATTACGGCCATCAATTTCATTTTGTATTTTCCAATAACCAATACAAATTTGTTCTTTTTTTCCTTTCCTTCTGATTAGCATTCAGGTACTGTTTTCAGCGGCTTTCAATGATGCTGGACGGGCCACTAGCACACAGTCGATCCAATTGAAAAGATTCCCAATGTGACTTGTAAAATTGTTTCCGTTGTTGAAATACTTGCTCGCTTCGCAGTCGTCTAAGAAGAAATGAGGCAGAGCGTTTCTTTTTTTTTTTTTCTTAATGGTATTCGATTAATTTTTATTTCTCGTCATAAACATCACCCCCTAACCCAATTTGGTCTTATCTTGTTATCCCAAGTAATCGTTCGTATACGGAGGTGGTGAAGTCACAAGCTGTCTGTGGTGACAGTACCGTTCCCATTGAGCTACAACCTAAAAGTACGTGAACTGAAGACGCCGATTCGCAGTGCACTTGTGGGTTGTGGGTGTGGCTACACCACACAGGGATAGAAACCGATTTTATTCATTTATAAATAATTGCTTAGATTGTTTGATTCGATTATCGGAAACATTTTTGCTGAATATACCTACAGTATGCTAGACATTTTTCTTATGAAGAATTTCAGTATCAGGGTGAAAGGTTAGCTACACTTCTGACAATGTACATTGTACACCAAACAGGTAGTGATGTATGTAATATGTAGACAAACGAATTGGAACACATTTTTTGCATTTACATTGCACACACTTGAGGACTTGATTTTGGTGTATAAATAATTGCAAAGCATTTAATTGCTCGTTTTAGAGAGTGACGGATGCACTTACCTACTCGTTTGTAAAAAATAGATTTTTCTAGGTTAAGTGCTAAATGGATATAGAATTTCAAAATCAAAACACAAATTTAAATGCATTTGTTCGTTTTAACTTATTAGTTGTTGCAGTTTTAAAGGTGAGGGTATGCCGTAGGTAAGATAGAAAAGCACGTGTTTCTCATACCGCGTTATTCATAAGATAGTTTGGCTCTACAATGATATAAAGCACAAAGATTGATAATATTTCGTTTGACGGAAGACATGCGTCAAGTATTTAAGACATTCCCGTATTCGACTAGAGTCTTGGGGGAATATTTATCTTATAACTATTTAGATTTCATTACTTTAACTAAAAGAAAAGCAGCACATTATGAATACATATACCCAAAACGGAGATAAAAGCAGCGTACGATTTATCCAAATAAAAAAGAAGCAATGGCAAAATGCGCGATGAGATTGATAGAAAGAAGTCACTCCAAATGTCAAAATTTTTCATATTAATAATTTCGTTTCACTGCCCCATTTGCAAGTGAATGTTTTTAGTGAGAGTTTGAAAATTGAGAGCCTAATTTTATACAATTCAGTAGTATGCTTTTTCACTTATTGAACGAGAATCGCATTTTCGTATAAAGTGAATCGAAAAAATGAAAGCAATGCGTGAAAGCGAATGTGAAAACGATTTATTCGATTTACTCTTTCACAGAACGAGAATTGACCCCCCCCCCCAGAAGTGAAGTTCCAAGCAAATCTTACCCAGAATAGTACCAAATATGGAAGGTACAATACTCCCGACTGTTGAACAGCAATGAAAACAAAGATTTTCAGGCAGTATGGCGTCATCAATTTGATCAACGTGGTGCGAGTGTAGCCGTGCCCAACCTGCGGCAGCTGAATCGCCTATCGTTGAGTTATTTGAAGCTGGAAGAAATAATCTGGTACGGAGCCGGCACTAAATCAACATATTTAAACTATGTCAGTTCTTTAAAAGGACCGAAGAGTTCTATATCGACACTTGCTGCGCATATTGATACGTCAATATTATTGCTTTAAATAGCTCTTAAACACAAAGTAAATGACGCCGGCTACTCAAAACTTCACAGAAGTCTATAATAAGAGGTGATAGTTGACGATAGTAAAATACAAATTTACAAAACTGAGCAAAAAATTCAAAAAGTCACTGACTTATCAAACTGCCCTCGTACCTACCTGCTTTCCAGAGATGAAAAACGAAAAGTCTTCTTTCGACACTTCGACACCCCCATCAAACTTGAAAAATTCAGTATGTTTGGTGATTCGTAATCTTTGGATGACGAGGAAAACGATAAAGATAATAATTCCACCAAAATTGAATCCATGACCATTTATGTCTTTTGTTATTTTGTTTTTTTTTTACGAAATTTTGCACATTTGTTTTCAAAGCAAACTTCTTAAAATGACGTAAAGCAGCTGTGCACGGTATATTGGTATTGTGTTCTGTTCCTTTACTTTTAAATCTTACGAATTGTTACTCATTGCCGTTTCCGAACTCCAAAAATTCGTATAAGAGGGTGGCAGAAAGATATTACCCTTCCACTGAGAATCTTATGTCGTTTTCCATTGGGCAAAAAGAAGCGTCCGGGAGAGTCCGGAATCGAAAAAATCACTTCTGAAACCGTTCCATTGGCACAAAAAAATACTTTCTGGTGATTCTGAGGAGAGAATTTCGCTTCTGGATTTGAAGTCAGAATCCACTCAAGAAGCACTCACACAAGTGTAGTTTGTGTATTTTATACAAGTCAACTGACGGCTGCCGTAGATTATTTTTTGGCATTTCACCAATACTCTTGTGGATTCAATCAGAAGCAGTTTTCTTGTTCCATTGGACTACCGAATGAGTGGATCCCCGAGTGAAACCAATGGAAAACGACATTACGAATTTTTACTCAACAAATTACTTGGTGTAAGAAGCTGTCAGTCCACCCTACAATTAACAGCTGATTTGAGGTTTGTTATCCCATTTGGCATATGCGTGCATTTGTTTTGATTTTTTGCGTATTAGAATGGTATCAACAGAATGTACTCCTCAAGATTATTTTCGATTTCGATAGTGGCAATGAAATTCTTCCTTGCTATAAAAAGAGATCGTGGTCGCAGTGGCTTAGTGGTTAGTGTGTTGGACTACTAAGCGAGGGGCCTGACAAACATCCGAGAGTATAACTGTCATGAAAGAGCTTCTCATTCGGCCCGTTTGGAACCGGCATAAAATTGTAGATCCCTTCCATTCGTTCCAAAAATGAAAAACTAACACAAAACTAATAGTTGCGAGAAGCTAGGCCCTGGGTCCCTACAGACCTGTTGCGCCAACTATTATTATTATTATTATAAAAAGAGATCATCTGGTCCATGCCATTTTTAATGCAGCCGCTCTTTTTCTTTTTCTTGAATACATACTTGTAGTTCAATCAGTCAAACACTTTCACATCAAAAAGAAGTTCGATTATTTCCGAATCACTTTCAAAGCTAAACTTTTTAGTAAATCAGCAAATTCTTCTAGCTATATTATTTTAACGACTTTTCGTACTACTTTTTTGAATTTTTGAATTGTGTGTCTGCCATTTTTCATAGATTTCTACAAAAGCGTCCCTAACTTTTTCGTAATGTAGTTTTCCATTGGTTTCACTCGGGGATCCACTCATTCTGTAGTCCAATGGAACAAGAAAACTGATTCTGATTGAATCCACAAGAGTATTGGTGAAATGCCAAAAAATAATCTACGGCAGCTGTCAGTTGACTTGTATAAAATACACGAACTACACTTGTGTGAGTGTTTCTTGAGTGGATTCGGACTTAAAATTCAGAAGCCAAATTCTCTCCTCAGAATCACCAGAAAGTATTTTTTTGTGCCAATGGAGCGGTTTCAGAAGTCATTTTTACGATTCCGAACTCTCCCGGACGCTTCTTTTTGCCCACTGGAAAACGACATAAATGTCTCTCCCTGTGAGAGAATCTATCACCACTACTGCCATTTTGACAGTCTTTTCCATTCTTACTACGAAAGATAGATCTGAAAAAATATCGAGATCTGCAAAAAGTGATCCGAATCGAAAAAACCGGCCAAGTGCGAGTGTCACTCGCGCACCGAAGGTTCCGTATTTGGCTAAAGTCCAACACATCAGATATTATTTGAAATCTATATCATTCAATCTTTCCCCTCTTCATGAATTCATCACAATTTAGTTTAATTTAATTACTTAATATTTTTACTCTCAAAAATTACTCGCACATGAATCTAATTTTCTAATTATGTATTACCTAGTACCCAACCCACGCCAATTTTCCATTCTGTATGCGACCTGTCCCAATTAAAAACTATTGACTAAAAATATATTACTTTTATTTTGTTCTGTACTCCCCAAAAAAATTTATTATACTCCCCAACGAAATTAGCAGGCGGTAACCCTGGTGGGGTTCTGTTTTTGATGGGGTCAATTGTGCACAACTGCGTAGTAGAGATTAAAACTTATGAGAGCAACGTATTTTACATGGTAAAATTATCTTTTTTGAAAATATCTTGTAAACTATTAACTTTTCGGCAAAACAGTATTCAGCACATATATAGATAAGAGCATGGTCTACAAAAAAGGAATTAATGTATTTTTTTGTGAATCAAGAAATAAACCGTTTTTTGGGCGAATGAAAATATTTTTTTCACCAGATAACTAATTAATCCAAAACTAATCGATGTATTCCTTCCATTGGTATTTGTCGTTTAACTAGAGGTTATACCGGATGTTGTGTGTAAATTTTAGCCTCCTATGTCAATCGGTTCTTGAGATAGACCTGGTAACAAAATTGGCTTAGTGGGTTCGGACAGACAGACAGACAGACAGACAGACAGACAGACAGACAGACAGACAGACGGAGAGACATCCGAGCGAAACTAATAAGGTTACGTTTTTTCCCTTTGGGTACGGAACCTTAAAAAGATTGATTGATTGACATTAATCTTGTTCAACTTTTGCCTTCAAGAAAGTCACAGAAAAGTGGTTAGTGTGAAATCATTAAAATTAATTTCAAAATGTCATTTTGCAATTGACATTTATTTAATTCATTCGCACTAGGTTTAACAAGAAAAAAAAATTTTATATTTTCAGACAGTTCCACTTGTCGCTATCGATTACGTGAATCTTTACAGGTTTTATTGAACAACGTAATTGTTTTCTTTTTTTGCAATATTTGCTCCTTTTTTAAGATTTTGGCAACTCTAGTCCTTATTGGGATTTGTTTTGCCTAAAATTGTTGTTGTATTATACTCGGTCTACAAGTTTGCACCATGAAAAGAAAGAAAGCAGGTAAGCTTATCTCCACATCCAAAGGCACATGTGTAGAACTGTGATTATGTGTATATACCTAACTGAAATAATCATTCCGGTAAATATAATTAGCTATTCCAAACACTCGTGAATGAGTCATTCCGCTTTTGCAAGATTTGTTTGTATTTAATTTCGTTGATACGTAGCTTAAATTGTCCACTTTTGGAACAATTCAATTTATAGATAAAAGAAAATAAAACACTTTAAAAAATATTAGGACGGCGTCTTTTATTGGTAATAGTCTACAGCTCACACGTACCTTCTATGCATAAAATTGTTTTTTTCAGCATATGCGAATGGATAAAAAAATGGAAAATTTCGCCATTGTGAGTTCGAAAAACTTAGCCTGCACACTAAAAATGATTATTGGTATCGCGGAATACCTATATTGGAAAACAAATTACACACGACATTGCATCTCTGCACAATCTTCCCGACAAAAAAAAAAACAAGGGAATACCTGCGTTGTGTTTAAGACGGTGAAAGGTTTCTAAACAATTTGCCTTCAACAATTTATATACCTATAAGATTAAATTTCTCTGGAGTTTCCCCTCTCCTATTTTAAATAGACTGAAGTAAAGTCGATAAGAAAAAACTTGTTAAGCAAAACCTTTTAATGGCAATTCGAGGTTGCAGCATAGAACGGAAAACACCGTTAATATTTATGTTAGACTGCTAAGAGGTCAAAACCTTGTCAAAACTATCTCAGAAAGTAGGTAGAGGTATATTAAAGTTGATATATTATATTAAACTACGGTTTTATGTGACAGGATTTTTAGGATTAACATGAATCTGATGCACAGTCCTTGTGGGAACCAAGGTTTTATGGGGAATACCAAGTTTGATCGTGTCCACAAACGATTTTGCGACTTCAACTATTTAAATTTGCAATGAAATGGAGCAAATAAAAAGCAGATGTTCTGGCTTAGTAAATGGTTTTAACGAAAATGAAACCCACTTCGGTCTTTATTTGCTCTTTTATCAATTCACAAAAATTACAATCCACACTACAAAGATAGTATTTCAATAATTTAAAATTATTTTTAGTTGTTTAGAAAAAACGATGTTACCATCTTCATATTTTTAAGATATAATATTATAAAGGGTTTTTCAACAGGGACGCTACAAAAGTAGAGCGCCAGGTACAGCAAACGACGCCGAATTTCTTGCCGCTCTTTTGACATTTCTCTTCAGTAAGGTTTGCAATTTCATGATGGAAAGATATACGAGCCAACAACGAGTAGAAATTATTAAATTCGAAATTACAGAAATTCGGAGTCATTTCTGGCTGAATATGGCTTCGTCCATAAACAAAATATGCGGAAATTGGTCAGACAGCAATCCACACGTACTCCATGAGTTATCATTCCATTCTGAAAAAATTACGGTTTGGTGTGCTTTATGGGCCGGCGGTGTCATTGGGCCGTACTTTTTCCGTGATGATCAAGACCGGCACGTTACTGTGAATGGGAATCTACCGTTCAATGATAACCGAATATTTTTGGCCCCAATTGGATGATAT
Organism: Cheilosia vernalis; assembly: GCA_949126925.1. Classification (NCBI taxonomy): domain Eukaryota; kingdom Metazoa; phylum Arthropoda; class Insecta; order Diptera; family Syrphidae; genus Cheilosia; species Cheilosia vernalis. Next base: position 9,210,665 of record OX421362.1, read on the forward strand.
GGACTTGGAGGACATGTGGTTCCAACAGGACGGCGCCACAAGTCACACAGCGAATGTCACAATCAATTTATTGGAAACCAATTTTGGAGAACGTGTTATCTCACGAAATGGTCCAGTCGCTTGGCCGCCTAGGTCGTGCGATTTGACGCCGTTAGACTATTTCCTGTGGGGCTACGTCAAGTCTATGGTCTATGCCAACAAGCCAGCGACGATTGATGAACTCCGTACGAATATCGAACGTGAAATTGCAGCAGTATCGGCCGATTTATGCTTGAAAACCGTCGAAAATTGGGTTCAGAGTCTGGACTTCTGCAAGCGTGCCCGTGGTGGCCATGCAAAAGAAATCGAGTTCCATACATAATGGCATCGAACGTTCTTTCACAGGAATAAAGAATTTCATTGATATCCAAAACCGTTTTTGTTTTATTTAAAAAAAAAAACGTTTGTAGCGCTCTTATTGAAAAACCCTTTATAAACAAGTATTTCAAGTATCTTCTTCTTCTTCTATATATATAAAATTGTTGCAAAAGCGTTGTGACTTTATAACTCACGAACGGCTCAACCGATTTCAATGATTTTGGTTATGTTTTATTCGTATTCAATCAGGGATGGTTTATGAAAAAGAAAAGTCGGAAAATTCTTAACAGGTGGCGTTGTAGGCACACATTTCGTTTTTCATGGGGAAAAGCACTTTGAAAAAAAATAAACTGGATTGAAATCGAGTAGTGACACTTCAAATACAAAAAAAAAAAATATTTTAAATTTTCAAAGCAATTGTTGTTGTCAGTTATTTTAATTATTTTTCAATCAAATTGTTGTTGTCAACAATTTTGACTTTTTTTTTTAAATATAACCAATAAGTTTGTTTAAGTTTACTATGTTACATTAAGTAACTTTTTGAAATGGAGTAGATACTTTTTTTATTTCATTGTTTTTGAATCCATCATTTTTGTTTGACATGTATTTTCAGGATCCTTGCATAAGTATGTGTGAGTAAGTTGAAATGTAGGGGTGATTAAGAAAACCTGGACAATGATGACAGGCAACAGGAGTTGTGAAGCGTTTTGAGTTTGCACGTAGGGGTTGTTACGAAAAATGAGCGTGTAACGATTGTGGTATTCTGCTCATTAGTGAATAGGGTTATGGGGAGCGCAACTCAAAGGTACCATAACACCTTCGATACCGTTGTAGAGAGATAAGGGAAAAGGCTTACCATTTACCAACCAAGTTGATAGGTGCGGTTAGTTTTCTTCGTGGCTGTTAAAGTTACAAATATTTCGTCGGTCGCTGATGGACTATATTGTTAAGCATCGTGTCTTTGGTTATACTCGATGTTGGATGTAGGTATTCGATTGGCAAAAAAGAGGCTTGCCTCATGCGCACATTCTCATTTGGTTAGTCGAAAGAATGCATAACCAGACCAAGTTGATGACATCATATGTGCCGAGGTTCCAGATCCCGAAACCGATCCAGACCTGCATGATGTCATAATTAGAAACATGATTCATGGGAATGTTTGAAAATGGTATCAGTATTTTTATTTCACATTTTCTGTTTCGTGCGAACCAACTTACAAACACATGAAAACCAATTTAACAGCTCACTAAAATTCGATCACATTTCGGTTACAAGTCATTCCCAAATTCATTATACACACTGTTACTGTTACGGAAATATGTCTGAAATGTAGGAACAGCGCTAACACTATAACCATCAATTTCTAATTGAGTTCTGGACCCGATAGGTGGTGCTGAAAGATAGGATACCGCACTATAGGTGGTACTTTCCAAAACTTTCAAAATTTGGCGAAACGAAGTTCGCGGGGTCAGCTAGTTTTTAATATAATAAAACCCAACAATTCAAAATAAAAGTGAAGCATTTACTGATCGCATGGCCCCCAACTGGTTAATGCCAGTGGGTAATGTCTAACAACTTCGATTCATGAAAAAAAAAACCTTCCCAAGCAACTTGTTTCTCCATCCACATTGGTACCCTATAGATTAAAAAAGGGTTAAGGTTGAGCTATTTGGCTTATGGTTCATGTCACCTTCTTCCATCTACATCTGGGAAAAGCGTTTATTTTTGAAATAGAAAGTTGCATTTAATCCACGAACCATTTTATACCCTTACAATGGGTGGCTTATCGAGCCATCCACAACAGTTATGGTGAATAACTGAATTAATGGATTCTGCAAGAGTGCCCAAGACCACCAACGTTTAGGTACAACAACAATGTTAACTATTAAAAATGTCTAGCGCTGGCCAATTACTCCTTTTATTTTTGTTGATAAATTTCCATTTTATTAAAAACAGAACTATACACCATATTGCAAGATTTCTGTTCATTCGCCATAACAGTAGATCCATAAAATGTCGTTTCAAGGAAGCACTTACTTCCTCTCACAACTAATTTCTACGACGATGTCAAAATTGAGTTATAATGTAATTAGGTTCCCACAAAAACAAAACACATGAACCTTTGGCAGCCCTCGAATAATGATGCAGCTGCAGAGATGCAACAAACGAGGAAAATCCACCCACCACCCCGAACATTTCTCTACTCAAAATTAAAATGTAATTTCCCTTTCGTGGCAACCCATCACATAGAAAACATGGACACCGCCACCCAAACACCCCATTAACTTTTAAATAAGTTATATAGGTGGGTAGACAGATATGAATACAAATCGACGTGTGGAACATGAGCATTTTGAGCTTTGCCAGAGACAAGACGTTTGTCGAATCAACTGTGGAGTGATTCGTCCGAAAGATGGTCTACTGGTGGTGCTTTGAGTCTGAGATTGTTTGTGGGTTTGTGGGATTTGAGTTGTGTTCATTTTCCTTCATCAGGCTTCGCACTGCAGATGTTGCTGGCCGCTGTCGATGGGTGGTGGAAAAATCAATTCAACTTCTGTGCCTGTGGTGGCTCGTGGCTGAAACACAAATTGAGTCTTTTCTTTTTATCTGAAGGGAACGGAATACATTAATCTCTTATCGTACACAACATTCATTACCAAAGTGGCAAAAACTCCAACAGCCGTTAGAAACAAATTATCCACTGTACATTTTTCCAATCAGACATTTTGTCAAAAGCTTTTGTTTTTTTTCAAATCATATTACTCACCGAGATAAATGTTTGAGGAGTTGATTTTTGATTAGCGAAACCATTTTCTTTGTTTTCTTTTTTTTTTTTCCTGTTTTCTTAGGAGACGAACAAATCACTGATTCAATGAACTTTTCTTTCTCTGCACTTTATGGAATTTTATATTTTTGTAATTTTTATTCACTTTGAGAGGATTTAAATTTGAACATTTTTACGAAATTGCGAAAGGGAAAATTTTCACTTTTTTAAGGATTTTCTACGGTTATTCCATTTGGAAGAAGTCCATTGGTGTAGACGTCGCGAAAATTGGAAAAATATTTTAGGAAAATGAAAAAAATTCCTCTACCTCCGGTGATAGTTCACTGACAATGACAACCTGCTGACATTTCAGAAATTTTCATTTTTTGACGTTCCTTTTTTGACTCACTTCACGTTTTGCAGTTGAGTGTGTGTTAAAGTTACAGACTCGCTTTGCAGATATTTTGTCTAAGGGCCGGACTACATTACAGTTTGCTGGAGAACTTGTCTTTTAAGCACATTTTAAAGTTAGTAGTCAGACTTCCAATACCTACTCTTAACCCACTTCGAACTTGTCAGAATATTCAAATATCCTAGTTTAGAAATGCTTCTAAAAAATTTGTTAACGCACAACAAAAATGGAAAGTAGGTATCTGTCAATCAAAAATAAATTAAACACCGTTTTAACTGCTGTCCAGCTGAGTTAGTGTTAAACAAAAGAATATCTGGTGTTGCTTTTCTTCATTGCTGAAATATAAAATATCCGAGAAAAAAACATCTACACTTAGGTATATTGAAATAGTTTAATTAAAAACACATAAAATACAGCAAAACTGTACGAAAACTAGAACAATTTCACTTCACTAAGAAAATCAAATAAATAAAAAGTTTAAAAAAGAAGCCTCTAAAACTTCAAATCAGGATTTGTTATAGCTGAAGAGCTCACAATAGGTGACTCTGGTATTTCCTAAAAACAAACAGACATTACTTAACAGACAATTTTTAAAAATATTTTTGTTTAGCTTACAATGTCTTGTTGATGTAATGCCTTCGGACGTCTCCGTGACTCAATGAAAGGAGCCAAATTACTTTGTCCAGGCTTTCGCGCCTTTTCAGTGTTTGCCGGTTTTCTAAGCGAGTTAAACAACTGATTCACATTCTCGTGGTCTGATGAAATTTTTCGGCTTTTCCGCATTTGGTAAAACGAAATCGATGAATCATCGGAGTCAGATGAGTTGCCAGTGATTGGTTTCGGATCATCAGAACTTAGACGTTTTCTGTTCGAATACTTGGTTGACACAAGCTGCAGGTTGGTAATTGATAAAGTTCAATGAAGGAATGATTATTTTTTATTTGTTAGGTTGCTATACAAACCGATGACGGGTATTCCGATTTTGACGGTTCACCTTTAGTGAGCTGTTGAAGTCTGCTGTAAAGTTCGTCGCCCTCCTGTTTCTTCTTCTTTAGATCTTCTACCATCAACTGGACAATATTGTTGAAGAGTATCATAAAATAAAATTAGACTGAAGGCTTAGTAATATTCGCAAGTTAAGCCTAGTATGCTGCTCGCGCTTAAATTAAGCTCCCATACAAAAATGTCTCCAAAGATAAAATTAAGCAAAGCAGTTAAGCCAAGCAGTACGCAGTTCAAGCTAAATTTCTGAGCCGCTGTACGAACACTCTCTACAGAATTTAAGCAAGCGTATTAATGCAAAATACATTTTCCCACAGCTAAATTTTGACAGATCAGAGAAAATTCGGTATTCGCAACAAAATTTCAAACTAAAGCATATTAACAGTACCTATGGAGAATGGTTAGTTCAACACAAAGAAATTCTTTGTTGTTAATTTAATTTCTTTTAAAATGTAGACATTTCTTTAGAAAGTTCCAAGTGACGAAACAGAGCAAGTCAATCAGCTATGCCAACACATTTTTTTTTACGTCGGAACTTAAGAGTGTCAAAATTAAGCGAACATTAAACGAAGTGGTGGAGAGAAACTTTGGAGGGGCGCTTAATTTTAGCTTTCCTGGAACAGCATACCAGGCTTTACATTTGAATATTGTTTGCTTTAAGCCCTATACACAAACTAATATACTTAATTGACTGAGGTTATGAGATTTAAAAAGTCATATCCTGACCTATACTTTAGCTAAACTTATTTTCAAGGTGACAGATGTCCATTAAATTCTATCTGAAGGAACAATATGCTCGTGATTCACTATAACCTTGATCGATCTACTTTTTCTGGCATCTTAAGGAGCTCCATTTTAAAACACTTGCAACTTACCTTTAAACTGTCAGCATTTGCAATAATTCGTAATTTTTCAGCGCGCTCTGCGTTCCTTTCTTTTTTTAACTTCTCAGTTTCATTCTGGAAATTTTCAATTACATACAACAAATATCAGCTAATTCAATTGATCTTACCTTCATATTCTCAAGTTGCTTATCAGCATCTGATAGAGATTGCTTTAAATCCTCGATGGCTTTTTCATAATAATTTACTTTGTTATTAAACGTAACCTAATCAAAAACAGTATTGTAAAAACGAATAGATGAAATAATGCTGCCCCGCTTACGTTTAATTCATTTATTGTTTCGATTTTTGAAACTAAAACGTTTTCCCTCTCCTTGTGCTTTTCAGTCAACATTTTCAGTTCTTTCTCGAGGTCGCTGTTTAATTGACGAGTTTTTTTCAGACATTCATTGTATTCAGTTTTAACCTGTTCAAACTTTAGAACAAGCAAATTGTACATCCTAACCTTACACAAAACAGATGAGGACACAATTTTACCTTATCAATGCTAATACTTTTGATGCTCCTCAATGCGGCAAGTTGTTCTTCCAATTGGCTCGTTTTTTCCGACAAGTCTGAAGTTTGGGAATCATATAATTGATCCAGTTCAGCGAATTGAGCCTCTGAACTCTGAAGGTCATTTACCAACTCCATGTTTTCAGCTTTAAGCTGCTCTTTCTCCTCCATGAGTTGCGAATTCTGATTGGATAGTTCTTGAAGTCTGAACGAGGTAAATGAATGAAATGTGATGTACTAAAATATATATGCAAACATACTGATTCTGGAATTTTTCAATAATCATGTAGTTCTGTTGTGAAATCAGCTGTTGCTTAGCTATCTCTTCCTCGCTCTGCTTCAGTTTACTAGAAATAATATTGTATTTCTCTTGTGTTTGAATATGATTGGATTCGATTAATTTTATTAGATTTCCCGAATGCAGATTCGATGCAAAGTGCTTCAGATCAGTGGATTTCAATGGAGCCATTTTAAATGTTGTGCCAACTGAAAATATATGGTAGGGTATATTTAAAAAGTGAGTTCTTTCATTGGATTCAAAGTCAAACTCATTAAATGTCTACCTATCGATTTCCGTTAGATAATTGTATGCACAATCGGATTCATCACAAAACTCTTTAGCATGATATCCCACTGGAAACGTTTCGAAAAAAAAAAAAAGAGATTTATGACATCTCCCCAAACAAATATTCTTCTCGAGTAAAAACGTTCATACTGATTCGATCAAGCATAAGACAGTCCACCCTCTGTACTGTTCGTCAGTAGCGCTTCAAAATAATACAAACTTCCTTTAACACAAAATGACAGAAGATATTATATTTATTGTATTCAATTATGGAGGAGACATACAAACAAGGAATTATATTTAAAAATTATACGGAGTAGAATAGTGCTTATGCATCATCATCATCATCCAAGCGGTGGTTCTAAGCTGAAAACTTCTATGGCTCTCTGTCATTTCACATGGCATGCGTGTGTATGTATAAAATTATTAATACTAAATTTATTCTGAAGGCAATTATTGTTTAAGGCACTTTTGTGTGCTTTGTTGTTGTTATCAACTTATTAAATTAAGTTAACATAATAATTCATTGGTGACAGAATGTTTCCCGTTTCTCTTCATATTATGGGAGTAGATATTTACTCGTGCGTGGTTAATAATGGCTATTGCATTTTATTCTCACTAATTCTATGTATAAAAAAAAAAAATATTTTCATATTTACAAGTGTATAGTATAAACTAAATTGTTCTTTCAACTTATATCGACATGAAGTGGTAAGTAAATAACGAAGTTTTGTTTTAAGTAACTGGTAACGAGAAGAGGAAGGATTTCGCAAAGGTATTTTATTTAACTGGTACATAATCTGTAGCGATCGGCTTGCTTTTGAATATTTGTCAAATAGATGGACATTTCGTCGTTTAGTGGTTTGATGAGTTTCTTCAGTTTGTCCAGCTGCTCGTCCTTTAGATGGTAGGTGTCCTGCATTTGGCGCAACTCCTGTAACTTTTCATTGGTATCCACTGTGAGTTTCGAAGCACGTTGTAGTAATTTCTTGGCTCTTTCACGCGCATCCTCGGATCTATCCGCACGATCGGTCAGTGTGCGGTTGGCAGTTTGGGCAGATGATTTTAGATCTGCCGCCTTCTTCAGAGAATCGCTGGCCGATTCCTTCACATTGTATGCTTCTTTCTTGATCTCTTTGGCGTCGATTTCGTTTCGAAGAATGTTCTTCTGGAGGCGATTGACTTTCTTGGCCAGATCTTCGACCTGTTGGGCAGTGTTGTTGGCTGGAGCTTCCGCCTCTTTGGTTTCCTGGTCGATTTCGTTTAAATCGTTTGCGGCTAGTTCGATGTTTTTATTGGCCTTTTTAATGGCCTCTTCGGCTTGCTTTTGAAGGAGATCGGCATCGTTTAGATTGTTGACAACGGCATTGGCAGTGTCTAGAATTTCATTTGCCGTAGCTTTGGTGGCGTTTGCCTTCTGCTGCAGTTGGTTCACTCGGTCCAAGTCGAAACGTGTATTGCTGATGATGGATTCTACGTTATTTAAGGAAGCAACGGCTTCATTTATTTGTCCACCCAACTTCTGAATCTCTTCGGGGTCCAACTTCAAATCAAGGGTGAGTGTCTTTTCAGCCAATTCCTTGCTTTCCTTTGGCAGAGCGGTGCTGTTGTTGATGTAGCTGCCCAGCTTGAGGATGACTTCTTCGCCGATTTTGATACTCTCGTTGGTCTTGTTTAAGTAGCGATCGGCATCTTCAAAGGCACTCTTTGCTTTGCGATAGGCCTCCGATGCGTTCACCTTTGCCTGGAAAAGGGAACGAATTGTCTGATCGGCGATGTCCTTTTTCTCTTTTATCGTCTGCTCGGTGTCTCTGGAAACCTTGAGTGCCTTTTCAGTGCGCGTCAGAGCGCCAGCTTCACAAGACAAGCCACCACATGATCCACAACCAGCACCTCCACACAAACTATCGCAGGGATCCCCACGCTTGTCGCACATGTCGTTGTTCAGATCTGGAATCGATGCCGACAAGTTCTGCAATTGATTTTTATAATTCTTCAACATGTTGTCGTTTAAAGTGACCGAGCTGGAATCGTCCTGCATTTTGTTTGCCAGGGTCTCAACTCGCTTGCTATTCCTGTCTATATTTGCACTCAACTCCAACACCTGATCCTTCACCGAGGACAAACCGAGAACGCGTTCATATGCATTCTTTGTCAAGTTCAAGGCGCCTTCAATATTAGACTCTTGCAGCTGGATTCCATTCTCCTTTAGCTCTTTGGAAAGTTTCTTCACGAGAGCACTCTGATTCTGCAACGACTCCAGTTGAACTGATGACAGACTTAAGTCGGAGTAAATTTTCTCCAAGTCGTTCTCGGTTTCGATCAGTTTTTCATGTGACTCCTGTAATTTGTTCTTTAGCTCGAGCGTTTCCTTGTCCAATCCGTCGATATCTTGCAGACTGATTGTCGTGTTGGATAGTAAATCTCGGATCTTCTGTAACTTCTCCTCCAGGGCATTGAAGTCAGATGTGTACGCCCCCGTTGCTCCAATCATCTTAATTTGCTTTGCGCGATCGATGGTTGCATTTGTAGCCTCATCCAGGGCAGTCAGTATCAAGTCCCAGTTGTTAAAACATTCTCCGCATGGTGTGCAGTATGGAAACTGTCCCAGGTATCCCCTAGCGCACTCGTCACATTTCTTACCGCCGATTCCCTCGTGACAAATACATTTTCCGGTTTCACGATTGCACTGGTAGTCCGCCGCTCCGTGGGGATTGCACTCACACGGCTTGCATTCAATATTGGGATTGCCGTAGTACCTTGCCTGGCACTGATTGCACTGTCTGCCACCAAAGCCCTCCTTACACTTGCACTGACCATCATAGGGGTTGCACTGCTCTGAATCGGAGCCAATTTCATCGCAAGCACACGCTTCACAGCCTTCGCCAGATGCGATTTTCCAGTGATTTTCTATGCACTCATCACAGCGGAGGCCACGCACGTTCTTCATACATGGGCACTGTCCATTGAACCGGTCGCAGTGTTGAATTGTTCCGTTTGTTCCTAAAAAGTCGCAATCGCACTTAACACAACGTTGTTGCAAGGCGTCACCAAAGTATCCATCTCTGCACAACTCACAATGATCACCGGTTGTGTCGTACAAGCACTTGAGGCATTTGCCCGTCGTCCTATCGCAATTGCCCGTGTTGTAGGTATCCGTATTTTTGCTGCAGTCACAGGCCGTACACTCACCACCGGGAGTCTCTGGGTTGCCAAAGAAATTATCTGCGCATACCTCGCATCTACTTCCGTCATAGCCGTCCTTGCATCGACACACCATGTTGTTGTTTCTGGGATCTAAGTCACAGGATGTGGCGTGAGAGTTACCGCTCGCCATAGTATCAGGGCAGCGACATGGCCTGCAGCCGATATCACTGCCAAGGAATGGGTTGCCATAGTAGCCGTCCAAGCATGCTTCACAGTTGTAGCCAGTTGTGAAGTCCATGCAACTAAGGCATTGACCTGATTCGGCGTCGCACAGCTGCGCATGCCCATTGCACTCGCAGATCTGGCAGTGAGGGAAGTTCCAATAGCCCGGTTGACATTGATTGCACTCTCTGCCATAAGTGTTCGGGTGGCAACTGCACTGCCCAGTGGTCTGATCGCAATTGTTGTCCTTCGAACCAATGCTGTTACAATCGCAAGCCTTGCAACCTTCGGGACCAAACCCATACGTGCCGGGCGCACATTGATCACATTGACGTCCTATAACATTTGCCTTGCACTGGCAGAAACCTCCACGGCCATCGCACTGCTTCGACAGTGAACCAGTTGGGTTGCAGTTACAGATCAAAGCTCCATTGTTGATCACGGTACTGGCAATGTCTAGGAATTCCTTGCAGCGCTCTCGGACCAATGTGTCGTAGTGTATATTGTAGTACGACTGGTTGCAGCCCAGGTTGTGGTATTCCCTCAGACGATTCTCGGCCATGGGCGAACCGGAAAACGCTGGCGTTTTCTCCAGTCGCGGTATGAGGGTCAGCGAATCAATTAAAATCTGTGCGGTGGGATTGTCTTCACTGTGGCGATGGCGTTCGAAGCGAATCCTAAACTTGTATACCTTACTCGCCTCCAAGCAGACGTCCTTCAGCGCAACCACATCGCGCTGATTCTCTGGCAAACTGAACGGCACACGTGTCTCATAGAGCGACGACTGATCAGCGCACGCTCCATTAATGTCAATCTCATCTGGTCGAACCAGCGTAATGTAGGCGTCCTCCCAGTCACCCCTTGTTTGGGTATGGTAGCGAATAACTATATCATACGGCATGCTGTTGGGCACGTCACCAATGGTAAATACGATTTCCGAATTCTCTGGCACCCGGGTAAAACCAGTGCCCGTATAATCGGTTTGACGATCTCCACCTGGCGGCTGGTAAGCCACCTTCGAGCAACTACCATTGTTTGTATACGTTATGCACGCATCAGACACCTCAGCTTCGTGAATAATATGCAACAGTGGAATGTAGTGGTTCTGCTTCGGCGTACTGCATGTCCGACCGGTCATATGTGGCCGGCAGCTACACTGTCCGCTAATTACATCGCAAAAGTTATTGTAAGACCCTCCATGGCAGTTGCATGGCGTGCAGCCATCATCTGCCTCAGATAGACCAAATGTCTCGGGTGCGCACTGATTGCAATCCTTACCGGTGACTAAACGCTTACACGTGCACTCTCCTGTGTACATGTTACACCCCGAATTGTCGACAGTTCCCAATGTGTTGCACGTACACTCTTGACATCCTTCTGGATTGTCCAGAGTCAAGTTCCAAAATCCATCTTTGCACACATCACAGCGGCGTCCTTTTACATTCAACTTACAATGACATGCGCCGGCTTCAACTCCATTCTCTGGATCGTTCACTGAATCGCAGATTCCCTCATCCAGAGCTCCAACTGGATCGCAGTCGCATGGCTTACAGACATACGGACTCTGTATGTCCTCGCGCGGATCACGGTAGAAGAATGGCATGCACTCCTCACAGTGCTGGCCTTGAGTGTTGTGCTGACAATTGTCGCACACACCTCCGCTTATTTTTCCCGAGTGCTCGTACACAGCTTCATCAAAGTGACAGCTTGTAGCGTGGTTATGGCACTCACAGCGCTTACAAGCGTTCGATTGCTTGCCGAAGGCCGGATTCCAGGGCAAATCGTTGAAGAAATCCTCACAAGTCTCGCAGTTCAATCCTTTAGTGTTGTGCGTACACTCACATCGGCCATGTACCATGTCCACCTCGTTAACCATGTTGCCCTCAAGCGGCAAGCAACGCGAAGCATGTCCATAACAAGAACAGGAACCTCGCACCACCATGTTTGTGATACCGTAGTAGTACTTCTCTTGAATCTCCTGACGGTCGTCCAACAGCGTGTCACCCAAATTGTGTAACCTCGTAAAGTTAATCCTTAAATTGGTCATCTTTAGCATGTTTTGGACATGTGGTGCATAGGGGTTCTCAACTTTCATGTTTGGCGGCAATACCCTAAAGATCACCTCACCATTCTTTGACGGCTCGACACTGGAGTAACGACTGTCGCACACAACATCGGTGATATTTCTCAGCACAGTCGGGACTCCGGGGAATGAATCGTGACAGTACTGCGCAAAGTATCGGTAGACATGCCAGGTTTTGCCGAAATCATACGATCTCTCGATTAACATGGCAGCTGGTCGAAAAGTAGCGAAAACAATGATCAAGTGAGTAAAATGGAATTCAGCTTCCATGTCTAGCTGGATCGTGACGTTCTCCTTTCCGTTCTCAGACTGCCACCAGGTTGGAGTGCGTGTACCTCGTTTCGTGGTGTATACAATCTGTCCAATTCGATGATTCTTCAGCGGATCTTCTTCGGTCGCTTCGCGCGTATCGCACAAAAAGCATTTCTTCTCCTCCAAATGCGAAACAATGCAGAACCGTTCGGGGCCATTCAGGCCACAAGTTGAGGATGCCTCCAGTCGATTTTCACGTCCAATTAGCAAGTTACCCGTCGCCGGATAACATGAGCCCTTCTCACATGACTGCTCTTTGGTGTATTGCTTCCGCAGTGGTTTATCGCGTACACGATCACGTCGGCCATGCTGTTGTCCAGCAGCCCCATTTAAAACAGCCGCACACAGTACATAAATTGCGATAACAGCAATCAGCGGTCTGTGACTCTTATGATGGTTTTGGTGGCAAATTTGATGCCACAGCATAATGGATGGTGCTACTTCCGGTTCGTTATCTCTTCGATTTCCTATGGCTTTTCTTCGTACTATTAAAGGCACCTTACCCCGAGGTTATTAATCCTTCACAAGAGTCTGCTGAAAGAAAATACAACAACAATGTGGTTAATTCTTCCACAAAGAGGCTCACAAAACACGAAAACTTACTTAAGCGTGAAGGATATTCAGACTTTTGATGGCTTCAGCTTGTTTGCTTCCCTCCAGCATCAGATAAAATCACTAAAACGACACAAGTATATATTTAGTTGAAAATTCTTACATCCTTGTGTTTGTGATTGTGGTTCAGACCGTTTATTCCTTTCCTATCTGCAGCTCACTCCTCCACAGCAGCCCTGATCGAAGTAAAATCTCAAACTAAAGCACTAGTTTCAGAAATGCAAAGCTAAACTCTTCCAACTTAAGTATTTGATACTGACGTAATAAAAGAACAGGCTTTCTCTCTCCGCCTCTCCCTGGGGTATTTGAGTTATCAGCCAAAACATTTGGACTAAATTCGAAACGTTTTCTGTGCTCGCTTTTTTTAATTACATACTGTGCACGTTGTGATACACTCTGGTGTTCTCATGCGATGATGACGATGATCATGATGGAGTCGTCTTTGACTTTATCATCACTTGAGGTTGTTGTTTTTTTTTTTTCTTGTAAGCTTGTGTGTACTTTTGTAGTTGGTCTTATCGCAAAAACTACAACAATAAATGAGATTCTTATTGTAATTGAGACTGGCTTAAACTGAGAAGAGATAGGGAGACGTCCATTGAGTTTAATAAAATCGTATGCCATCGTGATTTTGATTTCATGAGAACATTGTGAATGTGAGCGGATTTAATGAAACCGAAACTCTTATCTGTGTATTAAAAGTTCTTCTTTTTTTTTGTAAAATTTGTTCCTTTGAACAAGAGAATTCCAACGTCTCCGCATGACAATCGTAATATTTATCACAGACTATGCGAATAAAAGCGCTCTCAATATTTTGCGATTCAATGTGCAATTTCCAACGAGTACTATAGCAGCACCGCAGTACTCCTGAATCGGAGATGCAGATTTTTGCTTTCCTGTGTTTTAGATATCTGGAAATCTCACAGGCACAAAAAAGTGCAAAACATTTGTATGTGTGGCGTTGCGCCTAAGTTCTCGGCGCACTGTACGGAGTATTGCACAGGGAAGTACATAAAACAAAACAACTTCGAACCTAAGTAGGATGCAGACGGAAGAAGCAGTTGGCAAGGCCTGGTTATCAAGTAACTGACGTTATAATCCACAATTCCATAATGAAGCTAAAAACTGTGATTGGATCAACATGTTCAGAAATAGATTAAGGATTCCATTTTGGGAAGTTTTAGGTTGACCGTTACAGATCTGGCAAAGGTCTTACTCGAAGATCGAGAGTAGAGGTAGACAGGGACCCACCCCCTTGTCGTCCGGTGAGATACCACCACATCATGCTATAGGCTCCGTGAAGTAGTCTCGACTATGTTTCGGAGTTTGGCAGATGGGCCGGTGCATCAAAGATGGGAGGGCCGAGCTCAGGCTACTGTGGGGTCACAGGTGGCGGATGGTGAACGGCCTGCAGGTATGAAGGTTAGCTGCGAATACCCAATAAGCAGTCCCCGACCAAGAGCGACAGAAGAGGAGGGCGTGGCTTAAAAGGCCACATGAACCCCTATGAACTTTCTGTGACAAGACGTATAGGCACCGTCTTTAATAAAGTGCCCCCCACCTCACAATGTGGCTACGGGGGATACATAACAATGTAATTGGCGAGATCCAGATGTACCCGTCACAACGTGGGATTCACAAGTATCGAAACAGCGGCGCGATGTATCTGCCCTCGGCGGAACAGTCATATCGGTACCTTTTTGATATTAAGACTGAGCCCAGTAAGGTCTTAATTATGGCATACTAGAAAAAGAATTGGAATTACAGCTATGAGGGCTGACGTTTGTAGTATTCTGTTACCTGAGTAAGCAAGAGTGAAATTTTGCGGAAATGGCTTTCAGGCTAATGCTACAAGCGCCCCCGTCCCGTTAAAACCTTGGCAGGACTCAAAGTACGTTCAATGTTTCGTCACCATTAAGTTGGTGGTGTGGGTCCAGATGTAATATTCCTGGTTAGCACCGATCCGGCTCTGGCACAAAACCCCATAAGGGCTTGTGTAAACCCTCGCATGGCCTCACTGCTCGCATAGACAACCATGGGATCCTTAGGTGACTGCACATTCGAAAATTGATAGCGGCTTTGAGTGGGGACCTAATAGAAATGACAACAACTAATCCAAACAAAAACCCCGGAGGCACAATGGAGGCGAACGAGGAGAACCCCTTCCAGGGGCGATCGAGGATGCTGAGGTCACTAGTGGGCCAAGCAGCAGCATCACAAATGTACACGGAGCAACGCGAGTCACCTGCAATACGAAATATGACGGTCGAACCGCCCACCCAACAAACTGATTTTCACAAGCTAGGTGAGCAAATTAGAGGGCTGGTAGAAATGCTGGAAGATGGCAAGAGACGCTCGATCCACCAACCGATGCGAGATGCTATCGAAAGCATCAGAGCTCTATACGAGCTCACGGCGATCCAGCTGCACGATGAGCCAGCAAAGGAAGCCTTTGCTGAAGAATCACTGTCTGGTAAGGACTCGATTCTGTTTAAAATTTTCTTACGATCATTAGAAAATTTAACTCGCTTTATGGAGAAATATTTCCCAAAGAAATGGACTAATGGGACAAGTAAATCTTCGTCACCACATCAAGTGCACACATCGTTTGTGGTCAGGGATTTGAAGCTGCGAATGAAGTTAACCATAACAATCAGTTCCCCCAATGTTAAAAGATGAGATGGGCTGGAAACTTAATTCAGTCAGGTGTACCGAGGGTTACACACGATACTCGTATGTTGGCAAAAGGAGTTTACTTTCTAACGAAGTTCGCAATGTCTAAATGTAGCCGACTGTGAGTACAAAATTAAAAGAGTGGAGTTCAGGAAGCACTGTATCCTGTATCCTTGTTTAAAGCCTACCGCCAATCGTTTAACGTAGGTGATGCCTAGATAATGGATCAAAAAAGACGCAGTGGGTTCGTGTTAAGATGTGTTGCTTGAAAAATAATTGAGAAAAATTAATAAGATGAGCATCGCATCATCATAGTATCGCCCACAAGAATATTCGACAGCTAGTTATCTAACCAGTAGACGCAGTGGCTTAGTGGTTAGTGTGTTGGACTACTAAGCGAGGGGTCCCAGGTTCGAATCCTGCAAAAACTCAAATTCCAACGCGAACGACTGACAAATATCCGAGAGTATAACTGTTTTGAAAGAGCTTCTCAATCGGTATGTATGTATTTATTTAGTATACATTATATAACTATTAAGTTCAATCCACAATTTATAAAAGTTCATACTCAAATTACAAAATATTGGATAAAACGTTTTCATTTTCAATTTCATTTGGTAGTTCATTAAATAGTTTGTCCTCTGTGCATAATCATATTTGTAGATCTGACGTTGTGAGAAGCTAGGCCTCGGGTCCCTACGGAGCTGTTGCGCCAACTAATTATTATTAAATTTTTAGTTATCTAATCAAACACGTGTTTTCTACCATCTTGTGAACCTATTGCCATATATCAAGGTCACAATATAATAATGCAGTCTTAATTATAAATAACTCAAGAAATGCAGAATCTCCTTGCAAACACTGAGGTCACTCTTAAATTATTTAATTGAGCCGCTTCACCAACAGTCAGACTCACATTACATGTTCCGCACTAAATTATTTAATCCTTCTCTATAAACTGAGATAATCACCTAGTTAACTGAAACTCGCATTAAAAACGTTCCATTCCGACCGGCACAAACTGCGATGGTGTCATAAACAAAAATTATGAACACATCTATCCCTCCACATTATGTATCGTATGTACCTACTAACAACCGCAGCAAATATCATTGAAAAAATTCATTACTTGAGTCAACATTAATGAATTATTTAGACGCAAAAAAAAAGAAAAAAAAAAAGTGAATTTACAGAATAAACAAAAAAGAAAATCAGTAAACGAAAAAAAGGCAAACAAACGCAATGACATAGGCATGCGGCGAGAACTCTATAAATAAAGTGTAGACCGACTTCTGTACCGTATGGTTAAATTAAAAAATGGGGAGTGCCTCCATATGGTTGAATCGTCTTTAAGACACAGACCCACTCTAGATAGCAGATAATTGCCTTCCATCAAAGACAATACTTAATTGAGTGTGTGATACAAAGCAATTGAAAACGGATAACAGTTGACAACGTCGGATACAAACAACAAAACATACAGATAAGCATAACTCAACTGAAAGGCAAACAGTTTCTTGAACTATGCGAAAAACATTGAGTCTGCGAGACACATCCCATTGTCTGTGTTACCTTTCTTCACGCTCTGCTTAGTAAGCTGTTTAAAGTTCCAATGGCTGCAATTCGAGTGTAGAATATTTAGAATTGCAATGCGATTCTCCCAACCACACTTAGTAGGACATGAAGATAAGAACCCCCGCTCTACATCGGTGAATGACACTAGAACAGAGATTAGATTTATGTTCTTTTTTTCGGTTCCAAGTACGGATCTCTCATGTCTCATCGTACATAAGTTTTTCTGTCTTATCAGAAAAGTATTCCAAATTTAAACTCGCGATTGACCTTTTGCATGCCGAAAATAGGATTATGCTTAGAGCACACCCCACAGAGAAAATCACTCAAGTTGGGTAGTGAAATGAGGTCATCCATACCAGGCCGTGACGGCACCTAAGGATCTTGTGCTGAGAAGTCGTTCAGAAGACGTCAAAAGGGCCAAGACAAAATGGAGTCGCCCACTTCTGACCACGATGCAACACCAAACCTTTTCTATTGTCAAATCTCATTTCTTTTATAATTTATTTTTCAGCCAACCACAATCAAAAATAGAAAACAGGAAAGAAAATTGCAAAATGTATGTTTTTGTACTTACCATGTCCATATGTGAAGATCTGTCACTGTTCTTGGATTGCAGTATACTGACACTGAATGGCAAAAATGAAAAACTGATTTTCCCCGCAAAATACTTCTTCTTCCGCTTCTTCTTGGGAAAATTCTGCACAACTTCAAAGGCAGATCAAACAAAATGGAGTCTTGTCCAAAACACAACTTCACTGATCGTCGACGAGATGGAATTATTAACACAATTAGAGTTCGGAGGAATACATCAGATTCCTTGTTTTCGAACGTGTACTTTATAGAAATCTGGAGCACTGCATAACTTTTTGTTGTTTTCAATAAAAATGAGACAAACAAAAAAAAAAAAAAAAAACGTGAAAAATCTTATCGCAAACGGAAACACAAACTATCCATTAATGTTGGGAAAAGTTCACTTCTTTACTTACCGTGCTCCCAGTAAAACAGACGATCTTTCACTGTCAGATTGCGGCACAATACTAACGAATTGTATCTGAATCAAAACAAATTTTCCGACGATCGCGATCGCGCTGTGCTGAGTCGGAGGCACACAGACGCACCCACACAATTACCACAGAGCGGAGGAAACTCGCGCTCACAAATCACAATGCACCAGAATCAAGAAAGATAAACAAAATGTTTTGTCAAAGTATGACACTTGTACTTGTAGGTTGTAGTTTGTAGCATGGCCACAGAGAACTCAGTTTGGAGAGTATGATTCAAGAAATATATTCCTCTCTTAAGATCAGAATGGCTTCCAGAAGACATCAGTTAAGTAATAGGGACAGGGTGCCAGAGTAGACAATATCGAAATAGAAATAATAAATGTTGGCCTCCTTACATTATATTGGTACCAATGGTCGTAAGCTTAGTATAAGTGAACACTAAACACTTAGTTTATGCAAATGGTAATCACCAACTAAAGAGCTGGTCATCTGTTTGGTCACTTGTAGGTGATCAAAGTTTTTTCATCAAACAAACCCGTTGTGGAAGTTTGAACGATATCTCGCGAAAGCAATGCACTGTCAAAGCTTTTAAAATAAAACAAAGAATTAATATGTGGAAATTTGTGACTGCGTTCTAATATGCAGCTGACGTAGGAAAAGTGACGATCCCGATCAATCTAGTTTTTTCGTTCAGGTTGCATCTAGTCCATACTAATCTAGTCGACTTAAAGGTAACTTGATTTTTGAATGTCCCCAATAGATACCTATGAATAAATGCAGTGACAAGTGCGTCACAATATCACTCTTGTGCACCTATCCAAAAGCAATGCCTTCATGTCTTTCGCAAGCATCTAAACTCTAGAGTCTAGAGTAACATAGGGAATTAAATCTTTAGGTGTTAGATGGCACCATAAAGTCTGCACTGAATAAAATCCGGTTTAACCGCAACAAATTCTTTTATGTGGTATTCGTTTGTGAGCTCTCAGAGCACTTTATTTGCTCTTAGGGCACTTTCTATGTTCGTTTGGTAGGTACAAAAAAAGCAATATGTATTTTTCAGATTTCAGAACACTTTTGCGAATCTTCCGCTTTTTGTTAACAGAAAACATTTGGGAACGTCGGCTAAATAGTTCTGACAATATTTTAACTAATATATCCACTCTATAAAATAACAATAAAATAAATAACAATAAATAAGTGTATTTAGGACACTTAGATGAAACAATGATCACGATGCTGCACACATATAATTACATTTGAGATTCAACATTATTCGTTCTTGTTTCTCCATTTATAATGACAATCAGTGCATTTTTCGCAAACAACATTCACAATTGAAGCAAAACATTGATCGATATGAAAATGTGCAGAAATGGATATCATTTTATCCTGATTATAAATTTAAACCTTGAAGAAGTTATTATTACAGTTCATTAAACTTACCAAATCGCCTTTGAATGATTTTTTATCGCAATAATTATGCACAACCGAATCGTCGACATAAATCGCCACGAAAAAATTATTTTTGATAAAATAACGGTAGTAGTGGTTTAGGGAGTGTGAGAAAGAAATAAAATGAATGACACAAACTGTCAAACAACCGACAGTCCTAAACACAATTGACTGCGTTCAGTCAAGAATATATTTTTACGAAGTTCACCAATGTTCACTTACCAGAGACGCAGTTCAGTTCAACAGAATTTTAAACTTTTTCATACGTAAAGCTAAGATTAGAGTGTATGCCAATTATACATATGAATGCCAAAAGGCAAATGATCAGATTAGCTGTGAAATGACCAATTGAAATCTATTTCAATTGATTGTCACAAATTTTAAATAATGCATTTCGAAACAATTTAATTAACTCGATTTCATACGCGTTGAATGAATAATTCAGCTAAAAAACAATCCTTCCAATGATAAGCTATTCGTAACCGCCAGCTGTGTGTCATAAACTTTGGTGTTAGTGAAAGTATGTGTAAAATCTGAGAAAAAATTGAGATTTCTAATTTCTGAAAAAGATAGATTTTTCTGGTAAATCGAACGTGAAAATTCATCTCGATCAAAAAAAAAAAAAAGGATTTTCTCTCAAAAAGATTAATCGAAAACGACATAACTGAAATTAGTTTTTACTCATACGAAACGTAGTAAAGGTAGAAAATGCTTTGATTTTGACATTTTGTTTGAGCGAAGCCATTTGCTACGTTTTATTTCAACTATTACTTTACCAGTAATACCCGGCAGTGCTGGTCAGTGCTAATGAAGCTCTACAGCGGAAATTGATTCATTTCTGCACTTGTCATCTATCTCATAAAATCACCAACTCACTGCCGTTCTCCGGAACCGGAAGCTTACTATTTTCTTAATGCAAATTATTTCAATTTAATAATGGCAGAGTTATGGGTAATTTCGAATTTGTTTCGTGAAAAGTGTGAGGAAAATCCCGAAACACAACATCTCTGCCAAGAAATCGCAACGCAGTACACTGAAAGCCAAAAAATGGAATTGCGCGACCACTGTAATATTCCACTTCGCTATTTACTTTACCTGTATTAATTCCAATTTTAATTTCAGTTGCTCGTGAAGAAAACCTTAGGTTGAAACTAGAGATTGGAAATCTAGAATCCATGTGCATCTGTGTCTCTGATAATAATGAAGTACAAGCTGAACTGGATACATTGCTTCACGAGTGCTACAAACAGTTTGTTTTATTTACTTTACTTAACTGCTTTTTTATATAATATTTTTGCAGGCATATGCAAGTTTGTTTTGACATGGATGAATGTGAAATGGAAAAACTCTATAGCTATGACTCGATCAAATTTGAGTTGGAAAGCCGCGACACTATACATTTTTACCAACAGCTTTACTTGCGCAAGATTAAAACGGCTACGAAAATGGAATCCCGAAACATTGGTAAGAGTGGATTTTGTTTCGCAAGTGTGTTTGTGACGTGATTTTTTGAAATTTCAGTAAAAAAATATAGACAGAAGGAGGAAGAACTTGCCAAATCTCGAGATGGACTTCTTACCGCAGAGAAGAGCTTGCGGGAGTTGAAGGACAATGTAAAAAAATCCCAGCAAGAGTTGCAAGAGCTTATCTTACGATTGGTAAAAGGGTCTAAGGAGTTGGAAATTGTAGGTTTACTTTGATTTATAGAAATTTTCTGCTTGGACTCTTAAGACGTTATTTTGTTGTAGATACATTCTCGTTCGAAGTCCAATCAATATGGATTGCAGAATACAAAAGATGCCAATGCACCTGAAAACACTTACCCACCTGGGACTATGGAACGATCTAAAGCTTTTCTTGTGAGTTTTTTATTTCTCTGGCTTTTCACATTGCACAAGTCCATACCAAAGAAATAATTTTGATTTTCACCTACCTACTTGGTGCTGAGGGTTTTAATATTTATTTAAAGTAGATACCGAGTTCACTTCCTATATCATTATAATGAGAACGATGTGAATTTGCTAGGTTATAGCTCTCTTTCGACTTAACATTAATGCAGTTTTTTTTTTCAGAAACCCGTTCACAAAGGAGGACTATCGGCAAAATTGTCTTTGGGCTGGAACAGATTCAAAATCCCCTCGGCTTCAGTTCTTCCAAGAATTCGAGCAATAGATCCAACAAAAAGCCGCAATAGGCTCTTGCAGCAAGCGGCAGATCTTCGCAAGTCCATGCAGGAAATCAGTATTGTTCAAAAAGATGTAGAACCAACTCCAAAACTTTCAAGCATTTTGAAAATGCCAGCGGAGTCGGCCACACCAGTCGAAGGTCCACGTAAAACTGTTTCATTTGAAAAGGATCTGTCACAAACGATATCAATTAGCAACAAAACTTCAAACACTTACCCCAGTTGCAATCAAACGGAAATAGACACAGGGGTGCCTGAAATTCCCTCTGATTTCGATATGATACCGAATCTTGTTGAAAAAACAAAACCACAGGAAGAAAAGCAAAGCGTTCAGATTATAGAAAACATCGTATTGAAACCAGCAGATGTGCTTCAACCAGTTGTGGTTCCACATTTAAACGTAGAATTACATTCTAAACGTAAAATGCAAATCAGTGGCGATTCAAGTATTTTTAATTCGCCACCAAAAACAAAACACAGTGCCCAAGATACGGGCAACACCTCAATCGAGGCGAGCTCAAATAATTTTATGGATATGTTCTTAGAGTTATCCAAAGACACGAACACCGCTTCTGTAGAAGAACGTACAACAAATGATGAACTTAAAGAAATCCAGGCGGAATCAATTGAAGAATCACCCATCAATAAGGACAAATTAAGGGAAAACAAAAGAGACGATAAATCAAAAGTGGCCAAGTCGAAACAATCTTTCGAAGATTTTGAAGACTTCGTCTCTGGTTTCGTCAATACCAGTAGTGATGATATTAATAAGAATCATTTTGAAGCGGAGCTTTCTTTTGACTTCGGTGGCGACAACGATGATGGCAATGATGGATGTGACAATTTTTCGCTAAACTTTTGATCAGCAATCACCTACAACTGTTGTTTTTAGTATTTGTGTAAATAAATAACAAAGTTTTGTACCTTTCTGCGGTCTTTGTATCAATATGGTGAGGGAAGATACGACACTGACTTACTTTGCAACCGCCACAGTCCGAGGTGGATCAACCTATTTATATACAAACCTCTCCGGAAACTCCAGCGGCCCAGCCTCCTTTCACGCTGGTGACATGATGAAATCGTCAATTCCATTTGTACCTACTTCATTTCATTTCAGCGAATATTTCGGCCAGTGCGCAGATTTTATTAAGCAACTGAAACAACAAATAAGTTCTCACTTTCTATCATATTGGGCAATTACTTAAACCAAGAAGTAGGTAAATATGCTTCTTCCTAGCTGAACCACGATTTCTTATGCACCTGATCCCACTTGGCCATATTGACTAAAATCGACTCTCTGACTTGATTCTTATCTCGCGACTGACCATAGTAGTCGACAAAGTCCCCATCTGGATTTACCAGATACATGATGATTGTGTGATCGACCTAGGCAAGGGTTATACATACACAATTTGAGTTTCAAGCCAACGCAAAATTGCTTACAATGTAATCATCATCCTGATCTCTAGGTCCAGCACTGAAGTAAACCCTAAATGCTTTGCAGACGCCCTTGATTTGTTCCGTATTCCCAGTCAAACCCAACAGCTTTGGTGAGAACTCCTTTACGTATTTACCGACGACCTCTTTGGAATCTCTCGCTGGGTCAACTGTGATGAAGATTGGATGGATTCCAGGACTTTTTGGGGTTTTATCTATGAAAAGAAGCATTGCAAAACTTTATCTCATGTAAATTAAAACTTCATAGTTACCTATTTCATCAACGACCGAGGCCATTTTCTCCAGCTCATCTGGACAAATATCGGGGCAATGCGTAAATCCGAAATATATGAGCAGCCATTTACCAAGGAAATCTTCAGATTTTCTCGTCTTTCCATCGGAATCGATGAGTTCCCATTTGCCACCAATCGCTGCTTTACCCAGTTGCCTTTTGCGTTCCCGCATCATTGCTTCATCTTTCTCGTTTTTAACATAATACATAAACCCTAGTCCTCCAGCTCCGATGACAGCTAGAATGCCGAGGCTTTTCCATGAAATAGGGCCTTTGCCTTTTGCTGCACCCGTCTTTTCAGACTGATGGCGGACTATTTGTGCATAGTTGGGCACTCTTAAGGTAGCTCGTTCTACTGGAAAATTCCTTCGGCATGACACAAGCAATCGCTGTAAATTCCTGGACATAGTTTTTATTGCTGCCGGGGGTATGTTAGGTTAGGAATCTGCGACTGATTTGGAAACATTTTATGTAATTATCTAACTAGATTTGACCGTTAGTATGGAATATAAATGCAACTTTACCTTAAGAAATACGGTTTAATATTTATATTATTGACAAATCTTGTTAAATATGAGAGAAATGCAACAAAAAACAAAAATGCAGCCTATGGCTCGAGAAAAATCTACAAATCGCTGCAAATCAATATTTTGACAGTTATCAGCTGAAGCGTTTGTTTCAAGATAAAAAAAAACAGCTGTCAGAAGAATTTGAACTGAATGTAAGGGGGAGTTTAAATTCCAAGCAGGTAGGTATCATAGACAAACCATACTGAGACCCCCAACTGGCAATCCTCTTGCCGCTGGCCCCCTCGATTTTTTTTCAAATTCGCCATTTTGTTTTCCTATCGGTGTTATTTGAATTTAGAATCCGTGTGAGCAACAAAAAAAAAAGCGAACCAAAAAAAATGTGGTGAGTTTTCTTTTGACAGAAGTCGATTGACAAATGTCAAAATATGTAAACACAATTTTATTTTTCCTGCAACAAATTGAAAAAATGTAAGTTTTTGCGTATTTTTAGTGTTTAAATTAATAAATAAATACATTATATGTCTTATAGATTTGTCCAAGCTGCAGGAGAATACACGCCAACAAGAGTTTATGGCCAATTTCATGGAATACGAATCACAAACTGAACAGGCGAACGTTGAACAAAAGCGTACCTATCGATAACAAAAAGCGTAGGAAGACCGTGATTGTTAGTTGATTTTAATTTACATGAACCTGACGACGAATTGATAACCATTTTGTATCCACTTCTAGAAAGATACCAAGCAACAGCAGCATCGTGTCCAATTGGCAAGGCACCGGCCGCTATGAAGATCAATTATTGTCGCAGCAGCAACGTGACCAGGAGGACAATCTCAAAATGTAAGTACATATATAGTAAAAGTTGTGCACATTAATTTCTGAACCTTTAACACTAGGCAAGAGGAAAGTTTCGCACGCCAGGAGGCAATGAGCCGGCAAACTATCGAACTACTCGAGCACGAGATGTGAACCAAAGCCAAGGTAGACTGGGAGAATAATGACATCAACCTTAAACAGATTCGTCTAAATTATTATAAAAATAACAACATACGGATCGTTCAACACGTACAAGAACGATAAAATATTTCAAAATATTCTCAAAGATGTAAAGAAGTTTCTGCAGGTTTGTTTATAGATTGTCAAATTGGCTTTTCGTTTGAATGTCTTTATGCTTTCAGCAAGGCTCGGCTGAGTACATGTACCATAGGTGTGCAAATTCTATGGCAATTGGTGTGTGAAATGAACTCGTTGAAGAGGCAGATGTGAATTTGTGTTTCTCGAAGAATCGCAAAATCGACACATCCTTTCGCGACCAACAGTTGTACGACAATTTTCTGTTGTCTTGTTCGCTGCTAGTAAAGCAAGAGACAATAGCAAGAAATTGAATTAGATGGATGAATCACATCAAGTGTATGTTGATTGGAAATGATAGTTGTAAGCAGTTCGACTATGTTAATTTCTTGTTGTTTATTTCAGTCTTATATCACATATTTATTGGCAGCTCCACCGATGAGTCTTCGGACGATATGAACAGTGTCCAAGTAAGTAGCGAACCATTTACTCTTTGTAATTTTAAATAAAAAAAATATTTGCAATTACAGATTCCTACTTCATGGCAACCGGCATTTCTTGATTCGAATACATTGATCTTGTTCTTTGATCTCTATCAGATTCTGCCTGGACTGAAAATGTTAGTTGTAAACATTTGTACCAGAAAATCAGAATCCAAAAAATTGGAACAAAAGAGTAAGCAGCCACAGCAAAGAGACACTGAGTTATTGTAAATGATTTCAAAATTAACATATCTTTAAAGAAATGGTGCCTATTTATTTGGGTTGCAGGCAAATACTGTCTTGTATACTACTAACAATCAATAAATCCTGCAGCAAATTTGCGAAGCGACTATATGTGTGTTTTCTTCGACTTTTTAATTTTTTCTAAAGTGTTCCTTGCTGCAAAACTTAGAAGTAGAGAGTTCTTCTTGCTATCAAATGGAAAAACAGCCCCGAACAACAATCCACAACAAAGCAGCCGTTCATATACACCTCCAAATGCTCGGTGGCAAAGGAGGATTTAAATCCATGCTTCGTGCAATCGGTGACCAAATCGAAAGACTACAAACCATGAAGTTTGTCGTGACCTCAGTGGCAAGAGATAACGATATTAACGGAAGGAAATGACTTAAGGCTTACACATACGGCAAACTGGATGAACCCAATGAAGAGCCATCGACATCCAAAAAAGAAAGACTATCCATTTCATCTATATAGAATTAACAAATCTTTATTATTTACTATAAATAAACGTATAATACACAAAATAGGTTAGTTAAACCTAATAAAATGATCCTATGTCCAAATCTGGTAATCATTGTGTCGTAAATTGAGATGAGACCCATGCCAGGCGAAATTTAATTTAGTGAGTATAAGCTCCTCCGAGTTAAATTGTATTCTGGAAATAGACATTTTATATTTACTGCATATTCAAAACCACAGGTGCATAACACTTACTTGATTGAGTACGAGATTCCCGTTGAATGGTCAATGATCTTTCCCTTCTCCATTTGTCTCGGTTTTCCACCTCTTGCTGGAACTGTATGAGGCGCTCTAGGAAGGCAACCATTGCCGCATCGAACTTCGATCAAAACCACTTTCGTAAGGACCGATTTCATCCATATTTGTTGAATAAATTGGCACTAAATTGCTCTTATAATAGCGCCATTCATCTTCGGCGATCTTGAACTCACGTTCGAATAGTTCCAGCATTGAGTCGGTGCACTCATTGCACAATGGATAATCGAACTCAGAGTTAGATGACAAAGCATTAAAGAGCTGCGCCTTTGCTAGAAACTCAGTGCTCAGCTTTTTTATTTCTTTTCCATCGGAAACAAGGGTGACGTCAGTTCCATTTATCGAGTCCGTCAGATGGAAAGGTGGCACACAAGATAATCAAAACCACTTTCGTTAGGATCGATTTCATCCATATTTGTTGATAAATTGGCACTAAATTAAAGCATTTTATTGTGAAATGTCATTTGGCTAAAACTCATTAAAGTACTTACGCGATAATTCTGCCATGGCGTGCTCATTAATACTGCCTAAATTCCCATCCAGGATGAGTGGCTTTTGGCATCTTTGGCAAGCAAAGCTGACCGACACTCTTTCATCATCGCCATCGTCTTTCGGTGATGGTTCTTTAAAAAAAAATTGTTTCATTGATTTTATATAAACAACGTTGAGGCGTAGAGCAGGATTTGACTGCTGCCAGGCGGACTTGTAGATGCTATTTCTATTAGCTTTTCCCAGTAGACGTTTCTACTCCTAGAACCAAGTTATAGTAAAATGCTTGCAATTTTCGATAAAATAATTTTTTTTTCGCGTGGTGTGCGAGAACTTGGAAGATTTTTTCCAAATCTCAGATATATCGCATTTTTTGTTCTTTTGCTGCACAAGGATCGGTCAACTTGAGCTTCAGTACTTAAATCCATTACACAAACTTTTAATAAATGCACGAAATCGAAAACTAAAACAAAACTAAAACAAATAACGCATGTGTCAAGTCAATTGAGCTTGACAACAGTGGTGAATCTGTTGTGTCAGTGTCAGTTTCAACCGTGGTGGGCTGTGACAATCGTGACTGTGTTCAGAAGTACAGCTTTTTTTTAAAATTTGGTGAATAAGTATAGCCGTGTTTTTTTGAGCTTCTATCTCAGAAAAGCAAAGTAAAGTAGGATTTTCAGCACGCAATTACAAAAACTATTTCGAGTTTCGAAGTGTCAAGTATATCGTAATTGTTGTAATTAGCGTGCTGAAAATCCTACTTTACTTTGCTTTGCTGAGTTCGAAGCTCAAAAAAACAAGCCTTATATTCTTATCTCAGTACATTTTTTATCAATTTCCATATTAGTTGTTTCATAACATTCTGTAGGTATTTCTGTTCAACCAAAGTACTCATTCACGTTTATTGTTCCATTATAATATCAAAAGATACGACCCATAAATATATTAATGTATTCTTTGAAATACGAGACATATGTAAAAATAAAACCAATAAAAATACGTGTGCTCTATTTTTAATAATTTAAACTAACGGAGAAACTCATAATTTATACTTAATAATAGCAACGACATAAATCTTTGTATTTATAAATTATAACTAAACTTCAGAAGTATACTAAGCGACATAAGCCGAGTTTTTTTGAGCTTCGATCTCAGCAAAGCAAAGTAAAGTAGGCTTTTCAGCACGCTAATTACAACAACTATTGCGAATCTCGAAGTGTCAAGTGGAATGTAGTTGTTGTAATTGCGTGCTGAAAATCCTA
Organism: Cheilosia vernalis; assembly: GCA_949126925.1. Classification (NCBI taxonomy): domain Eukaryota; kingdom Metazoa; phylum Arthropoda; class Insecta; order Diptera; family Syrphidae; genus Cheilosia; species Cheilosia vernalis. Next base: position 9,239,007 of record OX421362.1, read on the forward strand.
CTTTGCTTTGCTGAGACGGAAGCTCAAAAAAACACGCCTATTATGTGGTAAGCATAAATTCGCTAAAAATGTTTTTATTTGTTTATTATTCTTCAGAACTGTTCATCTTTCTCTTGTGTCAAATAAATATACAATTATTTTTGAAAATTGATCACTGTCCACACAAAATTTAGTTGTAATAATTATTTTCAAATTTAACGGACAAAATTTGATGAACGCAGCCAGCAACTTTGCCCACAGCGGAAGCGGGTGGAAAGCAACTTTGCCCACAGCGGAAGTGGCTTCTGTAAGGTGCCAGCGTATTGGTGAAACGAAATTTTTGAAGTTTCGTGACATTTGTCAATACGATTTTCTATGTAGCAATACTAATGCACCTTACAGTTGCCACCCCATGGTAATACAGCTTGTAGGCAAGTAACGGAAAATCGGCCGGAGTTGGGGGTCTCAGTATTGTCTCTGGTAGGTATGAATTAATTTATGGCGTTTTCGATTTGGCAAAAAGATACATATTTTTTAAAAGAGAGAACCATTTTTTTATCGAGTAGATTTGCTAAAAAAATATATTTTTTTTTGATCTGAGGCACTTTTGAGAAAAAAACACACACTTTTACAAATACCAACGTTAATGACACACAGCTGGCTGTTACGAGTTCTTAATCATTTGAGTTATTGTTTTTAGTAAGATTGTAAATTTTACGCGTATGGAAACTAGATTTTAGAATAAAGTATTTCGAAATACGTTAAATGTGTGAAAATCAATTGAAATGGATTTCCAGTGGAAGTGAAAAATGTTGTTTTGCGGCAAACTCAATACACACAAGAACCAATAAAATTCAGATTTTATGTTCGATTTGGCAGCAAAAATATTGAATCTCATATTAAAATCTAAAAAGGCAAATCGAGACCGATATAATCCAAATTCACCAAATATTCTGACGCCCTTGCGGTTCCATTGAAATGTAATCTGACACTCAGTTGAATTTGACATATTACAAAAATTTCTCTGAATCTGATTCTTTTCCTGTCCCAATATTAAATTTACTTATGTCGTTTTCGATTTGGCTTTTCAGATTTTGATCTGAGATTTCAGATTTCTGCTGGCAAATCGAACATAAAATCTGAATTATATTGGTATGTGTGTGATGAGTTGGCGGCAAAAAAAAACATATTTATGTGGTATTCGTTTGGGCTTCTTCAGATTTGCTCTCAGATTCCACATTTCGTGTAGCTAATCGAACATAAAACTTGCTCTTGCTCTTTTTTGTGTTGATATTCGTGCGATTTGAATATGTGTAGTCTTCGACACTTTTCTAAGCGATTTCCATTCACTAGTTAAATTTTGTATTAAAACATTAGAAATAGCTGTTCCGATTGATTTCTAAATATATATACATAAATAATTTACACAAATAGATTCACCCGATGCAATGCCTTTCTTTGCTGGAGAAAAAATTCACTAAAAATGTAAACAAACTCCATCGCAGTTGTCAAACTCAAACGCACTTGTATTGGTAAATCTGAGAAAATATCTAGATTCGCAAAAGTGCTCTGAAATCTGAAAAAGATTGCTTTTTCCTGTACCAAACGAACATAAAAATTGCTCTGAGAGCAAAAAAAGTGATCTGAGAGCGCCCAATCGATTACCACATTACACTTGCACTCGAAATCCATTTCAATTGATTTTCACACATTTATAGTACTACATTTCGAAATCATTTAATATAAAAACTCGATCCCATACGCGTTAAATAAATAATTCAGTTAAAAAAGCAATCCTTCCAACGATAAACAATTCGTAACCCACGCTGTGTGTCATAAACATTGGTGTTAGTAAGTGAAAGTATGTGTAAAATCTGTGCCTTGATTTTGTGCGGTTTTTTCCGCAATGGCGGTGTCGGAAAGGGTTCACGTATAGGCGGATTCTATAAATGTGTTAGTGATATCGCGAACTGACAACTTCCCATATTTCCTGTTCTTATATTGCTTTGTTCCGGGAAATTCCAGGCGATCTTTCCCAGACGCAACCTAGGTAGCGAGAAGGATGTCGGATGAGAACAGCGTGACGCGTTGTGCGACAATTTGGTACCTTTTTCGAGGACACTAATGCAATTTGTTATTCCTTTGTTCCTTTTTATTAGTTGGAAAATTCACATTTTAGGACTATTCACATAAGAGCCAATTGCGAACGAACAGCGAACAAGCGAATATTTTGGATAATTCAATCACTTCAATCATTGTTCAATGTTAACTTCGATAGAATTTTTTCATTCGTGGGTTTGTGGATCCGCGAACGTTTTATGTGGATTGTGAATAAAGTGGGACAGTTCGCTGCAAGAATTTTCAATTGCTGTAATTGCTGTAATGGTAAATTGAGCTATTTAAATCGATTGAGAGTCAGATTTTTTTTTAGATAGACGCAAGATTTATTTAATATAAGGCTCTGGTGGAAAATAACTAGAATAAAAATCAATTTTCAATTCATAAATACAATTAAATTCATTTGTTCCCAATTCGCGCTTATGTGAATAGTACTAAAAAAAGGGTTTCAAAAACTGTGATTTCAAAATGAATATGTTTAAAACATAACGCGTAAATAGTGTACTTGTTAAATATTGGGAGAAAATACTAAATTTACGTAGCAGCGTCAGAAAAAGGCACATTTGTCTTTCATCGCCCCTTTTTTGGGACTTTTTAAAACTAAATTGAAAGAGATCTTAAAAGTAGATATAAAAATGAGTTGATATAATTTATAAACGAAATTCAATTCATTTTTTTATATTTATAAATAAAAATCAAAGCTAAAAGGTTTTTATTTTAAAAGTTGTCGTTGAAAACGAATTGCATCTAAAGTACTGTCTAGCTTACCCGAAGAACAACCTTAAAGACATCTAATTCTAATGTGATTTGGTTGTTTTGGCTTTATTTATAAAAGAAACGTTGTGAGAGAGTGATCTATTTACATTCTATATTGTATTGTAAAACTAAAACTAAAGTGTATAACCTTTCTTTAACACTCAGGGAGATTGTTGCAAAATTCTGAAAGGTAGCAAAACAAAAGAGCGGCGAAAGAAAAAAGTGTCATTTCTGAAGTTTCTCAGCAATTTAAGAATTTTCGCACAATATTTAACAATTGTTGGCTCCCCTTACCCTATAATCGTGTTCTGATAGACAGCAGCGTTATATTTTAAAGAAATTCATTTGGAAATCACAGTGTTTCTAAAAATTGCAAAGTTCCTTTTCAAACTAAAAAAATAGATACAGTAGCAACAAATTGTATCAGGATCCTCGAAAAAAGTGCCAAATTATTGCACAACGGTCACGTTGGTCACAGCGCGCGGCTCACTCACACATTCAAATCCGATTCGGACCGTTCCCTAGCGTCATCGCCTCAAAAACCGCACAAAATCAAAGCACTGAGGAAAAATTGAGATTTCTCAAAAGTGATCTGAGATCAAAAAAAGATTGTTTTTTGTGGCAAATAGAACATGAAAAGCAATCTCGATCAAAAAAAAAATGATTTTTTGTCAAATCGAAAACGACATTATACCATGTTCCCACCAAACGAAACCCCGAGGTTTCGTAAAATCTTTCCAAATCTCCGAGATTTCGCCATATATTTTTGAGATACCGAAATCTCGCGATTTCAGCGAAATCTATTTGAAATCCCTCTGAGTTCATCCATCCGTGAGAGGTTATCAAATCGAACAAGCCTTTATAGTGAACTTTGGTTTATTTTGTGTTCATTTGCAGATGTCAAAATATGAAACGCCACAACAACCAAAAAAAATATAAAAGAAGAATCGAAATTGTAAGAGTCTAAGAACTTGTACATTTAGCATTGTCCTGAGTTGATTTCTTTGTACTGCGAAATCGCCTATAAATGCTGCAATTATTTCCTTAATTTGTTCAGAACTCATTTTTGGTATTATTATTTTGCGTCAACAAACAGCTGTTTTGACAGCCACTTTAAATTTGACAGTTTTTGACTTATGAAATCACTTCAACTCGGTGGGAACGACTTACAAGGTTTCGGTAAAAGTTCATCGAAATCTCGCGATTTCAGTTTGGTGGGAACATGGTATTAGTTTTCTCAAGTAGGTACTTTCTTTTTTAACTACCTACTTGTATACTCCGATCCGCATAGGTAGGTATACCTTGCTATCAAGGTACCTATCGAATAGATCATGATTCCTCCTATGCACTCACCAAATGTTAAAACTAACATACCTAGAAATTGACAAGCACGTGTTGTTAGTTTAACGTTAAAAAAGTTCTTGAACAACAAAACTAAAAAATATAAGTGTGTAATTATCTTTTTAAATAATACTTACTTCGAATTAAACTAAAACTAATGGCTGATGTAGAGAAACCACGATTATACCTAGAAGAGCATAAGCTCAAGCAAGATCCGCACGACTATGGACTCGCTGACGAACCATTCAGCATTGAAACGTTCAAACAGAAATTTCAGATTGTTGTCGTTCGGTAATTTCCTCACACTGTCGTAATTTCAAACGAACTTACCATTTTTTCTTTAGATATGAAGGACTTGAGCTTGAGTTTGATATGGTTGGAGTTCATCCTGGAATCGCAAATGCTTTTCGGCGTCTTATGCTAAGCGAAGTCCCCAGTATGGCTATCGAGAAGGTGTACATCTACAACAACACATCTATTATTCAAGACGAAGTGTTGGCACATCGAATCGGTTTAATACCACTCAAGGCTGACCCACGTCTCTTCGAGTACAAGAGCGATGAAAGCGAGGATGGTGGAACTGAAAACGATACCCTAGAGTTTGAATTGAAAGTAAAATGCACCCGTCGCAAGGATGTCAAAGAGTCTGCAAACTTTGACACTATCTACAAAAACCACAAAATCTATTCGGGCCAAATAAAGTGGATTCCCAAGGGAAAGCAGGCCACGGTCCACAGTGAACCAGACATTGGGCCTATTAATGATGACATTCTGATTAGTCAAATGCGTCCGGGACATGAGTTCGACTTGAAATTACTGGCAGTTAAAGGAATAGGCAAAGATCATGCAAAGTTCTCACCAGTGGCTACGGCGTTCTACCGCCTATTGCCTGAGATAAAACTGAATCGGATGATATCGGGGAAGGAAGCATTTTTACTCCAAAAGTGCTTCTCGCCCGGAGTAATTGGAATCGACGATAATGACTGCGCGTTTGTAAAGGACGCCCGATATGATACCTGCAGTCGAAACGTTTATCGATACCCCCAATTGGCTGATGCTGTGACAATGTCCCGCATACGAGATCATTATATTTTCAGTATCGAGTCTGTAGGGGCGTTGAAGCCCGATGTGATCTTTATTGAAGCTGTTAAGGAGTTGAAGAAGAAGTGCAGAAAATTTTTAGACGAAATCGAGTCATCATAAGATTGGATAATAATGATTGTTATTTTTTAAGGAATTACATGTTAAAGAAATGTAATTGTGACTTTTAAATTTGTGTGATCAATAGAAAATATCGAATCTTGTAAGTATCTACAAACATTTTAGATTCACACTTATACTCTATACTGCATCTCGCGACAAAACACGGATAAGCTGCAATCAAATTAGGTTAAGAAAACAAAAATAATGAGAACCGAACCCGAAAACTACAGAGGACAGTGCGCGGTCACGCAAGTAGTAAGAACCAGAGACAATACAAAAAGTATCGTTTGTCTCTGTTAAGAACCATCCGCCAATCACCTACGATTACTTTATTTAAAATTTTATTGCAGAACTGATAATCGTATTCCAATCGCGTTTGAATCGTAGCATTTGGTGGAGTGTCAAATAATTTATTTACCAACGAAGGCGAGGATACAACTGACAAACGCGCCCATTTAAGCTAACCATTGTGACATCGCCACATCGCCGAAGTGTTGAGAGGAATTGTAGGGTTTTCTGTATGTCAGTTGTTTGTCAGTTGTCACTAGTGGAATAAACACGTCGTTTCAAATTATAAATTTATTAGTTTAAATAAATGTATTAGCTGTATAAACATTAATTAATGATAAAAACAAAACATAAAAATACAACATGGATAAGCGCTATGTACCGCTTAAAGAGTATGGCAGAGTTAATAAGAAACCAAAACTCGAGATAGTCGTCAACAAAGGAAGGTCAAATCAAAGCTTCTTTGCTCCTGGGCCTTCTCGTGATGCCGGTTTGAACATCATTAAAAATAACCACCCACAATATTACACATACACTTTCTTTTAGGTACAGTAAGAAGTCCACCAAAGTCCAGTCCCGATGATTTCTGGGATGATGATGACGATGATGTTATTCTACTGGCATCTCAAGTGGTCGAGAAAGAAATTCCCCATGAACAGATACCATCAGCGACTCAATCGATGGAGTTTTCGTTTAGTGAGTTTGTTCCAAACTCCAAAGTGACCAGCACACAGAAACCATTTGTTCCCGATGTGGAGGTCTTTTCAGAACTGTTGGACGATGATTGGGGAATGGACAATATACCTGAAGACCCTCCGCCAGTTTTTAAAGTCCCCGCAATTGTTCCTGCAAAACGGCCACATGTGGAGACTGAGAAGAGCTCCAGTGAGAGCAATCACACCGAGCGCCCTTTTAGTGATCTCACTAGGTCTGGCCCCCTTGCACTTAGCCAGGCACAACAGTCCCAAACTTCTTCATTAAGCCTTACCCAACCCACGTCAAGTAGCAAACCTTCAAATCGTGAAAAAGCCCACGAGTGTCAGATACTGTTTCTGCAGAAGCGAGCTGACAATCTGAAAAAAGAAAATACAAAACTATCCAAAGAACTGGACGAATTTAAAAACAGAATGGAGAGCAAGGATGGAGAGGTTTGTCTTCCAAACTGTGTAAACCTTTCTAATTCTTTACCTTCCAGGTATCACTACTGCGCGACGAAATCAGGCATATGAAGCAGCAAATCCAGTCGGCCCACCGTGAGAAACTGAACTGTTCAGATGCTTTTAAGAATGAATGGAAGTGCAAAATCAATGAGCTATCAAAGCAAATTGAGGCCCAGCAGACAGTGCTCGAATTCAAAACAATGGAAATATCGAAACTGAAAATCAATAATGCCGACGAGACTATGCGGTACGAACATACCATGCGAGAGAACCTCAATGAAAGCATTTCGCACCAGCGAAACATCAGGGTAACTTCGGCCAACCGTCGTCGAATCACTAAACTGCACAGCTATTCGTGGCCAAATATTAGAATACCCACTATGCACAGCATTCCAATTGAGATCTTTGAGCATTCCACAGAGAAGGGAAACTCCAAGTTCAGGAAAGATGTCTTCCAGCGAGAGATGGAACGACTACAGTTTCAGATGTCCCGACTGCAGTATGTCACCCTGATGAACACAGTCCAAAGAACCGACCTAGCAAGAAGTGTTATTGACTCGGCAAAGTGCGTTTTATCCGAGTTCTGGACTTATGTCCACAGTCTGGAGTACAACAAGCACTGCCATAGTTTGCCATATCACTCCTATGACATAACCAAGGATAGCAGATCAGAGGGCGGATCCTGTAGTCTCTTCCAAGCAGAAGTGCTATTTCCCGCCGAAAAGACAATAAACCTTCGACGATACGTGGCTGGGCTAAGCATCGTCTGTCAAATGGTACCTGAAACAAGTGCCCTTCTCATTTCCATACATCACAACGAGTACCTGCTCATTGAGATCATCGTCGATGCCCTGAATAAGCTGGGATTTTCAAACGAAATCTGTCAGCACTTTGGCGTCGTTGAATCGTTTGCCTTATTGCTGAGCACACTGTGGGACAATCACATCGACGAGGAGTGTCACCATGAGCATTTAGTAAGTCTTCTCAAGACTATAGTCTTTTGCAGGCCAAATGCGTGGGCGAGCAAACACATCACACGGTGCCTTCTGAGAGGGTCCTCCGCTATTCGAGGGTATTTGTGTTGCAATTCACAGAAACAAGCATTCTCCGTATCTGGGGCTAGCTATAAGTTTACCCCTGATTCGTGTGTGCTTCAGGTATACGCGGCTGTATTGGAAATTTCATTTCCAGTACACCAGGCTGTAAGCGCAAGTCAATTCAGGTTACTGGCTGAGATCTGCTACAATCATTCGATTTTCTTTACAAAGTGCTTTACTGATCCCCCACCTTTTGTGCTTGATTCGCTGCCATACGACTCTGATTTGGACGCTGATGACTTCCAAAACGATATCAGGTGCAAGTGCTACTTTATGATGTGCAACAGTGTAGTTAAACTGGTATTTCAGGTCCTACGCCAGTGGCAACTTAAGAAAGAACAACAAGGTAAGGTCGGCCGAAAATAAGTCATCATTGGTGTCTATGTATTTGTTGAAGCGCTTGCAACAAGTTTTTAATTCCAACTTCGTTCCTTGTAATACAGAATTGAAGCTTATTGAAAACCTATCCAAAGTGGGAGTTCACCTGATGCACACGATCTACATTCGATACTATATGACGAAGCTGTTCAATCATAAAGGTTACTCAACTCGGCACTATCTTTACTTCATTTGCAAGTATTGGTCAGACAATATGGACTTGTTGCGGTTTACCGAAAAACACAGTAAGCACAATTGATTGGATGAACCATTTAACCCTTGAACTCGCAATATTTTTATTTTTATTTTTTACATTAGGAGAAGCACTGGACGAGTTGATGAACTCGCATTTAGTTGGTATAAATACATCACAAGAGTTGCAGGACGATTCGAAGGTTCAAAGAGACTTGATCAGATGGTACAAATGTTCTGGCGAAACTAGGCCAGAAGTAACAGGAAATGGGATTGTTACTGACAAACGGAAAGATGTCGCCAAACTAAGCATACTTGAGAAGACCTGCGATGCAGAACTTTTCTTTCAGCGATACTAACTGGCTTATTATTAGAATTGTAAAGATTAAAATTTTTTATTGTAGATGAATATTTATTTTGTATTTAATGTTTAATAGTCGCACATATTTGTGTATATTCGATTTGGAAGTCCTACGAGACGTAGCGCTGCGAAGATGAAAATGTAAATAAAAGTCGGCCGCAACGCATATACAAACAATTGTGAACGCACTGCCGGTAAAACAAATAAAGCAAAACTGCATGAAATTTGTATTTTTCATTTAAACTACTACTACATGATTTGGCTGTGGTGTAGGAGCAGGCATCTTCTCAACAGAATTGAACATCGCTAAAACTCTTCGCCTTCCCAGCCAGCGTCTTTCAAGCAGAAGTACTTGTAATTAAGGAGGCGTGCAGACTGCTCCTTAGCATAGTTAAACCCAGAAAAAATAGGCATCTTCGTCGACAGTCAGGTCACGATTAAGGCTATTGGTGCAATTAAGTCGACGCCCAAACTTGTTGTGGAACGCAGGGAGACACTGACCAGGGCTTGTCATCGGTTTGAAATCACTCTCGTCTGGGTTCCCGGGCATAGGAACATTGAGGGGAAGGAGAAAGCCGATGACCTTGCCAGACGTGGCTCTGCTCTGTGGGATATGTAAAGAGAGAAATCCTACTGCTTTTCACCTCAAGGGCTGAGACTAGATGGATGAACCTGACGAACCAGAAAACCTGGGGCAAATAGCGTCGTCCGTGAACGAGCATTACGAGACGGAATTTGTTTTTGTTTCACATGTAAAATCAACGTATAGTTCGTTCACGGAATTGGCGATACGACCCCTGGCCAACATACGATGATGCCAGAAAACACAACCTCTTAGCCAGAACGCGTGCAGATGTCGCCTTTGGCCTTTAGAAACTCACGCTGCCAAGCTTGCCAACCCCCATAACAACAACTGCCGTAGTTGCGCTGCCACAAACAAGACTGAAAGAGTGTTCTATCTTTTTTGTAAGTGTCCGGCCGCAGCCAGCCCCAGAGCACTAGGTCACCCCGTTTATGATGACCTTTCGGCCATCCAAAGCATCCATTTCAACAAGATTATCAAATTTTTCAACTCCACAGGCTGCTTTTGAGCTCCCTTAACTGCCTTCATCCCCCTTTATTTCAGGTTCCGTTATTTGTGGTCTCAAAACGGCGCACAATGCGCTACTTGTGTTTTTCCCTCGTCGGTAACGGGAATACAGCCACTTAAACCAACCAACCAACCTGATTGGACAATCCTTTCTCAATAAGAAATTCCTTTCGCCATGGAACCATGTTTCAGCCGTACACATGAGCCGCCTCCTTGGGGTCTCCGTTATGCGCATCTAAAGATACCTATTTTTTTTTTTTTCACGAAAAAAGTAGAGTTCGAACTATAAAGCCCAACCAGACGAGATTTCCGCAAATAAAAGTGCATTTAATACCTACTTGATTTTGATCATTTTCATTTTTATTAACATTTCTTAACCATTAGTGCAGTGTTACAAAAATCATTTTGAGTAGGTTAGATATCTATTCTTCCTTTACCACTTTGAATCTATTCCCTTCGTTCATTTTATTTGAACGTTGGGAATATTTCAAAGAATGGAGTGGTTGAGAGGTCCATGGTTCTTCGGGTAAAGCTTCAAAGGTTCTTCGGGATTACTTTGGGTTCTCTAATATAATTTCGTCCGCAATCTCGGTTTTGGTCAAGAACAGGAAAAATGTTTCCGAACTGCGTCTTATGGATTACTATATAACAATGGAGTCTGGATCCGATTTCGTATCAAAAATCAATTAATCGGTGCATGCGCATTACTTTTCTTTGAAGATGCAGGCATGGCATACGTACATAGCGGAATCCTCAACAAATAAAAAGGAGCACACCATGAGTTGAATGCCGTTTTATAAGAAAAGAATTGGGAATTACAGTTATTTTAAGAAACATTTGAAGCAGTACCATTTTAGTTTAAAATAACGAACCAGATTGACGGAAACAGTGATTTATTCAATGAGAAAACTGCAAGAAAAATGCAGACGTGAAAAACATTTTTATTTAGTGTTTCTTTTTAGTACCTAGGTATTAAGGACTATTCACATGAGAGCGAGCGAACGAATTGCTGAAATGCGAACAAACCACTTTTGATGCATTTATGAACAAAAAATTGTACATTTTACTATACCAAGAGGAGGATAGTTATCCCATCAAAATGTATTAAGAAAACATGTTAATAAACAGTTTAAATAACGAAATTTCGAATTGCAAACTTTTTGCCGCGAACGAATACACCCTTGGCGCGAATTGTTAAAGTTTATTCACAATCCACATCATTCAATTCGCGTTCCACAAACTAACGAATAAAGCATTCGTTCGAACTTAACCTCAAACTCAAAATGTTATAGAGACAAAATAACGGCGACGGTCATTGGATTCGCGGGTTTCTGCGACCAAATTAAATGCATCATGTGAATGGACTGTCAAAACTTGCGAATAGTCGTTCGTTCGTAGGTAGTTGGTCGCTCTCATGTGAATGATCCTTTAATGAAGGTGCAGTATAGCACATACTCCACAACTACCTGCCGATCCCTTGAAAAAAGGTTATCCCGTTAGAAGTTTATTGGAAAGAAATTTTGAAAAAGATTTGTGCCAACAACTAAATATTAAATAGACCGTCAGCATAAAACTATTAAATTTATTCTAATACTTGGGTTATGGTGTTGATCGTCGATCGATAGAGGCATCTTCCGAAACAGGGCAATATTAATTATTGTTTGAAACGTACACACATTTTTGTTTAGCTTGATTTGTTGTTGCAAGACTTTTGTGTGCCGCAAAGAGAGTAAAAAAGGAATCTCCTGTAAGGTTTGTTCCTTTACTTTAGTAGTAAAAATCGAAAAGACTGTCTAAATGGAAGTGGTGGGAATAAATTCTCTCACAGAGAGAGAGAGACACTAGGTCCGTTCGTGTACTTTCAGTATAGAAAAATGAAAATTGTCAAATCTCTAAAATCGAGAGAGAATGCTCTCAATTTCAAGAGAAGTAGGTGATCGGGTTTCTTACAAAAAGTTTAAGAAATGTCATTTTGGCATAATTGTAAAAATGCAGCATCTACAAAATAAGTTGGAATTGAATTTTTTACAAGCTAAATACCTATTAAACTTTCCATTTGAATGCGCTGATATGTTCTAGAAGAACATTCAGTTATAACTTGTTCCTCTGATGTCGTTGACGAAAATAAATAGTTATACTTGTCCAACTTTTGAGCTGTCACTTAGTTGGCAGTTTTCATTTTTCAGTAAGTCGAAATTAGGCGAGTAGAAAATTACGGAAAATTGAAAAGAGGGGAAATGAATTTCTCTCTCATTTCTTTAAATTTTCTCAGTACGTGGTCGCATTTGCACATTTTTTACGTTTGCAAAAAAATACCTGAACGAACCTACTTAAAAAGTAAGGGAACGCTGTTGTAGTAATCTATGAAAAACGACAGATGGAAGAATTTCGTTGCCACTTTCGAGAAGAATCTTGAGGAGAACATTCAATTTCATTTTTCCACCTGTTGTCCTGTTAATACCATTTTAATACGCAAAAAATCGAAACAAATTTCAAATCAGCTGTTAATTGTAAGGTGACTGACAGCCTTTCAAATTCTTACACCAATGAATGTTGAGTAAAAATTCGTAAGATTCTCAGGGTAGCGGTAATATCTTGTTCTCTCGACGACGCTCTCTTTTACGAATTTTTCGAGTTAGGGAACGGCAATGAGTAAAAATTTGTAAGATTTAAAAGTAAAGGAACAGACCGGAATATAGGAACGGAAAATAGTGACGGTAGTACTTATTGTCCAACTTTGAAGATTCTTGCCGCGGCAATATACCTCTAGTTTATAGTTTAATGTAAACTCTGTATTGCAGTATTTTTCCAGTAAGCAATTTGAATTAAGACAGTAGCTCTTCACTATATTGCCGTTCGGTTTGAATGCTCATAGGACCGCTACAAATCGCGGCCTCCATTGTATTCAATTGAATTGTACATAAACACAAACACAAAATTTTATGATTTATGAATGTCAGGTTATATTTCTGGTTCAATGTATATACATGTAGGCTATATGTTTCTCCGTTTCGCTTCATTGCTAGAAATGTTATAGTTTAATTTAATTAATAAGAAAAACAGCAGCAATAATTCGCAAATATTGACAACATATTGATTTGATTTATTGGTTCGTTTCAATTTAAGTACAAAAGAATTTGTGTAAATGACTACAACTACATGATTCCTAAAGATGTATACATATATATTTAAATCTAATGTATGTATTTAATAAATACGGTATATGAAGAGATTACATGTTGTTTCCATAGATGAGTGCTTGTATTGTGTAATAACGTATACAATGCATGTAAAAAGCTAAAGCTTCTAAAATAATTCATTTTCGTGTTGAGAAATGCTTTCATAAAATACTTGTAGTTCTATTTTGTATTGTTGTTCTTAGTAAACTCTTCGTTTTGTTTGTTATTTTTTTTTTTGTAAACACACATACCTAAAAAATAAATTAAAAACTATATAAAAAAAAATAAGTTAAATTAAATTTCTTCTTATTTTTGGTTTCGCTCAGTCCAAAATGTTAACATAAAAATTAATTGAGATAAACTAAAGAAAGTAGTAAATCTTAGTTTGACTATTTTACTAAGTTAAATATTTGTTGTGTTGTTAATTAGAGATTACAATAATAATTTCTGAATAATGAGGTTTACTTAAAATAATCGGAAACGCTAAAATCCATCCAATGGAGGGCATAAAAATGATTCAAAGAGAACAAGAAAAGGTTGATTACTAAATGTGCTGATGATGTGATGATACTTTTATATGGTGAATACATTAAATATATAAATTTACCATCGTAATGGTGTGCTCTTGCTGACGTAACTGTTGGCGCTAAGTAAAAAAAAAACGAAAAACAAATTTGATACGTGAATATATAGGAATTTTCTTCTAGTTTAAATTGTATGTAGAAACAAACACTAATATGTGGGAAAAGCAGGACAGATTAAAAAAATAACATGTAACATAAAACAAAAAGCCCAGTTCATGCTTCTCTTTCTCCCATTGTCAGAAATAAGCCGCCGAAAGCTTTTTCGTATTCGAAGATTGCGAATTTACTATTGTCGGTTTCCATTCGGCAAAAAGAAGCGTCCGGGAGAGTTCGGAATCGTAAAAATGACTTCTGAAACCGCTCCATTGGCACAAAAAAATACTTTTCTGGTGATTCTGAGGAGAGAATTTGGCTTCTGAATTTTAAGTCCGCATCCACTCAAGAAGCACGCACACAACTGTAGTTTGTGTATATTATACAAGTCAGCTGACAGCTGCCGTAGATTATTTTTTGGCATTTCACCAATACTTTTGTGGATTAAATCAGAAGCAGTTTTCTTGTTCCATTGATTACAGAATGAGTGGATCTTCGAGTGAAACCAATGGAAAACGACATATCTACTGCTGGCTTTAGGGCGTTCAATAGGCGTTTTTCTGAGCTGAGCACTGAACTAAATTCGAGCATTATTTGTAATTTGTTCTGAGCTCATAGAGCTCGCTCTGACCATGCTCTGAGCGTAAAAAAAAGAAACACAAATAGGGCATAGGGCTATTAAAAACAGGGTGTGACCACACGCAAATATTTAAATGTGCAAATTCATTCAGAAAAAAAACATTTAAAAAAAAAAATAAACCAGACGTTTTACCAAAATATGTAGATGTGCCATTTCACTTACTATAGATATGAATATGAAATGTTGTTTTGTGGTTTGTTTGTGTTGGGTGTGGTTTGGAGGAGCGAAGTGGGCACATTATAGTTAGTAGAAGTGGGTTAACGCAATGCATTATAAATGTCCTCATTTACATTATATAGAGACTTTACCAATCCGTGTCTGTGCTGCCAAATGCCTACGTTTGCTAAAGGTTGCGCAATGGAAAAAAACCATAAGGCCCTAGTTATAGCCACACGTAAAACGAAACCGTAAATAAATTCGTTTGCTTTTTTAGACCACTTAATCCTATTGGCTGAACTCGTTCTTAGTTTTAAAATGTTACTTATGAATTATTATTTATTTTTAAAAAAATTAACAAGTAATCGTTAAAATTTCTAGAAAAATTATTTATTCATTTTTCCGTACGAAAAACTTTTTCTGATCTACTTCTCAGTCGATTCCACAACAAAAAAAAAATCATTCTCCTGAAATATTTCATTTCTTTGCTGTTCCATCTGTCAGGCATTTTTTTTCTGATAGAATCCAATCAGTGGTGGTTGATATCTTCCAATTGTTATCGAAGGAAACACATTTTTTTGACAGAATTTTTGCTATGACCACATTTACGAAAAAAAAAACTCATTTTCATACTGGTCCAACTTTTTCGGTTGTATTTTACGTATGACTATAACTGGGCCCTAAGTGAAAGATAATTGTTTTCGTACAAAATTTCGATCTCGAGATGTTAATCAATTCATTACTATGATAGAGTAATTTAAAAAAGTGGGTCGCCAAATTCTGTTTGTCTGTCCGCCTTTCTGTTTGTCTGTCATTCCACAGGCCTACAGCCTAAACGGCTGCCCGGATTTCATTCAAACTTCGGATTTAAAGTTTGTGGGCTTACAGTGCCATATATATGTGGGCTTACAGGGCCCATATAAAAATTTTGTACCAGTTTGATTTGATCGAAAACGGCTCTAACGATTTCAAACAAAATTGATATTTATGCTTAGTTGGTGAGATTATTATTAGATGAATAATGGTACTTTGGAAATTTCGACATACCTCGACCACTGTCCATACAATTGTAACAAAAATTGATTTCTAAGGTTATGTGGTCATTTATAACTTCATAGAAAACTCAGTTTTTCTCTACAATTGATTTTTGAAAATAGTATTTTTTTTAAATTTAGTTTTGTTTAGTTAACCTGAAAACGGTAGAAACGATTAAGACCAAAATGCAAACCTAGAGTCAAATTGATGTTTTTAAAAATATTGTGCCCTTAATTTTCAATTCGAAACACTGAAAACGCTAATTTTGAAAACTGCTCATATCCCGAAAACCCTATCTTCGATTTCGATAAAACTTTAAAAACGAAGTAATGCTTATATCCCGAACAATGACTTATAATATGTTTTCAGCTACATAGTTAAGCAATAGTATTTTTCAAACTAAACATTGCAATATTCGGAACTGTTTTGTCTGCAAAATTTTACAAAAACAGCTCATACATATTTAGGATGAAAAAATAACTTGGAGCTTACATGAACTCCTTTTGCATTCCATTTGCAGCCCACACATGACCATTACCACATTCGGTTAAGAACTGCTAATGCAAATTCAAAAACAAATCTCTAAAATCTTACATAAATAATCTATGAAAATATATCGGTCTACGACGAAAATTATTTTCAATAATAGACACCCTAAACCAGCGTTACTAATTATATTCCAGTCAAAAATAAAATCATGTCCTAACCTAACAAATAAGAAAACGGAAACTCCTGCTACACTTTGCATTGTACTCGAAAATCTTGTGAAATGTTAGAGTTTTATAGGCCAGTAGGCACTTATAACTGTCTAACCAGAACTAATAACCCAAAAGTGGATTTTATTTAACGCTATTGGTATACGAGTATTTCATGAAGCGTTTCTTTTATCGGTTCATCGGTTCTCTTGTATGTTAAAAAGCGACTGATGAGTGATTTGACAAGGCAACGAAAAGTAAGCAGCTGATGGAGATGGAGCCTGTGTATAACTATAATAACTGTCTGAAACAATTAATTTTCCATTTACAAGCCACCTGGTACGTTTTTAATCTAGAACGAACATAATGTCGTGAATCTCCCACCATGAAGCGAAACGACGTAACAATATGATTTCAAAGTAAGATAATGATGAGAACTAGCGAGTGATGATAACAAATTGGTCTACGAATTAAAGGGACAATATACCTTTCATTTCTGTTTACACCATTTCAATTTTCCTAGTTGTGGTTGGGTGCGAAATAAGTACACAATTCAAATGAATGCAAGCGTTAAAGCGTTAATCAACTTACTTGACAGCTCCAATTGCTTGACTAGGACTTAGTGTAATCAATGGCTTTAGACGTTCCAAGAATCGTTCGTTATTTCGCTCCAATTCGCGTTGATAGTCCTTCTGATCGGGTAGAATAAGGTTGCGATTTTTCTTGAGTGCATCAGTGCATCGTTTGGCGAATTCTTTGAAACATAAACGCAATTTATTTTGATGCCTCGTTGGTATGGTGACGCCATCAGCCAAATTCGACAAGAACACAGTGGCCATTTCCATTGGGCCCTGATTGACCGTGGTACCAATGCAACCCTGCAATACCATTTGTAAGATCTTTGGATCAGCTGGTTCTTGATTTGTTGCCGCCGCCAGTTCGAGAGTTTTCTTCTGAATGTCCTCGATTGCGACTTCGATTGGCTCCAAGATAATCTGTTGCCTGCTAATAACCTGGATACGTGTTTTCACGTACGGGAAATGGTTTGCTGTTGTGAGTATGGTTTTACGTTTGCACTGCTCGTTTAGTTCGCCATGAGCTTTGCCTCCTTTCGTGAATGGTGTGGCGAATATGAAACGCTCTAAAAAGAAATAAGGTTAGCTGGATATAGAGATGGGGAGGAAACGTCTTCATGCTTACTGATGTTAAAGTTCCTTTCAAAGTAAGTCTCCCTGTGACGCAACTCGAAAGTCTCAAAAAAAGGCTCAACATAGGTGATCTGTATATAGGCCTTATCCGGGTCTAAGCTGTTTACATCGACGTTGTTCGAATCCTTGATTATGTGCACAGAATCCGGACCAAAGCGATCTGCATAGAAACTCTAGAAATATTTTTTGTATTGGTTGGTGTCTGAACGGGGAACATTTTATTACTCACTTGTAATCTGCTGAAAATTTCTGGCAGCTTAGTCAACGTTGGCTCCTTATAGATAAACTCCTGCTGGTCCAAATCGCCAAAAGTCGTTCCGTAGAAACCCACACGAAAGTAAGTGCCAAAGACTCGCTTTCCTTGCAGCTGAGCGATCCTATTGAATGCCTCTTGCAGTTTACCATGTACCTTGCCCAACTTCTGGAAATCGCGGTTCGCTTCGCAGATGGGTATTAAAATTTTCAAAACCTCGTTCATTGCTTCATACATTCCAGCAATTTGGAACGAGTTTGCAGCTTCCTCCAACAACGCCTTCAGTCCGATCTCAGTAAAATGATTGCCAAGGCAAATACCATCTTCGCCGGGGCTTAATACATCGTCAGACACTGCCGACTCCATGAGAGCGTTGGGAGTGACTTTCTGGAAGCTTACCGCTCCGACTGGCAGATGCGTCTGCGATTCCAACATACTCAAGTACTCAGCGACTAGCGCAGCACTGTGCACATAACACATTGCCGCCTCCGTGTGGTTGGCTCGCTCGCGATGCTTTTTAGCCATATTTTCCAACCATGTCAGACGCAAGTCTGGATTGTTTTGATAGCCTTTGGCTATGCGATGCATTAGGTCGAGTAACATTTCGGGATCTTCTTGGTATTCTTTCATTTTCACCGTGTCCGATAGAATCATGTGCAAGTTGAACAGTAGGTCTTGCACTTGTTCGGGAAACGAGGTGTCTTGAAGATCGATATCGGACTCGGCGTAGACTAGAATGGTTTTTAATGCTCTGCGAAGGGACTGCTCGCTGAAGGAGGAGCTGGTTCCGACCAGTGAACTAAGGGACATGGTAACTTGCATTTTGACTCGTGCAAAGTTCTAGAATTCAAATAATAAAGTCGGTTAATCAATGAATTCTATTGAGATGTTATGACAGTGAACGTTTTGACTGTGATTGGCTACTCCTGGTTGCGTCAGCCGATGATGTCGAATGAGTCAGACATTTTGCAGTCTTTACATCGATTTTTTGGAACAAAATTTCACATGCAATATTCCCAAAGACACCCATCGATCTCAGCACACATAACAATAAAACATTCTCTACTTACATTTCCAATTTCAAAGTTTTGTCTCATAAGCAGGTATAAAGATGCTGCTGCTTGTGATCTGATTCCTGGCAACAACGACCCACAATGCTTGAGCAGCAACAAACAAATATCTGCACAGATATCTGTCTCCTCGTCGAACAATAAATTGGGAAACTTAAAAATCAGTGACCGCTGAGAGGCGAATAGATTCTGCAAGGCCAGTGTACTCTGATTGCGCGACAGCGCATGCAGTAGAACCTTCAGAACCGTGCGCAAAAGATTGTGATGTATTTCCGAGTTAGTGGCCACCTGAACAATAATCTCCAAGGCATCGAGTGTAACCAAAATGAACTCAGTGGCCAAAGAACCCTCTATACAATGAGTTATTTCAATCTCGGGCTCAGTCTTTACTTGTGTTTCGCAAAACTGTGACCGGTATGGCATTTGATCCTTCCGCCAGCGGAGCTTCTCTGTTGAGTTGCGATCTTTTCGACGGTTTATTAGATCATTTCGAGCTGAGCCCGTTCCGCGAATGTACTCCTCCAACTTCTCCTTCATGTCAGGTGTCTTGCGGAAGCTTTGAGTGTTGTTGCGTTTAACCATGGGCAGACGCTTTTGGCCTTTGTACTCAAAGCAAGGAATGCACCAATTCAGCACTTGCAGCATTTGGTGAACTCGATGAGGACTCAACCCGAGAACCCAACGATAGAGGATAGTCCGCTCTAGGTTTTTAATCACCCAAATGAAGCAGGCCAATAGATGACGAGTATCCTCCGTGTTCAACTGCGACTTGTTTTTAACTGGATCTGGTATGTAGGCGTATGTGCGACTGCCTGAAATAGCATATGCAACCTCAGGGCTTATTGTTGTCGTAGCAATTGGCTGATGCGGACCCTGATAGTCTTCTAGAAGTCCAATGCTGTGCAGCCTATCCTGGGTATCAGTTAAAAATTGATGCAACTGTGGGATGGTGTCCATTACGATTGCCAGCAGTGGAATGTAGAGTGACGCCACTCTTGCTCTGGCGTCGGCATCGCTGTACCGTGTATCCAAGTCGTGGGAGGTCATCAAGTTGCGCATGCAACGGATTGCTTTGCTGTGAAGCGGGGGATTTCTAAAAAGAAGGCCGAACATCAATGAAAGTGCTAGTTTTGAGCTTAATCTACTTACGAGACTTCCAGAGCAGTGGCCAGTTCACTGAGCACCAGTCCAACCAAATAGTGTTGCTGGCGAAAGTCTGCATTTAAGTCCGCTTGTAGCGCCTTATCAATGGAGCCCTAAAGAGGCAATACATGCAGATTAAGTTCTACTTATTCGCTTTTCTAGTACTTACATAAGAAGTTTGGCTGTTATTTGAATTCGTGCTGGGAGTCGGACTCGTAGGAGCCGGCACAGAGGTGTAGGGCGTAGCGAAGGGTAGATTTAGTGCAATGTAATGCTCGTGACTGCAAACGATGCGAAGAAAGTCGACCTTGTAGTGCATAAGATCGGGAATAGAGGAATTCGTGGAAATCAAGACCTTGTAGTATATTCTAATGAGTCCAAACACAAATCCCCTGTCCATGATATTGAACAAGTCAAAAATAAAGAACCCTAAGCTTGCATTTAAGGACTGTGCCAACTTCTGATCATGACTATGATAGCCGACCACCTTTGTAGTCACCAAACGGACTAGTTTGGCTATATCCTCCGTGAATTGGTGTGGAAAACGACTTTTTCGCGGCACATTAAAAGCACGAGCCAGATCTAAATGCTCAATCATTGACTTTACCATGAGTTCAAAGAGAAACCAAGAATTGTTCATTGCCATGTCGGCGGTGGTTCCAGTTACCACGACCCAATGCAGAACAAGTGCTTCATGGAGCAAACGGATTTGTCCGTCGTGTCCCATGTAGGATTGACAGATTTCTGCAGTGATCTCTAAAATAAAATAAACGGTACAGATAAAGAATAGGAAACGTTTGTACAATGTAAGATAAGACGAAGTAGCTACCTTTTCTATCTAAACTTCTTCCCGAATGTTCGTGCATAATATAACCATCGTGTGACGTTGTCATCATTTCTTCGGCATTACTCCGACTGTAGGTGAGTCTTCGCTTTCCACTAAATGGATGCAGAATTTTTGTTTGAAACTGTACATATGTCGACAGCAGACTCTGTCGTCCATACTGGTCCACAACTAAGTCGTCAGAGAGAATCTAATGAAATAATAAATTTTGTAGTCCCCACGATCTATGGCCAGGACGACCAAAACTAACCGAAAGATTTTCCGACACCATGCAGAGCACTTCGAATACGTTCGCACCCAATGACAAAGTCTGTCCGCTGATCTTATACGTAGTGACAAGCAATTCGATGAGTTTATCCAAAACAATATGAAGATTCTTAACCAGCGGTTCCCGTTCTGCTTTCTTAATGTCCATCAGGCATTTCTTCATCTCTTTTTCCATGTTACCCTCGCCGATGTGCGGTGGAACCTTTTTTGATTCGAGAAACTCGCAAGCGAGGAAGAACCTAAAAGGCGACAATTGCAATAGGGAAATCAAGTCAAAAGCGAATCGCTTACCGATCAAGGTGCGGATCTAAAGTGTGTATCGATGTGACTGCATCGATGGTTACTGTGAAAACAGGACGATGATTATCCAACCACTTGGTGCCGGGTAAATGCACATTTGGCGGTATAAACGAATAGTTCTCGGGTGGAGTCTCAACCATGACGGGCAAATTGAATTCGCCCACTTTAAGCTTCCCATCCTCGAGCAATGGAATCCACGTGTACCCGACTGGAGTTTCAACAGAAGTCTGCACCTCTTGGGGTTTCTTCTGACAAGACACATGAAATAGCGTGAAAAGCAGGTGATGATTCTGCTTTATGCTCGCTGGAAGGGCGATTTTTATCTCATCGTAGAACGCCGGGCACTTATTATGATAATTGACGGCTGTAAATGCTTCAGAGCTATACTCGGGACAGGAGGACTTTGCGAAAACCGCCCTGAGTGCATCGGTTTGGGCTTCACCAGCCATGAGTTGGATGCGAACTGCTATATTGCGGGCCGAACCAGCACGGGCAGATAAATTCAACTCCTTTGGAGATACAAACAGGAGGTTGCGGTACGTGTAATGAGGAGTGTAGATGGTAGTGGACGGGAATTCGAGAATTTCCTTAACTGGCCGTGTATTGTCATCTGCAAATGATTGAAAATGCTTTGTATTCTCGAGTGTTTTCAGATTCAGTGCCTTACTTGGATATGGTTCTACTCTGACCAGCTCTGGGGAGAGAGCGCTTTTAATGTCTTCCGGACAAGGAGAGATCTCCAATTTAATAGATCCTGGAATGCATTTGTACTTCTTCATCACGGTTGCTGGCCGCTTCAGCTCCGGGAGAAACTTGTATAGATCCTCATCCTTCATTTTATCAGACTCCTGAGAAGTGGTTTATTTGACATTCGATCAATGTTAATTAAATTCTCCGACAAACCTGTTTAAAGAAGCTCGACACGGTTATAGTTATTGGCCTAAAGGTTTCAATACTGTTGGCAAACTCATCTGGCGACCATGAACGTCGCTTTTCGCTTTTCCTCTCCAATGAACCCCTGCGCGTCAAAGTGCCACTCATAACATTCGCTTTCTGGCGCAATTGGTCAAAGCTACTGGTCGAGGACTTGCGATCTACAAGAAGAACAAAATATTTATTGTGATAAACAATCGAACCCGACTACCAATACCCAAACTATTAGAACTTGAAGCAGTACCCAGACTACTGTTTTCCTTTTCATTATCAAAGTTATCCCCATTAAAGACGTTAGTCAGGTAGATGCCAGTCCAGGCGAAAGGCATTCGATATTTGCCCAGACGTTCACAGAAGTCGGCTGCATTCGATTTGGCTTTGTCTCGGTATTTCTCTTTGTCATCCTTGAGGTAGGGCTCCACACTGTCCTTGATATCACCTTGCAGGACTTTCTCCAGCCGGATGACCAGGAACAGATCGTTACTTGGATAGGTTATCTCGAAGATGCCTGTTCGGCTTTGAGTGCTCACATCGCTGTATTGCACGTGCGAGCTAAGCATCCGCTTTAGACTGTCCGAGTTCATGTCGAAGTAGAAGTTCTCGGAGATTTTCTTCTTCTCTTTGGCATCGTAGATTGCCATTGAGGCAAATATTGGTTCCACTTCCAGTTCGAGGCGTAATTGTAGACATTTTACGTGAATTCGATGGCCCTGATGTTCGATCGGCTTTTCAGCAGGCATTCGACGTTCGATTAGGTCTTCGGGATCAGCTTCTGGATACAAGCTGAACAGAGACTCTTGACGATCTTCTTGGCGACGATTTTCATTCGCCTGGTCGATACTTTCTGGCGGGAGATCATCGAGAAGATTTGGAATTAGGGGATCGTTGACAGAGCGACGTAAATCGAAACTGGCCCAAGAGCCACGTGGTGTGAGGGTATCGGTACATGACGATACTGACGATAGACTGGCAATCGATTGACGGCTGCTCGGTGTACAGCTGTCACTTTTGTCCGTGAGAGTGTCATCAAATGAAGCGAAATCCTTATCGATTTCGAATTCTTGCTGGAAACTGGTAGGACTGAGAGTGCCGCGGTCAACGCGTTCCCTGGTGCAACAAGAGCTGGAATAATGTCGTTGTGAATATTCGACGGTTTTCCACGGTCTGGTGAAGCAATTCACACACTCCTGGACGTGTGGTGGAAGTTCAGTTCTGAAATTGGGACCAATATTTATGAACAAAATTGAGAGTTCTGCCTAAAGTATATTTCTTGATATATTTTATTGTTTTGGCTACGGGCTATGCAACTTAATATGATTTATCTCTCATTTGTTTACCGCTATGGTTTATATCTCATTTCTTGATATATATGCTTGAAATTGCAGAAAAGATCGCTAGGCCAAACTATCAAAAATCATGCGTAGAGTATATATTTGTGGTTAATGTTTAACAATAAGAGCGTTCATATGCGCCGTTACTTTGAAGGCTAAAATCGACCTGATTTTCCATAGGAACATTAGGAAGTTCTTGGCACAGTCAAAATAAAAACCTACGCAAAGCAACCAAGCCTTACGCTATCCTATTAATTTGTTAGTACAATTCTCATGTACGCGTATGGAAAAAAAAACAACAAAATCTTTAGGTCAAGTCCCGGCGATCGACAACATTAATTAACTTGAGTAGAATTCGAGTTTCGAGTTTATTACTTAACAGATTAGCGTGGTTTTCAATTAACAAAACAATAAATTCTGATATTTAATAGGCAAGCGCTCTAATTCGAAGCATCAATTAAAATCCAGTCCCACACAACCATTACAAACTATTTTGCGTACAAAAGCGATTCGAGCTAGATAGATATGTGTCTTCCTGAGTCGGCAAATTGGATTGTCTCTTTTTCAACTCTTTCATTATAGAGGTCATTTCAAAGTTTTCCAGCTTATTCTAACATTCTTTCAACTTACATATTCTCCTTTGGCACAATATGTTCAACGGTACGAATCTTCCTTGGTATCGTCTTCACCGACACATCCCCGGGTGGAAATTCTAAAATTTGTCTCAATGGATCACGATTCAAAATACTCGAATGTTGAACTAGAAACTCTTCATAGTCCAATGGCTCCACCGGCTCCGTAAGGCAAATCTATTTTACACAAAGAAAACTCACAAATGACTCACACTCTTCAAGAAAACAAGGTAAAAAAAATCAATAAAATCATCCCCAAAGGATTTGTTGGATACAAGAAAATGCATTTCTGCCTTAAGCCGCTTACCGTAGACGAGCATAAAGAGGCAACATCTGTGGGTTTTGTTGTCAAGCCACTGCTCACCACGTTCTTCCGCACTTCCGACGCATGTTGCCTACGGCAATTGAATAAATAATTATAGTTTATTTCATAAAAATGGCAAACATTTGTGTATTGTGATATAAAGCCCATTGGACTATGGCATGGCAGACAGGGCGAGGTCATCCCTGTGACGCACCGTAGTAAGTCGGGACCAATAGATTTTACTTACTTGGAAAGTTTTTGCGCGAATTGCCGTTGATTTGAGGACATTTTTTTGCCACGCTTTTTGGCCACTTATATACCGATACGAAGCAAATTAATTTTCTTGAAGTTTCATTAATTTTTTGGCATTTTTTCAAAGAGATATCGAATTTTTATAGCTTCACTGTTTTTTGTTGAAGGTTTATATTCTGACGTCTTTGGACGCCATAGATGTGTCAAAAGTGGAAAAAAAGAAAATGGTGGTTTGTCAAAGTCATAAACGGCGTGAGACTAGAAAAAACGCACGTGACAGATTTATGTAGTGGTGATTTATTTACAGAATTTATGTATCCCGATGGAAAAGTGATGACTGTGTAGGAGAAGTGTCAGTTGACGAAAACCTTACAAAGGTCTAGTGAAACCATATAAAGTCGTAACAGTTTTGTGTGGATTTAGAACAAATTCAAATAATATTAAATGGAAATGAGGAAATATGAAAGAAATTCAGCAGTGTTTCATTTGTGTCAAATAAGGAAATAAAAGGAAATTGTGGGTAATCTGTATAAATACCAAAAACAGAAGGTATTCAAATGGACACAAATGTCGGTTTCTTTATTTAGGTATCGAACATTGCATCCACTATAATTGTTGAGATGTGTGTGGCTCGCTTCGCTTGCTGCGAATATTGTAAGCAATATACTACCTATATTGTGGACATCGCATCCTACCTATCCTGTATGTTTGCAATAGTGAAAGTTGCATAAAATATCAATGAATGGCTCTCTCGTAGTTGAGCTGCATTGGTATAAATGACCATGGATCACTTTGCTGTGGATAGATTGCGATAATCCTCTCCAATTCTTTTATTGTAAAAGACTTTAAATTTATAACAAAATAGATTGAGGAGACAATCCTGTTTATAGTCGAAGTCCATAATTATGCAAATATTTCATCCGCCACATATTTATTTATACAAACTATCTTTTAATTTCTTCAATTAATGTAACTTACAAGTATCGTTGCCACCTGGATATATTTCAGAATTTATAATGCAACTTAACTTAACATATTAGCAACTCAATTAGAATTCGAAACATATATTCAAATACTACTGGGAGGAAAGACAGTCTTTATAGGAAGTTATATAGCACCTTCATTTATTATATGCATAAAATGTGAAACCAATCGAATGAAATATGCAAACGTTTGCTAATTAGTTTTACCAGATAAGGTCATCTTAAAGCACCCCGGCTAAGGTGTGATTTATGGACTACTTATGTAAAAGTAAAATCTTACCAATGAGAGTTCTTCTCGCTATTAAACGATAACATCTTGATATTGCTGTTGATATGCAGGTATAAGCGCTTTAGACTTTTATGTTCACTAAGTTGAAGTCATAAGACGTGTGTAGATGGAAAGTTAAAATCACTGACCAATTTGCGATGACAGACTTGAAAAATAAAGAAAACGTTCATCACAAATCATTTATCACTGCAAACCATTCCGGCTAATAAACTCTACTCAGCACTAAAATAGGTTGATGACCTTTAAGAATTCTGGTGAAAAAAATATTCAGTTTTCTAGCCCAGAACACACTCCTCTAAAAAAGAAAAAGAAAAAATATCAACTTGGTTTCTGGAGAATACTATTAACCATCAAAATAATTTGTTTCCTTTTTTCTTCAACATGAAAATGATAAATAATGTTTACAACAACTATTATTAAAGATACAAATATAGCTCTTGAAAAAGGTCTCCATGAAGCCATCTGCTTGTGGAGGAAAGAAGTTCGATCAACACTATAGATATAGAAGATAGAACACAAATGCAATGCAATAAACAGAGCTAACGATCTTCTTGATCGAAACATTATAACAACCAGTTCTATTAGGAAATAAGCTGAATATACATCTAACCATGTATCAAGCGCTAAATTACCTTCTCTCATATAGGCCCACAAAATGGTGGAAGCATTTAAAGCACGCACAGATTACTGCGAGTGAAAGGGATCTAGAAATCTGGAATCTAAATCAATGTTGTTGTTTAGAAAAAAAAAAAAAAAAAATCACCAAATGGAGATGACACCAGTTCACCTCCACCTTGAATATATGCGAGCTTGCTTAGGCTTTCGGATTTTTGTTTATTAGCAGTTCACCGAATGATTAAAATGGTAAAACGTGGTCGATGTCATTCAAATGAATATTGAGTGGTTAAGCCAGAAAAAACTGAGTAGCTGAGTTATGGGCGAGAACTGAATCTAGTTTCTGGCTCATATCAGGGCACTCATTCCGTATGTCGATTATCGCCAGACGATATCGTTTCGACGATAGCTTTGCTTCACGTAACTTCAATAATCGTCTATCGTCCAGACGATATCGTTTTGATGATTGAAAATTTGCTTCACGTAAATCAATAATCGTCGAAACGCTATCGCCCAGACGATACAATTTGAGCGATACCTAATGAGGTATCGTTTTGCATTGATTTGTATGTTTTTCAAACAACTGACGATTTTTTATTGAATTTCAAGAAGAATTCTTCACTTTAGATATTTTTCAAATGCTACCAAATATATAAGTAATGACTTATGTACATTTTAGACTTATTTTTTATGAGCCTCACGCAAAAGCAAGAAATATTTTGGAAATGTATATTGGTGTTTACAAAGGAACAAAACTTATATCAATAATTCACTTTAACATTAAATTACATGTTGTCATAATCCTCATGTTGATTTGGAATTATAATTGGAAAACGGAAAAATAGTTTTTGCAAACGTTTGTGCTGCCCTCCATAACATTTGTATTGATAATGATAGTAGGTACAGCAATGAAAGCATATGAATTGGAACATTTCGACAAATATCCCGACTTCCATGAAGCTTACCTATCAATAATACATATTTTCGATGTTATTTGTTATTATTAATAAACTATGGAACAAATTTGAAATAATTCAACTTTACAATTTTCAAGTTTTTCCGGCATCAAACACAAAATTGTTTGCCAAAAAACTCATTTATGACATTTTAAACGACGTCTGATTGGAATTTTCATGTAGTTTGAGGGTCTCTGAAAGACACTCAATGCTCTCACCGCTCTCACGATTTGTATAAAATAAACGATAGACGAGACGATAGTGATAGAGTTACGGAAAGCAAATTGGTGACGAGATCGTTGACTACTATCGCTGAAACGATTATCGTTCTCAGAGTTACGGAATGAGTGCCCTGGAAAACAATGACAGATTTATAAAGCTAATAACTCTCACATTTGGATTTAAATTCTTGCTTGACGTTACTTTAAGTGACATTTGCATTGTATCCCGCCGGCTTGATGTTGATGTGTTCAGCAATAGAGGCGGGATGTAATGTGCAATTATTGTGGAGATCGTTGCTCATGTTAGGTATTTTATAACCGTCCAAAGCTGTGTACTGTATGTTCATAAATTATTTATTGGCTATACATCATAGAGCTGGTGGCTCAACATGTTATCTATGTTTACTGCAAGTAAAGTATACAGATGGTCCATACAAGTTTTATGTTTGAGACTGTAACGTTTATCGACCTTTTCGCCTTCGTCAAATTGAAAACACAAGAGATTAAAAAGATTTTGTGAAGCAAATAGTTCGCATAACTCATGTTGACAGAGATCTGACGTAGTTATTGACGCATTTTGAATGTGTCTTTTATGAGGACCTACCTACATTGAGCTCATTCGAAAATCTAGTTGTTTTCTTATCTTAATTCGACTAGATTGGTCTGGACTATGTAACCTGAACCCAAAAAGTAGATTGGAAGGTAACGCCACTTTTCCTGTGCAACCATAATACGCGAACTCTGAACTTAGTACTTGGCTAGATTCGTCGGATACCCTGCATAAACGTCAACTGAAAAAAAACTGTGAACAATCTAGGCCAATCATAACTGAAGACACATGAAGTCAGCCAGCTGTCGGACTTACTAAATTATATAAAAAAACGGTATGTATTAAATTTCGTTTAAGAACGGTGGAGGGTTTTAAAGATGTCGAAAACCGCTATAAAAAGAAATTTCGTGGTTAAGGTAATGTACGATTTCTTACACTGGGGACATTTTTCGTCACAGTTATTTATGAAATATCCAATACGGAAGTAGAATTTAGTAAAAGTTGACAGTGTACAAGAACAAGCCCACATTCGATTAAAAGCGATTACCCAAATGGACACACAACACTTAAAGTAAAATGGGCAACACAATAATAAAAAGATTAAGCAAATAGTTATATCCTTCAACAAGCTTGCGCTTTAAATTCAACAAACTGCAAAGATCTTATTGTTACTGTCGTCCACAAATCGATATCATATTGGAAACCGGATGTATAATGCTCATAACTATCAAAATCAAAAGAATCAATCGATTAACAAATTGATGATAATGAAATGATTAACCATATGAAGATAAAACTACGAATGCGGATGTTTTTTGACCTTAGTGTCGGAATAAAAATTTATCAACTCAAGTTTTTGACAGCTCTTCTCTTAGTGGTGTCACCAATTAAGATGGGTCTTCTAAATTACCATTCACAGTTGAATTTTTTTTTTTGCATACGCTTTTTCTCATTTTGCTGCCACTCGTGATTACAATATAAGCTTTAAATTATAATTCAAACAAAAATTAACTTTTATCTACTCCATATGATTAAAGCAGCTCCCTGACCTAACCGCGCACCTGGTCGCAGTCTATTAAGGTCAATAAAACTTTAATGTTTATTGTGTTAATTCTTAACGTGGGTGGACGTTGATTTATTGGATTTGGCAAAGATTCTAATTAATTCTTGAATTTTGCTCGTGGTTACAAAGTCGATGGACACATGATGTGCATAGATCGAGATCCGCTTTGTGAATTAGGCGCGTTCATCAACAGAGATTGATAGGGATTTATTAGGATTCCTTTGAGGATGTAGGCACATTTAATTCGTATAACTTTAAGGTTAAGTTTGTGAGGTGGCAACCAATGGGGTGGGGAAGTTCTTTACCATTTGCATTCGTAGCTTAAGAAGTGTCATATGACATTCGTTTTTTTTTGACATGTCTCTTGTCTCTTGTTATTTGTCATTTGCTAGAAGTATTAGCGCTTCATTTATTGGTCACTGCATTGACTCTTCACGTCAAAGCTGCTTTAATTATGAGATTGAAAAGATTCCGCTAAATTCGTTAGTGGAATGTTTTTACAAAAGGAGGTATTTTATTTATTTACCTATTTACCTTAGTAATTAAATTAGAAATCCGGTCATTGATATTAAGTTGTACGGTGTCTGGTGTTATAAAAATAGTACCCTCTTGTTCCCATATACCTACAGATATAAATTAATTTGCATTAAGTGATATATTCGAGGATTAGGCAACTCAATGATCATTTAAAAAAGAAATCTCTCTGGATAAAATTTGAATAGTGTGGTACCTACTCACAGCAAGCATTTGATCACATATTACATAATAGCGCGCCCATACAGAATAGTTACAGCAGATTGACCTAAGAACATATTATTCGCGATGATGTACTTACTTCTGACTTGCTATTTCATCAATCAAACAAAACAGTGGTTGTGTGTTTCGTTTTCTCAAGAAACATGTCCGACTCATGTATAGCTATTAAGCTAACTTTATCCTTTTCGAAGAAACCGCTTTCAGTGGATCATCTGCCAAATGTGCTTTACGAAACAGTGTGGCTTCCACCGGATCGTGACTCTTTGTAAGCATGTTCTGTAAGAGTTAAATTGGTTTTTGAAAGTGTTTCAGTTTAATTAGGCTGATGTACTTGCCTAGTGAACGGGAGCGATGGTTCCTATACCGACGACTTCAAATGCACCTTCACTGATTCACAAAGAGACGACACGACCGACAGTGAGACCACGAACAAAAGTTGGGACTCAATTTGATAGCAGCACACTCGTGCAGAAGTGCAAATAAGCAGCCACGAGTGTAATATGGCTTTCAATTAAACTTTACTGATATTAATAGATATAAATATTATTTTTTCCCCTTCGACGGGATACTAAGAATAGAATTTCCATTTAAGAACTTAAGGTTATTAGCACCACATTTAATTAGTATTCAGTGTGCAACAAGTAAATTTGTATAGCGCAATTACCTACTAAGTAGTCTTACAAGAATTAGTTGGAGAATTGGATCTCGTTTGCCGGCGAGTTCATGTGCGAATCTTATAGGTTATTGGTGTATCGTGTGAAACTGTTGAACTTTAAGGCCGTGTGTCAATTGCGCTAAATAATTATCCTCGGATAATATTCTGGCACTATCGTGGTGGAAAACGAACTTTTCAGCTGTCAAAAAATGATCCTCCTCCGGGAACAAGATAATAAATTATCTGCATAGGATACATTTTTTTCCGTTTGTGTTTTTTTATTTAAAATGGCAGCAAATCAGCGAAAGGAAAGAAATAACAACAAACCGTACAACATATGTAAGTAAATTGTAAGAAAATTGATAAAATTGTTAATAGAATTTGCTTTAATTTATAGGGACACATGATGACAAAATAAAGTTGATTAGTTTACGGATCGAACACAATGCAATGTTTACAAATAAAAATTCTATAATGAACCAATGTTGGAAGTATGTAATTCTGATAATTTAAATGGTATCAAAACAACTATTTATTATTCTTTTGTTTCGCAGGAATATAGCTGAGAAATTTGATGGGAAGAAAGATGCTAGACAGTGTATGCAGCAGTGGAAAAATTTATTACAAAAATACAAGGTATGGCTCTCTAAACGGTAAACGTTAAACAATGTATATAATCTTGCATATAGAAAACAGTAAGAAAATAGTGGTGGTTTATTTGGATTTCTAGGGGCAGGCACGAACGAAGTTGGTGTTATTATGATTTTACCATTTTAAAGAAAAAAAAAAAAAAAATACTTTCGCACCTGCTTCTAGAAAACCAAATGGGCTTCCTCTAAGTTTTTGATATATTTGATCTCGCCACACTGAGTACCATAATATGATGGCAAACTATGCTGATAATCGTTCAACGGTCTACCTTGACATTGTGTAGTTAAAGATCCGTTGTGTGTAGCTGGAACAAAAGTACTATATATATATATTTAATTACAGAAATGTTTGGCATATCACACTGGGGAAGGTGCAGGTGATGACGCACCTGATGATAAAATGGAAAAAAAAGAATGGCCATATTTCGACTATATCCATCAGTTTGCGTCAACTAAGGATAACTATTTTCCGGTGCTCACTATCGATAGCTCTGTTGGTACGGCTATGACACAGAAGGCACAAAAAGCAGGACAAGAACCTAGCCTTGAAGCAGAGCCGTCCACATCTTCCAGATTTTTGTCTCAAAATCTTTCCACAAGCTTTATCAACCCCTCACCACAAACTCCTGCGTCATGGGGATCGGCTATTGGAACGGCGTCACCATCTCCATCTACATCAACATCATCTCGATCGAGGCCATCAACAAGTCAACCCCGATCCTCAGCAGGCACTTTATCGGCTTTTGAGCGGTACATTATTAAAAGAGATAAGAGAGTGGAGAGAATAATGAATGGTTTATTGAGTGTGTTCGGTCAACTTGTGTCCAGGCAACATCCGGATGTACCATTGGGCAATTTATTGGTGGCTTCATCTTCCTCAGAGGACGAAGGCGATCCTGATGATTTTAACTGAAAAATGTTCTTTATTTGTTTCTCTGTTTTTAATTTATTTAATAAAAAAATGTCTTATATTTAAGGATTTATATGTTTTAGTTCAATCTACAGCGTCAGGCTATCCAACAAAGAATTTCGTAGGTAGATGGCCTCATCGGAATCTGGTATGTTTTCGTTTATAGTTTCCACATTTCTGGCTGCGTTGGATTCAACGATATCATCAATTTGCTCGACTGGTGGTCCTATTAAATGAAAAAAAGAAATTTAAATTTACATGAATAATTATGTTTTAATTGTTCATACCCAAATCTCCACTCTGAACACATATGTTGTGCAATACGCAAACGGCGAATATTGCTTTTACTGAGGTGATCACTTTAAGCTCCAGCGCCTTATGAAAAATATTCCTCCATCTCGTTTTCATCATTCCAAACACACATTCAACCACGTGCCTTGCCCTGCTGTGAATAGTATTAAGGCCTATTTTATTCACTCGAAGTTGAACACAACTTGGGGATTTTTATATGGGAAACTTCCCAAGTTGTGTTCAACTTCGAGTGAATAAAATGGGCCTAAGCCTTTTTTCTCGTGCGTTTGGTATTTTGAAAGGAGTTATGAATGACGGGTACTGGTCTTAATCTTAACCGGCAAGGGTAGCCACTGTCCCCCAGTAAGTAATAATAATTTGCGGGTGGATAGTTTACCCTCGCATATATGGGACTCATCTTAAAAACCTTTTGAATAAGTGAATATGCATTTTATTAATATTTTTTATGTGTATATAATTGCATGATACACTTAACCTAGTGTCATGCACAGATCCAGGATATCCAACAAAAACATTGCTGAACAAAAAGTTGCTCTCCACAATGGCCTGGCACTGAATCGAATAAAAACCCTTGTAATTCATATACTCGTCATGTTTGTTTACAGGGCATACGATTCGAATATGTGTGCCATCAATAGTGCCGATTGCGTTTGTAAAAATGCTGCTCCTGGACCGTCTGCAGAATTTTGCACCAATTTCTTCAAATTCCGAAGGTGCCAAAGTCTTTATGTTGTGCCGCATATCCTCAGCGAAGAAATTGAGAATTCTGTGAACAATTGGTTTCACCGTGAAACGACTCATCCCAATGAATCCACCAGCAACTCTGTAGCTACAAACGCGGCCATCCAATATAGGAAAACAATAAGTTCATATTGCTTTGACCAACCACTTCGCTTATTCGGTATTAGCTGTACAATTGCCCCAAAACTTCGGATTTCAAGGCGCAAATGTTCCCTACATTTTCGCAGATCGCTATTCATTATGGCACTCACATCGTCTGAAAAAACCCGAAGTCTGCAGTACTCCTAACGCTGTAAAATTATGAAATCTTTGAGTTTGAATTGAATATAAAATTATACTTCTCTGGTTCGTCTTCTGCGTAGGGGCAAGTAATCGAGGCTTATAAGACTTTGATACTGCAGCAATATCATTGACATCAGGGGGAATTAATACATCGAATATATGATCCATATTATTAGTTGTTGTTATTAAATTAGTTGTATGTTTGTTCTTTGATTTTATTGCTTTTAGTAAAACTTCGTATTGTGTTTTGCTATCGTCAAAAGTCTACTGAGAAATGTCAAAAATTTAGCTCAATCGACACAGCAAGATTTCACAAAAGCTACATTTTTAATTTTTATTCAACACACACAGAAATGTAAAAAAAATTATCCGAGGATAATTATTTAGCACAATTGACACTCCCTAGCTTTTTCGACATGTCTAATATTTATTTTAAGGGTAATAACTAATAAGGGTTAACGATTCTGACCTTAAAAGCATCAACTCTAAGGATACAGTACAAAGGCAAGACATTTAGACCGACTTTTGTTAATAAACTCAGCTTAAGTATAGTTCTTAATAACTGACGTACCAGACTGTGTACCCCGCATGAGCATGTATTTTCATATGGCAACAATTGTGCCAAGGTCAGCCAACAGCCTTATGATGAATCGTGGGAGATTCAAATTTAACAGTATCCAATTAACTTTGCGCTCTCATCATTAAAGGTGCTTCTTTTAATGGTCTCCTGTCCTCTTTTAATTATGTAAATCGATTTATCAAACTCAACCTAGACAATGGTCGGGCGCCTCATTTAAAGCTAACAAATATATTCGAAGAAAAAAAAAAATTATTTGGAACATAAAAATATTAATCAACACACTGAATTAGGTACGGCAACTTAACAGCACGCCGTGCTCCAATAAAAAATTCAATTGGATATATGCGCTCACGCGGTTCGATGAGGTAATAGTAATACCTACCTAGCGCATATGAAGAGCGATTTTCGTAGCCTAGGTCTTGGTTGTTGTGGACCGTTTGTGTGCTTCACAGTCAAGCTATGGCCAGATTCCTTTATACTTTACTCATGATGGCCGAAGAGGTGTTAATTTTTTAATTTAACCAACGATGCGTGAGTCCGATCGTTGGCCTTTGGTACATACGATTATTTACTATTTACAGACCAGCTATATGGGTAGCGGAGGAGTGGAGGTGGTGGCTTATATCAAAGGTGTCTTTCGACATCTCTGTGTTCGGCACTAGATGTCGACGAATCTCTAATCAATCTGCAAATAAGTGTCTTACTAGTTACAAGTGCAGCGAGAGGCTCATTGATTGATAGCATATGACCTCAGGAGATTGATTTGTGTTTGTACGCATTTTGGATTATGTCAAATTCAAATTTGTTATTTGATTGTCAGCGCTTGAAGTTATTAATTTATTTGACCTTGACGCTTGGTTGGTCTTAAGCTGTTTTACATGCTGAATAGTCTTGGTTTGGCAGTTCGAAGTGCGGCTTTTTCATGCACCTTATTAGTCTATGAAACCTATGGAATGGAGTGATGATCATCTAGTTTCCACTCTGAATGGTGAAACGATGCACTCGATTTGGAACCGAATCGTCACTAGTCAGTTGGTGATGAAAAACAGTTTTACTTTCAGAAGTATGCTACCAAGAGGTAGTCTAATATTGGTTGCAGTAGAAGGATTAAATACAAGAAAGAGACAGCTGGCACTGGCAGTATAATTAAATATTTTCTATTTGATGGCGAAATCATTTTTACTTTGCCCATCGACCTTTTTTCTGCAGTTGCATCTGCTTCCTTCATTTGGTCTCAAACGAAGAGGCGACTTCGCCGCACAGATGTTTAATTACAAAAACGCAGCTTAAAATCAAAATAGATGCAAAACATGTAAAGTTTATGTATGCGAAATTCACCACAGGCAAAGCAATTCGCATGTGAAGATGTTTATCTTGGCTATTGCGTTTGTTTACAGTTCAGACATAATCATATCGTCCGTATGACCATTGGGGTGGGGTCTTTAGGTTTCCATTTTCCTTCGGTTAAACATGCGATGCATACATTTCGTGATCACTGAATGGAATTTCCGCCATAAATTACTCACTTAAGGGCGTCTCGTTTACCTTTGATGAATTCAAATGCAAATGCAAAAGTTTTACTTAATATAAATTACGAAGCAATATGTGAAAAAGGTAAGCGCAGTATTTCCTCGATTAGATTAAAATTATTTTAAATATATTAACTATCGTTAAAACAATAATAACTTTGTTGGAGGGAAAATACTTCAGTCCGAAGTTTAGTTTCCATTCAAAATTGCATCAGAGATTAAATTAAAAGAAAGTTTTAAGCCGAGTATTAACAACATTATTTTCGGACTGTACAGAAATCTCTCCACAATTTATAAACTCGTGTATTTGTAATAACTGCGGTGCACATTTTCGCAAGCAAAATTTTACGAAATGAGTTCAATTCACAGAATAAAATACTTGTCTACACTTTTCTTGTAAACAGACAATTGATTGAAAGTGTGTATACAGCTTCGCTTAGTTTAAAGTTGAACAACGTGAACGTCGAGTAAGTTCGAGTAATGTGTAGCAGGAGGGAATGTGGACCACTGCCATAGCTCTTTTTTGCTTTTAAGCCTAGTATGATGTTCCAGGAAAGCTAAAATTAAGCGTCTCTCCAATGTTTCTCTCCACCACTTCGCTTAATGTTCGCTTAATTTTGACAGTGTAAGTTCCGTCAAAAAAACTGTGTTTGCACAGCTGATTGATGAACACTGTTTAGTCACTTAGTACCTACTTTCTAAAGAAAAATTTAAATTCTAAAAGAAATTGAACTAACCATTCTCCATAGGTACTGTTAATATGCTTTAGTTTGAAATTTTGTTGCGAATACCGAATTTTCTCTGATCTGTCAAAATTTAGCTGTGGGAAAATGTATTTTGCATTCATACGGTTACTTAAATTCTGTAGAGAGTTTTCGTACAGCGGCTAACAAATTTAACTTGAACTGCGTAGGCGTATGTACTGCTTCGCTTAACTGCTTCGCTTAATTTTATCTTTGGAGACATTTTTGTATGGGGGCTTAATTTAAGCGCGAGCAGCATACTAGGCTTAAAGCTTAGTACGCTGCTCTAGTTAAATTTTCGCTCCAATACAAAATTTCTCCAAAATTCAGCTGAGCCAAATTTAAGCGAACCCATTTAGCTATAAGTGCTACGCAGCTAGAGGTAAATAATCAAACTGTTGTCTCAGAATATACAAAATTTAGAGAGGAGATTTTCTCAAGCTAAATTTTTTACAGATCGTTGTGTTCTCTTGTTTTGTTGCGTTTTTTGAATAAATAGTTCGACGAGGAGTACCTACATAGAATCGGAAATGATTGAAATCAGACAGAGTTGAATTTAGTTATTTTCCAAGAACAGCTGTTTTTTTGTGACATTTATCCACTGCGTGCAATATGTCAAAATTTAGCAATGGCTTTTGCTGATGTTAGGAGAGAAAAGTTGGAGACCAGATAAAATTTAGTTTAGCTCGAGCAGCGTACTAACCTTAACCGAGTTACGAAATTGTGAAGATATTTCTGTACAGAATGTTGTTAACATGTTGTAAATTTCATTTTTGACAAAATGTCCACATCTTGATACTCATTACATTGTCTTATCTATTAATTGACAACTCAATTTTCCATTCATTGCCCGTTATCCATTTTAGTGTGTGCATCTATCTATGTAGTTAAACATTATTTGCCATGAACGTGAAGTTGAAAAAACTGTCAAAAGATATAATCTGGAAAATATTTGAATAAATTATATTCAGCAGAATATATAGATACAGTAATTATTTCAAATCTTCGCCTTTCCGAGAGGCGAATCAATTATTTTAAGTGGAAAGTAAAAGGTCCAAAAGCGCTTCGCACTCCGAAGGTCAAATGTGGTAATAACTCCCGCAATGCCGCTCTTTCATTATGCCAAAGACTCTTGTATCGAATTCTCTTAAAATGAATATGCGAAATCGCTATACAGATATCATCAGCATTTCCAAGGTTATCATTTCATTAACGATTATAAGCGGACGGCATTAATTTACATTAACAAGAGTTTATAACTATTTTATCCATTGGTGGTTTAAAGCGAATATAAAAAATGGGATCAAAAACTCCGGAAACCGAAGATTTCTTACAATCATTGTTTATATCTTGAATTGCCCCACGATCACTAGTATTGTTGGCGTTTTATTTGCTTTACATTTTAATACAAGTATCATTTTGATATTTACTCCTCTCATGTTGTACTATAATGAAAATTTCATCCGAACAAAACGAAACCGAAAGTGATGAAGGCCGGACAATATTTCGCGTCGCATTGTACCTGTAACATATGGAAACTTCAATCTTTAGGCAAATATGGTCAAATTGAATTGAATCGACTTATGTGATTATCGAGAATCTGTGAATGATAGTTGAATGGAACGCTATTTGGTTTGATGTTCAATTAAAGACGCAAGAGCTAAGTGTATAGGTTTTTTGTTGGTCCGTGGTTAAATATTTGGGATGGAAATAAGTCAAGGTTGACAGGCACCTAAGTTGCAAATTTGTACTTCATGATGGAATATTGTTTGAGATCTTAAAAGAAAGAGAGTGCTATTCACGATATGATGCCATTTATCTTTCCACAGTCGATTGAGCAATGAAGGTGTACATAGCTATGCATATGCATAGAATAGAATTAAAGAACAAAAAATTCGACGAAATAATCGCAATTATATCAGGTACCTATTCACTGTCAAAATATGTATCTGTCTTCTGTCAATGTCCCAACTTTAAAACCAAATATTTGACGTTTTTGGTTTTTAGTTCAGGGCAGAACCTGAACTGTCAATAAATATTTCGTGTTTCCATTTCAGTTAAGGTACATCAGGATCAGACCTTCCAATTTATGTGTAGTCTAAGTAAAAATCAGAGCACACCATATTGTAAGAGGTGTAGTAGTTAGAAATACAAAAAAAATCTGTTCACATGTTGTATTTTAAAAACACTAGCTGACAGTCCTCAAATGTGCTTCATAAGTAGATCAGGAGCATTTTACTCGTATTAGCTGTTTTAATGCTGAACTGTCAAAAGTAAGCTACTATTCAGCGGAGTACTCGAGGGAAATTGTATGTGTGCTTAGTTTTTGTCGCTGGTAGTGCCTAGTGCGCCTATTATGCTCATCTATGTCAAAGGAGTTGGAAAAATATATTAGGGGTATTCACGATCCGATGCAACTGATCTTGTATCATTGCGAAAGTGCGATAGTGGAATTTTTTTTCGCACTACATCAACAAAATAAACTGACTATAATTTCGCTATACTTTTGCACTTTATCTATACCCTGATCCAATTGTAACAGACAAATACAACAGAGTACAGTGCAGCCTTGTCAAGTTGACAGTTCGCCAAATTGTAAATTCCTGTGTGTAGCCCTCGGGATTAGAATATCCTCGTCAATATCAGAAAGGATTTTATTATAATCTACCAGAGAGTAACTCCATATCTTTGTCTGCATCATTCTCTTTAATAAATATCGAAGTATTGGTTTCTTTTCGCTTTTTTGTTGGCATAATAAATAATTGAAAGATTCAGAAAAAAAAAATCAGAACAAATGTCAATTATCCAACTGGATTTGTCATTTGTGTCAGTTTTGCTAGAGATGAGAAAAAGCGTGTTCACGATCTGAAAAAAAATAAATAAAAAATTCGCCTGCTACACCGAATCGTACAAATACCCCTATGTCCACTTTTTGGCTACCTAAAACTTGCAATATCTGTATATATTATATTTAAAACAATAACTAGTTAAACGACGAAAAATAGTTAGGTGGTTAGTAATACACACTTTTGTGAAGGAATTTGACAGTTTGACATAGCTGGTGTTCACTTCTCAACCGAATAAGAAGTATGTTATGTTAAAAATTAGTTTTGAAAGCCTGACAGCTGACTGACATATTAGCTTGTATTGGGCTGTTTTGAGCGCGTAAGGTCGACTTTATATATGCAGCACATAACTGTGAATTAGTGGCTGTTTAAAATGTAAAATTTGTTGGAAATTCGAAATTCCTTCATTTTGGAGTTTTTGAATGTGGCACTTTGAAACTGACAGTATTTATTTTAAAGAA
The DNA here is from genome assembly GCA_949126925.1 of Cheilosia vernalis. Lineage (NCBI taxonomy): Eukaryota > Metazoa > Arthropoda > Insecta > Diptera > Syrphidae > Cheilosia > Cheilosia vernalis. The sequence continues at coordinate 9,279,031 of OX421362.1, forward strand.
AAAACGTTAGCAACATTCAGTTTATGATTTTTAATCTGAAATTTTACAAGAATAAACATCTATTAAACAGAGATGTCTACATTAGTTTTGAGTGAGAAAAGAAATAAATGTCAGAATTAGTTAGTGCACTGAGGTCGATTTTGAACGCGGCCATAATGGAGACTTATAAATTGTTTTTATTAGGGGTATTCACGATTCGATGTAACAGGCCTAGTAAAATTGCGAAATTTTATTTTTTTTTATCAGATCGTGAACACACTTTTTCTCATGTCTTGCAAAACTGAAACAAATGACAGTTCCAGTTGGACAATTGACATTTGTTTTGAAAAAAACTTTTAAAATTTTTTGAAAGGGGAAAATTTGTTTTTAATAATTGTTTACTGTGTTTTCCATTATCTTTATTTTTTTCTGATACATACAGGAATAAAGAATTTAAATGAACTGTCAACTTCATAAGGCTACTCTGTTGTATTTTTCGGTTGCAATAGGATCAGATAAAGTGCAAAAGTGTTGCGAATTTTTATTCTGTATATTTTGTTGTTGTAGTGCGAAAAAAAGTTGCACTTTCGCATTTTCGCAATAATACAAGACCAGTTGCATCGAATCGTGAATACCCCTATTATCTACGTTTTTCATTTCTGTTTCTTTTTGTTTACTGTAAGAAAGTTTCTGATTTCTTAAATGAATGATGTTTTTTTTTTTTGTGTTCATTTAAACTTCAGGTTTCAATGCAGCCATTTCTTGAGAAATATATAAATCCGCACTGATTTGTATTTCCTTTAGATTAGAATATTGAATCAAAATCTATGTTAATTTCGAAACTTAATTGAATTAATTTTTCAAAGTCAAAGTCAAAGTCACAATCAAAATAAATTAGTAGCTCCAAGCCGCGTTTGTTTATTTCTCTTCCTTTTCGGCAGTTGATGAATGTGATTGGCTTGCTGCTCTTTTTTAATTAAGCTTACCAGATCAATCAGCTGTAATAAATTGTATTTACCAAAGATATTGTATAATTTATACGTTCAACATCTTGTTGATGATCGTATGTGTGTTCAATTTGAATTTCGTATAGTATATAGATCAAGACCTTTGCTAAAAGAAGGTCGTTTCGGATTATGTTAATTCGATTCGTAATTGACCCTTAAAATATGTTTCTTTCCGCGTATTCTTCAAGCAGAATTAATCTGTACTAATAGACATAGACAAAAGGTTTAGTGTCTTTCAAAAGAGTGACATGTGCTTGTGCAATACATAATATACGTGACATACGGTTGTACTCATCATCGTCAGTTAAATTGTGGCTGGGAGTTAAGATTTGCAATGGAACGCTCGAAGCATACACCCAGCAGTCATGGTTCAAATGTTGTGAAACCCAAGTACACTACACAACGAAGCTGAACATCTTTCCAATTTAAAAGTGGGTTGCGATGTGTACGATGTTGTGTCTGACGTTTTTATACCAATCCAGGAAAGCGCATTGTGTTGTCTTACCTCTGTACAAGTGTATGACATGTGCCCTTTGACTCGAGGATTTGTAACTTTGCAAGTCGTTGTTTGTGTTGTCTGTGCACCTCAGTCCGCCAACTATCGGGGTTAAACTAATCAAGGCTTGCGAATTGTGTTTGTTGCTTAGGCCGAAATCAATTATCTTATCACGTCATCAATAGAAGTGCGTGCGCATACCTATCGCACGATTTTTTCCTTTACGAGTCCTTCACAAGATCGCCGCGTCGCTTGGAAAGGTTAAGCAGTTCAGTCGTCTACCTCTATTGCCAATGTCAATGCTGTCATAACCAATAATTAAAAATTAATATTCAAGTGCATTCACATAATTTTATAGACCACGAAATTGCTGAAGTGCTGCGTGTACTATGAATAGTATATAGCGAGTAGTTCAGGCGGTACTGATTATCATTGTATAGTCCGTGGGGCAGACATAGCTTATACATCACGTGAGAGAGTCTTGGCGGCGGGGGTGGTATACCTACCTTATACCAATGGGTACCCAGGTGAATTATTAATTCGGATAAAGTTCCTTGTGGCTATGACTTGTGACTATTAAGACAATTAAAATAATTACGATCGCGGAGTATATATTTGGAATAATTGTTGTGTTCGATCGCTCCTCTTTAGATTCAAGATGATGCCATTCAGGTGGCAATGGAATAGTTTTGTATAATTCGATTTTCATTGAAAGTTAATAAGAATTTATTATCTACAGGAATTCCCAGTGAGTGATAGGTCTGATTTTTATTTTTTATGGCGGAACTAGTTGTGATAATCGGAATTCTAAAAGTAATTGAGAGCCCACCTATGCTCTTATGAACAATGATGACTTCACACGAAAAAAAGTTCTCTTTGCATTCCACTAGTGCAAGTACTCCATGCAAATGATTGACCTTTTGTATTTAAGTGTTTTGAATTCCCCGTCATATTAACAATTTGGTGGATGTATATATTGCTATTAGGTAAGTGCACATGAACACGCCAATAAAGTAGGTATGACATTGAACTGGTACTTAAAGACGCCGCAGAAACCGTCACCTCCGTTCTAATTAATTCATTGCACTAGTGCATATAATGCCGAAGTTGACACTGACTTTAATCACCTCAATTTGATTCACAGGTTAGAGATGTCCATACATCACTAATGCATATATATGTGAAGAAGATCTGATTCAATTTTCAAATCTAGTCTTAAAGAAATATATACATATCACAACAAATTGTTTGCATTTTATCACTAAACGTCAGTAAATTGACCTTTACTAGTATAGTCAGATACAAGTTTCACAGAAAAGTACCGACTGCAGCGATAAATTATTTATTTAATGTAATTGACTTTTCAGTATTTGAATATCTCATGATTTGAGGCAGCAGCTGTCAGCATACCTTAAAATATGGATAAGTTCTTGACGATAACGTACTGTATTTAGAACGATCCCTCATTTATCGTGAGTAGATTGCATTTTTTTTGCAGACTCTATTAACCTCAAATATCGCACAAGTGCATTTTCCATCCCCCCACCATGAATGCCAATGCAGAGAATCCGTCGTCGATCGGTGTAGGTGGAAAGCAAATCTACGTTCCGACCGACACATCACGGACTATTTCTCTGTCTAGTCAGAGTAGATGAGAGAAGAAACCGCGATGTCTCAGACACGAAAACAAAAACATATTCAGTCAGTTGGAAAGAATTCGATTTGTAGCTAAGACTTTGGCGGAAGTCCGTCATAATGAAGAGCGAGACCCTGGTGGTGATGAAGCAAAGAGATTCAATGGCAGCGATTAGTCAAACGGATGTTTTGAACGAGACTCTTCGCGGCAGCGATCGCGGTTCGCTATTCACGTCACCATAGATACACGTTTTTTAATTGCTCACACTTGTAGATCCTGTTCTGTTTGTGGTTAGTTTTGTTTTCTACACCAGGTACTAGTGATCAATCTAAGCATGGGTTGATGAGTATTTCGAAAAGCTATTGACATTACAAAGCGAGATGATGTGCGTCTGTTACAACTGCTATAAGAATGAGATGATGTTGCTGAACAAATAAGTTCGTTGGAGTTGTCCTGAATTATAGGGCGCCCACAAGTTCCTTTTAAACTTTCAGTTTCAGCAGTGACCCATCGACATACTGGGGCTACTTATTTTTGGAAGTGAAACTTTTAATGGGTAGTAATTGCAAACTTCGATGAAACCAAAAGGAGACAAATCCAGCTGTTAGCCGGTAAAAAGGCTTTGGAATATTTTCATGTAAAGGGTGTTTTTTTTTTAGAGGTATAGAACTTTAAGTTTTCAACACTATTTTAACTGGCGGCAATTTTGTCAGCTGTCAAGTGATTTATTTTTAGTTTAGTTTGGCATTTCAACACGAATAAACTGACGTGTAAACAACGCTTTCAAATTGGTCAAATTTATTTTGAAAATCATGGTTCTGTTCGAAATACGTATCGCGTCGTCGCTACGTAAATTTTCATAAGCCAATTTGTTTAGCGATGAAGCTCACTTTTGGTCGAATGGATATGTCAATTACTTAATAAAACTGCCGTGGTTGGAGTGATGATAATCTTCAAGTGTATGTTGAGACACCGTTATATCAACAGAAACTGACTGTTTGGTATGTGCTTTATGGGTTGGTGGATTAATTGGTCCGTACTTCTTTGAAAATGATGCTGGCCAGAACGTCAATGGTGACCGATATAGAGCCATGATTACTGACCTTTTCGTTCATTAATTGAACAACCATGATGTGCAGGAGCTTTGGTTTCAACAGGACGGCGCAACATGTCACACAGCTCGTGTGCCACAATTGATTTTTGAAGGAAACGTTTGCGGACCCGTGAATTGGCTTCCAAGATCGTGCGATTTAACGCCGCTTGACTCTTTTATGTGGGAATATGTGAAGTCGCTAGTCTACGCCGATAAGCTCGAAACGATTGACATTTTGGAGGACAACATTCACTGCGTTAGTGCCGATATACGGCCACAAATGTTGGAAAATGTCATCGAAAATAGGACCTAGGATTAGACTACGTTCGAGCCAGGCGTGGAGGTCATATGCCAGAAGTTATATTTAAATAATAATGCCAGAAGATTATCTTTCGAATAAAGCAATTATCATGCCAATTAAAAAAAAAAATCATCTTTGTTTTATTCCATTTCAAAGTTATGTACCTTTTTAAAAACAAAAAACACCCTTAACATGTGCGCCCAACTCTTCATATTACCTATCGTATTATCAAATCAATATGAGTCGCATTGTACAATTGCCTAAAGACACTAGGCCTCTTGCCCAAAGTCCGACATGTGTTTGCTTATATACCCTTCGGCTGTTTTTACAGCAAACCTCGATGGCAACATCTTCTTTACATAAAAACCCTTTTCCACAAAATCCAAAACTAAACGTCAACCATTTCGGATCTATTCAAAGAACTTGAGTTTTTTCTTTACAAAATGCAAATTATCCAACTGACATAACAAACCAATCGTCTGTCGAACAAATCAATTAGCATAATTAATTTATTTAAATAAAACAAGCGAAACAAAGCAATAACAACTGAGCTATGTAGGATATGTCCACTGAAGCTTATATTATATTATAATCGTAACATCTCTGTAATTTTTTGTATTCCTGTCACTGGCGTTGGAATGGAGCCGGTCTTCCCTCATATACATGTTTCCCGAACCGAAATACAATATCTTGTCAGCCCCATCTTTAGTGAAAGGTTAGCAGAGTTGATTTTATTTTAATTTGTTTTTTTTTGTTTTCTCTAACTTTAGAACAAGAAGAAATCATTAAAATGGTGCTAGGCAGTGCCAACCGGATTCGAATGCCATTATACTCTTTTTGGGAACATTTTGTAAAAAAGATGGTGTTATTTTTGAACAGAATTCATTCTAATGGCCCACGGATATTATTCTCCATGATAGTCGTGTTTTTTTGAGTTTCGATCTCAGCAAGGCAGATATTATTTTCAGCACGCAATTACAACCACTACTGTGAGTTCTCGAAGTGTCAAGTAGAGCGTAGTTGTTGTAATGGCGTGAATCGTGAAAATCCTTTCGAAGCGAAAAAAACACACCAATGATATTTGAACTACTTGTACTATAATAATGGTTAAGACTGCGAGTGTCATTTCTGGAGTAGCCAGAATTTCTGAATCGCCTGCCATTGTCTTCAGCAGTCAGTTCCCTGTTCTTCTTAACCATAAATCTATCTTCAAGTGGACTAAGGTATAGTCATGTGAGGTGCTGCAATCGCTTTGTTGCCGGAACTGAGTGGTGTGGCAATTTGTTTTTCTTATAAAATGAACAGACAATACTCATATGAATCCATTGGCGATATAACACGTTATTCTGACTAAAGAGGGACTTTGGTTTCTTGATTCAACTTCCACGGAAAGTCCTTGAGATTTTGTTTCCCTTTCGTTGAGTATAGTTCAACCGTATTATCTATATCAGCATTTTGTATGGCAATTCAGCGAATGAATATGAAATCGATATTTTATTATCGAACAGCTAAAGGCTGTTTTCTTAAAGCCATCGTAGTTTTTTTTTTTTGTATTCATATGGGTAGATGATGTGTAACTGCTAACTAATGAATCGATACTAATTTGTCACAAGATTTTGTGTCAATATCTTCGGTTTTGATCAGGTGCATATTAACTAATTTGAGAATGCAAAGTAGGCGAGCGTGTGACTTGAAGTTTAGGAAGTGTTTGTCTTTACGATGGCGCTACAATTGGGGGCGACGGATGAATATATTGACTAATCTAGATATAGATCCTTCATGTATGAAATATTGGCAATACTAGACATAAATTAGGTAGATGACAGTTCTAGCAAACAAAAAGTATTAAGTAGAGCTTATTAACCTAACCTTAAACTACAGACGTATATTTACTCAAAGGTCTTTGTAATGGATATAAATGTGGAATTGGACACGTTAATAGTGTTGTTCAAGGAGGCAATTTGGTTACTTTGGGTCTCAAAAATATTGCATCAGGCCGTCGAAAACGTACTGCGAAATTATAGATTGAAAAAAATGAACTTAAGTTACCACCAAGCCAGACGAGAAGCAAATTATATTCGGTAAAAAATCAATAAATGAATTAAATAAAAAAAATATGAAGATTTAAGAAATTTTGAATTGCGTTTTATTTTATTTTTAAAAAGGTCTAACCATTATTGGGAACTAGGAATCATTTTAAGTACCGCTTAATGAGTCCTACCAATAAACATTTCAAACCCCAATTCTTAATATTTTTTATTGTAACCAATTAAAAATTGTACCTATATGGGAATTTTCGCCTTTGCGAAATATAATGCAGCATTGTAATAGTTTCTCCCCAATGATTATGTCTAAATTGTTTTTTTTTTTTGTTGAAATAAAAAAATGTTGACGACTAAAAGGTTTTTATTTATTTTTAAATTTGAACTTGCAAATAAAATAACATCTCCTTTTCAACCTATTCCTACTCCAATTTTCCTAATATAGAGACTTCGTTTCGCGAACGTCTGACAAACATCCGAGAGTACAACTGTCTTGAAAGAGCTTCTCAATCGGCCGCTTGGAATCGGGATAAAATTGAATATACAGAAATTAGGGCTCATATTTAAAATATAAACAACTCGTATATTCAGAGAGAAAATATAGTTTTTTTTTTTAAGATTGTCTCACGGAAAGGAAACTTTAATGCAAAGTCAGATAAATCGAAGTTAAAATTATTTTAGGCACATTTTTAGTGGAATCAATAAACCTCGCCAAGCTATTTCTCTATAAAAGCAATAATTTTAATTAGTTCACAGTAGGTTAACCTTTTATATTTACTTTTACATTTGTAATAATAATAAAAATGTACTTTCGGGCCAAAATTGTCATCGGAAATAGTGGCACAACCATCTAACTTTGAATTTATGACATACGAAACCTTCTCGCAGTTACATCTTAAGCGCCCATACAAAATTCTCTCCAAAATTAAGCTGAGCTAAATTTAAACGAACCCATTTAGCTAAGTGGTACGCTGCTAGAGCTAAAAAATCAATCTTTTGTTTCAGAATGTACATCGTGTATCTGTCAAAATTTAGAGTGCCCATTTAATAGGTCGGAACATTTTTTCAAGCTTAATTTTTGATAGATCGTTGTGTTCTGTTGTTTCTTTTTTTTCGTTTTTGTATTGCGGAGATTGTTAGAAGTAAGCAAGGATGAGTTTTTTTTAATAAATTCCTCGTCGAGGAATACCTAGAATCGGAAACGGTTCAAGAGAATTGAATTTTTGAAGTAAGTTTTTTTCAAAGAACAGTTTCTTGTGACATTTATCCACAGCGCTCTCTATGTGAAAATTTAGATAGGACTTTAGCTGATGTTTGGAGAGAAAAGTTGGAGAGCAGATACAATTTAGTTTAGCTCGAACAGCGTACTAAGCTTTATAATATATAAATAGACGAAGGGAACAAGTTAAGAACCACTTTCACTGCCTTAACCACAACATATTCGATTTTTTTTTTTGTTGGGAAGATAATGCAGATATCCAATGCTGACTGTGATTAGTTTTTCAATTTGTTAAGCCGGGTCAATATAATGGTAGAATTTCTACCACTGGGCGAACTCTTGTATAAATAATTTCGTATGCAATTATATTTTAGGTTTGCCCCTAGGTACATACGTACTCACATTATCGATATAATTTGAATGATTTTTGAACTATGATAAATGAAAAATATTCCATTAATCATTTTGCATCTGCGTATAATATTATACGTGTAAAATAAGTGATTAGCTTAACAAAAAAAAAAGAAACATTTTGAATTGAAGGTGAAATTGTGCCTTTCTTTCTTTTCTCATAACGATCCATAATTAAGATCTTCCACGAAAAAGATGAGTTATTGTTATTTTAATGAATGGGCTTGAATTGGAATTTATTTATGCCTATATGTTTTGAAAGTTGGCAAAATTGCGTAATTAAATATAAATTCTTAGCTCACGAATTTTTATGGCTTTGGAGGTTGTGGGCCTTTGCATATAGTGAATTAGTAAATCAATGTTTGGCATATTAGCACTTAATGAAAATGTGGAAAGGTTACTGGAAAATGATTGGAATTGCTCTTCGGTTTCCATGAAGATCTGATGGTCCCTGTTAATCCGCATAGTTCTCGGCTGCAATATTTGAAAAGGAGGGAAGAAGGAAGATTGGTGCTGTTATTTTACTGACAAAAATATTTTGAGGGCTACGTGTTTTCTCAACTTTTTCTTTACCTAGAAGGACAGAAGTCAAGTATGTATAGATTTTCCTAAAAAGTTATGAATCGATGAAGTTGGATTTTGTACTTTTTGCCCTTCTCTCCCCTACTGAATTATTTGTGTTCAGTCTTTCCCTTTCTGCGAGTTTCACACTCACATACTTCTGAGTATTCAGTTTTGTTGCTAAATGTTCCTCTTTTTTTTAAGAACTATTTTTTAGATGGGCCGATACAAACAATAACAGCGTCGGACCAACTTCACTCGCTGAACAAGTTTTCCCAGTACATTTCACTTTCAGTTAAACATGTCACGCAGCCACAGTGTTATCGTCAAATATTTGCCCTAAGCTTCGCATTAAAATTTACTAGATGACTCGTCGATCTAGAGCCTAGAAATGATAAATTCCACTTTTTTTACGTGCCGCCAGCTTATTGGTATTCCACAGAAATGCCCACAAATGACCATGACAAAAGTAGACGAAAACAAAAAGAATTCACGAACAAAAAACTGCATTATACAGCAGAAAAAAAAAAAAAAATTAAACGCTTTAATATAACCATTGGGTAAAGGCTCCTAAATTTATTAGCAAACAGACTCGATTGATTGTTACAACAACATACAAAGGCAACAAAGATTACCACTGTGCCAATAGCGATGACGACAATCGGGCAAAAATGACAACAACAACTCTTTACATACTGACGGCAACGATGACATTCATGAGCGGTTTTTGGCACAATTGTGGTCAAGATTAAACGATCCGTTGGCTGCACAGTGCAGCCGACCAAGCGTCACCCAATCAAAGTCAGTTGAAAGCATATAAACGACGAAGCTGCAGATGAAAACAAAAGAGACTTCAAACGATCTTATTTGATTTGTAACGCGTCCTATTTGGGCTTATAGTTTTTGATAGATTGACTTAAGGTAGAAGTACATATTATCTAGTTGTCATTTATTTATAAATGAATTGGACTCACCCGCTGCAGATATTGAGTTAATACGGTTTGGTTTCATGCTAGATATTTCGCAAATCCAAGACGAAGGTTGTTGAATTCTTAATAGCGTGTGCTGTGGTTTATGACATTTTTAAACATAAATCTGCATATTTATTCGCTTTAAATTGACAGGTAATTGTCGCTGTCAGTAGGTCTTTGCTTGCATTAAAATTGTTTCAATCTCATTTCTTCTACAGAAAAGATTTTTTTGGACAAATGTAAAAATTGGTAAAAAAATATACGGGAACGCTTTTAGTTAAAGCAGTTGCAGGTAATTTGCCTGAAAGCGATTATGTGTTTGAGCACTATAAACAGTAATAAATAAAACATTCAGAAGTTGGAAACAAATTTCTGCAGAAATACCTCAATCTTGTGACATATCTTTATATTTTATTTATTTTGGATTTGTCAAAAAAAAAAAAAAAAATGCAAGCAAAAACTTGTACAAATTCAAATTCGTAATTTGTTGCTGCATGTTTGTTACTGAGTCGCAGTACCTACGTAGCTTTATCAACCTTTCATACAAAAACCAAAACTCTCATTGGCGGCTCTCAGATTCCAGATTTCGTGTGGCTAATCGAACATAAAAACGTCACTTGCTCTTTTTTGTGTTGATATGTGTGCGTTGAATATGTGTAGTCTTCGACACTTTTCTAAGCGATTTCCATTCACTGGTTAAATTTTGTATTAAAAAATTAGAAATATCTCTCCCGATTGATTTCTTAATATTTATACATACCTAAACAATTTACAAAAATAGATTCACCCGATGCAATGCTTTTTTTTGCTGGAGAAAAAAATCACTGAAAATGTAAACAAACTCCATCAGTTGTCAAACTCAAACGCACTTGTTTTGGATAATCTGAGAAAATATCTAGATTCGCAAAAGTGCTCTGAAATCTTAAAAAGATTGCTTTTTCCTGTACCAAACGAACATAAAAATTGATCTGAGAGCAAAAAAAAAACCGTGTTTTCGTCGAAAACTCGTCGATGCATTCACACCGACCACCAACTAGTTTTCGTTTGACGTTTCAATCAGCTGTGAGGCACTAGTCGTTAAACTTCGGTGCAAACTCTTTTGGTTACAAATTTCAAACGCATTAATTAACAAACAAAATTAATTTAGTGCATTTCAAAATAATGGCCCATCAATTAATTGTGGAAAACTATTTTAAGTTGTGAGTTTTGACATTTGTTCAGTCAGCCATTCTGCTGAATTTACTGAATATTACAAAATGTGTCGTTTTCGTGTTGTTTTTATTCTGTTTCCGTGGGAGTTTTCAAGAGTTTTCGCGAAAACCCGGTTTTCGGCTCGGTGTGAAATGCCTAAGTAATTTGCTACTTCTTACACTCGTTGTATAGGATGACTCGGGCTACAATTTATTAGAGGCTACTAAATTACGTCTTGCGCTCATATATTAACTATTTGGGTAAACTTTTCTGTGTTAGTGACAATCCATTTGGCCACATCTACCCTACAAGCTGAGGTATTTAAAAAAACATTAACAAATTTGTTGTGTGGACTTCGATGATGTGCATTTGGCGAGTTCCTAAAAAAAAAACACACTTTTTTTTCTTTTTTCTTTTTTATGTGGTTTATTGTTGTTTGGTGAGGTTTTCAGCAAAGTTCATGGGTCGTTGTGTGACTGTTGCTACTTTGACTTCGGTTTGGTGTTGTCGATGCTTTTGCTGGTTTGCATTCCGTTGACCTCAAAAGTCGCTATTCGATGGTAGTTAGTAGGTGCATTTTCAGGTTTCATCGCCGTTGAAATGATTGCCATCAAGAGAAGTATTTTTTTTTTGCGCTCCGTGTTACGGCAAATGTTATAGACCATGTTAATGGCCCCTTGGTGAGTGCAAAATGAAATGTTGTTCTGTGCCATGAAACGCAGTTGAATAGGTTGTTGGTTGTCTATCTGAAGAGGTCATTTGAATGCTAGATACTTAACTGAGGTGTGATTTGCAACGAAATATGATGCGTGTCTGTATTTGACCAACTTTTTTCTTGGAAACAACTTGCAAAATATTAGATAAAACCAATTGGGACATGTTTTAAAGGTTTTGTTATTATTTAGCCAAGAAACTTGGAGGTTGTCTGGATTGCTTTTTAAGAAGTAAGTTGATGTGATCACCATTCGAAATACTAAAACCTTCATAAACAAACATTTTTACTAAACTCCGCCAGAAGCTGAATAAAATAAATTCGCTTAAAAATTTAAACACCACATGAGTGAATCGCATAGTTTGAAAGTAATTATAATAACTAAATTATTGTAACATACCAATTGAATGTTATGTTCATAATATGTATTGATTTTCAGTTCTTTAACCTATCGCGTGATGGACATTGTAAAAGGCCAGACATTTTCATTGTTATTGTATATGGTTTAATTTATTAACCATGCACATATAGTGTAACCTTGTCAGAGTCACTAGGAAAAATTGCGAAGTTTAAAATTGATTTTGAAATATAGCCAAAAAATGCGAAAATATTTTCCTTTCAAAATGTTTGATGTTTCTCGTACCTATAATTTCTGTCAGACAATTGCTGTATAGTAAATGCTTCTCAGCTTCCAAACTTCCCTTACCGATATAAGCGTAAGTTGGAGGCTTATAAAAGCTGCAAGGATAACATTGAAGATGGACAAAGTCTCTTAGCCGATTAACCAATTCTTACTTCGAATGCAAAGTGATCACTTAAAGCGCAACAACCCGTTCAAACTTTGTAAATATGTACCTCGTTATTAAGATTCGTGGGTTTAAATCAATGGTCTCGATGTAGACTCTATATTGTTAGGTTCAAGATCAAGAATTTAGGAATATATTTGTCTTTGCGCTGCATTGATCGTAACTTCAGAAATCATAATTGAAACTGCAGAGATCGATTTAGTTGTCCACCAACTTCATATGACCGTAATAAAGGTTCTTTATGTAGAATCAGCATTAAATACAACTATTCTTTTGATTTTACCTGGTCGAAGTTACAGCAGAGTTGGGAGGCACGTTTTATAGTTATTCTAAATAGCCTGTTTCAATGACGAAGTTTGAGCTGTTGATAGCAACGCCATGGCCATACGAAAATTAAAAATATTACCAACGGGCGGCAGCTACAGCGAAACTATGCGACTTGTTGGGAATTTTAAAAACAATTTAGCTTCTTCACATTTTAATACCTTAATTAAGTATGTGAGAAAGATAACGAAAATGTAAGACAGGTAGTACATTTAAGTTTATTAAGCTGACATTATGTCAGCGTTAATCGTAACTATTCTACAAAATTTAATGGCTGCTTCATTTAAGGCTACAAGTTGAACTGACTGGCAATGAGCTCCATTGTAAAGTGCAGCGGATATATATAGCACGGAAGTGGTCAGTAGGTGGATGGTGCAAAAGTGATGTTTGACTTTAGGATTGACTTATCAACATGTTTCCTCGGATATTTGCAGAGGAACTTTTTCGAGGCTGAATAGAAACGTGCAGTTTAGAAGTCAACTTTTCGACTAGGTTTTCAAGCAGATACTCATATGTAGTTTTCCAAAAAAATCAGCTGTCAGCTGACTTGTATATATTTTTATTCCGAACTCTCCCGGACGCTTCTTTTTGCCCGATAGAAAACGACAGTAGTAAAATGACAAAACCAAAATGAGCACAAGTCAGCTGTCAGATGTCAAATGGGCTGTCTTTGGTAAAAGTGTTGCCATTTGAAGAAACCAATCAACAAATAAATCACAATTCATAAGTTTCAACAGCCAGACACATTGGTAACAGTCTTTAGCTGAAAAAAAATTGATCAAAGGCTGTTCGATTTGAGCTAAAATTGACATTTGTAAAGGCAGTGACGGATGACGATTTTTTTGTTTCAGAAGCTCCCAATTTCAATCCTTTCAGAATACGAAGTGATCACAAGTTCGAAATCTGGAAATAATGCTGTCTTGTCATTGACGTAGTGTAATTGATATTGCAGAATTTGGACATCTATTTTTCATGGGAAAATTATCCTAACTTTGTTTTATCATTTTAATGCATTTAATTGTTTCAATATACTTATTTTAGAGAGACAATTCCTTTCTTTCAGTGGCGACATTTCAATGACAACTAACTATATCTAGTATCAACTATATGACAAATGAAAGGATCGAACTGATGCAAATAATGTATTGACTTTGCCTACATGCAGCAGCCCAGTGCCAACGACTTCGAGAAAATTCCCCAGACGCCAGTTTTCTCGTTTTTTAAATTCCAATACATTACGTCCGACTGCGTTTGTTTTCCCAAACCCATTACACTGGTGAGTCACTGCCGGAACTTTAAAGATTAAGTACGGTGACACCTATAAGCACTGGTCACGGGCATTATTAATGGTGTCAGTTTTACCAGAGCAATGTAACACCTCAAACAACACATCTGTCCAATATTGACACATACAATGAGGTGGCTTTGGTGGGCCCACACTCCACACAAATGACCCACAATTTCCATATTTTCCGATGTAACACCAACATAACAATTGCCATTCACATATGCGTATACGCAACCATTTGGATAAACATAATATTATTACAATTTCCTATACTTCACCCTCCGTCCAGTGACCGACTATATTCATCCTAATTAATATTGAAATGACAATTTTATTGTTATATTCAAAGTCTCATCAGCATTTAAGTTATATATCATCGGCATATGGTGTGGTGGGGTGAGCACGATGTACAATCACTTTGTGATGGCTGCGCAGATATGCCGTCTATATAATATGTTATAAAATATATATTGCTACATATTTATTGCGACAACATCGAAGGAAACACCGAGTTACTAGTCGTATCTTAAGTTTATGCTAATCCAGCAGAAGGAAAACTTGAATGTTGCTTTTTTTCTGTTTACTGTGCTTCTTTCGCTTCTTTGTAGTTTGTGCTGTCTTGTGCCAAAAGATGAATTGTAGACCTATTGAATAACAACTCGATGTGTTAAATGCAAAAAAGATCGATAGGATTACGAAATCGCAAAGCAGATGTTTGGGTTTTGTTCACTATTTTGCGACAGTGACAATTTACAGGTGTTGCGCATTGGTACGATTTAAATACTTTGCAGAAGGACCTTGAAAGAGTTTCAAGTTCAAGGTCGGCGCGTGATGCTACTCATGCTCTTCTATTTGCACTCCCTCTCTCTAATTGTTAGATCAAACAAAATATTTTTTGAATCAACTTATTTACTTTTCCTTTCCATTGGCTGGCTGGAATTCAACTTGAAAAAGATCTAAAAACAATCCAAACATTTAATTTATTATTTTCGTTCGGATTTCGGAATGTATGCTGAAAATGGTGACCTTTTAAATAAATTATGTTGAGAGGTGTTTAAGTTCATACTTATCTTTGGAGAGAAGTGATTAACATTTCGGATTTTTAAATTAGAAGGGAAGTGATGACTTTGCTTGCCAGAGGGGTTATTTATTTGCTTAAATAATATTTATCTATAGACACAGGCCACAAAGTGATGGTTCAGTTGAAATTTTTTTTTGTCGGGAAGATGGTAGAAAATATATTGACTTAGGTATCTACTGCCTATGTAGATGTTATTTGAAAAATATTGTGCCGGAATGAGCAGGTCTTAGAAATCAATTTCGACTGTCCAGATCAGATTGTTACGAGTTTTCTTAAGTTATTTTTTCGCTCACAACATAAATACTTTTAAAATCGGTCTCCCAGCAGGTTCAGATGATACAAGATGTTCAAAAGATAAAGTTATCAATCAAAATGGTAAAATACATAAAATTGTATAATTTCTGAGGACAAATGTCTTGGTTCTAGTGGTGCCATATAATAAAAGAGGTAACCGGAAAAATCTAAGGTTATCTACAAAATAACCCATGCATTGAGGCAGTGGTATTATGATGTTGGTTTAAACCACAATCCAAAGCAGCCCTTTAAAGAACTAGTTCATCTTACGTTTAAACGAAGACTCGTTTAAAGGTTTAAGGGTAGGATAAAGGTGAATTAACTTACTGGCAAGTCGAGTCCTAGTTAATGAACCCAATCTCCCATAAACAGATGCTGGCGTTAACACAAGGAATCGAATCCAGGAAAGAAATCTGTAGAAGTCGAGAGAGTCCCTTTGGGTAAGATTAATGGTTTTAGGGAGACGAAAAGAGACCCGAAAATGGTGATCTGATTCGAATATCTATCGAAATAATATATAGGGTTTATGTTCGCTGTGCTTTTTTGACTTGTGATGGTAAAACTTCAGTTAAACCTCGAGCAAACAGAGCCTATGGAAAATGTGCTCTTGTGTGCTCGCGCTAAAGCATTAACCAGGAACATTATATGTTGGAGGTTCCTACTAGACTTATCCAAAATTGTCGGAACAGCTCGAATTAAATATTGCTGTCGACTTCGAAAATCCGGTGCAGTTCGCAACATCAAAGTTAGTTTGAAAAAATGAGTTATGTTCGTTTCGTGAGCAGCAAATGCCACACCAAATTAATATTTTGTATTTATATATTCGTCATAAATAAGCCAAGTACAACACACAAGACCCACAGCTTAATGTACAAACAAATTTGTGTTCTATTAACTACCGCTCCTGAATTGTTTATAGCTGATGTCATTCGGGTAGGTACTCAAGTTTTACTAAAAAATTGGTGTACAATTGTAGGTGCAAGCAGTGGCGGACTAAGGGGGGGGCGGTGGGGGCGGTCCGCCCCGGGTGGCAGACTAATAGGGGGTGCCATCAGTAACAGAAAAATAACTTTGCACACTACAAAAAATAAAAACACAAATAAAACAATAAATTTGTTTCCCAAATACCTACCTATATATATGTGCGCATGAATTTCGTTACTGGCCTATTCTCTTAATATAAGTAATATGGAAATAAAATATTTATCGCCCAAGAGCAACAACCAAGCATTTACCAAGCGTCGCAGTTCTGTGTTCAGTTCTTTTTTCTTTACTGATATGAGTATTTTTCTTTGTTTCGTTTTTAAATAACGGTACGCATTTTTTATGGCATATAACTCTATTCTTCTATCCGACGTAGATACACAAGTTTGTGTGTATATATCTATTATCATTAGGCCAGAGGACGGAGTATAAAACCAAGCAAGCCGCGCAATTTTATGCTCTGTTTTTCTTTTTTTTTAAGCCGGAACCAGACTTGTAACGTGTGGTGTGTTGTGGAGTGGTGTGGCGCAATCGAAACAGGAGCTAATTTGGAAATAGGTTGACTAATTTGGCTATACTTTCAATCGAAACGGAGCACACAAAAAATATAGATTTTAATGATATAATCGAAACATTCAGTACAATAAAAGCTCGTAAGCACCTTTAAATAAAATATTTGTTCGTGTTTTTTTCTTAAATTTTTCAAGGGGTGTAAGCTTGCTTTACCGCCCCGGGTGTCATTGCCTCTTAGTCCGCCACTGGGTGCAAGACAAGACAAAAATTTTTTAATTATAAGATCTGTTCCTTTAGTTTTAAATCTTACGAATTTTTACTAATTCTTATGAATTTATACTCATTGCCGTTCCCTAAATCGAAAAATTCGTAAAAGAGATCGTCATCAAGAGAGCAAGATAATACCCCTCCACTGAGAATCTTACGAATTTTTACTCAACAAATTACTCGGTGTAAGAAGTGGTAAAGCTGTCAGTCACCTTTCAATTATCCCATTGGGCATATGAATATGCGTGCATTTGTTTTGATTTGTTGGGTATTAAAATGGTGTCAAAAGGCGTCAAAATAATTTTGAACGTTCTCCTCAAGATTATTTTCGATTTCGATAATGGCAACGAAATTGTTCTTTGCTGTAAAAAGAGACCATCTGTTCCTTGTCATTTTTAGTGCAGCCTCGCTTTTTTATTTTCTTGAATGCTTGTATTTTTATCAGTAAAAACTCGTTCACATACTCCAATTCATCAAAAAGAAGTTCGATTAGTTTCAGATCACTTTCATCACTACTTAGATGATGTAACTAATTTTCTTAGTAAATTAGCAAATTCCTCAAGTTTATCAGACATTTTAATGACTTTTCGAACCACTTTTTGAATATTTGAATTGTTTATATGTCCTTTTTCATAGATTACTACAAAAGCGTTCCTTAACTTTTTCGTAAGTGAAAGAATTTATCCCCACCGCTTCCATTTTGACAGTCTTTTCCATTTTTACTACAAAAGTAAAGGAACAGACCTATAATCTCAATCCGTTGTCAATCATTTGCAAAATTTTGAATACTGATTGGTGCTAAAATTTAATCACGAAGTGGTGAAGGTGATATCAAAAGATGTTTTCTGAGTGCCTGCAATAAAATGTTCTCATAAAAAGTCAAGGCTATAGGACTTTCGGTTAACACTTCCAATTGATGAATCAGTAAATTAGGAGAGTTTATTTTATTATACCTAAAGCTGGATTCAACAACCTTTCATTGTGCCATTTATAGCCGATTCTTTTTTATTTTGTCAAAACACATTGTTTGTACACTCGCACTTAACACCAAAATCTAAGATTATTGTCCAACACTCTACACATTACTCCTAAATAAGCAGCCTAAACATGCAAACGACATACTGCTGTCAGATTTTACCAGCATTATCAAATTAACATGCAATTCAAGTTCTAATGCAGTGTGCCAATAAATACTGACTCACCGACACAAAACACCTATTTTTTTGTCGGCCAATTGCATTATGCTAACTTTTTTATGTTAACTTTTTTTAGTATTGAGTCAAATTCAATTTTGTTAAAAATAAATAAACATTTACAAATCTGATCATATGTGGATCGCGGGTCTGCATCACATGATTGAACAAAGAGCCTAATCCTAGACTGTTGCATCTTCCTTAATATTAGTTCGATTACTTCCCAACATAATGTAACAATGCTTCCAAGCGATTTGCAATGTTACAATGAGAACTACACTTCAACAGACTTGCACTGGCGTGAAAAAAGTTAGTTTAAAGATTAAAAAAAAAAAAAAACAGCAACAATCAAGTGTACATATCTCTGGCGCAGCATCTCCAACGATAAGATTTTACCACCTCTCGGCGGGGATACTTCAAGATGGATGTTTCTGTCGTTTATTTTTTTTTCTCATCTTGTACCACACGGTGCCACACTAATATTTTTTTTTTTGTTTTTCATAGAAGGTAGTGACTCTGATTTGTGCCTTTCCCTCCCACCGCTAACGCCGCCATCACATGCCACCCTACACAAAACTTGATCAGAGCGAAAAAAAAATCCACCTGAAGAAGATTAAAGCAGAAAGAAGTTGAAAGAGGAGATAGAAGAAATAACAAAAAAAATGCCGTCATACAGTCATCATCAACACGTATTGACCCATCGCATATTCACCAGGCAATACCAATGTATTGGTTATGTTATAAGCTTATAAGCGCCTATAAAACTCTTTACCCGTCGCAATTGACTTTTGTTTTCGTTTGATAGTTACAACGTTTGGTTGTACCTGCTCGTGGTAAAACAAAGTTCGCTTTAAGGTAAGACTTCGCCAACAATTTGAGGATACACCAACATCGTTGCTTTGAGTTTTGGACTTTTCAATTCTGGTGGATTAATCGTGATCTCAAGGATACTTTTACTGTGAAGGATATTTGGTTTTAGTTTGAGTTTGTGTTAAAATAATATTGTGAGAACTGTGCAATAGTGAAATGGACTTGTTTGGTTTTAATTAAATGGACACAAGTGGAAAAATATAAATTGAAACACATTCTTAGACAAGTGTTGAGAATTTTGGAATTGAATTTTTTGAAAACTTTGAGAGAGAGTATGAAGTTTGTGCTCAGATTTAATTTTATTAGTTTAGAGAAATTGTTTTTTATAGTTTTTAACTTGTGGTTCTTAACTTTATAGTTTCGAATTCGAATAGTAGTGGATATACGACTGCAAATTTTAAAAAGCTTTTTTTTTTAAGTTGTTCTCACTCTTTTGGATAACTTTTGCTTTAAGAATGTGAAAATCTTCATCTCAAATTTTTTTAACGAAAAGATGGAGGACGCGGGACAAGTTCTGGCAGACAGACGGTTTTCTTCGAATTTCAAGCTACTCTTTTTCTTAAATTTCCTTTATGAAATTCTTGGTGAAAATATACCTAAAAAATATATATATATTGTTTTCTAAGTTCAAATAGATCGGTTTTCAAAATTAGGGCATTTTTAACTTTGATATAAGAACTTAAAAAAATATTTTTAAGGGTGCGTATATTTTTTTCTTTAATTTTTCTACAAAATACCACGTACGTTTCTAGTAAATCTTTCTATTGCTATGTTTTCGGAGTTAACGTGCATTGCAATGTACCCAATGGTTTAATTTATTCAAAATTATTAGAAATTATCCTGCGAGAGTAATGTTCTTTGTACAGTAGAGGCCAGATTGTTATATAAACTAACTGATGTTGGGGTAGTTCTTTTAATCGAAAATTCATACAACTAAAAATAAATATAACTAATATTACAATTCTGATAAGTTGCCGAACCAAGAGTCAAAAATAGTACCTGTATCATTTGAACTAGTTTCAATTGAAATTAGGCACTTAGGCAGAGTTGTTTTTTTTTTTTTGTATAAAATCACAGGTTCATATTATCGAGCGTCCACTGTACTTAATATTAAGTGACTATAAAGTGTTACTTTTTGCGTAATTCTGATTAAGAAGAGTTTAATGAAAAAGTTCAGATTCAATTACAGAAGTCTGCTAACAAAGAAAATAACACATTTGATGATTTTCCAAGTCACCTGGTAAAAAAATAAATAGTTGGCGCAACAGGTCTATATGGACATTAGGCCTAGCTTATCATAACCACTCGTTTTGTGTGTGATTTCATTTTTAAAACGAATGGAAGGGATCTACAATTATTTTATACCGATTCCAAACGGCCCATTGAGAAGCTCTTTCAAGACAGTTATACAGTCGGATGTTTGTCAGACGTTCGCGTGAGGTGGCGCAGTGAAAAAACCCTGAGTTGGAACTTGGGTTTTTGCGGGACTCGAACATGGGACCTCTCGTTTAGTAGTGCAACACACTAACCACTTAGCCACTGCGCCTGAAAATCGAAATATCGAACACTCCTTCATGTGAGCCTGTAGTTTGTTTTCTCAGGAAGGGCGGTCACATTTTTTTATGAATGGCTACCATTTAAAGTTTATTTTCTTTAGTAGATGCTCCAGAAAGTGTTTGTGGAGGTATTTCTTATCTGGAATTGACTCTGTTGACAAGATTTGAGCAAAGTCTTGTCTAAGTGGGTCTATTACGTATACACATATACTTCATGTAGTTGTGACGTAATACCAAATGAATTCCAATAACGTTTTTTTTTATTCAGAAGATCTTTATTAATCATGTGCTGGATTATAAAATAAATTAAATCACAATTTTACCGTCCACACATGAGAGAGGGTGGACGAGTTTTGTATATAACCGGTGACGTATGTATATGAAAAAATCACATTTATGTTAATGTCTGATCAAATGATGAAAGAACAAATCGAAACACGGAGCTGTGCTTGAATACGAATTTATGTTTATGGTCAAGTTAGGTGTATAAAATCAAAACTGGTTTGCTATTCCATTCCAGACACGTGAATGCATCACTTACCTTAATTCTCTTTTGGTTTTGCGATAGGCTACTAGCAATTGAAAGCAATAGTATCTTATGTTGAGATGGCTGTAGGTAATCCCTTTTGGCACACATCTGACAGCTGAGGCTATTGTAATGGATTTCATCAAGCTGCTATTGAATGTAATCGCATGCAACTCCCAACTCTTTGTGCACAAAATTAAACCCAACCGATTTCGTTTCAAAATAATTTTCACTATTAAATCACATTTAGCCATGTTGTTTGTTGTGGCCCCACTTCTCTCCAATTTGTATACGCAACACTGGTAATTTAATCAACAATCAATATCTCTTCCACAATAACTCAATTTCCATTCCCACTTATGAATTCACTTCAAATGTGTTTCAAGTCTTAATCAAAGTCAATTTTATGCACCGCAACATGCCGTTCAAAGATTGTGCCACCATATGTGTTGTAGTACATGAACAATGTGGTGATATATGGTGTCTTCGATTTAATACAACATCAAATTGTATTGTTTTCAAAATTTCTATTGTCGGCTTTTCGCGTTATGAATTTCTGAGTACTATGACAGCTGCAACCTTTCTTCTATTTGTATACGTATATTTGTATATTTTTTGAAGAACTTGTATCTCCGTATGAACAGATCATCAGTACAAAAACTAACAGCAGCAATAATAAAAAAAAATTAAATCATTTTCATGCATTATACCGGTTATGGAAATCCTTGACATAAAAAATTGAATTCAATGTACGTACTATAGATACAAAGATGTATAGCTGCACGTCGAAGAAGAAGATGATGAAGAGGCCGCAGCACAAGAAGCTCATCATTGTAAATTAAAAAAAAAGAAATTATGTAAAATTACTATTGCCTATCACGGACGAGGGGTAAGAGAATAGTAATTGCTTTGCCGCAGAAGAAGTTTCTACTAGTTAATAGTTTAATAGTCCGGCACAGGGGTAAAAGTAAATGACTGGCAGGTCATCGTAATGACCATAACACGGTTATTTGTTGGCAAACTTTTCAATTTGCGGTTTGACATTTTCACTTGTGCCCATTAGCTCTCGGAATGACAGAAAAATTAATACAAAAATGAGAAAGCAACAAAAAAAAAAGCAATTAACAAAATGGTATTTAAGTTTCGCAAAGATGCCTTTTACAATTTATCCATCTTTGTTGGCCATTGATTGGTTATTCATTTTTATCGTTCTGCTGAAGGGCGATTTTACGGTGGGTAGGCTTTATTTCCGTATGAATAAATTGGTGGATATGTTAGTTAATGGCAATTTAACATTCAAATTCATTTATTTGTGGAGATTGGCGTAGCTGAATATAATTTGATCGATTTGTCGATTTGCTTATCTCGAAACGATCTGAAGATATCGACTTAAAAAAATCGGATCATGAAAATAATTGGTAGAATTGAGCTTTCTTCACCCTTTATCGTTGATACTTGGATATCAGAAGTTTTTAAACTCAAAGACCATTGAATTATCGAATTTAGTGACCAATTCACGAGCGAAGCCAATTGATCGCATTAATAGACTGTACAAGGCCGATTCAAAATCATCAGTGCAGTGTTAACCTACAAAAATGATTGCAGTTGTTATATTTATAAGGGGTGTTTTTTTAAGATGTATACAACTTTGAAATGGAATGAAACATAGATAATTTATTTTAAATTGACATGAAATTTAGTTTATTCGAAAGATAATCTTCTGGCGTTATAATTTAAATATGATTTTTGGCATATAACCGCCACGGCTGATGGCTCGGACGTAGTCTTATCTGGATTACGTGGCGAATGTTGTCCTCCAAGTGGTCAATCATTTCGGGCTTATCTGCGTAGATTATAGCGACTTCACATATCCCCATAGAAAATAGTCAAGCGGCGTTAAATCGCACGATCCTGGAGGCGCATTCACGGGTCTGCAACGTGAAACTATTACCAAATGTCCTTCAATAAATCAATTGTTTCACGAGCTGTGTGACATGTTGCGCCGTCCTGTTGAAACCACAGCTCCTGCACATCATGGTTGTTCAAACGAAAAAGTCAGTAATCACGGCTCTTTAGCGGTTACCATTGACTATAACGTTCTGGACAGCATCGTTTTTAAAGAAGTACCGACCAATTATTCCACCAACCCATAAAGCACACCAAACAGTCAGTTCTTGTGGATGTAACGGTGTCTCAGCATACACTTTAGGATTATCATCACTCCAAATACGGCAGTTTTGTTTATTGACATATCCATTCAACCAAAAGTGATCTTCATCGCTAAACTAAATTTGCACAATTTGGAAGCGCCATAACAGCGTCTGTCTATTCATGCTGGAATGCCAAACAAAACTAAAAATAAATCATTTGACAGCTGACAAAATAGCCGCCAGTTAAAATAGTGCTGCCAACTTCATTTTCTATACCTCGAATAAAAAAACATCCTGCAGGTCGGGCAGAATAGACCGAAAAAGGTGTGACTTCACTTTCTGGCTAGGAAAACCAAAATATATTCCTGCAGTCACTGCCGAAAACTTTTAATGCTAGGAAAAGTAAAACCAAAATGATTAATGAACTTGCTGTTCTCTCAAAACGATACATCAGTAATTACCGATCTTATCTTCCCACAATTAAAAGTGGCAACCCAACATAGCCTGCTTAAAACACACCTTCAAACTAGATCCAAATTAAAAGAAATCGATTAAGCCACCAAATTCGTTAACCTTATAAATATTAAAATTTCGTACTTATACATATTTATTTATTTCAGATGAAGATAGCCTTAGTGGTGGCAGCTTTTTGCATAGCTGCGTGCTATGCTGAACCAAAACCAGCCATTAGTCAAGCAAGGACGACAACAACAACTGCCACAAAACCAGGACGTTTCTTATCCCTGCCTGATCCAGGAAAATGCTCAAAACGTAAGTACTGAGGCTCTTATAGATTTTCATTGAAATTGTTAAAAGACATCAGCAAGCAATTGCGGAGAAAATTAATACAGATTTTAAAGGAATAGTACCCGGCAGAACCTCATTATAGTTTTGTTCAACGAGAGGTTTCGCATGAGACTAATCTTGTTTTGGCCTGGAACAGTTTCTATTGCAGTCCTAAACTGTCCACTGCCTTTTTACAATTTGTCCTCTATCTCTTATGAACGTTGTAGAATTTTGCTATAATAAAGCAATAGCTATTTTTCAAAGTCGTCCATTATGGTAGGTGCTAACTCACGATTCCGGCAGTTCAAATCTCAACCATCTGTTTCTAAAAATACCTCTTGCCTGTCTGTGTTTTCCTCCTCCCTCTTTCTAATGAGCAAATGCAGCATTTTTCCGTCAACAAACCGACATCATCATTGTTTTGTGGGTGTAGCACTGCCACCTTCGTAGAAATCCCACATCGTTATTACAGCCCATCGTTAACCATACACCATCTTGATGATCTGACTTCACCAGCAAATGCATATGCCTACGTCATCAGCACTAGTTTCTGTATTGCTGTGTGTTAATTCTAGACTTCCTAGCTCATGACTATGAATTTAATGAATAAACCCCCAGAGGAGATCATCATCACACCATCGCCGCAGCTATTCTGTCGTGCATTGCAAATTTAACATTTGCCCCAAAGCTAAGCCACGTAATAATATGGCCAGTGCAAATTATCACTTAAGTACTTAGCTGTATCGAAAACAAATTGCGAAAGCAAATAAAATACCCACACAATCAAAATCAACTCGATTAAAGCTGTTAGGTTGTCGAAGACGACAATGAGATACCACTTTCAGTTTCTGGTTCTGATTCTAGTTCCGGCAGTAAAACGACTTTTGTCTCTCACATTCTAGTCTGCTGAATATTTTGTGGCTTCTTTAATTAGCATTCAATTTGCATATGAATGGAAACTTATTTTTTCATCTTACCTTTTCTAGATCGACATCTTTGAAAGCCTTGACATAATACACTCATCAGTCCGGTTCCGTACGAATCTGTTATTAGTGTTATGTAACGACTTAATTTGTGTGCATATATTATTTGGTAATTAAAAACTGTATTAAGTTGATGGAGATATTTCCCTATTCATATAGTCAGAACGATTGTCAGTTCACGTACCATGATGACCTGGAAACAAATTTGCTCTCGCCCTCAACTTTGAGACCTTCATGAAGTCACCTATAGTTGAGCGGCACCAAACAACTTGTTTTATTTTTTCGCCCATCTTTTTGAATTTACTATTCAAGTAACGTGCTTGACCATAAGACATATTAACCCGGTTTTTATATTGGACCTTGTTATGTATTTAATGTATACTTGATATTGTCTTCATGGTGATTAGATGAAATTGTTTACGTGCCGGTATTCAGTTGGCTAATTGGAAGCACCTACAACTGCAGTGCGCGCTTTCGCTTTCTACTTGCCTTTTCAAGTTGGCGTATGTGACAGTATTTATGTGGTTGAAAGAAGTTTTCCCCTTCATGTTTGGTGTAGCTTGCTATAAGAAGAATGTCCGTCCTATTCCAGTTCCAAAATGCATTCTATTTCAATAGTTCGGTTTGTTGAATGTATTGAACTATCGAAAAATTAGACATTCCGACCATTTGAACGAAGAAACGCACTCCTTTTGCGAGTGGGTATGTATATGGTGTACTATTGCAATTGCTTCCAGCACTAGCCGCACGGGACTTTGCACATCAAGAGCACAGAAGCACAAGCCACATTTTTGAAATTGATAGATAGAAAATCAACAATATTAAAACCTCAGTTCTTGGTTCAACTCTTTTGTTTTTGTTTCTGTTTAAAGGCGCCACTTTCATGTTAAATTATTAAAATTGGGCTCGCCATTGCTCATATCTTAATAGTGAGAAGTGCTCAAATTGCATAAGTGTCTCACCTATAAAAAGGCTTAGCAGGAGTCCAAAAAGTCCACGCTGCACAGCACCAGTCACCTTATATGCTTTTCACAGTAAGCCCAAAACCGTGTTTTCCTCCAAAACTCGTCGATTCATTCACACCGGCCACCAACTAGTTTCCGTTTGTCGTTTCAATCAGCAGTGAGGCACTAGTCGTTAAACTTCGGTGCAAACTATTGTGATTACAAATTTCGATCGCATTAATTAACAAACAAAATGAATTTAGTGCATTTCAAAATAACATCAGCCTATCAATTAATTGTGGAAAATGATTTTAACTTGTGAGCTATTACATTTGTTGGGTCAGCCATTTCGCTGAATTTGCTTAATTTTGCAAAAGGTGTGTTTGTTCCAACAACCCAACGATTGAAAGTCGTTTTCGTGGTATTTTCGTGGAAAACGAGTGCAAACGACTCGTTTTGAAAACTGAAATATGTATGGGAAAACTTCTGTTATCGATGAAGTTTTCGTGTGTTTTGGTGAAAACCCGGTTTTGGGCTGAGTGTGAAAAGCATATTAGATGAATGCACTTGTAATGGCCTAAGAGCTACTTGTTGTTTCGTTTTTCGTTGACTGCTACGCATCAGTTGCATAAACCTAGCATTTATTTGAGTTCCTGAAAATGACTTATTCAACTCAAAAGGCCCAAGATGTTTTGTTCTTTTCCACAGTAATTCTAACATCCAACTGATCATTCGACATCAGTTTTTGAGCTTACACTGTTGTTGCCTTTCTAATATTTTTCCACGGATTTATATATAGGTATAAGTGAGGGTATATCTATGAAGAATTTTTGCTGTTCAAATCCTTAAATGGTATAAATCAAAAGTGCAGATCTTTACAAGTGATATTTTTGCGGTGAAACCTTTTTTTTTTCTTTTTCAAGTCCGGTAGTTAGTGTAACTTAGTGTCCGAATCGTTGGTTAGTAAAAATTATAGTAGGTGTTAACGTAGCGCGTCTAAATACTTCCTATGGCCTTTCTCCATTTAAATTTTACTCGTTATTGTGAAAATGTGATTTCTAACAGCCAATTATGAATAACCTGCTCTAAGACCTTTTTCTACAGTGATACACTCCGAACGTTGCAAGCATATTTAATAAGTAGCCTCTTGCAATAGAAACGCATTCCATGTGATTATGCATTAGATGTGATCTACATACAATTAAAACGGCTGACCTCAAAGCATTCGAATTACAATATTTCCGTCTTCAACTTTCACATAATTGGACCGCTTCAAATCCACCAATACTACCATATTAAGACATTTGTCTCAAATGTAAATCAAATCAATTCAAATCCAAATGATTCTCCACAAGAAACTAAACAGCTTTACTTCAAACGACTTTTATGTAATCAACCGGAATATCCGCAATGTTGAGAATGCTATAAGAACAAAAAAAAAAAAAAACACAGCAGTTAATTACACTTATGCAAAATAAAATTCTAAAAATAACAATTTGTGTTGTAAATGAAACAAAATTAGAAGATTCCGTTCTCAGAACAAGTATTGTATGTAATTTTAAATCTTGGAGGAAAAGAAAAAACGTGATTCATTTTCGCAACTCTTGTTGCTGGGTTGGCAATATATAGTTCCCTTTAAAATTAATTTACTGCATTTGTTCATGTTATTTGCTTCTGTTGTGTCATTGTGTGGTTTAATCAAACAGTTCTCATGTACCAAGCGCAGGCGCACACAACAAATTAGCTGTACACACCTTAAAGGTTAAAAGTTTTCTGAGAGACACAATTTTTTTATTTTTTTTTATTTGCTTTTAGAATGTGACGCAAAATTCGTTTGATTCAGGTCTCAATTGAGAGATAATAGACACGAAATTGTTGAATTCATTTAAAAAGCAATCCGAATCTGTAATGAAAACTAAGCGGTGTACGAATAAACTGGGTTAGTCGTATGGGTGATACTTTTTTCTACGAGATCGAGGCGAATTGGGTAGGCTGCGGGTTTTAATATCAAATAAGTTAAGGATATAACTCCGCGCTGAATACACAGGGCGAATACGCAGCGCTTTGTGTTTATTACGTTGTTCACTGTTGCGTATGTGGAATTTTTTTCTTAAATTTATCAAAAACCTAGTTTATCGCCATTTATGTGATTTCATGATTCCTTCGAGTTGCATCGTGCTTATCACACGACAGTGAATAACTTGAAAAACATATTTCATTCCGGTTCACTGTATTTGCATATTAAATTAATAAACAAGTCGCAGAAAGGTGGTTGAAATTTGTTAATATTTGCTCAGTAATCTTTAACGAACGATTGGAGCATCGTTAACATCGGAGAAGTGGAGTGTTATTCCACTTATGATAAGGTACCTTGTCCAGAAATTGAGAAACATATTGCACATCAAATATCCAATTGGTGTAGGTACATGTTTGGCTAAGCAAATATTGTTACATGGAATTGCACAAGTTCCAACTTCAAAGCTGTGTTCACAACTTTGTTTTATTTTTTATGAAGGCGGCGTTTGTTTTGTGGTGAACAAAATTAGTTTTAAGTGATGCAGCAAATAAAGACGATGTGCAAAACTGATAGGTATATAAATTATATATAAATAGCCGAGCGGGCCAATAGTTTCACTTTCACTGCCTTAAACACAACATATTCGCTTAATTTGTTTCGTTGGGAATTTGTCCAGATATGGAATTCTGTGTGTAATTTGATTTCAAATACTTTAGTAAAATATTAAAGTTTCTACAAGTGGGCGAACTTTAGTACTCTAGTGGCTAAAGCGCAATACACAGAAAATGTGTGTTCCCTGTGCGTATTGGATTTAATTTACACAGAAAAAAAGGATATAACCTCACAAAAACTTGAGATCGAACAAATGCGAAAATCTACATCGGTGAATGTTTTATTTTTACAAATTACTAAATTACTTTGGAATTTGTTCCGTAGTCGATAAAAAAACATAGTTGGCTCGTTTTTGTATTCAAAGCTTTCAAAGATCTGTTTAAACGGCTGTTCTTGTACACGAATGTGAATTGAACTATTTTCATGTTTTATTTCAGTAGAACAAAATAAATAATATTTTGTCGAGTCTGCTAATTTTACTCAGGTCGGTATTTGGACAATTGGCAAATGTGCATATAAACCCTGACATCATTTGGACATCTAAATCGAAAGTCGAACACTCTAATTATTGGGCTATGTTCAAGTGTAGGTACTTATTTGGCTTAAACAGAGGCCGGCTTCGATTTTTCTTCGTGCTCCTCTACTCATCTGTAGACGTCCACATCGGTCTTATTTGGACCCCGTAGGCCCGTACTTCAACACCAGTTTCACAATCATTGCCCTACAACGTCATTGCAAAACTATATGACTTCAGTTCGAGACCAAAAAATCTTAGTCACCTTATTCATTATGTGTGGTAATTTCCATTTCTGGTGGCTTCAATCTTGTAACCAGTGATTTACGATCAATACTACACGTTGCATCACACGATATGCCAGCGAAAAACAAATAAACGTTTCTAGTACACAAATAGAAACATTGTTATACCGAACGGAAAGAAAAATGAAGATTTTTCCCGCCATTGTTGTGTAAAGCTATAGAGAATCGACATAAAGGCCAGGTTAAGCACGACACGGTCGATGCCGACGACCGCCGTACGATAAGGAGTTACAATTGCACCAGGATGGCTAGAGCTCGAGAAATTTTTTTTTTTTTTTTATCTCTTCTGTTTTCAACATTTTTCCACGTCCACCACGTTGAGTTCATTTTCATTAGTTTTGTGTGTGGTTTTTTTCTTTTTTGCGAACAACAAAATTACATAATCCGTCTCGATGGATGGCATAAAAACGAGCTTCGAGCAGTTCAATGAAACTAGTTTCGTTACATGCCATGGGCATGAGGCATACACCTCTCTGTATGAAGATGTGACGATGTAGTTTGTGCCCCGGTACAAACGGTTTAATTGAATTTTCTACACTGACCTTCTGCGGACACTGCAGGTTTTTTGGTCTCTCTCACCTATACCACGGGTTGAGTAATATATCTGCAGACCTCATCTTGATTGATGCAAGGTGTGAGGTATTTTTTTGTTTTTGCAAACATAGGTACTTGTTTTTTCAGAGACCACACCCAGGAATTCGGACAAAATCCCAAGTCAGTTTTAAATTGAACAGCAAATCAAGCTTTTCAGGAATCCCCATGGCTCAGTAACAAACCTGTTCAATTGAGTTTCGGTCGAGATTCTGGATCCTTAGGTAACAGTATCTGCTTATTTTTTATTCGGCCCAGATTCAATTGGAAAAGAAAGCGAATGTTGCACCTCGCAACGAACGTCTTTCGTTTTTGGTAACAGCCGCTCACACAGGCAGCGACACACAGTTAGCTAGCCGACAGTTGAAAGACGACAAAAAGTGGGCCATTGCATTTATTGAACTGCGATTGCGTTACGTAAACGACGCAACAACAACAGCTTTGGCCGCTTATTGATTTGTTTGCTTGTTGGGGTAACCTTAATTGATATTTAATCTCTAGACATTTTTGTTGCCTAACCACCCCGCTTAACCGGATGTGTTTTTGTTGTCATTCCAGGACCAAAAGAGTTCTCATACCGTGGTAAGAACATGTTCCTGACCAGCCATGTGCCCCATTTGGCCAACAAGAAGGTCGACTGGTTAGATGGCCGTAATCTCTGCCGTGAATACTGTATGGACTTGGTCGCCCTCGAGACCCAAGAGAAAAATAATCTAATCTTCCGTGTGATCCAACAAAACGATGTCCCATACATCTGGACTGCTGGCCGTATCTGCGATTTCGCTGGCTGTGAAAATCGTCCCGATTTGGAACCCAAGAACGTTTATGGATGGTTCTGGTCCGCAACTCGTGAGAAGATTCAAGCTACCAACAGGATTCCACAAGGCTGGGGATACAATCCATGGTCTCAGACTGGACACAAGAAGCGCCCACAACCCGACAACGCTGAATACGAAATCAATCAAACCAAGGAACAGTGCTTGTCTGTGTTGAACAATGTGTACAACGATGGTATTGCATGGCATGACGTTGCATGCTATCACGAGAAGCCAGTGATTTGCGAAGATAACGAAGAACTGTTGCGTTATGTTGCTGCCACAAATCCAGGAATTCGTCTATAAGATGTTCTCTTTTTGTTAAATTTTTGGATAGTGTGTGTGTTCTTAGTCTTAGATTTTATTAATATTATTTCGCATTTCTTTGTGTAATGTTTTTTTTTTACCTTCCTCCCTCCTCGTAAAAAAAAAATAGGGAAAACAAAAATGTATTGTAAGCACGATGAGCAAAATGACGACTTAAAGAAAAGAAAGAAAAGACAAAACTTAAAGACAAAGTCAATTTACACTATTTCGTAGTATTTTCGCTATTATTCTCTGCCGTTACTGTCCTGTATAGGGTAAATTATTCGTCGCGTTAACTCTGGTTATAATGCAGTTGAAATTGTAATACGCGCTCGAATGTGTTTGTTAAAGCCGTGAGGAGGGGTGTACATCTTCTGCCCGATCATCTACTATTGTTTCTATAAAGAATATTTATTATTATTTTTTTTTTTTTACTGAAAGAAGTTTCTTTAATAATAAAATTCACAAAAGACGAAAACAAAATAAAAGAAAACCTTAAAAAATAAATAAAAAAATATTAAAAAACTACATCTTTTTCTTTTGCTTGCATCAATTTTAGGATTTACTGAAATTTTTGATTGGCGAGAAGTAGGTATTCTCGATAGTGTGATGTATGCGTTGCGTACGAAGACAGCTTGTTTAATATTCTGCCAGACATAAACATAGCGACTACTTAAGGACTGTGGCAGAAGTCCAGTTTTGGTCTAGTTTTTCTTTAATAACTACAAAATCTATGTAATGAATATAAAAATGGTGTCAAAAATGTATAGGAATTCATCAATGGAGAACGGCTGCTCCGATTTCGCTCAGCTTCTTTCAGTTGTTCGTTATTGCCAGGAGAAGGTTCTTACGAAAGAAATTTTGTTGAAAACCGCCCGGAAAAGTTGTGAAATTGGAAATATCAAAAATTGATCTTTTGTATGAAATTTTTCTGGAATGGCTTTTTTAATGGAAAATTAGAAATTTCTAAGAAAATTACGGAAAAAATCGAAAAATTAAAAGAAAAATTAGACAAAATTGTGCATGGATTCGCGTGATTTGATGATTGTGGACGATGTGAAGCTTGGAAAATTTCGGATAATTGTGAAATTCAATGTGATAAAAGACGTTTTACGTGCATTTTGGGTGGAGAAGTTAACGAGATAAATAATGCCGAGTAGAAGAACATGTACCTACGATTCGCTGATGAAGGTTGTTAGCGATGGAAGGGGAGGCATTTACTTTCTCGATGCACCCGCTGGGACAGGCGAGACACTTTCATTTCGTTGATTCTGGGAATAATTCGGTCAAGATCTCCAATGCTTTGGCTGTTGCATCCTCTAACATTGCTGCCACATTGTTGGAAGGCGTTCGAACTGCACATTCCACTTTGAAGCTGCCGATGAATCTTGTCACGGTTGACAGTCCAAAATTTCGGCGACAGCGAAATCGATGCGAGAATAGAAAATCATTAATTGGGATGAATGGCGCATAAACAAGCTGTCGACCTAACGATGAAGGATTTAGTAGATTTTCGTCAAACGCTTGCCGTCATCTTGAAATCTACTGCGGCCGATGAACTTAATGCATGCCTGAAATCGTCGTCTTTGTGGCGGCATGTCAAGAGTTGAAATTGACTACGCACATGAGATGAGAGTCGCATTGCAGAACGACCCATCGGCTGCTGAATTCTCGAGACAACTGCTGGCGCTTGGCAATGGCCAAATTCCTGTTGATGTTTCGACTATATTGATATCGTTCCCTGCAAAATTTGTGTGGGTTCACATCGTCGAGGGACGAAATCATCATCAAAGTGTTCAATTATAATTGGATTGTATTAGTGAACGTGCAATAGGTACTAGCAGCGAAGAATAAGGATGTCGATAGCTTCAATTTCATTATTCAAATTCAAATTGCTGGAGAACTGCATTCGGATAAATCCGTTGACAGCGTGACCGACGAGGATGAAGAGACCAACTACCTATCCGACGGATTTTTTTAACTCGCCTGATGGGCCAATAACTCCGCCGCATAATTAACGCCTGAAGGTGGGATCGACCATAATCGTGTTGCAGAATCTGAATCATCCGAAATTGTGCAACTGTACGTGGTTGTCCGTCGAGAAACTGGTTCACAATGCGATTCAAGTGACGATCATCAAGGGCAAATTCAAAGAAGAGGAAGTCCTTTATTCGTACGAACTCCAATCAATAAATCGCAAGGCCAATCGTTGGAAGTCTGCTGGATTAATATCGAATTTCCCTGTTTTTCGCAAGGTCAGCATTACGTTGCCTCTTCGCGTGCTGGCATTTGGCAAACCGTCTTCGTTGTTTGTTTTTGTGCCGGAAAACAAATCGAAAAATATTGTTTATCATCACTCTCTACTGATTTCGATTCCATTCAAATAAATCACATTGTAATTTGAGCTATCTGTGTTTTATTATCACTCTGGAGTTCGCTGGGTCCGCTTGTTATTTATATAGGAACACGTTAAACACACGAGAGACGAGACATTTGAAAATTGAAAGATGGAGAAATCGGTCTATACCATTAGTAACCAAATTTAAATGTTGAAGCTCTAACGTCGATATTTATGTCGTTTTCCATTGTGCAAAAAGAAGCGTCCGGGAGAGTCCGGAATCGAAAAAAATACTTCTGAAACTGTTTCCTCTGGTGATTCTGAGGAGAGAATTTCGCTTCTCGATTTGAAGTCAGGGGTGGTATCGGCCAAGGTGATAGTTGATAGTTGACAATCAAAATCAAAGCTTTACGTTCACGTAAATTGACAATAGCTTTTTTTGTAATCAATTTCATGTGACAGCTGTTTAGGTGTCGCTTTCATACATTTGTGTCATTTTCATAGGTATAAACCTCGGCTTCGACTCCAAATAAATTGAATACTTTCATGAAAAAAAAATGCTTGTTTTGGGACTGCTTGATTTACCAACTGGAATAAGGTCAACGCATGTTCCACCCATCCACAGTGATCGATGTACGCAGAGCAAAGAAGAGTTGATAATAAAAAACGCATTTAACCACTACTTTTGTGGATTCAATCAGAAGCAGTTTTCTTGTTCTATTGGATTAAAGAATGAGTGGATCCCCGAGTGAAACCAATGGAAAACGACATTAGTGTGTCCAACCTGGCGCATTAAAAGAGGAGAATGACCACATTTAAAATGTTCTTTATTGGTATAAATCCCCAAGAAATAAAGTTTTTCATGTTCAGTCTTCAGTACATGAATAGCTTGAATGTTTCGCCTACGACTTCCTGCCGCTCTTAGATTTATGTTTGCGCTTTTTATCTTTGGACTGTTTTTTCTTATCACCATCTCTTTTATGCTTTCGGGATTTTTCAGGGCTTTTTGATTTACTGCGCGTTCTTTCTCTGCGCCTACTGCTTGAATGCCCGTTTTGACGAGAAACTCTTGAACTATAACTCCGTTCCTTAGATGGAGACCGACTTATTTTCTTATCAGATCGATATCTTCTTTCACTGCTTCGATTACTTTCTGATCTAGATGACGAATACTCTCTTCGGTTTGTTGAACTAGCTACCGATGGTCTTCTGTCATCACTTGGTTTCCCTCTTGTCTCTGGCTCGGGACTCTCAGACCACCTCCAATTACGTCTAGAGCTACGGTCATCACCATCATTCCAACTGTAACATAGATTTTTCATTAAAGAAGTTAAAAAATGTCATTCCTCTGTACAAACCTAAGAACAGAACTGTCTCTGGTTGGTCGGCGACTGGTCTTTCTGGTGGGCTCCTCTTGTTTAAATGCAGACACGTTATATGCATTTCCAGGATTTCGAAAAATGTGCAAAAAGTTGCAGTTTCTTCCTTTCGGACATTTATTTGTATAGGATAAACCTGATGGGAGTTAAGGAAATATTTCTTTGTTTTTTTGATATTTTTTTGTTTGTTTCCTAAAAATGTTCAAAATGGTGAAAGCCAATTGATTTGGACAACCAATGGATAAATAAATTCGTTCTCTTATAGAAGGCAACTTACAAAGACGCTCTTTAGTTTGGCGCGACTACTTATCTACATCCGTCGTGTAGAAAACTAGTTGCTGAATTAAACTAATGCCTATGTTAGACAAAATGGTTACTTGAGTCCGGTTTGAACAACGTCAAATATACCATCTATACCTAATACACGTACTCATCATAAGGTAACCAACGCGCATTGAACGCTTTTACAATCAGTGGAAAAAGGGGAATGATAGTCAAGCCTCAGTGACCTTTTTTCTCACAAATATTTAAAGCTATATCGAAAAGGATACCATCAGCCAAAACACGTACCACAAATAGCACTCTTCCACGAGGCTATTGAAGAGAACTCTACGTTTATGCGCCGGCTAGCATAGTATCGTCCTTGCAATTGCATGTACGCCTTTAGGGCGTCTCTAAAAATATTAATAGAATTGATTACAAAAAGTCAGCCTTAACAATATGCTCTTACCTGTCTTTGTTGTATTCCACCAGGACGTTCCCTCTTAAATGCGGCTGCGAGTTCATACACGTCCGAAAATTTAGTATCTCTCCGAACTTCTGCAGTTCTTCTATAACATCGGTGAAGAACTCTGTGTAGTCATTATTCAGTTCATTTTCAGTGCATTCCAAATTGATGTCACACCCATACTCTGTGTTTTTGCTCTGCTCCAGCTTGATGTGTGAGAAGAAGTTCGGAAATAACAGAATTCTACTCAGTTTCGGACGGATATGGTTACGTGAGCATTGCATTCCATAGCGGCAAGCATTCGTTTTCGAGAAGAACGGACATAACGGCTTACTGGGGTTAGACTGTACATTTGACAAGAGCTCGTTTGGAATAGACCCACCGACTTCAATGTATTCAGCGATTCTATCCAACATCTGTTCATGGTCTCTAATCGCTTGCTCTTCACGTTGCTTGCGCTCTTCGCGACGTTTCTGTGCTTGCTGTTGAAGTTCTTCGAACTCTTTTTGAATGCGAAGCCGTTCTGCATCCTTAACTGCAGCAGTTGCTTCATATCTTCGCCGTTGTTCCCGAAAATGTTTTTTGGCAAGAAGTTCTCGGCGCAGCCAGAGCTCTTCTTGCTCCTGCCGATGGCGTTCTTCTTGCTCTAGCTGAACTGCTTCGAGTTCTTCTTGCTGTTTCACCCAGGCTTGATAGACTGGGTCTTTTAGGCGGGCTGCATCTTCTGTAATTTAAAGACAATAGTGTTTTGTAAAATCAAAATAATATTGAGCAAACTACTTACCTTCGGCGGATTTCTTGTTGCGTTCTTCGGCTAGTTTTTGACGAATCCTTTTGCGTCGGAGTTTCTTCACTTCTTTCCGCCATTCTTTACGTGTTCTATAAGGAAATAATTTATTATTTTTCACCTTTTATCTATGGATTTCCAAATGGAACTCACTTTTTAATTGCTGTTTGCCCTGCCATTTTTTGTTTGGCGGTGTTAGCTAAATGACAGCTAGAATCAGCTGTTCGATTAGAATTATAAATTATAACAGTTATGAAGGTTTGAGAATTTGCTAAAGTGTTTTTAGTTTGTCGTAAAGAAACTGCATCTACTGCGATGATAGAGGGCGCTACAAAATTCGTTAAGAAATTTGAATAAACTTCGATTGTAGAAAAATTCACAAAGCAAGTTGAAAACTCAAACCTTCTGAGGCTGGTGAAAAAATTCTTTCAAGTGCAAATATTTCTGTAAGCTAATTTTGGAAAGCTTTAAGTTCCAGTTTTTCTAAAGTTTGCGAAAGTACGATACAGAAATTTGTGAAGCTTCACGATTTTTCATTGGGTTTTGCCTCATTTGTGGAACTTTTAACATTTGGGATACCTAGCATCGTCAACTAATTCAGTGAAGTTCTTGTGCCAGACATACAAATTTATTTGTATCGAATCTGGTAAAAGGACCTAGGACCGCCACAACTTATTTTTAAATATATATTAGTTAGTTAGTTGTTTGTTTATTTAATATTTTCAAAAAAACTATTCATTTTACAAATTTTCTTAGTGTATGAGTGCTAGTGAGTTATAAATAAGATAAATAATTTATTAAATAAATAACATAGAACAATTTTAATTTTGAAGTTTGACAAAATACATAATTTGGTGTTTGAATCTGCTGTAGTTATTTTCCGATTTGATTTCGTTAGGTAGAGTGTTGAACAGTCGAAGGCCTTTGTTAAATAAGCTGTTTTGTGCAGCCCTTGTTCTAGCAAACGGAAGGTGGAAATTCTGGTTGTTTCTTAGAGTATAAGGTTGAAGATTGCCAACATAGTTAACTAGGCGAGACAAATAAGGAGGAGTGAGGTTATTTTTTATTTTAAACAAAAAAAGTAAAACATTCATCAATATTCTTTCATTAACACTAAGCCACATCAACATATTTAACATAGAACGAATAGGAGTATAAATATATTGCACTTTAATATTGTTCGCATTGCTTTATTTTGGAGAAGTTGAAGCTTATTAATCATTACTTTGTTACACAAAAAAAGAATTGAGGGACAGTATTCATAGTGTGGTTTTATTATCGTATTGTAGATGTTTATTGCACTAATTGTTGATATATTTCTGCGTATTCTTCTTAGTAAATTCGTTTTTTTGGATATTTTTTTCACTATATAATCAATGTGTTTACTAAATGTCAATCTATTGTCTATTTCTATACCCAGGTACTTAATTTCAGAAACTATTTCAAGGCTTTCATTATCTACTTTAATGTTTACGGAGCTACCACTTGTTAAATTGCTTCCAATTATCATCACTTTAAGCCATAAACTAAGCTCATCCAAATCCCTTTGCATTTTTAAAATACCTACCTCTAAATTTTCACAACTTAAATAGATCAAACCATCATCTGCAAATAATTCATATTTACTATTATTTATTACACTACCAATATCATTTATGTAGATGTTAAAAAGAAGCGTGCCTAAAACGGACCCTTGTTGTACACCGATGTTAATTGAAATTTCATCTGGTATTGTATTGTTCACTTTTGTCTTTTGCTTTCTCCCTGATAGGTATGAAACCATCCAGGCTAGTTCTTTTCCACGCACTCCGTATTTTTCCAGTTTCTCAAATAAAATGTTTCTGTCCACTGTCTCGAAAGCCCTTTTCAAATCAAGAAAAACACATATTATTTTAGTTTTAGCGTCGAGTTGCTGTTTCCAGTCTGATATGACCATGTTAAGTGCGCCTTCACAAGAATGTTGCTTCCTAAACCCCGACTGATTTTCAATTATTAACTTATGAAAGTCAAAAAAAGATTCCAGTTGAAGGTGAACAACCTTTTCGAGTACCTTCTCATAGAGAGGGAGGGCATTAATTGGCCGAAAGTCTTCACACTTTATTGATTTGTTAACTTTAGGAATCGGAGAAATTTGAGAAACTTTCCAAGAGTTTGGAAAAACACCTTCATAAAATGATTGATTGATAATCTTAATTAAAGGAGGTGCGATAATATCAATCATATTTTTAAAATTTTCTTTATTTATGTAGTTTGGGTCGCGTTTATTTTTCATATTAGCAAATATTCTTCTTATATCATCGAACTCAATTTCATTAAAATTAAAGGAATAGGGATTTCGTTCGATCTGATTATTAAATGGGACATATGGGATATTAACACTTATTTCTGTTATGCTTTCAACAAAGTACTTGTTGAATTTATTTGTCAAGAGTAAGTTATCACTGTAATTTATGTTATTAAAAACCACTTCACTTATTTCCGCTTGTTTTTGTTTCAGTACGAGATGTTTTATAGTTCTCCACATTGATTTTTGATCCATTGAGTTAAAAAATTTTATTTTTAATGTAGGCATTTTTAGCTTTGTTAATTTCGCATTTAAACTGATTTCTCGAAACCTTAATCTCGACTAAAATGGTTTCATGATCACTAATCTTCAGATCTGGGACAGGTTTAGCTTTTATTCGTTTTGAGTTTGTTATTGCAAGATCGATTATTGTTCTTGAGTTTTGTGTTATTCTGGTAGGTTCAGTAATAATCTGTTTCCATCCATTATTGATCACAGTTCGTTCTATGTTCCGTTTATACAATTCACTTGATTGGCTCCAATCAGTGTTAAAATCACCGATAACAAAAGTTTCATACGAAAACTCACTCAATTCCTCAATCCACTCACTAACTTTATCACAGAACATTTTTTTTTGAACATTTAGGTGACCTGTAAACCGTAGCTATAATTAGAGTAAAAGAATCACAAACAGCTTTAATTGATAGCCACCAAATATCTTTATTAATCACATAATTTTGAATTTCTTCTGCTTGCCATCTTTCTTTCAAAAATATTATAACACCACCAGTATGTCTTGACTCACTATTGCATCTGTATATATTATAATTAGTTAATCGTAGCTCCGCGTCTTCTATTTCATCTGTCACACAAGTTTCAGATACCAAAACAAATTCATATTGGCCATTTGTTACCATTACTTCGAGTTCAATAAAGTTGCTTAAAATACTTTGAACATTTAGGTATACTGCTCTAATCAACTTTGGTTGCTAAAATTCAATTTTATTTTTTTCGAGCTTATATTTATTTTTGAAAATATATTAGGAATTGGTAACGTAAGACTAAACACTTAAACTAGTGTATGTATGTTTAAAATTTAAAATGCGAATGTGTTAGTTATTTGTAAACATGATATACGTCTACGCCATGGGTTCAATTCGAGGTTTATAAATATGCGGGCTAGAGCGTTGACATCCATTTTCGATTTATCTTATACATCATATAAATCTCGATTGGTAATTTAATTTAATGATTTCAAAATCTTTAATCATTCTATTCGGTGTACAGTAACCAATCCAAACTACTTCTACTTAACTGCTGCTTATAGGTGCTTAATGGCAATATCAATTTGTCACCACCCTCGGTAACAGGGAACAGTCACTTAATTGATTAATGTTAAAGTCGTTTAAGGATTAACCTTTGCAGTTTTCCTATTTATATTGTGAATGAAACCAAATAGCTGTAGGCAACATAAGCCCATCATTCATTCCTGCTTGACCAAATAATCAAATGGTTTCCTACAAACGCAATATTTTGTATGTTTACCCAATAGTTACGACACAGGTGGGGGTGTTATTGCGTATCTGCTTCTTTCGCCGCGAAAGTAATAGCTACCTCATTCAAACAAACTTTTTGCCAACCAGCCGCCAATTTATCTAATTGGATAATTATTGTTTCGATTGCTGCCGCACAATAAGAATGACAACGATATTCAGTTTATTCCTGAAACTGTATCAAAACGGACGTGTGTGCTCTATTGTCGCGATGGGTTTCAAAATTTGGGATCGGTTAACCCAAGCGGATAATATTTATCAGTCGATAAAGCCATTGGTCTATATCTCTCTAATCGGTTTGGCACCGTTTCGAATGCGCTCCAAAAAGGAAGTGCAAACTTCTGCACCTGGATTAGCAGTTAGTATTGTGCACTTCCTTTTCTATGCACTGTGCTTTGGACTGTCCCTAAGGGAGGGCGATTCAATAATAGGATATTTCTTTAAGACAAATATCACACAGTTGGGCGACAGGACACTAATGTTGACGGGGGTGATTGCCATGTTGACGATATTTGGATTCGCCATATTCAAGAGAAATAGTCTAATACAAATTATCCAGAAGAATATTATTGTGGATGAGATTTTTGTGAGACTGGGACTTAAATTGGACTATCGAAAGATTTTGTGGTTTTCATTTGTGATCTCGGTAGCGATGGTCACCTTCAATGTGGGATATTTGTGCGTTAGTTATCTCCTGCTGAAATCAGCCTTCATAACACCTTCGTTTGTGGTATTCACGACATTTGCCCTGCCACATATCAATACAACTGTGATGGTTTTTAAGTTCCTGTGTACCACACACCTGGCGAAGAGCCGCTTCCTGATGCTGAACGAAGTGAGTATTTGGATTTGGTGATTAATTTTGTTTGTGGGTTGTGCTTACCCAGTTTAATTGTTTCCCTACCACAAACTTCAAAGAGTTCTTTTTACTTGTTACTTGAAAGAACTAATAAATATTTAAAAAAAAAATTAACAGATACTCCAAGACATACTGGACAACATGATTGAAGAAAAAAACCTTAACGAATTGTCGCCATTTCATTCAGTGGTCAATGAGAACAATTCCACACCACTGCGCATGCGCTACCACATAAACTCACTAGTTCATCAGAGTCCAAAGCGATCACTGAAAGAAATCACAAACATCCATAACCTTCTGTGCGACCTTTGCATCATCATCGAGGAATACTTCACATATCCTTTACTCACCATCATCACGATATCGTTCATGTTTATCCTGTTTGATGTTTACTATATTTTGGAGGTTATGCTCAACCCAAATCAAGTGGAGTACTTTGAGGCGCATGAGTTCTTCGCGTTCTTCTTTATACAATTGTGCTGGTATGTGATAACCATTCTGGCGATTGTCGAAGGTAGTAGTAGCACGATTAAGGAGGTGAGTTTTATTTGCGTTATCGAATATTCAGAGGGACTAATAGGTTTTGCTTTTATTTCAGGGTGAAAAAAGCGCACCACTTGTCAGTAAACTACTGAATGCAACCGACGATACGGAGGTGAATGAACGACTTATACGGCTCACAATTCAGTTGGGGCACAGGAAAGTGCGTTTTACCGCAGCTGGACTTTTTGCCTTGGATAGAACGTTGATTTTTACAGTAGGTTTGCTAAATTTCGAAGGCTGATTTTTATGTAATTACTCGTATTTTATTTTCTTCAGATATCGGGAGCTGCTACCTGTTACCTCATTATCCTCATACAATTTCGTTCGGCGACAATGCTCTACGATGAATCGCAGAATAATTGCACCGATGTGATTACTTAGGGACTCTGCGATTAAAGCTTAGATTTTGATTTTGATTATTCACTCGAAGTTAAACACAACTTGGGGATTTTCATATGGAAAACTCCCCGAGTTGTGTTCAACTTCCAGTGAATAAAATGGGCCTAATTGTTATGCCCCGTTGGAAGGAAATAAAATGATAAGTTACTGATTTTTATTTCATTTTGCTGGAAAAGAGATCACGAAAGTTCAGGGGTCAGATTAAGACGAAACGTTAAACGTTTTCGTGTACACGAAGAAATTTGCTTGTTCGTTTCGCCCTACAGAATCTGACCCCAGGTTTGTTTAAACACTGACTGGGTTGCTTTAAAACAGAGAATGTGTAAAATTAAACGATAAGACATTTCCATTAAATCTGTGACTGGTAAAAGAAACCAAGCGGAGGTTCTTTTCCAAGTATACTTTTAAAATTTAGCTACAAGCCAGTTTGCCCCTTCGCTCTCGAGTTCTGGGAAGTAATATGTGGACCTAATTTATGCGTAAATTCTGACGCCACAAACTCAATTTGTTCTAACAAATGTTTCAATGTTAAACGCACAACTAAAAGGTGTTTACGACATTTTGATGCGGACAATGGCAGACAAATTTGACGGAACCTATTTCTTAGATGAGCCGGGTGGAGAGGGAAAAACTTTCCTTATTTCAACAATTTTGGCCACCATTTGTTCGCAAAATCAAATAGCATTGGCTCTCGCATCATATGGAGTCGCGGCGACATTGTTTGAAAATAAAATTTAACGAAAATCCAACATGAAATAT
Source organism: Cheilosia vernalis (assembly GCA_949126925.1). Taxonomy (NCBI): domain Eukaryota; kingdom Metazoa; phylum Arthropoda; class Insecta; order Diptera; family Syrphidae; genus Cheilosia; species Cheilosia vernalis. The sequence continues at coordinate 9,322,003 of OX421362.1, forward strand.
GACCAAAACGTTAGGAAAAAAGTGTTGCAAAAGTGTGATTTTGTCGTATGTATGGTACATGACTTGCGGTTACTCGGTGTCTCCACGTGCAATTTTTCACTTCATGAAATATTTCATACAATGGAAATTGCTCGTGGAGACCACAAATTTCACGAAGAAACCAATTTCATCGATTGCATGAAATGAGCTGCAATTTCTGTGCAGTTTGACACAATTGTTTTTCATTTCCACGATGGCTGAGTGGTGTATGGTCGCTTGTAGCGCTGGAACTAGGTATTTGAATAAAATTACTAATGGTTATTGAAGGTATACTATTTTAAATGGGAATTCAAAGGTGGAGACGTTTTAATTATTCGAATTCAAACGTTTGCAGTTTCCAGTGGGACTGGCTTTTGCTTTGGAAAATAATTGTTTCTCACATGGACAATTGTATGTAGCCTATTCACGTGCTGCTTATTCTTTTGTGTTCGTACATGAAGGAAAAACCAAAATTGTTCTTTATCACAGAGCCTTAGGATAAATGAAAAAAATAAATGTTTTCTAATTTAACAAACAGATAAATGAAACGTCTAGCGAAGCGGACGGGGTACCGCTAGTATTGTATAATTAGCATGTTTATGACATCCACGCACTTACATTGATAAGTACTTAACAACGAAATATAATAACAGCGATTAAAAAAAAACCCCCATTCGCTTAAATTCGTTGGTATTAAAGACTAATCTGGGGGTGGTTTGGAAGGTTGCAGCACAAACGACTACTATCAATGGTACATGGGCAGAAGTGATTTATTTAGTCAACTTCAAACAAGATAAGATAAGATGGGATATAGGTAAGTTAAACAAAAAGCCAACTTCATCAGATAGATAATCAAACAAATAAACAATAAGCTTGCAGCAGAGAGTTATGTGCGTTTTACGTTGAGCTTAAAAGAGTTCAGAAAAGTGTGGCTTAGATGAAAAGGATGCAAATTCCAAAATATCAATTAGAAACTACCTTCACTTGCGCACTGCAGCTCCTCCCAAATAATTAGGTAAACACAAAATTTGTCCCCAAACAAATTTTGAAACAAAATACTCTTCGAAAACATCAATATGAAGCCTTGTATACACGTCTCTTGTGATAGGTAAGGTAATTTATCAAATTATTTAAAAATAAAATTTTTTTTTTAAATCTATGAAAGGCCTTTTACAAATAAAAATTTTAAAACTCAAACAAAGGTAACAATTTTGTTGTTCTTTAATTTTTCTTTATTTAGTTATTCGATTTAGCTTTTTGTCAAATACTTGATCAAATGGAGGAAGTTAAACAAATACATTGGGTGGAATAACAAAAATCCAAATAAACTCAGCAATACTTGTGACAATAGCAGAAACACCAAACATCTTTGTTGATCTCACTGCCCTTTATTGAGTTCTTCGCTTATGCTTTATGTCTTAAAAATATTTCGAGCCACCCCAATTAACAAAATTATATGGCACAGATGTAATAACACACTGGATACGTTCGTGCTCGGATAAGTATTCCAACAAAATTCAATATTATACCCAAGATTAAGTATCGCGTTCCTAATTTATAATCAGTACACCAGGCTAAACACGGCAACGAGTGAAAGTACCACACATAGAACTGATAATGAAGACTCCTTGCGCAAATTACACCAACAAAATTGCATAGAAACAGTGGAAGGAGTGCCAATTGAGTACATTTATCAAATTGAATAGAATAGTCGCCTGATTTAGTTTGGTGTTCTTCTTCAACAGCATGTAGCTTAGAATGAGCAGATGATTTTTCAAGAGATTTTTCGAAGGATTTTAAAAAGCTTTGTTGATCAGTTGTGAGTTCTTCTGTATCTTCCTTTGGTGGTATCTTTATCTTGCGATTCTTTGCTTCAACATTTTGTCGTTTTATTTGAGGTTCTAGTTGTCTTTGAAGTTCACGTAGTCGACAATAATTCTTTAGAAATGTATACATTGGCGACGCAAATAATAATAATAATAATAATAATAATAATAATTTATTTATTGGTATAGATTTATACAATAAGATACAATATCTTCTTAGATAGTATAAACTCAATTAAACAATTCACATGATGTGTTAATTAGTTGCGACAGTATAAACGCAAATTGAAAAGACAAAAATAAAATATAATTTTAATACTAACTTCAGTATTCAGTATTTGAGAAATAAGAAGAAAAAAAAGAAAAAAAGAAAAAAGAAATTGGCGACGCAAATAATATCAACAGCCCTAAATGTATACCCAGAAGAGATATGTGAAATAGTTTATTTTCAAATATGTTGCGGTTGAGGAACCGGAAGTTGACTGTCCACTTTTGTTCAAATACTCGCGCTAAATCAAAAGTTGCTTAGTCAATGCGATCGGATTCATAGTCCCGACAAGTGAACCTGACGTTTTACATAAACGAACGTCCCCAATTTGTTGTTCTCCGTTTTCTTTGTATTTTCCTATTTCTTCTTTTTAATTTGCAATGTATTACCTTATGTCTACGAAAGAATTTGTGCTTTGGTGACAAAAAATAAAAAAAAAATAAATTCACTGTCATTCATTCTTTGATTTGCTGAGTAACCAATATTTCCCCAAATATGTTACGTAACTTTGCAATATTGCATTTCCATTCCACTAGAATTTCCAATAAGTTATTAAGCATTTGCTGGTCCATTTTGTTTAAGACTATTTATTAAATTTATCAGTGTGTGTAATGCAAATACTTTTAAGTTAAATATTTAAACAACAAATTCCCCAAACATGTTAGTGGATAATTAATTTCCATCCAAGTATTTCGCCTCATTCGTGGCATTTTGCACGAAAATACAAGGTCCTCTTACATCCGGTGTGCTCGAAGTGAATTGCAGAAGAATTATCAAATACGTGGTAAGTGCTCCAGAAATCTAGAAACAAAAAGGTTTTTATTTGTAAGACAACAACTGAACAAGTACACAGCTCGTACCGTAAAATAAAGCGTCCTGTCAATGTTGAACAGCCCAGCCGCAGTGAACTTGATCTTCAGATGCACCAGTTGCATTGAAAACTGTTGAAGTTTCTCTTTGACATCGGGATTCTTAGCCTTGTTCAGCAGATTGTGGATTATTCCTCCCGTCTTTTCGCTCTAAATTGACAAAAAAAATATATATACAAATATATTCATAGCCATGCAGCTAATAAGCTCACCTTTTTGATGGCCCGATTGCTGCCCTCCACAATCGATATTATCGCAATCAAATACAATATCATTTGACATGAGAAAAACGTTACAAATTCGACGGTTTTGAATTTGCTCTCCCGCTTCGATTTGCCCAGCAATGTCTCCAGAACGTAGTAGGCATCGAAAACAATAATCAAAAAGGCGATCGAGATGATTGTCAGCAGTTGATAGGTAAAGTACTTGTTGGCTGTCGAAGCCGCCTCACAAATCAAGTGGTGTATCTCCATCGACTCGTGGATGATCTCCGCGGGATTCTTCGTGGCAATCGTGTACATCGAGAAAGACTCCAGGCAGTTGAGCGAACGACTTTTCGCCGAAATCGATTTGACCTTTCGATTTTCCCATTGGTTGGACAGATTCTTTAGAACCTAGAAAGAGAAATGCTACAGCGATAACTAAACTTTTTTCCAGCCAGATTCACCTTGTTGTTAGCTCTTAAACATAAAAAGATTTTATGGTTCAAGCTACACGACATCAGTACAACCAAAGACAGTATCCAATTTGGAGCGAAGGAGGCAATACGCACAAAAACGGAAAACCAAGAGCTAATGTGCATTTCCCAATTACAGACACTTATAACGACAAACAACAAGTTTAGACAAACGGTCAAACACAGTTTTAGACTCAGAATCATCATGAAATTTCGCTGGCTAAAGAACACACCCAGTTCGTAGAGTTTGTCTTCAATAGTTTTTAGCAATGCCATGACTCTTCGCAGCTCTTTCCTCTGGATCAGGGCAACAAGAAAGACAGTAAGGACTCCGGCCATGAAGCTGGACTTGTTTATTAAATCTAGTACTCGGGAAACATGTGCCGAGAAGAAACTCGTCAGATAGGTTTCTGTAAAGAGCACATAATCCGTGAAGAAGTACAACATAAGGAAAACTCTGGAAATGGTCTCCAAATACGTCAAGTAAGTGGAGTCTTTTGATGTGAACAGGCCAATTGGAGTAGTCCCAAAGATGACACATATTATCAAAAATAACTGCAGGGCACTGAAAAAGTCCCCGGGATATACGATATTTCTTAGAAAAGACGAAATCGACCTTGACATCTTGGCAACTTAAGTTTTACTGAAAGTTGGTATGGTATTCAAAAACCTGTTGGACTGTAGTGGTGCCAATGTTATATTGTAATTAGTCAGTCGAAAGTCATTAGTTGTACTTTTATTTCATGACTAGCTGACCCGTGCTCGCCTTGCTTCGCCAGAGTTCCACTTTTCAAATTTAAAACATTTCATGATAAATCAAGCCCCAATACGGATGGGTTGATTGCGTACATTAACATAATTGAGTGGTAGTATGGATTACTATCGAAATGCAATTGATATTTTCTAGAAAGGATATATGGGTAACGAAATTAAGCGCCTAGCAGGACAAATTTGAGCCATTAGAAAAATAAATACCTAAATAAAAAAGTTAATTTAAAAAACCGCAAAAATCCGACTGATTATCGCCGAAACACCAAAAAACGAAAAAATGTTTTTACTTTTGTTTCTTTTTTTAAGTGGCTTAATTTTGTTTTCAGCAAGGTATTGCCCCCTATATTTCTTCCAATGGAAGTATCGATTTGGGTATTTGATTCAATTATTATAAGCTATTGTTTTTGTAATAAAAACAAATTAAAGCTGCATCACTCGGAGTTAATAGTAGGTACCTACTTCTGCTTTTAAATAAATGTAAAAAGATAATAGTTTTAATAGGGTATTCACATTAAAGGGAACATATTAAAATAATGAGACATCTTATCAATTTTAAATTAGAGGCACCATTGATTTAATATTGAAAACAAATTGAAACTATTGTATGATAAGAATTGATTTAATAACATTAGCACACTGATTTAATAGTAGATACTTCGCCTTTAAAATGAATGTGGAATAATAACAGCTTTAATAGTGTATTCCTGCAAAAAGTGGAACCTATTAAAATAGGTAATGGGAGAATGGTAAGTACATCTTATTACTATTTAATCGTATGCACTGTTGGTTTGATATTATAAAATAGTTAAATAATCATCTAAAAAAACAATAGCTTCAATAGTTTTTGAACTTTACTAATAATAGGAAAAATCACATTGACTAATTTTAATACCAAAAACACATTGAAAGAATAGGAGATCGTATTAAAATTATAGTATTTTCCTCTGAGTGTATGATACTCCGAAAAAGAATACCAATTTAATGACACCACACTCTTCAAAATGAGTCAAGCCGTTTGGCTACAGGACGTCACATAGGAACGCACATAGGATACGCGCGAAACACATAACCCTCCCTGTGTCCAGTCGGATAAAAAGTGAAAGCAATGGTCTCTTTCAATTTAACCATCTTTTAATCTTAGTTTTTTCATTCAATCGAAAAATTGTTCGATCCATTTACTCTTTGACCAAATTTGTAAATAAATAAAGTGCACGACTGGGTCGCACGAAACTTTCTCGTTAATGCGAGTCTGACTGACTTTAATAGTGTTCAGGAAATCGAAAATTGAGGACACAATAGTTTTGAAAACATCCATTTGACTCTAAGTTTGCATTTTGGTCAAAATCGTTATTGCCGTTTTTGGGTAAACTAAAAAAACTAAATTTAAAAAAAATATTCTTTTTTCAGAAATCCATTGTACGATAATATAGAGAAAAACGGAGTTTGCTATTAAGTTATAAATGACCACATAACCTTAGGAATGAATTTTTGTTGCAATCGTTTAGAACGTTTTCGGGATACATATGTCGAAATTTTAAAAGTACCGTTGTTCGAATTTTTAGCCAAAAACTGGGTACGCAGTCCTGGTAACCTCACCTACTTAAGCTTAAATATCAATTTTGGTTGAAATCGTTAGAGCCGTTTTCGATCAAATCAAACTGGTACGAACATTTTATATGGGAAGTACCATTAATATTGAGGTTACCTTGAAAAAAAAAATACACCTCCCGAACTGTAAGCCCAAAAACTCCAAATCCGAGGTTTGAACGTAAACCGGGAAACCGTTTAGGCTGTAGACCCGTGGAAGGACGGACAGACCGGACAGAATTTTGTGACCCACTTTCTTGAGTTCCTCTATCATCGCAATATCAGAATTGATTAAAATCTCGAGTTCCAAATTTTGTACGAAACCAATATCTTTCTCTTACTCCGTAATAGAGAAAGTTAAAAAAACAGCATTCCTTACAACCATTCAAAAAAGCTTGAAGAAAATAGTTTGACGGAAAGTACGCTTTCAGAAATCACGAAAAGTAAATGTAACTTCTTAGATAGGAATATAAAATTTAAAAAATACCAAATAAAAATTTTTGAAACTGATTTGTGAAATATCATTTTTGTGTACCGAAATTTGCTTTGCGATAAGTAGTTACGCTAGTGGTATGGTAAGAGGTGGTACGGTAAGAGAGTCTAGGAAAAAAACCTCTGGAGCAACATAGGTATGTGCGTATAGAACACTCTACTCTAATATATCAGCACAGTTTATTTGGTGTGAGTTTCTGTTTTGGGGACAAATAAAATGGACCTACAACACTCGGAAAAAAAAATTGTTAAGCGAATAATATTGAGTTTGTCAAAAATTGTAAGTTAAAATTTAATGCTTTAACTATTATTTTTGATTAGAAGAACTCGGTTTTACGTTTTTAAGAAACAAATCATTCAGAGTAATAACTATTATTATACTCCCCATAACTATTTATTAAATTATTGCCAACACTTTCATTCTTATATCAAACATTTTTAAGTTTTTGATCTTAGAATATTTTTTCTAAATGAATTTTGTTCCGAGTTGTAAATGGTTGCACTTTGATAGATGAGCTAAAACATTAATCAGTTGCCATGTGCCGGTGAGAAAATTTACCAACTTCTTGAGTAATACCTGATACCTCTTCTTCTTTCACTTCAATCTAATGAGGTCATTATTGATTTTCAACAACTGTTTATAGAAAATTGAAAAAAAATATACACACCTTATTGACACATCTCAAATAGTCTGTAAGTTTATTGATAAGACACACAAACAACGCTACTATGGTGGTTAAAAAAATTCCCGGTGCAAAAAATGTTATACTAGTCATCATCGATGGTCGAACATCATTTTGATACAAGAGCCCGAAAACACTTATATACAGAAAGCTTATATTTGGAACGAACAATATGAACAACGCCCATAGGGTTGCCAAACTAGCAGCCCTATGATTAATTATGAAAGCAAGATTTTCACAACGATTCTCGATATCAGCCAATAGATTGATGAACTTTCTCAACTTATTCCACTTTACGATGGCAGTGGTAAGGGCCACCGTAATCCCGAGCAGACCGTTGATCTTCTGCAACGCGTCACCAATTTTAGAGATTTTACTTTGGAAAAAATACTGCAGAATCGATCTTTCATTCGCGGCCTCATAGGAAAACATAAAAGTGTAAGCTACGATCCGGCTGATGGTATTTAAAAATCCCAAACACGTTGCAGTGACGTGGCGATTTCCTCGAGTACCGGTTATTCTAATAGGAACTGTGCCATAAAATTGGGACAATATAATCAACGGCTGTAGGGTCGCGTACATATCTTGTGGATTCCATAAATCTTGAAAAAGTTCAACCACAGCCCTCCACATGATTAAATTCAACTGAGCTCTGTAGGGTTAAGTAAATCCGTATCCTTTGCCCGATTCGAGATGCGAACGATATAAATGCACTCTATGAAATTGCAGAATATATCATCGCAGCTAAATCAAGTCATTAAGTAACGAGTAACAATTACCCATCATACATACCTCATTGATAATCTGTAGATACTCTGTGATTGCGTACACTATACATACGAACATCATGCCTATTGCCATCAGCATAACGTCGGGTGTAAAGAATGAGGCACACTCGATGGCAGAAGGACGAATTCCGTTTCTTTGGAGAATCCAAAAAACCGTATACAATATAAATGCAACATTCAGGGCAACTGGAACAACAATAATTCCTGTTATTGCCAGCGCTGTACGCCTATAGTGCATAGTGATGCTCATATTCTTCAGACGGTTGTCCACATCGTCCAGGGTACAGAACAGGGTCTTGAATTCTTGATTTCTCGCAAGGGCAATTGCAATCGATATTACGGTACCCATTACTCCATTGATTCTCTGCAGCACATCAGTGGCTTTTGTGATTGGAGTTACGAAGAAGTACCCAACAATACACTCACGGAGTATTATTGCATACGCAAATGATGCTGCCAGCGAAACCATCCGGAATATTAAGATGAAAATGGTGAGCCAGGATGTTGCAAGCCAGCGGGATCTCACATTTCCTCGAACACAGACTGGCAGTGTTCCCAGTACGAATGACATGATGAATAGTGGTTGAAACGTCGCGTATACATCTGCAGGATGTATAATGTCCTTGAAGAGTGTTAAAAGCGCTCGCATGGCGTTATGACTTCGATAAAGACGACCTTCGACTGATAGAACGGTCGCAAGTGCTTGAGGTGTTATCTGCAAGCGAAGACAATTACTTAAGGCAATTATTGCCCTACCGCGGTTCCGCTTAATTTGCAACAATAATTGGGGGAAATTAAGTTCTTAAACTGATTAGGTGTAAGGCGTGTTATTTATTGCATAAGGGACCCTTGTAAACGGTTTTCGGGACCTTCAAAATATAGGAATCAGTTAACTGATTAGTTGGCAAACGTCAATTATGAAATTGATTGCAATTAAGGGAATTTCTTTAGGTCTTTGCTATTAATAAGTCACATTCTCTCACCAAAAAGAAACACCCAAATAATTGACCAGCTCCTGCATAAATAGACTGACTACTTAAGTAGAATGGAAGGCGTTCATAAGGGACTCATAAAATACCGTAAAATAACTGTTTGTACAAAATAGTGAAACCCCAAAAACTTTTTTAGCTTTCGCCATTTCGTAGTAAGAGAAAGACATAGTTTTGTTAATCAACTCTGACATTACGATGATATAGAGGAACTCAAAAAAGTGGGTCTTCCGTCTGTCTGTCTGTTCGTCCTTCCACAGGCCTACAGCCTAAACAGCTGCCCAGATTTCGTTAAAACTTTGTATTTGGAGTTTGTGGGCTTACAGCTCGGGGCAGTTTTTTTTCCAAGGTAACCTCAATATTGATGGTACTTCCCGTTGAAAATTTTCTTTACAGTTTGATTTGATCGAAAACGGCTCTAACGATTTCAAACCAAAATTTATATTTAAGCTTAAGTAGGTGAGATTACCAGACTGCATACCGAGTTTTTGGATAAAAATGGTTCTTTTGAAATTTCGACATATCTCGACAACGGTCTATACGATTGTAACAAAAATCTATTTCTAAGGTAATGTGGTAATTTATAACTTCATAGCAAACTCAGTTTTTCTCTTTATAATCGTACAATGGATTTTCGAAAATAGTAATTTATTTTTTAAATTTACTTTTGTTTAGTTTACCTGAAAACGGTAGTAACGATTTTGACCAAAATGCAAACTTAGAGTCAAATTGATGTCTCCAAAATTATTGTGTCCTTAATTTTCAATTCGAATCACCGAAAACATTAATTTTAAAAACTGTTCACATCTCGAAAACCCACTTTTCGATTTCGATAAAACTTTTAAAAGCATAATGCTTACATCCTGAACAATGTCTTATAACCGGTTTTCAGCTAAATAGTTAAGCAGTAGTATTTTTCAAACTTAATGCAATATTTGGTACTGCTTTGTCTGCCAAATTTTACAAAAAGCGCTATAACGATTTTGATCAAAATACATAAATATTAAGGATAATAAAATATCTCTAATTAAGATCTCATACTTAGTTTTCCTCAAATAAAAAATTTGAATGAACAAGTTTTCTAATTATTTCTCAAAAATTACTGCACAAAAGCCAATCTGTGTTCATAGGTACATCCTTTTAAGACTTAATACCGCACGTTCATTAAAAATGAAATAAAAGCGACGCAAAGCTTATTTTTAGCAAATATTACTCACTTCTTCTTTTCATCCATAAAGACTTATGCTTATAGTCTTTTCACACCGAGCCCATAACCGGTTTTTCACGAAAACTCTCGAAAACTTCTATGAAAACAGAAGTTTTCTCACGCATATTTCAGTATTCAAAACGAGTCGTTTAAACTCGTTTTCCACGAAAATGACTTCCAATCGTTGGATTGTTGAAACAAACACCCCTCTTGCAATACCTATTCAGCAAATTTAGCAGAATGGCTGACGGACAAATGTCATAACTCAAAACTTTAAATCATTTTCCACAATTAATTGGTGGGCTAATATTATTTTGAAATGCACTAAATTCATTTTGTTTGTTAATTAATTCGATCGAAAATTGTAACCAAAAGCGTTTGCATCGAAGTTTAACAACTTGTGTCTCACAGCTGATTAAAACGTCAAACGAAAACTAGTTGGAGGTAGGTTGGTGTGAAAATCCTATTATACACAATCAGAAACTCCCACTACGTTTCCATCGCTATTTTCGGTTTATAACTTCTTATGCAAATGCAAAAACAAACCTTACATGTATCTATTTAAAGATATCGGTTTAATACGAAGCCTACTTCCAATCATAGACACCTGAAGCCAGCGTTACTGAAATATTCCAGTAAAGCATGCACTTGCAGATCAGAAAACGGAGACTCGGCTCGGACTACACTTTGCATTGTACTCAAAAATCTGATAAAATGTAAGAGCATAAAGTAGGTACATAGTACAGTAGGCGCTATTTAACTCTCTAACCAGGACATGCGACAATTGCCTGTTACTGAGAGCTTCAACTTTTAAGAACTCATATCATACTGTCATATCAGATGAATAACGCAAACTTGAATTTTATTTAGCACTATTCTTTTTTCTGTATTTTATGAATCGAAACTTTTGTCTCGTACTGCTGACCTACCCATCAGCAGAGGGTTCTCCCTGCGCTACCTACCCCTTTACCAAACCTACCTAGTGAAATAAGAAAACAACCAATCAAACTGTTGATCAACGAGAAAGTTTCGTTCGACCCAATCGTGCACTTTATTTTCTTTGCAAATGCTCCTTTCCCATCGAAATGGTGGCGCGTAAAATAAGTCACAAAATTCTGAATGGCTAAATAGAAAAGAATGTTGTACCAGTTGCATTTTCCAATTATTATGTTTCCTTTTTCTCCTATTTTTTATTTTGTAATTTTCGTTACTTACCTTATTGACACATCGAAAAAAGTCAACCAGCTTACTTGTAAAGCACACAAATACCACAACTATGCTGGCGAAAAAGATGCACGGCGAAAAGAATGACACACGTTCCGTATAACCCGATTGAATGTCATTTCTGTTCATCAGACCAAAAATGCTAAAAACCACAAAGAAAGCATTGGAACCCATCAACAAGCAGATCATTCCAACTGTCGATAAAGCTGCACGCTTGTGATTGAACACTATTCCGATTTTTCCACAGCGAATTTCGATAGCACCCAACAGGCAAATTAGCTTTGTCAACTTATTGCACTTTACCATGGCAGCTGCGATAGCCACTGTTAGCCCAATTAAGCCGTTGATCCTCTGCATGTGGTCACTAATGTCAGAGATTTCGTTATGGAAAAAATACGCCAAAACCGATTGGTTATTCCTGAAGGCATGAGAAAAAGAAGCCACGTAGAGAACTATTCGAACGGCCGAATTAAAAAATCCCCAAACAGATGCTTTCACGATGCGATTTCCTCGACTCCCGGTTATGGTCACAGAAGATATGCCAAAGCCAAGGGCCAACACCATCACTGGCTGTAATGTGGCGTATATATCTTGCGGATTGACCAGATCCTTAAGAATGCTTAGGGCTGCCTTCCACATGGTGCAATAGGTTGATGCCAACTGAAGGGGGTAGACATAGAATGCAATTCAAGTGGAGTAGCATGCGATGCAAAAGATATAACTTCAATTAGGTAATGAAATCAACTATTTGAAAAAGTTGCTACATTAGTCGTGTGTTTTAAGGTAATTGAATAATTTAATGGGAGTGGTGAAGTGGCGCTTCAACAATTTGCACTACCACCTAACTGACAGAGCCATCTTCGAACCTTTGACTCTGCTCTTATTGAAGACTGAAAGACGCAGATTTGTATCAGTTTCAAGGCTTCAAAGATTGGCATTTCCCAATCAAGTCGACGAAGTAAGGACGGATTTGAAAAAATTTACCTAACCCACAACAAAATTCCATTTTTAGTTTCCGCATACAAAAAGTTATTTAACAAAGCGCGAACTGAAATTTTAAAGCTTTTTAGCCACTAGCTATATCTAAATGATCTTAATAAATAGGACTCAGTGAGCAGATTAAACATACCTCATTGAGCGCATCTAGATATTCCGTGATTGAGTACACAAAGCACACAAACATCATACTAATGCCGGTTAGGATAAGGTCAGGACTAAAGAACGATACGCATTCAATACCAGATGGCACAATGCCATTCCTTATAAGAATTCCAAAAACCGTTTCCAATATATACACCACGTTGAGTCCAAATGGCAGAATCATAAGTCCGGCACTTACCAGCGTTCTACGCATATACTTGGTAGTTTTGCCCAAGTTACTTAAACGCCTGTCGATATGGGCCAGGTGGCAAAGTACTCTCCTTATTTCTGTATTCCTCGTTGTGGCAACAACACCTGCAAATACGGAGCCAAAAACGCCATTCGATTTCTGGAGTACATCACTGATTTTCGAAACTCGTGTAACGAAAAAGAATCCAACAATGCATTCACAAAAACTTGTCGCGTACACAAAACAGACCGAGAGAATAACCATCCGCAATACTAAGATGAAGTTCAGGTATTTTGAAGTTCCAAGCCAGCGCGCGCCTACTGTTCCACGAACAGTCAGAGGCATGATCCCAAGTACCAATGACATGGCGAAACATGGTTGAAATGTCGCGTATACGTCACTGGGATATGCGATATCGGAGAAGAAGGTAGATATTAGCGCTCGCATTGCGGCAAGAGCTTGTTGACTTTGCGGAGGGAATTTATTGACTAAGCTTGTATGAACAAGTGAAAGGGTTCAATAAGTGGAACGCAATTATTCAGCGAATTTATCATGTCAATCGGTGGAATTAAATTCGAAATCAATTTAATTTATATTGCTGGTAATAATTAGCCAATTGGGTTGGAGTTGGAAAATTGTTAACCTATAAACGGTTTGCAAGAGAAATATGGGAAAACATGGAAAAATAAATGATCTTTAGGTATTACTGTTGTCTTGGTAAGAGTAAAAGAGTTGAAAGTATGATATTATACGAATAAAAACTATCAACGGCGAAAATGTTGACTAGGTCTAAAAGCTGTTGTTGTGGTTCTCTTTTGAAATGAAAATGACAACTGTCATTCACGAGCGTATGAAGGACAAGGAAGGTTAACACCCCAATCAATATAGAAATCTGTAGCCGCAGACCAAGAAAGACTGAAGAGGTTTGTCGCTGCCACATTTCGCAGACAAACCACGCTCAAGCATTTAATTGGATAGGTAAATGACGAATTTAAACACATTTATAGATCATGAACCACTTGTTTGACAATTAGATCCCGGTTTTTTGATTAAAGGCAAATTATAAAACCATTCTCGTGTCAGCGTTGTTTCTCTGTTAAGTTTTAGATATACACAAAATCGTAGAAATCGGGAAATCAGGAAATGGGTTAAACTGATTTAAAGAATTTTTCGAAAGTCATACTACATCATAAATCTACGCACTCTTTTAATTATTTACTCTCCTCAATTAAATTGACTTTTGGAACCGTATTGGTCCGAAAGGATCCTGTCCCAATCAGAGCAAATTACCGCCAGCGCGGATAACATTTTCCACATCACATATGATATGAGCCTTGTTGCTTGATAAGAATAATCACCTTGTTAACTATTCTCAATCGCTGCTGCAGTCGCACCGTAAACGTAGTGAACAACATGACGACAGACAGCAGAAAAATATGCGGCGAGAAGAACGACACATTTGCTGCCATCGAAGACCAAATCCCGTTTTTATACAACAATCCAAAGCTACAGCTGATGTAGATCAAATTTAAACTGGCTATAAAAATGATCTCCGAATGAACAAACCGCTGATCAAATCGATAGTTGAACTTCACTCCAAGACGCAGGAGTTTCGCATCTGTTTCCGCCGTCATGTGAATCAGTTGAATTAGTTCGCCTCTCTCGAACAGGGACATCCCGAACAGCATCAGCATTCCAAACATACCGATAAACTTTTGCAAAGTGTCACCGACTTTCGAGATTTCCGTTTGGAAAAAATACGCAACAATCGATTCGTTGTTTATGAACCCGTACAGAAAGCAAAACATGAAGAAGGTTATATGGGCGGCGGAATTTATAAACCCAACGAACGAGACTTGAACTCGACGACTACCCGCCGGACCTCGGATCAAAAACGGTGTTAAGCCGAGGAGGTACAACACAAGAACCAGAGTTCTAATCGATCCGTAGGAATCGGTGGGGCTGAAGAGTTCCTTCCAAAATCGTCTCGACATTCTTCAAACACAAAAGTATGCAGCGAAACTGAGAGAGGCTTTGATTGGAGGCATTTGTTTTATAGTCCTTTTGCGATGCAATTAAGAATGCATAACTTCATTAAGCAGGTTTAATTCAATAAGAGAACTGACACGAAAGTGGCGGCGCGTCATGATTGGCAGCTACTGAGGGTATCACGCCAACTGGCATTATCCAAGGAGCTATCATCATCAATTATTCGAGGTAAAAGTCTCCCATTAAAAAAGGTTAAAAGTTTGTATACACATTGGTAATGATAAGTCAAGGATCAACGGATAGAGTTTCAGTGAGTTTAACCCAATCAACTAATTGAAAAATAAGTATGACCATCGGTTATTATTATTGGAGTGGCATTGAGGTCGGTTAACTACTTGCAGACAAGTCGAATGGTAACCTATGAAAGGTGGAATTCCCATGCGAGGAAGTCATTCATTTTCTATCTTGATAGATGATGTTTGTTTATATTATGGCAATGATAGTGTGCAATTTTTTTATGAAGTAAAACGCGGGTATGTTTATGAATAGTAGGTATCTACCGCACTGTGGGAAAACGGATGTGGGTTCAAATTCAGAACAGAACATCCACTAAAATGGGTAATAAAACATGTAGATGTTTACATGCGCTAGCTGTAGTCCTTTTTATTAGTTTTTGATGTGTTAACATCTAAGCGCGCGTTGTTGGAATCTGGTGGAGTAATTCCGCACATTTAACTTGCGGGGACGGAAATGCGCCCCGGTGTTTTATCATTGCATACGTTTTATCATTGCACACGTTTTTATGATTGCATACATTTATGAGCTGGGGCATATTAATTTTAGCTTTTTGTTGATGTGAAAATAAAGCATGTTTTTCATATATTATGATGGTCTCACATTTCTTCCCTGTGACGGACATCTCGAGGAAATTCAGTGCCAAATCTTTCGTGAATTACCTACCAGGCACGCAGAAATCACAACTGGACAACAACTAACAAAAATGTCGTAGACCAGCACCTAAAATATGCAATGCAAGCCGAATGAAATAAGATAAATTTAATCTTCAAACCGGAACTCCAACCGGAAAATTTCAACAACACGATATGGAACAACAATCGATGCTGTCTTCCAGATAGATTACAGTCTCGAACGAATAAATTATTGTTATTTCATAATATATCAAGAATACGGTTATAACACCTCCCTCTTTTGTGTATCAAGCCACACACATTCCGCACGCACGGTGTTTACACATATATTTGGGGACTGTTGGATACAGTCGCAGAATTTTGTTTTTTTTTTTTTGTTTCTATAGATTAAGTTTAACGATTGCATTAAATTGGTTTTAGTACTGGGGTTAATTCTCGTTTTGTGAAAAAGTGTAACGAAAATGTTTTCACCCTTTCACCGAAATTTCGGTTCTCGTTGTACAAAAATGTGAGACCAAACTTACAAAATTTCTACAAAGTTTGTACTGTATTATTATAC
Source organism: Cheilosia vernalis (assembly GCA_949126925.1). Classification (NCBI taxonomy): domain Eukaryota; kingdom Metazoa; phylum Arthropoda; class Insecta; order Diptera; family Syrphidae; genus Cheilosia; species Cheilosia vernalis. The sequence continues at coordinate 9,338,208 of OX421362.1, forward strand.
AAATGAGTCTTGAATAGACCGCCAGCGCTACCCACTTAAGAGAGTTTGCCGACAAGCTGTTTTCCGTGTTACTATATGGCAGGGGCGAACGCAGGCAGGAATTTTGGGGGTTGCTTGATTTGGTTTTGCAGGACTCTTTTGTGTGTCGCAAAGAGGGTGAAATATCTAATGTTAAGAGATAGGTATTAAATTTGATTGCAAGCTTAGCTTGAAAGAGCATGCCTTATATCCGAAGCAATATCTAAATAGGGTGGATAGGCCACTTTATCATCTTAGTCTCTATTTTCCGCAAACTATCTTAAAGTTAGTCTACAATGGCTAATTCAAATCAAAACTACAGTGTGGAATATCCTGGCACGGTACGTATTGCAAACATAAAAAGCCTCTACCAACTAAACAAAAACATGCAATTATAACAATGTGTACAAAAAATTTTATATCTCCCACTTTTGAACTTTTAAATAATCCGGAAATTTTCCAAATATGGTATCATCTGTACCTACGAGTACTTGTATAAATTCTTACATTTTTTTTTAATTCGGGTTTTTATGACGTTGGGCCTTATGACAACTTCAATTTAAGAGTCCATAGCCGACATTTTGTACACTTTTTGCATTTTTCACGGTTTTACCATATCACTGCACCTCGTCAGTTTAATATGTAGCCTGATAAACTTAAATGTGACATTTGAGAGATCAAAAAAATTGGGTTCTTTCATTCTGTTAATAAACCTGTTGTCTTATTTAGAATTTTTTTTTTTTGATTTTCTGTTAATTTGTTTTTTTTTTTTTGCTGTTTGTAGGTCGTCCACTATTTCACACAAAGCTTTATTATACATTTAAAATCTGAGCCTTATTATTTGGTTTTACACGGCTTTGATTTGAAATAAAATAATACTATTATAATATGGGCATCTGCTTATGGGACAGACCACACTGCCTATGGAAACATAAAGCGAAACAGAAAAACAAATTTCGGTTCCAATACCTTGATGGACCCTTATGAAAACTAAACACTTTTTTAAGACAAAGTTTTTGTGCTCACCCAATAAATGACTTCGGAATTCATATTTATGAAGACAATAATGCTTTCTTAACTTTAGGGTGACCGCAAATCTGACGCTTAAAATGTACAACTTTCTTTTCAGACTGTGGACAATATATATATTACAATATCATTTCTCTATATATAGTTGGCGCAACAGGTCCGTAGGGACCCTAGCCCTAGCTTCTCACAACCATTCGTTTTGTGTGATATTTCATTTTTGGAACGAATGGAAGGGATCTACAATTTTATGCCAATTCTAAACGGCCGATTGCGGAGCTATTTCAAGACAGTTATACTCTCGGATGTTTGTCACACGTTCGCGAGAGGTATGGCGCAGTGACAAAAACCCTGAGCTAGTTGGTCTCTACCATAATTTATTTTATATTCAATGTTTCGAGCTCAGCACCCTATCTAACCTTCCTCACAGACACAGCTTATTGCTTAATCGAGCTACATACAGCTTTTATTCCATCGCATTAAGTCGTCTCGTTCAGAAGATATAAAGTTTTCAACAAGAGAACAGAAGAAGTCGACAAATACTAACGAAGAATGTGTAATGTGGCCTGGTAAACTAGTTGCTCCGTGAACTCATTTGCAATCAAATCAGTACCTATAGGATGGTCAACTTTTTAAAACGACTAGATCCCTTAACAATATCACAGTTAATAAATAACTCTTGGGCTAGGTATGTGTTTTTATTTAAAAAACAATTGTTAGCCCAACGAATACCACACACCAATAAATTTCACTTTTCCACTGTTAATGTTAAATTAAAATCCTGCACTTTTAATATAAATCAAAACCAAATTAACGTTCCCACCTTGTTGAGCATAATAAACCTCATCTCCAGCGTCTTGATGATGCAACTAAACAGCGAAATAGCTACAGAAATCACGGTATGCTGCAGCACAAAGGTAGTATACAAGGGAAATGACGGCCGCAGCTCCACCGATTTTATCAGCTCGAAACTTCCAATAATGTAAGTAACATTGATAACAAAGATAGAAAACAATATCCCATACGAGAAGCGTATAATTTTACTGTACATAATTTTCACACCGACATCCTTTAACTGCACATCCATTGTATGAATTATGGCCAAGACTTTCTGTAGTCGATGCTTTGAAATAATCGCTGACAAGTAGATGACACTAATGCCGATAAAACCGCTTACAATCTGTATAAAATCACCAAAGTACGAGATGCGAGTTCGGAAAAAATACCCGACCACAGATTCGCAATTGTTCATCAGCGTGAAGACGTAACAGACCACATACAGCACAATATGAAATATCGCATTCATATAGCCGTAAACGGAAAGTGTCAGCTTCTTCGATCCATCATTGTCCTGAGAGATGAAGAAAGGTGTCAAACCTTGCATGAATGTTATGAAGAACAACGGCTGCAGGCATTCGTAAAGCTGCTTTGCGGAAAAAAACCGACGGATACAACTTTGCAACGACATACTGGACCGCACTTATACAATGTACACTAGTCAAAGGGTTTAAGCAAACTGAGTGATCCTGTCTGAAAGCGGACCTTAATTTATGCGTATGTGCTATAAATGTAGCTGCTGCTCATTTTACTAATTAGTAAATGAGAAGTCCTCAGCGGCAATAGAGGATATATCAGCAAACAAGGGCAGAACAAGCGTTATTTTTTATTGCCTCCCTTAAGTCCGGTCAACAGGTTGTTTCTATAGTTGGCTGGCTATAGCTGAGAGTGTAATTACTAAAAACAGCACAATCGTATAGTGGAATAGGATAATCCTAATGTCATATAAATGTGCGACCAACAAACACTCAAGGGATACAATTTCATTGTCGTCGAAGAATTGTATAACCTATGGAGCTTCAGGAATGGTGTTCTCCATATCAACCTGAGGTAAATTGATTTTTTGAAAAATTTCATTTCGAAAGAGAACTAATTAATTACTCCCAGGGAAACATGTAGACATTAGTAAAGTGTGCACATTGCATACACCGCAGATTGTTTTATTGCGAATAGTTACATAAAAACACGATACGGATATATAAGTCGGTTTGTATTTTAAAAGGGGATAATGAGTTCGTTTCGTCTTTGATTTTATAGGCATCGCAAAATGAAATGGTTTCCTAGGAGTGGGCAAAGGAAACCTAATACCTAACACTACATGCGGACATTTTGAGGCTAGTTTTAGGAAGCTTCGCTAATTTTTTTCCATCAATATAACAAAATCCGTACCTACAGAGTTATACCCTATTCACACCGCACCGAAAACCGTGTTTTCGTCGAAAAGTAGTCGATGCGTTCACACCTAACACCAAATTAATTAACAAACAAAATGAATTAAGTGGATTTAAAAATAATATTAGCTTATCAATAAATTGTGGAAAATGATTTTAAGTTGTGACATTTGTTGGGTCAGCCATTCTACAGAATTTGCTGAATATTGCAAAAGGTTTGTTTCAATAACCCAACGATTGGACTTGACTTTAAACGACTCGTTTTTGAAAACTGAAATATATGTATTTATATGGGCTTCTTCCTTACCTTATTGAGTTTTTCTAAACGCCTCTGAAACGATCGTGCAATAAAGCAGAACAACGAAATATTCAGCGACAAAACCGAGTGCTGCAAAATGAACGCAACATACAAGCAAAATGATGGCGTCACATCTACCGACCGTAAGAGTTGAAAACTTAGCACCGTATACACCAGATTTATCAGCACCATCGTGAATAGCATGACCAGGGAAAATCTGTAGATTTTCGAATATTTTATTTTCACTCCAATATTTATGTAGTTGTCGTCCAACATTTTCAAAATTTTCAGCGTTTTCAGCAGTTTTTCCTTCCTTGCCACTGCGGACCAGTAAATAACTGTCGCTGCAATCAGTCCGTTGCATATCTGCATTGTGTCACCGAAATTTGAGATATTTGTGCGGAAAAAGTATCCCACTACGGACTCGCGATTCACCAGGGTTATGATAAAGCACACGCCATAAATTGTCACTTGAAGCACAATATTGCAATAGCCGATCGAAGTGGTCTTGATATTTTTATTACCATTGTTGTCTGTGGCCACATGGAATGGTGTCAAGCCGAATAAAAATGTAAAGAAAAATAACGGTTGCAGTGCTTCGTACACTTGTTTTACGATCAGGTACTTTCGAGCTCTTCCGATTCGATGCATTTTGGCAGTTATTTCTTCGGGGAAACTAAAAGTCAGAGTCCGATTGTGCGGGATGTTAGCGCGACGACAATTTACAATACACTCACGAGGGAGATGCCAGCAGAATTTCACAACCAACAGCAACATTATCCTGGAATAGGCATACGTATGTGCGGGACGTGATAATATGATTGATAAATGTCGCACTGTTGACAACCGGATGTTATCGCAACGAATGACCTTTTAGTACTTCGGTATGTGCAATATAATTGCAAGTTACTTAATTGGGTTATTCCTTGGAATAAATGGCTAACGGCACAAAATTGTGGAGTTTATGTTATGTACTGCTGACGAAAATAGTTGACGGGAGGTCAATTGTGTTTGAAACTAAAAACCACAAAGGTTTAAAGTTCTGGTGATCTTTAGCAAAAATTTTACTTGTCAGTAATTCAAACTAAAAAAGAAAATGCTGATTTCAAACGAAGATTCTGGCTCCAAAAAGATGCTTGCCAGTACGTACCTACCTTCCATGATAAAAACCAAAATCGTTCACCAAACAGAAAGGTTTTTGTATTTTTTTTTTTTTTTTTTTTGTTGCTTTCATACCTACTTTAGATTTAAAGTTTTCGAAGTTCCTGTCAATTTTATTCCATGCAGCATATTTTTCCTTGTTTGCGAGGAAATCAGTTGTTTTATTTTCTATATAGTCTTTTGAAACTTGAACACCATATTCATTAACACTCGTGTTTCTGAAGAGGCAAAATTAACAGACCTCTGCTGGTTTTTTTAGCAAATGTATATAACTTAATCTAATACGGTTAATGATAAACGTCAAGCTTTGAGCATGACTATCTTCAACGCCTTAACACAGAATATTGTCAATCAATCTGTCTTATTCACACCACTTTACCATCGGATAGCTCTTATTTTATGATTGAAAAACTCAAAGCATATATCTAGCAGATAAAGAGTAAAATAAATTAATTCGTTAGTTAGCAATCAAGCGATTTATCTGACGCTTGAAAAATCGACACCAGATAAAGCAAAATGTTTTTGATTCGAAAGTAATCAATCAATCAATTGAATGATTCCACATGACATGATATGACATCCTCCATAAATGGCGCAGTGAAAAATTGTATTGAAATATCCGAAGACGGTGGTGCACCATTCGGTGCCTTACTTGGTCGTTACCACACTGAACGGTGTCAACTCGTGGATAAATGCGATTGAAAATTAGGTGCGAAGTACTCGTTTTAATGATTCAAAGTGAATAGATTTTTGATTCGATGAAACAATGGCATATCTTTGCAAAGCGACTGACTTTGAGGCCGAACGAGTCACATGTGTATGTGTATTCACTTGAAATTAAGAAACCTGGGAGCAAGTATCAAATTAATAAGTCAACTAATTAGTTACCTATACCAAATGTCCATATATAGGAGTATTTGTATCAACTACCCTCGAGAGCTGTTTAGCTGTACCTATTCGAAGTTTACTTATGCATGCCTGGTTTTATTTCCATATTTTACGGTACATGGTTAGGTGAGTCCTTGTAGTTTTTATATATTTATGTTGTTTTTTTTTTTTGTATTTTTTGGGACAAATAGAAGGGTCCTACAATTGTATGATGAGCCCGGACAGCTAATCATGACAGTGCTACTAATGGATATTTGTCAGACGTTCAAAAAAGATGGCGCAGTGGAACAAAACCCTTAGATGTAATTTTCCAGTCGAACTCTATTCGTTTCAAATTCCTTGTTGGTGTTTTTGAAAATTTTAATTTAGTATAGTTTTTGGAGAGTTTCGTTCCCAGTTTTTCTGAACATGAAACTCTTATTTTTAAAAGTTTAATAATTAAGTTATATGTACATATTCGAATCAGACCACCATTTTCGTCTCTCTACGATTATAAATCTTACCCAGAGAGACACTCTAGATTTCTCCAGAGTTCTTCCATGATGGGTTCGATTCCTAGTGTTAACGCTATAGCATCTGTTGTATGTGAGATCTGTTTCACTGAATGGGTTTTCGATCCAATGTGGTCCCAAGATCCTCATTCTTCTGCCAGAAAATCCCGCAAATTGACACAGTATATGTGCCGCAAATAAGATAATGCGACATCAAATAGCCATTCAAACTACAAGACCATTTCTCAATAACATTTTTCTTATTTTGAATATACCTATTGCTTGAGAATATTGTGTACATCTTCGTTCGGAGCTTGGGTAACGACTAACACAATTTGCTCATACAATTACAGTCATTTTATTAACATACATCTATGTATGTACAAATGTGATTAGCGTCTTCGTAGAAAGTATCAACTCACATCAACCAAAAGTACTTTTGTCGTTCGATCCAAACTATATCACAAAATTTGTCAAATTTTGAAAACTCCCTGGCTTTCTTCACACTCGCATAACAATTACACTTTTTCTTAAATTCTTTAAATCGGACTTACCTCCAATTGAAATCGAAAGTAATCGAATTATCACATCCGAGATGTATACACACCTACTCGTAATTTCATTTCAACAATAGCCCATCTTAGCCTAGATTTACTCTAGGCATACGCAATCACAGTCACACACAGGTGAAGCTGTTAACCATGGTACAGTGATTGCTTGCCGAGATGGCGATCAATGTTCGGTCACAACTTTGACCTTTCTCAATTCATTACTCAAGAACGCAAAAAAAAAAACAACAAACAATAATAATTTATCTTTATGAAAATACATAAATTACCTTTTGGAAAATGAATATTAATTAATCTAAACATCAGAATCTATATACATAAATATTAATCTCTGTTTTAGTAAATACGATTCTTGGTCGAGAGTTTTTCCCAATCGCCAGTGTTGGCCAGTGGGTATTTACTGCAACTCAGAGTTACGCAAGTGAATCGGTAAAAATGTGACTAATTACTCGTTAGTACCGTATTTCGTCGAATAAAAATTTGCAATCAAAACTAAAATAAATTGCCGGGTAAATATCATCAAGTGATATTTTAAGGTGCATTCACTATTGTTGTACAAGTGCTAACCATAAAAGAGGATTGGATTTTCAATGATTTAATTTTTAATGAAAGACATTCAATTTGCTTATTTTCCTTGAAGCCACAAACAGCACATGTCCGCGCGTTGCTATGGTTGATTATGTCTTATGGACTGACAGACATTTAAGTGATATGACGGCCAAACTCTTGGCTGCAGATTCAACATAAAAATCGAAAGTGAAGGAAGGCATTTAAGTCTTGAAGAACAGTCGTTTGAGTGCTCCGATGGACACAGATGTCATTCATCGGGAAATAAGTTCGATAATACATCGCAGATAATAAACTAAGCCTCTGAACACTCTCCTGAAAAAACATTTTAAGCCCCTTTGGCATGAATTTTTAAACTTTCCCAAGCAAATTTGCAACATCTTCCACTGACTTGATTTTCGCAATTACTTCTCCTGTGGTGAATTTTGGCGAATCACCAACGATTCTTCCATCAACAATTTTCGGTAGCATTCAACAGTTCACAAACGAATATCGTATTCCGGTGAACTAGAGGCAAACGAAATACGATTCCCCTAACCTGCTGGGCATACTTTACACACGAAATTTAAAAACAACGAGTGAGACAATTTGGGACCTAATTTCATTTATTTAAAGAGTTGAAATCACAAAAAAAATATATTTACTGACATTAAATTGGTCAACAATTGTCCTACATATTTATTTAAGGATATGTCAAATAATGAAATAATTAGATGGAGTTACTGGCGAAATATTTCTGTAGTTTAAAAAGCAACTTACAAATATATAACCTTAAATATACCTAATTAGAACTAACTTTGTTTAAAAAGCTCAGCCGACGTTGTAAGTTCTTCAAAATAGAACGATATAAAGGGTTTTTCAATAAGAGCGCTACAAAAGTTTTTTTTAAATAAAACAAAAACGGTTTTGGATATCAATGAAATTCTTTTGCATGGCCACCACGGGCACGCTTGCAGAAGTCCAGACGCTGAACTCCATTTTCGACGGTTTTCAAGCATAAATCGGCCGATACTGCGGCAATTTTACGTTCGATATTCGTACGAAGTTCATCAATCGTCACCAGCTGGTTGGCATAGACCATAGTGGGTCTACCACAGCAGCGTTGCCGCTGAAAAATTTCAAAAAGGGAAATAAAAAGGGGCCCGAGACAAAAAACGGGGCACCACATAAAGTACTAATAAAAAAAAAGAAAACAGATCAACAAAGACCATTATTTTTAACAAAAAAACAAATTTATTCATCACGAAACACTTCTTTTCATATGTTTGCATTCGTTTTCGGTCAATAAATAGTAAAATTTTCCTTAAACTGGAAAAGGGGCCATTCTGATGAATTTTCAAAAAGTGGGGGCAAAGGGTCCTGAGCCTCAAAAAAGGGACATAAGAAGTGGGTAATAATTGCTTAAAATAAGTTCTCCATCGCTGTTATTGTATATGGAAGTGCGGTATTGAGTTATTTAGGAAAACTGACGGCTTTTGGGTAGTAATAATTAATTAAAATCATTTATTCGAATTTTTGGAAAATAACTAAATATGGAATCTTATTTAGAATACTTCTGTTATTATTAGTAAGTATTTTGATTAAAATCCTTATAGCGGTTTTTGTAGAATTTGGCAGACAAAACAGTACCAAATATTGCAAGGCTTAGCTTGAAAAATACCATTGCTTAACTATTTGGCTGAAAACTGAGTATTATTATATTATTGGGTATGTAAGCATTACTTGATCTTTAAAGTTTTTTTGAAATCGAAATTGGGGTTTACGAGGTATGAACAGTTTTTAAAAATAATGTTTTCGGTGATTCGAATTGAAAATTAAGGACGCAATCATTTTGAAAACATCAATTTGACTCTATGTTTGCATTTGGGTCTAAATAGTTAATTCAGGTAAACTAAACAAAGCTAGCTTTTAAAAACATGACTAGCTATTGTACGATAATATAGAGAAAAACTGACTTTGCTATTAAGTTATAAATGAGCACATTACCTTAGAAACCACATTGTGTTACAATACGGTCCATACGACCGTCGCGTCGTCGAGATATGTCGACATGTTAAAAGTACCATTGTTAAAATTTGTAGCCAGAAACAGGGTATATTCAGTCATGGTAGTCTCACCTACTTAAGCTTAAATATCAATTTTGGTTGAAATCGTTAGAGCCGTTTTCGAAAGAAACTGGTATGAAAATTTTATATGTAAATCCGAAGTTTGAACGAAGTTCGGTCAGCCGTTTAGGTTGAAGACCTGTGGAAGGACGGACAAAGAGACAGACGGACAGAATTTTGCGACCCACTTTTTTAAATTCCTCGAACCGTCGTAATGTCAGAATTGATTAACATCTCGTGTTCCAAATTTTGTATGAAAACAATATCATTCTCTTACTACGCAAGTACGCAATGTAGAAAGTTAAAAATAATTATTAGACTTATTTGTTTTGTGCATCATTTATTAATATCTAATCTATTTTGAGGGGGTATTGCAGACATATTTCGGACATAATTTCTTTATTAAGATAATTACTTATTTCATACCCTCAAAATTAAGGAAAAAGACAACTGCAAATGAGTATTGATCATATCGGCAGAATAGTTTATTTACTCGTAATTCAACAGAACAATAAATGAGGAATTGACATATAATTTCTATTCACTTAACAATTCTGTTGTTGAATCAAGAAATTAGAATGCTGGAGCTGAGAAAATGTAACCAACAATCTGTTTATAGATTCAATTAAACACAGCGTTAGAACTGGGAACTATTTCTGTACCATTAACAATATTTGCAGTTCATTTAACAATAGCTGAATTGACAAACTTCTTCGATATTATTAAAAAAAAAATGTTTGCTAATTTGATTTGACAAAAAGGAAAACAATTTCTTTGTAAAAGCAACAGTTAATTGTTGATTTGACAAAACAGCAATGGCAGGATTGGCAAAATTTCTTTTGTAAAAATAACAACATTTTGATTAATTTCAAATTATTTTTATACGCACAAGAAATGATTTTTGTTAACACAACAATTTGTTTACTATCATAACAAAAGATTTACGATAAGATGAAATTTATTAACATTTTGTCAATTTAATAATAATGTTGGACAAAAAATGTTTGAATCAAATATACCAGGCTTTTAGTTTCGGCGATGCATCGATTTTTACAACTTACCTTATTCAACATACTCAACCTGCATCGTAAATTTTTGACAACGCAAAGAAATATACCCACAGCAGTCCATATTGCACCATGTTCGATTATAAAATTTAGATACAGCCAAGGTGACGGAGTAACACCCAGTTGCGACAACAAGTAGAAACTCGCGAAGTTGTACAAACAAATTAGTGCAGCATTACCGAACAAAATAATTATAAAAAAACGCATCAACCAAGTGTAATTTATTGTTAGATCCATCGCACTTAACATCTCATCGATTCGGTTAAGAGTTTGTAGTGTTTTTAAAAGTTTCCGCCGCCTTATTAATGCGGAGATAATAATTATTCCCGCACCAATAACACTGTGTATTGCTAGGGCATAGTTTGCGAATTTAACTACTTCTGTGTGAAAAAAATACCCGACTACAGATTCACCGTTTCGCAGGATAAATGATGTTCCATAGAGAATGAAGACAAAAATTGCATTCAAATACCCGAAGATGGTAGATTTTAGCTGCTTTTTGCCATTCTTGGTCGTAACAACCCGATACGGAGTAAGTCCGTAGATAAGTGCTAACAGCAAAACTGGCTGCAGTGTCGAGAATAAGTGACGCGAAGTGAACAGGCCTTTAATTCGACGGAACAACGACATCTTAGCAAAATAAAGCAAGTATGCGAACCCGTGTCTAGTCCGCCAAGAAGTGTTTGCACTTGATATTGAGAACATGAAATGAAATAAGCCTGAAGCCTATATTGGCTGAAACAATAAGAAAATTAATTAGTGCGCGTGTCCTTAATCTAGTGGGAGTTATCTGGCAAGAGGGCAAATGAGGTTATGAATAAATTAGATAGTTTTGGTTGGTTTTCTGAGTGCATATTAATTACTACGAGTTGGTTGGACAAAATTTCGAATAAGTGCCAGATTGTATTTCTCTTTTTTATTGGCTTATGCGTTATTTAATTTTGTTGGTTAACTACCAATGGCCTTGGGAATATTTTATGAATTGTAGGCTCACAGATAGGTACGAGTAAAATAACCAGCAATATTGTATTTAACCAACTTTTCGGAATGTTTTTCTTTTCATAACATGTCTACACTTAACAACAGTTTACAACAACTTTTGCTTATGTTTTCTACTCCAAATTTGTCGCCTTTCTGCGCCAGCTTCCTACAACTTACAAGTTACAAACAATTGAGCTGCGAAACCAACTGTCATTTGCGAATTACTAAGCGCATTTCCTAAAATGGCTTTTCAACAAAAATTTTCCTACTAAATTAAAAAAGCGAGTCAATTTTCGAGCTAATTTCTACAAGAACGCCGAAAGAAAAATTAACCTAAAGTGTCCATTACTGGATCAATAATTTGTTAAATTAATTTCCACTGACCTTATTTATAACGCCCAGCCTCTTGTGCAATGATTTTACCACGCACAAAAATATGCTGACTATTATCCATATTCCAGTGTTTTCCATTACGAAATTGGCGCAAAGCCACGGCGAAGGACTAACATCCATTCGCGACAGCAAGTAGAAACTTCCAACGTTAAACAAACAATTCAACATTATATTACCGGCCAGTACGAAGAGCACACAGCGCAACATAATCGTATAGTTAATTTGTATATCAATCTTACTTAGCCGATCATCCACTCGGGTGAGAATTCTAAACGTTTTCAACAGCATCCGCCGCTGAATTATTGCGGTGAACATAATCACTGTCGCTGTCACTGTAACGTGTATCAGCTGAAGTAAAGTACCGAACTTGGTTATTTCTGTACGCAAGAAATATCCGATTACAGATTCACCATTTTGAAGGAAGTAACATGTTGCGAAGACGACGCTGTAAAATATTGAAATGATATACCCGAACGCTGTAGCTCTCACTTCTTTATCGCCGTTCTCGTTTGTCACAACTCGATACGGGGTAAGTCCGTTGATAAAGGCGATCAGCAAAATTGGCTGTAACGACTTATAGAAGTTATTCGAGACAAAAAGGCCTTTCGGTCTACGGAAGAGTGACATTTTTAACTGAACACTTAGCAGGAATAAGTATGCCCACGTCCTGCAAACCGATTTTACGAAGCACGACTGACACCAAATATAACGTTTTCGGCAAATATGTACTTATACTTGAAATTGAGAAGGCGGAAGTGACAGGCAAACATTTACCAATAAGCGAATTAGAATTAGATCCCACCATGTGCTTAAATGCAGTGGGAATTATCAGTCGAACCTTCTGGTCTGTTGTACGTATATAGATGGAATCATCACCCTTCATCACATGTTTATGTAAGCCGCGTCCCTCTCATTTTGGTGTGAACAAATGTAGCACCTAACAACATGAAAAACTCAAAGGACCGACTAACACGCAGGACTTTGCTTAGTTTTGGCATCGGATTCGCCATCCCAGTGGGCTTATTTGCTTTTGTTTCACACGTTGAATGGTGTGTACAAGCCAACACACACCAAGCACATTGAACTGCTAGTGTTTGGTAAGCACTTTGTTTGATTGATTTCAAATTGAGACTAAAACTGTCAACCAAGATGTGTCCCGGAATATAAGTCTTATCCAAAATGCATACTGTGGGTGGGATCGTCAGTCAACTATCGCAAAATATTCTCTTGATGCCTTGTTCACACGAATAAATATTTTTCAGCTTATTTCAACTGTTTAAGCGTCAAAAATCTAAAAAACGATTCCTAGTCTATTCTATTTCGACTATATTTTGACAAAATTTGTAGGATCTCCCAAAGCATAGAAAACCCTCTCAGCTGTCCAATTACAAACTAAATCTTGTACTTACCCTATTTAGAATGCTAAACCTCCACTTCAGAGATCTTAAAACGCAGGAAAATATACTGACGTTTATCCATATGCCAGTGTTTTCCATTACAAAATTGATACAAAGCGAGAGCGAAGGACTAACATCCATTCGCAGTAGCAAGTAAAAGCTCACAAAGTTAAACAAGAGGGTTAGCATTACATTAGCAGCCAACACAGAAAGTGAAAAACGCAACATTCGAGTATAATTAATTTGTACATCAACCTTACTTAGCCGCTCGTCGATTCGCGCAGTAATGTTAAATGTTTTCAAGAGCATGCGCCTCTGTATAAGGGGCGAGAACAAAATCACTGTCGCACCGGCAACACCCTGTATGACTTGAATTAATGTACCAAACTTTGTTATTTCTGTTAGTAGGAAATAACCGATTACCGATTCGCCGCTTTGAAGAAAGTAGCATACTAACATGCCGATGCATAATAAAATTGGAATTATGAATCCGAGGAGTGAATCTTTTATCTCCTTGTCACCGCTCTTAGTTTTCACAACCCGGTACGGGGTAAGTCCATTAATAAAGGCAAACAGCAAAATTGGCTGTATCGACTCGTAAAAGTGATTCGAAGCAAAATGACGTCCAACCCGACTGAATAGTGACATTTTTAATGGAGCAACAGTATAAGTATACGTCCTGCAGACCGATTTGACAAAGTACAACTGACAACATTTGAGCAAGCGATACGTCGGGCAGTAGTAGTAATGTGTTTACTTCCGAAATTAAAAACGTTGAGAGAGCGAAAAGTCAAATTAATTAGATTTCCCACATGTCCTTAACCAGTGGGATTTTTGGAGACCATGTTTTGTCTCAATTTCTATATGAAGGGTGGGTCACACTCACACTGTACTGTTTGACTTTACCGAGAACGCAAGTAGCACCTCTCAATTTCGAGTAGTATTTGTACCGAACATACACGTATATGAGGTTATTTCACTTACGGCCATATTATTCACTTCAAAAATTAAACCTAAGTTCATAATATGAAGTCATTAAACCCCAACATAAACTATTGAATTGAACCAGGTCAAGTTTTGTTAACACGGATCAAAACTTAATTTCATATTCTCGACAATTCTTCGTTCACAGGAGGCAGGAAATAAGTTAAAGTGAAATAGAATATAAAAAGTAGACGCTCAAAGAATGGATTTCATTTATAAAGTGGATGAAATGTTGATGTTTTCTTCGTCAGAAGATAAATATTTAAGAACTGATAGAACAGATGATGGTGAATCATGGATTGCTTGCGTTTGATTACGATGTCTTGGATTTTTTTGAATTATATCCGCCTAAAATTAGAGACGTTTTGGAGGCTAAATTCATAATTAATACAATTAAAATAAAACTCGGCACACAGCAAATCAAATCAATTTCAGTTATTGACAAAAAAAATAAAGTGCACGACTGGGTCGCACGAAACTTTCTCGTTTAGTCAATAGTTTTGAAAACATCCATTTGACTCAAAGTTTGCATTTTGGTCAAAATCGTTATTGCCGTTTTCCGGTAAACTAAAAAAAAAAAAAATTCCTCTATTCAAAAATCCTTTGTACGATAATATAGAGAAAAACTGAGTTTGCTATTAAGTTATAAATGACCACATTACCTTAGAAATTATTTTTTGTTACAATCGTATAGAGCGTTTTCGAGATATGTCGAAATTTCAAAAGTACCGTTGTTCGAATTTTTAGCTAAAAACTGGGTGCGCAGTCCTGGTAACCTCACCTACTTAAGCTTAAATATCAATTTTGGTTGAAATCGTTAGAGCCGTTTTCGATCAAATCAAACTGGTACGAAAATGTTGTATGGGAAGTACCATTAATATTGAGGTTACCTTGCAAAAAAAAAACGAGCTGTAAGCCCAAAAACTCCAAATCCGAGGTTTGAACGTAATCCGGGACGCCGTTTAGGCTGTAGGCCTGTGGAAGGACGGACAGACGGACAGACCGGACAGAATTTTGTGACCCACTTTTTTGAGTTCCTCTACCATCGTAATATCAGAATTGATTAAAATCTCGAGTTCGAAATTTTGTACGAAACCAATATCTTTCTCTTACTACGTAAATGGAAAAAGTTAAAAAAATATAGTTTTACGTGAAATTTGATATAATGTAGCATATTTTCAAAACTGTCTATAATGTTTTTTGACAGTTTGCAACATTTGCTGGGTAATCAATTAAAAGGACACTTCGGAAACTTGTTTGTTTTCTCCTTTAAGCTAAGCATTTACTGTTTGACACTATAAGGGCAGCTGATAGTTAGAGATTCGCTTCGATTGGTTAGTTTGAATATGAAGAAGTATCCAGCTAGTTTCAATCCAATACCTAATGGCGAGGATAATTTCAGTAGGAGACTTTGAAAAAAAAATTTCACATCTACCAAGTAGCCTTAATTTCAAGTAAACCTTTCAAAGATGACAAGAAAAACTGTACAAACAAGCAAACTACTTATAGGAGTTTTGTAAAAAAAAATTGGTGTGCTTTTTTTATCCAGGAAATTATACAAAGAGTTTTTTCTAAATATCCACAATTATCAATTAATTGTTAAAAGGATAAAGTTATTCAGTTATTTGTTATTTTAAATCCATTTCTTCTCATTTCATTTTTTCGTAATTTTCTACTCGACTAACTTCGACTTACTAAAATAAAAAATTAAAATTAAAATCTAATGTCGTTTTCCATTGGGACCACCAGAAATCTTTTTCAGATCTCAGATTTTACGTGGCGAATGGAACATGCAACGAAATTAATCTGCTTTTGTAAATGGATTAGTGCGTTATTTGTCAACAATAACAGCTGTTCCAATTGAATTGGTTTTTGCGAAAATCACGAATGGATATGGACTTAAAAAATGTTTCTCCTATTGCACATACAAAGGGAGTATTTTTGGTGATTCGTAGTCTTTAGATGACGAGGAAAACTATGAAGATAATTGTTCCTCCTAAATTATATCCATGGCTAATAATGTTATTTCGTTATTTTGGTTTTCACGAAACTTCGCACATTTGTCTTGAAAGCAAACTTCTTTAAATGACGTGAAACAGCTGTGCGAAGTATATTGGTATTGTGAGAGTGTGTGTAGATCTGAAAAATATCGAGATCTCCAAAAAGTGCTCCGAATCGAAAAAAAAGATTGATTTATTGTCCCAATGGAACATGAAAAGTGATTTGGATAAAAAAAAGATTGATTTATGGTCCCAATGGAAAACGACATAAGTGACAACTCAAAAGTTTGATAAGTAAAACTCTATTTATTTTCGTCTGCAGTGATGTCGGAGGAAGAAACTATAATTGAAAGTTCTGCTAGAACATATCAGCGCATTCTAAATGGTATTTAGCTTATAGAAAATTAAATTCCAACTTATTTTGTAGATGCTGCATTTAAAGAGAACCTTGTCAAAATGACATTTCTCAAACTTTTTGTAAGAAAACCGGTCAGGATTTGTGAGATTTGTTTCATTTTTCTATGCTGAAAGTACACGAGCGAACCTTTAATGAACTTTCATTCCGTAATGCTTAGGACTTAAGGTAAAACTCTTTCACCGTGATCTCTGCTATTGGTTATTAGTACATGCGTCGTAGAAATCGTCGTTAAAGAAATTTGGGGAACAGTCTTTGGCGCCAACGGGATAGTCATTAATTAGTTAGCTAGGCCAACTTTTCAATTTTAATTAATTGTATGGAGGAACATGCGTATTACACCTCATAAGTTTTTTTTTTTTTGTAAATAGGTAATTCTCTAATATTAATATCTATGGGGGAAAAATAAATGCCCGCTAGACTCAGGAATCGAAAAATAATACTTTTAAAACCAGAAGAAAAAAGTAATTGTTTAGTGATTCTGTTTAGAATTCACTCAAAAAGCACTAAAACCTTAAGGCCACCAAGCATCGGACGAAGACTATGTTGCAACATTTCACCAATACAGAAGCAGTTTTTGCAGTTATTACTTCTTTAGGCGCCTTGGGCACTTTTAGATGGGAAGAAATTATTGAATTCGCGTTATCTTTAAAACGACACCGCGTCATCGTCACCGAGAAACCGACACCCAAAAGGTGGCGCTGTTGTCCATTTTCTGAGAAACTCAACCGATCTCAATGAAACTTTGTTTGTGTGCATGGTTGTATGCAGCTAGAAAGATAGGATAGTTTTGGACCCGATAGGTGGCGCTGTTGTCGACTTTTTTGTTCGCTGTGTTTACTCCCAAAACAGTTTTAAATATTTCCTGCGCAATAAAATATTTCCTGATGATTCGAAAAATACACACGTAATTGTTCAAGTACTAACTTCTGTCGGCACTCCCGGAGTGCCTGATGTTTTTTTATTGTCATTGGATTTTAGAATAACGAATTATAAACTTGCAGGTCGCAATATCATTACGTATGATTGCGGATTCTTTAACACGCTCGTCGGCTAACAAATTCCGAATCGCATCGAAATGGATTTTTAATTCGGCAGCTATGTTCAGACGGCTGTCTGTTTTCACAATATTGTCAGTTTTATCAATGTGTGTTTGTGTATGGTTTTACAAAAAACTAAAGCAATCCAATCACCAAAAAATAAACACACCAATTATAAAAACCACGATTATCATTGTCTGGGAACTATTAGAGTAGATTAAATAAGTTGACCTTAAGTTGACGTATGCACTTATATTGACACGCACAAAAATCGTTTTACTGCCCCTCAATCACAACCTCAAAATTCAAGTTCAAGCTCTTTAAAACATCTCTATACCATCTATCAATTTGAAAACTAGTACCTAAATAAGTCAACTACTTTCACGTTAACCTTCTTAACATCGACTCACCTTATTAAGAATGCACAACCTGCGATGTAAGGATCTTACCACACAGTGAAATGTACTGACAATTGCCCAGTATCCAGTGTGGTCCATTACAAAATCGACGCACAGCCAAGCCGAAGGAGTGACATCCATTCGCAGCAACAGGAAGAAACAGCCAAAGTTAAAAAGAAATATCAATATCATATTGCCGGCCAACGCAAACAACACGCACCGCAATATCATAGAGTAATTCATTCGAATGTCAATCTTATTCAGCCGCTTGTCAATTCGTGTCAAACTGTGAAATATTTTTAATAGCATTCGTCTTTGTTTAATGCCGGAGAACACAACCACTACCCAGCAGGTAAAAGCAATTATGATTTGAATTAAATTGCCAAGTCTTGTTATTTTGGTTCGTAAGAAATATCCGATCACTGATTCACCACTTCGCTTCCAATAACATATTCCGTAAACAGCGAATAACAAAAACGGATTCAAGTACCCGAAAAATGTAGCTCTCACTTGTTTCCGGCCATTCTTGGATGTTTTTACGCGATACGGGGTAAGTCCGTGGATAAACGATAAGAGCAGAAGTGGCTGCAGTGACCCGTAGAAGTGTTTTGCAACGAAAATACCCTTAGCTCGGTGGAATATTGACATTTCTTTAAAATAAAGTATATACGTCCTGTTGAACGATTCCACAAAGTGCGACTGGCGATAGCAAAAAAAAAAATGTTATACCAAAGTAAACCCTTCACCCGGCGTGGATGGTATAGATGTGAAATCGAGAAGGTGTAACAAAAGTACTAAACTAATTGGGATAATAGGGGTGAAAACGACTAACCAATTAATTATTTTTTTATTATATGTTCCACACTGGCACACGTACGCTTAAGGGGATCAATGGTCAGTGGACGACAATTTATTACGACAGTGAGGTATCTTTGACGTTGTGAAGTATGTACTAATAATCGTTTTAGGATGTTTTTATTAGTGAGGCGCTTTGTTTCCCGCAATAATATGCATAAATAGTTTAAGAATAATATTACTGAACAAAATTCCCAATTCCCAAAGAAAAAACAGTTCAAACTAAATTGTCTTTAACATTGTGCAGGACAATCAAGACTTTCAAAAAAATTGTAAAAACGTGAAATAGGTCAAAAATTATTTTACTTCATTATGAAAGTTAAAGCCCTTTATTTCGAAAGCTCCGATTACCATACCAAGCTTCTTCGATATTTTCTTATGTCGTTTTCCATTGGGATTTTCAGATTTTGCTCTCGGATTTCAGATTCTTCGTGCCCAATGGAACATAAAACGAGATATTTAGAGCATTTATTGTAGTGCGTGTTTTAACTGCTTTTTAATTGTAATTATAAAAACCCTTTTTATGCCGATATCCATTGTAAAATGTAATTTTTTCTTAATTTTTCACAGACTTGTCGTCGACAATGAACGATGACGAATGTTCTGGTATTGGATCTTTTTGCGATCAACGGAGCATTAAATTTGACAGCCAGATGATTTCGAGAGTAGAAAAACTGCTCTGAAACTGAAAAGAGTAGGTACTTTTTGTGTCTCAATGGAAAACGAAATTAATTCTCAATTGAAATATTGTTTAAGGACATAAGAAAGAGGCAGACTAGAAACATATAAGGACAAACATGCAGGCAAAATCTTTTATCCATTTATTCTGTTATCAATTTACATACAAAAGTTCGAACTGTGGAAAGATCTTTTATGGATTCTGTTAAAAATCATAAAAGATAGAGTTTGTGACTTTTATTATAAACGAAATGCTTACAAATGGAGACAAATTTGTTGTAATAAATGTGTACAAAAGTATTATCGAAAATAATTTCTAAATTTATAGTTTCGTTTACCCGAAAACACCGATAACTTTTGCTGGACTTAATATTTAATAGTAACCCTTTTGAACTTCCTTATGTATGTAATAATTCAAAACTTACTTTTTTTAGCCAGCATTTTAATGTTTCTTTGTAAAAATGTTATCAGGTGCCTACTGACTATAGGCGTGTTTTTTTGGGCTTCTATCCCAGAAAGGCAAAGTAAAGTAGGATTGTCAGCACGCAATTACAACAACTAAGCTCTACTTGACACTTCGAGTATTACAATCGTTATTGTAGGTGTTGTAATTGCGTGCTGAAAATTCTACTTTACTTTGCTTTGCTGAGATCGCAGCTCAAAAAAAAAACACGCCTTATTTACAAGAAAATAAAAACGAAGCTGTTCGTTTTGAAAGGTTCGTAACAGATTTAAATTTTCCAATTTCCATAACAGCGTTCCATAAAAGTTCGAAACCCAGAATACGATTTATAAAAGATTTTTTATGGTCGAGATCAAGACCTTTTATGATTCATAAGTCATAACAGATAATACATAAAAGAATAAATGATTTCGCAGACTAGGCCCAATGGTTGTGTATTTTCAGTTTTTGAATATCATTAACTTCGATTTCACTAGCAAGGTTTTCTTAAATAACTGGAGAAAAATTTGCTCAAAATGTTTTCATTTTCCCTCAACCAATCTACATTGATCAGTTTTATAAATATTTAAAGCAAAAGAACACTTATTATTAAAAAAAAAATACTATCCACACGTAACGAATAATTTCAAATTCAACGAATAAAATGAGCACTAAGAGCTACTTTGGCGACAGCGGAAGTGGCATATGCAAGGTGCGAGTGAGTTGGTGAGACGGAATTTTTTTAGTTACGTGACATTTGTCAATACTCTGCAACAATACTAACGCCCCTAGCATTTTCCACCAAAAATAAAGCTTCTAGGCGAAAAATGGAACGAAGTTGAGGGTCGGCCTAACAGGCCTAACAATATAGTTCATATAATATTACCAATCATCACCATGCTTATTTCCTTGGAAACTTACTTGCTTAAGACAAACGCGACTTGAAACCGCACACGCATTCCCCCAAAACTAGGCAACAAATAATAGTCAGAAGAGCAACAACTATAGAATATAAGATGTGCAAAATAACTCGGCGCACTTCCTTATGTGTCCATCCGAAATAATTACCACCAACAGTCTATAGTTACTTCCGAGATCATTCATCCTCAAAATGATGCCCTTGAGCTAAGTTCGATAAGTTGATGAGATGAAATCTTTCCGATTCGAATCACTTGAATGTATCTCAGCAAACGTGAGTGCGCCAATACACTTTAGCACAACTAATTAATAAATGATTCAAAATAATCATTTGTTGGCCTTAAACGATAAAGGCATATCGCGGCAACGCTAGAAGATGTATCACTCTTCAGATCGATATACGCGCCAATTGCGAATACTCAAAATGTAAGAGGTCAATAGCAAACAGCACTTTTGGCAATCGCCAATCAAATGAAAACATTGAATTAGGCCCATTGAGACTCTGACACTCTGACACAGCCTAAGGTTGTAGGTTAACGAGTTGGTCATCTTCAATCGGTAACTATCATTCGCAGTTCTTGACCAGAAGTAAGCCTTACTTTAATTTATTTCACTGCCAACAGTGAACTCCTGTAGCGACTGGCAAATGGATTTATATTTGTTGCCATGGGAAAGTCTTTCGTTATCTAATGGTGGGTATATAGTTTGAAAATGCGTATTGTGTGTTCTGTTAGTTGCGACTTTGTCGCCGACCATGGGAACGTTCCCATCTTTTATTTAAATTCCGCGGCTTAAAGTCTTCCAATTAAGTTAAGAAAGTGTTTTGCTTCATCTCGTTGCTGCAGGCCGAACAAAAAGCCACTCGACAAGTTCGTGTGTATGTGTGCAGCATGTTGTGCAACTTGACGCCATCGCATTTACTGTTCCCCCACCCCACCGCTCTGATGCTATCAGGGACGAATTCGTTCAGGTTACAGATGCACTGGGATCCCACTGACAGCGTCGGGTTTTTCTTTTTGGCTTACAGTGATGCAAAACATTTTCCGAAACAGGTATGCAGCTCATTCTCGATATGGCAACATTGCCCAGGTGCTAGAGAGTTTCGGTGAGTAAATCATCACCACCACCGTCATTATCAGAGAGAACGATGCAGAAGAATTGTATGTGATGTTGCGCAATTCAAGATGAATCTATTTCTATAGACACACGCTCACTGTCAGTTGTTTAGTTGTTTCGCTTTCAACAAAGTTGTAATGTACAATTTGCCCGCTCAGCTCACCTTGCGATGATTGCGGACGCCCTTTTGCCACCGGTCTGCGATTGCTGAAGGTTAAGCTTGTCTAGGTGTGTGTGCATTACTTGCAATAATAAGCCATGACGGTGGAGGGATTTTTTCTCCTTACTTTGGGCAACATTCAAGTAAATGTTCATGGTAATCGCTTTTCCAGATGGTAAGGGTAATTAGCTGCAATCTTTTTCTTGAGCAGTTGTCCGAAAAATTGCTCGTTGGTTGAGTAATGGGAGTACGAAGTCGGCGTATTGCGGCAAGACAGTTTGCTATTTGGAAAATGTTGGCGGTATATCTACACGATCAGCGGGGACATAGTTCTATGCCACAAGAGTCAGTTGTTTTTAATCAAGTTCGTTGGCCAACTCTTTTGTTTTGAAGCTTCTCCCCGTTGTCTGCAATGACCTCTAATTGGAAGATTAATACGTATGCAACATCATTTGTCAAAATGTTGTTATATGGGTTTGATTGGTTTGTACTTGGGTGTGATATGGCTGTGAGCTTGGGATGGGCAAACCGGTAACCGGTGTAAAAGAGGAGGAACATTGTTAATTCTTGCGAAATGATTTATAATAAAAATATTGGTGGCAGAGAGTTATTTATGGAACTTGGTCTGTCGGAAGTCAGCTGGCGTCCCTGGTAACAAAGGTAGATTTTGAGAATAGTCTGGGAAACTGTCATTGCCTCATTGGCCGGCTCATTACAATCGTCCTGGCTATGCTAGAGTTCCTTTCGTCGCTATTTTGAATTAAGATACAGTTGGATGCAGAAAGTCGAGGCAATGTACACCAAAGTCCATTAAACTAGTTTACAGCACCTTGTAAATAAAGCTTACTTCACTGGAGCTAATCATTTGGAGTTTTTCCTTGAGCATAATAAGACACATACATGCTGACCTCTGTAGGTACAAATGGCGACGGTGCAAGCCGTTTCCATTAATTAAAACCAGCATCCAAGCCCAGCACCCGAGACCAGCATCCAAGACCAGCATCCAAAATCCACCATTAAGCATCCATAGACCACCCGTAATTTTCACCCGACTTTTATTCAGCGATTTTTCACCAACAAGCCTATGTCTTAGAGACCGTCTTTGCCTGCGAAGAGGACACGTTCCAAGTTGCATTTTGCTATATCTATGCAAAAAGGAGACAACAGATCCACACAAAAAATTGCAGCTTAGTAAAAAGAAGCAACCATGCCGAAAGTTTCCCCTTTGAACCTATCGACAATTGAAACAATTTCACTAACTAAGCAAATTCAACCCCCAACCTCTGATCGATGATAATGAAAACGAAATTGCACGCCGCGTCCAATTTGCATATATATAGCGTACAAGCAAAAACGTCACATTCCACAAATTGTTTCGCTTGATTTGATGCAACTTTCTTGGGCTCCTCCGGTAGAAATCTCAAGTCAGTGGGTACTGCAACAGTCTTTCTCACTTTTTCCCACTTTATGCATATCTATCCGAATGCATTGGGCTTTATGGGTCCATCGGCGGTGGTTTTCCTCCCAAATGTATCTATTGCGCATGAAGTCAGCGTGAAGAAAGTAAAAGTCTTCAACAACTGTCTTGGGTACTTCTCAAAGCGGTACTTATTGGGTCTTGTAACAAATTGCAGTTTCTAAATCTACACAATGATGTCTCATAGATAAATACAACAAAAAACGTGATTTCACTTTTTTTTCTTCTATTTTGTTCCCGTGGTCTTCTGTCTTCTCGGTACTTGCGTCGTCATCGCGCGATGACCGTGAATTATTATTTTTTAATAGCCACATTGACTTTGAGATGCTCTTGTGTGGAATATCTGCCATCAAACAACCGCTTAAGGGCACAGACTAATGGTGGATATGACAATAGGTTTAAAAAAAACAACACATTTTTGACATCTGCATAAGATTCCGCTAACACCGGGCTCAGCATTAAAAATCAATTATTACAACCTTCGGATTCGTATTAGATAAACTTCACCTATAGAACAAATGCATTTCAAATGCATAGTCGAATATTGAACAGATGCAGATGCTCTCGGTCTAAAGTCACATGTGTGCATGTGATGCTCTGAGGTCAGACAATCACTTTTTGAAGATGTTTTCGTTCAGCAATAAGCTGATGTTATAATAACTAATAACTAATTGTGGCATCATCTACTAGTGTAGTCAACCTCGGACCAAGCTCATAGATTAAATGATCGACCCAGTTTCACTTGAAATACATGTGTGTACATAGAAAACTTTAATTAGAATTCTCAATTCGCCGCTGGCAGTGTCTTCTTTTCTGTGATGCATTATGCAATTCAATAAAGTTATGTGTTTGTTTAAAAATTCCCTCACGTAGTCTCCGTGAGTGTCAACAGCGCGGGGGAAAAGCTAATACCCGTGAATAAACAGGAAAAGTAAAAAAAAAAAACAAAAAAGTCCGAATAACCCGTAAATTTATTGTCGATTTCCTATGAGACTGGCGTGAGTACAGTAGATACACTCGTATAGCCCGTCCTATGCCTGCCATTGTGCAAAAGTGAAAACTCATATTGCGGAAGATGTTAATGGTATGTGAGTTTGAAGGAGTGTATAGTTGTTGTTGAACGTATGGAATTTTCAGAAGATGCCCAATTGTTGGCTACTCGTGTCGTGAGGTAAACAATCTTTTTATGGAGTTTGGCTGGGTGCCTGACATGAGAAATGCTAGCAAGTGTCCAAGCACTGTGGATTAACAAAGAAGATTATCCCGCACACTTAAGGCTCCGGGCTATATGAATGAAAGTGAAAACGAAAATATTTTAGCCAACGAGGATGAGCTGAGCATGTCGGTCGGGTTCAATGAGGGCAATAATATTGTTTTGATTGTGTTGTTTATTTTCTAATTAATGACGATCGTTTAAGAGTTGCATTACTTTGCGAAAATTGTTATCTAACTGAGTTCAAGAAAGGTTGCAACTACAAATTCATTTTTACTGACCACAAGTATATTCAAGTATTTTCTGTCGTCAGTAACAGTTTGAGAAGCTTTGAGAAAACGACTTCCAATCGCTGGGTTGTTGGAACAAACACACCTTTTGCAATATCCAGCAAATTCAGCAAAATGGCTGACCGAACAAATGTCACAACTGACAAATTAAAATCATTTTCCAAAATTAATTGATGTAGCCCATATTGTTTTTAAATGCACTAAATTCATTTTGTTTGTTAATTAATGCGATTAAAATTTGTAACCAAATAAGTTTGCACCGAAGTTTAACGACTAGCGTCTCACAGCTGATTAAAACGTCAAGCGAAAACGAGTTGGTGGTCGGTGTGAGTGCATCGACGAGTTTTAGAGGAAAACGAGGTTTCGGGCTTGGTATGAAAAGCCTATTAGTAGGACGCAAAGACTCTGAAATGAGTTTACGGGGTTCAATACTTCAACCGACCAACCAACGTCTGTAATGCCGTTCGTTCTTTAATTGGCAGTCTAAACCAACATTCCATTCAAGAATTGCAAAAACCATTATATCATACTATGGAAATTGCCGTGGGACCACAAATAGTATGATAAAAAAAATGTCTTCCAATATATTGCTCAGCTCATTACTTGCTGTCGATAGTATGATATGAGCTGTCATTTCTGTACAGTTTGACACTTGTTTTTCATTTCAACGATGTCTGAGTGGCGAAAGGACGCTTGTAGCGCTGAAACGAGATAAATATAGTCACGACAAGGATATGGTAGATGGGAAAAGAGAAAGAATTTCATGGTTCTTACCATACATATTATTTATTTATTATTATTTTATGGAAAATTGCTCGTGGAGACGCGGTGCTAAAGCGCACGCTATAAAAAATATAGCTCTCGCATTGAACTGGAATAATATTGCAGTCACAGTCTTTTGGGCATGCGCAAAAGTATAAACAAATATGTATCTACCTACTCCATTTACATTTGATTAATGGATCCACAATTTAATTATAAACAATATGGTGTAGGAAATACAATTTCGTTTATGGTTGTTATTTATGTATGACTGGAAGCCAAATTCCTGCTTACCAGAAACACGCAACAATGCCGTCGTCTTTGAAATTGATTGCGCTAAATGACAGTGATGTATTAAAATTTATTATTCATGTCCAATTATTTGTTTTGGATATATGTATAAGCAAGGCTTTTTGAATACTCCTCTAGGTTTTCTGATTAAGACGAAAACATTGTTTCTGACCCTGTTCCGTTTGTCAGTAGGTAACGCAAAACTAGCAATCGCTAGTGATAGCCATATTACAAACATCCATAAATAATGTCGTGCTACCAACTAAACTCTTGAAATAAGTGCTTTAATAAAGCATATACCCACATAAAAATATTTAGTACCAAGTTTGACACTGATGGTCTATAGACATTTCATAAAAATAGAATCAGATTTTAAATTCCAACGAACTACACAACATGAATAGTACAAAATATGCAAGAGTATTAAAAACTGAAGGGACGCGACAAAATTAAACATACGAATTATTTTCGACTGCTTTAATATCATTGGACCAATTATAGTAAATATTATAAACGGGTCATTTAGTAAAGGCGAATTTCCGTGAAATCTAAAACGATTGTTATTCCAATTCTTAACGAAAGTGATAAATTTAGGTCTATAAATATGATGCCCGTAGCGGACAAAATTAATGAGAATACTGCTTACAATCAATTAATTTTGTAGTAAGCAATAACAACTTTTTGATGGAAAATCAGTCTGGTGTTAAACGTCACTAAATTCGCTAATTATGAACTTCAAAGAGTTTATTTAACTTTGTTAATTGAATTTAAAATAATATTCAATAATAGAATGATTATGAACAACAAGTATATTCCTAAAGCATTAGGTATATTTCATATAACCTTAAATAAAGGAAAGTCTTACTTTAAGTAGAGATACTAGAGCCAACGGAAGAGGTCCCGTATCCACAAATCCATCCACAAGATTTGGATTGAAAAATTCAACCGTAAATAACGTAAAAAAAAGGATATTTAAAAAACAAAAAAAACCGACTGATTGTAAAAGAGTTTTAAAAAGATTAAAACAAATCACTTCCAAGTATAACTAATTGACAATCGGAGACTACGTACACAATCTGACAAATATATGCGCAGCCTCCGACTGCCCATTATAGTTATACTTGAAAGTGTTGAATCATTTTAAATCGTTTTAACAGGTTTTTGGGTTTTTTTTAAATTAACTTTGTTTTTATTTATATTTTTATATTTGTTTGTTTAGCCTATGACACTCCGGGAAAGAATAACAATTTAATGACACCTCACTCCTCAATCAGTCAAATCGTTTGGGTTACATGGCGTCACGTAGGAACGTACATAGGATACGAGTAAAACACATAACCCTCCCTGTGTCCAGTCGGGTAAAAAGTAAGTGGAACTAGAAACCAGCAGGTGAAATTTTGCCAATAGTAGTTCTGTGCCTTAGCTTTTAAATACTACTTACTAATTCTTATGAATTTTTACTGAATACCTTTCCTTAACTCGAAACATTCGTAAAATTCGTAAAAGAGCAAGATGCTATCCACTGAGAGTCTTACGATTTTTTACCCAACAAATTGCTTGGTGTAAGAATTATTGGAAAAATCTGTCAGTCACCTTACAATTACCAGCTAATTAAAATTTTGTTATCCTATTTGACATATGCGTGCATGTTTTTCGATTTCAACTATTACATAAGCGTTCCCTAATTTTTTTTTGTACGTGTCTCTCTCTGAGAGAGTATTTATCCACAACTGCCGTTTTGACAGACTTTCCCATTCTTAAACCAATCGCAAAATTGATTTATGACAAGAGATTACAAATAAGTCCTGAGGTGTTTCCCCCAAAAAAAAAAAAAAAAATTAATTTGACGTTCCACCAGATGTTGTCAACTGCTGCCAAATCGAACAACCCAAAATTGTGATAATAGGAACTGAATAAAAAATTAAATTGATAAAACATGAGTTCCGAAAATCTTTAAATATTATTAGGTAGCTTATAATTAAATTGTACAAAATAAAATGAAAGGTTTGATTGTTGCATTTCTATATATCACAGAAATAAATTCGGATATGTTTTTTTTTTATGACAATGTCAAACACAGCTTTGTTTGCTTGGTATTTTTGACATTCCGAGTTGTGGAGAGTGTGTTCACAAACCGGACTCTACATCTAAATCTGATCAGTTTAGGATATTAATTCTTAATCTCCTTTTAATGAGATTAACTTTTGTATGATAAATCCCGAGATTTTTGCGGGATTTATGGAAAATTTTCTAAATCTCGCAGATAATCTCTGGTGGAAACATAGCATTTAAGGAACCTTGCTCTTCTGAAAAATGTCAAACAAAAATACAAATTGTCAGCAGTAATAATTGAACCCAATTCCTGACTAGGGTAGTTCAACTGTCAACACATCAGCTGTATGTAAGCCGTATGGAATTTTCTTAAAACTAAATTCCATTGAACATTATATGATAATTGTTATTACATTCCCCGCATGGTTACATAAATATTTAATTATATTTAAAAATTAAAAGAAGAACCTTCCACCGCACTGTACTTACTTCTGCAATAAAATGTGCCAACGCTCAGCGCATTCCCTTACATAATGCTATTAATTCTAGTAGGCAGCATACGTTACTGCCAAGACTCATAAAAATGCATATATAGAAAGACAACGTATACTCAGGTGTCGACTACTCGCACATAAATCAAACAACAATAAGCCAAAATGAATTACAAAAAAGCCCGTCACACGTCATCAAGATTGCTATCATCCCATATGGCATGCATTAATTTACCTCATTTAAGATAGCATCGCTGCATCCAGTACCCAGTTTCCATCGCGTGATAGAACTAATCTCATTGAATTTCAAAAATCAGCTCAATCCGAAAGCCATAGTAACATAATGAGCCGCATTATTATAAACCACCCTCTTAAAAGATGTGTATACAACCTGCGCCTGCCCCGGCCAAAACCATAACAGTGATGCCACGAAAATTCACTTTAATTACCTCAAAACCGCACCGGTGCCGCTGTGCTCGGTTGAATCCATTCAAAAACCTCATCTTTTCTTGCACCAGATACAGATGCATCGACTGTGGTGGTGCGCATAAAAACCATATACAAAGGGAACGAGAATAAAAACCGCACACGGCACACCGAACATATTCAGCTACGGGCTGGGGCTGGGGCACTCAACTCATTTTGGCCCAGTTAACTCATGGAACCGAGTTCGAGTTGGTTGCCGGTTCGATGTTGCCGACGATCGTGTGTCAAGCGAAGATGTACTGATGGGGGTACATTTGCGGACCTCGACGGTGGATCGGTTTTTGTTTTTTGGGGACAGCTATAAACCGAGACTTGCTAGTCGCAACGATCAGTTGGTAAAAGTTCATCGTTCCGTTGGGATTACTTGTAAGCCGAACAGTGTTGGATTTAAAAGTAAAGGATAAACAGTGGTCATCGCGCGTTTAATCGATTTTGCAGTGTGTTTTGTTGTTTGGTGGAATTATTTGATCGAAAACGAAAGGTAGGACCTGTGCTAAGTTCTTTTTTGTAATATTCTCTTCATTTGATGTGTATCTGGGCCACCATACTCACTTCCCACAATGGAACTAAACCATCATAAGAATCGTGATCGGAGTTCTACCTATTTGCCATATTTAAACAGTGTGTGTCTAAGTGTGATCGAGAACATCTTCCAGCGTCGCCGTCGTAAACTGCTGCATATATTGTGCAGGTGCCAAGTATGCCATCTCCATAACACCTCGGCAATAGTGTCACTTGACGGCAAACACAGCACAGCCAGGCACATACAGCACGTTGACTTTCTTTCGTGGAATATATCAAGTCACTTGGTGACTACTCACTCTGAATGGATAATGAAACGAGATGACAAGTGATCTTCGCGGGGGCAATGCAATCAAAAGATTTCTAATCGTCTTTTCAGACAGACTGTCTTCTGATGTGTGCTTGTCATCCTTAGCGGTATTTGACCCGGATTCTGGTTTAATCGCCCGTCTTTGCCAATCCATTTGTGGCGATTTTCAGGTCTCCCGCCATCGCAAAACCACGATCGTTTGTCGAATAAGATGTTCGATGTCCCAGTAACACCAAACGATCTAGTCGAATCAATTTTTCACTATCCACATGCCATCCATGGTACGCACTGTATAGAAACAACAATCTAATGGAGCAAGTTGTGTGGTACGTGGTCGGTTCCTTCGACACGATCGCAAAGAATGTAAATAAAAAAATATAAATGTATCTCTTGCCTGAGGATGATAGTAATGATGGCTGGTAGTTACCACTTACCACTTACCAGTTGTCTTCTTGCCAGACCACTCTCTCAATTGATAGTGAAAACTTTTCCTCCTCGGGCCACACTCAGAGTCAGATCATTTTATTTTCGTGCCACTTGCCTGGCCAGATCATGCAAGTGAAACAAGATGACGAAGAATTTCGCGCGTCCAAAAATAATGCGAAAACTTGTTAAACAAAAAGATTAAATGAAGAAAAAATCAGGAAAACCTTCGAAGTGAATTTTTGCACAGCAGCAAGAAAGACGACATTGGGTAAAGTGAAATCGATATTTAATTGGTGATTGGTGATTTTTGTTACCAGTTCTTCAGGTGTTTTCCTGCATTTTACCTCTCGTCATTACCGTGTCGTCTACTCTGTGATCTCTGATGCATCCGAATGATGAAGATGAAGAATATTGTTTTTGCTGTTAAGCCAAGTTAATGACTCGAAGATTGCCAAGTGTCTTTTTGACTCAAGTTGTTCGCACACTTTGTTTTAATTGTTTGTTAAATTGAACTTGTTAATGACAGACTTCACAGGCTATAGAAAGCACGCTGATCTGCTGATCTCTTGGAGTTGGCATTAACTTAATTTGACGTGAGAGTTGAATTCACAGGAAGTGAATGTGTTTTGATTGAAACGAAGTGGATTGTGTTGAGAAGATTTACTTAAATTACTCGATTAATATTGCAGCAGATGCTGCTCAAAGTAAATTGTGTTTGAAGTTTAACCAAATATCGGGCCCTTTTCATAAGTGAGGCTGGTCAATGAGTTGAAAAGGGAATAAGCGTGCTTCAAATACTTTAAATGAATTGTGGCAGTACAATTGATAGAAAATTTCGAAATTTTTATTTGGGCTATTTATTCGATCGGTACTGTAGGTACCATAGACAATGAGATTTTTATTCGCATTTTGTAAGATTTCCATTGTAAATTATTTTGAGTAGTAACTAATAAACTTTATGCAGAGTTTACGTCGTCGTTAACCTATTTATTGTAAACCGAACTGATATTATGTCGCTTTCGTATTTTTCATTAGTTTTATTGAACCGAATGAAAAGTGATAAGAAGCTTTGAATGATGTAGCTATTGGTAAAACCCAATCATCAAGGTTGGAAGATAAAAGCCCGCCTCGAAGGAGTGTAAAATTTGATAAAATTATTGAAAAAGAATTGTGTTCACACAATGTTATCAACTTTTAGTATGTCATAATTGTTTTTGAAATATTTTCACAAAACGAGTCCTTTCAAATTTTGGAAAATTTTTTTGTCAGCTGTTGTATTTTTTGCGCAATCCAATAAGACGAACTAATATGTCGTTTTTTTCTAGAAACTACATACCTACCTATTTTCAGGAGTGAAGGGAAAACCACATTCGCATTTCAGAAAACGAAAAAAAAATGCGAAAATGTTGCTTAGGTATGTTACTCCTTTCGTTTTCTTCTTCTTTTTTCAATCAATGTATTTTGAATTGCATATTTCTTCGAGCATAGTTTGAAGATCGAAGAACTTTGTGCTTTGGCACACCACTAAATGTTCTTTTTTAACAAAGAAAAACACAAATCCCTCTAGTTTTACGAAAGCTTGAAAACTTGAAAATCGAAGAAAATATTAGACTTTAAAAGAGCTACCGCCAAGTTTTGGCAACTCTTCACACTTTAGCTTACAATTCGTAGTAACTCCAAAGTTTTGAAATCTTAAGGCGTTTATGTTCTTCGATATTCATTGCGCAGTATACTTATATAAAACTAACGCACACCAACCTGCTTTGCGTTAAAATCGCATTTTGCTTCGAGTCGAGGAGCTTCGATAAATGTTTATGGACGCAAAACCTATTTTATCACCACGAATTTCACAATTATCCGACATTTTCCATGCTTCACCGGGAATTTTCCACCTTTACATCAAGATAAAAATTCTAATATTTCGGGATTTTCCTGAATTTTCCGAGTTCTCCACAAAGAATTTTCTATTTTTCCATTCAAAAAAACATACCGGAACAATTGCAAGCAAAATTCCATAAAAAAAATTAATTTTCGATTTTTACAATTTTCCGACTTTTCCGGAGAGTTTTCCAGAAATTTTCCTTCGCAAAATCTTTTTCCTGACAATTATGAACAACTAAAAGAAAATTTGAACCAAATCGGCCGTTCTCAATTGACGAATTATCAT
The DNA here is from genome assembly GCA_949126925.1 of Cheilosia vernalis. Classification (NCBI taxonomy): domain Eukaryota; kingdom Metazoa; phylum Arthropoda; class Insecta; order Diptera; family Syrphidae; genus Cheilosia; species Cheilosia vernalis. Next base: position 9,370,890 of record OX421362.1, read on the forward strand.
CATACATTTTTCACACCATTTTTATAAGAGAAACTTAAAAAATAAAAATTCTCTATTGTGACCTACAGAACATTTAATGCATATATTGAAACATAGAATAATCATCATCCGCATATACATATGATGTTGTTTTACATAGCGCCGTAAAGATAACCAATCATTTTAGTCTCGACTTTAAATTTACACAAGCTCACAATAGCGAAATTTGTGTAGAAAGTATAGCCACTGTGAACTACTAAAATTTAGAAACCAAAAGTGTTTATTTGTTAGGCCCATAATAAAGAGTTATGGCCTTTAGCAACTCTCTTAAAGATGCACGCATTTCTGGAAACTCAAAGTTGTAAAATATTTTGAACTAAAACATCCTCAGTTATGTAGTGTTGACCTTGTTCGGTTTTTATCTCTACATTGTGCCGTTCTATTAACAAATTTTAGTCTGGACTTTAAGTGTATGGAAAATATAACCACTGTGAATTACTTAAATTTCAATTAGGAACTTAAATTATTTATCGATAAAGGCCATTGTCCTTGCATCTTGTTATTTTTTTTTTTAAACAAGTAATATTATTTACAAACGCCTGCCTTTATTGTGACTCTTTCAATAGCAAACTCCATTTTCAAGTGCATGTGCTACTGACTTAACTTCCTCATTATCTTTAAGGCAGCATAAATTATCGTAGCCAATATTTGTTTTCTTTCTATTTTGATTTTTCACCGTCGAGTCGTCGATTGAACGTCATTCACAATAATGAGTACCTATTCAGCTTGTGGCCATGCATTTAATTCTGCCCATCATCATTACCACCAACACAGGAATTATTCGCCGTCCATTGCAACACGCTCCGGTTAAGCTGAGCATTTGGCCAGCTCCCAATTCGGAATTGTATCTGCAATTTTCTCCACTCCTTATCGAGGCGTAACATTGAAAACCAACTTTGGACGTGTGCGCGACTTTTATTATCCGGATTGCGTTTAATTTGCAGCTCCCCTACTTTTGTATTGCCAACAAGTCACTGACCCACTGCCTGTTGTGTCTGTGAGTGCGCAAGGAGGTGTGTCGGTCACTTACTCATAGTTAGGTGAAAAATCCGTTTCTTTTGACATGGCTTTCCAGAAATCGCATTCCAATCTCATGCCTACATCTGTATGAAAGGCACTTCCTTGGAAATGCGCTAGTTACATTTTTAATTGCACCAGCGCTCGTCAAATTTCTTTTTTGTCACTTGCTGGCTTCTCAGGCGTATTAGTGATTTTTTTTTTTAATTAGTTCAAAATAGTTACTGGCTCCGGGTATTGTTCTGGCTGGCCTACCAAGCGAAAATTAATGTCATCAAGTTGTCTTTCCGTTTGGATGTACATAATTCTGCAAAATGCTATAATCGACAGGCAATTCCGTATATGTGAAACGTTCGTAATGCCAGCGAGTGATGGTTGGTTGTCATGCGATTGCTATCGCGCTCCGGCTTGTGCAACTCTCTTGCATTGTGTAGGTAAATTGTAACTCTTATTACACTTAAATGTGCGGGCATTTCTTATTCCCCGTTTGGAGGTGTATTAAGTTTTCTATGTCAAAATCGTTAAGGTTTTGTGGAGGTTGATCTATGCCATTGTGGCTTTGTACTGCTTGCAGATGGGTTTTCGCAATATAGTGTAATTATTACTTCGCATTCATTATACACCGCAGAAGATTCTGACGCAAAGTGTGTTAATTTTCGACTCGACGCGGTATCAGAGTTAAAGGCAACTGGTGGGAACTTAAAGAAGGTGTTTTGTTGCTTAACTTTTCATTAGTGGATTTGTAACCTATTTTGCGGTCATAGGTTGTATGAGTTTTAATTGGGATATGTAGGCTCTTTTCGATGAGATGTTGGGCTTTGCAGAGAAAAGTGAAAGTGAATGATTTGGCTGGCTATTGCTAGTAAATGTTGGTGATAGCACCTGAGGCACACTTAATCTGGTTTCGGAGCAGTTCAATCATCAATTTTTAATCATTTTTCTTAGTTCTTCCTGTGTACGTGTAGCCTTTAAATTGTGGTAGGATTTCTGAAAATCGGAGCCTTTTTCACAGACTTTTAAATATTCGCTTGGAAAAATCCAAAATCTTCCTTTATTCTCAACTGACAGCTAGACAAGTGGAGTGAAACTTGTAGAATATTAATACATTTGTGCATTATTCCTTCGATATTATTCTGTTGAGTGTTCTTTCTATGAATTTGTTTTCTCTATTATGTTTATACTGCTGCTTGGCTAGGCGTTAAAATGTGATTTTTTTCAAACTAAATGTTTGGCTTCGTTGAGTCAAGGAGCTTCCATAAATGTTTATGGACACGAAAGGTTTTTTATCACAATTATCCGAATATTTCCAAGCTTCACAACGAACTTTCAACCTTTAAATCAAATCATGCGATAAAATGCAAAATTTCTTTGAAATTTTTCGTGTTTTTCCGAGTTTTTCACTACAAATTTCTATTTTTCCATTTGAAAAGGCTTTCCAGAACAATTGCATGCAAAAGTCCATACAAAAAATTAATTTTCGATTTCTCCGACTTTTCCGGAGGATTATCCCAATTTATTTTTTCGTAAAAACCTTCTCCTAACAATTACGAACAACTGAAAATAAATTTGAACGAAATCGGCTCAGCCGTTCTAAATTGATGAATTACCATACATTTTTCACACCATTATACACTACAAAACCGTTCAAGAAAAAATTTGTTGTCTTCATTAATATCAATTAATTTGGGACCGTTATTGCTTTGGGCAATTGAATGATCCGAACATCAGTGATATGTGGTTCCGACAAGACAGTGCCACAAGGCAGACAGCGGGTGCAACAATCGAATTATTGCAGTATCATTTCGGTGAACGTGTTATGTCGAGAAATGTGTTCAAGAATAATAAATGAATAGATGGAGCTCCAATCGTTTTTATGAGGTCTAGTTTTAGGATAATTAAAACAACAACATCTGCAAATAATTAACATTGAATAAAGCACAATAAAAAAACATTTTAATCGAGGTGACCCACCTAAAATAGCATTGACTTTGATCTGCATGGATCGCATCTCTGTATACGTATATTGGAACAGAAAAAGCGAACGGCGTTCTCCTATAAATTGATATTCTGTTGTTAAACGAACACACATAAAAAAAATTCTTGCCCTTGACTAGGACAGCTTTCTGCAGCCAAAAGTTGGTAGAACTTGTCGGCTATTCAACAAAAATGCGTTTATCGATTTTAAATAACTTGTTCTTTGTCCTTGTGGCGAAAATAACTAAAGTAACTGATTGAATGGAGAGTAAGAGTTTATCGGTTTGTTTTACTTGTTTTGAATTGTTTTTTGGTCACAGTTGTATATGTATATATGTAAATAAAATTTGTTCTTCTTCCTATTTAATTTGTTCAATAAGCGGCTTCTAAAGGGTTTTTTCATTAACGACTTGACAACATCAAACATTTAGTGCGGGAACGCACCCTTAAACCGAAACCGATTACCGAACTGTCAATGTCTGAATATTCAGTAAAATCAACATTTTCATCATGGAGAAGTATACAAAGGAACAAAGTTTACAAATAATTATAATTTAATACCCGTGGTCGCAACTTTAAAAGCGTTAACGCCAATTTTCAATCTTTATCATTGAAGCTCAGTTTTGGTTAAACGGCTTCGTCATTGGGCCGTTTTTTTTTTTTTTTTTCATCTACGAAATGACCGACAGTAAATGATATTCGGTACAGAGACATTTTGGAATTTTATTTCTTTGAGCATCAGTGATATGTGGTTCTCGAGAATCGGACCCGTCTATTGGCCGCCGAGATCATGCGATTTAACACCTCCAGGCTTTTTTTTTATGGGGCTCCATTAAATCATTAGTCTACGCCAACAAGCCAATGACTTTAGAGGAGCTCAGAGCCAATATTGAACGAGAAATTGCGGTCAACGTATCGACCGATGCATACATTCCCGTGGTGGACATACAAACGAAGTCGAATTCCGGTAATGAATGTTTTGATAGTTGTTCAAGCCAATAATAATTTGTTTGAGATATATCTCAAGAAGTTTGCAATTTATATAAAAAAAAGAGGTCCTTAATGAAAGACTATTTAGAATATAATCAAATTTAATTGTTTACAGACCTGTATAAAACCAAAATTATGGTCAACGATATTTTGGAGTACAGAAAGCGAAGAGCTACTTATTTTTATATTGTTGGCTTATATTCTTTTCACACCGAGCCGAAAACCGTGTTTCGTCGAAAACTCGTCGATGCATTCACACCGAACAACAACAAGTTTTCGTTTGACGTTTCAATCAGCTATAAGACACTAGTCGTTAAACTTCGGTGCAAACTTTTTGGTTACAATCGATCGCATTATTTAACAAACAAAATGAATTTAGCGCATTTCAAAATAATATTAGCCCATCAATTAATTGTGGAAAATGATTTTTTTATCGAGCGAGTTGTGACATTTGTTCGGTCAACCATTTTGCTGAATTTGCTGAATATTGCAAAAAGTTTGTTTGTTTCAAGAACAAAACGATTGGAAACCGTTTTCGTTTAAAACGAGTGCAAACGACTCGTTTTAAAAACTGAATAATGTATGGGAAAACTTTTGTTTCCGTAGAAGTTTTCGAGTGTTTTCGCGAAAGCCCGGTTTTCGGCTTGGTGTGAGTGGCTTCACGTTTCGTGTTGACAAATAAGCCAATAACCATAGTTATCGTTTGTAAATTGGTTCAAAATTCTGTTTCAATCCCTGAAATCCCATATTTCTGACAAAAAAACAAACAAAAATGCAATAGGTATATCCCACCAAAAGATTGCAAACAACTCCAGTAAATTATTGCGAAGAATTCCATCCAATGTCATAAAGGCGTTGTCCATCATAAAGCTGCTAACAACCATGTACCTTTACACAATCCAACAAGCCTTTATAAACACATTGACTCCACATCCACATCTAATTGTTCGTTTACATTGTGTGTGCTTGTATTTACAAAACAATCAAACAATAAAACCCGTACCGACTACACGAGGCGGCACAAAAGCAAGACCTCCCTTTATCTAAATTGTGGAATCTATTGCAATACAAAATTGATCAAGCGATGCCTCTCCGAAAATGCAAAATCAAAACTGAGCGATGAAAACTATCTGTCTGTACATCGGATTACATCATCACGCATCCACCAGAACAAAAGACGACCCAAGCATACCGCAGCCAAGCGCAGTAAGAAACAAAAAGCAATTGCTCTACCTTGCAAATTATCTATCTATGAGCTAATAGATTATTTGTCATGCATTCATCATAGTTCAAGTGAGCATTTCCTGAGCTTCCATCAAAAATTGAGGAAGGTGCGCATATTTTTCCGGCACCAATGCGGATGGACTAACGCTAAGCTAACCCTTGCAAAATGCAAATTCGCGACAGCACCACCGCTGTGTGATTAATGGTGAAAGTTTCTGTTCAAACATAAACCGCCAGTCAATTACTTAAATGGCGTTAGTTGAAATTAACCGAAATCTAGGCGCACACGGTGCGTGGAGAATGGAGCAGCACTCTGGCGGTAGGTAATGGCTTAATTAAAAGCCGTCACTTTAGGTAGGTCTATCTTTATCGCTGCCGCATGCAGGTCGAGTCTTCTTTTCGTTTTTGTAATTCAGCCGAACTCAAATGAAGGTTTTTTTTTTGTCGATTTTCCTCTGTTACGTATCCCCAACAAATGGGAGACTGCATTCTCGAAATTAGCTCTATCGGTGCTCGTCGGCAGCACTCGGTTCAACATCCTGCTCATCATGATTAAGTCTTATGCAAGACCTAGCCGAGTAGATATCTATGTTGTTTCCTTTCACTTTATGCAGCCGGGTCTCGCTGCATTGCATTCGCATCACACAATCTCATCCTTCATCCGACAGATGTGCAAAATAGTAGTTTAGTATTTGCAACCAAGATTTTGTATCACGGTTGTTTCTGGATCGAATTAGTGTTGTAGAGGTGGTAATTGCCAAAAGTGATTAACTGGGTCTTCTAATTTTGACAAATTACTGCGGATGTTGATGGATTTATTTAATATTCATCCGAAGTGCAAGCGCGTGCTAAAGAAGCAAGTATATCTGCACTCACGTTGGCAATATGAACGATAGACATGTTTTGGAGAAACCTTTTTCGTTTGATGCTCTCTCGTTATACAATTAAATGAAACTGTAAAGTTACATCAGTTGGTATGTGGAATGGGGATACCCCTCCAAGTATGTACATCGTGTGTCCGTGTCTCGTGTCAATACACTATAAGAAGTTGCTTTTAAAAGTGCCTACCAATTACCAGAGCCGCTTGAGGAACACTTTGGCTGAAGTTTTGTTTGCACGTCACGCAACGCTGTAAGTAAATATTCATAAACAAATTTGATGTTAAATAACGGGATCGTGAGTTTTGTTGAGGACGTCCATTACTATCGATGCACGTATAGGTAATGCGATGGTGGTTGACAAATAGTGACGAATTTGCGATAAACGGAGAATTGATTTAGTTTTGGGTTATACACATGCGATGTTGATTCAATGAAAATGTTTTTATTCCGAGTGGGAACCATATTCATGCTAATTTGACACTAATGAAAGTGAAGACGTTTGAAAATGATCCGTGAACGTGAAAATACAAAAACTAGCAACAGACACTTTTAGCGCTTGGCCAAGGCCTTCTTTTGTGTGCAGCTTCTACAAGGCTCTTGTCTGATTATTGCCTACTGAAGCTATGTAGATAAAACAGAGAAAGAATGAGAATGTAAATCACTATTTCTCAACTGGGTGATGAAGCTTTGGTCATTTTAAGGTCTGTTCCTTTACTTTTAAATCTTACGAATTTTTACTAATTCTTACAAATTTTTACTCATTGCCGTTCCCTAACTCGAAAAATTCGTAAAAGAGAGCGTCATCAAGAGAGCAAGATATTACCCCTCCACCGAGAATCGTACGAATTTTTACTCAACAAATTTCTTGGTGTAAGAAGTCGTAAAGCTGTCAGTCTACCTTACAATTAACAGCTGATTTGAGGTTTGTTATCCAATTTGGCATATGCGTGGATTTGTTTAGATTTTTTGCGCATTGAAATGTTATCAACAGGCGGCAAAATAATGTTAAATGTTCTCCTCAAGATTATTTTCGATTTCGGAGGTGCAACGAAAATCTGCTCCATGTCATTTTTAATGCAGCGTCGCTTTTTTCTCTTCGTGAATGCTTGTACGTTAATTAGTACAAACTCCTTCACATAATCAGATTTATCAAAAAGAATTTCGATTATTTTCGATTCACTTTCATCGGTACCCACTTAGATTATGTAACTAATTTTCTTAGTAAATTAGTAAAGTCCTCGAGTTTAGCAGACTTTTCGCACCACTATTTTTAATTTTTAAATTGTGTGTCTGCCATTTTTCATAGATTACTACAAACTTTTTCGCAAGTGTTTCTCTCTGTGAGAGAATCTATCCCCATCACTGCCATTTTGACAGTATTTTCTATTTTTTACTACAAAAAGAAAGAAACAAACCTTTTGTGAAACGTCTACTGAAAAATGACAGCTGGCATTGGTTTGTATTTTTTCTATACATGCTCCCGTCCTTCCTTGACCAATTAACTATAATCTCAGTGCAAAAGAATTTTCTCTCACGATGCAAAATACTCACAACATACAGGAGCATCCAAATTGTCAAACCATCCAATTTTCTTAGTGGTGCCAAATAAATACAATTATTGTCACAAGACCGAATATTTTTTCCAAGAAATAATAAACTCAAAAATAGTATTTAACCTTTATTGGGTTTTGTCAAGGGAAAAAGGAAAAGGCAAAAATGGAACTGGCAAGCGGGACAGCATTATAATGGTGCAACATGTAAGTGTTCCCTTTTGACAATTGGTTGCAGTTGATGACTCAATTGAATGCAACAAATACGAACGCAAGCAAAGAATTTAAATAAGTGTAAAGGACTTAAATAAATGCAATCATTGATTGCTTATAACGGGTGATTTTTTAAGAGGTTTAGAACTTTTTTAAAAAAAAAACACAAAAAATTCGAAAAAATGAATGAAATATTTATTTGAATCGATAGTTTGAACCTTGCAATTTAATGTTTAAAGATAATTTCATGCAAATGTTGACCGCGGCTGCGTCTCAGGTAGCCCATCCGCTGAGTCCAATTTTGGCATACTCTTTCACACATATCGGCCGGTATCTCACGAATGAATGCATGGATGTTGGCTTCCAGTGCGTCAATCGAAGCGGGCTTGTCCCTATACACATTAGCCTTGACATACCCCCACACAAAATAATCTAATGGTGTCAAATCGCACGATCTAGGCGGCCAATTGACCGGCCCGAAACGTGAAATTAACTGTTCACCAAACTCGCCTCGCAATTGCGCCATTGTTTCGCGTGCTGTGTGGCATGTGGCACCGTCTTGTTGAAACCACATATCGTGCAAGTCAAGTACTTCCATTTCGGGCAAAAAAAAGTTTGTTATCATTGCTCGGTAGCGTTCACCATTGACAGTAACGCTGCGATTCGCATCATCTTTGAAGAAATATGGCCCAATAATGCCGCCGGCCCATAAACCGCACCAAACAGTGGCTTTTTCGGGATGCATTGGTAGCTGTTGCAATGCTTCTGGCTGATCTTCACTCCAAATGCGGCAATTTTGCTTATTTACGTACCCATTCAACCAAAAATGAGCCTCATCGCTGAACACAATTTTTCGATAAAAAAGCGCGCGATGAACATTTCGAACCGAGCACGAATTTTGATAGTAAAATTCAATAATTTGCAAGCGTTGTTCATTTGTAAGACGATCCATGGTTAGATTGCAAACCAAACTGAAGCTGTTTGACAGTGACACAAGGTACTAAACACACGTCAGCTGTCAAAACCAGTGTTGCCAAAACCAAACCAGCTAAAAAATCACCCGTTAGTATCGTGCATGCGACTTACTTACTTCCTTACTGGGGTACTTATGTCAATTTCCATTGGGATTTTCAGATTCTTCAGCCTATTGCAGCGCCCAAATGTACATTTTTCTCAATTTTTCACAGACTTGTTGTCTAAAAACGTAACTAATAATGCACTTTAAAGTTTGACAAATGAAAAAATTTGTTGGTGTTAGTGTAAGTAGGTGTAAATCTCGTTCAGAAATTCAGAAAGATTGGCAAAATTGCTCTGACGCTCTTTGCGGCCAATGGAACATGAAAGCTGATAGCCAGCTGATTTCGAGAGCAAAAAAAACTGATCTGAATCTGAAAAAAAGTCCTCTTTCTGTTCCAATGGAAAACGACCTTAGAAATGGGTATACGAAGTTTGATCAAACGCTTCGTAGTGGCCACTAATTCTATTACGATCAAGACATGCTTTCACGATTTCCATATAATCGCAAGTTTGTGTTAGCTAGAAGTGCAATCCAGCTTAATTCTTTCATGGTTCTGGTTCACTTTAAGGGCCTAGCAGCATTGCGGTCATACTTAAAATGGTTTTGGTATGGGTAATATCCAAAAGTAGAATCATTTCTTCTCAATTGTTAAACGACTTTTGTAGATTAATTGGTCGTTCAAAAAAAAAAGGTTTTCACTGGAGGTTGTTTATTTTTAGAGATACCTTTCCATAGTGGTTCTTCCAGGGTTCTTTACGTTACTGCTTTAGCATTATTGCTATGCGAAATTGAAACAAGAACGCCATTGAAGTAGAAACCCCTCGCCTCTATAACGAGCACTTCAGAGTCTAATACTAAACTAAATCCTTTCGAGTATTTAATTCGGTTTCAACTGTATAAGTATGTAGTTTATCTTTGTCCAAGCTTATTGGTTTGGTTATTCAAACTCATGTTTAAGCACCCAGTTTTGCTCCAGTTTACAGCATAAGACCGCTTTGAATGCACTGGTTATATTTTAACGAAGTCACAATCGACAAAGTGTCTATTGGTGCCTGCAAATATATTTAAGTGGAAAATTTAAAATACGCAAGGCCCAATTTTTTTGATATATTTTTTGAGTTCCACCATATGACTGAAACAATACATAGTACAAATGGCGTTTCGATAGTTCTAATGACCTTCAAACTGGACCTACCTCAAAAACCACATAAACAAATATAATAATTGTACTTGTCAAATCTAGGTCACTTGAACCAGTCCCTTTTAGTACAAAACAACAACATCACCCCATCTTAACCTAAAAATAGCAATGTACTCACTCACATATGATGCCTTCCCACGTCCCATTCTAAGTGTCGAATGTGAGTCAACAAAAAGGTCACCTTTTTTTTTTTGCCCAACAATACCCTCACAATATCCAGCTCGACGTTCCAATTCAAATTTATTGATCAACACGATCGACTAACCCACGATAACTAATCAAATTCGTCATGGCTGACAGGAAGTGGGTTAGGTCGCCCATTGGACAAAATGAACAAAATAAACAACCGAAATTCCCAATCAACTGTCAAAGGCCCCCTCATCTAAATCTACTCGTATTTATTCATTTCAGAAAATGTCGGTGCTACGTACATTGGTGTTGCTGGCGCTCGGTGCCACGATGGCTTTGGCTCAACGTCGACTGGCTCTGCCTGATCCTCGAAGCTGTGCTAATCGTAAGGACAGAATATTTCCTTGATTGTATTCATTTTATTGTTAATTCTCCATTTAGGTGTCCGTCATGCTACATACCGTGATGCCCGCGGTGTAGCGCACTCGTACTTCTTCAGTTGGGAGCATGCGCCCACTCGCAGTCTAGAAGTGGATTGGTTGGACGCAAGAAACATTTGCCGCCGTCATTGTATGGATGCCGTGTCACTGGAGACACCACAAGAGAACGAATTCATTAAGCAACGCATCGCACGTGGAAATGTACGTTTCATATGGACATCGGGCCGTAAGTGTAATTTTGCCGGCTGTGATCGCCCAGACTTGCAGCCACCAAATGAGAATGGTTGGTTCTGGTCTGGATCGGGGGCTAAAATCGGTCCAACCAGTCAGCGCAACACTGGCGATTGGTCGGCCACCGGTGGATACCAACAACCGCAACCAGACAACAGGGAAGCCGCACAGGGTAACGATGAGTCCTGCTTGTCCATTTTGAACAACTTCTATAACGATGGCCTGAAGTGGCACGATGTTGCTTGCCATCATTTGAAGCCATTTGTCTGTGAGGATTCTGAGGAACTTTTGAACTTTGTCCGCTCACGTAATCCAGGAGCACGTCTTTAAATTTCATCTTGGCTAAATTATTTTGTATGTGTGCTGTACAACTGTGGAAAAATTCGAGGAAATTTATATTATATATAAATTCATACTTTTTTCGTTCTACAATTCCATTAAGTAATACCAGAAAAGATTCAATGAAATTGTTTTAAAAGGAAATTTAAAAATGTATCCAAATTAAAGGGGGGAACAAATTAACGCAGTATTTATGTACCTACTTATATTCAAAATTTATTTTCGTCACAAAAATGAGGAGGAAAATCATCCAGCAAGATATTAACGGATTTATTTATAATTTTTTTTTCTTTTCCTGTTCTTCTCATAATATTCCTTGTTTTAATTATTTTTATGTTTTATGTAATAAATAGATTTATTAAAAAATATGTCTCCGTAGTAAGTCGTTCTTATTCTGTTTCAGACTGTTTGTGAGCCTAATTTGAGCTCAGCTGCAATGCAACTAGAATACAAAATTGGATGGTAGAATATTGGTTCAAGTGTCTTTGTGAGGATTCATAAATCGTTTTGATCCTAAGCTTATGTAGAAAGGGAGTGGTAGGGCCAAAAGGGACCTTATCAACCTTCGAAACCGCGGGGCCGGATGGTATATTTGCAGGTCTAATGCAATGGGGAATATAGACGTAATTGCACCAAGGCTCAGGAATACATACGTTGCATGCCTAGCAACAGGCTACATCCTGATTACATGCGGAGGGAGACAAATATGGTCTTTCTTCCAAAGCCGGGGAAAAAGGATTATACGGAGGCAAAGTCCTTCAGACCAGTTAGCCTTACATCCTTTCTGTTAAAAAACAATGGAAAGGGTGGTGGTGGACTATATGGAGAGTACTGCGCTTAAAATGTTCTGTAAATATTAGACAGCATGCCTACAGGGCAGGACCCCAATTCTAGAAAATTCTCGCATACGTTTATCAGTCAAAATCTCCGATGCTATGCGAAAAACTGAAATTTGCAATTCTCGAAATCCGCATACGAGAATTTCTCTTCGAATTGTACGTTTGAATTGTGAGTTTGACACTTCAATACTTCAAATAACGGTTTGTGTTTTGAATTATGTATATTTCTCCATTGCGCCTAACTGCTCCATTGCCAAATCAACAAATGCTAAGCCCAAATCACCCAAAGAATCCATTGCAAAAACACATAAATGTTCACTAAACATACAAGTATTTTATTATATCTCTTGTTTTTGTCAGTCAAAAATATTAATACGAAACCAATTTAAATTTGAATATTGCTCTTTGAATTGATGGGAATTTTTTTCACAACCTGACAAAAATCGTTTGCTTGACGTACTCAAAAATTCTCATTCGAGAGGTGAATATAATTTTCGCATAGGTGGAAAGAAAGCCGTACAGATTTGAGAATACAATTTTTTTCCGTAAGCGAAAATTTCAGGCGGATTTGCTCGTATACGAATTATGTTATGCGGAATTCGAGAATTGGGGTCCAGGCATGTCTACCGAAACAGCGCTACATCAAGAAGTGCGTTGCGGAGGAAGACCTAAATACCGGGGTACCATCTATGGACATAAGAAGATCCTGACTGATACTCGCCAAAAACGAGATTAAGGAGCTGAACATGCCTATGGATGGGATGACAAGGGTTCGTATTATGGAAAGGAATCGCAAAACTCGGATCCATGATGGATGGCGGAGCGGGTGCCAGTATCTATTCAGAAGAGCTGAAACTAGCCCTTCACGTTAGCATCGGGAAACACACTTCCGTTTACCAGGCTTTGATGATTGTATTGCTGCATGCGTTGGACTATACTTTCTTGAGTCAGGTGGATTAAAGAAATATCCTCATAGCACTGGACAATCAGGCAGTGGTCAGACGCATAGAACAAGCAAACATTACAACATTATTGGCACTGGAATGTGTACTCAAGCTCAAAAAGAGTTCATCTAAAAATTAAGTTACGCTGGGTACGAGCTACGAGGACACGAAGGGATCGAAGGCAACGAAATGGCGGACTCCCTCGCAAAACAGGGGTCAACAGAAAAGTAGCTGGGACCAAAACCATTCGCTTCAATTGGTTGAACAGCTGATTCACAAATGGACCACGGCAGAACACCTGAGAAGGTAGTCAACTGAGGAACAATGTAGACAGGGCATTAAGCTCTCAGTTGGAAGTATTTTACTAGCAGTCGGTGCACTGTGGTGCTGTCCATCGGTCAGAGACATTCTGCCAGGGCAGTGGCCGTATTTGTTTTTGACGCTTCTGAATTCATCATGAGTAGTTATCGTATGAGCTAAATAGTTGAATGCTTTGCTTGTTCAAGTACAGCTTCATCCACTTCAATAACATAATAAAGGAAAGAGAAACATAAATTTCGTTATTTTTATAAACATTTATTATCGTCATCTATATTAAGACCGTATACAAAGTCGAGCTACACCGTCAAATAATTCACACATATAAATGTTTAACTAATTTTCCGATTTACTTTGTATTATTTCTACTATGACCATATCAAAATGAAAAATGCGAATAAAGTTATTTTAGAAAAAAACACAACATTTATAGCTTTAAAAAGACGCTTACATGAATTAGTATTTTTTCCTTGTTTCTTTTGATTTTCCGTTTTCCCATTGAATCATTTTGATAAGCAACATTTTCTTTATTTGTACGTATATTCGAATTACATTTATATAAATTGTTAAAAAAAAATTATAATAATGATTTCTTTGAGAAAACAAACAAAACGTTCATAACCTTAAAACTAAAAAAAAAATAATGACTTATATACAAAAGTTTTTGTTTTTTTCTTTGTTGAGAAATGGAAGAAGTAATAAACAAAATTATAAGAATAGATGTCTTATGTGACTAGGTTGTATAATAATAATAAATACATTTTGTAAAAAGGAGAATTTATTAATTTTTCGTATCAAATGGACCTGGTTCGAAGGAGAAGGTAAAACGGAACAAACAAAATACATATACAAAATGAGCCAGGAACAACATCAATGACCAGCTATATTCTTAAGTTAACACTAATATTCACTTCTAATATTCGTTTTCAAATGTAAAAAAATGTCTACAATATAGGTATTATCTACATAAATATCATATATGTAATTTTGTTATAAACTAGATATTTAAACATACGTTACATAATTTAATATAAACAAACGAAAAGATGTACAAGGTACGACCATTTAAAGCTTAGTAAAAAAATTCACAAGTAATATTTGTATTTTGTTTAAAACAACAAAAAAGAAATGATTATCAAAGTAACAAACCCACAAGCTTTGTCGTAAATATCGTTTATAACGAAACTATTTGTTATACTCTAAGGTTCATGTCTATAATCTGAATACCATTATATTGTTCTACGAGACGGTTAATCTTGTTTCCAAACCATTTTCGATTTCTTTTCCCCTCCAACTGTTTAGATTAAAGTCATTTTTTACGTTTACATTTTTTAAACACTACAAAACAGATATTATACTCGAATATATACGATATTGGAGGAGTTCTAGGAGAGACTTGTTTTTTTGTTGATTTTTGTTTTTTTTTTGGAACTGGCAAGGGTAGTGTGGATGTGGTTGGATGTTGGTTCTATATTTTATCAAACGCTGAAAACCCAAAACCTATAAAAACAAAACAATATTCAGTCATGCAACAAAACAAAGTACATAATTTGTTTCTATATTCGATTCAAACATATAAAAGGTTAATCACAAGTCATGCATTGGCGAGGGGAAGGTATGAAGGAGCAGGAGTTAGTCTTTGTTAGTATATAGTACGTTTTTGGTTTTATTAATTTTTTTTTTTTTTTTGTTGAAATACTCGTCATTAATCGCTTGTTAGACTACGGTTTCATTACGAAATAGTGATTTGTTTTAAGCAGTACTTGAGTTATTAGCTGCGCCACTAATTGCATTGAACAAAGCCATGCTGTTGCGGTTCTGCGTACTGTTATCGTCCAGCGGTGTAAATGACTCGTCAAGTAGTTCACTGAGAGCCGAACAGAGTTTCTGGTAGTTGTCCTTCAAAGCGGAATGGTATTCAACTTGGTCGTTGCTAATCATGCGAGCATTCAACTGAAGAGCGGTATTGCAAACGCTTATAAAGTCCCTGAAAAAGATCAAATCAAAATTATATTTTCTAATTCGCATTAAAATACACAATCGCACCTAAACACATCCTTCAAGTCTTCCACGCGGTCAATTTGGAAATTATCGGCAATCTTAGGATCCAAGAATGCCGACGCGTAAGCCAATGGGCCAGCATTGACTGTGACTGCAACACTGCCCTGCAAGCGTAATTGCAGTTTTTTAACGTCAGCCGGTGGTAGGATGACTTCTTCGAGCTCAGAAACCTTAGTTTGCATCTCATCAATGGCAACTTCGATGGGACTGAGCTCGATTATTTGCCGATCTTTGATGGGAATTCGTTTGAGCACATAAGGAAAGGAGTAGGTAGCTAAAATAAAGCGAGTGTTATGTTAGTACTCATCACTTCCAAGGCCAGTAACCTTACTTGTTATAATCGTTTTCCTCTTCCATTGGTCTTCGACGTTGCCTCGAGCACCACCAGTTTTTGTGAATGGCGTCTCATACATAAACGTATCGACATCGTGATTCTGCTCAAATTCATTTAGACGATTGTCCAGCTCGTCTTTGCAAAAGTAGGGAATGACGTGAGTAACTTGCACGTAGGCCAGCTTTGGGTCCAATGCGTTTACATCGACCTAAATTAGAAACGCGATAAGAAAACAGAGCAAATATATGCAACAGAAACGCCCCGGGTGGTCTTGAACCACCAACCGAACGCGCTAGCCAATTGCGCCACGGAGGCCATGACACAGTTGGGAAGGAATTCGCTAGTTGAGTACTGCTACAGTTACTCAAAACAATTACTGCCCGCACACAATGTACTTCTACACAGAAAGACCACCTTGCACAGAAATCATGTTTTAGAAACGTATTTCTATTCACAAAGCGGCAGGCGGGGAGATGGCACTCAAGTCCAATCAAATTTAAGTGGTCTCATACGCGAAAGCTCGCTACACTCAGACATAGTACGACCATACAACAACTGATCTGATCGAGACGAACTGTTTCGCTATTGATTCTGGTTTACTCTTTTTAAGAGCATTGAGCATGCTTTCGTGTGATCAGGGCACACAAACATTTCAACTTACCGGTGAAGAGTCCATTATCATTTTAACCACCTCAGCGCCAAACTTATCCTTGTACTGCTTGTACAATCGCTCAGAAATTTCACTCAGCGAAGTTAGCTTTGGTTCTTTGTAGACAAACTCCACAGCATGATCTTCTTCAAAGTACATCTATGGAATAAAAACAAACCCAACTGATATTGATATTAAATTATAAAAAAAAAAATATTTCCCCAAACCTGTCCATAGAACACCACCCTGTAGAATCGGCCAAGCATTCTCTTGCCAGAGCGATTAACCTCAACCACCTTGTTGTATGACTGCGTCAAATGTTCATAGGAATGTGCCAGCGCCACATAGTCCCGTCGCTTCTCATAAATCGGCAGAATCAATTTGTACAATTCGCCCAAGCATTCGAAACGCTCGGCTCTGTCCAAATAGTCAGCACACTCCTTCAACTGATCCAGCAACATCTGCTCCGTATACTGCGAGTCCTGTGCACCCGAATCCAGTTTCAAGCCCTTCTCGTCTCGCGGAATGTTCCTCGAGATGGCAGTAAACGCAGTCGCACCCCAATTCATAGCCCCATACCCCCGAAGTTTCAAGTATTCCGACATCAGGGCTGCAATGTGCATATGACAGCATGCTGCCTCTGAGATGTTTCCGTTCTGATCGTGATTCCGAGCCATTGTGATGAGCCAAGTGTGACGAAGCTCCGGAGTCGATGCGTACGAATTGGCCAGAGACAATTGCAGTTCCAACAACCGTTCCGGATCCATATGGTGAGCCTGCATCTGCGCTGTCGCCATTAGAACCGTTCTAACACGTCGCGTGAGATCCTTTACCTCGACGGGGAAGCCAGTTCCCTTCATTGCCTTGTCACTATTTGCATAGCTGTTGATCAGCGAGAGAGATTCCTGAAATCTTGCATTGTTCAGTCCGATTACGTTGCCAATCATCTGCGAGACAGATATTATCACTTGTAGATGGACCCGGGTCAGTCCCTTCCTTCCACTAAACTCGAAGTTACTTCGCATGAGCAGGTACAGCACTGCACATGATTCGTGACGGATGGTTACCAGTCGACTATCGCATGCTTTTAACAACTCGTACACCATCTGTCCGCATAGGAGAGCGTTTCCCTTAAAGAGGGCGGGCGAGAAATTATTAATAAACGCCCGCAACGCTGCGAATACGTGCTTGGAGAGATTCTCAGACTGACCGAGCTGAAGATAGCGCAAATAGACACGCGCCAACTTCGGAAGCACACAGCTATCAATCAATTTATCGCGAAACTGAATAGAGTACAATCCCATGCAGTCGAGGATAACCATCCCGACTTCGGTGGCGAAATTAGATTCATACAGCGCCAACTGACTGCGCACCGTCTCGTCAATGAGATTCTCACGATTCTGGGTAAGATTCAGGGTTCCAGTTTCGTGAACATTACCATTCTCCATATTCGGCGGAACCATTCGAGCTGGCAACGTACTGGCCTTGATCAGACGGCTGTGCTTCGCTGAATCCTCGTTCAGGATGAGATTTTTCTTTCCCACATAGCGGAAATGGACTAGACACAGATCCAGGATGGTGAGAAATGAAACGATTTCTGTTTCAGTGCAGTTCTGCCACCACCCAATCATCTGATCCTGGGCCAGGTGCTTTATGACAAAGAGAAACGCCGTCAGCAGGTCTTTTGTCTCCACCGTGGAAAATTTATCATTCCGTGGCATCGCAACCGCTTGAATGACACTAATCGAGCGGTTGTGTCCGTTTCGTAGCGCCACCTCGTTTTCATTGTTTATTGGTGTGGTCTCATTTGAACCATCATCCGAATTGATTGAGTTCAGCGATGTCTCTGAATTGCCATTTGTGATGACCTGACCGGCGATGGCTGCGAGATAATTCGTCTCCTTGATGTTCATTGATGCTCGCATTGGACTGGGGTGTTCTATGTGCAAGGTCATGCGGTTCTTCGCCCTTGGCGTGCTGGAAGACGAGGTCACTCCTAGGTCCTTGGAAAACACATAACTGCTGCTCGATGAGATTCGCTGAGTGAACGAACCATTTTCGCCTCCAAACGGCTGCTTATGTGCGCCTTCGTCCATTAAATCTGGAATTCTATTCAAATTCTCCATGACTATACCCAGCCAGGGGACGTACAACAGTGCGATTCGGCCCAATTGCCCTCGATTCTGGTACCTATCATCCAATTCGTGCTTAGCTAGCAGATTTTTAAATATCCCCAAGGCATGTCGTCTCACATTGGACACCTCATTGAGGCTACTCTTCACCTCTTGCAGCATCAGGCCGGAGAGGAAGTGCTGTCGGCAGAAATTCTCAGACAACGTGAAATGATGCATCATCTCTGGCGGACGGTTCTTCGGATTCAGCAGGAACGGCAAATTAAGCGGTACAAAGTGTTCGTGTTGGCAGATCTCCTGCAGGAAGTTGAACTTAAACTCTTGCAGGGTTCGCGGGTCACCCGGCGAGAAGCTCTCCATGTAGGTTCGAACGAGCTTGAACACGAATCCACGATCCATATATGTCAGGCATCTCTTAACAAACACCGACAGTGACTTGTTCAACTGTTGCGTCTCCACGGGCAGATCTTTGTACCTCGAGATCAAATACGGCACCAAAACCTGCACCAATGATTCAATCCTTGCCGGGAACTCCTTCGGAAACCGCTCATTACGGTGCATTCGTATTCTTCCGGTGTCCAACAAATGCTGAGCCATGCTCTTGATCACAATCTCAAAGAAGATCCCAGAGTATTTCATAAACTTGTTCACTATCAGAAAGTCTGTGTTATTCGGATGCAAGATCAATGGCAGGTGGCGACACAACTCGCCATGGACTGTTTTCGTTTGACTGCCCAGTCCTTTTTGACTAAAATTCGGTGCATAAAAAACATACTTCGAGTACGAAGCCAAGAGCTCCTTGCGTCCAGCTTCCTCGATTATCAAATGGATGATGTTTGTCAGCAGACGAATAACGTTGAGACCAATCTCTTCGCTTGTCGTATTAACCAACAGTGTGAACAGTTCATTGAGAACTGTCGGCAGGAATGTTATCAGTGAGGTTATGTGAATTGCATGGGCGGCTTTGAGGATTTTGCATGTTTCCGATTCTGCAGGGATAGCTGAGATTTTTCCACTTTCGAGTAGCTTCTCTGCATGGGCAAAGAGATTGTGCAAATGCTGATCACCGGTAAGAACTGTCGAATCCAGGCGGAATGTTACCGTAAACAGAGGGCGTTGGTTGTCAATCCACTGGATTTCGGGTCCGCAATTCTGCTAAAGTAATGGAAATAATAATAGTTTTGTAGTGATGGTGTTTGAAACAGAAACATTCAGCAGAAAGTGGGAAACATCCAAAGTTATAATTAATAGTTAGAGGTGAGTGAGGGTTGTGTGGCATTATACGAAAAGAAATTATTTAGTAAAATAATCGACTTCTCCCAAGAATAACAACTCAGTAAGTAAGAGAAAATTATTACTGTCTTAAACCATCCAAAGTATATCCATTCCACCCTGCTGTCTCATTAAAATAATACATAAGGAAATGTTTGAGTCACAAAAAGATCGGATAACATGCATATTAAACTTGCCAATCTCTGGCGATATTATTTTAAGAACCGGAAGTCAGATAGCAAAAAATAAGTCGACACCCTCTTATCCCATTTCATTTAGCTTTATATCAGCTCTATGTTAAGATTATTAACAAAGGAAAAGGCCACCTTCATCAGCAGTTCCATAGGGGTATAAATTACTCAGTCTAAAAAATGACCAATGGTTTATCACCAACAAACGAGATGAAAGTCGAGTACATAATTGAAATGTTTATTCATATCTTTGAAGGCGGTGCTTTTCGAAATCAAGCGCACATTCAAATTCGATACCCAAGTGTTTGTTTTTATTTTTGCCAGCTCACTTGGCATCTGCAAGCGTGTAATATATCAATATCATTGTGCACATAGCATAGCCGAGATTATGATAACACATAGCGTGCTGAACAATGCAATATGATGATGTCTCATAATGTTTACTGTGCGACTGTGGCCTTAGAATTCAGAAATACTAACTGCTCTCTTCGTACATGATTTGCACAATCGTCATGGTTGGTTGGTCCAACCAACCAACAATCGTCATACTTATAATGAAAATATGCCATATTAAAAATACGCTCGTTATCGGTCCCACTTTTTGATACCAGATAATAAATGTGGTCATTGCCGAGTTTGATGTGATTATTGTTTTCATTGTCAAATTAGCACAGTATAACAGCAGGAAAGTGTAAACAGGTGATGTGAACTTGTAGTCGATTTAGGGCAATACTGACAGCAAGACTCCGTGGCGCAACGGTAGCGCGTCTGACTCCAGATCAGAAGGTTGCGTGTTCAAATCACGTCGGGGTCAACTTGGAGCTGTCTCTTTTTTTTTTTTTTTTGATTGTGCAAATTATTGCAAAGGACCTTTATTGTTCGTCCGAACACAAGCGAATCATTAAATAGAAATATCCAAGCATTTCAGTGTGAACATTCCATCCCCTAAGTTACATAGAAAAGCCTTCAACCATTAAAATTATGCGACCGACTTTGGAATTTCGATCTAATTTAATTCTGATCTGATACTAACTAAGAAGTGTAAGTGACCGCCACTGACTGAAACAATCAGAGTGAATGTAACTAGAATTAAGTCTTATGTAGCCGGTTGCCACCATGATAACGTCCATATCAGACGATAACTGGCAGCATATCAAACGTAGATTTGGACAAAAGCTTAAACAGCGCTATACCCAGGACTAATGCAAAACACGACGGGACAATCGCTTTTAAGAAACTCACTACCTGCGATACGCTAAGTCGCTTTAGTTAGCATAAAAGGTGCCAACAATTTTGCTACTTAACCGCGGATGGAGGTAATCTTTCTCCGCAAGAGTTTAATCAGGATAAACAAATGAAAATGTGAACTACATCCACTGACATGTGTAACTAGCACACCATAAACTTCTTTCATTTTTATTCAACATAATGTCCATATTTCTTCACCCACATAAACAACAATTATCCATCGCATTTAATGGAAAATAAAAATATTAAATGCCTGCCAATATAGGAAAACGTGCTTCAACGAACATTTTTCTTCGCAAATAAAAGTGAAACTATGTCAATCGCTTTTCACACCGACACTGCCAGTCGAAAATAGTTTTCCAATCTTCGAGTAAACCCCCGCACGGAAAATACAAAAATACATATACAAACAAAAGAGAGAGAGAAGAGCACACAATAAACACTTACCCCCTTTCCGAGGCCAAGGGGCTGAATCGACAAATACCCGTTGGGCAGTGAAGCAGCCACCGCCAATATTTGCTCTTCTAAATTAATTTTCCCTCTATTCAGTAGCGGCATCCAAGCATAACCAACCGGAGTCTCGAATGAAGCGTTCGTGTCGCGTTTCTTCGACAAATTACATGAAACATGCAAAAACGAGAAGAGCAGGTGATGATGAGCGGTCAGATGCAACGGTAGACGCAATTTGATCTCCTCATACCACGTTGGGGTGGTGCTATGATGGAGCACTGGACATGCGATCTGGGAAACGAATAGATCCTGTCCCGGTCGCCCATATATGCACTAAAATGGGAGGAAATACGCAATAAGCAAAAATATGAGAGCACGGGTACGGCTTACCTTTAGGGCTTTGGAGTCATCTCCGTCGGATTCACGGAGTTCGATGAGCACGGTTATGTTTCGAGCTCGGGAGAAGACCTTCTGACTGTCGAATGACAGACTGATGGGATAGACGAAGAAATGATTGACGAAAGTGGTGTAAGGATGGATGTCCCGTTCTGCAGTGCTTTGGAATTCGGAAAGTTCCAGTGTGGGTTCTACTGCAGGTGGCAGGGGAAATGGCTTCAGTGGAGCCAGTGTTGTCGTCAGGGAATCTGTAATGGAAACAAAATACGCATCAAGCTTTAGATATCCAGTGTGCATGTTGTGGGTCTTACTATTTGGCAGGTCGGAAATTCCCTCGATGTCGATCTTAATGCATCCGGGTATCACAGTTAGTTTACTAAATTTGTCCGGTTTTCGGTACTCGGCGAGCAGCTTTAGCAACTCATCATCCTTCAGTCGATTCGCCTCTTGTCGATAGATCGCTGGAAATTCGATCGTTGTATCCAGCTCACTGCTGTAGAGTCGGAATAGAGGCCTCGCGGCCCACGCGAATGGCATGCGGTAGTGGCCGATCTTTTGTGAGTACGATCTCACTGATTTGTGCAGTTTGAGAGCAGCTTTTGGATCCTTGCCAGCCTTCAGATAAGGCTCCGAGGATTGATTTATTCCCCCTTGAAGAATTTTCTCGATCTTGACCACCAGAAACACATCAGGGTGGGGAGCCGTTACACTCAGGATCGCCTGTTTGGGATAGATCAG
Organism: Cheilosia vernalis; assembly: GCA_949126925.1. Classification (NCBI taxonomy): domain Eukaryota; kingdom Metazoa; phylum Arthropoda; class Insecta; order Diptera; family Syrphidae; genus Cheilosia; species Cheilosia vernalis. The sequence continues at coordinate 9,393,708 of OX421362.1, forward strand.
CCAGTCATGCGGTAGTTTGGATAGCTCCGCTGGGAGATCTCCATTTAAGACGGGTTTCGAACCTCCATTCATCTCAGTCCTTGGTGCACAGCACTGACTTGGCACCATGTCTCTAACGTTCTCCGTGTTTATGTCGAAGTAGAAGGATTCAGTCAGTTTTCGTCCTGCCTTGGCATCGTACAGAGCCAAGCTTGTAATATACGGCTCAACCTGACACAGGGACTCACGTTCTCCATCCGATGGGTTTTGAAGGCGAAACTTTAAGCTCTTACACGTCGCGAGGATCCGCTGGCCGAACTGCTCACGATACTGATCAATATGATCAGTGATCGTGGCCTTGGTCGGTGACTGATAACACGCGAATAGCCGCCGTCGATTCTCGCGCCTCGCCTGAGCTATCGATATGTCAGTCTCTCGGCCATACTTTATCAGCTGCGGGTTCATGCTCTGATCAAGACCCTTAAGAGTACCAAACATCATCGTACTGGGACTGGGCGGAGGAGCTCTCTCCAGACTGGAGACACGTTTGTCTTCTTGTATTTTGTTCTGTTGGAGGACTAGTGAGAGCTTACTTAGCCAGTCTTTGAGATCATCATCGTTTTCCGCTGCGAGCGTAAAGGACTTGTGACCTGCTGTCATGCGCAGCTCAAAGCAAAGGCGGCCTCTTTTAGGATTCTAACAAAAAATATCTATTCAAACTGAACTGCGTCCAAAGTATGACGACTTACCTGAATGACTTCAGTGCAGAAGTCCATGACTATTGTCGCCTTAGCTTCGCCCTGCCGCTCGTCCTTGTGCAGCTCTAACATATACGTGCCATCGACCTCCTGCCGTAGGTAACAGTATCTTCGCTTGAACGACTTCGAACCAATGTTGGCAAACATTCGATCCGAACTACTGTCCGGACCTTTCAGCAGGTATCCCTGTTTGGTTATCGAATCAGCCTGCGATCTTGTCATTTGCTCGTCAATACGATCCTGATCAGCATCGATCTCGTAGAGTTCTTCTTTCAATTGTTCCGCGGGTATAATTCTGGGAAAAACAAAACAACAGATAATTACATTCTGGTACAAGTCTAAGGGATGTTTACCACTCACTTTGGTAGATCGTGGCATGTTCCACCGTATGCGCTGTACTTATAGTGTACCAAGTGATTATTCGTTTGGTACGTATACAGCGCCTGTCGGGTCAACAACGTACCACCTACTGGTGATGTGGGCCTCTGGCTTATCGTGCCTGTGCTAGTCTTCAATGTGGAGGTGGAAGAGGACGATGAGGATGAACCCACCGATAAGGGCGAAGTAATCGATCCCACCGACCCATTCGGAGACGATGATGTGGACGTTTGGGAATTCTGTCTCGATAAGTTGCCATTCTGTGAGGAGACACTTCCATTGTGCGACGATATGTTGTTGTTGTGCGTGATTATGGTTGTGTTTGGCGGAGCACTGAATTTCGGTATCGTACTCGAGATTGTGCGAAATTTACGTGGCAGAATAACTTCCTGTTGACGAGAAGAGAAGGCGAATTATAATAATAAAACATCATTGCGTGACTGCTGGGTGGTAGGTAGGTATGCTTGTCATTGCATGACGCAAGCGAACAAGTGTATAACTGCACTATTAGAAGTGACTACGAGTACATGTCAGATGAACAGCAAGCGAGATTATAGGTTTAAGATGATGATGTGACTATTTAATTGCTTTGGGCGACAATAAAACGCACGGAGGTGAAGTTAGGGTCATGTTTTATTTGTTGAGAAAGTGTAGTTATTTTCTCTCTCATGTCATACATCATATATGTACATGACATGAAATAGGTCCGAGGGGCATTCGAAAATTGAAATTAAGGTATGTAGGTTTAAGTCGGCTTTCTATGAGATTTTGATTTTTTTTGTATGGGCGGTGCCACGCCTCTTTGCCTAATTTTGATCAATCTTCACAGAAATACTTCTGGCCTAATACCCTAGATTGTGTGTGAATTTGAACTCAATCGATTGGGTGATTTTCGAAATAAAATATTTTGAATGCATTTTTTGTATCGGGGGTGCCACGCCCCTATTACTCATGAACCAATAAACATACAAAGGTCATATATATACCTATAAACCATGGGATTAACGTCACCTTTCATGGGAAATTTCCAGAATCAAAATCGCTTCTCGCATTACAGAGAACATTGGCGACAAACACACAATACCACTTATTTGTATATACATAGAAGATAAATATAGACATAGACAGTGTTACAAAGTATAATTCATATTTGATATATGAAAAGTTGAGACATTCTGTGTTTAACGAACAATAGTAGTGAAATGATTTTGAATGTCACGATACATAAACTTCATCTGTCATGAAGATGTCGTTGTAAAATTGCTCCATAGAAAATGGGGACGTTCGGATACCTAGTTTATCAGCTAGGTTCCACATTTCACTTTCACTCGAAATGAAATTGAAATCGATCGAAAATAGATTTTTGTGTTCTATACATTTCACTGTAATCGATTTCGATTTAAAAATTTTCGGAAACGAGCGAAGTGAAATTGTTGTGTTCCACAACTCGATTTTGCCGATTTCAAAGTGATTTCAAATCGACCTGGTCATTCGATGTGAAATATACATTTGCACAGGATTATACTTACAAGACGATATGCGAATATGGGAATGGGGCAATTGTGGGGTATTCTGAGCAATTCTGAGTTGAGATGTTGAAGAGTCAACATTAATAATGATAGTTCATTTCACTAAAAATAAATTTTAAAACATAAAAATACTGCCCAGGAGGCAATTTGCAATTTGCAATTTGGAGTGCACGTTTATTAAGACGGTGGTTTGAATTTAACCAATATTTCATGACAAAATTAACAAAAATATAACTGTCCGATAACTGATCCATTATCCACTATCCACTTCCAAGGGATTTGATGAAACTCTCAACACCTTCGACTTTTTTTCTTCTTTTTTTTTTTGCATATTATTTACACCTTTCTGTTTGCAATCATTATAACAATTCTAACTTTTATAATAAAATAAATCTTCTAAAACGCGAGAACAACAAAATTGTTTGACAAACGGACAATTTCATCTATAGAATTTATCCCAAATGACAGTTGAGAGCTGTTTTCAATTTCACGAAAAGTGATTTCGAAAAACATTCGGAGTAACCAAATCGGTCGAAATGCAGAACACTGAAAATAAATTCACTCGATTTACAATTTCGATTCCGATTTCATTTCTCTCGATTTCTGGAACCTAGCTGTATGTAAGACGTCAACTAGATTGGTCGGGACTATGAATCCGAACGTGTTTGACTAAGCAAATTGAATTGTTTTTGTATTCTCGCTGTCAGCGTTACCTTTGTTTGATTTTGTCCTTTTTTATTTGGGAAGGCCATTCATAAATCTTTAAAAAAATTGTTATTTTCAAATAAGTACATTTAAAATGTAACACGGTTGCCTAGCACAACACTATTATAGTCTTATGCGAACTAATGGTTGTTAAATATCGTGTGAAAATTCTAAATTATCAGAGTGGCCTTAGAAATTAGACCTTTTTCTCTCATCGCCCCTTTTTGCGACTCCTCAAAATTCTGCGACGGCCACTCTGTTTATTTTAAATTTGAATATTCGAAATGTCAACTGAGTACGCCGACAGGATTTTCTTGACTAGATTGGTCGGCTTCCCCTCCATAAACGTCAACAGCAAAAACTATACACGTGAACACTCTGGGCCAATAAAAACTGAGACGCATCTAGTCAGACAGCTGTCAGTCTTACTAAACTACGAATCTGAACGTCCCCAATGTATATGAAATTGAATTTTGTTCATTATTTTTTTTTTCCAGGGATTTTTCGAGAATTTTCTTGGGTATTCTTCTTGTTTGGAACGAAACCAGTTGTAATTGGTGCGAATCATCGAAATCCGTCCAGGAGTTCGTGAATTATAAGCGTAGTAACTAACGTCACTCTCTTTTAAATGTGTTTGATATTTATTCACCTTTTGCAAAATATCTGAATTACAATTTATAATCTCGCAGGCAATTTAGTGTTAAAGAATCTACATTATTTATTTTTATTTAATTTTTGGGACAAACTTACCGAAACATCATCAGTTGGATACATCAATAGTTCTCGGTGTGGGTCATTTTGAATAACAGTTTTGTGTTTGGCAATGAATCCTTCAAAATCGATCGGCTCAACCACGGAAGGTTTGTTCTGAAAAAAAATAATTAGAGAAAAATGAGTACATAGATAAATTAGTTAAATAAATCAAATATAATTAATGATTTAAATATGTCGGAGCATGGTGTACGGGATAGTACAGGAATGTACTGTACAATAAAACATTAGGCTTACTGTAGGATCAGTATAAGTAAAATTAGAGTGGGCGATTCTATTAAAAAATATTAAAATTGGAAAAGAAAAGAAGAAAAAGAAATAAGATATCACGAAGGATAGACGGGCAAACGTCAAGATGAGAACACAATCGCAGGTTTAATTAAGACGGCGCTTATGGTAGTGTAAAAATGGCACGTAAGGTCCGTTGAACTTTTCATTAGCTGAACAAAAGCTGTCAGTAGTCTTGCGTTTGAACTTTTTATAGCACCACGTTTGCTACCACGAATCAATCGTCTTAATTCAGTGTCAAATCGGTCATATATGTCAAAAAATAAGTGCATATACCTACCCATGATTGATAAATAACTCAGAGCTCAGACTCTTAAGAACTTTATGCTTGCGACGCATCTTCTCTCGGGTAAGATCGAGTATTAAGAGTTAAAGCGAAGAGCACTGATTTATACAAATTTATTACTTTCATTCAAATCCACCCTGACAAATTGTTGCAATTTGTCAAAAGTCTAATAGACATGTCAAAAGAGCCTCTTACTTAAAATAGATTATAAAATTGAAGGCAGCTGTTGAAAAATAGTCCCCTCTAACCGATGAACCCCGGAACCCCGTAGGTTGCAATTCACACCTAAAACTCACAACGAAAATCACGATAAACTTATCTAAAAACACGCAGTTCACATTAAAAAACAAAATTTACGATAATCTATTTATAAAACCAGAGCTAAGCAGAAATGCTTTTTCACTCCACAGCGATTAATGGGCTTTCCCCCAAATTTCAAGAGCTCAATGAAAGCGCAACCGAAAATAGGTCAATTAAGCGAACTAAGAAAGTCATAAATTACCAGCTGTACCTATACAATTCAATTAATTCGCGCAACATCTTCAATTTAACGTTTGGGTTCGGATTTTGCTGTCCGTGAAAATCAACCATCAACAACAAACAGAAGGTCGTGCGAAATCTCATCGCAACTGCGTATTTAAACGCGAAAAGCATGCGTTAGATGTCATTACCATTAACGATGACAAATGCTGCCAAGTCAAGTATCTTGTTTGCGTGTTTGAAAACCGCCCATACTTTCACTTTTGTCGGTGCCGGTACGTACGCGCCATTTGAGAAGACACGCACCGCATGAAGCGTTAATGAAATGTTGCTTTCATTCGCGCTGGTTAGATATGAAATGATGAGTCCCAAAAGCGAGCGGAAGTGTGGGAATAACATATAAGTCATGTAGTGTGTATGGATGCAGGTCAAGGTTTTTATCAACCGCCCATTCTATATGTGATATTGGATTAGTCCCGATTTGGGTAGGTAGGCAGAAAGTAGAAACACGAACTTCGGCGAAGCCTATAAATTTACTTTTCATGGGTCCCATGGTTTGATATTGAGACCTAGAAATGTGCCGGTTAACCGGTTTTGGTAGTGAGTTATGTAATTGGAAATTGGGTGGGATGCGACGAAATTGAGGGAAGATTTTTGATTCGATTTGAGGGCATTCATTTCATTGTCTCTACAAAGGCAGTCGAAAACATCCCACTCAAGTGGAAATCGCTATCGCCCCATGGATGTCACAAAACTCTGTGAAACCTAATCTAATGTGCAGGGGGTAACTAACCCCAATTCATCGCGTCAATCGTGCTTTATCGATTCATTGCATGCTCTCGTTCAAAATCCCCTTGAAAAGATGCAAGCCAATGAGATGCATGTTGCAACAAAAAAAAAAAAAGTAACCCATTCCTTTGCGTGTTGTTCTCGATTTGGTTGTCGGTTCAGAAAGAAGAGAAAATCGATACACATACTCGTACACTGAGTATACAGACTGCTTCCCAAAGTTGAATAAGCTCATATGCAAATTTATACTTTTTTATCGTTCCGAATGGAATCTGCATGAAATGCACTCAGTATGTAGAGGCGTGAGGATTTTATGGAGGAAATTTAGCCAAGTAATCGATTTAGTCGGCGGCGACCGACGCGACGGTAAGCAAATTGCGATTTGATCTTTCAGAGAATGTAGACTGATAGGGGAATGTGTGACTGCGATGGAAATGAATGTGATATTAATCGGATGAGGTATACTTACTGCGGGAAATTCTGCAATTCCTATGAAATGCTGAGTCTGAGCTCAAGTACCTTTATCCTTACAGATCATGGTAAGAAGATTATCAGAAAAAAGGAGAGATCCATAAGCACATTAAGGAGAATACGAGACAGAACGCAATTATGGTTACAACCAAGGGATAACTCTGTTATTCAAAAATGCTTTGCTAAATTGAGGCTGATGAAAAGCCCTGCAATCTCAATAAGGATCAGTTGCGAAACAAATAAATCACACTCCAACTGAACGGGTTAGAGAAAGTATACGTTCTTAACTCATGAAAGCCTCGATATGAAAATTGAGCAAATTGCGATGTCCAGATGAACCTTCACTTCTGTGGCAAGTGAAAAAAAGAGTCGATACTGTATACTGCCGACTCTTGTTTGTTGTTTATATGTATAAAACGAACTTGATATTTTGTGTGTTTACGTATAGCTCTCATAATCTTCAACCAATTTAATTGGTTTTTCTTTTAAACTATTCAGAAAAACAATGAGAAGGACATAGAGTACTTTTTATCTACAGTACTACATATTTTGCTTCGTTGAGTCGATGAGCTTCGATAAATGTTTATGGACGCAAAACGACTTTTATCACAATGAATTTTACAATTGTCCGAAATTTTTAAAGCTTCACGCAACGAATTTTTCACCTTTACATCAAATCATGCGAAAAAAAAAAGGCAAAATTTCGTCTAATTTTTTTTTCTCGCGTTTTTCCGGATTTTTCACTAAGAAATTTCTATTTGGCCATTTGAAAAGCCATTCCTGACACAAAATTCGATACAAAAAAAATAAATTTTCAATTTTTCCAATTTTCCGGAGGGTTTTCTAAAAGTGTTTAAAAACCTTCTCCTGACAATTACGAACAACTGAAAACAAATTTGAGCCAAATCGGCCCAGCCGTCGTTTTATTTTCATTTTAAATTCATTTTTATTGATTCTTTCTTTAACTTATCTACCTACATACAAAAACGATTAAATCTAATTTAAAACTAACATTCATCTTATTCTCGCTTACTGGGTCTCAGCGAGCGTTCTAAACTTATATAATATCTTTAAAATTATTGCCTTTCGGCCTTAAATCTATCTATATTTTATTGTGTTTGTCTTTTTAATTTCCAAGAATCTTTATAAAACTTGAATTCTTTTATTATTTGTTTTACTTACAAATACTTAAAAGTACCTAACTACTTAGCCTAAATTACGTATAATCAGGGTGGTCAACAATTTCATCGATTGGCCACCATTCTGATCGCGTCCCTGGGACCCCTGACAGCCGGCAACAAGGGTTCTACAGTATCATAGAGACTCGAGCGAGGGCATAAGCTATACGGTCGAGTCTCGGAAGCACTTACATGTTGGCTAGCCCTATTCCCTCCCAAGAACTCCCTACTCTAACCTAAACCTACTGACTTAATATCTAGCTTAAAACTAAGAAATGCCTCAGGCGGGATAAAGCCAGACCGAAGCGTACTCTCGTGGTACATTAAATTGGGGTAATAGGCCCCTGAGATCAGGTTATTGTCACTTGCCCTTGCAACGTGCCTCCGAATCACCTTCATAAGGAAATTATCAATCCTATTCAGACGAGCCCCATCGTACAGGTTCTTGTTGGGATAGTATTTTATGTACTCAGGTTCAGGAGTTCTAAACAACCCTAGACAGGCCCTGAGATATTGTCTCTCAAACACCCATATATTTTCCATATAGGACGGCGCTATATTGAACCACATGGGACAGCCATAAGCGATGATCGGCCCAGCCGTTCTCATTTGATGAATTACCGTACGTTTTTAACCCCATCTTTATGTATATGTTTAGTAAAATTTGAACAGCTCTACAATTCGGATCCAAACATGTAGGTACTTCTGCAAGTGTTCGCACAGGTGTGGGTTAAGCTGTAATATTATTAACCTGCTGTTAGGCAAACTTACAAAAAAAAAAAGCAAATATCATAAATACCGAAAGCAATTGTTGAAACTCATTTATCAAGAATTTTAAATGAAGATTTAGCGGTCCAAGCATTATTCTACCACAAGTTGTCAAAATTTGTTAAACTTGTCAGGCGAATATTTCAAAGTGCTTTCTCATAAATTGGAAATTTTACTTATTTCTTGGAGTGAACTGAAAAGTCCGATCGATGAACCGGAACCCTAACTCTACGCAAAATCTAAACAAATCTTCTTCTTTCCATTCAATGAATAAATATCATTTATGAATAACTTGCAAATGACCCTTCAAATTATGAGAGCTTACATCCGCCTCTTTTATGCAAATTCTACTCCTTCTATAGCACATTTCCCTTGCGTATACATGTAAATGTCCCCCAATTTAATCGCGTCAAAAACACGAGCTTCGATTGTTCATTTACACCGTGTCGCCCACAAGGAGGGCTCAGTTCACGTGACTCAGTCACCAGTTTACGTTTTCGATATCATTTGCATATCCATTCACAGATTCAAGTGTTTATTTGAATTCAACACCCCAAGGGGCTTTTAATTATCCAACCCTACAGCGAAATATTTACACAAGTATTCGCAATGTATATATGGCACCCTTGCAGTATTTTATACAATCAAACTTCGATTGAACCTGACATTACAAAAATGTCATAAATGCGGGTTGAAGGAATGTCTACTTAAGTGAATGCATAACATCGCACCAGCGCAAATGAACTACGAGTGTGTTGCGGAATGAGGTAGCTGGTAAACATACGGTGTCATGTATTCACAGAAGGGGCTCGGCCGCCACTTCGCAGAGAAACCTTCATAGTCGCAGACAACTTTCGAGTGCAAGCAAAACTCAGACGAATATAATTGCAATTGCAAGCTAGACAAGTTGTCTACGAGTTGTCAGTTGGAGCTGTTGGAAGCGGTTTTCTGTTCATATTTTGAAACGTGTAACACAGTCCAGCCAATTTGAAATTTAAGAACGGTAGTGTGGGTTAACAATACAATGGAAGAGTAGAAGGATGATGATTGAGAAGAGCACTAGCAACTGGGTGGTAGAATAAATTACGTTATGTACAACATGACGCAGAGGAAACACGGGTTTTTCCTTATACATTGTTTTGAAACTCTGCTCTTCTGCAGGAGTACATTTTGTTATGTTCGTTGGAGTTGCAATGCAGGGATGTTTGTTGCTATTTCCGACAGGGAGTTTTAAATTTGTGCATATGTTTCGATTACTTTCGTACTTTGTAATTTTATTAGCATTTGTTGCACAGTTGCTTAGTGGTTAGTGTGTTGGACTACTAAGCGTGGGGTACCAGGTTCGAATCAGGAAAAAACAAACGGACCTGTTGCGCCAACTATACTTATTTTTATTTATTTAATCAGTCGCACTTAGTTTGATGATTTGCAAACACATCTATGTCAAATATAACAGTCTTAAAAATATATTTAAGTATTGAGATCGCCCTATCTTCTTCCAAACGCTACTGATGACATCTAGGGTGGAACATATTGCTGTCAAAGCAAAAGAGCCTTTGACGTTTGGTCAACGTGTTTTTTTCCTTTATTTTGATGAAGTTAACTTTTTAATAAAGCAACAATCGTAGACAGGAATAATCTTTTTATTCTTTTTGCTATTCAACAGTGTTAATAAATAGATACGTTTTAAAAATATGAGTACACGACTGAGTCGCACCTTGGAAAGCTCTTAATTTAAGCTTGAAAATTTCTTATTAATAAGTTTAGTAAATTCAATTTAGTTTAACCTTGAGAAAAAAAACTCAAAATGTCGACAAAAACTTTGTAAGCAATATCAAAAATGTTTTGTGGTTGTCAATGCGTCGAAATTGAAATTGAAATTTGAATAAAACGTAGCAATTGCTTTTACTCAAGAGAAATGTCAAAACCGAAGCATTTGCTACGTTTCGTATGAATAAACCCCAATTTGAGTGAGTTCTAAGTTTTGACATGGTTCGAAAAAATCAGGCACTGATCTTTTACTCATATTCGGTATCAATAAAACTTATCAGACAAATCAAATGCTATGGAAATTCTGAAAACTAATAAAAATTCAAATTCGCTTTTACTTCGCTACAACTTTTTGCTCAAAGCAAATGCTGGTTTTTATTCATACGACCCAATGTTAACCTCTCTGTCGTATTCAATTTTTGATGACTTTGTACAGGTACTCTCCCTCTTGGACAACTGATGGCGAGTGTAAGTTCACTCCCTGACAGATGGAAGCAGAGGAGTATATGCGGAGAACTGGCTGGCACAATTCAGATTCAATCACTTAAAAGAATATAATGACATCCAAGTAGCATAATTCATACCGAATTGCCTGTTAACAAAGCTGCTGTTCTCTCGAAGCAACACACCAAGCTGTTAAAAGTTCAAAAAGACCTTGTTTCAAACACTTTCCCCAACAAAAACATCAAACAAATAAATAAAGATTAACGTCAACTGTGTTAGGTCACCAATAAATAATTGCTCGTATTTTAATACAATCAACAACTTTTACTTTTTCGAAAACATTAACATTCGTTATCAAATGGATTTTAAAATAAATTCGTTTTCTAATACAAAAGAAAAAAAAACGTTCTACTCTTAATTGTCTCTCTCTATGTGACTTTCTTTTGGCATTTATTCAATTCCAACCTTATTAGCATAAACCCATTCTCTAAAGTTATAAATTGCCAACACGTATCAACCACAGATCTGGTTTTTATTGGTGGCTACCGCAAAATGATAGCAACAACCGAAGAAAATACAACCCGAACGCATCCGTGTCCAACTCTGGTGTGTATAGACTATAGAATTGCTCCAACCACAAAAAAAGCACGTCAACAATTTGAAGACTTGTTTGCCAACAGCAGCTGAACCTAATTTCTTTGCTCATCTTTGTGTTGGTTTTTTTAGAGATAGAGTAAGAGCTGCCTTCTCAAGTTCAAGGTAGAGATAAACAACCCGAGAAATATCTGCACCCGACTCCGGATGAGTATCATTACGGTTACAATCAAGATGGTTTTCAAAAGGGTATTCCATTGTGACTGATGCATGGCGATACGAAGCCATATTTACAATATCACTGGATATCTATGGTATGGAATAATCGATACTCTTTTCCGCAATGATATGTATCCGTTGATGGAAGGCTTTCAGTTTTTGTACTTGGTATCGATTGATTTGATTTCTCTGGCGATACATTTACTCGAGTGTCCAATGGAGTGATGAATGTGACAGGATACTTCATACATTCCCCTTTTGGGTGACAAACTGACTTTTATTTATGTATATATATGCAAACTGGACGTGAGACAGCGATTATTGCGTAAACTGGGTGTTAATATGCAACTAATTGCCAAACAAAATCTACATAGCCTTCAAGGTGTGGTTCATGTAGGGCGTTCCGTTTGTGTTACGGATCTCGCTTGCATTATTGTCAATTAACATGACAGCTGTGTGTCAGGCAGTTACTGTGATGTGGAACATATTGCTCTTCTGAATATTTTAACAATTTTAGGACACTCTCGGTGCCATATTGTGAGAACGAGAACCGTTACTTGTAACCTAGTTATTGGGGACGGAAGTAAAGGGTGTCCTTATATATGTTTCATGAAAGTTGAATGCATCACACCATTGTAGTTACTTTCTTAGACTTAAAAATTAAAGCAATTTGTTCAAGCAACTTGTTGGAAGTATGGCTATTTCGAACTACACTTATTCGCCACCAGTGACCTTTAAATGATTTGTTTTGACAGTTGAATTCTGACAGTCAATGAAACGATGGGAAAGAAACCGTGTTTTCATATCAACAATTAGATTTCAAATGACACACTAATGAGTCAAATATTTTGATGGCGATTATATAAATGTATGCACAAAAAGGCAGCCACTTTAAACCGCAACTTTCAAAAACGTTGCCTATATTGATTGTCTGAGATTGTTGATAAGCGGAACAATTTTTGGCCTTCACATAACAAGCTTGGTTCTTTCTTTGAAAATATCTAGAACTTTTTAAAACAACGCCACTGACATGCTGAAAATACTCCATAAAAAAAACTCAAATATTTTCAACTTTCTCCATTATATAAGAGAAAGTTATTTTTTTCGTACAAAATTTCGAACTCGAAATGTTAATAAATTCTGACATTATGATGAACTCCAAAAAGGTCCGTCTGTCCGCCTATCTGTTTGTCCGTCCTTCCACAGGCCTATAGCCTAAACAGTTGCCTGGGTTTCGTTCAAACTTCGGATTTGGAGTTTGTGGGCTTAATAGTACTTCCCATAAAAAAATGTTCGTATCAGTTTGATTTGATCGAACACGGCACGAACAATTTCTACCAAAATTTATATTTAATCTTAAGTAGGTGAGATTACCATGACTGCATACCCCGTTTTTGGCTAAAAACTCGAATAATGGTAGTTTGGAAATTTCGACATATCTCGACAACGGTTCATACGATTGTAACAAAAATGTATTTCTAAGGTAATGTAATTATTTATAGCTTGATAGCAAACTCAGTTTATCCCTATATTAACGTAAAATGGATTTTTGAATTGTCATTGTCATTTTTTTAAAAATTTCGTTTTGTTTAGTTTACCTGAAAACGAAAATAACGATTTTGACCAAAATGCAAACTTAGAGTCAAATTGATGTCTCCAAAATTATTGTGTCCTTAATTTTCAATTCGAATCACCGAAAACATTAATTTTAAAAACTGTTCATATCTCGAAAACCCACTTTTCGATTTCGATAAAACTTTAAGAAGCATAATGCTTACATTCCGAACAATGTGTTATAACCGGTTTTCAGCTAATAGTATTAAGCAATAGTATTTTTCAAACTAAACATTGCAATATTTGGTACTGTTTGGTCTGCCAAATTTTACAAAAACCGCTCTTACTTTTGATCAAACTACATATTTGGGATAATAAAATAACACTAATTAAGATCCCATACTTAGTTTTTATCAAAAAATCGAATAAACAAGTTTTGTAATTATTTCTCAAAAATTACTATACCCAAAAGCCGATCTGTGTTCATACATCCTTTTAAAGCTCAACACCGCACTTCCATTAAAAAAAAGCAATAACAGCGACGCAAAAATTATTTTTAGCAAATATTACTCACTTCTTCTTTTCAACCATATTGAATATGAACCTTAAAATAATTCCAGCCACTTGGTGCCTTACACAATCAGAAACTCCCACTACGTTTCCATCGGTATATTCGGTTTATAACTTCTAATGCAAATTTAAAAACAAACCTCTTAGATCTTAAATGTAGGCATATATGTAAATATATCGGTCTAATACGATACCTTTAACCAACGTTACTAAAATATTCCAGTCAAAAATAAAAGCATGCCCTAGCAGATCGGAAAACAGAAACTCCGACTACACTTTGCCTTGTACCTTAACATCTGCAGGGTTCTCCCTGCTCTGCCTACCGTTTACCTAACCTACCTACCTAGTAAAATAAGAAAACAACCAATCAAACTGTTGATCAACGAAAAAGTTTCGTTCGACCCAGTCGTGCACTTTATTTTTATTTCTGTCACACTCTACACATCTTAACTCCGAGTCGTATTATCCTTCTGTTAACACAGAACCTAATCTCCGGACATTTTACTTGACATTAATTTTTACGACTTTTACGAGTTGAACATTCTATATTACCCAAGGGTGTTAAATGTAAATTTCGTTCGAAGCTAAGCCCTTCAAGACTAATTGAATTTGGTCATAAAAATTAACCCAAATAATTTCCAGAGCACTTCACCTACAGTGATGGGAAAATGTTTTATTTCAACAAAATGTTCTTACACAACTATGTACAAGCTTATTCAATGGAATTGAAAAGCACTTGAGCACAAGTACTGTGGTGGTGGTGTAAAACTCCAAAACTATACATAGAACATAAAAAGGTAAATTGCATTAGATAGAGGGAAGGGAACGTTTTCAATTTCTGAAACTGCGTCTGATTTTGGCGCAATGCATCCGGCATGGCGGAAGTGTTTTAAGTCCGCAATTAGAGCGGAAAAAGTATGCAAACACTTTCGTAAATGTAATTGGATTTTATTTGCTTGGGAACGAAGATTCAATTAGAGTTATTATGCCGCAGTGGAAATCTTTGCGATTTATCTTTGCTCAATTCAAAATAGAGAAGAGCTTCTGCACTGGTGTTGGATTAACTTTAGGTAGGCAAATGCTTATGAGAGTCAACGAATTTTGTTTCATTGAACGGTGAAAATTGGTTATAAAGAGATTTATAAGACTAAGAATTTGTTTCGGCTTAAGAGATTGTATGGACTCTACCATCGAGCCGCGTGACTTAGACTCTCTTCTTTACAACGAAGTGTCAGACGTCACAAGCTTTACTAATGACAGTAATAGTGTATCTTTCTTCTTGAATAGCGTTCCTGGGCATGCAACTAGATCAAAGATTGGAGCAAATAAGTTCTCTCAATTAAGATTTGGGTCAGAGTTCCCTCTGAACATTTTTAGAAAGAGCCCAAAAAAAGAGTACCGGCTGAAAAAATACTTGTGAAAATATTTATTAAGAGTCCGAAAAAGGTCCCGACTTAAAAAAAGAGTCCCCTTCCGATATAAGCTTTCTTAATGCGCTCAATGGACCTCAATATTCGAATTTGAATAACCTTATTATTATTAAACAAAAAATTTCATCATCATGCTGAGCAATCATGCGGTTTGTGCCTTTTGTTTTTTGACGAATATTTTTTTTGTCTTTTAATCACATCAAATCGAAATGTTAGGGAATCATGATCTTTTCTCAACAGTTTGTTTTAACGCTGCTTTCAGAATGATCAGTGATTGATAAGAAAAAGGAGGAAGTGAAGCTTTAACCTACAGCCAATTCGTTCTCCTTGGAATAAGTCTGAAAACAGCAGTTCAATTTTTAATATCCTTCGTCATAATTAATTTCGAATAAGTCTATATTGCGAAAATGTGCGATTGATTATAAATTTATGAAGATTTTATAATTTTGCGAGCACTTAATTATGTAGGTATGCTGTTTAAATATTAACATATTTAATTTAGTTACCCATTTGCGGCCAAATGCAGATTAGAAGCGTTTTAACAATTTGTATCCGTTCCACAATGCGACTATGCAAAGTTGCACTGGTGCAAAAATATTCTATTCCGCAGTCCAAACTTTTTATATCGCAGTGACAAAGTGGTGAACGAGATCATTAAAATTTAAAAGAGTGCTTAAATTTATGTTTCCGAAATCGTTGGTTTGCCCTTGTCAGTTTCTATTCCTTGTTGCGTATATTAAGTAAATGTATTCTATTACCCGGTCTAAATGAACCTGTTTAATATGCACTGGAACTAGTTGCACAACCTTATTAATTGTTAGCAATTTTAGCTGTCATTTACTATTTCCAGTTTGTTTCTTTTGTCATATACTCACATACTCTATACTATATTTACAAGCCTCTGTGAGAATGAACAATCAATTGTCTGGAAAATAAAAAGACATAAAGAGGTGTAAAGCGCTCAAATAGAAAAGAGCTGCGTACCTATTTATGTCTAATTGCATTGTAATCGCATTACATTACAGTCAGTGTCGGCAAAATCACATAGAGAGATTATTGGCTTATGGTGGTAGCTCCTATTCTTGGTGAGCATTTTCTTTACACATACCTGATTAGGTGAGAATAGAACAGACAGTAAAAAGAACACACGCGACCTGCTTGACTTTATTTTAATTGGCTTACATGTGTATTATTGTCACTTAAGTTAAAGACTCCCGGTAGGCAGCTGCATTTAGATTGTTTTTATGCCTCAGTGGTATTTACTTTTCTGTCATTGGGGTTTGATGAATTGCGACAGGTGGCAAACGGACCAGTTTTATTGTTGCACATGATGATACGCATTGGTCAGGAGATGGTTCAAGTCGGTACTATAAGCAATGGGGAAATTATTTGCTAGACCGCTTTTACTCTGTTCGAACACAAAAACTCTCTGTAGAACCCTTCGAGACTTAAGAGTAATTAATCTGCCAATGTCGCTTTGTAGATCCAGCATTCATATAAATTGGTTTACTCTACACTAGTCGGCATAAGTATTTTGACGAAAAACCATTTTCTGGCTATTGAATGAAGCTTAGCTTAGTATCGTTAAATAACGGGGCGAAAATGATGCGCAAAAGAAAGAATATACTTTTAGCTCTATGCATGCCAAATTTTGTACCGTTTACCTTTTCCATTTTCTTTCTGCTGGTAAGAATTCATGGAGACATCAAATTTTTGCGCGGCATAAGTATTTTGACGGAACCTTTGAGTAAATAGTTTTGCACTTTTGAGCACGTTAAAGCCAAACAACTTTTGTATTTAACTTTAATTGATCATAAACGCTGATAAAAAAACACTTAAGGTGTTATAAACCATGAGTAAAAAGGCAGAGTTGAGTTTGGTTATCAGATCTTCGATGGTTAACGCTGGAACGCCAGTAAAAGACATTGCAAAAGAGTTTAATGTGTCGCGTAAAACTCTGCCCTATCAAATTAATAAGTTTAAAAAACATGACGACATAAGTAACTTAACGAGATTAGGAGCTAAGCTCAAAAGCCCGCTCAAGACTGAGTCTTTCTATGGGAATTTGAGAAAAACATTTTTCTGAAGCCTCAATCTGATGCAGATCAATGGAATTTGACGGCCAAGAACCCAATCAGTGAGCGCACTGTCCGACGACGTTTGAAGAAAGGAGATTTTAAGACAATTAAAGCTGAGAAGTGCCATATATATCGAAGGCAAACAAGCTTAAAAGACTGGCCTTCGCAAAGGAACATCTGCACAAGCCAAGAGAAGCGTTTTATGGGCAGATAAAATATCCTTTGAGTATAACTCTTCAAAAAACAAATTCTTTGTAAGATTGCCAAAGGTGGTTGGGCAAAAGAAACGACCCGTTTGTCAAAAAGTGAGCCATGGGGATGTGTGGCGTATAATGGACTGGTTGACTTGGTTCCTATCACCGGCTCGATGAACCAAAACCAATATGTAATGATCCTAAATGATAATGCCTTTACTTCTGGAGAAAGGCTTATTGGGGAATCATTTATCCTGCAACAGGATAACGCCCCGTGCCACAAAGCGCGAAAGATTTCTACATTTTTGAAAGATGTTTTGGTTAACACTTTGGACTGGCCACCTTAAAGTCCGGCTTTAAATATTATAGAAAACGTCTGGTCTCTTTTGAAACGCAAAAGAACAGTTTCGTTAAATAAAACAAGGGAGGAGACAATTTCTGAGATCACTTCTCTTTGGGAAGAGATATCTCCAGAGATTCTCCAAAATTTAGTGGATTCGGTACCAAGGCGTCTTCAAAAAGTTATTGAAGCCAAAGGAGGATATACATTTTTCTAACTTAGTCTTCATTTCTTTACTTTTGTTAAGTTTAAACAATGTTTTCTTAGTTTTATATTCTTGTCAAAATACTTATGCCAACACATGAAATTACAAATTAATTTATATCTTTTTACGTTGCTATGAAAAAATCTTGGTTTTTTTTATTTTTAAGTTTGAATTAGTTATATATAAAAAGGAAAAAAACGCAAAAATTCACTATTTTTATTTTGTCAAAATACTTATGCCGACTAGTGTACATAATAAACAAAATGCCTCAACTATCCAAATAAAGGGAATGCACATCAAACATAAATAAACAATTGTAACACTTCGTTACAACCCCCATCAGTCTCATCTCAACTACAACAATATCCTTCCGTCGCGTCGGCCAAGAAACTAAGAATAACGGCTACAACCAATTGCGACCAAAGTGTACATTCCACTGAGAGAGATCGTAGTTTATGATTTCTTTTAGTGGAAAATCCCACTTCCGCTTGAGCTTGCCAATTAAAAATTTACCAACCATAGTAGAACGAAACAAATTGACCCACTATATGTCTAGTTACCACCCACAGCGCGACGCGACTCTCATGCTCACTTCAACTTCCTCCGACTTTCAAAGTGAGCATAAGAATGTATAAATCCTAGTACAAAAGAGGTATTTCAAAAACAGCAAATGCCAACCTCTACAAATCCTCGTCTATGAGTCATGCTCCACTCAAGGACATATCTCGTAGAATTATAAAAAGAAGATAAAACCCCAGCATGACTCATTTTCAACCAACCATCAACTTAATTTCCTACATGGATATAAACCTATATACATGAAAGTACATTTGTATTTTAACAACAAGTGTCCTTAGACATTTATCATTCAACCTTCAACTCTTCAGCCATGAGTATACACAATAGACGGCTTATTACAGCGTTGATTTCGAATTCACACGACGGAAATGTGCAGCGTACTTTTGTAGCTTTTCTGCTTTCATGTCGTAGTCGTAGTGCAGAATCCTTTGTTAGGCAAAAGAAAAATGTAAAAACAACACTTTGTTAGGGATGAACATTTCATCTTCAACTTTCGTAATGATTTTCTGCAACTGCAGGACCAAATTTAAGAGAAGGAAAAAAAATTACAATTCCCCTAAAGATTAAGGACATTTGCGTAATTATAATTCATCTTTACAGACTTTGCATTTTTTTAATTATTCATTTCGAGTTCTCTTTCTCAGTAACAATGTAGCATGAGAATCTTATGGAAACATCTCGTGAGGTTGTTAACCTTTAAAGTTGATTGCAGTTCTGTTTCAAAGAAGTTGGTCAGTTGTTGACATTTTTATGCAACTAAAAAGTTACAACTCACTGCTGACCTGAGTCATGAAATGACGCAAGAAATGCATTTAAAGTGATTGTCATTTGAAATCAAGTTTTGGAAAAAGATTCGGTAGTGAATTTTTGCAGCACGAATAATTATACTTTGGGGTTATGTTGAGATTTCTGCAATGTGATGTTTGTATGTTGGAAGGTTTGTTTAAGAACTACGAACTTGCATGTTGGAAATAATATTAATGGGTCGTTGAACTCATTTTAAGTAGGAGGGTTAAATGTTATTTGGTTTTAATGGTCATTCATATGCAAAATCTGCTAAACATAACATTTTAAAATTGAAAATATGATGCTTCATTTTTTTAACCCATACCTAGTTTTGTTTTATTTTATCCATTTAATTTTTAACTTTATCCGTTACGAAAATTTCGAACTCGAGATGTTAATCAATTTTGACATAACGATGATAGAGGAACTCAAAAAAAAATGGGTCTCAAAATTCTGTCCGACTGTCTGTCTGTCCTTCCTCACAGGCCTACAGCCTAAACATCTGCCCGGTTTCCGTTCAAACTTCGGATTTGGAGTTTGTGGGCTTGCAGTTCGGGGGCGGTTTTTTTTTGTTGCAAGGTAACCTCAATATTAATGGTACTTCCCATATAAAATTTTCGCACCAGTTTTATTTGATCGAAAGCGGCTCTAACAATTTTGACCAAAATGCATATTGAAGATAACATAAGTATTCCAAATATACCGTACTTAGTTTTTCTCAAAAAATTCGAAGACGTCAGTTTTTTAATTATTTCTCAAAAAATACTACAGAAATCACGATCTAACGGGTGATTTTTTAGCTGGTTTGGTTTTGGCAACACTGGTTTTGACAGGTGACGTGTGTTTAGTACCTTGTGTCACTGTCAAACAGCTTCAGTTTGGTTTGCAATTTAACCATGGATCGTCTTACAAATGAACAACGCTTGCAAATTATTGAATTTTACTACCAAAATTCGTGCTCGGTTCGAAATGTTCATCGCGCGCTTTTTTATCGAAATAAATAACGTACGTAAATAAGCAAAATTGCCGCATTTGGAGTGAAGATCAGCCAGAAGCATTGCAACAGCTACCAATGCATCCCGAAAAAGCCACTGTTTGGTGCGGTTTATGGGCCGGCGGCATTATTGGGCGATATTTCTTCAAAGATGATGCGAATCGCAGCGTTACTGTCAATGGTGAACGCTACCGAGCGAAGATAACAAACTTTTTTTTGCCCGAAATGGAAGTTCTTGACTTGCATGATATGTGGTTTCAACAAGACGGTGCCACATGCCACACAGCACGCGAAACACTGGCGCAATTGCGAGGCGAGTTTGGTGAACAGTTAATTTCACGTTTCGGGCCGGTCAATTGGCCGCCTAGATCGTGCGATTTGACACCATTAGATTATTTTTTGTGGGGGTATGTCAAGGCTAATGTGTATAGGGACAAGCCCGCTTCGATTGACGCACTGGAAGCCAACATCCATGCATTCATTCGTGAGATACCGGCCGATATGTGTGAAAGAGTATGCCAAAATTGGACTCAGCGGATGGGCTACCTGAGACGCAGCCGCGGTCAACATTTGCATGAAATTATCTTTAAAGATTAAATTGCAAGGTTCAAACTATCGATTCAAATAAATATTTCATTCATTTTTTCGAATTTTTTGTGTTTTTTTTTTTTTTAAAGTTCTAAACCTCTTGGGCCTGGGCAAAAATCCTCATTCTTTAGTCCTTCACGTGGGCGCCCGCCTGAAAATGGCTAACCGGTCAAATGGTTAGTGTCAGCCAAGGATTTACGCTAACGTCTCAATCGTTTGTCGTGATCCATTAGTTTGAGGTAGGAGTAAACCTTTAAATCCAACCTAATTCCAGTGGTGGTGTGAGCAGATAGCAAACCGTACCGAAGGATGAAAGGCTGGGGGTAAAACCAGTCGCGAACGAGCTCCCTCCGACGCTCAGGCAAGGTCGGTTGTAATAAGTGCCCTATCCCGGTAAGTCGGCTCTGCCGGGATCGACTCTTCTTTCCGGACCTACTCGTGGGACCAAAACAATGAACTCTAATTTAAACAAAAAAGAAACAGAAAATAGTAAAAAAAATAACAAAAAAGGAAGAATCCCTCTTAGGGACCTCTTCCGAGGAGGATCTACTAGCCTCCAGCCAGGAGACAGTAGTCAACCCCTCAAGCCAAAGGAGCACCAGCCATAGTACTCCTTCTGGCAGTCAACCAATCTTACCATCCAAAACTATGACAACAGTAGGGGCCGAGGATACCAGCCATAGTATCCAAAAGCCTAATACTGAAAAAAACACAACCGGGAGCACCAGCCACAGTGCACCCAAAACTAAGAAGTCCTCCGGTTCTCTCTTGAAGTCAAGATACAACAGGGCTGTCTTCATCCTTGCAAAGATTGCGAAGAATGAAGAGACTGGAACGGCTCACGAGAGAGATAAGGACGACAAACTTAAATATCAAAAGGTGGTAGACGAGTACGTCAACTACCAAAACAACCAGAAGCAACAGAAGAAAGAGAGCGTGAAAAGAAACAGGTCCCAAGATGAGACCTCTCACGCCTCTAAAAAGTCGAAGATCGCCCCTAGACTTACAAACCTTCAGCGTCCATCAACTTCCCAGGCAGCCAGAACCTTTACCGAGGTGGTGAGGGATCACCTGCACGTTGCCCTCATAGACGAGATGTCTAAGAATGGCAAAACAGTGATGGACCACTGGTGTAGCATTGAAGCCAAACTGTCTGAGATGGTTGTGGAGTATGTGCTATCTGGAGCTGACAGCAGACTACCCAGTTTCGACTGCGCGGATGTGGTGCGAGGATATCGGGTGATCAAATGCGTGGACCAGTACTCTAAGGATTTCCTTGGCTCATGCATCGACAAGATCGCCGAAGCTTGGGATGGCTTAAAGCTTAAGCTTATCCCTGCCAAGGATATCCCCACGAGACCTAGGGCCCGTATTTGGTTACCAGTTATGAAGATAGACTCTGAGAGTCTCCTCAAGTGCCTCAAACTGCAAAATCCGACCATTCCCATGGACGACTGGGCTGTCATAAAGGCAGAAGAACCCCAGAAAAACAGTCTATCCTACCTGCTTCTGATAAACGAGGAGTGCCTAGGGGCACTAGAAGCAGCAGATTTTAAACTGAGGTTCGGCATCAGGCACGCCAAACTCAAGATCTTCCGATCGACGGTTCCTGAAGACGACACAGACGATGTCGCCGCTGCCAACAAGCTGTTGGAGGAACTGGCGATCGCTTCCAACACCCAACAATAAGATGCTGAAAGTCATACAGACGAATCTCCAGCACTCGAAATGTGCATCAGAGAATCTTCTGGTCTTCCTCAGGGAGGAAGACATTGACATCGGCATCATCCAAGAGCCCTGGGTCAGGAAGTCGACCGTACTGGGCCTCTCTGATAACAACTACAACCTATTTTACAAAAAGGACGTCGGTAAGCCAAGAACATGCATTTTAACAAAAAAATACATTAACGCTTTCCTATGTCCCAACCTTAGCTCGGGTGATTTAACTGTCGTTAAATTAGAACGAACCCAGGGTCAACACATATACATCTCATCCGCTTACATGGCGCACGACAAACCATCCCCGCCAGAAGAAGTGCAGCGACTCACAGCAGAGATACAAGCGAGGCACGGGTGCCTGCTTATAGGTTGTGACGCTAACGCGCGACATCATCTTTGGGGCAGCAAGGAAATAAATGAACGAGGTGAGTCTTTATTTGATTTCCTATTAACTTCCAATCTATGTGTATGTAATGTGGGTAACACCCCTACCTTTATATTTCCAAGTACGGAAAATTATAGCGGTTGGGAAGAGGTGTTAGATATTACACTCAAAACAAACAATGACATCGTTAGGGTTGAGAATTGGAGAGTCTCCAACTTAAAGTCCTTCTCGGATCATGAGTGGATTCTCTTCAATCTCAGTATCAAGGTAGATACTCCTGTCCCATATAGAAATCCTAAAAGAATTGACTGGAAGAAATTCGGTCAAGTATTGAACTCTAAACTTCCTAATATACCACACCAGAAAATTGAATCGGGTGCAGAACTGGATACAATTACGTTTGCACTTGAAAAGGCGATGAATACAGCTTTCAAGGCATCGTGTCCAGTAAAATATAGTAAAAAAACCTTACCACCGTGGTGGAATGAAGACCTAACCATCCTGAGAAGGTTGACTAGGGACATCTTCAATATCTGCTATAGGCATAAGTACTGGCAACCATACAAGGACTGCCTAAAGTTCTACAAAAAATCGATCAGATCAGCTAAGTCACAAGCATGGTCTGAATACTGTCAATCTATCGATACTCTTAAGGAATCTGCAAGACTCAGTAAGATTCTTTCCAAAGGACACTCCAGTCCATCTTTTATCAAGAGAACGGACGGAACGTGGACAGAATCCACTGACGAATCCTTGGAGCTTCTACTTAACACACACTTTCCTGGTTGTACAGACTACTGTGCTACCCTGCCCGACTTTCGGGTAAACCTTCCCTTACATCGGGAAGAAATAGAGCGCATTATAACCAAGGAAAAGATCTTCTGGGCCATTCACAGTTTTGCTCCGTATAAATCACCAGGGCAGGACGGCATTCTTCCCATCATGCTTCAAAAACATGACAGGATAATTGTGGCCCTGTTAGTTGAAATTTACAGAAGCAGTATCCTACTGAATCACATACCTCAGTCTTGGAAGTATGTCCGAGTAGTTTTTATACCGAAAGTCGGCAAAAGAGGTCACGAGTCCGCGAAGGACTTCCGACCTATTAGCTTAACCTCCTTCATACTCAAAACTTTAGAACGCGTACTTGACCTTCACATAAGAACAGGACTTGAAAGGTCCCCCTTATGTAATTCACAACACGCATACCTCAAGGGCAGGTCGACGGAGACCGCTCTTCATGAAGTAGTGCGTACAGTTGAAAGGTCACTCTCCCATCACCAATATACCCTAGCCACCTTCCTAGATATAGAGGGCGCTTTTAACAACGTCCATACTGAATCGATCCAGGAATCTCTCTTAGAACTAGGTGTAGAGGATTTCATCACTTCATGGATCATTTCCATGCTCAAAACAAGGATCATTCAAGCAAAGCTTGGTAACACTCATCTAACCAAATCAGTAAGCAGAGGAACACCTCAAGGTGGGGTGATCTCGCCTCTCTTATGGATTATGGTACTCAACAAAATCCTTTCAAACCTTGACAGGGAAGGTATAAAAGTCGTTGCGTATGCGGATGACGTGGTCGTTCTAGTGTCAGGAATGTTTCCGAACGTGATTAGTGAAATCATGGAAAGGGCCCTGGGTAAGATTAGCGGTTGGGCTACAAGTTGTGGCCTCAGCGTTAACCCAAGTAAAACTGAACTGATGCTTTTCACCACCAAAACCAAAATACCAACCTTCTCACTTCCCCGCTTAAACAACCAAAATCTTCCTTTATCCACCAGCGCTAAATACCTTGGTGTCATGCTTGACCCCAAACTCAACTGGAAGTACAATATCGAACACCGAGTGCGGAAGGCAAGCATAGCTTTCTACACTTGTAGTAAAACCTTCGGCAAGAAGTGGGGGCTTCAACCAAAGATGGTTCGCTGGATGTACACAGCGGTAGTACGTCCCATCCTCACCTACGGATCACTAGTATGGTGGCCCGCTTTAAGCAAAGCCTATAACGTCCTTAAATTAAGTAGAGTCCAAAGAACAGCTGGAATTGGAATCACAGGAGCCCTGCGATCAAGTCCGACCGCTGCCCTCAATGTCATTCTTAATTTCCTGCCAGTGGATCTGCATATAAAAAACATTGCAGCGTGTAGCGCTGTTAGATTGAAGGAATCTAAGTGTTGGTCCGAAAGGCCTTATGGCCATACCAGCATCCTTCTTTCCCTTCCTGACGGCTTAGGCCGTATGTCTACAGACTACATAGTACCCAAATACGACTTCCATAAAAACTTCTCTGTTAGAGTCCCCTCTAGATCAGAATGGGAGGAGAATGCGGTCGTTAATGAATTCGACATACCTATCTTCACAGATGGTTCCAAGATGGAATGTGGAGTAGGAGCAGGCATTTTCTCAACAGAATTAAACATCGCCAAAAGTCTTCGCCTACCCAACGTGGCCAGTGTATTTCAAGCAGAAGTACTCGCAATTAAGGAGGCGTGTAGACTGCTCCACAATAGTGCGACTCCCAAAAGAAAAATAGGCATCTTCGTCGACAGTCAGGCCGCGATTAAGGCTGTCGGTTCAACTAAGTCGACGTCCAAACTTGTTGTGGAATGTAGGGAGATACTGACCAGGGCTTGTCATCGGTTTGATATCACTCTCGTCTGGGTTCCCGGCCATAGGAACATCGAAGGGAACGAGAAGGCCGATGAACTTGCCAGATATGGCTCAGCTCTGTGCATGTCTCATGCGGAGGAAGTTTTCCCTCCGCTGGGATATGTTAAGAGAGAAATCCTCCTGCACTTCACCTCATGGGCTGAGACTAGATGGTTGAACCTGACGAACTGTGTCATTTCAAGGAAGATCTGGCCAACCTACGATGATGCCAGAACAAATAGTCTTTTAGCCAGAACACGTATAGATGTTGCCAGACTAACGGCAATCAGTACGGGTCATTGGCCTTTAGGAACTCACGCAGCCAAGCTTGGCATCCCCCACAATACCCATTGCCGTAGCTGTGCTGACACAAACAAGAGTGAAACAGTGTTCCATCTTTTTTGTGAGTGTCCGGCCCTAGCCAAAACCAGACGCAGTACACTAGGTCATCTCTTTTTTGATGACCTTTCGGCCATTCAAAGCATCCATTTTCACAAGATCATCAAATTTCTCAACTCCACAGGCTGGTTTTGAGCTCTCTTAACTTCCTTTACCCCCTTCCATTTCAGGTTCCGTTAGTTGTGGTTTCAAAACGGCGCTCAATGCGCTACTTGTGTCTTTCCCTCGTCGGGAAATACAGCCACCTAAACCAACCAACCAACCAAACCTCTTAAAAAATCACCCGTTATATGTATTTTCATACATCTACAGTAAATTTTTGTAAAGGTAATGCCCCATAGCTACGCAAAACGTATTTTTAGCAAATACAACCCACAATATTTAATATACATCTTAAAATAATGGCAACCATTCGGGGCTTCAGAAAAAACAATCAGAAAATCAAACTTCATTTGCACACGAGCATCAATTTATAACTTCAAATGCAAATTCACAAATGCCTGAATTCTTAAATATAGGCATATATATGTCTATCCAATCATTGAACACTTTAATCATATTCCGGTTAACATTAAAAACATATCCTAGTAGCTCAAAAACATAAACTCCTACTAGGTATACGCTTGTCCTGTACTCAAAAATCCTCTACTCGTAGTTCAGTGGGCACTTATAGCTCTCTAGCCAGAACATGCGACAATTGCCTGTTACTGAGAGCTTTAACTTTTAAAAACTTATTATGATATTTGATATAACTGTCGCATATGAGATAAATATCTTTGAGAAAGTTTCGTTCGACCCAGTCGTGCACTCTATTTTCGTTTGCACTTACTACAACAGAACCGACAACAGATCTTTAAACTTAACAAAGCATGTAGTTTAGTGTTTCTCGATTCTGGATGAGTTCTAAAATATCTATAAATGGAATTGGGACCATCTTCTGATGTATCCATATATCAAAGGACAGTTTGAAACAAAAATGTACCTTTTACAATCCTCCAGGAAAAGAAAAAGAGTGCACAACTTTTCATGGATAGCCAGAGCCACTGAGCGCGCTGTATTGTTTCCATATGAATAGATACCCGTCTTTGCTTCTACATATTAATAAGGAATTCCATTCATATTCATAACAAAACGAATATTGATTTTATTCTTTCTGTGCCTATATGTAGAGCTGTTCTAAATGGGAATTCCATAAGTTCTGGACATTTTTCGATTTCCTTGTAGTTATGTTTCTTATCGTTATGACGTGTTGGTTTATTCGTACTTGAGTTCATTTTGGTTGAGGGTTTCTGTACTTTTCTCATTTCTTTACAAAAGTTATGTACTCTATTGATGTAATGCCTAATAGAATAAGTCACTAATGAAGTGGAGAAAAATACGCCTCAAATATAGGTAAAAACCTAATTTCTATTGTTTTTCCAATGCGTTTACAGCTAGCACGAGTGGTCTTACTCTCTTTGTGTTATTTCGCTTCTTTTACACATTCATATTGCCTTATATTAATAATCATAAATTTTGTGTCCAGACTACATTTTACGAACCTGCCAATGGCGAAATTTTGCATATTAATTTACCCATTGTGACCTACGAAATATTAAGTGTGAAGGTTAAAAATGATTATTAGTAAGGCTTAATTTTTTTTTTAGTCTCGTGTTCACGTTAGATTACTTAACAACTTCATTCAGCACTGTTTAATTATATATATATGATGAATGTATTTAATTACTTAGTCGTAATTTCTTTTCGTATTTTGGACAAAATTGAAAATTAGAAAATTTGCAAACGTATATAAGAATATCATTTTAAACAGAAGTTGAAAGTTTGAATGATCTTAACCAGGGATGTGGATTGGCTTTGTATGTGTCATAATAATAATGGAATTCAACCATTGTCAATGAAAAATTTAGTACTTACACTATAGTTTTATTAAATTTAAAACTGCCCCGAGCTTTGGTACGGTTTAGTCCAAAATACTAGTTTAAAAAGCCTGAAAGCTGACTTGATGCCTCGATTACATAAAAAGGGCTAGAATCGGTTGATTGTAAATTTTTTGATTGTCGTTTTTGATTATCAACTCTTCTTTGTTCTGCGTAAAACGATCACTAAAAAATGATTGATTATTGGCAGCACGAGTCTTAGACGTCACTTCCTTGCCGACGCTGTCATTATGTGCAGCTGATACATATTCGAAATGTTTCTTTTTTATTGTGAAAATTGTATGTAAATTTGAGAATAATAATATGTTCACAAACTACAATAAATTTGTTTATTTTTTTTAAGGTCTCAAGCTAATAAAAAGC
Source organism: Cheilosia vernalis (assembly GCA_949126925.1). Classification (NCBI taxonomy): domain Eukaryota; kingdom Metazoa; phylum Arthropoda; class Insecta; order Diptera; family Syrphidae; genus Cheilosia; species Cheilosia vernalis. Next base: position 9,421,891 of record OX421362.1, read on the forward strand.
GGATCCTTTTAACATTTGTGCATTTATACTCGTACTATGCCTTCCCTTCCAATTGAAGAACATGTTTTCATTTTCCATTGGCCTTATAGTCATGATATGCAAAATTAAAAGGTAAAATTAAAATTAGCCACCACCACCTGCAAGGAAGATTTCAAGTTGCAGCCAATTGAAGGAAAGGTGGAACATGCGTTGACCTTACTTGAGTTGGTAAATCAACCAGTCCCAAAACAAACACAAACGCTTCTTTTGGTAAGCGAAAGTTTTCCAAAAATCTAAAAAGCACCATAATAAATGCCACCAATCAACAATGAACATTTATAAATAATTCATTCTTACATGGGGTTTGGAAGTTCAAAGATATTTGTTTTATTTCTCAGGTTTGTTCTTAATAGTTGGACTTCGTTGTAATTATTTTCTTCATTTCTGTAGAAAAGTTCCAATGAAGTTGAAATTGCGCTTCACAAATGTTGAAATTTCCCTCGTTTATTTTAATTTATTTAATATAATATTAATTTTTCACGAAAGTATTTAATTTATTTGGAATCGAAGCCGAGGTGCTTACCTATGAAATTGACACAAATGTATGAAAGCGACACCTCCTAAATATCTGTCACGTGAAATTGATCGCAAAGAAGCGATTGTCAATTTGATTATCCCTATCAGCTATCACCTTAGCCGATTCTACCCCAGTTATTTTAAAATACATCTATAATCTGCTGCACTTTTTCCGGGTATCAACCGTTTTTTTTTCCTGCAAAATATAAGTTTTTCCCTGATATAAATATATTTGCCATAGTGTCAACGTGGTATTAGGTAGACCTAGGACCTACAAAATTTTAAATGCTCTTATGAATTTTAAAATATCAATCTGAACAAATAGCCGCTGGCAAAGTGACTGATGTTAAAGTAATTTTGTTTATTTTTTCTCCACCATCTACCTACTTCTGGACAAAAAACATTACACGCCAACATGAATAATTTGCATGTTAGCACTCCATTTGGGACGGTTTATGTCATAGATTTATTAATAGAACATTGCCATCCATTAGAACTGATGTTGTTAGAAGCTTCCACACTTTTTAAAAACTCCGCTACTAGATGTAACAACAACGGTTAGAATTTGTTCAATAGTGTGCCAACTTATGTTATGGAGGAAGACCAAAAAATTCTGGTAGGATCCATCTATTTACTTAAAACCTAACGTCTATAAACAATTTTGATGCGCAAAGTGTCGTATTTTCTCTTCCGTTAATGAATCACTGTTTATCAACATTCGTTAAATGCGAATACAGGTTTGGTATATTAATATAGGTGAGTAAAGTATACCCATTTCCAGTATCAACCGAGTGTGAAAAAAGTCGCCACAAACAATCTCCCATACCACCATTGGCGCGCATCAACTCATCACGCTCAACTAATTACGTTAAACTATCACATTCGTGAGATCGAAAGTATTTTTTTTTTTTTCTTTTTTTCTAACAACCAATTTCCTCTGCTTTGTGTTTCAATTTATCTTCATTTCCTTATCTATGGCTTTTGTTAGGCACATCGGACGACCCTGCCCCAAACACTGGACCAAAACGCACCAAATGTGCGCTACTCGGTGAAGGAAATTCGCAACGCAACAGTTGCGTGCATGATAAAGCTAAACTTATGTATGTTACACACATGAGGTCAATGAATTTGCTCCCAGTAAACTCTGTCTATTTGGATTAATGTAACCGCCCCCCTTCTCACAACGGGCGAAAGTGAGGGAAACCCCGATGGTAAACATACGAAATGAGTATAGTTTACATCAAAGAAGATGCTTCCAACTAAATGTCACCCAGTTTTATTACACACAAAATGACAACGTGAAAAGAATATTTAATTCGGTTTATTACTAAATTTATGTTTGAGGCGTCTACACATAAAACCACAAGCAAGTTTGCCATTTGCCGTTTGCTTGTACTCATATTGCGAAAGTGGAGAACGAGGTTAGTGGCATCTTTCATATCGTGTGGTTTACGCACATTGTGAGACATTTTATTTGTTTTAAATGTCATTTGTGCTCAACCTACGGCGGTAACTCACTTAGCTGTCAGATTGCGACTGTAGTTTTTTCTCTGGCGCATTCAGTTGGAGAATTATCGATTAATTAGACATATTTAATTGGTGAAGGTAGTTAGTTTTTATTATTGTCACAGTAATAAAGCGATGGCGATTTTGCGCGTTATTACCGTAAAACTGTCAGTGTGCAACGCGCGGTAGGTGATTCATCTTTTTTTTTAATTGGTCTTTAACGAGAGCAAAGTGCCGATGAAGATGGTCGTGCGAGTTGGCTTCGTTTTATGAAATTATATCATACCGACTGAAACTTTCGAAACCTGATACATTGATTAATGTATTATTGAATTCAATGTGTAAGGCCAACCTCAATGAATGGGATTTGTGCGGGAAGCTAATTGAGTTGACATTGAGTGGCACGCCGTAAAATGGACAGCACGAAATTTAAATGTTTTGTATATGCTTATTTGTACTTCACTTTATGTCAAGCATAATGTTTTTGATTGTCTAAGACAGCGGTTCCCAATCTTTTTTAGTCGCGGAGCACTTTTTAGGTGAAAAATTCCTCGCGGAGCACTACTTTGCACTAATGCTATTTTTCGCAGCTATGCATGTGTAACAAGTGCAATAATTGAATACCGACCGAACAAAAACCGTATCTATTGGGCGCGTTCAAAACACGCCATTGCCGCTAACGCTAATTGAAATTTGTACTGGGAAGACGTTTCTCTGTTAGCGGAAATATTTCTGACAAGTTCAAAAGCACAAAATTAACTACTCACTAGTGTAATGGAATTTTGTTATTTGTTATTTTCTTTTTCCTTGGAGCACTTGGATATCGTTCGCGGAGCACCAAGTGCTCCGCGGAGCACACTTTGGGAAACGCTGGTCTAAGACATAGAAACATTTGACGTACCTATGTTATGTGCTGTGAATATTAATAACAATTCGTGTTTTTATATAGTCAAACATTCTTCTATGGTGGATCCTTTTCGGGGATTTGAAGTTAACTCACTTTTTAAATCAGTATTTTGTTTTAAAGTTGGAACGGTCTACGTTCAAAAGAAACTACAAATTATGGTTCTACCAATCTAACAGGGCTTAAAAGATTTCAATTGTTTTTTTTTAAGTTTTGCAAGTGTAAGGTAATAAATGAACATAAATAAGGAGAACGGGCTAACAAATAAGTGTAATAAAATCAAACACCAATGATATCTCCTAATCTGTTTTACCGCTATCTGCGAATGAGATTCTTCGGTTCTATATCCACTCTGTTAACTTGTTGTACAAGTTAGTTAGCAAACGTCAGATAGCATACACAAATTCGACATAACTGCTTTGCAACTTGTTGATAAGTTTTACGCAGCATGTTTACGGACACGAGTTTTGCGTTGGTTTGACAGCACGAGTTAATTTTAGCGTCTTGTTTAATCGCTCTTGGTGAATTCCAGTTGGGAGAACTTACTGAAATAACAAAGACAATGCTACTGCTAAAACTGTGAGTGAGAACTGATACATCTAAGTTTTTTAAGACTCAATCTCCAATCTTACCCCGTACGATACAAGATTTAATGGGCTCAAGAGCTTAAAGTCCTTTTCCATTGGTTTCACTCGGGGATCCTCTCATTCTGTTGTCCAATGGACAGAAACTGAAAAGTATTGGTGAAATGCCAAAAAATAATCTATGGCAGCTGTCAGCTGACTTGTATAAAATACACAAACTGCACTTGTGTGAGTGCTTCTTGAGTGGATTCTGACTTCAAATCGAGAAGCGAAATTCTCTCCTCAGAATCACCAAAAGAGTATTTTTTGTGCCAATGGAACGGTTTCAGAAGTGATTTTTACGATTCCGAACTCTCCCGGACGCTTCTTTTTGCCCAATGGAAAATGACATAGGATTCAAGCTTCCTCGCTTCCTCGGCCGTCAGACTGTTTTTTCCTTCAAGATATTTTTTTTATTTTATGTACCAGTTTATACAACGAATTCCAAATGATATGCCACCAATGAGTCCATCGCGCAGCATTTGCCTCAGAACTGTATTTAGGTAAGGGATACTCGGAGCAACATCGATATAATTTATTACTTTCCGGTGAAGTGAAATATGAGCCTTAACAAACAAACAAGAATCTTATATGTCTTCAATTCTCCCTAAAAATTATGAATTCCAAAGCTAAAAGCAAATTAAATTTAAATGTCATTTGTCATAAGTTTCGCCTCCAAATAAATCTTCCAATTTTTGTTTACTCTATGAATAGTTGGAAAATGACTAGAACGAGGAAATTTCTATATTTTTAAGTATATTATATATACGTACAAGTGAAAACGAAAAGTAGGATGAAAATACATCTAATTTCCATGCGTTCCACAAAAGCAAATACAAAACTTAAAATGGGGACTTAGGAAGGGACATCAACAAGTATTTAAACACAATTTACCCTATTTCCTTCGCCCGATGCATATTTCATCTAAAATAAAATTAAGAAAAAATATTTAGAAATATTTTATTTATTTATTGTTTAGAAATAAACAATTCAAACTGGAAAACATTCCCACTCACAACGACATCTAGAATTTCTGTTGTTGTAAATTATGAAAAAAATAAATAAATACATACTTAAATGTAAACAAATATTTACTACCCACAAGTAAAACGTATAAATATAAGTGTACTCGTATCTTCAAATTCTGTGCAAAAATAATAACAAAACGTGAGAGAGGAAAATCAAACACAAATGACGTCAAACAAACATCTCACTATACCGCTTGTTTACGCTTAATCTTTTGACGTTTTCAAATTGTTTGCATTTTCGCAAAGTCTTCCAAACCGCATATAGCGAGTAGTTAAGACTGCGACAAACAAAGCCACTATCCTCTTACTCAATTGTCAAAAACACACACAAAACACCTGTAGACGATGGGAAAAACCGTCAACATTATTTCATATATTTAATGAATTTTTCAACAACATCAAGAAGAAGAAAATAACGCACACAAAAACAAGAAAACAATTAAACGAGAAACTCAATCTTGAAATGTCAGACTCAGATAGACGGGCGCCACGCCGCTCAACAAAGAAAGCGAAAAATAAAAACACGCTAAACGTTCTCCTTTCATTTTCGTAATGCGGTTCTGTGTACATTTTTAATTCGTCTAAAGTGCCAACCGCGCCAGGGAGGTCGGAGGTCGTGGTAACTGTGGCTGGGTGAGAGGCATCCGAGAAATTGCGATGTGAAATTGTCTTGTGTGGTCTGGGAAAAGAAGGAAAATGAGTATCTGCGGCAAAGATATTTGTAAAATGGGTTTTAATAGAACATAAAGCTGTAATGGAAGAAACAGTGGAGGACAGTACCAGGATAAGGTTCATTGTTCGTTACATGTGATGGTATAGTGATGGAGGGTAAATATAAACACAATCAGAAGTCAGAAAATATAACTTAAATAGGTCAATAGACGGAGCCGGGTCTCATGGTTGACTACACAATTGTGTTGGACTGGTCGAAAAGGTGGTTTGTCTACTTGTGTGTTGAAAATCAATTCCTTACAGACGTAAGGGCGCGATAAACCACTTTGTCTTTTAATTAACTCCGATATTACTACTTAATTTAGTATGGCACCAATCCTTCTAAATCTTAATCTCTGACACTTAATTGACTCTTGAATCATATACAAAGCTACAAATAAGGACTGTTTCAAACCTTCTGTTACGTTTTATTGTTCACTTGGCAAATATGTGTCTACTGCTGCTAATGTAACCAAGTTTATATTGCTTCAACCCAATTAAGTCATACAATGTTTCTTTAGCTTTAACATCGTTTAAGGGCTTAGAAATTTTAATTGAAAAAACAATAAAAACCTACTAAGTACAGAGAGGGATTTACATATAAAAATTACTCGCTCACGATTAGCATTTTAATTACAGACGGCGCACGACTCAATTACAAAATAACGACTGTATAATTGTTTGTAAAGCCCGTCTTTAAATTCTTTGAAACGGTTTTACATTTGAAAAACGTATAATCGGTATCTAATGTTCATGTTCACTTCCACAAATGACGTCCCGTAATACGTGAATGTGTCAAAAGAAACAATTTGAATAAAGCACCCACGATGATGGTTGCAAGCAAGGTACGGTGACCTTGTATGGGCATGCCAACAGTTGAAATTATGAAATGTCACGTTTTAATATTTATATCTGATGGCGGACGTCTTAAACGTTGCAAAAGAAAATGTAATACTTAACAATTTTCATTTGGTTTCGCAAAAGATAGACACACCAAAGTTGGTCTAATGATTATCTATGTGAGTTGCAGTGCGTGAGTGGTTTGTGCGAACGAAAGCTTTGCGTTTCAACCTGCAGCAATGTTAAGTCAGAGTCAAATTGGTCGAAAACGACTTTTCTTCTTCTTTTTCTTTGTCGGTGGTTGTTACTATTCGATGGAGCAATCAGACACAACCACTGGTCCAATGTACTGCCAAACAGGCACCTTACATTATTGTACTTAGGAAAATGACATACTGTTGGAAGGACATGAAACCATCGACCAAATTATTTGGACATATTGCGTCTTTGCTATAGAATTCTAATGTAGACACAAATGTCACTTCTGTCTGGAAGATCACATGACTTCATAACAATATTTCGACAGCGCGGATTGTCAAAAACTACCAATTGACTACTTGGCATGAGTCTACCCTTGTGAATGTTGTGAAGTCGTTTGCGCCCTATAAAGTAACTTTTCATACTAACCAAAAGAAGTGATAAGGTTCTTGCTTAAACGTCATTTAAAAATAGGTTAGGTTTTTTTTTTTTTTTTAATTCTGACATTTGGATCTTGAACATTTTAATCTAATCGCATAGAAAAGAGACTATGACGTTCGGTTACCTAGTTTATGTAAAACGTCAACTAGAATTGTCGCGACTAGGAATCCGAACGCCCTTGACTAGGCAACTTGATTTTTTTTTATTCTTGCAGTCGGCTTTACCTTTGTTTGATTTTGACCTTTTCTATTTGGAAAAGACCCTTCAAAAAAATTGTAAAAATAGTTTTTTTTTTTCAAACAAGTACATTTAAAATGTAGCACGGTTGCCTATTACAACACTTTTATAGTCTTATGCGAACTAATGGTTGTTAAATATCGTGCGAAAATTATAAATTTCCAGAGTAGCTTTAGAAATGACACCTTTTCTCTCACCGACCTCTTTTTTGGACTCTTCAGAATTCTGCAGCGGCTACTCTGTTTATTTTGAAATTTATAATTTCCGTGTAAAATTGAAAGATTATTTCGTAGTAGTATTTGCTTCTCTATTCTTCTCTCTTTTTAGAATGCCGGAAACCACCAAAAATATGGCGATCTTCGGCTTACTTCTTCATTTGTTAAATTTTTAAATCATTGCCAGATTAATAACATTATAATAACTACAAAGCGATCTATTACAAATGAGATCAATAACAAATTTGACTATTTGATATGTCTGAGTATGCCAGGCAGAATTTTCGTGACTACATTTGTCAGCTTTCCCTCTACAAACGTCAACTGCAAAAACTATTCACGTGACCAATAAAAACTGAAATACATCCAGCCAGTCACCTGTCAGACTTACTAAACTTGGAATCCGAACGTCCCCTATGTAAGTAATGAACGTGTTTTGAAGGAAACTATAAACTAATTACGCCGAAGTATTTTCCAAGCTTTTGTCGCACCGACCATTACGATACGACTCTCTCACGGTCCGCAATTCTTAACCGGCTTATAATTGTACTGCACTACTGACAACAATTTAAACCCAATTCTGTGTGTGCACCTTAAAAAAAAAAAACACTTTAACGACAGAACCACTTCATCACCAAAAGATGATTGCCCAACTAAAGACCACAGGGTATACGCACACTTTCTGCCATATTGCGATGAAAACATTACCCGGTATACGGCAGCCAGAGTTTGCTGTTTTGACATTGTTCCAGTAAGTTTCAACACGATAGCAATCTATGTTAATGAAGACAGATTTAGCTATCATCAAGCCACGGTCAAAGTCAATAGGCACGGTGTTTTGTATACAGCAGGTATTGCTGTTGCATCGCACAGCACGATGGTGCTATTTTTAGATTCATTTCTCGTGGCTGTCGCTGTCGTTCTTTGCGAGCACTCCTTGTGTTTGTGTGTTGCTTCCTTCTTTGGATTTTATTTTGCATCCAATTGCACATTATAGTGGGGCGCACGAATGGTAAAATCACGTTTTCATGTTTCTTGGCTTTCGTGCGCGGGACTGGGACAGGTAGCTATAAAATATAAAATATCTGCAGGAGGCAGGGGGCATTCGGTGTCGGTGTCTGTTATAGATAAACCCATTTATAATTGGGTGTCAGTCAGGCATGGTGTTTGTTTTTGTTTTGTTGTTTAGGTATAGTATGGCATTGGGGCCGCATGACCTTGGCCTTTTGATGTGTACAAGTTTATAATAAGATATTGTCTGTGAACATGGAACTGCTTCAAGAAGTTGTTTATTTGGATTGAAACAAATCCATCAGTGTGCGGTGAATGAAACAAAAGCTCGCATATGAAGATGGAACGACAGACATGTGGCAATTTGACACTTCTGATTTCAGTACGTAGTCTTTTACGTGAGATACAGCAGACCAGATCTTTAGTTCTCATTTCGGAGAATTTACTGTCAGAATTCTTACTGAAATAATGTCGCAGTCACTTTAAGGCATCTGACCACCAATGTCAAAAATAGTAACGTTCATAAACCGACAGAAAGCGGTGAAAAAAAAGACTACCTTATTTGCTTCTCATGTTAAATAACTTACGTGATATAAATTTAATAGAAAGCGAAACAGAAGATTATTCAAAGTTGTTAAATGCTTGGTCATAATAATAATAATAATAATTGTTGGCGCAACAGGTCTGTAGGGACCCAGGGCCTAGCTTCTCGCAACCATTCGTTTTGTGTGAGTTTTTCATTTTTGGAACGAATGGAAGGGATCTACAATTTTATGCCGGTTCCAAACGGCAAATTGAGAAGCTCTTTCATGACAGTTATACTCTCGGATGTTTGTCAGACGTTCGCGAGTGGTGGCGCAGTGAAAAAAAAAACCCTGAGTTGGAATTTGGGTTTTTTGCGGGATTCGAACCTGGACCCCTCGCTTAGTAGTCCAACACACTAACCAATAAGCCACTGCGACCACCAAATTCTTGGTCATCATCAAGTCACATTCAGAGGCGTGAACGAAATTGACTATTTTTCGGCTCCGAAAAATGTTGGACATAACCTACTTTAAGTTCGATCCGGGGGAACTCGAGCCAAACAACATACGAATTGTTTAGTTTAAATAAAAGTTGCTGGTCTACACCGACAAACCAACGGCGAAAGCAAACATTGCATTGGGCCTCAACCAATACGCATCTCCAGTAAGCGCGATCTTTAACTAACTGCCGCCAGTTGCGCACTCCAAGTTGGTTGAGGTCCCCTTCGACTTGCGTGCGCCACCTAAGGCGAGGTCTTCCTCTACTGCGTTGTCCCTCCGGGTTGGAATCGAAAACTCTTCGGGCCGGAGCGTTGGTGTCCATCCGCTCTACGTGTCCCAGCCATCTTAGACGACTAATGGGTACTTTTCAAACTAGGTCGCTGTCGCTGTACAGCTCGCTGTCATATCTCCTCCTCCAGAGCCCTTCAACGCAAACGGGACCAAAAGTCACTCGAAGACTCGAAGATTGAGTGACTTTCGATCTGTGTGGACGTGTTTCAGAAGTGCTTATAGATAATTGGTTTATACGAAGTTGAATTTATTGCATTCATTACAAAAACGCATTTATTGCATCCATCATAACAGAAATAAATTGTGTAAAAATAAATGAAATACAAACAGTTTAAAAGAAAAAATTAATATCGAACAAAACAGCAGCGGTAAATCCGTTTGAGTTGAAAACATAAACAGAGACCACAATATTGAATGCAGTGTATGTCACCCACACAAAAGCATTGATATGAGTGGCCGGTGCAAAGAGTGCGAAGGATCCCTGAAAGGTGGAACTTATTTACCATGCAACGGAATTTGTGGAAGCTTTTTTCATTTTAAGTGTGCAAAACTGAGTGAATATGACGCAAAAATTATAAGTGAGAAACCAGCGGTTCTTTATATGTGTAGTGTGTGTAGAGACTATATAAACACTATGTTTACAAAAGTCGGGGAATTGGCAAATGCTATACAAGAAAACAAACAACAATTGGAGAATCAAAACGTGAACATTGAAAAAATATTATACAACGTACACAAACTAAGTGAAGAAAAAGAAACAGTGTTGAGTGAAGTTAAGAAAGCATGTTGTAGTGAAAAGCAAAATGCTAGTATTGAACAAATTTTACATAACGTAAACAAACTAAGTGAAGAAAAAGAATTAGTGCTAAGTGAAGTAAGAAAAGCATGTAACAGTGAGACAACGATATCATATGCCGAGTCTGTAAGAAGAGATCAACCTGTTATGATAAAACCTAGGAAAGTTCAAAAAAATACAAAAACAAAAGAAGATCTCAAGGAAAAAATTGATCCCTCATCACTCGCATTAAAAGTGAATAAGGTTGTAAATAAGAAAGATGGAGCTATTCTCATCAGCTGTGACGATGATATTTCACGAAAAATAATAGAAAAGGAAGTGAAAGAAAAGTTAGGAAGTGAATATGAAGTTTCGGTGCCGAATTTGCAAAATCCATGTATAAAGATATGCGGACTGAATGAAAAGTTGAGTGAAGAAGAACTTTTATCAGCTATTAAAAAACAAAATGATATCAACTGTGACCTTAAGTGTTTAAAAATGTACTGTGTTAAAAAAGAACAAAAAACAAGTTATAGTGCTTTAATATCCATAGAAACAGAAGGATATAGAAATATTATTGAGAAAAAACGTATTAATATAGGTTGGGACAGATGTGTTGTATACGATTTTATTTCAATTAAACGGTGTTATAAATGTTGGGGATATAACCACAAAGCAAAGGACTGTAGAAATGAAATAGTGTGTGCGAAATGTAGTGATAACCACGATGCAAAGAGCTGTACGAGTGTGTCATTTAAATGTAAGAACTGTATTTTAGCGAACTCTAGATTGGGTTTGAACTTGGACACAAAACATGATTGTAGAAGTGATGAGTGTAAAGTGTATAAAAAGAAAATTGAGATTCAAAAAAATAAAACTTCTTTCTAGCAATCAAAATCTGTGCGGGTTTGTTACCTTAATATATGTGGTTTTTTAAACAATCTTGCGGAGTTACAAGTCATAATCAATACAAATGATTTTGAAGCATTAGTGTTAACAGAAACGCATGTGACTAAAGAAGTTCAGAATAGTGAATTAAATCTTGATGACTTTTCGTTGGTCGACAGGTGTGACACAGAATCAACTCATACGGGTGGTGTTTTAATATATACTCGAAGTGATCTAAGAGCCTCAAATGTCAACAAATTTGTTAAAAACATGGAGCTATGGTGGTCAGTAAACACATTTCATTTTACCAGCTACTCGTGTGTTATTGTTGGTATGTACAGATCCCCAAGTTCAAGCACTAGATATTTTTGTGATGAATTTGCAAGACTGATGGATGAACTATATGATTTAAATAAAGATATTGTAGTAATCGGTGATTTTAATATTGATTGGCTATCCCCTAATAGTAACTATAAAAAGGAGATTGAACAACTAATAAAAGATAATGCATGTATGCAAATCATAGACGAACCAACTAGAATTACGCGGAATTCAAGCACATTAATCGATTTTGTTGTAACAAACAGTACGACGGTTAAAGCAAAAACTGTAAAAGATCTAAAAATAAGTGATCATGAAACTATTGTGATTGATATAATTTGTGATAAAAAAAAGAAGCAGAAGAAGATATTTCCCTATTTCAAATACAGACAAAGTTTGTTTGGGCAAGTTTTAGAAAGTAATTTTATAAATTGGCGAAATATACATGATATAAATTTATTAGCTGAGGAATTTTTAAATAAAGTAAATAAAAGTGTTTCTGTGTTTGTTACAAACAAAATTGCAAAATCTATTGGAAACGAGTGGTTCAACAATTTTTTAAATAATCTTAAGAATGAAAAAATTTTAAAATATTCAAAAGCAGTATTAAGTGGTTTAGACGATGACTGGAAAAATTATACTACCATAAGAAATCGATATAAAAGTGAAATATCTAAACGTAAAAGTGAATTCGTAATGTCAAAAATATCTGGTTCATTGGATCAAAAAACAATGTGGAAAAACTTAAAACACTATGTATTAAAAAAAGACAAAAGCGAAATAAAAAATGTTTTATTCGGTTCCGAAATGTGTAAAGAAAATAAAATGATAGCAACAAAATTCAATAGTTTCTTTGTTCGAAGTATAGTCGAAATAATAAACACAATTCCCTTAACTCCTTTTGTGAACCAGGTACAAGAAGTGGAAAGTGTGTTCAAATTTAATAATGTTTCGTTACATGATTTGAAACAAGCTCTAAAAGATATTAAAAACAAACGCGATTTTCAATTTATGAGCCCCAGTATCTACTTAGACCAATTCGAATTACTTGGTCCAATTTTGTGTAAAATAATTAACAGTTCTCTGTCTACAAGCAAGTTTCCTGACTCCTGGAAAGAATCATTAGTTACCCCAATAGAAAAAATTGTTAATACAGTGAAATGCGAAGAGTTTAGACCCGTTAATGCTATGCCATTGTGTGAAAAGATCTTTGAAAAAGTGATATTTAAACAACTTTATCAGTATTTCGAAAGTAAAAACTTAATAATGGACCTACAATCCGGTTTTCGAAAGGGCTACTCGTGTGAAACTGCCATCAATATAGTTGTTACATCGTGGAAAGAGGAAATAGCTAAAAAGAGAAGTGTTTATTGTGTTTTTTTGGATTTAAAACGTGCATTTGAGACTGTAAGTAGAGACATTTTACTAATGAAAATTAATAAATATGGAGTTAGAGATAAAGAATTGTTGTGGTTTGAGTCGTATTTAAAAAATCGAAAACAGAGAGTTAAAGTAAACGGAGAAATATCTGACACAATTGAAGTAGACTACGGTGTTCCACAAGGGTCTGTATTGGGGACTCTTTTGCTCACTTTATATATAAATGACATCAAAAGCATTGTAAAACACAGTAAATTGGCTTTATTCGCGGATGATGCAGTTGTATATATCTCAAGTGATAGTGATATAGACAGTAAAAACAAAATACAAGAAGACTTAGACTCTATAAATCAGTGGCTTATGCAAAACAAATTGAAGTTGAACATTGAAAAAACAAAACTAATGGTGCTAAACGAGAAAAGAGACGACAACGAAATCAAGATTGCTGGTGTTTTAATTGATAAAATACAAGAAATAAAATATTTGGGAGTAGTTTTAGACCAAAAATTATCATTTGGAAGTCATGTTGAGTACATTTGTAAAAAAATTTCCAAAAAAATAGGATTTATGAAAAGAATAAGGAGTCAAATTTCAACAATAAGTGCAATAAAAATATATAATGTCATTGTTAAACCACATTTCGAGTATTGTTCCACCATTTTGTTTTTATGTAATGAGAGTAAGATTTTAAGACTGCAAAGATTACAAAACAAAGCCATGCGATGTATTTTAAAGTGCAATAGATATATGTCAATCCGTTTTATGTTGAACTCGTTAAAGTGGCTATCTGTCAAACAAAGAATTGTTATGAATGTTTTAGTGTTTGTATTCAAAATTGTAAACAATCTAATGCCAAAATATTTATTTGACTATATAAAATTTATAAGAGACTTACAACCATATTCCCTAAGAAACAGGAATGACCTTCGACTTCCTAATTTTCTTAATGTAAATACCCAGAATTCCCTTATATATAAAGGATTCAAATTATTCAACAGCTTAAACACTCAAACTAAAAATGAAACTAACTTAAACACATATAAAAGAAATGTTATCGAATTTGTTAAATCACAGTATTAGTATATGTATTCATAATTATTATTTATAAAAAAAAAAAAATCAATTATGTAAAAAATAATATAACTTATTGAAAATGTAAATAGTTTAAACTAAACTAAATAAACTAAACTAAACTAAAACTAAGAATTTTGCGTTCGAAACGACCAAGGAGATCTTCATCCGCTTTTAATAGCGTCCATGCTTCTGCACCATAAAGTAGGACTGGGATGATGAGGGTCTTATATGTAGAGTCTCATTAATATTTCTTGACAAAGCCTTACTAATCAATTCCCTTCTTAGACGAAGGTAACAGCGTTTGGCAAATGTGATTTTTCGCTTGAATACTGAGGTGATGTCATTTTCAGAGTTAATAGCGGAGCCGAGGTAGACAAAGTCCCGAACTACCTCAAAATTAAAGCTGTCTATCGGGACTGTTCGATTCGTCGATGTTGTGTATTGCCCTCATTCACCACTTACCCCATTTTTTCCCGCTTCTGTATACTGATACTTGCAAACGCACCAGTGACAGCTCGCTGTGTTCTGCCAATGATGTCGATGTCGTCGGCGTATGCAAGTAGTTGCACAGACTTCTGGAAAATTGTGCCTCTGATGGTGGCAATCTTCTCAAGAACTATAAATTAAAAAAGTCACATGACAGCGCGTCACCTTGTCTAAATCCTTTTTTGACACCAAAGGTCTCGGTGAGAATGTTTCCAACCTTTCTGGACCAGCGAGCGTTCTCCATCATGACAATTTTGGCAGGGATGTCAATAAAAAAATTTCATTTCATCATCGGGCATATTTATATATAAAAAAGTCAGCAATCTGCATGTAAGGTGGCTTACCACGTGAATAACGCAAGAGGATTACAAATAAGTAAGTTTCTATCTCCCAAAACCACATGTATTTGAAACTCGCATTCCCAGACTAATTTATGGGTCGGCCAGGATTTAAATAAAGCGTATCCAATATACACATCGTTAATTCCGTAAGTACCTACCTACTCAGAGTTTTCCTAAAAATAATCCGACTTGGTCTACATTTCTGCAACGTGGAATTCCGCACCATCCCTGCATGTTGCAAATTAACATTCCACACACTATTCTCAACCCTACATTCATCTCTCATAGAATTTAAAATAGAATCCGCACTCGGCTGAAAAGATAAGAAACAAACTCCAGACATACCTCCCGCATCAAGCCAACATGAGTTGTAAACAAACCCACCAGCAAACGAAGGGTAAACAGAAAACTTTAAAATTTGAAAAGTTGCCAAGTTGAGCGCGTCCCTCTCGTCTACCGAAAAACTGAGAAAAATGGAAGAACTCAATCTTCTTTATCTCGAAAGGATGATGCTGTGCTCATTTGTTTGCCTAATGGCTTGCCTCTGGGCGAATTTCAGTTCATCATCGTGCGACTTTCGCAACAAATACTTCATTTGAAATAGAATTTCTTTTATTTTAAGCACATTTTCAGACAAACTATAGGAACAAAAAAATCATTCGTTTTGAAAATGCAAGCCCACTTATCCGGTGCTTGCTCTTCGCCAATTTCGACTGACTCACGCTTTAAGGTCTCAATTGGGCAATATTGTGTCTGAGTGATGTCCTTATCCGAATTTCTTTGGAATTTCATACATAATATGTTGAAAACTCGAGGCGAATTTCAAAACACTAAGCTTGGGCAGTGATATTGCACGCGCACGTTCTCATTGGGATAGGCTGATGAGGAGATGTTTACACACATCGGGGTGTCGATTTATTTATGTGAAACCTACTTTGTTTATGTACATGTGTTCATTTGCGTAAGTGGATTTTTATTTCTTCAGCAGTTCGGCTGAATGTATTTATTTTTAAAATGTGTCGGAATATTTATTTTACATAGGCAAATAGTTACTCAAGCATGGGTAGGTGGGGTGCCTACTTGTTGAGTATGCATCATATATGACATGCAAATTCGACAACGATGTAGTTTTGACAGCACGGAAAGAACAGCGACGCAGACAAAGCAACTCCACGTGTGTAAATTGCACTTCCACTTTCCAAGGGTTATGTCAGGCTTTAATTCAAAAAACAAAAATTAATTTTTCTATTTTGCTCAGTTCACGGTTTCATTCAATGTGCGTATGGCTATGGTTATAAAGGAAGAAATAATGAAATTAAATCTCTACTGTTTCTGAAAAGGCATAGGTACTCGTAATTATTTCATAGCGTTATGCGTGTGCACTCGTTCGTGCAAATCTAGTCTATTATTGTGCGCTATGATCTGATAGATTGGTTTCAATATTATAGACGTGAACGTCTAGTAGGTAGGTCTGCCAACTTGTACAGTATATATATTTTCCAGCTGAAGTTAAGAGTTTAATTGAGCGCAACAATTGTTCCACGCTGGTCAACTCATTGTTATCGCACAAATAAAGCAATGTATCTAGCTTAGAAATGATTTCATTATTTTGGCAGCTATAACTTTGGTATAGTGAGTGACTTGCGACCTTTGCTCCGATGTAAGCGCTGAAAATGAGATAAGATCATATCAGAAAGCTCCAAAGTTTCAGGATTATCTTTAGCAAAGCCTCTAAAAAATAGAGTCCATAAAAGTCGGACCGTGTAGTTTAGTGCAACTGCCTTTTAACGAAAACGTAGGATTCTCAAAAATCTTAGTCGGCAACTCTGTTTGTCGAAGAGCGAGAAAGGAGCCCAATGGTCATAGAAAGTAAGTAGCTGAGCTGGCACAACAGGCCCTTAAGAGACCCTAGCCAAGCTTCTCACAAACATTCGTTTTGTGGGAGTTTCTCATTTTTAGGACGAATGGAAGGACTACACAATTTTATGCCGAATCCAAACTTTCTGAAAAATGTTTTATTCGAAATAAATCGTAAACAATTACACTTCACATATTTAAAGGGTGCAACAATAGTAGGTCTGTTCCTTTACTTTTGTAGTAAAAATGGAAAAGACTGTCAAAATGGAAGTGGTGGGGATAAGTTCTCTCACAGAGAGAGACACTTACGAAAAAATTAAAATTCTTCAAATGTGAAGCCAGCATTATTTCCGTCAGCAAACATTAATTCGGTTTTTTCTGTATTTAATTTAAGCTTACTCATGTTAAGATAGGTATATTTTGACAGTTTTTAAGTCTTCGATTAATTTTCTTCATCACTAACATACAACAGACTAGCATAAAATACAATTTCACAACATTTTATAACATTTTTCAAATGATTTATACAGCAAAAATAAAGTTGGTCCAAGAAGAGATCCCTGAGGTACCCCCAAGTCTATTTGTAGTGGTTCACATAATTTGTTATTAAATCTAACTAGCTACCTGTTGTCTGTTGTGTAGATATGATTCAAACCATTGATTTTCAACTGCTCTCACGCCATAACTTTTCAGTTTCTTTAGCAGTATTCTCCGATCGACTGTTTCAAATGCCCTTCATTTCATTTCATTTCATTTCTTCTCTTTCCACTCTGACACAACATAGTTAAGTGCAGATTTACATGACGACGCTAACTCCTACGAATTTTTTGAGTTAAGGAACAGCATTGAGTAAAAATTCTAAGAATTAGTAAAAATTCGTAGGATTTAAAAGTAAACGAACAGACCTAATATGTTCCAATGGACAAGGTAATGTCATAATAAATGGTAGAAAACTCACTTAATTGCAATCAAACGCTTAAAATGGGGTCCTGATCAACATTCACTTATTTCATTGACATGCTAGCTTAAGTTGAATTACTCCGGTAAGTTTCATGGTTTTTCCTAAACAATTTTCCTACTGTTTGTAAGCTTCGGCAAGAATCCTTTTCCTTACATAGGAACAAGACTCGATACAAGTCTGGGATGCTTTATGTGCCCTCTATGATTTTTAAATGCAAACCTTTTTGCAATCTTTTTCATTGAAAATCCTACAGAGTTGCCCTGAAATTCAGAATCGCTTGTTGGTGGTAGGTAGACATCAATATGCACATCATAGGTAAGAGTATGTGAGATTTGGTTTTCTGTTGCAACTTTTTTTAACTTTCTCATTACGTAGTAAAAGAAAGATATTGGTTTCGTACAAAATTTTGAACTCGAGATTTTAATCAATTCTGATATTACGATGATAGAGGAACTCAAAAAAGTGGGTCACAAAATTCTGTCCGGTCTGTCCGTCCTTCCACGGGCCTACAGCCTAAACGGCTTCCCGGATTACGTTCAAACCTCGGATTTGGAGTTTTTGGGCTTACAGTTCGGGAGGTGTTTTTTTTTTTTTTTTGCAAGGTAACCTCAATATTAATGGTACTTCCCATATAAAATTTTCGTACCAGTTTGATTTAATCGAAAACGGCTCCAACGATTTCAACCAAAATTGAAATTTAAGCTTAAATAGGTGAGGTTACCATGACTGCGTACCCAGTTTTTGGCTAAAATTTCGAACAACGGTACTTTTGAAATTTCGACATATCTCAAAAACAGTGTATACGATTCTAAGGTTATGTGGTCATTTATAGCTTAATAGCAAGCTCAGTTTTTTCTATATTATCGTACAATGGATTTATGAAATTAGTAAATTTTTAAAAATTTAGTACCTATTGTCTAGTTAACTTAAAAAATTTTAATAACTGCTCATAACTCGAAAACCACATCTTCAATTTCGATAAAATGTCAAAAACGAAGTATTTCTTTCATCCGCAACAATATCATACAGTCAGTTTCAGCTTAATAGTTACGCAGTAGTATTTTTCCAACTAAACATTGCAATTTTTGCCACTGTTATGTCTGGATAATTTTGCAAAAACAAAAACTTCATTTGCACCGCACTCACGAGCATCGGGATATTCAATTTATAACTACTACCTAATGCAAATTCACAAGTGCCTGAATTATTACATAATCTATCTAAGTTATGGGTCTATCACGAGCAATACTTCCAATAATTGAAAACTTAAATAATATTCCAATCAAAATTAAAAACATATCCTTAGGTCAAAGACAGAAACTGCTACTAGGTAGGTACGCTTTTCATGTACTCAAAAATCAAGTGAGAAGTAAGACCTTATAAAATAGTACAGTAGACGCTTGCGACATTGCCAGTTACTGAGAGCTTTAAACTTTAAAAACTTATGTTGCTATTTTATATAACTGCCATATGAGATGAATATCCAAAAGAGGATTTTGTTTTCTTTTATCTAGTATTGAGAGTTTCGTTCGACCCAGTCGTGCACTTTATTTTTTCTACATCAACAACATTTCCATATGTCATTTCGATAGTGTGTGTTGGTGAGTTCAGGGCAATGCTTCAAAAAAATCCCAGACTCTTCTGCTGTGTTAAGAACTGACATAAAAAAATAAAAAGATCGCTTCTGGATTCACTATTTTAATACAAAATTCTTTTCCTCGTCACTCATCCGTTGTCACACTCGAAACACAACCTACCACAATTTAACGTGCGGTCAGAAAGTTAAGTCACCTGCAACCCATTAAATTCCGAGCTCTAAATATAAACCACAAACAAAGCGTGAAACGCCTACTGTTTGACTTCTCCCCTAAAATAAAGTAAAAAAAAATTCTTGAAATACTTTTGCATGCCCACGGGTGACACAATGAATGTGTAATGTAAATGCCGCAGCTTGTGTCGCTGTCGCTGCCAAGTTGTTTGGCAATCGGATCAAATATTGATTATTTTCCTAAATACTTTCACAATGTAGACGTATACAATATGTAATGCGGCTAGTGACAAGCCATGCGTGTGCCCGTAGAGCCAGCCAGACAAGCGGGATGTGCGAACTTTTCTAGGAATGCGCACAGCTGCATTCCCCATAAGCTGGTGTGAGAAAACGTAAAGCCCAATGATGATGATGATGAATTGAAACTGGCACATATTACGTAAATATCACTTCACATGCACACACAAGCAATAAACTGCTCATTTATAAAATTATAAAGATTCATCCGATTCTCGTCTGTTTAGCGTTGTGCCGCGCAAAATTCAGTTCCAACGAAAAACCGTACACACAGCCAACAAAAATAGAAGAGATTCACACAAAAAGCCGATAGATAAACAAAAATAGACGAAATAAAAGTAAACAAAAACCCAGAGGCGATGCAAAAAGTAGCAACACCATCCAACCATATGCTAAGGATGCTTTACACTCTATCAGTCTAACCATATCTACACCTACAGTCCACCGAGCAATGTGAATGCACCAGCCAGTGGTGGCTGCAACAACAGCATGATGGAAAACTAAAAAAGGGCGTGTATCCCTCCACATAACACCAATCACCAAGGCTCCAAAGGCAAGCAACTATACGTACACACATTCGAGGCAGATTTTTTCGTGCGGGATTATGCAAGGCGCGTGGGATTAATGACCGCGCGTCTTGAATTCCTAATCAATGAGGCAACTGTGTGACAACAAAATCAAAAAATAAAGTGCAGCTACCAGCAAGGGGGTAATATTCAACTTGACATACCAAAACAGCACTTTCGCGTACAACTTGTGAGACGGTCTCCCGAAGCTGGGCAGCCATTCCCGGCTTGTTGAGGCCACGGCAAAATTTTCTTTCGGTCATTTCGTGGCGGATATCGAAGTGGTAATCCTTCTTCAGAATCCTTTATACTATACGTTGGCAGTGGCAAACACTATTTATTGATAGGGAATAATTTATTTAGTTTTCACATGTTTTCTTGCCAGGATATGAAATCACCGGTTATAGATTTTATTTTTTTCACTGATGAATTTTGTATCTATGCGATACAAATTTAATTTTCACGTCACTGTACCGCGCACCGGTGATAATTATTTTCCCAATTGGATGCAAATTTAATTACTTTTCTAGTGGGCTTAAAAAACACAAATCAGATGAGGTTTAAATACATTCATAAAATTGCTAGCTGCAAATTAATAAAATATGGGATTTGTTGTTACTTTATTTGGAACACGGAGAGTTGAAAGGGATGGAAAGGGAATCACACTTCACAAGAACTCTGCATACTCCACGAGCTAATTTATAAATAACAACTTCACAAGTCAACGCGTCGAATTTGACTGTCAGAATTTTGTTAAAATATTTTATTCAACTTCAACATTTCCAAAGAAACTTTAGGTGCGACGACGTAGTGCAACGCATGCGTTTAGGTGAGTTAACGAATGCTGCCAGGCTACCGCAGAGACTCATACAACTTAGGTCCGATTCGCCAGGGATTCCACCCATTTTCCTGGTGAATCACATTAAACTTATGTTAATCCGGAGTTTTATATTCTCTTATTTCTTTTTATTGGAGGCCCCGGTATTTTCCACTTTGAATATAATAAAGATTCCAACGCTAAGCCGACAGAAATATAAAATTCTGAAGATTGGTCCATTTTTGTTTGTTTTCTTGTTGTAGGACTTAGAACAAACATCCTACCTATCTCAGTGAAAGTACAACAACTAATGGTCACCTCCTCCGAGCCAGTCTGACATTATGCAAGCGTTTGATTAAGTGCTAGTTTAGCTCTGTTTTGCTTTTACCTCAATTTGGGGAGATAAATCGTGTCCTTAGGGCCCAATTCCGGTCAAAATATCCGGGTTTACTGGTGAATCCTTCATACTTAGGTGGCGCTACAGTCCGGGGTGGACCTGGGCCTTAATAGATACCATGTAATAATAATTTTCAAATTTAACGGACAAAATTTGATGAACGCAGCCAGCACCTTACAGTTGCCACCCCATGGTAATATAGCTTGTAGGCAAGTAACGGAAAATCGGCCGGAGTTGGGGGTCTCAGTATTGTCTCTGATAGATACTACAAAAAGTAGATGAACCTCCACAGTTCGAAATAGTAATCGAACTGGCGCTTCCCCACAAACACCTGTGCTTATGACGAAAACTTTTCAGTAACAAAATTAACAACAGAATTGATTTTCGTGTACAAAACATAATTATCAGTTCTATGTGTCACATTGATTTAAAAACAAAGTTAATGTCAAACGTTTTACAAGGTAAAAGTTTTACAAGGTAGAAGTTTGATATGTATAAAATTTATATATAAAGATTAAATTAAATAAAAAATATGAAGAACGGAATCTCCGAGTAATCAATCCCTTTTTCTAGAATACAAATGGTGCTTCTTCTCCTAATGAACGCAACCATCACCTTAGAAACCGAAATTTTCAAAATTAACTAACTCGCTATTAACCGGGGTTCTAGCTTCTAGGTGATAAATCCCAGATAATCGATTTTAAAACAATTTTTGAAAATAGGTCCCCTGGATAAAATTAACTCCACAAAAGCATCACTCAGAGATTCATTCGTACTGTACTGTCCCACATGTTAAAATTTCCCTCTGAAAATGGCATTGCCCCACGTGAGATCTCAATAAATGTCACTTTGACATTCGCCTGTGTTAAGAAGAGTTGTAGAAAATTTTCATAACGAAAATTCTTTGCGGCGACAATTTTATTACAGAACATGGCATCGATTTTGCGTTCCGGAAAGTTATTTCGCTATTTTGCGGGTTTAACGCGAAGTGTAGTTTTCCAATCGGTTCGCGAAACCGAGGGAAACTTTGTCCAAAACTCGGCATGTATTTGCAGTAGCCTTACAAAGTGAGTAACCACAAGAAACCGTAGGTTACGTATTGGATGAGAGCACCCGGCTATTACGCAACAAAACCGAATATATTGAAATTTTACCAATTTCCATTTAAATGATTTAAAATCTTTCGAAATCTTTATTTAATCAAAGAGTTCCATTAATTCATGAACTAAATTCTATCACATCCTGCTTTTCATAACCTATAACTTTATAGACACAAAAAAAAAAAAAAAAACACACATTTCTTTTTCTAGCGGCTTTGCAACAAACGCTCCCAAAGCAGATCTCAGTTTGGAAAAGCAACTGAAACGACTCGATCAAGATGTTCGTCGTACTGGCCGAATTTCTCGTCGGGATATCGAGGAGGTACTGGAAGAGATTCGTCATCAGCGTTCCGCGACAAGCTCACAGTCGCTGTTGGTGATTCGATGTTGTGGAAACCTCGTTCCTGAGGAGTTGCCTGAAGTTCGAACAGCCCTTGTCCAGGAAATATGGAACACTTTAAATTCATTAAATGTGCCAATGGATGTATCACATTACAATGCTTTGTTACGAGTTTATTTGGAAAACGAACATCCCTTCTCACCGACCGACTTTCTAGCCGAACTCGAATCAAAAGCTATCGAACCGAATCGAGTGACCTATCAGCGTTTGATTCTGAGATATTGCCAACAGGGTGATATCGATGGAGCAACTCGAATCTTGGAATTCATGAGAGAAAAGAATTTGCCTGTCAACGAGAACGTCTTCAATGCATTGATTTTGGGGCACTCACAGGTAAATATTTGTGTATTGCTTCATAGATTTTGTAGTGTAGCTCTTTTACTACTCCAACTGCTCCAGCTATGGATTAATTGTGTACCCTTATAACGCGTTAACCTTTTTTATAACACCTCTCAGTTCATATGTAAAGTAAAAGTAACGAATGGAAATGTTTTTTGTTGTTCAAAGCAATCCCTTGTTGCTGAAGAACTCGTTAACTAAGTTATTTATATTTCTAAATATATCTTACATGTTTCTTCATTTTTCTTTTTAGGCCAACGACATGGAATCCGCAGTATCCATCCTCACAGTGATGAAACAAGCTGGTCTAGACCCTAGTGCTGATACGTACACAACTCTTCTTTGCTGTTACGCACGTCACGGTGATATCGATGCCATCATTCGCACCATCGATGAATGTGAGAAAAATGACACCTTCCTCCTTGACAAGGATCTGCTCGATGCAGTCTATGGTCTGGCCGTGAATGGCCATGAAGCGAAAGTAGATCAGGTTCTTGCGAAACTTCGAAAATTTACTGGCTTCAACCAGGAGGCTGTGAATGTAATTCTTCGTCTTGTGAACAAGGGTTACGAAGATGTTGGCCTAAAAATCCTACGAATAATGCCACGTCCCACTCGTCCCGATGGGCAGCTTGTCGACGTTGGTGTATTCTTCGTCCGTCAATTGGTAAAAGTTAACCGACCAATTGAAAAAATTCTTAGCATATGCAAGCAGCTTCAGGACGAGGGTCTTAACCCAAAGGCCCTCCTAATTGCGACTGAAGCTGGCCTCAGTAACGGCATCAACAATACCGCACTTCCTCTTCTCAAAGAATTGAAAAACGCCGGCCTGCCCGTTCGTCAGCATTACTTCTGGCCCTTGTTCTGTTCGGCTGAGTCTAATCAAGTGATTGACATTGTCCAGCAAATGCAAAACGAGTTCAGCGTCACGCCCAATTCGGAAACAGTTCGCGAGTATGTAATTCCAAAGATGAAGGAGAAGAGCATGGATCGCATTGTGTCGATTCTTACAAATGCGGGTGTATCAAATGGAACTGCTGCTTCGTCGGCCGCCTATAATGCTCTAATACAGAACAAGTTGGAAGAAGCGGCCAAAATTGTCGAAAGATATCGGGCTTACTACGCGCCGATGTTGTTCCGCCAGCCACTTGTTCAAGCACTAAGCAAAACTGATGACTACAAGTCGTTCACAAGGGTTGTGCGACAAATTCACGACAACATCAACAAGGATAATATTCCTACTACTACACAGTCCCCGGAGAATGCCTCCGAAGAAGTATCAGCTGCCGAAGAGGTAGAGACTGCTGTCGAAACTGAAGCTGAAACTAGCACTCATGATCCTCGGGCTGAGTTCATTGGCCATATCGTGATTGATGCTGCGAAATATTTCCGAAAAAATCGTAGTGAAGCTCTTGAGAACATCCTTACATCCCTGGTTGAGCAAGGTCTGTCTATGACCAACTCTGCAGCCACTAAAATTCAAGACATTCTAGGCTCAGAAATGACGCCTCATATTTCGGAGCTTCTTGGGAGTATGACGTCCGGAGATCTGGAACCCGTTCAAACAAATATTCCTTCGCAACGCAAACGCACTCTGGACCAGCTGAACATCGACGAATTGGAGCGGTTCATTGCAACTCAAGAAGCCAAGGGTGAGAACACAAACAATATCAAACGTCAGTTGATCAGCACAAGCTTCAAGGCAAAGAATTTAGAGAAAGCCGTTCAAGTTATCGAACGACTGGAGTCGGAGAAATTTCTTATTGGCAGTGGAGTGTGGGCGCAGCTGATAGACATGTATGCTCAAAACGACCGTCTGGACGAGGCTCTGCAATTGTACTCGAAAATAAAGTCCAAGGAGCCAGACTTTCTGCTAGATAACCTAAAAACGGTACGTCTCGCTGAATTGTTAGTTAAAGCAGAGAAAATCGACGAAGCCATAGCGTTTTTAGAAAAGAACAAGAAGGATTCGTTGCACGACGATGGCGAACAATCGTTTACTTATATTTCATCGTGCTGGCGTTTGCTAAATAGGTTAGCCGAAACCGGAAATTCCGAGAAGCTGCAAACAGTATTCGACACTTTGCTCAACAGTAACTATGTTATGCCCACAAATGTTCTGCTAGGACCTCTAGTGAAGGTGCACTTGGTCAAAGATGACGTTCCAAAGGCAATGGAAACCTTCGAGCAGATAACCATAACCTACAAGTCTACCCCATGGAAGAATGAACTGGCCTGCCGCCTCATTCAAACGGAAGATGCCGTTAATTTGCAGAAATTAACCGATCTCAGCACCAGTATTCATGGCGAAGTGAACAGTTTGTATGACTTGGTGCTGTCCTTTGTTGAGTGCGGACGCATTCGTCAAGCTAGAAAGATCCTCGAAACACCTGGCCTTCGTAGCAGACCAAAGCGTATTGATTCCGCCTGCGAGCGATACAGAAATGAGGGTATGGTTGAGTCTCTGGAAGGTTTGATTGAAGCCACCAAGGACCTCCATCACATTGATCGCAACTCAATTTACTACAATCTTTTGCTAAGCTACTGCAAGAACGACGAAACCGAGAAGGCACTAGGCTTGTGGACAAAAATGCAAGAGGAATCGATCGCACCATCTGATACGTTCCTAAATAAGTTGGCAGATTTCTTACGAAGCAAGAATATGGATGTACCATTCATTGTGCCATCAAAAGCAAAGAAGATTGCTGTCACTGCTCCTGCTGAGAAACAATCAACAAAACCAGCTCCGGCTGCATCTGCACCAGCTGCCGCAAGCCCACCAAACAATCTTACTGAATTCCGCAAAGCTGTGAAGGCGGGCGATGTCGATACGGCAATTTCATTGAAGCAAAAACTCACTTCAGGTCAACAGCCCAGCATGGTGGATGTATCACAACTGATTGAACATCTTATTCATGCTCAACGTCTGGGCGACGCCACTAAGTTTGTTTATGAATTGCTGGAGAATCATAAGCGACCGATTCCAAAGGTGTTTAAATTCTATTTGAACAAAATCGCAGCCAGCGGAGACACACAGACAATTGAACGAATTGGCGAGTTTCTGGACAATGAACAGAAGAAAGTCGTGTCATTCGATAATCGGTATTGTCATGCTAATATTGTGGCTGGTAAATCCGAGCAATATCTCAAGCAGTTGACCCAGAGAATTACCAATGCAAAGACGGACGAGGAAGTTGCTGAAGCTGCGAATAAATTTCCACGAGGTGGAGCACTGGGCATCTTGGAGAATCATCCCGAACTGTTATCAGAATGTAAGTAGAATGATTATTGTTATAAACGATATTTTGTTTGTATTTTTAAAAGTTTGGGCTGCATTTTATGTTAGTTTGAATACTACCGACTTCAGCTTAAGTTTTCTATGGGTTTTTGTAAAAGAGGGTTTTTTTTCCTTGAAAGTGAAACCTTACTGACATTTTTTTCCAGTGGGTTTGTGTTTTGAGTTCTCGTTTACCGAGAGCGCTATTTGTTTTTTTGGAATTCAGCTTGTTAACAGTCAATATGAACGTTTTCTTTTTCTTTGAAATTAAAGTTGAGAAGCTGTCATCGGCATTTGCAGACAAGAACATAATAGCTCCTATGAACGTGCTTTGGATGTACCACTCCATCACAGGGAACGATACCGCAGCGAAAACAATTTGGGAAAAATATCTCATCAATGAGCCACGCCTAATGTTCCAACGTATTTTACAAAAAGCACGCGACAACAATGACGAAAAATTAGTCCAAACACTCGTCAAAACGCTAGCCAGCTCAAAGATTACTGGAGGAGCCATTGGAAATGCATATAGCTGTTTGTTGGATATTCAGTGCGCCAACCAAAACTACGACAACGGTTTGGAAACACTAAATGCCGCTCTTAAGGTTGGTCCAATAGAAAATATCAATCGTACAGCTTTGTTACGTTTGCAAGCCGGCTTAGAAGCCAATGGCAAACAATTCAATTTGACAATACCCGAAAAGAAGATTGAGAAGAATAGTGTTTCATCGAGCAGCAGTAGTGATAGCGACAGTACGTCAAGCAGCGATGACGACACAAAGCCAAAGAAGCCCTAAACAACGTCATCCGCTGTACGAGCTGAACTTCGTTTGGACTCAAGATTAATGCAAGTTTTCTTTTAAGTATTTTTACATGCCTAGTTGTAAATTGTTTAGGTGAGATAATCTATGTAAAGTCATTTATTGATACAACTTATTGTTAAAACACATCGCAACTGTTTTTGTGAATGCATTTGCGTTTTAAAATAAAGTGATAAACACCAGTTCGTGTTTATGTCATACCATAGCGTATACGGATGAATGTTTTATTTTCACAATGCCAATGATGCAGTCCGAGTCCAATAAACTTGGGTGAGTTCAATGTACATTTTAGAAATGTATTAATGTCGTTTTCCATTCGTTTCACTCGGGGATCCACTCATTCTGTACTCCAAAGGAGCAAGAAAACTGCTTCTGATTGAATCCACAAAAGTATTGGTGAAATGCAAAATTAATCTCCGGCAGCTGTCAGCTAACTAGTATAAAAATACATACCGCGATACCAATAATCATTTTTAGAGTCCAGGCTAAGTTTTTCGAATTCACAATAGCGAAATTTTCCATACAAAATTGCATATTCTGACGTAGGAAATATTTAGTGTGAAGGTTAAAAATGATTATTGGTAAGGGCCAAAGACTACACTTGTGTGAGTGCTTCTTGAATGGATCCTGACTTCAAATCGAGAAGCGAAATTCTCTCCTCAGAATCTCGCCAGAAGTGATTTTTGATGTGTAAACATCTAAGCGCGAGTTGTTGGAATCTGGTGGAGTAATTCCACATATTTAACATGCGGGGACGGCAATGCTTCCCGGTGATTTATCATTGCATACGTTTTATCATTGCATACGTTTTTATCATTGCATACATTTATGAGCTGGGGCATATTAATTTTAGCTTTTTGTTGATGTGAAAATAAAGCATGTTTTTCATATATTATGATGGTCTCACATTTCTTCCCTGTGACCAGAGACAAAGATAATGGAATACAGAGATATATATCTTTCCAGTGGAAAGGCGGCTGCCTACAAGCTGTTTTCCAGAAAAATTCATGAAGTCACACACACCTGCTCATTTCTATAATAGTATATGTGAGTTCATGAATTGGACTTTACTGCAAGAATAAAGTATTTTCTAATGTGTATTTCACTATTTTTTTTAGTTTAATCAACACCTCCACAAAATCCAAACAAATACAATATGAAACACAAAACAATTAAGCACCGCGATACTCGTAAAAGAAAGATGATTCGCGGTCGGTCATGAACAACATGCTTTTTTGTTCGTCACACGTATTCACAGACGGGGGTTGAAATTACAAAAACAACAATGTAAACAAATGGGTTTTGGGGGGATAGACGTACGAAAGATAGCCATCTCTTTTATTCATTCATCTCTGGCAGAGATGCCTGTGACGGACATCTCGAGGAAATTCAGTGCCAAATCTTTCGTGAATTACCAGGCACGCAGAAATCACAGCTGGACAGTACTAACAAAAATGTCGTAGACCAGCACCTCTACAATATGCAATGCAAGTCGAATGAAATAAGATAAATTTAATCTTGAAATGAACTCCCAACCGGAAAATTTGAACAACACGATATGGAACAATTATCGATACTGTCTTCCAGGTAGATTACAGTCTCGAACGAATAAATTATTGTTAATTCATAATTAGGGCTATCGCAAATAAGTTCCGATGGAAGTGTTTCCCTTGTCAGCAATGTAAATAAGTTTGCTGAATAGGAAACATTCCGGGGGAAATATTATTCCCGATAGGGGTGAATATATCAAGAATACGGTTATTACAACTCCCTCTTTTCTCAATGACGTGTATCAAGCCACACACATACCGCACGCACGGTGTTTACACATATATTTCGGGACTGTTGGATACAGTCGCACAATTTTTTTTCGATTCCGGACTCTCCCGGACGCTTCTTTTAGCCCAATGGAAAACGACATAATTTGCAACTTCTAATCGGAACGTTATCGAATGTCACTTGAGAAAGGATGAACTAGTCTACTTTCGGAGGAGTAACTTATGTAGCGCCATCCTGAAGAATAAAGATGATTTGTCTAATAATTACTTCGTTGCTTTAATTATTATTTATTCCCATACAGGTCCTAAAGAGCTTTTATTCTCTCCTTCATTTGCCGCATTTTCTATTTTCGATAAACCGATGGTCTCTTTTATTTTGTGCAAACTTCTAAGACAAGAGCTTCTGTTGCATAATTTTGACCTGTGAAAGTACACAAAGCCTTCGATAAATAGCTAAACCCGAGCAATGTTTGGCTATTACTTGCGACAGTATTTATTTCAATGTTTCTAGACCTCAACGTCGAGTCATTATCTGGATTTTATCGTCTAAGAAATACGGCACACATCGGAACGTCTGTGCATAAAGAATTTGCAATGGCAACATTGTTACGACGATCACTATACCTATTCAAATATGAACTTTATCAATATTTGCAAACTTTTCATAATTCTGCTGATACCTCTTCTTTTTGTGTCATTTCCTCTACGCGCACTTTAAGTTTGGACTTTAGCATGCATAAGCAATATACAAATTCAAATTTTCCTGCATTCCATTAAACGAAACCAGGTTCAAAGTTTAGCCGTGTGTATTCTTACGATTAATTTTAAATCGCATTAAGAATCCATTAAGTAAATGTATTCTGATTTAAAGGGTCGTTAAAAGTCAATTTAGTTTTTACACCATTTTGTACCATTTATTTATAAAACTTCTTAAAAAAAAAAAAACAGAGTATTACTTAAGTTCTTATATGAATTCACTTAACGTGTCTTCTTTGATTTGTCTTTTGGAGAACTGTTGCCCCCGCCGAGAATCTTCTTTCGTTGTGCGAACATGTGCAAATACATCTGAGGAAACAGTGGAATGTAGAGAAACATAACGATCCACAGAAGGTAGAAATACGAGAATGTAGAGTTCAGCTTGTTGGGCATCTCCACGGTCCAAACTTTATTCGTTCGGGCATAGCTTTGTGCCCACCAAAAGCATAGCAACTCTCCAGTCACTCCAATTGGATAGAGGGCAATAAATGTAGTGTAACGCAACCATACAACAAAGTGTGGCACCATTTTCACAATATTCAAAGCATAGTAACCATACCGAATGATTTCGGTAATAGACCATGCTAAAAGAGCGATTGGAAGTCCAGGAGACACTTTTCCAGTTGGAGTGGCCATAACTACACCACAAACAACCATCATGCGACTGAGTACCTGAAAGGTGGTAATAACAGGATTACTCTTTACCAGTCCCAAGGCGGCGTTGACTATTTCCAGGGCAGCAGCATTTTGGAATATTATGACGGCCAGTTTCGTGTAGTCCCAGAGTGTTATACTCGCCCTGAATGCAGGTCCAGCGATTAGATAATAATTAGCTAGTTGATAAAGAATGTAACTCCAGCCGACCACTTGAATAGAATTATAGCCAAAGAGATATGCTTTCGCAAAGAAACTTTGTTCCTGTTTTGGTTTTGCTGCTTTTGACTGTGACATGGTTTCTGCCGCTGTTTATCGCTGATAAAGTGTTACTGATTATGTGCTTGGTAATAGGGCACTGGATTGAACTTTCACCTATGGTCCGATTGTTGATTTGCGAATGGATATGTAACTTTCACCACCACAAGAGAACCAGGCAGGTAGACACCGAAAATCCGCAAACCAACAGCAACCCTGAGACTTTGGAGGTGATATGATTCAATGTCAAGTTTTGTCAAACTGATATGACAATTGAATAGGTACTAAACATGTGTTACGGTGTGAATTGGTGTTAAATATCGTGGGATTTATCACTTTTTGTGGGATTTTCGATGTCTAAAAATAATTCCGTGGGATATAGGGAAACAGCAAGAAAACTTGGGATTTTTAGGAATCTAAAGAAAAACATGCAAACTATTAGTTTTAGCAACAATTTCATCAAATCATCTAGATTTTACCACAAAAAAGATTCCATACAAAATTATGAAAATTGTCCTTCAATAAAATTTTCTAGTACCACCAAAAATATTCATAGTAAATTAACCATCTGCGATTTTAGTACTAAGGGTTCATTTAATATTAATTTGTTTCTGTGCAATACAAAGTTTACTTGAAGAATTCAAATTTTCCGCAAAAAGGTATCGAGGATTTTTTAAACGAATTTAAGTACCACAAATGGGAAAAAATACTACGCCTTGTGGGATAAGTAAAGAGAGAGTCCGAAAACACTGGTGTGCATATTCACAGTAAATTTGTTATGTTCAAGTGCCCTTACTGTTTAGAACGGCAGTGAAGTAAAAATCAATCATCTTATAAATTTAGGAAATTTAAAAAATGGTAATAAAATGTAAAAATAAACTTATTAACATATTATTTCAATAATTTTGACAGAAGTGTCCCTTTTTTAACAAAAGACTAATTAATGGATGAACAATGGTGAAGCAATCCTCAACTAAATTAGAAATCTATATTCAATTATTCTCCTGTGAGCTCGAAAAAACCACATGAATTATTTCGATTTTTTTTCCGTATAATTAAGAGGACAGTTTTGGCTGTCAACAACTACTCTTCATAACAATGCACGTAATCTACTCTGATTATTTTTCTCTTAACAAATTTTTAGAACGACCTTTTGTGATTTTAGCTGTCTGTATTATATAAAGGAGCTGTCTGCCTGTAAAGGAGGATTTTCAGCACGCAATTACAGCATCTACTGTGAATCGTCGAAGTGTCAAGTTGGTGTCAAGTAGAGCGTAGTTGTTGTAATTGCGTGATGAAAATCCTACTTTACCTTGCTTTGTTGAGATCGAAGTTTCAAAAAACAAAACTTGCCTCAGATTTGAAAAGGAAACGAAATACGAAGATAGCGCAACTTAGCGCAACACTATGCGTAGCAAGTGAACGGATTTGGTAGAACGCTACCCTAAATACCCAATTTATAACCTTGTGAACATTCTCACGGATTGACATAAACTGTCAAAACTGGCAATACCCAAACATATTATCGAAAATCACAATAGTCAGTGTACAAAGCAATAGTGTAGTTGATTTAGAAATTGGTCAGTTTTATAACACATTTTTTACCTTATCAGCAACAAATTCAGAAATCAATTGTGTTTGATAACGCTCCCCTAACTAACTGCGCTACAATGGATAAAAGCTTTGATATGGAAGCCACTTGTCCAGCACTCGAATACGCTCCAATGGAAAAGTATGGCGAGAATGAGAATAGTTGTCCCGCAACGATGACCACTAACACAGAGTCTCTGGAAACATTGGTGTTAGTGTTCCATATATTTTTTACAATCGTTCCGATTCTCTTCTCTGTTGCAATCGCAATAGTAGCGTCGCGAAAGATCAACTTCTCCAGTGATACATGGAGGTACCTTTTGGAGTTCGTTATCATAGTCATTCCTATAATTTTAAATGTTACTATCTGTAACCCTTTTGTCGAAGTGATATGTGCAGTCCTTGCCATCATAGTGTTTTTACTGTTCAGGAGAAACAACATTACTCCATTTCTGGATCAGAGAAAAGTTATAAGCCTAGGACACCAGCCGAATGTGCTAACATTACTGCGGTCCACGATTAACATAATCACGGCGGTATGTATACTGGCGATTGATTTCAAATCATTCCCAAGGATGTTTCGAAAGAGCCGAACATATGGCGTGGGTTTGATGGACACTGGTATAGGGCTGTTCGTCTTCAGTATGGGCTCGGTTTCAAAACCACCAAGGTCGCGTAGGGATTTTATGAAACTGCCAAAGATGGTTGCCCCCGCTTTGATTTTGGGTCTAGCTCGAACCGTTGTCCTTCAAGCGATTAACTACGATCAAGACGAAACTGAATATGGACGACATATCAATGCGTTTTTTACATTGGGATTCACAAAGCTCATTGGAGGATTAATCAGCGCAATCGCTATGACAGAACTCCAATTGCTTTTGCTGGGAATCATCATCCTAACCGCACACGAGGGACTGTTGCTATCCGGCTTGGCAGATTTTGCAATGGATATTAAAAACACTCGTGAAACTTTTATTAATGCAAATCGAGAAGGATTTTGCTCGCTTCTGGGGTTTGTTGGAATTTATTTAGTTGCAATGTACATTGCACGATTTCTTTTCTCCGAATCAACGCTATTGGTGGCAGAATACTCTAAGAAAATCAAGAGACTTAGCTGGGTGGTAGCTTGCGTTTGGGTGATATTAGTCATATGCATAGCAACAAGTGGAATTTCCCGCAGAGTTTCGAATTTTGGATATGTCACATGGACCTTATCTATCGCAATGACTGTGTTGCTGTTTTACATCATTCTGTCTGACTACGCTCTCTATGCGTGGACAGAATCTGAGCAAAGTAAGCTTCCATCGCTCATGGACGCAACGAATCGCAATGGATTGGTTTTTTTTCTGATTGCAAATATCCTAACCGGGTGTGTAAATATGTTTCTTAAACCAGGTAACCGCGATGCACCTATTAGTATTTTAATTTTAACTTTGTACATGTTGTTGTCATCGTCCTTAGTGTATGTTCTTTTAAGGATGAGAATAAAGATTGCCTAATTGTTAGAGGGGCTATGTTTGTTTACTTAGACAAAGGCAGAGATACCAGGAAAAGCTGTGGCATGTGCTTCTACCTATAGTGTCTATACTTACACTGTAATAATCTAATGCAATCTACAAAGCAAGCAAACTAACTTAATTACCATAATGGTATGGGGAAAAGGAATCGATGTCGAAGGTAATTGAATCAGAGACATGAGAAGGAACTGAATAACATAGAAAAAGGTAACCTCTCGCAGCAAAAATGAGAGGAAAACTTTTATTGTTTGAAAGCGTTAATATGAAAAATTTTAGATTTAGAGTCAAAGCTTTGTTATCAATTCTAAGTTATTATGCGTCGGAAATGAAAATGAAGGCTTTGCTCTCTGCCCTCGGTATATCAGAGAAGCTCCCATCCTTTTCAGTTGAAACTGAACAATTTGAAACAGGTGTGGTTAGTGGAATTATTTCGATAAGGCAAGATAACCCTTACATTTTTGCCCGTCTTTTTGACATATGCTCGAATAAAGTCAAATAACAACTTAATCATTCGATGCATAAAAGTTTATTGCTTTCCATTTTTTGGAATAGATAAGATAAAACTAATTCATAGTAATAGTTACTGATTAATGAAGAATGTAACTTTAATAATTGATTGTGGTTATAGCATGCACATAAATACATAAATGTCCAAACAGAAAATGAAGGCGTCAGCGAATATTCAATTTTCGAGCTTGTATTAAGTTTATTTAAAGTTCGGTGGTATTTAAGCCCAAAAACACAATCATGTGCCCATGAACTTTAAAGTATGTGCAGCAAAAGAGTGATGAAAAGAAAGAGCATAATGGAAAATCTATAGAAATAAAATCTCTCGACTTGGTAAGCTGTACTCTGTGTTGAACTCTGTGTTAATTTAGTTCGCGTGTGCTCATTTTACTCATTTTCTCCTCATCATACACAACTTTTTGAAGAGATTCGCCTACATACAAGCATGAGACAACCGTCGTTATTTCCTTTGGCTGAATTTCGCTATCAGTATGCAGTTTTAACTGACCTACACTAACTAAAATTCTAAAAAATTTACGTTTATTTATTAAGTTATTTATTTAATAGTTTTCTGTTTAACCGAAAAGTAAAATAATAAAGAAACGAAAACAATATTGTATAATATATAATTGAAAATAATTATTACGCTAAAAAAACAACAAAGAATATAAAGAAAAATATTAGAACGCCAAAGATTTTAATCATCAGCCAGCGGTTCTTTGACACCGATTGGAAATACTTGAGAATCTCACCATGGGCTGCCTCTATGTTGAGCTCAGCATCTTGAACATTCGTATCGATTCGTTCCACGATCTCCTCCTGCTCCTTAACCATATGTGCCAACTGCTGAAATATACCGCCCAACTCGACAATTGTACTCTCAATGTTCTGCATGGTTTCGGCTCTTTGTTGGACATAATTATCAGATTCGTCATACAACACTAGCTGCTGCTGGGCTTGAATTTGATTCGAATGTCCCGATGCGCCACCTAATAGTGGGCGGTTCTCATCCGCAGACATATCGATGCTAATTTGATTTTCTTCGCTGAGAAGAAGACTTCCCTGCTTGGCTGTTGCAGCTGACATTCTACTTGTCATGGGTCCTTGGCTAAATTGGTCACGACGTGTCTTTTGTTGTTTCAAATTCTCCGTTCGGACTTCAAGAATCTGCTTAAAGTCAGTACTCATGGTGGCCAACTTGGATTGTAGTGCAAGTACCATATTTGAGGAATGTGATACCAGATGCTTGCCATTGCTCGTTCGGCGTTGATCCTTGGATATATCTTGCAGCCGAGCGATCTGTTGGTTGAGAGCATTTAGATCGCCTTTTATGATATAGGTAAGTTCTTGGATCTCTTGTGGCCGATCGTCAAAGAGGCTTTTCTTCTTTGCCACTGAAATGAAATAAAACTTTTTAGACGCATTGATGGGTAAGATTTTTTTTTTGTGCTCAAACAAATAAAATACATTGTTTTGTACCTACGAGTGACAAACATCAACTGAAAAACTATTACTTACAAAGTGTTAGCTTTTCCAGTTTAGCATAAGTGCTGGCGATATTTTTGCCAATATATTTCGCTACCATCATGAATTCCGAATGACTTTGAATTTGTCGGGCTTTTCGTGGATCCTTCACACTGACCGCTCTTGATATATTTCGACTTTGCAGCGAACGAATCGCATTGGCGAATTCGCCTGTTCGATCTCGAGCTGCCATCACTATAACCTTTTCTTTATCGAGTTGATCGTCCAATGTATCACTGGAATCTCCTTCCAGCTGTTCCGAATATGATGGAAAATTGGAATCAGTACTACTGTTTTCGCTTACTGTTGCTGCTGTGAGTGGAGTTTGAATCAATGCCCTTAGGGCATTCCCCGAAGTTATTTGTATACGATTGGACAAATTGCGTAGATTCCAGCCTTTTGAATACTTCTTATTATCATCCGATTCTTGTAGCAAATTGAGTTGTGTATCAACAACTATAGACGTGGGAAGAGTTGTGGTTACTGTGCCGCTGAAACTTTCGTCTGCGTCAGTGTAAATTCCCGATTGTAAACGACGTCTAGTGTGCATCTCATAATACACGGATAATTAACCAAAGTCAAATGGATTTCAGTGATCCTGATAATGCATTCAATATCGAGTTTTTTTTTATTTTTAAGTGTTTTTAACAAAAGTGCAAGTTTTTTATGCAAGTGACTCAGCAAACAAATGTCCTTGAGGAAGTAGTTTTATGTTCGTTTTTTTCCACTTGTGATTGAGTGTTTGCACTTGATACGGGCTTATTTTGTTATATTTTGGTGCACAACTAGCGAATTAGTAATTATTTTTGGGACATGGAGAAATTAAAAATAAGAAAAATAAAAACCCGAAAAGAGTTTAGTGACATGACAGATGATACGTGGACTTGTCAAATTTGATGTTATTTGCTTTATTATATTTATATCAGAGTAGAGGTGGCGCTCTCGTAGCTTGAGGTAAATAGAACAAAATTGTTACTTTCCAAAAAGCACCATTTAGTACCAAAAATGTTATTATTTTATTAATAGGCTTTTTTTTTTGTTTAAGGCTGGTACGCTGATCGAGTGAAGTGAAATTTTCACTCCTCTCCAAAAAGTCCTGTGAAATAGAGAGTGAAATATTTTGTTGGAGATTTTAGTTGGAGAAATTTATGCAGGGTGACTGAGCTCAAAAGTTTTTGTTTTTGCGGCAGTTCAAGACGATCTTATGTTAGGTACCTATAAAATAAAGAATACTCCAATATTCAACTCTCGCACTTTTATTTTACTAGACAAGAAGAAACAAATTGGAATCTTCACTTTTTGTGAATCATGTGATACTGTAAAATGTATTGACTTATTGGAAGATATTCATCCGTGTTCAACCACAATAACAATAAGTAAAAAAATAAAACCAAACCAAATTCTGCAACCAGTATGGACCTACGGGCACCAGTTGTGCGTATGATCGCGCCAAACGTATTTCTAAAAAATTGAGATCTTTCGAAAATATTACAAAGGAACATATAGTCATAGTCAATGCACTTTGGTACACGCACAACGCTGATCTACATACGGATCTAGATATTGAAACAGTGAAGAAAGAAGTCGAAAAAGTTGCTTAAATGCGCAGAGCTTCTCAACCACGTTAGCTTAGAAACAACCGAATTATTAAATACAGGCAGTGTAATCAGGAGATTAAGGCGGATAAAACATGTTGATCTATAAAAATATGCTATAAGTCAATATATTTTCTAACAAAAAAGTTCAGATATTCTACAAGAGTGATCTTTCGATTAGTCGAACGGCTAGGCGCAATCACATTCGGTTGGCAAAAGTCAGTGCCCTCGGGAGGTGTTTTAGATCGGCTGAAAGGCCTTCCCCTCCCTATTGTCGAAGCATCTTTCGCGTACCTACTAGCTCTCCAATGACTTTCGATGATTTTCCCTTCCAGCGAACCTCCAAAAACACAAAAAAAATGGTTCGTATTTTGTTCATGACAATTTTAATAGTTTTCAATTTGGCAAATAATACCTGATTTGTAAAATAGACAGGACAGTCGTCAAATTTAAATAATTAACAGTGCATGGAAATTATACACATTTTCAAAGATCATCTGCTGGTATTGCTTGAACAAAACTGGGTAGAAAAATATTCTTGAGGCACCCTGCTTATGGAAAAATTCATCCATGCCACCAAATATTTGTACACCTAACATTATTGCACTATATTCAATGAAAAAACAATTTTATAAGTGCGAAACACTTATTATTCTCTTAAGGAAACATCTGAAATTCCAATAAATTTCTAAACTGCATCCTACAAATCATTTTTCACGCTGAAATGTCAAAAAATTAATGCGACGGACAATAAAAACCCAGCGAAATAGCTGCGGAGAGATTTTAGTATCGCCACCTACGACTCAGTTTTGGAAGCGATAATTTCCACTCGAACTGCGTACCGCCTAGTGAAATTTTCATTTGGAAAATTCATTTTGACATTTCGCAGTGAAAAATTTGTATGAAAAATTGGATTTCACTTGAACTGCGTACCAGCCTTTAGATGATGGATGCTGCCAGCAACAGAAACAATCGAAAATTTCGTGTAAATCGTTTAGCATTTCCAAAATCTTTTCCATATTGTCATTGAAACCAAAGCTAAAATGTAGTCAAACGAAACAGAATTTGATAGAATAGGCGGGACGCGGGAGCCTTGTTTTTATGGATCTGTTTCTGTTTCAGTTTTGTGTAGCTGAGCGAGCAACGTAAACAGAACCAGAATTTACAACAAAACGAAAAAAACTTTCTTTTCCCTTTCAGTTTCAGTTCTTCACTACTTGGTGCCTTAACCAACAAAAAAGACATTTTTTTCACAGAAGTTGTAACTTTTTCCAAAATGATACCATTGTATTATTTTAATAAAAACAAAGCGGCACCACTTCTCCAAAGTCAATTGTCAAGCGCAGCAGTGACGTTTCAATTCAAGATTTTTTTTTACTGCCGAAACCCGAAACAAGTAAATTGGGAAAATTTATTGCACCGTTTATTGGTTCAATTATTTACTGGCTGAATAAGACTTAAGATAAAAATGACTTTATATCATTTTGGTAATTGTGTAGCACTAGTCTATGCACCTTATTATATGACTTATAAATATTCAGGACTGTAAGTACAACTAACCTCCAAATGTCTTGCGCTCATAAAAACTCTGGGCACCAAATTAATTAAATTAAAATAATTCTTCCACTTTCAGCTCAGAGTATGGTGCGTTTTGGAAGTGTATTCAAGCCGGCGGAATATATATCTTTACTCAACTCTGTAAAATGTTAGTTTTAGCGACATTCTTTGATTCGGAAACATTCACATCTTCTGGCGACTTCAATTTTCTCTCCGTAAGTTTTTTCCACGTTTACCTCAAATCGCCACTATTCTTATGTGCCTTCCATTGTAGGAGCTCCTTCGATGCAGTGTCGATATTGCTGATCTACTCGGCTTTGCAGTGATTTTGTCTCGAATTCCTGGCAAAGGTCATAGTAAACTCATCACTGCCGGATTAGGATGGGCGGCCGCAGAAGTTATACTCTCACGTGGACTTTTGCTGTGGTCGGGCGCTAGAGGAGCAGAATTCAGTTGGATATACATACAAAACTGCCTGGAATCAAATGTGCTATTGGTACGTGTGCTCGTAAGAAGTGTTCTTTGCATCGTAATCTAATCTCCCATCTCGTTATCTGTAGATTCAACATATTACAACAGCGACTCTGATCTGGCTGTTCACTCGCCATGATTTGAATAAGAAACTGAAGCCTTTAGTTACATTCTTGTTGGTTGCAACCGTGTTCAAAGGCGTCTGGCTAGATGGTCTCCTTAGTGTGCTCTCGCTGGGTCTCTGGACTACGATTGCGTTGAAGGCGTTAACAGCCGCTGGTATTGGCTTCATTTCGTTGCACATCTATACTGGTCTAGCTCAACAAATAGGCATTTAAGTAAAACATTTGCTTGTATTTAATTTAATTTACACATTAAAATGAAAATAACTGTAAAGTTAGTTAACGTGGCCGTAAGTTATGTTCAACTGCCTGATCGTCCTTGGTCCCATCTTGATGGATTCGATTGACTGGTTGTGGTCTTTCATTATTTCAATGTACTGTTGTCCAGCAAGATCTGCAATTTGTTGTTAAATATTACAAATATTTTAAATATATGTAGGGCAAAACATTTCACCTAACAACGTGCGGAATGCCAAAGCTGCATTGATACGATTGGCACCAACGATAATGGTATTCATATTGATTATCGGATTTTGGGTCTTCCAGGCGACGAGTAGTTTTAGGAGAATTCCCTCTCTACCCCATTCGGACCTTAATCGAATTCTTAAAATAAAATATTTTAAGGACTCTTATTTATTTGTTTACCTTTGAGTTTCGGCTTCGACTGCGAAGTTAAATGAGATTGCCTTGAGATCAATCTGAGGAAATAAAAACTTTATTTAAAGGCATATTTCGAATAAAAATAGAAAAATAATTGAAGAAGAACCAAATCAATCAAACATGTGGCCCGTGGAAAAGAATTGAAAGTGCGATCGAAAAATTGTTTCAAACATGCTACATTTCAATTCGTGTTTCGTTATAAATCAGGAATAGAAACCAACGAAGAAATACTTAGTCCCGGATAATATCGCTATACACTTGATAATATATATAAACACTTTGCGATAATGACGCAATTAAGTATAAATGTGTTAAGTATACGTCCCCGAATTTCGACTGATTTTACCTCATCGAGTGAGCACTTCAAAGACGGGAGATCTTCGTGCAGTTCACCACTCTGGCAGGTTCCATTTGGCTGCAGGAAACAATTGTTATTTTGATCTGTTTCACTTGGAATGTTATTATTTATTTCGAAAAGTGTTTGAAATTTTTGAATCGTTTCTTCTCTAAGGGGCTCCAGCGATTTCTTGCATCTAGCTTTAGTTTTATCCTTTAGTTTAACAACAGATTCAGAACTCTCACATTTCCTCCCAAGAATCTCTTCAATTATAAGCTGTCGGTTAAGGTTAACATTGCTGTTCTGCCTCAATTTAGATTTCAAACAACTTTTGAAACTAAAGAGCAGTTTTCCACTTTGGAATCTAAGGATGCTCATTAAAAAATAAAATGTATTTAAGTTAAGTTTAATGACACGCACCTTCGATGTGGACCTCTCTCGAATACATCTGCTGGTTGTCGATATTTTTCAATTCTAGCAATATGTTCCTTGTTGTTCTGCGAAAATTATTGTTTATTTTGCTTGTTTCATTTTCGTGTATAAGATGTAACTTACTCGGTCATGGCAATTAAAGCCAACGTTTTTTAAAAGCGATTCCATGTCATTTTTTGGAATTTTTGTGACCCTATCCACTATAAGTGTGTGTTTTATTTTTGGGACCGGCTTTTGGTGTACAGATTCAGTTGTTAAGATATCATTAGCCAACCTTTCAGATGTTGATATTTCATTCAAATCCTTAAAGGAAATAAATCGCATCAAAATTTATTTCGTAGAGTTTACGTAGAACTCACTTACATCTAACGAAATTAAATTCATTGGCAATTTGTTTTTTGTCGATTGAGACGAGGAGGACATCACGTTTTGGTGCGTTCGGCCGCTAAAGACGAAAAAATACAATTGAAAAGAGCCTCACACTATTTACTATGCGTAATACTTTTGAGAAGAATTGGAAATGCTTTTCTCAGCTTCAGTTGATTGTTGACTTCTCACGTCGCTAAAGGGTACAAATTTACAGATTTGAGTGAAACTACGATCAACCTCGTCCTTTTTGCTTACACTTACATGCTGAACTCTGACATTGACCCATTGCAAAATGATGGTGAACAACGAATATTATCAGCATACTCATTTGATAAGCCTTTTATAAAAAAAAAATATGAAAATGGGTCTCGTTGTGAATTTTATACTTACTGTTGGGTTTTTTAAATGGTGAGCAGTCAGTTGCTTCGTTTGATGACTGAAAGATAACAAAATTATACAATACAGAGAGAAATATAAAATACATTGATAAAGAGGGCATACTTTCCGTTTCCTTGTGGGAGTTGGCTCGGTTATTGCTTCGTCTGCTGTGAAAGAGAGACTATTTATGTAAACGTCCAAAACTAGTAGCAGTTTCAGTGAAATAATAAGTT
Organism: Cheilosia vernalis; assembly: GCA_949126925.1. NCBI lineage: Eukaryota > Metazoa > Arthropoda > Insecta > Diptera > Syrphidae > Cheilosia > Cheilosia vernalis. The sequence goes on from OX421362.1 coordinate 9,464,079, forward strand.
TATTGTACGAGACAAGCTTTTCAGGCTTATTTAATTATAAAAAACTAGCCCCGATCATCTTGTACCACAACCAATTCGGTGCATTAGCCGTGAACATTGCTCCTAAAAGCGTATTATCTAAGCCCGATGTCGATGCAATTGCTTGCACTTAAAGAAATGATAACAAATACCGACATTGTTTTAATAATTAAGGTTCGGGTGTCTAGCTTCACAGAGTACACGAAGAGAAGTTAATCGACCTAAATATTCGCCTTTCTAAGAATTGGTTAAAAAAATGTTTATACCACTAAATTGCGAAAGAAGCATCGTCCTTTCGTCTTGAGTTGCTTCGCCGAAGGCTTCTTCTTCCTCCGGATGTGGACTATCCCAACTAAATTGCCTTATCGTAATTTTTTGTATTTGTCGTATCTCTATGCATGTCGAAGTTCTTATCTTCTTTTCGCTACTTTCGCTCTGTTTAAAAGAGGAGAAAATTATTTTTAAATAAAACTCTCCAGAAATACTTACCATTTCTGTGGGAAAGTTAAACTTTTCCTCAGAGTAATCATTAAAAATCTCAGATTCATTTAACAGGCTCGTTATATCCAAGCCATCACATGATTCCAAGCGCCTTTTTTTGATTCCATTGCAAGCTACCATCGAACTATCAAAAATTGTATTTTATTGGGACTTCCAAAAAAAAGATTAATAATTGCAAACCTGGTCCTTTTTCCCGAATACTGCTTCATAACGAATTTATTGAAACAAACTACATTCTGAGTTATACCTGTACAACTAATTCTTCTAAAATTCACTTTTCTCTTAAAATAGTAGTTATACTTACAATACAAGTGTTGGACCTGTTCGGCGAATATGTGAATTGTACCGAAAAACAACTTGAATAAAACTCGAAATGAGAGATTGTTCTTCTTGGATCGAATGATTTCCATAATTTCTTCACTAAAAAAAAATTTAAATATGTATAGGTTCCCTACCATATTTGGAAAGCAATGCTTTGAGTTTTTTGTTTTATGGCCTTACCACTTTTCCGGAATATCGACGGCATAGATATGGGCTCGTTGGAAGTTTGAATGCAACGCTTTTGGATTTGTTCCCGCAACCCAACTCATCGCAAACGTACCGCCATTTTTAACTGATATTAAACTCATATCTATTATTGCCATTTTGAAGATCTACTAAACATTAGCTGTCAAGATGTTTATTAGTTTTATTTTTATGTTTTTGCTTAGGTAGGCAGTTGACAAAATACTAGAGTAGTACCTAGTACTCCAAATAACATATCTTTGATTTGTTAAATAAACAAATGGCTTAAGCTAAAAACGATTAAACAATTCTCCTTAAATACCGGATATCCACTTCGCTTTTGCATGTGCATCCGATGACGTCAACGTCAAAATTCCATTTAGTTTAACGACTTCATGTTTGATACCTAGATGTCGCGGTTAGATTATTTTAACACGACCTTGTAACCAGTTTGTAACAGCCAAGTGGGCGGGAAACAAATTTTCTCACAAAACGTCAAGCAAGAATTGGCTGATGAAGAACTATTATTTTCATATAAAAATTTAAATTTGGTCAAAAATTAAATATACCCGTTGGAAACTCGGCTGGAAAGCGGTTTAGCAAAAATGTTTCTCTTATTTTAGCCACAACCCCAAGGAATAAAGTTTGTGCAATGTTTATTGAAGGTATGTTAGGTTAACTAATTGAAACAGATTAACTGAAGAGATTTCCAGAAAATTAAATAAGCTGTGATGACGGTGGTATGGTCGACTGCGGTAGGTAACTGCTTGACTTCCGGTATGGTAACGTCAACTGCTCTGACATTAGCAGATGGTGAAATCCGCATTTGTGTGTTTTCTACCGTTTAATGCCGAATTCGAAGTCTAACGGCTATATTGAGCAGATTTCTTAGGACAGTTCGCAAACAGACATTTGAGTGAGGTGGCGCAAGGAAAAAAAAATCGAGCTGTCGTGGGACGGCCGAATGAAGCGAAGCATTGGACGTAAAGTATTGGCCCGTGTTACGTGGCGGCCTATTTGAAATTAATTTTAATTTTTCATAGTGCCAGTTAGTTTAGATTACTCTCTCTGTTCCTCTTTCGCTCGCTACACACATATATTTAAGAATTTTTCGACTTTTCTTTTTTCCTAATCCATCCCTGAATCAAGACGAACAACACAAAACAAAAATCATCCAAATCGGTGGAGCCGTTCTAGAGTTTTCATCTTCCAAGTGCGCCATGGAGGGGGAAGTTAACGCTACGGTGACGATTTTTTTCGGTTTACTCCCCATCTTTTTGAATAATTTATATGCGTGACCCACCGACCGTCCGTAAAAAAGCTATATTCGCTTCAAAATAAAACATTAGTTAGTAAAAGAAGTTACACTAGAGTTTTTAAGTACGGCATTTTTATTTTATTTTTTTGTTTCCGAAAGAGCACTAGCGAGTCCGCTACCCAGTACACCATGTAAAATATTCTTCTCGTTTTTCATCGTAGTTCTAATAAAACATTAAATCACGTCATCATTGTATTGGTTTTTCTTTATTTTTATTCTGTTTCTTTATTTGTTTTATGTTTTTTTTTTGTTTGTTTGTTGTTGTTTCATTTTTATAATAATCATAACTGTAATAATAGTTTCTTATAGTTAAAAATATTATTACTTAAAAATGTTTATTAATTCTCATATTTCAAGTTGGTTTTCAATAATGCTAGTTATTATTTTTTCATTACACTCGTCCATTTTGTTCACCTGTTTGATTTCATTATTTGCATGTAAAAATGGGAGATTTTGTGTTTATTTATATATAATGTTATAGATCATGAATTGTGAAATAACATTGTGTATGTGTACCATTGTTCGTAAACTGTATCTGTTGTTGTAGTTGTTTTATTTATTATCGATTTATAAATATTTGCTTTTTGCTTTCATTTCAATCTTTGCTTTTATTATAAATCCTACTACATATACTCATATACATATTTTAAATTTTTTCATCTAATAATTTAAAACGATAAGTCATATTATATGTTCTTCAAATAAAAGCTACAAGTTCTGTAAAACTAGAACAAAAACATTTTTGTTTTCGTTTCATTTAAATAAAATATATATCTATATATATATAATTCTCAATTGGAAAACAAAATTAAAAGATCATTGCGACGCATCTTGCACAGATTTTTTCTTCTTGTTTTTGTTTTTCTTCTAAGCAGACAGTTAAAAAGAAAGGAGTAATTTAAGAATTTCAATATAAGCAATATAAGATTAAAAGTACAGAAATAATCAGCATGTAATTTTCATTTTGTTATATTTGTGTTCCTAAATTTACATAATATTCTATTTTGTTGTTTTTTTCTTTTTATTTATTTAATATCGTATGTAATGCTTATAGATTTAAATCTTAAATCTGTAGATAAAGTCTGTTAATTAATATTTTTTCTTTTTATTCGTAAATAAATAAAAATTTGTTACGTAAATTTCTTGATATGAATGTAATCGAAAGTTTTTTAATTTTTGTAAAACGAAAATATTTGGAAATTGGTAAAGCGATTTTATGTTCTAAATTCAGCTTCCCTCATCAATAATCATAAGCAACTGGAAGCTCGGCTTAAGCTTTACTGTTTTGTTATTCATCAATTCAATTTGCATATTATCTAAAAATTTGCGAGGGTCTGACCAAATTTCAATAAAAAAAAGAATCTACGAAGGAGCTCTGTGTACTTAAGAAAACCGAGACATCTTTTGCGCTAGTATAAAGAAATTCAGGTCCATTAACATTCATTTTTATTATCCTTCTCGTATTACAAATAATGCAAAAGATCAATTATGGAGCCTATTTCAAAACTATTCGTTTGCGTGAGCTTTATTTTTAGCACGAATAAAAGGGACCGCACGACATTGAGCTTTTTTCAGGACAGTTTTACCTTTGACTGTTTGTCTGAAAATTATGTCTTCCCGGGGAGTTCATCCTGGTACCCACATTAAGTAGTATAGTGTCCAATCCGCTAAATATAAGCTCCTTTCCTCCAAAAAAAGGCTTTATCATGAAAACAACGCAACGAAAAACGTGTTCTCGAAAACAAAACATAACGACCGAATACCCGGATTTGGTACCAGCCGAACTCGGGTTTTCATTTGTCATGTCGGGACAGGTGCACTGCACACGAACTTTAACTATACTCTCTTGTATTATATAGAATTGGAAAATATCATGCACTATGCTTTATGAAATCCGTTTTAATGCTTAATTCAAAAATTCTGTTTAAACAAATTCCGCTATAAAATAATCTAGCTCTATGCTTACACGTTGTAGTTGTTTTCAAGTGCGTTGATTTTCCATTGTCCTTAGTCCTATATCGATCAAGGAATTCTGAGTTGAATACGCAGTCGGATAATTATCATTTATGCTGTCCGTTGAATATACATTCGTGATTTATACCATGCTGCCCCAAAGCTTTGCTTAATATTTATCTGACAGCAGAACACAGCAGTAAAAAGGTTTTTATGTCATGAAACGAAGAGATTATCAAAAATTTAGCTTCAACTACTATGGACTCACGTCAGGCGCAATTTGGAAGGCAAATATTTTTGGTTTGTCTTTAAACTGAAACGCTTGCAGATTTATGGAAGCTGGAAAGTGAAAATATGTTAAGATCTGACAAAGGAACGCTTGATGGTGAGTGGATTTCCGCTTTAGATTCTCCTGCGTTGGAATATTGACAGTCAAATGACGTTTTTTGTCTTGTAAGATTTCTGTGTCTCGAAAGTAGAATTCGCTACTACTTCAATATCCTATGTTGGCAAATCAAGGTAGAGATTAAGAGTTAGGTTCTGTAAGGCGAAACGATCAAAACGTTTTCGTGTGCACGAATGATTTGTCCTATGTTGGACAAGCAAATATCTTTGTGCACTCGACGAGGGGAAAGTAATCAGGTGTATTCAAGTAACTTTTCTGTGCGTATTCATGGTGAATCACAGTGTATTCAAACGAATTCGCATGCAATCACAAGTAGAAAATCTGTAATCAAGGACTACTCAAAAATATTGATTTCTTCCCCCTCGGCACTCGACAACGTTTGAACTTTTCGCCTTACACAATCTGACCCCAGGAGTTTTCACTAAGGCAGTCCAACATGCAAACACAGAAGAAATTTGGTAGAGTTTAATGTTGTGCATATTTAGCTGTCTTTACTTTTGTGGTTACAAAAATTGCCAAATTGCGTTGATTCTTTCCAATGCTTTTCCCGTGGTACTGCTCTTTTCGAATTAGGATCCAAATTGTTCGGAAAAACAATTGCGTGTGAAGACAATTTTACAATTTTTTTTTACATTTACCAATTCATCCCTTTTTAGTTCCACTGCATGGTTAGCGAAAATATACACAATCATGTTTATTTATATATTCTTTTTATTAACTGCTGTATTGGTCGCTCATTCACGTGCGTCATGTTTTCTCACATTATTATATAAAAACATTCGAGATTCGCGGAAAAGACTATATATAAGCTTGAGTTTATTTTTTTTCAATCGTTTCAAATCGAGTCGGATCTAGACCAAAGTGAATCACAAGATCCCTCCACTTTACTAAACATCAAAAGTGTGTGACTTAAAATGTTCACCACCTTCACATGGGAGTACTATTTAGCAATCAGGCGCGGTAAAGCGTGCTCTAACCAACAAACAAAATAAGAAAAAGCCAGAAATATGTTGTACTAAAGATGTATGTACCTACATTTTTTTCGATTACATGCATACCCAAAAATAAAAATGTTTCGCGCTATTCTTCTTTCTTACTTCTTCCACTAGTATTACTACTATTATAATCTCGCATGTGATACCAAATGCTGTGCAACTACCTTATATAACATCTAGTAAATCAATTGTTTGTCCATCATAATTCGTTTATGTTGCTTTTTCTTCTCCACATCATCTTTAATTTTATTTGCTTTTGTGTTGTGTTCCTTTATACATTATCATTGTTTTTATAATTTAATATGATTTGTTTTTTTTCTTTATTTTTCTTTTACTTTATAATTATTTTAATATATAGAGGGTTTTTTTTTGTTGTTGTTTTGTTTGTTAAATCTAAAAAATAACTAATTAATTTTCTTTCCTTTTTTCTGATGGGTTGTATTTTTTTTCCATAACATAGTTTATAGTATAATTAATATATATATATATAATATGTATATTTGTAAAAAAAAAAAAGAAAATGCTTCCTAGACGAATACCTTGGCTAGGCCATCCGCGCCGGCGCTCGCTATGTACGGTTTTGTGGCGTGGAAGGCCACGTCAAATATACTTTCGTCGAACTTTTTGCGATGCGCTGTGATCTCCTGCACGCACGTCTTGTTGTCTAGATTCCACAGGCGTATTGAACAGTCATGCGATCCGGACAACAAATACAATCCATGCGAATCGATGGCCAAACTGGTGACTGGCTCTAGATGGGCCACCATCGAATGCACCAGTGTGCCGCTAATGTTGTCCCAGAAACGAATGTGACGATCTTCGTGTGCGGTTATTGTGATCGGAAGCGTCGGATGGCTGACCACTTTGTTGATGAATTTACCCGTATTGCCAGACATTTCGGTGGCAGCCTCTAATTTGATGATCTGTTTGCCCGACTCGGTGTCGTAGATAATACAATGGGCACTCTGGTAGGCCACCACAATGTGATCGACTTCATTGCGAACAAAGTCCACAGAGCTGGGGATACCCTCTACCTCGGATGAGTATGTCTTGAGTAGTGGCTCCTTGGACTTGGGAGACCATAACTTCACCGTACTATCGGCTGAACACGATACAATATGACCCTGGTGTGTGGTCAGACCCCAAACAGCATCTGTATGGCCATCCAGAGTGGCCGCATGTACTTGTGGATCGTAGCAGTCATACGGATCAATATTCGAACTTGGCAGTTTCCAGCATTCAATTTTGCCATCCAGCCCACCCGAATAGCATGTGTCTCCGTTTGCCGACATACCGAGGCACAGTACGGGACCGGTGTGAGCGCGAAATGTATACAGTGGCTCGACATCGAGACTAGCAGATTTTTTGGCTTGCACAGTTTTCTGCAGGTTCCACAACTTGAGGGTGTGATCTTCGGAGGCGGTGATCAATACGGGCTCTTCGGGATGGAAAATCAATGCACGTACTCCATCAAAGTGGGATCGTAGGGTGTATTTGGCGTTCCAGGTTTTCCGATAGCCGCTCTCTTTTGCATTGGCCACGTCATAGTTGCTTTCAGCCTCGTTATTAACTGTGAGTTGTGCCAGTTCGCCAAGACCCAATGAGGCGTCGACTTCTTCATCTCCGGCGATAAGATTGCGTCGTGTAGAGTCCGTATTGGCGTATCCTTCAAACAAAAAAAAAAAATACAGACACACACACAGAAATGGTAATGAAAATGGTCAAAGAAAATTGTGAATTAATTTTTGTTTTAAAGTGAATATAAGAATGTCATTCGTTTGCATGCAACTAACTTTAGAGAAAGGTGAGACTAATTTTTGTGTTTACTTATTTATCTACAAATACTTATTGGCATATTGTCTTTATTTGATATATTGATATGTAAGCACCTTCAGTTAATAGATTTATATCATTCAGAATCTGCTCCCCAACCTCGGCATCAAGATCTTAGAAATAAAAATGAGAGAAAAACAAAATAACAAGAATAAATCATAAGTAGAACCGAAAATATAAGCCAAAGGAAAACAGAAATGAAAATGCCATTTTTTTTTTTGTTTGTGTTTTCTTTTTCTGTTAGCAAAAAGTAGAAACAAAGCAAAGAAGCCAATTCGAATGTCAAATCAATGTCAAATGGCTATCCTCTCAAGCGATGCACTAAAGAAACTTCAGCAAATAAGATATAAATGAAAATTTGTTTATGTATTAATTTGTATGGGATGAAGAGTAACGGAGGTGGGAAGCTGAGTTATCAAGAGTTTTGCCGACTGATTGATGGGTGATGTTTGGCAAATGTATGCTAAGATGGTGGCAGTCAGGGAAATCGTTAGTAGGTAGGACAGAAAGCAATAACTTTCTTAGGAGTCTGAGAACAAAAAGAAGTTTACTTCTATGTTGGATCTTATATGACGATTAGTCGGTAATTGGCGCTGAGAATAGGCTATCAGGCTATGCCGAACACATCCTCATTTTGTCGGTTAAGTTTTGGTCCTATATCTCAATCATAACATAGTGAATATTGGCTTCTTATGCCATAACAGTTTCCAGCATATATTTTACAAAGCTTCACAAGAAGTTATAAAGCGACGTTAGATCGAACGAAATAAAAACTAGCAAAAGGGATTTGTAACGAACCTGTTACATTGTTCCTCTTTAAATTAAGTTTATTATATACCCCTATCGAGGTATCCGTTCGGAAAAAATTCCGATACGAAAGTCAAATCCGATCGGAACTAAAATTGCGTTCGAAGTATCCGTTTCGGAACAAAATAGAAGAAGCATATAAACGCGTTCATTTCGCATTCAAATATTCCGCAGCAATTAGTTGTCGGAGAGCTTCGGAAAAAATGTGCCATGTAGCTGTCAAAAGTAAGTGTTATAACGCGGTTCCACGCAATGCGACAAGGTGCGCTATATGTCATCGGAGAAGTTTTCCGAAAGTCGTATCAGAACGGATACCTCGAATGGAATTTCTCCGATTTCGTACAGATCGGAGAAAATTCCGTTACGAACGGATACCTCGACGATAGGGGTGATTAACTATTGTAACGAACTTGCTAAGAAAAACCTAGTCATCCTTCACTGTATTCCAGCCCACAGAGGATATGAGGGTAATGAATTACTCCACTTATCGGACCTGAACCCTTTTGTGGAGTCAGTGAAAACCACTTCAGGAACTACATTAGAAACCAATCTCGCATCGAGTCAAACGAGATTTGGTAAAATAAAGCTGGGCAGAACTGCACCAGAAATTTTTTCACTAAATTATTTCACCTTTCTGGGGGAATTTTCTTGATTAACCTGGACAAAAATTGTCTAAGAATCTTTTCGGGAATTATCAGTGGCCATGGTCACGTGAAAAAAAATATCTCCGCCGTATTGGTGTCTCACCGGATCCTATCTGCAGACTCTGTCTTTATAATGACGAATTCTCTCTTCACATACTCACGGATTGTCCGGCTCTATGTTGTCAACCCTTGCTGACATACACCCAGAGAAGATCCTTGTCTTCCTGACTACCTCTGGAGTGAAAAGATGGCTCTAGGAACCTACCTGGGTATGTACAATAGGCCGCCCTTTAATCTAATCTCATCTAATTGTCATTTTTAGGAGTCGGCTATTAGGGGGCGCAATCGTTTAAGAAATGCCATCTTCGAACATTTACAGAAAGATTTTTAAATGAACTAACAAATGCAAAATCCTTAAAAATAGAGAAAGAAGCGAGAATGCTAAAATGAATAAAAACACCGGGTGGGTACAGATGATAATGAATTTGTTGCTACTTGTGAGAATTCATTAGTTTTTTTGTGAGCGTACCTACATAAAAAAAACCTAATAATCTCATACATCTTGTCCCATTATGTATTATGTATGAACAGCTCAAATAACGTTATGTATTAGAATATACGTTTTTGTTTGTTCTGTTTCTATGCTGTACATTTTCAGCTTAAAGATCCAATAAGACACAGGTAAATAATCTCTTATAAAATTAGTTTGTTCTACCTATTACGTTCCACTTTTTTTCTTAAGCTGACAAACCATTACGGATTAAGTAAACGATACAACACACTCATAGACATGGTTTTATTGTCCTTACGAAAGGACATCCAAAGTTATCACAACATAAATAATTCAATCATGTGCGTCACAAATGTCCTCTATACTACTATTATACACAGCATTTCATTAGACGACTCGATAAAATACAAAAGAAAATAACACAGTTATAACTACACCATATCGACGTTAAACCTCATAAAAGCGCTCTACCAGAAAATACAAATGAGTATGTTATCTTCCTAATCGATTTTTTGATAACAAACAAAGGCAAAGAAAAAAAAGGAAAAGAAGAAAATACTTTTAAAAGAATGTTCTCAAAAGTGTTCTGTTAGGTACTCTCTTTGTTGATTTCATTTAACAATTAAACAATTAAAAAAAATTAAAGCCAAGTGAGAGAGAAAGAGACACAAAGTTAATTAAAGCACATAGCGATAAAAAGAATACAAATTATGTTATGAATATGATACAGGAGAGCATGACGTAATGTAATCGAGTGGAAGAAGCACAGAAGCAAAGCATTTATGTTTATTTATCTTTATCGGTTTTAATAAGAGTGTTGAAAGGACAAAAATAAAAACGCTCAGTGTTTTAGTCATGTGTCAATACTGATTATTAATTTGATATTTCTTTAGTACATTGCTACAGCTGAATAGAGTTTTGTTTCGACATATTATAGTTTAGTTTTTTTGTTTTTTTTTTGCAATTTATTTGTTTAATGAAATAAATACATTTAGCTAGTTTATTTATTTTGCAGGGGTATTGTTATAAGGTTTTAGGTTAGGCATAGATCAGTTTTGTTTGCAAGCGTTACCTTCAGTCGTTATCATGTCCTTGCCCTTGTTTCGTTTTGTTGTCTTCACATCGGATTCATCATTATCGACGGCCATCATTTCAAGATCGTCATTTATTTCGTCATCATCGGACATTTCTGTTTGGGCCAAGAACTCAAAGTTGGCCATCACGGCGGCTTCGGTTTCCAGCATCATGGCATCGTTCATTTGTTGCGCCTTCTTGGCTGGGGTTCGTCGTCCTTGAGAAATTAAATAATTGTATTTTACCCGGTCTAATAAAATGTGATTTTTGGATAAATGTGGCTTACCTTCGGATTCGGAGGCTCGTTTGTTGTTTTCGTTCCCATTGACATTGGGACTGACGTTCTCCTCTTGTTCGGAGTTATTATTTAGGCCTAACAGTGAACGGACGCGATTTGAGCGCACATCAATGATGTTGTCTGTATAGCCGATTTCTTGTAAGTATTGACGGAGCATTTGTCGGCCCTGTCGCCATGTTGTACTCGAGACCGAACTGTAGGGTACCTCTGAGTCGGGTGCGACTTCGTTACCAATGCCCGTCTCATCGGTTGGCGGTTTAAGTTCGTTCATCAGTTGAGGCGGATCGGTGCCATATTTGAGACGATGAAATTTCACACGCTCCTGCCGTAGTGCGTATTCTAACATCTTAATTCGTCGTATCAAATCGGATTTGAGACTCTCGAGACCTTTCCTTTCGCCCAGTAGCATCGATATACGAGCCTGCAAGTATATCAAATAAATGTATGAGTTGACATTGTTAATAACATTTTACCAGCTGGTGCTTAAATTTAAAAACTGTTGAGATAAACCCTACAAGCCTGTAACGCACTCCGTTCAATAAACGGACATTTATTGCGATTTTGCCAAGTTTTATTGATTCCAGGCGTACGAATGCTCACCCATGGTCAATTGACATTTTTTCACACTTTACCTCACATGCTAAACGAATAAAATATATTTAATTGCAAAATTCAATCTACCACGTAACGAACGAGAAAATTAAAACCAAGTCCCTCTTGTATCTTTATTGAAGAACACTCGGATTAAATTCAAATCACGTAGTTAAAATACCTTTCGATCCCACCTAAGCCTCTGGAGCTCAATTCCGTGAAATGAAATGCCTGAAACTGCACTCTAAATGGAATTTGGAGATGGAAGTTAAATCCAATTCCGTTTTGTTGAATTCAGATTGGGATTTATGCGTACCTACATTCATATACCTACCCACTGGAAATTGTCCCCTGTTTTGTTTACGTTGCTTAAAATATACGTCAACAAAAGCAAGCACTTGCGGCGTCTACGAAAATAAACGTTTGTGAGTGTCTGAAGAGCTGACACTATGATTTTCCTCTTATGCTACTCTCCAAGCCATTAACTGCAAACGGCGCGACGCCTTCATCTGCAGAAGCAAATCTCTGGTGAAAATAGCTATAGCAACGATATTGTTTTTAATTGTGACGTTTCCAGCGCTAAGCTTTTCAAATGCACTCCACACTCGGTTTGCAATTGGTTTTATTTATTTCTACGCCAGTGGTGGAGCGGAAACGAATTTGGAACAAAACATAAATGTTCACTGCGATTCACCGCAAAAATGCGTGTCATCAATTGCTTGTGGATCAGTGAACCTATAGAGATGGTGTGTGCTGAGTATGGTGGGATGTGGGAAGTCAAATGAATAGCAAAGCATACGCCACAAAAAAAAACTTTAGCGGTCGTGCACTATTTAACTTGAATAGAAAGTTTTATTACTTTTTCCCACTTTTCCCATTATATTCAGTCAATTATTATGCGTGGTGGGTTCACTGAACTAAAGGTTAGTTGTGTGTGCTGCGGTGTATATTGAATATTGATCGAAAATAGCTTTAACAGAAAAGTAGGGGTAGGATGATACCCATCGGAGGAATCGGAATTTCCTTTTCGAGTGCTTCCTTTTAGCCGATGGCTTTTTGAAACTTTTCTCTTTTCCGAAGATTAAAACTTAGTTAGCTCGGAGAATACCCTTAATCGTGATAGGAATGACTGAATCAAATTCTACCAATGGTACAATAGAACCAAGAAGAAGAAACTTGTTAATTTGCTTGGACTCAGCAAAAAAGGGTACATTTCTAGGTCAGATGAATTAATTTGCTTTATTTGGTTTCCCTAATCCCAAATGTCGATGTATCATATCGGATGATATTTATATTTATCCCATTTGTAATCTGATTACATCATGAAAAGACAGAGAAGAGGGTTCGAACATATGGAGTTTACTATGTACACATGAAAATATTTATGCACATTCTCATTCGGTGACACATTTCATAAAGTGACAGCACATTTCTGTTTAATGGACGAGAAAATATATTAAAGGAATAAGAATGGAGAGTTAAGGAATATTATTATTTATTGGGGTTTCATTCAAAAATAAAGTGAAACGTACTTTAAGTACCTAAGTGAAATGTTGAGAGTAGTATATTTTTAAATTAATAAAAAGACGGCGGTTGTTTTTGGCCCGTGGTTCGGGACACGGCTACTTAACGAGATTGTCTCGCGGAAATGATACAAATCTCCAGTATTTCGGACATCATCCAGTACATTTTAAGGCCCGAATTATTTTGTAAAATAAGTGTATTCACTTAAACACGTAAAACCTTCATAAACTGCGTAAACTGCAGAAATTTAACACATCGTAAATGAACTGTCAGATTCTGTATGGAAAATAGTTTACGCAGGCCTCATAATTTTCCGCCACCAATTAGGCTCGGAAATCGACTGCGGAATGTTACGCAAATTTACAAATGTCAAACTGTGACAAGTGATTGTGTGAATTGCTTTTCAATGGCGGTAAAAAATCGATCAAATATATATAGTTATTCTATTGCTTTATCGTTATTTGCAGCGAATTACGCAATGACATTTCTGAGAGGGGTGTCCACTTAAAGCACCGCAGAAATATATGAATTTACGAACTGCATAAAATTATGAGATTAAGTGAATACCCTTATTGTAGTACAAATATCATTACGTTGTGAAGCCGTGTTCTAAGGCCAGACAAACGTCATTCAGTACAAAAAACACCGCTGAATATGAATAGCTATATCTTTAAAAGATTTAAAAAAGAAACCAATATAAGCAAATGTCGTTTTTGTTCCATTGGGACTAGAGCTGTAGAGGGCCATCACCAATCTGTGGTTTTTTGTGACAGCTAGCGGTCAATGGAACACAGCATGTTTCATAAAATTAGGTAGGTACTAATGGGGACGTTCGGATTCGGATTCGTAGTTTAGTAAGTCTGACAGCTGACTGACTAGGTAGATGTATTTCAGTTTTTATTTGCCCAGAGTTGTCACGTGAATAGTTTTTGCAGTTGACTTTTACACGGTGTCTCCACGTGCAATTTTTCATTTCAGCAATCTGTCAAATTTGATTGCATTGCAAGAACGACAGGATGCAATGAAATGTAGGGTGTGCATTTCATATCATGCTTTTTCATTCGTTGAAATGTCGCTGAGCAGAGCACATCGTTGCGTTCTCGCATTAGGCCATTATCCTTTCTCTTTTCCCATCTACCATATTCTTGTCATGACTATACTTGTCTCTTTTATTCCAATACGATACCATGAAATGAGCAGTGCAATACTTTTCGTGAAATTGGTTTCCTCGTGAAATGTGTGGACTCCGCGTGCAATCTTTCATTTCATGAAAAATGTCATCCATTGGGAATTACACATGGAGACACCGTGTTACACGCCGACTCCACTAGAAATATGTCTCTCCATCTTAATGTCTGATATCACCCCGACTCCACAGGAGATTATTTCTCTCATAATGCAATTTCCTTTTAGCTCTGCTGGGCAAGTCATACCATGGCATTTCATTTCTAATCGCAACAGGATTAGAGGTTGTAGGTGTGAAAAATGGAATTTCCAGACGAAAAGCAACAAAAAACAACCATATTATGTCAAATTCATGTCAGACATCCATATGTCAAGAAATAATCGCAGATAGCGATCGCTGATATCCAATCATACGATGAAATAGAGTGACTCCACACGATATGCATTATGAGAGAAATCATCTTCTGTGGAGTCGGGGTGCTATGGAGGGGAAGCCGACAAATCTAGTCTAGAAAACCCTGATGCATACTCAGTTGACATAATCAAAGAGTCAAATTTAAAATAAACATAGGGGTGCTGCGGAATTCCAAAAAAAAAGAACCGGTGAGAGAAAAAGGTGACATTTCTAAAGCTACTCTGGAAATTTAGAATTTTCGCACGATACTTAACAACCATTAGTTGGCATAAGACTATAAAAGTGTTGTAATAGGCAACTGTGCTACATTTAAATGTAATGTACTTGTTTGAAAATAAAAATTTTTTAAAAATTTATGACGAGCATTTTCCCTATAAAAAAGGGCAAAATCAAACAAAGGTTATGCTGACCGCGTGAAGTTGCAAAAGGCTTAGTTAACGATTTCGGATTCCTAGTCCCGACAAATCTAGTTGACGTTTTACATAAACTAGTAACTAGGCATTCGAACGTCCCCAACAAGTTTCACTATCTGTAGTAGTACGTAGACAAATTTCGGTTCATTAAATGTCTATAGGTGACCGAATTGCCTTTTGAATAATAATGCTAGTGGTGCATTGATTTCCGCATGGAAGGACATTCTTTTCTTGCACTAATTTTCAATCGCCCAAACTCCACCCACTTGCTCCAATTGGTCAGTTATGGAGCTTATTTGTTGTACAATGTACTTACCGTTTTACACTGTCTATGTGAAACAAATAAACCTCTTGCAAAAGTCGAAAACTAACAATTTAAAAAAAAAAACGAAGTTGCTACCTTTTCTGTACATGTCCTGAATAAAGTCCTCCATTCGTCCCTATTCTAATCTTCGTTCAGCTACCGATTATTAAACTTGAAACCAACACGTTGTTCCAGCCATTTATTGTCTAGGTATATATAAAATCTGTCTTTTTATACTTGCACCCCCTTTCTACGTCTAATTGTCTTTCTCTCATTTTAAAATGGATTTATCTATTCAATCGATGTTTTCTTTGTTCAATATCAAGCTATTGTCAGCGGGACCTAATGAAAAAAAACTTAATTAAATTTGTCCACACGTCTACCCCAACTACGCCGTTCGTTAGAAAAAAAAAAACATAAAATACACACAAAGTACATATCAGTAAACTATTAAACATTTTCTTTCATCTCTCGTCTTAATGTGTGATTCATTTTAATTTCGCTGTGAATTATGTAAGAAAATAAATATAATCTGTCTATGCAAATTGTCGACTTATCGGTCAAGGGAATTAACACGGAAGAATGTGTTAAAAAAAAAACGAGGGGAAACACGAGCAAAATAATTTTTATGGTGGAAATTTCTATTAACATTATAATTTGCATTTAAACTAAAACGATAACACACACACACACAAAAGTGGGAGTGCATGCCAATTATGAGAACAAAGATGAATTTTAAAGCGGATTGACGGAGGACAGGCGAACCATGAGCGGGCACTGGGAAAGAGAAGCGCACGTAAACGTAAAGCTGTGAAGGCACGTCTACCTACTTGCACTTGGAATGGGATGGATTTTCTTTTATGGAAAGTGTTGCGCAATCTCAGTTAATGAGCGATTCCGTGTGCTCCTTAAATGTTACATGCAAACGGGAAGTGCTACCGACTCATTATAAAGAGCTACTTTTTTACTTGCTGTAGATATACTTAATTAGGGCAGTGGGTGATTGACTAAGCAGAACTTTCATGGGAGGTGTATTTGCATTATGCCACCCATTATAACTTGTTATGATGTAGTGATTATAAAGACAAAGAGCTATTTAATTAGTAGCTAATGGTTAGATTGCATGTTCTATCAATAGGTTAGGCACTAATGTTTGAAAATAGCACATTGTTCCAGCGTGGAGTCTCACGATGTTTATTTGGTTGTGTTATCATTTAGAGATTTAGACGAACGCCATCGAAGTTGGTAAATTACTGAGGATTAAGATTAAAAAATTATATATTAGAAGAAAATCAACTAAATCGGTATATGCATTAAATTTTAGTCAAAATTCAAAAACCTTAAGGGGACAGTGGTCAAGTTCGTCGCTTTACAAAAAGTCGCGCAAATTATTGTTTTTGGAAAACTTTAGAAATGTCAGGTTAAAAATAGTGTATGAACTAAAAAAAATCACTGATGTGGTACCTATTCGATTGGGCTTCTTCAGATTTGCTCAGATTTAAGATTTCATGTGCCTAATCGAACATAAAAATTTCATTTGTTCTTTTTCGTGTTGATATTCGTGGTATTTGAATATGTATAGTCTTCAACACTGGTTATTATTGTTATTTGAGAGGGCTTATTGCACTGCGACCTTTTGGTCTATTTTACCCCCTGCTTACGCCTCAGAGTGGTTTATTCCCTCAAAACAGCTCCCCTTATAGTAAAATTCCTTTCGAAATCATTTTAGAGGTTTTAGTACTCTCCTTTCTCCTTGGTGGAAGAAATCCGCCCTATAGCACTCTCTCCAGTCCAGTTTCCTTTAAGAATCTAAGGATGACAGCTGGCTCCAGTGACTGTATTTCCTCATAAGATAGTTGGTACTTGCCCAAGTATTTCAGTCTTTTGTGGGTCACTGCCCCACATGGTCCCAGCAAGTGTTCTGGGATTTCACGGGACTCATCGCAGAATCTGCAGAGACCTTCTTCAGATATACCCAGTTCCCTGAGGTGTTCCTTGAGCCTACAGCGCCCCGTTAGGAATCCCGTTAGGATACGAAGGTTATTTTTGCTCATACCGATGCAAGCTTGGAATCTTTTCCGGTTGTATTGTCTCAGAAGTTTCTTGGCCTGCCTCATGCACTGAATGTTATGCCAGGTTCTTGCCCTGTTTTCTTTCTCTAGTTTCATAAATTCTTCTTTGAGGGTGTGATCCCCTATTCCGCAGAATGGTTCAGGACCTTTTGATTGATTGATTGATTCTTTATTTCATGGAAGCTATTGAAATTTAAATTACAGATTTTAACAATATTTAATACTTAAGTCTAGCGAATTCTATACCTACACTGTGAAAGTTTCTGATGTTCCCTTTCTTCTTCAACACCGGTTACATTTTGTATTAAAACATTCGAAATTTCCGCCCCCATTGATTTCTGAATATTTATACATAAATTATTAATGCAATGTCTTTCTTTGCTGTAGAAAAAATTCACGAAAACGTAAAAAAACTCCACCAGTTGTCAAACTAAAATGCACTTGTATTGAAAATATCCAGTATATCCAAAATATCGCAAAAGTGCTCTGAAATCTGTAAAAGATTTCTTCTCTTGTACCAAACGAACATAAAAATTGCTCTGATATCCCAATCGAATAGCACGTAAGTACCTATCTAGTACAATCAATTTCAAACGGCAAGTCCTTTACGATTTTTCATGTTTACCTTGAAAAGATTTAGCAGAAAATATAAGGTTAATGTGAAACGCCTTTTGTCATGGAATTTCTCACAGATTTTATAGTTTAAACATTTAGCGCTTTATTTCAAATCACGTAGGTATTTGTATCTGTCTCAGTGACCGTGAACAAAACTCTTGAACGGTGCGTTACGTGCTCGCAAAAATTTACTGCAACGAACTAAGACATTTTTAACTTTTTAAGTCTTTCTTCACAGAAAAATTAAAGAAAAAAAGAGAATAACAAAAGTCGGTCACAGGTGCACGAGCAGGCAAGCCAAACAAAGTCAAACTGAACAATGCGAAACATTTTGAAGTAGAAAAAAGGATTGACAGAATGAAAATGTTTCGGAAGAACATACCATACCAAAATTGAGTTTACAAAAAAAGGCAGTGGAATCCTCAAATTCTACCAACTTCACTTAACGACAGACGGCATTTTAATGTTAACAATCTATCTACTATTTAGGCTACGATTGTGGTAGGTTTGAAATGTTGGATTGAGACCGGTCACAAAGTTCTCTTGGAACATTTAAAAGCAATACAAGGTTTATACTGACATCGAACTGATCTGAAAAGTGTCCATCAATTGCCAAAGAATAGCTGATAGCTAGCAACACTCCTGCCGGAAGCCTTTTTCTCCATCCCGGATGTGAACAACAGTAGGTACATAGGTATAAATCATTTTTAGTTGTTCTATAAATTAGTTTCTGTCCAAAATATTGTTTGACTAAAATCTACTAGAAGATTAAATCGAAGTCTCCTCTGATTATTTTTTAGATTGGCAACATTTTTGTATTCCGTTTCCGCTTAAAAAACATGTACCTATTTAATTAGGACAACACGAACTAGGGAAATGCCTGTAAGTGAGAAACCATAAAAGAACCCAATACCAATGTGTACACAAAAATCTATATCCCAAGCATGACACGTTTCGTGCAAAACGATTTTGTTCAAATTAATGGTAATACAAACTCGAGGTAACTGACCCGTCAATTAACGGCATGAATGCGTACTACAAGACAGGATAACGTGTGCCATTCGAAGTATAAGAGTCGTTGTTTTACCACAACACCAGATAGTCGAAGAAAGCCAGGTCCGGATGTCATTACGAAAAAGTTATATTTTGTGTTGTCATTGTATATGTACATACGAATGGTTTTCTAATAAATTGTCAGGACGTCGCTGTCATTGTGAGCGGCAAACATATTACACGTTACACCCCCGTGGCAGTTGGCTCTCACAGACTCGTAAAATATTTCAAAAGAAATTCCTTCTTTTTTTTCATTTTGTTTAAACCACCACCGATGATGACGCATATACTAAATGAGCCAATTGTGAGGTTTATCGATCTTGGTTTCTTTTTTCTTCATTTTTGCAAAGTTATTTAAATTTCTCCTTCTTCCCTCGCCTAATGGGGTAAAGAAAAGCCAACTCACTCAGTGTATGTAATAAGGAATAATAAAGAGACTGACAGCTCACTCTTTCGTTCTGGGTAAAGGTAAACAACTTTTTGATAAAAGTGATGGCGAGTGGGTGGCTGGCACTGTGTATTCCTTTCCTCAATGGCTGCTCATTTGCGTAAGTCGAAGGCAGTGACAGAACTTGTACGTATATCGTCGTTATAGCCAGTTTCAACGGGTTAAGGTCAAGGATGATTCGCACCTTAACCGATTTTTAATGGATTCATGATTGAGTTTTATAAAAAGAGCGCTAGCCCCAGAAAGGGGTTATTGGTTGTGGGGATTTTGTTGTCTTCTCAGCACCTTGATACCTTAAAAAAAATAATACAATACTCTCTTCAAAAGCGATAAGCAGTAGATTGTTGTTGGTGGTGTAGCCCGAAGAAGACTGTTAAAAAACCAACGACCTTCCCAATCACTGAAACGTATTTCAAGCAAATAATGGCAATAAAATAGGTCTTAGCATGGCTTTTCATAATTGTGATTGCAAACTAGTAGTCGAATCTTTAGAATCAGGAGTTGAATTACCACATCCGTGTCCAAGTACTTTGAAACTGTATTTATTATTGTTTTGCTTGCAAAATCCACAAAATTCAGTGACGTATGGCTCGCTCACTGATGCGGTAATTCGATCCCAGTCGATAAAGTTTACATTTGAGTGCAGCTTGTCTCTCAAGGAAATGGTGGAAAAGACACAAACCTACCGAAGAGTACACTATGTAGGTATTTTGTGCAAATGCTGTATTAGTTTCTCGAATTGGACAGTCATCCTTGTCGGAAAAAATAGTAGCAGATGCCTACTGAGTAGCAGATGCCTACTGAGTGTAACTACACATACCTACATGATAATTAGGCAAGTTATTTATGTTATTATCACCCATGCCTGCCACAAGCGCTCCAACAGTGTCTCAATTAAATTTCCCATAATCAGCTTAATCATCTGATATGGCATATTATATAATATTAGTAGCAAGGTCAAAACGACATTGATATTCTTTATCGAATTCTATTGTTTCTGCGTCAAGTCATTAGACTTCCAAATAAAACGAATTTCCATTTCCCTCTTGTCTATGAATATGAATAATTTTTTATTTACCATCTGCCGCCATTCAACCAACACACTAACGTGTCTCCGGTGTAAACTCAAACGTCCGAAAACACAAATTACATTTACATGTGGGCCGTAAACTTGTATTCACAGCCGCTTGTACAATCCGTCGCGTTTAACACGATCGACCAGAAACACCACAATAAATTTAAATATCTACACTACACAAGATAGAAAGTAACACAAGTGTACGCTGCAAAATATTCGCATAGCTAAATTACAAATTTAATAAAAAAAAATGTAGGTAGGTATCTATACTAGAAAATAAAACTCACCTGCAGCTCGGCTCTGTCCACGTCCCATTGCGATCTCTCTAACTCAAAACGGGCCCACTCATGTTCTATAAAATGCAGTATTCCCGGTATCGTGTACTGCGGAGTTGTTTGTTGGTTATTTTGGCCGCCACCTCCATTGCCATCGTCACCCGTTCCACCGCCAACAACAACTCCACCACCGGTCCCTGTTCCCGGTTTGTTATTGATGCCAGTTGTTGCTCCTGAATTAGTTCCCATTTGCAAGGTTACCTGATAAGATCTCTGATCGATTGATGATGCCACTAGTTACGATTGCGATGGTGAAGATGATATTGCTGCTGCTGCTGTTACTGCCACTGCCGATAATAATTTCGATGACGGCAATGATGATTGGTGGCGGTAGTGATGATGATGATGATGGGGTTAAGAGGATAAATTTATTTTTAGATTGTTTTTCTTATTTTTGTTTTGTTTTTGTTTTTATTTATTATCCTCCCGATCGAATCTTATTTCAGCACTTATAAGAAAAGACGATTTCTGAACACATAGAACATAGAAAAATCACTAATCCACTCTAGACAGATGCGATATTAAAATATGTTGATTGTATTTTTGTTTTTTTAATTTTCTGTCATTAATTTACTTGGTGATCTGTAATTAGCAGAATTTAAATTGTTTTTTTTTTTTATTAATTTTATTCAAGGGTCTGTATATTTTTGACTTTGTAGGGCATGATCTGTGTCAAGATACGAGTCGAGTTGGTAAGAGCCAAGTTTTTCGAGGAATGTAAGGAAATATTTTGGAATGTAGGCAGGTAGCTATGTACCTATTTTGTTAAATGTTCATGTAAAGAGGATCATTTACCATTTGCCATAGGTTTGTATTGTTGTTTGCCAAGCCAAAGAGCTTTAGGAGAGGGCATTCCTCTATCCAGCAATTCAACGTGCACACTGCACAATCTGTGTCAACTTTTTGTTTGACGCCAGATAGTAGTAGGTCCTACACCTACTTCCTAGCATTAAATTTCGTATGCTTTCAGATGCAATCTCAAACTCAGAATAATAAAAAAAAACATTCATTTATCCCACGAGTACTAGGTATAAAAAAGTATTTGTTGGTAACTTCTTAAGCTTCTAAGATCATGGATAACATCGGAAAAGTAGCAAAAATTCAATCGAAGCCGACGCAACTAAAATCTTGGAATATCTCGTTGTTTTGAAAACACCCAATTAACGCCTCGCGTATGCACAGGCACAGTTAAAAAAACCATGCCTGAGAGCATAATAAAAATTAATTTATGTTACATTGCGTCGGGTTCAAAGAAAAGTTCTCTTAAAATTCAATTTTCTTTTTTACTAATAGATACGTATACATTTATACTTTATGGTTTTACAAGCCAGCTATAGCTGGCGGACTCCTACTCCGCGTCTACAAAGAGAAATTTTTTCCCCAAAAAAAATAATAAAAAACAATAAATACAAATTACTCGTCACTTTACTGACATTTCTGCTACCAAAAGAACGAATCGATAGTTTGAACACACATCACCGTTCCAAAAAGTTTTAATCAATTCCACGAACCGAAACGCCATACACTCAAGTATATTTGCGATTAGAAAAGGAATTAAATATACATAATTTGTAATTAAATTTTTTAGTCGAAAAAAAAACCTAGAACAATTTTTCTGTCATCAATTAATTACACAAATGCAGTCACTACCGCGAGCGAGTAAGAGAGAAAACAACTTATATTTGAACACAAAAAAAAAAAAAAACAAAATTAAGTAAATCAAATGTTGAACTCTACATCTCTTTCACTTTTTCACTCATAAAACGTCGTACCATCTCTTTAAAACTCTCCATAAGGAGGGAGAAGGAAAAAAGAAGATTTAACGAAACACAAACCCACCACTACAACTACTGTATGAGGAGCAGAAGAAAAAAATTGTTCCTGCAGAGAAAATCAATCAATTTCTTCGTACAACTTTTTTCGTTGCCTTTTTTATTAAATTTTTTTGGATTTTTTTTCTAGTTTTCAGTTTATTTTTAAGAAGTCGTTTTGTGAAAGCGGAATTTATTCACTAAAAATTTTGCGCACTCGAACAGTGAGACAAATGACACGAGAATTACACAATTTTTTTTTCGTGTTTTTGCAATTACTATCAATGAGTTAAACTTTTCCCGTAGACTAGAAAATTAGTAAAAGTAGTTCTTCCCCAGGGATTAGTTGACCGAACGTGGACTCAATATTAAGAGGTTCCGGTCAATATTATGAAGATCGTTTTCCTTCTACTACGGCGGCACTTGAAAGATATTTCTATGAATTTGCACTCACGTTCGATTATTTTGTTTTCAAAATTTTATCGGGTCGATTTTTACGATATTCCTTTTACTACACATTTAAATAGGTGGATAAGGGAGAGTTAAATTATTTTTAATGGGACATTACTTATTTTTACTGAAAATAAAAACTTTCTTTCAATCGCCCGAATGTAAAACTCGCCTTTGTCACAGAGAAGAGAAAAATTTAACGAAGAGATTCTTGGTGATTCTACTTTTTAGAGGAACGACCGATGAACAGTGTAGAAAAGCATGTACATCGTACACGACAGAACCGGCATGTATGCGTGTGCGTAAAATGGCTACACTTAACGAACATATCAGGGATGGTATGTGGTAGAATTGTAACAAATGTGGAGAATTTACTAAAGCGGAATTGTCGACAATCGAACATTTTTTTTGATCGAGATTGTTTTTCATGTTTTATTTGCAAAAAAATACATTTTTGTATTGGTCTGGGCTAATCGAGAGCTGACCGTACTTTCAGTAATACCAATGTTTATGACACAGCTGGCGGTTGCGAATTTTTTATCGTTTCAAGTATTGTTTAAAGCTGAATTATTAATTTTACTCGTATAGAAATGAGGGTTATATAAATGTGTGAAAATAAATTGAAGTGGATTTCCATTGCAAGTGAAAAATATGTTTTTTTTTTTCGGCCAACTCCATACACACAAGAACCAATAAAATTCGCATTTCATTTTCGATTTGTAGGCAGAAATCTGAAATCTCATATCAAAATCTGAAAAGCCAAATCGGAAAAGACCTCTTCTTCTGTTGTAAGATTGACAATTATAAAATATGGTATTTACTCACAATTAAGCAATTCAAAAAAACTAGAAAGCTATTGTGCTTAAATTAAACCTGGGCTGAGATCCAAATAATAGATCCTTCAAAACTAAGTCCAAAATTAAAAGTTCGGGGTCTATACTATATACCTACTCTCATAATATCAAACATGCAAAATATAGAGGAAAGAACTTCGATCACACATTGATCGTAGACAGGAGGTAGTAGATCAACCACAGGCCTTAAATCAACGGTAATTTTGTTTTCGTCTTTGCCTAGCAAATGTCTACATTTTTATGTAATATTAATTTTAAGTGAGTATACTCACTAAATTCTTTCTTGTCCAGTATTAAAATGACTAATGAAACGCTCTCGCTGCTTCTGTCTAGAGCCTTTTAGATTCAACAACAACTAATTATGTAACCCATCAACTCCCGTTGTAAAATCTTTAAAAAATCATTTTCCCATTTAAACGTCAACACTTTATTGTTCGTTTTAAAATTATTTTGTACATTGAATATAAACTTTCGTTAGTGTCGGATTAGTTTACATTTGTGTTACTTATTAAAATTAATTACGTTAACAATTACTGAGCCAATTTTTGCTTTTATAATATAATATGTAGTTTTATGCAAAAGAAAATTACAGAATAGGACACTATGATCATTTTAACACTAATGAATATTCACAAGAATTCCTCACACCAATCGTTAAGGCAGTGATAACAGTCCGATGCTTGTTTTGAGCTGGCATTGCAAACATCCTTCATCCATTCCTTAAATAGTTCTTCGTCTTTTTTAAGTATTAAATATTGTCCCAGTACGGTATACGCCTAAAATTAAATAAGAAACATTTTAAGATCTCGTATATTTGGCAACGCGGTTTAAGCGTAGCCTTCGAAGAATCTGACGTTTCTTCTGGACTAACTCAACACATAATTTAAATGCAAATTAATCATAATTTTCGCTTCCATATTGAATGCTGGCAATTTCACAAGCAATTCCAAATGATTGA
Organism: Cheilosia vernalis; assembly: GCA_949126925.1. Lineage (NCBI taxonomy): Eukaryota > Metazoa > Arthropoda > Insecta > Diptera > Syrphidae > Cheilosia > Cheilosia vernalis. Next base: position 9,489,047 of record OX421362.1, read on the forward strand.
AAACATAAACTCACCTTATCAAAGCCAGCTTCAATGAGTCGTCCGCCTAATGTCTCCCCCACTCCAGCCAACTCCATCACAGATTTGTCACCCATTGGTTCAGCGACGAAATTCCTATACTTTATGGATGTTCGCGACATTTTCTTAGATTTATTATCAAATATTATTATTCAATGTTTTATAGTATGTGAAACTTAAAAAGAACACCGCCTTTACTTGGAAAAACAAAAATTAGGAATGACGCACAACAAAGGCAACAAGCGCACACTTCGAACGTTTTTTTAAAATGTTTTATTTTCTGGGAGAGTTTGCAGAAAAAAAAAAATGCCTGTGGAGAAATAGATGGGCGAATTAATTCTTACAGAATTGACTTGAAGGTGGCGCCAAACACAGGGTGACTAGTTTAGTGTGCAGCACACATTTCAAAATTAAATAGTTTTTAAAATAACTCAATTGAAGTTTAATTTCGATCATTATCTCTAAAGCTGATGGGCATAATTTGAGAAAGCTATAATGAGGTCGTGCACTAAGAAGTGTGTTCTTTTAGAGCATATTTTTCTAAATATTTGAAGGTTCACGATTGCTTGGAAAATTATAGGTAGGGACTGTTTTTAGCAGGTTTTTGTAGGCTTTTCACACCAAGCCCAAACCGGGTTTTCGCCAAAACACACGAAAACTTCATCGAAAGCAGAATTTTTCCCATACATATTTCATTTTTCAAAACGAATCGTCTCGCTACTTGGATTTCTGTTGATAAGATATATTTTCTTGTTCTTAAATATAATCCACACAATCATTGCAATGAAACTGTGTTAGGTACGTAAATATATAACATACAAAAACCACTAAATATCCCAGAGATCGCCTATTGCAAAGTCACGCATCGCATTTGTTTTTAGATAATAAATTCCACGGGCTTCCAGCGGCACTCGATCCCCCATAAGTATGCTCTGTCCAGAGCAGGTCTTATTAGTTACTTCGTGCAACGATGAACATGGCTTGGCATAGAATCCCTTCTCTGTGTTTATCGATTCAGCAAAGTACTCGTACGAACGACCATGACTACATCCAGCTGAAAATAAAAAAAAAATAAACTATACAGCAGATAAATAGGAGACCGCAATATACTCACTAATAACTTGATAGATCTGACCACATCCCGGTTGTGGTGGATCTCCTCCGTTTGGGTAGAAGTCAACAAAGCCGATTGGTTCTTTGTACCCAAGGACACCCGCACAGCTATGTATAACATCGACAAATTCCGCATCGGTACGATCTAAGTGATTCTCAGGGCCAATACAATTCTCAAAAGCGGGACGAGCAGGGTCAAGACCTGGACCAATATTTCGACTGTTACTCTTTAGGCAAACAATATACTGACACTTACCTGTAATTCTACTGACTCTATGCCGAGCATACGATCCAGCATATCCCATAATATGCGCCCCTAGACTATGACCGAGCAGATGAATCATACCCGGATCGGCTTCCTTTTCTTCAACCAGAAGATTAATCAATTTAGCAATGGCCCTTCCCACTTGAACTGTATATCGCGCTGGTTCCAAGTAGTAAATACTATCTGCTTGGTCCTTCCAGTTGATTGCTGCTTAATTAAATAATTTTCAACGCATTCTTCGAAATGTTAGACTTTTCTTTACCAAATATATTGTAACTTCCTTTCCTTCGGTAGCCATTTTTAATTGATTGAATTGAATTACTTTGTGAACTGGATTTCCAACCGTGAACCAGAATTTTTGTCTCTAGTTTGGGATTAAACTTTTTAGACATTTCCGTCCAAGTGTCTCGTTTGCGTCGGATCACGGTATCGCCGGCAACCCAAAACTGTGCAATAATTGGCTTGTCTTCTTCGCTATTAATTAGAGTAAGGGGAGATGCCTAACAATGTATAGAAATACAACCTCACCTTGGGTACAATTCAAAAGTCACCGTTTTAGTTGAACCTGTATTTCTACTTGGCAATGGAGGCTCAACTAAATACGCAATTTCCGGAACACCATCTCCGTTTGGCATATAAATCCAATCTTCGCCATAATTCTCTTCTGTCAAGTCGATCTCTTGAGAGAATACAGCTCCTTCAAATGTTTCACAAATACAGATTTCAAAATGTAAACGAATTCTTCGTGAAATGATACGTACCATGGAATAGGAAGAATATCCAATAAAGTCGAATAAAAGAGTTCATTCTAGTGCCACTAAGACAGTATCGACTATTCTAAGCCACAAATGAAAACAACAAGCTATTATATAGATAGCGTTTGCAAAAAAATATCCTTGAAAAGGAATTCAATTAGTGATTCAAATTAATAATCTAATAGCTACCCCAGGGTTTCGAGTATAGTCAATAAGTTAGACAAAAAGTAAAGCTTGCAACTAGCAAGAACCTATCCAACGCAATAAGAACCCCATTTTGATAGCGTCTTACTACACATTGCAACTCTGAAATAGGGCTTATCAAAAAGTCGGTGGTTACTTTGAATTGGATTCCCTGCAGTCAATCGTATCCAGCTGTTAATTGGGTAATTGATACAATACAATTCTTACTTTATATTCACTCATGCAAGGCTTATCAATGCTAGACTATTAAATGGGGAGTTTGTAGATAGCAGGCAGCAGTTTCTATTGCTTGAGTTGCATATATTTAATGCACTGGACTGTGTCGATACGTGTGTGGAAGTTCCTTTTGTGGTTTGTATTGCTATAACCTCTGAATGGTGCTTAAGGGCCAGTGCTGGTACTGAGTAACCTACACAAACTACATCCCTGTTTTTGAAAATAAAATTCTACTAGCGGACCCGGCGAACTTCGTCTCGCCCCAATTTGACCCCTTCAATAAGCTCCAGAGTGATAATAAAGCACAGATGAATAGTTCAAATTTCAATGTGATTAATTTTAAGGGAATTGAAATCAGTAGAGAGCGACATGATAAACAATGTTTTTCGATTTGTTTTCCATCGCAAAAACAAACTACGCTATGCCAACACGCGAACACCTTCAGCTGTAAATAGCGGCGGAGTTCCTGACATATCAAGCAAGTTCGAAAATTCCGTCGGATATTCAAATTGTGTAGCGATGAGCCGCGAACATCCAACGAATTTAAAAATTAAACATTTGAAATAAGTTTGGTTGTATTGGAAGTAGCACTAACCGTTTATCTATTCAGTCTAATTTTTTTCAAAGTTCGGTTCCCATACTAAGTTCCATTCCCAATCTCATCCCCTTTAACTTTTATTTTCACGACAAAAAGTAGCATAAATGCCATTTCAATACGAATCCCCCAAGCCCAAAATTGTAAAAATTTAACGATCCATTCTCTAGTTATGAGTGCACACACAGACGGCAGTCTCTTTTATATATTGGGGTACATGCCCGGTTTGTGCGTGCCTTTCGTGTGGAACTATCGGATCCAAAACTATCCTATCTTTAAAACTCGAACCAACCATACCCATCCACAAAATTTCATTGAAATCGGTTGAGTGGTTTCAGAGATGGACAACAGCGCCACGTATCGGATAGACCGTCAGCGCACCTACCCAATTCCCACGCAAAATTTTGAAAATAAAATTCTTTCTTAGATTTCCTATCTGTGTTAAGATCTACACAATGATGATCAGGCCCATCATAACATACGCTTCTTTAGTATGGCGGACTAAAACAAAACAAAAGAACGCCTTTGCTAAGCTTCAAAGGGTAAAGCGACTTGCATGTCTCGGTATATCCGGAGCCATGCGTAGGCGTACCTATCCTACTGCGACTATAGAAGCCTTAATATGACTAACACCTCTACGCACATATACATAAACAAAGGGCGATTCGCAGCTCGGCAAGTTTAATCGAAATGAAAGAGACAATTCTCAGCGACCATCCTGAGTTAAAGGATTTTTTTCTCTGAAATTACAGTACTTGGCATAATCTGCGCGGTAACAGACCGCTTTCCAAAGACTTTATGTTTCAAAAAACGGTTCTCTACGGAGATCCCTAGTAGAGAAGCATGGGCGTACAATAGCCCGCCTACTTGCCAAAATGGTCGAAAGTGGTTTACGGATGGTTCCAAAATGGAAACAGGAGTAGATGCTGGGTTCCACGGACCTAACCACATATACAACACAGGTACCAAAGGCATATACATCCGTTTATTCACGGACAGTCAAGCAGCTATAAACGCCCTTAGCTTGCCTATTATTGCCTCCAAATCAGTACTAAGCTGTTTCAACGGCCTTCAAACGCTCAGACGTAGAACCCTTCTACTACACTCCCAAATCACACAAAATATAGCTCATATTGGGCCAAGCGTGCTATTCAGCCGTTCAAAAAAGATGCCAACAGAAATTTAAATCTAAGAAGGCATGATATCGAAAATCTGGCTGGTTTCCTCACAGGACATCACAACCTACGATATCAATTAAATAAAATTAATTTAACCGACTCCTCACTTTATCGGTTGTGTCTTGAAGAAGACGAAACAGCTTGGGCACATAATATGTGAGTGTCCAGCCCCTATTTGGAATCAGGAGAACTATCTTCTACAGGGAGCTTCTGAGCCCTGAAGAGATGAAGAAGTCATCTGCCAGCAGCTTGATTAACTTTGTTAGAAAAGTGGAGAATCTGCTTGCCTAAACATTATTCTGGCCCTATGGTACAATAGATCTTATAGGTCGACGTGCCCTTCATCGCTCAGGCGTAGGCAGAAGGTTTTTCATAAATCTTTACTGTAACTCTCTTCTACCGTCGACTCTCTTTCGTGACGTCGCGTCGTTTGTAGTTTATGTGCATGAAGAACGAAAGAAAAGTATTTCCCGGAATCATAGTTTGTACACAACTGCGTAGTTGAAATTTAATGCAGTAAAATATTTTTTTTTTAATTGTTAATATTTTAAAAAAGTAAAAATGCAAAGATAAGCACCCTAAAAATATCTTCTTTTTGACACTTCTTTTGTTAAGATTTGTTGACCGTGTGAACTGCAAAAGGGAGAAACACACTAAAGAAATTACAGAAATAATATAGAGGGGATAATCGTACACACACGGAACCTCGAATGTACAAAAATAATATATTTATTCTTTAAATTCGATTGACTAATATGCAATAAATGTTAATACTTAAATATAATTACTTTTTTGTTCTTAAATAATAAATAAATGGATAGTAAAATAAATTTTATAAATTACTTATTTGTAATGGCTTTCAATACTCCAATTGATTTTAAACACAACATTCTATATAATAACATCCGTTCTCCGATTGACTTCATTCGTTCGTGTTCCATTGCCATTCATTAAGATATCTTCTGGCCTGGGTTCGATTTCGAAATGTAGGTAGCCGTCCACATCGTCCAATTCTTTGGATGTAAACTTAGCAATAAGGGTTCCCCGGCCGGCATACGGTGGGATATATTTGAAGGTTGAGGCGGCAGTTCCTCCAATAGGGATCTCAGCAATCTAAAGTGAGGTTATTTTTATTAATAACACAGTAGAGGGTTCAACTTAAAGTTTCGACGGCCAGGGTTCAAAGTTTAGGCAGGGGTTCGTCCTTAGCTCGACTTTGAAATCAGCAACCATGACACTTACCTTAAATCTCAATGCTTTGTCAAGTCCCGGACCCTCTACATGGAACAGTCCCTTTTTCAATGGAATTGGCAAGGGATTTGTCAATCGCACGATGACATCGACAGCCTGTTTTGAGATAACTTTGCCTTGGAATGCAAACTTTATATCAGGTTTGCGCACACGGAAGTCATCTTGGGCAAAGTACTCCCATTCGGTTCCCTTGACATTTGCTGAGCAGGCAATATTAAAGGCGGCCTAAACGAGAGAGGATTCAAAATAAAAATGTTCGTTTTAAGCCTTTGCAACCTACCTCTGGCAGCAGTTTAGAGAAGTACTCATCGAAGCTGACCTCCATTCGTACATACTCGGATGAGTCGGGCTTCAGCTCAACCTCAAAGCCGGTTGATTTAACCTCTGCGTTGTTTATTCCAGTATAGAGGACAGTATCGACGCTGAGCTGTCCCGAAGCAAGATGATTCTTCTCCTTGGATTTGTTGGTAATCTTGACGAGGACGGTAAAGTTTTCACCAATCTTTATGTCATCCTTCAGTTGCATGTCGAACTCAACTTCATTGAAATTGTCATTCAGATAGTAACGGCTGAATGCGTGTCGGGACTGTTTCAACGCCTTCACCATTGTGCAGCGTTCTTCTTCGGATTTCTCTTCAAACTTGTAGGTGTGGGTGATGTCTTCTCGTTCCCATTTACCTATAGCCTTGGTGCTGATCAAGTGTCCGATTGCGAGAGTGTCCTTACGTATCATCTTGATGGGCTGGAAAGGCCCATTGTAGCGCCAGTAGACCTTGTCAGCGTTCACCTCCGAATAGAGGAAGCCACAGTCGTACGGTCGCAGAATCTCCCCTTGTTTAACAGCGGCTACCGAAGCTGGGCCGCAGCGATACATATCATCTGAGGCTTCTTGTGGAGTAGCGTCTACTGCCTGCCAACCGCCATACGAGCCGTGAGGCCCTTCACCCAAATCAGGTCGGTCCATCCACACTTCGTTCCAAACGTGGTAGTTCCAAATTGAATCGGAGGTTTCCTCTTCCATTTTCCTGTTGTTTTGGTCGATGAAGATGTCTACCGTTAGGGAGGCTTGCGTGTCGTGGGCCGATGAGTAGTTTGTCACTACACGAGACGGAATACCCAAAGACCGAGCTATCGTCGTAAGAACTCCAGAGAAGTTCCAACACTGAGCGAACTTTACCGGTTTCTGTGTCTTGTAGAACTGTTGAAGTATCTCCACGGAGCCGATCCACTTTGTGGGAGCGATGCCTCCGGAGAAGTCCTCAGACCAATTACCCAACATGACTCCGTCATCGTCCACAGAATTAACAGCGGCAGAGAGGGCTCTCGCTACGCGCACTGGATCGCCTCTGTAAGACGCTGGCACTTTTCCTACAGTTCCAATCAGTTTGATCGAACACTCAAGCACATATCGCTCGAACTGTCCAATCTTCCAAACAGACGGTCGCATGCGATTGTATGATCCTCTCCAGATAAGTGTAGTATCATTCAAAAGGTACTCCTTCCGCTGTTCAGGATCCTCCATAAACACTTGATCGTCCAGACACCAAGGATTGAAAAGAATGTAAATCGGAGTTGCTATCGAGTGTGACCTAGATGAGCCGCCAAGCAGCTTTGTATCGATATCCAACTTCCATTGTGTAACCGGACATGTGACAGCAGGCTTAATGAGCACTGAGAGGGTATTACCCTCAGCCGATTCGATGATGACACCCCAGTCAAGCACGTCCCCAAGATTGTTCACCTGCTCCATTGGAGCAATGCCGATCAGAGTGCCATGTCCTGGACTTGGTTTCTTATCGTCAGAAACAGTGAATATGAAACTGATCGCATCCTTTCCCGGCACATATGCTCGGTTCAGTAAGATTTTTATACGGAATGGCTCTCCTCGACGTACTATCAGATATTCCTGAGATGAGGCAAAACGATCGGTGTGATGATCGCTGGCGTTTACGTCAAGGCATAGATCCACATTAAGCACACCCAATACATCTTCGCCGGGCGTATCTGGAAAAGAAGTAAGAGATATTATTAGATGAATCAATCAAGCAATTTTCTGTCGATCTATTTGATCTTGCAAATGTCTCAATTGATCGATGGAAGCAGAACGATTCATATCAAATGCAGGTCGTGATTATATTATAGGTACATGCAACAGCCTGGCATCACTTAGAGTGATGTCATCGTGCTACAATTCGAATTGATTTGATGCCTATTGCTGGCGTCAGCTGGATTGCGTGGGTGGAAAATCTGGCGAACAATTAAGATAATTGTGGCTATTAATTGCGCTCGAGGAATGTAAACAACCATCTGGAATGCATGGATATTTAGAAACAGAATTCGCAAAGCTTGGCGTTTCTAAATTTGTGAACTTTTTAACTTTTACGTATCTACCCGCCAATCTATGTAGGTAGTCCTTATTTTAAACGACGCAAATGTTTTGTGTTGTGCTCTTCCCTCTAGCAAAATAGGTATATACTTAAGCATTGTGGAATACTGTACGTATATATAAATCAGTACTCTACCTACTCATATATATGCATCTAATGTATAAGCTCTTCATAAAGATGATATAAATTTTACAAAGTTTGTAGAGAAATCCTATTGAGACATATTATTGCGTATAGCCTAGTATGCTGCTCGCGCTTAAATTAAGCTCCCATACAAAAATATCTCCAAAGATAAAATTAAGCAAAGCAGTTAAGCCAAGCAGTACGCAGTTCAAGCTAAATTTCTGAGCCGCTGTACGAAAACTCTCTACAGAATTTAAGCAAGCAAATTAATGCAAAATACATTTTTCCACAGCGAAATTTTGACAGATCAGAGAAAATATCGGCATTCGCAATAAATTTTCAAACGAAACAGTACCAATGGAGAATGGTTAGTTCAACACAAAGAAATTCGTTGTTATTAATACAATTTCTTTTAAAAAGTAGAAATTTCTGTAGAAAGTTGACGGAACTTACACTGTCAAAATTAAGCGAGCATTAAGCGAAGTGGTGGAGAGAAACATTGGAGAGGCGCTTAATTTTAGCTTTCCTGGAACAACATACTAGGCTTATTCAATTGGAAAATCATAAATGATACGCTTCGCTTGTCTGTTAATTTTTTACAAAAATTGCTCCCAAGTCCTACAAACAATACGTCTATTACATATTTTATTTCGGATCTTTTTCCACAAAATCCACAGGCAAATATAACAATATGCACAACTTTAGACTAAGATGTCATGTGTAATAAATGTTCTTCTTTGTGTCGAGTTTATTTTGAATAGACCCGTTCCCTTACTTTCTGGTTCAATATTGGCTTGGCAATATGTCACGTTTTTCTCATTGCGAGAGGATTCGCTCACCGAAATGAAATACAAGCAAAAAAAAAAAAAAAAGAAATGCTAGTTTGCTAGTTGCACCACAAATTTGAGAAATGTCAATTTTAAATAGGTGGGAATATTCAAATATAAGTAGAACAAAGAACAGATTTGTAGTTAAGACCAAAATAAGAATTGTTTTTATTGCAGAAATTAAAAAAATCAACTCTTTTGCTTTTATACTTTACAAACACAAAATATAAATGAAATCAAATAAAAAGTCAGTTACAAATTTTCATTTGAATGATTTGACAACCTATAAATAACGAACTAGCCACAGTAAATTTCTTGGGCTTATATTTGCAAGTTTTTTATGGAGGGAAAATGTTTTGTTCTCTGTTTTTAGCTCTCTTTTGCCCAACTTTTGCGTAAGGGAACGAAGTTTGACTGAATTTGGCTAATGTGTTCGAATGCATTATCGTTAGGGAACACCTCTTATACTCGTAAAATTTGTTTAATTTGACAAAATAAGACTTTCTCGTGCATGAACTGTCAATGTCATTCTCATGCACTCAATAATCCGGGTGTACATTTTTTTTATCGCTTTAGCGCAATTTACTATACTTCGAACTCTGTTATACTCATCGTATGTACAGCCCCTCTCTGAAGATTAAAAAAATGGAAGCGTAAGCTAGTTTTGAAACGGCCTCGAGAAAACAATATCATTCTGGCCAGCTATTTCATTCTTTTCACGCATCTTAAAAATATTGTCATACCCAAATGTGTATGCTCCCACTGATGACAGATAAAATACTGTTGGACCTAGCACACCTATCAAAACTTACATTCCTATTGTTTTCTCTCCAAACAATTCAATGTCGAAGTAATTTATTACATAATCTGCACCGCCTTCCACAAATATTATTTTTAGCTAATCAAGCTATTTTCGAAACCTCCCAACGGTTGTAAAATTGATGATTCCTAATCCTTACTAATGCTTTCAAGCGATTGCACATGGCGGACATATCAATAACTCAGAACGTCTTTTGTTATAATCATCACCAAAGTTGTTCTATACATAGTCGTGATTGCTTACGGTTGAGTACCTTAGTGTCATGGAGAAGCGTAAATCTGTCATTAGATTGAGATATAACTGGGAAGACTGCCAAACAAAACTAAACAAGTTTTGATAAATTGTACAAATGTGTTCTATTCGTTTGGTTAAAATACTGAGCGTAATTTGTAAACTCATTTGCAGCTTAATGATTGTGTTGATGTAAGTAGATAATTGGTTATACAATATCTTATCAAAACTGCAAAGAATACAGTATTTTTGATTGAATTGTTATATTACACTCATGGAGTGGCACGTTATTTGTTTTGTCTTCATGTTGGTTAAATTTTGTCAAAATTAGTTGATTTTTAAGCCAAAGCGAATAGTATTAAATTGGGAATATCAACAAGGCCACAAGATGTAGATGTAGTTTATCACTTCGCGAATATTGGCTCAGATGTCAACCCAAGAAACCTCTCGGCGTTAAATAGTTGATTTGAAGAAAGGGTGAAAGGCTGAATGATGTATTTCGAGAAACGTCATTCATGGAAGGGCCTTATGTATATAAAATTTCCTGCCTCAGCTTGTATAGATTGTGAGAGCGAGATCCTTTGGTAGTAGAAATGCTTGTCTCGATTATCAGATACGTTAATTAACGACGCATTTTAAACGGGAAACACCATTATTAGTATTTGCACTCCTCTCCTCAAGTATACACTTTGTAGAACTTGTTCCCAGACTGAACAGTGGGATTGCATCTGATCTATTACTTCTAATTTTCTGATAGAATTTTTCGAATCAAACAAAAAGCAAGTTAATAAGAATAAATGTTAAAAAAGGTTGCGCATACGCCCCATGTAACCAATTTGCAAAGCCCAAAACCCACAATGATAGCCACTATACACAAAAAAAAAAAACAAATTCCAATTAAAGTAAAAAACTGGTTTATAATGATTGTGTAGATTTTTGGCCAAAATGCAAGCCAACACTCTGTTAGAATTCCATATTTGTATTTAAGCTTCCTCTCAATATAAGTTGATAATTTTTATGGAAACACAAAACGTTTTTATTTATCACCTACACACAAAAATCCTAATTGGATTCTTATGCAATTTATGTTAATCAATAAAACACTTTTAGGGAACGAAAATTACAATTAGGTGAGGGCCATCGGTATATAGATGGTTTTGGGGCAGGACGCCATCGATTCACCCACGTTGGTAGGTAGTCGGCAAACCAGTACGATCCCATTGTATACAATCTAACGTATCCAAAATGATATCACAGAACTAATTTTAACATAAGAGAGAAAACAATTAAATAAACTTGATAATACAACGCGAACACGTTTGAAATTAATTTAAAAAAAAAACAAGATCTCGTAAACAAAATTTGTATTGGCAAAAGGCAAAAACATGAGCTCTCCACAGCGCACTGTATACCACCGACGAACAAAGACTGACTGACTGAAAGCGTCTATCTGATCAAACAGTGAAGACTTCACAGAAAGATACTCTCCTCCCATCGCAGAAAGTACATTTGTTTTAAAGCAGCTAGATCGCGCATATAGGAAACAAATTAAATGGAATTGTTATTACTAATGATCTAGCCGCACTATGACGTACGAGTATTTGAACACTAATCTACAACCCTTACCGCCATGTGAATAGATGCTCAGCATCCCGAAGTGGAAATCGACCTTTGTCTATGGCCAAGTGCGCTAGGTGGGTGCTGGCGCGTGGTTGTCGAAGGCATGAGATCATTACTCAATCTGCATTTGTGTGGTTCCCGTATTAGAGTGCGCCAGTAGCAGAAATTTTAAATTCGATCCGGCTGTCAATCCCAATGCGTTGCACTGCGGAATAACAAAAATATGTCGCCAATCTAATGATTCATAGGTTATGAATGAAGAAGATCCTCCTGGCTTGTGATTCAAGCTGGAATTCGGGAAATTCACTCTCGCACATTGAAAGGGACAAACTATACATAAATGATGTCATAGAGAGAACCACTGGTGAACCACTGACAGTTGTAAACATTTATTATTTTGTGTCCAAATTGAACTTGGGAATTGTGTTGGTATAGCGAGAGAACTTGGCATAGATTTGTGTTAAATTGGTCTGGGTCTTGTTTATTTTTGGTGGTGTGGTGTGTTAATAATTTCACTTTCATGGGTGCCTACTTCAGATGAAAGATAATTATGATGATGATGACGTTGGAGGCTGATAGTCTTACAGACACCCGCGGTAATAAAAAATGATGTCATATCCATGTATACGCATAGCAAAAATTAACTTTTTCCTAGTACTAGATCAATCATTGACAATGTTGTTGAAATGATTTTAAATATTATAATTTATACTCAAACCCCACACCGGAACAGCGGGATGACGTTTTCGACAATGCGAAATGTAAACAATTGTTGTAGCACACAGATATGAGTGCTAACACAGCAATGTGGTAACAGGTCCGTTGCTGTTTACTTTACTTTTCAGCTAGTTTATCAAATTTGCATGTTAGGAATGTCAAATGCAAAACAATCCAATTGTTAACTATTTTGATGCTAATCGATTTATTATTGCAAGGGGAGTTATTATGAGTTTTTGTCAGTATTTCGTATCATTTATATAAACGCGTTGTTTGCTTTTTCTGTTTTTGACATCCGAATGTGGAGAACAAAAAAGTTAAGGAATATGTACTTGTATATATGTCGGGCTTAATTTGTAAAAATTCAGAAGATCATTTTTCTGTTCATACCATTGGCGATTTTAATAGCGACCTTACTTTACTACAGTAGTGAAATGTAATATTGATTGTAGTCAGTTTAATACTTAATTCTTCAAACCAAGCAACGTAACTAATATCGTTTTCCATTGGGACCACCAGAAATCTTTTTCAGATCTCAGATTTTACGCGGCAAATGGAACATGCAACGAAAATGATCTGCTTTTGTAAATGGATTAGTGCGCTATTTGACAGCAATATCAGCTGTTCAAATTGCATTTGTTTTTGCAAAAATCACAAATGGATATCGATTTGCAAATTTGTCCTCCTATTGCACATACAAATGGAGAATTTTTGGTGATTCGTAGTCTTCAGGTGACGAGGAAAACTATGAAGATAATAGTTTCTCCTGAATTATACCATGGCTATTAAGTCGTTTTCCATTGGTTTCACTCGGGGATCCACTCATTCGGTAGTCCAATGGAACAAGAAAACTACTTCTGGATTAATCCACAAGAGTATTGGTGAAATGCCAAAAAATAATCTACGGCAGCTGTCAGTTCACTTGTATAAAATACACAAACTACACTGGTGTGAGTGCTTCTTGAGTGGATTCTGACTTCAAATCCAGAAGCGAAATTCTCTCCTCAGAATCACCAGAAGAGTATTTTTTGTGCCAATGGAACGGTTTCAGAAGTGATTTTTTCGATTCCGGACTCTCCCGGACGCTTCTTTTTGCCCAATGGAAAACGACATTAATGTATTTCGTTATTTTGGTTTTCGCCCATTTGTCTTGAAAGCAAACTTCTTAAAATGACGTAAAACAGCTGTGCGAAGTAATTGGTATTGTTACAGTAGGTCTGTTCCTTTACTTTTAAATCTTACGAATTTTTACGAATTCTTACGAATTTTTACTCAATGCCGTTCCTTAACTCGAAAAATTCGTAAAAGAGAGCGTCGTCGAGAGAGTAAGATATTACCCCTCCACTGAGAATCTTACGAATTTTTACTCAACAAATTTCTTGGTGTAAGAAATTTGAAGGGCTGTCAGTCACCAAACAATTAACAGCTGATTTGAAATTTCTTGTCATATTTGAAATTCGATTGAATTTGTTTTGATTTCTTGCGTTCTATTAAAATTGTATCAACAGACGGCAAAATAAATATTGAATGTTCTCCCCGAACATTCCATCGTATTGAAAATATTCTTTACCACTGCAATTTATGGAATTATTTATCTGTCATATCTGTCATTTTTCATAGTTTACTACAAAAGCGTTCCCTAACTTTTTCGTAAGTGTCTCTCTCTGTGAGAGAATTTATCCCCACCACTGCCATTTTAATTGTCTTTTGCATTCTTACGACAAAAGTAAGGGAACAGACCTAGTGTGTGTAGATCTGGAAAAATATCGAGATCTGCAACAATTGATTTTTTCCCCAATGGAACATGAAAAGTGGTTTAGATCAAAAAAAATTGATTTTTCATCCCAATGGAAAACGACATAAGCTGGAAAACGACATAAAGTGGCAACCAATAGAAACAGGAGGTAATCAGTTATCTCTAACTACGAGGTGGGACAAAACACATATTTGAAGATATACTGCTAATAAAAATGGTGAAGAATGAATCTACATAAATTTGACATTGAAAACGTCACAGATCTTTGCATTCTGTTCTTCTTCATTGAACGGACTCAATTACCGTCGTGATTTCCTACACACCATTTCTTTAAAGTATGCTTTAATATTTGAGTTATTTTTACATAGTTATAATAAACTACAACAGATGTCCACATGTCATTGTATTAAAGAGGATTAATGGAAAATGTCATAACAAAATTACCATTAAATGATTTTAAGCAAAGTTGGGTCCACACTTCGATAAAAAAAATAATGATCAATAATGCTTTACTCTAAAGTTGACATACACGAACGTTGCGTACCGATAGAGTAACACTATCCGCACACCTTTTCAATGGCTTAATTGAGTTGGATACACATTGCAAGGTTGGAGCCATTGGTAAATTGCTTCATTTGTACAACGACTGTCTGGTGACAGAGCACATTAAATTTTTTGTTCTGCAATAATTTATTTATGTATACAGCTCTGATAATACCTTGGGTGGGAATATATTTGCAATGTATAATGTTTGTCCATGTTGTTAACCAATTTAACAATATTTAATGTACAATTACTCATCTCCTCTTTACATAAGAAAATATCATGAACTAGCTGGCCCGGCGAACTTAGTTCCGCCCAAATCGTTAATGTAATGAAAATAATAATAATTCATGAATTAATTATTTTTTTTGTCGAACTTAATCACTCCATTTGAGATCATGTAAAAAGATAGTGACTAATATGCCAATTTTAGGTATTGCGATTTGCGACATCTATTTGGACATGAGCTTGTCAAACAGTTCTCTTCAGTATTCTATGTGTAGCGAAAATATTTTTAACTGTAGCACTTTATTTGGTTTACCACAGCGCAAATTAAATTGATTTATTTTGCAAATCAACTATGCTTCGAGTACCTATCTCTTACGTAATTATTCCCTCTTAGTTTTATAAGTTAATGCAATCCGCCTACAAGTGCACCTACTGTTGGAGAATAATACAAAAAAACGTACAGTACTTGACGAACGTCCTACCTATTCTGATCCCATAAAAGGAAATGTGAGTTCTGTAGTCTGAACTCTGATGAGTTGTCTACTACTACAGTCGATGTTTATGTGGTTATTCTTGAAAATCACAAAATGACAGTTCATTTGTGGAGGCATTCATTTAAATGCTTCGACTTAATAATATGTTTTCACTAGAACATAAGGTGAAGCTTCACAATTGAATTGATGGAAACGAACTGTAATAATTGGAAAAAATTTAAAAAAATGCCCAAGACAAAGAGTTCGAATTTGTATACCCTTAGGTCTGTTTACTTTTAAATCTTATGATTTTTTACTAATTCATTCGGATTCTTACTCATTGCCGTTCCCTAACTCGAGAGAGCCAGATATTACCATTCTACTGAGAATTTTTACTCAACAAATTTCTTGGTGTAAGAATTGTAAATTCAGTCAGTCACCCTACAATTAACATTTGATTTGAAATTTGTTGCCCTATTTGGCATAAATGCATGCATTTGTTTTTATTTTTAAAATTGTATCAACAGGCGGCAAAATAAAAGATTCTTTTCGAAAGTGGCAACGAAACTCTTCCTCGCTGTAGCAAGGAGTAATCTCCACCATGTTATTCTTAATGCAGTGTCGCTTTTTCCTCTTCTCAAATGCTTGTAGTTTAATCAGTCAGACTCTTCCACATATTCGGATTCATCAAGAAGAAGTTCGATTAATTTGAGATCATTTTCATCGCTACTTAGATGATGTAACTATTTTTTTTTTTGTAATTATCAAATCCTCGAGTTTA
The DNA here is from genome assembly GCA_949126925.1 of Cheilosia vernalis. NCBI lineage: Eukaryota > Metazoa > Arthropoda > Insecta > Diptera > Syrphidae > Cheilosia > Cheilosia vernalis. The sequence goes on from OX421362.1 coordinate 9,505,148, forward strand.
TCAGACTTTTTAACGACTTTTCGTACCACTTTTTTGAATAATTGAATTATCTCTCTGTCATTTTTCATAGATTACTACAAAAGCTAACTTTTTTGTTAGTGTATCTCTGTGAGAGAATTACAAAAGTAAAGGAACATACCTCTTACGAAACATTAATATTTATGCCACTACACCTGTATACGTCACTATGTGCGAATATGTAGGTAAGTAATAAAGGATTTTAACGTCAGCTGTCATTTCCTTACATATATTTCCATGTATAGCAATACTAATGCACCTACAAAACTTTGAGAAGTAAAATCATGGCTTGAAAATGGGCAACAAGTTGTGATTCTCCTTCACGATGGATGATTCGGTCTACTTAACCTCAGATTCACGTGAATTGTGGGAAAGATCAGCGATGATCCGTATTTTCTATAAAGCGAAAAGACTGGTTAAAAGGCTAAGATTTCAATAATTTCTTACTACATGTTTTTGGTTAAAATGTTAACTTTGGTTAAAAAGCTTTAGTAGGTATACTTTAGTGTACGCACTTAGTATTTCGATAAATGCAACCTCTAATAATGGAAATCTATAATACAATCGATTCCAACATTGTATTTTAAACAAATGACCTTCTTGTTTGGAGTGGCTTTAAAATTAATAGAATCTTACGCAATTAACTTGTTTCTTTTTGCAGCACGTATATATCGAGAGTCAAAGTCCGCGAGAGAATAAATTAACTGCTGACAAGTTCATCGCACAGTACGTCACAATACGTCATTAAATTGTTTTAAGTAATTTTATGATCATTTACGCTAAACACAGTTTTATTTCAGTTTAAAAGCACGTTGCGGCATTTCTCATTTTAAGGTATTTTTTATTGTTATATTCAGATGTATACTTAGGTGTATTGACAGATGTTTCTTATTTAATGTCTACAATTGAAGGGAAATGAGATCAATATGAGACTTTGTCAAATTTGTATTCAAAATAATGAATCAGATATGATTAAAGCGACTGGGCGCATGTATTATTTGGTTGACATTTAAAATTGCCTGCATTCTGTAACATCTTAGGTATTAGTACTATTTGCAATCAAAAAGAGCAATCGAAAACAATGTCATCCACAACCACAAAATATAAAGCAAACGTCATTGCATAATATGAGGTAATGAGAAATTCCAAATGACTGCATGGACGAGTACAAAACTAAGTCAGTCTCTATGTATCTTTTAATCAAAATTAAATGCGAAAATTTAACTCTGTTTAGTATTCAAAGCGCAATATACCTACCTTGGCACCACAATACCCAATACCACACATTCACATGGAATGCAAAAGTAACACAAGCAAAGTATACCGACGCATTCACGCTCTAAGTGAAGCATAACAACAAAATGCTGAAAATGATATAAATGTAGGCTAATTAATTTATGAACAAACTGTCCCCTTTACTACTCCAGTGTTATCAATTATGTATATTAAATATCAATTGAATTCAATTGACCTATGACTTAACAAAATGTTTGGTTACTTTAATAGTGTAAGATGAACGATGAACTGGAAAAATGAGGAATCAAATTAGAAAAAGTTGATTTGTTGCTAATAGAATATATTATAAAACCATAGAATTTAAACATCTTCAGGGAGTGACCTTTATTTTGAACTTTATGTAATAGTAAAATTGTTTAAAAATAAAGTGCTTTTAAATTTCGGGTGGACGTGTGTTGAAATGTACTCGTATATCAATACACGTATTTTGGAATCTCCAATTTAAAGTATTTTTATTTTGCTATAAAGCTGATGAAAGATCTTTTTTATTGACATATTTTAGTGTGTCATTATTAGACTCCTACCTATGACAAGAAGTAAATTCAAAAAGTTTGCTCATGCATCAGGCATTTATTTCATAAGTCAAATTCGTCGATTTCTGTCTAGAAATGTGTATGTTTCTATTAACGGTGCGTTTGATTTGTTCGCAGCATAATTTAGATGTTTAACCTCCGCCGGCCGTTATAAATGTTGTATTAATATGTTCCGATGATGGACAATCCAAACGGCTGAGTTGAGAAGTTTTCCCATGGCCAATACTAGTAAAAACTCGGCTGAATGAATTTAAATAAAGTAGTTTGGTCAGACACTCAGAAATATTTTGTTTGGCTATGGTATGGAAGAGATCTATTTTAAATGAATTAAAAATTGTTAAGAACTAAAAACCGAAGTATGAATATAAAACTATCGATACACGCAAAATGGTCGGCCTTGGATGGTAGGTCAACAAACAGTCAAGATTTACTGACAACCGTACAGAGCAATATTCACAAACAATCATTTTGCGCAATTAGATACAACAGATCACAGCCTGAATTTAGATTTGCAACCATAAGTATAATTAGAACTGATCAAAGTCGCATGCATTTAACACCACCTTGTAGGTATACTCACCGACTTCATCGCGTCCACTTTGCTGTGTACTAAATCGACCCAAACGAATCTCGGTTTGTTGTTTCTTTGGTGACCATGATTTACCCCGACAGCAACTCGATGGCACCTTTACAGAATCACAAGACAATTTATTCCCCATATTCACTAGAAATTCCTCAAAACTTCGAAATTCCACAATCTATTATACACCACTAACTAACAAGCACAATACACCTTTACAAATACTACAGGTATTTTGTCAAACACTATGAATACCAAAACTGATTGATTTGTTTTGTTCATTAAAATTGAATACAATTTAGGAAACACAAACTGAGAACCGGTTTTGTTTTAGCAGCTGATCACTTTTAATCCAGGTACTTATCAAAGTGTAAACAATTTATTCACCAAACACCATTACGTCATTTACAAGCGATCGGTTGCAACTTAACAACTTTAACTGTCGAATATTCAGAATAAAATGTCACAAGTTCTCATAAATGCTTTACTCGAAATCTTTCATGGAAATGTCGCGAAGAAAAAAAAACCCTTCTTCAAGGAATTCCTGAGTAGTCTCGAGAAAAATTTAACCGCGACGATGATAACGAGCTTTAAAGAATCACAATGGCTCTACGGTGCGCAACATACTAAAAAAAACTTTTCCTCTCTATAGACAAGACAGTTGATTAGAGAGTGTACATAGTCGCGAGGAGGCCTATAAAAAACAGAGGTACAAGTATCTCAATCGAATGTATAATGTTGGTGCGGTGACAAGACGCGAGCGGTATCTGGGTGAGAAACATCGCTAGCTGCTCAGGCGCGTTTCATTATTATGGTTTCCCATAGGAGATTAATACGAGTGGATGCGGGATTTATCAAAGATAAGGAATGATGAGATGCTGTAGGCACCTTGAGTGAGTTGTTATGGATACCCACTCGATCAACGTCAATAAGCGTATCTCGCTTGACCTCGTGAGGTGAGGAGCATATCACTTTATAGCATCATCTGTTTGTTATGGCGTATCATTTCACTATGCGTTTGAGGGAGTGAATTCATTATTATTTTTATTTATTTTTGTTGATATTCTCATAAATCTTATATTTTTTATGAATCGTTTGAAATGTGTGTGAAAATGATGTGAGACATTCAAAATTTGTGTGACTAAAACCCATAGGCTTAAAAACTAATTTAAAAAAAAAACGGTAAAATATGGGACCCTAGGGCTAAGGTTTTCTTTTTGGACAAGAATGATGCGATTTCTAGTCTTTTTCACATCAAGGTCTTTTGCCCAGGACGGCTCTTTTCCAATAGAAAGAAAAGTGACCCTAATTACTTACAACTTTATTAAAATTTGTTTCTTCGCACTTTGCCATGATTTTTCGGTGACTCAGTAAGTGAATCAAAAATATGTAGGTCATTGACCAGTCAAAGTGGTGTACCAGTTCATGCAACCACAACCTATATTAATCATAATCTTCAAGAATCAAAAAAGATAACAAATCCAGCATAAATGGTATGAAGTGTAAACGATTCAGTACTTGAAGCTGGGGAAATTGTACATTTTGAAACCACTAGTGATTCAAATGAATTGGCACGGAAGTGTGTATACCACAATTCAATCAGTCAAAGATGTCTTAATCGTCATTGTAAAATACTTTCCTTGCCATTGTAGTGCCAATTAGTCATTGTTGATGAGTAAAAATCGAAATGCACAATTTAACTGTAAACTGCATGTAAGTACTACGTAATACGAAGTGTATTTTTAGCTGTTTGCAATCAATCACTTTGCAGTTTACCCTTAATTAATAAACAGTTCGTAGAATTCTATTCATGGGTGTTGAACCTATGAGTTGACTTCAATATGTGATGCAGAACTCTTTGCCAGCAAGATGTAGCAGATACTTTTGTAGGTGTTCTATCTCAGAATAGGTCGTATTGGTCATAAAATTTTTATCTCTTGTGAATATGTGAGACACCTACATTCGAAAGTTCAACTGAGGAAGCTCCTCAATTCAGACCTTTTCCCTCCACGTACGATTTACCTCTGCAAATTTTATCTTTGCGAATTGATAAGCCGCTAATTATCGCTTTTTAGAATAAAAAAAACCGTAAGTGTTTTTTCTCGAATCAAATTCCAAGGGAGAAAATAGGTCTGGCTAAAAAACACCACGATGCATTTGATAAATAAATATACAGCTCAATTTCTTTGTTTAGAATGAGACATTCCGTAATCCGTTAGCTTTCACGCAAAACGAGTTCGTTGTATCAGATTTCCAATCGACATCAAGTCTAAAATACAGTCAACTGGAACTTTTAATTCGCATCAAGAAAAGGCATCAGCGATTTTTTGTAAAAATGTTTATTTAGTTTTTGTTTTTTCGAGCACTATTTAGACATCAATTAGGTGTTGTACATTGGTTTAGCTTAAATTATTCAAACAAATCAATTTTAGTAAAACGAACATGTTATAATTGACGGATACATATAATTATGCTTCTTCTGACTTTTTACAAAACATGTAGTACTAAAAGACACTTTGTTCTTATAAATGCTTAAATAAAACAAATTACATAAATTTTCAACAATACACATGAATATAAAGATATGTAATAATCGAGTCCCGTTCCAACAATAATCTCAGTAAAATGCAATTTAAAGCTTAAAATACAAAATCAATGGAGTAATAAATAATACTCAGAAATAGACAAAATACCGTGTGGTTGCATATATATGCAGTTTACCAGTTAAATTCGACTCTAACCGCATTCAATAAACAAAGTGCGTCACGTAATATGTGATTAAATAAATATTAAATTAAACAGACAACAAAACACTGACATTACAACAATTTTGTGAGAGTTACTGACTTTTTGTTTTAAATCGTTTCCGCACGTGGATCTAGCAAGTGAATGGCTTTCATTAGTGGTAAGCTATTGTTGATATTGATCCCCTTTTTGGACATATCTGTAAGGCGATCAGTGATTAGCTTCTGGTCACGTCCTCGTTGCCACCTACAAGAATAGTAAACATAGTTAATCAAGGGGAGTTCGTTCGGCCATTAAATGCCTAAACCCTAAAGTAATCACTCGGATTCGACTAACTTTCGGTGCAGTCAAAGTGCATCTGCCCTGGGTTTCTAACTTCAAGACATTTCAGACTTACCAATACAATACATGACCAAACTACTTTAACTGTCATTGGTGATGTTTTAACCTTTCCTTGCTTAACATTAACATTTGACCATGATAAAATAAATTGCTGATCTTATCTCTTTTTCATAATAGACTAGCGATAACGAACAGGTATAGGTATCATTTGTTTATTTATTTGTGTGGTGTGATAAGAAAACTGGGATACTAAAGACGGAAAATACCAAAGCACATTGGTTTGAAATAATGGTAAACTGTAAAGCGGAAAAGAAACAGAGTGTGGTAGTTCCGTGTTGTAATGATCCATAAAGAATCCCTATATTTCAAGCCAAATATGTTTATAAAAACAATATGAGACTGTACAGTTGTCACGCCAACCATTTACTCAATCAACAATAAATTCAAATCAAGAACGAACCACCACAGACCGCTTCTACCTTGAAGGAATTTCGAATCAATACCCACAGTTTTGCAGCGTTAATAGCATCCAAAAGTATCGAAGGTTTCTCGGGCTAATGCTTTCTTTATGTACGCGGTTTCCGATTTTGTAAGACCCACACGGGTGTCATAGGGATGATATGCAGCCACTTACATCTGAGAAACAATGACGATAGAATATTGAACACATTCTGCCTAGAACAATTCAATTAAATACTTTCACTGAAAAGACAGATAATATTTAGCAAGGGAATTGTTGGCACAGCCACACCCTATTAGCAACACAAGATATTTTTAGAAGGCTTGTGCTTTATTGTACCTACGTAGACATGCAAACCATAAAATAAAATGAAATTATGATTTATCCTCCGCCTCTGCCCACACATTTGATAGAACTCCATCGTATCTACGCGGAAATTTGTCTGGTTATATTATATTGGGTGTTGCTCATCAAAATTGAAGTGGTTTTCTCTTCAAATTACAGTTTGAAAAGAAATCCATTGCAAATCGAAATGCACATCGCAATTTCCGTCCTACTATTAAATTCTAACTATGCCGTAATAGTTATTATCTGCCCCATAACGAATTTGAGACTGTAAACAGAAAATAAACTCACCATAAATGAGCACACGTATGCAACAGTGGAATATAAAGCGGCAGTAGATCTGTATCACAGAGTGTCTCATAGCGTCGCAGAGCCAATTCAGCCCAACGATCCGCCGATGGATGTGGCACTGGCGACGTTGTACAAGCAGCCACCAATCTGCATAGTATTAGCAAGACAGGCTTCGAACGGTCCATGAAGATCTTATTGAGTAAACGGAAGAGATTCTCCAGCAATGGAATGGCTGATTCATTGCGTCGTTCGTCTAGTAGCTGGCAAGCCTTCTTTAACTCAATATTCTGCAGAAAGTGTAAGAAGTGTGGCGAATCACGAAGAATCGCCTTCGATACGACATGATCCAAGAACACCTCAAAAGCTGCACTTCGTTCGGCTATCAAATCGGAAGAGAAATTCCCCATTATTACTTTCTTGGGAAAGTACACCGTGGACATGGCGACAGGTTGATCTTTTCTTAAATTCGAGAATAAGGTCAGAAAATCGGTATAACGTCGTTCAATCGTGGCTGGATTAGGATCAATTACCGACGAATCTTGGCGTACAGACAAGTCATACACCACGTAACGTTTTACATTGAGGTTCTCGTTTTGTGGTGGCATTATACGTGCATATGGTATTTCGAAGCGTAGTATTGTGGTACCGTCGCTGGGAAGCATTCGTTGGGTTGTTGGCCTCTGCCATAAATCTAAAGAGGGGGAGGATAGTAGGTTATGTAAGAATTTAATTAGATAAAAAGTTTATTTACCTTTTTCTTTCGTTCGGTCTGAATCTTTGATGGCCAAGGATCCGGCTTCAATGCCATCTGTGGATGGGCTATCCAAGTCATCCAAATCATCTGTGTTACCATTATCACCTCCAGCACCAGTCGATGATCGTCTTGCCATAGCTGCACGCACTTCAATTGGAAAGGCAATAATATCGGAAACGTTAAACACAAGAACCCTACTCTCGTCAAATTCAATTAAAAAATCACCTACTGTCTAGTTATTGTTTTATTGTTGAACAAAAGAAGAGAACAAAGGTATTTCTGTTGTTGATGCAATTGATAAAAAATAAACCACGAAATTAAAAACCTCAACCAAGTACCAACACTAATTAAAATTGAACTGTGACTGTGCTGTGACAACTTTTACTCTCCTCTCTTTTGAGTTTCACTTTCTGTTTTTGTTTGGAAGAAATACAATAAGCGCGTTCAGTAACATTCTGTTTTTATATTTTAAATGTAAAAAAAGAGAAAAAAAAGATAGAACAATAAATAATAAACTTTGTTTTTTTTCCTGTTTTGATGAATAATTTAAGTCCAACATGAGCATCATTCTCCACTAGTCAGTTGGATTTACATGAAAAAAATCGAATCAAAATTTGTCCAACAAGAGTGGAAACTTTTTAAATTTTTAAATACGAATATGTTCTGGAAATTTGTTACAAAACTAGTAACTTTAATAAAAAAAAAACTTTGGACAGAGCCTTGCATACTAGGTTCGCTTTTAATTAAAATTTCAAAAGTTGAAAGGGTAAATCCAAACCAATTCAACTTATATGATTGAATTCTACTGAGCGTGAGCCTGAGCATTTGTATTGCGCTGAACAGCTTCGAACGACTACCGGATTCAATCTACCTACTTCGCCCACATTTTGTTTTGACATTCGCTTATCAGTTTTCTGCAACGCAAATCAGCTGGTCGCTTTTGAAAGAGGAACCGTGAATACGTTTTGCGGAAATACAAGTGCAGTGAAATTTGTCCGTGAAAATGATGCAACGAATTGCAATATTGCCCAAAAGCCTGGCTGTCCTTAAAGCCGCAAAAAGCTTAAATAGTTTTGCGGCAGTAAATCGAAATGGCAACCGTCTGGCTTCGACTATATCAAAAGGTTATTCAATTTGAGGTTAAATTAGGAGGATACTAATCAAATTTTACAACAATATTCCAGAATCCAATAACAAAACTGAAAAAGACGATAGACCCTTCATACAAATGGAAGTTCCTGAAAGAAGACCACTATATTTGGATGCCCAGGCTACAACACCAATGGTTCGTATAAGACGCAATACATCTTGCACATCTTCTAATTCTATATCGTTAAGGATCCTCGCGTGTTGGATGCTATGCTACCTTTCATGACCCACCAATACGGAAATCCACATTCCCGGAATCACTTTTACGGATGGGAATCGGAGAAAGCTGTGGAAAAAGCACGAGAACAAGTTGCTAATCTAATTGGAGCCGATCCCAAAGAGATCATTTTTACATCTGGTGCAACAGAATCAAATAATATCGCCCTAAAGGGTGTTGCAAGGTGAGTTGCATAGAGTGAGTGAGTTGAATTGAATTTAACATATTGTTTAAACTCCAAAGATTTTATGGCGAGAAGAAAAATCACATCATCACAACACAAACAGAGCACAAGTGTGTCTTGGATTCATGTCGTGCTCTGGAAGCAGAGGGATTTAGAGTCACCTACTTGCCAGTTCAAACAAATGGCCTAATCGACCTCAAAGATCTTGAAAACGCAATCACGCCACAGACGTCTCTGGTATCTGTGATGACTGTACACAACGAAATCGGTAAGAAATATTCAAAAACTATCTCGAGTTTTGACTAAGTAATCCATCATAGGTGTTCGTCAGCCCATTTCCGAAATAAGTGCGATTTGCCTAGCAAACAAAGTATTATTCCACACGGATGCCGCACAAGCAGTTGGCAAGATTCCCATTGACGTACGCAAGCAAAACATTAACTTGATGTCTATCTCGGGACACAAGCTCTACGGACCGAAGGGGATCGGCGCTTTGTTTGTGGGCAGAAAACCACGTGTGCGCCTTGTACCTATCCAAAGTGGAGGCGGACAAGAACGTGGCCTTCGTAGCGGAACTGTTCCAGCACCACTAGCCGTCGGATTGGGATCGGCTTGTGCTATAGCTCAGACAGAAATGGCATACGACACGAAATGGGTGGATTTCTTGTCGAAGCGGTTGCTTGATAAGATTATGGCAGGACTACCCCATGTTATTCGTAATGGCGATCCCAATCAAACATATCCTGGATGCCTAAATCTCTCCTTTGCATATGTGGAGGGTGAGTCGCTGCTGATGGCACTCAAGGATATAGCCCTTTCGAGTGGATCCGCATGTACATCGGCTTCATTGGAGCCATCTTACGTGCTGCGTGCTATCGGAACTGATGACGACTTGGCGCACAGCTCGATTAGGTAAGAACATTCACGATCACGTTTTATATTACGCATTTATTCGCTAGATCACGTTTTATATTTCGTTTGGTAAGATTAGCGGGTGGTTTTATAAGTTTTAGTATATAAATGATATTTTTCCCATTAAAGAGTCAGTGAACTAAACTGAAATAAAGATAAGAGCGGAGAAATGTAAACTTGGCAGTTAAAACACTTTGTGAGTCATATTGGTGGCGTAATATACTAGTGTGCGTTTTTCATACGCAGATGGAAATTAATAATTCAGTTGGCTTCAATTAATATTGAGCAGAAAGGGTTATTTTCGTTTTATGGCCTTTGGATATTGAGATTTCTTAATCCAGTGCATAAAGTTAAAGAATTGTTCGTTTTGAGGCATTTATTGAAAATACTGCACCTTTATATCAACGTAGAAGAAAAGAGCTCATTGTTATCAGGTCTATTCTGACATGATGCGAGCCCAATGACAATAGTCAGTTTTGTTTGTTTATATTTTGAAGAGCGATGATTTAGAAAAGAATGTGATTAAGAAAATTTAACTCCCTTATATTTATCTACCTTCTCTCGATGTTATACAGATTTGGCATCGGTCGCTTCACAACAATTGACGAAATCGACTATACGGCCGAAAAGTGCATAGCACAAGTTACAAAGTTACGTGATATGTCCCCGCTTTGGGAAATGGTACAAGAAGGCGTTGATATCAAGACCATTCAATGGGCTCAGCACTAAGAAGCCTCCCTTATCGACATATACAGCTGTTCTCCTTTTTTACACAACATACACCCAACTTTAAGGCTTCTAGGCGGATTGGACAACAACAAATCATAACATGCAGCGAGTGGCTTCGAATACAGGAACATTAATTATATTTCTACGTTTACCTTATTCCACCGCCAAGACACTACTCAATTTGTATTAGCATGTAGTTTGTTATTAAGTTATCTCAAGACAAAAGAAAATCAATAAAAACTAAAAAAAAAAATCACGTAATTTAGTCACCTTCGATTGATTGGTTTCCTTTATTTTTTGGTGTCATGTGAAACTGAAACAACTTTGGGAGGTGGATGTGCCCAGCTCACAAGAGAGGACGGATATAATCTAAAAAACAAAATAAATAAACAAACGCTCTCCTTCCACAAAAAAAAAAAAAAAAACAGGAGTCAAAGGTAAAAACCTAAAACTAGCAAATGCAAGTGCCGTCATCTTCGGGTGGATCATCGAGGTTGTCAATTTTAAATCCATGCTGCTCGAGAGCCTGTAGTTCCATTTTGGAGCGATTCGCCTCTACGAGAATGTTGGATATGTCACGGAACATTTCCTCAACGCCTTCGCCCGTCTTACAGGACGTCTTGTATGTGGCACTTATCAGACTGTGGCACTGTTCACAAAACGCTTCCATTTCGGCGTCACTTACTTGCGGCTCTCGACCCTCTAGATCAGATTTATTACCGCAGATGAAAATTTTCGCATTTTCCGCATAGGTGACAATGTCCAGCAGATGTTGCGACATCGAATGAAACGAGGATGCGTTGTCCAAAGCAAATACCAAGATAGCACCTTCGGCAAACTTATAGTAACTGGATGTGACTGAAGCGACGCGTTCCATTCCGCCGGTGTCCCACAGCTGAAGCTATTTGGGGAGGGAGCAATTTATACGGATTCCCGGTATGCACCTGCTGTTTGTACTCACTTTGATGGTTTTATCTTGAATGGTGTATTCCTTGTCCATGTGATCCAGACCAAGTGTAGATTTTCGATCTGTCTCTGTGATGAAGCTGTTGTTGGTAAATCGGCGAAATAAGGAACTTTTGCCGACACCGTATTCCCCGCAAAGAATAACCTTCTGTTCGGGAATGCGAACCTTAGCCATATTTGATTCCCCCGGAGAAACAATGATGTTTGATTACTTGTCGGATATTATTATGATTTTGTACTAATTTGTTCAGTTTAGATCGGCAGATGGGACACAAAAAGCACACGATAGGTCAAAGAACACTATTGTGCAGACAATTTTGGCAAAACACTGCCAAAGACAAACGAAAAGCCAAAAGGAATAACAAAAACGAGACAATGGAACGTCAAATAGGAGTCAGCTGTGAAAAGTAAAATGCATCAGCGACAAGAACTGTTTGTTTTGTAATGCGCAGTTAAACCCAGTGGTACATTTTACTCACGAGAGGCAGCCAAATTATACCATGTTCCCACCAACGTGATTTAGCTCATATGATTTATAAATCACGAAAGGCGTCTCCACCGAATTTAACGTGATTTAGTTTGACATCCAGCGGAAAGAATTCGTCCACTTCGGAGAGGGTAGTTTTTTTTTTCGTTGTTTTTCTTTTGTTATCACACCTCTGCCAAAAATAAAACAATTTATGATTGTTGTACTTAATAAAAATACCAAAATACACCGAAACACGAAGAAAATTGAATTTTGGATAATATTTTTGACATTTGTGTTGTTTTTTTTTTTGTTTGTTGAATAACATATTGAATTGGATCGAAACCGCTGCAGGTATGTTCGATTTTATTTTGTGTGGATTTGCGATGGCAGATACGTAATTAAAAATTAATCCACCGACTAACCTTCGCGCTGTTCGCATCGCCTCAGCTGTCGTCTGATTTCTCTACCTATCATCATACAAAGTCTATCTCATCTATCCCACCCTCTCCCACACGTTTGAGTTGTACTAGTTTTTAAAAATAGTGGTGCTCCCTCTCCCACGCGTGTGAAGTCTCTAACCTCAAACCGCATGGCCCCAGGGCCGCAAAAAAAGCCTGGAAATCGGTTTAGAGCGCTGGATGATATCCCGCTCCCCGAGCCCCGGGCAAAAAAAAATAAGCGAAACTACACGTCCCTTGAAGAATATCCACAACTTCCTGAAAAATCACTCTCCAAAAATCCAAGATTTGTGCTCATCTCTCCTGCTGAAAATGGAAAACCTCTTTCTTCGGTAAGCATATTTGTGCTAAGAAAAGCTATCGATGCTATCAGCTCAGAATATGAGCATATCGCTCAGCTTAGAGACGGTAATATTCTGATTTTAACAAAAAATCAAACTATTGCCAACAAATTCCTTGCCACAAAAAATCTGGCAAACCAGTGCCCAGTTACAGTTAAAATGCATGATCGTCTCAATTCCTCAAAGGGAATCGTCTACGCACCATGTCTAAAAAACGTGCCAGAGTCTGAAATTGTCACTGAAATGTCGCAGCAAGGAGTCACTGAGGTGTACAAATTCTCGAGGCAAACTGATGGGAAAAAACAACCCACTGGTTTAATACTCCTAACTTTTGACCTCTTCCATCCGCCAGAAACAGTTGAAATAGGCTGGTATAAGACGAAAGTTTCGGAATATATTCCAAACCCAATGAGATGCCGAAATTGCCAACTACTGGGACACACAACAAATAAGTGCAACGGAAACACAACTTGCCCAACATGCAATCTACCCCCCCACACTGAAACGGAATGCTCGCGGATTATGTGTGCAAACTGCTCTGCCCCACACCCTGCATCCTCAAAAGATTGTCCAAAGTACCTCCAAATCAAAGAAACTCTGGCAATTAAAACAAAAAACAGATGTACAATGGCCGAAGCTAAGCGCCTGTACAAGCAACAATTCCCACTTCAACCTAACCTCACCTCAATTTCTTTCGCAGAAAAAACCAAACAATCATATCCAACCACCTCTGATAATACCGGTATAAATATTGAACAAACAAATATCAAAAAAAAAACTTCAAACCCAGAACCCCTCAAACTAACATTACGCCATACCACTCCATCTAAACCCGCTACACTCACACACACCACTTCTCTCACAAATTCACACAACCCCCCCACAACACCATCACCATCAAAACCAAACGCTGAAAACACAGTTCCTTCCTCCCTCAGCCTCCCACAGGCTAAACCAAACAAACAACAAGAAATCACAACTAATACTGACATAAATCCATTTTTGAAATCATCACCACCACAATTTAAAAATAACTCTACTATCACATCGTCAATACCCGAATCTCCAATCACTAGATTAACCGACTCTCTTATAAAAAAAAACAGCTACTTTATGCACACATCTGATACCGAAGATGACAAGTCAACCTAAACACTCTATTTAACTCCAACCGGTGTCTTCGCGGACGGTTTGCTGCATGAGCAGCGCGTAGATGTGTCCTCCAGGCATATCTGCTGCGACCAGCTGCGGTGCAGCTTACCGCCCGTGAAGACACCGAAACTACATTAACAACTTAAATCATCACCACGCACATATCTGTGACAGAGGTACTTGACAATTGTACATAAGTACAGTGCAGTGCCACTGGCGCAGGCCCCAAATAACGCAACTCCCACACTTTTGTTGTTTTTTCGGCAATAAAAGTAGTGGCCCCCTTTTCTATACGAAATGGCTCAAACGATCTTACAATGGAACATCAAAGGCCTTATAAACAACTACGATGAGCTTAAAATATTAATTAAAGAACACCAACCTAGTGTAATATCTCTTCAAGAGACTCATATTCCTTTCGGCTCCCAACCCATATTACCCAAACCATACATAGGATATTTTGACAATCTCCCTACAAACAATACGGCCAAACAAGGAGTTGGCATTCTTATTAACCGGCTATTACCCCACAAACAAATATCCATTAACTCCAACATTCAAACAGTCGCGATCGAGGTCGAGCACCCTATTAAAATGACTATTCTATCCATTTATATCCTACCAGACCAACGTTTTTCCAAAACTGACTTAGATAATATTTTGCAACAGACGGACCCTCCTGTACTACTTACAGGTGATGTCAACTCATGGAGCGTTCTGTGGGGCTCGGCCACCACAAACCGGCGCGGCAGCATAATCGAGGATTTCATTTCAGATTCCAACATGATTATTCTCAACGACGGCTCCCCTACTCACTTATCCACACATAACACTCTCACCCACATAGACCTAACTTGTTGTTCTCCAATTCTATTCCCGAAAACCAAATGGCGCACTCTAGACGACTTAAGTAACAGCGACCATTTCCCTATTTTGGTGTCAATTTCACTCGACCAACAACAGGAAGTATCCAGGCCGATTATAAGATACAAGACCAACCTAGCCGACTGGGACAAGTTTAGAAATTTCGTAGATTTATTCCTTTCAGAGAGAACAGAAGACCAAACTATTAATAGGGAGGCAGCAATACTGCAAAAATGCATCCGCTTTGCTGCCAATAAATCCATACCCCTTACCTCCCCAAAAGCACCGAAACGTCTAGTTCCATGGTGGAACCCCGAACTGTCGTCCTTAAGAAGAGACAAAATTGCCACTTGGAAACAATTTAAAAGAAACCCAACCCAAGAAAACTTGATAGCCTACAAAAAGGCAAACGCCAAATTTCGAAGACTTCTAAAAAACAGAAAAATTCAAAGTTTTAACGAATTCACCTCATCCATCAGTCCAAATTCCTCAACTACCCAACTTTGGGAAAACATCCGAAGGCTTGTTGGTGCCTCCACTGGCCTTACTATCAAACACATTAATTCCCCGGCCGGAATGCTAACCTCCCCCGTTGATATCGGCAACTTCTTCGCCCAAAGTTGGTCCCAATATTCTGACGATATAAACTTTCCCTACAAATTCACCATAAAGAAACGGCAAGCCCTGAATATTCACGTTACATCGACAAATAACCCATTAGCTAAGTGTATAGAGCAACCAATATCATATATCGAATTTGAAAATTGTTTAAACCTGGTTAAAGGTAAAACTCCAGGTCGAGACAAAATCTCCTACCCCATGATAAAAAACTTAACTATCCCAGCCAAAAAGAGACTAATCAAACTATACAACTCAATTTTTAACGATAGTGTCATACCACAATCGTGGAATACGGCTGCGATAGTTCCCATCCCAAAACGTAACAAAGACAACTCAACTATCAATGGGTACCGTCCCATATCACTACTCCCTTGCGCCTCAAAAGTCCTGGAAAAAATAATAGCGTCCCGTCTTCTTTGGTACACTGAATCCAGAAAGCTAATGAGCAAAAACCAACTTGCTTTCAAACCAAAACGAGGCTGTATCGACGCCTTGCTGCACATTGATTGGGTTATAACAAAAGCTATTTCCGTCCGAAGTCACATTTCAGTTCTTGCACTAGATTTCGAAAAGGCCTTCGACCGCATTGGCATACACCTGGTGCTACAAAAACTAAAAGATTGGCACATAGGACCGAAAATGTTCGGCTACATAAGATCCTTTCTGACCAATAGAAAATTCTCTGTGAAAGTTGGAAATGCCTTCTCATCCAGCCTTCCCCTACATAACGGAATACCACAAGGATCACCTTTATCCGTCATTCTATTCTCGATTGCCTTCAATGACATTAGCAAAATCATAAACAGATATAAAAAATTAGATCACTGCGTATACGCAGACGACGTCTATATCCTCTGTCGACAAAACAGTCAAAAACAGATCAACACTTGGCTCGCCAGAGTACTAAAAGACATACTGAAATGGTCTGCCTCATCTGGGGCCAACCTATCTCTGGAAAAATGTAAAATCCTCCATGTCTGTCGTAAACGCGCATGTCAAAATGTAGACCTAAGACTTAACAACACTATTATAGAATCCGTCTCGAATTTAAGCATTCTAGGCCTGTTATTTAACTCTAGATATAAGTGGAAAGATCATTGTATAGAAGTTAAGAAATCGCTAGCTGCGAGGTGTAATATAGTTAAGTATCTCTCGAGTAATAAGAGTAGTGCACATACAAATTCACTCTGTAATGTAACTAGAGCACTTATACTTAGTAAGATTGACTATGCTTTATCCATATACGGATCCTCCCCAAAGTCGACCCTACAAATCATCAAGGCCAAGCCGCCAGAAGAAGCATCAACGCCTACCACACATCCCCCATCAAAAACATCCTAGCAGAAGCGGGGCTGCCATTAGTTGAAGAGCGTTACTGGGAAGTCTTAGCTAACCTCATAACTAAACTGTCCTTCGCAACTGGCTCTATCATTGACAAAGACATCCTCACCATACTTAAACTAAAGAGAAAAAAGAGAATACCCTCCGCAATGGAGCTCTCACTAGCACTAGGGAAACAGCTGGAAATACCTTTCAAAGTTTTCAACAAATTCTCCTCTTCACAGCCACCATGGACAATCAGCAACAACTCCGTAAGACTAGAACTCAGCAAACTCCCTAAAGGAAATACCAACCGTCGATTATACCGCTCGCTTTTCCAAGACATATCATCCGAACTAACCTCAAAAGGGTGGACTTTAATTTACACAGATGGCTCTAAAACCGAACACAACACTGGATTTGCAGTCACACTAGAGGATGGCACTATACTCAAACAAGGGATTGTATCCAAAACCGCATCCATCTTTACAACTGAAGCTCTAGCCATCTTCGAAGCGCTAAAACTTACAAGCCTCCTAAACGGCAAGTTTGTTATCTGCTCCGACAGTCTCTCCGTCTTGCGTGGAATCCTTAACCCCAAAAACAATGTCTCAATCGTCTCCCGAATCCGGGACAAGCTCCTCAAAGACATAGCTAAGACAAAGTTAATGTGGGTGCCAGGACATGTGGGCATACACGGCAATGAAGCAGCCGACAATGCCGCAAACTCAGCCTGTGTCGCCCCCACCTTTTTGCTCAACACATATAGCCAAGGCGATCTTAAACGCTCGATTGAAAGGACTATTCGGTCCCATCAGCTTAACAATTGGAAACTCTACGACCACCACTACTCCAAGATCAACCCTACTAAGTCTAAACCCAAGTACCCAGCCTCCGCCACCAAAGAAATGCTCAAAAATTTCGTCAGACTGCGTATAGGACACGGAACCATTACCCACCAACACCTACTAAAAAATGAACCACCACCAATCTGCAGCAAATGTAGTAACCCTTTAAATATGGAACACATAATTGGGCACTGCTATCTATCATCAGAACAAGCAAAGCGTCATCTGAAAACAGAAATTGTCAACATACTAAGTAACCCATCACTCGAAAACATAAAGATAGTCAACAAATTACTTGAAATGTACAACATTACTCTGTAACAAATTTATCATCTCTTTTTACTATTTTAAAGTTGAGCCGAAAGCCTCTGCAGCTAGCGCTCGTTAAATTTCGATATTAGCAGTGTATTTTAGATCCATTGTTAATAAATAAATAATAATAATAATAATACAAATTAATCACGTCTAAATCACGTAATTAGTAATCACGAAAATGTATGGTAAATCACGTAATTTATGAGATGATTTAGCTAAATCAAGTAGATTTAGCTAAATCACGTTGGTGGGAACATGGTATAACTATGATTTATAAATCACGAAAGGCGTCTCCACCGAGTTTTACGTGATTTAGTTTGACATCCAGCAGAAAGAATTCGTCCACTTCGGAGAGGGTTGTTTTTTTTTTCGTTGTTTTTCTTTTGTTATCACACCTCTGCCAAAAATAAAACAATTTATGATTGTTGTATACTTAATAAAAATACCAAAATACACCGAAACACGAAGAAAATTGAATTTGGGATAATATTTTTGACATTTGTGTTGTTTTTTTTTTGTTTGTTGAATAACATTGAATTGGATTGAAACCGCTGCAGGTATGTTCGATTTTATTTTGTGTGGATTTGCGATGGCAGCTACGTAATTAAAAATTAAACACGTCTAAATCACGTAATTAGTAATCACGAAAATGTATGGTAAATCACGTAATTTATGAGATGATTTAGCTAAATCAAGTGGATTTAGCTAAATCACGTTGGTGGGAACATGGTATTAGGTAGGTAGGTAGATATATCTCGACCATTTGCAATGAAAAAAACAAATTTTTGGTCGATTAAGCTTAAGAAAAGATATTCAAACTGCTTCAAACAACAAGAGACTAGGTACAACTTATTAAGAGTGTTCACTGCATGTGCGAATATAGTTCGATATCTAATGGCTCAACAGCAGACCTTACTGTTATACTAAACTTAGAGATTTTCATTTT
The DNA here is from genome assembly GCA_949126925.1 of Cheilosia vernalis. Lineage (NCBI taxonomy): Eukaryota > Metazoa > Arthropoda > Insecta > Diptera > Syrphidae > Cheilosia > Cheilosia vernalis. The sequence goes on from OX421362.1 coordinate 9,524,003, forward strand.
CGTTAATAACACCATTAACGATTCCGTTCCTCACTTTTCTCAAAATCCAAACTAGAATCAGTTTTATTTTTACTGGACAAGAAAATTTTTCGATCTTATTTTTATTGTGTACGTCGATTAGCTCTGATGTTGCATGTCCTCTTTTAAGCTGATAAGTAATGACTAATTATAAATGAACTTCGATTACAGAAGGTACTCACATGATAAAATAAAAATAATCGCTATCATAATGACAAAAATAACATTATTTGAAATGACATCCATATATTTGGTTTTGAAATAAAAGATTTATTCCTTAGTTAAAATTCGCTACATAATATGACACAGTAAAATAAAAGCTTAAATTAACAAATAAAACCATATTCCTATGTATTTTTTACAAGACCTACCAATTAGTTTAGTAATGAGCAAATTGGATCTAAAAAGGAATGATTTAACTGCCTCAACAAAAGCAATAGCAGAATAAATAAAACAAAGCTACACTGAATTAAATTAACTAGAAACAGAAAAATAAACACTAACAATGACAACGATCACGAATACTCCGCCCACGCCGTAGAGAACAGCCTTTTCTCTCAACGCTCGCATCATCATCGAATTCAGCAACCTTGACGATCTACCCAGCTCCGCATTTGTTTCACGTAATCTGGACCTAGCGCTATGTAAGGTTTCGCGCTGATGATGTAAATCTTGAAGGACTTGTGTACCCAGTTGCTCAGTCTCGACAGCTACACGATAGCCCTCGACCAGTCGATTACCAGTTCGCTCAATGCGCTCCGAGTTGTCCAGAAGCCGCTGCTTCTGGTCATCACGAATGGATATGTCATCAAAGTCATCGGTGATCTCAAGTGAAGAATGATTTCGAGCACCCTGATCTTTGAAGTTCTTGTATTCGGACTGCAAGCGTTTGAGTTCCACCTGATAGCAATTCAATTTGTTAGTGAAACCAGGTCGCACTGATGGATTCAGGTCTCGTATTTCCAAGCCAATTTGTTCCAACTGAAATAAGTAATCTGTAAATAAGAGTTCGGTAATTTAATAATTGGTTTTCTACCAATTCAGCAGCCTCTGTTAGACTTCCATCGATTTTTGCGCAAAGTTCTCGTCGTTCGGCTGAAAGAAAAGATACCTATACTGTTGCTATTTTGTTGAAGTAAGCGAATATTTTACACTAACCTCCACTGAAAACGTTTAGCCGCCCAATTAGTGCTGTTATTTCTGCAATTAATGCAGCATATTGTTGCTCGTAGTGATCAATTAAAGTCATCTTGCATAAATGATTACCACTGATGCAAGGATTTCTTTTCCGATTTTGTTTTCTTTCTGATTTGTTTGATTTGACATTTGTAGTCGGTGCTTATTTATAAAGTGACATTCGTAGTAAATGTAGTTCGTCGTCGAACTGTTTCCGCTTAAGGGATCGGCTGAATTATAATAAAATAAAAAATTGCTATATGCTTGCTACTGATAATTTCATTACAAGCGTATTGTCTGGATTTTAATTGCGGCCATTATGAACTATTGATAAATAAAAAGGTTTAATAAATAGAGCAGTGATTCGTTGTCATTTAATGTGAAGATAATCATTTTTAACCTTCACACTAAAAATTTCGCCATTGTGAATTCGAAAAATTTAGAATAAAAATGATTAGGACATGATTTAGGCCCGTTTTCTGATACTACTCATAGCGATTTAAGTTCCACTTAAAATCTTATGTGACAGTTTATGACAAGGAAAAAGCAGCCCATAAGGTATTTAAGTAGATATTAAATCACTATGAGTAGTATCAGCAAACGGGCCTAAATCATGTTGTCTACCTATTTCATTACTTTTTTGACATCTTCCAAATGAAAGCAGAGACATTTTAAGTAAAGGGCATTGCCAATTAAATAAAACTTATGCAAATCAAATTTTTAATAGGTATGACTTGCAATATTTATAAACTGAAAATTTTCCTAACCAAACAACAGCGTTGCCTACACGATTCGTAAAAGGCATTTTTGGGCATATCACCAATGTGTGATAGCTGAGCGTAAAACAACAGTGCATGATGGCTTCTGGATAGTGACTGACTTTATTGGTTACTGTGTGTAGATGTAGTTTATACACATATGTAATATATAGTAATACATGTATGATGAATGGTGTGACATAGATATTTGTGAGTATCGTATTACATACTGTGACATCTCCCCTTTTTTTTTTTTTAAATAAAAATAAAGTACAAAAACAGAAATTCAATTTCAATGGAATGTATGAACTGATTAAATTATAAGCGAATTAAATATAATGACTTGTTTGGGGTGTCAGTCTATCTAAACTTACAATTAGTTAGTTACCTAGTAGGTAAATGAAATAATATAAATTTACTTTATTAACAGTCAAATCGTTTTAATGGTTTTACTACTCTTCCGCTCCGCGTAGTTACTGGTTGTGTTGGTGGTTGTAGTTGACTGTCGTTCTCCATCTTCTTTTGCGTAGACTTTTCGGTCCCATATTGTGGTCCGGTAGGAACAGTGGATAATTGAGTTGGTTCAGCAGATGTATTTGGCTGATTAGATTTTTCGATTTCCGCATCAATTGTTTCTTTTGGTGTTTCTTTAGTCTGCGATGTTTCTTGTTGAGTTGCGATTTTTTCTTGTGGCCAAAAAACGGTTGGATTTTGAATATCAGCTTTTGTCTTGTGCAGGTGATGTGTGTTTCTGCGGTAATGTTTGCCTCCATTTGTTTCAACAATGACTGATCTTGGATATTTTGTTTTATCTAGAACTCTTGCTCCAATCCATTCGCGGTGACCAGTTTGCATTCGGACCTTGTCGCCAATTTCGAGTGTTTTTGATGGTTTAGCACCTCTGTCCGCGTAGACTCCTTGTTGGATACGTAAATTTTTCAACTCCTTCTGGACGCCCATAACAACCTTCGGCTTCAATTCGTCCTTGATGGTTGGTATAACCGTTCGTGTTGCTCGACTATACAGACGTTGACATGTTGATTTTAAGACATCATTGCGTGGAGTGTTTCTCAGCATCAGAAGTGCGAGATAAATATCAGTTTTGTCTAGATAACAACGCTTTAATAAATTTTTCGCTGTCTGAACGTTGCGCTCTGCAAATCCGTTTGACTTTGGATAATATGGACTCGATATTTGATGCTTAAATTGCCATCTTGATGCGAAATCCGCAAATCGTTTTGACGTATATTGCGGTCCCCCATCTGATTCTAGTGTCTCTGGGATTCCGTGCACTGAGAACCATTGTCTCATATTATCTATCACCTCTTGCGAATTTGATTGTGTCATTTTTTTGAAGTCCATGTAACCTGAATAATGGTCTGCGATTAATACGTATTCGTCGCCTTTAAAATTAAATATGTCGGTTGACACTAGTTGAAATGGATATTCGGGAACAGTTCTTTCTACTTGCGGTTCTCGAATGTTGCTTCTTTGGGTCTGCTGACACACGGAACATCTTTCTATATAGTCGCGAACATCCTTACTTTGTCCAAACCAGTACAACGATTGACGAGCTCTGGCCAACGAGCTTGTAACTCCAGCATGCCCTGAATGAAGATCACGAAGGATTTTATTAATTTCAGCTTTAGGAACAATTACCTTGCAACCTTTGAACAGAAGGCCCTGTTCAAATGTGATTTCCTCCTTGAAGTTTGCATATTTTTTTACCGATTCTGGTAGTCTTCTGTCATCTTCGGGCCATCCACAAAGAACAACTTGTTTCAGCAAACACATCTCAAGATCTTCGGATGTTGTCTTCACAAATCTGTGGCGTGCGTCGTCTGTGAACGACAGTACGATGTTTACTGCATATTCTTCATCATCGCCTTCGTTGACTGGATCACAATCTCGACTGAGGGTATCAGCTATTGGAATTTGTGTACCTTTCTTATATTTTACATTTGGTGAATATTGGATGACATCCCATAAAATGCGCTGCAATCTCATTGGTGCATTCTGAAGTGGTTTCTTGAAAATGGTTTCGAGTGGTTTATGATCAGATTCGATTTCGATCTGTTTACCATAAACGTATTCGTGGAACTTTTTGCACGCGAATTTGATTGCCATCGCCTCTTTTTCAATTTGCGGATAATTTTGTTGTGTGGGAGTTAATGCACGTGTTGCATAGGCCACAGGCTGATCGTCTTGTAACAGGCATGCTCCCATTGCTTTTGAGCTTGCATCGACTGAGAGTTTCACAGATTTGTTCACGTCATAGTACTTTAGCACCGGAGATGAACTTAACACTTTTTTTACTTTTTTAAATGCGATTTTTTGTTCGATGTCCCAGAACCATGCAGTTTCCTTGTGCAGCAGTTTCCTTAACGGCTCAGTGATATCAGATAAATTTGATATAAATTTACCCAGATAATTAACCATTCCTAAAATGCGTTGTAATTCTTTCACATTTGTTGGTTCTCGCAATTTCTGTATTGCTTCAATTTTTTCAGTGTCCGCTTCAATACCTCTAGCTGTAAAAATATGACCAAGGAACTTAACTCTTTGCTTTTCATACTCACATTTCTTTTTGTTGAGTGTGAACCCGGCTGTTTTCAATCGGTCAACTACTTTTTTCGTTGTTTCGCGAAGTTTCTCCACTGTTTCAGCGTACAAAAATATGTCGTCCATAGCCACTTTGCAATTTGGAATGTCTTTCAATGTAATATTCATTATTTCTGAGAATATTTCTGGTGCCGAAGATATGCCAAATGGCAGTCGCAAAAACTGATATCTGCCCCAGGGCGTTGCAAAAGTTAAGTAATCCGATGTTTTCTCTGTCACAGGTATTTGCCAGAATCCTTTTTGACAGTCCAATTTAGTGAATATTTTTGCATTTTTTACACTTGATGCAATTTCTTCGACAGTTCTTAGCGGATAATGCCGACGCTTGATATTTTTGTTCAAATCTGTTGGATCTAAGCATATCCGGATTTTGTCCTTTTTTGTGACTACAACTATTGGGCTCACTGCTGGTGTTGGATGGCTCACTGGACGAATAACCTTAATTTTTACCATGTTGTCCAATTCTGTCTTGACTTTATCGCGTAATGCATGTGCAATACGACGTGGTGGAATAATTTTGAATTTTGGATCATCTATGAAATCAATTTCATATGTAAAGTCCTTACAGCAACCAATTGTTTCGCCATCCGCATCAATTTCATTAACGCGTACAATGAGTCCCAGTTTTTCACACGCTGTTCGACCTAGTATCGGAGTCAAGTCTTCTGCAACGATTTTAAAGGTAATTACGTCTGAATTGTTCTTTGTTTCACATTTAGTTTTTGATTCACCCACTACCGATATGCTGTTGTTGCTGTATGCGACGATTCTTTTTGTATTTGACGTACTAATTTTTAGTCCCAATCGCAACGCTTCTCTCTTTGGCAGCACATTACATTCGGCCCCGGTGTCCAATTTAACAGTCAATTTCTGGTCTCCTATCTTTAAGTTCTCTGACCATTTGTCGAACAGTGCAATGCTATTTACTCGTACACTGTCTCTAAGCGTACTGATCGTGTACTCCTCTTCATCCGTACTGGATGAATCTGCCTGTACGACGGCGTTAACTTGCTTTTGAAATTTTCCAGGTTTTTTCTTTTTCAGATTTTTCTCGTCACCAGTAAAAGTATTTTTCTTTCCTCGACATACAACAGCCCAATGTCCTACGCCATTGCATTTTTTGCATTTTTGCCCGTATGCTGGACACTGTTTTGGACCGTGATTTCTGCCGCACCGTCTACAATTAAATGTCTTTGATTTACCTAAAGCATTGACGTTCTGATCCATGCCGGTCGATTGCAATTCATTTATTTGTTTCACAGCTCTTTCGGCCGCTCTGCAAATCCTTTTTGTCTTATCCAAAGACAAATCGTCCTCGATCCACAGTTTTTATCGTGTTGTCTCCGAGTATATTCCAACGACTATTTGGTCCATCACAAATTCATCGGCATTCGAACCATAGCAGCATTTCTTTACTTGAGACTGCAACTTTTGTAGAAAATCCTCAAAATTCTCATTCGATTGTTGTTTTATTCTGTGGAATTGACATCTTTCGTATGTCTTGTTTTTGGACGGTGAGAAATGATCTGTCAATTTTGTTTTTAGTGTCGTCAAACTAGCTTTCTCTTCAGCGGTGAGATTCATGTTATTGATTACTCTTAATGCTTCGACACCGACACACGCCTTAAAATTTGCTGTTTGGATTACTGGTGTTTCTGTTGATAATTTATTTGCTGTAAAATAGTTATCGTATATTTCTAACCACTCCGTCCATTGTTGAGACATATCGATATCGCTGTTGACAACGAGTGGCTTTGGTGGTTTTATTCCTGACATTTTTATGCGCTGTTGCCGTTTAAGAAAATATGAGTCACTATGCCGTCAAACACGTTTAGACACGATTTTATTTTGCTATTAATATGTTACTATCTGTTGCTAAATTCGGCAAAAACGAAGTTATTATGCAATTTAACTATTATTAACACTTCGTTTATATGTTTATTCGGTTTTTAATTTGCATTTACACGAATTAATCATGAATCACTTCTGACACCATGTGATAGCTGAGCGTAAAACAACAGTGCATGATGGCTTCTGGATAGTGACTGACTTTATTGGTTACTGTGTGTAGATGTAGTTTATACACATATGTAATATATAGTAATACATGTATGATGAATGGTGTGACATAGATATTTGTGAGTATCGTATTACATACTGTGACACAATGTAGACTAACCTTCAGCCCAAAAGATAGCTGTCAACATTTGACATTTTGCTTTTCCGCAGCCATCTTTAACCCACCGAACTACCTTATCAACTTCCTTTCCAGTTTATTTCTTGAAGGTATGTGTACCTAATTTTTGTTTGCCCCGAAAAAATCTTAATGCATCTATTAAATATGTTGAACAATCTATGCAAATTGTCCCCAAATATGAAATTTCAAATATTCGAGAATATATTTACGTGAAACTTATTAGAAACTTGTGTTCTCTTTTCGAATTACAGTTGCCGATAAAATGGTTCAGCGATTGACTCTCAGGAGACGTCTGTCTTACAATACAAAATCCAACAGGAGGCGAATGTAAGTAAATCTCAATTGTTCCTTGCTACCAACAGTGATTACAAAATCGAATAGTCTTATTGAAAACAAGAGAAGTTTGAACTGAATGAATTAATTAAAAGTGCGTCTGTGGGTGCTCTCTTTACGAGGCAATCTAGAATTGTTTTGATAGCTTAGTGGTTATGTTTTCGAACGAAATCTACTAATTCTGTAAATTTATAGTTTGAATAAACTTGTAATAGTAGTGAACTCCAATTGTTTTTAAGAAGCATCAATCAAACGTGGATTATTAAACTTATTTCTTTTCCAGTGTCCGTACTCCAGGTGGACGTTTGGTTTACCAATATGTTAAGAAGAACAAGACCGTCCCAAAGTGTGGTCAATGCAAAGAGAAACTAAAGGGTATTCGGCCAACCCGCCCATGTGAACGTTCCAGGCTGTCGAAACGTCAAAAGACTGTCCGTCGCACATACGGTGGTGTTCTTTGTCATGGATGCTTACGCGAGCGTATCATTCGTGCCTTTCTCATTGAGGAACAAAAGATTGTGAAGGCCCTTAAGAGTCAGCGCGAAACTGCAAAGCCGGTGAAAATCGTGAAACCTGTTAAAGCTGTTGCTGCCCCACAAAAGAAGACCCACAAGTCTGCCTCAAAATCTAAGAAATAAGAAGTGTACATGATTAAAGCTAATGATACATTAATAAATTTTTAATAGAACAGATGAACCACGTGGAACGAGTGTTGTTTATTATTGTAGCGCTATAGAACGTTGTGGATTTTTATTAAGACGCGGGTGAGTAAGTTGTGCTGGTTCATTGACAGCCTTGTTTACTTCGTGATTGGTTGTTGTCAACTTGAAAAGAAATCATGTATGGTTATGGTATAGTGAAATTAAGCTCCTCACAGTCGTTTACTGAAAAATCGCCAAGGCTCAAAAGGTATGCGGTCTTTCTCGGGTTGATGAACGCGCAAACTATTTCTAAAAAAGATTTAGCACGCAGGACAGCCAACATTTTAACCAATCAACATGCATGTTGGCGGCAAATCCAAAGCGACTCGGAAAAGCCAAATGCTTGCTAAATTCGTTTGTATACAACAGCCGACAGATAAGAATCCACAGTGTCTTAGTTGCCAGTGTGCTGGACTCCTTTAACCCTCGGAAAAACCTTCTAAACCGTCCTTCAGACGTAATGGGATCTGCTTCAATTTCATGCCGAGTACAATTGACAATAAAATAAACTCTAAACGACTTGGGGCCTCCATGTGTACTTTTAATATTATATTTTTTTTTACAACAGTCTTACAAATATGTACAATATTTTAGCCTTCATTGTAAATAGTTTGTATAGATAGCTTTACATGGAAAATCTCGCCATTGTGAGTTCGAAAAATGTAGCCCGGACATTCGAAAATTATATATTACCGCGTTATCATGAGTTGTGTACTCGTTAGAAAAATGTATATGTATGCAGTAAGCTGGAGCGGGGGGTATTTTTGTTGTACTTTCTTGCAGAGAGTTCCATGTTTCACCTACAAAGAAAGTAAGATTCTACTGTATGCATTTCAATAATTGACAGATTTACCATTCGCATCAATTATCCGCTAGATCCATCGCCTGGGTCCAATGTCGAGTCCAAACTCAGTTCGCGTTCCATTAGGTGCACCCACTCCTCGTCACCAATGCAGTCTGTGCCGTGCACAAAGTTAGGCTTCATTTGCATGACCACCTCAACTTGGTCCTCGTTGGCCGCAAATGCCACGGAGAAGTCTTTGCATTGCTTGTAAAAGTTCTTTAGCATTATGTCATGCAACATCTGCTCATGCAGTTTGTATAAGAATATCACTTTCTTAGAGATTGCATCCAATTGCTCACGCATCAAAGGTCTTTTGTAGATATCCTTGTGCGGTACATCCTCTGCTTGGAAGTAGCATTCGGGTATATTTAAGTATTTTGAGGCGCATTCGTTAAAGCTGACTGCAGTCTTTTCTTTCGATATTAGACAGTGGGCGACATATATATCAAAGATAGCGGTTAATTCGCAAGCGTGTTGGTACTTCAGATTATCGGCTATTTTGTTGGAGAAATATACAATTTTTTTCGGCCGTTGTGACTGCAAAATGTTCTTCAGCTCTTTAAATAGTTTCCCCAGTGAAATGAGGTCGAAAATATATACATTTTGTGATGTAGAAACTGCCAGCAGGGAAGTTCGGTTATGACGACCAAATTGGGTCGGCTCCACATGCAACCCAATAATGGTTTGCTGTTTTAAGTCGGCAATGGCTTTGTGATATTTCTGATCAGTTTGAAAGATATAGACCGCCGTTGATACAAGTAATTGGATTTGATCGATCTCATTGCTGGAAATGTTGACTAAATCTTCTTTCGGTACAGCTTTGATTTCCGTTCGATGTTCATTCTTTAATGAACTGCCGATAGAATTTGGGGGTTTTGAAGATTTGCACTTTTTAATTGATTTAATAAGAGGTCTCGGAAGGCACTGGGAGGAAGTGTAAATGTAACCTGTGTTGAAGTCGCGAACGTTCGTCAGTTCAACCATTCGTCCATCGGGTGAAATGAGTTTCAGATCACCGACAAGTATTTCGTCTTCTAGCTCTACAATAAGTGGCTGGCCAATTTCATAGTCTGTTTCCATTTTGTTTAAGTTTGAATTTCATATCATTGCACACTGTTAATAACAATCTTTTCCAATCCTATGAGGTTTAAAGTTGACCAGCTATAATAGTGAAAAAAAAAAAAAATGCTACAGTATTTGGAAACGAGGGATCATGATTTTACAGTTAAAGCTTATTTTGTTCTCTTTTCACGTCGCCTGGTCGCCGGAAATAATTACTTTTAAAGCAGTAATGCAATCATTTTTCATATATGAATAAACTCCACCCTGGACCTGAGAAAATATCACCTAATCGGTGAATTTAAGACTTGGGCTAAAGGCACTTCTTTTTAAATGACTTTATGCGAATAACAAGTGTTTTTTGAGAAGCTATTCGATGTAGCAGATAATACGATTTGCTGATAGTGCCGCAGGCTTTCAATAAACAAATATCTAAATGTCATTTAATAAGGAGAAAAATATTCCATGCTTAATTAATGTGGTGCCATCTGTTGGCTAATTGCCAATTTACCACCGGAAACGAGTTAGGTAGGTACCGATCTGAAGAATTATTTGAACAACTCGGACAGAATTAATTTCGTTTTCGATGTGGCAAACAGATAAATTATTTTGAAAGAAAATATTTATTTTTAACCGAAATTGCTTTTATCTGGCTTTTATGTTCGATTGACAAAAAAAAAAAATATTTTTTTCATCTGGGACGATTTTGAGAAAACGCAATGTTTTTTTTTAGGCCAACTCAAAACACACGAACACGAACGAACATTTGGCAGGAGAAATCTGAAATCTCAGAAGCCAAATCGAAAACGACATAAGAGTTAAAAAACTTTATCGCTCCAAGCGTCTTAAAAATATAAAAAAGTACCAAGTTCAATCTCAAAGTCCAATTCCTGAATCTTCACACACTTATTTTTCATACCTAAATATTATTTTTGCCCAATCAAAAACAACATACCGTGTTTGTTCTTGGTATTTTGATTTTTCGTCATTCTGTCTTACAAACTTCCCCTGATATTCCCAGGTTTTTCACAAATTTAGAAACGACCTAACTAATGTCGTTTTCGATTTGGCTTTTCAGATTTTGATCTGAGATTTCAGATTTCTGCTGGCAAATCGAACATAAAATCTGAATTATATTGGTATGTGTGTGTATTGAGTTGGCGGCAAAAAAAAACATATTTGCACTTGCACTCGAAATCCATTTCAATTGATTTTCACACATTTATAGTGCTGCATTTCGAAATCATTTAATATAAAAAGTCGATCCCATACACGTTAAATGAATAATTCAGTTAGAAAAGCAATCCTTCCAACGATAAACAATTCGTAACCGACGCTGTGTGTCATAAACATTGGTGTTAGTGAAAGTATGTGTAAAATCTGAGGAAAAATTGAGATTTCTCAACAGTGATCTGAGATCAAAAAAAAGATTGATTTTTGTGGCAAATAGAACATGAAAAGCAATCTCGATCAAAAAAAAAATTGATTTTTTGTCAAATCGAAAACGACATAAAATGTTCTACCTATTTAAAGATTTCAAAAGAAAAAAATCAAACTCATAAACAAAAGTAACCTATTCAATTCAATACAACCTGCTGAACATTGAAGCCATACAAACTGAGCAACTCTCCACTTGCAATCTCTCTATCGCGCATTCACCACAAATTGAATTAAAAATGGCCGACGTATTGTTGTTTCGTGACCGGGGTCGTCAAAGTTTTCTGTTTATATTGTTATTCATGGTGTTTATTGTAAATTCAAAAAGTGGTAAGTTGTAAATTTACTATTTCCTCCTATCAATGAATTAAAAGAACAAAGTGAAACATGCTCCCAATTCGTGGTAAAGTGAAAAAGAAATTTCAGTGGTAACATCTTTAGCAGTGAATGTTGTTTTCTTTTTCTTCAAACATGTCTGTCTTCTTTTCTCGGATGTATTATTGATGCAGCTTTATTTTGTTTTATTTTTTTTCTGTCGTTGAATTTTTGTTTTGCAAATCGATTAATTGATTCGGTAGGGCTCTGTAATTATGTGGGATTTTAATTGGATTTAATTGCAAATAGGGAGTACAATTCGAAATATAAATTATGTTGCTTATTAATGGGAAATTGGTATGACAAGAAGTGACTAAACTTAGTTTTATGTGATACAAGGGTGAAATCTAATTTGAAATTCCAATTGAGAATGTAATAATCATTATCTCTTAATGCTAGAGATCTTAGATTAATTTAATTTAAGTGAAGTGAAGACCAAGTTGTGTAGTGTGCAATGGAATTTATTTTTAATCTCCATAATCAGATGCTTCATATTTTTCTTGCTGCATGCTGCTATGTTTCTGCTATTGGCTGACAGATGGCATGGACATTTGTTTTGTAGGTAGTCATCTGAACATTTTTCCGACTGCGTTCACAGCTGTTCGTATATTTGTTTTTAAATAACTTGTATGATACGGGCTCTATTGAAATATAGTAGTAGGTAGGTAGATTATCATTTTTCACTTCGACTTATTCGGAAGCCTGATTAACAAAGACAGACTGAAAGTTGTGTATACATTTTGGTATACAACGTCCCACAAAAGACCGAAATACTTGGGCAAGTACCAATTATCTGATGAGGAAATGCTGTCACTGGAGCCAGCTCTCGTCCTTAGATTCTTAAAGGAAACTGGACTGGAGAGATTGCTATAGGAAGGATTTCTTCCGCGAAGGAGAAAGAAGAGTACAGGAACGTCTAAGATGATTCCGAAAGGAATTAGTATACTATGAGGGGTACTCTTTTGAGGGAATAGCACTCTGAGGCGTAAGCAGAGGGTACAATAACCCCTTGCACATAATAATAATAATTGTAATTGGTATACAACACGGTGCAAAATTCAAGGCAACTTATTTATTCGTGGAAGAAATAAATGTTCTAATGTTTACATGCCATGTTCATCTAGCAGCAATACAAATTTTCTCGATTTATCAAAATGTATTTTCGCATAATGCTTTCAAATATTGCGCGACAAACAATGGCAACGTTTTATTGAAATATGTATTCGGTTGAAGACTTGAGACTGAAGAATTTGTCAGAGTAAAAACTTCTTGATAAATAACTTGAAATAGAATCTTGCTAATTGCTACTACAGATTGTAGATTGTGCCCAAACCAACCAACATTTCAATAGGCAATAGCTTGTCAACAAATTTTCGTTTACCAATGTGAATAACACGACAGTAAAAATGTGTCTTCACACTACCACCTGTAAATCTACAAAATTACGTTTCAACTGAAATAGTTGTTGTTTTTCCCTCAACAAATATTCTTGGGAATTAAATTATTGAAGTAGCACGTACACATCAATAGTACAAAACTACCGCAAACTCGATTGTTATCGCTGAAATAATCATTACAAATATCGTAATCACAAGTCGTCGCTTTATTATTCTTGTCTACGCACTCGTTCTTGTTTTGCCGTTGTCCCCAGAACAAATACTTACTCCAGAGAAATGGACGCGAATTTGCTCGCTCCAGGTGGTTTTATTATTCCAGAACATCCTTCGATAAACAACCTTGCAATGGTAACTACTTTTGCTGTCGTTGTACAAAAGCACTCATCACGCATTGCGTTGAAATGAAATATTTAACTCAGCTTCAAACCAGTAATAGATGCGTTGCATATCAATTTTTATTATGTTGCGTTATACGCATCAAAACATTTTTTTTTTCTTTCAAAACAATGGTAAGCTTACTGCGTATTAAGAGTTAAGGGCTTTACTTGTTATAGTTGAGGTGAATAGAATGACACTTGCAATGATGGGTACCTGCAGGAGAAGTGGCAAAGCAGTGTTGAAGTTTGAGTTTTTATAATGGATATAGACTCTGTACATTTGCTGCATGTCTCATAGACATATTTCGGCAAACTTCACACAACAGAGAAACCTCACAAGTCACAAGACTGTCACAAGGTGAAACTATTATGTCTTGGGTATGCGTTCTTTCAAAATTTTGAAACGATGTTGCAGTGGGCAATAGGCAGTTTGCTTTCGGCAATTCTTCTTTATATCAGAAATACATTAATGACGCAGCAGCTCTTCCTGAACCTCCGTGTGGCGGCTAAAGCAGTGATTTCCATTCCTTCGATGAGCCCTAGCTAATGTAAACCAAGTGATTTGGAACATTTACATCTTATAACAATACAATACTTGTGTGGAGATATTGCCCAGCATCATTTACAAAAAAAAAAGTGTGTCAGTAATAAGTACTACTCTGCTGCTCTCAAAAGCCAATTACAGTAATTGAATCCAAAGGCATTCATCATCATAGCTCATGATGCCAAATTATGTCAACTTAAGTCTCTCATAAATGTCCGGAAGGACTAGATTTCAAAATTGTTCATTGTTGTCGAGTCAACTCTGTAAAGTCTGCCAAACAATGAATTTAAATTCCTACAATATCCATAATTGCTTGAGAATAGTAAACGAAAAAAAAAAAAAAAAATAAATAAAAACACGAAAAACACCTGACTGCCAACTCAATTACGAATTCACCCCACGAACAACGACTCCTACCACGATTATGTGAGAATTTCACATGGCCAGCTAAAGCCGGCAACAGACGAGACGAGTGAAATCTACATGAAAAAAAAACACAAATCAATAAGCATCATAAAATAACTATATATCATAATTAAGCGTAATTTACTCTCTTCACAAAACTATAACAAATGAATCTAATGATCTTTTACGGCCTTTAATGGCAATCCGAACGTGAGACTTTTCCACACGGCGCGGCCGGCTGTGCGCTGGAAAAATTGGCAACAGTTTTCTTCTCTTCCTCGGATGGTTGCACAGTTTGCACGTAGGAAAATATGAGTATATCGATAATTGGCCCGAGTCCAATCGTTCGGAAGCCAATCCTGGGAATTCAATGTGGAGAAGAAGTCACCTGACATACATCACCGGGTTTACGCGCAAACACTCCGATAGTGATTTATAGTGCACCGTCTAAGCTCGTGTGTGTTGATAATTTCAGCGAACCGCCATGCCATAGGGACCCCATATAGGGAATGCAACGCTTCGGTATGGTACAACTCAGCGGCAAAGGAGGCAACATATATATCGTATTTTCCGAGAGCGCATCTATGGTGTGGTATGCGTGTCTGTCTGTCGTCGTTGTGCACATTTTGGATCGATGACCATCGATGGTCATAGATAGCTACACTGTCGCTAATCATAATCACCCGAGAGATACTCTCTCATAGTGACTATGCTGTTGATTATTACAACGCGCACACTACATCCTTTCATGGAGAAATCTATTTTCCCATAGAATCAACTTTGATAGTGCAGCGACAACTACCAACAAAAAAATTGTTTAAATCTTCACAGTGCTGCTGTTGCTGGGAATTGATTAAAAACTCGTTTACTGTCTGGATTTGTTGTCTGTTGAAACAAATAATATGTGCGAACATTTTCCAAGGGGTTTTTTCTATCTCGATTTCATCCAACCGAGGAGAATATTAAAGCGGGAGTCGGCACACCGAAGAAGACATCTAAACGAAAATGTTTGTTTTAATATTTGTATAGTAATAACCGCCATCTCGTAGCCAGGAAGGGAAACGTACCGCGCATTTGCTGTGCATGTAGGCTCTCTATGGTGTATTGTGTGGACGTGGAGTCCTGTTTGCAATGCAACGGTGGTTGTAATTACTAAGTTCAAGTATACTCATACGGTTACATGGTAAAATGAAAACAAACACGCACCGCTGACGAGATGAAGGAGGGGCGTCGTGAGCCGGGCAGAAGGAACAAGATCTAGGCGTCTATGCTGGGATTCGATCTCATTGAAATGCAAGCGACAACACTGAGCGTTTCCAGAATTACTAATTGAATCGACGCGTTCTTGTGTCGTCGACAATTATTTACATGCTGGGGTAATGTGCGTTTTTCTATGGTTCTTTCTTTTGTTTTTCTTTATTGCATCTCTTTGGTTGTGATTTCTGTACAGAGGGGGAGAGAAATACACAACGGTTGTGTTGTATTAAACCCACGTTTTCTGTGGTCAGTCTTAACAATCAACAACGAGCACCGTCTTTTAAATAGCTCCAACGGGGTTTGCAAAAATTCCTTGCCTAATGATGCGCTAACTAACCACTTGGGTTGAAAGGTCGTGAATTTGTTTTGACATAAATATGAGTGAATGTCTTCAGCCTTAGTTCTTATATACGATCATGGCGATCTCACCGATGAGAAGGTAAACGCCGACGTTTGCAACGAAACAAACGATTTATATAATATGTAGGCAATGTCTTAAATATGATTCTTAAATAGGGTTCGGTGATGTTAAAGCTCAAACAAGAAAGGAGACTATCTGTAGAAGGACAGTTGTTTATCACAGCCTATACATACAAACTAAGGTCCGTGCTGCGGATATACAATATTCTGTGACAAAAACAGAATACAACTTTCAATGTGAACGTGCGGATCACCTAGCATTCGAAAGAAACATTTTCTGATTCCAAATAGTTCGTGGGTCGGAAAACATATTTTACAATGTACTTAGAGACGTCCATTATAACGATTATCCGATATAGTATATAACCAACAATTTTCAGATATATATTAGGTATGCGATATAAGGAACGTACATATAAAAGTTGGTTAAAAAAAACCCTGAAAGTATTTAAATGGCAAAACCATAATAAATATCTTTTTCAATGACTTATTTTTCTTTTAAATATAACGAATGCGCTCGATGTAGTGAATAACACCAAACATTATATTATTCGTTCTGGACGTCCATTGTATATAGGTTAGGTTAGGTAAGCGGGCTGGCGTGGAGGACTCCGTGCCACACTCAGGTCAACATTGACCCATTGTGATGACCATGGGGAAAGGTTGTCCCTTACCCATTATAACCCTGTCTATAAGGAATTGCAGTTAATTACTCACTGTGCTGTTGTATACAAATCATAGTGTGGATTTGACAAAGCACATTATCTTGTCTACTGGTGTGCTGGAAAGCTCATCTAGGTCGTGGAAGAAGTGTCACCATAGGAATCTGTGTCTTTTGTGTTGGAGACTTAAGCAGTGACACAGGAAGTGGGTCGTGTCCGCAAGAGCTTCCTCATCGCTGCAGCCCCTACAAAGTTCTTCCGTCAAGCGTAATTTCTTCATGTGGTACCGCAGAGTGTTGTGCTCCGTTAAAATTCCTACGAGGGTGGAAAGAGATTTCTTATCACTTCGTATGAAACTCTCGGTTCTTGCTTCATTGGAAGTTGGCCAAAGTATTCTTGTCGTATAACAAGTTTCTAGTGCAGTCCATCTAAATAGCGTTCGCCTATCTTGTGGCTTTCCTTCTTACTTCAAGCTTGAGTGAGCAAGGCGGGATATACACAGAGGGATCAGCTTGTTCTGATACAGCTGCCGAACCTAGTCTAGCTAATTCGTTTGCTTTCTCGTTGCCTGAAATGCCTTCATGTCCCGGAACCCAGCAGAGCAATACCTTATGCTGAGCGCCAAGAGCCCTGAGCTCTTCTTGACAGCATTTCGCAAGCTGAAGTTGCAGTTAATGCTTTTATTGCTGCCTGGCTGTCGATAAAGAAGGTAATACCTTCAGGTGGTATTGCCCTTACCACAGACTCACGGGCTGTTGTAGTCACTGCAAGGACCTCTGCTTGGAAGAAACTGCTGGTCGGGAAGGCGTATCGATTTTGAGATACCCAATGACTCGGAGAAGACACCTGACCCCACCCCGGTTTCCATTTTAGATCGGTCCGTAAAAACGGCTATGGACTACGTGTTAGGCACTGTTCCCGCTCTCCATTCTTCCCTACTGGGATAGGCGCTCGAGAATGGTCTTGTGAACTCTAAAGGATCATTCACATGAGAGCGACCAACTACCTACGAACGAACGAATATTCGCAAGTTTTGACAGTCCATTCACATGATACATTTAATTTGGTCGCAGAAACCCGCGAATCCAATGACAGTCGCCGTTATTATTTGTATCTATAACATTTTGAGTTTGAGGTTAAGTTCGAACGAATGCTTTATTTGGTTGTTTGTGGAACGCGAATTGAATGATGTGGATTGTGAATAAACTTGGACAATTCGCGCCAAGGGTGTATTCGTTCTCGGCAAAAAGTTTGCGATTCGAAATTTCGTTATTTAAACTGTTTATTAACATGTTTTCTTAATACATTTTAATGGGATAATTAACTATCCTCCTCTTGGAATAGTAAAATGTACAATTTTCTGTTCATAAATGCATCAAAAGTGGTTTGTTCGCATTTCAGCAATTCGTTCGCTCGCTCTCATGTGAATAGTCCTTAAGTATGGCGTAATGTAGTCCATTGTATATGTATAAGTCAAAACTTTTGGACTACTACTTTATAGCCTTTTCGCACCAAGCTGAAAAATGGGTTTTCGTGAAAACAATCGAAAACCTCTACGAAAGCAAAAGTTTTTCCATACATATTTCAGTTTTTCAAACGAGTCGTTTTCCACGAAAACACCATGAAAACGACTTCCAAGTTCCAATCGTTTAGTTGTTGGAACAAACACACCTTTTGCTATATTGAGTAAATTCAGCAGAATAGCTGACCGAATAAATGTCACAACTCAAAAATTAAAATTATTTTCTAAAATTAATTGATGGGCTAATATTATTTTTAAATGCTCTGAATTTATTTTTTTTGATAATTAATGCGATAGAAATTTGTAACAAAAATAGTTTGCAACGCAGTTTTAAGACTACTGTCTCATAGCTGATAGAAACGTCAAACGAAAACTAGTTGGTGGTTGGTGTCAATGCATCGACTGGTTTTCAACGAAAACACGGTTTTCGGCTCGGTATGAAAATACTATCAGCCAACCGCAATGATATGTATTATCTTGTAGCGATCGTATCACGTACCACTGTCATTGCTCACACTAATTGAAAAGTGACAAAGCAATAAAAAATCAAACAGACCTATGTGCCGACAAATGATGACCGAAAAATAACACATTCTTGCATTTTTTTTTTTTTTTCAAAGATCAAAGAACTAATAAAAGTGCTTGCGTTCGTCTTTCTCTAACGATATTCCACGTGACATACCAAGGCTCTTGAAAAGGTCTGATGGTTCGTTCCAATTAGTATTCTCTAAATAGTTGCATTCCCCACATACCATTAATCCATCAAAGGGAACTTTTTTTCCTTCTTCATTTCACTGGTGGTTTGGTTGTTTTCTTTGATTCATGTTAATGACAACATTCATCCAACCCCTTCTTTCTTCTGTGACACTTTTCTTCTTATAGACCGACCACCGCCTACATACAAAGTTCCCGAAAAAAATATATTCCAAGCAAGCCCACTATACCTTGGTCGGGAGGACACCAGAAAGGTGTCTTCAAACACCTCGGCTGTGAATACAAAATTGAATTTCTCTGTTTTTCGTCTGCACCGGGCTACATTTTCATTCCGTCCATCTATGGGTGGACGGCACAGACCCACCATATCCAGTAGACCTGTTGTTCTTCGTTTATTTTGTTTAATTAAAAATTCTTTTGATGCAATCACATAAATATCCACGCACTTACGGAAAAGGATGACGACAACGGATAGCCCTATACCTCCTCATTGTACGCATTAAAATCATTTGTATGTTGGCTCTCTGGCGAGGCATCTCTCTGCCTCGGCTCCACTTAAAATTCTCTTGTTGTACCAAAACGCATTACGTTAGTACGGTAACATTCTCTTGACCAAGAATCGGAGATAGATGTACAGAGCAAGAGAGAGAGACCAAGCTAAACTCAAACAAGAGATTCTACTTGGCTTGGAATACGTTTGCTTTTTGAATGCGAATACGGAATCCCTGGGATGTCGTTACCATCGCACATTACCACATATCGTCCAAGTGTCCTATATGGCATGATGTTGGGTTGGTGGTATAACCTTAGAGAACAGACGAGATCATCGCAGCCGCATAAAAGGAATTTTGTGTTTTTGCGAGAAAGAGAATCCCGCATTGGCAAGGAATGTGCAATGTGCATGCCCGGTCCGAGTACGTATGGCGCGGTATAGCAGGCACAGCTATTCAGGTTCTTGGCATATTTTAACCACGGAATCGTTCTCTATATAGTGTAGAGGACATGCAGAGAGATGCGGGAATTCCTCAAAATTTCAGCCACTATTGGATTTGGCTGTAGTATAACATCGGGAAGCACTTTAAGAACGTCGAATGCACACGACGAGACGTTAAAACACAAGGGAATCATTTCGTGGATATGCGAGTTAGTGTTAGTGTGTGTCTGTGTATACCCCTGGGGCTATATCACGAACAAGGAGCCATTCAAGAGGTGTTGGCTTTAATATGATTTTGACGCCCTGGAGTGATGGCAACACGAGCGAAAACGGTGGCGCGGTGTTGACTAATGCTGGTGGGATGGATCAGACCATTTTTTTCGGCTTATTTCTATTTTGTTTGGTGCTTTCTCATAGTACAGCTTTAAAATGGCTTTTCAAATTTTGTTGAGCAAGTAATATGTCTGAGCATTGAAATTGGTTATGATTGTACATTAAAGTGAATTTAAAATTGAATTTAGATTTTTATAACATCCAGTGAAAGCTTATCAATTCACGGTTTCGAAAAGTACACCAAATTGTTGGTGGCTTGCAATCGTTTCAAAAAATAAATCTAGACCTAAGTTCTTATATGTTCCGGGTGCGCCCACTATCTATTTAGGGTAGTATATCAGCCTTAAAAACTGGAAGACTTACAGTGTTGATGATAATCCGCCTTCAGTTGCTTATTTCTTTCCGTCGGCTCTTAATTGAGCGTTGCTTCTTGAAGAAAATAACGCTTGTATCGGCACAAATAAAACTACAACCAAACTGACATGCAAATTAGCCTTAATGACAATTCGTACGTCGCGCCGTACCTACTACTGTTCTCTGTTCGTCAGGAGATTACGCACCAGAAATTCACCACACTTATCAATCATTTGTGATGATTATTCTTCTCACACGCACCCTCCGGCGCTTTTACTTTCTTCTTTGCCTTCATTTCGACGCACAGAAAACATTAAAAACAATATAAAAACGGACAAGGCATACATCAGACACGGCAGATAGAACACACGAAACCGTCTCAACAAAACGAACGATAACCAACGATAAATCAGCTAAATTATGCCCGTTTTGGCCCAGACTTTAACTCTGGCTTTGGCCCTCTTTGTGTTACCTTGTTTCGTTTTTTCTTTTAGACGAACAACTCGTACTGCAATGTGCAACGTCTTAAGGGCTCATTCGCTTTTTATCATTAATTTAAAAATGTTCATTGGATTTTTGACAGATTTGCGCAGACTTTTGGCGCCTTCAGAGCAATAACTCTTCTTTTGGTCGTCTCTCATCTTCTGCATTTACCAAGGCTTGTCCATCTCTCACACATCAGTCAATCATTGTTTGCTACTTCTTGCAATGCATTTGCACAGAAAAAAAAACCAAAACATTACACATGAACAATTAAGAGAAGAAAAAAAAGAAAAACAGGTGTGAAGCGATATAAACAAAAATGATCATCCAGTGAACGCACTCAATCATAAGACAGCCACAGAGGAACGATAATGATTATAATTTAAAACAATTTACACTTTTTATAGAAAAGTCATTATTTTATTACGATAGCTTTGGCAGCGACAGCACTCAATTTGGGGAGGTGTTATCGTCACATGTCTGCAGCTATGGTCAGGTTTGGCTGATGAACGCTAAACACTCGTATAAAGTATAGAAGTGTGGTTACGTTGCTTTTTAATGTTCAATTAGCATTCGTGGATAATTTATTTTATGGCCGACCATCAGAGGCCAAATTTATTGATTGATTCGTTTACGGACCTGTGCGGCTTGAGCTGTCTTATCGACTTTGGTTCTCGTTAACAACCCACGTAAATGTTTCGAACTCATTTAAATTCGTTTTTAAGCATCCGGTCTTAGAAACGGTTCAAGTTGTTGGTCATCGAATTTATTAATCTGCTCTGTGGTTATTTTGATTACATTATTGCCGAGCTATATTTGAATAACCCTTTGAGTTTAACGTATACTTACTTACTTACTTAGGTGGCGCTACAGTCCGGGGTGGACCTGGGCCTCAACCAATACGCCTCTCCAGTTAGCGCGATCTTTGGCTAACTGCCTCCAGTTGCGCACTCCAAGTTGGTTGAGGTCCCCTACCACTTGCGCGCGCCACCTAAGGCGAGGTCTTCCTCTACTGCGTTGTCTCAACCGGGTTGGAATCGAAGACTCTTCGGGCCGGAGTGTTGGTGTCCATTCGCTCTACATGTCCTAGCCATCTTAGTTGACTGATGCGTACTTTTCTGACCAGGTCGAGTCGCTGTACAGCTCGTAGAGTTCGCTGTTAAATCTCCTCCTCCAAAGCCCGTCAACGCAAACGGGACCGAAAATCAATTTTAACGTATACTACAAAACAGAAAATACCAATAATAAAGTCGTGACCAATTTGTGTTGCAAATACGTTTACGCGTTCAATATAAAAGCGCTCGGAAGTGGTCGAATTTTAGATTGCTAGTTCTGATGTGATTTTTTTGATTTTTGGAAATATTTTTTTGGAACGTTTTTCTTTGTTTTGGGCTAAGACAAAAAAATACTGAGAGCAAAGCAACCACTAAGCAATATTTTGAAATTAACAAATATGTTAAACGTAGCTGCACTTCGCTCAGTCGCATTTTGTAATACATGATTCCAAAATTTGTTTAATTTACATTTTTGTTAAAAAAATTCTCATTTTATTTATGATTTAAACAAAATTTTATAGTGCATGTATTTTCTTTATTTTTTTCGGGTGAGTTTAAGAACTTAAAAAGATGTTCGTAAGTAAAATCATGCCAACAAGACCCGAACGGAGACCTGTAGAGACGAACAAGGAAACCTAGTAGTAGAGTCACAGTCGGTGCTGAGGACATGGAAAAACCATTTCTGCAGACTGCTAAACGGCGAAGATGACACAAATTCCGCTGTCAGGCAGAACGAACCATTCAACTTGGACGATGGAAGCCAAGATTACCGTCCACCTGACCAAAATGAAGTAAGGATAGCAATATCTAAGCTTAAATCCAACAAGGCTGCTGGACCGGACGGCTTAACTGCCGAGCTGTTTAAGGCAGCGGGAGATGACCTGGTAGAGAGCATACACCAACTCGTCTCCAAGATTTGGTCAGACGAAAGTATGCCTGATGAATGGAACCTCAGCATCGTTTGCCCGATCCACAAGAAAGGAGACTCTCTAAACTGCGCCAACTATAGAGGCATCAGTCTCCTGAACACTGCTTATAAGATCATGTCTGCTGTACTGTGTGAACGCCTGAAACCATTCGTCAACGATCTGATAGGTCCCTATCAGTGCGGTTTTAGGCCCGGCAAGTCCACGACCGATCAAATATTCACACTACGGCAGATCCTGGAGAAAACCCAAGAAGTCCAGATCGATACTCACCATCTTTTTATCGATTTTAAGGCCGCATATGACAGCATTTATAGAGACGAGCTATACAGAGCCATGTCTAGTTTTGGCATCCCTGCCAAACTTGTCAGATTGTGCAGAATGACGATGGAGAACGCTCGCTGCTCCGTAAAGGTCGGAAACAATCTCACCGAGACCTTTGATGTCAAAAAAGGATTTAGACAAGGTGACGCGCTGTCATGTGACTTCTTCAACATCATTCTTGAGAAAATTGTGCGAAACTCGCAAGCCAACACCAGAGGCACAATTTTCCAAAAGTCTGTGCAACTGCTTGCATACGCTGACGACATTGACATTGTTGGCAGAACACAGCGAGCTGTCACTGGTGCGTTTGCAAGTATTAGTACAGAAGCCGCAAAAATGGGTTTAGTGGTGAATGAGGGTAAAACAAAATATATGCTGTCAACAAGAAGGGACACACAACACCGACGAATCGGACAGAACGTCACGATAGACAGCTATAACTTTGAGGTAGTTAGGGACTTTGTCTACCTCGGCTCCGCTATAAACTCTGACAATGACATCACATCAGAAATCAAGCGAAGAATCACACTTGCCAACCGCTGTTTCTTTGGCCTAAGACGGCAATTGATTAGTAAGGCCCTGTCAAGAAGCACTAAGGAGATTCTATATAAGACCCTCATCATCCCTGTCCTGCTCTATGGCGCAGAAGCATGGACCCTAGCAAAGACGGATGAGGATCTTCTTGGTCGCTTCGAACGCAAAATTCTTCGAGTGATTTTTGGTCCCGTTTGCGTTGACGGGCTTTGGAGGAGAAGATTTAACAACGAACTCTACGAGCTGTACAGCAACATCGACCTGGTCAGAAAAGTACGCATTAGTCGTCTAAGATGGCTAGGACATGTAGAGCGAATGGACACCAACGCTCCGGCCCGGAGAGTCTTCGATTCCAACCCGGAGGGACAACGCAGTAGAGGAAGACCTCGCCTTAGGTGGCGCGCGCAAGTGGAAGGGGACCTCAACCAACTTGGAGTGCGCAACTGGAGGCAGTTAGCCAAAGATCGCGCTAACTGGAGAGGCGTATTGGTTGAGGCCCAGGTCCACCCCGGACTGTAGCGCCACCTTAAGTAAGTAAGTAAGTAAGTAAAATCTGTAATGTACCTACAATGCTTGGGAATCCTTAAAAAATATATTCAGAATAATTGCGTTGTTCCTTTGTTAAATGTTCCTAACTTTCAAAGAATTTGAACACTTAAGCTAAGTATCCTGCTCGCGCTAAAATTTAGCGAGACAGTTTAGCAAAGCAGTATCCTGTTCGCGCGCTAAATTCTTAACTTCATGTATATGGGTCGATGAAAAGTCTCCACTCATTTAGCTCGCGAAATAAATGTCGGGCACATTAAATCGAAGATAAATGTTGACAGAAGAAACGGAATAAAAAGTTTGATGCGTGTTTGCTATTTTGCCATAGGAAAACGCAAAAAATATTTGCGAGAGAAACAAAAGGAAACGCAAATCCGAAGCAGAGTTATTGTTTTGCGAGATATCGAGATATTTATTTATATCAGAATTGAGAATCATTTGGCCTCGAATGTTTTTCGGGTAATAATAATTGTTTCACGACGGTAAAGAGATTTTGGAAAATTTTGTCTTCTGCTTGCTGCTATAGAAATTGTTTCAAAAGATGCAGCAATGATAACATCTTCTTAAATTTGTGTTGTATGCATTATTTTAAATATTGCGATGCTTTTGATGTTTGAATTTAAAATAACGTGTATAATTTGAATCGCGTTTACCGACATTCTGTCATGAACTTATGGCTTTTGTCCCATCTATATCATATTTAAAAATTTAGCTACCATTTATCTTTGCTGTGGAGAAACGGAGTGGAGACTAGGGACGCTAAAATTTAGCGCGAGCAGGATACTAAGTTTTACGATTTAATGCGGATACACGGATCATTGTTAACTAGAATCCAAATTGTTTTTGTAACCATAAAATTTTGCGCCGAATTGCTGAACAGCTGATTGAAACGTCAAACGAAAACTAGTTGGCGGCCGGTGTAAATGCATCGACGAGTTTTCAATGAAAACACAGTTTTCGGCTCGTGTGAAAAGGCTATAAATCTAGCACAGTGTGCTGGTCTTCGGAGATTTAAGCTTGCGTAATGCGCACATCTGCAGATCATGAAATTATAATTTGAGAACATAAATCAAACCAAATCCCACACTCTGACAACACTAAACAAAACTCGCCATAACCTGCATGAAACATCTGACAAGTGTTTAATAAACACAACACTTCACAATTGAAACCAACAGCGCGACAGTCCACAGGTGTGCAAAACTGTTGCCTCTCCTTAGCATTCATTTTCCTAACACCAACTGAGCGGCGTACTTTGCCACACCGGATAAGAAGTCGCTGCATGGTGTTAAAAAAATACCGCACCCAGCTAATTGGTTCGAAGTAATTAGCGTAAACATCTGAGAGAAGCTTAACTTACCCGGTTGAATGGATTCTAGTATTGCAGCCATATTTGTATGAGCATCATAATTGCCATTCCACGCGATTAATAATTACACGATACATTCCAGTTGCTGGCATATTCCACTTCTAAGTTACTGGCTTAGGTCCACTTCCATATGTGGTTTTATGTGCTGCATGTGATCATAAAATTTAAATGAATTTGCAGGAGCGCACAGTCGATTTAGGTACATTGACGAAATTACTATCGTCCATACCGCAGTAATGCTTGGGAATCTGAAAAATGCGAATGGAACGTGCAAGAAAACTGGTGGCACTTATAATGTGAACGGGAAATGGGAGCGTCAGAATGCAATCTGACCCACCTCTTTATTTGTAGTTTATTTTTAATAAGCAACTTGGATGTTCTATTGGAAGCTGCCTTCGTATTCACACAAGATAAGCTCTCAGAAAATCACTAGACCACGTTGTAATCAACACTTAATCGAAACCGTTAAAATAGAGTGCCAAACAAGACTTCAAATGCCGGACACTCAAGCCGAGACAACAATTTTCTGTTAATGAGGTTACTAATCAAATTTGGACGAATTTCCTGTGGCGTCGTCACATGGAGTACACTTAATTTAAAACAAAAACTTATACATCACCAGTGATTCCGGCCGATTAATCTGATTTTAAAATCAAACTTAGCAAGTAAAGCGCAAAGACCACTTTATGGAAAAACGCCTCACACAATTGCATTTAATTAAATCGCATTCGAAACCTCAAATGAATATTCATCTAATTAGAGGTGGACCGTTTAAATTCATTCGAATATTAAACGCTCATAAAAATACGCCCAAACGGAATCAAGAAGTCTCCCAAATACAAGTAGCTCGATGCTCGTTCGAAATTAAAACGTTTTCATTAACTGCTGCCCCACTGCAACAAAAACAAAAGCGAAAAACAAAAAAAAATATCCTTAATCCAAAATGACAATAAAATTCTCATTAATTTAAAGTGAAATCAAAACTGTAACCACACCGACGCGAACTACCATATAAGCCGCAATAAAAATGATAACCATGAGCGGGGAATTGTGTGGAGATCTTTGCCCCCAATAGGGGCATATCTTAATGGGGAAGCCCATTTAATAAACTACGCCACTGTGCCAACGAAAGGAAGTGTGAGTATAGAATTGCAAATACAGCCCTCCAGGTAGATTCGTGGTCGTGGTCACATTTTTAAGCGAAGTGACGCGCTGTTCCTCCTTTAAGTTTGGGTGAAGCGAAAAGGGTTAAAGCTGTCGTAAGAAATCATGCTGGCCGTTCTCACCGAGGCTGGGGCGAGGCTTGGATAGCATATATACGAATGTATATTTTTTGTTCATCTCCACTCCAGCCTGTTTGGTATTCTTTTGGATAGCGTTGCGGCATCGAATTTCAAAAGAATACTAACCCACAGAGAATTCGTTTTTCTCGCCAACTCGGCATCCACACCAAAACACACATACAATACTGCAGGTGTTGGAGAGATCTCTCTGAAACGACGCGAGATGAAAGGCGACGACACGTTCAAAGGAAGCCGACTTTTCCCGCCTGCACTAATTGAGTGCGACACACAGAGCGGAGCCTAGTGGTGGCAGGGAAGGCGACTGAAAGAATACAAAAAACGAGCACAAGAAGATCACGAAATGGAAATAAATTTGAAGTGTGAACAACTGTCAGAGGGCGACGTGTTGTGGGTTGACAGTTTGGTCGCAGGAGACACACGTTCACTACACGAAAGCCTGTCCAACAAGTGGCTTTGTGTATTCCTGGAAAAAGGAGTCCTACCCTTCGCCACGAAATCGTGAATTCTTGCATAATTTTCAAGTCT
This sequence comes from Cheilosia vernalis, assembly GCA_949126925.1. Lineage (NCBI taxonomy): Eukaryota > Metazoa > Arthropoda > Insecta > Diptera > Syrphidae > Cheilosia > Cheilosia vernalis. The sequence continues at coordinate 9,551,508 of OX421362.1, forward strand.
GTTTGTTTTTGAACAACTTTAAACGTAACCAACCAAAAAAGGTGACAGCCATAAATTTACCAACTGTCAAAATGAAGATACGAATGTAATCATGGGTTGTTTCGTTTGTTCTTCTGTCAAATGCAATAAATTTCACCGACAAGAGTCTGTCAACATACTCGTACCTAAATATATTCCAAACTCCAGACTTGTTTTTTAAATATCAACAAATTAAAAAATAAAAATAAATTCTTGTTTGTATTCGATGTGACCGTTATTTTGTTTTCATCTATACTTCCTAAAACGTGACAAAGCAAAGGTGATATCAGCAAACGCACTTAAAATTCACACGACACACTCTGCCATCGATTAATTAGTAAGAAATGGACTGGCAGTGGCAACCGCCAAGGTGGGTCCACTTTGAATGAAATTAACAGAAGATGCTGAGTGTGGTCGTTCGTCCATTGTATAGTCTATAGTGATTGCCATTTCATTAAGAATTATGCAAAATATTTTATTACTCGTAAGAGGCAAGTGTTTGCAAGTTCAGTGGAACTGAACGTTGGTTGGTTGGAGTTGAAGATCAGAAGGTAGTTCATAGAATTTGCTGGTGTCCTCATCCACACACTTTTTTTTTTATGGCGAATTTATGGTGAGAATACGAGTTGCGAGGGTTTTCTTTGAATTTGTTTTTAAACTGATTTTTAATTTGAATTTATTGCCAGAGGTTGTGGCGAATTTATGGGAAGTGGTTTTATTGGTCTTTATGGCTGGGTTTACGAAAGGTTTTTGGAAGATTTCAAAGAACTGATTATTGGAAAGGAAAGGTGTCAGCTTAACTTATACGTATATCTGTTCTAAGTATTTCTTGAGTAGGATGACTCCATCCAGCCACGAAAAGAATTTGAATTAGTCATATGTTTTTATTAAATTTTAACTTCAATTAAAAAATTATTACAAACTTGTTTATTTTCGGTTGCCATAAGAGGGTTTTTGAAAAATATGTCCCCTTTCGGATCTCCACTCTTGTTGGTTGAACTAGATTTGTGGGGTCTTGTGGTGGTAAATAAACCGTTCATCTCTGCATTCTCTAGCTGTATTTACAAAGCGTGGGTCAGCATCCAAAAGATGAACTGCTGTACAATGAGTTACAATTTTGGGTGAATAGAAAAGGTTTCGTAAAAAATAATCTCAATTTTTAAAGTGCCGCCAAGTTCCTTACCGGCTGATCTAAATAATAAACAATACTAGTATACATAATATTTCCCACACCCAATGACTAAAGGGCATCCAACAGCAGTTACTCATATTACAAGCTACAAGCTTCTAGCTTTAAACTGTTGCTCAAACCGGCGTTCATTATTTAGCTTCGAACTTATGTGCGGCGTAACCCCGGTGACCACTTATGAAATCGTGCATACCACACACATAAATATCTCCATCATTTCCTCCACACTCGACGATGTAATTGCACAAAAAAGGAGAGACAGCCACGAGATAGCGAACATACCTAGCCAACCGCAAAATGTCCAAAAAACGTCAAAATCCATTTTTTTGCATAAACCAAAGAAAATTGCTTGCGCTCAGCTCCTACACACATCACAACAATTGTTGCACATTTCACTGTTTCTTGTGGTCGCGGTGGTGGCGTTGATTGCGGTTTAAACACCAATCAAGCGTTTCTTTCTGCTGTGTGTTTTGTTGGCGGTTTACTTTTTTGTTGTGCCTAGCAGTCTCCATCCTCCAAATTGGTCTATCAACTTTGGTTAATTTTATACGTACTATGATAGAAAAATAAAATTATCTCCTCGCGGTAAATATATCGCTAAAGCACAGGGTGGGCAATCATTTTTATTTTCATTTTTGTATTCGTTGGTCTTTTTCATATTTAAAAAAAGCAAAAATATTGAATTTATGTATCCACTTGCCAAATTAGGTTATAACAAGAGCTAGAGGCTTAAATTGCTAGTAGGAAATTGTCCGTAACCTTGTTATTTAATTTTTTATAAATGAAATTAAAATTTTTAAATTAGAAACTTATTTTCTGAGCAATGGCTGTGTTAAGAGTCAACATCCTAACCACTTAACCGCGAGCATTGTGTAAGCCCGTATGACACTATACATTTTTTTCTGCATTTTTCAGACTCTTAAAATGAGACTAGAGCAGTACGAAAAACTACTGCGAAAGTTCCCGATAGGAGTGAATGCGTACACACCAATCTATAATTAATGTAGAGATGTCAAAAAAATGCATTGAAAATGTATTCAATTTACATTCTTAAGCTTTTTTTGACATTTCAACATTTATGGCATTTGCTTCCCGTCACTTTGAAGTTTGTGGCTATAAATTCGTTTAAAAATTTGCGGTTGCTTTTCAAACAATTGCTACCCCTTTCTTAATACACATTTTGTCTCTTTTATACGAAGCTGACTATTCAAAATGATTTTATGTGATAAAAATGAGAGAAAAATTTAGTGTCATACGGGCTTTAGGTTCGTTTGGGTATTTTTTTGCAAACGTAAAATTTATTAAAAATTTTCCAAGAAACTGACAGCTCAAAAGTTTGACAAGTAAAACTCTATTTCTTTCGTCTTCAACGATGTCGGAGGAAAAGTTATTATTGAATGTTCTCCCAGAACATATCAGCGCATACAAAATGTTCAGTTTAATAGGTATTTAGCTTATAAAAAACTCAACGCCAACTTATTTTGTAGATGCTGCATTTAAAGAGAACCTTGTCAAATGTCAACATGGCTTTTATTAAACTTTTTGTAAGAAAACCCGTCAGCTACTTCTCTTGAAGTTTGAGACATTTCTCTATCGATTTTTGAAATTTGACGTTTTCCATTTTCCTATGCTGAAACAGTACACGAACGAACCTTTTATATTACCATACCTTATTGTTGTCTATTTAAAAACTCAACTTGCAGATTCCTGTCCCTGTGTGTTTGTATTTAAAAGCGATCCAATTTTTATTCAAATAAAATCGAATGTTCCAACTATTTTTATCGGATTTGGTTCAAGTTCTTTTCGTTCGTGTTTTAATTCGTTATTTTAAAAAGCGTATCGTTAATTTTATTTGAACGAAATAGCTAAAAACAATCGAGTGTGTTTCCTTTTTTTAATTGGCAGCTTATTTATTTTTTAGGAGGATTCTTACCAAGTTATTTTTGACGGAACTATAGGTACTCTGTATATAAGAACATTTTTCTACCAGTAAATAAAATATTTTTATCGTGTGGACTTTCATGGAATTCTATTTTTTCATTTAACATTTTATAAAACAACAAAAATTTGATCTTAAAATTAAAAAAAAAGAAACAAATTTCAAAGCTTTGCGTCGAAAGTGTTTTTAATTCGCAGAAAAATATTTTTGTTCGAGATCTTCCTTACTTTATTACTGCTGCACCCTGTAACAAAGAGAAAACCAATCAGGCATACATAAACAACGCAATGCAGCCATAATGCCCATTTGGCCAGGTTTGGTTTTCGCGGTGGCGAAAAGAATCAAAGCCTCCAATGAAAATGTTAAACTCCATATTCGATCATTTGCGGTCTATAATGTGCATGTCCATCGACAAAAGCAGCCACAAGGGTTCCATCAGTCGACCATTCCACCATTCCGCCGTTTCACGGTTTAGCGTTTATATATGGCACAAAGATTAGACAACCATTTTAAGAGCACACACAGAAGAGATGCACTTTTTTGGCTTAGAGCGTTCCAGAGTTTGTGGATTCGCCAATTCGGATTCGGTGGATGCACATGCACATGCATCATGCACACATTTTCCGACTACCATTTCTGCGCGCACATACCGCCACAGCACCATCTACGGTGATGACGTCGTCGTCTTCTTCGGTATCGTCGATAATGTTCGCTAGATAATAGTCGCGCACCGAGCTAGATAGTTACTCTATTGCTGACTATGCGGATTCTCTTCCTTTTGTGTGTGCGGCGCACAAATTCCAAAATACAGTTGTTACTGGCTGCGGGTTGCCTTTAATGGAAAGCTAAATGTTTTTGTTTCGTTTTTGTCCTGCAATGTTGCATAGCTCTATGTACAAGTAAGTCTTTCCTTAATGAACCGCATTTGAGATATAAATTCGCAGTTGTTTTTTGTTTTTTGCTGCACTGAGAAATTTATGGAGAAATAATTTCTATGGACGTCCGAGTAGGCACCACCACGTTAGTTATCATCGTTAAGTGCGATCAATGATTTTTAATTGAAAATGATGGCTGAGCTTGTTCTTAGAGTCTTTGCCATTTACAGATGCGCAACGTACGCAAACCATGCATCGGCGTGCTCCTCAGATGATGTAAATGGTCATGGGTTCAAAGTACGATGCGAATTAAATTTTTTCTTGGTTCGAACTCGACTCGTTAACCAATAATCGATAATTGATTGAGCTAGCATGCTAGTGACTCTTATTGTCGGCGTGCATGCATAAATGGGGGAGATGTAATCCAACTGTTAACAAGCAAAGAAACCGCTGTACCCAAAGCCTTGTAATCGCCAATTCACAAGAGCAACAGCCGTGAACAAATTAATCAACTATGACTTACGCCACTCGGGGGGCTCTTTCCGCCGTGCGCAGTCTTTCCACGACTAACCACAGCTGTAATATAGCATTTAGGCAATTTTGCCGCATATCGAAGTGATGATCTACAGATTATTCACGCGCCCAAGACACGCCTCGGACAAATTTATTTGCAGTACGGTTGCTCTGTCACATGGAGGGTGGAAGGAAAATCAAACATTAAGACAAGCACTAATCACGGACGGCAAAACACGCACGGATCATGGCTAATTTGCCACGTAAAGTGTATATACGCCAAGTGCAATAAATTTGCATTTTTCCCGATGATTTATGGTTGAATTTGAAAGCAATTGGTATTTACCTGGAATAGTGATATCTATCAAATCGATCAACTAACATTACAGCCGTATAGTCGATGTCGACGTTGATGCACAAGACACGACCGACATACAGTGGTGTGGAAAAATTGAAACGTTCAACGCGCGATCATGAGCTGGCGAATTTTATGCCTCAAATTGAGTGTGTACTAGAATGGAGCCAGTAGCTTTGATAGAATTTTTTTCTATATCTTTGTCGAGATAAATGTACAAAAATTGTAACAGAGAGGTACAATGATAAATGGTGTTGTGCGGACAACTTCGTGATTAATAACGTAGCCGATGCACTCGTATGAGCAGTTTACAAAAGGAGTCAGGAGAGTGAAAGTATGCGAGCTCTGGATGTATTTTAACACTAATGCGGTAGTAATGGCAAAATGGTTTGTCGGCTCAATCGGAGGCTGTCGAATTGAATTTAATGAATTGTTTGCAGGGACATATTGGAAAAGGGAAAATGATGCTGTGGGAAGTCCATTGTATACCCTGTGGAGTGGTAAACTTTACTTAGGAGAGCAGCGCAGCTTTCGGGAACAACTGAACCTCAACCAACAATCATCTGCAGACAAGACACCCATATAGATCCTTCGCTGCCACACAATTAAATAAGGACAGTTTGAGGGTTGGTCTTACCCATCTTTACATCTTTGATAAACTCTATAAATCTTTCGTTTTATTTTCTTCGAAAAACTTCTGCAGCAACTGATCTCAAGAACACACCTAGAGGCTACCGCTCAGTTTCCCGGGAATTCGCTTACAACAAACAGCCTCCAAGAAATCTTAATCAAATTAGCATACATTTTCTGTCCAGGAACCACTGGCATTACCTTTGACCGTACCAACTATCCAGGAACTCAACGCATTAATGTAATAACACGTTCTCGCCATTCCGCTACACACACCGCCATCAGATCTCAAATATAAAACTCTTAGATCTTCTCCGCCGCACTGATCCCCATATGGGTATCTCCTTTCCAAGCTGCTTCACTATTTCTAATGTCACATCTGATTTAATCCCTACGATAAAGTCCACTATTTCGCTTTCTGTTTTGCCTCGATCGTTAAACTTTTTTCACGCCTTCAAAACTACCAAACCGTTTCCTAAATCAGAGTGATATATTAAACCCTTGCATGCATACGTCTTACAAAACAATACCACAAAGCAGGGAAAGAGAGAGAGAGAGAGTCGTCTTTCAATAGAATCGATCCTTTGCCATCACCATCAACATCATTGTCGGAGAAAAGGGTTTTGTATTTTGTTTTGTGTTGGGCCTACCATGTGGAAAACGATAAATCCTTTGGCCCAGCGGCGAACGGACACTCAAGATGCTGTGGTGTGTTAAATTTGTGGCGGCCTCTGCAAGGGCCTCACAATCACAATGAATGTGCCAAAGCCACGTCTGCTGCCATCGTTGTTGTCGTTGTGGTAATAGCCACAGCAAAGATACCGCCTTGCGTCTTTGAAAATGCACAAAACCACAGGAAGACTGGTTGTCGTTGTGTGAGAGCGCACCAGAGGAGACCAAGAGGAGCAAACGCCGCAAAATGCTGCGACGTTGGAGTATTTATGGGGCATGCGGCCGTTGCTGCTGTTGAAACAACGATCGGTTGCCAAATTAATGTGAAGAACCTTAAAAAAAAAATAAAACAAGTCCAGAGAGACGATCTCGCATTTAGGTAACGTAAAAAAAAAGAAACCAAAAGGGCTTCCACCATCAGATCGTTTGCCTCCTCCGCTATTCGGAAATTGGTGCTTGGTTCGTGGTTGGGCATATTTTTTTTTAATGAATCCTTCGCCTTTCATTGTTTTTGGTGTTAACTTGGGATTCGACTGGGGGGACTACTGATGGTGGTTTGGCTGCTGCCACCGAGCACGGTGTTGCTACACTTCGCTGGCTGTTAGCTACTCGTGTATACGCGAAACCCGAGAGCTCTGGCCCGCATCAGAGGAGTCGGAATACATGTGTAGATGTCATCTCAAATTTTGTTTTTCGTCTCGAAAACGAAAATGTTGATATAAGGTAGGGCAATCAGCGCACAAAATGAAAAAAAAAAAGGAATCAAAGAAATTTAAGGTGGAGGAAGGATCTCTTTTTGCTAACAAAAACGAATATTGCAACCGAAGAATGAATTGAATTAAGATTACGCGTCATATTGTCGCCTCTGTTCGTTTTTATACCTGATTGGGCGTTGATAGGAACGACACTTGTTAGGTTTACTGAGAAGTTGCTCCGAGGCTTACTTTGCAGTTTTTTATGTATTTCGAATTGTTTTAAGGAAATGCTGACAATAATGCTCATTTCGATTTGACATTTTTATGTGGGTGGCTACAGGCTTCGAAAGTTTTTTTTTTCTGCTAAATTGTATTAATGTTCCGTCAGCTTAATTACTTTAGCATTGTTAAAAACCGATCCAAAAACAAAACTGTTGGCTTTTCCTCCAAATAAGATTGAACAATTGATCACAGATTGAACAAAATGGAGAGCTCAACTTTATAGTAAAACCAGCTGTACCCGTCTGGCTTCATTTGTGGTTGAAATTTGCCCTCTTTCAGAATACTTTCAAGTCGTAGATCTCCTTAGGGAGGTAGCCGATTGCAATGAAATAAAGTCTGAAAGTTGCTTCAATGAGTAGTTTCGTCCTCGTGATGCCTTAACAAATGCTCCTGCAAACAACTTTGCTACATAAAGCGACCTCTCAATATACTGTAAAATTGGTTAAGAAATCGTTTTTTTATTAAAATCTCAAAGCTCTTGTAAACTAGGACAGCTTGAGTTTTATAAAACAAACAGAAATTGGTGGATATTGATCAAATTCTTACATCCTTGGTAAGTGGGTATTGCTACGTAGTGTTGAGGGGGTACCTCGAGGTTCGATAACGTCAAGAGCCAGTGTTGCTGAAAGTACTCCCATAGGAGTATAGTACTACTGTCAACATCTCTGTACTCCTGTTCACATTCGTATTCCTATTTTTTTAAAGACTTAAAATAGCTTATACTTGCAGTAAAGTGTTATTTTAACCTTAACAAATTCAATTCACTTTAAATTTAATGCACATTTGGCAGCACTTTTATCTCGCAAACTTTCGTCAAATTTTACTCCATTTTTAAGGTTCCGTACCCAAAGGGAAAAAACGTAACCTTATTAGTTTCGCTCGGATGTCTCTCCGTCTGTCTGTCTGTCTGCCTGTCCGAACCCACTAAGCCAATTTTGTTACCAGGTCTATCTCAAGAACCGATTGACATAGGAGGCTAAAATTTACACACAACATCCGGTATAACCTCTAGTTAAACGACAAATACCAATGGAAGGAATACATCGATTGGTTTTGGATAAATTAGTAATCTGGTGAAAAAAATATTTTCATTCGCCCAAAAAACGGTTTATTTCTTGATTCACAAAAAAATACATAAATTCCTTTTTTGTAGATCATGTTCTTATCTATATATGTGCTGCATACTGTTTTGCCGAAAAGTTAATAGTTTACAAGATATTTTCAAAAAAGATAATTTTACCATGTAAAATACGTTGCTCTAAGTTTTAATCTCTACTACGCAGTTGTGCACAATTGACCCCATCAAAGACAGAAGACCACCAGGGTACAGGGTTCCCGCTAATTTCGTTGGGGAGTATAATACATTTTTTGGGGAGTACAGAACAAAATAAAAGTAATATATTTTTAGTCAATAGTTTTTAATTGGGACAGGTCGCATTAGGTAATAATTAGAAAATGAGATTCATGTGCGAGTAATTTTTGAGAGTAAAAATATTAAGTAATTAAATTAAACTAAGTTGTGATGAATTCATGAAGAGGGGAAAGATTGAATGATATAGATTTCAAATAATATCTGATGTGTTGGACTTTAGCCAAATACGGAACCTTCGGTGCGCGAGTGACACTCGCACTTGGCCGGTTTTTTTAATTATTTCGGATTGATAGATATATTTTTTACTTTGCCTTAAAACTTCTCTACCTATAGTATTTTTGAAATGGTTTCTTGTTCGATTTTCTTACATTACTGTCTTGCAAACTCTTGCGGATCCTGGAAATCGTTTTCACTGACAATGACAAACATTTATTTTGATACTAGAGTCCGCGAATGAATAATAAACACCAGATTAGAGAGACTCTACCAAAACAACATGACCGCCGCAGCCCACAGGCTTTCAACTTCGAAACTATCCCATTTGAAACACGCTTAGCTAGAAATAAATTTTTGGGGTACTCCCCAAAAATTATATTATACTCCTCAACGAAACTATGAAACGGCATCACTCCCAAGGGACCTTTTTTGCCTCTATTAGGTACCCCTCTTGTTGTGAACGTCTGAAAAAAATCCAGAACTATAATAATCTTCGATATCGAAGACATATTCTTTTTTGTTTTAGCTTTCAAGTTGGTCAATTTGGTCTCTTAAAAATTACACCGTGGCCTCGAAATTCTAGTTTGTAGATGAAAATGTGTGTTTTGACGCACGTTTGGCTAAAGGGCTCATGACCGTCCATCGGAAAAGAAGAAGAAATCTGAATGCGTAATAATGCGGCCTTCATAAATCGTCAGAAATGAGACTTCTAAAAACGACTATTACATATCTGTCAAAAAATGTAGACCAAAGCGATATCAAGTTAATGTGACAGCTCCACCGAACACACCCCAAATAAACTACATACTCCATCCGAAGAACACGTTGAACACGCTTCTCTGTAAACAATTAGAGTCAACATAATCTCCTAAATAGACATGTTCGTCGGGCCATATAAGAGATCGCATATCACATATCAATCCATTTCTCATTTCTACTCGAGTTTAATACTTTTTTATGATTCAATTTTCGATTGATATGAAGCCCACTTGAAGCCGTACTTGCGCGTAGCTCAAGTACGAGTCTTGCTGTTTGTGCGTGCGCGCGATGGTTATAAAGATCAACCTCACAAATCCTGTTCTGGTCATCTGGCTACGAATGGTAATAAAAATCGAAATCAGATCTGAGTGAAATCCAGAAAAGGAATGCCAAGACGACTGTAGTATATACGCGGTGAAGACCTCTACCACCAAATGACGGTTTGACCCTAAACCTGTCAAAGAACTCACATCATGTAAATTATTCGGCGGAATTGTTTTCCTCTTTTTCCGTTTCAAGTCTTTAAAAATGAATGTATATACGCCACGAAGGAATGATGATGATGATGGTGATGATGACGATTGAGGTGGTGGTGGTGGTGCTATCCAGAGATTGTGTACGTTGTATCTTATGTGACATTTTATCTGGAAAATAATCGATGAAATGAATATTCTCGGCCGTAATAAAATCACTTTTTACGACCCACAATAAAACTGTATATTTATGGGGATTTTATTCCAAATTGATCTTAGTTGTTGAGGAAATTTAAAGATGCGGACGTGTCTTTTTAGGGATTTTTCGTTTCTAATAAAAGTTAAACCGAGTAAGCAACCAGATGATTGTTGCTGTCACATAAGAAAATAAAATCGTTTGTATGTAAAGCCATTTCAATCTGAGGCCATTAAATGGTTGGCAGCTGGAAATTGATTTAAAAGGACGGTTTAACTATTGATTTTGAAATCTTTAGCGCTAGTATACAGTCGGAGGGTGGTCCCTGTTCTCAACCGAAAACTTAGCGTACCTTTGAATAGCTCTGTTCAGTCGCGCAATCCAAGTTGGCGCGTCAACCAAGTCGAAGATAAGGTCGAAGTGTTTGATCCTGTTATTTTTGACCCTCGAGTTTTGATGTAGTTCCAGCGCAATGGGCCTTATACTAATAATCATTTTGAACCGTCACACAAAGTATTTTCTAGGTCACAATTTGCAATTTTGTATGGAAAATTTCGCCATTGTGAGCTCGAACAATTTAGCCTGGAAACTAAAAATGATTATTAGTACTGCGGAATGTCTCTATTAAGAGTTCGGATCGAAACCGATTTCAAAGCTGTCTATTCTGCCGTGTCCCATTCGTTGATGGCGCAGGACACTTTTTGTTAACAACATTAGGAATATATGTTGGTTGTTTCCTATTTTAACAACAATACAAATACGTCATCAGCCTTTGGTACCCTGAACTGTGTATCGTTTTAACGGTGGCTAAATTAAATAAAATAAAATTTAAATTGCCTTCACCATCAACATAACTATTTTTCATTCTGACAACAGAAGAACTCTTTTGCCTCGTAAGCCTCATTAGTCTTTAAAATAGTTCCTTAAAATTCTCGACTTAATAGTCAAATAGCTTTTATGGAAATTAAATGTTTACCCAAAAGTCAGTCAGTAAATCGAGTTCTCATGCAGTGGTATTGGCATCCACACAACCACGAGGGTGCAACAGATTAGCCTGCGTCTGGCTTCGTTATTCTCCGTTTTCTTTCCTTCTCCTGTCAATTCAATCAAAGACAAAAAGACAAAAACAAACTCCCAAAACACATCCCTAACGAAGGCAAAGGCAACTTGTATCTTTTTTCTTCGTTCCCATTTCCCCAAGTCCGCATCGATAGGACGCATTTTAATTAAACACACTTTTAACACGAAGTTTTTAATTAAGTAGACACACGTCGTGGCCTTCCTGCTGTTGTTGATATCCAGCTCAAGGGACTCTCTACTGGCTACTGAATAAGTTGTGTGAACCAGATAACACATACCCTTCAGGTAGATAGATAGGTGACTAGGTTTTGGGTTAGATAAGAAAAGATGTCCTTTCTTAATTTATTTGGCATTCCAACTGTGACTCTAGGATAACCGACATCTGTAGCGGTTCCCTGACTTTTATCTTAAATCGCTTTGTTATGGTAATTTAAGTGCAACCTTTTCTTTGCTCTCCCTCTCTCTTTCTTCATCCCACTCTGCGTTTTTGTATATTCTTTGCTCACGAAAACAGGTTTACGAATTTCTTATGCTTGATGTTATTTTGTTTTGAATGGGATTTCTTTTTAATTAAAAATTCGATAAGGAATTGGAGTTGTGGATGCCTGCATGATTATTTTATTTTTTCTCGATTCCTTAAGGCTTCGTTTTGCCCTATACTTTGTATGAAAGTTCACAAGCTGACCAAAACAGGTGCGGGGGGATTAACAGACGAAGCGAAGGATGAGCCAACATGTTTGTGGTTTCCAATGAACATGACGGCACTAATGCACTATTCGAGTCTTAACATCTTTTTGTAATAAAAATAAAATACAAAAATCAACCGAAAGGGCAAATGTGTGTTAATTTTTCTGAACCTCACATTGGATGGCCACAGGATGGCGAGTTTATTTATACCCAGGACGTGGTGGGTGGTTATACCTAGTTTGTGGTTGGCATGTTTATTGGGATCTGTATGTTGTTTAAATTAAATTGATTGTTTTCTGCTGACTCTTTTGTAATATGTGCTTTTTTTTTCTGTTTCTTTGCAGGTGAGTTTTGTGGTCCTTAAATAAGGAATGCTACACAAATGTATTACGGATCTTAAGTGAATAGTTTGGGTTTATTAACAAAATATATATCCATATTTCAACTAACATAATCTGAAAGGTGTACTCCCAGCTTGGGTCCCAACGAATGAAACAAGCTGGCTCTAATTTTATTTAAATCTGGAGTAAAACAATTTTACTGGCGGCCTCTGCCGATAGCAATCGCATAATTGTATGGCAAAATGAGTTCTGTTTAATATGCGCACCCTACCCATATTCTATTCTCGCGAAATAACCACTTGTCCTCTCTGTATCGTTTTCCTTCTATTTAACATCAAACAAAATAACTAAAAAGTCAATATTTGGGCCCAAACGCCCCCATAAAGTGGGCGTGTCATACATTGCGTTGCCGAATCGCCAAGAAAGGAAATAGCTGACGGTCCACATACTATCTAAGGGACACAACCTCAAAGATCGACAAACCGATGATCTCAAAACAGTCGGCTTAGCAATTTTTTCTGTAGTTTTGATGGAAAGCCAATCACTTTAAAGTCGCCTCTATGTGCTTGCAGACAGTTGTAGTTGTGAACTTAAATTTATTTAAGCTGTTGATATACTTGCGAAAATCACCGAAGGAGTTTTGCAAAAGTTATGTTCCCGCTGATAAGAGCAAAATTTTGACCATCGCAAATTACTATAGCCAATTCTATCGCAAATTTAAAATAATTATGTTTCCGCTGTTCACCAAATCCAATCGCCGATGATCACCGATTCGATCTGACTTTTCCCCAGACAGCCACAGTTGGATAATGTAATTTAACATGGGTTGCCCCTAATTTGAAGGATGAAAACAGAATCCAATCAAAAAATTCGTCACATTCACAGCCATCACAGCGGGTCCAACAATAACGTGCATGACGACAGACTGCGGGGAACAAAGGAGTGATCACAATAACACCATTCCTTCGACCAAACCCAACACACAATCTGATCGCCGGGATGATGCCTTGAATTTGCATTGCCGCGACACAGACACTCGCCACAAACTTCATTACACCCCATAAGTTTATATTGAGCTGGCCGAAGGTAGGACGCGCGATATGATTAATTGCCTGCGATGCTGAGATTTTCGATAAATAACACAAAAGCTGCCACCACAAGCACCACAAGAACCCAACCAACAACGTCCGGATCTTTAGTGATTTTCTTTTCTCTTTTTCTTTTTTTGGTTTAGGGCTGTAATAGCCATACGCATACTCGTATGCACGGACCATCATTCATGGAAATCTCATTCTGGCGATCTGCAAGTCATAAGTTGTTGAACTGTTGTTCCTGGATGCTGCCTTCTGGCCATCATATACTCGGTTGCGAATAGATTGTATCCTGTGTATGATGAATGTTGTGTGTGCGCGATCCTGCACCTTGGCTAATAATTTTTGCAATTTATTTCATCGCGATGGCATTGGGCTTGGACGTTGGACTGTGTTTTTTTTTTTCGTTTCCTCTCTATAGTGTCAAGCTTCTGGTAAGAGTCCTTGCGCGCACATAGAGCACAAAAGCAACATCGATCGATGATGGGATGCCGTACACAAAAGGAAGATCGTGGAAAATTTAACACACGGTCGCGCTTGCAGGTATCCCCCAAGCCAAACCTCTGACAAAAGATTCGTTTCAACTGACAGCGCTGAGGCGTCCAAGAGTCGCGTCTGCGTCGTTTGTTATTATTCGATTTTTGAGATTCATTCGATGATATTCCATTTCTCCTTTCCGTCGTTGTTGTTGTTGTTCGAAATGTAATTTCATTCTCTTCTTCCGTTTGATTGACAGGGCTGACCCTTGTCGAGGAGGTTTCCCTCATCCCAGGGAAAACACCTTAGTTTAATTACTTTCATTTATTACGAACGGCTACGAGTGTACTTACCGGTCTATGTCGTTCGCGTTCATTGTCAACAAGACCATACGTTATCGGGCATTTATCGATAATGTGTTTTATCGGTTTGTATTACCTGAATATTTACCTTATCGATTGATTATTAACAACTAACTAAACAAAACTGATGTGACATGAGCACTCGTTCTGGAGAATTGTTTACGAACGATTGTACGATTGCATCGTCCATATTGACATTTTCATTTTATGATGGCTTTCTCGAAGATCTATAAACGGAAATAACTGCTCTCACACAAAGCAAGATTCAGATTGAACTTGTTTAGATCGCGTGTGGGTGATATAATTTTCAATCTGTCAGTTACCTGACTAGGTGTCTTAAATCATGTTCCATGGAAAAAAGACACTTGACACTCGATCGAATTGTAAACAATAATTTTGAAATTGTGTCAATTGTCACGACTGCTACAGTCTATAAAATATAATAATAATGTAATCGTTTTAAATAACCAGAGTAATGATTAGAAAATAAAAGCTAATGCCTATTGCGCAATAGGGGGCTTAATGAAATACAGTTTCATTGGTATTTTTTATAAATATTTTGTTTATTTTATATGCATGTACTTCAGGAAAACAAATAAGTTTGTTTCTACTGTTGTTGAACTCAGGTAGCCGACCTTTGACGTAAATATATAGTACCGCAAAAGACAAAACCAAAATGAAAATTATTCCTTCTGTTTCCGACAAACTTTCTGAAAGTTGACTTAAAAATGTTGGGTGCAGCAAATTGTCTGGGTTCATTTTCCCAACCCTGCAACTGTCAAAATGGTTTATACTATACAACATGGATACAGTTTAAGTGCCGCTGCAGCGTATTACATATTTTGAAATACTCTTTTATCTTTCAGTATTTGAGAGCTAATCCAAATGTGACATTTGTCACCGGCATCAAGTAATAGGTTCGTTCGTGTACTTTCAGCATAGACAAATGTCAAATGTCAAATCTCAAAAATCGAGAGAGAAATCTCTCAATTTCACCAGAAGTACCTGACCGGTTTTCTTACAAAAAGTTTAACAAATGTCATTTTGACATTTGACAAGGTTCTCTTTAACTGCAGAACTTACAAAATATATTAATTTGGAATTGATTTTTTTATAAAAAGCGGACCCACTGCAGCGCCATCTGCCGGGCTGATTTGTGGATCTAAATCATCCAGGGCGCCGCTTAAACGCATACAAAAAAATCATTCAATTCGGTCCAGTCGTTTAGGAGGAGTTCAGTGACATACACACGTACAGTAGAATTACATTTATTAAGATAAACCTATTACATTTACAACTTTGAATGCGTTGGTATGTTCTAGGAGAACAATCAATTAAAACTTCTTCGACATTGTGAAGACGAAAATAAATTGAGTTTTACTTGTCAAAATTGGGAGCTGTCACTTAGTTGTCAGTTTTCATTTTTCAGTAAGTCGAAATTCGGCGAGTAGAAAATTACCAAAAAAATTAAAAGAGTGGAAATGGACTTTCCTCTAATTTTGTTAGTAGGTACGTTATCCCATTCGCACAGTTTCTTAGCAAATTTTTAATAATTCTACGTTTGAAAAAAAGCACCCGTATTATAATAGGAAGTCGAATGTCTAGAATTCAGCATTTTTGTGGCAAACAATCTAAACGTAGATAGTTTTACCCGCAAATAACCCGATGTTTTGTTGAATCAATTTCGTTCGGTACATAAATGACTAAAATAATATAATGAAACTCGAACGTGCGTTATAGTTTTGCTACTTTCTCACAGTAATTCAAGTTCCAGCTTCCAAACGGTCTTCATTCGTATGTTTTAAAATTGAAATTCCCATCAGCTCTTTCCCGGTGAACCTATTAATTAGCAGATTTTACATTATGATAAAAGCTTTGCAAGCGTGTCTCATTTTTCCGTTTCGTTGTTTGACTAATCACTTAACAACCTTATTTACCTAATGATGTCCAAGCTACTGGAGTTTGTGTGTGTCATTAACTTTATCGAGGTTCAATGTATGAATGACCTTTGAGTATACCATTTAACTGAAATTTGTAAACAAAAAAAAAGAGGGGAACAAACGTTAATCGCTGTCATTTATAAAGGCACTAAAATTCAATGAAAAATCGCCGCAATAACGTGTTTAAATGCTGCTTCTAATCTTGCACTTGGAAGGGAATAACACCATAAAAAGCGATCGTTTAAGTCAATCCTCGATTAAAAACAGAATGATAGAGAGAGAGAGAGAGAGAGAGAGAGAAACAAAGAATGAAATATTTACCACACAATGGAGTTTGGTTGAGGAGAAGATTCTTTGATTTTTTTCTGACAGTTTTTCGACTCACTGAAGAGAGTATTTTTTTAATTAAATGATATCTTTCCCCCATTCGACGCGTACACACAACACACGGGCAACGGTGTCAGTGGAAGCCAGGCGTTTAAACGGTCGACTGACAGCGTGAGGATGGCCACTGGTGTGAGATGATGTTTGCCGACGACGATGTGATGATGAGTATATGTAATAATGATCATGATGGAGAGATAAGTATAGTTAAGCACATGGTAGCTAAGGTAAAAATTATTTTATTATACCTACACCGAGGGTAAGGAACGAGTACCTACCTATGATGCGCGGCTGTTTTTTTTTTTTTTCTTTTTTCTCGATAAAGAGAGATACAATAGAATAAATCGGGAAATGTCATCTTTTTGTAAGTCAAATCGAGTTCGGTCTAAGTTAAGCTAACTAAAAGAGCAGTCCAATTTCGTGTGAACGTTTTCCGGTTGGCTTAACGTCTGTCAGATGACAAGGCACCAATTGATGTAGACATAGCAAATCGGTGTCGCTTTCCATGTGTCGTGTCGGTCTGTCAAAAATAAATCCACCCACGATCATCAAAAGTGAAAAATGGGACAGCTAACTCGAAGTGCTAAAGGTGCCCCAACCGATTGGTTGATGGTTTCAACCTGAAAATATGTTATACACACTTTCCTTTCGACTTGGACACAAATACTAGCAGTAATGATTCACCTTTTGGTACCATGGCTCCGAATGTCAGCATGGTGTTTTACAGATTGTTTAGTTTGACTCACCAACAACAACAAAGCCAGCTATTCGAAATCCCCAACCATCTCGAATCCAATGACCCTGATGAGCTTGAAATGCGCATGCCTCAAGACTTGCCCCAAACGATCGTTCATAAAACGATTTTTCACGCAACGCTAATCAGAATGATTCACCTTCAGGTCATAGGAAAAGTGTTAACCATCTAATTAATCCGCAACATGTTTGGGTGCAAAATGTATATAAATCCGCTTTCGCAACAGATCGCTGTTATGACGCCTTTACCCTCTCATCCGATGATCTTTATGGCCTGTATCCATCACATGGTCTTCACCAGCATCCATACAAAGCTCATACCACATTCTCGAACAAGCCAATCTAATCGCCTTGCCTCTAGGGTTCTCTGTACGGAATAGAGTCACTGAACCTCCAACACGTGTAGCATGCTTGGTGTTGTAGTGCAAAATCTTCAGTTGGCTTGATCATAGACACATCTGCGCTCTGATCGTGGGTGAAGTGTGTGGGATCTGTGCAATTATCTTGAATGTTTATTTTGCTTCAGCAAAGTATAAACCACCTCCTCCGCCAACTCCATGTTATTACGCTCATTTTCATCACCCACTGAGTAAATGGCTTGGTGAATGGATTTCCCGAGAGCCGACTGAAATATGCGAATCTCTTGTAACTCAAACGAATCTGCATTGGCCATTAGTAAAGTTCAAGCTTCTGCCATTGTTTGCATTGCGCTTTGTCTTAGCTCTGTTCCGATCACTCTAATTTCAAGTGACCGCACGATTGAGTGGTGAACAAGAGAAAAAAAAGGCCATCAGTATTTTCTTTTATTGTTCGCTTCGAGGACAATATCACTCCGAATGAATCTTAAGAAATCTCAAAGTTTCCAATCAATATTTGTGGCACGGTTAGAGATTTATCTGGTTCTATTGTCCAAGGCTGTCTGTAAGGCATAGTCCCTCATTGATTCTGTCTGCTGATAGATATTGAAAAATTGATTGGCTTTGTTGCACAGTTCTTTTGGAGTCTCGATATTGCAATGCGTTTCATTTTCCGGGTTCGAACAATTGATTGGTACTTTCGGAGTTTGCCTTGAAGTGATTTACTTGCTTTCGAGGTGGTCTTTGGATTGGTCTACCTGCTGTAGGATAAATGAGAGGAGGGGTGTTCAAGTTAAACAGTAGCGTATGAAATGCTTATTTCAATTAGACGGGGGCTTACGGTTGATTGCTAAAATTTGCCGGGAACAATTTAGTTTTCGACTCATTTATGTCCGTGTTGAAAAATGAGTAGAATTTCATTTCGAAATCACAATCCCTTAAAATTTAAAGATTTGCACCTACATTGTGCCAGTTTCCGGTTTAACGTACACCGGAATGATTCGACATCGATCTGTCAGTGATCTTCCTCTGGTGACTTACTACTCTGCCGGTGATCTTACAATACTTATCATGACCCTTTCATTCAAACGCATAAGGTTTGTTCGTGTACTTTCAGCCTAGAAAAATGTCAAATGTCAAATCTCAAAAATGGAGAGGGAAATCTCTCAACTTCAACAGAAGTATCTGACCGGTTTTCTTACAAAAATTTTAATAAATGTCATTTTGACATTTGACAAGGTTCTTTTTAAATGCAGCTTCTACAAAATAAGTTGTAGTTGCATTTTTTATAAGTTAAACCTATTAAACTTCCCATTTTGAATGTTGTGATATGTTCTATTAGAACATTCTATTACAACTTCTTCCTCCGACATCGTTGAACACGGAAATAAATAGAATTTTACTTGTCAAACTTTTGAGCTGTCACTTAGTTGTCAGTTTTCAAATATAATTTTTCTGTAAGTCGAGATTCGGCGAGGAGCAAATTACGAAAAAGTCAATAGAGTGGAAATTGATTTCTTTCTCATTTTTTTTTCTTCAATTTTCCAAGTACCTACGCCTAGTTTCTTAGCAAATTTTACGTTTGCAAACAAGTACCTACCCGAACGGACTTTTAGTTTCTATATTCGATAAATTTCGAATTCGAATTCGAGTTTTCTGTAGATCTCTAATTTTTCGTTTCCTCCTTTTATGCATATAACTTTCAACTATTTATCCGGATTTATGTGTTGGTACATATTTGAATTCGCTGATCAGAACACTTGTCAATAGAGAGTATACCGAAAATTCAAAATTATACTTGAAAGTCGAACGAAATTTTAAATATTGATGTCCGAAACATGTTTCTGCAAAAGCGATATGATTTTACCAATACATAAATGAAGTATATTGATAGTTGAAAGATCACTGACAGATCGGTGTCAAATCACTGCAGTTCAGTTTAAATTTGTCCTCGTTTGATACTTAATTTTAAATTTCGTTGTTGTGTTTCATATTTCCTTTTACATGGGATAATATACATCTTTCCAGTTCTCTCAAAGTATCCACTTAACTCGTAACTGAATTTATTGAGATCTACAGTCGTTATTTCTCTTTACTGCAGATGTGTCAAAATTCATCCACCTATGATGGCGAAACAAAATTAATTTAAATATTGATATGAAAGAATATCAATTTACCCCAAACCGGGAATTGGTCATTTGTTTCTCTTAGTTTTAAAGGTTTACTAATTCGTTTAAATTCATCTCCACCCACTTAATCTGAGAGGGTTATTGTCTTGGGATTTCCAAATGTGGCGAAAGCGACTAAAATATTATCTAGTAGTCATGTTACACGAAGGCGTATGATTTATTATTAATATTAATTCACGAATGCGGTCAAAAATATCATAGTCCTAAATTGGATATTTGATATACCTAGACCTAGAGAAAAGAAAAGGTTAGCGTTTCGAAACGGCTTAAGAAAAATACTTCTTTGATTAGTTCAAAAATTAACAATTAAATCGACTGCTGCAGAAAAATACTTCCATCGGAGTAGGTTATTCCACCTTGATTTTTGTGAAATGTAGTGAAATATTTCTGTTGAAATAGCAATTTAACTAAACCTCGCTTAAACTTTTAGGGGAAATACAAAATAGACCAAATACAGACCTAAACCACTTTTTGCCAACGAATTAAGCAATTACAGTCCAACCTTATTAATTGGAATCTAATGGGCCATTTGCTTCAGTGTCACTTATAGATGTATTGCAGTTACCCAGTTTCTCACTTATCCGGGTAGAGCAAATTTTTGTTTCACTTCAAATTCAAACTTGCTCGAAACTGCGATATGTCTAGTCTCTTCGCAAAATGTTGAGCCTTTTCTTTAAGGAGATGCCCACTTATGGGAAGGTTTTTATTTAAGCCCTGTCTTTTCATCAGGAAACAACACATTTTTCAAGTTGAGGTTTGCCTTGATCCTCACTACATTCCGATTAAATTTTGTCGCGATTTTTTAAAATTTTACAAAAAGTTGATCTATACACATTAAATTCTTTGCATATTTCGTTTTGCGATTTTCCATGATCGAACACATTCCAAAGCTTCAATTTTACACTAATTGATAAACAATGCGAAATTTGCCTCAACATTTTTAAAACGCATAAGCACGATAAACGTGGACGAACTGAACTCTGAACAATACAAATTTGACGTCAAGATACGTCCACATTTTGTGTTAAAGCAAGAGATTGGCAGGCACATGAAACAATTTCTAGTGAAAAATACGATTTTTGTTGCAAGTCTGTCTCACTAACATAGGTTGAAATAAATAAATTTTCAAGTCTGGTCCAAATTGCAGAGGTTAATTTATAAAATATAAGTTTCACTTATAGAGGTGGAAAAAAATTCACTTATAGAGTTGTTTTTAAGGAAAATTAAGGTGCGCCAGCATTAGGCCCACTAAAAGAGGCATTCCACTTAGCCAGGTCCCAGTTAGACAGGTTCGACTGTACTTTTGCGAAAAATGTGTGCATTCAGACTGGATAGCCAATACTCAAGATAGATCGGTTAATATAAGTTTTCTCACTAACAGATGGCTCTGGAGTTAAACGATCTAAAGAAAATAAAGCTTATTTTGAGATTACAACTTTGAGTTGCAAGCAAATCTAGTGAGTAAATTCCCGTGCTTCTTGGGTCAACATGGGCAAAATGTTATTTTTTTTACCACAATGCAAAAAACTTTTGCATACCTGTCTTTTGCCAACATGAATAAAGTTTTACCAAATTTAAATCAATTTGATTGAAATATTTAAATGCAATCAAGCGCGACCTATTCTCTGTATCATAATGGGTCGGATTTAAGCTCTTAACAATACAACTGCGAAAGTAAAACATTCTGTTTTTATTGCACAGTCTTAGCATGCACATGTTTTAGTTCTTGTGGTTTTACTACTTTTTCAAACAAGCTGGCCGTCTCAAAGAAATCAAAAACTCACATCATAAATGCTGTACATTCATAAGCCAACAATCATTCTTGACTAGACTATGAATTTTTATTGGCATTTTCTGCTACAATTGCACGCTCCCGTGCCAATCATCATTCCACCTGTGACAACAAGAAAACAAACCCCACATCGCATCACGTGTAAACAAACAAATAGCGTCAGCAACAAAGTCACCTCCCAGTCGCTAAATGCGCCCAAGCAATGTGCAGACCGCATTTCATCCCGGTCCCGCGCTTCAGCAAACCGATACACAACTTGAAACAATAAATTACAAATCGTATTTATGTTTCTTGTGGCGAAAAACTTATTTTGATTTAATCGCGGAAATATTGCGCGTCGCTTCCCTCAAAGCGGAACACAACTTCAAAGGCATTGGGATGATGTTGCCCCATCAAAGGAAAACCTTCGTGCATCCCACTGAGAATGTGCGTGTGTATGTGTGTGTGGCGATAGTTTTCCAAAAGCATACATCTGTGCAAATGGAAAATAATAAATGGAAACTCCGAATCAGATTAGAATGCTCTACCCATAGTACCATCATGGGATGGCCGCTCTGGCTCTTCGATATAAAGTTTATTCGTCTAGATCGCGCGCAGCATATCTCACTGTAATGCGGCGAGTCGCCAAAGTTGGTGCGCCATCGGGAAGGGTATTTATACGTTTTACGGTTCCAATATCATCGTCTGTCATCTATTCTCTGGTATACAGCCAGCATCAGGCAGAGTCCAGTCCAGATCCAGAGAGACCCAGCGAGAGTCGAAGACGCAAAACGAAACGTAATAATAAATACTGACTGAGTTCAGTGGATGCGATGAACTCTCTTCCCGGATGATTGGGCCGAGAGTTGGGCCAAGGTCTGTGTATGGCTATACGCGAATGGGGATTGTTTCCTTCATTGGCGCGCGAGCGTGTACGGCTTAGTTAGGACCGAGTTTCATATTTCTTGCGACTCGATTCGATATGGTGCTATCGACTCGCGGGATCATTGGCATGCAATATGACCAGTTATGTGTGGCTCTGCTGTTGCATGTCTCATATTAGGCCAAAACGAAGACGACTGTATTCGGTGTCGCCAATAGTCTGGAGGTTGAAGACGCTTTTCAGTCGATTGCGCACAGGGTTTAGCAATCGATTTTGTACGTTCGAATGGGGGAGTTTGTGCACGTGGATGATGGTGATCGTGATGACTGTGGGGGAAGTTGCTAAGTTCGCCCTTTTGAGTGTGCCAAACACTGAGCAAAAGGACTGCTTAAGATGATTGTTCCTACGATGAGAGATTTCCGACAGTTGAAGTTGCTCTTTTATTCATCTTGAGATGTAAGATCTTGGAGTCTAGTTTTAATAAACGAATTAGGCTTTCAGTCTTTTATCGAAGACCGACTTGGGTCATTTCTGAATGAAATGCCTAACATTCCTCGGTACTACAACAATAATGATGGTGTCTATATATTAACGCTTTGCAGTTCCGAGACTGTGGCTTGATATTTGACCGACCTTGCTGACTGTAAGGAAGTTCCCACCTAGGCCACATCAACTTAGGCATCTTCGTTGTGGATTATGTTCAAATTCAGTTCTCGAAAGCGGAAGATCACACGATCTATTATTTCTCGGTGCGAGTTCATCTTATGCCATTCATTGCTCTTTCACTCAGTTGATTTGGGCTTCTTTACCGAACTTTTTCAACAGTTTTGTTGGACAATTGCTGTTTTCTATTTGTGGTCGTAACCAGGCCAGATCAATATGATCTTTGTTTAGATGACACAAATGTTGCATGCAAACTTGAATTCTATTGACACCTGGACCTGGTCGATCTGTGTTCGCGATCTATGCGTGCATATATGGGTACAATTTATGACAACATATATGTCGTTACTGAAAACCGCAAGCCACCACCAAGCAACTTCTTATAAAGTGTGAGATGGCCACCAAGCGTACGCCAAATCTGGCAGCACAATAACTTTCCGTCGTTGACATCCGCCATATAGGGAGTTTGGTTTTCTTTCGGTGTACCCACATTGCCATTGCTACACACAACGTACGAGTATTGTTGTTTTCTGGAACAATTTACTACGTTGATATATCACCTTTTGCACACAATACTCTTGCGCTGCGCACACCATCCTATATCTTACGCCCGTTTTCGTTGCACTCGGCCGTTTATAATTTAAGCCAAATCGCCGATTATAGTTCTCCGATCTATTCGAACATAAGTCACGAACTTGCTCCAAAACAAAAAGCCCCCATTCGTTCTACACTGCTATACTGTACGGGCATACAACCATGCACCAACTATACACTCTTGCGCATTGTATTTCAACCTTTTTATGTGCTCGCGCAACACTTAGGATTTTCTTCCTTCAGAGATGTGTGCATGACGATTAGGAACCCGAAACCGACGAGCGTCTGCGCGAGCCCATAATCAGCTGGAGTGCATCTAGCTCTGTTGGTGTTTTGAATATTATGTGGCATAGCCTTTCATTGGTGGCTCCAGGACTCGCATTTTAGCATATTATGTATGATCCGTTCATGCAGATTGTTCGGTTCGGTTCGTTATGGCAAACACCATTCCGAGTGCAAATAGTGCGCGGCAAAATGGAAACTGGAGAAAAATTACAAAGTTCCATCATCATCCGTGGGCTTGCATAAATGGTGAAACGATTTATTTCCAGGAGCAGAGCAAGGCACGTCCAAGTGCTAGCGTATAACTGTTCGTGTTTCTGTTGGCACATAATTATACATTTGGCTGGCAGTTCGACTCGGGTTGATTATAATTAGAGGTCGATTCGTATCGAATTTTAACGGAAAATTCATTGCACAGAGAGTGTTTGATAGCGCAGATAGATTGTAGGGGGTCTCCAGCCCTCAGCTTGTGATCGTTGCAACATTGTGTTACTTTATAATTGTCGCTCACCCACGCTTTTCGTGATAAAACGATAATAATTGCTTGATTAATCTATCACGGTATGGTAATGTGGAATTATCTAGGTACGTGTAGTGGGGATAGTAGGGGCGGTTTTTTTTATTAATCTGAGCTGTAAACACCGTTACATGTAATCACTAGGAATATTGAACTGCAGATGGGTTGTACGCACCACAGAGAAGAATGAAAGTCTGAGCACCGAAGTAAATGTGACGCTGCTGTTGAGTATTGAAGTTCAGTATATTGAGGAGGGGTTTATGCACCTCAACCTAGGGCCGTCGCAGTCCCTTTTGTCAAAAATAGATGAAATATAAGCTTGTGTGAAATTTCACTTAATGAGACTGTCTTTCACCCCTACTGCGAGTATCAAAAAATAAACGATAAGCGATGCTTATCCAAAAAATCGCATCGTTGGTATTGTGCTGGTCAATTGTCAATGAATGATTGACTGTCATCAACTCGTACTAAATTTCCATTTCAAATGGAGCCAAATTGGTATTGCGATTTTCAATTGTGATCAATTTTTTTTTGATAAATATCAATTGTCTAGTCAGTTGGATTTTTGTGGACGACAAAATTAGAACGCTGCAAAAGAAAAATGCAAGTTTTCTGTAAAATTGTAGCCTCGATTTAAAATTTTTTGGTTTTAGGGCAAAAGTTCTAAGCAACAAAAAACTATTGGAGCGATTTGCGGTGCAGTTGTAAGCTTTATGATGTTTGGTATCGATGTCCTTCTGATTGTTGGTTTTAACTTCTCGTCTATTCCACCCAATAATTAGGAAAACGCTGGCTCCGATCAACGAAAATTCCTTACAGAACTGAAAGGATTACTCATAAGAATGAATATTAATTACAAAGCTATGTACTCACATACTTCCCTCTTATTCTAGAGGACTAGAAGCCTCACTTAGCTGCCTTCTTCTCCTGAAAATTTCCAAAAAGCAGAGGATTGTTCTTCATCGTCAAAAAAAAAAAAAATTGTACGGAACTAATTTTCGGTAGAATTTAACAAATACAATTGTTTGCTCTAGAGTCTAGACAACACTGACAAATATAAAACCGCATTCATAGTGACAGTCAATTTATTCACAATAAAAATAATTTTCATCAAATGAGTTGCACAATACCAAAAATGACACCCGCAATAGGGGTTTTTGAGTACTGTTCCAAGGTAGAATATCTGAGATAAAAAAACTTGATTGGAAACTTTGTCTTTCGCTTAATGTAGGTATAGTAAAACCTGGAAGATCTCTCCAAAGGTCTTTCACTACACATGAAGTGCATCTCATATAGATTCATTCCGCTCACTTTAGCGATGTTCAACCGCTGTACTTAAAGTACTCACCCATCGTAACGATATGATGATTCCATTACAAGCCATAATTAAATATGCACGCTGCAGTTAAACACCGCCTCATTCAAATTGAGTCACAGATGCAAATATAGTAACCTAATGTCATAATTAAAGGCAATTTAATACACGGATATTAGGAAACATGCCAAAATGGAAATTTTCTGTCATATGGATGTCTCTATTCATAATCGAAACATTAAATCTTGGCAAGCACGTGCACAATGACTATAATAACAAATACAATGTTGCAAAAGAGCCTGAGAACAATACAATTTATTGCAATAATATCTACACTTTCAACCGTACAAAGACAATTATGAGTTTCATTCATATTCAGGATTTAATGCATGAATCCGACCACCTAAGCTTTTGTCATGCAAAACTCTGTCACACCTCGACTGTGTGCCTGACAAATATCTGAGAGTAGAAGTTGCATCATTTAATTTTAATTAGGTGTGCAATGGGAAGTTATTGAGATAGAACCAAACCCAAGCAGCTAGACGTCAGTTCATTGATAAAAACATCACCTACTCTGAAAGCTGTATTTAAATCAAGGTTTGTAAAAGACTGCACTCTACACTTGGACGAAAGAGGAGTTACTGCTTGGACTACATATGGTTGAGGGTTGTGGGACTATACTAAATAAGTTGCTAATAGAATTAATTTTGTATTGAACTTTTTAAGTGTGTATTTTATTTGTCCTAATGTTTCTCCGTTCCATTCTTTCGGTATATTTGTCCGAAGATATGTTTGAAGTTGGCAACCGTGATATGTATCAGGGGCCCCTTCTCTGTATTTCGTTCCAAAAGTCAATCCTTTTGGAAAGTGATTTTCGTTCCGCCTTTGATTTTGTACTCTGTTAAACATTCGAAACGGAAAAAAATAATAATTCATACTTTTCCCTTTTACGGATTGTTGTTTCGAATTATTTCTCATGAAATATGTCAAATCAAGAAATCAAAACAAACAAATAAAGCGGATAAGACCAAATTACGATTTTAAAGAAAAATAAAGAAAATGGATTTGGTTGCACCTTGGACGAATTGAACGAAAAATTATACGGGACAATCAAATATAATGGAAATGTGTGATAGAAGGTAAAATTGTATTGCTGGCAAAGATTCATTTCACTTTTTAACTAGTGTTTACTATTTTAGTTTTGTTCAGAACGTTCGCCTTTCGAAGAACGTTTTTTTGTAATTATGTTTTAAATGCCAAACAAGATGAACTCTCTGCTCCTTAAAGATCAACTGCAGTTCCAGTCATCTTGAAACAAGCTAGTTACTCTTATTCTTCTTAGGCCAAGGATGTTTGATGTTTGCTTGGCGTCAGGTGTTTTTAAATGTCCCTTGCTCAAATCGGGATGAGAACACATAAACTCCACCAACATCTCGAATTGCTTCTGTTTCGTGTGCGTATTTCAATTTATTTGCTTAAATTGTTTAGAAGAGTACCGAGTAAATTTGCAGACCCAAGAGGCGGAGTGGGGTACCATAAGTCCCGCCAATTAAAGTCAGGTTTGAACTTTATTCAAGTTTATTTTAGTATCGCTTATAGCCGAAATACATTAAGAAATTAAATTTTGAAAAGTCTATTTTTATTTAAATTAAATTCATAAAAAGTTGTTTGTAAGCAACATAAAATTAAAAAAAATTAGGAATTTGTTCCAAGATCTTAATTTTTCTGCAAGCCAGCGCATCACATTAACAGAGTATATGTGCCGCTCTCTCAGCCCCATCTTCCTTAAATAATACCCGAAATAACCTTCTTTAAGTGAAGCAGGGCGGCCATTTTATTGTCATTGTATCCGTCTACAGTGTTCCACGACTGACCATCTTCTCAGGTGTACTGCCGTGATCCATTGGTGAATCATCTGTTCTGCTATTATTTTTGAAGATAATGGTTCTGTTCAGAGACAATACTGACCTCGCCCGATTTCCCGGTCCTTAGCCTACAAGCTATATTTTTACATAGTGGTCACTGGTCACGATTTGTTGCGATAGAATAGGAAATTGTTACATAAAATTTACCTGTTGGTCTTAAAAAATATGAGCCACTTCGGCAAAGTTGCTGTCAGCGTTCATAGAATTTTAGCTGTTAAATTTGAAATTATTCGTTACGTGTGAATGAATGGTTTTTTTTTTAGGAATGGTGTATCTACTTTTGCTTAAAATATTTATGAAAAATTAATAATGTAGATGGGTTGAGGGAAAGTAAAAACATTTTGAGCAATTTTTCTTCAGTTATTTAAGAAAAATTTATTAATGAAATCGAAGTTAATGATATTAAAGCGGAAAATACACAACCATGTTTGTCCTCATATGTTTCTAGTATATAAAACATCTCATTTAGATAGTTTTATTAACCAAACAAATAACATAATTTGCCTTTTAAAAATATATAATAACTAATAATAAAAACCCGAACTCTATCACATTCCCCCACGGTTATTTTATGTTTCTTGAATGTTTTTGCATGTCACACGGATTCTAAATTGACATAACACCGATAGGAAAATAAAATGGCGAATTTGAAAAAAGTTGAGGGGACCAACGGCAACAGGATTGAGTTGGGGATCTCAGTATTGCCTCTGGTTCTGGTCTCAGCAACTTTATATTTGACTCCTGTTTTACAAGAGAGTCCGCTATTCGTTGCCGTCGATTCCTCGATGTGTCCTCGTACCCAAGTTGTTACATCATTTTTAGATAAACAATTGAGAAGCTCTTTCAAGACAGTTACACTCTCGGATGCTTGTCAGACTTTCGCGAGAGGTGGCGAAAAAAGCCCTAAGTTGGAATTTTTGTTTTTGTCGGGATTCGAACCTAGTCCCACACACTAACCTCTAAGCCACTGGGCCGACAATATAAATAAATGTTTGTAATCGTATTAAAAAAAAACGAGTTTTTATTTAAAAAGCTGCAATTTTTTTTATTAATTTAGGACATAAAATAACGTATTTTAGTACAAAGCTAAATTTGGCTAGAAACTTTCGTTCCTCCTCTTAAATTTCAAACTTTGGAGTTACGAGGTCAAATTTGATATGCATCCAAGGCGATCAAATCTTTCCACCTTTCGTCTCACGATTAACACTCATTTATAGTCAGATACT
The DNA here is from genome assembly GCA_949126925.1 of Cheilosia vernalis. NCBI lineage: Eukaryota > Metazoa > Arthropoda > Insecta > Diptera > Syrphidae > Cheilosia > Cheilosia vernalis. The sequence continues at coordinate 9,580,528 of OX421362.1, forward strand.
AAATTGGTTTTAATGTTTTTGCTTAAAAAAAAAAACAAGTCCTCTGTAGAAGTAAATTAATTTGAAAGATTTAAATCACCGGTAAGACATGAATTAATTGAAAAATCTGCGTGAAGTAGGTATATCGTATTCGATTACGGGCTTATTTCCGTGCAGCCGTGTTCTGTCGAAGATTCATTGAACGCTCCAGATTTGGTTAAAATTAAATCGATAAATTTGATATTCTGAGTCTACCACTCAACAAACACTAATTAAAGTCAAGTTTTGGCAATAAACATTTCCGTTGCTATACAGAGCGTTCGATAAACATTTGCATATAAAGTGTGTTGTTTAAATAAATGAGTCTATCAAGATGTAGCTGAATAACCTGATGTGGCGAGAATATTCTATACTAGCACATTATTGATTCATGAGGGTCTGGTAGTTTTTAGTTTCGCAGCGAAATTTGTCGCAAGATTGATTTATCCGGTGGAAATTAAATATTTCTTTTTACAAACGAAGACTGACAAAAAAGTATAAACCTCCAACTGCCACAAGGCATTATAATCGCCTTGGCCAATCGAGGAGCACAATACCTTGTGCCTGACAGGAAATTTATTACTTTCCACATCCATGCGGGACTACCAAACCAAACTCCGTGATTCGAGTATATTTCATAGAATTCTTCAGCTCGTTTTGGAAGAAGCCAATTTTATTGCTATGGATGAGAGTTGAATCTTCAATCGTTCAGTCGCTCTCCCGTAGATGGTCCGATAATAATCCTGTGTCAATTATTTTCTCTCCTGTCCCATAGTCCGGATTACCAAACGTTAGGTGCAACAATGTCCACCGAAAGGGGTATACGCGCGTACAGCCGAACAAGCACCAACACACATAATTGCGTCCTTTTTGGGATTCTTGGGCCAACGGAGATTCGAACATTCACAACCTACCTACGCGTACAACTCGGAGCGTATGTACAACAAGACGACAAACAAGCTGAAATGACACATCTGATTAAGGAATATCACCTCAGCACGCTTGATCCCAGAATTGTCCATCCACATCGGCTGTGCCATCTCCTTCGTCGTTGTGGTCGTCGTCGTCGTCGTCGTCGTCGTATGGCACAACAAACAATCGCAGATTTGCAAGAGGGAAGCTATACCGCGCGTCGCCTTCATTTGTAATTTCAATGCAAGCCAACACAAATTGCAGTGTAGAACACAATGTTCACTCCCCGAAAGATATATACACACAAACACACGCATCTATCAGATACACTGGGGATAAGCTTCGCGAGGGTACTGAACCTTCTCTCGATTTGTTATGGCAACGCCGATGTACAAGACGACAGAAACCGAAACCGAATCGAATGGTTGAAATTCGAACCTCTTCTCGAAGGAGTCGCATCGGAATAACAATAATAATGGTTTTCGTCGGACGGTCGCATGTGCGGATGCATCGAATTCGATATTTATGCACGCTCCACACAAGGGCACACACAAAGGAAGCTGAATACAAAAAAAATATATTTAAAATCCTTTTTAACACTTTACGTGAGAATATGGCACTAACGTGGCTGGCAGCATAAATTGAGCCCAGTACCGCGGCCATAACGAGCACCAAGTATCGGACCAAAATCGCACTCTAAACGTAACGACGACGAAAACAAAAGATCATCTCGTCGGACGGGACACACGAAGAATGACGAGGATAGAGCAAAAAATACAGACAGCCAAAGACGACTACGAAGCAGAATTGCAAAAAGGTAATAACTGCTTGACCAAACTCTTATCGTTCCCAAGGAATCATTACTTCACACTTCAAGGCATTTCCGAGCGCAGGCACCAGCAGCCGCATCTATCCGCAGTCATCTCCATCCAAGGCTTAAATTGGTTTCTCGTTATAGCCTCGTACATCCACCACATCCCAGAATGGTGAGGTATTTATGAATGTGCATTCGTAAAGCAGATTATATCAATTCCTCCACCGCCAGCCGTTTCCTTTTCTAGAATTGCAAGGATTCTTCTTCTCCTTGTACAACCTCTCGCACGCTACCGATAGACATTCGCAGACATAGACACTTAGACTGACTTACTGCTCGTTTGGGCATTGCATCCATATGCGATTCTAGTTTGACCAAGCCAGTCTGCCTTAATCGGAGTCTCGTATAGAATTCTATGAGAAAGAGAGGGGCTACATCGATCGCAATAAATTACCGATTAGGCTACCTACCTACCGGTGCCTGCCTTCGCGCTTTGCTCCGACCAACTCGAATCACAATAAATTCGTATTTACAGCGAAACGGATAAGTAGTTCCGCGGAAATATCACGCTGCCGAGGGAGACTCAAGTTCCTCAGATGCAGATGGCTGGCTGGAGAGAAAATAAATTACGCGAAAAATAGGTATAGACTGTGCTGCAAGTGCGGATTAAAGAAAAACAAACCAGTAGACGGCGGCGCGGCGGTCTGGTGGTAGAGTACTGCACTGTGGTCACCAGTGACAGAGTGTACGTGGACCATTATGGTGGAAGATTTCGTGTTCAACATGGACGCGCCGGGTGCTTTTTGGTTTTACAAGCGAGGACACGTGATATCACACAACACCTTGTGGAGTGTATAGTTAATAGAACAAGGCGAGCGTTTTGCTGTTTCTGTTTAACACGTGTTTGGCGGTGGGTCTTTTCAGGTTGGAGGTGATGATGACTGGGTAGAGACCCTTCCTTCTATGTCTGCCTTTGACCGGTCTACAACCGGGACGACAGCAAACAATTATGCATGACACATGCCACGAATTCGGGCTATGTAACAAACTTTGAAATTAGTCGCTAGGTATTATCTGCAATTTAGACTAAACAATTACACTAAACAATTACTATCTTCTTACCTAACAGAAAGCAAAGAGCTCAAAACGGTGTCGTAAACGGTGCCATGAAATAACGCCAAGTGAAATAAGGCCAAATTTGAAAAATGTCTGTGGGGGAGCTGAAATAAGGGCAATTTTTAGAAGTTGGTCTTATTTCACTTGGCCTTATTTTACGGCACCGTCGTAAACCACTGTTTAACTAATTGACTTCAAAGAGTACGTGGTGTCCCACAAGGTTCTATTCACGGGGCGTTCTTGTTTCCACTATAAAGGCAGAGCCCTCTGTTGGTTTCCTTTTGCAATTGTATCGTTTCCTAAGTGCTGTGTCCGCATAACAGCACAGGTTCGACATTGGAAAACATGGCCACTGTGAACTTCTAAAACTTTAAGTCGAAACTAAAAGGGCCTTAATAATAATCGTTTTTAACCTTCACACTAAATATTTTCTAGGTCACAATATGCAATTTTGTATGGAAATCTTCGCCATTGTGAGCCCGAAAAATTTAGCTTGGCACTAAAAATGATTATTACTACCGCGGAAAATGTTTATTGGTAAGGCCCATTCTTGACAACATTTTGCGGTCTTTTCTTTCCGATTCCGATGACTTTCAGCTTCGCTCCCAATGCTATGCTAGTATGCTAGTATGCTAGTTGTCCCTTGTAACTCATGCTGACTTCAGGCCCATGATCTTTTCTTTTGCAGTGTTAGTCTTCACCCCGAAGACGTTCGTTTTCACTATTTCTGGAGGTCCATAAGTCGGTTGAAGGGTAACAGCACGGTGTTGGGGCATTCCAGATTTCACCAAACTCCTTCGCCTTTCATTAGAAAAACATGTTGATTGCACCGCTGAAGGGGGTTTGATTGATATGTTTTTTTGAAATTCTGCTCTGTCGTGAGGAAGCAGCACTTTCTTTGTCAGCTTTCTTCTTCTTTTGTAAAGTTGAGATAATCATGTAGTATAGTGTGTATAGTACCAACGGATAGCCTAGTGATTTCTGACGTCTTGATTTTTACACGTGCATCTTTTAATACAAGATTTTCGATAATTTTCACATTTTCTTCGGTAACCGCCATGATTGGCCCACCTGGGCGGGGGTCATCTTCGATACTTTCCCTGGCTCTTTTGAATTCACTTGACCACTTCTGTACGGTCGATAATGAAGGAGCAGAGTCTTGACAAACGGCTACCATTTATTCATGGATATTTTTTTTGAGATTTTCCTTGTTACGTGAGGAATTTAATCACCGCACGATGCTCGATTTTCTTCACCATTGTCGCGTCAGTCATTTTCGTCGTCTTTGACTGGAGGTCGCAAATAAACTAATAAAGTTATTAACATGAAATTTTATATGAATACCCCCAGATAATAATATATTTTAATTACCCACAATAATGTTAAATCACCCCGATACCGAGAATACAGTGAACGCCCCTCGTAGGTGTAAATTCAGAGGAGGAAATATGACAGCATAAATGTGCGACATGGCTCTGTGGCAATAAGTTGAAGTAGCTTATGTCAATTTTGGTAGTTTTTCAGTGTGAGCAAAAGAAATTTATCTTAATTTTTTCATATCTATTGTATTACATAGTCCAAGTAAATTAAAGCTGTTCAGTTTTCTTCATATTTAACGGTTCTTAATTGTCGTAGAGTGACGGGACCTGGACTAAAAGAAAGCTAAGGAAAACGAGAACTTTGTAATGTAAAAAACTCGAATATGGCTTATGTTGACATAAGCTACTTCAACTTATTGCCACAGTATAGTTTTCTGCACGACTTTAAGCTTTTGTCGGTTATAAGCCATACAATTATTTTAAAAAGATCAACTTATATTTATTTTCAAAAAGCTTATAGCTTCCTAACGTGAGATTTTAATTTATTCCGAATTAATGACCAGGCCGTTATTTATATTTTCAAAAATATTCACTTGCTAACGATTCAATTGCGATTTTTAGTCCATCAATAAGTTTTCATTTGCATCATCAGCTCACGAATAAATCAAGTAATTCTAATAAATTGTGTTCCGTTTACTGAATAATTTGAAATGGGTTTTGTTACGACACAAATGCACTCATAAACCAATCGTGAACTACTCGTAGTATTAAAAAAATTGGTAAGCGTGATATTTGACAGATCAGTGGATATTTTGTGCAAGTAAAATACTCGTTGTGAAAGAAACCACTGACCTTGTTTTTAACAAGAACAAATTATGAAATTTAAATTCTGCGATGACAACAAATGTAATAGATTCTAAGAAAGTTATCGAATTGTTTACTGGTACCTTTTCACAAATGCTGTACATTTTTTCTAAAGCTGGCAGCCAACTAATTGTCGACATTACTGTTCGATTAAGGCCGAATATCTATGGCAAAGCCTGCAGAAAATAAATATTGTTTAAATGATTTTTTTATTTTAGAAATCTTTTGATAAATGTTAATGTTAATGGACAGGAATTAAAGAGCTATTAGTTTTGTGATAACATTTGTCCATAAATTAAAAATTCTAAAAAAAAAAAAAAAAAAAATGGAAACTTCCAATTAAACAGTAAAAATGGCCGCCACTACATTTCTATCCATTCATAAGGCTTTATTCAACCATGTGGGCAGATGGTAATTTTCTAAGCCCAACTTGAACCAAACCGTGCGTACAAATTTCCATATTAAAATGTTGTCAACGATTCTCCTACTCATGCATTCAATTAAATATCTTTCAAGAAGCCCCCGGACCATTTCAAACAATTAATTGTCCATAGATAAACATTTTTGTCGACTTTTTCTCTCGTTGACAGTGATGCTATTTTATGGTTATGCAAACGTGAGTTAAGTCCGAAAATCCGAAAAAGATAGTTTCTTCTTGGGTTGAGTCGCCTTGAAGAGTCGTAAACAAAACTAGATGATGACTTTGTTTCGACTTTTTAGGTAATATATATAAAAACAAAAGAAGAGCGGAGTGAGTAACGAAGTCCACTTAACCCAATGATTTGCATGCGACAAAAGCTCTTTAAAGACCCAGTACCAGCCAGACGCTGGACGTGTGCATACACATATACACTTAATAAATTAAACAATCTTATTAGATTGTTGATTTGTGTTATTGTTGGGCACAGATTGTCGCTTGATTAGCCTAGCATTGTTGTTTGGGTTGAAATGTGGGAGACCCAGTCGAGACGTTAATGCTTTGTACTGCAGCATAACATTGTGTGGCAGTATTAGTTTTTATTATTATTCCTATATTGTTGTAGTTAAAGTTAAGTATGGTTTTATTTGGTGTTTATATCTACCGGATGGCGAGTAGGTCAACAATTTTATGTTGTTTTTTATGACTGTCGAAATGGCGGATAAGTTCGAGCTGAGTGCATGCTATATAGGTACACGATTAAAAATTCTGGCGTTAAATTTAATATTTTTGGGGCCGATTCAACGCCGAGAAAATATCAAAATGATATTTTTTGCATATAAATGTGTTCAAATTAAATCACTAATAAAAGATTTATTAATTTTAAGTAATGTCTGCAATTACAAAATATGTCTGAAATATTAAGTTTTAATATAGATGGAGATGGGTTTCATTTCAAAAGTATTTAAGTTAAACCCTTATATACATGTTAAAAAATTAAAGAATTCTAATACATTTATATAGAATTAAATAAACTGCAGATTCAAATATAATACTTTCAATTCAATACGTAGATTATTAAAATATAATACAATCTTCTTGTATTTTCATACTTCTTTAGATTTGATTTTAATATCTATGGGATATATTTTAACACCAAAAACATTTTATTTTAATACTAGTTTTTATTGGTTGTGAATATTACAATACACATATCCAAAATTGTCATTCGTAAGCAAATTCCCATGGCCTTTTATCCCTTTTGAAAATAATCCAATAGAGTGCCGCTGTGCTTCTGAAGGAAAACTCATGTATGCCCGAATTATCTTATTAATTATTCAGTCAATTACTTACTTTTTGTTTCCGAAGCAATGAACTGGAATCTCTAGACCGCCTTTACCTACAAAAACAAATCCATTAGGAACATCTCTGTCGTTTCACAACTTAAAGACAACGAGCATATTTACAAGAATATTTTTAAATTAAAGTTAAATTTTGTAATACTCAATTTTTTGTTTGTATTTTTCAAACATTTGTCTTTTACGAAAATTTTATCCTAATCATCCACTCTATCGAGTAGGACGCGCAAACTAAATCTAAATTCTTAACCAAGAGACTAAATAATATATTTGGGTTCAAAAATAGTACCGATATATTTAAATATAATCACTTTGGTTCAGATCTTGTATTCAAACCAAATGCAAATGTATTGAAGTTGATGGCTTTAATATGTTCGTATTAAAATGTAATCAGAGTAGATCTTATATTTCAGGTCAACTATAGGTAAATAAATTGTAGTAAATTCTTAGTTGAAATATTATTTTCATATAGACCGGACTAGATTGTAGACCAAAAATACTGGATTTAAAACTTTCTAGTTTACAAAATTCGTATTAAAATGAGCATTTTAATGAACAAATCATTAAATTTGAATATGAAAATATTAAGAAAAAGTTTAATAAGTTGGAAATATTGAAAACAATTTTTTTTTTGTATTGCATATAGATATGCAATATTGTGGATGTATTAAGGAACCCCCGTATTTAACCGTGTATTTCGGTTGAAATTATTTTAGATTGAATTTATTGACATACGAGTAATGCAGTCGTATTTATTTGAACCTATAAATATTTTTTTTTTGAGATTGTTGAATTCAAAATATGTCGTATAAATTGAAAATAGAAAAGGATGTGCAGTATATGATCCTGCACTTCTGGAGGACGCGTTGAAAATGTCTCACAACGACTGATAGTCGCAAATAATGGATGAAGTCTTGAATAAATTGAACTACGAGTGTGGAAGGATTTTACTGAAACCAAACAAATGTTCACGCTGTTAGTGGGGTACCACAAGGAAGAAATATAGGCCCTTCATTGTTTGTTTGATGAGGCAGAGGATATATCTGACAGCCCGCTCCAAGATCTACTAGCATTTATCACCAAATCCGGTGTTATGAGGGAGCTTTAAATGGACGTAACCACAATAGGCCCACTTGTGGCCGCAGTGATAGGTACTATGGCAACTCGATTCCACCTCCCCCAATTAATCTAAATCTAAATCTTAGGGTCACAGTTATTTTTTGTACTAGTTTTCTATTCGATTTTGAGTCGCGGTCTGTCCAGAAAGGACAATTTCGGGATCTCCAGGCCCGATCAAACTTTTGACGATGCAATTACCTCTCTACTTACAAGTGGAGAAATCTTCCAAAACTAGTGTGTATGACGAACCAATACAAGGTACCTCTTACAAGGTGTTTTCATAAGTTTAAATATGAAAATTTAAAATCAGTTCACCAGTGATGAGCAAAGTTGTTTTCAGAAATCCAACTAAAAAACAACATTTTTTGTTGGCCAAATTTTAAATTTTTTTATTCATTTTATAACCCCCATCTAAAGGCTACACCTTCGATACAGATTCATGTCCGCAATCTTATCAAAAACATTGAACAACTTTATTTTAAAATTAATATTACCAAAGAGATAATTTGAACAGGCCGGAGGCACGTACCAAAAAGAAGCGGGTTTCTCATACCTTATATTTTGGGTTCTCTTCGTACACCTTTGTGAACATGATACTTACTACAAAGAAAAAGATCACGATAAAAAAAAAAAAGAGTTCCACACTGATATTCAAAAGGGGATCTTTAAAAAACTGACATGTCACACAAAACCTGTGAAAAATGGTTGACGCGTACCTCCTTTTCTTGTTATAGTTGTTTCTTTATTTTTTGTTTGGTTTTTGTTCAGCAAGTGTTGGAACTTTGAATCAAATATTTTTCCATTCCTTTTTTAAGACCTATTCATCGTTTCTTTTTTAAATGCACGGCCACAGCAACAGCAAGTCATCAAAAATGAGAAAAAAAAAGATTTTAATCCTGAGAGGCATTGTGAATCGATCTCTTTGGCCGGCTACAATAGATTTGAATTTCTTCTTATTTTTTTTTCTGTTCTTTGTGGTGGCCCCAGAGAATGGGCAACGGGGATTGATGAATACAGGCAGTAAAAGTAAGGAAAATATAGTCAAAAGGGAAGAGAATAAACAGAACAAAAAAATAGAAGGAGGAGTGTAATAATAATATATGAAGCACGTTATTATGTTGATTGGAAGATATGTGATACGATCGATTAAAAACACCTCAGCGTCTTCCTCAGGAGATGGTGTGATATTCATATTATTGAAGCCGACAGCAGAAATAAAAAAAACCTCAATACTTGTTTTTATTTGTTGAGGATCTCGAAGCTGGTTCTTTTTTTCTGTTTTGTCAGTCATGTTTAATGGGTGTTCGATTGATGTTCTTGTGGCATCAAGAGAGTTGCATTGCTATGAAATATGGGGAAAGGCTGAACTTTGATTTACTTGCATGGGAAGGATTGCTATAACTTTGTGCGAGGATGCTATAAAACTGTCATTATTCTTTGGGAAACATACCTATGCGTTTGGCTTTCTTTCGGAATGTGTTTGAACATAAAGCACGACTCTTAAGACTTCCTCAAGACACTGCCGAATGTCCCACAGTTGTTTAAGCTTCCTTTAACGAATGAAAACTTCCTGCAATTTTGGCATTTCGCAATGCAAGTGGGTCATAGTTTGCCTAACAAATATCTGCATCAACAGATTCACTATTTATATATTCTTGATAATTCGGAGAAAACGACCAACGAAGTTGTAGTGTTTCTAGACTTTTGTCGACCTTAGTTTGTTGAAATTAAACAATTACTTTCAGAAAAAAACACACTGGATTGAGTAGAGTACATAACTTGGGTTGCTATCGCCACTAAAAGCGAATACACCCATACCAACGGGAAGTTCTTTTTGATCGATCTACGCTTTTCTCTCATCGGTAGAGCAATTGTTGGTTTACCTGACAAGTTCAGGGTGTGGGTATTTCGGATTTCGGGCCTGTAGCCGAACGATTCTGCTTTTTGTGCGCATGCGGAGCTGTGCTCGGCGACTTCCCAGTCCTTCTTTGTTTACTTTTATCTCTAGCATCTCCCGAGTTGTTTATTGCGTCTATTATAAATAGCAGTTAATTTAATTTAAATATCAAATATTATGCATATACATACCAGAACTTCCTGAGTTACAATGTCGTCCAACACATTTTGCATCGTATATTATTTTTTGCGGGTGTGCTGAAATTCAACTTGCCTCCCGCCGTAAGCCTCAAGAAATTTTCGACATTCGTCCAGTTTCTTCTTGGGCTTAAAAAAAAATACTAAGGGTAAATTCTCGAAATGAGGAATGGAAATTTATACGAATATGCAAAATTCTGTTATGAATGACGATCCCTATTTTAGTCTGGCAACGCGATTGTGTGGCTATCGTTTAGACAGGCACACCAACATTTTAGCATGCAACAATCCACCCAGTGGAAAGTAGTAGAAGTAATTTTCAGATTTCAGATTTGATTCGTGGTATCGATGAGAAGCAGGATCATTATGCTGTTGTTGTAAGTGCATGTAAATCGATGATCTATATACTCGAATAGATGGCTGATAATAAAGAAGGGCTTATACTTACCCATTGAAGGTTCGAAAAAACTTCAAGTAAAACTTCTGTAGATCTATTCCCTTGAATTAAAATCAACCGTTCACTGCAATCTCGGTTTACAGCGAAAGTATATATGCATTCAACAATAATCACAGATCGTTAACCCATGTCGCAGCCACTAATGAATGACACCCACCCCACTCGAAACAAATTGCATCCAATCCAGCCTGACAATCTAAACAATGTCACATCAATCTACACACAAAGTTGAGTCCCACACAAATTATTACAAGCAATATCAGCAGCTACGACATCAGCATCACTAGTGCGCGCATTGTCACAAATCAAGAAGGATGCTCAAATCACATCAAATTAAATTTGATTTATTCTCCGTTTCGCCTCAAGAGTACTTGTGATTTTAAGTGGATGCACCACCTTCTTCAATCTCCACCCGTTCTTATATGTCCATGGATTGAGGGAGAGAAACGACTCCCACCAGCACACTCCCACTTCGTTCAATTTAAAAATGTTTAAGTGTACAAACGAAACAACTCGCCCAACCATGGACAAATGACACTAGAAAAAGGGAGACGTTAACAAATTTAAATATTATTCTCTATGCAATCCACCCTCCCTCGTGTAGTACACATTATTCATCATCTTTTCCTGGACCGGCTTGTTTTTATTCGTTTTTCTTTTTTTCTATTATTCGATTTCGGTCCACACAAGCCGGGTTTGAATTTGAACTTTGTTCATGCTTCTTTCTCGGTCCCCGTCAGCTTTTGTATCCCCATCCCCACATGGGCAATGGACATATCTCTGCGATCGCACTCCGAAAATATACGAACCGGTGTTGTATCTGTATCTGCATCTTTGTACGGTGCGCAGCAGCAGGCGGCACATATCTTATATGGAATCATTAAAAAAAAAAAAAAAAAAATGAAAAGTGTTAAGAATGACACGTCTAAAGAGACGCTGAGGATGCGAGAGAAGAAGGATCGTCTTTTCAAATTGATCTTGAAAGGGAATAATAACACTCCGGAGAGATCTTTTGAATTGGGTTTGGCGTTTTTTTTTTTTTCTTTTTTTTTTATTCTTCTCTTTCCATTCTTTCTCGTTTCCTTTACTTGAGGCAGCTTTGTGTTCTTTAAGTCGTCATTTGAAGGCCGCACCATTTGAGAAATGATTCCGAACCAAAAGTTGGGCACAACAAATTTATACGAACTGACATTCGCTCTTTTGTTGTAGGTCTACCTTTTTTTTTGTGGAGTTTTTCTCCTCTTTCGAGCACACAATAGGGACTAATAATAAATTTCCTCTTGGCTGGAGCACAGACTCTCGACTCTAGTCTCAACCTCAACTCTCAAGTCATTCAATTGATTGTTATTGTGGATGTGGATAATGGAAACGGGCGAAGAAAAGAAACGAGTCTTGGATTGGTTTTGGGGCTTAGATCGTAAAGATCTACTTGCCTACCATCCACATGTGTACAGGGCGATTATATTCTTCCACCGAAAATCTATTCTTCTTTCCTCAATTCGGCAACGAAACGAATTCATACTTCTCTTTGCTCTTCAGCCGTGTGCATATAGGAAACGAGAACGAGTTTTTTTTTTCGATTTTAATTACAATCCTTCATGGTGTCGGGAGGGATTCGTAAAAATTAAACGATTTTCAGATACTTGTCGGATTAAAAATGAACATAAATATTTTTCGATTTCGGATAAGCGATTAGAAAAAATCAGCGCAACACAGTTGCGGGATTAAAATACGTTGACGGTTCACAGATAGTTTAGATGGTGTAATCGGCGTTGACAAATGTTTTGGGTGATAAAATGCAGCTTATGATGGCAATTAAATTGGTAATCCCAAAGACATGCTGCAACTATGAAAATAAATCCACAAATCGTGCTTTGAGTGAGAAATAAGTTCCATAGACTTAGCATTGATAAACTGGTCTGGGAGAGAAGAACTCGTATTTAATTTGGTTAATTCCAATCGCTTGGTAGCAGGGGAAATTGTATTCATTACTCGTACTTTTTTTTTAGATGTAGATTGGGCTTTATGCTCAGTGGTTTCGTGCTTTTGATCATATCGATACCTAAAATTGCAAGCTATATGAATAGTCCCTTGGTTCTGAGTCAACACTATTTAATATTCGCTTTAAATGAGCACTTAACGAGCAGACCACCGCCAGTATAAATCTAAGATCAGGCTCACGAAGTCAGTTATTTATGGTTGAGTGTCAAATTGACGGCAGCAGCCGGACGTAATTTTTTATACACATGGACGAGGCTTAAACATTGAACTTCAGAATTCGCTTACTGAAAACAGATTAGAAGAGGACGGCAACTTACAAAAGTTGAAGTCCAGATCAGGGTTAAAACGCCAATGGAAATCATGGGTAATGGTCGTGTTTTTTTGGAAGATAACTTTACGGATCTGGAAGTAAAGGGTCAGTAATTTTTCGATTTGGAAAGTAAAGCTAAATAAAACACACACAGCCATACATTTTTGATGAACATTTTATTTCATTATAAAGTTCGGACTTTGCCATTAGGTGTGAAAATCAATCGCATTGAAATGGCTGCGATTCTTTTGAGTTAATTTCTGAAAACCTTTTCGCACATTTCGGGCGGTATCTCGGCCTTAACTTGAGTAATGTTAGTTTTTAAGGCGTCTAGAGTTCGGGGATTATTCGCGTAAAAACGGTATTTTGCGTTTCAAATCGCATGCCCTTGGTTGCCAATTGACGTCATCAAAACGTGAAATTTGGAGACCAGGGAACTTCTCACACAATAAATCCATTATTGTTTGTGTTGTGTGGCTTGTTGCCCCGTCTTGTTGGAACCACATATCGTCCAAGTCATGATCTTCAATCGACGGCCAGAAAAAAAACGGTTATAGACAATATCTCTCCGAATTGATAAATCGATAAATTCGGATCATCAGCAACACTTGAATTGGCAGCAACAATAGGTTTGTTCCCCTACGATAATGTATTCGAATACATCAGTCAAACTTCGTTCCCTTACGCAAAAGTTGGTTAGAAGTGAACGAAGTTTGACTAATGTATTCGAATGCATTAGTGTAAGGGAACAGACCTAATATTTTCGACTGAGGGTGCATTAATGATGCACAGGCCTCCCGACATCAGTAACCACTCTCCTCAAATTACTTCACAATTTTACCAATCTTTTGCGTAGTCGGTAGATTATGACGCCCAAATCGCGTAATGCGCGAAAAGTGGCTACGCTTGAATAACCACTTTTGTATTAAGTTTTAATAATTTTAACGAGTTGTTCGATTGTTAAGCGATCTATTATCATAAATGGCAAATATTCAACTAATATTATGACACTTCAAATGACAGCTGAGTTTGACATGAAGGTGTCAAATGCCATCGCTGCGAAATTGAAACCACGAAATGAATGACCGTACAATTTTTGACTACTCAATCGGCAATAACCCGGCGAACGTTGACTACCAAGTCTACATCGTCCTATATTTATACCGGCGTGGACACGGAACTCACCACAGAAAATAATCCTTAAATGTTAAATCCCAAAATCTTTTTGAGCTTACTGGTTCTTAGCGAGCACTCTAAACTTATCAATATTCTTACAATAGTTATTGCGCCTTTCGGCCTTGAAGCTATTTATACTTAGTTCGGTTTGTTTTCTATTCTTGAAGAAACTCCCTAAAACTTGAGTTCTTTATTTTTCATCGTATATTGGACTTTTTGAAGCAATTTTGACCCAAAATGAGTAGTGTATCCTGCCTCATTTTCTACCTCTTTTGTCGGGTTAAAAAGTAAGAACTTGAATAACTATTATTTATTTATGAATTTTGTCAATATTAGAAAAGTATTGAAGCTTTACCATTTCGGTTTCCCTACAGCTGTCAGCATCTGTAGATAAACTGTCTCTAGTTTTTACAAAATAAAATTTGCCTCCTTCCAACACGCATGACCGTTTTTTAAAGGGCACCCATCAGCAGTATCCTTTCGGTCGTGCAAACAATATCCGCAAAAGTCAACAATTCACAGCACAGCCCATCATCATCAATAATACGTTCGCATTTCCTTTCAAAACTAATTACCATACACGTCTAAACTGCGACTGAAGAAACATAAATCACACTGCGTAAATTGCCACCCACATTGCATATACATATACATAAATGTAAAGTACACATCGGGATTCCATTCACCGTCTCCTCCTCCATTTCCAGCAAAGCCGGTCATGCATCAAAACACCGAGCCGAAGCAATCGATCATTCGTCGCCTGGCAAATATTTGACATTTTTCTACATGAGTTATCGATAATTCAACGAAATAATTCAATTGTTTACCTTTTCATCGAGTATGTTTGCAAATATCGTCGGATACCTCAACGCGAAACCACCACCAACTTGGTGCTTGCTGCACGGTGGGTACTGCGATACAAATGCAAATATTTATCCATAAATATGGATGGGCAATGGTGGCAGATCTTGAGCATACTCGTATGATGTGGTATATCCAAATGGACGTTCTGTTCTGATCTGGCTGATGGTGTTGCCTCTTTCAATATTTGACAAACTTATTCACTTTCATCTTTTCGTTTTGCCATCATCGTATTTGACGACGACGCTGAGAGAGAATGTTGATTTTTTTCTACGTCCGAAAGGTGGGCAGAGCGGTTTGAAATGGATATATAGGTATATGCCTCCGCGACGACTACTTAGCAAGGCTAATAGAAGGAAAAAAACGAGTTTGTTGGCGGGCCGCAATATAAATACTCCACTCGTGTGTACACATCTACGAGTATATGTCGAATCAATTTTCAATTAAGTAGCCAGCTCTCCCATTGAGGAGGCCTACGCAGCATCAATTTAAATGACGCAAAAAAACAGCCAATAAATTACATCTCAATTCGAAATCTATTAAAATATATACTCGCTAAGGCTGGCCGGCTAACCAGCCGTCCATAACCGACCACCAAAAACTGATGAATAAATCATGGACGCTCGACTGACTGGTTTACGTTAGTGGGCCCCGATTAAACGACTGATAAGGGTAGAAATCAATTTTCTATATCATCGTTAGTTGTATGGGAAAAAAAACTCTCTGGGGAAATTGAGATTTATACCACTGGTCACTCGAGCGGCTGAATTGTGAATCTTTTCCTGCTACAGCAGCGGTAGTGGTATTGTTGTCACTATTAATGTCATTTGAATGTGATTTTCTGTTTTATGAAGAAGAACTGATTTATTAGCTTTAATAGATAGGAGACAGTTTGGAAGTCGTTTGAATACGATATGAATGGTCTTTCCCAAAAAAATTATGAAAAAGACACAATCTGTACTTGAAGGATGGGGCCAAATTGCCGCATCCGTGAGCGAGCTGTACGTCACTGAATTTTGTGGATCTTACAAGCAAAACAATAATAAATTCAGTTGCGTTTACTCGACCACGGATGTGGTAATTCAACCCCAGAATTTAGGAGTTCTTTAATCTAAGGAATGAGAGTGACTGCCTATGATTTTGAATATAGCTGATATGCGATGTACCAGTTCTGATCGCGACATAAATTGGAGTGATGCCTCTGAATGATTCATAGGCGAAAAGTGACAGTGGCTGTTTTATCTTTCACTTTGAATATATTGTGAGGAAAGTGATCATTGGGTGGTTTGGCCTCGCAGAGATCTGACAACTTTGTTCGTGGGACAGATTGGCCAGTCGTTTTGCTTTTTAAAATCACATTAAACAAAGCGTACCAAACCCGAACATTCCATCCACAAACATTCTAAACATGGACATCTGACCCATAAAAACCATTCAATGTTGAAATATAAAAAAACAACTATCTGGACGAAAGGTAGGTATTGCAAGGATTGGCATAACTAAACTGAAATCTATAAAAATAATAAAAATATAGATATATCTAATGTTTGTCCGTTTATATCTCGAGTTTGGCAGGTCTGAATTTTTTTGTTTTTTTTTTGTTTGAAAGGTATTTTTTTATTGTTATTTTTTGTACATACAAATCTGCTGTATGTACAAAAAATAACGAAAGAAGAAATTATAGTAAATTACGTCCGTACTACTGGGTATCAGTGCGATATTTATTTATTTGAAAACCCAAAATCTTAATATATATAATTCTACTGTACGTGTGTATGTAACTGAACTCCTCCTAAACGGCTGGACCGATTTAAATGATTTTTTTTTATGTATGCGTTTGTGTGGCGACCTGGACAGTTTAGATTCACAAATCAGCTCGACAGATGGCGCTGCAGTGGGTTAGTCTTATATAAAACTGTCATGTTGCTAGCAAAGGGGAAATTCAAGAAAAAGCTGCATTTTCTGGAAAGAAGCATTTTAGTAAGAAAAAGTTCAACGGAAAATGTTACATATATGGAAAAGCACGAGAGTATAGAAAAGTGGAAGCCAGAAGCGTTGAAAGCACAAGAGTGTGTTTTAATGCAGATAAAAACTTTCTGAAAAGCAATAACACGGTTATCTCCTCATTTATAACAGACTCTTCTTTCAACCCAGGTCTTTCATTATGTATGCCTGCTATGCTTTGTATTTAAAAAAGTTATCATGTTTGCAGGCTGTTGATTGTTTGATTGTTTTTCTTTTTTTTTTATATTTGCATCACTTCCAATAAAACTTTGCTTAACAACTTTTTATTTGGCATTAGTGTCAAAATTTGTACATTTTTCACTGTACATTTGGTTTTTGTTTCTGTTAAATGCCATGTTTTTGTTCTGCATTTTATGATTAGTCCCAAAGGTTTCTATTTTTTTTTTTCAATTACCATGACTCGACCACGATGTAGGAATATTGGTAGTAATACACGCTAGTAGACGCAGAGCGGCTGTAAAAGCGAAAGAAAGTGAAGAGTAGCTTGCCGATCGACTCAATATTGATCGTGAACGTATAGCAAGATCACGTTCGAGGCCTTCAAGTAATGAACGTGAGAGTGAAATAGCCAAAATCGACCCCGGCAAAAACGTTTAATTGGAAATATTGAGTTTGCTGCATTTTATTATAACAGCACAATCGACTATAATTCGTTTCGATCAGTTGCGATTGGTAAAATGGACAAAGTCTGTGAATATGTATTGCCATTCATTGAAATTCTCGGCTGGGAAAGTGAAATTTTCTACATTGAACCCGCTTCCGAACCTTTGAAGTCTTTAGTTTCTGGAGAATCATCGGAATCGAAAAACATTTTTTGTCGAAGATTCAGCAGTATATTTCATGTTTGAAAATGACTTCCCTTGGTGCTACAAATATATTGAGAGATGGAATTATGACGTTTAAGTTGGATCACCAAAAATATTGCTGCGTAACATTAATCAACCAAAACTTTGCAATGGTACGAGACACTTGCTGTTAAAAAATTATTGAACAATCTATAAGCAAGGATTCTGAGTGGCAAATATAAAGGAGGAGACGTTTTATTCCCCGGAATTCCAATGATTCCACCTGATTTGCCATGATAATCCTCTGTTTTCTCATGGTAACTGTATGTTGGGTGTTCTAGAGTAGGTAGGGAAACCGGCACTTTTCATATATGTAAAAGATGGAAAAAACAAAAATTACAATAAAATATAAGTAAGATATTTAAAAACGAATTATTTATTGAAAGTTTTACTTCCTGCTCTCTCAAGTTATAGCATTTTTCAAACCCGACGAATTGATAGAATTTTACGCCTCTTAACTAAATTGTTTTTTTTTTTTTTGTAGATGCCAAATCCCCGGTAATGTGCTCAGCTAAGCGGGCATGGATTTGCTAGTATTTATATAAAATACCGCAGTGACTTAGTGGTTAGTGTGTTGGACTACTAAGCGAGGGGTCCCAGGATCGAATCCTGCAAAAACCAAAATTCCAACTCAGGAGGTTTTTTTTTTATTGCGCCTCCTCTCGCGAACGTCTGACAAACATCCGTGGTATAACTGTCTTGAAAGAGCTTCTCAATCGGTCGCTTGGAATCGGCATAAAATTTTAGATCCCTTCCATTCGATCCAAAAATGAAATCTCATACAAAACGAATGGTTGTGAGAAGCTAGGCCTAGGGTACCTATGGACCTGTTGCGCCAACTATTTATTTATTTTTATATAAAATACCAATGTAGGTATTTTTAGAAATCCCATGGATGAACTGTCTATTAATGAATGAATCTTCCGTGGATGAGTTGGCCTCAAAATGAATCACGGAATAATAAAATATTTGCAGGACTACATTCCGAACCGACTGGGAAAAAGTTATACCTCCTTTCCAAGCAATGTTTTTAATAATAAAAAGAAAACCTAATCCTTGTGCACACTTCCGCAGGAAAAAAGAGATTCTGCAGCCAAACATCCCCTTTGTAACCGGAGACCATTGTGCTAATATAAAGAAAATGCTCTACCCTCATTTAATAATCCCAAAGTGCTATATCTAGATGCGCCATTCTCCAAAAGTTTACACATTTGGGCACAAGAAAAAAAAGCAAACGATTACAATAGGCATTTCATTTCCTATGAGGCGTATGCTTCGTAGCTACTACCGCATCAATCAACATCTCTAATCCTCCGACTGGGTCGATAGAATACAAACGAGAGACTACTATCTTCAGAAGATGCAATCTAATACACAAAGTGATGCTTCAATGGGATTTTGTTTATGCAATCAATTAGATAGAGTTTTTCTTCTTCGGCTACTGTTTGATCAGGTTTTTACGAATATGTATGGGGACTTGGTCTGTGCCAACCAATAAAATGAACTAATTAGTGTGCGCGAGTATATGAGGGGATACGACATTCGAAAAATTCAGATGTTTAGTGGAGATAATATATGCGAAAAGAACGCTAATTGTGTGGGTGGATGAATAGTATAAAAGCATTTTTTATGGCTCACAGTTATGGCTCGTAAAACATTATTTTTCAATATTTGTTTGGCAGGAACACGTTCAGTTTTCTAATTTCAACAATGAGATGTCGAAATGAATAATTGCTTTACATTAACATTTTTCTTTTATTGTACTCGTTTATAAAACTTAATAGTCGTTTAACGGTTTTCGCTTTTAGCCATATGTGAGTTAATACAACGCAAATGAGTTGCTGCCTCGTAGCCTTGAATATTGAGTGCTCGTAAAGTTTGAGAATTCTCGCTTTTTTGTTGATACTAATTTCTAATGATCTACCTCGACATTTGACACGTTTTAATAGAATAGTCCATTAAGTTCAGGTACCACCTAACCAAAGACTCAATATCTGAAATACCAACTCTATACCATTCCATTTCCTTCTTCACAAATTACATGCCCCCAAGTCATACGACTTGAGCGTGTTACTTGCAACAACAAAACCTACCATGAAAAGTAATATAATCTATACATTTCAACTTGCCACTTGGTTTGACATCTGTAAATTAACACTCCAACCTTTCCCATCATCAATTTATTTCCCATTAGACCGCATAAGTCATGTCAAAATATCCGCAAACCATGTGTCGATTCTTTGTTAGGTTCTGTCACCATCTTTAGCCACAATTAGCTGTTAACTAGCTCACACTATCTGCATTTGCATTTAATCTGCCAGATAGTCAGTTCGAAGTGCGACTGACAGAGAAAATTTGCTTGATGAATTAATTTCTCTGCAAGTCGGTGTATTAATTATATACACTCGAATGTTATATGCTGGCAATTCCTCATTGCAAACAAGACACGACTTTGTTTCTGATTCTATAAACACATACCTATACAGCGAGTTATAGGTAGGACTTGCATGGTTTGCACCTTTTTGTTTTAATTACAAATGACTGGCCGCAAAATCAAATAACTGCGTCTGCATGCACTTCTCTGTTGTTATTACATTGACGTTGGGTCACAATGACATGGAATGAGAATATCCTGAGGGGGGCTTTGGTTCTTCGGTTAACACAAGAGGGTTACCCTTTTGCAGAGATGCGGTGGCGGCCTGGCGGTGCAGTGGTGGAAGAACAATAACATATCCGATTACAAATTGACAACGACTTTATTAGATTATATATTGATGAAGACAAATGAAAACCATCCTCGACAAAAAATCTTGCGGTCTGCAACAGTGACTAGTTGAACAGGATAACATGTAACCACCGACACGGTAATCTAAAACCTTTTGCGCAAATGACTTTTTCTGCATTAATTATGTTTTACGCAATTAAAAGTGACATTTTTGCATATGTTTGCGTTTCACATGGCACCGCTACATCTACCAAACATAGGTATAGAGTACGTGCCATAGAAACAGTGGAAAAACAAATACGCACTAGGATTAGATAAGTGAACTCACAGCTGGTCTTTTATTTCTGGTTTATACAAAGCGCCCTGGCGTTAGCCTTAATTAGCGGTATTTTGTTTAAATTTTTGGGTGTAGTCGCAAAGAATTAATTTAATGATAAGATCTCGATTAAATTTTCATAGAAATGAATTAGTTTCGGTGTGTCAGTGGGATACTCTGAATAATACGCGTATTATTTTTAATAAGAAATTTGAATTTTTGAATCGTACAGTTTACTCCGCGAAAGCGTGAATAATTTTAGATTAGCATATTGCCGATGGCGGTTCCATAAGTTGAGTGAAACTAAAAAAAAAATGGGTCGTATTTTTTTCTAGTCTAAATTGCCTGATAAATGGAAACGCGTTTCAGTTGAATGTCTTAGTTCACAACATTTGTCATTCACAAACGAACTTCTCCTTAAATTGTTGCTCCAGACCTTTAGTTAAACAAATGACCAGAGATATTCGATATATAATTTTTTAACACTAGTGATAAATAGTGTAACCGTCTCGATGTTGGCTATAAAGGCTGAAATTTTGAAACTCTTGTTGGTTTGCAGGTTTTTTTTTGAAAATCACCTCTTCCAACACTCGAAAATGCTCTCTAATTGCTCTTAACTATTTATTTTTAACTTTCTTCATTATGTTGTAAGATAAATTTATGGTTTTCGTACAAAATGCAATAGTATTTTGTAATATTTGGTACTGTTTTGTCTGCCAAAATTTACAAAAACCGCTCTAACGATTTTAATCAAACTCCATATTAAGGATAATAAAATAACACTAATTAAAATCCCATTCTTAATTTTCCTCAAAAAAATCGAATAAACAAGTTTTATAATTATTTCTAAAAAAATACTATCCAAAATCATATCCTCGTATTGTTTGCTGCTTTCGTTTGAAAGCAAACAAATTGAGTCAGTTAAAACATAAAAATGCGTTAACCTTTTTTTTCGTTTTATTGCTCACATTTATTTAACACTTTACTGCAAATCGTAAATAAATTCCGGTGTTGATTGTTGTCCGAGGATATCGCAACCAATTTTTGCCGGAAGAATTCGGAACCTACTCGTAGCTGTCAAAAATTTAACGAAAAAATTCGCTTCATCGCACTTCAACGAAATTCGCCGATATGCGTTACAAAGTGTCGGAAAAATTCTCCGAACAATTGTTCCTAAGAATGCCTCGCAGCAAAATCCTCGGAATCATATAAAATCGGAGAATTTTCCTTTCCGATGGATACCTCGCTAGGGCCGATTATCGGGCCCTACTCTAATTTTGTTAGGCTAACAATCATCTTAATTTCGTTTTTGACACAAGTATTTTTGGCGATATATTTTAAGGCAAAGAGAAACCATTGGCCGTCCTTGTTCTATGTAAAATTGCTGCCGCAAATTTATTCATCGTAGAATAACTTAAGGACTATTCATATGAGAGCGAATTGCGACCTGCGAAGATGTTAGATTTAAATAAATGTAATGCTTTGGTGGTAGAACAAATAGCTATTCTCCATTCATAAATAAAATTAAATTGATTTCTTCGCAACTGACCTACTTTTGCAATTCTCCTTCATGTGAATAGTCCTTTAGTCTCAAAAATTACAAAAATAAACAAAAACTGTCGTAGGCACCATTGTGCCTAAAGACAATCTTTTGTCTTCGTTCATAATTTTTTTGAAAAGCTACATTAAAAATTAAAAAAACAGTTTCTTAAAATTAAATTTCTCAAATTAAAATTTATCATCTCTTCATTTCATAAATTATGTCTCGTCAACTTGTTTGGCCCTTAACATTTCTTTCAATTCAACAAGATTTACAAAATACATTATTCAGAAAATCACATAAACCCACCACCTATGCGCGGATGTTTCCAAATCAGTTGCTCTAATATAGCAACCGCTGTCAACACTTCCCACATATGCAAATAAATCCGTCTCCTATCTGGTTTGTGCAAATGAATTCCACCTTTCGTATATATGGCTGTGTGTGTGTGTGTATTTCCTCTTCCTGTCATAACAAATTTGTGCGTTGAATTTCCCTCATTAATTAGAGAAACCTCAATTTCCATCATCATCATCTCGAAACGTAATCATGATGATGGTGTGCGCTGTGCGCACCCCATCTCCACCTCTCAGATTCAGACATTCAGAGCACAAATTCAGAGCCACATTATAGCTAGCACGATGACAAACGATGTTCTCGCATCGCGATACTTTTATCTATGACAGTCGTTTTAATTACAACTCATCGCGAAGAGCGATTACCAATCCAAAGGTTGCGTCTACAGAGGATGGGGATATCCAATGCGAACAAGTTTTCTTCCTTCCACATACCGCCTACATTTTCGTATCATCGCCAGTGGAATACCACTTCATAAAGAACCCGTGGAACTACAAATTAATACGTTCCCTGAATTATGGCACACGACTTCGTGCGCGTCCCAGCACACACACAGGAGGAGGAAAGATAATTTAGGGTCTTGGGGGATGATATGCACACCAAAAGTATCTAAAACGATGTTTAGGGAGTTTCCATTTCCGTTCTAATTTCTCGCCAGCGGGTGTGCAATTAATAATTGGATTCGCAACGAGTTAGCATCATTATATTTTTATTTATACAAAATTGACAAACTGTTTATATTTTTTTTTCTCGAAAAGTGAATTTATTTACTCAAGTTGATTTTAATATTCTGACGTTTTCTCCTTCTGCGAACTAGTGTTATATGATGAAGTAAACTTTTTATTGCCTGTCCAGAAATAATTTAGACCGCTGTTTATTAAAACGAACGCAAACGACCGACCTACAGATGACGACAAAAGACGAAGATAAAACCAAACCAAAACCACACGGCAATAAAAGAGAAGAAAAAAAATAAGAAGTAGAATTCAGGTCGTTACAATTTTGTTTTATATTTAAGGACGTGGGGGTCGTGTTTTAAATTGTTTTTTTTTTTTTTTTTTTCTTGAATGCAGGTTGGAAGGTGAGGCTCGAGGGTCTCCTGAAGGTGTCAAAAAACATTCATTACCTTTGAGCTGGAGGGAGTCTGCCATATTCGAGATGAAAGATATTTCTACAACCAATTTCACATTTTACGAGATTTAAGATTATTGGATTAACTTTTGTGCAGTTTTTTTTTTTTTTTTTTGCTTGTCACAAATTATTAATGTTAGGTTTTTTTTCCACAGTAATTTATAGGAGTTGTGTCATGAGTTAGGATTTTGTGGGAAGAAATTCAATTTCGCGCTCATCAACACGGAGTTATGACCTTGAAGGTGTGATTTTGGCGAAATAAAAAGCTATTGTGGTATAGATCCCATTCGGGGAAAGGTAGGGTGATGGATGTGACGCCAAATAGCCGAAAAGATTTAGATGAGAAAGGACTTTGGAGGAACGGATTGTAGTAGACGAGGTAATCATTTAGGTTGTTGGAAGCCCAATATATTTAAACATTTCGAGATCTTAAAAAATATAAACATCGTGGGAACATTTCTTTAAAAATTAAAAAAAAAAAAAAAAAAAAAAAAAATAGAAATTAAAATTTTTCAACAAAAATGACAGATGGGAGAGGATTGAGAGTCCATCCTAAGGGATAAAGTGTACTTTTGGTGGTTTTAAATTTATAATGATAAAGTGGGTTTTATGTCGACTATAATTAGAAAAACACTATGGTCCTGTTTGTTTAATCATTGGTTTTTACAGCTGGTAACCAGCGAATGAGTTTGTTCAGCAAAATATTAACCGGAGAATCAGTGGTTTGGCTAGTTAACCAGAGAAATCGATAGCCAGCCGATTTTGCGTAGTTAATGAGATCTAACCACTGATTTTCTGTAATGTCGTTTGTTCAGGATTTTTTAGGGACTACGTAGGTATTCATTTTGACGTATCTGCTACGCAAAATTATTTGTACAATATTGTGCAAACAAAAAAAAATAATGGAATGAACGAATATTAACGCAATATGGAGTGAACCAATAAAATCGTTTACATTGGATTCATTCACATTTTCAACTGAAACATATATGGAATAGGTAGATACATTATACGCCAGTCAATTGAAGAAAAGAATGTAGGTTTCTTAAAAAATAATGGATGCAAAGGATGAATAAGGATGCTTTTTTTTTTTGTCTCACAAAAACAAAGTTCCATTCTTCGGTTCTTATAAAAAAGTCCTGTATTATTGGATTTTGACATTCTTTTTTTTGTCTAGTAAAATAACTAAAAATAAATGCTCTAATAAAAAATCTACCTAAACAAATTACTTATCAAAAACCAAAGGACCCAAAAAACAAAAAAATTAACCATAGATTCGGCCAATCACTGAATTGACAAATAAACTGGAAAAATGGAACGATTTGTTGCAAAGCTATGGTTTGGTGACCGAAGTGCAAAAACGCTTAACAAGCGCTCATTGGTTATCATTGACTTATAATCATTGGTTAACCTAAATCTATGGTAACCTAACTGTCGTATTCACAACTCAATGTATAGTATCAACTGAAAATGGTTGTAGATTTGAATGGATATGTTGTGTATTTTAGAAGTTGTACGTACTTTCTACAGCATTTTGCATGTACATTTTGCATATTGGTTGTAGATTTGACCAATTAAACCATTTACATTTAACAACAAATATTGAAAACGCACTTTAAATTTTACAACAAGGATTTGCGTTAAATTTAACAATTTTATTGCTGAAATGAAAGCAAACGCTGTAAAAGTTACAATTAGTTGTGAATATGAACGCATTTGCTGATACATACACAAATATACAACTAATAGTAAATTTTACTGCCACAAGTTGTTAAATTTACAGTGGAAATTCCTTTGGGTGCTCCTTGTTAAAGTTGCCAGTGCTTACTTTGTCGGCATTTTACTCATTTTTGAATCGAAAATTAACTAAGATTCGGCTGTGTTGTGTCTTCATGGTCCAGATGGACAATTAAGATCTGTCAAATCTTTGAAGCCCTCGTTGCTCTAATTGATTTCGAAAAAAAATAAATTAGAAGCCGTGTACTGTTTGTATACTTTTCCTGTAATTCGATCGATATCCTGTTCTGCTTCATCGATCGTCATCAGTCGAGTTCACACTTTCAAATTTATCTCCTTCTTCTCACAGCAACCAATTTACACCATCTGTAACGCGTTCGAATGAAAAAGCGCATTTCCTCCTTGCTTTCACTCAGTGGTGCATTTAGAGTTCCCTTTTGGCTGCCCTCCTTACGGCAGATAACCAGCACCAACACCTCCCCATAATCAATCTAACCCCAGCACCAATAACTCATTAATTAGCGCTGCATTAATCAAAACACGAACTGATATATGCATAGTAATTAGACAAGATCGATGATGTAAGATCTTAAAATGCATCGGAGGCCTGCCATACAACATCCAGTTACATGGTGTTGGATGCATTTAATTTTAGGCATTCTGCTCGACTTTTTGAACTTATTCTCAGCGTAGAGGTCAGCTACCTTTGCTAGAGTTAGACTTCCCTCTCGTCTTTCTATCTCTCTGTCTGTGTGTAGAAGATCAGACTCGAAGGAACTGCACCAGACGATTCTAATTAATTAGACGAAAGAGTTGAGAGACTTTGATTTAATATTTCCAACTGTGCACAAAATATATACGAGCAGGAAAAAAAAACCGAAGGAATTTTGTTGTTGCCGTCCAATTGAATCCCAGAAATGTCTCAACTAGAGCAGGCAATCCGTGCTTCGTTCCCACCTTAACAGCAGTGTGCACTGTTTGTGGTATAAATATCATGGCCTGTAGGTGCGTCCCGCCGCCATATGTCGCGCCTTCGATTCGTTGCACAGAGCTATACGAGTGCACGCATAAATCCCCAACTACGTTACAAGTGTACACTAAACGATTTACTATACTTTAAGTTGGACGGACGAGACGAGCACTTATGGAGAGCGTACCTACTCGTATATAGTGCGTTGTCGCTGTGACACTCTATACATAGAATTGCGATGAGAATTTTTGTCCAACATGGCTGGCAAACACAGTATCCACTCTATACAGAGCAACAGAGCAATTATTATTATTTTCCGTCTTTAGACGCGCTTAGGATTGGAGTTTTGTGTTTTTTGTGCATTCTGGTCGTCTGCTGGATTCTTGGAATACGACAACAACAAAGTACTTAAGTATAGTTCACTAAAAATTATCGAATACTATACTCGATTATGCATTATGTTGTGTGTCATGAAATCGAAGGGCACGCTCTTTTGATATAGTGCAACTATAGTTGGAAGAGGATAACTGCACATGGTGCATACAAACGACCATTGCTCGATGTTTGTTCAATATTCCAATTGTTTATCTTATAGAGTCCAATTTATTTATTGCTTCTTCTCTGGGGTATTATCATAGTTTTTTTTTTTTTTGCTTTGGAAGAGTTTGGAGAGTTTGCCTCGAGTTATGCGGTGTTGTAGGCGCGGTTAAGAGGGTTAAGAGCAGTCATAGGATGTGGTTAATGATCTGGTAGATTGTGGGTCTATATGAATTGTTATTTATGGTATTATACGCGATGTCTTGTGAAATGCAGATGAACTGTTTTTGTGGTGGCCTACGTGCCAAACCCACGTGCCAAACCGGAGACGCATAATATTTCTTGATTTTCAGATCTGCATCAGCACATCACTTTACACCTACTTGTGGGAAGATGATATCGGTTCAGTTTTATGCTGATTTGTGGGATTTTATTTCGAAGGTGAAATTTGGATGATAGTCACGTCTATCACAGAATTCGTCGTATTCGGAATTACGCTACGAACTAAAAGTAAAATTCCGAATACGACGGATTCTGTGATAGACGTGAGTGTTTGTATGAGTATGAGCATTTTTGGGCACCACAAGAAACTGACATATTAGGACTGTTGTGGACACCTTTCTCAGCAAAGTAAAATAGATGCAGGCTCAATACAGCAGTCAAATACAGTGCACTTTTGCGGGCGTGAGTTCTCTCCACTCAAGAAACGACTATTTCGGTGAATGCAATCTCCCCACTAAACACAATGATGAGAACTTCTGACAAATGTCGTAATTGGCATTAAACAGTAGATCCATCCTATAAATAAAAGCTCACGAAACAAGTGCACAACTGGGTCGTATGAAACTTTCTCGTTGATCAACAGTTGTTTTCTTATTTAACTAGGCTCTATTTATAGGTAAACGGCAGGTAGAACGCTGCTGATGGGTAGGTAAGGATCTGAAAGCAATGCTAGATAAAAGTGACGGTTCATAAAATACAGAAAAAGGATTAGCGTTAAATAAAATTCACGTTTGTGTTATTCGTCTGATATGGCAGTATAAATATAAACAAATAACGATGTGAGTTATGTCGCATGTCCTGGTTAGAGAGTTATAGGCACCTACTGTACTATTTTATGCTCTTACAGTTTATAAGATTTTTGAGAACAAGTCCAAGTATAGTCGGAGTTTCTGTTTTATGATCTGCATATTTTTGACTGGAATATTTTAGTAACGCTGGTTTGAGGTGCCTATGATTGGATGTAGGATTCGTATTAGACCGATATCTTCACATTCACATAGATATACATGCAATATTTAAGGGGTTTGTTTTTGAATTTGCATTAGAAGTTATAAACCGAATATACCGATGGAAATGTAGTGGGAGTTTCTGATTGTGTAAGCCACCAAGTGGTTGGAATTATTTTAAGGTGCATATTTAATATGGTTGAAAAGAAGAAGTGAGTCAAATTTACTAAAAATAAGTTTTGCGTCGCTGTTATTGCATTTTTAATATTAGAAGTGCTGTAAATGTATGAACACAGAACGGCTTTTGGATCGTTATTTTTTAAAAATAATTACAAAACTTGTTTATTCGATTTTTTTGAGAAAAACTAAGTACGGGATCTTAATTAGTGATATTTTATTATGCGAATTATGTATTTTGATCAAAGTCGTTAGAACTGTTTTTGTAAAATTTGGCAGACAAAACAGTACCTACCTACCAAATATTGCAATGTTTTGGAAAATACTATTGCTTAACTATTTAGCTGAAAACCGATTATAAGTCACTGTTCGGGATGTAAGCATTAAACATCGTTTTTACAGTTTTTTCGCAATCTAAGATGGAGTTCTCGAGATATGAACTGTTTTTAAAATAAGCGTTTGTGGTGCTTCGAATTGAAAATTAACGACGCAATAATTTTGAAAACATCAATTTGACTCTAAGTTTGCATTTTGGTCAAAATCGTTATTGCCGTTTTCAGGTAAACTAAACAAAACTAAATTTTTTAAAAAATTACAATTTTCTAAAATCAATTGTACGATATTATACAGAAAAACTGAGATGGCTATTACGCTATAAATGACCACATTACTCTAGAAATTTTCGTTACAATCGTATTGACCGTTTTCGAGATTTGTATGTCAAAATTTTAAAAGTACCGGTTTTCGAAATTTTAGGTTAATACTGGGTATGCACTCATGGTAACCCCACCTACATAAGCTTAAATATCAATTTTGGTTGAAATCGTTAGAACTGTTTTCGATCAAATCAAATTCTATATGGGAAGTATATACCATTAATATTGAGGTTACCTTGCAAAACAAAAAAAAAACGCCCCCGAACTGTAAGTCCACAAACTCCAAATCCGAAGTTTGAACGAAATAAAGGCAGCCGTTTAGGCTGTAGGCCTGCGAAAAGACGGTCAAACAGACAGACGGACAGAATTTTACGATCCAATTTTTTTAGTTCCCCTATCATCGTAATGTCAGAATTGATTAACATCTGAAGTTCGAAATTTTATACGAAAACAATAACTTTCTCCTACTACGTATAATGGAGAAAGTTTGAAATGGTTGAGCAAAGCTAGTCCTAAAGGTCCTGTAGAATCGCGTTGCACAAACAACCACCACATTCGATTAAAAAGCAAATATGCGAATATCTGTGCGACGTAATTTTGTCCTTCATGCTGTTCGTCGTACATTGATCTACAATCCAATAAAAAGTGATAGCCATTGTTCATAAAATGCTAATACTGGCACAAAGCTATGCACTGATAATTGTCTGTGAAAATGCGTCCAATTTTCTCATCCAGCATTTCGGGTAGATCCTCATTGGCAAGGTCAGCTCAGCTAAGATCGTTGGCCCGCTATAAAAATATGAAATATAACACTAAGAAGTAAATAAAAATATTCCCAATTGAGACAAACATCGTAAATTTCGCAAAATATACCCAAAAACACACAGACATGCATTTCCGTCGCAGATATGACGAGTGATATACCGCCACCTTAACCTGAACTTCCAATTGATTGATTGCTTAATTTTTGCGAATAAAAATACCAGTAGATAACTTTAGGGAGATTACACACAAGAGGCTGTCTATTGTCAACTTGACTTGACGACTTGTTTTTAATTTTTATTTTTATTTTTACTTCGTTACTTGTAAACAAACGGACTTCGTAAGAGCCCCGTGTCTTCGAACAAAACGTGTGGCGCGTTCGCCGAGTAATCTCTATATCTCCAGTACCACCCTCCCGCTCACACTTGAAATTTAACTGAAAAGAAAAGTCGCGATAGTGGCACGCGGCAAAACAATGTGCGAATTTATTCTTTAAATGGTACGTTCAATCTTATTTAATTTTTTAAATTTGTTTATTTATAGCGAACAAATTGTGTACTCACATGTATTTTGTGACTATGCATAATTAGATCACTCGTCTGTCTAGCGACCGGGGAACACAATAAACTTGAAATCTAAAGCTCTTTTCGCACATAGATATAGATTAATCTGTTACGAGTAGTAGTAGACTGATGTACGAGAGGACGAACGGTTGGATATTGTATAGAGCTGATGAAAACGCTGATGTTGATGATGACGATGGCATGTCAGTCATTTATTGAGTGTGCTCGGGCTGTAGGCGCCACAGTTGCTTCCAATGTGTGTTAGGCAATAGAAAGTCAACAGTAATTGGCGCCTATCACAATCTGTGCGCAAAAATCCACACACAAGCGCACATACACACTTGGGTGTATCTGTATATACTTGTCATCTAGTTAACATATTTATTGAATAAGGAAGCTTTTGGTTGCAGTTGAGAGGCTCATTCAGTAGCAATTATAAATAAACATAATTAACCGAGAGTTATTGCATCAAATCGGAGAGATGGGTTCGCTATGAAGTATCGCGCTTTTATTATTTATTTGATTGGGTTAATTGCAAAGCGTCGACGGGTGGTTGTAGAAATAATATATTGACATTCTCGCAAGCACCTGATGTTCTCACTCAAAAGTGTCAATGGTTTCCGTTTTAATTTATGACTCTGGAAAGACTCCTCTCGCATACGGACAACCGTGTGGGTGAATGCGATATATGAAGGTCTTGCATCACAATATTTTGATATATGGAGCTATTAATTATTGAACAATAATTATAAATAACTAAGTGGTGTGCAACTGTGGAGAGTTGACATCATTTTTTGTCGAAGTAAGGTTTTGTGAATTCGGGTCAAGTGGAGTGACTACGTGGTGTGGATGGTAAGCAAACTTTAAATCATCAGTGTTTGCACAATATTATGCTAGATGCTTTTTATTTCAAGCGACCAAGATCGTTTTGCTGGAAATTTAAATATTTTATTAAACTAATTTAAGGCGGGCGGCGAGATTTTGTTTGTTCAGGCTTAGCCCCCCGGAAAAAAACAACAAAAATTAAATCTTTATTTCCACTGCGCCACTGCCACCTCTCGCGAGTATTAAAAAAGAGTGACCGTTGGCGCAGTGGCTTAATGGGAGGGTGTTGGACAACCAAGGGGCCCGAGGTTCGAATCCCGCAAACACCCGAGAGTATAACTGTCTTGAAAGAGCTTCTCAATTAGCCGTTTGGACTCCTCATAAAATTGTAGATCCCTTCCATTCGTTCCAAAAATTAAAAACTCACACAAAACGAATGGTTGTGAGTAGCTAGACCTAGGGTCCTATGTACCTGTTGCGCCAACTATTTTTTTGTTTGTCCTGAAAAGGTTTAAAGTGTGGATCCCCTTCATTCCTCCAAAAAATAACTCCCACAACACGAAGGGATATTATGTGGTAGATAAGTCCTATGTGAACCTGATGCCCCAACGATGTTTTTTTTTTTTTTAGGAATGTCCTTACAAGCGTTTTAATATAACTTATACCAGGAACCATGAGTCCCAAATATAATGAGAAAAATGTACTAAGTACTACTTACTTGTCGTCTTTGTTCCCGACAATTTTAAGTAGTAAGGCCCTAGTTATAGACATACGTAAAACGAAACCGTAAAACATTTTTTTGGCCGAAGAGAGTAACAGACATAAGAGTAGTGAATATATGACTATGCTCTTCACACGTATGGACATTGACACTTCACAGATACTAAATCAAAGAGAGAATTTTATTTTCAAAATTTCGGGGGGAAGTTTGTAGATGTGCGTTAGCTGACAGTCTATCCGATAGATGGCGCTGTTGTCGATCTCCGAAACCACTCAACCGATTTCAATGAAGTTTTGTGGATGAGGATGGGTATTGTTGGTTCCAGTCTTAAAGATAGTTTTGGACCTGATAGGTCCAACGCAAGGCACGGGCAACACCGGGTGGGTACAGCTATATATAAAAGAGACTGACGTCCGTGTGTGCACTCATAACTCGAGAATGGATCGTTCGATTTTTAGGATTTTGGGTTTGGTGGATTCGTATTGGCCCAAGGGAGGACTATGAAAATAAAAGTTTAAGGGGATGAGATTGGGGAGAACTTTGTATGGGGACCTTGAAACAAATTAGACTGGATAGAAAAACGGGTAGTGTCACTTCCAATACAACAAAACTTATTTCAATTGTCAATTTTTTTTTAAATTCTTTGGATGGTCCGGGCTTATCGCTACACAATTTGAAATCGAAGATAGGCTCATTATAATTTTGTTGAGCAGCCCCAATCTACCGAAACTACCCCAATCTGATCGAATTTGATTTGAATGAAAAGAATCTGAAATCAAATGTCATGGAAGTGATGATTTTGTCTGGAAAATTCAAGGCAAATATTATAATTCCGCTTATTTAGAATGATTTGTCATTGGTTACTCTTAAGTCTTCAAGTTCCCACTCCCATGCGTCTCGCTTTCACTATCACAAAAAATGTTTCGCAAGGCCAATCGCTGGATATTTGTGGCATCAATTCTTAAATTCCCATGTTTCTCACATGGTCAATGTTGCTCACATGTGAGCAAAACCTTCCGCTTTGTACGTCGTGTACCATAAAGCCCTTAAGCGGAAGGTTGGCCGATACTTCAATCATTCCGGTTTGGTTGAAACACATTGACATTGCTATACTTTAGTTATTTCTATTGTATTTTATATAACTTTTGAATAAAGAATTTGAATTGACCGAATTACTTTGAGTAGGTAAAGCATGTGAATTGCGCATGCTCGGAATTATTATTTTCATTAGAAAAACGAATTTGGTCGGAACGAATTTCGTTTATAAAAAAAATTAGAAAATGATCTTAAAATTTTCTAAAAAAAAATATTTATTAATTTTTCCGTACGAACAACTTGTTCTTATCAAATTCTCATTTAACTTCACAGAAAAAAACAAATCATTCCACTGAAATATTTCATTTCTTTACTGTTCCATCGGTCAGGAATTTTTTTTCTGATGGAATCCAATCATTGGTGGTTGATTTGTTGTAATTGTTTCCGTAGAGACAAATTTTTCTGACAGAATTAAAACAAACACGTATGGCTATAACTGGGGCATAAGCTAGACTTTGATCAACAGCTCAGACAAAAGTCCACGTTTGCCTTACTCTCAATCAATCAGTCAGTGGTTTTTTGTACCAACTACCATTATTTTAAATCAAGCAAATAGTATCCTTAATAATTCGTGATCTGTCTCTCTGTCATTCGCTTCTTCAAAAATAACTGAATGACTTGGACCAAACGTCTTCCTTGAGTTCGAAGGCACCTTCTCATAAAAATTATTGAAAGTTAGAATGGTGAGATTATTTAAGCACGTTTATGAAAACTTTGCTACCGACAACGATTCACGGTTTTTGAACTGTCCGTATTGAGGTCGGTAGGTTCATATATAATTTTTAAAAACATAATTTTGTGCCCCTTCCTCTCTTGAGGGTTGTGATGCCTTGTTGTTAGAGGTAAAGTCAACCTTAGAAGGCATTAATTCGCGTTTTCTGACAAGTAGTTGAAAAGATCTACGATCGGGGAATGGATAGCACAATGACAACCTTCTGATTCTCTGCATCAGCATTAATTTCCGATACCTTTGCAGGATCTTACAAGCTCATAGTTCTGAAGCTTCCAATACCATGTTTGCAATGGTCTTTTCCGGGATGTTGTGATTGTGACTATAAAAAAATATAACATAAAGGGTCTCTGCGACGTAAGTTCTTGGTTGGCTTTTTTGACACATTGTTGGCAACTGAGCTGTTACTAGCGTCCTCTGCTAGGTTGATCATTGGTAAAAGCCCCTTCCTTCTTTATTCCCATTTGGTACTTCCAGACTGCCACAAAGAAACAACAGAACTTTCACTTCTTCTTATATTTCAAAGCGCTCTTCTATACGCATTTACAACAATTTAAATTCCTATTTAAAGTATTTGGAATCGCTAAACTAAACACATTTTACTTCTTCTCTTTTCAGGTGAGTTCTAAAAATCAACTTTTATGAAGAACAACCATCATAAGTGGAAACAAAATCGACTGTGAAAACCTTTCCCAAGAAGTGTTGTAAGAACCTCGTCAATCATCACAAGAGCTATTTTTTTATCTGGCTTTTTTTGTTCAACCTAAATACAAATTATATTTCCACCCATAAAAAAAGGAATACCTACAAATCATTTCTTCCTTTCATTTCTCATATCGCCTCCGCGCAGAAGGTGTGAAAAATGGGTCGGTTTCTGTGCCCAATTGTTCATCTCCATTGAATCCTATCCATCCATTTCAAGAGATATATATATATTACACTTTGTTTATTCTATTAATGCACGAGTGTCACCCACCCATCGATCTCCTCAAATGATATATGAGAACACAAATTTGTTCCCCTTGTGTCGGATTTTATTTTGATTTGAAAGAGCATTAATTCCAGGTCATGTGGGACTGACAATTCTATGGAAATCTGGCGACCATTTCTATTCTCTATAGCAACGGTTCCTACGGACAGGGACAGAGGGTCCGTTTTCTATACTCACATCTGTCCATGTGTCCAGGAAATTTATTACCACCATGTAGCACACAGGAAATCTCTGAGTAGAGGCCGATCCCTAATGGTTGTTTTAGGTTAGGAAATCTCGAAAACATGGAAAGACGGAAAAATGGAAAATTTAGTTTTCCTCTTGTTTTTCCTTTTTTTGTTTTGGATTGCTTTGATGATTCTGTGTGCTCCGCTCGACAAGGAACTGCCTCAATGTCTGGGACGTACGCGTCTAGTTGTTCTTGTGTAGCTCTATTTGTTCTGTGGAAACATGAAAATCCAGTCTCTGTAGATCGGGAATAACGAAAAACATCCTAAATAGGTTTTTTTATTTTTGAAAAAAAAAGAAGCAAGAAATCTAAACAGACCATATGATGAACATATTCCTCACCGTTGCCGGGTGGGAGATGGATGAAAATCCTTTACAGAAGAACGAGTGTGCAGATAGGGAATACCTGCTCTGCGGGACGCAATCTTCTGGTTAACACGTGTGTCGTTCTTTCCATCTCTCTCATGTCGTTTAATGTTTCTTTATAAAAGTCGTTTTCTCGGCATTTGCCTGTCTAAGCTATCTCGTAAGTGGGATGAGGGGATGCAAATAAAACACCGAATGCATTGCGTCTTCTGCATCTTGGTGTAGGGGGTAAGAGAGCGTGCCTGCTGCCTTTGGGAGGATATGTTAGATTACGTTGGAGGAAGTGCAATTTCCTCTTACAAACTCCTTCTGTGGTACTCATGCTGATCTTTATGGATGACCTGATGTGCGTGGTGTTGTTTGCGCGCCGGTGGTGGGAGATGGGAACGAATGTGTTTAGTTTCTTCTCGATTTGGATATGTTTTGATAACCGCAATTAAGATCGATTCGATGTGAAAATATTTTTAATTAAAAAAGAAGAACACTTTGCCAAGCAAGTAGGCCGGAGGAGTGAATGCGTTGACGGAACGGAATAACATCGAACGTGTGAGTTCGACGAAGAGCGATGTGGCTATTTGAATTGTATTGACCGAAAAGTAAACACACTTTCCAATGGAAAACAGTCTTATGTCTTAAGAGCTTCTTATTGCAAATTTAATTTGCTAGATGTGTTTTGTTTTGCACTTTATTGAAGTGTTTTTGAAATGGAGTGCATCTGCGTTGGACGGTTTGAAGTCTCACTCTTGAGAAGTGGAGCAAATTCCGCTAATTGAGGTTACAGAAGTCCCAGTCGATACATAATACATAACTTCAGAGAATGTTTGAATGCTTTAAAACAGAAAATCTATACGTTTGGGAGATTGGTGTCGTTGCAATAGATGTGAGTCACCGATCATCACTCACTAGTCAATGAAGAATGTCAAAGTGAGTGTTAGTGATTTCCAACAAATTGGTATATCTACTGGGCTCGCACCGTTTTTAACAAAGCGCATTATACAAATCAAATAGAATTTTCAAAGTCACCGCTGTCAAAAATTTGCAAAAAGTCCTCAACTGTTGAATTCAAAATCCTGCTGTCAGTAAAAACGCATCGTATATTCTTGCATTCTTATTAAATACGTTGTTCTTCACAAAATCAACAAAACTGAAGAAGACTTCACAAAATGCATATCTCAGTACTTCCATTATAAACATACCAACACAGAAAAAAAAACCTCCAAGTTCGTCCTCATTTGTTCCTGCCACCGCCATAACACCGTCATTATCGACAGCGAATAACACCATCACCGCAACATCCGACCCAGTAGCAGCCAAGCACCATCCCAGCATCGGCAGTGTCACATGATTGATCAACGCAACCGTCAATCAATTTTAAACGTCTCCTCATCAGTAAGTCTATTTTTACGGCATCTTTCAATTAGCGGCCGATTTTATTTTTTTAAAGGTCCTCTGCCTTTTTTCTTTTTCGTTAAACTTAAGCAATCTTTCAATTCAACCTAAAAAAAGAAAACACAACAGCAGCAAAATAAATAAATAAAAAAAAAACACTTCAAAAGTGTGATGTGAGTGAGGAGGACAAAAATAAATACAAAATGGGAAATCAATTCGACCCACGAAGAACAAGAACTTCAATAATTTCATTTTATAAATCCCCATCATCAATGGTGTGAGGGGAATGGCTGAAAGGTTTTTTTTTTCGGTCGTTTTTATTATCCTCCTTCTTATCGACCCTTTACTTCGTTTATTAAAAAAAAAAAAAAAAAGACAAACCACTGATTCCCTTCCCAACTGATATTTTATCGCATAACGATAAATAAAATTGTAAATGTTTGCAAAAAATGCGATGCTACTCGCAGATACGAAGCGAGTGCCATCCGAATTCAAGTAATAAGGGTGACCGTAGGCGAAAGAGACACTTTGGGGTTCAGGAGCGGACACCCACTCGCATTTCGGTGCTATGTGAAATGGGATATGCCTTTCGAAATCAAAAACTACAAAGGAAACGAACAGCGTACAGAGACAACTTGCAATTGCGCGTAGGAAGGATTCCATTATCTTACTGCTAGGATTGAGGAAAAGCGAGGCCTTTATCTATACTGGGGTTGAATCTATCTATACATTCGCGATGCAATAACTTTTTGACTTACGACACTTTTACGAGTATTTTGATGAATTGCACATAAAAACAGACTTCAAATATTTTATATTCGCATTTAATTTATTTTTTCTTTGATAAAGAGGGATGCGTTAAATGGAATATAAGCATGGGTTTGAAATAATTTAAAATAGTATTGTATTCAGGACTTGAGAGATGAAGAGAAAAGTTTGGGAGAGGAACATTAGAATGTTTACAAAATTATTTTCTCTATAGCATACATGATTTTTTATCGTTCTATAAGGCCTGTCCACGTGAACAATTTAGTGAACAATTTGGAACTCGAAATGTGCGTAAGATGACTCTCAAATTCTGTTGTGCCCTTAAGATGTCTTCAAACATCGTATCTGTGTTCAGTTCGTGCCTAGTAGGTTTTTTGTAAGCTTCAAATTGATCCCAATGTTGTTTTTGAAAAATTAGTGTCATAAACCGCCTTACCGAATTTCATAAAATTTAATTGACACATACGATAGCATTTCAACAGACGAGATTTCTTCTTTTGCTTTGAAGGTCTACATCTGCAGTTCACGGTGAAAGGGTCTCAAAAAAAAACTTTGATATTTTTGTTAGAATCTAAGATTGCGGAGCGTTTATGTGTATATTCCCATTCGCTGTACATGGTTCGTGTCAACCTTTTTTTTTAATTCATTTTTATTTTTTTCATTAACTAAACTTATATCATAGACAAAAACGATTAAATCTAATTTAAAGCTAACATTTATCTTATTCTAACTTCCTGGCTCCTAGCGAGCGCTCTAAACTTAGCTATATCCTTAAAATTATTGCCTTTCTGCCTTAAATCTATCTATATTTAATTGGTTTTGTTTTTTATTCTTCAAGAAACTTTATAAAGATTGAATTCTTTATTTATGTTATTTTATTTAAAACTCTTCAAACTACTACTCAACCTAAATTACCTATAATCAGAGTAGTGACCAATCGATCGCTTCTATGCACGCCTGACAGCCGCTAACAAGGGTTCATCCCTGCCGCCGAGACTCGAGCGGGCCATAAGCGTTTAACACTACAAACTTAATATCTAGCTTAAAACTAAGGACGATGCCACGCACCGGTCCAGGAGAGCGTATCAACCCTCACCTCTTCCTTAAGCCACCAAAATTCTGTGAACTGCTTTAACGTATCGACTCTGTCCCGATCCGCAATTGCGGTACTAAAACGGAGGAGCTCCTGAGCATTGGCGGCGTACCCGTCGTGGATGAGCCGCTTATCCCACGCGCCGCGGTGGCTGTGGTACGGCTCACCATCTTTTGTCTGGACTTACCGTTTCAAATCTATATGAAGAAATGCCTCAGGCGGGATAGAGCCAGACCGAAGCGTACCTACTCTCGTGGTACATTAAATTGGGGTAGTAATCCCCTGAGATCAGGTTAATATCACTGTCCATGGCCCTTGCAACGTGCTTCCGAATCGCCTTAATAAGGAAATTGTCAATCCTATTCAGTCGAGCCCCATTGTACAAGGTCTTGTTGGGATAGTATTTTATGTACTCAGATTCATGAGTTGTAAGCAACCCTAGACAGGCCCTGAGACATTGTAACTCAAACACCCGAATGTTTTCAATATAGAACGGCGCTATATTGAACCCTTACTTAAAGTTATAGCTGACTATTGCGTCTTTCTGTTCAGCTCAAATTTGTTTGGTGTCCCTTCCTGTCGACGGCACCATAAACTTGTCTTTGCCCTCGTAATCAGCCAAATCCATTTCAGCCGCTTCTGTTCGCTGTGTTCTTTCTACCAATCACGGCAAATCATCAACGTACCTTAGTTTAACAGACTTTAAACATCACAGCTTTCGTATTTGATTCTGAAATTCGCAAAATTCATAATATAAAGCCTTTATCGTTGGCGTAGCTGGAGGGGTCGATTTCTTGTGAAACGGTCAAAAGATGCAGAGATTCCTATCCATCAGCGATCTCCAGTATGAACCTTTAAAAACCTCGTCGGCGTTGTTCGTCACATCAGTAGTTTCGTGGTAGTTAAAACCCAGCATAGCTGATCAGTCGCGCCTAAATACCGGCCTTCTGACAGAGTCGGCTTTTAGAAAAATCCTAATGATATAGTCAAGTTATTTATGTGATTATGGTTTTATTAGTTAATTTAATGAAAAAGTCATCAGCTTTGTTATAAATGAGTAGCAAACTTCTCTAATTAGTATCGTCATCATTTAAAACACTCCCCATAGATGCCAAAACCGACAAAATCGGTTGTATATCTTTTTGAATTCAATTCTGTATTAATTAACAACACAACGACCATTAATTATAATTTGTTCTTTCATTTATTAATCCCCGACCATTACTTCATCGAGATAAAAAAAAAAACGAAACCAAACCGATTTATCATGGTTAAATCTAGACAAAGTATCTACAGCAACAAAGCTTTAGCTCTTTCAGAGCATAACAAACTAAAAACTCATCGATACAATCGCTCACTATACCACATGGAAAAAGCAAAAAAAAAAAAGTCCAGTGAACAAGAAAAATAAAAATTATATCCAACTTTAATTATCACCATCATGAGCGGAGGTATTTCATACAGCATTTCATTGATGACCACCGCTACAGCACCGCTCCAGATGGGAGCCCAACGCAGGGATCCTTCAATAATAATAAATCATCTCGGTGCGACTGTATAGCTATTAATTAACACCTTTAGAAAATTATAACATGTTTTGTTGTTTGTACTCTGTAGTCTTTAATTCGAGAAGAGAACAAAACACATAGGAAAACACTGCAGAGCAGTAAAAGAGGTGCGCAGTCCGTATTAACGTGTATAGGGCTCCAGATTTGACACCTCTTTTTATTTTACTTATCTTTACCCTTTCAATTATCAGAGTCGCACTTTGTGTGGTGCGCGTTAACGATGATCACTTGGAATTGGAGATGTTTTTCGTATGGCCACAGCGAATTATTTCATTGGACACGAAACTGGTTACTGGAGGAAGTGGCCAAATTAATCAAACGATTTCACTTATGTTCTTAAATAACTAAACTGGTTTTCTCAGTGAATTTGACAAATAAAATAGGTATGAAGATTTAGCCCCCTGTAAACCTAATATGTTTTTTAAACTCGCATGGTGGTGATTGTTTTTGCGTTCAAAAACAGCTTTTGCGACAATAAATTTATGGTGAAGGTCAGAAATGGTTATTAGCAAAAGGGTCATTGAGTTCTGCGAACATTTGGAGTGGCTTAAACATCCAATCCTGTGTTCTTGGTTATAGAAAAAAACCTAAAATGCGGTTATTCTGAAGGGGGTATATAAATCGATAGATTTTGTGTCAACTTGTACTCTGGCCAATGCATCAAAGGCGACCCGCTTATATCGTCGGCTCGTTTTGAAGGTGGTAAGAGCCATTGATTTGTTTTTTCGATGATGAAGGATGTATAGGATCCATTTATCGATCTGTCTATATGGACCTTGCGGCTTAACATCAGGAATAGCCCTATATTCGACCAAATTTTCAGAGCGGCTTACAAGCGATCTTCATCGTAGACTTGTTACATACAAGTCAAATCGGGATTGTGACTTTTACGATTTCAGGCCTTTCTAAAACAAAATGTATGTGCGCTTCCAACCGCTGATAACTTGCTCTTCACACTTACGTGAAAAGCGTATACATTCCACGAACGCTGTTGTCTGTATAATCCACTTTCTGTCATGACATGCTGCAATTCGTCTTTAGGGACCAACTGTGTTCGAGTATTTATAGATTGAGTTGTGATTTCCTCGACCGACAGATGTCCCGATTACAATATTTGCTCTGTTCTGCGATATATTGAATCTATTTGATCGCCCCTATCATACAAGTTCCTTTGTCGGCAAATGTCGTTGTTGCAACGCGCTCAAAAGCCTACACACTTGTCCAGGAAATTATTTTCTGTGCTTGTAAAAATCTATGACACTATTACTCATCGCAGATAGCACGCAATGTTTTTACCTTTTTTTTTACAACCATATAACATTTTCTTAAAGTAGGGTAATCGATGTAAATATCGATTAATAAGCATTCAATAAAACCACTTCCCTGGAAATCAATTAAACAGCAAAAAAGAAAAAAACGCTCCAATTAGGCACAGAGGTAGATCGCACATGTAAGGCGTTCTTCACGCTCCAGTTAAACTACCCAATGGCGAGCGGAAAAAACCGCATCTGACGTTTAGTGGAAAACAAAAAGCCGGATCGACAATTTGCGATACGAAAAATTCATGCACACTGAGTGTGTAAACTACGCGTTATTGTTCCACAACAGCATAGCGTTCCAATTACGAGTGCTGCTGCTGCCTCCACAGAGTTTAATTGCAACTACATCCGAATGATTGCAAGTCCCAAAGGTCAGCTATTGAGTAAGCAATTGGTTCTTTATTTTTTCCTCTGCTGACATTTTTCCCTATTTGTTGTCTAATGATGCTGTTGCTGCTGCTGCTGCTGCTTGGTGGGTATACCCTCTGGGATGTTTGCGTTACGCAGAATAAATGCTGGCCTTGAAAATGCGAATAAATCAACAGAGATACAAATTACTCACACATGATCGCAGTACTGCACGACACACAGCGATATGTAATCGACTTCCTGTGATTTGTCAACTCAAATATTACGCTCAGTTGAATTGCAAATCCTACTTCAGTACTGCTGGCTGTAGGAGCGAATACAAAAGGGACAAAAAGCCAAACCATGCTTCTTTCGTCTTGGAAATGTGTATTTTTCACACGTGAACAATTTGTAAAGCATCCATTAACAGCTGCAGAATGGTTCTTAAGATTGAATACAACTATTCACTGGCTGAGAGGATTGCGAAAATAAATCAACATTGAAGGGATCAGCAATAATTCACAATGAACAATGCAATAATGCATCTATCGGCTTCACAAAGTGTGAAATCAGAAATTCCTTTCAGCATGATCTGTGACCTGTGACGTGAAGTTAATCCCGATCTCAAGAGTGGGACACATTAAGAACAGAGCAAAGCAATAGATGAGTTTGTCGGTTAATAAAATACACGTATGTGTAAATCATCGTTTAACTCAGGTTAACGCATTTATGTATTGATTCGTCGTTCCGGAGAGAAGTATCCGAAAAAATGTAATTGCTTATGGTGACCATCTATACCGGATGTAGACGCACTCCGCGGTACCAATAATCATTTTAAGTGTCTAGGTTAAGTTTTTCGAACTCACAATGGCGAAATTTTCCATACAAAATTGCATATTGTGACCTAGGAAATATTTAGTGTGAAGGTTAAAAATGATTATTGGTATTATTGGCCCACTGTTTGCAAGTGACTATTTATCATAAACCTTAACTTTACACATCGCTATCGTCACCGATGTTATTATGTACTAGTATCTGTATATAAACCACACACGCTGATGCATATGACTCCAGCATCATTTAATTACGCAACTGAATGGAAAAACAAATGAGTTACTAAACTAAAAAAAAATTGCAAATATAAATGAAACGTCTTTCGGAATACCCCGACGCGTTACTTATGTTGTTTACCCAAAGTAAGAAAGAAGTGCCAGTCATCACAATAAACAGATTGCGCCTATTCTATATACAATTCCGAAGGACCCTAGTACCTGAATTGAGCATCCTTCATAGCGCCACACTTAATCAGCTTTTTGCATAAAAATTCACCTTTTTGTTCCGTAATGATGGCGATTACTACCGCGCCGAACTGTCAATTGTATG
Organism: Cheilosia vernalis; assembly: GCA_949126925.1. Classification (NCBI taxonomy): domain Eukaryota; kingdom Metazoa; phylum Arthropoda; class Insecta; order Diptera; family Syrphidae; genus Cheilosia; species Cheilosia vernalis. The sequence goes on from OX421362.1 coordinate 9,623,759, forward strand.
GCGGATGCTGTTTTCCACAGCAACAGGTACAGTAAACTCTCTTCGGAGACAAAGGCAAAAGGCGACAACAACGACAACGGCAACAGGTAATCGTAATTGTCTAATTACTGTCATAAGACAGCTAGAATTGAGTAGATCACTGGAGAGAACGTATGTTTTATCTCACGATTGTTAATTGTTTTCTTTGAAATTTTATTTCGCATTAAGTCTGGAAAGTTTTGCCAGGGAAATATTATATTGCGGTCGTTTGTTTGCCCAGAGTTTTTTTTTTTTTTTTTTTGTGGACAATTGCATATGAATCCAAATGATAGTAGCCAGACAATACGTACGTAAGAAGCAAGGGATACATGTTTTGTATGATTGACTCTCGAGTTGATGGTTGGTTGTGTGTTTTTTCATCAGGAAAAGTTTTAGATTTCCCCTAAATTCCGATAAAAAAATCCCCTTTTTCTCCCCTAAGTGAATATTGAATATTTGCATAATTGAATAATTGTTTTTATTAACAAGCTTGAAATGAGCATATCACATAAAAACATACATACAGCCGTATTTATTAGGTTCCCTTACGATGTCCCTCTATACGATGTTTTTTAAGTTAAACATCCCGTAAGGATTTACGCAGTCTCTACTTGGCTCTCCTAAGATTGTTATTTATAAACATTTTGTCTCGGTAACTTTACGAAACGAGGTTTGTGTCTAAAAAGGTAAGAATTTCGATAGACACTGAAATAAGTTACATTTTGCCTGAAATCATTTTACACAATCCGCGGTACTAATAATCATTTTTAGTGTAGGTACAGGCTAAATTTTTCGAGCTCACAATGGCGAAAATTTCCATACAAAATTGCATATTGTGACCTAGGAAATATTAAGTGTGAAGGTTAAAAAGGATTATTGGTAAGGCCCAATAAAAATTCAAATTATCTAAAACAATTCCGAAATGTTTTTTTAACTTTTTGGTTTTGTTTACAATTCGACCACGATCAAATGACATTTGATGCAAAAACATATTAACGTAAGCTCTACGTAGGCTCTAAACGCAAATTTTTGCATTTAACTTACTCATCCCTGAAGCATCGTTGCTTAAGTTCGAAAATTCTTTATAAATCACATTTTCCTGCGTAAGGGAATTTTGAAGGGTGCGTAGTGATAAGCAGACGCTGCGGTGAGTTTATAAATAAGGCAGATATTGTATAGTAATTTCCTTTTCACTCGACATTTGGCATTACAATTTTTTTTTCTGAGTGTTCAGATGCACAAAAAGTCCTAACGTTCAAAGAGCTATTTTCTTTCATGTTTCATTTGAACAATTCATTCTTTGAGTTTTTTTTAATGATGAAAATACGTTTTAATTTTATTTTTAAACGTTTTCGTTTCATAGAAATTTTGTATTTTTCTCCTTTTTTGAAGCTTGTCTCTTTTTTCCTTTCTCCTTTTTTTTAATTCAAAAAGCGGAAAAATTGGCGCCTCAATTCTGAAACCACTGGTCGCCAGTACTGTCTTGTTTTATCCACCTGTTAATCTCTGTGATTTTTTGAATGGATTCGTCTGAAGCGTCTTCAATCCTATTTCAGTTTATTCAGAAAACAGCACAAAAACACCTCGCACTAATGTTCGACTCACTTTGTAGGTAGCTTTCGGGTGTGATTGATGCATTGAGGAACGAATGTTTGACGGCACAATCAAATAGATTTGTGTGTGTAATGTAGCAAACTTCGTGAATTAAAAAACTGTCTGAAATGGCGCATCCATGAATATACTATGCGATCTAAGTCCTTCATGTAAGTCCCTGATCTTATAGCATCCACATGGACTTTACTTTCTCTCTCGTATTGCTCGTTCACAGTTCACAGATATTGCGAATCGGCCACTGGGCACAGTGCGCTGAATTTCTGGTGTTTGTATTTTGTCCATTGTCGTGTTATTGTTTATGACTGGACAAACGTGCAACAGGTAGATTATACAAATGTCCGTCTCTGAGTGGGTTTTGTTGCGTTAAGGATGTGTTAATACTTTTGTTTGGTCTTCTGGTACATTGCACTTCCGTTGACGGATTTGTATTGTAGTTAATCTATTGATAATTATGAGAAAAAGGAGCATTATAACCCAAGGATTTTGAAAAACCAAACAGCTGTTAAAACGCTGCGTGTGAGGGCATCAAAGGACTGCCACCAGAGTGATGACTGATGAGTATATGTTAAAAAAATATGGAACACTCACACAAATATCACACATTCCGCGTGTTTTCTCTGACGGGCCTCGTCACAGACTGCATGGGTGCAATTGCCAATAAACCTCTTAGTTTCTAAGAGAAAATATACAGTCACAGCTTTAGTAATTACTAGTATGTGCTTAAATGTTTGCTATGTTTCCTAATACCCTACATTAGTCTTATCTTGTGTTTTGCTGCGCATTAGAAGTGTGCTTAGTCTATTTGGTGATAGCAAAATTAAGTCAGAAGGAATGAACTCATAAAAGCTTTAAGTCTGATAAAAACGATTCAAGGTGAATACTGTCACTGCTACAAGTGTTCTTTGTTATGATGGACTGATAGCACATATCATTTCGGAAAGGTGCTTATAGGTGAAAGCTTTCTTCTAAGGAACGTAGGTTATTAAGATAAGAAAAAAGTGCAATCACCGCTTGAATTAAGTTAACTGAAACATGCAGTTCGTTCAGAATTGCTGCATAGTCGTGCTTGATATAGGTATAGTTAAGTAGTTCCTGTATCAGTTTCAATATCGACTCTGAACTTATTCATTATCCTTTCTGTGTTTCATTTACCAAGGTCGGTGAAGACATCTTCATTTAGTTGTAAAAACAATACAACTATAATTATGTGCTCACATTTTAAATTAAGATGTATGCTCAATCGAAATGTCGATATCAAGGTATGCTTACAAAAGTAACGTCAACAGTATAAATATATACATTACATGTCCTTTATCTTTAAGCTATTAAGGAGACAACTACAGACTGGAGGATTGGCGCCCAACGTAGGCCTCATATATGCAAACCCGCGGTACAGGCAGAGCTGGCTTTACATCAAACAAAACTAAAAATGGATAGCTTAACAAATCCTGTGCGCTCGTACATATTTGGTGCGACATTAATTGTTGTTTCTGTTCTGGCCAAAATTGCAATGATGTGTTGTCTCCTCGAATATTTTTAAATCCAGTAGAAATCACGTTCAGACTACTAGCTGAATGTTCACATTTTTTTGTTGCTCCAGCCCCTAAATGTATCGCCTTAGGCCAAGATGGAATATTTCCGGCATGAGACCTCTATATACCGGAGAAGCCGATTTTTTGCGCTCGTAACTATACAGATTGCTATCGTATAAACGTTCAGCAGTATTACACTGAGTTTTCAATAAAGCTATGGTCTGCCCTCACGTTGGGCGCCATTTATATGTGTAAACTTTTGTAGTATCTCGAAATGAATAGAAAATTGTTTCAATGTAGGTAGAGGCATTCGCGTTATGCATACTTTTTACATTTCATTTCATTCGAGGTAAAATATGTAGGTTGTAGGTACCTACTCTCTTTATTTGGAAATGGCGCCCAACGTGGAACCCTCACAATTCAGACCGTTAGCTATACGAAAGCAAAATATCTGCTCGGATTCGTTGTGTGTCGCAGTTAAGTAACGATTTTCATACTCGGCCCCACATTGGGCGCCATGCTGAACCAAGGATTCTAGTCGCAGTACTTCGAAACAGGATGGTATTTTCTTAGGTGCATATTAGCTTATATACAAAATATACCCACATACGAAAGGGTCACGGGTTTCGGCTTTTTTTCCCCATCATACAAAATTAATCTGATCAAATGCCCACATAACCTTTTATCTACGCCCGTCTATCCAACGAAAATTATCCATTTCCAAACTACAAAAGCATCAAACTTCACTTGAAATCTGTTAAGCTGGTGTTGCAACAATTCGTTATGTCTCTGCCATTGAAATATAATATACCCCCACATTCGATACGAGTTCACCACAAATACAAATCGCACCGGAACAAATTGTATTAATGCTTTTTCGCTTCTTCTCCTGCATACGGATTCTCCTCCATAAAGTACCAGTCCATCAGTGCACACCATAAGCGGGTTAAAAAAAAAAATCACCTACGTGTATCTATGAGATAAATCTACACTATACGATGCTGTGCTGCAGCATCCAATGCAAAAGATACTCTCTCATGCGCGCGCGCTTCTTCCCATCATCAACGCGCGAATGCGATGCGAACCGAATCAATTTTATTTGAAATCTCATATAAAATGTATCCAAAACCGAAAGAGAGGCAGACTCAATATACTGTAGGAGTCAGTTGATAGAAAGAGAAGAAAACCAGATTTTTTCCCAAATAGCCCAAGCAGCAGCAACAGCAACACTACAGAGCGCAAGAGAGACCTCTCACACTTGTTGTGCTTGGCGTTGGTTCAGTCTCAGTCTGGTCTCTGGTGTTCTAAAGAACGCCCTCTCTTTTAACAGTACTACACTGAGTTTTCCACTTCAGTACCTGACGTATCGTTGTCGGTTAGTGACGTTCATTTGTACCGCTGCTTGCTTATAATCTCGGATACGTCCTCGGCGAAAGATATCTATATATATTATATTGTGTTTTATTCTACTGTTGTACACCATCAGAGAGATACGAACGATTTTGTATATTTTTCTCAAGACTGCTGCTGAGAAAAAGATAGAGATACTTACTCTGTGCGCTGAAAATTTTCAATCAATGAATTTTCTTTGAGGGAAAAACTAGTTTATTATATTATTTTTTTTTTTCTCCTCTGTGTCTTTCAATCGTGTTTTGTTATTATTCCATTTGTTGTTGTGTTTGATTTGAATTCATTTACACACGACGACAACGACCCAACCGATCGACTAATTAAAAGCAAACCAATCTATAATAGTCTACACCGTCCGGTCCGTGTGACTGTATCAATTGTTCTGAGTGCTGTTGTGTGTGATATTTATATGTGCTTTAGCTATTTTTGTATGAAAAATCGAATGAGGGAAATGTAAAATTTGCAGCCACCGCACTTTGAGATACACTATAAAATTACAGAAAAGATACAACATCTCTGAGAGGAGGCAGAGCGCAGTAAAGATTCATTAATTTGAATTTGTCTATACGTATCTTCCGCCCAACTGTCTGACAGTCTGACAATTTGTTCCCTCCTTTCATAGCCAACAAACATAATAGCGCATAAGAGATATTTTTGGCAAAATCTAAAGTGCACGCGAGAGAAAAGTAATATACCTAAATATAAATTGAAAAATATCTAAGATTGTATCAATTAAGTGAAATAAAGTGGTGTGTGCACTCGGTGTTGTATTATCTAAACATGAATTTACTCCAGTGAGAGACTTGCAAAAAAGGAGGACGTCGTCGATAAGTTTTAAATTTCACCTGATTTTTTTTTAATCACATCACACATCTCTCTCACCTATCAAGAGTGTAATCTCATCGAATAAAAATAACAACGCAAAAAAAAAGAGAAAAAAGAAGGAAAACACCGCAAAACTAATAAATAAAGTAGCGCTCCAGCGTCCACCCGGATAGAGGTCCCAACTTTGGTATATCTCTTGCACTTCTATAGTCCGATCCTTGTGTTTACGAGTCCAGACATGGCGCCGAGAACCAGAAAGAAGAAGGCACATGGTAAATAACAATAATAAATTTATTTTATTTTATTTTATTTTATTCCTTTTCTTGGTCCCCATTTGGTATTGTTTTTGGTTTATTCTTTTCACCTTCGCCGTCTATAAACCCTCGAGATGTTGTTGTCGTTTTTATCCCAAAAAAAGAATCCCTCCATTCGAACACGTATAAAAATATTCATATGCTGCGAGATATTTTTTTTTTTGGTTTTCATTTCTGTGCCTTCAAACACATCCATTCGGAGGATTTCCTTTTCATAATTCTTCTTTTTGTTCTCTCTTGAACTGCCACCAGACCATTCTACAGATCTTCTTCATTTTATTTGAGATTTTGGTACTGCATTCGAAATGATACACACGAAAAGATGCAGAAGAAGGTAGAAGAACGTTACTTGTGCCGTGTATACCTTTATGCATTGGAATTGGGGGAGAGGCAAACGAACGATATAGGTACATCGTACCTTTGTAAGGATGATTGTCCATTTGGGTTACCCTGATGTGATAGAGAGTCGATTGTTGTAAATTTTTGTTTTTATTTAGATTAATAGTTTGGTGGAGTATGCGGGTCGTCTATTTGTAAATGTCAAATCTATCTCTATCCTTTTTGTAGACCAGACGTTCGATTGTCTATCGCTATTGTTTGAGAATTCAAGTTTAAGGACTTGTCGGATCTGTAAAAAGTAGAAAAATCTTTTCAGTTCTTTGCTTAGACGTTGCAAATGCATTTGTATCAACAAAGGGCGTCGAATTTACCACTTAAACGAACTGTCCTACAACTGTTTATCACAATGAAAGCGATGTACAAATGTTATAGAACTTACTGAACAGATTCTTAAACAGTCGACGACGAACTCACTGAATTGTTCTGACCAACCCGACTGTTTGACGCATTTGCATTGCATAAATTAAGAAATCAGACTTACTTGTTTTACTTAATTTTCTTCGAGAGTTATATGCTTTTCACACCAAGCCAAAAAGCGCGTTTTTTTGAAAACTGAAATATGTATCGGAAAAACTTCTGTTTTCGATGAAGTTTTCGTGTGTTTTGGCGAAAACCCGGTTTTGGGCTTGGTGTGAAAAGCCTATTACTCGATGAAGTACCTACTGAATTTTTTTATAAGTACGAGTGATAAGCCAAAGCTAGTAAACTAAAAATCGTACCTTAAAATGTCAATATGTATTTATTTTTGCCTACCTGTAACCAGCTTTATGGCTCACTTTCGGTTATTCACTGATAATCGGCTTTTAAAGTTAAACTTAGTCGCTTGAGAGTTTTCTTTAACAGCTGCCAGATTGATACTTCTGGTCAAATAGACAAAATCATTCACCCACTTTTAACAATTTAATTCTCATAGCATTCCTCCCAAACTTAATTTTGATGTCTTCCTGAGTGTTTCTTCAACAACCTTCGTAAATTGTTGAATAGTTCACTATTTTTTATATACTTTTACAGCTGTCTAGTGCTGTGTAACTTGCATTAATGTTGCCACTATTTGACTATGACGAGATCAGCTCAATTTGCCAGGGAAATAAATCAGTTTCTCAATTGAGTCAGACATATTGAGTTAACTTCGCAGACGTTATGGCACACTGCAATCACTATATACCTACGGGTTGTACTTGATGCGAATGTAATCCCCACCAGTAATCACATTTAAGTCTGCGAAGAGATCCCCTAAGCAAACTCCACTTCCCACTGTGCTATGTCTATCATTTAACCAAAAAATTTACAAATCACTGTAGGTGTCATATTGCACAGTAGATTTCCACGTATTCTCCTATCGCAATTTATCCAATTTGTTGTATGTCGATAAACCACCCACTTTGCCAGTAGCTTACCTATACCTATATAAAAAAAAGAAAATAAATTCCGAAAACAATAAATCATTAATCATCTGCCTATCAATTAATTAAAATCTTGTTGTGATAAATTCGGATTTTTGCATAATAAAATTACTCTACATGATTAATGATTATTTAAGACTCAAAACTATTTATATCTGCGTAATCAAGGCTATCGCAAAACACAAGTCGAGTAATGACACAAAAATCAAGCTTCTGTATAACGTCGAGAAACACCTGATCGGCGACCGAACAAAAATCCACCTGCTGAGATACTGACCATAAAAATCGTACAACGTCATGGGAGAGACAAAGCAATCTCTTTCCTTTTCAACAGAGTCTTTTTCGGTCGTATTTTATCTGCCCGAACGGCCAGACACAGACAAAGCAAAAGAGGCGTTATTCGTAACGTCATCCCATGAGGTAATAAATTTCAAATGCACCTTCTTAAGGAATATGGATTATTAAGGGATCACCTTTGGTCGTCATTGTTATTTTTCTTTTATATAAAATCGACAAACGAAAATAAAATCATAATTTTATTCTGACTCGGTGACTTTCTGTGTCGAATAGAAACATCCACCGAATCTTATCACAATGTAAACAAGTTTTAGTGTTATATGCTTCATTGCCAAACAAAACCTAGCCCATTATAGATAAAAAAGAAACCAAGTCCCACTGGGTTGTTGTCTATTTTGATAACATGTACGGAATTACAGTGAAGAAATAAACAAAATTAGAAGAAAAAAAAAAAAACTAAAACCTATCAAACTTTTACCAATAAATCGAATTGAATTTATGGAATTTTATTTATACCCCGTGCGGTTGTATGGTGGCACATGTTTGACAAGAATTCTACATTAAACTAGTGCCCAAGTGTACATTGTATTTGTGAGCACCAGTACAAGGGGTGCGTTGTTGTTTAGCCAGTTGGTGTTAAACTAGAAAATGAAGAATTAACATTTTTTTTCTAAAGTTTCACCTAACATTTTTTTTTTTTATTTTGGCAAATCCTGAAATATAGAGTATCTTTCACGATCGCATACGAACAGCCTAAAAAAAAACGAAAAATAAAAAAAGGAGGACAACTTTTATATATACAGTGGATAGATTTACATATCCGTGAACAGTGTTGAATCGTGTCTGGGTATATAGTCCCTCGGGGGGCTTTTGGCTCCAAAGCGAGGCACCGCTTCCACCGACACGACGACAACGTAACTTATTTGCAGAGAATTATAACTAAGCCATGTTAACAAGTGTGGAGAAAAACAAGAGGTAAATTGTGTAAAGATCACGTTTGAGCGATATTTGAGGCATGAGCCTTTGAATTACTTGACAACAAGTGGTATACGGTGTAATTATGTTGTTTTGAGGAGTATAACTTTCATTTTTGCCTCCACTCAATTTTGCTTTGCATTAGGGATGTACTATTAACTATTGTATGTACTGTGACTATTTTTGTTATAAGGAATCTACATCCAAATGACCTTCATCCTTCGTGTTCATGGGAGCAGGTGAATTCCAGTAGCTAATTGAAATCAAATGCAAAAAACGATTATGAGCTGAGAAAGACCGTGAATTAGAAATTTAGAACTGGAATTCAATCATTTACCAAATTGTCATAGCACGGGAAAACTTGTTATGACCCCTATTCCCTTTGTCGTTTGTTTTATACGTATTGCTCGTTTAGAAGAAACGTGCGGCTAAGTTGAATAACAATATCCGCTTAAGGATTTTTCAAAATATTGACTACAAAGTACGAGTACTTATAGTTCCCCACAAAACTGAAACAGATTGATTTCGATTTTAGGTCGAATCAAATCAAACATTTTCCAAATTTTGCATCTATATTTGTACTAAAAATACAACAGATATCATCCTCAAATATTGATTTTAAGGCAAAATCCGTACGCCAACTAGAAAACGTATTAAATCGGGTGCCTAAAAAATATTAGTTTAAAATAAGAATAAAATTATGTTTGACTCCTGAGATAAACTCCGCTCGGTTTTTATTTGACTCAGCCGAACGGACAACTTTATAAAGTAGAAGTCAAGTCCTTCGGAAACAGAAAATTAGAACAGAAAATCAGAGCAGAAAATATTTTTTTTCCTTGGGCGGCTCATTTGGTAAGTTAGTGAGACAGCTACAAAGTTGACATGTACTAATAAAATAGTACCAAAGGATTATTAAAGCATTTTAAAAAAAAAACAAAAACATATTAAAGCTTAATCCTTGTTGCTATTTGTGATGTTATATGATATATCCTTCTACTTAACAGTTTTGGACCGCCCTGTATAACGTCTTTCACACGCGTATAACTACTAGTACCTATATGAGTTAAGCTTAAGTAAAGCGTTTAGAAATGTCTACCATTTGTCGACTGGGCAATTTTTTAAGGGAACTAAATTTTGCCCAGAAGTTATTGAATTGAGTTAAAAAAAAAATAAGGCAATGATTTTTTTTTTTTGTTTGATTTTTCATTTAATGTGACTCACTACATTCGAGGGGTCAATTCATCCACGGGAGCACACTTTTCTCGCATTTATTCTTGGTCAAAATAGGTCAAAATTGAAGAAAAATTAGAATAAAATCTTACATCTTCGGACCGTTTTTTTTTTCTATTCACTGCATTCGAGGGGTACGCTTCACCCACGCGAGCACACTTTTCTCGCATTTCTTCTTGGTCAAATTTGGTCAAACTTTAACATTATATTTATAAATATAAATAGTATAAAACCTAAAATCTTCGGACTGTTTTTTTTTTTTCTTTTACTCTGACCTATTTTAGTGCATCTTACTTACTTTGGAATTTGAGGCACAAATGGCATCTACTAGCAGTCACGCTTTTATAGATAAACAGCAACACCTACGCAAATACTTTCCATTTCAAGTATGCCAACAGTGTGTTTTTGAATTAATAAGAAACACCGTCCACCTCGCACAAATAGCTTCCCAAAAATAGTACAATTCCATCAGCGAGCACAATTTTGCGTCACAGAAATTCCATTTGCTTCTCCAAAAATAAACTGCCTCCGCTTGTAACTGCGAAGAACATCATGATGTTCCATCTCGCCAACAACAAATTAATCTCAACTGGGAAGAACGAAATTCTAAAAAAAAATAAAGAAACAGAAATCACATTAAATTCTCGAAGACAGGAAAAAATCATCAATAAATCTTTCCCGTATCCGCTGTACGGTATACAATCGCAAATGTATACAGTATATGCAGTATACACGGACATAAAAGTATCTCTCTTACTTTTGAAGTATGAATGCCCTGCTCGAGGTGGCAAACGAATGCATCTATCAAACTATCATTGTTCTGTTGCCCACAACATTATGAATTGTATCTGATAAAGAAGCTTAAATTTCTGAAAAGGTAGGTATATAGTATATACTCCTTTATCGTTTGCGGACAAATATTGCATTGTCCCTCCGCTTGAATACATCTTGGAATAGACTGCGAGGATTACCAAACGAGTTTTCATAGATACGCTCCTTGTGTAGGTGTAGATTATAAATGGTTATCTACCTCTGTCCTGGCATACAGAAAGAAAAAATATAGTTGAAAACAACAAAAACAATTTCAACTAATGTCCTTTTGCGTTTGGGATGGTTCTCCGAGTGACTGTGGAATTTGATACGATAGTCGTTTTCGGATTTTATCTTTTTATCTCTGTGGATCTCTTTTTTATTTTTTTTTGGTTTGTATTTTCTTATTCTGCTGTTGTGCGCTTCCCTTTGGATTGTGCATGGAATAATTTAATATGAAACGAGAGAAAAGCAAGAAAAACGAACTGAAATTCCCCACTTGTGTGCTACTAGAGTGTAGTTTGCGTCCTTTGGAAACTTCGTCGCTTGTTTGTGACTTCTTTCATCGAGATTATGAATTTTGATAAAATCCCTCACTCTTCGCATTTGAAAGAGAAAAAGAGAGCGACCGAGATTCATAAGAAAATACCATAAAAATATAAAAGTAACTTTTTTGCCCTTCTGGAAACTTGAGATATAAGATATGCACCCAATATGCAACACACATTTCTGATTTCTGATTGAATGATTCGATTGGAGCACATTGTTATTCTCGAACTGTGTGCACAAGTAAATACTTGCACAAGTGAATATTTACTGCTACAGATCTAATCATGAATGAGTTATTGGTTTAACCAAGTTACGCGCGGGCGTTCGTCCTATTTACGTATAAAAATGCGCTTGATGTACTCGCACCATTAATAACTCGAGTTGACACTATACGCCCCTTCATCAAAACAACAACCGACAAAACAAAAAGAAATATAATCGGTGACGGTGAACCGCCATGTGGCACCTCATCGCGATTAAAGATAACACGTCAGAAGGCAACACGACAAAAAGAAAACCCAACTCTGTGCTGTGTGCATCTTTGAAGTCGAACCCCAACAAATCTTCTCGCTGAGAAGGATGAAAAAGGGAAGATGGAGGAGAGCAAAAAACCTAAATTGTGGTTTCGTGTGTGAAATAATAATAAAAAGAACAGAATACAGAACCATCTATCTCTTTAGGGTTTCTTCTTGTTCTTTTTGTTTTGATCGTCTTTTTTTATTTTGAAAACGAAAAGAAGATCTTGAGTCGAGTACGTGAATTCATCTGCAGCTGCAACACGTCTGCGCTGTTGTTGTATTGGTTGGCCGTTGGAGATTTTTATGGTAACGTTCTTTGAATTTAATTTCCTTCCAGATGAAAGTGCGAAGGTTTTCCTTTTGCGGAATCGTTCGTTTCTTTTCTGATAGATGAATGCATCTTTTGTTCGATTTGAAATGCACTTCTCGTCTTTCATTTCGCTTTAAAAAAAAATACAAAGATGGATGGAACACATATGGTTTTTTTCTGGATTCTTTACAAATTTTATTTTGAGAATGGATGGGATATATTTTTTTTTTCGGTACAGGAAAACAGCTTGAATTGGAAGAAATATATTGAAAGGGTCCAAGTGTTGGTCAGAATTTCTTTTACAAAATAAGTATCGCTCATTGCAACTGCCTGCCGTTGACCCTTGTCGAGTGGATTTATGTCCTTCTTGGCACATAGTTTTTTTTTGGCACTTCTATTGACGTTTGTTTGAACGAATTGGCCTATCAAAGATGTTAATTTTAAAAGGCTTATCTCTAATTCATTTAGACCCGTTTGGTCATACTACTCATAGCGATTTAAGTTCCACTTAAAATCTTATGTGACAGTTTATGACAAGGAAAAAGTAGCCCATAAGGTATTTAAGTAGAACTTAAATCGCTATGACGAGTATCAGCAAACGGGTCTTAGACAGTGACTGTGCCATATGATTGTCGTACCTGTGCGGTGATCAAACCAAATATGAACAAACACCAACTCCCTTGTCTATAAGCTTCCAAGTTTGTAAGGCAAAAGTTGAGAACTACCAATAGATCAAAAAGCGATTTGGATTGTCTGATACCCTTATCAATGAAATTGCTCGTTCGACGAAAGCATTCAGACATCTTGTCGCAGTTAATTTACTCAATCTCCATCGAAATGCATTTCGTATAAAGTAGCTCAAAGTGATTTATATATTTAAGAGCAGACGTCTTGCGAATCCGCACACATCCTGCAGCATCACGCCCCATTATGAGACACTAAATCATTTGGTCATATACTCGTATACAAGTACATCTATTCTATACAATAACGTCGCAGACGCTACGTGCTGTATTTTGCATGACCGTATGGCAAAATGTCTCTTTGGCCAAAAATAAATTTTCCGAAAATGTCAATGTACTTTCGCGCTCGCTATGACACGACTACACTCTGTGCGCTGGCTGTGCGAAATATAATGCCAAGCACATTGCTTTCATGTCGCATAGCCAGCCAGACAGTTTGACTTTTTTGATTCGAGTTCGTTATTTTTCTTTCTAGAATAGAATCCGCCAAATGCAATTTAGTGATTTGCATCACACACAGGTATACAGTGTATAGTGCACACCCATCACATTTGGAGATGCCACGCCGGGAATGTGAAAGATACTTGCGTAAGGGTAGCGTATATATACGAGATTCGAGATGTCGACTATTTATAAATCGACGAAGGAAGCCACTTTTTTCTCATTTGGAGAGGTAAACGAGGGATGGTTAGATGATTTCCAATTAATTGAGTCTTACACACGTCTATGAAATTGATGTGGTGTGCTCCTGGCTATTTTCGGAGACAGGCGTAAATAACACGAATTCGTACTATGTCGCAACGGAGACGACGGCCGAGCGAGTCGTCATCGGTGCTCTGCCCAAATGAAGCCACACCGACACCACCATCACGGACCAAATAGCTCTCTATAAAATGTGTATCTGCTGACAACCATTTTGAATTTGAAAATAAATCAGCAGTCAATAAATGGTCAGAAATAGAGAACACCGCGGAACAACAACACGACTGCGAATATAGATATATGTACGATGCACGCCAAGCTGTCTGTCGTATAAAAGATACCCTGTTGGTTGCAATAGACCATAAATAAAGAATGAGTATGCAAAATACAAATAATGAACCATGACTGGACAGTCATAGGTTTTGCCTTTGTATGCGGGCTGTTGTTGGGGATATAAGTATTTTTTTTTTTGTATAGTGCTTGTGGCCAAGTTTGGGCCCAAAGCTGTTGTAGTAGGAAGAAGGCGGATCATTTGCATATGTTACACTCTCTGTTTCGTTAGAATTCAACCAACACATGCCCACCGCCCACATGCGATTATGACGGATAGATTGATGATTTTCGTAACTACTCAATATTGAGGGAAGCGCGTGCAAATGTTGCAAATGCCAGAAGGAAGGACTGAATTGGAATTTGTCTTTCAATGGGGTGTGGATGTGGATGGCTTGCAAAGCAGGAAGGACGGTTGTTATCGTGGGAAAGTGGTTTGCTTCTTGCAATTGGTAATACTGTGAAGTGGTTGATGGTTTGGTTAGAAACAGGTCCCATCGCAGTTTCCGAGAAATCTTTCATTTTTTATCTACCCAAGTTGGATCTTTTTAGTATTTTCTTACTGGAATTACTTACATGTAGACTGCCCCAGCTACTCCAAAGCTTTTCACTGGAGCTGAAACATTTTCTTACTGGAGTATTTTCGTATTATATTGACTCCTATATCTATTTTGCTCGATCGTTCATCATTTTAGCATTTTCGACCTTTACTCAAGTTTGCTATATTTATCTCCTGCTCAAGCTTAATTATCATAAATTTATAGTTGAAATAGTCACAATTACCATCGTCTTTTGGGAGACAGCATTTGCTTCATTGGTAGTTAAATCGATTAATTCCATTTTAAGACACTCAGGTTATTCAGTCGATCAGTCCCCAAATGTGATATTTGTATTCACTGAAAAGTTTGTTGAATTCTGCTGGATTTGTTGTTCCTTACTGAAATCTAGCAAAATAGTAATTTTATGCAAATTGCAAAGTGAATCTATTTTCTGCTAAAATTTATATTTCTTATCCCAACAAAAATTATTATTTTAATTTATCCATAAACATATCAAAACAGCCCCCACAAAATATTCAAACAAAGCACTGACTGAGCGATAAACAAATTTGTGTACAACTCTACCCTAGTCAAACAGCATCAACCGAATCTTTGATTATCATAGCTATTAATTTCATAACCATGATTATCAGTTGTATGTATTTTTATTACTGTTACCTACCGCCTTCATGGATTAACCCGCCGAACACACATTTAAATCTTTAATGAATGAGAAGATTGTCAATGGCCAACACACGCTCTCGCCGGTCTTTCTCGAATTTATCGAACAAAGTACCGGTCATTGTTTACAAGCATAACTAACTATGAAAAGCATAATTATGGAGAAAACATAAATGCCTTGTAATTAATTTGAATGTCACACACAAATAAAATAAAAAATAGTCTGTATTGTTTTTATTTTATTGTTAATCGTTTGTCTTGTTCGATTAGCAAGTTAAGAACAATCAATGGGTAAGATGTTGGTAAAACTGTGAGCTGCCACATTTTCCATTCATATGCTAACGAGAATTTCCATTCCCTACAGAATGTAAAACAGGAAATATTCATGTTCATCCATTAGCTGCGAGTGATCTCTAAGTATATTTTTAAATTCTCAAATTTCCCAACTCATTCAGAGGAATGTGTTGACGAAGTTCTCTAAGGTAGGGTTCTCTAATTTTTTTTTTATTCATTTGTGTTAAGTTTCAATAGCAAGCACTTTTTTACGTTTCCCTACTTATCTCGTTGTTTACGCTTGAACCATCACCATCCGATAAATTCAACTACTTTATTGCATTGTCTAGGGTGAAGATGAGACATGGTTTTAGCAGTGCCACATTAAGTATAGTATTTTATATTAGTTCTCCTTTGTTTTAGGTGTTTTTTTTTTAATCTCTTGAAAGAAAATCCATTTTGAAACAAAATTTCTTTCAAGAGTTTTGAAAACAAATTTCTGAGTCTTGTACTTGTAGTCGCGTCTTGGTGTCGCGTATCCTTTTTTTTTTTTCTAATTTTTGTTATGTTGGATTTCGCTGATCGTTTGCAGCCGCCACTTGAGATACTAGGTTACATGATCTGTTTAGGAGTTCCTACACACAAATTTTTCGTCCGTTGTTAAGTGCAATTTAATGTAAAGTAAACTGATTTGGTTGTATGGTTAAGTGGAATGCGACTGTGAAAGCAGATGCGAGTGGTTTTTAGGTCAGATATGAATTTTTCGTCTGTTTTTTCTGGCTGTTTTTGTAAATCATAATTTTGTAATGTGATTATCATGGGAGATTATGTTGATGTCAGAAACGAATTGAGGGGATTTTGTAGATATTATGATTTGTTTGTGGTATTACGGCGGAAATTAGAAATAAATTAATTCTGTTGTTAGGCTTTGGTGGTCGTTTTTAAGTATATATTTGTATTAAGTAATCTAGCGAGAACAGTAGATGTACTCATTTGATTGAAAATAAAATAAAATAAAATAAAAATAAAAATAAAAATTTGGGGAAGGTTGCTCGAGCTAAAAATAACGCACTATAAGAATATTGGGAATTGGTTTTGTGTTTTGCACGCGGGCTGTATATTGTACAAATTTAATGTTGCCAAAGATAAGTCGTTGACACGTTGGTGTCGATTTATTAATAAACGGTTCCCTATGTATTTGTTTGTGCTTTAAAGTCGGTCAAGTATTAGGTGAGTTCAGACTCGCATTAAATTGTGTTCCAAAATATTTCATAAAATATCGGTGACATAAATTCAAACAGAAATAGGTATTATATATGAACAAAGTTTTTGATTTCAGTTGTAGTCAAAAAAAAATACTTTTATGTATTACTTACACTATACATTTTGAAATGTTGCTTACAATTTGTTTTTCTTTTTTCTTTCAGGTGAGTTGAACAACAATTATACTTTAACCAAAACTTGTGAGTCAAAATTGAACTACATATTCACAATTCTCTGTTTCACTGATCTAATACAGGCTTCATAAAGATAAGAACCGAACAATGTTTCATTACATGTTGGCATCAATAAAAAAAATTCAAGTCAGTGGCGGATTAGCCACGTAGCAAGAGTATTAAATGCCCCGCGCATTTGGAGTCATCGCGCACCGACACTTTCTGACCAAAACAAAGAATCTATTTAGCCAAAATTCACCTCACTTTTATGACCATTGAATAGGATTTAAGTTTTGAACAGTATTACTATATTTAAATTTGCCCAAATTAAATCCAGAAAAGTTGGTCTGACACAGTTTTTTTTTAGATTTCGGTTTTTATTAATTTCATAAATATTTCAACAATAATTTATTGCCGTGTTTTTTTTTTTTTATTTAATATCTACCATAAATTTGATAAGCTAAACCAATCCAAGGGCCCCCTTATAAGAACTTGCTACAGGCATAGCGATGGCTTAATCCGGCACTGGTAACATGGAGTAATATCGAGTAAATTGTCAGTATCAGAATATGAGGCCTTTCTTGAGTATATTTGCCACATTTAAAATTCAGCAAAAACAACATTGATGTAGGAAAATACTCCTATTAGAGTTATCCTGTTCATTTTATAAATAAGTATCTACTCAATTTAGTTAAATTAGCACAGAACTCTAGCACCGCTTAGCCACTTTACTTTCTTAAATAAGTAGCATCCAAGATCAACCTTGTTATATGTCAATACTCTTGTAAATAGCATGTGCATCTGTCAAACAATGCTTTTTTAATATACCCGCTCATTTACTTATTCAAACCTATGCAGATCTGGCGATTTTAATAAAAGAAAAATCAAGTAGGTAAGCAACCATTTAGTGGCTATTAAATTCCAAACGCTAAATGGTACCATAAATAAATTTAACAATTCGCTATACATCCGTTAGAATTCTAGATATATCGAGGTCTCTTCTGTGAATCATGTGCTTGCTCCAATCTCACTAATTTATTTCCAATTAATAAGAGCCCCCGTAATATGCATACAAATCCGAATGAACCACCGACGGCGATATTGGGTGGGAGAACATAAGATTTCCCGTAAAACTTACCAATTCATTCATTAAAACTATAGAACCTCATCAATGTGGTCAATTAAAATCGCCCCCAAACGCTAGCTAATATTTAATTAAAAATAAACATTGCTGCTGCCAAACAAACACATACACCCACAAACACAGAGTCCTGCACACAAGGTGGTCTATCTATTTTAGCATATTTATCCAATTGATCAATCCCATCAACATGCAATAAAAACCAAACTGAACCAGCACTTAATCCGACTTTAATTGATCAAAATCGATTTCAAAATGATTGCAACCGATAATAATAATAATAATAATAAAACAATTACGAATGCATCTATCGACATGTAGATTGCAATGAAAAGTGCATTTTACAATTAACGGGAGAATGCGAATTGAAATCTCTGTTCTCTCATCGAAAGATCATTTTCCTGAGGTACGTACGAGAGTATGTGTATATGCATATACAAATAGTTGATTCATTCATTAGAGATCGATTTGAATTCTTAATTGAACTATACGTTTGGCATGCATCTAGAATCGATTCAGCTTCCACAGCTGCATTCGCGCAGAAACCCCTTTTTTTCAAGTTGTACTTAATTTACCATATAAGTCGCCAACAACGGAGGGTAGTGGTGCAGGGCGGGAGGTTAAAATCTTGTTCACCTTCCAATGTTGCATGTACGGGTACACTGTTCGCCAACCATACTAACACGTAATATGGCAAATTATAGAATTTGTTCACTCCGATCGGAGGGACAACAGAAATTCCTACCAGATGTTAGCTTTCGATACAATTCCGCCGAAAATATTTTACTAATTATTTTAAACACCAGCAAGACATAAAGTTTTGTAATTGCTGTCGTGTCATGTAAGAGCAATTTCAAAGGAGTCCATTCGACTGCACACTGTTGTGATTAGTTTTGCGCTCTTTAGGTCAGCTGAGTGATTCTGTTGTGATCTGAGGCGGCGCGTTGCGTCAGAAGTTGATGTTCTTTATTTTATTTTTTGCCCATAAACCATTTGTATCTATAAAAAAAAGCTGTCTTGCTCTAGTTTATAATGTTGTTTCTCGGATCGGGTAGGCGTATTGTGTCTTTGATTCTTTGGCCATAAATATTGTCAGAATTAGTGATTGCTTGCTGCTGACCACAAACTGTTTTCGTTTTGGCATTTGTCCATTTCGGTATTTATATAGTAGATAGCTTTCAATAAATGCATTTAAAATGTTTCTATTTTCCCCACCGTGTTTGTTTTTGACATGAGTGCGCGCATGTTTGATGGTACAGAGTCCATCTAGATACGTGTGACTAATCTGTGTGGATTGGGAGATGTGAAATAAACGTTTCAATCTGGAGGAGGAGGAATATTTTTATCTAATCTCGGTCGGGGTGTCGGTTGCGCTTAGGTATTTTTAGTGTGATGATGAGATGTTTGTGCACTTTTCGTCTTAGGATTAGGACGAATTGTATGCGTAATGTGTTGAGTCTAAAAATACTGCGATAATGGTGTATGTTTGTCATGCAAAGTCATAAAGTTGGAATGCTCACGGGAAATGGTTTCACAAAAATAAACGGTTTTAGCTGAGAGCTTTCACGAATTGTCACTGGGGACAGGTCGGATGGTTTAGGTTGACATAATTGTTGAAAGCATCCATGATTTATATGTTTTCGTTAACAATTTTACCAAAGCGTTGTTTATTTTGATTTAAGTGGTTTTCTGGCAGGTTTCTTATTTATTAAGTTCGTCGAAGTGATTTCGTCAAGACTCAAGATGTTTAAGTAAGTCATAACGAATATATGAATATTATTCTTTTGTCTTCAAACATATTTCTTAATTGTCGTACAATAATTTGTAATTAACATAGCCTTGTTATTTGTAAATTATAACGTACACAGTAAGAAGCTTAAGAAGTGCATCGGTCTAAACTGTTGATAGTCTGAAATAACTACAATTTTACTAAGAAAAAAACTAGTTTCGTGACAAGGAATGCCATTAGTCACCACACGAACTGCTCACGCAAGTAGAGGTTGTTATTGTCGGAACCATACTCTTTCATTCTTTATATTGCTAACAGTCTGGAATCGGGCGAAATTTTCAAGTTAATAACGATCTGCTGAATTTGCACTACTCCAGAGATTAAATAAGGTTCGTTGAGAGGATGTTTGTTATGTTTAAAATATTTAACTCCGACTTCATTAATTAGACGATAACGTGACTTTAGTAGATTTCAAGGAAAATATTTATGATAATGCTACGAAGATCGCGAAATATGATCATAATTTAAAGCTTTCCTATTGCAAAAATTCAGTAAAGAAACACCTTATTTTGAAATTACAAAGACATTGTAAGAACTTTTGAATTTTAAAAGCCAATTATAGAAACCGATACATATATTATTACCCTTGAAAGTGGCCTAACAATTGTCAAAATTAAACTAATTTCTAATTATTTTAGAGAACAACAACAATTAACTATTACCAATATGTACTTTAAATAAACTTATAGAATAGAATTGGTAAGAATTTTTCTCCGTTTATATTCTTCTTGGAAAGACACTTCTACTCTCCATGATGGTTTCTTATCCTTACACTCTGTGCAGATACGTCACAACATAACAACGTACTGCTACACTATACCTACATAACTTACCATACAACTAGAATAGTTTTACAAAAGTCTAGGGCACCTGTTTAAAAAAAAAAACTCAAACCATCCTCCATTCATTTCTCAACACACCATGTTTATTATTCAAATCAATTGAAATTTCAGAAATATCTCTCATCATGTAACACCCCATCCCGTCCCATCGAATGAGTGACACACACACACCGTCAGATTCATTTCGAATTCCAGTCAGGAAACGGATGTACACAGAAAAATCGTGATTCGTAAAAAAAAAAACTCAATAAAGTTTCATAAACATTTGAAAAATTATTTTACAAAAAAATCCTTCACCACGGGTGCATGAAAAAGTCCAATTGAAAATTTAATTACCCGATTAGATATAAATATATTTTTATTCTCTTATTTGTGGAATCGAAAAATAAATAACATTAGGAAGTCGGTCAGGCGCATTTCAAGAGATAGAGATATGAAGTATCTCGACCACTGAAACAGATAACCGCACCAAACAAAAAAATAGATAAGCAGCACGTATAATTTGACACTTGATTAATCTGTCAAATCTCATCTCGTCGTCGGTCTGTCAACTGATTATGATAGGTGTATTGTGTCGCTGTATGCTTGAGGGGATTTGTGTATTTGCTCAAAATGCACGTCCTCCTGCGGGTGTTATATGCATCGATTGTTGACACAAACACAAGGTGAGAGAAGACAGAAGTGAAGTGTATTCAACTGATAATTCGACAATCTTCCCCCGTTTGCGAGTTGAATTTTGTGTTTTGTTTCATATTACTGTTTCTTTTCGTTTCTGAACAAATATTTGAAAAGCAAACCAACAGTTATACCCATATAGACTTGAGCTATTTTTGGGGTAAGCCCACCTAGTATCGAATTCGTAGAATGCAGCCAACTGATCGGCCAGACACTCAGAGCTATGTACGCCACCCCGTGGGATAGACCCGTCGATATGCCTATGAGGTTCCAGACGCAGTTCGTAGCAGTGTCTATGTGTGGATATGCCTCGTCGTAATTCCAAAATGATAATTATTGATAAAAACGTGATCTATTTGTTTAAGCGTGTTTTCTCGATATAAACAGATGTGCCGATCGGCTGGTCTTACTTACTGTACGTGTGTTGGATTTTCTCAATCATTTCTATTTTTAGAAAAAGAAAATCTTTGTTTCTTTTTGAGAAAAACATTAAATTCGAGAGGAAACCCCTGTAAAGGTGTTTGCTGGTGTACGTAAGTTTGTCATCTCAGCATGATTTAGCACAACATGCGGCCGAGGACGTCAAGCTGTGCATGTCAGTGGGATGCTGTGTGGTGCAGTGCACAATTTTTTTCCCCCTTTGTAAATGTGACTGTAATTTAAAGGGAGCAGCAGCAGCAAACACGTTCACTTTTTTGAGCAAAGATACAAAAAAAAAAAAAAGAATTCAGTTGTGGTCCAAACAGATTTGGGAAATAATTTGTTAAATTTTGTGCCTTAGGGCGATCAGTTGGTAATAAAGATGTATACAACTTTTGAAAGTGCATACGAGTTTTACACCTGCTAAGTTGTATTGTGTAATGTTTTGTACGAGACTTGAGGTGTCGCCTCTCATGAGCGATCATTACAATTGCATGGAGGTTGCAAACTGTGGTGCAGTGTATCATCTGTTATATGAAACTTTTACCTTTTAAATGTTTTAAATGCAAGTCATAATCGGTGTAGGTAGGTGGCGGACAAATGTAGCTATGTTACAAAAATCACAACTTGAAAGTATTCCCTATCTGACGCTATATGAGAAAGCCCCATGGCTTTATTTGACAAACGTAGGCTAGTTCTTATTTTAGACGACGGGCTATTTGTTGACAATCACATTTCTGCAGTTGCGTTGAGATCAACAACAATTTTTCAAATCCCAAACTTTTATATTTTCTTAAGAAGCCTTTGCGCCTTTTCCTAGAGAAGTGCTTAAAAATGTCGAGTTCTTACGCAACTGAAACTTTAAAATATGACTGAATGTTCGAAAGCGAGGAGTATCATCATTTCTCGCTATTATTTCTATTCAGTAAATGGGTGCTCTTGTGGCAATTTGCCACAGCTTCACTTGGACCATCAGTACTATTTCCATTAGGAGACCGTGTGCGGATTCAAATAAATTATTGATTGAAGCAAAAGGACAACTAATGGTAAACAAAGACTTGGGTTGGAACTGACTATTTCCAACAATCTTCTGAATGCGAGGAGAAACGAAATGTTTGCTTCTTTAGCAGCCCCTGACATTATGTGGTTCGAGTTACAGTATACACTTGCGAACCCACTGCAGCTCATCTGCCGGGCTGATTTGTGAATCTAAACCATCCAGGGCGCCACCCAAACGCATACAAAAAAATTCATTAAAATCGGTCCAGCCGTTTAGGAGAAGTTCAGTGACATACACACGTACAGTAGAATTATTTATATTAAGGAAACATGAACAAAAAATTAAAAAAAATTTTATACACTCTTTGATTGGAACTGTAGAAATTTTAAAGAATTGTGTTATAAATAGTCATTATATAATTATAGTATTTTTCGGGACAATAACTATATTCTTGTTCTATAGAATAATAACGACGTTTACGTATTTCATGTACCCAGTTGAATTTGGACTCTAAAGTTAGGAAGAAACTTGAACCAAAGAATGACGGAAACGTCTTGAATTTAAAAGACTTGTTTACAAAACTGACAGCAAAAACGTAACTGAAGCCTTAAGGCAATTTTCACATTTAACAACCAACACAACAATTTATCAAGATCAAATACTAGTTCAGCGATAAGCTACACCACATTCGATTATTGGAATAATAGCCTTTTTCGAGGCAGCATACTCATAAACAATCAATACTTAAGTTAATTTTAATTCTAAAGCCACTATACAGCGTTTTCACAGCCATGTGGGTGGACAGAGACTTAAAGATTTGAATACAATTCTTTCTTTGTTATAAAATCGTTTACCAAAAAGTAATCTTAATTCAATATCAACGGAAATACTTTAATTGTGTGCGCACACACTCAACGACAAAAGGCTTCCTTCATAAATATTTAAATTCGTTCGTCTTTTCTTTTGAAAACTATGCCCTCCAGCATCAGCACCATCACACAAGACAAGAGCAAAGAGGTCTAATAATCATGCTAATATCAGGTTCTTTGCATATAATATTCATTTGTTATGATTACTTTTTATGGTGGTTTTTCCCGTCCGCCAACTTAGTTTGAATAATAAATAATACAAAATACAAAGACATTTCCCATTCCCATTCAGGTGCTAAATTCATTCACAGAATTGAAGGGAAATTAATTCAGAAAAAGGCCAAATCCATTTTTTTTTGTATTTTATCCATCTGTTTATGAAAAGAAGTAACTGCCCATTTAGTGGGCGTTACTAAAAATCGTTAAAATTTATTAAACCAGTTGACAAAACGTCATCTGACTAAGAGCTTTTGATTGTATTCAAATGCTGTCACTTGGATAGGCACAATAGCGAAGATACCTTGTGTCAAACGACTTTGTCAGTGGTGTTGTTGCCTGTCTGGCAGTAACGCCCCCTTGATTATAATTATTTTACGAACGGAACTCCATTAAATTAGTAAAAGTCTCCCAACCACATGAATTGTTAATTTTCTTCGAAAGATGATACAATCTGACATTGGAAGAAAAGTATTTACATGTGTGGAATCGCATCAACTTACCAACGAATGAGGGTACAAAATAAAAGTCTACCAACGAGCAAGACACATGAGATCTGATTGTATCAAACTTAAATGTGACTGCTGTCAAAAAATAAAAATGAGGGAAACTCGCAGAGTGTGTGGGTATTTGGCAAACTGTCATTCAAACTGTCACTACAGCTGTCATCACTTCAGCTTTTTTTTTATGGGAAAACTTAGATCAGTTACTTGCGAGTTGTTTCTTTTTTTTGTCAAATTTCTTACGAAAACATGGAAACCAAGTATAACATACAATTCTAGTTAGACGTGTTGGATATCTACAAGTTATTGCTAGACATACCAAAACCTTATTTTGTTTATTACTTTTTTTTCGTGCTAATCTTGTTATATTGATTGATATGATTTCGAATAGAAATGACAGTTGTTTCGATAGAAATGCTGTCGCAAGCAACCTGAGTCTTGATTGGCTTTTAATTCTTGGAATGCTCCTTGTCGACCGGTGTTATCAATTGTTTGCCAGTAATGAAAACACGTGTAAGGTTAGATTTGCCAATAAGAAATGGAAGTGAGTTTACACAAGCAAATGATACTGACGGAATTTATCCAATGAAGATAGAGCTATTTTTATTACCACCACGATAGTCGGAGGAAAGCTATGCAGTAATTTGTCTTGTAAATTGCTCCATTTATGGGGACTTTATGAGTGTTCCAATTTGGCCATCTGGATTATTTGGCTGTGGTCCTCAACCCTAATGATTGTCACCGAAAAGTTATGACCGAGCTTTTATGTTATGTTTTTAAAGTGAAACAGACCATAAGCAAAAGTGGAAAGCTATTGAACACCCAACTCCTATGCAACATATTCAACAATAGAGTAAGCTCGAAGAGTTTCAATATTCGTTACGACCTCACTACCAGATAATCCTTTAGTGTTTCGTTTTTCGTTCTGTTTTTCTATTACTTGACAAATTTCATACTTCCCTCAAGTTCACTAGAGTTCTGGCCACGCACCCTTTATTTACTTGCCGATTGTTGTAGTGCCATTGGCAGTATAGTCAAAGATTGGCGAGCTCTTAACTGATGTGGCCAGATGAGATGCTTCATTCCAGTAGGGAACATCGAAAAGTGGAAATTTACCCACATTGATGTGTCTACTCGGAATGACTTCGTTTTGAGAATGAGGGTTGCTGTAAGGTATCAGCGGAAATGCCCTTTTGGTTAAAAATGTTCTTTTGGTAATTTTTGTATTTAAAATTAAAACATTAAATGTATTCATCCCACTTTCTGCTATGTTTCAAAAATATCCATAAATCTGAACCGCCTCGAAAGATTCTGTAAGAGGAAAGACTCTAAAAGAAACAAAAATGTAAAATGCCTATACCGGTGGAATAAGAATGGCATATGCATCAAGAGACCGTCAAAGTAAATCAGTGATATAAGCCAGACGTAGAAATAAAATTGTGATCGAAGTGACTTGTGTTTTATTGGCGCGTATGAAGTAAAAACGAAAAAGCTGACGAACTTGCTAGGAAAGGGTCAGAGACCCCTTTTATAGGACCAGAACCCTTCTGTGCCGTTGCCAAATCAGCAACCAACTCCACTATAAGAAGCTGGGAACACAAAATGTGTATCAAACCGTGGGAAGAAATCCCAGGCCTTAGACAGGCCAAATGGGCAATCCTGCCATTTAAAAAACAAATTCCAAATAAATTTTAAACCTCAGAAGGCACGATATCAAAAACCTTGTAGACTGCCTAAAAGGTCACAATGGTTTGCAATATCACCTAAAGAAAATGCATTTATTCGTCCTCCGTCCATTACTAAGTCTGGAAGAAATGAAGAAGTCCTCTGCTGAAAACATTATTAGGGAAGTGGAAACTCTGCTAGCCTTAACTATTTTCTGGCAATTTCTGGCACAGTAGACCTTTTAGGTCGACGTGCCTCTTTATCGCCTTGGCAAGTCAGAAGTTTAAAAAAAAATAAAAAATAGTATTAAAAGAGGCCCTGTTACAATACCAAGTTTTATTTTTCCATTTTGATAGCGCGTAACCGATTCAAACGAAACTTCTGCATAGCTTACGACGCATTAGCAATAGAAACCACTTAAAATGTCACCATTTTCAATACTTAATCTCGCCTATTGTTCGATTCGAATCAATGCAGGTCTGCTATCTCTCTACAGGTGTGTCCTTCGGCCTACTATCTCACACTTCATTCATAAAAAAAAAACTCATCCACCCCACTTTGTATGCCGTCCACTTCCGTTATCAGAAATGAAAATCGAAAATCCCCACCTTCACTCTAAGTCAATATAACAGTTTCCATCTGCCGGAGCGTTTAGATGTTTATAACACCTAAATCCCTCTGCCCACACACACAATTTAACGATTTTCATCTATCTCCCACTCACATTATGGTGATTGTGAATGAAAACAAAGTTGGTGCCACGCAAAAGCCATACGCAATCAACACCACCAACTGCTATTTTTTTGTATTTCTCTCTCGGGTGATATCTAAAGTAGGTATCTTCGAACGGCAACACGGCGCGAGGCCACTACAGCCATACGTCATAGATGACTATATGGACTAAATGGAGAGCCGAAGATGGTGAGGAAATCCAAATAAAAACAGAGCTCTACCCCCGCAAAATGGCCGGTTTTGTTTTCTCCACACACCCGACACAGGTAGACAATTTGACTAGGCTGTGCGAATATACATTATGGACTGTAGAATATACGCTAAGCCTTATAATCTGACAGATACTATGTATCATCGTGTGTAGGCCGATATTGAGTAAATTTGTTCTGCTGGGTTAGCGGGAGGTGGCCATAACAACTTGATATATGAAATTCAATGTAGTCTATTTTGTTGTTTAATCATTGTGCAAATTGAAAGCTCGTGCTTGTGGTTCTTTTGTTTTTAAAAATAATTATGAACTAATAGGTTCCAGCACAGACGTAAGTAAAAAGAAAAAAAAAACTATCAAATGCGCATAGAACGCGCTCGAAATTGTGTACACAATTTGACGTCTTCTAATTTGCATTTGCTAAGTGTTTTGACAGGCATATGCTAATTTGTGTATTTCACTGTTTTAGGTTTTCTTTTTCTTTGTGTTCGGTATTTATTTTTTTTATTCAGTTAGAGGCATCAACCCACAGCCCACACTGCGTGCGCAAAAGTGTGGTGGCGTTCGAAGTTGAGGAGGTGTATCTCTGAACAAATCGTGCAATCATGGGATTGGGTTGGTTCCGAATCAAGATTATTTATGATTATGATGGGTCGCAATATTAATGATTTGGTGGATTTATGCAGGTGTTTTTTTTTATATATATATATTATAGCCATGGTGT
Organism: Cheilosia vernalis; assembly: GCA_949126925.1. Taxonomy (NCBI): domain Eukaryota; kingdom Metazoa; phylum Arthropoda; class Insecta; order Diptera; family Syrphidae; genus Cheilosia; species Cheilosia vernalis. The sequence goes on from OX421362.1 coordinate 9,651,451, forward strand.
GGGCTTAAGACTCGTTTGAGAATAAATCAAATTTCTTCTCTGGTAAAACAAATAGGTAGGTATGTCAATCCATAGGGGGACAATTGCCTACTTCGTGATCTGTCTGTCAATCATACAGCTGCTTGTTGTACATTTACACTGTGCAAATGCTGTATGCTGCTGACAAATGACTATCGCCAAGGTCGACTGCCAACCTGTAGCACTTATGAGCACGATTCGTTGATTGATGAGATGATTTGCAGTAATGGACAGATCGCAATTAAAGATAATGTGAATATCTTGAGCTTATCATGTTGCTGACATTGCCATCTAATGGTCAGGTGTCAGGTAGACAATGCCAATGTGTTTGCTTCGCACTTGAATGCACGACCTATTAGTTAAGAAAATATACTTAAACTCAGACTGTAGATACAGCCCCTAGTTCTTTTTAGTAGGTGTATACTGTATACTCAACAAAAACCGTCTATACCATCTTCATGATTGGCCACCTTAAAAACGAAACTCACCGTTCTGAATAATTTCATTACACATACCTACCGGATCTAGTTGCTGTTCTCTTTGCTCTGTATCTTATGAAAATCCGGTCCTCTTTTGTTCCAATCAATCAAACTCGAATCACAACAAATAAATTCACATAATTATTAACAAAGAAAACAACAAACCGCAACTTAACGATTCATAACTACAATCACTTCCCCTTCATACTTTCGTTTCATGCCATGTCAGGCAAGACAAGATTTTTCTGCTGCAACTGCACAGATACGTTCCACAGATAGTGTCAGTTGTTGTGCAGAACAGCTTTTGCTGTTCCCCGGACAAGGTCGTTTCGCGGAATTCGTTCGTGTGTGAAATTGCTTTTCTTTAACAGTAACAATTTGTTTTCTCTCTTTTTTTTCGCCTTTTAAATTGTAATTCATTTTGAAAATACCACAGTTGCTATGATTCCAGTGGTTTTAATTATTTCATGCGTTTCTTCACTCAAGTCTAACAATCGCTCAAAGTGGTCGCTCAATCCAACATTCGCTTTGCTTATCGAAAGATAATGAATTCGCAAATCTTATTAAAGCCAATTTCTGATTTGCGCTCGAAAAAAATTAAAAGCAATTATGTGAAATCCCCACTGTTATTTTTAATTACCAGCATTTAACTTTTGTCATGATGTTTGATAAATTTCCAAACTACTCGTTGGGGGATACCAGCTGCCGTCATAGAAATCACCACCAAAAGGGGCGTTTTATTTCAAATCAAAAAAATCAATTAACGACCGCATGCACAGCATATTTAGGGTGCAAATTTTGCACGAAAAGATAAAATATTAGACTATTAGGCACAACTGTTTGCAGCGCTGTTCATTTGCTATTTAAGTTAGGCGCACTGTGTCCGCCTACAAATAAGAGTACTATTTGTTATTTATTTAATGACAACAACAAGAACAAGTAAAAGACAAAGCCATAAGCTAGAGCTACACACTCGAGTAGCTTATCTGGGACTTTGTGGCTAGCATTCAACTATGTAATATACGTACGTGCAGTGCCGCAGCACTTTACTTTCAAGATAATATTAATAATAATAACAAAAATATAATAATAGTACTAAGCACTGCAACAGGGGCGAACGAATAAGTGTAATTAACCACGTGTAATGTTGGGAGATAGTGAAAATTTGTATGATTTTCCCCTTGAGCTGTAATAGCATGCAACACCCATTATATTGTTAATGACAGCGATAAGTGACAGCACAGTGTGTAAAGGAAAAAATATTGTGATTTTGCATAAAAGGGGTTTTAGAGCTTAGCTTAGGTACGTTGCGGTGGCAAATTATAAAATACGCATTGGTTGGCTATATAGGGTGTTTTGGTTTTAGTGGGCAATACATTTTAGATCACTAGATCGCTAGTCGCCAATCGGACAATTTCAATCCACTCATCCAAACGGATTCATTGCTTGTCATATCTTTCGCCTAAGTGACACTTTTTTTATGTACACTGCTCAGCAAACATAAAACTTAGCAATAACGAACACCCCACAGTCGTATATATAATAGGACTGTTCCCTTACTTTTAAATCTTACGAATTTTTACTAATTCTTACGAATGTTTACTCATTTTCGTTCCCTAACTCGACAAATTCATAGAATAGAGCGTCATCGAGAGAGCAAGATATTACCCCTCCACTGAGAATCTTTCGAGTTCTTACTCAACAAATTTCTTGGGGTAAGAATTGGAAATCATGTCAGTCACCTTACAATTAACAGCTGATTTGAAATTTATTACTCTATTTTGCAAAAATGCGGGCATTTGTTTTGATTTTTTGCGTATCTAAATGGTGTTAACACGCTGAATGTTCTCCTCAAGATTCTTTTCAAAAGTGACAAAGAAATTCTTACTAGCTGTAGGTAAATGGGTGCTCTTGTAGCCACAGCTTCACTTAGACCATCAGTTGGGTCCATTGTGTCCAAAAATTACTAGCTGTAGCAAGGAGCAATCTCCACCACGCAATTCTTAATTCAATGTTGATTTTTCCTCTTCTCAAATGCCTGTAGTTCAATAAGTCAAACTCCTCCACATACTCGGATTCATCAAGAAGAAGTTCGATAAATTTCAGATCACTTTCATCGCTACTTAGATGATGTAACTAATTTTCGTTTCGTTTTCATTTATCAGTCATTTTAACGACTTTTCGTTCCACTTTTTTGAATATTTGAATTATGTATCTGTCATTTTTCATAGAGCGTTCCCTAACTTTTTCGTAAGTGTCTCTCTCTGTGAGAGAATTTATCCCCACCACTTCCATTTTGACAGTCTTTTCCATTTTTGCTACAAAAGTAATGGAACAGACCTAAACAAAGAATTGACATCTTGCAAAAATTGCCCCTTAACTCAACTTTTTGGTATAAAACCAGAGACTTTCACACCATTTCTGAAATAAAACCTCCGATTTATCAGCGTACCACTGGCCACTTCTAACAAATACACACAGCTTAATTTTGACCATCGAAAAAGTATAGCTCCATATTGGGACATCTATCTGTTTAATCCTTGTTTGGGTGGCTCCCCTCGAATGTCGTCAAAAAAACAAGACCAGCCATCAATATTCAATCCACTTCCATCAAAGATAATTCGGAGCATTGTGTCTAGTCAACAAATACCAAACAAGACGTTACGTACCAAAATCATATGATTCGCTTTAAATACGTTTACAAGTTTTGATTGATAAGAGGGCTTAAACAGTCAAACAGTAGCAGCAACTTGTCAACCGTTTGTCGCTGCGCGCCGTTGGTGTTGGTGGTTCTGGTTGTTGTTGCGGTGTCTCATATGGCGGCCCGCCTTTGTCTGTACGAAGTAATTAAATATTTCCTTTGCTGTGAAATATGAGACAAGAGAGCAAAATGTAATGTAAACAGAACTTTTCAAATGAAGAGATCGATTGAATGCAAGGCAGTGACGTTCGTATAATTATTTTAATGGCGATTCCCCATCACTCTGTAATTATACGATTGTCGTCGTCGACCGGAGCGTAATAATAGTTGCATTCATGCGAAACTTATTCCTTCTCCCTGCCCACCGTATCGTTTGCCGCTTTCGCACATCAGTGCGGGAAGTTTTGTATAGAAATTCGAAGACACACAGCAGGCAGACTTAATCTTTGAACTCGACGTTTACTTTTTTGTTTGTCACAGAATTAAATAAATAATATTTGATATCTACACCCCCGCTCGGTGCGGTTATAATCTTTCAGATTGTAAGACGACTATCACCCATTTCCTGTGAGCGAACCAACGAACGAACGAACGAGCGAGCGAGCGGGCTCACCCAACCGTATTGTGTAGTATAGTACTCGTACGTAGCCACAAAGAACAGCAGCCGCCCATTCATTATTTTTCGCGTTTTTGCGCGCGCCCAAGAATAATAACAGCAACAACAACAACAACAACATCCTCTGCCGATCCGAGCGTCGGCGTCGTCCACCCATCCGTCCGTTTGTGAAGGAAATTTATTGAGAAATGCAACGAGCCCCCCAACGCTACATCCTCTCTCGGGTGCACGGCGGCGTTCATCCTTCCTCCAACTTGCCACCATCATCATCATCATCATCGTCGCCTACTCCAAGGTGGGTTGCTTTGGTGCTGGTGCTCTGTTGCTGCATTCATTCATGGGAAAGGCATATACAACTCGTATCTGTTTAAACACTTTGTACTCATGAAAGACAGCAAAATTTAAGTATGCATCATGGTGCATATGTCATTAATTAATGGTTAGCTCTTGGTCGGTTGGTGGATGTAAGCAGTTCCTTCCTACTTGAGTATGAAAAAAAAAAAATAACAAAACGTTTCTTTCGGATTTTCTTTAGAAGGCAGATTAATATCTGGTAACCAGATTTTGTTTATCCCCGATTTCAGTTCAATTATTGCAATTGTGGATAAATAGGAAAAATGTTTGCTTTTCTGTTTTGGCAGTCGCTACCAGATCGTGTACTGCGAACACTGATCTGGTACACACCGCACAGTCTCCCAGTGCCTATGAATGTATTATAAATGCATTGACACATGTTTGGTGCTAATTGTATGGGATCTACGTGTCATGCGCTAATTTACTCGTAATGTCAACTTTTTCTTTTTAGTTTTATTTCATTCGCTCAATGATTAGTGTGGTGTGGTTCTTTGTTGTTTTCATTTTTTTTATTTTATTTTGCAAAACAAATTGCTGTTGATAGGTGTTAGATGATGCACATCCGGCTGGGGTTTGCAATTCCATTGAATTGTTACTGAGACGATAAGATCGTTGGCTGATGATTAAAACGCACTGTCGACGTGGCGACGTCATAATGCAAATAAAACTGTTGAATATTTTGAGAAAAGACTAGTCATCCTTACCACACCTTATTAAATACATAGTTTGTCCGGCATCACGTCAACGACTACGGCTTGTGCTTATGATGCTGATATACAACTGCTAGAGTATTCTTGGAGAAGCAAAATTTTGTCGACAAAATGATATCGGCTAAGAAATGCCGAAAGTGGAACCTATTAGATTACGTTCCACATAATGCCTTCCTTTGACTCAATAAAATTTTGTGTGGAATATCCTGCAATGCGTATTATTATTGAAGAATGAAGTTAACTCTTAAACAGAAACAATAAAATGTCTCCTTTCTATTACAGCTCGCACACTCACTTGTTACTGCGATGGCAGCTGCCCGGACAATGTGGTCAATGGCACTTGTGAAACAAGACCCGGAGGTTCTTGCTTCAGCTCAGTTGAAGCAGTTTATGATGAAATAACCGGACAAATTGAAGAAGAACGGACGTATGGCTGCATGCCGCCCGAAGAATATGGTGGACTACTCATGGTAAGTCCGGTTGAAATATCTGATGATCCACATGCTAATTTGATTTTCTCTCCACAGTGCAAAGTGGCATCAGTGCCGCATCTTCATGGTAAAAACATTGCCTGCTGTGATACGGGTGACGATTGCAATCGTAACCTTCATCCTGAATTCACTCCGAAGACAACAACCCCACCACCTGAATTACCGGCAACAAATGTGTCTTTCATTTTGGTTGGAATCATTATTGTTGTGATTTCGATCTTCACCATGGTTATGGGGACGCTTTGTATAATGTACCGTCGTCGCCAGAAATTGTGCAAACAGCCAAGACTGATTAACTCAATGTGTGGCAACCAGACATCACCACTCACGCAGTTGGTGGAACAGAGTTCCGGTTCAGGATCAGGACTGCCACTGTTGGTCCAGCGGACTATTGCAAAACAGATTCAAATGGTTCGTCAAGTTGGCAAAGGGCGGTACGGTGAGGTTTGGCTGGCAATGTGGCGCGAGGAGAAAGTCGCCGTCAAGACATTCTTCACCACCGAAGAGGCTTCTTGGTTCCGCGAGACAGAGATTTATCAAACTGTCCTTATGCGACATGAGAATATTCTTGGGTTCATTGCAGCCGACATAAAAGGTAACGGCTCATGGACACAAATGCTGTTAATCACTGACTACCATGAGCATGGAAGTCTGCATGATTATTTACAAAGGAGCGTGCTGACACCACAGAAACTGCAGATTTTGGCGTATTCTTTGTCTTCTGGTTTGGCTCATCTGCACACGGAGATCTTTGGTACACCTGGCAAGCCAGCCATCGCTCATCGCGACATTAAGAGTAAGAATATATTAGTAAAGCGTAACGGACAATGCGCCATCGCCGACTTTGGACTTGCCGTCAAATACATCAGTGAACTGGATGAGATTCATATTGCCCAGAATACCCGAGTGGGAACACGTCGCTACATGGCTCCCGAGGTTCTTGAGGATACCTTAAATGCACAGCAGTTCGAGGAGTTTAAACGCGCAGACATGTACTCAGTTGGTTTGGTCTTGTGGGAGGCTTGTCGCCGTTGTTACACAACAGTCAAGGGATCAAAGACAACCATCTGCGAGGATTACGCCTTGCCTTACCACGATGTGGTTCCATCGGATCCCACCTTTGAGGATATGCATGAAGTTGTGTGCGTAAAAGGCATCCGACCTCCCATCCCAGCGAGATGGCAGGACGACGAAGTCCTACAAACACTGTCCAAGATCATGCAAGAGTGCTGGCATCCGAACCCATCGGTGCGGCTAACAGCGTTAAGGGTTAAGAAGACACTTAGCAGACTGGAATCAGACTGCAATGACTGTTCAATTAAAATAGTGTAGGTTTTTCGTTTATATTTTTATTATGTATACCGTCTATCTGTAGAGTAAGGATGAATTACGTTTAACAACACAGTGTACAAAGTCATATTACGTTTTTATTAGTTTATTTTATTATGTTGGTGTGCCTCATAGCTTTTCCTTTCAAGTTTCCCTCGCATTTTTCTGCGGGAGAGAAAAAGGAAACACATCACCTGTAAGTCTTTGTTTTAATTATTTGACAAATTGTTAATTTATGCACGAAAAAAACATACAAATTCATTAGGGAAACAAATTTAAGGACGAATATGTTTTTGGTTACCAATGGCTTTAAATATTAAATTTATAAATAAAACAAAGAAATTGTTTACTCTTGTAAACTTAGATTAGGGGGATGATATGAGTGAATGTGATTGAAGATATTTAGGGTAGGATGACAGGAGTTCGCGAAACAGTTCAACTTCTATTTGTTATATATACTTTAAAAAGTTGAAAATCTCTCTAATTGCCTGTCAAAGCACGGCAGCGATAACAGCACAGCAAGAATCTGAATTAATTACCTTTTATGACTGCAAGTCCATCCATCAGATTGGATTTATGAACTGCTGTGTACCTAGTCACTTGCCAATGACAGCTTCTTGAGTTCGTCACGAATTAAACAAAAAATGAGAAGGGGTGTCTACGGTTCGATGGCTTTGTTATTTTATTTCATTCAAATCGCCAGCCGGATCGTAGGAAATTGGATATGAATTACTCACATCCAATTCTACTTGGGAAGAATTCATCATGACTTGCTTTCCTACCGCATTAACTCCACTCCTCACTTTTATGTTCAATCGAACTTTTGCTTCGATAAGTCGTTTTAGCGGTATCTGACAATGAGTAACGAAATTTATACACAACAACCAAATGAAAGCCTTTTTTTAACAAAGTCGCTCTTGAACTTAAAGTCAAATTTTTGTCAATCTGTATTCACCCTCATTAACCGAAATCGTCCATATAAACCTTACCTCCTCAAACACTCTTGCAAGAAAAAACAATTTGTTTTCATGTATCAAAAAATATGAAATGCAAAAATTCAATGAATAGTAATTTAATTTTTTCAAAGCTTTAATATTTTTTTTTGTTTATTATTATAAAATCTTGACTTAACAAGTCTTTCATTGAGGGCTTCTAAAAGTTTATTTGGAATTCCAAATAACAGAAAACGTTTTATTGTGTGAAAAAAATTTAATATGTATTCATAAACAAAACTAACTATATATTTACTATATTCAAAATGTGCCAGAATGTATTTTAATCTTAAAGATTAAATAAAACAAATTATATACTGTATAAACTAATAAATACAATTTTAAAACTCTTAAGAATGCCTTATTTTTAAATCTAAAAATATAAAAATTCACTGACAAAGAAATTGAGTTGCCTTGTTGTAAAAACCAAGAAAATTTAGCCTCTGAAATATATACAAAAACTAACTATTTTGCAAATTTTAACTGCCGAAATTTAATATGACAAACCTTTTATTTACAACCAAAAAGACAACGCCGGACAATTTGGCGTAGAAAGTCAAATTGTATACCGAAATTGCAAACAAGTGCATTTGGGACTTTTTTTATTCAACTGCCTTACTTATTGTGGTTATATTCTGTAAATATACTTTTCTTTAACAAAATGTGCAAAATTAACATAAGATAAAAATGATTTACAAAAATAAAAAAAAATTAAATAATGAATATAGTTAAGCTATATTGAAATAATAATTTTTACGTACTTGTAAGTTTCGTAATTTAATTAAAAACTATGTGTATAAGAATCGTGTAAATATTATATTTAAATTAATCACTTTGAATTAAGTTATCTTCTTAACTATAAACTACTACACATGAAAAATTAATGAAACCGGTTTTAACTCTAACTGATAGAATTGTAGTGATCACGGAGTTTAATTTAATAGTAAGTTACATGAAATACAAATATATTTAAACAAATTGTTGTTTTATTAGTTGGCTATGGTTTTTATCGGAAAATGACTACCAAGGGAATGTAAAAAACTGAGTATGCTATTGAGTTATAAAAGACCAAATTACCTTAAAAATTAATTTTTGTTACAATCGTATAGGTAGACCGTTTTCGAGATATTTCGAAATTTCAAAAATAACGTTGTTCGAATTTTTAACCAAAAACTGGGTACGCAGTCCTGGTAACCTCACCTACTTAAGCTTAAATATCGATTTTGGTTGAAATCGTTAGAGCCGTTTTCGATCACATCAAACTGGTACGAAAATGTTGTATGGGAAGTACCATTAATATTGAGGTTACCTTGAAAAAAAAAAAAACACCTCCCGAGCTGTAAGTCCAAAAACTCCAAATCCGAGGTTTGAACGTAATCCGGGAAGCCGTTTAGGCTGTAGGCCTGTGGAAGGACGGACAGACCGGACAGAATTTTGTGACCCACTTTTTTGAGTTCCTCTATCATCGTAATATCAGAATTGATTAAAATCTCGAGTTCGAAATTTTGTACGAAACCAATATCTTTCTCTTACTACGTAATGGAGAAAGTTAAAATTAATGACAAAAAGTAGGGGGTTTTCATGGAAAATGTAGCCAAATCTGGGGGTTTTTCAGAGTTATCTGGGGGGATACATTTTAGCAACGCTGATGTACATGTACAATTGCACATGTGTAATCAACCTTTTACTTTTAATCTGATCATCAACACGATATTTGATAATAATTGATACGTATCAACAAAATGAATGAATCGGTATTATGGTTATCAACCTATCAACATCTTTGATGAATTGTGAATTGTGTTAGATTTAAGATATATTGTGAATAGTTTTATCGAGAAACTTGGTATTAGGTACCTACGGTTGTCAAAAAAGTTGATATTCATAAAATTTTATATTCAGGCGGTTAAAAATTTCTTTTAACATCAAATAGTAAAATTTGTATCCTTGTTTTTATTGTTAAAAAAAATTGTGCGACTGTATCCAAGTCCCGAAATATATGTGTAAACTACGTGCGTGCGGTATGTGTGTGGCTTGATACACGTCATTGAGAAAAGAGGGAGTTGTAATAACCGTATTCTTGTATTATGAAATAACAATAATTTATTCGTTCTGTGCTAGTTTCGGTAGAATAGATACAATCGGCTTGTGGAGCTGAAGTAAGATATGTACATTCGAGACTGTAATCTATCTAGATTACGCTGGACGACAGCATCGATGGTTGTTCCATATCGTGTTGTTGAAATTTTCCGGTTGGAGTTCATTTGAAGATTAAATTTATCTTATTTCATTCGGCTTGCATTGCATATTGTAGAGGTGCTAGTCTACGACATTTTTGTTAGTTGTTGTCCAGCTGTGATTTCTGCGTGCCTGGTAATTCACGAAAGATTTGGCACCGAATTTCCTCGAGATGTCCGTCACAGGGAAGAAATGTGAGACCAGAAAAACATGCTTTATTTCACATCAACAAAAAGCTGAAATTAATGTGCCCCAGCTCATAAATGTATGCAATGATAAAAACGTATGCAATGATAAAACGTATGCAATGATAAAACATCGGGACGCAATTTCCGCCCCCGCAAGTTAAATGTGTGGTATAGTCCACCAGATTCCAACAACGCGCGCTTACACATCAAAAAACGACTTTAGACCGAAATGTCGTCAGTATTTTTTTAACTTTTTTTTTAATGGATTTGGTTATATATGGACTGCTAGTGAAATGTCATTTTCATATACTTCTGCGAGAAAATATGTTCCAAAACAGCACAGGCTCCACAGTTTGCTAGCGGATTAGCAAAGAAGCATAGCCGCCGTCAAATTTAAATTTCCATAGTAACGTAAACAAAAAAGCTAAATTTTTTCAAAAAACATGTATGTTTCCATAGAAACATGTAAACAAAAGAGCGACATCTTGTGCGAAGAGACTCATTTCCATAGTAAAATGTAAACAATAGAGCGTCATCTATTCGAAAGATGCAAAGCTACAAAGAGTGCTTTTCCATTAATTAAGGAATGTTTACTATTTTGAAAAAGAAAACGAAAATAACAATTTATTTACTTATTAACCCATAAACTGACAACAAAAATGCCTACAGGTATCTTCCATGTATCGTTCAATCAAACTAATATCGTGGGAGTGGAAAATTAGTGCTTTTTCTGTCCCAATAGAAAACGACATAAGCGAGATTCATACCTACTTACACTAACACCAAAACCAACCAGAACATTTTTCAAATTTTAAAAAGTGTTATTAATCACGTATTTAGAAGACAAGTCTGCGAAAAATAGAGAAAAATTTACATTTGACCGCTGCAATGGATTATGGATATCAATATAAATTGAGTGGATTTCTATTAGCGTAAATTACAATTTAAGAACAGCAGACTTTTAAAACACGCATTACCACAAATGCGAAGAAAGAAACATCTCGTTTTATGTTCCATTGGGCACGAAAAATCTGAAATCTGAGAGCAAAATCCGAAAATCCCAATGGAAAACGACATAAATTAGGTCGTTTGAAGTTAACTTTATTTTCCGCTAGCAAACTGTGGCGCGTCAGTATTTTTGGAACATGCGTGAAGTTGGCTAGTAGCAGTCCATATATTATAATAAGTCAATGGGTGAAGTAATTTGGTTTGATTTTTGTGTGTCATACAAATTAGAAACGTCAAACTTCAAAACAGAACCCATTCTCAAAGATACTTTGATAAGCATTCACAATGGGGTAAAAACTATCAATTGATACTCATAATACCAAAATATCGATGAATTGATAGATGTTATCAAGTATCAAATAATTGATAGCCATAATAGGGCTGTGTTTCATGAGTAGAATTACAGTCAATCTCATTACCGCACTTAACTGAAATTCTTATTTTTCACTACTTGAACTGTCTAGAGCATTTTTTTTTTGTAAATGGGAACAATCGTTATCTGCGGTTCTAGGGGATTAAAGCACACCAGGGCACATCAATCCGAAGTAGTCAATAACATAGGATTAATGGGTCAACAAGCCGCTCCACACTTAAACGAACCTTTAATAGAATAAAAAAATACTTTTCAAGTTTAGAAAATACCATCGTACCTATATCCTTTCAACTTCAATCAGCAAAGTGAACGAGAGCAACGAAAAAATGAAAAAATGAGTCCTTTAATAAAAAATTCCATTTCATTTACCTTGTGCAATCAACCTTATCTATATTTTCATTTAGAGTCCTACTCCACATGAATGTGAACGATTCGACAAACAAACCGCTTGTTCATGGTTTTCGCAATTTCGCTTCGCAAAAAGTTGAAACACATAAAATAGATCCCAGAAATGACCTACATAGCCGATGATACGTGAACAGCAACTCAAATATGACCCAGTGTATCCAATCAAAATGAAACTACCGTTCGAAATCAATTAGAATTTTGTTTTCCCTGCTCCAACATATCGCTGTCGTCCATTTATTTGATATACTCGTAGATGCAAATGTACTATGTCTAGACGGAGACATCATAATGTTCTATAGGAAAACTACATCCACCCACCCATCCATCCGACCATCAGGACCAGTGGCGAGTTGTCAGCAGGAACATCACCAACATGATCTCCCATTGAAATGTTGTTGCGAAGCATGTGCCTTCCGTTACCCACTGCATATAGCAATTCGCGGACAGCGGTGACACGTCTACTTCCCGCTCCCAACCATTTCGCGGGTTGTAGTCGAATGCCAGAATGGCACCGATCCAATTTTCACACTATTATGTGATGATGCCAAAATTGTAATCCACAGAAGGTGGGTGGATGGCACTGCTATATGCTGTGAAACTCAGTGGACTCTATTAATCCGGCAATGTCGCGTAAAGAGGAACACTAATGATGATGGCCTGGCCGTAATAAATTATTTAATGCAACTCTAAATATGAAGTGAACTCTGTGCTAATGAATCGGGTCGATTCGGGCTCTTGGCATTGAACGAGACTGTCTTGGCGGAAAGCTGGATAAAACTAATTTTTGGTTTGGGTATTTCTAATCTGGCTACAAGGAATTTTGTTCACACATGAGCTGATTTTGCTGAGTAGATTTTCGCAAATGGAAGGGGAGTAGATTCCGCGACAATTAGAGGATGATATTCCATGTTGGGATTTAACACTTTTTAAAAAGCATCAGCTGAAATTATGTAGTTTAAGTACAGTGTAAAGGTCAGCCTCAAGTTTTGGGTCTGAGCATGGTGCTAGTTTTAGTTAAACTACTTTCAAAGATCTCATACGTTATTTGTTTCAAGTCATATATTTTGTGATTTCCTTATGTCGTTTTCCATTGGTTTCACTCGGGGATCCAATCATTCTTTAATCCAATGGAACAAGAAAACTGCTTCTGATTGAATCCACAAAAGTACCTAGATATGGATGAAATTCCAAAAAATAATCTACGGCTGCTGTCAGCTGACCTTTTTAAAATACATAGATAACACTTGTGTGAGTGCTTCTCGAGTGGATTCTGACTTCAAATCGGGAAGCGAAATTCTCTTCTCCGAATCACTAAAAGGGTATTTTTTGTGCTAATGAAACGGCTTCCGGACGGTTCTTTTTGCCCAATGGGAAACGACATCCAGTCTTTCTTGTTGACCGGTGAGTCACTTTTTGGCAAGTCTCGCTGTCACCGTCATAGACAAATCATCAAATCATACGTATGGATTTGTCTATGGTCACAGTTACAGCTTGGGATAGGTTAGGTTAGGTTAGGTTGAGTGGGGTTGTGAGTTCATCACAAAAAGACTAGGCACCATAGTGGGCCCATCGCCATCCCCAGGGAACCGTTACGTCTAAAAACCTAAACCAAATCGCCCAAACAATCAATTTCCCTGCAGAATTTAATAATGGTCCCAATATTGTTTGAGGAACCAACCTCCTCTAAGTGATTAAAGAAGTACCTGCCAGGGTGCTTCCTTCTAATCCGAGCGATTGCTTGACACTCACATAAAATGTGGAAGATGTCTTCCGTGACTTGTAGGTCCTCACAATACCTGCATGTGTCCGAGCTAGCTATTCCTAGTCTCATGGCATGCTTCCTTAGAAGGCAATGTCCAGGAGTATTCCTACCGTTAACCTTAGTTTGGTTCTACTGAATAACAATTCCAATTTATTGTTAAGTAAAATTCCAAAAAAACTGTTTCTTCCAAATTTTTAACTTTATTTCAAATGTTTTGCCACTAGTACACAATTTGTCTTTTAAAAATACCAATCTAGTTGAAAACTATTTGTTCAGTTTAGTCACCAGTCATCATCTCCATGAATTCTGAAAGAAAATTTCAAAGAAATCACATTAAATTGAAATAAAGTTGCAACAGTTGGTAAACTAACCATCGAAATCCACAGTTCCCGAACCATCTGTATCAATTTCAGCAATGATTCCGTCCAAATCAGATGATGAGAGCTTGTCGTCGAGAGCAGCTAGAATTTCCTTCAAAGTTGACGTGGTAATGTAACCATTTCCTTCACGATCGTACAAACGGAAGGCTTCCTTCAGTTCCTTTTGAATAGCTTCAGCATCTTCCTCCTCAAGGAAATGTGCAGCAATATTACAGAAACCGTCAAAGTTCACCTTGCCCGTATCGTCGGGATCATTTTCTTCGATAAGATCACGAAGCTCTTGATCGTCGAACAATTGACCCATTGTATTGAGAATTGTGGTGATTTTCAACGTCTCAATAAAACCACATTTGCTGGTGTCAAACATTTGGAATGCTTTACGCATGATGTCCATCTTTTCGTCATCCTCCTGCTGTATTTAAATGAAAGAGATGTAGTAATTTTATTTCACGAGGGGCTACTTATAGTATGGGGTATATCGTATATCGTATATATGAAAAATGTCCTCGACGAATATTTAGTTTAAGCTCTTTAAAGTATATCTAAATATACGTGAGATATGCTTAACACTTCCCCCAAATAAGAACCAAAAATGTGTGTTCCCATCGTATAAGTCGCTGAACCAAACTATATTTTTAGTAAACGATTTTGATTGTAACTTCCTTCAGAATGCCTAGTCAATTTACAATGGGTATATAGTACATAGGTACTAATTGTCTATTAAAACTAAGAACTTAACCAAAAATGTTTACTCAGTACAAATAATGCCTTCCAAGGAATTTTTTGTATGTGGTATATTTTTAAAATTGTTTATAAACTTGTTCTAAGCACCTAATTTCGACCTCGAAAAATCACTAAATTACCTGTCAAAGTATTATATTTGTGTAGAACAGGTGTGGACAACTATATTCGTAGTGTAGCATGTCAGCAGAAATTGGTTCCGTAATAGAATACCAATACATATTTATTTTATTCTGAATGCCATTTGTTAAATTTTACTTTAAATCTTTGTTATCGAGAAGTACCTACATCTGAAGCGATTTTTCTCTCCGACTATGTAGGAAAAGGCTTTTGTCATTTTAAACGTGGTGTGACTTTTTTGCTAATAATAAAACACTCTAACATCAACGCCTACGATCGCCAAATGGAATTAGTGTTCAAAAGATTGTTTTTGTTATTTTACTGAAATAATTAAGTGCGAAACGTCACTTTGCATTAAATGGAACAAGTAAAATAAACTATTTGAGACTGCTAACAACAACAAAATCCGCCTATGAGTGGCTCCGTTGTTTTTTTCTTTTGAAACTTGATGTTCACCGATAGGTAAACGGAAATGTTGGATAATGATTGACCCAGAATGAGCGCCTGACTGTATCGCTGAGAACATTTTTGTGAACTGTTTTGGGTATTAACGAACGCGAACGTCTGAAATATCCGAGAGTAGCACTGTCGTGAAAGAGGTTTTCAATTAGCCGTGTGGATTTGGCGTAAATTGTAGATCCCTATTCCATGTCTCCTAAGCAATGAGAAACTCATTCAAAACGAAACGATGGGGGAAGCTATGCCTAGGACATAATGCGCCACCTATTTATTTGTTTTTTTTTTTTTTTTTCTTCTAATTCGACTTGTTATCAAGTATTCATATTCATACCTTTCAAAGGAAGTACGTAGATTGAGCAGTAGCGGACATGACACCCACTTCTCTAACTTACATATTGTAGATTCCACTTCAAATCTATATGAGCTTACAAATGCGAAAGTTGTATGTAGCAAATGCAGCTTTGATCTAAAGTCGATTATACTAAAAATTACTTAAAATAGGGCCTATTCATTTCAGGGCACTTGCCAACAATTTTTCCGGCAAAATCAGTCTTACTTATCGCAGGTATATTCACTTTTATACATGACCATCAATTCGTTCAATTGGCTATGTTTTGAACACGGTACTATACCCGCCCTTATTTTATAGCTCAAGCAACACCCACTATTTTCAGTCAACTGTTATAGGTAATATGATAATTTAAAAAATAAAACAATTCCTTTCTTTGATACACAAAAGTTAAAAATAATTTAAAAACTACAAGTATCTATACAAGGAGCTTTCTAATTCGGTACTCACTTCTCACCGCCAATGTGTACATCACAGGTGTGAATTTGTACCTCTACCTCGTATCCACTAAACACATAAATGTAGAGTGGTAGAGTACTAAATTTAAAAATATTTTTGTGCTATCCGAAATCTGGCCGATCAGTAGAAGGACGAGTTGTTTTGTTCTTGGAATTATTATATTAAATCTTAAAGTAAAGCAAAAGTCCGCAAGAATTTTATAATTTTTTTTTTGGTACTGCACAGCCCAAAGTGCAGATTATTCCAATTGCGAGTTAAATTTAAAGTTAACCCTTTAGACGACTTTTGGTACTGCGCATAGCAACTCTTAAAAATATCCACGACCACGAGCCAACAACAAATTATTCAGAGCGCAACTAGATATTTAGTTATACAATGCGCGTTACCAACAACCAGTCGGGGCGTTAAATTCAAATTTGACGAATGGTGGCAATTTCAATATACGTTTGTATAATTAAAATTGGCAAATCACAAGATTTAAAAACTGTTAAATAATTGACACAAATTTAACGAAAGCTGGCAATTTCAATATATATTACATATGTATAATTAAAATTGCCAAATCAACAGATTTAAAAACTGTTAAATAATTGACACATTTCACAAGAGTCTAAAATTTATTACTGTTATATAAATTCGGTGTACGCATTTTTTTTTTGGTCGGCATTCCCAACAGCCAGCTGTTCGAATTTAAATCTCGATTCATGAATCACAAACCCACTTAAAATAAATTTTGCTTAATTTTATATTAAAATTACCATTGTACGACTGTTATTACGCAATAAATCCGTAAACGAGATCAGGGACTACACTTAATCGATCCCAAAAAAGGATGTGAAATAACAAAACGAAAAAAACACGCACTGCAATTTTTCGACAAACTGAAAAATTCGCACACACCACACCGATTCGATCGCGTCTGGATGGATAATCCACAACTAACTAAATCGTTTTATGTTCGAAAATCAATATTTATAATATGCGGTCCCGTGGTACACTCCCCCACTGCTGGTCACCGAAATAGTGGTACTCGGTGGTGTACCAGTGCTTTTTCCCAAATCCAAATGGAAAATGTTGAAGCCACTATAATTTGAGGAATATTTTTAGTTTATTATAGTAAGTTAATGTATTTACTTCAACCAAACCAAAACGAATTCGAATTCTTCTTTGGTCGTCGTCGGCGTGGTCGTATAGTCGTCCTCTGTGTGCGCCTCCTTTATTCTAATTCTAAAAATTCGTTCACTTTTTGCTGTCGTTGTACTTTTTTTTTTCCGTGTTTTCATACTTTTGCGCAAAGGTACTCTGATTTTTCTATTTTGCGTGGGATTGTAGAAATGTACATATTTTTGGAGATCAGGAACAACAACTGTGAAATGTTCGCGCTGATAATTAGAGAAGCAATTGAAATTCCCACAAATACATGCGAAGGTTATTGTGGTGCAATGTTACTACCACCACTACTTTTGGAAGATAATTTGGTTTTTTTTTTTTTTTTTTGCTTTCCGACAGATGGGTGATGTACATTTCACATTTCAAGTCGAAGGTGAAAAATGTTTGCTAAAAATAATAGAGAAACCATTTTTTCCCCAAGAAAATAGAGGGGGTTGCTGATGACTACTTTGGAAGATTATGATTGTTTGGCTGTTGCTGGTGCGGATGATCCGTGTTTATGTTGCTTTCGAATTTGCGTTATTAACTCGGCTTTTCTCTATTGACACCTATGATGCAGGATGGCAAACATGACATTGAAGTGACATGGAAATATTGAATACACTAATGGGGATCATGGTGACGCAAAGAAAACATTTGAAATCCTTTTATTTATTATTGTCAGAAAAAATATCGGGTGAGGGTAGTTTATTTAAAAATTAGCTCAGCCAAAGAAATCTGTGGACGAGCACTAACAGATCTAATATTATAGAAAGCCGTGATATGGAGACCACCGAGGTAGTGGCCAATTAAACGCCCTAGGCAAGCACTGCAAATATTTCGTTTGAGATACCTTCTGGGGTGCTGTTCGTGTTTTTTTTTTTTCATTAATTCTGTTTTCTGGAATAGCAAAAGAAATTATTGGTTGGTATAACTGGTCAAGCTTCCTATAACTTTATTCGCTTTGATGTGTGCTCATAACTTTCCACAATATAATGCAAAACCTGGATGATGAACCAGCAAGAGCTGGCACTGGAAATATTTTCGCTGATTTATTTAGATGATACTAAAGGTGGAGTTCAAGCGGCAGCCTAGTTTTCAGCTCGACTCTTTCTACTCTGAAATATAGAGAAAGGTGTAAAGGGTCTTGTGGCAAAGTATTTTTTTCCTTGTTTATTAGAAGTTTGGACGATTTGTTTGTTGAATGTACTGTCCAATACGACTATAGACAGTTATAGTAATATCATGTAGAGAAAAGTACGCCTTTAGTTTTTTCAACTCTTTTCTTATATTTTTTATGTCTAATAGAACCCACATATTAAGCTATTTTAGGTGCAGTGAACATTGGTGCAATACTCTTAAATTTCGAACGTCTTATACTGTTTTAATACATTGAAATGTAAAATCTTTGCAAAATCTCAGTAAGGGAGTCAAATACATATACATATTTTTTTACATTATTGCTTGCAAGCTACGTCCCATAGAATTTGCATGTTGTAATCACCAAAAGGCCCAAGGACTAAACGAACATTGAAGTCTCCGCCACGCTGAAAGCTGGATATGCTACAAGCTCCCATTTCGCTTGATGAATTTGGTGCGCTAGCGGCGATTATATCCTATAAAGGGAAATTAAAGCTGATGAAATATTTTCTTCCGAAAAAAAAAACTACCAAAGACAGGATCAATCCAATTAAGACAATAGCGACTGTAGCGTATTTTTTCATTTTTCTGTTAGTACTTGAAGTAAAACTGACCATAGTGTCGAAAATCGCCTGCTTAAATACACCGATGGTGGGACTATAAAAATTGTTACAGTGAAACATATTTTCCCTTATATAATTATACATTTAGCTATCTGATGTATGATTATTTCCGATGTGTCTATTCGCACTAATTATAGTTTTTACTTCGAAGACATATAGATCGGGTTGGGATAAAAGTACAGAGTACAATGCTGGAGCTGTTTCAAGAGCGATAGAATTTCGATGCTGATATTTATTATTTAACCGCCTATATCGGCACAAAAAATCAATTGTTTTTAATTTAAAATATGTACTACACGCTTTTTTCACATTAAACAATTGGGTCACACTTTCGGTTTGGATCACTGCTATAACATTAGATCTAAACTCTTGTGTTATTAAATATAATCTGAAACCTTTTAACTAATAGCTTGCTGCAATTAAAATAAATAGGGACGCTCAGCTTATGCCAAGGCGATTGCGTTTGAACTTTAAATCAATCAATCAGTCCCATTTTTGTATTGAAATGTTTTCTTGTAAAAAATGATATGAAAGAGCGCCTTATAACAACTCTTGTAGCTGCAATATTTTTTAAATCATTGGATTTCCTCTCGGATGTTTTTAAAGCCTTCGCGAAAGGTGACACAATGAAACACTTTAAGAATTAATTTGTGTTTATCCGGGGATCGAATCTGAGACCCCTTTCTAAGAAGTCCAAACCACTAACCACTAAGCCATTATTACGCTCAACTCTAGACTATCAGCTAAGCTTGCAACCCAATGGAACCCGATAACCCATGAGGATGAAGAGTGGATCTTTTCTTAAGAGTATAATTGGAAGCTAACCTCGAATAAAAAAAAAAATATTTTGCAACCTAAATGTATTGTTTATTCAGAGTATTAGATAATGCAGTCACGTTCAGAAAAACATATTGTTCAAATGTCCACCATGAGCCAATTTGCTGACCAATTTCGTGAGTTTTCACAACACTTCTAACTTGGTTACCTAAAATAAACTTTTCTGATTAGGGAATTCTTCGCAACCATGCCCACCCAAGTGCAGTCCATTCTCTGAATCTACTTTATAAATTTTAATTATTTCAACAACTTATTTCAAACCTCCACACGCTGATACCCTATATTTTGAGTCCTTTTGCATGCCACCACGACACTGCTGTTGCACATTAATTACGCGCTCGGCAAAACTTTCCGGACTCGTTGTACAGACATTTTCATTAAGAGGATATTCTATCGATTAACTGTGACTGCAGTCAAAGCAAACGCAATTAAAGGAAAGCAAAATTCTACTGCAGGCAATGTACACAGAAAAAATTCAAAACGGCTGTGCGCCTCTGCATCAGTGTGGTCCTGGTTTTCAAAGAAACATAATTTAACGCTCGACTTATTCTGCATCTTAAAAACTTAAAATAAATAAATTATTTATAGGACGTTGGTAACTGCATCGGCCTTCGTCTGTATGAGTGATTCCAATTAAAAGCAAATTCCGGCAAAAGTGGCAGCAGGCATCATCATCATCGGGTGGCGGGCATTATTTTGTTTGGCGTTAGTTTTCTTCCCTGACCAACTTGAATGATGTATGTGTTGCGAATGCGGTGATTTTTTCGAAAGATTTATAATAATCATTCACAGAGAATTTAAATTGCAGTTGGCCACTGGGAAATGGAAATATACGAGGTGGTGCCTACATTTTCTAGTAAAGCGGTTGTTTTTATTTTTATTTTTGACGTAATTTTTTGGTAATAGCGCTAGAAGCGGTTTTTCATTTTGAAAAATGTGTATTTTCGTTCAACTCAATGGGATGCGGTGGTTTTGGAAATAAATTTGCTCTTGAATTAATGCTTCCGCAAATTTAAAACTTCCGTGCAAGTGTAACAACCACGAGTATAAGTATGCAAGTTTTAGTGGAATGAACTCGTATATATTGTTTTGAGAAAAGCGGCGGATGGCATGAAAATGTGGACACATTTAGGTTGAAAAGGGGTGGCAATTTAAATTATGTTCGTCCGGAAGCTCCATGAATTCACATGTGCTAACAATGTTTGAATTTCATACTTAGGAAAAGAGATGTATTGAAATGGAAGCCTGCAACTTATACAATTTATGGGTAGAGAAAAATGCTTCACATTCAGTTAACTGACCTTAAACGTTGTATGCCCTCTATTGTAAGTGGTGGAGAGGATATACATTTATTCTACCCACTACTACCTATATTCATAGTTGGCTAAAAGTTTCTTTCTTTTGTTTCGCTTCTCTATCAGGAAATTTGTTTCCCTTCCTTGCAACGGAAATGCTGAGAATGTTTTCCATGATTTAATTCCCAATTTCAAGCGACTGGAGCTGTAAATACCATTCCCTGGGGAGCTGAAATAAATCAGGAAATAAACTACTCCTTCAACATGGGGCGGAAATTCCATCGAATTAGGTGAGTATTTGCAGAAAAAAGAAAAACTAAAGTATTTCCGGAATTACGTATTAGGTAGGTACTCTTGCAAAACACTTTTTTTATCTTCTATTTATAGTTATATAGTTGGAGGTGAGGTGGTATAATTAATTTAAGAGGAGAAATATAAAAGAGATTATAAGTGTTATGGCGAAGATTATCAGGGAGGCATTTAATTAGTTACTTTTAGGAGTTGGAAGGTTTTTCTCTGCAGCTTAAAAATTTTGTAAGAGAATCGTTGATAAAATTTGCTGGGTTAAGGCAAAACTTTTATGAAGGAGTGGTTGCATTATGGTGGCTTTGCCTTTCGCTGTAACTTTCTAATTGGTATTCCACAGAATTGAATTGAATTGCATGGACATCGAAAGCATGCACGATATATTTGAAATGGAGAATGTGCAAAGAAGTGAAAACATTCCAAAAATCGAAAATATTTCGATTACAATGCGTTTGATAGATCATACGAAAGGACAATTACGATCAATCCTCCGTACCAAAGACTTAAAGCTACAGCGGATAACACATCGATTGGTAAAGCTAACTTGGGTATAAGCAACGCGCCAGATATTGGAGTGGATTGACGGCTTCATAGTGCCCCATTAATAGACTTTTCAAGTGTCGACAGGCTGTTTAGTAGATAAACTAAACTTGAAACGATGATCTCAGTATACGTCCTGTAAAATTCGCTTGCTACTTGTACTGTTTTAACTGCTAATATGATTTGCTGCACTTGTTGGCCACAGGCAATTTTGAATAGCTACTGCAGCAGCAAAAAGTCTCTGTACTTTGGGTTTCTTTTTAATTTTTTTTTTTCCATATCTATATTTCTCGGAGAGGCACTTGCACTTAAAAATTTCCATAGCAGGAAATATACAACAGCAATAGAAAAAACTTTTTTTCTGTAGGTAATTATATTAACTCATTTTTATACCGCAGACTAAATTTGCCTAAAATCCTATCATGACATCCAAGTTCCCGCACCAACCTCTTTGTAGCCATCAAATACCCCATTATGCTTAACAACCTCAACCAAGTCATTGCACCATTTTGTACCTATCGGTCTGAAGAGTAGCGCTCTCCAGTGTTGCCGCTGAGGAAAAAAAAATTGTCGCTAGACCATAACCTAAAATCCGCTAGAAATGTTAGTTTCTGAATTGCGAAAATCCGCTAGAAATCTCTAAAATGTCAATTTGAAAGTAAGTTCATAAAAATATGTGTTTATTTTTGAAATAAATTGTTAATTATTAAATTATTAATCAAATTAAATACTGAATTAAAAAAAAAAACAGCCAATAAATTCAAGATAACAAAAAAATAATGTCAAGTAAAAATGAAACGTTTTAAAAAGAAAACAATTTTAGCGACACAGTTATATTAAAAATCGCTGAGAGCCTAAAAAATAATGTTGCTAAAGTGGCAACAGTGGCGCTCTCCATTGACTCCAGCACTTTTGCCAACCTTCTCTTTGAAAAAGAAAAGAAAATTGTCCCAACGATATCGAGTTAATACTCCCGCCAGAGCGGGTTATTTCGCTTAAAAATGTCCGCTTTGGCTCAATACTCCTTTTCAAAGACAAATAGATTCCTGTGTTACGTTAAATAACATGCCAATCTCACGAGTTTAAATCACAAACGAGAGTAGAGTACCTACACTTCCAGTTCCACAGAAGCCACAAAAAAAAAATCCGCCTTGGGAACAAATCTGTATTTATTTTCGAAAAATTGCAAAACCAGTTCCAAATATCCTTCACCCAAATGCATTGAAAATATATATTACCCTCTACTGTAATTCTAATTACCTCACATTGCTCTACCATTCCAAAAGTATGTCAATGGGTTGCACTTAATCCCACAGCTATATTGAAACATTTCCTACAGTAACAGTGCCACTAATGTGAAGAACTACAAAAGATTTAAAGATATTACATTTTCCAAGGCGCAATATCTGAATACCTTATTCTCATGTTGGCAATGTTTCGAGTCAAATTAATTAAAAACACCAAGAAAGACGAAAAGCAATAAGAAATCCGCTTCTTGTTCTCATGTAGCTGCAATCCTCAAGAGACTTTCGCTGTGGTAAATAAAAAAAACATTTGTTGCAGCCTTAGGCCACACGAAGATGGCTCACACTTACATTTTCAATTTAAAATAGTAAACTAAACTCAAGCAGGAAACCCCCGAAGACAAGAATAAAATAAATAAGGGAGAACAAACTAAAGAAGGTTAATTCTTTAGCATACTCGGAGAGTGTCTCCCTGGTGCTGTCGCAGAATGCCCTTTAGCTATGATTAGGATTGTGGTAAAATAAAATAGAAGCAACAATAATGGAGATGTGAGTAAATAAACGTGATCAGAATGAAACACACAGGCGAAGAGTGTCCCATTTGCAAAGGCTACCTCTGGAGCGTGTCGCTTAACTTAAGATATAAATAATTAATTAATTTATGTAACTAAATTTAGTAATTAGTACTTATTTTTTAATAAAATTAACTTATGTTTTAAATTAAATGGTTATATATATAATATAATTAAATTTAGTATTTCTGACTCATTCACTAAAAAACACGCACAATTAAGAATTCTTCTCTTGGAAGTTGGGTATAGGTCGTTTGTTGCCATTGGTTTAAATGAAAATCATTTCGGTTATTTAATTTGCGGCATAATTTGTGGACACAGATAGGCCATCTACAAACTACAACATATTATAGTAGCGTTAAAATAAGCTTTATTGTCATGTGTCCCTTAAAATGGTATCAATTGACGACAATAAGCCACTGATTTTAATTACGCTGGTGATCGATTATGTCGTGGCATGGTTACGGTCTACCACTTGATACGCGTTTATGAACTGAGCTTTATTTTCATTATTCCTAATTTGACGGCCGAAAACCGCAGGTTGTGGGGACCTACATTACAGATTTGCGTTATTCATTTCGGATCATGTGCCGTTTATTGGTGAATAACATTTTTGCAAATTTAAATTAATATTAATTAAGTCAACATTATGGCTATTGGTTTATCTTGGTGTTTTCCGCCAAGTATGTATTTGTCCAATTGATTTTTTTTAATTGTAAGAGATAGGAAAGTTATTGAGTTCAGGAACCGATTTGGTCGATATATGAACATACTTTTATATTCTTTCAATGGAATTTTTGAAGTGAATACTCTTATGCGCACGCTGGAGCTAGGGAGTGAACTGGTGAATGTGTTACGGAAATTGTAATATGGTCAGGCAACGGAAGTGAATCTGCTGGATTAAACAAGGAATTGAATCTTAGACTATGAAATTCATAAGCACGGTCTTACACAGCCACTAGACTACTGAATCTGTTGCTTAAATAAAATTTAAGTTGTATTCACATGAATAAAAAATTCAAACAAATACACTAAAAACGTTGGATTTAATTGCATTATGAAATTTTTTTTAAATGAATGAATGTATAATAGTAAAAAGATTTGGTTCTTAAATTAAATTTGTTAGTACAATTCAGTCGATTCGGGGACATAGTAACGTGTCCAAATTTACTTAATCACCGATGTACTCCTGCGAATGACAGTTGTGCCTGACAGGTAAAACCAGTACCTACATAGTTCTATTTGTTTTTATTTTTTTAATCACGCAAATTTGTCATTTCAGCTAGGAAAAATTAGTTACTTATGTAGTTTTCGATTTGGCAAAAGATCAATTTTTTTTTTTTGATCTAGATTGCTTTTCATGTTCGATTTGCCACAAAAATCAATATTTTTTTTGATCCCAGATCACTTTTGAGAAAACTCAATTTTTCCTCAGATTTTACACATACTTTCACTAACACCAATGATTATGACACACAGCGTCGGTTACGAATTGTTTATCGTTGGAAGGGTTGCTTTTTTAACTGAATTATTTATTTTACGCATATGGGATCGAGTTTTTATATTAAATTATTTCGAAATGCAGTACTATAAATGTGTGAAAATCAATTGAAATGGATTTCGAGTGCAAGTGCAAAAATGTTTTATTTTGCCGCCAACTCAATACACACACATACCAATATAATTCAGATTTCTGCTGCCAAAAGAACATGAAGATCAAAATCTGAAAAGCCAAATCGAAAACGACATTAATGTAATTTCCTTATGTTCTTTTTTTAGATGTTGAAAACGTGTTAATTTTAGACTTTAAAAATGTTGTCCTTACTTTAAATGAAACTGTAGTAATTTATTTAGTAAAAATCGCGTTTTTCATTTGGCAACACCCTTCTAATGTTTCAAACAATAAATTATAACTATTACACAAAGGTTTAAAAAAAATATTTTAGTATTTTTCGCCGAATCGACGAATCACCTTACTAATGGCAGTCAGTAACCTTAGCCTTCTAGGGTTAACTGAAGTTTCACTTCTGGTGTGTGGTCATAATACACCGCTCATACGTGAAGTTGCTCTGTCATAAAATGACAGCTACGAGTATATGCTATTGTTCAATAGCAAGGTAGGTAGTCCCAATATTCACTTCATTGATAATCAACCATTCACCTTCAACGATTTTTTGGTTAGATGCAACATAAATATGTACGCGATTTTTTTTTAATACAAATTCATCAAGTGATCACAAAGATTAAAATGGTTTATTTTTTGAATAGTAAATTCGTATCAAATACCATCAATAAGTTTAATTTTAACGCCTAGCAAAGCAGGCGGGGGTCCGCTAGTAACCAATTTGTATTTTTTTTCACACTGCAAATAGTTGCAAATAAGACTCCCCCCATACGTGTATACTGTATATCCTAAGACAAAAAAATATATATCTTCTAACTTTTCCAAGCATAAAAAACCTTTTCCCCAACCAGTAATTAAACATTTTCTTTACTACTATCTACCAGGTGATCTCCATCAAATTAACTCAAAGAACCCGTGTTCACCTCATCCTTATCCAGATCCATTACAATTAAGCAGGACTATAAAACAATGGCATACCCCCAATTGCGCGGCTGCCACTAAAATCTCATAATCCTTTCCAATACATCATTCCTCAGCGGGCTTCCTTCCGTCCATCAGGACTTCCTTTTTATTATCCTTCTATAGCGCTATTAAATCTCAGACACGACAAAGGAAATACCAACCAGACACACAAAGACCCAGGAGACAGAAGAGCGCACCCATTATCAAGGGGATCTCCTGAAATTGAAAACATAAAACAAGAATAACCACCAACAGCCTCAGCTTGCATTTATCCATTCGCATCTATTCGTAGGTGATGAGAGAAAAGACCGCGGCGCGCTTTGCTGTCAACGTACTTGATAGCATGGTGTGCAGCATAAATTGTTAAAATAAAACGAAAAAAAAAGTATATTCCCTGCCAAAGTCGAGAATGGAAAAATTGAAAAGCTCCTTTTCACAATGCATGTTGCATCTAAAGTTGTGCGCGGTTACGAGGTTCACTGTTTCAGCTGGTGTTGCTCCATATATTCCCGGAGCACGTTGCTGACCTATATTTTTGGAAAGCTTTTCCTCTCTGATATCTCCCACTCAGGCGAACTCGGTCGTTATGTGTCTCTGCGGAAAATCTAAATATTCACATTTGTTGTTTCGCCATACGGAATACGGATACGTCCCTGGCTGGTTGTGTGCATTTGTTTGTGTTTCTTCCATAGTAAGGACTAAGGGTGGCAAGGGGGCAAGCGGGGTATAACATTTATTGAGAGAGAGACCGACGAAAAGAGTGACCATGCGCGTTTTACATCACATGGTCTGGGGACTGTTGCAATGCAATAGACACAGAGACGTCACTCGTTACGTGGTATCGTCCATTCCATGGAGATTTTAGTAGTGGTTGGTATTGGTACTATGTATAGTACATTCGAAGTTAAATGGGCAGTTCCGACGAGATGGAATTTTACATGCTAGATATACGCTGTCGTTTGAGTGACTTTTGCATCGGAAAATGCCTTCGGTTAGAAGTTTTTCGATTTGTGGCGATATTTTGTAAAGTATGATAGGTATGCGATCAGGGATTTTTCAAAAACAGTTGTTGTATTTTTCCACTTCTCCTATGTCCAGTTATGATCCAAATTCCTAAGATCGAGTACAACGTTCATCGCTTTGCCAGGAGATTATTTCCAGTTGTTTCCAAGACAGGCCATAAAATCGATTATTATATTCATACTTGGCGCAGGGTAACAGTGCAACTAGAATTACACCAGAAGCTTTTCCGGTTGCCTTGCGAAGGCTTGTAAAACATCCCAAAGAAGAAGTATTCTCTAAGGGTATCTTCCATTCAAAACAACTATTTGTATATAGACACGAATGCCTGTTTTACGTAATAACAAAATTTCTGAAGTCCACCACAAACCCTAAAGCCTAGTATGCTGCTCGCGCTTAAATTAAACCCCCCACACAAAAATGTCTTCAAGGATAAAATTATTAATCAAAGCAGTTCAACCTAAATTTATTAGCCGCTGTACGAAAACTCTCTACAGAATTTCAGTAAGCGTATTAATGCAAAATACATTTTCCCACAGCTAAATTTTGACAAATCAGGGAAAATATCGGCATTCGAAACAAAATTTCAAACGAAACATTACCAATGGAGAATGGTTAGTTCAACAAAAAGAAATTCATTGTTGTTTATTTAATTTCTTTTAAAATTTAGAAAATTTCTTTAGAAAGTACCAAGTGACTAAACAGAGCAAGTCAACCAGCTGTGCCAACACATTTATATTTTTGACGAAACTTACACTGTCAAAATTAAGCGAACATTAAGCGAAGTGGTGGAGAGAAACATTGGAGAGGCGCTTAATTTTAGCTTTCCTGGAACGGCATACAAGGCTTAAGCTTTCGATTGTGAGTTTAAATATTTTTTCAAAGGAGTCCCTGTTTTATGTTATAAGACATTAGATTTTATTAAACGTTTAAATTTGTTCCTCAGAACAATTTTTAAACATTAAAAAATCTAAAATTTTATTCTTTCTCTACTCAAGAAAATGACACTTTTAAAAAGCCCTGCTTGTTTAGAGAGGATGGTTCTCTATAAATATGTTTGAATATTTGATTCTCAATATATTTCTTTATTTTTGACAATTCTTGTATACAATTCAGAAAACACGGTCTGCCTGACAGAGAATGTACTGCCTTTCCAATTTAGTTCGAAAACAACCATCGTCATATACAGCTCCGACAGAGCATCTCAAATATGCATTAAGACGACACTGAGCACACAAATCCTAATTGGATCCTGCGAGTCCTCTCCGTCTTTACGGACACAGCGCATGTCAGACCCCAGTCGCTCTAACTGCTACAATAATACAGTCCGAAATACTTTGACTTTCCTCTATCAATGGGGGGAAATCACTAAAATACCTTACAGCTCACACATCACATTATCCCCAACTGTTGTTCTCCTCTCACGAATTACGATAGTGTGTAGAGAAATTTCATAGTTCGCACTGGAGAAAATTCCATCCAGCAAATCCGAATTATCTGTGTGCTTTACCACCAAAGTGAATGGCACCAGCTAATGCCAAAGACACACTCTCTACCCACAGGAGGTTCATATAAAATGCAAACGCGTGAAAATCTCCACTCCACATAGAGAAGAGAGAAAGGACTTTTCCGTACATATTTTTATTTTTATTTTATTTTTTTTTTTCGGGGGGAGAAACTTTGCCTTTGCTTATTTGACTCCATTTCGCCGCGCCGAATAGCCTGCTCTCATTATAGTTGGAGCTACAATTCGATTCGCATCTGACACACGTTTCGCATCCGTAGTTTCTGTTCGGAATTATTCATTTGTTTAGATATATTACAAGAAGGAAAATAAATTTTTTTGTGAGTGAGTGCTTACCCAGCGGGAGAGTTCACGGTTCAACAGTGCTAAGGTTTTCGTTGCATTCCCCCCCTACACTATGTCCCAAATTATTATTTAATTGGAGTTAAATACAAAAAAAAAAAAAAATTAATAAAAAAATTGTCACACAAAAAACCCCACTTAACACTCATCCCTAATCAAAACCAAATCAACCAGCCACTTTACACGTTCGATGGATACTTTAGGACAACCCTTTCAGCCATTCGACTTGAGAATCTTGTTGCGTTTGTTGCACTTTTTATTGGATTTTCCTTTTCTTACAAGTTCATAATCAATATTTATGTCTCCAGAGCCAGAGATAAAAAAGAAATCGTTTCCTTTTTTGGTTCTATTTATAGATACTTTTTGAGTTTTGTTCGTTTTGTTTCTTTATTTTGTATCTCAACGTGAGAAGATCCACTAATTTAGGTTTAATGTAAATTTTCTTCTTCGCTCTCTTTCTGCATATCTGTCAAAAAATATACAAAAGAAAAATAAAATAAAATCTATCTCCTCTCATAGAGGTGTGATTGTGTATCTCTCGAGTGCATTTTTGAGCAAATAGTGATACGTGCGAGTTAAGGTGCATATTTTGAGGAAGAAGTTTCAGTTTTGAAAAGTGCGCGTATTTTGGAAATCTCCCAAAAGTTATTGCAAGAAAAAAATAATAGTTTCTTCTATCGGCGTCAGAAAAAAAAATTCACCTCGAGACAACAACTTTCATTCATGGATTTCATTGCTAGGTAAGTTAAAAAAAAATTCTCCTATCTTGCTTTGGTAAAAATAGACCAAACCAAATGGTGCTGCCGATGCAGTTTCTTGTTTGGTCTATTTTTGATTTGGCTAGGGTATATTCTAGATATAACCATCCTTCCAGATTTTCGTGGACACATCTTGGTGTGCTCTGCAGTTTAATTGGTGTACGAGTTATCATTGTTATTGTTGCCTCTATAAAGTTTAACCCTCGCTTCTCGTAAGAAGCTTTTCACTGAATGCAACTGTTAACACTGAGAGACATTGGGTTAAATAATAATCAGTTAAAGTGCTTTTAGTTTGGGTATACTATTGAATATCTATGTATAATTGTATATAAAGGACAAAGTCGTAGTCGTCGTAGTGAGAGGATGCATGGTCATTGAAAAGAATGTTGAACTGCAAACCGTAACTGCGAATGCGGGTTGAGGGTGGCAAAGGAGTAGATAGAAAAGTGGTTTAGTGCAAGTCGTTCATACTCATTGAACTATATTTAAGAAAAGAGAAGGAGAAATAGGGGCTGAAACGAAGAAGAGTGCAATGTCTTCAGATAGTCGTTATTGAGTTTCCTTCTTGTCATGTCGGTGGGGATGGCGAACTGATGGTGAGGATTATCTAAAGAAATCGATGCTTTTGCTGAGTCGTAATGAAATTTTCAAGTTAACAACTCTTGAAGTAACGATTCATGAGAGTCGGGATTAAAACATCGTTTGCTTTAGCTGTGGCCATTAGGTACGTTCATGGTCGTAGTCTTGCATAACTAAGGGTGAATAAGGTCACTTTGTAAGGCTGTTATTAACATATACCTATGCATGTTCTTTGGTGTGTTAAGTTAGGTAACTTAATGCTTGCTTAGAACCGTAGTTAGCATGATGGACTTAAAAGGATGGCAAGTGTCGTTATTACTGGGCCTTATTGTATCGTATCAATATCGCTGACTGTGTTAATTGACAATATTTTAACTAAACGTCAACCCCCAAAGTATGCTGCAAATTTTAGATAGATGTGAGAATTAAACACACTGACTGTTGGAACATTTTAAAATGTTATCTAATCACTTAAAATTAAAAAAAAATCTAAACAAAACTGAGCATTTGAAACCGAGTGTTTGAAGTCTCGCAATATCGGATATAAAATAAGATAGCAGTCATTTTGGTGTATCGAAAGATAAATATTTTTACCTTAAATTTAAGACTAAGATTAAGTTAAAAATTCTATGAATCAACAGAGCGGGAACCGCGTTCTGTACGTTTTAAAAATCGTTGATCTAATATTCAAGCTTTGATGCAACACAATTAGAATCAACTTAATACTAGAATTCGCCCAGTGATAGAATATAGTGACCTGGCTTATAGGTATATAACATATTGGAAAACAAATTGCACACAGCATTGCATCTAAGTAGAATCTTCCTAATAAAAAAAAAACAAGCGAATATGCTCGGTCTTACTAATAATCAATGACTAATGTCGACGACTAGTTGGATGTCAGCTTTAGTAAAAATGTACAGCATTTGTGAAACGGTACCAGTAAGCAATTATACATACACATTTACTAGTCCGACAACTTTCTTAGAATATATTACATTTTTTTTCATTGCAGAATTCAAATTTCGTAATTTCTTTTCGTGAAAAATAAGATTATGGTCTCTTTCACAGCGAGGATTTTATTCTAAAAAAAACGAATACATAAATTGCAATTAAATTTGCCCAACAGATATCTTTCAAAGGTTTTTGAGCCTTGTTATAAGCAAAAAACAAAACACAAAATACGAAATGCACAAAATATCAGCTGATCTGTCAAATATCATATGCAAATCAGTAATGCCCTATCTTTCGATCGAACACAATTTTCAGTACTTTTTATAGTACGCTTTAATTGTTTTATAATACTACTTCACGATTGTTTTATGAGTGCATTTGTTTCGTAATAAAATCCCTTTCAAATAAGGTATTGAATAAACGGAACACAGTTTATTTGAAAGCTTTCATTTTTTCGTTTTCGTAGGCTGACGATGCAAATCAAAACTTATTGGTGGGCTAAATATCACAATTGCATCGTTAGCAAACGAATATTCTTGAAAATGGAAATAATAGGTGGCTGAATAAAATAAAACCGCACGTAGGAAGCGTGTTAATAACTTATCGCTTCCGGGCTTGAAAATAAATACAGTTTAACCTACAAAAAATTGTATGACTTATATATTACTTAATTCGGGAAACTTAGAAACCGACAAAAAGTTTAAATTCGAACTGAAAGTACACATTTTTATGCACACATATTCTTGTACTACCTGTTACCCCTCCACAGAAGTTAATAAACTTGTTATTTTGCTGAGTGTTGATAATTCTATTTTTATAACTATATTTTCCGCGAAGTGAACCTTTTGAACCATTGTCTCATTAGAGATCCTCATTCTCGGTAAACAAACACCTTTTGCAAAGAGTTTGAAATTTGTTTGGTTGCAACAAAATATCTACCTGAGCCGCCTATGGCCGTCCAAACTTAGGTAAGAAGATAATTTATTCTGATTGCGACGACTGTCAAAAAAGTCTTGGAAATATCCCAAACTTATATAAAATTATTTTTTAGTAAGCAACTATTCGCTGCTCGCAAACTATTTAAAAAGGAAAACAGAGAAAAACACGGAAATAAAGTAAATATTTGCATCTCAAATATTTTCCACTAAAAGCCACACGCAAATAGTGTTGCTACAATAAATGAACGAACGAAAATCCTAAACAAATATCAAAACAACTTGCAATGGTGATTAATCTATCGATCTCTTTTTTTGTGAGAAACCTTGATTAAATATTGAATATCAAGTATTATATCAATAAATCCCAATTTCAATCCTTGTTTCTTGGAATTTTGCCACTACTGACGATATAACTCGTTAGCCATCAGTTATCAGTTTCCATTTAAGTACCGCGTATTATTGAGAAGTTGTAGATATACAATTACATAAGTCGTGCTTCGTGACGTTGATTTTTTATAATACAATTTTAAAAACAGCATTAAACAAAATTTGTAAAAATCCAATCTCCAAGCTTTCTAATATACATGTTTAAACTGAGAAATTTCCGTTCAAAATTGTGGGAAACTTCATACTTTTGCTTCTTCCGTACCTAATTTCAGAACCGAAATTCTTAAGCGCACTCAAATGTATGTACCAAATATATGTACCGACATAAGTGGCCTCATTTTCTTTTCCTGAATCGTTGCCGTCGCTTCTCTATATACGGATTTCATCCTAGGATTTTATTTTCGCTATTCACGCATCTTCTATCGGAGAGGTATCTGTTCTGAAGGGCAAACAACATCATCAATCAAAAGGGATCTAAAAATAAGCAAATCAAAATATCACTGAAGATACCACTTCCTAGTCTTCAGCTAAGAAAGTCATCTGTGACATTTTCATTAACAGGCAGTTAACACAATGTAACTTACCGCATCAGTACAGTCTAGACAAACAATTAATCTGAATTAGCAAAGTCTATAATCAATCATAACAACCTAACAGGTACGCAGACCTACGCGGCCTATCATCCTTGTCGACGTACTTGTTCTCCGATCGGACTGGAATCGATTATTGCTTTGTATAGGCGAAAAAAAAATTTAGCTCTGCTATTAAGGGGACAATCTTTTTGATTGACGATAGCTCAGTTAGACTTCCACAGTTGTTTTCCTTTCATTCACGTCTGCTTTTGTGAGAATGAGTAGGAAACGTATAAGAGTTTAAATTCTTATTAAACCGTTTCATCTGTATATGAACAAGATTTTCCACCGTCAACCGCAAGGTATCCACCACCGACCCGGCAACAGCCATAATAAATTACGTCTGTCAAGAAAATATCCCATATTTTGTCCAAATGGCATTCATATTGACCTTTAGTTGTGTATTAATGTGACCAATCGTAAATTGATACATTCATATTGTCGGCAATGGAATTGGCATGGAGTCTTAGTTCCCATTCGTCCCCCTATTTCTCAACTGACCTTATCGCAGAAGTTCGATTCCCCCCTCCGACTGGAGTCTATTTATTGTATTCGGCATGAAAACCCTTGTTACACGATACTGTATACACACACACACTTGAGTTGAAATTCAATGGCATATTTGTTAAGGGAAATCTGTGAATAAGGACGAAAAAAATATACATTTTTGCACTTATCCATATAAGATAGGACAATCTCTTGTTATATGACACTTTGTTTACTTTACATGGATAAAGGAAACAAAAATTAAATAATGTAGACGTGATTGATGTCCTTTCGTAAAAGCGTTCAAAACAAGCACTCTCAATTCGATCTTCCAAGGGAAGGCGCAATTTTCTATTTGCAGTCACACACAGTCCCAGCACAACACAAAGTCAAACATAATTGTATATTCACAAATCAAACATTAGACTAAGGTAGGCATCCTCTTTTGATCTCTGAAATGGAACCGTCTGTTGGATTTGCTTTTATCTTTCGGAACAACATCTGTTCGACGTGTTGTTTCAATTTTGCTATGAACAACAAAAACAGAGATACACTGAAACTGTGGAATAATGCGAAAGCGCACTAGAAGACACAAAACGCAGACACGGGCATAGTTGTAGTACAAGCTTGATGTTGTCATGCTGCGATTGAAAATCAACAATTGTTCCACCAGCACTGTATAGCACTAGTAGGCAGAGGAGGAGTTCCTGCAGGCTTTTATCCTCCTAATTATATTAGCGCTCGACTGTAGAGTAGAGAATGTAGATGATACGAGGTTATCTCATGGAATGTGTGTCTGCGATGCAATTTGTTTGTTGCTTTGTAGCATTTATGAAATGGTTTGTTAATAAAAAGCAACAAAACATAAAAAACACCGTCCTCGACCTGAAAACAGAAGGATACAATTGGTCACA
The DNA here is from genome assembly GCA_949126925.1 of Cheilosia vernalis. NCBI lineage: Eukaryota > Metazoa > Arthropoda > Insecta > Diptera > Syrphidae > Cheilosia > Cheilosia vernalis. Next base: position 9,686,454 of record OX421362.1, read on the forward strand.
GATAGGAAGTTATGGCATTGTGCGAGATTTTCCACAAATAATACAAAAATGTTACGTATACGCCATACGCTCATACCAATTTTATTAATTTGATCAGTGTGCGTTGTAGACAATATAATTTAATTTATTTTATAGCTTGTTTGTATTTGTATGGATGTTCAACCACTAGTGACAACTCAAGAGATTATAATCAGTTAACAGCAACGATAGCAGTTTGAATAATTGGACATCCGTGTGAAACTTCAATATGCCAATGCTATTGGAATCACGAACACAATTAAGATTCACTTTCACTTTAGTAGAAAATTAATTTGGGGGAAGCTTCATCTGGCAGCAAAGTTCCACAAGCGCTCCATATAAACTATTCCATTTTTGGTACACTGTTGGTGCATCCACGAGCAAGGGGAATGAGCTGTATATGCAAAGTTTAGTTACTTACTGGCTGTGTTTTTTTTTTTTTTATTTATGAAAAATCGCCAATCAATAAGATGGAATTTGTGTAAGCTTTGTAGTTTCGAAATTCAGAATCGACTCCGGACTTACAACCCATGGAAGGTATGTGCAATATCACTCAGCTACGCCAATGACATTGACGTAATCGAAAGGTCTCAGCGAGCTATCAATCGTGGGTGTTGAGGTAAAAGTGGCAAGTATTTGTCTGGCGGTGAATAACACCAAAGCCAACATCTTAAAAGCTCTTTTGATTCAATTTCTGTAAAAGAAAGTAATTTAAATGTGCCGTCTCATACTGATATGGCTGTGCTAGAATGCAATTGCCCTACCACACATACTAGGCTATGTTCTTTAGTCTCTGGTATAATTGAATTTTGAAATAGATAACTTATTTGGTAAACCTGACTCGGTAATATAAAAAAAAAATAAATAGTTGGGGCAACAGGTCTGTAGGGACCCTGGGCCTAGCTTCTCACAACCATTCGTTTTGTGTGAGTTTTTAATTTTTGGAACGAATGGTAGGGATCTACAATTTTATGCCGATTCCAAACGGCCGATTGAGAAGCTCTTTCAAGACAATTATACTTTCGGATGTTTGTCAGACGTTCGCGAGAGGTGGCGCGGTGAAAAAAAACCCTGAGTTGGAATTTGGGTTTTTGCGGGATTTAAACCTTCGACCCCTCGCTTAGTAGTCCAACATACTAACCACGAAGCCACTGCGCCTACTCGGTACTCGGTACTATGAGAATTAAACGTGTTTCCATTTCTTCGTTTATTGTTCCTTAATCTGCTTTCACTTTCAAGATTTTGGCGAAAAATCTCGAAATAAATGAACTGTTGAACCAGATCAAATAAAAGGTCTTTACTTGCTGATGGTTGGTAAAAAAGGGAAGATTATTATTAACTAAAAGTTTAAGTCAAAATGAAAAGACGAGTATAATATGCAGTTGGTGTAATTGGTCGGCAGTATTCTGGGATTCTTAAAATGTTACAAATTTTCTCGCTGTCTCACTCCATATTGCACTCAATTTAGGCCTATCAAGTTAAGAATCTAACTCGTCGTCACAATTAGTTATTCAAACTTGCTGTAATAGAATTTCCTGCTTACCCTGAACGATATTCTAAAATACTGCTCGAAAACCCCAACTTTCATTTCATTTATCTCCCAATTTTCCCATATTTTCAGTGAATTTTACACTCCGCTTAACATGTTCACAACACATCCTCATTTTCATAATTAAAGAGAAAATGAAAAAAATAAATATTACAACGTGTGTGAACGAAGAAATATTATTTGCGATTACTTGCCATCAGGCTAAAAACATCATTTTAATGTTCGCACCAGCTTTCAACTCAACTGTAATGAATATGAATACAGCGAATATGAAGCTGCAAGTTAAATCATCTAAAATGGGCGAAACCCAGCAGTCCCCAGCATAACACTATACCACCGACCGTTATAATTCTCTCGTACGTATAGCTGTCCTGTAAATTACTTTTGCTCACGGGGCGAGAGATAAAATAAAAAGAAAAAGTTAAGTGAAATGAAAAAGATGATAAAGGACAACCGCCAAAACAAAACAGTACACAGATTTACGTATGCTTTGCAGTAATTCTCTGATTCTGATGCAGTATAGCATAGAGGACTCTCAGCAGCATGGACATATAGATGTGTTGGAGTGGAGTTAGATAAAGACACCATTTATCCGAGGAATCTACGTCACATGATCCACTTGTGTTTAACGATTTCTAAATTAAGGGCGGGGACAAAATAATTTAAACATACCATGTTATGTAAGTGTCTAGAGGTGTGTATGCGTACTGTTGCCGTGCCCGTGAATTCTAATCAGACATTCATGGAATAAGTAATAAACAGTGATGCGACTAGCTCACTAAAAAGAAACCAACGTGGCAACTAATTTAAAATAACTAAAGTGGGTTTATGTGTTACGGTAATGTGCGGTTAAAAAAGTGTTAAAAGAATACGCACTACAAAATTAAAAATAGCCACTACAAATTTGACTTTTATGGTAAAATATTTAAAGAGAACATTTTTAATACGTAGGCTAACAGAAAAGCATTTATAATACGAGGTTTGATAAGTCAGTGACTTTTTGAATTTTTTGCTCAGTAACTGTAAATTTTTATTTAACTATCACCAACTGTCATCTTTTGTTAGACTACTGTGAAATTTTGAGTAACCGGCGTCATTTACTTTGTGTTTGTGAGCTATTTAAAACAATAAACCTCCACAATTTTAATAAAAATGGAAAAAGTGAATTTCGTGCGCTGATTAAGCATTAGTTTTTATGTCTAAAAACAATCACCGAATCCAAAGAAAGGCTAGATAAATACTATGGGGTATCTGCACCATTCATTTCAATGGTTAAAAAGTGACTTACTGAGTTCCGTTGTGGTCGTACCAGCACAAATGACGCCGAACGTTCAGGACGCCCCGAAGAGGTCGTTATACGCCAGAAATCGTCGATAAAATCCATGGAATGATATTGAACGATCGGAGAATTAAATTTCTTTAGATGGCTGAGTAACAATCAAGACAGTGGGTTTCTACAGGCGAACGTGCACCAAAGAAGGCTGAAGTGGGTCTTTCTGCCAACAAGGTCATGGCCACAGTATTTTGTGATGCACGCGGTATCATTCACATCGATTACCTTGAAAAGGGTAAAACTATCACCGGCGTCTATTATGCAGAGCTTTTGGATAGATTTGATACTGAATTGAAGCTAAACGCCCGCATTTGGCAAAGAAAATAGTGCTTTTTCATTAAGACAATGCAGCATGACAAAATTCCACAAATTACGCTATGAACTGCTACCCCATCCAGCATATTCTCCAGATTCGGCCTATTTCCTGTTTCCAACCCTAAAAATGCTTGGGCGGTAAGAGATTTAGGTCCAATGAAGAGGTCGTCATTAAAACAAATGCCTATTTTGAGAGTTTTAAGAAAACCTATTATTCGGAGGGAATAAAAAAATTGGAGTATCGAGCTAAAAGGAGATTATGTTTACGATTATGCAAACATATATATATATATACCTAATCCTTATTTCATTATGATTAGTATTTATCCTTAGTGACGTTTTGCCTCTAAAGTCTCTGCCCGAACTCTAGTGGAAAGCTCTTCAGCTCCTACGAGAAGTATATTTGTTTGTCGAACATACATCTTCCCAACCAATTAAAATGGTATACTTTGAGATTTCAGAACCTACATTTCGCCTCCTGACATACATTTACCCAAAGAAGGCCATTTCCGTTTTTTCATGAAGAAAAATCTCAATTCACGTGAAAGGCCATGAAATAAATTCCTTGCTTCATGGCAATTGCATGATCATAAAACCAACTCTGCAGTCATCAATTTCGATTGAAATAAATAAATTATAACACCATCTTCTATGTACTACAATACAAGGAATCGCATTCGGAAGGAAAATAATCACCTCAGCTGGAAAATTATTTCATTTGTATTACGAAATTTAGGATGAATTGTGATGTTTCTGTCTAGAAAGGTTGCTCGTAATATAATTAAAATGTGGTCAACATTGAAAGCCTCTTAGAAGCATACATTTCCCTTCATCATGTCTTTTCTCAATTACATAAAAATGTTAATATTACAAGGGCTCTGCAATGAATTCCTTTTACCCATGGATAAAGCTCATTATAATCTTCTTTCACTCGCAATGAATTCTACATGTTGCAGCACATTGTTAATGCCCCCAGAGGTAGGTAGGTCTCCTCCAAACACAGGTGATTATATTAAGTGAAGGAAAATTAAGGAATTCCGTCCTTTGTCAGTTTGCGAATTATGTAATAAAATAAGATGAAGTTGCTCCTGTGAGGTAGGGTATTTTCATGGATTTATTATTACTGTGCAAATCGATGACGCATTCTATTTACCATCATAAAATGTCCGCTGTGTACCGAAATGAAATATTTAATGACTGAGATTAAAATGTTTGTAGGTAAAGGAAACCAAAGGAATAATATTTATGGTAAAAATAGCATATATAAAATGGCAACATATTTTATAAGAAACCGTTACATATGTTCCGATGGTTAATGACATTGCAAAGGAAAACCGTCAGAGAGTATACTTTCATGCCTTCATCACGAGTTATTTCTTTGCGTTCGAACTTAAGCAATAAGTCAAGAAGATATATTAAAAATTTCTGTTTCCGTCAACTTAATTGAATTATAGTGCAAAATCGGAATTTAACATGTGCCATACATTTGTTGTGATACTCAATAGAGTCGTTTGGGGTTAGAGCACCGAAATTGCTACCTTTCAAATCGATTAATATGTACATATATGCAACTGCCCGCTGTCATTTGTATGGCAACTATCACAAATGGCCACATTGGGAAAATTAATGGCTGTTATTACTGACATTTTCCTAGAAGTTAATCCACACAACAACTATCTCTTGACAGTTGAATTACAATAATGTATCTTCGAAGGTTGATGCCAGTTAGGTAAGTAACTATTTACGTAGAGGGTGAAATTAAATTGTTCCTTCGAGACTTGACATCCGTGGTGAATTAGCAGTCATTCCCGCGAGGATAATTACAGCTCGATTCCATGATATGACCCAGAAACATGTGCTACGGAATAATTTGATGGAATTGCGGACGACATACCTATATCGCTATTTGATTGGGGATTACATAAAAATGATTTTTTTTATAGGGTGCAGCCTTTGAATATAAATGTAGTTGTAATCTACATAGGCACTCTGGTAAAATTCAGATACGTAAACGAGTCCATAAGGGAAATACATGAGTTTGCAAGTACGAAATGTTAATGAGAGTCCTATGAACGTCCGAGTGAACGTTTTTTTTCGCTTCGTTTTTGTTTCGCAAAACGTATTTTTTATGAAGAGCTGTACCTACAGGGTTCGTAAGCAAGCTTACCCGAAAAGCAAAATGAATTAAATATAATTGGGAGTGGAATAGAAGAATTTGTTTTAGTTTTCCCTAAACAAATTTAAATATAAACACTACTTACTTACTTTGGTCCTTTAACCCCGCGAAGGCATAGGGCGTCAACCACTCCTGCGCGTCATCTTGTTCGTACTTCTGCAACGCGTTTGAGCTGTCTCCAGCTCAATCCTACAGAGTTCCATTCCTCCTCAACTGTCCTGCGCCATGTTTGCCTAGGTCGCTCGATTCCATTGCATGGCGTATATTTCGCAATGGAGTTGTCTTCGTGACGTAGGGTGAGTCCAATCCGCTGAAACTTTCTCCTTCGTTTAGAAATGTTGATAGGTTCTTGGCGCGTTCTCACATCAAGCTGTTCGTTGGAGATCCGGTTTAACCAAAAATCCAATATAGAACTTAAATATTTTTATTCGACTATGCTCTTTTTTTTTACTGAAAACGTTGAAAATGTAAGAACATATTGCAATCATGACACTTCTGAACAAAAAACATTTAAAAATATTGTAAAAGAGACTTAAATTTATTACAGTCCGGAAAAAATTACATTTTCATTATAGTTTGTGTTTTGCTTTTTAGTTGGATTACTTTCAAGTTCACAGACACCGAATTTGGTCATAAATACCTCGAAAACGTTGTGTAAGCATTTTTTAATCCTTTCAACAACTTGGCACTACTTTTTGGTGGATTGACAATTTAAGGAATTATGTGCCAAAATAAGCCGAATGTCTTACTGGGAATTGCCATTACACAATGTGTCTGCAAATTATTTGAACTTTAAAAATCAAGATAGTATATGTTTCCGTTTTTTTCACATCCATTCACATAGCATGAGTGCTTCTAGGTATATTTCTGCTGATACCTATATCGACAACTTTTCCGCTGCCAAGAAAAATAAATCAAAGTTTTTATTCACCCATGCGAAATATGAAAATGGTATCTAAAAACTGGAAATCAGTAAAAGCAATCAAAGGAAAACATTGCTAACCCGAATCCTTCTCAGATCATTGTCCTTTTCGAACTTACAGTAGTGTCGTCCTCAGCAAAAAATAAAAGATAATCAACCAGAGAAGAGAAAACAACATTCGTAGTTTTATTTCTTCCTTCCTCAAAGGACACATATTTTGTGGACAAGCAAATGTGTAAACTTTTCTAGCATTATGTGCAGACGCTGTTTGCTTTTAAAATAAATTCGCCTCCAATGTGTTATATCGTGTAAGTGTATTAGCAAACAAAAAAACAAAATCCCATTCACGAGTTTTATGATTTCTCTATAGGAACACATGCGGTGATACTGAATTTGTAAAACCGTCTTTAGGGTGGCTTTCTTGTTTGCTTTCTTTCCTATTATTATTTCCCATTAGGTCCCAATCATCTTTTATTAGACAATATCCCTTGCCTTGTTAGGGGACTCTTTCTTGGTTTCATTCCAGAGTATTGACAGCGTTCTTGATTCAGCGATTACTATCGATTTACATTTATGCCTTCGTATTTGAATTGGGACACAGCAATAAAATGATGACCTTCGTAACAAAGTGACACGACAGGCGGAAAGCAAAACAGTTGGAGCCACTTATGTAAACATGAAGATTTAGATGTCGGAAGTCGCATTTGTCTTACTTGGTTATATTTAGCCACGGATTTCCTGAAAATATCTGCATGAACTAATTAAACTGAGTGGCTTTTCTCAATTGTTAGTACACCTATTTTAGAAACAATCGTGCAAATGACTTCCTTCGTGCTAAATGTAATTACTTCCGCAATTAAGAGAAATAAGATTAAGGTAATTGGAAAAGTGTTGTGAGGGTTACAGTGATATAGTGAGTGACAGAATTCAATGTCTCAGTGGAAAAAGAGCACTGAATATGCTCGGTGAAGAGTATACGGTACAGGAAATCCGATATATGAAGGTAATGAACGTCACGCGACATGTTGTCTTTTTTCTTCCGCATTCTGTTTTGTGTCTTCTGTCTTCTGTCTTGTGTTTTCTATCTTCTGTCTTGTGTCTTGTGTGTTCTGTCTTTTGTCTTCTGTCTTCTGTCTTCTGTCTTCTGTTTTCTGTTTTCTGTCTTCTGTCTTCTGTCTTCTGTCTTTTGTCTTCTGTCTTCTGTCTTCTGTCTTCTGTCTTCTGTATTCTATCTTCTGTCTTCTGTCTTCTGTCTTCTGTCTTCTGTCTTCTGTCTTCTGTCTTCTGTATTCTGTCTTCTGTCTTCTGTCTTCCGTCTTCGGTCTTCGGTCTTCTGTCTTCTGTTTCTGTCTTCTGTCTTCGGTCTTCTGTCTTCTGTCTTATGTCTTCTGTCTTTTTGTCCTCTGTCATCTGTCCTCTGTCCTTTGTGCTCTATCCTCTGTCCTCTGTCTTCTTTCTCTTGTCTTCTGAGTTCTACAGATAGGTATTCAGTTACAAAATGAAAAATCACAAATACGAGTATTTCAAGAATTTCATGTCACACATTTTTAATTTCGCTTTTGGGCCTATATTTTTTGTTGAACCTCTCTAACGCAACATTATGAATCCACTCATTAAACGCGCCGTTTCTGATTCTACTGGGAAATCAGATGGAAATTCCAGAAAAAATGTGATTGTTTGTGGTAGAAATCGGACTGAAATTTATTTCAACAAAATCTGCCAGTGTGACATGTTTACATAACTTTTTCTAATTCACGAAAGAATAGCAATTGCTTTTTCAAATTATATATTTTTTTCTCTTTCTCTAATCAACTGGCAATGGTATTACTCCACAGAGCGAGATGTCTATCCTAAATCGAAATTTATTCCGACAAACATTGCTGCAAGCGATGCAGTCTGCATTAATAATAATAATCGTCTTCTGCTTGCGTATGAATGGAGCATACAATTCAATGTGTGACAGTAAAATACCGACTGACATGTTTTCGCTAACTAATTTGTATACAGCATTGCTGGCAAATTTCAAGGCTCTTTCCACAGAGTAAGTCTGTTGCGAACAATTTTGAAGGTTGATGTTAGGTGTCAGTATTAATGTGAAGAGTTGGCAGGAAAAAATAGTGGAATGGAGGAAATTTAACGTGATTATCCTTAAAAAAAAAAACCAACCAGATATAAGATTTATACTCATTGAGTGAGGTTTGATTAAAATAACTGGCATGCACGTTTTGAGAGAGGAAATATTAACCAGTTATCATCTATCATTGACAATTTAATTTACTCAAACGGAATGGCGTTTTGAAAACAATCTTAAGGCAATAGCATACCAATTCCTTTAGCATTTTTATTTGAATGATAATCGCATTGATTCTTACAAGCCACTAAACCTAATTGAATCAATATCCCACCATCGATTTTAATCACACTCCTTAAATGATAAATTAGCCTTCGTCTCCTCCAACCAAAATGAGTATCTACTACCGCAAACATCATGCTTCACAATCATCCACTTCTAACTCAATTGTTCAGTGATCTACGTGAAGTGATTTCGCGCCACGAAAATAAAACAAATTTAATTTCATTAATTTTATAATCTTGTTAGCAATTATCATGAAAAATGTATCCCTGCAACCGTTTGTGACAATCAAATAGATAAATTTTCTGCTTAATAATTCATATTTTCATTACCTTTGTAAGCAGCGAGAGCTATTGCGTTTTCAACGTAATCGGATGCACGAACTCGTGGATTGTGAGCATGATGGTGCATAAATAAACGTTAAAATAAATTTGATTATACTTGAAATCGAGCTTTATGGAGAATTAGAACAAAACCAAAAATAGGTACTACTGCGGAATGTTGTGAATTAATTATAGTGATATCGAATTACGTAAAAATGAGTTCGAGGTGGAAAAGCATCGAACTTTATGCGGACTTAGCCATGGTTATTTATAGTTATAAACATACATAACATGATTGAGTAAATTAGCAAATTGTGTTTTTTTTTTTCAGTTATTCGAATTGATTTTTGTTTTCTTTTATTAAACTGAGTATTAAAATTTTTCAAAACTAACCATCTCCGTTTCTAGTCCTGTTGTCTGTCCGTAAATACAGTTTTTATAGACTTTTAGAGATATCGAACTTTAAGTTGGCAACACTACTTTTAACTGGCGGCCATTTTGTTAGCTGTAAAGTGATTTATTTTTAGTTTGGTTTGGCGTTTCAACATGAATAGACTGACGCCTAAACAACGCTTCCAAATATTGCAAATTTATTTTGAAAATCATGGTTCTGTTCGAAATACGCGAATCTTGTTTAGCGATGTCATTAAACAAAACTGCCGTAGGTATTTGGAGTATACTCATTATTATAATGATTATAAGTTGAGACACTGTTGATTCCACAAAAACTTACTTTTTGGTGTTCTTAATGGGTTAGTGGAATAATTGGTCCGTACTTCGTTAAAAACGATGCTGGCCAGAATATCACAGTCTATGGTGACCGCTATAGAGCCATGATTACTGACTTTTTATTTCATCAATTGAACAGCCATGATGTGCAGGAGCTGTGCTTTCAACAAGACGGGGCAACATGTCACACAGCTCGTGATACAAGTATTGATATATTGAAGGAAACGTTTGGTAACCGAATAGTTTCACATTGCCGACCCGTGAATTGGCCTCCAAGATCGTGCGATTTAACACTGCTTGACTATTTTCTGTGGCGATATGTGAAGTCGCTAGTCTACGCCGATAAGCCCGAAACGATTGACCACTTGGAGGATACCATTCGCCACATTATTGCACATATAGGTACGGCCACAAATGTTGGGAAAAGTCATCGAAAATTGGACGTCCAGATTAGGCTACGTCCGAGCCAGCCGTGGCGGTCATATGCCAGAAATCATATTTGAATTATAATGCCAGAAGATTATCTTCCAAATAAAGTAAATTTTATGTCAATTTATAAAAATTGTCTTTATTTTATTCCATTACCTACAAAGTTCTATACCTCTAAAAAAAAACTCCCTTTATAAAGACACTGTAGGGAAATTTAAGAAATATTTCAAAGAATTTAATAAAATCTGCGATTAAACTTACAAACATTTGTTAAAGAAATTAAACAGAAGTTGCGGACAACGTCATGGGACTTATTTTTTATAAATTCTTTTTATTCGGACTTATTCGTCCAATAAAATTCTTTTAAAAGAAACAAGATTTGGTTCAAGAAATGTAAGCCTATTGAACGAAATAATCACCATTGGTTTGCCTGATCCATAAGAAAGGATACCCTGGAAACTGTATCAAATATAAAGGCATGAGTCTTCTTCACATTGCCTGGAACTTATTTCTCACAAGTTGTTACAAATAAAATACCAAAACGAAAACACATTCATAAAGTTAGAATGACCAACCACCTCCACACTACTCTCCGATGTGTGCCCTATAAACAAGATACTAAAATCCCAATTCAGAACATGATTTTCGGCAAATTCTCGCTTTTCATCCTCTCAAAAGTTTACAGCAAAACTTGACTCTTTTATCGTTTTCCTTATCTGAATAAATATCAATAACATTTTCCCCATACCCAAAACTTATACAAACACCCCCACAATGCGCAAGCATATTTTATATTCACTTGTACACATTTTTATTTGTGTATGCATAAATAGCCGAGTATCAAATCCTATGTGAAAATGAGAATCCAAATCAATTAGCCTTGTGATGTATGTGAGAGAGTAATCCAAAGATGACGAGAAAAATCCTTACTCTTCCCAAGTAAATCTTTCCTTTTCGGTTAAGGATTTTTTGTTTGCTCACTTTATTGATATTATACTTGGCAACACAAAAAAAAAACAGATTTCCTCACTCTTGCGCGACGACGAAGTGAATGGAGGAGGTTCTTTTTCCGTTTTATTTCTTTATCGTCCTTTTAGGCTGGCCTTGTGTACTTCTATACCAAGAGTAATGGCATTAAATGGGGTGGCGATGATAATATTAATAGAGTAAGCTTTGTGTGGTTTCCATGCCGACATTATTTTTTCTCTTGTACATCCTTAAGTCATGGGAAATAGGAAATAGGCAAGCATTTTAATATCTGGTGTAGAACGGAGAGAATGGATTGAGACACGGCCAGCCAGAAGGCTTTAAGCAATTTAATATGGCTACTCATAAGGCTGGAAAATAAATGAGCTCAAACCTTTGAGCGTTTGTCAGGCAATCTATCGCAAATGACCTAGCAAACTACAAATCAATCTAGATTGGAGATTGGAGTTACTAACCGTGCTAGCAGCTTAATTTTAAGATGTGTGAAAGCATGACCTTCACGAGACGCCAAAATTAAACTGCGGCAATTTATTTTATTAAGCTCCTAAAAGTGTTGATTGCTTTAATGATCTTGGTGTGGTCTTTGATAGAAAACTCACCTTCAATCTCCATTAGGATTTCATTGTTAGCAATGCAATAAGCCGATTGGGACTTATAAAACGTTTCTCAAAGGAATTTAAGGATCCCTATGATACCGAAATTCAATACTGTTCTCTCGTTCGACCTGTTTTGGAATACTGCAGTCCTGTTTGGTGTCCGTCCTATGAATCTGGAATCTCAAGAATTGAAAGTAACAAAAAGAAGTTTCTTCTCTTCGCATTACGTGATTTGCCTTGGAACCCCGAAAGTCGTCTTCCATCCTACATAAGTTGATTAAAGTTGCTGAATCTTTAGACTTTGGAAAAACGAAGAGAGACATCCGCAATGTTATATTCCCGCCCATACGTTGAATAAGGGCTGTTGCTTTATGGAGCAAGATTGAAGCTTAAAAAAGGTTTTGCTTGTTATATGCATATTAAATCTGACGTTAAAATATATTGCCATGAAATGAATGTAAAAACTGCCAGAGTTAAAAAGGTAGTTATAGAGAAAACTATTAAAAGAAACCGTCGGCTATGAATGGGACCGGCCAGCAGTTCTTTGAAGCGGTGGTACATTGATATGAAGCGTTATCAATAGTTATCAACATCAAACGATACATTTAACAACGAGTCAGTAATTAATGAAGTCCAAAAATAACTCTTGTTATTTATCAGTATGTGAAATAAGTGTTGCACCGTAATAGCTCAAGAACCCTTTGTGGCATCCTTTGTTATTCGATATTACACAATAGCACGTATCTATATTAAGAATGTATAACAAGCTTCCAATTTCCACAAGGCTACGATAACTAGATAACATTGTTCCCCAATTTCCACAAGGCTACGATAACTAGATAACATTGTTCCCCAACTAAACCAAACTACCAACAAACACGCACCAAAAACGCCAACCTCCCAGACCGAAAGCCTGTAATAAAATCTGAAACTTAACTCTTATCCAATCACCCGCCATTAAGATGTGTTCAAACTATAACACGGATGACGAGGCACATTTCGTTCTCCTACATTAAATATTGTGTCCCCTGAATGACCGTATATCTATATGTACAACAACAACAAAAAACTTTCTCAATATAATCCACTGAGTTGAACTTATTGCTGACGTCACTAAGTAAAAGTAATAAAATGACTTCAGCGCAGACACATGCCACTGAACGATACACACGCGTCACCCAGAACTCGCCATACCATTTGACCTTGAATTCAAATTCTAATTCAAATATTCGCTCATAGACCATGTGTGCCCGTCTGCACACTCACGCACCTGCTTCACATATTTCCTTTGTCAATATTTATACGGGCTCAAATGCCATGTGTACCTATACACAACACCCTGAATCTGACAGTTACATTGCCTATTATCCGGCGTTTTTCATTAGCTCCTATTTGGATCGCATGCTAAGGCCTTTGAATGGAACGAGTCCTTCAGCTTTCAGGCCGTCAGCGTAGTTCGTCGTCGCCACCCACACGTACTTTATAAGAAATTTGAGGATCATTGATGTCAGAGACACCATTGGATACTCTGACATTTAACACACAATCAGGTGTGGGTTAAAGAGTTGTAAATTTTATTATACCCCAGTTCAGTATAGACCTAGTACGGAAGGACACCAAATGTGAGTGGCAGTAAACTCATTCAAGCGAGGGCAGGACAGTGTATTTTTTTTTCTCGCCCTTCTGCATATCCAATTGAATGGGAATCAATAATATTGATTGTATAGTAGGGACCTTCGTTCAGCGTATATTTTTTTTTGTTCTCTCTCTCTCTTGGCGGACATCGTCGTCAGATATGATCGCCAAGTGCGAGAAAAAAAAAATACAAATCACACATCATTAGCCCACGGTGATTATAGGTCACCTAGGGTGAATCAATCTTTCTCATTGCCTTCGGTGGCCAGGCCAATTATATACATAACGTGTGGTGCAGGAATGAGGAACGACGAAGACTGGAGTTATTTAAAGACCGTGTTTTGCGACTGAACAGCTACAAGCAACAACACAGTATACGCAGGTTTGCAGATTTCTTATTAATTGTTTTGCGATTTTTCACTCATACGGTGCCGCATAGGCAGCCCTTCGACCGCGTTCAGCCTTCGCCAGACAGGTAACGAAGACATGCACTATAGGAAAGTTTTAATAATTCAAAAGCATCCTTATGCCCCTTGCAGGTCGGTTACACGTGTATTCGTGGCTAGCATGTGTACGTACTGCGGAGGTGAATGGATAGGGAGAGTCGAACCAAGAGTGGGTCATGGAAAGGGGGCAGCTTATGGTAATGTGGATGTAGATGTGATATTCCCTATAAATAAATACATGCGAATAGTAAACCATTTTTCACACACCCAGTAGGGCAATTTTCTGGAAAAGAACAAGAACAATTTAGACGAGGGTTGTAGGCAGTAAATATCAATTTTTGATCAATGGTAATTGTTGTTCGATCTTTATTAATAATTGAATAGTATGAACGGAAAGAAGTGTGGTTTTCAAACAAGTGCATTGTTGTTGTATTCACTTTCAGGGAATTTGTCTTTTTCTATGAAAATATCCTTCTTCGTTTTCAAACTAAAATTCTTTGAGTGACAGACTTTGAAGAAACAACCAGGATAGGTAGGTAGCATATATAGAGATCGGGATGCCTAAGATGCAAGGGACGTGGTGAGTGAATTGTCGTTATCACTCTGGCCCGATAGGTCTTCCATATCAACCCAAACTAGTTGATACTGTCTTGAACAGGATGGTTTCATAACTGTGAGTGGGCTAATTTTTGTTTAAATCAAGCTTCTAGTGTGTGAAGTACATGGAAGGGTGTAAACTAATATTTTCCCATTGATTTAAAACAAAAAAGAGAAACTGCCTGCAAAAGGATATTTCATTTTATAGCAGTCTGTCCCATATTCATTGTTCACAAAGCGTTAACCGGGTCTGCCCTCCTCGCATCATCATACAGAACCAATGACACAACTTAAAGTGTGACACGACAGAGCCATGCATGAGCCGAAACGTACAGATTTTTTCCAGGAAAAGAGAGTGAAGGTGCATTCTCCCATTGGTGAACTTTTTACCTTATTTGAAAGCAAAAAGAATTCTAATCCAATTTGATCCTTCCACATGTCACGTTCTATAATCGATAACTGATGAGTTCTTATAGCAAACAACGGTAGGGTTAACACGATCGCTTTTCCATTTTAAAACGTCAAAAATGAATAATCTGCTCGATTCATAATTTTCGACCATCAGCCAAATGCCAAGATATTAACTAAAAAAATTACCTAGTCCTCGATGTTCCATCAATCATTCGCCGTACACTCATAACTCCTGTGGCCAACAGTTAGTTGCTGGCCTTTAACATTTCCAATAAAGCATGTCTTCTCTTTTTTTGTATTTCTCGCGCAACTCATATAAAACAAAAACTTTGTTCCATGTTTCCTAGCAGGAAATACCCACGAGCCAGCCAAATGGCTTTCTTTCTACAACCTTCCTCCTGTTGCTCCACACTTTTGTCTATGTTTGCGCACGCCGACTTTGACGAGTTAAGATCTTATCACATCGGCATCGGAGTCATTAGGGCGAAAAAATGCCAACTTCCTTGTTTTGGGTCGACATGCGATACGAAAATTCCAGATAATGCCAAGTAGAAGGTACTAATTAGTTAGGAAGTATGCCTGCTCCTTAATTGAAAGGCTAGCTTTGTGTCAAATCGTCAGCCTGTTGTCGATAACTGCTCTGATGCTTCAAGGTGCGAACAATAACCGGATTAAGTTGTATATACGTGAAAGTCTCGATTATAGCAACAACTATTCATAAATTAAGGAGCGCAAAAGATATACACATAGATGTTTGTTTTGACTGCCCCCAGGGAGGACTACTGCTTCGCCTTGATATGGTGTTGATGATTATGATGACGACGTCGATGGTGTGGCGAAGAACTTTTTATGCGCTCTTTTATGGATTCCTTGTAATGTCATTATTTTCTGTTATTTACTGACGGCACACCATGTGCTAATTATTATTATGGATTATTACAATTGGACATCTGCTGATAGTATTTTGACCTGAAAAATGGTAGCCATGCGGAATAATTCGTTAATGGGTAAATGCTTCACAGGCTACACGCAATTAGTGACGAATATAGTTCGTATATAAAATTGATTACCCTGGTTTGAGGGGTTTTATTAATTGGTGAATAAAAATTAAACAGAAGCAGTCATTTGTGTTTTAGTACAAATATGAATTGTTGTTCTTGTGTGTAGTCGACGATGGACAAAGCAGATCCGCAGAGGTCTTTGATGTCAGAAGAGAATTTAGACAAGGGCATTCGTTTTCACTCGCCTTTTTTCAAATCATGCCAAAAGTCTGTGAAATAGTGAAATTATTTCCCACCCAAGGTGAAGTAAGTTTCCCATGTGAAGTTATTGCCCGTGAAGCTATTTCCCTGTACCGAATATAGTGTCAATCAATGAGTTGAAAAACACGTCGAGAAAAACAAAAAGAAACTCTTCAAAATCGTGGCAAAAATACACTCTTGGAAAAAAGCGATTCAAATATAAAATCTAGAATTTCATTGATAAACGCCTCTTAAAATGAGTGAATAACGCTTCGAAAAAGAAGTCAATAAACTCATCCAAAAAGGCGTAAAAAACTGCGTTAAAAAAAACCGTGAAATATCCTGCCGCCCACCAAGAGGCGGTAAATAAACTCATACACGATTCCATAAGAAATGAAGAAATGGGGAAACGACATCTATTTTAATTTCACCAGGCTTCAAATAAATGCAAGGGATTAACAGTTTTTTTTTATGGATAGAGAAATTACTTTCTGAACATATTTTGTTGAACAAAAATCCTCCCACATTTTTGTACAACAAACCTCACTGAATTGTCTAATTATACTCAACTAAGCGAGCACAGATTTGTTTTGAAGCATAGAATAATATAATGACAGCAAATAGTTAACGCCCCCGGCACACGCTACGCTGTAATAAATTGACGACATTAATGTCCATTCAAATAGCTAGCAAATCGATAAATCTCTTTGTCGAAATTATGATCATTAGTCGACGACCACAAATGTTATTTATAATCTTCTTGGATTTTTTTTTCTGTCTATCCTTCCGGGTAATGGCTTGAAATGTGTAATTAGTAGAACAGAGAAACGCGCTGTTTTACGCTCTGCAACACATTTCACAGCTTTACCCACGAAAACCGCTAATTTAGAGAACGACACACCCTGGGCAAGGTGGGAGGAGGTGGCGGTTATTCAGAAATCATAATGTAGTACCACCATCAAAAGTCCCAATCGCACCCTATATTTGGTTTCAAATTTTCCCTTTTAATCGCATGCAGAGAGTTTATTATGTGATTTCAGACCGAAGCTTGTGGATTGTTCACTTGAATGAATCTATCCAAATACACAATTTGAACTCGAAAATAGTCGTCCCAGCCCTGCACCGCACCACCGGTAGGGGCGTGCTATTCCATAGCGCGTGAAACACATGCCTATTCAGTGCGGATGTGCAGAGCAAAGTTGTGGGTCCTAAATGTACCTACTCGTATCTATAGACACTTTAAGGATTTCGTAGACTGTCCTTTTTGGTCGGACAATGAAACATTCAGCACAATAGTGGCATAAACTTTGTATAGAGAAAATAACTTTTAGCTAAGCCACTTATTGGGGTAACCAATTAAATTTAATGAGTGTCCTTTAGAAAATAACGCTAAATAGATAATTTTGGTTATTGTCAACAACTATTTAATTAATTAAGACAAAACTCATAACTCAGAAACACAAATTGTGGTTAATTATGAGACCTGCGCCAACATCAGCACTAGAAAGTATTTTTAGCATCCAAGATCTGCATAAAGTCCACAGAGTTTGACATTAAATTTGGTTCTATAATTACATGGATTTCGCGGAGGCGTAGAGAGGTTTGTTTGACTCCAAAACAAAGTATGTACGTGATCCAGCGCACTTTTCCAAATACAGTGAACATTATATCTCCTTCTCCTCCATTATATTAACGTTCAATTAGATCATAAAGGACGTTGCCATGAAAATGGTGGTAAAACAAAATTACTCCCAAAACGTTGGGCTGAACTTGTTAATAGAATCCATACAAATTGTATGAGATCGATAAAGACTTCTTCGGTTGCTATAACACTTAAAAACTCAAAACGTAACTCGAGGGTTTTGACTAACAGTCGATTAATTTTAACAACTTTAAGAACTTTCAACGTTTTGCTCTTTGCTTCGGAGCCACTTTTCAAATGCCTCACCACAAGGAAACTTATTTCTACTCCCCCTTTGTGGAAGGAAAAATCTGGGAGGACGCACTCCAATGGTTTTTTATTGAAAAATTATATTATCCTAATCAAACAAATCCGTAGGAAAATTTATACCTCTTCAAAGGCTTCCACCGATAGGTACTCGTCGAAAGCATTCGTGACGCAATCAAAATCACAGCTACAAACAAATAGGCTATTGAGATTGTTGTTCGTGATAGTCTCTGAAATTGATACTCCCTGTTTGTCTGGGCATGAACTCTCAATTTTTGAAGTAACCCCTAATGGATCAAGATTGGCGATAGGGTGGGATAAGGTCTACACGACTGGATCTGAAAATTGAATTTGGTTGGAATAAAAGCTTCTTTAAACAACACAAACATTTTATATACCGACTCCCTTTTTTTGGTGTGGTGAGTGTAAGACACTTAAATCGATATTCCTGTTGCAAAACACATTTTTGTTTGAATAGAATAGAGAGGGAAGCACAAGTAATACAAATTCCAGCTTTTGTTTAGAACGTTAGTTCTTCCACTGTTCTAATGGTTTGTTCCATTACAACGCAGGCAGTCACGTCCACCTGGAAACTGACACATCTTCGATACAAACGCATTTGCCTCATACTTTTCGAGCTCAAGCGCTTTTAAAAAAGAAACACCTACTCCCATCGTGGCTTCATCTTACCTTCTACAGTTTCAACTCTTAAATTTCATTCACAATCTACACCATTCACGTGGAAAATATTTCCGAGTGTATTAGTAACTTCATATTTTTGTCGCAAAATTCAACCCTAGCCCAGTCTACTGATGTTTCAAAAACTAAATAAAACCCCAAACCTGAATACACACCGTTAACATGTTCCACTAGAGCGTTGGCCGTTGGCGTTTTGTGCTTTAAAAATACACACGGCCATAAAGCATAAAGCCTTTGTGCACCATATACTCGTACGTATAGCAGTTTGAAACGTAAATAGACTTCAAAAGGTCGCAAACAGTCCATCCAACCATGTGAACGATGTCGCCCGGCTTGTACAATTCCTGTATTCCTCCCACTACTGTTGGAACCGAAAAAGGGCGGACGGTAACATGTATGCTCAGGTGTTGTGCAACATTTCAAAGCGCTTATACAAGTTAATTTAAATTCGAACATGCCAATCGGGTATCAACATTTCTGTACCTATTTATAGGAAAGATACTACATGCACCACATGCAGTCGTCCTTCCGCTTGTTTTATAATGAATTCAGCCTTTAACGAATTTCCGTTTCCACATGAGGCCATCGTAGTCTTGAGCTAATTTTTCTCGTCTTCCGTCTTCCGAAAAAGAAATTGCTTTCGGATGCAATTTGGCATGGAGGTCGGAGAAAAATCAGAACCTTCAATATGTATACGCAGTATTTTCCATGGAGGAAACATTTAACAAACGCCTTTGTTAGTATTTTCCTTTGAGAGCAAGTACTTCAAGGTTCGCATGCGAATGTAGAACACAGTTCAGAGTACTTCGTGAGCTTTGGGATATTAAATTTTGCAAGGCATTTACTACCCACCTTTCTACCCACCCGCAACTATCTGGGATTTATGTGCTCAACAATTCTGGAATTACAGTGGCTGTACGGGTGTACTTCCGACAATTTATGAGATGCCAACTACTTCATCTAACATTTATGAAAAGACTGGGTTCGCTTTTCAAAATACCCTCCAGTACATGCTATAAAAGTAAATCAAGTTGCCGGCGAGGGGATCTATTTGTTTCAGTTCTATGGCGGTATGAATCATGCGATGCATGCAATTTTGGAAGTGATATAGTAAGCTAATAGTTTGCATGATTTTGACTGCTGAATTAAGTGTCTTAAGATCTGTGCAGTGCAGAACTATAAACGAGAAATAACATGTTATGCAATCTGCTTGAAAAAAATCTCACGACTGGGTCGAACGAAACTTTCTCAACAGTTTGATTGGTTGTTTTCTTATTTTACTAGGAAAGTAGGTTAGGTAAACGGGTAGGTAGAGCAGGGAGAACCCTGCTGATGGGTAGGTAAGGATATGAAAGCAATGCTAGATAAAAGTAATGGTTCAAAGAATACAGAAAAAGTTTAGCGTGTTATAAACGCTTACTGTACTATTTTATGCTCTTACAATTATATGATTTTTTAGTACAAGGCAAAGAGTAGTCGGAGTTTCTGTTTTCTGATCTGATGCAAAGGCATGTTTTTATTTTTGACTGCAATATTTTAGTAACGCTGGTTTGAGGTGCCTGCGATTGGAAGTAAGGTTCGTATTAAACCGATATCTTTGCATAGATACACGTTAGATTTAAGAGGTTTGTTTTTGAAGTTACATTTCTGATTGTGTAAGGCATCAAGTGGTTGGAATTATTTTAAGGTGCATATTCAATATGGTTGAAAGGAAGAAGTGCGTAATATTTACTAAAGATAAGTTTTTCGTCGCTGTTATTGCATTTTTAATAGAAGTTCAGTATTGAGCTGTAAAAGGATGTATGAACACAGATCGGCTTTTGGGTATAGTAATTTTTGAGAAATAATTACAAAACTTTTTTATTCGATTTTTTTGATAAAAACTAAGTATGGAATCTTAATTAGTGTTATTTTATTATACTAAATGTGTAGTTTGATCAAAATCTTTATAGCGGTTTTTGTAAAATTTTGCAGACAAAACAGTAGGTACCAAATAATGCAATGTTTAGTTTGAAAAATATTATTCCTTAACTATTTAGCAGAAAACCGATTATAAGTCATTGATCGGAATGTTAGCATTACTTCGTTTTTAAAGTTTTATCGAAATCGAAGATGGGGTTTTCGAGATATGAGCAGTTCTTAAAATGAACGTTTTCGGTGATTCCGATTGAAAACATCAATTTGACTAAGTTTGCATTTTGGTCTAAATCGTTATTGCCGTTTTCAAGAAAACAAAACAAACCCAAATTTAAAAAAAAAACACTATTTTCAAAAATCCATTGTACGATAATATAAAGAAAAATTGAGCTTGTTATTAATTTATAAATGACCACATTACCTTAGAAATGAGTTTTTTTTCGATATACGTATATCGACTTTTCAATAGTACCGGCTTTTGAATTTTTAGCCAAAAACTGGGTATGCAGTCATGGTAGCCTCACCTACTTATGCTTAAATGTCAATTTTGGTTGAAATCGTTAGAGCCGTTTTCGATGAAATCAAACTGGTGCGAACATTATATATGGGAAGTACCATTAATATTGAGGTTACACTGAAAAAAAAAAAAAAAAAACGCCCCGAACTGTAAGCCCACAAGCTCCAAATCCGAAGCTTGAACGAAATCCGGACAGCCGCTTAGGCTGTAGGCCTTGGAAGGACGGACAAACAGACAGACAGACTGGACAGAATTTTGCCACCAACCTAGTTCGAAATTTTGTACGAAATAAATATCTTTCGCTTACTACGTAAAGGAAAAAGTTAAAACAAGAAAACAGCAGAGACGGAAAGGAAATTGAAACTAATGTCTATTCAGGACGGCTCATCTACCAGCCCAGATAAATATTATAGCCAGAGATGCTCATTTTTTTTAAAAAACAGTCTTGATCAACTTATTCCCAGTTTTGGAGATTATTACGTTACTATTCCACTCCCATTGGCTACTTCGAAAGACACACCCTAAAGGACTAGGTGTCCTAATCCAATATCGAAAAGTTTTAAATTCGCTGTGACATAAAAGTTTGCTCTAATCAAATTACAACAACCTTGAGGTGATTAAAATCCGGCTAATGGATTTAAATGAGCTTCAAAGGATTTCATCATCGTCAGAAGGGACACCAACAATTCAATTAGCCAAGGATGACTATGATAATTAGTTTCCCTCGAAAAGGCAAGTCCCAATACGCAACAGGTGTGCTGTTTACCTATAAACTATGAATAATGTAATTGGGGTGGTTCAGTTCACCTCACAAGGTCTTTTTTATGAGTATTTTCCCTATTAAAACACTTTAAGTCGGGTCTACATCATCGTTGTTACATTGCACTGAGCCGAAGGGAAAAATGTCCACTAACTTGTACATTGTATTCTCCATGCCCTCGCAGTGGGTGGTTCTATACGTTAAGGAAAACAAAATATTTAAAAATATCCATTCCGGGGGTAAGTGGATTTCAGAAAACGCCCAAACGAACGAATGGGTTCTATCACAGAGCACCAACTTGTTATAGTCAACGACAAAGTCTATTTGCTTTCGTATATGGAACAAATTTATTTTAAATAAATCTTTTAAAGTTTACTGTGACACTGCCTCGCACTACAGTCAAAGGGGGACCTGTCCTAAACTTTGTTACAAGTATAATGTACACCACGGCAGTATATACATATATCACAACAGGTTTACGTGTATATAGTCAATTCGTGATGGAATATTCAACGTAGCTTTTTGTTCCATTTTATAAACCTTGTGTTGAGTGTATCGGTAATCGATGTTCGCGGAGTAAAATTATAGTAAACATTGCGCAACAATTTAATGGATATATGCAAATGATGTCGACACTGAACGTAAAATGGAAACAATGTTTCGGGGGCCTAGGAGAAGGTTAAAGCTGTTAAAATGTATATTTTCATAGACGCTTGTGGGCTTACTGCATTTATTGCAAACCTTGAAGAAGTTTTTCTACCGCGTTTTTTGTATGATGGCTAAAATCGAGCTCAACAAATTTAACGGAGGTAATTCGGGTTTATTTGTTGTTTCTTTGTTAAGTAAAAGCTGCTTTATTGAGGTTAAGTGTCACTTTCAGTTTTGTGGGGCACCTTTCCGTGAATATACAAGTGTCCCTGTGCACACTCCATAAAACGAAAGTAGCTTCAAATGTTTTCAGCTTAAGAGTGCTAAATGTATACCTTCAATTCTTGTTCAAGTCAAACCATCAAGGGACACACACAACATAAAAAAATTCCCACTTGTTTCCTTTTAATATTTTTATTTTTCTAAACCCAAAATCTGTGCATATCAAGTTTAGTCTTTTGTAAGCACAGAGATTGATTGGTATCCCACCAATTGTTTTGCGTTTAGGTAAGGATTTGCTTGAAATTGAAATACATACTCTTGAACGGTTACTCTCAGTACTCATGTAATTTCCATCAGCTCGTGTAACCTTTAACCTTTTTATATTAATGCCTATAAATTATGTAACTGACTCCAAAGAATGCTCCAGAGTATGGGGGATACGACGACATATAAATACTTTTCCCATCCAAGGCGATCCTCCCACACAAAGTACATTATATTTGAAAACCAGCAGAATATTTAAAGTTTGAATTGTGACCTTTTGCAAAAGGAATTTTCGGGGAGACTTGTTTAAATTGGTCTTTCTTTCGAAATGTCATGGAAAACATAGAAGCAACCGTGGGTAGAGAGTATATACATGTTTTGCTTACTTGCTTAGGTACATATGATTCGCAATCTTTGAAATGGTTCATCTTTAGCAGATTTTTTTATATTTTTATCCTAAGGGAACCTGATAAGAGCAAATAACAGCTTTGTGGGAAACACGAAAGGTACTAATGGTCGACCTTACAGCACAAGTAAAATATTTGTTTTGTTGACATTTGTCAGATGAAATTTAAGATTACCAAGGAAGAAATTGAAAGCTTAGGTACCCATTTATTTTTACCATTTCAACCTACTTTGGTTACCAATTCAATGGTGGTGGGTAGGGTCCTAAATTTGTCCAGCTCTTTGTCTGTTCATTCATAAGGCTGTTTAAATAGGGAAATCTTTTCGCTCAATTTAAATGTTTATGTTATTGTGTAAACTAAGAAAAGCGTCTTCCTTCTTCTTAATACCCAATTAAATGAGGACACATTTTGCATGTTTCGAAAAAAAAAAAATTTAAATCCAAAAATAGGAGGAGGACATAATTGGTCGCATGCGAAAATGTCCTATAAGGCGATATGTACATATGTGAGAACATATAACAAACATCCTTCGCAGCGCTTCGCATCAAGTAATTTGAATTAAGCTTTAGAATTGAGTACACGGTAGGTGTGCCTGTGCACGTGCTTGGTTGCGTTGCTCCGACAATAGCAAATGAAATCCAAACCATGCACACATCACACATCCTCTCCGTATCACTTTTCAGGGCATTTTGTCCAGAGCACATTTACACGACTGACTTTATCATTCGTTGGGTTTATTGCAAGCGTATTGAAGAACATTTCCTAGAGGGATATTTGCATCCCATTGTACAAGTTATGCAGAAGTGCTTGATGAGCGTACTCGGCTGTAGTCACAATGTAATTGCTTCTTGAGCTTTTTTTCAACAAGGGATTGTGTTTCTGCTTCTCATTGCAGATGCGTATAAGTATATATAGCAAACGCAATATTCATAACGTACCATGTATTGTTCTCATTCGAAAAAAAGTCAGCAATCAGATCGAGTCGTTACGGAATCGGGGGGTTGACATGGAAATGGTATAGCTGTTGTGAAAGGTAACTCTTTCATCGGCACCTAGGTTGTCTTTCAAGAAGTTCAAGTGCGCAGATGGTGTGAGGTTGCCTGGGCCTGCTGTTACTGGGTTGTTATAACAATTATCGCACGATGACATTTCTCTTGCTATTGAGTCGGTGATGAGTGCGATATCGTGGCACTTTTGAGTGTCTGTTGAAACACATTCTCCTGTAGGATGTTGTTTCAGCATTGATAATATTCCCACTGTTCACAGTCTTTTTTATTAAACAACGCTTATTGTGCATAAGAACAAAATAAAATTCAAAAACTCCTAGTACAATGCTTACAAAAAATGAATCTATCCTAATACAAGAAGTTATTTATCTCGAAGGATAATAAACACTTACAAACGGGATAATGTGCGCCCTCCTGTTTCGTATTTCCCGTCCTTGTTTCTAAATTACACTTTCGAGTGCCATTGAACATCTACAACTACATAGGCGCTCCTACCGTTTCCACTGTTGTTGTTGTTGTTGTCGTCGTCGTGATATTAACGTCAAAAGATAAAAGTCAAAATATTAAATCAGACACTTTTAGCCGAAAAAAAAGAAAATTCGATGTCATGAGAAGAATTAATGAAAATATTTCCAGCCAATTGGATTAAGGAAAAATTTTGTGTTCAGAATATATCCACCCAACCCACACGCTGTTATGTTTTTGACAGACATTCCAAACAAAGATGAGTTTCGCTTTCAAACGCCATCGGATCATTGACTGTATTTATGCGCAAATGCTCTCGGAAGGCTGATTGTTTGGACTTTCCGCAAACCATCCCCAATGGCAATTTATCTACAAATTGACCAGTTTGTCGTTCTGCTTTTCATCTCTCCCCCTAGGGTAATTGGGTGGGAGGGTATGAGATTTTCCATTGAAGTTGATGTGGTGGAAAATAGCTGCCCACTCTGTGGTTACTTTGGCCACTGGAAAACTGTGAACTAAGCCTGTGGATATAGGTATCATAATTGTTTTTTTTTCCATCGTTTCGTGTAGATAGGTGTTCACTGTTCAAATTATTTTCGTTGCAATATCTACACAAACCGAAACCAAAATTTAAAAATGCGGTATATTATTATATTACTTAGTGGTAGTTCTTTCAACTTTCAAGTAGTCAAAGAATTTTTGGTATTTGTTCAGTGGCTCATAAGATTAGCCCTTACAAACAAATTTTACTTCTTTGCATAGAAGAGATTAATCGACATTTCCTACCAATTTAAAAAAACAAAATATGCAGATGTACCATCCTCTATTTATTTACCAATTTTAATATTACCAATCCTCCTTAAGAGAATTCATTTGAGCAACATTGTAGCTAATCAAACTCTGGCTAATAAAATAAATCCTTTTAAGCTGGGCGGACATATAAAAGTTTATAAAGTGTAACAGCCATGCAATAGGAATATTTAAAATTATTAAAAAAAGACAACATACCTTCACTTATTTTGTTATAAAGTCGTTTTAAGTAACGTCGACTATTCGGGATATACATTTCCCCTGACTGCCTTTACAAAATTGTTCCGTCTTGGCGGCAGAAATTATTCTAGTCGACACCCAATCTCCCAACTCCCTGCCTAGTTCATAGTCTACCAATTCTACCGCAGGCCTTACAAAAAATAATGAACATATTATAACAAGCGTTCACGCGTCTTCCTTCAACGCGTTCGTACAATAGTAATAAGTCAATAAGGTCGTGAAACAGCAACTAATTGTCAAAGTTCGTGATAAAATGGATTAAATCACATAAAATCCTCCAACTTTAACTGATCGGACTTGATGACGCCATAAAACTTTGTCTCTTGACTGAAAATACTCTATGAAATGAAAAGAGAGCCAGCTGATGATTTTATCGCTTAAACCGGCTTACGGAAGTAAAATGTGTGTGGAAATCTTCGCAGGAAGTTAATGAAATTTCATTTATCTTTGGCGGAAGTGCGGAATTGCGGTGGTGCGATGGAATATTACAGGAGGAGAATAGCTATGAATTACAAATTAAATTCAATTGAAAGTTGTTGGTTGAAAAGATTATACCAATTTTGTACTTCTTATCTGAGGGAACATTTATTTTTTCCAGTGAGATATATGTGATGGGGTACTTGAAATATGTTACAAATCAAAATTTGTAGCAAAATTAAATTGATGCTTTGAAATCCATTCGCTTTTTTTTTTGCAAAGGGGAACTTCAAATCGTAAACAATGTAAAAACAGTACCACTCTTCGTCTGTTGCATATACTAACAAATTTATATACTTATAACGAACGCAATGTCCATGACCATGACCCAAAATAATTCCATCTTCCCTCTCTTATTTCAGAATAAACCTGTGACGATAGTTACAGTGAGATGCAAGTGGACTACAGAAATTCCGGAACACATTACTGGATTGTGAGTATCTTACGTTTTCACATAATATTTTAGACGGTTTTTGTGTTGTAGGTATTGTATACCGCCAGACAATGTTCTGTCGAAGAGAACTTGTATCCGAGCCAAGAAATGTATCTTTATCGCTACCTAGTGACGCACATAAAGCATGTGTATTCGCAATTTATTTTCAAACAATTGCTTCTGAAGTGAAAAAATTCAAAACAAGATGAATATAAAAAATATACTTCGCATCTGCATTGTGAAGCACACACGCAAATTATTTCCTACGAACAATGTCGCCTCTTAAAATTGAAACTAAGGTACCCTTTTTATACTCACGATAAAAGAAAGAAAGAAGAAATATAATAACTACGTCACCAATAACTGTTTGTCACCTAATTTAGCATTATCAAGTCCTTACTACGCAACTGGGCTGACCTAAATTTCAATCAAATGTTCTTTCAATAAAACGAATGTATATATACCTTCTCGAAGCTTCCCAATCGATTGCTACTATATAGAGGACACTACGACGAAAGGAGAAAAAACCTCAAACCTAATTCTATTAAATGATGAACCCTTCCATTATTGATATTGCAAAAATATAAACCTTCTTGCAGTCCCCAATGGCGTGGCGGCAGTGGTGACATTTCTGATGGTGTCTCATTTGGGAATTATTGAAAACAATTTGCGGGAATCCTTCAGAGTTTCTCCTTTCAGTATTGGCATTCAGCCAGAATGGGCTTTTGGTCGATTTTTTTTACGGAAGAAAAAATGTCTCCAATTACTGTATGATTGTCGAAAATACGAAAAAAAAATAAAGAAAAACAGAACCACCCGGCTGACGTCTGTCGAATGACACACGTCCTTCTGTGGTGTGCATTGTTTCAATTGTTTTGATAAATCGGTTTGATTCGAAGAGAAATAATTTATATGACGGTCGGGTATCGGGCTTGGGTTGGAGGATGACATGGAAATGAGTGTTCAAGTTGATGGAACGAAGGAATGAGCAAAAATGAAATTTCAATTTAGGTGCTTACCTACTTGACAAGAAAATTGAAATACGAAAGACAGGTGGTGGCAGGCAGTATTTAATGGCTCATTTTTCTTCGTTTTCTTGTTTGTTTTATGATTTAAAAAAAGTAAAAATTGAAAAGTAAGTTGAACAAGAAATGAAAACGAAAAAAATAAAAATAGTTTGAAGAGTGATTTGTATCTTTACTTGGCGGCGAATTGTTGAAAAGTTGTTATTGAATGTTTTGTCAGTAGTGCATAATTAGGTTATATACCTACCTACATCCTACACGAACTGATGGTTTCACAAAATGAGCTTAGTGTGATAGTTGAGAGATATTCCAAGAAATAATATTTGTGACTTTTCAAATTACCGATGATTCGTTGGTTTTTGTGTTTTAATTTGGCTTTGGTATTTTAAGCTTTTTGGTTACAGATTATGAGCGCACATTTCAACTTATTCTTTTTTATATATAAAGGGTTTTCCAATAAGAGGTGTTATTTTGTTATTCAAAGAAAAGTGTCATTTTTTGTGATAAATGATCGGATGTTTATTATATAATAAAGAGGAAGGTATGCCGTTAATAATGAAAAACAATATCAGCCAAATGTCCACCACGACCACGCATACAGGACCATATCCTTTTCCTTTTCATGAAATTTTCCATAACCAAATCGCAAAGTGGCTGCCCTATGTCCTCGTCGATAGCCTCACGAACTTTATCTTTGAGGTCTTGAATCAACGCTGGGCTGTTGGCGTAGACCTTTCACGTGGCCCCAAAGGAAGAAGTCGCAAGGTGTTAAATGACAAGATCTCGGTGGCCAATTGTGATCACCTCTTCGAGAGATAACACGGTCCGGAAACTTTTCCCGTAAAAGATCAATGGTTTCGTTGCTTGTGTGGCACGTAGCGCCCAATTAGCACTATAACACCTCTGGTTGAGTTTTATATGTTTTAAAGCCACGGTCGGTAACATAGTAAACTTTGGCCCATTTTATTCACTCGAAGTTGAACACAACTTGGGGATTTTTATATGGAAAACTCCCCGAGTTGTGTTCAATAGTGAATAAAATGGGCCTATACCTATCATATTTCGAATGCTCGGAGGAGTACTACGAAACGTCAGCTTGAATTTTCTTTCGATGGGTATCACAATCACTCTTTTCATAGCATGATAGCGACGCATTTTTTAAATTATAGTTTAATTGTCCCAATCACAGTCTATTTTCTTACAGTGCCTAGATAGAAAAAAATCTTGCTTTAATTGGAGTACCAGAAATCTCGAATTTTCGATGATTCAATAGCTTCAAATTTACGAAATTCTAAGAGACAACATTTTGAACAATATAAGCTATTAGATGGCCAACAATTAATAGAAGTCAAAGGTCAAAAATAGTAGTACCTAGGTTGGACTATTTTTGTAGCTTAAATATATAACGGCCAAGAATGGTAATATTTTTGCCGAATTAGTGCAAAGTAGCCTACATCAAGAAACGCGATATTTATATATAGATTTCTTAGCTTATAGTAGTCTTAAAACTACTGATAAATGGGTACCAATTATGGAATACCTAACGAAGAACTCGTACTTGAACACTAAAAACAATTTTTTTTTGTCAGGATTCTTAATGGATATGAATGGAAATAGTATTTATTAACTAAAAAAAAACAATATATATTACACTTTATTAAATTAACAAAAACGAGAAAGAACACAAAATTAACACATTGAAAAAAATAATCCTAATACGGACTACTAATGATATCATAGGAATACGACAGAGTTTTTGCAGAAAATTTAAATTAAGGACGTATTCCACAAGCAGGTCCTCTAAGACTATACTCAGAACGGTTTTTCTGTCAAGTTGTGCATTGAGACCTTCATTAGAGAATTAAGAAGTCTGAAGAGTACAGTTCGAGGAGCATTAAAAGTGGTGCTACTTTCTTGAAGATTCCTTTTACGGTTTTACGCTCATTTGGCGTTACCCGAAAATTCTTAAATTACCAAGTAAGTACAAAATGTCTGTTCCATATTAGGAACACACTGATATTCCATATTAGGAACAGGATAGGGTCAAGTAAAGTAGAAATTACCTCCACTATTTAACTTAGGTAACTTAAATGTGCACAGTAATTAAAAAAGTTGATTTTGTTTTCTTATAGTGCTTAAAGAAATTATTGGATAAAGTTAAATTGAACCATAGGGAAAACAAACTTTCGAAAATATACTATACGCACTTAACCAATAAATTTGTTTTTGCAACTACTCACGTCCGCATTGGTCACCATGCACAAGGGTACTGACAAGAAATATATGCATGAAAGAAAAGCTTTTCGCGAAATTGGAAACACGTACGTTACGTTCGTTCTGAGATATTCCAATATTCCATATTAGGAGCGTATTCCATTATCCGTAGACTTCCTCTAATAATTTTTACTTTGCAATGTTTGTATTTATCTAATAAAATCTTGTATCTTCAATATCATAAAACTGCTTAAAAGGTTTAAAAATAGTCTAAACATAGTCTAAAAAATTCTCAAAAATATGTCATTAAGAAACATACCAAAATGAGATTGCTGAAAAATTAGTAGATTCACAACAAAAGTACAGCGAACTGCCATTCCATATTCTAATTGCTAAATTCAAATTAATAAATAACAGAGTTAGTGTCGAGCTCAGATTTCTTGGTAAGTATTTTTTTTTTAAGACTGAGGTGACTAAAAATACTCCATAACTACTTGATTTGAAATAATTTTAATTTTCCTAATCAATAAAACCCCTACTCGATTTGAAATACTTTTGATGTTCCTCATCGTTTCCTAAATATAAAGTGTTAAACAATAAAAGCTCTCTCTTGTGTAACCCTAACAAATTTGAAGTGTGAGTGAATTAACAATACTAACAAATATCCTTTATCGATATTCCTTTCAGACTGCATTTTGGTGTGGGATAGGAGCTATAATATTGGGAGCAATTGCGGTGATATCATATTGGATACGAAAATGCAGGTATGTTATTTTTAAATATGTGTGAACCGAGTGAATTTTCAAATTAGTTACATTGAACCTTTGAATTTTGAAGTCCAGTCTAAATTCAACAATTGATTCATAGAACTTTGTTTACAAAAATGTTAATACGAGCTTGTATGACATTTTATGACCTGTAGGATGTCCGACTCGACTGATGTTGTACTAAAACTGGGATACATGGGTGTTTTTTTAAAAGTACTCTATGAAAGATAGCTGTCATTTCCAATGGGTTATAACTGCGCTGAATATGTCTATTACCTTCAAAATTAATTGCTCTGTTGTTTGTTAGTTGGAACACTATTTTCTGAGTTTCAATATTATAAAATCAAATCAATGTTATAAAAGACCTACTGAATCTAAGCCCGTATTTAGGTACATCCGTAACTTTTTTTATGTACGCCACCAAAAG
This sequence comes from Cheilosia vernalis, assembly GCA_949126925.1. NCBI lineage: Eukaryota > Metazoa > Arthropoda > Insecta > Diptera > Syrphidae > Cheilosia > Cheilosia vernalis. The sequence goes on from OX421362.1 coordinate 9,717,761, forward strand.
CAACGCCTTTCCAAAAATATAAATGTATATTAAACAAATGTGAAATCATTTCGTAAATCGCAATCCCACGATAGAACGGAAATAATCAAGTTCGTGTCTCACAAAGAATCCAAATCCTGCAGTACCTAACCTCATTTAATTGACCTCAGGTAATACCTCTTTCATCATGGAAGCCCCGCTTTGTGCAGCTGCAGTCACTTGAGCTATTTTCAGAGAATGTCACAGATCTCATAGCACCTACATCCAACACTCAATGCTTAACCCCGTTTCGAAGCGGTGTTAAATTTTCATCCCTTAAATTGCCCGGAAAGCGATTATACAAATTACACAAATAATTTCATACATTACCCTGAATACATAAACATGTAGAGGTATAGACGCCTTTAACTAATATAGCAGATTTATATGAGGGATAGATATTTTCCTAAACGTGATCCTTTCGTCATTTTGCATAATCTTCGCCCACTATGTATTTTACGCATGTCACATGCAAAGTGGTAAGTAAATTACAAGAAGGGACCTTCGTGGCTCATGTGTTTAATATTGCAAATCCATAATTGGATTATAAGACTATGCTGGTCAGTTCTTAAGCCAACAACATGATGCGGTAATTTTCCATAGTTTCTGTTTTACCAAACGTTACTTATGTACGTTGTCCTCGTATGTTACACAAAATTAGAATTTCCCTTTTTTTTACATTTTCCGTATGTGTGTGCTATCATATCGCACCATCGTATTTCTGTTCAAGTTCAAGAACTTGTTCAGTTTTTTTTTTTTTTTTTGTTTTCTGTGGGTTAGAGGTGGTGCATTTGTGTGTACAAAAGACGACAGGTACAATCAATATGAATACATGGTGTTTATTTGAATTCAAATTGCACTAGAATAACTCCATTGACGGATTGTCATCCATGTGTATAGGGTATTAGAATGAAACGGAACGCCAAAGGAACAACAAAAGAAAAATCAATTTTTTTTTTTTATAATCCATTTAGGAACGGAAATTGTTTTCACAGTTTGTCACTACACACAGTCAGTTGCAGTTGGTTCTCGGCTATATACGTGTCATAGAATCACCCGAGTAATTAATGTCGCCTAAAAGGGGGCGGAGAGAATTAGTCGGTCAATTGATATGCGGTAATTATACTTTGAATTCGTTCGGTAGTTTTAAAAATATAAAAAAAAAAATTCTTTTACCAGTGAAAAGCAAATGATGCAAATATTCACAAATGAGTAAATGTTTACAAAGAGAAATAAATTAATTTGATGCATTAACACGTTATGGTTTAAGCGATGCAATAGTGTGAATAATGTTTAATTAAAACTAAAAGGTTTCCGCGTATAACTACTGTTTTATTGAAATGCGATTATAGCGAGAGCGTGTGACAAGTGCTCCAGAAAATATAAACTAATTGAATTTTGCCTGTTTGTGCTGTCACGGAGCTTGGATTGTGAACAAAAAAGGTGAATAAAAAGGAAAATGTTTTCCTATCACTGTGGATTTTAATCACGCATATCCTAATAACATTTTGGGATAGAGTATACATACAGTTTACCAATAATTATCAATCGGTTTTTGGATAAATAAATATGCGTAGTCGTGTTATTTTCTTCTCCCTCCTGTGAATATTGTTTATGGAAGCAGACATCTGTGTGGGTGCACCCGTGATTTTAGTTTTATGGTCGATTGTAAAAATTTTCAAACATCGGCAAATAGAGGCGTCTATTTTGGGTTGGGGTCGAAATTCTGGCGAGGTCAAAATTCTTTTTTCAAAATTCTGCTTTCAAAATTCTGTTTTACAAAATTCTGCTTTCAAAATTCAGCTTTTCAAAATTCTGCTTTACAAAACTCTGCTTTGCGAAATTCTGCTTTACAAAATTCTGCTTTACAAAATTCTGAAAATAAAAAAATAATTTTTGAGACAATGGTAATTTGCGCAAATTATGAAATGTGTATGGGGGGGCATGCTGCCCCCCTGCAACCCCCCTGCTTGGATTTACTGTTGGATTACGGGGTGGGTGCGAGGTTTATTACTTATATTTTTTGTTGAATTTTCAAATTGTTGGGCCCAAAATTCGAATTTCAGCACTCAAACTAGATAAAAATGTTCGAGATTTTAACCATTCTAGATTTTATTCGTTCTAGTAATCGTTGAAAAATATTTGTTTTCTTTAAATTCGTAAATTCGAAAAAAAACAGAATTAGCAGAATTTATTTGTTTAAGATATTGCCTGTCAGAATTTTAAAAAGCAGAATTTTGTTAGACAGAACAGAAAAAATCAGAATTTTGAGAAGCAGAATTTTTGTGTTAAAAAGAAGAATTTTGCAAAGCAGAATTTGGAAAGCAGAATTTCGACCCGCTCCCGTCTATTTTCACACAGTAAATACATTCTTCGGGTTTAAATTTAGAGAAAACAAATTTACTTCCGAACTAGACATCAGATATATCATAAACTGTATTTTTTTTTGCATTATTCCCTTTAATACCATACAAAGAAATATAAAGTGCTGGAGGTATTTATATCTTTCGTCGTCTTAATGATATCTTATTAAATTTTAAGTGACCGTTTAAGCCCATTAAGCCAGGCTACTCATTTTCTTCAAGTAGGTACCTACGAAGACAATTTTATTCGCCAGCGAATTTGGCTGAGATTCTCAGATGATACATATTTTGTGTGGCATAGTTGGCATCACCCAGATAACGGTGGAAAAATTATTTCCTAAGATCCGTGGGAAATAAAAAATGCGAGTTTCTAGACGAAGCCTATGCGAATGTCCGGAGGAAGCTTATGCGACCTTCCTAGGAATGGATATGTTAATTTTCGAATTGAGATTTCACCTTTTAGTCATACTCGCACCGGAAACGTAAAGAGAAAAAGAAAACAGGGGTCGAATCGCCACTGCCGTGAACGAGCTATACGATCACGGAATTATGTTGATTTTACATGTGAAACAAACACAAATTCCGTCTCGTAATGCTCGTTCACGGACGACGCGATTCGACCCCAGATTAATCACAAATGTCGCTTTTTTCTATTTTTATATCAAGCCTAACAAGCCTAGTAAAACACCCACGTTAGTTCCTTGTCATTAAGTAGATGGTGCAACTCTTCCTCCGTTTCATTTTTGCTTTTAAAAGGAGCTCGACTAAAAGTGATGACGGAACCGCCGAGTTAAGTGGCTTTTCTAAGTCGATGTACTTTAAAGTATCTGTTGGTATCTGTTGGAAATCTTCCACTAAACTTACAAAAAAAAAAAAATACAAAGCCAAACACAAAACGTGTGTACATATCTGTAAAAGTTTCTTCTCGTCCCGATATCGTACTGAACCACGACGAGTGTTCATCCCCTTTGGACACAACCATGGAGCAATTCATAATTTCCCTCATTTAATATTTTTCAATTAAAATCTGTCGCCATTTCGTCATCACCAGACCATCTCGATATATCCATCTCCGTTTTTCAATTAATTGATTCAATCAGGGTACATAAATCAATTAAATTATAAAACAATTGTGAAGCAAAAATAAAGTATAGCTCTCCAATGGATTGCTTACGGGGTGCTTACTAGGGCGAACGCATAAGAATACTTTTAATTACAATCATCCACTTCCCGCTCTGTGCGAGAGGGAATACAATTTTAAATTTACAGGTTCTTCCAATGAAATTATCCGCCATCAGTATCTCCGGTAATTAATCATCCTTGCCCCAACTACGCACGTTGCAAAGCAACCTTACTGTATCTCTGTAGTATTTTCTGTTCATTAAATACATAACTTCCATGAGAGTCCCTCAACAGGATGTGAGCTATGATAGGGAAGTCACCACTACAGCACAGGTATCGAGGGTAAATTTAAATACAGCTTGCAAATTGTATTTGAATTCAGATATTATCAGATGGATAGGAATTCGGATCACGTCGATGCAGTCCCTAGACAAATAATCGTAAAATTGTAGCTTTTATCAACTGATATCCACAGCGGCGTAGACGATGACATTTGTTGCTGTCGTCTTAATTAGATGGAATATGGAAATCAAAAGGTTTTAATCGCGTTTAATTATTTTAAGTGCTCACACATTTTACACTTTTTGATGAAGAAATTTTATAGTAAGCCATTGAAAGTCAAATTCACTTTTGCCTAATCGGCAAATCACTCACCAATAGGATTTAACCAATTACAAGCTAACCCTTCTCGATAAATTAGTGATCAATAGGCATTAATTTGAGGCCAGTCGGATTAAAAATAAGCATGTACCCATGTAACAGGTGCCTTGTGTTGAACAGGGTTGTTCATTTTGAGTGATTTAGGGTGTCCAATATAAACAAATGGTAGGCTTTGATGTTTTTTGATATTGTTAAATACATTGCTTGACAAGCCTATAAAGCTTTAAGAGAATCAACGATTTTTGAAGGGGTTTTTGCCAATATATATGGCAATGATAATTTTGTGATGGTTCCTGTATAAACAATTTACTTCGCAGGGACTAACATTAGTTGACTGCAGACCACCAACTTGAAGACTTTTCATGCTGAATTTGAGTTTAACACTACCTGCTTAAAATGTATATAATTTTGGGTTTTGGAAACTAGCTTTTGATTTCCTTTTATATTTCTAAAAATGTTATGCGCTCTTGAACTTATATGCAGCCTGTGCCTGTGCTAAGGAACATTCAGATCCACTAAGACCAAAACTTTTTTAAAGAATTCTCAAAATACTCATTTATTAAACGAAAGGAGCTGAATAATTTGCCCAACATTTCTTTGTCTTTATTGCACTTTAGGAAAATTTAATTCTCACTAACATTAGCTGTGTTGCAGTTGCATTTCCTTCGGGTATAGAGCGATCATCGCCCAATTAGGTAGCACATTCGTTTTCCTTATATTTTTCTGCTTCTACGTTCATTGTTCGATGCACTCTTTCATAAACAAAAATAAATTCGTTTCCGTTTCCTTAGCAGACATTTGACCCAAGAAAGTACTTTAATTAAACAAAATCATAGAAACTTACTATTTAACTAAGTTTTGCAAATGCAACCTATGAAACCAACACTAAGTAACAATAAGGTTTCGTTTTTACCCTTTGGGTAAGGAACCTTAAAAATGATCATCACACAATTAAAAAAAAACTAAGAATCAAGGAAATAAATATCAAAAGCAAGCTCCATGAGTAAAAATATAAAATTGAGGTCGCGTCCACACTTAATTTATGAGGTCTGAATAGAACCGTTCGAGTCGTAGAAACCGACAATTTGTTGTCTCTTTATAACGCGCCCTTTTAACCGAAACTACGTTCAATCGCAGAAAACTTATTACTGGCCCCTAATATAGTTTTAAGAAGCTCTTAGAGGAGAAGTCCCACCAGATTTCTGGCCAGATCCCATAAAACCGTTAAGATAAACAGAACAATGACTCACCAATATAAAGAAATGAATGTCTATTGTCTATGGCAATAGTTTCACAAATACTCATCCATATAAAGTAATCAAAGTCTATATGGCAATAGTTTCACAAAAATACTCTATACCTACCTCAAGTACACATTTTATTTAATTTTTAAGAGTATTGGTACTTTTAACAATTGAAATTATTTAAAGCATTCTACATATAAAAATCAGCAATTGGAGTGTATCAAATACACCTTCATGGGTAGGTAGCAATTATTGTCCACTTTGCCATCACATCGCCACAGAAAAAAAAAATATTTTAAAAGCAAAATTTAAATTTAACAGTCAACCTGCAAAATTCCAAATTCATTTAATTTTTATTTGATTTCGTTTTTCCAATTGGTACACCTGTAACCTAAAATGCAAATATTTTTCATAACAAAAAAAAAATAATGAAGCATTCCGTTCCGTGTTTTCGTTTCATGTTCAGATGCAAAAAGTTTTATTTTTCATATTCTTTTATTGGCTGCTCAGCATGTTAAAGGATGAATTATTGTATAAATATATATATATATATTTTTCTGCTTTTGTGATAGCAAATAACACAAGAACAAAAAACAGTACACGTAAGAAAAACCAAACTTAAAAAAGATGCATAGATACAGCGTACTTGCAAATTGCCAAACAAATCCGTAGAAATTGCTGCAAGCGTTTTATATTTTTTCTTTTATTATTTTGGTTACATAGTACGACTTAAGGCTGAAAGTTGATCACAAGTTAAATTTACAACAACTCTATGCAATGCAGAATTAAATGTGCCCTCAATTAAAAAAAAATTAACAAACACAAATGCTTTTAACAAAAAACAATTTTTTGTCTTGTTCACGATTTTTATTTCAATTTTGTTTGTTTTCTTTTTTCTCCACCTTTTCTGTTATGTTTATGTGTGTGTGTCTGTCTGTCTTAAAGGACACCACTGGCCAGAAATTACAGCACCAGCACCAACACCATCCAAACCCGCAGCACCAGCAAAACCACCAGCAGTTCCAGGCGGATAATAGAATTATACAACAGCATCCAGTTAGACAAAAGGAGGTATTCTATCAGCCTTTGCAGGCAAATGCACTTCAATGTAATCTACCACATGCACCAATATCAGTACCGATCACAGCCGCACCGATATCAGCACCGCCTTCGACACAATCGAACCCGAAATCGGTATCAATTCTAGTGTATAAGACCTTGAATACGGTATTCAAAAGTAGTCGCAAGATCATCTTTCGTGTCTGCGAGGTAGCCAGTGCCAAGAAGTCATTCACCATGTTTAAATTTAATCAGAGGGCGAAAAGTTCGGAGACTACGTCGGCGGCCAGTTGCACGGGACATGACCGATTTTGTCAGACACGGGTTACAAACAAGTAAGTATTCATATTAGCTGTGCTTGGTTTGATTGCAGTTTGTGTTTCTTATTTGCCCGCTAATAATTCGAAAGGAAGAAGAAGGACTTTTACAAAAAGAAGAAAGGAAATGGACTAAGGCGCAGTAATTCAGCGATAGAATTCGATGCCTCCGCTCTGACTGCAGCCAATAAGAGACAAATTTTCAGTCGGTGGGTATACAAAATCTTTTATTTTTATTTTGAAGGGTCTATCAAAAAATTAACAGAAAAGGCTTTCATGTAGTATAAGGTGGCACTATTCACACAGAGTATCCTATGAAATTACATTTGATACAAAATTTTGCTTGCGAGGAGGGAATTGTGCAGCAATCAATATCTGGATCAAAAAATTTCGCAATTTTTTCTTTCAACACTTAAATAAGAATAAGATGTGTAGTGTGGACTACTGGTCGCATTCTTAGCTTTTAACACATTATCTGATATATCATGCTATGGAATTCAGCGCGCACAAGACTTAGAACCATAATTAATTTTTATTTCCCTAAAATGTTACGTCACTATTAAGTAATAACTAATAAGCGAAAATATAAATTAAATGAATAAGTAGCTGGTCGGTCGTGACAGAGACTTTCGTGAAAAAGTTACTAAGCTTATATCACTGGAACGTAAAAGTAAATCTACGTTCGTATATATACTGGCAAGGATTATTTTTCAGATTAATATATACATTTATGAAGTCGATTTATTAAAACATAATTTGCACATTCCATTTAAAGAGTTTATTGTTATTAAATAATAAATACCACGAGAAAAAGGAGTTGATGGTCCGACGGTGTCGGAGATTGTTTTCTAATTGTTTGGAAAAAGTTTGTCAATATCTTTCGAAATTATTAATTAACACTGACCAACTCACCTCCAGTCATATTATTAAAGTAAATACAGTATGCCCTCGGTAAAAGCAACCGAGTCACAAAAAAAATGTGCCTTGAATTTGAATTTAATGTGAAAACCATAGTATAAAAAATAAAAGAATATTGTTCGTAGTAAAAGAAAAGAAAAGGAATATAATTTAATTCATAAAAAATATTTATACATTATGTGGTAAAGTTAATACAGTTTTAGGTTAAATTGCTTTAAAATATTGGGAAATGTTCGGTTCGTTTGCTTTTTCTTAGAGAACATAGTAATGTCAACGGGTAGATCTCTCAGTTTTTTAAGAGTCAAGTTATCTTCTAGTGGAACCGAGTTTTCTCTGAGTTTTAAAATTCTGAGAGAAGTTGCTGTAAATGTGTTCAAAAACATAGAAAGCGTCGAATTTTATGGTAACTCCTAATTTTTTTTTTTTGGCGAACTCACATTTTAAGACGCAAATCTCTGTTGTGTCATTGAAAATCAAATGAAGTTATCAAGTGTCTAGAAGTTTTCACGTTTCCCGTTTCCTTTCAATAAAATGGCATAATTAGTTGGCGCAATAGGTCCGTAGGGACCCTGGGCCTAGCTTCTCGCAACCATTCGTTGTGAGTTTTTAATTATTATTTTTTTTTTTGAACGAATGGAAGGGATCTACAATTTTACGCCGAGTCCAAACGGCTAATTGAGAAACTCTTTCAAGACAGTAATACTCTCGGCTTATTGTTCGCGAGAGATGGTGCAGTGGAAAAAAACCCTGAGCTGGAATTTGGGTTTTTGTGGGATTCGAACCTGGGACCCCTCGCTTAATAGTCCAACACACTAACCACAAAGCCACTGCAAGTATTTGTTTTTTAAAGCTAATATAATACCAACACGGCCTCTTTCATGCACACCAATTTATTTATAACAGTAGAAGTAACTATCATTGCTTATGAAATTTATATTTGAACAGAAAAAAAAACATACGCGTATTTTCCATTTCACTCCATTTGTGAGGAATTTTTTTCAGCTCACTTGCATTCTTTAAATTAATTAAAGGCAATTGAGATATGATCTTAGTATTTGTATCTTTGGCTCTAATTATACCCAATACATGTTATACAACCCAACGTGGATAAAACAAAATTTAAAAACACTGTTTATGTTTATGGTAACTTCTCTCCCTCATCCATTTAAGCTAGAAGCCATTCTTCTCTTCGACCCAGAAACTGTGCTGCACCTATTTAAATATGGATCTTATATTATTCAAATGCGAAACTGAGATATTGGTACCTAACATGCTCTGTGGTCATGGAAAACATTGCATCCAGATTCCTTTGTGCATATGCACAATGCACACTTGCCTCTTATTTAATTATAACAAAGTTTTATTTACTAAGATAATGCGAGTGAACTTTGCCAACTTATTGGGCCGTAGCAATAAACGTTTTAAATCTCGACTTAAAATTTACGGAAGCTCACAATTGCGAAATTAGTATGGAAAATAAATTAATACACTTACTTTTTTTTGCAAATTGTATATTTTTCTATAAATGTTTTACTAAAATTAACTCCTTTTTGGTGGACCTTTAAATTCAAACATTTTACGAGCATCCAAAAGATTTAAGAAAACTGTTTTGATTTGCAATGTTGTTCCCCTTAAATAACCGCATTTATTTTATAGAAATTAAATAAATAAATAAACTATTAATTGACTACTATTTCGATTTTCAGCAATCGTTCGGCCAGTTCAGAACAGGACAATTCGGATCAGTCAGAACATTCGGAAAAATCGCCGCTAGTTAGCGCGAGGTTAGACAATCTAGCAAAACTATTTTTTAGCAAATCGATGCCAGCGGATACTGGAAGTAGAGATACAATAGAGTCAGTGCTAACTACAAGGTTGCTCAATGTTTAAACTATATATAATCAAATTTTTTATCAAATAACTGTATAACTTTATCCTTTTAACAATTAATTGTGATTCTTTTTTTTATTGTAGAAAAACTCTTTGTATAATTTCCTGGATAAAAAAAAGCACACCAATTTTTTTTACAAAACTCCTATAAGTAGTTTGCTTGTTTGTGCTTGAGTTTACAAATGAATTTGTGTATTTATTTAGTTACAGAAAATTAATTAAACTTCTCTTAATAAATGCATGTTGGTAAATTTTGTTCCCGCAAGTAATAGATTTGCATAGTTTTGTGTGTGATAGACACCTGCATTTTTCATGGGAGTTTTCAGTACTTTTGAAAGTGTATCTGATTATTATTCTAAGAATTTACATAAAATTAATTTACTTGGTTATTTTATTTCCCCATTTAATTTTGTTCTTAGTACTTTATGTCTTTCCTGTTTTTTCTTTAGGTGCCCTATACTAAAACTTTCCCCATCATTTAAGATGAAAATTGCTTAAAGTGGAACGGAAAACAACACAAATTTTCCAACGATATTTGCAATTAAATAATAATGTTTACCCCATTAAAAATTAAATTAAAGTAAAAAAGAAATTTCATAAAATATTTCTGCATATTTAATAAATAATAATAGATGGAATGGCAGAAAAATTAACCCAGTTCTAGAACTTAAACAATTCAACCATTCAATACCAGTTTTTATAAAGGTGTGACAGAGAATTGGAGTGACAGACGATTGTACTTAAGCTTAAGAGGCTTGTGAATGCTACAAGAAGCATTGTTACATTTTCGTCGGATTGGTTCCATTTGGTCCTGTGAACTTATATTATGAATCTGAGATTGCATAGTGTCTATATTGAAGGCCTCATTTTCTGTTCATGTCTGGTTTTTAATAAATCTAGAAATAGAAGGAGACTTTGAGATGACTTTTCTTTAGCACATGTGGCTACATGAGTTTGAAAAGAATAAAAAAACTTATACTTTTAGGCCGTGTCGTTACTAATTGATGTTGAACTTGCAGATATTTTCGGTCGTTCTTCTACGTTGCAAATATTAGCAAATATTGAAGAACTGAAACTGAAAGCGATGCGAGGCCTTAACAATATACTTTGGCTTCGAAAAATATAATCAATACGTACAAATATACAGGGCGTACACATGTCACTACGAAAACCTTTCGTAAGTCAATAAGAGTAAAATAAAAGCATTTATAGTCACCATCTGTAAACGTGTTGACAATCCATTACATTTATTTTTACTCAAAGCTAAAACACCAAGTCTTGTTCACAGAAGCGAATTTCCTGATTCGCAGAAACCTCTCTGAATACACCTACGTGACAGCAATCAATCAGCTTTGTGAACGCTTTTATTCATTCCATCAAAATCTTAGGAAGGTGATTTTTAATGAGCTCCTTAAAAATTCCATTAAAACTCTTACTTCAAGTTCATGAGTATTATAAAGAAACCTTTTCTAAGAAAGTCAAGGTTTTTAATAAAAAATGTATCCTTTTCGCAGAAACCTTCATTTTTGAGAACCGATGTTTACCTCAGGCCTTACAACATTTTAGAGAGGAGCACCTCTTCGTCAGTAGCTGAAAACACGTATGCAATTTGGCTTCGTATGAAAGTTGCAACAAGACTGTTTATGCAAGTGTCACACTGTCAGATGCAACTAGATGTACTAATTGGCAACAATTCAGAAGAACCCCTTGACAAAATTGCAATGTCAAATAAATGCAAACATATGTAAGGTCCTCCCAAGAATCCTTTCAAGGCTGGTTGAATACGGGAAATTCTTCAAGGCTAAGTGGTTTGTTAGAATTTCTTTCTTGCGGGCTATTTTCGAAATTCCTATCTAAATCTAGGTGGAATTCTCATATTTTCAATTCAATTTCCGTAGGCCAAGGAATTCACATAACCAATTTAACTCGAGGAGGCTACATATATCATCAACATCCCATCTGAATATTGTGCTTCTCTAGGCCACAATGGCACATTCGTAATATTTTGTGTTGGGTTCGACCGTTTGTGCAAAATGAAAAATGCCCCTTCGAGAATAGCAATTGAAGAAAATCCTTGAAATTTACATGAAAATTCTACTTCATTCATATGACATTCTTGTGGTTTAATTGATTTTTAGTTTCCCTTACCACCCATCTCACCTTTTGGAGCCGTGAACTCATTACTACCTATATAGCGTCGTATTCGTCGGCAGAGTGGAATTGCATTCAACTGAGTTAAAACTTCATATCTGCATTCGTGTAGATAAGCAGCAGCATAGCTTCGGTATCTACCAGGTTAAGTGGTAGAATGCTATGCAGTTGAAGGGGAGAAAACTGCTTTTGTGTGCGAAACAAAAACCATGGATGTGCTCTGAATAAACAATTTTTGGAAGCTATGAGCCGGTGTATACACCACAGGGAGGTGGGTAGGTGACTTTTTAAAGGACTTTGGAATTGATTTCGTGCTGAACTGGTGAACGCTTTTCATTCGGTACGTAGGGTACGGATCGGCTATGAATGAATATCCTTCCAGTCAAATGCAATCACAAAGATATCAGTGAATTGAGGTTAGGTGCTGGTGTTTTAATATGTATATGGTACTTCTTTGCCAAATAAGCTATTGCCGACAGTACCAGAATATTTTCCAGTAAAGTATTTTTCTGATTAATTAACGTGATTAATTGCACTGGTGAAGGTGAGTGTGGTGATTGGTAAGGATAAGTGTTATTTAGAGACGTCTTTTCAAATTAAATATTTAGTGTGTGGTGTATTCAGTATACGGTTTTCACATGTGTTGAGGTTTAGAAAAGGCTTTCGACAAAATGAGGGGGTAGCAGGGATATGTTTAGTAGGTTATATGGGGGATGGTGTTTATCTGGGTTCTTGTTAGCATCTGATAAACACTGAGGTAAGTGAGCTGTAAAAAATGATAAATATTGTGACGCCCGATGTTAGATGCGCTGTATTCTCAATGAACATATATTTTTTGTCAAATAGTCACAAACGCGATTAGATTGTCAATTTAGTATTTTCGGAAGTACTACTATAATTTCTTGCAACAATATTTTCAACTTTAACAACTGCAACAGACTTTCACTCAAAAGTGAAATCAAAAAACTTCACCGATCCATATTTTTTAGTATCATTCTATTAATACGTGAACATCAGAAGTTTCCGTACACTTTTTAAGTACTTATTATGAAATGAATGAATTTAGAAAAGTCTTCATTAAGACTGGTAAAATTAAGTTAACAATTGCCCATACCTCTATCACTTAAATTTGGTAACATTCAATTTGTCGCCGCCATAATCCCCATTATTAGGTAACGTATTCGAATAGAACTAATTTTAGTTTAGGCCCTAGTTATAGCCAAACGTACGAAATTTTCCTTTGCTTTTTTATACCACTTAATCCTAAAAGTTCAACTCAATTTGATCTTAAAATGTTGCTTATGAATTATTATGTTAGTTTATAACAAAAAAATTAACAAATAATCTTTAAATTTTCTAGAAAAATAATTTTTTACTTTTTCCGTACGATCAGCTTTTTCCGATCTACTTCTCAGTCAATTCCACAACAAAAAACCAGATAATTCCACTAATATATTTCATTTCTTTACTGTTCCATCTGTCAGAATTTTTTTTCTGATGGAATCCAATCAGTGGTGGTTGATTTGTTGTAATAATTGTTTTCGTACGGAAACATTTTTCTGACGGAATTTTCGCTATGACCGCCAAAACGAAAAAAAAAATCATTTTCATAGTGTTCCAACTTTTTCTGTTGCATTTTACGTATGGCTATAACTAGGGCCTTAGAACCTATTCTTGAAAGAACGCAATTTACCTAATAATATAATTTTAATTCAGGGGCATATAGTGCGAAGTATTGACGACGGTTGCTTTCAATGATGTTACTATTGCAACGAACATTTTTCGACAAATTTGTTGCTCTAAAATCTAAATTTTCGTAAAAGTATCTACCTTTCGAAACATTAATCATGGGTCTATTTTCAAATGTTATATTTTTCGATATATAGATGGCGCTTTTTCGCTATTGTTTCACTTATGAATTGTGGTACAATTTTTAGTATTACATCCTTATAAAAGGTAGGGTCGATTTTCGACCACAAGTTTCGCTTAGTTAACATAATTTTGCCAATAGGACAGAAACTTGGACAATTTTTTAAAATGTTGTTAACCTGTAATTTATCATTTGAATAGTTTCTTCCAAAGTCATCGTCCTTTATATTCACCACGAACTTAAAATGTAGGTACCATATTTACGACCTATGAAGTAATTTTGAAGCATTTTAGCATTTCTTGAACACACGTTCTAGTTTCGGCTTCTGGCGCACTTAAGTTCTCCTACATATTCAGCTTTGTCAGGTGGTTTACTTCTTTCAAATTTTAACATAGATGGCTTTCGCATATTACAACCTAAAAACTGTCCCTTTTGCTGTTTTAATTAAACCTCGACTTGCATAGCTATTCCAGCATTCTAAATATGAGCGTAATTCAATAAAATATAATTACATTCACCTATATAACCTTATTTCCCCTGCCCCAAATACAAATAACTACTGGTGTCAAAAGTAGGCTTATATCAAATAGCTCATGCTTTAGAGCTCTCATATTAAATTAATAAATTCCATACACACTCTGTATATTTGCACACACTTTCACAGATCCACTTAAAATTGCATTCCCGGTGCGAACCCCTTGATCCAGAACGTACACAGTCGCATTGCAGTACTTGTGTGTTGTGTCACACAGCAAGAGTGTCAACACTAGAGAGTAGGGAACCGAATCCATCCCACTATGCTTTTACACTGAACACAGGCTTAATTTATGATAATAAAGCAGCGACACACTCTCTACCCAGATGTGTCTTGAGGTAATCCTGTGGAAATAAAGCGTCTCCCTTGTCGACGCTTGGTTGTTCCTCTCCCCATCTGGCCTGTTCTGGTGCTGTTGATTCATCATCAGTTCAACTCTTCCATCCTTTGTGAAATAATCCTCAACATTGTCATTATTCCACATTATATAGCAATTTTAGAAACAATTCATTGTGCGGTTGCAACGGGCCGGGGGCATACCCAAAACACCATATAAAATGGAAAAGCTCAAGGATTCACTGTCGTCGTTTCTCTAACTAAACACTGAACACTTGTGTTCAATATGGAGTAGGAATAGAAATAGCAATAAGCCCATAAAATGTTGTTTTTTTTTATCACTGAAAGGACTAGGACATGCATACGCAATGGGATGGGGAGTACCTCTTGTTATTTATCCTTGTGTTTGGAGTGTTGTTTCTTCCTCTTTTTTTTTGTCTTGAATTAATTATGTCAGCGTATGCTGTGCGGCGAATTACCATTGAAATAAATCCTATATACACGACAGACAATTTTTTTTTTAACAGACGTTGAATAATGTGTGCGAAGAAAAACCGTCACGACATGACAAGGCATAATATGTAGCTGGGAGACAGGAGTTGATTGGGTGGGGCTGCGTGCTATTTATGACATAACACTTTCGCGGACTTTTTATCTTTGTGAGTTCTTAAGTGGTGATGAAAGAAGTTCCAAGTGTGTATAATAGAGTCAAGAGAGGAAGATGAGGAGTTGGGATTGTGTTCTCGAAGGACAATGAATTTCTTAAGGCTATAAAGGTGCAAGAGTGAACCACACAGATAAGGAGGATATCTAGCACTACACAGTATATCTTTCTGTCAATACAACGCTCTGTTTGACTGAAGTCCGACTTAAAACTATGATTAGACGGTATTTTTAAAACGTGATGTACCAATCTATCGAAGACCTGTATTGAAGATGGCTTAAATATTGTGAAGGCGGTTGAACTTGAAATGATATCGTTTTGAAAGTTAAAAGAAACATCTGTAAAAGGATCGAGAACTAAATAGCGCTTGCCGATTTCAGTATAGGAATTTTCATCACAAAATTTGAGGTTTTAGGTGTTTTCCAACAGCAAGTGGACTAAGGTTTTAGAGTCTCACCTAAAATTTCTCAATTATTATAACATACTTGTATTTTATACACACAGAAATTCTAACATTAACCGAGTAAAATTTTTGCTCGGTTAAAAAAAAATGGGTTAAAATTAACTAAGGCCCCTTTTATTCACTCGAAGTTAAACACAACTTGGGGATTTTTATATGGGAGACTTCCCAAGTTGAAAACAACTTGGTGATTTTTATATGGAAAACTCTCCTCGAAAACTCGAAGTTGAACACAACTCGGGGAGTTTTCCATATAAAAATTCCCAAGTTGTGTTCAACTTCGAGTGAATAAAGTGGGCGTAAGACTCTGTAGAAAATAACCGAGTATTTGTTGTTGAAAACTAGCGAGTTAAAAAGTAAATCATACTGTTAAAAATAAAACACTTTATCAGTTGGTATCAACCATGTTACTCTGTTGGTTTTAGTTAGTTTGTTATTTACGACCGAGAAAACTTGGAGAGGAAATTAATAAATCGGTTATTTTTAACAGAGTTTCGTTAAAAAAGTTGACTCGGTTATTTTTAATCCACTATCTCTGTAGGAGCTATATTAACAGTATTATCTACTTGGTTGTTTTTAACCAAAAGATGAATGATTTTAAATTAGTGAATTTTCTGCGTGTAGGGTTCTATAAAAATGGGTCTGACTGCAAAATGTGTTGAACCGAATAATATTCGGGGTCTCAGTTCTTGTAAGATACCCGAAATTCATCGATAACTTTGCCGCCATATATTCAGTATTTTAGTAAACGTCACAATTGCTACATTTCACTTGAACTGTAATGTAAATATTGCAAAAGAAAATTTACCGCCAAATTTAACCTTCACTTGCCAGTTTTCCTTTGGGAACAATATTTACTATGGTATTCAGATTTGATGGCCCGTTTTCTAAACTTTGTACCATACAATCAAACATTATCATCTCGGTCTATTTGCTCGTAGATGTGTGTTCTTTTCGTGTTTGAACTTCCTAACCCCGTTAGTCTTTGTGCAGTAACATCTTATTCACCACTCTTCGTTATCATCCCGATAAGAGGGTGTCCAACCTTTGAGTGCATTATTTAGTTCTCATCAAACATTTTGTTAATCTTTCATTACAGGCCGAACCTTAAGTATCAGTACTCAGCTTTGGACAGTGGAACGGGTGTCACTGATCGGAGTCCACGCGAAAGGGCTTCCAGAGATCGAGCATTAAACGCTTGCCGAGAATGGGTGCAAAATTCAAATGGGCGCTACGATGTCATCGCCCACCTAGACGAAATTGGTTCTCGTCACTCGAAGAACTGGTTTCTTATCAATGATTCTTCGGTAGGTGCTTACGAACTAAATTTCCATCATCAACCACTGATGCGCATTCTCTTTTGAATAGGTCCGAACCGACCGCCTTATGACCTTACTTCCGTTACCTCCAGACTGTGTTGCCTTAGATGAACTATCGCCATGCGAGAGTCCTAAAGGAGTACTAATGGAATTGCTTGGTTCCCTCCATCATCCGTACATCTATCCTGTTCTAGATTTAGGTTTTCTACGTACCGGTTCAATTAACTACGCTTGCCTGGTGACGCCGTTCAATTCACGTGGCAGCCTTAAGGATCTTATTTACAAAGTAAGTCAAGTGAAAAACATTTTCTCTGTTTGTGTGTGAGGATGAGGACCTGTGTGAATAATCTAATTATCCTTTGTAGGCGCAATGGAATGAACCATGGAACCGCAAGTATACCCGCAAGCCGAACGGTTTGCCAGCAACTCAAGTGCAAAGATTGGGTCGCCAGATACTTGAAGCGTTGCTCTTCCTAAAAGAACGAGGCTTCCCACTCCACGGTCATTTGCATAGTGGTAACGTTATCCTGCAAAACGGTGCCGCAAGGTGAGTTTATTAATATGATGGGATGCATTTGCAAAGTGATTTTTTTTTTCTTCTATTTTCCTATTTCTCTGGCGACGACTAAAAGATGTAGGGAGTCCTCGTGGGAAGGGCACAAATTTGCATAGTGTTTGGGTGGTTTGTGAGCTGCACTGAGTGCATCAGGGGGGCCATTGACTATGGAATTCTATTTTGGGTCGTAGGAACTCCTCTTGGAATTTTTCACTTCATTTCAGTGTTTTGGTTGAGGGTTTTTTTTTATTTTTATTTTTCGTTGGTCCTTTCGATGGATTATTATGTGGCAGAAAGTTTTATTCACTACTCTATGAGCTGGAAAATAAATTGGATTTTCAGGGCTATGGACCGTAAATATGGGATTTTCGCTCAATGCCATGCAGCAGGATATATTTTTAAAGTTCGTGCAACTTATTTCGAGGTGCTAGATGCATTTTATTGTTTTCGCATCATCCGTTCTGTATTTATATAGGTATATGGAATTTTCTTATTCAGGGCATTGAATGTATTTTCAAAGTATGGACACGCACCAAATTGGAAAAGTTTCCGGCGCTGCGCTCAAATAGGGGACAGACGGAAAGTGAATAAAAGTTTTCAATGGTTAGAGGACTGTGTGGAATGCCATCAGAGGATAACTGAACTTCTTTTCATCCTTTTTCAGTGGAATGTATAAGAGAAAATAGTTTTGCAATCGGAATGCTTCTCTGATTATTTTTAGATAGTAAACTTTTCATAGCGATTTCTCTTTTATATTGTGTGCAGTGTGCACGCCGAAGAAGAGAGCATTTTACATGGCCATCTGTTTGTATAGTATTTAAATATCCTTTGATGTAAAATTTACTATTTTGCGCTGGAAACTGAGAGTAAATTATTGTGGATATGAAGTTGTAGATATGTACATACGGCCATTGCTTTGGAGTTGGTTTTGCTGAAGTCCTCTTGTTATTGGAACTTGAATTAACTATCTGATGGATTTGAAAAATGGAATGTAAATAAATGCTTGAGAGTTGAGACCTACCATGTATGTTCAGTTCCCCCACGTATTGCTTGGTAGGAAAAAACCAAGGAATTTTTTAGTTCGCTGACCACGCATAGTCTGGCACCAAACAATAAAAATGTATCGGGTGTTTCGTAAGCTCTCTGCTGGCAAAAGACATATTCTGGTATCATTCCGGCGATGTGTGATAAGAAGTATTAGTTGTCACTATCTTCCTTTAACATGATCTAACTTTTTAATTCTATTTTTTTTATTGTGTGCTATGCCTACGCGTTTATTTCCTATAAATACCTCCAACGTACATAGCATATACCAACACATATTCATTGTATACATTTATAAAATTATAGCACTTACATAGGTTATTTGTACGACGGTAGAGTGGTAGTCTTGATTGAAACGCCATCAAGTCAGCAATGGAGGGAGAAATAAACTTGGGTTCTTTTTATGAGCAAGGCTCTTTTTCCCAAACAAAATTTAATATTGTTGTACCTATTGGGTTCGGAATCTTTTAAGTCGGTTCCTTTTCCATCGATACAATTTTGAAAAAAGCTTCTTTTCACTTCTTAAATATTGCAATTTGCTTTGTCTGTCTAGAAAACAAATTCAAAAATACCACTAGTCCCGACGTAAATAATTTCCTCCTGAGCGCTTTCCTTTTGTTGAAATTTAATGTAATTACTATATAACTCATTAATGACCCATCCGAGTACGCTGACAGCCACTCGGATCCAACTTCGTTAACAATGTATTCAACTACAAAATCACTATATATCTACACAAACCGACCTATTACCCTATTGCTTTGAATCCCCTGGGGCTAACGAGGTATTGTTCCAAAACAATAGCCACACAATTATTCAGACCTCGTAGTACTTACTCGTTATTCCAAATTATTCAACGAATAAATAAAATTCCTTTTCTACGTCTGAAATCTGAAAATACAGTTCTGTGTATCTGCTCATGGTGCCAACCATGTAAAACAAAAACCACACAAAGGACTCTGTACTTGGTAACTACCCCGCCTCAGTGAGTTCATTAAAAATGAATTTCAAAGCATTTTTGAAACTTAACTGACCAGCACTAACATTCGGACAAAAACACTTCCATGATGACTGGGCATGATGAAAAATAGCTCCACACGTTACATTTTCATGTATGCTTCCGCACTTTGGTGTTTCATCTGCCCTGACGAGCAACCACAATGGCTTACTTAATGAATTTACTAATGGATACATAATTACCCTGGCTACCACCCAACTCAAGCCGTGACTTATGCACGGAGTGAAATTGCATCGCACGCGAAACATGAATTCACACATCCATCCATTTCTGGCCCTGTTCAACTAGCACACAAATTGAGCTCACCAGGCGATCAAAGGAAGTGTGCATTTATGCGCCCAGCACAAAAGTAGTCCTTTAGAACAGTGCAATACCAAAAAACAAAAAAACAAAAATCAAGGAGAATTCCAAAGGTCAGGTCTCATGCGGCTTTCCAGCTATAGGTACCTACCCTAAACAAATGAAAATGAGAGAAAAAAAATTGGAAAATAAAAAAACCCGTCTTTATTTCTCGTTAACACGAGTGAACGAGTTTCTATGATGGTTTGCAAGGAGCCGGAATAAAAGGATAAGAGTTGCTGTGGTTAGGTAGGAGTTAGTGGTGAGCAGAAAAAAAAAATCAACTATTGTAGAACTCGCTCAAAGGATGTGCAAGGGGAAATGATGTCTACCTTCCGCTTCCACATGGAGCATCGAGCATGTGAAAAGCTTTTAATACGATATCCTATATCACTTTTATTTTTTTTCTATATTTCTATGTATATCACTGGGCCGTTGTTTATCGTTACAGACTTTCCGGCCTCGAGAACGGCCTGCTAGGATTAAGTTCCCGCATCAATGCGATTATGTGGTCACGTTCGACCACGGACATCGAAAACGTGGATATCACTTGCTTCGGTCATTTACTTTATGAGATGTGCACTGGCCAAGAGATGACCACACCAAAACCGTCCATGCGAGTACTTGAAATGGACTTGGAACAATATCCGCAGGTAAGTCCAGCCAGCTCAGGAAAAAACTATCAACAGATTGCGTTCTTTTTTTAATCAACCGAAACCGTATTTGACTTTTTTGAAATAAATTTGGCAAACCCCAAGAGGGTTGCTTGAAGGAAATGTAGTGAATGTGACTACTTGGAGTGGATTACGAATGCTTAGGCACGTTTTAGAGTGGGATAATAAATTTATGGGGCAATATTCGACTGGGCAGATATATGGTCAAAATAAATCAGAACATAATGTATGTGGGTACAATTTGTATAAATGAGTTGATAGATAAGGAAATGACAAAAAGAAATGTGGTCACCGCATTGGTTCATAAAGGATTCGGCAACATTCTTAGTTGGGGATCAGTAGGTACTCTCGGGTCAAGTCTTGGGTGAGAAGTAGCATAGCGTCACCGAACAGTCAAAACCTCGTATATGCAATTTTATTGGTTTTGAATCAAAGTTATCATATATATGAGATTTTTATTCTGCATTGAAGCAAAAACAAAAAAACTCGTATCATAATGTGACATTTCAGAAAACGTAAAACCAAGTTTTTTGGTCTCCTGAAAATGTTTAAAATTGTAGATACGAGGTTTTGACTGTTCGGCGACGATAGGGTTTTAATTCGCCTGCAACTTTAATAGGCGATTGGGTGGCAGTTTTATTAAGTATCCCGAAATGGAATCCGTCATAATTTTAGGTGCGAAGAGACGACTTCTTTCGAATTTATGTGGTATTCGATTGGGCGCTCTCATAGCAATTTTTATATTCGTTTGGTACAACAAAAAGCAATATTTTTCAGATTTCAGAACACTTTTGCGAATCTAGATATTTTCTCAGATTCACCAATACAAGTGCGTTTGAGTTTGACAACTGTTGGAGTTTGTTTACAGAATTGCATCGGGTGTATCTATTTTTGTAAATTATTTATGTATAAAAAAATATTTAGAAATCAACCGGGACGGATATTTCTAATGTTTTAATACAAAATTTAACCAGTGAATGGAAATCGCTTAGAAAAGTGTCGACTATACCTACATAAATTCAAATCGCACGAATATCAACACAAAAAAGAGCAAGTGACGTTTTTATGTTCGATTAGACACACGAAATCTGGAATCTAAGAGCAAATGTGAAGTAGCCCAAACGAATACCACATTAGCAAGCATTTGAACGAAGTTTTTAAATATTGTACCTCGAATGTTGCCATGTGAGCTCCGAACTATTGCTCTATAAGAATGACGTTGAATAACTTTCATGACAGCGATTTGCTTTCGCCTTTGTTTAGTTCTGGGGTTGAGATTTCTTTGTCCATTTTGACGCTGAATTCGAGAAATTCTTTATAGTTATCTAGCGCAGACAAATGAGAATGGCAAAGATGTCAATATATATGTTTTTTAGTCGATAAAGAAGTGGTAAGGGAGTTGCTTTGTTTTTAAGAAGATAGCCCTAAGTGGGAAGATAATTTAAATGCACTTGTAGGTATAGGTACCTACAAAGATGGCGTTTAATTAGTCGGGCCAGAATTAGCTCTTGGTGCATAAACAAATAGCTGGATTAATAGTTCCGTATAGGACTCTAATCCTAGATTCGTAGAACTATGTGTGACAGGCAGAGCTGGCCTAGTGGAAAAACCACCAGGAGCAAATTTCTCTATTCCTCACTTCGCAATGGTTGAGTGAATACAAGTTCTTACTATCGTCGTCCTGGTTAAATGGCTCTCATACTCAAGCGGTTTGTTGGCTGTCTCCCCAGTTAGCCACCAGTTTACAAATCATCTCTGTATCGAAGAGTAGAACGCTTATCTCTCTGGTAGCACAGCCTTTTAAACTACAAACAGAAGGCTTACATACCTGTATATATAGTATCAAATAAAAGCATATAAATGTAGCTCTAAAACTTATCTCGTTTAGATTCTGGAGATTCTTGGCTTAATATTCGATCCGCCAGGAGGCCAGTGTCCCTCGGTGGAGGAATTAGTGCTGTGCGATCTCTTTCGTAACATAGATTTACGTGAATTACGAGGTCCATGCTTTAGTGTAAGTAGTCGACCGCTTACATCTCAGTTATATTCAAATAAACATTAATTAAACTGCTTCCACTTGTTTTCCAGACAATCAAACCTAGCCTAAGTAGATCAACCCTTAATTTACTGCTTGCCGTAAAAAAGCGTCAAACTGCATCCTTAGGCAGCTCATTTAGCGAAACAAGCTCTCCTTGCACGCCACCATCGACACCGCGCGACAGAAGGGCTGGGTAAGTGTTTCCTTTTTTTTTTCTACAAAAACGTTCATCTACTCCACTCCTTCACACCGTCTCTTCCTCCTGCATTATATTTCTGTGTTCATTTTTGTGTTCACACGAAATTACAAAAAAAAAAAAAATATATAATAATAAATAAAACCATAAAACAGAGGGTAGCGTTTATATCCTAGTTCTGTATATCTACACATCTACTCTACTATGTATTTATATATGTGTTCGTGTTCTCCATGTGGACTGAGCTATTTATGCGACAAGAGTGCTCGCTCGCATAAGTTCCCATTTAGTTCGTATATTAATTTTTATATATATTTGTCATTAACTCTCCCGCATGCATACATCCTGATTTAACATTTTATTTCTTGTGAATAATACGATTTAAATTTTGTTTATTGTAATCTGTGTCGAAAAAAAAAACAACTTCTTACCAAACCAAATACAGTTTTCCGCCTGCACCCTATGAAGTGTTTCGTTTGATTTAATTACCAAGTCTATCCATCCTTCCACAAAAACAAAAAAAAAAAAAAAAAAAAAAAAAAACAGAAACAAAAATAAAAATACAAAATTAAACTAAACCAATAAACAAGATTTAACTGGATTGTGTTGAATGTGCCACTACACAGAGAATGAAAGATAAAGACACCATGTAGGGGTAAGTCTACCAATGAGCAAACCAAAAAAATAACCTGTACAACTTAATTCTCACATGTAAATAGTTAAATACAAGCAAACAAAAAATAAAATATATTTCATGTAAAGAGGACATGGTAGTAGTTTTGTATACCCACATTGTATGATACATGAAATGAGGGTACGGATTCATTTCTGCAACCACTTGGATTATGGCTTAAGTACATGTGGCTAAAAGTAAAATAAAAGCTTCCAAAGGCTGGCTAAATACCGACTGACTATGGCTATATAGTGCTGTCTGGCTGACACGTATTACGAGTTTTGCAAACACCAGTTACGTTTTGTAGATGTATTTGTAGTATTCGTAAAACTAAATCTGCGAGTAACATTTTTTTTTTTTTGTTTTCATTTCGTTTTGTTGTTTTATCTTGATTTTATTTAAATTTTGAAGAGGTTAAGGATTATACGCTTCAATGAAGCGGGGGAGTATTTCAGTTTGAATAGAAGTTTATATATATGTAGTAAGTGAGATTATGGGTAGGTAGCTATGGATGTAAAATGTATGTTAACTCCATTAGGTTTTAGAGGGTATACTGGTATACATAGTGGAAAACTAACGATAGTTAGAAATAGGTTAAGAGCAATTCAAAACTGAAGGCTTACGTATTTATTTCCAATTCAAATAAGGCGTTGAATAGCTGGAAGTATAAAAGGATCAGTAGATTTTTATTTGCAACTACTAGGTTACATCAATGCAATTTTAAACTTCCATAAGCCGACATGTGCTGGACCAACGTTAGGGTCAAAAGTCTATTACATTACTATACACAACTGATATTAGAACTCTTGAAGAATTTCAATGACATTTTTTTCCCCTGTACGAGAAGGTTTTAGGTTATGTCTCTAGTTGCCACCCCTGACTTTTTCGGAACGTTTTTGAATTTTTTCTCAGAATTTACTGGCGGCATTTGTATTCCTATTCCTAAAATAATTCTTAAACAAAAACAAAGAACATCATATTAAATTGCTAAATATTTTTATCAGCTTTCCGGTTTCTTTAAAAGCAGAGTAATGGATCAAAATATTTAAGTAAATCGTTGTTCTTCTAAAAAGTCTAGCCTATCAGTTTTTATTTTTATTTTTCGACTAGCGTAGGTACCCAGCGAACTTCCCCAATTTAACGCCTTCAGATAAACTCCAGAGTGATAATAAGACACAGAAAAACTTCAATGTGATTTATTTGAATAGAATCGGAATCAGTAGAGAGCGATATGATAAACAATGTTTTTGGATTTGTTTTCTGGAGCAAAAAAAAACAACGATACCAAGACGCGAACACGGGAAGTTCAAGATTAATCTTACAGACCTCCAACGATTGGTCTTGCCATTTATTCATAGTCATCGCAAAAGCTAATCGAACGGTTAACTGAATCCGCTTGAATTAGAATGGAAGATCAGTCGGAATAATCTGAATTAATGGGACAAGGACTTCCTCTCCTTTGAATTTGACCTTGATGTTCGTCGCTTGAATTAAATTGTTCACCTGTTTCTTGACGGACAACGGCGTTCCGTTGTACAATTTCGGATGATTCAGATTCCACAGTATGATTATGATGGATCCCACTGTCGGATAGTTGGGCTCTTCATCCTCGTCGGTCACGCTGTCAACGGATTTGTAGGATTGCATTTCTCCAGCGATTTGACTTTGAATAATGAAATTTAAGCTGTCAAAGCACGATCTTATTCTTTGCTGCTAATATTGCCCGTTCCAATTCAATCCAATCCAATCGAGATTTTTATAATTTTGTGCAATTCCGGGGAACACTAGTTCCTCCTTCGACAATATCAATCCAGTCGAACCATTAACAGGAATTTGGTTATTGCCAGCGCCAGCATTTGTCTCGAGAATTTAACAATCCTTGGACTTCCACGAACATTTAAAACAAAGAATTGGTAAAATTGGTCCAGGCGCTGTTGAGCTATGCGCTTACGCTTACCAACACATTTTGCGATTCATTTTTATGTTAAAGAAGATATAGGGAAAAACGATCTCAAAAGGAATACCTTTCACCTTATTCAATGCGACTCTTTCTGTTGACTAATATAATTATGGCTCTCTTAAGTCCCCAGTTAAGCGGTGTTTATTTGAGGCATTTGACTCTCCAATCGTTCCGTGAATTAAAATTGAAAAAACTTCGTACTTCTTGTCAAACGTTAAAGCACTGTGCGTTGTGGAAGGGAAGGGACAAATTGTGTCGTAGCATTTAGTAATGCACACTCCGGATCTCATCAGATCCTTAAGCGTAAATGGCAGTGCCCGCGACTAATCGAAATGCTTTATTCGATACTCCAAATAACTTTGCGAACAACTACTTTCCCAGATCTGTGACTATAAACAAGCCATCAAGGAAAAATCATCAAAGTCCCGAAAATATCTTGAGACTACACGCAATATAGAAAAACTTTTTTACAAAAAAATAACCCCCAAATGGAAATAGCATTGATGTTGATATTTGGTACATAAACCCTTCGTAGCTTTCTTGATAACAGATGGCGTTGCTAGACTTTTTGTCACAGCTCCTAAGAGGCTCAGGAAGAACGTATCTTGCAAACGTCTTTAAAGCCGTTTATAAAAAATTCTGGCCATAAGACGTCAACAATTGTGGTTGTTGTTCTCATTTCTTACAGCAGATCTGTCGTAAATTCATTCGCCTTTGACTCAGTAGAAATAAGAGACAAAACATGAGCTTAATATTAAAATTTGATTATATAGTCATGACAGGTAGATGGCTCCACAGAACCGTGAATGAATTAGTCCCTTCCACTATGTTTGTTGTTTTGTGCTGCGGACACTCAATACCAGACAAGCCTTAAATACTCTTACAGTTTACGACGGACTAGTATGACGCGTTTGTATAAATGTATGAACCTTTCTTAGTTTCTTATTTTGTATCAAGCCAACTGCATACGTAGTTTGACTGCTTTCAATAAAATCTTTGTAAAACCGCACTCTATTTGTTTGTTTGTTTGTTTTTCTTACTACTACTGCACTTAACCCAATCTGTTGTATCTTCCTAAAGTCCCACTCCAAACCACCATTGTCTAGCCCAGAGCATGCCGTTAATATCGATCCCCATAGCATTGGCCACAGTTACTTGTGGTGTTGCGTTTATACACACAATTTAATAGTAGGTACCCACCCACAGCACGCACTGTACCCATCAGTTGACTTTGCACATAACCCACAACCTAATTAGAGCAACAGCACACTCAGCTAATTTATATAAAAATAGTCCCAAAACAAATCCTTCATCCTTGCCATGTACAATAAAAACGCTAATAGTTCCGTTTCTCTTTTTTTTTGTCTTTCTCTGATTTTGTTCACGAATTTGGATGACGCACACACAAACACTACGTAGAAGAACAATGGATTCATTCGATATATCAAGCGATTCGGAAGAAGGTCTATTGGACGAGATTGTGGTTGCGACCAATAGCAGTTATCATCATGCCTATCAGCTGCATCACCACCAATATCAGCACCGGCAGCAGCAGCATTACACACAATACGATCCACTCAGTTTCCCTCCATATTTCAGTGAAAATAACCTCAACTCGGATGACAATAGCGGCTCAATCAATGAAACATCCGCTGGCACTACCACATCGGCTGCTGTCACCACCGGTGGAGTGCCGCTACAATGTACCCCAAGTGCAGACGGAAGTAGTTCAAGTGATGGCTCCACAGCAACCACATCCCGTGGCAGTACCACAGCAGGGGTGGGCGAGCATTGTCACTACGATGCAAGCGAGTCATCGACATCAGGTCAAGTAACTCTTGGCACTGCCACTACCTCATTCAATCATCAACTTACCGCTGACATGTGCAGCTACAAGAACTCGAAAAGCCGTCGCCTGGAGTACTCGTTGAAGTGTTTGAAATACGGTCGCAGCAACCCATCACAGGATTCTGCCTTTGGTTCATTGACCGACGGCGACCTGTCAATTGGGTCGTCCAGTTTTCGATTGAGTAGTTTCCAGTCAATCACATCGCCCATTGATGAAGGTGTCGAAGATATCATCATCGCCACAACCACTGCGGGCAATGAAACTTGTCTCGAGTTGGCTACTGTCTCTACCAATGGACAGTCGAATGATTCGGCCATTTCGACGCCCTGCCGTGAGGGATCGCCCAACTTCCTTGCCATCGAAGAGAACTCCTTCACCACCAACCCCAACAATCACAACCGTCCGCAACAATTTCCTACCACCCTTTCGCCGAAAATCCAAATAACCGCTTCAGCGTCCACATCCAATCTTCAATTTGACCCGCCGAAGATTCTGGTCAACGACCAGAACTCCATCTATACCACCTCGCCGTCGAAACGTTCCGGCACCATTGAAGTGTTCTCACAGAAATACAGGGTATGCTCCTTCGAAGATATGTCGCCTAGTCGCAAACAGTCTAAGCACCATCTGAAGAACGCCAACCGCACGGCGTTCCGTTCGCTGGAGGAGGAGCGGCGCATCGATAGCGCCTTCATTCCGATACAAAACCGTACAAACTCCGAAAACAGGGTAAACATCAATAACAGTGAGAAGTACAAAAAACTCACGCACTCGTCCTTCAGCCGCATCAGCAAGACCACCAGCAGTGTAACAGTTGCGGTCGACCCGCCTTCGACCAGCATCAACGGCAACTCACAGCAGATGCGCGACAGTCGCCACACTCTGTGGCGGGACAGTAAGTTTTATCGCAAAAATCGCATAGCCAAGTCGAATGACTCACTGCTGGAGTCGCCCAATCATTCGCCATCGCCGTGTCGCCTTTCCCCATCTTCGCTACGAGACAATCACTACGAAGCATCATCACCTCTGTCGTCCTCCTCGTCATCATCGTTTACCCGGCACGGCCTCAATCGAGGCAGCTCCGCAAATGAGATCTCCTACAGCAGCAGTGGATCGACCTTCCGTCGGTACTGCAGTTCGAAAAGCGAAGATCTCGGAGACTGTAGCCTGCCCATACCAATCGACTGTCGCAAGTCTCATTCCGAACGTCATCTATTTAGTCTGTCCAAACTGAGACAGACTGCCATCACGACCACGGGTGGAGGAGGAGATTGCTTCTCCGAGGATGAAACCTTTCATCACGATGACAATAAATCTTTGAAAAGCCTCAGCACATGCTCCATCAATCGGGTCACTCTGACCACAACAACAACGACTACCAAAACCAAAAAGAAGACCACCTCAATGGCCGTATTGCCTTCTGGACCCGCACTACCAAACAACGTACGGAATTCTGTCTTTAAGAGTCTGGACCATGCGCTCAACTACATCGATTCAAATGGAGATGACGAAGATATGTCAAGTTCGACCGAAGAATCGCCGAGACGTCATTTCGGTGACATTGCGAGGATATTCGGTTCGACAACGAATCGTCGAGCGAATGATCCGCACAGAAGTAGCTGTAGTGAGGAGAAGACTCCGCTGCTGGACAGCGTTGAAATGTCACCGATTAGTCCAACCGAGCCGGATCTCAATATGTGATATACGCAATTTAGTTAAAATCTTTTTTCTATAAGCTCTTAAGTTTTGGTTTTACTTATAGTTATTGTTTTGCTGAATGTTTCCTTTTATACTTATGTGGTATTCGATTGGGCGCTCTCAGAGCACTTTTTTTGCTCTCAGAGCAATTTTTATGTTCGTTTGGTACAGGAAAAAGCAATCTTTTTCAGATTTCAGAGCACTTTTGCGAATCTAGATATTTTCTCAGATTTACCAATACAAGTGCGTTTGAGTTTGACAACTGATGGAGTTTGTTTACATTTTTATGGAATTTTTTCTCCATCAAAGAAAGGCGTTGCATCGGGTGAATCTATTTTTGTGAATTATTTTTGTATAAATATTTAGAAATCAATCGGACGGATATTTCTAATGTTTTAATACAAAATTTAAGTAGTGAATGGAAATCGCTTAGAAAAGTGTCCAAGACTACACATATTCAAATCGCACAAATGTCAACACAAAAAAGAGCAAGAGACGTTTTTATGTTCGATTAGGCACACGAAATCTGAAATCTGAGGGCAAATCTGAAGAAGCCCAAACGAATACCACATAAAATAAATAGTTATACCGTCATTATTAAAGAGAACATTTAAGAAAATGTGTGCGCGAAGGTTGCTGATGGGTATATTATTTATCAGTTTTGAATTCTCTGTGCTTACTCGCTACTCGCTACTCTGTCACGTACCCGATCCAAGCACTAAAAATCTGTCCAACTCAAAAAATGTTGCGAAACTCTCTCAGAGACTAGCAAATGTACTCCAATCTCCAATACGTGTATAGACTTCGAGCTACTTGAGGCACTTACATCTTTGACATCTGTCAAAATAACGGATCTTTCGGGTGTGCCATCACTGAGTTTTCTATTAGTGTTAACGATTTGAGCTATCCATTCTTATGTAACACAAAGAACAGCCAACAAATAAGTGAAATTGCTTAGAAGAGCCAATAGCCACTTCATTGCGACCCTTAAATCAGTGCAACCAAGTACTATCAGTGTCCTTCAACGCCACAGAAAGAAGCAGTAAAAGTTTAAAGCTTAAAAAAAAACGAAATGAAAATTATAAACTTTTCAAAGGTCCATTACTATTACAATTGAAACAAACAAATTATTAGCATTAAATAAATTTTAGCAATCAAATTTGCACCATAATCACATCTCCATCCTTATGACAACATTTAGGTACAAGTTAATTAAGATTTTAGTTACACTTAGAAAAATATTGAACAACCCAAAAAAAAAAAAGAGGAAAATATTTTAGAAAAAATATTTATTCCACACATAGTTATTTGATTAATAATTAATTGTAAATAAAATATAATATTTCGTTGTACGTAATAAAATAAAAACCAGAGCTTTACTTCTCGAATATATTTACAGTATATTTATATTATCTATCTTCTGTTTTTATTTTTCTTAAAAACATAAATACTGAATTTTTCCATTCCAACAAAATAAAAAAAAATAACTTAATTTGTCTTACATTCAGTGGCATTTAGATTTAACAATTTTTTTTCTATTTTTTATTAAAATTAATTGTATTAATGGTAAAGATAATAAATGAAGGCATAATACCGAACAGCAATATATCAATTTCTAAAACCAAACAATTCAGTGTCTATAGATGTATAAAAATGAATAGAATTCTCGAGAAAAAAAAAAACAAAAACAAATACTAAACCATTTGAGAAAAACCACACACTAACAGTAAGTTTAGAAATTATTATAAAGCATTATATAAAATTGATGCAACAAACTCTTTATTTGAAAACTTGTAAATCGAATACAATACGTAAATGGAAACGACCTATTAATCAGACTTAAATAGATCCCTCCCTCTTTACCAAGTAGGAACACAATGCAACTAAAAAAAATATTATAAATTCAATTAGCAAAATAGTTAATATCTGCAAAAGAGGAAGCAACAAATAATATTTACACAACTACATTATATAAACAATCATACAGTTAGTGAGCAATTTTCTTTGTTTTGTCGCAAACGTTATTCTACAAATAATACAATAAAATATAGTTAGAACAAAACTATGTAATTATTAATTTATCTGTCTTATTTTATTTATTTTCTTCTCTTTTTATAATAACAATTTATTTATTCAAGATGTGAAATCATTTCAAATAATTATGTACAAAATATTATAAATCTAAATTAACAATAAAAACATCGGTGATATTATTTAAAAATAATTGTGTTCTGACGTTTTAATTATGAATTTCTTATCTGTTCGAATGTCAAAATACAGATTCTTCGAATTCGAGACACTTTCGAACGAAATCGAATCTCAAAATAAGCGTGATTGATCTTTGGATTTGGGTAGGCATCTACCTATGAATTGGGTAGGTATCCAAGTTCAAAACTTTTGGTGGACAACATGAACATCACACAATTCGAACACAGAAGATTGAAAGGATATCCAATACTTAATATGCGACAAGTATTTCGGTCGTCATTGTAGAAATTGTAGAAATTTTCAGCAAGTTGATTTTTTGGAATGCCTTGGAATTTGGCTTTTCTACAAAACAAAATGGCTTTCGGAAGTAATGAATGGACAGTCACTAATTTTTCTCGTAGAATTAATATTGGTGAGCTGTTGGTAAAATTTAGTGCAACTACTGTCATTGGACATGTTTTAAATCAGAAAGTAATACTTTTTTTTTTACAGAATGCAATCATGTTGGTCGCCGGCACTCATTTTTATTTCCGTTTTACATATTTCTAATTATGGGTAGAACATCCATGACAATAGGCGTCTGATTTCTTACGCCTTTATTAAGGACTATTTATGACGTAAGAGTGTACTGGCGAATTGCGAACAAATCAATTTAATTTTATTCACGAATTGGAAATTGTTAGTTGTTGTTCTAAGAAAAGCATTACTAAATTACTTAACATCTAATCTAAAGAAACCTGAGTC
Source organism: Cheilosia vernalis (assembly GCA_949126925.1). Classification (NCBI taxonomy): domain Eukaryota; kingdom Metazoa; phylum Arthropoda; class Insecta; order Diptera; family Syrphidae; genus Cheilosia; species Cheilosia vernalis. The sequence continues at coordinate 9,749,684 of OX421362.1, forward strand.
CGAATTGATTTAGCGAAATTTAAAATTACAGCATTTTTCCCGCGAATTGAAAATTCTTGTCGCGAACTGTCACTCTAAAGGACTATTCACGTGAGAGCGAGCGAACGAATTGCTGAAATGCGAACAAACCACTTTTGATGCATTTATGAACAGAAAATTGTACATTTTACTATTCCAAGAGGAGGATAGTTAATTATCCCATCAAAATGTATTAAGAAAACATGTTAATAAACAGTTTAAATAACGAAATTTCGAATTACAAACTTTTTGCCGCGAACGAATACACCCTTGGCGCGAATTGTAAAAGTTTATTCACAATCCACATCATTCAATTCACGTTCCACAAACTAGCGAATAAAGCATTCGTTCGAACTTAACCTCAAACTCAAAAAGTTATAGAGACAAATAACAGCGACTGTCATTGGATTCGCGGGTTTCTGCGACCAAATTAAATGTATCATGTGAATGGACTGTCAAAACTTGCGAATATTCGTTCGTTCGTAGGTAGTTGGTCGCTCTCATGTGAATGATCCTTAAGTATTCACAATCCATTAGAGTGACAGTTTGTGTTTTTATCATTGTTATGTCAATTTAGAATTTGTGTGACATGCAAAAAATATAAAAAGCCTGATTTTTTGAAGTTACGTGACATTTGTCTATCATAATTTTATCTAACAATTCTAAAATCGTGACCACTCCGTAAAAATATAGCTTCTAGGCTAAGGAACGGGAAATCGGCCGAAGTTACGAGTCTCAGTATTGTCTCTGGTACACTTATTCACTTATATTTTAGTATTGTCTCTGATCCACATAATACAGCCGTTATCCACAAGCATACGAATGAAAAATTCGTTCGAACTTAACCTTTAACAGTCGCGATACAAATCAAGGAACTGAAAAGTTACGTTGACAATGAAACTGATTCGCTGGTATCTGCGACTAAAAAAAGTTCGCACTTCGCGATTCGCTCTCATGTGAATAGTCCTTTAGCATTGACAGCGGACAGGCGGATCTCTCTGTCCAGCCTAGTGCAAAAATTGATTGGTGTTTTCGATTTTACAAACTGATCAATATTTTTGAGAAAAAATCAATTTTTTTGTTGATCGAGATTGCCTTTCATGTTCGATTTGCCACAAAAATCAACCATTTTTTGATCTCAGATCACTTTTTGAGAAATCTCAGTTTTTTCCCAGATTTTACACATATTTGCACTAAAGGCACTAAGCCAAGTGACAAAGAACAGAAACTGAAACAGAACAGAACGTTTTTTTTTCGTTTTGTAGTAAATTCTGGTTCTCTTGAAGTTGTTCGCTCAGCCACACAAAACTATAAAACAGAAACAGATTCTTCAAAACATGAAGCTAATTGTCGGATTGCGGCGTATAATTTGTAATTCGTTTTCCATTGGGATTTTCGGAATTTGCTCTCAGATTTCAGATTTTTCGTGCCCAATGGAACATAAAACGAGATTTTTCCTTCCTCGCATTTGTGGTAGTGCGTGTTTGAAAAGTCAGCTATGTTATTAAAAAGTAATTTATACTTATGAAAATCCACTCAATTTATGTTGATATCTATTGCGGCAGCCAAATATATTTTTTTCTCTATTTTTCACAGACTTGTCTTCTAAATACGTAATTAATAACACACTTTAAAGTTTGATCAAAAACAAATGTTTTGGTGTTAGTGTAAGTAGGTGTGAATCTCGCTCAGATATCGCGAGTTTCGCAAAACTGCTCTGACTCTGAAAAAAGTGCTTTTTTGCGGACAATGGAAAACGACATAAAATAGTACCTACGACGCGAAATAAACAAATAGCCATGTGACAGATGCAGAAATATGCAAACTAATAAAAACCTCCCCCACTATAAATTGGAATTTCTGTTGCTGTGAAAATCAATTGAAATGGATTTTCAGTCCAAGTCAACAAATATTTTTCTTAGATGTTAACTCAATCAAAAATCAATAAAATTCAAATTTCATGTTCGATTTGCAAGCAGAAATCTGAAATCGAAAACGACATAAATTATTCAAATTCAACTTTTGTTTGGCTTTCTCCTTAAGCGCTTTTACTCTAAGCTGCTACTAGCGACATCTACATGTCATTAGCTTAAAATACATCAAATTTTCTCATCTGGCAGCTCTTCGCAATTCCAATTTGACACTTCTAAAAACCGAAAACAAGTTCTGAAAAATTGAATTCCTTCTGCGACATTTCAGAAAAGATACTTGCCGCGACGACATCGATATACGCGAATTTATTTTTCCATTTAAATAGCGTTTGTTTATTAAGTGCGCTGTATTATTTCATAAGTTCGATACATAAAAGAACAAAACAATAATTTCGCAACCAATATCAGCCATTTCACGTCCATCGACCTAACGAAAAGAGGTCTACGTTCGGCGGACACATTTTCGTCTATAATTATGAATTTATAAATGACAAAAGAAAAATAGCACATACATCCGTTTAATTTTGGAAAAGAAAAGTATATTTTGTGTGAAAACAAGTATTTTTCCTACGTGAGAGTTCGCAGCAAAAGAAAGCCAACTTCCTTTTTTTAATTACATAATATCGTCCGAAATTTCAAGAAAAATTGTGTAGTAAATCTAACAACAAATACCTACTGCTTGTGATAAAATAGCAAATATAAAAAAGTAATATTTTTTACTTTTGGAGGGATAAAGTGCAAATTGCTGGACATTTTCATTATACGCGAAGAAATGTTAATAATGTAGCTACGTCCCCAGCTATTGGCAAGTCATTCGATTTCATCTAAATGCACAGTGATTGCAATTGATATATAATTAATAAATCGCTCATTGAGAACTAATATCAAAAGGAAAAGTATAATAGACTACGAAAACCCAGCTGCTAACGAGACATGACCCAAAGAGAACGCGATACCATAATTCACTTGGTCGCTGGCGGGTGAGTGGAAAGTTTTTTTTTTTCTTTTCTATGTGTGTCTATACATCTCCTTCCTCAATTTAGCCAAATATCTTGTGAAATAAAAAAATAAAATAAATAATTAGCCAAACCATGTGAAAAGAAAACAACTGATAACGCATTTTGCACGAGAATGAGTGCTTATGTGTCTAGCCTTCACATGAACATTTCGCTTTATCTATCGGTATCAGTGAAGTAGGTATATATATCTACCTGCTTAATCTTATACGCTGGCAGTGCGGTATATGACGCAGTAACTCGGCTTCCATCAACCCACCGGGGGTTAGATTGTTTAGCTAAAATACAACTACAACAGTGAACAGTCTTCCAAACGACGACCCGAGTAGGTATGGGGTCGAAGTCTTTGCTGCAGTTCAAGTTTTTCTTTTCAGTGATTTTCTTGTTTTTATTTTGAAGTTGTTTTTGCTATTCTCCTGGTTCTGGTTCCGGAATTTCAGGTTTCGCAGTACCTACACATCATGTTGGAGTTGGAGTAAATAATAATACGCAAAAGCAATTTTTTTTTTCTCGTATTTTTGCCGGCACCGGTTTAGTGGTTTGCACCGCGCCTCTAGTTATCTAAACATTGCGGCTGCACTTTACTGTGTACTCGTAATAGTCAATAGTGGAATAAGTAGGTTGTCTTCTCGGGTGGTTTTGAATGAAACTTATGACGCAATTTGTTTACATCGGTGTCGGTTTCCATCATGACTCTGTATTTATACCTATGTCCATGTGAGAAATTGCTGTAGATTCTGCGCTTTTCCACAATTTCTGTTCAAGACAAAAACAATTGACCATTCCTCCCAAATATAGGCGGTTTTTTTCTACGCCTTATGATAAAACTTTATTTTCTTTGTAGATACTCCAGAAAATCACAAAAACCTCATAAAAAATAATTTAAAAAAAAACATACTTTGTGAGAACAGTGTGAAAATAATAACATTTCTTAACCTAACAATTTAATTTGTTCAAGTTGCAAGCATATCTATGTTCAAAAATATTACAAAGGAAACGAAATGACAAATTTCAAGGCAATGGCCGTGTCACGAATGAAACTCGACTATTTGAGTCTTAAACGCGATCCACTTCCATACATCACAGCTGAACCGCTGCCATGGAATCTCCTCGAGTGGCATTATATTCTTCGAGGAGCCGAAGATTCACCATATGAAGGCGGCTACTATCACGGAAAACTTATATTTCCTCCGGAATTTCCATTCAAACCGCCCACGATTTACATGCTAACGCCAAATGGTCGTTTTCAAATAAACACACAGATCTGCTTAAATATATCGGATTTCCATCCGGGTTCATGGAACCCAACTTGGTCTGTTGGATCAATACTCGTGGGATTGTTAAGCTTTATGATGGAAAATACACCAACAACTGGTGCAGCCCAAACTACTCTGCACGAGAAACGACAATACGCAGCGAAGTCGTTAGAGTTCAACTTGAAAAATTCAGATTTCCGTGAGCTGTTCCCCGAAGTATGTGAAGAAATTAAGATTCGCTTAGAAGGCCAACAGGAATTACTGCTAGACACAAGTGCGCATGGACTTGTAACGGCAGAAAGCCAAATCGGAGCAGGCTTTACAGAAAATACTAACAATGCGATTGATCTTATAGATAAGTTACCTAGCGGAGCTACCAACAGTCTAAACAAGAAGACTTCAACATTGTTTTCAATTTTGTTTCTAATAATTTTTCTTATTTTTGCATTAACTGCAAGTTATGTAATTCGAAACTTAAATGAGTGAAATCTGTTGAAGTTATTTGAGCTACAAATAAAAATAGAAGACGAAATAATATTTAGAGCTAGCAGAACTGAATTTTTGATTGAGATGCAGAGCCACACCACTCACGATTCATAACAAAATGTTTTAAGGTGATTGATTAGTTGAAATCGTTTTGAATCGGTTTTCATATTTATATTTACTGAGGAGAAGGCGGGTTCTTAAAGAACATTTACATTTATATTTTATTTAAAAAAATAAAAAATGTACAAGAGTGAAAAGTGATGCCACTTGTAGTTATACCAATTTGATACCCATAAAAGTTACTATATTTCTTTATTGTAGGGGATGTCAACTGTCATAATTTTGTGTTCCCCGTTGCTCAGTACAATAGGTTTGTTTCTTTACTTTTCTAGTAAGAATGGAAAATTGGAAATGGACTGTGAAAATAGCAGTGGTGGAGATAGATTCCCTCACAGAGAGAGACCCTTACGAAAAAGTTAGGGAACGCTTTTGTAGTAATCTATGAAAAATGACAGATACCTACCCAATTCACAAATTCAAAGAAGAAGAATTTGCTAATTTATTAACAAATTATAAAAGTGATTTGAAAATAATCGAACTTCTTTTCGATGAATCCGAGTAAGTGCAAGAGTTTGTACTGATTAAATTACAAGCATTGAAGAAGAGGAAAAAGCGACGCTGCATTAAAAATGACATGGAGCAGATTGTCTATTGTTACAGCAATGAAGAACTTCGTTTGCGCTATCGAAATCGACGATAATCTTGGGGAGAACATTCAATATTTTTTTCGCCTGTTGATACCATTTTAATACACAAAAAATCAATACAAATGCATGCATATGCCAAATGGGATAACCGTAACACACCTCAAATCAGCTGTTAATTGTAAGGTGACTGACAGATGACAGCCTTTTCAATTCTTATACCAACAAATTTGTTGAGTAAAAATTCGTAAGATTCTCAGTGGAGGGGTAACATCTTGCGGGTTATCTCGAAGCCGCTCTTTTTTACGAATTTTTTGAGTTAGGGAACGGCTATGAGGAAAAATTCGTAATAGGCCAAAACTCTGGAAAACAGAAGTTTTCCCATACATTCCTATTTCAGTTTGCAAAACCAGTCGTTTGATCTTGTTTTCCACGAAAACGACTTCCAATCGTTGGGCTGTTGAAACAAATACACCTTTTGCAATATTCAGCAAATTCAGCAAAATGGCTGACCGAACAAAGGTCGAAACACAACTTAAAATCATTTTCCACTGTTAATTGATGGGCTAATATTATTTTGAAATGCACCAAATTCGTTTCGTTTGTTAATTAATGCGATTGAAGTTTCTAAAAACAAAAATTTGCACAAAAGTTTAACGAGTAGCTGACTGAAACGTCAAACGAAAACTAGTTGGTGGTCGGTGTGTATGCATCGACGAGTTTTCGAGGAAAACACGGTTTTGGGCTTGGTGTGAAAAGCCTATAAGAATTAGTAAAAATTCGTAAGATTCAAAAGTAAAGGAACAGACCTAATATGTTGGTACGTTTTGTTACGTCATAGGTTAAAATATAAAAACCTTCAACAAATATTTAGCAATAACGAATGGTAAGCCTACATAATTATGAGTAAGCCTACATTAAATAAATTTCCCGTTCTCCTGTTATTATTTGCGTCAATTATAACGACGCTTATCAGAACAGCACGCAGTTTGCAGCTCGAGCTACCTGCTTACTGTCAGTGTCTACTGTCTACATACGAACCCAATTCACTCCAAACTGTGAAGTGTCAACAAATTACCATCGTTTTATTTTCTCGAACACACTTGAAGAAGAAAAAACATCCACCTAACCAAAAAAATCAACCAACACAATAAGAGCAATCAGGTTGTAGTAGGTAGGTAGCTGGTTTTAGTTTCAGAATAAACAGATGATTTTGTGTTCAGCAGAATCGTCCTAATTACGTACCTATATGTACAAAGTTGGTACTAGATCTATTTTAAATGGAAAATGACTTCAATGCAATGCTTTTCCAAGAAAATCAACCCCTCCAAGGCCAAATCTTCCCTCAATTGAATGTTTTTTAATTCAAGCGCGAGAAAAACAACGTACGTTTTCACCACTGCTATTGTGCAACATGCAAGTGTAAGTACTTGTCATGTTATTAATGCCACCGCTAGCACATACTCGTAGTCGTCGGCCCCATCTAATCGGCCGTCGGTTGTCGTCGCCTCGTCGCTCATATAGTTAAGTTTAACCGCAAACTAGTCTAAAAATAGCTCAAACCACTACTACTAAGTATTAAATACATTTTTTCTTTCTTTCTTTTGATATTTTTTTTTATTGTAATTCTTCTCTCGTTTGTTTTTGTATCGAGTTTCTTTCTCATCGTATGGTTCGTTGAATGGGTTTTTTTTTTTTTTGAATTTCCCACATTTTGTGCCTTTACTTGCTGAATCTACTGTGGTGCTTTATCTTTATGTATTTTGTTTTTGACGTGTCCACTTCCATGGCGGTGATAAGCTGCTAATAAAATTGTTTTTGTAAAAAATTAGGTAGACGCGATGCTTTGACGAAATTTCGGTACGCTTTTCGCACACCAGCGTCGTTTTGTCAGCGTAATCGTAGCAGGGGTCGTGCTCTGCTAAAGGTTAATGATGGCTCTGAGCTGACGTACAATTTCACGTGAACAAGCGCTGTCAGTGATAGCGGGCGCATGTACTTTTTTGTAATTTTCCCAAATTGGGTGATTACTTTCTGATGCATGACATAATTTTGTGAGGGAAATTATGTTCATTTAGGCCCGTTTGCGATTTAAGTTCTACTTTAATACCTTTTTCCTTGTCATAAACTGTCACATAAGATTTTAAGTGGAGCTTAAATCGCTATGAGTACCTAGTATCAGAAAACGGGCCTTAATCGCTTAAAGCTAGATAGGTATATAAAAACTGAATAGGTTAGATAATTTTTGTAATCAGGATAGAGGATAGGTAGGTCCCCAACTATAGTTATGTCGCTAACGCTTAGAACTTTCGTTTTATTATGTACCAAATTTGATGAGCATCTCTATAATCTGAACATGGACACCGGGGAGGAGGCACTTTATTCAAAGTATCCTATGAGGCCCAATTTCAACCGGTCTAACTGTCATACAAAATTGAAATGCACTCTTCATTACAAAAGTGTGCAATGTGTGTAACTAATACTAATCTTAATAAATCAAAAATTACTTCTACATACTATCAAATTCCCTTATAGGTATAGGTACGTATACGTAATTGTTATTCATTCACTCAACCAAAGCATGCAATTGTTTTAGTTTCCCTCACTTTCTTAATTTGCTTGCACCACAAACGACACAGGGTTTGGGTTTTGCATAATTTTATCTCATCCATTTTGGCAGCACACTTGAAAACATTTAAGCTCCGTACTGGTAGTGTCATAAATAGATTTCCCAATTTGTTTTGAATTCTTATTACAAATTTAGACGACAAGATTTTGCAATCTGTCAGATGAATAAAATTATATAAATAGAACATTATTTGTTGTGTTGTGTCTAATAGCGTTTTAATTGAGGATGTTTATGTTTATGCATTTGAATTGTTTTCTGAGCAACAAATTATTGTGGTTTATTGTTTAAAAAATGTAACTTCAGTACTTCTGTTGAGTTTGTTATATACTTCATCAAAACTTTTAGTATTTGTATTCATTTCCTTTTTTGTTTTAAACTCACTCCTACCAAAACGTATCACATAAAATAAGCATTTCCCGAAATACAATGATGTCACTCTTCTACCAGCACCATACGCCCAATATGTTTGTCCCAAATAAAAATAAAAATTCTTACACACTTCTTCTCAAAAAAAAAAAAAACACAACACCTGATTGTGAGAATGAATACCCAAACAGTATTGGGAAAACGTGGAGAAAACATGACTATGACGTAGACATGTTCATCGTCACGTACGCACAGGGGCTCTCCTTTTCGCTTTGAAAAATGCGTGCTCCCTAACTCCGAAAAACATTCGAAGACAAGCCGCACGATATTCACAACAAGGGTGGGATGTAAGTCTGAAAAAATTACACATAATATCAGAACAAGGCCACTATACCATTTTCCAACTGGAAAACGTGACAGAGGAAACGCAGAAGCAAACATCCACTACAACGACAAAAAAAAAATTGTTTCTATTTGTATACCACACAAAGAAGCATTTTAATCTTCTCATTTATCGGCTTAACCTACTTTTGTACCTTTAACAATGAAGAAACCAAGAAGATAGTAATTTGAAATCGCGAAGTGATAAGTAATAAGGAAGTGTTATTTACAAGGTCGATTGGTAGAAGGTCCCCTTAAGAACAGTTCGCAAACGTCCAAAAATATTTTCGACACCACTACAAACACATGAATCAATTTCCACGCATTAAACAAAATGTGACATTGCCTAGCAGATGACATTTAATTAGAACCCAATAACTAACTGAATGCCAATTAGCATTCTTGTGTTGTTGTCTTTGGGCATTCAATTAAATCATGTAAATAAGCTCACGACATTACCTACATATTTTAGAACACTTTCATATAGAACGCCATCATTTTCAATGAAATTGATTCATTTGACGCAGAAACCGCAAATTTTATTTACGTAAACAATGTTACTCTCGACATCCACATTCATCCTTTGCCAATTATTCATTGAACTCGGTGTAATAACCCGCAAACAATAAAGCTTGTTCGCAATATGCATGTGTATTTATAAACAAGATTTCTATGTATTTATTTGCGAAGATGTTCACGGTCGAGTTCAGTCATCCTTCTGGCTAAATCTCATTAATTCAGAAGCTCATTCATATGTATAGTCGCACCAACAACGGTAAAACTCAGAACCAGCCAACTATTCTAGAAATTGTTTTTCAATTTACACCAACTGATGTTTGTCTTGCAAATTAAGTTCTGCAATTATCATGAAAATATTAGTTCTGTGGGTAAACAAAATTGTATGTTCAAACGAGTATGAGTGAGAGATATTTTTGACAGTCCGGAAAGGTTTATGTGCGGCTTTCAGTTTTATAGGGGCGTTATAAAAATATCGTATTACTTTACTTTAATTTAAGGTGTTGAAAAACGGTTTTTAACGTTAAAAATTGCCAGTGGGACTGCGACGGACGATGGTGTTTAAGACTTGTATTTATTTTTAGAATTTTGTTTTTATATTTTGGTAGCTTTATTTTATAAATAGAATTCGAGCACTAAGCCTTTTCCGGTTTGAAAATAAATAATTTACAACAGGTTTGCAGTTGTAGAGACATTTCGTGCGTGTATTTAATTTTTAAATACGTCATGTGATACGGTGAACTCATAATTCGTAAAGTTAGTGACGTCAATTATTGGTCTTAAGCGAACTATGTCCTGCAATATTTCGTCATCAAACAGTTAAAACCTCGTATCTGCATTTTTATCGGTTTTAAATTAAAGTTATCATAAATTTGAGATTTTTAGCTTGTTACGTCTAGATTTGCCGATTTATAATTGTACAGCCATAGAGTCCTTGGGATCAATGTAGCTTTCCATTAGGAAATATTTTAAATCTATTTTATATTTTATTTTAAGAAAGTGAGGATAGGTCATTTGCCTTCGCAGAAAAACTTAGTCATCCTTGGGTGCTCTCAGATTCAACTTCAGTACCCGAACTTGATGTGTTTGCCTGAACTGAAGCTGGGATAAAGGGTAACTTGCAAATGAATCTGAAGTGACAGCCTTTGAACTTAAAAAAATAATAAAAATTTTTATACATAATTGCCAGGGGTGGAATCGGGTAAGGTGATAGTTGATAGTTGACAATCAAAATCATAGCTTTACGTCTGCGTAAGGTGATTATCAAATTGACAATAGTCAATATACGTACACGATTCTGCACATAGGTAACGAGCACAACTACTACTAAATTGGTATACGTGTGTAATATAATAATAATAATAGTTGGCGCAACAGGTCTGTAGGGACCCAGGGCCTAGCTTCTCGCAACCATTCGTTTTGTGTGAGTTTTCATTTTTGGAACGAATGGAAGGGATCTACAATTTTATGCCGATTCCAAACGGCTAATTTGAGAAGCTCTTTCATGACAGTTAATACTCTCGGATGTTTGTCAGACGTTCGCGAGAGGTGGCGCAGTGAAAAAATCCTGAGTTGGAATTCGGGTTTTTGCGGGATTCGAACCTGGACACACTAACCACTAAGCCACTGCGACCACCGTGTGTAATATAGCTTTAGAAATTAGTGCATTATAATTGCTTATGACAGACGGCAGCAAAAACTGTGGCTGTAGGTGCAGCACCGGCACCCCAAACGCATTTAGCTAATTGAATAGTTGCACATTGCCCGTAATTTAGAGCACATTTGCGGGACAATGAATTCATTGCATTGCCTGTAAAAACAACACAAAAATGTTGTCAAATAATAAACTTGTGCTTTTAATTGATCCCAATTAAACGTAAACAAGTCTGTTTTGAAAATTTCATTGCTACCGACTGTTAAGCAATTTATTTCTATGGTAAACTTGAATTGAGGTGCTGTACCTAAACAGTCGTTTATTTACCTTCAAATTCAACAAGTCGATTTGTTATGCGCTAACAAAAAAAATAGTAAATTTTTCCTTCTTATTCAACTCTGGTGATGGGTGTATTTCAATTAAAGGGCCATCAATCTTGAAATATTGACGATAAAAGGAGGCATGAATAGCGCTATGAATTTTATTTGCCGGTGTAACGGCCCTGATCGGAAGGTCAACATTGTTATCACGTCAACCAATTCCAAATATTTTTCTAGCGAAATTCTCACAACCGACAACCAAACGGGCACTATAAATAAACACGCTGTCCAAAGCGTATAAACAATTGCTGTCCTTGACACAATTTTTCGAAAACAGTAATACATTCAAACAAATATAGTTCAGTGCGGCAGGAAATGAAAGATTTTTTTTTAACTCGCAAAACATTAGGTATAAATCTCTTGATAACAAATCCTTTATACCTGGACAATCAAATTTTGGTTAAAACGTAGATGCAAATGAACTGATCGTGTCTGAACCGTCGCTCCCTGACATCATAGATAAGATATTAATTGGCTAAATCTTATTAATAAATTCATATTAAATGGATATACAAACACTTGTGAGACGTTGCAATTCTTAAGGGTCTTGCACGAATATGCTAATCAGAATGTGGTACATTTTACTACAAGTAAAGAACGCAAATTGTGCGAATCCATTAAGCTCTAAAAAGTGTGATAAGTGGCTTATTGTGTGTCACTTAAAGAATTTTTTCGATTTTAGTATTTAGCAGAGTCGTTAATGAATTCTAAACATAAAGTTGCTCACATATTTTTGACGAAGCACTTATAACCTTTACCAAAATATTACATTTGCATATTGTTCAATTTAGGATCTTACTTCCTTCTGCATTGCTCTTTCACACTGCAATTGTTTTTGTGTTTCCCTCTGCAAGCCTCACTTTTTGTAAACTTCTTTTCAGAACAACCGACTGGTTTGGCATCGCGCCCTCTGGTATCCTATTTGATGGTACCTAATGCAGATGATTTCCGAAAATTGCTTCCAGCCAGCTGGTATGCAGTATTCGCGTACACCTGTTGGACACTGTACATCGTATTGTGGTGAGTCTTTCGTTATATATTTCATCCATTCATTGACACGCTTTGTCAAGTCAAATTCTATACAGAATTGTACATTACGCATACATTCTTAGATGCAAAATATTTCGGAATGATATTTCAAGCTTTATGCTAGTGTGATGGGTTGAATTGATAACTCGAAATGTGTCTACACACTGCTTATCAAAAGCGTGGCAACCTAAAACCGGAAAATGCCACATAAGAGCTACAAATCTCAAAAATCCTGATTGTGAACCATACTATATCGGATAGTTGGACGTTTCAATATTGATATTATAGAACCTATTTGTAGTAACACATCTGTGAATGCCAGATAAGAGCACATGATTGAGCAGATCAGGTCTTTCACAAGGTTCACATTATTCTATTGGCTGGTCTATTGTAGTGTTTACCAAGTCGCTGTTGTGCCGACCTTTATTTATGTTTTTTTTTTTTTTTTTTGATACTGTAATCATAATCAGATATGTTTTGTCATAATTTATGAATTCTGAGATGGTCGGCGTTTCGTCATTGATATTCGACGAAAACCAACACTACAATCGGGCGGCTTAGAATTTTAAATAATACTGATTGAAGGATAAATAAATAAATGTGGAAGGTCCGAATAGTTAGTCCTAACCTTTTAAAACCTGCAATTTTATGCCGATTCCAAACGGCTGAGAAGCTTTATAAAGACAATTATACCTTCGAATATTTGTCAGGCCTTCTGCAAGAGGTTACAAGCAACAAATCTAACCAATACTCCAGTGCCACCCCTACTCGGTAGTTAACCTAAATTGTTTAGTCTCACCGTCAGCGGATAGCTTGATATTGAAGTTTTGTTTGCCAAAAGTAATTTATCTTATTTAAATTTAGTGAGACATGATTACACGAATGGACCTATTTTGTGTATTTTTAAGTCTTTCGTGTGAAATCCAGAATAATTTACAGTAAAGTTGAACCTTTTACCCGAAATGAATAATAAAAGAGGTGACAGAAATATTTACGCATCGCAATACCTCAAATTATAAGAGATAAGATATATCTTTAAAATTACTGTCTAAAACAGATATCTGTTCTAGCTTGGCCCAAGAACAACCAAGAAAATTTAAAAATAAACTTGCAAACAAAATTGAACTATAGAGCGCATAAATATTGATAACAACTACCGGCAGACGTTGAATACTGGCTCGTTCAGTTAAACAAGAAATTTATGTGTGTACAAATAATGTAGACTTAATCAATGTGGTGCGTTACGAAAACCAGTTAGAAGTGGATTTTCCATTCAAATTACACAGAGATAACCTCTAATCTGGGGATGAATCAAGTGAACGAATTTGTGGTGAATCGTAATTGAGATGAGTACAAAAATAAATTAAATGAGCGATGGATTGTTGCGTTATTAAGTTTGCCCGATTTTAGCAATCAAATATGTGCTGAATAAACAATAATTAATTTAATCATTCTTATTGTGATGAGATGAGTATTTTTAATGCATTTACACATACATTGGGATGGTCTGGTAGTTGAACAGAACATGCAATGAGGGAGATTATTTCCTGCAATTCACTCAAACATTTAGATAGGTATCATTTTATTTTATTACCAGTACATGACGAACTTATATAAAAGAAGCACATCTTAAGTAAGTAGACCACATCTTATATTCTTATCGTACGTGACTTGCATCCAAATTAAACAGATGCAGTCTTAGTGGTTAGTGTGTTGGACTACTATGCGAGGGATCCCAGGTTCGAATCCAGCAAAAAACCCAAAATCCAACTCAGGGTTTTTTCACTGCGCCACCTCTCGCGAACGTCTGACAAACATCCGAGAGTATAACTGTCTTGAAAGAGCTTCTCAATCGGCCGTTTGGAATCGTCATAAAATTGTAGATCCCTTCCATTCGTTCCAAAAATTTAAAATTCACACAAAACGAATGGTTGCGAGAAGCTAGGCCCAGGGTCCCTACAGACCTGTTGCGCCAACAATTTATTTATTTATTTTTAGTCTTACTTTATTGCCCGCACCAGACAGGAGTTTGCTTGTTGTATCTAATTTTTATTAAACAACTTATTTTTGTAACATATTCATATGGTTGTCGAATAGAAACATAATTTCACTTAAGACATTTGTGAACAACTATACGATTCGTTTTCAGATTTATTGACAGAAAAAAACATGTGCGTCAAATGATAAGTAATTTTTCACAATGTCTTCATACGTCACAAGTCTAGAAATATGTAGTTCAAGAACATTTAAAATTTTATAACAAAAATAAGGAATTATGATTCTTTTTTTTACAATGAAGTGACAGCAGTCAAAATAGGAACTAAATGGTCTTCTATGACAAAGTTTGTCAGTTTCTATCACAATTCTTATGAATGGCAAAATGAACTTATTTTACCCATTAAAGGCAAATAGTTGTTTGTTCAATAATCTAGTATACATGGAACTACAAAGTGACAGCAGTTTTGTGTTATAGATCGAAATTTTAGGTTCGTTCGTGTACTTTCAGCATAGAAAAATGAAAAAATGTCAAATCTCAAGAATTGAGAGAAATCTCTCAATTTTAAGAGAAGTACCTGAAGAAATGTCATTTTGACAATTGACAAGGTTCTCTTTAAATGCAGCATGTACAAAATAAGTTGGAATTGAATTTTTTATAAGCTACTATTAAACTTTCCATTGTGAATGCGGTGATATGTTCTGGGAGGCCAACATTAAATTATAACTTGTTCCACTGACATCGTTGAAGACGAAATCAAATAGAGTTTTACTTGTCAAACGTTTGAGCTGTCAGTTAGTTGTCAGTTTTAATTTTTCACTTTTCAGTAAGTCGAAATTTGGCGAGTAGAAAATGGGGACGTTCGGATTCCTAATTTAGTAAGTCTGACAGCTGTCTGACTAGATGTTTTTCAGTTTTTATTGGCCCAGAGTGGTCACGTGTATAGTTTTTGCTGTTGACGTTTATGGAGGGGAAGCCTACAAATCTAGTCAGGAAAAACCTGCCTGCCTAGCATACTCAGTTGACATTTCGAAGAGTCAAATTAAAAATAAACAGAGTGGCCGCTGCAGAATTCTGAAGAGTCGAAGAAAGGGCCGGTGAGAGAAAAAGGTGTCATTTCTAAGGCTACTCTGGTAATTTAGAATTTTCGCACGATATTTAACGACCATTAGTTCGCATAAGACTATAATAGTGTTGTGATAGGCAACCGTGTAAATTTGTAAATGTACTTGTTTGAAAATAACAATTTTTCATCAATTTATGAAGGACCTTTTCCAAATACAAAATTGCAAAATCAAGCAAAGGTAATGCTGACGACGAGAATACAAAAACAATTCAAGTTGTTTAGTCAACGCGTTCGGATTCATAGTCCCGATAAATCTAGTTGACGTTTTACATAAACTAGGTATCCGAACGTCCACAATTACGAAAAAATAAAAAGAGGGGAAATGAATTCTCTCAAATTTTTTTTTTTTTTTTTTTTTTTCAATTTTCTCAGTACGTGGTCACATTCGCACATTTTAAATAATTTTACGTTTGCAAAAAAGTAATTTTTACGGATTTTGTGGGACATCTCCCTTTCTTTGAAAACGTTGTCCGTCTGATCATCGTGATGCGAAAAGCACGAAAAGCAATAAATCATCGACATTAGTCGTTCAATTACACTGTTCAGTTCGTAAGTAAAGTAATTGCAATAGTATGACAGGTTTTTTTTTTCTGCCGCAATTAATCGTGTGATATATTTATCGCGGTCGATATCCACATGCGTAGTTAAGTTAATTACTCGGAATACATTAAAAAACCAACAGTTTGCCAAGCAGTTAGAACAGTATATAAACCAAACGAATATAAAAAAGACCTGTAAAATTTAATACCAGCAACCGATTATAACGTATAGTATTTTGACAGCTGCATTGTTATTATTATGAATTAGTTCCATGTTCGTTAACACTTAATTTTATTACAGCGTAGGTTAGGGAAATACAAAATTGTCAGAGCTAATAAGCCCTCAATAAAGATTACGTCAGCCACGCGTCATTGAAGAAGATAGGTCTGTTCCTTTACATTAAAACCTAAGGAATTTTTACTAATTCTTACGAATTTATACTCAATGCTGTTCCATAACTCGAAAAAACAGGCGGCAAAATAAAATTGAATGTTCTCCTCTCATTTTCGCTGTAGCAAGAAGCAATCTCCACCATATGTAATTCTTAATGTAGCGTCGCTTTTTTCTCTTCTGCAATGCTTGTCGTTAAGTCTATATCTTCCACATACTCGGTCTCGGATTCATCAAGAAGAAGTTCTTATTTCAGATCACTACTTAGATGATGTAACTAAGTTTGAACTTGTAAACTTTAGTTAAAGCGCCATCTGTGCTTTCAACCTACAATGTACGAAGGTGTTTACCAGACGCACCCTTTTTGCCGATACCAACTTGACGACTGACGACGTTCATTCAATTGTAATTGATTGTCACTTTTGTACACATGCCGAAACACGTTTTTGCAAATTTGATAAATGTATATATTTTATTCTGAGGAAATCCTCATTGTTAATAAACTTTTCTGCTGTTTAAAAACTATATAATTTGGCAAATTCTTCAAATTTATCAGACGTTTCGTTCCATTTTTTTGAATATTTGAATTATGTCTGTCATTTTTCATAGTTCCCCAACTTTTTCGTAAGTGTCTCTCTCTGTGAGGGAATTTATCCCCACCACTTCCATTTTGACAGTCTTTTCCATTTTTACTATAAAAGTAAAGGAACAGACCTGGATGTGTTAATTTCGAATGCCCTATCTATTACAACTCTCAACTCTTGCAATTTGGTTTTATGTGTGGAAAACAGTTTTTCCCCAAGGGTAAACCTGATACCAAAAAATGCTCCAACGCAAAAATTTAAATACGGTTATCCTTTGCTGATATTAAAATGAGAAAATATGGGTGTTTTTTTTTTTTTTTTTGTTGAAACTTCTTTCAAACTTGTTTATTGATTTTGTTTCCTGTTGCAAGTCACCCACGCTCTGCTGAATGCCAACTACCTATATCTATTCAGATGTATGTCTTGGCGAGAACTTTCCGAATGAGAATATTTTTTTTTTGAATTGGAAAAAGAAAGGAAATTTATTGCACAGCCAGGATCAACTATCCGAAGGCTATTAGCTGTGAGATGCTCCAAGAAATCATATAACAGCAACATTAAGTGTAAGGATTCTTCTTTATCGTGGCAACAACCCCAATTCAGTGCAGAGTATTATCCAACAAAGGCGACAAAAATTGTGATTTTTTTTTTATATTTCCCTACTTAGTTATCTATGGCAAGTCATGTGTCGTCTTAACATATTGATTTCAAAAAATTGTTAACCACAGATGGAGATTGTGATGAACTTTGACATTTGTAAAGGTCTCTCAATTTGATGACACGGGAGAAACGGTTGTTTAATCAATAAGAACCAGCCATTATTATAGGTTAAAGAGAGACAGTGGGTTCAAGGCATTCCTTACGACTATTAAGAATAACCTTGATGAATTTTCTTTTGCCAATGTAACTCTCGAGCCTAGTACGTACATCATTTTGTGTACAATGCGAGTGATTTTAATGTAGCAACTGGGCGGAATCTATTTATGGATTTTTCTTGAAAACTTTTCAAACAAGTAAAGAAATTAAGTATACCTCTACCGCACGTCACTCATGCAATGTCTGACGTCAAGACAATGATTGTTATAAGTTTCTAGAGAAACTATATTTTTTATTTGTATTTTAGGAAACAGCAACAGACGTGATTACTTGGCAGCGATGTCGAAAGAATGTATGGGTCACTACCGTGTAGATAAATGTGTCTTCTTGTCTCTTTAAATTACAAAGCAATTTACACTAAAGGCGCAAGAGTCATATCTTTCAACTGTAGTGTCTATAATTTGAATCAGAATTGTGACCAGTTGAGTTGGCGTTTTGGGTAAGACGATGTGTATTCATGCATGTCTATGCAAGTCGTTAACGAGGTACTAACGCTCATGTTGTAAATCCAATATTATTTGAAATTGGCGTAAGGATATCACTGATTTTTAGCAACAGTTTTACTTACTTACTTATACTTAACGGGCTCCCGACCCGTGAAGAGTCTCTGCCTGAGCCACTGCAGCTTTCCATCCTCTGCGATCCCGGGCACGCTGCTTCCAGTTTACCAGACCAAGCGCTCTGGCATCCGCGATGGCTTGGTCTTTAAAACGGAGGTTCGGTCTTCCTTGTTTCCTCGAACCTGGGGACTGGGATTCAAAGATCCTCTTAGCTGGAGCATTGTTGTCCATTCGCTCGATGTGGCCGAGCCAATGTAGTCGACGTGTTTTGGCTTTTTGGACTACATCCACATCTTGGTACAGCTCATAGAGTTCGCGGTTGTATCTTCTCCTCCAGACCAAAAATCCGACGAAGAATTTTTCTTTCAAAGGAGCCCAATATCAGCTCTCCCTTCCTGCTTATCGTCCAGCACTCGGCGCCATAAAGCAGAACTGGCAGGATGAGTGTTTTGTAGAGCGTACATTTCGTCCTTCGAGTTAGGAGTTTTGAACCCAATTGTTTTGCCAAACCGAAGTAGCAGCGGTTTCCTAGGGTAATTCTTCGCCTGATCTCCACTAGGGTGTCATTCGTGGAGTTCATATTTACACCGAGGTAGATAAACTCCTTAACTACCTCGAAATTGTTGCTATCAATAGTGACGTTTTGTCCTAGGCGGTGGACAGATGCGTTTTTGTTTGTTGATAGCATATACTTGGTCTTGTCCTCGTTTACTTCAAGGCCAACAAACTTCGCCTGTTCCTCAATCGCCGTAAAAGCCTCAGTCACGGCACGCTGGGAGCGACCGATGATGTCGATATCGTCCGCATACCCCAGTAGCTGAACGGATCTGTTGAAGATAGTGCCTTCCGTGTTGACACCTGCCCTGCGCACTATCTGCTCCAGCACGAGATTGAAGAAGTCACATGATAGCGCATCTCCTTGCCGAAATCCGGTGCATGTTTGGAATAGTTCGGAGGAGCTACTTTCAAATTGCACGTAGCAGCGCGTGTTCTCCAGCCTCACGCGACACAGCTGGATCAGTTTTTCCGGGATCCCGAATTCGGCCATCGCCATATAGAGCTCCTGACGATGAATGCTATCATATGCGGGTTTGAAGTCGATAAATAGGTGGTGAGTCTCGACTTGAAATTCATTGGTCTTTTCCAGGATTTGCCTCAGTGTGAAAATTGGGTCTAGGTATGGTCGATCTGCCGGGCCGGAAGCCACACTGGTATGCGCCGATTAGTGTGTTGCAGAACGGTTTAAGACGTTCACACAGTACGTTGGATAGGATCTTGTATGCGACATTAAGCAGGGATATACCTCGGTAATTCTTGCAAGACATAGGATCGCCTTTTTTGTAGATGGGGCATATGGAGCTGATAGCCCAGTCATCGGGCATGCTTTCTTCCATCCATACCTGGTTGATGATTTGGTGCATGCGCCCTACCAAAACATCACCACCGTTTTTGAAGAGCTCCGCTGGTAAACCATCAGAGCCTGCGGCCTTGTTGTTCTTAAGCTTTTTTATAGCTAAGCCAACTTCTTCTATACTGGGTGGTGGAACTGGTTCTTCATTGACTGGTCGTGGGTTCTCTTCCTGCCCTATCACTCTCTCTACATGATGCCCATTTAGCAGCTGCTGGAAGTGCTGCTTAAACACATCTACTATTCCCTGCGCTTCGGTGACTAGATTTCCTTCGCTGTTTCGAAGAGCCTGCGTTCCGCCAGCAGATGTTGTTTCGATCGCGAGACTCTTCGATCTCCTTGAGCTGAGAGACTTTGTAAGCCCTCTTCTTTCGACGCAGTATCTTCTTCTCCTCCCTCCTTCTGGCTCGATACTCTTCCCTCGCTGCTCTTGTTTTGCGCTGCAGCATCTTCATATGGGCATCTTCTGTCACCTTTTTCCGACGTACGCATTCATCATCATACCACGGGCTTTTTCTCTGGGGAGCAACAGTTTTACCATCGAAATTATTTTAATCTAAACATGTACAAGACAATCGTTACAATGCGCCAGTGCGCTATACAAATTATAAACAGTACGGTCTTGGTCTAAACCTACTGTAAGTTCGTATATGCAACATCCCAGCGGAAATGCAATAATGCATATTCCTCTAGACCAGACTGTATTTGTATATAGTATCTCTCCACGAGGTTGCACCCGTTCAATCAATTTTTTTGTTCGCCTTCACCCCAAAAGTGTACCATGTTCACATTGAGAAAATGTCAACAAATGTCCTTAGACGAAATTACATTAAACTTTTAGATTTCTAGCCCCGTACTGAGCCATTAGACATCATTGTTCAATTTCAGGAAAACACATATTTTTATTTATTTCTCTAATGGCACTAGCAACCATATGTTTTATTCTTGGCGATAATTTGGCATGCTGACAGAAATAAGATAATAGCAAACAGTGCAGAAGAGCGCAAGGTTTTTTGATATTTTTTTTAAGTTGCCGCAGTATACTTGAAAAAATAGCCCAAAACAATTTGTAAAAAATGTAATCAAATAGCTAAGTTCGAGTGTTTTAGCCTCCTATAACCTAACTATATGTATAACCTTACCTAATGTTCAAAGTTTTTTTTACGATGTATTTTTTTTTTAATTTCAGAACTGCTGGCACAGTGGGAGCTGTTTTAACATGTCCCCTCGAAGTTGTTAAAACCCGCCTGCAAAGTTCGTCGTCCTTTGTATCGCCGCCAAGATTGCCAGAAGCACCGGGAACATCAATTCAAAATGAAGCGCTCCTAAGACCAGAACAGCGTCGAAAACTATGCACGACGATACTAAGAAAGCGACCGCAGCCACAGGTGATTGGTGGGGGTGTCCGGAGGGTAGTACATTTTATTCCTTAGTTGTGTTTGTTTTATCTGTGCTCCTGTGTCTGTTTCATGTAATGCTCGCATTCTGGCTTAACTCTCTGCTAACTAGAATCAATTCATTTCTAGATTATGGCCATCTCACACTGTGGCATCTCATCGACAGCTAAGAGTATGAGCATCGTGCAGTGTCTTAAGTATGATATTATCAACAGAATCCAAATGAATGTGCATCTCTAATGGGTAACTCTTTTGCAGGCATATAGTACAAAATGAAGGCCCACGAGCCCTCTTCAAAGGATTGGGCCCGAATCTCGTCGGAGTGGCACCGTCACGTGCAATCTACTTTTGCACTTACTCTCAGACCAAGTCCATGCTAAACACTTTAGGGTTGGTATCTAAAAATGCATCTTCCTGTGAAGACTTTCAACTGATGTATTTCTTTATTTTCAGTATCATTCGACCAGACTCGCCCATGGTGCACATAGTAAGCGCGTCATGTGCCGGTTTCGCTGCGTCCACAGCTACAAATCCAATTTGGTTCGTCAAAACACGTTTGCAATTGGACTACAACTCAAAGGTGCAGATGACAGTTCGAGAGTGTATTGCACGAATTTACGCACAGGGCGGAGTGATGGCCTTCTATAAGGGTATTACTGCGAGCTATGTTGGCATCTCTGAGACGGTTGTACATTTTGTCATCTACGAGGCTATCAAATCGAAGCTGGTGTGTATTTACGGTTTTCTTTTGTGTTGCTTATTTTTTCAGAGGGTAATGCTCTGTTTATATTAACACACAGGTTGAACTGCATGGCTCACATCATCCGGGCGATTTAAAGACATCACGAGATTTTCTTGAATTCATGTTGGCTGGGGCCACATCGAAGACAATTGCATCGTGTATTGCGTATCCGCACGAAGTGGCGAGGACAAGACTGAGGGAAGAGGGTAACAAGTACAATAGATTTTGGCAGACTTTAAACATCGTGTGGAAGGAGGAGGGCCGAGCTGGACTCTATAGGTGAGCGATCTATTTATTTTGTGTCATAGTCAACTACGAATACATATTAATTGCAGTAATTGGTTTCGCAATTGCAACGGGTTGCTGCAATGGGGTTGATTTTTTATATAATTCTAGAATCGAGTTCTTAAAACCCAATGTTGATGTAGTTCTCTTTTCTCATCTTCGATTGATCATATTAGGCGTTTTCAACTTTACCCTCATGAGCTATATCTATTTAGATCACTGATTTCCGTGGCTTACAACAACAGTTGGATCTAGTACTATTTTTGTAAACCATCAACAATCTATATGGATCAATGATCAATGAAAATTGGTTCAAACTGTTGGTAACATTTTTAGCTTTGACTGGTAATTAGTTTCGCTCCATTGTTTCTAAGACGCGATTGCAGTCAGGTAAGGGTAACTTACAATAGTTCAGTATTAAAACCGAGTCAGACACGTTGAAAAGCTATTTAGAATAATTGAACGTGTTCATCGCCAGTTTAGAGGCTAACAGCGTTCACGTTAGTTCAATATTTCGTCGATATCGGCAAATTTATCCGACTTGCCTTACACCCCTAATCACCTTACCCAAAAAATTTATTGACATTTTTTCCCCCAAAAAGTTTGATAAGTTTATAGCGAAATAAATATTAACATGAACTTCTTAGCTCTTATCATTCTTTCTCGACGCATTTTAAATATTGGCAACAAAAAATACACAAATGAAATTTAGTTCTTAAGTTAATTTTATACTTGATAGCTAAACTTGTTCAGATAAGTTATCGTCTATCAAAGAATTTTAATCTAAATCAAGAAAACCCGCAATCACAAAGCTAAAGGAGCGTGTTTCTTAAATAATGTCGCCGTAGACGAACGAGTAAGTGAGTCATCTGAATATGAAAAGTTTTATCCCACTAGTGCAATTGTGTTACGTTTAGGTATTTAATTTATGGTTGGGTCCCACGCTTTATTTAAAGAATTTTCTTTTGCAAAATTCTATAAATATCTTGAGCCCACGTATTCCAAAAAAAAATGCGTTGTTTGTGGACATGTCTTCGGTGGGTGATCGACGTGTATACGTATGCGTATGCTGTATGTTAAGATGTGATTTGTTGATATAAATAAATAGTGCTCATTTGTGTCATAAATTTAGTTAGTAGCTTAAATGCGCTTTGAGGTTGTTGTATCTGAATGCTGTGGTATGGAGATACACAAATCTTTAACTAGGAATAAATAAAGCTTATAGTATCGATCACGGCCAAACTATTTTATTTAGAGTAGTAAATCCTACTAGTAGCAGTTGAACACAACTTGGAGATTTTTATATGGAAAACTTCCCGAGTTGTGTTCAACTTCGAGTGAATAAAATGGGCCTAAATCAAAGCGAGCAAGTAATATAATAGCGACGCTGTACTTGCCTATGAACCGACATAAAAGCAATCGGAAATAGCTCCAAATTGAGCACGAATCTGTGTTAAGTATGATAACCTTATCGATATCGTCGTAAGGTCTCTGTCGAGTGGCATTGCTAATCACTGTTTTTGTCTTTACCCTTGTAATATCAGTTTTTTTAATAATATTGGCTTAGGTTATGGTTGTTCTTCTGCAAGCAGCTAAGTCAGAATAAAAACAGAAACAACTTCCCATTTTTAACAACGAATAATGAAAAATGCAGCTAACATTTTGTTTTTTATCAATTACAGGGGCTTGGCTACACAACTAGTCCGGCAGATACCAAACACAGCGATAATGATGGCTACATACGAAGCCGTCGTTTATGTCCTAACCCGACGATTTAACAGTGGTTTCCTGGATGCCGGTTGGTAAACGTTCCAATGCAACCGAACACGACCTCTCCACCCAACCATCCACCTTACTAATCACACTAAACAAACTCAAATTGCAACCGAAAAAAAAAAAAATTAACAATTAACGCAAAGAGTTGCAACAAACTACCAACGCACTTAACCAAGAAAGAATGTTTCCTTTGTAATATAATCTGTTCTCAATGCTTTCAGAGGATCAACCGATAATTTGTGATCTTGTAGATCTGTAGGATGCTTATGGATCTTACAATACTTGTGTGTAATTAAACTAGTACGTATACCTAAGTTGAAAACAAAAATATGTTTTTTTTTTTTCGAAAAAGAACAATAATTATAGTTTTTTTTTCATTATGAACTTGTTGTAACCCATGCATAATCTTATAGAAAGGTTCGAATAATATTAAATATTACCAACCTTTCAAATAACCAAATTCAATTAAAAAAAAATTAAATCATTTATATGTTCTGTGAGTGTAGTCCTTTCTCCCACTGCTCCCGTTCAGAGTGTTTAATCGATAAAAACACATTTGTCAGGGTGAAGTCTACTTTAACGGATCATTATAAGTGTCTTTTTCGAAATTATGAATTTTCATAGTAGTACCCATGTTATTTTCAAAATTTAAGCAAAAATTAAAATAATTATTAAACAAACGAAAATGTTTTGAAAACGAAAACTAAAAAGGCTGCTATTCTTATTATTATTACTTAAAAATAATGTGTTATATATACATTAGTGAAAGGAACAATTAATTTCGTATTTTATTTGTTAAATTTATCTTCGATAGCTATGTATATGTTTGTAAATAGATAGAATTTTAAATTTATTATTTAAAAAATAATACCCACTTCATTGCAGAATATGAAATTTTCTGGCCTTGTGACATTAATCAAAATCAAACGGTCAAAAAGCCAAAAAGAATAATACAAAAGCAAAAACAAGAAATGAAGAAAAATTATGTTTTGAATTATTTGTTTAACTTTTTAATACATTCTACTATTACTATTATTACTATTATCATAATTGTAAAAGAATTAAAATAAAAACCGAAATATATAAATATTTAAAGCTAAAAATTTAATTTGTTTTTTTTTACTAATACCGGAACAAAGAGGACTAATGGAAGTGGTATGTACTTTTTGTGTTGATGTAGAGGTTTGGTTTGTGTTGATTTGTAATGGGAAATTCACCTTTTTTATGGGAATTTTGATGACAACAAAGCGTCTCGTGGAAAAAAACTAAACGACTAATCAAGTGGCCTCTTTGCCGAATGCGTTTCGTTCACTACGTTCCACTTCACCTCGAACTCGTTTTTTGAGACGTTTTCAACGTTCTTTTTGGTCGCGTATTTGATACATTTTTAGACGCGATTTTGGAATTGTTTTGGACGCAGTTTTGATTCGCTTTGGATGACTTGACCTTTTTTTTAAGGAAAATTAAATTTTAACCCCTTTTTTTGTTGGCTGAAAGATCCATACGGATAAGGAGAGAACTTGAAGTGATGCGCTAAATAGCTTAAAATATCTCCTACTAATAATTGTTACTACATTAATTACGCTGATGTGAATCGCTGCACTTGAGTTTATTTTATATTCTTCCAAAATATTTTTTTCTATTTGTTTTGTATAAAGTCGGTATTAATTGATTAATTTGTATTGTTCGTCAATAGGTTACCATCATTGAAGGATATTGAAGGAACCAGATGAGGCAAAGCATGTCATTAAATTATCTAATAGTAAAGCATTACGTTTTATGTTTTTAGTATTGGTATATGTCCTGTTTTCTTTAGGATTTCAAATTATCTATAAATTTCAATTAAAACATTTCACTTAAGGACTATTTATATGAAACGAAGTGCATCTATCGGTCTGGTTTTTCTTAATAATTGGTTTTATTGCACATGTTAAATTGTAGTGTTGATGTCCACACACATTTATGCGTGCAGTGGACATGCCAAATGTAAACATAAATGACAGAAACTTACCCATAAGTACATAGATGAATGTAGGTTAACAGTTAACATAATGCAGGACCCAGACGATTTATTAAACATTATGAACATTGAAAACAAACTCAGGTCAAGCTGATTTTCTGTTTGATTATTTGAAACTAAAAACGACATAAAATCAATAATGGAATGGTCACTAATTCCATTAAAAGAAGAACAAAAGAATGTAATGATGCACTGACTTCATGGATTATATTTTTTTCTCACTATCCCTCTCAAACGGTCGACTTCGTTTCCTTCAATCTGAGTACGAACTCGGTGAAAACAGTCACTTCCGGTTTTTAAAAACACAATCCACATACCGTCCACTCTTAAGTTGACAGTCCATTAATCGCCTAGAGCGCCCCTTACTTTCTCACGGTTACATTGGCAAACTTCAGCAGAATGTCATAATTGTTTTTATTTTCGTTTTCCTTTCGTGTCAACGTCGATTTTATGTTTTTAAATTTAATTTTCCATCGTTTTCATTTTGTTTTTTATATTTTCTAAGATATGTTCCTTCTCATCATCCATCCTATAAATTAATTGTGCAATAGCAACAGCGTGAATTCTGCCCCGTTCGAAATGCTGACACTCCTAAGTGAATGTCACTTCTGGACAAGTCGAGATGAAATTCGCATAAAAGACACCGATTATGGAGCGTTTAAGTATCTCCGAAGTCGAGACATCGACCCAGATAATATACTTCAACAAGCCAAACGTGAATATGCCGAAAGTCGCGATTGTCAAGTGGTCCCAAAGAATCATAAGAACTCGCGCCTCAAAGACAACGTCAAGAAGTTTGACGAATTGTTGCAAACGCAAAAGATTATCCATTCCGAATGGAGGACAGGATCCGTCCTATTGATTCTCTTTGCAAATGGCGTTATTGTTCATATTTCAGTGGATATCTATGTGGGTGACATCCTATGTATGGCGTACGACAAGTTTCTCATTGGCAAACTAGCTGCTGACGTGATCACCGATGGTGAGAACAATGTTCTTGATTTGCATTAGTTCGTTTCTTTTGTTCACCTAATTCGTGTCAAATTTGTTCATTTTATAGCGATTTTCACACGCCAGCACATTGTTCTGGCGTATAACACAAACCAGGTGACGGTGCTGCATCTGCAAAAGCCAAATGTGCAACCAGCTGTGCCGGAAAAAATTGCAAATATGGATCCGAAAATATTTCATGTTCTCATACCGGGTGCGTCGGAAAGGAAGTTGTCAAGAAAGCTGGCCGTAAATCCTAGCTGTGATTTAATTGCTATTTGGACAAAGAGCTCGCAGAATGAAGTGTTTCCTTGGCGGCCCACTGTAAGGGATCAGGATAGGGCGAATATTCACGTATTTAAATTACAGGAGTGAGTACACCCTATGTACAGTAAATGAAATAGAAATCCTATAAAAACTTGTACTTCTAGTGCGCAATTTGAATTATTTTCGTACTGCTGGTCCGAGAACGACCCCCTCCGGGTGGACTTCCTACGTTCTAGTGGAAGCCAAATATTCATAATCGAGGAGAAGGTCTCCCGCAAGGGTGAAGTTAGTGCGGAAGTCTGCTCCTATGAGATGAGCGAGGGCAAGATGCAACGCGCCATCATTACCTCCATTCCGATGGGCACACAGATCTGCTGTTTCGAGTTCAGCCCGGACCAAGAGAAACTATTTCTTGGAACTGTTGACCGGTACGTATGCATACACGACCTTGTCAAGCAGACCAGCAGATTTCTTCCAAAGATTGAAATCGTAAGTGGACTCTCGTTTCGCAGACAAACAAATTAAGAAAATTTCCTTTGTAGATACCCACTGAGTGTAGCTGGCATGCGGACTCGAGTCTAATTATGGTGGCCAACGACAGAGCGCAGTTTCAGTGCTTCGACATTGCCCTACAGCCGATCGCGAATCAATTAATAAGTGATGACGTTACTCCGTTGAATCTCCTCGATCTCTCGCACTACTTTACCATCCAACCGATGCTCCTTGACATGGTCTTCAGCACAAAGCCCGAGCTGCACAATTTTCCCTTTCCATTCGCACAAACCGATTGCTTTCTGCTGCTTATTTTCGAGGATGGACCTGTAGCCTGTCTGAAATTCGTCTGGGGTGCCGGAATGGCTGGAGACTTTCACAATTCGGGCCTAACAGCGGATGTCCTTCTCGATAAGTACTTATCTATGGGTAATCTAGAAAAAGCTGTGAACCTACTGCAGGCGATGAACTGGGAAACATACGGAGCGATGTGTCTTATCTCGTTGCACAAAGTGGCCAACTTCGTATTTACACCGAAAGAACTAAAGCGAACACGCTTAGAATTGCTCAGCAAAGCTCTAAAGACATTCACGGACGGCCTGAGCGAGGAAACAAAAGACGAATTCGCCGATCAGGTGTACGACATCAAGCGGCGATTCTTTTTCTACCTCCTGCGGTAGATGCGCTAAATACGTTGTTGTATTTCTTCTACATATATTCTTTTTATTCCAGGAATAACCACTTCCCAGAAGCCTTTGTCGTGGCCCAAGATGTTGAAGATTACGATCTGTTCATGGATCTTTTCCACGCAACTCGTACAATCCCTGAGTTCATTGAATTGTCACAAGAAGCCTTCATTCAAGCGGAACTCCTCTACGAAGAAAGCTGCTCCGGGAGCAGTGAATCAGATTCGTCTTACTCAGAGTCCTCGTACTCGGATTGCAACTACCAAAAAGACAAAAAGCAAAATGTAAGCAGCCATCGCGTAATGGGGCAGTGGAAGCATGAAAAGGCCGTCAGTACTCTTAAGAACTACGTTCCGCCACTGCCGTCGTTTAAGTCGAAAATATTTAACGCCGAGAACATCAAAATCAACATTCCAAAGCCTGAATTGAGAGTATCCGTTTCTGCCGACCCCATGGCACCGAGTACAAGTCGAACTGCAACACTAGCTCGTACACAGAGAGCTGCATTAAGTCCACAGCTTGAATTGAGGCAAACAGAACCTAACATACCAAGCACTAGTCGAGCAGCGACGATGATTCGAAACGCGGATTATGCCCATCATATTGAGTCCAACCGCTGGAGTATGCAACCACCCGGTCAATCGAATCATGAGCTAAAAATGCTTGACCCCGACGTACCATGCACCAGCAAAGCTGCCACGCTGATCCGAAATCGTCAATCTTCAGAGAACCAATTGGAATACAAAGTACCAGACTCGTATCAATCAAATGAAGACTACCGACTGGAAGACACCTACATGGCGCGACCGAATTTCGGAAAAGTACCTCAACCTATCCCGCCACTGCCAGATCTGCGAAATCTACAAATTTCCACTTCAAATGATCCACAGACTTCCACGTGGACACAGGTAGTGCCAGATCAAACGCTGGGCATACCGATGATTTCCAACGCACCCACCCACCCGTACATGCCATCTACATCTCATAATATTCTTCCTCGTGCCTCCACCCATATAGCAACTATCGATTCAACTGTTCGTGCTCAAGACAATCATCTTTTTCAGCCGAAATTCTTTGAGCATCCACTTGTCTCTGGAACAATACCACCAACGACGTTGTTCACACAAGTCGACGAACTGCCTATGCGTTTACCACCTCGAAAGCCAACCGCATCGATCCTATCGAACGGCTCCAGTTTGATGGCGAATCCAAACACAGGGAGTATCGGCGCTGTAAACGGAACCCTACCAGCGAAAAAGGATCCGAGCGAGAAAAACAAAGTGAAATTCTCTGATACTGTACAAGTTGCTGTGGTTCCAGTAAGTTTTCTTATATTTTTACTGCTCCCCACCATCCAAATTTATTTCGTATTCTTTACTTTCAGGAAATTCCACGCAAAGACAAACCCCAACTGCCAAAGCGAAACGGCTACATTCGACCGAGAAACTTGACGAATCCCAAAAAGGAACTAGCCGACAGCTTGCCCTTGTGTCACCCGCATGATGACTATCTAAAGGATTTCGATCCACTGCCAGGTCGGTACTCAATGGAAAAGTGCAAGAATTGTCATAAATTTATAATTCAAATTTTCCAGAAGAATCTCTTCCACGAATCTCGAAAGTATCACCAGCAAAGGAGAACGGCAACGCACAGGAAGAAACAAGAAGTGGTCCATCCATAAAAGTCGTACACTTTGGGGTGGTATAGCATTTTATCTTGAAACTTTAATCCGTCCACAATCCCCCCGTATACAAAGCTTTAAATTGTTAGATTACTATCTAGTTGAAACAGTTTTTACTCTTTTAAAGAATTTATTGCTTTTTTATTTAAGTTTTTGTACAGAGTAAATTATTTTTATCAACAAAACGAAGTTGAGAGTAGTTCTTGATCTTTTACTTGGTGGATTCGGTCCTTGAACGCCGCTTCAGGTACTGTGTTTTAACTCGTACCTTGAGCACGTGATTTCACGCTCGGGTTTAATTGATGCCGCACCGAAGTATCACTTAAGCCTGAACAATGACAAATAGAGACCACCAATCAATCACCGCCATTAGTAGCTATTTTATCCAATTCCTATAGAAGACAGAAAAATGCTACCAGCACGAAAAGTTTTGCCAGTAATGGATTTTTTAAGAATTAGAAAAAAAAAAACAACAAATATAGGACAAATTGAGCGACATTTATACTCTTCTCTAACAGTGTTATCCAAACATAATTTTATTATAAAAAATCAACTTTACTACTTCTTTCTTGCGGCTTGCATTTCTTCGAGTTGCGCCTTCAACTCTAACAAATCCTTATCGGGTACATATCTTCGCTCTTCACATTCGTCTGTATGCTCTTGGACAAACAAGTTAACACCTTCCGGCAGAGCGGCCTGAGCGATTCGCAAGAAAACGGGATAAATTGGAGCGTCGACATCATTGATTTGTAAATTTCTCTCGTACATGATGAGCTTGTATTCCGCATCGATTACCGTGGAACTTGGACGATATCTTTGCACCTGAGACTGTTGTGGCGGTAGTGCATAACTTTACACAGATTTGTCGAGATTAATATGGATAGAACTTTGTCAACTACTACACTTACCAATCGGACACGTCCAAATCTAGATACTCTGCCACACTGTGCAAGAATCGTTGGTATGATTCCAAAATCGGATAATCGTAACCTTTGATGGCAACATTGAGACTTTCATATTGCGGGTATTTCGGTTTTAAGGACTGCAAAATACTTTGTTAGAAGGTTAAAAAAATAAGGTTGTACCTAATCTTACATCCAGATAATCGGGTTCATAAAGGCTGTATTTCTTCGTTGAGCTCAAGCGGCTAGGAACGCTTGTCACTTGAGCAGCGAGTAGCCTATGTGTTAATGGAATAATCTAAGAATTGAGGAAAACA
Organism: Cheilosia vernalis; assembly: GCA_949126925.1. Classification (NCBI taxonomy): domain Eukaryota; kingdom Metazoa; phylum Arthropoda; class Insecta; order Diptera; family Syrphidae; genus Cheilosia; species Cheilosia vernalis. The sequence goes on from OX421362.1 coordinate 9,781,085, forward strand.
GTTTAGCAATTTTTGGTGGTTTTTAAATGATATTTTATGGAATATAAAATCCAATAAAAACCTTTTTGAACATTTTTTGATTTTTCCTTATGCAAAACAAGAAATTCGGGGTTATGCAAGTGTCAGAAATGTCGTACCGGGTTCAGTTATTCAGTACCGTCCGAGTATCTACGATTAGTGATTCCATACCCGGAAATTAAATTAGGTACCTACTGGTAACTAGGTACTATGGTTCTTCTCTATAAAACTTACCTTATGTCGTTTTCGATTAGGCTTCTGCGATTTTGATCTAGGATTTGCGATTTCTGCTGCCGATTTCTCAAAAGTGCATGAGATCAAAATATTTTGATATTTTGGCCAATCAAACATTAAAGCAATCTCCATAAAAACAAAACGATTTTTTTCTCCTAAAATTAGCTGTCTGCCAAATGGAAAACGATATTATATATTAATGATCCAGATCAGATCCAGACATTTGGAATCGATTTAAAAATACAAGTTTTAGATCGAGAACTATAGCGGAGGTTGCTTCGTGGAACTTGCATCAGTAGATTTATTTTTGCTTATTATTTATTCGCTAAGTTTAAAAATCGATTGTGTTGTACATTTAGAAGTACCTATCTAATATAACAGGCATTGCATGTAGAATATGTGATTCTAATCATATTGAACACCAACAACAAAAATAGTTATCAAGGTAGCTTTTGATTTCAGTTTTTGCGTCCCGGATCTGTCGTTGTCGATTTAGAAGTTCGTAAAAATAAATGTTAAATCAATTCAAATTGGAGATCAATTTGCAAGCGAAAACCATAACTATTTTTATTGCGGCCCACTCAATGCACATAAAAACCAGTAAAATTCAGATTTAATGTTCGATTTGACAGCAGAAATCTCAAATTTCTGATTAAAATCTGAAATTCCATTTTAAAAACGATATAAAATTCGATTGCTAGGTACCTACCTAATTTGAATTTTTCAAACGAGTACCTAGGTACCTATAGCGATACAGTTTGTGCTCTATCGAATACCATGAACTTGGTAGCACTCTTAAAACGTTTTCTTCCTCTCTTTCACTCATTAAACATTTCATAGAAATGTCAACGCAATTTTTTTATGTCGTTTGTTGAGTGGTGAAAAATCCGGAGAATCGAAGAATATTGTTAAAAATGCCCAAGTGGAAAATTTTAGAATTTCTAGTAATCTCATCAATTTTATGCTATGCAAATGGCAAATCCGAACAGGGAAAATCCGACATAATATTAACACCCGTAAGTAAAATATCTGAAAATGTTCTAACGCTCCAAACATTCGTTCTGAAAATTTGCACGAGGATTATTTTCTTCCACCCTATCGGAATAGAATTCCCTTCCGAATTTGTTTTTTTTTTTCTTATCGATTCCAACCCGTCAGGTCTTATCTTTATTACCGATATATTCGCGGACTTTAATATGTTTCAAATAAAAAAGAATTTTTTTTCAACAGGCATCCAATATCGCCAAAGTGGAAAAGACACTTTTCGCCGGTTCGAAAATCTTCCTTCAAAGTGAGTTTGCATTTTCTACCAATCTGTCTAAAATGGAATAACTATGTTGACATTGTAACATAATTCTCATTCAAATAGTAACCTGCGACTCGAAGGATCCAAATGCCCGGGTGACCATATTTTGGACTTTGACAGAGCGGATGTGCCTCGTCGATGAAATGAATAGTGTATGTAAACAAACTATAATATTCTTTTTTTCTTCCAATGCACAATGACGTGTGCTTATACATTTACAGTATGACCAAAGATACTACAACCTGAATCAACAGAATAAATCAATGCAAATCAAGTCTGTGCCATCGGTGCATGACTGTCAGTCTGGAGGGCACATCATACTGCCGGAGTTTCGATTTAGCAACGATGCTGGCGTGGGTAGCACAGTAGTATCCGAACCCGAGCACACAACAATTGCTGGTGTTAAAAACCAAAAATCTAAACAACAAATTGGAGCGGTGAGTATTCCGTCTGGTGTTTATGGCGATTTACTGATAACAACTTACTTTTTGCGTGTGTAATGTAATGATTCATTATCGATTCGTGCTAATTTGCTTCGCGTAAGTCATTTTGTTGATGCGTTTTCTTTTGAAGACCCTTGACATTATTCCCACTGAAAAATATGGTAATTTTATTTAAATGCGCGTAATGATCGGGATCAAAACGATTTGGTCATGTTTTAGTGCTTAAAAGCTACCTACTTTGAAATATTGTGATTCATTGTTATTGCTAAAACCTAGGCCAGAAGCGCATTTACCGAAAGAGGTATGGGTATCACTGATCGGACCAAACATAAAAAATCGGGGCTTTATGTGCAGTACATGACATTTCGGCACTCCTGAGATTTCTAACCACTACTTTCATTTCTTGATAGAAGGCTGACAACCCGGTATTTACAATAACAAAAGATGGTATCTATGATTTTGCGCTGACTATCGAGCCTGTGAATAGTGTCGACTTCGCAGCGCCTGTGCACATTGAGCTGCCAGGACCTCATGGCTACTTGTCAGCTATCGAGTGGCCCCTTCTGCCTGTAAGTTGCTTTGTTCGTTCCATGAAGTTTATATTCATCAGCTCATTTTTAACAGTTCTATGGCACAATGTGCCTCGTGTACGTTATATACGGCCTTAGCTGGCTTATAGTATCCTTCTTACAATGGCGTGATCTTCTTCGGATTCAGTTTTGGATTGGTGGTGTAATTCTCTTGGGAATGCTAGAGAAAGCAGTCTTCTATGCAGAGTATCAGTCTGTTAACTCCACCGGTATTTCGGTGCAGGGAGCAGAATTGGCTGCCGAAATTGTATCGTGTGCAAAGCGGACACTTGCCAGAATGTTGGTCATCATAATGTCCCTTGGTTTTGGAATTGTTAAGTATGTAATGTTTATTTTCTGACGACACAATTGAGACAAACAATATTTTAATATTTCAGACCCCGCCTGGGACCAATGTTACATCGTGTTGTTGGCACTGGAACTCTCTACTTCATTCTCGCCTGTGTCGAGAGTTATCTACGAGTTATGCGCACAAAGAACGATCAGAGACATGAACTCTTAGTTGCTAGTATACCACTGGCTGTATTGGATTCGGGAATTTGTTGGTGGATATTTACATCGTTGGTCCAGACAACAAGAACGTTGCGATTGAGAAGGTTTGTTTGGTTGTCACTGTTCAATTGCCAATAACTATACTTGCATTCCACTTGCTTTGTTTCAGAAATATGGTGAAACTATCTTTATATCGACACTTTACCAACACGTTGATTTTCTCCGTGATAGCGTCTGTGATTTTCATGCTGTATTCTATTCGAATGCGCAAAACAGAAAACTGCTCACCGGTATGAGTTGCTGTTTATAGTCGCCTTGCAGTCACTGTATTAAATTTGAACTTTTTTACAGGGTTGGCGGGAAATTTGGGTGGACTTTGCATTTTGGCATGTTCTCTTCTCAGTGCTTCTTCTTGTGATTATGATTTTGTGGAGACCCACAAACAATAATCAGCGATACGCCTTCACGCCGCTTTTGGATAATCCAGAAGATGAAGATGATGATGGTAAGTAGCGAATCGATTATATTAGAGATGGATAAAAATTACATCTGTTGAACTTAAAACACTCATTTTTGTAAGTTTTCCTTTAAGGGAAGAAATAAGAAATTTGAATATCTGCGAAAGAGTTGTTATTTCTCGAAATACTACACAAACTACACAAAAAATCTCACTTTCTGTTTTAGAAGAAGAAGATCAATTCGTAGCCGATGCGTACGGTGTCAAAATGCGTGGTACTCATGCTAATGGACCAAAGACGCCACCACCCAGAGCAACAACAACCGAAGAAGATGACTTGCGATGGGTCGAAGAGAACATTCCATCATCGATGTCCGAACCAACGCTTCCAGTCCTCGACTCTGACGAAGAAATAATCAACACCAAATTCGAAGTATCGAAAATGCAATAGATCACTCGCAACAACTGCATCAACACAAAAGGAGTACATGTGTATTCGAGAATTTCAAAACTGAGGCAGAGATTTTCCGCGTTTATTTGTTTCATTATCTAATGTTCAGCATTTTAGTTATGACCTAAGCCTAGATTAAAGTGTAAGGATAGTACTGTATGGCTAATAATATTATAATCTAATAGGTAGTAAGCCTAACGATGTTGCAGGCATTCATAATAAATAATAAAACGGCGGGCCAAGATTCCAAGCTTTTAAAAAGAAGTAGGTACATGTCCTTCTATGCAAGAGCAGGGAAGTTATTGAGATGAATTTATTTTAAAACAAAGAACTTCCCATTCCTATAGCCAATTTATAGATTATGTGCGAGGGGTTTTATTTTATATTTTGTATGATATACATATTTATTTTTTAACGGCACACAGTTTAGTTATCGAAAAAAAAAAATTACTTCTTTGAAATATCAGAAACTGCAGTAAAATATTCTATGAGTTCCTAACATATTTTTGGAAATTTTACAAAACGAAAAGTGATTTTTTATCTAGCACGCTTATTTCTTTCAACATAACTTAATTTTCTTACCCGCCTTCAGTAGATAATCGAATGGATCTATTCCATATCTAAGCTAATTTTTGTTTTCTTAACTTAACGAATTATTTTAGTTATAAGACCTTGTAGATAAAAAAAAAAACTTGATTCAATAAAGAAAATAAAACAAAGTATTCAATTTTTAGCCATTGCAAAGTTGATTTGTAAATATTACTTTATATAGGTACGAGTATTTATAATAAAAACCATTCTAGGAGTGATTTGTAACGAGTAAGAATTTTTCTACAATATGAATACTTATACACATGGAATGTTATGTCGATGAAATTAATTTAAAACAAATCAAACAAAACTGATGAATATTATTGATTAACCTGTAAAAACAACAAAAGTATTTCTTTTTCCTTTTTTTGTGAATAAAGTTTAGGATTTTGTCACTAGAGAAAGGCAAACTACCGAGTTGTGTTTAATTGTTATCGGATGGTGCTTACTTCAAGGAGAAGGTGGAACCGTGACTGTTAAATTCTTATCAATATCTACTTTTATCTATTTTTATTTCAAAGCACTAGGTTGAAGCAATCAGATGTGCGGTCATATATCATCCGTGTGTCAGACACTAGGTTAGTTATTTGTTCATGCCTCGATTTGTTTAAATTTATTTGATTTAATTAGTGAGCTCCAATATATGGAATTTTTCGTTAATTTCTTAATCTGTATATATAAAATACAATGTTTGTATGTTTGTCCTCTATAGACTCTAAAACTATACAACCGATTTGGCCCAAACCGGTTTCATTTGAATGTTATAGTCCAAATTAGGTTTTCGGCTATATGTATTTCAAGTGGGCATGGGCCCTCCCACATACATTGAATAACATCATATATCTTGACTATTGTGATAGCAAGAGTTTTGAAACATTGCAGTATCGCATATGTTACTGATTTGAATAATCAGTAAAAAAATGGGCGGGATTAAAGAACGTGTAAGTATTTATATATTTTTCAATTGCATTTGTCGACAAATATGCGTGTGCATTTACTTCAAGATGCTGCTGCACAAATATTCGCCAAACAGCTTTTGTATATGGGCGATGGAAAACTTCTGTATGCACCGACTACACGTGAAATATCTTTTCCGCTAAACTTTTGCCAAGCGCAGTCATCAATTCAAGATGTTGTGCAGAAAGTTTTTCCCAATATTGCAAATAATTTCAAAAACCATGATTGGCTTTGCGAACGAGCAATTTTGGCTCCGAAAAATGATGATGTCAACAAAATAAACCATCAAATTCAGTTGAAGCTACCCGGTGAAGTTGTGAAGAACAAATCGATTGACACAGTTATAGATGAGGAATAAAGCTGTTAACTATCCAGTAGAGTTTCTTAACTCTGTGGAACCTTCTGGAATGCCACCACCCACCACACATCTTAACTTTAAAAGTTGGTTCACCAGTGATGCTCATTCGCAACTTAGATCCACCGAAATTGTGTAACGGAACAAGACTTGCTGTTAAAAAACTATCTAAAAATTTAATCAAAGCCACAATCATCAGCGGCAAATGTAAAGGAGAAGAAGTGCTGATACCATGAATTCCAATGATTTCAAGCGATTTACCCTTCGATTTCAAGCGATTACAGTTTCCAGTGCGTCTTGCTTTCGCCATAACCATCAATAAGGCTCAAGGCCAATCGCTAAGTGATGCTGGTTTGAACTTAGAAAATTCATGTTTTTCGCACGGCCAATTAGATATAATGTTGCTTACTCTAGAGTTGGAACGCCAAAAAATCTTTATGTTTACACACCTACCGAAAAAAACTCAAAATATTGTTTATCCGCTAGCATTAATATAAAGAAGTTAATAAATAAACAAAATTTTCTTATTTTGCAAACACACTTATTTAATTTTATTAGCGTAGTAGCACACGCAGGGTATCCGCTAGTTGCATATAGAATAAATGACTGGTTTCGCTGATAGTCTGTAGAATTTAGACTACTACAACCCCATTATTTTAATTCTTAAATTTTATTATAATAACGTAATAATACCTACCAATAGCGTGTGGAAAAGAAAGGAGCTTATTCCAAACTAATGTTATATATAGTTCCCGCACAGATTGAATTTCTTTTTTATACGCGAGGTTTAGAGTAACCTATTTTAATTTAATCATGTAAGCTTTATTAAAGTTGATTAATTTACAAGAAATAAACAGACTATCGAAATGTCTAGTGTCCCTCTAGGATAGGAAACAATCTAAAACAATTCAAACCAATCACTTAATTCACTGTATTACTTTACACTTATTTATCTTCACAACCATTACTATTTCGAACTGTGGGTAACGTTGTAGTTCGTTATATACCAGTAAACCCGGATACTTGACCCAGAATCGGGCCCTAAGGACACAATTCACGAGACATTTTTTGTACTTTACTTTCGCTGAAAAAGGATTTTTGTTAAAACAATAATGTCCTATGTAAAACAAAAACCAACAAAAATGGTTTTTCTGTCGGTTAAGCGTTTGGAAACCTTATTTTTGCATGGACCGAAGTGGAAAAAACCGGAACGTCCATAACAAAAAAAAAAAAAAATCCGGCTTAACGTAAGTTTTAAAATATAGAATAAATATACAGATTTGTTTGTAAGCTTTGCTTTTAAATATTCCATAAGGATCCCTGGCGAATCGGGCGCTTATTCCTAAACAAAATTCCTAACCTACCCGAACACTTAAAGCTCATAAAAGCAGCACTCATTGATAATCAATCAATAATCAATAGTTTATCTACTTACCACAAGTGGAAAACTGGCGCTTTCAAGGCTTTTGGAAAAACAAATCACCAAAGCTTCACTCTTAAAAAACGACGTTGGTACCTAATGAAAGCGTTCTTCATAGTTCAATAAAGTCATTACCAGTCATTGCTTTCAAATCTTATGAGGAATTCTTTAAAAAAAACTATATAGGTACCTACATTCCAATTCATTGATTTTTATTAGTTTTTAAATCGTGTAGGTACTTAAACGAACATACTTAAATTATTTGTTTACACACATTTTTTTAAAGCAGAAAACGTCTTAATTTTTTGTTTGAACTTATCGGATCCCCGTTAATATCCAAATGAAGAGATATCATAGCAAGTGAGCTTAATCTGGCGTTCCCCATAACGCTTCGGGACACTGTTTTAATTCCTTTTCATAGTTGAAAATCGTCTTTCAACACTAGCTGTGGTCACTGGAAGCTTGGCCAAAACCGACAGCGAAAAGTTTATACCTCTAAAGTTCACATATTTTCACATAATCAAGCATATTCAAAACTTCGGTTAAAGGATCACTCGACGATATTTCTTCGCACCAAAGAATGTACTTAGCTTTTACAGCTGACAACGAAATTGCATTATCAAAGTAACATGTTAGCTTTTCCATTTCGTTCACTCGCTCAACTACAGCGAAACCTGGGAGCAGAGCTTGAAACGATGGTAGAACGTTGAATAGTTTTGTAGGATACAATCAGGCTTACTAGGAAATCACTTTTTTGGACGCCCCTCAAGCCGCCCCCTGGCTACGTGCCTGATTATAGTGAACTTTCAATTCAGTGAAGGAAAATTAACTTGTCTGATTGTACTTTTCATAAGTAGGTACCAAAGAAGCTTTCTATCGAGGATTACTCCCAGATATTTGACTTCATCGGAGCTAGGGATAGTGACGCCTTTTAACACAAGTTGAGTCAGACCAGTGACCTTCCTTCTTCTCGTGAAGAAAACAGCCGTAGTTTTAAGAGCATGCCCATTTCTTGTGCACCAATCATCGATAAATCCCAATGATGTCTGCGCCAGAGAACAGACAGTCCTTAGGTCTGAACTGACAGCATAAACTAACTATTAAATTAATAGTTAGTTTATGACTGACAGCCAGAACGGCGACATCGTCCGCGTAGGATTGTGTGTAGCTTCTAGGAAGATTGAGAACCGTTAGCAGGGAGTCTACCCACCATAAAAGTAGCCACTGTTCATAATTCTCCATTAAATGAACGTTACTAAGGACCAAATGAGTCTATAGATCAACTTATACATACTTAAATTTAGCTCAAATAACTGATTCAGCGACTCGATTTTGAGACATGCTATAATTCGGACACGAGCAGCGTAAAAAAACAATTTTACGTTGGGGTTGAATAATAAATGCTTCTACTACATAAATCGCCATCATCAACAAACGTACATTTAAATTTGTTCTGGATAATATCCTGGTCGAAACCACAGACACGGAACCCCATACCTACCTGCTGGCCGAAGATTGATGCCTTATTCATAGCACACGTTCTATCGATTTACTCCATTTATCCGGAGAGGCTATCCGTAAAGGGTGACCCCAGTCTCTATCTGCCTGTAGCTAGGGGTTTGCCTCTATTATCGTTAATCACTTGCGATTTCCACTTAGCAAAACGATACTCAATTGCCATTGTAAATCTATTAGTTAACACCAGAGCAACACGGGACTACAGCGAAAGAAAGCGCACATTTCCCACCATATCTCAAAGTAGACCTGAAGAAATAAAATTCTACGATCCGAAAAGGAGCCAACCGCACTAAACTGCGCAAGGGAAAGAAAATAAAGGAAAAAAAAATTACCTTCGAAAAATTTCCATCCTACCATACGGTTATGAGCATTGTTATTGCCAATTTGATATTCATAAGCGGGGCAATTTTCCGCCCCCTCCCAATATGTGCAATAAAAACATCCATTCAAAGCGTGCCGGCGTCGCGTCGGTCGTCGGGGATATGGAGATGAAGATGTGGGAATACAGTAGCTATACTTGTACAAAATTTCAAAACATGATCCGAAATCACTTTAAAAGCAAGAAGGATAACGAACGAAAAATAAAAATGTTTTTGAAGTATGTACTATAACGTCGTCGCAGCGCAACTTTGTATAATATATACGAGTAGAAGGTGGTGATGATAGGGACGAGGTGGTCTTGCCATCGATTCGAGGCACAACGTTATGGATTGAATTGGATCCAATGAACGCACAAATAGGGTAGTGGAACACCATCAGTACCACTTTCTCTTCTTTTGTTATAAAAAATTGGTGGCGGTGGCGGCGGCGGAATCATCAGCAGCAGCAGCATCGGCGAGCAAACACAGAACTTTCAAGGTTTCCATGAATTTAAATGAAGCCATTATGGGTAGGTAGGTCATTCTCGTAGACCAAAGGAGATGGTTAGAGTCGGTCGGCATCGTCGTTCCCACTCTATTGGCGGTATGTGTGATGGCAGAACAGCATTATGTCAGAATTGGGTCATTAAATTCTTTGGGCATCTGCACAAAGCCATCATGATTGCGCCAAAGCTTCAGAGACCAGGTATACGTCCTACAACATGTATGCATTTATGCGAAATGCACCTGAGAAGAGGAAGATGCCCTGGGGGTGATGAAAACTCGTTTAGCTTAGGTATCACCTTACCACCGAGTTGAGTTAAGTTTACTCAGCTTAACCTACTCCGACGTCGAAGTTGCCAGAGTATGGTACGTCGTTAATAGTATGTGTTAAAGTCAATTGCAAAGACGATTTACATATGGGTCGTGGGAAATTCGAACTTGATGGTGGCGTGGTAGATGTATGTATATTATAGTTGAAGGGGACAATTTTGAAGCACAGCGGAGGGAGCCGCAATAGCTGGCATTAATAGGTTAGTTAGAGCTACTCTCTTGTCCACTTTGAGAAGTCGAATACACCAATATTGGTATAAATTCCTTCGGGATTTTGATTTTTTCCAGAAATCCAAAACTGACTTGACTATTACATCATCATGCGTATGTTTCTCTCAGTATACTCCTTGCAATCCTATAGTTCTAGCGCAACATTCAAGGAATGTATGGAATTGGAAACTTTAACCGCTCATCCCCCGTGTAGCAACCTTAAGCACAATGAAAACTAGAAGAGACCATGTCCATCCTAAGCCAAACCATTTGAAACAAATAGATACTACTTGTAGCTCCGACATCATATGCCACTTCTGCTAAGTAGTCTTTGAAGCGCTTTTAGAAGCAATTACTCTCTTAGCTCTCCTTTAGCTGTATTACTTATTGTTTTTCTTCCTTCTGGGCGCCTTTGCACCCCTAGTTACATCTGAAGTTTTTCGTTGTAGTACTGTGTCATTGACTTTTCAGCTTCCCACCTAGTCATTCAATATAGAGAAGACGAAATATCTGCGGCTACTTTAATCAATTCAGCAATAGAAGTGTCAGGGGGGTGGTGTGGAATTCATTTTGAATGCATTGCCCCATATTGACTTTGGAAAAGCGATGAGGGTGACTTTGTAAACACTTCTCGCAACCCCGCTATCATCAAAGAGTTGAATGCATTTTTCATGATACCGCACTAGTCATACCAATGTGTGCGATGTTATGTGTAGGTACATATAGTTTCCAACCACAAATACAACTGTAGGTACATTCATTTTCTTCTCTTAGTGCATTTTGAAATTGAAGGAACTTATGCGCTTGCAATCTCCCACGAGGTGAATGAATTGTGTGTAAGGCTCTGGCGAACGACAAAAGCGAGGGAAATTGGGTTATAGCCTTGATCCACTTTGGATATGCAAGGGGAAAGTATTTCTTTTCTGTTACTTTTCTATAACTGGAAAGAGACCTTGAATGAGTGGTTTTTACGCTGAAGGCCTTTATTACAAGAACTGGTGGCCATGCTGTTTTCTATTTGTATAACTGTTGCAAGCTGCGGGATTTGGATATACGTTTTCAAGATAGAGTGAAATGCAATACATTTTTTTTTATAAAACACTCGTAGTTTGATGGAGTTTGATGTATACTAAACTTTGACAGCTTTTGCTTTTATGCGGTTAAATAAAACGCACGCACAAATCCATCATTTTACTTAAAAAGTAATTGGAATAGCAAGAGCTGTGACTAGGCTGTGTGCAGCCAGCGTATATTATGAGTCTCTTGTGCCACTCAAAAAGTAGCAAGTTTTGTTAAAACCGAAAAAAAGAAATACATTCATACATATCCAATATCCATGGATAAAATTTTGGAAGAATCTTATCTTGGTGTTATTATTTTGTTAGTATTATTATTAGAGCTAGTATAGTGTTGGAGCTGAGCCGCGGATTCGTTATCGTCTTCCTCATCATTTCAAGACTTCGAATCACCTAAAATACTTCGTTTGTAGCCACAACAGGGGAAACATTTTCCAAGTCAGTATTTTTCATTTTTGTGATTTTTCCAAAAACGAATGCAATTTGAACAGCTTATATAGTGGCGTAGAGTGCGTTGGGGCCGCCCGGGGCAGACCCAATTTATGCCGCACCTATAGTATGTAGTTTTTTCACACACTAAAAAAAAAAGCAAGCTTTGTCTAAGGTTTCAACCAGTTTTAACTACACATACGAGTATGTATGTCAATAAACTTGGTCAAATTTCTACTAAATTTCTTTTGCAGTGATATGCTATGCTTTTTTAACTAACATGAAGGGCTCAGGAGAATTCGTATTATTTGTTTCTTATTTAGAAGATGTTTCAAACAATCGGGTTATTTTTGGTAATTAATACATACTTACCTTCATAATTTAACAACGTTCGCACAACACGAGATAACTGCTTATTTTCTATTTTCATAAGGACAAACAAAACAAAACACAACTACCTACACGAATTAATTTGAGTTCACTGTTCTCACAAATATTTGCAGTTATGCCCAAAACACATGTGCAGAACTCACTGCGCAGCAAGATTAGAATACACACGTTGATATGGTTATAGACACACGTAAATTCTGCACTCACTGCAGTACTGCAACATGTCTCTATTTCTAAATTTGCTGCAAAATTCAAACATACCACAACACAAAAGAAAATAAATTGCAATATCAAGTATTTGGCATCATCGGCTTTTGACACTGCTGGTTGTGTTTGTTTTTGTTTTGGTTGTAAACACATCAGCTGCTTAGTCGGCGGAAGACAGTTGCCATATTAGCCGATGCAATGGATGTCGAACAATTTTCTGTACATCTGTTTTACTTGCAGCACTGCACTCTGCGCTGCGTACAGAATTTCTGCACATGTGTTTTTGGCAATGGAATGGGAAATATATTGCTCTATCGATGACTCTCTCTTTTACAGCGTTGAGTAAAAATTCGTAAGATTTAAAAGTAAAGGAACATACATATTATGCGAGAAAACGCTGAAGATTTTTTTTCTTCTTACGTACCTGGCAACAAGACAAGACTGCAACTTATATTGCCAACTGAAATGCTTGTGTATGTTTGCAAAACTTCACTTCGTTTGAGCAAAATAGAACAAAATTACGCAAACTTAACAGAGAAGTATATCTGCAATGTAATATAAAATGTAGTTCCTTAATTGGAAGCAGCGTTCATTGGATTTTGTTGCTAAGAAACACAAGGAATATCTTATTAGTTATTACTTACTGTGAAGTAGTGTTAATGCTATCAAGTCTTGTAAATTAATTTGTTGAACAGAAATAAGAATCCGCTTTATAGATTTTATGTATTTAAGAATTGTAGGAGATCCAAATTAGTAAAGTGCCACCCGGGGCCTGTGCCCCCCTTGCCTTCCCCACCCCCCCCCCATCGTTACGCCACTGAGCTGACATTCATTATTGCTGTCCAATAACCCACTAATCCATTTACAAAAGATCTGAAAAAAATATGTGGTGGTCACAATGGAGAACGACATAAGACACCGTGGAAACAGTTCGACACATTTATTACTTCCTGATAGCCGAGTTGTCTTCAATCCAAAATGCAATATCCTGAGCATCAGTAGGTCAGTAATTTCTATAACCTCGAAAATATGCACTCCCACCAACGCTTGTTGCGAATTTCGATTTCTGAGGATCTTTTGAGGTGTTTGCTAAGTAAAACTACAGATTCAAATATTTATCCAGCACTTCAATATTCTTTTTGGATCCAGTGATTCCAGACTTTAGAAGCAGGTTATCCCACGGCCATACCCAAAAAATCCCTTTTATCCCTCGCCAAAATTTCAAAAATCCCACATTTATCCCACGAAGTGTTAAATTAAAAAAAACATGTATTTCATTAAATTTAGGCTTTTTTTATTATTAAGAAGTTACAATAATCGTGTTTATTTTGAGCTTCGATCTCAGCAAAGCAAAGTAAAGCAGGATTTTCAGCACGTAATTTTTGCATACCAATAATTCAAATAATTCATAAGATATTTATTTTACAACAATTTATTTTAATTACAACAACTACGCTATATTTAACACTTCGAAACACGCTGCTGTATTTGAGTTCTGAAAAACCTACTAAAGTAAAATAAATACCTTGTGAATTATTGAAATGCAAACAACTTTATCTCGGTTGGACAAAAGTTTGAACCGCACAATGTGTTGCACACGATCTCTGTTTTGCCGCGGAAGAAAATGAATTCATTCAAATATTTTGAATGATATTTTTCTAAGAAAGAAAATATGTAATGTGATCGTAGGAGGACTTATTATTTTTATTCTTAGTGGAACTAGCATTTTAGGGACAAAAATTGACCAAAAAGAAAAATCCCCTTTTTTTGTAGGTACTATGAGGTTTCAAAAATCCCATCCCTTTTAGCTTATTTTAAGTGAGAAAATCCCACAAAAAGGGATAAATCCCTCGGTCTTGGATGACTGTTTGGATCCTCAAGGCTATTGAAAGTGATGCCAAATCTACGTAGAAATATTTAAATACTTTTTTTTAAATAAACTACACCACCTCTGATAATGCAAGGTTCAAAGTCCCTATAAAACGCGTTGACGGATTACCCTTTCCCACACAAAGTTTCAGCGGTAAAACTCGTAAAAAATCCAACAATAATCATCCCGTTTACGGTGATGTACCTACCTATAGTCTACCTTACCTAAGTACCTTAGTCTTGCACACAGTGCGGCATTTATGTTATGGTCCAAAATGAAATCCAACACTTACTGCAAAACATCTTTTTAATACATTAAATCAGGGCTTTGATGGTGGTAACTCATCTGGCGGGGACAGAACTTTAAAGTTCCTTTTGCACTCTACCCAGACCATCCACCTGGCTTGATTTATGCGCGCACAAAACCCGCACTGCTACACATTTTCCAGGTCAAAATCAGTCCTACTCTAGGGTAGTTACCGCGAGCAGAGCACAAAATAGATCCCAGGATTCCACTGATGTATGATATAAAGTGCGGTCTCCTTAAACGTTGATGACTGTCGTCGACAACAACAACGGCGTCAGCTACAACAACGACTATACGAGGTGTCATTGAGGTGGTGCTGCTGGGCGGCTATGATCATGATGATGGCTGTTGGTGGTGGCGTCGACGGCGGCGGCGGTGTTATCGTGACGTCCTTGACGGTGTTGTACTGATTTTTTGTTTTTATTTTTTATTTTTATTCTTCGTAAGAGGAATAAGTAGGCAACGTGGATGGGTGAGCGCAGCCAGAATGCCTGAATAACTAGAAAATAATGAGGAAGACAATCGCATTCAGAGTTATTTAGGTTAATGGATGATGGGATGAATATTCTGAAACTGTCACGATGTAGACTCTACAACTCGGTGGAGATTTGCGCTTCGAAATGGCTTTGTGTCGAGGTGCGATGCCGAAGAGGGATCAGTGTGCTTCTTTTGTGCTTTGGGGGTACCTATGCGTTGCACCAACAGCATCATAGAAACACTATAGGTAGGTACTCTTCCTCATGATTATTTCTGTGGTTCAATGGGCACTATAGGCGACTGAATCTGACAATTGAATGCAACGTGCGTAAATTGAAATCTATGTTGCAGGTAGTTCCAGTTTGATGAAAGAGCATAAGTGCGATGTTTATTTGCAATGTCGAACTATGTGTCATGGGACAAGGATGGTAGGGGTGTTTTTTTTTAATAGAAATTTCATGGTTTCTTCTTTGGTTTTTCACTTCCAGTTATTTCAATATTTTTCCCAATTTGCTCTAACTCGTTCTCGATTTTGTTCCTTTTGCATGGACTTCGACGAATTGATTGCGATTCTTCCACCGATATTTATGCCACCCGTCATCCACTTCACAAGGAACATCTATCGTATCGGATTCCCAGATAATCTCGAAACCTTCGCGTGGGGACTTCGAAGCGAGGAAAAATCGTATCTTACCTATGTTGTTCTGTAAATCTTAAAAAATGAGGAACCATTTTCAGACACAAAAGATAACCCATCTTTTCCATAAGATCATGTGTGGGACTAAAAAAAATTGTATCACTGCGAAAACCCCACTGACTGTAAAGAAAAAAACTAAAAAACAAGAACAAGACACTACCTAACTAATTGAAAATCGGAGACTATACCTCTAAACAGCTAAACAAAAATCTGAGTACCATTCGACTGCCAAATAGTTAGGTATCTATAGTGTCTTGTTCATATTTTTTTAGTCCGGGCAGAATACGAATCTAATGATACCTCACTCTTCAAAATCTATCAAGCCGTTTGGGCTACAGGGCGTCAGGTAGGAACGTACATATAGGATACGCGCGAAACACATAACCCTCCCTGTGTCTTGTCGGGTAAAAACAATCATTCTCAAAAATCCACCACTTCTTTATTTTTTAGACAAAACAACTTGTGCACCATTGACTATATGAAAATTATTCGTGTACTTGTGGCACCACTAAACGCCTCCTAATAAACACCTATCGTCACTTGTACAATCTCAAGTTTGTGCCGTATTATTATCCAGCTGGATTTAAGTATCTAGGTATTCAGCTAGTGTAGGTGCTACGAAATTAACTTGAGAAAGCGATAAACATAATAACTTCTACTTGTCTTCGACGCTGCTACAAAACACCCCCAGCTAACACGAACGGTGCCAAAAACGGCACCATCTGCGCCACGTTGGCAATTTGTCTTCCAAATCGTTTCCTAAGATTGCCAAATTCTGGCACACATTAGCTTTTTATACGACAGTCTAAAGATTCAATCGCTTCGTCGTCGTCACCTGCACCCGCTATATAAACGTGCAAGACGACAATAATTCGTTAACATCGGAGGCATGGTTATAGACAACAAAAGAAAGCACAACCAAAGTGCATCGCTTAAACTTTCCGCCTCTGCTAGCAAAGCATCTTTTTTATCCTTGAAAATTTAATTTCATATCCCATCGACCGTAAAGGTCCATGTATGTATTATTTCTTTGTAGACATCCGACATTCTTCTCCTCAATCTGAGGTGTAGAAGTCGGCAGAAGGTATGGTTTACTGTTAACAAAAAGGTGTTCTTTTGCCGGAACAAAGATGGAGACAAAGCCATTGGCAATCTACCCATATGTTTGCACACACACTCAGAACGAAGGTGCACCTTAACCAAGGCTCAACGGCAAAGACGATTTTCGTTTTCCATTATCCGAGAACTGTGTATGTCAGCGTATGCAGGAAGCGACCGCACTAAAAAGGACAATCAATTAAAAAAAAAAACTGCACAAATTCCGCATTGAAGGCAATTATTCTGCGGCAAAACAGACCTACCACTATCAACCGAGCGCGTCCTTAGCAGAAAGGGAGTCTTAACCTTTTAAGAGCTCATTGAATGGAGCTGGGGAAGAGATAAAATTAGCTATATACGTGGGTCATAAAAGTACGGAAAGTAATCGATGAAGGTAAACACTTACCTGTGTTATTAGTCACTGCTATAGTTCCCGCTTCATAGATGTATGTTATGTGTGTCTTTGTTGGAATATGCTTCCTGAAAGGATTCTGTGCCAAGTGGGACACTGGCGCGCAAACATGAGTGAGTTTTTTCTTCTCTTAATTATAGAGCACACGAAATTTGCTGAACAAACAGGACATAAGGAGGTAAAATCAAAGGGCGGCTATTGATAGCAAAAAAAGAAAAAAAAAAATCTGATTGTCATGTGGGAAGCACGATATAGGCTTGGACAAGTATATCTGAGTACTTGAACTATAGATGGCGGTAATTAGTTTTTCTCTGCCTTTTCCAAGAAAGGACAGATTCAGATTGGTTAAGTGGCTCTTGCATTAATGGCGGAAATGTTATTATCCTGGATGCCCAATGGGTTGAATGTATTCTTAATGGCTTTGTGTTTCCATTGTTTTTCTTTTCATGAAGGAAAAAAAAATCCAACTAATAGAAGATACACGCAAATGTGGGTATAGGTATACCTTAGAAATGATCACTGGATTGCTCTGGTAAATTAATTATCAGAGGCCGTGGACCTTGCCTACAAGAAATCGATACCGGAATAAAAAAGATTGGAAGCTGAAGGATACATGTGTTTTTATTGTAAACATGCAGACGAAGAAAGAAGTATTGTTTCCTGAAATTCAGATTTTTCGAAATTCAGTTTTACGGAATACGTATTAGTCGTAACATGTTTATGAATTAAAAACCAAGAAGGTAATCTGTAAAAAAATTATGCTTCACTTTCGAAACAGTTTACAGTTTGAGTTGGTCACCATCTTCACCATCAACTAGCTTCTTAAGCATCTTTGACATTATATGGCTATCTGCTCTTATGAAAACAAAGTTGGTTGAGATTGTTCTTCAGGTGAGGTGTTTCTCAGCTGCGGATTAAAAAAATAGTCGAGTAGGTAGGTATATAATATGCCGCTGTCTAAATGACCCTTTATTAACAATTAGTAGGTATATAAAGTCAATCACCCCGTTAACGTTTCTGGAGCAGTGGTGTCGCTGAGGCTGAGTTCAGTTCTGCATTTAGGCGACTTATTTATAACATCATTCGTAGGTCGTATAGAGGAGATCGTAGAAATTATCTGATGGTCCTTTACTCTATATATTTTATAGGGTAACATATATGCGTCTATATCGAAACAATATTTTAAAATCGCGCTAACGTATTTTGTTCTATTTTTTTATGTATGAAAAAGTGCTAAAACTCATGCTAAATATTTATTTGAAATCAAAACCTGCTAAAAACCCAAAAAAATAAATATTATTATTATTAGTTTTAAAATAAATTAATATTGCTGTTCTTCGTTTAAAACCTCCTCAAAAACTTAGCACAAATTATTTCCTTGTTCTGGTGGATAGTATTTTGTTACTCCGACTTCCTTCATGTTTTTTTCAGGAATGGTAAGATTGTGACAACACACTTCCGACAAACTATCTCTCGTTATAAAAATACTGTTGAGTATGTCCAAGTACCTAACCTAGTATGCGAGTTGCGTTGATTGCAATTGCATTTGCAATCCGTTGAATAGCTGTGTTCAGTGTCTACTGTCAAATGAGAGTTGTAATGGCTTGTTGACACTAAGGTTCGTCTGCTTTGATTTTATTTTATTATTTGAGTTCATAATTTGGCTAAATCAAAATCCTGCTGATTTTTCCTGCTAGAGCATGTAATTATGCTAAAAAAAATTCTGGCATGGTTTGAAAAAAAAAAGAGGATAAAAATAAAATAATCGTGCTAAATTTAGCAGGCAGGAAATATGCTTAATGGGTCACACTGGGTATACCAGTGGAAAGTCTTTGTGCAGAGGAGAGGAGCGTGGTTTTTTTTATTCTTAATTTACAGAAGTTCAAATTCAACCTGACTCGACGGCGGGTTCTTATTCGATAGTTTTATTGGCAAGTCCAAACTTTTAATATCTTAAAAATATGTCACATTCCAACCCCATAATAACTTATATTTAAATAACTTAATAATGATTATGCTAATTCCCAATATTCAATTATAAAGATTTCGGATTTTTTTAAAGTATACTTAGTAGATACAGAAAAAATAAAGTGCACGACTGGGTCGCACGAAACTTTCTCGTTTAGTGAGAGTCTTACTGACTTTCAGAGTCTTCAGAAAATCGAAAATTGAGGACACAATAGTATTGAAAACGTTCTTTTGACTCTAAGTTTGCATTTTGGTCAAAATCGTTACCGCCGTTTTCCGGTAAACTGAAAAAAAAACTAAATATTAAAAAAAAATTACTTTTTTCAAAAATCCATTGTACGATAATAAAGAGAAAAACTGAGTTTGCTATTAAGTTATAAATGACCACATTACCTTAGAAATAAATTTTTGTCACAATCGTGTAGACCGTTTCGAGATACATATATCGAAATTTCAAAAGTACCGTTGTTCGAATTTTTAGCCAAAAAGTGGGTACGCAGTCATGGTAACCTCACCTACTTGCTTGAATATCAATTTTGGTTAAAATCGTTAGAGCCGTTTTTGATCAAATCAGAGTGGTACGAAAATGTTATATGGGAAGTACCATTAATATTGAGGTTACCTTGCAGAAAACACCTCCCGAACTCTAAGCCCAGAAACTCCAAATCCGAGGATTAAACGTAATCCGGGAAGCCGTAGTGGAGTGTGGAGAAAGTTTAAAATTATGAATTTATGAATTACCTACCTATATAGTACGCCCTCGGAAAAAGCAACCGATGGAAATTCGAGCAGTTGCGTTAATTGAGGTTGTTGCTTTAACCGAGTCACAAAAAAAAAGCATTTAATTAAAATTTAAGGTGAAAACCATAGTATAAAACATAAAAGAATATTCTTCTTCGTAAAAGAAAAGAAAAGGAATATATAGGTAATTTAATTCATTGCTATTTTTTTAATTGTTTTAAAATATTGGGAAATGTTTGTTTGCTTTTCCTTAGAGGATATATTAATGGCAAGGGCCAACTCTGTTAGTTTTTAAAGAGTCAAGGTATCTTCTGCCTAGTTACAGTAAAACCAATCACAAAAAAAAAAAAAACGAAACAAAAATAAAATAAAATAAGAAAATAAGAAAGTTACGTTTACCGAGTCACAGTTTTTTGAAAAGGTGCTGCTACTGAATAACTAATGGTAAAATTTTGGGTGTTGCCTTAACCGAGGTATTGCATTTACTTTTATGATAAATAGTATTTGGGGGTTTGTTTTGAAGTCCTTGAAATGACTTAGTTCAGATAATCTTGCCTGCGCAGATTTTTGGGTGGTTCCGACTCCAAAGGGTATTAGCCTTTTGGGTGATAGACGATGAACTGCAGCAGGAAAAAGGTCTATCCTGGATAGGAGGGCTACCTAAGCAATAACACCTCAGCTTAGAGTGGAATGGGATTGATTCAGTATAGGTAAATTTTTTTTTGGTTTTCAACGAACGTTAATATAATTCCGTAGACGGAGGGAGAGAAAAGATCGGATCTGGCATGCTCAAGCACACCGGCCCCCCACTGAAGTACCTGGATTTTATGGCGTGCTACCCGCATGAATCCGTCCATCTGCAAGTTTTTTTTTGTGTACTTTTATTGCTTACAAAATAGAAAGTATACGCCCCACATTTATTTATTTCTTAATTTTTTCCCCTTCTTTGGCAACTTAAATTATTAATTATTTTCATCCTTCAAATTACCCCTCCTCTACACACCACCGGTCTTCAGCGATTGATTCGCATATCCAATGGAGAAAGAAGAATGAATGTTTTATTTTCTGAGTCCAAGGGCGATCTTTATAACCATCCACTTTGAGTTAATCAATTTTCGTTCATTATACCTTTCTTTAATTTGCTGGAGAGTCATCCACCCTCACTTTCTTAAACAGACTTACCAACCAAATCCATTTAATTTTCCTTTATGAAGTGTCACTGCTTTCTTTTAACTTCTTTTTTTACCAAACTTCCGCAATGAAGAATTTTCCACTTTTCACATTCACAACAAAAGACATCCTTATCTCAATTACTTATATCCGGCAAAAAAAAAAAAAAAACTCTACTCCATACTATGGTATACACTTTCATACTTAATATTCACTGCCGGTTCCGTATTATCTCCGCTTAAGGGTACTGCTGCTGCTCCTGTGTTCTGGAGTGGCACGCGAGACTAGAGAAAAAAAATTCATTTGTCATTTCTGCCACAGTGGCATTGATACAGTCATTTATCACACGGAAACCAATGCTGATTTCGAGAGCGAAGCCAGTCTCTAGCTACATATATACACACATAATACACGGGGGCACAAGACACCTAAACACACCAAGAAAGTCAGATTCCCTCGAAAGTCATAAATAAAAATCTACTCCGGCTAAGTAATTACATAAAGTTGAAGGTGATGATTTCGTGAAGATTATGCATGTTCCAAAGTTTCCTTTGGGTTTGCTTTCCCATACCAACCACAGCAGAGTCGTCTCTGTGAACTAATGATAAAGTTGGATTAGCTGTATGAGACGTGAAATTTATATTGCATATGGATTTTGGCCATCTAAGCAGACCAAACTAGGGCGAAGGATAAATCTTGTGGGAATAGTTTTAAAGGCGTGAGTTAGATTTTACCTTTCTTTGGCTTATTTTGATATGATTTTCTACGAACGAGAATTGAGTTATAGCTCTTAATGCTTGGCGAACACAAGTGGGGTGTGAATTTTGTTATATAACATAACCAAGCGTGTGCGCGGTAGGGGAACTGACATGGGGTGGGTATGTGTACCCTCCAGCCTTTGGTACGAATTTTTCTGAGCGATCAATATAAATAATTACTTATAAAATTTAAATATACTGTCCTCCAAATGCAAAATTTGGGGAAGTTTTTCAGTCCGACTTTACTGAACTGTTCTCTACTACGTAAGTACCTACTTTTATCGCTGATTCAAGCCTCAATAACTTTTTTACTGCAGAACCAACATTACTATCTTGAAAATTGAATGTCAATCTGATACAGTCAATTATGTACAGTGACTTCTGAACATTTCGAACAACCTTTCCAACTTTGAGGAACACGTCACTTTATATAATTTCCAACAGCAATTTAATTTGAATAAAAGAGATCCCTGTCCAAGCTTGACTTGAAACAATCCCCCGATTTTTTTGCCCAGAAAATAAATCTCCTTAGGTACTACTGATTTATATTTATACTTTTGAAATATTTTTAAATTTTATTATCAATCTGTCAGTCATTCTAAGGTGAGTCCAATTCAAACTAATTCCCATATAAATGAGAATACAAATTCAAAGTATCCTACCAATGCAGAGGATGTATTTATAAATTCTTATTGAAATACACAGAAATGCTATAGTATATAATATTTTTTGGCATAATTTTCGATTTATTATCTGCATTGAATTATTCCTCCGGCAAACTTACCTACGTATATACAGAGTTTATAGGTAAAATTAGAATCCGTACATTTCTCCTCTGATTATCCTTTCGGCAAAAATTCCATGCCTCCAATGGAATTTGATTATAACAAAACATGGATGCTATGAAGTCAACATACCCATTATTCTACTACACTATGGTGTATGTGGGCCACATGCCATTCACTAGCGCCCGCACATGTAGTATTGCCATCATGTCTACCATAGAAATGGTATAAGGTAAAAGAACACATCTCCGATGGCATAAATGTCATTCCTTCGTCTTGCATCAGTGTATACAGGGGTAGACAACCACTATCTGTACGTTGTCTACCAAGATGATGAAGGTATTTGAACATTTAAAATAAAATACTTTTTCGTTGTATCCCTTCGGGGTATTCTAAACTGAAACAGTGTGGCTAAAAAATGGTCTTCCCGATTCTTCTTTTTAAAATATACATATATACTCCTATGTGATGAAGGCGAGAAAATAAAGCCAAAACCAAAAATAGGTGGCAGAAACTACATAAAACTTCCACAGAACTAAACAAAAAATGGCAGGAGAATGTTGAAGGCTCACTTTCTTCTAAATATGCAATAAAAATATATTTTTAAATGTTCACAAGCATTATCTACTAATTCGGCAGAAAATTTTCTTTTTAGAACCATGTTATTCATAAATAGATTTTGTAGACGGAAATCCTTAAAATTGTGACAAATAAAAATTTTGCTGAAAGTGACAAACTAAAGGAGAATCTTTTGAGAGAAATCGTTTCCTTTTGCCAACGGGGGTATGACTCATAAAAGAAAAATCAAACGCCTACACGACACTTACCGATTTTCCATCTTCCCGTCCATTTATTTTTCGAAGCGACTCTTCCATGTCCCTCAAATAAAATATGCCTGGCATTAATGCACTCACTGAAGAAGGAAACCTTTCCTTTTCCGATATATCTAGGAGAGGCACCTTCAAACTCAACGTGAGCATCCTTCCGTCTTCCTAATTTTCAATGCCATATAATCAAAATCAAAATCTGAATCGAGAGTCTAATGCGAGAAGAAGGAAAATGAAAATTCGTAACACAGATGTTTCTTCACGAAAAATTTTCGCTTTCCACCTCCCCCCCGGGCCAGATGCCTTGCTTTTCTTTTATACTATCGATGGGTAAGGAAGGATTCACATAGCCTGAAATGAAGTTTCTGGATCAAGGAGAGTGAGAACGGCAAGAAAAAAAAAACGTAAGCAGAAAATATCATCAATTGATTTGCCATTGAATTGGTTCATTTAATCTTCGCCTGGGGAGCTTTAGCCTTGCTGAAGTATACATACGATACAGTGGGTAGAAGTGAATGTCTTGAATGGCACAGCCTTGTCTGAAACTGATGATGATGGTCCTTGGAACGCGACTGTTTCTCCTACTATATATGTATGGCGTATATCTACTTGCTGGTGATTGTTGTTGATTTGACTTCTCATTATGCAGTCATTTGGAATATACACATATTACTTGCGTTTTTGGTGGGGGATCAATATTTGTCTGTATCTAGATTCTGGATTGAAAGCTAGAAGGTACATTCACATTATTTGTTATGGAAAATTGAGTTGAATTTGTTCTCTGTTTCTTCTTTGCGTATTTGCTTGAACGATTTTGTGCTCACTAACGAGTTGGTATTTAATACGATTAATTGAATTGAATTGGGTTGAATAGAGCACCAGAATGAATGAATAGACCCACACTCAGTGAAGACGTAGACAGACGTTATTAATCCTCCTGAGAATATAAATTATGGACTAGTGTTCGGGATGTATGTATAGTAGGTATACATTAATGGATTACTTGGAAATTGATTTCGTATGCGTGGTTTTCCTTTAACCTATTCATAACCTTTGTCCATTTCCTTTGTGGAAATTTGCTCTTAAATTGTTTAACAATTCTTTGTGAAACAACCCTTAAGAAGGTTTTTGTGATTTATTTATGTAAAAAAAATCTTAACACAATGTGAGTTTGTGAATACTTGGTGATGGAAGTTGCTCAACAAAACTTTACATTTTGAACTTACTTCAGGAGCTCACAGTTGAAGAAAATGCGAATTATTTGTCACAGACTTACGGTTTTTCTGTAAAGGTTCTTAATGCAGTATTTTGAATTACTATCACTGCTTCTTTGTCACACAAGATTAAGGTGTTAAAATGATTGTTACATCTTATATTATACCAACTTATTTTTCAGCAAAAAGGAAATCAAAGTTTTTTCGTACTTAATTCGATACAAATTTCAATCGATTCATATATACAACGATCACATGGACTCATTTCTGCACTTAGGCTAATACTTTAGAAGTGTTCCTTGCACACTTTGTTGATCCTTAAATTTGTTAGAAAGGCGGCGACTTAAAAAAAAGAACTTGTTCTTTCTATTTTCAATAAATATTTATAAACTGGGACAACATTTTCTAAAAAAAAATTTACAGTGTAAACGACCATCACATCTTATTTATAATAGTCAAAGCTTAACAAGACTTCTTTTGAATTATTAAATTTATATTCATTAAACGTTAGGAAAATATTTAAATTTTCAAAAACCCAGAAATGCGTAAAAACAAAGTTGTAGATCATTTAGAGATATATATGAAATTCAAATGAAACTTTAACCAAAAAATATCACAACTCTTGATAGAGCTTTGAGCCGATCTTATATGCATTCTAGAGATTTTCATCCATTTTAGTTCGGAACAAAACAACACAAATCAGTGAGGCATAATACAGAGTAAGCCAAACACTACTGTCAAGTAGTAACATATATTATAAGAAATGTTTGAATAGAAAAATTTTAGTGCAAAGATCAATGGCTATCGAAAAACTTGTTCATGACAACTAAAAATCAAGAAAATCTACCCAAACGAGTAGTCCCGTATTAAATTTGTGTAAATTCACATTACACCACTTTAAATAGCAACACAAAAAGCAATATATACTAAAAATGACAACAATTTCATGCGACCTCATCATTTTATTCCCGGAGCCAAGAACAGCAGCAGACAGCAGCAGAGCATGTTTCAAAAAGATGAAACTGATTTCCCCAAACGGATTTCCATAAATGCATCAGGGTTGATTGCGAAATTGGCCATTTCCCAATCAGACATGGCAGACCACAATTTCCTTAACTTCTTGTTTCTGCAACTTCCTCGCTCTGCGGCCTTTTTGATTTCTCTCCCTTTATATAACGTATGCATCCCCGAAGTCGTCATAGTCGTCGTTATTGCTTTACAAAACTTTCGTTTCGAATAAAATTTTATGCACACTTTAACAGTAACGATACTTCTGTCTTTTGAGTCGTGTTAGAGTGGTGCTGGTCCAAACGCGTCCAAAATGAATATACAACGGAATGTTTTTTCCCAAAAATAAAAAAAGAACTTGGAATGATATGCACTTTAAAATTACCCCCTGTCCACCTTCTGGTGCAATGGTGGGTACAGCACTAGTTCACTGCTGGTTTCGTCGCAACTATTGTATCTATGCTGAAAGTGCTTTCCCCTGATCGAAGTGTCGTGATAGCAATTTTTGCAAGGACCTTATTTTTGTATTGCAAGGGTTGTTCTTGATGATAGTATAGTTATGAACAACAACAGAATTGGCACTGCTAACATGTTATAAGTTTTCCTTCAAGAATGTCAAAGTGGGTGGAGAGGGTGCAACAACGCGACGACTATGGATGTTGACGTTATCGTTAAGCTATTATGGCTACTTTAACACTTGCATTGAATTTTGTCCTCTTCGTGCGTTTTGTGGAACAAGATAAAATGATATCCAATTGGTGTACGATGTGTGTGGTCATGTGAATGAAAAGTCTTCAAGATTGTGGCTTTATTTTCATTTGGAGTATAATGGAAAATATCTGGCGTTTCTTAATATGTCAATGGGTAGTAAGTTTTTGATAAACTTTTTATTTTCAGTTTTGTATAATTAGCGGAAAAAACGTCAGCATTGTGCAAAGGTAAAGAGGTAAGAGTTTATTGAGCTCGAACTCAGCCAGGGGTAGATTCATTCAGGGACATACTGCATGTAAAGTGTTATTTTAAAATTAATCTGCACCCTATTCTACTTAGTCCATTTAACCTCGAAATTTATTGGTAAAGCAAAGTTATTGTCCAAGTGGACAAAATAAATTCCAGCTTCACCCAACAAATTTATCGTGCTTACGAAAATTTGCAAAAACAGTTAGCTAGGACTTACATTTACTAAGAGACGCACGCTAGATTATTATGCACCACTAATCAACATCCCATTTCATTTATTAAAATGCACGACTATATTCGGAGAATTTCGATAAGCATATCAAAAGATTGCAACTACTCTCTACTGCCGGATACACACGCTATAACTTAACATCTTGAACACGTTAGATAAAGAAAGAAGCAGTTTAATATTCCATATAAATTGTACTGGCAGAGCACGTAACCCAAAAAAGGACCCTAGAGCAGTATAACCTGCAAACACCCTCACACAAAAACACTTAGAATTGTTTCAAACTAGAAGCTCAATAGATGTTTTAAGTGTTGCAAAGCAACTTCAATGATCCCTATCATATATCAATTCTTAATATTGAACACATCTTGTTCTGGAGATACTGATACTATTAAGGGATCCACCCCGGACTGTAGCGCCACCTTAGTAAGTAGGGAGCGCTTTTCTCTGGTAATGATTCAAATGCTAATAGAAAAGATTCACGTCCTTAACATTAACATGAAATGAGATTCAAAATTTCCGACAACCTTCAAACTTTCACTCCAGTGGACATAAATCTACCACAGAAATTAAACACTGTTAATTTCATGCACCCACCCAAGGCCTACCATTTATAAGTAAATAAAACTGAACACCAAAACCTCGTAACGAAATTATTGTCTTCACACAAAACATTTATTGAGGAGGTAATTGAATTTCCCTCTATTTGTTTGGACTTGAAAGAGTTCACGTGCTGTGGGGCAATTGCAATCAATTTCCCAATCAGAAACAAATTTTATTGATATTTCATTACGAAAGGTTCACCGAGCAGGTACATAAAAAAAAAAATGGAAAAAAGAAATAATAATATTGAATTCACTTCTAAAGCTACTCCAAACCAATCATGTGGGCTGGCGAATCCTATAATTCGACTTTATACGCATGGCCATCATATGCGATGTACCTACCTATCCATTGTATACACATTACACAGTGCGAGACAGGAGTCGTTCGTGTGTACACATAAATAAAATGGCCCAGCAGCTGCGGTCAGAGTGTGCATGTGAATGAGTGAATGGATACACAAATTTTTATTGCCTATAAATTCAGCGTTAAATCCTTTAAGTAAAACCATTAATTCAACCGTAAACCTGTTTCTTCGCTCATAGATGGTCATAAATTCAGTTTGCATTCAACCAATGTCCACCACGTCCAGTAGTGGCTATAGGGGGGGCACCTCGATTACCTGAGAGGTTGGAAGTCGGTCAATTCAGCCTGGTGACGGTGACGGTGACTTTGCCATACGCACATTCAATAGCGGAGGGGTCAATGTCGAGCCATAAAGTCTCGAACTATGCACTGGGAATAGCCGGTGGTATCACTGGGGTTAAATCCCTTTTGCTCTCCAGTTTAATGTCTAGAGGAGAACCGTTATTTTTATTAGTTATACCTACCTAATGTCATTGGGTTTAGGTATATGCGTATAATGTTTGAGGGAACATGGGCTCCTCCAGCCTAATGTAGGGCTATAATAAATATGGCAAAGCCGCTTATTTTCATTTGAAGTTTCGTGTCCTCAGACGGTCCTTATGGATTGGATAAATATATTAGAGAATTATTCGCACTTAAGCCAGATATGTGAGAGGGCTTATAATATTTTGAGAACGAACTTTACTCTATAGGTAAGCAAAGGGTTGGTTTTTTTTATTTCATTTTTTTTGCGGGGATTAAGTTGAAAAAATCCTTTATTTTGCGATCAGATTGTTTACCTCTTTTGGCACGGGCTATTTTGGGATATCGTTTTTTTTTTTTTAAGATGAGGCATAATTTCGCAGCCAGCGTGGATTGTTTTTTTTGTTCGGATTAGGTCATGGTGCGATGAGATTGCCAAATGTGTATTTGGATTTGCAATTTTCAAGTCAATTAATTTAGCTGTGGTTTGTACGGGTGTGAGTTTGGCTTTTGGGAAATTATTGAAAGCCCAACATGTGTGGTCGGAATTTTCCTTTTCTTCCGCTGACACACAAGTGCGATGACAAAATGCGTATGCGAAACTTTGAAATACACTGCGGTATATTGGGTTAGGAACAGGGGGTAATAACTATGAAATTTTTAAGCAATTTTGTATGAATGTTAACTGCCTGTAACAGAAAAATTCGGCGCAGGGACATAAGTCCCAATTTTTACTTTTGGGACTTATGGTTATGTCCCTCTTAAGTGAGACATAAGTCCCAAAAGTAAATATGGGGACTTATGTCCCGGGGACTTATGTCCCTGCGCCAAAAATTCTTAGAAGTATAGAAGACTAACAAAATGAAAGAAAAACATGAAATATCCGGGCATAAATACTTCAACCACTCGACCGAAAAAACTGTAAGTTCTTCTGAATTTTCACCAAACTATTGCAGGCAATAAAACGCCGATTTACAGTACATTTACAGAATATTCGCAATAGGAACAAATGTGGTGAAATGATAGATATTAAATTGTATAACCTTCTTAATAGAGACCATTCATACATGAAATTGGGTATGGAATAAATCGATGTACAATATTAAAATGCTCACAAATGCAGGTAATTAAAGGCGCAAAAACAATTTCAGTACATTGAGATCTGGTGAAAATGTATGTAAAGTCATAATCATATTTCAACTCACATTCACCCAGTAGATGTGTAAAATATACAATTTAGCTCGCCCACTAACGACCCAAATTTTGATTCGCTCTTCCCATTTAAAACGCCCACCCATCCAACTCCTGCGTGTCGCAATTCTTTTTTTATGTAATGAATTTATCCCATCCTCATCTGTCTGCAAAGAAAGAGTAACAGTATTTCGCTCCCCACTTGTAAATTCCTCAAAACGAAATCCCTTTAAAGTACCCACCTACTTAAACAGTCATCCTTCTTTTGGAATACTGCAAATGTGTGTAGTGCGCGCCCGCCTTATTTAAATGGAAAGCTAATACCTCAAAGGGTTCACCTGGCATATTTGTCTTCAGGTGTAGTCTCCTTGTAAAGATATGAATGAAAACCCCTTTTGCGGAAGGATGTAGTAATGGATTTGTGACCTTAGGCATATTGCTGGCGTTCCTGCTCCATAAAAATGATAAATTGCCCGTTTGGTGGGTATAACTTTATTGATTCCTCTTCCCAGGAAAGAGGGTGAAAATAAGTAATGGGTTACGACAGCTAGCACAACCCTTGTGTGCATCATTTTTTGGCAGCCTTTTCACACCCCCAGCGGACCACCTAATACTTCACTTAATGTCAGATTTCAAAATCTGTCAACACAAACAATGTGGTCGTCGCCGTCTGTTTACTGTAATTTAAAAGAGCAAATGGCGATAAAAATTTTCCAATTTAGTGAAACTTAAAGCGTACGTAATGAGAATCCTTCAACGAGCGCTGATACCAGGCACACTTTATCTTACGTAAATCTCCGCTTACATTATAAATCCTCGAAAAGATCTCTAAACTGTTATGGGGTTCTTATCCATTGCTGGGTATACAGTTATATATCACCCGATATGTCTCTTTTGAACGAGTGAGAGAGAAAGCACAGAAAAAAAGAAACACAGCGAATTAAAAAAATTAGATGACACCAAAAGCTCTTAATTATCCTCTCCGAAAAAAAAAATTCGAAAGCAACCAAACCCTTTTTCACACAGGCTCTTCTGTGGAAGGTAGGATGGTCCTTTAATCGGTGGCAATTAGTCACCGCCGGCCAAAAATAAAATAAACAAAGAACGGAGCGAAGAAGATACAAAAGAGGAGACAATGTTCGCTTAATGTCTCCTTTATTGGTAGAAATTTATCTTTGCAATTTATATACATAGTTGGCATGATATCATCTCCTCGTGTTCAGTAGAGCGCGCGCTCTCTGTGCACAGATTAACACACGGGGTATCGTATAACGATCTATTACATTGTATGTTGGGCCTGGGGTTATGGAAGGTATAGAAACAGGCAAACTTCACAGATGTGGCGAGGATTAAAGAGCGCTTTTCCGCGGTCAACGCTGCACTTAAACAGGTATCTACCCCATGTAATTGTGTAGATGTGTAATTATTTTTCACTTTATTATCCCGGAGAACTATTACACAAAAGTTTTGTTAATTTTATTCCATTGTTTGTGACATAAAAGGGGACACGTGAAAATGTGTGTTTCTGAAAGCTGCTACATTTAAAGGCGGCCAAAAAGGAAAGTTTGACAAAAATTTTACAAATTAGTCAGAAAATGATTGAAAGAAGAAGAACTTGAAGGGATAAATTTGTTTACCTGTGTTCTCATAGGTAGGCCACGTACTGTATGCGTGGTGGTCGATAATGTTGCGTATACGCCCGAGTAAAATGCGTTTGAATGAAAACTAATAAACAGTTGGTCCAACAGGCTTAACACTCGCTTTTGTTTTAATTTTTGAAATGGAATTACAAAGCTTTGCCGAGCCCGAAAGGCAAATGGAAAAATGTTCCAATAAATTATTGTTCACCATAAGCCGGGGAGTACCTACCACAAAAATAAAAATGGAAGGACTTCCTATTGCCTATCTATTGAAAAACTATTTCACAATCAAGAGTAACACTTGCAGAACTCAGTAGAATGGTTCAGATCAATTTCTTAAAGAAAAGAATGGGTGACCTCTCACCGATCATAGGTCCAACTGAATTTCTTTGACAAGGAACACAAAATTAATTGCGCAGTGCATCACTTCTCAGAACTGTTGTCCAACATTATTATCATTACGTTTCGTGCACACACTCAGAACATACATATTCCGCAGTTTACGATTTCATCCAAAGTAAAACAAAAATTAATTATTCCCTGGCGGCTGTCCAAGTGCATCCTCTAGCCAAAAGATTTCGACCAAAGAAAATCCGCATAAATTTTCCGTACAACCACATCCGAATGCCAGAAATGAGAATTCCAATCCCGCAGACTGCGGAGATTTTTTTCCGGTTAAATACACTTCAGATCCGGAGTTTTGCGTTCCTTCAGCTGTTCATTGTTTTTTTTTTTGTCTTTCCATTTGCACTGTGTCTACACCAATTTGTTTTTAATTTTCTCAGAGTTTGATTTAAATAAAAATTTATAATGGTCTAGTCTTACTTTCTTGATTGATCTTCTTCTATAATTGCTTCTTTCACAGTAAAAAAAAATTCTGCAAAAGGGATACCACATTGAATTGCACGAAATCTTGCTCATCTGGATAAATTATATCCTCGTTGCTTTTTTGGGTCTCTGGTGGAACAATTCTGATAATTTCGCAAAATATTGAAATTAATCAAATTACATTCATTTTCGGTTTTTCGTTTAGTTCAATAGGATGTACAGACGACGCCATTAGTCATACTCTGTAGGACTTTGCAGAGGCTGCGATGTGTAACAGGAAATATCAAACGACCCGAAAGAATTGTGTTATTTTAGGATCAGGGGTTCAATTAAAATTCTCATTCAATTACAGCACTCATCCAGGCAAAGAGGTGAACCGAGATATGCTCAGAAACAAACACAAGAAAGGAAACCATAATTGAATATCCCAGCGGCGAGTTTGGTACTTGCTGGGTTTATAATTGGAAATTGGTAGCTCGTTTCTTATTCATCTGACCAGAGTGGAGTCGTCGTTGAAGTGTTTTAGGAGGCAGGCAATAAGCGCATATGCAGGAGAATGGTGGTTGGTTTGAGTCGGAGCATAGAGAACAGAGATAATCCCCTTAATGCGCGGAGAAATTTGATTGGATTCACTGCAAAGGCCGTTGCAAATACTGACCAGATGTAATAAGTGAAAGTCTAGAAAAATTTGTGACGAATGACACATTTGTGTGACGTATTTGGCTTTAAGGATATGTAAGTGGAAAAGTGTGTAGCGCTGAAACAGGACGACATCTAAGTTAGAACGAGACGAACAAATAGAACCATATGAAGGATATGGTAAATTGGAAAAGAGAAAGGATATTGATTATAGTTTAGCATCTCGATCAAGAAGGATCGTATTTTGAGTAATATATATTTAACTTTGAATAAAGAGTTTTTGGTTATTTCTATAATTGCGTATTAGATCAGAAGTGGGATAGTGAACAAAAGTTAAGTTTAGATTTACTTGTTTTGCTTTGTGTCTAGATATACATAAAGCGTAGTATTGAATACGTTTAACTCAAAGCATGATTATTTTTCCAATGTGGTTATAAAATGCAATATTGTATATTGTTGGTAAAAGGTGCGAATTCGTTTCAGTTTAAAAGGAAGATACAATTTTGGTTCACAAAATAGTATATCCTTGGCAAATCGCTTAATTTGTTATTGTGCGCAGTAAGTGAATTTTTCATGAACACAAGGATGTGATGAGTCATATTTTGTTTCAACTGAGCGAGTAGCGGTATTCAATGGTTCGAATCGCAACGACAAGGCTAAGGAAAAGATAAGTAGATACAAAAGGAAAACAGAATGTTCGACAGAGACGGCACTTTATTTTCGGTTAACGAAAAGAAAGTGGTGGTTCTGCTCCCTGGTTGATATGTGTTTTTGAATATGGATATAGAAGTATCTATATGGAAGAAGAGGACAAAATGTTGTCGGATTGCAGATGTTAATGTCAGTCTGGGATTGATATGAGATAGCAAATATGTGTGTAGTGTAGTGTTGGTGAGAATAGAATATAATTGCTATTTTGGTATACAAAATAGCGGTTGTTCTGTGCTTAAGATATTCTACGCATGATAATTTCGATTTCGGTTGTTAATGCATATGAGAATTTTGTGCAGATTAAAAAAAAAAAAGAAAAAAAAAGTTAAATGATTTTGGGTTTAAAGATCAAATTGCGTATTTTCGCAGTTGACAAAATAGAACAGTTATGATCAGCGCCAACGGCTGCGTTTTCGGTATACGAAAAAGTATCTGTTGTCTGTATACGAGAGTAAACTTGTCGGTGCAAGAAAATGTTTGGGCTTGCAATGTACTTAGGAGTACAGGACGAAAAGAGATAACAAGTATGGATAATGAGATTTGTGTTGCAGTTGTGGGTGTGCGCTTTTGGTTTACAAAAGGGTATATTGCATCTGCTGTCTCGTTTGTTGCAAGGAAAATTGCATTTCGACTGAAAGGGGTAATAGTGCGTTTTCGGCATACGAAAGAGCATTCAGATTACCTATGTTTTGAGCTTTGCTTTTGTTCTGATTACCTATATCAATTTGATGTTTTCTAAAAGTAATGATATTGGTGTATCTAATACGTTGAAATGATGAAACCGAGTGCACATTCTGCATATTTTGAAAATCAAATTCAAATTCAGCTTTTAAAGTGAGGTCTTATGTGCGATGTGACATTCTGTTTCTCCTTTCCCATTTTAATAGTTAATTTACCAGATACTATTATTTTATCACTTAGATCAATATGGACAAGAGAAGTGTGAACCAGCTTCGAGTTGAGCTTGGAAATAAAGGATTACCAACGACCGGCACCAAGCGAGTTCTAGCAAATAGATTGAAGGAATTCGAAAGAAGACAGCAAGAGTCGGAAATTGTAAACCATCCGCAGCCTCAACTAAACAGTGTTAGAGTTGAAACACCAGAGGCACGTGACTCCAACGAAGAAAACATGTCGATCAGGTCAAATTCTACGACAATAAACGATGAAGAACTAAGAGCAAAGGAATGGGATATTATACGCCGAGAGATATCGAATTGATACGAAGTCAAGGAGCTGAAGCCATAGCCAAGTGTCAAGCCAAGCAAAAGCAGAGGCACGATTCTACACACAAAGGAGCAAAAAAATATGTTGTGGGTGATCTCATAATGCTACTGAATGACGGGGTTGCTGCCTCAGGAACTTCAAGAAAACTCGAACCAAAATACAAGGGGCCGTGCATAATATCTTCAGTGCTACCTCATGATCGATATCAAATATCTGATATACCACATGCACAAAGGATGCAAAAACCGTATTCGTCCATATGTGCTGCAGATAGGATGAAGAAGTGGATTCAGTTAGATGCCCAGCTCGACGAGGACGTCGAACTTGTCAGGATGGACGAATCTGTAGCGCTGAAACAGGACGACATCTAAGTTAGAACGAGACGAACAAATAGAACCATATGAAGGATATGGTAAATTGGAAAAGAGAAAGGATATTGATTATAGTTTAGCATCTCGATCAAGAAGGATCGTATTTTGAGTAATAAATATTTAACTTTGAATAAAGAGTTTTTGGTTATTTCTATAATTGCGTATTAAGTGTGTAACTGAAATATTATAGCTTTTATGATGATTTGGAGGGAACTGATACTAAGCCCTGAAAATCCTCGAGTGAGGGCCTCTCAGTTTTGCTTAAGACAGCTTTAACAGTTCATCCATTCGGAGACTTTTATTCAAACAAGCCTATGTTTAATAAACCATGGTCGTAACTACTATTGTACACCAACGATACGACATTTTGTTCTTGACACTTTTTATCGGTCAAGACCTCTATACCGTAAACCCATTTCCTATTCACGGAAAACATTGTTGAAATGGATTCGCTTTGAAATCGAGCTTGCAAAGTGTTTATGTCTATCCCGACATCGAATCCGCATGATACTCTGAAATTTCCATGCGGGGCCGCATGTAACTCCTTCGCTCAAACTCCTCATCCTTTTTTTTTGTCCTGTCCCAGAGTAAAATTTACAAAAACCGCATGAAAAAATTACCAATTGAAATGGAAAGACATTCAATTTTACTTCTTGCAACCGTTTGAGTGTTGCTGTATATACTACCGACGCGCACCTCCCACTCCTAAGAAAACACTTTATTCAAGAGTTGTACACTTGTAAGCGACCATCCGAGTAAATCTCTTAGTCTTACCCATTTTAGTCTTTCTGCAATAATTCTACACACCAGGGCGAACGCTGTTCCACTCCCTATACAAAGAAAACTCGAATAAATCGTCTTTCGTCCGGATGAAAGGATGCAAAATCGACAACCAAAGGAAATGGACTTAAAGCCATGATTTATAGTTTTCGGATTTTCCATTTAACTTTATTTGTTTTCAGCTGTTGCAACGTTTCAACATCCTGTAAGAGCTATACGATGAGATGATGACGACGATGGCGACGTTGACTTCTCGTACCAACCAACGTCTTCTACCAATCGATCGGATTTTGGTTGTTTATTGTCTCGAACATTCTGCCACAACTCCCCCTCTCCTCGACAGAATGAAAATGGTTTTCTTGCTGTTGCCAAAAAACCAACATAAATGTGTATCGGCCTGATTTTCGAATAGGAATTCAAATTTATTTTTATTTCTGCTTAAAACTCGTAAACTTGTTCGTTTGTGCAGTCCTTAGAGTTGTGCTACTATTTCCTAGCAGAATAATGAGGAGGAGTGGGTAAGATTGAGGTGCTGTACCTACACGTACTAGCTGCCGTAGCCAGTATGTTGGTGATGTTTTTCACAAGCAAATTAAAATAGTCATTCCCATCCCCCTGAACAGGTCCGACCTGAGTAGTGTCCATCCCGACATATACCTACCGGAGTGAGTGTATAAATCACTTTAGGTTATGTGTTAAGGTGTACTCGAGTGCTGTGTGGTCACTGGTCAGTAAGAATGTTTATGTCTGGTCATGATGGGAACTCACATAAAATAGGAACTTAATTGACTTTCAGGTTTGTTGTAGGGAATGAGGAGCGACTTGGTAATTTTCTTTACGAGATTTTTTAATGCAAGTTCTTGTGAAAGTATGCAGACATTAAAAGGGTACTGGGTACTCATACGCTAAGCCCTTGCCAAGGGGTCACCCTATGAATGTTGAAAAACAAAGTTTCATCCAATGAAATGGGGGAAGCAGTTTTAATAGGGGATCTTTGTACATATAGCTTGCATATTTTGGAAAATGTTCTCAACAGGAAAAGCATGTCATAAAGAACTAGAAGAATGTTCAACATTGCGGACTACCACTTTTGAGAAATATGATTGGCATGCAGAACGTTTTTGTTGGACTTGGTGGCAGTATCCCTGCAGAGAAATCTTAATTTTGCAGTAATTTCATATAGGTACCATAAGAGGCGGGTTTTGTGATGCATTTAATCTAGCATGTAGTTTGGGTCATGGTTCTATACAATGTAAGAGCACGGGGAGATGTAAGGTGGTATTTTTCTCTTTCAGCAGTGGATTGACAGAAGCCGGGTTATGACTCGTCGGGATAGGAGGGTTCTTTCTACCGCATTAGCTCACTACAAACTAAAAGTTTTGTGCCAAAATAAAAAGAAATAGTAAACGAAATGTTGAATCCGATTTTACTATTGAAAAGAAACCATCTACAGAACCTCTCCGAAAGAGTTACGTGGAAGTTTGGTTATCACATGTAATGTAATTAAACAATACTCAAGGGCTCAAGAGAGAGAACATTTAGGAGGAAAAGAAAATTAATTAAGGTAAAAGAAGGACAAGTGAAAAAAAAATTCTTTTTGACATTTTTGAGCTCACAATTTTCACAACACAAATTAGGAAAAATGTCTTGTTTGTGGACCGATTTGGCTGAATTATTTTTTCTGTTGTTCGTAATTATCAGCAGAAGGTTCTTACGAAAGAACATTTTTGGAAAGCCCTCCGGAGAACTCGAGCAATTAGAAAAATCGAAAATTGAATTTTTGTATGGAAAATGTTGAAAATTTTGTGTGAAATTTTGCTTATCGCATCACTTGAAGGGTGGATAATTCGTTGTTAAGTTTGGAAAATTTCGTCTATAAACATTTATAGACTCAACGAAGCAAAATAATGTACTTTGAAAAAATTAAAATTTTAACGGGGAACATCATTTTCTTGCCTTGAAATTTTACTAATGTAGTTACTTCGAAAAACCTCGATTCGTTCAAAATAATCTATATTTAATAAAAAATCTCTCCTATAATTTTTCATGCTAAAATCAGTATAAAATATATATGTGACTGCAATATGCGTGCATGTACATGTGTAATCAGCCTTTTTTTTCTGAGCAACTTCCTTTTTAGAGCGCGATCTGATCATGATCTGAACAAAAAAACATAAATTTGATCTGTGACATGCCTGGCCTAAAAAAGAAACGGGTTGGGGTCGAAAATCTGGCGAGGTCAAAATTATTTTTTGACTAGCTGTGCCCGCAACTTCGTACGCGACGTGAGACTGTGTAATTTCCAATAAAAGAGATACTAATAGTTAAGTTGCAATACATGAGATAATTATATTTTTTTATGATAATTTTTTTACAAAGCTTCTTGAAATACAATATGTATTTGAGGTTCTGTTGCCTGGAGCATACACAAATTTGTACCCACACCAACAATAAATCAAACAACATAATACTCCTATATCTTCTTTACTTCTTGAATTCTTCAATTCTTTACTGTAAGGTAGGTATCACCGTAGGTACTATAACAACCGTTAAAACAAAAAAGTGCCGACAGAAGTTATTACTTGAACATTTACGTGTGTATTTTTCGAATCGTCAGGAATTTTACTGCACAGAAAATATTTAAAACTGTTTTGGGAGTAAAAACAGCGAAAAAAAATCGACAACAGCGCCACCTATCGGATCCAAAATTATCCTAACTTTCTTCCTGCATGCAACCATGCACAGATACAAAGTTTCATTGAGATCGGCTGAGTTTCTCAAAAAAGCGACAACTGCGCCACCTATCGGGTCCAAAATTATCCTAACTTTCTTGCTGCATTTAACCATGCTCACATACAAAGTTACATTGAAATCGGTTGAGTTTCTCAAAAAAAGCGACAACTGCGCCACCTATCGGGTCCAAAACTATCCTAACTTTCTTGCTGCATCCAACCATGCACACATACAAAGTTTCATTGAGATCGGTTGAGTTTCTCAAAAAGTCGACAACAGTGCCACCTATCGGGTCCAAAACTATCCTAACTTTCTTGCTGCATCCAACCATGCACACAAACAAAGTTTCATTGAGATCGGCTGAGTTTCTCAAAAAAGCGACAACTGCGCCACCTATCGGGTCCAAAACTATCCTAACTTCCTTGCTGCATCCAACCATGCACACATACAAAGTTTCATTGAGATCGGTTGAGTTTCTCAAAAAGTCGACAACAGTGCCACCTATCGGGTCCAAAACTATCCTAACTTTCTTGCTGCATCCAACCATGCACACATACAAAGTTTCATTGAGATCGGTTGAGTTTCTCAAAAAAGCGACAACTGCGCCACCTATCGGGTCCAAAACTATCCGAACTTTCTTGCTGCATCCAACCATGCACACATACAAAGTTTCATTGAAATCGGTTGAGTTTCTCAAAAAAAGCGACAACTGCGCCACCTATCGGGTCCAAAACTATCCTAACTTTCTTGCTGCATCCAACCATGCACACATACAAAGTTTCATTGAGATCGGCTGAGTTTCTCAAAAAAAGCGACAACTGCGCCACCTATCGGGTCCAAAACTATCCGAACTTTCTTGCTGCATGCAACCATGCATACATACAAAGTTTCATTGAGATCGGCTGAGTTTCTCAAAAAGGCGACAACTGCGCCACCTATCGGGTCCAAAACTATCCTAACTTTCTTGCTGCATCCAACCATGCACACATACAAAGTTTCATTGAGATCGGTTGAGTTTCTCAAAAAAGTAGACAACAGCGCCACCTATCGGGTCCAAAACTATCCTAACTTTCTTGCTGCATCCAACCATGCACACATACAAAGTTTCATTGAGATCGGCTGAGTTTCTCAAAAAAAGCGACAACTGCGCCACCTATCGGGTCCAAAACTATCCGAACTTTCTTGCTGCATGCAACCATGCATACATACAAAGTTTCATTGAGATCGGCTGAGTTTCTCAAAAAGGCGACAACTGCGCCACCTATCGGGTCCAAAACTATCCTAACTTTCTTGCTGCATCCAACCATGCACACATACAAAGTTTCATTGAGATCGGTTGAGTTTCTCAAAAAAGCGACAACTGCGCCACCTATCGGGTCCAAAACTATCCGAACTTTCTTGCTGCATGCAACCATGCATACATACAAAGTTTCATTGAGATCGGCTGAGTTTCTCAAAAAGGCGACAACTGCGCCACCTATCGGGTCCAAAACTATCCTAACTTTCTTGCTGCATCCAACCATGCACACATACAAAGTTTCATTGAGATCGGTTGAGTTTCTCAAAAAAGTAGACAACAGCGCCACCTATCGGGTCCAAAACTATCCTAACTTTCTTGCTGCATCCAACCATACTCACATACAAAGTTACATTGAAATCGGTTGAGTTTCTCAAAAAAAACGACAACTGCGCCACCTATCGGGTCCAAAACTATCCTATCTTTCTATCTGCATCCAACCATGCACACATACAAAGTTTCATTGAGATCGGTTGAGTTTCTCAAAAAAGTAGACAACAGCGCCACCTATCGGGTCCAAAACTATCCTAACTTTCTTGCTGCATCCAACCATGCACACATACAAAGTTTCATTGAGATCGGTTGAGTTTCTCAAAAAAGTATACAACAGCGCCAACTATCAGGTGTCGGTTTCTCGGTGTCGATGACGCGGTGTCGTTTTAGAAATAACCCGAATTCATTAATTTCTTTCCATCTAAAAGTGCCCAACGCGCCTAAAGAAGTAATAACTTAAATAAAACCTTGAACTCAATTTCTATATACACCACCATAATGTATGTACGATTGTACGTCCATCAGCGCACGTCATCAGCCACCTGCGCATTTCCTCAGAAACACATTGTCGTTGTTGATTACATACACATTCACATTCACGTTGCATACTTCTCTATCTCTTTCGTTTCACTTAATTCGGAGAAAACACCACGCAGTTTTTTTTTTACATGAACGTGCTTGTGCGATGTGCGCCACCCAACCACCCCAAAGCAGAACAACGATCAAGAACCGCGGTTGCTGATAAGGTTCGATTTTAGCAAGTAAATTTATTTTTTTCGTGTTAGATTTTAGGTTGTAGCTCAGCTTCTAGAGGACATAGAAAGCTGATTGATGGCTTGAAATAACTGTGAAAGTGTTGGCTCTCCTAAGGACTTTATTTTGTTTGCATTGATTAAGAATTGTTTGAGTAATGGCGAGATGAAGGCAGTAAAGTTAGTAAAAAAAACACATTTTGGTCAAAAACGCTCCCAAAAAATAGGCTTGACAATGAAAGGAATAGCCTATGTGTTGCTCAAAATCTTAACTAACATTTCAAAAAAAGTTTCATCAAAATCTGTGCAGTAGTTTTCACGTCAACCGCGAACATAGAAAACGGCTACAGTTTTATTATATTTATAGATGTGTAAACATCTAAGCGCGCGTTGTTGGAATCTGGTGGAGTAATTCCAAACATAGAACATGCTTCACCGGATATGCATCACTGTGTTTTATCATTGCATACGTTTTTATCATTGCATACATTTATTAGCTGCAATAAAGCATGTTTTTGAAGTTATTACTTCTTTAGGCGCGTTGGGCACTTTGGATGGGAATAAACCAAGAAACTCGCGTCACTGTTACCGTCACCGTCACCGATCCCAATGAAACTTTGTATGTGTGCATGGTTGTATGCAGCTAGAAACATAGGATAGTTTTGGACCCGATAGGTGGCGCTGTTGTCGATTTTTTTGAGAAACTCAACCGATCTGCTTTCAAAATTCTGTTTTACAAAATGCTGCTTTTAAAATTCTGCAAATAATAAAAAAAAAAAAGATTTGGATAATGTTAAAAAGCGCGCGCTTTCCAAACCTTTATTATTATTTACTTAAAACATTCTACCTACCTAATCACTTGTTATAGAAGAAGAGGCAAAATAATTTTTTTTATTGGTTTTAAGTTTGCTCTCTTGGTTTAGACAAATATTCTGTTAGTGTACCCTTGTGAGTAAACGTGTGCTTCTAGAGTAAAAATGAATATGTCTGTAATTAAATCCAATAAAGGAAAACATAAGTGCGCAGATGGATTTGTGAAAAATTAAATAAACGTAAAAATTATAATTGGGCATGTGCAAACCGAATAAAAAACAAGTGTAAAGCACAAATAGTGAAAAATATTTGTTTTCTTTAAAATCGTAAATTGGAAAAAAAACTGAATTAGCAATATTTATTTGTTTAAAATATTGCCTGCCAGAATTAAAATAAAAAAAAAAAACAGAATTTCAACCCACTCCTAAAGAAACACGAAGTTCTTGTATAACAGTTCAAGTTCTGCTCTGAAATAAAAAAGTAAATCGCTTCAGGAGTTATCAAATGTGTGCACGTATACCTACACATCTGAACATATTTTACACACTGCGGACAAAATGTTTCATTGAAGAAACAATTATGACACAATAACGTACCTGTGAATATATAAAATTGCTAGATAGGAATATTCCTAAATGGGAAATGTTACCTAACATTTGTGTTTTAAATGTTACTTGTTGGGAATATTTACTGGTACGAAAACCGTCTTAACGACGTCGCTCATGACATATGACACATAAAGTCGCCTTAAAGATCACATTTAAGTGAACAAATTTTTTCCCCTTGTGTAACTGTAGCTTAAGCTTAAACGTGCCTAGTTATCCACTGTTTAAACGGTTCAACACGTCAACCACCATAAGGAAACACAGCCATTTAGTCTGGTGACATTATTTCAAAAACAAGCAGAAAATTATTAAATCATTCTACTCAAGCGCACGCACACCGCAACACAAACCCAACAAGATGTCGTGTTAATCAATGTCATTCGTCTTGCAGGCTTTAAATGCCTTCAGCTATTATTTCCACATTTTATGTACCTTTTTCTTATGCTTATCCCTACATGCACGGAAGCCAATTATCCCCATACATCCATCCATCCTACCCGTTTTTACCTGCGGGCATTACCGTTTAATTTACATAAATATCAAATTTTGTCATACGCTTAAATCTGTCAACAGCGTGCACAATAAATTGCGCACTGAACAATATAAATCTGCGGCAATGGTGCAAAAACAAAGCAGGTAGGAAAAGATAAAAAAAAATCCAGCTCGACTAAGAACAGGGAGACGACAACATTGAGAAGGAAAATCGGCGACGGCAACGACGACGTCGGTCGGTGGTGGTGCTGTTGAAAACGCAAACAACATCAGAGCAAAGCAAAAACGTCACTCATTTAAATCCCTTCAGGAGACGAAAACACATGTGCATGGCATACCAGCTCCAGCATTGGAACAAACCAGGTATTGAATGTGTAGGTGTAGATAGGGTGAGGGACATTTTTCCAAACGTTAAGCATAGGTCGGTCGATCAATCCTTTGTTTTCTATCACAATGGGGACATGCTAAGCCTCTGGGTTTTGTAGCGAATGTGCTTCATACCATCACGCATAGGGTATGCTATCCCTGGAAATGCAAAGCAATGTTGAACCAAAGGACCAGTTTTTCGGGTGAGGGCACATCGGTTTGCGAACGTGAAAGGTGGTCATACAAATTTACGATGCAAAACATATAAGAGTCTAACGAAAATTTCAGTGTTTTTGGTTGCATATTCCACAAAGAACTGGAATACGGAAACAAAAAATGACAGATTTGACAGTTTCAAATGCAGATTTTGATAGTATTGATTTTTACGCGACAGTATTTTGTAAAACTATGATGGCGATCGATCGTATTGTTCTACGAATACTAAGGTAACAAAAAATCGCACCGGCAATATTATGCACCTTCCCCACAATCTACTAAAATTGTTACAATGTCCCAGATGAGAAGCAATCAAAATATTCGCTAAAGGTTTAGCTTTAACGTCATTTCTATTTTAGGGCACTGTACAAGTTTTCTAGGCGAATTGTAAGCTTCCAACTTGTTCTTTTGCTACTATCTATGGAAAGTCTTTTTGCTGAAAGAAACCGCTGAGATGACGCAGGCTTTACTGAATGACATATTTGCCGCATACGTAATCCTATTGTTTAGATACTTTTTTTTATACTCCACCTACGTTTACAGAAATTCATCCATCCACCCACGGTCGCGTTTCAGAGAAAAACATCCCAGCAGGTGATCCACTCAATTTCACGAGTGTAATGTCAATTCTCAGGTTCAAATATCCGGTCGATGAAAACGACGTCTTTGGGTAGGTGTAGGTGGTCGTGCAATTAATTTTTCACCCTCCACGTTGATTCTTCGAATTTAATTAAAATCTTGAGCAAATGTTCCTCCACAAGGTGCATAACGAGAGCGAAAGAGGATCCGGTGCGGTATCGCAAGTGCATCCTATATACATATTTATGGAGGCATGCCCCGCTTATATTATACTCGAATTGGAGTGGCTAAGGGTTGCAATGCAATTTCCTTTTTTGTCATTGCAGATAAAGAAAAAATGTATCCCAATGGTAGCTATTATCGTGAAACGGTTTATTCTAACGATAAATGTCATTCAAGTGAGCACCAGGAATGCGAAAAAGCAGAAATACGGGAGACGCGAAATAAAGAAAGTAAACTTTAGATATACCTATGCATGTTACACTCAAAGAGAAAAAAAAAAAGGAAGTTTATATGAACAAATACCTTAACATTTGCCTTCGTCTTACAAATACGAGTAGCACGCGTACACGTAGCGTTGTTTATGTTCATTGTGTTAGATGGAAAAATGTTTCCAGAGTTTTGTCCGTTTAGTGTTGAAAGGCACAACTTTTACAATTTATTGTCGAAAGTTAAAAGGATTCTTGGTCTTTCTACAGGAGCGTTTCTTATCGTTAGATGCATTTCTAGCTCTCAGTTTGCATACTAAATACGCTTAGGAGGGGGATAAACTGTGAACTATTTTCCCGCATTTTAACTGTTCACTATACTTTTAGAAGTTGACTTTTTTTTTG
The DNA here is from genome assembly GCA_949126925.1 of Cheilosia vernalis. Taxonomy (NCBI): domain Eukaryota; kingdom Metazoa; phylum Arthropoda; class Insecta; order Diptera; family Syrphidae; genus Cheilosia; species Cheilosia vernalis. The sequence continues at coordinate 9,825,719 of OX421362.1, forward strand.
CATCAAGAATCAGAGAGCAATAGAATTTTGAAAATTCATCTGCGAGGAAAAAATCAGATAATGCTGTGAGCTGTTTTTATTGCACTTTGAAATATTTTTCTTAGCAGAATGAAAACACCTCAAAACGTATAGGTATACTTACTGCTACGCCATAGCCTTTTACCAGAGCACCCAAACAAATTAGTGGGCTTCTGTGTCTGAGTGCCGATTATTGCTAAGTACAAATTCGAATCTGCTGAACAACCTATCACTTTCAAAGTGTTGTCAAAGAACTATAATCCAATCAATTTAATGGACTTCTCTGCTTCTACCAACAGTCCCTATCCTCATCTGGATACACTTTATCAAAATATCATCTAAATTATGTGATTGCTGTTTTTAAAATGACATTTATGACAACAACCAAACCTACCGTATCAAACAGTCTTTAATCCCATAGAAAAGTAGAATCCTTCTCATGAGTATATCACCTATACTGTTAAAGTTATATCTCCTTTAGTTTTGCGGCAAAAACATGAAAAAACTTTCTCTACTCCCTCAAGACACAATTCGGGCTTGTCAGCACAGGACCCTTTCTATAGTATAGACGGTACCGCTGTTGAACGATGCACACCAAAGCAAATGCAAAATAAGCCAGGAAAAAAATATTCCCCTCACCTAAAACAAAAAACAAAAAGAAGGGACGACACAAACTTCGATGAAATAACGTTGCCGCAGAACTCTCCTCAAACATCTGTGCATGTTTGTGTGTTTCGCATTTTATTCAGACGACGATATCAGGGATCGTGTTATAAATTCAGGCAAAAGTTTGCACTTGTATCACCGCTAATTTACTCGGGAATTAACATAATCAGATTTCATGTTTGCTAAAATTGGTTTTTCTCGCTCTACCGCATACTCTGCGGGTGTGTCCCAATATTTCTAGAACTTTTGTGGGAAATGTCTCCCTTATTGTGGAGGCAGAGATCCTACAAGAAAAAAAGTGTACGAACCGCATAGTTTATGTGTATCTAAATAAGCTCTAAATAGATGCAGCAATTTGATGGAAACCCTTAGAAGTTTCCCCTTACATCCCCTTTTCGGCGGTTAGTCACATGTTTGTTGGTAGTGTATTAAATCGATATCATAACATTGGCAGATATCCAAGTAGAGTTTAAGTTAAGGATTCGCTAAACTTTGCCTGAGCATTATGGTAATAATCTTTGTTGTGGTTTTAAGTTTTCAAGGATGTTGATAATCCTGTAGTACGTAGATGAAGCCAGTCTGGAAGTCTGTGCTCAAGTTTTATCACATCTTGCTGTAGATGTGTTCTTGGGGTTGTAAATCTTGGTGACTCAAAGGATTTTTGTTATGTGGAGACATATCTACATATTGTTGCTTGTCTAGTAAATCTACTTGTGAATGAAATATGCGAGACATTTAGTTGCAATTTCCTCTGCAGAAGCTATTATGCTCTTAATGATAGGGGGTTATGTTTAGAAGTGTGCCTGGTAGTGCACGGAGCAATATATCATCTTATACGAACAGTTCGTCACATAAGAAATGCAGCAAGACATCTACCAAGTCATTAATTATCAGCTTACTACAAGCAAATAACACACCATCACAGAATGCTATCGAAATTACATCCTTTGGCAAAAAGCTGAGTTATCTGTTTACAGCAGGTACTTAGTTGACAAATTTGTTCGGCTAAATGTTTGCTTTGTGGTGTAAATATTTGTTCTTTGTCCCTGTTTTCTATTAGTAATGCAGGTAACCTCCTTTGGAATTTTCAATTAAGAGAAAGCGTTTAGTTTGGACACCTGTTGTGAATATTATCATGTACGATTATTGTGGCTTCCGTATTCCAAAAAACCCATTTGCTTGGGTACACCCAAAACTGTTTTCATTTTGCAGTTGTGGGGGAAATTTTTAGGGTTAACTTTGAATTATGAAAATGTGTGCATGCGTATTTAATCGCACGAATAGTCCGTCGCATAAAATGTGACTTTTAATGCCAACAAGCTCTCTTTAGAGTTATAATTGCTGTGATGTATTAGAAATAACGGGTGATTTTTTAAGAGGTTTAGAACTTTAAAAAAAAAAAAACACAAAAAATTCTAAAAAATGAATGAAATATTTATTTGAATCGATAGTTTGAACCTTGCAATTTAATGTTTAAAGATAATTTCATGCAAATGTTGACCGCGGCTGCGTCTCAGGTAGCCCATCCGCTGAGTCCAATTTTGGCATACTCTTTCACACATATCGGCCGGTATCTCACGAATGAATGCATGGATGTTGGCTTCCAGTGCGTCAATCGAAGCGGGCTTGTCCCTATATACATTGGCCTTGACATACCCCCACAAAAAATAATCTAATGTTGTCAAATCGCACGATCTAGGCGGCCAATTGACCGGCCCGAAACGTGAAATTAACTGTTCACCAAACTCGCCTCGCAATTGCGCCATTGTTTCGCGTGCTGTGTGGCATGTGGCACCGTCTTGTTGAAACCACATATCATGCAAGTCAAGAACTTCCATTTCGGGCAAAAAAAAGTTTGTTATCATCGCTCGGTAGCGTTCACCATTGAGAGTAACGCTGCGATTAGCATCATCTTTGAAGAAATATGGCCCAATAATGCCGCCGGCCCATAAACCGCACCAAACAGTGGCTTTTTCGGGATGCATTGGTAGCTGTTGCAATGCTTCTGGCTGATCTTCACTCCAAATGCGGCAATTTTGCTTATTTACGTACCCATTCAACCAAAAATGAGCCTCATCGCTGAACTCATAAAATGGAAGCAGCGCGCGATGAACATTTCGAACCGAGAACGAATTTTGATAGTAAAGTTCAATAATTTCCAAGCGTTGTTCATTTGTAAGACGATCCATGGTTAAATTGCAAACCAAACTGAAGCTGTTTGACAGTGACACAAGGTACTAAACACACGTCAGCTGTCAAAACCAGTGTTGCCAAAACCAAACCAGCTAAAAAATCACCCGTTAGAAACCACACATATTGAGAACAATGACATCCCAACTGTTTGGCACTCCTGATGCTGCAACGATACACACCTATTTTTGAAAAAGCTATTTCACACAGCGATATCCCTACCCGGCTACGTCTGAAGGGACAAAGAACCTAATCAATGGAAAATCGTTTCGGGTTATCGTACTCATGTACTTGCCAGTGTAAATTGAATTTACACACACACTGCGCTCGACTACAATTCATGAATACAGAATGCTTTTATAACAAGAACCAACAGAAATAAAAGTCAATTGGAATCGCACCTTGAATTGTAAATTGCAAGAAATCACAACATCCCCAACATCACTTTTGTGGCGCATGAAAATAAATAAAAGTAACACCGCATACACCACCTGAGCAAGCTTAAAAAAAATCCACATTCCACCACCACTCGGGAACAGAATAGAGTATGTACATAGTCTTGATTCCATTTATTGTGTAGACGAACTCCATACACTATCCTCTCACATAAATGGGGCAATATTTCATCGAATCAGTAAAAACCAACTCAATCCAACACTCCCTTTTGATTATCCTTATCCGGGATACTGCTCACATGCGAAGTGTGTGTATAAACGATGGTCATCCTTTTTCCTGTTCCTCCGCTTCTCGCTAATAATAGACCATTCTTCTGGTTCACTGCACTTGATTCAGTGCGATGTGTCATAGAGAATAGACGTGTTTTTTAGTCGCTCCATCTTAAATACAATATCTAAAGTTATTTCTTCTCTTCCTTTCTTTGCTTTTAATAAAATCGTATCCTCCAATTTAATTCATTCACACAACTAACTTCAGTGCTTAGTATATTTGATTATTGCTGGCATAATTGTTTATTTCACTACCCGATAAAGTGTTTTTTACATGCCAATAATGTCATCGACAGCAGGCCCATCTACGCGCAATAAAACACAAAAAGACGCACTCTCTTTGCATACGGTCTCTCATTCACCTTCAACCAAACTGCAAGTCAACGACAAAGGAACTGTAACTGTCAAAATCTTGGAAGAGCAATTCAACAAGCATTCAGCATCCAATCAACAAAAGTTTATTGAAGAGATGGATAAGATGCGTATTGAATTTTTCAACAAAATTGAAGAAGTCAAGGAAAGCTGGGCTCAACGTTTTGATAGTCTTAACAATGTGATTTCCAACATAATCGCACGCGTTGATAAAATTGAAGAAAGCACATCTGCTACTGCTCAAATGCATAGTTCTGAGATTCACTCTCTTCGTCAGCAAATAAATGTGCTCGAGAGAAAAGAAGTCGCCTGTGATGCTGTGTTATTTGGTGTACCTGTAATTCCCAACGAAAATTTGCCGCAATTAGTTCATAAACTTTGTGAAACTATAAACTGCAATCAGCCACAGTTGGTTCATGCATTTCGTGCAAAAAGGCGTAATGCCACCAACAACAACTCTGCACAGACTGTCCCACCATCAATTGTGCTCAGATTCAACTCTTCATATGCGAGAAATGCTACTCTTATAGCTGCTGCGAATTACCGCAAACAAAACAAAACAGTGCTGAAATTGACCGACTTTGGTGTTGCATCTAATGGCAGCTGCTATTTGAATGAGAGCTTAACCAAGCACTCACGCTTTCTTCTACAGAGTGCACTTGGGCTTAAGAGAAAAAAACAATTGTTCTCTGTTTACACGAAATCTGGAATAGTTTATGCTAAGAAGACGGAAAACGGAAAAAGCTTTGCTATTGATAGCTCTGAAGATCTTCACTCTATTGCTGCTGGTGTTGCTGCGACTCTTTAAACACAAAATTACTGTATTGTATTCCTATTTTCTTTTTATTTAGTTAATATTATAAAAATTGTTACTGATCTGTTCTTTATTTCCCTCTTCTTATAATTCATCTTTCTTTTTGTTTCTCTTTAGTCTGTGGCATTATTATTTTGTTTGTTGGTTTGTCTTGTTTTTCCATCTTTGATAATTCTTATTATGAATAGAGTACACTCTTCTTACAGTGCGGATAAAAAGTTAACGCACACTATGGTGAATGTTCTTTCTAATTGTCGTGATGGTTTTAAGGTTTGTCATTTAAATGCACGTAGTCTCAATCAATACAAGCTAGATTATCTAAAGTATGTATTTTCAAATTCTAGCGTTGATGTTGTTTGTGTTGGTGAAACATGGTTTAAAAGTGATATTTCAGATACGCATTATAATATACCTAATTTTGAACTTTATAGGAACGATAGGGTAACCTATACTTGGGGAGGTGGGATAGCGATTTATTGTAAATCTTCATTAAAATGTAAAATCATAAGTAAATCAGTTAACTTATTTTCAGAGTTCTTAATTGTTGAGATTCATGATGGTACGTCTAAATGCTTGATTGCGTGTGCTTATATACCCGATCGCAGCTGTTCGCCTCAGCCATTCTTTGCGACTCTCTCTGAGTTTTCTTCGCAATATGAAATATGCGAAACCATTCGACTGCTGTCATACGTAATGCCAAAATGAACTACTATGCCTCCAAGCTGAATACATCGCTTTCCCCCAAAAAGCTTTGGACTAATCTGCGTCAAATAGGTGTTTCTAGTAGTAAATATAGTTCCAAGTGTCAAATTGATCCTGATGAACTGAATAATTTCTTTCTTGAAAATAGTTCTGAGAATCTAAATTTTAATTTTTCTGAGAACTCTAGTCAATCTTTGGTAAGTGGCTTTGAATTTGAAACGGTTACTGAAAACGAGGTCATCGGCTATATCTCATCCATAAAATCAAGTGCTGTTGGGGAAGATGGGTTACCCTTGCGATTCATTAGGCAAATCCTGCCTTTTATTATAAGCCATTTAACTCACATCCTAAACCACTGTATTACAACGTCCTATTTTCCCAAATCCTGGAAAATTGCTCGAATCGTACCTGTTGCCAAAAAATCCACTCCGGTATCTGCTGCTGATTTTAGACCAATAAGTATTTTGCCGTGCTTGTCGAAAGTTTTTGAGAAAGTGATAGAGAAACAGCTTCTACAACACCTATCGCTGAATAGTCTTATCTATGAGGGACAATCTGGTTTCAGATCTAAACACAGTTGCTCTACGGCTATGGTAAATATATTAGAAGATATAAGACAGTGTTTTGATAAAGGACACGTTACGCTTCTTTGCCTACTTGATTTTTCAAAGGCATTTGACAAAGTAAACCATAAAATTCTTTGCTGGAAACTGAAAAATTTGTTTCGTTTTGGTAACTGCGCAGTAAATCTAATAAAAAGTTATTTGAGTGATCGATTTCAGAGAGTGGTAACTTGCAATTCTTCTTCAGCTCTTCTGCCAGTAAAACTAGGTGTACCACAAGGGTCAATCCTGGGTCCAATTCTCTTCTGTCTGTTCATAAATGACTTACCTTCTGTTTGCAAACATTCCACGATCCACCTCTATGCAGATGACGTCCAACTGTATTCATCAAAGCCAGTTAATGATAGGGATGAATTAGTAAATAATACAAATGAGGATCTTGCCAGTATTAACTTATGGTCTGTTACTAATGGATTACATCTAAATCCGAAAAAGTCTCAGGTTATTCCCATATCCAGCAAAATGATAGCCCTTAACTCCTACCAGGGTGTCATGCTCTCTTCCAATAAACTCTCAATTGTTGAAACTGCAACAAACCTCGGATTCGTTATTAACCATAAGTTGTCAGGGTACGACCATATTAACACTGTTATCAGACGAATATATGGTTGTCTTCGCAAGCTTTGGATAACAGCAAGTTTTACTCCTACTAATGTTAGACGAAAACTTGTTACAACCCTAATTTTGCCACTTATTACTTATGCAGAAGCTGTTTACTGTAATATTGATTCTCTCTCCCTACGGAAGCTACAAGTCGCATTTAATGACTCTGTTAGATATATTTATGGCCTGCGGAGATATGACCATGTATCACAGTATTCAAAAACATTACTCGGATGTTCGCTCAAACACTACATCGACGCAAGAAATTGTATTTTCCTGCATAAGATTATAATTTATAAGACTCCATCGTATTTGTATGAAAAACTAAATTTTGCTCGTTCTCCCAGAACATGTGCCCTAATACCATCACGCTGTCGGTATCTTAATTCATCCCGTTTATTTTTTATTCACGCAATTAAATTGTGGAACTCTCTGCCACTAAGTATAAGAACAATTTCTAATGCCACACGCTTTAAAAATGCTGTCCTCCTTCATTTCTCCTCCCTACCTTAAATTTCCATATTTAATATCTTTGTTATATATATCACCTTTTTTTTTATTTTCTTCTTTAATTATTATTTAAATTTAACTGCTCAATATTATAACTAAGTACTATAAAAGATGTATATCTTAATGTACCATATTATTTTTTTTTATATATGAATAAATTGAATTGAAATAAATTGAATTTCCGGGCGAAATAAATTGATATGGAATCTAATAGAGAACACATGGTGGTGATGTGCTGGGGCCATCCAAGGTGTGCACTCTCTGTGGATCGCTTTTAAAACGGCCCCTGGGAGCATGTTCAGAACCTGATTGTGGCGGCTGTGAATTGCTGACCCATATTGAATATGGAATTCCTCGGCCTCGGAGGTGGGCTACCTTGATTGGTATTCAAAGCGTTGCCACAATATTCGGGCAGCAATCAAATCAATGCTTCGATTGTTTCGGTCCTGAATCTCAAGTGTTGATCCTTTTCTGCCCCACCCACCCCATCCACAAATTTATAACCATTTCGAGATTTAACTCTTGTACGAAGAATTGATACCGTTTTTGCTTTGCCGGGCAGGGAAATGGACATGAATGGCAATCGAAATTCGAAGCGCTTTGATTCGCATGATTTCCCTTGTATATATTTTAAAGTGTAACAAATGCTCCCTGGGAGTTCTCTCCTCCACCCAGGTGGTTATGGTGTTAATTTAAGCTGTTGGATATTGTGAATCGTTGGATCCATTGAATGACTTACTAAGCAGACAAAGCGAGAGCCTGCCAACGACCACGATGATGGCTGTAGCAACGTTGGTTTGAATTGGTGCATAGTGGCCGTTTTCCGTTTCATAAACCAAAGTGGATTCGAGGATGCTTGCTCTTATTGGCTTTGACTTTCGCTATGAACTCCCACATTTGGATGGCCAGAAAGTGGAAAAAGAACAAAAATAAAACGTTCATGCTTCGAGACAGAAGAATAATTGAAATTTTTAATCAAAAGAAAATCCTTTGAAAGTCTTCAAGGCCTTGAGTCGGTGGGCTGGCAAAAAAAGTATGGGCAAACAACTTTGTTTGATGTGTTTTTGTTCTTGTCAAGTATTGAATGTATTATAAATAAGCGTAAATGGAGCTTTAGCTAGCGTTTAGTGTTTTAGGGAGGAGATATGTGCAAGAGGGCTTATGACTTTTTGGGAAATAATTTTCAAAAGAACTAATTCTTAAATTTTCGTATTTCTCAAGTAATGTGAAAAAACCCAATAAAATCGAAAACCATCGAAATATCAAATCCAGTTATCTAATTTCGTAATTCTCGCTGATTTAAGTCGAACGTAAAAATCTAAAAGAAAAGTGTTATCGGGTATAGAGCTGGGATACGTTTGGGAATTGTTTTCAAATAGGTTGACGGTTTGTTGTAGAAATATCACGAGTTAAGATCATCTGCATTTTTTGTATTATGTTTCCTCATAATCATTCCTTTTATCGGGTTGAGATCCAAATCCATTTGGATTTTCTAAGGAACTGTTTCTACTAATCCAAAAATAAGAAAACATTTTGTGAATTTAAGAAAATATGCAAGAATGACAAATTAGACTAAAAAAATAGTCAATAGTAGTGGCCAGCGTTTGTATGTCATTGCGATATTTTTCCCTCCGATAGCCATTTCCGATCCGCGAGAGTATATTATAAAATAAATTCCATAATTGGTCCACTATAGGCTATATTTGAACAACAACAAGGAAACAATTTTTCCAATCATTAGGTAATACTGGAGACAGGCAAAATTCATGATTCCTAAAACCAGGATCCCTAGAAACATTTTTCACAGAAACTTCCTGCAGTTAAATTCATAGCCACAATAGTAACTGGAACGATAGCCAACATAGTTTAAAGCAAAATCTTTGTGAAAATTATATACCCTTTGAAATTTGCTGTACCTACTTTTGTCTTTTCTAAAGACAAAGGGGCGTACTAATAACAAATTTTAGTCTCGACATTTAATTTACTTAAGTTCACAGTTGCAAAAAAATTGTATGGAAAATATGGCCACGTGAACCTCAAAAACTTGAAGTCGAAACTAAAAATGTTTATTGGTAGGTAAGGCCCAAAGTAGTCGCATATAATTAAACATTAAGCTGTTGGTATACAAGAAAATATTGCTCCCTAATAAGCAAGAAAGATGGTAAATTTAATATCTCGTTGAGGCATTCAAACACATTACAATCCAACTCCTCGGATGCCCCAATTAGTGTTCCTTGGCACGTGCTCCAAAACCCTACCTGAATCTAAGAATCGTGCCCCAAAACAATCAAAAATTAATGCTTTGTCAAAAATAGTTCTAAAACATTAATTATAAATTCAATGACCAAAACAATTATTATTTCCCAAAATGCGCGTATAAAAAAAGCCATAAAATGAAGCAAAATATTTCGAAAGTCGTCAGTGCAATGAAGTTGTTTACTCCATTAACCGCCAAAGGCGAGGACGTTAGCATGCCATTTCAGTTCTGGTTCTTCAAGTTGAACTTTGTGTGGCCATTGATTGAGGGCAGTCCAAGTTACTATATTTTGATTCTAAACATTCTAGTAGTTATTTCTCTAACAACTTATGCTGCAGCGATCTACGGCGAGTTCAGCTTTATTGTGGCACATATGGGAGAAATTTCCAAAGTAGCTGAGTGCCTGTGTACGACTTTCGTTGGCGTACAATCATTTCTACGAATGGTACGTTTAATGGTGGGTCGAGATCAAATGAGGCATGTCCTGCAGGAGTTTTACACACGCATTTATATTCCAAAGTGAGTATGAGTATACAATTGAAATATTTACCATGACACCGTGTGATACCTCTAAGTCCAGATCTGAGAATGCAAAGTTGAACAGGATATGCGAGCGAAGAATACGACTGTTGAATTTAATTTCGTCAGTCGAAATAGTGTCTTTGATCTTCATGTATATGAGCGCATTGATTTTCATACCTGGACATCTAAATTCGAGGTCAAAACCATACTTATACAGACTGAAGTTTTTCTACGATGCCCAGGAACCATGGAGTTATCTCTTTACGTCTTTGTACACCGGGTGGGTTGGATTATCGTCGGTGACTATTATAGTGGGCGAGTACGTCTTTATCGGAACCACCCTCAGCTACTGCACGATGCGCTATGAGATGCTACACGCGGAATTAAGGGAGTTGTATCAGAACTCATTGAACAGCCTGAAAAACAAGTTACAACCGCAGAGGAATGAGTTGCATAGATGTTTTACTAGCAAGCTACATGAGATCATAAGAAAACAACAATTCATAGACCGGTGAGTTAATAGAAAGTCCTAAATAGAACTGACGATCTTAAATTATTTTCAGATTTGCGATGGACCTACAAGCATTTACTAGTATGTCGCTTCTTCTTTTGGTCTCATTTGGGACACTTATTCTGTGCGTCGTAGCATTCGAGATGGCGAAGGTGGGTTATAGCTTGTATAGCCAAACGCAAACAGTCAAAATCTAAACATTTCTCGCTCTATAGACTGACTGGGGTATGAGCACATTTCAGTACTTCTTTTGGGTGGTATCGCAAAGCTTGGAGCTCCTACTGATTGGATCGCTTGGACAGCGTTATACAGATGCAGTGAGTGTTCTTTGAAAATGAAATCCTTCATTCAAATCCTTCATTCAACTGTCCAATTAAATAGGCCGCAGAAATGGCCAACTCATACTACATGTGCAACTGGGAATCACTGCTTCCCCATGGCGATGTCAAAGCGAACACTCAACTTATCAAGGACATAAGTTTTGCAATTTATCGATCCCAGAAGTCCGTCCATCTGAATGGCATGCAATTTCTGATTTTATCTCTCAACAGTATTGGCGCGGTAAGTGAATGATGAGGGAGTAGCTGTATATGAATAAAGTCATCCTCTTTCCTAATATTGCTTTCTACTCATTTCGTATCTGGTTTTGTTTCAGGCTCTGAGATCCTCAGTGTCGTACTTTATGTTCCTAAATACGATGGAGAATATCACAAATAAAAGCAACGCCAATAAGTAAATTGAGACAAGATTATTACATAGATGCAGTGGCAGATGATGATGAGCTTTGGGGATGGAAGGAGGAGAAAGAGAGAAAAATAAGTAACGTACTATCTTGAATAACGAAATCAAGGAAAGTGGATTTGTCACCAGATATATATCAATAAAATGACTAATGGTTGAAGCGATTTGACGCAAGTGTTTCGGGAAATAGTTTTATAAATACAGCCGGCAAATTGTTTTCAGCGCTGAGTTTCAGTATGTGTATGGAAGTTATTGTATTTTAGAAGAAATGAACAAGTTATATGAAAGTAATGAGAAAATGTATACATTATCAGAAATCGCAGACTCATCCTACCAAATTTATATCAAACGGCCAAATACATCTTACATCTGTGATTCTTATCAATTCCGACGGTAAGTGCCCTAATTGCACAATTTCCTCTCGAATTGTTTTCAAACAAATTTGTGAAAAAAACAAAAGTTCTTCACAAATTTGAAAGTTTCGGTCTTACAGGAAAAACCGTCCCTTAAAATTTATAGACTTTCAAGTACCATTGCTACTTTCAATGTGTATCACATATTGATGTCGGCTTATGGATTTAATTAAAGTGCGTGGTTTCATGATCTGTATCTGACTGACTCGGAATTTTTGGTTGAGGTGCCTTTGGCTCAAGGTCATCTGGCTCTGCTGGAACCTCTCTATAAAAACATTTAGTTAGATGATGAGAGCTTGGCCGACACTCAACTCTGTTAGTTTCAACCATATATGATCTTGGGGTGTTGGCTAATGATATAACTCGTTCCCTGATCCACAACATCGGCGGCATCAAATGGATGTCGTTCATGTAGGTATGCCATGACTCCTGTTATAGTTGGTTTCTTGAGCTGCTCTATACTATTCTTCTTTATTTCTAATTTCCTCATAATTCAGGCTGGAATCCCTATGAAATCACTGGTAGACTGTTGCGAGTTATCTTTCCCATTAAAAGACTCTTTCCGTTGGCAAATGGCATGGCCCGGTACTCCAACAATTCGAAATACTTGTCGCTGTTCTTTTGTAAAAGCTGATTCGGTAAATCCATTGTTTTGGAGTAACCTTGGGCTGAATGTTACATGATTGAATGCATTGGAAAACTTAGAGAACTCACTTAAACATAAAGTTCGAAGCTGTGAGCCATTGTCAGTTCGCGCCATTTCTGGAACTCTGTGTTTTGCTAATCATGCCTTTAGCTCGTTGACAACGCATTCGGCTGTTTGACTTTCTAATAGGGCTATTTCGGGATGTACTAGGAATAATAATCAACAATATAAGAAATGTTTTTGATTTAAAATAAAACAAGTAATTTCCAATTATCTGCCACGGACGTTACGGAAAGTTTGAGCTTAACATAGGCTCATGTCAACATACTCACTCCTTGTCGTTCATTTTTGATGAACATTTTATTTCATTATAAAGTTTGGACTTTGCCATTGAGTGTGAAAAACAATATCATTAAAATGGCCGCCTCGGGAAGATTCGCTGCATGCGATTCTTTTTGATGTAATTTTGAACCACTTTTCTACTATATCTTAAGTACTGCTATTTTATAATGCGTTAGAGTTCGGGAATTATTCGCGTAAACATGATCTTTTGCGTAGCCAGACAGAAAAAAAATAGAACTTGGTCAAATCGCAAGATCTGGATTTAAAATTGACGTCGCCAAAACATGAAATTACGCGACCAGGAAACTTCTCACGTAATAAAGCCATAATTGGTCGTGTTGTGTGGCTTGTTATCCCCGCTTGTTGGAACCACATATCGTCCAAGTCATGAACGTCAATCACATCGTCCAGATCAAACAATCTATTGTAGTCTTTGCAACTTATCTGAGAGAGAACACGTTATAAATTTCATCGAAAGATGCCCCATCCTTAAGGAAATAAGAAGATATTTTCTAGGAACAGACACAAAATCCGAAGAAGAAGTTATAACCTATATCTAAACTTCGAAAGCGAAGTAAAACAAATCTTTTACTTCTATAAAGCAGCAATCAATTATACCGTAGTAAAATTAGTACCGAAAACTTTTAACCTTGGAAATAATAAAAAATTAGTAGGTACTTACTCGTATATACAATTTTTTTATTTTTTGCTCTTTTACATATCTCTACATCTTTTTAAATTCAAGAATCGAATATACACTTAAACAAACTTGTTATCAATTGTTTTTCGATGACAACTTTCGACCGTTACGTGCATTACGGTGATGCACAGGCCTTACAACATCAGTAACGCTTCAAATTTCTTCACAATTCTACCATAATCATTGCGTTATGTTCGAATCACTACTTTTGTGGTAAGTTTTAACAATTTTAACGTGTTGTTAGATTGTTTAGCAATTCATTGTCATAAATGGCAAACATTCAACTAATATTATGATACTTCAAAAGACGGCTCAGTTGGACAGGCGTCAAATGTGAGCGCTACCAACTTGAAACCACGAAATTACCCTGTAAGACAACTGTTTACTTGTATTCGCATCATAGCACACATACTCGTAGCTGTTTAAAGGAACCACCACGACCGCAAGACTGAAAATTACACCCTTACTCCAGTTTAATTAAAATTCCACATCCATTACAAATCTGACAACTGTCCCCTGTAAGGTAAGTTCTGAATTGACTAGGTAATTTTTTTTTATTTATTTACATAAGGTACAATTCAAAAGACAGAACCAAAGTACCAAACACAAAAAAACCAAGAACACTCGTTCGATACAGAAAAGCACAGAACGCCAGTGGCTCTGCTACAATTTTTCGCTCACTTCTTTACAATGAGCCAACCACCACCGACTGTCGCGTCGTTTTTTCATGTACAAGTAATACTTCAGCTCTCTCGTGCCTAATGGCAATATCCCTAAAACCGATATTCGTCATTGTTTTTTCACAGTCAATAAAACTAAAGGACACTGTAAACGTGAAACGATTTAAGTGAACGAACGCGGCAAAAAAATAACCAACGGCTACATAGCGTTCGGAAAGGAGTAAAGAAGAATTGTCAGCCACACAGATGGTCGAAGTGGAACTTGCAACATCAATGGTACACAGCCGTAGGACTTCATAAGCTTCCTCTCTAGATGCATGTGTGCATGTGCACTGAAACTAAAACCCTCTAACCGAAAAACTGTCGAACGACTCGACTGAAATATCCTGTCATTCCGCCTTTGCTGTCCAAAACTATTCTCATATCTACAGAGTCGTATATATTGTGTGATTGTATGCCTTCAAGGAACGACTGGATTTCTGTCCACCATCTCTCGCCACCATAATGGAAAACGTATAGCTATACGGCGAGTGGCCTGGCTTGGAGTGCCGTCAAATATGTTTCGTTCTTCGTATGTGTGGGGAGTGCATATGGTCCGACACAATGCTCCTATTAAGCCAAGTGGAAAATCTCGTTTGTCATCCATCGATATATCGGTGTCGCATTGTCAAATCCAGGACACGGCTGTCCCTGACAACTTGACATTGTTGTAAAATATTCATCCTCTTCATAAATTTTCTACTTTAATTCGGTGGTAGTACTCGTACCATTGTCGTGGTCCTTCCATCTTCTAGCGGCTTTCCCATCAACACCGTTGACTGATGCACCTCGAGCGCACTCACGATAGAGGAGAGTTTGGATGGGCGCGGCTCGAGTGATTAACTTGGTGTAGTTGTAGCTCATACTTAGCCAGCATATGCCCAAATGGTATTCTCTTGTTAAGTGTCAAGCTATAAGCTGAACAATGTGAATGCAATGTTCGATCAGCCATCAATTTCGTTATCCTCTATGTTGTGTGTGCATTTGAGTGCAAAAGGTTTCTCCATGGATCAACATTTGTTCCTCTATAATCTATACGTTACCAACCATTCCCATTGACTCATCAAAAGCGAGTGCTTCATTTGTTATACAGTTGACATGCGGGCAGGTATCAATCAAAAGTGTAAATCGTTCGCAGTCCTTGCTGCTGCTGGAAACGAATGTCCCACCATCACAGCCAAGCCTTTTAAACCCCTTTTATGTGATTCACCGAAATCATGACCTTAGAAGTGAGGTCTCACCGAAAATGCAAAATCCAATTCAATGCTAAGGAGATAATTCTCCAGAGAGAGGTTTCTTTTCATCAGTTTCATTTTTTTTTTGACGCATCCTTGTGGTGGGTTTCTTCTTTATTATTTGCATATCAGCATAACTTTATGGCATAAGCCAATATTTTTTGACACCTTTCAGCACTCGTGGCAGCATTCAAATTTTAGGATGATGGTGGATTTTATACCGCATTTTACGATAGATGTGCTTGTGGAGCAGTGAATGATTTTTCAAGGCTTCGTAAGTGTTGCGGTTGATGGCAATTTGCTTCCATCTACAGACGAAAAAAATTCCCCAAAATGTGTATAGAACTCATCTTATAATAGCATTGGGCGGACGGATGGATGGAGATCCATTCTCATCCATTGAATCATCATTCAGTCCGATGTGGCAGAACATTTCGTTATGATTCATCATCGTCGTCATCAGAAAAACGACCGAGGACAACGAGTGATATACATACAGGCGGGTATGAAGATCTATGTGGCTTTTAGCACGCCCTTACCCTTCGTTCTTGTGAGAGCACTGACGGGATTGATAAGTAAGTACGAACAGAAGCAATCTCGAAGGTGGATTGGGATTATGATACTTTGGTCTGTCATCGAGGGACTGATGAAATAATCCTGCTTGCGCAGTGATTTACATTTAACGTTTTAAAACAAAAGCGGGTCAACAGTGGTAAGTGAGTTAAGGGGGCTTTGTGCCTTAAGATGTAAGTCTGTTAAATTCCAACCGGTGTATGTATACTTTGTGTCCATTTTGAGGATATTTTGTTTCTGCAAACTCTAGAAGACGTTCTAAGGACGAAACTTTTTAGGTACTTTTTATCTTTGCTAATTTGGGGAACTTTTCGTTGTTATTTTGCAATCAGACGGTAGATTTGTTGTCGCATCATAATGTTCGTATTTTGGGGTGGAAATTGGTGCTGTTTTAGGGGACGATTGTTTGGAAGTTGTTCCATATTTTTGGGGGCTACATGAAATTTGGCACCAACGAAAAATTACCCCAAAACAAAAATGAAATATTGCCCATAAAATTGGGGCGTTGTTTCATTTAGAAAAATGGTCCCAATTACAAAATGGAAATATTTAACCAAACAAAATGAAAAATAGACACCATAATAAGAAAATGTTGAATCAAAAATTAAAAATCACAATATAAAAAACAAAATATAAAAATTGGGGTTGTCATTACATAATTTATGTTTACACTTCAATGTTTTCGTTAACGTCTATTCTATATCAAGATAATTGCTATAGCTTTCCTTTCCTACAGCATCTGCAATTAAATGGCACTCCTTGCACAATTTCAAATGTCTACAGGAAAAGATTTTTGTGGGATATTGATATTGTATATCGGGAAAAAAATGAATTAAAAAAAAAAATGGAAGTGCGGAATTGAGTTCTAAAAGGATGTATGAACCCAGATCGGCTTTTGGGTAGTAACTTTTGTGAAATAATTACAAAACTTGTTTATTAGATTTTTTTTGAAAAAAACTAAGTATGGGATTTTAATGAATAATAATAATAATAATAATGTAGGGACCCTGATGGGCCTAGCTTCTCGCAACCATTCGTTTTGTGAGTTTTTAATTTTTGGAACGAATGGAAGAGATCTACAATTTTATGCCGATTCCAAACGGCCGATTGAGAAGCTCTTTCAAGACATTTATACTCTTGGATATTTGTCAGACGTTCGCTAGAGGTGGCGCAGGGAAAAAAAATCCTGAGTTGGAATTTGGGGTTTTGCGGGACTCGAACGTGGGACCCCTCGCATAGCAGTACAACACACTAAGCCACTGCGCATGAGATCTTAATTAGTGCTATTTTATTATCCTAAATATGTATTTCGATAAAAATCGTTAGTGCGGATTTTGTTAAATTTAGCAGACAAAACAGTACCAAATGCTGCATTGTTTAGTTTGAAAAATACTATTGCTTAACTATTTAGCTAAAAACCGATTGTAAGTTATTGTTCGGCATTGCTTCATTTTTCAGGTTTTATCGAAATCGATAAAAAAAAGTAATTTTTTTTAAATTTAGTTTTTTTCAGCTTACCGAAAAACGGCGATAACGATTTTGACCAAAATGCAAACTTAGAGTCAAATAGATGTTTTCAAATTTATTGTGTCCTCAATTTTCGATTTGCTGAAGACTCGTGCACTTTATATTTTCTTCTGTCCAAACGATAAACAGCCGTTCATAGCTTCTTCTCTACCATGTGAAGGAATAAAATGCAAAGCTCGCCATTTAAACCATTTATTTAAACATAATAAGTGGACCAACCAAATTTGCTCTAGCTGCTATATCATTTTCTCGTCTCCATCTAGACACTAATTTGTAATTTTCTCCATCGTATTCAGGAACATTAAATAAGACAGTGAGGAGCTTAATGCCTGTACGAAATAAAAAGACAAAATAAAAGAGAGAGCTCATTTAGTGGCTTTGTCCATAGTTATACACATTCACTCGAGAAACACTCATACACACTGCGCCTCTCATATATTCTGCCCCTTTTTTCACTTACCGATCCAATACTGTTGAGTGATAAAATCATAAATTTCATTCCATTAATGTGAACGGACTTTTGGGATCGATAAATCGCAAAACTTATGTCCTTAATAAGTTGAATATTGGCCTTGGTATCGCCATGAACCAGAATGGACTCCCAATTGCACATGTAATATGAGTTGGCCATTTCCGCAGCCTATTTGTGAGTGTATGAAAATTATTATTTTTTTCGGTTTATTTTTTTTCCACTTACAGCATCCGTATAGCGCTGACCAAATGACCCGATGACCACGAACTCTAAGCTTTGACACACCAACCAGCTAAAGTACTGAAAAGTTTCTATACTGAAGCCGGTCTGGAACAACAGCCATAGACAATGAAGTGCTTTAAGTCGGCTATGCGTATACTTACCTTGGCCAATTGAAAGGTCACCACACAGAGTAGAAAGACGCCGAATGTAACTAAAACAAAAATTGTCACACTGAGGAAAGCTTGAAGATCGGTTGAGAACCTGAGGAAAATAGTTTGTTGACTTCGCAATAAATTAGTCAAATCTGTGGACCTGTCTATCAGCTGTTGCTTTCTTATAACCGACTGGAGTTTCTTATTGAAAATGTCATGCAACTCATTACGCATATACGGTTGGGAGCTCTTTGCCAGGGTCTTTAACGAACTGGCATATAGGTTATCCAATTCCTTATGCAACATCTTGTAGCGAGCCGCACAGTAACATAGTGTTATTCCAATAAAACAGTCCTGAGCGCCCATAATAGTCACCGCTGAATAGCCCACCCACCCGGTATACAGGGAGGTGAACACATACTTCCAGGGATCCTGCGCGTCGTAGTTAAACTGCATTCGGTAGAAATATGGTTTGCATCGCGAACTAGGATCATTAGCTACGACAATGGCGGCATTGAATACAATGAGGATCATCGGCAGAATAAATGCGTACGTCATAATATACATCAATCGTAAGCTTCGCTCGCACTCCTCATGAAGTACCTCATTTTCAGATCTGGATAAGAGAAACTATGGCGTTACTTCAAACATGTGTACCCCCTTTGACTTACCTATGGACAAAGATCTGAGCGTAGAACTTCTGTAAAACATCCCTCATCTGACGGCGCGAAAATATGAGGTGGAGTATTCGAATGCTAAACTGTGTCCCAATGAATGTCGTGCAGAGACATTCGGCTATTTTGGCAATCTCTGCTTTATGCTCGCTAATGTAGAGGTATTCTCCGTAGATGGTGCCACCATAGGATGAGAGAAAGAATACAGCTAAACAGTTCACAATGACAAATTGGCACGTGGAACTATCGTAGGCCAATGGCCAAACCCAGTTGTGTTTAAATGGCCAAAACTGTTTTGGCAGGTTTATCTTTTCGCCTTTTTCGGTGATTGGAATAAAATACTTCATCGCAATGCAAAGCCGTGCAGATGCAGAGTAACCGCTGATTGAGGCAATCACTTTATATATGCGCATTTTGTTCGTTTTATTGATTTGGACCTGGAATCAACACAATGAATATTTAATTGCCTATAAAACCAAATTTTCACTGTAAACTGCTTTTTGTTTATTGAATTTATTATTGAAAAGGGATTTTCCTGTCTACGACAGTTTGTCGACGAATAAATGTTTCATGTTTCATGTTTCATTAATGGACATTTGAGAGAGCTGCTTGATAGGTACTTGGATGAACATTTAATGCCGATAGTTTCCTTTTAATTGAAGTTTAGATTGACATTGGTCTGATTGGGGTAGCTTCTGTTCTGTGGGACAAATAGGACAGTATGCAGTATTAATTGATGGTATTTCACATAAATTGCCTTTTGGTTTAATTGAAGTCAATTATAGTTAAAGTTTCTTGTGACGCGTTTGGCATGTGAATATAATTTATAATGTTTGAAAGTGCAATAGACTTTGAGCATAGCCTTAAGTAGGCAAATGCTACAAAATGGTGTGCTGAGAAGAAAACTTTAGGAGTTCGGGAAACGCCAGACAAAAGTTTCTTAAAAAAACATACATAGGACAAGTTTGGGAATGCGCTTTGGAAAAATTCGTGGAGACTATTTCAAGTAGTTATGCTATCTCTGAGACTAAACAATTTGTAGGCAGATATTCGAGGAAAGCTTATGTCTAAAATGCGACCAAACCAAATTACTGCTATACTGATGACAAAATACCATAACTGCCTCAAAACGCACACAGCCCAAGTCCCCGACTTGCCACTCAAATGCAAGAGCGGGTCGAAATTCTGCTTTTCAAAATTCAGTTTTTTTTCTGCTGTAAATAAATTCTACGAATTCGGTTTTTTTTCACAGTTTATTTTTGTCACTATTCGTGTCATTCGCTCGTGCCCAATTATTATTTTTACATTTATTTAATTTTTTACAATAATAAACGCACAACTTATATTTTCCTTTATTGGATTTAATTACAGATATATTCAGGGTTGTGGTCGAAATTATGGCGAGGTCAAAATTCTGCTTTACAAAATTCTGCTTTACAAAACTCTGGAAATATTTTTTATGTAAAACATTCTACCTACCTACTCACGTGTTATAGAAGAAGAAGAAAAAGGAGTTTTGTTATTGGTTTTAAGTTTGCTTTCTTAGTTACTCATATCGGCGAAGAGCAGGTAAATTTTTATCGCATGGTTTTAATATAAAAACAATATCAACGTAATTTGAGGCAGTTTCAGCATTAAAAATAGGTCACCGAATACGCTCAATTATACCTATTCCCTAATCGCTTATAATATGGAGTATGAATTTAATTTACGTCAAAACAATTCCACAGTAATTACCTAACAATCAACTACACAAATTCGCACAAACACAAACATACACTGAGCAACAATAAAACTCACTCATCCGTAACCATAAGGCATTCACTGCTGTTTAATCAAAGCTACAGCCGGCAAATTACATATTGGTATCCAGGTCCTGCCTCTCATATGCATTGCCACCCATTTTTGCGTGTGGTATTCACTTTGGCATAATTCAACTATTTAGGAGCTATAAATAGACGGACATAGCCTATGCGAATCTATGACCCATATTGAAGCCCGGCTACCACGTACCATCGAGTGGGGTACGAGTGTATGGGTATTGTTGTATATCCACCCGTCACATATCTGTTTCCTGTCATGAATTTCTATATCGTAATAAAATACGTGATATGTAATCATAAATCCCTTCGTCGCCACCATCCCCTAAGGACGTATATATTTTACTCCAAGATATACGGATACGATGGCTCGTAGCTTTTAGCTCCATTCACAGAGCTCTTGCATATACAGATCCAGCATCGCACTGTCTACAGGCTCTGTAAAAGATTTTGATATATACGGTTCTTATAGGTCCTGTCTGCACCTATGCTATGCTCAACTCAGGTACCTGCAGTAGGTACCATCGGAAATCAATACCCTGCTGTCAGAGAAACACGGTATAAAATCAAAAGTATACATTACCCCAGACCCCTGCCCCAACAACCTAATGCAAGCTGGATTGCAGGCGAATAGATGAATTGTTAGCAGCTATACCGGATGTAGCTCCTCTGAAAAGTGGTCGTAATAACGACACGAACAAAAAATATTGCAACTAAATTCGATTTCTTCCGAAATTGAGTCTTGAGATTTATCACAATTTGGGAATTTATTGTGTAAACATCTGATAATATTTTTGGAATTGCAATAATTCGCCAAAGGAGGATTCACCTGTGCACCATTTGTGACTTTGGTAGATTAGGTTTGGTGCCATATGAGATTTACAATTTTACACTTTTCTGACAAAAACGGTATAGATAGTGCAGATGTACCCGCACCTCAAGTAATTTTCCCAAGACCCTAATTCATATTTATCCGGAATTTTTCACAAATAAATAAGTTTTTCAAAGGGTTTTTATAAAGCTTTTTACAACCATTCGAATGGGTTAGTTTTATTTGTATTTGTCAAACTCTAGGGGTCTACAATTTTATGCTCAATGCGAATTACTATGCTGATATCTTGTAGAAGTTTGCAAGAGGTTCCTTTTCTATTAATTCACCTATCCAAAGTTATGACCCACCCGTACTTTTTTGGGGGCTTTTGACCAAAATGTTGTTTTTGCTATATATTCTTGAAAAGACGAAAACAAACTAAACATTAGACAACGTTTTTCCGAAAAATGCAAACTTGTATAAATTCTTAAACACGCCTACCACTCAGGGGTGTTTTTGATTTTGTTGGAATACAAAAAGAATGCGTTTGGTTTATTTAAAAAAAAAACATTGTTTGGCTAAAATTGCGGCTTAAAATGTCTTTTGTAACCGCAGAGATGTTCTACCCATCTTATATTTGAGATTCCGAAGAAATTTGGGCTTTAAATGTTTGCAAGTCGTTCGGAATCACAGCGTATCTATGAGGGTTGAACCCAAGTTCGGCCCAAATGAACCTTATTATTATTGGTGGCGGATAAGAAGGCATATTATATTTCTACAGCACCGTTTGAGAAAATATACTTAGACACTGCGTTGCGGTAATTTCAAGACTAAGAATACCGAAACAGTCAGTTCTATATGTCTATGAAACTTACGAAAATAAATTTCCATTTAATTTTCCAAGGTCTATAGCATTCTAACATCCCAAAGCCCGCACTCAATATTTGTTTATTGAAGCGGTTATGAATGATTACACTTGCATGAACTTCTTCCAAAATACAGCCCAATTCCAAGAATCCAAATGTAATCAGCTTGACAATGAATCAGAAGACCTTCTTCTTGTACGATTCAACTCCCGAATTGACTATACCTATACTAATGAAGTATTAGCTTTTATTATTGCGTGCGCATGTACCAGCAGCAGCATAAATCCATGCCAATATTACTCGTTTTCCCATGAAATATCCTTGTGAAATGTGAATGACACTCCGGCACCAGCGATTACACAAGGAATCGAAAAGAAAAGGCAAAAGCTTCCCCTTTGTTCCATAGGCAGCTGATTCGTTTCAATGCCCTAAGGGTTTCTTTCATTGCTTATACATTAGAGGAAATATCTCGAAATGTGATAAAAAATATAATAACTGTCAAACAATCCTTTTTTTCGAATTTATTCCTGTCCTTGGTTTGCATTAAGAACAAAGCGAATTCAAATAAGTTTCACTTCAACAAGGCTTTCTGGTATTTTGCATAACAGCCACCCATAAAAATTAAATCATTCTCATCTTCTCAATTTGTCACCCCACTCTGACTGGTTCCGCTTTGACATTGTCCCACGCTAATATTATAAAGTTTTTGCCGCTTAGTAACTCTCGCTTTACGTATACATCCTCTCAGCACTTCATAATACTGCCTGAAACTCATTATCTTACAATACTGCGTCCCTATAAATTAACCAACTTATTCACCGGCCTATAGTGTCCGTACGGAGGTAGGTAAATAATTTACAAAGAAATAAAAAAAGGGAAGTGGGGGCAATCTTTACCGACACGTTTCTGATGTTCAAAATGCATGAAATTAAGTTTCCGCCATGCAGAAATTCGAAAAAAAAAAAAAATATATATATTAAATAATTTAATGTTATGCGAAGCGAACAGAGAGTAAAGGTATATGACTGTAACCCTCGGAGTTGGAAGTAATTTCTGTGGGCTTTTGTTATTTCCCCTCAAAGGCACCTATGCGGTACCTAATAGATGAAAAAAGCAAGCGTGTGAAGCTCCACTACAACGAAAATGGCAGTAGTCAAATTATTCACAACATCCTGCGATGAGAGGGAATGACCCGTTTTGGTGTCCCCAGTCACCAAGCTTTGATTCTGGATTCTCCATATATATGAACTCCTTTAATTTGAATTTCAAAAATGCAAGACACTTACTTTGAGACCGGAATTATTCTAACGAAGGTCCTTTTAAGGAATTTTTATATCCCTGTGCTTTTGTTTCTGTAGTTCATTGGTTAAACTTATGGGTTCGCAGAAAATTATTTCGATTTTGTTGTAACCGAAAACGATGGATAAGAAGGACAAAATGCAAATTATTTCAACTTGGTGTGCGATTTGTTCGCGAAAAGTAACTTCGTTAGGGTAGCTATAAATTTGCTGTAAATCCTTCTGACTGCGACGAATACAGCAAGTGTAGAGCGAAGAAGAAAACAACATAGAACGGAGTTTGTGTGAACTAAGGGATTAGTACAAACAAAAAAATAAAAAAACAATTTGTCAACCAAAGTATGTAATACATAAAGCAGGGAGGGGTTTGGGTAGTTGTAATATTTTTTTGTGAAAATCTTGTAACAGGCGACGTTGTGGCGTGCGGTATCTAGCAATTCGTAAATCTACATACAGAAATTCTATTGAGTTAGATTAGATATTGCAAAATTAAATCACAGAAAGAAGTGCTTCAAAGTCACGTATTGAGTGAGTCACTTAACAAATAATTGCCAATGAAACCTCTTGATTGCATTTTGGTGTTTCAGTTTTTCGCAAGTATAATTATGAAGAAATGGCGAATGACTATTCACCTTTCACCATCTTTATCCATTCCAGTGAATCCAGTGAACCGGGCGATTCGCATTTCGTTCGCTTCGATTTATCCGGCAGAAGATTTTGTTTGAAGGCGAATTCATATGAGAATCCCCTGCGATACATATTTTCCACAAAAATGGTTGATTTCGCGTCGTAAATAATAATGACTGTGATTTGCCAAAATCCACATGGGCAGACACCATGGGTCATGCGAACTCGCAGGTACAGAAGATGTGAAATATAGTTTCCAGCCCAAATTTTACGAACTCACAGTGCCGAAGTTTTCCATACGAAATTGCGACCTTAAAAGTATTTGGTGCGAAGGTTCAAAATTAAAAGTAAGGTCCTCTTTAGATAAGATAGATTAGATAAGAACCTTGATGTTGAAGAAGGTTTCTTTGATTCTCATTGTAAGTCTGGCTTACTGTTGAAGTCCACCATAGTTTGAACATCCATAATTTACAACTCCTATTAAAATATTAAAGACGAGTAAAATTTATCCTTTTGTGCATAATAATTGCCCAGAGAATATCCGGCAAACTGATTATTACCAGAGCTTGTGTTTTGTGTATATGAGCACCACAAACAAACACGTAGATAGATACTGCTATAGCAACGAACACAGTAGCGACACCGATTAGGTTAATCTTTTTGTAAATTAAATTTACACAATTTAAATCTACACTACGACTGCTTTGTTTAACATTCATTTCATTATTATTTTAAATGCTAATTAGTTTATTTTATTATTTCAATTTTTTTTTACGTAATCCCCAGCAACTACCACTGCCAACAGACAGTAAATACCAAAAGCCGCAATGGTTTTGCTGCAACTAAGAGCCAACATTTTTTTATTTTTTTTTTTAACTAGCCAAAACCATGAAATTCACAGTTTTTTTTTTAACTAGCCAAAACCATGAAATTCACAGTTTGTTCACGTTTATTAATTCTGTTAACAGGCTCCTGCCTGAACAAACCTATGAACGAGCTATAAATCTGAGAATCTGTCACTGGCACAGGTTAAACATTCATTTTGCTAGAGCAAAAACCCCAATTCCATTGGCCACAGAAACCAAAAAAACATACACAAATAGCAAGACTCACCTGTGCATGGATAATAAAACACCAACAAGCTAGACACAGCCACAGTCTAGGATCAACCAACGCCGAGAGCTCGAGGGTAGTCGAGTGCATGTGGCAATAACATCTGACCCATTTAATCCATCGGCAATTAGGGTCCACACTCTGCATCGCATCGTCGTCGCTCGTCGTATGAATTACAACACAGCAAATTCAACCAACCAGACCAGACATAATCTCTAAGAAAGGTGACAGCTAAAAACCCAGCCTCTAACGAACTTTGACAGGTACCTAACAGCGGCTAATTACCTTTGGTAGGGATAAAAATTGCCCCTAAAAGGTTACGAAATAGCCGTCTACTAAATTGGGGGGAGTGGTGACGACAGCAACAGCAGGAACAAATGTGCTCTTCATTAGGGGGGCACAACGAGATATTGTTATTGAAGCAGTTCGACTTTATTGCTATACTCGGATGTGGCAAGAATTACCAAGTTGCCATAATTGCGGCAGCTGTAATTGTCAATCAGGACAATCATAGTGCCGTTTGTAATTGCGCCAGAGTGTTGATGTAAGGCCGAGTGGAAAAGATAGAGAGAGAGAGAGAGAGAGAGTCGAGAGTAGGCAATCATCAAAAAGTGTGCCTAATTGACAATTATTTGAATGGGGAAGAAACTTCTGGCTTCACTTTTATGAAGATACTCGTACTCGTTTGGCAATTAAAACCGTTGGCTTCAACTATATGCTGCCCTTATTTGGATGAAGACCTTTTGAGCACTTACTCTTAAGTATGTGGTTGTTATTCTCTTTTATTTGAAACAAAAACCTTGAATTACTCATGTTTGATTGCTTCGAAGTGTGTTTGGCGAAATGGGAAATTTATATCGGTTGCCAAAACAGTCAAATAAACTAGTTTCTCATTAGGTAACGAGAATTATAGCTGCGATTTGGGGTAATTTCTGTTCCCCATTTGCAAAAAAGAGTCTATGTCGGCTAGGCAGTTCGTAAAAATCATACCAAATGAGCTAACGAAACCAAATCAATTTCCCGAGTGCAATTGTCATTTTTTGTCGACAGTAGATGGACCGTTCGTACCGAGTTCATTTGAACAGCTCAAAATCAATATTTGATTATTTTACAAGTCACCCAGTCAGCACATACATTTATTGCTGACTTGGCGCTTGTTCATGTCCATTGCCCCTATTCATCAAGTTTGGCAAATATAATATTACAAAATACAAAAAAATCGTCTGCTACAGCAAAACAAAAAAGTAGTAAGTATTCAAATTCATTTCACACAATCACACACATGCAAGTACGTGACATTCTCCGCTAGTGGCACTTTGGCTCAGCAGCTGTTTTAGTAAAAATATTATTCCACACCATCTCATCCACACATCGATTCGCTTTAGGGGGTGGGCGCTGGGCACCATAAAGCTCTTCGGGGCAAAACAATATTTGACTCTGTCAGCCAACTTTGGAAATATTTGCACAAATTGATCATCGCTCGATGACATATTGCATTGCCAATTGTTTTGCAATTGTCTTCGCATTTCAAATGTATCTAACAAATAGGAAACCCCCCACCCTAAGTGTACAGAGGAGCAGCTGTCGAACTCATCAAAAAACAGAAATCCCCTCTTTCGTTATGGAAAATCGAATGTCAGTGGTGAAAGTTTTTCCACTTCTGCTTTTGAAGTTGATACACCAACTAGTGACGGAGCGAGCTATAAGAAAAATAGCAAATTGTGCGCAATATATGTATATACGCTATTGTTGAATTTTTTGACAAAATCTGGGTATTAGCTGTCATGTGCATTGTGTGATGTATGCAATGCATATGACTTGTATGACTGTTGTGGGAGCGATGGGGTGGATTTAAGTCACATTTGTGATGCAATCTCGTAATTCAGACAAAGGAGTACTTGGGATGGTTTTGATTGTGTGCTGTGTTGGCAATTAAAAGTTTATATTGATATAGTTTATCAATTCAAAGAACAAAAGTGATTGATTTTCCAGGGTTACTCTCTTTCAAGGGACATCTTTCTAATCCTGTCGATATTATTTGTGATAATCGTGCAAGTTTTTTCAAATCTGTATATTCGAACCATAACTGATTGGTAGATGCGATTTAAACTGATTTTATGTAGCAAAGCTTTTGAT
Organism: Cheilosia vernalis; assembly: GCA_949126925.1. Taxonomy (NCBI): domain Eukaryota; kingdom Metazoa; phylum Arthropoda; class Insecta; order Diptera; family Syrphidae; genus Cheilosia; species Cheilosia vernalis. Next base: position 9,853,319 of record OX421362.1, read on the forward strand.
CGACTTGACCATAAATTGTTGCTATATAAACTAACAAGACTGGGCTTTCCAGTCTTTTTTTAAATTGACTTTCCTCCTTTCTCTCGGATAGACTCGATCATATTTCGAAAAAAAAAAAATATATACGTAACCTCTGGCGTCCCCCAAGGAAGTCATATTGGACCACTACTCTTTACTATATGTTTTGCGAATGATATCGTCAAATTTATACATGAATGCGTTTTGTTGATGTTTGCTGATAACCTTAAAATGTATATGTCGGGTAATAACAATTGTCCCTTTCACCTTTTAAATTCACATCTTTCACGGACAGTCTTCTCAAAATTAATGTTCCTTCATTCGACCTACGAAACTCTCGATTTTTTAGAGTAGCTTACTCTCGTACAGAATTCGTTCCATCTTCATCAGTTAATGGTTTAACGTCAGCATATAATGCAAATGTCCTTTTAATCGATTTCAACTATTCTGTTTTCTCTATAAAAAGGAAATTACTTGAGAATGTACATTGTACAATCACAGTTCTTTGCTTTACGTTTACTTTGTATCATATTTTTGTAACTTTAAATTTGATATTGTGGCCTTTTTCGTTCTTTGGTTATAAACAGATAAATAAATATACAAATTTCTGTTACTTACATTAAAAAAAATCGTTTCCACTCGTCCTTTTTAAGCAAAAAGATGCGGTAGAGACGGAATGGTCGTTCTGTCCCACCCTTTACTGTTCGGTTTATGTTGTTGAAAAATAAAAAAAAAAAAAATAAAATTATCCTCGGCCCATTCAATACTGCTTCCAGTTCCAAAATTAAATTTTTTTTTATATGTCCATAACATGGGTAGGTACTTGACAACTTGTCATCGGCGCCAGGGCGCACTCAAAGCTTTTGCATTGACATTGCCAGATGAGTATACCAACAGAAGTTTTGGACAAGTTAGTGGTATGCGTTACTACTACGGACTCATTGTCACATTGATCAGGAGCACCACTAGATGTTGACATACTCATCCCATCCTGAATTAGCCAATTTAGTGCTGCTCATATCACGACCTACTAGAGTTGTTTCTTCTGCATCCTTTGATAGTGAAAGTCTGTTACATTTGGTTCGACAATCACCAAAGGTTTCTTCAACTTAGCGTGTAATATCTGCTGCTTTAACATGAAATAATACACGTCTCGGTTAGTTGGCACAAAAATCGTATTCCCTTTTCATCCTTAGTTAGAACTACTTTTAAACACCACTAAATAAGCCTTCTAATCGACCTTGCTACAGACCGAGAGCAAAGACTCAGAAAATTTGTTACATGAACCACAAACATTTTACAGATTTACACTGAATTCCTACATTTTTGATTTGCAATCCGAACCCTTCCTCTATTTCTTAAGGATATGTCTCCCACTTCATATCCGTTTTGACTAAATAAAATTTAAATGAAACCTTTAGTGCTGGGGGAAGTAAATTGCATGTCTGGCGAAGAGTGAACACCTCCGGTCGAGCGAAGAGAAGTAAAATCTTCATTCTTAGCAGAGTGCCATGCAGACAGACAGGCATAAATTTACCGGAAGCATACAGCACATATACCTACACGAGTGTCAGAGAAATACGAACGCTGTAAAGTGTATGTTGATAAACAGACAGATGGTGTGAGTCTGACGTGATGATGCGGTTAAATCTCCGGGGAAGATGGTTTTTTTTTTTCAGGAATTACGTTCAAGTGCGCAAAGTAAGAGGAACGTGTGATTCACAGATATTACCACTGCCAACGGAGAACAGCTCAAGGAATGCGTGTCATTGCCACTCGCCATGGCATTACATAGTAGGTACAGCACAACAATCTTATGCTATTCACTTTTCCTTATATCCTGGCTCTATGGTGCGGTACTGAGGTGGAATAGAAAAGTTGAACTGAACGAGGATGTGGATGTTAAAGAATGTAAACACTTTGTTTTGTGCCCTGGTGTTTATTGAGTTAAGAAGTGAGGAAGTTTAGCTCGGTGGGCATATTTCCTTGGAAAATGTTATTCCGTCTTGTGTATCTGACGCTAAATGGTATATACCGACATCATACAACAGCGCGAATTACTACGAAATTATGTTTTATTTATATAATTCCTGGAATTGAGAGTTTGTAATGCGTGAAGATATTTCTTGTTTTATGGACGGTTCCCGGAAATTTGTGTTCCTTTAACCCAATGGATGTTTTCAATGGAGTGACTAAAGGTCTGAGGTTTTTGCTGGAGTGTTATTTGATATAAAGTGCACGACTGGGTCGAACGAAACTCTTTTCGTTCGTTGCGCTCTTATTTTATTACGTAGGTAGGAACAAATTTGAGAACCGATGTTAGATAAAAGAAACGGTCCATGAAATATACGAATATCTAGTGTTAATAAAATCCACTTTTGGGCTATTCATCTGATACGGCAGTAGCTATATAACATCAACTAACAATGTGAGTTTTTATAAGTTGAAGCTGTCAGTAAGAGGCAACAGTCGCAAGTTCTGCTTAGAGAGTTGCATGCGCCTACTGTACTCTTTTATATGCTCTTACACTTTACAAGATTTTTGAGCACGAGAACAAGCGTAGTATGAGCTTCTTTTTTTTTTTGGTCGAATATATTAGATTTGTTCGTTTTTTTAAGGAAAGCTTAGTATGGTATCTTATTCAGAATACTCATTTAATCTTTAATAATATGTATTTTAATTAAAATCGTTAGAGCGGTTTTTGTAAAGTTTCGCTGACAAAACAGATGGAAAATTACTATTGCGTAATCGAAATCGAAAATTGCGCTTAAGACATTAGCAGTTTTGAAAATTATCGTTTTCGGTTCCTCGAATTGAAAACTAAGGACGCAATAATTTTGGAAACATACATAAACATAAATTTTTAAAAAAATGTCCTTTATCAAAAATTAATTGCATCCATTTTGAAATACAGATTTTAACAATTAGGTTAGAAATTACCACATTACCTTAGAAATGTATTTTTGTTACAATCGCATGGAACGTTTTCGAGATATGGCTAAGGTTATTCGAATTTGTAACCAAAAACTGTTTATGCAGTCATGGTAGCCTCACCTACTTAAGCTTAACTATCAATTTTGGTTGAAATTGATACAGCCGTTTTCGAGCAAATGAAACTGATACGAACGTTTTATATTGGAAGTAAGATTAATATTGAGGATACCTTGCAAAAAACAGAAAACGGTCCCGAACTGTAATTCTCCAAGCTCCAAATCCGAAGTTGGAACCAATTCCCGGCAGCCACTTATGATGTAGGCCTCGGGATCAAACGGACAGACAGACAGACAAACAGGCAGACAGACAAAATTTTGCGTCCCACTTTTTTGAGATTCCCTATCATCGTAATGTCAGAATTGATTATCATCTCTAGCTCGAAATTTTGTTCGAATACAATATCTTTCCCTTACTACGTAATCGAGAAATTGAATAAGTTTGTTCAGCATGGGCAAAATACCGGAGGACATCGCCCTCTCTAGTGTGAAATAATTTCAACTATAGATGCTCTGAGTAACCCCCTTCAATTTGATGTTTTTACCATGGCCCTTCGTGTAAGACTATATCTGGGTTAAAAGAGGTGGATTTGTACTTAGTCGCATTAAAGTTTAGGTGACATCATGTTGTGAATATTCGTAGATCTATTTCTCAAATTTTGCGAACAATAAGCTTACAGTCGACTTCAATAATTGTGTTTAGTGTTTGTAACATGGGGCCGGGAAAAGGGTGAGGTCTGATTTGTATAACTAGAAAAGGGTCTAATGCGGAAGTACATAGTTATGGAACACTAGACTTCGCTTCTGCATTGGCTGGCGTAAAATTGCCTTTTGTGTAGAGAAATGTACTTTTCTTATACACTCATCAGCTATAACGTGAAGAAAAGGGAATAAACAAAATGCTTCTGAAAATACTGTCAAACTGCACTTAACCTTTTACCTACTTCGGAATAGCTATTTAATAACCGAAGTTTACGTCAAATCCACACTTTTAGCTGGCATGATGAAAACTTGCGAGAACAGCTTCAGAGGCGTTCAAGTGTCGTTCGAATCCTTTATAAACCTAAACATATAATCCTGTTAGCGCCGCGGATCTATAAAAGTCAAAAAGTTCAAACACATTCGTAATCGTGTTTTTGCATATAATAACACAATAATTGGGCAGCAAAAGCAAACTCCATGCATCTGCTTCAGGGAGCCGGTGATCTATAGCTCGTTGCTCCAATTCCCTAGTCCACGATTATACCGCATCAACATGCAATAAATGAATGAAAACATTTCATGTTTTATCGCTTAATTCAAATCATCCTCTTTGCCTTTCACTGCCGCATCCTCCTTGTATTTCTATTACGTGTTTGCCACTGAAAACTCCGAATAAATAAATGTGTTTTTCGCCAAACTAACCCGCAACGCAAAAATTAAACTCACCCTCAGAGCATTGTATTCGCACAGTCAAACCCACCGACCGACCAGACCATAGTGCAAACCGCGCGGGAAAATAGTTTGGTGAAAAATTATTTCAAATTTCACAGACATTTGTCAGGAAGAGTGTATAGTGTTACATCCAACTCTGCTGTTCAATTTGCAGTTTGGTGACCAAAGCATCCAAAAAGTTTACACACACCCCTCGGGCTATGGAACGAGGGTCTCATCGCATAGCACGGACAAAGACAATAACCGATGTTTTAATTCACGTACAGAAGGTAAACATGGTCAAATGGTATTTTGGCCTGTTGGTTGGTTCGTGTGTTGCTGATGTGATATCCTGTTTGAACAGCGTTCGAGTTCAGCTAGCCTTTCAGAAACAGACGACTAAAGTTGGCCGAGGTGGTGGTGTTCGTTTTTGTTTCTATCTACCACCACCCATGGCATATGGAACACAATCAGCCAATTGGGGAAAGTTTTAAAATTAAATTCAATGAACACGTTTAGGGAGAGAACGAGTGTTGTTCATTTGAAGCAGCGACGCAGGGCATCATTCGGGAGACTGAATACCCATTTTCCTGAGAAACACTTGTTTCCCTGTTGACATATTCGAAAATAATCACCAAACATGGACGTGAAATTGGAACTCATCAGCGACGCTAACCGCGAACCTTGGTGATGGGCTATTGGGTCCGATTAAGTGGACATTGGCAAAATATGCCGCACGCGGTATAAACAAAGGAGATTGATGGGTTCTGCTGCTGCGAGTCCCACGGCGAGGCTTAGTCACAATTTGCCTATGGCAAGTTGAGAAGAGAGTGGTTATTGCTGCTACATACATGCTCTTCTCCGATAGTCCACATTGCCATATTGTTAAGGGATTAGAGTCAAATATTGTCGGACATGGTTTATAGTAGATAAGGCACATTGGCATGCAGAAAGACAGCAAGTGACAGTGGTATAGGCTTGAGCAATTTATGAGTGGACAGCGATGAACTGCCGCGAAATTGTTGGAAAATCATTGATTGATGTACAACATGGAGAACTGACTCTGTGCAGAGTGTCTGTAGTTGTGACATATGAACATACAGTGTGTTTTGGCAATTTATTGTCTTTTAATAGGATTAACAATTTATAGTGATATGTCGCTGCAAGGAGTGCGAGCATTTAGGTGTAGTGGATAAGCTATGAGACTGGCGAATTTCTGAGAGTTAGCAATTCGTCCTTTGATGGGAAATAGGAATTGTTAATACATTTCGTCGCAGCTATTTTCGAAGAACTATTATAGCTGTGATACGTCACAGTTTGTCAAATGCGAGAAATTTTTAAAATTTTAGGTGACACTTGTGTTTAGTTTACTCTTGCGAATCAAGTTGAATCACCAAATGTAATTGACAAAATTGGAGCATTAGCTCAGTCTCTGTCTATTTCGACAAAAGCTTAAGGTAGGCCTAAATGTATTGTATAAGATGAAAGCCTAGTACCGAGTCCAGCAATTTTACTTGCCATCGCGAAGGGAGTGCTCCTTAGTTCCATACATATTTTTTTATCTGGACAGATTTTCGCTAATATGACCGTAGTTGACATTACATACCGGTTAATAACGCTTAATTTTCCAATACACATAGATACCTTACACCGCCTAATAGAACATAAGACATTAAAAGTGAAAAACACATCTAATGTCCTCCAGGGACAGTGTGCCATAGAAAAATTTCCATCAAATGTTAAATGGGCGCATTAAAATAGGCAAAGTCTTAAAGGAGCAATCAAAGAGGACTTGCACAACCCACTATGTAGAATATGTTGATTGGACTACAAAAAAACAAACGTTGTCGGCTCTCATTGTTTAGAAGCTATTCGAAACCATCATGGAGGTTCCCACTGCCATCTACAAGAATAGCGTGCCTTTTCGCTACAACTATTGAGGCATTTTGCATATCAATGTCGTGCTGCCTCTGCAGACAAAAACAAAGTGTCTCTGTTATCGGAAAAAAAAACGGAGAACGTAAACCTGGTGAAGCGTAACAGAGGAATTTAGTGTTCCTCGTCAAATTCAATTTCGTTTCCAAAAAAACTGCCGCCTCGCCAATGTATTCCTGGAACTTGGGAGCACTATTTAAATTCAGGACAACCTTAGTCCTTTGGCTTTACGCCCGATGGCAAAATCTTTGCATCTCAATCAACTCGAAACGCCAAACGGCACGCTATTTCCTAATCAGAGAGATGAAAATCAAATTGCCACGTGTTCGTTTGTTTCACGTAACGTTTCACTGCTCCAGTGAATTTTCGCGTCCATGAAGGACTCCATACATCCCGCGGCATCAATTGGTATGCTTTCAAGTTGACATAGGTACCGACAAGGTATACGCTTCAAAAAGGTTAACATCATCAAAGTAAGGCAACTTGCCGTTGCTCTGCAGTTGTGAACCCAATCAAATTTGTTCAAACTCTTGATGGGGGAAAGGTTTTTTTTTCTGTGAATAGAAATCCAATCAATAGATGGCAGGTACAACTGGATGTTACATGCTATGAGCACGTGGCAGGATATGTCAACATGTTGTCATGTGTCTTACACAGCATCAATTTGATTGGCAGCTTTTTTCCCCAATACTTTTGGAATTTAGTTCGAAGCTAAGATATTTGGCTACAACGTAACCAAGTAGTGTGGTAAAAGGGTGTTTAAGATGATTTAAGAGCGAGTGCACTTCGGATCCTTTGAATTTAGATATTTATTTTTAAATTTTACTTACCGGGACGAGTCCTTAAAAACAATACAAGTGGAATAAGTTCTTGTTTGATTGCGGCGCCTTCTTTCATTGTCGAGACTCAAGAGTAATATTCTTGGCACAATGCATTTCAGCAAATGCACTTCGTATCTCCAACTGCAGCACTACGGTTCACACTTTAATCTGCTTATTGTTGCAGCGGGAGGAAAAAAACTAAGTCTCGGAGCAGCGTATCCAGAAGTTTTTTTTTTTTTTTTTTGCACTCATTGCCGAGTCCTCCGATCCGCTTATGCTCGTTTGTGCTCAGCACAAAAGAAAGTGAAAAACGTTGTTTGCCTTAGTTTTTCATTCAAAAAAATGTTGAAATACCATCCTTCACCATTGTCAGCGAATATTTTGAGTTGAACCTCTGATCCCGTCTGCCTGCCATTGCACTTATTTTCCATGTGAAATGTGCGAGCCAAGATGCAAAGACTTGATAAAAGGAAGTGCATCCATTGTAAATGCTCAGCCTCACAATAGTATCACACTTTGAAGACAATATTCCACTGTCATAGTGGAAGCTCAAGTTCATCCCTTTCAAGTGTGAAGTAGGGTGTCAAAAAATGTTCTGTAATTCGAATGGGAATTTTCTTGTGCCCCATTTGCAATGGCAAACGTTTTACATTTTGCATGCGGTGAGGCGAAGCCAAGTGTTAACTATTATAAATCACTGTAACCTCAGAGTGACTGTTTCCTTCCTTTCGGGAGCGTTAATTCTGCATTTCGTTGAAGAGCCGTATACCACACCACAAACTGTTTCATCACTTTCACTGGTGGAGAAATGGAAGTTTCTTCTTTCCATTCTCATTTTGTCTATACATTAGCTCGCCAGAGTGTAAATCTACACCACATCGGTCTTCCGGTCGCCAACGCCAAGCATAAAGACAGTCCAACTTGCAACAGCAAATGTTTCCGCCTCATCCATTGAAATGGCGTTTCTCTCGCCTTAAACTGGCTCTATTCTTTTATTCTAGTGCCTGTGGTGGTGTCTTCTTTTCATTTGGTCTTTTATTTGGAAACAAAATTGTGAAAAAAAATTTATCGTTGGATAGCGTGTTTTCAGAAATCAGTTCCTTTGTGCAAAGAGCAAGGAAGGACGTGTATTGGTAGTAGCATTTCAGTGCATTAAAGAGTCTACAAAATTAGAAATCTTCTGGTTATATCAAGTGGCATGAAACTAGAATATATACAATCATAGTCTTATTGTTAATTGGATTTTTTTGCCAGCATATTCCATATTTCTGGTCACTGAAAGAAGTGATGTGAAAGATTTCTAGAGAAACACATTTGAGCCAAAGAAAATCTTGTAAATAGCCAACGGCAATATAACGTGTCGAATGTTTAAAGATAATTAAGAAACAGCGAATTCTCTGTGAATACGGGTGACCATACAAGGAGGTCGTATATACTTGACGCTTCAACCTATGGACTCTAGTTCCTCCTATAAAACGCCCGGCTGATTTGATAGTTTCTATGACATTTTTTATATAATCCGGGTTAGGAACGTGAGCTTAATGTGACCAAACCACGGATTTTTGGATTTTTTAAGACGACCTATGAGTGCCTCACCAGCGATACAGCGACGACATTTTATTTAAGTAGTTTGCATCCGCTGTGGCTTTGGTCATTACTACTACCACATCGTAGTATACCATCAGCTCACTTAATTTTTGAAAAGGACCATCACTTATTTAGAAAACCCAAACTACCAGCTACTGGCCAGGTCACGACTTGGTTTTCCTGTTTTCATAATACCTATCCTAAAAGTTTCTTCGTACCTATGGGAATCGCCCTGCAATTCAATTGCTGTGCAACCAAGCATTTACCTTTGTGTAGTCCAATTTTCTTGTTCACAAAGTGTGAGCTCCCACTATAGCTATTTGCTGTTTCTTTGGAGTCTTGCCACAGGCCGTTTATTTCGTGCAGCCTTTTGACAACAACCAACCTCTAAATACGAAGCTTATTTTTGCCAAACGTGCATGCACGACTTATAACAACTTCTATTTTCCTCCAGCAAATTTGTCGCTATTAAGTGGCCTTTTTCTTTTCCAAGTCCTGCTATCACATTTACATGCCGGAAAGGGAAACAAATTCCCATACACACTGCACACAGTCACAAATACCATACACAGAGAGCTCTTTAGCTCTCACACCCATCACATCTCATCTTGAGCTATGTGTGATGCTGCTGTCCACATTCTGGGATGTGAAAAAGTTCAAAAAGGGTCCTTGCCCTACGGCACTTTTGCATCCATTCAAATCATCACGAAGAAGAATAAGAAGAAGCAGAACAGCATAAGCAAAGCTTCTACCGAAGGTGACGTTCAACCCAAAAAATCTAAACAAGCTAGGAATAAAACGCCACCATGCCAGCATGCCATGTGATGATGATGGTGATGGTGCTGGCCATGTTGGGGACACAAATGATAAATGTGTGCAATTTGGGTCACTTACACATCCGTATTGCGGTTCACATAATAATTCCGTTCAGTTGACTTTTATACGTTTATCCCTTTTTGCTTCTTTCAATCTCGTCCTCAAACCCTCATTATCCGGAATACCCTTCCGCCTGCCAATATATACCCAAACCCACACCCCAATGGCTGCAAGGGTGCCTTTGTGATTCCGTGTTGGGATTTGAATTCATTCTGCCATAGTAATGGTATTTGGGTGCAGAGGGTGTCGGACGTGGCAGAGAGAAGATGATGACTTAAAGAGTTAATTTTACTTTAAGGCTAAATGCAACATAGGTGGGGTGGCTGTATGTTCTTTAAGGACATGGCTTTTGTGTAAGACACAAGACGATGCGAATCTCCTTACCATCAGAGGGAGATATAAGGGAAATTCACATGAAGAGTGATGCTTTTCTTTAGAGATCCGGAGTCCCAGATATACACGTCTTTTTAGGAGATCCCTACACCTTCTTCTCGTAGATATAGACGAAACGAGGAAGTGCAAATGTTGACATAGTTTATTTCCTCGAGTACTTTCTTTGTTTCCGTTGCTCATTGTTTGTACGATGAGTGTTGTCTTTTTGTTACGTTTCGTGTCAACACTTTCAGGTGAGACCTCTCCTCGGATGTACTCTAATTAACTTCCCCCCCCCCCCCCATTCCGCCGCATACCCAAACTATTGCGAACACTTTTTAAAGTGAAAACAATTAACACCCAATCGCAAAGTGAAATGCGCATTTATCAGCAGATACACTTTCTAGCAGTACACAATCAGGGTGGCACTTGATTAAGCCATTTTCTGGAATTACCCAAATTAACAGTCATTAATTACACCCAATATTGAGGCAGCTACCCGACCCCACTCGCGCCCCACCAACGGGCAGCGTGTATGGGCACTAAAACAAGAGAGAAAAAAAGGAATTCACGAAATTACTCGATTTTTCATCACGCCTTGGAAAATTAGAAAACCTCACGATTCGTTTCGTTGTGACGGTGTGGTGGCGTATTGAGGAAGTGAAATGCTCGACGGGTTTCAACCCAACGATGGTCAGTTTTATAGCTCGTCGTTAGGATTCAAGTTGAGGTTTTCATTATTTTTTTTTCTACACTGCGAAAACATACAAAATTCTTGGTTCAGTGTGAAAAGAAAGACATTAATCGTGAGCTCATTGTACGCAGAAAACAAAAACGAACAACAGAAAATTGAATCGATCTGCCATGACAAGGCGAAAGTGGCCAAAATAACGAACGAGTTAAATGGAAAGCTATTTATCTATGTGTCCATTTTTGGGAGAGAAAAGTTTTATTTTGCTTCGCTGTGTTGGAGTTTTTTAATTAAAGGTGCGAAAAGGACTGCAAGTAATTAAATAGCATTCAAGGGTAAGAACTAGCCGACGGGGGCTAACAGATGCTAGAATCTTAAGGAAAGGGATGTATCATTGTGTGTAGGAAATAAATCAGCCAGCCCGTGAAACAGATTAAGCTACGGAAGGGGGGATGTGAGGTTGAGTGAAATTCCCATTAAGACGTTTTAATTTCCTTTAATGGTTTTGGCGATTTTTCGAATGGAATAGAAGCAGAGCAAATGGCCAAAGCTTTTGAAATCACGCACCATTTTGTGCGATTTATGGTGATGTTTTTCTTAGCATAAATTGGTTCATGCACAGTTCAAATATATTGCACTTTTGTTTACTGATTTTGGGGGTTGGTTTTATGAGCTGTGGAAGGTTATATTATGTCGATTGGGATCATGTGGATCGCGTGTAAGGTGCGCCCTTTAGGAACCAAAAAGACATAAGTTTTGAGTCGAGAGTATAGGCTTTTCTTGTTCGCCATAGAATGGAAAAAGATGGATCTTCGTAAAACTAAAGTCTGCTGACAGTACTATCCTAACTATCCGCACCTTTAAAAGTTAAGTTTGACTAAACGTAGCTCCTCCAAAGCCCACCACAGTAGATCGAATTGAATATTTTAAAAGAAATGGTCTTGCGAAACGAATAAAAGTAAAATGCTTTTCACCAAAATCATTCACACCGACCACCAACTAGTTTTCGTTTGACGTTTCAATCATCTGTTAGACACTAGTCGTTCAACTTCGGTGCAAACTTTTATGGTTACAAATTTAGACCGCATTATTTAACAAACAAAATGAATTTAGTGCGTTTGAAAATAACATTAGCCCATCAAATAATTGTGAAAAATGATTTTGCAAAAGGTGTGCTTGTTCCAACAATCCAACGATTGGAAGTCGTTTTCGTGGTGTTTTCGTGGAAAAGGAGTGCAAACGACTCATTTTGAAAACTGAAATATGTATGGGAAAGCTTATTTTTTCCATGAAGTTTTCGTGTGTTTTGGCGAAAACCCGGCTTAGGACTTGGTGCTGAAAAGCATATAATCTTGTCCGCTTTTAACGACAAGTCATTTGGTTTCAATAGCTCAATGCAAATTGCAGTCTTGTTAAGCTTAAGTTGGGAACATCAGCAATCTACGATTTGACAAATGTGGTTTTAGTTTATTTATAGGTTCCATCCGATAAATATACTTTAAAAAATTAAAAAAATTGTTGACAGCAGCGGAGGCTGTGGCATTCCAATTTATCTGAGATGATGCGAATTTTCTAAGAATACTTATGTGTACTTGAGAATCGCCTTATAGCAATTCTTTTCCTCTGAAAGGTCCTTGGAGGTAGTGGACGCACATCGAAATCATTTTAGACTTAACTAGAAACGGTCTTTTTGGGTCATTTTTTTCTTCCTTGATAAAGTTTAGGTTTTATTTCCAGCAACTGTTTCTTTTTAGCGGGTCTAGCCAGCTATAAAATCAGATATTGAGAAAATCACGTGGCCTCTGGTAATTTCTAAGCCCATCTATCCAACAACAACAAGCCCTTTCCATTCTACGATTCATTTTATATATTTCTTTTTAATTTATTTTTTACAATTATCGTCTAGCCCTCATTATGTGAAGAGCTTCCACTGATTTAATTTCACTATTGACCAATTTACCAAATCATTCCATTTCAACTCCATTAGTGTATATTCATCCGATAAAATGTCATTCTTTCCGACATTTTCATTTTTCAATTACAGCTGCAAATTAAAAATGCATTTCCATTTTGCAGTCCAACCTTTGCTATTCTGGGTAGCGAACAGTTTCCATTTCTTATTCTCATATCTACTTATTCTCATTACTTAAGCACTTGATTCGACTGTCGTCCAATTTCTTAAAGTGGCCAACGGATCGGGAAAGACTTAAATTTTAAATTGAATCCTTTTCGGTTGCGACACAAAAAGCACACTTGAATGTACATCGAGAAAAAAAAATACCTACTTCTGTTCCCACACAACAAATACAAAGAGTGAGCGAAACATAAGGAAGATTCGAAATGCAATCAAATGAAAATAAAAGTTAGCCGAGAACCGCTGCTATCCACCACCGATTTAATATCCTTTGACTTTGCTCTCGCTTTATCCCTCGCTGTCTATCAGGGGACTGCAACACGCTAAAGAGGCCACTGTCACTCGACGGGCGTGTAAAGTAGTAAGACGAAGTCCCATTGAGGATATCCCCTTGTACAGCACTAAATCAAGCGTCTGAAAGTGTGTAATGGAATGCATTAGGAAAATTAAATTCGCACAACAATCATCTGTGTGTGTATGGGTATTTGCGTGTTTGGCGATGTGTGTATTTGAAATAGCATTCAGACGCCCACTTGAGGGTTGCTGACATCTTTTCATTGGAATTTCTGCAAAAAGGCTACAGCTTTCCACTTCTTTCCTTTGGACTCGCTTTTATTTTTTATTTTTTTTTTGTGTTAGCTTGTTTTCATTCCCATCATTTCTTGACGGCAACGAAAGGATTGCAAATTGAGTTTATAGAGCTTGGAAAAGGACAACTCTAAAAGAGTACGCCTTTGGCGTTTGCATCATTGGAAAAGAAACTACATGAAATCGTGCTTACAATTATTGTAGCGGAAAGAACAAACGTCACAAACAGTGTGTCTGGGAAGTAATTTTTGAGGACGATTTGCTGTAGTCATTCGACATCAGGAATATGCGATACTAGGAGTATAAGAATAGCGAAAGAAAGTTCGGCCATGTAATGAATGTTCAAAGAGAATTAGGTCCGACGATTTAAGGATCTCCCAGAAGCCGTGTCGTTGTTGTAAATGGCGAACAACTTTAAACGGGAAACAGATACGTCCAAGGCTTATAATTGACACTTCATGGACCATCAATCAGATTGTATTTATGAATTGAAAATTGTTATTTGTCTACCACAAAAGCATTATATTTAATTAATCCAACATCTCCGCCAATTGATTATTCTTGCCGCGAACTGTCATACTTTTATCACAATCCACAAAATACAATTGCGATTTATATAAACCCATGAATGTAAGAACTTAACCAATAATTAAAAATGAAATTGAATCGCTGGCATATGTGACTGAAAAATGAATGTGAATGAATTGTCAGAAACACCGAATATACGCCTGTTTGCAGTTTGCGATTCCGTCTCCTTTAGTGACTACCTATCAAGATGCTCCAGATGGATAGTCAGTAACGAATATTTTGATCTTACCGAGACTAAAATTCTCATCCATGTGTACCTTATAGACACTAACCGGTTAGATGACATACGTAAGTAAGTTCTATACCCGAAACAATGTGTGAGTGTGACTCCATGGGAGCACCCCCACTCTACCATCTCGCGGGTTCGATTTAACCTCGATTTAGCATAAAAAAGTCAACCAGACTCTCCATGAATGTTGATTTTATGCTCTTAAATATTCCGCATTCTCTAACAAGACAAAGAATGCTTTTCCGTACACACTGTACTTGAGTATGTTTTGTTCTCATTTAATCAGAACTTCGAGACAGTCCACCCTCAACGACTGCGACCAAGAGCAAGACGATGACGATGTTAAAGGCGAAAATATTACGTAGGACATCAAGGACTTTAACCAGAAATGGATACCTTGGGATCCAGGCACATGGCCTCGCACCCTCGCACATACCACCCATCACCACCAAGTGGGGTAATCATGTGCTGCTCACCACTCTCCTTACTCGCTACTCCGACGGTATGTAGCAATAGGTTTCAGTTTGTAAATGAGAATTTATTACCACTGATGTGGTTACTTTTCTTTTCCTATTCCTCGGTGTGTTTTTCATGAGTGGTTTTTCAGTTCATTCCTATGATGTCCCACAGACTTTTCGTTCTTCTCTTTGACCTTAGCCAATTTGAATTTCCTTTCCATTCCTCGCACCAAAGATTTGATATTTCTCCCGGCTGTCCCTTTGCTGTAAGTGGGGTCGATATTAAGCAATATGAACCCAACGATACATTGCAAGGACCAGGAATTAGTTGGCAACAGATCTTATCACGCACTCACTTGTTTTCCCTCCTCCTTGTTCCATGAAAATCGAAGGTCTCCGGTTGCCGTTTCTTGTGGGTTTAACCAATGGATTGGAAATTTTTCTACACCATTTAATATGCTCTAACTGAACCGGGTGGAACGTCTGTGGATGTAAGTCTTTCCCACTCGTGTACAGATTGAATTCAAGAAATGGTAATTCAGTAGACGCGTGGGGGGCGAATGAAGTTCAATGCTGCTGCTGCAATCGTGTGTTTGTTGGTATGAAATTGAAAATTTACATTGATTGCTAATTTATGGAAGTTGAACTGTGTCATCGATAAATATGAGAATTTCCGTTAGTGATGGGATGGCGAATTCGGTCTGCAGGGGGTGAGAAATGGGGTGTAACTGGCTAGCAAGGTGGCGGTGAAAGTTTTCCTCTATGGAAATAATTTACAATTTGGTTTATCCCAACCCAAGTAGTATTGCAACTGGCTTTGCTGATAAGGATAAAGTTGTCGTTTTGAGTTTTCGATATTCGGTTAAGAGGGTTTGGTGTTTATTTGTTATTACCAAAAGTTTGATTATAATATTTTCAAATTCGAATGGTGGCTAGTGAAATCTAAACGAGGTCTTGTGCCCTTGAAAGTTAAGAAAAATCCATTATGTTGCATTGCTGTGTAAAAAGAGAAACAAGGACTTGTCGAGTTGGTAAATTGACGTTAATCGTATGCATCGAGAATGTATTTCAGGGTTGTTTAATGGAAAATAGCGAAATAATTTACTATACAAAATAAAAGAAAATTTATTCGTTAGATTGATTGAAGTGGATATTGACGACTCGACGCGACGGTTCGATGTCAATATGGTGACTACCTCTTTAGTTTGTTGCCGCCAAACAAGAAAAGAAGAGAGCGAGAGTATAGTCAACTACGTATTAATGCAGTCTGGTGGGCCTACGTATAGGGTAAATTAGGTTTTACTCGTCAGGCTTCAAGCACGACTTGAGTGGACCTACGTCTATATAGATTTTTTTAAATTTCAATTTCAATTCCGGATATAGAGTTATGGAATACACCAACCACATGTCTGCTCCAGCAGAACATGTTTTTAAAGCCGTCGGCAGTCACCAGAGCCTTAAGAATCACTATCGACGATCCTACAGAAATACTCTAACCTATAACATGGCAATCACCTTTCCACAAGAAAAGACGGAATATTTCAAAGTGGTCACCTTACAAATATACAAATCAAAAACAAACATTTCCCAAAATATAACAACACCCCGCTTAAACCACAACCTTTAATTTCAATAAAATAAAAGAGAAGCCAATCAGCAGCCCTCATAAAAATATAAACAGCCTGTGATGCCATATGCTTGAGCCTGTAAATCAACGTTGAAATTGTAAATTAAAAAATGAGTTCCCCTCTCACAAAACACCAAATCGACTTGCATGTCTACCAATTCTCCTCTGTCCGATGTCCTCAAAATTAATTACGAAAACAAACAAATATAAATGCGACCTTTCATTTAACTGTCTGTCTCTCTGAGAACGAGAATAAACAATTTTCAACGAATTTGTATGGCAACCGGCTACTATTGCCGTGGTGATCTCCAAGAGCAAGGCCAATTAAAACCATCGTCCAATTGGTTGATACAAGTTCGACTGTGACCCATCGTATATCCGGTATACATGCTTGGTCGTTAAACGCTTCCAACCATGGTCAAGCTGAAAGGGAATTTCGTGCTGCACGAAAATAAATTTATAATTCATTCAGTCCTCCCGAGAAAGTTACCATTGACGAGAAATGTTTACACATCAAAAGGTCCTAAGTAAACGTCGCTAAAAATAATTGAAAGCTCACAATGGTAACATGACAACATTGGTACGTTCAAATTCGGATGGATGTTCTGTCGTGGGTGATTAAACAAGTTCGATTTTTCGAACAGACAAGTCGAAGTTGTTTTAACCCCAGAGAGGGGTCAGTTGAAAGGTACGAAAGGGATTTAATTAAATATTGTAATTTGGACACTTTTCTAATGCGGTTGTGTTTAAATTTAATTTGGCCTCTTTTCTTTTAGGAAATGTGTATTCTGTAGTCAATTTTTACAACTGAATACAGATGGATTTTATAACTCAAGCCACAGTTCAGTCTTGGAAAATAACTTTAAAAAGGACCCCCACCAAACCAATGCACTCTACCCCAAGAACGAAACAGTATTGACGTGCTCGTTGCCTTTCGGCAGACTTATCGTATACGAATGACTGGGCATTTAAAAGAATATAATTTTCCACCATTCCTATTGACATTTTGAGTAGAGACCTACATGTAAATCATCAAAATGTCAATTTTAGCTTTTCCTACTTCTATGAATTCGACAAAAAAAAAAATAATAAAGAAGTCGCTGATAAACATCTCGAGCATCAAAATAGCATTTCTATTATCCAGAGGACAAACCCTCGTCACAAACAAAGGCACCCACTTAGACGAGCCACACCGTTAAAAGACACTACCAAGTGGCTTCCTTTCATTCTTTACATAAAATTATCATAGATCATTTTGCTATTATTTACTCTCTGTCATAAATTATATCTTAGCTGTCTTCTGTGGCGAGCAATTGCTTGTGGAAATAAATAATATAAATCGTTGCTGTGCCGTATCCCGCCTCCTCCGTCGAAAATACTTACATCAGGGAAGATATATGCACTGAGAGTGTTTTTTTTTTTTTTTTTTGTTTATATACATAATCGGCCCTAGCGAGGTATCCGTCGGAACGGAAAATTCTCCGATTTTATACGATTCGGAGGATTTTTGCTGCGAGGTATTTTTCGGAACAACTGTTCGGAGAATTGTTCCGACATTTTGCAACGCATATCGGCGAATTGCGATGAAGTGCATTTTTTTGTTTAATTTTTGACAGCTAGGCTCCGATATCCTCCGATAGAAATTGGTTGCGGAATTTGTTTACGATATCCTCCGAGTACAATGAGTCGTGGAATTTATTCACGATTTGCGGTAAAGTGTTAAATAAATTAATAATAAACAATATAGCAACGAATTTGTTTGTATTTATTGAATAATTTTGTGTTTCCAATGCAAAATCTAGCGAAAAACCAAACACCAAACAATACGACGATGTGAAGTCAATGCGTCATCGCATTTCAATTATATTTTCCGAGAACGGATACCTCGATTGCGATTTGCTGTTCCGACAGAGTATGCGCTGCGGAGAATTTTCCGTTCCGACGGATACCTCGCTAGGGCCGAATATGACTGAGTGAATTTATGAAACCATCTGAATGTGAAGATATTATAATTTTTATGTTTTTAAGCAGAGACTGTGGAATGTGAAGAATTTGCCGGCTGTTTATTTATTTGGGGGGAGGGTTTCGATGATTTCATTTAGGTATGAATATGCAATGGAAAAATGTGGAGAAAGCACATATTTCATATTTGCTCGTGCGAAAAAATCGGAAAAGGATGGAAGTGATCGCGGGATATGTTTGAGTTGGAATATTTTATTATTTCTACGTGTGATTTTAACGCACCTACCCGGTGTGGTTGTGGAAAATATATTGCAGTTTTTCGGTCTACCATTTTTTAATTTTCTGTTTTTCACGGATTAATAAAAATAACTTTCATGGAAAAGGATTTGGTTATTCAGAGGACGAACAATGGGTTTCTGTTTTTCGTGGATAAATAAAAGAACTCTTTTGGAAAAAGGGCGGGTTATTCAGTTGCCGAACAGTGGAGTTCAATCCATACAGGGAGCTAATGATATGACTACAGATGTCAGGAAGTTCTTTGGGATTTGAAAATTGTTGGAGTTATCCGCTACCTCAATATGGTTCTTGTATGAGACTGCCGCGATATATCAGGACAATCACCTTTCCACCAGAAAAGACGGAATATTTCAAAGTGGTCACCTTACAAATATACAAATCAAAAACGAACATTTCCCTAAATATAACAACACCCCACTTAGAGCACCACTTTAAATTCCAATAAAATAAAATGAGACTGCCGCGATATATTGGAGATGCTTTTGGAAAATCAAAAACTAGAGAGGCTGAATCAATTAAGTTTTAGTCCCACATGACACTCAAACAAAATTCTTGATATCTGATGACCCCTTAAATGGTAGACGGGTGGAAGCAGTTTTAAGAGGTCCACGGAATTCCTGCTGTCGTTTTGAGGGGCACCATCTTCAAAAATCCGAAACGTGTTTGTCCTGAGTTGTTTGCACTTTGAAGACGTTGAATTTATAAATTCTATTCTTCCATATCCACGCATCAAGCTAAAGGTTTCAGTAGACGCCTTTTACTTTTCACACAATTAAGAACAAATTCGCACAGTCATGTGTAGGTACCCATCGATACAGTTTTGCATAGAATAAGTTTTGTCGCACTCAAACACAGCCCATAATTCAAACAACACGCCACGACATAGTTCCAGCTTAGTTATTATCCTATTCCCCCGTCCCCGCCACATACTAATAGTCGGATCCAATCATTCTCAAGCCCAAGCACAAGCTACGCTACCCAACTATTACATTATGTAACATCTATTTGAATAGGGATAATGCTAGAATTCGCATAGAACTTGTGCGGCTTCTTCCCATGGAACAGCATTTGCCAAACGCGAGTCCAACAAAGGATCGACCAACAAAAGCGACTACACAGCAGCTGTAGTACGAAGAGAGCTATTATTGTTCAACTAACAATGGTGCAACTGTTTTGGCTAAAAACCACAATGGGTTATCGTCCAACAGCAGCAACAACAACAACATATTGTACTCCAGGATACAAAGTATACACGCGACAGCACGGAAAATTAATTTTCAATTCAGGTCTTTGCCGCCGCACACCACTCCTGGTGCTGGCTGACCCCATCCGCCCAAACAACGCGCATTTTACCCGAATAATGTAAGGTTTCATTGATTGGATTATATATCGAAAAGTCTGGACTTTAGGGCAAATTCATTATCTCGGTTACATGTAGCACTTACGTCCGGCAACATTTAGTGGCTGCCATTGTGGTAGAGGTGCTGGCGGAACGCGCGCGTACATCGATATTAATGGCCAAACAGCAAACGTTGTTTTTCTTTGGTCTCCTTGTGATTTATGACTGCACGGATTTTTCAATGAGTGTTCTATAGCTGGATGATGGTTGTCCCTGCCGTGTTGTGCCATCATTTGTAACAAATTAAATACGAATAAATTTCTGTGCCACCAATGTTGTTGACCTCAAGAGTATGCAGATAACCCATTTAAAATAGTTTTCGATTATAAAGTGTTTGAGGCGACAAGGTAATCCATTACCTACTGGCGCACTGACATCAGCTGCAATTGCGTCAAGTTAAATTAAAACTTAATTAATTTATTAACATCCATTTAAATGTCAGAATTGTCGAAAGCGAAATTCATTTATTTACTTTGGGTAAAGCATCATATGTTGGGTACAAATGAAATTTTGGAATTATGTGTACCCATCTGGTTGAAATGGATTTAAATAGCGATGCCAAGTGCTGAAAACATTGCGCTTAATTGACCGTGTACACGGATGGACGTAGCGGCGCTTTTGTTTGAATATCAATTATAGTTAACGACCATCAATTTATGAAGTGATTTATATTCGAATGGGTTTCGTGTTCTCTTTTGAAAGTGGACGAGCATTGGCGAAAAAGTGATTTATTGAAACTGGAAACAGTACTCGTGTCCACACATTCGACATCACAATCAACATTTAATTAAAGAAATTAAAAGTTTTTTCGGCTTTGGTTTGATGTCGTAGCTCGTAGGTAATCGATAGAATTAAGGTAAGATACAGGAAGCTTATGACGAAAGTAAGTCAAAAAATTATCCAAGAGTCGTCTGAATTTAGAGAGAAAGAGAAGCGAATGATGTAACTCTGTTAGTAGTTCGAATTTCGAAACCCATCGAGAAACAGAGAATGCCTTTAGGTTTAGGTGGTTGGTGTCAGTGATGCCAGATCGTGGGTAATTACCCACTTCATGGGCATTCTGCCTTTCAAAATACCTAAGCGTTTAGAACAACAACAAATAGTGTATTTTTTTTAATGTCGGAATGGGCGAAAAGGGAATTTTTAATGATCGTCGTGAGCAATTCATTCCGAAGAGTCAGGCATCACTGGTTGGTGGTGGGTGAAGATCAAATGTACTGAGTGTCGCTTTCGCTAGTGGACCCGAACAAAAGAGAAGTATATTATGTGAACAGCGATAATGTTTTTCTTAAAAAAATACACATAATGGCTGATGAGAAACTTGGAAGGTTGGTCGGTGAATACAAATTAAGTGCGCTGACTTGCGAGCACGCAACACACAGCTGATAACAGAAGAAACAGTCATCCTTCAAAGCCACTCCTGCACCTTATTAAAAATATGTACCAATACGTTTGTAATACAAAACTTCATAAAAAAAGAATAGAATAAGAAAAATTCTAGCTCTGTTACAATGTAAGAGCACAAACACAAACACAAAATATATATAATCCAAACTGTAAAGAAGAGAGGCGAAAAATAAAGCCAACACGATGTGACACGTTCTACACACATGCGATAGGATTGCTGGTAAAGAATTGTAAAGGGCCCAGCCCATAGAATCCGTCGCGTCCGTTGCGTCGACGGATTGCCGTATTTGACGGAACGAACTGTCCCATAGAATCCGTCGCATACGCTAAGTGACAGTGTTTTAGTACTCTATACCTATTTGTCCCAAGAAACGTGGGAATTTTTCCCTTTCCAACCTAGTCAAATTCCCTTTCAAATAATTCCCTTGATAGGTATTTTTTTGTGAAAAAAATTGACTTTTAAAAGTAGAAGTTATATTATACGGATAAATAATCACATTAAATAACCTTTGGTATAAAAATCGCATTTTTTTAATATCATAATGACTTCTTTTTGGTACTAGAAAATTTTGATATTAAAAATCTTGCTGAAAGGTGATTTAAAAAAGTTATTTTTTATGTACATACATGTGTTGATTATCATGGTGAAATCTAGATACTTATTTTGATGAAATTTAGAAAAAAAAAATTTTTTTTTCAATGTTTTTTTAGATTTTTCTTTTTCCCACTTAAGGCTTTTCGGACATCGAAATTCCCCAAAAAAGGAAGAAATCCCACAATATAAGAGCACTAGTGAGAGCCGATGACAGCCTCTCTCACGCGCTCAATATTTCCACCAATGAAAAGGAATCTTCTCACGATGTGCCAATTGTCAACGGAGGCGACGGACAGAAAAGTAGAAAGTAAACTTAAGGGCCCAACCCATAGAATCCGTCGCGTCCGTTGCGGCAAAGTTTTCGACTGACAGGTTGATAGAATACACACTCTCTTATGGAGGGTGTCCCATAAGCAGCGTACGTGCCGGACGCGACGGATAAAGTAGGTTTACTTTCTACTTTTCTCTCCGTCGCCTCCGTTGACAGTTGGAACAGCGTGAGAGGATTCCTTTTTATTGGTGGAAATATTGAGCGCGAGAGAGACTCTGTCATCGGCTGTCACCAGTGCTCTTATATTGTGCGATTTTTTCCTTTTTTTTGGGAATTTCTATGTCCGAAAAGCCTTCCGTGGGAAAAAGAAAAATCTAAAAATAAAAAATTGAAAAAATGTTTTCTTTTCTAATTTCATCAAAATAAGTATCTAGATTTCACCATGATAATCACCACATGAACGTACATAAAAAAGAGATTTTTCAAATCACCTTTTAGCAAGATTTTTGTATATCAAAATTTTCTAGTACCAAAAAGTAATCATTATAACATTAACAAAATGCGATTTTTATACGAAAGGTTATTTAATGTGATTATTTTTCCGTACAACATAAATTTTACTTTTAAAAGTTAATTTTTTTACAAAAAAAAAAGCCTATCAAAATAATTATTTAAAAGGGAATTTGAGTACGTTGGAAAGGGAAAAATTACCACGTTTCTTGGGACAAATAAGTATAGAGTACAAACACAGTGCCTGCCACCGTATGCGACGGATTCTATGGGACAGTTCGTTCCGTCAAATACGGCAATTCGTCGACGCGACGGACGCAACAGATTCTATGGGCTGGGCCCTTTACTTTATCCGTCGCTCCGGCACGTGCGCTGCTTATGGGACACCCTCCATAAGAGAGTGTGTATTCTATCAACCTGTCAGTCGAAAACTTTGCCGCAACGGACGCGACGGATTCTATGGGTTGGGCCCTTAAGGCAGTTCAGTTGTAGTCGGGCTGCCGGAAAGACAGGAACTAAGAATATTTAAAGAGTGCAAATAAAGAAAGAATAATTATATACTAATTAACATAATGAAAAGGAAGTGTTGTGTTTCTGTTTAACGTTTTTAATCCCAGCCACCCCTACAATCTCAGAAGTGGGATAGTATCCCTATCCTAAAAAATAAAAAAACAGTGAACTAAATATAGTTGAAAAAAAAGAGTGTCTCGCCATCCAGGCACGCGCATCGTGCATAATACACACGAGAAAAAAAAAAAAAAAAAACAATCGGCCTTACTAATAATCAATCACTAATGTCGACAACTAGTTAGATGTCAGCTTTAGTAAAAATGTACAGCTTTTGTGAAATGGTACCAATAAACAATTAGACCTCCACATTTACTAGTCCTACAACTTTCTTAGAATCTATTACATTTGTTGTCATTGCAGAATTCAAATTTCATAATTTGTTTTCGTGAAAAACAAGGTCAATGTTCTCTTTCACAAGGAGGATTTTATTCTAAAAGAAGGAATACATAAATTGCAATTAAATTTGCCCAACACATATCTTTCCAATGCTCTTTGAGACTTATTATAAGCAAAAAACAAAACACAAAATAGGAAATGCACAAAATATCCGCTGATCTGTCAAATATCATATGCAAATCAGTAATGCCCTATCGTTCGATCGGACACAATTTTCAGTACTTTTATGGTACGCTTTCCATTGTTTTCTAATACCACCTCGCGATTTCTTTATGAGTGCATTTGTGTCGTAATAAAATCCCTTTCAAATTATTCAATAAACAAAGCACAGTTTATTTGAATGGTTTCATTTATTCGTAGGCTGACGATGCAAATCAAAACTTATTAGTGGTCTAAACATCACAATTGCATTGTTATTTATTTTTGAAAATAGAAATAATATCTAGCTCATTCATTTAAGAATGAATAACAATCGCACGTAGGTAGCGTGTTAAGAACTTATCGCTTCCGGGTTTGAAAATAAATACAATTTAACCTATAAAAAATTGTATGGCTTATATATTACTTAATTCGGGAAACTTAGAAACCGACAAAAGTTGAAATTCGAACTGAAAAATATGAAACGCACATGCAAAGGAAGTCTGACGGGAAGTTTCACCCGGTATTTTATTTTTCAAAACGTACTACAGAATTGGAGTCAAAGTATCACAGCTTTGAACTGGAAACGCTGGCAATCATATATGCACTGAAGAGATTTAGAATATATCTCCAGGGAATGAAGTTTAAAATAGTGACAGATTGTAACTCGCTCATGTTAACACTGAATAAAAGAGAGATAAACCCGAGGATAGCGAGATGGGCACTTGAGTTGCAGAATTACGATTTCACGTTGGAGCATCGGAGTGGGACTAAGATGCAGCACGTAGATGCGTTGAGTAGGATGATGAATGTGTTAGTTTTGGAAGAAAACACCTTTGAGCAGAATTTATCGATATGCCAGAATAAAGATGAGAGTATACAGAAGATAAGGAAGCAACTTGAAAAAGAGGAAAGTAGTAGGTATGAAATGCGAAATGGATTAGTATACAAAAAGATGGGCACAAATATAGTGTTTTACGTGCCACAAAGTATGGAAAGAAATATATTACAAAAGTATCATGATGAAATGGGACATTTAGATAGTGAGAAGGTTGCTAATGCTATAAAGAGTGTTTATTGGTTTCCTAAAATGAAAAGTAAAATTCAAGTGTATATTAATAACTGCCTAAAGTGTATAGTTTACTCGTCTAAGTCCGGGAAGCGCGAGGGAATGATGCATAACATACCCAAAGGCAATAGACCATTCGAAACAATACACATCGATCATTTCGGTCCAGTTTCGATAAGGAATACCAAGAAAAGATACGTTTTCTTGGTAATAGATGCGTTTTCTAAGTTTACTAGGCTATATGCAGTTCGATCAACTGAAACAAGGGAAGCTTTGAGTAGTCTAAGAGACTATTTTAAATCATATAGCAGGCCAAAAACGATAGTGTCGGATCGAGGTAGTGCTTTCACGTCTAAAGATTTTGGAAGTTTTGTAGAAGAATGTAATGTACAACACATCAAAATAGCAACGGGTTCTCCTCAGGCAAACGGACAAGTGGAGAGGGTGAATAGGACCATGGCCCCGATGATAGCTAAGTTAACGAGTGCCGGGACTGTTTTCTCATTAGATCGAGTGTTACCAGATATTGAATTTGCATTGAATAATACTGTGCATAAAAGCACAGGTACGTGTGCGAGTCAGTTATTGTTTGGGATGAAGCAGAAGGGTCAGGTGATAGATCATCTAAAGGAAAAATTAGAAGAATTTGATGAGTGTGTTAATGGAAGGAATTTAGAGGAAACAAGGAAAAAGGCGGAACATGAAATAATGAAAAGTCAGGCATATAACAAAGCATTAAAGGATCGTAACAGAGTATGTAAGGAATATAGAGTAGGTGATTATGTTATGATCAAGAATTTTATAAGTACACCTGGAGCGTGTAAAAAGATTGCACCCAAGTATAAGGGCCCGTACGTTGTGGCGAAAGTCTTACCGAACGATAGATATTTAGTGAAGGATGTTGATAACCTGCAGTTAAGTCAAATACCTTATACGGGAGTGTGGGAGGTTGCGAATATGAAGCATTGGGGAAATGAGAATGAAAAATTATAAGTCAATCGGGACGATTGTATGTCAGGATGGCCGAATTGTAAGAGCACAAACACAAACACAAAATATATATAATCCAAACTGTAAAGAAGAGAGGCGAAAAATAAAGCCAACACGATGTGACACGTTCTACACACATGCGATAGGATTGCTGGTAAAGAATTGTAAGGCAGTTCAGTTGTAGTCGGGCTGCCGGAAAGACAGGAACTAAGAATATTTAAAGAGTGCAAATAAAGAAAGAATAATTATATACTAATTAACATAATGAAAAGGAAGTGTTGTGTTTCTGTTTAACGTTTTTAATCCCAGCCACCCCTACATGAAGGAAGTTATATATCGGGAATAAACAAATTATCCGATCGTTGTCTGATTTGCATTTTACTTAAATTTAGGAGTTTTTCTACAGGCAGTAGGTATATTTCAAAGTACATTTATAGAAGGGAAACTACACCTTCACCATAAAGTAAAGTTTTTCTCTGTGGGCAGCTTTGCATGTTTTGTGATATATTTAAGCCCTCTAAAATAAAATACGTTTCACGATCAACCTATTATTTCGACTAGCGGAGAAGATTCGCTGCTGTAAACTTCTCATGGGAACATGGTCTTTTTGTAAATACTCACTGCGCAAATTTCCTCAATTGATTGCGACTTTGGAAATAGAATTTGTGCCCCTTTAGCGCTTATTTTTACATAGCTAGTACTTACAGTGCGCTGAGTTGATGCCTTGCAACATTCCCGCAGAAATTGAGGTTCTAAAATGGGTTTGGCCCTATCTAAACATTGGTTCTTCGAGCCGGATAGTTTCTTCTCTACATTTTCTTCCCAATTCCTAGGGTCCTTAATACATTTTCCGATAAAGCGAAGCCATTTGTCTTAGATTTAAACTATTTTACACGTTTTGTTTATTAAAACTTAAAATTAATTCATATTATTAGAAAATATATATATTTTTAGTTTAGTTTAGTATCAGAAACTTTGACACATTCTTGTCTCCGCTTGAGTTTTGCTTACTTGATTAAAGCATTCACTGTTTCGTTCAATATACACAAGTTTTAAGTGCATCTTTTTGCACAAGCTTTTTTTTTACAAATTATAAATGTAGGGCTAGTTTTGTTTTTAAATCCAGTTTTTGCTACGTTTGGTTCAAGGATCCACAGTAAAGCTAAAAGGATGTTGACAATACTTTTCCACCTTGATCACGAAATATTTTCGCAGAAATTCTCAAAGTGAATTTTATATCTCACCTCTATGATCCATAGTACAAAAAAGAAGACGCATATTTTAATTAGTTGAACTTCAGTAACTTTTCAGTATATATCATTGGAATTATTTATGAAAATAAATTCTGAGTATGAAGACTTCCTTCGATCCCTCCCAATTCAAAATTAAGTAACTGTCAAATTAAAAAAAAAAAAAAATGACAAATGAAAGCTATATTTTCGATTTTCCATATTTTTGGAGAACTGACTTTTTTTCGTTTTATCAAGCATATTTAAAAAACTGCAATTAATACATGTCTACGATGGTTTATTTGCTTCGATGTTTTTTTTGCACAACTTATTTCCACTCACAAATTTTTCTCTTGGAAAACTTTCAGGCTGGCCGCTGGCTACCACAAAACGTTTTCTAAGAAATGTCTCCCGGTGGTATGGTTAGTTGCACCGGAAGCCACTCCCCTCCGTCAGTGAGAAGTAGTCCCTAACCCATCTTCATAGTCGAGTCGTAAAACTTTCTCAAAATTCTCCACCACTCACAAGATACCAATCGGCAAAAGAAAATTATTCTCCATAAAACCAAAGCGAACAAGCAGAAACACTTCAGTACCGTAACCCCCATTTGTTTAAAAAAGTTTGCTTCTCCAATCTAAATTCACTGATTGCAATACTGCCAATGGCATTAACTTGTCCGGACATTACGTCCTGCCGCAATTTCGTTTTCTTTATTAAAATATCCTTTTTACTGCTCTTTACCGGATTTCTTTCACTCGGTCCGAATCGTATATCGTGTACCCATTCAGTCATTCATTGTGCCCAGTTATTCCATAGTGAATTGCGTTCACCCTAAAGGCCATCGGACTATCATGGGATACTCTGCGACAGAAATCGTGATATTATTTTTTTCAGCTTCTTACAATCCACTAGCCGAATACGTTTTATTGCACTCTCGGGAGCTGGGGGATGGAGCATGAATGGATTTTGCAATGGACCATCATTATGATTTTATTTGTGTACAATGTATACATACGTATGTATCATTTTACTTACTTCATCTTTTTCTGGATTATTTATTAAACAATTGTTGTATGTAATAATGTAGTTCATTTACAAGGACTCTCGACCCCGAGGCGAAAATTCAAAAGCCATAACACTTAGCGCAAATGAATTCGCTTTACAAACAAAACACCAACAACACAAGGCAAATCGTTCCAATTTAAGACCAGAATATGAAAAGCTTTATATTCTGTGCGAAAAATATTACGCATACGCCACCATCCCTACAATGTAATGATCACATTTAGTAGTAGAAACAAAAAAAAAAAACATTTCATTTTTTTTTGTGACGCCTCTTTTCAAGCCTCACCCCTTAGTCAACTGTCATACTACAATCATCAAGGTCAATTGGAAAAGTTTGTGTTTTTGTGGAAAACAAACGAAAAAACAACACCCAAACTGAGAGCAACAACGTTAAATTTATTGTTCAATTTATTTCCGCCTTAGGTTTTTCTGCTGCACGAAAACAAAAAACAATTCAACGAGAAGTAATCGCATAGTGGGATTGCCTTGTTTGCTGTTGTTGCTCTGTTGCGGGGTGAACTTTTTGATTTTTATTGTTATTTAGCGGAAAAGAGAGACACAAAAATAATAATAAAAAAAGAAGAAGAAGAAAGCTGCGTCTTTGTTTAAATAATAATCCATCCAATTGAAATTGTAGCATTTTCCGGAACAAAGTTTTCATTTGCCTCTTTTGAGTGTCGCATGCCCTCTGTTTATTTTTTTTCATTTCTTCTACAAATTATTTTTAACGGACGAGGGTGGTTGCTGTGTCACGTTGTCTTTACATAACACAACAAGGTGGGGGTAGGGTCGTTTGACGTAAAGAGGAAAAGTTGCCCAGTTATTAAGGATCTGATGCATGCACAATGCACATGCATGCACACGTGTTCGGAATCTTTTTTAATTAATTACCATCTGCGAATTATACAGGAGCCAAGTCTTTCTTTTTATTACATATTATTGAAACTCAATTTAAGAGTTACATAGAGTGTTCGTAACGTATGAAAGACGATTTAAATAAATCGAAACCAATCTCATTTATTGGTGAAAATATTGAGAGTCTGTCACATTGAGATAAAGCACATGCACAAACATTTTGCAATGGCTATTCGATGGATTTTGCCTCTTTCGTTGATTAAGTTTAAGTTGACGCATCCTTTCAATGGATACGATGCTGTTAAAGATTACAAAACTCGTATTATTATTAATGTGGTATAAAATGTAGAACTTTTTTTCAGGTCTGTTTCGTTTTCACAAGTTTATTATTTGGTATCGTTGTTTAAATAATATTCGAAGTGAAATGTCAAAATCCATAAATTTGAAAGTTAATTGTAGCATATGCCATATATATATTACTAACTAGCTATCCCCGCCCGGCTTTGACCAATAAAACTGTTTTCGTAAAGAAAATCTTCTAACCAACTAAATTCATGTTGAATTTTCGACAAATATGATCTTACTGTATATTGAGATAAAAATAAAAAAAAAAAACACTCACCGTACAAAATCTATGGAAATATTCTGCTTTAACAAATCCAAACGCAAATAGATAAATAATTTTACTGTACATAGATAGATAGATGTTATTTCTGCAGAAAAGCCACTTAGGCTTCGCGGGAAACACAACTATTGTTAAAGCTTACTTGAATAAATAAAATTACAATTACAATTTTAGATTCTTTGGATTTTAGATAAAATGCATTTCTATTCTTTTGAATATATGTGCATTATTTCAATTCTAATTTTTAAGGAAGTATTTGGTGACATTTTTTTTTTTTTTTTTTAGTATACTATAAGTACTTAAATAGTGTCAAATGCCACTTCAATGGTATTGATAACAATAGTTAAATTATTGAAGGGGTGACAATTAAATAGTAATGTACACAATTGGAATAAAGAAAGGTAAAATTGAAGTTACATAATACAAATTAATTGTATAGAAGAAATAAAAGAAAATATTTAAATTACAACAGAATGTAAAAAAAAAATTGGTTCAAATTTACTGTAATAGAATAAGTCAATGTTTAACAGATTTGTCAAACAAATTAATCAAGTAAAATTTACGCATGGCGATGGTACGAGAAAACAGAACAGGTACAACGTTCGAAGTGGATATAAGCGGTACCCACCTTCAAAGGCATTTCGAGTTCCAATCGAAGCGAACATGCCATGCATTCATCTTATAAAGCTCACCGAAAAAAACTTGAATTTGTCTTTCGAATTTTTGTATGTACTAAGTATTTCGCCAATAGCAGAATGTATAGCGAAAGTATCCGTACATGTTTTGCAAACATTTTCAACTGTTACGCCAATTACGTTCAATTACGATGATGCTTCACATCAAAAATAAAACTCATTGTTCGTTTTTCCAAGATTTGAAAATCAGAAAAATAAAGCATGTTCGCTTTTGTAAATTGGACTTTCTCCAAATGGAAATTGTAAACAAGTTGTAATGATGCCAATTAGTTTTAGGACCCTTTATTCCAATTTCATTGAAAACCACGAGTAAACTGAGTACCGAAGTGATACGGATTTGATGTCGGAAATAATTTTCAATATTCAATTACCATATTCATGCATAAATATGAATGCAAGGTACCTACTTTGGACGTTGTTATTTTGTACACTCCACTGTATCAGAATGAATATTTTGCGTGCATTTGTAATGCAATTATTTCCGGCGCAGGTATTTGAATTCATTTTAATAGTCAGAGCTTATATTGAATATATTGAAAAATTTTGCTTGAATTTTTCACAAAATAATATTAAGCCCATAGAAGAGAAATATGTTCAGAAACTGTTGCCCTGTTGATTGCAATGAGTCGCGATTGTAACTAAATTGTGGCGTTGCTGGGTGCAGTCGTGAAATTTGCGCTTCTTGAGTCGCAACGATATGATTCCGACGAAGAAGGTTAACAAAAAGTTCAGCGGTAGTCCAGGGTATAAGTAATTTGACTTTTGGAAGCAAAATCATTTTTTTAGGTGACGGCCAAAATCGGTAGCAATCATCATTGTTTTCTACTTGTCCATTGTCCATCTCTTGTAAACGTCTTACATACGAGAGTACAATTGTTGTGAATCGTTCCTCAATTCAGTCGTTCGTTTATGATATAAAATAGCAGCTGTTTAAACCAGCCAAAAATCTTTCTCAACATTTGTCTGACTTCCGTGTCTCTTCGCCATAAGGTGTTGCATCTCTCAAGTTTCTTTACAACTGAGTTGCTTTCCTAGGCCACTTACCATAAGGGCATTTGCAGGTGTGACTCGTTCATACTCGTATTTTCATTACCATCATTATCATATTTCATTATCAGTCGACTGGTCTCTTTCACTATACATTTCAAAAGATTTGCCACCGGTCAGCTGAGAAAGTCGACCAACGTTACATAAAAGAAAAAAAAAATTCTATGTTCTCGTAGTCCTTGAAATACTATCCAACCAAAGGGAGAGACACATAGCGTGTATATATTTAACCAACAACACTGGATGCTCCCATTTGATAGCTTTAAATAACCCATACACCTAGCCACGCCAGAGACTTAAGAGGCAACCTCATTAAAATCCCGGACACAAATGTCTCTGTCGTCCCTTATAATATAAAATGTTTTCCACGTAGCATCCTCTGCTAAGTAACGTAATCCACACTCTATGGCATACTAAACCTGAGAACTTTATTTATATTCTCTCGGAGTAATTGTATATTGGCAATTTTTGTTTATTCTCACAATTTAAACCCGATACGCATACGCATATATTCCATTAAAGAGAACTGACTCGTACGTATAAAGCGGGTAACAGAAATACTTGACATACACCTACTTCTATAATTTTCTCTCCATGTGTCCTCATAGTATCAATCAGAGAATAAAATGTTACAATTCTAGGGTATATGCTCCGAATACGCCCTCAGTGCCTAAAGAAGATGTGTCCTTAGATTGGGACGATGTGGGCGAATCAGCCAACTTTGCTTCTATTTCCAACTCTCCGCCCCGGGCCTGTGGCAATGCAAGATTGCCATTCACGCCATATAGAGTGTGTATATGTCCTTTGGAAAGTGCGGCTATATCCCAAAAGACGAATTGCTCCAGTGCGTGCTTTAATTTATTTCCAAGGATTTGCCTGGACGTTTTTTTGTTCTTCCCTTTATTAAGACTTTTTCAGTTCGTTCTTTCATTGTGCATATATTGTGGCTTCGAGGGATGACATACATTAGCCAGCAAGCATGGTGCTACTCGTATACAGCTGCAGGACTTTTGGTTTCTGATTGCGTCTACACCACGTCAGGTTGAATATGGCTCATTGTTTACCTGGACGAATAGTTTTACCGAGGCGAACACGTAGACGGATAAGATATCAGATATGATGGTGGTTGACGGAGGTATCAGGGCCGTCATTATCACATCCTTCTCGGCCACTTACGCTCAAATAAATGGAAAAACAATTTTCAGGACAGCAGCTGTGTGTTTTTGGCTTATATACTTTTGTTTTGGTTCGACAGCGTGCACAATTCATCATATTGGATAGATGAAGGACTTGTGAGCTGAGTTGTTGCCCCATAAAATTTGCCGTGATATATATTCGGCATGCGTGTCCTTTAATAGATGTGCTAGGTGTCGTGAAAGTTGTTGTAGGTTCATATACCTACACACACTCGTGTATATGGTGTATATTTTTATATTTTTGTCTGTTCGACATTTCTGTCTCTCTGACTGTTTTGCAGATGTGCCTATGGATTATTATATTGAGTTTGAATGATTAATAGGCCTAGGGGACTTACAAATGGCGACATGAGAAATAAAATATTTTTATAGAATTTTCCTTCAATTCATTGCGATACGCTCTTTGAAGTCTTTTTTAGTCGAAGAAGTTAAGCGGCGGTGTATACCCATTCAGCATTCATTTAAATATGTTAAACTTTAGGCTGCAGACGAAAGACAATTTTGTTAGAAGTCCCATGCCTTCATAGGACTTAAAAAACAACCTGGGGTGTCAATTCTGAAAGAGGATTTTAATTAAGTGGGTCTAACAAATTGTCAATATTTTCTCGTTTTTGTAATTGGTAACCATATTAATATTGATCGTCCGCCGAAAGTCATGGTAGCTAGCACTGTATTCTATTATTTTGTATATTTTATATACCTGTAATAAAAACAATTATAATAATGATATTGATCGATCGAAAATAATTTTGTTTTAAGAAGCGTTGAACTCATATTTGTTAGTGTTGTACAACAATTGATATAAAGATAGATAGATATGCAGGCGCAGTGGCTTAGTGGTTAGTGTGTTAGACTACTAAACGAGAGGTTCAGGTTCGAATCCCGCAAAAACCCAATTTCCAACTCAAAGTTTTTTCACTGCGCCACCTCTCGCGAACGTCTGACAAACATCCGAGAGTATAACTGTCTTGAAACAGCTTTTCAATTAGTCGTTTGGAACCGGCATAAAATTGTAGATCCCTTCCATTCGTTCCACAAATTAAATCTCTCGCAAAACGAATAGTTGTGAGAAGCTAGGCCTAGTCCCTACGGACCTGTTGAGCCAAAAATTATTATTATTATTATCCACCAGAATAACGTGATCGACCATGTCAAAGGCTTTTGTAATATCAATAAACAATCCAGTTGTACAGTTTTTACTATCAAGATAATACATTGTCTGAGAACAGAATTGCAGTAAGGCATCTTCAGCAGATTTCCCTTTCCAAAAGCCAAACTGCTTAGGACTGAACTAATTGTTGATGTCTAAAAAATGTACTATTCTGCATTTTATCAGAGAAATAGGCCTGTAGTTACACAGTTCGACAGCAGAACCTTTTTTTTGACTATGAAAACCAAGCAATTTTCTGTAGAATCAGACTTGAGATACTGTCTGCGCTACAAGAATTGTTTTTTTTTTTTTCAAACAACAAATAGCTTTGAAAGTTTTAAGAGATGTTATGGGTTTATAAAAAAAACTTTTATTTTGAAATGGTTCAGCACACAGACAGAGAGAACAAATTGAATTGACTGGACAGGGTTGAAGATTACTGGCAATATTTGTGTAATGTTCATTTAAAGCTTCAGCGATTTCATATTTGTCAGAGACCAAACAGTGACTGATACGCAGAAGAAGGTGATTTTGTAGAAAAGGATTTATTAGTAAACTATTCACTAATTTCCATTCATTTCTTAAGTTTCCTCTGGCAGCAACAAAACAATTACGACAAATTGAAATCTTCTTTTCAGCTCCTCGCATAATTTAGTGTATTTACTTTTTAATATAATATTACTAGGGTAACGAAACGATAGCATTTCAAGTTCAGTTTATTTTTAGCATTGACTTTATTCACTAAGCACCGGTAGATCGAAGGCTTTAGTCTTTTTATTCATTTTTTCGGATGTAATAAACAAAAAGAATTCAAAATATTATGCTTCTTAAGGCATTCAATAAAAATTGCACACACAAATAAACGTCATCCCAAAACTCAAGAAGCAGATTTTTTCTGAGTCTTCTGAAGTTAATTTTCATAATTTAACTTACTGATTTAGAATTATTGATGTTCTTCCTGTTTAAAGATTCTATTAGGAGACCTGCCATACAGTGGTCTGTGATCATCAGATCAAGAACACATTTATCACATTTATTAGATGAAGCACATTTGAAGCTCCCATTAATGTGATCCAAACATGAACCTGACACGATCCTAGTAGTCTCATTGATGAAAGAATTATGCGCAGCTAATAAGGCTAAATATTCAATTGAATGAGTTTATTTATTGATTACTGCTTCGGCGACTATGATACAGATCAAGTCCAAATGTTTCATTCATATGATGAGATTAGTCGTAGTCGTCATTGAATAATTAGGACAAAATAGGTTAAATAGAATTCAAAATACAATTTTTTGCCACACCTTTGTCGAGACCCTGAGCATAGTTAAAAACCTACAATCATCAAAAGAATATAGTTTTAGCTCGGCTCAGTCGTGATAGGAGTCTGCCTCTGGTTGTCGATGCACATTTACGATTGATCGAGTAGAGTGCTTAACTGTACTGAAACCGACATTTTTGTCGGAAACTTAAAAAAAAAAAGTAGGCCAACATTACTGTATGCTCACATTCCTGTTGGGCTAAGATAGTTCCATCTGTCGGCTTTGGCATTGAAAGTTGTGTCGTGTAGGAAGCCGGCCTTACGCTTGAGTTTATTTGATGAAATTCCAATTTTACTACTTGAGCCACGACAAATAAAACTAAAAACACTTCGCTGCCTCTTGCAGACTCACTGCCTGATGAAAATATTGTCAGAAATACACATATCCTAAAAACACCCAAAAGCTAACTTAAGACTCTCAATACTCCCATACGCTTCAACAACTTAGAACGAATTAAATTTATTTGCACGGAATGCATGACTCCAGAAAAATAATCTCCTAGCTATTTTGTAAAACATTTCCTTTTCCTGTTTGCAACTCTTCAACACCAATGTTTGCCTACCTTTTCGCTGTTCAGATCCAATTTACTTATACATAAAGCTACTCTCTGGTAAAAATATTTTTTTCTTGCAACACCTATCCCACTTGTTTGCTTGCAATCTCAATCCTGGCAAATTGATACCGCACCATTGTGTTAGGCTTGTAAATGTATCTCTTTTATCCTGCTGGATCCGAACAATATGCTCTCGAAATCTGTATCTATAGATCTGCAGCTCTGGGAGTCTATTGTTGATGCAACACTCACCATCCTTGGGGAAAAAACTCAGATTACCTACCTTCATCGCCAACGTGTGCGTAGGCAGGGTAAAAACAAAACACCTTACTTATTCGCGGGTGTGTGCGTCTTTTTTTTTAATGCAGCATTTGCATTCTTTTGTAGGAGGGAAACAATACAATCATTTCTAGGAATAGTCCCTCTTTTCCAGGTACACATACACTAGGAGCAATTATTTGTTCTAGGACTAAAAACAATAAACCTGAGTGGTGCGGATGAAAACGGTGTGTGTGCACAAGCAGTTGTAATTAATTTCCTGCCTCTGTGCGGGCAGACTTTGTTAGCTTAATTAAAATCTCGGGAAACATATTAGCTAACATACATCGTTGTTGCATCCCGACTTGTGAACGGGAGATATTGAACCAGGATAATATTGTAGGAGGCGGGGATCTACAAAGCTTGTTATCGCATCACACGCCAGCATTTCTTTGCTTGTGTACAGACGCACACAGAAAGTATGGGTGACACTTTGTTTGGCTTACAGTTACAGTCTATATCGCTGAAGGCAAGGCAGTGTCCTTTGGAGGATAATAAAACGATTTGTTAGAAAGGGTTTAGCTGAGATTATTGACAGCAGGAGATCGATGAGCCGGTCGGCTGTGAAAAATTAATGAACACAGTCAGGTTGATCTAATATATGTATGTGTCTTTCTAGGGATTAGTTTGTGTCGTTGTTCAGCTGAAATATATATTTTAAGAACGATAGGCGTCGAAATGGGGGCTTGATTGATTTGACGGTCAGAGATTGCATGAAAAGAGCTTATTTTTAAGAAGGATTATGTATCTTTCTTGTAGTAAGTATGCATAATGTGGGCGGGTTGTACTATTGATTGGTCTTGGTAGGCGGGTGCAGTCGATACAAAAAAATCAAAATAGTTGGAACAAATGACTTATGTTTTAGTTCGCGCCATTTGGACATTATGTACGCTATTTTTAAGCAGCCTAATGCGAATTGAAAATGTGAGTAATATCGGTTAGTCTTTGTTAGTCGTATTTTGTAGAGGTTTATGAAAAATTGTACCTCCTAAGTCAAATCATTTGCAAAATACATTTCATTTTTCAATTTCAATTTCTTTAGACCAACACAAGTGTTTGAATACCAAGCCTAAGCTAAACCCCATAAACATCTTGTCTCGTCCAGGGCTTTCTATGAAAATATACAAATTGATGAATAAGCTCGAGTTGATTCTAAATTCCTAGCCCTTCCCTAAACTAGATGCTGGAATTTACTGATCAAATTCAGCATTACAAAAATTTGCTCATTACTTAGCCTATACCTACAGTGAGCTGAGTTCGAAGAATTTTTGTTTCTTAAAACAAGCCTAAACCCCAAGAGAAATGATTGCAAAAAGCGTCAAAAAACAAAAAGGTTTTCTTAGACTCTTCGAAAAACCCATCACAAAACCATATAAAAAAGATTAAAAATGGGCTTACCACGATATGTGGAAAAAAAAATCTCGAATTAAAAAAATCTGGAAAAAAAAAATTTCGAAAGCTTAATCTCGAATAGATAACAAAAATCTCGAAAAAAATATCTCGAATTAATATTAATTTTTGAGACAACGGTAACAATTTGCGCAGTGCCCCCCCTGCAACCCCCATGCTTGGGCTTACTGTTGGATTACGCGGTGGGTGCGAGGTTTTTTACTTATATTTTTTGTTGAATTTTCAAATTGTTGGGTGGGACATATGGCCCAACATTTTTTCCTGGGGTAAAACAAAATCTCGAATTTACCTTTTAGTTACGAGATTTTTTCGAGACATTGTCTTTCGAGATTTTTATAACTACATTCAAGATTTTTGTATATTCGAGATTTTTGCATTCGAGATTAAAAAAAAATTTCGAGATTTTTAGCCTTCGAGATTTTTGTTATTCGAGATTACATCGTGATCCCATTAAAAATGCATCGTGTGCAAAAACTCATTTAAAACGAATCCAAAAAAAAAAACGTTCAAAAAGATATCCATATCCACATAACAAACACACATAACTTTTAGCCGTTCGATCAAAAACGCGCAAAAGAAATGCGAAAAAAATGCCTCAGAGAACTTTAGGAAAAAATAATAGTTGGCGCAACAGGTCTGTAGGGACCCAGGGCCTAGCTTTTCGTAACCATTCGTTTTGTGTGAGTTTTTAATTTTTGGAACGAATGGAAGGGATCTACTATTTTATGCCGGTTGCAAACGGGCCGATTGAGAAGCTCTTTCATGACAGTTATACTCTCGGATGTTTGTCAGACGTTCGCGAGAGGTGGCGCAGTGAAAAAAACCCTGAGTTGGAACTTTAGGAAAACTCTTTAAAAAAACCGAATAATTACAGCAAGGTTCCAGAATTCGAGTGAAATTAAATCGGAATCAAAATTGCAAATCGAGTGAAAAGACTCCAAAAAGCGTTAGAATGGGCGCCCAAAAATGTGTCAAAAGAGTCATCGAAAATCATGTCAATAAACGAGTTGACCAAAGCTTCGAATATGAGTTCAAAAATGCATCCAGAAGCTCGTGGCAAAACTAGTCTAAATATGTGTCGAAAGACTCCTCATTAAACGTGTCGAAAAAAATCCATTAAATTAGGTCCTCAGGTGTATAGTGTATAGAGTTTGCAGCTTGCGATTGCAATTGATACATCTCTATATAGATCCAAGGCCCAGGACACTGGATCTTTATTATCGCAACTTATGCCTACCACATCATTTGATGGCAAGATGCAAGTTAGCACTGCAGCCAATTTATATGGAGAAGCAAGCAAGATTGCTATCAATGTCATTGCTGGCAGCTGCACATGTTAACAGCCTAAAATTCATTACCAAAAGCGTTTAAAAGAGCTGCAAAAACAATGTATCGTTTATAATATTATTAACCAAACACAATATGTTATGCTGATTGTTTGGTTATGTTTTGTCACCCCTCTACCGGTGCAGACAAATCTGTTGAAAGGCCATTTAGAGACCTCAGATATTTCCATTAATTATCATTAACACATTATTTATTTGTCAAATTACCCTTATTTCACAAATGTGCGTACAAAACAAAATTGCCTTTTAAGCTATTAATTTTATAACAACACGACAGATTGCTGCGCTTTTCACATTTAGCCACAAAAAAGAAACGCTTCACTAATTAATCAAATTTGAAAGCGATTTCCATCACATAATGGCCAGGTCGACACAAATGGAATTGTTAGATATTCTTTTTGACAAATTTCTCCAACAATTTCATTACCATAGCCTCACCTTGGAGTTGGTATCCACGCAGTTCCTCAATTTTCCACTCTCCTGAATATCTCACACTCAAGTGAGATCATTTCTCATGGACGATGCCGTCGTCGTTTTCGTTGGCGTTGGCGTTGGCGTTGGCGTTGTGCTGGCGACAACGTTGGCGTTGCATTGATTAATCCGCTACCACTTAGCAAACAAAGGAGGACACTTATTTAATGTACAAGACTCTGTGGTGTTGCTGGTCTGGGGTTGGGCTGCTCTGGTTGGGTTCGCTGATACTGAAATGAAAAATGATTATTACACTTTTATGCCGGTGGAATTTATACCCCACTTGTCATCTGCAAATCATTACCATCTTCACCCAGGAGTGTTTGCTGTCTCATTTTCCGTATACCCTCCCTCCGATGCCGACACCGACGACTATCCAATATAATTTCATGTAAAATCCAGGAAATTCCAAGAGAATTTTGCGACTTATTAAGGGGTGAAGTGCCTTCGAAGGACTTCTCAACTCCTCAAGCATGCGGTACGGGAAGGGGCTGCTCTACATTTCAGAGCTCCAGCTCAGCAGGTGCGCCTGCTGTGGGAGCGAGGAGATGGAGTGCTGGTTAGTGTGCTGTAGCTATCATTTAACCCCATAACCCATTTATAGAAATTTATAGCAAAACTTTATTACGGGTTTTAGTTGGGAGGGATCTTAGAGCCATTCATCATTTGTCGACCATTCTCGTCGGGGCGGACATGGTCGGCGTATGTGTGAATGTGGACTTGGTGCGTGCACTTTCGCCACAATGGGAAAGGTATGTTTAGAAATATGAAATTGCAGTCACGGAAAATGGAGCTTCGAATTACAAGAAGGTGTACGGTTAACAATGGGGGGTGCATTTGGTCTGCAAATTGCGTGATATATAATGCCCATTTAGCGTTTATGTGTGCTGAACAGTGTAAACAGGCCAGCATGCTAAAGCGAAACTACAATTATTGGCAAACGAATTAACTGCGCACTTGTAGTAAAGTGAACAATAGTATGGAAGGCGTTGGCGGTTCGTATATTTTGATAAATTTGATTATTTCTTGAGAACCTGATTTACAGAAGACACGTCCGCCAGTTGGCATTGCCACTTAAGGTAGTTGTAATACGACGGAAAACTCCTTGGATTGCGCTGATGTGAACGAAGCTCACAATTATATCTGAAACAATGTCTGCCACGCTCTTCGCGTGCATTTCTGGCCGCACAAGTAATTCCGTTCAAGAGTTATGGCGCACTTCCTCCTTATATGTACGTTTGACAAATGGCTCTGCGACTTAGTTAAATCGTTTCCATACCGCGAAAATACCTACCGCTACACCAACATACCTGAAGGAAAGTGCAAATTAAAGGAGCTTCCCACATACCATGTGCTGTGCTGCCATCATCCATTTTATATTCCCCGAACATGCAGGAACAATTTATTTAGTAACCATGAACGCACGATATATACAATTCTCCTCTGTACGTATGGTACGTCTTTGTACACCCACCTACTGACATTCGTGTACATATAAGCGGATACGAGCTCTTAACTTTTAAACGGGGTGTATAGCAGTTCATTTCTTTTCATAAAGCTGCAGTTTGCAGTCCCACATTTCGGTCCAAAGTCCTTGTAAAAGTCGATTCAGTCTAACCCAATCCTTGAAATCCCTTAAGATAGTGTCACTAGCAATTTGTTTGCTTCGGTTGGTAAAAGTTGCAGCAGTTGAATACACAACAGCAATGTACACTAAGATAAATCAATTTTGTGTCAGGAAAATGGCAACTCAGTTGCAATGTTTATGGAAGCGATGTGAACCCTGGCGCAGCAGTGTTAGGTATGGTTCTGGTTGCACTAAAGGGTGAGGTGAGTTAAGAGTAGTACTTACATCCGGCCACTTAATGCGTTTTGTGTGCAGCAAATCCCCCCTTGTGCAGTAGCGGAAAATACTCGTAAAATTTACTTACAAGTTATATTATGAAAGGGCAATAAAATGTCCGAAAGGATTTTTCACATGAACGAACTTTGTGAAATTACTCGCTTGAACTCAAATGTCAGATGAAGTTTTTTTAGCAGACGTTTTTTGTATGGAGTGCGTTAACCTCAGCTGGCTATTGATGGCTTCGAAGGACTCGGAGTCAATACTTGCAACAGATTGTTTTTATATTTCCATTCGACATTAAAAGGAGAGGTAGTTTTGTGACGTTATGGTGAACTTTTGCCTTTGACCATTTTTTCTATTGTATGTCCTTTCATGAAGTAGTAGCTGGGCTGTAGAGCAATGGGTTCTAGATTGAGACTCGACCCATGTTGTTGAACGAACGTTGGGTATAACTTTTTTCAGAAGCTTTGCCTTTCAATATCAACGTAGCATTTCAGTTTCCTATAGCATTTCGAAAACTTAAAGCTCACTCAATCGAGGTTGCGCCACTCTAAGCTTAGAATACAGTATGATTAGCTACTTGCATATGGAACTTCTTCTGTATTTTATAAATTATATTTCGTCCTGAAACTTTTATAGTTATACATACAATCATATTCTTGTTGTGAATGCAATGCCGATGAATCCCGATTTGACAATCAGATTCGATTCTCTTTAGCCCTGATGTGTGAGCAAATTTCCCACAAAAATTGGCATTTGCTCAGCTGCTTTTAGTGAACTTACTTCAGTCCTGGGAGGAGAAAAAATGCACTCTATTATTAACTTACTCAAAACAAAAATGTTTACTAAGGAAATTTACTTGCAGCTCCTAAATGCATTCGAATATATCATCGAATACGTCGTGGAAATTCGAACGCCTTTCCAGACTTTTCTTTTGACAAAACACTTATAAACTGATGAAAAATGTAAGCCCTATTTTCCTCCAACTCATACACGCATATTATTATACTTTGTGATTTATGGTGCTTAACACAAAAACACTGCATGCTAATTATGCTTATCATAGAACATAGTAAGTACGACGCAAGATCCAAAGTCAACAAAAATACCGTCCACTAGTCAGAACAACTGACGTCAGACACGATGAGATATCAGACTAGAATTATACTTTCACCCATGTTAATTGCAAAACGTTTGCGTTTACGACTTCTTTTAGATTGCTAAGAATCCACTCCCTTTCACCACTCCGCTCCCGCAAATAGACTCAATGCCTTTGCTGACAATAAAATTTTTAAATCACCGATTCACCCCGTGAATTAGGTAAAAGGCAAGCTGTTCGTGTACAGTGTACACGCAAAACAGAAAACCAATCCTCTTATTTGATTACGGTTTATTAAATCTCTCCTTTTTCCCCGGCTGCTCTCTGCGTTGTAATTCCAGGTGTTACAGCCGCCGGTGTTAAGGTGTAAACTACCCTTGGTGGAAAAGTTTCCATGCCGTTAGATAATTACGAGTTAACTCAATAAATCTACTCCAAGGCAAAAGACACGAAGCAGCAAATAAAACACTAACACCCTTTGTGAGCATAGGAAAACACACAACTGTGAAAAGAAACTACAACACAACGAAAGAGAAAGAAAAAAAAAAAAACGCAAGAAAATCACAAGGATTCCAATTCCAAGAAAGAGAGTAAAAAAGAAGCAATGTTGTTCGCTTAATAACTTTAAGTGCTATCCCGGGTGAGCTCATACTAAATTAATTTATCCAACAACTGCAGCGAGCTACACAATGACACGTATACAACCCATCCATACCGTGTACAAGCACCTCCGACTTTCGTAGTATGCGAAAGGGCATTTCCTCACGAAAGTCGGACGGGATCTTTTGTTGGAAATTATAATCCACTTTCACTTCTATTGTCCTTACCGTGCCATCCAATACTGCGACCGTGAAGGAGAGCCGTGCTTTATTTTTTTTTATGAAGTCGCCTTCACGCCCCCAATCGAATGGGTTAACGTTCGCTGCGCCACTAAAATTAACTTTTAGATTACAAATTGTATTTAGATTAAGTCCTTCTTCGTGAGTTCTTGGACTGGCTCTCGTTCCAACTATCGAGGTGTGGTTTACAATGGATTACTTTCGCCGACACGCTGTGTAGATAAATCCTTTGTCCGCATTGACTGGCAAAATGTGAACAACCACCGTGCAAGGGATTAAGTGCTATTAGCAAATTTATATTGAACGCACGATTAACATGCTAAGCAAGGGCGCAGCGTACCCGGGCCAATTGAAATGTTATGAATTTCGCAGCAGTCGGATGGGCGCAGTTTGTGTGTACGGCTGTGCTTTGGATACAAGATTATGGTTGACAGGGCTGGCGAATAATTCGGAACCTGTGGCGGCTGCAGGATTCCGAGAATTTATAATTAACATCCAGGTGGTACATAAATTAGCCTATAGGTACTCGAATTTGAATGGAGTGTGTGTGGGCTGCAAATATCTATACATTAAGTCTCAATGGCACGAGTACGTCAATTTGCAGGTATGTGATTGCGTGCGAGTTGTCATGAGGTTTTCGTTGACCGAAATAATTTTGAATCTTAAATTTTTAGTCGACTGCGGCTAATGTTCTCCTCAAAGTGGTGAGTAATAGATAGTTGTACCACAAATAAGGGAAACTTACACAAAACTAATGGCATCTTGGGTCTC
Source organism: Cheilosia vernalis (assembly GCA_949126925.1). Lineage (NCBI taxonomy): Eukaryota > Metazoa > Arthropoda > Insecta > Diptera > Syrphidae > Cheilosia > Cheilosia vernalis. The sequence continues at coordinate 9,897,088 of OX421362.1, forward strand.
CTCTCAGAGAATGAAGAAATATTGTAGAAGACGTTAATTAACCAAGTGCTGCATGGTGAGAAGCATATAGGCAGGCAGACTGTGCCAAAAGGAGATTAAAAATACAGTTTCGAGAGAAAAATTCATCGCTTGAAATGTCTGTCAATTCTGTGGATTGTTTAAGGATTTTTGTTTAAATAGTTTTGAACAACAATGCACCACCAGAATAGCTTTTGGGTCGACACTCACTGACCAAATTTTAGCAAAGGAAGACCACAATATGAATATAACCAAATGCAATGTCAAAGTAAACTTAAAATTTGCTTAAGCATGCACTGAAACTGATCCAAAAGAGATTGAAAAAAATCACTGCGAAATTAGTAAAAAACATTCAAATAAAACTAAATATCAGATGGATTTCGTTGAAATTAAAATTTTTTTTTAAAATTTGTTTTTAACTATATGCGAAAAAGCATTTATAAAAAATACGTCGCGAAAACTCATAATCCCTGTGTGGTTTATTTACACAACTCATTTCACAGACGCGCTCATAATCAAGAAATACTTTCAACAAGGATTTCGCTTCTAGCCAAACAAGTGCAGAAAATAACTTTAGGTACAGAAGACCTACATGTTGTTGTTCAAAAATCTATTTTCGATAAGAGAAGATCAGCAGTGTGAGAGCGGCAACAAATAACAAAGTTTCCCCATAAACTTTGGCAGATTCCATAACCAAGTATCCACTTGAACCTATGCTCTGCAGCACCAATAACTCCTTTGAGATACCAATGTATTAACTTTCTCACAAGGGGGAGAAAACATTCTAGTTAGCTATCGAGATATTAAAATAGCCAAGCGTTTGCATCTATACATACGTAAACATGCGGTATACAGTTTTTACTACACCATATATATATATCCAGAAGTTCTACCCATTAGGAGCTCTCGTATACCCAAACGCCCACTTGACATTGTGCCTAACATCAATCAATGTGTATATTGTAAACAGACTTTAATATTTGACAATCAAATAAAATAGCAAATAAAGGATAGCCCAGGGTATAGAAGGAAGTCCTTTAAGGTATTATTATTCGGGAAATACCCAGCTGGGAATACCAGTGGGGTGTGATAAACTCTACTGGCATTGGCATTCTAGTAATTGAGGATTAGTTGAAGATTTGAAAGTCTCTCTCCGGAATGCAACACACCATCTGACGGAGGTGACTTTCTGCAAAGACTTACGGTCGTCGAGACATGTCTTTCTGTCCTTGGGAGGGGACTGATGGGAAAATTTGCTTGCGTTTTACTTGGCATTGTATCCAAGCAATGATAAAATTATTAAGGAATCTCGGTTTTGAGGTGAGAGCATGTACATTGGGCTATAGGTGGTGAATCTAGATTTTGCAGATGGGGAAAAACCAATGTGTGTGGTGGGTGTTTTGTGGTACTATAGGTAAATAAGTAATGGACATTCATTTCAAGGAATGCTATTTATTAACGAAGAGACAGTTGTTTAATGAAAAGACAAGCTGGCCCGGCGAAGTTAGTTCCGCCCCAATTCATTAACGTAATGAAAATAATAATTCCGAGCATTTCCTACAATTGCACATGCTTCTTTATGCAATTCGGTCAATTTAAATTCTTTATTCAAAAGTTTTATTAAATACTATGACACTTAAAAAGAAAAGAAGCAGAACAAAGTTTGATCCTTAAGTCCACTTTTGCTCTAAATTAACAAAAATCAGCTTCTGCTAGCTATTGTGACTGCATTTTGATGTTTCACTTGAGGCTTGTTGTTGATAATGTGAACTAAATAAAAAAAAAATATTATGATTTAACAGATAAAGCAAGACGAAATTCGAACAAATTAACACGCTTGTGACAAAAGAGACTTAATACTTGACTGTTAGTTTTTCGAAAATAGTCAAAATGTTTTTTTTTTACTATTCACACAAGTACATTTAGAATTTGGTAAATCTGGTACATTCTTCGATCAACGTCTTATTAAAAATTTTAACTGTGCGTCGTGCTAATTTTCCAATTATCTACTTGACTTACTCACCAAACCAAAACCTTGGACTATAGAGATAAAAAAGATAGAATTGTCTATCAATCGACAAAATGTTCTGTTAATAATGTCTTGAATCACCTTGAAGGTTAGTTGCAGTTCCTTTGTAAGACATGCAATTTTTATCCTTTTTACCAAAAAGGCATGATTTTTTGTCGAAAAAGGCATAATTTTTTAAGGGTTCTGGCATAAAAAGTTCGATCCGGCTTAGCATCACTGGCGGTGACTCCAATCTAACTATTTCTCAACTTAAAGTCAAACCTACTCGATTTCTATCCAGATTATTTTTTCCAAAGTGCCTTTCCCCATGAAAAACGAAATGTATTCCTACAACACCACCTGTCGAGAATTTTCCGACTTTTCTTTTTTCCTTAACCATCCCTGATTCAAGACGAACAGAATTAAACAAAAATCATTCAAATCGGTTGAGCAGTTCTCGAGCCTTTACCCGACTAACGCACAGGCACAGCAATTGATTTTTATTTATATAGAAGATAGAAGATAAGATAAGTTCTTAAACATTTTTCAACTTCTATCAGCAAAATACTCTTTCGTCAACCAACCCGTACCCTGAAAAATAAAAAAAATTAAAAACAAGCACCCCCATTTGCCTTCAATCCAAATCATACCGCCTAAGATAATTTCCGTGGACAACTAATTTACCTCACCCTATCTATTCCAGTCAAGTCTAAGCTAATTTATACCTCCTGTGAGTTGTAGCAGCGTTCTCTGAATTTATCACAACTATTTCCTGAACACCCAGCATAACGAAAGTCGCAAATGCACACTCGAATAGCACTCTATCCTTGAACTAGTATCTATGCTGTTCGGTGTAAACATAAATATAAGGGAGTTATGAATGTGCATGTGCACCTAACTCAGTTTGAGAATTGTGTTACCATCCGGCTTCCGCTTTCACTGTGATATTGCAGCTGGCTTATTTCAATTAGCTGCAAGTATTAACTGTTTGCCTATAACATGACACGATATACACACATCTATACAATGGTCACAATTAAGATACAACCATTTGGTATCAAACGCATTTGTTGCCGAATAGTGCTGCAAACGACTCTCCGGTCGCAGACAAAGTAGTCATATACCATATACGAGTATGGCAGTAAATTCGAGGTAAGCAATGGGAATCCAGTGCAAAGGGGAGAGCTTTCGGCAGGATTTACAGAATTTAGACCACCAATTTGAAGGTAATCAGTGGTAATTCGATTCCCTTTTGCGATTGGTGAGTGGGGACTCCTTAGCTGTTTTGTCGAATGTGTTTGTGTCGCATGTAGGTACTAAAATAATGAGCGTGATGAATATAAACGCAAATGAAGTTACAGATTTCAATAGAATTGTGTACCCCACAAAACCGTTCTAAACGCGAGTATATTGTTGCTTGTTGGACCATCGACTATATGATGTGTACCAATGAGGTGATGACTGTTACCATTCAGAAATTATGCAAATTGCAAGAAAACATTGCCCAAGGCAAGGAAATGGTGAGCCGCCGATGCTTTCATTAGCACTTCCCAATCAACACCTCGATATTGATGGTATTGGCATTAGGCAAATAATAATCCAACCATAGATCGATGCATATAATTTGCAGATGCAGGTCGCCAATATTGGCACATGTTCCTTGCATATAAAAATTAATTTTAATCGGAATGGTTTCACTTAAATGTCGTTTTATGTTATGGCGCAAAAAATGTCAATATGTTTGCTTTGACTGCATTTACCCCCAGTGCAGTATGTCAATGATATTTATAAGGATCGCTAGGTGATCAATTTGGTAAAAGCCTCTTGAATAAAGGAATCTGGATTGTATGGGTTTTTTTAATTTTTGGCTTCCATTTCCAGAGCCCCATCACGTCACTGTTGCATTAAGAACCGTGCTTAAGGGGAGCTGCTCTGTCTTAACCCTGCCAAGAATATCAACTTTTAGAGCACTTCATCGAGTCCAGATTCTTTATTGAATATGAGAATCAGAGATAAACGATACTGAGACCCCCATCTCGCTTTCCTCTTGCCGCTGGCCCCTTTATTTTTTTTTTAAATTCACTATTTTGTTTTCCTGTCGGTAAAATACAAAACTACAAAAAATGTGAAATAAATTCTCCCAACATAGTGAGGGAATGTGATAGAGTTCGGGAATACAATATTTTTGCCTTACTGAATGCTATTGATTAGTTATTATTATTATATACTTGTAAAAGGTGAATAATATAATTTGTTATTTTAATAAAACTATCTAAATGAGAAGTTTTATATACTAGAATAGAAACATATTATTACAAACATGGTTTGTGTATTTGAATATCATTAACTTCGATTTCATGAGTATATTTTTCTTAAATAACTGAAGAAAAATTGCTCCAAATGATTTTATTTTCCCTCAACCAATCTACATTATTCATTTGGCATAAATATTTTAAGCAAAAATACTATCCACACGAGTAACGAATAATTTAAAATTTAACGGATAAAATTATATGAACGCTGACAGCAACTTTGCCGACAGCGGAAGTTTATATTTTTAAGTTTTTTTTTTTTACAAAATTTCGAACTCGAGATATTAATAAATTCTGAGTTTTTGGGCTTACAGTTCGGGAGGGGGGTTTTTTTTTTGCAAGCTAACCTCAATATTAATGGTACTTCCCATATAAAATGTTCGTACCAGTTTGATTTGATCGAAAACGGCTAAAACGATTCCAACCAAAATTTATATTTAAGCTTAAGTAGGTGAATATACCATGAATGCGTACCAGTTTTTGGCTAATAATTCGAACAACGGTACTTTTGAAATTTCGACATATCTCGAAAACGGTCTATACGATTGTAACAAAAATTAATTTCTTATGTTTTTCTCTATATTATCGTACAATGGATTTTTGAAAAAAAGAGATAATTTTTTAAAAATTTAGTTTTTTTCAATTTACCGGAAAACGGCGATAACGATTTTGACGAAAATTCTAACGTAAAGTCAAATGGATGTTTTCAAAACTATTGTGTCTCCAATTTTCGATTTTCTGAACACTCTGAAAGTCAGTTAGACTCGCACTAAACGAGAGATTTTCATGTTTTGGTGAGCCGGGATTTTTGTAGTTTTGTAACATTTGTCAATTCGAATTTCTCTGTATCAATACTAGCCCACCGAATCAAGGCACTTCCGTATAAATATGGCTTGTAGGCAAAGCAACAGGAAATTTGCCGAAGTTGGTGGTCTCATTGTCTCGTGTGAGAATGAGTAGTGGGTCCATGGTTTCTATACAAAACTTCTAAATTTTTCTAAGTACTGTAGATAATTACGCAAACGTACGCACTTATCTGATTTATATAGCTATTTTGTGCGCTGTTATTTTTGTAATACTTGCTTTGAGTACCTACTTAGGCAACCTAATTCTACAACTCCACATTTCATTCGTAAGAACCCTCAAAAGACATCTAATTTCGTAGTATAAAAAAAAAGGAAAGCAGCTCAAAGCACCCTCGGCGGATCATTTAACAAGCGCACGCATCCATCCGCCTACCCCAAACAGCCAATTCTAAGTCAATTAAAACTCTATAATTACAACAGAATTGTCTTCCACCTCATTATGCTCATGTGATGTGTATTCTGATGAAAAATTAAATACACTCTGCAATCCAAGAAATTACAATTAAACACAATTATCTGGAATTAACATACCAGTTTGCCAGCACACGCACACTCGCTCGGGTCGGTGTAAGCGCACACAAAGCCTTCTAAGGACCTTGTCACTGTTAAGCTTTGCAAAATATCTCCGTCGGGGTGTGAACGTGTCTTCAACCAAAGTGCCATTCTCTTTTTTTTTTGTTCGCTTTTCTCTGAGATTGAATTTTCTGCCTGCACCTCCTTTTGCAATTTACATGTACTATCTACTCAACACCCGCACCTACACAGACTTCTCTGTACAAAAAGGGGTTCAAGTGGGTAGAGGAGTGCTTTTGGCTGTGAAAATTAGAACCTAGGAAATGGCTTAATGGGGCGACGATGCTATGTCGGGGGTGTAGTCGGGCCAAAATTGCGATTACTATTTCCGATTGTTGTTAATCCGTACGGCTCAGTGGTGGTAAATTCATTCCACCCTCAAGGTGTGACGAAGGATTATAAGAAATTTGACATCGCAAAAGATGAAAGAAAAAGTCAATTTGTTCATTTAAATTCCGAAAAGCTCGTGAGGGCTTCAAGGTGTTCACGAATTGGAAAACTATCAAAAAACGAGGATTGATGTGATGGGAGGACAAAAGATAAAATTGGTTTTCTCGCGAATGCTGGAAAATAAAAAAACGAAAATCATTCTGAATGCACTTAAATTTTAAAATCCATTACAGAAATCAATGAAGATGCGGCCGAGCAGATGATTGGCCATGCACTTGCTACTGAGGTCGAGATGAGATTTCTTTTATTCCTTTTGAATTTGGATCTTCTGGCTGTGGATATTCAATTTCTATGTAGCTCTTCTCAATTTCAATAATTTTTGAGACTCAGCCAGTCGGAATAAGTGCACTAAAGGATTCATTTGCGGGCTGTTACTCTATTGGTTTGGATATTATTGAATTTAGTGGTTGGTTGTCAACGGCTGGTTTTGAAGGATTTACTGCCTCAAAATTTCATTAAGAGGCACGGTCGTTTGATGGTCTTGGGGCTGAATAGTTCCAGGCTTAAGAATAAATCACCGAATTTATTGAGTCTATCGGAAGTCGAGGGCAAATGAGCAGAACTCATCAGCTTACATTTACAAAGAGGTGTCTCAAAATTTAAGTTCATTTCGAGAAAAAATTATATCAGGACGATACTCAAGTGCCAAACTTTGTTGCTGTTTCTTTCTACTCTTTATGCTGCATGTCCAAATCTCTCTCAGCATGAATTCCTTAAATTCAAATATATAAGCGTAAAAAAAACCACATACCTACCTAACATAAAAAGACACATGAATTGGAAATATTATATTTTTCTCTTGCAGTCAAGATTTTGCTGTTTTTTTTTTGTTTTTCGATTCATGTCGTCGTTGTCGTCCTTTTTATTTGTTGGTGCTAATCTTTAAGGAATTTTATTACACCTTGGGGTGTACTTAAACGAAGGCAAACATTTCTTCTTCCTTTGCTCCACATAAATATACCGCTTCTCTACTATTCCCAACTAGAGGGTTGCTCGTTTATTTGTGGAGGTGCGGAGAAAAGGTTGCTTGTTATCGCAAACGCTGCACAAATTTTCCAATTTTCGCCCGATTGTGTGACGTTCGTTTTTCTCCATCCCTCTATCACTTTTGCGATTTTATTTTATTTTCTATCGATTTTATCGGGACAGATAACTGTAAGCTAGTTGGTGGATACATTTATATATACATTTGAATATATTTCATTCTTAAACGCCATGCGGGTGTTCAATGAGCGTTGCGGCTGGTGCTCAATGACGTGTGGATGTGTTAGGGGAGCAATTTGCTGAGAAAAAAAGTAGGAAAAAAATATTGCCAACAATTTCTCCACAGGATTTTTTTCCAAAGAGATAACTTTTTAGGAATTAAAAAAAATATTTGTTTAAATTGATAGAAAGGGATTATTGTCATAAACAGATTGTTGGGATATCTATCTATTTATTAATTTGCCATCCTGCCTTAATAGCCTATTGAAAGTTAATTATAGATTTACTGGGTATAGCACATCCCATTGCTGATAGTGCATCAAGTGCACTTTACTGAGTGCAGGTACTGGCCACTTGTGTACAATTTCGAATAGATACTTACGTTAATTCGAAGTACCTATATAATCCGAGATGGAAATACCCAAAGGGGTGGTCATTCACATGAGAAGAACTTGAGATAACACTTGAACCATGAAAATTCGATTTGCAATAAGTTATTGAACCAATGAACCAGTCGAGTTATTTCTATGGCCATGTTTGTTTTCATGTTGAATCTCTGAGAATCGACTTGCATTTATTAGGTCTTTCCAATGTATTTATATATGCGTGCATAGCTTGAAGGCGCTCAATTGAATATTTCGCTTCCATGCTACTAAAGGTTTTTAATATAAATTGAAAAACTACATTTCTATAACGTAGTTATCTAAATGCTAAATCAATAACACTGAGTTTTGTGTATTTGAAACGTTGTTTCCAATGCAGTATATATCCTGGAATTCATCTAGGGAATTTCGTTTTTAATTTCATACAATTCTTAGAAACCTTTCTTCAAATAACGCTGTAGTCGGTTCGACAAAAAGCGCGTAGCCTACTAGAGTATATTGCCGGTGAGGAAAAGAGGGCGGTGCTTTAAGACTGTATGACTTAGTCCAAGCTCAGTTAAAAACAGTATTGCACTTAAATCCATGGCGGACAACATATCCATTTCAGAACTATGAGAACAGTGGGGATTAGATCCAACTTCAAATATTGCCAATATTGGGAAGTGGAAACTATTTTTTGGTAGTTTAGTATACATTTTCCTACTTTACTCAAGGCGTAAACTACATTTACCTTTTATTTTGAAGGGAAAATCTTCAACATCCCAAACATCTGGCTGAATTTTGCGAAATAGAATCAATTTTCATATTCATGATGTTTTCAGAATCAGCGTCCATCTCGAATAGTCAAGTGCGGGTTCATACTTTCGACTTGTAAATGAAATCACAAAGTTTTGTCTATGTTCCACAAACAAGTAAGCCTTGTTCAACGCCCGGCCACGTTGTAAACCGAATTCGTTGATACAAGTCCAGCACTTGTCGAGCAGAGGACACAACATCAGATTCAACCCCGCACCGGCTGGATGGTTGGTAGAACTACAGCACAGTTATTGGGCAAATGAGCCACATGCAAAACCTCGAATGGCAAATTATAGGGACAATAACTTCAGCCTGCAAGCGCGTCTACCACAAGTTGTAAATATTTTAAGCGGATCTGTGTCAATTTCTAGCCAAGTATTAACCCGCAATTCTTTTGTGTTTTTTTGGTTGTTTGTGTTGTTTTAGTGTTGTGTATTGGCGAATTACCTTGCAGCATGAATCGGGTGCACTATGTCGGTCTTCCATTGATTACGGGGTGAACGTGTTCCATATTTAACGGATTCATTGGTGCCGGTCCGGTATAGCGCATTAGACATTTAAATACATATATAGATTCATTGTGGTTAATTTTGGCTCCGACTTGTTTGGCATGGCAATGTGCTAAATGTTTCGAAACTGAAATTATTCGAAAATGATTCTATTAATTTGTAAATGGAAAAAATGGCTTTTTTCCGCTTAAAGGGCAGTGGTTTGTGTGTATGTATGTGGCTATTGAATTGACCCACATAGTTTGTGTCAGAGAAATAAAAACTGCTGGGACACATATAGGTACAAAACAGGTCCACAAAGGACAAAGGATGGGAGTCTTATAATTTGCTATTTTTTGTCAATTTAATAAAATCTAAAATACATATTCCTTAAGCTACATCCCTTTATAATTGGGCGACAAAAGAAACGCGAATTCCTGGAAAAAAGTGCCACACCAATTGAATCCAATTCCTCGTAAAACAAACTCATGCCAAAAGTTCAAAGCGCCACGAGCAACCCTCCAGTACACTGCGACTCTTTTGCCACAGACCTTGCTGAGCAAGAACAAATTATTTTCAATGTAATCCGCAAGCCACTGCACCTGCTATGCTGTATTTTTTCCTTCGTCCTTTTGCAACCGTCTTTCATTTTTGCTGAAAAAGGGAAAATCCTTGAGGATTGAATCCTGACTCGCAGAGCTTTGACAGCAAATAATCCAACTTCTTACAGTACTCACCCAAGCAAACAACAACCATTGCCATGATTAATGACACAAAATGTCAATTGTCAAAGATGTGGCGGGAAAAGGCAGCATATACACGTGCAAATAAACCGCAGACTACAGTGGTGGTTGGCAAAGTATGTATAGTGATTCACGTTTCCAATAATTTTTAGCTCAGCCTTGTGCCAAGGAGCAACTTTTCATTTCTGCACATAGTACGCGCTTGTGATTAATTCGCGGAAAAAAAGAATGCGAACCTTTTTATGCTCTGGAGCATGAATGTTACTCCAGTATCTCTAACCCTGGCAACGATTACATCACATATTAACTGGAAAGCGGATTATACGACTACATACACTACACGCAAAGCTCTTTGTTCGGCAAGCATTAGGTTTGGGTTCGTTTAACCTCTGCGGTAATTTGTAACCAGGAAAACCAATGAAACGTCAGATAAATGGTTAAATGACTGAGATTTTCAGAATTCTTTTCGATTTTGCATCGCATTCCATGCGAATGCCAGCAAGCTATCGGATGACACCAAGTTTTTGTGCTGGTTGGATAAGGTTCGGTTTAATTTGCATTTCCATTGAGCGGGTTCAGGCGTCGAAAGAGACCATTTTAACGAAGACAAATGACGCTCTTGAGTCCGATCAATTCCAAAAGAGGTTTGTGTGTTAATTTTGTTTGTTTATTTCTACCCCGCACGGAACGATGATACCACAACACATTTGCACTTGTCGGCGTGTGTAAACATTGGCTTTTATTGTGAAATAATAATGCATTCGGACACACTTGGCGTGACATTTAATCCTGGTCATGGAGAAGAGAAATGATGGCATGCTTTTAACCGGACACCATTATAGCCGCAGAAAATGCTCGGTTTGGCGGTTAACCGTGAATGTGTTTTTTTTTTGCTGTGTATGGGAATTTCGTTTTTTTTTTTCTGTAGGTAATCCTTGTCGAACTGAAGGAGGAGACCAGAATACGTATAGAAATTGATTGGAGGACAATAAATACTTTGGTGTGTATGGTGTTTTTCCAGCTGACAAAAGTAACAACGGATAATGCTTGTTTCTGAAATACGGTGTTGTTGGGGTTTTGATACAGTTGAGTGGAGAAGCGAAGTGGTCGTTGGTCGAATGTGAGATATGGTTTAAAATGCACGGAAAACTGAGCTCGTAGGAAATTACGTTAACAAGGAGAACCATTTTCGATGTAACATGCTGAAAGAGAGCCTAAGCGTGAATTCTGTTTGCATTTGACCTAACGCGACTAAATTGTAAAGTTTAGTCATCGTATTGGCTGGAATTCCGTGAACATAGTTATAAATATTTTCCTCGAGAGTAAAGTATGTATAGGGTAAGTCGGTCGAATATGCCAGTGTGGGGAATATGCCACCTATTAATATTTTATATTCCTACGTTGATATTGGCAGTGCTGACGATGCAATTCGCTCAGTTGCGACAAGTTGTCTTGGCAGAAAGATGCGCAAGTTATTAGGCTATTTTTTTTTTGGCAAATATTCCGTGAAGTATAAATCCAAGTGTGATTTGAAACGTATTTTTATCGGGTTTTTCAATACAATATCGGAAGGTTTGTTCATAAAAGGTAAGATTCGTTTTGTATACGTATTGTTCGTCCGTGTCTAGGCGTGATATGTTCCGTCCATTTTTGGTCAGGGATGTTGTTATATTTTCTAACGTTTTGGGGTAAAATGCCACATATTTGTTTCACACCAACTTTCATTATCCCTTTCGATTTTAATTTCTTGCAGAAACAAGAATGCCTCGAAAATATCAAAGAAAGGAATGCATGGATTCACGAGGATTGTTTGCAAATTGAAGCTGACCGATATGTCCCATCGATGAAAATGAATTACCAATTAATGTTTGCTGGCATTTCACCCCTTCAGAAGTGGCGTATTACCCTCACATGTGGGTAAAATACCACTTCTTGAGGTTTTTTAAAAACTTATTTTAATATTATTTATAAGGGTTATTGTTATGTTTTTCTTTTGTTTATTTATGAAATAAAATAATATTCCAATGAAATTTAGAAAATCTTTTACTAAACTTACATATTACACCGACTCACCCTATACTCAAATATCATATCTCTCAAACTTTCACCTCTGACTATGAAACAAGCAGTCTTATCCCCATACGAGTATTTGGGAGAGATATCGGAAAACATTTTACCATTTTTGCTTTTAACGTCACACAAACATGATAACGGTCCAGTCCAAAAACTCACCTCCACCTATTGAAATTACGACCAATATTTTGTTGCGGTCGGACTAAGACATCTTATATATCATACAAAGCCCCACAAAAGTACATACATCACTTGCTCAACTTTAGTATAGTGAGCAGGCGTTCTGATTATCCTTTTATTTAACTATGATTGTTTTTTCAAGATTCCTTTCCAATTCTTTCCAGTCCAATCAGCCGTCAAACTACTTGTTTCGATGGGCCCAGGAGGACCTAAGTAGAGTCTTCAACGCTATGCACTGGACATTTAATACGATTAACGAATAAACACAACCGAAACTGCATCTATCAACAAACGATTTCGGAAAAAACAAATCTAAATCCTACTGCTTTCGTAAAGTAGGTAGGTATACTTGTATTTGATTTGAGATTGAAATATTTATTTAGCTGTATTGCAATCAATTGTCACTTGAAGACATCCCTGGCAAAAATTTCAAATGAGATTTTCCACATTTGTAACAACATTTACGACTTTTATAATAAAAAAAGCCCAAAACGGATGCTGCTCCCTTATTAATCCACTTTAAAGTTCATAAATACCCGTAGTCAAGCACATCGACGCATCTCAATATTGAAGGATACTTTGCTTCGCGCGTTTAAATCGCGGAAAATTTGGGGCTTATGAAAATTGAGCCCAGCACCTCTCAAAGGACGCTGTCAAGACCATCAACATCAATACACCAACGAAACTTCACCGTCATCTCGACTTTGTATGTGTACTTAGTATTTCTCTAGAAATCAGTTTCTGCGAATATTTCCACTTTGAGTTTGGCATAATTCAATTTTAAAAAGACATATTTTCATGTCTCCATTCCATACATAGGTATAGGTACAATATCGATCTATTTTTCACACAGACAAGGAATCGCAATTTTTTTATTACCTCAGGATGAGCGATTTACTTCATGGATCAAATATTTATTAACCCACAGGATAGATTCGATATAATATTTTCTATAAGAAAAACACAAGGTTACGGGTTCACACATCCCACACGCACGCAAGCACCGACTATACATTGGATTTCGGATTGTGTAGTCATCCCTAAAGAATTTAAATTCCGACGTGTATCCTTATTATAGAGGAGAAAATTAAATTTACGTCCTTCCATCCACCTTTTGATCCCAAATCAATTTCAGTCTAATGAATTCTGGAATGTTTACGTTTTTGGCATAAAAATTGAGAGACAAGCTAAATGCCGCAATAGAGTTATAATGCCAGCGGGGAGATAAAGGCATGGACAACAGTGCAGAAAAACGAAAATCTCCTTCAGAATTGTGGTCATAAAATTCGATGGCAATGGTTTAGGTGTAGGTACCTTTTCTACTGTTCGGGAGGTCGTTCAATCGAAAGACGACTTTGCAACGAAATTTTGTGAACCAAACAAAGCAAACAATGAAAATAAGAAAACAAAACTAAAGAGAATGGCAAGGCAAGGAACACGAACACGACATTCAATTCAGCAGGAGATGAATGGACGCTGATATAGCTTCGAAATCTTCTCAATATCCACTTGGTTGTACACGTGCACGTTGACCAAGTTCACTCTGCCTCCATCAACTACTACTACTGTTTTTTTTTATTTTTTATCTGCAGTGCTTTCCATCAGACTGTGATGGAAATTGCTAAAAAAAAACTGTGTATAAAACGCACACAAAACACAAACATTTCGGGGAAATAAACGTAAAGTTGAGAAGAAAAAAAGAAGGAGCAGTGGAGCAGGTCCTTGAGTTGTGTATTGGCATTATAAGTGTCTTGAAGTGATATTGCTGGTGGACAGCAAAAGCAAAATGCTTGTGTTGTTTTCTTTTTCGTGCGCCCAGCTCAAAATACAGGACAACGAGATGATACAACAAAGGCGATGATTGAAAAATATCTCTCCGTTCGAATTGGTGTTCCGGAAAAGTGAATGACTCTGGATGTGGGAGAGAGTGCGGCATGATAGCGATGGTCTGAGGATTGGTCAAACATTTGAACTATGGAATGTTTGAGAATTAGCCTTAAGCATCCCCACTCGAAGCAAAGTGGTTAGAAGTGAGTCCATTTGATTCCGTTGGCTTGTGGTTGTTTGTGTCCCATCAAAGATGTAGATGGTCCTCGATTGGCGCTTTTAAGTTGTCATCCAAACAGTTTTCGAGAGAGATGTGCCCTTCTTCGTTTTATATCGAGGTATATCGGTGGTCTTTGTTATGGAGATTTCCGGATAGGTCTAAAAATCATGGACAAGAATTTATTTGAATTTGAATTTCTGTTCATTCTAGCAATTGATGGTTCCAGATTCGGAAGGCAACCAACTCTATAAGGTTGTATGCATATCATTGGGGAGATTTCATGATTTAAGGCTAAGTGGCCAAGATAATCGACACGGTACGAAAACTCACTCCCAGCCAAAACTGTCAAAGTCGAGTTCTAAATTCAACGTCAAGTCTTGAACGAGGACAGCAAATGTATGCCTTTTTACGTGAGCAAATGTCTCCTAAAACGACAAAATCTAAATTATTTATCAGCCCACCAGCTTCACATTGATTCAATTATTTCTACAACCCTTCACCCGAAATCTCCAGAGCTAAACAGAGCATTCACAAAAAGTAACCAAACTTTATTTCAAAAAGAAAACCAAATAAAAAATGTAATCAAATTACACCTTGAAGGAAAATTTAAATCCTCCATCACAAGACATTAATATAAATGTTTAAACTTAAGAACCTTAATCAATCCCAACACCAATATATCCCAAAACACTTCAACCCACATCTCTGGGGGTAAGTCCCAAAACACAAATCGCCAGTGATTGCTGTGTATACAACTATGAACGAACACAGAAAGACAGATTGGTGAAAATACCCCAAGATGTATTCCAAAGATTGGTCAATATGCAAAATAAAATGTCAATTCATCCTTCGATTCCAACTCTGTCCTTCGAGCTTTCGATATACCCAAAGGAATGAACCCGAAAGGACGTGGCAATTTCTCAACCTGAGAAAGGTCACAACTTTTCCCATTTCAATTTTCTCGAAAAAAATCTTTCGTATTCTTGGGCCAAGACATCGAAGACTAACCGAGAGCGAGACTTGCAATAAGAAAAGGATCAGTCGATCCTTTGATTAAGATTCATTATAAAATTTATACCATCCCTCGGCCAATGTCCTTAGTCATTCTTAATTCCACGTCTTTTGCTGAGCGTATGGTTCTTTTTTTCTTTTTTCTTGTGCGCCCTCCTGTCTGTACAGTGTACACTGATCCGGATTCAATTCATTTGAGAATGAGAAAAGGAAAATCGAAAGATGGAAGAAGAAGTATAGCTACCTATATAATTTTGTGTTTAGAGTCTTGCACAGGAAACCCTAGAGGAAATCTTTGGCAACCCCTGTAATTGGAAATGTTGAGTTTCATTTTGAGTAGATAAATTCTGTATGCTGATGAAAGGGAACGTGGAAAAGGGGAAACGTCTTTGTCGTTGAAGTTACCGTTGTCCTGTAGGCAATATTAAACTTTTGTGCTGTTGTTGTCGCCGTTCGTTGTAGTATATATATCTGTTATTGTCGTATGATAGATGGATAAAATCACTGTGGCTTAATGGACGCTAAATGACCCAATATTAATCGCAGCAGACGGTCGGTGGTTGTATAGTCTTCGAGAGGAGGGAAAATAATAACACTGTGGCCGGAATAATTTGAGTGCGAGAATTCGACATTCAGTTGTGCAATTTATTATAAACCCAGCGGGGTGTTGATGGGTGATAACTTCTAGCATGAAAATCTTCTGACGATAACTGAAATGAAAAATCAACACCTAATGGAGGGCAGATACGCTGGAAAGATGAAGCTTTAAGTCGACATTTTGACTATCGGCTTTCAAGGGAGCTAAATTCTTAATTGTTGCACCACATCAAGCTTATTTAAGGGACAGGGGTTCAATACTTTTCGAGAATGCTGATTTTTACGCTGCTTTCAACGCAGAAAGAAAGGACTTGGATATTGCATTTTCTTCCAATAAGCATATTCCTTTTTTCTAGGGTTTATGTTTAAGGTGATATAGGTATATAACTAAGGAGTTACTTATTTGTTGTTTTACCCTCTGCACCAATAACCCGATGGACTATCGCATTTGACACCTGACGGGAATATAATTATGTCGTACCTACATATAATTTCCGTTTTATGTGTTCAGTATCTGACTGGAACACATGAAACTCGAAAGCGGTGTCCAACTGTTCACCAAGAATATGGCATATCAAACACTGCCATCAATTCGGCTATCCTGATTTAACTGAGCCGTGATATACCCTGTCCCTAATAGGTTCAATAAGGAATATTTTTTGTGACACCCAGCTAGGTCTGTAATCAAAAATATATGAGAAAATCATTATTCTGCAGATGCCCACGAAACGGCTTTTCCATCACACATTCGAACGGAGCAGATAGTCTGCACTTTGGGCACTGCAAATTATTTATTTGAATTAACTTTTTTCAATAAAAATACAAGTCACCGCCACAATTCACCGACCCAAAAAAAAATCATATCGAACGATGTAACGGCTTGTCCATGAATTACGAAACCAGTAATTAACCAATTAATGTTTCCATGAATATCGAATTTCGGCCACGAAATCGCTCGTAAAGAACGAGGACTTGGTTGCTATAGCCGCCTCGCCAGCACACATTGAAACTTTGCCAATCATATCTCATAAAAGTTAATTCAATTATCTCCAGTGCTCGAGCTTTCTGATCCCAGGCAATTTTGTCGGGATACACTGCACTGCTGGCAGTAAAAATGACACAAATAAAATAACATTTCCGCTAGCCAATCCATGGCCAGAGTCCTTTGCGGACGTTCGGCAATGTAACTCGTAAGAGCATTTTTTTTTTTTTGTTTCTGTTTTTCACCGCTTGCTCTCTTCGCCATATGATCGCCATCATCATTGATGACAACGATGAGCTTGCACAAACATAGTTACCTACCAATACATATTTATTCATGTGCAGGTGATTGAGCATTGTAATTGCAACAAAAAGAAAAAAGAAAAAAACACAGCCCACTCCTTACTTTTACCAGAATTGCAGGTTGCAGGCAGGATGCGAACACACGGTCTTAACCATCGGAACCGCTGGCACATCAGCAGCACATATAATTAAAGGCAACGTCCAGTGAAGCGTAATTAAAATTTTAATTTCAAAACTTTTCCAATAAATTGAAAGCTTCGATGATGACGATAACGATCCCGATGGTAAAGGCCTTGACGATGGTAATAACGATGAGGGAATTCTGTTGGGATTTTATTTCTTGTGCTCGAACGCACTCTGGCACCGGTTCAGGATCAGGACACCGACACACTCGTTTAATACATTCAATGAAGTCTCGTTGAAGTAAGGATTCGCTGACTCCAGAAAGGTGGGGGAGCTGCAGATGCATTAACCTGAACTCGAGCTGATGGTGCACCCTTTAATTTGACTTGTTGTGTTTCAATTACTGTAGCGTGGATGTCTGCTCATTAAGGTAAATGAATGTGTGGCAAAGTATATACGGATGCAGTCAGTGCTTTTATGACCATGGGACATGATATTTCAAGTGCATGCTTTATTCATGGACTGACATATGGGTGGTTTAAGTTGCTTTCTGACGAGAACATGAGTATAAAAGCGTTCTAGACTTAATAACACTCATGATGAGCAATGCGACATATGAGGCATGTCCTTACCATCACGAGTGTTAATGAATGAACTAATCAACGACAAATATCAGACCGATGATATTCACAGTTCCACACCTTACGCCGATTGAAATTGGTTTCAAGCCCACTGCTGTGGCCCGTCCCAATTGCGGCTCTAATTTGTTTATGGTCATAGCAGATAATTTTATGGAAGAGGCCTTCATCTCCAATTACCTTAATCGCAGCACAACTACAAACGTAAAATGAACAACCACATAAACTCATACACACCGGCATGGCACAGAGAGAGGTACAAAAAAAAAAACCCATGAAACCTCTTAAATGAGGCGGACTCCCATATTTCCTCACCATACCCATAATATGGGTCAACATTAAATGGCTCGAAACCGAAGGCGATATTTCTCATTAGGGACACGCTTCGTTGGCCTTGAAAGCTAGTACTTGACTTTTAGTTTTCATTCTTTGCTACGAATTATATACAACACTGGTCTAAAAATGGTTCTGTTCACCTTAAAGCTTATATTGCGGTCCCGCAATTGTTTTGTGTCTGGTAGAGGGAGCTGACAGAATTGGACGGCACTATACAAAATGTTGGGCTTCCCCTTTTTGTGTTGCGATTGCCGTTGTGTTAAGCGCCGTTAATTTTTATTATTGTGGTGATGATTTTGAAACTCCCCCATTTCGAATGATGCTCTATTTCGTTAGCTTCCCATTTTTAAGAGTCTATTTAGGATCAACTCGTTAGATATGACGTAGACATGAAGGAATAGATAGGTAAGGTAGGTACCAATATAAAGCTGTATGTCTTTTATTTGATATCATGGACACATCAATTCTGCACGTAGGTAGAGTTGTAATGTTTGATAGGTTTGGTTATCGGGCAACTGGTAGTCCAATTTTGACATTAATAGAATTCAATGTTTTTTTTTAAGCAGAAATCTTCTTATATATCGGCTTTAAAAATCAATAGTTGCGATTGAATTTTAAAGTTTGTCTATTTTTATGTGGACATGAAGACGTATCGGGACAGTAAGACTTAGGAAACGATCCTAAGAAAATCTAGAGTATCTAATATGGAGCAGCATGTTATTTTTATTAACCGTCATCGGAAAACTCTTTGAGAAGAAATACGATTTTTAAATTATTCTGAAAGAGCACAGATTTTAATACCAGTCGTCCATGGCAGTTGAATGGATATGAGATAACGTCCAAATCAAAATATCTGACTAATCTTTAAGTCTAAAGACTGATGCAGCAATGTTGAGTCACATGAATTATTATTCCCTATAGAAATTATCGTAGCTAATTTTGTTAATATAAATTTTTAAATATTGTAAGCTTCACTTTAGCTTAACTACTAAGATGCATTACGCCACACGGAATTTCTTACAAGCCCTTAACATGCCATAGCCTTCAAGCTCGCACCGCAAGTCAAAAATATCTAATCTTCGTATAATAACAATTTCAAAACCTTCTGACTTTGCAAACACCACCGGGCCATGGGACTTTATCCAAACTCAATGATCCGAATCAGCGGCTTCCTGACTATATGCCTTTATTATTCGTAAATCCTTTCTCAAGTAATATTTGACAAAGTGGAGATAACCGGATTCGCTGCTCCGCTCCTCAAATATTTTAAGGCCACTTAAGATCTCCCTGCTTCTGTTTTTATGATAAAACCTCAATTTGGTCTGAAGATTTACCATAGCTACCTTAACAACACCCATATTAATATAAGTCTTTGTATAGCGCACTGGCGCCAGTCTTTCCCCTTCAAAGTAAATGCCGTTGCTATATACCTGGCACGGCTATATTCAAATCAATAAGAGAGCCCTTTCCATTCCTAGAGGCACGATTTGATTCTACCACGACCTTAATAACACCAAAGCATAACACTCAATTACCAAGTATACTCTGGCCTTCTCACAAAAACCTCCACTCCCACATACGCACACAAATGAAAACCTGTGGGAAGGGGAATTTATAGCGAAACACTCACCCCGTAATTTTATTGCATTAATTTTATAGGTGTCGTAAATTCAGTTGAGCTAATAACGCGTCCCCATTCGCCTTGTGTCTGCGGGATGTCCTGAAAGGTGAGCAACGTTCAGCGGGAGTTGGAGTTCTACTCAAGTACTTTTAATTAAATAGCTGTTTACTTTACTCACACTCAGTGGCGCGCTTGTTCTGTCTCTCCAAGGAGCTACTTTTGAAATCTAATTTCTGATATAAAATTTGTTAATAGATTTGCCCGGATTTATAACTTCGTGCTGGTGATGCAGCAAAATAGAACTTGACACGCTACTTGCTCGTAAGATTATAAGCATGTATATCACTCGAAGGAATCGTAAAAGCAGAGTTTTATTTCCATTGCTCTTTAGTTTTAGTGCTGTGTTTATTTGACAGAAAGACGGAGGAGGCGTGTACGCACTGGTAACTGACAGTGGAACTGCTGCGAAATATGCTCTCGAAATTAGAGGAACATTATTGAAAATGAATTCGATTCTCATCGCGAATACGAACAATTTACATTGCTGGGGGATGCTTTTAAATTTAATAATCCAAGTCTCGTGTACATCGGTAGAGGTGCGAAAGCGTACTTTGCTCGCAATTTGCATCGTCAGAACAGTCAATGGTTTCCATTTTACATGAAGTAATTTGAATTTTGATTGAATTTCTCCCCAAGGATAAGATAATTGAGCTGCTGTGTCTGGTTCGCGCCACGCCCTTTGCGATTTCGATTTCAAGTACTTTGTCTGTTTGCTGTCTTTCCCCCTGACTATTGTCTTTTGTTTGCCTGAGGAGCAGCGATTGTTGTTTATGTCGTCAGTCCAATGAAGACATGAAGTTGTAAGTTGCAAGTAAAATTCGTATTAGTGAGATGTTCGCTGCCATAAAAAGTTATGGGTTAAATAAGTTCAAAATCGCGTTCAAACTAATTTCAAGAATAAATCACTGCGCCGGAGGATAGGTTTTATTATCGCAGTAAAAGTAATGCAGGTGAAGCAAATAATCATTTACAGAGTCTTACGAACAACGTTTTTTTTTTGTTAGTCATAATTTATTATCTATTTCCACTGTCGGTTTGAAGTGTGTACTCAAAAGTAGCTATTCGGATGGCGAAGATATTCTTGGGGTACTTTTATTTTAAAAGGAAACATCAAGTTATATTTTACAGGTCATCAATCTAGCAGATTCTCCTTGTTTTTATTCAAATGTGTATGCAGTGTAACCGCGTTAATTGCAGATCACCAAAGCTTTGTTTTCTGCGCCCACCGTTGGATCATTAACTGTGAAGATAAATGTTTTTGTGTATCAAATCCGCAGGATATATCAATAGCTTCATATACAAACGAATTATTGTATAACTCACTGAACAAACCCTTGTACCGAAACTATCCGCATGGACGCGGACTCGGGAAGACGCCCTTTACATCTTTCACTTTAAGCATACTCGCTTGATTGCGTGTAAGCCAGGATGTGTCCGTTAGAGAGCTTTTTTGTAATTATTGCTGATGAATTTACTTATCTTTACTTTTTAAAGTTAGATGTTCAATAAACGTTATCAAATTTGTTAAAACTTCTGCCTCACTTTTTCTTTTACGTTGGCCCAATCCTGACTACATTTTAGTAAGGTACCTACGACTGATAATCTTTCCTTTCAGCAACATAACCTGTTTTCGTGTTAATGAAAATGTTGACCACCCATCATTGCAATTGCAGTCATTCCTAGATTGCACCTAACTTGTATTCTGGTTACAAAAGCAATGCGCTGGTAGTGTTTCCTTTCACTTTTAATTGAATTCCCGATGAATGCTTACAGCCGATTTAACTTTCGAATGGAAGATTTTATTTATTGCACTCCTGTTGTGAATTGTTTTGCGCACCTCATTGAAAACTTGTTAGCTCTGTAACCTTTGCCTCGTGGAGGACGGAAGATGAAGGAAAAATATTCTTGGTCTTAAGATATCATAGTTTTTCAATTTATTTTTTAACTTCTCTCAAATTAATGCTTAACTTGTTGTTTCAATGGGATTTTTCTTTGCTCATTTCATTCAGCACTTAAGAAGAATGCATGCAATGCCCTTATAAATTTGTTCGCCAAAGGAGAGAAGTTGATTAAATATTTTTTTTGTGTGTTCTGGTTTTGTTTTTTTGTTTTTCGTTCTTCTTTATCTGGAGCTCTTCTTATAAAAAATTCAAAATGTAGAATGCGTTTGTCCAAGATAGAAGGGAACTTCTGTTCCCTTGTTGGACGGCGGTCGCTTTGCATGAGTTTAGCTATGCTTGCGGGGAAATAGTTACAAGGCTGTGGCTGTGGACGTGGTCCGGATGGTGCCTGTGTTGGAGTTGAGGGTGCTGTTAAGTTTTCATTTACATTTAAAGAGAATTTTGTTGTTTTCGAAAAATAAAAGGAAAAGTTTGTGGAAATTATAATGCAATACAATTGTTCATTTTTTTTTTTATACTATAATCTCGCTCTAGCTGGCTCGAGCTCAGTTCGCTTTGCCCAACTTTTGTAATAAACTGTCAAATAATTTATGCATGAGATAGATTTTATGATTACTATAAAACTAAATGTGCTTTTTGTGAAATTACAGAGGAAAAGCCAATTAGAATTGAAACAAAGCGCTGGAATAAAAATTGTCATTAATGTTTGAAACAAATAATTGAAATTAAAATATAATTCGCGAGCATATGGCACAGCAGCTTCAAAAATTCAATACTGATTGGGGATTGCGAACGTGTTGTATACAGAATAAGGAATAGTATCAGAATACAATTTGGCAATCCAGATAAAACTGATAGATGGGATGGATTGGTCTTGCACAGAACGAAGTGATTGGTACGAGCTTAGCAGTGCGAGGTTATGGTGTTCCCAGTTCCAAACAATCAAATAAAACGAACCTCAACAAGTTTCATTTAACTTAAAAGCTATTTATAGGCAATCGGTGATAATGCGTTTTAGGAATTTGGCGATACCCGATGCTGTAAGTGTTACTTGACATTAATAATTGTGCTAATTTTACCATCATGTTCATCCGGGTTTGATTTTCTAAACTTAGAAGAGCAAGTGCTAAGCATAAACAAAATTGCAAGTCTCCCACGCTTTATTGCAAGTGACTGTCTGCTTGACTTTATGAAATCTGACATAGGTAAGGGGGATAAATGCATGTGATTGAAGCAAGTGTGTTCTATGATCTTGATATTTTAAACATGTTGCAAGTTTTGTTAGTTTTTAAATATATTAAAAGGCGGATATTATTTGAGACTTGCGATTTAAGTCGTGTCAGTCAAGGGAAACTTCAAATCTCAGTCTCAAGAAAACCGACCGGTAATGAAAAAAAAAGTAAAATGAAAACTACCTTGCAATAAAATAATAAGTTCCGCAATTACTACTTACACTGACTCGCTTTTTAACTTTCCCCATTATGTATTTTTTTTTTCGTACAAAATTTCTAACTCGAGATACTAATCAATTCTGATATTACGATGATAGACGAACTCAAAAAAATGAGTCGCAAAATTCTGTCCGGTCCATCCGGTCTGTCCTTCTGTCTGCCTTTCCGTTTGTCTGTCCGTCTGTCCGTTCTTCTACAGGCCTACAGCCTAAACGGCTTCCCGGATTACGTTCAAACCTCGGATTTGGAGTTTTTGGGCTTACAGTTCGGTAACCTCAATATTAATGGTACTTCCCATATAAAATGTTCGTACCAGTTTGAATTGATCGAAAACGGCTTTAACGATTTCAACCAAAATTGAAAACACAAATAACGACTTTGACCAAAATGCAAACTTACAGTCAAATTGATGTTTTCAAAATTTTTGTGTCTCTCATTTTCAATTCGAAGCACCGAAAACGTTGATTCTAAAAACTGCTCATATCTCGAAAGCCCCATCTTCGATTTCGATAAAACTTTAAAAATGAAGTAATGCTTCACCTCAATAGGGAAAGCAATAGTATTTTTCAAACTTGTAGTGTAATGGCATGATCATGTATATTGTGTACACATGTTCAGCATGTCAGGTACATTATATGGCGTGTAATATATACACATACACAGCATGTAATTTAGTCAGTATGAGTTAGTTAATACCTCGCTGCTGCGAGTTAGTCTTTAAGCGATCGTCAAAATGTGAACAATAAATTGGATTTCAACTTAAGACCGTGTTTATTCTGAAACATCACAAAACTAAACATTGCAATATTTGGTAGATACTGTTTTGCCTGCCAAATTTTACAAAAACTACTCAAACGATTTGCTTAAGATTCTGAGAGCTTCAACTTTTAAGAACTTATATTATTACCTATTTGATATAAATGCCATATGAGTTAAATATCCAAAAATGGATTTGGTTTTCATATATCTTGTATCTAGAAAGTTTCGTTCGACCCAGTCGTGCACTTTATTTCCTTTCACACCCACTAACGTAAATTTGATTTTAAAAATGCAATACGAAAAGTACACCTACGATCAGTGATTATGATTATAATGCACACCTACTTAAGAATCAAATTACAATAATAATCCTACTCGGATATCAGATATGATAAATGAAATGAGTATAGGCAAACATGATATTTATTATTTTCCTCAGGGGATGATAATTTATTAAAGCTTCGAGCAGGAAACAAGGAGTTCGCTTAACTGGCTGGTTTATGATGTGTTTGAATGAGGTGTTTTTTTTTTTTTGTTGCTTTGTCTTCTACGAACATTTACCCCTAACCTATCGTAAAGTTAATTACAATGCGGAACATACAAACACGTATAGCTATCCCCATTTGCTTGTGAAATGATAATGATCTTTGGTGTTATAACAAAACCATAACCCCTCTCATTGAAACCAAATCAAACCCTCATATTCTGCCTTGGCTTTGTTTATTCTGACAACCCTTGAGTTAATATTTAACAAGGTGTTAAATGAATGTCAACGGAAAATTACATGCACACGAGAACGACTAAACGTAGATTGGCAGGAGAAGCACATCTTGTCGGCAGCGAAAGTGTGCGGTTGACTTTGGGTAGAACTAGAATATCTCGTAGAATTTGCCCTCATGGAATTTTACACCTGTACATAATTTAAATGATCCTTGCACTTCTTTTGGCTGTACCTACATATTTGTTTGGCTCAATGTGGGATACTTTGATGACCGCACATTTTAGGTGGTTGTCCTTGTCATTTGGAATGGTTTGTGGGTTTTGGTTTTTTTTTTGCCCCTATAACCCCTTTTACTGGTTTCCAAGCTAACCCCAATTTTTGGGCAGCAAAATTGTCAGCTATCGTATTCCATTTGGATCCCTTTTGCCGGTTTAAATTTGTTTTGCTTATGCCCTAGGAGTGTTCTTCGTTTTCTGTTTTTCGTGTCTGTTTTAAATAAATATGAACTTTTGGGAGAACGAGAAGCTGAAAAGGTCTCCATATGTGCGTGTGATTACAGCGATGGGGACTGGGCTGGGCCGAGGTTGAAATCGATTTGGATTTGTTGACTGCCATACGTATCGTATACTATGAACACGACAACGAATATTTTTGTATTTTGGTTTATTGCATTGGAGTTGGATTTGAGGGTGGGTGGAGGTCGTTCGGTTGTTATTACAGTCGCTGTGGGTTTTTATTTTTATATATAGGTACATATATTTTTTATTATTACTTTTTATCTTTCTGTGTTTGTTTGTTGGATATTTCGAATTTCTATGGCCAAAGGGATGTCGAAATGGTTGAGTGTGTTTAAGAGGAAGAGATGAGTTTCAGTGGAAACCATCAATAGCAGTGCGGCAAAGGAAAAAGGACACTCTGTTATTTATTCTGAGGCAAATTACCTTCAGGTTTATTTATGTAAACATTTTGTGGGGCAGTTGTCATGAAATATTAATGTCGCTGATGGTTTATGCAGAAGCTAATTGATTTAAAAGTTTCGTGTTTTGGTTTGTTTTCGATTTTTTGTTTCTGTATTTCCCTTTTGATTTGAATTTTATTTTTGTTTTTGTTTTGTTTTAGTGCCGCCTGTAAATTATTTTCGGGTGTTGAATGGCTGAGACAGAGAGGGGACGCAGAGGCATTTAGAAAGTTAAAATTTATGAAGGAAAATATGGAGTGAAATGTGGACACATTTGTGACCATGGATTGGGAAATTGGAAATTGGATGAACAGATTGGAATGCTGTGAATTATTGAATTGACGTGATTGGGGGGCAATTAAATCAAGTGTGAATAATAAATGCTTTGAAGGAAGTTTTGTTTTTGTTTTGTTTGTTTTTGGTGGCGAGAAATACGTATAGAGAAGACGATGGATTGCTTACTTTAAGGACATGGCCTTAGCAGGACAATATATTGTTGTTATATAATGGCATTGGATGAAGTCTGCATTGAAATCGTTAGGGACCTCTTCCTCTTTTTAATCTAGAAGGTATGCACAGCTAAGTTTGAACTTTAATGACTATATACCGTTGAAGTCGGTTTTAACGACGGTGAAGGGACCAAGGAAATAAGCTCGTTATAGTCGGCGGTCGCTATATCCGACTGACTTCCACAATTATTCAGGACAAAAATAAAAAAAGCATTTACGAACGAAAGCAATTCATTTTATTTTTAAATTAAATTACATACTTAAAAGTCATGTCACTATCTATGATGTGTCATATCTAAAAATAAAGTACAGACTATTCATTTACCGGAAAATTTAATTTTCTGTTAAAAATGATCTACATAATTCTATTGGCGGTGTGCTATAGGTGTAAGAAGCGAATAAATTTCTATATAATACTACTGGACCCGTGCTTGCCTTGTTTCGCAAGAATTTCACTTCTCAAATTAAAAACTAAATAATTAGCTTTACTCACACTCACTCCGCAAAAATTTTATAATGAAAAAGAATCATTAATATCGGTCTTAAAATCTTTGTATGTACTTACATAATTGAACTTTACCTATATAAAAAAAAAACTATTTCACTGCATGGTTACTTTCAAGTCAGCACAGAATTTGCTACATAAAAATTCGAACTCGTACACGAAGTTAGTAAAAATATATAAAATAACATTGGCAAAATACTCGAAATATTTATACAGAAATGTTTAAGAGCTGAAGGATAAAAATTATTAACGACATTTGTCATCAAATGATTTTTTTTGTTCAGTTTTTTTTTTGTACAAATACGTATTTTTCCCGAAATAGTTATAAATGTAACAAAAACTGCCTTGTTCAGGTGATAAAGTGTATGGAAATAGGGAACCAGGACTGTCACTTGTGAGCCCTATGACTGGTTTTGACTTTTGTGACCTGCTCCATAGGAGATCACACATTCGATTATTTTGTGTAAGCCTCATAAGTTGTGAGGGTGCTGACAGAATACGAAAACCTTACAAAATCAACTTCACCTCACCTTGTGAGGGTTTTGCGACTTGTGTGTGAGGTATCAGTGAGGTTTGCCAGATCGCGGTGTTATATAAAATGAGCTGCGATATCTAAAACACATTTTCGGCACATGCAATTACAGCCGCTTAAGGACATCTGTTAGTAGTGTCAGCTTAGATACCCATCATAAAAGCAAGAAATCTTACGTAGAGTCTCATGGGACATATCCCAGCTTTGGACGGATATTCATATTTTGTGTGTAACAAAACAAGTTAATAAGGAGTCCCAATTGCAATGGGAAAAAATGTAAAGTCTGCCTAAAAACAGAGCTAGTTTATACCGTGCGTATACAATAACAAATTATTTCTAAATGAAATTGCACATAAAATTTGTATGTTGCACCATTTAAAGCCCTAGGTTCTTACGAGAATGGAAATGGCGGGTTTTGTAAGTAGTTTGAAGGTAGGATGTATGTTCATATACGATTATATTTTTAAAACCACTCCTATCGAGGTATCCGCTCGGAACGGAATATTCTCTGATTTGAACGAAATCGGAGAAATTTCATTCGAGATATCCGTTCCGATACAACTTTCAGAATAGGTAATTATTTTCCGATGATGGTTGTTCAAAACCTCGAATAGTCGATCTTATTTGTTCATTTAGTAATCTCTTGTAACGTTCTTTACTATAAGCAGTCAAAATTTAGAAAAATTGCCCTTCTTGGCATATTAATCTTATATATAAATGGCTGTGCAATTTGTACACTACACCCAATGTTCGCTTTCACAGATCTTCTGCGAGGATACTCAAATAATACCCTCACCCAAATACTTACATTAAACATGCAAATATAATCACTAGGTATGGGACTTTTTTCTTGTTGACCTTGTATCCAGCCATTCGAAATCTGGCGATAGGCATTCGCTTTAGACAGACAGAGTGTCAATAAAGTTTACTATCTGCAAATTTATTCACGATTTTTTATAGCCACGTTCGAAAAAAATCATTATAGCCACACACCGCCAGTCCATGATTTAGCATTCGTCCCTTATAATAAGTTGGGCGGACGACCTTTGTGATGCTACAATGACACTTAAAAGACTTGTTTATTGATCCCTAGTTTGAATCAAATCGAATTTTAATCGTGCCTCTGCTTCATATTTTGTTTTACATTTCAATTGAAAATTCAAACTGAGAGCCACTCTGAAAATCTGGAATCCAATGGCTTTTCATTGAATACGCGCGCATACACGCCTTAGAAAGGAATGTTTTATATCCCTTCTAAATGGTCTTTCATTAGCAAATTGACAACTTTAAACTTTCAGTGTGAACGCACTCTTAAAATGATTACCGAACTGTCAATGTCAAAATATTCAGTAAAATCAACATTGTCGTTATGGTGAAGGAACAGCGTTTAAAAATTATAAAAATTTACTACCAAAATTCAGAGTTGGTGCTTGGTGGTCGTAGATTTGAGAGCGTTAACGCCAATTTTCAATTTTTAGCAATGAAGCGCGTTTTTGGTTAAACGGCTTCGTCAATAAGCAAAATAGGAGTTACTGCACCATGTGGCCTCATTGGGGCGTTTTTTTTTTTTTTTCATCTCCTACAGAGACCTGTTGGAGCTCAGAGACAATATTGAACGAGAAAAAGCATCCGTATGGATCGAAATGTCATCGAAAATTCAGTTCAACGTAGGTATCCATACTTTCCCGTGGTGGAAATATCACATATGATCGAAGCCGAATTCTCATAAATGGTTTGATCTAGGTTCGTTCGGGTACTTTTTTGCAAACGTAAAATTATTTAAAATTTGCTAAGAAACTGTGCGAATGTGACCACGTACTGAGATAATTTAAAAAATGAGAGATAAATCCATTTCCCCTTTTTAAATTTTTACGTAATTTTCTACTCGTCGAATTTCGACTTACTGAAAAATTTTAAATTATAACTGCCAGCTGTGACAGCGTGACAATGACAGCTCAAAAGTTTGACAAGTAAAACTCTATTCATTTTTATCTTCAACGATGTGAGAGGAACAAGTTAGCATTTAATGTTGTCCTCCTAGAACATATCAGCCATTCAAAATGAAAAGTTTAATTGGTATTTAGCTTGTAAAAAATGATATTCCAACTTATTTTGTAGATGCTGCATTTTACGATAATGTCAAAATGACATTTCTTAAACTTTTTGTAAGAAAACCGGTCAGGTGCTTCTCTTGAAATTGAGAGACTTCTTTCTCGATTTTATAGATTTGACATTTTTCATTTTTCTATGCTAAAAGTACACGAACGGACCTAGTAATTCAGGCTAATAACATTATTTTGAGATATCTGAAGTAGCTTGCATTTTATTTAAAAAAAAAGAGCTGAATAAAGATTTAATTCAAATAAGATTTAAAAAAAAAGGAAAATGTTATTATAATCATACGTACCAACTAACAGATATGGTATATGAAGTTGGGTGAACTGAAATGCTGTGAGCGACGTGAGTACCTAAATCACGCGAGGATTAACGTCAACTAGCTGACCCGGCAAACTTCGTTCCGCCCAAATTCACAAATATCCAGCGATTGTCCTTGCGACTTATTATGTTTCATAGTGAAAGCGATACGCATGGGAAATTGAAGACGCTTGAAAACCAACGGCAAATCATCGTTATCCGCGGAATTGCCTTGTTTGCCTTGAATTTTTAAGTCAAAATCTTCGCTTACATGACTTTCGATTTCAAATTGTGTAGCAGTAAGCCCGGAACATCCAAAGAATTTAAAAATTAAACATTTGAAATAAGTTTTCTTGTAAAACTACCCGTTTTTCCATCTAGTGTAATTTTTTTCAAAGTGCGGTTTCAATACTTCTCTTCCCAATCTCATCCACTGAAACTTTTATTTTCACGACAAAAACTAGCATACCTATGTCGTTCAAATACTAATCCACCAAGCCCAAAAACGTAAAAATCGAACGATCCATTCTCGAGTTATGAGTGCATACACAGCAGTCAGTCTCTTTTATATATAGGGGTACCCACCCGGTTTGTCCGTGCCTTTCGTGTGGAAATATTGGGTCCAAAACTATCCTATCTTTAAAACTGACACCAACCATATCTCCATCCGCAAAATTTCATTGAAATCGGTTGTGTGGTTTCGGAGATCGACAAAAGCGCCGGAATCATAGTTTATACACGCGTATAGTTGAAATTTAATGTAGTGAAATAAAATTTATTTAATTGTTAATATTTTAAGAAAGTAAAAATGCAAAGATAAGCATCCAGAAGATATATTTTTTTTGGCACTTCATTTGTTACGATCGGTTGAGCGTGTGAACTGCAAGAGGTAAAAACACACTACAGAAAAAATATAGAGGGGATATGATTGGTGGTGCGGAATTTTACCTTGCGATTGGGTAAGTAGTTTTAAATGTTTGGAAACAAATTAATTTAACAGAAGTGAGGAATACAATTACTCTTTTAAAAATAATACGCATACGCGAAACGCTATTAGTGCTTCCAAAATATCGAAACCATCATATATCAGCTGTTTGTTAATTGCAACACAGGTAGGTACAGTGTGCACTGTACAGTGTACAGTCTGATGTATTTTTCAATTGCATTTCACTTTCACAGTAGCAAAGGTTCACAATCGTGCTGGACGTAGAATTTGGTTTTACGTACTAGTTATTCGGAATAGTTTCATCAACAATGAAATTTAATTATACCTGCGAATAATAGAAGCTGAATATTTGAAATGAATTCTGCTCTCTACAGCTAAATAAATTTGAAAACTAATAAACATTAATTTCTGAGTAATTAACTGTGTACGTTATTTACAATTTTGTGCAGTCGTTTAGTAATACCATAACAAGATGTGTAATAGCACATTCCACCCATAACTTCTACTTGATATAAATGCGTTGAAAATGATTTTAAATTGCAAATAGGAATTTTCTCTGATTTGTGTCATAGTGGAGGACCTCTGATACAACCACTTGAACCACGTAGTGGTCATTTTGAAATCGACGCTGGTTAGCAACACACGGTTGACTTCATTCAAACGCACCAGCAAGTACCTACCTAAGTATTTTTGATGAAAGCACCTACTTGTAATATTATACAGATAAAGTTTTCAAGTGTTTTTGCTATACTCACTCAAAATATTCATACCTATGGATAAGGAGTGGGTCAGTGGACAAAGCATAGAATAGAATCAAGCAGAAAAGTCGCTACTCAAAGATGGATATTCACTCAGAACACAAAACACGCGAATGCTTGCTTCATTATATTTACCCCACTTATACCTAATATTCGATAGGGATGATATTACTCTTCCAACTTACACTCATTCTTTTATAGCACTATGAAATATGTTTTCTATTAATGGTTATCTGAAAGCAATCTACTGAAACCGAGCTAAATTATCCAATCCATCACCGGCTTACATGAAACAGTATAACTGACAAATCTTCTTGTAAAACATTAAAAGCACATTATTAGTGCCACTTTCGCTACAGCAACTTGACACACATCCAACGAGGGTTTACCCATTTGTCCTTCTGCTATTACCCTCTCACAGTGTGCCAACGAAATTGCGATAAAAGTGTCACTCATCTAGCGAGTCCTTAAACTCCCTTAGACAACCGAATATCTCTTTCAACTCAATTAACTTATTGTAAAGTGGGTTGCGTTAACACAGTCCAGAGTTGCCTAAATGGATCCTGCTTGACCCTATCAAACTTTATCCCCTACCCACAACAAACAAAGTTAAAAGGATTCCCGATTCACGTATCAAATTTCCACTAAATCATTTGATAAATATCACAAACCAATTATATGCCAGATACTTTCACAAGTCGTTCTTCAATACAACTCTCCATATCTTAGGGGTGGGAAACAGTATACAATCTTTGAAAAATCTGAAAATCCATTCGTTTAGCTGTACATAAAACATCAATAAAGATACATCTTACTTACGACACTTTTCGAGAATATTTTACGTCATTTTTCCTTCACCTCACGAAGCACAATCTTGATCGTTGTCACTTTACCAGATGTTGATGCTGTCGATGTAAATGGGTAGATACAGTCGGGAGGAGGTATCCCACCAAAAGCCCCCCATCATTCCGCAGCGTACACATACCTACATAGTCACTCGTAGATATTCAAGTAATACATTTCATGAATTTGTAAGAAGACCGATTGATGTCGTTTCAATATGCGACATTGACGACGACGAGGGTTGAAAGGACTCTGTCGGACCAAGAGCAGCATTACAAATTAAATTTCAGTAAATTTATCCGTCTATTGGACTGGGATTCGAGTGGCGTTTTAGATGTGACTATTTAAAAGTTTTATGGACGGGAAGAGGGTCACATTTTATTAGGGGTATATCATGTCGCCCATCGACATTTAATTGTATTTTTTTTTTTTTTTGCTATATCGTTCGCATTATACCTATAAAAACTCTTAAAGTTATTGAGTTATATTTGAATGAAACCATTTACAAGACCTAAAAGCAGACAGACATTGCGCTCATGAAATTATAAACCAAAACAAGAAACTTCTAAGAATAAATAAGTTAATTCAAAAAACCAAAAAGCCCGACTGACTTTAAAAAAGATTTGAAAAGATTAAAACAAGACACTTTCAATAATTGACAATCGGAGACTACCTACACAATTTGGCAAAAATATGGGCCGACTGCCAATTAGTTGTAAGATTCTAAAGCCATGCTCAGACGTTTGTCAGATCATCACAATATATTGTCTGGAAATGTTTATGATCCTTAATTGCTTTTTGTGTTGTCATTTGTATTCCTCCTTTTATGACCCTTGCAAAAGGATCTAGAAATATTTATGATCCCTTCTCCTAAGCAGTTTATAAATTATTGCCAAATTTCGTAAATTTGGTAGCAACAAAATCCCAGACCTCTTGTGTTCTTGGAGTCTAGAACTCAAATTGTGCTTTGGGTACCTACATTGAATTAGGTAGGTATAATGAAATTATTTTCCTGAAGATATTTATCCGCGAGCACTTTGTAGATTGCATCCAGAACATCTGGAATGATGGACGAGATCGTTGACACAATAAGTAGACACAAGCCGCTAAAATGCTCGCATACGTACCTAGGTATATATTTGTTTCTTTCTTTTGGATATGCGGAGTCACTTCACTAAAGCAGGACGATAATTGAATGGTTTGGAAACCATACGCAAACAATTAATATACAATTGTGGCTCCTCAGTTCTCAATTCCACGAGCAATTTTGAGAAAAGTCAATCCTGGTGTTGGTCGGGCCACCCAATCGACGTTTGTGTGTCTATTCCATTCATCCTCCTCCTTGCTTTCAAATTCTTCCTCGGCTACAACAATCGCAATTGCATATTTTTGTTCCATTTCAATTTTTCAAGTTTTCACAATCGAATGAAAAAAACTGTTTTTAAATTGTCTGACAATGCCTGCAAACGGATCTGCAAATATTTCGTAAGCAAACATTGCCAATCGTGTGAACTCTGTCAATTTTCTACCTGACAGCGGTGTTAAATAGATTATTTGCAGGCAAACCATCTGCAAAAGAAATTGTCAGACTTTAGGACATGAACTGGCAATGTCGTATTGTAAGGTAGTTCGCTTTTGTCAGATCATTTGCAGCTTATTGCCAGATCATTTGCATAGGTACCTGACAGTGTTATCAGATCTGGCAACCGTCTGAACAGGCTTGTGTGTTGCTCCCACATATTCACAGACGGGGGTTGAAATTACAAAAACAACAATGTAAATAAATGGGTTTTAGTTGGAAAGAACGAATGATACCCATCTCTTTTTATTATTCCATCTCAGCTTGTGATTCCGATTGTGACAGCCATTTAAAGTGAAAAGTGCTGCCAGGTTCAAAAAAAAAATATCATAATGCGATTTTAATACTGATCGTCGATTTGGCTTTTCATATTTTGATCTGAGATTTCAGATTTCTCCTGCCAAATCGGACATGAAATGCGAATTTTATTAGTTCTTGTGTGTATTAGTTGTGTATTAGTAGTGTATTAGCAGCAAAAAAAACATTTTTTTTCCTTTGCACTGGAAATCCATATCGATTAATCTTCACACAATTATAGTAATGCATTTCGAAATGAGTAGTGAATAGTTCAGCTAAAAAAAAAATCATTTCAACGATAAGGAATTCGTAACGGCCACTGTGTGTCATAAACAATAGTAGCCGTGTTTTTTTGAACTTCTATCTCAGCAAAGCAAAGTAAAGCAGGATTTTTAGCACGTAATTACAACAACTATTTCGAGTCTCGAAGTGTCAAATCTATCGTATTTGTTGTAATTTGCGTGCTAAAAATCCTACTTTGCTTTGCTTTGGTGAGTTCGAAGCTCAAAAAAACTGGCCTAGTGTTAGTGAAAGTATGTCAAAGTCTCAGAAAAAACTGAGATTTCTCAAAAGTGATCGAGATCAAAAAAAAAAAAAAAAATTGATTTTTTTCTCAAAAAGATTGATCTGTTTGCCAATCGAGAATGACATATTTTTGATGTATTTCTGTTTATAAATGTTACTTTTCAATTAAGTTTTTGAATAAAAACAAACAAAGGATGCGCTACGCTCTGTGGGAAAAATGAAAAGAAACTGTCATATACATAGCGGAACACGACACCTCAGCGCGCTGGTTGTAGCCAAAGAGAACTAACAGATAAAAATTATAAATTCTTTATTGTGACTAACGAAAAGGTTTCACATTGTGCAACTTTTGTTTTGACATTTGAACAAGCTGAACATTCAAACAGAATTTAATTGGTTCTTCTGCGTATTTAGCTAGTCGAAAATCGAAAGCGACATAGATTTCAACACCAATTATGGTTGATGACATTTTGGATTTTTTAAAGCTAGTCTCTTGTGAAATGAAGCTATTTTGATGAGATTTCACCAAATTAATAATATAGTAATTGGTTATTTTTGCTAGATTTTTGTAAGAAATTCCCGTAGGTCTAGCTGATTTGGAAATTCCCACAAAGGGAGAAATCCCACGATCTGAACACTGTCTGCTGTCAAACGCAAAGTCAAACAGTGTTCTGTTTTCATACTGTTTCAGTTTTAGATTTTCAGTAGGTATCAGTTGCAATTTCCAAACCAAAACAGTGATCGGATAAAAAAAAAAAACAAAACAGAAAACCACATTTTTAAGCTATAATTTATAAATATGGCAGAAGTAAAGAGTGAGATAAAAGTTGAGATTGAAGATAAACCTCAATTATCTGAGGTGGAAGAACTCCGCAAAGAAAATGAACGTTTGCGCCGCGAAAAGGAATTGCTGGAACACGAAAAGCAAGAAACACATCGATTTGAATTGGCCAGAAAAAAATTATCTCCAGCCAAATTTGGAGCTGCTAAAATAAGAGAAATGGTTCCAGCGTTTGATCCACCGAAGAGTTGCATTAGCTCAAAACAGTGGTTAGAAATTCTAGAGAATTATCGGAATATTTACAGATGGGATGACCGCAGTACTATGTTCTATGCCTCATTTCGAATGGAAAAAGCAGCCCGTAGTTGGTATCTTGGACGTGGGTCCGGCATAGTGCGTTGGAATGAATTCAAAGATCAATTAGTTAAGACATTCCCACCTTCAAAAACTGAAGTTGTGACTAATGTTCCCTCAGCGACTCCTCCAGCAGTGACTCCACCAACATCGGTTCAACCAGCATCGACTCCACCAGCATCGACTCCACCAGCATCGACTCTACAATCATCGACTCCACAAGCATCGACTCTACCCGCAGCGACTCTACCAGCACTGAACCTGGGACCACCGGTTTCAGCCCCTGCAATTCCACCCGAATCGCTTACACCATCAATAACTCCACGGGTACAACAAATCGTGCAACCAAAATTATCGCGTAGACAGCGACGGCGTGGAAATGCAATCCATCGTATCAATACAGACCAAATATGCTCCTTGTGCAGACAAACTGGACATTTCGCACGAGAATGCCCAAACCCCACTGCGAATGCGCTATGTTATCAAATGCGAATCGTGAAATCATCTGCCACTATTCGAAACGACAATGGTCTCATAAAAACCGTAACAGTTGATGGTATTTTTTTAAAAGCATTTATAGATCTTGGAAGCGATTGTACAACACTTAAACTGCAAGATGCTAAACAGAATCACTGGCACATTGAAGAATTCGGAGCCCAATTAAATGGTTTCAGTGGGGATTCTGTATTGGTCCTTGGGAAATTTAGGGGATTCGTGAAAGTTGATGAAGTGACTAAGCCAATCGACATTTTCGTCGTACCCGATAACAGTCAGAAGTATTCCTTGATCGTGGGTAGAAACTTCTTAAACTCACCCGAAGTCTGCGTAATAAAAAAATTCGGTTCACTTGAAGTCAGAAGTGTACAGATATGAAATGGATGATTTCCTTTCAATAAGTGCTTCTGTCGTCTTTATAATAAAATAAGCTAATACCTAATTAATGTAATGCACTTTGTTTTTATTCATTTCTCGAAGAGGTACATTCCAGGTCAGGATTTAATCTTGTGACATTATTTTCAGGGTTACATATTAATGTCAATTTTGCAAGTGACTAGCCTGAAACATATTGCCATAAATCCCTCACTTCGTATTATTTGCCTCTATATCGCTGACGATTCAGTTGACGTGGTAAAGACATGAATTTATGCAACCAACAGGGGATCCTTATAAACCTAGTTCGCTTATATTCCCAATGCGCTTAAAGTGATTCGAAACAAATATTGTTACGTTCCGCAAAACACTAACCAAAAAAACTCTCAGGGAAAAAACTGAAGAAGAAATTTTCGTCTTCTTCTTTTCCCAAGTGTGTGACAAGCACTACAGAGCTTAGCTACCCCTAAAGTACCATCTTCAGTTAGTAAGTAAATTACCATACGATTTACATCCTCAGAATGTCAAGTACTTTCTGAGCGAAGTTACCCGCCTGCTGTTGGTAGTACGTTGCATATGCAGCAGCAGCACACTTCCTTGCCTGATGGAAGGTGAATCTCCCGCAGAAGAACAAGGAACTGCCGAGCTCGAGTTGGTAATGGCATAGGAGCAAGGAGCGCTCGGTGTTGTGATACATATTTTATATTCCAACCATATAGGGGCAATTTATTAAATCACTCAAGAAAACATACGTGGACACAGTTGTGGGGAAAAGGGTTTCCCAGCTTAGAACTGTTTCTCGTCCTTCGACTAGATGCATTCAGACTGCTTTCATACGTACCTACTATATAGGTAAAAACATGTAGCACTCTTGTGGTGGCTTGGCTCAGTCTCTCTCAATCTGTAGCTAAAGAAAAGGATTTGTGTATTCCTTGCTGGTTCTTTTGATACACCAGGCATGCACAGACACACGCAGTGATATCCAGCATCCAGAGTGAGCTTAAGTCACGGAAGACGGATGGCCTGTTTACCTTCGACAGGATATGCATCGTCATCGTCATCGTTGTTATTCATGTTGCGTCTTATATTAAACTGATGATGCATATACTGTGTTCGAGACTGGAGATAGGCGTGAGCCAAAGTGTGTGTGAGTGCCAGTTTGATGAGAACGATTGACGTTTTAGGCAGGGAGTACAGAAACTCAACTACCTGTACGACACCCACACAAGGTCTTGGAAAAATTAATTACTTTAGACTCAACTGCATCAGCTTATTGCAAAGAAAGCCACGTACAAGAAAATCAAATGACAATGTCACCTTATCCTTTTGCACCAATTAAACATCTACGCTTCGCTAACAAGATGCCAACCTGTTAGCTTAAAAATTGACGGGTACTTCATCTACATGTTCAGATATTGCTTATTTCTTATTCCTGGTAGGACGGCTTTTTACCTATTCCTTCCGCATATTACCAAAAAAGTGTACGCGTTGGTCGTGGCTGCGCAAAACAACCAATTAATTACATGATGTGCTTTACATAGCAACGGTTTTGCCCACAGGATGTGCTCTCATGCGATACACATTTGACGTATACGAACACCAAGTCAGAAAATGGCAGCGAACCACTTTCACGCTGATGAGATGGATCCCATCGAAAATTGGATTCACGCTAAAGTTTGGTGAATTTGCTGCAGGAAATTCGAGATGAGAATGGATAATATGGCCACGGAGGAGACGAAAGGGAGTTTAAATGGAAATATGTGTGCGATGAGTTGCGATAGTTCGCATGCTCTACAATATGCATAATACGAAGTCATTAGATTTGGGAAGGTCTAACGATAGTCAAAGAGTTCAAAGCTTCAATATACGTTCCGTTGGTAACTAGGCATCGAAATTCTATCCAACTTTAAGCCCGATGCATTCAATATTTGGCTTGAGTTACTCGGATTTTTAGTTTCATTACCAGAAGGTAGTGACTCGTTTTTGCAAACAGAATATTATATAATTAGTTTGTCAACCAAGTTAGTCTTCAAATGAGGAGTCTGTAACACAACGCGACAAGTAGTTGTAGGACAAGTGAAATTCGACAACTTGTACAAAATTGTGTAGGTAACACAAAACGACAAGACCATGAATACTAGGTAGGTAGGTACGACATTTGACGCGATGGAAGATGACAAGTGGAAGATTTATAATTCCCCTCTTTCTGCAGTACACGACAAGTGTCAAGAAAAACTTGTAGAACTGTGGTTTAATGAGGACAGGTGATTTGAATATTGTCAGATGCTAACGAGTGCATTTTGAAAGTAATACTTTTGGAAAAGAAGATTGCAAATACAAATAAAATAATAAATTAAAAACGTCCTTTTTTGATTCCAACTTTGATAATGAAAGTTATAGTGAGAACCAGGTGAGACCAGTGAACCTCGGCACAGGTTGAAAGAAATAATTTTGAGGTCAGCGATCATCTGTAGATTAGGTAATTGAAAAATCACTGAAATATCTTTTTTGTCTCTTATTTCAGCATGTTTTTTTGTTCGCCTTGATTTATGCCATATTCACAATCATGTTTAGCACTTGTCGAAGAATGCCGAAAAAGTTCAATGAAATTGAATTCTTTTGACAAGTGAAACGGTTTACGTTCTGATACAGAATTAATTTGTAATAATCGGACAAGAATAGTTATAGGCCATAGGTAGTCCAGAGCCCAGACGGGAAACGCTGTAGAGGACGACCTTCGATTAAGACCTTGTCCGGCAGATTCAGGCAGTCAGATCGAGGGATTGCGCTGTTAGCTCTATCCGGCATTCTATTACCTACCTTTCTAAATGTAAGATTAAATTCGACAGAGTGCTGCGTTAATCGGTCAGCTAAATGTGTCAAGCCTTGGAAAAATATAATTTTGCAATTTTGGTACAGTGGGGAAAAGAGATATCTAGCGGTTTTACTATTTGCTGTCCGTCTCCCCCATTTATGGTATGTTACATAAAATCCCGGAGAACTCCTAACTCATTCCAAGATATTTTGGAATAAGTAAGGATTTAGGAATTTTAATGAATTTTAATGCGAATAAAACCAGCACCCTGCAAAAATTACCTGTAAACCGAAGAGGATAAATATTTTTCTTAGTTGAATCCTTAAAGACCATTTTACAGCCAACCATTTAAATCGGTGATGAAGGTTTCATTTTGTTTTATGAACAAAATATGTCCCAACTTAATACAAATTAAATTATTTCACCGTACTGTTGTTGGGCAGACCTTAATTAAACTTAAAGGACACTGTTATACGATGCTTAAAACTCAACAATAAAACATTTGTAATTCCAGCTGCTAGTGTTTGATATAAAATTATTTACGAGACTGTTCGTTAGCATTGCATTTGTTCGAGAGTTCTTTCGCTTTGCAGCTGAAGCGAAGGATATTCACGTTTCGCATAATCCGTCTCCTCCTTGCTCGGGCACAGTATAATGTTCCCTTATTCGATGCGCGTTTTAATTGTCGTCTTTGGGATAAGACAAATTCATAAAAACTTCTGACGACTTGCTTTTATGAGTCCAGCGTAATCATTAGGGTTTTTTTTTCACAGTAGGTATGTATTATCCTTTAGAGGGTGAGGTTACCTAGTTACATATTTTTTTCACTTACTATTCCAAGCCAGAGAAAGGAAAACGACAAGCAAAGCAAGAAAACCATCAAAATGAAACTAAAACCACAATTCAGGGGCAGATATAGCCACCATAAAAATCGGCTAGAACCGTTTCTTTTTGTTGAATGTTGAGTGCTCCCAGCAGGTACCTATAACTAAAACCGCATTCAGTGCAAACCTAGGTATATGCAGAATGTTTAAGCCGTCCGTGCATTAAATTTACCCATATGCTATCAGAAACACAAAACCGCCAAAGTTGTAACCGATTTAGGTGGTGAAGGTATAGGATATCCATTGTGCTGCCGATGCAAGTGCAAATCTCCGGTCATAGGGTCGGGGATGAAATTAGATTGGTTGGGAGCAGGATTTTCTGGTCTGGTTGATCGTAACCGCAGAGGAATTTACATTCTCATCGAAAATCGGTGAATGTCAGTGACATTTGGCAAAGTCTAGGCACCTTTGCCGAGATCAAATGCACAGCGAACGAACACCATAGGAGGGGTGATTATTTTTTGGATGAGAAAACGTTACTTCATTCAATTGGAGTTGGCTGTCTGACAAAAGTTTAATCACACACACAGGAATACCGAAAACTAAAGGTTTGTTTAAATAATTGTTATCTTACTTTTTTTTTTTTTTTTATGACAGAGGACGAGGTGGTTCAACGAGGACGTTTAACACGAAGGGATACACACAACCGCAATTGCCTCCTAAGCACACACAATCAGTGGATGACGAGGGCGAACACTCTGCTCAACGGGCAAACAATGAAAGGCTATTTAATGTCACAGCAATTAGACCTTTGCAGGTAGGTCCCATAGCTGGGTGTATATGGGAAAGGGTGGCGCATGTAATGATAATGATTGTGGTAGCGAAAAAAAATAAATGAACTCTTCTCATCTCTAGTTGGCACACTTCCCAAGGCACTTTCTCCATTTATGCTATGGCGGACATTTTAATGTGGGTAATTAGATGGCACTGAGAGGCAAGCCTATTGGATTAGTTCGTTCGTGGATGGTGGGCACTGTTCCCCGAGGCGGAAGGAGCGTCTGTATTTACATGGAATTTACAACAATGAGGCGAATTAATTCAGCCAGCACGAGGACCCACAAGATAGCGTATGTTCAGGCAAAAGTGGTGGGCTTTTCTTATCATTATTACATTGGAGCATATTAGGCAAGCTCATAGCAGCATGGCACTCAAAGAAACGGATATAGGTACAGGGATTTATGTTGGGAAAGGATTACTTTAATTATAACAATGTCGCAGGCATTTTGTCGCAAAAGCTGACACTAAATTCTTATTGACGGATTTGAGACGAGATTATTATGAACTGTTTGAAGGAGAGCTTAGATCCTCGACAACATGGATATATGGAGGGTAGTTACTTTTTGGTCATGCTGTTTAAAATTAAGAGACAAATAGCTCACGCTATAAGATCAGCCAATTGATTTGATAGATTATATATATTATAACTCCTAGTTCTTAGAGAAAGCCATATTACGTACACCAGATGTCATGATGTACTAGCTACAAAAAACGCATATTGATGTCAGAATGTGAAAGGAGTGATCCCATCAGATGCAATGATTTATAAACAACTTGCTGATGTCAGATTTTTTTTTTTTCTGTATGCAAATACCCAAATTTGACAGCCAGGGTACCTACGCCTATAATAAAACATTTCTAAATGATACCACAGCGAGTACCTAATCATCAGTTTCGCCCACTCAATTATCATTTTTATCTGCGTTATAATAAATGTACTTCTACCATGTCTTACTCACCAGAACCGCCATCCACAAGCACCATTTATGTCTGCGATACATTCATCATCTCAAAAAGTTCACCCAAAAAAGTGGGGCACCAAAAAACTATTTAAAAATTTATTCAGGAGCAGGTAAATTTCAGCGAACCTGGCTTCTGTAGACACCACAATAAATTCATATTCTTGCTGCGAAAACTAAATTGCACCCTGGCTCCGGAACCGAATTTTTTTTCCCATACTGCCATCCAAAGTAAAATTGCCGCAAATCATAAAAATATTTGCAAACTTAACTTTCATTGCGGCGTACACACGGTCATGGCTACTACCATGCAGTTCATCTAAGAAATGAATTAAAGCTATTACGGTCTCCCGGCGGACCCAATATCCGCATGATTTACATCGTTTTTATATCCTTCGCTGTAGCTATAGGTATTTAATTCTTTCGCTCTACACAGGAAGTGTGCTCCACCATTAAAATGTGCGCCATAAGTGCAACAACATTGCAAAATCAGCGGATATACTGTTCTGTAAATTAATGCAACGCCAAATGGGTAATAAAATTCCTTAAGCCC
Organism: Cheilosia vernalis; assembly: GCA_949126925.1. Classification (NCBI taxonomy): domain Eukaryota; kingdom Metazoa; phylum Arthropoda; class Insecta; order Diptera; family Syrphidae; genus Cheilosia; species Cheilosia vernalis. The sequence continues at coordinate 9,939,589 of OX421362.1, forward strand.
GCTCCGCGCACATACTGGAAGGACCGCACAGAGCAAGAAAATCGAGGGAAGTGAAAGAAATCGGTTTAAACGTTAAATTACATTCCACAAACGAAAGGGGTTAAAGTCATTATTTCTAATATGCAGACCACTTTGTTCAAAAATACGATAAAAACCACTAAAAAAACATCTAGATACAACGAACCAACAAACCACAAACAGTGATGCGATAAGACCTCAGCCCGAAAAACAACTTTGGTTAAATACCATTTTTGAGGAAAAATTGTCCGAAAATCTAATTCCGTCCGGTACATCGCCAAAAAGGGTTTTTACAGGGAGAGGGGAACATAAATTTCATTTAGACCGGCTTACACATAGCAATGCAATAGTCGGATAAATATGTTAGCTCTCTGCAGAGAGTATAGCATAGTTCGGTAGGGATTGGTGAAAACCATAAATTTTCAGCCGTTGAACCAGCAAAACACCAAAATAAGGAATAATTTATTTGTTTGCCTGCACCCTGGCACACAGTATACACACGTGCATCAGAAACAAGCATCTTGTGCGCACTGTGTGAACGTGAACTGTGAAGAGCTTAGCAAAGTGTTTTGCAAAATTTTATCCTGTTGCCGAAGATATGCGCCAATTGTGGGGATTTACTCCCTTTCGTTTTTGAACAGGAAGAAGCAATCAACGAAAGTATGAGGACTATGAGGGTATGTGGAGATAAGTTTCAATTCAAGGGAAGTAGTATGCTTGCCTTTGAGGATGAGGACATAGACGAAGTCCCGGACACATGAAAATGGATGCGTGCGAATGCATCTACTTGGTAGTTGAGGCAAAGTGATTGTCGACAATAAGTCAAGCAAGGGGTATAGCACATATTTTCTTAAAGTATTGCGAGAGAAAACAGAATATTGCAAAAAAGGATTCCCTTTGTGTACAACATGGGCTTACCACAAGGATGATAATTTATCCTCGGGGCCTTGCATAAGTTAGAGGAACATACCTATAAAGACTTTTGTGAATAGTTGAACTTTAATATTGCAAACGATTTGGTGGAGTTGCATTAGGATGTTTATTTGGACGGGCTTTGCAGAAGGCGTATTAGTCACAAAAGACAGTTAAGACCTCTTTCGTTGACAGAGCTAAATTTTACAGAAAATCTCTTGGCCTTAAAGCAGTGGAGAAATCTTGAAGTGTGCGGTAGATGCGAGGTTAGTATACAGAGTGGCTATAGGTAATCAACTCGAAGTAATCTTCGATCAAAATGCGAGTACATCTACATCTGCATCACTGCCTAATTTTCGAACTGAGGTACCCTTGGCACTAGAGTAGACAGCATAATACGATTAAACGTGGTTATCGTTGCATCCTAAATGAATCTTCCATTGAAGATGAAAATAAATTTTTTTTTTTTAATACAATACAAAGACTGCGGATTTACTTGCAAAAAACATAGCTGGAGCGTATTACAGTAGCGATTACCAGGAGCTTACAATAGGCGTTTTCAAATTTAAGTTCAGAGCAGAATCAGAACTGTTATAAAAAATGTTCGCGTTTCTTTTTTAGCTTAGACAAATCAGAGCATAGAATTTGTGTTCCCTTTTTCGTTCAGATCATGATCAGAGCGGGCTTTATGAGCTCAGAATAAATTTATTGAGCAGGCTGATTGAAAAGCGGATTACACATACCTACACAAAAAAATATCAGAACGATCTGAGTACGCTCGGCTCAGAGCGCGCTCATAATGCTCGAGCTCAGTTCAGTGCTAATTTCTGAACTAAAAAAGAACAACGCCTAATAGTGAACAGTTTATTTTACCTAAAATTTTAGAAACCAAGTCACAGGCTTAACTGGTTTTCAACTGACAACTCACAAGAATGATGCCCTCTCAAATGTCATAAAGAAAAAATGCTGTCAATATGAGGAAGGCAACGCAATTTACCTAAAACTGCAATTTAAGTGTTTGCTTATGTTGTCCTTAAAATAACTCAATGAAAATTGAGCTTTCATTTTGAAATACACATTCCGCAAGCAACCTTAAAGCGCATGGTTCCCAACTAAATTATCCAAACTCCTTGCAAATGCATTTAGCATTTTCAGGACATAGAAGTGGAGATAGGCGAATTAGAATCCCTTTATCAATTAAAGTGAAAGCAAACAAATATTATAGAACCCACCATATAGGGCCATTTATTTAACAACCCATCATTTGTGAAGGTTTTATTTTTGGGATGAAAATTTACAATTTTATGGCACATCCCAATACAAGTATTGCGGGACCACCTGAAGAAACTGGAGATACACAATCTGAACATTCAAAAACACCGGCTTGCGCACCAATTGTAAAATATCACCACAGTAACAATAGTTCAAATACCGACGAACCGTGTAAGCAACTTGGGGCCATAGGTATTCCAAATCAGATTGATAACGATGTTAGTATTAAAGAACCAGTTCAGGAGGTTAGCTTAAGACGTTCCAAACGAACAATCAAACCCCCAATAAAACTTAACCTGTAAATTTATTTAGAGGGGAAGAAATGTAATGACTTTGTAACATATCTGACAAATGCTCATGTAACCCTAGTCTTAACTTAAGCCACAAGCTATAAGCCATATAAAACCTATGTAAAAATAACGTAAAATCGAAGCAGCAATAAAATGACACTTCTTTTATTTCATCGAATGGAAGAACCACGTTTTTGATTCTTAGCGCGCAATTAGGAAGTTCTTTTAACGTTCGGATAGAACAAGTAGCTGTCACAACTTCTTGTCAGCCGCCCGCGAGAATTCGGACTGTGAGAGAAAACCTTAAGGCGTCATGAAAGTTTTCATGTGGTTGAACCACTAAACCACTGACCCATTGTGTGAAGGGGTTCATTAAATATACATACTGAAGGAGGATAACCATCGAGCGGGTGTGGAAGGACAGTTCATAGAATCGAGAGGCTGTCATGCGCTCAGTGTCTGCCGTGGACATACTTCAGACTATACAAGTACCTACTCATACTCAAACCAAAATGGACCAGAGTATCCTGTAATACATTATGGAATCAGATAACCTAGGACTGTAATGGTTTTGTCAGAGAGCTCTCACTTCCTTTGAAATATGATATTTTAAGTAGTGTATTATACTAACACGGAGCCGTACAGGGGTGCTCTAATGTAATCAAGTACAAAAGTTCCATATCTATGACATCAGCTCCTCTTCGTACATGGTCAAGTTCAACTTCCCACTGCCTCCCTATAATTTTTGTATTTCATTGTTTTGCCCACTCGTGGCTATTCAATAGACCTTCATTATCCACATGAAATGAATTTCCCCGTACTGTATTCCTTTAATGAATGAATTCCCCGCTCGTTTTGCTTATAGACGCATCAAGCAAAGCACCCACTACCAAAAGCGCCCACTTAAACAATGCTGCCCAAATTACTTAACAAACAAAACGAGAAACGGAAAACTGTCCATTACAAGAAAATATTTACCACTAAAAAGGCAAAAAGAGACAAAAATGATTAATGAGAATCTGAGTATCATCATTTCACTACGAAGACTGTGTACAAATACATCGCCAATCGCCCATCGTCCAAAAGCTAAGACAAGCGTTGAAAACTTCTATGGGAAATTTATGTTGCCCCAAATGAATTTTGATTAGATCCTGGGATGACAGCAAAACTACCATCCACTGTCATTAGGCATTACAAGAAATCCCTTAGAGTTGGATGCGTTTTGTCTGTACCACACTCAGCACCTTAGTTGTGTCTAAATACAGCCAAACTTTATCATCAAGAGGATTATTCGAAACTGCTTGGCCTGGAATATCAAACTAAATCTACAGACTGCCTTAGACTCCGACTTCGACGACGACGACGACTACGACTGGTGGTCGAATTTCAATTTCTTTTCCTTGCCAAAGCTAGTGGGAAGATGGGAAAATTATTATTAGCAAGAATATACCGAGCGACGGGAGTAATAATAATTTTCCTATTCAAGAAAAGTTGCTCTCGTACTCAGCAGGATTTCCCCTTCTTCCTATCATGTATATGTATATAGGTGTATATGCTGTGTTATTGCTGAGCTGGATGTTCCTTCGCTGCTTATTAATGACGATTAAGGTCGACTACTCACTGCTGTAAGAACTTTTTAAACTTTTTGCATAAATTTCTTAAAATTAAGCACAGAAGTTGAACGGATCTTCATCATCAACATCAGCTTTACATTGTCTGAGGAGCAGCCAAGACATTCCCTAAGTCTTCAAAAGTCCAAGATGTGCGACCGTTGACAACCCAAAATTCGTTGCAGTTTTCATTGTCGGGGATTTTTAAAGTTATGCTAAAGTAAAGTTGGGAAGTCAAGTTTTAAATCCGCTTAATATTTGAGAAATATTTCACAACAAAAAAAGCTAAACAAGAATGAATGCTCGCTACATGCCATTGGAGGTCTACTGTCGTAGATTTTAGAGTACGAGCAATGTTGCTAAATTTATTTTAACAGAGAAGGACCTGACCGAACTTTGGTTGTAGGTTTAATTTGACAATTAGCAAAGTTCGACGTTTTTACCTAAGACCCTTCAATTAATGAAAGTTATTTGGGAATTGGTAACTACACAGGAGAGTTGTGTTCATCTTTTGGAAACATTAATCGCTTATTAATCTCTTAAGGCCTATTAAGTGGATTCGAATTCGTGTGATAATCTTCGGAAACTTGGGCTGGAAAATCACTTAACAATGGTGTAGGCTGTAGGCTTTTCATTGAATTTGAAGTTGAATTTGAAAATTAAACAAGTTTAGTTTAAATATGCGATTTGTGAGATTAAAATCGAAGCACGCTACTCTGTCTGATCTAGATGAATATTGGTTACCGGATTTAAGTCATCTTACAAATGGAAAAATAAAGTTATTAAAAAAAGTTTATTAACTAGCGACCATATGAATGGCAAAAAAACTAAAGTTATTTGGGTTCCTGCATCGGAAAAGTATTTGAAATTTTGTTTCACTCTCCGTCTCCGTGGGCAGTTTTCCATTATTACCCTTTTGTTAATCAATCAGTAAGTTTTTTCACACGAAATCAACAAAAAAACTCCAAATTCAATTGAAACTTTTGCTGCGCAAATTATTTCTAAATCCCTCCATTGAGTTCTTCTTTTGCAGAGTTAACGTAGTCTTTTTTTCGTCAAAACATCATTTATCAATCAAGAACATCAAACCAGTTGCAGATTCCGAATCCTTTAGGTTAGCTCTTTTTCATTTCACTTTTCCATTCAGAATTTCACAAATATACCCCATCCGCAGACAGGACATATAAAAGTATTTTCCCACTGTCATTCGGAAGATGTTTTGACAAAGCCATACCGTAGCAAAACTTGTGTAGAATATAGAAATATCAGTTTATATAGATTTCTCGTTTGCATCATTTTTCACTTCGGCTAATTTATTCCGTTGCCATAAGTTGTGAATGAAATTTGATTAATGACAGCCTAATGACGAAGGACGTATTTTTGCGATGGTTCCTAAAAAGAAGAAGAAAGCTATAGTTCATATTGGTAAATTCTAACTTGCCTATAGCACATAGGAGCAAGTACATTTGGTTACATATAATTCGCCCTCCCTGTTTAATTTGTCTCCAAGACTGTGACGGACCATAGACTTGACTCTAACAATGTTGTCAATATTGATGTTTGATGGAATTTGAAGAAATTTAAGGCGCGGTAGTGCGCTTGATTTATTATGGATGCTTGCGCGGTAGATCACTTAAAAGTTCGCAAATTATATTTCTGAACGAGTCTGAGAAAAATTATGATTTTTCGAATTGAAAAGGGCACCTAAGAGATGCTGGATAAATATGTCATTAATTATTTTCTAGTGCAGACAAATTATGACGCCTTTAAAGAAAGTTATCAGAAGAAAACTGCATCAATCAAAGTGTTGGCATCAGTGTCAAGAAACGAAGGTAAACGATTCAAAGAAATCATTTGCAACTAAATTTCAGGTCCTTCAACTGCAGTGCTTATCCGAAAAATTAAAAGTAATTCACTTGGAACAACTGAGCTCCATCGTTCGACTTTATGTTGTTGGTCTGCAAAATTGTTCTTTGCGGACTTATCTACATTATATAGAAAAGAGAACGAGGTCCATGTGTGCGCGCACAACGAGAGTGACTGTTCGTGAAAATTAAAATCCGAGATAGACAACAACGCAATTGGTCACACAATTTAAAATTGAAAGTCGACTTAGCTATAATTTTATTGCAAAACCTTGTAACGCAAAGCGACGATTTTAATCGGAAAATTCGAAGGCAAAGATGTTAGGTTTTTTTCCTAAGAACGAAAAATGATGAAGGAATGCAAGCGTATGCCAAATAGGACGAGAAATTACAAATCATGTGTTCATTGTCAGGTGGCTGACAGCTTTTCTAATTCTTACACCAAGAAATTTTTTGAGTAAGATTCTCAGTGGAGAGGTAATATCTTACTCTTTTAAGAGTTTTTCAAGTTAAGAAACAGCATTGAGTGAAAATTCGTAAGAATTCGTAAAAGTTCGTAATAATTCAGAAAATATAAAAGTAAACGAACAGACCTGTTCTAATTTCACGGATTCTGCTTATACCGTAGGATTTGACATTTGTATTTAAGCGCCTTAAATTTCCCGTGTGTTTTGAATCTTTAATTCGCATTGTGAATTGTAGGTAGCTTGCTCATGTGTCTGCAAACATCAGGAGCCAGATTCTGTAAGGCGAAACGATCAAACGTTTTCGTGCGCACGAATGATTGGCTATCCTTTCAAAGATGGGCTCTTTTTCGTTCAAACGTCAAAAAGGCAAAGCCGCAGTTTAAAATGTCCAGAGTATTTTTTTTTTAATTTTGTAAATCGCACAATTCCCATTACTTCAACTTCACCGCTTTTACCTAGCTAATACATTTGAAAAACTATTATTATTATTCTGTTTTTTTTTGCACTTTTTTTTTTAAACTTTCAACATAATTATCCTAAATTAGCCATATGAAATCAGTTTTGTTTTCCTTCAAGTTTTTTAGCTGTCACTTGGTAACGAAGTATAATATATCTTATTAACAAAAATAGAATTATGCCGTGTTGAATTGAAAAGCTCAGTGTCTACCTATAGTAAGTTCTTATTTTGGGAGCTTTACTTCATAAATTTTAGCTGTTTCCCATCCGCCCTGCATGCATCCCGCCAGTCATCGCTTGCAGTTATTTGCACAATTGGGCATAGAGAAGTTCTCCTTATATCTCCATATCTCCTATTGTGTTTCCTCACTTTTATGTGTATTTGTGTTTCGACGTCAGCCTTTATCACGTCAACGGAGAAAAAAACAAAACTGCGATAGCGTATGCGGTATGCATCGCTGTGGTGTAGCCCCCTTTTTGTGAAAAAGCAAACAAACTGAATGAGTGAACCATGTGTACGTTTCTTCTCGGGGAGAGCATATCCTCTTCCTGATGAAAATTCGGTGTTGTTTCTGCAGGGCCGACGAGAAAGACAAAAAAAAAAAAAATAAAAAACAATAAATTTTCGCTTAACCGAAAAGTCTTCGTTAAGAATTATTTATGGCTTCGAATAAATAAAGCTTAGCTTTAAATGCTGTACGGCGGTTGGTGTGTGGTAAATGTTTTTCATACAAGCTAACCTCTTTATAAAGCATCCTTTAACCGCAAGCGACAGAATCACAGGATATAAGAGGATAAGTGCATCGCATGAGATAATGTCATGGACTTTGTTTTGTTTGCCAAATGTATACATGTGTGTGTTTTAAATGTGTGCTGTTGTTTCTTGTTTGTTTTTTTTTTCGATTGTTGGTGCCGTACTGTCAAACATTACTTCCTTTTTTTTTTCAAGAAAAATATTTCATTTAATACCACCAACATGAACAATGGAAAAGAAAGAGGCTTACAGATTACTCATGGGAGGCTGGGGAGTGTGAGTTTTATAACATGAAGTTTTAATTGAATTTGAACTCCAATGTGACAGTGTATGTTGTTCTTCCTAAATAAGCCAAGTAATTGATTCTTTGGGGCTTAGGGATTTGCCGTCTCAAGTGAAAAGAATATTTGAGAGCACTTTATTATAAAAATAGGCACATGGAGTGCTAAATTGCAGGAGGACTTAAAGACGGAAGGGTGAATACACGCTTGAATGATTCCAAAATGAGTGCCACGTTTCGGAAGTGTTTATAGAAAATTTAGTTGCCCTGGATGGTCTAGATCTAGAGTTTAATCTAAATTAATTATATGGTAATAGGTACATATTGGAATTGGGCAACTAGCTGGTTTCTATACTACGCTTAGATTTTAACTCAGACTGTTCAGACAATTTGTTCTGATGACCTTATAGTGTAATGATGATCTGGACAATAAGAAAGATAAGATCGGGGCTCTAATGTGTCCGAGCTGAAAACAAAACACGCACATTTTAAAAGCCGTTCAGGGTCTACTCTCAACTAGAAAAGAAAACGCCTATAATAACACCAAAAACTTGATAACAAATAGCTTCTTTCACTCTCTTAAATAATTTTGCAAATATTGTTGAAATGAACAATGGACGTTGCTTGGCGTAGTTTTGAAGAATTCCCTTAGCAGAGTACACATCTGAGAGGAGTGACACCAAAACATCAACTTATCATTAAGCTTTTTTCATGAAAGACTTTGAGCAAAACTTGTGATTTTAAAACAGTAATAGATCGTGCCCATTCTTGAGAGCAATCTGAAAACATCTAAAACAGATCTGTCACGTAAGAATCTCTCAATGATATTGGACTATTGGAGTCTTCAAGGCTTAAAGCATACAACGCATTAAGAGTTTAAATTTGAAAATTCAAATTGGCACCATCCAAATGTAGCACCACACATCGCTCAACAAAGTGTGTTTTTTCGGCTGCAAATTGTAGATAGGTACCTGCACAAAAAATGTTACCGATAAAAACCTACTCTTTCAAAGGAAATATGTACAACAAAATTGCTTAAATGATATTACCCTTTGAAGCCTATACAACCATGGATCAATTCAGGGTTTCATATCATGCCAATTACTACTAATCCAATTGCTGCTGGTCCTCTCAAAATTATATCAAAAGAACCCTAAAATTGGCAGCTGTTTCGATATTCGAATACACATACACACCATCAAGGCACATATAAATAAAACAAAAACGCTGCGAATTTCACATATATACACCAAACAATAACACATACCCATATACTCATCTAGTATATATTCACATTCCATTATTCATACTTTTGCCAAACGACCAGTTGAAGTAAGCGCAGACAGCAAATAACCATCGCAATAATCAAATATGCCCTAAAATATCATTTGCGAAATGCAAATTCACGCATCAAATATCAAGCATAACAAACAAGAACACCAATTGAGTCCTTTCACTGGCCAAACAGATGAAAAGGACACCATATACAAACATACACCCCGCAACTGGCAAAATTTCACTCAATTTGGCTATATATTATATTTTTATTCAATAAACCCAGTTTACCAATGACCTTCCGCTTTTCGCAAAAATACTCAAATGCCAATTCTGCGAAATCCTTTTATCGAAAAGGAGGCGATAACAAAAACAACAACAACAAGAATTGAAAGTGTGTAGCTATCAGTTAGGCATCACCTCCAACGCATAGAAGACTTAACAGTAACGCAGGACTTTCCTTCGTCTAAATGTCAAATACTATTTTAAGCGAAGGATTTTCAACAAAATTACCAATGATCTATTTCCTACACAAATGACTATGACGATGACGATGACGATGACGATGGAGGAAAAAATTGATTCGAACTCAGTGCGGAGAAACCATATAAAAGAAGAGGTTATCTATATTGTATACATATTCATTGGGAGGCTACAACGAGTATCCTTTACACAAATTCGAAATTCCTGTTCGATTTCAATACACACTTCGTTCCAGTTCAATACGCTTCACAAAAGAAATCGATTTCTAAGTCAAATTGAAAAAGTGCCAAGCCACCCAGCCCAGAGCTAACCAGTTCGATAGATATACGAAAACTAAATAAATAAAAGAACGAAAGAAAAACTAACTAATTCCGACGATGGGTTGGTTGACTAGGTTAAGAAAAAATAAGAAAAGAGACATACGAAAACAATTTGCCTTCAAGGATGCGAGAGCAGAAAAATCGAGTAAAGCTACACTATTGTTGAATAAATTATGTGCCAGGTGCATGGGATAATACACTCTAGAGCAGTTCAATTTTCAATTTGACTTTCATCTGAGTCGAGCTGCAGTTGCATGTGGCATCGTTGAAAGCTTCAAAGACAACACGACTACGCCGGTTGATGGGTACCTAATGTTTGTTGACACCAATGGATACTTGCAGTTGTGTCTAAACAAAATTGTAGGACAGTGGTGGTAGGTAGTTTGAGGACAAATTTCTTGATAAAATCACAGACAATAAATTATACAGATGTCTTATCCATATGGGAAGAAGTGGGATATGAAAACGAAATTTGCTTCAAGAAAAAGCTTTTTTAAAAGCTTCATAATTTTAAAAGAGATACCTATTAATGAATACAATATGACAATATTTTTATTTCTCTCTCTTACTCCATCAAGATCGTTTTTTTTTTGTCTGCCTTTATTATCTACCTACTTTTTACCCAACATCGCTGGTTGCTTACGTACGTTTGGTGCAAAACAAGGAAAATCGTTTTGTTGTTGTTCTGTTTATTTTAGCTTGCGGTTTGTGGGTGCATGCATGGCTGTGCGTCTGTGCTCTGTGCCGATGATGGCTGGCTCGTTAATTAGGGGTTGATTTGTCATCGTTGTTTCAGCACGGATCATATCGTACCCATGCGAAAATATTGGTGGATTGGATGTGTGCTTGACATCGTGGTTGTACTTTGATGCACAGATAATAAACATAATGTCCATGGATCGATTTGCAGTGTGTGTTTTAGATTTATTTAGGCTATTTTTCAACTCGGATCATCAACATTCTGTAGAACTTTATTCATTAAACAGCCACAGGCTTTAAATATACCAGATTGAATGTAGGAATACTCATTATCTAAATCTTTTTTCTTGTCTTCAACTTCGATCTGAGCTAACGAGGACAAAAGTAATATTTTGAATGAAATCTTTTTCTGCATTTTGTCAATTCAAGATAAATAATCAGATGAATCTATAGATCTATTTATATGTAGGTACATAATATGCATATTAGGTATGTTTATTCCCTAATAACAACAACTTATCTGCTCTTAGCCTACTTTAGTGAAGGTGACTAATGTTCGGAGTCATAAAACTACCTCAATTGAGTTATTGAAATGAACAAAGCAATCATTTTAATCACCTTTACTGAAGTAGTTTCCAGGGGCCACGAACGAGGACGTGGCAGAATATCGACCCCCACCCTCCCAACCTCCCAATACCAATCATTCCTACATTTCGCATTTATTTAAAGTTCTAAGCATTCATTACATTAAGCAACTTTTTTATTTTATTTTTAGGATTTCTACTCTTATTGATATTTTTATCAAGAACCCATTTACAATTTTTCCAGAGCAAAACCACTATTAGAAAATTAATTAAGTCAAGCTTATGATCATAGCATTCATTAGATACATTAAACCAATTTGGGAAATGTATATCCGTTGCCTTTATGCATTCTTTTATTATATTCTCTTTCAGGTTACATACAAAAGGTAGTCTCTGAAAATATGTGGAAAATATTTTTATATGAAGACGGCATACTTGAAAATATATTTCGGATGGCCATAAGAGAACTGTATGTTCGTCTGAAGTTTCATACTCCTTTAATTTTATTAATATTTCTGTTAAATCAAAATCCTGTTTGTTTTTTGACATTTCATTAACACAGCTTTGGCATATTTTGTTCATTTTTTTTAATGTCTTAAAAAAGCAATATCCTGCAAAATATCTGGTAGCGAGGTCGCTGACTTGCGGCACTTTGACCGATATCTCATCTTCATCATAAACACTACTTATATTGTTGATATTCATGTCGTTTTCTAAACAATCGTCCGCATCAAGCATGCCCTCATCTTCTAATTGCTCATGCGGAAGCAATATTTCTTCTTCAGCCTCATTCTGTAAAACAGCATTCCAATCGACACGCAAATATTCTGAATCATCTTCCTCGCAGTTGGAACATTTTGATTTAAACAAAAATCTTAGAGATATAACTTTCGCTAGCAAGGAGTTAAATTCGGAAACACTTGGATTGCTTTTGTTAAAGTTCCGCGCCCTTATTTTTCCAAATAAGTTTTCTAACGGATCTTGATTAAATTTATTTACATAAATGTAATATAAATCATTATGATCATAAAATAAGCTTTCTCTTATCCTTAAAACGCTTTCAATAGTTAAAGCCAAGCCTTTGAAACAGAATGCTCTGTTTCTTGCATTTATTGGTTCAATGTTTAGCATATAGGCTTTCATTTCTTGTAAAAAAATTATATTTTGTTCTGTTCGTGTTAGAGCTGGTTTTCCATTAAGAATATCAAAGAGCCGATTTATTTTTCTTATAAATTCAGCGGTCGATTTTGCGAATTGGGTTATGTGGCCTGGAAACCTATTCAACTTTATTAAGGATTCAATACTACAAGCTACAGATCTGCTTAGAACTTGTGCAGCCAACTTAACGTTCATTTTTTGAAATTCAGTAGGGTCAATGTGTGCCGATGTCAGTTTCGGACATATTTTGGTTGTATTACATTTTTCTATATTATAAAGGTATTCAATTACCTTCCAACTTGCAATCCCGTCAGAAGTAGACAAGTTGTATTTTAAAAGATTGTTCCGAATACTTTTGATAAGATGAGGAATATCATACATTCCATTAATAGTTTTGTTTTTGTAAATAAAGCTTACATTATTTTCATTGAGATTAAGCTTACTAAATAAACTACGATTTGTAGGTCCCTGATCACAGCAAATAGCCCTAACATTTAGTTTCAGATCAGTGCATATATCAAGACAGTTATGTATCTCAATTTCTAATTGATTCATTGGAATGTTACTTGGACAGACGACATGATATAAGACTTGCTTAAATTTTCCACAAACACTGCGCACCATAAAAACACACGCAGACTTAGCGCATATATTGGATCTTTGAGAACATCCATAATCAACAAATCCTTCAATTTCGTCTTTGAATTTATTGTAGGTTAGGTTTGCCTGAAGACTCATTTCGTCAAAAATAATAATAACTTCTTTTTCTTTTGGTGAAAATGTTGAGGTAATTTTCTTTACTTCCTCTAAAACATTCCTGTTCAACCCTGGAGATAGACTCTTAATCTTAATCCATCTATGTAAAGAAGATGGATGTGGCAAGTGTAACCCAAGTTGCTCTCTTAAAAAGTTGTAGCCGGAAGCCGAACGGAAAAACATGCATTGCGATACCCATTTTTCATTTTCGGTGTATTCTGCCGTACTCTGGGATAGAATAAGCTTGGAAAACGTCCTTGTATTTTCATTTACATCAAATAATAAATCTATTTTGTCATGAATGCTCTCCTTTGTGTGCGCTTGTAGGCTTTTCTTATCCTCTTTTAAGCGTCGAATCTTCTTCAGCATGTTGGTTTTCGATTTTCGATTTTCCTTTATTTTTGTTCTTAAGCCATTATTCAATTTTTTAAGCCTCGCAATTCTCTTGATATAAAAAGATTGCCTTTTAATATGAGCTTCACAGCTTACGCAAGTTAGTTCAATAACACCATTAGGTCTTTTGCTTGACAATCTTCTTGAAGCTATGTTTAATTCTTCTTCCGTAACATCATTTGAATTCAGTACTGGTTTCTTTCGGTTCTCATATGTAACTTTAGCTTTGTTTGGATCAAAGCAAACGGAAGCGTCTTCAGAAAGACTAAGATTCTCACTTCGTTTCAAAAATAGAGTAGGATAAGCATTTTTTTTCAAATATTTTTTTCCAATGAAGCTATTATTAAAATGATTGCTGCATATATAGGGTGTTTTAAGATTGTTTATGTGTTCCCGAGACTCCTCTGTTAAGGCTAGCCATTCTTCGTATTTAGCTGTTCCTCTTTTAGGGAAGTAAAATAATTTTCTATCCGGAAAATCATTTTTTGTGGCACAGCAATGTACAATTGCACACCTCGTTCTATTCCAGGACATTTCGTTTTGCTAAATCTAATCAACCTGCAAATCTAAATATTTATTTGACAAAATAACTCCAACAGCTCTCGAAAAATTAAGCCAATTGAAAACAAACGAATAACTAAACTGAAGTAGATAGGTAGGTACCTATGAATTCGAAAACGTATAATAAATGATGTAAGAAAAACTTGAATACCTAAATAATAAAAGAAAACTAAATAACTACTACAAACACAAAAGAATAACAAAACTAAAGTAGATACCTATGAATTCAAAAATAAATATGATGAATGATGCAAGAAAAAACTAGAATAAATAAGAAACGAATAGATAAAAAACTAACTACAAACACAAAAAAGTATAAAATAGGTTTCTGTTCCTCAGCACCAGTTAATTGTAAATTTACGCAATATTTTCAATCAAACAACAGAAAGAACGCCGGTTAAATAAAAACGCACAAACACTGGAAATTCCGCACTTTTATATTTTGATCTCGAATAACACTTGTATCCACATTCAATTACAATCACAGAATGCAGTGAAGTTACAAAGTTTACCTGCCATTGCGTTGTCGCCTTCGCACTACGCACATACATTTTCAAACCGTCCGATTATAGATGGCCATATAGGCCGTAAAGGACATATAGGAATTCGAGACGGATTATTCCTGCTGCTGCTACAGTATGAGAATCGCATATAGGTACCGAATACCGATATCTCTATAATCCTTCACACTCCTTGTTTATATTTTTTTTTTTTTGTCTTTCATTATTCGGCAATTATATAATTTTTATTTGCTCTTGCTCTTGCACGCACAACCATAAGTCCATAAGGAGTAAGGAAAGCTCTTTGCCAACACAAATGAATGGAGCGAAGAGAAAGGTGCAAGGAAAAAGAAAGTGCTTTATTCTCAACGCTTATTTTGAAAGCTCCTTGTCTGGTAAGGCGATGAAAAATGTTGTCTGGTAAGGAAAAAATCGGGACCATAATTTTGTACAGGCATAAGACATCTGTATATTTATTGTCTGTGGTAGTAGGTATAAGTGGCTGGCTGCAGTTTCGTGCGGTGCTTTTGCTTTTTTTTCTATTATTAACTTGAACAATGGAGTTTTTTTATTGTTTTTTTTTTTTTTATTTTAATTAAGAAAACAATAAACAAATCCGTATTTTTATAAAATATATAATTTTAAAGAATTGCACACCCATCTAAGTAATTCACGCGACGCCGCTGGTATCTTCCATTTGATTTGATTATGCTATCCTGAAACGATATGAACGATGCTGCCCTCTATATCCTCACTATAGAAATTTGATGTCTAGGCACAGATATACCTACATAGATAGTTGCCTGATGTGCTGCTATAACTAACATCCCACTTGCATTGCAATTTCGATTGTAGTTCGTTGTTTTTCTAGCTTCCTCCCGTTTCAAGGCTTTCTCTGTGTATCTATTAGTGTCATTGCAAGCCCATAATGCAGCTCCTATTGCTGCCTTCGCTGACTTCAATTTGAATTTGCAATTTTATTGGCCTCTTTGTAGCACAGTAGCTAGTTCTTCCGTCAGTTGAATGGAAAATTCAAAGCAACACATAAGATATATACAGTGCAGGTTCTGCATTAGGATATCCTACGGATTGGAAGTATTAGCACATCAGTTGCACACAGATCGTCGAGCTGCAATTGAATTGAACGCTTTGTACAAAGGAGGAGCAGAATGAGAAATAATGTTGAACCAGTGTATAGTACATACATTTCGAAGGACTGTATAGTATAAATGCTGTAAGTGGGGTGCGAGAGCCAGAGGTGTAGGAATAATATGATTATGCAATAAAATGTAAATTCGATTTAATGAGGGCACTCGATGGAAACACAAGAACTGTAGTGTAGTGCATTAACATTATCAGCATCATCAGCTCTCAACCTTTTGTTTAAGTGTAGCGGGGTTTGGTAATTGTGCTGCAGATGGTATTTCATGTATTATAGATAGTTTCAGAGTTGGCTACAAAGCAAATTTCAGTTTTCAAAGGGTAATGCATCCATTTGCACACTTTGATAATTAAAATGGCTCCTTTTTATAGGGAAGCAAATACAAATAGTGTTTTCACAAACTCTATACAGTCGACTTGAAAAATGCGAAAAAAAACGTCTGCTCTGCACTCTGGATTTGCTTCTGTTTCAATATTGTGAAAGCATTTAATTTGTAAATGCAGACATGTGTGGCAATGTTGACAATTTTGTTTTGCTTTACACATATGATTGCCCACTGTTTTTATAAGCATGACATCGTTCCATGCGAAAGCGGATCAGCACTATCCACTCCAAAGGCTTATAAGAGGAGAGGGGCAAGTTGCGATCGCGCGGGATGAACCAGCACTCGCACAACACACCTCAGTAGTCAGTGGTGTTTGGTGTAGTGCGGTGGTTACAGTTAAAAGCGGTAGAAGAAGAAGTTGAAAGGCGCCGCAGTGGAAACGAGGGTGAGTGCTTGTCATTCACTGGATTGCCTTTGCAATTCTTTTTTAGTTATTGTATTGAAGTAGTATTATTATTATCTAAATTATTTTAATATATGTGTATAATAGATAGTGGGCGAGCTAAGGGTTTTCTCATTTTAATATCAGTTGTGACGCATCAATTTTGCATATTAGTATGCCCCATCATGGCTTTATGCCAATATTGCATTTGTAGTGATCGTGCATCTGCTCTCAGTGGAAGCATGTTTGTCTTTGTGTATTGTGTTCTTGCGGAATACGAACTACCCCTCTTTGCATTCGTGATTTCTCTTATTTCTAGTGTGTGTGGTTGGTTTTTTTCTGCATACCTGAGTAAGGCGAGAATGCGTCTGGGGTGGTTTTCTTATACACATCTCTCTTAGATGCGTTTCTAGGCTTTGCCTTCATAACATTATGGGGCATTTGTTTTCTCTGTGTTGTTGGGGAAGATGTGTTTGGGGTGATTTATTCCCGCACACTCCCTTTGATATCTCGCTCTTGTGGTGCGTAACGCGTAAGTATGGTATTCTGCTGCGCATTTTATAGATACGTGCTTGCGCTGGTGTTCGGCCGCACATTTCTCTTAAATTGGAAGTTGAGTTATGGTTTACTTTCTCACTCCAATCCTGAGGGGAACATAGGGATGGTACTCTCCCATGTTCTCTTAATTGTCCTCCTTGCATTGTGATGGTTTTCTCCTTTGCAGGGATGAGTCTCGCTCTTATGGTGCGTAAGTATGGTATGCTGCTTCGCATTTTGTAGATATCTACGTGCTTGCTCTGGTGTTCGGCTGCACATTTCTCTTAAATTGGAAGCGAGTCATGGTGTGCTCTCTCACTCCAATCGTAAGGAGAATATAGTGATGGCTGATGGTGTTCTCCTGTATTCTCCTAATGAATCCTCTTTGTTGCGATGGTGTGCTCCTTCAGAGAGGTATGGAATTATCTTAGCTTGGTGGAAGCTAGATGCGGTAGATGGTATTCTCTTCCGCATGTGCTTCTTCGAAGTGTATCTGAGAAGGTGTTCTCCAGATTATATCTCTTTGCTTAGCGTCTCTGAAGCTAATAATTAGCAAGGCGTTTGGATGGTTTTCTGCTCCGCCTTTGCCTTTTCGGAATGTGAGTGTGATTTTGTTCTCCATCACAGTTCTTTATGATTGAAGTCGAGCTATGGTGTTCTTTCTCGCTTCAATGCATGATCAACAACTCTCTCTGCTTGTGATGGTATTCTCCGTCAGAGAGGGATGTACCTCAGTCTGGTGATTAGCCGAGGGTGAAAATCCCGCTGAGGTTATATTCAGAGATCGCTACATCGTATTTTAATTACGTACTGTATTCAGTACACTAGGATAAAGGCTCAGCTGGGGTTTTAAATGTATGGTTATTTATTAGGGCTAGGTAGATATGTTACGTATCATGTGAATTATTTATTTATTGTAATGGTAATTCATGTGTTCTTTTCTTACGTTCTTTATTTACAGGTATCAGTTCTATCACGCCCCACGACACGCTGAGAATCCATTCAGGACATCCGTCCTTAATATTTTGTTAAAAATAAAAATTACGCTTCGTTTTAATCGAAGTCCTGTTTTTTTTTTGTGTTAATTTAATTCTATTTCTTACAATTGTTTTTCAAAGAGTCAACGTGTAGCTTACTCTGCTGCAACTTGGAAATGGCCTCTCCGAACAACTAAAATTTATTCGATCTCCTTGTTGTGTAGATAGTGCACAAAGGTAATTTAAACATCAAAAGCCTTCATCAGGGCTGTGCGAACAATACATCATCGGCTGTGCAAGTATGTAGTAGTACAGACTTTGGAAGACTATCAAATCACGGGAAAAACAAAGTTTCATTGTCGAGGACGAAGAGGCCACTTACAATCAAAGAATTCACGAGCTTAGACATAAGCCCCATGAAAGACATCCAGTAAAAACGGTGCATTTTGGTCTTTGGAACTTCTGCGATAATGATTTTAAAAATGCGTATTATGCTTTAAAAGAACTCATAGCTATGTTTTTTATGACGTCAAGTATTAGAACCAACAAGAAGAGCAAAGGTCGTAAAGTAGAATAAAAAATAAAAAAACCTTTTACTGCATACTTCTCCGTTTCCTAAATTATTTCTCCACTCAAAAGGGTTGTATTTGTTACTAAATTCCAAGCTTCAAGCTGTCAAGACACTAAAGATAACTTTTATAATCACGTGTCTTAATTGGAAACTCGTTCCTCCTCCACACCACCGTCCCCAACTGCAGCCCAACTAAATGACTGCTGCAAAACTTTTTCAATCTTGCATTATATGTATTTCCAAGCGCAACGTCATCCTCCCACAACAGACTCTTATAATCAATTTCATTGCATTACAAATACAATACCCAAGCAATAATGGTGGGAAGAATTTAATAGCAAACTCTCCGTGCCGTTTAGAAAATTTTCTCACGTTGTTGTTATCCGTTTTTGCTAACATTATACATCCCTTTTAGTTTGGGTTGTTTTATTTTTCTTTTAAAAACTGTTTTTAGGTCCTTTTTTTTTGCTGCTGCTGTTGTTGTTGTTGGTAAACAACCATTTTCCTGGCATGAATCTGCAACCGCAAATGAAAGCTAACATCTCTCGAACTATACCCCTGACCGCTGTCTTCACAGAGCAGTCCATTTGCAAAAGAGGTCCTTTCGCACTGGCAAGCAATGTTTGTTGCTGTTGCTGCAAAAAAAAAAAAACTAATGTATATAAATACAAGTGGCGAAACAAAGTTTTTCTTGCTGTTGACCGACTCTTTGCGCCAGCTTTAGTTTGTTCTCTTATGGATAACCTAACTGGAGTTGAGGACAAAACTGACCAAGCCAGTGCCCTCGACTGAATGTTCGGCCACTTGGAAAATAATTGCACAAGTCGCTTAAAAAAATAAAATACTCAGCCGCACCATCGGAACGTATAAGTTTAAGTGTTTCGGCAAAAACCCGGGGTGAAAATTGAGAAATTACACCGCACAAAAACTTTCATACGTTCGCCGTACAACACGTTCATAATTTAGTGGTGATAAGCTAAAAAATTGAAAGTACCATGAACGCCTTATAGATAGCTGTTACAAATGCAAGATCTTACTCTTTTCTTTATGGGCAGTTATGGTTACAATTGAAATCTGATGACAAATTGCCCGAGAATGGAATGTTTTCTGGTTATATTTATTAATTAAATTGATCGATCAAAAATACTCCGCTCACACCTGCGGGCAAACTATTTAAGTGGGTATCAATTACAGAAATTGCTTGAAGCGGCAGAACGGACTAGTCTTCCCTTGTTGTATTGCATTACGCCCCGAATACATCATCGAAGCTATGACTTATATGACATGCAATCAATACATAACCCATCCGGCTCCACAAATTCCATAACGAAAGATAAATAGGTACTCGTACACTCGAACAATTAATTGAAACCATTACCGCAGACACTTGCAATTGAAATGAGAAGCTATAATGTCGTAGCTCATCGCACTGAACCCACAAAGGCAATCATCCTTCTAAAGTGCAAGCTTATCGACCGATTAACCAATAAACTATTCAATAACATGGTTTTACGCTCGCAACCACTATCCGGTCGTAAACAAGTATAGGAAGTGGCTTTAACCTACAATACCGCAGTCCTTATTCGTTCGGCCACTCTATCACCACCGCCCGTTTAATTGTACACAAATCTAATGGCATCAATTATTGTACCATAACCAAGCATAGTCTCTCCTTTCCCCTCAAGAAGTACTACACAAACGTAAGGACTATATTATGCCGTGCTTGTATATCGAGTTCACCCTCCAGCGGGATTTAAAATACAGCTCCATAGCAAACTAGCGCGCTTTATCTATTCGCACCAAACGCAAACCGATTTATCCTCCACACACAGAACACATATTAAGGTTCGACAGATACTTTGGCAAACTTATGGGTGAGATTTTGCCCCCTTCGTCTCCAGTGGCACTAAAGTAGCACGCCGTGATGTGCATGCGACTGTAATCGGGAAAAGCAAGCGATGTAAGTTGATGTGGCTACAGAACAGTAAAATTGAAGGACACGCTCAGAAATTGAAATGACTTTAGTGCAAAGTCAAATGCACAATGACGCACATACATCCGTCTTGCGAAGTGTGGCTTTAAGGTGGAATCTTGGGACTGATGGACGGGGATCGTTGAAAGTTAACCAATACCACACAAATTGCATTTGTCTTAGATGACGGTTGTATAAACTTAACAACTATTGGGAAGACATAAACCTTAATTAAGATTCAATGTTATACGAACGAGTCTTGAGCAATTTATTAGATCTTTGGAAGGGGACTATCAGCATAGACACCGAATCCGTTTATGTCTTTTTTGAAGTATGCTATTTGAAACGAACTTTAATTAGATTTGGATGGTTCTTTTTGTGTAAGTGCGCCTTTTGCCATTCAATTTAAGTGAATTCTAGTCAAATACTCTATATGGCAATAAGTTGCTGTTTTATTTAGGTTCACCAATTTACAGTGATAATGGGTTTCGGGTATCTATGTATTGAGATTTTTGTTGCATATTATATTATTATTACAGACCACTGGTGTTATTAAACTACATGTACAGGTCTTACGAAAGCCTTTAAAATTTGTGGACGATAAGATCAGCGGTTTGAAGTAGTTGTATTTCGCAGTGCCAGGTTAAATTTTCTTTAGGTAGTTACGAACTTGCTTTGGAATGGTACAGACTGAATATAAGCACATGTCCAGCTCCATAGTCCATCGAAAAATGGTGCTGGTATACACACAAAAACGTTAGATGGGTGACTGAAAGCAGGCTTTCTGACAAGCGTGACAGTTGTGCGACTAAATTTGCAATTTGCCACTTTTAAAGGTTCCATACTCAAAGGGGAAAAACGGAAACTTATTAGTTTTGCTTTTGTCCGTCTATCCGAACCCACTAAACCAATTTTGCACTTAGGTCTATCTCAAAAACTAATTGACTTAGAAGGCTCAATTTTGCACACAGCATCTACTTAAACGACAAATACTAATGGTAGTACACATTGACTGGTTTTAGAGTAATAACTTATTTGTCGAAAAATATATTTTAATTCTTACAACAAAATTGGCTTAGTGGGTTCGGACAGACGGACAGACGGAGAGACATCCGAGCGAAACTAATAAGGTTCCGTGTTTTCCCTTTGGGTACGTAACCTTAAAAAGCTGTTTATTCCTTGATTTAAAAAAAAAATGTATGTATACAACTTTTTCGTAGATCATGTTCGAGGCTATATATGTGCCGATGACTGTTTTGTGCAAAAGTTTATATTTCACGAGATATTTGCAAAAAACTGCCAATCACTATATTATGAAGTACACACATTTTAACCATTTTTCATTTTTAAGGTTCCGTACCCAAAGGGAAAAAACGTAACCTTATTAGTTTCGCTCGGATGTCTCTCCGTCTGTCTGTCTGTCTGTCTGTCTGTCTGTCCGAACCCACTAAGCCAATTTTGTTACCAGGTCTATCTCAAGAACCGATTGACATAGGAGGCTAAAATTTACACACAACATCCGGTATAACCTCTAGTTAAACGACAAATACCAATAGAAGGAATACATCAATTGGTTTTGGATTAATTAGTAATCTGGTGAAAAAAATATTTTCATTCGCCCAAAAAACGGTTTATTTCTTGATTCACAAAAAAATACATAAATTCCTTTTTTGTAGATCATGTTCTTATCTATATATGTGCTGAATACTGTTTTGCCGAAAAGTTAATAGTTTACAAGATATTTTCAAAAAAGATAATTTTACCATGTAAAAAACGTTGCTCTCATAAGTTTTAATCTCTACTACGCAGTTGTGCACAATTGACCCCATCAAAGACAGAACCCCACCAGGGTTCCCGCCTGCTAATTTCGTTGGGGAATATAATACATTTTTTTGGGGAGTACAGAACAAAAGGAAAGTAATATATTTTTAGTCAATAGTTTTTAATTGGAACAGGTCGCATACATAATGGAAAATTGGCGTGGGTTGGGTACTATAGGTAATAATTAGAAAATGAAATTCATGTGCGAGTAATTTTGTAGAGTAAAAATATTAAGTAATTAAATTAAACTAAATTGTGATGAATTCATGAAGATGGGAAATATTGAATGATATTATAGATTTCAAATAATATCTGATGTGTTGGACTTTAGCCAAATACGGAACCTTCGGTGCGCGAGTGACACTCGCACTAGGCCGGTTTTTTTTATTCATCCCTATCGGGAATAATATTTCCCCCGGAATGTTTCCTATTCAGCAATCTTATTTACATTGCTGACAAGGGAAACATTTCCATCGGAACTTATTTGCGATAGCCCTAATTGTTATGTTCCCTTAACCGATTCCAATTGTAATTTACAATGAATACTCACTAAACTCTACTCATTCTCATTTACACACCGACAAGCGACAACATACAAGGCTCCACAGCAGGGATCACAGATTAAAGAAAAAAATCCCCCTTTTTTTACCACCAAAACTATATTTTTTCCCCGTTATCAAAAATAAAAATGCCTTTTTTTCCCCCAAAAAACAATAACCCTTATTTAAGTTTTATTTTAACATTTCATGTTTTACTTAAATATCTTAGAATTAAAATATACAAAATAATAGGAGTAATATAATAGGGATTATTATATTAAAAGAGGTTGGGTTCGATATCCCGCTTTTTAAAATCCCGCCTCATATAATTCCGTTTCTTATTATCCCGCTTTTACAATCAAAAGTAGTTGTTTTATTTAAAAAAAAATCGCGCGACTTAAAATTAAAATAAATTGAGCAGTGAGTATTTTTTTTTTCTGAAATGCAGTTTATTTTAACATTTATCGTTTTTAGATAAAGTAACAAAATAAGAAATAAATAATATAAAAATAAATTTGTAAGCAATAAATAAGTATACAATCTTAAATAATTAAAAAATATATATATATAAAGTTATGTTATATGATATTCGATATGCGTAAAAACAATGTAGAATATGTAAGAAAAAACAAATGTTTGATTACAGTAAAAACTAAAAACATTCGGATGCATTTTCTTTCTGGTCGAGTGTTTTTAATATTTTTAGATATAAAATGATATAATAAAAAAACGCATATAACCAACCCAAGTGGGATTATTATAGATCTGGATTTTGAACAAGCGGGATTTTAGAAGGCGGAATTAAAAAAAAAAAACAGTATTTCAGCAGACGGGTTTTTGAAACTTTTTTCGGGATTTTTGAAAAGCGGGCTTCTGATACGCTTCCATTTAAAAATATATAATGTACCTTAAAGTTTGTACATTGCACTATTGTGAAGTCGTAAGCAGCATTTTTCTACCACAAAGTCATAATAATCTTTTTTTTCAAATAAATTTGTGTAGTTTTTCGAAGAATTTATTTAAATAAAATTAAAATGTTTTTCCCCTTTTTAGATGGTTTTCCCAAAAAAAAAAAATTCCTGTGTTCTCTACTCTTACATTCATGTAGTTTACCTTATCCGCAAATAATATTCGCAATTTCCAACTCTAAAGAGCTCTGCCATAAATTTTTCCTATTTTAGCCCCTTTTTAGTTGGAGTTGGAGATGGAGGTTCAAAAATGTTTAAAATGGCGTTGTTTCCAAATAAAAACCTTTACAATGTAACGCAGTTGCTTATCACAACAAATTTATAGTGTTTATAGAGAGCCAATGCTTGCAGAGATGACACTTTTTTGTTGTTACCCTTTTTCTTGCGACCTTTCAGTGGTCGCACTGCTTTTGCCTTGATAGATCTTATCAAGGGGAGGACACTAACTCGCACTTAAGCTTCTATAACGAAATCTGCTGTGCGATCACAGAACTATTTATATACTCTATAGGATCATCAAAAGTCGGAAGAACAAAGCTGACATACAAAATGAAAGCACTGCACAGACGGTACCTATTTTTGCCTTTTTCTTGTGAAATACTAGTACCACTCAATTTGAGGGCGTTGATTGCTCGAAGCGATAAAAAAATCCAGAACCAAGAGATTCTGTTTTTAATATATGCAGGTCTGAATACAAACCTGAGGAAGAACTTCTACGTAAGTATAGTGCTACTATTTTTTAGCACAACAAAGTGCGTTCTTGTCCTATAATACCTATTCAGTATTAAACTAAGCTCCGCAAAGCCCTCTCAGTTGAGGTTCTTGTGCTTTTATGGCTCTTTATAACTCTACGCATCGTCGTGCTGCCTTAAAACAAGAATCCTAAATTAATTGTCTGACTCGTACCACCTGCCTTTGCCTGGTAGGTATACGGCTTCTTCCGCGTCTTGGCAATTCAAAACCCTTTCCGGCATAACACATAATTCAAATTAATTCCCCACTATACTAGATAGTATTTTAGCGTTAGTAATCCTCGCACGGCAGGGGCACGTTAATGGCACTCACACAAGAATTTCGCTGCAAATACCCACTCAATGGCAAAGTTGCTGAATATATAAATAATAACCTACCTGGTCCTTTTAGCAGGGGTACCACTGCTACCATGTGGAACCCACCTATATGGTTGTCGAAGCAAACGCTGCAACCAGAGGGTATGGAATCGCGATGCTTTGAAGAAACTGTAACACACACGTTCGTATATAAGCCAAACTAAAAGCAAACACCCCTTGTTTGTCTCATTTGGCATTATTGCGTTCGTGGTTGGCAATCATTCCATGTGATAGTGCTACGCGTATGTATAGATCCTTGCGGGTTCACATGCACGTTAGCGTAAACCCAGCAAATGTTCTTAAGCTGTTCTGTTAAGCCTTTGATTATGAATTATGCCTCCTACTATACCTTTGTATTTCAGACTGTAAAATACTGATGGTGATGATGATAGGACTAGTATGGTGATTATGATGATAATGATGGGGCGCGTCCCGACAGACAACCAATACCCCAAGTGGCTTACAACGAACTTTGGCAGCAGTGACATACACAGTATAGTTGGAGTTGAAGAGCCCCATTGATAGTAGACACAGCGGAACCAGTTGGCTTATATCAGATCAGGATAACGTAAGGCGTATTAAGTTCCACGGTTGGAATGCTACAACCGCTGGAGCAGTGTAAATTTATGGTTCACTCCTGTGTCAAGTCGGTTGGTAATAATGAGAGCGATGATGCAGACTGATTTCATGAGTTGGTGTACTGAAATATATTCATATACATATATATATTTATAGAAACGACGCGACGGAAGGATATGAAATCAACTGTCAACCGGGTTGATGGAGTTGAGTGGTGCGGCTCGCCGTTGTATGGTAGGAGGATAAAATGTTTGGTGGAGATGAACTGATGCGGTGACAGAGTGAGTTTCTGTTATGTTCCTACGTTATTTGCCTTTGAGGTTTATTGCAGATTTTGTTTTATTATTTTATCGAGTAAATTGAAAAACAAAAACAAATCGTGGGCAATTATATTGATTAATGCAAAAGCAATGGCAGGTAGATTAATTGTTTAATGCAATTGTATGACTGATGTTCACATTACTCAAAGCAGAACGTACAAGTAGCAACAGAGAAAGTATATTAATAGATAGGTAAGGTACTACTTGCCAACAGTCCTTCATATTAATGTAGGTAACCGATAAAAGTTGGGATTTAATGAATGTAATAGAGGATCTGTGTGTGAATACATATTTCATTAATTTTTTTTTAAACTGGAAGTCGAAGTAGAACTATTAAAACATTCATTAAATTATGAAATTGAAATATTAAGCGGTCGTCTTTAATCATTGAATCATCCCTCATTCAGATAAAGGTCCCATCTAACTCAGTGATATTCAAAAACACATCCATTTGGGTCACTTCTTCTTAATAAATAAAGAAAAAAAAAGCGCAATGAATGTAAATCCATTTATCTATACTCCTTCCCCCCAATTAAACCAGTTTACAGATTTGCTTAGAAGATAGCAAGCAACAAAAAAGCACCTCCTTGAGTAAAATCGCATTTTCCACATGGACACAAGTCCATTTCCACTTTCTTTCCTCCCTCTTCTTCACGATGCGATGGAAGGATATTAACGAGTCTGCTTTTTCAGTTGTAGATAAAAAAAAATGCTATAAGAGTACGGCACAAACAAAAAACCAAATCAACTAATGACATCCTCAATTCCATTAAGAAATCCACTTTGAACGATCTAATGATATCCCTTAACCCTTCTGCAGACAGAAACAACAAATTAAAACTCACAAAGGGAATGACTTTAATTGTCAATTTAAACTTTCGCCCGCTGCGACTTTGGCTTTAGCTTGCCACCTACGGCGAGAGTGTCCTGTTTCCTCTTCTACTTCGTTTTGATGCTCTCGTATATTGTAAAAATGTCAGTAGGTGTATGGCCATGAAAATGTGACAAACTTTCTATCTGTAGTTCCGAATGAGCTGGTCCCAACACAGAACAAGCTTCAGTTGGTTGCGAGAACTTCAGTCCATTTTTCCTACTCAGGTCCTTGTCAACGCTGTCGGGGTCCTACCTAGTTTATGATTCAGTTTAGATAATGCCTGAAGAGCCATACTAACAAGAACCGGGATATGTTCCACAAAAAAAAAAGAAGAAGCCAGTGTATGCATGTGTGTTTGGGAAAAAAATATACAAAATTCACTGAGCTTTCGTCCGGTTTGAGATCCTCGGAGACAGCTCAGCACTGACATTTGCAAATTATGCATGGCTGCATTCAGATGCACAGTATTCATGTCCTCATACATCTGTTGGTACGTGCGAGATCTTCATGCAGATGCAACGAATATGTACGTTCCAGGATAGTTCTTCCGGATCTAGCTACAAGGAGGTATGACACCAATGACAAAAAGAAAAAAGAAAAAAGAAGCCATACCTTAAAAAGAGTTGCTCCTACTCCATTTGAATATAATTTTTCCTTACTTCAGCAGTAGGTTTTCGTATATTACTATTCCGCGCAAGTTTTCACCTTCAGACACAATGGTGGTGGTTTTTCGCATAATATGCTGCTGTTTCGGAAGCTTTGCAAAGGACTTTTCTCACATCATGTAGAATATTACAACATTAGTTCTCTCCGTATAGCAATTGCAATCCCTTGAGCTTCAAGCAACATTTCCTTTGGCAGGCTTCCGCCGGGCTTTATCATGCTTGAATATTTAAGGATTGCTCAATCCAAAAATGCACCCCTCTTCGTTATGCATAGGTATAGTTGCGAGCCAACAATGGAATGATTTTGCTTCAAACGATGTATGACGTGTGTCTCGAGGGATCCGAGATTTTTGTAAACACTGTTAGTCAAGGCATAAGGATGATAATTCGCCACTCTACCACCTGGCTCTGTTTTAAGTATTGCTTTGCATATAAACAAGCTGGGATTTTCTATGACCAGAGGAGAAATTACTCCAAATACCATAAGCCCAGACAATGTTTTATGAATATTGTTCATGGAGGAGGAATAGGTACGTTTAATAATGGTATTAAAGAGTTTCCGAATGGGGTGAGATAATACATGCATTTTAAAATTGTGCACCTGATGGGGAGACGGAGAGGGGTTGGTTCTTATTCATTCACAGGGGGAATATGTTATCCTTGTTCACACCGACACTTCCTTTTAGACTTCTGCTAGGAGTGTAGGTATGTAGTCACAAAATAACCAGAAACGAAAATGGTGATTAAATAACTAATTTGGTAAGGCAGTTGTGAATTAATCAACAAAGCAAAATTTATAAAACGAGATGTGGAAATGAATCGGAAATTTAGCTGCAATCCTTTCGCAGAATCAAATTAGATTGAAAATGTTTTTAAATCTGACCGCTTTTTTAATTGTTACTTAGGGATACCCAGTTGCCAAAATGAGTCCGCAGTCTTGGGAAGAAGCTATTTTGATTATGTGAAGAGTTTTCCAATAAGAGGTGTTATTGTGAATGATCCTCTATTTCGGTAGCTATCACTTTTGAAGCTTTTATTCTTTAACATTTGACAAGTATAAACTATGCCATTACTAAAAATGGAACGATACACGCTTCAACAACGCACTGAAATTATTAAAATTCACTACAAAAATGGTGAAAATATTGCAATCGCACCGCAATGCTGAAATTGGTGGAAAAATTCGAGCTGTTGGGACAGATGATTAATGATGTTTTATGGTCGGAGTTGGATGGTATTGATCTGGACAACGTTTACTTTCAACAAGACGGCGCTACGTGCTACACAAGCCACGAAACCATTGATCTTTTACGAGATAAGTTTCCGGACCGTGTTATCTCTCGATTTGCGACTTCTTCCTTTGGGGCCACGTGAAAGATATAAGGTCTACGCCAACAGCCCAGCGTCGATTGAAGACCTCAAAGATAAAATTCGTGAGGCTATCGAGGACATAGGGCAGCCGCACTTTGCGATTTGGTTATGTAAAATTTCATGAAAAGGATATGGTCCTGTATGTATGCTCGATGTGGCCATTTGGCTGATGTTGTTTTTAACTTTCTCCATTACGTAGTCAGAGAAAGATATTGTTTTTGTACAAAATTTTGAACTAGAGATATTAATCAATTCTGATATTACGATGATAGAGAAACTCAAAAAAGTGGGTCGCGAAATTCTGTCCGCTCTGTCCGTCCTTCCACAAACCTACAGCCTAAACTGTATCCGGCTTCCCGGATTACGGTTAAACCTCGGATTTGCAGTTTATGGGCTTACAGTTTGGGAGGTGCTTTTTTTTGCAAGGTAACCTCAGTTTAATTTGATCGAAAACGGCTCTAACGATTTCAACCAAAATTGATATTTAAGCTTAAGTAGGTGAGGTTACCATGACTGCGTACCCGGTTTTTGGCCAAAAATTCGAACAACGGTATACTATTGAAATTTCGACATATCTCGAAAACGGTCTCAAACGATTGTAACAAAATTTCATTTCTAAGGTAATGTGGTATTTTATAACTCAAAAGCAAACTTAGTTTTTCTCTTAATGGATTTTTGAAAAAAAAAAAAAACATTTTTTTCAGTTTACCGGAAAACGACGATAACGATTTTGACCAAAATGCAAACTTAGAGTCAAATGGATGTTTTCAAAACTATTGTGTCCCCAATTTTCGATTTGCTGAAAGAGAAAGTTTCGAGCGACCCAGTCGTGCACTTTATTCATTATTGACGGCATACCTTCCTCTTTATTATGAAATAAACATCCGATCATTTATCTCAAAAAATAACATTTTTCTTTGAATATCAAAATAACACTTCTTATTGGAAAACCCTTTAGTTAGTTTGGAATTTGTTAATGCCGGCACAAATTGTGTAGTCTATTAGTATGCAACAACTTTACAACTCAAAACTTTGATTTTCTACACTCTTAACAAATAGCAAACCCACACCATCCTCTATTATCTTATAGATTCGGTTTGTTCCTATAAAATGTCGACTTCTGCACTTGCTATCGACGAACTCTAGTACCTCTTCTTATATTACATCTGAAAAATGAAACAATAAATAGCTCATTAAGAAATCCAACAACACCTACGTCCTACACTACCGACTAGACATTTTGGGTAAAATTACGAATATCCTTTGTATACAATTAGCTTGCCAATGGCTGTTAATTAAACTGTCTGTTTGGGATGCCGAATAAAACAAAAGCGTTTCCCCTCTAAATAGCTCATTTCGAAAACGTCTAAAGATACCACTTTTTTTTGTTGCTTTGCTATATCCATCATCTAAATACATGAGTTACGAGTACGATCATTTTCGAGCTGCTACCACTAGAGCTAGAGGGTTAAAATTTAACTGCACCACCAAAATCCACCTCTAAATGACCGAAAATACTGCCCACTTAATTACTCTAGTCTTGAGGCAATAGCGCAACGAAGAAGAACAAACAAAACAAAGGATAAGCGAGCAACGACGAGCGAAAATAAAACGAAAAACAAGGACTCTTTCCTAATAAAAACCGACTGGCAATTATTTTCTCTTCATTTCTCGTCAGAGATAAGAATGAAAGTAACATAGATCCAAGCGGATTCGGAGGACGAGGAAACACATCAGGGAGCTAGAAGAAATATCCTTTAAAATTTTGTATTTTATAAACGACTGCAGCCATGTACAAATAAACATTGTTGGTGGAGCGTTTACGTTCTCTCTCCACAGTTGCACAATACACAATGCATATTGCACAGGGTGTGAGCAGTTTTTTTTTACCGGATATAAGGCAGGACGTTTCTTGCAAAAAAAGGATAACGAACAATTTTAAATGGAATTTTAATGTTCTTCGCTCATGGCATTTTTTTTTTGTGTGGGCAATTTTTCAGCCATTAGTTTGCTTTGTTCTTGCATTTTTGCCGAATTCTAATTTTTGTGTTCAACTCGGTTTAATGCCGAGGGATGACCTATGACAGCTACAATGCATACAGTACAGCACTGCTACGAACTATACAACTCTTGAATATTCCCTAAAAGTAAAGGATAACCAATTCCCCGTGTGTTGCTTAAAAGTACATACCTATATGAATGTCGAGAATCTTGACGAGGGCGGCGTCGATGCACCCGAGCAAGCAACACGTACCTCACCCGCTCGCCGTTATATCAAAGTTTTACGAATCCTTAAATGGATTGCATTGCAATAAATCGCTTGAGAGGTTTCTTCGCGTTTGAATGACGGTGAAATTGAGAAAAAAGCCAAAGACAAGCTGTTCCGCGCAGATGGTCGGGCTTTCCATTTATACCATATACCATCCACGATCCACCGCTATAGGAAAGAATATGAAGACGACAACGACGATAGCGACGACTTGTTCACACTTTTATGCCAAGCTATTGATTGGTTAGTCGGATTGATGGATGAGCTGTGTATGGAGAGGTTTATTTTCGGATTCGAATCCTTTTTCACCCTCGTTTTACTTCGTCGGTAAAGTGTTGGTATTCGAAGGATTTTTAGAGGATAAGCTTCTCATGGATAGATTCTCTCCCTATATATAGAGAAATTGCATCGAAGCAAAAACGAGAAACCAAGCATAGCTATCAAATCAATCGCATCTCTGAAATGCTGGGATGTTATTCTCGACTTCGTGGGAATAAACGAATATGGGTATAGTCTACGTGATGAGGTCGATGGAGAGTTGCTATCAATGGAGAAGAACGAAATCACAGTTGGAAGAACTACTCCGGGAAGCATGAACAAGTGTGCATTGAGCAGAACCTCAACCATGAGTGATGATCTTTGAAATTGTTTAGAATTCATTTTCGTCGATGCATTTTTGGGGATATTCAAACTTGCTTTGTATTACTGCAGGAGCAGGTGGCATGAGATCGGGGACTTATATCCGACCTTTGGTGGTTGGATGTTTTAGGAACAGGGAAGGCACTCGTTGCATTGAAAGTAGTCAAACTTCGGCCCCTTACTCAATATTTTTTGCGTGCCGCAAATGAGTTAGGTAGCTTTACATCTTTGGAATTGAGATCGTAAATCAGTTGCAGGACTATAGTCTTAGTGTGTTGAAATCGTGATGGGGGGCGAAAGCCGATTCGGGATACTGAGTCCGGAATACAAGTTGAAAAGATGAACGAACCTAAATATGGGCTTCGTGCAGTAGAAAAAAATCGTAGGTATAAAACTGCTTCAAGAAGCATATCAACGCCTTTTGAGCAAGTGCTGTGTCGTGCACCAAAAATTAAAGAAAATGACTAAGGAATGTATAACTAGGCGAGGATTTGTTGTTAGCCCCAGAGATAGATAGCACTCCATGACGTCAGTGAACAGAAACTACCTAGTACGCCCAAATCGAAGTTAATTCCGACAATACACATATACACACTATCAGCCGTATTTATTAGATTCGCTTACGACGCCTCTACGACATTGTTTAGTTAAACATCGCGTAAATATTTACGCAGCCTCTACGTGGCTTTCATGAAATTGTGATTTATAAACATTTTTCCGCAGTAATTTTGCTAAACGAGGTTTGTGTCTAAATAGGTAAGAATTTCGATAAACTATTACAGAAAACACAGAAATCTATTACCTTTTTGCCCTGAAACCGACTCAAGTGTGACTATTTTGTAAATGAAATCATTTTACACAATAAAAAGTCAAATTATCTAAAACAATTCCGTAAAGTCTTCGAAGGGACTGCTGAAATATCAAACTGCAATCATATTATCTATGTGTTTTCCTATATGCATATTGCTATTTCTATTCTACCAACCACCGCCAAATCCAATGCCAGGAGGCCATTTGTAAACATATTCACACACATCCGACATTCCCCACATGCAACAAAACTGAAGTAGGTATATTTTCATTTATTAAATATAATTTCAATCTTATAATTCCATATGCAAACGAAATTGCATTGGCAGAAATTTACACAGCATTCGAAATGAATGAATAAACAAAAATTAATTTCACTTTTTGGTTTTGTTTACAATTCGAAGACGACCAAATGACATTTGATGCAAAAACACATTTACGTAAGCTCTACGCAGGCTCTAAACGCAAATTTTTGCGTTTAAAGTTACGCAGGCTTAAAGCGAAGTGCTTTTTGTTTATAAATCACGTTTTCCTGCGTAAGGCCATTTTAAGGGTTGCGTAAAGTTAGGCAGACTCTACGCTGGGTTTATAAATAAGGCTGTATACCTTTAATTCACCTTTGAATAGAAGAGCTGTTGAGCTTCGGTTGAGAACTGTGTTGCTGCGGAAGCAATTTTCAGCATCCCATACGCTAATATTAGCTTCCAACTAATATTCTCCTATGTCTACACTCAATTGAAACCAGTTAGCGCAAGCCATTGCTAATCCTAATTGGCTCCCAAAAGAATAATATAATGATATAATAGCGCTTTTAACTCTCCACACAGCTCATTCATATTTCGTGACTACAGTAACACAAGGATAAAATGAAAAAGTAAACTTCAAAGGTTCCACCTAAGCCGAACTAAAACCTGACCATTGGATACACTGCAGTCGTTCCATTTAACTCTGTTTGGACTGGCCATTACTGAATATCTTTGTACAAAAATTTATCTCTCATGCATATCTCGCTGCTGCTGCCTGTGAACAATGAATGCAAAAAATGCAAAAAAAAAAAAATCGTTCAAGTGTAGGTACCACAGTGCCAGTCCTACTTCACATTCAACAAACCCGCCACTCATTTTTTTTTATTGTTGTCGTTGTTAATTAAAAAAGTAAAGCGTTCCTTTGCCGGGTTTCACAAAACTATGCTAATGGTGATATATATTTGAAGGCACTCGTGGGTGAGCCACCACTGCTATGAAACTCATGTGGCTTTTACCATAGATCGTATAAAAGTCTTTGAAACGTTCCTCTAAATCAGGACTGTGTGTACTCCCTTCTCGCACAATTCCTGATGAATTGTGGACAAATGTACGAAAGAATTTTTGGTAATTTCAGCTTGTGAAGTGGTGCCGTTGAAAGTGGTCCCCTCTCTCCGGCTCTGCTGTGTTCACCATCCCAAATATAATCCTCTTACAAAATGCTAATAGAGGATTGTCCTTTGAAAAACTTTAGAAAACTAAAGTAAACGAAGTGAAAATGTGGAATATTCTGTGTTTTCCTTTTCGTTTTGTGAGTTGATTATGAAAGTAGTGCGCAAGAAAGGAGAGAAAGACGATGATGATGGTGGGAAGGCGGACTGAACATTTGCATTAGGAATGGAAAAGGGGAGGGTAGGACACTCAAAAAATAAATGACCCAGATGGACACTATTTTGGAAGTAATGTGTCGTGTTTGCAGTGAAGCTCTCAAAAGTTTATATCTAGGCCATTTGCAATGCTTTTCCTTAAGTCAATTGATTTTGCTTCTTTGCTTTACGTCATAATGCACCCATGGAATTGAATACACAAAGAATTTTAGATGTTAATCCGCTTTACGCTACTTTGGCCGCTGCAAAGTTTACATGCGAATATTGAATTAGCTTTTGTAAGTTACTGAGGACGAGGAGCTAAGTATTTTGTATTACGGATAGCCCTAGCAGTCTTGACTTGTTTTGCAGGGATTATATTGACATTTTTATTTTTCGGAACAACACTGTCGACTGTCCTATATTACATTTTCGTTCCGGTCAAACAGAAAAAAACGAAACACACAGGCCATCGATAAGCGCCTAACTCCAAAACAGAAACACGATAGTAAAAATGCAGATATTTTTCTATTTGATTTTATGAAATGAATTTAATTTGACCATGGTACATTATGGTCGGTAGCTCAGCTTCTGGATGAAGCAGAACTTTGATTGGTAGATACACATATTTAAAGAAATGTTGGCTTCCCTAAGATTTTTTTATTTTTAATTAATCGTAGTTTGAATAATGGAAAGTTATTACTATTATTTATTTCAATCGAATGAGTACCTACATCTACTGTTCTCGCTAGATTACATAATATAAAAATATTCTTTAAAACGACCACCAAAGCTTAACAACAGAATTAATTTATTTCTGAATGAATCCCTACAAAGATTAAATTCATATACCTATACTAGAATATTTATTGGATTCACTAAGACATCCAGAAATTGGTTCATTGTATCCATAATTAAGGTACATAAAATAAAAGGCAAAGATCACTCGAAGGATCATAAAATTCAATTAAAGATAATAGGAAAGGGCAATCGATATGACCATTTATCAAATCAAGAATAAACATAATAGAACAATATTGTCTACGTTTAAGAAGAGGTAAGAGTAAGATACCAAATAATTTGCACCTCGTCTTGTAAGGTTACATTTCAATATTCCATCGCAGTCTACGAAAGGCTACTCTATAGTAAGACGCTTTTGGATTTTCTCTACCCTAATACAGTGTACTTCATAAAATGGATTCCATACTATACTGCAGCACTGAAGATGAGATCGGACAAATGCAAAAAAAAAAAAAACGTGAGTATGTGGATCTTGAACTCTTTCGAGTTCCGCAATACGAAACCTAACATCTGATTACCTTTGGCAACCAAAGACTCAATGTGCTAGCAAAAGCTACGTTTTTCGTCAAAAATTACTCTGAGATCTTTTTTATTTATTTTTTATTTTTATTTTATTTCATGAATGCTTAAGAACAGTAAGATATAACATCTTATAAGTTTGCCTTAAGCTAATTTTACAATTTTATGATTTT
The DNA here is from genome assembly GCA_949126925.1 of Cheilosia vernalis. NCBI lineage: Eukaryota > Metazoa > Arthropoda > Insecta > Diptera > Syrphidae > Cheilosia > Cheilosia vernalis. The sequence goes on from OX421362.1 coordinate 9,975,294, forward strand.
GTCTTGAGAGCTGCAAAAAAAGAAAAATAATGCAATGTTTAATTTGAAAATACTACAAATTATAGTTAATATACCAACAATTTTTGATTTTTTTACATTTACGTATCTACTGAAAAGTAATCCTTTAATAATTTGTTAATTCTTGTTATGTTATGTGTTTCTTTAATGTAACGCGTTAGAGAATTCCACAGATAACGTACGTACACTACAGTGTTTTGGAGAGAGGTTACGATAAAAAGAAAGGCTTTGACATTGACACCATATGGAAAGTCGTTCAAGATCCTCTTGTAAAAGAATACAATCGTGAACTGAACTTATAGGTCGAAACACCTTCAAATCGTCGGCAAACATAAGACACTGGGAACTCAAAAACAAGTTAGAAATGTCATTTATAAATAAAAGAAAGAGCAGAGGCCCTAAATGACTACAATGAGGTACTCCAGATGTAAGATAAATTGGTGATGAGAACGTGTCATTTATGCGAGCATACTGGATACGATCCATTAAGTAGGAATGAATCCACTTTAGGAAATTGGAGTGGATTCCTAAAATTAGTTTTGGAAATCACTATATTGTGGTTAACGCGATCAAACGCTTAAGCAAAGTCCGTATATATAACATCACATTGCAAGCCATTCTCGAGGAAATTCAAGGCAGAAGTACAAAAAAATTCGAGATTTGTGGTAGTAGATCTGCCTGCGACGAAGCCATGTTGAAATAAATATTAGATAAATATCTTTAAGAGAGTGGTAAGTTTGTCACAAACTAGTTTTTCAAAACAACTTAGGAATAATAGAAATCTTACATATTGGACGATAGTTAGCAATATCATGTCTCCATCCAAATCTAAGTTATAAATGAGCTCTTCCAATCTTTAAAAAACCGGAGAGACAAATTAAAAACTAAACACAGATCGACAGAAAACACGAAGGAGCACTTTTGAAGTAAAATTGGCGGAATGCCATCTATACCAGGATTTGTATCTAATTTTAATGAAGAAAGAGCAGTAAGTCAAAGATATATGCATTTTTTTCCGAAAGCATAAAAAAAAACTCACCCATAAAGTAGGTGTGGCAATGAGCAATATAGTCTAAAGGCTTATCAGAGTTTCATAAGAGTGTTGCGCAGTAAAAATATAATACGGTTACATTTCTAAGCATTCAGTGACTCTGACTACCTGGGTCTTACAAGATTCGGGAAAGGTGTAAGTATTTTCTTTATACGACTAAACAGAATTCTTTTTGTTGGTGTCGTGGACTTGTGGTGGAGAAACTTTCATTTAAATTTCTTTACCTTTTTCGTCGGTGGCGCAGTGTTTTGATATTCCCGATTTCCTTGGTGGTTGTTTTTTTGCTAGAAACAAATGCCAACTCTCAAAAATACTTGGCCGCAGGTAAATTTGAACTCATTTTTGTTTATTGCCAGTTGTCACAATTGTCAAAGACGCTACGGCTACCTATAAATATTCTTATCTCTTCTACAATAGCACAGACATGCTTGAAGGAGAATTCACTTTGCATTTGCACTCGGAGAATATGACCAAGGAATTATTCCAACGATATGAATACTCAGTAAACCTCTTGCATATACTACTAAATCAAAGAGACTAGAGGCGATATTTCCTCGGATGTACGAACTGGTATTATTGTTACATACTCCTTTGTTTGTTACAAACTACCTTACTATAGCCATCAATACGTTATAAGCCGACTACTTAGCCATAAAGAGAAATATCGCCAAGAAATATGCGTTCACTGAGATTTATATGCTATTATTTACGCTCATTTATTGCCTTTTGTCTAGCACAAATTTCAACTGCTGTCAGCAACTTTTGGTGTTTAAAGTTCATGGGTCCTCGTTTGTCTTCGTCCTTTACCTTGTTTTTTTCGTACTTCTGCTATCTATCGCCAGACTTATTTGCATTTATATTAAGGATCCCATGGACAGATATAGAACAAAAGCTGTACAGTACAATAGAGAAAAATATCTAACATTTCGAAGATAATATCAAGTCCAACTATAGGGGTGAGGGGAATGAAGACAACTTGATGATGTATACATAGATGGCTTTATATTGTACATATCTTATGTAGGTATGATGCTTTGACAATGGCATACCTACATATACTCGAAACTATTTCTCAAACGGATAAATGGATTACAATGAGCATTTCAAAAGTTAAATAGCATCATTTGGCTTCATTATGGGATTGAAAGATGTAAATTGCATCGTAAAATGGAATTTCAGTTGGTTGTTAGGTATTGTTTATCTGGAAACACAAAACTGGGGGACGCATTAGGAAATAATCTAAAAGTGCGTGAAGTCGATAAGATACGGTCGTAAGTTTTAATGTAATTGATTTTATTTGAGCGGAAACAGTCGTTTTGTTATGAGACTTAATAGAGTTCCAATTTTATAAAATTTTATGTTTTGGAAACCATATCTAGTAAGGAGATGGTTTTTTATGATTCTTTGGTGCGTTGTCATTTACAAAATTATTTGAGTATTCTGAAGTCATCACACATCTATATTTTGTAATATGTTATGTACTCATAAGTGCGATAGAAATAACGTGCACTATTTTCTGTTACTGAAATCAATGGTATGACATCTTATCTCACCTAGAGGCTTGGTTTATTAGTCTTAAGAATTTGTATTATTTTCAAAACTGAGTTTATTTCGGTTGGGCCATTCCAACTTTGAATAATAATATGATGCCTGCTTTTATGAAGGTCCATAGAGGAGGTGACGTGTAAAAACGTTAAGGCGTTATTTGTGCTCTCCAGGGGATGCAACCTAAGTTTCCTCGATCCAATAAGCCAATAAGAGAAACGCACTAAATGTAATTTAAATCAACTTTGAAATTATAGCAAATGTAACTATTTTACATAAGTCTTATATCGCCTTGCCACCAAGTTCAGTATCACCGAATTAATTCTACTGTTAGTGATATAATTTTTATACGGAATACTTGACTATTTCTAGCAGAGTTCATTTTTCACTAAGAACTGTTTGAGGCCTATGGGTAACTTCGGGCATTATGGCGCACCGGGCATTATGGCGCACCTCGCAAATATCATACTTCCCAAACTCTAATTAAAATTAAAATAATACAGAAACTTCAATCTTTGCCGAACACGTGCGCAGTAAACATAGACAGTCAGTACGACGAGTTTCGCTGAACAAAAAAATGAAAACAAAAAAAAATTTGTTTGATTTTGTTTTTTTATAATTTCGCCTTGTGTTTGGATTCGTTTTTCCCGTAAAGTATACAACGCAGGTTTTCGGTGTGAAGAGTGGAATGCAGAATACAGTTTCAGTTTTGTTGTGCAACGGCAAAAATTTGAAATGAAAAGAAAACTACGTTTTTTTTTTAATGTGTTGTGAATAAGTGATTTTTGTGTAATATGGCGCAGGTGCTGTAAGGGCATTATGGCGCACCCGCGCCTGATGAAGTTTTCATGTAAATTATAGTTCCATACCAATGTCCTTCGTTTCTTCCTGTTTTTTTTTTTGTGTTCTGTTTTGCAAAGTTATATTTTGTTATGCATACTATATAATTCTCTAGAAAATTTTGAGATCCAGCTACCCAACGAGTCGGGTGTGGTCGAAGATTTTGGGGAGAACATTTGCGCTGGATGTGGTGAAGATTACACCACTAAAACCAAAAGGGACGAGTGGATGCAGCGTGTCCTTTGTGGACAGTGGTCCCAAGACTCCTGCGCTGTTTTCAGAAACCCCTGCGATGGATGTGGGCGTTTAAATAAAAAAATAAAAGCCAGTCGCCATATTGCCCGCATGTAGGGCAATATGGTTTTTTTATAATCTATTTTTAAATTAATTTATTTTTAGTTAATGAATTTGATTTATTATTTTTATTTAATATATTTATGTTACTGTTTTGTCTAGTTTATTAAAAAAAATAAAAAATTTTAAAAAATGTTGTTCGTCGAAAAGTTATTTCAGATTGAAATTTTGTGCGCCATAATGCCCGAAGTTACCCTACTTGTTTTGGTGATATTTTTTTTTTTTCTGAAAATGCGACAAATGTAAACTTTGTGCCCTTTACCTAATGAAAAAATAAAACACGTTCTTAAATTATTTATTATTTTGTCCATTCATCAAAATGCTTTCTTTATTATTCAGTTTTCTTTTTGTTTGTCATTTTATTTATTTATTAATATTTTTTTAATCAATTACTTACAGTACCAAATATATCAACACTACTTAAAATGTGATCAATTACTTCTTCTGTTTGTATTTCCATTTATTTGTTTTGTTTTTTGTTGCTATATCTACTTGCTTCCACTTTTAAATGTTTATATGTACATTTTCGTTTCCGTTGTATTTATTCAATTTTTTATTTTCTCTTTATACAAAAAACTTTATAAAATATTTAAAATTCATTTTCATTGTACATAATGACTTAATGCTCGCACTTTCCTTATAGAATCGCATTCATTTTAGTATACACAAAGTGAAGGGGCTTACTAGAAATGTGATTTGTCATAAAGAATATAATAGATAAAATGCAACTAAGGATGTTTTTTTCGATAAGTTTCCAATTTTCATTAGACATTAATACACTCGTATGTACACTTTAAGTGATATTGTTGTTTGTGGTGACTTAGTGATAAACTGGAATTAAGCTGCGTTCCTAATAGGTAATAATTTGTGTAAAAGTGTGAAAATCAAAAACTTATAAAAAACAACAACATTGTAATATTTTTTTTAACATAGTTAGTCTTCCATCGCATTCTTTTTAGTATCGAGCTTAAAATGAAAATGAAAACAATTCTTAAATTGTGTTGATAAACAAAATAATAGTTTACAGAAACTTGTCACTCTTGGTTTTGAATACTATACTGTTTCATTTTATTTTATTTTCTCCGAGATAATTTTTTTATACACTTTAGACTTAGATTATTGTGTAGGTATGTGTGTTTTATATTTTTTACCAACAGATTATCTATTTTGTTCCATATTTACAAACAATGTGTCCTTAAGTATTTTTTCGTTTTTTCTTAAATATAAATATATTATCTAATCGTAATTTCATTTCTGTTGTCAGTTTAACTAAGTCTTTAGTGAATTATCTTAGGGTGCACTTAAATACTTTTTAGGTAGCTACCTTAAGCTACATTTTATTTTTTAACTTTTAGTTATTTTGTTTCTTTTTATATACAATAGAATATAATTTTTTTCTTAAATATGTTTTGGATTTTTAAATATTGATTGATGAAATTTTTGTATTTGGTTTTGTAGTATTTTTTTACTGTTTTATTTGTTGGTGGTAAACGTAGATGAAGCTTTGTTGGTGCTGTTGTTAGTTTTGGTATTACTTAAGGAAACCACAGGAAAATTGCATTTTTAATAAGAAAAGTTTAAATAACCTCAATTGCATAATACGGGGTGTTTCGAGGAGTTATAGAGGAAGCAAATTTACCTGCATTCAGTTCAGCCAATGATGTTCATTTGTTTTTCACAATGTGTTGAAACAAATCCTAATTGACCCAAAGCTGGGAAAAATCGACCTGACTTAAGTCTCAATACTTTCTTCATGTGCTATTTTGCAATCGAATAAGACTGGAAATCGGTCGCAACTTTGTTGATTACCAATTGAACTGCAAAAAATTCACGATGGAAATCACTAATATTAAAAATGGTGCTTGGCTCTGGCGTATGGCAGCTCAGCCACAGTGAATAGAAATCGCTCCAGTACTATATTCACGGTCTATAATCGGGATTTTATGTGCTGTCAACAAACCGGCAAGATATGTCAGGCAGCCTTCAATTTTTTTTTGAATTTAGGTTCGAAGATGTAATTATTGTGAACCAACGAGTTGACATTTGGTTCTTTGTTTGTATATTGAGAAGTGGCTACATCTTAGGATCAACATCATATGCCAACCCACCGGTATTTTGACCGATTTATGCATAAGAAGAAATTTGTTCCTTATATGGGGAACAACTGAACCACTTAATGTGCGATAACAAATTCATGATACCATCACAACTCAGTTTTGTTTTTGGCATCTTAAACATATCGTGAGCCGCTCCTTAAGTAAAACCTTAGAAAATTCTAAAACGATGTAGATGTTCCCATGTGCTTTCTTTAATCAACGGTACTAGATTTTTCAAGAGGTTATTTTCGCAAAATGGGTGTAAAATAAAATAAGTTTGAATACCTGTCAAATACTCGAAGCATTCAATCTGGCATTTTCCTTTTTCGAGGCATGGTGGTCGATTACGTTTACAGAACTCAACCCACCTCATTATAGCACAAACCGTATTTCTGGTGACATTCCAGTGGATCGGCTTTTAATTAATTTTCTGTGGCATGCATACCAACTCTATAGTCTATATATATAGTGGGCATGTTCAGAGGGCATCGACCATCCCTTTTTAGAAAGTGAAGTGTCCAAAGTGTGGGCTCAACCCACGTTCTCTGCCACATTTGATGGCAAAAAATCGATGTACGTCAGGATCGTCAAAACTTTCGCAAACTAACTTTCATCAACTAATCTAAAAACAACCTTCAAGCAATGGCAGCCAGACTTTTAACCTTTTTTTTGGGGGAAAAATAGTCGTCGTACACAGAAACGAAACACCGCAGAAGCTGACACCTCTCACCTTCGTGATCCACCCTTGCGAACGAGAATGCGAGTGCTGTTCCAATATTTCACACAAATTAAACTTTGTCACGTTCAACACGTGTAAAAGGAAAATAATTATTTCTCCAGATACCATAGCGAAGGTTAATGTATATGCGCTGCGCATTAGTGCGAGAGTCCGCAGCAAGGACGAATATCGAGAATAGCGAGAAAAACTTTAAATTAGATGAAAACTTTTTCAATTACCACCTCCAAAAAGTGCCGACTTGGCCGCATACATTGATCTTCTCTGTCTGTGCGGTGTCGAACTCTTAACTGATTGGAATGGGATGGAGAGGAATTTAGCGAACCAGCCACCACAAAGCTTAATTTACTGAATATTAGATATACCTACTTACAAATCGATAGACTCCTACTTACTGTCTTGTTCCTACAGAGCCACTGAATCATCGAGACAATCGGCACTTACATAGGTGGACCCGGACCCGTCGTCTCTTTGTCATATGTCAGAGCCCTCCTGCGAGTCGCCCACATAGCCCTCGTCGGGACTGTCGGCCAGCGGCCCTGTTAAATGACGCAATTTCGATGGCTCCTGCTGTGGCGGCCCTTGAGAGCTCTCCTCCTCATCCTCGGGTATAGAGGATGACTCAATATCGTTAGTTTGAGCACCAACGCATCGCTTCTTCACCTCGGACGTTGAGGTCGCCGTGCTGCTTGTATTCGTTTGCGTGTGACTCGAGGTGACCGGGACCTGATTGTTAGCGGTGCCACTGGCCCCTGCTCCGGATCCCAGCCCACCAGAAGAGTTAGACAATTGATGTTGCTGTGGCGGAGGCGAGGAAACAATTGACTTTGGCTGCTGTACGGGTTGTTGTGTAGTGGCGGCTGCCATCACTCCTGGCGGATATCGAATTGGTTGTGCATGATAGCCTGGCAGACATGGTGGCCACTGCTGGAAGCCTGAGCTCGTTGTGCAAATGGTGGCCGCTCCGGAAGCCATCATTATAGGTTGCTGTTGCTGGTCGGCGTAATCAGCCTTGTAGCCTTCTGGCGGAGATGGATACTGCACAATTGGATGCACTGGATACCCTTCGGCTGTGAAGCGAACATTGGGTAGGTGGTATTTCTCAAAAGTCGGTGTGCCGGTCCGTTGGAGAAATTCCGCTTCTAAGCTGTATCGGGTACCGGGATTAGCTGCTGATGCAGCGAATTGCTGCTGCTTGTGGGCCCTGTTATGGGGCAGAGTGCGATAAAAGTGCTGCTGCTGCTGCTGTTGATTGGATTGTGCCTGCTGTTGCTGCAAGTGATTGTTACTGAAATCATATGCGAAGCCATCTTGTCCCAGGAAGCAAACTGGATTTAAATGTACATCGACCTGGTGTTGGTTTCCACCCTGCCCAACCAGCCCACCATTGTTGGTCACTGCTTTCAGATGCAAGCCCCGGGGTATTGTTGACATCGCAGCGGTGAAACGAGCATGTGCTACACCACTGCTCGGTCGAATGATTTGCGAACCAAATTGATTCGAAAGCTGGTAGCAGTTGTCGAACGCACCACCACCACCGCCACCGGGAGGTATGCTACATGGACCGGAACAATCGCTATTTACCTCATACTCTGGCCCACAGTCGGATGAGGCATTCATTTTGTTTTTTCCACTCTCAGCGTCGTTCACCAGGTCAGGGTTCTTTTCCTGGTAATTGCGAACTGACGATGGTGGCGAGCAATACGATATTCCGGCTCCCATCATCCCCAATGGATGTCGACCATCGTTGCTACCGCCAATCAACGGTGGTGTAGGTGCACCACTCGACGTCAGTTGCATACTGCCGTTGTCCATTATGTGATGGGACACAGGAGCGTACATCATCAGATTCTGCTTCATCTGGCCACCGATAATAACGCCGTTCTCTTTGACCATCTTCGGTGAAGACAACTCCTCCTCGCCGTTGATTATCGACGAGCACTTCATCAGGCCATTGTCGTTAGTGGCAGTGGTCTCTTGCGGCTTGTTTTTCGTCTTCGCATTTTTCTTCTGCCTGCACTTGATTACAATTGTGCACAATAGGACGACAAAAATGACCGATGCTCCCGAGCTGCTGGCAATGATGTAGTTCATGTAGTCACGTGGAAAGGAAACCTCCTTCACCACTGGCGGCTCCTTGATTATCACCCGCAGTGTGTAGTTACTGAAGGTGGTGCCAGCGATGTTCTGCCCGACACAGGAGAATGTGCCATTGTCCTCGGGGCCGACATTGTAAATGAACACCTCGCTGCGTTTCTCCTCGCCACCAGTCTCGTCGATATAGTAGAACATGTGTAGGTTGTCCAGCAAGCTGTCATTGGTCATTACTTGTCCGTTGAATAGCCAAAGCACTCGAGGCTCTGGAATAGCCCTTACTACACACATGATTGATATGTTGCGGCCCTCTGAGATCTCTGTGTATGTCGATTTTGGAGTCACGTCCGGTAGGCATGCCAAGTCATCCCTTTTTAAGGCTTTTATCACTTGACCTTTCAACCGTGGCGGCTCAACACACTTGGGGTCCTCCGTTTGCGGAGTATTGTAGTTCACCAACCAGGAGTGCATATCTATCAGTCGGCAGTCACATGTCCATCGATTGCTCTGCAAACTGATGCCATGCAGTGACTTGGGCAGGATGTGATTGCCCTGAATAAAGCTAATGCGATTGCCATCCAAACGCAACCACTCCAGATTGTCCATTCCAATAAAGGCTTCATTTTCGATCCGCTCCACCTGGCAGTTGCTTAGCTCGAGTGTGGTTAGAAACGATAAATGTCTGAAAGCGGATGTTTTCAGTTCCCGTATAGGATTTCCGCTCAGGGATAGTCGCATTAAGGAGGTGTAATCTTGAAACGTCTCACTGGGCACATGCTGCAGCGAGTTCTCCGACAGATCCAACTCGACGAGGTTGGATAGCCCCCGAAATGCTTTCTCGTGAATTCGTATCAGTTGATTGCGTGACAGATAAATTTTCTGCAGATTGAGCAGGTCCATTCGCAGAAATCGTTCGCTCTGCAGCACCTGCAGGCTGTTGCCGGAAAAATTCAAAACTTGTGTGCCGGGATCCATGCCCTCGGGTATCGCTGCCAGTTGCTGGCCGCCACACTCTACTGTTTGCTTGCCACCCTTCCACTTGCAGATGCACACGTCCGACGGACAGGCTAGTATCAATTTATCATCCAGCTTGGTGACAAATGTCAGGAGGACGACTATCAGCCATGAGTAGCCGTGTCGTCGACGTTGCTGCCTGATCTCCTGCAGTCCAGGATGACACACCATTTTATTTTCACCCTCCTGTTGCGGATTTCTTAAAGACTCTCTAAGACGCCCGCACACACCCGATCTGTCTCGCTCCAGCTTAAAAGGCACACAGGGACGACAGTACAAAACAAATTCAAATACTAGAATTGATGGAGAAGAATATATTATATATGCTGTACTCTCCAGCAGCCTTTCGCATGTTGAATATCCTGGTGGTGTGTGGATAAGCTTAGCAATTGAGCTCCACACGCCTAAGTGTCAAATTATTATTGCCTTACGTTGCATTAACATGTCCAATATAATCATCTCTGTTGACGATGGCTGGGACGATGATGGTGCGACATCCAGTAAATGAGTGGATTGCGATTGTGTGGATGTCGTTCAGGGAAAAATCACTTTTATCCTTCTGCTAATAGTGTCGTCTTACTTTCTTAAAACTGTCACTCCGTTTGAAACTTTACTCTGGATTCTCCATTAGTAGCAATCACAACAGATGCAGCAGCTCCAGGATATGTAGACTCAGTAGGGCTTTCTGGAGAGAGAGAAAAAAAATATATGAAAATATGAATAAAAGAAATCTGCCTGATGACGACAGCAGTGAGGGGGAGAATACCAAACAAAAGAGAAGGTGAGCAAGAACAAGGTGATAATGAGCAAGAAGTGGTACTTTGTGCAAGGATAGCAGATCGCCCCAAATGCATTTAAGTTTTTCTCCTTATTGTCCGGCGATAGAAAGAATTTTTAATTACGCTGGGGCGTGAAAAATAGAAAAATACATTTACTTCCGCCGCGAAAGGTTGTCAATTACATAAAGGGGCTAGCAACGCAGTTAATTGCAAGCACTTCAAGCTGGATACCTAGTTGGGCTGCCTTTTATTGGAGAGTCGAACAAGTATCAGTGTCAAATGAACTCCATTATTGTTTGCCCTATCGAGGGAAACTTAACTTTTGTCGCATCGCATATGGATATAGCCTTTGAAATATTTTCTAGATGAAGTTGAATTCTTATAGGTACCTAAACTGTGAAGGACCTACATCATGCACATTCCGCAATAAATACTTACGATTTACCCTCGGTCGGTTGATGTAAATCGACTTTGAACAAGATGGATGAGTTGCGCATCAGCACTCGTCCGTCACTCCTCAAGACAGGAGGAATAAGATGATTATGGTCTGATACAGACAATTATGGTAGATTGATTACCATTTCATACGCCACAGGAAAATCGAATGAATTGGAGAAATCGTTGAAAGTTCTTTGATTCTCGCAAAGTCACGGTAGACATTTGCAAAACTTGTTCTAGACGCTAAAACGTTAGAGGTTAGACCCTGCCTGATCTATTTGCATTTGTAAAAAAATTAAGTTGCGAGGAAGTTTTTCGGCATTGATTTTTTTTACGCTAAATTACTTTTGTGCTTCTTAAAAGTCACAAACTACACAAAGGATATGAAAAGAATAGCGATTTTTTTTTTAATTCAAACCAATCCGTGACTGACACGCAACGCAGCACACATTTTGAAACCCAAAACAAAAACCCATTCCGTTAAGGCGTTACGCAACAAAACAAGGCAATTACAACCATCGCTAAGGACATTTTATTTTTACACCTTCACCAAGGTGACATGTAGTTAAATAAAAATGATAAACACACAAGTGAAAGCGAAACATACCGTGAGGGTAAAAATACATAAAAACATGCTTCTCCACTTTCTACCCATATGATTAACGCATTAATCATTGATTATCTAAAAAGCCAAACGTGCGTATGAATTCAGTGATTAAGAACTCAAAAGTGTCGTTAAAATATGAATTATACAACCAATCTGAGTTTTTGGTAAAACACGATTTCGGATGGCATTTATGTACATTTATATACCTACGCATGTGTGTAAAGTTGGCAGAATACGTTTCCTCGTTGCGGTTGGCTGGGTGCTCGCGATCGAGTGCGGTTAAGAGGACCTGGTGTATTTTTAGTATTTATGAGACTGTTCTCATTAAAATGAAAATTTTTGATTAAAGTGTGCGATACAGGTGAAATTATGTGGCTTTGCTTGTGGAGGCGGTAGAATCGTACAACATTACTGACACGCATTTTATTTATTTTTGTTCTTTTAATTTGATTGTTCCCGCAGGGAAAATAAATTTTCAAATGTGCACATTATGGCGGTGTTAAATGCTTTCCATTTGGTTAAGGTTTTACGTTGGCTGCGATTTGGTAATTTTATGTATACCTACTTATGTCACTCTTTAAAGAAATTATTATTATAAGAATTGTTTCCTGTCCTAAAGGCACAAAGGCCATCAAGAAAACTTTACTTTGAAAGCCATCGAACGAAATGAAAATAAACCCCAGTGTTAAACCAAAGTCGATATGAGAATTGTGATAGCTCTGTGATAACTCATCAAAGAAAGAAACTCCGACTGCACTGGCCTAGGGGGCTGAAAACAATTCAGTAATGTGACCCATTATTGCCAACAAAGCCCCCGGACAACAATCAAAGATGATAATTGACACACCCTGTCATGTTCACAGAACTGCAAACTTCTGTAGGGCTTATATGCCATGGCAGAACTTTGCCGACAAGATGACGTCCTTTATCTATTGTGTGTAAAATAATGTGTGTGCAATCTGTAATAAACGGCCAAAGGCAGCCGGTCACACAGGCTCTGGGCGACTGCAAGACCTCCCACTGCTTTTCGGTTTTGGTCCATTTGGTGACACTAACATTTATGCATGTCTGTTTCCATCATGATGACGGGGCGGATGCAATCGAAAGGCGAATGTATGTCAGGGAAAACATTGTTTACGACTTTATTTTCCATTCAGAACAGAGCACATTATAACACATACATTTCAGGACAACACACCAATGTCCTTGCACTTACATTAAACCACACTACTCAATGATATGTATACATGTATATAACCGCCTCTGGAGCACTTTGTATAAATGTGAACAATATAAATACAGAATGTCCCACCACCTTGTCCCGACACTAAATGCATTTCCATGCAAAACAATTGCTCTTGTTAGCAAAATAGAAGACACAAATTTGCATGATTACTCTGTGTCATTGTTTTGATTGAACAAAAACTAGCATACAACCGACGACGTCGACGACGACGACGGAACACCATGGCAATTAAGCAATATTATCACTACGGCAACATTTCCAGGATAATTTTCCCCTCAAACCAGGTGAATAATTGATTCGGAATTTCTATAAATCGACTCGAGCTTTATTTGATTTGCTCATTGTCGTGTGATTGATGATTGGGGTTATGTTTGTGAGACCTTAAAGGTTTTTCGACTCGGTTGAGGGTGGAAATCATATTTTAATAACAGGAAATTGAACTGATTGATCGTAGGGCTTATGAGCCATCGCTTTGCGTTATTACGAATCAAATCAACATGGGGTATGTTTTGAATTGCTTTGATGTTCAATTTATTGGAAAGTAGGTAGCAATCCAAGAGTTGTATATGGAAATATTGGCCTTGAATTTGATTTACTGTTGAGTTGGTTTAGTTGTGGTATAAAAATGTGTGACACATTTGGTGAGTATATGTGGTTGTTCCTTTAGTGTAGTAAATTACCCAAAGTAATGGCACTACATTACTGAGAGGCTGTAAGCGGATCGATAGATTTGTTTGATAATTTATCAGTTTAATTGGCAAATTGCTTAGTCTTGTGAGGTCTTTCAAGCTTAGGTGGGGAAAATGGCCCTAATGTCTTAACATGACACGTTTGTAAGTCATAGTTTTATGTTCAAACGGTGTAAGCTATGCAAACAAATCGATCTGCCAAACCAAAAAAAAAAAAAACAAAAAAAAATGCACATACGCCAGAGTTAGCAAAAGTGTCATATAGGTATTTTATTTAATATTTACTTTTTATTTATTTAAATTATTTTGTTTTTTTACTTACATACAAACTTACTTTAAGAAGACCATTTTAGTTTTTAGCAAGAAATAGTACATTCTGTACGTTCTGTTGTCAAAATGACAAGAGGCGAAAGTACTTTTATTTTGAAAAAAAAAGAAAATTAATCAATAGTTTGATGGGGAAACAAATAGTTACAGGAAAAAGCCATGTTTTGATCTTGTTTAAAAATACAGATTTTATTCTCTTACACCTAAGGTTTTCAGGTAGTATATTAAACAAACGAGGCGCGGTTACATAATAAAAACGAGAGAAGTGTGTTTTGTGGATTGTAATTACAGTAACGAAATTTCTGCTGTTGGCTCGTAGACTATAATTTTCATGAAGTCTAACATCATAATAACCGGAATTTTCAAAGATTATTTTTAAAACTTTATAGCAATAAAGATGTCTTAGAGGAAGTATCTCGAGATTTGAACAATTCAAAACTGGGTGTTCTACGATTAACTTTACAAATAATCCTAATTGCATGCTTTTGTTTGATTAATAGAGGTTCTATTTTACTGAAATAAGTTCCGATCCAACACGAAATTCCATATTGTAATTTTGATTTCAATAAACCGTTATAAACCAACTTTAGAATTGGTTAATTACAGTAGCGACTGAGATGATATAGCTGCTTCAAAAATATTGCTTTAAGTAAAGCGTATATGATTAGTCCAGTTGAGTTTATGGTGCAATATGGGCATATGGCACCTAGATACTTCAAATATTCAACACGCTCAATTTTAAAACCATTGTTATGGCAACTTACATTTTCTTTAAAGGTTTTAGCACCATTGGACCCGGCATCCACTAGACCAAATCGTAAGCAATGTGGTGAGTGAAAAAAAGAGGCAATTCGTCACATATCACACCTTTGATATTAAATATCGTAAACTTTGTTTTATCATTTATTTAACATCAACCAACTTCCTATTAAAAACAACCAAGTGATATTGTTAATATAGCTCTTACAGAGTAATGTGTATTAAAAATAACCGAGTCAACTTGTTTAACGAAACTCGGTTAAAAATAACTGATTTATCAATTTCTGCGTGTTCTTTTCAGCAAATATTTTGGTGGTAGGTACACCTTCTTCGGGCTATTTGAATGAAGTGCATTTAAAGCTGAACAAAAAAATAAGGGACAGCAGCAGCCAATGCTGACTCTACATTTTATAAAAATTGACGAGCCACCGTCCTTTAGATATCCCATCACAAATCAATTATCGAGTTTACAATTGATTAACTTGCAAGAAGATTGCTCATTTATGAAGCTATTCAGGAAAACTGTTCGATGAAGATGATTTTGGTATTGAAATTCGATTCCGTTTGCTTCTGTTCAATGCCTGACTTCACAATCTCGCAAATGCAGTAATTTAATCAGAAGCCTCAATTTCCATGATTTGTTCGGTAAATTAATGATTCTGAATTTGCGTAAGATAGGGTATTGGCAATTTTATTAAGCTGTAAGTATATACCAAAACTCCAGCACAACAGTCCAGGTGTTAAATTTTTAAAATGGAAAACTTGTTGCATAAAATGCATTTATTCCCTCTTTTGAATCACTAGCATGGAATCATAAATCCACTCAGTACACTTGTTACACATCTGTTAATGAAAGTCGTCCTTTCTAATTCATATTCCCCCCTTCAATAAACCCTGAAGTCTAAAATATACGTTATTATGGCGGCATTATTGTAGATATTCCCATATATACATACCTCAAAATTATATGGTTGGACTGATCTTGAGGACGTTCGCCGACTCAGTTTTTTTTACCGCATCACCCTTCGACTTATATCCACCCCAAAACTCAGCCTACCATAATGCCAAAGTCTAACATGCAATCACAAATTCTCCACTGCACTTATAATCATTCACAAAAATGAAACGCATAACTTGCACAGACTGAAGCACTATCGTCAAGTCACTCAACTACTCGCACCGCAGCCCACACTCATTAGGTTAATTAAAAGTGAACACCATCAGGAGTAAAAAAGTTAAAAGCTGAAATATATGACATACACGCACGCACGGTTCCTTCTCCATTCGACATTTATTATTCCGCACTGCTCGTCCCTGCTCAGTTTTCAAGTTATCAACTTGGCAAACTTCCATTAGCGTAACGTGCGCTGAAAACATTTTTTTTTTCCATAATTTTACCGTGCATCCAAGTCATCATCATAATCCCTCTCACATCCTAATAACCATAATATTTCAAAGTTTTATGGAAGGAAATTATGGCACTATAGAATAGTGGGGTAATTAAACTCATAGCTTTTTCTTAAGAATTTAAGTAACTACATTTTGGTCAACGAAAATGCTCCTCCTAGCTGTGCACCTACTTTTGTATTCGTGGTCTAAAATAGTTCTGCATACATATTGCAGCTTGTGCGAAGGAATAAATTGGGCTTAGCAGGATGTTGTTATCCTTACAACGATGAGAAAACTGCATGTCTATGCAGAAATTCGAAAACTCATGTACCTATATACGGAAGGGTCCTCTTACATCCTTACGTATTATACTTTATGTTGACTGGGGGCGATTCTTTTTTTTGCTTGTGTCGTTGTCGGGATGAGAATTCTCGTGAAAATAGTAAGATCAACTCGAACATACGTTCCTAGGGCTTGTTGGTGGAACAGGACGAAAATTATTATAATTGGACTTTTCAGAGATGAAGAACACATCGTGCCGTATACGCATTTTCGAACGAATGCGTACGTCAGGAGAATGAATATATCGTGTATACGTATACCGTATATGAACAATAAAAGGGCATTTCCAACCCCGAAAGAGCAATTGATGCTTTACTCCTAGAGGCGACCGAGCGGCACCTTACACTGTCTGAGGTCTGACTATAGCACTAGCAAGGCGAATGTAAACATCAACAGCTTTTGGCCGCACATAAGCCTATGGTGAAGTTGGACGTCGAACGACGAGGATTCGAAAGGGTTCATCGTAAAAGGGACTCCTGCATACGAGTAACCAATTCTTACGTGTAGAGTCCTTATAGCTTTCAGTCTTGGTCTTGGTGTCGGTGCGTGTGTGGAAATTTGTGGAAATGGATTTTTAGAGAATTTTGTGGGATTATGTGTTATGCAAGTGTTTATTGGGGATTTATATGACCTCTGCTTTTGCGTATTCGAAAATATAAATGAAAACCCAAGTCAACATAGCGCACAAGGACTGATATTTGCATTGCATGTTGGTGGTATTCAATTTGATCTCAACTCGTTACGAACGAGAACATAAAATTCAAAAGCTGTTTGCGTAACAGTGTCGGAAGTGTTGATTGCAATCAAGTTTTTGTTTGTATTATTTGCGTGACAATGTGTGAACGAACGCATTAGTTGGGTGTGCTACTTTGCATACCTAGGTACATGGACATTTGTACATTTGTGTACATGGCAAGTGAGTTTCAAAACGATTTCGATTTTCGGTGTCCACAAAAGCTATCAAATAACTAAGGTTGATGATCAGCTACAAACATAACCTATACCTGAAGGGTGGTATGACACTATCTAATTTTGAAAGGCATAAGCAAAGAGACAACAAATTTGATGTGTATTTTAGTATCTAGTCAGGAAATTAAAAGGATTTTTCCTCAACCAACAATTAACTGTATTAGATAATACCGAACTTTTTTTGAACATTGCTTTTATCACACTTAGGTAAAAGGAGAAAAATACATTCCCCCCCTTTAGCGTCGCTGAAAGAGTAAACGCAATAAGCTGTACAATAGCAATATTGATTATAATAATATTACATCAGACTATGAGGATGTTTATCAGCATGCCTACACGAACTCTCTACACATAAAAGATCATAATTGAATTTTCTTTCAGCCAAAAATAACCCAAAAAGCAACACACATAATTCCGCACATAAACATGACACAAAAGCCAGTGTCATAGACACGTTCTTTTTGCGAAATGCTCATATCGTCTTCTGTATTTTTTTACTTCTTGTTTTCTGTCTTGGTGTAAAAATGTTGGTCATATTTAACTTGATGACATTGTTACTTATACTTACACTCTGGCCCAAACAGAAAGCCATATAGCTTTCGAACGTATTTGTCTAAAGGCACAACGCACAAGAGAAAGGCAATGACAAAAATCTCTGTCCCTGTCGCTGCTTTGGTTTCTCTAATCATATCCTTCAACAAACTAGGCAATGAGAAACACAGTGAAAGGAATGGCTACAATGATAAACAGAAAGAAAGAAACAAGGAATAAGGAATTGGAAAATATGCAAAATTTTACTCTGTGCCCGTCACTATAGGTTCGTTCGAAATTGAATGTAGGCAGCCACGAGAACTGCTCAGAATTCATGAAAAGGATTTACTTAATTAAGGACATTCAATTGTGTTTTTGACTTAAGTTTGAATCCTGATTAAATGTGATTATATCTTCAAGGCTTATTGTGTCACTGGGGTGTTAGAGAAGACAAATTTTGAGAAATAATATTCGTGGTGACATTTAGCTCAAGGGTAGCTTGTGTAACCATTGTTTGGGTCCTCCCAAGCCGGATAGCGAAGATTAAAACGCAAAGGGACATTAATAGCTCCAAAGGGCTGTCACGATGGTAGTAACCTCCTAAATAAAGTTTCAATTAACTAACGTAGTATTATGACTGCTTGCCTATTGTGACAGCTTCTTTCAATGTCAAACTTGATGGTAAGGGATTCAAATTTGTTAAGTGCCGCCTGAAAACCGATATAGATGGCGATAGTTATGTATATAAGGGCCCGAATAGCACAGATTGCGATTTGCAACAAAACTTCGATTGCATTTCTGTTATATTTAAGTAATCTGTAACACAATCGTTCTATATCAGTTTTATTCATGTTATCGTGTTACTATTTATAACTTTGTCATTCGAAATGTTGTAAACACGTTTTTTTAAGTTTTAATTCTGTTCACAAAAAGGGGGAGATGTTTGAAAATTGTTTTACAAAAGTTCGTAAGTTAGAGTTTTGAAATAGTTGGTAATATATTACAGTTACGTTTGGTAAAGTTTCATTTTGGGTACTTTTAACTAAAAAGTCATTGAAACTTTTGTATAGCAGAATCTTAACAACGAAGTAACTTAATTAAGACCAAAAGACGAAAAGTTTTTAATATGTAAAAATCCCTAATATTTTAACTTCATTATAACTTAACATACCCCACTACATCAGGCAGTTGTAATCAGCGTTGCCAAATCAGCTTCCCGCAATAATTCTATATTCTTCAATGCACAAAAAGAAGATAAAACCCCGAATGTAAAATCGGCGTTCAAGCAAACTATTCGCTATTAAAAAAACATGTCTTAAAATTAAATCATAATTTTTATCTTCGAAAAGTTTTGATTTGTAGTTTTATCATTTAAAAACTAAAAATGTAAGTCCGCTATCAAATGTAAGTTAAAAAGTTTAATGTGACTCAGATTTTTGAGAAAAATATTGTTTACGTTGTGCTCAACTCGATAAAGACACGTAACAGACGAGGTTAATAATTTATTACAATAATTGTCACATAGCCGTGCTATATATTTTCCCTAGTAAGGTATATCTTATATTCAATTTTTTCTCGGATGAAGTTCCAAAGTTCACAATCTAATATGCAAATTATAGGAAAAAAAAGCATTGTATAGTAAAAATTTTGCATTTATCGAAGGTATTTGTTAAAGCTGAAAGGCTCAAGTTTAGTAATAAGGAAAAACAAAAACTACAAAAATCAACGCCGAACATTTCTAAAATAATCTTCTGAAAATGTTTGGCAACAGTGGCTACAATGTGTTCGACCAAATCAAAGCTAGTTATAAAGAAGTTATAATGCTATTGAAGCTTGTTTTCAATTATCATGATGTTATAATAATGTTGATTTAATGTTTTGAAAAAAACCTAAAATGTCAGATAAATACTTATTCAGTTTCAACACGTTATTGCAATTTTATAAGTATATTGCAACTAACTCCAACTAGAATATTTTATGACATTTACGACAAAGAGAAACGTTAGTTATAAAAATGTTTAAGATCGTTTTCAGTGATAATAGTGTTATGATAGTGTTTATGTTACATTGTTAGTGAAATTGAGATACAGGAATCTTTCTTGCTTTCAGGGTTGCCGGAGGATTTTGTACTCATATACCTAGTGACAACATCTTATTTTATGTCTATCGAATTTTTCGACTACAACGTGCCAACAGAAATATTTTCTTTATTTAAGAGCAGTTTGAGCATGCTGATTTTTACAAAATGAATTAAATAAATCTTGGCTATTGCACTTAAATTCATTTATTTGTCTTCAAAATAAAACAAAAAATACAAAATTATTACACTGATTTTGAAATTTCTGAAAATCTCCGATACCTATTGTAGCAAAATATGAATTCAATCGGGATGAAGACAATTTTCTGTAGTTAAGCTATCGTACTAAGCAGTGCTTTTTGAATTAATAGATCTGATCCAAAAAGCACATAGCAGCAATAACATAAGATCTAGTTCTTCACATATATTTTGCAGAGCAAACTCCATTTAGATTAGATGTGAGATGTATATTTCATAATACAAAGAAGCTAAAAATCAAAACAAATTTGTTATTTAGGCGGCAGCACTTATTATTGATAACCGAATGAAATATTCGCTTATTTGTTGTTGTCACATCCCATTAATGTTGAAATAACAGTTTCGAACATTCAGTTGCTATTTTGTTGTAACTTAATTTCAATAGCATTTCAATGAAAATTTTGTTATAATATTATGATTCATGTTTTAATGATGTTTCATGTAACAACCGCCATATTTTCCACCATCTTTTATACATGGTTAACCATAATGTTTTAAGATGTGAAAAATACATTTCAATTTTCGCAATACTTTACATAGTTTCTACAATAAATTTGTATAGAAAGTGATAAACAACGTATATAAAAATTCGTTTCTGGAAGTTTCATGGGATTTTGAAGCTTAAATACAAATTGTTATATATTCTGATTTTCAAACGTTTCTTCTATTTAACAATTTTTTGGAGGCGTGTGAATTTTGCGGACCCAAAACATTAATGTTCATGACAAAAATAGTAAGCGTTGTAAGATTTTGGTGAGAAATCACCGCAAATTCGAACTTACAATAACATATTTTATATACCTACTACCTAATACCTTTCAGATCGCATACATTTACCTTTACTTCATAATTTGTTTCTCCACATGTGCAAATCAAAAAGGATTATAATAACAACTTATTTAAAACTTCTGCAATGTTTACAGAAACATTTCTTAAACTGAATGTAACTAGCACGCTTCTCCTAATTTTGTTGCAGAATCGTTTAAATCATTTTGGTGGTAACATTGAGTTGTTACATAAACAACAGAACAACTCAAAAGTAACTTAATGGTTATATTAAATGCAACATGTTTTCGTTGAAACAACGTAATGAAAACTATCATTTAACAAAGAATAACCTAAGTAAAACACAAATACTACAAACTTGTTGCAAAATATGAGAGGAAATGCGGCTATTTTGGTTACAATGTGGGATGTGACAATGTTCCTGCAATACTAAGGAAATAACTTGATAGTTGTATTAGAGTTGCATATACCATATTAAAACCCAAGTGTGCTATTCGGGGGAATTTGTTTTCTGCAAAAAAAAAAAAACAAAGACCCATCTTCTTCTTTTATTTATGCCATAGGCAATAGAAAATATTCGTCTACCTAATTGTTTTCTCTTGATTTTGTATTTAATTTGTATCTAATTTCTGCCCTCATGTGTTTATTACTTCTGTTTGCAAGAATAACCAATTAGTAAGTCCATAAACAACATGCAACTATTTCGTGGAACTGGCACAATGTTTTATTAAAAGTGGTCACGTGAGGTTGTTTAATCAGGGCCTCAATTAAAGTCACGCGAAATGACAACAAAATCAAAGATAGAGGACACGCTTTGTAAATGTTTAGTGAGTTTGAATTCGCTAAGTGGTATGGTGACTTTTTGACCCATATGCATATTTGATAGAAGGATATTGCTATTAGAATAAATTTCAAAAAAGCGAATTCTAACTCCAAATAGGTAATTTATTCAGAAGTAAACGCTATGATCAGTACTACTATAGTAATTGATTTTCCGTCTGAAGTCACTAGCATACTATAGCAATTCCATTAGCTTTAGATATCGACTGCCAAAACTCGTTTACAAAACTGCGGTTATAAGAGAAAATCATAAATTACCATATCTATTTGAAATTTATGCGACAAGGGTGTTGGTTGTTTCCGGACGGCAAAGATTTAGTACATCGCATCATGTGCCTGGAATACGAAAAGTGAAAGAAAAATCTTTCTATTTCATTCCACATCCTTGCCTTCCACCTGTCAAGCACGGTGCGGTTGTGCTAGGCATGGTGGCAACCATCTACTGATAGGTATCTATTATTTTTTTTTCCAAAACCAAACACTAAAAATATACACGCATGCATCTAGGTTGATCAATCAATGGAGAGAACATTGTGCTTGCAATCTACTGATTTCACGACCGACGATGTTATAGGTTCCTTTATCCTTTGTGCTGTAAAATTCGACCTTTCAGTTGGAAGATAAGGAATACAAAAAATTTCATATTTATTGCTAAAAATTATACGGCAATAATTAAAAAGGCTGTTTTAGATTTTTCCTTTAATTTTCTTTTCCTGCCGGCCAGTGAATGATTTCAATATTATCATCTCGTGTCCTCACGTACCAAAAAATGTCAATTTTTGGGCATAAGCCCAGCCTCAAGCCACGTTGGAGGTGGAAGTATCATTGAAGCAAATGGAAATGGCAAACGGAACGAGAACGATATAGGCAGGGACAACCGTGAAAACAGGAAATACAATTTTTCACAAATTTCCACAATTCATTAAAATGCGAGTCGAATAATATGTGATGTCAGGCAAAAAGCAAGTGAATATTGAACGAGAGCTTTTAATTAGAAGCAACAGTATTGGTGTATATTCGTATATTGAATGGGTAGCCGCATGTTTCAATTGTAATCATTCCTAATTCGAGGACATTGGTCATTCAGACAATCGAAGTAGTTAAAAGTGTGTGCATGCATTTTTAATTGGAAATATTGTGCTGTGCACTGGACAGGGTGGAATTTTAATTCTCAGCAATTGACAACTTTGATGTTATAGCAACATAAGTGACATCAGTGAGCAGATGCGCATTTTGGTCTTGAACCACAATCACACAGGTCGCATTTTTCATTTTCGGATGGACCAAATATCTTTAGCTAACTATGGACAAGTAAGTGCCTTACACGGATGATATTTTATTTTGTATAGATCTTGCACAAAAAGGTTTTTGAAATATCTCTAGAACGCCACCTGCTTCGGAAAAAGAGGCAATAACTATTCGGTAGAAGGACCTTTAAATGTTTTTCCTAACCTAAGAGAGTATACATTCCAAATTCCAATACGAAAATAATGAGAAATTCCAAAAATGGGGTTACCCATGAAATCCCGAAGCACAAAAATCCGACTACAAATGACCGCAACCCAAAATCCCGGAAATCCAAAAGCCCAAAAATCATGGGTGCCTAAAATCGCGCGATTTTAGTTATTCCAAAGCATTCAATTTTTGAAATAAGATTCAATTTTCGTGTAAAATATCTCATAGAAAAAAAATCTGGCTAAGAAAATCCCAAATTATTTTCGTAATATTTTTTCAAAACCATTTTCGGGTTTTGGGATTCGGGCAAGAAATAGGTATATTCGGAATTTTCGTTTTTCGGTATTTTGTTTTCGGGCTTTTTCCAAATTAAACAATTTTTTTTTTCACGATTTTATAATTCATGCAAACGTTGGTTTCCCAATAAATAAAAGCACATACAAATAATAGTTGTGTTCATGATATAAGCTTTATAAGAAGGTTTTTTTTTGAATCAATCTTGAAGCAGTCAGCATTTTCTCCTGAAGGAGTGTATCGCCATTCAAAATATTATTCTCGTTGTAAAATGGCAAAATGGTTGTCATTGAAAAGTGCTGCTTAGTCAAAGAATGGCCGAAGTTTTTGTTTCGTTTTCATGAGGATAATGTTTAAAACAGCGATAAAAACAATATTTTCTCTCTACATCGTATGGAAAAAGTTAAGAGGACGTGCGCGTTTTATATTTTTAGTGTGTTGTTTAGATAACAAATATGGAAAATAATGTTTACCTTATGTAAACTCGATCAGTATTTGGCATAAAGTTCTGCGGTATGTCTGTAAAAAAAAAAAAAAATAATAGTTAATTCAGCAAACAAACCACTGAAGCATTATTTCAGATCATGTAAAAAGAGAAAAGAAATATAATGTAACTGACGTAATGAAAGCGACTGTTAGTTTTATTTATAACGCAAAATGGAAAAAATGGCTCATTATAAAATTACTTCCAAAACGACGAAAGATAACTTATTAAGTTAAGCATCTATCATAAATGGAAGAGTTTTGGTCTCCTATATCAGATTCAAAACTGGCTAATGGCTTATGAATTCATTGATTCTTTGTTGCCTAGAAAACACTAATTTCAAGTCGCATCCATAAATTCTCTGCAAATTCATTTTACCTAAAGCATTTCGCTTCACAAACATTCACCCTGTAGCTCACCATCGAACCAAATCGTAGGCCAGCGAAAAAAGTTACATCTATTTGCAACCAAAAGAGAGGTCAAATTGGGTGGTTCCCTAAGCCGAATGCCAAAACGACTCCAGTGTACAATTGAACCATGGAACTAATAGACTATTGAATAAAAGTCAAATATGAAAAAATACAAGAAAAAAAAAAAAAAAAAAAACACTTCCCGCATCCTTGCTGCAGTGTTTGTCTTTGATTTGTGAGCTTTTTTCGTATATAGCCTTTTCCACCCCTTCCGAGTCAACCTACCTCCATTTAATTGAACGGCTGTGTTTTATCCATTCCACTAGCGCATAATATCGATGACTCTACCTATAGGAGGTACTCGACTTTAGCTTTTTTTCCCCTGTTACAATTCGGTATCATCCTAGTTCTCGTTGCCTGATTTTGACAGCTCTATATCCGCTTGCAAACTAAAGTACCATGTACCGTGTTCAAAGCCTTTGTTCATATGTGTTCCATTGTGTACACAAGCACCATACACATGAGTATGAGGAGCACCCACCCATATACCAATCCAAATCCAATTTGGGGGCAAAAAAAAAGGTGAACCCTCTTACAAAAATAATATTTATTATGTGGGCTCAACCCACCGGTCGTACACTTCCACGTGTGCTGTGATTGTATAGTTTTGTGTTAGAACTCGCACACAATTGTTGGTAAATTAATTAAATCGTTTTGATTTTTTTTGTTTTGTGTGTTGTTAGCTACAGACACAGATCCACTAGTAGAGAGTTAAATTGGAATTTATGACAAAACACAAACAAGCCGAGTCTTATTTGACTGTGCAAATTTAGGCACTCCTCTTGTTTTTGCTGAATTTACATATCTTTTGAGCTTAATTGGCAATTGCGCACCGTATGTCTTGGGCAATAAATTTTGAATCGAATTTTTATTCACAGTTGATTTTATTTTTTGTTTGGTTTTGATGTTGAGTGTGAAATAGAAATGTAGTCAATCGATCCGTGTTATTTAATACTTGTACAAAGGGATTTGTTATGTAAAAAGGAAGGGAAAAGGGATACCTACTTTTTATACAAGGCAACGACTTGGGTGATTTCTAGTTGTAGTTTTTTTTACCAGTTATTTTGAGTAGAACTCTAGAATAAGAATATTAGAATAACGTAAAAAAAAGATGTGATCACTCGTTATAAGGACTGAGAATCTTCCGACATTAAATGTTTGGAAGGGTTTTTACGGAATGGAACTATATGGAGCAGCACAAGCCTCGCATGGGCATCGTTCACGGACGGACGAGTTTGGGGGGAATCTTCAAACTAGAAACGCCTTAAGATATATGGGCCACATCCGTAGTCCAGCAAACTGAACTTTCAAATCGATGAAGTGGTTAGTGTCGCTGTGCTGTTGTGAAAATATAATCAATGGTAGACTATCGTAACTGACAAACACGCCTAGAAAGGCTTTTGAAGTTGTGGGCTCTCGGCGTGCACATGTACCTACTCGTTATTGCGGAAAGGTCCCTATTTTGGCACAATTCACATGAATTCGTATCTTAAGCCCCGGGCAAACGATTAATAACCATAAATTTGACAAATAATCGAAATTAACCAACTACACTTCGTGAACTCGCCAAGCGCCCTTCTAGATCAGATACAAATTGCGAACTCAACTCATTTCGCCTTTCTCACTTGGCGAGCTGCATGTGCAGAAAGTACACTAAGCTACAAAATCTTCGAGTAGGAGGGATTTCCCTACTCAAGTATAATTGAAGTAAGGATACATGATTCATGTATCGGATAATACAACCCAAGTCATTTTCTGGGTTAATACGATGCTGATAGTTTTATTCATCAGGCATACATTCATCGATCCAAGTGTATGGTGCACCTACCAAATTATCACACACTAGCCCATAATATGATAGCCTGATTACCTAGGCCATTTACAACCAATAGTTGCCAGCAAATGGGCCCCGGTTTATTTTATTTCGTACGAGGTTTTCAAAGTACCATACCATACCTACTACCTCTCAGTACCATACCTACCATAGTACCTGTCTAGCTCAATGTGACTCTGCTAATTGCGATCATGCTTAAATTGAACATAGCTAACAGTTTATAGGTATAAGCTTCAAAAACTATATCCAATTAACAATAGAAATAGAAACAGCCTAGGTAGGTTACTTTGTGTTACGTTTCGCAATTTTTTTTGTATTTTCACCCGCTCTACGTAGCAGAAAAAAGGGCCTTCAAATATTTCCCTTATAATTGAGCATTACTTGGAAGAAGTAATCTCACCGGTACAGCACCTTATTAACCCACTTGTACCCAACAAACTGTGTACTGCTGAACACAACAAAGTCAAAGTTCTTTGCATTGCTCAACAACACAGGGAGACAACTACGTCCGAGGGCAAAACAGTCCAAACAATAAACTTCCTTTGTAAACTCTCTCAGACGAAACTTAGCCTACTGCCATAGCAAACTAACGCCCAACCAGACCAAAAGGAACATTTTTGTCACAAAGGAAACACTGCAAATATTTCCCCACCGCACATCATAATTTTCCTTTCGGAAGAAAACTCAACGCACACGAAAGCATAAACATTCAATTCACAAAGAGTAATAACATAACAGCAACAACTATTACAACAACAGTCAACAACAACGACAGAAAAGTGGTTGCCTCAAATGCCGTAAACTAACCCCAAAAGACCCCATGACACAGCAGATTCTCTCTGCCGCCACCACGCCGCCGCCATGTACCATCAACCCAGCCAAAGTCTGATGTGTTAGAAATTTGTCCACATTTATAGTTTTTCTTCCTTACGTTCCTTCAAAGAGGAAGGGAGAGATGAAAAAAAAAAAAAAAAAACAACTTCAGAGTTTACTACACGCTCCAAGAAGCAAAAACTAAAGGCCACACCACAAACTACTGCAAAGCAGGTTTGGTTGGGCTTGGTGTGGGTAAATAGGAGAACTCAAGCAAAATAACTAACCGTGCAAAAATAGTTTCAGAGAAAACGAAATAAAACGGAAAGAAAAGCGACGACAAAAAATCCTTTTACATGTCCCTTTGTAGGCAGCTCGGGTGGCAGACAGGCACAAGACAAAAATGGCGCCCATTATTTTCTTACATCAACCATTAAAATCATCGTCCTGTGAGTTATGGTGGCACTTTTTTTTTTTTTGTGTGCGCATTTCTATTGGATTCGTGCCTGAGTTCGCTTCCTGTTGTACAACTTTATAAACTGTGAGGGGGCACTGCACTTTCAGTTGTTGGTGATGTGTTCTTAGTTCTTAGAGGAAGGAGCCAGGTACCAGAACAACGAAATGGGCAAAGTACACTCATATTAGCTGCCGACATCTGCGCACAGAGAGGGAAACCGTGAACAGTTTTATATCCTTCTTTGTGGTGGAGGATGGAAGTGTGGTGTATGGTAGCCTGGGGCCCTTAAAGCCTTAAAGGTGAAGGGTGCCAGCTGATGCTGTTGTATCAGGCAGCAGTGGAAAAGGATGCAATTTTTCTGTAAGAGATGAGCAATGAAATAATACGAAACAAAATTGTGAGCCACAGGCCGGAATAATGCAAGGACAAGGAGTAGACCGGCGAGGGCAACAAAGAAAATATCAAAACGTATTCATACTGGAGCCGAGCGGAGTAGCAATTTTGTCTCCATTCCGGCTTTACTAAATAAAATTGAAATAATATACGTACGAATTAGGGGAGTTTATCCTCTGGCAGAGGATGCTGTGTCGTTACGGCTGCTGTCATGCAAAATGTATCCATCCACTTTGCAAGGGGTAGAAAGCATTCTCCACCTTTCGAATTCGCGTTCACTTTAGCTCGCAGCATCTCGGAATACGAACGAGAAAGGACCATCCCACAAAGGATGCATAATGCACGCTTTCTAACACGCCGCGCTAGGCTCATTCGTTATGATAATTGAATGGCTGTGTGTTGGTTCCGTAGATATGACAGTGCTCTCGGCGATGGTGGTGGCAATAAGTACTGACTATGTATGCGACTGGTGGTGATGGCTGAAACGTTGCTAAAACAATACAATGAATTCATATTGTAGGTAGCATTATGCAATTTCAAGATGTCTGTCTGCCGGAAAGTCTGTGATTTTTCCATCCCTTCTTGTCGTCGTCGTCGTCGTTGAAGCGAACGCGCATACCTGCCTAGACTGTGCGGTGTACGGAGATGCTTTCTTGTGGCTTGCAAGGACGTATTTCGCCAAGTGCAGGCAAGTACTTAGGTTTGTAGTGTTTTTTCCTCTTAGGGAAATCTTCCGGATGGCGGTGCTTGTGCATCTAATTTAATAAAGAATGCGAGGGAGTGAAGTATCGTGTGATATTAATGCAGATTTTCCATTGCTTGCATAATTTGTTAGCGATGTGCAGCTGTTTGCAGCAATGTGTAAGCTAGTGAGTTTTACACCAAGGAAAATGATGTTTTCGTCTAAAATTTTAATAAAATGTTTACTTACTGTCATAATGAGACATTCATGTGAGATGTGAAAAGGTGGTTCCAGCAAATGCAAATTAATGCTTCTAATCCTTTTTTCTTTTTACATGCGGATGGCACATTTGCGATGCGAATAGTATACGTAGCTTTGTTCAAAGACATTTTTTTCAAACATGTGGACTAGTTACGACTTACGAGTACCTATATATTTACATATTTAATGCACCCTACTGCCAAATGGTATGTCAGGTTAAGCACCTTAGATTCGTTTTTCTGTGGCAAGGGAAAATGTTTTATCTGTATTAAAAATCAATATAGTGAAGGTTTGCTCTTTAATACCTACCTAGATGATAAAATGTGAATCACTGTCATATTGTGTGCAGTGATTTAACTTGCTAAAAAGTTTGTTGTTTATTTGGTTTAACATTGATAATGGAAAAGTAAATATGATTTCTTCTACATATCTTTTAAAGAAAAGTTAGTGATTAAAATAAATACAATCGGCAAAATACATTGAATGAATCTGATAATGATTCCCTTGAAGATTATGAAGAACAAGAAAATACCAAATAAGTAGAAGAAATACCTCATACCTATGTCAAAAACATACAACAACTGTAGTTAGATTCCCCCTATCGAAAGCATTCTGAATACTAAAACTTTAATAATAAAATAAAATTCTTTGTTAAATACACGTTTTTAACTGTTATTATTTTCTCAGTTATTTTCAGGCACGGAATTCCTTACTAAAGGGATTATTATTTTTTAAAGCTGATCAAAACAGTGGCTTAGTGATTAGTGTGTTGGATTACTAAGCGAGGGGTCCCAGGTTCAAATCCCATAAAAACCCAAATTCCAACTCAGGGTTTTTTCACTGCGCCACCTCTAGCGAACTTCTGACAAACATCCGAGAGTATAACTGTCTTGAAAGAGCTTCTCAATCGGCCGTTTGGAATAGGCAGAAAATTGTAGATCCCTTCCATTCGTTCCAAAAATGAAGTCTCACACAAAACGAATGGTTGTGAGAAGCTAGGCCTAGGGTCCCTACGGACCTGTTGCGCCAAAAATTATTATTATTAGCTTTTTTTTTGTTTCATACATTCTAGCATTTTTGTTTGCAGTTTAGCATTTTCCATTTTGAACTTCTGGCAACACTGCCACTGATTTACTTCGAAACCAAATATTTGGCTATAGTTGCTGATTTGGGCCCGAGGTCAATTCCTATTTCCCCTACCAAAATCATCCAATTTCACGCAATGTAGTCCTTTTGTCTATGCTAGAAAAAAAAATGCTATCAACCGCACTATAACCGAAATACAGGCGAGTTGCCAAAAGCCTCTACAATCAAATGCACTTCGAGCTGGTTAAACAGTCAAATAAAAGAAAATTAAAATTTGAATTTATTCGAGTTGAGATTTCTACCGCCAGCAACTCCTTTTTGACTGATATATTGTATCTCCCGATTTGTTACAGTTGTTTATGTTTTCGCAAAACTTCAGTTTGTTTTTGCCAAAACAAAAAAGTCAACATCACCCAAATCCCAATCCACATCCAATGAACAACCTTACATTTACGACAAGGCGCCACCGCCAGTTGTATTCCTTTTAATAATTCCAAGTTCCGAACCGAAATATCAAGTACATCCTTCTTCAGGGATTGGATATCCGATTGTGGGTGATGCTGTTGGAAGCGAACGCAAATGGTTCTTATGGAAAGATGTCCAGCAAAAAAAGGATATACGAGTTTGGATATTTGTCTTTATTTGAGCTTCTTTATGTTGGTCGAATATCCTTGTTCTTATCGATAATACAAAAATATTACTTTTTTTTTGACATCCTTTTGGTATATCATGAAAGCATTTTTTTTTTTTATTATTACCTACCTATATTATATTTTGTGCGAAAACGCTGAGATGGCTTGCAGAGAACTTTCATTATGTGAACATAATTTACTCTAATGGAACAACCCACATAAAGAAGAGAAATGATTATTTGCGAAGGTCACACTTGTACTTTGAAAGAAGACCTTAGCCAAAGGGGATGACAAAAGGACGCCGCGCCGGAGCGAACTCATTTAGTTTCTGATTTGTACAACCTGATAAAGTTGAGTTAATTTGGTCATTTTATTTAATAAACAAGCTATATAAATATGCTTGTGTAACACCGCACTGCATCCTTTTGCTCATTATCTCAATTTAATGACTTGGAGCTAATTTTGTCCACATTTTGAGGACATTTTATAGCTCGTGTTGTTAGGAATAGATTGCCTTGCCACATACAGATTTAATCGTTCGGATAAGCGTATCAAAGTTATGAGACTGACAGTACAAAAGGAAGGAAGGATAACCAAATAGTTGCTAGTGCTTCAAGCTGAAGTGGCAGCCTCTTTGTTTCGTTTTGCAGCTTCCACTTGGAGAGCTTATATAATGCTTATGCGGTATAGGTACTGTGTCAACCTGCTGAGATACAATAGTATGACTTCACCTCAACTCATGAGGGTATGCATGTTAACGTTATCTGTCGCAAGTTTCACCAAAATTTCGATATTTGCACCGCATTTAGCCAAGTTAAACGCTCCCCTTCCAAGTATTTTTATTCAATTTTTCTTTTATGTTACATAAGCCTACATTTTTACAATTTTAGAATTTAATACCAGCCAGAACACCAGAATACCATGGAATGCGGCAAAAAATAAGCAAACATTTGTTCAGCTGAAAACATAATTTCAGCCAATGTCAATAGTTTTCTCTTTACTCTCGGGGGAAAAAAAAAACCAGAACATAGCATCGCAAGAGAGCAAAGCATCCCTTACTCTGAACGTGGCGGGCACAAAAATAAAGTAAGACCCACAGCAGAATAATTCCCTAAAACCGTCCAACATACACAGAAAAAAAAGAAGAAGTAAGCAAGTACGTATTCAACGATAACATCACGCGAAGTAAACGTGCTTATTGACTCCTTTTCGGGCTATAGAATCTGCGAGGTAAAACAAGATTTTTCATATCCTGCCGGCAATGCACATTAAATAGAGACACAGGGGGCATGCTGTGGAATGGAAAATATAGAGTGGAACACATTTTTGCGGATTGCCAGGATATTTGTCTGGTAAATAGAATATAAAAAAGTCGTTTACATATACTTCTTCTCCCTCCTCATCGTTCGGTGTCATCTTCCATCGTAGCTGCAGATATATTCGGTTTCCTTTTGCATTCGTTGATGTAGAAAATTAATGTTTTTTTTTTAGTTGCTCCTGTCATCGTTGCTCATATTTAATGGTCTCCAGGAGTTTATGCTAAACTGCTGATGCAATCAAGCGTATACTATTCAGCATTGACGTGTGCTTCGGATTAAACGAGAGAAGTGCGGTGCAATTGGAATAAGATTTAAATTTAAAGTTATGTATGGTTTTTAAAGTATAGGTAAAGCGTATAGGTAATGTGCTTGCTACTGTTTAAAGAGTTATGGTGGAGCATTTCAAATAAGGACAGAGGTTAAACTTAAGTGAAATATTATCCCTGGGTTTTATATAAAAGTTGATTTGATTACGTTTCGGGAAACCTGTCTGGGCGAATTTTTAATTATAGAGAAGGTCAGTGACATTGGCTGTTATTATTAGGTCTGCATCAAAAAATTGTGTTGCACAAAAAATATTGTATTCCAGTCTCAGCACGTCGGGTGACACATGATATTTGTATTCCTTCATTTAATATAACCCTTTTAGTGGATGGCAATTTAATATCCAGGTTGATAGGCGCATGAGATAAATTTAACAGAAGCGCGGTAAAATTGTGGATTATGTGTTATATTTTTTCAAGAATGAATAGAAATAATACACAAGCTAAATATTTGACCTAAACTTGGTTTTATTATGTTTTGTTACTAAAAATTTAATCGACATTTGAATGTCTTTGAAAAAATAATGAGCTTACTAATAGGTAACCACTTCATTTCAAGGAGGACATAATAACATCGATTGAACGAGTGTATTGTCTTAAACATGAAAATGGTACAACATAAAATGTTTCAAACAATCAATTCCAATGTAAGTCAACTGTTAATAATTTTCCCCGTTCTAAAAAATGTATCCACCAGTCTCTGCCATATCCCTGTAATATTTTCATCCCACAGGAAAAAAGTATTTCATCCTTGGTTGCTATTTGAATACCGTGTTATAGATAATCCTTGCATCGTTTCCTAAAAAAAATACCCAGTGGTTGGCCGAAAACTTTTCCCACAGTTTATGATGTTCCCGAAAAAAATAAGGAAAAAAAAAAACTTTATATTTTTATTGTTCCCTTTTGTCACATGTATGTCGAAGTTATTGAAACTTTCGCCAAAAAAGAGAAGAAATAAAAAAAGTAATTTTCATCTTTTTTAGACGAATTCTTCTTGTAGACAGAGAATTTTATGACCTGAATGGGTACTATGGGAGTTCTCGGGTTGAAGGCATTCCGACTGATAGAGTCAGGAAACGAAGGCATAACTTTTTTCATCATCATCATCATCATTATCATCGTCACAAG
This sequence comes from Cheilosia vernalis, assembly GCA_949126925.1. Classification (NCBI taxonomy): domain Eukaryota; kingdom Metazoa; phylum Arthropoda; class Insecta; order Diptera; family Syrphidae; genus Cheilosia; species Cheilosia vernalis. The sequence continues at coordinate 10,008,710 of OX421362.1, forward strand.
AGGTTAAGTGAAAAATGGCGATCCTTCTTTTCTAAGCTTCGAAACATAGAGATATGCATCAATGGCATTCAGTCAACATTCAAAGGATTGCCATGTAGTCGGCCAACTCAGTCCTATACAACGCCCATAAAATGTAAATGGGAATAAGTTGAAGAAGTGCTAAACTGGGATAAAAATAACATTTAAATCACAGCACTCAATCGAGCCCCATCATTCCGTGGCTGTTGGATAGCTTTCGGGCAGGATAAAACATTTGAAAGTTTAATTATTTAGCAATACTAAGGGGAATAATCGAGGAGAGAGAAGGTGAAAATTTTTTCGGGGGCAATAAGCAAACTTTAAAGCCTATAAATTGAAAATAAAATTCAATATATGAGAAGTTGCGAAAATGTGTATGATCGATGTATGTCCCGCAATACAAATAGAGTATTATCTACATTACAAAATAAAATGAATCACAATGTTAAAAGGTCACACCATTTTTGGAGTATCAATTACAGGGTTTTTTTTAGAAAACAGGTATGATAAATTTCCTTTACAAAATATCCGGGAGCATTGTTTGGCACAACTGTTGCAAAACTTCGACTTTCTCCTATTTTATATAAAATGGTTCTAACAAAATGTTACATAAGTAGGTAACTAAGTTTTCAAATATAGATACGTATATTAATGGAAACTACATACTATACAACAACTTAAAACCTTACTTTCATAAATTTATAGATTTCATTATAGTAAACATATACAGCCTTATTTATAAACGTATTATAGAGAGTGTATAAGGTTATACACTCTTTAAAATGCTTCTAAACGCAAAAACCTTATTTATAAAAAATTATCAACGTTGTATAGACCTTGTATAAGCTAAACGCGCATGAGGGTTGTTTAATGGCTATATAGAGGTGGAATAGTATCGAAATGTCATTTTGAAACTTCACATCACAAATGACAATAGTCCCGAAAAAAATTCGCCGGATAGTCAAGAAACTCATCAAAGTATCTCCCGCCGTGTGTTTATTGAACAATTCTTCCGATAAGAACCAATAAAATGTTAGGAAATATTTTATTTTATTGCATCTAAGCATTAAAAGCTAACAAAAATAAATTATCATAGAATCACAGAAAATTTATAAGATAGTTATTTGTTCAATTATTCTTGATTCATACTTTTATGTGTTGTCTCCCTATCTGTATCGCCTTTATCTGCTCAGTCCGCAAAATCTGGAACGTCTGCAATTTCTGGGTGCGCTCCATCTCCAACGTCTTCAACCTTTTCATGCGTTCCATCTCCAACGACTTCAACTTCTCGGTGCGTTCCTATTAGCGTTTTAATCTTTTCTTCATGTTCCTCTTTCAAATATTTATTCTCCACTCTTCTTGTTTTAAAAGCCATCTCAAACAGTTCCTGTTTGAGAGCATCATCTTTGCTATTTGTCTAAGAATAAATGAAACAAACTAGTATTTTATAAGCAAACACGGAAGACATAAAATTACTACTTGCTTGGAAGATTTCTTTGACGAAAAAGTCAAAATCGGGGTAGAATTTTCGACGTCATCATCATCCTCCAGAAATTCTAATTTTTCGAAAAAATCCTCTTTCAATTACAATCTAAAGATGTGATTAGTATAATCAATTGTTTTCTCTTAATTTTGGAAACAGGTTTCATCTTACCAGAGGGCTTTGACACTAGGTTCGTCAAAAGAAGTAGAGATTTGAATATCCGCTTGGCCAGACACATTCTCCTTTGGAACCTAATTAAGCAAGAGATTGTAATTTTTAATAGCACGAATATTATCTTCAAATACAAACCAATGAATCCGAAGTATCGCAGTCAAATTCATTGAAGTCGACTTCGAGCTCATGAGGAATTAGAGCTATAAGTTTTTCATCATAGGGATTGGGAGACTTTGGTGGTGGTCGACCTCCTGTAGCGTTAATATTTTTCCTATAGGCGCATGCAGCTGTGCCTTCATCTTTGTGCAAAGCCATTGAGCCTTCAGTTGTGCTGTATCTCAGTTAGAAGCGTTCATTTTATTGAAACTAAAACATTAAGTCATAAGTAAATAGTGTGATGAAATAACGGAAAGTATACTCACTTATTTGTTATTTCCTTCCAAGCTTCCCTTTTCAATTTTGAGGTATTGGTATCGACATTTTTATTTTCAACTACCAAGATTTTATCCTCGATAAGTTGCCTTAGAAGTATCTGCAGATATGAAATATTTTCAATTGCGCTTTGTATTGATGTAATTCAATTTATATCAAATTTACATGTAGGTACATACCTTTGCATATGAGTCCCAATTCTCCGAACGTTTCCTTTTATCTTTTCCATTTTCAAATTCAATGTTCAAAAGTTCCCAAATGACAATTAAAATCTTATTTCCTATTTGTATTTGAATTTGTATTTTTCATGACCTGCTAATTTTTTTTTCATAACAGATACATGTAATAGATTACTCCTTTTTAGTACTTTTTCTGACACAAGCCCTGCATAACTAATATGCAGTGGAAAATGTTTTATAAATAAGAATTTTTGGGAGCGTGTATAAAGGATATATAAATATTTATAGATTGTATAACTATACACGCGTTTAGGGGCATTTTAGCAATTCTAATAAATAAGGCTGATAATATATAAAATATTAGGCATTGAGTTGGCCTTTTATAATGAACTAGATTTCGCCCAGTGGTAGATATTTCACCATTATATTGACCCGGTTTATATACACAAAACATTGGGAACATAAATTACACACAGCATTGCATATTTGCACAAAAATCAAGCGCGGAAGACTTTGCCTCCGCCTATTTTTATATGATTCTAGATTTATGGATTAAAAAAAAGCGATAGCAATCATCCATTAATCATAAAACTTGGTCTATAATATAAAAGGAACTTCTCCAATTTGCCATATAAGACTTTCGACTAGCAGCTCTTTGTGAAGATATAATTTCTGTTTAATTAAATTTACTCGTTTCTAGATCCAAAACATCTTAAAAAAAAAACTACGCATCTGTTTATTAGGCTCCGAAAAGATGCTTACGACTTCAAGAGTTTTCATCTCATGGACAATAAATCCTCTTTGGCTCATCGTAAATTAAATGACAGAAAATTTATTTAGGCAACGAAATGTGCATACAACATGATCATGAAAAGCGACAACAAAATCGACTAAGGCCCATTTTATTCACTCGAAGTTGAACACAACTTGGGAAGTTTCCCATATAAAAATCCCCAAGTTGTGTTCAACTTCGAGTGAATAAAATGGGCCTAAAACTACCAAATGAGAAGTCTCAAGTATATCCCCTTTTCCACAATCGTTTCCTGCCAATCCATTAATTTTACTCAAACGATTCTGTTCACTTTAAAAAGGCTTTCGCCCCCAAAAATCCCCCCCTAAATAAGAAAACCAACAGATACTTGTACATTCATTGTAGTCTTTGACAGAAACAATAAAATAGGAAATTGATCTACTTGAATTGTGTTTATTCGAATGGTTTAGCCAAAGAGATCGTTTTAAGGCGGAAAAATGGAAGTCATTAACGTAACGGAGATAGTTGTATTATATTTCCGTCTTATTTCCCATGTGCAGACGTAGGATGTGCTGTACCATCTTAATATGTGTTGATGGTATTTCGTTGCTGTGTACCTTATTATGTTTACCTATGTATGTATACTTGAGTTAAGCTAATATTTAAGTTTTGTCGATGAAGCGGTCTATTTGGAATGGTCTGGGATGTCATTGAAATTTTCTTTGAAGCTGAGCTGATTTACAATTATATAAGCCCTGTAAGGACATGTCTTCAGTTTCAAATTGAAGAGTGACCATCTTAATACGAGAATGTGTGCAATGCTGTACAAAGACAAATGTGCGCCATAGGTCTGAAAATTGCTAATTTAAATTGTAAGAAAAAATAGTCTTTCACATTTCGACTTTTTTTTTGTAGAACTATATGCTCCGAAGAAACCTTACAATCAAATTAAATCTCAACCAATATAAGGATGAAATGGTCATTGTAGACGCTGTGTAATGAAGGAAACCACAAGGATACAAGTTAATTTTTCTAAGGACAAGTTCTGTCTGGGCAGTGTCAAGGAATCAAACTTCGGATTTAGTTAAATTGCTCAACCTTAATAGCGAATGAGCACAAGAGCTATCTCAATCATTTTAAATTGTTTAAAAAAACCTTGAAAATAAATGTTTGGAAAATCCAGAAGGCTAAACTCAATTATTATTGTATGCCGATGTTCTATATCGACTAAATTGCATGAAAATTCTTTTCCCCAATCACCATCATCAGTATCCCTCGATATTTCCAATACCTCTGTCGAGATATTAAAATTTTCTTGGTAATATGATTTTAAATAATCACATTATCTATGTTATCCTTGCTAAACCTCCACAATTCCTGCTTTACATTAACGCACACTTCACTTACCCTTCGTTCGACTGTTCCCCTCGTGCATGCGTTTAGAATAGATGAACAATAAAGCTTGGTGAGCTGGGATGCTCATTACGCGTGCACTAATTTCTTTAATCTCTCCAGATACTCATATTTCTTAGATAATTTAAAAGAGCATTTAGCAAAAGATGAAAAAGACAAGCAAAAGAAAATTAAACAAAAACTTTTTTTTTTAATTATCTACCCGACAACTCTCCCAGCACAAGCCAATAGTACGGCAATACGCAAAAAGACAACGATCTCATGATGGCAGTATATTCCAGCGCAAAAACCTTGAAATGGTCACTCGGCAAATGACTTTGAGAAAGAGCGTAAGGCTATTGTCAGCTTTCTCGTTACCTCCTACCGCCACCCACGTCATATAATGAATTTTCCTAACTTTAAGACAAAAGATAAACTTTTGGAATATATTTTGTTTCTAGTTATACGTGTTTGTTTTTTTGTTTGTCTCTCCTTTTATTTCATTTCACTTAGAGTGCTGTGATTTCCTTTGGACATGTCCTTCGAGCACAAGACGAAAACAAAACAAAGACTCAGCGAAATAAAGTGTAGATTTTATTGTTTCTATTTCGCTAAAATATTTTTTTTTTATTTTTCTTTCCTTGAATAGAGTGTCACAGGGGCGGATGGATGTGGAAAAAAAAATTAAATGAAAGGTGTCTTAGTTAATTTCACTTCACGTTTTCTTTGCTCCTACATTCTACTCTTCTCTGAATAGTTGCGAATTGAATGGAAAGTCGTCTCTTAAGTGTCGCAATGACAGGAAGAAGAAAGGCAGAAATAAAAAAAAACACGTCAGTCAAAACGAAAACAAAATGGAATAGAAAAACATCTCGTATTCCCTTTAGGTGACAATTGAAATGGGCAATTGCTTTAAGCGTTATGTGCCTCGTATTGTGCACCACTGAATTGTCCTTCTGAGCTTGCTGGTGGTCTATTGTTGTATGAAGTATATAATCCTATAACGATGGCAGAGTGTGTGTATGCGTTAAATGCTTTTCAACTTGATGATTGTCACAGTAAATTTCAATTAGGAGTCGGAAATTTCTTTCCCGGAAAGTAGTTCAAGTTGACTTTCCCGTTACCTAATGCATGCATTGCTCTTGAGCTAAGGAATCAGTTATTTAGTATAAGTTGCTGGTTGGAGCGGTTCATTGTGATAATATGGTCTAAGATATCAACAGCCAGGATGAGGCTTAGGCAGTGATTGGAACGTATTTCTGTTAAAGTGTTTCGCTCAACTGGTTGTGAAGGTTCAAAAGCAATTCGTAAGTAAATTTATTTGTTGACATACCTAGTTGAAAAATATTTTTTTTTTTTTTTTTAAATTCGTAAATTGAAAAAAAAAAAAAAAACCAGAATCATAGCCGAATTTATTTGTTTAAAATATTGCCTGTCAGAATTTTAAAAAGCAGAATTTTTATGTTAAAAGGCAGGCTCCCAAAATCTACAAAATTGAAATTTTATCAAAAAAAAGAAGAAGAAACAAAGCACTTGTTAAACTTTATTGTATTTCTTCCCTGTACCTCTGTACAACTACATTCAAGGTCCAGGCTAGTGTTCGATACAGATATAGAAAACCACTCCCATACAATAAACTTGTGGACAGGGCTATCAATTTTCAAACAAACAGCTTCGTTCGCTTTTTAAATTTGCTGAAGCCGATTTGTAAAACACATTTTTATCGTTGATTATGTAATATTGAGGTAGAAACACGTACCTCAAATTCAAATTCTATGGAAACATACTTTTAAGCAACGACCATCTCTAACCACTACGATCACTTGAATCTTCGGCAAACACTGTCCACGAATGACAGCACATCAAGTTGTCAGTCTAAGGAAAGTTGAAAATGCTTTTACAACACCCTGCCGCATTTTATTACCATCAAATTAAAATCAACTAAATGTTTTTCGCACCGCTTTGGAGAAAAACAAAATGAAGCAAAACTTTTGAGAGATTAAATTAATTTTACTTTCACGGAGACGGGTAAGTAACCCAGCTTGGTTGGTATGTACACCCACTTTATCCATCATACCTTTAGCAGAGCTAAATGACAAATGAAATTTTTTGTTTGCCAAAAAGAAAATATATATAGGTACCTACAAAAAAATTCACAGAAAAATGTCCTCTAAATGTTGTCTCCGCAGGGTTGTAAATAAGATTTATATGTTTCTTACTTTACTTTTGCCCGTCTTTATAGTATTTATTTGTCACCTTATAGCTGCCAGCGTCACGGTGCCTATCCTGAATCCTCTACTTTCTTCTTACCGTATTTTTCTGGGGTTTTCATTAAAAAGTTATTAAGCCAATTACACAAAAATTTAACAGAAAAACCCACAGAGCAGATGACGAACAAAATAGGCCATCTTTGACTATTCAAGCGAGTTAAAAAAAAAGAACCAACGTCACAAAACTCCTTATGAAGGTCCGAAAAATATTGTGACACGGGTACTATTAAAACAATGAAACATGCGAAAGGGTCAGTGGGTGGTTGTTGTAGGTCTGTGGTCTTGTGATATTTAGCTTTGTCAAGTCAATGCGGCTAATTAGAATTTCGGTAGACTTCACGTTACTTTGAGTCTTTTTTTTCCGGTAAAAGGGTTAAGAATATTAAAAGGGACGGTTCCCCTAATTAATCGTCTTTAATTATACACGGGTTGGTGTTTTAATTTTAACCAATTTCGGTTAATGCTTTTAGGTATATCTTTGTTGGGGCTGAAATGTTGTATAAGACTAGAACTACTTACAACTTTAAATAGGACAGCAGCAACTGACGTTGAATCCAAGATTTATGTCAGTGGTGGCTATGCGGAGTTCCTGAAACAAAAGAGTTGGTAGGTATGTACATTAGAAAAAGAAGTATTTAAAGTATACATGTATTATTTTAATTTCATACACTGACATGGTTAAAATTAGTTTGGGTTAGTTTGTATGATAATAATGTACAAAATATGTTCGCAGTACGTGGGGGAATGTTTTTTTTTTAGGGCGATCAAGTTTTAATTATTTTAATTGCTTGGCTTTCATTATTTGCATAGCTATTTTAGGTGCATCCTAATAAAACATGAACTTTGAAATAATATTTAAAAATAAAATGTCAAAGAACAATGTAATGTTGGTAGAGAGTAGGTTATATTACAGTATATGGACTTCGCATTTTTGACAGGCAACTAGTGTTTATCTACTGCTTAAAAATTTTTCGTCGTAACTATTACCTGAAAAAAGATTTAACTAAATGGAATGAGAGTTGGCATGGAAGTATGTAAGCAGTTCACCTGCAATTGTGTTCTTATTTAGTAATATTAAAAGTACAACAACCATTGCATTGTCTATTCGATAATAATATAAAAGAGTCTCTGTCATTGTCGATTGTTTGTTCGATTTGAGTTGGTGTGAAATTAATTTGTCTCTTCTCCCAGACACCTTTGATTCTTACACAATAGCATTATACGCATAAATTACTTTTGTTCTTGCTGTCAAATTTGATCAAAACAACCCAAAAATAACTCGCTTAACTTGAAAACAATATTATCTTCCAAAATACACAACGTCGGAGAATCCAATCGCAAAAGTTCTTCAAAGACCTTCAAATAAGGATAACAAACAAAATAAATTAGAAACCATATTTTAGCCACGTTGTTACAGACACGCCAGAACGAGCATAGGCGCCTGGAGATTCTTCTACTTAGTTCCAATGGTAGGTATCAATTATAATTTACATTTACATCCAAAAATGAACAAAACTTACAGAGTGCTGTATTCTACAGATTTAGATAGGCTGTGTGTACTTCGAGCTTCCATATAGATATATCATGCAGTTGGAAGGAGGTTTGTATTGAATATCTATATTTGGTGCAGGTAAAATAAATAAATAAATAGACCGTAGGGACCCTAGGCCTAGCTTCTCGCAACCATTCGTTTTGTGTGAGTTTTTCATTTTTGGAACGAATGGAACGCCGAGTCTAAACGGATAATTGAGAAGCTTTTTAAAGACAGTTATGTCGTTCGAGAGAGTTGGAATTTGGGTTTTTGCGGGACTCGAACCTGTGACCACTCGCTTAAAGTCCAACGCACTAACCACTAAGCCACAAGTAGGAACTGTAATTTACATTATGCTTACATAAAAATTTAACAAATCTCAGAATAAATTCTTATTCCTAATATTCTAAAGTTAAGGACATTTTTTTTTTTAGTTTTCAAGTTAGTATAATGAACTGTCTTTTAATTACAACCCCACGGTCTTAAAAAATATCTTTTTAATATGAAAAATCCTATTTATAAGTTGTTTGTTTGCACAAGAATTATTTTAGCTGTTGTATACAAATAAAATACATATTTTTGTCCTACCTGTCACGGCGTTATTCCAAACCAGAATTTTATGAAATGTCGACCATAAACTTTAGGGAAAAATGTAATTTTTTGTAAAAATCTTGTCGCAAACTATAAAGGTTAACAAAAAACTGAGTTGTTGACTCCTCTGGACTCTCGAGAGACAATGAAAAGAGCAAAGCAAAAGCCTGCATAGTTCTGTTTCTACGATTAGTAATTATTTTCTTTAAGAAAGAGACTTAAACATTTTTTTGCCGTAGTTAATTGTTGCATGTTTTTCATCACCGGATTGTCAGAAAAAAAATACAGAGTTGTCGTATCTCGGATATTCATGCATTTTACATGTTGGCTTCTTTCATCGTCTTGTATTTTCTTACACCTACAAAAACAACCATCAAAAGGTATCGTTCCGTATCTTTACCCGATAAATTCGTTACTCTATCAGTATTAGGGTATTACGATGTTACTTATGCAAATGCCTTAACTTGTAACCACCAGAAAATCGCGGTCAACATTTCTGACATCTCTACGTAACACTAGCAAATTGTGTCACTGCTCCCACGATCTCGATTTAATTTCACTGCAACCACAAATCCGCTGCAACTTTAAAATAGGGTGAAAAGCCACCTCCCATTGCGATAGCATTTTGCAGCTATTTCACAAATTGCAATGGAAGCACTTTGCCAACCAAACTGTCTTCTTACCTGTCAGCTTATTGTATAGTGCAAATGCAATTTTCAAATGCGAGATCCCACACAAACCGACAATCGAAATAAAAGTATTTCCGAAAACACCAAACAACACTAAAGGGTTTTTCTTTTTTCACGCGGCACCACAAAACCCTAATTAACTGAAACTCGCTTCATCAAAGCAGATATTTAAACGAAAGACAATGGTGGCGCACTGCAAAAAAATAAATAAAGTATTTTCGCTTTACACTTCTCCGCGCTACAACCGCGTGTACATGAGATATACAAACAAAATGAGGATTTTATTTTTAAACAAAACCGACAAAATAATTGCCAGGAAAATGGGGCCATTACCACCCGCGCAATAACAATGCGTTCATGGAGTCCGACTACAACTGTGGAATACTATGCACGACCACGACTTAAATGAAATAACCCCTTATGCAGATCTCATCACTAAAAAAATAAATACAAAAAACACACACACAAAAACCCGAAATGAGAGAAAAAGTATACAAAAGAATGTGTAAACGCCCACATGCATACTTTGCCCACCACTCCCTGCCTTACTGAAACTAATTAAAATGCAAATCCCTTTTCTCTAGCACTGTACGCTCTGCAGTATCCACCGAAATTCAAAATTCAAATTCAAACTCCCTACAAAATCAACATTTTACTCGAATACGGGGAAAGCGAACGACCGACCACGACTACGTGAGAGCAATAGAAGCGATCCAACAGAGACCAGATACTCCCTGTCCTATGTGGAGTATTTCTTCAATGACCCTTAATTATTTGCTGGAGAAGCATTTTGCCACCCATGATATGAACCAGAGTGCGCTGCTGAACTCATCTTCTGGTGTATTTTTGGAAGCAGTGACTGCCAAGTACGACCGCCATATTCATCCCCTGCTCCTATATGGATGGCAATGGTCTGTGGAAGAGATAAGTCGTCGGCAGACGGTGCCACCTAGTGTGAGTATGTGGTGTAGATGCATTAATTAGTATCCGTTGGATTCTATAATACGGCGGTAAAGGGCAAGTTCATGAGCTCTAGGGAATAATTAGGATACTGCAACACCATACGCAGTGCAGTGCGCAAACAACTCTCATTGAAGATAATTTTCATAATATCGCCACAAAATTCGGATTTCCATGATGGGGACTATCCGCTGGAGACTATATAGACTGAAGAGGGAACGAGTGCTGAGCCGTTAGGATGAAAATCGCTAGAAGTTTTAATCATACCCTCGATACCACCCACACTTATTTGCTGTGCGATGCGGGAGGGTACGGCGTTCAGATGTGAAAGAGCGAATTTGTGTACGAACGCGCTGAAGTTGCGTATTGCACAGCTCAATGGGTTTGAATTTAATCAAACGGCCGCATAGGGCAAATGATGTAACTGGCAGACACGAGCATATTTGACAACCTCACATAGGCTTCGGTGTAAGCATATACGAACGGTAGGCACTTATGCCAACTACCTTGGAGACTTATGTTAAGCAGAGTGGAGAATTACTGTTTGTGTGTACGCTGGCTGATGTGCATTGCAGATGAGAATCCTTTTTAATGGAATTTTAATTATTTAACAAAGAACGAGAGAAATATGGTTCATTAAGCGTGGTAATGGGTGCGGAGCAGCTGTCTTTATTGTGGAAGGCAACTTTAATTGGACACTTGTTAAAAAAATTATACCAATGTCCTCTTTAATTTCAGTTCATAGCTTTGACGGACATATGTACTCGCAAATTGTGGGTGGCACTTTCACATCAATTATGAAGATGTCACAATACCAATTTATAGAGAAACGAATAAAGGGACCATTATTACAGCAACGTCACTAATGAAACAAAATGGCTGTCGGGAGAAATTATGTCCACGGCATAAATTTGTTACTTGGCATATAAAGAATTATTTGAATAATTTTAGGGGGTCCTTGAAATTGGTTATCACAGCCGAAAAAGCCAATAACCGTCTTTCATCATTCTTTTTACCTATCTAATTATTTAATCTTATAAGCTGTAAAAGAGCTGTGTTGTAGAAATGATGTCTCATCACATCAGACGGTAGTGCTGATGCTTGCTATTAACTATACATCAGTAAACAAGTTGTGTGCCTGTACAAAAAAGTTACCATTTGTTGTAAGCGGATTTTCTAAGAAAAAATACCTACCTTCTTAAATTCAATGATAATCTTCATATCTGAGGCACGCATCAATGGAAAAACGGTCCTAGACGGATCGTACTTCTTCTTCTTTTGTCAATCCCAATTGCTTACTACCTACCGAGTCTCACTTATGTTGATAAGGGATTTTCATTTCAACTTAAAAAGATAAACGGCTATTCACATATATTATGGGTATGACATTTCTTCCCAGAACACCAACGCTACGAAAAGTTTCCATGCCACCGACGACAGCATTCAGGTTTTAATAAATCGCTGTAGTCGGAACTACCAATAGTACCACTCAAACCACCGACTAACCATGCTTAACCATAAACTGATGGCCTGATCACTCTCAATATGAGAATGCGATTATTCAATCAAACAAAATTCTATTACATCGTCATAAATGACGAAAAACGGATCAAATAAAAAATAAAGCGTTTGATAGGCCTTATACTTCACCCCGATGAGTATACGTATTCAATATACAAATACAGTCTCAGATGAGGAATAAAAATACGTCGAAGCAATGGCAAAAGGGAAACTTGAATAAATCATTTCTTTTCTATTTAACTATGGTTGGTATCCGAGAGATACTTTCATTTTTCTGTCTCCTTTTGCACAGATTGATGGCTGAATAAAAAATGTTAGCAAACAACTAGTTATCATCGCTTCTCTCCCCCCTACTCCATATAAGATAGCTGATGGAAAAAAAGGAGGAAAAAAAATCCAGAATGTGTCCTTAAAACCTACTTTGAGAATGTGCTCTATTGCATTCATTAAGTAGATATCAAAGTACGAGTATGTACAATGTACATAAAGCCCAGATGATGATGTTGGCCAATATCACAAGGACACAAATGGTCTTTCTTCTCTTTTTCTTTAACACCATTTGTCCCCGTAGCTGGAGTACACTAATGGACTACGGCAGACGGGACGGGGAGATCTTAACAAATTCTATAGAAGAGGTGAGTACCTATATAGATGCTCTCTTTTCTTATCCAGTTTTCAGGTATTGTCCTTGTTCTCATTTCGATTGAATAGAATCTGTTTGTTTGCAGTGGGTGGTTGCGGTTGTGAAATAAAAACAAAAGATCAATTTGCAGTTCACTCCTACCTACTCGACCAGCATTGTACACAATCCGAATTGAATGTCTCAGTATAAGACAACTCCGCTTTGCCATTTATCACACGGATAAGGGAGGTTAAAAATGCGGAATTCGAGGCATTTTTCGAATTATTAATCGATGGAATCACATTTATCCGCGCTCGTATGAGTCTCATATCAAATTCCATATCATGTAGGAGTTGGGAATCAACCGTCATTCATTTCGCATCGTAGTGTGTAAATTCCAAAGGCTTTCTGGAAAAGCCATCGATCCGTATACAGGGATATGTGTTGGTGTGTGGTTCTACATTGTAAGGTGAAGCGCCTCTGCCAAAAGAACAATATTTAGTTTGGCCTAATGTTTTCTTTTTGGGACAAAGGCAGCGCCACTGGGTACCGGGAAAGGATGCCAATCCCTTTTCCTATATGTAGGCGAGTATCTACGATACTGCGTATTGTTCCACAGCGGATATTGTGTTTGCTTTTACTTAAGTACATTCTGTTCCCTTTATGCTTTCCTTTATTTTACGCTCGTTGTTTTGTTTTTCTCTCCCTGGTTTGCCTATAGTACAATATGGCTTTGTATTGTTGTTTTGTTTGGTGATTGTTTTTTGCACAACATTGGTTTCCTATTAATTGCCCTATATTTTGGAGGGACAGGGCCTGGAGAGGAGGCTTTTGCAATCTGGAACATGAAGGGCTTTGTTTAATGTGGTCTGATGTATATCGAGCATAAGATTTGAACTTTTGTTGGGATATGATTTCACGATAAAGGAGAGATTTTCTGTGGTTTAAAGTATTAAAGGCTGGGGGCGGGATTAACGTAAACGAAGTTTCCCCAAATCTTACTTATTGGATATCGGCGGATGAAGAAACTTTGTCTGAAGAAAATTTACGATAACGTTTTTATGAGATTTTCTTGCACATGTGATTTAAGTTGCTTGGTGGGTGGTCGAGTAAATAAGGAAACAATTTGTATTTCTGTAAAACTGTCAGAACCATGAACGCAACTTGATATAGCACGCTGAAAGGGGAAACTTTTGAAGTAAGTTGAAATTGGCCCAGCGGCAGCAGGTATTAGGAAAAATCAATAAAAGATATGAAAAACAAATTATTACCGGAAGGAGTATCAATATCAGTAAAATGAGTTGGGCTTATCCGCGAAATAAGTGGTTGTTACATTTAACTTTTCAGAGGAAAACCCAAAGTTCATTGGTAGATAGGTATAACTAAAAACTGAAACTTTGATGCTAAATATTGAACTTGTCGTGCACTTAATTTAATGGGCAATTTTTGGATTTTTTGTCATTATTCATCTGTTTGGAATCTCGAAACAGGTCGCCTTTTTTAAAGTCAAGATTCAACTAAATATATGCTTATAATGTGTCCAATTTCTTTCTGTTGAAATGTTGGGATCATCATATTATAGAACATTTTGGGGAAGACACCGAGCGCCATCAAATTGGAGCAGTGTTTGATTTTTTTAAGGACTTTACGAAGAACCAGAAAAGTGAAGATTTTAAAAATTATTAGACATTAATCAAAGATTTAAGTTTTTTAAAATATGATTTAAAGAGAAGCTCTGTCAGCATGAGATGCTTAGCCCCACCACAGATGAAATTGAAAAGCTTAGCAAACGCTCATTGGTATACTGATATAATAAAACACAAACAACGTGTTGCACTTGAAACCCGTCACGTAACTAATAGCAAGAGGAACATTATATATATTTTTTTAGTACCTCCCTAAGCCAATTGTTCGATAATTTTCAATGCGATGCATATTTATTAATTTTTCCTTCGACTATATTTAAATCAATGCCCCAATTCCCATCTCATCCTCAATCCTCATACTTCATCAGGTTGCTATGTTTACATTATTTTACACAATGAAGAATAACAAACACATTTCCCATTATCGATAACCGCATGGGTGTCAGTATGGTCACAATACAACACATACTCGTTATTTCTGCTTTAGATATTAAAAAAATCGTTAACATTTGAAAATACAACTCCACACACTAGATAATGTTCATTCCAATGCCGATGCCACCCATACGACGGTTGTTCTATACGTGCGTGTCTTCCAAACTAACATCTGCCACAACATAATTCCAGCACTCTGCCGAACGCTATACACTTCAATTGAAAACATGTTTTCCATAAATCCATGCGAGCAGGATACAGACTAATATACACGCCCTGATTATTGGAATCGCTTTTAAACCATTAAATTAGATTGCCACAAATGTCACCGCAAGTTGACATCATTAATCCGCGCATCCGCTACTTCAGCCGGTTTCACTCAAAAACCATTGCCAACGAAACGAATGATTTCCTCGCACTCCATCTGCAGTGCTTGGCAACAAATATGTCGCACATTGAAGGAAAAAATAATTAGAGGTACCGCCCTGCTGGATAAAAATAATCCCTGGGCATACAACTCATTATATTTTGAGGGCTAGCTCTGCAATTATGAAGAAGTAGAAATATAAATTCTCAACAGCATCATCATCTTGGTGCAAAACGAACTCGCAATAGCTACCGATTCACCGCATGAAATCGACGTGAAACGAAGCTAGTCAAGGGCTGCTTGAGCGGGCGGGGAATCAACTGACACCAGTGAGCAGCAACCATGTCGAGGCGCAATAAACTCTCCATATAGTAATTTATTTTATTTCATGGCGTAGACCATTAAAAATGTCCTGCAAAGATTTATGATCGTACCACGCAACACGCACTCGTTCATCGTCAAAAATTTTTTTTTTTATGTTAGCGCGAAGAGCTCTGATGAAATTCCCAGCATCTTTCGCCGGCGTAATTTTTGATGGCAGCGATGATTAATGATGAAATATCATTGCGTTTCCAGCATAAAAATAGCCACCCTATTCCGTGGAAAAAGGGACAAGCTCTTAGAATGACTGATGCTCCCTCCAGGTTCGTGTTTCGTCTTCTTCGATGTGTAATCTTTGCCGCCGATCCCTCGCTTTTGGACCACGGACCATGTGCCGTGCACCCTCCTGAGAAATATAATCCATAAAAGTTTTGCTTTATTGCCGCTGTCACTTGACAAACCTAATGATTAGTTAGATGAATGATTCGCGACCAAGTGTACGACATGGCGTGAATTGACATACCGGGCTGGAGTTTTTTTTTTTTTTTTTAACTCGTTGGGGACGGGATAGCGCACTGTTAAATATGAGAATGTGACACCCAGCATGTGTTTGGGATCAAACGTGAGGATTCACGGCATTTGATATTCCAACAAGGCGCGTCTCGTCTCTGTATACGGGACAGGCATCGGGTAGTCAGTATTTTGTCTTTATGTTTATTTATGTTGCTGGAGAATGTGCCTGTGCATTAAGCCAACGATTTTTATATGACAAACGGAATTACTTTTTAATTACACAAAAGCACGTCGATTGTTTTGTTTAAATATTTTTAAATTCTCCACACACATTTTATAAGACGACGGATTAATTAGGTGGATATATATTGACATTTGAACAACATTCGACTTGGGTTGATTTGTATTATTTTTTTTGAAAAAAAAAGCTGGGATATACTCAGATAAAAGATTTATTACCATTTCGATTCTATATCCAAGCAGTGATCCCAGATTGGTGGGAAAGTCGGCAATTTTTCGAAATTTTCTAATAAACGGGGAAAAAAGGGGGAATGTTTTTTTTTAGGGAAAACAATCTAAAGAGGGTACAAAAAAAACTTTAAAATTTTATTTAAACAAAGTCTTCGACAGACTACACTATTTTTAAATAAAACAAAAACACGAAACAAACTGTCTACTTCTACTTTGGTTGGAATTTTGTACACAAAAAATTTATTAAAAAAAAGAAAATAATTATTACGACTTTGTTGTAGAAAAAGGCTGCTTAAGACTTAACAATAGTACATATTTTTAAATATAATTCCTATTATTTATTTGTTTGCCTAATGCTAAGATATTTAAATCCCTGTTTCCAAGTCCAAATCATCTTGATAAAATGAGAAAGTGAAGACTAGTCAATCGAATCATTTACATGGATCGTGAACAAAGTTTAAAAAAAAAATACCTAAAAATCCTTGTCCCATATTTGGAAAAACGGATTTTTAAAACATTATGACTCTTGACTAGTCACAAACTTATAAGAAAATAGAAAATCAAGAAGAAACATCGATTAGGAAAAGGAGTATCAACGCCGTCCTCATAACTCTGCGAAGATTAGCTATAGCAAAAGAGAGAAGACTACATAATTTTTTATTTGTATTTTATGTAGTTCATGCTTGGACAGAATGACATCTATTGCCAGTAGCTTTTTTCCAAGACCTCATTAGTGATCGATCACTACGCTACTAAATTTGTTATTGTTTTCCTTATAAAATCCACAAAACTCAGTGACGAACTGCTCGCTCCACAAATTTGACCCCTGAATAGTTTACGCAGCTAGTATACTCCAAAGATTTCAAATAGACCCACAGTAGCCGAATAATACGTATATTCAAATATTTCAGTAGGTAAACACGTTCACATTAAGATGGATAGAATTGCTAAAACAATTTTGTTGAATTGCCTAGCTTTGTAAGATCTCAAATATTTTTACAAGACTGTGCCGCTTAGCTTTTCATGAGCTCCAGTCGTACCAGTCCCGTTTGAGTAGTCCAAGAATCCCCTCAAAGAAAACGCATGTATTAAACTGGAACTGGGAGAATAGTCTTTTGTAGATATAGTAAAAAAAAATTCAAAAACTCCACACCGAAGTCGATGCACAGAAACCAAGTCAGATGAATTAATAACCTTCTGTTCCGCTATTGCAGATATACGTACAAAAAAAATTCTTCTTCGGACTTAGTTACACCTACCTGATGCCAGCTCAGCTTAAATTGGTTCCGACATGAAAGCTTCGGCTGCCACACCTACATACAAAACTAACTACATACAAATCCAACTCAATCGCAAGGAAAAGAACACTCGGCAGAATAGCTCACCGACTTGTATGGTTATGTACATATGAAGTAACGGAGTACGCATAAGAGCAAATGAATAAAACGCAAAGGGACATAGAAGCAAACATCCTTTCATAGGATTTTTCCAAAGATATTCTCAGCACATTTTTGTTTCCTTAGTTTTTGAAATAAATTGTTGAACCTTTTACTGAATCACGTTTTTCAACACGAAACTTTGTTTTTTTTTTTTTTTTTCTTGTTTTGCGTGTTGCTACAATGCTGTTACTATACTCCTGGCTGGCAGAGGTTGTTTGTTGGGTTTTGAACTTTTTAATTTCGGAAATATCCCTTTCAGAGATTTTTCTCTACACACACTCTCCCAGATCTTCATTTTCAGACTTTTCCAAATACTAATTAAAATGGTTCTCAAACAAAGAAGTAGTTAGGATAAAAATAAACCTAGGTCTCACCTTTTCCAGATTCTTATGCTTATGTTCTAGTTCTTTGTGCCACACATAACATTCCTCTGTGGGCGAATAACATTTACCTAATGGAAGCGGTGCGGTACACACACCAGAGCCCTGCTCTCTATCTCTCTTGTAGACCATAATTTCGGTGGCTTTAGGTGGTAGTTCTTTGACGTGCACCATGAATCTACCTACTATCGTTGAAAAACTGAAGTTCTACTTCTTAGCAAATATTAAACGTAGTTAAGTAGTTTGGAGAAACGCAAACTCACTAATGCTGCAGTCAGCAAGCGTGTGGTGCAAACTGTATTTCGTAGGAACATCGTCATGGCGTGTGGTGAAAGGTCTGCTACTTCGACTCTGAAGTCTGAAGGAGTGTATCACTTGGAAATGAAAAGTCTTCCTCTCAACATTTGCAATTCTGCTCACGTTTTGTTCAAACTTTATTATTATGTCGAAAAGTTTTTCATCCATATAATTTCTGTTATTCGTTATTTGTGGGTGGCATGGCTTCGTGTGTACGTTGGCTGATAAATGAGGATTCAACATCCGTAGATGCTGTGTCTGAAGTGGGGAGGGTGGTGGGGCTTACTTAGAATTGGAAATGTTTTATTTGCAAAGTTTTTACAGGTTCCTATAGAAATAAATGGCATGTGATAGGTGGTTCTGGTAAGAGGCGTATCGTATGTTGGAAACGCAAACGTTGTATAAAAATGGGAGCATTGTTTCGTTTGGCTAATTACTTTAATTGGGATGATTGAGACAACTGGAAATGGAGTGAGGGGTAGAAATGTATTCCTATATTTTATTAGCAGGGCATGAGTCAAGTGTAGTTGGTACCACGCACACTTGTTACTAACCCGATGTCATATATTTATGAATTGGTATCGATAGCATTGGATGATAGCTCTCGATATCAACAAACTTGAAGTTTGTGGCGTGGCATTAAAAGAACAGCTCGAATGTAGGTTGGCGTGTTGGAGGAGAAGTTACATAAACCGGAAATCACCGTCGGTTTATAGCAATTTCGACTTTATGTGAGTGAATTTATATACACTACCTATGCTATATATGTAGATATGAAGTTAAGTATGATCCTAACTGGTTAGTTCTTTGGGAGAAGTTGTAGATTTAGTTCTATCTTCGAATAATATAGAAATATATAACTTTTACGGCCATGTTATTATAAATGGCACATACAAGTCAGAAGTCAGTTCAGATTACAAAACAGGGGGAACAAAATAGTTAGAGTAGCCTAATTGCGGCCCATCCCAGTGGCCGGCCACCTCGCAGGAAAGTCCCTGTAAGTAGTGAATCGTGTATAATTCTCTTTCGAAATTGGTGGTCTTAAATTGTTCTATTAAACTCCTCCCTTAATATGTCAAAATTCTTGTTGCGTGTGCTCAGTCGCCTTTGAGAAATCAACTCATTTGACTTGTGACGTGATTAATAAACCTTTTCTGATCATCTTGTAGAAAAAAAAAAAACCTAAAAATTCAAAGTTTTCCAGTCTTCGGTCACCTCTTTTCAACAAGAAATCTTGGTGGCCGTATATAGGACACACGTTTCCTAACGCAAGCCTTTGTTTTATCTTAGGTTTAAAACAAGTGATTTTAAGGTTCTGACTTACTTTTTGATCCTAAGATATTCAAATTCTTGTTTTAAGCCGCTTCAATATGACCCGTTCAAATGAAAAGCACGCTAAGGACAAGAAAAAGCCTGTCATTGTCAGAGCAGCGGCTCTTCAGGACCGAGTTCATTAAAGAACCGCGGATAACCTTGGGAAATTTGGTCCCTGCCCTGTGCTCTCTACAGATGAAGAAAATAAACTTAAAAGCTGGCTTATAAATCTAGCGAAATATGGTTTTCCACAGACCTGTGAAAACCTCCTGAAAACAGTGTAAGATATTCTCCAAGAAGAAGACCGCGAAATTATTTTCAAAGACAGAAAACACAGTTAGAAATGGTATTACGGTTTTATGCGATGCCATCCCGATTTAAGCCTACGAACCGATGAAACTGTTTCTAAAAGCCGCGCTGCTCAAATAACAGAGGAAGACTTAAGAAAATGATTTACAGAGCTCGAAGAATACTTAAAACAAGAAGATGCTTATTTATTTTTTTAACACCGATGAAACGGGTTTCAGTATGGCTCCAAAAATTGGAAATGTAATTGCCCCAAAAGAAGTCAAAAACCTTTACCAAATCTTTTAAGAAAATGTTCCTAACTGAATAAAATTTTAGTGTTTTTATTTTTTTGTGCCGTATTTATATACATTTTTTTAATTTTTTTAATAATATTAATTATTTTTTCTTAAGTTTCCCGTAATAAAACATTGAAATAAAAAATATTAAACAACAAAAGCCCTTTATTTACTGGGTAGCCAAAGATAGAACACGAGCTGGTCGGAAATAGAAAACAAGGGGCCGACCATGGAAAACTGTATTTTTTTACTAAAATCTAAATAAATATTTTCTTGGTACATAAGAATAACTTTTTTTTATTTATTTTTCAGACAAAGTTAAATAATAAAGAATAATGTACTTAAAGAATTATTCGAAAATGTTAATATTTGTTGTTACTGTTTTATGACGAAAAATCCTTAAGGAGTCGGACACTGGCGACTCTACACCACTCTAGATCGTTGCTTTATTTACAGCGGATAATGGTGGAATCTAAATATCTATATATCTTTTAATAGTGATATTTAGCAATGGAACTGTGAAAACCGAAGTCAGTTTATATCTCGCAGTGCTTTTTAAAACTATTCCGGACAAACACCTTACAGTGGTGTTTTATTACAGTAAAGACAATGTTTACAAGGCCAATTCATAACAAAAATTACACAGAAAAGTTGCTATACGTAACGTGGATGGTCGACATACCCTCTATTGTGAATAAGGCGCTGAGAAAATTTAGCACACTTGTAAGAATGTTATGGGACTTGACTGTTTGTATTATTTTTAGAACTTTACGTACCTACTCGGAATAATGAATTGTATCTGCATTTATTAGGTAATTATTCACTTGGAGGCTTTGAGTAACAAGATGCCTTACAATAAACGCCCAGCTTCTTTCGTCGTAATACATTAAAACTTTTTGAGCCGCACAAAAACGTCCATGACACGGCCTTTATTTGTTAGTCAATTATTATCTACCCACATATAGACTTGCCTAGAAGCACTTCCATAAGATTTATACCACATAGACATGATTAACATTTTTGGGTTTCTTAAATAAATATTGACTTCACTGGCAGGTATACAAATTAGATTTACGCTCTTCGGCATCTTTTTCCACACCTTGAAAAACACAAGAGTTATTTCGGATTCCACAAAAATGATTATCGTTTCGATTGGATAAATATTTTCCTAGAAATACTTACAATATTTCATGAAATCCCTATGCGGCGATATTTGCTTCTCCGCAAATCCATATTTTAAGATATCCAAGATCCAACCCTCCTTTCCAGAGTGATATCCATGGAATTTACAAATAATTACCCTAAAGAAGTAAACCTCAAGTATGTATGAGCACATGAGTTTACCCAGGGATAATATTTGCAGCCGAGGCCTGCGGCTGGGTATATTTGCCGCACTCGAGTGATATTGAGCGAAGAACAAAAATTATGTATTGAAGAGTTTACAAAAATAAAAACACCATGTAGCCATAGAACAAGTGCGCCAGCAACATCATTTTATGTGGTAATTAATATTTTATGACGCATAATGATGAGCCGGGGTGGAAAAAAATGGAATAAAATTTATAGCAGAAAAATGCTTTAGGTTTTGGGTTTATTTCAGCTAAAGCCTATTGAAAAAGGATGATGTGTTGAAAAAAAGACACCCCGTAGTGGAATTCCAGCTGTTTTTGTTGTCGGGTGAACATTTTATAATTTTTTTTCTGCTTCAATTGATAGCACCTGCCGGTAGATATCGAGATTTTATTGTTCTCCTGGCAAAGAGCACGATTTTATGATTTATTTTGTCCCAATATAGCTGAACATTTCGAGCAAGGACACAAAACGATGTCCCTACTATATTAAAACGGCACCAGACCGAACTTAATTTTGAATATAATAGAATGGGGGTCGTAAAATGAACCATTAATGTCATCGTTTCACCGTTCGTGATCGGAATGTTAACCAATTCGCATGGTTTGCATATGACGACTTTGTACTCCCGCAATAAAGTGACATCATGGTCGTCCTATAGGAATTATCATATAATAAAGGAACGGACAATGATTAGATGGCTGCCATTGCATTGGTAGTTATGTGATATCGGGGATTTTTGTGTGCGTGACAGAGTGATTTCGAAGAAGTCAAATATATGTGTGGCCTGTGGAAATGTCAATACATTTGTCGATAGGTCTTGAATTGGAATATAAAATTCGTAGCTGGTTATTCCGGGCACGCAATTTTGAAATATGCTGAATTGGATGTCAATTTCAATTACCGTTATTTGATTATTATTTCGATTTTAATTTGTAAAGACATTCAAACAAAGATGCCCACCTATTTTCAGATCTGCACACCCTGAAAATGTATAAAATTCACCGAGTTTTGGAAAACACGGTGCCGTGAAATAAAGCCGAGTTTCACGGCACCGTTAAGTTGTGTGAGTAAATTGGGAAATGCGTTTCTGTTTAGGTTATGTTTTATAGTTTCTTTTAAAGAAAGAATTAATCAACATTTTTCTGATACCTAACAATAAAGTAGGACCACAGAAATTAGCAAACAAATTTTATGTATTTTTTAAGTGAAATATTGACTAAGAGTGTGGTAAAATATGCCGGCCGGTTCGAAAACAATGGTTAGGTACCTATGATAATTAAAAAAAAACAAAAAAAACATTAAAAAATGTCAAAAAGTACGATTTTGGGAAAATTTCAATCATTCTCTTTTTAATGTTTGCAAAAGTTGCCTCAGTAACCTTCTAAATAAAATAGAAGAGATAACAGATCCCTCGCCAGAGTTTTCATTGGCTGTCTGTTGAACGAATCTCGAATGCACAATTTTGAGAAAAATATAGGTATAAACTGAATATTAAATTAACAGCAGTTTGGAATAAATAAGTTTTAAAATGGAATTTCGACCCACCCAGATCGAAAGCAGAATTGTAAACTGTCACCTTATGGCTTGTTAATCGTACATACATTCGAAAATATTGAAAGTTCACATAGAATTGTTTTGTCCTTTAGGCTATATTATATTTACAAAGCAGATTTCCGATTTCTCCTATCATCGCATGGGAAATTGTGTAGGTACGAAAGCAATATATTTCTATCTTGCTGGATGGCTTGAAACATAATACGTAATTCAACATTTTCAATCACCATATAAACTGCCGAAAAGCTTGAAGTTTTTAAAGTTCGACCTATTTTAGTACTTTTCTAAGCTTTCGCTTGCAAGGACAAAATGCGAAATTGATTGAATACATTTCCAATCAAAGTTGCTCTTGTTCTTCTAACACATTGTACCCACCCACGCATATTTTCTAAAATTTGCTGCCAAGGTTGGTGTAGCCACTGGAGCGCGACACTAGAAGGACTTTTTTTTTTAGCAAATACCGAGTTTTGCAGATGGGAGAGCTGCAAAAAAAAGACAAATTGGTGGCAGGTATCATGATGCACACTGCACAACCTCACACTCTTTCGCTGGCAACCCAATTATGTAGGTACATCCATTTGATAGTCAGCCTTTTGTGTCTGCTGATGCGTATAGAGACGTTTGATTCCAATTTGAGTTTTGAGGTTTTCTTGGAAAGATTCATATAGAGTGTATCTAGGAAACCATTATACAAATAGAGCACAGTATCGCACTTTGTTGTGAAACGTGCCGTCGTATTGTGTGGTGAAATTTTTGGAGTGGAATCACGTACGCATCGATTTGAAAGGAATGCCAATTACTTCATCACATACAGGCGGCATTATATCTTGATGGTGGTGCGTTGATGCTTGTGGTAGTACCAGAAAAAGGCAGCGGAGTGTAGCAGATGCGAAAGTGTAAGGGGGTGGAGGGGACTAAGGATGTCAATGATAATGACTCTAGAGAATGGAATGAAAATGGGAAATCACCATCTCGCTTGCGGTACCTATGTGAGTATATACTCTGTGGAGGATGTATGCGAGTTTCTATACCCTTAAGTCTAAATATGGCATGAGAATGGCGTGTGCAATTTCTATGGCCATTTAATGGAACGCCAACCTCGAGAGCACGTCCTGACTCAGTAATCATATTAATTCATAAAATTTGCCGAACTATTATATGCCTTCATCGCGCATGGGTCTGCTATTGGTTGTCGTTGGCAAGGGAAAGTCTGTGGAAGTCTGATGAAAACAATTTGTATTATCTTGCGGAATGCAAGCTTGATGGTGATTTAGGGATAAGTCACGAATGTTGTTATGCGGTAATTTCATTTAATTCTCTCCTCAGGTTGTAGTGGTCCAGGGATTTCTTGTCAGGTAGATACTGATTTATTTACAAGGATATTGGTAGATTTTATATCATCTATACATACAGTGTGTCAAAACGGCAGCTGTGTTTTTTGATAAACAGAAGCGGGAAGACTCGACGATGGGGTCACGGTATAAAGAAGCAACGTCTGCTGAAACTTTGTAAGCAACTGAAATAAGAAACAGAGCTTTTTATACCTACGAAGAGAACGAACATAATGCAAATACGCATATAAGAAACTTGGTGTATCGTAGCTCAGCGAAATTATACGCACAACAAATATTACCCGTCACAAATCCGAGGAAAAAATATGAACCATCAGACAAATAAAAAGACAAGACAATTATAGTGGAAAAATGTACTAAAAAAACACTTTTATTTATTATATTCACACAACCTTCTCGGTTGGTTCCAGCTAAAAGACTGACTTTCGTTATACAAAACTCAGAACTTTCGTTAAGTTTAAATATTTGCTCAATACATCGACTGCAGAGTTGCAATACTTATGCAGTTCGATACACTAAGGCCCATTTTATTCACTCGAAGTTGAACACAACTTTGGGATTTTTATATGGGAAACTTCCCAAGTTGTGTTCAACTTCGAGTGAATAAAATGGGCCTTAGTTTTTTAAATGAAAACAACTGACTTAAGAAACGAAGTTTTTTAAATAGAAAGAACAGATT
This sequence comes from Cheilosia vernalis, assembly GCA_949126925.1. Classification (NCBI taxonomy): domain Eukaryota; kingdom Metazoa; phylum Arthropoda; class Insecta; order Diptera; family Syrphidae; genus Cheilosia; species Cheilosia vernalis. The sequence goes on from OX421362.1 coordinate 10,034,028, forward strand.
CATATAAGAAAAATCATTTATTATACATACAAAAAATGCATATTTCTTATATGAGGGAGATTTCCCTTTCAATAGTAGATTTTGTGAATGAAAGTTCGTTTCTTATAACATCTCTTTTTTATATGGACATATTATTCTACCTATTTCGTGATTGACGCTTGACTTACTGTGAAGGGCAATTATTATTCAGGGCTGCTAAGGGTAAGTATTTCATATTTCATTAAGAAAATACCGAGCTATATTTTATTTAAATTTAAAAACACAATTAAAAAAACAAACATTTTGGCAATTTAAACCTGCTTGGTGGTTGAAGTTACATAATATTATGCAAGAGGTTACAATAATTTTCAACTCTCTCTTTCAAAGAAAAACATTGTTTTCCAAATGAATTTGAAACGCTTTGAAAGGTTAATGAAATTCTATAATTTATTTTTTAAAAAGCGGAGCCAATTCGCAAAATATTAAAAAAAATTAAAACACTAAATGTTACCTCATTATAAAGTTCGGAGTGTAAGCACTAAGTATTTTATGTATACCTACTTACTTTTAAGTCGAATTTTGTTTAACTTTTCCTAAAATTTAAAAAAAAATGTGAGGTATCAAAATTGGTGTACTAAACTCTGCTGTACAAGCAAAAACTTCTTGAATAATGAGTGCGAGTCATTTGGTGGTTTCTTCTTAAATTGCCAAAAAATAAATACATTGTCAACGCAATATCCAACTTCAAAGGTGCCAACGAAAAAAATTCCAATGACGTCATTCGTTTCATATATACTTAAACACAATTAAAAATTCGAATAGACTCCCTATGAAAGCATACTCCTTTCTGCTCTTTTATTTAAGATCTATTTATATACAATCGACTCCGTGAATACGTTTCAGGTAAAAGCGATTACATAACTGCAAGGTTGTCAAGTGGCTAATTAGATTCCAATATTTTTTATTTTTTTAAGATGCTGGGAAAAGTTCTGCCTAGGTTTTTGTTGATGCTATGAATCTCTCTATATATAAAATTGTTGCAAGTGCGTTGTGACTTTATAACTCACGAACGGCTCAACCGATTTCAATGATTTTTGTTGTGTTTTATTCGTATTAAATCAAGGATGGTTTATGAAAAAAGAAAAGTTGGAAAATTCTCAACATGTGGCGTTGAAGGCACACAATTCGTTTTTCATGGGGAAAAGCACTTTGAAAAAAAAAAAAAATAAACTGGATTGAAATCGAGTAGTGACACTTCAAATACAAAAAAAAATATTTTATATATTCAATTATTGTTGTTGTCAATTATTTTAATTATTTTCAAAGCAAATTGTTGTTGTCAAAAATTTAGAATTTTTTTATTTTTAAATATACTTACCTACCTATAAGTTTATGCTTACTATGTTACATTAAGTAACTTTTTGAAATGGAGTAGATACTTTGATTTATTTCATGGTTTTTGAATGCATAATTTTTGTTTGACACGTATTTTCAGAATCCTTGCTGTGTGAGTAAGTTGAAATGTAGGGATGATTGAGATGACGTGGACAATGATGACAGGCAACAGGAGTTGTGGAGCGTTTTGAGTTTGCACGTAGGGGTTGTTACGAAAAATGAGCGAGTAACAATCGAGGTATTCTGCTCATTAGTGAGTAGGGTTATGGGGAGGGCACCTCAAAGCCAAAGGTACCGGTGTAGAGAGAGAAGGGAAAAGGCTTACCATTTACCAACCAAGTTGATAGATGCGGTTAGTTTTCTTCTTGGCTGTTAAAGTTACAAATATTTCGTCGGTCGCTGATGGACTATATTGTTAAGCATCGTGTCTTTGGTTATACTTATACTCGATGTTGGATGTATTCGATTGAATGGCAAAAAAGAGGCTTGCCTTATGCGCACATTCTCATTTGGTTAGTCGAAAGAATGCAACCAGACCAAGTTGATGACATCATATGTGCCGAGGTTCCAGATCCCGAAACCGATCCAGACCTGCATGATGTTATAATTACAAACATTATTCATGGGAAGGTTTGAAAATGGTGTCAGAATTTTTATTTCACATTTTCTGTTTCGTGCGAACCAACTTACAAACACATGAAAAACAATTTAACAGCTCACTAAAATTCGATCACATTTCAGTAACAAGTCAAGTCAACAGCGCTTACACTATAACCATCAATTTCTACTTGAGTTATGGACCCGATAGGTGGTGCTGAAAGATAGAATACCAATACCACACTATAGGTGGTACTTTGCAAAACATAAGCGGTATAGGAAAACGATTTGTGGCACCTCCCATTCAAAAATAAAATCAAGCGCTATTTCTAAAGTTACATAATTAAAATTATAATGGACATTGTCCAAATAAAGCACTTTGCAAACCTAAGCGGATTCCGCTTATTCAAAACGACTTGCCATTGGTATTCAAGCGTCTACATAAAATAGCATGTGCATTGTGCATGCTCGAAATTATTACTTTCATTCCATTAACGAATTTGGGCGGAACGAAGTTCGCGGGATCAGCTAGTTATATATAATAAGCTGGAAAGGGAGAAACTTTTCTTCCCAAAAAGGGCAACATCCCCCCTGCCCATAATATCGTTGAACTTTTTCTTTATTCTATTTGTATAATTTAAAGTTATCTAAAGTACATAGGTAGGCACTGGTATACCTACGTCTATATATTGAATCTTAAGTTGGATTTCATTGTTCTGTATATATTCAATTCCAAGCAATTACCTGTGTTTTTTTTCTGTGTTATTTATGTATATCCCAAGGAAAAACTTTCCAATTGGCACTTACCTGGGAAACAAAAGAAAGTGGCATAGCGATGGTCAATTTTAAATGTAAGAAAGAAGCAGCACATCTGCAATAGCAAAATTCAATCTTGAAGTCAAGCGCAATAGGAAAAAAGAAAACAGTAAATTTCATTAAAGTGCAAGTTCGAGGACATGTACGGATGTCTACGAAGTTGAAAGGAAGAAGCACATTCAAACAATACGGGTAAGTACAAAGAAGATGCAATTTAAATGTTGCAACAAGAATCCCAGAATAGCAATGCAGTTCTTTTGCTTTCTGAGTGTGTGTGTTTGTCTGTCGCCTTTGTTCAGTGTTAAGTAGGAAAAAGAAAAGAGACTAATGAATTTGAAGAGGATATTTGCTTAATTAAAATCGCATTAAATCAGTGTTCGTATAAAAGAATGTTGACGGAATTTTTCCTTAATTAGTGAGAAAATATGAGAAGAGTTAGAAAATGGCGAACAATAAAATGAAAATGAGTGGTACAACAACATTTTCTCAATCAATTTATTGATTTTAATCAAACACATAGTTAATAAGAGAGAAAAATAAGTAATGCGGTGTATGTGCGTTTTTTGTGAAAGAATCTTTATTGAAAGTTGGATACTGTGGGCCTAATGGAATCCAGAATGCCAACAGTTTGAGCGGGGTCCTCGACAAAATTTAAAACGTCATAGATGTTAAAAGAGCCATCCGAAGCACTACTGGTAGTAGTGTGCTGGGTTAATTTTATTTTGTTTTTGGGCGGACAAGGTCACTATGTATAATACACAAGAAGATCATACATTGACACTCACACGGAAAGAATTGAAAATCACCAATTGCAACATTTTGAGTTGTAATTCACGAATCGTATATTTTTCGCAAATCACAACGATTTTTTCTTGAATTGATAAAAAAATTTGTAATTTGTCAGTGAAAACGGTGAAAAATATCAAATTTTGTTTGTTGCATTTTGCGATTAAAAGTATTAATTCGAGCTTCTTTAATTTGTAGTGATTTGCGAGATTGTTTGGAGCAATTTACAACTTCAATAGGCAAATTTCGTAAACACCACTTTGCTATCTCAAATTGCGAAAAATATTTGGTGATTTACCACCACTGAATGATGAATCAATAAAATCTTATAATAATTTACCACATTTAAATCGAAAACGTAAATTGATGTAGAGAAGTCGTAAATTGCAAAATATTTTTGTAATTTCCATGGAAAGTAACTACATAATGTGTGAAATTTTTTTATGCACAGGTAGTCGACAGTAACGATATAGTCCATGGGTCGAAATCCTTTCTTTATATGGATCAATATACATACATAATATTATGTTTGTGGTGTTGCTGCTTGCTGGACAGCTGCAATCATGGGCAGCGACAGCGAAAGACAGTCGGTATTTAATCTTTGCTTAAGGCTGTCGTTTTTTAAGTATAACTAGTTCTCAGTGATAGTGAGTGTACTAACCATTATAAAGCATTCTGGAATATATATCATGTAAGTACCTATTTAATAATGGAAAAAAATTAAACTAAAGTAGGTATATAAATCTGTATTTTTATTTTTTTCAGAATGAAGATATGTCTCGCTATTAGAAAAGAAGTAAATTGGTATGGATATTAAAGTGTGCAGTCAAAAAGGTTTTTTAAGGTTCGTATCAATACAAGTTCTTCTAAACAATTTGCGTGTATTAACAATTTCAGCATAGACAGAAAAAACACCCCAGACAAATCCCGTTGTCTCCGGACGATATGGCGTCATATGATTCTCAAGGATATCAAGAGGAAACAAAAATATAAAATACGACTATGAATTCTGATTGTAAATCACAAGATATAAGTTGTAAATTGAAAATAAAGTTTTCTAATTTCACGATAAAACGTTTTTAATTTAAGACGGTGATGCCTCAAATCACTACTCAAGAATCGTAAATTGCAAAATATGAATTGCAAATTGCAAAATATGAATTGCAAATTGATAAAAAGAAGTTGTAATTTACGATTAAGAATTTGTAAATTGCAACTACAGAAGTAGCAAATCAGCACTAATGAGTTGCAATTCAAGACTAAATGCTTGCAATTCGGTAAGGGATGAAATCAAATTTACTACAGAGAAGTGGTAAATTGCGAAATGTTTTTGCAATTCACAACCATAGTAATATCAAATTTAGAACTACTTGTTCAAAATTGCGATCGGTTATGGCAATATGTATTTCTCGTTTGATCATTATTTACAATGAGAAGTGTTGATTCACGATTTTTGGGGGTCAATATCTTCACTTCTTACAATTTCTAAAATTGCGAATAAGAAGTCGTGAATCAGTAAATCCTGAGCTAAGCTCTAAAACTAGACAAACTTTTCGTTATTCTGCGCTCATTTTTCTTGATTTGATCTTAAAATTTTTTCCGTGCACTATTTTTCATTTACATTATTTGTTTTTTCCTAATTTTTCCTAAATCTATTTAAACAATATGTGCTAGTTTTAACGGATTCGTTTTCGAATGCATCGTTGTTGTCTGGGTTCACCTCAGGAGGTTGATTATCAGTTTTTATCAATTTTAGGGGTGAATTTTTAGGGGGATACCCTACACCTAAAAACAATACCTACCTGGCTTAAAAAATGTCCGCATATATCTACCTTTACCATCATACTCGTTGTCGTTCCGTGTTGAAGAAACGTACATCTATATCTACCTAAATCATAAGTCACAACACAAGATTCGTGACATTTTTTTCAATCATTTTCTCTACCGCACAGTATAGCACTACTATAGCCAAAATTATAACTGAAAAACATTCAATTTGATCACGGCTCAGAGCAGACTAGGTCTGCACAAAACAATGACAATACGTGTCAATTAATCAATCTGCCTATTCGTCAGATAGAAATTAAGTAACAAAAATCACAGCTTACTATTTTGCGCACGTATTTTGGCTTTTTGTCCCCACATCCAGTTTTTTTCTTCCTTAGGATTGTAACAAACGAAAAAGAATGATTGTCAATCAAACAGAAAATGGGTGGCGAACAATCTAGAATGAACGAGTGGCTCAATAAGACATCCAGTCTGTCAATTTCTTCATTCCTACCACCCTCATGTCTCTTAATCTAACAATGCCTGTCTATAGCCAACGAAGTCGAATGGATCCATCGATACGGGTAGCAAAAAAAAATCTAACTCGTTTAGCAAGGAAATGAATATAACAAAAGTGATACACATCCACGAAAGAGTGTGCTGTTGTATGTGCATGTGAGAAAGGACACACAAAATCTGACGTCTTATCGGGGGCCGATTTCTATACCCTGAGATATTTTCGTGTGTGATACGAATCGATAAATAGTTCTTGAGTGCGTTTGGCTCTTCCGATTGGGTTATCCAGCATAGCCAACGATTTGGCAGCAAGCACTATAGGCACATCTGAAAGGAATCTTCTGGTATCCCTCTGATCATATCTCGTCCGTAAATCATTCTTACTCATCTATAGATATGTATGTGGATTGTATATTTATCTAACGACGCCGACGTCAACAACCAACTCCAATCGATTTCATTTTTATTCATTACTCGGAAATCCTTATTTGTTCTTCACATCGCCGGCTTCGCGCCCCATGAAAATTCTGAGCCATCATTCTACGGTCATAATGAAATTCTTCATTGAACCGGCAACGAAAGGACGATAACACAGCCCCAGCCTGAAAGACTAATCTTAAATGTGTATTTCGGCATGAACCCACAAAATGCAAAAGGACTATAGTTCTCTGAGCAATAACCGTAAGATTCGAAAAGACAACTATGCCGAAGCCAAGTGAAACAAAAAAACGGTCACACATGCACAAACTTTCTGCACAAGATAAATGGAAAGAGTTATCCAGTAGAGCTACAAGAAATTATCACAAGGAGATGCAAACAGAAAGATAAAAAAAATGAATACATAACTGTCAAGTCATGAAGAATTTAGGCCAATTTTATTCACTCGAAGTTGAACACAACTTGGGGATTTTTATATGGGAAACTTTCCAAGTTGTGTTCAACTTCGAGTGAATAAAATGGGCCTTAGTCCTTGGGTCTGCCAATGTCAATAGATCATTGTTCCGAATGTTTCAGCAAGTTCTGGTGCTTTCTTTCCGACGAAAATATTCTAATGCCCTCATCTTCAGCAGGAATACAAAGGACAAAAGCATCATTCAACCACCGCCAGCGGTGGAATCCTTTGTGTTGGAAGACGTAGTTCTCCTTGGAAGACCGACCGAGAGTATGTTATAATTAGATGATGGTGCTGTTATGTGGTCGTTTCGCTGTTAGTGTTAGTGACGTTTCGTCCTATTTTTTTTCAGTCTACAACGCCAAAAGAATACGCAGGCTGTGACAAAACTCAAATATAAACGTCAAGACAAAATTTGTATTTTGACGGCGCGGTTATCGTTATTATTATTTTTTTTTAACTGAAGCCTACGGCATGGACTCCACTGTTATTGCTTTCGGATGGTTCCAAGGAATTTCGCAATTAACTGGATAATATTTTTGCCGTTGTCTTGGTCTAAAGTAGGAGTATTTATGAGCTTCTGTTTGGCCAGCTTGTTTCGGGTGGTTAGCCTGTATACTATTCATTAAACAATAATTAAAAAAATGAAAGACAAAACATATTTTTACTGGGATATATAATATGGAAGCTTTTAGAAAAGTTAATTTTTCACTGAAGTGTAGTTAATTAATTAATTAGGCTTCTTTGTTGCACAAAAGTCATTACAGACCATGTCGTTGGCTTCATCTAGACCTAGAGGCAAATTTTAGAAAAGAGTCACCACTTTGCTTGGCACATACCTTCTTGCAAACTGTCAACTGTCAGATATTGTTAGCAGGGAATTCGTGGTTTCGAACGAAATAGATGTAAGAGATTTTCCACTATTTGCAAAAAGTTAAGATCGGCCACCTTTAATGCGATGTATGTCGTTGCCCTAGGTTCTTGGACGTGGAAAGTGGTTTATTGATATAATAAGAAGTTTGTTTTAATTTCAAACATGTGAACAGCTGAATTCAGAAGCTATTCCTTGACTGTTATACTCTGTGATATTTATCATGTGTTCAGGAGCGTTGCCGCAATTTGTAGAGATCGAACGTTTAACCACTGTACCACTCGTCGAAGCTTCGTATTAGATACTGTTTTATTTATTTTGTAGCCGTATGTACTTTGTATCTGTTTTAGGACACGCTCATGCATAATGTGCACAAACTAACTGTAATGCTAATATCTGCTTTATTATTCATTTGAATGATGAACTCAACTACCTACTGTAACAGACACCACTTTAAGCTTTAACCCTTCCCAAAACTTGTTTTATCACAAGCAACGCAAAAGCCATAGCCTTCTTTTTAATGGCACAGCTGTCTAAATCAATAGCTTTCAACAGTTAAGCACACCTGGCCCAAGCGCCAAAAGGCATTCTCTTTCCCCCATCTACAAAATAATTGATGAGAGCACTCAGCGCGAATTTTCGACATCAACTTATACCAAAGTATAAAATGGGTTATAAATCAGTGAAAGGAGAAAATATATCCTCTTGCAATGGGAAATATTTCAAACGTTAACGACTACGGAATCCTTTTGTAATATAGTTTTATATGAAAAAGGCCTTTCCCTAAGTTCATATCACCCGCCCTTCGGAATGGCATACAAGCAGCACAAAGGCTTCGGCATCGGGTAACTTTATCTTAGTCGTCATTTCACGCTTACATCCATAAGTCCCTCCTCTCTCTTTTTTTTTTGGAAATCTATTTTGACATAAGGCTGTCCTATATAAACGAATAAGCAAAACGCTTCTATACGGAGAAATATTTTCAAGTTAAGTATCTCAAGGATAATGACTTTGTCTTGTGCAGAAATTGAATTTATATAATATTCTCCCGATCACGGCAAACGAATAATTTATAATGGAAATCTATCTTTATTCTATGTTAATCCTTTTATAAATTACAGAGCACTAGTTTGTATACTTATAGTCGATTTAATGAGCATGGCAGAGGATTATCCTTAGGAGGTTCTTGTGACGGTATGCATCGTATTTCTATATAAAAGTTTATGTTAAACCTTTGTTGTATGTACGAAGAATTTCAGTGGGCTTGAAACACGCTGCGCTAGTAAGAATAATGTGGTGCTTTATTTTAGGGTAAGTGGATCGTGGGTTCATTCGACGGTGTAGTAACTTCAAAAGGAATGCCACGTTGGATTATGATAAGTATGATAAGTGTTTGCTTCTTGAAAAAGAGAACAACATGTTCTCAGAACTGTCGATACTCTTATGGGGAAGTTAGAGATATTAAATGAACTATTTCAGTAAGTTTTCTGGAATTTTATTTGTGTTTTGCTTTATGTGCTGTTTATTAAATAAAAGCGGCATTAGATTCACTTTCCTGTAAAACAATCAAGGTCTCTCTACTAACAGCGGTTCTTATCTAACTCCCTCCAGTTGCGCACTTCACGTAATAATGCACATGAGAAAAATGCTATACTGATGGAAAAAGCCGGTAAAGGTGCAATTTCTTGATCATTCGGTGCATTTTCCGTGTAACTGCAAGGGGCTTTATTATACCACGAGAAAATTATCTGAGAGGTACTTTTTGCAGGAACTTGTTTCTCACAGTCAAGACAAGTTGATGCCTCACGAATTGTTAATATTACATTACATTATTTATACATAGGATTGCAATCAGTAAGGGACTACATTTTTCACCCAAAGGTTGTTTTAATGTCTCCTATTCACTATCTCGACGTCGACCATAGTAGCAGTAGGTATGTAGACGACTTTAATTTGGAGACACATTTGAGGGTCACCCAAACCATTCCCCACGCATTAAATTTAAATACTTTTGTTGTTTTAATAGTTGGCTCATAAAATACGACCTCACTGTGCAAATAATGTAACGCCATGATAACAGAGCTACATAGACAAAAAACAGAGCTCCGACAAAATCCATTCAAAGATAAATAACTCGACAAAGACTGGGAAAAAGCTTGTTAGCAATAAAACAGAATCACACTTTCTTGTCACAGAATTACGCATAACATTCCGTTTGCACAATATAGCTACCTACACTACATGTGTCAACAAATTACTTGCCCAAAGTAGCTATTTGTACTGACAAGGCATAATATCCGTCTCATGTCATAACGAAGTATTTGCTCTAGTCATTATCACGAGGAGTTCATCAACTAGACCGGAAAAATTAACTCAAAAAACGACATCCTCATCAGCTTTATCCTACTTCGTTTCTCGTTTGAGCTTAACAAAAGTACAGCAATAAAAACAAAGTGCTCTCTGCCTACCCTTAGATAACGATCGCTATTCAAACATTCATCATACCGAACATCCCATCATAATTTCATGACATCCTTTTGAAAATATCAACAGTATTTACCGTCACCTGTCAACAATCCACCAAATGAAAGTACACAGGCACTTAAAAACTCAATATTTACAGCAAATATCCTTGATTCTTTGATTTGATAAGGACAGCACATGTTCACTTCATAACTTCACCTAAGGAATGGTTCTACCATCACCAGCCAACTTTTGGCTGGCACCTAACGTCTCGGCAGCTCAGCGCTCAAGTCCTTGGTACATAAGGGAACCATTAATTTAGCAAAACGACGCGGGCAAACGAGCAAATAAACAAGCAAACAAACAAACAAGAAAAGTTTGTTTGTAGTTGTGTACAACAGCTCGCTCGCTATGTGATAGACAAACTGGAGGCGCACAGAAGAATATAAGAACAAACATCCAACAATCAACGTCATTTTATTTGACTTGACCTTTTAACATTTTTGGCCGTGGAACCGCCGAGACGAGTAATGGTAGAGAAATTTAACTCAAACAGAAGGCGAAAAGTTTAAGTTTTCACCATACCAGTACTAGGTACCTATACGGGCAGTCACTAGTCAAGTGTATGTATGTGGAACTCCTTTTGTTTGAAGTCTCGTGACGGTCTTCGAGTTTAAGCACATGCAGACCTTCCGAGTGACTGATGACGGATACGGCGTTAAATGAAACGGAAACAGTTTGCGTCAATACTGAGTTGGTATTTTTGGCTCTTGCAAAAATGTACACTTCGATGTGCACTTGCGGATACAAAAACTGGAACAAACTGAGAATGCATACAACACTAACAACAATTGGCGCAAATATTTAGTTGTGACTTTTGTCATGTTTCCAGTTTCCACTATCCACTCGGAGACAACGATGCAGTTTGTTTGCGCTCCCAAAGTTGTTCAGTTGTTGTTTGATTTTTGTTGTTTTGTTTTTCCAACAGCAGAGCCAGAATAACAGATGGGCGACGATTGTTTTATTAGAATATATTATCTTGCGAAACTTGTCAGAATTTCGTTGAATTGTTTTCTAAAGTTACAAAGTGAAAAATTAGAAGAAAATTTGCAATTTATAATGTGGGTGAAGTTTCGAAACTTTTAAGAAAGTCAACCGAGACGTGAAATACTTTTCGAGAAAGTAGTGCATGACTTTTAGGAGCGAAAGGAGCAATGTATCTTTGAGGCGGAATTCAATTGCGACGTCAAAATAAAGCCCTGAAGGGATGGATGGTAGAAAGAATTCGTACGAGGTGCGTTTTTCTCCAGTATTTTTATAAAAGCTGCTTAAGTTTATTTTTCTTTCTTTTCTTTTGTTCTATTTTGAAAATATCTAACTCAACAACTCTGGTGCGACACGGGAGTTCATTTAAGGAAATTCCCCTCAATTTTTACATAAATCGTTAAAATCGGTTTTGCAAGAACTCATAGTAAATGTGACAAATTTCTTTTCGACTTGACTTTATCAGCTCACAATGATATATGTACATACATCGCGAAGAGATATTAGCCTAAGGCGGGTTGTAAGCGAAGAATAATTTGATACCGGCTAAGAAGGGAACATTTGAATAGTATTACAATATGTGGTGCACTGCACAAAGTAAAAATTCTATGAACACAGTGGTTCAGTATCCACCCGCACCGGGTATCAGTCGTATCTGCTTTCAGATCAATAAAAAATTTCAGACGATAAGTTAAAAGGAAGTTAAAGTCCTACTGTTGCCCAACTATTTATTTCTTTTAATTCCGCAAAAGTCACAGCATTGCGTTCAACATCCGAGCTTTGGGACTGTGTGAAAATAGTATTACAACTTTTCTAGCTCGTGATTAAAGTCTTAAGAAAGTTTGCTGAATTAAATTTAAAAAATCAGTTGCATTTCGCTTCTCATTTTAACGAGATAAGTCATTATCTTGTAGCGACCCGAAAATACGACATTTAAATTCCATAAAACAAATGGTCATTCAATTACTTTGATTGAACCCAAATAAAACACAAAATGAGCCTTGTCCATGTCTGTTGTCTGTCATGTTTACTTATTAACCATTCCCCATCAAAGAACACACATTTCAATGCGTAAAGCTGTCATTAAATTAATTAGTAATATAACAATTTGCAAAAACCAACCCATCTTTATGCCGAAACTTTTCACAACAACATCGAAGCAAGCATCTGTCGACACATGGCCTGTTCTGACCCTCAATCAGGGGGACAACAAAGGCTTGGCTACGGCTTTAGATTTTCTTCAAACTCGTTTCAATTATGCATACAGTTTTCGCACGTATGCCCCTTTTAGCATACCGGCCGAAACTGGGATAATGTTGCCACTTATGGTGTCCTTCTTCTCCACCAACGACCGATATAGGCACGTCGCTGTCGCCTGCCGACACACTTTCCTTTGTACACAACGAACTGACCATCGTCGAACGAAATGTTATTTTAAACACCTTATTGTTTATGAATACTGCCTACAGGGTGTGAGTATGAGCATGAATATTTAAATTTTGGGGCCCTGCTCCATTATGTGTCTATTTGAATTATGAACATTTTTAAATTTTTCATCCGAAAGATAAAAGGTTTGGTTCGGTCCTTCAGCTGTGACTGATTTTTATCCCCGACATATTTCACCATAAGCCGGCCCAGTAAACTATATCCATTTACCTTACTATCGTCACATTTTTTTCAGCGCTCAACTTAATGTGTATACCAACAGACACAGTTTAGACGTAGAAACACATATTTGAAATATACACATTACACATTCTACAGAAAGGATTACTTGGTCCTACCGCCCTACCGGAAGGAAGGATACTATTCTACGGGTTGTTGGCTGTATCTGCCTGACTCGTGTTTGTATCCCATAAATTATGATATGTTTCCCTCAAAGCTAAATTCAAAATAGCCCTTTTGGGTGCGTGATGGCAGATAGTATTCTCACCCATATAAGTATCCTGCCCTGACAAGTCCTTAAATAAGTAATTTTCCTTTGGTTACTCTAAACATTTGAAGCGAGAAACCAAATACCAAAGAGGAGAAAATTATTTAAGCTCCATGAATTTTCGTTATGTTGTTAAAGGCATTCCCAATTTTCGATTCATTTTATGTACATATTCGAGAACTGACACAAGACGTAGTGCTAATAAGTTTCTAGACAAAACAGGATATTGGGGCAACGTCTACGAATCGCAAATGGGCGCCTCCTTATGTAAATCCTTTTATTTTGTAGGATTTTCTTGTTGGGTCGCTGTTTGTGTTGTGTTTGTTTTTTTCACTTCTTTCTGTCTTTCTATGGAAGGACAAAGAGGAGTGAAAGCTTATTTTCGTATTGTAATTATGGGAGTTTCTTCATGTGGAAATTGAGCGGTGGCGGTGGCGTCGGCTATGGTTGGGACAAGTTGCGTCTGTTTGGCGTCTTGAAAGTTTTAAATTATTTTTTTTTATGGGATTATTGTATAATGCTCTTTATTTATTTCTCTAGATTATTAAGTAAGGAATAAGGGAGAATTGAAATTTTCAGGTCTGTTTTCCAATAAAATGGGTATCGTTGTTTGTAAGCAGACAGAAAGCAGTTTTCAAATTTTTAAAAGACCTCCGCAAACATTATTGAAAAAGTGCTTTGATGGGCGGTGATGTACTTCTTGGATTGTATTACGGAACCAAAATATATTTACGTAGTTTAGCTTCACGGAGGTTGAAGGAGAGGTTTCAACAGAACGTGTTTTTAACTTTCTCCATTACGTAGCAAGAGAAAGGTATTGTTTTTGCACAGAATTTCGAACTCGAGATATTAAATTAATTAAATTTGCTTAAACAAAGGAATACAATGACTGACGCTTTCTCTATCTTAATGCTGATATCAAGATTTTTGAGCGTTTTTTTCCCATTTGAAAATATTATTTGAAATGCAAAATTATGTTTCTTTTAATGGTCCACACAACTTTGACAACGTTTAAATAATTTCTTCGGATACTAACACTTACCTACTGTAAAATAGACAATGGACCGAAAATAAAAATTTAAATGCCAGCTCTTAAATAGATCACGCAGTTATAGTTGCATGTAAAACGAAACTATAAAATGTTGTTTTGCTTTTTGGATCACTAAAACTTGAAAGTTTTTCCGCAAAATTTGTCCCCAAAATAGTGCAAAAAATGTAATTCAATAACTTTTCCGTATTATTTATACAGATTCTTTCGAAAACTCAATAATGTTATCCTACTTGAATTGACTTTGTAAGTTAACGTAGCTTTAACTAGTCACTCACATAAACAATGGGACGTATGAATAAAAACTAATATTTGCTTTGAGTAAAAGGTTCTAGGAAAGTAAAAGCACTTAGACATTATTGATATTGGATTATTGTACATAGCTATTTCTACGTTTTATTCACACCGATCCGAGTTAAAAAAAAAGATAAGTGGCTTCGGTTTTCGAACATATCAAAAGTTGGAGGTTAATCAAATCAGTTTTCATTAATACGAAACCTAACATCATTTTGACTTTCTTTTTAGTAAAAGCAATTTCTACGTTTTATTCATACCATCCAACGTATGATAATGGCCGAGAGTGATGACCATTTCTAGTTTAATTAAAAAGTATCCAATGTCTGAAAAACGTAATAGATTTTGTGCGAAAATAAAGGAAAAATATTGTGAGCTTGAATTTAAAATAAAGCATTTGCAGAATGTTTGGACTTTGATAATATTTTAGAATTGTTGTGTATTCGTTCGCATTTAGGAGCTTTGAGTATACACATAATTTAGAGAGAGCTGTAATTGAGAAAAAACTTCCGAGCGAAAAATTAAAACGTACGTTCGTTCCTCCAAATTAGGTACAAAAGTTACTCCATTTTTTGCATAAAAGTAGAAGAGAGGTAGAGAATGATAGAAATGATTAAGGCTTATACATTTATATGTAATTACGGTAATGCATCATCGAACAATTATTTTCATATATTTTGGGTCATACATCATACAAGACCTTGAATGATCATGTAGCATAATTTAATTTAATTTTGAAAACTTAAATTAGACTTTATTAGATTTACGAGTATATGCGGGATGTCTATAAATAGCAACTAAAGAAATTCAATCTACAAATAGACGGATATTTCTTCGATACTCATATTTTGAAACAGCAAACTGATTCAGACAAATTTATTTAATTCCAAAAACAGCCATACAAAAAATGCACTGTATCGCCCCAGCTACTTTATGCCACAATCGTTATATAGTCAGTATTGATTTGAGTTGCAATTTAAAAATTCCTTTATTTAAGCAAATAGCTACAAATTATTGTTTGTTAGATACCCCTGAAAGTTAATCAACTATTTATTTCTTAGTACGAAATAATCTGCACACCGGCGCGGCCAGATTTCAAATTTTCCATGCATTCTCAGCGAAATCCTTTTCACATTACATGAGGACATGTTCAAAGTTTATATTTACACCCGCCTCTCAATATTCATTAAAATTAACCAAACACTTATAAAATGACCAAAAAAAATCCCACAAAACATATTATTATTTAAGTAAATTCATACAAAAGTCAGTGTCAGATAGAGGGGGTGAGAGAGAGATGAAAAAATGTCAAAAATTTTGGATGGCATAGGGACCATTCCCAATGGGGATGTGTCATATAAATCCAAATGTAGAGGACTCATGTCGGGTCATGCATCTGTGCCCGTCCCCTTAAATACAAAAAAAGTCTCTTGAAATATTCAATGTAATCTACATAAAATCACATACTAGATGAATGCGGGATTTGGTGGATATTTTGTATGATTTTTCATCACCACCAACAGATACATTAACCTATAAAAAGCATTTCGTTTTCCGACCCGTGGAGGGTTTTTTTTTAACAACCTCGTGTGGTTGTTTTTTTTTCCAAGTAGATCCATGCGTATTAGAAATGATTTTATTCCACATTTTATAGTAGGTAATGGGGATTTGATTTATATTCGCAGACACAATTCATTGGTGGTTAATTAAAAAAAAAATAATTAGAAAAATTTTGCAACGCACAATAATATACTATAATACTGAAATCACGTATTAATTCCTTTTCATGGAGAGAACATTTACCTTTTCTTGTTTGCATGCTACTTACATTACTATATAGAGTCCAGTACACAGCACCACCATCGCATTCGCATTCAACTTGGGAGAATATGGGAACTTTCGTCCAAAAATTTCACCAGGCTTTTAATATTTACGTAGCTATACTTATTTCGAGCATAAAAAATGTAAGAACGTGTTTTTAACCAGAGAGCATTCATCTTAGACAACTCTAGGAATGTTTGAAGCCAAGCTTTTATGCATTCGACAAATTTTTCGTGATAACGGCGTACAAAATCGTTATGTCTTGCAAAAAAAAAAAAAAAAAATATGGATGGCCGCGTTCTACAACGATCATAAGATATTCTTACTCATTGATTTTTGGCAAATTTTATAAGTAAGAACAAAAACAGTCATCACGCATTGTAGGTAGGTACTCAAAGACAATCGTGTAAAATATCAAAAAACCTGTAATTATGTGGCCCGTATAAAAATCAACAATATTCAATAAGTTTTGTTGACATAGAATTTTTTATAACTAAAAGCTAGATATCAAAGTGTAAATTTTCTTTTTAACACTCCTGTGCTTCAAATTTCCCAAAAGGAAAAACAGACTGACGTAATATGAAAAAAGTTAAAAAAATTGTTGGCCGAAGGGAATACGTATACGTATAATTCTGAGCGGAGGATAAATTTTCAAGTGTGATGGCTGCGACAAAATCCTTTCCAATTTTTTTTCTTTCCGTTTTCCGTTTTGTCCTCTTTGGCAGTTTCTCTTTTTTTAATTTTTGTTTTATCTTTGGGAAATGTCCTCAACTGGCACTGTATGTAAATACTGAAGTAAGAATTTTTTGGTTTTTTGATTTTATTTTCTTCTTCTTTATTTTACACAAACAAAAAAAATGGAATTGCAATGGAATGGGAATGTGCAAAATGAAATGCAATCTATAGTTGTCAATCCGCCCACACGATTACGTTAGCGAGTGCTTTCGGGCTTGCGGACGATGCGGAGTTTAAACTCTCCGCAATTTTAAATTGAACAAATATTAATGGTTCTTGACATTCTAGTAAAAGAAATACCACAGCGCGCCGGTCTGTCTGGCGGTTGTTAAAATAGATTTCGAATTAAATATATGTACATCCATTCGAAAGGGTGAATAATGTGGTCGATCTCGGTATATGCGGAAATTGGCTTTGGGTAGGTTCGTTGTTGTCATTGGACAAGGAATCGGCCATTATCTCTTTTGGACAGAATGAATATTTGCGTATAATTAATATGATATGATGTTTCGATACTTGTCTGCTCTTAAGTTACACGCAAGAGTGCTCATGTTTGGTGCGTGTTTCTCGAAACTGAATAAATAAAATATTAACGAGAAATGGCGATCCAATTAAATTGAACTTTTGAACCGTGCTCGGAATTTAACGAAACGTTTAAATCACTTAGGCGGAAGAAATGGTTTTCAATTTGTTAATTGTTGGGTACAGTGTCTATAACGGGGATTAAAGTATGTGTATATTTTAGTTGAATACACAAACCTGATTCAGCTGTCCCGCGTGAAGCTGGAAAATATGATGTTCAATTTATTTGTAGACACCTAGTCGATCCTTCGAAAAATAGAAGATCGTTGGGTCATAAATACAAAAAAAAAAAGCTTAATAAACCGGAACTACTTTTAACAACCAAACAAACATAAAATTGAATTATGACAGGTGTGAAAAGAATTCATCGGACTCAGAGAAGAATTGACTTTAAAAATAACACCTACACCTACCTATTGGAGAAAGCTGCTATTTAAGTTTTGCAAAACCTGATGTTATCTGAATTTGGCATTTAGTAGCAATAAGAATGCCCTAAGGTTTTCCGCTCAAATGACCTTCAACTACAGTCTGGGGTGTACTTGGGCCTCAAACTTTATCTTTAGGTATATTTAGCCAGCTGTCTCCAGTTTCGAATGATATGTAGGTTAAGGTCCCCTTCCACTTGCGTGCACCACCTGAGTCGCGGTCTTCTTCTCCTGCGCCGTCCCTCGGGTGTGGATTCGAAGATTTTCCGCGGAGTTTTGTTGTCCATTCATTCAACATGACCCAGCCACCTCAGTTCTTGTACCTTATTTTTCTGACTAGGTCGATTCACAGGAAACAATTTCATTTGTCAAGAGCAGTGCACAAATAGAAGAATTCATTAGCCTCTGATCAAAGGGAAACTAAAGCGAACCTGCCAACATTTCCGAAAGTCTGATTTATGCCTTTTCTTGTTTTTCTCGAATAATAAAATTGCTTAAGGTGCCTTTGATCACAGGTAAAGACAGCGGGTACGTAGTATTTGTAGAGAGATTTCAAGTAAACATTAAACGTTGTCATTGGAAATAAATAAATCTCATTTAATAAAAATGTATTTTTTCTTTAAAGACCTCCAAGGTTGTGTACATTCCTTCTTAAGATTACCATATTTTACGTGAACATCTGGAATATACTTATATGGAAAATTGTCTGTCTTTTTTTCTGAGGTATAAAAAATTGCAAAATCAAAGAAAGGAAAGATTTCCGCTCAGACTAATGAGCGACAGGTCATTAAGGCCACAATTGGAATATACCGCTAAATAGCACCGAATGTGGAAGGATCTTAATTCAGCCCTTAACCACATGTATGCATATTATATACCCTTAATGCTAGAAAAACCCCACCCAAAAACATTTCTCTTCAAGTACCACCCTAGCAGATATGTATCTGACACACACATCCACTTAGTCATTGTAATGTAAAGGGTGTCACTTGCCTGAGCTAGGGGGATATAACTTATCTCATTTTTATCTTCCCTTTTTTTTTGCTAACCACGAAGTTTAGCTTTCACCTTTACTGACAGGCACAGAAAATTCGTAATTTTAAAGTGGATCTAAATGCACAAAAAACCATTCCAATCATCAAGGACTACCCTCCTATCGTGAGGCCCGCCAAGAAACGTGTATTGAATTTAGGAGTTGCTTTTAATTTTTTTTTCCTTCTTGAAACTTTATATTTTAAATATTTAAGTCACGCAGCTCAATATCAATCGAGATGAGGTGAATACCAAGAGTCTGAAGCTTTTCACATGGAAATAATAATAAAAAATAGAAAATCATGGCATCTCCTAGCATATTTTATTGTGCGTGTATGTATGTAGGTATAACAACAGCACCCAGAGGTTACCTTAAATTGTCATTAAGAATCTTAGAACGTACGAATCCGTTTGCGATTTTATTATTTTGGATTCGTTAAAAGAGGGAATATTTTTACACAAGGGAGAAAAAAGAGAAAGAAAAATGAATTTCAAAAGGGCCGCTAGAAAGGATGTCTGGTAAATTAAGGGAAGAAGCCGAGTTGATGGAATGAATTTTTTTGAGAAATTTCTGTGTGGGATAGAAGGGTTAGAAGTGAATTTAGCAAGGACTTACTTTAGTAATTGAAGGCTATGGCAAAATGTATTGACTTGAGAATACATAACCCAAAATGTAGGTACCTTTTTTTTTACAAACGATACTGAATGGACGACTGGAAATTGAAATAATAATTCAGGAGCTGAGAACGAAATTAAGAATATTGTGGAAAACGGAAGTGTAAGAATATATTTGTGGAAAGGAAGACGAAAAAAACATTGGAATCGGTGCTACCAATTTCACGATTTCATAATTAATATAAAGTTTTATATAAGCTTTTGTCAATCTTAATCTTAATTAATCTTAATTAAATACCTATATTTGTTAAACCTGATCCTATCCATCAAAGAGTTTGACACGTTATATATGAGCTTAACAAAAGAACCGTATAAAATATGTAAATACCTTTTAAAACTATTTACGGCTTTAATGTTGGAATGTGAAAATATGTAAAGCTATGTGGCAACTAGCCCCGGTCTCCCGCTATTTGACAGTGACATCCCCTCTTGATATATAAGAAAGAAAGATTACATGAGCTTTACCTCGCATTTCCAATAAATCATCTCACATAACCAGTTAACGCAAAATATATTTCTGCAGCCATTTTACAAATTGAAATTTGCCTTAAAAAACGATTTTATTGCTTAACCTTTTGTTAAATTATATTCATTCCTTCATCCCTTCATCAGGACAATCACTAACTTAAAAACAGTCGCCATTGGATGATTGCGGATATTTTGTATCCATGCTGATAGCTGTACATCTGCTATATTCATAGAGACGCGGCAGTTGGCCAGCGTTGGTGTGGCGGTATTCTTTGTTTTATTACTGAGTGAAAGTCCTGGGTCTGGTTTTTATATTTGATCACCTTACTCAAAGAAAAAATTGTTTGTGTGCATTCCTTCGCATAACCACATTTTCAAAGTTATAACTTGAACAGCTTGCGGGAAAATCAAATAACGTAGAGTTTGGTATTTTTGTGCTGACATAGCAAATAATTTTGATTATGAAAAATAACTGATCTAAGAGGTTATATTAATTTTGGATGCTAGGCAACAATCCATACCCACAATAAAGCGGTGGGATAAAAAAGAGAATAAATACAATACAGGTTACCACACAACAGGACGTGGAGGATGAAGTAAATTATGACGTGATGCTCATTGAAGGTAGGCGTCATCATCATCTGGTATGCTCTCGGCAATGCCAAAAGCCAAACTACCCCTGAAACAAGTATCACTTGTTTATATTTAAGCTTAACTTCTTTAACTAATCATCATACAATACTATACTATAAGCATTATTCTTTGATGTCTTCTTATAAACGTAATAAACATTTCTTAAGGAAATGTCTGACCGGTCGGTGTAGCTATATCTTTTCATCAATTCAAAAAATAGTGCTTACTAATAACCTTACCGACCCTCCTGCATTAATTTTGCATTTTTCATTTATCCTCTTTTCAATTTACCTATTTCTTTGAGTATTTAAGAAAACAATAAAGATGTATCCCTATAGGAGTCCTTTTCATTTTCGAATACTTATTTTGCATCAAAAGAAATTAAGTTGGAAAATATTTTCACTAGAAACGGAAGAAACAATATGAGAAAATTTGGAAAAAAAAATGATATACGTAGGTACCCTTAATATTGCTTTGACCTGTGTATCCTTTAGCATTTTTCTCCTTTTGTTTTTATTTAGGTTAGACGGAACAATGCGATGTAAAAAATATGTCCGTAGTATTTAAAGTGGAAGTTGGTATCTCTACTACGCACCATTCTGGTAATTAAATCAGATCCCTTTTCAAAAGCAATTTCCAAGAAAAAAGCTTTTAGAAAATAGTGGGTAGGTACCCACCTACATTAACAATCACAAAAAGGCCACGGTGTAATTTTATGTATTCCAGGAATTTTGTACAAATTATTAATCAACTTTCGGTGGAAATATGTGGGTAATCGTAA
Source organism: Cheilosia vernalis (assembly GCA_949126925.1). Lineage (NCBI taxonomy): Eukaryota > Metazoa > Arthropoda > Insecta > Diptera > Syrphidae > Cheilosia > Cheilosia vernalis. The sequence goes on from OX421362.1 coordinate 10,055,581, forward strand.
TCGTATGTAATCAAATTATAATGGTCAGTTGAAAAAGGTTATATTCTCTGCAAAAGTGTGCACCGCTCGATATTATTTATTTGGTAAATACCCAATCCTACTAGGGAAGTATAGGTTTGTTTATGCACAGAATATTTGGTCATTGTGCAAACAATCATCAGATTAAAATCGTTATTCCTGTAGATATTCTATTTTTGCAAAATAGGTACTGTGACAGAAAATCTGCCATCGGCTAAACTAGAAAAAAAGTATAATTTAAAATTCGAAAAACTACAATGCCATTATACAAAAAACCTGCTTACAGTATGAGCAGATAATAAAGAAAAACAATACATAATTACATTTTTTGACGAACATAAATAAAAAAAATAAATAAGCGCCTACCTAAATAAAAAATTAATAGATAAAAGAACAAAGCTTTAATACGTATATTGAGGTAGTCATTTATTAAAAATTAAGAAATTACAGAAGTTTGGAACATAACTATAAAGAAAAGAGCATGGAAACAAATAAGTTTGTCTTTCTGGTAGGTTTATTGTCTTTTTTGACAAAAATAAATAAAGCAAATTAATAAAGAACGTATTAAGTTGAATTTTAGTACCTAAAGTCACACCAACTTGCAGATTATATGTTTTCTTGAACACAAAGTTTGATTAAATGTGTTTTTTTTTAAGAAGTTGTTAAACACGAAGATATAATTTAAAATGGCTTATGTTGTGCATTGATAAATTTGGCATCAATATAAATTAATATATTACTTAAGGAAAAATACTTATACGTACTTTGTTTTGTGGAAAAATTAATTGTTTTTATTATCACCATCAGAATATATCACTCGGTTCGGTGCTATACCAAACGGAAATTTAGCATTTACACAACTGAACTAGCGTTCCCACAAATCTCATGCAGTACCCTCGTCGCTTGGCTTAATAAATTTCAACATCTTGTTTCGAGTGCTCATTGTAGAAATTCTTTAATTTCTTAAAAAAATAATTGTCATGGCATATCCCTTTGTGGCTCAAGCACCTTGTTGATGTCAACCAGTGCTTCTTAATGAGTCTCTTAATTATAAAGCGGAAATTAAACACAGCACCGCCGAAAACAATTCACCATACAAAGGAAATAGCTACAGCAGAGGTACATTGCTCTTGCCGCATGGTATGACGTTCCACTTTATATTCATCTACCAGAGTTCTTTCCTTCATCATCTGATTTCTTCTTCAATTTCGTTATCCTTGTGTAAATATAGAAAAACAAACAACTCCTTGAAAAAAGTATTTAGCTTAAAATCAATTTCTCGCTCAACTCTACAAACCTGTAGCAAAGGTAGGGAGAAGTTGAAGTAGCTAACAAATTTTACATTAACTTTTAAGGCGCTCCGTTTAAAGCGTATATACGACTACCTATATCGTTAAAACTTTTGTTTGCTGGTAGAAATGCCGAGCAACAAAAAAGAGAACGACGTTTCCTCATCTTGTATCTCAGCTGGTATACGCTCACTTCCTGCGTAGATGGAAGTTTGGATCTTTTAAAGCATGGAAACCAATTTCCGTTCAAATGATGGGAAATAATTTCGTCACGCTTGAAAGAATTTCTTATTTCATCGTCGTCACCATAGATAGACGTACTTCAGTCATCTCGAGGCTAACCATGGAACAAAAATTAAAATGCTAAAGTTTGTTATACGCCCTACAGAATTTTCGACTGTAAGGCGCGCTATATACGTATACTTCTACTGCTGACAATATGTGGAATTTTCTCAAAAACAAACGGATTTGTTTCGGGCTCGGAGGAGGAACTTACTTAAAGGATGTCATTCTGAATTGTTATTAGGCTGCTGAGGCTTTAAGCAGAACTTTTGCAGAATTGGCGTAGCCTGTTTGGGAAACTTTTCTCATTTGCCTGCTTAATAAATGGCAGTAATTTTAATTTTTGTTTAACATCAGTTAAGCGTTTAATTGTGACATAAATTTCTCTACAAAAGACTGAATCGGAATGGTTGTAAGGTAGTTTTGTACATTCGAGATAGGTTACCTTAATTATAAGTTGGTAATTTAAAGAAGATCATCTAGTTATCTTAATTAGGATTTGACTAATATTTCTTTGAATCTAGGGTACCTAATGGGGAGTAACTTGGAAGTTTATTAGCGCACGACTTCATGTGACTGAAATACAAATATTTAAATGTTGTGTAAAATTGGTAGTATGTTAGCAATTTTGAAAAAATTGATTTTCAACGAATTTAATGAAACTACACACTTAACAATTATTTACAAATTTACTTGTAACTTGATTATTTACAATGCATCATATAAATTTTCGTACACATTTTGTAGTTTTATGAAGTTAGCTAAAATGAGCTCAACAATCTTGGTTGATTCTAACATAGGTCCGCAGCAGTTCTAGCAAATAAAAAGACAAATTTCTACCGGTAGCTTCTGTGACGAAATCAATGATCACCAGAGAGTGACGACTATTGAATTTTACTTAATAATGATCAACTACTTTGGATTGAACAGTTCTTCATTTCAGTTCCAGATTTTAAATATTTTCTATCTTTTGCTTTTATCACTTAGTGGCTGAGTCGTTTCCTTTCAATTTGAAAATGTCAATGGGAGGCAAAATCTAGTTTTAATTGGTAAAAAAAGTAACTAACTTTCATATACTGCAAGCTTCATAACTCAGACCTTAAGTCGTACTCTTCTTCTTTGAATGAGCTTTTGGAGGAAATATTTTGAATATGAACACGTTTTTACAACAGTTGCCCAACTAAATGTAGAACTATTGATCAATGACAAGGGACGTCGAATAATATTTTTTCCAGTTAAAAAAAATTAATAGTAAATTATAATACTGGTAGGTTATTATACAAATAATGTAGTGCTATTTAACAGACTGAAGAGAAAACGATATGATACAATCGTTTATCAACATCTGATAATCGGAGGAGATCATAGATGTAATGCCTGCATAGTATTTAATCTTGAAGAATTAAGTCGCAACATCTTGGTAGCAAATGGAATGGTTTATTTCGTGAGATGGAGTCATCGTCGAACTGTGTCTGTTTAGAAAAGAAATGATTTCTAATATTCGTTTCTTATGTAGCCTTTTTCCACGATGATGACTGATCCACCATAAAAGGGTGACCAGATCCACACCCAGCAAAAATTGGACACCTTCAGCTTCAAGAAATACAAAAAAAAAAAAAATAATAACAAAATAAAGGTATCTACCTAATATTTCTTAATTCATTAAAACAAACAAAAAACATCAATTTTAACAAATTCAATAAAATTGCAAAAGAAATTGAGCTGTCAAATGCCTGCGTTCAGAAGATTGTTAATAAAAAACAAGAGATGGCGTTGTGTTCAGAAGTGAATGAGTTCGGGTAAAAATACATTTATTTCAAATCGTGTTCACACTTCACACCAGAAAAATTCAGAAAATTTCAGAATTTGTGTTGAAAAAAAAAAGTTTTTTTTTGCAGTTTCGTGGTGAGGACAAATTGAATTTTTTTTTTCAAAAAGATACCCGACATTTTGAAAAGGTTCTGGGCACTCAGAGAGCAGACGGGTGGTGAGAACCATGCTTATAAACATGTTAGATCTGCCATTGCATTGATCTTACGATCACCTATACAAAAAAGTATTGTGTAAGCTCAGGGCCGGCTGCACACTTCAATATTACTTAACTTTGGTCTATAACATCGCCAAAATGAGCTTTGAACTTCTATGGTTTGTAATGCATTGATCGAAAGGGAAAGACCCATCTAAGTTTTCAATCGATTACCTACAACGATTGTTATGGTTTGCTTCAGATCCTAATTACAAACGGCAACGATCAGTTTCACTTACAGATAACAAGTGACAGTACTATATGTCATACTGTTTTTAGTTTTAGTTTTATTTGATCTGCATAGAAAGATTTATTAAAAGATAAATAAATAGTTGGTGCAACAGTTCCGTAGGGACCTTATTCTTAACAACCATTCGTTTTGTGGAACGAATTTAAGGGATCTACATTTTTATGCCGAGTCCAAAACACCAATTGAGCTCTTTCATCTCGGATGTTTGTCAGACGTTCGCGAGAGGTGATGCGGCTGAAAAAACCACAAGTTGGAATTTGGGTTTTTTCGTGATTCGAATCTGGGAACCCAAACCCAAGTGTTAGTCCAATACACTAACCACTTAGCCACTGCGCCTGCAAAAAAGATTTATTAATATAGGTTAAAAATTAATATTTCACTTCTCATTCATTCGCCGGAACGAAACCAATCTTACATCTTTCGAATAATACATAATACATTGACATGCGATTCAAATATGAATGACACTTATGTTTCGGTGGGGGCCACGCCATTTATATGCGTATAAGACGTGTTTTGTATGTTAAGCGTTTTTTTTTTTATTTGTTTTCCTATAAAACATCAATATTAGTTCGATTTGCTCTATCCAAGTACATTGTTAAGATCGCCAGAGACCAAGCTCCTTAATAAATAATAAGGTTGTGTGTATTGAACGTCACGCCTTATCTTGTCATGTCCCGTCATACACATTATGAATATGAATGACACGGCAGTTGTGAAAATATTGTGCGTCGTTCATATTTGAATGACGTGGGCTGTACAAAAGTATGTAGTTTTTTTTAGTAAAGTAGTTAAGACATATCCAACAATTTTCTATTCACACCTTCATGTTGGCAAAATTAGATTGGCAGCGAATGTAGCTCTGCTTCAAACAAAATACAGTATAGCTTAGCTTATGTGTCTAAATGTACGCTTTTGACACCAGGAAAGTGCATAGAAGTCATATCCAGGATCAAACTTCAAAGACCCTACAATTTATTGTTTATTCCAACTTTCCTTAGATTTCAGATCAGATATACGAGTGGAAATGAAGTCAGGTTTGGTAGCAATTTGGTAACTTATGTGAGGTGAAAAGATGGTCAGAGTATTTTTTAAACGCATAATAAGCAAAACACTTTGTTTCGTATCATAGGTTAACTAGCTATGTATCATTTCCTATTCCAGCATGTTAACCGCCATGCCAGAAGTTATACCACCCTCATGCAATGATTAATTATACTCATATTTCAGAAGAACTCCAAGTTGTCCCTACCCCTAGATACATATATCTTACTTTCGCTTGTCAGAAATACTATAGCAAACAAAAACAAAAACAGCATTTTCCTAATTACTATTCGGTAGAGGAAATTAAAAACAAAACTCTCCAAACATCGCCAACGCAGCAGGGCCATCCTACATTCACTCTGTAAAACCATTAGGACACTTCCATCACTGATGGTAAATAATTCACAATTAGAATAAGTTCTAAATTCAGCCTGGTATTGAAGAAAACAGAGAAACACTCAAAATTTAAACCCATCGAATAAGGGATGAAAACTAACTCTTAGCCACTTACCGCACCGAAAATTGTGATTGTCGGTGTTGCAATTAATTTTATTACAGCAACCCACTTCCACCTACCCAGACTTCTTATATTTTATATATACAGAATACAGCAGATTGTAAAGGCCTTTAGGGAGGGCAAAAGATAAACCTCAACACCAAAGCAAACTTTCATCTACCACAATAAATAACGTGAATGGGGATGAAGACTTTCAGCTGCTGTTCTTTGCTACATCGTTTTGATGTTTACATGTGGGTGAAGTGTGCAATCGCAAGCACTAAACTAGGACAACAACTTAGTTGAGCTGTTGTAATTGTCGGATGTGTGCTGCCGTTTTCTGTTTTTATTTTTGTTTTGTTGTCTGGAAGAATGGACGAATAAACTAGTTGAAGGTCCATAACCCTTGTGGGGGCATGTTTGCGAGCTTTGTTAATACTTGGAAAATCAATTTCATTAGGGGTCAAACAGTGTAGACTGGCGTCTATGGAATGATTTTGCAGACGTATTGTGTTACAAGAATACGGCTCTACCACTTTGTATTTGCGAAGATAATTATGTTTAACTTGAGTGAATTCAATCGATAGTTGGAAATTTAGAGTAATGCAATTGGTACTCAATAATTATACGTGGCTACACTTTTACCATATACAATACATACATATAATCATGTATACATCCAGCCGATATTTAATGGTAAGAATGGGTACATCCACTGTAAATAAAACCCGACTACAACCACCGTTTTGTTTAGGTCAGGGATGCAGACGGCACCCTGCGTGGTTATGGATTTTTGTTGTCTTCAACATTATACCAAAAACAAGGAGCAGACTTCGTATATCTAAGCAAAAATATAAAAGTACGTACCATTCTTTTTATCCGACGAACAAGTTGAGGATGGCTGCAGAAGAACTCTAGAGCGTAGATAATCCGCATACAATTAGTCCTTTTTTTAATTAATTTTACCTTCTTTTCCACATTTAATCCTTTGGTTTCCTTTTAACCTATTCTTCGCCGTAAATTTACTGTGCACTTGTATAGAGTAAATGTGTACAGAAATAGAAATCACTTTAAGTAGTTTCCGTATGAAATAATATTTTCTAATAATTATTAAGGACAGGAAACAGTGTCTAGGTTCCGACCACACACGTCAGATAATATTGTAACAACACCACCACCCATGTAGACCGCACTGACTCGGAGAAGGGAGCATTATGAACTATATTTCACTCTAAACTGTGTATTCCAGAACTATTTCGGTTGACGTTGTTTGCTGAGACGACAAAGAAGCAGCAGCAGCCAATCTTAATGAGCGATGACGATGACAGCTATCGGTTTACTAACTAATTCACTTAGAGCATGTCAATCAATCATCTTCAGTTGCACATGTAAACACACTTTATTCTGTATATACACATTCCAGATACTCATATGACCAAGCAAACGACTTCGCACATTTCGGTAGAATTTAATTTATTTTTCTCCATTCTTATGTCACCGTCATTTTATGAAAACTCACGTGTCAGCAGCAGATGCATGGACTAAAGGAAAAACTCTTTGGCTGGAAATAATCCGACAATCCGAATCGTATTTGAAATACCAACGACAACAAGAAAATAAAACCGTCAAGCCTTTTATAAATCACTAACGATTTTTTTTATATGTATTAAATTGGACTTTTTTTTTATTTATATCCATAATTTTGTGTAATTTATCATAATTAAAATTTTTTTCTTTTAATTTAAATTTCACCGAAAGACATCGTGGCGTCATAAACGGTAGACGCTAGGAGACTAGTTTCCCAATCACGGTTTTTCCCATACATCTGTAGCTGTGGGGATTTTGGTGTTTTTCTGTTTTCGATGCGCGTAAACCACCGAACGGGTGGTGGTTATTCGGAAAATGAGGGAAAGCTGTATTCCTTATTTTCCTTGGATTGTAATCTGGGTGAGAGCGAATTTCTAGCGCACATACAGAGTAGAGCGATCGAAAGGGAAGAGAAAGTGGTTTCTGGAGTGTTGAAGAGAGGTAAAGGAAAAATTTGTTGGTGTACATTTCCAATGACGTGGTGAGGTAACACACCCAAAAGTGCTTGCGTTGGAAAAAGGAGCGAATGGAGGCGAAGCTTTTTCCGACTTTCCCGGGAAATGTGCTCAGTCGAGGTGGAAACTGTTAAACTGTCAGTTGTTGTGTGTGTAATTTTTTTTTTTTTTTTTCTCTTCAGAACTGAGATGACATTTATTTGGGGAGACTATAAAAAGTAATTCCATTCTTGGTTCTTTTGCACGATTTAGAAGGACGTAATAAAAAATTATTCGTATTATATGGCTCGATGGGTACAACAAAAGTCCCAGCTGCTTTAAGCTCAGATACCAGGCGCTTGCTCTCTTATACACAGGAGATGCACAGTCGTTTTTAATATTTTACTCAACCGCCAACAAAGCGCATGCTTACAAATTATTTCGAGAGGGTATTTTGATGCATTTCGATTCGATACATCATAGACGTTTCACAGATCAAAGTGGCAGTCGTGGGTCTACGTTACATTTAGGTACTGAGGTATTTTTCTTAATTGGTATTTATCACAGCGAGTAACTGCGTTAATACAATCACCGTTTCCTACAGTCGAGATATGGCCTATCTCAATGCTGATCTGGAATTCCTCTGGAAAATGTTACCTACATTATATTTGCAAAAATTCAGTGGGTATGATTCAAACATATGTAGATAAAAATGTAGCTAAATAGGATACACGTTTACACAAATTTGTCTGCGGTCCTGCAGTTGTAGAACATCTCACAAGGTGGATGACTTGTGGCTCGGAAGGGCGCTGTCACATGTGTAGATGTGCAGAGAGCAGATTACAGAGTGCTCTGTTGATAAATCGAATACCGTAAATCATTGTGTATGGCCACAAGCCAATAGCAGTGGGTAGCAAATGTTTGTAGTCTATATTTCTTTTTACTGTAATGCGATCGATAGGTTTATATCACCCAGTTCGATGGACTTACTTATAATCGAATGTAACAGAGGTACTGACAGAATCTGTGGATGGAAACAAAATATGATCGAGAACTTGCGTTTCAAACAAGTTTTTGAAAACTGTGTCTACCTCTCAATTCTCCCTAAATTCTACCTAAGAATTAAAGTAGGTATTAAGTTCAGAAAAAAAAGGACCCTATATCTGCTTCACCATCCATTTGAGCGCGATTCTATTTATGATATATTTTTCGATTAAATAAGGCCCGATAACCTTGTAATAGATAGGCGGGACAATGACAAAGTTGACTATGTTATATAAACTTTTGTAGGTTCTGTCACATTTTTTTAAATAATAATAACATGACTTTGGAACAACTTTTATGACAATGTTGGCACTCTTCTATAAATTCCTCATAAATCGCTCCATTCTCTTTCAAATACCTATCCATCTGCATAATTCAGCCGCATAAATAAAAGCGAAACAACTTTTAACTTACTTCTTTTCGGACAAAACTGCAAATACTTTTTAAATGACAAACTCATGCCACAGCTGGCTGTTAAGCTATTTTCATGCTTATATACATTTTAAAAAGATAAAAAAGGAGTAAGTTCAGTATTTTCAGGTAAGTTATGTTCGAAATTCCTTACACTGTGGTGTGAGGATGTCGGTCCACGATGAACGAAGACATATTTAAATAGCAGTCCATAATATTGTCCTTTTTATTGCCTTAACTTTCTTGGAACTGAACCGAATTCGCGTATGCAAAGCCAACTGTCAAGTTGAGTTGAACAACAGTGTGCGAAACGACGCTCGCTTGTATAGAGCTGGTATACATAAAATACGACATAACAGCGAATCCATTATGACATCAGATAGCTACCAAACCCAAAAGTTTGTTAAAGAAACTTTCTTCAAAATGATTACAAGAAACACAACATTCAGCCATTCATTCCAACGCAGATTACAACTATCAGTAGGATTAATAAATAACACTTTGCCAACTCCTGCTGACAGTTCCTCCAGCAATTTGGCAGACAAAAAACAACAACATATAATCACAACTCAGCAAATAAAGGACTAAAACAGCTCCCATTATAGGCACCAACATAATTCCGGGGCTGCCAATACATGAATATGGTTTCCGACTTTTTAATCAGAAATGGAATCGGATTTTCATCCCTTCCTGCATTCATATCTTCAAACAGTTTTTTTGTTGTTAAACTGTTGTTGCATGTTTATCATGTAGCGCACCTTTTTCAATAATTACAAATTGGCACGCAAATTTCTGCCCTATTTCCCAACTCACCTAGGGGAGAGGCAGTGCTGATGAGAAATCATGAAAAAATGTGTATCGCAAAATATGTATATGAAAAAAAAAAAAACTTGGCAGGAGAAAATGGAGTTGTGTCACAATGAAAAACGCACTGTCAGCTAAGGGTATGGAAATTATTAAGAATGACTACTTTTAAATGATAAAACAAGTTCCCACCCATATACACATTAAATTGGTTCTACTGATTACTGTTGGACATAACAGAAAAGGATTAAATCGTTGATTAGCATGCCACCATTAGGTATATTATCGTTACTCATTTCAAAGTATATCCGAATGACAGTTGTGCTCATTTGTTTTCCATTTGTAGAACTTTTATGTGGTCAAGCGAAGTCCTCATGCACCGGTCGATGTTTAGAAATGAGTAGGACTTCATAGACAGATTATGGGCCTGACTCGTACTTCTTGTATTTTCCCCAAGGTTATTAGCGATGTGATTGTCAAATTAAAGGTAAATTCCTTCCTACAAACTGAGTCTAAACATCGACCAAAAAAACAAGAAAAAAATAGCAGGTGCATAGGGACCTTACGCCTATCTTCTCACAACCACTCGTCTTATGTGAGTTTTTTTTTTTACGAATGGAAGGGATTTACGATTTGTTGCCCATTCAAAACTGCCAGTTGAGATTCTCTTTCATGACTCTCGGACTTTTAGGCCCATTTTATTCACTCGAAGTTGAACACAACTTGGGAAGTTTCCCATATAAAAATCCTCAAGTTGTGTTCAAATTCGAGTGAATAAAATGGGCCTTAGACTTTTTCGAGAAGTGGCGCGGTGGAAAGAAAACGTTGAGTCGGTTTTTTGTTTCGGGGATTGAACCTAGATCCTGCTATCTTTGCGCGCAATTAAAACTAGGTACTGCTTATTTCTGTTGTAAGAGATAGATCAACTTTATTTGATAACTAAATCACATACATTATTTCTTGCGGTTAATTTTTTTTTTTAATTTATTGAATAAAGTATAATTTCACATTAAGATTGATCTTATTTGCTGTGATTGGCTTAAAGTTAAACAATTTAAGAATAATACAATAGTAAAAAGTCATTTTAGTGATTTTCAAAATCGAGTTTACAAATTTTAGGGGAGGAAAAATTCAAATTAAATTATTGTAGGTACATATGTAGGTATAAAGATTTATGTTATATATAAGCTTTCAATATTTAAATGTTCTAAAATTTAGCAAGTTTATATGAATAAATATGATTTATGTATTTCTAGCTAAGTATTCAAAACGATCAGTTTTAAATATGTTTGCGTTTGTGATTCTTCTGAGGTGTATGAGTAATGAGTTCCATTGGCGGGTGGCATGGACAAAAAGAGTACGCTTAGATTGTTTACAGTTAAATCACGGCTGTACTCGTTCACAGCTCACTGCAAAAGAAATATGAAATATGAGCTATTTTAATAAAGTATCGCAATATATTCTTATAACTTACTAATATTTACGTACAAAAATATATTTAAATTTTCCTAAAATGCTGTCAACTACCTATTGATACTGACTTTGCCTAACTAATGATTAATTAAATTAAATTAAATTAACCTTCCAAACATTAATTACTGCCAACACTAAAGTACGTATTCAAGAGAAGACACTGCTTTGCATTTTAATTTTAATTTCGAACCTTTCTTTTGCGACATTTGCACTCGATATTAATCATACTCAAATGTTGGTCTGCCTCCAGCTGCACCAAACAAACCTGAACTGATGACATTTATATTAGCGAAGTGCTAAACAAAGTTAAGGTATATGCAGTATGCACACACAGTTCTTCTGGTCATTTTTCAATAAGTACGTACTTTTAATTAAATCAAAAACTTTCCGGGCTCAAAAAGTTGAATGATGGAAATTAATTTTACCTAATCGAGTTGAATTGAGGTCGTTTTACTTTGGCAATAGTTATGTGAGAATAAAATGTCACTTTAGCGGTCTGCACGTACATATAGGTAGAATGCAAAAAACAAAATCTCAAACTCAATTTAGATTCAAAAACTTTCGAAACTGTACGTGTACGTATATATGCGGGTAGATAGTGTGAGTTTGTTAAATTATTTGTGGGGTATAAGAGCTAGCTGCTTGCCATACTATTGCGGCCCTTGAACTCAGATACACTCGACATTAGTTCACTAAAAGTTTTCACTCGACAGATGTTTGAGAAAGTTCTTCAATGAGTTTTCTCAACTTCCAAAATGGAAGAAGTGATTTTCATTTGTTTATTGATTCCATTCAGTTACAAATTGCCTTCCAATGACTTATGGTAGATATTATGTATATTCAAAAAAAATTTAAGGTTTTCTTAAGGAGAACAGGCTCAGTATGGGTAAGTATATGTATTCGAGATATTGATGTTCTAGGTCGAGGATGTGAAGGGTTCACGAGACACTCTTCTGAATTGTATAGTTCTTAAGTTTTGTTGTGTCAAATTATGATCATTCTGTAATAATCTGAGATGTGACCAATTAGTTTGTCATTGTGGAAGGATATGACTACCATTAGACCAAAAATGAAACAATTCCATATTTTTGTTCATAATACTTCGTTTACATAATTTCTGAGTAGGTACCTACCCAACTATACTTTTGGTTAGCTCATTTCTGGAATAGCTAAACTTAGACGTTCTTCCAAACTAGTTCGACACTTTTACAGTCACTTTGATGAAGTCAGTTTCGACGTTAAAGTGTATATCTGTGTCGGCGAGCTAGGATTTCGAAACTCTTATACGTAGCTGCATGTTATATAAAATTTTCGGGAATCAACAATTTTCGAAGTCTCGTTGAAAAATTCGCGTCAGTATGAGAGATTTTCGCAGATATTCTGTCTGATGTACCACATCAGCCAATAGTAGGTCATTGTAAATACAAGCAGCTACACTATTTAAATATACTTCTTTGTGGCCACCTTCGTCGCGAAATATGTCAACATAGTATAATATATGACTGCAGATGGGTCCGATAATAACCGGCATTCAAAGTCACTATGCGACAGAATGAACTTTAAGCCTAGGCAAATAAATAAGTAGTCAACAATTCTTATTTACTCTCAAAGAAATTCTTATGAAAGCGAGACATATTAGAGGCTTCACCAACCCTCACTCAAAACAACAATTCAAAGAAAAAAAAAAAAAACCGACTCAATCACCCATTACCTGGAAATTCCACAGAAACACATTATAATTACGATGTCTAAGTCTAATGCTGTCGAAATCTGATTCTAAGCTTCTTACCCGCCAGTAGTCAATATTAAGTGCATACCAGGAAACCCTCTCACGCAAACCAACCCTTGGTGTGGAAGAAATCAAATTTTGTGTGGATTGTTTCCGTACATTTCGAAGTGCCCTTCCTTTCTGAGATGTTACTCAAAATAACTTCATATCCGTATTCAATACGGCTTTCCATAGAGAAGAGAAAAGGCGTAAAGGGAAGCGAACAAAAGAGAAGCAAAGAAAATTCCAATTCCCTTATAGCTTTGTGTTGAAAAACAAATTGAGAATCAAATATTATAAAGAATTACGAAAAAATTGTCTAAAATGTATTTTCTTCAAGGCCCGTAGTGGTACTATAGTCGCATGTCAAGGGCTTTATTGTATGAATGCGTCTTCTTCCTACAACTACCACGTAGCACCCTCTACTGCTGCTGCCATAGTTATGTTGGTTAAATATACATATTTTTTGTAGTTAAAGAATTTAATCCAGCTTCTTTTGACATATGATTTGGGTAATAATTTTCCAACGTGGGACATGTCTATGATGGGGCCATAACTAGCCAATCGTTGGCAGAACTACCGACCATCAATAGACAGAAGCCAGGTGATTTGAATGCGGTGTCAAAAAACTACAGCATTCTTCTGACGACACTTTTCTGTTCCACTTTAGAATTCATATTATACCGCTTGTCGACATGTTACACTAGGAGTATTTACAGAAGCGTATATATGCTTTTCAGGCAGGAGTTTAGGGAGTCCTCCAATTCTAGTAATTTTTAATTATGCTTATATTTATTTTATTTTCTACTTTTTGATTTAAAACAAAGGAAGAAAGACTAAAAGCCTTTAAGAGCACTACATTGGCGAATTGGTAGGACAGCGCCAAAAAAGCGACCGGCGTTAACGAAAATGTAAAACACACGTTTTTAGAATCGCATCAGTAGGTACTGCGAAAATAGACATAGCACATTTGTTCGATATGCCCAATCCTATTGTGTTGAAATGCTAACACAAACAGACAAATATTTTTTTAAGCAATCCATTTGAATGAGTGCAGCCATGTTTTTTTTTTTTTTTTTTGGTGTGCGACTATAATACCTACCTTTTTGTTAAATTAGAAAGGGGATGTGGTTCCTAACGTTTGTAAAGAAAAATCGGGCAAAAAAAAAAATTGCCATTGAATCGACTGTTTCCTAACCCGTAATTTTTTGTTAGGTACTACATTAGAAAGAACCGTTTATGTAACTATTTTTTTAATTACTCTGCCAATGGACGATGTAAAAAGGAGAATCTACAAAAAATGTTAGATGATGCAACAGTTTTGAAAAATAAACTTTTGCCAAGAGTAGCGGAATGAAATTTCACCATTTCTTGTTCCGTTGAATTTGAAGAAAAGGTCGCTCCAGCAAACATAAAGGCATAATAAATTAAACACAATGGGGCATATTCATAATTATAGATATAGAATAAACCTGGGTCTAACTAAACTCAAATTTAAAGTTAACCCACAGGTAAAACCCAACTGCTATTCTTAAAGAATTTGGCAGCTCTGTTTAAAAAAAAAGTTTTGCGTGAGTTTGAGTTGGTCCGAACGCATTTAAGTGTTTTGACGACAAGCGAAACGATGTCAAAATGATTTAAAAAAAAAGGAGCAGAGGTATATTCAAATAAAAATATGAAAGCTGCTGGATATAACAGAATCCCGAATCTAAAAGACCAGTGACATCGGATGAAGAACTCAGCACGGAAAAGTGTAAGCCAAATGAGAGTAGCACAAAGAGCAACTGGAAATGTAGTTGTTATATAGGAACCCAATATCACATCATTTTTTGTGAATTTCTTAAATTTTATTTTCGTTCACTTGATTTTAAAGTTTAATGGCGTTAAAAACAACTCAAACATACGTCCTGTCGTGTTTAATGTTAGACTAGCATTTTTCACATAGAGTTATAGACATGGGTTTAAATTGTCTATGAATTAAATAAACTCCGGTTTAGTTTAGTTATAACATAGAAATAGCTTATCATAGGTCTATGAATATGCCCCAATGTAGTTACCATCTATGATAAGAAGTAGGCCTTTTTGTCCCAAGGAAGCGTTTTATTGAAAGATTTTACATTTGCCAAAGTTTTTGGATCGAAATAATCCGATCAATATCTAACTAATCTTAAGATCCACTTTCCTGAGAATTGACCAAAACCCTCTGTAATTACTTCGGAAAGTGAAGCTGCCTTAATCGAAGGTGCAAGAGATCGTGTAAACCTAAACATACACCGAAATATGTACATTTATCGAACCAAAATCCTCCTCTCCTTCATTCGAAAATGCTGAAAATTTTCCAATAAACTCTATAAGCAAGTACATACTTAAAATAATATTTGTACTTACTCATCGCATTGCCCTAGATACTGTCCGGATCCACAGCTTCGCACATAAGGCGAACCATGGAAGGTTCTCAATGCAGTTCCAGGTAAAGGACGAAAGCATTAATTCCTAAATCTCCATTCGCCTTGATCTATGTGTTTAAAATTGCACATCATACACGTATTAAACGGCAACACAAGACACAACACTGTAGTGCAGCAGGACATGCCAATGACAGTGCCAGTGCTAGGCTATTCGAATACACGCTGTGCAGAGTGGCCATCATCACCATCGATATTGTGTAGTCATCGCCGTCTTCTATCCTGCCCATCTCAGTTTTGATGGGTATATGGCCATAGTTTGTTGGTAGGTACTTGTCGTCGTCGGCGACGTCTACACATTAACAACGTTTATTATCACAAATGGATTATGTTGTCCTGAAATTTAGTAATCTCATATCCCCCCAGAGTATTTCGGAGTTCACTTCATATACTCGGACGTACCTACCCTCCGCACCAGACTATCCAAAGTGTACTTCTGTGCATGATGAATCTCTGTTGCTGTTGAGTATAAAATCAACAAATAATTTAATTACCAATACATGATGACATAATGTGGTTAGAGTATTAATTAAATCTTCCAATCTATGTGGTGTACCTACCTACATCTCTTACGGGCAGCTGCATCTGATCGAAAGTGTGACGCGTGTTCTTCAAGGACTTTCAAGCTATGTTATATTTGGATGTGCTTGCTTTTGATATCGTTCAAGTATGTTGAACGGTAGTCCATTCACAAAGAATGGCGAAATGTCTCCTGTGCTTCCTTTATGGAATATTTGGAATTTCAGTGCTATGGCGAATGTATGATGGAAATTGCATTCTTCATTCTACCTTCAGGGAGTGTGTCTGTAAGTCTATGTTAATTCACAAAGTGTAAATGAATCAGCCGAGTTATATGTAGATGCTCGTAGAATAGAGGGCAATATTCTGTATTGAGCTCGATTTGAGCTTGAAAGGTAGGCAGTTTCCCGATCAGACGTAGTACCTCATGGAGTACTTCAATTACTTAATAGATATTGATGAGCAAGGACTGTTAGTAAACATTTCTTTTTGTGAAATATGTGTCTTGCGAATATTTTATCAAACCACTGACAACGATGGTATGGAAATTAGTTCAAGACGAGCATACAGGGAGAGTAGGTACGTGCCTGACTCTCTGCCATAACATCTAATTTTTGTGCTCACCTCAAAAAGTGACTTATAGAATTTCCCTTGTGTTTTTTTAATTTTATCAGCCAATAAAAAAAATTTCTGACTTATCGGAGTGAGTAGTAATTCTTTGCCGAAGAAGGTCAGTTACATATATCAGTTCTCAGTAGATCAAGTTTATTGAATTAATCATACTTGCAAGCCATTTTACTCATTCAACCATTGACACAATTAATTAGGATTAAGATTCTATCGGCAATTATTATATTACATGCACAAGCTGCCGTCGGCACGTATACTCTTCATATAGCTGGCACAACAAGCTCTGCATCAGAGAACGTAAAATATTCTTCGGGGCAATTACAAGTCCTGCATGGTTGACCATAGTTAATTAATTTTCCTGCTGTCGTTCCGGCTGCCGTCTCATCGGGTAGAAGTTGTCATCCTTTGCTGTCGCAGGAAGTTCATGTAATTTCTCTTCTCCCCGACATCGCATCGGTTAGTAAGATAATTCAATTATTATGATACGTGTTGTAGTGGAAGGAGTTTTTTTTCTTCTTTTTTTTTGGCTCACTCGATAATAATGCTATGATTTTTAAGAGCTCCCAGTCATTTCGCGTCGCATTGGTATTCTTTTAATAAGTATTTATGAATCTTCAGCAACGACTGAATTGAATCGACTGAAGGGTATGTATGGAATAATAGGTACCAATATTTAAGATTAAATTATTAAGCAACGAAGGCGGTTAAGATTTGTCTTAAATTCAGACAACACAAAAATATTTTGCGAGGCGTATTCCCCAATATATAGGTGAGGCATAATGGGATGCAACAGCTATTTGCACCATGCTTATAGCTTGCGGTTCTCCTATAGAGATTGGTAGAACAACACGGTACCTACTTGATGTATTCATCGAGATTAGCGTCTGAGCATAGCTCAATTCTCAATGCCATTAAAAAGCTAAAATGTCATTTAATCTTACCAGTTCGGATGAATTGACTTCGATTACCATAAACAAGCTACTGTCGGATACAGCGTGCCAAACTAGGGGTTGGATAGTTAGGACTCTGTAAATGAAATAGAACACGAAGCTGGCCAACGATCAAGTGACAGTCACTAAAAAAATATTATTTGACGAAGTAAAATCAATTTGGAGTAAGAATTCAACTCACGACAATTCAATCAATAATTTTTGAGGCAAATATTATGAACCAATAAGATACGAAGTATTCGAACGACTGAATTGATAAGCCTTCTCAGAACATTGATTTATACTTGCGGATGCTAATCAGACGTTTACAGAAGATGACAATCCCACATACATAATTATCCACGGTCTTGTGCATCCCAAAATTATGTTAATAATAAGTTTATACAAAATTGTTAAGCAAATCATCCGTAAATTGAGCCAACAGTAAGCATATCAGCGAGCTAATTAAATATTAACCATGTCCTGATTATCTTTCTAGCACTTGATTCCCCATACATCTGCTGCTGCTTACTCCAACAGATTTTAGTTATTCAGACAAGTGTTGTCTGCATGCGAAATAATTATCTTCCGTTCTGTAATTTACAAAATCGGGCAGCCTACTAATTCCGACTGATTGACATCAACCAAATGGCAATCCTAAACCCCGTAGTTACCGCACAAAATCCATAATGACCAAACTGCAGATACATACATTTTCCTAGCATTTGACCACAAATGTCAACATTTGGTTTGCAATTAGTCCCTCTATGTACGAGTATTGCCTGCCCGCTCACCCGCACACAAACTGATTGATAATTAACACAATTTAAATCATACCATAAAACTAATCCTCCAATTACTGGTGCTTAATCATCAAATGCATCATTATGAGTCCACCAATCGCCGGAAAATGTGGTCAAGAGATGAATTAACAGTATAT
The DNA here is from genome assembly GCA_949126925.1 of Cheilosia vernalis. Classification (NCBI taxonomy): domain Eukaryota; kingdom Metazoa; phylum Arthropoda; class Insecta; order Diptera; family Syrphidae; genus Cheilosia; species Cheilosia vernalis. The sequence goes on from OX421362.1 coordinate 10,073,990, forward strand.
ATTCATCGTTTACAAATAAATTATCTGCCCAGTGGGGTGGCGTGGAGAATTGTAGTTTTTAACTACAAGTGGAATGACTTACCAAGATGATTTATATAAACTAATGTGGGTTGGATTTTGTCACCCCAGAAAGAGTAACCGCAAGATGTATAATTAGAGAACCGATGAAACCTGCCAACAAGTGCGGTTTCACATAAGTCATTTTGACAATCTCTATCTAAGCACAAAACCGCCAGCAGTGTTTTGCATTTTTTTTTTTAAATTCCCATTGGCGTATTCAGTATTGTGGCTTCCGTTTATAGCGTCAGATAACGAATTCCGAAATCATTGTTCGACAATCGTACTTGTTTACTTGAAAAAAAAAAAAAACATTCAGTAATTCAGTTGTAAAGGTAAATATTAATAGTCGAAGAATCAAAACAGTGAAGGCAGTTGATATAGTACATTAGACCAGAATATCGAAAACTGAAAGTAGGGATTTTTTGGATAAAAATGGGTTGAATTTTGTACTGAAAGAAGAATAGATTTTCTATATGCACTCAGTCACATAACCAAATTATCTCTAATAAACACAGAGATGAAGTCCAATTCAAGAGACCCTCTTCTTTGGCATACCGATCCTTGTTATAGAAATATTTACAGAGGTTCTAACTTCTAAATAGGAACTTTATAGGTGAATGTGACCCTATCGAATGAAAATCGCTGTTATAATCAATATCAAAGAAATCCTCAAATCTCAATAACACGGGACATACTGCATGCGACCATTTGGTAAAATTTAATTAAATTTGTTGCCAATTGTCACTTTCAAACAACTAGATACAGGTTGAGGAATTTTTTTAAACACTGTAGATATTTTAACATTTTATTTGATTTTTAAAAATTTAAATACTTTTTTTCACATCTCGGGCCTACGCTAAATATGAAATCGTAGAAAGAAACAGAAGTGAAAATAAAGGTTGACTGTTATTTGCATGCTCTTAGTGCAATAATTTGTTGAGAAGGGAAAAGTTAGTAATTTCAGTCGAAAGTTTAGTTACTGTGACGAATCTGCATCTTCTTACTTTTTCTTCGCTAAGAAACGAACTCTCCCTTTATTTAAACTGATAGACATACCTGCAATATGTAGATACTTGGAATGCTACCTACCTATGTGTAGTGTACCCTTGCAAATTCTGATGTTTTCGTACTCCCAAAATCATACAATTCTACACAAAATTAAAACACACATGTGATGATTTTACCTGCATTCGTGATTCTATCCAGAAACTTATAAACGATTTATTTGCGGTGCAAATTCTACAGAGAAGTTGGTGTACTATCTGTCGAGTCTGGGCTAATGCATGTAAAAGAAAAATCATCTGAGAGTGCATGTTTGCATAAAACCACACTAAACACATGCATAAATGTATGAAAAGTGAAAATTTCATGAATACAAATGAAATCATCAGTGCGTTTATATAAGTATATGTCTGCATTTGGGCAATGAAAAACTTTTCGATTGTGTAGGTAGGTACGAGTATATGGCCAAGATTGTTTGAATACTTAAACTTTTTAGAATAGTTTACGCAAAACTGATGTTTTCACCAGCTGCATAACCTCAGGTGATAGAATAATTTTAAAATAATTTCAAATTTATATAGCTTGGAAGTGTTGGACTACACCCTTCTGCTATGAATATAATGTGAATATAAATTATATGTATGTATATTCGAAGGTAGGGAGGTCCCACTTTTCGTTAGAACCATGTTAGTTCCGGGTGCGATTTTTGGTTCATCTGACTTCTGCGACCTACGTATCATTACATTCAAATCCTTTACCTGCAACCGCGGCAGTTGCATTCCAATTTATTTTTAAATCCCTTCTATACTTGATCCATAAATGAGGAAAACAAACATTTTGTCCATTGTTCTGCATCGTGTGTCTTCAAGTTCGCCATTAAGATAAGAAGCTTCTGATGGACTCAATAGAAATGAGTATAACATTTTCGCCACATTTTCATTCAATATTGACCTCCCTCCATGTCATTAAGTCTTCGCAATATCCAACTTCGCAGACAGATGAACGAATGTTTTCTGTGAAGAGCAGATAAACATAATATACAATACAATAACATCTAGATGATGTAGCAATATTTATGTGCTTTAGATATATAGATAACGTCTGTGGATCTAGAATATCGGATTGAATGAGACAACACAAACAGATTTTGGCAAACAACTCGTGAGCACTGTGGAAGCGTCAGACAATTTAGTCAAGTCCATGATGGTGAGTACGTACGAGTATATACCATAAGAATGCGAGTAGTACGAGTATCCGGGAGTGGTCTATACGAAAACGAAAGTCTGCAATTCTATTCGAAGCTAAAATAATATCTTTCCACTATGGGAACCAAAAGACTCAAAAACATTTGCGCCGCATAGTTTCATCGGTGTCCTTGCACATGATAAATCCTTTCTTCAGTTTTCTTTTCCTTTGTTGTATTGTTTTCGAAGAAAACCGTGTTCATTTGGACTAGTTTAGAGCAATGAGCAGCAAAGCTAAAAAGCTAATGGAAAGTGCGGATGGAAAAAGCGAGTGGAGCATTCAGGCTTATTGCAGTCACTTTCCAACTGACAATAATTGTACCACTGATTCCTGAGAGATGTTCTTTATGGTCGTGGTATTTTCCGGATTAAATTGATGTTCGATTTCTAGTGCCATATGTGCGGTTGTCACCGTTCGTAGCGATAAGTGCAGTTGCAGGAGTATATAGCTATCCCACGCAGTGATTGAGAAATAGACTCGTTTTTTTTACCATCAGTGACTTTAGTAGGATATTAATAGGAAATCTTTGCAGGAGGACACTCAGTTCGACATAAAATCTGATTTATCGATTTACGATGTACGTTTATTGTAGCAGTATTCAGTTACATTCATATGCTCAATTATAGAGTCATTTCCAGCGAGTTCGCCAAAAACTGAATTTAGTAAATATTTAACACACCTTTAGGTATAGTTATACGCACGCACCTCGAAATGGAATTTCACAAATAAAATTTTCAGTCTTCTATTGAGTCTTAATTTCCAACTCTAAGACGTTTGACCGAAATAGATTTAAAAACTACAGAATGAAATTGACTCCGGTTTTCACAGTGGCATTTCAAAATCTTGCAATCATAAGTACTATAGGACCAGGTTTATCGTTATCAAAAGCCAAGACTTTAAGCTTCTAACCCAGCCGCAATTTTATAGATACACACGCGCTTGATGCTTTTAGTTTACTCACCACCTTGAAAGAGATTATATCAATCTTCCCTTTAAAACAAACTCCATTATACAAATATTTGCTGACATTAATATGATGGAGCATAGGTACTGCATACAGGGGTATTCACGCAAGTAAAAAAAAAGAACCCAAAAAGCAGCCATCCGATTAAAATATAAAAATTAAACTGTCGTATACGTATAAAAATGGAATAAACATTCGCAAGCACAATTTTGATAAACGGTTCAACATTTGCATAAAGTGTCACTTGAACAGATACAGAAATACAAATGTAAACAATATATTCGTGTACACATGTTTCCTGCAAATACCATGCTACGCTGTAGATACACTAAACGTTGCGCAAAGACAATTTATTGCACTTTACTACATCTGAGACAGTAGCAATTATCTCAGTTTTTGCTATTAATACATTTACCCGGATTATAGAATGTGGATGTGTCTGCTGAAAATGTAATTCCTTGAACTAGGATTAATGACATTCCCATCCGCGAAAACAAATGGAATTGCGTTTATTCATAAGCATAAATACCTATCTCGACGTTTATCTTTCTAATGGAATATGCAAATTTGTGTTGTTTTCTTTTATTTAAGCGAAATGAAATTTTTTTTTTCGTTAGAAACTCTCCATTCGCTCTTAGTAATCGGTTGTAAGCGAAAAAAAGAATGCCTGCCAGTTATAAAAAGAGGAACGACTATTATTCTGCGTGAGAAAAATGTTTTCCTCGGGTAATAGGAATTTTCTTACAAAATTATAAAGAGATTCCTATCCTTTGTCTTGAATTTATTTATTAACAAAATAAGGTGCAAATAGTTGACGGAGTATTCCACTCGATAGTGTCATGTTGAGGCACTACCACTTTTTACATTGTAAACAATTTTAAAATTGCAATGAAAATAACACTCCCACTACCAACGCACATTTCTTCTGCATCCTTTCATTTTGATGGAGAGAAGAATCTTTTTTTCCAATATCCAGCCCCGGGTTCTTATCGATTGGTGGTGCAATGTCTTGCGAGGAAAAACTTCATCCACACCTAATTCCTTTATTTTCTGTTCTTTGACAAGAAAATGAAAAATTGCAGTTTATTCTCTTAGTTTGTCCAATAGAAGTTTCAGGCAAATAAAAAAAAAAGAAAAAAAAAGAAAGAATGATAACCAACAAAAAGGAAGAAGGAATAATAATACTTCGTGGCTACTTCATGGTCGATCATCAATTTAAGAGCTGTCAATTGAGGGAACATTTATGATTAACAGTTTCTGACGAGGGTATAGCTCTCAGTTGATGGTCCACACGCAGCTGCTTGGAATATATACGATGAGTGGTGGGTGAACTTACAGTTCTATCGTGAGAATATTTCTGTGTTGTTTAGTTTCTGTTAAAGTTTTGGATAGCGGATTAAACTTTACTAGGGTTCGGGCAGTGGTATAGAATTAGAGAATCTACAATTATAGTGAAATGGCTTATAATACAAAATTAATTTAATATTTGTTTGGGATCCTTGATTATTAGTAAAGGCCGAATATATTTGAAAACAAATTACATACAGGCATTGCATCTCTGCGCAATCACCGAAAGATATACATAGATTTGAGTTAGTTTTTGAGAAATTAATCTTCAGTTCTAGAACTTTCATCATGCGAGTAAAGGTCTTATGTAAATTTAGGTAAATAATTAGTTCGCCGCTAGTGGCTATGTATGTCCAAGATGCGTTGCGTATTCAACATACTCTATGGCAAAACCTTTTGAGTGCCGAATACGGATTTGGAACAATACCTCTTGCATGTCCAGATATGTATACATCAGATTAAGTCCAAGAACGAAAATGTATAACTGCAAACGACACCAAAACTTTGCAGTACATTGTATGACGTATCGCAGTGTCATCAGCGATGCTGTAAAGGTGCCAAGTCTCTTATATTATTACAATTTTTTCCATATATTTTTTTCATTTACATCAATTAATAATTCGTTGTCGTTTAAAGATATACAGCCGTATTAATAATAGTAGCGTAACTACATGTTAGGCCTAACTAATGGCAAACACATTAGTTAAACTCAAATTCCTATTAATAAACATTTTTAGAAGATAACTAACGCTTCGTAACTTTCATATAACTAACTAACGGCAGGAGGTCTGTTAGCGAGTGAGTAAATCATAAAAAAGTGACAAATAAATTAAATTAAAATTTGGAAAATTGTAGAACAATGGCTGACCGGTTTACAGTGTTTTTAAATAGTGTAAATATTTGGTGAATATGTTAGGGGAGGATTCGGTTATACCATCGCCCCAAATAGAAAAAAGTGTATCAAAAAAGAAAAAAACCTATTTACAAATAAAATATTCAAAAATAAATAAAAATTTTCTGTTGTTTTTTTTTTTTTTTTCTATTTCATTTGTCACAACTGAAATTCAATAGCCAGCCGTGATGATAGCCAATATGTAGTAGTTTTCAGCTGTTTTCAGTACAATTTGGCTAGGTGATGCCAGCTATTTTAGAGAAAACATCAGCTAGTTATTATATGAGTTATTTTCTTTTATTAATAAGAATATTTAACTCATGTGTTATTTACTTAACTAGGTGCTAGGTAATATGCGAGTTAGAGTTTAGTTACGGGTTTTTTATTAATACGGCTGATAATCTTCTATAGTATTTAGTCTGTTTTTGGATCTTAATCTTAGATGTGAGATATGGAGCCTGCGGAGAAAATAAAGTGCACGACTGGGTCGAACGAAACTTTCTCGTTAAGAGTATCCATTTTGGACATAGAATCCCTCATTTCTGAGTATGTTTACCAGTTCATTTACTACGATGGACCATAGCAGGGCGATAGAACAGCACTCTGGGGGCAACTTTTGAGCTTTAACAGAATCATATTAAGAATACTCATATTATCTTTTATAATGTAATGTAAAATTTGTCAGACAAAACAGTAGGTACCAAATATTGGAATGTTAAATTTGAAAAATTCTGTAACTATTTAGTTGAAAGCCGATTATAAGCAATTGTTCGGGATGCAAGCATGTTTAAAGTTTTATCGAAATCAAAGATGGGTTTTTCGAGATATGAGCAGTTTTTTAAATTAGCGTTTTCGGTGCTTTGAATTGAAAATTGAGGACACAATAGTTTAAAACATTCATTTGACTATAAGTTTGCATTTTGGTCAAAATCGTTATAGCCGTAAACTACAAAAAAAAAAACTAAATTTTAAAACAAATGCTTTTTTCAATATATTTTTTCGAGATATGTCGAAATTTCAAAAGTACCGTTGTTCAAATTTTTAGCCAAAAACTGGGTACGCAGTCAAGATAACCTCACCTACTCAAGCTTAAGTATCAATTTTGGTTGGAATCGTTATAGCCATTTTCGATCAAATTAAACTGGTACGAAAATCTTATATGGGAAGTACCATTAATATTAGGGTTTACCTTGCAAAAAAAAAAAACCCTCCCGAACTGTAAGCCCAAAAACTCCAAATCCGAGGTTTGAACGTGATCCGGGAAGCTGTAGGCCTGTGGAAGGAGGGACAGAGAGACCGGACAGAATTTTGCGACCCCACTCTTTTGAGTTCCTCTATCTCGTAATATCAGAATTGATTAATATATCGAGTTCTAAATTTTGTACGAAAACAATATCTTTCTCTTAATACGTAATGGAGAAAGTTAAAAAATACAGTAGCATCACACTTAATAACCTGTATCCATAAGTTACCTAAAAAGTCAATTTAACTCGGTCATCAACTGCGTGACTTAGATTAATAGAATGAGGATTACATCTTATCGTAAGATAAGCTGCCGTGAAAATATTGCGTCAAAGTCAATCCCCAACGCATTTTCGGTGTAACTTAATTAATTTTTCATTTCATTTCATTTCGTTTTTAACCCCTGATAGTGATGAAGGTTTTATATGCGTGTCTTTATATTTTTTTTTTTTTTGTTTTCGACTTAAGATAATTATTCATTTTTCTTTCCCGACACTTTTTGCTAGCCCATTGGATGATTTATAATAAATGTTCTTAGCCTGCCTTCACCGCTTTATAGCTTATTTTAGCTACCGAAAACCATTTTTTATGTGTTCATGATTTTTTACTAACGCTTCGATGAAATTCCTTTAACGTCATGATAAACCGACTCCACCCGCACCCTGTTAATTCATCATGTCATTTCTTCTCCCCAATAAATATTTTTGAGTTTTTTTTCCTGCCCATTTTTCCCAATGAAAAATGATAAATTTGCGTGGCAATTTGTAATTACTGCTGAAACGCATGCAATAACAATTTGCCAAGAAAGGGGTGTCCACCAGGATGCGGGTCTAAATAATGAGCTATCGGTTTTGTGTGAGGGAAAATTAGTTTATTTATTTTATAGTTCGATCGGTAAAAGGAAATCGGTTTGCTGGTTTTAATTTAACCGCTTTTGGTTAGTATTTGTATTCGATTCACTTTTTGTGGAGAGCATTTTCAATTTTAATTGACACAGTACTAGAGCGAAAGTTGCTTGGTATTGCGAAAATATTTTTATACTCAGGTAACATATTTGTTAGGGCAGTGGACCATATTTTGATTTCACTTTGTTCAACGTAAGGGTTATGCTGTTTTTTTTTATATGTATCTACCTTACCTAACTATGCTTTTCCCCATTAGGCTTTCGTCCTCTCATAAAAGTTTAGAGATACAAACAACTACGCGAAAAAGTGCAGCAACAAAACTCGAAACAGCATCAGTACACAACTGAACAAATAAAAAATTCAAAACTCGATTGAGCTGTATGTTATAGTGGATACCTAGTATCATTTGGAATAAAAAAAAATATAGCGCCAATTGAACAGAATTCATTTGTGCTGGTCGTTATGAAAAAAGTTGTGTTCCCCCTTAAAATAAAAATGCAAAAGTTAGATTACCTACCTACAAAGGAAAGAAAACCCTCAGCCAAAGGGACACTGACGGCGGAATCTTTTTCCAACTTTTGAATTGCACATTTTCTTAGAATGATTCCATTTCTTCTTTCGGTACACTTTTCTTGGGATAAAAAGAGGAACAGGGAAAAACAACCCTTAATATCTGCTCTTCAACTTTGGTGCCTAGGTGAAGTGCCAATTTACATTTGAACGAACGAACAAAAGCAAATTTTTCACATTTAAGTTTATTTTTCGGTGGTTTTTTTGCTATTCCACAATCTAGCTCTCACTACATTGGTTTCAATGAGTTTCGGTAAGCAGGTGTGTTAAGTGCTTCAAATAATGGCCTTTGGTTCATTAAAATCTTTTTAGACAATAATAAGGTTTAATGCTTACACAAGTTTAGTGGAAATGTACCCATTGTGGAAAGTAGTGATTGTTTTACGAAAGGATTTATAGAAGTATAAACAAAAAATATTATTACCATTAATAACTGGGTCTTAAAATGCTTCTTATTAGGTACTACTGATTTAGCTCCGATTGTATGTGAATAGTCCCAGTTGTTTTAATTCCAACGTCTTTAATGGATTTATTTTCAAGAAAACGTGCTTAAAGTAAAGTAGGTACTGGCCATAATTACCTTCTTACTATAATTCACATTATATTTCTTTTAAAAATTAATGCTAGGTAGTTTCCAATAATGCAGCAAGCACGCGGGGGCCAAATTACCACATCCGTGAGCGAGCCGTACGTCACTGAATTTTGTGGATTTTACAAGCAAAACAATACCAAATCTACTCACGTATTACTCGATCAAGGATGCTTTAATTCAACATAAGGTTTTTTCTTTTCCATAGTAAGTCCGTAAAATAAACTATTTGGACAAAAAAACAGCAAACACAACATATACATGATGGCATTCAATCATACTGAGTGCATCAGAAATCATTTAAAACTCTACCAACAAAATATATAAGAGAAACCTATATAAAAATTCTAAGTGTAATAATTATCAAACAAGGATATAAAATCTCAATAAAGCTAAAAAAAAGTACATACTTTCATGTCACTCACATCATTAGTATAAGATTCTCAGTTCACAGTACGTGTCAGGAACTAGAAAGCTCAATCCCTAGCAAGGAGTGACAATTCGTACCGCTTTGTAAGTTCTTCTAATTAGCAAGATTAATTTCCAACGAAATAAGGCAAAAGGAATTAATATTTCGCTATACTTGAACATATACATTCTAATTGGAAGATACCTTACATTGGTCGTTCCTTTCCAACCTTTTTGGCCATGTTAAAGTTCAAAGTATCACATTAACTTTCCGTATCAGGTACTTCGATACAAATCAGTTTAAGTCTTCCTTAGAAACTCTCAGCTCACTTGGAACACGTGTGACTTTGCTCAGTTCTTACCAACTTTGTTGTCATGCGGTGTGACATGAAGAGCAACTTTCTTCCAATAGGTAGTTTTAAAAGGCGACAGGAAATACTTTCATTAAACAATTTCAAACTTTCTAAATCAAGAGGAAGCGTATCTTTTTTTGTTCCCCTGCAATAATCCGTCGACTGTCAGTATTCGATATCCTTGCGATTCTTATCGACTGGTACAGTACGGGTTTAGGAGTGGAAAAAAGTTTAGCTACTTGTCGATTTTCGTTATAATAAAAATAAAATGAAAAACTGCACTACTTGCAAGTAGTGAAAAATGGAAATACCAGCTATAGTGGAGAAAAAATATGCACATAGTCATATTGAGTGGATATACTTTCTGGTCGATGATCAATAATGGAACTGTCAGTTGTGTTGGCATTTATGATTGACAGTGGTTGTGCACAGAACAGGTTGTATAACGTCTTCATTATAAGATAGTTATCGAGATTATACCCCTTGGGAAAACATGATTGGAAACGCAAATCCAAATCGTGGATGTCATAAATGAATATAGTAGATACTAGCCTAGGTTTCTTGAATATGGCTTAAATATGATGATGAAAAATATCGATATTAGACAAAAGATGACAAAAATAAATAAAAACTGTATGCATGCATATCAGAAATACAATGCATCTTGATAAATGTGTGCCAGTTCGATAACTCAATCCCCCCGAGTAATAAGTCACAACATGTCCCACATTCAACTGTTTATCGAATGATGCAAGTCTTGCGACCTAGACAACGTTAAGAAGCTGCCAAGAAAAATACCAGACCAAATCGAAAACTCATTCAATTTCCATTATGTCTATAAAGTACATTTTCTTGAAGGTCGCACTTCCTCCTTGGGTTTTTTTTTTTTTGTTTACTGAAATGCCTGCCAACTGTAATAAATTGGGATTTCAGGAAAGTTCAAGGTAAGGCTTAACCTAGGAGGGAGAGATTACAAAGTATGGATTTGGATAGGTACCTATCCCACTTCCATTGGAAGTTGCAATATTTATTATGACAAGTGCTGGCATTAAAATACACATCTATAAGAGGTTGTTTCAATACCGAATAAATTTTTTTTTGATTCAGACGAACATCAAATACTCTTACATATATTAGAGTACAGATTTTGTTTCCTATTAGAAGATTATGTTTGCTGAAATAGGTATACTGTGCAGGTTGTAAATTGGTAGCCACCCAGGCTATTCGACAGACTTTAGAATTATTTTATTTGTGCTCATCTGTAGATTCAAATTCAGTGTGCTGATTTTAATGAAGGTAGATGATAAGAAAATCCCACTTACAGCAATTTAACCCTTCTGATGGCCTGCTCTTATTCATTAGAAAGCCCATGATATACTCGCCTACAAACATGCTTACGAGACTTTAAGCAAGGCGTCATGAGTGCTTATCTCCATTTTCTTTGAGACGTACATCCCAATGGACCCTGTTTTGCTTTCAATGATCCTACTAATCAGTATCTAAGACACCACAGATACCCCAACAACATCTCTATTTCAAACTTTAAATAAAAATCGTTAAGTATATTAATTTAAAAGAAGACCAAGTCAATATCTGCATCTACGTCTACGAGAAAGGAGTTTAAAGAAGCAAACATTTTAAATCTCTTATCTCTGCGTTAATCATCACTTGACAATACCTTTCCCCATCCATAAGTATACATGATCCCCTCAGCGAACACCTTGAGCTTCTTATCCTTGTTTTTTCAACTCCCTTCTCTCCTAAATTTGCCATACACTTTCAAAGTAATTATCAAGTAATTTGAATTTTTCATTTCTCTCCTGTACTTCGTCGATGGGAAATATTGAAGCGAACTGATGAGCAAAGCATTGTTCACGTAAGAATGTACAACTGATAGCAATCTTAAATTAAACTCAAACGCCGTTTTAATTGGCTCTGACGCTAAACAACAAAATATAGCTAAGAAGGAGTGGCCTCAAAAATTAACGTGCAAACCAAAAAATGGTATTTAAAGAGGAACTGCTTGGGGCGTTTTGTGTACACCAGACGAACGAGAAACATTATCCTTCTACTCAAACAAAGCGATGAGATGAGAGCTGATCCAAAAAACAATGTCATTCGTTTTTTTGCTTAGCCTAATTCACGAGGAAGTTTTAATTATCCAAAGGCTGCTGTTTCGTTTAATAAAATAACAAAACTAAGAAAGCACAACAACTGCTACTCATCTATTCATCGCTTCCGTCCGAGAAAGGCTGTCCCGCAAACTTAGGTCTTAGGTCCTATGGTGAAATCATTTAATCCTTAGATTAAAATAATTAAAATTTCCGTAATGGTTTTCCAGTTGCTCGTCCCGCACTGTATAAGTGTATATTTTGTAGTCTGTTTCTGTAGTATGCAAACGTTTGTGTTGTCGGTTATATAGTGGAGTATCTACGTTAGCTGCTTTGTACTCCATTCTAAAATTAGGTTGATATAACTTTCAGCAAGGGTCACCGCAAAAATGTATAATTTGCGGCTAAAAGATAAAGGCAGACAAAGGATAATTCTCTGAATGCGCTCCGCGGGAGCTTAAATTTCCGAATGTTTAGATTGTGATTTGGCGGCCACCACAAAGAGGCTTTTGTTTTCTTCATGTTAAGGTGGATTGTGAATAAGTTTTCTCTACTTTCGTTCACATAATTGGTAATCATCGCTTTAATTGAGTGTATTTTTTTTTTGTACACTCTCCATATCCCTCCCGTCCTGTACCGGCGGTAAGGCTTTGGGTTTTGATTAACCGAATACCGGCTAAGGGATGTTCTCTTTCGTTCAGATAATAATTGTAATTTAAACGGATTAAGCGGGACGTTATGAAGAAGGGAATTCTTCGAGTCAGATTGATGGCTCGTGGTGTGTCGGCGTGGGTGTGTTATAATCAAAAGCGAAGGGATCGGGTGCTAAACGAATTTGATTTTGATGAAATTTCGAGGTGAGGCTTGGATTAGCTTTAATGGACAGTATTATAAAATCATTGAATTGGAAATGGAAACGTGGTTGGAATTTGTAATACTTAATCCTTTCGGTTGATTGAGCAATTAAGTCAGCATGTCGCAATTTTGTAAATAGTTTCGAGTAGATAGATACACATGGCGTTTTGTTATCAATTCATAATTGGTTTTGATGACACAACAAACGAATTGAGAGCTTCAATATGATATCCTAAGGCTTAGCAAATTTATATGCGGCAACTAATATCGTCTTTGTCGTACGTAAATTCGGAAGTTTGAATAGCTGTTTTATATAGGTCTTTAACATTCAACCGTTATTAAAACTTACCTCTGCAGATTAGTGCTGGATGATTGATGAATATCAGTTTTGCTCTGGGATACATGTAAAGGTGCTTATGTTCCGAATATGATTCCAATGTCAGTCCTAATCCTAAGTTAAAAATTGAACTACTTCGATCAATACATTTATTTTTTTCATTTTCATTTTGCAAAAGCGAATATTATAGTACTCGCATGAATAGAGTGCTCTGTTAGAGAAATTTTTTTTTATAGAGTTTTAAACATTTCTTGAATGACAAACCTCGTTGACTGTTACCAGCTCAAATTGAAATAAATATCATTTATCCCAAACAGATTGTATATATGTTTTCAAATACTTGTATATTTTTAAAACCAGGAAGAAACCTTGAAACAACAAGAGGAGATGCACGAAAACCTATTGCATGTCCAGGGATTTTGTATGGTCTCTCATCTTTATCATATAGATACAATCTACGATAGTCGGTAATCGCCGCACGGCACACTCAAAGCTATGTTCAATTCATTTACGGCTTTTTTACTTCTAATTTTACAGAACAAATAATATCCTATAATCAATTTTGTGCCAACAACTGAAAAAAATTGCTTCTATCTATTTTTTTCCTTAGTTATTTTCACCACCCTAAAACGTATTATAACTTGGGTGTGATTCGCGTACATCTCAAGCATCCCTTAGCGTAGTGGAAGCTGTTAATTTTTCGTATTCACGTCTGCTCAACTACTTGGTCCGCTTGAATAATTCATCTCCCTGTGTGGTTAAAAGAACAGAAAGACTGGACACTGAAACTGGTGTAGAAGTCATAAAGGGGCAATAAATGTCTACAGGATGATGCCATCGCCATTCTGTTTCGATGGATGAAAAAATATATTTAATTTTATTATTGACGAAGAAATTGTTAATAATTTAAATCGACCCAGTTTCCTTGCCTAAAATAAGGCTGCCTGTATGCTGAGCAGGATGTTTAAGTTTTATTGCTTTCTTTTTATGCACAATGCAATGAGACTTAAGAAACACTATTCTCATTCAAAAAGTAGAAACGTGTTAACATTTGACATCAACTCTGCAATGTAATTTCGACGCTGAAACAAATGAATATCTCAATTTCTTGCGTCATAAGATCATCAGAAAAATTATCCCGCTGTATGAAATTTTACTCCTACACGGATGAAAAGAATGGAAATGGCCACTGGCAAAATTCACAGCAGCGGGTGTAAATCACACTAATAGAGCGCAGAGCAGAACTATGAAAATAACACAATCTCCCTGTTTCTCTGCCTGGGCTTTAGCTTCTTCCTTCACAGGCACACCAACTTACCTGAAGGATATGCGGTTGAACTTGTGATATATAGAGTTACGAAAAAATGCTGTCACACCAGAAAAAAAGGGAACACAGTGCACTTTGGCAAGAGTGTACGATAAGCCCTTCGTTATGATAAAATTACCTTGATGGTGCAGCGGTGGGAAATGACGATGAGAGTTTTTACTACCACCATAAGTTACTATCATACATAGTGATATGTTTGTTTTATGATGGAGTGGAGATTAAATATCTGATGATGATGGTGGTGCAGGGATGAATGAATATAATGGAATTAATGGCTAGGTGCCGCTCCGGATAGTGTAGCATTCTTATGGCTTTGATGAGGATGTATCCTATGAAGTACCAGAACCTGCTATTACACTCTGTAATTATATTTCATTAAACATACCTTAGTATTGAAGCAAAATCGGGAAGTCGCCTTTGTATCCCTGATATACAAAGAGAACTTAATTCTATACTTCACTGATCAGCGATAAATTACATACTCTACTCCTATGCACTAACGAAGGAACAATTTTGCGTACGAGTGATTTCCATACATTTCTATATAACCACTTAATGAAGTCGTGGTAAATACCACGTACTGTCCGACATCAACATCTAGCTGACATCGCTGGCCGCTGGCTGTTATTATAGAGAACAACAAATACAGTGTTTCCTTAAATTTTCTTTGCGATTGTTTTAAAGGCAAAATATATCATAACATATCTTTTCATTTATTCTCTTCGGTTATTACTACAGCGTACCTGATTGCGATACTTATTTTCGATTTGATTCAGTTCATAGCCATTGACCTCTCATGCTTTTATTTTAATCCATTTTTTTCTGCAAAATCAATGCTCAAGAAGAAATTTTTAGTGATAATTTTCAAAGTCTAGAGTCGAAATAATTGGCAGAAACTAAAAAAGATTTATTGACATTTACTTGCACGTCACTACAAATCCTTGAACAGACAATCGTATTTTCGATAGAACAAAGTCAAATCCCTGATCCACAGTTCAATTGCGGATAACACTCGGTACATTTCCCACTGCATTATATAAAATCAAAACATAAGGATAGTCGTACAACAAAAGACCTTAATCTCTTCATATCGCAAATATTCGCGAAATAAATTCCGGCATATCAGCTACCATTTTAAATCACAATTCCTCCTAAGACCCTCTTCTTGCAAATGCGGATAAATCCAAACAAAAGGTTTGGGAACAAAATTAATAATATTTTTTTCTTCCTTCTTTTGTCATATTCTATAGCTTTCCTTTAACTATTGCAGTTGATTACGCAGCCCTTCCTTCCTTCTTCCAAGCCATTTATTGAATCTGACTTATTTTTTAACAATGGAGCACATTTCGTACGGAGCAGAGCGGAGAGAGACCAATAAAATGGACTCCATACCATACCCATTCCATTATTGCGAATATAATATCGGCCATAAAGTAGTAAGCCTAACTGCCAGTGTGCCATGGAGTCGAACAAATAGAAATTTATCGTAAATAACAGGGTGAGGCGGAGACGTGGTAAGTAAGCTATAATATAAATTGAAAGAAACAGTTTGAATTAATTTCTTTGCAACTTTCTTCGATGCCATTTCTAAAATTGTAATTGAAAGGCAAACGTTACTATGGCACAGTTGGTGACACTTAATCAATTTGCATCTCATTAAATGTTTGTCTCGTGAAAACCGATTTTGATGGACGTCAACGGAAATAGAAATTATACCGATATGGAAACAGCGGTTTCGCTATACCTACCGAAGTATGTTAATAAAATTTACGTTAATAAATGCCATTTCAAATTAAAATATCAAGGGCGAATAACCTGCTGGTGGAAAAATAATAATATAGAAGTTTTTGTAGGTATATTAACGGCTCTACGATGAAGTGTCAGTCTAGAATACTTCGCTCATTCCTCTCGACTGTTTTCGTAGAATAGTAGGCATAATACATATGTTCACACAAACCTTGCACGTGCAAGGTTTATTAATTTTTAATTTAATACGATAATTCTTTTATACGGTAAGATGATTTTTTGTGATTTGTTACCGCTATGTCTATCTGTTAATTTCAAAGTCCAGTATTCATTAAAAACCCAGAAGAACATCAACACCCGGACTTGAACACATAGAGGTCAACCCAGACAACGATGCATACAACGATTATGAATCCGGGAAGACAGCTACAATTTATTTAAAACAGTTTTAAGAAAACATAATATACCGTTGGGTCCCTGTTGTTAAGCCAACACATTGGTGACCTAGCCTTAAGTACCTACCTAATCGAATATACAAAAAAAAAATCAATAGAAACAAAAATGTATAATGGGTAAAGTTATTGTCATTTTTGCCTTTATTTCTACTATAACGTAGTTCCTTAAATATAATTTTACTAGCTACTACATTATAATCGTACTTAGTTAACCATGACACCGATGACTGATACAGAGTGTATGGAAATTAAATATTAAACCGACTAAATTCTATTTCGTCGGTTAACAGTATGTAAGTTCATGATAGAAGTTTTCTTTCTTTAACCAAATTACTGCAGCGTGCAGCTGCATCACGAAGTCAATTTTCACAGGATTCCTCTTATGAAAAGTTTGTTTGTTGTTCTCCCATCAGACATAGCAATAATTCTATTACGAGACGTATTGTTTCGGTTGAAGTTGCTTCTTCGTCTTGTATAGAAGCGACGGTGGTTTCTAGATACCACAATGTTGTGGTTTAGTAATAGGAAGTTGACGATATTCGCTTCTTGTTTCTGTGGTGTTAAATGCAATTAGAAAAAGTTTGTTATGACGATGAGGTAATGGTGACTATAAGCTAATAAAATTGTTGACACGTCAACTTATTTGGAAGTATGTTCGGTAGTATGTTATACAGTAGACTGAATGTCACGAGGCACACAATACTATAACTACTAAACTAATGATTTTTTATTTGTTGATAGAAGCAAATTTATTATTTAAATATTTTTTTAAATCAGCTTGCATGATCATATTACGTAACTAATCTTATTTTTTTATTAATTATGCAGATAGAGAATTGTGGTATTTTGTGTAATGGCAAATGTAGAAATTTTTTTTTCGTGTTTTTATGTCGTTTTCGATTTGGCGGAAAATCAATTTTTTTTTTATCGAGATTGATTTTCAAGTTTGATTCACCAGAAAAGTCAATCTTTTTTTTTTGATCTCAGATCACTTTTGAGAAATCTAATTTTTTCCCAGATCTGCACATACTTTCACTAATACCAACGTTTATGACACACAGGTAGGGGTTACAAATTGTTTATAGTTGGAAGCATTAATTTTTTGAGCTGAATTATTCATTTTACGCGTATGGGAGTGGGGGCGAGTTTTTATATCAAACTATTCCGAAATCCATTATTATAAATGTGTGAAAATCAGTTGAAATTGATTTCCAATGCAAGTGAACATGTTTTTTTTCTGCCAACTAATAATAATAATAACTAGCTGACCCGGCGAACTTCGTTCCGCCCAAATTCTTTAATGTAATGAAAATAATAATTCCGAGAATGAACAATGCACTGCACATGCTGCTTTATGTAATTCGGGCAATTCAAATTCTGCATTCAAAAGTTATATTAAATGCAATACAAATAACTAAAGTATAGCATTGTTGATGTGTCTAAATCAAACCGCAATGATTGACGTGTCAGCCAACCTTAATTTTTTTCACTAAAGTGCTTTACGGTACACGACGTACAAAGCGGAAGATTTTGCTCACACGTGAGCACGCCACATACGATTGATTGATACTATTGAAAAACATTGGAATTCAATAATTGATGTCACAAATATCCAGCGATTGTCCTTGCGACTTATTATTTTTGTTCATAATGAAAGCGATATGCGTGGGAAATTGAAGGCGCTCGGAAACCAATTTCAAATCATCGGAATCCGTTGCTTGAATTTTTAAGTCAAAATCTTCGCTTCCAAGACATTTGATTTGAGATTCTTCACATTCAAATCAAACCCAATCCGAAAAAAAAGTTTCGGTTGATTGGGGTTGCTCAACAAAATTATAACTGAGCCGACTTTCGAATTAAAATTGTGTAGCGGTGAGCCCGGAACATCTAAAGAATTTAAAAATCAAACTTTTGAAATAAGTTTTGTTGTATTGGAAATGACACAACCCGTTTTCCTATCAAGAATATTTTTTTACAAAGTGCGGTTGCCATACTACATAAGTTCTATTCCCAATCTCGTCCCCTTAAACTTTTATTTTCACCACAAAAAGTAGCATAATGTCCTTCCTAAACGAATCCTCCAAGCCCAAAATCGTAAAAATAGAACGATCCATTCTCGAGTTATGAGTGCCACACACAGACGTCAGTCTCTTTTATTTATAGGGGTATCGGGTCTAAAACTGTCCTATCTTTAAAACTGAAACCAACTGGATGGATATCCACAAAATTTCATTGAAATCGGTTGAGTGGTTTCGGAGATCGACAACACCTAACCAATTCCTCCGTAGATTTTGAAATTAAAATTCTTTCTTAGATTTCCTTTCCTATCTGTGAATGTCATAAGAGCATTATATGTTTTCACTAATCTTGACTGTAACTCTCTTAGGCCGTCGACTCTCTTTCGTGACTTTGTTTGTAATTTGTATTTGTACAGGCATGAAGAACAAAAGAAAAGTGTATCCCGAATCAAAGTATGTACACAACTGCGTAGTTTAAATTTAGTGTAGTAAAATTCAACTTTTTCAATTGTTAGTATTTTAAAAAAAGTAAAAATGCAAAGATAAGCACCCTTAAAATATCTTTTTTTTGCCACTTAATTGGTTAAGATTGGTTGAGCGTGTGAACCGCAAAAGGGAGAAACACACTACAGAAACTACAGAAATAATATAGAGGGGATAATAATAGTTTTTGGCGCAACAGGTCTGTAGGCGTCCCTAGGCCTAGATTCTCACAACCATTCGTTTTGTGTGAGATTTAATTTTTGAAACGAATTGAAGGGAGCTACAATTTTGTGCCGATTCCAAACGGCTAATTGAGAAGCTTTTTCAAGACAGTTATACTCTCGGATGTTTCGCGAGAGGTGGCGCACTGAAAAAAACCCTGAATTGAAATTTGTGTTTTTGCGGGATTCGAACTTGAACCCCTCGCTTAGTAGCCCAACACACTAACCACTAAGCCACTGCGCTAAAAACACTAATAGGTACAACTAATACACTCAAAAAACAATAAGATTCAGATATATGTTCCATTTGACAGCAGAAATCTGAAATCTCAGATCAAAATCTGGAGAGCCAAATCGAAAACGACATTAGATTTATAAATTGTTATGAAAAATTTACTTTTGAAGCAATGAAAGTGTTAACCATGTTAGCTGGGCATATTAATAACAAGGCGCCGTACAAATAACAAATTTCAGTATTGACTTTAGATTTACGGAAGCTCACAATTGCGAAATTTGTATGGAAAATATAGCCACTATGATTATTGGTAAGGCCCAAGTCTATAAATTTACAACGTACAGATTGATTAGGCTATTTAGTAAGGCATTTTTTGTAACTAGCATTGCTAACCTAACTGTTTGCTAATTAGAAAATAATCATTCTTAAAATCTCAAGCACATAAATTCATAACTATCAATCGTGAAGTAATTTGAAAGCAAAATGTTTTTAAATTATAAGGCCAGGTAAAAGTACCTAAGTCGTTAACAATAATTCAGGTTACTTAATTAGAATGATACTTATTATAAGATACTGCAACCTATAAATAAATAATTGTTTATTTGTAAATTTCTAGATTTACCAAAGAAATCAGTCAACTAGCTATACCAATACAAATTCACCTTTACAAGGAAATCCGACTCTTCAATTATTATTCCACAGGCGATATTCATTCTTGCAGTTAATCCAAGCAGCATAATTGCATTTTGGAAGCAACGGTGATGAGATTTCGTGGGCTACCCAACACTGTCTGCAAGATGTCAAATCAGAAACAGAACTTGAGCGAAACTTCGTTAATTGCATATTCGTTGACTGCATCTTGATTACTCATTTGCATGTTCACCCTTGTACTAGAGTGTACCGCTTCAATCCCTTGAATTTATGCATATGGTTGCGAAATTTTATAATCCTTATATTAATGTAAAGTTCTAAGCATGTACTTCCATAACGCATTTTCAGTAGGTTACTTTTTATATTTGCGTAGCTATGTCATGACGATGTCAAACGTTCACTGAATCTCACCTTATAATACTCCTTGATCTGCTCGACTGACTTACATGAAAGTAGATATGTAAACGTAAGCAATTTCTTTACTTTTTTTAATGGAAATGTTTTTTAATTTGATGCTTATAGAAGACGTCAACCTCAGTAAAGTGGATTTTCGTACGAATGTAATTTAACTTCATGTAAAGATTGGATACGATTACCGAGAGTAATCAGATTTGACATTTATAATATGAAGGGTGAACAATATAGCACAATTAACATTTTTTAACTTTCTCCATTACGTAGTAAGAGAAAGATATTGGTTTCGTACAAAATTTCGAACTCGAGATTTTAATCAATTCTGATATTACGATGATAGGCCAACTCAAAAAAGTGGGTCGTAAAATTCTGTCCGGTCTGTCCGTCCGTCCTTCCACGGGCCTACAGCCTAAACGGCTACCCGGATTACGTTCAAACCTCGGATTTGGAGTTTTTGGGCTTACAGTTCGGGAGGTGTTTTTTTTTTTGCAAGGTAACCTCAATATTAATGGTACTTCCCATACAAAATTTTTGTACCAGTTTGATTTCATCGAAAACGGCTCTAACGATTTCAACCAAAATTGATATTTAAGCTTAAGTAGGTGAGGTTACCATGACTGCGTACCCAGTTTTTGGCTAAAAATTCGAACAACGGTACTTTTGAAATTTCGACATATCTCGAAAACGGTCTATACGATTGTAACAAAAATTAGTTTCTAAGGTAATGTGTTCATTTATAACTTAATAGTAACCTCAGTTTTTCTCTATATTATCGTACAATGGATTTTTGAAAGAAGGAATTTTTTAAAATTTAGTTTTCTTCAGTTTACCGGAAAACGGCGATAACGATTTTGACCAAAATGCAAATTTAGAGTCAAATGGATGTTTTCAAAACAATTGTGTCCTCAATTTTCAATTCGAAGCACCCAAAACAATAATTTTAAAAAATGCTCATATCTCGAAAACCCCATCTTTGATTTCAATAAAACTTTAAAAACGAAGCAATGCTTACATCCCTTATAGGCCTTATAATAGTCACGCATTACGCAATCGTATTTTTCAAATTAAACATTCCAATATTTGGTACTGTTTCGTCAGCACAATCTTACAAAAACCGCTCTAACGATTTTGACCAAAATACACGCTGAAGATAACATAGGTATTCTAAAAAAGATGCCGTACTTAGTTTTCCTCAAAAAATTCGAAGACGTCAGATTTGAATTATTTCTCAAAAAATACTACAGAAATCGCGATCAATATATTTTCGCAAAACTTATTTGTAGCAAATACAATCTTTTTTCAACAATATTGAAGATGCCAACCATTTGGGGCTTACACAATCAGAAAATCAAACTTAATTTGCTTTTTGTTTTTTGAGAAAGTTTCGTTCGACCCAGTCGTGCACTTTATTTAATGATACTTATGTACATATAAAATTTAACGAATATTCATAATAGATATTAGGGACGAAGGAAAGTGCCTTTCGGCTTTGAGAAGTCAGTTATTCAAGTGATTGGAGTGTGCCCTTCTTAGTTCTTCTCCCCCACTGTTTACTAGTACAGGGTGGCGAGCATTTGTTTCTTTGGTCGGAATCAGGTTCAAAAGATAGTTCATCTAAATGTCTATACCACTCATATCATGACAGATGGCCCAGGCGCCCAGGAGTTTGTTAGGCGAAATTTAAAAACCCACTGCCAATGAAATGTGGAAAACGAGTAATTTATATTGTCTTCTCTTAACTTAATAGAAGATACGCGATTAGATTAAATCAATTGTATGCAATAGAATCGTTGCTTGGAGAACACATACATTTTCACACACTTGTAAACCTACTTATAAATGCCAGTCCATTCACAGAATGTAGGGTAAACTGTCCCACAGTGGCCCACGTTCCACAGTGAACCTTTTAAATTTACTTAATCTCTACTTATAAGAGAAAAACGAAATAAAGAGAAAATAAACCGCGTTACAATCCTTTGTGAATTTACCTGGGACATGAAGTAGTGCGCACGTCTGTGTAAGTTGTGCTCAAGAAATAGTGATTTTACTTAATTAGTAAATTAGAAATCGTGCTTCTTATTTTTGTTCCATTTAAAAAACTATTGTGCTTTATGAGATTTGTGGGATACAATTTAAAATGTTAATTATTATTATTAATTAAAATTAGCTTGTCAATCAAATTTGTGTAACTGTTTTTTTTTATAAAAATATTTAAAAAAAAAGGCACTTGTCCAACAGTGAACCAGCTCCTAGTGGTATACAGTGAACAATGGTAAATATGGTAGCATTTCCCAGCTTCAGAATTACGTATTTTTATTAAGCATTTAGCAACGACCTTACAGCATTTAACATTCGTTACTATTATTTTTCGTTAGTTACAAGTTTTGTGATATTACTGAAGCCCTTGAAAGTCATTTTTGTTAATGTTTTGCTATTGTTTATCGTTGCTTTTTTTACTTATGTTTTTGTATTGTTTTGTTTTTCTAATGTTAATATTAAATAAAAACTGAATTGTACCAATTACTTGTTTTTGTTCTTTATTTTTCTTACGGAATAAAAAATAAACACTATAGGTTCACTGTGAACTACCCGGTGGTTCACTTTGTCCACCCTCTAGTACACAGTGATCCATTTGAGGTGCGTCTTAAAAAACTAAAAATTTAGCATTTTCTACGATCTTTCTAAAGCTGTATGTGGTTAAATACAAAGCTAATAAAGCATATAATAAGTAACTTCAAACCGTTTAAAGATTAAACAAATAATTTATAAACTACATCTAGTCAAACGCAAATTGGTCCACTGTTTGACAGTTTACCCTACATCTATTTCAATAGAAATTATTGTACTATAGAGTTCATTGGCAGTTTGATTGGTATTTCGACACACACGAGATGGGTTCAGTTCAGACTGTTTTCATTTAAAATCCAATCAGTTCAATTAATGTTTGCACTTGTAGTTTTCCTTTCTGCTTGGAAGATCCAACGACACTGAACTTAATTAGGACTGTGTGGATGATGTTTTTAAGTGAAAGCCTCAGCAGTGTTGCCCTCGTTTATTTACTTGAAAATTGCAAAAGTTCGAGAACATTTTAAAAACAACCCTTTTTGCAACACAAGGACTGGACATGTTCGAGCAATACACAATTTCATAAACAAGACCAATCATCACAACCATGAGTCCGTTCAAAAATTCAATTTGTGCAATGAAATCGAAATTAATCGAACCATATCCTGATTGAGTTTGAAGTCACAGTACCACCAAAAGTTTCCAATTAAACACTACACCATCATACCGGGATGGTAGTAGTTTTCGTCGTCCTATAGCTATAGGTCGATGAAAGTTTAGAAGAACTCCATTCGATGACCGAACGCCGATATGATTTTTTCATCAAGAAGTATAGATTCGTTTACGAAGGAAATACTCTTCTTAGTCAAGGCTATACATTTAATAACACTTAAAGCTGCCTTTTTATTGAATTAGTTTCCATCAATTTATTTCACGGTCTTTAAGGCTTATTTATTTGACCTGCTACCCATAGAAAAGAGATATCCTTATATCCTGATGCTGTATTATCCCTCATAACAAAACGGAACTAAACACATCCTTTAACGATATGGAAAATCCTTTTACGAACAAGAAAACAAATGAAAGTGAGTGTTTGCATGCAAATTTGAACACAAAATTGCCCCAATAAATTTTCGAAAATCCGGCACAGCAACTATGAACATTAAAGTCTCTTAAAATTTTGAATAATGCTATACACACCAAGGTCATGTTTTTCACAATAATAGATAAGTGAA
Source organism: Cheilosia vernalis (assembly GCA_949126925.1). Classification (NCBI taxonomy): domain Eukaryota; kingdom Metazoa; phylum Arthropoda; class Insecta; order Diptera; family Syrphidae; genus Cheilosia; species Cheilosia vernalis. Next base: position 10,098,220 of record OX421362.1, read on the forward strand.
GAAGAAAGGATCTCATTCAAGTGGGAGTACCATAAAACAGAACATTCTCCAAAGGATTTTCTAAAAATGATATTATGTAATAGGAATTCTTCAACGTGAGACTGGAAACTGCACGAGTAAGTTAAAAAATGTACAAAGGCTACACAAATTAAGATAATAAGTCGTTTGGAATGTATTTACGATTAGCTTGTACAAATTAAAAGTTGTCAAAAACATTTTCATTAAACTTGTAGATGATATCATGAGGCACTGCTGTCAGAACTCTGAAGTGTTGAACGGGTATAATAGAAATAGGCAGAACCTATGAAAACACTTTTAAAAATATATCTACCTTAATTTAATGAGATTAGGGTGCACTTTGCACATCAGTATATCAATGTAAGCGAGCGTAGACAGGAGCAACTGACTTGGTTTCAGTTACCTGTAGTGAAAAATTGTAGGGAGTGTATGTAGCTATACGCGTGGGCGGCCAAAATGATATCTGCCGTATTTTCGAAAATTTTAAACTGAAATAATTTCGGATTGAGCCGGACCAGGCTGATTGCGATGAAAAAAAAAAGAAAATGGTACTCAAATCAATATGGATTGAGTGATTCTAGTTTCAAAGTGATTTCTTCGAAATCCACATACAAACCGGCAATAAATTTTATAAATAAGAAACCCTTCACAACTAGAAATTAAACGCAGTGATTTAGTAGTTAGTGTCCCTCTCACGAATGTCTGACAAACATGCGAGGGTATAACTGTTTTCAAAAAGCTTCTCAATCCAGCCGTTCGAGCTCGGCATTGAAATTGTAGGTCAGTTCAAAAACTAAAACCCACACAAAACGAAAAGTTATGAGAAGCTAGGTTTGGGGTACATAAACGGACTTTCTTTTGCACTTTTCTATGAATACGATTTCAAATGCAGTAGTTTTCCAAAGTTAAAATGAGCCTTAACTGCGATAGGTATGTACACAATCTATCTTATCCACTTTGCCTTCCTAAAAGTTCACACACCTATCTCGTCGTATGTGAGAATAAACTTCAAGCGTTGATTTGAATTTCGTATAGCTACGGAGCTCGTGAGAATTGCCCAGAGACGAAGTTGCTTATTTGTCCATGCATATACCAACTCCCAGAAATGCATAAAAATATACAAGAAACCAAAGAACGCTGTAGGTGTAGGTGTTGGTGAAGCTATAGGTATATTCATTATGAACATCGTCCTTTTAAGTTTTCTTTTGAGTTATAGTTCTGCTACCCTAAAGCGATAAGCTAAGGAAAACGTTGTGTTTCCTTGATCCTGTCAAGTACAAGATGAAAAAGAGGTCGAGAATATGTTTCAAATTCTCTTTTTAATTGAAATAGTTCTTCTTGGATGTGCAAGTGATTGTTGCAATTAATTTTCTTTTTCCTTGAACTTTCGAAAGAAATTGTCTTATGCTGTTGCCGAGCAGAAGGTAAGGCGTAAACATTTTACTTGCCTGTGGCTTAACTGGGATGATGCTTTATCTATTGGTTGTCATTTGATTTGACAATGTGCGTAATATTTGCAATAAGAAATAACTTTCTGATTAGCACTTATAACATCAATGAAGGAGAGATATATTTCCTAAGAAACTGATTAAACCATTCGTATCCGATTTATCAGATCCTAGAAACCAATATTGCCTGCAAGCGATACGCCATAAGTTTGGGGTGGAAGCATCATCCTTGAACCAGATGCTAGCATTATCAGAGTTAAATAGGGTTGCTTTTTCAGAAAGCACTGTAACGTGAAGATAAGAAAAATGGCGAAAGGAATATATTATGTCTTCATTCCTGCAAAGACCGACCGACGGTTATCTGTTTTATCCTTCTCCACAGCACACACGAAGAATTGTCCTCGTGAGACGTAGAAGCAGTAAAATAAAAGTAAATTGCATCGTAAATGGTTATGATGAGTGTGTTCAAAGTGAAAAATTATTTCACAGATAAAGATACGCTTATAACTATACACTTAGAACAATGAACATTTGATGTAAAATCTTATGTTCACATAATAATTCACATCAGTGGATTTTTGCTGTGCACTGCTTGATCCATTCACCAATCAATCTGACAGTTCGGCATATTTGTGTGCAAAGAAAACAATAAACCAAAGCCAGTGTGCTTTACTGGATATTATAGACAGCTCCCTATTAAGTAAATTTATACATCAAAATTCGGTTAGGTACTCATAGAATTGAGGACCACAAATACAGAATTTATTCTAATTAGTCTACACAGCATAACAAAGCATTTGATTTTGGTTAAATACTAGCTAACATAAAATCCGATTTGGATTCCACAGGTGAAGCTTTAAATAAACCCCCTATTGTTTGTATTCCTCGGTTTACCGGTTCACTAGAATTCAAATAATTCACTTCATTGTAGTACCACGCTGAATAGGATAACATATACGCATACTATGTTAGGAGATTTTAGATTAGAGCATTCTCAAAACAAATTACGAACATAATCTAAATCGTGTATAGCTAGTTCATTAGCTAATTTCAGATCAGGTGATTGCACTTGAATAGGTAGTCTCCAACCGAAAACCGACAATCGAACTTTATTTATTTGTAATAACAACCAGCTGTGTCCTCTGGTTTCTGTATGCAATCCCCTGTTAGAGTAAAAAGAAATCGCAAAACACAATATATATTATACTCACAAATTCCTTTTGCCCACTAGAAATTGCGATTGCCATTGTCAGTGGTCGACGGTAGTTTTCTATCACTAAACGTTCCAGATACAGCGGCTTCTCACCTTCACTCTACAAAAATACAGCCCAAAACAAATGTATAATATTTGGCATATCTTCTGTAGTTTTATAAATAAAGGGTCATTAATTGTTCGGTTTAGAAAGTAAATCTAAATAAAACAGGCCTTACGACATCAGTAACACCTCCATTCTTCACAATTTTACCGATTGCTTGCTTAGTTGGTCGATTATGACTACCAAAATCATCGAGTAATGCGCGAAAAGTGGCAACGTTTGAATCACCACTTTTGCAGTAAGTTTTAATAATTGTTGTTGAGTTGTTCGATTTTAAGCGATCCATTATCGTAAATAGCAAAACAGTCAACTAATAATATGACACTTCAAATGACAGCTGATTTTTACAGGTGTCAAATGCCAGCGATGCCAACTTGAAACCACGAAATGAATGACCCTGTATAAAGACATGTGATTATTTCCAAGCAATAAATTTAGGGGTATTCTGTTGAGCAATTTTCCAACAACAACGATCAAAAATTAACCAAATGTCATAACCAAAATCGACTATGTATCTTCATCAACATGGCCACTCTATGTAGATGTAAGAAAGCCTTGCAACTTTGGCGGTAAAAAATGTTTCCGTCGTACACAGTAATATGCGTGCGTAGATGGCATCCTATTTATTTTGTTGAAATTTTACAGTTGTCTTTGGAATACTTTGATGTTTGATGCCATGCTAATCAAAGAGCGCCGTTCTAACATTCGTTAATGATATAACAAATAACAGCTGTGTGGAGGCACAGTACCTACCTATGCAATGTATGGTGAAATGCAATTAAAGTTAAGTTGTTTTACCGCACTAGGTTTGAATTGGAGTTTACTTTGTATAGGTACTATTTCTTTCCAATTAATTGCGTGAATGGAAAAATTAAGTGTGTGTAATTTCGGAAAATTTCTAATTCCAATTGAGATTTGTATTTTGAGAGGGAGGTCTTGTTGGTCTTAGGAATGATTTGCAAACCTAATCTTAGGAATGATTTCCTAACCTAGATAAGCAAAAGATGAGTCATTTATACATATCTACCTACAAAGAAACAAGCTTTACGAAGAGTGTTTCAACGATTTGTAGGTAAAAAAGTTCTGCCATAGTCCCCTATATATTTAACAACTGGAGTGAACTATTTAAGAAGCTTGATATGAATACCTATACAAAGTAGATAATATATCTGTCGTAAGCCATGATAAAATTTCTTCCAAGTGATGAAACAAATTGCCTGAAAATATAAAACGGGATCCAGGCCCAGGGTTATCTTACCAGGCATCTATTTATACCCATCTTGAGTGCTCAATATGTTGAAGTCTGTAAACGAATTAAGTTACATATTTAGTAAGATGCATTAGTTATACATATAAGACTATTATGAAAACTATTCTATTTACGCCTTAACATGATAATACAACAAAACCAATCAATTTACAATTGCTAGGAAATCTCCTCTTTGAGAATAGTTCAAGTGGAAAATATTTCCCAAAATGTAAACATCCATCATCAAAGGAAACATGAGGTTATTGCTGTATGAATATTAGAAATGTCAATCACGTTGGCATACCCTTTTCCAATCCAATAAATTCATAATTCTACCTATTACCCTATTTGCTATAATCTATTCCCCAATGAAATGGCAACGTCACCATCATCATTGTATAAAAGATATTTTAAGTTAAAGGTACTGCAAAATAGTCTTATTGCACTTTTCGAATAAGCTCAGAATATTTGTAGATATATGTTTTTTAATAACCTGTTTCCACTATTCAATCTATTTCTATATATGTATTAGTGATTCGATCGAACTTTGAGCAACTTGTGATATCATCCATATATCTACTCAAAAAAACGGTGATAAATGTGTCGGTGATGAAATAAGTTAGGATGCTAAGCTGGGCATAGCTCACCACTTTTTGCTAATGTTTTTTACTTTTCTTACAGCCTTATTTATAAACTCACAGTAGAGTCTGCTTATCTCTACGGACCCTCTAAAATGTCCTTACGCAGGAAAATGTGATTTATAAAGATTTTTCGAACTTAAGCAACGTTGCTTTAGGGCTACTTAAGTTAAACGAGAAAATTTGCGTTTAGAGCCTGCGCAGAGCTTAGGTACGTAAATGTGTTTTTGCATCAAATGTAATTTGGTCGTTGTCGAATTGTAGACAAAACCAAAAAGTCAAATTAATTTTTGTTCTTCATTCATTTTGCATGCTGTGCAAATTTCTGCCAAACATAATTTCGTTTGCATATGCAATTATAAGATTGAAATTATGTGTATTTAATAAATGAAAATATAAAAAATTTTGTGCGTTTGTGATACTATTTCTTCTACTTCAGTTATGTTTGTCCGTGCTAAACAAAATTGTTTCCTTTAGGAAAATCTACTAAACAACTTAATTCATGCAATATTTTTGACAAATATGATCACTGTATAATGCGATCAAAATAAAAACGAAAGAAAATTCCCCGTACCTACAAAATGTATGAAAAATAAACTTGTACGCGTTTTCCAATTTCCTTTTTAAATTTTTTAATCTTCTCTGACTAATGGCTAATGGGTTGGATAAGCTATACCAATGAAATAATTTAATAGTTGTGGTGCTGTTAAATTTTATAATGTTATTAGTTATTACGAATAGCCAGGCATTTATTTGTAAAATGTTTGGACAATAAATTTAAAATACATCTGACAGAAAACCTGGCTGTTGTTTTTTATTTTACTTTTATTTCCTCGTACTGGCCTCAATAGAGGAAGGAAGCATTATTTTTTATTTGTGTAGATCCTCTTCATATCCACTGGTCCATGTTTAACCGAGACTAAAAATAGAAATCAGCATCTGAGATATAGTTGACTTCACATTATATGGAGTCTAAGAATGGGGACGTTCGGATACCTAGTTTATGTAAAACGTCAACTAGATTGGTCGTGACTATGAATCCGAACGCGTTGACTAAGCAAGTTGAATTGTTTTTGTATTCTCGCGACCAGCGTTACCTTTGTTTGAATTTGCGCTTTTTTATTTGGAAAAGCCCCTTCATAAATTTTTAATAAATTGCTATTTTCAAAAAAGTACATTTAAAATGTAACACGGCTGACAATCACTACACTATTTATAGTGTTATGCGAACTAACGGTTGTTAAATATCATGTGAAAATTCTAAATTACCAGAGTGGCCTTAGAAACCACACCTTTTTCTCTCTTCGCGCCTTTTTTCGACTCCTCAGAATTCAGCAACGGCCACTCTGTTTATTTTAAATTTGACTCTTCGATCGAAATGTCAACTGAGTACGCAGGCAGGATTTTCTTGACTAGATTGGTCGGCTTCCCCTCCATAAACGTCAACTGCAAAAACTATACACGTGAACACTCTGGGCCAATAAAAACTGAGACGCATCTAGTCAGACAGCTGTCAGACTTACTAAACTACGAATCCGAACGTCCCCAATTATAATCTTATTTTACGCACTCATAGCTACGAAAAAAAAATTACTTAAGAACATATTCTTATTACGTAATCACAGATTTTCAAGCCAAACACATTCCATTTTCAAATATCATTCAATGGCTCCTTTTGCCGGAGCAGAAAAAAAATGTTTGAGAGCCTTCAACATCACCCATCCGCATAAAAGGAACTATCCTTTTAATGTATTCAAAAACATACCTAAATTCCATCGTTTCGAAGATGAAGTCAAATGTCATTTCTTATTGATGTACCTACCTAGTTGTTCATTTTCTTTGCCTTCGGTCGGTCGGTCTTAGAATAAGTAGAACCAGAAGTGGCTATATCCTACTTTGCATGAACAAAATCGTACACCTACATCCGAGCTCCTGCATAGCTATTCTGTATTATGGCCGAATTCATTGTGAACCATTTCTTTAGATTGCAGGCGGTTGAAGTGTTGTATGCTTTTCTATTATACTCATTGAAGGCAAACTTGATTAAGTCCCTTATATCGTCCAGCATCGTTTGACGACAGGTCACAGCGTTATATAGCTCCTTTGAGTATATATGTATTTAAATTCAATTCAGGTGGAGTAACTAGGTAAACTCAATGGCACTGCCTGACCCGTTTGCTCAAGTGCATAGTAAGTAGAACAGTTTGGTTGTATTAGAAATCGTAAGAGAAGGTAGGTGCTTTCCTATTCAATAGACCTGGGCTTGAGTGTTTCTATATGTTACCACTTTAATTCGTTTCAGTATTCGCTCAAAATTAAATTTAAAATTTTAGTGAAGTATAGCTAGATGATGGAATACACATGCAATTTGAGAGGAAAATTAAATTACAAAAATGTAAACAATTTCAAAATGTATGCAGGTCATTATAATGAAAAATTAGGTTTAAAGAGTTTAAAATAGGTATTATGACTGAAAATTTCTACCGAATGTATAGGGTTGGATACATCTATAATTCCAGGACCAATTTCCTTACCTCTATCTCTTCTGTGCATCTTAAGACTGGTGACAACGATTTGCATCTACGATAAGACGCTTGAATGATTTGACAGAATGTTAGTTGGGAAAATACTTTACTGGTGAGCATTCCGTCCTTTATGTTATACTACCTTGGCAATCATTTAAATTTCTCTGCCACCCGTGAGAAAAGTTTTCACAGCTTGGATGTTGGATGGTACTGCTTCCCCCTATTTTGAAGAAAAACTTTTTATCAAGTGAAGAGAGTGCCGCTGGCCGATGGAGTTTGTTCAATATTTTGTGAAGTATCCTATGGCAAAACCCTCTATCATCCTTGGGTCTGATAATGGTAATGATTTTTGTTTTAATGTCTTTGCTGTGGCCATTCAAACGAGCGATGGCCAATTTTGTTCCCCTATTATTACACAGCATCTTGCCTTCATTCCAATTTGAGATAATTTCTTTTTCTTCTGCTAATGTAGGCCAACAAAAAGAAACGCGAAGGCAAAGCAAAATTGTATTATTTGATAATTACTTTTTTATTTATATACCTTCAATTCGTTCACACTGGCATGTATCCGTTTGACGTGCCACTTTTAAGATATGGAATACAAAGAGGGTTTAAATATGTAAGGATTACTCCTGGCGACAGAGCAGTGCAAACATTTTTTGTTTATTTTATCCATTTTATATGTTTACTAGCTGATCCCGCGAACTTCGTTCCGCCCAAATTCGTTAATGTAGGTAATGAAAGTAATAATTTCGAGCATGCACATTGCACATTGCACAATGCACATGCTATTTTATGTAGATGTTTAAATACAAGACGTTCTGAATAAGCGGAATCCGCTTAGGTTTGCAAAGTGCTTCATTTGGACAACGTCCATTATAATTTTAATTATGTAACTTTAGAAATAGCGCTTGATTTTATTTTTGAATGGGAGGTGCCACAAATCGTTTTCCTATACCGCTTATGTTTTGCAAAGTACCACCTATGGTGTGGTATCCTATCTTTCAGCACCACCTATCGGGTCCAGAACTCAAGTAGAAATTGGTGGTTATAGTGTAAGTGCTGTTCTTACATTTCAGACATATTTCCTTAACAGTATCAGTGTGTATAATGTATTTGGGAATGACTTGTTACCGAAATGTGATCGAATTTTAGTGAGCTGTTAAATTGGTTTTCATGTGTTTGTAAGTTGGTTCGCACGAAACAGAAAATGTGAAATAAAAATACTGACACCATTTACAAACATTTCCATGAATAATGTTTGTAATTATGGCATCATGCAGGTCTGGATCGGTTTCGGAATCTGGAAGCTCGGCACATAAATGATGTCATCAACTCTTTCGACCAACACATCCAACATAATACATCCAACATCGAGTATAACCAAAGACACGATGTTTAACAATATAGTCCATCAGCGAACGACTAAATATGTGTAACTTTAACAGCAATGAAGAAAACTAACCGCATCTATCAACTTTGTTGGTAATCCTTTTCGCTTCTCTCTCTACACCGGTACCGAAGGTGTTATGGTACCTTTGAGTTGCCCTCCCCATAACCCTACTCACGAATGAGAAGAATACCACAATTGTTACCCGCTCATTTTTCGTAACAACCCCTACGTGCAAACTAAAAACGCCCCACGACTCCTGTCTGCCTGTCATCATTGCCCACGTCATCTTAATCACCCCTACATTTCAACTTACTCACACATAAATACTTATGCAAGGATCCTGAAAATACATGTCAAACAAAAATGATGGATACAAAAACCATGAATTAAAAAAAGTATCTACTCCATTTTAAAAAGTTACTTAATGTAACATAGTAAACATAAACAAACTTATTGGTTATATTTAAAAAAAAAATTGCATATTGTAGACAACAACAATTTGCTTGGAAAATAATTGCCTGTTGCGTTATCTTTGGAATTGATGAAATAAACCATCACTCAATTGAAGAATTTACTGCAAAAAAGAAAAACAATAGAAGCCTGCTAAGTGTTATAATATAATACCTGACATTATAAGCAAAATTGTTTCGGTGTAGTAGCAATACACAATTTATTACAATCTCTGCAGGTGATATCCTTTTGTTATTCCAGTCCTTACTCCCAATTCACGATAGTTTGCGGTTTAATGAAAGAAACTGAAATTATTGTGGTAATTAGATAAATTAAAGGACCAAGCCTTCTTCACAAAAGCAATTATCCACACTTTGATGTTAGTTTCGCAATCTTTACTGTATATACCTACCCTTGATATGGCAAAGGCACACTCTTCCTTCGAAAATTTTTAATTGAATATGAGCACTTACTCGACCCTAATTTTATGTAGACTAATCTCAAAGCGTTTGCCATGTGTGCATAAATACATATACCACTTCTTGTGTGACTGTGTGAGAACTTGTAGATACCTAACTTGGCGTGCAAGCAAATTAATTGGATATTACTAGGAAAGTTTATGTTCTATATTATCGTTAACAGGTACATCAAAACTAGTTCTGTTGAACTGTTTTCTATCAACTCTATTTAGTGAATTTAAATATTTTTCTTTGTGATTTTATAAAGTGTATTTTTCACAAATCGGTTGCCTTATGGATATGAATCGATCTTATTCACTTTTCAATACAACTTTTGCAATCAGAACATAAAGACAAGTTTTCAGCATCATACCGATCAAAGCTCACACTCGTAGTATCTCGTGAAGACTCTTGGTTAAAAAAAATAAATTTAATAGCATATCCATTTTCCAAAACGCGTTCAAAATCATACCTATGAACATTTTTTATATCCTCACAGTGTACATATAGAGCATATTTAAACAGAATCTTAATTGTTGTAGGGTACCTACTACCTATAGATAATTTTAAAGCTGAAAAAATAATAAGAAAAATATTTTACATTGATTTAATAATTTGATGTTCCCATAGCTATTGTCGGCTATAAAACTATGAGCAGGATGTAGAACTGCAGCATTATACAAATATATAACTATCGATTTAGTCTATTGTTTTATTTCATCACAAATTTTCGATGCGTCATAAAAAATGCCCGAAAAATGTTGCAAAGTATACTTCTGTGTATAGCGTTGTGCTGAGCGATTTTATAGGTCGTAAAGTGAACTGCAGTTTATTCTCTTGAGTAAAACAGTTTATAGTACTGTAAAGGACCACATTTTCGGTACTATGGTTGAGAATAGATTTTACAAGAAAACCTACTAAGGGTTGGGGCAAAGTGACCGTAAAATTGCAAAGTTGTACCAATTGATCGTATAGGCGAAGATATAAAACATATGGCAACGACCTTAGCAGCAAAAAGAAAAAGCGAGGCTTGGGTATAAAATAGGTATAAAAGTGATATGTCACTAGATGGAGCAGTTGTTTCCGCTATCAAAAATTGAATACATCATCTTACACTTGTAATTCATGATGATGGTGTCTGGCGTTTGTTTGTTGTATATGATGCTACCTTTGACAAATAGAGTCTTCCGGAGGAGCTATCTACAAAAAAAAAAATGGAAATATAAAGAAACTAGATACTTTACATCTGTGTTCACTGCCATATCGAACAGATTTAGATAGCATACTCCAATAGTACCACCCTAAATATCTTCACTTACTGTATATCTTTTATTTGACAAACAGTTTAGGCTATACCAAAATATTCATCATTATGCTTTTATACCGATCATATTTTGAGTCAATAAATAATACTGTCTATAAATCAGTCGGCTCTTGATTGAAAACAATCTTATCTCACCTATTGCTGTCAAATTGATTTATTAAAATTAACTGACGAAAATCACTGAGTCGAAATAGGGCTTCGCCATACCGATTATGAGACAGAAAGCTTATTAAAAATATTATAAGACCTTCTTTGCAACTGTGAGCAATAAAATCAAACGAATCATGGAAAGAGCCAAATTTTGCAATAAACATGTATAGGAAATTGTATGCGTAATACCTAATACACCGTATTACGAACGGTATTTCCGACTGCAGATATCATAAGAAAATGTGCCCTAAAGCCATACGGCGACAATAAGCAAATTTTCAATTTATTCAATTCTGTTTACCCGACGATGATGATGATGACGAAAATGTCAAAGACAATTAACTCGAGGCACACAGCTGTGATCTGGGACGACAGATGGTAGCGGAACTGAGCAAAACTCCTACTTGTTGTTGTTCCGACAGTGTTAAAATGCGAGTCGATATGAACTGAAGCTTTGTTAGCAGGTAACAGAAAGGATAAGGAAAAAACGTATTATCATAGATTGAGTTACTTGAATAAATTGTTTTTAAATTATAAATGTTTACAGAGACTTCTTGATTATAGGAGCCAAAAATTAAGAAAATTAAAATGACTTCATATCTATACTCTTTTTGTACTTATTTGATTTATTGATTTAGATTTGCATAAATATTTGTACTTAAAAGGACATTTGAAAGCGAAACACATACCGCGGTACTAATAATCATTTTTAGTATCCAGTCTAAATTTCTCGAGCTCACAGCGGCGAAATTTTCCATACAAAATTGCTTATTGTGACCTAGGAAATATTTAGTGTGAAGGTTAAAAATGATTATTAGTAAGGCCCATATTCTCTAGAAGCCGTCACGAAATCAACCAATTGTTTTTTCATTTGTGCTAAAGCATAGATATTTACTTTTAAGCAAACGTGTTTTCATATCGTGGATATCAACATAATAATCAATTTTCTAAACAAACGTTCCTATTTTGCCAAATTATTTTCCACTTTCTAACTTTACGTATTATCTATGTACTGTTTTTTTTTTCAATTCGACTCCAACCGCAAACGGAACCACATCTCCACGGTAGATGTGGATATTCATTATCCAATGTCAAAGTAAACTTAATTAGCCTAATAAACTGTTAACTGCATTTCAATTTAAATATCAGCCGTATAATTTGTATATACTTCAGCAGGCATCGTGTGGCCCGGAATGCTATAGGCTAAAAATAAAAGGATGAGCCTTTATCTGATTTATTTTAATTAAAACTCAGTCAATTATACGCTATTGGGTGTGTCTGATTGACAAAGCTAATTTGATTGCCTCGCATGTCTAATTTGAATACGATTAAATGATACAATGAAATAGCGTCAGTAGGTCTGCATGCACTTCTATGGTTTGTTAATTCTTCACTGTAAATAAAACAGGTGTTAGAGATTTAAAAATGTTATCTCTAGTTAATTATCCTTTTCAAACATTTGTTGTTAGTACACCTGGCTACGGTTCGTTTCAAAAAAAATTACAAAATTGTGTCCATCTATTTATTTGATCTCTTGTAGAAAATACCCATACAATATATTCGCCGATATGAATGAAACATCAACCCATACGAGTATTCTATTTACTTAGCTCTTAGATACTTCAAACTGTGTACATAGCAAAGCTGGAGTATATATCATCTAATTCTTAATAGATCTATCTCTATTTGTCTTCTCTTGAGTTGTGTGAAGAAGAAGATTAAGCAACGAGTTTGTTCAACTAGCATTGACGACAGGTGTTGGTAGTATACAACGCACAAGATTATGGCAGCTCTCACATCCGATTATAATATTACAACGTATCCAAGGTTAACTCGCACATCGAAAGTTTACCAAAACTCATTAAAAAGCTGCATAATTAATTTAGAAAATCATTTCCTTCTTCTGCTATTATCATCTTTCAGCCATAAAAGATGTAGGAGGTAATTCTATAAGGAGAATCACATTAAGCAAAATGGCATATTAGTAAGTTACAGTTTCAAAAAGATCACCAAATTGATAAAAGGATTAATTCATTTAGAAATGTATTACGAACTAAACGTCTGCAGTTGAAATTCAAATTAGTCTGAATTTCCTGCAGTTATTAAGTAGATAAATTTTATTCCGGCACAGGATAAACTTTTAAAGACGAAGATTCGGTATATTTACCACTGGAGTTTTCTAACAGTGCAAACAGCACTCTTGAGCTTCACTTGAAACAACAAAATCTGCTACAAGTACCTACTTGGAGAACACGCAAACCTGTTTCAGTTGCTCCTTAAAGTACCACTCAGTAAGTCAGTACTGAAAATTATCGGCTACCAAACACAATAGTCCTAAATCTCCTCAATGGCATAGAGGGCGCCTCTGCATATACACATCACATCCACTTGAACAAAAATAAATTAAGAGTGCATATTTACTAAATGGGCAGGTGAAATTCATGTAGAAGATTGGTTCTTCTTAAATTTGGCATTTTGTTTGAGGCAAGTCATCATCTTGTGCTCATACAGAATATGATATGGCATTTAATTCACTTCATTTTGGATTTCCCATAACTTTTCGCTCTGTAAATGAAGCTGTACAACAGAATGAACCTCTGTTAGAATCTGAACAAGAATTAAGTGGGTGGGTAGGTAAATTTAAATAAATATTGCCTGTACTTGTGTGGCATTCGATCCCTTTTCTGACCCAATCACAGTAGGTGTTACGTTCACATACAGGGCTTTATATTGTACCTTTATATAGACTTAAATTCCTCCTGTACTCGATTGAAAGGTAAAGCGTTCGCCATCCCGATGACAATAGCAATTAAATTACTTTCGATAGATAATGACTGCGTTTTCTGTGCGAGTTTGTCTGTTCTCAATTGGTCTGAAAACATTGTGTTGGCTTCTAATTTGACTACTGATTTGAGGTTGAGATTGGTGTGTTTCTCTATCCTATTTGGTCCTACAATAGATCGCTCTGGGAGAATTTTCAAATCCATTTCACTTGCCATCAATTAAGGTATGTTCAAATACTGTTCCATCTGCACCGAATAACTTACACGGTCACTAGCTGCGTATAGAAACCAACAATTCGTTGCACTAATGAACTTGTTCACTTGGTTGGCTGAATGCCTCATGATTTCCAGAAGGATATTGGATTCGAATGTCTTTATAGGATGATGGGAAAAACGTGTTAATTTAGGTTTGTATGCTGCAGTTGAAATCGGGTTGCATGTGGGAATGAAGGAATTTTTGTTTGGAAAGTTAACCCGGTATTCCAAAATGCTTTGTCTTGAGGTACGTATAAATAGCAAATAAATTCGTTAATCGATTGTTCGAACTGCAGCTAATACAAACTTATAGAAGAATTTAAAGGTCGATGTTGTAAAGACAAGTCGAACGAAATGATAGTGGAATCAGTGATGGGAGGATATTAATTTTCGAAATTTGTATTTGACCAGTCTTAGAAAGAAACAAAAAGCGGAAATACTAAAGATTTATTTTAAACAAAAAGTTGAAAGACGAGTTCGAAATTGTAATGAATGTCTGGTACTCTATTATATACTGAAATTACATATGGAAGTACTTTACGCAAGAGTTCATGGTTATTTTCCGGTGTAGTGTTAAGTAGGAACAATTTTGCTCCGTGGTTTTAATAGGTATTCAAAGTATATCTACTCATACCGATAAATGGATGGTAGGTACTGAATATGATAAGTATATACCTACTATGATTTATAGTTCGAATGTTAATACAGTAGAACAGTACTCTACCTTCAGACAAGCTTTGTAAAGTTGAATCATTGAATGCAATACTCTACTCCCAGCAATATTTTTATAGTTACGAGTAGGTACATCATCCATTCAAATGCTCTAACCCCAAATTATGTTTATGATTGACGTTAAATCGTTTCCAGTGGTCCTATTTATCAGAATATCTTGAAGAAAGGTTTCGCAATTTTTCCAATCTTCATAAGCAAAGAACACACCAGCTGAGAGCAAACTTCAGTTTTCACAAAAATAAACACTTTCTATCCCACAAATACAAGTATCGTTCATCTTTCGACTTTCCGGTCATACATCAATGTCCCCTGTTGGCAGAAAGATGCAAAACTATCCATGCCCCATGCATCGTGACATGACGGATGACATGTGGAAAATGTCAAGAGATAACATACCTTTCAAGAATATCCACATCGAGATTTTCACGTCCCTATAACTTGGTGCCAGCGAAAAACTACGAGTGTTTGCTTTCTTTGTTTCGGAAGGACAGAAGACCTCCATGCTATACGGTCCAACTTGCTTTGTATAAAAGCATTTTCTTTCATCAACTCGAGAACAACAAACGGTGAGTTGAAGGGAGACACGCATATCAAATAAAAAAAGAAACTGAGTCCTGTTAACAATGAAATCAAAACTTTTGCAATAAATTCCCATCTCAGTGGTAGATTTACATAAGTTCCTGGAAGTTTGTGCACTTTGTACCCTACGGACAATATGTGAGAAAGTTCCGATTTTTTCTATGCCAGGAGTTTGTTTTGGATCTTTTTTTTTGTGTTGTTAATGGTCTCCTGTGTCTGTTATCATGATGATCCTAGCCGCAGCCTCAGCCAACAAACATATATGGAAAAAAATTCAGGTGAACTTTTAGTTCTCATGTGGGAATTACCATTTTTCCACATGTCGGGAGTTTGGTTTTCTGGCGCTTAAGTGTGGTACGATTGAAATTGGAAAAAGAAAATCTACATGAGAGGTTTCGTCAAAAAGTTTCCGCTGAAGTTCGCCATGATATGTGCTTTGTTTTAATATTTTAAGGGAAACATTTTTATATTAAAAATTGCTACTGGGTGTGCGCTTGGTTTGCAACTATTATTTACAGGAATAGAAATTTAAAAAGTGATTAGTCGGTACGGTGTGATTATACTTCCGATTTGATATCGAAAAGAAAAAAAAAGCTTGACCTACAATCGTTCTTAAAGTTGTACCTTATCATCGACTTATCGAAAGCTAGTGAATATAGATCATCGAACTTCATTTTCATCCCCTAGCTATACAAACAATTGAAAAAAAAACCGCAACTCAAACTATACAAAATGAAATCACACATTAGCGCTATGCTATGACCTTTTTCGTTAGTTTGTTATTTAAAATTACTGTCGCGCATAAACTAAGAAACCACACAAAAATAGAACGTTACCTACTATTTACTATTCTAATTGTGGACAACGACCTCTAAGCCGATACACTATTGTGCCAAATCTTGTAGTCACAGCACGACTGTGATCCCTTAAATTGTGACGTTATACACAAAAGAATCCTCTCAGACTATCAATGGCTGTGTAGGTGCAGTGTGTACTCAAAATCAAGTAATTGAATCAAATTCTCATATTTACACAAATAAGCTATGTACCTATCCATAAATATGCTATCCTTTCCACAAGATAACAAAACAATAAGAAACAAAAATGCTAATAAAATAATAAAAAGAAATGAACAATTCTCTTGGATGATCATATATTCCATGAGCACAAATACTCTTGATTGTCGGCCCCACTTTGATGACATTCATCATATTAGTATACATTACTTTAGGGGTAGAAATAGACTCAATTGCCTTGGGGTTCAAGTTTGGCAGAAGATTGTCTATTTCTTGTTTGTTTCTTCTTACTGCGACTTTTTCTTACTGCGACATTGATAGGACTTCTACTACATTTTGCTATTATGAGTAGGGATAGGATATGCATGGGGTCGACCTCTATTTGATGAGATTTTCATTATTTTGTGTATCTGTAGTCAAATTCTTTTTATATGTACAAATATATTATGCAGGTAGGTAATGTATGGACTATAATCAACGGCCGAAAAATAATCTTTACGTAGGTAGCCTAGTGCAACACAAACCAGGAAATCATAAAACTCAGTTACTCCAAATTTGGTCTTGTTGTATGTAAAATACTTCACACAACAACTTATTGTTTTTTTCCTCTGCGCCACTTCTCGCGAACTTCTGTCAAACATCTGAGTGTATAAATGTTAAAGATCCCTTTCGTTACAAAAATGAAAAACTCGCACAACACGTATGGTTGTAAGAAGCCATAGGAATAGGGTCCCTACGGACATATTGCGAAAACTATTTATTTTATTTAGCGGAATTTACAATATTTTTTAATATACCAACAAGCACCTAACGCAATATTTCTACTTGCAATATCAATACAATAATTTAATTAAAAGTCAAGCCTGTTCCATTTATTCACAGAATCCTTATCAAAAGGTTCTGGCAGTAGATATCTATTTATGTTTTCTCATTCAAGTTGAAAAACTGACACACCAACATTTTAGTTTCAGCAAAAATAATCAGTCAAACTTGTCACAACTTTTTATGCCCTTGGAGCTTATTTATATTTTTCCGACACCGGGTGTTTTTATTTTATTTCTGTGAACAAAATCAGATAATCCAATAACCCACTTGAAAAGTAAAGAAGAAAAAAAATCCCAAACTCAAATAGGATTACTAAACATAAGCTGTAAGCAACGCTACCACCTTCAGGATAATAACATTAGATTAAGCGTGACGATTTCAAAACGAATTTCCTTAGTTCACCAATTTAATTTAATTGTTGATCCCGTCTGCAGGGGAATGTGATATTCATTATACGTATGTATATTTTATATTATAATCTCTTAGAAAAGAGTTCAGGTGTGACACATAAAAGTAAAATACGTTCCTTACGTATAGCTACACAAGAAGACGAAAAATAACAATCAAACAAACAAAGTTCTGAATGAAAACAATAAAATTATTGCTTCTCCCCAAAGTCATTCGGCAAAAAAGCAATTGAAAAGAATAAATATGAAGCCACTGAGCCGAACTTTTTCACGCAACATAACAAGAAAACGTGAAATTTGAGAAAAGAAAGAGCATTAAATTAAATAAACGCAATAAAGGTACTTCGGCCACCTGCTCGGCTCTCTATAGGGCGTCAGCGGTCGACGCCCTAGGTGCGAGATCACAAAAATCCCCCTTAAAGTGTCTGTGCGAAATAAGTTAAACCCCTGAAAACAAAACCGAGTACACACTTACACAGGTAAGAAAACAAGTGTCAGATTGGCCCCAAAGGATATCCCCATCAACATTGTTTGCGAACAAAAAAAGTTCTGGGGCGCATTCCGTCGTGCTAAGTTTACTGGTAATATCCTTTCATCAGCCAAAATACAAACGGATGTACAAACAAACACTTTGGACCCGATATGAGTTCAATTTGCGCCTCTTTTTCTGTGTGTGTATGCTCGTATAGTGCGTCTGGATAAGTCGCTTGTGCACAGGATTAGGACATGCCATTTTTGTTTGTGTACTTTCATTAGCTGGGTGGAAGAACTCTGATGCCAAGTTGAGGGAGGTTCGGTGGAAAAAAGATTTTATTTGGAAATTGATCCCAACAGTGTTTGTGTCTTTGTTTGTTTTTTTTTTTTTTTTTTTTTTGTTTTTGTTGTCTTTTTCTTTGTGCCTGCAACAAAAACGCAAGTGGTGGATTAAATTTACACCGTGTGATTTTATCTTTACCTTTGTTGGTTTTTTTCTACGTTTCACTTTTTTCTTTGTATTTTCTGCCCTCCTTCGGGAAACAGTTTTGTGTGCACATAATGGCCAAATTAGAGTTCTAAGGCTTTTAAATTTAAAGTCTTGCAATATTGATGGAATTTCAGTTTTACTTTATTTGAAGGTAGATATGGTATGGTTGGGATGCAAGTAGTGGCTACCTGTAAGAAAAGAATGATGGGTAATATGAAGCATTCAATTAATTTTAAGAAGCAAAATTTTCCAGATGTGCATATCATTAAATGTTCTTAATTCCATAGGCTTATGTACATTTTTTAAGAGCTTTTCTAAAATAAATTCCTAGTAGGTACTCTATTCTTAATTCTGGGAATACTCTGACCGAAGTCGTATTAAAATTGCCTCCACTAGATATGATTTCATCAAATTGAAAACGAGCTTACATATTTTATTTTGTTCGGAAATGGGAAAACCAATTCATTAGGTATGTTCCGAAATCATGCAAAAATTGGAAATTGTGTCGAGAGCCAGGCTTTTATGGTATAAGGTCTCGATGCCAGAGATGGGTGGTTAGATGTGTTGGCTTCAACTGAAAGAGAATTCACAACGACATGATTTTGAAGTAGGTATCTTCCACAGGCATTCTACTGGTATGGATCGATCAGGGTTCGACAATGCCTTCAACTATACCTTATGTAGAGCTACATCTGTTTATTATCACATTTCGTCATGTCTTTATTCGACGTTGGCATACATAATTCAGCGGATAATTCTACACTCATTCATATTGAAACCCATTTTTTGAATAATAATTAAGCAATAGGCTTGGAAGTGTAAGGAACGATTATATTCCTCCGAAATTTTAAGAGGAGCCATTATGATCAGATGGCCAAGAATCTTGGACCGATTGCCTTCCCTTTTTTAAAAGGTTTAAAGTTAATTAAGAACTAATGTCCAACAATCGTTTTGATTCGATTCGACGGTATTAAAGATACCGTCAGCTCAAGCGCACTTGCCTGTTTTCCTTTGTAAATTTAAAAAAATTAAATTTTCTTTTAAATTGTCTATATCTGTGAATATGTAGGTAAAAACAATTCTAAATGGCGGGATGAAATGATAATGGTATTCCATCAATCTCAACAGGTTATCAAGTTCTGTTCTCTTGGCTTTAAACCAGTGGAAAACTAATAAAATTTGTAAAATATTGCATTTTTAACTTTCTCCATTACGAAGAAAGAGAAAGATATTGTTTTCGTACAAAATTTCTAACTCGAGATATTAATCATCTCTGATATTACGATGATAGTCTGTCCGTCCTTCCACAGCCGTACAGCCTAAACGGCGTCCCGGGTCAAGTTCAAACCTCGGATTTGGAGTTTTTGGGCTTACAGTTCGGGAGGGTTTTTTTTTGCAAGGTAACCTCAATATTAATGGTACTTCCCATACAAAGTTTTCGTACCTACCAGTTTGATTTGATCGAAAACGGCTGTAACGATTTTAACCAAAATTGATATTTAAGCTTAAGTAGGTGTGGTTACTTGACTGCGTACCCAGTTTTGGACGATACTTTTGAAATTTCGACATATCTTAGATTTAAAACGTTAAAAACAAAGTATTGCTTTTATCCCGGACAATCGTATTTTTCAAACTAAACATTGCAATATTTAATACCTACAGTTTTGTCTGCAATCATTTTACAAAAACCGCTATAACAATTTTGACCAAAATTCATATTGAAGATAACATAAGTATTCTAAATAAGATCCCGTACTTAGTTTTCCTTAAAAAATTCAAAGACGTCAGTTTTTAATTATTTCTCGAAAAATACTACAGAAATCACGATCTTTGTATTTTCACATATCTACCGTATTTTTTTGTAATAGGCTTAATGCCCCATAGCTACGTAAAACGTATTTTTAGCAAATGCAACTTAAAATAATGCCAACCATTTGGGGCTTTCACAATCAGTTCATTTGCACCCCACACACGAGCATCGGGATATTGAAGTTTCAAGTTATAACTAAATGCAAATTCACAAATTCCCGAATTCTAACATGTAGGTACATCTATGTATATGTAAAGATATCGGTCTATCACGAGCAATACTTCCAATCATTGAAAACTTTAATCATATTCCAGTAAAAATTAAGAACATATCCTAGTAGCTCAAAAACAGAAACTCCTACTAGATCCGCTTGTCCTGTACTAAAAAATCTTGTGAGGTGTAAGAACTTATAAAATAGTACAGTAGGCGCCTATAACTCTCTAGCCAGAACTTGCGAGTTGCGACGATTGCCAGTTACCAGAGAAAGTTTCGTTCGACCCAGTCTTGCACTTTATTTTAATTGCCACTTACCACATGACCCCAAATAACAAATTTTCACCAGTTGTTTTACTGTATAGACAAATCTTGGAATTATCTTAGCAAATAAAGTGTTAACATGGTTTAAGCATAAGGTTCTAACTGGTTTTTGGTAGTGAATGTTATATTGGATGATGAAGTGTACTATAATAATTCGTATTGCGTTTTAAGAGAAAGGAATATGATGTACATAGTACGGAATTCTTTTAAAACCTCACAGGCAAGAGAATATTCATAAATGACCCGACATTACTTTCGGGTTTATCCTCACACTCTTTTTATATTACAAACTATTAGTCAAATGGTCATTCCCCATGAAAAAGGATATAAGAAAAGTCCTTCGCTACTCGACTCGTTCATCTTATAACAGCGAGAATGAGAAAAAAATTGCCGTTATGTTTGCCCTTATTCCTTTACCCCTGACTCTTTAGTTCTCTTTGTTCATTCTAACCGTAGATTGTCACGTATTATCCACACAGATTGATAGTATGGTTTCGCAGATATTATCACGGACCAGACACTTAATGCCGATTTACTATAGTTTTTCTTTATTAAGGGTACCTTTATCTACCTTGGTACGCTGTGTTAAGGGATTGAAATTGGTATAAGGTTGTTACCCTTTTCACTTTAATCGAAAACTGAGACTTGCGTTATTATCATGTACTGCATGAATGCGTTGCCATAAAAGTTACAATCTGACCAACAATAGCAGTTGAATGCATAGTGCAGCACAATGGATCCAAGGAAGGCACTATACGACAGCGACGACGGGATGAAATTTTAATGGAAGAGTATTACACGTAAATGCAGCAAAATGAATTTTATAGAAGATTAAGATTGTGTAATGTGAATAAAGTTATGGTCGCATTAAATATTTTTAATGCTCAATAATCTCGTTGTCCGCGACTCCACTGAATGAAAAGTTTTTCTCGTAATTGTGCAATTAAATAGTGGTGCGGGATCGACGAGGACTAAAAAAACAAGTAATTACTTTTTGAAGTGCTTAGCCAAAAATAGGTCACATGGAATAAGGTAATTGAAATTTCGTTTATAAATTCGAGAACTTCAATAAATATTATTTAAGTTCTCCTTTCTAAGCTTTACTTAAAAAAGTTTCCATACACAGAGCGAAAAATGACTACATTAAATCAATAAGATTGCCTTATTGGACTACTTTACTATGAAATCGGATTAAAACTAATAATTAATGTGATATTTCCATAGAGAATTCTTAATGATTTAATGAAGAAAATCTTATTAATTTTTTTTAACAGTTTTTCATATAGTTTTTACACGCAAAATCATATTAAATAGTACTAATAATCTGAAAACCTTATTAATATTTGGCTTTAAGAAGTCAAACTTATTAAAAAAAACGCCACATAGGAAATCTTCTCAAATCTATAAGATTTCTCTTTAAAATTTTAAAGAGATATCTCATTAATTATAAGTGGTATTTTCACATTGCATGATATAATAATATGAAAACCTTATTAATATTCGCTTCTGAGAAGACGAACTTATTAAAAGTGCTTGTCTAAACGTTAATATTCTTTGATCAATAAGAATTCCCTCTTAGAAATAAAATATTTTATAAAAGTGCTGAGTCCACGTGTCGCGAAATGAAACTAATATAAATGTAATTATTAGTAGATCTATTTAACCAAACAAATTACATTTCCAGCGGATTAATTAGATAATGGAAATGAAGAGGTAAGTAAATAATGCATTTAATGAAAATAGATAAAGTATAACAATTTTAAATCTTAGATTTCGAAACCCTTCATCCCGAGACAAAAATGTTACTTTTCACTAAATACGACAAATGTTTCCCCAAATGATGTTGTAATTCGAAGAGAAAATTAAAGATAAAAGGAACAAGGAACTGCTAAAATGTGTGAAGAAAGATGTAGATTTAACAGGTAATCTTTTGTATAAAAATAAATCGGAACATTAAACCATTACAAAATTTAATATTTTCTTAGATTTAGGACTACATCACGTTTCTCCTGGTGCATTTATTGCTTCAACTTATTCGCTTCTAGAAAGGATACAAGGAACGAATAAGGCTGCCATTCTTTGAAAGGAAGGAAAATCTGTGGTCAAGAATTGCCGTTTTGAGACCAGAAATTCAAGAAATTCTAAATACAACATTATTATAATTTTAAGATAGGTAATTATAAGATGTACATATAAGTTTCGCAAATAAAGTTTTAATAAGTTTTCCATATATTTTTAAATAGCTTTTCATATATTTTCGATAAGTTTTCCCTATTGCTGCTAAGAGGTTTTCACATACTTTTCAATAAGTTTTCGTATTGTTTCAAGGTGCCGTCATATCAACATTTAATAAGATATCTTTTTAAAAGAATGTGGCTTTCTTATAGAAAATTCACCATCATTTTAATAAGATTTTCTATATTGTTTTAATATGACTTTCTTCTTGGATGAAAACCATAGAGAAATCTTATAGTTTTTCTTCTATTTTATGTGGTCGTTTTCGCTCTGTGTACCTATTATTAGTAAACGTAGAAGGAGAAGATAATCTGAAAGCAACTAATTGATTTCGAGTTACGGATCAATATCGTATAGTTCGAGGCAGCTAAATTTGTCTGGTTAAGGGTTAGGTAATAGTTACAGTGGTCTTTCAAATGCAGTAGGATGGAGGCAAACATTTTTAGCATCAATTTTAAATGAAAGCAATTGTAGCTGTATAATTAGTTCCACAATTTAAATTTCGTTATAGTTACCAGCAGGGGCTTCATTCTAAACACAACGATATAATATCTCATAGTCAACAATTACATTTCCTTTTCTCCCTAACTCCAAATCCATCCCAAAACCGATTATTCGACTTTGAAGTAACATCAACAATTTACAAGGCAAAGTGTCACTTTCTATTGAAATTTTATTGTATAATAAGTCCCCTTTTAGCACCCCTGTTCCGAAACGGTAAACACCATCCCAGTCACAGTAAAAATCTTTGTTTTAATGACTTATTAATTACTTTGAAAAGCGGAACAAAGTGTACTTGTTTCAAATACATTAAACACCTTCTAAAGTCACACCTTGTGTAAATGATGTTCCTCCCCATTAATCGAATTTGAAAATCCTCCTTCAAGCTTTCCGTTTTGTTTTTTTATACATTTTTGCGTCATATTATTTTATGTCATGCGTGTGTATCCCTAATGGGAACACCATATTTGCCTTGCACATTGCAAAAATTAAAAATTCAATTAAGTAAGATTGCTTAATAAATTGCCCATAAATGGGAATTATTTTTCATTCATCTGTAATGAGCTTAATTTTCTGTCGAACGCCGCCTACACCACCCCAGCATCTGGAGGGAGCTTGCTGATATACAAACAAATGCGTCAGAGGAGAATGTTTAATTATTGCCAAAAAAAGAGCTATTGAAACATAGAGTGTAGCAGCAGCTGTGGAAAGTCGTGCCAGGCTCTTTATTCTACTGGCTTAATAGGCCATAAATTAAATCGATACGTGTAGCCAATTTGCCTTTGTGTGCATAAAATAATTGGCGCTATGCTAACTAATTACGGGCATTAAATTATTTTATGTTGATAATAAAATTGAAAATTCATTAATTAAGATATAAGTGTCGAAAGGATAATGCGAAATATTTTGTTAAGATTAAGGTTGATATTTGTGAATGACTTTTTAGGACGCGGTAAAACGAGAGGAATCCGACATAACGGGCGGAAAAGTATTAAGATTAGATGCAACTTAGCTGACTGCTATACGATATGGATCCCTATGAAAACTTTGTTCCTGCCTTTCATAGCTCGACACTCCCGTATACATTTCTCAAAACTCTTCATTTGGATGATCAAAATAGATACGTATAAATACATTATTTGTCGCGTCCTTTCTGTACAGCTCAATTATTAATCTGAGTACAAAATTCATATCCCTTTTAGGGCTTTAGGTACAATGTGCATTAGCCTGACGTACAATGAATACCTACATTCCGTTCGTTAAATACTTATATACAACCTCTGAGATGGACACTCCACAATACTAAATGTATTTCAAAGATAAAATATCTCTTAAAAATACATCGTCCGCAAACTAAGAAAAACTGCACTAAAGGACGACAAATGAGTAGATGGTATACCAGAACTCTGCTTGGTTTAAGGATTACCAGAGCCGCTGGTTCAAAAGAAAAAAGTGTTTACCCGAATAGAGATTCTGTTACACCAGCTTAAGGATCGAAATGGAAAATGCTTTGTTCAGTTCAGCTGTTGTGCTTGTTCTGCTTCACACTGACCGACAATTGTGAGAGTTCAACTACTGTGAGTGGATTTTTGTTTTAATTTTTCCTTAATCTTGTCGTTGTTCATTTGTTGTTTTTTTTTTTTCATTGCCTTTAACAGGAGAAGGAGAGATTATTCTCGCATATAATTAATAAATGTCACTCCCTTAATTAAAATTGTCCCTTATAGTTGCTTCTCGATTTGACGCTATAGTGGTGGGAAGTATACTCTGCGGGATCGATAGGGTGATTAGTGAAAAGCTTTCAATTTTTACTTTGTCTCTCGGAACAGAACAATGACAAATTTGCTCCTTACAGAATTAAGTTGAAATATTTTTAACTACACGGATTATTGCAGATTTTACAAAAACAAATTTTTGAATAAACGAAGTTCTAGCTTTGGGTACCTGATGGGAGGAATATTGAATGTTGGTATGATGTCAAAGTAGAGGTAGCTATGTATAGTTGTGAAACTTATATATATATAGGCGAAGGGAAATAGTTAAGGACCACTTTCACTGCCTTAAACACAACATATTTGCTTTTGTGCACAGATGCAATGCTATATCTAGTTTGTGTTCCAATATGTTGTGTAAGCCAGGTCACTATAATGGAAAAAATGTCTACAATGGAGCAAACTCTACTTAATTGGAACCAGACTAACAGCCAGACTTCTTTGTGTTAAGTAGAGAAAAACAACAGGATAGACGGATACCTACACCTTTTAATTAGTTAGATACCTGCTTTGTCTATGTGGGTCCTCTTGAACTATGTTGAACACAGGTTAAAGTCCTATATATGTAGATACACTCTAACAACTGAGTTACTATATCCGCCTGAGAGAACAGTAGCAATAAAAAAAAATGAAATTCATCAAAACGTGTATAGATATAAAAGGGGTTTCTTACAGATTTTGGCTCCGAGTTTCTATCAACGACGACTTATTGCAATTTAAAGAACAACTTTTTGCTGGCGTTTCATATTTTTGTTGTTGACTCACTGTTTCATTTCACCAATAGCTAATAAAAATGCAAATACTTGCATGGGGTAAGGAATAAAACGATGAAGCACTGGAAATATCAAATATTGCCAATAAGATATACCTATCATAGCTATTTATAAGCCGACTTCCCATGTATGGCTGATAAGCATAATAAAGCATTACGACTTTTGGCTAAGGAATATTAGATCGACTCTGGCTGTGTGGTTCTTCTTCAGCAAGGTTTATTTTTATTATTTTACATAATGTTTTCTAAACGCCAAATAGTCTCTCACTGCACCTTAGATAGGTATATAAAATTAAAAACGTATAACGTTGACGTTTCGGATTATAATCTTATAATCTTGCAAAATTTGTCTGTAAGTGATTTCATAATTGTTAAAATATTCATGCAACATTCCCATTCTAATTCGAATATTCTGGTTTGCATCTTAAGACATATGTTTTATAAAGAAAAGCTTCTTAAACTAAATCTGTCAAAACTGTCAAACAACCACATGTTAAATTAAACTAACCTAACCTGTGCGTTTTGTGGAATCCATTACGTTCTTCAATAAAGACATACTTTTTGTACATCTTTTCGACATCGTTCTTTTTCCTGACAATCGTCAAGTTTTATCAACAATAATGTTTATAGTGTTCATTTAATAATTGCGTAACACACACATAAAACACTCAGACACACGAGTTTTGCTAAAAAAAAAAATTAATCTTACTATTAGCAATGTCCTGCTTCAGTCGCTTGAATGTAGGTACCTACCTATAGTTATGTCCACAAACATTGATCAACACAATTTAAACTTTTGGTAAGTGGCAACATTTTTTTAATTATTTCCACAGTTCACTCTACCAAGAACTCACATTCATAATGTGTTGCTAATTTTTTGTGTTTGCATTTTTTGCAGCACTGTTTCATAAGCACGAACGCAACCCTTAACGACAAAGATGATTATTGGCACCAAAAAAGCAGTTGCCAACTACAGAATGCGAAGAGTTTTCGAAAAGTTTTTATGATCTATATAAACGACACTAGTTCTCGCAAGTTTTCTAATATCCAATTTGCGAAATATGTGTCTTACCATATAAAGCAATGGGAATAATTATTATGTGCATTATTAATTTAGTTTGGCGTTGGCACATTCCGCCATTTATAGCTTAGATAAATGAGCACGCATTGAAAATTTGCAGAAAGCCAAATAAACATCTTTGAGTAGTTTTGACAGATGGAACACACATTCGATGGCGGGGTGTTAGTCCAAAGTTGCAATACGAACGGAAACACAAGAATGTGATTTCGCATAATTAAATAACTGATGTTCATTGCGAGTTTTCACGAAGTTTGTGAGACAAATATTTAATTATTTTGGAAATTGCGAAAACGTGCATACTATCAACTTGGTGTTGGGTGGGAGGTTGGGTATAGTTTCATGTGAGTTGGTAGTCTTTTTTGTAAATTTTTGTGCGATGTGGAACTTTAACTTTAAGTGCACCTAAGACGCTACTTTACCCCCTTCACATCTGTTATCTAATTTATGGATTGTTAATTATCTGGAAACTGGAAGTTCAAAGTCGTAGTCATAATTGCTCATTGAGCAAATACATTAAAGAATCACCGCATCCATAAAGGAGCGATACATTACTTAAATATGTGGATTTTACATGGAAAATAATTAAAAAATCAGTCACGTAGTACTCGATTACGGATAACAACTGCATTCATCTAAAGTGGAGTTTAGTGCTTCTGAAAGATAAAGTTTCAAAAGAATACACTTTTTTTGTAAGAGTACTATTCACATTTTGGATATAAACCGGCATGAGGTCTCTTAAAAATGAGTTGTATCCCTATTATTATCCCATTCAAGACAACGAACAACGAACAATGGCTAAGATATCAGACTTCAACATGAAACAAATGTTTTATTTTTTAAACGACTTAAATGAGTTAATTTTTTTTCAAACTCCTTTCATTTTACTAGTCGCCTTTAAATTGACAGTCCAAAATTTCAACTAATTGCTCCATCAACCTAAATAGTAAACGCTTCAAATGTCCACCTACTTCAATTCAAGCTTGGAAAATATTTTCACATTTGAAACGCTACTAATAACTCATTTGATAATTTTTTAAGGAAATTATGGTTTTCTGATGTTTCCGGGTCATTTATTTCACCTCAACATTACGTCGAGCATTAACAAAACGGGGACACCTTAATTATTATCATTTCATTTTGCCACGAAGTGGGTACTAGGCGCTTCATTCCGCATTCCAGTAAAAAAAAATATTCACATTTCATTTCTATGCTGGGTGATGAAACACTTCCCTGTGGATTTAATTAAAAAAAATAACGCATTCAAATGGAGAATAATTTGGAAGCTTTTTTCTCAGAATTTTGTTCCCCATTTAAAGCCAACCCATAAAATATAGGTCAAGATTCAACCAAAAGTGAAAATATTTCCCAGAGAAGTGTGTTTGTAATTACATGAACTACTGGACTTATTCAAGTGTAAACCATTAAAAATTTGCAAGGCATCTTCGTGCTTCCACTTCAAAGCAGAAAGTTCGGTATATAATAAAAATATGTTTTCCAAGAAATGCCAGTAATTATTTTGTTCAGTGGAAATACGAAGTCAACTGGTTGTTGAGCTCAGTATCCCCTTCTTATTTGCTTTGCAACCTCTGTTTGACATGCAAATACTGATTGCCGCATAAAAAAAACTTAAGACTTGCTTATTTTTTTTTTCAAGAAAATAATTAAATTGGTCTCAATGGCCAGATAGGTACTTGTATTTTTGTTAAAAGCCCACAGAAAGGTCCTTATAGAAAATGATTAGTAAGTCAACCCTCAACCATTAGCTACAGGCTTTCATATAGTATTTTCAAACGAATTATAAATGACAGTGGTTTTAGCAAAGCATTTTCCAATATTTTTATGCACATACCTACAACAGGCAAACAAAAAATATTGTGACACCACGCCACTTAGTGTTCATCTTTAATAAGCGTCAAGAATCGAATAATTTATGGAGTTTTCGCTTCCCTCTAATAATTTTGAACACAGCAGGCTATCATCAACTAACGCATGGATGCATAATCACAAAATCTATTATCACTTCCGCACAGTAATTAATTCCATTTCCACTGTCATGGCTCTATGACTAGTATTTGTGGAATATTGATAAATCAATCACAAGTCTGCCAAACTTCTCACAGTATCTATATCTACATCATGTTAGTATGATTTTTAGTGATTCCAATTTTACGTTTGCATTTTTTGTATTTTTAATGAGTTTCCATGAGTTTATTGATGTCACAACATTTACTTTATATTAATTTGTTTCTGTCCTTTTATCAATACATAAAAACATTTTCGATACCAAAATATTGTACTATACCTATGTATATAATAAAAATATTAAAGCTTTATTTCGAAAAGCATTAAGCTTATCTTTTGCGGGTACCTACCTATCTACATAGCACAAAAATAAATAATAATTACATTAATATGAAATGAATTATTCATTGAAATCAAATTTGTAATAAATATAAAAAAAATAAAAAGGTGAAAATTGGGGAAATTAACAACACATGTCCCTGATGAACTGTTCGCTGGAGTAACAAATAAACAAAAATGTGATCTAATAAATCGAGTTATTTATTTCATTTACTTAATTAATTATGTTTTTTCCTTAGTACTTTAATAAACTACATATTTTTCTTGTTGCTCTTTCTTGACAAACTGAGATGACCATTATTTGACGTATTACCCATAGATTAGCGTCGAGTTTTTGTAATTTCTTTGTAATCGCTTATAAAATAATGTAATAGATAGGTCAGACTGTTGTTTTCCAAATTTTATTGGTGTCCCAAGCCAACATTTTTGGGTATCATTTCTAAGTATTCAAAATCGCAATTTTTTTTAAGAAAACTAATTTTTTATTAAAGTTGTGGGGAAATTTTTAAAAACCTATTGCAAGGAAAAGTATTTTAATCTGCAAAAATCTTTTCCAAATAAAAAAAGGCCAGAATCAAACAAAGGTAACGCTGACCGCGAGAACACAAAAACAATTGAAGTTGCTTAGTCAACGCGTTCGGATTTCTAGTCCCGACAAATCTTGTTTACGTTTTACATAAACAAGGTCCCCAATTCTATGCGAACACCGAACAGATAGATAGTTATAAAATCAAAATTATTTGACCGACTTAGAGATGTGCAATTTGTTCGTTAAATAGGGATGCGGTAGAATTACATTTTCTTAGAAAATATTTTACGTGTTAGATTGTAAAAGCAAGGGTTTCATTTTAGAGCATTGGATATCACAGTACTATAGTATCCATTTCGACAGCGTTGGCGCCGAAAGTCTAGCAACCTTTTATTTGAGTGAGTTCTGGTTTTTGACTGAATTGAAAAAATCTCTGGGAAATTATACTTTGCCTAATTTTTCAAGAGTGTCGCAGGGGATGTGATTTGTGTATTATCAAAGCATTGTAAGTTATATCAGAGGTTGGGTATATTCTTTCGCCTTGAGGATTGGTTATATTTTTAGGTAACAATTTTTCTAATTCTCGACTCTCTGAAACTAGCAATAAATATACCTGGCCTTAAATTAAATGCAAACGGAAACGACTTATATGAAAAGCAACACATCCGCACATAGCATTAAATATAATGGTATTTATAAAGTCATGTTGCTTCATGTGTTTGAAATTCGAACAAAGTAATTTCGCCACAAGTATTTACCCTTTGTCATTGTTAACAATGCTTCCTTTCAAAGTATAAATATCGGTAGAGACCTATTTATTGTTAAAGCTATACAGGAGATGAACAGAAAAACATAAAAAGAAAACCTTAACATCCAATTTGCATCTCAATAACCTGATGAGAAAGGGAAATTCTAATAAAAAAAAAAATATTTGCAAAGTAGATGGTTGCGAAACTATTGGAAAATATGTTGCAGCTGACAAGGAAACTGCCATTTACACCGCCCACTTTTCGAGTTCATCCCGAGAGATGAAGTTCTTGCTTTTATTTTATGTAAATGTAAATACCACACAAAAGAATATGTTTTCAGTACCTATACTGTTGCTCCTCATTTTGTTTTGCCTTCTTGTTGGCATCTCTGTATTTTTTTGCCATACAAGTACTGTACACATATCCCCCGGCAGTATCGTTCAGTAAACAGTTTTCTGTGGATATTACTATGTAAGTGAACTCTTAGACTGTATATATCTACTGATAGACCTATACCAATAGAAAGTGTCCCAGAAGATTGTTTAGCGCAAAGATGAGAAGAAAGATTGTATAAATCCTGACTTAAGATTTCTTCCTAAACTCAAGTAGATAAGGCCAAATTATTTAGACCCGGGTCGTGTGTAGGTACTTCTTACTGATTACAATTACCCAGCAAACAAAGTAAACTGGAAATTGTCTTCACAGGTGTTTCCGGGATCTCAACACTACCTGCTAGGCACGAGATAGCATTTAAATAAACAATTATTTTATAAATCTACAAACATGAGCGCGGATCTGTTTTATTGGATTACCTTAACTCGAATCTCATAGCCTAAATAATGGTAACAACTGTTATTATTAATTTCTTTGCCTTCCTCCCCATGCCGCCTTGGTAGGCTTAAAGCAATATCAACAAATAGCTTCATAACATACTTGCTCAAATTTCAATCGGAGCACAGAGAAGGAGAGAGTATGTGCGTGCTCGAGAACGCACTCGTACGCTTCAGTAAACCCTTTATGAGATAAACGAATAACGACTGCAATGTTCTTGTTTCATTCTGCGGATAAGCTTTTTCCTGACGGAAACAGCTACAGCAGATTATATCAGCTGCACATATTATATTTTCACAGACACGAAACAATCGGAAATCTAATTTAAAAAAAAAAAAATTAATTTAATTGGAACACAAACGAGTGGGAAACGAGTGTATAATGCTTGATGGAATTATGATGTGTGCGATACAGACTCAATGTTTTAATATTTGTTTAAAAATAATTATTCTATAATAAAATGTTTATTTTCCTCTTGCGCTAAATACAATGAACTTTTTTTTTTAAATTTATTTAATCCGTAATATATAATTATATTCGATTGTGTACGTCTGTGTCGAATGGAAATTAAATTAAATTGGGACCCTTTTGTGAGGTGATTTAATATATAGTTCATATTAATTCGAAAGCGAAAATAAAATTACTCGGGGTAAAGGACATTTGGTAGGATTTTCCGTATAAATTGTTAATAATTTAGTTCGTGATTTTGCTTAAGATAAAACTAAATGTAAGATCAACGAGCTTCTTAATAGTTCAGTAATTCGTAATCATTTTTGACCAAGCATGTAATATTACAACTAACCACCTAATTAAGGACAGCAATTTAAAATAGGGCAAACAAAATTGACTATAAAAACAATCATAAAAATAGTTGGAAGAGAAAACTTCAAACTCATAATAACAATCCTTAGGTGGCCTTGGGAGACATTGGCATATACGGAAAACGGAATCCTTTGAAAAAAAAATTTTTTTTGGCCCAAGAGACTTTCGAAATACGTCACGTCGTATTCATAAAATTGATTAAGGTTTTTTTTATTGAACATATATGTACCTATATGTGCAGCAGCCTTTTTAGGGAGAGACATTAAATTCAATTTGTTGTTGACTAACCCATTCGTTGTAAGCAAACTCTAGCAAAAGATAAAAAGAAAATAATGTCAAAATAAGGAAAAGTTCCAACACCGAGAATGGCAGCGAAACCCTTGAAATAAATCGAGTCTCAGAGTGATTAAATTTTTCAGCCACGCCTGGATATGTGTTTAAAAAAAATGCCAACAGCCAAATGCTGGAGCTAAGTTTGAAGTTAATACCGGAAATTCCATTAGAACAACTACAGCCACTGCCGTCGCCGTGCTGGTTCCTTCACTCGCATCCGCAAAACCCATTTTGAATGGAGTTTGTTTTGAATATGTCGATCACATAAAATTTTAATGCCTACAGAGTAATCTGCTGGATTATTCTACTCCACAACATGTAGTTGGATTTATTTTCCTTTATTTTGTCGCTTATCATATTTTATCATGCAGGACGAAGCTCAAAGGGTAAAACGAGATACAGGTTCGAAATTTAAAAGCCGGTTGGTTTTTTCTGTTACTACTAATTATCCCTTAGTTAGCAAATAAGTCAGTCTGCGGGAAACACCCTATATTGCGGGTTTTGAGACTTTGTATTTGCGAGATGCACCGTAAACTAAATGAGTGATATATGTCAGAAGCTTTTTAGCAGCGAATGCACTGTATACTATTTTGAGTGTGCACTTAGCATTGAAGATTAGGTAAGTGAAATTCACACAAAGCCATACCTACTGACTTTGTTTGTAATTTATATCCAAATGCTCACAAAGCTTGTGTTTTTATTAAGAGTAAAAGAAGGGTGTAATGGTTGATATCCCTTTTAGAAATGTCATCGTGGTATGTAGCAACTAAGAACTGCGTTCTGGTTACTTAGCTTTGGGTGCAGTTCTATGTACGACTCTTGATAATAAAAAGGGAAACGTATAATCTCTTTTGTGGCAAGTGCACTTTGTATTTGAAGTATAAATAGGAAAAATAAATATGGTGATGGTTTTTTACTGACTTCCACTTCAGAATACAGAAATTGTACTTTTTAAGAGAATTAAAGCAGTCAGGACATGGTTTGTAATATGTATTTTTGTCTTGCATTGCAAGATGTATGTTTTTTTTTAGTTCTCAATGTTAGTCGCACTGAAAGAAATGAAAGATTGCAGCTACGTAATCTATGGTTGCTGAATACAAAATGAAATTCTGTTCTCGAAACGTGGGGTTAAGCTTCAAAGCACCAAAGTTCTGCCGAGTGGTCATGCAACAACGGAAAAATTTATCGTTTTATTAATAGACCTTTAAGCGGAATCAATTACAGACCAAATTTAAGATGCGTTTGGGTAGGTGAATTACTGCATATATTTTGATTTATATATAAGCTAGAATTTTGCAGAATTTCGATCGCTGGGTTTAATATTGCTTGTATTAAAAATAGTATGCAAAGATATAAAAGTTATGTTTTTGTAATAAATATCACCTCTGTGCACCTATGCTAAACAAAATTATATAGTAAAATATACATGGCTCAAGCTTTGCCAACTTTTTTTGGGTCACAAATCGAGGCGCAGTATAAATGTTAATGTGTGCGTCCTTGAGTTGTGACCTTTGGGAAAAAAAGCTGGAGGGCATTTGGTATTCTAAATCTCACTCAGCTTATCCTATTTAGTGCTGATTAAAGTGAGCAATATGACCAAATAAATTACTGCATGAACGTCAATGTGACACTTATTATGCCCAATAAACAAACAATCACAGTTAAGCGTACCATTATGGCATGGGAAAAGCATATACCAAAAAAAACAAAATGTTGCTTACTGGTCACCATCACCACCGATAATCCAATCTGTGCTCAATGTCATTCCAGGATATCACATTCTATATTTGTTGGAGTGGATTACATGCCTACCATTGAAGCGCTTATTTCTATGTCCAGAGTTTCATTCTGTATTTCCTTGAAATTATGTTTCATATCTCTCTCTCTCTCTCTCTCTCCAGTTAATGTTTTTTTTTAGATACTTCTGGCCAACAGCTGCGACGCCAAGTGGT
The DNA here is from genome assembly GCA_949126925.1 of Cheilosia vernalis. Taxonomy (NCBI): domain Eukaryota; kingdom Metazoa; phylum Arthropoda; class Insecta; order Diptera; family Syrphidae; genus Cheilosia; species Cheilosia vernalis. The sequence goes on from OX421362.1 coordinate 10,133,035, forward strand.
CTCAATTAAATTGATTCTGATCAAGTTGGGTTACTGAAGGATAAAACCAGCAAATTGAAATTTCAGCATCTACAAGGTACCAGGTGGTATTTTATATTTTATATACATTTATCTACTTCCGTGTTCCATGGTAAGCACCCACCGTTTATTTTTTATTAATTGGAAGATGAAATGTTAACCCTTAGACAATCCGAATAGCACACTTCGGTTTTAATATGGTATATGCAATTCTAATACAACTATCAAGTTATTTCCTAAGTATTGCAAGAACATTGTCACATCCCACATTGTAACCAAAATAGCCGCATTTCCCCTCATATTTTGCAACAAGTTTGTAGTATTTGTGTTTTACTTAGGTTATTCTTTGTTAAATGATAGTTTTCATTACGTTGTTTCAACGAAAACATGTTGCATTTAATATAACCATTAAGTTACTTTTGAGTTGTTCTGTTGTTTATGTAACAACTCAATGTTACCACCAAAATGATTTAAACGATTCTGCAACAAAATTAGGAGAAGCGTGCTAGTTACATTCAGTTTAAGAAATGTTTCTGTAAACATTGCAGAAGTTTTAAATAAGTTGTTATTATAATCCTTTTTGATTTGCACATGTGGAGAAACAAATTATGAAGTAAAGGTAAATGTATGCGATCTGAAAGGTATTAGGTAGTAGGTATATAAAATATGTTATTGTAAGTTCGAATTTGCGGTGATTTCTCACCAAAATCTTACAACGCATACAATTTTTGTCATGAACATTAATGTTTTGGGTCCGCAAAATTCACGCGCCTCCAAAAAATTGTTAAATAGAAGAAACGTTTGAAAATCAGAATATATAACAATTTGTATTTAAGCTTCAAAATCCCATAAAACTTCCAGAAACGAATTTTTATATACGTTGTTTATCACTTTCTATACAAATTTATTGTAGAAACTATGTAAAGTATTGCGAAAATTGAAATGTATTTTTTACATCTTAAAACATTATGGTTAACCATGTATAAAAGATGGTGGAAAATATGGCGGTTGTTACATGAAACATCATTAAAACATGAATCATAATATTATAACAAAATTTTCATTGAAATGCTATTGAAATTAAGTTACAACAAAATAGCAACTGAATGTTCGAAACTGTTATTTCAACATTAATGGGATGTGACAACAACAAATAAGCGAATATTTCATTCGGTTATCAATAATCAGTGCTGCCGCCTAAATAACAAATTTGTTTTGATTTTTAGCTTCTTTGTATTATGAAATATACATCTCACATCTAATCTAAATGGAGTTTGCTCAGCAAAATATATGTGAAGAACTAGATCTTATGTTATTGCTGCTATGTGCTTTTTGGATCAGATCTATTAATTCAAAAAGCACTGCTTAGTACGATAGCTTAACTACAGAAAATTGTCTTCATCCCGATTGAATTCATATTTTGCTACAATAGGTATCGGAGATTTTCAGAAATTTCAAAATCAGTGTAATAATTTTGTATTTTTTGTTTTATTTTGAAGACAAATAAATGAATTTAAGTGCAATAGCCAAGATTTATTTAATTCATTTTGTAAAAATCAGCATGCTCAAACTGCTCTAAAATAAAGAAAATATTTCTGTTGGCACGTTGTAGTCGAAAAATTCGATAGACATAAAATAAGATGTTGTCACTAGGTATATGAGTACAAAATCCTCCGGCAACCCTGAAAGCAAGAAAGATTCCTGTATCTCAATTTCACTAACAATGTAACATAAACACTATCATAACACTATTATCACTGAAAACGATCTTAAACATTTTTATAACTAACGTTTCTCTTTGTCGTAAATGTCATAAAATATTCTAGTTGGAGTTAGTTGCAATATACTTATAAAATTGCAATAACGTGTTGAAACTGAATAAGTATTTATCTGACATTTTAGGTTTTTTTCAAAACATTAAATCAACATTATTATTATAACATCATGATAATTGAAAACAAGCTTCAATAGCATTATAACTTCTTTATAACTAGCTTTGATTTGGTCGAACACATTGTAGCCACTGTTGCCAAACATTTTCAGAAGATTATTTTAGAAATGTTCGGCGTTGATTTTTGTAGTTTTTGTTTTTCCTTATTACTAAACTTGAGCCTTTCAGCTTTAACAAATACCTTCGATAAATGCAAAATTTTTACTATACAATGCTTTTTTTCCTATAATTTGCATATTAGATTGTGAACTTTGGAACTTCATCCGAGAAAAAATTGAATATAAGATATACCTTACCAGGGAAAATGTATAGCACGGCTATGTGACAATTATTGTAATAAATTATTAACCTCGTCTGTTACGTGTCTTTATCGAGTTGAGCACAACGTAAACAATATTTTTCTCAAAAATCTGAGTCACATTAAACTTTTTAACTTACATTTGATTGCGGACTTACATTTTTAGTTTTTAAATGTTTTATCATTTACAAATCAAAACTTTTCGAAGATAAAAATTATGATTTAATTTTAAGACATGTTTTTTAATAGCGAATCGTTTGCTTGAACGCCGATTTTACATTCGGGGTTTTATCTTCTTTTTGTGCATTGAAGAATATAGAATTATTGCGGGAAGCTGATTTGGCAACGCTGATTACAACTGCCTGATGTAGTGGGGTATGTTAAGTTATAATGAAGTTAAAATATTAGGGATTTTTACATATTAAAAACTTTTCGACTTTTGGTCTTAATTAAGTTACTTCGTTGTTAATTTTCTGCTATACAAAAGTTTCAATGACTTTTTAGTTAAAAGTACCCAAAATGAAACTTTACCAAACGTAACTGTAATAATATTACCAACTATTTCAAAACTCTAACTTACGAACTTTTGTAAAACAATTTTCAAACATCTCCCCCTTTTTGTGAACAGAATTAAAACTTAAAAAAAACGTGTTTACAACATTTCGAATGACAAAGTTATAAATAGTAACACGATAACATGAATAAAACTGATGTAGAACGATTGTGTTACATATTACTTAAATATAACAGAAATGCAATCGAAGTTTTGTTGCAAATCGCAATCTGTGCTATTCGGGAAAGTGTCACGCTCTTCGAGTAGGAGTGCCTGGAGAGACATTTAATTTAAAATCTACGTAATCCTAGTACAAACCATTGCATTAGTAGTTAGACCAATGTTGACGATATGTACATTAGACTAAGATTTAATACCCTTATAACTTCTTGCTCAATTGAATGTTATTTGTTAATCGTGATTCAAATAATTCTGTTAGTAAAAAATTCGTCTGAAGCTAGAGAAAAACGAGTGCTCAATCTGCTGGAGTTTGAGATTGTTATTTATAAGTTAGCTGGATGTACAGATTTAAAATAAGATAACACAGCATGTGCCATCACGATTTTAAGATTCTTTCATTGTCTTATAATACTCAGAAAGGCTAAGTCAGTTGCATAAGAAAATATTAGTTATATACGGTGCATTTTACATACAGGTAAAACGACGAATTATTCCAACATTATCTTATTCCTTTAATTCCCCAATGCCCTATACCTGCCATCCGCTAAGAGCTATAATTCTAAAAATCAAAACAAATTTAAAATTCCATACAAAGGTACATTCGAACATGCACAACTCCCTAGGTCAAACCACAGGGGTATCCCTTAAATTCTAAAAATTCAAGAAAAATTAACGTTTACTCATTTACAAAAACAGACCAAAGATACTTGATTTGTGTGCCCATCAGCGGGTGATAAAATGTGCAGTCATTGAAGTGAGACTAAAGTGCCCACCGGATTGAAACACGACAACTTTTAATTAAAAAAAAATCAATACTTCACTGGGATCATTCTGCACACTTAATAGGATAGAAACGGAAAGCTTTAAGGGAAATGCAAATAGCCATAAAATTGGCTATACGTAGTTACGTATACCTATCCATATTGACGTATTCGGTAAAAATATTGGTTAAACAAAAATCACTGACAGTTTTCGTTTTTTTTTCCTATGCCTATGGTCTGTAAATTAAAAATAGAGGAATCAAAGTAAAACTGTTCTATGTTAGAAAAATTTACCCCAAAATCACTCTGACCCTATAAATGGTTCAGATCGTTATGTTATACAGTGCCTACTAGGCTCTCAGTTATATTTAAAGCAAATGTATAATACATAATATCTTCAAATAGAACAAAGTTGACCTTATTTCCCCGCTTACATACAAAACCAGGATTTTTTATAAACAGATGTCGGTCCTTCAAAAACAATGTATGCAGTGACTTTTGCTCAACTCTGTAGATGCATATTGAAAAGCTTAATGCGATAAATTATTTTCACCTGTAAAGACAAACACGCATTCAACTAACGTACACAACTTGATGAAGAGAAATCACGTAAAGTTTGACCCTCATTTGGTCCATTCGTTCAGTGGGTGCTGTAACTGTGAGTATGGGATGGGCTTCCAATATGGCGACAACATGCATGCAACCACATCAATCGACAATCATTTCCATGCGATTAGATAAATTAATTAAATTCGTCTCACACTCCATAGATTGCCTTGAACGAATGTTTGATTAAGGGATACGCCGACATGATATACTCGCTAGCGGTTTGAAGAATTTTGGTGTTACTCAGATGTGACCACCGGATGTTACTGGAAATTTGCAAAAATAAAATATGTACCTACATGATTACTAGACGCACTAGTTATGGTAATCGGGCAGCTGATTTAATTAAGTAATTTTCAATAGCAGTGTGGAATATGGGGTGTTGCTTTGGGTAGGATATTTGCTTTCGAGAGTAATCAAACATCGTCTGAGGGATAAATTAAGCAAAACGTATTCCATATCCTGCTGATTAATAACGGATGGTGATTAGGGCATTAGGAAACGGGTTTTATTTGAAATTTGGGGTAGTCTGCTATTTAGGAGGCAGGACATTGGCCAACATTCCACGAATGTAATAGAGTTCTATTATAGTACCACAGAAATAGGTCTATAAATGGAACACTAGATCAGGGAGTACTACATGTCCCCATGAAACCTCTTAGAATGATATTTTATATTAACCGTACATAATGATAACAAAATGTCTGTATACCATTATGGCCGCTAAATAACAACATTTCCGACATCAGTTAAGGAATTATCATTTAATCCAAAAAAAACTTGTGGGTAGTAATAGAACTGCAGTAACTTCTCAGGAAAGCGTATAGGTATACCACTTTATCTAATTGCATAAATATTGCTACTCCGGCAACTCTAGCTAAAGAAATTCTTTCTTAATTATGCCCAACTATTTGTTTAAGGCAAACAAATGGCCATTCAAATATTTTATATGCAAGGCTAGTCTTCAGCAAACTAAAAATGCATCCCATCAAAGCAAAACAATTCTTAGGATGGGCAATTTTAATATTATAATTGTAACCACAGCAAAGGAAATGTTTCATCTGCTCCCCAGTCTCCTTGACGCAATGATTAGCCCTATTCATGCTTTTGAGCCTATTCAACCGGGAATATTTCCTCTATGTACAGGCGCACGTCAAGTTTCCAAAGTCGTGTTCTTTTTTTATTTTTATCCAAAGAGCAGAACAGAAATGGTTGAGGTATTGAAATCTCGGACTGCAACGCAATTGGCAAATTGATTCATGGTCCTGCAGCCACCGGAACTGCTAATTTCAACATTTTCTTTTCATTTATTAATCGAAAGGCCTAAAAAAAGGATAAAAGATTAAAAAAAAAAAAAAAAAAAAAACACACGACTGCCAGCGAGTAAAAGCAAAGCGCATTATAGCACTTATCCATCCGACCGAAAAATACATCAGCAAAGTTTCATTAAAATACATATTTCTGTGCATACATATATACTTTTGAACGCTATGTCGTAGTGGCACCAACCGACATCCTTTGGTGTGTTAAAGGTTTAAATGCTTGCTTGAATTAAATTTTCCTTTAAATTTAATACAATAATGTTGATGGTATTAATTTCATAAAAAATATTCTTTTTTTTGTAGGAATTTTACCGAAGGTATTATTTCTGTGGAAGTGTTGTGAGGATTACCTACTTATAAAAAAAAGTCCATGATGTATGTTTGCGCTGTATTTATTATTGTGAACATTTTCATCACAATAATAATTCAATCAAAAATTAAATTACTGCCCTCTTGTACCATTTTTGCTTGAATGGACATGGCCAACATAAGTGGAACAACATGTCAGCAAGTGTTATTTTTGTTAATGCATGCAATTTAATAACTCACATTAATCTCATATCAGAAAATGACATTAAAATGTTTATACAAACCGAGACGGTCTCTACGGGGTACCATAATGCATACATTAGAAATTGTGAGCAAATTTGAACTACTTTGGTACTATATTTGGCTACAATTAGAATCACATGGAGATTGGTTGCAAAGAAAATTAAATTTCATTCCGCCTCCATTAGAATAGAGGTTGCGATTCGTTTAAATATATTAAGTTTCCATCCGACTGATCTTTAACTTTTCCAAGCATCATGCCATTGAAATGTCGACCTTCAATTTTTATCATCCACGAGAAGTAGAAAATTAATAACAAAAAAAAAACAAGAAAGCTAGTGATCAAACGGAATTTATGGTGTTTTATGGACGTTTTTTTATTCTCCAAAAAGCAGTAGGTACTTATCTAACAGCTGCTTACACCTGGATACCTTACCCATTGATCCCTATGCAGCAATTTATTAAATATATATAATAAATGTGATTTTAAGGTAGGTAATTAATTCAACAAAATGAAGATCAATCAAAATCAGAGGAAAAAATAGTCTCAGCGGACTGCCATAAAATACCATTGATTATGGCATTATTTAAATGTTGTACCTACCGACAAACCGACTGCTTGAACTACGCCAAACCCAAAACGTACATAGATACTCTCAATTTGTTGGTGGCATGCTCCGAATGTGTCAGAAATATTATCAGTATCATCGGTAAATTCAAAGGGATCATCATTAACGTTGAATAAATGCGGAAAAGCTGGAAAAAACGAAACACACAAATAAATGTCTAAAGCATGGCATCTTCATTAAACAGGAAACAAGTATTTGACATTCATTTTAATTAAATGTGTGTGTATTTACATGCAACAAACTCTGCAAATGGAAATTCAAGCAATGAAAGTGTAAAGCACTCGTCCTGCTGAAGTTGGGTGTAAAAGACTTACATCAAGAAGAAATAAGTGCGAAGTGCTTGTACTCTCTGGCATTGAATGGGAGTTTTTTCCATGCCATTACACCCGTAAACAACTGCATTTGAGCAAGCATTTGACTTACTCGCTCTATGTAAATTGTATATATATATATAATTGTTTAGGTACAGCAGTGTCCTTGGGTGTTCTTTGACATCCTTTTAAGAGCAAAGGAAAAAGTTTCCTTTTTGTACTGCTGTTGCTGGGTTTAGTGAACTGATGCATGCAGTACTTGTTATACGCAGACTTGTGCGAGTACGATGTGGTAGCATTGGTGATTTGTTGAAATACTTGTAATACACTGTTACAATAGAGAATATTATTTTTGATACTCAGCACTTGAAGGAGGTAATGAAGACCAGGAACTGTAATGAGAATATGGGCTCCTAAAACATTTTTTTTTTGTACAGCGCATTCCATCTTTGTCGGTTTGAAATAACTTACACTCTGCATATGCTCGTTCGTCCATAGGGAACTCCAAGTGTTCTTACATAACCAGGGCTAACTTTTAATAGCCGCTTATATGTGTTATGACCTACTGTTTTATGGAATATCCGAACGACTGAAAGTCTTTTAAATGTAATGGTTATGGAATCTGCGTTAAGCACTTATTCATCTGACATAAGACTGTGTGCTTTTTATCTCCTTCCTCAGACACGTTCGAAGACATTAGGTATCATATAAATTTGTTTTAGAAAGCTTTTATCCTCGGGTTGTTCATTTTTTGATGTGAAGATGTCTATGAATGTCACTGAACATCAAATGAAATTATGAATATTTTTAAAGTGCACCAAGAACTAAAGAATTATTAGGTATGTCAATCGTTGACTTCAATAAAAATAGTCAATTTAATAAGACTTGCAAAAGCATAATTTTAGGCCTACGTGAAGTTAGCCCGAACCTTTTCTAGAATGAAAAACTTGAATTGCGGTTTGTTAGAGTTGGCTCAAATAATTCAAAGACACTCGATATAGCTATTTTACACTTTTATTATTGAAGTCCGCCTTCATTTCATATAGCAATTCGAACCGACTGACTCGCAATAGAAAGTAGCCAGTTACATTCGAAATCGTTTGTAGTTTTTCGAAGGAAAAGAAAAATTTGTTGGGTTAAATCGGGGTTTTAGAAATTTGAATAGCAAGTTACGATATAAATTCACTACTAACAACTACTAACGAATGTTCACGTTTTTCGCTTTAGAAAAGTTCGGGCTAACTTATGCTATACTTCTTTAAAAAGATTACCATAAAACTTGAGTATTAGCTATAATACTCACCGGTGCATGGTTTTCCTTACAAATTGAGACGCTTTCTATATCATAAAATTAATGCCATTGTCATTTCAATTATCTTATATATCTTGAATGTTCCGGTCCTTTCACAAAAGATCAGCGTGTAACAAACCATAAATACACAATTTCCAATCCTTTCAGCTGACCACATAAAGGCGAGCTATCTTTTGTACGTATGTCCTTGCCAGATATAAACTATTATAACTTCAAGACAAAATTTCCACACGGTACCTACCATCACCAAGCAAGCAAGGATTACGTACTTAAATTCGTAGAAAGAAACCAAGTTTGTGTGCCTTAGCCCGTAGACTGGACTTCTATGCATACAATCAGTAGATAATGCAGAAAATATTTCAAGCCGATTTCTTTTTTTTCTTGGAGACATTTTTTCATCTACGATTTTTAGTGCGCCTTGTGAAAGTACTTATATGAAAACTCGATTATGTACGCTTTCATGAACGTCCTTTCCATATAAATATGAATTACTTGCTTGGACATGGATATAAGGTACTTTTAAAATGGAAAATGGTATTTTGCGACTTTGGATTGAAAGAGATGTAGGAAAAGCATATACATACTCGTACTACAATGCACATGGTCAATAAGAGGGCACTGCAGAAGGATTGTCTGAGAATTGTGTCCTAAATTCAAAGACAAATGTTATGGACGTAAGGCATATACCTACAAGATTTTCATAAATATGTATTCGTTTTTTTTTTTTTTTTTTTTTTTGTTCTAGGCTTAAATATTCCAGAGAATATTGCTCATCCAATTTGATGGTTAAGTAAAAGGAAATGTTAACATGACTTGCTTTCTTGTCAAGTTGGCAGTTAGGTATAGGACTTGCAATATTATATGCAATTAGAGCGATTTATATCGAAATACTCCTGCAAGAGGATAATACGTTCGGACTGGTTCAAGATCAAATTAGATCTCTGATGAGTGAATATTTAATTGAGTTCAATTTATTAGAAAAGACGTTGACAAGAGAAAATATTCGGAAATACCAAATGCACATTAATATTGAAGGAAATATAGGCACATGCAATTTTGATCTTGATCGATATTATAAAATCGAACGTCTGCAGGACACAAAAGTCGCTTACGAATTAGTAGAACATGTATTTAGGCCCATTTTATTCACTCGAAGTTGAACACAACTCGACATACTTAACAAAACGTATTTAATTTAATATCTTAAAATAGGTCCACATTATCTACCTGCAACCATTTTCTGATTTTTAAATCTTAAATTTTATTGGTTGGCTTGAGCACAAAGCATTTACACAAATTAAAAGCAACTTCGAATGGTTACATATACAAATACTTCCACCTTCTCCAATGAGCATTTATCATAGCATTTACCTATACGTTTACTTATTGTTCGAATGGAAGCTTTTTTATCGAGCCTATCAACCGGAAACCAAACATATCACAATTCGCTTCATTGTCGAGAGCGGATAAAAACAATTCAGCGCTTCAAATTAGTTTAATTAATTTCAGGTTGTTATGACACCCCCACTTGGTCGCCCATTTGCTGCTGTTGTTGTTATTGTTATAATAATTTTTTTTTTTACCATACCACATCACGTACTGGTTTTGAGTTCGTGATATCACAAACTCACTTTACGTACTACATATATATCCCTATATAAATATCACCAGTCTGTGGTTGCAATTAACGCGGAAATTTTATTAAACGATTACTCATTCTGCACGCGCACTGATAATGCGTGTGTCCATTTGGTACGCTTCAACTGTCCAATAATCGGATTCCGGTTTCATACTCATTTCGATGTTACGTTTTGTGTTATCCTTCGGCATCGGCATCCTTTGGAGCGCAAAAACGAACATTATTAATACCCGCTTTGTTGGCCTCCCAAGGAAAAATGTTATGGTGGCTGGGCTTGGGTTGTAGGTATAAGTGATGGTTGTGAAAAGAGCAGTAGCGAAAAAAAAACTTCCATTCGAAATTCCATCGCATTTCTCTATAAATCGGAAATTTGTTTCCTAAATTCTGCAGCACGGTGGGCGGTTGGACATCAATAATGATTATTACCATTATTGTCAGTGACAGGATATATCCAACAACTTGTTCCACTGAATAACGTGTAGAGACAAATTCATGGTACCCGCAGTAAAAGCCGAAGGTGGAAATTTGTAATATATTACAGGAGAGGGCCAGAACAAAAGAGAGGAAATGTCAAATGGGACACCATACACCAATACTACATATATGGAGGAAATCGATCGGCGATAATACCCATGCATGAACAGAACTTTAGGCGTTTTCGGTGTTTAGACGTTATTACTCCCAGAGCACTCCTTGTCGACTGCTGTTGGACGGAATATTATACACAGAAATTGATTGTCAGTAATAAAACTGGAATGGATGTAATTTAAAAAGAGCCAGCATTGAACAAAAGATATGAAGAGGAATAAGCGACAGCGAAAAACGGAATGGAGGTCTGTTCGTATTATACTTACACAAGAACAGAGAATGCAGAATGACAAAGTGGTCGGGTCATTGAATGTGGATGCGTTTAATTTTATCACTTGAAAGGTAAGAAATCAAAAAAAAAAAATAAAAAAAAATATTTTAGGAGGAGGTAGAGGGTTAACTTTATTGAATAATTTTAAGTCGGTGATTTGAAATAATAATTTCTTTAAATTGTCAACTAAGTAAAATGTTAGGTTCTGATTAATCTCTAAATATTCAACGTAGGTACTAATGTGCGGGAAGACAACTATATGAGATTGATCATATGATAGATATTGGTATCGCAATTTTTCCCACCGTAATATTCTGTTCACCGACGTGCTTACTGAAACATATAATTATAATAACTGACTCACTATGAAATTTTAAAACGAAAAGAAGTTTCAATATAAATATTTCTTTATGGGTAATTAAGTTATAAACACCTTCCGTAGCTACCCATGGCTAGTAACCAACAAACCCAGTGACTCACCGATTCACTTCAAACAAAAAATGTTTCCCCTTGGTTCACTTTTTAGTGTTTATATTTTGGTATAGTGTCATCTTCAGTATACTTTTTTCCAATACTTATGTGTAAAGGAAAGCATATAGTTATTTGTGCACATTTTTTACACATCTGTGTACACATATTTTTGCATATATTATATAAATTTCGAGAATACGGTAATAGTTTTAAAACATTTTATGAAATTTTATGCTCAACAAGAATACGGTTCAATCTCATTTTCAATACTCACTCTCTAGTCACCACGTACCACGCATAATGAATCCGCTTTCGACAAAACATACCCATTTATTCAATGGCGACATCATTATGACGACGAGTTGAATGGACTGGACTGAATGAAAAACAGTATCCGGAAGAGTGCACCTATAGTATATCCTGTTGGTTATATCTCATGTTGGGGTGGCGGGTGACAGTATTATAGACAAACCGCTGGAACCTAGAAGGCAACCATTTGAGCTCTCGGACTCAACTCTGCAGAACTGTGTTTTTGTTTATCGCTGTGTTGATATCCTGTTAAAGTGCATTAATCCATTTTTACGTATGTTCGACACATATGTCTAGTTAGTAGACGATAAACAAATAAATTTTTTTTTTGTTCGTCCCATCCAGTAGCGCAGATATGCATTTTTTCTTCAACATTTTCCTGCATATAGAAAACTATAGCGAGTCATCACAGCTGGATACACATCTGCTAATCAACGTCAGCATGGGCGCCGCTTTGACAACTAACAGGGGGGCTAACTTGATTGAAATGGGTAAAATCGGTACGTGACCCACTTGCATAATTTAGCTGCACTTAAAATCGCTATTCCGTATCTACGGATTCGCTTCGCACGTACACATCGTGAAACTAGTTGTAGTTGCGCGCCGTACACAATTGTGGGAAAACGGTATTCCCAAGTGAAAGGACATCACTCTTTGGGGATAACAAGTTAAAAAAACGATAAGAATGGGCCAAATTGGTAAACGCGTACATATTGGATGCGGTGCGTACCTGTCAGTATTGATTTAGCGGGGGCGAGTGCAAACTTGATGGCTGGTCAATTATTAAAAAAATGTTTTAAATGCAAATGGATTTCTTTTCTATGTAAATGGAATCGTGGCAGTGACTAGAGGGTTACCATAGACTTGTATAGTGTTTGCTCGTAGTTCTGTAGTGGAAGATGATATATTAGTTAAAACCAAGACTGCAGCATTTTACAATAAATATTAATTTCAAAAAGTACCTAACCTATCATCCTTTTGTTTGACAGGATGTGTTATAATATGACACATTAACTCGTTAAAATTAATGAATTCGTTTTTCCGTTTGATTACAATGAATTAAGAATACATTATATGATTGGAACTAAATGGTAAGCGACCATCAACATATTTATATCAAGCATTATTAAGAGCATACGCTCAGTGGCAGTTCAACCAATCAATTTATTAGACTATAGTAGCTATAGATTGGAAATATGTTTTCGGATCACTCCCAATCCCAACACTATTAATCCCCTTTATAGCTTATACTATGTACATAAAATTACGTATAACTGCTTTTGTCCTATTTCACTGATACTGATCTCAAAATCATTGATATATCAAATTTCACTAATGATACTGATGCACGCACATTTGTTAACCAACACGACTACAATATTTCATATAGCCACGTGCTTTCAAGTAGAAACTAATTGACAAACATTGATGGAGTGCCGTTTAGGTGAAATATTATATTTTTTTTTTTTAACAAACGATACTGATTGATGCAGCTTTCATTTAAAAGGCAATTTGGACATAATACAAGTATGTAGTTCAATGAAAGATAGGTAGGTATGTACTACAGGTTTATTTCTAATGGAAAATCAATTCTGTTGCAGCTGCAATAATAATGTAGGTAACTACCATTCAAAATAAGGATATATTAACTAGTACGAAATACATACTAATATTAAAGCACTGAATAGTGTGGGGACCTTTAAATCTTTAATTTAAAATTTATGTACCTACGTAAGACAAAATAAAGCTTCAGATTTGAAAAACATAATCACAATATTTTATTCATCTCTCATAGTAATCTTTAAAATCATATTAAGTCTATACAATCGAATACAGAGCATGTCATATCGTGCAGTCTGCTTTGAACGAGTTTCCAAAATATTTTTCTGGTGTCGTACTATAAAGCTAGTATTAGACGAATATGTTGAATGAACATACGTATGCTGACAAATGGTAACAATTCTCAGCAAACATGCATATATTCGTCTATTACACGATATGTTGAATTTGTCCCAAAATAGCAAATTGTTTGTTGACAGCGTAATGCTAAGAAACAGTTTGCTTTCATATATTTTCAGCACATATGAAGCCCTATTACACGATTTGTTGAAATCGGATTTTGAAGACTCCTATAATTATGATTATATGCTGAAAAATTTAGAGATCGCGATTTTAGGATACGTGCGTGTTGTATTTATCAGTTTTCTGCGATTCTGGTGAAATAATGTACGTGTAGTGTATAGAACTGTATTATTTTATAATACATTTTAATGTTATTATTCTATCATTAAAATTCTCTTTCCATTGAATACAAATTTGTTTCTCTTATATTTGTTCTATATTAAAATGACCACGACGACAGAAAGAACGAAAAATAATCGAATGAATTTTTATATTATTACTAGCTGACCCGGCGAACTTTGTTCCGCCCAATTTCTTCAATGTAATAAAAATAATAATTTCGAGCGTGCACAATGCTAATGCTACTTTATGTAATTCGGTCAATTCAAATTCTTTTTTCAAAACTTAAAGTTATGCAATAGAAATAACTGAAGTATAGCAATGTCGATGTGTTTCATTCGCAAACTTGCGGTGCATTGATGTTTTACAACAAAATTATTACTGGGCCGACTCACAATTTCAAATTGTGTAGCGGTAAGCACGGAATATCTAAAGAATTCAAAAATTTAAAATTTTACATATTTTTTGTTGTACCTATTGGAAATGACACTATCCAGTAACTTTTTTTTCAAAATGCGATTCTCCATACTAAATTCTACCCAATCTAATATCCATAACGAATTTTTTTTTTCTCGACAAAAAGTACACAATATGTTCTTTTTTGGGCCATTGAGAATTTAAACCAAAAATCATAAAAATCGAACGATTTGTTCCCGAGTTATGAGTGCACATCACATACGGACGTCAGTCTTTTTTATATATAGCTGTACCCACCCGGCTTTGAACGTACATTTCGTTTTAAGTCTTGCTCAGATTTCTCAAAGTGTATTTTGGATATGACTTGTTACCGGAATGTTCCCGAATTTTAGTGAGCTATCAAATTAGTTTTCATGTGTTTGCAAGTTGGTTCGCACGAAAAAGAAAATGTGAAATAGAAATACTGGTACCAATATGAAACGTAAGCACACAACCTTCCCTCTTTAATGGGGATGCTAAAGTACCTAAACGAACATGAAAATGGTAATTAAGGTAATATAATGTGAATTTAATAATAGCATATCTCCGTACCCGAGTGCAAAATACTTTAATTAAAATCTGTTTAACTACAAATACCACGCGCCAAAGAAATATTCAGGACTCAGATTCAGCTGGCCCGGCGAAATACAATAACCACAGCGATTTACTTGTCGGCCAACCTACCGCTTTTTTACTGAAGTGCTTTATGGTACATAGCATTTTTCGTTCCATTTACTGGTGCGTACACGTACAAAGCGAGAGGTTTGCCGAGACGTGAGCACGCCACATACAATTGACCGTGTGAGAAACATGGAAGTTGCCACCGAATTTCTACGAACATAGTTAATGCCTTAGGAAGCATGTGTGTAACTTGCATGTCTCGATTTGGAGAACTTTATAACTTAATTGTTCGTAATTGTAGCTTTTCCGATTTTCCGTATTAATTAGTCAGTTTCTGTTCAATCGTTTCCAAAGCGAATGGAATAAATTTTTCATTAGCGAAGGGATACGAGTTTAACTGTCGAAAATGTAAGCACGTATAAGGCTATCATGACATTTCGACTTTTGAAATGGGAAACTGAAAGTGAGGTCTTAAATGGTTCTGGACTAGGTTCTAGATACGTTTCACAGTTTTTCGTATTGCAAACGCAGTGGGTTTAAGACAATTAAGTTAAATATGTAACGATACTCGTCTAAACGCAGCTCTATATAATGATCGGAACGTTATAACTCTGGTTAACAATAAAAGACCAGAAATGCATTAAATGTCAGAATCGTTTTTGAGCAGTGAAAAATTAATTGTGGCGAGTAAAAAAAGAAAGAAAAAATGAAAAACTTTAACCAATATTTTGCGCAATATCTTTTTATTAAGTTAAAACGAATTTAATGGCTGGTACTCTAGTACCGATGATGGTCGATGATGGAATGTCAGAATTCCGTTGACAAAAATACCAGGAAAGGTATACAAGAAAAATCGTGAGCACGCTGCTTACATAAAAAGTACTAGATTATTGCTAAATGTACCAAATATAGCCTGAGGGACTGTTCATAAATGTATGGTTTTATAGCAAGACTTGAGAAGCAAGTTTAGTTAATTATTATTATAGTATGACTTGGCAAGCAAGTTCAGCTAAACAATCGTGTTTCGCACTCCTCAAAATAATGTTTATTGCCCTAAAGCAGGAAAAAAAATGTCTCAAGACACTTATAACCTCTACCACAGAAGCAAACTTTCCATTTTGTAACCATTTCACAAACAAAATCATCCCAAGTAGTAATTTGCCAAAACATTTTTTCATTCAACTTAAATTATTGCCAATTCATGAAATTACTTGGCTTAAAAAATGGCCCACGGCAAAGAAATACTCAAATATACCTATTGTATTAAACTGAGACGTGGATTTATCTACGTATATATTATACAAATAACAAAGCTTTAATGCCGAAAATAATCTCCCACAGGAGCGATTAATATAATTGTTCAAATAAATATCATTTGGTGGTGAATAAATGTAAATTACCTACCAGTATTCTTGTTAATGCTTTATTGCGGTATATACCTATACTAGAAGAAAGGAAATGCGCTTTGAATATTAAGTTTTGATTCTAGTAGCGAAAATTATACAGAGCTAGGTGTTTCATTTCATTTCTGTACGTATCTTGATTACGACAAATGTATTGCTCGTGGTATTCTTCGAAATTGGAGCAGTGGGGAGTTACAGCAATTGTCGCTGAGGGTACGCCTGCAAATTCATTTCCAGTTTCGTTATTATTGTTGAGAAAATAATAATAATTAGAACGTAAACAAGCATGAATTAGAGGAATTTTGAATAACGCTCCTAATTCATCAACATTTTGACTTTCTTTAAGTGATTGCGTGTTTGAGTATTAATCCTGGCAGTCGGAGAACTAACGCAGAGTGAACCTTAATACATGACTTCTATCCTCAATTTGACCGAAATATGCTTGCATAAGGGAAAATAAAACGAAAATGTCAATCACATAATTTATTTTAGTAAGCCGACAACAAGGTCAAGTGTACCCCAATAACAGCTACCAGCTACTATGGTTAAGTCATTTTCATATTTGTATTTTATTTCTTATCGTGATAATGCGATAATTTCTTTGATACACAAAATAGTTTCCAATTATTGGGCCTTACGAGTTGACCTACATTTTGTGTATCAACTATCAAGGACCATTTCATTGAAATGAAATTTGTTTATCTTGTTGAAACTTTTATTATCACTCTCTTAGTCGACATTTGATTCATTTGTCGCCAGTGTTATTTTTCCAATATGCTCTGACATGTATACCTATAACATTGCATACACACACTTTTATTTCAAAGAGTTATCGATAGAAGTCGTACAAGAGAGGAAACATTTCATTCCGCTTAAAACGAGTAGGTATACCTACAAAGCCTTTGATGTATTGCTTGCATCACTGTCAGCATCCATGGAGTTTAAAACCAGCATATCCATTTCTATTTTAGATATGCAGATTTATTCATTCAATTGGTGCCGAGATAAATTTTCAACAACTGTCTAGATTTGGCATGCAATTTGATTATTAAAAATGCAATGCTTTACGTCGTACGTATGAATTATGTTAAATGAGTCCAGTGCTTACTGTAAGGTTCGTATGGATATTTTTGGATACCTAGATCTAATGGTCTTGCTTTCTTTAAATCATATTTTTAATGTTTTGTTTAAGCCCGTATGCCAGGGACAGGCACCCCAGATTAAATAATAAAAATACCATTTTTAACACCAAAGCGATATTTTTTCTCCTTTTACAAAAATAAAAATCCTTTTTTCCCCCAAAACAAAAACCCTTAAGTTTTATTTTAAACTTTTTATGTTTTATTTAAATATCTTAGAACTAAGCAAACAAAAAAATAGTAGGAATTATATTATTTTCCCCCAAAATAAATCCCTTCCCCCGTTTTTCCTCTTCGAATATGGGATCACTGCGGGATGCAAATACCATTTTATGTTTAAATGCCAAAAAAAAAAAAACTGCCAGTAACTTAAAAATGTAAGTATTACATTTCCAATGTACTTTTTTGACATCTCTACATTAATTAGGCTGGTGTGTACGCACTCACTCCTATCGGGAAGTAATTTAGTAGTTTTTTTTTCGTTCTGCTCTTGCTTCATTTTAAAAGTCCGAAAAATGCATAGAAAAATGTAGGGTCATACGGGCTTTAGATATAGTCACAGTTCAGGTGTAAGTCGAGAAAGATCTAAATTTTTTAGTTATCTTCAAACCATTACAAATAACAACGATTTATTGAACTGGAAACCCTCCAGTACATTTGGAATATTAATTATTAGCAACCTACCTACCTACCTTTCTGAGGCCCAAGCCCTTGGCCCCCACTTTTAGAAAAATTATCAAAATGGCCCCTTTTTCAGTTTAAGTAAGATTTTATTCTTTATGAATAGCATATCCTTCTCACAATCTTAAGGATCATTTCCAAAAAAGTTTCATCGAAATCAGTGCAGTAGTTTTCACGCCATTAGGTAACAAAGAAAATGCCTACAGTGTGATTATAAGGTATAGATTTTATTTTTTATTTCGTGATTAATTACTTTGTTTTTTTGTTAAAATTTAATTTGTTTATCTGTTTTCTATTTTTTTATTAGAATTTTATGTGGTGGCCCCTTTTTTCGGCTCAGGCCCTTTTTATTCCCCTATATGTATTTTGGAGGGTTAAGTTTTCGTTTGTTTTTACTACATCTACCTAAAAAAATTTTTTTTTAAAACAAAAACTAAATTCAGTTTTAACCAACCTATCAACTTCAGAAATAAATTAACCAAACAAAAATGTCTGATTCGTTTTATTTCGGTTAAACATCCCAATTATGACGCCAGTTTTCACAGCAAAAAATAAAACAAACAGAGCTTTCATATTTTTTAACCACAAGAAAAATCATTCTTACCTGAAAATGTCCAAACAATATATTTTGTGACATTTATAATTCTTTTAATCTTTACCTACCTCAAGTAAGCAAAATGAGGCAATATTAGATTTATGATTATACCTGCAATGTCCTTGCAGAATTATTATATAATTTATTAATTTTTGAAATGTGTATGCACACATTTGAAAACGTATGACTCATACATCATTTGACTTTTTGTACAAGTAGTTGATAGCTGAGGACCAAAAGGAAGATATCCATTCCAATGGACATACCAAAAACACAAAAGTATTAGCGGCAATAAATCACATTGCGATCGATAGGAAGGTTTCCTTCCTGCGAGAACTCCTAAGTGAAATTCATGTCGATTTGAATAGAAAAGAAGCAAAATGCTTTCGCTTTCGTTACATGTGCATCAGAAGCGGAACGTATACCACACTGGATATCGAGCAATTTTTCATTCATTCAACTGACATTGCGAACTGCAGCTTCCGCCGAACAG
Organism: Cheilosia vernalis; assembly: GCA_949126925.1. Taxonomy (NCBI): domain Eukaryota; kingdom Metazoa; phylum Arthropoda; class Insecta; order Diptera; family Syrphidae; genus Cheilosia; species Cheilosia vernalis. Next base: position 10,152,432 of record OX421362.1, read on the forward strand.
TTTTTTGTTAGTTTTATCAGTCGAGAGCTGATTCTGCGGCACGTATCTGGAATTGAATTCTCCTTGAGCATTGAAGAGGTAAATGCGTAAAAGTTTTGGCTTTTTTAAAGCATATGCATGGAGTTCAGCTTGAAAAGAATTATTAAAGATAGGACTGAAAATCGATACTGTTTGTTATTGGCTATGGAACAGTGCAGTATCCGAATACCATACTACGAGTATGTGTAATAATTAAGTCCAATAAAAACACCAACTTTGAGGGAACAATCATGTCGTCACTGATTACAAACAATAAAATGCGATTTTTTATATGCGAAGTACCTACCTAGCTATTGGATGAAAGGAATATTTATTTTTGTATTCATTGCAACCTTTACGCTTACAAAGAGTTGTGAGTCCAAACCTTGGGAACTTTTACTACCGACTCTAAATCATAGAAAACAGCATTCGAACGAAATGATAGGTATACTTTGAGACTATTTGGTTTGCATGCTTTCAGTGGCTTACAAGAATATTTCTAATAATTCTACATCGACTATTTTAGCTTTGATGAAATACTTCTTTTGTTGCTGACACATAGTGTTCAGTACGGCAGATCTAGTTCTTATAAAATTGTTCAAGTAAACCATCATAAAGCAGTATTTAATAAAACATGTTATGCAAACATTTCCGATTTCAGTACAATATAATCATTTTATTAACATTTAAACTAATCGGCGCAGTGGCTTAGTGGTTAGTATGTTGGACTACTAAGCGAGGGGTCCCAGGAGGTTTGAATCCCGCAAAAACCCAAATTCCAACTCAGGGTTTTTTTCACCTCTCGCGAACGTCTGACAAACATCCGAGAGTATAACTGTCTTGAAAGAGTTTCTTAATTAGTAATTTTGTCTCATTTAGGTACTAATGTCTATGAAACTTTCAATTTAAATCTTTGGACACGACAACAGACTAATGTACCAGAGTCTTAAATATGGCAGTAACAATAAGCTCAAGTCCATTTTAGAACAGTCTTGAAAGAAATTGATAATTTTTTAAAGTACGCTTCATTTCTAGGAAAAGTACCCATAGTCTAGAGTCAAGACAGTATATTTTTCTGATTACTCACTATGTGGTCGCAACTATAGGATTTCATGTATTCTATTTTCGTTGTCGCTCACTGCGTTGCCAAGACTTAAAGCCTCGGGCACAGCAGATTTATGTTAACTAGCGAATCCCTATACCGATTTTTTTTTTTTTTTCGAATTCCTGATCCTGTAAAAGGATTCATTTCCCATGTTCACTCTGCTAGTCATTTAAATTTGTTTGGCAGTCAACATGTTAGGTATTTTAATTTGTAGAAAGCAGTGTTTTTTAAGCAAGCGCGACTCAAGCCATTTTTATTGAAAGCAATAAACCCAAATAACTCTATGTAGGTAATGCTATAAGCACTAAATTCAATGGTATCGGCTACCATTTACGACTAACCATTTACGACTTACCATAAAATCAACTTTTAAAATGGGGTGGGAACCCATCATGCAAAAATAAAAAAAAACTTGCATTATCTGCACTATTTATCATCGCAGTACGTAAAGTTTAGATATATAAATAAGAGTTGTGATTAAGAGTTGCAAATTGAAAATCTGATTGCTCGTATTCCAAAGCCGATTAGCAATTGAGACTCTCCCAAAGACTTTCTTCAACACAGCCGCTAAGTAGATTTGAGGTTAGCCTGCCAACATAATGTAACCAAGGAAATGCGTGATAGAGCGCCCCTAACAAACACAGTACGGTTTCAATAATGCACAGGTGTTAATGTAGCTCTGTAAATTGCAAAGATTGGTGTACCGCAATGAAGACCGCATTTCCTCCCACTGGGGTAACAACTTCATTAATTCACTTACTCCAAATGAAAGCTATTTCGCTTTCTGATTAATATGCTGCCGCGGTTACCTACGGGTAACGCACAACGTGGCACAAGAGTTGGTAAGTCAGTTTGTTATTTTATATGAGTGACGACAAGAGAGTGTATTGTGGGTGGCGTAAACTTTATTTGTTTTCCACAATTAGTGGGTTTTACAAAATGTTATGGGCGCTACGTTTAAGTTTAATTTTAGTTTGGTTCGCAACTTCTTTTCTGTTTCTTGTTTCAAAGCTTAGTCCATACAAATGCGTGGTAGGATATATAAAAACCAAACAAATATACTCTCGAATTTTTTAAATAGTGACACTGACAGTCAACAATAATTTCCTTCAACGAAACTTTAATCACGGGTTTCAGGTCAAACCCGACATTTTGGTAAGTGGCTCTGTCATCGTGGTTCGAATATGAAACACGAAAACAATTTAAAAAAAAAAAACTGTTGTACGACAAAGCTCATACCTACTTATTTTTCTGCCTAATCACTTAAAGGTTAGCAGCGAGACTTCTATGAATACCTGCGATTCTCCTTAAATGGTGTAATTTGCGATTTACACAAAATTACCCACAGTAATTGCTGCCTACCCTGTAATAAAAAATCCAATGACAAGGCTCCCGGTTGTATGAGGATCTAATCTAATTCAATTAGCAATAATACAAAAGGCATCATTCTCTAGCATTGTTTCTAAAGCAAATTCTTTACCTACGTCAACGGCAGACGGACTTTATATTGACTCAATATTTTTGAACAAAAGACTTTGTCTAAAAAATTTCCCAAAACATGATGATGAAAATTCCTACCATGAAGTTGCTCATTTGTGGTGATATTTAAGCTAGAGCTTTTCAATATCACACACCCAAATTGGAATGAAAAGTACATACTGTGCGCTGTGAATATGTGTGAGAAGCAATAGATATTCTGTGTCAGTCTCTCTTCCGAAGGCGGTAATCAGTATCAGCAAGCTTTCACGAGATATTGGAATGGATGATGGAATCTAATAATTTATTCTCTCTTCACCACAGTATTTGTTTCAGCTTTCAGAGTACTCCTGTCCTGACCTATAGCTTCGTTCAAATCTGTCTCATGGACCTAATCAAACTGGACGGTAAGTCAGAAGAGGGTGTTATTGTTTAAATGTTTACTGTTTACTGTTCCTCTGCTTTGTTATTAGCCCTTTAGTCGGACTTAGTCTTTGAACTGTCAAAATTATGCGTGATCACATTCGTTTTTAGTTTTTTTTTTTACGGACAGCTCCCTTTATTTTTTTATAATGAAATGACACTTTCCGATTGTCATGATGTCCATTTGTTTGAAGGATACCATTTATTTTTCCAGTTAGGGCCTTTGTGTCCGTGATTTAGTAGGTTAATATATATACACACACATATCAATATTATCTTTCCTTATGAAAAGGCAAGTAAAGGATTGCAGTTCGGTGGATGTCGGTGCGGATGTCGACACTAAACGGAGAATAGTTTTTGGGTGGATTTGAAACGAAGTATAGCAAGAACTGTGTGTGGGTGGAATAGGATGTGGAGCTCGTTGGATAGAGTAATCAATTTTAAAATTCGAATCGGGTACCTACTTCAAAAGAAAGTTGATAAGAGTAATATTTTTAAATGTTATCTGACTGCAGAAAAGCAAGGCCTTATGATTTAACAATATTTTTTAAGCATGACGGAACTTTTTTAGGCGACCATAAAGGTCAGTAGATTGACTGCGAAAAGTTGTTCATGTAGTCTTTGGTCCGTATTACTTTGAAGATTTATACAGGGACATAGACCTAGTCAAGAAGATTTGATTAGATCGGTTAGACATCGATGGGATTTCATAGCATGCGCAATGTGATGTATTAAGCTAGCTTGAGAGCCAAAAAAAGTTATGGAAGTCGGTAAAATATCTTTTAAATTTTGCCAAGTTATACATATTTTTCTTATTACTGCATCCTTTTGTTTTTGCATTAAGCTGTCTACGTCTACCTGTGTAACTAGTCTTTTAGATTCCAATCACATTTCCAAAGACTACTTATATGTCACCAACTCCGAAAAGCAGTTTTAATATAATTCTTCTCAGCAGCATACCTAATTTGAGATACCAAATTATCTTCAAATATTCTTTAAGTTACAGCTTCTCGTTCAATGGCCCCTCAAAAATACGTAATTTCGAATTATAAACCAAACAAAGGGATTGTGCTTTTAACAATACCACTCATTTAGCTTTCATTTGAAATTTTTGATTCGTTTTGAAATTGTGCCGACTCAGACAGCATCATCTTCTTTTCATTATAAAGCCTCCTTTAAATATTTCTGTTAATAAATATCTAATGTAGGTAAGTCCTGCTTTAACTTCAAATGTGTCTATCATAAGGATTTCAGTTATATTCATATTTACAGCAAAAATAAAACAAGTTTGTCATTGTTGGTTGCATTTTTGGATGTTGTTATTCATATGGACTTTGCAGGGATGGTAGCGCCTTATAGAATTCGGGTTATTCATACTCCCTGACAGTGTACAGACAATAACAAATATTTGCCTTATTTCGCATACAATTTGACAAAAGCAGAGACAAACAAAAAGATTAGAATGCAAAGCGAGGATTGTTGGGAATAGTTTCTATATAATATACGAGGGTATACACCCTCGTTCCATTCCCATAGACTGAATAGAATCTATTTAAATGGAACTCATACTTGTTTGGCTTTTCCAGTAAATGTGACTGTGGACTGTGGAGGGAGTACCTACTGAACATTTTAAGGCAGGCGTATGTTTCGTAAACATTTCAAATATTTAAGTCTTCTGATGAAATATATTTGAATGCGAAACCGGCAGACGTAATAAATTTCAATTGTTTTTGAAAGCCATTTGTATTTTCTTTTGAGTCACCTTATTTTTAAAAATATGGAAATGACGAGATTTTCGAGCAGCATTCAAACAAATTTTTAGCACCATGCCTTACAAAAGAATCATGTGATTTGATTATGAGATTGGGGAAAATGGAGAAAAAAATTAAAACCAGAACATGTTATTCAAAGTAAAAAATAGCTTTAAAATTTATTTTAAATTGGAACGACATCATCTGGTCTGCTACAATTCAGATACAACTGCGTTCCTCCGCCTGAACTAAGAGGTTACCCTTAATTCACATCTCATATCTATCAAGGCAATTATAGGTCAACTGGATACTAGCGCCATAAATGCTATGCTACACTATATAGATTACAGCTTTTCAGAATTCCTGGAATACATTAAAGCAGTCAAAGGAAGTGCATCATCTCAATATTACCATGACACTGATTAGGTATCCAACTTTGGCATTTCCATCACAAAGCGAAGCGGACATCAAAAGACTTGTTATACATAATTGGACTAGGTTGGTATTGTTATACGGATTTGAAAATTCACATTTCAAAGGGACCCTTTACTGATGCATACATAATAAGATGCATGCTTAAATTTTCGAATATTCTAGTCTAAGTCAATTTCATAAGTTTCTCCTCAAAACTGCAATGGAACGTGCACTCAATCAATTAATTATTAAATAGCAATGGGTTGCATAAAATATTCTGCAAGCTTTGTGGAATAAAATTTAAAATAATGCAAATAACACAACATCCTGCAGTATGCAAGGATGACAGCAACGCCTGAAAAAATAATGTAATCCGCAGTTTCGGAAACGTTGTCCCTTAATTTCATAAAATATACAAAAAGGAAAGAGAGACAAATTTAAAACCTGGCGAATGTTGAAAAGGACTGTAAAATCCTTTGGCTTCAACACCCTTTCAGATATAATTAAATTCATGTACGAGTAAAAACTTCACCCCCGCACACATAAATGGAAGAAGCTGAGTGAGCATTCAGGAACCATGCAAGGAAATGTACACTCACACCACTAGTAGCACTGTATGAATATGGAAAAAGTCACGTAGTAGGTAAAATGTCCCTTAACTCTGAAGACTGTTAGCGCGTTGTTAGCAATGTTGTTATTTTTGCAACACTGCCATAATTTCCGGCTTCAAAAAATGCCAAGAGAAACCAGCGAGTGTTTCGCTGAAGAGATCCAGAGGACGAATTTTGAAAACACAGAGGAACTCTCTGTCATTATAAATTCGCTATGATGTCTAAGAATGACAAAGAATATGTTATTGGTATGATGCTCTATGGGAAAGTGTGATAGGTGAATAACAAAAAAAAAAAAAAAAAACTCAGCACTTGACAGGATACATTTATTTTTTGTTCCTGTGTGTAGATAATACCTTACTGATGGAAAAAGTGTTTCATTTGCACATCAATTAGTCGCGTCGTCTTCTGAATTTTTGTTTTTATGAACTTTTATTAATAAAGAAATAATGAAGCAAGGCGAACAATTCTTATTGAATCCGACCTCCACTTTTCATTCGCAATAGTTAGAGTCCTGCCTCAAATATTAATTCGCTTTTTTTTCACTGCGCCACCAAAAAAACCAAAATAAAAACTTGCAAAAAACAAATGGTTGCCAGAAGCTAGGGTAGGATCCATTATGATCCAAATTTGCCAGCTATTAACTTATTCATTCATTAACTAAATAAGTTAATTTGAACAGTGCCAACTTTTTATGATTTTCAATTTTAACGATGTTAAAATGTTTCATTTCCAATTAAGGTCGCCCATGTCCATGTCCACTAACGAGAAGAACTGTCCTTAATTTGTTCACCTGTAAGTAAGCACCCTCTTCCATGTTCACTTTAACATCGTTTTACCACCACCATTATTTTTCAAATGATCTAAGTTACAGTAATTCGATTTCACAATTTTAGATTCAACAACAACATGACCATGCACATATTAAGGATGAACAAACCCGGTCTGCAACTTAAAACGACCAGTGAAGTTCAATTAAAATAATTTGAACAGAAATCATCACAGCGAAGGTATTCGAGAATAGGTAACGCTCTACTATGGTCAATTGAAAATGCTGCTAATGGGATATCCAACTTAGCACTCCAGTATGCGCTAGTTCAGCATGCATGAAAGGATTTTCATAGTATACCTTTTGATTTGCATATGGTTTGCTGATTGGACAGGATATCTCGCTTTTCCATATTTAACCATACGTAACGCTGACCATCGACTTTTAGACACATTTTCAATTTTGTTAATGAAATAGGCTTTTAACGTTCAGAAGTATTCATTAAAAGATTATAGCAATATAGGAATGTTGATTTTGCAGAAATTTTGGTTAGCAAAATCTACTAATTAAAAGCAGTACCTACAGTTTTATTTCAATCCATAATCTTGATGTTGCCTGGTATATATAGATTGGAAGAATTTTCTTGCTGAGCCGTGTATTCATTTTGGACCGATAAGCTTGTGTGTGTACCACATTTCCGGTAGAGATCTGACATTATAAGTGCAAATTTCAAAATCTGGAACTGAGCTATGCGGAACAACATGTTATCAAATTTAATGGCATTATAGGTCCCTTACGAAACACATGAGAATATTTTCATAGAAAATAATTCCCATTGCCTCTATTAATTGCCGTCGATTTTCAATAAAATGATATCCTCCCAAATATGCATATTGGGCCTGCAATTGCTACTATGATGGTGGACCATGTCATTGTATTTTAGGATAACTCCTTGGCCTTATGAAGTAAAATGTGGTTACAGGCATTGGCTACCAAAATCATTTTACCCATTTAAAACTGCATGACGTAAGCTAAAATGTAGCGAAGTGATGTATTTTTATAGGTCGAGGAAGACATTGCTATTTATTGTCTGTCTCTAAGATTTCGTACATTACGAAATATTTTCAATGCCCGAAGTGGTATGGATTGAGTATTTATGCAGAGAGTACAAAAGAAACTTCAGAGTCATATCAGATGTTAATAAAAATTAAATGCACGACTGCGTCGAACAAAACTTTCTGGTTGATCAAAAGTTTGGTTGGCGGTTAGGAATAGTGTTAAATAAAATCCACTTCTGTGTTATCCGACTGATATCTGTATATAGCAAATAACAATGTAAGTTTTTAAAAGTTGAGAGAGTTGGCTAGAGATAAGCAATTACTGTACTGCTTTATTAGCTCTCTCTTACACTATACAAGATTTTTGACTATATCTAATACGAGTTTCTGTTTCTTGCTCTTCCTAACAGATTCAATTCATTTATTTATTTTTTATCAAAAAAACATTTTACGATAATATATAGAAAAACTGAGATTGCTTTTAGGTTGGAAATGAAAATATGACCATAGAAATTATTTTGGTTACAATTGCATGGACCGTTTAAGAGATGAGGTAAAATATTAAAAGTAAAATATAATATTGAAGTTACCTACATTGCAAAAAAAAACGGGTAGGTCCACCAACTCCATATCAGAAGTTTGAACCAAATTCTAGCAGTCGTTTAGGGTGAAGGCCTCAGGAGCATACGGACAGACAGACGGACATAAAAAAGGTACAAGAGTGAAAATGTCAGCTTTATTGCGGTGAGCTATATATTTTTTTCTTAATCCTAATTGTTTTTCTTTGTATGTGATAAGACAGGTATAACTATTGTAAATGGTATTAGGTATTATAATTTATTATTTGAATCAACATGAAGGGAAATGGTATGCTTAGTGTTTGTATCTATATCGAGTTACGCATTTATGCTGGATGCGACGCTTTTATTCAGCAAGTCCGTTCTCATAAATTAAGAATTTGTTCAAAAATTGACAGAATGTGTTAAGTTGTCACAACGGTTGAATGAATTACGATAAAGCTCATTTAATGATGAAAACTTTGACTTGTCGATGACAATCCATCACTTAACATTCGGTAGCAACATGGAAATATTTTGTGCAACGAATATGGGCTTTGATGTTGATATTCTTACTATGTATATTACTTCTGCTGGTAAACTTCAACTATTATTATATAAGTAGCTCTAATATAAATGAAAGCATTCATTCAATTAGAAGAAATTCAAACACAAAACAACGGTCTCTCTATGCCACATATATAATATCCACCTAAGTTGCCACCAAAACAATATTATAGTTTACATCGAGCTTGAGTGGGCGAATACAAAACAAGACTACCTAGAATTCTCATCGCTGTTTTACGACTAAAGGTGCTCGAGTACCTATCGCGTGCGCTTTTTGTTTGATTTTCATATGGGGGAAGGGTTATTGAAAAAAGCAAATCCGATAGCTACTGCAGTCCAGTCCAAGTAGCATTCACAAATATTTCGTTTGGTGTATACATAGGTATCCCTTTACACATTCCTTCTAGTTTACCTATTTGGTGGAAAAAACACTGAAAATATCAATTTTAGTGGTGGTTGAAATCCTTTTGTTTGGGTTAATTGGTTTTGTTTATTTTATTTCTATTCAGTACCGAGTATACTGCCCTGGAGGATTAACCGAAGTTTATAGAGTCGGACATGATATTCGATTTTGGTTTAACATTGTACCCGAGCGACCACAAATCGGACCGAGAAATTTCTTACCCTTACACTACGCATAAACCGGTAGTGTAACGGTTTGTGATTAATGTGATTGCAAACAGGTAAATATTGTAATAAAAGTACGAAATGAGATGTGTGGAGACGGTTGGGGTATTTTAAAAATTCCATCCCCAAGACATTAGTTGGGTAGGTAAAAACATTATTTTTTTTAGAACTTGTAGGTACCTACATACTTTTTTTCATTATTCCGCCATTGCAGCTGTTCGGATTAACAATTATGAAAATACATAGTTTAAGGACTGGTATTAAATGATTTTGTAGTGAAAATCAACTGAGTTGAGTAATTTCATTTCTCAGCAGTAGATCGAACAATTTTTGTAAATATTTCTACGATTCGGTTTCAAAAATATATGAATTTGACTCGCCTGCGTCTATTATATTTCATAAACTACGCTGTTCCATTATTTGTAGATATTCTAAATTAATAAATGAATGCATGTTAAATAATTATATTTTTAGTCTATTTAGTTCTATTTAAAACTAATAAAATGTAATAATTAGCTTTCTTTCAATAAACTGATAAGAAATAAAGTGGACGACTGGGTCGCACGAAACTTTCTCATTTAGTGCGAGTCTGACTGACTTTCAGAGTCTTCAGCAAATCGAAAATTGAGGACACAATAGTTTTGAAAATATCCTTTTCACTCTAAGTTTGTATTTTGGTCAAAATTGTTATCGCCGTTTTCCGGTAAACTGAAAAAAAAATTTTTTTTTAAAATTACCTTTTTCAAAAATTCATTGTACGATAATGTAGAGAAAAACTGAGTTTGCTATTAAGTTATAAATAACCACGTTACCTTAGAAATTAATTTTTGTTACCATTTTCGAGATATGTCGTAATTTCAAAAATATCGTTGTTCGAATTTTTAGCCAAAATCTGGTACGCAGTCGTGGCAACCTCACCTACTTAAGCTCAAATATCAATTTTGGTTGGAATCGTTAGAGCCGTTTTCGATCAAATCAAACTGGTACGAACATTTTATATGGGAAGTACAATTAATAGTGAGGTTGCCTTGCAAAAAATAAAAAACCTCCCGAACTGTAAGCCCAAAAACTCCAAATCCGAGTTTTGAACGTAATCCGGGAAGCCGTTAAGGCTGTAGGCTTGTGGAAGGACGGGCAGACCAGACTGAATTTTACGACCCACTTTTTTGAGTTCCTCTTTCATCGTACTATCAGAATCGATTAATATCTCGAGTTCAAAATTTTGTACGAAAACAATATCGTTATCTTACTACGTAATGGAGAAAGTTAAAAATAGTGTAGATGCGAAACCGTAATTATAGCGTGCAATCACACTTTGATTCCAATGGCAAAACTCTGGTTTCAAAGGGAAAACTAACCCAGCTCAATACTAGATATTTAATAGTAAGGAGAATATCACCCCGTTGAATATTTCAAAATAATAATTCGTTTCATAACAACACAACTATGGGTGAAAAAAATCGATGTTTTCATTCGATAATATTAGTTATTCCACTTGGGGTTATAATAATCATCGATGCACGATGCACATATTGTGTGAAAATGAAAAATAACCTAAACGCAACACTCTTGGCAATTGGCAATTAACTAATTGGAACGCTAATTGGGGACATGTTAACATGTGTTGCGGAATATGCCTGATAAATGAGAAAATTACAAACAAAAGCGGTGTCCTGGGAAAAAGGAGCAAATTGATGGTAGAGGAAATCGAAAGTTTTGCAGGATATGGGAACTCTTATACTTGGCTATTGCTTTTTTTTTTTTGCATGCATTACGTACAAAAATTATTAGAATGGGGTGCTTTTCAGATGTATGTGAGAGACTTTGACAATTCTGCAGAGTGAAAGCCATAAACACAAACTCTTCATGTTTGCTAATTTTTACAAAGAAAATTCCATATTGTCTTTTCCAAAGAGCTCCAACTTTAAAACTTCGTTAAAGGGATAAAACACAACAAAAAAACTAAACGATTATTAGCAAAAACATCAGCAGGTACCTATATATCTTAACCCCAAATTAAATCCCCTATGCCAACTTGTCGTAAAACTTTGATTAAAGAAAATATAATTTCAAATTCAAAAAACAAATTTCACTTCAACAACGACGTTGTTCCTTCATAGTTAATCTAGTGACAACTTTTGCTAAGTACGTTCATTGAGGTTTTTTTTGCTGTACAGTTTGGAGTTGAACTTTTCTCTCGTTTTTTCTAAAGAATATTGAAATATTACCTACTCTTATTTAGCTTAATCTTTTCGTTCACAAAGTTGTGACTTTTTTGCCTGCCTTCTGCTAATTAGTTATTCTTTGCGTCTGTTATTTTTAGATGTGCATAAGCCAACTAAATTTGAGTGACACAAGCGGAGCCTCCTTACACTTACTTCGGCAGTATTATTGATTGTGTTTCATCATAGGAGTATCTCTCTGGACGGCATGAAAAATTATGTGGCTTTGTAGACATTATACGCAGTTAAGTTGCTGAATTGAAATTGGAATTAGATATCTGCATCAAAAATACTGAGAGCGCATAATACATACCTAACTTGATTCTTTTGGCAAGTGAGCGTTTAACAGATATCGACGAGTGCTATAACGCAATATCCCACAGCCGAGTCAGGATTGAGGTAGCAGTACTGCCGGCTAAGGTTTTTGCGTTGGTCTCCTGAGCGAGAGTACTAGGTTGAAAAAATTATAAGTGTCGTCACTAAATTGAGTGGCCAGTGTGAAACGCTGCAAAAGCCATCATTCAACATGCCGGAATAAAATATTTCAAACTCGAACTACAACTTCAAAGATGGTATCGTATATTGATTCGATCCGTTACTGCATACATAATCTTAGAACTGTTTGCATTATAAATGCGACAAACTTATCCGTTGGAGGGCTTGGTGCTGCTGATTCTGTTTTGAAGAAACGTCGTAACATTATTGGTTCTCCTGATCTATGCAAATGTTGCGACAAGAAAACTTTAGCAAAACTTAAACTCACATATGTAAGCTTCATAAACTATCTGCTGAATAAGTTTAAAGTGCACGTGCACGCAAAACTTTACAAATTGAAATAGCGAAAATTCGTTCATTCTAAATTTACGATTTGGTGCAAAGCTCATGTTCAACCGTATTCTTATCGCCTGCATAGTAATATAAATTTGCGAAGAAGTAATTTTATCTGTGAACGCACATCTATTAATCACTTCAATATTCGAAGACGTAAAATGAATACTAATCGAATGGGGTTCTCGAATCCTATTTGTAATAAGAGAGTTATTTCGCTACTCAAATTGTTTGTGAGAAGTCGAGTAAGTGAGTGTTATTTTTGTCTTATATTGAGTTGGTTTATGTTGAGTCGGTTACAAGAAAAACGTAGTGAAAACAAAAAGAGTTAACTCCAAACGCTCACGTGAATTGTTTAATTTGGTAAAATTCCCGGTATGCCAACAATGATATCCATGTTCCTAATCCGATAAAAACATCTAAAATAAATCAATTAAGCCTAAAATTGTGTCCCAAAATTAACACAAAATGTCGAACACCTCAAACTCTTTTAGATTATTTATCAAATCCCGACCACAAATCATAATCCCCATTCAACCCCAGCAAAGCTGCAAATCAATTTTCCTTCGAAAATTGTACCAGAATGTTTCATCAAAATTCATTTGATTTATGACTGAACGCAACAACTTTTAAAACTGCTTCTCACGTCCAGTAGTAACAAAAAAAGCGATTCGCTATCGCCCCAAAACAGAAATTATTAATGTACATCAAATTATTCTGCAGATTTTGTATTCCAAGCACTAACTTCACGTTCAATAAACCCTAATAGCCAATTAAAAGTCAGTGTGTAATGAATGGTGAAATATATTTTCGGTTTCGTCTCCAACCCTGCACCCTCAGAGTAAGAAAAAATAAGAAAATTATCAAAATACCTTTAAAAAATTTTAGTTTAGCCTTATGCCATGTCATGATACCTTTTCCCGTTTCATACATCACGTAGTAATCTACTTCCCAAGACCGATGCTTCACAGCGTATACCTTTTGCACTGACACGGATACAGTCACTTGGGTGACCTTACCTAAGTCCACGTGAGCCGTATAACTGTTGTTATTTACCCATTTGTACTTTGTATGATGGTCACCATAGTTTTACCCAAGCAAAACTCCCAGAAACCATTATATCCAATAACACCTTACTGCATGCTCTCATGTACGTGAGAGATTACATGGAAAGAAAGGAATCACCACCACGGTGTATACAGGAGATGTCGTATATGTATACTTTTTCTCCCCCACACAAAGGATTTGAGGCATAATCATTTTTTTGGGATTGTAAATTACTTTTTATTGTGGTCCTTTTTTTCTGTTGGGATTCTAGGAATGTCCTCACAAGTATAAAAAAATACCAGAAGTGTAAACACTGGGCTCATTGTGTGTCACGGCACGAATTCCGGATGACGATTGCTCATCATATATAGCACTTCATGGTGCTTAAGCATTAATACCTCCTTCACGATACCGAATATTAAGAAGGACACGTCAAGGTACATTGCAATTGTGAGGAATTATGTTGCCTCTTGTATTCAACGTTACAACCATATAGAGTTGTAATAGTAGATATAATGTTTCAGACGCAATAATATTACAAATTTGTGGATATGAGTAAACCTATCCGACAAAAACAAATGGCAAAGCACAATCCAACCAAAGTGAAGAAGAGTTTTAATTACACGGGAGTACCAAAACCCACTTTTCGCAAATTAGTCCTGGTCTGGGATCTACACAGATACAAATACTACATCAGTCTGGAGATGAGTTCTCTTTGCAGTAATTCAATCCATACCAAAAGTCATTAATTAATCTCAAAAGTTCTAAGAGTGACCGGAAGCTACTCGTATCTGCATCCTAAATCACAACCACTTAGCTCTGCCTCAGTATGTTGGGCTGGCGTGTATCTATGACACAATGTCAAGACTTGGCTAATAACAACAATTATAAACTCGACCCGATGCTTTATTAGTGTGGTTTCTGGTTCCTAGGTAAATTTCGGTTAACTGTTTGGAATTTGCTTACACAATGCAATTAGTTTCAATTAGGATAGGAGGGAAAGTTTCCATGTGTTTCTATGCGGCTAGGTATTTTCTGTGTGTAATGGGATATGGATAAATTAGAATAATGTTGCAGGTAATTCAAATAATTTGAAAAGTATGCGTGAGCCACCTACTTATGCACAGGCTACAGGTAGCTCTAAATCGATTAACCTGCTCCTGATTTTAAATAACTGGGGCTGATAAATGAGCGGGAAATAGTAGAGCTCATGTTTAATTAACACAAAGGGAGCTGCGTACTGGCAAATTGTGTGTTTTGGTTAATAATCCTTCTGCCTGGTTAAGAGTAGAATAGTGACTAACAAATGTTCTTTGAGCTTTTGTCCATAACTATAGTATGTCGTGTCGGCGAATGTATGCCTTTATTATATCCCACAGCTAAGCAAAAACGTTATTTAAACTTTGTTTTAATAGTACATAAATGCTTTTACCTTATTAAGTTTTAAATTCAAAAATTTTAAGTCGCTAATAAATTACAAAAATGTATTCAGATATGCATCTACAAACCATGTTCCCCGTCTCACCTATTTCACGTCCGCACAAACTCAAATCAAAACAAAGAGGCAACACAGCACACCTAGCCAACAATAGAAATATCATAAAATCAGGTTTCAAGCCGAACAAAATAAAGGACTCAAAATAAAAACCAATTAATTACAATAAGTCGCACGAAGTCGAAGTTGAACAGCTTGTCCTTTAAAGACCGCTTTACTCTACTAATTTGTTGATAGCAGCAACAAATTACTTCATATCTGCAACGACCATATGGCCTGCCAGTAATAATATCTGCTTCTGCTGAAAGGCCACTTGGAAGTCCAGCATTTCGAAATGACCTATAACGTTTACCCTCCAGCATGTATGCCAATAAGAATGCGTATCCGTTTCGTATTAATTTTTTTCCCATTTCAATACAGCACTCTATAGTTCTCATGTAGTACTTCTCTGTGAGATTAAAAAATGTATTGGTTGACTTAGCACTCATATCTGCGTATATTGATTGCATTTCGTAACGATAACTCACATTTTTGTCAGTATAGATTTTGGAATAATTCATGGTAAATGCATACCCACGGACACAAGTATTCGTAGTTCAAGCATGAAATACTTACCGGTTGGGGCGATTATGTCGTCTTAAATAATACGAATTAATTAAATCTATTAGGCACCTCAGTGTGCCTGAGGCATACAATTTCAAAGTTTCATTAGGTATTGGAACAAATTTATTAGCATAACATTTAGCTGGAGGAGAAATGCCCATTTAATTGGATAATTGGCTGTTTGAATTAATTCATTTGAATTGATTTTCTAAGCAATTGGCCCAGCTGAATAATGTGCAATTTTGAAGATGAACTAATTTATTCGAATAGAAGGTCGCAGTTAACAAGGTTGTCTGAGGTCTGAAGCAAGACGCAATTGCATTAAATTATTTTGTGTTTGTAAAGGTGTTTGTTTTTTTATATAGTTTGTCCTTATTTGATCGATATTAAATACAAAAAAAAATAGAGCTCCAACAATTGCAGGCTGAGTCCTTTTCGCTGGAATTGCTTCGCATAAGGAGATTTATTGAAAAGTGAAACACTTTCGGATGGTCCAGCTAAGACGAAGTAGTATTTTATAATAATTGTGAGAATTTGTAATTTATTCGCACTCACTCCCTTATTCCGTTATACGATAATCTTACCACTCAACCCATGTGCCCGGCTTCGACTATACAGAAATCTATTACACTTGACAGAAAGCAGTCCATTATAATTACCAACTTCCCAAACTACTATAACTATTTAATATGCAGTATATATACGAATAATACTTGTCACTCACAACATGTCATATCATTTTCTCATGCTGTTATCCAACGCAGTTATTCCATATGCAAATTTAATTCCCTTCTACTCATCTGCTTGTATTTGCCACAAATTAAGATTTAATCACACTCATGAAAGCACTTCTATGTAGGCGACAGATATCCTTCTAAAAAATTCACGACAAATTGCTACAGTTTCTTATTGTTCAACACAAAATCCCATTAGAATACAAAGCTAGATATTAAACCCATAGGCATTTTCACGTCATGCTTATTTCGGAAGGTGTCGTTCACCTTCGTATACCTGGCAAATTAAATCAATTATTAACGCTTCAATTTTCCAAATAAATCAATCTAATCAGTAGTGCATCTGCATAGTTGTAGGAAGTTCCACATGAACGCAAGAGTTTCATGAAACATGATTTTGAGGTTATACAATAACTGGAAATAGATCTACAACACCCTTCCTCGTTGAAGGCAAATAAAAGTAAAATGGAAGCCCAACAAATATAATTCAGAGTCTGAAATTCTTACCCAAATGTCTAGAGGGATTCATAGAGGGGAAACATTTCCCAATCGTTCTAATGAACTTAATCTCTGGTCCTTGAGATACCGAATTTCGGTTAGGCCCATGACATCGGAATGCTGGAGTTATAAGTCAAACTGTATATAATACAAGTTTCATTTCAAAATGTATCCATTCCCGAAGAGGTGATGTAATTTTTAAAATATTTCATAATATTTTCCTTTCGTCCAATTTTGCTTTTGTCAATTAAGCATGTGAGGATGTGTTCCTCGGAAGCAGTAAGCCATCAGCATGTCTTAAATTTAATTAAGTGTCGGACCTTCGAGTGGAAGCAGTCTGATTAATTAATATTTTACCTACTATAACTTGCAAATGTGGAAACATAATTGAGAGTTACGTTTTGCATTAATTCCACCTCCACCCCAATTACAAAAAAAAAAAACGTTCCCACCATCATATTCTCGAATATTTCTTATAATCTTCTATGCAAACCTGCACAAGGGAAATTAAATAATAGCCCTTTTGAACTTTCATTATGATAAGGTGATACTGAAAAAGCGACTTCTTATTACATCCCTACTCAATTTTTAGACATTTAAAAGAAAAATCTAAGTACACAAGCGCAAATAGAAAATTCTATAATTTTGAGAAGGTCCTTCACAAGAGATTTTCGGATAGTTGAAAATCAACCAACCGTGCTATAGAAGTTCACTGAAGCCAACCTCTTTACGATTTTCTAAGGCACTTCATCTGCAACCAATGAAGAACCGAAGGAACAAAATGGACGAAAAAAAAACTCTTTTTTGTTAATGATGATGATGACGCTGACATGGGGTTATTATCACTAACAAAAGTTTTACCCTTACGGAAAAAATTAGTTCGCTTTAACCCCGTCAACTTCATAAGTACCTATCTCAGGGACATTTTTATGGTATTCGCTACAATAGCATCGCTTTTTACTGATGGTACAATGCCAAGATTATTATGCAATGGGAGAAAATTAGGAGTGAACTGAAACTGACCACTTTTAGATGAACTGTAGGTAGTCACTTTAGAGTGACAGTAGAAACGAATTGACAGTTAATTCAGGAGATAGTAAAATTATGTGAAATGTATTAAATACATGGGGAAGAGAAAGAGCGTCTACCATTGAAGACAACTGATTGTTATTATTTAATTTTTGTATAACAGGAAAGACATCAAGGAATGATGAAAAAGTAAAACAAAATCTTATATACGGATAAGCAGGGGTTTGAATTGATACGTTACGAGGAGACGCCGTTTAAAGAGCGTACCTGCGATTTTAAAATTGTTGAAAAAAGTTTGTTCTTCCTCTTCGTCCTTGGCAATCAATACACCCATAACACAAACAAAGATGCTAATGAGCAAAGGCGTAAGGTTAAAGTCAGATGAGCTCTCTGAATAAATAACCCGATGAGTTATGTTCAAAAAGAAAACGAAGGTCCGAACTTGGACAATATGAACTTAAATCCCTAAAAACGAAAACTTTTAATTAGCCCGCACAATATGAAAGGAATTTCTTTTGACTTTGACTTGGAAATTATTTTCGTTGCTGTCGATGATAAGAACAATGCGCCGTACTAATATCAAATTTTTGTCTCGACTTTAAATTTAGTGAAGCTCTTAATTAAGAAATTTGTATGAATTTAGAGTCGAAACTAAAAATGTTTATTGTTAAGGCCCGATGAAAATGGAACTTAGATATAAGTAGAACCAAAGATCTTTGGCAAAGGTGTTTGTAAACTTAGTTATAGTTAGGTTAGTTGATTGTTCATTTATTTTACGATGAAGGTGAAAACAATATGATGCTGGAGTTGAATGCAAGGAAATAATATTTTGAGCTATCCTAGGTGTATGTGGAAAATGTTTAGAGCATGTAATATGTATAGCTTTCACGATAATGCTGATTAATGCTGCACAGCTTTTAATGTGGTAGGTTAGGCTACTCTAGCGAAATTTGAAACGATAATATCAATTTTGGGGGAGCTTATATTTTCAGTTGGCTGGAAAGTGTCTGCCTAAATTGCCCATTCCAAAGTAAATGTGTATACGAAGATAGTATAGGTAACTTATGCCATTCAAAATTGCATTTTACTTCAACTAAAAGTTTAAAAGGACATACTTCTTGAAAGCAACATTGACAGACGGGCCATATTCTATGTAGATGTACTTTAATTTCATGTTGGCGTAACTGCTTGAAAGTCCTGTACCTACTTTGCATTAGTTGCCAAACTCTATAGTCAACAAAATCGGTTTGTAAATAATATCTTACAAACTACAAACAAACTTTTCCATTTACCTTGTAATGCTGTTGAGAGAACAATGGCATAGGTGCTCCGTTTATACGTAGCAGGGCAGAGTGGGTGCACGCAAACTTAGATCCATAAGTTGTCGTATTATGTAGAAAAACATACAGATATGTGTAATACGCCAAACTCCAATATCTGTCTAATTATTTTGCAAAATTATCATATGAGTAATATATTCTACAAGAAAACTTTTCATTTCTTCTAACCTTTAGAGCACCGATTGGGGGACATTGGGTCACAAAAAAATAACCACGTTTTTGCCTATAATCGGTTTAATAATAATTGCTTTTGTGTCTTTATTCAGGTAGTCAAGTTTATTGGCGTTCTGAAAAGAAATTCAACGTGATTACAGATATTTTTTCAATTTTTGAATAACAAAAGATTAATTTCAGAGTTAGAGGGACCCAAGTTACCTCCACTATGTAATTTAAGAACAAATTTGTTTAATTTATGTTTTATGTAAAAATGGCAAATATTCGATTTCTCCGAGTCTTTATTGGTTTTGGCATGGGTATTACTCCCTAAAATGTTTTCTTAAGTTTAAGTCAATAGAATTGAAATCTGGCACTTAAAAAAATACATTTTTATTTACAAAAAAACTTTACCCACAAACAACTTTCACCACAAAAAAAATGTTGTAGTTTTTTATGAATTTAAATAGAAATAAACTTTCGTAAAATTTAATTTCTTAATGTATTGCGGCTATTAACAGTACTAAAATAAACTTGAATATAGTTTAAACCAGACTTTAATTGGGGGACCTACGGTACCCCACTCCGCCTCTCGGGACTCAAAATTTACTCGGTGCTCTAAAGGCTAATACAATAGGTTGTTTTCCTTCTTCCTTCCATTACGCTTTGTGAACATCCGCTACGACTACAGCAGAGATGAAAATATAGTACCACTTGTATCCAAACTTCACTAATGCAGTTTTTCATTTGTAGAATCCCCATTCCATCTGCTTTCATATACGCTGTTACTACCAAGTTCGAGTACATCGTGTTGAAACACAAACTTCTCCCCTTTCATTTTCAAACTTTTCGCCTAACTCGCTCGCACACGATAATTCAATGTCAATTAAGAAAACACATAACGAAATTGTATTTGCTCTTCGAAAAGAATCCTTTGATTCATGTAGGATGTCATAGGAGACAAGTAGAAACAAAACGAATAATGCAAGCTATATACTACCCATTTAGACATTCATCTTATTTCCCGTCCATCCATCTAGCAACGCTGGTAGAGGACATAAGTAAAAAATTAAATGAAACAAATCCCATCTAGTTGAGGTCTTGTCCATTTATCTAAATGACCAGCAATTTGTTTACTTGTGCAGCACTCAACCTCAAATTCACACGTTCTGTTCCAAGCTGAGTAAACAAATCGGGGGAGAAACGAAAAAAGTCCTGCTAACAAACAAATCAACAGGGCACCCTTTACAACGCGACCCACACAAAGTCTACACGCAGAACAAAAAAACAGAGCACACGCAAAAAGTGTTGTTAGATATACCTAGCGAAACTCGTTAAGGTCCTCTGGAACGCATACAAAATCAAACCTCGAGCAAGTGTGTTATGATGTTGGGCCAACATAAGAGTGGAGCGTTTTCCCAACTCATCGTTGGTATCTATGACTTACATGAGCACATGTGTGATGCAGAGAAATCGTTTCATGTTTCACTTTGAAATGATTAATAGGACACAATTCCATTTGAACATTTCACATGGAGTTGTTGCCCGCATTTTTCACGAACAAACTATCCGTTCTACTGTCCCATTTATGTCCTTAGAATGGTTTGTGCTTTTGTTTTCTATCCTTCTCTTCTGATATTTTGATTGCAATATTCAACACTATGGAAGGGCGGAAAAATTGCAGATTCATTGGTCCTTATTGCGAGCAGTTGTTGTGTGGGGGGCAATACCGTCTTCACCATAAGGGCACACGGGGCCCGTGCCCAGGGCCCCCATTCTCAGGGGGCCCCGAAGTACCGACAATTTCTCTCAAAAATTAATGCCGAATTCACAATGTCGCGTTGAACGCGTGCGTGTGTCGTCGAGCTTTGACACGCTTTATCGAAACTTTACGATTTTAAGTACCAAAGCGCGCGAGCAACAATTTTGTAAAACGAAATGCTGCTTTGAATCGAATGCGCGTTGAGAGAGTAGAGTATTCGCCGAAATGGAAAAAAAAATCATATACAGCAGCATAACAAGCAAAGAACAACCTTAAAGTGGATACACGACCAATGAATAATATATTTTATCAAAGAAGAACATAAAAAATCAATAATTGCTCAAGAAAAAAATAGAATACGTCATTTACACACACTAAATTTATTAATCGGCATTGAAAAAATAAAAAAGTGTTCTTTAAAATAAAAATTTGTGGATCTGTGCCACTCCATCTAATCAAACGCGCGTGATAGTAGAAAGTAGCTCTACTCAGGCGTCGCGTTGAACTTTACGATATTTACGATCTAAAGTCGACTCAACGCCTGAAGCTGTATTGTGTGTAGCAGCATATGAACGCTTTGTTTCTACATAATCTGTCAACGCACGCGCGCGTCAACGCGACATTGTGAATTCGGCATTATTCTCAAAACATTTTTGTTTGGGGGAATCCCCGAATGATGTATAAAACTTTCAGCACAGTGAATAAAAATATACATAATGTCTTATTCCTGTACAAAAATTTGGTTCATATTTTTTCCTTGCCAGACAAGGAGCCTTCAAAATAAGAGTTGAGAATAAGGCTCTTGTTTTTTCTTGCACCTTTCACTTCGCTCCATTCATTTGTGTAGGCAAAGAGCTTTCATGCCTTATGCCTTTTACGGTTGGTCATGCTACCATGTTACCATGAGAATAATGGAAGCCGGTGGAGTGGGAAGAAGTATAGAGATATCGCTATATGCGATTCTCATACTGTAGCAGCAGCAGGCATAATCTTTAAGAATCACTTGATGCCATAAGAAATCAGTTTTTTCATGTAATTTCGTGATATGGAACGCCTTATTGTGCATGCCGGCATGCGTAAGGACAACGAAATGGTAGGTAGGTAAACTTTATCGCTTCACTGCATTCTGTGATTGAAATTGATAGTGGATACGTGTTATTCGAGAGCAAAAGATAAAAATTCGGAGCCTAATTTTGCCTATAGTTGGCGCAACAGGTCTGTAGGGACCCTGGGGCTAGCTTCTAGCAACCATTCGTTTTGTGCGAGTTTATAATTTTTGGAAGGAATGGAAGGGATCTACAATTTTATGCCGATTCCAAACAGCCGATTGAGAAGGTCTTTCAAGACAGTTATACTCTCGGATGTTTGTCAGACGTTGGCGAGAGGTGGCGCAGTGAAAAAACCCTGAGTTGGAATTTGGGTTTTTTTTTGAGGGATTCGAACATGGGGCCCCTCGCTTAGTAGTCCAACACACTAACCAATAAGCCACTGCGCCTACAAAAAAAAAGTACAAAGTGCAAAAAAAAAAATTGAGTAATTTGTCAATTATGTGCATAGAAAGTGATATCCTTCAAAAAATTTACTTTAAGGATATAATAGAAGATTTTGCTCAACAGAAATCCCGAAAGAAACCGTTATCGTAATCATAACCAAAAAACCAGCAGCATTATAATATCATTAATGACATATTATATTATACTGTATTTGATTAATGATTACCTATAATAATTGGTCACACTTATTAACAAAATGTTATGATAATTCGCTTTTTTTACTTTCCAAAAGGGCCCCAATTTCTTGTGTGCCCAAGGGCCCCAGCCTAGGTTAAGACGGCCCTGGTGGGGGGTGGGGTTCAAACTTGATATGATAAGTCGTTGGCCATTTTGATGACTCCTTTGTTTTCAAGTGGTCTCTCGATTTTGATGTCACTATTTAGTGGTGTTATAATTTATCTAAGAACATTGCTTGTAATTCAGAACGTAATTCAATGAAAAATTACCCAAAATGCTGGAAGGAACATTTAAAAAATATTATCTCAAGAAATACGGGCTTAATGTACGTTTTAACAGAAGTAAATGATGTAGGGTTAGCTCATTGCCGTCGATTTTTTTAATTATGACTGTAGGAGTTGATGTTTGGACGGAATAGACCTAAAAACTATTGCATTTGAAAATATCGCTATTTAAAGATAGGTAGGATATTACGCCGTTAGGAAGCAAGGATGTGTATATCCAAGCTCATATTTAAGAGAGCTTTATTAATGCCTTCTACGTTCTAGCTTTGAAATGCCTTAGCCGACTGGATTATAACCTCTTAAAAACATCAATCATCTGCAATTATGAGAAAAACTATTATCATACATTATTCTTATCTTAGTAATATTCAAAGAATATTAAATTTTAGTCATTATTTGATACCCACGTTTAGTTGTTCCGGAACTACCAAAAAGCTGCAGTTTATTTTATAAAAAGTTTTGCAATAAGAGGTGTTATTTTGATATTCAAAGAAAAATGCCATTTTTTGAGATAAATGATCGGATGTTTATTTCATAATAAAGAGAAAGGTATGCCGTTAATAATGAAAAACAACATCAGCCAAATGGCCACCACGAGCACGCATATAGGACCATATCCTTTCCATGAAATATTCCATAACCAAATCGCAAAGTGACTGCCCTATTGTCCTCGATAGCCTCACGAACTTTATCTTTGAGGTCTTGAATCGACGCTGGGCTGTTGGCGTAGACCTTATCTTTCACGTGGCCCGAAGAAAGAAGTCGCAAGGTGTTAAATCACAAGATCTTCGAGAGATAACACGGTCCGCAAACTTTTCCCGAAAAAGATCAATGGTTTCGTTGCTTGTGAACGTTGTCCAGATCAATACTATTCAACTCTGACCATAAAAAATCATTAATCATCTCTCGATAGCGCAATCCATTCACCGTTACTGTTGATCTAACCTCATTTTCGAAAAAGTAGGTAAGGTCCAATGACCCAATGGCAAGGTCCAATGAGGACCATAAACCGCACCAAACAGTCACACGTTGAGGATGGAGAGGCTTCTAAACAATAACTCATGGGTTTTCCGAGCCCCAAATGCGACAATTTTGCTTGTTGAATAATAGCGTTGTTTCTACTTGTCAAATGTTAAAGAATAAAAGCTTCAAAAGTGACAGCTACCGAAATAGAGGGTCATTCACAATAACATCTCTTATTGGAAAACCCTTTATTACCTTTTATCACAACATTTTAATTTGATGCGTCATTTCATAAGAGAGCAGATATAAAATAAAATTCTAATACTGGAATAAAAAGCATTATGAAGAACTGAACATTTTATTAGTTTATGATAATACTGCGCCAATAAAAAGTTATGCTGCTTAAATAACAAATTGCATTTTTAAATCAATTGTCTCACATGATTCTATTATATAAAAAACGATACAACAGCTCGTTTCAAAGAAAAACGTTTGGATTTTATTTATATTTTTGCATTATTTATTGTAGTTAACTGTACTAGTGTTTTTTAGCGCCACGATAATATTTTATGTCCATACAACTAAACTTATGAGATTGTCAGCTGCAATTCTGCGAAAAGTCATGGTATTCCATCAACACAAGAAAGAAAACTGCTATCTGTTCCTCGAGAAAAATCAATTGCAAGACATAATATTTTATATATTGCAAATATCAAATGTCTCTTTTTGGAAATAAGTTTTCCTCTTTTTTTTCAACTGACTACATCGAATTTTCTTGTAGCGTGATTCAATTTCCTACCTACTTTCTGTTCGGAATAACCAATTTGGAGTTTCCTCTTAGGATGCGCCTTTCAATTTTGAAGTCCCGACACGAAAAGCAAATCGGGTTTTCTTAATTTCTAATTCAGATTGCCGTCTCTTCTCAACATCGTCCTCTGTAATAGATGGAGACGGTATAGTCATACGTATATATGCTATACTACACGCAACACGGCAATTGCGGTACATTAATTTAATTACGAGGTTTGTACCTATATCAGTCTCAACTGAATCGTTCAAAATCGATTAAAGATTAAGGAGTCTGATTTCGTTGGATTTGCATTTGAATGTTTTGCGAAAGTTGGCACGTGTGACACGAGTATGCACTTAACGCTTATTTATTTCGCACCAGACACACGAAATACGACCAATATTATGATTTATCGCCTTGTGGCTTACTTGAAGGCAATTGTGTTTGATGGTAGCAAATATAGTCGAAAGGAAAAACACCGATATACCTACATACATTGTTCAATATATACACACACAGGCTTATCTAAAATTTAATTTTCGTTCATTGTTTGGTGATGCTGCTATCACTACCATGTGGGTATAGATACCTACTTCAAAAATTCTCAGACTTAAGGATGGTCCTCGACCTAGGGATCAATAAATATAAAATTGTTTAGTCTACCTTGTCGGGCTGAACGTATTTTGCATTTATGAGGTAGAACAACATAAATTTTAAACCTGCACCAATACACAATGGTCTTATTCCTTGTTGCAAATCTCATTCGAGTAGTGCAGAATAACTTAAAAACTTAGACTTCATGGTTCAATATTTTAAAATACTCTTCTTTAAGAGCAAGTATTTAATTTAACGTTGCCCCAATTTAAATTCGTTATTTCACAAAGATTTAAGAAAAATAAGGAATTTACAATTGCACTATGGACCATCAATTTACAAAATCTTCCTCATTTTAATTGAAATCTCACCTACCGCTTTTGAATACAATAATTGTTCTCATTATTTGCATAAACACGTTACAAATATTTCGAAAGCCAATAAATTCAACCACCACTTGCCGGTACACATCCAAACTCAAACAATTGTTTTGCGAATCTAACCACTACTGTTATGAGTTTTCTGATTTGAAACCCTATTGAACGAAAAGTATTCGTATTTAAAATAAATAGAAAAACCTCTCATAATTATCCAACTACATTGTATGATAGATAGCTCCAAGGTATTACAACGTCCGTCCGGTCTTTACAAAAAAAAAAAAAAGATTAAGTAAATGATATCGTACATTCTAGCAATGAACTGATTGTAAGCAAACAACACACAATTGAAATGTTGGTAATAAATTTTAGGTACGATACCAATTTTCAACAAGGAAAATGTACTCGAAAGCCTATAAATGTCTGCTACACTCCTGGGAGTGCCAGTGCAACCATGAAAGAATCATCGTTCCATTGTCTTCTGCCCATCTGATGTTGCACGGAAAACAGACATTTTCAGTTGGAACTTTGGTGCAGCCATTCGTATAAGAATTTTCATTCATCTTCTCTGGCACTTGGCCCATTGCACAGACACCATAGGTATGTTGGCATTGTGAGAAATATTATTTCTCATCAGATACAAAAATGTATTATTTATTTGTTGAATACCTTGGAGCTTGGACGATGCACGGAGTATTCAAGCTTTGAAAGAAACCATTTATACATTTTTCAGAGGCAGTCACCACCGACACCGGTGTCTGCAATGAGGACAGCACTATCGCACTGTAGTGTGACTAGTGACTATGAATTGATCAATTTTGTAGGTATAAGCATTTCGTTTTCGTGTGGAATTATGATGATTTGCTGTTAAATAAATATCGCATATTAGTTTGGGTGCTAGAATAAAAATTGCCTTTAAATTTAAAATTTTTGAAATGTTTTGGGACAAAGAAAATCGACTCCCCTTATTTAAGAATAGTTTGCCATACTTCAAGATGTCACTGTTAATAGTGCCTTTGAGAAATTCGGAAAGGAAAATAATAAGAAACTGGTACGAAGAGTTGGTAAAACCTGTCGAATATTGCATACGAATTAATCTTTCCCAATCCTTAAGTATAGGTATTTTGAAATTGAATTATGAAATTGTTTTTATAACTTTTCCAATAAATTTCGAGCACACGGAAGATGGTGGCTGCAGAAAATTGCCTTGTTAAGGTAATGACAAAAAGATAGATAGTCTTTTTTGAAGATCCACTTCCGTCCTGTACCTATTTAAAAACTACAAGTTCCTCTTATCTGAAGGGTGAGTGCTTTCCCAACACAAACTGGTTATTATTACAGGGGAATAACACGTATTCCTGATTTTTTTTTAACGCTGCAGTTAAAATTAGGTACGACTACCTATATGTACCTAACGAAAAGTTTTTTTTTATGAAAATCTGTGGAATACCAAAAATAAGTACAACCCACCCATCACACCACATTTTCCACCTATTACAAATTTGTAGCAGTATACATTTTAACCTTATTTCGTTGCACTTCACTGTCTTTTAGGTGTCATAACCAATCTCTAGCCCATAAAAGTAGACTTAAACATATTTTTATTTCCCTTCGTGGAGGAACAATTTTATGAACATCAGACATTACAGCAAATGACCTCGAAAGGATAACTCCCAATGTTGTTACATAATAATAATATCCACGACTTAAGTGAAACAAAAAGGACAAAACGAACGAAAAAAGAATCCCAAGCGAATATCCTAGCCTAAATCAAAAGAGCCAGCACTCCAAAGGGACAAAAACAGATAAGGGTGATAAAAGTGTAATTTGTCTCTGTGTGCGGACAGTATCCATTACTTTTTTCGGTTCGGTAATTTGAATCATCTGTAATAGAGACAGCCAAGGAATTAATCGTAAAATATGAAACAACGAAGAGAGTTATATTCATTTGAGGGACACAAAATAAAAGGGCAATCGATCGTTTAAGGGGCTATAAATAAAAGTTCAAATACAATTTCGGGGTGGCAAAGTCCGGTAATGTCCACGCGGACAACCTCGGGTATAGCACAGCACCAGACCCAAATGGAGTTATTTAACTTTTAGCATAATAGATTACAAAGTAGGAGTATTATATGGAAAGCAATTGCAATAAATTTTCACTTTAATGCTGAAATTTCGAATGCCGTTCAAATCGAAAACTATGTGACAACATTTATTTGAATTTATTATTCAATATTCTTATTTGATTAAGTTTTTACGCCAAGTGGCTGTCTTTTGCTAATATTTTTTAAGTCAATTATAGCTTCACTCAAAAATTTTATTCAAACGAGTTAATCTAAATAAATTAGCTACGTATATAGTAGGTACTTACTACTTCTGACCCATAACAAGTTACGAAATACGAGCAGGCAAATACCTACTGGGAAAACAAAATATGTATGTACTTCACAAAACAGAAGGTAAGGTACAAAACCTATCGTACATACTTTGAAATTTTGATTGCATTGATCTTCCTTCGGCGGATCAGAATGATTGATGTCAATTTGTATTTCATTCGGAAATAATATTTTTTTACACTTGCCTCATTACTGTGACTGTGAGCATTAAAGCAGCCTACAG
Source organism: Cheilosia vernalis (assembly GCA_949126925.1). Taxonomy (NCBI): domain Eukaryota; kingdom Metazoa; phylum Arthropoda; class Insecta; order Diptera; family Syrphidae; genus Cheilosia; species Cheilosia vernalis. The sequence goes on from OX421362.1 coordinate 10,180,876, forward strand.
TAATGGAAAGTGTTACTTTTGGAGCAGAAGATTTTTGTTACAGTATAAACATTAGGCTTTCGAATTTTATAATGTCAATCCATACTTATTGTTTGGACGAATAACCCAAGAGAAATGACACTAAAAGTTGAAAATCCATGTTTAATATTTATCCTTACCATCGTCGGTGACATATTTCAAATGCTATAAGCTACCTATTCTGTTCTTACCATCATAGACAAACGATACTGAGACCCTCAACTCACATTCCTTTTTCCGCTGGCCCCCTCTTTTTTTCAAATTCGCCATTTTGTTTTCCTGTCGCTAAAATAGAAAATTACAAAAAAAAGTTAAACAAATTCTGCCAACTATGGGGGAAGGTGATATAGTTCGGGAATACCATTTTTTTTTTTTTGCATTACTGAATGCAAATTGGTTAGGCGAATAATATATTTTGTTCGGTTAATAAAACTATCTAAATGAGATGTTTTATATACCCACTAAAAACATTTTAGGATTTGTGTGTATTTTCCGCTTTTGAATATCATTAACTTCGATTTCCTTAGTAAATTTTTCTTAAATAACTCAAGAAAAATTGCTCAAAATGTTTTTATTTTCCCTCATTAAATTTACGTTGTTAATTTTTCATAAATATTTTAAGCAAAATTCACTTATTCCTAAAAAAAAAAAAAATACTACCCACTATCTATGAACGCTGCCAGCAACTTTGTCAATAGCGGAAGTTGGTCATATTTTTTGAGAGTGTGTTGGTGAGTCGAAATTTTTGAAGTTTCTTGACATTTGTCATGACGAATTTCTATGTATCAACGCGCACCAAATAAAATCACTTCCGTAAAAATACAACTTGTGCAAAGCAATGGGAAATCGGCCGAAGTTTGTGGTCTCAGTATGGTCTCTGTTTCTCATTTCTTTGTAATGACTCAAATTCTTTGTTTTCATCTTATGTCGGATACCGTCTGAAATCGCTTTTTGGAACAAATTGTATAGCAAAGGTTTTATTATTATTTTTTATTAACTTTGAGAATCGTTATAATAAAACTGAAATCAAAAATTGTGTCTCCACAAAAATATCAGACGCTAATGGTACAAAACTTGCAGTCAAAAAGTTTCTCAAAGCTCCCGAATCACAACAGTTGTTGTGCATGTACATATTTGTAATTCAAACTTAACCGTTTATACCAGTTGCTCGTACATTTTTTATAGCCCTCCTAGTGGAGAATTGTAAAATCGCATGCGCGTGTCAATACTACTACTGACATATGTACGTATCGTAAATCGTACCTATACCCGACATATACGATATACGCTATTTCCCATATCCACGGATGCTTTTGGTACTTTTCCTGAAAAACATAAGCAAATATGAAGAGACAGTAGAATATCTGCACACAGTAATAAATATTGAAGCCTTCAATATTGTGTTCTCTACATCAAAGATTTACAATACAAATTATGTCCACGCCTCCCTTTTACAATCCCCATATTAAATGAATTGATTTTGAGGGTGGGATTGTCATATTTGCAAGGTGAAATTCAACCATTAGCGTAAATAGACTTGTGTTATCGAGAGTCTACTGTATAGCTTTTGAGCAAAAAAAAAAAAACCAAATAACTTTATTGATTTTGACAGAATTTTGTCCCAGGGTTGACGAATTTGCTAAAAGGGGCATTAAAGCTCAAAGGATAGAAGAATCGATTTTGAATAATAACGAAATTGTGATTCCTGTATAACACAAATTCATTGTGAATAAAATGCACAATCATTCGTGCTTTGATTCTACAAGTATTTTGAAACAGCAGCTAAATGGGCTTTAATGCAACAAAAATTCATTGCTTATTTTCTCAAGACAAGATGAATAATGGTTCTAGCCAAGACCCGGACTTCAACACCCTGAGGTCAACCCAGACAACGATGCATACCATGAGTATGAATCCGAGAAAACAACCACAATTTATGTAAAATAGATTTAAGAAAACAAACATTGTATGCTGTTTGGCCCATTTTGTTGAGCCAACGCATTTAGATGTTTAATATTCATTACCATTTGTTACCTAGAATTAAGTCAAAATGTGTATACAAAAAGTTTAATAAAAGTAAATGTAAAAAATAATGGATCTAATAAAACATGTTGTTCCGCCAGTGTATTTGAAACTTGGCTGTTTTGGGAACAATTTGCGTGTTCAAATTAAAAAAATGTAATGATATGGACAACCAATATTGCCAAAGACATGAACCTGAAGTGATGACATGGACAATCAATATTGCCAAAAACATAAACCGGAAGAAATGGAATGTGATGAGTGCCATCTCAAGAGTTTTTTTTAACAACAACTGTATCCTATAGTCTGGTGATATTTTTCAAGAAAGAGCTTCTCAAACCATAATAGCTATTTGAGGCAACCACCGGAAAAGCTTTCTGTGTCTTGAATTGATTTAATCATTCCACCAACCACATCTTCTATCTAACACTAAGTTTATTCAAAGTAACAGTGTAGGTACGAGTATATACTCCAAACACGTACCTATAAAAATGTTCTAGGCATTCTAAGACATACTCGTACCATCCACACAGCATTAGGACAGTTATGCCCAATTGTTGGACACCGAAAATATGGGGAAATTTTTGAAATTATACTTAACGAATGGAGTGTACCATTGTTCAAGAGTAGATGGCAATAACTAAAAGCTTTCAAATTAATATTTAAATGAGAACAGTCTATTCAAATTCTGTGGCAACAAGGAAAAAATGCATTTTTAGACCACTTTTCAGGAGCGCAGGATAAAGTTTTGCCTGTATTTATGGGGGAAGACGACTTATGCGTTTTTTTTTCCTGATACATAACACAGCAACCGCAAGAGATATTTGAATGAAAAAAATATGACACATAGAGCAGGGTACGGTGCATCCGATAGTAACATTAACTCAATTTTGGCATAAGTAGACTTATGCTGTTTTTCCTTGTTGCGACAGAATTTTGCTTATAAATTTTTAATAATTAGCTATAAGGAACTTTTGGTAAATATTGTTTTCAGCCTCAGCGAACTTTTTCCTAATAAATTTCGAACAATATACTTTTAAGATATCTTTGTATTTGAGGCACTATTTGCTTCAAATAGCTTTTGGACATCCACAGTTGCACTTATACTTGTTTTTCGCAAGCTCAATGAACATTATGGTCCAATCCGTACGAAAAATTATATCCAACACATTTTTTTCTAAATTATGTAAACACTTTACTTACATACACACAACTAGCCTAATTTCTAACCCCTTTGATAAAAGCTATTTGCATCTCAATGGATCTCCATTATGGTACTCAACATATTGCTACTATTAAGGAGATACACATTCTGGTACTTGCATGGTACGCAGGTCATTTGTATGTTCCTTCATAACACCCAGCAAACATCATTGCTTGGAGAAACATGCCACACATCAAAGCATAACTCTCAAATTAATGGTCATCTTTATGATGTCTAACCCATGCTCGTTCATGGTACTCTTCGATGGTACTGCAACCAAAAAATCCCATTCATGCGACACTTCTGACACACACAACATATCCAATCGAAAGTAATAAGGATCAAGTTTATCAACATCAACCCAAAGCGTCCTCCGTACACAGAGGTCGCATTTATTCGTACATGTATGTCTGTCCAGTTTCAGACAATCTTTTGAACACCCTTCACCAAGAGGAGTGCAGTACTCAGTTGCTCCTGGTTCAACAGAAGTCACCACAAAATTTTAACCAAAAATCTCGTAAACTTTGACATCTTATGTTGATAAACCATTAAGGGGTGGATTATGTATGAACGCTTATGTGTTTTGCTGTATTTTGCGTTTGCTGTACTGTGTTTATTTTGTCCCCTGGATAGATTATTAAGGGGCGGATGGCCATTGTCATTATTGTTACCGACTCGACTTAACATTTTGATTGAGGGCTAGTGTGTCGATGAGGACAACTCAGTACCGCCAATATTCAAGACGGGAACCCCTATAATGGGACCGTAATTTAATAAGGGCAAAAAGGGTAAACGATGGTACCTATGAGATAAGCGCTTTCATTTTATTTATTTAGTTTTCACTTAAGTTGCTGCTTATCATTGTGTTTGTGTCAACAGAAGCAAAGGATTCAATATTGGAAAACTGTGAATTTTTATGGCAAATCGGCTTATTCGGACTGTTCCTCATCGACGGTTTACACAAAATTGCTGTACTTAAATCGGTGCCATCGAAGATTGAGTGAGAACTTTTATGGAAAATTGTATCTATAAAAAAAAACTATACTTACGGGTTTATTACGAAAAGCAGGGATTTGTGATTATACGACGCTCAGTTGAATAAATTATACTTCTTACCTATTGAGGTGTTTTTTGAAACTCGCATGGATTTCATTAAAAAGGGTTCATATGCAAGGTGTATTGGCTTAAGATTATTGGGTATTTCAACTTGGTCTTATATTAAAAGACATTCATCTAAAATTTATTTACTTCCTTCATCTGATCAGGACTCAGGAGTCCGAATTTTAAGCCACGTGAATGCTTTGCAATTACATAAGAGATTAGTGTGCTGGAATACTGAGCCCAGATTTAACTCCAAAAGAATCCTTCTCGATTCAACAACTCGTACCTTTTGTGGTACAAAAATGGTAGTTCATCGATTGAGAAAGATGCTGCACCAAATGTTTTAAAATTTAAGATTGAATAGAAATTCACTCAAATTTAATTCAAAATATCACTTGCAAAGGCTAATGACTATTTTATTACGTATTTAAACCAAATGAACTTCACACTTATAAACATATCATAGATTATAGAAACACAGCAAAACACATTGACCAACCAAGCAGATACCTACATATATCTGATTTAAGCCCTTTACAACAAGATCCAAAGGAGTTTCAACCACAACAGTTCGGTTATCCATTGTTTGGTTTACACAAGCATCTACCTCGAAACCCACATCCTCGGCACGTACACATAAATGCAACATAGCATTCGGTAGTACCTAACAAATGCAACCAATAAATTTGTAATCAAGTTTTGTAATCATCAAGTCTTTTCTAGAAGTGCGGGCGTTTTATGTTCTAAACAATGTATAGAACAATACGCTTACCTATACGCTGTCCTTTTTAGCTCGTGTGTTGTTGTTGAGAACAAAAACACACTTGTGGAGACTTGGAGACGATTGATTATTTATCGGCTGTCAACTAATGCGGAACGAGGGTGCAACTTAAAGCTAACACAATCCATGACCTGACTAAGTATTCGGTAAGGATTTTGCCTTATTATCTTGTTTTCCTGCATTGCTGTCATTTTTTTAGACATCGGATAGTAGATATAATAAGTTTTTCATGTTTTACATTCTTAACACGGAAGGAAGTACAGGGTTGGTAAAGTTTATTTATTATCTCAGCAAAAGTTGTCTTTTGGTGCGGCATCTTTGAAGGCAAGATGGAGGGAAGAGTGCACACCTTTATAGGATGTGGGAGTGTATCAGACTTTTGTTTCGACTTTTGTTATCGATTGGTATAAATATCCCATAGAAAACAGAAGTTGTTTTCGAACTTATTGTGCTAGTCCATTGGTCTGTTTATATTTTGACCCTTGGATCATGGCATTAGCAGCTAGTTTTAAATGGATTACCCAGCGATGAATCAAATATGGCCGTTATTCGAATCACTAAAGAGCTCTATTGTTCGCAATCCATTTTCATGACGGAGTGCTATTACGAGAGTACCCTAAAGCGATTTGCTCCAGTACATGAAATAAGTCTGGCCGTTGGCTATTCTTAATAGGGGTTTATTAGCATGAGCCGTAAGCCACTGTGGCTTTTCCTTTCTCTAAAATATCAGGTCAAACGGTTATTATAGCACTCTTACTACATGCATCTACGTCCAATGGATAACAATAGAGAAAAGCGTTATTTTGAATGAAATCTATTCAGTGACCATATCCTGGCACTCGGAAGTTGAAGCAAGAGCTGTAAGCTATTATCATCATCATCGTCAGCCCCAGACACTGCAGTATGTATACCAGATGAAACACGAGCAGAGAGGTGTGTGCAACAAGGCATGATTGAACGCCCTGTAAATGCAGTACTAATCAATAAATGATAGTTTAATCGGATTTATGTGAACCGTAGTGAGTGTTGTGGAGGCAAATGTATACTTCGGCCACAACAGTATCGATGAATATTTGAGTTCATTTGGTATTGGTAAACTTTTGCCATGGAAAATTGTTGGGACATCGCAGGACGCGGGACTGCCATTCACGACTGAGATACCATGTTCGGAAGTATCTTCTCTTCGGTCGGTTAGTCACCAGTTACAGTTTTGGAATTAATTTATGGGTAGATCAGGCGGGAAAGTTCCATTGTTTTCTGGGCACGCCAATGATTTCAAGGACTGCTGTAACTAAGTGGATAGTAGTGTTGCAATTCTCCATAATTATGCTGAGTCCAAATTTGTTTGCACTCTTATGGGAAAAAGTAGGTAAATAAAAGTTTTCCACTGCAATGTTATACAAAACTATTTTATTAAATAAACGTCTTACTTACTTAGGTGGCGCTACTGGGGTCCGGGGTGGACCTGGGCTTATTCGCTGATATATTGCAATTAAAATTATTTATAACTAGCTGTGCCCGCAACTTCTTACGCGGCGTGAGACTGTGTAATTTCCAATAAAAGAGATAATAATAGTTAAGTTTAAGTTATGATAACTTTTTATAAAGTTTCTAGGAAACACTCGTAAAAGGACACAAACGCATGTGGAAACACCTTAGTTTATTTCGTGTATAAGTCTTCTCATAAAAGAACACCTCGAATATAAGAAACGTTTTTTTGCTATTTTAGAGGCGTCGTGGATTTATTTTTTTCATGTTAGATTTTAGGTTGTAGCTCAGCTTCTAGAGGACATAGAAAGCTGATTGATGGCTTGAAATAACTGTGAAAGTGGTGGCTCTACTAAGGATTTTATTTTGTTTGCATTGATTAAGAATTGTTTGAGTAATGGCGAGTTAAAAGCAGTAAAGTCAAAAAAATCACATTTTGGTCAAAAACGCTCCCAAAAATAGGCATGACAATTAAAGGAATAACCTATGTCCTTCTCAGAATCTTAACTTACATTTCAAAAAAAGTTTCATCGAAATCTGTGCAGTAGTTTTCACGCCAACCGCGAACATATGAAAACGGCTACAGTTTTATTATATGTATATAGATGTATAGATTGTATCGACAATTCTCACTTAATATTGATGTAATTTCCTTCCGACAAAAATTCTTCTGATTGCATGCGTTTAATGAATTTGCACCTATTGTGATCATCTTAAGCCATGTTTCTAATGAGTGTTAATGATTCTGTTCATTCATTCAATTCAATTTTGCCCGTAACGTGATTGAATAGCTACACATATTTATATAATGTAAAAGGATTAATTATTGTGCACTTATGATCGAATTGGCTAGCTTTATTTAATATCTTCCCATTATCTAAAAAAAAGGTTAAATTATTGAATCATTTCGCTTTATAAATTCTTTTCATGACATATGTGAGAAATTTAATTCATTCTCACTCTGTCACCTTATTCACTTTCATAATTACCTATTTCGAATCAGTGTCTTAACAACAACAAAAAAAAAACTTCGACACAATATGTAGGTACTCGTACATAAAACCAACAAATTAAATTTAAATTCAGCACTGTCACAATGGTCCACATCCAAAAGAACTCCGAACACAAAATCATTTTGTAAATTATTGACAACAGATTTATTCGATGGCAATTTTCCTGGTACCTCCACATCCTTCTCTCACTTTGCAAAAGCGCTGAAGTGGCAAAATCATTGCGCTGTATATATGTGTTGATTTAAGACCTCACCCAGATCGATGGTGAGAATTTTCTATTCGGCTGCATTCGAAATGGGTTCCGATGGTGGTGCATTTTCATATACTCTCCTATTCTCCATGCTCAATCAGCGGTAATTAAATGGTTTTGGTTTCGCTGCTTTTAGTAGCGCCACTAGAGCATGTGACTCTTAGCTTGGCAGCACAGGGCTGTACCCGAACACCGAACTAATGCATTCGATTAGTATTTAATGCATAAAAGCAGAAAGAGTACAAAGGAGCTGGTATATTGGTATTGGTCCAGTGCATTAGCAGTTCGCGCACATTCTTTTGTCTTGGTGTTGGTTTTCTAATACCATGAGTAATTATTCATGAGAACAAGTGTATATAGATGTGGACTACAAGCGGAGATTTCGAACGTTGTTATGTGTGGAAAATGCAGAAGAATTTTTTGTTTTTTGTCCAACCACTTAAGGAAAATCAATTAATTGGTTGAAAATTAAAAGCAAGTAAACGAATGTGTGGTTTGAATAGATCGACAGATCCAAAGAGATACGCTTCTCAAACCGCACTGACAGGAACTATACTTGTTGCGTTGACTCTTGGGGCGATTATTTTCACTTTATTTTCAAGTAGACATAGCCGACTTTCAATTTCAAATTCAGAGCCGGCTGAAAAGAGTAGATAAGTCTTGAATTATTACGCATATCAGGAATATCAAATGCGTTACTATTAATTCTTAGTTCCAGCAAAGTGATGGGGGTTTGCGGCTAAACAAAAATATTAATTTTGGCATTATTTTCAATTATTATGCTTTTTAAAACACATTCACTACATTTGACTCCATTTGTAAGTATTTCGTTGACGAATAATTATATAGAGATCCATTTCAATCCAAGAGTTCATATTTAATAAAAATCTTTTATAACAAAAATTCTCAACAGAATTCATAAAAGATTTTTCCACACAGAATACCAATTCCACCAATTCTAGCCCGTAAAAGATTTGTTGACAGTTCGAACCTTTGTATGGAAATATAGGTATAACAGAATGACAGAACAAATGGATGAAAGATTTTGCATAGGCTTGAATCTCTTAATTTTTTTCTTAATTTTAAACTTTTTTTTCTATTTGAAGTGGCAATCCTCATCTTTTTTTTTTTTAAGTGCGGTTACCCATACAAACTTTCATCATTTCGTCCTCTAAAAATGTTGTATACATGTCCTTCCTTGGCCAATACGAATCCATCAAGCCCAAAATCGTGGGTAAAATTTAACGATCTGTTCTCGAGTTATACGTGCACACACGGACGTCAGTCTCTTTTATATAATATAACTTTGCATCCTGCACAATTAATTAGTTATAATACCCAAGTGCATCAAGGTGAGCTTAGAGCGCAATCAAGTTTATATAATCACATTAAATACAATAATCCGTATGTAGTTTCATATGCCAAATATCACCACACATATGTTTAATACATTTGGAATTGGTTCAAAGCATTTCTGCGAACTCAATTTGTAATAGAATGTTTTGCGTTTGATTATAAGGCTAATTGGATCGATTTGGTCAATTGTATTAGAAATGGTCTCAACGGTTTTACAAATTTTGTTGTGTTAAAATAAGAAAACGGAGGTACTAATGATTTTAGATATGTAAATTGTTCAAATATTTGCATAATGACCCTTCTAATTCTAAAATACATCCTAAGTGAGGTGCCGTGAAATAAGGCCAAGTGAAATAAAGCCATATTTCAAAAGTTGGTCTTATTTCACTCTGACAAAGTGCAATAACGCCAAATTGGTGTTATTGCGCTTTCAAACTATGAAATCTGTATGGGGGGGCTTGCTGCCCCCCTGCAACCTACCTGCTTGGGTTTCTGTTGGATTGCGGGGTGGGTGCAATTTTGGTCTTATTGCTCAAACTTTGTTGACGTTATTGCACTTTGTCGGAGTGAAATAAGACCAACTGTTGGAAGTTGGCCTTATTACACTATTTAAAAGCGAAACAAGCCCAAATTTCCACACCCGGCCTAAGTGATAGTATATATCATGTTTATGACCTGTCAAAAACACACTCTATGTATCGGAAAGCTAATGACTTGAGATCTAGTACCCTCAGTCGGCGCAGTGGCTCGTGTTGGACTACTTACAGAGGGTTCCATGTTCAAATATCGAAAAAAAAAAAAAAATACAAATTCCAACTTAAGGTTTTTTTTTCCCAATGCGCCACCTTTCGCGAACGTCTGCCAAACACCCGAGAGTATTACTCTCATAAAAAAGTTTCCCAATTGGCCGTTTGGACTCGGCATAAAATTGTGGATATACCTTCCATTCGTCCCAGAAAGAAAAACGAAAAGCAAATGGCTACGAGAACGCAGGTAGGACTAGGGCTCACTCCCCACGGACCTGTTACGGCAAATTTCAGCGTCAATCTTATGAAAGCAAACGACTTTTTGCAAGATTTCTTAAAAAGCTCAAAAGATAGGTATGTTAAGTCTCATAAGCTGCCGGATGCTTTTGGAATTTCTATTCGATTTAGAATCTTAAAGAATTTGTTAGCCTAAATATGGGCCATACGCCATACCCTACTTTTGAATTTAAAAAGAAATAAAGTGCACGACTGGGTCGCACCAAACTTTCTCGTTTAGTGCGAGTCTGACTGACTTTCAGAGTCTTCAGCAAATTGTAAATTGAGAACACAATAGTTTTGAAAACATCCATTTGACTCTAAGTTTGCATATTGGTCAAAATCGTTACCGCCGTTTTCCGGTAAACTAAAAAAAAAATCAAAATTCCATTGAATATAGAGAAAAACTGAGCATGCTATTAAGTTATAAATGACCACATTACACTAGAAATAAATTTATGTTACAATCGTCTAGACCGTTTTCGAGATATGTCGAAATTTCAAAAGTACCGTTATTCGAATTTTTAACCAAAAACTGGGCAGTCATGGTAACCTCACCTACTTAAGCTTAAATATCAATTTTGATTAAAATCGTAAGTGCCTTTTTCATCAAATCAAACTGGTACGAAAATTTTATATGTGAAGTACCAATAATATTGAGGTTATATTGCAAAAAAAAAACCATCCCGAACTGTAAGCCCAAAAACTCCGAGGTTTGAACGTAATCCGGGAAGCCGTTTAGGCTGTAGGCCTATGGAAGGACAGGCAGACCGAACAGAATTTTGCGACCCACTTTTTTGAGTTCCTCTATCATTGTAATATCAGAACTGATTAATATCTCGCCGAGTTCGAAATTTTGTACGAAAACAATATCTTTTTCTTACTACGTAAGGAAGAAAGTTTATAAATGTTTTATACCGTAACTTTCAAATATTTTCCCATGATGCCCACAACATTCACTTTTAAAAAAAGTCATGTCTCATTCTCTCTGTAAAAAATATTGGGAAGCAATTATCTTGATTACGAAATGATTAAAATAAGATTGTATACAGTTATCTAAATAACGTGTTTTCATGGATGCAATTTAACCATCAATGTGTAACACACAGTTGGGCTACGATTCGGGGAGCATCTGGGACCAGGGATGGAAACGTCGATACAATAATTGTATCAAATTCGATACCAATAAGTTTGCTCGAGTACAAAAGTACAATTTGCTTTAATTCGATACAATTTCTCTGTGCTCTCGTAAAAGGATTGACAGCAGGAAACTATCAAACTGAATTTGCAAAATGAGAGTATTAAGCCTGAAGAACTCATCAGTTTTGTTTGTTATGAAGTAATTAATGTTTATTTATTTATTTGGAAAACAAAATATTTTGAATTCACTTTTTTGTACGGAAAATAGTTTTCAATACAATTGGCTTCATTTCAGTACGATCTTAAAACAGTTTTCAGTTGAATTCGAAAATGGCATTTTTCATTCCAGCCTTATCCTTGATTTTTTAGGCAAAAACGTACATAACAACCATATAGCGACGAAGGCTGTGTGTTGATTTTCTAACTTATGATGCCTTTCGTATACTCAATACATAGCAGTTAAAAAAAACATAGTCCGCTTTTGTATGCTAATATTAAACATTAATCTGTGTAAAAAAAGGGACCAAGTTCGAGAGGTTGCTCTGCAATGTTTTTGAACTATGCCATACAAAACCAACACAATAATAACGACGGCTGAAAACCTATTAAGAAATGCCCAATATAATGCACTCGTGTTAACTATATTGAAAAATTCAAATGTATTGCGTTTGTAGGCATACTCAACTGATACGTTATATTGACAAACGGTAGTACAAAATCCTCCACTCCCACTAACCGCCATTCGAAATGCGCTATGCCACTGCCACCTGTCTCTTACACCTCAAATGGAAGCAAACGCTTGGATTTTGCTAATGGAATAAGTGTTCTAATGAATTTGAATTGTTCATTACAAATTAAGTAACCTTTGATGGATCTAAGCAAAATTTTCAATTTTCACTGTGTACCTATAAGGCAAGCGAAAACCTAAGTAGTAAATAATTATGTGCTTGGGAATTTCAAATATTTACACTCACATTCCATGGGGAAAATCCGTACCTCTTAACGAAATCTTTAAAGAAGGTGCCAACAAAGTGCTTTAGCTCTATACATTTTGTAAGTATTAGCTATATACACTATTTTAGTCTATGAGCTCACTTAAGCCCATAGAACGTTATCAAGGACATTAATTTCGACTCATGTGTAGAACGTGTTTTTCCCGATGTATCGTCTTATGGTGGCGGTTCAAATGGAACGTAATGTGAAAGGGAAACACGCTGCTGGATGTACAAATTGAGTTCATGTTGGCTTCGGGTATCCGATTATAGGCATTAATTCAGTTACGTCTACAACCCACTCCAAAAGTGAATATTAATTTAAATCTTTAGATTTTAACACTGATATTGAGACTGATGTGGCTAGGTGGCACCTATTTATTTCAATTAAGTAAGGGGAAAAAAATAAGTGCGGACTATAATCATGACTCCTTCATATATGTATATGAGTGGTCTGTTAGAACTCAAGTATCCTTTAGTGCGACGAATCATTGAGTTAATCGCTCACTTTAGCCACTTTTCATAAGCCAATCGAACCGAATCAATCTAAGCTAAGCAAGTTTCTTTTGTTCTCATTGTCATTCAAAGCACACATTACCCAAAAGGATGCTACCAACAACAGTAGAAATCATGTCTCACTATAGCACAAGAATCCAGTTTTATGATAAATTTACTTAATACATGGCCATCGACCATGTCATTAAGTCCTTATGAAATATTCATGAGTCCAGAAAGCGACATACGTGAAATACCCTTGCGTCCGACACACACTGGAACTGTTACAGCTATGTTTGCTAACAAAGGTCTTCACTGGCAAGCTCATCTTTCTCTAAGTCTGTTTATACTTTCTGGCAGCGTAAAATATCAATAAAATATGTCATGGCTTGTTATGTTATCCTTTGGGGCACATCATATGTGAACTGACATAAAAGTAAATGGCCATACCATAGTTACATGTGCAAACATTCAGCCAATGAAAATCAAAGTAGCAGAGTGACAGAGGATTATTGTGTGCAAATGTGTAGAACAAAGGAATCCTTACGCTGAAATCTCTTTTTGGTCATAACCGACTAAGTCGTCCATTTTGATTAATTACTAGACTCGGTCACAAATTATCACAGTACTTGTTTGCTCCAGTTTGACGTATAAGTCAGTGTAATCACACGCTCAATCTCAAAGGGATAAGAGGCCATTAATAGTTCCATTAACTTTGAAGGACTCGAAGCCAATGTGAAATTAATTGCGCCCATTTCACAGGTAACTACATCAGCAATGGGGGGATCGTCGACATCGATAAAGCTAGACACACCTGTAATTTGTTTTCCGATCCTCATAAGCAAATAACACGCGGTTATGGCCAAAAAGGACTAATGAGGGTCAACGGTTCATGTGTGTGTTCTTTGAGCGAGTGTGAAGAGGAAACGCTAGTCGGTCCACCGACACGCTACCATGGAACTAACCCCACATTATGTGCTCGATGCGATAATGAAATGTGCGAATAAATGTGGGGTCGGTTTGTGAGGTGACGGTTTCTGTTTCCAGTTTGCACGTGAAGGTAGATATAGCGACTCGTTGAGGGAACTAGAACGTATTTTGCGGAACGTGTTGCTCTGTTTAATTTTACCGAACGGTGGATGTGGAATGCTCTAGGCCGTTCGTTTCGAGTTTAGACAATTATGATGGCATTAATGGAGAATATTTATTTTTGCATAATAATTAAAGCAGACCGTGTTCGTGTTCTTTGTGGGAAACTGAAAGTGTTTGCAAATGTGAAACATAAATGCGGATGTGGAAAATGTTCAGCGACCCGTAGTTCGTCGTATGAACTAGGGTTGTTAAATTTGCGTATAATTAGTATTTTTTTTTTTCACCAAAAGTCATTTGTCACTAAGAGTTGTGTGTGGAAAGTACAACAAGTTGCAAACATTTGGTCAGGTGTGTTTTTGGTATATAAATGCACATAGTGGTGAGAATATTTGGTTAACAATCTGTGCAAATGGAATTCAGTGGCACAGGTAAATCTGGTGTAGTGTACGAGAATGATTTAGTATGGCTACCGCAATAAACTTTTGCATATTGCGAACATTTTAAATGAGTTATGTTCTGTGCGTGCGTAGTTGCTTTTAATATGCATTCGTGGAATGTTCTTATGCAAACCTTCTGGTGTCTGTTGAAATCGTAATTTATTGAGTGCTTAGGGCTTATGGTGGTATATTGCAGTACAAGGTAAATAGGATTTCGTAAAGGATTTGAATTAGACCAGTGAAGTTCTGAGAGTTAATTATTATCTGGAAATCAATATTTGATAGTACGAAGTTCACATAATGAGTACTTACTGTGTAGCTCAGATATAATCCTTGAGCACAAATTCGAAAGCCAATACAGTTGGTAAAAAAACAGTAGGAGAATAATCTGGTACGATTCGAGTACCTACCATGCGTTTGTATTTTTCACATGGTCGATACGGAGACCCCTCAAACATATTTCTAAAACAGCACAATCTGTCTAAAGCAAAAACAAAACTGATGAATATGTTTTGACAAATCATACCTATCCCTATCTGATACACTCTAACAACTAAACTTAATTATTAATTGAAACTGCCCACCCTCTTAGTTGAGTCTAAAATTGAAAGTCTTCCCCCTCGTACTTACTTCCATTCCCATCGAAATCTAATTACAAAATTTTCGGTTTCCAACAAAAATGTTTCGCGTTTGTTACTAATATAATGATGGAGTGGAAAAGTCCTTTCGGATTCTATGGATAAAATCTTATGAACTTACACAAAGAAAATACTCACGGACTCACAAATGCATAGATGCTCGACAGTCATCCACACTGCATGCTATTATGGCTGCGCTGCGGCGTCAGTTAAAAGAAAGAAAATTAAAGTGAACAGAAAGGAGAAAATCCCATAATTAAATCCTTCGGTTTGTTTTCCTTAAACTGAAAGAGAAAACTTTGCACAACTTCACCCTCTCCGTTGAATATTTTCCTGAACATTTTTTTTTTTTTGTACACCCAACTCTTGGTTTGCCATCATTATATTCACAGAGTGCATTTAAATTTCGTCCTCCACAATACTGAGTTATATTAAGTTAAAAGAACGTCATCGGGTCCGGACGTATTAATTATTTCAATTCGTAGAGATTTTCCAAGTTCCCATTGTTTCTGATTTATTGTATTCCTGAAATTGCTTTTATTGTCCACTGGATTTCCTTTGAAATTATTTTGAAGATATTGCTTAAAATATGCATAATGGCGTTGGAGTATAAAATAGTGCGGTAAATATTTTCGTTTTCGAAATCATCTAGTTAGCGTTAATTTGCTAAATAACTCTATTTATTCATAACTCTCTTCCTCGTTTCTTGCTTCCGAAAATAGTGCTCAATCCACAGCGAGTGCACACTTTATAGCGAATGAATATAAAGTAAGGATAAATGAATAATCTGAGATAGAAAAAAGTTTGTGTTCAAAAAACTAAATGGAGGGCCGGATGATGAGAGTTGCACTTTTCATTATGTGTAGTAAAAAAAAATTGTATATATTATGGAGCAAATTAAAAACGTTTTTTTTTTCGTTTTACAACTTCCAGAAATACTTCGCTCTTGATCCCAGATATTAATCACATACGAAACAAGAGTCTTATGCAAACTATTTCAAATAGCATTTGCGTACTATTTTCAAAAAATAAACATGCAAAGCTGCACTAGTTTCATATGTCAAGATATCCTTATCCTTATCCTTATCCTTACTAATCCTTATCCTTACTAATAATACAACTGTAACTTTTTTCCGGCTTTAAATAGTTTGTGTGCTCAAGGCACAAGAAGTACTGCACGAAATTGATTTCGGTTTTCACAATTGCATTGCAAATTGTCGATATTAGAATTTAGGATAATGTTTAATCATTATCCGCTGTCCGGAAGCGGAGATTTAAGCTGATATCTAACAAAAGTTGTAATTCTCGAATGCCTTCTAGCTCCTAGCTTTGGAATGACTCAACCGAATAAAATAGGTTTTTTTTAATATAAAGTTCAATTATGTACAAAGATTTTAAGATATAAATAATCTTTGTACGTAGTCCTGAAGCTGTACAATAAGCATTAAACTATAAATTTTATACAACTAAAAAAAGTAAAATGTTCGATTGAAGCTAGATCGTTGGATTTGCCCAGCATTCAGTGGAGGAAATTTTGTGTGTGTGTGCGGCAAAACCTGTTTCTCTCTCTGCTGAATGCTGTATGCTTTTTGTTTCTCTTTTTTTTTCATACACCTTTTGTGCTTTGTGTTGTTTTTTTTTTCTCACTTCTTTTAAATTGAAATTGAACTGGTGATAGTGGAGAGAGTGGAGTTGTGGCCTTGTGGGTGGAGTATTAATGGGGTGCATGGGTGGGAGGGAGATAGGTCAGGTCAGGTATGTAAAATGTAATGTAATTGAGATTGGGAGGGAGTCACACTCAATTGTGATTTAAAATGCGCTATATTGATTGTGATCTGATGATGCATGCCACGAACGAATCCCGTTTGTGCTCGGTATTGTTTTTTTTTTCGTATGCATGCATGCATATGCAACTGCACCTTTTCTGCCTTATGTTTTTTTGAGGTTATTATTTCTTTAGGCGCGTTGGGCACTTTTAGATAAGAAGAAATTAATGAATTTGGGTTACTTTTAAAACGAAACCGCGTCATCGACACCGAGCGACCGACACCCGATAGGTGGCACTTTTGTCGTTTTTTTTTTTGAGAAACTCAACCGATCTCAATGAAACTTTGTTTGTGTGCATGGTTGGATGCAGCTAGAAAAATAGGATAGTTTTGGACCTGATAGGTGGCGCTGTTGTCGATTTTTTTTGAGAAACTCAACCGATCTCAATGAAACTTTGTTTGTGTGCGTGGTTGTGTGCCGCTAGAAAGATAGGATAGTTTTGGACCCGATAGGTGGCGCTGTTGTCGATTTTTTTGAGAAACTCAACCGATCTCAATGAAACTTTGTTTGTGTTTGTGGTTGTGTGCCGCTAGAAAGATAGGATAGTTTTGGACCCGATAGGTGGCGCTGTAGTCGATTTTTTTGCGAAACTCAACCGATCTCAATGAAACTTTGTTTGTGTTTGTGGTTGTGTGCCGCTAGAAAGATAGGATAGTTTTGGACCCGATAGGTGGCGCTGTTGTCGATTTTTTTGAGAAACTCAATCGATCTCAATGAAACTTTGTTTGTGTGCGTGGTTGTGTGCCGCTAGAAAGATAGGATAGTTTTGGAGCCCGATAGGTGGCGCTGTTGTCGATTTTTTTGAGAAACTCAACCGATCTCAATGAAACTTTGTTTGTGTGCGTGGTTGTGTGCCGCTAGAAAGATAGGATAGTTTTGGACCCGATAGGTGGCGCTGTTGTCCGTTTTCTGAGAAACTCAACCGATCTCAATGAAACTTTGTATGTGTGCATGGTTGTATGCAGCTAGAAAGAAAGGATAGTTTTGGACCCGATAGGTGGCGCTGTTGTCGATTTTTTTGTTCGCTAGGGAAATTTAATAATTTGAATGTAATGTGGTATTCGATTGGGCGCTCTGAGAGCACTTTTTTTTTCTCTCAGAGCAATTTATATGTTCGCTTGGTACAAATAAAGCAATCTTCTTCAAATTTCAGAGCACTTTTGCGAACCAAGATATTTTTTCAGATTTACCAATAACAAGTGCGTTTGAATTTGACAACTGGTAGAGTTTGTTTACATTTTAGTGATTTTTTTCTCCAGCAAAGAAAGGCATTGCATCGAGTGAATCAATTTTTGTAAATTATTTATGTATAAATATTTAATAATCAATCGGGACGGATATTTCTAATGTTTTAATACAAAATTTAACCAGTGAATGGAAATCGCTTAGAAAAGTGTCGAAGACTGTACATATTCAAATCGCACGAATAGGTATCAACACAAAAAAGAGCAGGTGACGTTTTTATGTGCGACAACTACATAATTAAAAAATCAATACTATTATAAAACTAAGTCATTCTTTCCTTTGTTTCTTGCTACACGTCACTTACAGCACCGAAGTGGGTTTGTATAGCTCTTATTATTTTGTTTTAAATTTGAAAAGTGGAACTCTGGCGAAGCAAGGCGAGCACGGGTCAGCTAGTTATAAATAAATTTCAGAATTGTCGTTTTTCAAACAAAATCATACTGCAGAGTTCAGATTAATATAAAAGACACACAAAAGAGTCCATGGCGATTAAATAAAGTCGTCTGATGGTCTATTCAATAATTGGTTACGTTAAGTATTTTCTTTTGGCCATGTGGTATTGCCTATACTAAAGGGGAATAAATATCTACATAAGATTTACAATTTACATGTTTAAAAAATCACTCAAATGATCAATGACTACTGCAGTTCAAAATTATTCCAACTGCAACCTAAATAACTCTTAAGCCTCTCGCTCTGAATTTAGCTCGTCTCCATGATTTAAGTGGTGTTCCCACATTGTAATCAATTCCATTGACACGAATTCACCCAACCGTATGGCTTGTAACTAATGAGTTATACGTGCATATATTATATTTTATGACAAACACACTTGCCACCATCCAGCATTTGTATTGTATAGAAACCACTTTGCAACCGACTCCTGTTAACTCCCAAACTGTAATTAAACTCTGTTCTATAACTACTGTTCTATTTAAAGGATATCGGCATACGACAAGGTGTGTAAAGGCATCAATGAGCTGTCCAATACAGAATTTAATCAGCCCCGAGGAAGCATTGGTGGACAAAGACAAATTGCTTTATTAGACTACGGCAGAAGTACAGCCACACAGCTGCAGGACTGATACTCTACAACCACCATTAAAGTGTAGTAATTGCAAGCTAATTGCACTTTTGACATCCGCTTGGTATTTCGTACTGGACACTTGGGATTTTCAATTGATTTTCTCTGCTTCTAATCCCTCCCTCGTTTGTAAAAGGGATCAAGGATATTGCTTGCTACTCGGCGTTGTTGTCGTCGTCGTCAAGACTTTGCTGTAATCACAAAAACAAAAAAAAAAATACATTGAAATTCAGGAATATAGATTATGCTCGGAAGTTTGTAGGATTAAGTCAGTACCGAAAGCATGTGATTACTGGGCAACAGAAGATTGTTGTAATTAAGGTGGTTAATTAAGAATTTGTTTCCCGTTTTGTTCCTCAAATTAGACACGATTATGGTAATTGAAAATGATGTAAATATGCGACGGGAAGAGTTTCCTTATAAAATGCTTAATTTATTCTTAGGAAGATGGAGGAACAATCCCTTACCATTTTTAGTACTTGTCTAGTATTGACCAATATATGGAAATACAAATTGGGCTAGCTTATAGTTGTTGTTAACAATATTGTAAAGTTTTCGCCAAACTCAATTACAGCCAATACCTGTATCTGCCAACTGTATAACGACTTCAGTATTCTCGTATAAGTACATAATGTTTCCTTAATGTCAAACGTGAGAAAATGTTTACTTTTTTATCCCCTTCAAAGAAACCCTTTTTCGCACATGTTTCGTTGTACCTTCATTTGCGATTCTTGGAATACTACATTGAACAAGAAAACGGAAACCATTTGTCCCAACGCAACGTCAAGTTAAACACGATGTAGTGTGACGGCAAATGCTGATTCGTGTTGTACAAGAGATGAATACAAGGATAATGATTTAATAAAAGCAAACTCGCAGCACTAAAGGACAGAAGCACATGATGAATGTGTTTCATTTCATATCCCAGGAGCCAAATCAGTATTTGTTATCATAGCCAATTAAAATCATTGATGTATTCTAACACCTGAATTATAGAGTATGAGTGTGAAAATCAAAGACAAAAGAATTCCTTGTCCGGCGGCAATGAACTTTCATCTGGTCGCATCCTTTGAAAACAAATTCATTATGCTTATCTTGTGACATGCCAATTTAACTTGGAACTATACGGGTATATTCGAGCCTCTCACTGCTTTTGTGTGACAGATAACAATTGATGTCCTGCTACTGATGGTCTTGCGCCGACCTGGGCCACCTTGTTCTGCCGCCAGTTTGTGTGTTGGTGAATTATTTTGACACAATGCGTTTTCAAATTTGCATACTAATGAATTGGGTGCAGGCGGTAGTATTGGTAATCTACAGAAGGTGCTTGGTAAGGCAGTAGATGTCCATGTAATGAATCTGTATTGAGTTTTTATTTTCATTTTCTCTGTGCAAACCACCCACCGTTTTTATGTTTATCCGGGTGGATATCAAATTTATATTATTCGTCGCAGACGCCACAAAAGAAGGTAATAAATACACAACAACAATTTAAGGGAAGGGAATGCAAAACATAAATAATGAAACAAAAGGCTGAGTTGGTGTGTCAGAAATTTAATTAGAATCCATAGATTAAGCTGTCGTCATAAATTCATGGTGCACCTTTAGCGGTGAATGCATTGTGACTGATGTGAGGTGGTGGTTTGAGGCAAAGGAAATCAGATTGGAGCCTTGCGGCTATTTGATTGACGTCTATGGAATTAATTATCATTCCATTCGCCGGCACATTGGCCTCCTAATTGATTTTTTTTTCATCTGGATTTGGTTTGTGCCACACCATGGTTTGTTCTCATTTATGGATTATATAATTTGGAAATTTATGTGTTTTCATTAGATTTGTATACCTACTTCCAAGTTCACAAGTGCAGGTTGATCACTTCACATCCTAGTTTATTATTCGGCTTCTCTGCAGCAACTTTGAGCTCAAACGGTTCTTCAAAATTAACCCGTAACACGGTTTGCGAACCACATCTCTCATTTTTGTAACTTACCTATTTTTATCCCGTCAAAAGCAATACCAAACTGGATACAAAATATAATAACACCACTTTATGCCAACTTGCACCGTCAACCGGAAATAGGTACGTCTTACCCTATTAAACATTCCCCGAGAGATACGAAATAACCTCATCCTTATTTACGCATAGCATTCAAATTGCATCACTCTTCGAAACAATGAAAACCAAAAGTAGAACAAAATATTCAGCAACGGCAAAGGAACCACAGAAATCCTTTTACGCAAACATACCTACCTATACCTCGACCTTCTATACCTTCATCGCATAAGTTTAACCCCACTGCAATAGTCCAATAGCTATATAACATGTATGCTTCTTCCATGTCCACACGTCTAGTAACAGAATCGTAATTGTGGGAAATATGTAAACAAAAAACAAAATGCTCACGCATATACACGAGAAGAACCACTCCTATGAAGGTACAGCCACTTCCCATCCCCGTGACCCGCAAACAATGCCCCTTTAGGAAAAATTTATTGCGGTCAGTTACACAGCACCACATACTAAAATGAGCCATTTAGGTTTGGGGCAAATTACTTTCAGACGGGCAATTTGTTTTCACCGAACAGACCACCGCAAAAGAGTTTACGCCAAAAGTATTCACCCTCTGGAACAAAAACTATTCATTCCCTCGTAGCCGGTGACGCCCTTTGTTTAACCATACGGCATACCGTCCGTATCGAATCCGAATTTCACTTTTGCATGTTCACAGCAATATCCTGATTAGGCAGCAGAGGAATTGTCAAGTGCTTCTTGTTCTCTGTAATTGGAAAAGAGGGAGAGAATGGAAATAGATTTTCCATAGATGACCATGGACCTTGTCCACGTCTTGAATCCGACTCGGAGCCGACCAGTAATTCCACTTTGGTGGCAATAATACCATCGATCGAAATTGCCTCGTTTGTCCTCGACCTAAATGGTCAGTCGGAGCCGGAGAGAACTTTTTCTACCGTCAATGTCATCCAATACAAAGGCGCTTCGCTATCCTATTGAAGTTTTATGGTGGTCGTCAATCAATTGGAGCGTACATTTCCCTCTAAACATCATCTGTTCAAGGACAATGTTAATTGATTTCATTTCTCAAGTTGTATTGTATGAAATGTGTTGAAAAAGAATGCAATAAGGCGTTTGCTATAGACTTCAACATGGCGTTCGATATTAATTTATTGGTGGAATTCCATGGGCAGTGAGATTGCGAAAATTTGAAACAGTAAACAGTTTCAGAAATAAACAATTCAGAAAAATAAAAATAAACACACAGACAAAAGTGGAAAAATCAAATTGAGTTCTAAGTATCATAAGAAAGAAACTGTCGGAAGAGGTAGTCGCGATATTGTATCTCGTGCTGACAGAAATGGATTGGACCATAAAAACATTGGACCATGGGCCACTTTTTTTTTTTTAATATTTTCTGACACATGTAATGAGGTTATTAGACGGCATACCATTTGGAAGACGCGAAAGCCGGCAATCTGTGACAGTGTTCGAAATTAGTTTTTCCTTGGACTAATGTATTTATGGGTATCGGGAAACACTTTCCTTTTATGTTGAATGTCCACTAAACCTGCCATGGAGATATTCATTTTAAAGAGATAGAAATTGGTTAACACCATATTTATAAATTAATATATTAGTAGGAAAATCCACGAAAAAAAACTTATCTTGAATATTGATTCTGAAATGCCGCCCGAATTCAAATCCCGTATTAGCAAAATGTATTTCTAAATGCATATAAAATGCTTTCCTGTATTTCCCAGAACAAAGAAATTTATTGTACAAAACCTATGCTTCCATTTCTTTCACTAATGGTCACTTGCAATTGCAGAATCAAATGGACTCCCTCAATAGCTCCACACAAGGCAGAAGGCAATATATCCTTTTGGCAATGAATAACCTCTTAGGCAACGGATACCAAAAATGCATTAGTTCATTCGTTCACACTCTCAGTCTCACACACATCTGACAATGGGCAAATGGGAACGTTGTTTCCAAAGGAATCGTCCCGTCGAAACACGCAAACCTGACCCAAAGAAATAATTTATTTTCGTTGCAGGCTGTGTGTTGTTGCCAAAACCTCTTTTCAAAAACTGACTCCAACAATCTGATTACTTTGGCATCAGCTCAAGAATTTACAAATGAAATCCTCTTTGTTGCTTATTGTGTAGCAAGTTTTTGTTTCGGCGAGAAATCTATTAGCACACCATTACGGTGATGCTTGTTGATTCATTGTTATGGGTGTTTGAAAAATTGCACAACCATCACGCATTTGTATGTGCAACATGTAGTCAGAAGTTTTAGGAATAAATTGAATTGGTTCTGAGAAAAGAGGAAACTTAAAAGCTATCAATTGGTGGATACTCGAGTGATTTTAAACCTTGAATTACTTTCAGTCTCTTTTCAATGAGAACGAGTCTTGGATATGGACAAATTGTGCATGCAATACAAAACAGTTTAGTGGTGCCATTCTGCAGTGACGTTCCTATTCGCACTGTAGTTGTTATGCAGTACAGATAATGATGACAGACGTCAACGTCACTTGTCAAAAATCCTATTAACTTTCTCGGAATTGATGAAATCAAATCCCAGTCTTAATATTTCAACCCAGGAAAGTAGACCACTTCTCACTTTAGGTAATACCCCTCATGTGTTTGTCAATAGTTTTTCTGATTCTATCCAAAAGTGACTAAGGCCTCGAATAATAAACCTATCCCAACATGAAACGTTTCACTCATCCTTCGCTTCTGCTGTCAAAGATGTGTGTCAAAGGTTCACTGAATCCACAAAGTACCTTCCACAATTTATTTTAACAGGCAATGAAGAAAATTTCCCTCAGCTGAAAATGAACCGGATTTCCCCACAGTAACACTAAAATCCATACTTCACCGCTCCACTGGGGAAACACACAGTCCAACATGCGGTTAGACTTTGAAAAATTACAAGCTTCATAAAAAAAATCAAATACCGCCCGATTTTAAGATGAAGGTGCATTGACCTATTCTATTGCATTGGTAATTTATGTTAACGGTATTAAATTAATACCAAGTTCTTTGAATTTTAATTTTCTTTAGGAGGTATTTTGCTACTAACAAAACACACATGCTTACTTATGTTCCTTACTCTTTCTTAAAATTAAAAATAACTCTTTAATTATAAATAAAGACACAGTGGACCACTTACAAATAAAACGCGCTCATAAACATAAACACAATAAACTGGTCCAATTCAGCTGCCTGATGAAAATGCATTTTCCAACCTTTTCACCCTCGCATAATTATATTTCAAGTGTAAAAGAAAAGTTTCCTAAAGGACTGTCACGGTTTTTGGCAGCAACTTAAATAACTCTACACTTCTACAGCAGGGGCACATTTCGTTTACTCGTTGCCATCTACGAAAAGTGGCTGTTGACCTTTTTGCAAGTAAACGAACAAAAAAATTAGGTTGATTGTATGCAGATTTGCTAGATGGTTTTTACGGTATTTTTGAGGTGGGTTAAACATTTTTTTCCCCTGTTTTCGTATTAAATTGGCTGTAGGCCAGCATAAAGAATTCCATTTTGTGGCGAGTCGTAAGAAAAAGGTAACATTACGTTGTAATAGACTATATCCATTTAACAGAATGAGAGGAAATTATGTTCAGCAAGAATTGGGAATGTTTGTATTATATTTTCCAAATTCGATTACTTGCCTTGTAAATAAGTCTGTATCTTATTTTGCAATCTTCAAGTAATTTATGTAACATTCTGTCCTTGAACATATTCACAAGTTGTCTCATTGGGTTAGTGTGGTTTGTGCTGGACTAATGACTGTTGGTTGCACGTTCACCTTTCGGGAAAACTATTAAATATAATTATTTTATAGATGGATTTCTTGGAAATTTTTAGTTTTTGGTAGATGTGGAATATAAGTGGCAACACGTGGTACTAATAACCGAAAATTTTACTGTTAATTAGAACACAAGGTGGGCCAAGAATAAAGATACATATTAAAAAAATGCATTTTATGTTTATTTTTTTTCAGTCAGGGCTTAAGAGATCTACGAATGGAGATCTGTGGCACAGCGAACAAGAATTGTGCAATTATTTAGAAGAGCTTATAGTCACGATTTATTAACAACATTTTTCGGTTAAATTTGCTGACTACATCTTTTGGGAAATTTTTAAAAAGCTTTCATTTCATAAGTTGCTCTATGATTACCAGCAACTTGTTACCATTAACTACGTTGGTAACACGTTATGTTCTGGCACTACCCCAGTTTATGGCTATATCTACCTGTTCCCTAAAATACCAATCGAAAGCTTCTCACAACTATATTTTTCCAGTTCACTTAGTCAACAGGTGGCATCTTTTTCGTTCCCAAATGTTAACGTCCACGTCCCTGTGCAGCCGATTGCCATCTCTTTTCTAAATTATTTTCCGTTATTCTGGCTCACGTGTTTTCTCCGAAGAACAAACTGAAATTGAATATCTAGAAAATACCTTTACATGACATTTCGACAGCCCATTAAGAGAGTGCAATTTCCAAATTCAATTCCATTCGACAACTGAGAAAGACTTAAAATATAAAACCACACAGACACGAACATGCTGTAAGCCTACCGACTCCGAGAAATGGAGCATTCCCTTAAAGCCTTTAGAATGAATGACAGGACTACCTCGTCGCATTTGAGTGGCAGGTGTCTTAAATGGTTGGAAGCCAAAATGTTCCGTAATCGACCTTTGACTGGGAAGGAATACGTGTGAAACGCAAAGGATGAAAATGTGCCGTAATTTTCACTTCCCTTAGCAAGAGCATCGCTTTCATGTTTCCTTAAATTTGTTCGCAGTACACAAATCGATTACCTACTGCTGTGTAGTCGAAATCCAAACTATGCGGAGAATGAATATTTCAAGAGAGATGATGAAAAATTCTGTAAGTTACTCATGGCAGATTGATTGCTCATATTTGGCTATGTTATGCACGTATTTTGAATGAATAAATTGGCTATAGGGATAGGACTACTCTTTGAACATGGATAATAATGCAGAGTGTTGAAGTTTTAAGGGAATCGTAGGGATGGTGTTTCTCGGAGTAACAAAACGATTTTTCATGCCCTGTGAGTACGTAACATTCCTTTCCAACGATTTTATGGATAGTACTATAGGTAAGGTAGGTACTCGTTTTTTGTCTGGGTAAAATTTATGATTGAAAAATAGCAGTAGAAGGTATATATACGTTTATATCTATATTAGTGACTCAAGGATTCAATCAATTTGAACTCGAAACGAATGAAGTGCTGTACGGGTTGTAGTGCACCTCTATTTGTTCCTTGCATATTTTTCCCCAGCAAGTAATTTGAAGTGCATTCATCGTCAAGAAATTAATAGAAAGTACTTTTCTTTGGTAAAGCTGAAGGCAATATTTAAAAATATAATTATCGTGGGTACTATTTGAAATCCATTACGAATCGTATTACGAAATGCTAAGAAGGATTGTGAGGCTCTTTCGTCAAGCAAGCTATAGTGAATTCATTTTTATCTTTACCTTAAGAGAGTTTATCTAGACCACTTACAATGAGCAGCCCAATTAGCTAGATGTAGGGATTCGCAAATTGAACGAAAAGTTTACTAGCTCACTTATTAATAAGAGCATATATATAATATTTCTCAGTCAGAAGAACAATTCTGCGGCGCACTTCCTAAGCGTCTGGCTTCTAGATCCTTACTGATCGTCGAAACACTCGCAGATCCTTTTTCTTCACAGAATAAAAGGAAAAATATACCTACTTATAGTCTCACATAAGTAGATCGTACTCGTGTTCATTACCAAAGGAGTGAAACACACCCACACTCGGACATAAAAAACACTTTTGGCATTGCACCAAGTATGCAAAACGAGAACAAGGGATAAAACCATTTTACCCACACTCTAACATATATAAAATATTTGAAGACACTCAGTTTCGTAAACTATGTTATAATTGGCATCGCCATCTAAATCATCGTAACAAGAAGTATACAAAACATTAATACACACTCCCCTTGCGCATATCTCAGTCAAAACCCTTCGAATCTGTGCGGTGAAACATATTTATGCGACCTTTTAACTAAAATTGGTTCATATTTCTTTACGACCTTGAGACGACATAAGCCAAGCAATCGACATTTTAATAAAACTCTATTCGCTTCACATCCCCACCTTCTCTTCACCATGTAGGTATGCAGCGTGGAAATCAAATATCCCCAACAACGAGCAAAAGTTATCAAATTTAGCAAACAACGAAATTTATTCAGAAACTTTTTCGAGTAGGTAGCATCCTTTCTCGTATCCTGGTTAGAAATGCAAGAATTACCACTCACCATCTGAATTCTCACCGTCATAAATTGTGACGTATACCTATAACAACCACAGTCCTAAGCAGCTAAAGCTGAGTTCTTCTCCATTCCCCATACACCGAACATATGCAACACCAGTGGTAACATTAGAAACACAGAGAGAGAAAAGCAAAAAAAGAAATCTGAATAACATCATAGCATAGTCACAGAAGTACACTCAAAAACACAGGTAATAACAAAAGCACTCATCACAGAGCCCAGCAATTCACTATCCCTTCACCCACAGAAGGATCCTTGTCAGTGTTGTCATTTCACACGGCAAGTGTCCTCAAATGTTGCAATAAAAATGCAAAACATATGATTACCTCTTGCAACTATCCTGCCACTTCACAATACACAAAGCAACACACAAACTTTGTATATAGTTATATTCTGGAAAATGCTAAAAAAAAAAACTTTAAATATATAGGATACGTCGGGAGGAAATTGCTTTTTCCTTTGTCTAGTAACAATCACCCCAGGCATTCTGGCAGAGTTGTTTTCGGTGATAACAAAACGCGCAGAACAGCGCAATCCGTTTGCCAGAATAAACATGGCAATCAAAAGGAAAACCGACATAGACACTACCGCTGGAGATGGCATTACAAAAATACAAAAATCTAAAAGATCCACCCTTAAAGAACAAGGATTTTGCGTTTTCGCGAATACCTATACATTTGCAACAAAATCCAACTGAGGTGACTGCCTCTGCATCAACCGCTGTTATAGCGGTGCCCAGTTATATCTACCATGATTTATGCGGCGGTTAAACTTGGCACTTTTAACAGAAGTTAACATCGACACAGTGCAGGTGGCGACAGAGAACCTCGGTTGACACAGGATGTTAACCGCATGGATTCTTTTCTCTTACGTTTTGGGCTGATGTGTTATTTATTTTAATTAGCATTCCAGTATGGAGCAGCAGATCCGTGGCGAATGAGAGTGAATGCAAATACCCTTGGTAAGGTTTTTTTGCATGTAAATAGCTATCAAAGTAGTACCTTGGAACTGCCATACGGGTTGTTCCCGCTAATTAGTAGGGATTTTTTTTTAAAGAACAAGCGGTGCGTACCTACGAACATCTCAATGAAGTATCGAAATTTATAAAAGCCTAGGCATTAACATAAGCTTTTCTGTTCTCGTACCGTATCATGATAGTAACCTCAAATTATTTTTCCCATTCACCGAAATATCTTCTCTGGGAATAAACAGAAATCCACTGATCAGATAACCAGTTAGGTTAGGTGTTGACATCCTGCGACATGTATCACAACGATCCTAAGGGGAGTAATTGGTATGTTTTCCACGGAAGGAGAAAAAACATTCCAAAGACACCGATGGCAATGGAAGAGAATGCGAAAAATAAATTAGTTTGATACACAGGTTAAGTGAAAAACAGTGAATCCTTAATCTGTGTCGTCGCGTCGGCTGAAGCAAGGGTATATATACAACATGTAGTTGATGATGTCTGCGTCGCTTTCTTATCCTTGCTACGAATGTTTATTCGGAATGCAAAGGGATGAAGCCAGAGATTTTAAACCGTCTGAGAAGTCAAGCAGCCATAATGTCCTTTGGCATAGGTAATTCCATTAAAATCCAGTTGCGATGGCACAAAAGGTAAAGAGGCCGCAATAAAAGGTAACATCACACCGGTATTAAGTGCGAGTATAATTGAAAACGTGATGGGGTGGGACAGATCTCTTGGAAGACGACAATGGGAGGCATTGAGCGAACAGTCAAGAGTACAGATTACTGAATAATATGAGGGGGATGCCACTTAAAAAATGTAATTTGTCAGTGAGTTTTCATTCGAGATGTTGCGTTGAGTGAGATGCATTTTCTTGGAACAGAACTATTTAGAAGGAGATGAATACATTTTGACTGACTCTCATCCATTTTGTAATAAAACAGACTAAACAATTTAATACAAACGGAGATAGGTTCACGTTGCCCTTACAGTATAGTGTGCCTAGTATCAAATAAAAGTGGTCTTGATCTAAGAGATCTAGAAGGGATCATAAGTAGATTCCCACTATCAATACTTCCAGATAAAATATCACGAATAAATAAAACATTCTACATTTTTCTCCTCGATTCAATAGTTTGGAATCCAAGTAAAAGACATTTCGAACGGTATGAATGATAAAGCTCAACTCTATTATTATGAAAAAAGTGCGATAGAGCAAACCTCCAAAAATTCTTTTGAACGCTTTCAATTTCGCGTACCTACATTTTAAAACAGTCGTAAAACCCTAGACAGCGCCATATTCCAAAACAGGGCGCAAAATACTAAAAAAACAATTCGTTAAGAGCGTAAGGATCTTTGAAGTCTGCAGCATTCCTTTTAAACATATTCGGCCTTACCAATAATGAATCACTAATGTCGACAACTAGTTTAGATGTCAGCTTTAGTAAAAATGTACAGCATTTGTGAAATGGTACCAATAAACAATTAGACCTCCACATTTACTAGTCCGACAACTTTCTTAGAATCTATTACATTTGTTGTCATTGCAGAATTCAAATTTCATAATTTGTTTTCGTGAAAAACAAGGTCAATGGTCTCTTTCACACAAGCGTCTATACAGCAATAACGTTGATATTGTAAAATGAGTAAAAAACACCTCATTAGGACTTTAATACATACTGTTTTATACAGTATAGGAGTACCGTGAACATTTTAATTGTAACTAACATTTCTAAGGATAAAACATCCCTTAAAATGTGCCACTCAAATAACTTAAATGTATGAATTATTATCACTTCCCTAAACAAAACAGCAATCTCTTTACATCACTCTACATCACATATTCTCTCTATTTGGAGAAAGTTCTTTAGCCCGAATATCAAGTGAGCTTTTATACGATAGGGTGTGTGCAGTGCAAGCAAGTCTTTCGAGCTTGAAATTAATTTAAGTAGCTGGTTTACCGAATATATGTAATGCGATTTTAATGGAAATACATTACTAATGGAATTTATGGGCTAATAAAACATTTTCTCGCAACGAAATTATAAGGAAAGTAATAATTTTCAGGTGCCCGTAATAATAATACACACAACTCATCGTGGTATCATAAACCGAGAGTGTTAACAGACACAAAAGCAATCACAAATATCCCTGGGTAAGGTTCCACGGTAAAATAACCGACTGTATATTGCTCGGAGTATAGTTAAATATAGAAATAAATGTTATTCTCCTAGACAACAAGAAGGGGACCTTCATGATATCGGTATGGTATAGGTATAGGTTAGGTATGCACTAAAATTAGACATGTTCTATTTAAAAAAAAAAACCCTACCGTTCCAAAAAGTTTTCACAGCATCTGTTATTTTCATTGGAATTTATGCAGCATAAAACTATGGTAGCAAATTAATTAAAAACTTGAACTGTTTGTTCTAAGATATATGGCTTCTAATAGCTAGAATTATGTAATTCCGGTTCATGGCTATGATTAAGGGTAGATATACATATATTTTGGTACATTTATGGTCACCAATTGCGAATGTGTTTTCTAGGTATACTATTTCGTTTGCTGGGTCTAAGATTCGATCCCCAAATAACACCGCTACCTCTCGTGATCGTCTGACAAATATAAGAAAGTACAACTGACGTAAAATAGCTTCTTAACTAGTCGTTCGGCATAAAATTGTCGGTCCCTTCCATTTGTCACACAGAACTACACAACAGCAACATACTAGCCATAAGAAAAATTAAATAACCAAATAAACACACCTACAGGGTGAGGCCCAGTGGCCGTTGTGGCAAAAACCATACAAATTATATAGGTACAATGAGAGTAATCTACGTCGGCTAGGAGTATCAATGGCAGTGCGGAAATTCGAACCAACCATATCCACAGCAATATGATTATATCAATCAATTGGTAATTATTTCCAATGCCCATAATTTCATTGGGATAATATACAGAGCAATATCATGATTTCCAATTTTCCAGAAGGTTCCGCGAATTGGTAAAATAATACCAAATGAATATTCATCGAAACAGATGTAAGTACACTACACATATAGCGATACTTCAATTTGAGGGTATGCGCTTCAATCGTTTGGCCAAATATTAGAATTGCTCTTTCACTGTGATTTGCAAATGGTGGAGATAGGTACGTTCTTCTATATATTGAAATTCCTTCCACAACCAGTGGTAATCCTATTTACAGAATCGTCCACCCCACTCGTTCATTTATTGATAAACGTTAATTTGATGACGGTAAATGTTGGCCAGAAATGCACTCACTGAGCGGTTGTTTCATTAGCCGCTTATCTGGCTACTGGAATGTTGTTCAATATTTAAATGAGTCTGCTAAACTGCTCCAAATGCAGGATATATACTGAGATTGGTTGTAGGATTCCTAATTAATTTTATTGAATTGTAGAAAAAAAAAGAATACCTACAGAGCTTTCAAAAAGGAGTTTTATTAACTCCCAAGCGATACCGTCATGTTCGTTCTGTTTTAGCTAGGTAGATATATTTGTAAACCTAAATGAACCACATATTCAGTTATTTCACACGTGCGGTCCCTACTAATTCTCCAACTCAGAGAATAAAGTTCCCCGTTTTTCGATGGAGCCCATTGTTCCCGATACGTAAGTAGTTGGTATTATCCAACCCGGTCACACACCAAAGCGTTCTTCATTGCTGGCCTTTCAATGCAATATTCGGTGCCAGTATGATACCAGAAATAAACACAACTAGCTATAATGTATTTACTTTTTGACTTTGGCTTATGTTTCACATTCGTATGTTTGAAACAATACGATGATTTTCTTGTCCATAATAGCCGTACATACCTAAACATACAGATACATACACCAAGACAAGTTCCTCAACCAACTGAACAAGAAAAAAATATCACAAATTCACATCACGTCCGAAATAGGAAAATTTGATTTATGCGAAAAGGAAAATGTTGTCAATACATGTATTCAAAACAGCAAGCATGTTGTTCGTGTCCCTTTGTCAAGATAAATGAAACTGATCGAAAATAGTCTGCCATATTTTTATCTCCACCCATATTTACTCACTCTGATCAACTGTCTGGATAAGGAAGTACACAGCAGGAAAATATTGAAATAAAGCAGACGTTTTATTAACTCTGCGAAATAGTATAGCTTCGCAGTTTGGGTGCCTATAAGGAAAATCAATTCAATTCAATTTCACTCCAAAGTGCTCGGGGTGAAATTAATGGGAGTGAGATCTATTTTAAATGGACTTCAATTTTCATAAAACAGTCACCTCCCCTTTTCGGCAACCGCAATCGAAAATCCACTTCGCAAATTATCATGAAAATATTCTTGGATTCTCATTATGTTCAATTTGCTTTAAAAGGTAATAAATTAAGGTCCTTTCTGTGGTAGATATATGTACGCCCGTCTAAGTGTGTTCTTTTTTTCAATTTATTTGTGCCTCGGGTGTACTCATCCCCAAAAGTGTGCCTGATCCTTGTGTTTATCTTGCCCTCGTCTTGCGTTGGTCGGCATAAACTTTCAAAACGAAAGAGAAAGTATTTTTGCTTTTATCTTCTCTGTGGACGTTGGCGATGGAGCAAGTCGCGAATATGAACATGGAAACAAATCGCCGAAAATTATGTTAATTCATAAGCTGACGCTGCGGCTTCCCACCATTCCTCCGAGACATTGGGTATACCACTGCTAACTTGACTCCGGAGGATAACGATAAGAGGGAGCTTGTACGTTTTCATTTTGATATGCCGAACTGGATTCCATGTGCGTTACGGTGGTATGCGGATACGGATGTTGTTTTTATCTAACTTGTCGCATGAAAAATGTACCCTCAATTTCTAGTGGTGTGGAATAGGTCAAGTATATACAAGCTTTAAGTTAGATACCTCTGGAATGAAGACGGTACCAGGATGGTGGTGCAATTAGAGGCTTTCGGCATTCGAGGGGAAAGAGGAAACAGGAATTGGAGACATTTCGAAGTCATTAATTTTAATAGCGATTTAATGGAGCGAATCTGCTTGTCGGTGTATCCATAGGATATTGGAATAACTATGTAAGAAAGTGTACCTATGCTGTGATTCGAAGTTCGCACAGAGGTTTAATGGATAATGTGTGTTAAGAATTTAGCTTTACCACATAGGCAGTAAATCAAATTCCTTTGGGTGATGCTAAATCAAGCATAGGTAGGCTCCGCCAAAAAGTAGTATATAGTATATTGGTATTCAAGATTGTTGCCACAAATATCTAGTGACTAGCTGACCCAGCGAACTTCGTTCCGCCCAAATTCGTTAATGTAATGAAAACAATAATTCCGAGAATGAGCAATGCTCATGCTCTATGTAATGTAATTCGGTCAATTCAATAAAATACAATATAAATAACTGAAGTATTGCATTGTCGATGTGTTTAAATCAAACCGCAATGATTGACGTGTCTCCCAACTTTCCACTTTTTCACTCACACGTGAGCACGCCACATACGATTGACCATTTGAAAAACATGGGATAATTTATGTGACAAATATCCTGCGATTGTCCTTGCGACTTATTATTTTTCATAGTGAAAACGATACGCATGGGAAGTTGAAGGCGCTTGAAAACCAATGGCAAATCATCGGAATCCGCAGAATTATATAATGGTTGCTTGAATTTTTAGGTCAAAATCTTCGCTTCCATGACATTGGATTTGAAATTCTTCACATTCAAATCAAACTTTCTTTTCAAATTGTGTAGCGATCGATGAGCCCCGAACATCCAACGAATTTAAAAATTAAACATTTGAAATAAGTAGCACTAACCTTATCTATCCAGTCTAATTTTTTTCAAAGTTCGGTTCCCATACTAAGTTCCATTCCCAATCTCATCCCCTTTAACTTTTTTTTTCACGACAAAAAGTAGCATAAATGCCATTTCAATACGAATCCCCCAAGCCCAAAATTGTAAAAATTTAAAGATCCATTCCCTAGTTATGAGTGCACACACAGACGTCAGTCTCTTTTATATATTGGGGTACCCGCCCGGTTTGTGCGTGCCTTTCTTGTGGAACTATCGGATCCAAAACTATCCTATCTTTAAAACTGGAGCCAATCATACCCATCCACAAAATTTCAATGAAATCGGTTGAGTGGTTTCGGAGATGGACAACAGCGCCATGTATCGGATAGACCGTCAGCGCACCTACCCAATTCCCACGAACAATTTTGAAAATAAAAGGTACTAAAGGCATATACATCCGTTTATTCACGGACAGTCAAGCAGCTATAAATGCCCTTAGCTCGCCTATTATTGCCTCCAAATCAGTACTAAGCTGTTTCAACGGCCTTCAAACGCTCGGGTATAGAACCCTTCTACTACACTCCCAAATCACACAAAATGTAGCTCATATTGGGAGAATATCCCAGGTCTAAGACAGGCCAAGCGTGCTATTCAGCCGTTCAAAAAAAATGCCAACAGAAATTTAAATCTAAGAAGGCATGATATCGAAAGTCTGGCTGGTTTCCTCACAGGACATCACAACCTACGATATCAATTAAATAAAATTAATTTAACCGACTCCTCACTTTGTCGGTTGTCTTGAAGAAGACGAAACAGCTTGGGCACATAATATGTGAGTGTCCAGCCCTATGTGGAATCAGGAGAACTATCTTCTACAGGGAGCTTCTGAGCCCTGAAGAGATGAAGAAGTCATCTGCCAGCAGCTTGATTAACTTTGTTAGAAAAGTGGAGAATCTGCTCGCCTAAACATTATTCTGGCCCTATGGTACAATAGATCTTATAGGTCGACGTGGCCTTCATCGCTCAGGCGTAGGCAGAAGGTTTTACATAAATCTTTACTGTAACTCTCTTCTACCGTCGACTCTCTTTCGTGACGTCGTTTGTATTTTATGTGCATGAAGAACGAAAAAAAAGGATTTCCCGGAATCATAGTTTGTACACAACTGCGTAGTTGAAATTTTATGCAGTAAAATAATTTTTTTTTAATTGTTAATATTTTAAAAAACTAAAAATGCAAACATAAGCACCCTAAAAATATCTTTTTTTTTGACACTTCTTTTGTTAAGATTGGTTGACCGTGTGAACTGCAAAAGGGAGAAACACACTACAGAAATTACAGAAATAATATAGAGGGGATTTATTTTTGCGACTTATTTTTTTGTCTTAAA
The DNA here is from genome assembly GCA_949126925.1 of Cheilosia vernalis. NCBI lineage: Eukaryota > Metazoa > Arthropoda > Insecta > Diptera > Syrphidae > Cheilosia > Cheilosia vernalis. The sequence goes on from OX421362.1 coordinate 10,216,590, forward strand.
GAAAGCGAGGCGCACGGGAAATTGAAGACGCCTAAGATGCAATGCCAAATCGTTCAGAGTAAGTAAAATCAGTGAAATGAGAATGTTTGCCTTTGAATTTTTTTACTAAAAGACGTCCCTTTCATGACATTTGATTTAAGATTTCGGTGCATTGAAGTTGCTCGAACAAATTATAATTGGGCCTACTTTCAATTTCAAATTATGTAAGGATAAGAGCGAAACATCCAAACAAATTCAAAAATTAAACATTTTACATGTTTTTTGTTGTATTTGAAGTGACACTACCCTTTTGGTAGGTACTTCTCATAACGATTTAAGTTCTACTTATACCTTATGGGCTTCTTTTCCTATGTCATAAACTGTCACATAAGATTTTAACTGGGCCTTGAATCGCTATGAGTAGTACAGCAAACGGGTCTGAGTAGTTTTGGAGATCCGCCTATCAGTGCCACCTATCAAGTAAAAAAGTATCCTATCTCTTGAGTTTTGCTAAACCTGAAATACAGCAATACGAACAAAAAGAAAAAGAATCATGAAAACTTACCCAGCGGCTATCGAGTTATAACGTCATCGAGTTTCACACGGATTTAATTATGTATATTATTGTTATTGAATTTTTATATTATAGAAGATAATTCAATTGAACTGATAAACAATACGTGTGCCTACAGCGCCACCTGTGGAGAATTTTCAGACATTTATTTTTTCCTAACCCATCTCTGATTCAAGACGAACAAAACAAAACAAAATCATTGAAATACGTTCATGCGCTGTGAAGTTAAAGTCTTAATTATATTAACAACTAATTAAAATCTCATCTCTCTCTACAGGAACTAAATGCAATTTTCGATTTTTATTATGGTATCAGCAGGTAAATACAATCCGCTTTATTTTTTCGATAAATCAGCTAATCCATCCCTGATGTGGCTGCTAAGTTTCATAAGAATTCGAAATGTTTTTTTTTTGCTATTTACTTCCAATTTCTATAGCCGGTCGTAAAATGTAGGTCAATCTGAATGAACAGGCTTTCGATACGAAATTAAATTTAAATGAAAACCCTACCACGCACATAAATCCAAAGCAGTGGAACACTTGAAGTAGACTGCAGTTCACCGACACGCGGTTGCGAGCACAAACTTTCACCAGCCAATAACTAATTTATGATTTTGACAAATTTCCGCTGAGAAAGTTTTGCTCTTTCTCCAGTGACATCATGGCCTAAACAGAACCAAGTACGTTCTTTTCTAAAGAAACCCTTTACATCCAGCAATAAGTCGGGTTTTGCTAACCGTTGGATAAATTGCCTAAAAACTTTCACAATAGATGAAATTATTCGGAAAGTTTTGCCGTTCCGTAAGTTCCTCTCTCAACAGGGTGACGACTATCGCCCCATGGAACCACTGAAGGTTATGAATTCTAAAATGCATTGTTCAAAATCGGGAGGTGTTTTATTTCCCTGCACTATTATGGTGTCACTGTGTTTGGAAAAACTTTCTACCCCCAAAAGTCTGGTACTATGTCGAAATGGATTGCTATGCTTTTGTTTGCTTTTAAGCAAGCAATAGCACACCCGCACAGATCGCAAGAACAATGGGGTGACTAAATTAAATGCAACCGGAAGTTGTGAGGTAGAATTTTGCGAAGCGCTCTTCAAATTATTTCACTGGCAACAAAGTAGTTTGAGCGCATCACGGATTTTGAACTTTGTTATACGTAGGCAAGTGAAAAATCTGGTTGAGCTGTGTGCTTTGTTTAAAAAGTATTTTCTTATTTGAGACTAGTAGATACAAAAAAGTTTATAAAAATGCAACTTTTGTTTCATGATTTCTGTGGAAGCATCTTTATGAAGAGGTTTAATTTAAATTGAAATATTATGTATGGGAATAGGATTTCTATTCCTTTCTATTATTTGAATTTTAAGTTTTGAATAATCCCTTTTCCCACGCCCACCCTTTACCTACATAGAAACTTAAGAATATTATGGAGTAGCAATATTTTCTCCAATAAAACTGGTAATTCGGTGGGACAAGCCCACTAAAACAGGTAGGTAAACCTCGTGAAATTTACGTCATCAGCAATCGTCTAATCCATTTCTATAAAAGTAAAAAGCTTGAAATTAATACGATAAACCGCTCGAGTTCTTAAAATCAAGCATAAAAAACCCCAGGGTCATATTCAAAAACAAATTGTTGGTGCGCCTCTGCACATCTAATGGAACTAAAAATCCGAAGTTCACTACCTATATGAATTGTTTTACCTGTTGGATGTGGTTTGTACTGATGAAAAAAATTTTAGCGGCGATTTGATGAATGATGATATGGTTTAAGCACTGCTCATTTCTAGAATTACAAAGAGCCATGTTTCGTAGCTTAAATAAACTAAGGCTAACCAGTCAAATTTTGCATATACACATAGGCCTAAATTAGTTTTAAATTGTCACTCTGAACTTCTGAAAAGGTGCGAATTGAAGCTCTATCGATTCGATAAGTAGCTCAAAGTTCAAAAAGCATTTGCAGGCGCACACATCAAAAGTCTAAAAAATATTTTGGAAATTAAGTCTACACTAGCTGACCCGGCGAACTTCGCTCCGCCCAAATTCGTTAATGTAATAAAAATAATAATTCCGAGAACGAACAATGAACATGCTGCTTTATGTAATTCGGTCACTTCAAATTCTGTATTCAAAAATTATATTAAAAACAATACAATAATAACTAAAGTATAGCATTGTTGATGTGTTTAAATCAAACCGCAATGATTGACGTGTCAGCCAACCTTAATTTTTTTCACTAAAATGTTTTACGGTACACGACGTACAAAGCGGAAGATTTTGCTCACACGTGAGCACGCCACATACGATTGATTGATACGATTGAAAAACATGCGAATTCAATAATTGATGTCACAAATATCCAGCTATTGTACTTGCGACTTATTATTTTTTTCATAATGAAAGCGATATGCATGGGAAATTGAAGGCGCTCGAAAACCAATTATTGCAAATCATCGGAATCCGTTGCTTGAATTTTTAAGTCAAAATCTTCCATTCCAAGACATTTGATTTGAGATTCTTCACATTCAAATCAAACCCAATCCGTTAAAAAAGTTTCGGTTGATTGGGGTTGCTCAACAAAATTATAACTGAGCCGACTTTCGAATTAAAATTGTGTAGCGGTGAGCCCGGAACATCTAAAGAATTTAAGAATCAAACTTTTGAAATAAGTTTTGTTGTATTGTATTTCCTATCCTGTATATTTTTTTACAAAGTGCGGTTGCCATACTAAGTTCTATTCCCAATCTCATCCCCTTAAACTTCTATTTTCACGACAAAAAGTAGCATAATGTCCTTCCTAAACGAATCCTTCAAGCCCAAAATCGTAAAAATCAAACGATCCATTCTCGAGTTATGAGTGCCACGCACAGACGTTAGTCTCTTTTATTTAGGGGTACCCACCCGGTTTTTCCGTGCCTTTCATTTGGAACTATCGGGTCCAAAACTATCCTATCTTTAGAACTGAAACCAACTGGATGGGTATCCACAAAATTTCATTGAAATCGGTTGAGTGGTTTCGGAGATTGACAACACCTAACCCTAACCAATTCCTCCCTAGATTTTGAAATTAAAATTCTTTCTTAGATTTCCTATCTGTGAATGTGTTAAGAGTCATAAGAGTATTATATGTTTTCGATAATCTTGACTGTAACTCTCTTCGGCCGTCGACTCTCTTTCGTGACGTCGTTTGTAATTTGTACAGGCATGTGCATGAAGAACGAAAGAAAAGTGTATCCCGAATCAAAGTATGTACACAACTGCGTAGTTGAAATTTAGTGTAGTAAAATTCAACTTTTTCAATAGTTAATATTTTAAAAAAAGTAAAAATGCAAAGATAAGCACCCTGAAAATATCTTTTTTTTGACACTTGATTTGTTAAGATTGGTTGAGCGTGTGAGCCGCAAAAGGGAGAAACACACTACAAAAACTACAGAAATAATATAGAGGGGATAGTCTATAAAATAAAAAAACTCAATGGTTGACATATCACAACCTCGAACCAAAGAACACATTTAGATGGGCAAATCTTTCAAAAGTAATATAGGTATAATATAAAATTTATTTACGCGGAGGTATAACAAAGAAGTACAGGGAACATAAAGTACTAAAGTCATTATATCATCGTGAGTGCCAAAAGTTTTCGTTTACACTTTTGCTTTCACTACTGTACCTACTCATGGGGAACTCTCTGTCTCATGTTATTTCAAAAAGCAATTTCTTTCATGAGCAATTTTCAATTTTCCACAAAAATTTTAAAACGTAATTATAATTTAACGATTCCTTTTGTGAGCATAAAATCAAATGTTTAACTTGAACAGAGAACAAGTTTATTATAAGGACTACAGCCATACATTTTTATTGCCCTGATCTGATATTTATCATAATTTAGAGGAATAGAATCCCACTTTTAATGCAGGACATTTTCTCTTGCATTGTGCTTTTTAAAACGGTGTGTCGGGTATTTTCTTCCTTTGGGTTGTTGTATAACATGAGTTGCTAATAAGTGTGCGCTTTAAAGTGGTTCTAGTTTTAGCTTTGCCCATTTCATATTATTCACAATTTATTACTTTAACATTCGGTCAATGATTTGAAATTTTCTCTAAATGAAGTAGTAAACCTACAGAAATAAATCATTGAATCTAAAAACAGTGTCAAACTATGGAAAACATGTTTCGAAGCCAAACATTAATTAGGTAGACAATGTAATTGCCAAATACCCAAGGGCATTGGATAAATAATGTGCAACTACAAGGCCTCTAAGCCCAAACTCTTTTGATTTCTGTTAACAGTCTTTCAAGAAGAACGCATGCACACCATATTATTTACTTCCCATTAAAACTTCTTACAAACAATTTACACATGGTTTCTATTTGGTTGTACCAACTACCCTACCACCCTATTATTTGTAAATTTGTCTTTCAATTATTGTTTCTTCATGTAGCTTAGGCAAACATATCTAATTGAATTCCACCTCTTTAGTAGTCCACATACAGATGTCACAAATTGTCTTATATCGAAGATGTTCAGGGTTGGCTTTGTTATTTGCACCCATAAACTTTTCTGACTTAATTATTTGTGGGAAGCAAAACACCCCTTTTTTGTATCTTCTATTTGTTCTTTTATTTGGTAGGTATGTGAAATATATGTTAATTCAACTCTAATGAGATTCTACTTTGTCGAGTTGATGTAGATTGAATTGACATTTTTCTTAACATGTTTAATCTTAATGACTTAAACAGAAGTTGTTAAAGGTGGGCTGTTTAAGGGGTTGCTATTAACCTGTGAATCCTTGAAAATTAACTTAGATGATAGGGCAAATGATTTTTCGCAAATTCATACTGTACTAGTAAGCAAATAGTCTCAATTCAGTTTATATTTCGAAGGTGAAGGTGAAGTCATCCGATGTTTTTTGGGTCTGATTTTTTTCTACATAAAAAACTTCTATTCTGTTTTTTGATTATGTTTATTTGAACCTATAGAATTTTATTAGTCAAGTCGAGAAGATGATGGGTGCCGTCACAATTGATTGCCTTACGGGTTTGTTTTATGGCATTTTTCAACACTTCGGCTAGAACTTCGGGCCAAATATTCTCGCACTCGTGTCGAATGTTGTCCTTTTGGATTTTCGGTGCCCCAGAAGCGATAGTTTTGCTTGTTCACGTACCTGCTGAGGTGGAAATGAGCCTCATCGCTCATTATGATTTTGGTCGCAAAATCGATAGACACGATTATTCGATTATTCACTTGTATTCTACATGAATCTGGGCCGTTTCTCTTTCAAAATAGCTTAGCTGCAGCCCTTGGACTGAATATCCTTATATATTAATCATATTTCTAATATTACTGGTGCCATACGAAACTCGAGACACTTAAGAAGCTAAACGATTCTTATGGAACACTAAATACTCTTTTTAATTTCATTATAAACCTTCCTAAAGTATTGCTTGTGATGAAAGTGGATATATGTACTATACCGACCGACAAAAGAACCCTTTCGAAACCCGTTTACACAAAGACTTTGGAAAATTATGTTCTCCGAAGATAATCATCTCCAAAGTCATATTTTCCCAAAATCACTTATTCTGCCTTTATTTGCGGCACAAATCATAAATGGGGATTTTCTTGGATGAGATATTAGGCCATATTTATTGCTCTTGCCAAGTCTCGGTTTATTGAATCATTCGCGAAGGATTTTATCAAAAAAAAAATTAAGCTATATTTAATACGTAATAACTTGAACCCTTTTTAACTCTTTGTAAATTTGTGGCAGAAAGAGATTTTGCAATCTTATCGAAGAAGCTTACAATGATAAGTCTTATCATATATTAACATCATGAACTACATCAATCCCAACATGTTACTTTTACATAGTATCTTCCTACCGTCTGTGACACTTTTCATACCGCTCCAATAACCAAAAGGATGATACCCATACTGTTTGGATGAATTTCTTTTTTCAATTCCTTCGGGTTTGAGTAAATCTGTTGTTAATTTTCTTGAGAAATAAATCTTTATATAATGACCACAGGGCAATCCTTAAGTAATACAAAAGGGTCAAGAAAGAATAAAATAAAATAGGACAAACGAATGAAATGTTGACCTTTTTCAATACTGCCCATTATATGTCCAACAAATTTACTTTCGATTTTGTTTTGGTTTGTGAAAATGTTTTATGTCACTACAAGTGAAAAAGAATGTGACGGCTGTAGGTATACCTGAAAGGACAATGTGACTATCCGAGTGGATATTGTTTTATGACTCTTCGACGACCAAACACACGACCCAATTGAAATCACATCGACAACATCAACATGTTGTCAATTTTCTAGACCGTAATTTATTTCTCTGGTCATATTAAAAATACATTTTTTCGGGATGATTTTTTGTAAACCCAACAAGACCACGTGTGGAACTGTTGGGGTTGGGGTGTGTGTGTTTACTGAGTCACATTAAGGATGGGGACATTCAATGCATTTGGGAATAGGTTTCTTCCAAGATGAACACAATAATGGATATGACAAGGTTTGTAAAAGAAAGTTGATTTCCAAAGTTCACATAGGGTTAAGGAATCGCATGTCAAAGTTAATGTGAATTATAGCTGTTGAAGTGTGTTTGAAATTTATTACTTTTCGCAATCAGGTGCGAAAATTTATTATCAGCGAGTTAAACTGGAACTAAAAATTAATAATGGCCACAAAATATCTGTGAATTATGAATAAGGATTCAATTATATACGGGTCTAGGGGTTTACCAATAACGATAGATATAAATATAATTATGTCGTCTATCTAGACAACTTTTAACGATTTTCTGCAGTGAGTGCAAATTTCATGTATTTTTTTTTATTTAGCGATAAAGATGTTGGTTATAAAAAATGCTTAATTAAACGTGTGGAAGTGATTTAAACAATATTGTGTCTGTCTTGATATACATCCGATGCATTAACGAACCTAATTTTTAAGCTTAAAAAGCCAGTTAAAACTTTAAAATCTGGTTGTGCTTATTTATATCCGTTTTGGTTTTTGTGGCGTATATTTGAAAATCTAAAGCTACTTCGTATAGGTACCTACCATTTTTAACAATTTTTGTGTATAGATTTTTGCATATCTTACCAAATTCCAACATATGTAATCTACAAACCGTAACCAGGCGCGGTGGCTAGTTTCGGCTAGTGTCTTGGACTACTAAGCGAGGGGTCTCAGTATCTAATCCCGCAAAAAAAAAAATCCAACTTAGGGTTTTATCCACTGTGCCGCCTCTTGCGAACGTCCGACAAACACATTGAAAGAGCTTCTCAAATAGCCGTTTGGAATCGGCATAAAATTGTAGATGTCTGTCTCCCTTGTTCTAAAAACGAAAAACTCACACAAAACGAATGGTTGTGAGAAGCTAGGATTAGGTCCATACGGACCTGTTGCGTCAACTATTAATTTATTTATAACCTGCAAGCCGAGGCGAAAACATGTAACGAAAGTTGATGAGGGCTGTAGTTGTACGAGTTAGTCCTTCAATTAAAGCAAAATGCTCGATAAAATCTGCCTGATAGAAACAAATCCTAATAAGCCATGCCTGCAGAGTCAAAATATGAATTACAATTATAATACCATGGTCGATGGTCCTTCTTTGGTGAGGGTGCGAGCTGTGAGCATAGTCCAACAGTTCTAGTCTACACTACTAATTAAGGCAGTGCGTAATTCAAAGTCAACCTTAAGTCGGTTACTCTACCCAGTAAATTGCATGATTCTTAAATCGAAATATTTCGGCTAAAATATGAATAAATGGAAAGTAAATCATTTTATCCTGACAACATCAAATCATTCGTCTCCACAGGGCATCGTACAACAAACCGCATCGGTCTCTTTACTGGTAGGAAATAATTTCAAATGAAATAATAAATAGGAGGATCACATCTAAATATGGTATAAATCCGTTCATGTAATAAGAACCATTTATCCTTCCGGACCGTATATCTAAATATACAAATGTTCATACGGCTCACCCCATCTGTCTCACATTTCGTACTGCCGTTCTTGCTGAAAGGATAAACCATTCCTGCAATTCAACTCGCATTGAGTGACATATGTTTTCATGTCACGTCCAATTTTGCGTCTACATAAATGAATGCATAAAGGATGAGAACATTTTGCAAATATCCTGCGTGCGCCTCAAGGGGAGCCAGTGGTAAGTATAAGTGTTATGTGAATGACCAAGTGTTTGTGTTTAGCTCGAACTGTATTATCCTTCCTGCGAGTATTTTGATAGTCAGTGCCGGCTGTCATACGCAAACCATTCCCATTCTCATTCCATACCCCATTTAAACGAAAACATCCCAGGCGAACAGATTCGTTTAATTCTGAAATTTCCGTAACGCACTTCTGAGGTCAATTTAAACCTTACCTTTTACAGTATAAAGTGGTAAAGTAAAGCAGTAATCAGTAATATAGTAATCGATATGTTACGCAGGTGTCAAATTAAATATTTATTTAAATTTAATAAGGCATTTCATAAAAAGCATTCGTACAAAGGTTGTAAATAAGATTGCCTATTCAATAAAGTTTTAAAAGCACTTCAAAGACAGAGAGCTATCACCCATCACAATCTGTCACTTCAGTAAAGCGGGAAAAAAAATCCTTATAGTAAATTAGATCAAAATCATACTTCGTTTCACCCTGCTAGTATTTATCCCGATATAAGCCATTTATTTGATTTGAAAAATATCTAGCGTGTGTAGCTTTGTGAATTTTATGATTTCATTTTTCATCACTTAACATCGGACGAGTGTTTTGAACTTTATGGAGAGATGTTCGAAGCAATAATATTGCCTCTATCGTCAGACGAGACGATTTATTGTGGACAATGTAAGAGCGCAAGTTCGTCAACTGTGAATAATTTGTATTTATATATCTGTAGCTGTTGATATCAAAATGCAAACATAACATACTTATTATGGTCATGGACCTAATTAAACCAATAATGATAAAAACTACGAGTAGATGGTCAACTGATAGCAGAAACGAGAAAACGAAAACGATACATTTGCGTAAAGATGCTGTCCTGCGTAGGGCTTCCTCAGTATTCGTGTCTTTACAAATCAAAGGATAGCCATATTGCTGCGCACGCATACTTAAAAAATCCTATACGGGGACTATTTATTTGGTGGGATTTCAAGTTTGGCGACAGTGTTCGGCATTTTTGCTACCCATTAGTTACACGGTGTTCAGATAGCAGTTCGGCTAAGAAGTTTTTATAGATTATAAAATTGCTGTAAAGTACAATTAATGATACAATTTCGCCATAATGCAAAATACCTCATGAACAGACCAACAAATTTCAATATTCAAAATTGCTAAATTTACATCACTAAATAAATAGTATACTACATTATGTAATGTATCTAACTCCAGGAATGTTTAAAAAAAAAAAAACTAATGGAAAATGCCTTAGGCCTATTATGGTAGAGGTAGGAATGTCACAAACAGATTTTACGACTGGATGCTAAATGATTAAATGAATATGAATATGTTCCTAAACTAACCTAAACACACCTATGACTCGAATAATTAGAATTCTACACTTCAGACCACACATCTGGTTCACCTGTCTGCTGGAAAATTATTGTTGGTTTGTTAATATTTCAAATGTTCATCTCTCACTAAAGGCACCTGCATGCAGTTGCATTTATAATTTAACCCAATTTCGACCAAACTCGATTTATAATTAATGTGCACGAAAATTCAAGGATTGAAAGTTGTCCATTACACTCCTCGGCTAGAATATGTGTCACACAAACACATTGAAATTTATTTATCAACTATGCAGAGCAAAATGAAATAAAAATCATCATCAATATGGGTAGGTACCAGAAGTTGGTTTGCACACTCTGTGATTTCAAGATTTCTCAACCACAAAATCGCTAGGGCACCTAGTACTTCACCTCAGAGTTACATCGTTATTATCATAAATAATAAATTGACCGCATAGTAAGACCGCAACTTTGTCCGAATGCTTTGAAACTTTGTCATTGCGGATTGGGTTCTCAAGTCGTTCACTCGTGAGCTCATTTATTCCTTTCCTCTTGTCATTGCTGCCTGATTAACTTAAGAAACCTGATTAAAAACTTGGCAGTAGAATGTGAGCAAGACAGACCGTAAACATTATGCTGTACAAAGGATGTGCAAGATGTCCAAAATAAGACATAGTCCTGTCGAAAGTATATACACGGATATGTTCCTGAGTTTGCGGTAGAAATTATTCAAAGAAATGGAAGGGAATAGAATTACATACAGAGGTAAAGCCAAAAAGTCGACTTAAGTTATCGAATATGTCATGGTGAGATTGTCTTACAACTCGTATATGTAATATTGAAAGCTTTAAAGTTCTAATGTACCTACAACCTGGTGATAGTTTTCAAATGTGTCTCTTGCGTGTTTTAACTCAAAAAAGTATTGCATAATGTTATCTAAACTCGCGTAGAGCTAAACATTTGTTAAAATCCTAACTAAATGTTGCCATCGATTACATTGATTTAGAATGCGCTGGTCAAGTTAAGCCGCATTTAGAATATATTACATACCAACGACTATACAATATGTTCGAAAATGAAATCATTATGCAGTTTATGGCAAATTCCATAATGCAATCAAGTTTGATTAAATTAACTTGAATTCCGGTTTTAAATGAATGTGTAGGTATCTGTGAATTATTGATTTGCGGAATATTGTTTTTGCGGAATAATCCCAATGCAGATGAGTTTGTGAATGTGGAATTTTTATAAGAGTTTCCTATTGATATTTATTGTAGCTAATGTGAAGCTAAGATAAATGTATGTATCCAAGCATCTAAACTAAAATAATGATGATCCTATAACGATTTATATGATTGCATGTGGTAAGAACAAACAGGTAACGTTGGAAATTATTGTAATTGTTTTAAAATAGTACAATTGCAATCGAAAATATTTTTTAAATAGGGCATAGTATTTAATTACATATTCTATTGAAAACGATATTAAATTAATTGTTTGTAAAATTTCAATAAACTTTCTTTTTTACATTTTACGCAATCTTTAACTACGAAATCAATAAATGTTTTATTTTATTTCGTATGGTATTTTAAATAATAGGTACCTACTTATATCCATACCTATTAGAATTATCTAATATTTATTTATTATTCGACGTTACTTTTGTACGTATACTTACGAGCTATTCTTGTCTATAAAAAAAAAACATATTTTCCATTACATACTTAAACTTTGCTTTCAAAGAATTTTTAAATATCCAAAAAAATTATTCTGACGCATAGCTCTCCTAATAATAGGTAGAAAGGAACGATTCCATAATTAAACAAAAAAGGACAAATTGAAACAATTACAAAGTTCTATTCTTTGTTCCATTGTTAATATGAAAGACTTATATATAATGTACTTCATTCACCCCAACAGCATATACATGTAAAGGTTTTCCAAAGTGAACGAACTTAATTATTCCATTTTATTCTTAATAAATAATTCAGAACACTCCTAACAAAAAAAATTAAGAGGTAAGTGAGCCATCTCCTGCTAGAATATGTGGAAATATAATACCTATTATATTTCCAGATGAAAATAAACATTATGCATATGTATCCAATTTGGAAAAAGGCCCACAGAAGCATTTAACAAAAGAAACGCTTCCACAAATAGAAACCAATTTCTACAAATTAATTTAATTCCAATGCTCTTCGTTTAAGATCCCATTTTGGTTTGCTTTTCATTTTTTTGTCAAAAAAAAAAAAAAAAAAAAAATCAGTGGGGAGTAAACAGAAGCGAAATAAAAGGAAACTCGCATCAATAATAGATTTGTGTTGCCTCTTGTAGATTTATCGTTTGTGATTTCTTTTTTAACATATCCTTTCATCGATGTGGAATTCAATTAGGGTCCACAGAAAAAGACTGCCATTAACAAACAAGACAAAAAATATTTGCCCGAGTTTTAGATTTTATGCCGTGTTAAACTTTTTTTATTTGATAAAGGGGCCATTCGGCTTTTTAAATTAGCTGAGCAATCACCTAAAGTGGCATCGATCGAGATTCGTTTGGAATTGGCAATCTCTGCAACTATCTTATGACGGTTGATTGGTGATGATTTAATTTTTAACTGAATTTTAAAAATTTAGTACTTTTGATTATGTTGTGATGAGTACTGTATTTGTTATGGGGCTAACAATAATTTCTAACTATCACACTAAAAAATTTCTAGGTCACAGTATGCAATTTTGTATGGAAAATTTCGCCATTGTGAGCTCGAAAAATGTAGCCTGGGCACTAAAAATGATTGTATGTATGTATATGTATGAGTCTTCGGATTGGTGTGGTAAAAGAAAACCGATGGACGTGTTTCCTGGGTTTTGCGGCTTTTCAGAAGTCTACAGAGATATATGTTGTGCTTATTAAAAATGTCCTCTAATACGATTGATTCCCAAACGAAAGAAGAACACTTTTCCCTATCTCGTGACAAATATCGGAGAAAAGCTGTAGAAGGAGGGAAAAAGTTGTAACAAAACAATGCATACATTCTGTAAATATTTTTTTTTATAGAAATAAGTGGCGAATCACCATAATCGGCACGGCAAAGTGTGGCCTGTTCTGATATTGATAAAATTATTATTTAAGACATTTATTATGAAGAAATGAATATCAAATAGCTATCCGAATAGACACGGATATCGTGAGCAAATATACCAAATAATGGTCCAAAATTAGATCGCGAAGGAATAACTTCATAGCTGTTAAACTAATATGTTCTTAAATGCACCAATACCGCTCAAGGAAATATTATTTCATTTATTTTATGCCCTGAATAAGTTAATTTTTCCCACTAAAATCATACTTTAATGCGTAATGTTATAACGAATATTAAGCCTCAAGTCCACCGCCCGCCCCTAAATAACTAAATATCATATACGGGACCTACAGGGTCCCCGAAATAAGCCGAACAAATATGTTTGCTTATTCGCATCACGTACTCTAATTTCTACAGTATCCCAAGGCTATTTTAAATAACAATTTAAGAAAATTTGGCATCCACTTACATAGACAAACAATTCTAATCCACATCATCAGGTTTCCGTCATTTCCCACAGCTATTACCCTGCTTGTACATTCTCCATCGGACAACAGGCGACAGACCTACGGATGTTTATAAGAAGTTTTCAAAACTTGATCAATTACCTAAAGGAAATCATATTAGCCACACAAATGAAGCTTTATTAAATCAAATTGATAAGACTAACTACTTAGAACTCCCCAGAGTCTGCTAAATCTATGGAAACGTATACGGTTATTCTGGTTAGCCTGTTGTTTATGTTTGCATGTTTCTATAGTAATTTTATAGAGTTCATCTTCTTGGATGGATTTTCGATAGTAATGAATTTAACTGAATTTATTTGGTTGGATAGAAGATGTGTATGTTATTTATATAGCAATAATGAACTTGAAAGTTTCTTTGCCAATGTGATAATTTGTTTTGTTGTTTGTATTTTGGTAATAGATTTTACCTAGGACTTGTAGTGGATAAGAATGAAAAAGGTGGTGGTGGTAGTGAGGGAAACGTTTTTATTTTTGTGGTATCCATGAAAACTATCTTAAGCCATCTTAGATCTACTAATTGATAAAAATCGTGTACTAGGGTTTGCTACTTACGTTTCTAAATAGAAATGTAAATCGTACGCGAACAACTTTTGTGGCATATGGCTCCATAGGGTCGATTGTATAGTTTCGGACTCATATGTAGTATAGATCCATGACTCGGCACCTGTAACGATTTTTTTTTTTTCAGCATTTATCGGCACTCGGCACCAATCGAAACGAGCCTTTTTTAGGTATTTTAATGAGTTGCCCAACGCGAACAAAATGATCATGCAATATTGAGTGTATGCAAGTGGAACTAATGCCCAAGCATGCCTCAATCACATTATGTCGTATGACTATCTTGCGACACCAGTTAACGAACAAAATCGATTTTCTCTAACAACAATCGAATGGACGACCTTCATGAAATTCGTCCTGTAGCGAAAAGCGACCACGATTGAGTTCGGAAAACCAGCGAAACACGATGACTCGAAATGATGCTTTATTATCAAAAGTCAAAGCGAGTTAGTTGGACACCACTCTGATGTTGGTTTAGTCCACGTATTGGTTTCAGTTGGATGTAAAGTAGGTACATGCAGTAAGAACGACAAATTTTTATTTGTATTGAAGTATTCGCTTAGACCCTTTTAGCGCATCTAACCCGCTACAATTGGACAAGGATTTACATAGTTAGTTGCTGTTAATTATGACATCGCTACTAATAGACTGATGGAAAAGCTACGATTGCGGTGCGCTAGAACAGTAGAAAACAACAAAAGACTTTGAAGATAAATGGCTCGAAAACCGAAAAAGTAACATTCATCATTTGAAGGACATCGTTCGCAGTCTGCCTGTTGGTATACTAAATTGCTACAACGCGAAAATAAAATATTGCTAGTCAATTCGTTTCGTTTCTATGATGGGCAAATAAAGTTATAAAGCTTTCTCAAAATACAGTACTCAGATCTTAACATCTGACACCTACAAAACACTTCCCCTTATCCCCTGGATAAGGAAGGTACAAAACACAAGTTTTCCTTAACCACATCAATCTCTTACTCCAATAAATATGCTCACATCTGCGTGGCCGCAAATATAATTAATTTTTCTTTTCCTTGTCATTCTTATCAGCATATCTGCGAGTTCCTCCTACTTTTTGTATTATACGACACGCGTACAGTCGTACACCCAAGTTATTAAGCTAATTCTTTTATGAATCGGAAGCAATAGTATAATTTCCCTGGATAACGTTGCCTGTCCGTTGTTGGAGGCTAGCGATAAAAAAAAATGTTAAGGAAATAAAAACAATACTTACACTTAATGGGCATAAGGATATCCTTGCCGTAGGTTTATATTTTCATCTTATTATTCAAGTTCATTTGGGCTGGCAGCATGTTTCGATACATTTATTTCCTAGACGTCCATGCCAATGGAATCCACAATTCATTCGATTTCATACCCCTGACGGTATTTCAACACGAGATTTCCTTTGAACTTCATCGGTTTGATAAGACCAGTATGTTAGTCCTTTTCGAGTGCTCAATTCGATCGGTATTGCGTTCTAGTGGGATTTAGTTCACAAATCTAAGTCTCTTTCAGATATATCGAAATTTGCATCGCCGCCGTCTCGTGCTACGTCGCGTTGGCCGGGATAAGATAGTCTTAATTCATTGAGATTTTTCATCGTCAGCATCGTTATATGGTTTTCGTTTTCGGTTGTCTTGTATTTGTTTTGTAATTTTTCGATTACATCTCGTTTCCCCTGTGGGAATGTAAAGAAATTCATGAGCTGGTTGCGTCGAGGACGATTATGATGTGGGAATGTGATATGCGAAAGCATTCGAAACTTTTTTCTCAAGGTTTCGCAAATTGTGTTCTAAATGGGTGTATAATAAAAGGAAATGGATAAGTGAAGAAAAAGTGAGGCAGCATTTTGGCTCTGATTGCCCTGTCCCTAGTGAAAAATCGGAAAATTGTTGGTTGTATAGCATATCCGAAGTTCGAGGATGAACTCCCATTCAAATACTTGCGGGGGCCGATGAAGTGAAGAAAATTGCGTTCGTTGTCATTGTCGTCGTCGTCGGCGGCATTTTGTTGTGATGAGAGGATTGAAATTGCAATAAAATAGATATGCTCACCATCCCAACTCAAGTGGGTTTTGTCACGCTGTTTTAAATTTATAATTGCTAATGTGTGCAACATCGAAGTAAAAAAAGTGTCGTTAATTGATCAGTGAATGTAAACAATTTAAATAGGTAACGCCGAGTAGTTTGCGGTAATTGAGTTTACCATTCGCTGATTTTAATTGCGTTGAATAATTTTTCGTTTCCGTGGAGTTGTGCGTTTTGATGTTAACACCCCCCTAAATCATTTTCATGCTTGTGCTCGCTGGTTTCAATGGTTTTTCGAATCGATGAGGTAATTTTATATAGAACCACATTTTAGATTCAATGGTTTAATGTATACCATACGGATTATTTATAATAATTTATGGAGTATACATAAACTTGGTTGTTATTGTGTATCAAAGAGTGAATGTCAATAACATTGACTAATGTTTGACTTCGTGTCCACAGGCATTCACTATTCAAATGGTTGATGGGAAGGAGAGCGCGTATACGCCACCGATTTCCACACTGTCTCAGATGGATTTTCTAAAAAAAATTACAATTTGTAGTAAATATTGGTAAAATAAAATTGAGTATGTTCGGGCTTTCTTTGAATAGTTGTGTATTTTTTAGCGATATATCAACTCAGATGGAAATCATGCCATCAGGCTGGCGCTCAGTTACATAGAGACATATTCATTGTCTACAAGCATCGGGTGCCCCTGATAATGAAGAGTAAGTGGCGGAAGATTGACAGTTATGGAGTCCACTTGAGCATTATATACTTGTGACCGTTGAAAAATTATAATGGTGATAATGAAATAGAAAACTAGTTGATAACTAGTGACACACTGACAATGCACTTATACTGGAGCAAACTTTAAAATATTTATACTTAGGTATTTTTCAAAATTTGTAGCATTATAAATCTTGGTTGCGAGAAACTATCACATCTGAAACACTATACTTTCCGTAGCAATGTACAGTCTCAATAACTATTGTTAATTAAATTACCTACCCAAAGAATTGATTAGAAATACAAATAAATTGGATAATTTCTATTCAACTATTTCTAATTTCCATATAAATCGATAAAATAAAAACAAATCAATCATGCTATGCAAATTAAAAGGCAACAAATAATTAAATTGAAATCCTTTCACAATCGAATTCCAATACCACATTTCCGTCATATCCTACCCCATTAATCATTGACTCAAACGATTTTTTTTAGTATTTAATCCTTTTCCCACAGCAGCCGAGCCAACAAACATGTTCCATTTATAACGTTTTACGTTACAAATTTCTATTCCTTCTGCACAGACATAAAATGGCTTTTCCACAGTACCTACTGGGGCGAACCAAAAATCAAATCCCGAATCGGGTGCCGTCCGATTGATTTATGACTGCCACAGATTTTCTGTATCGATGTAATATATACAGTATTGTTGGACTTGTATGAGAAGGAATAACAAAAACAAACAATGGGTTAAGAAATGAACAAAAGTAAGTCCGACTCTATTATTCAACGGAATACAAATAAATGTTAAATTCAACATTCTAAGATTACTGTGCCTTTACCTAAGTAGTTTCCTATTTTTGAATGACTACGAAAAAAATTTCCAAAACTGAAATGTAGTTTAAAATAGTGCCCAACCTTTGAAGTAAAAATGTTTGCTATATTGCGAATAAATTTATAGGTAGCTGGAGCCACTGCACCGATCATTATTACCAACAAAAGCAGCATAGTATAACTTGACTGTAATAAGTTCCAATAATTTCGCGTACTACAAAAAGTAAATGTTCTGCACTCTTATTGTGTACAAATATTAAGCAGCCATTAGAGAGGCTGAAATTTTGCTAAAAAAAAGTTTAAAGCAAATTTCACATTTATGCTAAAGCTGACACCTGACAGTGTAAACAGTTTTACTGGTAGAAGCTAATTGCAGCTTGTTAACTTAACGGCATAATTCTTAACTTGAGAATCTTATAAAAATTAGTATACAAAAAAAAAACTATTACTTACATTACTATGACCATACAAAATCAAATTCCGAAAACAATACATTCAACCAGAAAAATCCTGAATCAACTAGCTATCCATCCCATTTAAAATTTTCTGCATGTTTTTAATCGTTGTTCACTTTGCAATACAACTGTTCATTTTACTTGTTGGTGAGCTTAGTCTGAATAAGAACACACACAAAAACACCTGATTTCATACAATTGACTGAATGCAATGACATTTTGCATGTGCATTTTTCTCTGTTTGCTGGAACACTCTTTTATTTTTATCTTTTTTAAATACGTTTGCAGCAAACTGAATGCAATCAATTGTAAAAGCGCTTGATTGCATTGTGTGTAAGTGTGGAGCTACCATAGAGTTTCGGCCCCGTAAAATGAATGAATGTATATCGATTTTGTGTGAAAATACTATTTTGCTGTTTTTTTTAATACGCGTGGTAGTTTTTCTATTTTAATTTTTTATTTGGATATTCCATAACATTTTAATTTAGTATTTTTGTTTCCCTTATCTCAACACTCAGCTGAATATTTTCAAGGCGCAATGTTTGCAATGATTACAACTTAAATACGATCGTAAAAAACGTTTTAAACAACAATGAAAGATATGCTAAAGATGGAACAGCTAGTAGATAGTGCATTCGACATAATGTCACCAATTGCTAAATAAATCTTTTTAAAAATATAATTTAGATAAACGAAAATTAAAATTAGGGAATTGATTTCCTATCATGATCTTTTAACCAGATAAAATTTAATATTCACTCCCGTGATATTTTGGAATGACTATATTTGAGTTTATCCTAAAAATGCTTTACATTTAAACAGTTCTACAGATCATTTGGGGTGGATCATTGATCTAGTGGGATGCAAACAATTCTCTCAAAACTTTGCGGGGCTGGAAAGCAACTCATCTGCGTCTGCCACTTCGACTCGTCTTATTCCTTCGACTTTTCGCAGATCGTTTTTTACGCTCGTTTTGAATGAAAATTTCTACAAACCATCTGTATTCTGACCTCAATATATGGTATATAAGAAGCTCCGGAATAGGTAAGTTCGCTCTTCTTCCCGATAGCGCCTATACAGTGAAACATTACGTGCTCCGAATCTGTGAAGATATTTTCGATAGCCGCCATACCCGGACAGGAACCGCGTAAGGTATGGTATAGTTATTAGTTATGCCACCACGTTTTATAGCTTAACCTGTTGTCGAGCACTACTCCTAGGTACATTTGTGACTCCTTTGACCCCGTACTTTAGTTTCCAAAGCGAAAGTTCGCATATTCTACAGTCTTTCGGCTGGTTATCAAGACAGAATCGGTCTGTGGTCAGCCGAGTCTTGTGGTACACCCGCGGTAACGTTGTAGTACCTACTTCACTCCATCGTCGGTATGCCACCTTAACTTAGCGTCAGTAAGGTAGTTTTCAACGATATTCAGCAGGTAGTACTTTGTTTCCATTAGGGATCTGGTAACGCATCATGACCTCTCCATCTATTGCCCAGTATTGCTTCAACCGCTGTATTTACTACCGCCTGTATGGCATCAACGAATTTTCTAAATCCTTACTGGTCATCTCACAAAGCTTCTTTATCATCTGCCGCCTAGAGCAGGTTGCCGTATATAATCCGTTCTAGGTTTTATCCCATTGTACCTAGTAGACATATTGGCCGGTATAAGTAAAACCAGATGCTGGGATTTCAATGAATTAGGGAATACACCCTCCTTAAGGAACTTTTGCATCATAAAAAGCTCCGGTCTTTTTCGGGCGGCCGCTTACAGTTCCTTCGGCACGACTGCAGGGATGCGTTCCGAACATGTTGGTCTGGTGGTGATTATCACAGTGGACGGCCTATGTGGGAATAGGTGCTCAACTCTTGTCTTTAGCATCGAAAGCATGAAAGCTTTGGTGTGTGGTGTTATGTTCGCTATTTAAATTCATTGTCTTTTTGTTACATAATGAAACCATCTTTGGGTTAAAAATGTTAAGAAATTCGTGCATGTGCATGTTTTCCTTGCCAATTGTGTCACGTGTATCACCAATAAATCGCAATTGGTTGGGATTCTCTCATTTAAATTTTTTTTTGGCGATGCCTCTAAAAGTGCCTTAAATGTTTATATTGGATATCTTCACAGAAATAACTCAATCATGTTTTTATTCAGGTGTTAAAATGAGCAGTAATCCAGAAAAGTTATCGACAGTTAAATGAGCATTGTCTAGCCGACCCGGCGAAATTCGTTCTGCCCAAAAACGTTAATGTAATAAAAATAATAATTCCGAGCGTGCACATGCTTCTTAACGTAATTCAGTCAATTCAATTTCAAACAATCAAAAATTAAACTGAAGTATAACAATGTCGTTGTCCACAATATTCCGCTTTTTCATTGAACAGGGTTTTTCGCGACAACGTCAGTGTCAAAGAAGAAGAAGTGACTAGGAAATTTGTCGGAAAATAAGACAGATTTTATATGCCGGTAAAAAATGACTGACAAGTTTAAAATAAAGTACAAAGAACAGAATAGAAGCATTGCGGAATTGAAAAATTAGATTTTTCAAATGTATTAGGTAAAAGCCGTGAAGTTAAATTAATGGAAATTGTGCGCTTTTCAACAATATTTGAACAAAACACTACTCCGGCAATTATAAACTGGCTTTGTTATGCTGATGCTTGCAAGCACATGTGCAAGCCACATACAATTCACAATGGAAATTAAAGATTCAGGGCTTACGAGAAGCTTAAGGTGCTTATGCTTAAATACAAATGTCAAATCGGACGGAATAAGCAGAATCCGTTCGTTTACTTTTATAGTTTTTGAATTTTTACAAACTTTTAAGAATTTTTACGTAAAATTACAAAAATTGCAAGATAAATATAACAAATTTGTTGGTGTAAGAATTAGAAAAGTTGTCACTCACCTGACAATAATTAACACAACCAGATTTAAAATGTCTCGTCCTATTTGGCATACGCGTTCACGTTCATATCCTTCATGATTTTCCATTCTTACTAAAAATTAAAGGAACAAACCTATCATCTTCGCCGTCGAATTTTCAACTTAAAATCGTTGCTTGAATGAAATTAGATTTGAAGTTTTCACAATCAACGCTTTCCATTACAAAGTTTCGGAGGGTTGAGTTTGCTGGACAAAATTATAACCGAGCGGGCTTTCGATTTTAAATTGTGTGGCTAATTACCAAAACGAAATCAAATGCAGTTGGTTAACCTCACTCTTCACAATGCAATTTCGATAGATATCTAACGTCTGACCACACACAATAGCATGTCCGTCCAATTCAATTGGAATGAGGAAACGAAAAGGAAACCTGTCATATTGCACAATGGCAAGTAGATTCAAAATACGTCGTGCACTACGACTGCGACGTGAAAGGTTTGACCTTTTCATTGGTCGCATATGACTTGGAAGCACCGAAATCAATCAATAACATTATTTTTAAAAATTTAAATAATTGTTGTATTTGAAGTCGCACTCCTCGTTTTTCTATCCTATTTATTTTTTTTTTTTTTTCAATGTGTTTTTATCCTTTCAAACAAAAAGCAGCCTATGTCCTTCCTTGGGCCAAAACGAAACCATCAAGCTCAAAATCGTGAAAAACAAACCATCCGTTCTCGAGATATACACGCACACACGGACTGCATTCTCTTTTATATGTACTCGACTAATCCTACTGTCAACCAACCAACCAGCAACTGCGCCCTACACTTAAGGGAGGTTGTCTGTCTCTGTCTCTCTCTATTTCACAAGTTATTATAGATATTACAAAACTTCAATCAGCATAATAAAAGTATAATTTATCCGACAAAAAAAAAATCGGATGGGTAAAAACAAAACAACTCAAGAGCAGTGATCGGACTTTACTCCGAAAGGAGTAGATCTGCTTCGCCTTTTGCAATATTTTAAAATCTACTCCACCACTCCTTCTTTTTCAAAATCTACTTCGCTTTTTAATTTAAAGTGGCAGTCTATAATTTTAATAAAAAATAGTACGAAACCCCCAAATGTGTTTATAAAAAACTATGTATTTTGGCTACACATTTGGCCTTTATACTCTGTATCTGTACTGTTTTTTATTAAAATTATTGACTTGGTTTGATACATACTTTATGTAGGTATACAATTCACATGGTAAGGTTCTTGTGATTTGCAAACTGAATGTGCAATTCATGTTACGTTTATTTATTTTGTTTCTTAATAATAATAATTTTTTGCGCAACAGGTCCGTAGGGACCCTAGGCCTAGCTTCTCGCAACCATTCGTTTTGTGTGAGTTTTCATTTTTGGAACGAATGGAAGGGATCTACAATTTTATGCCGATTCCAAACGGCTAATTGAGAAGCTCTTTCATGACAGTTATACTCTCGGATGTTTGTCAGACGTTCGCGAGAGGTGGCGCTTATTTAAAAACAAAACTGTTTTTTGTTCATTTAATATGAAACTGAAAATCTACTACGGAAATTTTTGTTTTACTCCGCCTTTTTTTTTCATTCACTTCGATATGAGATTTCTGAAGTCCGAACCCTGCTCAAGAGCCCATCATCATTTTTTAAATGATTTCCTACCATCGTATAAAAAATGGCGGAAACGAAAGCCCTTGAAACAAATTCGTGAACCATTTAGCATTTGAGGGAACACGCGAAAATTTGCTTTCCAATTTAAAAGATTATTGTGTTCTTATTTCGTTTTTTTTTTTTCTGGATTCCCATTACCCATCATCATAAATTTATTCCCAACAATTCGTTTTTCAATACTTTGTGTGTTCTTGTT
The DNA here is from genome assembly GCA_949126925.1 of Cheilosia vernalis. NCBI lineage: Eukaryota > Metazoa > Arthropoda > Insecta > Diptera > Syrphidae > Cheilosia > Cheilosia vernalis. The sequence continues at coordinate 10,239,665 of OX421362.1, forward strand.
GTTGGTAGGTGGGTAATATTGTGTTTTATTTTCAATTCGAATTTGTATCTAATCAATTAATGGAATTGAATAATTCAAATATCGACAGCAAAGTTGTAAAATGAATCTAAATTTTAAATATCTATTTAGGTATGAACTTGGGGACTGGCGGGTAGATAATGCAACTGAATTAAAATTTCCTTTTGTGATTATCGCAAACATGTAGCTCTGGAACTATTTTATTGATTAGGTAATCATCAGGTTTTCTATGGACCACCTGGGAAAATTTACATTTCCAAATATTTTAAATAGTATCTAGTGATCCCGCATGTTCACATTACACGGAGGAATTACTTTTATAGAAATAATTTTTAAGCCTTTTCGTCATCAGACAACAAGCGGACACTTTTTTTTTATTATTATTTAAACAGAAATGCAGGACATTCCAGGCCAGAGTAAAACGAGTGTAGCTGGTTCTTAATTATTTTTTTTTTTTTTGTTTAATCGCTGAATTTTATCTCAATCTTTTCTTCTTTTTTATGTGTTTCGAGCTTTTATTTTCGTATGGTGTTTCCCCGTTTTTTTAGTTATTCTGAACTTTAATTCGTTGCTTAATTAAAATGATTGAACTGTGTACACATAGGTCTTTGTTTTGTACGTAAATCAACGGTCGATATTAAGAATCCTGATTTAGCAAAGATTGCCGTTGCGCACCATTTTCATTACACCGTTCTTTTATTAAGTTTTAATTAGCACTTCTTGTGTACAATGGCAGGATAATCTCATAATGAGTGCGTGTGTTTGTGTTCGGCGAAAACCAAATTAATTTTCATTGTTGGATTACAGGAGAAGGCGGGTGGTGGTGCATTTTTGACTGCACTTGTATAGCCTCATCGGGTGTGTGTTATGCTTCATATAGTTTAATATGGCCCATGTTAGCGCAAGATTAAGGAATTGTCGTTAATCTCTTTCAACATTGGAGCTTTATTTAATCATAATGAGTATATTAGTTATATTTGCTTGATGATAAGACTGACATTGAGACTGCTGAAGCTTTAAGGTGATTAAAATAAAATGTTACCATTTGTATTCCAACTGATATACAGATAGAGGTTAGATCTTAAAATCAATCAAGTTTGTTGAGAAAATATTACAATATGATTATATTTATGTAGGTAGATTCATAATCATCGTTGTTTGCCATTTGGTAGTGAAACGTGAATAGAACTTGATAAAATCTTAAATGTAATTGGTGATTGCTTGGTTATCGATCCAATAAAATCTAAAATTTTCTGTGAAACACACAGGGAACTTGACTTTAAAACACATAATTTGTCATTCAAATTTTTAAAAACATTTAAACTGATCCAAGAGATACCACCAACTCAAGTCACTTTCACAGCCAATAATAATATTTGTCCTTAACAAATGCCCATCATTTTAGGTACATAGCATTATGTAAAAATAAAAGCAACTCAATACGCATGTGAAAGTCATGTTGGATAATGATGCCATGACGCTTGCATGTAATCCGATCAAAAGAGAAAGCCTCGAAGCGATTCCGTTTGGTATATAATCTCGTAATTATGACTTTATTCAATTGATATTACCGGTTGGATATTAGTTACCTACATGAAAAAGAGCAACCCTCATAGCGTATACAATTTATGTATTTACCTTGAAATAATCATTCCAGACAAATACCCTGATTGAATTTACCTTTCGATCCCGAAGTGTATTAATTTCACTAAATGCTACAAATCAGTTCTCAGGCAAATTCAAAATAAATAAGACATGAAATTTCAAAACCACTTTGCCAAAAGCAGGTCCTATTATACAAATAAAAGTTAAATTTTAACATGCTTGGCACATGTCGACTAGTATTGAGGAACATTGCTTGAGATGCCGAGAACTTTGTTTACACAGCATACATTTTTAAGATGTTTTCGTCCTCACTCTCCAAACCTTTTTTTTCGATATCGTTGGATAAAAAAACATTTTCAGAGCTTGAAATGCCTTTCTTTCGTATTGCGTGTGGCAAACAAGAAGAAACCTTGTCGTAGAATTTGTAGGGAGTCTAGGAAATACCCATTAAAGTACGTGATTTGTGTTCAAAGTTGAAGGAAAAGATTTCTTTCCTTATTTTCAATTTGCTCACCAATCATTGCACAAGGAATTTAAATCGAAGGGATGCTAATAGCCGACCTCTGGCCATATTAAATTAATTTGAATTTTTGTTGAAGCTTATCACCGAAAAATTGAATTGAACTTTTTTAATTGAATTTTCGAGTCAAAACTTTGAGGATAAGAAAGTAATGCCTAGAAATATGAGAATTTAAAAAGCAAGTACTAGCGAAAGCTTATTCAAACACTACCAAACGAACATTTTTAGCAGTTCAAACTTTCGAAATCAGCCCTAAGCATGTACATTGTACATGTGTACACATACTAGAGTACTAGACAAAGTTGGTTGTACAAATGTACAGACTTTTTTTCGGAAAACTAAATCTATCAATTTTAAATGAAAGCGCCGATAGACATTTTGTGCACTTGTAAGCGATGTTGTATATATGTTACTATTATTTAACTACTGTGCAATGTATGTATCAATTTTTGAATGTTAATAAAGGCTTTGATTAAAAAGGAAAAATTTTGGAGCACGAAACAACGAATAAGTTAAATTGGTTTTGGAAGACATTTGCTGATGCGGAATATTTGCGAAATGTGGTAACAGCAGGAAGGATAGTATGAGAACCCACATAAGTGACCACAACCATTTGATATCCTTTTGATTTCACCTATTTATGCCTTCGGCGATCAGGAAAGCACCCAAAAGCTTCAAGTGACCAATATACGAAGTTCACGGCCATCTTATTTTTCCATCGGTTAGACAGTCGACTCATTGTTCGCCTCCAAAAGGTGTGACCATGCTACGACCTCGGAAATAATACGTGCAGGCTAGCATGCTAGTGAGTCGACGATTTTTATATCTATGTACTCATACGTCACTCTCAATTTAGAGAACTGCGAGTCCAACGTTATCACAGCTCCCTAACACCGACTCAGCGGTAAGCGGACGCCATTGGAGTGCTTTTAAACACAATTACCCATCAAAAGCATCACACACACGTACTGTTCCGCTGTTGTCCTTATAACGCACTCAAACTACTACGCCGCAACGACCCCATTTCAGTAAACTTGATTCTAATTAAAACTCAAATTAAAACCAAATGCTCCTATATTTCCTCAACTCGAAACCAATAACTCTGTGTGCAGAAAACCACAGCTGTTTGCCAAAGCAAATGTCAATTATCTGTCAACACTTCACACCGAGTACCACCGTCACAGTGTATTAACGCCGACACAATAGAAAATAGGCATGCCGCTTAATTTGAATAAATGTAATTTCGTTATCAATTTCGACAACCGTATTAGGCCTCAAGCACTCTTCTTCAACCCCAATTTTTGTGGCGATTGGTGAGGAAAACACAATAGAATCTATAAAAAATTGGTTTATATTTGTTTCTGTCAGGCTTTGAATTTATCACACAAATGGGGGTCACTGACACCGATTTTTTATGTTGACAGAGAGCTACAACTATTTCCAACTAAAAATGTATATATTTTCGTCGTTTCCAACTTGTTTTGAGTTTGTTACAAGTTAACACATTGCACATGCCATGACGGAAAAACATACCCCTAAGGGCTCGAGAATTGTGCTACATCAACTGTGTATGTACAAAATGTAGGTATACCATCGGACGGGGTATGGGAAAAATAGTTTAACTTCTCCGATTTTGTATTTATTTTATTTTTTGTGTTTCCCTTTGTCGCTGGAAGGCATTGTAAATGTTGGATGAAAACACTGTTGACTTGGTGGTGAGGTTGGAAAAAAAATATCAAAAGTGTCGGACCCAACATTACATATACTTTGGGCATACAAGTGACTGACAGAAAATTCCATCAACATGTAAGTACGAGTGGAGCGCGCTCCACTTTTAGAATTCTAATATACAATCCTCTGTTATACGATGGTACAACCACCCTTGTTGATGTTTGACACCCCCTCTTCACCGACAAATGTGATGTGGTGCGAATAAAACGGTTAAGCGGTCGGTTGAAAGGGGTAAGTGGAAAACAGTTGGTTGGTTGTTCGAATACTTTTTTATGCTTTATACATTGCATTTTGGCTAGTTTGAATTGCAAGCAAAAGAAAAGGAAAATTAATGTCAGCTCGCATTTGTTGATATGATTTCAATGCGAGAATTTTTTGTGAGTTAACCATTTAAAGGCTGACGGTCCAATCCTGAAAATGCACAGAGCTATCGTTGAGTCTGTCAAATTTGCACAACAAACTTGTCAGGCAAGGAGGATACTAACAGCGACGACGATGATTACGAAGCAGGACTTCGTTTGTTTGCACAGATGTTGATTTAGCTGAATTTGAGTGACAAGGATGGTCGGGTAAGGGAGTGGTCTGATGAGTTGTCATCAATTACCAAAGGACACATGAGTTGTAAAACATATACAAGGATCAGCAGACGGAATGGGACTTGGATTGTTGATTTAAATCAATTTGATGTCTGAAGAATGGGATGTAGTCTTTAAGTTGGCATTATATCCTTTAGCAATTTAAATGAGTATATGGCAATGACATTAAATCAGAACAAAAGGGTTTGTAGCGAGGGAAAAGCAACTTGCTTACTGAATGTTGTAAAGAATTGTTGAGAGGGATAGTTTTCCTCATATAAGGAGAATATTTCTAAAGAGGTGGGACTCTGACATTTTAAAGGAGTATGCCATATCAAAGAACTGTCGTAGAATACGTTGACATATTATGGCACAAATACCAAAGATATGGATGCAAAAATATTACCCTTTCTTTGAGTAATCTCAATTAAGGAAGCGAAATCCCCTCTAGTGGGTTAGGTTTAATCATCCATGTATTTCAAAGAGCGATCCAAAACTCGAAAACCATTTCACTAATTGGATTAATATACTTGATTTTCAACTCAAAAAAGGCACCTCACATGGGGTGCCACTCAGCTGAAAAGTCAGCCAACCGACTATTTCAAAATCATAAATTTGTTAATTTGAAGTGAGTTAAAGTTCTAATAACGCAGAAAGGGGCCCAGGAGATGTGTGGTGATGCATTTAATAAATTAAACAGCAGTACCTACAACGAGTGACTTAATTTTAGCCTGGAATATAATTCAGCTCAATAGATGATAAAAAGTTTTCTCGTGTATAAGGTAAAGGGGAGGTGGAGTCATGTAAGACTTTAAGAAAAGTTGTAAGGATCTCACTTCATTATCATTTTTCCTTGAAACAAAATACATATCAATAGGAAATCCATACCAGAAGCTTATAAGTTGCTGAGCACTTACGAAACAAGAAGTTATAGAATATTTACGGAGCAAAGTTCGTTATTTAATATCGTATAATGAATATTTTTGCAAGCAATGAAACGGATGCAATATTAACAAAATGAGAGGAAATTTGTATCGAAAATAAGCATAATTCTACCAAGAAATTCGAAGAATTAAGGGATTTAAAGCATTAAATATTTTACCGCGTTTTAATGTGAATGCTTAACTACCAGATCTCAGCAGTAAAAATAAGTTGCAGGCACGGAGGGAGAAAAAAAAATCAATTTCACCCTTCTTCGTTGATAGATGGTGGCAAGTTCTATTGTTCTTAGACACATAAAACACTTCTCATGATCTCTGGGCCACCACAAGCTAACGATATCAATTTTGATGTATGATGATACTTTTTGAAGCAGGACATGAATTCTTATAAACGAAAAGAAATTCATGAACGATTTTTTTAATGAAAATAGTTTGTGGAAATAGCATTTATTTAAATTGTCATGAAAGAAATTGTATTCGCAAAGATTTTATTTAACTTAAATAGGAGTCTTGCAGCATTATTCTTGGATAAATAAAATTACCACTTAAAAAAGATAATTTTAGCTAAAAACTAAAATAAAAAATAAAGAATATCAAAAATCAAGCTGATCTTTTTTATGTTGACCAATTATATTTTTTTTCATAACAAGTTGACACTGACATGAGCTTTTTATATAACACTCCGATTGAAATGAAAAACGGTAGGACTTTTGTTGTGGGAAAAATATACAAAAACCCATATTTATTACCTCCGCTTCCTTGGAGTATAAATACGTCTCTCTCGGCCAGAGACCAGTCAAGTACTTACTCTTACATGTCATTTAACAATAATACACATATGACCAGTGTTGACATACGTAAGAATCTTCATAATTATTTATGTTACTAAAAAATATTAAATTTCACATTATAACAGGTGGTCCACACAAGTCTCTCTCAAAAATTTGTATTTTTAAGTAATTTTTGAGTTCATTAGTTAAATAGTAAACGTTCCCTGTTACTGAGAGCTTCAACTCTTAAAAAAATTGCATTATTATTTGAAAGCTATCATATCGGATGAATAACACAAAAGTGAATTTTATTCAACACTATTCCCTTTCATAGAAATGAATCAGTTCCTTATCTAGCATCGATTTTCAGATACCTTTCTAATAAAATGAGAGAACAACCAACCAAACTTTTTATGAACGAGAAAGTTCCGCTCGACCGTTTAAAAAAAAAAAAAACCTTTCAACATACAATAATATACAATACCCAACCCACATTTGAAGATAAATAGCCAAACGGAAGTCCTTAGCATAACCTTTGTAATAATAACCCGAATGAACTCCACATAGCCTTGTGCATAAATACGCACATCCTACACCTCCTTACTTAATGTGATAATGTGCGTCGGTCATGATTGAATGCTTTTATGATGGGCTCCTCCTATGCTCAAAGGAAAAACATCAAACTCATGACATGAAATTCCCCTCAAAGTCATAATCTTTTACATAGCACCACATAACACGTGCCAGGATTTTCTTATATGAAACCTCATCAATGCTAATCATTAATATTCTTTATCACAGTAAAAATCTCATAGTCATCATGGTGTTTCAATAATCCCTAAACAGCTATCTTGTGTGTATTTTTCTTTTAATCTTTTTGTGAAAAACCTCAGCAGATGAGCTGAGAAAGTATTGTGCACAAAGCCACATTTAAAAATGAAAAAAGGTTATGCATGACTCAGGCTAATAATAAATGTCACATAAAAATATAACTAATTCCTACTCCATTAAACTGACATTGAAACCCATCCATGACTTCAGATAATCCAAGAGTCAATTGATTGCTGTCACTCCGTCCGGATTGAGGATTAACCACAATTTCGTGAAATGAGGAAAAATCCCATTTAGTCCAAATCATCTCACAACGCATCAGGACTCACCCATTGTATGCCCCCTATTGCTGCAGAGTAAGTATTCATGAATTTCTGACTTTTCCTGCTTCATCTTTGGGTGTTTTTTCTTGCCTTCATTCCGCTTTATGATGTTGTTGAAATTGACACTTGTGACACATTGCCGACATGGAAATCATCATTGTCATTTGAATGAAATTTTGTCGTTGCTGCTGTATGACATTATTCTGAGGAGTATTTTTTGATGTTACATCATTAAAATTTATAGATGAGAAGAAAATCGATATCCAGGGTGTGACACATGTTATCCATTTATTTTATCCTGTTTATTTGCATGTCAGTGTGGCATTTTTTCTAGTCGCGTTTGTGTTTGAGATTAGAGTTTTGTGGTTGTTGATCTTCTTTTTTCTATTCCTATGCCTTAGTGCGTTCTTTTATTCGGATGATGGTCACATGGGGATAATTCGCATAAACACAAATTAAGTTCTTTATTGTAGGGGTGTTCACAGGATGTCAACAGAAAAGTTGTATTTTTGCCAATACGGGGATATTTTTGCAAGAGACTACGTCCTGTCCGATTTGGTTTAATCAGCTTATAGGGGCAATCGATTGTTGCCATTGATAGGGCGACAAGTGTTGGTAAGGAAGTTTAGTGGCTAAGTTGGTAGGGATTGTTTGTTTATGGCACTTTATAGCAACGTCACCACTTCTTGTCAGATTAATTATATGTCGAATGAGATAGCGAGATATAGCTATAGTTGATGCTGACTTTTAAAAAGGTCGTTAGACTTGCTTTTGGCAATACACAAAATTTAGGATGTATCTGCTGTATCTGGAAAAGGAGACCAAAGTATGAGACCAGCCACAATTTGGTATATGCTGTTTTTATTTCATATACCTAGTCTTATAAAGCTCTTGCAATCTCGATCGTCATATTTACGGAAAATCATATATGATCTGTTGACTTGAGGCATTGTCTGACAGACCTACGTTCAACCTGTTACGAGCATTTTTAATTTTTTTTTTCACTACTCGATTTTTATATACGCTAAATGGGTTGATATGGGTTAACAACACATATATAAGAATAAGAACCTACTCTGTTCCCTTTCGGCATGCAAACGAAATATACTCCTACACGTGTTTCCATATGTAACCCCACTTGACTTTTTTCTTCAAAATATGTTCTCCTAGGTCCTGCATCAAAAAGGTTGCCACTTTTAGAACCTACCTCTAGCAATACAATGAATAGTAAATCATATTTGGATTGTAAGTTTTCTGAATTTAAAATTTTGTTTCCTGGAATAGCTTAAGGAAAAGGATTTGCTTTTCTGTGTGCCATATTTACTTCTATATCACATTTTTCGTGAGATGCAAATACAGAAGGGAGAACCTATGCGATTGAGGAGAAAAAAATAAGGAATTGACGTTTTTTCTTTTCTACTACTTGGTTCGTATGGCAAATGTTGATAAATCATCTTTGTGCTGCGACGATGTGTGGAGTGTGGAAATTTATTTTTTCTCAAATAGCATTTCCGAGGAATTTTTTTTCCATGATTATTGAATAACTCTGCACAATTGTAGGTTGGGTGTGTAGCAGTTCTTTCAAAAACATATATAATAATAGTAATCGATTCTGAGCATATTTCAGTTTGTGTATTATATACCTTACTCAACAGTTATGCAACTGATGTGAGAAACAAAATAATTGTAACAATTAGCGGCCATGCATTAGAAAGTTTGCAAATTTAGGAGGCTTAAAAATTAATGGCCATTCCCATTAGTACTGGGGAGGTTATTTGAGCACGATCCAGCCATATCATCATTGACCTGTCTGTATCATTCAAAATATGATTCCTGTATTATGCTTCTATTTTCTTTTTCCTTTTTCCTATTTTTCCTAAATTAATTAGCAGAAATTAAAACCTGTTTCGATTCGAGACTTTCTTTATATTGGAACCATATCGCATGAGTCGCATACTTTTTTGCGTACTGTTGTGACACTTTTTGAAGCGGTGGAACCTTCGATTTGCAACCAAGAAAGAGAAAAGAAAATAAGCCTTTCATAAAATGGTCGTGTCGTGTCTGGTTCTCACTTACCATCGTACATTGTTCTATTTAATGCCCAATTTAACCCAATAACACTACCTCTATTATGGACCTGAAAATTGCTCCCAGCGGTGCTATTCGTTCAATGTGAATTATTCCAAGAACTTTGGTAAATAATTCTCAACTGGGCAAGCACTATCCAAAACACACGTCTTGTATACATGCTCTGCTCAGTCTTCCGAATTCTTTTTTGACTCTTTTTTTGTTTTCCTTTTTCTTCACAGACTCATCGTCATCTCTCTCATCATGAACATCATGAAGCGAGTCACTATTGTGTAGCAGTTATAAATCGATTTCACCGAACGACGTGCTATCGAAAATAGTTACGAGTATGATTTGCAATAAAGGACAGCCACAATCGCAAAATTCAAGCGTTAAGTCATAATATAAAAAAAAAGGTTATCCCAGCGGAATTTGTACAAAAACCACACACACCCATAAACGAAAATGCTATTATGACAAAACGTTACACCTACATTTTAAAAAACCTAGATAATAATCGGTGGCATTTACTTGTCGATTAGGATAGTAGACATAGTCTTCGGAGGACTCTCCCCTACCGTTGGCTGCTATTGCAGTGTGCAAGGTGCGCACGTAGTCACGAATCATTTTTCGTAATCGTGATAGCTTTAGAAAAACCAGGAAGAAAAAAAAAACTCCTCGTGCAGGTGTGTCTCCAAGACGAAGTGACGTTACGATTAGACAATGCGGATTCAGTTCCTTAGATAGCCGACTGTCTACACTTACAAATGAGCAGGATTACTAAAAAATCGTGACACATGGCTATGTACTATTATGCTAGTAAAATATCAGCTATCGCCTGCGGGACACGATGTAAGCAGACGGTGCTGCAGAAATCAAGAGGACAACGGGATCGTGATAAATTTGATGCACTGGAATATGTACACGATAACGAAAATGCTATAGATATGGATCTTAGATGCCAAGAGGTAAGTTTGATTTATTTTTTTTTTTGTTTGTTTTTTTTTTTTTTTTTTCTAAAACGTTTGGTTCAAATTTAATTTGAAATTTAAAGTAAGATCTGTGACGATAAAATAATTCAATTTCCTTAGCTTTTGATAATATCAAATGAATAAAATATATCTTGGACACGAAAACGGTTTTGATTAGGTTCTTTATTTGGAATCAAGAAATATACCTACTGAGTTTCTACGGTGAACAAAATATTTTGCGCTATCACCAATTTGGAAATTGTGTTCGCTTGGTTGATTGCAATATTGGTAAACAATTTTTGTTATATTTCTGCTATTATAGTTATAATAATGGCTAGGTAAACAAAGCGTTTTTAACAGAATGTACAATTAATTCCTTGTTACTATAATATATAGATAATAGATTTATTTTACAAAAATTTTTTTAATTGTAAAATGATTTTTATTTTATCTGATTTATTCCTGTCTTTCTCAAAAATTTAAAAAAAGGAAGTGTCAGTCTTTTTCAAAATGGCTGCCGACCTCTGTCTTCTTAGATCCTAGTGAAGTTAGTAACATTAATAAATTGGTTGCGTTCAGCCGCAATAAGAAAAAATGAGAAAACGATGAGTTGTCTGATAGATAGCGTTGCTAAATATGTTACATAATATAAATACACATCGACAAGCGGACATCTTTTACAAACGCTTCTTTAAACAAGTTACCTACTCTCCGGCCAAATGTGGATAACTTGTGGGGTTTTTCTCACCCCAGATACGGTAATATCACTTATAAGAATCATAGATCATACAATACTTATTATGCATTGGTTAGAAGCTAGTCAAAGTGTTTTATATATCCATCTCTTGATCCTATTTTTAATATCTGGCAGTATCACTTCTAGTGTGATTTTACTCACCATAATGTAGATAAGGCTATCACTACCAACAAAACTCAATAATTTATTATATTTGATGTATATAGCTTCCTTAATTTCAGTCAAATCTAATTAATTTTATATTAATTTTTTAAACAGAACTTTCCTCTTGTACTCGTATCATGTCCATACAAATTTACTTACATCCCAAAAAAAGGTTGAATCCTGATGCGTTAAAAAAAAAAAAATGTGCCGACCACTTTCAGAATCAATCAAATTTCCCATTTGTACAGCAAATTAAATAAATGTATTACACTTGGTATACTAAAATCACTTATCATGTGCTGTACGACATCATATGAAGTTAATACCACATCTATGGAAAAAAATTCAATTTCATTTTGTTCTTTTGTTCGCAAAATATTTCGCCGTACCGAGAATATCGTTGCATCAGCTGTTTCATAATTAAGGTGCCAACACCTCAAAGTAAACACAACCAGAGTTGTAATTACATATTTTTATAATGCATGGTAATAACTGCCTGCTCGTTGCTGAGGTTTGTATAAAATCGATTCACCCTCTGACTCTGTCACATCTGATATTTCCGACTTATGATTTTTGTTTCCGATTCTTGATAATAGCGTACAAGCTGGTGTTTACGTTTTGGGTGTCAACTTCAATGAGAAAATTAATTAAAAACAATAATAACAGTATACGCAGTTAATTGCAGATTTTTGCAAATTATTGAATTTCATGCAATTTGTATGTTAATTATCTTACTCGAGAGTCTGGTGGCATATTGGGTCATGCTCTTAGTACCAGTCTGTTGTTCCATAATTAAGATTTATTTAAATATAAATTATGGTTTTGTACAAGGAAAACGGTTAAGAGTGTAATTTATTTAGGTAATTAATCAAATCGAGTGTCAACAAAGTAACAAGCTAGGATAATGCCAACTGATTTCGTAGGTAGTTTGGTCGACCGGTCATATGCCCATTGGAAAAACCGCTTCCATAAGTAGGTAGTCTCAATTGTATAGTAGAAAACTTCAACGAATAAAACACCTTATTAAAGCTATATTACTATTTATTATAAAGAAAATATAAACTATAAATTAATAAACATGACTGCACTCATCTGCTGCTTCACTTCGAATCACTTTTGTAGCTTGTAGACCAGTGACTGTAACATAATTAATCTACCTACATCTATTCTGCCTACTCCTCCGGCAGCTCCTTTACATTTTTTATCTTCTTCTGCTACACAATCAAATTAAATGCCCTATATCAATTGTGTACACACATTACTCTGTATACATTCAATTCATAAAAAGAAGATCGGTCGGTCATTTGCTTATTTGCCGTTTTAAATTTCATACGAGCAAGTACAATGTTCAACAGAATTTTTGTGATTTAAAAACTTTTAATTGCATTGCTGCAATGCAGCAAACATTCATTGGGGATCATTTTTGCCTTCTTTTTCTCTTTATTCACAGTCAGCCAGTGGCTGCAATTGTAGATTGAATTTTCAATTTAAATACGCGGTTGTAGAAGCATTAATGACCATGCCAAACTGTTAAAAGCTGTTGAGTGTTTGTATAGGAAAAGTATTATCAATCAATTTTTCGAATGGCTGTATGAATCGTCCTTTTAACTACACATTGGCATCAATAAAAATTAAAACACAAATTAAGTACCTTAAGTGTACATATTGTGTTCTGTATTTAATATAATTAGCGGTCCCTGTGGGCTGGGGGTGGTGATGGCGGTAGTACCTCATTTTACTAATATACAACGGAAAAAAAAACTAGGGCAACTAAGTGATGTGAGTATTATAAAATAATAAATCATTTCCGTTGGGGAAATTATGGCGACATTTTAGGTCTCATTAATTCATTATGGTGTGATTAAGCTACAGCGGTAGACAGCGGATTAATGTGAACATTTTTTGGTGGCTGGATTAGGGTTAAATGTTTTATTGAAGGGAAACCACTGTTTTCTGTGGTTAAATAAATAATGGATTTATGTTTTGTCAACTCTATGGCTAGTTGCGTAATTAATTGCATGCTGAATAGAGTACAGGAAACGGATGTAAAGATTTTAGGATTAAGAATAACTACTTGCATTTTAATTTGTATCCTAATGCGTTGTTTTGCTTTGAAATAATTAATTACCAAGGAAATTATTAAATTTAGATCTTACACATTCTATGGGCGTATTTCTATTAGCAAATGGGTATAGTGTATACCGTATACACTTTATATCATCAAGGTTATCTAAGAGTACAAGACAAATCGGAAACATAACGTACTTGCATAGAAAAATAATCGCTACTGAAAAAATACAAAGAATTTGTGTTCATTCAAAAACGTCTATGCGTGCAAAATCAATGCAGCAGTCAGTAATAGTATTAGATAAACTGGATTAATTTAAATTTATTTAATGTCAATGCCATCAAGTCAGAATAAGAAAAAATGCAGTCAATTTCAGGCAAACACATTCTTCTCTGCACAAACTACAGAGTCTAGGCAAATAATTACAAATTTTCAATATAAGGCCATCGAAAGAAGGCTTGGAAATGGAATATTTCGTAAAACGACTACTACCGTATGATTATATACCTAAAGCGTAATCGTCCACATTAACTAGTAAACAAAATAAAAACTACTTCTAGCTTTTATCGAATTTACATTTTTGACATGCGATGTCATTATGACGTGAGCACTTGTCCTAAATTCGTCACTACGTGTCTTTCACAGCGCTTGATACAAGTGACGTAACTAAAATGTCACGATCAATTGACAAATTTGAATTAATGTGTGATCGGCTGTCACTGGCTTTTGGGACTGAGTGACCAATAAAATGTCACGGATTTTCAGTGACATTTCACGAATTTCTTCATTTTCACTCGTTTCTCACTTGATACATTATTTCCATGAGAAGACGATGGTCGTAAAAAAAAGGACATAAAATTATAGTATTTTCATTATAGGAGATGGAAGTCCGTATGTGAAAAAAGGATTTGAGGGTACTTGGAAACATCTTTCCTGCACCGGCAGTTCCTTTTATTTCAAATATTACTACATATAAAGTGAAAACATAAATTGGAAAAATATTGTAGTATTGCGGATGGAAATGGAACTGCAATCTTTTGTGGAGATAATAATAATGAAATTGGCTTTCAAGATTTCTTTCACCTTGAAAAACAAAACTATATAGTTTTGTCCTGTGTTAGGGAATTGATGTCATTTTCCGTACATCGGTTTATTTTCAGATTTACACAAATATGTAAACAAGTTTCTGTAGCCAAGTATACATATTTCAAACCCAGCCAAACAACAATAAATAGTTTTTCTTATTTGATTTTACATACGAAATCTCAAATTTGAGGGCAGAATCTGATAATCCCAATTGAAAAACACAAAAATTAATTTGAAGAAATATTTTTGTTTTAACTGAGTAAACTGTGATTGGAATTTTGCAGTAAATGTAAATATACATGTTTTAAATTATCCTGCCAAGCAAGTTTGGCTTCACCGGTGAAAAATACAATTTTTGTTTAAATTGAAAACGATCTGTATGAATTTTGTCACTCGCGTTTCACAGTGTGATCGTCTGTCACTTGGTTTTGTCACTGAACGTCGTCACGGCATGACAATTCTATTTTGTCACGGATTTTGGGACAAAATGTCACGCGCGTGACCTTAAAAGTGATACCGTGTGATCGGGTGTCAAGTGCAATTAACAGCGCAATTGAGACGTGTAATCTTATAGCTTTATAAATCCAGTTACATTGAGTGCAAATCAATCGCCCACCAACCACCAATGTCCAATGCCAACTGCGTGCTTCTCTGTTTCTAATTAATATTTTTTTTTTTCCTAAATAACTAAATACTATAAACTGCTCACATTTATATGAAGTGGTTATTATTCAAACGAATGCTAATGCTCACACTCCCAAAAGCTCAAGCCTGAAATACATCCTTGTTTCAGAAATACTTAATAACTCGAAAAAGTTTAGTGTTCTCTCGACACTCGAAAGCAAATAAAATCCAATATCCCATCAGCAGAACAGACAAAAAATAAAACAAGTAAAAACTTTATGGAATTAAATTCGAAAAGTTTCTAAAAATCTAAATATCCTGCATAATGCAGAACTACACTTGAGTTCACATCGCATCCCACATCATAGCTATACCGGGCGGCATACTGCCACATGATGTATACGAGTCGAGTATGTACCTACATTCTACACTACTGATGGATGGATGGATGTAGAAATCTTGCCTTGAGAGAATTTTTAAGTATACGCAAATATAGTGTGCATTTCGTATTTTCATCCTTAAAAGGCTCATTTCTGTTCCATTTTCTTCTTCGCTTGTATGTGATATACAATTTAAGTACTTTCCATTAAAATATTAAGAAGTAGAAATGAGGACATTCTTTGACTTGGATTACTCGTTGTCTAATTTTCCTATTTCCCTCAAAGTATAAAAATAAATATGACAATATCTACACCGCATTTATATTAAACGAAAAGCTTGCAATAGAATTTCAATTTCGAAACATTCAAAATCCAATTTAAGATACATTTGCGCTTTCATCAACTACCTGCAAAGAAACTATGGAGGGCTTTTCTACTTCGAAGAAGTATACCACATCATTTTCCTTAGACGTCTTTTCCTACTTTCTCAAGATATTTCTTTTCTCTCAATTGATGTTTGCATTTAAGGGGCCAAAAAGGAGTCACTTGCAGTCTTCCTCTATATCATGGCTTCACTTTGCAACCAATCTTTCAACCAATGGTTGATTTCTGTGGCATCATTGGGTTTTTCTTTCGAGAAACCTATTTTTGGAGAGGAAGGGCGAACCAAACTAAAGCAGACCCAGAAAGTACCTATGTCCTTATTTGCATTTATTTATCCTCTTCCTACTGCTTGTTTGCCTCAGCTACCAGATAAATATTTGCGATTGCGAAATGCAAACAAATGGAAATGGAATTGAGGAGGCTACCAGCATATTTTCACATGAAATTTCACTTTCACAAAGGCACAGTACTCAGTATCGATGTTGTTTTGCGCAATGTCCTTTGGGACGATTGCCTTACTTACTAGCTAAGCAAGGCCGCATTCACAGATTGCACTTTTGAATTAGTACGTTTTGACCACAGAAACCTTTGGCTATAACGAAAGTAAAAGCCTCTACGGAATCTGGGATCGCTGCCAGGATATTTGCACGTCATTGTCTTTTCCGTTTTTTTGGCTCTGTTGGCTGTAACCCAATAGAAACATATTGGGAACATACTTCTGTAAAAATAATCATTTAGGATAACACCAGCCATGTATGTGTATATACATGCATAATTTTGTTACCGCACTTTTACCCCATCCATGAAGATAATTATTTGATAACATTACCTAAGGGCACTTCCTCATAGATACGAGTATGATGGAAACATTCTATGATGGCAGAAGCGATTAGCATATAAATGACTCCAAAGCTGATAAAACAATTTTGGTATACCACATTTGCTTTTCATGGGTATTGGGTATTATGGCACAATAAGATTGTGTTTGAAGTTCCCGATGAAAGTAATCGAGATAGAAAGCAACTTCTAGGTGAGCAACCAACGAAAACCAGCATGAGTTCGCCTTCAGCAGAATAGAATAACATACCTAAAATGTATACAGTAAAAGCAAAATGGCTTTTCATAAAACACACAAGTTCCGACACCTAAGGATAATGTGCGAGCATATTTGTATTAACATTTTTAAAGAAATTCAAGCAGATAAATTTCTTCTAACAAAACATTTCTTACGACATAATTCAAGTTATTCGACTTAATTTGTGCATTATTTGGTAACGATTTAGCTTCTTAAACATTTATTAGTTCGACCAGACAACCCAAAGAGCATTTCCCATAAACACGAGTTACCCACCCCCTTTTTTAGAAAAATTTATTAGAAAAACAACTTCATCAGTATGTCATTAACATTTGGAAACGTTTTCACCCATATATACATCTGGAGCAAAAAACCTGACATTTTCACCACAATTACAAGGATTTTTCCCTGAAATGGAAACCAAAGCCACAACCTTCCATCCGAAAACTATTGACCTACTTCATATCCTCTTTGCCCATTCAAATATATCCACCTCTCACATCATAATGCGCGAAAAACCTTTAAAACTGCTCAGATCTTCCCCTAAAGCAATTTTAAAATATTCACACCAGTTTGTATGAAACCAAAAAAAAAAAACCTTCACCGGCTAAGTTTATTAAGGAGAGATCAAAAGGATCCCTCCACAGCAAGAGCCTCTTGGGGACTTGCAAAAGCTGTACCTACTATCACAACTCAATCCACGCCGACTAACCACACTCTAGTAAATTATTTTTAAAGCACTATCTCTAAAACCACACCACCTGCCAACAGTTGAACTAGGGTCCATTATAAGACCTCGAATCAGTATGAACGTACTAAAAATATACAAAAAAAAAATGAAAGCAAAAACCGGAGGGGAACAAAAATATGTAAAATATTTTCAAGTATCTTAGGCCAGAGAGAAAATCCAACGAAAAACAGAAAATCGGGAGAGGGTGTAAATATTCTCCTAGCCTAGCACGACCAACCCCAAGTTCTTCTCGTACACGACCACACCAATTGGCTTCCATTGAATCGGAAAAGCAAACGCTCAGAGGAGTTTTAAAGTCATTGGGAAGCACGTGGAAATTAAAAGAGAATTCTCCAAAGATTTTATGACACTACCATTTCGACCACATCTTTACAGATAGCCACTCTTGAAGAGGTATACCGTGGGCGGGAGGTGAACATACACCTGAGAGTGAAAAAGGAAAATCGATTGCTCATTGAAATTCCGTTGATGTCAAATAGTCGTTATACACCACTTGCTGCTTCTACCCACAAGGTGGGGAGCAGCGATTTTAAAAGGACTTTTGGGTTATGCGTGCACTTGTATATTTGCCTTTGATGACAAACACAGGGTGTGTACTGTGCATGCTTATACTTAGGAAGTTATGACAGATTTGCAATTTTATGAGGATTTTGTTTTTATAAGAAATGTGTCGTTAGCACTGTAAGCAAATAGGTTTTAATGTTTCAAATGAAGCACGTATGGCGGGCAAGCTCCATGTCGATTTAAAATGACATTAAGCCGGATATTATTTGAACCAATCAGCTCCGGCATGCTTTGCCTAACAAAAAAAATTACAAATAGCAGTCACTGAAAAAATGATTTCTTTGAGGTAATAATCTTTTCTGTGTTGACCTTCTGATGCGTATTGAGAATATTGTTCTTTTTTTTCAAAGCTATCCAACTTTGCTAACAATATTTGAAATAGCAAAAGTTAGTGAGGAAGTATACAAAAGTTTTCTTTGTTCGTAAAGTCAGCATTAATTATCGCTAAGCTGGTCTTTATACTTTTTCTTTGAAAACGACTTATAATTGTGCGAAAAAGAAAATGCTTTCAATTAAAAATTTAAGTAGTTCCAATATTTAAAAGACAAAGTTACATAACATTCAGACGAAACGTAGTTACAAAAAAATAAAAGCCCATTCATCATTAGCTGTTGTTTGCGAAGTAAGTATGCAATCACTCAAATGCCTACACAGATAAATACCTTCGTAATGATGAATGCTTCTTTCGAAAGAACTGTATACGATAAAGTAAATTTTGAGACAAATACGTAAATCGTCTTGCTCTACCCCATTATTTTCCTAATGTGATTAATATATGGACCCTATACTTTTCTATACAATTTTCTGTAACGTATTTCCAAGGAACATTAAATACTGTGAAACTTCATTAATTTTTGTGGATCTGAAAGGCTACCAACCACAAGCATTCTTTTACGAATACTTGACTTTTTGCCAAATTATTTTTGGTTCGTTTCAGCTCTCAGACATTTTCCTTTCGTCATGTCTCGAGTGGTTTCCTGACCCGAGCATTTGATTTTGATAACCTATATACTAACACTCTATGCGATTTCAACATTTTGACCCACTGTCAGATTATGCCAGAAAATTTCATATTAAATTGAAGAATAACTCCATAAAAACATGAGAACGATGCTAGTAATAAAGAGATTCGTAAGTAAGTACTGTTATTTTTTTTATGATTCCGAATTTATAACGAGCATAAAGGGTGGCGTCGCTATCCTGCTTAATTTTACTTCTCATTTCATTTGATTCAATTGATGATAAGGTCACTTAGAAATAAAACAAAAAGGGAAAAGGTCTAAAGCGTACTACCTTTAAAAGGGTTGCCTAAAATCGCATCTTAAATAAGAAAAAAACTCATCGACTTATTATTATGCCACCCTTTTTCTTCGGCTCTTTTTTGGCGATCATTATTAGAAAATCTAGTTTCTTGCATAAATTGTAGGTATGACAACCTCACTCACAAGAAAATATATTCTGATGAGGTTACTTCTTTTTTGTTGGTTTGGGTTTTTTATTTTTACTCTCTTCTAATTTTAAAACACTATAAACGTGTATGGTAATAAGTTCAAAAGCTTTAAACAGCAAATATGAAAAGTTCTACCACTAGAGGTGCTCTGAAGTATTGGTCGTCGCATCACCATACCGCTCAAGTGGGTAGTCATCTAAAATAACAGTCTCCAAAGGCATCGTTTTCCTCAAGCTATTAGTAACAAAGTCTTGAGAAACTCTCATGAGTTTCATGAGCAATAATCTCCCCCTATATAGAAGTACAAACCAACGTTTTCAAAGATGACATCGACTGTGGCGATATAGAAGATGTTCTCTGGGAACTCTTTAAAGACCATCAAGAGTGGAATTCTCATGGCTCTGATGGGGTGGACTCAAAAGTTTCAAACATTTCCAACAACTTTAATGCTATTATTAAAGTTACGAAAATTTCCTCAATAGCTCCATACATAACATAGTTGCTGTGTTTCCATTTCTCTTCAATACGTCAAAGTGAATCCATTTACAAGTGCAAAGGATGTAGAAACAAAGTTTCGACGGCACTCTTGATGACTTTGCATATGCAGGCTACACCGCCAAGTATAATTTTGTATGCTCCACTATTCCGCAAAGGCAATGTTGTTTTTTTCTCTTATTAACTATTTCATAAAAAGTTTAAAAGATTTCAACACTTCAAGCTAGTATTTAAGTTTAATATTTTTACCTCACTTATACTTAATGGAAGGAGGAGAGCTGAATACATCCTTCATTGGTGAGAAATTCTCAAGATGATTTGCGAAAGTGAGAAGTATCTATTGCATGCCTTGCTGAAAATTTCAAATATTCAAGTGCACTTAAGGGTGTCGAAAACAGAGAGCAGTCTTTCGTATTGTTGGGTATATTTAAATAAAATGCACACTTTCAATGGTGTAAGGAGATTGGGTTCCGTTAACGACTGCTGCACTCTACGGAATATAAATGGAGTAGAAAATGGGTTTATTGAATGAAAAGTGTTTGTCCTGAAGGTGAAGAAAGCAATGAGCTCCGCACTGGCGATAATCACAGTATAGAATTCTGTTCGAGAATCAAACAAATCGAACACGTTTCGATAATAGTTCTCTAGTTGAATCATTAAATGCAACTACTTTGGAGGCACTCAATATGGCAAATTTGAACAGGTGTAAGTTTATTTATTCTTATATGAGGCTAACTCACTCTAAGGGGAGATTAGGGTAACCTGATGTTGAAGTTGATTTGTTCGCTTTGAAGAGTTGGTTTGCATTTAAGTTCAGAACAAATTTGTGTCATACTAAATTAAGTTGATGTACAAATTCATCCCTTTAGTTCAACTTTCGTTTTAGAATAAGCCTTCTGAACAACTGCTAACTTTTTGCGAAATTAATACAATCGATTATATAACCTGGGTGAGTAAAGCGTTTTCTTTCCCAACCATTTTTTTATTGCATTACCCCTAAAAAAAGGTTTAAATAATCCATTAACCTTCCCTTTTTTTTTTTTGTTGGTTTAATAATGAAAATAACAGTAGCATCGTAGAGGGTAGTAAAGTATTTCAGTAAGTTCGACAATGAAAATTCATTCAATTAGTTTATAATTTTATATAGTATTCTATTGTTAAAAGTAATTCGACCTACGCTTTTTTTTAATGGATTAGATTGCAATTTTTAAAATCTAGCATTTCAGGCTTTTCTTTTTTGATGAATAATGAAGAAGAAAAATAAGAAAGTGTAAAAGTTTCGCTTAGCTTTAAAAAGAAATGTTCTTGTCGAAAAATATGTTTCCAGTGGAATATAACTGCACTGAATATCACAAAACGTCAAAGCAAACAATTAAAAACAGGAAAAAACCATTACTTTCTATTGTAGGACCATTTATAAAATAAGCACTTAAGTTTGAAAACTTAAAGAGTTCCTAAGAACTTTTCCATTATTTTTTACAAAAAATATTTCAATCAATTTTAAACATTTGGAGTGCAATTGACAAGTTACTTTTTTTACACAAATTCCCGCACAACTTCTTCAGAATATAATACATACACGAATAAGTTAGTTCTACTTCTTAAATCTTCTTCATTTTATCAGAATATAATCTTTTATGACTGATAAACTATCCAAAAAAGATTTTGGGAGCATAGTATAATTAATAAATATTTGCCTTTTCATGCTATTGAAACACTATCTCATCTCTATATCTCTTGTAAGTAGAAAAAACTAAATTTAACTTCCCCAACAATATTCTCAACATCCTGGCATTTTGACAAATTGCAATTGATGATGCATATAGCTGGAAAAAGTTTGGTGTTAGAATTGCTCCAAATCCTCCATCTTCATTATATAGGTATAATATGGAACCGCGTGGGAAATCAGAATGCGGAATAATTCAGTAGCACATTCGTATGAAATACATTTCCCAGACATGCATAAATCAAAGTAGTTCCAAGGTTCTTAAGCTGTCGTTTTTCTCATTCCTCTTGGCATGCGAAACGCTTTTAATAAACTGGAAGAATAAAAAAAAAAACTTTTCCAAGGTTTCGCAGGATTTAAATATAATATCTGTGTGCGCTTCTTTTACAGAACTTTCAATTCAGACAGGTACCTACTGTCGTTAGAGAAGATTTATGGATATAGAAAAACAATTCAATTTGTGGACATTCTTTTGAATTTTTGGTTTACCACTAAATTTTTCACGTTTCACAAAATCAGTTAGAGTTATTTCCATGCAAACTAGTTTGCCTGTGTGAGGACTCTCGGTGGTAGGCAAATGTTATTTACTACAATGGGCCTGTTGGGTAAGAGTACTTATACCAAGGCAAAGACAAGCAGAGAAATCAATAAATTATAGAAAATATCTAAGGCCCATTTTATTCACTCGAAGTTGAACACAACTTGGGGATTTTTATATGGGAAACTTCCCAAGTTGTGTTCAACTTCGAGTGAATAAAATGGGCCTAAGAATGTTACAATTATATTGGTTTCTTTAAGATATTTAACCATTTTTGTCAGAATAAGTTATTGTCGAGCATTAAATCAAACATCGGAGTTCACCTTGCCTCCATAGCTGCAATGTGTATGGCACAACTACTACATGCAGGATGACTACGAATTACCCATCTGCACATTTATATTGTCTATGGAAAGGAACTTCTAGGTGCCTTCATAATTGCTTATAGCTCATAGTTTTCTCCCAAAAAACACCCACTACCCATCTACGCGGAATAAGATGTATTAATACAGCCATCATAAATATCCGTTCCCTGTGCGCGATCCATTCTATCAATCATTTTTAAAACATGCACAAAAAGTCGCAGAAGGAAGAAGAAAAAGCACAAGACGACGCATTCAGACCAGAAGCTTGTGTCATTTAATAAAAAGACAAATCTCTATCTAGAAACTTCTTTCTTTCTTTCTACGAGTCAAACAGTGTTCTACCTTCTACTTAACAGGATAGTCACATTCGCATTCATATATTCATAAGAAGAAGGAAATTCGTTAAAAAAAATCTTCTTCACTTTGTTTGTCAGTTAAGAAAACTGTCTGTACTATGATAATGTTGTCGAAAATCTACTCACTTACAACAACAGCAGAGAACATGAAGCTTATCCTTTGTCTTTCCATGAGATTGCTCGTTAAATTTGCCTGTCCTACTTCCTTCTTCAGACATATACAAACATATCTACGGGCAAAATACTGAGCAAATATCTTGCTTAAATTTTGTGTTTGAAATAATTTCTACAATCCCTTAAAATATGTATGGTATGCAGGGAAGAAATGTTTATTTAGAAATACACTTCGAGCTTTCCCTTATTTTGTATGCATGCACGAAATCAAATTGGACTTTGACATTTCGGAAAAGTTTAGAATTTAATCGTTTCCCAGTTTATATTCGTATTTCGAACGTCACAGGTGCCATTGTCTCCAATCCGAATGCGATGTGGGACCTTCATGAATTTGATGTGTGATCTATACAGTCTTTCGAAAGTGAACTTTCTTTGTCATGGTCGGAAGTTGCGTTAAAAAAAGAAAATTTATGATTTCGGCTTCTATTAGATGTAGTAATGACATAAATAAAAGACAGCCGGATTTTTAAGAATTTTTTATTTGTATCAGATTCCCTTGGCACCATAAATGATGACTGATTTTTTTATTGACGTGATGTGAGATGTGAGTTTTGCACTAGCACATCTTTATAAAGTGTTCGACTTGTGATGGATTCTTAAAAATACTGTATATACAAACTCTTTTCAAAGTTCTTGACTTCGGGGACGTTCGGATACCTAGCTTATGTAAAATGTCAACTAGATTTGTCGGGACTATAAATCCGATCCCATTTTTGGACTCTTCAGAATTCTGCAGCGGCCACTCTTTTTATTTTAAATTTGACTCTTTGAAATGTCAACTGAGTATGCAGGCAGGATTTCCTTCACTAGATTTGTCGGCTTCCCCTCCATAATCGTCAACTGCAAAAACTATACACGTGACCACTCTAGGCCAGTAAAAACTGAAACACATCTAGTCAGACTTACTAAACTAGGAATCCGAACGTCTCCTATATTTTAAAAGGGGATAATTTTCCAATATTTTGTATGGAATAAAAATAATTATGTGCACATATTGAAACCTTGTCAACAAATGAGGCAGTAATGTGCTTTGGCAAAGCTATACCCAATATGGTAAAGCGCTATAATTGGTAGACATCGATTAATTGGTTGTCGAGTTCCTCTTCGTGAGGTACAAATAAATAGTTTCGCTTGACTAAATGAACAACTTAGCACACTCATTCAACATAGATTGCCATTTTTTCTCCTATCTGGGCAGGCCAACGCAAACTATTTTAGGTATAAAGCGTCGTTTCTCCATAAAGTGTGAAAATGTTTCGGCATCCAATTGTGTTCAGAGACTGCACAGTACAGCTTCTTCAAAATATCTGAGCGTTCATTCGGGCACATTAATTTAACCAAGGCACACTTCCTGTCTCCTATGTCTCCTGAACTCTAATTAGCTGCATGAGTATACCTACGTGCATTTCTGGAATCATTCAACTTATCCCAGTGAAACACTCGATTAGATGAAATAGTCCGCTGCATTTTAATTGCAAAATGAATTAATTGGTCATGCCTCATGCGTGAAATGTGATTAATTAGGATTTGCTTTGGAAATTTTCTTAAGAACTACCTATACCAGTAATTATCACTTGCTGTTGTTCGGATGTTGATGCAAACAAGGAGCAAAGAACAAAACCTCAGTGGCCAATTAATTTTTCAGTGTTGTTTAAATAGAATGAACAGATCCACTGGGCTATGAGCGAAGAAATGTGATTTGAAGAAAACGAATTATACAATTTTAATTTGTTTTTTATGCATGCGCTAAACCAACACGGGAT
Source organism: Cheilosia vernalis (assembly GCA_949126925.1). Lineage (NCBI taxonomy): Eukaryota > Metazoa > Arthropoda > Insecta > Diptera > Syrphidae > Cheilosia > Cheilosia vernalis. The sequence continues at coordinate 10,264,717 of OX421362.1, forward strand.
AAACATGTTCGGGATTGAATTTTGGTGCAAAAAAGGGAAAATTGTTCATTTAATACTTAATGTATTTTATTTTTATCCATATCTTGAAGGCTGTAATTGATTTTTGTTTGCTTGGTTAGTTAACATTTACACATTCAAGTATTTAAACAAATTTGGTCCATTAACAACCTCTGTTAAAATTTAACACAATTAATATTAACATGGCACGAATATTAAACTATCGATCGACAGAGTATTTTCGAGTATAGAGATACATCATTCAACAAAAATCAAAAAATATCCCCTCTATATTATTTCTGTGGTGCATTTTTACCTTTTGCGGTACTTACACACGTTCAACCTATCTTAACAAATGTAGTGTCAAGAAAAATTTAACTTTAAAATATTAACATTTAAAAAAATAAATTTTACTGCATTAAATGTCAACTACGCAACTATGTATGATTCAGGGAAATACTTTTCTTTCATTCATAATGCCCATTCAAACGACGCCGCGAAAGAGAGTCGACACGGCCGAAGAGAGTTACAGTCATATAGTGATAGTGAACAATCATTATTCATAATTAATGTAAATGACTCTTCAATCTTCACACGTATTCACACTTTCACAGTTCACAGATAGGAAATCTAAGAGAACTCTATTTTCAAAATTTTGAGAGGTAATGTGGGTCGTGGGTGGGTGCGCGGGAGCTGATTGTTTATTTACTTAGTTTATAAAACAAAACTTTGCGATCCACTTAACTTCATCAGCCCAGGAAGCATACACATCAAGTCTCTTCGATTCTTTAGATATTGTGTAAGAATATGAATCAGGCATGTGTTTAGTTTTCAGGACATCAGTGAGTACGGTGTAGGTGACCGTACTCACTGATTATAGTATATAAAATAAATTATTTGCTAACCTCTTTCACTTGTATGAGGAAAATGATGGGTTCCGGTTTTCACATTCGAGACTCGAGAGTTCTCGCACGGGTACGCTAGTTATAAGACATATATATATAAGGATGAATTAGCATGATAAAAAAATAAACACTAAGTTAGGTGAGATGATTAAAGAATAACATGCGCTAAAAACCCTTTGTTCGAAAAGCTAACATCCCATATTAATGGAATGTAGATTCAATAATTCCAAATTATTGACTGTACCTCCAATGCACGTACATATTTCCACATCCAAATAACCAAACGCCTGAAGCTATGAGTACTTTAATATTAAAAAAATAGCTTTCAGAAAAAATTCATAAAACGAAAATTATAAAAATTCTTTTCATGGTTTTTCGCATAAATAATGCACTCAAAGGCTCAATATAAAACTAAAAACCATTTTTAAAAAATTATATACATCTACTCAAAGCACACTAAGATGCTCCGGCATTGAGAAGGTTTTGCTTTTTTTTTTTTTTTGAACTCTCACCGGATTTGTAAGCCATGTAAAACCATAGAGAACACTGCCTCTGGCACATAACTGGCGCAAATATCAACAAAAAATACTTATCAACATAGAGAGCGAGCAAAAAAGAAAAAACTACAACCAATACTTTGTGCAGTAGGAGTCCATCGTCCAACAATAATTGCGTGCTACAAGCGCATAACATGTTTGCAATTCAAATAACAATGCAACTTCCTCTATCCAAGCACGGCGGATGCCTCCGGGTCGGAAGCTTCAACTAGGGTCTGTGTAAAGTAATAATACAGCCGGGTTGTTCATGTTCATGTCTTTTTCTTCCCATTTTGTGAAGTATTATCAAACTTTTTTTTCATAACGTTCCATTTCTAAATCAACATCCCAAAGGTCTGTAGGTCAGTCAGTGGATTAGTGGATTAGTACCTATAGAAGTGAACTTTTTGACCATGGCGCGATTTACGAGTTTTGTCGCTGGGTTTTTTTTTAATATGTAAGTGGAGCCAGAACATCAACCTAAAAACTAACCAAAGAAAAACGCATAGTAAAGCAAAAGTAGACGCGTCTCCCTGAGTGCATTGGTTGGCAAATAGAAACGTTATCTACATCCCCATCCCTCTGCATGCCATGTTTGTGGATTTTGGCAGTTTTTCAAAACCAATGCATTTTTGAGCAGAGTTAATTGATTGTGACATAGATTGCTTAATGTTTATAGACTAATGTGGGATTTGGCGTTATGCTGTTTTGCCTATTTCCGGTTGGGTTGCCATTGATCCGGCACCACACAAACAAATTTTAAATTGTTTTAGTGCTTCCAGTCTCCGCACCGCACAGCGTTTATATGCTCAAGCACATGTGAGTGTAAAATCGCATCCTATTATCATTCGACCCTTACAATAATCACCTTTGGCAGTTTTATCAAAGACTCCACACTTTTCGAAATTCCTTTACCAATAAATAAATATAGTTGCCAAAATATCACTATCTGTAGGGTTTAATGTTATAATGTTGGGAAAGCCATGTTTATTTCGGGAATTAGCTAAATAAATTCTGCCTCATTGTCATTTTGAGGAGGAGTATTGCCCAACCAGCCAAAATGTCGGTATTGAATATCGTATACCTAATGGAGCGAATTTAAATACCCTGTTGTTGAGGTTGAGAGTTTATAAATATATAAATTAATTTTAAGTGTTTGTAAGTGTTTTCTGATTTTATTCGTTTGAATACAAAAATGCAAGTTGGTCAGTTGAAAAATATCGCATTGTTGTTTTATATCGTAACACATAAATGAATACCTACTTTTTCCAACAATTCGCAGTACCTACCTTAGGCGGTTCAGGTAGATATGCATCCAAATGGTTGGTCCGAAAAGTTTCACTTCGCGGAAAATATCGATATAACAATCAGCACAATCAGCACTCAGAAAAATACACCCGAAATAATTAATTTAGGAACTTCTGGAGGAATAACAGGGGGTAAACTTTGAGTCTCTGAAAGAGTGAATCGAATAAATCGTTTTCACATTCGCTTTCACTAATTGCTTTAATTTTTTCGATTCACTTTGTACTAAAATGCGATTCTCGTTCAATAAGTGAAAAAGCTGTGATGAATTCAATATCGCACACTGACACTGAGTTGTATGAAATTAGGTTCTCGATTTTCAAACTCTCACTAAAAACATTCGCTTGACTTGCGACTGGGAAATTATTCATATGAAAAATGTTGACGTTGATGTTTGATTTCCTTTTCATAGAACAAGAATCGAAATTGTGGTGGAAAGGTGAAAACATTTTCGTTTCACTTTTTCACAGAACGAGAATCGAACCGTGCATACTAATGTATGGATTTATATTTTTCTGCGAGAATTTAAAATTTTGACGGTTTTCATATTTCCCGAATTCAATACCTATATACCTAGGCCAAAAACGAAATGAAATAAATTAACAGGCTATTGTTTCTATTTTCAAAAATGTTCACTTGCTAAAGACTAAATTGCGATATTCAGCCCACCAATAAGTTTTGATTTGCATCATCAGCTTACGAATAAATCAAGACATTTTAATAAATTGTGTTCCGCATACTAAATAATTTAAAAGGGATTTTACTGCGACAATGCACTCATAAAACAATCGCCAAGTAGTAAGAAAATAATGGAAGCGTACAATAAAACGGACTGAAAACTGAGTCATTACTGATTTGGTTTTGTAGTTATAATGATATTTGACAGATCAGCGGATATTTTGTGCATTTCCCATTTCGAGTTTTGTTTGTTGCTTGTAACAGGCATTTAAAAAATATCTGTTAATGCCAATTCATATATTACTTTTTTTAGAATAAATATTACAACAAATGTAATAGTTTCTAAGAAAGTTTTCGCACTAGGAAATTGAAATTGTCGACATTAGTGTTTGATTGTCAGTTCAATTTAAATAAAACAAATTGCTTGCAGCTCTTCCAATACCCAGCATCATTGCATCCGCAAGGATATTTAGATCCATGATATTTTATTGACGTCACATAAAATTTAACCCATTTTCTATAAGCTTTGGTCATAATTCCTGCATCAAAATATCAATTTATGTGCTATAGCCACTAGCGAGCGCATACAATTTGGACTGCAGCTGAAAATGGAAAATTTCCCACTTGATATTGAATAAACTATTCTATATTTATACATATTTAGTACAGGTTTATTGGAAAAGGGTATTTTAATAAATTCTCGCCCATGGGTAATTCCACTTGCTAACTAACACAAGCGAACTTTTACATTGCAGGTTTCAACATTTAAAACAGTAAAGAGCTGCAGCGATATAAATGCGGATGAGATTGTACAATACGACAGACCAAAAATAACGTATCCCCAGGCACCGGCTGTTAATTATGAGGTATGTAGTGTAGTTTTATGCAATCTCACCCTGATGATGTGTGTGATTGATATCTATGTATTTAAACTTATCCTTGTTATATAGTTTATACGTTTTCACTGTCATTCAAGTTGTGGCAACTATGTCTTTCCGCATTAAACATTAATAGAATTGGTTAAATGAGTAGAGACTCCACTAAGGTCCGCATTTTTCGTTTAAATTAAATGGATTGGAATTTGTACTCAATTATTTGTCCATAAACTTTGAAGCAGAATACATCTTTTGTGATATTGGTATAGTTCTGACTATTGCACACCAGGTATACAAGAAATAATTACTTAAATCATAGCTCTGCAGATCTTTCTGTGGATGCTATTATTGATTGGGAATTTAGTTTAATTGACTCATAAATTCAATACTTTTGGTTGTGTTGGATTTGCAGTCAGCTATCTAAACCTGACCTCAAAGAGGACTAATAAATTCATCGAAATATTATATATTAAATTGAGTTGAAGTACCTATTGATGTACAGAAACAAAAATGATGTTCCTAATGCATTCCTTTATATTTATTTCGCTGGTAAACTTCTTCTTGGGTCGACAATCGAACTCTGATCCCCATTACAGGGCATGTGCATATCCAGTCTAACAGAATCTCCCACCTGAAAGGATACTTCTACACCATTGGGAATTTTTTCTAGTATCCCTGTTCAACACCCTAGTCATTCTACAAATTGTAATGCTCCGCACCAAACGGTCAACCCTAAGGCCTTTATCTACTTTTTTAAATATAAACGAAAAGCAAAGTAATCACTTTCAGAAACGTCATCCAAAGTTTACCATCAGAAATATAAAAACTTCATTCCAATCCATTTGTAACTAAAAAGAAAATCTTCTTAGATACATCGAAATTTAATTAAATTCAATCTCATTACTTGTGGAATAGAAGTGTGTACTTATGTGCATTTCGTCAATCATACATAAATACCTACGCATCAATCACGTCCAAATTTGTTACAACCTATAGACAGTACATTATGTATGTGTGAACAATATGGCACATCCTAATATACTTATTCTCAATGCCAGGCCCCAACTAAGTCAACTATACTGTTTCATTTCATGTAGAAAAATGTGTCACCCTTCAATGCAAGAGATTTTCGTTTTTCGTAGATATAAGTTCAGTCATCGTATGTTTTATATTCCCTTGGGTTAAATTATCTATCGTCACCACTATCCAAATACGCGCTCTCACAAAAACTGCACTCGAAGAATAGAACTTGAGGAATAAACTCGTCTCATTAAAACTACTAACTGTAAGCCAGGAAGAAATTTCTCACTCTTGTGCAACATCAATTTTTTCATGAATTACGTCGATGAGCGATATCGCAAGGGGCGCAAGTAAATGCCAATGTTAAGCCTGACGTTTCTCCATACTCATTCAATGTCATTCATGTGAGCTACATGACATATTTTGTGTACTGTAATTATAAAGCGTACCTAAACAGTGATTACAAGTTTCAGGGCGCATAAACCTTTCGTCATGCTTACCACCGCAACCATCGGGCTGGCTAAAATGAATGTTAGTGCAGTAGCTATAAATGTGCTGCATACACATTTCGATGGGCTCCTATAGTAATGACTGGGTTTTAAGTTTTTCATTACGAGCACGCACATTGTTTACTATCATTGTAGTCGGCTTGAACTAACAATCTTATGGTGTTCTCGTTATGTTTACTTTTCCAGAATTCAGTCCTCGGATCAGGTGGCATTATGTACGTGAATGGGAAAATTGTTTCTGGACCCCTGGAATCCCTGGTGGATATATTAGTGCCGAAGAATGTCGATGAGTTGGATAAGGTAAGGTGTTTCTGTTTTTTCACTTTTATGTCATTCATGTGTTTTTGAGAGTTGTGCTCTTGATATGTATTCTACATACCTATACCTTCCTTTAGTGTTCATAATTTACTCTGCCCCAAATGGAAAGCTCTTTAGAAATTAATGAAACCCTTTTTAACCCTCTCGTATACAGATGACAGTGTAATTAGTTTTCCGGGTATTTGAGAATGTTATATTTTGAATGCTTACAGGTGTTTGAGTGGGTGAAATTCAGTATTATGTGGAATTTTCCTTGTTAAATAAGGACTTGTTCTCATAAGATGTATGCTGTAGCGTGATGACTTGTGGGCAAAGGTTGTATTTTTCAGCTTGGTTAGCAAAACACTGTGGTATTGTGAAATATAGGTATACTTCAGAATCGTTAATCAGGTTCCAATTTTATGCATCATAGTCAGGTCTATACAGTCTACTGTGTAAAAAGATTTGAAAGGATGTAGTTTGTGTTTAAGTTCTTAATTTGTGTGATAGGTAGTAGCCTATGAAATGGCAACCACAAGTCTTATGTAAATGTACCATAGTTTTGTTTTATATATACCTACATAATTGATAGACGACAGTCTATTACCAACAATGTTATCATTATCACCATTGCATTGATTGTATAAAATAACGTAGTAATCTTAATATATGGTATTAAATAATTTTATAAGAACGTTCTTATGGTGCTATGTTTTTCAATGACTGCTTAAAGAATGGTACATCGGTGGTTCTTTTTTCACATTGATATAAATGGTAGAATAAAACGCGCTTTATTAGATACACGCCCAGTATAAGAAATTCAACCACTATAGTGGCCTATCGTATTTACAACATATTTGATAACAAATAACATGTTAATTATATAATTATGTAATAGATTTTGCATAGTTACCCTAACCATCCAGCTCAAATTGACAATTTTTATAAAGACAATTTAAATTAAAATTAAAGCGGCTTTGCGGAAAAAAGGTGGTATAGTTTTGGACAGCGTTTTTGAGTCAGCTGGCATGTTTTAATTTGTTTGCTATACTTTTTCCGCAAACGAAATCAGCATTCAGATTGAATTAACACACAGCCATTACACCATGATTCATCTACCTTCGTGTAGGTAGCAAAATGGCACACAAAAACTAGTATTAAAAAACAACCCCATTCAACAGAGGACTTAAATGTCATCGCACCTAGGATACGTGCATCCGCTTAAATGATACTTCGATCTAATTCCAGTCAATTTAATTAAAATGCTTCGCCACGTTTGGACTTCGCTGAAAATAATATTTTCGCTTTGCGCCCGTCACTTCTTTGTTTCACAGCGAATGTTGATTGATAGAACATGATAAAGTTATCTTTCGTTGGGACTCAGGAGCCAATTAAAATTGTTCAGCGGAAAAAATCATTCAGACTATTGGAATACACCCATTTCATCAGAGGAGCTGGTGGTATTAAATTGAATTCCAATTAGTATCGGATTTGTATTGATAGACCAATATGGGTCACTCTAGGCAGAGTAACAAGATACAAAAGAATACAGTTCTGAATCACTGACCAATACCGATATAGACCCTTTTTGGAAAATTACAAAATAACACACGAGTGGCCAAGGAAGAACCTCATATCAACATAATGGATTTAAAAGCATTTCGGTTCAGGTAGTTCTGACTTTATTGTTTGGGAGTATATACCTATTGAGAAATTGTCTAATCTGAGGTAACGAGTACGTACACAGAAAATTGTATACATAGGTTCAAGGGGCGAAAGTTCCTGCTGGGCAACCACTTTATTCGATTAAGCACCCTCACATGGTTGTATTTGTAAGACTTTGAGTACAAGCTATAATTGAAGTAGATATGTTACTTGAGATTAAAAAAAAGGCTAAGTAAACTGCAAATGTGAAGTTTGCTGACAAAGCCAGTAAATACTAACGTAAATTCGGATTTAGTTTAATTTGGCAAACTTAAAGAATCCTCCCTTAGTATTTGCCTTCAATCAGTGAGTGGCGCATTATATATTTGTCATCGTACAAAGGAATTTAAATTTATTTAATTCCATGTCGAGTTAGTAACAGAAAACAGGATTTCATATTAGGATAATGTGGCGAGCTTCCTTATGACTTTGTGCGAAATGTTCTTCAATTTGCATTAAGTTATAGAAGTGTTCTTTCAGCTTATGGGCGGTCGGTCCTGCTCACCTAAGCGAATAACTCCAAAACGAAAAGCGCTTATGCTTCCTATTCGTGAGTCTTCTGTATTGAAAGTCATGAAGCTTAGAGAGGTATCAAACTTACTTTATTCGAGCATTTTGACCTTTTTATAAAGAGCTCCCTAGTTTATTTTCCATTTCTATCTGCATGGTGAAATACAGGAGAAAATGAGCATTCTTAGCCAATCTCTGAATAAACTACTGTCCATTTTCTATGCAAGCCGATATATGTTTATAAAATGATGAAGTCCGCTTATTGCAATTTTCCAATCGTTCTGAGAAAAAATCGTTTCCGTTTCCCTTAAACAAAGTCATATTTTTGGTAGACAATGTATACCCATAGTACCTTAAGAAAAAGCTAACCAAAGTATTTCAAATTAACTAGGACGTGTGACGAACTCACAACCGCACTCAACCTAACCTAATCTAACCTAACTAGGACGTTGTCCACAACTTTTATCAATTCACTAGCAGTCGTCAAAGAAAAATAATGTTAAATAGTCGCCCATCGCAACTCACAAGCTCAGATATCATAATTATATTCATAGAAAATCCTTGAACAATAAAAACTTTTTTTATATCACTTCAATCCATGGAGGTCAGTCCTTGAATTCATATTGCCTCAGTCATCATTCGTCTTGGTCCCCAGGATCAAATGACAATCAGTAGGAAAAAAAATTTAAATTTATGGTAAATGGAGAACAAAAAAAATATCTACCTTACCTAGAGTACCCGCACATCAGCATTATTGAGGACTTGACCAACCCAACCACCACCATTACCTAGTTACATCATAAAATTGATAAAAAAAAAATATCCCCAAACCCAAGGGTACACTAAAGCAGATTTGTGAGATACGGAATTAAGAATCATCCGATTGTGCCATCATTAACAATCAGGCACAGACAACGATGCTTGAACATGGTAGACCATTCTCTTGTCCTCCTGTATTCTGTCGAGTCACATACAAAAATAAATTTTCTACTTAATGATAATGAATCTTCAGCGAGACGTTGGCGGAGGAGGTCACCTGACAATTCACAAACGAATGTGCTCCAGTCGACTGTAGCTCAAGTGGCTCCGCTTAGGCCCCCTTTTATATTCGGCTAACAACCTCCTACTCAGACACAACTGACCGGCTCTGAAGAACGACTTTAATGAGCGCAGAGCGTTTATAATTCCTGCCATCGTGTTATTCAGTGTTCGCTTGGTTGGCTATACCGACCACGGCTTTTGGTTAATCTCCTGGAACATTTTTGGCAATCATCCCTTATTAAGTGATAAAATAATTAATATCTCTACAAATCCCACATCATCTGCAATAAGGGTCATCTGATTTACGAGTATTAAACCTAGAAGTAAGGTTAATCGAATATATTTTCCACACGATTGTTTAGCCTCGTATAGGACAATGCGTTAAACATCCTTTTAATTGTATTCCCTCTTCTTTTGCAGGAGTTTGTTTTCTCATTTTTATTGTCGTCACGTCTATTCCTGCGTCCGCATGAGTTATTAGGTAAACTGCTGTCCTGTGTACCTGATAGTGAGTCCTTAGACACGTTAGTCGCAGTACTTGCCGAATGGACACATCGGTTCCCATACGATTTTCGTGATGAACGGATCATGAGTCATGTAAAACATATCGTTTCGAGGTAAGTTCAAATGTGTTCATTCATCCCCGGATTAACCTGAAATGCTTTTCTTCTTCTACGCTTTCGATAGATGTTCTAATACTGGATTAGAGGAATTAGTTTCGGAAATATTGAGTGCCTTGTTAAAACGCCTGACTGAATTAGAAAAACACGAGGAAGATTTACGTGCTTGTCAAAGTAATACAGACAAGGTTAGTTGGCGGAAGTGATTAATGGGAGTTTTTGTTGTTCTTGTTTTTTATTTTTCTATTTCTATCGTAAAAGTAATAATAATACGATCCTTTTTTCAGACAGATCCAATAGACTGTCCAACCGCATCGCATTATGCACAAATTTTATGCCGAATCGAACAAAAGCTGGCGAAACAGATTGGACCTGAAGAATTTCTACAATGTAGCAATAATGTACTCTTGGATAAACAAGTAAGTAGTAGGTGAGAAATATATTATGTAAAGGCAGGTTAGAACCGCGGAAATTCTAAAATTAAGTGACTTACTTCCCACAAGTCCACGGATATGCTTTTTCGAAGTCTGTGGATTAAATAAATAAAATAAATGAAATAAATGAAATAAATTGCAAAGCCGTCCCAAAGTGCCTAGGTATTCCTGTTTCGATATTTTACGTATAATTTCGATTGTCACCATTATTTTTTTCAAGTGGCACCACCGTTAAGGTCGTTATTACGCTTTTTTTATTATTTAAAAAAAAAACATTTTTCGTTATAACGACCTGCTTCTAACGTCCACTTTCCTATAATTTGGTTAGTTTCATTATATTTTAAGCTATTGTACCGTCGGATATAACGTTAAACGTTGTCGTATATAACGAAAAGAAAAGTATCAGTCATTGTCGTCGGTTATAACGACGGAATGAGAGAAAATGAAAAATAATCGCACGTGTTACCTACACCTGAATATTTCTTGTTTATTCTAGTAATTTTACAAAGGGACAGGATAACGGTTTATGGGATCTCCTCGCCGACAACCAGTCTACATTGCGCAACTGTGTGATTATTATGGCAGTTTTTTAGATGTGTCGCCGGGACAACTGCTTTAAGATAACCCGTGGTTAAAGCGTATTCAGTAAAAAGATTCGCATTATATGTGATTGCAGTTGTTAGGTAGTTTTTCTTATTTCAAATATTCATTACATATTCGTTGATTTATAGTTTAAGAGCCTATGGTATTAAGTGGTTTCAACTGGTTCTTGTACTAGACAAGCTTTTATAGGTTGGCGCCTAAATGAATTGTGAATGATGAGATCAGGTCGACAACGGTTGGTGCATATACTATAGTGTGAATATTGGCTGCTGCGTGGTGAATTTAGTTACAACGAAACTGAATTTCAGTTTCGGACCTGTAAGGCTGTAGGGGCTATCGTAATGGAGCGCCGCGATAGCCAAGGTTACTAAATTTACATTAAGCTAGGGGTGGGCCAGCTCAAGGAGAGATCTACCATCTAACTCTCCGCCTCATTGTCGCTATGGAGGCACCTAACTGAATACAAGTTAGACAAAATTCGGGCCTCGCAATTTTTTCGGTTTCTTTTGGTTACGGTTGCGTTTGATCTAGTCTTTTTTTTCGCAAGTTTTCAGGCATATAAATAATGTACCCTCCGTCCAGGACTTGTAGTAAGATCCCATACCCTTCGTTGAGCTACCGGGTGGAAGATTATGCCTGCGCCGCAAGTGGCCTAGACACCCCTCCTTCTAGTCTGCCCGGACTGACCTAAAGGTCCTAATAGTTTGGGTCATAAGGGTGGAGGTAGTGGTAGTTGGAGGGTCGTTCTCGATCTCAAGCTGTAGTGGTAGCATTTTCGACCATCTTCGGTCTAAGTCTTCGCCGGCACGGGTGATAGTGCCGGAGTGGATCTAGTCGTTTCCAATAATCACATAACCATCTCGTCAACTTCTGGCCGAGGTCGGGATTCGTTACACTGTAGTGGAAAAGGCGGCAATTATCTTCCGTTTGGAGGCAGGCGAAAAAAAGTGTGTAAAAGTTTTGGTGTTTCGCACTCAACCGTATCACAATATGGAAAAATCGTGAAAAAAAAAAACAAAAATTGATTTTTTTTCCGAAACTCTAAAATAAAATAAAAATTAATGTGAATTAATTTAATCTACTATATAAAAATAAGTCGGGTTTTCCTTCCTGACGATATAACTCCAGAACGGCTTAACCGATTTGAATGATTTTTATTTTGTTTTGTTAGTCTTAGATCAGGGATGGTTTATGAAAAAAGAAAAGTCGAAAAATTCTCAACAGTTGGCGTTGTAGGCACATATTTCGTTTTTCATGGGGAAATGCACTTTGAAAAAAATATAAACTGGATAGAAATAGAGTAGTTTCAAATACAAAATAAAATATTATAAATTTTAAAAGCAATATTGTTGTTGTCAATTATTTTAATGATTTTCCAAGCAAATTGTTGTTGTCAAAAATTTTGAACTTTATTTTTTAATATACGATATAGCTAGCTACCTAATAAGTTTGTTTATGTTTACTATGTTACATTAAGTAACTTTTTGAAATGAAGTAGATACTTTGATTTGTTTGTATCCATCATTTTTGTTTGGGAAGTACCTATTTTCAATATCCTTGCATTTGAATAGGTGGGTAAGTTCAAATGGATCGGTGATTGAGATGACGAGGACAATGATGACAGGCAACAGGAGTTTCTGAGCGTTTTGAGTGTTCACGAAGGGGTTGTTACGAAAAATGAATGAGTAACAATCATGGTACTATGCTCATTCGTGAGTAGGGTTATGGGGAGGGCAGCTCAAAGCTACCATAACACCTTCGGTACCGGTGTGGAGAGTGAAGGGAGAAGGCTTACCAACCAAGTTGATAGGTGTGGTTAGTTTTCTTCTAGGCTGTTAAAGTTACAAATATTTCTTTTAGAGTTAGTGTTTATTGATGGCGAATAAAGTGCGCAGTTGGGCATGATATCACCTAATCGTCCAATACACGATGCATTCAACCACGAATTGCAAAGAGAACAACAAAACAATACGATACTGAAGCATTAGCCGAAGCAGTTCGTAAAAATGTTCTGCAATTGAATCGACAACAAATGATTGCGTATGACTCTTTGATGGAAGCTGTGAACAAAAGAACTGGTAGCATTTACTTTCTGGGTGCTCCCGGAGGTACTGCCAAAACGTTCATTGCTTTTGGCACGGATTTGATAGCAGCATGAGTTGCCCTGGCAATGGCTTCATATGGAATAACAGCAACTTTGTTAGAAGGCTACCGAACTGTACATTCAGCATTGATATTGCCACTGAAAATGCAAATCAACCAGACACCATCTTGAAAAATCGAAAAAAAAATGCGAAAATTTTGCAATGATGCAAATTGATCGATTGGGTCGAATGCACGATGGCCCAAAAAATGTCAATGGTCAATGGTGGCGGTGGACAGGACGTTACAAGATCTTCGTGTCAATCAAAACATTTTTGGAATAGCCATGGTTGTATTATCCGGTGATTTTCGGGAGACTCTTCCAGTTATTCCCGCGATCAATTGCAGCTGACGAACTAAATGCGTGCTTCAAAGCATCAAATTTGTGGCTACATGTCAAGACACTCCGATTGAAGAGATCAATCTGCAGATGTGTTTTCGAAGCAATAGTTGGACATTGGTAATGGAAATATTGCAGTTTATATCTCGACCGGACTTATCACTTTGCCCACCGATTTCTGCCACATGACCGATTCTAAGGAAGAGCTCATTCGACGTGTTTTTTCCGGGCATACCGCAGAATATAGAGGAGAAGATGTTTTGATTCCACGCATCCCGATGATTCCAACGGACTTACCATTAGAATTCAACCGACTGCAATTTTTTACTACAAGCCTTTGCATTGAATGTTAATATCGTCTATTTTACAGGAAAATAAAAGGCATTGAATTAATTTGAATTATGTACTAACAAAATTTATTTAATCACCAAACTAAGTTTAAATCACCAGGTCAGCCAACAACAGATGAACCGCATCAATTTCTGCAAATATATTTCATTTCGTCGATGGTGGATCAGCTGAATGTGCGGTGCAATATACAGGGAACACAACAGTTAAAAAGACGAATTATTGAACAGTTGCAAGCAAATTTTTATTTAGAAAATCATTGTTTTTCACATGGGCAGCTATACGTTTCGTATTCACGAGTTGGGAAACCATCCGCTTTATTTGTGTTAACGTCAGACCAAAAAACAAAAAATGTGGTTTACCAAAGAGCACTTCAATGAAACGGATAATTTGCGGACACGTATAACGCTTCGATTCAGTATTTACTTTGGATTCACTTTCATTTTTTACTTAGAGAAGTTCAACTAAATTACACTTCATTTTTGAAATCGTGATGTGAAATGAAATAAATACAAGAAAAAAATAATAATTTTTCTTCATCTTTTAATCCTCAAACGAAATGTTTCAAAAAACGAATCCATCTGGTGGCGAAACGGAGTTCGTCGGGTTTGCTAGTTTAAAAATAAAATGATTTGTTTTCGTTCGTAAAGTTTTTTTTTTTATATTTTTTTTCCTGAATATTTGAGGAAGGCAGCAGCGACCGCCAGCTATAGCGACCTTCTTTCCTCCGTCACTTCACCGTCGTTATAACCGACTTCTACTGTACATACACAACGAAATTTCAGTTTCCGTAGGTGAATTCCAGCATAATTTTGCTTTTCTACTAAGGATAAAAGAATAACAAAATTCAGAGCTATTGACCCATCTCTACACTCGATGGGGATGCATCCTGCTATATAGATCTTAATCTATTTTCAATACAAGTATTCTGAATTAGGTTCCAGTTCTAACAAATAAACGCCTTAAGCATTTTGGTAAGGAAATTGTGTCAATAAAATGATACCATTTCACCCATAAAAAAAATATACTATTAAAAATACGTGATAAAATATTATTTGTTCAACGCCACATACAATTTCCTCCCTAAACAAATCCCAGTTATTTGTTTTTCTTTAATACTTGTCATGTCAACACGAATCCCAAAAATTTGTTGTTAACTCAATTACTCCATCAGAGTGACATTACACTGCTTTTCCGAAATCGCTAACAATTAGATTATCAGCGAAATCAGTTCGTCGAACAGACCCAAAAACAAAGCGTTAATATTTATATTCGTGGCTGCAAGAGGATCACAAGTCGCTACACATTTAATAGCAGTTGACTAAGCCTGGGTTGCGTGTAAGGTATCCAAGCACGCAACAATAATGGTATTTATTTCTAAAACTGCCTCATTTACAAACGTCTCACGTCCTACGCATTGCAAAACATTTCAATTTAGTCCCCAAAACAACCAGAAAATCATGTCTGCCAAATATTGCTGTGCCATCGCCACACTCGAACCTGATAAGCGGCAGCAATTCAACATTGCCACTGAAAACGACATCGACAACTCGTCAAACACCCCCGCGGGACTGCCTCTCATTATAAGTACCTACTTAGAAAGGTATACAAACATCCCAAAGGCAGCCATGGCACCACATCCCACATGCAATTGATCCCTTTTCGAGTGTAATTTAATGTGATTCGACTTCGAATAGAAGTGAAAATCATTTACCAGAATTAAAATGTTATTCGATTTCGCCGGGAGGAAACGTAATTTGTCGCGGTGTGCGGGTGCGGAAGCTTCTCCTGATGGCGGTAGATTTTTCGTGGTTCTTCTTAAATAAGGAGCTCTGTGCGAGACGAGAGCGGAATTGAATCATCACATTACCATCCGCCCAGCGTTACCGATGGCCAAAAGGTCGCCAAAAAAGTGGCCGATAGTTAAAAGGGGGCCTAATACAAATAAACAAGCATAACGAAGCAAAAACCAGATCAAAAATACAACGAATATTCAAGTGGATAATCAAAGACAAAACGGCTATGGTATATTGAGGCAACGGAATACTCAGTTGGGGAAATGAAGCAAAGTCATACTTATGGACAAGGAGAATATGACCTTCGATTTGTATCTGTAATGGGAGTTGTTCAACATTTTTGAGTAATAGTGGTCCCCAAATGTTGTTAAAAGGGGCCAGAAAAAGGGAATTTTTAAAAAGTCGCTGACGGTTGTCAAAAGTGGCCAAAGGCGACTAATGTCACCCATGGGTAACGCTGCATCCGCCTCATCTACATGGGGTTTGTTTGTCGTAAGTAGAAAACCAGTGTAGCACACACTCGGATATTCTCCGTTCGTTCGTGCTGGTTTTTATTATGCTGCGACACGCAAAACAACGAAATTAATTCCTTTGTATTGGTTTTATCCTGGCTGTGCAGTATAGGCTGGTTGTTGAGATACTCGCTCGGTAGGTAGGCATCTCATCTCAACCAAATTTGTTTAATGTGTTGAGAAGTTGCGATGTGAACATTTTTGAAGCGAGTACCATACACACTCAGGCATTGTGGTAAGCCAAAGCAAACGGCGGGGTGTTGAAATGGAATTTTGAATTAAATCTCAATATTTGTTTCCTTTTCTTAGCTTTCCTTAAATTCTCCTTTGGCCTGGTTCAGTTTCATTTAACTGACAATAGGCTAGGAAATGGAATTGACTCTGAGAAAAGCAGGCTCGTTCACAACGGAGACAGAGAGTACTCAAAAATATATAGTGTACATGTACGAGAAAAAGTCTGCCTTGATTTGCGTGTATGCTTTTCTATTTCTATTTTGTTTTGTTTATTGTTACTCGTATGTCGTATCTGTTTGCTGAGCGTGAGGATTGAATACACATAATAGTATCAATTGCCCTCAAGGAATTCGGAACATACGACTGCGATTTTATCACTTCAAATGGGGTGAAGTAGGGAGGAGCTATTGTGTAAAACTAACAAACCAAGAACGGCCTAGTTGAGCCTGTTCTTAAATGGGCGTTTGTATTTGTTTAGGAGAAATTAACCAGGATAATGGTAGATTTGTTTATACAGGTACGTGTATCCATTTTGACACAAATAAAGATATGAAAGCTGGTGACACGGTTTTCTCTGTTCGTGATCAAAGCTATTGTGCTCAAGTTAAAAGGTAGATAGCATATAGGGAACTAAGCCAGACGGGAATTGTCCTTAAATCGCTATATATCTGCACAGCTACACGTCTACATTGAATGAATATATTTTATTATTTTGGATCTACATACCTGGAAATTAATCAACATGTAAAAAGTGCTTGCGTCATTATTAATGAGTAGACGCTAGATCTTCGAGTATTTATAATCTTTGTAGCACTTTAATAAGGTGGACTAGGATGTTTATATAGCTCTCACACTCAATGGTGCTATTGAGCAGGTTGTTTGAAATTAATTTAAATGGATCTATTGTTAATATCTATCCTTTCGTCTGATGGGTGGGTAATCAAAACTACGTCTGTTCTGGTGGGTCTGTTCTATTGTTTCGAGTCTGGGAAAAGACAAGCTGTAAACTTTAGACACTACCCTCATTTCCAGATTCTCAATTGATGCTATGCTGTTTTTCAATTAGGTTATTTACCGAAAGCGTTACCCATTTAAAGCCATATTATATTTGAAATCACATCAGCAGCAATGTTTGACTAAGGGCGCAACATAAAAAAACTATTTGTAATACCTACATTACAAGACTTGTTACATTACTCTACGGCGGCAGACCTTTTCTTTCCATTATAAATAATTTATGAAAACAATGAAGAAAATGGTGGTCCTAACGTGTTAGTACTCACTACGTGATAGGATGATTTTATTTTATTTGTGTTTTGTTTACTGTCCCACTCCAACGTCTGACATACATTCAAAAGAATACTTGTGAATTACGTAGGTCCTTAGGCGAGTGCATAGTTACAGGTGCCTACAAGTTGATTTCACACTCGTTGCATTCAGATATTCCCAAGGCCTTGTTTGAGCGGTTTGCTTCTATATTTACTTTTCTTTTAGAATTTTAGTTCATTATACTATGCAACTAATGAGTACATGTGCGCCAACCCTTAAAGGCCTTTGCTAATTACTCAGTCGCATGTGGGAAATCCATGACATGGCTAATTAATGAGGAACCATATCTCTGGGAAATTGCTTAAGTGATTCATTACTTTTATTACTCTCTCAAAAAATTGTATATTTAGTGGTGTTTTCTGTTTTGTCACACGCGACCGCTTTCATAAACTCCCTCCAGATACCCCTCACTCCACTCTAAATTAACTCGTGTTGTGCAATTAATAACACTAAAGGAAGGACCAAGACTTTCAAAGAGTAAGTGAAAGCTTTTCGTACAGTTCTAGAAGTAAAGTTATCCAGCGGCTGTGATCACATGTGTTACAACAAAAGATTTAATTAAACTTTTTTATATGGTTTGTATGGTTCCGTTGTATGCATTTTTTCGTCCACATCAGGACCTAAAATTACTTCAGTCTGGATGTGCGAGTTATATCTAACGAAGCCAAAGACCCCCCAGAATCCAAACTAACAAACAATGAAGCATCCTCAGTGGAGCTTCCATTGTTTACATTCAAAGTATAAAATGCCACACAACATTTTATACTCGCCACACAAAGTATCCCTTACGGACCTTTGTGGCATTTTTCATAATCAAAAGAATAACAAAGTATAAAATGCAACACAACATTTTATACTCGCCACACAAAGTATCCCTTACGGACCTTTGTGGCATTTTTCATTATCAAAAAGAAAAACAATGATCGTTGCCATCAGCCAACGATCAGCATAATTGTAAACTAGCTTTAAGATTTTAAATACGAAATAAAGTCAGTCTGATTTTGGACGCTAAACTGAACGCATTACTGAAAACAAAACTGGCGACGAGGATGGGATGCAGAGTGAAAAACTGTAACCCGAATAATTTATAAATAGTATACGGATACAGAGTGAATAACTGTATCGCAAATAATTTAAACATATTTTACAGAGTAGAAAACTGTAACACAAATAAGTGAATTACCAGTGAACAATTTTAACACAAATAATTTATACATATCATAGTATGACAAAGTGAATTACCGTAAACCAAATAATAATAATAAAAATATATATTATATATATATATATATTACACAGAGTGAAACATCTGCATTGAAGGTATCTAAATTGGGCTCAAACGATTGAACATAAATTGATTAAAAAAAAAATAAAAATAAAAATAAAAAGTGTGCACTGAGCTCAAGAAGTTACTAAACAAATAAAAACAAAAGATGGCCTTAACACTGGCTGAAAGTTTGAAAGAAGCAAGGAGCCTACCCTTTTTCAACGGAACGGACGAATACACGGTCGGAAACTACTTAAGGGACGTCGGGACCGTATTATCATTAACATTACCAGAGTACCAAGGAACGCTACAAACGGTACTCAGCAACCGACTTCAAGGTAAAGCGTTAAAGGTAATAGAATCTCTAATCAACCCAAGTTGGGAACAAATTGTAACTAAAATAAAAGAAGAGTTTGGTGTAAAAAGATCATTCTTTAATTTAAGAAGTGATGCCTTAAATATTGGTGCAACAAATTTTGAAGAACTAAACTATAAACTAAGAAAAATACTAAGTGATATGAATAGGAAATATAGTTTAGAACCAAATGAAATGAATACTCCCGCAAACAACGAGCTTATCATTTTTGATATATATATAAACTTTTTGCCAATTCACATTAAATCCTTATTGCTACAAAATAATATAAGCTCGATAAACACTGCTTATTCGTATTTCTTAGAAAATAACTTAATTAAAGATATTACTTTGAAAAAATGTTATGAACGAAAAACTTATGATGATTCAACAAAAAATAAAAATCCCAATAATACTTATAACTTGAATCGCAATTATTATAATCCGAATAACCATTTTGTGCCAAATCAAAATTATAATCGAAATACTCAAAATAACAGGGTACCAAATTTCAGAGGTCAATTGCAAGGTTATCAAAACAGGTCACAAAATTTTAGAAATCCAAACTTCAGAAACCAAACAGAAGGTTACCAAAATGGATACCATAATGCAAATAGGAATTTCAGGCAACCAGAATATATGGAAGTAGACACTGTTCAAGCCCAAAATTTTCGGGAACCGTGCCCGGATTTCGACTACCAATAATACCATTAACAATAGAAAATCTTAGGATAAGGTGCTTAATCGATACCGGATCTGCCATTAGTCTAGGGGATTGTAGAATCTTTGAACAATTCAAAACAGTTCGTGCTTTAGAAAAACCAATTAAAATAAATACCATGACTGGATATTCCATAATTTCCCATGAAGCTATCGTATTAATTCCCAGTGAATTTAAAGACTGTAAAAAGACTATGTCTGTTAAACTAACAAATTTTTATAATAAACCTTTCGACTGTATATTAGGTAATAATATTTTAACACCAATAGGTGCAATAATTGACTTATTAAATAATAAATTGATTATAAATGGGAATGAAATAATTATCTGTAGGCAGAATGAAGCTCCCTTTAAATTCGAAGAAATAAATTATTTAGAAGGAAACATATTCGATAAAAATAAAGTAATAAATAAAGATCTTAATGATGAAGAAAAAGATAGGCTTGAAAAATTTGTTTGTAGAAATAGAAGGACATTTTTTGAAGAAGGTCAACATTTGACCACTACCGATTGTGTACGTCATAAAATAATAACTACTTCGGATCGACCGATATACTCAAAAAACTACCGTTACCCTCAAATTCATGAAAAAGAAATTGAGCGGCAAATGGGAGAAATGCTCCAACAAGGAATTATTAGACCAAGCAAATCCCCTTACAGTTCACCCCTATGGGTGGTACCAAAAAAATCGGACAGCAATGAAAAAAAATGGCGAATCGTAATAGATTATCGAAATCTAAATAAAGTCACAGTGGATGACAAATTTCCGATGCCTAACATCGAGTATTTATTTGATAAGTTAGGTCGTGCAAACTACTTCTCCACCTTAGATTTAGCTAAGGGCTTCCATCAAGTTCTAATGGATGAGAGCGATATAGAGAAGACTGCATTTTCAACTCCCATGGGCCACTTCGAATATGTCCGAATGCCCTTCGGGTTAAAAAATGCTCCCGCTACCTTTCAGCGGATGATGAACCATGTATGGCGAGATTTTGTAAATAAATCTTGCATAATATATATGGACGACATATTAGTCTTTTCAACATCATTGAGCGAACACTTTGAAATGTTGACAAAAATATTTCAAAAACTTAATGAACACAATTTGAAAGTCCAATTAACTAAATGTCAGTTTTTATCAAAAAAAACCGAATTTCTAGGACATATAATAACTTCTGAAGGCATAAAGCCTAATCCTTCCAAAATAAAAGCAATAAATGACTTAGGACTACCCAAAATTAAATTAAATCGTTCCTTGGCTTAACCGGTTATTATCGGAAGTTTATCAAAAACTATTCCATGATAGCAAGCCCTATTATTAAATATTTAAAGAAGAATGCCAATTTTAAGCAAATTGAAAAGGATAACGAATATATAGGCGCGTTTGAAAAATTGAAATTACTTATAACGACATACCCTATTTTAGCTTTTCCGAATTTTAACAAAAGATTTGTTCTCACCACTGATGCAAGCAACCTCGCAATTGGTGCTGTCCTAAGCCAAGAAGGAAAACCAGTCTGTTATGCGAGCCGAACTTTAAACGGCCACGAAAAGAATTATTCAACACTCGAAAAAGAGTTATTGGCCATTGTGTGGGCAGTCAAGTACTTCAGGCCATACCTTTATGGGCGAACATTTTTGGTTCGAACGGACCACCAACCCCTCAAATGGCTTTACTCGTTAAAGGAACCAAATCAACGAATAATTCGTTGGAAAATCTCACTAGGAGAGTACGAATTTGAGGTGGATTATTTAAAAGGAAAAGACAACAGAGTTACCGACTTCTTGAGTAGAATAGAAGATCCCGAAGGAAATATAAACAAACTAGACTTTGACCTAAGATCAATTTTTCAACTCTCGGATGAGGAAATTGACATTGACTTAGATTCATCGACAGAAGCAACCATTCACACTAATCAGGAAAATTTGAATGATCATTTTCCCATAAGTGATGGCATCGTAAATAAATACAGAACACAAATAAGAATTATGAAGTCAAAAAACTCAGAAACAGAATGTTATTTTCGCAAATATAAGGTAATTTACATTGAAGAAGCTGACCTTAATAGGGAACATTATTTAAACGATCTGTTTAGGAATCACATAAAAAACGGAAAAATTGGTATTTATTCAGAACTAGAAGATTATAAATATAATATTATTCAGCAAAAACTACTAAATATATTTGGTAATAATTCAAAGGTTAAATTCATAAAGTGTTCTAAATTAGCAGTTGATTTGACAAACGAAGAAAATGTGTATGCTGAAATAGAAAGAATTCATTACGATACCAACCATCGAGGAGTTATAGAAAATTTTGAAGAAATAAAAAATAACTATTTTTGTCCGAATTTGATTAAGTTTATTAACAAATTCATTAATAACTGTACCATTTGTGCCGAAAATAAATATGACAGGAAACCCATAAACAAAATTTTTAATGAAACGGAAACCCCTAGCAGGCCAAATATGATTGTCCACTTAGACATATTTCAAGTTCATAGAACTTATTTCTTAACGACGATAGATCGATTTACGAAACTAGCCAGCGTTCATAAAATTAACGATAAAAATATGGTTACCGTCAAACAGAAACTTGAAGAAAGGATATCTTATTTAGGAAAACCGGAAAAGCTAATCATGGACAATGAGTTCAACAACACTTTAATAAAATTTTTCTGTAGGGAAAAAGGCATTACGCCTCATTTCACAACCCCTAATTCCCATACGGGAAACGCCGATATTGAAAGATTTCATTCAACTTTACTTGAACATATAAGGATTTTAAAGCGTGAAGATGAAAATATAAACATAGAAGAGTTAGTTATAAGAGCGGTAGGATACTATAACAACACGATACACTCCACCATAGGAATCAAGCCTATGGATTTTATCAATCATGAAAATATAAATTTAAATGAAATAGCTAAGAATATGCAAATAAAAAAAAGGAATGCAATTGGTAGGATAAATTCAAAACGAGATCCCGTACCAAATTTTAATAACCCTAATATCTATATAAAAAACCCTAAAGCTATAAGGCATAAAACAGTTAAAAGATATAACAAACTTAATCGTAAGAACCCAAACAAAGTTGACATAATACAAATAAAGAGACCCTTAAAAAACATTTTTTTCAGGTAACAATATTGCTAATAACATTGGTAGTACTTATGCCAAGATTCGTACAGGGAACTCTAATAGTCCAACAAATACAGGACAATAATGGATTTGTAGAAGTAAAAATATCAGAACAACAATTGGTAACTGAAACTGATCTCGTATTGCATATTATTGATCCAAAAGACATAATAAATTTGTTAAACGAAATGGTACAGGACATTGAACACTTAAATTCTGATCACAAGGTAATTGTATCGAACCGATGTAATGTATATTTATATGAAATGTATAAGAATGTATATGTGAGAACAAATCTCACTCTTTGTATAATAAAACGTCAGTCAGAATAAGAAAGTACAGACGTACAGACGTACAGCGCGGTGCGCCGCGGCAAAAATGAGAATAAAGAATTTAATATAGTCGGGTTTTGGCATAAAGTCTTTTTCCAGACTTTAAACAAAACGTTGCGTTTTATTTAATTAACCTATTTACAGTCCGCTAATATACATTGGTCCGAGTCGAACCGGATTAATGCAATCAGAACAAAAAAAAAAAAAATCCGTTGTACAGAGAGTTTTTTGTAGAGACTTGAAGTGTACAGTCGAGGAATAAAGTGAGTGAGTGTCAAAAAAAAAAAAGAACAAAACAAAACAAAGAAGCAAAAATCAATCAAGGAAATACAAAGGAATTATTCAAGGAGATTTAAGAAAAGAAAATAAGGTGGTGAGTGCTTTAAATCAAAGGTTTAGAGACGAAAGTACAGAAAGAATAAAAAGTGAAAAGTTTGTGATACGGTGTAAGTCGATTCAGGTATAGGCGCGTTTGTGTAGTGCTTGTATAGAAACCAATTGCTCGTCTCCCAAAGTTCGGTTGTCAGAAGTCTTGATAATTGTTTTCACAAGAAGACAAACGAGAAACGTATTAGTGCAGCAATGCTGCGCCGTTAGTTTACATTCGTGCACAAGTTCCTTTTTTTTCTCTTATGCCATTTGTGCAAACGTACAAAAAGTACAGAGAGGAATCTATTTTTAGCATTTCTCGTATACCTCCGTGTGCGGCTTACACACAGTTGGTATTTGTACAGGGCAAAGAATATTTTTTGTGTGCACCCATGTGTGGGGTTTCACATCGTACAGGGCGCAACACACATAAGTGCGAAGCGCAGCACAATTATATTTGTGTAAGAGAAGAGAATATTTTTTCTCTTTGTAACCACATGTAGAAATACATGGAGAGTACAGATAGTAGCACATAAGTGTGAGCCGTACAGTTTATTATTACGTACAGAGTACAGGTTTATATGTTTGCGTGGAGATGACGCCAGGCCATGAGGCCAGGAGCATATGTACAGTAGTATAGACAGAGTAAAGAACACAGCATGAAGAACGAGTAGTGCGCTATAGGTATATCATATATGTACAGAGTAGACAGCATAGAGCTTGTTTGGACAGGAACATTTATGAATGGGTACAGGTATGCAACGGGGATGATATAAATGTTGTAGTAGCCGCAACTGGTGAGACAAGAGCAAGTTAAGAGCACATTTAAGAATCCAACTTATTAAGTGGATTTTCTTGTATAGAGGAAAGAGTACAGAGTATAGAGTACAGAGTATGTACAGGGTCTTTGTCTCAATAGAGCTAGCACAAGATGCCAAGATGCTGAGGGAAAGAATAGAGTACAGAAAGCATGCTTGTTAGGTCAATTTATTACTCATAAGCCAGCACTGATAATGTGCTGAGTAATAACGTATAGATGCAATTTTCATTTGAACAAAGTGAATGATTGTTAAAGCACAACGCGGTACAGGTAATCTTATAGTTTTTGTACAGAGAGTCAGTTTGTCTACAGGTTGTACAGAGTCAGTTGTAAAGAGAATCGCATCCACCATCACTAAAAGTACAGGAAGAGCTTACTCCATTTTTTTGCGGTTTGCAAGTACAGACGAATAATTTCATAATTTTTGTACAGAGTCAGTTTGCAGGTACAGGCAATCAATTGTATACAGGAAGAATCTGCTGTCTTTTCAAGTACAGAAGTTTAGATTATGTTAGAATACAGGCGATTATCGCACATGCGATAAAGAAGACAAAAGAGTTCGCAGAGTCACAGGAATTCGCCAGCGTTACCCTTCACTACGCAAGGTTGCACCTAAAAACACTGGAGGACGACTGGAACAAGTACAACAGATTGCTGGGTGACTTGGTGTTGACCTCCAACAGGAGGGACCTTCCAACGTACTTGGAAGATATGGAGAAAGTTAGGGCTGATTATTTTACAGCACATGCAGCCCTTCAGGAAAAGATGGAGGCATTGAGCCCCAGCGTACAGAGTACAGGCAGTACAAGTACAAGTACAGGTAAACATGCGCTTTCAGCATGAATGAGAAGTTTGGCCAAGAGACAGCATGCCAATGGGAGCTGCAGCGTGAATCAGAACAGCCGAAGTTATCAAAGATGCTTGAGTTTATCGAAAAGCAGGCTGCAGCACTTTCAAATGTGTCAGGTGCACGGCGAGCACGGGCAGTCAGTAAGGAGAGTACAGGCAGATCTCGCATACAGGAAGTTGGTCATCATGAGCAGGCAAGAGGAGTACAGGGCGTCCATGTGAGGTATGTCAGGTAGAACACCAGCTATGGCAGTGTCCAGATTTCACCGCACTATCCATCCGCGGTCTTAAGGTTTTTTTGTAGACAGGCGTCCAGTTTGTCAGAACTGCCTGAAGCATGGTCATAAAGAAAACAATTGCTAGCAGCAAGGGTGCGTACATTGCCCTGAGGCAACAAAAGCACAATATTTTCTTGTGCCCTTCGAGGGTAGCCAACAAACAAGTGATCCCGTTGGTGCGTGTACAGGATGTAAAAGTAGCAGCTACATCTGCTCAGAGAAGGATGCATAAGAGGAAGGCGGATTGACCATCAAAGAAGAGCCTCGGATACGTAAAGAAAAGCATAAGCCGTATAGGTGGTACAGATAGAACAGATAGTACAGATGGTACAGATGGTACAGATTGTACAGATCGTACAGAAAACATAGGTTGTACAGATGGTACAGGTTGTACAGATAACATAGGCGGTACAGGTATTGCGGATAACATAGGTGGTACAGGTAGTACAGATGGCACAGGTGGTACAGGTATAGGTACAGGTTTAGAAAGTCGACGCGTTTGTTGACAAGTTAGAACTGTTAAACAACAAAATGGAAAAGCTACTTTCCAAAGAAGATGTGTTAGAGTAGAAAATAAACTTCTATAATTCCCAAAGCCATGGTAAAGATTACCTAAAGCAGACGGGTTCATATATAGCCCAATTCGAGAAATGTTAGATACTAGTCCGCATTGAAATTTAATGATGGACGAGTTTAGGAAGGAACTAAAGATAAAGACCAAACCGATGTCAGGAAGGTTAGTAGGAATAAATGGGGTACCATTTACAATCAGACGGCAAGCTACAATAAAGATTTTGCCATGGTATGCTTCGAATTCGCTGGAATACGCCACAAGCGAACCTTTCTGGTTCTTACCAGAGGAAAGTCATTGGCAGCCAATTCTGCCACCGAATCCACTAAAATCAGATGGGGACACAGACATAGTTCCATACAAATATGCTGATCCTGAGTACTTCAAACCAGGACAGGTACAGATCTTGTTAGGAGTCAGTTTCTTTACGAAATCGATTAAATCAGTTCTTAGACGAAATCCAAATGGAAGTATTTGGTTGGAGATATCGTTGGGTATAGTTGTTCTCGGATCCAACTATGGGGATTTCGATGAAGCAAAATATGCTTATCCAGCAGTCGAATATTCGAAAGAAGATCAGTTAGACCAACTGCTAAGCAGGCTTTGGCAAATGGATCAAATCGTCATGTTCAAGGCGTACAGAAGAGGAGGAAGAGCTCGTACAGCAACACTTTGTACAGACACATCATCGCGACGAAGATGGCGTATTTGTGGTAAAGATGCCGCTGAAAGAAGGGTTTCAGAAAATGGGCAGTTCAAGAGAGATCGCACACTACGTAGGTTTACGTACCTGGAAAGGAAGTTAGAGAAGAATGTACAGATGAGAGAAGAGTACATCAAAAAGATGAGCGAAAGCATTCAGTTAGGTCATTTGTACAGATTGTGAATAGAAAGGCGAGTACAGGTTCTGTGGTATATCACATACCCCATCATTGTATAGAGAAGAAATTTGTCGTACAGATATAGGTATTTCGTTAAACGATGTACAGATGTTAGGCGAAAAATTGCAGTGAGACCTACACGATATTATAATGCGTTTTAGAAGGCACCGTATAGCAGTATGCGGTCAGATTGCATGAAGAGCAATGGGATCTTCAACGTATCTTTTGGAGACGGTAGTCACGTTTGGTTTGAAATCATCAGCTCACCTAGCAGTTCGAGCAGTTGTACCTACAGGCAGCAGAAGAAGCTCAGGATGACTTCCCGAAAGCAGCCGACGCGATCAGAAATGACTTCTACATGGACGATTGCACTACGGGCGAAGTCGATGACGAGAAGGCGATCCAGCTAGCTAAAGACATGTACAGAGTGTTGAGAGGCGCAGGCTTTGAATTGTGCCAATGGAAATCAAATTCTACAAAGTTCATGAACGAAATGAACACTGGCAGTGGTGAGACGTCACTGGTGTTTTCGGGGGAAGAGAAATCATCAATTTTAGGACTAAAATGGCTAATTAGTTTTGACCAACTTGCGTACGAGGTTAAAACACCAAAGTTAGACGGCATTCTCACCAAGAGAAAAATTGTTAGTTGTATAGCTCAACTTTATGACCCGAATGGTTATATCTCCCCAGTCACTATCATTGCCAAATTATGATCCAAGACATTGGGAGGTTGTGTACAGGATGGGATAATCAGATACCCAAGAAAATAGAAGTCAGATGGAAGGAATATTGGAGTAAATTATACTCCTTTAACGATTCCGCATAGAGAGGTGGCTAGGCACGTTAGGAGAGTCAGCAGTACAGATACACGGTTTTTCTGATGCATCAAGTACAGCATATGGAGCAGTTGTTTACGTTCGTTCAGAACAGCCAGATGGTACAGTTACGAGCAGATTACTCATATCCAAGACACGTGTAGCTCCATTGAAGACAGTGACGATTCCTAGATTGGAACTAGCAGCAGCTGAGATTCTATCGAGATTACTTGTAGAGGTTAGAAAATCCATGGAATGGGAAAGTGCACCCTATTTTTTATGGTCAGATTCAACAGTGGTGATCCACTGGATTAAGAAGTTACCGTACAGTCTAAAAACTTACGTAGCAAACCGTGTCTCGTCAATTCAGACTAACACTGAGGTAAGATGCTGGCACTACGTAAACACAAAGGATAATCCAGCTGATTTGCTGAGTAGAGGTGTACAGGCGTCCGCGCTAGTGGACAATAAGCTATGGTTAGAAGGGCCAAAATGGCTCCGGCTTCCATGTACAGATTGGCCAGAGATGGTCGCAGTAAAAGGTGAATCGTCAGAAGTACAGAGAGAGATGAAAGTGTTAACAGTCACATCGGTCAAACCGAAGCTGTGTATAGGTTTAAAACAGTCAGAGCACAGGGTTTCGCTTTTGGAATATACCAACAAGCTAGAAAAATTAGTCAATATACTTAGCTATGTTATTCGCTTCGTAGATGGTTGGTCTATCAATCCAACTTTCAAGATTAGAACGAGACGACGTAAAGGCAGATTGAATCCACCAACGCTGGAGGAGAAAGCAAGAGCAATGGCATATCTCTTGCGAAATTCGCAAGAAGAAAATTACAGTACAGAGTTAGCATCGCTAAGGAAAGGTAGAGGTCTACCAGAGAAAAGCAAGTTAGAACCACTCAAACCAATGTTAGATGTCAGGAGCTTACTTAGGGTAGGCGGCAGATTGGACAGAAGCAGCAATTCATATGAGATGAATCATCCAGCGATAGTTCCGAATGGTTCCAGACTAGCATGGCTAATAATAGATCATGCACATCGTAGTACCAAGCATGGTGCAGTACAGGTTATGATGCAGTTCGTAAGACAGAAGTACTGGATCCCAAAGCTTCGAAGCGAGCTAAGAAATTATCTTCACAAATGTGTCGTTTGTGCCAGATACAACTACAAGTTAGAACATCAACTCATGTCAGAGTTACCAGCCGATAGAGTACAGATAGGTAAGCCGTTTCTACATACTGGTGTAGACTACGCAGGACCGTTTGAGATAAGGATGATAAATAAACAAGGAGATCAAATCACTAAAGCCAAATGCTGGGTTGCAATTTTTGTATGCCTCAAGACTCGAGCCCTACATATTGATCTAGTTACAGATTTAACCTCATTAGCATTTATAGCTTGTTACGAACGCTTCATAGCGCGAAGAGGTAGATGTGAGCGTATGTACAGTGATAATGGTACGACGTTTGTAGGTACCAGCAACGAACTGAAGAGAGCTATAGCTAAGTGGGTCAGCAAGGATACGATATCTCACCTGAACTGTAAGAGTACAGAATGGCGCTTCATGATACCCGCCGCACCTCATCAGGGTGGTATCTATGAAGCTGCCGTGAAATCCATGAAGTATCATCTGAAGAGGATTATAGGGTTGAAGGTACTGCCTTACGAACAGTTCTCAACTCTCTTAGTACAGGTAGAAGCAATTCTTAACTCCAGACCGATTCATCCATTGAGTGATGACCCGTCAGATGTACAGGCCTTAACACCAGCCCATTTCCTGGTGGGAGAACCAACTATACTACCGATTCCGTTCGATGTCAGCAAGCAACCAAGTACAGTAGGAGTGCGACTTTGGAAGGATCGGCAACTGATGCTGAAGCACTTCTGGGAGAGGTGGAGTACAGAATATCTAAGTACGCTTCAGCAGCGTAAGAAGTGGCGTAGAGAAAAGGAGAAACTCAAGATTGGTCAGCTGGTCACGATAGCGAGTGAAAATTTCCCCCCTGCGCATTGGGCGCTTGGTAGAATTTGTGACCTCATCGTCAGCAAAGATGGACTCATACGTTCAGTAGTCGTGCAGACAGAATCAGGAAAGTTGAAACGACCGGTACAGAAAATTTGTGTTATTCCAGTAGAGTTTGAGAAGCTTATTTAATGTCCAATGTAAGATATAAATCACGTATACAGATGTTCGAATGTATAAGAATTATGAAGTTATATTGAAAATTGTAAATTTTGCTGGCACTGTATCGAACCGATGTAATGTATATTTATATGAAATGTATAAGAATGTATATGTGAGAACAAATCTCACTCTTTGTATAATAAAACGTCAGTCAGAATAAGAAAGTACAGACGTACAGACGTACAGCGCGGTGCGCCGCGGCAAAAATGAGAATAAAGAATTTAATATAGTCGGGTTTTGGCATAAAGTCTTTTTCCAGACTTTAAACAAAACGTTGCGTTTTATTTAATTAACCTATTTACAGTCCGCTAATATACAGTAATACTTATGTCGCAAATAAATTTTTTAAAAAGTAAAACTAAAACTATTTTGCCTAAGCGTAGAAATAAACGTGGCCTTATTAATGTCATAGGCCAGACATGTAATTTTTTATTCGGAACCATGGACAATAAAGATAGAATTGATATTGAAACTCATTTAAACACAGTAGATGATAATTTACATAATTCTATAACCGCGTTAAATCAACAAATTAAAATTAATGAACATTTCAATCAAACGTTTATGAATCTCAGAGATACACTATACAAAGACCGTTATCAAATGCTCAATCATTTAGATCAAGTGGATTGGATGATGCGGAATCTTATCCTACAGAATTCATATCACGAACAATTATTTAAAATAGGTATTTTAACAAATCAAATCGATCAAATTCAAGATAGCATAACCACTGCAAAAAACGGAATAATTCATCCAGGTATATTGACCAAAGACGAAATTGACAATTATCAAATAGACTTAAATAAATTAAAATATTTAAGAGTAGGTGTAATTGAATATAAAAATAGCTTACTCGTTTTCGTAATTAAAGTACCAAAAACCTTAGTAACCATTCAATTAAAAATGTATGTACCAATCCCAAATAACGAATTCAAAGAAATCGACGCATCTATTGAAAAAATATTTGAATTTTCAAACCAAACATATGCCTTTGAAGAAAACAAGATATTAAATGAACTAAAATTGTCAAAACATTGTAGTATTTTCAGAAATTGTAATTATATTTTAAATAACTTTACTGAAATTATAAGTATTGACGAAGACTTAATACTTGTGAAAAATTCCAAATTTACAAATTTAGAACAAAATTGTGATTCAAGAATGCTAATTTTGACAGGAAATTACTTAATTCAATTTGGCTCATGTAAATTGAGAATTTTCAATCATCATTTTGATAACAACAAAACTGTATTTTATGAAAAATTTGCTTACCCAAAAATAAACGTTACATTTAATTTTTCAAAGAAAATAACTTTTGATGATATCGTATTTGCTAATGAACAGCATATTCATGAAATTGTCGAATTAAAACACTATAAAGTAGTTTCATATACACTTTTTATATTTACTTTTATATTAATTTTAATTACCATCATAATAGTTTTTATGTTAAGAAAAAAATTTTCTGTAATTGTAAAAGGAATTCGAGGGGACTCAAATCTAAAGGGAGGGCGAGTTATATCTAACGAAGCCAAAGACCCCCCAGAATCCAAACTAACAAACAATGAAGCATCCTCAGTGGAGCTTCCATTGTTTACATTCAAAGTATAAAATGCCACACAACATTTTATACTCGCCACACAAAGTATCCCTTACGGACCTTTGTGGCATTTTTCATAATCAAAAGAATAACAAAGTATAAAATGCAACACAACATTTTATACTCGCCACACAAAGTATCCCTTACGGACCTTTGTGGCATTTTTCATTATCAAAAAGAAAAACAATGATCGTTGCCATCAGCCAACGATCAGCATAATTGTAAACTAGCTTTAAGATTTTAAATACGAAATAAAGTCAGTCTGATTTTGGACGCTAAACTGAACGCATTACTGAAAACAAAACTTGCGCGAGTTGAAGGATTCATGACCGCACACTTTTTCTTTTGAACTAACTGTATACTGCTGATGCGAGTACATATGGTGTTATACATGTATTTGTGTTTTTGCTCATTCATCCGTTGCATGGTCCCAGTAGAGTGAAGTTGAACAAGTCTGTTGAGTTAGTATCCTGTTGCAGTTGTTCTATTGGTAGCTTTTATGCTTTCCTCCTTATGGACCTCATGGGAAAGTTTATCCTGAATCTGTTCAGCTTGACAAAATTTATTTCATCTACAAGAGGGTGGACAATGAATACATTATTGCATTATGCATTATGATGGTAGATGAGGGCTGATTATTAAATATAATTTGTTCTCAGGATTAGAGACGAGAAAAAATCTTGTTTTTTGAGGCCGCAATGTACAACTATGTGCTTACTTAGTAATATATTATTCAAGAAGGAAGTTACGTAGATAATCTAGGGGATGAATAATTAAACTGGTCACATGAATTTCGAAACTAATTTCAAAAGTTTTAATGCACTTTTATACGTACTCATGTTATGCTAAATATACTTATATATTCAACCATATAAAGTCACAATTTGCATAATGTTGATTGGCTCCAAGGTACAAAGCTGTCGATATTATTGCTCATATGGTTTGAATTATTTTATTAATAACCACTTATGTCTTCCGGGCTCTACTTCGCCTTCGACATCCAGCGAGACAATTTAAATGAGTTAAAGTATATTTAAAATCACTAGACTTTCATTCAAACTAATTTAACTCATTAACAAGTAACTAATTTACTCTATCCCCAAAATCAGATTACTTAATCCTTCCTATACTCGTCAGAATTAAAAAAATTTAATTATGTATGCATCTGTGTTTAATTTACTTGCCCTTGTTTTCATTTCAGTCGAAAAAATGGGACCAACCATCAACATCGGGTGGCCCACCTGGTGTACAGGATCCAAAAAAGACTTGCAATCTGGAAACGTATCTAGAATGGTCAGCTCGTTTACGCTTATTTGTATGCAACGAAATTCTTCAGGTAAGAGAAAATAGTTCGAGCCCATTCTGATCCTGAATGTGAATTATAGTTCGCTTTGCATAAACACACATCTTTTGCATATTCATGCATCCTGCTGCACTGTAAACTCACGTAGTAGATCATCGGCTGTGGCATAGTCCTATCGTACCGTTAATACAATTTTAGAACTCTTACAAACATCCCTTCTCGAACATAATAGCAAAAGCAACCTATATGCTTTAAAATGTAGAATTTTGTAAGTGGTTATACTGTGGAAAACAATTTACCACAATAGTGTGTGGTTGTTTTTGTCAAACGTACGTGGATTTAGTTTTTTTTTTCCTGTCCAAATACTGCAGACATGCAGACCCATCTCTCAGATATATGGTTGATTAAGAAGCCATGAAACTGTGATGGTTTCGTTAAAGCTATCCCATGTACATATGTATGTATTCCGACAGTAACCAATGTGTATACACAGCTATGCCTGTATTTGCTTTTTTGTTGTGCCTTTTCCGGTGGAAGTAGTTAGGTTATTGCAAGACAGCCCACACTGTGCATACCTACAGTTGAATACACGAATTGATTGGATTAGTTGCAATCAAGCGAAAATTGACATTTAGGTCGATATTGAGAGGGCTTGCTATCCCAAAAAGGACCGCATTTGGTGTTATTTGGTTGGGTGTTGTGTTGTATTTTACAAAGACCAGAAGCTGGAAATGTACCCAGGTCTTGTGGTTAATTAAATGGATTTGAATTCAGAAGCACATTCTGTGTATATAAAATGTTTAAAGCGCTCGACTGATTTGGACTTGATTAGTTGGTAGACCGCTGTTAGCATAACAGATTTGGGCAGCTGTAGATGCATCGTTGTGCTATGTACAGGTTTGAAGCTTATTTTCGATATAAAAGTTCTCCTCTTGGTGTGTGGGATTTGATGGAGCGTGCCTGATAATTTCAATTCATCACTAAGGTAAATGTAAGGACTTATAATATCCGACTTCCAATACATAAATCGAGTTCCTTTAAATGTTTTCCATCACGGCTTGCTTTGGTTGCAATGACAATATATCTGAGCAATAAAATTGAGTAGTAAGCGATTTTTCATTTGGACTTGCCGAATGTGATACTCTAAGGTCTAAGCAACAGACGTGAAGGAAATTTTTCTCCAAATGAAGAGAGTAATACAGGACATTTTTTAAGCTTTCACGTCAATTAAGGGGAACCCCTCTATTCCCACTCTCACATAGTAAACAATTCAACCACCTATATGACTCCCTAAATTCCCATATAGTTTCCTTCCGAAATTCTAAAACATTCCTTAAATGTATCTATATGTATGTGTTTTTGTTTACTTTCATACCATTACACGCTGCTTGCACTCGTTGCCACTGGATGCCTCATTCGAAAACTGATACCGATGATACTCAAGTGTAACAGCATACGAGAACGTAAGAAAATCGTCGAGCTGTGGAGTGGAGCAGCCCAATATTGCCTTTTAGTCGGTAACTACAATAGTGCAACAGCAATTTTGGAAACCCTCGAATCACCACCGATAGCTCGACTGAAAGTTACGGTAAGTACACAGCCCAAACTCATCCCTATACGATTACGTATAGCCGTATAGCGTTGATCCCGATACGAATATCCTTTTATGTAAGACTCTCAGACAAAATGTTTCGAATATTTGAACCATTCGTCTCTTTTGCAATTCGTTTAAATGTTACCCTCACTATCGGTGTGTATGCAGCGCATTTTGCACTCGTTTATTTTAAAGGAACAGACTCCCACACAACCGACAAAGTCTCTTGAGGTTTTTAGCGAAAGTAAGCTGCATAGGTATATATATACTCCAAGGATCCCTTTATCTTCTCTTTTCGGCATATAAACTGAATAAAGTGAATTTTCATCTACTAAATTATGGGAAAATATTTTCCCCTTCGTTCATGGCAAAGCGTTTCACCTACCAGAGTTAGTTTTCATTTGTTTTTTATGCGCTTTCTGCAGGTTTCTCTACTCGAGCCCATAACTCGATATTGTCGATATTGATTTATGGTATAGCTTTGGTATCTGTCCTAACCTCCATTCCGACAACGACGACCCATCTGACTTGAAGTTACCCGACATTTGGTCTGAGCGGCAACACACAGGCCAAAGTGTAAGTTACCGATGGCCGTTGGAAAATTTATTGCCACACTCATGGTGACCGGAGTGAGTGGTATTTTACGAATTGATGTAATGTGGCATCGGAGCTGTAAACTTTTGCGAGACTGATTCAAAATGATGGTACACTCGTATGTAAACATTTTTTGGTGAATACCAACTTGGATTGCACTTAAAGCAATTAGTCTTTATGAACGAACGTGTGGAGTAGTGGTGCATGTAAATTACGATTACACACATTGTTAGCTGTGACTAATTGGAAAATGTGGGGCTTAAACTGTGCATATTGCTGGAGTGAGATAATTCGTTATTAATCGGACAAATTGCTATATTCGAGGTAAGAAATAAGTAAGAAGTAGGTAGTATTTGATTTATAAAAAGTTTGAAAAGTTCAGGTTTCAGGTACTGAAATGTATTCTTCCTATCACCATTTTACGCTTTGATATTAATGCTGTCACAAGAGTATAGCTAGTTTTGTTAATCTGTGAAAGTAATAATATTTTCTCAAATTGAACACCGCATTTATTATATAAATTTTGTCACTTGTGTATAAGTTGTCATTAATACAAAAATTGAAATGCATTCTTCTCCTTCCCAGTTCGCACAGCAAAACAGCTTCCAGAATGTTATCATTCTATATAAAGGTCCCAGTTGTAAGTGAGAGCCCGCATAAAACTCCCCCTTTTGTAATGCTGACTAAATTCGATCACAATCTTTATTGAAAATTATAACGCTCGAAATTTTACATCGTAATTTAAAAGGTTATCACCCTCTCCATGGAATAGTTTTCAGCGTTCGCATTCGCCACTCCACCGTAGTACGAGCGCTAATTCATTTGGAAATTTTATTGCTGGTGCGCTAGATCACGTACCCAATTTCATTATCATCAATGAGCACACCCATACCGTTCTAATGCTCACTCCCCAATGGCACTCATTTTATCTGAAATCGTAATTATCTCATTTGGGATACATTTAATGCATCTCTAGCGAATCCTAAGTGAGTGCAAAACTAGTACAATCTCACTTTCTCTTGCTGAATTAAAATATCCTTAAATACGAGTTGCCTTGGT
The DNA here is from genome assembly GCA_949126925.1 of Cheilosia vernalis. Taxonomy (NCBI): domain Eukaryota; kingdom Metazoa; phylum Arthropoda; class Insecta; order Diptera; family Syrphidae; genus Cheilosia; species Cheilosia vernalis. The sequence continues at coordinate 10,301,197 of OX421362.1, forward strand.
CGTATATGGAGCGTGAAGGATAACGCAATTTCCGTAACATTTAATCAGCGTCGCGATCTTACATTTCCCCTTCTAAAGTATTGCATTTGAATAAATTATAATTTCCCATTTATTACGGATGCTCAATATTTAAGAGGGTTTGAAGTTTCAATTGAATTCTGTTATTTGATGCTAGCACAGGTGTAAGGGACTGAATTTGCGTTGTAGAGAAAAAATCAGACTTTGACATCCATTCCAATAAGCTGTTGAGGAGAACGGCGTTACCCTGTTCATGTATTTATGGGGCGAGAGAAAGGATTTAAATTTGCCGCGAATACTCGAACATACATTATTATTTTTTTTTTTTCATTTTAATGCATTCAGTCACCGGAAGGTGAAGAATAAATATTCTTAGCTTTGCAGGATTTAAAGTTTGCTCTGTTGCTTTTAACTCTTTTTTTTAGCACCATCGTCAGTTGGGAATGCGAAGGTAAACTATATAAATTTTGCAAACTTTATTAAGGTGCTTTATTTCCGCTTTCTAAGCACGTAACGCAAATCTGAATTTATTTTTCTAATAAACGAATGGAACATAAAATATACGAGCCTGCTGGTAAGCTAACGTTAAAGGCTATCACGTAGAGTACATGATTTATATTTTGAAAGATATATTGCCCTTTTATTGCATCATTACAGAGTAGAATGCATTTAATTAAAAATATAATAAACGGGTTAGGTACAGGAAGATAAAATAACTTTCTGAAACTTTGTCGGGTTAATATTGCTTATGTGAGGGGAACACCAACAAGGCAACAAGTGCGTTTCAGTTCAAAAGAGCAAGGCGGTGTTTAAAATAACAATCTACCATATGTACAAAAGAAATCAAAGTATTTACAAGTAAATGGAGCTAAACAAAAAATATGAATTCAAAATCGTTTTCCACTAGATTTAAACCGCACCATTTATGAAAATAAATATTAAAAAAAAATGTCCGCAAATGCCTACTGCAATCTAAAAACTGATATCAACATTTGATTGAACGATTCGTGGAATAGGAGAAAATGTTTTTTATCCGCAAAAACTGCAACATTCGTATGCTAGGATGAACAAAGTTTTGACTTCAAAGAATCAGTCGACAGCATTTTCGAATCGAGTTGCACAATGCACAGGCCTCTGAATACAAACTGGCTATCTGAATACAAAAGCATCTGGAGTAAAGGGATTTCGAATTTTAAGCGTCCTCTGAGGGACTGAATAGAACAGCAAAAAAGGAATACAAAATATTCAGTTCGGCCAAAAAATCACGTCAAATCTTTTAATCCCTCTGGCAGCGGAGAGAATCGGTAGCAATGAAAATCAGTAAATACAATTGCTACGGGTAGAGCAAAATGCAAATCATTTTTCTAGGGCTAATAAAATGATTTTTTGGCTATGAATAGTATGGGGATATTCGAGCGGCGGGCACTTTTACAATATCTTAAATCAAGAAAAGGAATGGCCTCGTGCTGAACAAATTTTTCCAAGTCTATTATAACCATTAAGTATGCTTTAGGTATGCCTTATGTGAACCTTAATCGGGATATATCGTGTGTGCTTGCGTGGAGGGATGAACTAAATTGTATGGGAAGCGGAAGAGGGTGGAAAACTAGTTATTTATATCTCTGCATAATTATATCAATGCAATTTTTAAACGAATGGTCCGGCCCGGAAGATCTTCGAATCCATACCCGAGGGAAGGGGCAGTAGAGGAAGACCGCGACTCAGGTGGCGCACGCAAGTGGAAGGGGACCTTAACCAACTTAGCGTACGAAACTGGAGACAGCTAGCTAAAGATCGCGCTGGCTGGAGACGCTTGTTGGTTGAGGCCCAGGTCCACCCCGGACTGTAGCGCCACCTTACATAAGTAAGTAAGTAATTTTTAAATTGACGAAGTGTAATGAATGTCTCAGAAGGATAACTGACAATTTTAATTGACGACTCAGGGATCCCTTTCCGATTTTTAGTTGATTTGTTTTTCGAAAGTCGACTCTACGAGTTGACCATATATTTTGTTCATTATTTCATGGTTTTTACGACTGAAATGGTCAAATAGGCTATCCCAATTTATACACTTCTTCCACGGTCCACAGACTTGCAATCAATCTTTGCACTTTCTTATTGAAACAATGGATTTCTATAAGTGAATTATATCCCCAGCCCCAGATCCATAATACTACCGTTTCATTTTGAAAACTACTACTTTCTGCTCAAGAGATCGTCTCGAAATGTAATAAACCGAAATCAAAGAGGACAGAAAATAAAGTTCAAAAAAGGAAATGCAATGAAATCGCCCACTGTATCCAATCCAATACAGGATAACAATGGCTCTGCTGATTTCCGTCAGGCAATCCAATTGTTTGCCCTCTGATGCTTCTTTCTCTATACGTATAGTCTGTAAGTTCAACGATGCCCAATAAAATTAATCGAATCACAGGGTAGCTGGTAGCTCTTGTGATGAACGTATGAAGATTGCTTGCACCGAAGCATGATTCAATCAATCGTTTCAACACCCAGCCCAACAACACATCGTCGTTGAAAAATTGTGCACTCAAACAAAACAGAAAAAAAAATATAAAAAAAAAAATAAAACCAAAGAGAATGCAAATGAATCGTTCGTTCCTTATTTATTCGCTTCACTAGCACTATTGAATTTATGTAAGTGTTTATGGTTTTAACGAATTTATTCATTCTGGTCTGTGGTGGCCAATAGACTGGTAAATGAGGAAAAAATATAATTGGAAAAGGATCCATTGGCTCTGGTTTTTCTATCGAAAAAGTTGATATGCAGAACCATCAATTTCAATCTATGTATTATACATGCAATCATAAATTCGCATAAACAATTTTATTTGCATTTTGCTGTAAGACTAAATCATCAAATTAGCATAGGTTGGTATCCGCCGTTCAGAGGGAAGTGTGGGAAATTAAATTAAGGCCGGAGTATAATACTCATTTCCTCTAGGAGGAGACAAAAAAAAAATGCCAAATCCACCAAAAGAATATCATGTGTGTGTGCTATACACGAAAGGTAGTTGGAGTTGTAACTTGTTTTTGTCTTAACATCAATAGGTTCCATAAGTAATTCATATGGCATATGTCCCCGTCTTTAATTTATTATGCTTGTATTTCAAAGACATTATAAGAAGAGATTTGCCTTACTAATAATCATTTTTAACCTTCACACTTAATATTTTCTAAGTCACAATATTCAAAAAATTAAGCCAGGACACTAAAAATCGTTATTAGTACCCCTGAAGGGATTTTGCAGTTATGCATTTATTCCAAACAATTATATGACATGTTTCAGAATCCGACACTGTGTCCGTTAATTGTAATGAAAAGGCTTTGATTATATATCCTTAAGAAGTTTAAAGGCTTAGCTGCCAGTAGAATCCTTTTAGGCCCCTTTGCTGATACAACTTCCAGCGATTTAAGTTCCACTTAAAATGTTATGTGACAGTATAGTGACATAGTTAAGGCAGCAAGGTATTTAAGTAGAACTTAGATCGCTATAAGTAGTAGGAATCAGCAAACGGGTGTTATACCATGTTCCCAGTTCCCACCAACGTGATTAAGCTCATGTGATTTATAAATCACGAGAGGCTTCTCCACCGTACTTTACGTGTTTTAGTTTGCAGCCACGTAGTTTTTTTGGTGTTGTTTTTGTATTGTTCCCATACCTGCCACAATTAAAACAATTTATGATTGTACGTATAGGTACTTAATAAAAATACAAAAACTCACCAAAACACGAAGAATATTGGATTTAGAATAATTTTTTTGACGTTTGGTTTTTTTATTTTTTTTTTTTTTTTGTTGAATAAAATAATATATAAATCATGTAATTAGTAATCAGAAAAATGTATGGTAAATCACGTAATTTATGAGATGATTTACCTAAATCAAGTTGGTGGGAACATGTTATTAGCGCTATACCTCTTTACAATTAAGATGCAGATATTGATTTCAAATTCATAAAATCTTTTAAATGATTGTTGTAAGCCAAACTAAATGTCCTAGTTATGTTGGGAAGAGTTTAAAAAAAACTGCTTATTTACCCACTTTCTGTTGTATATTTACCCATCGCAATGTAATTGTGATAAATTCAGCTTTTCCTTGAAAGAAGCATCTGCTCAAAATTAAACGCATTACTCCCTCTTATCCTTTCCAGTTTATATTCCGTAATAATTATGTTCTTATTTTTATACTGAGTTGAAAATGAAAATGTAATTACTAATTAATAACTCGCAGTCAGAATTTCATCGACGGGGTAAAAACAAATTAAAGCACCACATAATCTGTCCAATGCATTAATTTTCGATTATGTGTACTAGGAAAAGTTGAAAAAAAAAAAACGGATATAATTACATCTCTTTTAGACTACAATCAACGAAGCCTAGTAAAACCAGACTTCGTTTTATATCTGCGGCCAGCTTGATACTTGCCCCCCATTTGTGTATAGCCCAAATAATTTCAGGAAACGGTGTTTGCCTCTAACCTCTGGAAATACATGATTTCAATAAAACTCTATCGCCTTCATAGAAGGGAATGGCAATAGATTTCATGGCATTTAGCATGTCATAAATCTGAATTACAATCTCCTTTGGATTTATTAGCACCAATCTAACATTTCGGTAGAACTCCATCCATCCTAGGGGTGAAGCAATCACCGTCACTACGCCACTGTGGTGATATGTGTGCTTGTGTTGTAATTGGCATTAGCATCCTACTCGGAAAGCCACAAAAACTCAGACACATTCTTATCGAGGAGAATCGAATTCTGTACCAAGAACAAAAATGACGGTATACATTTCGCCATCCGCACTTACTTACAATTCTTGTTTATGTAACGTTTTCGTACTTTTTATTTGTGGGTTTGGTTGCGATCCCTGCCCGATTTCATTATGACGTTGCTACATGTGTAGATTTTGTTTTTTCTTTCTTTGTTGGAACACCACACAACCACCATCAATGATGACGATGTGAATACATACGACGCAATACAATGATATGTTCAGTGGAGTAAGTTATCATCGACATGCCAGCAATTGGACTGTATGCAACGACATGCCGAAGGATATGTGGATTTGTGGACAAAACAAGCAATAGTCTTAAATGAAAATCATAAGACTGATCCTAAGACAGTTTTGGTGGTCGTATCGCCTTCATCTGTCGCTACAACATCATCGCCATCATCATCATCATCATCATCAACGGCAACAGTAACAGTGACAACTACAGCGACGACAACGACGACGGCGGAAGCAGCGACAACAACATTGTCATCATCAATGGAGAGAAAAGCGACTAAACCAAACGATTGGGTGGTCATACCCGTGTTTGCGGATATTGTTAAGCTGGCCATATCCGGACGTGAAGATTGCTTGCAGAGGTAAGTTCATATACTGCTTTGTGTATCCATGATTTTTCTTTTTTTTTTTTTTTTGTTCCTTTTGCTTTGTTAGTGGCTGTTTCTAACGAAGCCAAAGTGGGTTTCCTTTCCTCTGAGAATGACCAAAAAAAATTTAACATTTGAGATTGTAACTCTTGATGGTGGACCTTAATTTGATGGCGCATTTTCTGAGTGCGCTAAAGTGATGCGAATTGCGACGATAGCGTTTATAGCTCCACCGCTATGCGAATTTATCGGAGTATTTTTTTTATTATTTGTTCGGGGTTATGCGAGATGATCAATTGGCTTCCGAGAATGGTCATTCCTTGGGATTTGGGTTATAGCGTGTGAAGTCCGTACTTACTCTGCAAATATCCGCATTCGTTTTATTGTTTTATAAATATATATGCTTAACCCTCAAATTGGATTGGCGCTGAATACCTATTCGATTGGGTGTGTTGGTGTTCTCATTTTAATGTGGTTTCAATCATAGTAAAACGAATTATTATGCATCATTGGTCTAGCGTTGGACTTCAACAATTTGTCCAAATTTATGAGCGGTCGGCAGTGAAATTTCATTGCATTTATATGATCCATTTATATCTGATGAAAACAAGAATCACAAATAAACAAACTTAGTATTTATATCATTAAAATTCAATGCAATGCAATGTCTTAAGTCAAATGTGCGAACCATTTTTGTAATTATTAATTACGTTAGATATTAGGTGATAGGGTCTAAACTGTTGTACATATCGAACGTCATACTGAGTACGGATGTTTATAGGTTTTCTTTTTAAATACAACCACCGGAGAATGTGCTGTTTCCAAATCTGTATATTTTTGGCTTCGTGCTTTAGAAAATAAAAACATTTAAATTTTAGTTTTCACAATAAAGGACTTAATAAAAAAAAACGTGATAGCCGACTTACGAAAAATTGTGTTCGAAAACTCTAAATCATGGCCATTTCCCAATAAACCCAAAAAAACAGCAATATCTATAGGTACATCGGATAATTCTACTCTTGCTGACTGTGTGAAACCACTCACTTGCTACATTTTCAGACCATAAATAAAATAACGAGTTAGCAGTTAACACACTATTTTCGTATAAATTCAGATTTGACCGCATAACCAACAGAAATAAATCGATTGGATGTATAGCCACCACAATCACTGACCAGGTTTGGGTAGTTTAAAAATTTAATGAAAATGTTTTTCGTAGGAAATTCAAGGAAATCACGTTTTCCAGCGTTCATTATTTTCATAATCAATAAAATGATTTTGGTGATAACACACAATTGCATTGGATTATATTACCAAAATAATTTTGATCAAACGAGTTCATTAATTTATTAAATAACAATACAAGCTTCGTTACCTGAGAACAAAGAAATGTTTTTATCCTCGTCCTCAACAGCAAATGCTTCTAATTTAATGAAAATGTTGTAGGCAAGGACGGTAGGATAGCTGGAAGAATGTATAAACGACCGCCATTGTAAAACCATATCGCACACAAGGATGAATCAAAATCTAATTTTACAGACTCTACCATCCAACCACCGCTCTGATTTAGTCTCAACTGCGACTGTTTTGTATAGCGTAGGTTCAATTGTATTCAATATTTGCTCAATCGGACAAATAGATGAAACCAATCAAGTGTGTTGTTGGTTGGTTGAGAAGAATCAAAGCACCGAAGTGAAAGGACATAAAGCTCTGGTGTGGTACTTGTATATAGGTTATAGATATATACCATAGTGGAGTAAATTAAAGAGCAAGACATTTTTTACACGATTTGTGTTCTTGTAATAAACCAGATGACGATACATACTCGTATTATTATGGTCTTTTTCTTTCGTCAAATTATGATGAAAAAAAAAATAAACATAAAAATTGTAATGCCTGACAATTTCGATTGCGGAGTGGCCAACTTTTACGATTCGATAACATTTCGTAAAGAATACGGCTAGGGCATACTGGAAAATATCTCTGAATAGTAGACATTAAAAAAAAAAGTAGGCAAGTATTTTAAGACTCGCGTAAATCGATTTTGATACAGTATTATGGATTAAATTAGAAAACATTTTTTTGGCATTATGTTTGACTGTTGTATTATTATTTATAGAAACAACCGGAACAATGAATATAAGTTTAAATATTTTATTCATTATAATTCAGCCCAAAAGTGATTTGAAAGAAGTAGCGATTAGCGTGGTTTGCAAGATATGCACTAACGAAATTAGGACGTATAATTCCAATTTGCAAGTTGCAGCATAATTATTGGTGCTAATTATTTAACTAATCATATGGTACAAAGGCTGTCTATTATAATAGAATCTGCAAATTAAAATATTTGTAAAAGTTTGGTCAGGTACACTAATGGAAATCAGAATTATTCAGACACAAATAGTTTTTGTTCGGAAGATTGTGCAGAGATACAATTCGGTATGTAATTTGTTTTACAGTGTGTTGTGTATAAATAGGTCACTATATAATTGTAGGCGCAGTGGCTTAGTGGTTAGTGTGTTGGACTACTAAGCAAGGGGTCCCAGTTTCGAATCCCGCAAAAATCCAAATTCCAACTTAGGGTTTCTTTCCGCTGCGCCACCTCTTTTCATTATAGCAACCCCTTTGGTAAAGATTAATGCAAGTGATGATTACGGCGTTACGCTCACAATACAATAATTACAAAATTTTGAGTGTCGATTTCCCGGTAAGTGATGAGCTGTGCTCTATTACATTACCAATCCTTAATCCGAGCCCACAAAGCAACTTGTTTGTTGTTTTGCGCATAAGGTATGCCAGTCCTATCGCTAAGCTTAGGTACGCATTTTGTTAAAAGAAAATCCTAATTACGAAAAGCGTATACCTTTGGGCTCACCATATCGTCTCCGTCAACGCAATTACAGCATAAGACCCAAGGAAAACAATAAACTTCCCATGCCTATGTGAATCGACTTTCTTAACTCTTGTCGTTGCCTTTTGTCCACAGAGTTCGCTTTCTTCGTCTTTAATGAGCATCTTAGTTATTTCCTTTACTGATTTATTCGTTAACACACACATACAGTATTGGTATCCAAGCCTTATTGTACTTGCCTTCGACTAACACCTGCTATCATTTATCCAATGCGGGCACCACTTTTGTCGTGTAAACTTCCCTCCGACAAAATTTTATGTTCTTCACCGTCCATAGCTACTTCGTCTTCTAGCAACAAAGAACCTCCCCATAGTGCATTCTTCCTATTAGTAAGGGTCCTCTGATTTACGAAAGTGCACAATGGTGTTTGCTTATCAACAAGGATTAAATAAGGAAATTTCTTCGAGTTTTCTCCTTCCTTTGCAGGAAAAAAAAAAACAAAAACAAAGGACTTGCAGAAACAAGCGAGTATGCTGAACAGCATGGAACAGGAATCCTATTTATGGTTATAAAAGAAAAGTGAAGCAAACAATAAGAGCTTAACAACATCGTTGGTAGAATGATGGATTCACATAGGTATAAAGTTTACAAGCGTCACCTTACAAGGAGCTTTCCCCTACAGCTTTGGCGCACCCTTTCATAGACGGAGGTACTCGTAGGAGTTGCAAAAAAATAAACTCGTTATCCGCCCAAATGGCGATGATTGTGGGCGGGGAAGCGGAAAAGCCGGGAGAAATCCTATAACTTTGGGTACAAAACTTATAATTAGTTAAGTTTTATGCAGAAACCGGCGAAGTATGCTCACGGGGGAAACAACGTGTCAAGCCTCAAGGGTGCTAATGAGTTCATTAAAGTTGAAAATACACTTGCATCTGAGCATACGTACACGCAACAGGAAAATTCTCAGCACAAGAATAGGTTTCCGTATCGAAAATGACCTGAGCAAAGCGGACATGGTAGACACGAAGAAATTGATTATCTTTAGGAAAAATGGTATAGGAGTACATACTTCTTCGTTGGCTAATCACTGCTTAATCTTGGCGAAGTATAGGTAGTAAAGGTAATGTGAAGATTGAAGATAGGCTTGATAATAGGTAGGCAGGGATAAAATAAACTTTTCCTAATATTTGCTGCATAACTACATGTTGCTGAGAGACGTTTGCCAAGACGCTTAGATGTAGCAATTAGTTGGGGCGCCTTTAAAGACCTTTTTTCATCAAAATATATACGGGTTGTCAGTGCGTTCTAGGATTATTATACATACATTACTTCTCGCAATAGTTTCGCTGTTCAGCGAATAATTGCATCCAACAAAATGACATTAAGATGCGACCGACAAAGTATGAACATTTTATGAAGCACAGTTGGCCGACGGCTAGTTGTATTATGTTAAATTGACGTTGAAATAACCTTTCTCTTGTAAAGTAAACCAGAATCTGTATAAATATTATTTTCAATGCCCAGTTTAAGCTGTTAAGACAACACATCGATCTGGACGATTTAAACATAATATCGGACTAAATTTGACTGATGAACTAATTCATAAGCTGTGTAATCCAATAAGTGTGAAGAATTAGTAATCAGGTATATGCGGCATCCAAATGTGGTATTTAGACAAACTCACACTGAATCTTGAGACACAAAGGAATTGCTTGTATCCACAGGCGATATAGTATTCTCATAGGTCATCAATAGAATTGAATACAATTGAAATCAAGCTACGATTGTGTGTTCTAATAATAATTAATAGTCCGGAAACAACCAAATCATTAATTATCGTTTGAAATAATATTGCGGTCTTACAAAAGGACGGTTAATTTCAAATTAACTTTAACCCAACCTCCATGTTGGCATTTTATCAATTATCAATGCGTTCTTATAAGTTTTATACGAATTGAATGCTTAATGAAGAAAAATCCTTTTTATACGGATATATATTCTTAAAAATCAGTACTTGTGGCTGATATTTTTCTTATACATGTAACTTTTATTTGACGTGCAAACATACCAAAAACTAATAACTTAAGGAGTCAAAGATAAAACGAAAAGGCTTACGCATTAATGCTCCAAACCGACTGTCGTTCTTATCCCACTGAATTTAATAATGCTTCCACAATTCCAACTTTAAAGTAAATTTCTCCTAGCTATTTCCTCTTCTTTTTATCATAAATTAACTTATTTTACACTTAAGCCAACAGAGATCCCCAATCCTGCAGGTCACGTTTTAAAGTAACTTTCATTTGACCATCTTCCCGAGACACATGCCATAAGTTTCATTTTATCGCATATGTTCCAACTGTACAGGGTGTGATGGTCTGCATAGGATATCCTTTTACCACAGATGCAAGATACAATCAGCATTGAGTTTCCTTCCGAAAAATAAAAAAAAAATATCCTTACGAGAATGCTGTGAGAAATTTCACATCACGTTCCGTCACCTTTTTTTCTGTTTTATCTTCACAAAGTTGTAAGAAATCCCATAGATGGTATCTCTACTGTAATTGAAGACAATTTATCTTCGCATACAATTACATAGTGAAGTAATTTCATCCTTCCAACATGTATCTTCAAGAGAAAACCATTAAACATTTCATAATTTCACCACACTCCGGTGTACAGGTGCTTGTTTATAGGATGAGGATTTCATTTGTGGCACATGAAATCCTCATTCAAAATGAACGAAATGTGTATTCCGGAAATCCATGTGCGCTTTTGATGAAAGTACCTGTCTCTATTGTATTCTATAGTTCAATTTCCAATTTTCTTCTGGTAGTGCACCCTCTTGTCGCTATAAATGTATCGTATCCCTATATTGTCTTCCTTATACTCACGTAGATTGCCGAACGGTCACATCAACGTAACTGCATTCGATCGGATGGCAGCCATCGCTGGAGCATTTACGAAGCACATGGGCGCTGTGAAGGCTCCGTCATTGCCGGACACAACACCTGGTGAATACGAATCCTTTTGTCGGCGCATGCAGAAGACGTCTACACTAAATGAATCGGGTGAGTTTTGTATAGTTGGTCCTTGTACTTTATACAGCTAGAAACAATGAGCTCTCGGTGGTTCATTCACAGTACAGAGTATACTCATGCTATGCACCTTTATTCGGTTCAGTGGATTCTTGTCTCATGAGCTGTCGAAGTTTGTTGAGAAATTCTTTCGCCATGGTGCCCAGCTGTATGTCGTCTGGAAAATTGGCGAAACTTCTCTAAACGAAGTGCTTGGGGAAGGCCGACATCAAGGGGATATTTCGTTCATTGGTCCCTATCAGGAGAGCTGCAAATTTGTAGTACTTTGACAAATTAAAATGTAATCAAGAGAAAAGCTAAGATCACTTAAAGCGGCAACACTTCATTTCAAATAAAAAGATAATACAATGAAAATAGACAGGGAAATTCCTCCTGTCTATTAGTTAGTGTTAGAACTGGACTGCAAACGAAGCTCGACGGGTGGGTCTGTGATATTGAGTTGAGTTCTCTTTATGCGTCTGACCGACAGTTCGCGATCGCAACCATGTCATTTATTGTAAATATTGTTGTGTAGTTATTGAAATTTTACAGTAGGATAAATTGCCGAAAAAGGACTTTTCCAGACTGCTCTGGATATTTAGCTATAAAGACATCACTATAGGTACTGCTTAAATCTGCACAGGTCTGTATGGATCAACACTACATACTTGCAATTCTTTGACATCTCTACAGGTTAAATTTTGTGCAGCCACAATAGCGTGATTATCCATTGATACCTACACAAAATAGGCAATAAATATATTGTGAAAGGCTAAAAATGATTTTTGATAAGGCCATTCTATGCAGTTTAGTTAATTATTATATCAAAACCAGGACTAAAGAAAAATTATTACTCCCCAAAACAATAAAAAATCGATTATGTGGTTCGTTGCATACCCACTCAGTTGCAGGTGAGGGAACAAGTCTCATAAATTCGCATTCATAAAATAAAATATTTCCATTTAAAACCAAGATTAGCATCACAAATTACCTTTTATTTGCCTTTGCACAAGATGTTTGTGTTCGCAAAAATGAAGGGATACAAATCGTGAAAATTCTCTTTATAAAAAAACAAAACAACGAGCAAAAAGAACCCAAAATAATATGTTCATTTTAACTACACTATCATGGACAGCATGAGCAGCTGTTATTCGACGTCAAATGGTATCCTCTTCTATTTCAACAGAATAATGTTCTCGGGCTATGACCACGTACACAGATGAATGTTTATTATACCATTTTATGTATATATAGTCTCTATCCCTATACAATTATTATACATGTGCTTGAACCGCAAACTTGGTATAACTCTCAGTGTTGCCGATGCAATTTTATTTTAAATGTTGCAAGTATACATAAATGTACTATATTCAAATAAAATAAAAACTACTAATAGAAATTTATTTATTTTAAATTTTGTTACATTTAGCGGAGATAATTTTTCTACTATCTATATTTCATATAATTTCTACTAGTGAGTGACTCATTTTTGAGAGTAAATTGCTACAGAACTATTGCAATACCTATGACCAAAGCTAGTTGGGCTCACCATAATGTGTTGCGAAATACGGGATCTAAAATTTGCCAACATTTGGTAGTTTTTCAAATAACCGATTCACAGTAATACAAGACATATTAAACAAGGAATTATTATTTTACACAAAACTGAAATATTCTAAAATTTTAATGGAATTACGCTATCGATCAAAATGTACTTAAGGTTTATTTATAAAATAATAGAAGTACAATCGTCGTTTCCGAATGTTGCTGTTTTCGGTAAAAAAAAATAGCCCCCTCACTTAGGACGAATTTCTTACCGGCAACACCAACTTCATATCTGACATCAATTAAGGAATATTTTTCTCCATTTCATTTTTTCCTTTTCCCTTCCATGTTCCACCCTACATAGATCAAACTTTATTAAAAACCAGACTCAAAAGAAAATACTAGAAAAATGGATTCAAGCATAGTGTTGTTAGAGATGTCTATTTGTTGCACAGTTATCCAATATAAATGCTGCAGTCAAAAACTAAAACAAAACATTGTAATTTGTATTTTCTGCTATAGCCGGAGATTAGAGAGATTTTTCTGCTATAGCCGGAGTTGCTTTCTATCTTCATCTTTATGGTAGGTACATGTTATACTAATTCAAAGCGTATACATAAAGTGAAAGTGAAGCAATACTGCAGGAGTGATTGATATATACAAATATATATTTCTTCCGTTTTTTATATATGAATTGGAGTAATTTTGCTTGCTTCTAAGCCGTATGCGATCTGTGTCGACAAATGCATTTTGGGCCCTAGGCTTTTTGATATTGTTTTTAGGTATAACAGCCAACCTGATTGGCAAATGCGTTGGTATATACAGAAAACGGTACCTCAAATCAATTATTTAATTAAAATGCCTATTATACAAAAGTCAAGCAATCGCATATGGTACAACTACTAAGAAAATATTTATATCTACCCATTGGCGAGAAATCCTCAACGACAATTTGATTGAGTTAGATTGTCTTCTGTTTACGATATAATAATCTAACCATGCCGAACTCAAACATACACAGATGTGAGAGAAATTTCGAATCGAATTAATTAACACGGTCATTATGAATCAATAATTGACTCATTCAATGGAAAGGAAGAACAGTAAGGCATGGGGCTTCTACCACCAGCAAAGTTCAAATATTATTTGACTTTCAGAGTTGTTGTGTTAATGCTCGCTCTGAAAGTGATAAGTGAAATATAATAAAATGGCACGGAGTCACTGTCGTGAGTTTCCAACTTCCACACGCATGAGGCCTACAATAGGCTTTCTATAATTGAAATTGTGTATTCCATTTCGTTTACCAATTTGCGTTGGTATTTTTTATTTTCAATTTTCATTCTTCATACGTCACTAGTACTATTGTAAGCAGCTCATTGAATTAAATTATCGCAAATATTCATGCCTACAATGCTGACCGCGGTAACTGGCAATCGGCTTTGTTATTGATTTTGCATTTAATTTCATTGTTCGTTTTAAATCAAGAGTTGGTGAATTACATATACATTCATGCTCGTAAATCGCTATGAAGTGTGTGAAAATTTATATTTATCCACTCATGATTACGAGGAATTTATTCGCGATTTAATTGGGGACTATGGAACTGCATATATAAATTCCAGTTTTTAGGCTTATTTATTGAATCATGTTCTGCGATGTAAAACGAACTTTTGTATATGAATAATTACGCGCCAACACATCTTTGTATTTCAACTTCGTTCACTCTGGCTCTTCAGGTAGGGTTTCATAAGTATGTATTATTTTGAAGATAACTTAGGGGAAACTATAATTATCATCGACATTATCATTAAACTAATTTTTTAAAAGTTTCCTACAAAATTGTTAAAACCGTTAACATGATAATTGTATGGCATTAGGCATTCCTTTTTGAATACCTATCATCAAAGTCTATAAGAAAATTAAAAACAAAAAACGGTAACGTCCTCCTACGAATAATGTCACTGGAGGGGCATAGGGCTACTATGTGGCATTATAACTTAATCGAAATATTACTTGAAATATGTAGTAAAAATATCACAAATTGATCGGTGCGATCAGAACTTCGTCCTGTAAGACCCTAGCGCTTGGCATATTGTTGAATATTCTCCATTCACTATAAAGATCTAACATTAAACTATAGGCGGAAATATTGAAATAGCAGTTGAACAAATCACAAATTTATATTTTAGACCGAGATTTGAATTGAATTCTATCTACTAGGTTCGATAGAATGAGTCTGTAGCATAAAAAGAGTGGCCAATAATTTTCCCAGTTTACTAAATAAAACCGCAGTATTATTTGCAAAAAAAAAATTTAAGTTGTCTCTTAAAGTGCTTGTATCCCGATATAAACACTAAAATCAGTGATATAACAAGTCATCACATAAAATGTTTTCTATTTGCCTGAATCAAAACCGTTTCTTTGGTTCATACACAAAATGCCCGAGACAAGAGGCACGAAACTGACCCAACAACATGACATTGGCCAAGCGATAGATAATGACAGATCAACCTTGGTTACACTATTAGATTTTTCTAAGGCGCAGGCGCAGTGGCTTAGTGTGTTGGACTACTAAGCGAGGGGTTCAGGTTCGAATCCCGCAAAAAACCCTGCGCCACCTCTCGCGAGCGTCTGACAAACATCCGAGAGTATAACTGTCTTGAAAAAGCTTCTCAATTAGCCGTTTGGAATCGGCATAAAATTGTAGATCCCTTTCCATTCGTTTCAAAAATAAAATCTCACACAAAACGAATGGTTGTGAGAAGCTAGGCCTAGGGTCCCTACGGACCTGTTGCGCCAAAAATTATTATTATTATTAAGGCGTTTGATTCGGTTGAACCTACTATTTTATGTTAAAAACTAATATCGTTTCTTCTTGTTTAAATAATCGCGTTCAGGCCGTTGCATACAATAGTAATCTTTCCTCCTTTTTACCTTTAAGAAGGGGTGTACCGCAAGGATCTATTCTTGGTCCTCTACTTTTTTCTTTATAAATGACCTACCCCCTGTCATTAAATACTGCAACTTCCACATTTATGCTGACAATGTCCAACTCGACTTTCCAATAGGTCATGTTGAAGATGCCGTGGTAAAAGTTAACGAGGACCTGGCATCAGTTGTTGAGTGGTCAAACCGAAACTGTCTGCTGTTTAATCCTACTAAAACAAATCGTTTACCAATTGGAAGGCACCAACCAGATTTTGTAGATTGCCCACCCATTTTATTAAATGGATCTCAAGTTGAAATCATGTCGAAGATGAAAAACCTAGGAATAATATTTAACAGCACACTCTGTCTTGGACTGACCACATAAATAACGTAGTTGCTAAAATATTTAGAATCTCCCTCGCTACGCAAACTACAACTAGCTTTAAATTCCATTACCAGGTTTATCTTTGGCCTCCGCAGGCTTGATCACATTTCCGGATACTCGCAACTTACAGTATTTCCTTCGTTTCAAATGCATTGCCTTTCTTGTAAAAATCATAAAAAGGAAAATGCCAAAATACTTGTTTGACAAATTAACATTTTCACAGTCAGGGAGAGGTATTTCCCTAAGACCTTATACGTTCACCTTTCTGGCAACGCGTCGTCAATTTTTCATTTACCTTTGGAATCATCTCCCTCTTTTTGAAGGAAAAAAAACGAACATAGTCAGTTTTTACCTGCCGTTTATTTTATTTATCGCTGGATACTGGATAGTTCTCTTTTAATTTAATTTTTGTTGAATTTGTAATTTTTAGCTGACTTTGAGCATCCAGATCATGTCTTTTCATTAATTTTTAAAATATATACATTACCTATACCTATATAGACTATACCTGTTATATTATAAGAAATTATTCTCTATGTGCAGCGATTAAATTAATTTAAATAAATAAATAAATAAATAAAATAAATTATTGCTTTAAAATATGTGTATATGTTAAAAGTAGGGATTGTTGGTATTAATATAAAAGTCGTCCGCACTTCCATAAGTCCACAATCTTTGCCTTCAGGAATCTCCACTCTTATAGTGTATAGCATCTCGTATTATGAACTAATTTCCAGCTGAAATCAATGAAAATTTAATTATCTCTCCCCCTTGTTCTACGTTCAATATATGTATGTATAAGGGTATACGTTTTTATACCAACTCATTTTATATGATCTAAGGAAAATACTTTTTCCTTATAGAAGAAAACTTTCGCAATTGTCTCGACTATGATAAATGAATATGGGACGTGATATTTTTGTAAAAAAAAAAAACAGGAAAATATTTTTCCTCAATTGGTAGAGTGAAACAGAGCAGCACTCCATTATTTTTTTCATTTTTATTTCCATGACTCATTTGGATTTTGGTCACCCGAGGGTCTCTCGCTGGTGCTCCTGCCGCCTGCTATGTGGTAAAAGCAATCAGCGATGGAAACGATTGTCAGGTCCTTTTACCCGCCCTTATTACATTTCCAAGTTTATCACACAATTAAGAACGGAAAACTTAGAGATTAAGGCTTTAGTGTGATATATACGGGTGGGTTTTGTTTTGATGTCACATAGATAATGATTGGTCATCTGTGTGAAAATTGATGTGAAACATAAAAGTTTTACTATGTATAGGATATCAGAAGTTAGAACTGCTTTTGTATTTGATTCGTATTATTATCAAGACCAGCAATTAGAAAATTAATGAAATAGATGCTGCAGAGGAATGAGTTGATTAAAGAATGCCAATAAGGATTTCAGTAATATCATACATATAATGACGTATATATGTATATACGTTATATATATCTATTTGTAGTAATAACATATAAAATTCGTCCAGTCTTCGTGTTAATACAATGTTATTGGATATGAGATAATGACCATGAAATGTTGGTTTCATTGTTAACCGGTCGTATATAATTTTACTTTAATTAGCAACTGATTCAGGTGTGAAGTTTTACTGTTGCTGATTATATATGAAATCGATATAATCCCGATTGATATAGCTCTTAACATAGAGCAGAATTAATATATATAAGGGATCCAGACCTATTATCTGTGTTTGTCTGAGGTGTTTGTTGACCAAAATTTTTTTTTTTTGTAATATATTTTGGACCTACCATTTCTACAACGAATCTAGGTGCCCAGATATCGAAGAGTCTTGAATTCAGTTTCCGATGTTAATAAAAGATTATACTAATATGTATGACGAATGTAAAATTAAGAATATGTGCATAATTGCGTACCATATCCAACTAACCCTATTTCAATGAGTTGACACGGCACTTGTCTTATGTATATTATACAGATAGCCTTGAAGAACAAAATGTTATCCCTGTAAGTCTGCTCCTAACCCTGTGAAACCTTTTTTTAATTCCAAATCCATTTCAACCTGCATATTTTTTTCACAGAAAACAATTGTCACAAAAATGTCTTCTTAAGAATTCTCAGAATATTTACGATTTTCAAGGACCCTTTGAACAACCCTAATTAAATATTCTAAACTCGTCCAGCAACGAAAAAAAAACCTAACGCTGATTTAATTCTTAATTAAAGCGATTGCCGCTACTTGAATACTAAAAGCGCTTTATTCTTCAAGGTCGCATTAAATATGACTGCATTAAATTTTTCTCGCCCACACGGCCCGCCATTTAAATAACCTGCAGCAATTGTATTCAACAGGACAAATCGTACAAGCAGTAAGAAGTATCAAGGTTATCAATTTAGTCAGTAATTATAATGTTCTCTATGTTAAATAAATATTTGTCAGAAAGAGGAAATAAGAAATTTGAAACAATTTTAAATCCACCAACACTATCACTGAAAATGGTTTACTGTACATCCTTTTTTTTTTTTAATCCAGGGTCTTGTCATTTACCGTTCATGCTTGATGCTACTACCTCAGTTTCTGGTTCATGCTCTCAATGTCGTCGTCTTCGTTTACATCTCTGAAAAAAATCCTCTTGATGACGATGATGATGATGATGGTGAAAAACAAACTCAACCGCGTATTGCATTAAAACTCAACCATGGGAGCCGCACCTACAGCAGCCGCACATATTATATTATGTTCAGCGTCGTTAAATTCTACTTTACGGTCTTTGGGCGTCTGTTTTTTTCTTCTATTTCTCTCTCTCTCTCTTTACCTAACACCTTACTCCCTTCGAGTTTCAATTTTTACTCTTTTCGGTACCTTTTTGAAGTAAAATTCTACAAAAGCAAGGAAAAAGGCACCTTACATATTTATTTTATTTTATTTTTCTTTTGCCATTTTCCATGCGGCTGTAGATTATGGGTAAAGTTCAACAGCTTTGAAGGGCAGGACATAAACCAAAAAGTCTATTGGCTCTGTTAATTTATTTATGCAACTAAATTACTTAAATAATTACACGCAGATGATGCTGAATAAAAATTTGACTATTGACTTTTGTGTATCGATTTCTTAAAGCATTCCGTTACCATATGTCCTAGGTCTCCTCAATCACTAAAATACCCAACTAGGTCCAATTTGAGCATTTTTTGCTAATATGATATTATGTGATAATGAGAAAACATATTCTCCTCACTCTCACAATCGATGGAGTAGAAAAATGAAAGTCAATTGTAATGTTCTAGGCACTCTTCGCTGCTTAAAAAAAAAACATGATCTACTTTTTTCCATAGATGGGGATCATTTTATCACAGCGCATTAACTCTCCTGCATATTTAATACATCAGTAGTAAATGGAAAAACTTATTTGCTTCATTGAACGACAGTAAACCTCCCCACACGCAGATACTCAGGAGAATAGCGTGACCAGTAGGGAAATAAAAAGCTTAACGTTTCACTACATCGACTTTATGGCGAATTACGTTCCTAAGATGCTCGGATGGACAACTTAAAGTTTAACTGAATCTCAGAAGGCTGCTTATAGTGTCTGTAGGTAGTGCATCAACTGAAGTGAAGCATGGTGAATAGTAAATCATTTTTAGAGACATTTAATGCTAAGGAATTGAAAGAGTGAGATATTGTTCGAATAAGAAGCAGAAATTTTGTTTTTTATTTCAGTTTGAATATTTTTGTTACGCATACGCCTCCGAGTGTTTGTTTTCATTCTGTGACGGTCAGGAGCTATACATACCTAATTATTGAATATATTATTATGAGTGTATTCAAACAAATGTTTACATTGATATGGTTTTGTATTTTTTATTTTTTAATGCATAGTTGCCCACATTTTATAAACATAAGTAAACTATCTGTTTTGAAACGGCATAAAATTGTAGATCCCTTTCATTCGTTCCAAAAAATTAAAATCCCACACAAAACGAATGGTTGTGAGAAGCTAGGCATAGGATCCCCACGGACCTGTTGCGCCAACTATATAAGTAAACTTATCACAGACAAGAGTAATGAAAAAAGGCGGTGAAACACAGCAAAGCCTGTTTACTACAAATGAAGAGTCGTTTATGCACGAGTATAGCCTCACGAAAGAGCTATTCAAGGAAGCTTTTAATTTTCAATGTCACCCTTTTTTAATTTTTTGGAATAGCGTTTTTTAAACAAATGTGAATAAATTCTCAGAATCAACAAATGAGAAGTATGAAGTTGTTTTTGTATTTTTTAAGGCGATCAATTCCACGCGTTTAACAAATGTGAATAAATTCTCGAAATCAACAAATGAGGAGTAAATCTCTCTCTAACCGTTACTGGTAACGATTTTCCAGTAACCATCAATAAACTGAATTTGTAATTTATTTTTAAAAATTTTTAATTTTTTACACATTTATGTAGGTACACAAATATTAAAATTTACGAATTGGTTTACTCGAGCACAATGTACAATGTTAATCTTAGGATTACATACAGCTAGTGTGTGTATTCTTGACGAACGCATGTATAAAAGCATGTTTCGTATATATAGGTTAACCATATGAGCGAACGTCTCAATTTCAAACTGCATTCTTCCTCGACAACACTGTCGCCGCATCATACAACGAAAAGCGTATGCTAATCAGTATAGCTTTAAGCTGTTCTCGGATGCGCCAAACAAGGAAGTCCCTCATTATTCAATGTACTTGTACATGTTAAGTTTTCATTAAAGCCATAGTTGTAAATGGTTGGAAGCAGGGTAAAATATGGGGGTTAATACGGGTAATGGCCCACAACTACACGATAATGAACAGTCGATATCAATACCGACATCATGCCCGATTTGTTTCCTAAAACTTCACACATTCAACAGCTTCCAATGAATGTAAATTTTACATAACTTTCAAAAATCCTGTAGTTCGACTTAAGTTTTCAACTTGGTTTTCAATATTACTTATTTTATCGGTTTCTCAAATATCTACCCATTTCCGATCCGTAAATCTCACCCCAAATGGAAAAGGAACTCTTTATTTCTATCATCAAATCTATAGAGCCACTCTCAATTTCTCCAGCTAGCAAAGTATAAAATGTTTGTAAACTTCAGATATTGGCTTCAACAAATCCCTTTCCTATTCGACGAGTTAAAGTCGCTAGAACTCCGATAATCCTTTCGCCAAATGCACTATTTCATCTCAATAGATTTACAAAAAAAAAAGCAAACATTTGTTTTGGCTTCTTCGTTATCCTATTCCATCTTCTCGAATTTACAAATTCAATTTAACTTCAGATATTTCCGACTTTTTCCATCATCGAGAAACTTAAACGTACTATACAAACATACTCTCGGTGAAAAAGACGGGAACTCACATTCTTCAGGAACTTGTCATATGACTTGCCCGAAAAGTGCAGAAAAAAAAACAGACAACGAATATGTAGTAAATTTAAAACTTTGATGACATGAAATACATAGATGCGTTTGCTCAAAGTTAATGTGGTTTTAGGGGGACTTTTTTGTTTGCTCTATGCGAACTTTACGGAAATGGAAAGTTTTTGTCCTCGGTTATGGCCAAAAAGGATACCGTCTTGCCATTACCATCGATTTCATGAAGTTGTTTTTGTTATGGGAAAAATGCATTTTTCAAGGCGATCAATTCCACGCGCAGTGGAGACTTTTTGACCTGTAGTGCCACTTCTATGAACATTATTAATAATCAAGTCAAGGCTGTCAAAAGGGCTAGAGTTTTCGAAACGGAAAAGTTGCTCTATACTGCTTGCTCTCGATGGTATATGGATGAAAAAAATCATCAACATAAGTTACGGAGGAGTTTTTACTTGTAATTTCCTTGATGCAATAAATTCATTACTCTGTTCTCTTTGATGTCATCTGTACTCAGTTTCACTTTGCTCGCTGGACCACATGTGGCTTTGTAAATACAAGGATTGGCATGAAATATTATGCTTCCGAGTGTGGGTGAAATTTTATTTTTCGCTGACAATATGAAAGAAGTAAATGGAATTCAATTAAGGATGGGGAAAATTATTCTACTATTCAGTTCCACTGTGACTATGAAATATAATGGACTGAATTTCGTTTACCACTAGGTACACAAAGGTATGAGATGAGATTTTTTTTTATAAAACTTGGTGATGATAATAATACATACATGATGATCCCAGTAGCAGTAGTAAGTATTTATATCGAAATATATCAATATTGAGTAGATATCGAATTATCTTTTTGGTGTACGCTTTGATAAATGATGCGCTATAAATATCGGGATGTTTCAAGAGATTACTGAAAAAATTGTAGCTATGCTGTGGTAAGCCCCGTCCCCGTGGCTAATGAACAGCCAGCATGATATGACGTTGTGGACAGCTCTTTAGCTGGTTTTTTGTCAGTGCGATTGTTCGCTCAGTTTTTCAGCACACTGAGCCGTAGTGTTTTTTCAGCGAACGTCTGACAATCTTCCAACGGAGCAACTGGCCTGAGAAAGCTCCATATATCTTCTATATTTGTGTCTTTTATATGTATAAAAATAAGTTGTATTGTGTTTGTCGCCAATATTATCTGTAATGCGTGAACCGATTTTGATTCTGGAAGTTTCCCATGAAAGGTGACGTTAGTACCATGGTTTGTAAGTATATACGGTCTATGTAGGTGTATTGTTTCATGAGTTATAGGGTCGTGGCGCCTCCCGTACAAAAAATGCATTCAAAATATTATATTTCGAAAACCACTCCATCAATTGAGCTCAATTGCTTACACACAATCTTAGGTATTGGACCAGAAGTATTTCTGTGAAGATTGATCAAAACTAGACACGGGGTGTGACACGTCCAATAAAAAAAACACATTCAAAATCATATATCTCGATAACCACTGAATCGATTGAGTTTATATTTACAGATAAATAATCATAGGTATTGTCCTGGGAATGTTTCTGTAAAGATTGGTCAATATTTGACAAAAAAATTGCAAACTCTATTCTTCGACAGTCAAAGCCAATGTTTGTAAAATAGGTAACATTGATGTGATATGCTTTATCCTGATACACAAGAATAATATTACATAACATAATATTAAACAACACGATTCCTATATTTTTTTTGCCTGTACAGCCTGCTTTCAGTTGGAGAGGGCCTGGTGATTACCAAATATCCTGAGAAAAACAAAATCCTATCTACCGGTAAAATTACAACACGTGTGAGTAACTAGACACATATCCTATGGATTTTGTCATCACTGGAATCGCATGACAAATTCTATTTCGCTTTTAATTTACTAAATAAGAGCTAGTTCCTTCATATTACGTGCACTTCTTTGCAATTTCCTATCTAAACTAACCTACATGAAAGATGTCGTCCGTTAACGTTACCACAACTGAAGGGTAGAATTGAAAATGTTTAAACCCCCGAAGACGTTTCATACTAGTGCCAGTAGTCTTGGGATTGAAAGTTGTTTGTTCTGCCACAGAAAGTATGTTTCTCTACAATCTTGCAAAACCAAACAACAAGTCCAACTTGAGTGAAAAAACAAATTAAAAATAAGACGGTATTTCAAGGATACACTTTCCGATTCAGAGAGAGCAGCGGAAAGGGATATCTTTGAGAAATTTCTATTTTTCTTCCATTCGAATGAGTTACAGCGTTGTTTTGCCCAAAAGTTGAGGTCGATATTTCGGTGCAGCTGCAAACAGTAAGATACACATAGGTCCGCGCTTGTATGTGCAATCAAAACAGCAAACGAAACCATTAGGGACAAACTCCGAGAACTTTACGAATATTTTCCGAGGTGAGCAAGCAAACACAAAATACTACAAAGAAAGCAAGATGATATCGTACTTTATTTACCACCCAGTGGCGGGTTGAACTACTTTCTTTTACATACTATTCGATTTCTGTTCCATTCCTTGGCATTGGGATTTGTTCACTTGCAGCGTGGGACCCAGATGGGCACGATTGCATCTACCCGTAAGCGAAAAATCCAGGCAACATAAATCACTGATGATGCAACGTTCTATAGCTTGGATCGGTTCTCTTTGTAAGTAAAATGCTGAGCAACTGAACAGCTGAAACACCGCATTGTAGAATAGAAGCCTTCAGATGTTAAAAAAAAATATTCCTCCTTTTATTCTACGCGAATGCAATGGCTTAAAGGATGTAAAAGGGTATTGTGTTCTCTTTTCCGATATGATATAAGGAAGTACTATACACAGTCTACCAGGACCAACAACCTTTAGCAGGCACGGGCACTGCATGCTATTATTTCTCTTCCGCCTTTCGTTTTACATTTATTGTGTGTGAAAATTAAAAATCTGAATGAGGAAATTGAGGAAATTTAAGAGAGTAGCTATAGCTATGGAAGGTTGTGGGTTGCATCGAAAAAAGTAGGACACGAAAATCGAATCAGACTCCTGAATTCTGATCATGAAATAAAATTTAGCCTAGGTTTTTATTTTTTCAGAGAGCAAAGTCATGGTGAAGAATATTTGAATTTTATTAAAATAAACTTGGGGTAGAAGGTATGTTCTTGTTCATGTATAGAGACACCACTTATTTTTTAAGAGGCTATCTACACATTTTGTCGAAACGATTACATAGTTATTACAAAATAAATTGTTGGTGATGCATAACTTATTGGAAAGTAAATTTTCAAAACTGAATTCGAGGAAGTTAAAATTACTGTTAAATACCATAGCAATAGTAGTATACACTCAATTTTGAAAACAATCATAAAACCTTTAAAATTCCATGTAAATCTACTAAACCTGTTTACCAACAATTAACTATATCCTACTTTCACCACCACTACATCACTTACATATATTACATAATACATACATAGCATAGTTCATCATTGAAAATAGCAAACGCTTTCATCCCCAACTGCTCTCCCAGCCACACTATACATACTTCAATTAGTCCAGTCCAAGTATCTATTGCTTTCAAGCTCAACCGAATAACACCTTCCCTACACATTCTTTGAACTTAAATTGTTTTGCGTGCCTCTTCCAACTTTGATGTCAACACTTAATATTCTCGCTGCGCAGTATCAACATCTCTTTCAAACAGCAATATGAAAAAGTTGCTTACCCATGCAGTAAGGACTGACTTAATTCCAACGAACAAGCCGCAATCTTCATCAGCCAACAAACGGGCACGATTCTACAAAAGTGCGATAAGGAACTCCAGAATAAAACTAATTGCAATGTAATTAGCAACAATAGGGAATTCCAGTTTGCTCAGCCAAAGCGTAAAAATTCCTTTTCCCTATTGTGTTGTTCGAGTGGCTTCCTGGAGTCCTGCTGCAAACGCAGCACATAATATCTACAATTACAATTACACCCACATCGGTATTTGATGCAAGTAAATAAAGTGCAATGAAACAAAATAATGCTCAGCATCTGAACAGAACTTAAAAGTCCTACTATCTCCATTGTGTTCGCAGTTTGAATCTCAAACTTGCTTAGTTATAAAAGAAAGTATATCTGACTGTTGCCACCCTCCTCCTCTGCTCATTTCTTATTTGTCTCAATGAAAGAAATAGCAAACCCAGCAGCAAGCGACAGCAGGAAAATGTGCTTCGCTATGCGGTAATTATATGTATCAAATTTTCTAATTAAAGTTCTATTCATTGGATAAGAACACAATGAAAGGATCCCGATAGGCCTACCCAGACATTGAGATCTTATTTTACCCAAATAAACGATAAACTTTTGGGCCTTAATTTTCCGAAATCACCTTTATCAATTTGTAATAAAATTTAATTATCAAAAGAGAGAGAATGAATTTCAAATCAAAAGACAAAGTTTTAATTTGGTGCAACACCAAGTTGTTAAGCGAGAAAATTTCATTTAAGGAACAGGAATTGTGCTTTAAGCGAATTAGGGAGACACACAAAAAAAAGATACAAATCTACGAAAGGCGGAAAAACACCATCCTTGCTAATCTGTAAAGATTTTCTGGTGAATTAAAATAATTTTTTTTTCAAGGGGGGATGATTGTTTTGTCCTTTTTCCTTTTGTGGACACGCGCCGACAAACTTTGTGGTATTTGCATAGTATTTGTGTCGTTTTGGCGTTGCTGTTACTATTACTGTAGAACGGCTTGCGAAATTGGATTCCGCTTTTTTTTTATCAATTTTCTTGTGATAAGTGAAAAAGTTTTCAGTTTATGTTTAAAGAATAAATGTTTCCTACTTTAGTTATGAATATTTTCGTTGGCATAGGTAGTAGGTCTTTCTTCTATAGAAATGGGGTTTCTCTTAGCATTGTCATTATCACTGCTTCTGAAGTGTGGTTCATTATGTGTTAAGTATAAGGCGTTCTTAGTTTTTTTTTTTTTTATTTTACATCTTTCGCTTATAAAGTTAAACTTTATAAACGAAATGAATGAAGGCGGTATTGAGAATTGCCGAAAGAAATTTCTTCATACTAAGTGAGTCAATTACATCAATTTTATGAGCGAAGTTTCAGGGTTGTTGACATTCAAAGACTATTTCTCTGTCTCCATACCAAACTCGAATCATTATTTCTTTATCAACTTCAATTATGCTAATTACATCCGACATAACCATTTCCGGGCGCAAAATCCGTAACTGATTCTCTAACTGTCCCATTATTATAAAGTACAAAGCAGTTTGTTATTACTGTCTGGCGAAGGACGTTAACAAGTATGGGAAATGGGACTACCGCAACTGTTTGCCAGACGTAAGGATTTTGTTTTCCTTCTTTTAAATTATGCGGAATACAATTTTCTACTTTTCCTGCCGCCAGAAGAAAATACCACCAACTTGATAAAGAAATTAATAACACGAAGTGATTGCTTAGACTCGTACAACACCCTGCTTCAAAATGATAATTTACCTTGATAAAATCGTCCTTAAGCATTCATAAACGATAGCCACATTAACGAGATACTGCACATGCTGCAACTTTCAACAGATACCTACAACTACATTTCTTTCGCTTCGCTATATACTAGGCTTTCGCTTTTCGATTTTATGTTCTCTTGGTGTCGGGTTAGATCTTCACTGCCGTCATGCATTCTAGTATGCCTCATTTCGCTCTTAGCCGGTAATATAAAGTAAATCCTTTTGGCATTGCCCAGGATAGATTGCACTGATCGCCTTGAGCTTTCGCACTGAGCTGTTACTGTTCCGAAACCACTCTCTTTTTCCCCGGAGTCGTTTCCTCTTTTTTGTTCCATCATTTGAACGTGTGCATTCACAAAGATTCTACTTTACGCCTGTATACAATGGTAAAACATGAGAAAAAACGGGATAAACTCCCCACTGGCGGGATAATCTACCGATTTCAATGTTTGTTCTTCTGTCGTCTGTTTGTGCTCCCCAAACAAACGATTGTGGTATCCGAGAACAGCTTCACAGCAGTTGTAGGCCACAAGAGCGCGAAGCTACCCATCGCTAGCAGAAAGGGATTCAACCTCAATGCTGCTGCTGCTGCTGTGCCTCACTTGAAGTCATAGCAAGCGAAACAGAATGAATTACATTATGGCAACTATAAGTTGCCTTAAAGGATTATTCAACAGTGAATAGGAAAGGAGGTGCCCCACACTAAGAAAAATGGACCGAGAAGCGCGCTCCGAAAGGAACAAAACAAATAAAAACACTTCAACTCTACCAACAAGGATCATATTACGGAAGTTTATGAACTGATTTCATACTTCGTTAAGTTCCTTATTGCAGTCAATGAGGACTACAACGGTGACGTTGGCGGCGTTGTTGGAACAAACGAAGCCCACTATGAATGGGTGTGTTCCCTTCGTACACTTGGTATGGCATGCGGCGTACGCGATGTAAACAATACGTTTGTCGCCCTCCACCTAAGTTCCTCGTAGATATTATGCGCGAAATTATTTTCAATATTTTATGTGCCATGTGACAGACAGGACTCTTCTAGTGAGCCACCCTCAACTGTATACAACTCGCACTATAGGTAGTTACAAGATAAAGGGAAAGAGTTTCAAGAAGGAAAACATTTCATTTTATGTCTGTATTCGAGCTCTGTTTTATGTTCGGCTTACATCAAAACCTGGCCCCTCCATGCTGGGTGTGTGTTTCTGCCTGCATGGGTTTTCTTATTTGATTTATATGTGACAATTGAGTTCCTTCCTACTTTCAGTTTACCCTTTTATTGAATTTTTGTTTGTATGCTTTTGCAGTAGAGGACTGTCAAAGGATTATAGATAAGTAGGGCGTGTGTATGTAGGTGCAAAGATTAAATGACAAGGAAAATCCAATGATGAAAAAATCGGATCATGCGAATGCTTATCTAGAGGAGATTTTTATCCAGAGGAGATATTGCTTATTCTTTTCCGTTCTAAATTCACGCACGATAACGCGTTGAATATGCGCTCATACGAGATATAGTTATGGAAGGGAGCACTTGCTGAGGCTTCCTATAACTATATACTTACAGTATTTTGGTATTTTTATTTTGAGGAGGTAGGGCAGAACTTATTATATTGAAATCTCTCGAAATGTAATCCTGAGAGGAAGGCTTTTTAGGAAGTTGCTAAGTAAGCAACCCCAAGCTGGCTTGGTGCTTAATTTGTATGATTCACTAACTTAACTGGAATCAGGATCTGTTTTTTAAAGACCTCAAATAGGTATGAGAACTCAGTATATTATATTTATTTGAAAAATAAAATGATTTTTAAGGCTGGTCAGGTATTTCGGAACTAGCAGAGACGCCCTTAAATTGAATAATTTCGATTTGAAATTATAACAGCATTTTTTTTCAACGGGCACTAACTAGCCAGTTGCCTGAAATTTTCGAAACATATTCGAGATTGATTTGGCTTAATAGCTTAATAGCTGTCAAGGACATTTTTTGTAGGTATTATGAGGATGTTTCACTTGTAATTGGTTTTGTTATTCCAGTGCAGTGACCCGAAAGTCTGTATGCAACATTTTTGTTACATTTAAACAAATTTTGCCAAATGAGCAATTGCAAATTTTGCGAATGCAAATTATCGTAGCGTATAACCTGGATCTCACTTAATTGGCTTAAGAGCTATGAATCTTAGGCGCCGCGCCCGTTAAAAAAGCAAAAGGCTTCTTTTCCGTCTTCCTTCCTTTAAAAGTAGGGACCTTTTTGCCAGGCCCTTCAAACTTTTAAATATTTAACATTTTTTCTTCTTCAGACGCAACATTACAAAAGGACTGAAACTTTTTCTCATAAATTCAGTCTTTTCTTTTTTTGTATAATGCTTTCTTGTGCGTCCGTATTCATTAAAAACCAAAAACTTCCACCACAGCAGCGGCGTCCAACGAGACAAATTAAAACGTTTTACTGGACTCATTTCCTAACCCCGACTCTCACTTTGCAGGAGGACCAACAACCCATGAAGAATATCCCTATTCCAACAATGAATTCACTTTGCCTCGACTTCCCCCATAATACCCGTTAGAAGACCTGTTCCTGGCTAAGAGCGAAAGGATTGACTAAATTGCGCCTGCATTTATAATCAGGCTGCGACTTTATGCCCCCAAGGTGCCCATAGAAAATGGTAACCTCTTTCAAGTTATTCCTCTGCAGTTTTCCCGGTTTTCATCTATTACTCTGGGTGTGGATGCAGCCACACCGTATACAGAATGCGAACGACCGGAGATGGGATGCTCCCATGCCACTGGAGATAATATGAAACACTAAACAAGAATTGAACTTGCTATGTAAACAATGCACAACAATGAGTGCACTTAAAACAATTGGAGAATAGGTTAAAGGCCAGAAGCTTCGACGGGAGTTAAAGCGAATCCAAGGGATATTCCCAAGCAACAGCAGTCGACCGGTATCTGTGTGAGTGCCACAAAAAAAGTCAGTTTCATGTAGATGTAAGGAGTTCGGTGTATGTATGATCACACGTTGTGGAAATTTACTCAAATTACAGCTATAGCAGCTACAAAAACAAACTATACACATACACACGAGTACGCCCCCAGCTTTCTATAGGAAGTGCAAATTTGGGTGAACCTAAACGCTTATAGTGGCGTTTCTTTTGGATTAGTGGAGATATGGGCTGCTTCTCACCCCGAGGGATAGGACAGTTAAATTACACGCAAGGGTAACATACTTCTGGACTCACGCTATCCTTTGAAATCTTGCTTCTACAGACTTTTGCATTAACATTCATTTGACCTATTAAACAGAATGGAAATTCTCAGTTGGATTCCCTTGTAAGGAGTGCACTTAAAAGCGCCTCGCTGCAAAGGAATAGATTGTCACTACGCTCTTAGGTACTTGTTGACAACGGTAAAAACACGCGTGAGTTACACTGTGAAAGTTTTCGCATTTACACTCGTCATACTGGAATGACTCTCTAAAACAGGGTTGTGAATGGCAAACGGCAATATACAAACAATAACAGTACCAGCTAACAGGGGTTGCATAAAAAAGTGTTCCCATCTCCTAGGGGTGGTAGGATTTATTTTAATTGCTGGCTTTAAGTGGATGAAAATGAACGCGCGAGCACCGGCGTGGGTAGAACGGTTGTTTAGTAAATTAAAAACCCTATGCTGCCGTAATTTGAACACAGGTTAGGGATTACAGTCGCCGTTTCACCGTAACCGTTTTCATTTAGAATTCTTGTGAATTTATGCAATTGTGTTGTGTGTAGGGTGAGATCGAGTGAAAACGAACGTATAAGTGGATGCCCGAAGAGGAGGTGCTAATTGTATTTTACTTTGAAATTAAATTAACTTTGCATGACTCCTAGGGACACGAGCGGTCGATGCAAATGACTTTACGCAAAGTCACATCGAAGTAGGGCATATTTAAGTTATTCTTCTTTAACAGTGGATTATGATTTAGGGACAATTTTTTTTAAACTGTATTTAAAATCTATTCGCTAATTGGATTTGATGGAGGTTCTTAGCATTTGCAGAATTTTTACATAAAATAGATAAACCCGCTAGAGATGGAGCGCCCTCTTTTGAAAACTATAGCATTTCAATAATTGTTTAAATAGTGAAAGAAGAAACTTTTCTTTACTTTCATTCGAAAAACTTCTTAACGCTTGTTAGTAAGTTGGTTGACTGATTAAGTTTCGGTTGAAAAATAAGATTATCACGAGGATTAAATAAACTGAGGTAGGTTTCTCTAAACATTTTGACACTGCTGGACATCTCTAGTAAAGCTCAAGACATCCGGCTGATTTTTGTTCTTCTCAAGAGTGTGTGCTGAGTCCACAAAGCAGAACTGATAGAAAATCATAACATAACTTAAAAGCCTATTTCTGCAGTGCTAGTAAATTCTGTCAAATTCTCATTATATATACACACGGTCGTATAAGTGATACCGGCTTTGTCTTCCTTCAGATTGTTGAAAATTTAATTAGGAACCATATGATTTGATGGAAGTAATTCAACAAAAAAGTCATCGTCGATAAAAGGAAAAGTATGATTCAATTGAAATACTAACCCAATTGAATGCTTGCAGTCAACGAAAACTTTTCTAATGAATCACAACCCCTGTTTTATGGAACAAAGTTAACAAAGTTTGCCATCAAACTCGCTTTCCCCCATTGACAAAAATCGGTTTACTTAAAGCATTAACCTTTCAAATTGGTACGTCCTTTTTTGTGAAAATAGAATTAAATCCTTAAAACAAGTCCATTGATTGTTTTCGCTCTTCTGCGAATCCCAATTGAACTATCATCACAGGAGGATTAATTCTTCCATTTATTTAGTTTGGAAAATCGGGAAATAAAACCCAAGTACCATTATCAGCTTACATAGAAAAATAGGAAATTCACACAGGGGAGAAATAGGAAAAGCCCAATCAAATCCCTATGCCGCCCTGCTTGTAAACTGCCATCATCAAAGTCCAACCCATGCCTCCTCAATCGCAAGTAATAATGCGAAAGCCAATTCCGAACGCCTATTTTCTCTACTACATCTTAATCTATAGCCATTTGGCAAATTCAACGAAAACTTTTCGATTGCACATAAATGAATAATTTCATGGATCATCAACTCGAATGGAGATGGACGAATCTGATGTTGATGCTACTCTAGCTCTAGCATCATCGACTCTACCATCATAGACAACATCATTCGATGCCCTAATATCAATATCAGACAATGATGGTAGGTAAAGAATAGATAGACAGTACATCGAGCTCCACGACATGGAGACGATGGCGTCATGGCAAGGACAAAGGAATTGATTAGGTCTCTCGTTTGAAATGATGAAAGTTTCAATGTACTTGTAGTGTTGCGATGCTCTTGTTCTATAGAGCATACCTTCCCTGGAATGCCACTCATACTTATCCCTCTATATCTATGTGTGAATAGGCATCATAATAATAAATAGTAAGCAGCTCAAAGATGCAATTTGATTTGTTGTAGTCTCGTGATTATAATTATTGTTCTGCACGGAATGTAATTGAATTCTCTGAAATGGAAGTCCTCACCTCTGGCCTTGGTTCTAACAACAGCAGGAGCAAATGAGTGATTGCTCATAACGAACTCAATCATAATAAGAGATTCAAGCGATATATCTTTGTTAGTGGCGCTGTTTGGTATAGTTTTCGACCCTCAATTTCAATAATGTGCCCCAAATAGATGGAAACCATTCTGCACTTCATCATAAGTTCACCACACTTCTTCTACGTCATTTATCATTTGGAATACGAGTATCTCGACTCACATGAGGTACGACTATGGCTGGGAAATGAGAAGGGAAATGTGCCGCTTAGACTCCGGAGAACATCGCACCCAGTGAAGGTTCTCATGGTTGGAACACCTGCTGATTCATAAGTTGATTTTAGCCATAATTTAAAAACCGAACATAAATTCTTACATATGTTGGGTGAGACATGTTCCGAGAGCAGATCCCCACTCAATCTACTTACTCGACATTGGAGAAGTGCCTGTAGAAAAAAAAGGGCTTTTTCCATTTTTGTAATGAATCTATTACTCACCCCTGATGGAGCTGCCGTCGACAATTTATTGGTATCAAGTGTGAAGGTTATTTATTGGAGATTTTTTTTTCCGTATTTTTTCATCCTACATAATGTTTTCCTGAAATGGATCATATTTGTTTGTGATTTTCTGGCCTCCTGGTTTAATAACATATTATTGCGAGTGCCATAAATCAGGCGCGGATGGTCTCAAAAATGATTTAAGACTTTAACTATGTCATTAAATTATTATCCAAGTTATTTCGAGCACATTACTAACGCTAATATTTGAAAGTTGTCTTCGAACTGGTTCAGTAGCAAACAAGGAATGAATGAACTATGAACTATGTTTTAGTGTATGCATCCATTTGAAAATTACTTTTTTTGTCTGTTCTATGATTTTTATATATCTACATTTGATAGGTATATTGCTTTGCTTCACAAGATAGTGAATTTCAAAGATCTAGATCGGCAGATAATGCGTATTAAATACAAGTGATTACCTTTGTCGCTTGGTTGCCTGGACCTTCTGAACTAAATTCAAACCGCGTAGTGAGGTCCCCAGACAATCCGGTTTAAAATTTAATATATCGGTTACTCTATTTTTGATTGAGAAACGTGTTTGATCTTTCGTAGCTCTATTGGCATTTACTTGGGAAAGGCTTTTCTTAAGAAACCATTACGAAGGTACGAAATAAACCCCGAAGTTATGAGTTAGGTAGTTTACTTTGTAATTTGTTCTCCAAGTGACAATTTTTCTTTCAAAGTTTCTGCGGGTTACTTGTTTCTTGTTTTTTTTTTTAATTTGTTGTTTTTGATATTTTTAAAATTCATTGAAGTAATGTACGGTCTTGAAACGCAAGTAATGTCTACTCCAACCACACCACAGTAAGTAACATAATAAACTAACCACATGGTTCACAACTATGAGCTGCTCCTCTACACTCAGAAAAAAAAAGTTGTTGGGCGAAGAATTTTGAGATTTTTAAAAAATTGAAAGCAAAAAGTTCTTGCTTTAACAATCATTTCTTATAAGAAGAACTCGTTTTTAAGTTTTCAAAAATCAAATATTCAGATTAAGAATAAAATGCTTGCTATAACTATTTTCTAAGAATATTGCCAACAATATAATTCCTAAATCAAATTATGATATTTGGGTTCATTTTAAACAACGAAAATTGTTGGTATTACAATTTTTTTTTCTGTGTGTATAAAGCGCCAGCGTGTGCATGCGCAAAAAGATTTAAAAATGTTCATATACGTCAGCCTGGTTGATGGTAAAATGGATGGATTGTTTGCTTTGTAAGTTGCGGGCAATAAAATTGCATAGCAAACACTCTCACTGAAAACAACTTTCATAATTAGTTGCTTAAGGTAACTTTCTGAATAAGTTCTTGTAGAGCACTTCCCTCTGTGTGCATACTTCAGATATTAACCACGCTACATTAGAGTAGTAAGCTTTCATGAAGGAATTCGGAAGAATTAATCAATAATTTAAAGTACCATTCTGCTGCTGCATTTTACAGAATATGAAATGACTTTGCCAAGCTCATCATTTAATGCATAGGTACCTATAGCACTACATGACCATACTCTATGGTTGTAATGCCTTTCGTATCGTAATTGGAGTCCATATTGGTGTAAAAAAAAAAAAAAAGGGTGATATCTAACCAGGAGAACTACGTGTGGTCAACCGGTATCCTTTCGGGGCTTGTCATCCACCACTGACTGTTGAAGCCGCGAAATGGTATTTTCCTCTGAAAGAGATCTCTTGGTTGGCAATTTTCGATATTTCACCGAGCACAGCCATCGTCGTCAACGCCAACAATAGCAACGATAGCGAAGAACAGAAGACAATAAAGCAAACTGGGTCCGAGAATATTTTTATCTCGATGCTTTCAGACACTTTTGTCATACAGTGCTGAATTGAGTTTCAGTTTTATCGTTGGTCCTTTTGACTCCCAGCAAATACTTTTGTTCTATATGGAGGCGGGTGTATAAGAAAGAAAGGTTTTTTGCCATCAGTTTTACCTTTTTTTCAGCTTTTTGTTTGCCTTTGGCACAATGTGACCATGAGTCCACACATGGGTAGGTAGGAAAACTTTTGTTGAGGTTTCTTGTTCACATGGCTTTTGAGACTTGGCATATGACATTAATGTGCCATGAGTACGTCTAAAACAGCCCCTTCTACTATTATCTTCAACTGCCTGCTTGACAGAGCATTTAACGCTTAAATATTTATGGTGCACTAGTTAAAGATATAGCCTTAAAAGGGATTAAAGGTGGTTAGCTGTACTAACTGCTGTATCTTATTTCTTGTCAAGAAGAATAATAAATGAAGGGTAATGTGAGTATTTCTTTTGACAAGTTCGACTTCTTCGAGTTTGTAACTATGTGTGCCTTGCCATTTAAAACATCGAACAAACCAATTTGTGAACGAGCCTTGCTTTAATTTTTTTAATGAGAAACTAGTTTATTTAACCAATTTGAAGCGCAAAATAATGAAGCCCATATTTTAATGTTTTATACGCAAATCCTTATAAGTTGTATACCACTATAACTAGTTTGTTTTATTTTTTTTTAGATCTAATGATGGCATCATTTGACTGTGAGGAACCAAATAACGCAGAAAAACTGATGTATGATTTGAACTAAAAAAAACCGCAAAGAAACTAACAATTTCAAGAGACCGACTGATGGATAATAAAAATAACTTAACTGAAACAGCTGTTTAGAAAAAGTTACTCAATTATTTGATTTCTTATTCGGTTGTGTAAAAAAATGTTCAAGATTTTCTGTTTATCAACCATTAACAAGACAGTGACAAAAATTATTGTGAATATAGTACCTACGAACTAAATACCACTACCCACATAAATGTAAATAAAAATCAGGAGAGAACGATTACATAATTTGAAGCAATAAATAGGTGCAAAACAAAGCAAATAAAATACGCATGTCGAAACATTAACAAGTTATATTATAACCAAAAAGTGTTCTGTTTTGCCTGATCATGGTATTTGATGAATATAATATGTTATACGAATTAATATGTTCATTTGCACCTTTAAATTGTTTTCAAGAAGTTGGGTAAGTACTTTAGAAAATAATGGTATCTAGCTACATTATCTACTATATTGTGTGTGTAATCGGAAAAGATTTGGCGTCATATTATGTAGGTATACTAAATCCATTCTGGAAGACGTACCTACCTAACATAAAAAGAAACATGAGATGCCATATTGTTTGGGAAATATATGCTGATTGCCAGATATAGGAACGAAAAGATATTTATGTAAATCTGTACAGCTACGAATAGCTTAAGTATGTAAATTATACATTTGTAGTAAGTCGTTCCTGTAGAAAAAAAAATAGTTTAATAACATTAAAGCTAAGGATAGCTAAATTTACTATTTAAGCGAAAATAAATCGATTTTGTTAAAATAACTTTTGTATATAGTGTAAATAGATAGCAAAATAAACACGAAAATTTTGCGTATAATGAAATAAAGAAACATTTTATATAAATTAAATGAAATTTAAATCTTTCCTTTCATCACAAAACAAAAACATTCAACCAAGTGTCTTAAATTTCTAAATCTGTTTTTCCTATTCCACATTGCGTCTCAAAATGTTACTAGGCTGTGATTTGAGTGCAGAAACAAAACTTTGTGTTTGAATTCAGTGGATAAAAGCAACTGCTTTATGCTATCGAAACATAGCAAATTTATTGTGAACAAATTGC
The DNA here is from genome assembly GCA_949126925.1 of Cheilosia vernalis. NCBI lineage: Eukaryota > Metazoa > Arthropoda > Insecta > Diptera > Syrphidae > Cheilosia > Cheilosia vernalis. Next base: position 10,338,070 of record OX421362.1, read on the forward strand.
ATTGCAGTTCGCAATTCACACATAATTTTTTTTTAGGTCACAATTTGTAATTTTTATATGGAAAGTTGTGAGTTCGTAAAAATCTAGCCTGGGCATGGACACTATACGAACTGTCAACTTAGTGCTCAGTCACAAAATTCTTGGTTAAATTCGTCGACTACCCATTTATAATCTTCATATGGAAAACTGTTCATGTGGCGGATCTAGGCCAGTAAAAACTGAGACAAATCATTATCATCACCACTAGTGTGCACTGAGGATTATCAGCTTATTTTCGACCCTGTCAAAAACCCTGCACAACCCTGAAAAATACTTATCTTTTGGTGAAAAGTATGGAGATGATAACACTTTTTTGTTTTTTCTGTGTACCTACCTATTGTTAAAAATGAGTGAACTCAATTCTGATCTTTTGCTTGCAATAATGCAGATAACTTGAAAAATCTGTTTGCAATATAGGCGATGAATCTAAGCATTTATGCAGCTTCGATTCCAGCTTTTTCCCATTCCATTTACCTACCTATAATATTAGGTTTTAGTTCATAAACGTTGTTTTTTTTTTCAAACAATTCCCTTTCAAATATCAAATTTATTGTGTTTATCTTTATAATGGTATCTTAACAAACGAAGTTCTTGCCCCGACAAATTAACTGGGGTCAGTTCAGGGTACAACAAGGGTGCAATAGAAGTCATGTCAAACACAGGTTTTCAGTACCAGGGCGATTTGAGTGCTATATCAAACACTTTAGGGTTGACCCTAGTTCGCACTAGTGCAAACAAACCTATATCCACTAACAAATTGGTTTGGAGAGAGAACAAAGACTGATCGAGTATTTAAAGCTAAGTTTCCGACCTACATTCTAACTACTCATCCCTATAGTCAATGTGAGTCTGAGTGTACCATCATTTATAAGACAAGTGTTCGAGTGTTGTGGTTAGGTTTGGAAATTATTTTCACTTATAAATACGAACCGTACACACACATGGGTGAATAGTTTTTCGAATTTTTGTGTTTTGATTTCCCTAGATCTCTAAATTTAGAATAATAATGTATATATATATTTTCGAGAGATATTCGAATCAGACCACCATTGACGGTTCTCTTTTCGTCTCTCTACCACTGTAAATCTTATCCAGCTAGACTCTCTGGATTTCTCCAGAGTTCTTCTCTGGGTTCGATTCCTAGTGTACCACTGGCATCTGTGAAATTCTGTTACATTGACTGGGACCCACCCAGTGAATGTCCCAAGATCTTCATTCTTCTGCCAGCCAATCCCAGTGCCAATGATGTTGTAATGTTTTCATGCGTCTGATCACCGCCTGATTGTGTGCAAGGATATTTCTTCCTCCACCTGACCCTCAAAGCAAGCAGTCTAACGCATGCAGCACAATGCAATCATATCAGCCTGGTGTAAACGCCAACGACCCGCGGTGTTCCCAAAGTGGTCCGCCATCTAAGGTACTAACCGCACCCAACTCTGCTTGATTTCGGTGATCTGACGAGAACCGATTTTCCAGCGTGGTATGGTCGTTGGTTAGAATAATAATAAAGGATCATTCACATGAGAGCGACCAACTACCTACGAACGAACGAATATTCGCAAGTTTTGACAGTCCATTCACATGATACATTTAATTTGGTCGCAGAAACCCGCAAATCCAATGACCGTCGCCGTTATTTGCCTCTATAACATTTTGAGTTTGAGGTTAAGTTCGAACGAATGCTTTATTCGTTAGTTTGTGGAACGCGAATTGAATGATGTGGATTGTGAATAAACTGACAATTCGCGCCAAGGGTGTATTCGTTCGCGGCAAAAAGTTTGCAATTCGAAATTTCGTTATTTAATGTTTTCTTAATACATTTTGATGGGATAATTAACTATCCTCCTCTTGGAATAGTAAAATGTACAATTTTCTGTTCATAAATGCATCAAAAGTGGTTTGTTCGCATTTCAGCAATTCGTTCGCTCGCTCTCATGTGAATAGTCCTTAAGTCGTGCAACAAAAAAAAAAAGAAATGGACCACTCTTTAAAAATTTATTGGAATCTTCATTTTTGAGTTGACCAAACTGGAAAAATCCGGGATGCCCAATAAACATAAAAAAAAATAAATAAAACTCAGAATTAACGCAAGTTTAAATAAGTTCCACCAGTGGTGGATTTCCTGGTGAATCGAGCCCGAGACATTCATACGTGGTGACAAGGTTGATTGCTTCTGCCGTAGTGAAATAAAAACAAAACGTCAATTATTGTTAAGAAAGGTTCGTGTACATGAGTGGTGGAATGCCAATGGATGTTATTCTAAACAAAATATGTACTGTAGTTTTGTCAGCACATATTACAACCAGAAATACATTTTATCCCATACTGGAACCATTGAAATGTTTACGATAGGTAGGTAGGTACCTAATAAAATAACTTTGTATGTGCATACATACAGAAATGTATAAATTTATATTCATATGTACATACTTACTTCCCAAAGCTAACGATTTTTTGAGCTAATTTTTTTACATCGTAGAAAAAATATGCAAGTTTTAAGAAACGTCTTATTCTTGGATTTGATGAATCGTGGGTAACTGTTGCGAGTTGAACTTGCCAGCGAATGATTTGTACTCTACATAAGCTGTAAAAACACATGACAACGTAAATAAAAACACTCTCAGCTACATATCATATCAAACAGCACTTTATTAATACATACATAAATTGTCTGCTTTGTTTATATTCGGCATTGCCCGGAATTCACCATTACGGAAGAATCCAAAGACAATAACATTACATTTATTTATAACATATAAATATCTATGCATCAATAAAACATATAAAAATGGTTGCTCATCTGTCAATTCATGAAGCAACGTGTCATATAAGTTCTTTGCTTTAAAAGACAAAGATGTTCTATAAAATAATTTTATAAAGTGGACATATACATTTTCATAAATTTCTTTATATATGTTACGAACATGTTACGGTTGAAGATCGAAGTTGTATTTTCCTCGATTGTGATTGTTTCGTTTTTATTTCTTTTCTATATATTATATGTGAAGTTAAGAATGTTGCTGCTAGTGAGTGCTGAGCACGTAAGTCAAACGAAAATTAACAAGGAATAGTACATACAAATTTGCATAATATGGAAACTTTGTCCAACTTCGAGCTATGAACGTAACATAGACACATATTTTGTTTGATGGTATGTAGGTACATACATATATCAAAAACGTACACAAGTGGTATATATTTTTATAATTTTTATTTCAGTTTTATTGTTCATATTTATTTACATAATTTCAATTAAATTTTGTAATCAATTTAGTTGTTATTTTTAATATAAATCACAGTCAAACGACAACGTAAAGAACGTATTTCTTAAGAACAAAATATTCATAAATGTTGGTGGTACCAAATAATATACCGCAAATTTTGTTTAATAATAATTTATTTAATAAAAAGTTGTAAATGCCAATGTTTACAGCTTAAATACATACGTGAATGGGTATAAAACAGAATTTACAACTTTTCTTAGAATGATCAAGTGAAAAAAACTTGTTACCAAAATGGAAAATATCCAAATGAGCTTTGGCGTGATAGATGACGCTTTACAATATGGGTTTATGTTATGTTATTTATGTGTTTAAGAGTCAATATATTTGGGGGACTCCCAAACAAACAGAACTGTCACTGCCAACAACAGAACAAAATCCCAATGTATTCATTTTTAATTTTTAACTTTGAAAAATCATAAATAGTTAAATTTTCTGTTTATTTAAATGCGTTGTAATATGAGATAAATAATGTTTCTTTGCGTAACGAACTTATAGCTCTCATAATAGTTTAGCCTCTTTTTTTTTTTAATATACCTAATTTATCATTTGAATTTGTTCTTCAAATTTCTCCAATTGCAAAGCATCAAGCTTTAATATCTAAACTAGATATCCAATATAGCAAGTTCCGATTCTACTAAGTACATAATAACTTAAAAATACATAGGCTATAACCACAGATATTACACAAATATTGTGAACTATGAGGCAAATTGAGTCAGCTGGTTGAGCCGACAGAATATTAACGCCCAAAAACTTTTCGTTCATCGTTATCGGTTATTCGATTTCCACGGAACACTTTAATGTTACATCCATATCTTTATATAGTCAAAGAAGCCTTGACTTCCGATTTAGTTTTCGTTTATTAGAGGTGTTCCTTGCAAACAAATAGAGCTTATAGTAGGTCCAATGATGAACGAGTTATGATACTTCGTGAATAAGTTTTGCTTCTGTATAGCCCAGTGAAACTGACATTTTTTAAATAAATATTTTTGTTTTGGCAAAAAAAGGCTTCATCATAGTTTTCTTTAAAAAAAAAAATAAAGAACTGCGAATGTTGACGATCGTTAATTTTTTATGTCGTTAGTAAAATGATATTTTTCAAATTATGACATATTTGCGCTTTTTTGTAAATAGACAAAAGTTTAATTCGTTTAATTGAGCGTTATAGATTTTACATTCAATGTAGGTAAAATGAAAATCAAATGAAACATGAACAGTTGTTCTAAAAAAAATGCATTTCAATACAACATTTACAAAAGTTAATTATTTATTAATTTTTGTTTTAATCTATAAAACATTTCTGTAATATGTGTGTATATAAACTTTGTTATCAGTTGAAATTTGTGTTTGTTGGCTGTTAATAAAAAATACAAAAATTCACATTACACATTTTTGAACAGTTATTTTTTCATTCTGTTTCTAATTGGTTATATTTTGTTTATTACGCTCGTGTAGTTTTATGTAATTTTATGTAATTTATAAAGCTTAAATTGAGATCTTTCTTGATGTTGGATCGGCGTGTATCATCACGATTGATCCGATCATAGCAACTAATGTACGGTCCAACCAAGTCACTGGGTTGGGGTAAATCAGCCCTCCTTCATAGAAACCTAAATGTCCACCATGGGCCAGTTCAACGTATGCTGTTTGGTTATGGGAACCTGGATGATTAAAGAAAAAAAAAAAATTAAATAATATAATCAGAATCAGTTATCTTATCTACAGAAACATGTTTTTCGGTACCGAGAAATTATAATATTCAGATATAATCCAAATTAAAAAAAAATTTTTCCGCAGTCGGTAGGATTCGAACCTACGCTCCCAGAGGGAATCTGATTTCTAGTCAGACGCCTTAACCGCTCGGCCACGACTGCACCTGTCAAAGTTGTGACAAAATGTTAGTATTTTCTGTTGGGCTTATACAGGAGTACCAACTAACAAAATGTTAATTATCTGATGTATTCCAGGTAAGCAATTGCACTTGGTATGGCAATCTTATCTACATTCAACTACAAAACAAACAAAAATGCAGAATAAGTGGGGAATGTATATCTACTCAAATTGATAGTCGCGATAACAAAATAAATCATGGTCATCATGGCTTCAGGTATCACCTCAAAAATATCAAACTATTTTACAGCCTACGGATTATATCGTGCCGATGCCCACACTTTAGCGGAAAAACATATAAACAGATGGCGTAGCCCTAACTGTCAAAGTTGAAGCTCCAACCCTAGAAACAGTTTAAAAATCAACAATACTACTTACTTGCAAAATCCTTAATGGGCACTAGCAACTCCTCTGGTACTAGTGGATCATCTTTGGAATTGATAAATATCATCGGCTTTTCAATGTTATCTAAATAGTTAAGTGAAGAGCTCCACTTGTAGAGATCGTGTGTTGATGCGAAATTATGCACGCGCCGAGTGTATGCCTCATCAAGTTCGGGAAGCGTTGCAGCAGCAATTATTTCTCTTTCATTTAACCCAAATCGTGTCTTCACCTCATCCGATAGCAGGACATGTCGGTGCTTTAGAATAATATTCTTCACACTCTCCGTCATCACATATAAATAGAAGCGACGGAAGTTTTGCCAATTAAGTAACCATTGTGTACCCCTAGAGAAAAAAAAAATGTAAATAACTTGTATTACAATTTAAAACTTATTTTTACGATACTCACTCAACAGCGTTGTATCCTTGACATATTGATATGCCACCGATGACAGTGCTTGGGCGTTTTATTGCCTTTTCACCCATATACTTCGATATTAAATTACCACCGAGACTATAGCCTACGGCTATAATGTTTGTGGACGGATATTTTTTGTGCAAATTCTCAACCATAGCTGAAAAGTCGTCAGTATGTCCTGGAAATATAAATAAAACTCCAATAATTAACATCAGCATTTTATGAGTTAGGCATGCTAAACGTACCATAGGTGAATATGCGTGATGATGTTACTTGAACACTCGGTAAAGCTCCGATGTGATTTAGAACGGCACAGCGGTAGCCATGGCATTGTGCGTAATGAACAAATGTACGAATGTATACACTTTCTGATGAGTTGCCTATTCCTGGGCAAATCGCCACGGTGATATCATCTAAAACGGGTGATATTTTATCATTTTTTAAATTTTAAATCAATTTTATTTGCTGGACAATGAACATCCCTTCAAATTAATTACAACCATTTGTACATTTGCATCTATAAATATTTTATTGAACTGCCTTGATTGGGGTTAAGTTTAGAACAATAAACGTCATACCCTAGGTAAGCCATCGCCACACCCCATGAGAGTTCTGTATTTACCAAACCCCCAATATAGTACATAATTCAGACCTCTTTAGTCAGGTGGTATAAATAGCAAATTTACAAGCACCTATTGGAACTTACCTTCGTGTTCATTCAGCGGTTGATAGAGATCATAGGTCAATGTTGAGTCATCGAAGAGTGACAGATAGACGCGTTCGCCGAGTGGCCATGGACACTTAACACGACCAACAATGCTGTGAAGAACAGTCTGCACATGACCGCTAAAGCCCCATATTCGGGTTGGCACATAACTGAAAAGAACAAAGTGGGAAATAAATGTGAATAAAGCTGGATGGTATAATGTGTTTTTTTTTTTTTTTTTTTTTTTTTCAATTAGGTGGGAAATCGTTTTTTTGGCACTAATGGCTAAAATGAGCTTGCAAATATTTTTTTGTGGCTATAAGTAATGGGGTAACCCTTGGTCACCCAAATGACTGCTTTAAAAGACGCAGTAGGTGTGGCTACGGAAAGACAATTTTACCAATACCCATAACTCACAATCACACTTGGGTAAACAAAAAAGGATGGTAAATTGGCCAATTAATTGTTTATTATGATATTAAGAGTGGAAACATTATCAAGAAATAATGACTTTTGTTAAGTTGCAATAACGAAAGGGGGATTTAACATAATTCATCAACCTATCATGGACCTATAATTTAAAGAGTAAGCATATACCATACATACTACCTTAATGTACTCCTCCATCACACTTCTACAAACAAAATTTGGGAAACCAATGTGACAAGAAACATTATAATATTTTGTTTTTACAATATCTTCCACGAGTGTATTACAAATACAAAACAAAAAAAAATACGCTAATCACGCAATAGTCTGTGAACTTTGATACCTCTATCATTTAAAAGTAACTTTGGGCTTATTTAATTCAGGCAGGGACAGAACTCAAATAAACATTTTTGGTGTTATCACGCCACGTTAAATACATAAGATAATGTTCTTAATTATATATTATATACATAGAAACAAATATTCGTTGATTCAGATTCGAAGGCCGCAACCTTACATTGTTCAAATGGGTTATGATTCAGTTTTTTTACAAATAGATGATAATAAAAACTGTGTCCTACACTAATTTTCATTTTCCGATTTAGTTTTGTAATTATTATTATGTACAAACATTTTAGACATTTTAAAATAAAATCAAGGTTAATGGCCGACACAGTATTTGAGTCTGAGACGAAGTCTCGCAACGCTGCCAAAATGTTATGACATTTTTACTCATCGTTCGGTTGTTATCATTAACACGTTTTTGGATGCTAACTGATGTATGCTATTTAAGTAACTTGTGCACATTTGTTTACTATTCCTAATCTCGTAGAGGGACCACAAAGTGCAGAGCTTTTAAATGATGCTTGAAGTTGAATTAAATACATTCGTACATCGACCCTTATAATGTAAATTCAGGATGTGGTTTCACTCAGAACTTTTCTAACATTAAAATTTTTGGTTGACCGTTTAAACTCAATCGAAACATGTTCTTAACTGGACTATGATGGCTTATGTTTTAAATCCATCAGTAAGCATCGGTGTCTTAGAGCACTCGCCAAAAGCCAATAAGATCGTTTTTGTTTTGTATGTAGGTTAAGAAAGAATTAATAAAACCTATTTTAAAATAAAAAAAAGGTCGGCTGCCACGCTTGCGGGCCGGATTCGATACCCGGCGGATGCAAATATTTTTTTTTTTTTGTAAATCTTTAACAAAATTCAGCAGCAAAGATTACTGCATGTACATTTAGATACCGGCTGCTTTTACAACAACTAATTAAGATTGCAATAGTATTGCCATGCGGTCTGTCGAGAGTGTATTGTACCTTGGACTTTAACAAATGACACGTACCTACTTGACGTTCGGACATGATCAGACCATACCAAAATATATGAGACGAAAAGTATTCTACTTCTTATCTGTTGTAATGCGGAACGTTTTGCAAATCGACTCACTCGTTTATATACGAATTCGAAAGAGCAAGTGTTTTATTTTAAGTTTCTGTTAATCAGATAATTATCAGAAGCTATATAAAGTGAATAGTGAACTATTAATTTTGTCTACAACATTCCTGTGAGTGGTGATTTTCACGAAGCAATTAATTGGAATTTGATGAGACATTTGTTTGGTTATGGTTTGTATGTAGATTGTATATGGGTGAAAACAAGTTGATCATGCTAATATCTGTTGATACAAATCGTACCTACTATATACAGATACAACGTACTTTGCCCTTGTAAACATAACATATATTTTAGAATAGAATATAATAATCGAATTTATGAATATAAGATGTGTTTTTTTTAATAACAAAAATAAATACGTGAAAAGAAAACAAACAAAAAGCCCAGCGACAAATCTAATGAAACTGATTGTAAATGCGTATAGTCGCTATCGGATCTATTTTTAAACGTAGGCATAATTATGTAGTAAAGTATTAATTTACAAAATCAAATTTAAAAAAATACTGTAAACTGATTTTTAAATGAAAATAATTAAACTAAAAATTATTTTTTTTTTTTTTTCAATATAGCCTCTTTTTTTGCAGATGATATTGTGTTTATTTGAAGCGTAAGAGTTTCGATCTTATTTGTTCAATATTTTCTGCTAATCCTTTTACCAACAATATTTGCATATTTAAGCGGTAATGAATTTCGGATTATTTAAAATTAACATTTGGTGAAAACTTCATATGAAACAAATTGACAAGAAGTAACATAGATTAAAAAATGTGAGTTACTTCAGTAACTCTATTAAAACTCGCCTGTGCTCAAAACTTGATTTTTATTAATTTTTCAAAAGATTGAAAATAAATCAATTTATAAGGCATGCATTGTTTAATCAAACAAAATCGGACCGATCAGATCAACATTTAAATCTCTTGAATTGTCAAGTATTAGTGGGATTAGATAAGATATTATATTAAATACAAGGAATGGTATCATCCACCTAAATAAGAGCATTATTCGTTATTATTTAGATGAAAATAGTTGATTAATAATTCATCAGAGAATCAGGCATCTCTGGAATTCCATTGACATCTTCACCGAAAATAGGTTTCAGTGGACTATGAAAATTGCCTCTGAGTGCACCCCATTCACTGCAAAAGCAGGCCATTCGAAATCATGGAGTAACAATTCCTTTTTGGCAAATTTCCAGCTGCACTCATTCCCAGAACCATCGAAATGTTTCTCCAATAAGTTGAAGTGCATCCGAAAAAATCCATTAACAAAATTAATCAATATAAATATCATCTATATACCTACCTACAAAATACAATACAATAGTAAATGGCAATTGTTTTCATCTGACCCAATGAGTTATCTATATAATATGGACTCCCCAGAGTGCTAAAATTCCTTAAAGGAATAGTATTCCGATTGCAGCGGCCGCATTCGTTGGCATTGTTACCAAAACAATCAAATGCTAAAAGTTACGGAATTCATGAAATTGTTGCGATCTTAATGGCATTTCCCCTCTACACGTACGTGGGTGTGTAGAAGAGTGCCAACATGAAGGTCAAGGCGAAATTTGCGTTTTTGGTGGCCAGGATAGCTAAATATCCCTTTTTCATAGATATACGTACATAGATAGAGCGAATATGATATCATCGGGCGAAAGAAAGCTATTAAATCTTTTATGCATGAATGTTAGGGAACTATATATCGATATTGATAATATTTCATATGAAATGTTAGCTCGTGTGCGTACGCAGTGGGAATAGCGTTGTCACCAGCAGCAAATATACGCAGTATGTATACACATAAATGTATATTATATCTATAATCTATTGAAAATACTCCCAGGCAAAGCATAACTATTTCTGTTCTGTTAGGAAAGAAATGTAATCACATCATAAGTAAATGGGATGTAATAAAGATAATACGGCGGCTTTGAATAGCTTAATTCACACTCGAGATTAAGCCCACACACCAAATGCTTATTTTTGTTATTTCGATAAACTATGAGATTCATGAATTGCATATGAATATGAAAACATATGTGATGGATCTATTGTTAGAATTTACTTAATATTTATAAAACCTAAAATAAAATACATAGCTGACTGATTGCTAGAGTCCTTCCCAAGGGATATTGTTTGTGTATAGGGTTATGTTTTCAAGACGATTGGCCTACAATTTGATGCCGAATCCGAACTATTGAATTGAGAAGCTTTCTCAAGAAATGTATACTCTCTAGTGTTTGTTAGTGGAGACCACCGATGGAACACCAACGATTAACCCCAATCACGCTGGGTCCACGAGGACCTAAGTGAGGTATTGCAGGGCTCACCCTGCTCTACCTACCCATTTACCTAACCTAACCCAGTGATTGATAAAAACCTGTACAAATGCAATGTAGGTGGAATCTCAATTGGACTAATTTAAATACACTTACCACTGAAAATGTTCGCCCTGTGTCCGACCAGTAATAGGACACAATGGACCCAACTGATGATGGTCTAAGTGAAGCTTTGGCAAATTGCCACAAGAGCACCCATTTACCTACCTACCAACCAGTAATAACAAATTATGCTTCAGTCTTACTTCACTTAAAATATGGTAATATATACAGTTACCTGTACAAGATAGTGTCATTAAATCCGCGTAATTATGCCATGAACCATACTATACTGGTGAGTTTACTTCTCTACAGGCCAACAAGTTTGTGTTTCTGCTAACTTATGTACATGGCCAGGTTCTTCACATTTGGAGGTGATTAAAAAAAAAAAATTCCCACCATAAAATTTACCTGACATAATTCAAGTAACAGCGCCGCCGATTTTCGAATACAAGCCCGACTAGTACATATAATTATGTACTAACCAAATCAATATTTTTGTATATTTACCTAAGGCCCTAGTTATAGCCATACGTAAAACGAAACCGTTAACATTTTCTTTTGATTTTGTAGACCACTGAATCCTAATGGTTGAACTCAATCTTGGTCCTTAAATGAAGCTTATGTATAAAGTTAGTTTATCAAAAAATAAAAATAATCTTTAAATTTTCTAGAAAGACAATTTATTCATTTTTCCGTTCGAATAACTTTCCGATCTACTTCTCAGTCAATTCCACAACAAAAAACCAAATCATTTCACTGAAATATTTCGTTGCTTACTGTTCCATCTGTCAGGATTCCATTCAGGGGTGGTTGATTTGTTGTAATTGTTTTGGTAGAGACAAATTTTTCTGACCGAATTTTCGATAAGACCGCCGAAACGTAAAAATTCTTATTTGCACACTTTTCCAACTTTTTCGGTTGAATTTTACGTATGGCTATAACTGGGGCCTAGGTTACCATAGCAACATTTATGCTAAAAGCACACATTCTGCAACCGGCCGGCAAAAGCCTTTGGTTCACGATTTAATTTATGATTTTGTGGTAAGTATGACGTACAAGTACACGAAGAGCTTCCATTAAAAAGATATGCTTTCTTTTTAAATGATAATCGTTATTCACAATTTACATGCTTCTTTGATGACCTTCAGTATGTATGTTTACATCAACCTTCGTATGGGTGTGGTCTCTTCATGGAACATTTTACAACAAAACCATACATATAGCAGTAAGTATAACCTCGCCAACTCTATCAAGGAAAGTTGAACTTTTTTCAGGTAAGCCCCAACAACAAGTAAATCGATAGTTCACTATAGAGGTATCCGTGAATCGAAAGTTGCAGCAAAACAGTCTCTGGCCCCATATGCTATTAAATACAAACAACTCTTCACAAAGCTCATCAAAATTCAACCAAACGATGTAGCATTATTGATGAGATTGTGGCATACGTCATTGCTGCTGGCAACGATACAAACGTATAAACATAATGGCAACACCTACTCTTACTCGCTACTTTGACAGCCACATGTTCAAGTCTTTTTTGACGTTGACATTCTCTTTTCACTAACCTCTAAATTCACAACGTGCGGAAACTTTATACGAAACACTAACCTATTTTACTCAATTAAATTAAAGAATTAAATTTCATAGTCTTAGTAGAAGATCCGTGTTTTCTTTAGTTTGCTCAAGAACATTTGTGGACAAGCCACCACATATTGGTGACCCCGACCGCAGTTACAATGCCCACGGAAGAGAGAATGGCCAACGAACAAAGCAGCAGCAACGTCAATCCAACAACCAACGAGGAACGGAGCAGCAACGAAGGCGCAGAGATAGCAAAAGTGTCTATCAGAGTTCCACCATTCTGGCAAGCGAAACCCGAACTATGGATTGCACAAGTCGAATCACAATTCATAGCAGCAGGCATCACAAACGATAAAACAAAGTACCACACGATTGTCGCCGCGATGGAAAGCACAATCCTTTCACAAGTAAGTGATTTAATACTTAAACCACCGACTACTGATATGTATGCAACCCTAAAAAATCGCCTAATTGACCAATTTGCGGACTCGGAGCAAAAGCGAATAAAGAAACTGCTTCAGGATCTGGAGCTAGGCGACACTCGCCCTTCACATTTGCTGCGGGAAATGCGCGATCTTGCCGGCACCGAGATGAACGATAATATGCTAAAATCAATTTGGATGAATAGACTACCGCCGAACGTACGGTCTATTATTTCAATTAGCAGCGACTCGCTTGACAAAGTTGCACTTCTAGCTGACAAAATTGTTGAAGTTAACGACGTGCCGATAGTGAACATGCTTAGTACACGTGAGCCTCCCAAACAACAAACGTCGCTGGAAAAACAACTGGCAGAGATTACGAGGGAGATAGCATCCATAAAAGCAACGATGCACCATCAATCGAGAAGCAGAGACAAGAGCCGTCATCGTTCGCGCGCACGCACACCGTCAGCACACAGGGATTTAGACATCTGTTGGTATCACCATAAATTCGGCGACGATGCAAAAAAATGTCGCAAACCGTGCAAGAAAGCTTTAAACTAGAAAGTCTGTCATCAAAGACGGTGAATGACAGACTCAACGCACCAAACAACCGTCTTCTCGTAACCGACACCAACACAAACACGATATTTCTAATCGACACTGGTGCCGACGTCAGTGTAATTCCCCCCACTCGTTCACAACGTCTATCTCCAGATGACAATATATTTCTGTACGCAGCCAACAAATCACGAATAAAAACGTTTGGAGAAAAAACGATGGTGCTCAACCTAGGACTGCGCCGACCCCTCAGGTGGACTTTTGTTGTGGCCGACGTGTCACATCCGATATTGGGGGCAGACTTCTTGTCCCACTTCAACATACTAGTTAGTCTACGGCATCACAAATTGATTGACGGATTAACGAAAGCAAGCAGTGGATGCACCATCGCTCAGATACAAAAGGTATTAAATAACTTAACTCGTATTAATCACGCACTTATGTTCCAGGATTTACTTACTGAGTTCAAGGACATTACGCAGAACAACACATTACCGAAGCCTGCACCTCACACAATAACTCACCACATCGTGACAACAGGCCCGCCAGTGTTTGCCAAGCCAAGACGACTGTCGCCGGAGAAACTCAAAGCAGCCAAAGCAGAAATCAAGTTCCTTCTTGAGTCGGGTATATGCCGCCCTTCGCGAAGTCCATGGGCGAGCCCATTACACATGGTGCGAAAGAAGAATGGTGAGTGGAGGCCGTGTGGCGATTTTAGGCGATTAAACAGCATCACTGAACCGGATCGATATCCGATTCCGCATTTGCACGATGTCACTCAAGGTTTACACGGTTGCCAAATCTTCTCAACCATTGACCTACGACGAGCGTACCATCAACTGCCCGTGGAGCCAGCCGACGTACCAAAGACTGCCATCACGACCCCATTCGGTATGTTTGAGTTTGTCTATATGTGCTTCGGTCTGCGCAACGCCGGACAGACATTCCAGAGATTTATGGATCACATCCTTCGCGAATTCGATTTCGCTCGACCATACCTGGACGATATACTCATATCCTCAAAAGACGTAGACGAACATCGCCAACACCTTCGTCTCGTTTTTGAGAAGCTGCGGGAGTTCGGCGTCGTTATCAATACATCGAAGTGTGTACTAGGCAAACCTGAGGTACAGTTCTTGGGTTATTTGGTCAGTAAGGAGGGAGTCAAACCACCACCAGAGCGAATCGAGGCGCTAAGAGATTTTAAGCTACCCGAAAGAGCGTGCGATCTAAGACGTTTTTTGGGGATGATCAACTTTTTCCGGAGATTTTTGCCCCATGCCGCGGAAGAGCAGCTGCTCCTATCAAGACAAATTAAGGGTAACAAGAAAAACGATAAATCAACGATCAACTGGACGTCCGATACCATACAGGCATTTCAACGCTGTAAAGACAGTTTATGCAAAGCCACACTGCTTAATTTCCCGAAACCAGACGCACCCTTGTCATTAACGGTCGACGCCTCCAGCAGTGCTCTAGGAGCAATTCTTCAACAACATGTCGGCGATAATTGGCAGCCTCTCGGATTTTACTCTGAACGGCTCAACTCAGCTCAGCAAAGGTACAGTACTTACGATCGCGAGCTCCTTGGTGCGTACAAAGCTGTCAAATATTTCCAACACATGCTCGAAGGCAGAGAATTTACGATTTTTACGGACCATAAGCCGTTGCAGTTCGCTTTCCAACAAAAAATCGAGAAGACTTCGCCGAGGCAAACACGGCATTTAGATTTTTTGGCGCAATTCACAACTGATATTCGCTACCTTCCTGGAAAAGACAACGTCGTGGCGGACACTATGTCGCGCATAGATGCTATTCACGTTCCGGAGACGATCAACTTTGAGAAATTAGCGGAGAGTCAGTCGAACGATGAGGAGCTAAAGGCATTTTTAAATACCAAATCAAATTTACTTTTAAAACCTTTTGTCATTCCAGGTACCAATGCAGAGGTACTTTGCGATGTATCAACCGGAAGGATCCGTCCCTACTTAACGAAGAAGTTTCGCCAAATCGGATTCCAATCGATGCATAACCTCAGTCATACAGG
This sequence comes from Cheilosia vernalis, assembly GCA_949126925.1. Taxonomy (NCBI): domain Eukaryota; kingdom Metazoa; phylum Arthropoda; class Insecta; order Diptera; family Syrphidae; genus Cheilosia; species Cheilosia vernalis. The sequence continues at coordinate 10,353,674 of OX421362.1, forward strand.
CGCCGACAAAACAACAAAATTGGTAGCTGAGAAGTTTGTTTGGCCCAATTTAAAAAAAGATTGCCGTTTGTGGACTCGACTTTGCATACCTTGTCAGCGAGCAAAAATTCAAAGGCATAATAAGTCACCGATTTCAACGTATGCATTACCTGAGTGCAGATTTGTACACGTTAATATGGACGTTGTTGGACCGCTTCCACCCTGTAAAGGCTACCGTTACTGCCTGACTTGCGTTGACCGTTTCACCCGTTGGACAGAAGCCTACCCCATGGAAGACATCACTACGGAAACGATCGCATTCACGTTTTACACAAACTGGATTTCCAGATTCGGAGTACCGCTACGGCTAACAACCGACCAAGGACGACAATTCGAGTCCTTCTTTTTTCGCGACCTTACCAGACTGCTCGGCGTGAAGCACTTGAGGACGACCGCTTATCACCCCGCATCGAATGGTATCATCGAGCGATACCACAGGTCGTTAAAAGCTTCGATTAAATGCTATCAGACGGAGAAGTGGGTCGAGGTACTGCCGTTAATTCTGTTAGGCTATCGTTCAGCGTACAAAGAGGACTTAAAAGCAACTCCAGCGGAGATGGTGTACGGTGATGTGCTTCGTTTGCCAGGGGAGTTTTTGCACAAGCAACCAGACGAGCCCGCAGTAGAAGCTGACTTCGTGAATCAGCTGCGAACGACTATGCAGAAGTTGAGACCATCAGAAGCATCCCATCATGCAAAGTGCTCACCATTCATAGAGAGCTCCTTGACCACTACACCAGCAGTCTTCATACGAAGTGATGCAGTCCGACGCCCATTGCAAGCACCATACGAAGGCCCCTATCAAGTGCTCGAGCGTACCGATAAATATTTCAAAGTAGACATCCGCGGAAGAAAAAGCAACATAAGCATCGATCGACTGAAAGCAGCGTTCGTCATACCAGAGGACACCGAAGTAAAAGAAGTAAAAGAAGCTCAGCCAAAAGGACCGACGGAATATCGAACACGTTATGGACGAAAGGTACGCTTTCGCTTTCAAAAGGAAGGGGAGTGATGTGGCATACGTCATTGCTGCTGGCAACGATACAAACGTATAAACATAATGGCAACACCTACTCTTACTCGCTACTTTGACAGCCACATGTTCAAGTCTTTTTTGACGTTGACATTCTCTTTTCACTAACCTCTAAATTCACAACGTGCGGAAACTTTATACGAAACACTAACCTATTTTACTCAATTAAATTAAAGAATTAAATTTCATAGTCTTAGTAGAAGATCCGTGTTTTCTTTAGTTTGCTCAAGAACATTTGTGGACAAGCCACCACAAGATAAAATAGCTCAAGTCTGGGACAATGGCCTTCGATTGTGTGGGTGGTGTGGTATATTGAGAGACCTATATACAACGATACTGCGTATAATTATAGCAAACTCTGCGTTGTCCTAGGATCATAGAACTAAGTAGTTTTCCTTCCCGCTATGTATTTATATCGAATGGCTTTTACTGTATGGTTAAACGTTTCTGCTTACATCAAGTGGTGTAATAGACAGAAAGGACATTTATGCATCGGTAGGTAAGATATATATCGTGAAATAACTCTCGTCGGAAATAACAATTAATCGATTTTTTTATAAAGTTTTTGTTTTAGGTAGGTGTCACTCGTCTCATCATAGGAACACCTGTTGTATTTGAACAAACATTTCATTTTAACGGTTGATGATTGTTTGGCGTTATGAGAATGTTCGCTGTTCCCATCGCCATATTCTACCTACGACTGCCTTAATCGATAGAGTGCGTGATATGAATACGAATTTAATGATATTCGAATGTGTTACATATATAATTTTAATTTGACTATGAACACCTGTCGCTTGAAACTAAATGAACAATAATTCAAAACTGTAGTGTGTTGGGTGTAGTATTATAGGTTTTTATGGACTAACAGTTGACTCAGATACTTCACAAATTATTAAGAAAGAGAACTTACTATAAGAAGTGGGAATGGGTCATATTTTTTTTATGGAAACGATATTTTAGTAATAATTGTAAAGCGTACATGCGTCGTACAATTTACCCGACTCGATTATAAATTTCCTAGTAAAGACTTGAGTTGCTTTATTCAAATTAGCAAAGGAAATTGTGTTAGTCAACATTTGCTATAATCATTTAGTCAAGTTCCACTAAAACTCACTGAATATTGTTTCAAATAAGATTGTTGTTCAAGTGCATGTACATTCTGATTACGCCTGGTTGAGTTTTTGAGAAACCGCTTTCATTAGCTTCGCTCGAGTTGGCTTCAAGCACTTAATAACAGTTTGTGGGAAGACACCTTTTTACTATGTATTATGTGCATGTTATTGACATTCATTTAGCGTTGATTTACAGTTGGCTCCGGTAGATTGATTCTTTGTGCAAAAGTCGAAGTGCGAATTTATTTTTTCTCTGATGTGTCTCCATAACATCGATTCCAGGAGGCGCAACTACCTTTAAAAATAGGATTTCTGTCTGTGTTTATGCTCCGTTCAGCTTGGTATGAATCACTGACCAGCAACCTTTCGTTTAGTCGTCATTCAATTAATTGAATCAATTAATGGTCCTAAAACCGCTAACCCATCAATGAATCGGGAACAAAACTTACTTTTTCATTGCCGAAAGTTGGTTAGACGACGAAAATGACAATATTTCGGTCGTTCTATGGCGGCAGACACTCTAAAAATAATTACAAAGTATGCTTATAATTATGTGCATTGTACATTCCCCGATGTGGGTTTTCAACGTGATACCAATTTAGATGGGTGACGTCTGTAAAAACACATGAGATACCTACAAGTGCCCACTCTTTGATGCAGCGGATTCTTAACTATAGTGGAATTGTCCTAATTAGGAATATAATGTACCCGATGTGCGCGAAATGAGATACCCTCTTTATATATACAACACTTGATAGCACTTGGTGTGCCCCGGTAAGGCAACGACATACCTACCACCTTTGCACTAGTAACCCCAATCCGCGTGCGGTTGGTACTATATGGTTTGTGCCGTAGCGGACTAATGGCAATATGTCATATTGCGTGCCATTGGCTATTTACTGTCACATTGGAAAATGTAAATTACTTTCTGTGTGATTATAGAAGCCTGGCTAACGCGAATACCTTTCTATAAAACGGATTTTATACTTTCGTTCAAGTGCTGCTAAATAGTGCGAAATGCCCACACAGTTGCATGCAAGTTTCTTGATATTTTAATAGTATTGTGGTGGCTTTTAGTCTTTATGCACAAGGGTGAACAAAGACAGTATTGCTTCTGATTGTTGTTTTAACACAATTATGTTTTATTCATATGCAAGCAATTTGTAGCCATTTATTGAGGAATTGATTTTATTTACTGCATATTATTATGCATACAATTTTTTATTTAGCAATTTCTGTTGCAATTTGCTTTCTACATTTCTGTAAGTTAGTAGCATGCGACTCAGTAATAATTGGCTTTAATGTGATGAATGAAATTTATAGGTAAATCACGGAATGATTATTGTAATGTCCACATTTTGGTTAGTTTAATTACGAAATTGGTAGAAATAATTAATTTGGACTTTAACGCGGACACGCAACGCAAATGATACGCAGAGTATTCTGTGTAGATTTTAGAATACGTTAAGAGGCGCAGGACTGCTACAATTACAAAGTGCTAGAGAAGGTTGGTTAACAAACATAAAGCAAGGAACGTAAGACGAATATAACAGAATTCTCTTCCGAAATGTGATATGAAATTTTGTGTAAATGTTGAAATTTAAGCTAGTTAGCATCAACTTTATAAATAGATAGATAGTTCAATGAATGTGTAATTTATATTTGTTTGAATCTAAAAATACCAATTGTGTGCCGATTTCATTACAACTGTTTTGCTTTAAGAAGATTTGAAAGCGATATTTAGCCTCATAAACTTTAGCAGACATATATCGAAACCGGTTAAAAGCAAATTATATACAATCCTTATTAATCTGTTTTGATTACAACTATCTATATATGTACATATAAGTCTTTCGGGTGAAAATCGTTGCTGCCGTAGCTCCGTCCTGTTGGAACCGTATGCCCTCCAGTCCTAATTCGTCCAATGCGGCATAAAAAACTCGGTTAACATGGCCCTATAGCGCGCACCGTCCAGTGTTGTCGTTTGACCAGTTTTGCTTGTTCACGTACCGGCTGGGTTCGAAAAGAGCCTCATCGCTCATTACGACTTTGGTCGTGTTGAGTATATCGCTCCATGGCTTGTTGTATTGTATTCTACATCTGTCTAGTCCACAAATGTCAAAACAGACATTGGCGGTCATTTGCAAAAATAAAAGCGTCTTCCAATAGGGTGATCTCTTTTGGCCCACCTTGTATAATTAAAATTATTAATGGACATTGTCCGAATAAAGCACTTTGCGAAATGTGAGCAGGACGTACGGTGGGTACGGATCGTTGGATTTTTTTATGATTTTTGGTGTTAAGTCGCGTTTGCCCAAAGAAGGACATAATATGTTACTTTTTGTCGTGAAAGCAAAACTTTGAGGTGATTAGATTGGGGAAAGAAATCTGTATGGAAAACCGCAATTTGAAAAAAAAAAAGACTGGAAAGAACAACGAGAAGTGTCACCAATACAACAAAAATTATTTAAAATTTTTAATTTTTTAATTCCTTGGATGTTCCGGTTGAAATTGGAAGCCGGTTCAGTTATAATTTTATTGCGCAACCGAAAGTATGCAACAAAACGCGTTTGATTGTCATGCAAGCGACGATTTTGATCGGAAAATTTAAAGGCAAACATTCTCATTCCGCGGAATCCGCTTATTCGGAACGATTTGCCATTCGTAATTAAGCGTCTTCGATTTCCCATACGTTTCGCTTTCGCTGTGACAATTAATAGGACAATCGCCAGAAATTTGTATCATCAATCTTGAATTCCAATGTTACTTCATGGTAAATTGTATGTGGCGTGCTCTCGTGTGTGCAAACCTTCCGCTTTGTATGGTACACGACGCGCTTTAGTAAAAAAGCGGAAGGTCGGCGGTTTGATTGAAACACATCAACATTACTATACTTCAGTTATTTCTATTGTATGAGTAATTGAGTTAAGTTTTTAATAAAGTATAGGTATTTGAATTCCGTGCTCGGAATTATTGTTTACATTACAAAATTTGGACGGAAAAAAGTTCGCCGGGTCAGCTAGTACCCACTTAAATAAATATTTTTACTGCCTGGATAAATATATAAGCAATAATAATTGTATGCTACTTATCAGGTGAAGAAAGGTCGTACATACCTACATCTAAAACCTATTCAGATGAAAATGTATTCCGGTATTTTATAAGAGACAAGGAAACCTCACAATCTCAACATAAATCCAATCCAATGTATAGCGAAATAAAACAAACGCTTCAACCAGTTAATGAATCACCTAGCCGCCTACAGAATTAAAGTGGGTAAAGTTCACTCGTTCACTCATACAACTTGCGGCGCAAATAAACCGGCAACCGGTGAGCTGACGTAATTCTGTCCGTTGAGAGAATGAATGTTTGGTAGGTATAACAAATATGTACAAGTCTCGGCATTCTTCTTGGATATTTTATTATGGTATTTAGTAATTTATTCTAGTAACTGGTTATTCGAATCTGGCGATTGTCTAACCTCAGCTTTTACTATGACAAATTGCATACTCTGCATTTTCTTGACGAGTTGTGGAGTTTTCCTTTTTATGTATAGGACATTCATTCATTTTCAATGGCGCGCTTTTCCACAAAGGCTTCTTAGCTGAAACCCTCATACCTCTCAATCGATCACCGCTGACTCTAAATCATTAAACGTATTTCTGGATTAAACCAACTAATCACCTATTAAACTACCTTAGGGACCGCGACCTGATGAGGTTATTACTTTGAACAATACCTACAAAATTTAAATCATTTATTATGCACCAACCGACCCACCTATATTACTGTTGCTAGCAACATTATCGATAGGTATACATATATGTTTTCCAACAATAAAGTTTCCCACTTGTTGTAATCAGCGACACCACAATCTTTACGTAATAAAACGGAAATGTGAGGATGAGTAACTTAAAGAATTGTGATTCCAACGTTCAGCGAAATATAAACATTGTTACCAATCAAATTGTTGATTAGGAATCGTCTAAAATTGCAAAAAACAAAGTTAAGTAGCATTTACATAAGAACTTGCATTGGAAAAACCAGTTGAGACGAATAGAGCTTACTGGGTAGTTTCCTTTTGGTTGCACTTTAAAAGAACTAAATATACTCTTGAACATTATTAAAAACACAGGAAAACTTTGCACATGCTAAGGTGAAATTACTTGAAGCTTAGACATTCGTTTACGAACAGCTGCAAGATAGATAACTTCATGATAAGATAAGAGGCGAAAATAATTGAGGCAAGTTCTAAAATCGCATTTTCTGAGTATTTAGGTAATAGGTTAGGTTTAAGTGGCTGTCGGCAAACCGACACGCTTAGAACATAATAATTTATAAGTATTTAATAACCGAAGAGACACTTTTGCACATCATGTTATTTACTTGGTAGTTGAATCAAGGTATTACTATTATATATACCTAGTAATATGGAATTAAATCCACTAGTACACATGATCTATATAGATCATTCATTTACATGGTTTGCACCAACTGTTGTCAATGATCTATATAGATCACCTCAGCATAAAAAAAAAGTCCTATTATAACTATTCAAGTGTCAAACATAGTAGATATAACAATGTCTGTGAGGAAGGAGGCGGTGACATTCCCAATTCAATGATTTTAAAGTAGAGATGTAACGGATATCCGGTTAGTATATCCGTTATCCGGCTATCCGGCCACTTTTTTTCTATCCGGCCGGATTGCCGGATAGAGAGTAAGTATTCGGCGAATACCGGATAGGTAAAATAGAACATAAAAACAAGAAGTCGGTTGAAAAAGTATTTTTTTTTTGTATTAACAGTACTTAAACAAGTAACAAAATTAGTAGTAGTAATTAAAGGCAGATTATGATAAATAAAAATTATTTTTTCTGCATTAACCGGTTGCGTTTATTTTGATATACTAAGCTTCTTGGTGATGAAAGATAGACCTTCACAAATTTTGCTAAAATTGGGAACTGTTGATGATTAACTGACCGTCATGTAAGGGTCGATATTCCGGTCAGTCCGAACTTTTTTTAAAAAAAGTTCAAGATCAGTCGCAGTATCATTTTTTTGAACTAGAATGCATCGCTATGAAGGTATTCTGCTCTCGACAGTATATAACGGGTGATTTTTTAGCTGGTTTGGTTTTGGCAACACTGGTTTTGACAGCTGACGTGTGTTTAGTACCTTGTGTCACTGTCAAACAGCTTCAGTTTGGTTTGCAATTTAACCATGGATCGTCTTACAAATGAACAACGCTTGCAAATTATTGAATTTTACTATCAAAATTCGTGCTCGGTTCCAAATGTTCATCGCGCTTTTTTATCGAAAAATTGTGTTCAGCGATGAGGCTCATTTTTGGTTGAATGGGTACGTAAATAAGCAAAATTGCCGCATTTGGAGTGAAGATCAGCCAGAAGCATTGCAACAGCTACCAATGCATCCCGAAAAAGCCACTGTTTGGTGCGGTTTATGGGCCGGCGGCATTATTGGGCCATATTTCTTCAAAGATGATGCGAATCGCAGCGTTACTGTCAATGGTGAACGCTACCGAGCGATGATAACAAACTTTTTTTTGCCCGAAATGGAAGTTCTTGACTTGCATGATATGTGGTTTCAACAAGACGGTGCCACATGCCACACAGCACGCGAAACAATGGCGCAATTGCGAGGCGAGTTTGGTGAACAGTTAATTTCACGTTTCGGGCCGGTCAATTGGCCGCCTAGATCGTGCGATTTGACACCATTAGATTATTTTTTGTGGGGACAAGCCCGCTTCGATTGACGCACTGGAAGCCAACATCCATGCATTCATTCGTGAGATACCGGCCGATATGTGTGAAAGAGTATGCCAAAATTGGACCTGAGACGCAGCCGCGGTCAACATTTGCATGAAATTATCTTTAAACATTAAATTGCAAGGTTCAAACTATCGATTCAAATAAATATTTCATTCATTTTTTCGAATTTTTTGCGTTTTTTTTTTTTAAAAAAGTTCTAAACCTCTTAAAAAATCACCCGTTATATATATTCGGCCGCCGGATATTCGGCTATCCGGCCAAAGAGTATGCCGAATATCCGGTATCCGTTATTTTGCAAAATCACTATCCGTTACATCTCTATTTTAAAGCATCTATACAGTCACTCGTGCAAAGTAGAAATGATGCCATCATGGACGTTGTTTAAAAAAAAGTTAAGTCTACTCCGTCACTCTGATGACAGTTGTGTTTTTTTTTTTTTTTTTTTTGATTCATAGGTACCCCAGTTATTCCAGACTTTAGAAGCAGGTTATCCCACGGCTAGACCCAAAAAATCCCTTTTATCCCTCGCCAAAATTTCAAAAATCCCACATTTATCCCACGAAGTATTAAATTAAAAAAAAAAAACATGTATTTCACTAAATTTAATCTTGTTTACATATTATTAACAAATACAAATTACAATAGGCATGTCAAGTATAGCGTAGTTATTGTAATTGAGTTCTGAAAAGCCTACTGACGTAAAATATAGGATCTTATGAATTATTTGAATTATTGGTATGCAAAAAACTTTATCTCGGTTGGACAAATGTTTGAACCGCAAACTGTGTTGCACGATCTCGGTTTTGCCGCGGAAGATAATGAATGCATTCAAATATTTTGAATGACTTTTTAATAAGAATGAAAATATTGAATTTGATCGTGGGTTGACTAATTCTTTTATTGTTATTGGAACTAGCATTTTAGGAACAAAAATTGACTAAAAAGTAAAATCCCTTTTTTTGTACCATGAGGTTTCAAAAATTCCTTTGGCCCTCTTAGCTTATTTTAAGTGAAAAAATCCCACAAAAAGGGATTAATCCCTCGATCTGTTATCAGTTATTGGATACAATTTTTTAATTGTTAAAATAAGTAGAAATAATAGAAACAACAGGCCATAAAAGAATTTAGAATGGTAACTCCTTACAACCGTTAGTTTGTGTGGGTGCTGACTGCTCATGCCTCCATCCTCAAATATTTGATCACCCTGTCGGACCTGAAAGAATATTGCTACCTAAAGCCTTCATTTATGTCAGATTATAAATGTTAAAAAGACGAGTCCCACTTTTCAAACAATCAGAAAATAATAAAAAAGAAAACCGAACACCCTTGATTCTTTTGTTTTTTGTCATTTACCTACAAAAATGTTTATTTGATACTTTATTGGTCCTATAACTAATCCGAATACGAGCCAACCCAATAAATCGTACTTAATATACACTTTTGATAAATCGTTTGTCATGCTCCATTTTCTATAGTTACAGAATTCGGTAAAACAAACCAGATGGATTGAACATTTATGGAAAATACTACTTACGGTTCCCGAAGCACTGGTGCAATCTTATAAATGCAATCAAGGAATGTCTCGTCTAAACACCATACACTCGGTTTCAACGGCTGGCTATTCACATTTAGTATTCTAAATAGAATACACAGGATTAATGCAATTGCGGTCAAGAAAGCGGTTGACATTGTTGTTAGAGTCCGGTATAGATGCACACGATCGAAATATGGGAACGCGGCGAGGAGCTGATTAAAACTCTGCTGACTTTGGATGTAATTGTCATAGAAAAAGGAACACTGCAATAACTGTGAAATTATCATACGTGAATTGATCTTTTATTTAACGTCCGGTGTTCTACAGGATTGGTTCTATATGTATATTTGTGTTTCCTTTTTCTGTAAACGCACACAAATGGGGTTGGGCACTCGCGAAAAGAAAATGAATATGTATGTAGAGAAAAAACTAAAACTAAACTCGAAGAATTACTGAAAAATTCCTGAGTATCACTTTAACACGATTTACTTTATCAACAAAAAACTGGTGTTATTGATATTAGAACATGAGAATATAAACGAATACAAATTTGCAGTTAGATAGATAAAATATCCCCCTTTGGCAGTAGTTCGCGTCCAAAATGAAGTTTTTCGTTTTTCGCTTTTCCTCTTCGATGTGTGAAGAAAGAAGATGCTGACGCGTAGAAAGTTCTCACTCGTTTGACAGTACACAGCGAATAAAATTCTCTTGGAAGTTGGAATTGGATATTGGAAGGAAGGAAGGCAAAACGCTAAAGAAAGAATGGGATCGGAATGGGATTGGGATTTGGGATATGAGAATGGCTGTCATTTTGTGTGAGTGTTTATTAAGTGGGTGCAAATCTTTACTAATAGTGACAGTTGACAGAGTCAGAGACGCATTCTATGCGACTGGAAGTGGAAAGTAGGTCGAACATTGGTTTAATGTCATATATTTTGAAGTTGGTTGGTGTCTATGTTATCGCTTTAGTGTTTCTATTATCCGGTAGGCGACGACAACTGACAACATTATAGGGTGCGTTAAACAAATAGAACCAAAAGAGAACAAATCAGACGCTTAGAAGGCATAGACGATAGCATAATAACATTTCCAAAATCTGTTCCATTTTTTCATTAAAGTCAAAGCTGAAATGTAATTAAACGAAACACAATTTGAAGGAAGGCTTACCTTACTTTTTCCTGTTATCAAGAGCGAATGGAATTTGACAGTAATACACATACGCAACGGACTCGCTATGTCCAAATTATAGAGCCTCATTAACTGGCGGGTGGGCTGGCTTATTGAATGCTTTTATTAAAACACTACATTTAGCAACAAATTAAATTTATTTTTTATTTCAGTGAAATTTCTGTTCTGTTATTTTTGTCCATCAAATTACGGTTTACATAATAATAATAATAATAATCATAATAATTATCAATAATTTCTTACATTAATTATTAATTTAAATTATTTTTTACCACTTTTTTCCTTACACTTCCTAAATGTCAAAAAGTTCTCGTTAATATTTCCATTAATTTCAGTAAAATATTTTCTTTTTCACATTCTCCCTTTAATTATAATCATACACTTAAAATTGATGATAATTATAAATAATTGATTTTTTTCTTCTTTGTATTTTTTTTTAATAATCTGCCTTTTCCTGAAGTTTTTTAAGAATAAAACGTAATTATAAAGAAAATCATCAGACTATAATTTTTAACTAATAATGTAATTTAAACAAACGGAAAAAATCGTTATCATTACATTGCGGCATATTTTTAATTTGCAAAATTTATATTGAAATACATTGTTTCTTTCCAAATATTGTGTTTGTTGCTATTTTTCTTTCAATTGTAGTTTTTTTTTTAAATTACATGTTGATTTATTGATTCTGTTAAACCTAAATCAATTTATGAATATTTTTTTATACTTATAAACTTCATTTTTCTTTTCAATTGCAATAATAAATAATGTATATTTTAAATACATTTATAATAAGGTAAAATCACAGATATAATTATATATTTTTACTATTTGTTTTCCTTTTCTTTATTTTGTGTTAAATATAAGAAATAAGTAAAAAGGGGGTAGACATGTACACGTATTATAGAGAAAATGTTTTGAATTTTTGTTTTATTTTATTAAATTTGATGTTGTTTTTTTAATGGCTGGCTAAGACTCGCATATATTTACTGTTTTATTATTATGTTCATGTATCAATTTCTCAATCTTAAGGATACTGTAAATGCAGAAACTCACTCTGTTAAGTAATTTTAATTTTATTTTACCTGAGAAAGAAGTCATATTCGTATTTTTATTACTTGTTTAGTCTTAATTTAGTTCTTAAGTCTATTTAAAGTTGCTCTGGAGTCTTAAGGCCCTGAGAATAAGTTCACCAATGCATATGGAAGATGTTAGTCCTGTTTAATCTTAATTTTCTTTCTCTTGATCCAGAACTCATAGTTTAAAGAGTCAGTTATAAAGTGAAAATGTTATTTTTTTAGTAATCAGTTAAATAAAATGCCGGTTATATATAAAGCTTATTAAAGGATGATAATATTGTCTTAAACAGAAACAATGTTAAAGTGCCAGTTAGTAAGATGTATGACAGAAACGCCTTAAAAATAAAGCATTTATATAAAACGCTCTATTTCGTCGAACCGACTGGAAGCTGGTAGCTCTTCGCTTATATACAGTGAAACCTTCTACATACTGTCTTTGAATTAGATCAGGTAGGTAAGAGGTGCGTTGTATCTGCAATTGAAAATACGGATCTACTTCTATGAACTCGACAACAAATGTACTGTCCTAACGATTGCTTTAATTTAGTAGCAGCACATATTAGAATAGTGCGAATATGCAAGGATACGTGTATGACAGGACAGACAAAATATTAAGCTTTGGTATTCAAAGAAAAAAATCGTAACACAAAGTGATGCTCTTATAATTTTTTTTAATCCATTTTTAAATCTAGCCTCCTTAGTTCTTCGAAAAAGAAGCTATAGACTAGTATTTTCGTTTTTAGCAATTCTACGAAGGATTCCTATACAACCGTTCGGTTTGAACTTAAACTAATTTCTAGTTCAACTATTTTCAGAAGATTCTTGTGGTCAAAATCCGTTTTCTAAAATTTTTAACAAATGGTACTAGATAGATTTACAAACCTGCTCATTTAGATTGGAGTTTATTCAAGCCATATTGATCAGCTGGCATTATTTTGAATTTTTAGAACAGATTCTAAAATTTGGTTACAGTCAAGAAATCTGTCTTCAAATTCTTGCTTACCTTCTGGAGGATATTAAAGCGAGTGTTGTTGCACCAAGCACTCTACATGTTTTCTGATCGGTACGTAGGAAAAAATATAAAAACACAAACTTTAAAATTTCAACTACAAAAACAAAGTCATTCCTTTGACATTTCAAATATTTGAAAATTTAAAATTTTCATTTCACGTACATTCATTGTATTTTTACTTCTTTAATTTTTGTTTTCAGTTCAGAACAGTTTCCCTTCCCATTCATTATACCTTAAAAAAAAAAGAATTATAGAAACGAATTCAAACTATGTATTATTTCTTAGCTAATGTAAAATCCAACAGAAATATTGCACTAAATTAATAACTTGCTTAAAAAAGAAAACCAAATAATTATGTGTAATAAATTTTTACGTATATCCTTTTTTTTCCCAAAAATTTGTTATGGAAGTCTGTCAAACATTTTACTTTTCTTATTCACTAATTATTTCCTTTAATGTTGTAAATGTGCTTTGCTGTTTTTTTTTTTTTTTTTTTTTTAATACATATATGCAATCCCAACATTATTCAGTATACCGAAATAAATTTGTACAGTTATATCGATTTATACACATATAAACGTTTACTTTTTAAATAATTTTAAGTTTCTTTTTTTTGTTTGTTTTAAATATTTTTTTATGAAATTCCGGTTGAAACAGCTATAATCTGCTATTCCCTTATTTTAAATTTAGATATTTTTTTTTGTTTTACTTTTTTACGAAATTTTGCTCCGAAAAGTTTAAGGTATCCCTGAAAATTTTGTACTCCAAAAATGTTATTTTTTTTTAATTTAATTTGTACTTTTTCTTTTTTTTTAATGACGGTGTTTTGCATATACAATTTCATTATGTTAATTTATGTTGATGTGCTTCTTAGAGTTTAATGTTTATGCAACACCAATATAATGAACAATGTCATTGCTTTATAATTTTGAAATAGGATTTTATTTTTTAGTATTTAAAAAAGCATTTATAAAAAAATATATTTAAAAGATAAATAAATAGAAAACTACTTTTTAGAAATGATTTTAGAAGTCAATGAAGAAGTCAACTAAATATACACATTTATATATTGTTCTGAACTGTTTAAGTGTCTTAGCTTAAAAATTGTTTACGTGTTTTCTTTCTTTTACATTAATTTATATACATTTTAATATTTTTTAAAGTTTTAGTATACGTATTTCATAGCTCTAATATTTGTTTTTAAGAAAATAAGTTGAAATTTAAACAACCAAATATGAAAATAGAATGTGTCTATTTATCAAATATTTGTTTTTATAATCTCCCTGTTTATTAGAACATACGTCATTAGCAGACAAATCAGATAATGTATAAAATAATATATAATAAATTATGGAAAGAATATGGATAAGCAAAGTAGTGGAAAAGGGAAATAGGAGAATAAGGGCGTTCATATTTTTAAGATTTATGTTCGACTTAAAGTTCAATTTACATGGACTTTTCTTTATTTAATTTAGTGCAGGGCTTTCAATCGAATTTAAAACGGTCGGAGTAAAAGCATCGATTCCTAATTACTTTTTCGGTCATATCAGGGTAATTTCAGAGTAAATGGAAGGCAATTCCCTTAGACCCCTCTGTTTATTTTCTATTTTTATACTTTTCGGTGCATGCCCCCATAAATGAAAGGCCATGGGGAAACAGAAGAAAGAGAAATGCAACTTATTTGCAAATGGTGTATCTATGACGATATTGCCGAATATTCATTACTTGCAACAGTTGATTCACAATTGCTTACATTTCAGCATAGCTCAACCGAAACTATAACACTTTACGTCAAATACTGCTCGTTATTATCTCTTTCATAATCTTATTGAATATTACCGGTATAACAGGCAAAAAATGTTGTTCATTATATGTCTTCTGCACTTGGCAATTACACTACGAAATATTCTTTCATCTTGTAATATTAATGCTGCAATATGAGCACTTTGTTTGTAGTTTTTTAAACAATGTATAGAATGGTAGTGAAGTAGAACTATCTACTGATCTTCTTTTAATAAACGAAGTTACAGAAACACAGTGTCATGTATTCGCATATCAAATCGTACTCCAACACTTCAAAAATCATGTTATCATTTGTGTAATCAGCTGTTCTGTACAGTATTATTGACATTAAAAATCAATTATCTATCATTGCTTACCTTACAATTCAGAAAACATTCAGCAACTGACAATATCAAACCTGGTATACCTAAGACTCTCGATCAATTGAAAATACTAATACCGCAAAAAAGGGAGGGCATATCCAAGCCACACACTGGTATTATCTTTATCTATAATAATAAAATAGAATCTAACCGTTGGCTTTTGTTAAGGGCACAAACAGACAGTTTTCTATTTCTATGTTGACCTTCGATTTCATTAGAGACGATTTTCCATACGTTAAATTTCAATCAAAACATACGAGTACTAGTAATGTGGATGAAATCAAACGGAATAACACAACCCAAAATAATTTAACAAATACGATAAAATAAAACAAAACTTAAAACCAAATCATATGTTTTAAATTGAAAACTTTTATTTTTTCTTTCACATTTTCATATTCATTAAAAATATGTAAATATATATTAAATGTAATAAAAATAAAAACAGTTTATAACTGAACAAAATATATGTTTCCTTTCATGTAATTATTACAAAAATAAATGAATCACTAAATCAATTGAAAAAAAAAAAAACCCAGAAAGCAAACGAATTTGTTTTAAACATTTTCGATTTGATACATTTTCGGAAAAATATACACTTTTGCTTGTGTTTCAGTGATGTACTTATTTAGAAATTTTTTTTTTCACTATACAAATTTACAAAAGAATATATTTATACAAAATAATTACAACTAAAAAACAGAAATTGCTCGAATTTAAAAGAACTAAACCAAATTTGTATACAAAACAAATTAAACATGTATGTATGTTCATTCCTAGAATAGATTAGAAAAAGAGTTTGATTTTAGTCAATTCTTGTTCATTATAATGTTAACAAATGTTTCAAACTAAAAGTTCATTTTCGTATTTCTTTTGCATAACAACTTAAATTTACGGTTTAACTTAATAACAAAAAAATTGTACAGTTATTATTATTTTCATTATTTTTTTTTTCTATTTTAGTTTTTTTTAAGGAAATAGATCTTTTTACATTCTATTGTACCTGAGTGTGTTGCACATCTGACTAGTTGAGTTTTTTTTTTTAGTTTTTAGTTATATTCGTATTTTTTTAGTGTAAGACGCGATTACATTTTATTGTATGCTTTCTTTTAGTGTAAGTGCAAACATGTATATTTTATATTAACTGGGAAATAAACTGATAGTGTAAGAAAAATAAGTACATTCTTTTCTTTGTTACGTTTATAGTAATCTAACAAACATAATAACAACAATACATCGATTTAGTTTAGAACGAAAAAAAAAGTTATAGATATTTGTTAGCGTACGTTCTAAATTTACAGGAAAAATAAAAATTATGATATTGAAAGAAAAAATATTTTAACTTAAAAGCGTGTAGGTACATTTTGCAAAACAATCCACACGTTATAACAAAATAAAAGAAATTAGGAAACACGGATACATATAACTGAAATAAGATTATTTTTTTACAGAATAAATTAATATTATGCAAGATATTTATAGTTAATATTTTATATTTTTCCTGATTTTTGTTTTTAATTTGTTTTCTTCTTTTTTACATAAATGCAAAATGGCGACATTTTCATTGTATTTTTACAATTACTTTAATTTAGTTTTTACAAAGAAATTATTTTTGTTGGAGACTTATTCATATAACATTTTTTTTGCATTGAATTTTGCCTAGATTTTTCAAATTTTTATACATTAGTTTTGTTTTTGTTTTTTTTTTTCCGCATATTTTTCATTTTGCTTATAATTTTGTGTTCTATACATTTTATACCTAAATTTTTTGGTTAGAATATATTTTTCACCTTAAATCGGTTCATATTTTTGGGCTATATTTAAAATTTTGAATACACACTTTTATAAACCAAAATTATAAAATTTTTCTATCCAACTGATTGATGTTTATCTTTGAATTGTTTTGTTATTTCGTAAGGTTAGTCCGAAAAGTTTTCTAAATACATATATGAATATTTATTGTATCCTTTAGTAATAGATTTGTATCATGTATTATAGAATTCAGTTTTTTTTTTTGCATTTTCAAATAATTTCTTTGTATTACATACAGCAGTGAAATCATCAGATTTATGGGATACAGTTTTATTATAAATTTGTATCCCAATTATAAACTCAAATGAATCATCTGTATAAATTTACCAAACTACAAATTTTTACTCTATGAATAATATTTTTTTTTTTGCCAGAAATTGGAATTATTTATTTTTCTCATTGTATTATGTATAATGTAATTTTGTGAATATTTACAAAAACCTATCTAAAAACTTTTTATGAATTTTTTTTTATTATATTTTTTAATTACCCGAAATTTTATAATTTTCTTCCTTATTCCTTTCTTTTTAATTTTCTTTCGTTTTTATTCTAAAATGTAATTTTTAATGTGTTATTTTACTTTAAAAAATGTTGTTTTTTTAATTTCTTTTGAAGATAATTTGTTTCCTTAATCGTATATCCAAACATATATTTATTTTTTTTTCATTTCATTTTTTTTATATAAGTTTTGTAAATATTTGTAGCCTAAACGTATATTATGTAAGTGGTTTCTACAGATTTTTATTAAATGTTACACATATTTTATAAAAAAAAATTTATTCATAGCAACTTTGCCTTAGATATTACTTAAGAAACGCCTAACGGTAAAGTTGTTTTTCTTCATACTCACTTTCTGTGTTTTTTCTTTTTGTTTTTATGTACAAATTTTAATTTCCTGGAAATATTTTTTATTCAATTTTGTCACCATTTTACTAAGATTTTTCCTTTAATCTTTGTTGAGTTTAACATTTACTTGATTGTATGAATTTTGAGTTCTAATATTCTTAGTAGTTAAAAAATTAAAAACTGTAAATGATTTACTTACTTAAGAAATTACCATTTTGTTACGAAAAAATAACAAAATATATGTATGTATAAACAAAAAAAATCCTATTGGCTATTGAGGTAGTTTAGTTACTATTGCAGTTCTGTCTTTTATCAGTAAAATGTATATGGTTTGGTTTTTATTTTATTTCTTTAGGAAATAAATTTAAATTTGTATAACATAAAGAAAGTAATATAAATCTGAGGTATATGAGTTCCTATTGTAGTTGTTTTCAGTTTATAGTTTCATATAAGTAATTATAATTAAAAACAAAAAAAACATTTATATATACGTATTTATCAGGGTAGCAAAGAAATAAAATATTTTAATTTTTTTCTCACATTCACAAAACACTATTATTAAAAAATGTATGTATTTCAGACTCCATGGTGTGAATTGTGAATGAGAAAGAAAATCGAAATAAATAATTGCATGGTTATCTCAAAATCAAATGTAAATAACTCAAATTATTCAATCGTTTTTGAAGTATCTGAATATTTGCATTTAATTTTCCCTTTGCTCCCTTGCTGTTTTTCAATTATTTTTGTTTTTTAATTGAAAATTGTATTGATTTTAATAGTATATTTAAAATCAATTTAATTTTTAATTAGTTTAATAACTATTTGTTTAGATTTAAAATATATAATATATTTTAAGTTTATATTTAATTATGGTATGGTTTGCTCGTAAGGACGTTTTTTCATAGAATATTCCTTACTGAGCTGATCACAGAAATAAACTGGGTTTGGTTGTGTGTTTTACATTTAACTTGATTTAACTGCATTAACATTGTTTACTATTTTGTCTCTGAATAATTTGTAGATCTATGCAAATGACGTTGATAAATTAAATTAATATTTGGCTAAAAAACAAAAGAAAAACACTGTATTTTATTGTTATCTATAGTTGTTTTGTATCACCCTGTATCTTGTATTTTCGAGTTGTGAAACACCTATTTTCGTCAACTTCTATTGTATTCGGTTGTTTCAGTAGTTTTTTACATTTTTTTTTTGTTAAAGGCTCATGGTTTCAGAAACTTAAAACAATATCAACTATTTGCGTATATTTTTAACTATTTCTTAATTACATTATTTTATTTTTTTTTTTTTTACTTTTTACAACATTAACTATTGCGTGAAATATTGTTTTTCTTCTTTATCATTGGATTGTTGTAATATATTTTTGCAACCTTTTTGGATAACCTATCAATTTGAAATAATAAGATTTTTGGTGAAAAAAAAAAACCGAAACATAAAATTTTGAATTTATAAGATTTGTTGTTAAATCGTTCATTGTCCTGGAAAATCGTTTCAAAGGTGTGATTTTGATAATTTGAAATATTTAAAAAAAGTAACTGGTAATTTGGCTGATATGGGTTTAGTTTTCGGAACGTTTTTGAAAGGTTGGGCTATTGCTTGCTTGCCATTTGCTGGCGTTGTTTGGAGTGAATTGGTTTTGCTTTATTTAAATAATAGATTGTAATTTATTTTAATCCTGTGTAAATATTTGTTTTTATACTTTTTTAATATAAATATACGTATATATTAAATTGAGGCACCCGTTTCTAATGTTTCATTATTCAAGCTTTTAATATTAGTTTTTTAAAATAAAAAAAAATAAAACTGTGCGTTTTGTTTTTATTTAGTTCTTTTGCGCTGATTAATTTTGTTAAGAAAAGTTTAAATAAAAAATGTTTAATGGAAACTATATTTTAATGAGATTTAATAGAACGGAACGGAACAATAATTGACGAGAAGGTAAGGATGTATTTAGGTTTTTACTATTATTTGAAAATCGTTATAAGCACTTATGTATTTGTACGTTGCGATTTAGTAAAAAACTGCTTCTATTTTTACTAGCAAAACATATACATTTATATTAAATTGTTTTTTAGTTTCATGTTTTTTTTTTTATTATATATAGGTAGGTATATATTATAAAAAAAGGTTTACCTATTCTATTTTATTAACGCGTATGTTTAAGATAATTATTTTAAAATTAGATTGCAGGTACTTTTGTTCTCTATTTTTTTTACTATGAAAAATTATATGCTTATTGTTGTATATTCAGTAATGCATTTATTTATTTATTTGTGGTGATGATAATGGTTTAAGTTTGTATGAGATGGGTGCTTAATTTTTTGGGGAAAACGTATTTCAGTTAATGACTTTAACATTAATAGGAAGAAATTCTTCTTAAACCGTAAAAAAGTACATGAACAATGTAGAGTAAATAAATAAAGTTCTTATATACCATTGAGAGACACGATCTTAAGTCTTTGCTTCATGAACAAATTAAGTAATTGAAGTCTTAATTGCTCAACAGTTTGTTGATAAAATTAGAAAATTTAGAACTCATGAGTTTGCAAATGTGAAATAAGAATATGCTTTAAATTAAGGGGCGTTTTGCAGATACGACTAATAGCAAAAATCAACATAAATTCGTATGTGCATAAACTGTCACATAAGAGTTCTAGATCAATTTGCAATGAGTCGCATTAGCAAATGGAGCTAAGCCACATACTATTCTAGTATTACTTCGCCACTTTTGCCGATTGTTCGTTTTTTATTTGTGTTTGATATTTTACGAACCCAAAATTGGAGTAAGTTAAATATTTAACTATACCTTTCGCTATAACACATTTGATGTAAGAGAAAACTACTTCTTCTTTTTGCTTTTTATTTAAGTAGTTTCATTTTCGTAATCAGTAGCTGTGGAAGTATGTGTATGTGCAATTGGAATAAGGATATGATTATAGGGACACAATAAATAAATAGAAATTTCGTTTTGATTCGCATTAATTCTATTGTGCGTTTTTGATAGAATCTATGTAACACCTATGTTATACTATTGTAAACAAAATATTTTTTATACAAATTAAAGATATATCGACAGGAGAAAAATATATATAAATATGTATATTTTGTGTAAATATGTGTAAATAGTATTGTATATTCTATTTCTTTAATATGTATGCTCGTAAAGAGAGAGAAAAAAGGATAGATGTACTATTTGTTTATATTACTATTGCATTGTTAATTGAACTATTTTTTTGTTTGTATATTGAGACCAGTCAAAAACGTTCAGACTTTAAGTTCTTGTTTTATTGATTTTTACTGCAAGTAATATAATATTTTGTTTTTTTTTTTGTCTTTACATTTATATTATCTTGTAATGTATGTTTCACTTCTTTTTTTTTGTATATTCCTATGCAAAGACAAGGCAAACAGTAATTAATTAATATTTCATTTCATACTTAAAAAAATTGTTTATATACTATATTTGTTTGCTTTCGTTTTTACTCTTTTTATCATATAGCACCCTGAAAACTATTTTCAGTTGTATTTGTTTAAATTGAATTAATTCTTTTAGTAATTATTTATTTAAATAACATGAAACAAATCAATAGAGGTTGCATTGCAAATAGTTTAACAGAAAATGAAATTATATTGTTTAGCTATTACTATTTTTTTTTTTTTTTTTACAAATTCTTTTCTATTGCAGTTGGATTGTTGTTTTCTTTTTATGCATAAAACTTCTCTGTTGTAATGATTTTAAGTTTATAATCATTCAGTCAACTGATCCAATTATTAAAATAAATATTTAACTAGGCATTAGTTGTTTTAAAATGATGAAACTAAACAATAAGTTGTATATAAGTTATAGTAGTAGGCTTTTCTTGAAGGAAAATGGTAACAAACTTTTTCTTGTTTCTAGTTTTGTGTTGTTGTTGGTTTTGGTTGTTTAAAACAGCTCACTGCAGACCCATTTCGAAGATCTCAAACTAGTATTAACTAGTTTTCTTGCTTTTTGTTTTGTGTCTGTGTAGAAAATTTAAAGTCGCTGAATTTAATTGCGACCTTTGAGGATCTTTCGCGGTTTTTGTTTGCACCTTGATGGTTGAACCGATGCCTATTGCGTATGATTCGGCTGAGGTAACTGATCAATACCAATTTCCTGTTTATGTTCACGAGCAATATGCCGCCTCACTGTATTGTTGCGGGTGAATGTTCTTGAACAGAATGGACAGGGTACACGGATACCTTGATGACGTTGTCGGATGTGGGCGCGTAAATTTGTCTCGTATCCATATAAACGATCACAGTACAGGCACTTAAGTTTCTTTCCTGTAGGTGGATGGAGGGGGGATTTTGTTGTTTTAGAAATAATAACTTATTAATGCCAATTTGGGGTGAGGTTTGAAAAAAAAAAAAAGTTATTATAGGGGAAAAATAACAAGCAATTTAGGTACAGTTGTGGAATACAGATAAATGTGTGCCTACAAAGGAACATGTATATGAAAATCGAATTTATAGATACAAATTCTAAAGTGGTTTATTGGTTCTCCAGTACGAGATACAGAATCATATTTGAAGTACGATTTACATCTGATGAATGATTAGTTAAGCTGAGCCGTATCGTCATTTCGATTAATTGGGGAATAGTGCATCATTCCGTTGCTACCAATTTCTTTAGCGATACCGAATAATCCCACACGACTTCGTTTATTGAAAAAGATGCTAGATTAAGCGTTCCAGGGCAAAGCTTTTGTATCACAGATTCGGGAAAAAAAAACTCCAAAAAGTTCCGAAATAAGGACCAAGGAAATAACGTATTTATAAAAAAAAAAACGAATCCTCTGGATAGAAAAATTGAAGCAACAACGTCTACTGGAAAATTCTTCTTTCACATAAATATTCCTTTAAATTTTACAGATTTTTTTTATAACATGCTTTCAACTCACCATCAGCTGTGTTCACCATCCCACTATTTTTATTATTCAATTTCGTAGCATTCCAAACATTCAACATATCAGCGGGAGCAATAGATGCAGCTAGTCCACCGGCCAGTGCACTATCTGTCGCATTCTTTAAATCCAGGATGGCGGTTGGCGTAGATGGCGTTGTATTCGATGTTGGTGGTGGAGGTGGTGAATAGCTCGTATTTTCCATTTTCACTCGTAGGTCTTCAGCTCCATTCTATAAAGAAATTTCGAAATTAGAAAATTCAAAAACAAAACAGCTCAGACATAATATAAACAAGCGTATTCTGAGAGTCGTGCTACTCGCTATGATTTGTAATCCTTTAGTCTTTAATGCAGACTATATCAGAAATAGGTTTCTACAAAATTTCCTTACGTCAATTGTGTCACGATCGTCTTTTTCCACTTCGTTAGCCTCATTTGTACTACCATTATTGCGTTCAGTTTTCACCGGCCGATCTAGACATCCACCACTGGCACTGCTGGCTGCATTGCCATTGCCAGCTGTTGTACTCGGGGGACTGTGGTTTTCATATCGACTAAAATAGCATAAAAAAATCAATCAAAACGAAGTTCATATACACATCTGTAGCACGGCAATTTACCTTGACTGTGACGGTGAAGCTCTCTCTGATTGCATTGTATCCGCTTCCGTTGGTGCGTTCGACGATGCACTGCTCGATGGTCTGTATGGTTTATTAATGGGACTTGCACTGTCGGAACTATTTTTCGAACCATCTCGTAGCACACTGCCGCGAACTTCTTGCTCAGCATATGGACTGCGGAGGGCACGTTTACGTGGTGGCTCAAATGACAAGGGTCTGTACATTTGTGGCAGGTAGGGTGAAATTCCGCCCAATGTTGAGCTACTCGGGTGCATAAGGGAATCACATTCCTGTTTTAAGCTTCCCAGACCCAATGGTCCACCCGAAGTGTTGTTATTACCACCATTCCCTCCACCGCCACTACTGCCTACCCCGCCACCTCCACCACCAGCGCCATTACCACTTAAACTGTTGCGATTAATTCGTCTACCCGTTGGGGACTCAAGTGGAGCTGATTCATGTTGTTGTGCCTGTGCTGCTGCTAATCGACCATGTTCTGTTGATAGACCTTTAACCTGAAGAGTGAATGAAAATGCTACGTAAGAAAAAGTTCCGCAAAAAGATTTGACATGTAAGAAATAACTTACTTGTAAGTTTTCCGCGGATTTGAGAAAACTATTTAGAGCCTCTTGCGACACGTGCACTTCACCTTTGTACATAAATTCTAAGAGTGCGGCCATATTGTCTGGTGAAGTGGCTTCCAGTATGACAACGCATTGGCCATTTGTCGGTGTTGTTTCGAATAGTTCCGCGAATTTCTTCGAACATGCTGCTAATATTAATTTGTGTGCCTTAAATACTGTTCCTGTAATGAGAATAAAAACAACACATTAGTATGTAATTTATAAAGACTTCTGCCAGTTGCAAAATTCAACTGTGGCGTATACTTGCTATTTTTGTGTGCTTTTAATTAAAGACGGTAGGTTTAAATTTGATAGCTGTAATATTAAAGTTAAAATGGTAACTGTAAGAAAAAGCAAGTACACACAGGAGTTCCATTTGGTTAAAACTTTTTTTAAAGTAATATAATCGGTTCTGTGCCAGTTATTAGGTGTTTGCAAATCTGAATCCGAAATCGAAATCGCATCACTGTCTCAAATCCACTTTAGTGACTTTGTCAAAGGTGAGCGGTTTCTGTATAAATATGTGTCCCATTAAGGATTAACATATTATTTCTTCGCAGACGTTTTAATAAGCAATACCGTTTCTTTTCTAAGCAACAAAATGTATGAAACCCTGTGTGTGTACCCTAAATTAACTCAAGACGACCTGCGACTTAACTTCCAACCCCATTAAACGTACTATCACTCGATTTTCTTCTTTTATAAAAAAAGTAACCCCACCAACACCACTTCAATCACTCCACCAAAGGAAACGTGTAATAACAATAATAATAAAATTGACGAAACCAAGTTATGTGCGGAGAAAGTGGCAGCTGGTATGGCGGAAAAAGTACTTTTCCTTGTGGAAGACCTTGAACCCAAGGAAATATAAATATTTAGGGTATATACGAAGGTATCGAATATATACGAAGGTATCGAATTTTGAATGAAAATACTACACGCACAGTATAGCAAGGATATTTTGAATGCCTACATCTGTCGTGTTCATATATATAGCTACTATAGTCTATACTTCTGTAAGTAGGATAGAAGTAAAACTAGCTGTGTACCTGTGCAGGCAAGAAAACATCCATTCGAAAGGGGAGTAAGGAAAACGTTTTTTTTTTTCTGGATAAAACAATCTGAATCACTTGTTGTACTTTCTATAAGAAGATTGAAATGACAGGATGGAAGTTGCTCGAGAAACTGACATGTTTGCTCTCTTCTTACTTTGTGTGGGTGTTGATTGTTCTTGCGAGAATGATTGTCAGTCCAAAAATCTAGCGGATCGACTTCAAAGAAGTATATTTATTTCATGAATTTGAATTTGGAGCAGAAAACTCTTTTTATTTTAAAAATGTGTTTGGTAATGTAATGCAATTTCTTCTTGCAACATCTTCATAAGTCCCGATCATTATGGTGAAAAAAATTCCTTTAATACTGAAGTTTTTCTTATTGTGAGCGCTTCAATTGCAATTGTGTGTCGAATACCTAGAACTTATTAAAACTAACTTCGATAAATATATGACTCTTAGAAGATAGCCAAGTGGGAAAAAAAAAAATCAAACTACCACAATAGGGTACAAGACTTCATAACATTTTCTAGTACAAAATTATTTCACATTGCTTCATGTAAATGTGATTCCTTTGACAACTGCCATTGTACAAAAAAAAAAAAAAATGAGCGTGTTAATGAAAGGGTATTTTAAGAAATCTCAAAAAAATCGTGATCGGTGGTGTTGATAAGGTCAAAAAGGTCTAGAACAAAAAAAAAAAAAAAAAAAAAAAAATAAAGTTGTGCAAAAACTTGGAAAGGGGCAGTGGCTTAGTGGTTAGTGTGTTGGACTACTAAGCGAGTCGAATCCCGCAAAAACCCAAATTCCAACTCAGGGTTTTATTCACTGCGCCACCTCTCGCGAACGTCTGATAAACATCCTAGAGTATTACTGTCTTGAAAGGGCTTCTCAATCGGCCGTTTGGAATCGGCATAAAATTTTAGATCCCTTCCATTTGTTCCAAAAATTAAAAACTCACACAAAACGAATGGTTGCGAGGAGCTAGGCCCAGGGTCCCTACAGACCTGTTGCGCCAACTATTATTATTAAAAACTTGGAAGGGCAAGATTGAGAGTCAGTCCAGGCAGTAGGGTTACTACTTTGTTCTTCAGAGCTTTCAACGTCTTCTTCAGATCCTTCCTCGTCTTCAGATCAGTGCAATTTGCTGGTCCTACCATCTGTAGCGAGAATTTTTAATCGATATAGACTATCGGTACGATTAGCCGCAGCAGTCGCTTCAGCAGTTTTGCAGGATATTTGACTCGTAAATAACACTAACACAAGGCTTTTTATTGACAAAAATTAAATACACCGAGCTTTGTCCATATCAAGAGAGCGTCTAAGAAGCCAACACAATGATGCAATTTCTAAGAGTATTTACTTTGACGGACGGAAAGACAAAATCCTTGTTTCAGAACAAAAATATGGGCGTCATTATCGCAAGAAGGTTCTAGAAGAATATATTACAATTCTTGCTGAATCAGAGTCAATATCCTTGGGTCATATTACACCGAAATGTGGAACAGGGAAAAAAACGCATTTCAATGATGCTATGTTTCTAATAGAATATTTAAACCCCTGAAAATAAAATGTAATTCTTCTGACTACATAGACATTATTTTTGGGAATGAATGTCAGAGGTGAAAGTTGCATAAAAACTACGACTGAAGCTAGACATTGCGAAACAAAATTAAATCTTTATGGTAAGGCAGACGACTCAGTATATATTTTTACATACCATGCACTACTACGATGTCTTAAAAATAAAAGCCACTCTAATTTTGCATGTTTTTCTTTGTATCATATCAGTTTTAAGTTATCGTCCAAATTTGTTGTACATGCAATGAAAATCCAAAAAAAAATACTGGTGTATGGAAAACATACATATCTACGCAATAGACTAGACACTAGAGAGTTAGAAAACAAGTAACAATAATGAAATATTCGCAAAAACGATTATGCGCTGTATTTTTCGCGCATTCTCTTCCAATGTGCTTGTGACCTACTTTTGTTGCCCAATAAAAAAAAAAACACAAATATATAAAAATAGGACAAACAACCGAAAAAAATACACTCTTTGAAGAGCATAGACCACACTCATACTTGTAGCTAAGTCCAATAAGCCATGCACATGTGTGCATATATACTTAAAATGAAAAAAAAAAAATGTGTATACAGTATACAGTATACTACACATTACGGTAAAGATAACTAAAATTCATAGAAAAAAAAACTTGTGTGTTTCATGGCAAAAGGAAAAATGAAATCCTAACGAACCGCGACATTTGTTTAAACAAATGCGAACCATTGCGAAAGCGCGTGTATGTATATGTGCTATTTCCGCATTTACACCAAACTGCGCGCAGTAATTAGCAAACGAGAATATAATCGTTGGCTCTGATGCTGTTTTTGGGGCGCATTTGGTTTTCTAATCAAACGCATACGAACTTAACTACCTACTTCTATACGATATATGCTTTTCGACTCTAATTGACTTATTTGGTATCCAATTATTATTATTATAATTATTTTATTGTAGGGGTTTCTATCAATGCATGTATGAGATTCACTTGTATAGATGAACATATCTATCGTTTTATTTTTCGGAATTGCCCAGTAAGAACTGAAAATTGAAGTGATTCTACGTTTACTTTTTTTTTTTAGCTTAGTCATTGTATTTGTACACAATGACGCAAGTTCAGGGTTGCATTTCACCAAACGAGAGAATGGGAAGATAAATTGTATAATCAGCTTGTTTTTGACAAACAAATTTCTATGCAGACGACATTACTTTCGAAGAACTATTACCCACTGTACGAATTAGCTCAAATTTTACAATTGCAAAACAAAAAAAATATTTCATATTCTGTAGTTAAAAGATAACAATTGGATGTAAGAATTATTTTTTCAAGTGACAATATTCTTGTCGACGAAAATGAATGGGTGTATAAGTATACGCCCGATACAACCAATTTTTATTAAATAAAAAGACCTATCCATGCGTGAAAATAAGTGTTGCAATAGTATTATATCACCAAGAAACAAAACCAAAATAATTTAACACCACATGCACAGCCAATCATTCATTTGATTAATTAATAGAGTTATAAAAGTTGTGTGCATTTCCCAAAACAAAATGTGTCATGGTTTGTTGTTGCCATATTAATTTGTTGTTTTTGCAAATTTCAAACCAGCGTTTCGTGCTGTTTTTTTCGGAATGCGCTTATAGGCGGTATCTTATACTGAATGATAAAGTACTGCAATCGAAAGAATGAGTAATACGGGTATTACTTTTATTAATTTATTTAAGAACCAACAACAAATTGTTTTTGTCGATTGTGTGCAATGATTGGCTAGTTATGATTTTGTTTATTTTTTTTCTTGTTTCTGGCATTTTTCTCTTTCTTCGTGAGTGTGTGTATATAAATATAGTATTGTTTACTATGCTGCGAGTTTATTTATCTACCGATTGACCTACGATAAGGCGATATTCGCCGAGGAGAAAAAAGAATACAACTTTCCAATATAGTACTAACTTCCCCATAGAAAGGGTCCAAATATAGAACTTTCGCTTTCATGAATTAATTTAAAACTGATATGTATGTATGAGAATATGCAACTCACCCCAAGTAGCAAGTGTATTCCGTAAACAAATAACAAAGTATCCACATCTCTTTTCCGTTTATCTGTGATATGAATTTTTCTCTTACTCAACCTATCTCCCGTCATATTGATAGAAATGAAAATTCATCCGTTCGTAAAGGATCAAAATTTTCATTGTGACTCAACCCTACGAAACTTATTTTTTTTTTTGCCGTAGACAGGATTTCATATTGGAAAATTGTGTGTGATATGAAGCCTACTCTATTGATGTATGTGCCACTGTTGCTTCTGCCTACCTTTGTATCCACATAAAAGCTATAGCACATAACAACGTATGATACAGGACAAAAGCATAAAAAGACGTACAAAATCAAATTATTTCATACAGAAGGACGTTATAACGCTCGCTAGACAAACCCTTTTACTTTGACAGATTAAAACGAAATGTGTGTACAGATAATGCACGTACGAGCGGTATGTGAATAAACGAGACACGGGATAGCGTTATACGGTGGTTATATTTGAAAATTGAATATACGAATAAAAAAACTCCACCCAACAAAATATTTTTTTTTCTAACTAAAATTGAGGAAAATGTAATATAAAAGTCTGGAGTTTTTAGAAATATATAGACACTTACGCTTTTAGTTCCTAACAAGGTTTGCTGGAAAACAGTTTATACGCTCTAGAGTAAACCATCATCTCCCTGATGAAGATGGGAGTAGGATTTTTTTTAAATTTCAGTAGTAAAGTACTTTCTATAGTTATAACTTATAAGTGAAACATTTATTGCGAAATAGGTTTTTTTTTTTATTTTTGAGACAAATGCAAGGCAGGAAGAAGGAACCGAATTGCGGAATTAAAGCAGTTTTGTTGTATATTTGCCAAACGTTCTCTTTGGAAAACAAAATTTGGAATGTAATTTGCGTATTTCATGGATTTTGAGCCTGAGACCCCTGACTCAATAGCCCATCACACTACGTCTCTGAGCGCCAAATGTGCTCATTTCAACATAATCGACATGTATCCATAACATATTTATCAAACGAAGACGTACAATATTAATTTGCTGAAAATAATAAAACAATTATTTTCCACAGTACCCCACTGTGTGCTTATTTGTATATCTAAAAGTAAAGCATCCCTTACAAATTTTGTTATTCAAAACAATATAAGAAGGCCATACAAATTGATGTTGCTATGGAAATAAATTCTGAAGAAAAATCCTATTGGTCCCAAAAATTGCTGATAAACAAAGAAAACCTTTTCATGCCATTGAAATGATTTTACGGATATTCATATCCTGTTCTAGAGAATGTTCGAGTTTTTAGTAGTAGCTATAGGAACAGAATTTAGCTTTTCTTTGCTTAGATGTGCGAGTGATTTATTTGAAATATTTTTTTTAATTTTCGAGCCCACAGACACATTTCTTGGCTTTTTAGTTGTAGGAACTACTCGCACTTACGTTGAAGTTGTGTAACTTAGTAACTGTGTGGGACTAGATATAAGAAAATAGCTTTCATTAAATTTAAGAACATAGCAAGTTGAAAAAAATGTTATTTGTTGAACGTTAAATTGAGTTTGCATATGAGTGGAAATGTAAAAATTCGTGTTTTTTTTTTGCATGAATTGAGAATGTGTTCCTAATAGGATTTATGATATTTCGACATTTTAAATTTTCGATCAACATGAGAGGTTTTACAACAACTTTAAATTCAATTGCATAGAGTGAACAGCCTGCTAAAGCTATTTTAATACCATTAAAATGTAATTTTTGGTGTTGGTGCTATTTAAATGCAGGGTGAATTAATTCTCGACATTTTATAATAAATACAACAAGAATTGAATTTTAGTTGAAAGTAAAAGTAAAAGTAAAGTATCGAAGCTATATACGCAAAATTGAATGACAGCCGATTTCTTAACCACATAGCACTAAAACCCAGACATCCAGTCATTTTCATTACTCGCTTGATAGGCTTCGTCATCGCCCACACCAATTCATTTCATCTTTACCTTCAACTCCAGCCGCTGACTATATTCTTTGGCAAAGAATTTCAAAAACAATCGGTTAGAGGTTATGGACTGTCCACGTATATACAATATACATACATAAAATGCCTGCAAGGACCAGCGCGAGATATTCGGTTATTTCGACGGAAAAAAATTAAAAACAGAAAACAAATTGGAAAAGGATATATCAAAGGGTTGAGTGTAAAGTGTCCTGTCTGGGTGGCTGTATATCTACCATTTTGTTTGAATTTTTTTTATTATTTTTTATATGCCCCGTTCGCTATGGTGAGTGAGTGATGCGTGTACACTGTACAGCGACACTAGGAGCGTTTCGCATTTCAAACCTACATATACTTGTTTTCGTAGAGAAGTTGTTGTTGTTTTCGTCGTCGTCCAATCGCACAAAACCAGAAACGTATGAGTTGACATAACAAAAGCCAGAATCAGCCCTTTTGACGAAAGCAGACTTGGACGGTTCAAAATAACTCCAGCAACAACAGAAGCAAAAAAGTATTCAAAGGACGTTACTTACTCTTTATTTTTTTCTGCATTTCTATACCTTTCTCCTGTACGCTAACGTTATACCATACATTTATCAGAAAAGGACTATTCAAGTCCTTTGGCGATTTCTGGTAAAATCAATTAAAAAATGTTCCTTGATTAAAATTGGTATGGGTATAGGCTGTTGTACTGCAAGAGATTTGTTATAAATATTTTGTCTTGGTTTTGGTAGGCTTTTTTGTTTAATGCTTTTTGCTAGCATCGTCTTTAGCCGCAATGTGAGCTACCGTACGCTGTTGGCAACATATTGCTCGGTCCTAGCAAAACAATGAATATAAACGATTGTTTGTTGTTCCATTCCCATCCAATATTCGCTCTCAAACAAATTTCAGAATTATATATACCGATACAAAAAAAAGAAAGAGTGTTAATATCCCCTTTAATTTTAATTTCAAGGGACCTTTTTGCACATACTGAAGGAGACAAGTGTGAGGCAGTATTTAATATTCATATGTCCTGGGGGTGACGTTTAGTAATCTTTTTCAATTATTTTTGTTTGTTTCTTGTAATTATAATAAATTGTCTCTGCTCGGATAAAAGCCCATTGTTTGCGTTTTATTTGTGTGGAACGATAACCATGGAGTATAGCGTTAGCTTTTGGAGATGGAAAACATCGATTGTGATGGTAAGTAAAAAATTCGAACTGAAATGCACGTCCGACGAATTGCATTTTTAGAAACAAAATGGAAGAAATTATTATAAATTAATAAAGAATCTGTTCGAGAGATTGCTTGAAAAAAAACACAACACATTGGATTGGGATTCTCAAGAGCCGGTAAACATTGCTCAGTTCTGGCAATCGTTATTTTTGCCACAAAAATATGCAATATCGAAACGACCAAATAACATAAAAACTCGTATCACTTTTTTTTGGCCAAGAAACGTTTGGCATTGCTGGACCATGATGCTCTTCTTGTTCACATACAAGTAACTTTGTGTATGTACTTATGGAATATGTATACTCTTTACTCGTTTAAGCATTAAAAGTAGCTTTCCGGCTGCCCGTTCGCAAAGACACACAAATTTCCATTGCCTGCAGGAGTTAATCTTGCCAAACCAAAGCACCACAATCAGCTGAATATCGTTAAAAAAATATAACAACAAACCTGACCTAAGTCATTCATAACCAACAAGCATATCTACAATATACATACGAAAATTATATTCAGTAGACTAAAGAAAAAAAATCAATATCTACTTACACAGAAACTGCCAAACAAACGCGTAAAGTATTGATTCAAGAAATCTCCACACAAAACCATATGTTCACCTAGAATACATAATATCATATTGTTCCTTGCCTAAGAGGAACACGTTTCCCAGCCGCAAGGCGAAGAAAAAGGTCTCACAAGGTTGGCAATAAAAAAAGATCCACCTCGTTTGAATAAATTCAATGAATGAAAACAGAACAGATGAACTCTGTGTGTTTATTCCAATGTCATCAGACATATTAATAATATCTGCATGTATAATAAAATTAGAACAACAATCGTAAAACCAACCCCCAATCATCAAACTTTCCCCAAATAACTTCGCTCACCGTGGAGCAACTGATAAAAGACACAACAGACAACAAAACCAAAAAAAAAAAAAGTTATGTATCTACAAGACGTGTGTGCGTGCGAGATGGGGGTAAGGGTACCAAGGCAAGAGCTCAAAAGACAGGAAAAGAAAACATAAACATACATAAATTATCTAGCAAGGACATTGAACTTTTACCAGACACAATGCTTACAGTACACCCACCCACTGCCACCACCGAAAAGAGTAAAATATCAGAAGGGACTCCCCGACAAAAAGAAATAAACCAACAATTCCCTGTCTGAAAAGTGCGCCCAATAATCCAACAACCCAAAGAACCAAAAACATTATCATCGTCATCAACATCACCATCATTTTTTTAATGATATAATAAATGGTAATGCGTATACGTAACGTAGTGGTGGTACACACGGCGGTATGCGAAATTCCCTACTATAACTTTTTCTTTCTGTGCCGCCTTTATTTTTATTTAGGTATGTATTTGGTTGGATCTGTTTATTTTTATTTTTTTTTTTTTTCAACCGTCTTCGTCGCTTTTCTTACTGGTACTACGTTTACCGTCCTTCTATCAGAATTGTGCTTCTTCATCCTGATTATGAAATCGGAGCGAAAGAAAGAAGTGAGTAAGGTCGTCGAACGGAACACAACACATACCGGTTGTAATCTAAGAAAATGAATAAACTTGAATGGGAAAGGAATCCCGAAACAGGAAAAAGAAGCAAAAATAACCAGGAAAAATAATATATTGTCCGGACGAACGTGCTTCTAAAAGTTGAGCAACATTATGCGTACGCGTAGCACTTAATTGAGGGCAAGTTGTCAGATATGGGAGGGCTTGTAAGACGTGCGTATTAAGATATGGCAAACAAATGTGTCTTTGCAAAAGTGGTGGCGAATTCATTGTAAACGAGTATGATAATGAGGTACGGTAATAACCCATACTTGCTCACGTTTTATAGTGAACGAGCTTGATCTTGACGATCCTTGAAAGAAGATACATAAACAGAGCAATTTGCGATTTAAATTTTACTGCTTTCACTAGTACTTGGAACAAATTTGGCAGCACTCCTATTTCTAAATAACACCACCATGTAAGAAGTGTTATTTGTAATGCAGATTTAGAAACCGTTAGTATTACTGTAAAGCAACTCAATATTTCATGAGCACTAATTCAAGCAGTCTTTTGTTTTTACAGATTAATTTAGCAAGTAGAATAAACTGGACTTCACATACCCATTTGTTGTTCTGTATCAAAACAGCTAAAGAAAAGGTTAACCAAGGTCTGATTCCAGTGCAAGAAAACTTCATTTGAATGCTTTATAAATTTATCTGATATAATGTGACAGAAAAATGGAATGAAGTCTTCTGGTTTTATGGGAAGTTTGGCAGGCAGCGCCATTGCATGAATGTAATGTCGTCCATAATTTCCCATGATCGGTGTCCGATAATGTTGGTCATTACGGCCAAAAGGATTTTTTAATAAAACACGAATGATTTCGTTATGGAATGATTCTGAACATAAATGACAGGTTATTGTCGAATATGGCAGGTTAGTTTGAAATAAATTCCCTCTACAGGTTTGCGTTCTAATGGCCATCCCGTGAAACTCGTGTAGTCATATTGAACTACAACTCGAATCATTGTCCAAATATACGTGTTTGTGTTTGTAGCTATATCAGCAGCTAGCTGCATGGAGATATGGGCACAAAGATGCATTCCTGCCATTGAAAGAATATTTGCATGGTATACCTAGAAATTTTATCAGTTACAAAGTTTTGACAAAAATGTTGCAACAAAAAATATACAAAGCATAACAACGTCTGTATTTCTACTCCTACTTATTTTCATTCCTCGCAAAAACTTAAATAAGTAAATAAACCCAAAGATATACGTATATATATGCATTCTTTCTGAAATAGTATGTATGGATGTGGGTGGTCTTAGAGTTGGGGTTGCGAAAAATGAAAGAAAAAAACACCGGCACGTTCCATTTTCTTAAGTGGGTGGTGAGTCTCACCTCATCCTTCTATTCTGAACTCCTTACAGTGATGTATAAATCTATGTCTGGTTGGGTGAGCACAGACCATGAATTGAATGAAACGACCGCCAAAGTACGAAACGAAAACGATGATGATGGTAAAAATGCCATAAAATAAAACGGGACGAAGATTACTTAACACCAATGACTGAGTTGGGTGTCTCACATATATGTATGCGAAAAGCACCTTCTAACCTTGTGTCTTAATTTTATTGTATTTTTGTCTCCTTTTGTTGTTGTTTTTGTTGGATGTATACGGG
Source organism: Cheilosia vernalis (assembly GCA_949126925.1). NCBI lineage: Eukaryota > Metazoa > Arthropoda > Insecta > Diptera > Syrphidae > Cheilosia > Cheilosia vernalis. The sequence continues at coordinate 10,388,522 of OX421362.1, forward strand.
AACGTTGAGTCGCATATAAGGAGGAGATTTTTTGATTGGCATTCCTTTTTCTTTAAGGGCAAGACCGCAAAAGAAGGCAAGATTTTATACTTCCGTTTTGTTTCCCGCTTGGTTCTTTTTTGATGCTCATAAATGGTATATGAATTGTGTTAAGGGTGCGATACAGAGGAAGGAAGCTATTTGAGAAATTGGGTCATTAAGTAATTAGGGATGGAGTAACTGAGAATATAGGTCAAATGAAGGCTTTTACACGTTGTGAATTTTTTTTTTTTTTTCGACAATTAGTTTGAGCGAAGATTACAAATAAAGGTGCAGAATTTACACATTAAGATTAGTCGGTCAAATTTGTAAATTTTCAATGTCGTAAAAAGACGAATTAAGTACACAGAATTGAAGAGTTTCAGAACTTGAACTTACATACCAGAGGACGCCGAAAATGTAGTACAGAATAAACCAATGCTAACTATAATTTTTAAATGTATTTTTACCGTACGAGACATTTCTTCTAAAGTCAGTTTGACGCTCTGTCCTCAACTGTGCAATTTTCGTTAGCGTCAAACATTTGTGTGTAAGACATGGGTCCCTATTAAACTGTTTGCCAGTTCTGTCCAACCGGAATATTTAAAAAAAAAAATGTTAGACAACTGTTTAGCACATATGTGTCCCGTATAACCGTTGGTTCTTTGAAATTTTGTTTAACATTTCTGGGGATCGAACAAATAAAGCACTAATCACTTGCACACGTGGAATATAAATTGAGTATCTTATTTTTATCCCGAGCTGAAAGCTATTTGAAATTGTCTGACGCTATTGATTGATGTTTTTTAGATTTGTTCAAAACCTCAAGTCTGACATGTAAGTAAGTTTGATTTATCATGTACATACTAATGGACACAAATTCACAATACAGCCGGAGCATTGGTATAAGTTATTTAAGATTTTTTTGAAGGCGAAATAGCATTGTTTTAATTAACAGAGTACTTATATTCACATTGTTGTTAGCTCTGACCTAGGAATAAAAGGACCCAATCCATACCTACGTAACAATATTTGTATTTCAATATAAAAAGGATTCCCCACTAATGGATGCGAATTATATAATGTATAAAATTTAAGATTTCTTTTATTTTTGTGAATTTACTTGCAAATTCACCAACACACAGAAAAATTTATCGGGACAAATTTATAATTTATATCTGGAAAACATTATATTAAATTTCTAGCTTTTGTTTTTATAGCTAAGTTTCATAATTATTCGACTATTTAAGACCAAGATTATGTTAAAATATTAAGCGTGAGCGCCCAAAAACAGTCTTAACTTAATTGAAACACCCATATAAATAAAGAAATTTTAAAGTACAGCTTACCATTACAAGATAACGTCACATCGGCCAGTAAATCAGATTTGAATAAATTTGAAAACGTCATAGCCAAATTCGACGAATAGCTGTTCCATTTCAGACAAAACTGCTGTTGTGGATCCATTTTGTGTTTGGGCGTGTTTTCCAGTGTTGTTGAATAGAAAATTAATTTTGAAAAAAATTTCCGAATTATCGCCAAAAGCCTCGGGAAATAAGTTACAATTAAAATAAAAATAGCTCTAATTGGTGGGTCAAATAAGTTAGAGGGTGTCTTGAAATTAACAGTCCTTTTTAGAGTGTGTTAATATTATGTTATAATAGTTTTCATTCGTCCTTTTCACAATGTTTTATTTCTTCAAGTATTTCTTCTGAGAATCCTTTTCAATGTAGAATTTCTTTTGTCCAAATATTTATTTTTGATAATTGTTGCAATTTTTTTATATGCCAAACGGAATTTCCCTTTTTTCCTTCCTCTTTTCGATTCGAGCTTTGTTCGCATTTAAATGGTTTTTATTATAATTTTGCTGCTTTTCGGTTTATTCCTATTTTCAGCTAATAAACGCAAGAAAATTCCTGCAATGAGACAAAGAAAAACAAAAGTGAATTCAAATTCAAAGCTATATTAAAAAAAAAAAAAATTACAAAATTAAATGTAAGGCTACTAAGTGCATTGTACGTCATATATAAGAAAAGTAAAGTAGCCTTGAAATGAGTTGGCTTTTATGTCCGAAATCGATGCAAGAACTGCGGTAATTTGAGACACACCTGTGATCTAATTTCATAAAGGCATTTCCGACATCACTAATTCAATTCCTGGAATTCTGGGCAACAAAAAACTGCGCTAGTTGCATTGCGATGAAGAACATAAAACAAAGAAGACGTGGAAAGATCGACGAATCAATTGATAAACGGCAAATAGAAGTATACCTATGTAAAGGAGGAAAAAGAGACAAATTTGACGACCAAACTTCGATCTGGCAAATTTGCACAACGAATACCGCCGTTACCTTGTTGTTGTCCTTTTGCGTTAGTTGTCCGATCCTGTTAGAATTGCTTAGCTGTTTTGGCAGTGGTCAACACTTTTCTTCCACTCATGTGTTGCCGATACTGCAGTATCTACTTCAGTATGGAAAACAAATTTTGAATGATACTTTCATTTTTTCATCGAGAAACGCTTAAGGCAAATTCAGTTTTTTAAGCGGCAACTTAATGTTCTTCAATCAATCTAATTGTTTGAATCTACTACTACCTAGCTGAGTTTTTTATATACTTACTTGCAGATTTGAATAAATTGAGATTGAAATTCACCTGAATCTGCAGAGATGCACATCCTCTAACTTAAAAAATTTTGAACTTAGATTTTGTGGATGCTTATATCCATAAATTTTTGGAAAATGAAAACTTGCCATTGCGAACAATTTATGTGTTCTTGATCTTTTGCACCCTAAGATGTTTTCGGTTTATGACGGCAATGACAACAGAAAGAAATGCCTTCAATGGCAACACTTTAGAAATTCTATTTCATTCAGCCCAATACTCACGTGTACGTATGTTTAACTGTCCCAAACGAATACGAATATACCTAAGCAAAAAACACCGAAACCAAAAAACGATGACCATAAACAGACGCACTGAGGTGAAGAACTGAAGAAACACACGATCTGGTATAGCAAAAGATTCCATCATCATGCGGATGCGTTTTCCACGAATTTGTCTAATCGAGAGGAGAATAGAATTTTTATTTTTGGACTTGTGCATTTTTGTATCTCTGCAATAATTTTGTGTTTTCGTTTTTTTTAATTTCTCATCTGAGACTGGTTCCATGGGTTTGGACGTTTCGCCGATACTTTGCTAGTATTTAATTCATATGAAATTTTCAGTCATAGGATACACTCTAGTGATCGTGAAGATTCGGGACAAAATTCTCTAGAATCGCATCATCGTCATTATTATGCGCTTTGATGCGCGCGACCTGTCAAATTCTATTAAAAATTTATATGGGTATACCAACAGGGGAAGGTTCGAATTTTTTTTTGGTATAGGCTGTGGTATGGATTTGATGATACATGGCTTTAAGAAACAAAAATGGTTATTATCGAATTGGCGGGCGACAGCTTAAGGCATTTTCCTTTGTGCCACCTCTCGAGAAGATCTGACAAACATCATACAGAATATCAACTTTATCCTTTAAGTAGGCGGATTGTCGACTATAATTATCAAAAGAATAATTGTAACTTTATCACATAATAAAACCATACTTTTCATAATTATTATACATTTGCGCCAATACGAACAAAAAAGATTGACAGAGGAACTAATGTAGGTAACCACATATACCTACAATCGCCCAATTCAATACATCAAGTGGGATAGTAGCTATCGCCTGTAATACTGAAATAGCAAACGAACTCTATTTACAATTTTTTACATGCTCGAACACACACCGGTTATCGTTCTTTACCGTCCTTAGCGATTAAGAATGCTATAAATATGCATCGAGTATTTTTCATAAGAACCTGCTTATTAAAATTTCCAAATGACAAAAATGATATTCAAAACTAAAGCTTACGATTGCATTGACACAATTCAACTATATACCTTAATTGTTTAAGCAAAAGGCAGTGCAATTGTGTTCAAGAACAGGATAACGAAAGTAAACAAAATATTAAACCCAAACAAAAAGTGAAACTTTTGCACAAAGAAAGATCAAATTTCACATTAGTGAGGGATTTCCTGGAAATTATTTATCGATTTGTTACTCTTTTGTTTCAATTCTTTTTTATGTGCATCGTCTTTGGTTCGCATTCTTTTTTCAATTCTTTTTTTCGAACCTATCCTAACCCCATGCTATTTAGTAGGTTATACATCCATGCTTCCAAAAATATCTGAACCGCTTGATATTTGTGTTTTTCTGACGAGTGGCGATCCAACCTAGTTGTTATTTTTGGCTTTTTCTTCATTCGCATTTATTCCGTTTGTTTTGTTGCTTCTTGTCGGATGCATTCAAAGGCGGACAAATGGTCGAAATGGTGAAGTCCATCATCGACATCGTGATGATCACCATCATCAACATTGCGCTAAGTTTCTTTTTATTATTTCGTTTGCTTGGTTCCAGTTCCAAACTGTTTTTATTGTTTTTGCTTTACTTTTGATACGGATACGTTGGTGTTTGGTGGTACCTTTTGTTCCGTTAAATGACTCGTTTTGTGATCTAAACGATGACAAAATGTGTTCTGTATTTTGTTTTAATTTTTCGTTGACCATGAGATACCATGCATCGGTATAAAAAAAAATATATAACAACCAGAACGACAGTAACACCTAACAGTGTGGGTGTAGTTGTAAAATAGATTTTGAAACAGTTTTATTTGCACCATAAATTCATCGAAAATGCATTAAATTTAACATAGTGGTAAGCGATATTCGCCTTTACCGAGAGACGTGTGTATAAATGTACTGGTTCTGGCACATAAGACATTTTCGCGAAAGAACAACTGATTTAACTGAGTTTAATATCTATAAAATCCAAGATATATTATGCAGCAGCTGTAGAATTAAAGGTATGTTCCCTTTCCCAATCCCAAGCTCAACAAATAACACTGCTAATTTTCAATGGACTCAATTATTGGCATAAACAAATTTGAAACAAAACTACTTTGCCACACTGTAGCATGAAAGTTGCGCACCATTGCATGGGGAAGTGACGGCCGGTATATTAAATGCACACGGCATTAGATGAATCAACATTTTTCAATTGTGAAGGTCGCCATCATTATCGTATTTATTCAATTCAATATCGTAAACAGATACTAGTTTTGATCTTTAATATGATTAATTCAAGCAACGGGTAGCGAGCGGTACTGGGTAAGTGGTTTCCATACACGTACCTAAATGTCATAATTGACGAAGCGTAGTTAACGGGTGAAAGATGTGGAAGCCGAAGTTTGGCGGAATGCAAGGCAAATTTTGAATAACAGGAGAAAATGATGAACCAACCAAAGCTCGTGCAGATACATACGGTCTGGGGAAAAAGCATATTTTTTGTTAGTGCTATAGGTGCAGATGGCAAATAAATCTTGATTAGCGATTCAGTTTGATCTTGAGCTGGGCTTTGCTAAATATTGTAAAATATTTGAAAGCGTTTCGGTAGCATTTCTGGCCTTAAGAATAATCATTTTCAACTGACTTTTATTTAGGCCACAATAAAACATTGAATATGGGAAATATCTCCACGGTAGTCTGTAAAATTGAATGTTAAGACTAATTAGAACCGTTTTGTACTTAGGTATGAGCTTAAAATGATGTTATGATTTTTATCACCACTTGTCACAGTTTACTTTATCTTACATTAAGTAAATAGTCGAAATAAAAGAGAACAGAAAATAGATGAAATAATAAGCGTTTTTAGCTACTTAACTAGTTTACTTTGAATGTGAATATAAATGTTGAATTAATATATACATTTCGAGTCTAGTGAGTGTATTACAAAATCAAGCGTATCCCAATACCGTCAATTCAATATATGAAAACGATACAAAACAGCAGGTGAATGTTTTTAATCGAAGAAGGAACTAATGTTTATTAATAGACTACACCTTTTTTTTGTCGTATTTGTCGTATGAGTTATAATTCGAAAAGAAATTTTATGAAATATGGGCCAGGTGAATTTCCGCGTGTATTCTCCTGTCACAAGTAAATATTAATTGAACACAATTGATTTCCATAAAGTGAAAAGTGATTCGATATCGTATATTTTCTCTCAACATTTATATGAACACTTCCTCCTTCCCAGGCTCATCGATTTATATGTTATGAATGCTCCCAATAATAAAACTGGCTCTTCTCATTCTTTTCCTATTCTTTTAATGCCCAATTAAATTGCATATGCAAAGCTATTAAAATCCGTTACTATATGTTTCTCTGTTTACTTTATCCTCTCTCGTTAAGAAAATTTATTTTCCTTACATAAAATCCACACCACTCAATGCACATTAAATCCAAGGCACAAAGGCCCCCCGAATTAAGTAGAAGCATGCAAAAAACCTAAAAGAAAACAAATAAAATTACTTAAGCCCCCCAAAGTGTCCCAATCAACATGTTGAAGAATCATAAAACAACCCTTTTCATACGATTAAAAACCATTTAGGAACATTAAAGCGTAATAAAAATCACTTCACTTCATTGTCCTTTCTCGTATTTCGTTGAAATCTGTGCGTTAGAAGGAAGAAGAAAAAATCGTGTACAATTTTTTTCCCCCAATCACATTGTCCCATATTCAATGTCCCTCCCTCATGGCACTAGTAAAAAAAACAAAAAACAAAGAAATAAAATAAAAGGAAACGCAAAACGAAGCCTCAACATTTTTTACGAGTTTAGTGTGCCAATTTAAATTAACTCAACGCGAACGAAAGGAATCCCCAAAAATAAAATAAATAAAATATAAGTTCCCACCATTTGGTTGTTTTTTTTTTTACGATATTATCTTGTCGAAATAGATCTCTAATTATCCTCAAATTGTTCACTCCTGCATATACGCACCGTGAGTGGAACAAGCAGTCAAAGAAGAAAACACTTTGGGTACAGGGAAACGGTGAAGAGGAGTAAGTGGTGGTAAATCGTCTTCATGCAAATTTTGTCAGTGACATCACGGTGTACACGGTGTAAGTAGAATAGAAGACGGCATACAATCATAATGACGAAGGGCAACGCAACTGTCTTGATCTTCTTTGTTGATTTCTATTTGGGTCGATACCGAAATCCAAAGAATATTCTCATGTATAAGAACCGCCGTCGTTACTTCTGTCCTTTTGTGAGTTTCTTTCGTGTTCCTATTATGCACGAAGAGATGTTTTTTTTTAAGACGCACATTTGTATACCCTATATAAGAGTACGTGTTGTGCGCATTATAATTGCAATATATCTGCTTCCTTTTATTAGAATTCAATCGAACAGAAGCTCTACTTTACTTCACCCTAAGTTAATGCGTTTGAAGCACGGTTGGTTTTTGTGTGTTTCTTAGAGAACGCCTGCAGATATTTCATTTAGTTTCGTCAAAGCAACAAGTTCTTCTCCCAAGTTGTGTGCATATGCAAAGGATACAAGCATATGCATTGCGTAATTACGCTGAAGTAAAATCCTGTTCACGTGCATCAGGACCCCTTTTTAATTTGCCTTTTTCTTTGTCCCTTTACTGAAGGTATCGCGGGTCTTTCTTTCCGTGAAGGTAGGCTCTTTATATCCTTTGAAATTCCGAAATAAACGAGTTCTCCTCAATGCGTCGTCATTTTTTGTGAATTCATACACAGTTCACATATAAAATGAGATTTATAATTTGTGCGTACTTTAGTTTTTTTAAGACAAATTTTTATTACGCTTATTTGAAAACAATTAAGGACATGAATTCAATGGATGCTTACTTGGTGCATTGTTAAATGGATTTTTCACACGCAGGAAAAAAAATCATACGGCTTTCGTCGGACTTAGCTGCGTTGACTTAATATCAGATTAGATCATGAAATAGGTTACGACTTTGCATAATGTTGCTGCGCACATCTATTGAATAAAGTCCTTACGATTTATGAAGGCGAAAATGTTTAATCGAGATTAAAATGTTGACACTACAAACGGGTGGTTGAAATACTGAATTAGTTTTTGGATGAAACGGAACAACTATTTTATACCAATTGAAGTTATGCTACATGACCTAAGATGTGAGATAATCGAACATGAAGGAAATAGTTTATTAGCGCAATACCGTCAGGAAGACAATAATAAGAGAGATGTAACGGATATCCGGTTAGTATCCGTTATCCGGCTATCCGGCCACTTTTTTTTCTATCCGGCCGGATTGCCGGATAGAGAGTAAGTATTCGGCGAATACCGGATAGATAAAATAGAACATAAAAACAAAAAACAGTACTTAAACAAGTAACAAAATTAGTACTTATAATTAATTAAAGGCAGATTATGATGAACAAAAATTATTTTTTCTGCACTAACCGGTAAAAGACGGTTGCGTTTATTTTGATATACTAAACCAGCGCCAGCTTTAGAAAACAGTCTCTCGCCGTATACGCTGCTACTTGGTGATGAAAGATAGACCTTCACAAATTTTGCTAAAATTGGGAACTGTTGATGATTAACTGACCCCATGTTAGGGTCGATATTCCGGTCAGTCCGAACTTTTTTTAAAAAAAGTTCAAGATCAGTCGCAGTAGCATTTTTTTGAACTAGAATGCATTGCTATGAATGTATTCTGCTATCGACAGTATATATATATATTCGGCCGCCGGATATTCGGCTATCCGGCCAAAGTGTATGCCGAATATCCGGTATCCGGTATTTTGCAAAATCACTATCCGTTACATCTCTAAATAACACAACAACCATATTTATAGTTATATCGTATTCTGATACATAATTCGTAAAAACCATTCAACAAACTATTGATTTTTATCAATGTGAGGTGATAAGCCTTACATTGCAAGGTCCAGAGAACTGTGAAGTTTTCAATAATCGATAAATGTCAAGGAGATCGATATGACCTGTTTGGTAGTTGAAGCTAACAGCTTAACTAAGAAAAATTGACAAATCAACTAAGCGGCAAAATAATGAATCTCCATCCGGAATCATAAGACCATTGCCAAATGAGAATTTCGCTGATCACATACTTGCAGTTCTTAAAAGTTGCAAGTTTACACAGCAAAAGCTTAAATATGTAACTGACATAATTTGAAATAATTTCACAACCGCTATTTTGTATATATGTAAATCACTGTTAGTAATAAAATCAGAAAAACAAACAATAGCAGCTGAGACGCAAACACGAAACGACCACCCCATCCTCGATCGCTATCACGGAACATACCCAAGCGGAAATGCTACAGCAACGTCACATAGACATACAGGTTCAAGGCGGCCATTAACAGAATGTGAAAGCCTCCACCCAAATAAACTTAAAAGCTCCAAACACTCATAAACTGCAGCACCGCTGCCACAGCGATTATTTATTTTTTATCCCTATAACGTGACACAATCGTCGCCGGTCAAAATCTATGTCAAGACAAAGCAAAAAAAGAAAAAACGTGTTAGAAACATTTTTATAGATTTATACCTCGGTTTTAACAACGCAATGACGGAAGTGTAATGCAAACCCGCAGTAGACTTAAATATATCTACCAACCGAAGGCGTGTAATTTTTTTATAACCGCAAGCGCATACCGCGTACTATACCTACACACACTCAAAAGGGGACAGCAAAGGCATATCGTTTTAAATTATAGAAACATTTTTCTACGCACTGACGTCAGATTCGATCGTATGTGTATAGTTTGTAAGCATTGTGCGTAATTATTTTGCCCTTCAGTCAGATAGCTCAAGTAAAGACTGGAGCCGACTACGACGAGTGCGACTGAGTTGTAAGGGAAAATATCACTATGCGCCCTCAATTGACATTGCTTGACGCGACGTTTCGTTTGCTAGAGCGAGCATGTGTTGCTGCAAACTTGAATCTCACTTTACCAAATAGTGAGCTCAAAACAATATGCTAGGCATTTAAAGAGTAAGAAGGAAGGCGATATAGCCTTTGAAGTGTCTCTCAGATAAATTTACATATACGTATAGATAATGCGTAGAGTGGTTTGCCTTGGAATTAACCTTGAAAATGATTGTAACTTAAATTTTAACAATCCATTTGTTATAGACGCAACTTGAGTATTCCTCACTGGCGGTGTGTCTAATTTTGCATTTTGATTACCCACCGGCAATTAATTGTAGAATAATAAACTGGATTTACGTTTACGCAATCGGTGCGTTGTCGGTTAGGTGCGTTGTCTCTAGGCAAGGGAGGAGTCCAACGCACAGTAGAGCAGTGTCAGAGACGCGGAAGATATAGATAGACGAACCTGGACTTTTTTAATAGCCTGTCTGGAATTGTTGATTATTATATTACTTTTGGTAAGACGACGCTCGTACATGAAATTGCAATGTGTGTAAGCTGACGTAGTTCTGGGGTAAAAATAAAAAAGAATTTGTGTGAGCTATTTGGTAGGCAAATGTTGATTATGCAACTGCAACGTCAGCGCAATTAATTGTTCTAAGACCAATCCCTTTTGGAAAGAATATAAAAAGTATTTCGCCTGTGCGATCTGTTGTTGTATTACACATTAAATTACGAGAATCAAAGATCCATTTTGGAAATGCATCTATACGACCAATCACCTTCGAAAGCTAAGATGCGTGACTTGAAATCTAAGTCACTTTGCACCTACCAAACAATTAACTAATTTTAAACTGCTGCTGCTGCTATCCCACGTTCAGTAACACACCTCACAAGAGCGAAAAACTCCCACTCAATTAGCTTTATCCAAATATGTAACTAACAAAGAACAAGTTTCCCACAGTCGCCTTGCTATAAAATTGTTTAAAATAAAGTTTAAAGCGTCTAAAAAAGTTCTTCTTTTACATTCTTTTCGGTCATCATCGCCATACCAAGAGAAAATTATAATATTTCAAAGGAACTTTTCAGCAACAAATGTACCAACAACTAAGAAATTGAAGCCGTCAAAAACTTCCACTTGGTACAACATTTTCAATTCCACGTCCTGCCTACGTTACCGCACCTACTCGTATATAATGGGGCTGCTATTAAAGTTATCCCCACTGTCAACTACCCAACCCAATCGCCCATCATCCGTCAGTTGTCCATTCTAAAATTCTAAACTTCCAACCCTCTAAACATCAATTTTCCCGACGAGAATTTCTTCGTCCTGTCCCAAGTGTGTAGGAATAAGGTTTTCATAAGTTTTCCTTTTCTGTATAGTATATGTAATACATACATACATTCGAACGTATACATTTATATGCAACTGTACCTACTTCTGTTATCAAGAAAGTTCACTTTTCCAAAAGGAAAACGAAGCAGAAAAAAAAATCGTTGTCCCAGTTCCTTAACAACCTCCCACTCCCATTGCTTGCACCATCTGAAAACCGTTTCTCTCTCTCTCATTTTGTGTCTCATGCCTCTTGGGAAAATATTCCTCTTATACTTGTACCGTGTACCCACTTTAATTCTTCTTTGGAAAATTAATTCTGATAGGAAAAGCCGAGAAGGACGAAGAGCAAAATCGGACAAGATGGCAAAAACGCACCGAACGAACCACCACAGGCTGTCATGTTACAGCTGAACAAGAACAACACACTCCGTCTCTCAGCCCCCGGCTTCTATACACTTTCGCTTGAATTCACTTTCACTTTGAATTCAGCAACAACAACAAAAAATGAGGAAAATGTTTCCTTCCCTCGTTTCTTGTTACATCAGACGAACGAGGGAAAACTTTCGCTTTCCGTTGCGTTATTTGTTGTTTTTCGTTTTATGTCCTCTTCCTCACTGCTGAATAATACAGTTACTAAAGAAAAAAATAGCAGCCAACCTCATCCACCCACTATACCGCATCAACCCCTAGATCCCTAGAAGACTAATGCCGTTGCAACACACTGGCGCACACAACAAAAGCAATTTCTCTCATCGTGTCACCTTTTCTGTACACTGACACACAGCAAACTCCCAAAAGGAAAACCAATGCCAGCCCGCCACCCCAGAATATAGCTGGCATACAGCACACCCCGACTTTGCCACCCCAATGCGACCACACCATACTAACAACAACTGTTTGGTGTATTATCGAATTTAAAGACGATGAGAAGGACGAAGCGATAGATGGTGGGAAATGCGTAAAGGAAAACAACTTGAAAGTTTTCCTTCGTTACGTTTGCAATTCAACGAATTTTTCACGCAGTTGGAGTAGGGGTGTATACGGGGTAGAGCAGCGCTGGCTTTGTATGCGTGTATAGTCCCAGTGTGTCAAAAGTTGTACCATACCTCCCTACAGGCTTCCGTTTGCTTATTAAAGTTTCAACAGGCCTCTCAATTTCTATAACATCTTCAAGGATGAAAATAGTCGAAAAGAAACAGTTCCACGCGTATGTCCCCCACAACAACTTTTCGTGTACAAAAGTTCTTCTTCTATCCCTTGACGTGAAGTTGCTGACGAATTGCTATTGCTTGTGCATTGAAAGGTACGACGCACATTTTCCAAAAGTAAATCCTCACTCCAAACGATGCTGCTGCTATGCTGATGCTGTCATAAGATGGAACGAAGAGAAGCTGCCTCCTTTCTGCTTGTGTAGATAAATTCGATAGAGATGCTGCCTTATTTTGTTGGGTATATTTTTAGTTGAATCATCGAAGCAACAAAGAAAGCAGAGCAGCAGTGCCAGCAAAAGAAGGATAAAAGTGAACAACTAAAGTGCTTCTTATCCTTTTAAATGATGAAGCAGCAGCACTACGATGACACACATTGGCATTTTTCCTTTAAAACGATATACGCACAGGATACACAAAATTGATAAGACAAAGAGCAGCCAACCAGCAAAAGGATATCTTTTAAGTATATTTCCGATGAAACTTTTAGTCGTTAGTTAATGGCAGTATGGCTGATGTGGTAGTATGGTAGAAGGCGAATAACGCATTCCTACCGAATTTATAAAGGCTATACCTACGTATACCTTTCATCAAAGAGGATATCGTTCGGAGTAGTATACTCGTCTCTGTGTGTGCCCTTTCATGTTTTTGGGATATTCATATAAAAATAACTTTCACTAGGTTACACGGTTAACTAAATGCTCACAGCAATGTTCATCCTTTTTATCTATTGGCCCCATTTGAAATGCCATTGCGAAATATAAGCCACAGAATGTGACTACTGCGTTACCTACAACAGTTTCAAGTTTTCCAAGCAGTTGTTAGGACTTTCTCCTTTAGGCGGAGGATGGGGTGCACGGATAAGATGGGTAATCGACTTAATGATGATCACCTTCCTTTTTGTTGCGGGAAATAGTTCAGAAGGGTTATTGGTAAATGATTGTTTTTTTTTTTAGATTTTTACCATGGGCTATTTTAATTACGGAGCATCGTCAAGGTTTGTGGTGTACGTAACCGGCGATGTTTTGGTTGGCAGAGATGGACTTTTCGTGTTTTGAAAATGTTTTTTCGGTTATGGATATAAATATATAAGATATACCTTATGATACAACCGTTGTCTGTTTCTTAGCAAGCGGTATAATAATGTGTTCATGTTGATTGATAGTTTGAGAAAAATAGCGGTTGCTATGCGCAAATTGGGGAGCTTCATTGACGGAAAAATGAAAATCAAGTAAGTAAGATCGAGTTGAAATACCAAACAATATGGGATCAGCAGTCCTATCCGACGACTATACAAACCGAATTTTTAATCATTATTGAAGTTCCAAAAGAAACCTTATGTAACAACTGGCTCCTTACATCTACATCTATCCGTCAAGTCTGCTTCGGGATAAATTACAAGATTGATTTTTGCGCAGCGTTGCCAGGCGATTGAAATATTTCCCCCTCGACAAATCTGAATGTATGGAATGCGTTGGAATGGAATTGACATTAGATGATTCTACATCGGATTTACTCGAACCTACATTGATTTGGTTTGTTGGTGGTGCAGGGCTTTAAAGCTTTCAATGTTTTTAGTGACAATTGAACGCAGCAACAAAATAAACCCCCCAGATTCCCCCCTAAACGATTTCTCCCCCCAGATTTCCCCCCGTAGGTCAGAAAAACCCCCAAATCTGGGGGAAAACCCCCCAAACTGGCAGCGCTGTTTTTGTGTCAAATGGAACTCATGCAATTTTCCCAAGTGCAAAATAGAAGCAGACTCTGCGGATAGTTCTGGTACAATTTATTCCCAAGATCCGACCTCTTTCTCTATCATGAATTTTATTTGTGGGCCTTTCGCATGGTCTCATTCTTTTTGCATCACTTAACTTGAAATAAAACAATCTCCTCATACCATAGCATTCAACGTCCATATGTCTCCTTGGCCGCCACTGTTTCGGCATCCACCGTTAAAAACAAATTATATGAGACAAACAAAATATTCCAGAAGAGAATATTACTCCACATGAAGGTACAGCAGAAATTACACGATTGCGATTATGATCACTTACAATTACTTACATCGAAGAGTCTCAACTTTGTGTCCAGCTGTTTTTTTTTTTTCACTCAAGCGCGATCAACATTGTATTATAATTATGCCTGCCCCTCTTTACATATTCTTCTTCGTACCCTCTTCTACAACAATTTTCAGTTAATCAGAACAAGTACCAAATCAAAAAATGACATAAAAACTTGAAATACTGCCACCGCTCGACAGTGATTCGACACCTTTTCGCCTCTCGACGTTGGCTGAGGTAATTTAACATGCATAAGATGCGATCGGTTTACATGGGAGCCCCTTAACAGGTACTTTGGAGGCATGCAACATGCGTTAATTTGTTTTCTTTTGTTACCAATAGCACTTTTATTTCGTATGAAAGGCCGGAATAAAATTGTTGGGAAATATGCATTTCATGTGAAAATAAGCAGAGGTTGATGGATGGGGTGGTGGATAAAAGAGATTCTTGATCGTCACGCGTTTTGCGTTTTGTCATTCTTGTTACGTTAATATGACGCGTGTAATTATTTCATGTTTCAAATGGTGGGGGGGCTTAGACTTGTGAATTTATAGGAAAGTTTGAGAAAAGCGAACCGTGCGAAAGAGATGCGTCTGACGAAAATCTATAGGTACTCTCTAGGGGGCAACATTTAAAGCAGACGAATTTCGTCAAAAACAATGTATATTAAATAAAATCTTATGTATAGACACTATATACGAAAACAAAAAAACCTTCCCTCTCTGCGCCGTTATAGACGGAAAGCCTCCTTCCAACTGATGCCCTCTGATTGAGATAACAAATCTCAATCAAATGTCAAAGAGGTAGACAAGTAATGTTACAATTTCAATGCACGCGCGGCATTCCCACCACATACACAAGCTATACAAGCATATAATATCTTTTCCATCATAAATGAAAAGTTACAACATGCCACCACATCAGAGACCTATGCGATACTTTGAGGGATGGCAACTTTTAAATGTCACGGGTAGTTGAATCTCGCAAAGGACGAAACGTTAAAACAAAAATTATCGAAATTTATCCAAAAAAAATGTATCGACCAGAAAAAAAGACCAATTGATGGCTATCGAATGTAAAATCCTCGAAACATCGCATCAATGGACGTTTGCCAAATAAAGCTGACCAAAAAAAATGTTCGCAGTCAGCTTGTGTGTATGGT
The DNA here is from genome assembly GCA_949126925.1 of Cheilosia vernalis. NCBI lineage: Eukaryota > Metazoa > Arthropoda > Insecta > Diptera > Syrphidae > Cheilosia > Cheilosia vernalis. The sequence goes on from OX421362.1 coordinate 10,404,086, forward strand.
AATAAACGATTGCCTACTGGAAATTAAAAAGAAAAAAAAAAAACAAATGTATATCTGCCAACTGCCCTTATATATGTATTATTTTGATGGAATGGAAAAATATTTATGCGCCAAGTCATAACATAGCCCGAAATGATACGAACGAGTATACAAAAAGACAGTATCGCCACCCGATGCGAAGAAGAAGGGTTGAACGTGTAGATCTGTCAAAATCCGTCCAAGCGGACATCATTGGATTTCGACAAAAAAGAAGAAAATCATATTGTATACGTATTCATCGGAGGATAATGCTACCGAGGCAGCGTATATCGTGAAATGTCGCATGGGGATGCTGATGCTGGCTGTTTACCCCACCGGGTGTTCCATGAGATAGGGTATCACAGAGGCAGAGTGGTTTTTGGTGTTCGATTAAGCCAGCGGAATCAATGCCAGGATCAGGATAGGCATTCGGCATTTTTTGCTCCTGTCTACTTGTCTGCCACCAACTGGCGAAACAGAGCCTCATTCGATTTGGAGGATGAATCATTTACCTACACCTATGGTCCGGGTCCCCCTGTAACAGCAACTCTATGGTATGGAATCAAACAAATGAATTTAACCCTATTCGTCGGGCCATATACACGTATATCCAACTTCGTGCCGTACATGCACAGCACTTGATTACTAAATCAAGTTTACATTTTTATTGAATTTTCAAATTTACCCATTTGCTGTATCGTTATGATCGTTATCTCGAACTGTGCAAACGGGGGTTCGGCGACAGTCTCCATCGGCTTTGGATATGTACTTAAATGGGTTTCCTTCTGGACACTTTTTTTTTTCTCTCTCACAGAAATGAATAAAATTTAAATGCATGAATGGATGGATAGACACAGGCTATGAATTTAATGCAACAGTGCACACCATACGTTGAAAATTATCGTGTCGCCCAAATTGATCTTCAAAGTTTCGAAAGGCGAATTGAAAACTTTAGAATGGACATTATGAAAGAAATATGACGACCCTTCACAGTAGTCTCCCAGTATATGCCTATGGACGATCGAAACTCTAGGTTAACAAAACGATAGCACGTGCTCTAAGGACAGGTTGCTTGGTTTGATCAACAGAGAGCTTACTAAGTTGATTACAAATCGTTGACCAATTTGCTCAAATACAATAGCTTGTCTGTCTTACAAGCCAAATATCGTAACAAATCTTTGTTAGCGTTTGCCAGAGTACATCGCCATGTAACAAACGAAATTGAAAGTACCCTACAAATGATTGCACCATACAAGTTAACCATAAGGAAGAAGATAAAACTATCCTCTGACTTCTATATTGAAGTTGAATTTTTTCGATGGCATAGGTTTTTGGAACAGTCCAATGATAGGCTTCGAAGTAGTACGTACTAGACGTTGGTTGTTCATAGTTTATTTGGTATTAGTTTCATTTTTTGTTAGCTAGGCTGCTAGCAGTGTGCGAATGTTAATAACGACTTCAAGCTGCTCACACAAATATATGTATAGGCAGAGTATTCCCTACACAATTTACAGTATTTTCCTATAGTCTTTTTTCCATTCCATATTATTGTTTGAGAGAGGACGAGCAATAAAAAAAAACCAACCAACCAACAGAAGCCAACTTTCGACGGAAGGGGTAAAAAGGATTCCATTGCCTCTGCTGGTGGATAGAATAAATGAATACCGAGCCGGCCACCATGCATGCACGATGGTGATATGGAACAGTCTCGCGAATATGTGCAAAAAAATCGTTCCTATGGACGGCAAAAACTGTTGTGTGGGCAGCCAATAGAGTACTAACAAAAATGGGGTTGCAAGGGCAAAACAAAATAGAAAACTGAAGCTACCCAGGATGCAGGATGCGAGTAAGTAATAAACGATTTTTTTGGTATCCCCACATCCTTGAAAAAAAAATCGTATACCCATCCGCGTATATGAGTGGAGTGTACACTGTACAATTTTTTTGTTTGCATATGGATACATAGATTGTAGATAGTAGATCTCAATGCGAGCAAGAGAGACTATAGTTCTTATAGGCGAACCTGACTGTATTTGGCTAGAAAATGTTTTTTTTTTTTTCTGGTTTAGGAATAGGGATAGAGAATGCGATTTTTTTCTCTGGTTGCTATTTGAAACATTGGGGTAGTCGCTGGAATTCAGTGATAGCATTCAGCGTTAGTCATATATTTGATGAGTTTTGCTTTCGCATACCTCAGTGAAAGCGCCTCAAGACTTGATGACCAAGGGGTTGGAAAGGAAATCTGAGTGCTTTTATAGGTATTTGTAAAAACAAGCAATATAAATATGTAGGTACATGAATGCATATTTCAAACGACGGATTTAATTGGAATAATTTTAAATATTTTATTATTGTCTTTGGCTAAATGTAACCCTTAAAAATATGTACATACATATATATTTTGTTTAATGCCCTTTAAAAATCAAATACATGCATTGTAGGTCTAGGTATGATGGGATGTACCCAGGGTATATGCATTGTTTAATATATACGCACATTTTTATGAGATTCAATGAGTTCCACATGCGGGGAGAGGGTAAGGGTTTTCATGTGGCATCGGTGGGGACGATGGACGCGATGGATTTTTTGTCTTCCCTTTGTTATTCACAATCGCAACTCATAACGGGTCGAAGCGAAAAAAAATATATAATGTCAAGAGAGAAATTATTATTATTTTGCTCCCCCATTTGGGTTGAAAATATGGGAGGCAGAGGTGGAGGAGCAATTGTTCGTAGGACGCGTTTCCAATATGACTGTCGATATTAGAGTCTTTTTTTTTCTACCGGTCAAAGCTAAATGCCTGTGAAAAAATATGGTGGCAACCGGTTTCATACGCAGGAAAGTATAGAAAAAAATCCGTGATACCTTTTGAATAATTTTGTGGGCGGTATTTGTGTGATTTTCAATAGCTACCCCATCGTCTAGTCATATTTTTCACTCTCTTATTGACGTCGGGACTTTTTGGAAAACCATTTATCGTTGAGTGACAGCCGTTGCTGCTGTCGTCGTCGTCGTCGTCACAGCGCCACCATCAGCCAGCAGGCAGAACATCAATGGCCAAAGGATGTTGATGGACGTCGTCCTTTTATTGATGTTCATGATTGGTTTTTACCTGATGTATGTCCATATACGAATAAATGCAGACGTACGTACGCCTATTGATACGAAGAGGAAATGGCTGGAACAAAAAAAAAACCTAAAAATCACAAAAAAACAAATATCAACCTAACACACACCACCTTTTTAAGGGTTAGAGAAGGAATTTCTCGTTGTTGTTAATTTTTGCGATATTTCACTTTTACTTTCGTTGATTTGTCTATATATATGATTTTTCATTCCTTTTTGAATCGCGGCGAAGAAAACCTCAGGCGCAACACTTAACGATTGAATTGCATGCTAACGAGGTATTTAATCAACGGCAAGAAATGTGGAATGCCATAACACGAGGGTGGGTCAGTGCTTCTTTATCCTCATTTTTTTTTTTTTTTTTGTTGAAACTTATGTTAATGGAAATTTTCAGCAAAAACACTTTTTTTCATTAAATGGCAGACAATATGATGCAAGCGCTAATGAAGTTCTCCTAAGGAGTTCTTTGTTGCTTGTTTCTGCGACTATTTTTAAATACCCAACCTTCTAGTTGAAAAGGAAATGCTAAATCCAATTAAAATGTTCTGTCAGGGGAGGCTTAGGTAGGCAATTGTTTGTTTTTCCCCTAGTTAGAGGGAAAGAGCTGTGCACATTTTTTGTGGCGTTTACTACCTACGCGAGGAGTTTCCAGAAATTTTAGCTTTTAAGATGTGGTTGCGTGATATGCACCTGAAAACTAAAGTTTGGATAGAGAAACGAGTAGGACTATGCGGAGTGAATGTATCAGACATTTTTATTAAATTTTGGGGGAATGTTACATTTAAGGGCAATTACTAAGAGAAGTGCAAAAACCCTATACCTATAAAAAAAACATACGTGGAAAACATAATCAATCAGATAAGGAAGCAACTTTCCTTTGAAGTTACATTCAAAAGTTCTTACTGCTTAGTCATTGAATCTGGCTTGGATTGGTCTGTTTTGATACAAATGTGTCTGCGTAAAGATTGAGTACATCTAAGATTCCCACTGCGTAGTGCGTACCAAGCTGAAGTGTAAGCTGGGATGAAGCAAAGATAATAGTTCTGAGCACTTGTTTCAGTTGGCACCTTTGTGGTATCGTATTTACAATTTTCTATGGCGTTGTCGAATGCACTCATCTAAATTTAAAATCGCCATCAAAAAATATCACAGTTTATACGGCTTTATCAAACAAATGCAGGCATACTTTCAAGAAAATTTCCCTGGCAATTTAGAATTCATAATCTATTTAGACAAAGACTTACATGCCTTGGCAGATTGTTTGAGACATTTCCTTGAGACTTTTCTCATAAAAATACCTGAAAGTAAAATGGGATTCACGGTAAGTAACACTAAAAACATAAAATATAGGTAAATAATTAATGTACAATGACTTTATAAATATGTAGTGGTAGCTAAATTAAAGCAGTGTATAACCTATGGGAAGTGTTTGCTCCTTAAATCGTTCGTTTTCATTCAAAACGTTCAGCAACGTAAATCAATATGTACCAATACCCGGTCAACTAAAACTTTTTGTTACTTTGATCCGTGATAACTAATTAACCCGGCCATTTAACCAAGTTTGTTTTTTTTTTGAAAGAAGTTAAATTTCACCAGTACCCGACAAGCAAAATTCAGTAGTTAGGTTAATTTAACCTTTAAAAATTGCAATTACAAATTAAATTAAACATTTAGACTCACGGTTAGGCCATTATTTAATAAAAATACATAAATACATATGTACACTATATAGTTCAAATAAATTCAATTTTATAAACTTGTCAACAAAAATTTAATTTAGGTAGGTATGTAGTAAAATAATACGAATTCAGTTACAGTTTTTAAATATAGGTATACAAATAAAAAATACTAGTTCAGGTACATTTTTAAGACTTGTTAAAGAAAATTAAAATAATATTAAGTAAAATAATAAGAACTCAGGTTCCTAGGTACATATTTTTAATAATACATAGGTAAAAAAAAAAACTGAAACAAACGTTTTCCGTTTGATGCCTCCACTAACAATCTCGGACTCTAAAGCGAACTTTTCACTTCCTCGACGAAGTACATAGATTGCGCATTTTTTCCTTTTGTGATTAAGTGATGATAAATAGGTCAATGATGATAATAGGTCAAAAATTACAGCCACAATCTTTGGCCCGTGAAAACAACGATCAATTTACTAATGTTATGAAATATTTAACGTATAGGGTACACCTATACCCTAACCTGACGTCCAAAATCATAATTCTCCATTTAACACAAACCACATGTACCTATAAAGGAAAAACGCACCATTGGCCAGAGGACGTTTTAATTTTCATATACACTTAACGCCATCGGGGGCTGTCGATAATAATGAAGCGCTAGCGCAAAGAAGATTCTCAAATCGATTAAAAAAACAAAAACAAATTTTAACCCCACTTGTTATAACAAACAAACAAGATAACATCCAAACAAGGTGAAATGCAAAAACCGCTCATTTCTGCTAAAAGAAAGGTTCTCACTTTTACTTATTTCCATCCACCCACCTAAGCCAGGCATAAGGCGACCGAATTCAACTCCTTTTTTCCATTTCTCAAATACTTTGCTATTGTTATGATGTTATCCAGGTTTTTGTGTGTTCTTCGCATTTTTTTTTTTTTTTTTTTTTTTTGTGGTATCCCTCCATGACCCCTCTCATGCAATCTGCGTGAGTGGAGCTAATAAAGATAACAGTATTCTTGTACATATAAATTCGTCTCTCTATTCAGTTTCTCTATGCAAGGTTTGTGTTGTTTTGTGCGGTTACCCACGTGGTGTCAACATGAATCCTACGCGAAAAAACAACCTAAGAAAAATTTGAAAAAAAGATCCCAAAAGAAAGTATCGAGAGCGAACTTTTCATACAAAAGAAAAATAACATGTACACAAGGACACAGCCGTAGCGAAGGGAAAGTAAAAATCCTAGTAACCGTTGTAATTGTATATCCTGCTTGTATAAGTATGTGTGGGTTAAGAATGGAGCTTATGCATGGTTTCCAAGTAAACAGCGCCAGCGGGGGTTGGAAAGGGGAAAATGTCTTCTTTTCTTTTGGCTCTTCTTTCACTTTCTTTATTATGGTTGCAAGGTTACGCTTACGCAAGAAAATTATTAAAAAAAGGTCTTTTCCTTTATGTAGCACTTTGGTTGAGCGAAAAGGTTTGTGGTTGCACAATCGTGAAAGAAAGGGGGTGACTTCTCAATCGGGTGTGGGTGAGCGAGCGAAGTGAATATGAAATGCTTGGCTTTTCTCTTCGACTGGAAGAGATTCCTGACATAGAAAAAGAGAAATTTGAAGTCCTAAGCAAAATAGGGAAAACAAAATGTCAGTCATTAACTGTCTTAGGTATTCGGTGAATTTCCAGAGGTAAGTCGTTACATGGGAAATCGTTTCGAATTTACTCTTTGATTTTTCACTGTTCGGACAAGTGATGGTCTGTTATAACCAACCACCATACAAACATTTTGGATCGATTTCTCATGCCGCCGGTGTGGTGCGCAAATGAAACTTGTCCGACCACCACCAACTACCACCGAATTTTCAAATGATGTTCCAAAAGGATAGAAAAAAAAAAGGCAAAAATTCGTGAGTGGCGATGTTATCGTTGTTTTAACGGGCTATAGGGCACAGCGACATGCTTACCCAGCGAACTGCAGGGTAGCACCAAGAAACATCCTGCAGAAACGCAAAACACAAAACTCCACCCTCCAACAACAGGCGGCGCAGCGGTTTCAATGAATTATTTCACCGAACGGCCATGTCCAGGCAAGAGCTCCAAGGTTCAGTGTTGAGCACATATACGATATACCTACCTACCATGGATACACAGAGGAAACTGGAGAACGTTCATTGTTAAAGTGTGCGTGTGGAATGGGGGCCGCCGTCGCATGCAATGCCAGCTATACAGTTTAACTGATATTTTTCCGCTGTAGGCAATTTTTGCTTACGTCATTGTATAACATTTTCGCCCTGTCCCTGTCCACGCCTGGAAAATATAGTTAGTATCGCAATTTTCATGCAACGCGAACATTTGAACACCGACATATATATTTACACATACACCCCCATTCACATAAGTAAACTTTATGCTGTATCCTTTTCCGGGATTATATGCCTTCCATTTATTCTGTGACATTTTCGCTGTCACAGTGTCACAAGGGAATTTCGTCTTCTTCTTGGTCTTGTGCAATTGAAGAATGACGGCTGAATATATATATAGGTATATTGCCCGGGGGGAACAAGGCATGGATGAAATAAAACCACCGACGTTGCATAATCCCCCTACACTCACAAATTGTGTATAAATGTATGTACAGTATATCGCAATTCGTAATTTGCAGTTTTCCTTTTTCGTTCGAAAGGATTTGATCTTTTCTGTTATTGGTTAGGAGCGGCCCTTTTTTCGGTGCAGGAATACCAAAAACAAATAATCACCAGGAAATTATTTTCAATTAATCAACGCTTGTCCTTAGAGTTTTAAGAGCTTCGTCTGCAGGACCCTTTTGAGTTTTGATGTTTGATGACAGACATTTTCCGCAGCAGCCTAAGGCGTTCGTGTTGACAAAAATGTTCTGACTTGGTTTTAGTTTTATAAATAAACACTCAAACTCAAAAATGCCAAAATCGTCTTCAGCTTTAAATCAGCAAATAGAACTTCAACTGAACTCACAAGCAATCATATAGACGGACTCCAAAAAATACCAAAATTAAGGCACAAAAATTGAGCTGAAATGTAGAAACTCGTGAAAATTATAAACTGCAGCAAGATTAAGCGCCAGTAGGTACCTATTTAAAATTTAGAAGGATATGTACAACTTTTGCGTAGCTTATCTTAATCAATTCCAAAATACCAAAGTACAACCAATAAAAAGCAATAAATAAGACTCTAACCATACCCAAGGTACAATATGAATGTTTTGGGCCATTTATCATTTCAGTAACTGTACGTGATGACAGTGGCACACCAAAGTAACTCCACTGCTCTCCTCCATCAATCCAAATACGTAGTGCAAACACTTGAGACTTGACACACATCTTCGCATGCGTATCCCCGTTCGAAGAGTTCCCCTTCATCTTATTGGAATTTCTTTGGGTAGTAGAGTGCGTTTTACGGCTTCTCTTCCTTAAAGTAGAAAATAAAGTACAACAAATTGCTTTTCCCTTCGGGCTTTCCTTCTGCTAGTTGGAAAATGGAATTCATGTACAATCCACCCTTAGTTTTATAATATATATATCTAAGTACGTAGGCCCGATGACGTCCTTATCACTTGCATTATATTGCGTTTTTGTTGCCTTTGTATTTTTTAAGAGATCGACTTAAACTAAATACAGAGGTAGGCACATCCCTTTATATGTTGTATGCATGTCCTGGCATTAATCCGCGATTTTAATGGTAGGTAAGTAAAGACTGAACGCATGTCAGTGCAATGCGTCTGCTCCTAAAAAAATAAGTTCGGCGTAAGGGTTGAAGAAAGATTGCGTATGCTTTGTGTGAGAAATGCGTGTATTTGCATACGGCGACTGCGTATGCTGAAGCCATTGAATGCACGCACAATGGGTGTGCTGTGTTGGTGTTGCATGTACACAGATGTTGGATGTGTATTGAAAACTAGTTTTTATTTTCGTGGGAGCAGTACACATTTTTATTGATTTTTCCCTGTCCATGCCTTGCACACAAGTTATGCTTATGCAATGAACTATGATTAAAAAAAACTTCACCCTTTGCATGCATATGACAGAATATATTCGCTTCAGGGAATAAAGGACGAACCACCCTTTTAGAAAGCGCACCGTTGCATAGTTCATTATTGCGACATGAAATGCATTGGGCATGTGTCAAAAGGGTGAGATTTTTTGTTTTCATTTGAACAGGGGTTGCACTTTTGTCGAACAGAGATCTAATTCTATTTATGCAACGAAATGCAAGGGATGTTGTTTCGTCCATAACAACTACGCTTCAGATGGTAAATATAATAATCAGACTCGTCGCAGCACGTGCGGTACGATATCTTTCTATTTTAATAACCTCATCGTCATCATCCCCCCATTTGCTCTATGGTCTCTTTCATATCTATGCAAACATACCTATATGAATAGTATGGGTGTGTGCGTTTGCATAGATACCGGATACAATTGCATCCGCGAGCTATGAAAAATGTTTCTGATGTGAGCTGTCAAAGATTCTGAAGTGCTATACATTAAAAGTACCAAGCCGGAAAGGACGACACTAATGGAAGGGGTGTACGCTTGCCTTACTATACCGCTCCGGTATAAGGCAGACACACTAAGGATTAGGATTTATATACAGCGTTATACCTACGAGAACGTCAGAAAAAAGGCAGAATTTTCAATTTTGATGGCTGCCAAAGTAAGACTTTCACAAGCTTCACAGGCTAATTAGCCTGATTTCTGGCCACCCGCCACCGTTGTTGTTTTTTTTTTTGTGCTTTTCTGCGGAATAAATAGACAGGAGTACGACAGCCGGATGGTTCCGTATAACACAGTGATAAAAAAAGGGTAAATGCGGCATTTAAGTAAATGAAGTGGTTAAGGATAAACGTGGATGGATGGATTCTCGTTGATAAGGCTAATGGGGAGAAATGCTTTACTTGTGAGAAGATTCTTCTTCTGGATTTTTATTTTTTTAGAAATGGATTCATCGTGTACCTACCTCAGATTATTTAAATAATAGTCAAGGGGATAATTTAAATAATAGTTAAGTGGGCATGCATTTTTCGTATAAGTGGGTGAATTGAATATTTTTTGGAGGAATATTCTACTCTCTACCCAGACCCACCTAGTTTTTTTCAATAAGAAAACAATCTATTAAAATACGTACCTACGCTTATATAAATAATATAAATAATAGGTAGGTGTTGGGACCCCACTACGATTTCTCAATTTTAAATATACCTACCTATGCATTAATGCGTAATTTTGCTTCAAAAAAAACTGGTAAAGCTGCGAACTGAAGTTGACATTTCCATTTGAAAGGGTGATTAGAAGGTTTCATAGACCCAAGGGTACATAGTATTTATTTCTACGACTACCACAAAAAGGTTTGAGCTACTTATTCAATTAATCAGTCAGCAGTCGCCATTGTAATAAGTCCGGCGTTATGGCTAACACCACAAATATTTATTTGTAGTTAGTACATAGGTACTTGGCCACAATAAACATATAAAATTGTACAGGTAGGTACCTAACATGTAGAAGAGCTGATAGAAATCCGTCAAACTACATATTTGGTTCGAGCTGAGAAAGATTAAAAAACAGTAACGAAATAATTTATTTTCCTTATAAGCATACCCCACTTCACTAGTAAAATCACTCTTATAAAAAAAAACAACATATATTCTGTAAGTAATCTAATCAGATACGTAAGCCCTTAACCTTTTCACATCGATCGCCATTTTATAAAAAAAAAAACAGAATCATCTTTCCAGAATACCAATGTTCGCCCCTTCCATGCATGGATTCCCTATTGAACAATAAAATTAAATCAACAGTATGCAATTTTATTGGTTACTTACACAACACTGTTCGCATGCAATTTGCAAAAAATATATAAAAACGCACACATTGCAGTTAATTTGAATTCGCCGCAACGAATCAAAATAAGCTATCGCGTTTATATTCGCACCAACATTACTGTATAAATTTGCAAAATATAAGAAACGAAAGTCCCCATTTCCCCATTTTACGAAACCTGCTGCACAAGCTGCAAGAGTATTGAGTGGCACGTTTATCCCCATCCCCACCAGAAATTCTTTTCAACCAAGGTAATGTGAGATCGTAAAAATACGTGAGGGCTTTATACCACACCCCTTCTTTGCACTTGTTGCACACACGATCGGTTTTTGTTTTCTTTTTCTTGGAAATTTGCAAATCCAACACTTTTTGTTAGCGGCTTGAATTCGCCATCGGTATAGTTAGCACTCATTTTAAAGGGAACTACATTATACCACTACTAGGAACTACTGAGTTTTGTACATCTGGATATTGCCCCATAAATTTAAATTTAAAATACCTATAGCAAAAACATAAGTGTTTGTAATTGGTATATCATATAGAACTTATAATACAGATTTTTAGTTTCCTAATTGAACACTCTTATATTATCTATTTTCTACCTTCCAATTAGTAATTTTATTAGATAGGTATTACACAAAATCTGCTCCCTGTTTGAAGTTACCAAAATCTTGCTCCCTGTTTGAAGTTACCAAAATCTTCCGCACAGCTAGTCAAATGTCCCTCATAGGCAACCTTAACCGCTCTACTGCCAACATAAGTGGGTATCTCTGCAAAAGAAAACAAAATCACACTACCAAAAAAGTCCCAACTCTCAAAATATAACAACTCAAGGATCTTCCCATATGAATGTGTTTTTTGTTTTGTCTGTTTTGAAGTCCCAACCTAGCTCACACATAACCAAATTCTGAGAATTTTGTTTATTCCCGACGAAAAAGTGAATATGAAAAACGCAAGAAAAAGAAACAAAAAAAAATGTTAAAAAGAACAAAAATCGCGAAAAGTTACTCAAAATGTGTACGTATTCACAAATTTAGAACCTTCTGAGAAGAGGACCCAAACAGCACACACACAAACGCCTGGTCATAAGTATACGATCTATTGATTCAGTTTTCGGAAATTCCACTATGCTCAAAGCAGGAGTCCCCATCATGAATCGGTACACATATTCAAGATCCAGAATAAACGGATATTGCTCAAAAAGAAGACCGGGGACGAGAAAACACAAAATTGCATTTGACCTTCTTTTTGGCACACATATTCATGCATAGAATAAACTTGATGTGATTGAATGAGAAACACACAAATGAAGTGTGGTGGTGCCGACATCAGAATAATTTATTTCATAAATTCCATTATGTTTTAATTTTTTATTTTTTTTTAAGAAAGAGAATAACATGCAACAAAATACAGAACTTGTGAGCACACAACACAAGTGCAGAAAGCGGTTGATTTAAGGGTGGTGGAGATGGAGGAGTACGCAGTAGCCGTACCATTATGAATCAGTAGCGAGATTATCGGTGTGTTGTAAGAATACTACACACAGATGAAATTATTATTATGCAATGCCGTGAGAACGCGATCAGTGATGTTCTCCATGTCCATATACCTACCAACATTTTATTGCAAACATCGTCCCGTGTTGCTGTGTAGTTGAGATTTCAATTTGACAGTTGGGGAAGAGTACTTTTACGGTATTATTTTAGTACGTAGATAATTATGTAAGTAGATTATTATGTTCTTACTTAGTCAGTGAAAATTTAGTATTTTAGAAATAATGCAATCATTTGCATTAAGTTTAGCTGTGGCAAAATATCAATAGGTTTTAGTTTCTCAAGTTAAATCACTAAGGCCCGTTTGCTGATACCACTCATAGCGGTTTAAGTTCCACTTAAAATCTTATGTGACAGTTTATGACAAGGAAAAAGTAGCCCATAAGGTATTTAAGTAGAACTTAAATCGCTATGAGTAGTATCAGCAAATCGGCCTAAAATTCGTATCCCTTTTACTTTGGAAAAGTAAAAAAAAAGATAGATTGGGACAGCAGTTTTTTTCAACAAAAATAGAGGTAGAGATCAAAGCATTTGCTTAGATACATATAAAGAAAATGTAATCTTATAAATAACGAGTATATAGGTATAAATAGGGGCAAATAGTTATGAACTACTTTCAGTGCCTTTAACACAACATATTCGCTTGCTTTCTTTTGTTGGGAACATTGTGATTAGGCTGTGTGTAATTTGTTGTACAATATATTGCTGATTTCCAGTCAGATCCTACTGGAGTGATAAGCACTTAGCTGGAAGATTTTCTAAAATCCGGCTGGTTTTTTAGCTGGATACGATTTTTGTTTGACTGTTTTTAACTAATTCGTGTCACATCTGTCCAATCAGTAGTACTTATACATTTTAAAATTTAAGCCGAGAACAAAATTAAAATTAAAAGAAGAACAAAATTTGCCTCAATTACGTTTTTCTCCTCTGAGATTGGAAGCATATCCCACTAATGCAATCATTAAATTTATGCGTTTGCATTGATACAAGTTTGTTGTACCCTTTGTTAACTTACAAACGCAGCTTAAAATTTGATATACCGTCTGAAGTTACAAAAAAAGTTGGTAGGTACCTACTACTATCAGACAATTGAAGCACTCAAAGAAAATACTATGTAAAGTTTATTATTTATGAGTTGAACTAATTTAATGAATTTACTCTTATTTTTAATAATTTATTTTTTTATATATATCTACATATTTAGTTTTTTAAAATGTACTTCACTTTAATAGATAAGTGATAGCAAATGTTTTCAGTGTTTTTTTTTTACAGGGTTTATTTATGATTTTTTTAATTTTCTTATTCGTAGTTTTATTTTGGCTGGATTTTTAGCTGGAATTTTTTATTGTATTTTGTTGACTGTTGTTCTGACTGGATTTTGGTTTTTTGACTGTTTTTTTTTTCAGTCAAATCTGACTGGTAGGCCCATTTCAAAACGGCAACGCTGGGTTTAAGCCAGGTCACTATAATGGTAGAATTTTTACCACTGGGTGATCTCTAGTAAGAATTAGTATGTACTAAAAGTATTCAATTTAATTGAACCAAGCAAACTTTAAGGTAGCATTTACTTTTCTCGAGAAGGGCGACCTTACAACGCTTCAAAAGCACGTAAAAAATAATTGCACATATAGGTATTGTGGGTATTCCTCCATTTAAGCTTTAATAAAATATTTAGTTATTATTTCAATTTTTTCGATTCAATATAGGTATAGATATGCAAATAGTGTTTTTTTTAGAGGTATGTAACTTTAAGTTGGCAGCACTATTTTAACTGGCGGCCATTTTGTCAGCTGTCAAGTGATTTATTTTTAGTTTGGTTTGGCATTTCAACATGAATAGACTGACGCCTGAAGAACGCTTTCAAATTGTGCAAATTTATTTCGAAAATCACGATTCTGTTCGAAATACGTATCGCGCACTACGTCAATTTTCATAATCGAATTTTGTTTAGCTCACTTTTGGTTAAATGAATATCTGCGTCAATAAACAAAACTGGCGTATTTTGACTTTGAACTGATGATGATCCTCAAGTGCATTGTGAGACACCGTTACATCCACAAAAACTGACTGTTTGGTGTGCTTTAAGGGTTGGTGGAATAATTGGTCCGTACTTCTTTAAAAACGATGCTGGCCAGAAAGTTACAGTCAATGGTGACCGCTTTAGAGCCATGATTACTGACTTTTTTGTTAATCAATCGAACAAGCATGTTGTGCAGGAGCTGTGGTTTCAACAAGACGGCGCAACATGTCACACTTCATTTATTGAAGGAAACGTTTGGTAGCCGCATAGTTTCACGTTGCGGACCCGTAAAAAAAAAACTTTGTTATATTCCATTTCAAAGTTCCTTTACTATGTGTTTCGCGAGATCATTGCACATAGGTTACGGAGTTTGTTAGGAATTTCTGTGAAACAAGAAGGAGGTATAGGTACTTACTATTTTATATTGCCTGGCGAAGGGAAGAGCTATAACAGAAAATTCGTAATATAACAATAATAATAGTTGGTGCAACAGGTCTGTAGGGACCCTGGGCCTAGCTTATCGCAACCATTCATTTTGTGTGAGTTTTTAATTTTTGGAACGAATAGAAGGGATCTACAATTTTATGCCGATTCCAAACGGCCGATTGAGAAGCTCTTTCAAGACAGTTATTCTCTCGGATGCTTGTCAGACGTTCGCGAGTGGAGTTTGGGTTTTTGCGAGTTTGTTTATGTACGTACCTACATCTACTTGGATTAAGATTTGTTGTCAATGTACCTACTTCATCTCAATATCTACACACAATATTTTTTTTAAAACCCGCCTTTTGCAAACAAAGGTTAAATGTCAACCTTAATTTGACACCAACTAACTTTCCACCAAATTTTAGCAAAGCTATTTAAATAAAAAACAATACGGGAGTACCTACTGCTTTTCTTGCATACCTAGCACCAGTTTGTTAATCAGTAGTCCATAATTCGTATTCCGGAAACTGTCGCTTAACATCGGCGCGTCAATGTTAAATAATTTAACATGCGCTCGCGTTTTGCTTTAGACTGGCGAAAATAGATTAGGTAGGTATATATAAGCAGAAGCGCCCAAAAAACATCTTTCAAAATATCCATTACGGTGATTTTGCATTCACAATCATCTTAATTCCTAAAATTCTGGAAATTGAATGAAATGATATTTAAAAAAACAAATTTCGAGTTATTCCCTTCTTCGGCAAACTTCCAATATACTGTACACTATGACATCCCCCATTTTTAAAATAGCAAACACTCCTCGAATTGCATACTAACAAGCACACGTCTATTTCCCCCCACAAGATCATTGCAGAACGCAACACTCACGATCACGACTACAAAAACGATCAGTCTACTTGAAGTCATTGGTCACTACCAGAAATAACTTTGCTCATGTGCAGTAACTAAATCGAAAAGCAGCACCAATTCAAAACAATGAATAGAAAACTGCTAGATTTGAACTAGCTACTACAAACTAACACACAGAAATGCAGCACCCCACACTATACAACGGTATTTTCGCAACAAAAAAAAAAACATTAACTTATTCAATTGGCTTCTGTTTCCATTTGTGCACTGCGCCATGGCATACTGTGATCGCGAATTAGAGAAATTCAACATCACTACTACTTGCACACACTGGTATTGAAATTGCGCCGCTGCCAGTGCGCCACAACTGCTATTGGTGGGGCACACCAACCACCAACTGAATGACCTTGAGTGCAATCTTTCTCGTATTTTAATGTGCGCGGCATGCAGTTTGCGATCAATTTATTGCGCCGTTCCTGGCCCACGCGGTGCTGGCGATCGTCTAGTCTAAGCCACAATGAAGCACCAAGCACGAGCACGAGCGATGTACTTGGATATCGTTGGCGTCGTGTCTCGTGTGCGCTTTTGATTTTAGACTTTTCTTTTTGAATTTTATTTCGTTTCCAATTCCCTTTTGTAGCTTTTTCCACCGGCAATTATTCACACACATGTGTGCAAAAATTCGCCAAATCACCAACACAGATAAGATTAGTTGCACATGCCATGTTGTGAATTTGATGTGTTCCCGCGCGCCGCTTTCTCTCCGCCATATCTCTTTGTAAAATATGCGACAAATTTCGCGCTTCGCATGCGCCATTAAAAGAGCTAGTAGCTACTTGACTGGCTTACGAGCAGCCTTTAGCTCTAGCGTTGTAGAGGATTGAATGTTCTGTGCTGTCGCCCGTGTGCATGAATGACATTGAAGTTGTGACATTTTTTTGTTATTGCTGTGTATGGAGGATCGCGTTTCGCGTGTATGTTGTTGCGATTTTTGAACGACTGCGGCGGCGGTTCTCCTAATCAAGAAATCGCTTGCACACAAGTGTCCCACTTCCAAATCGCGCTCTCACCCCATTCAAATATGCAATCATGGAATAAATTTAGCAGTTCGCGCTGTTTTGGTTGTTTTCTTTTTTCCTTTTAGTCCCCTCCTTTCTGCTTCTCTTCCATTTTTATTTGTTTTGTTTTGTTAAAAAGTTTAAGCAGTTAGATAGGTAGGTTTTGCTTTTTTGCACTCTGAACAATTGTGCACATTGTGTTGTTGATTTTTTTTTTTCTGTCTTTTTCGGCAGATTTTTGTTCTGGGGAATTTGGTCGCGTTAGACTAACATGTATAATTCAGTGGAAAGTTTAACATTTTGGAAAATCAGTTTTGGGTAAATGCGATTAATGAGACCGTCATCTAAATGCATATACATTTGGGTCGATTAGGTTTTTCAATGTAAGCCATTTTTTGAGTTAATTTTTTTTTTTATTGTGTGTTTGTGGAATTTACACAGTAAAAAAACATTTTTATTTGAAGTAGATATACGCACAGGTTGGTCGAATTTATTTGACCGTTTATAGAAGGAACCATGATTCAATTAAGTGTCCTCAAAAGCCACTTTCGTTTGCATAGTCCGAGGTGGATCCCCCCATGATTCCGTTCCGCCTAACTTGTTTTGAGAAATGCCTTAGTCATCAGCAAAATAACTTTATTATGACCACAAAGGAATGGATCACATGTGTTTCCCATGGTAAGTTGATACGGAATTATCGATAAAGAGGAGGTAGATACATTATAATAGAGCAACACTATTGGCAGATCACGTAAAACTATTTATGGTTTGTTTGATATTTTTTGTATTATTCGTCCTATATAATAAAAATCCTTAAATAGTAGTTCATATTAGAGGAAGGCTTTTTAAAAAAATGGTCTTGACATTTGTTACGCTGTACTTTAGATCCTGTCTTGCCAGGAAACAAAATCTAATTGAATACGACTAAAATAAATATTAGCCTCAACGAAATCACACAAAAACTTAAAAAATATTTAAACTATACAATTATACATGAAAGATTCATAACGCGACAATTTCTTTCTCTTCTTAAAGAATGCAAAATAACAACATTAGATACAATTTAGAAACCATTTCTAAATTTAAAAAAAAGAGACACATAAACAATTGTTGACCTTGGGGTAGTCTCGTACTTATGCATTCTCGTGATAGTCCGACTCGTCAAAATATATGTCATTTGTATGACACTTTAATAAGAGAGAGCCACAAATAATATCTCTTTTGGCTAAAAAAAAATCCTTATATAACTCTGCATTATTTTACTGTTCATATGCATATGCATGTATGTTTACTCATTTTGTGCAAATAAAGCATGACCTAACCGCTTGAGAAGTGAGTGTTTCTTAAATGCGCGGAAATGATGGCGAACAAACAAAAAATAAATAAAAATGGACGAAGAAAAAATAAAACAAATAAAAACAAACGAAACTGCAACAAGACCGCAAGCATTTCAATGTCACATTTTTTTTTATTTTTTTTTTTTTTTGTCTTTGCACATGCTGTGCTTCCTAAGACTGATTACGCAAACAGTGTGTCAGAAAGATATTTGTACTGAAGTGTTAGGAAATATCTTTGTACATATTTGTGATATACGTACAAGTACATACGTAGTTAAATTGATTTGTATTTGTCTCATTTTAAATAATAAAAAAAACTGTAGTAGGTGTGTAAATCAGTCTTTTTCAAAGTGTGGGTCGAGACCCCCTTGGGGGTAGCGAAGCAGATGTTAAAGGGTCGCAAGCTTCAAGGCCAGAAATAAAAACATGAAGACTATATTTTTATTTTTTGTTAATATACCTACCTATACCTAGATATTAATGATGGGAGGTGAGGGCTTGTCTTTTATTGACTAATTTGTCAAACAGTGGATCTGTTTTGCAAACGTTTACAACTAAATCGTCTTCCAGTTCCACTCTGCTTTTGGTTAGTTAAACATTGAAGAAACCGTAAGCTCACACAGGTAGGATATACCAAACAGCACTAATAACCCGATAGCTTCTCCTGCGATATCTGGGTACTCGTTCCTTCTTTTAATTCAGAAAACGTCCATATTCTGTGGTTGAAACTCCATCTTAAGCATTCCATCCGCAGAAAGCTACATCAGTTTTACTTCTCTTGCATGTATGGATGTATCAAGGATGTATCAAGGCAAGGGTCGAGTATCGCCCTTCGCTTATTGTCGGGTTCAGATTCGCCGGGGAAGAGCCTTCTTTTGTAAGTTTTCTATAGGCCCGAAATCATACTAGAGATATAAGCACCAATATTCAACGTTTGAGTAGCTTAAATTTCTTGAACAATCTTATGAATGGATGGAAATGATTCAAACACCATATTTTGGAGGGAAGTGATGACAACTTCAATCAAGTACGCACAGGTATTTTCCACAATCATGCACACGATTATCAGCGGAGTCAATTGTTTTTTTCGTATTGTGATGCTTAGTACTAAATTTGCCGCACATTGGTCATTTGTGACCAAATTTGGGCATTACTCTTTCTCTTGGTCACATGGTCATTTTTTATTCCATTTGACATTTTTTTACGAAATGAATTATTATTAATAATTAAAAAAAAAAAATGTGATATATGCACATAAAGAATAGTTGAAATAAGTACGATGAATTGATTGGTCTGTGGTTACAAATATTTCGGACTTATATTATTGATACATGAAGTACATTCTGAAACAAAAGTTTGATCATTTAGCTCGAGCTCCGTACCTACCACTTAGTTAAAGGGATTCACTTAAATTTAGCCCAGCTAAACGTTGAAAACTGGAAGAAGCCTATTATAGCACAATTTTTTTTGACAAGTTCAAGTTTGACTATTTTTTTCTTGTTTGAATTTCAAAGAGGGTTGCTAAGTTGTTTTATGTGCTCAAGGCGGTCTTTTGGAAAAAAAATTAAAGCTGCGGCCTGACAGTGATAGTTTTTCCGTAATCTTGATAAAAGTGAATTATTTTTTTTTTTTATTTTTATTATTTTTCGTTTCAATTTCAATATCCTTCTCTCCGAAACCTAACCTAAACGATTTACGAAGCTAATTTTTATTTTTATGTATGTAGGTTGCAGAAAATTCGAAAACTGTCAGAACTGGCAAAAATTTAGTAGCTCATCGGTTTCAGATTTCACGTACCTTTCCTATGCAGAAAGTTCTCCGTCGGACGATATTTATTTAGCATGCAAATAAGGAAAAGTAAAAACCGTATTTTCAAAAACCACGCATTTCACACTTGCTGCAATGTCGCAATACACAAAATTTAAAAAAAAGTAATAATGAAATTCGCTGCAAAGTTATTTCGGTTGCTTGTATGTATATGATAATATATTTCTTTCTGGGTTTTTTTCATAGTCTCTGTCTCCTGGAAGTGGTGTTTTGTACTCGTTTTATCTTTCTTTGCACAAATAACCTTGAAATTTCCGTATCCACCATTAAAAAAAATAAACCAATTAACAAAAAAAAACGCATTTTAATATTTTGTCGAAAGCAGCACGGATAAGCAGATGAAATTCTCTTGAACTTGAACTTGTAAGTAAAATGCAAAACATCTCTCTTGCTCCCACTTCTGACGAGTTTTTTTTTGCTTTTGCTTTCTTTTGTTAAATGTTTGTTGTCGTTTTTCTTTTTGATTCGCCGAGATACTCTTGTGGCGGTTATAAAAATGCACCGGAATTTCAATTATTGATAATGAAGTAGAGATCAATTTAAATTTTGCTTTGTTTTGCAAGCGAAGCATATAGCTAATGGGGTAAAATTTATTTGGTTTGGTCTTATGGTATATTTATACGATTTAGGAACACATTTCATTCAGCTGTTATGAAACTAACCTTTAGCCTTAAGACAAAACAAAAAAGTTATTGAGTGGAAAAGTATTTTTTACACAAATTCAGACTTAATGAAATCTACAACCTTCAAAGGGGTGACAACAAGAAAATATGATTTCATAGACAAATTTCGATGATGCTGACGTGGTTCCTAGTTTCGAAGATTTTTTTTTTGCTAACGTTATCAGTTTTTTTACTGTCATGTTCTAGCTCACGCTTAGCTGCCTGCATTTACGACTTTGGGCCAATCCCATCACGGAAATAACGTTAATATCATCACATTGCTATAGCTAACTCAAACATACAAGAATCCCTTCCCTACATACTACACTCCCCTAAGAAGCGCTACCATAAACTAAATAGCGTAAAAGGCAAAAAAAAAAAATAACTAAGGAATCGCCGAAAATATCTGCATTGGTCGAAAAAACACGTCGCCGGTGTTTCCTTCCTTCGAAATTATTCCAAACCTCTAAAATTTTCCCAAAAGGAGTGTATTTATGAAAGAGTGCTGCACACACACAGAAGTTGGCAGGAATTTTCATTTCGTTCGTTTTTTTATAGCGCCAACTTTCGCTTTCGTTTTCTTTTGCATGCAAAGCATGTCTGCTGTGTCTGGTGGTCATATCAAGGATTTATAGATAAATGTTGGAAAAACATGTATATGTATGTAAAAGTCGTTTATCTATCTCTCTTTGGCTGCAGCATATATGTATATACATAGATATGTCAAATCAGCCCCATAGTCCCCAGCACCCGCATTGACTCAAGCTATTGAATTATTTTTCCCGACTGCACAAGTTCCTCTTTATCTATCTACTTCCATCGGATTTTGCAACCCCCACTGCATGGATGGTGATGAATGCATTTCTGTGTGTGTGGGTAAAAAATCAATGCTCGCCAGGCGGCGCCATGCAACAACTACACCGCGCACACAAATGAGGGTAGGTACTCCTCAGGGTAAAAGAGGAAAACTTTTACTTTCCATCGGGTAGTCGTCGTTGTTGCAAGCTAAATTTAGAAAATAAACAAAAAGGGTAACGTCATCGTGTATCTACATGCGCCGCAGAGTCATTCTCCCACCCAACTACCATTATGAAAAACTTGCTGTGCTTTCTAGCCGTGAATTGGGTGTTATAGCTAGAGCTAGACCCGTAGTCAATGTCGCAGTTGACGTAGATGGGTTGTGGACGTGGAGGGCCTTGATGTCGCAGTTGGAAAATTCATGTAGAGTAAGAGAAAGAGAAGGCAAACAACTTTGCCTCGCATGCTGAGGGTTGGAAAATCTGCTGCAGTGACTAACCGCCCTCGAATGATTCGCCATCGCCACCCACCCGTTAGTTGTATCTCGAAGGCAAAAGTTTGAGGGCCCACTTAAGTGGAGATGTGCAGCTAGCAGAGAGCCAATGCAGAAGCTTTCCATCGCAGAATGGGTCGATGGTGGCAATGGCAATATTGGCGGGAGAGTTTTCTTTACGGGCTGCAACACTAGACGTAGACATTCGCGCTTTCAATGTATGCCGGCCGGGTCTGCACTGCCTCCTCACAGTCTGGCAGCAGTGGGTATATTGCAGATACTGTGCTATGTGTTTGTGATGATGACTTTTAGCGTCATTTATTGCTTTGCTAACCACCCCAATGCTATACGAGTATTTCGATGGAGCCTTGTAGTGAATGTTTGTTCAAATGTGATCCACCCATCCCTTGCTGCCTGGTTTTTCCGAGTTACCTCGTTATTTTTGTTTCCTGCTAAAAGTCGACTTCCGGATTTTCGCTGCACAAGGACATGGAGTGGCCGAGAGGTATGAAGGGATAGACGGCTTGTTGGTCGGGTAGACAACGTTATGCACTCACTATTGACTCGTCATGCGAATCTAGCTATAGAGACGAAGACGATGCAAGCGCAAAATTGAAATTGCTCACAGAGCGCGATACGTACATGTTAGTTTGCTTTGGGCGTAATATGGAATATGCTTTCATATATAAATATATAGGAACATAGTAAAAGGACGTAGCACGTATAGTTTATGTAAGTATATAAGGTATGTAATTACATTTTCTAGTTGATTATTATAATTAACGAAATTCTTGTTACCTGTTGTCAGTGGAATACAACCATAACAAAGATGTATTTTCAAGGGCTTACCTGGAATGACAAAAAAATAAATAGTAGTATTAGAATTCAGTTTTCAAACGAATAAAAAACATAACTACTATGAATCACACAGTAAAATGTGATAACTATCGTGTTTATTATCCTGCAGCTGAAAAATGTTCTATTCCGCACGGGCTATCAGTCACATGATAACGAATTTGCCAAAAAAAAAAAAAAAAAAAAAACATATTGTTTTGATAGTACGGGCACGGGCACCCAAATATACGAATATGTTCCTCGCGCTAAATGCAACCAATCGCAATCATACGAGTGGGAAGAGCACAGCAGAAAGAAATTTCGAAATTAGGTTAATGTTGGCATTAGATGTTACGTCAGATGTGTTTTCCTGAATATTATTGCGACGTCTGTATGACATTATATACTTTTGTTTTATTTTTTTTTTTTTCATTATCAAAACAGCACAGAACAGGCTCGTGTGCACATACGACCAAAGTAAGTGGGTAGGGGCATATCTATTTATTGAGTTAATTATATTATTATCATTTAGTTGTTGTTTTTTTTTTTTTTTGGTTCATGCTTTGCCTAAAAAACAAATGAACGTAAATATTTAGGACACTTTTCTGCAGCGCGGCATATGAGTAAACAAATTACGTTTGCCGGTGAAATAAACTAATACGAGTAGGTGTAAGCGTTAAAAACAAAACAAATGAACTGCAAGGTCACCGATGATTTGTGATGTCTGGAACGGGAAATGAAGCAAGTTTGAAGTGTGCAGGATTTGTTGTCTTTTTCAGTTTTTTATTTTCGGTTAGAAAATCATGGCAAAAACCTTCCAAATAAACGTTTGTCAGCGATGACATAATAATATTTTACTAAGCGACCAAGACGTGTGTTTAAGTACTTTTTTCAGCTTGGTCAGAGTATTCCTGCAAATATTGCTAAGCACATTATCGAAAAACACGTCTGTTTTGTGGACTTTATTGACCCTGTAATAGACAAGTCTTGTAATACTAGCTTTTATAACTTATGTATAGTCAAAAAATATAATTTATTTATTTAAGCCCGAATTAAGAAGCTTTTTCATGCCACTCAACTTGTTCTTTAATTTCAATTTTCAAGTATGTGATTATTTTTTCAGTTTTGATAGCTGAGTTAAATAATTAAAATGTTAGTTCACAATGCATCAATTTTAAATTTGCAAAGTTCTACAATTCGAATTACGAGCCCCTTTCTCAACATCGTCATCGTCATACGTCATTCGGCTTTTGACTTATCATACACTCACAAAAGTAATTCAAATTTCAAATACTAGTGTATAGGTACTTATGCGTGACGAACGTAACCACAGTTAATTAACAAGACAAAGTAGCATTTTAGAGGTCAACACTGAAAACTCAATGCAAAGTGCTTTCAAAGGCAACACAAATGGAAATGTCTCACATAAAGTGCGTTAAAGACTCGCACACTTATCGGCTTATTTGTGCATCTTCCGCATTTAAATTTATACCAAAGGCAACTACCAATGTCCCAAAATCTAAATGTTCACAATGCATCTGTTCTGAAGACCTTCAAAGCAAAACGAAAACAACAAAATCCAACCGCAGAATGTGTAAATACACATGGTGCATAGATAGATTTACTTGGGTACAAATGTTCGTTTTTTTCGGGGGGGAAAGATGCTTCTTCTTTTTTGCTGGCCGAAGCCGTAGCTAGATTAGGCAGTGACGGTGGTCGCTTTCATGGTTTTGTTGCCTGAATTTTAATTCGAAGTTAGTTGATTTTTCTTCACTTTTATTTCTTTTGAAATGCATGCATGCACAACTTTAACACCAGGCCATTTTTGGGTATAGCGTATGGAGGAAGAAGGGTTCAGTTTAACTATTGCAACTATGTAGGTATACGTAACATAAACAGCACACAATCAGCAACGACAAACAATGGCGCAGTTTTCTGTGGTAAAATGTTTGTATTTCTGTTTGCTTGATGGGAAAGTTTTCGAAAGTTTTTTTTTTTTTACTTTGTGATTGCAATGGGAAATGACGTTTGCGTAGATACTCGTACCTATGGTCACATACCAAAAAAAAAAAAAGGGGCCAGGTTGGGTTGTGTATAGCTTAAGGTAGCTAATGAATCTCTGGGTTCGACCCATTTGGTTAAAAATCACAACACAATGTTAGGTACCAATGCAATTTGTTGCCTAAGGTCTGAAGACGAAGAAGACATCTTCCGCTTTGTTGTTTTTTTTTTTTTTTGTTGATTTTAATTGCTGGGAAGAGTACCTACATTTCGTAAGTGTGAGATACTTGCGTCAATTCAGTTCTATCGGGGAAAAATAATGCGAATTGAATTTGGATTCATTGTTTATTTTAAAGCTTCGTTGGAAATCGATGTGAATTGCTTTGACAAACATCTTTCCGGTAGGGAATATTTTCCAAAGTGACCTCAAGGATGCTAAATTTGTTCGCAAACTTGATAGATATAGAAGTGGGGATAGATGTTATTCTTATATACATTTTTTAATTTAATTTAAAGGGCTATCCACTTTTTACTTTAACTGAGCAGATTTTTTTCGAGTTTAACGAATAATACCTACATATTTCAAGAGCAAATGTTTTGATGCCACAGATCGGTTGAAATGTAATAAAAAAACAACTATCTCTATGAAAAAAAAAACTGTTCCTTTCGAAGACTTCCAGGATTTGAACCTATTGATAAACGCGAAATAAAAGAATTTGTTTTGAATTCATCTGTATTTTGTCGTACCGATTTCAGCATAATTTTAAGATAGATGGAATATAGACCAAATTAAAGGCTACACTTTCGTAGCTTAAATGTATTGTTTTGAATCATATCGCTGACTGATCTGTGATTTTCAATCTTCGATGAACATAGTTGTTACCCTAAATAAGAGGCCTACATCCCGAACCCTAACAATCCACATATTAGCTACTAGTCATACTATTCGCAGTGTTAAGTTTTGTAAAAAAAAAAAAAAATAAACCTAATCATCGAATAAGCTGCTGCACAAATTTTCTAGCAACAGCTTATTTATCCAACAAATTGCACAATGCCAAGTGCTGAAGCGAGATTAGCCTTTTCGCTTGCAATCCACTGATTTCACATTGAATTATCCTTCAAAATAAAACACACATTATTTCAAGCAATTTGAACAAGGACATCGCCCCACGTGATATATATTCAAATTCCAAAATTATCATCTTCAACCTCATTCATTCTATATACGAGTATATATATTCCCCGCGCGATGCACTTGTTCTGTTAATCCTTCTTTCCCGTAATAATCACCAGAGGAGTGTGCCTGTATTAAGTGCTTACTCTAATTAAATTCATACAGGTGAACTGACTAAGAAGAAAAACAAAAAGACTGCCACTGCTGCAGTATGTGATGCATATAGTACGATTGAAGAACAATGAGCGCATTCATGAGGGGCGACCCGTTCTTCCGATTTTTTTTATGTATTTTTTGACTGCCTTTGCGGTAAAGTGAAAAAAAAAATTGCTCTTGAACTTAGTTACAATCGACTGGGTTTTGAAAAGGTCTCTGTAGGTAAGATGCGAGGGTTTTTCATTCTCCGCACTCCACATTAATGTAATCTCGGTGGCGTTCGCGCACTCGTTCACGGTCTTCTTTGATGCATATACGAGTGCATGCTTTTTGGTAGCCCTCTCAATGTTTCCCCGAGTTGTAAAAGTGCAGCAGCATGCTGCTAATTAACATGTTTCGCTAGAGTAAGAGTACTTTAACCTTCCTTTTTCTTTTGTATGCAAAAAAAAAAGAAGAAATGAAAACAAAAAGACAGCTAAGGAATGAAGCCGAAAAATGGAGTGGGTGGATTTAAGTACGACAGGCTGTGTTTTTTTCTTATGTTTTATTTTGGAAGCCTAGTGCATTGGTTGTGGATATCCACCATGCGCGGAATTTTTGTTCTTTTACTTCTCTATTTAACGAATTAGCATTGTAGTCGTTGTTGCATGAAATTATATGCGATGCAATTACTTTGTGGATTTGTTATTTTTTGGGGTAAAAATGTTACTTTGAACTGTTTTTAAGCTTTGTTTACTGTCTAAATGGAATCGTGTCTAAAACGTTAACCAAAATTATGGCATACGTCGCTACGTGATATCCCAGGAATTTACTTTAACCAAAGTAGCATGCAGCATTTGTTTGAAGTATGTAAATACGTACAGAAGAATATAAGTATACCTACGTATATATTTAGGTACTTTTCTTTAATTAGGATGAATAAAGGCGGGTTTTTTTACAGCTGAAATTTACTTTGAAGTGCACTTCAATTATGTTGCATAGATGAATAGGACAATAATAATAAGGGGACTTTTATACCTAGTGGAAATGTGTTATTTAATTTTTTTTTTTCGTCAGTAAGTAGATTATGCTTTATGGAATGGGAATTTCTTTAGAGGATGAAATCAAACATACCGTTGAACTGTCAAGGGAACTGGTCATACTGTGGAGTTCTACCTTGAGCTTGCCTTGTGGGAGGGGTGAAATTAAAATTATGGCCTTGCAGTGTAAACATAAGATCTGATAATTGGTACCTACCTTGCAAAAACAGAAGCATTTTTTGGATTTTCGGTCCTCATTACAATGTCTGCAGAGAGACGCATTTTACAAGCCCCTTAAATCATGATGAGATCGAATTAGAGATTTGTGCGACCGATATCTTATAATTTTAATGGATCTATAAAATACACTAGGACAAAATGTAACAAAAAGGATCTGAAACATGAGGGTTGCTTTCGATTGTGACTAATATGGCATCTGAACGTTTCTGTCGACACAAGCATTGTGAATTATTATTGTTAACTGAACGATTATTGTTTACTAAAACAAAGTCATTTGGTAGCTTATTTCATGGTTAAATGTACCTACGAGATAACTACGAGTATTTATAAAAGAGCTCCAAAAATTGTATATTGAAATGTAGAACCTAGAAATTATATCGCGGTAAAATATTTTTATTTTTCAATGTAACCTGCTCTTACATTAATGCATTTATTACATCTTGAGATTAACTTTTCTATACCCTCAAAAAAATAGTTTTCATCTTTCTCTCCAAAATGTTCATTAATTGCATCGGTAAATCGATTACCACGAAGTTTTTTTTTTAAATCTGGGAACAAAAATTAATCGCTAGGGGCAAGTTCCGGGCCATAGGCTGGATGTTGAATTTTTTCGAAACCTCAATCCCGTACAACAGCCTTAGAAATCCATGCCGTGTGCACCGGAGCATTGTGAGCGATGTGAGCATTCGAGGCACCCATCTTCCACTGACTTTGGAAAGATTTATACAGTCATGAACAATGGTGTGTATGGTACCAATAGAAAGGTTAATCTTCATAGGTATCGTTTTAACCTTTACTCGGACATCCTCAAGTACAAGTTTCTCGACTTGTGTAATGTTTTCTCCGGTGCAGCCAGTTAGTGGGCAGCCTGAGCGAGGGTCGTCTTCAAAGCTCTCCCTGCCACTTTGAAATAAACCTGTCCACTTTTGAACAGTTGATAACGAAGGTGCAGAATCTCGAAAAACAGCCACCATCTCTTCGTGAATATTTATTTTTTTTTTACTTTTTCCTTGTTTAGTAAGAAATTTTATCACAGCGCGGTTCTCAATTTTAGTGATCATCGCGACAACAGCCATTTCACCTTCGTTCAACGCAAAATACAAAGCAAAATAATCACAGCCAAATGAAATTTTACAGTAAAACACTTGAATTACGGGGCTACTAAAATCACGAAATATTTTTTACACATCTTTGGAGTATCTCCCCCATACCGCGAATATATTGAACTCCCCTCGTATGAAGAAGAGTGAAAAAATAAATAAGACTATATTGAAAGAATGTCTAAAAAACAAACAAATTCAATTCAATACATTCCCGGCGAAGTACCCTAAATAGAGAAAACTTATTACTATAGTCCAGTTCTATATACTCTAAACTAAGACCCATTTTTAGGAAGTCTATCTAGAAGATCTACCAAATAGGGCTAGTAGTAGTCAATGGCTCCTAGAATCAATCAAAAAACTTGCGCAACATTTTCGGAAACTCCTCCATATCGCTTTATATTTTTCATATTTAATTACATATGTATAGTCATCAGTATTTCAAACAGTAGTTATAAAATAAAACTCTGCTGCTCTACGATCATTATACTTGTCCCCATAATTTTCCCCAAAAGCTAGTTTTATCTTCTCAATCTAAAAATAAAAAACCACTTCCTCTACCAGAATAGTCTCATGCAATTATACATCTTTCTATACAAACAGACAAAATGCTTGTTAGCCATGTTCGTCGCATGCAGTAACCTCTTTCTATCAACTGGTAACAAACGCATGAATAAAACAAAAATTACATCCAATGACCTACATTTAAAGCCACGCATAATTAAATGTTCATGTACGCAAGTATATAACATATATACTTATAGAAGCCGACATACGTGCACATGTCATCAATCTACGGTACATATACAGCGCACGCAGTAATCTTTCCCCGAAAAAAGCCCCCCAACCTAAACGCATTTAATGCAACTTACGCACCAGCATTTGTAAGCTGAAGCTATTTGAAGTACAAGTACTATCCACCAGTGCACAAAGCCACGGATAATGAAGACAAACAAGAATTCTCTGTCATGTTCATCCCACTCTGTTGGACACGTTAATTAATTAAAACGCATTACCATAGCAGGGGGGAAGCCTTCGAGTGAAAATATGTCACGCATAGCGTTTCATTTAAGAGGACCGACAACATCGCCCCAAAAAAATACCCTCATGCACATCGTAGCCAAATTTCCCCTCTATATGCGTGTGCAACTTACCAGAAACAAATTTAAAGCATAAGCTTTGCACATAGGCAAGCTAAGCACTGGGTGTAGTAGCTAGTAGGCACCTTGCCCAAAGAGTACAACAAGAAATGCACGCACAATTTATATACCCACGAGCGACTGCTGTCGTCAGGGGAGCTAATCGTATGTGTCATTTTGGCAGCCAACATTTTTCATAATTTAAACAACTAATTTGTCTAGTGTGCGGACACGTGCAAAAATGAAATCCAAAAAAGATCCACATAAGCTGAATGTAAAAAAAAAAATAGAAACCTGATTATCACTTCAAAAGAAAAAAATCAAATGATTTATGCAAACTTTGCACAATATTTTTGTTTTTGTCAACCTAATCGAAAAGTGCGTGTATGCGTTGTTCTCCCCCTAACACAAGTATAG
Organism: Cheilosia vernalis; assembly: GCA_949126925.1. Classification (NCBI taxonomy): domain Eukaryota; kingdom Metazoa; phylum Arthropoda; class Insecta; order Diptera; family Syrphidae; genus Cheilosia; species Cheilosia vernalis. The sequence continues at coordinate 10,433,883 of OX421362.1, forward strand.
ACGAAACAAAGCTCGAAAATAGTAAAAACGAAGAACAAGAAGCTCTCACAACTCCTAGCTAGCTGTTTGCTTTTGCTGTTGGAGATGCGAATGACACGCACGCACAATCCCATACATTGGGACAATTGTATGCGCCAAAGCAAAGCAACACTTGCCCGGATGCGTAAAGCGGTTTATATAGTACATAACGCAAGTCTGACATTAAGACCTCATAAATTAGCTCTGTGTTAGTGGCCGACTCCAATACACCGATCTGTAGTTGATTTCAATAGGTTTTGGCTAATTATGAAATGTGCTTATACGCACTGGGAACGATGTGTGCGTTGTGGCTGCGCATAGGCCTTCTTTTGCAATAATTCGGAATGTTGTGTCTCTATACGCTTTTCGTTGTGCTGCTATGTACGCCAGAATATTCAAGGTTTCGCGTTTTACACTGTAAATGCGTGCGGGAAGCCGAAGCTTTTCCGCATGCACTTGTATCTGTGCGTAGGTATGCGATCATTTACGCCAGTTAATTTGCTGTAGCTATATACACTGTTTATGTAAAACAAAAATGCGTATGATGTAACGCTGGGGAAGCAGAATGCGATTTATTGTAAAAAAAATGTTTTCTGTTGAGTTTTTTGATATTTTGCAGTTGGCGCTGTGAATTTTAGGATTTTTCATCTTGCATAAATTATTATTCTAACGCTAAGAGCAGTTAGGTATAGGTTTGTTATGAATTTACAATTTTAAATTCAGTGGCAAACGAGCAGATATTGCCAACAAATATTTATAAATAAATATTTATGTACGGATTCAAAATAGAATGGAAGGCAGTTTATGTCGTCGTTTGTAATAACCGTTATTCCCTTACACAGACAATTCATTAGTTTTATTAGACAATTCAAATGTTGATAGGTAGTTTGCGAGTTTTATAGCAATGCGCTGGACATTTTGTTTTAAAAATCTGTATAAGCGGCAGATGATCAATTTATCATGTAAATTATATGAGCAATCATAAAAACTGGTTTCCATGAACACATATAGACAAAAGCAATTAGTTTCTAGAACCAAATATACATACCTACCTACATATTTACAAAAACCCAATTCGAAATAAAGATTAAATTCCATAATCATCAAAATTAAAACTCAATGTTGTAGGCTCGCAGCTCGGACAATAAGCTTTTATTGCTACAATGCGTGAATACTACTTAAAGGCCGGTTAGAGCGGATTAGTGGCTTAAAATCAGCTTTAGTGGCGACGTATGACAAACCGATAGGCTTCGCCCTTGATAACACATTGCGTTTTAGTTATATGTATTTAATCATTTGTTAATGTAATAGATCTTCCGAATGTGGAGCCTTGTAGCTTCAAGCGGTTAAAATATGTTGATGAGATGAGTACATATTATTCTTTGCGCAGGCGAGCGGCTTGCGTTTGTTTCAAGTTAAATGCAATGATATAAATGGCTATGGTCAGACCAAACCAGAGGACTTAAAAAAAATCATTAAAATATTTTGAAATACATTTTAAAAGCTGAGAGGAAACTAAGTTAGGTGTTCATTTAACAAAACTTAGACCCGTTTTCTGATACTACTCATAGCGATTTAAGTTCCACTTAAAATCTTATGTGACAGTTAATGACAAGGAAAAAGTATAGCCCATAAGGTATTTAAGTAGAACTTTAATCGCTATGAGTAGTATCAGCAAACGGGCCTTAATCCCATTTAGATTTGTTTTCATAAGAATTAGACTTTGTAAAATTAAACGGAAATATTGAAACGAACTTGGGACTTGGGAATATTTTCAATTCTGAAATGAAGGGGCTCTAATTTTCTTAAAAAACAGTTTATGTATAAGTATGAACACTCACCTTTTTTTTTGTCAAACGCCGCTTAAGTCAAATCTTCGATCCTTGTTGTGATATTTCATTTAAATGAATTTCGAAATTTAAAATTTTGAATTTTCCGAAAATATTTTCTTGATTTGGTCACAATTATTTCTTGTTTTATAATTCTAATGTTTTCACTTTGATTAGAGTAAATATTTTTATTTTCCTCAATTTTTCTTTTTTTATATTTCTTTTAGATTTATTCAGCTCTATAAATGGGTTTCGATACGCGTATTTACTTTGCGAATAAATAAACCGAAACGAAATTTTTGATATATATTCACACACACTGATTATAAACACTGTAATTATTTTGTATTTTTTTCGTGTGGTGCTATAGATTCCAAACCATTAATTTTGAAAATTTATTAATTACTTAAGGGATTAAATTTGTTATACTTTAGATTTTCTCCGTTTATTTGTTTTGTTTTGATAAATTTTGATTAGGTTAGGATGGAAAGTCTTGAATTTTGAATAATTTATTTTTTTCCTTTATTTAATTTTGTTTAATTAATTTTACATGAAAATTGAAGAGATTTTGTTCACGAGTCTTTTCGGATTGATTATTTTACATTAGTTTATATTAATTAGAAATTATTCGGGTTGTTTCTTAAATCACTGGAAACTTTTTTGTTACTTAATTTTGTCCATTATTTGTATGTGTATATGTGTTTACAAAATGTTTATTTGTTTACATTTATACAACCTTTTAATGTGGGTAATAAGTTCTTCGAAAGTATAAAGGTTTCAACTAAAATTTTACTTCACGTTGAGTATAATTTTTTTTTTTTTTTTTTTTTGTGTCAAATATATTCTAACACTGCATATGTTTTATATGTGTTCTTTTTGATTTGTGCATTTTTACTAAAATCTAGAAAGAGAAAGAAGAATTAGAAGGGGCAGCACGTTTTTGGCGGAGATGTGACTTTTACGGAAATATTTGGAACGGATGTATTTGGAGGACGATATTGTTGCTGAATCGTCAAAAAATATTAGACTTGAAAATGGTTTCGTGATGATGTTTAAACAAACAAATTGGATACATGGGACCTTCATGATCTTTTTTTTTTGCAGAAACGGCATAGACGCAGACGGTCTAAAATATACTACGATTTTCTTTGGCATTAAGTACACATAGGGTTTACCGCGAGTTATTAAATGGTATTTATTTTATTTTTTTTCCTTAAATTGAGGTTTTAGTCGTTGTTTTTCAAAAACAAACATTTTTCTAATTTTATTTATTCTTTGTCACTTGTATTTTTTTTCCAGTAGAAATGCCTACATTTTTTTATGTCTCTGTATTTAAATTATGTAAATTTTGCTAAAACAAATTGTAAATTCTAAACGAAAATAAAATTTCAAAATTGTAATTCACCCTCAATTGAAGCAAATTTGAGTTCAAATGTCCACAATAACTAAATATCTGGGCTTTTGACCAATAGATTGAATTTTACAGTGTATTTGACAAAAACAAAGAAATAAGAACAATTGGGTCAGTTGTTGTGTTTTCGTTAAGAAAATTCATGCTAGATGTTTTTTTGTTGTTGTAATAGGTTATGCTCTAATTGTATTCCTGTTTCGATGTTGAATAATGAATCGTTCTTTTTATTACCCATAATTTTACACGGTAGCAATAAATAGGTTCTTGACAGCCAGGACGCATCAGCACTTCCATTATTGTAAATTGTTGGTGTTCGGAAATATGCATACCTACATATAATAATATTATTATTATGTATTATGTTATATTTGAAATAGAAATAAAAAAAGCTACAGCTGTACCTACTAATTTCAGTGAAATTGCTTCACACACTTTTTATGGTCAATTGATATCACCAAGTCTCAATATTAATCGAACGCTAACTTATCCTGCAGCTGTGTTCCTTTGTGTTGTATGACATGCATGTCTTCAATATCAGGTCATACAAAAATGGCAATCATTGCCTATTCATTGCTCCGCCATTTGAAAGTACATTTTTTATAAAAAACGTTAAATAACAAAATTTAATTAATTCTAAACAATTTTACTACCGTAATGATGGTTGACCTTCCCATTTATGATAAGTTGTAATATTCTAACCTCGAAGCCGTTAAGTATCCATAACAATACCATGCGTAGGCTACTTAAACTGTTGCCTTCAAAGCGCATACCTACATCTACCTTTACGAGTAAACGTTACGTTATTTCTTGGTAGATATTTTAATGATAACACTAACAGTACCTAACAACGCAACTTTCAATTTCCCTCAAAACAAAATTATTGCTGAATGAAAAATTGAAAAACAATAACATAATATGTTAGATCGCATTTTATGGTCATACACTGTCGTCGACTATATTGTTGCAAAATATTATTGCCCATTTAGATAATCGCATTATCTCACTACTGATAGAGTTCGTGAGTTTAAAAAAAAAAAACTATAGTATTAAAACAATGATAGAACAAGAAATAAATCAAAACAAAAAAAAAAAAACTTTTGAAATGCCTAATTTCTATAAAAATATTTGTCAAGAAGACGCAGACACACTTTCAACAGCTCTCTTGTAAATGACCAAAAGCCTGGTTGTGTTTTGTCCGCAAATCTGATTGAAGATAAAACTAACATAATTACTACTTAACTACGAAAATGAAATAATAAAAGCGACACGTTTGAAAAAAGCATTTTGAAGTAGGTACTGATAAGAATTATGTACCTATGTGTGTTCTGTATTTAGGGAGGAGAAAAAAAAGTAAGTACAACAAAATTATGCTGCTGTATTAATGTTGGCTGAGTATGGTGAACTAAAGCTTATTGGGAAGGGGGTGTGATTTAAAGACCGCTTATGCTGCCATACTTGTGAAGAATTTATTATTATTTTTATATGCATAAAGTCGTATGGTGTGAACATGTGAATATGATGCAGATTGTGCGATTGTCGCACACTTTATCAGATATGACGTAGTAACCTACATTCAGTTTGGGAAGTCTTAATGAGTTTATTTGTTTTGTTTTTGTGTGTTCTTGTTCCTGGGCTAAGGGTTCATGTGACTAATTGAAAACGGATATGTGTACAATCAGATAGTTTAGGATTCGCTTACATTCCTTTTAACTTCATTTCGGATAAAATCAGAGGGATGAAATCACGTATTGGTTTAGACCAGACTTTGATGTCGCTTATGTTATATAAGAACCGGAAATAAGTATTCCAGTTGAAATTCAATTGCAAGAAAGTATTTCGAATATAAGCTACAATATACACGTTTTAAAAATATGTATATGTACTTCATTTGTTTTCTTGTTTGCACACTTGCGATTTTAGCCTGAAATTTACCATTTGTGTTGCCTCAGTACAGTAGATGCACTAATATAATGCTCATTACTGTTTCGGCTTATCTCCCTATTATTTAGCACTAACCTTAATAAATAAAAAAATTCTGATAAGATAAACCATAATCGTGTGGTAAAAACTATAATATTTAAGAGAACTATTTATTTATTCGTGCGTATAGAAAACTTTTCTATATTGGAAGGACAATGTTCATTTTTTTTTGGCAATAGAAATATGGGTATATGGGAAGTGAATTGTAAGTGTATAAATCACATAAACGAGTTCATTAGTTAGTGACACATGAAAACTATATCTTTATCTCATTTGAAATAAAAAGTTTCAATGGCGGTATCGTTTCTTCACATAAGCACTACTTCTCGCAGGCAATTGTTTTTCCAAAAATGTTTGACGAAAGGTATGCACTCGTAGGAGGTTTTTAAAGATTGAGAAACACAGCCGTGTTGAACCTTTGACATAAATAAATAATAATCTACAACCAGACTTTAAATGTGATCACCTAGAAACGTCCAGATAATTTATGTTTAAAGAAAGATTTGTTCTTCCTTACATCTGTACGTTAGATAAATCAATATATTTTAGGGGTCAAAGCTGAAGATCAAGCGCTAAGTGTTAAAGCATCCCCTTAACGTATTCAATAAATGTACCTATACACAAATAGAATACTACGGGGAATATTTTGTGTACGATCACGACACAGTCTTGTGTGAACGGATCCGTAACAAGTGCGTACGTACGTAACATAATTAGAAATAACTACGTCACATTTCAGTGGCGACAATAACAAAGGTAATGTCGTTGTCTTGTACTAATTTGATGAAATATATGATCGATATGTTCATCAGATGATCGTTGTAGGTAAGAGATGTTTTACTTTTAATTTATCTAGGTATACCTACATAAAGTAGAGTAACGATATTTTGGGAAGAATGCAAGACTGACCAAGGTGCCAATAAACCAATAAATAAGTATTCCTTTAGATACCAGAAATGTGCATACCTACGTACCTATAGATATTTTTGTAAAACCTACCAGGCCTTCTAAACTGTCCCTTATGTCCTCTACGTTTAAGTAATTATTCCCGCATATTTACATAATTTTTCCTATTAATAAGAAGAAGTTAGTAACTTTGAAATTTATTATACCCGTCATTGAAACATGCGAATAAATATAACGCCTGTTCTACAGACAATTTTTCGTACGCTAGATTTTATAATCTTGTTTAAATATAAAACGCCTATTTTAGTATTGAGACCAAGGGTTTATCAAGCCAATGATAGAAAGTTTCCATTTAATGCAAATCGGTCGTATACCTATTACCTTTCCTCAAAAATAGTGTATTCAAAAAGTGATCTCGTTTTTGTGTTTAAAACAGTTTCAGTTGTTTCGTGTTGTTTCAAATGCAAATACCATCCATTCCAACAGCAGAATTTATTTTTATCCAAAGCTTTTTCAAACTTTATTAACTTGCACATACTGAATCGGACTAAAAATTTTACACAATGATAGAGAAGAAACCAATGAGTCTCAAACTACAGTATGGTTACGGTTACTGAGATGGACTTTACTTTAATAAACATACCTATTTCACTTCCAAATAAATGTAGCCAATCACCAAGCACAAATGTGTTCTTATGAATTATCTGCTGTCTGCAGTCGCTATGCCGCCAAATTTCTTATAGTGATTCTTATAAGAACTCAACCTATACCCACCAACAAACCTAATTTTATTTTTTTTGCACTGACAGGAGAAAACCAAAAACGACTAGGTAAATCAAGATGCGGTATTTGAAATGTATGTACCTGCTAATTGCGCTGGACATGACGAGTTTGGCAAACACTCACTTATAGCTAACTGTGGTACTAGAGAAAAGGCGAAAAAGCTTTTATTGGCAAAAAAAAAAAAACCTAATTTAATTACACAACTAGCCATGTAATGTGAAAGAGTGTGTAATGTATGCCTTGATCCCTTGATGAACAGTAGAAGTAGTTAGAGATAGAGAGTAGAGAGAGAGTACCTTTCCTTATTCCTTGTACTGCAGCTGAACACACTTTGTAGGTACCATACCATACCATACCAATGGAGCAGCAGCAGCCCCTTGCCTTGGTGTGTGTATCTGCATGGAATGAATTTATTTTTAGAGTAATCCTTATGGTATCCTGGGTGTTTTAATTTTTTCTAATTGCGATTGCGAGTGTATAATCCAACAAGAAATCGTAATCCAATTATATTTCGAAGTTGCCAAATATTTCCCAATAAAAATCACTTCACACCATAAATTTTCCACACTAGTGGCACGCAAATGCAATTTAATTGCAACCAATATTTTTGTTTGCGTTCACAATTTGTCGGTTCTCACCATTTTCAAATGCAGTGCTGTTATTATTAATCTACACTTATATTTCACTTGAAAGATTTATTGATTTTTATTTTTCGTTTTTGTGCGTTACTAATTATGTATACGCACTTGCACGACGAGTCACGACTTATATTGAAAAAAACGGCACGAAACAGAAATGATAATAATTTGGAAAAATAAGGGTGGAAATGCATCCACCTAACAACAATCCACTATTGTTTCACTCATATCACGGACACAAGAAGAGCGAATCTTTTATTTATACGATACCAAATAAAAACGAACAAATAATAATAAATCTGTAGGTATCTTCACTTAATTTTGTTGTTTATTCGATAACATTTCGCCGTGTTTGCTAATTTTTTTTTGTTTTCGTTATTATTATTATTTTCTTTGTGTACATAAAATATGCATATATTTTTTGTTTTATTATTTTATTTGAAAAGAATTAAAACGTTACATTGACGACGACGACGAGTGCACACTACTGCGCTGCGAGCACCTCCGAAACCTAGGGCCGAATAGCCAAACATGAATTTCGTGAATTGCGTTTTTTTGGGGGCCCACGAACCAGAGTTACCACTGTGTGTGCCTGCCTGCGTTGTGTGGTTGAATGCTCTTCAGTGCTACCGCTACTGCTGTTGCTACGAATGCTGCTGCTTTTTTGCTAAAAGTGTGGTAGTGCGCGCGTTTGGGCTTTGCCATGAATGTGTAAGTGAACTTCACCGACACGGCTATATGGACTTTATTCAACCCTCCAGCAATTTTTCGATTTCGTTTTAGGAATATTGCCGAAAAAAAAATGCGATAGAGATAGACCAAGATGGGGCGATGGCGCGAAATGCGTGCGAATGAATGAATGATCGAGAATACTCTGGTAGAAAAGAAAATTAGTGAGGCTGAGGAATTGCACGTGTGGATACATTCAACGCACGCACACAGAAAGATTGCAGTTTTTGTTAGAGACGAGTTAGAAAAAATATTGTAGAAGGTTGATGGGATGGTTGAATCGTTGAATTACGTGAAGGGTGGAAGGTGGAAGCCGAAGAACACAATAGAGAGCAGTGAGTCCGATCTGGTTAGGTAATTTGCCGAATTTTGTTTTTGCTTTTCTCTTACTTTTAGATATACGTAGAATAGAATAATTTTGAATTTCAGTTCTGTTGGATGGATTTTGCAGTTGGTTTTTGTAAAGAGGGGTGCGTTGTAAGAAGAATTAGAAAACTTTAGGTGGTGTTGCCGTGCACGTGTTTCTTTAGTGCAGAGCTTGGGTATTATCTGTAGGTACCTAGTCTTAATAAATAACAGTAGATATACCTACCTGGGTTCCGCAGGATAATAGTATTGCATTATATTAGAAAATTAAATAATGATTTAACGTATACCTATAAGAACAATTCTATTTACTATTTAAAAGGCATAGGTTGAATATAAAACAATTTGAAATGTCAGTCGCGATGATTCTCTAAATCTACACCATGTACGCAACAAATAATAATTACATCTTCCTAATAGAAAATGCTACTTATTACTATGTTATGAAAAGACAATCGCGCAACAGTAGTTTAAAAAAATAACCTACCTCAACTAAGAATCTTTACAAAAAAAAAAAAATAGCTTAGTACCCAATTCAGCCAATAAAACGTTTGACAACTTCTGTTAAACCAAAATGTACCTACCTATTTTAAGTTATTCTAATGCAGTGGTAAGCAACCTTTTCAACAGCTAGCTCCTCATGACGAATTACAAAATCGCATGTCAGTCAAATAGAAATTCCCAATGTTCGTTGAAGAATATATTTACAGCATAAAGAGTTTTAAATACTCGTGCTTGTATAGGTTTATGTTTGATTATTTTTTTTTAATTTATTGAGAAAAAGGCATTTTTAATTATTATTTATTAGTAACTAATGTCAGATGTTTAATGCGACTTTTAAGGACTATTCACATGAGAGCGAGCGAACGAATTGCTGAAATGCGAACAAACCACTTTTGATGCATTTATGAACAGAAAATTGTACATTTTACTATTCCAAGAGTAGGATAGTTAATTATCCGATCAAAATGTATTAAGAAAACATGTTAATAAACAGTTTAAATAACGAAATTTCGAATAGCAAACTTTTTGCCGCGAACGAATACACCCTTGGCGCGAATTGTCAAAGTTTATTCACAATCCACATCATTCAATTCGCGTTCCACAAACTAAGGAATAAAGCATTCGTTCGAACTTAACGTCAAACTCAAAATGTTATAGAGACATAGGTATAACGGCGACGGTCATTGGATTCGTGGGTTTCTGCGACCAAATTAAATGTATCATGTGAATGGACTGTCAAAACTTGCGAATATTCGTTCGTTCGTAGGTAGTTGATCGCTCTCATGTGAATGATCCTTTAATGTTTAATTTTGTTAGGTATATGTATTGTGTTCTTTGCATCAAAAGTTTTGAATTCAAATTGTGTGTCGCAATCCCCATGCCCCCCTTGGAGCCATGTCCCAAGTCCCACCGATTGGGAACCAAAGTTCTAATGAAACAATTATCTACTACCTTACCACCAAGTTAAAAATGTGCGTAAATATAGTACTTAAACATACAATCCGAACCTCAATGGGTACCCTCAGCCAAATGCAAAGAATCGAAGCAAAATCTGCCCACAAAAAAAAAAACGGTTTAACAGAAAAACAACAACTCTGTAGTTCTCGATGCACGTGTAGTAGCTTGCAGCGATGCTGTATTAGTGTGAAGCTCCTAAAATTCCAAGAATTGCCCACTCACACAAATATCTTTGTATATTTTTGTTTGTTTCTTCACTTCATTCCTAGTTTCTAAGCATCCCGAACGATTTTAGCAAGTGCAGATTTTGGAATGGGTGTGGGTGAGTGCGCGCTGACTGCGCGCAATGGTGTTAGTTTCTACGTTTGGTTTGTTTTATTTTGTCTTGTGCTTCTCTTCGTTTGGTTTGGTGGGCTTTTTTCGGATATAATTTAGCATGAACCTACCAACACATTGGAAGCAAATTAAAAATGCAATTGTGTGTTGGAGAAGGAGCACAAAAAAGGGGTATCGTACGTAAATCGTAGTATCGTATAGTATGAAATGAATTTTGTTTTCTTCTATAAACTTAAGAGAGAATCGGTTTTTTTTTTGTGTCTGGTACTGATACTGATTCTTCGTAGGCCATGGTTGGACTGGACGTGGACACATTGCGCTGGGAACTGGGAATCTGGGATACTTGCGTTGCGAAGTTGCGATGACATAAGAAGCATTAGAAAGAGAAAATGTTGTATGCAAAGGAAGAGAGCAAAAGCTAGTTAAATCTTAAATTTAAATATACGTGTGGTTGATGTTGATCTTTATTTAACATTTTCTCTTTGATATGGTAGGTACCTATTTGTGTAAGAATAATAATTGTGTTATGGAATGGATTGGCTCTGGCGGGTGGGAAGTGCAAGTCAGGCCGCAAGGATTAGATGTTTCATTGGGGTAGTGTGTATTACTTATTTCGTAAGCTTACGCTCCTGGTGAATTCTCAAGATGATTGGTCCGAAATTAGAAGCTAGGTACCTATTTTGTTCTTGACTAGATTCAAGACCGAAACTTGAGCAGCATTAATATAGGAACATGAGTCAATGTAGGTACAAGGTACTTATGCACATGTATACCAACCTACATATTATACTTTTGTCAAGCTATTCAATAACAAAAATAGTAGCAGCTGATTGGAACCGAGGCTGTTTACAAAATCAAAATCTTAATCAACTAAGTTGTACCTATACGTACCTACCTATACCTATATACATTTCTTCAGCAAAATACCTTACCTACTGTGATATTTTATATAAGTGATGTCCTCAATGTCCTTTATTATTATTTATTTATTATGTTTATGTTTTGCTGTGTTATGGGCGAAGGTGCAATATAAATACAAATTAAGAATATATTAAAAAATACCTATGATGTAAGCAACAACAACAATTTTCAAATGAATTTTCAAATGCAAAAAGTTCCATGTAAGTAGATATGTATAGTTCCATAAGTTCCCAAGTTGTGTTTTTTAAGGAATTGAATATACCTACCTAAGCCCATGAGGATGTTGAAAAAGAACCGACGAAACGAAGGGTGCAAGGATGAATTAAAACAATAAGACCGTTAAGCTTATTTTCCAAAAAGCTATAAAGAATAACAAAAATTGGTCGAAAAATATTATACCTAGGTATCAACAAATTGGCTGTTACGTATATTTGACCCCTGACTCCAGTCATAGGCTTTTATGTATGAGTTGGTAGTTTCAGATAAACAAATTCATTTCACATTTTTCATACCTAGGTATCAACCAAGCCTACCCAATCCAGATCTATAAAGTGTGTTTGGTAGGACGTTAAAATTTAAATCAAGCCTAGGTGCCCGGCTCTTCGTCTTCGTAGAAGTGTTTGGTAAGAAATAGAAATAGACCTCGAGCCTAGCCCAATAAATTGTCTACAAATTTCGATCAATTCTTTGTCAGTCCATCTTGCCACTTTCTTTTTGGGCGGAATATTGAACATCCCTTCAAACGCATTTTTTCGCAGCAAGTCCAGCAACAGCAATCACTGTATTTCTCTTAGCTTGCAACTTTATTTCAAGAAAGAGCTTATAAGATTATTGCTGCGTGCTGCCCAAACAAATCCCAAATTCAAAATCATAAGAGAGCCCACCAGTATGGAAAGATTTCGACCTTGTGCTGTGCATTGTGCTTGTGTTCTCAAAATCTCAAGCAATTCTCATTCTACTTCACAAATCCCAGAGTAGCAATGTAGCATTAGTTAAATATTATAGCACGAGAGCGTGGGAAAATAAGTTCTCTAAATTTGTGTATTGCCTTTGCCTTATTAAAATTATAAGCAACCGGCGAGCCGGTCATGATGGCGCACACACCCTTACAACAAACTTAATAGCTCCATCTTTCTCTTGCAGCAGCAAAAAAAGTAGAGAATATTTTTTGAACAACAATGGTTGAGCCTTGCGCGCGGTGTTCGGTGTAACCCTACGGAAAATACGCATACTATGGCCAGCGAGCTTCTCTCCTTAAACCTCATGGATGCACACTTACCTAGTTGGTTTGCAATTTTTCGCTGCTTCTCCTCTTATTCCATTTGGAATAAAGAAGCTTTTTTTATGTCACTGTATGGTGTGTTGTGTCTTGTGTGTGGCAGCAAGCGCAGCTCTGCTTCGCGTTCACTTCACAGTTCACACTTCACAATGCGTGAAAGCTTACTTACGAACGATTTGTTTATGGTGCTCTCGGTCTTCGGCTGTTCTCTCTTTTGTAGATGTATGATTGAGTGGGGGCTTTTGCCCACGCACATATATACCACGCAGCACGCACTATTTTCGGGGCTCACTATCTGGTTATATACTAGCTCGCTCACTCCTATCTGCTTGCTATTGTATGCTTGCGTGCTGCGTGTATTGCGTAGCTTCCTATTGGAAAAGCCCGAGCGCCATTGCAGAATTCGTTTGCTGCCTGCTGCCAATTTGAATTAAAAAAAAATTTAACGCAGTTATGTGAAAAAAGACGACGATGTATTAGTGTGCTATCTGTGTTGGTATTTCTAGGGAGTAGATTTGTGTGCTCTGCTTGTACGTTGTACCTAAGTGCTTAGAAAAACAAAAAGAAAATTATGAAAAAATAGAAATAGGTAGAGCAAAAAATTGCTGAGAAGGTACCTACCTAGCTCGGAATATTATTTTTATTTCAAAGCCAAACAACGTGTAGGGTGTGTTGGGTCGGTTGCGTTAGATTCAGATGGCTGCTAACATCGAACAAGAGAAAATTATTGGAAGGTAAACGTAGGTTCAATCCAAATTACTACAGGTACCTACCTAGAGTCGTATAGTTACGAGAATCTAGTCCATGTTTCGCAGAAGGCTTCAAAAGTGCCTTGGGCGCATCCAATAAAATGTTGCCGAATAATGGTGGAAAGGAATTAGGTACCTACCTCGAAGCATTTTTAATTTTTTTAATCTGGAAAAATAGGGCATTAAGGTGCCACTGATAAAAGAAAAACTGTATACCTACCCTCTAAATGTTGTCCAGTAGTTCGTCATGCCTTTGCAACTTGTGTCAACTTTTGTAAATATTTGATTGCAATTTAAGGTTTGCCAAACTGAAAAAAAAAATCCCAATCCTGTTGAGTATCAAGCAAGTTGAGCATTCCTGCGTAAATTTGGACAAGTTTTGACTTAAACTATATAAATAGGGATGCCAGACGTCCCCCTCTAGAGGAAGCAGCCCTCCCTTATTCATACAAAAATGATCAGTAATACTAACCACTGTCCGCCCTTATTAAGTCAAAATTCAATAAAAATAAAGTGCACGACTGGGTCGCACGAAACTTTCTCGTTTAGTGCGAGTCTGACTGACTTTCAGAGTCTTCAGCAAATCGTTTGCTATTAAGTTACAAAAGACCACATTACCTAAGAAATTAATTTTTTTTACAATCGTATGGAGCATTTTCGAGATATTTCGAAATATCAAAAGTACCGTTCTTCGAGTTTTTAGCCAAAAACTGAGTACGCAGTCCTGGTAACCTCACCTACTTAAGCTTAAATATCAATTTTGGTTGAAATCGTTAGAGCCGTTTTCGATCAAATCAAACTGGTAGGAAAATTTTATATGGGAAGTACCATTAATATTGAGGTTACCTTGAAAAAAAAAACACCTCCCGAGCTGTAAGCCCAAAAACTCAAAATCCGAGGTTTGAACGTAATCCGGGAAGCCGTTTAGGCTGTAGGCCTGTGGAAGGACGGACAGACGGACAGACGGACAGACCGGACAGAATTTTGTGACCCACTTTTTTGAGTTCCTCTATCATCGTAATATCAGAATTGATTAAAATCTCGAGTTCGAAATTTTGTACGAAACCAATATCTTTCTCGTTCAATTGAAAATTTAGAAAACACTTTCTTTTAATATTTTTAACAAGATTCTCTGTGAACACATCCATTTGAAGGGCAAGTGAACTTTCAAAGCTGAGTGCATCCACGCACGAACTACTTCTCAATTCAAGCGCGAGAGTTGTTGTCCTGTAGGTACGTTTTCGTTTTGTGCTGTCATCTGACTCTCTTTCCGTTTTTGTTTTGAAACCAAAATTTACTTTACTTAGGTGAATAGGTAGGTACTTTGTTTAATTTGTATTTTTTTTTTGCTTTTCTTAAATAAAGTAGGTATGTACCTACATAAACAACTTTGATGCTTTTTCCTATATGTGGAAATAAAATGAAATATGTGCTGTATGTAGATATCTAATGAAACTTATTTTTATTTCACATTTTATGGACTCCGGTGTTCAAAAAAAAAAAAACGTTTGTCCCCCTTTTTGAACACTTGTCACTCTACAAAACTCACGATGTCCCCCTTTTCGTATTTTTTAATCTCGTATCTGGCAACCCTAAATCTTTATAAACTGTTCTGATGCTCTGATGTGAATCTGGTAATATTCCAAACAATGTTAAAGAGATAGGTATTTCGTCTACGCTCTCAACTAATTGCAGGTGCAGCAATTCTAGCTGAAACATCCAGGGCTAAACTTGCCTATCTTCTATCTAGGGATACGACCTGATTCTTATTTAAAGTTATGGCTAGTAGTTATTTAGGAAGCAGGCTTTGCAGTTTGCTTATATGGAATTTATATGCTCTCCATTTCAAATATCTTCGAAAAGTAATATATGTAGGTGCACAGTTTACTGCTTCCGCCGATCTCCAAAATCACTACCATTATACCTATTATACTTTCTCTAGATTGACTTAAAAAGTCGAACTGCTACTGTAAGTGATCTGCTGGTTTATCATACAGCTGTAGCGTCTCCTGAGTTTTTGCAAGGATTATCTATAACTGTGTTGTTGGATAGGTAACTGATAGACAGACGTAAGAATGACTCTTGGCCATCAAATAAGACGTTTTTATTAGTTTGTCTAAACTGTTACATATAACGGTGCTGTTAGTGTGGCCTGACTTATCCACCTCCATACAAAGGATATTATTGAATGGGTTAGTATTTACATTGGTGTTTTGCTATTGCCTTAGGCAGGCAAGGCAGCCGACACAATAAAGAACTATACCTTTTCTCTTTTCAATACGATTTCAAAAAATTCACGAACCGCCTCCGTCAAGTTAAAGGATCTTAGCAGTTCCGTATGTTTTTTCTAGGTTTTATTTCCCCTACAAGTAGGTATACCTACCTAATGCGAATGCGATCTATTGCCCCGTGGCTCTATTAGTTACCAAAGACCTGAAAAACAGCATTTACAAGTTGTTGGTATTTCTGCATTCTACAATCTACATGAACACGAAAAGCACATTTTTTATACAACTTGCCGTTGGAGCTAGGGGAAGCGACACTGTGTGTGTGAGAAGTTGTCAAAAAAAAAAAAAAAAACAGCAGCATCATCACCACCATCAACTTGCTATTTTGGTAATCAACAAACGCACTTTTTTACCTTTATTCAAAACGGCAGGCAAAAACAAAAACTCTCCACACCAAAGGGTATAAGGACGAGGAACACTGCATGAAATGAATCCATTTACTTTTGGGTACTGTGTATCTACTAAATACGCATGTATGCATATACATAGACCCAGGCAGGGCAGGAAAAAAAAACTTCATAAAAACGCACTCCGGATGGTTGTTTTTGTTTTTTGTTATTGTGGGGTTGCACTTGTATTCGCAGTGCTGAGCTTGGAGACATAAGGGTGGCTGATTTATTATATTCTGGCCGCTGACTAGCGCATACAGATAAACATCATGAAGAATGAAAGTAAACACTATGGCTTCCCGGTTCCCGCCATGTCGCAGCCGTTTCGCCAGCGACTGAATTTTGTTGAACACCAAACACCCCCTGCAGCCACCCTGCAACTTGGATGGCATTTTCGACATTTCTTTTTTTTTAGGAAAATAATAGGATAGGCCCCAACAGGCACAAAGGATGTATATGCGTGGCAGTATGTCCGTGAGAAGCGGAGTGACAAGGGTTGGTATTTTTGCTAGGCCATGCAGAGTTTTCTGTGCCATTTTTTCTATTCCTTGGTTCGTTCGTTCTCTGTCAAGTGGATGTGAACATACGTACACATATGACATATTACATATGTATGTTTTGGTGTTTTGGGCTATGTTTGATTTTATTTTTCCTTTCTTTCACTTTTGGCTCTATCATTCTGTGTGTTTGAAAAAAAAGAAGAAACAAATAGGCGAATATAAATTCTGTTATTTTTTTCAGCTTAGATTGTTATTTCCGGAATTAGTTTTCATATAGGTAAGTGCGGATTTTTATACGAAATCAAAACAGGACTCGGCAATTAGTTTTTGCCCTTAATAATCGTAGTACCTATGTATCTATCAGAGGAATGTAGATGCCATTTAGAGTTGATGCATTTCGGATTCTTGTTACATACCATGTACGCTAGAAAAAATCAGAGTGTATGCAAGATAGATTCTTAAATAGGTATAGGTACACTCGTACATTGGTGACTCGTTTTCGTTTCCAGCAGTGCCTAATACGCTTTGTCAGAAGGTTATTGAGGTTATCATTAATTTTAAAAACACTTTAGAAGGACTACCAGCAAACACTTAGCCTTACTTCAATACATAAGTACGTCTTATGTATATATTTGTATTATTGGGGATTTTGGAAAGCCATTGATCATATGAGCAAAGTTAGACGTTGAAATATGGAAGCGTTAAAATAAATATCAAAAACCCCGGGAACCAGAGATCTATGGCGGCACACATTTATTGAGCAAAAGCTTTCAGTATCTTAAACAAGCCAACAAACTAGTTAAAGAACTTCATGTTTTGTATGGTATAAAAAAGTTTTCGCGTCTAAGTGACAATTTCTTACCCCCAAACATCCCAAACCCAACTAGCCAGTAGGTACCCTATTCACCTGGGTTCTGGGTATGGCACTAAGTAGGCATTCCTCCTCTCTTACTCATTTACCAGAACGTAGGTACCTATCCTGAGTACGGAATACTCACAAAAGATTTTTATTTATGTTAAATATCAAAATGCAAAAATGTGCATCTTTATAAGATATTTTCGGTTCCAAATGCCTTGTTTCTCGACTCAGCTGCCACCCCACAAACGCAACCAGGGAAAGGAATATAATTTGTTATCCCTTTATGTATGTAGGTATGTGCTTAAAATTAGTTACCATTACATCGCTTTACCTATAAAATCATGCGACACCGTATATATTCTCTGTGTTTCCTCTTGTCTAGATAATTATATTCAAACTCATCGATTTGCTTGCATAATTAGTGAACTAAAAGGGATTTCGTGCATGAAACTTCTAAGAAAATGGGCAAAATAAAAACCTCAAAGAAGGGTTAAAAACAACACTTCAAGGACATTTACCTATGTAATCTTTTGCGCTTTGTGCTTTCTTGAATTTGTAACTTACAAAATTCGAACAGTCTTGTCGATGTGTACGGGTGTATACTAGATAATTGGGCCTCGGGGATTAAGGACTTATAAAGCAAAGTACTGAAGTGGAAATGTTTAGAAACGTGTCTCATAATTTGTTCAATTCTCAAATGTAACCGTTTAAACAAGGTGAAGGTTCATTGTATATTTATATGTTGTATTTATGGTTTGTAGTTGGCTCCACAATAAACATAAAAATTGACACAGCCATCCACAATTGAATGAGGGAAATTATCAAAACAAAGAAAAAAACAGACCGAAAAGGTGCAAATATAGGTACCTCAGCGGCCTAACGCCTAAGTCGAAAAAGAGGCTGGCTTTAAGAATAATATATAATATTGACGACATTGCGCGCAGTTCAATGCCCGGCTTGAGCCCCTGTGTTTTACAACAATTCCCTGAACTTTACTATAACATAAATAAATATACATATGCCAAAAACAGAATGTTCCTCATGGCACACTAAGGCCCATTTTATTCACTCGAAGTTGAACACAACTTGGGGATTTTTATATGGAAAACTCCCCGAGTTGAGTTCAACTTCCAGTGAATAAAATGGGCCTAAATGTTTTCTTCTAACCCTCTTAAATAAGCTTAAAAAAATTTAATAATTAAATCAATGTACCTACATAGATACTTAAATAATAATTATAATAAAAATTGCTGCCTACACTAGGCGTAGCGTATCAAAAATAGAGGTATTCTTATAGTTGCACACTGCACAGTCTTCGCGCTTCTACTTGTTTGCAAAATGAATATAATGCACTATGCATGTGATGAACTTCGCAGCCTTTCAGCGTGCTCCACCTCCAAGTGGCTTGCTTTGCTTTCCATTCGTCTGTTGAAACGTTGAAGTACAACAACATCGCAAAAAAAAAAAAAATTACTGGAATTCATTTTTGCATGGAAACCGCCTTCACCATGCACACTCAACGTTGCACGCGATAAAGATTCGCGAAACGCCATTTTTGCGCATTTGTTTTCGGTTACGATTAAAGCATTTTAATTTTTAAGTATATTGATAGGCATAGGAGAATAACGTTAGACTTTTCGCGAAACACAAAAACAACTTGATTTTCATGAGTCCTTGCTTTGAAATAAGTCTCTATAGATATATATTTTAGTAGATATGTATTATTTATCAAAAATAATTATAGCAATCAGCTTATCTTTGTGCACTCCTACTTTCAAGTGAGTATAAAAGTATCTAGGTACCTATACGTTATACCTACTAAGTAGTAGGTACTTTCGAATTTATTTCCACTAGAGGCGTGCAAGCCTTTGCTGGTTTGCACGTGCTATAGGTATAGGTATAATTTTTGAACTATCATTTAAATCTTCGAACTTGGGATAACTATGTATAGATAGGTATATCACATTTTTAAAAATTAGCTGAAATAACTATAGCTAAATGAAATATATCGCATTCTTAGATGTAGGATGAAATTTTGTTTTTCATTTAGCATTGTTGACGATAACTGGTAATATATCGTGATTCGGTCCAGATTTAAAAATTGTAGTTATGAACGAGTTCTTCCAAACTTTAAAAAACATTCCTATCCGCAGAGACAAGTTAAACATTAAAACGGAAAACGTATAAGAACACTCGTGAAGTAAAATTGGCGGGGTGCCCTCGAAACCGGGATTTTCATCTAGTTGTTACAAGAAAAGAGCATTTGAAAATTGGCGCACATTTCGCTAAATCGATTGGAGTCATTTATAAAAAGGAAACTCTTTGCTTGCAAGAACGAGAGGATGTTAGTTATTCAACTCCAGTTTTTGCCTTCTGTCGTGTATAGGTATATATATATATACGGTTAAAAATCCTGGCGTTAAATTTATTTTTTTTGGGGTTGTATATAAGTCCACACCGGGAAAATATTAAACTTTAATAATTTGCATATAAATTCAAATTAAAGAACTAATACAAGATCTATTAATTTTAAATAATATCTGCTAGGTAATCTGCAAAATATGTCTGATATTAAATTTTAATACACAGACGGAGACGGGTTTTAATGCAAAACTATTTAAATTAAATCCTTATTCATATTGATAAGAACGGATTTTAATACATTTGTATTCGAATTCAATAAACTACAGATTAAAATTTAATACTTTAACCTCAATTTCAATACTTCCATAACCCATAGAATATTAAATTATAATACAATCTTATTATATTTAAAACTTCTTTATATTTGATTTAAATATCAATGGGATACATTTCAACACCAAAAATATTTTATTTTAATACTAATTTTTATTGACTAAATATTACAATACATACCTATAAAAAAATGTTCAGCGTAGGCAAATTCCCGTGTATTTTTATCCCCTTTGAAAATAATCCTATAAAGTGCCGCTGTGCTTCTTTTAGTGGGTTTATTTTTCTAGACCTTTAAATGAAGAAGAACTAATGAATGCTCGAGTTATCTGATTAATTATTTAGTCAATTACTTACTTTTTGGATAGCAATAGCTATATTTCTGAGGCAATGACCTGGAACCCACTGGAACATATCTGGCGCTTCACAACTTAAAGACAAATGGCAAATATTATAACCTCTTACAAGAATATTTTGAATTTAAATCTACTTACTTGTAAGAATAATATTCTCATTGGATATCCATGTAACTCTCTTTTTAATTATTACTTTCACTCGTTTGTATTTGTCAAGTATTTTTCTTTTACAAAAACTTTATCCGAATGATTCACTTCATTGAGTAGCACGCGCAAACTAACTCTTAATTCTTAACCAAGCGAAAAAGTAGTATATTTGGGTTCAAAAATAATACCGATATATTTAAATCTAATCACCTTGGTTCAGATTTTGTATTAAAACCAAATACAAAAATGTAATGAAGTTGATGGCCTTAATAAGTTCGTATTAAAATGTAATCAGAGTAGATCTTATATTTCAGGTCTACTGTAGCTTAATTGCAATAAATTCTTGATTGAAATATTATTTTAATATAGATCGGATTAGATTGCAGAGCAAAAATATTGGATTTCAATCTTTCGAGATTAAAATTAAGAAAATTCGTATTGAAATGAGCATTTTAATGAACAAATTATTAAATTTGAATATAAGAATATTAGGTAGGTACAGAAAAAGTTTAATAAATTTGAAATATTAAAAACAATTTTTTCTTGTATTGCATAGACCTGTAATACTGTGGAGGTATTAAAAAACGCCCCCATATTTTTAACCGTGAGACACAAGAATTATTTTGAAACTACATATGTAATTTCAATAAAAAAAAACATTAAGGAATTTAAAGATTTATTTGCTGATCATATTTATTTAACAGTGCGGGAATAACAGAGAGTCACTTTTTGGTCAACATCCTGGACGACGGGTATTAAGTTCGATCCATGGAAGAGCAAAAAATTGGATTTAACATTTTTTTCCACATCTGAAAAATGCATGGACTCGGCATAAAATTGTCGTTTCCTTCCATTTGGCCCCAAAAAGTAAAAACCTACCCACTATAAAAATAATGGTTGCGCATATAGGGTAATACATTTTTTTTTAAAATACTTATTTACAGCTACTTCACTTAGGTACCTTCCCAAGTATGTGTTGAATACACACAACTTATGACAGATTCTCATCCTACTCCAACGGAAAAATTATTTCCTCACAGCCCAACCATTCTTCTATTACGCAATTCTGGATCTGAAATTCTGAACCATATCAGATTTAGAACAGAAGCGCATGTAAAGCCCTTGCTCACTATTCTTTCGATAGACGAACGCACGTCTAATGCAATCCCATTTGATGAAAACAAAACAAAAATACAGTCATAGCCGGAATAAAGAAATGCTCAAAAATATAAAAATAAATAATTCGTTCAAAGTAATTTTAGACTTTTTGCTGTTGTTGTTGCTTTTTTTATATAATGCTTTCAAAATTACGCATCTTCTCACGCATTCCACCCACATTCATAAAAAAAATAAACACACACCGAAATGCGTTGGCCTCATTTTTCAGTCCCCTTGTGCGATAAAGAAGCCCACCGAAAATAAAATTGGCCCAGAAGTGCATACAAACCGAACAACAAATGTAGAGACAACGAAATTTGATTTTGTCGTGACCTAATTTTGTGACCCCGATTTCGATGCGTACACACTATACGGTGCGTAGCATACATTTTTATCGCATTCACATGCATATAAAACTGCTGATTGAATCCACACAAACACACATACATAATGAAGCACCCTCCGCTTAATATTCCCTTGTTGGCTTCCCTTTACCATCGGTTTCACAGTGCATAAAGCTTCGCATTGCATGTGGCTTTTTCCTGTTGGAGCTTGGGTGCTTGTTGGTGCTGTTTATTAGTCATACACGCACGCATCAAAGTAAACTCAGGCCCCAGACTAGACCTTTCGATTTGTGTTTTTGGATTTTCCATCGGCTGGTTTGGTTTGCATTTCATTCCACCCGCAAGCGTTCCTATGTCCAAATGCTGTAGAAATGTAAATTTTGTTTTAATTTACATTTTGCGTCTACATTCATCAAATCATTCATTCATCTACTACAATCAACATATCACACAGTGCGCTCGCGGTCATTGAATAATCTGTCCCCAGTCCCCTGCTATGCGCAATAATTGCCAATTAGTAACTTGCTGAGAAGCTTCTTCTAAAGAATTGAAAGATATTTGTGGTAAGATTTGGTTCTTTGTGGGGTATTTGTGGTAAAACAAAAGGTTTAGTTTTTTTTTCACATATAGCACATGAAATACCAAAATAATTTTAGATTTATTTTGAAGCCTGTTTTTAACAGTTTAAAATAAAATTAAAATATCTTCATATTTTAGTCAGTTTTTGTCACTAACCTAGACCTCATTATGGTTACCCCCAAGCACCGAAATTTAGGTACATATCACATCCACATGGCCAAGATCAAAACTTTAAATTCTGCAGAGAATAACAGCGGTCATATAGCTGCACAAGCTACCTTTATATCTATCAAAAAAGGTTTCAAGACACACTGCCATACCCGGCAAACGCTTTTGGCTAAAATTAAACATGCAAGTCCTCAGGTATCTATACAGGTGAAGCTAGAACGCACAATCTAGTTGTCCTAGAAAAATAAAAATTAATAGCTAACATCTTTGCAATTTGTTTAGACCACAGGTCTTGATAAAATACTCAGACTTAACATAGTTCCAACATCTATCACCCGCACACAACTTCACGCTTGGTAAAACAAATCATGAAACCACAAGATGCGTGCAACCAATGTGATACTTAACCTGTAGCTGTTTCATGGCCCAAGGATCTAAACACGCACCTCACCACGGGTGCTACTTTTCAGGCTATTTCTAATTAAAACATAATTCATTCGCCCTTGGTGTCCTTGTAAGAAATCACTTCCACGGATCCATTTCACAGGGCTTCCACGATTTCAATCTGCCACACTGCACTGCCTATACATAAATATATACGAATCCTGTGAGGCGAATACCTGCCCTTTCCAGTGTACTTAAGCAGAAAGGAAAAAAACAAACAAAAAATACAATAATTATCTCGACAAAAAAAACTAGAATGCTGAAAATGTTCATGTTCCCATGATTAATAACCAACTTATCAGAAGGTTCGAGTGTTTACGCACCAAACTCGTATTCGTGGCAATTTCTTTTCTCTGCTTACATTCCGGAACCACCTACAGGGCGCTAGAAAAAAAAAACTAAGTAAACTCCTTCCGCCATGGCAAGGCGATCCATTTGAAAGGGTTGTGGTGCCTGTATCCATCCACTCCTTGATGGCAAGCAGCGGGAAACCACAACAATAGTCTTTAATTTTAAGGACCGCAACCAGTGTGCCATAGGTACACGAGCAATTGCAAGAAGTTTGGAGGAGGAAAAACTCGGATGGTCATAAATATGCGTAACAACCCCAGCCCAACTCCTACCTGTCATTGAGCGTATAGGTTACAGAATTTGGTACATTTGTGCGCGTGTTGAAATTATGCAAGCGGCACCAGAATTGGTCCTAGAAACGCACAGCAGCAATAAAACGGTGAAATTTATGCGATTGACCTGAGAAAAATTCCAAAGAATTCACCCGTTCGATGAAAAGTGCCAACGTGAAATACAAGGCTTGGGTGTAGTCCGGCTACAGGGGGTAAATTAATTTTTCTTTTTGCCCCAACGCCAGGAGGCCACCCCGTGCCTATATTGCTCAAAACAAAAATATACCTCATAAATGTGAAATTACTCCGTGCGGGTAAGTGTAATACGTCGAAACTGACCGAGTGATGTTAGTTCGAGATCCCTCATCCAACGTAATTTTTTTTTGAGTCAACCCTTAGTACCTACCTGTTCACATATATACGCGTCGGCAGATGATTTATTGAAATTTTCACTTTTATGCTAGTTTTATGGGTCACGCCCCTTTAATTTGTAATAACAATTCGTATGCAAATCTGTTCTTTTTTTCGGAAATATTCTTCGAGTGATTTTTATGTGACTTTTGGGGGTGGAAGAAGGTAATTTTACGGGGTTTGGTTCCCTATATTACTTATTATGTTTTTTTTACATGTTATTCCTGTGGTTTTATGATCTGTGGCGAAAGGAGTGACAATGAATCAAACGATTTAAAATATTACGTTGAGTGTATAAATGGCGCCTTTTCTGTTGCGAGCTTTATATGCATAAAACGAACATTAACTCATAGGATGTTATTTCACATATTCTTTTAGGTGAAAGTTATTCCCTTCCCTTCCTGGTTTGACTTATTTTCGAGTATATCTCTTAGTGTCCTATTTTTGTGTTGAAGGTGTAGGTAGGTAGCTACCTATATGCGTATTGCTATTTGGCTGATTTAATTTTTATAGTGGTTGGATTTGAATATGGACTTACGTAATTTTTTTAGGGGCTCGGCGTGTGGCACAGTACCAAATTTATTGTTCGAATGTGTATTTTACTAAAGGTGAAAGTTTATGTTAAATTATAAGGACTTCTCCAAATGAACACCAGATTGAAAATAACCTCTGCATATGCAAATTGGCTTGTAAATTCGGCTCTGATGATGCAGATTAACTACAATTTTCTTCAGAAATATGTACCTAGTAGATATGGCTTGCAAGCGCGAATTAAAACACTTGTTTCTTACTTTTAAAATTAAACAATATTTATTTGGAACTATGTCCTTTATTATTGAAATACTTTTTACTAATTCTAAAAGGAGCTTAAGGCTACTATGTAGTTACAACAATAAGACTGTTGATAAATTCATCATACAGTCGTATTTATATACTTTTCTTATCTATCTACAAGGAGACCCAAGCGTACAATCGTCTTGCTTGATAATGAAGAAGAGATAATATTCCAACATTGTATACAAACGATATTATCTCTTTTACATATGTTATCATTGTAGCGTTGTGTGCAAGACTGTACTAGAGACTAAAGATATCATTGAATACAAATAATGTTATCTTTTTTCTCAATATGTCTTGCTATGGATACTTAACTCCCCCCCTTGTTAAACGAAATCGTCCCGATTTTTCGACGCTATTTTTAACATTTCTCTTTCATAAGTTTTGTTATATGCGTCAATCTTTTTTTGTTTTTGACGATCTGTTATACATTGTATAGTTTTTATCATTACGTACGTAAATGCTAGAATAACAATCAGTGTTACAATTGTGTATATAGTTGATAATATCGGTTTTTCTTCAAAAGGAATAATTAGTTTTTTTAAAGTATCTATGTTATCGAATTTGTACATTGTATCTTCTTTAATTATTTGGTCGATGTAAGACTCTGAATTATGATTTCTTAATATAACTTCTTTAATTTGCTTATGCATGTTTTTGTATATTTTATCGTCTAGATTTATAGTATTTTCATAAGTAACTAAGTTTATACCATTAATTGTTTGATTATTTAACTTATGCTTACCGCTTAATAACATAACACCGGATTCAATTTCTAAGTCGTAATCGTATTCTTGTTTAATGTTGCATTTTGAAGTTATATTCTTTAAAAGTGGAATAAGACAATTTTCTTCTTCAAAGTTAATTTCACAAATGTTTTTACTTAGATGATTTTGACAATTTCTTGTTCTTAAATAAGTTTGGTTACATAAGGCAATTGTTTTATCTGTAATGATTTTTCCATGTTTTGAATTTAAAGGTGTTACTTTATACAATTTACATGATTTAATTAGAACTGGATATTTATATATTGTGATGAAGAATTCATCAGTTCTAGCTAATAATATTTTAGAGTACTCAAGTATATTTATTATGGGTACTTGAATTATTTCATGTTGAATAATATTTTTAATGTCATCTAAGTCTAGGCTTTCTGATAAATATTCATTATTTTTTGCTGCATTAATTGTTCTGGTCAATAATAATAATTGTTCGTACACTTGTTCTATTACTAAATGTTCTTTAAGGCTCTGACCTTCGAATTGTTGCAAAATTTGTTCAAATCTAGAATTTATAGTTTTTTGTTTATTATTGTTTTCTATGAGATTATTTATACTCGTTTCTATGTTAACTAAGTCATAATGGTCAGGATTACCAAACACATATTTGAAAGCTGTTCCTAAAAAGTTAATTGATCTAGTATGCCTAGTATGTTCTTGTAATTGGTCTGCTAAATTCTTAATTTTACTTAACCAAATTTTTTCTTCTTGTGTAGGTTGATATTTACTAGTTACGATATTTACGTAAGGTTGAAATATCGAAGTCAGGTTGGTGGCATGTAACAAATAAGTTTGTTCTTTGAATAAATACACGTCATCTGTTTGCGTAAGTATAAACTTCTTGTTTAGTAACTCAGTTATTTGAACGTTTCCTTGCCCTTCTTGACTCTGTACAATTCCTAGTAATGTTAGGAATATTAATATTTTCGTCATCTGAAAAATGATAATTCTTTATGTTATCCTTGTGAATTTTTATTCCTTCTTTAGAGATTACAGTGTCTCCTTTATCTTCTTCTACTATTCTTGTTATGTATCTGGCGTTAGATTTCTTTCTAAGACCTGTGATTCTTACCATTATCTTATCTCCTTTTTTATACTCTCTGTGTCGAGTTCCTTTATTTAGACGTTCGATCACTTTTTTGGATGCTGAGTTTAGTTTATTTATTAAAATTTCACTATTGCTATATTTATTTTGATTAAAGAAAATGTCTCTAGGTTTCAAACCGGTAACTGAGTGTATAGAATTATTTAATTCACGCACTGTTCTAAATATTTCTTCGATAAGTCTTGTTTTATTCTGAATTGTGAATATTCTAGACAGTTCAGTTATTGTACCGTTTACACGTTCTACCTGACCGTTCGCTGTCGATCTGTATACTGGAGTTTCTACTTTAGTTATGTTGTATTTCAAACACATTTGGTTCACCATTTCTGTTTTGAATCCCTTCTCGTTATCTGTCATGAGTCGTTCACATTTTGGGAAATAATTAGATAAGACCTCTTCCATAACGTCGTACAGTCTGTTTCGAGTTTCGATTTCCCGAAGGATTGTATATTTAGAATACTTATCTACTGTTACAAGGAAAGTATACTTGTCGTTGAAGTATATGTCCATATGAATGTGTGTTCCCACATGTGTTGGTATTTCTGAATTATTCAGAGGTTCTCTGATAGGTTTTCTTTCATATTTTCCAAATAGACATGCTATGCATTTTCTGTTGAAACTCTTTGCTTGTTTATTTAGATCGGGCCAGTAATATTTCTCTGAGATTTCTTGTATATTGTTACGTAACCCTCGGTGTGCTCTTTCGTGAGTTACCCTTACAAGTTTTAGTTGTTCCTCCAAATTTGTCACGTCTTGAAGTTTTCTTGGTGTGAATATAAATCTTACTAGTGGGAATTCTTTTTTTATGTTTTCACCATATTTGTATATGTTTTCAAATTTCGTATGCAAAGCTACAATCTTTTGGGGTTGTATAACTTCTTTCATCTGCCTTAGTAAAGAGTCTTTGTCCTTAAACTTTATTATGAGTCTTATTTTGTTACTAAAATAGATTTGTGTTTCGATATTATTTGTTATATCTTCAATAAGTTCGAACTGTGCAGTGTATGCATTAAAAGGCTGATTCACAGTTTTTATTATATCATTAGAAGAACTTTCAGCTGAATGTGCTGTTTCTATGGTAGAAGTATTTATGCGTTGACGTGATAATGCGTCAGCTACAAGATTTAGGTTTCCTGGTTTATAAACTAATTTTGCTCCAAAGTCTTCAATGATTCCCTTCCAACGTTTCAGCTTTGTGTTGGGATTTTTTTCTGATACAGAATATATAAGGCTCTGGTGATCGGTATATATGGTTAAGTCTGCTATACCATATATGTAGTTTCTGAGTTTTTGTAAGGACCATATGATCGCTAATAGCTCTTTCTCGTTTGTGCTATAGTTCTCTTCTGTCTTACTCAGTGTTCTTGACAAGAAGTGTATAGGTTGCTTATTCTGACTTAGTACGGCTCCAATAGCTATGTTGGATGCATCAGTAGTAAGCTCGAATGGTTTACTATAATCCGGTTGAAAAAGTTCGACTTGTTCTTTCAAATAATTTTTTAAAATTCTAATCGCTTCTAATGCTGAATCATTCAGATTTAACTTAATATTTTTACTTTGTTTTTTGTTTACTTTACCGTTATCTCCTCGTAAATATAATGTCAGGGGCTTGGCTATGCTTGCGTATCCTTTTATAAACTTACGATAGTAACCTGTAAGACCTAAAAATCCTCTCAAATCCTTTACCGTTTGTGGGACTGGAAAATTTTCTATAGCTGCTATTTTCTCAGGGTTCGTAGTGATTCTACCATGTCTGATTATGTGACCTAAGTATTCTACTTCTTCTTGAAAAAACTTACTTTTCTCATCAGATATTTTTAATGTGGCTTTATTGAGTACGTCGAATACTTGACTTATGTGCTGTATATGTTCTTCCTCAGATGAAGAATATATCAATACGTCATCAATGTAAACGTGTACGAATTTACCTACAAAGTCTCTCAAAATGTCGTCCACGCATCTCTGAAATATGCTTGGTGCATTTTTGAGCCCGAAAGGCATTCGTTTAAAATGATATTTTGCGCCATTTATAGCAAAAGCTGTTTTTTCTTTATCATCTGTTTTGATTTTAATTTGGTGGAAACCTGACTCCAAATCTAATGTTGTAAAGTACTTGGCTTTACCTAAATTTTGAATTGTCATGTTGACATCCGGAATGGGGTATCTGTCTGTTACAGTGTGAACGTTAAGTTTTTGGAAATCAACAACCATGCGCCGTTTTGGTTTTCCTTTTTCGTCCAAACCTTTTTTAGGTACTGTCCATATGGGACTGTTATAAGGACTATGGCTTTTTTCTATTATATCGTCATGTAAGAGTTTCTGTATTTCTTTGTTTACGAATTCGTTATCTGCTATGGGATATGGATATTGTTTAACATAAACCGGATTATCATTGGTCGTCCTAATGCTTGCTTCTACATATAGTATCTGTAAAGGGTAACGGTCCTATGCTGTTATTAATCTTCATCAGTCTATCTATGTCTGCTTTATAAATATTATTTTCCCCAATTATGTAATTAATTTTCTGAATAGATTCGACACTGCTTATGGTAGTTAGAGTCATATTACTGAAATTTATTTCCGCGTTTAGAACTTTAAGTCCTTCATATCCTAATATCATATCAAAAGACTGAATATCCTCTAATTCAAAAAATGTTATATTTTTCTTTAATATCCTAACTACTTTCTTTGTATCTACCATAGAATAACCATGCATTGTTTTTATTTTTATAGGTTTAATTTTAATTTTTTCGCTAGAATCGCATTTTCTATTAATGTAATTATGGGTTGCACCAGTATCAATAAGAATTTTATAAATTTCCTTAGAAATAGTACTAGTTAAATTTAAGCAGGGCAACCCGTCTACTAGTTTAAATGATCTATTCTTATGTTATTATTTACCATACATTCCGTTTCATCTGCTTCTGCATATGTACTGCTGACATCGTCTCTGCGTTGTTGTCGGGAGTTATTTACTCTCTGCTGCTTGAAGTTCTGCTGATAAGATCGTTGCGGTCTGTTGTGTGTGTTGAAACTCCCGCTGTGTTCACGTTTCGCTGGTGGATTATATACATCGGGTTTGTATTGATTCCAATTTTGTCGCTGTGCATGTACAATTTGTCTCGAGTTTATCTCCATCGGCTGTGGTCCTTGATTGTGTTGCTGCATATTATCGTATTGCTTCTGGGGTTGATAATTCGTTGTTTGGCTCGAATAATTTGGTCTTCTTTCGTTTCTGCGTTCATGTGGCATATTTTTGTGGTGCTTATCTTGAGTGAGATGTAAATGCCTGTGCACATTATCATGTTCTATTCTGCGAGCAATTGCGAATGCGTGTTCTAGATCATTTATTGTAGCTGAATATAATGATCCTCTTGTAAAGTTGTCACTCATACCATCAATGAATATACGAACTGCGTCGTCGTTAGCATTTTTAATTAGTCTGTCGATTATATTCGGCGGATCACCTGACATAGTGATTTTTGATATTATTAAATTGAGATTTTTATTTATCTCGTCGTGGTATTCAGACAGTGTGCTTCTTTTTTGCGTGATGGCTTTCATCATGTCTTGTAGCACGTATAGAGGTTCTTGATTAGAGTACGTATAATCTAATCTGTTACGTATCGCCTCAAAATTAAAAATTGTGTTATAATTGGTTAACACATTCGCGGCTGCACCCTGTATTTTACTTTTCACTATAGTCAATGCTGCTGCGTACTTACTGTGTGTTTTGAAGTTTTTAATGCTGTCCATTAATCTGGATGCTTCTTCGCGCCACGACCGATAATTTGATTGATCGCCGTTGAAAATAGGTAGGCTTTTAAATGCGTCTAACTGTATTTCACTACCATCTGTATATGTGGTTCTTATTTCCTCTAGCACAGGTATGTTTGGTACTATGCCTAATCCAGATTTTACTTCATTTAGTTTTGTTTCTAAATTAGTGTTTATTTGATTTTGGTTAGTTATTATTGCTGCTAACCTTGCATTCTCTGTGCGTGTGTGCTCTAGGGTTTGTGTTACTGTGTTGCTCCTGGTTTCTAAAGCTTCTAATCTTGCCATTAATACTGCGAGTTGTTCCATTTTGAACTCGTGTCTGTTGTCGTCGAATTTGTGTGTTTTTTTTCTCCACATATACACTTTCACTGAATTGCTTTGCTGCTTCGTACGAAGAAGCTATATTTGTACCTGCTATGCTAGGTAATTCTTGTAACCGGTAACGCGAGTGTTCTGTTTATACTAGATTTCACTACTTGTTCCCGAGGTCCGCTCGATTGAAGTTAAAAAGTATATTTAACCTCCTGGCAGGATCGCCAATTAAAACACTTGTTTCTTACTTTTAAAATTAAACAATATTTATTTGGAACTATGTCCTTTATTATTGAAATACTTTTTACTAATTCTAAAAGGAGCTTAAGGCTACTATGTAGTTACAATAAGACTGTTGATAAATTCATCATACAGTCGTATTTATATACTTTTCTTATCTATCTACAAGGAGACCCAAGCGTACAATCGTCTTGCTTGATAATGAAGAAGAGATAATATTCCAACATTGTATACAAACGATATTATCTCTTTTACATATGTTATCATTGTAGCGTTGTGTGCAAGACTGTACTAGAGACTAAAGATATCATTGAATACAAATAATGTTATCTTTTTTCTCAATATGTCTTGCTATGGATACTTAACTCGCGCACATAGTTAGATACTCACTACCGGTAAGCTGTTTCAAACAGAGCTTTGCTAAGACTTTATTTTATTCTTGAGTTTCCTTTTTAAACTTTTGCTTATGCAATTCTTACAATGCACATACTTAGAGATAAACTAACTTAAAAAAGCAAATAGGTCCCCAGATAAAATAAAATCTTAAAATGTGTAGTAGAAATGGCTAAACGCAAAACGCTCAACCTTCATTTATTGCTCTGATTTACCATCAAAATGTCTCCACTATTCTGCCTATTCGCTTCCTCTATGACTTGTCGAAATTTACATTTTCCAAAGGGTGGCGTCAACTTTGACTTGCTCTGCCAAGCACGAGTAAACTAACGAAAACCGCCTACACTGCTGCCCTATAAAAATTGTTATTTATTTCGGTATAATCAAAAACTTATTCCTGAATGTGAAAACTAATACAAAACAAAGTTCTACAAAATAAAATCAATTGCAACGGAATGTGGGATTTCCTTAAAACAACAAAACTTCTAACGATCACCTCTGTCTAGTTTTGTGTGTTCTGATTCTTCTCCTTCGATGTTCTTATTCAAAATGAACAACAACATCTCCTTTCGGAGCTGTCACTTTCAGTTTTATTTATCGCAACAACTACAACAAATCAAATCAGTTGAAGATGGCAATAAAATCAAAGGACAACACAATGACATGACAGCCAAAGTTTAACCGATAATAGAACAAAATATGATAGTGCTTTGGTTGTTTTTATTTCAACCCTCGTTGAACTCGCACTCTTATGCCGACGAATTTACTTCTGGTTGTTTCCTTTTCTCGAAATCAACTGAAATGACTATCGTTGTGTCAGTATAAATACATGAATAATACCAAGGAACTAAACAAAGACAGAAAGTATTATCTAGAAAACAGAAGAAAAAAAAATACTATTCTGAGTACTAAGGCAGGACATTATCATAAATATGAACTGAACTTCACTAGCAGCGAATGTGCTCACTAAATTGAATATATCCCTTATATTCTGTATGCCTATGCGAATAGGCAACGACAACAGCATCAGCGGCAGCAGCAAAACAGATTTACAAAAACAAAAAAAAAGAACTTTCACAGTAAAATAAAAACAACATCAAAATAAAGGATATAGGCTGAAAGGCACTTGCAAAAGACTGATGGCGCCACACAAATCTCGTAGTCAATAAAATTGCTATGCCTATGCTTTACTCAACTATGTCATAGAGTCCTGTGCCTGGCTGGCCCTCATACTCGCAGCTATCTTTAATATGTTGTTGTTTTCTCTCTTGTTGTCGTTTTTGGTTGATAATTTTTGTTGTACTCATGTTTTTCTTTTTTCCAGTTCGGTTTTTGTTTTCTAATGGGATGCTATGCTATATGTGTGCGAACCGTCACAAAGCCGCCACCAACTGAACTGATAAGGATATTCGTTGATCTTTTTCGCTTGGCCAGAACCGATGTCGAAAATATACATACATAAAACGAAATCACTGGACAATATAGGAAGCTAGGCGCTAGCTAGCTGTTAGGTCCTTATTATGTTGATACGCACCGATATACACAAGGGAATTTTCTACTTGGATGGAAATTATTTTTCTATGGCCTACTGTCTTTACGGTTATTTATGTCTGTACTTTTCTGGTTCTGGTTGCCGGTTTGTTTTCTTAGGTCCAATTTTGGTCAATTGACTTTTGGTTGGCGGCACCAGAAGTGGCAGTGAAAATGACATTACAACTTAGTTTTGACAGCAATTCTCCACAGTCACTTTGGTCATTGGGCGAACGACCACTGTATTAATTAAAGTGATTGAAAATGTGGAATGGGTGGCTGCAGACCTTGGATACGGAATTGGATTGAAAGCTGGCGATAGCGATGGACTTTACGAGCAAAACTGTTTTGTCAAATGTATGTGTATACTATATACGAATTCGGTTTTATTGAGAAATGATTTTAAATTGTGGGTTGTTAATTTGCTTAAGTGCTGCGCCAGTCATAAGGATGATGGTGTATAAATATGTAACTGGCAAGTGGTGGACTATTTTAATTAGCTAGGTGATAGCTCATTGAATGAGTCTTCTGGTGTAACCCAAACATGTTTTCAAGTCATAAATCAATCAAGACATGGATACTTTTATTATTTCTTAAATGCGTGATAGTTACTATTCATATTCAGCATTCAAACGACCTTCATTAGTAAAATACTACTCTTAACAAATGGAAAGAGTGCAAATCCATTTTGTTTCATGTTAGAATCTAATCGGAATTTTTATAGTATCCACTACTCACTCTCTTCTGAAATATAATACAATAAAATTTGTCCTGTATCATCTACGACTATAAGATAATAAAATTAAATCAATAAAATAATTACACAAATAACTCTTCGGTTTTGTACCGCCAATTGGAAATCCACAAAACAGTTTTTAAATTCAAATAAATACAACGCACAAAATGCGTACCATCGAGATGAGCAACAAAAAAAAAGAACTTTGCCAAATTTTTATATCGCTTTTATGCTAAATCGGAGTTTTCTTTTTATTTCTTCCTCTGAGTTCTTTCAAACTTTCAGTGTTGTAGGGATGAACATCCCCTACGCATCCGCTTTGACTTGGATTAACTGCGTTTTTATTTAAATTCGTTGTGATATAAAAATAAAGTCACCACGAAAATGCTCGCCCTTGCAAATTAGTAGCGCCGTTGTTGGTTAATGTATCCGACGCAAGAACATGCACGCTAAGGAAAGTATAAAAGTTATGTAGGTACTCGTACATTGCATGCCACAGAATAATTGTAAGTTAATGAACTTTTACTTTGTACTGCCGTAGCAGTATGTGGTGGCAAAAAATTTAACTAATTTTTCTATGTAGGTAGATATTTGTGACAAATAGTTTGAAGCAGCAGGTTTTGGTCAAGTTTGAACAAATGAAAAATTTTAGCTAGTATACTTTCGGAAGAACATGGAAAACATTTAACTTTGAGAAAAGCGCGATATTAGGCTGGTATAAATTAGATATTAACTATAAAGTTCACTATATTATACGCCTATTCTCTAACTGACCTCAAGAGAAGGATAAACATTTTAAGACGCTGAGGAAACATACTTGTGAAAGCTATAGGTAGCAGTCAAATGTATGATTGGTAAAGGACATTTTCTTATAATTTAATAAAAATCAAAACTCCTTTACCCCTGTAACATAGCATAGTAATCGAACTGACAGATATAATACAAAAATTTGATCAACTTATCGCACATAGCTCTTTAACAGCGCTCACCTCTCAAAGCTTTTCAATGAATAAACTTATACTCAACGTATCGATTTTATTGTAGCCGAGGTGATAAGTTTAGTCTCAGACAATGAAATGAGATTGATGAGCAGGTCACGTCTGATAAACAACAATCAACAGATGTGTCCAAGCAAATAATAACTAGGTATAGCCCTCATTTTGTTAGTGTAGGGAAATACATCGAAAGAACGAAATTCAGCGGAAATGTTTTGCCTTGCACGGCGAAAGCATGTGTGTAATAAGTTTTCGTGAATCTTATTTGTGCTTAATTTTTTTATGTGGACGAAATTTAGGAAATTGCCCAACACATATTCACTAATAAATAATGGGTTGTTACCGCCAAGGATAAAGCCTTAGTTGTTTATCCTTAAAGTATACGTTTACCTACCACAGCTTCATATTCAAAATGGAAATGTATAATTTTGTTATCTTTATTGTTTAGTTTCTTCATTATAGGTACATACTTGTCTTGCTCACTCTAATAAGTTGCAGTATGGTATCTCAAGTTGGGGTAGTTCTTATAACAGCTCTTTCAGACCATTGCTAATTGTTCAAAAACATTTAAAAAGGATCATTTGTAACAAAAATCGTTTTAATCAGAGCTGGCCCTTATTTAGAGACCTGCATATTTTGCCAATGAGGCACCTTTACGTTTTTAAAGTGCTAAAAGAATTTTACAAACAAGGCGGTACTATTCCTAGTAGAAGTACACAGTTATATAGTCTTCGTATAAATGCACTGCATCTTGTCAATATTTCAATTGTTTACAAAACCCATTTTTTGCATTTTTACACTGTTATAGCCCCTTCAATGTTCAATAAGTTACCATTCTCTGTTCAAACTTCCATACATTCAAATCCGTTTTTAAAAAAGGTAAAAGACTGGTTATTCACCTTAAATTATGAAGTCCTTGAATCGTTACTTTGAAGTGATCTGCTATCCAAAACATCAGCACAAGATAACAATATCTTAATTAAAAATTAATTTACTAACTTAACTTTCAAATTGTATTATTACTATCATTTTCAATTTCTCTTTCTTGTATTCCTTGAATTTATTTATTTTATGAATCTGCTTATTAAATACAAGTAATAAAATATTGTAATATCGATGTTTCCCCCCTCATCAATTTATTTTGAAATGTTAATTAAATGGATGCGTCATTTCATACTAACTTTTAAGTTACGGAGTGATTACGATTACTTTCGCAATATTCTGCACAAATATTGTTAGTTAGCTTTAAGTTTGAAGAAAATAAAATAAATTAAATAAATACATAAAAAATTGTGGTTGAATTTTTTTTTTTCACTTACATTTATATGGAAAATTTATCATTGGAAAAAAACTTTTAAAGAAGAAGAAAAAGATGAGTACAGAAAGTTCCACAATCGGAAACTGAAAGAACTATATCTATATAAGGATCGTTATCGTTGGATTTCTCGATTTAATATTCTTTAACATGAAGTGTTAAGTTGGCGATGCGCATTATAACAATCCACATCAAGGCTAAATAAATAAAAAGAATAATTTAGCACATTGATTCCATACCCCAATATGTACATTCGGAAACTGAAAGAACTATATGCAGGATCGTTCTATTATCGTTGGGTTTCTTGAAATACTATTCTTTAACATGAAGTGTTGAGCTGGCGATGCGCATCATAACAATCCACATTGATTCCATACCCCAATATGTAGATGTCGGTTACTTTAACCATGTCGATATAAAGCGTTGCTAGTCCTAAAGTTTTCTTTATACTCGAACGTCAATAGCCGACTCGGAAAGCATACATCAACCATTTTGTTTTGGTCAGTCAATTGAAATAGAAAACTTGCTCAAAAATATGTATGCCTGGTGCACCAATTCGTCAATTTTTATGATTTTTCCCATAACGATGACTACTGTTATCGTATACAAATACACTTTGGGTTCATATGGAATTTTTTTTATTTGTTGTTGCTGTGAATTTTTTTTGTACGCACTTGTAGTAGACAATTTTACGCACACAACAGAATGCAATCATCATCATCATCACAGTTCAAAAAAAAAAATTTATTCCTATATTAATTGATGCGATGAGGTAATCGTCTTAATAGGCTCACTCATACCACCATCATGCACATAGTTCATGTGCTGCTTACAACTTGTTTAGAGTCGGTCTCAGTATTATGCTGCCCTTAAGTATTACTATAGCCGTTGTCGTGAAAACGAAATCTCTTGGCAATGAAATGCGTCGTTGTCATGTTGACTTAAGTTTTTATTTAATTTTGTTCCAATAGTCTTAGACCCTAAAAGCGAAATAGTAAAGAACTCACCAAGTGCGATTAATATTTGTTTCTTTCCGCATTCGTGTGCTTGTAGCTTTTTCTCTATTAGTTCCACATAATGACAAATTTTTCAGCTTAAACTATGAGCTATGCACTATGAGGAGTGGCGATAAGCACACTACCTTCGTCGATTTGTAAATATAAAGGGTGATTGAGTGGAAGCAGTAAACGAGCGGAAGGGGCACACATTTTCTAGTGTGGAAGGGCCTGTGTTTTAAGTAATAATAAAAAAAACAACATCATTTCGTAATCAAAGATTTTCAAGTTCAAATATTTTTGTATTCTATGTCGACTACAGAAAAGAGAAGGCTTTTAAAAACAAACGCATACACAAAGACAGTGTAAAATTGTAATGGTATTCTGCGTGGATTAAACACGTGCTTTTGGAAAACATCAGTGCTCACGGCTGGAAATGTGTTCGCTATAAATAATAAACCAATCTCCTAGATAAATCAAGTGCTGGCCACTAACAAGCGAAATATTTTTAGTTCTCGCTTTAAGCAACAAACCGATGCAAAGGATGTGAAACAAAGCAAAAGCTTTGTATGCTCCTATTGTACAATCATGCAAGTTAGGCCATGTAAATAAATTATCCGCGATACCTACTAATAATAATTTTGAGTGTCCAGGCTACATTTCCTGAACTCAAAATGGCGAAATTTTCCATACAAATTTGCATATTGTGACCTACAAAATATGAAGGTGGAGGTTAAAAATGATTATTGAGGGCCCAGCCCATAGAATCCGTTGCATCCGTTTTGTCGACAGATTGCCGTATTCGACGGAACGAGAAGTCCCACAGAATCCGTCTTATACGGTGACAGAGAGTGTTTTAAGTTATTTGTCCCAAGGAACATGGTACTTGTTCCCTTTCCACCCTAGTCGAATTCAATTTCTTGCTCTCTCGATGACGCTCGCTTTTAAGAATATTTGGAGTAAGGGAACGGCAATGAGTAAAAATTCGTAAGAATTTGTACAAAAAATCGTAAAATTAAAAAAAAAAAACAGACTCACTGTGTACCAAACTGTCAGTCGAAAACGTTGCCGCATCGGACGTAACTGATTCTAAAAGTTGGTCCCTGTAGTAAGGCCGTATAAGTATTGCTCCTAACGATAAAGCGTGCGATCGCTGAGATTCCTATACAAACATTAAATTTTCACATTTGAACATAAGTCCACTTAAAATCAATTGTAGACTGTTCTTCGCTGTTCGTTGGGCTATGAATTTAAATCGGGTGGCTTGATGCATTAAACTGCACTTAACTAATCAGTTGACGATGTCTTGCTGGAGTTGTTCATTAAGTGCAGTTAAGGGACTCTTACTTCATATTTTTATCAAGTCACTCATTAGGCGTACTATTATTGACATGACGACTTATGCCCTTTATCCGAAATTCTAGCTGTAATATACCTATACCTATGAAATTTCAAGATATACCTATATTGGAGACTGATCCACTTGTAAAAAGGATAATTTTAGTCTCGTATGTTAAGATCCCTTTTCATTTTATACCATCCCTAGAACAGTAGATAGAAATCAGGTAAATAAATAAGTTTCGTTTCAAAGTACATACTTATAAATATTTCTTGCACACATCATAAATTTTGTTCTTCAAACGTAATTTCAAATTTGCCAGACTTTAAATTCCTTGTGCTACGCAATCGGTTCTAACCCTGAAAACAAGATAAATTCACATATAAATTAACAAAGAAAAACATCGATTAATATTTATCGTTCATGATATGCAAACATGCAATGGTGTTGTAAATATAAATACCTACTTACATCATCGACAATATGGATATACTCGTATCTATAAGGCAAACTACAAATATCTAACGAATCTTTTCAAAAAAAAGTCTGATCGCTCATTATTATAATTAATCTCAAATTTTATCGCAACGCGTTTTTTTCGTTCGTTCTTTCTTGATTCGTCTATTTTTCGCTTTTTCAGATTGCGTCTGTTGTAATGTGTAATTCGAATGCTAGACCTATGCTCCCTTCGTTCTTAACTGCATTTGTATTTGTAAGCCAGATAGCCTTGAAATTTATTATACAAGAATTCGTGTATTATATTTGTACATAAAGCTTCTATGCATGTGAGTGGTGTTCTGAAGCGCGATATGCGTGAGATTTACGCAACGCATTGAGATTAGCTAAACGCTTTT
This sequence comes from Cheilosia vernalis, assembly GCA_949126925.1. NCBI lineage: Eukaryota > Metazoa > Arthropoda > Insecta > Diptera > Syrphidae > Cheilosia > Cheilosia vernalis. Next base: position 10,473,459 of record OX421362.1, read on the forward strand.
CGTTGCGTAATCATGTCTGTGTTGTTTTTTTTCATTTGTAGTTCCAGGAAATCTGCATAAGAACGCGGGAAGTAGAATGGAATTATTTTAATAAATGACTGAAGCCAAATGAAGTTGACAGATTTATAAACGCTTTTATTGAATTGGGAAATAGAAGAGTCTTTGTCGTGTAAAATTTTTATTGTACCTAAGATAGCGAATTTAGATAGCACCATAATGGTTACATGTGTTTCTCATCAAGGAATCTTTGATTTAATTGATTAAATGGAAATTGGTGGTGAATTTGAATTTCTCATTCCGACAAAATTTTGGTTATTAATTTGTTATCTAATTAAAACAAGTTCTGAAGTTCAAAAATATAATGTGGAAGGGACTTGCAGACAAAGCGAAATGAAGTTGGATTACCATCTTTGAAAAAATGCTAGAAAGGAGAAAATATTGTCAGTTCAGAATTTATGAAATTGTTTAGCATTTATAATAAATCGGTTCTGAAAACATTAAATTATTGGTATTCATTATTTAAAAAAAAAAAATTTATAAATTCACCCTTTAAGTCACCAACCTCTGCTTTTGTAAAACTGTTACCAGCACATTTTTATCAAATTTGCTTTCAATTTGTTAGTCAGTTTGGAAAGGATTTTTATTTTTGTGCCTTCATAACATAAAACAAGCAAACATTTACATTTGCAGAACGCGATATCTACCAACACACATACGGTGCGCCACACTAACAATAAATTTTAGTCTCGAATTTAAATTTTGCGGCAGCTCTTGATTGCAAAATTTCATTTGGAAACAGCTGTTTTGAATTACTTAAATGTAGTCATCTACAGTCTGTTGTAAGCTATATTATTGATAAACTATATCTCACAATATAAAACAGACAACAACTTATACGAAAATATATTTAAAATTCGTTTGAATTTTGAAATATTTGCAATGCAACTGTATAGTGTTAAAAAGCTTCGTCATTATCAATGACAAACACCCGCTGGCACTGAAAAGAAACAGAAATCGAATGCAATGTAAAACCGCATACTCGCACCATTGCATATACGATCGTTGCATTGGTTTGCATCTTGAATGTGGGTCGTTGCAGCGGCGGAAATATCGTGAACTACACTTTGAACAACGCCCAAAAATGTGCAACAGTGTATTAAGTTCTCTACTTAAAATTGTATGAAAATTAAATTAGGTAGGTACTATGACACGATGAGGAGCACCCAGCAATGTACAGATTGTATTGTTGGAATATCGTACTCGGAATAATCAGCAAAAGTTAACTCCTATTGTGCGCGTCAGTCGTATGACCTTACGCATTCGTAACCAAACGGAGTATGAGTTCATAATGCGATTTATTGTTGGCATTTGAGCTTTTATGATAGAGAATGCTATCTCACTATCAATACAGACGCATTTGATTGCGAAATCGCACCAGTTCAAGCACACCTAATAGATGTGTGCGTAGAACAAACACCAATATGTTGTTCAAATTTTACGCATGGTTTTTTTATTGCAGACGCAGTATAATATTTTGTTGTTCACTCTGTTTCGTGGCATTTGTTAAGAAAAAAAAAAATACGAATACTATCTTCAAAATAAAACTTCAAGGTTACGTTCATGGCTCTTAGAGCCACAGTGACAGTCGAAACATAGCAGCTATCACTTTGGGATTTGTGATCTTATGCGCTACGCACGAATTTGTGATGAAAGCGGAGCGTTAGGCCCGATCTGTGCCCTGCTGAGTTTCGGCGTGTTTTTTTTTTTTTGTGCGCTGTTGCAGAATAATTTATTGTATATCAGAAAGCTTGGGGAATTTCATGTTTTGGTTTGTGTGTGTATGTTCAATGCGCTCAAGCTAATATAATGTAGGCGGCCACTTTTTTGTATTAGGAATGTGAATTTACCACACATAAAAATAGTTGAAGAATATTTGTTGCTGATATTTTTTATTCATGGTAATTATGATGTAATTGTTCTGCTGAACATCAGTTTAATGGCAGAATTACAAACTTCTTATGAACGATAGTAAACTAGGAAATGACTGCCAAATGTTTTCACCCCTAGACGTCTTGTTGTTTCTTCAATTCCTCCTTTTTGCTTTGTTTTATAGGTTTCAGTAGTTGATTTGTACATGGAAAACATGATTGCTTTCTACCACTATTTTGTAATTAAATTTTGTATACAAAAAAGTTTAAAAAATAATCTGTAAACTTATTGCTTATATACCTAAATCAATGTCAATATTATTACTTAACTTACAATGCTTATTAAATCTTGATTAGTTTAAGTTGCTGAAGTTTTTCTATTTTTATAATTATATGGATTATAGTATAATAATGTAGACAGAAAAATGTGTTGTTAGTTTTCTATAGTTTCAAGCGAAAGTTATACAACAAGTGCATGATTTTTAGACATTGACTCTTCGGATGTTCTGATGACGAAAAGTTGGGATCCATTGGGTCTTCTTTGAAATTCTTCAACAAACTGATTTGATAGACACAGATGCGTCGATTTTACGAAATGCCCATATGGATATAAACCATTACATCTTTAAATTCTCCGTCAACGTCGAGTGAATGCATTTCAATTCTTGCCCCATAACAACTTGCTCCTACATTTTTAAGAAGCTATTTTCTACTGCATAATCTTTGTGCATGAGAGAAGACTGTGCTTGGGAAATCGTAGGCTGAGTTGTTGCAATAAGGAACCTAATTTAAATTTCAACTTCTAAAATAAGAAAAACGTCTTAATTGTTTATAACGCTTCGGCCAAAAAAATTTGGAAAACCTGCTCTAACTCAATGTAACTATGCATATTTAAGCAAGCCACCAGAAATTCCCGTCGTTCTTAATGACACATGTTTGCATTTATTTATATAGCTAAATATTTTAGAACTTGAATTCAGAATTTATGATCGGAAGTATTGTGCCTGACCTTACATGAAAAGGGCAGCTGTTGCCCTTGAAGTTAACGCATTTGATATATATAATTTAACCGTATGTGTTCGTTCACTTCCTGCTTCGGTAAACTGGATTTTTTTGGCTTTAATTAGACAACTTGAATGCCGTGTGTCTAACTCTTTCACACTCTTTTCTGAAAGAAAATGGGTACAGGTTTTTCATTTTTATAAATTTAATTTTTTTTAATAGAAACTTATTTGTTTTTCTGTATCTGTGGTGCACAAATGGAGCATTGAGAGGCACAACATCCAACACATGTGGGTATTTAAATATATAAACCTTACAAAGCATATGGAATGCATACATACATATAGTCTAAGCTTTACACATTTAAGTCGCTCAGTCTTCTAATCAGCATTTAAATTATTCAAGGTAAGGAAATTGACCTTTACACGTTGTGAGGTTTGATATTGATTTCAGTTTTGTAAAAGTTTTAGTAAATAATTATGGAATCTGTGCGAACAGAAAAGTTTTAAGCCATTTGTTATATATTCAGATGGGTGTGAACAGTAGGTATGTGTCGGTTTCAGTTACACTACACGACTTTAGATGAATAATATGCAAAAACTCGATTTGAAAATGTTTTCTTAAATACTCAGGCTGATCATAAACTATAACTATAGAATACTATTATTTGTCATTTGTCTTATCACAATTCACAAACAATTTATTTATGAAGGCATTCTTATATTATAGATTTTGAGGACTTAAAAAAATTGTTCAGTAATTTTGAGCACAATTCGCTGTCATACTATAATTTTATATTTATTATTTAATTAATACTATTTATAGATTTAAATTCAAGTCGTAAGATAAAATAAAGTGGACTGTTAACAAAATTCTTTTTCTATTTTTTGTTTCATTTCCTGAGAGGAGAAAATAAAAGTATTTCAAATGACAACCACTTATAACTGGTGAGTCTAAGAGCGGTAACCGGTAATAGTTGTAGTTAGAATAATTCGTGGACGATTCCAATTGAGAATGGTTGTTTCTCTTCGCTTTTCAATTCAGTGCTAGGAATTGAAGCAATGCCCCAAACGAAAGCTAAAAGTAAATAAACCTCAATCGACAGTAATCTTTATTTTATTTTGCAAATAATTCAACATTACCTCCAGTCATATTTAATCAGTCCCACTTTTAAGCCTAAAGCTAAAACTAATTGATTTATCTATATAATAATATAATATAATTTTTGGCGCAACAGGTCCGTGAACCTTAGGCCTAGCTTCTCACACCCATTCGTTTTGTGTGAGATTTCATTTTTGGAACGAATGGAAGGGATCTACAATTTTATGCCGATTCCAAACGGCTAATTGAGAAGCTCTTTCAAGACAGTTTTACTCTCGGATGTTTGTCAGACGTTCGCGAGAGGTGGCGCAGTGAAAAAAACCCTGAGTAGGAATTTGGGTTTTTGCGGGATTCGAACCTGGACCCCTCGCTTAGTAGTCCATCACACTAACCGCTAAGCCACTGCGCCTATATGCAAATAAAAAAGTTTCTCAAAACATCTGCAATCAAAATTTATACATGTACATATTTACGTTTAACTATAGCTACAGAAGTTTTCATTGATCTTAACAAAATTACAGAGACGACTATATTTTCAGAAACACTAACCATCTAACAATTAAAATAAAAAATTAAATCCAAAACTTCACCAAATAGATCGAAGTACAAAAAAAATACCAAAAAGGTGCAACATCTGACCAAGATAGTGTGATCAATGCTTATAAATCTAAATTTAATTAAGCAACTATGTTAATTTTTTAGCAGTGACTTTTATCATATCACTTACCACCCCAAATACCATGCGCAAGTTTGTATAATTTAGTAATCACAAGGTGTGTGCTTAATCCAACATTAGACAAATCAGAATTTGAATAATGGATTTAATAGCGATACGCTACGCATCTGCAATTACTTCACGTCATATTCGCGCGCTACTTATTCCAAACACATTAATTAAAGGCGAACGGAGGCGCCAAATCCGAAGCCAACACCACACACTCGTGGTGGTGTTATAATTAATATTCGTTCAGCGATTTTAGAGGATGTCCAGTCCATGTCCATGTCCAGCGCATAACTTAAGGACATTTGAATCATATTCGCGTTACTGACCACAATCCATCTACATCGCATCGGCTTAATAGTGACACTCGGCTAACTAATCGCATTATTCAACACCATTGTGCAGTTGTAAGTACACGTGATGAAGCGAAGCGATAAGATTGCGTATACGCCCGACACTCGACAGTATATACGCACATTGTTCTATTAATAAATATTCATGCTTACATGAAATCAAAGTCAACTGAAGTTGATTGGGATTTGGCTTGCGATGTGAATGTGACCATCGAGCTATTGCCAGGGTGGAGTATTCAAATTTTGCTTGATTTTGGTAACCACTCCCAACCTTGGATACCTGTAGAGGTAGATATACGTATAGTACCGGCGAAACCCTTATTGTATAAAATTTGTACTCATTCAGGATTTTCTCTTGAGCAAGGACATAAATCATACCGTTGATGGCTGTTACGTGGTACACGCCACATTATTTCACCGCTTCAAAAATGGATAAGAGATTGGAAAAGTGTTGAGGGATTCTTTCTACCTACATGTGGAATTTTTCTGAGGTTTGGCAGATGGTTTCAGATATAATTATATGGAATTCCTGTGCTTATATAGACATTTCTTTGATATTAGTTTGTGGACTCGAAATTCTTTTCAAAAATGACAGCATTTGTTAAGATCTTTGAGGCTGTTTTATAGCCAATTAATTAGGTATAGATATGAATCAGACCATTTAGGGTTTATTGAGAAAATTTATTTGCATTTGTGTCCATTTGTTAGCAAATCATTCTAAAAGTTCTGACATAAATCGGTTGATTACATACATTCCCCTGCAAATGTTGGCCAAAATGCCTTAAAAATTAAGTCATTAGTTTTAATGTATTTAACGGTTCTTACCACGCATAGTCGCATACCTTTGGATTACCTGTAATAGGTGCACCCTCTGATGGTTAATGGTAGGTATAGTAAAAATATATAAAGAACTTTATTACCTTAAGTTATAAGTCTTAATACTTGGAATCAATATATTAACCTGAAAGTGAGCCTGTGAGTTTGCGTTTCACTACAAAATAAGAAGATTAATTAAAAGAAGCAAATTGATGATTCATGTCAAATATTTAATAATAGCTAGAGGTAATCTTCATGACAAAAATCATACAAGAAGATAAAAAATAGAGAATAAATACGTTTTTAAAAATAGCTTCAAGAAATCACAAGTCTGACGAAGACGGTTTATTTATGATCCTCATAATGACACGATTTTTCTCTCGTGCCATGGTTTTATAAGAAAGTCTACATATTTAATCGTATTTCCTTTTTATTTTCCCAATCATTTAAGTCACACACGATTTTTTTTTTATTTATACAAATATTTATATACCTAGTTTAGTATTCAGTTCAATGTGCTTTCCGCGGGATAAAAATAAAGCTCATAAAACATAATGTAAAATGATTAACTGCCAGACATATCTTATAATATTCGCATAAATATAAAATTCCGTTTACAGCAATAATTCATTTCGATTTAATTATAATATGAACAGCAGATACTGCAACAAAGAACAGAACTATTTTAACTATTTAACTAACTGGGCAAGATTAGTATACAATTTTTTGTTCTGCAGCTATTCGAATCGGTCATTATTTAGTTACCTTCACACGCATGGTTTTAATAGTTTACTATAAATGAAATACCTTGATCTAATATGTGACTGTCGCGTATTTTGTACTAATGTGATAAGATTACGCATTTTTTTGTACATAAGTATGAGCCCCTTATCACGGCGCTTATTTTGTAAGAAAAAAAAAAAAAATACGTACATACAAGAGATGGAAAAAACTATTTGAAAAAAATAGGATTCAGTCTAATCTACATATTAATCTCATCTGCACATTAATTGTAATTTTTGTATTATTTTTATTTTAAGCCAGAACATATTCATGATAATTGTCATTTGCAGGTTTTTTTTTTTAGTCGTGGGTAGGTATATTCTGCTTCTAGAATGAATGTTTAGAAGTTCACTCTATAGACCACAGAAGTAAACCCAAATTGTTGAATATACCTGGAATGAAATTTATCTTTCAAACACTGATAACTTCTTATAACTACGCTCAAACTTATTACAACAATTCACACTAAGCACAATGATCAAACTTATAAATTAAACGCATTGAAAAAACGCATTAAGGTATTGAACAAACGTTCTTGTCCAAAAAAAATAATTTTCAAGAGCACATCCTAGTTTTATGTACAGAATGAAAAAAAGTAAAAATATCTACAACTATCAATAAATAGCTATGTGTGAAAGCTAACAAAATATATAAAAATCCCACAGCAAACCCCAAATCTACATAAAACAAATATGATTAAACCCAATTCGAAATAAAAAATCATAGATAAAATACAGTTTTAGGGACAATTTACGCCTGTTGTTTATCTATCGTAAGAATTGGGGCCCAATGTGACTACCTTCATACATTTGCGATACAAAATGCTGACAGGCAAACTATTGTTTGGCTTGTCTGTGATTTAAACTTAGTCATCCAAATTGCCGACCAGCTAGGAAAGATCAACAACAAAAATATGAAATGTTGTGGAGTAGTTTTTCAAAGCAACAAGCGATTAATCAAGTGTCGGTCGGAATAGAGCTTTTAGTGGTTACCCAAGCATAATTTTCTGGTGTTTTGGTTTTTTTCTCATTCTCCTCGTACGATTCGAAGACCCAAAGTCAGCTAAACTTTTATTTTCTTCGATTCGCTCGCGCATAGATCTGCACTTCACAAGCTCTCCAAGGTTAGAGGGTCACTGGCCTCAGTTTTTAGTATCTGAATGCGCGAATGTAAAATGTTTGGTTTTTTGCGTTGATAGAAAAGTTGAAGTCATACAAGAAGTTTTTTTTTTGTTGATCACCTTCCTATAGAAACGCATACAGATAGAAATAAGAAATTATTAGACTTTTGTGATATCTTGTAAATAAAAAATGTGTTCATAATATCGAATAAACAATGATGGCGATTGTCCACCGAAAATACATTCTCTTCTGCTATACCAACATATACTTGTACCAATTGTTCATCTGAATTGTAGATGCTGCGAATTTTAATGCAAGGGGTAATTAGAAAATCTGCGTATGTAGGTAGCCAAAGGACCACTTTAGAACTGGTTTCGCCTATTTTGCCATTCAAATGAATAATAGTTGCCTGCTTGGAATATTTCTTGTCTTCGACAGTGCAGAAGTGCTGCTTCTATGTTTGAATGTTAAAATGGATCATGGAAGACGGAAACGAACATAATGATGAACGTCTGCAAATAACTCGAATAAAGACTGTTTCCAATTTGGAAAAGGTTATTGCACTTTCAGCTAGCTAACCAAACAGAGTAGGTAGGTATGTGCGGTGAAAAACAATTCAAATATATCTTTAGCGCGAATATATTTGTGAATGTGGGTAGATAGGTAAATGACATGTGTGAAGTGATGCAATGCGCGGTAAGAACCCCGGGGCGCCCACTGGCAACCGGCCGGCGTTCCGTGCTTTTAAGTAATTTCATAAGTTGCGCTTGCCATAGCAATAGGAAACTTTGCAGTGTGCGCGAATATAAGATAAACGCCCCAAGAATTCGCGTGTATTGGCTTTAAGAATTGCGTTAGGTATTAATTTTTTATTTGTATTGTTAATATTTTTTTGTCTTGCAGTTTATTTAGCCGAACTTTTGCACTGTATCGCTGGTTTTTTTTAGAGAACAAGAGGACATTCAACTTTGAGTGGCGTTATACGATAACGTGGCATGTGCGATCAAATTTTTGTTTTTGTAAATTAAGATTACGAATTCGTTGTTTATACATCTTTTAAATGCGGCTTGTGGAAAAAAGTAAAAAATGTGAATATATAATACAACACGCAACATTTCTAGGAGAAAGTTAAAGAAGCCTTTTTCAAATTATAATCGTATCGTAAATTCATGTGTGTTAAATAAAGTACCTTCTAATTCAAAATGTTTAACATAACATCATGTTCATTAAAATATCGCGTATATTAAAATATCAAAATCACGCGGAGCTTTGAAACTATACCCAATATAATTTTATATGAATCTGTCAAAACAAACAGCCTCAAGCATGCATATGGACCAAAACACTAGTCCAATTGAATCGACGTTTGTGGTACTTTTTTCAAATTACATTTTTTTTTTTTCAAATTAGATATAAAATAACGGTCACACCTACTTTCTTCTAAACATATAGTAATCGTTTCTAACAAAACAAGACATGCGGGAGTTCTTCTATGAAAATGCATCTCTCCTTCTTTATTTCATAAGAATAGGTTTTGAAAAAATACAGCCGAAAACGCCGGTACAACATAAATAAGTGTATAATTGTTAATAACTATAACGATGATGATGAATATTAGATGCCATATCGATCCACATAGAATCTCTGCCGTTTGAGTGCTCTCAGATTTTTTTTTGGCTCGAATAAGCACATCGGATCACATTCGGCGTTATTAATATAGATTGTTTGCCTATATCGAGGAATAACGTCGGAGGTAAGACGTTGCCTACTTGAACGATGCTTCTGTTTTTATCCCGTTAAAAAACAACTATGTTTACGCGTATCCTTATAATTTTAATAAAGAGACACAAACAGTTTCATTTAATAAAAAAAATGCATTATTTCTAAAGTAAAGTTTTTTTTTTGTATATTCCACAAAGTTCCTCTCCACAACCAACGTAGAATTGAAATAAAGTGAAAAAGACCCATAACAACAAATGCTGTGACCTTGAAAAGGTTTTTATTTTTTTTTTATTTTACTTTTTTATCTATTCGCAGATAATAACACAACAGAAACCAACAATAACAATAACACTTGTCTAGAAATTATCGTTGTTCTGTTCCGATTTTTTTCTATTTTGTTAGTCAAATTTTTTGTTTTACGTCCTACTCACGCTGACCTATAAAAATCAGAGCGAACTGCGTGCCTAGTATGATTAAAGTTAATTAAGTATTTTCACGTAGTTACCTTCATGCCGCTCTCACAGCTCGGACCCTAATCTCTACGTCTGAAAATGAAAACGAATTTGTTTGGAAAGTGAATTTGCTGCTTTGATATATTATTATATTTTGTAATAAATAAATTAATTTTAAACTAAGCAAAAGCCGATAAGGGAAAATAATAGTTCTAATAACGAATAGTAGAAGAATCGCAAAATACAAACATATTTGAATGCAAAAGGTTGAACTCCACAGAAGAAACTTTTTTTTTTTTTTTTGAATACCTAAAGCATTTCCGAAGTAACCCGTGTGATGGTGATTAAAATCATTAGCAATCTACCCTGCATTGACGTCAATTCCAATTCCACAAATGATCATAGTGTCCCAGTTCTTCTAAAAATAATAAAAAAAAATATACTTACCTCCACAGCTACCAATCCCAATATGGGTATAATACTTTTGCTTCTTATTTCTTGTTCCTACTGGTGGTAGGAACCATGTATTTACAACTACTTCTATAGATAGTTGCGTGGCCTTCAAAATCCAAATTCGATCATTGCACCCTGCATTAGAACAAAGCAACGAAATCAAAATTGCCTAATTTATACAATTTACATATACGGACACACATACTCAATGCTCAGTGCGTGCAAAGCTAGAAGAACAAGTAGGAGGGGGTCTGGAGGGGGCGAATCGGTGCGCGGCTTATAAAAATAACCAAAAAAGTGGCCGCGTGTTGTCAACAATGCCAAAAAAAAAAGCCCTCCCCCCTAACCACATCCATCCTTTAGCGACGAATGTCATCGTTGGGTGAAATAGCATCAGTCTGCTATTCCTATACCCGCAATATTTTTACTGTGCGATCACACAACCGAAAAGCTTCATGCTAGATATAAAATATTGGCAGAGCTTTATGACCAACAAAATTCTCGTGTGTATATCAACAAAAAAATAATTCAGAACAAAGCAGCGTCAGCGAGGGAACGCTTTTAACACGCACCGCAGCATTGAAGTTTGCAAGAGTTCGATGCGCTGTGCCAACGTGAGTTTTTAGTTTACCTTGAAAAAGTTCATTCGCCGACGCCGGCCAGTATTTTTTGGACGTGTGCGTGTGATTCCGTGTTGATGATGATCGTGCAAAGCTTGTGTTGAGGGGCTTGAAGTGCGTTGCGGCGGTCGGTGAGCAATATAGTGAGTGGAATAGTATTAATGTAAGCAAATTATTTATATTTTTTCGGACAGGATTTTCACTGTTCGTCTGGAATTGCTGAAGATTTTTGTAAAATAAATTTTTATGTAATATAACATTTATGTCGGCGCAGTGGCGTAGTGGTTAGTGTGTTGGACTACTAAGCGAGGGGTCCCAGGTTCGAAAACCCATATTCCAACTTAGGGTTTTTTCCACTACGCCACCTCTCGCGAACGTCTGACAAACATCCGAGAGTATAACTGCTTTGAAAGAGCTACTCAATAAGCCGTTTGGACTCGACGTAAAACTGTAGATCCCTTCGATTCGTTCCAAAAATGAAAAACTCACACAAAACGAATGGTTGCGAGAAGCTAGGCCTAATTTCCCTACGGACCTGTTGCGCCAACTTTTTATTTATTTATTTAACTTATTATGTTGGCTTATGAGCACTGGCGAATGTGACCCTTTGCTAGGTTTAACCTATATTTGATCATTATTTTTATGAAGAAAATTATGGATTATGAACTAACTAATCAATACAGAGCCTTGTACAATAATTTGCCAATTATATTGCACGAATATTTCAGGCAAGAAGGCCTTGAGAGCACTTACATCTTACACCATCCTTGGTTCCTAACAATTACAGCATTTTATATACAAAAAGTAGGCGACTATTTGAGGTGCCTGCTTATACAGTAGTCAAACATACTCTCACTGCTCCTGTGCCCATCATCAAAATTTTTATAATGCACACAAACATCAATAACAACATTTCTAATATATTTGATAGCAAATTTCAACATTTTGATAAAGTAATAGATTCCTTGTAAAATTGTGAAGTATATAACAACATTTTGTACTGCGTGTGACATTTCTAATTCATTTACGATTTTTTTTTCTCCCCCACCATTTTGGCTAGAACTGCACAAGCACGAGAAGCAATGATCTTCAAAATGTTAAAAGCAAAACAAAACAGAGTTCGTTTAGAATAAAAAACAAAAAAAAAACAGCAATAAAAAAATGCGTGTGTGGGGATAGTTTGGCCGACATGTTGGGGATTTAAAGGCAGTGTGTGCAATAATAGCTATTATAACATGCGATGAATTCGTCAAACAAATACTAACAAATTGAGAATACACACAATTGTGGTTGAGAAATAAGAGAGGATAAAGGGAAGGCAAAAGCTAGCTTAGCACTTGAAGATTCTAGGTAAGAAATATGGCAACAGCAAACCGTAAAACACAAAGAATACAGTCGGCTCGTGGTATTTATTATGTCATCGTGATCTTTTCAAATACGCATTTACATTATGCAGAAGTGGCAACACATACGCATTCACATAAGTTAATAACAAAAAGGTAGGTATAGCGTATAGGTAACTGAAATAAAACTAGAATGTTTACTTTGTTAGAGTATGGAGAGGCCATTAGAATGTATCCTGTTTTTGTTGTTGGTGGTTTATGTTTTTTTTTTTATAAAAGAAAAAAAAGTTGATTTCTTGACGTAAGGAACCCCTTGGTCAAGAACAAAAAAAAAACCTACCTTGACATTTAAATCAAAGTCACAGTTGGAATGTTTATTTGGATCAGTTTTAATTTAGAAGACAAAACTAAACATTTAAAAATTATGCTTTATACTACAAATTATTTTTCATCCGCCAGATGAATATGCATATGCATAATAGACAGGTGAGAGGACATAGCTTTTTTTGTAAGTAGTCAAAGGCGTTTAAGCGAGTCGATTAATCTTTTTTTAAAAATGGTTATCCAGCATGTGCATTTCGATATATATAACTTCAGTATGGAAATTTGGACTCACATCAAAATAATGAATACATGTAGCTATGTACAGATCATATTTTGAACTCATCGGTAGGGGATATCGACTGGACCAAAAGAAAATGGCTTTTGATATCTCAGCTCAGAGAGACCAATATTGTTTAAAGTTTGAAAAGATAGCTGGAGTAGGCTAAATGCATTTGTCTGTATTAGTTGCTCAGCTATAGCGAACATTTCCTTAGGTACAGTTGAGCCTTCCAATAATCCAATCCGATATACATATTTAAATTTAATTTTAAACGAGGTCTGAAAACAACTTAAATTTAAAAAAGGAATGCAGAAGCGCTGTAACCAACCGCCCATCAGTTATAAAAGAAATGCCTTTGACAAAATATGTATGTTTTCCGAAAACAAATTGCACCCAATACAGACAAATGACAGACATTAGTATAAAGTTTGTGTATCATATTATTCGTCTTTTTTATAAACAGTATTTATCTGAAATTCGAATTCATAGTAGAAAAATACACTAAATCATGCACATGGGAAAAACAACAGAAATCCGCATTAGAATCTATATTTGCACGCGTACAAAAACATGAAATCCTTGAACTGGGTCATCCACATTGGTCAAAAGAAAGAAGCAGTAAGTTGTAGAAACACACAGCCAAAGTGAAGTTTGTAGGTACATCAAAATTCACATAAACTGAAAAAAAATATTTAGGAGGGGGCACGACGGTTGATGGAATTAATTTTTTTTATAGCCCTGTTTAGTAGAGGACTACAATATATGCATACATATCCCTCAAGTCTCCATGTTCTTGATTTGCCAGTATTTGTTACTATAATATCTTATCTATGATCTAACCGGCCGATGATTAACCCACCGTCTGAAAGAGAGTCGGCATGCAAAAATGCGTGTGCGGCAAAAGCTCTGCCAAAGCTAACTCTCAACCGGAGGGGTTCGGAATAATATACCAATATGACGCATCTAGTGCGTTTAAAAATGCTTTGCCATAGCTTCGCATTTCATATAATATGTACATGACGAATGCCGTATGGGAATTCAATTATGTCAGTACAATTTTGCTAATTAATTAAGTCGGCTTGTATGGTAACATGACTTGCATTTTATGGTTGTGGCATATAGGCACATTACAGCCGCAGTTGAGAGAGAAGTATGATAATACATTATAAAGAAATGCACGTTGTTATTGAGCTGCTGCAAATTAAGTTATCGTTGGTTTGCTGTGACTTCTTGCGGTTAGTGCACTGTTTGGTATTTGCGATACTGTGATTTGCTACATATTGGAAATCCAAATGACATATTTTCAAAAAGAATTGCATAAAAGAAGAGTCTCTGATATAGACATGTATACTTAGATCTGCGACCATCAGTCACTACTGCGCCAGCGTTTAGAGATCATTTATGGCTATAAGTGGGTAGTTTTATTTTGCTTATCTATATGAGAATAATATCGTCCCGCTAACTAACTTGTTGGCTTTTCAGTTTAATGGATAGGCTGACTATACGTTTTTCTTACACTAACCAAGTTCATTTTTATAGAGCAATTTCTTTTAGTAAAGGCAACTTCATATTATTTCTCAATGACATAATATCCTATGATATGCGATCCACCCACCTGTCATTTCGAATGAAATCAATTGCACAAGAACCTCATATCTTAAACTACGTCCCATTCACATCTCATGTAATGATGATTTATTAATAAATTACGCACATTCCTATACCGAAGAGGCCATTATATTAATTGCAATTTATCGATTTCCAAATTGCAGTATCATCACGGCGCGAATGAATTATTGCGAAACACCGTCTGTGTTGTTTGACTTTTTATTTACTCTCCAACTTCGCTCCCCCATTATCCACTTTGCTTTTTCAGATGACAAACAAACGGCTTCTATGTGCAGCGTCGGTCAGTTCAAAAAAAAAAGAAAAAAAAGAAGCCATTAGAATCCATCAGATAGCAAAAGTCTTTTCTAGCATTACTGTTTGTACACTCTGTTATCTCCATGATATTCACACGCACAGACACGATGGACCGACCATCGCACATGTCATACCAGTGGTGTTCAATCCATAAAATAGCCTCGTCTACCCTTACATAATAGCGTGCAGCCCGTCAGCCCCCTTTTTAATGCCTTCGAGTATGGGGGTTGTCAAACAAAAAGCGACAAATAGAAATAAAAACTTCTTTCCAGAGCGCACATAAAAGATAAACTTTCCAAAATATAAAACGAAAGTTAAAAAAAAAATATTACGAAACTTAAAAGCCTCTCTAAATCAAAACACTACACCGGCCGCCTCTCCACATGGTCGAATATATATAGATACAGACTCTGAAAACATGCGGGGACTATACACACGGGCGGAACCCTTCTTCAAAAATTCCAATACTCCGTTGCCGCTCGTGTGGAGTACTTGCAATTAACACTCATTCCCTTTACTGCGTTATGTATGTTTTTTTTTTTACTTTCCTTGTGTCCTTGCTGAGCACATAGGAAAGGTATTTTCTAACATCCACCATGTAGTTATGTTCACCCTGCTGGAGGGGTTTATATCATGAGAGACGAACTAAAATACCTCCCCACATTTCCGACTCCCGTTCTCGGTTCTTCCCCAGTCCCTCAGATTCTAATTTAGAAAATTGCAAGCAAGAATCATCGAATGGTGCGCTACGAGTAGAGTCATACAAAGCACACACTGAAGTGGAAAAGCTTTTATACGATATCCAATTAAATTCGAATTTGGAATTAACATGGAACTGATCTTTAAGAATGTATAAGGTATATTCGTTATAATCGTCACTATAAATAAAGCATTTTCACATTTCTATAAAAGGGGACCAGAATTGGGACTTAAAAATTGGGCTTACAAAATACTTCAAACAAATTCATATATTTTACCAAAAGTGAAAGAAAACTTTAAAATGGAAATACTGCACTCAGAAAATTCACTTATTTAAAATCAATCAACTTTCGGTTAAAGACAACCAAGTAATACTGTCAATATAGCTCCTACAGAGTTAGTGGATTAAAAATAACCGAGTCAACTTGTTTATCGAAACTCGGTTAAAAATAACTCATTTATCAATTGCCTCTCCAAATTTTCTCGGTCGTAAATAACAAACTAACTAATAACAACAGAGTAACTTGGTTGATACCGACTGATAAAGTGTGCTATTTTTAACAGTATGCATTTAACCTTTTTAATTCGCTAGTTTTCAAAAACAAACAGCTACTCGTTTATTTTCTACAGAGACTTGGTTAATTTTAAACCATTTTGCTTTAACCGAGCAAAAATTCCACTCGGTTAAGGTTCAAATTTCTGCGTGTGGAACCCAGTGTATTCGCCTATACCTTGCCAAGTGCTGAAGATCCAAAATACGTAGATATTCTGTACATGTTTGAACCACCCATCATTGAAGGTGGACGGCGGCAGTCGCTAGGTATTTAAAACAAGAAGGCTCTTGTCATGAAATCAAAAACTAGGCTGATTTAAAAAGCACGCGTACAGGAAGCAGAAAAATATGAAAAAAAAAAAAAACAAGAATATACCTCTCCTGCAAAAGTTTCTCAATTCAGCCGTTTTCATTGGGCTTAAAATTGTAGTTCCGGTAGTCTGAGCCTATAGTCCTACATAACAATGATTATGCTAGAGTAGAGGAGTTTTACAATTTTGACTCTCTGCCCGGCTGCATTATGTACACGACCACATTTATGAATTAATCCTATTCGGTCATTTCAAAAATATTTTAAGCCATTGCATGCACAGTACCAATAAAAATTAACACAGACACAGTTGCAAAAGTATGATGCAACTTCAACGAAGAAATATTAAAATATATAGTCACCTTGACAAACATTTTTAAGTAAGTACAAAGTACATTGAGTAACTGTCAAAGACTTCGGTTATAGAAACACCAATTACTACTTCCGTTACACGAAAGTTTACCATCAACTTTTAGAAATCACTGTAGGTACATTCAGCTTTTCTTTTTCCATTCCGCCCTTCCCGAATTTTTGTATAGAAAAAAGAGCTGGTTCTCCTATTTTCGTACGTTAATGGGGTTAGAAACTTTCGAAGCATACTCGTGTGTCCGGAATACCTGAAACACTAAGTATCTATACAGCATACAACAACCCGCCTGCATCTGTCACCTCACCCACTAGCAGTCATTCATCTACCGGATCCTGCAACCCTCTTCTATACTCGCCTGCTGTTGGGTACTACATGGAGCATTTAAGAAAACTTAATGGTATTGGTTGTCAAGTGCGTGTGCATACAAAGCCATCGCCGGGCTGAGCTCACAGGAATTCCTTTCATTTCGGTTTTATCCGACCCACACAGCATCCTTCGAAGAGGTATACTCGTACTACTCTCTTTCTTCGTAACCGGGATACGGGCTTATGGGCGGACGAGCTGATAGTACACCTTTACGCATTGTTGTTAGGCTGTGTATCTATAGGTACCGAGTGCTGTTCAACGATTTTATTGATTTATATCGTTTCCAATGAATAGCTGTATAGTGGTAGTAGTATGTTCTGATACCGAGAGCGTTCGAATTTGGATGGAATTTCTAATTCCCTATGATGCTTCCCAGTTCCCACTGATGGGATATCTTCGCTCTGACACTGGTGCTACCGGTGGGGCGCATTAAGGCCGCATACATATAATTAAAAGCCTACAAGTTCAGGACTACCTACAAGGACGACGAACACAGCTACAACTCATCGTTTGATCGTAATTAGAACATCGCAGTTGATTACAAATGTTATACGCCCTGTATTCATTTCCTTTTCCAGCGGAGCGGTGTCGTATTCAAAAGCATCATCCCCTTTAACCTCCCCAAGGGTGCGCAACAAAACTTTTCCACGGTATTAATCACTTTCCCTAGATACAATACGTTCAGCATTTACGCAGCAGCAGCAAGCAAGCTGATGGGCTAGGATGTGAATCTGGATGCGAATTGCGTGTGCGAGAGCAGTGGAAAGTGTATTACTGTAGTGAGAGAGAATGATTTTAAAACCCGAAATTAAATTCGTTGGTTGCCGCATCTTTGAACTAATTAGCAGAAAGTGCAAAGAGAAATACTGAACATAACAGAGCAGAAAGAAAGAGACGAAAGAAGGACACGGTGAACGGAAATACAAGGGCTTTGGTGGAGAATTCAATCGAATAGTGAACGTGAAAGTAATTAAAGTGAATTCCGACAAAACAAAAAATTAGGTCAGCACTAGCACTACACAGGAGGGATGCTGCGATATAGATTCAGTTTAAGTAGGTAGGCATTATATAGAACCCCCGGTATTTCGTGTGTACCTTTAGTCAGTGCACGTTTTCGGATTTTATCTCAGTGTACCAAGTCATATAATCGTACAAGTTTGTACATAAATCTTAGGTTCGTTTAAGGG
Source organism: Cheilosia vernalis (assembly GCA_949126925.1). Classification (NCBI taxonomy): domain Eukaryota; kingdom Metazoa; phylum Arthropoda; class Insecta; order Diptera; family Syrphidae; genus Cheilosia; species Cheilosia vernalis. The sequence goes on from OX421362.1 coordinate 10,491,886, forward strand.
TTGAATCGAATTTGCATGATTACAAAATGATGAAGGATTCCCTTTCTGCTTATCGAACCGTATTCGATTTGTAGTTAATGGAAAACCATATGCATTTGAGACTGTGAGTTGAATTCTCAGAGAAATTTTCAAAACGCGCTAAGGCTTCTTAAATAAAATCAATTTTTTAAATGCTTTAGCAACAAAATAAATACACAAATCCTCAGAATAAGCTCATCCCTGGCATAATTCCTGATGCAAGCATCGGGAAAGAAAAATAAGGAAAATTGCCAAACTGTAATAAAGGGTTTTCCAATAAGAGGTGTTATTGTGAATGGCCCGCAATTTCGGTAGCTTGCACTTTTGAAGCTTTTATTCTTTGACATTTGACAAGTAGAAACAACGCCATTACTAAAAATGGAAGCAGGACGATCATCAACAACGTCGTGTCTTTGCTGATTGGGTCCTTGAAATGCATGAAAAGGATCCGGAATTCCATTGAAAAATCATCTTGACTGATGAGGCCGATTTCCACATCGGTGGGTACGTCAAGAAGCAAAATTGTCGCATCTGGGGCTCGGAAAACCCAAGAGTTATCCTCAACGTGTGACTGTTTGTTGCGGTTTATGGTCCGGCGGGGTCATTGAACCTTACTTTTTCGAAAATGAGGTTGGATCAACAGTTACGGTGAATGGATTGCGCTATCGAGAGATGATTAATGATTTGTTATGGTCGGACGTGGATGGTATTATTCTGGATAATGTTTACTTTCAACAAGACGGCGCTACGTGCCACACAAGCAATGAAACCATTGAAAAGTTTCCGGACCGTGTTATCTCTCGAAGAGGTGATCACAACTGGCCACCGAGAGCTTGTGATTTAACACCTTGCGACGTGCTGCAATACTGCCATCCACGGATAAATTTAAGATAGATACCAAATATAGATATTTTATTTCGTATACTTATGCCCCATATACAAAAAAGGCGATCATTATGTCTTGCAAGAACTATCGAGGCATATTCCGGCTTAATGTCGCGTATAAGATCCTATATCCAACGTACTGTGTGAACGTCTTAAGCAGTTTTGCAACACACTAATCGACACGTACCAGTGTGGCTTCCGGCCCGGAAGATCGACTAGACCAAATTTTCACATTGAAACAAATCCTGGAAAAGACCAACGAATTTCAAGTCGAGACACACCATCTATTCATCGATTTCAAGGCCGCGTATGATAGTATACAGCATCAGGAGCTCTTTATGGTGTTGGCCGAATTCGGAATCCCTACAAAACTGATTCAGTTGTGTCGCGTGACACTCGAAAGCACGTGCTGCATCGTGCAATTCGGAAATAGCTCCTCCGAACTATTCCAAACATGCACCGCGCTATCATGCGACCTCTTCAATCTCATACTGGAACAGATAGTGCGGAACGTCACTATGGATATCAAAAATTTCGAGGTAGTTACGGAGTTCATCTACCTCGGAGTAAGCCTGAACTCCACGAATGACATCCTAGTGGAGATCCGGCGGAGAATTACCCTAGGAAACCGCTGCTATTTCGGTTTGGCAATTGACAATTGGGTTCAAAACTCCTACCTCGAGGGACGAAATGTATATGCTTTACAAAACCCTTATCCTGCCAGTTCTGCTTTACGACGCCGAGTGCTGGACGATAAGCATCAGGAAGGGACTGCTAATACTGGGCTCCTTCGAAAGATAAATCTTTCGGCCGATTTTTGGTCCTGTATGCGAGGAGGGCGAATCGAGGAGAAGATACAACCGCGAACTCTATGAGCTGTATCAAGATGTGGATGTAGTCCAAAAAGCCAAAACACGTCGGCTACATTGGCTCGGCCACATCAAGCAAATGGACAATGATGCTCCATCTAAGAGGATCTTCGAATCCAAGCCCCCAGGTTCGAGAAGATAAGAAGACCGAACCTCAAGACCAAGCCATCGTGGATGCCAGAGCGCTTGGTCTGGACAACTGGAAGCAGCGTGCCCGAGAAAGTAGATGATGGAAGGAAGCAGTGTCTCAGGCAGAGACTCTCCACGGGTCGGCAGCCCCTTAAGTAAGTAAGTGTATAAAATTTACAATTGGTGTTTGTAACCGCACTTTTACAACACAATAATTTGATAATATAATGGTAATTGGTTTTATTTATAATGGCATTTGACATAAAGACAAATCGACTTTCGAGGAAAACGAGAAAAAATTCAAATCAAATTCAAAAGAAGCAAAACAAAACAAATCTAAGGTTTTGCAGATGCGCCCTTGAAATTCCATTGCCCGAAGTCTTGGTGTAACTAGTATTGCCAAAGGAGCCCAAACAAATTCGGAGTAAATTTGAGGCATAACAAACTTTTTCCCACTATTCGGCCGTTTTAACTTCAAAGTTTTAATATGCAACTTTAAAAATCAATATACCCCTCTATAGTTGAAATAGAATAAGGTCCAAAACATGTAACGCACGTATGCAATACCCAATTGACCTAAATAAGGAATCAGCTTAGAGTCGATTCATCCCTGGCAAAGCATAAACTACAATATTCAATTTACGTTCTTACATTTTCTTCTCTTGGCTTTGCGAAAGCATCCAAATGAACATAACGAAAAAAGAAATTATGTGAAAGAGAAAACCTCCCCAACTTCGCATACATTATACGAACGGATCTGCGTTCCCAGATAACATCGTTCTTCTACAATCAAATGCACTGCCAAAGGATGGCCTAGTCTTAGCTTCTTCTTCTTTTTTTTTTGCAGAACAAATGGATGATAGTATGAGGTGGACCGAAGGGAGCCAAGGAAGAAATCCTCTTATAAGAAATCTCCCAGTCGAGCACACTAGAAAAGGAAATTGGTATTTTGCCATTTGTCATAAGCAGGAGCTATGTGGATATACACTCACATGGGGAATCTTGGAGTGGTTTTCTTTCTTGTGCAATTTCAGCATCGTACCACACATAATACTCGTACGAACATAGCTTCGCAACAGAGCATTTACTTTCAAAAAATGTCAGAAATTTTGTGCGTTAGTTGCGCCTTTTTCTTGAGTGCACATACATTATATAGAGGTTCGCAGGCAACCAAGCCCTCGAAAAGGGATATTTGCAGAAGTCCTTGGTGTTGGGAAAGCAATCGACAAGCAAACCAACGCAAGTACCACATCGTCGTCGCCATCGTCGTCGGCAGCACGGATAACACAGCATCTGAGAGTATAGATGAATAAATTCGTTTACTATGTTTGCTTTGCATGTACCCACAAACGTGTATGTGTTGTAAACCTAGATTATGGCTGGTAACCACTATAAATATAAATTTCCTTTCGCCTATAAGCTTTACCTTCTGGTGTGCCGTAAGCGTATCCACACGCCTATTTCACCGTTGCCATCAATGTAAACAGTAGCCGCACTTTTGAGGAGGGTAGGGAAAATGCGGTTAGCATACTGGGAAGTCATGCGATATCGCTTGAAGGATAAAGCACTATGTGCACTTCGGCTCAAGCACGAGGAAGCACAAACATAGGGATGGGGCGTAGGCGTGCTCTCCTTCCGGCAGAATAACATATTTTGGCGTATACAAATTCTTTGTTGATATTCTATGAAATAGTGTAACATTAGAATTGTGGTGCTTTGTAGATGTGTGAAATTCGCGAATTTAATTACCAGTCAAAGACACAGCCCTTGGCAATGGTGAGAAGGTAAACGTAAGAAAGGTTTCTTTATCTAACTAAACGAGGTACTTGTCCAAATAGAAAAATGCTACATCGGCTTAAACTTTGAGTAGGTATTATCACAGATCGCTTAAGAAACTTAAAAAAAATACAAATGGCAATCAGCACTGGGGATGCTGTGAGCATGAAACCATGGACCAATAATTTAAAATAAGTCTATAAGGAGCTGCGAACTACTTGCACTACCTACTTATTTTGAAAGTGCGCGTATTTCACTTCCCGTTTGAAAAATCCCGCTCGACCATAGATCAGCCTTTCAATCCTTAGTGTATTCCAGACTACACGTGATCCAATAGGTAGGTACATGCGTTTCCACGACACAAAACCATGCACTGCCCTGATAAGATTCCGCAGCTCTAATTGCCTAACAAACCTTAAATGAACACAGGCTGGATCATACCCTCCGATTTGGGTTACAAATTTACATAACCCAGAATTTATCCATTTCACCACCACCGCCGCTGACTATTCTTGCAACCGCGGGCGGGGCGAAACCAACGCTCCGGATTTGCATTAATTTAAACTCCAGATCCTGACAGTTTCCACCAACACAGCACATTATTTCCTTACAGAAATTTCACGAATAGAAAATTAATTAGGCCACTGAAGCTAAATAGTTGTATATGGTCGTCGTTGTGGTATATAGAACTAGATATCGTTTCCACTTCCTCGACGGTGCTGCCAACGCTCTTGAGTGCACAAAGAAAAATCTTCCCTAGGCCACAACGACACATCGCTAAGTTCTTAGTCAAGTACGAAACCTTCTTTGCAATTAGTGTACCTATATTCCAGATGCCATCTACGCACATCATGTAAGTGTGCGTGTACATACTTAAATGTCAACTTAAATCCGCCCCATGCTTTTCGTCCACCCCATCCAAAAGGAAGAACGAAAACAAGGAGCCGAAAGGAAAAACAACAACATCGGCATCAACCGGCAAAGATCTACGAAAATTTATAATTTCATCCCTCCCTTCGCCTTGGCCTGGCTATACGTATACCCCCACCGACCACCTACGAAATAGTATCCTGGGATATGGCAAAGAAATGGCTCGTTTCTTGAACGTCCTTGATCCTTGCAGCCACTTTCATTGAGCTTTTACTTTCACGGAAGAAACTAAAAGCAAAAACAGGGAAATCTTGAGCACACAATAAGATTGTGAATGTGAACGTGACCGAGTGTACGCATGTCAGAGCTCAGAGGGATAGGATGTAAGAGAGTAGCGCGAGAAGGAGAGAGCGGGCAAGTGTCTTTGCCAAGGATTGCACTTGAATATTTAGCGTTCAAGTTTGTTAACACTGGCCACCAGCCACGACGAGTTTGTGTTTATCTAAGACATTAAAATGGTGGACAGAAGAGAGCCGCCTTAAGAGAGAAACGGCATGCACGCATACCGCTCACCGCTCACCGCCCACTATCACCTTCACCGCGCACTAGATAAACTTCCACCACTGCTAGCCGACGCTGAATTGCAAGCTTTCACTTTTTTATGTCTCGAATGTCCTTGGCAAAAGGGTATTAATGGCGATATCTCGTGTCCTTGTCTCGCTTTCACTTTCCATTACTTTGCAAGGAAAGCATCAGTGCACATACACTATCCCTGAATAGCTTTGCACTTTTTTGTGACCCACTGCGGGGAGTTTGGGCGGAAAAGTGGGACACATTTATGTACTTTGCATGTGGCCTGCGGGGTGTGGGATGGGATTGGTGTGCTGTGCTGTGATGATGTCGTTGGGCAATGAAACGACCAGGATATATGCTATCGTTATGTAGTACTTGCATTTGGAGCTATATCTTAGCTCAAGTAGTTAGGTTATGTGCGTGCGGGCGTATATGCGCTGGTGATAAGGCTGTGAGTTATGCTCGCTTGTAGGAGGACCTCCCTACGCTGTACAGTACACACTAGCCACCCAGACCCACCGAGAAGGGTTTGAGTTGTTTTGGAAACAGCACATCACAGTGTTGTATTGCTGCGCGCCGATAATAACAGTGGCGCCACGGGAATTACTTTAGATATCCAGGGACGAGAAGGCGACGACGACAACGACGACGACGTCGACAACAACAAGAGGGATCTGATGATGTTGCCAGGAAACAGCCTCGTAGTCAGTTCTTCTTTCGTTCCGTTTCCCCTTTAGATTTATAGAATTGGGAGGCAGTGCGTTTCTTCAAATTGAATATAATATATATGTGCGCCAGTTGTTGTGCGTGCTATGTGTTGTGCTGTGTTATACGCTGTGATGTGGTTGTTGGTTGCTGGCTTAGTGCAAAGGGATTGACGTGTGGGTGGGGAGTAGGTTTCCTTTTTCTCGGGTTTCTGAGGAATAGGATGAATGGCCGTCGATGTGCTTCGTTTGATACACGCACTTTTGGGGGTATCCTTGTTCGACTGTTCATTTTTGCTATTCTCGCAAATTGTCCGTTGTAGTTTCAAAAGTAGATCATTGTCGAATCGAATGGAACGAGTCCTCTTGTGGTGGCCATAGGGAACGGGGCTTACTGTTTTTTTTTTTTTTTTTAATGAAGTAGAATAATTGATCTGCGCTAGTAAAACTTGGGAAAAGTTTTTGAATTTTCATTCGAATGCCAACCATTGCCTCCGATTTTCTGCTGGAGTTGGCTGGGAAGTTTTTTGTTTTTGTTTTGTAGCAGAAGGATATTTAACTTTGATCAGATATCAGGGGAGAGAGAGAGAGAGAGAGAAAATGGAGTAGAGTGAAAATTATTGCACGTGTAACGAAATTCCCGATCTTCTGCGATTGACCCCAAATTCTAAGGTGCATGGTGGGGTCGGAATCCAGTCATCTCCACCTATATGATCCCTGCCACAATCTAAACAACCACAAAAACAGACCACAGGAGTTCAATTGTTCAAAATGCGAACTTCAAGAAGACTTTAAATGCCGAGAAAACAAATGATTTTAAGTGCCAACTATAACCAGTCGATGTTTGCACTTTCCACAGTATGTTGCAAAGGATTGTGCTGATGATTCTGCCTACAGGTACGTATCTTAAGAGAGTAAAAAAGGAAAAGCTGGCTTGATTTTTTACGTTCGTTTAATCTACTATATAAAAATAAGTCGGGTTTTTCTTCCTGACGATATAACTCCAGAACGGCTCAACCGATTTGAATGATTTTTGTTTTGTTTTGTTTGTCTTAAATCAGGGATGGTTTATGAAATAAGAAAAGTCGGAAAATTCTCAACAGTTGGCGTTGTAGTCACATATTTCGTTTTTCATGTGAAATGCACTTTAAAAAAAATATAAACTGGATAGAAATCGAGTAGTTTCAAATACAAAAAAAAAATATTTTAAATTTTAAAAGCAATTGTTGTTGTCAATTATTTTAATTATTTTATAAGCAAATTGTTGTTGTCAAAAATTTTTAAATTTCTTTTTATTTAATATAGGCACCTAATAACTTTGTTTGTGTTTACTATGTTACATTAAGTAACTTTTTGAAATGGAGTAGACACTTTGATTTGTTTGATGGTGTTTGAATCCATCATATTTGTTTGACAAGTATTTTCAGGATCCTTACATTAGTTCAAACTTCTGAAAGCAGAAATACACAATGAGTCTATGGTCATAATCGAAGACGTGTGTTTATTGATGGCGTTGGGCATGATATCACCTAATCGTCCAATACACGATGCATTCAACCACGAATTGCAAAGAGAACAACAAAACAATACGATACTGAAGCATTAGCCGAAGCAGTTCGTAAAAATGTTCTGCAATTGAATAGACAACAAATGATTGCGTATGACTCTTTGATGGAAGCTGTGAACAAAAGAACTGGTAGCATTTACTTTCTGGGTGCTCCCGGAGGTACTGCCAAAACGTTCTTAATTTCATAATTTCAGACACCATCTTGAAAAATGGAAAAAAAATGCGAAGATTTTACAATGATGCAAATTGGTCGATTGGGTCGAATGCACGATGGCCCACAAAAGGTCAATGTTCAATGGTGTCGGTGGACAGGACGTTGAAAGATCTTCATGTCAATCAAAACATTTTTCGAATAGCCATGGTTGTATTATCCGGTGATTTTCGGGAGACTCTTCCAGTTATTCCCACGATCAATTGCCGCTGACGAACTAAATGCGTGCTTGAAAGCATCAAATTTTGAAGCCACAAATCAAGACACTCCGATTGACGAGATCAAACTGCAGATGTGTTTTCGAAGCAATTGTTAGACATTGGAAATGGCAATATTGCAGTTAATATCTCGACCGGACTTATCACTTTGCCCACTGATTTCTGCCACATGACCGATTCTAAGGAAGAGCTCATTCGACGTGTTTTCCGGGCATTCCGCAGAATATAGAGGAGAAGATGTTTTGATTCCACGCATCCCGATGATTCCAACGGACTTACCATTCGAATTCAAACGACTGCAATATTTTACTACAAATCTTTGCATTTAATGTTAATATCATCTATTTTACAGGAAAAAAAATCACCAAAGTAAGTTCAAATCCACAAAAAAGCTTCAAATAGATAAAAATTAGGTGGTACGAAGTTCACCAGGTCAGCTAGTCAGCAATAAAACGTTGTGTTCATTTGCTTAACGGAAGTTCAGTTTTGCACGTAGTTATCTATATAATATGAAAAAAGTACTCGTTTCTTTCGAAATTGGGAGCAGTCTGCAAAGGTTCAAGTTATGCGTGCTGCATTCCGATGAATTTTCACCCAATTCAACTTTCTGTGCCCGAGTGTCATACTTCTACCCTTTGGTATTTATTAATTCTCACTCCATTTAATGAAAATTTCACCCAAATTCTAAAGTTCCTTGTTTATATTTTGTTTTCCCTGTCAGCGCTTCCCTGCGTTTTATCTGAGGCCCCGCTACATCTGGTTGGAAGCCCATAATACATATCCACAAGTTACGCACAAAATATCTAGGGGTTGATTACAGAAGTTGCATGATGGCTGGAGCAGCAAATGCAAAAGTGAAACATGCGCATTTGCTTGCAACATGCCGCACTTCCGTTTCCACTCCCGGCTCCCGGCACGCTTCTCGCATCAGCACTCACGCAAGGCGAACAAGATATAATGTACACGCAAACTTTGTACAAGAACTAACGCACAATGCGTTGTCATCGTGTTTATTGCCACCCCCTGCCAAAGGATGCAGGATGCGGGTAGCGGTGTACAATTATTTTACCTATACTGTATACCTACTCCCTTATCAGTTTTTGGTCTGCAAAAGTGAAAGTGCTGAAGTAGGTTGTAGGTACATATCTATATATATAGCTGCGTGCGGAGGGAGTAAGGGGCAGCACACAATGATTATAATTTAAATGTTTGTAATTTTCAATTTCTCACAGAATAGAGAGATTCTGTTCGCAGTGACCGTAGACCAATTTCTTCCTCCGCACCAGTTCATCAATTGAATATTCGGTAATAATCTGTACATAAATATATGTAAAGCTTTTATATACCCGCTGAGAAAAAGAAAACGTTCCCCCTGATCTCCTCTTCTTTAAAGTTCGGTAATTGGAACATGGAGGATACCCAATTGGATTTGTGCAGTAAATGTAACTACTTTATATTTTCGATGCATGATGCAAGGATATATGTACACATATAGAAATCCTGTTGGAGTCTCGGGACATAAGAGATTGGGAGTGAAAAAGCAAGTGCAAGCGTCATTGTACTTATTGCTTTACTTTCTCCATAAGTTCCTTAAGTTAAACTCGGAATGCATTGTTTTACGGGTTCATAAACTTTTTCCAGAAACATACAATAAAAATTAAGCTGTTTCCTTGGTCAAAGGCGGAAATTTTTTTTAAATAACTTGCTGCAGATAAACGTAATCATTTTCATGAGAACATTTTCCTTTATTTGTTCTTAATTTATTAACTTTTTTTAATTTATTTGGCTCATTAAAAAATTTGCTCGCTACTTATGCTTGTTATACGAATACGGAATAAAATATTAAAGTCCGTAGTATAAAACATATAGTTGATAATGCCTTGACTGCGCCAGAAGATGTCGCCAGTAACTGCTAAGAGAAAATGTGGCTAACGACAATCATATTCTGCAACCATTTTAATAATTCAATAGATGGCGCCGCAGGAGCATAGCATGTTCCGCAACCTCTACTGCCGTATCGTTTTTCTATTCATGGATAAGGCAGTACCATATCGTATGTCAAATCAATCAAATAACAAAAAAAAAACTTATTTTAATTAAATACAAATAAGTAGATGTGAAATAACTTGGAATAGGTAGGTACCAACTCAAACGAACCTCATCAAAAATACGTTTTTATTATTTTCAGTACCTAATTTTTGTCGGTATCTAATTTTGGTAGTTCAAGAACGATTCGGTAGGGACTACGTACTTCAACAGTTCACAATTCTATCTCGTATGTGCCGCAGCCATATTTTTATATGTACGTACGTCAATCGATACAACTGACGTTTTGTTGTGTCATATTTTTGCTTCAGCGAGAAAAAGATCTTGACCACCGAGAAGGGGGTTGTCGCAGTTAATTTTCGACTTGAATTTTAGTGAACGAAATCTTCAATTTTCCAAATTTGAAAGATGATCAACGCCGCTTCACGAGCATACTTACGTGCCACCACTCAAGCAGTTTCCAACAGCTTGAGACCAACTGTTCTATCCTCTTCGCAGGAAAAATCGGTTGTGGTCAACAATGCTGCGAACAAGGATGCTCCTTTGGCTACAGTTGTAGCCAAAACTAGCTTACAAAGTGAATATTGGTGCAACTAAATTGATTTTCTTCAGAAAATTGCATAATGCAAACGAAATTTGTCAAAAAATCCAAACTACTGGCATTATGTAATTTTGTGAGGTTATCTCGAAACTTACTTTGGTGTAGTTATTTATCATTACATTTTTCTTACCTTTTTTAAAATTGTTCTATTTTCAGCCACAACCCAAGTGCGATGCGCCCACACTGACATTCAGGTGCCAGACTTCTCGCCCTATCGTCGCGATGGTGTTAAGCAAGCGAACAGGAAGGACAGCAGTGCAGAGAGTCGCAAGGCTTTCACCTACATGTTGGTTGGGTCTGGTGCAGTTGGTGCTGCCTACGGAGCCAAGGCGTTGGTTACACATTTCGTCAGCTCGATGAGTGCTTCTGCCGATGTATTGGCTTTAGCTAAAATTGAAGTTAAGCTTGCGGATATCCCAGAAGGCAAGTCTGTAACGTTCAAGTGGAGAGGCAAACCTCTGTTCATTCGTCACCGTACCGCTTCTGAGATTTCCAGCGAACGTGGTGTATCACTTGGTGAACTTCGCGATCCTCAAACAGATGAGGTGGGTCATAACATACAATGGACAATGAAAAGAAATTATGTTGTTCTTTTTTTTAGCAACGTGTACAAAAGCCGCAATGGCTTGTAGTCATCGGTGTATGCACCCATTTGGGGTGTGTACCAATTGCCAACGCTGGTGACTTTGGAGGCTATTACTGTCCATGCCACGGCTCCCACTACGATGCATCTGGTCGCATTCGTAAAGGACCTGCCCCACTTAATTTGGAAGTACCAACCCATACGTTCCCTGATGAGAACCTCCTCGTTGTTGGTTAGGATGGTGCAACTAGAGATAAATTATTAAATGAAACAATTGGGGACGTTATAGAACGATTCTTATTTACGCATCCATAACTACTATTGTCAAAGAAAAATAAAGAAATAAAAGGTTGGCCTAATTAGGGTCACATCAAATAATTGCCGCATTAAACCTTTCTATAGCTAAATCAAAGTCATTTTATAGTCAAATATAAAATGCGCTTTAACGTTTTTGTTAAATAATTCGTGTAAATGATTTAAATTCGTGTAGGTAAATGATTTCAGGAACATGTAATGCAAAATTAAACAAATGAATTAACTTTATATACGAAGAAATATTTACTTGCATGTCTAATCACATTATGCACTATGGTTTGAATGGAAGGTTCATCCGTGTTCATGCCATGTTTTTTGTTGGCAATCGTGGTGGGTTGGTTTTGATAACAATCTCATTAATGAGATATGGTACATCAACATAGCGATATTTTTTCGAAGCACGATTTTAGAATAACAACATACCTATAGGGAGTTGTCAGTTAATAATTTCTTAACCATATTGGAACGTAGTTATTTATTTATGTTTTTTCATATTTTTCATCCTAGGTAGTTAATTATTTAAATTGTTTTATTGTTTATAGACTGATGTAAGATCTATATTTAAGACACACATCCATTGAGGAAGTTAGAAAAACCTAACGAAACGTAGGTAGGGTGCAGAATGAAATTGAAGTGTTATTATTTTAATTGAAACCACTGACCAATAAGCTCATTAGAAAAACAATTTAAGTCAATTTGAATGAAGCTAAGGCAAAATTAAGTAAGTAAGTTAAAGAATAAATTTAATCATTTTTGGAATGTAGAATAAGAATGTCCCTTCTAACATTTCATTCGATTGTGCAGAGTGGAATACTTTTTTGATGTTTTAATTAAATTAAGAAAAATAATGAAATATACACAGTAGAGAATAATGGGTCGGCATTCTGTAAGGCGAAACGTTCAATCGTTTTCGTGTGCACGAAGAAACTAATTTTTTTTTGCTGCCATACCTCATGAACGCAACCTGCTTACTTATGCACAACAAATATGGGATTTTAAAATTACCCTAGGATCACTGAATCACTACGTGACAGCGAAAAATCCCAAACATATTTCCTTCTTCCGTCACCTATTTTTTGACATTTGTAAAAGACCGCCTTTCGTAGTCGGACAATCACAACAAAAATAATGGGCTCAGCTACAAAAGTAAGTTTTAAATTTTATTTGTGTTTTCCTCCTTGTACCATTTCTGGTCCGTAATGTGCTCCTATTGAATGAACAGAAAACCTCCAAACTATAATGTAAATAAAGCCCGTCCCAATGGAGTGCCGAAACCGATGCAGCTTTCATAAATCTTACTCAAATTAAATTCTCCAATCATTTTAATTACCGAAGACTCTAAATCTTTACAGGTAGGAGAAATATTCACAGCCGCTGGACAGGCATTCAATCGTCTTGGCGAACTCACAATGCAGTTGCATCCAAGTTCCGACTCGCCGTCTGGGTAAGTATCCTACAAAAACGAGTACTTTTTAAGTTTTCAAATCAATATTAACAATTTGATTGTTCTTAATTCTTCCAAACACCACCAAACGCTCAGGAGTAAATGGACAGATGAAGAAATCGAAATGTTGCACTCATCGATAACCCGATTCTCAGATGATCTAAACAAAATAAGCTTACGAATTAAAAATCGCACAGTGTAAGGACACTAAAACTTACTTTAATCCATAATATAATATCTTGCTTTCTTCATCTGATCCTGACGAGAGCGAATGTCTAGGCACTAAATACTCACTCTGCATTTTAATTTTTAGTTCACAGATCCGACAGACGCTAAAGAAGAAAGCATTCGAAGATGCAGGCATTCCGGCAAAGCAAATACCAGCCAATCAAGTGCAGCATATTATTCAAACAACACAAGTACAACAAACACCTCACACCTCTCAGCAACAGCCACAGCAGTCGCAGCAGCATCAGCAACAACAACAACACCAACATCAGCCAAAGCAAATCCAGCAGCAAGTACAGCATGTGATAATCCAACAGGCACCACTAGCTGTTAGTACGCAACAGCAACAACACCTTCAACTACAGCACACGCAATCGCCCCAACCACAACCACATCCACATCAGCCCCCACAAACGGTAACCATCCAGCAACTTCAACAAATCAAAAATGAAACCGTGGTTGGCAATAGTGCAGCAGGGTTAATAGCAGGTGCGAAATCTGGTGACATGATGATGACGCTAAATCGGCTGAATACTCAGGAGAATGAGGTAGACGTCGAGTGTTTGCCCTCTGATGTCAAGCTGGAGTTTTCTGGCGAAGAGGTGGCTGGGTGAAATCAAGCCCACGATGATGATTACTATTTTTTAAAAAAATAATCTGGACCATAATGTTGTGACCCCTTGTCTTTGATGCAAAATAAACTCTTCCCCCGGCCGTATTCAACGAACTATCGGCATTCTTCCGCGATTATTGCAGCATACTAATATTATATATTTAAAGAGAACAATTTTGGTTATAAATCGTTTGAAAGATGACAAATTTATCGTATAAAAATGTACAAAGAACGTTAACAATTTAACATTATTGTAGTCTAAATTTTGCAAAGGCGGCGTTTGTTTTTGTTGAAGCACGACATCCTTATCAATCTCGACTTCAGTCAACACTACTGGTAGATGTATGTACACAAAGCTGCGGTAAAAATAAGTTTGTTGACTTCAAAGAAGTGTTCAAATTCGAAGGGTTCGCACGCATACAGGCAGGTTTTGATCTGTTAGTAGCATATTCTTTCGAAAACTAAACTTGGGTCTACAAACTTTATACTGTGTTGTTCCAAAAGCCCCAAATTAATCTAAAACCTGAAAGCTATAAACTAAATAATAAAGTAGCTTACATGACTTGTCGTAGGTAGGTATCTAAAATGTTAACCTAAAAATAACGAATTGTGAAATCAGGAAGGAAAGCCACGAAGCATTTAAATTCCAGATCTTCCTCTATTGCAACTGACAATTTTATTGGTACGGAGACACATTTTTAATCAGTATAGTTACCTTATATTAGAGCTAAACACACCAAATAAAAGTACCAGTTAAGTTATACGTTTATTGATAGTAAAAGACTTTCCTAATTGTTATCGGTAAAAACAAATTTTTCTCGTCCATTTAGTTGGACAAGTTTCGTGAATTTTTTCCTTGTGCAAACTCAGTTGCATGTAGTTCTGTATCTCATCCTCTACATTTGTTCTCCATTTCAATTCAGGGAAATTAGGAAAAGACTCTTTTGCGGATCGTTGCATACGCCGTACTGCTGTTCTATAACACTTCCATGGTTGAGGCTCAAGAACTAAAAGTTCAGCGATACTCGAACATCTACTAAGGAACTTTCTTAGACCGATGTCATGGTGATTGAGATGAATCCACATAGTAATTGAAAAACAACAAACTAGGTCAAATTTGACGGCATGATGTGCTTTCAAGTACTTTTCAATCACGGAGAAGTCCCTGTCGTTCATTATGTCCACAGAATGAAACTCGATTTCTTGAGCGTTCGTATTTGTTTCATTTGCTCTTTTGATTAGCATTGGATCTATGTCGACTCCGAGTATTTGAATTTTTCTATTGATTCGCTGGGAAAGGTAGTCCAGGAGCAATTGGCTAATATTACCCGCATTACATCCAACATCTAGCACGAGATACGGCTCTTCATAAGATTTCAATTTTACCTCTTTTGTTGGCAACCAAACATTGTCAGGAAGCAGTGCTATTCGATCTTCTGCTGGGTTGAATTGGTAGTAGTTAATGAAGTTACCGAATTGCACTGCTCCAGGATTATTTGCACGGAAATCCATAATTTGCGGGAGGATCAGAGGAAAGCCTTTAGAAAACTAATCACGGAACGAGTTCCAATTTCCAAACATATTTTGACAGATGAAAGGGTGGAAAAAGGCGGACGAGGATTACCATCTACTGCTCTATAACTTTTCGATAGTCATCTAGAAAATTAGGGTTTCTATTTTTATTAATTCTTAGATTCTTTTCAGGTTTTGATTGAATATTTTCAACATTTCTAATTCCTATGTGAAAATGTAAAAGCAAAATAAAAATTTGTCAAACTTTTGTGGCGCGAAATGTAAGATGGCGCAGTGAATGTGTACATTAGTCGTTCTACGAACCATACCCAATATAATAGTTTCTATCCTATAGCACTGAACGATAGTTAGTTTTGGGGTGAAAACATAGATGGCAGAAAAAGGAAACTGGCAGTCTCTTTTGGAACCAATTAAGGTCATCCACGCAGATTCTATTGCTCTACAGATGTCGCACAAACCAGTTAAAGTGTGGCAGTACTTGACAACATAACTACCGCAACTATCTGCTAACAGAAGCCGCCACCATCGCATAGGTGTACTTTTTGAAATAACGAAAAGCTGGAGCCAGATGTCTGGTTTTCTCTTTGGAGGTTGTTGGTTTATGGAAGCAGACAAAAGCCGTGTTTTATTATCAGCGTGATCTGATCCGAGTAGAAGTAATTTTCAGATCATGGTTCATGATCTCGATGAGAAGCAGGATCATATGCTGTTGTTGTAAGTGCATGTAAATCGATGATCTATATAGATCATGGCTGATAATAAAATAGGGCTTTTATGCTACATGCTACTTTTCCTTAAATCTTTTATTCATGTAATATCTTAAGTATTATCTTTTGTGAAATTAAAATAAATAGATATATCGTCTTTAATTGCTGCTTACATCGAACGACCACAAAAGGTTTTTGCTTTTTGTGGAAATTTAAAATAAAAATGCAATTTGAATTTCACAAAGTGTCAGCAATTTTGGTCATATAGATAGCTTTTGAAGATAACAAAAAAACCAAAAAGGTATTGAATGCGGTAATTCGACCCCTGATATGTGAAAAATATTTCGCAGACTTTAAATTCAACATTTCGGAAAAAAAATTTCGAGTTCCAGTTTGCCGTTCCCACTGAAACTTCAACATTTCAAATGGCAGTTAGTGTCGAATTGATTACTTTTTTTCTGTTTAGAAGTCAGAAGTGGGAGAATTTAAAGAACTTGTTTTTTAGCTATATTATTTTAAACATGAATTTAAATGATAATTCAAACATATTAAATATATTAGCCGTTATTTTTTAGCTTCGATCTCAGCAAAGCAAAGAAAAGTAGGATTTTCAGCACGCAATTGCAACAACTATTGCGAGTCTCGAAGTTTGAAGCCAATAAATGACGTGCGGAATTTGTTCGATTTAAAAAAAACTTACAAATGCAGCGACGAAATTCAACATTTCGCTGAAATCCAACATTTGGGGAATTTTGGAAACATATGGCGAAATGCTGGACATTTGGCCTGAAATGTTGAATTTAGCCGAAATGTTGAATTTAGGTGCGGTGTAAATGTACTATTAAGCATTTTATCTACTAACATAATGGGTAACTACATAAAAATTGTTGCCGATGTATGTATTCTTAATTTCTCATTAGTCATTAGTACTATAGCGCGTACACTCGTACAGGGTATATGGCTTCATTCATGGACAGCAAAAACTTTGAACTATCAGCTAGCGTCTCGTAGAACATACCTACCTAGCAGAATTCGACTTTTCGACAATTCTTTCAAACTTTAAGCACTTGAGCCATCTTTAAGCACTTGAGCCATCTAACAAAGAAGATACCTATATAAAATTATAAGTAAGATGGTTTTCTGTAAAAATTAAAACATCACCAAAATTATAGTTTTGACCATACACAGATAACCAAAACAAATTGTACCAACAAATAAATGCTTATTTTATTACTGTGAAATAAAATTCCGTACAAAGTATTGCCTACGTGCAAAGCCAGCATTAACTGGTGAAATTCCCATATCTATAAATATTCGTTCTTTTCGTTATATTTGAGAAAAAAATTAAAACCAAAATGCCCAAAGCCTTATCCTTTGTGTTAATAATAAGCAATAAGCCCAAATGCAGATGATATCAGAGAATATAAAAATTCATGTGTTCCAGATCCTTGTTACCATTTATTTTGGAAAAGCCAAACAGTGTCTGCAAATAATCCCACCTCATACACACAAACATACGCAGCTTAAGTGTGTTCTTATACGAACAATATAAAATCATATCTGGGCGGCGAATGCGGGTGCTCCGAAACGGGATGCTAGCTTAAGGACAACCAATGTAGAGGACGTGCTGTCGTAGGTTTGCTCTTTATAACGTTCGATCGTATATATGGAATGTAATAAAAATGAAATTGGATCCACATTCGTGCATTTGAGCTCATATCAGCATATTGAGCGGATTTCGTGTGGTAATGGGACCTCCATCTCCATGCAAAAATGAAGAAACAGAAACGGAAAATCCAGAATAAAAATTGTTGCCGACATCCACCCATTCTTCTGGAGGCCATGAATCTAGGATTTGATTTTATTTTATGAAGGCATTTGAGTGCCATGTCAACTCTGGAACAACGCAGAGCGCGTTTTCCTTCCCCCACAGAAACGTGGATATACTCATTACTCGAAAGGGTGCTTTGTACTGTATTGTGTATGAAGGCAGACAGGCCAGATGGGGGTATAACCAAGCTCCAATCACCACTGGATTTATGGAACAAGGAATATGGGTGTGACAATACCCCGACAATAAAAAGGATAAACCGTTCAGTATTTTTTCTTCCTGTTCGATAAAATAAGGGTACACACGTTTATAATGGGAAATATGAGAAAAAAAGAATTTCCGCAAAATTACAGTAAAGGATATCTGTAGCAAGGACGCGTAAAAATATATATAGTTTATTTTTATTTTTGGGTTGAAGATTATTTATCTACAGCTATGGCCACGGTTGCCACTTGAAATTAAAATTTGTGTCCAAAACTGGAAATAAAAATGACCAACTGTGGCTTAAAGTTACCAAAACAGACCAAGCAATAATTCACCTTCTTTTTATTTCAACAAATTAGGGGTATTCACGATTCGGTGTAACAGCTTTAGTGAAATTGTGAAATTTTATTCTTTTTTATCAGATCGTGAACATACTTTTTCTCATCTCTAGCAAAACTGATCAAATGACAGATCCAGTTGGACAATTGAGATTTGTTCTGAAATTTTTTTTCCTGAAACTGAAAAAATTGTCTCTCAATTATTTAATATGCAAAAAAAAAAAAAAGCGAAAAAGGAAAAACATTCTTCAATATTTATTGGAACATCTTTCAAAATTGTGGAGTTACTCTCTGGAAGATTGTAATGAAAATAATTTTTGATCTTGAAGAGGATATCCTATTCCTTATTTTTTTCCGACACATACACAGGAATTTACAATTTGCCGAACTGTCAACTTGACAAGGTATAGATAATGTGTAAGAGTGTAGCGAAATTTTAGTCAGTAGGTATATTTTGTTTTGTAGTGCGAAAAAAATTGTGGGACTGTATCCAACAGTCCCGAAATATATGTGTAAACACCTTGCGTGCCGTGCATGCGGTATGTGTGTGGCTTGATACACGTCATTGTGAAAATAGGGAATTGTAATAACGCGTATTCTTGATACATACATTATGAAATAACAATAATTTATTCGTTCTGTGCTAGTTTCGGTGGAATAGATACATTCGGATTGTGGTAGCTGAAGTAAGATATGTACATTCGAGACTGTAATCTATCTAGATTACGCTGGAAGACAGCATCGATGGTTGTTCCATATCGTGTTGTTGAAATTTTCCGGTTGGAGTTCATTTGAAGATTAAATTTATCTTGCATAAAATCAATAAATGGTTGAGCTTCTGGAGTTGCAAAATTGATATTGAAGTTTCCGCTTATGATCACTGGTAACAAGTTAATGACATCAACTTTTATACCTACAGTAAATGAAAGTGTCATTGGAATATCATTCGGCTTGCATTGTATATGTAGAGGTGCTGGTCTACGACATTTTTGTAATTTCTGCGTGCACTCGAGATGTCCGTCACAGCGAAGAAATGTGAGACCATCATATATGGAAAACTTGCTTTATTTCACATCAACAAAAAGCTAAAATTAATATGCCCCAGCTCATAAATGTATGCAATGATAAAACGTATGCAATGGTAAAACACCGGGACGCAATTTCCGTCCCCGCAAGTTAAATGTGTGGAATTACTCCACCAGATTCCAACAACGCGCGCTTAGATGTTTACACATCAAAAAGTTGCACTTTCGCAATGATACAAGACCAGTTGCATCTGATCGTGAATATACCCTTTTTCTTCATGTACACTGACGACATATTATTTTTTTTATTATCAATAATATTAATGGAATAAAAAATTACCATGCGCGACCAAGAAAAAAGTTATGACCAAATTTGATTGCTTGGCCACAAATGATCAATGTGGCAACCGTGGTTATGGCACCATTTTAATATTATAAGTCTCTTAGATCTTAGATCATAGATATAAATACCTTGGAGACGAGTTAGTACTAGGTACTACCTATATCTATGATTGTAAGAAATAAGACTAATATGAAGTACTTAAAACTAATCTTAAATCATTCCAGGCATCAGCGGCTCTCATCTGACTGCGATAATTTCAGAACTAGGTAGGTTTATCCGAATCAATTGAGTTCACCTTCTATAACAAGCAAACTGGGGTTACATTTCGGGTAGCCTCCTTATAGGATCCTAGTTCCAGCTACCTACAGCAACCTATAGGTAGGTATAGCGTCAGTAAATCAACTCTTTATCAAAGTTAACTTCTTCAGGTTTACAATTTTTAATGCCGTTTGGCCTTTTCCGTAATAACGGTCACTTTTTTATTATAAATTTATAAGTATTATGTATTATTTCTTCATAGATAAAGGCTTTTTACAAATTTGTTTAAGCATTTTAAAATAATTTTTAATTTTAAATTATATTTGAAGGAATTTATTTATTGGTAAGAAACTATTTTTAACATTGTTTTAATTAGAGTTGGTTAGAAAGTGGTCTTTATTGCATGCTTGGAGACCCCTGGGATTCGGGGACCCTGGTTCTGTGGTACCTACACCTCTGACAGCTGGTGTTAAATAGATCTTCATATAGTAACGTTCAAAGTGAGGATAGCAATATCGAAACTTAAGATCAACAAGGCTGCTGGACCAGATGGCTTGACTGCCGAGCTTTTTAAGGTGGGAGATGACTTGGTAGAGACCATGCACCAACTCGTCTCCAAGATTTGGTCGGAGGAAAGTTATGCCTGATGAATGGAACCTACGCATATTGTTTGCCCGATCCACAAGAAACGAAACCCTATAAACTGCGCCAACTATAGATGCATCAGTCTTCTTAACATCTCATACAAGATCCTGTCTGCCATACTGGTTGGTCCCTATCAGTGCGGTTTTAGGCCCGGTATAAGTTCATAACCGACCAAAAAAAAAAACCAAGAAGTCCAGGTCGATACTCACCATATTTTCATCGATTTTAAGGCGGCATATACGACAGCATTTATAGAGACGAGCTATATAGAGCCATGTCTAGTTTTGACATCCCTGCCAAACTCTTCCGATTGTGCAGAATGACGATGGAGAATAATGCTCGCTGCTTTATAAAGGTCGGAAACAATCTCACCAAAACCTTTGATTTCAAAAAAGGATTTAGACAAGGTGACGCGCTGTCGTGCGACTTCTTCAACATCGCATTCTTGAGAAGATTGTGCGAAACTCGCAAGCCAACACCAGAGGCAAAATCTTGCAGAAGTCTGTGCAACTACTTGCATACGCTGACGACATCGACATCTTTGGCAGAATACAGCGAGCTGTCACTGGTGTGTTTGCAGTAGCAGTACAGAAGCGTCAAAAATGGGTTTAGTTGTGAATGAGGGCAAAACAAAATATACACAACATCGACGAATCGGTCAGAACGTCACGACAGACGCAGCTATAATTTTGAGATAGTTAGGGATTTTGTCTACCTCGGCTCCGCTATAAATTCTGACAACGACATCACATCAGAAATCAAGCGAAGAATTACACTTGCCAACCGCTATTCCTTTGGCCTAAGAAGGCAATTGCAATGTAAGGCCTTGTCAAGAACCACTAAGGAGACTCTATATATAAGACCCTCATCATCCCCGTCCTACTCTATGGCGCAGAAGCATGGATGCTATCAAAGGCTTCGATTGATTTTCGGTCCCGTTTTTGACGGGCTTTGGAGATTTAACAGCGAACCCTATATGAGCCATACTGCGACATCGACCTTGGCAAAAAAGTGCGCCTCAGTCGATTAAGATTGCTAGGACAAGTAGAGCGAATGGACACCAACGCTCCGGGCCTAAGAGTTTTCGACTCCAGCGCGCTTAAAAGGAAGGGGAAAGGAGACCTCAACCAACTTGGAGTGCGCAACTAGAGGCAGTTAGACAAAGATCGCGCTAACTGGTGAGGCGTATTGATTGAGGCCCAGGTACACCCCGGACTGTAGCGCCACCTAAGTCAGTAAGTATAACGTTCACGCATTTAAATGAATCATTTGGTTCCGCTACCTTACTAATTCGTGAATTGCATCACCACCTACACGAATAAAATACAAATACCTACTCGCATAGAAGTAGATGTCTCCTTGCTGCACAGCCCTTGCCCTAAATGCTGGCAATCATCAACAAACTGAAATTAATTACATAAAAGCAAATTCCAAGACAATCTAAATCTAAGTAAATTGTATCATAACATGCAAACACTTAACTGACGCGAACCCTATACCATTACGTACAGCTACCTCCTTCCTAAACCCATTTTAAACATAAGACAAGACAAAACCTTATCTTTTCCTCAAGGCAATGACAACCAAAAGGAGAGCAGAAGAAATTTCCTTCAAAAGCAATAACAATAAAAATAAGAAACAAATAAATAAACGAAACGATTTTCCACCATATTGAGTTCGATAAATCCTCGCCCGCCTCCGACGACATAACTGCCTGCTTGCGAGTTAAATGGAAACTCCCCAACATACAACATCGCATGCAGAGGACTCGAAAACATAAATATGTTTCATATCAACATTTTGTATTAAGCCGTCATCCCCCCAGATGCCATTCTCAAGTTCCACAGCGAGCGAAGCGACCCGAGCGCCCGAGAGAATCTATCGCTGTTGAAAAATCGTCATTTCTCGATAGCAACCAGGATAACACCACAAAGTAAAACACAGCGACAGACAGCCAACCAATACGGGGCTACCCACCCTCCACCGCAGTCGACGAAGACGCAGGCGTTCATATCATATCAAAATCTAGGGAAATATAAAAAGCCACCCATCGGTGGTCTGCTCATCCCCCTTTATGTCCTTCATAGTTCCATCATAGCACATAGCGAAAAAAAAACTGCACCATAATCCCGATAACAAAAACAAAAAAAATAAATAAATAACACACGGCACAAACGAAAGGACCGATAGCAGGGCAAAAAACTAAATACTATATACAATTTTCGCCCTATTGTTGCTCCGGCTTCCATATTTTCTAGGTGTATCCTCGCTTCATTTCACAACGTTTCGCTTCTCCCATTTATAAAAATATAACAAATAAAATAAGAAGAAGAATATCCTCGCATACATATCCTATACATACACATTCGATGTCGTACTCAAAGCAAACAATATCAATTTAGATAAAGAAAGCAAAAAATAAACCAAAGAAAGTGCTTCGTTAAGGGGGTAGGTGGTGTGCAAAGGATGAACGAAAAAAGTCGCCCTCTATGCCACCCAATAGCGTGCAGATCAAATCCATAAAGCTTAAATAGGGGTTGGCAGGGATACAATAAAATAAAATTTGATATCAAAATTTACGATAAGCAATATCACATCACACCCCGTACGCCATTCGCATACGGAGAATATATTTATTCTTTCTTCTTCTTCTCCTCCTCCTCCTCCTCCTTATCCTGCAGCAGGAACCACTGCCACAACTCCATCGTTTTGGAATGTTCTTCGAGCTCTCACGTATCGTTTGTTTGCTGATTGTAATGAATGAAGGAAGATGATGATAATGCTAGGCGCTAGGGTAGGGGGTATGGCGTATGGAAGTGCGCTCCTTATGTACATAAATATTGTGGTGGCTGGTGGGTGGAATCAATTGGAAATAATAGCACTTGCTGACTTAAGATAAAATCGAAGAGCGAAAACCTCAGACTTAGTGAGGAATTTCAAAGCTAAGCTCAGTACTTCGACGCCATTCTGTTAAAGTTAGAAAAAGCATCCATACGCACGCCACCGGACGTAAACTTGCAGCATAATTCGACTGATCAGTGATTCTCATTTTGCTAAAAATGAAATAAAAATTGCAGGAAACTAGTTGTATTCAATTTAGACGAAGATAGCTAAGACTGACGCCCTACTTGGCAAAGTTATTGACTAACAGAACTGCTGTGGTTGACGTGTTACCCGCCGCCTTCAGGTGTAGGTACCTACTTCGGTGCCTCAGCCAAAATCTTCACGCACAGATTCGGTCAAAAACGCTATAGAAGTTGAACCCTTTACCAAAGTTAAAAATTTTGTTTCCGACGGTTTGGATACTTTAAGAAATGTAAAAACGTTCATGTTATTTATTGGAAGAACAGAGCGAGGAGTCGCCGGAGCGTTGGCGATCCTAAAGAAACACAGGCCGCTTGCATGTACTTATTGATTGATAAAGGCAAATCCAAGTGCTTGGTAGAGTTTATACCACGGTAGTCAGTGGCAGTAGGTAAATCAAGCACAAAGTGACTTTTGGAAAAATTTGTGTTAAGATTTTGTCTTGCAAAATTTTACTTAGGTATAGAAGTGGCTTATATGACAGAATCCAAATAACTTGATCATCACTCGCGTCGTACTTTCGTTTGGAAAAGTAAGATGCAGATTTTCTGTTATATCCAGCGATGATGCTCATTTTTGTTGACTGTGTAAATACAATGACGGTCAACTCATAAGTTGATAATTATTCAAACCTTTAATCTGCCGAGTTTAAGCAATTTCTGACGGGGCAATGAAGCAATTTATTTGCATAAAATTCGATTTTACAACCACCAATACTAACAACCCTCGTAACTTCATCGCGTTAGTGCACCACTTTGGCCTGCTTCAATGAAATAACAATTTTTCCAATAATGTTACCAAAATCTGAACATATGAAGATGATCATTGAAGCGATAACATGTCCTATTATATCGGTGAGCTATTCTGGCGAAAATAACAAATGCATGATGAGTATGTAGCTGACTGTCATGCCCTTTCCTCTTTCTTTTGGTCTATGAGTGCAAATAATGTTCAATTACATTCGCCCTCTTGAGCATACAACCATCATTTCATTTAGTCGAACAGTTCAAGAAGAATTACTTTGTGTATGCGAGAAGGTTCTCCGTTCTTGCTGCATACGGATGGTCCATCATCATCCCTGCTCACACATAAATCTCATCAATAAAGTTGATGTTGATGTTGCGCTGACTGTTCTTATCTAACTTAATATCTAATGGCTAGACAACGTACATCAACACTCAAGCTCTGGCAATCGGTATTTTGTATCTATTGGAAAGGCAGTCAGTCCATCTGTTTGACAGATAGACAACCGATGAATCAGAAGGGGACTGTAGGTATATACATTTTGACATGAACGAAATGAGTGTTTTCTGGTTTGAGTAGCTATTTCATTAGATTCATTTCACTAGTCCGTTGACGGCATCAGAATATGGCGAATATCTAGGAAAAAAAATGTATTTTTGTAATTTTGCGATATTAATTGTAGTCAACCGAAGTCTGAAACGTTGTATTTGAATTCTGTCGATCTGTCCGTCCTTCCAGGCCTAAAGCCTAAACGGCTGCACGGATTTCGTTCAAACTTCGGATTTGGAGCTTGTGGGCTTACAGTTGGGGGCATTTTTTTTTTGCAAGGTAACCTCAATATTAATTGATAATGGTACTTCTTCTATAAAGTGTTTGTACCAGTTTAATTATTAAGCTTATCATGACTTTAGTGTATAGGTACCCAGTTTTTGGCTTAAATTTCGAATAACGGTACCTACTTTTGAATTTTTAACATATCTCGATAGTAAACTCAGTGTTTCTCTATATTATCGTACAATGGATTTTTGAAAATAGTTTTTTTTTTTAGAATTTTGTTTTGTTTAGTTTACCGGAAAACGGCGATAACGATTTTAACCAAAATGCAAACTTAGAGTCAAATGGATGTTTTCAAAACTATTGTGTCCTCAATTTTCGATTTGCTGAAGACTCTGAAAGTCAGTCAGACTCGCACTAAACGAGAAAGTTTCGTGCGACCCAGTTATGCAATTTATTATCTTCATCGTTTTCCTCGTCATCTGAATCACAAAAAAATACTCTATTTGTATCTATACATATATCTAGCTTCGCTGAGTCGATGAGCTTCGATAAATGTTTAGGGAAAAAACTTTCCAAGATTTATAACGAAATTTCCACCCTTACATCAAAATATGCAATAAAATGCAAAATTTCGACGAAAAAAAAAAGAAATCATATTTTTCGCATTTTTCCGGAATTTTCCGAGTTTTTCTTTAAGAATTTTCTTTTTTTCCATTCCGGAACAATTGCACACAAAATGTTTAACATTTTCCATATACAAAAAATTTTCGATTTTTTCGATTTCCCCAGTTTTTTCTGACGGTTTCCCAAAACTTTCTGTCTCCTGACAATTACAAACAACAGAAAAATTATATGATCCAAATCGGCCCAGCCGTTCTCAATTAACTGTACATTTTTTAACACCATTTTTATATATATGTATCTATATAGATTTGGTAAGCCTCTGCTTTACGTCTCATAACCTCACACAGCCCCTTGGTTGAAAAAAGTAGGCTTACGCATTCGTACGAACCTGTCGCTCCGACTCCGAGATGTCAAATGCCATTTACCTACTTACTTTTCCCATTCAATTACCAAACTGCGATGCCCTGAGATAGTGAAAATACAAACATTTTTAGAGCTTAACAATTTATTCTTTACTTTCTATGTCTGCACACACCAATGAACAGTGTTCGGGAATGTATCTGAATTTAAACAAACTACCAGAATACCAACACCATTCTCAGAATGTAAAAAAAATTATTATTTAAAACAATTCAGAAGCCAATATTGTTTAGCTCATAAATTTTCAAAACATTTTATTACGACCATATCAAATCGAATACGATCGAATATTGCAAACTAAACAAGAAATTAACACTACAAACACATCCTGGCATGCAAAAATGTGCTAATTTCTAATAAAACCGCCTGAACTCGAAGAGAATTTACAGTTCCACCACGTTTCCCATAAAATTCAATAAACACACGGATTATCCCACATCCAGATTTTACCGTTTCTCGTACATTATAAAGTTAAAAATTATTGATGTCTGGCCATAATAATTTCATCTCGCCGCAAAACGGTGAACAATTTTACACTGCATAAGTTGTGTCTTATACGTATACACACCATACAATTTCTAAACTATGTATATTTACATAAGAAAAAAAAAAAAAAAAAATTTGAAACAATAAAACGATCTGTTTAGTAGTCGTTATTATGAGGCTTTTTGATTATCATAATCTGTAATTTTGTTTTCTGGAAGATATTGTATCCATCGATTTTTATAGCCTCATCAATGTATGGGGTTTGTTTACCCAACAGCTGATGATCCCGTAAACGAAAATATCGTTAATAACCTACACGATGTGTGATGCATACATGTGGTGGGAATAATAATCCAACACTCATATAAATGATAATGATAATCCGAATTTACGGGAACAATATACTTCAAGTATACGCACGTATAGCAACTGGGTATTTTTAGTCGGTTAGTCAGTAAATTTGAAATCATAAAGCTAATTGTTTACATCGTTGGGAAATGAAAAGGAAAAATTGATTTGGTGCTGTAAACTTGGAAAACTATCTTTTGTGGTGTCATTAAGGCTTACTTTTCTTCTAGCTAAATAAAAATAGCTACACACCGAGGGACAAATCTATCAGCTCTCATTATTTACGATTATCAAATACCATTTGTGGGCAAAAGTCAGAGGGATTGTTTTCCTCTTATTATTATTTCTTTAGTATTAGTTCATTTAAATCTGCGGCTATCTTTTGCTTGCATAGAAGACATTTTTATACGGTTTCGTAATAATTTTTTTAATACTAAAAGCCAAAAACGCTTGCACTTACTTCAACAACAGAATGGTATAGGTAAATAAAAGCTAAATAATTTAATTGAACAACATTAACCCAACAAAGTTTTCGAATATTCGGCTCGGTCTGTGTCCAACTGCTTGGTCAGCAGACTTAAGCTGCCTGCCTTGGGGGTTGTACTCATATGCACATAAATCCACTTTTGCTCTCACATATCAAAACCACCCACTCTCAGTTGAAGGCAACAATCTAACAAATGGCCAGTATACATATAGCTGGACTGAGAACCCCCCTCATTGTATACCATTACTGAGCGAACAGGTGGTGTTGCCTCCACATATGATAAGGATATATTAAAAAGGATCAGTGGGTGACTAGTGGATGGTGGTGGTGGTCGGTATATACCTATAGTTGGAGTAAAACATTGTTCACCGAGAGAGGAAAATTAAGAACAACGCTCGTAAATTTATTTCCTACAGAAGTTTATTGCCTTCGCCGTAAAATATATTTATACTCGCGCGTACTTTAAGGACGATATATAGTTGCTGTTGCTGTTATAGTGGTGCTTGCCAGAGCAAGAGGTGGATGGATATGAGCTTATATATGAAAAATCATTTATTTGCTAGAGTTTTTGTTCATTCAATACCGAAAGGGAAAAATTGTTGCTGCCATAAGAGAAAAAGAAAAGAATGGAATGAAAACGAACCCGTCGTGTCTTTCCTTCATACAAATATAAGGATGGAAAAACTGTTTACTAAATGAAATGCTTAAACATTTTCGCAATCCCCATCCGTGGTAGAGGCCACGGGGTGGTCGGACTCGTATCGTGATAAATTGTAGTTTACTGCATTTGAAGTTTAGATTTGTTTTCTGTATGTATTTGTATGGGTTATATTTTTTTATTTGCAACTTACATGTAAGAAGAGAATCGATAATGTGAAGTGAGGTTAAAACGAGATATTTTTAAGAAGTTAACAAATGTATTCTTCAAGCTCCCTTTTTAATTGTGACAAGTCTGATGTTTGAACTCTTGAATGTTGCAATAGTGCAAGAGCGTCATATTTCTAACGCTTGAAATAAAACTCCGACGTGTGGCAAGGATTATGATATAGCGTAGATTCATTAAATTCAAGAAAAACACTGAGGGTGAAAATCTGGCGTGACTTCCGTCGCTCTGTTATGTAAAAATCTCTCTAAGACTTGTAATTCAATATTAGTTAAATCTTTACAAGGATCATCCATCTAAATAAGTATTTGCTGAATAATAACACGGAACCAATCACATGAGTAAAGGACATTACAAACCTTCGAAAATTTAATATTTGATGTAGGTTGTAATATTCGTCTTCAATGATGTCACAGCCATATACTTGGTAGTACTACTTAACTCTTTATCTAAAAAAAACAAAAGCAGGGAATTCAAAATTTCCAGAAAGCCCGTGATTATCCGTTATCACTCCATTTGTCACAGAAACAAAAACTCACGCAAACAAATTGATATGAAAAGATTGGCCTATACGGTGCTAAGTCTTTAATTGAAATATTTTTTAGTTCCAGTCCAGATATTGCCTTTTACACTAAAAAGACATTATTTTCCACTATAATACGATGAAGCAAAGTTAACCTTCAATATTCCGCCACGACAAATTCCTAACATTGCTTGATCAACTATTGGTCATTGAAATTGAAATATACTTAACCCTTTACTTGCGGAGAAGACAAAATTAAAGGATATTTAAAAAAATGTACTTTAAAAATAAAATTTTGTCCGTATCATAATCGATATAATATTTCAGTGAATGCATGAGAAGCCATATATGGACATTTCAGAAAACGCGTTGTACCATGAACTGCACATGGATAACTGGGAAACAAATTCAAACATTTTACTTACAAATATCTAATATTGCAAAAAAAGAATTAATATCTCCATATATTATCAAAATAATAGAAAATAAAATGTTATTTTTATTTATTTTTATTTTTTTGCTATTTCCTGACGGTGCCCGCACTGGAACGTAGAACTTGACAGCGAAAATCTGTTGGCTTGTGCATCCCATCAAAGTACAGCAAGTAAGGTTCGCCGCTTTATTTAAGGTTTCCTATATCGTTCCAACAATTTCTGTTTTTACCGATTTTACTATACATTTTTGATAATCTACCTATCTCTACTTTTCCCTTCGGTTAAGAAAATGGTGCCGCATTGCTATTCCAACCACAGAAAAGTGGGTGTAGCTTTTATTCTATTCCATAATCCATATCACAAGGGTGTGCTTTTCACCCCCGTTGTTCAATATTTCATAACTTTCATATAACTGCTGTGCGCATTCATTTCACTGTACGAGGCTAAAAGAAAATGGCGAATTTCGTCTGAGTTTTCCATCTTCCAACTTCTGCTGTTTTACCTACAACAACTTGTCCTTTTATCAAAATCAAAATCGCATTCTCAAAATAGACGAAGAAAAAAATGAAGGAAAATCAAAGCTCTTTCAATTGGAGGGCTTTTTGCCATTGTTCAGCTAGATACGTATCTTATCTACCTATACCTAAGGGCAACATTTCGAATGCAATATAAATTAAACCATAGGAACACATAAGAGATCCTCAGTCAAAACCACATTCTATCCCCGAAATTAGAAGTTGCGGCCAAGAAGAATTCCACCCACCACTCCCATGCCTGGTGCTCACTTTGGATAAATTTCCTTCCTTTGTGTTATGAGTATGACCATAAAGAGCCTTGGATGAATGAAAACTCACATGATATATGTGCAAGCACATACTTCAGTACACTTCAGAACTCTCCGGCCATTCGGAAAAGTTTTGAAAAGCATTTTGTGGATAATTCAAAATGAAAATCCTGATAAGAATTTCTATCCCCACCATCTTTCAGAGATGATTTTTTGTACGTCCTTGTTTGAATGCCTGCACCCTTTATATATATACACAGGTCGATCAAGGTATAGCACGGGAATTTATAGTTTTCAGGGTAAATATACGAGTACCAGAATACAGATATATGGCAGAGAAAACTCTTGGAGCAAAGTTCTTTTCGACTTAAAAGATTCCAATGCACCCTCATTGTGCACGAAAAATGTTACCTTCATATCCCCATTGAGGTTGAGGCTAATACCAGGAGTATACCAAACCTATACCTGAAACTGATGGCCTCTATCAAATCCTAGTATTTGATAGAAAACTGAAGAAAAGAAGGAAGGGGAAAAGAAAAACGCAAAGGTACGAGTTGAAGGGGATAGATAGGTAGACTCCTCAGTCCTCACCAATGCAGCAAGTCATATAAGTTGGAAAATCCTGGACAGAACTATGAATTGGGCAACCATACTGAAGACGCCTTAACTGGCGGGTGAGCAAGGGTGGGTTATGTGAAGCACCCAGTTTCAGTTGAACTACACTCCAAAGAGTAAAACCAAAGGAACGTGGTCAAAGGAATCAACAAACGGATTTTAAAGTTTGCGTTCAGGTTCTGTCCAATTTTTTTCTCATCTTATTGTCGATGACGATGAGGTTCTCCTTTCATCGAGGTATCGGTAAAGGCGAAGCGTAGCGCACAGGGAATATCTATGTGGTATTTTATGTGATTATGGGTATAGCAATAGAGATGGAAGAATTTTAGTTGGATGCATCATCATGGGTATTACACTAGGGGCTGTGGGTTGGTGCTGGTACCAAATTGATGAAAAACTTCCCGGCAATGCTATGTGTACATGGGTGAATAGCAGGTGAATAGTTTCTACAAGAATTGCTTGAATGCTCTGTAAATTTTTGGATTTCCAATTATCTAACGAAGAAATTTTAAAGAGGAGGTCATCACATATACCACAAAGAAGTCTGAAGGACTGACAGAAGGCCAGCATTTTTAATTTTGGCATGAAACTTGTCAGTTGGAATGAGGTGGCGGTTATATACGAAAATAGGGGTAGGCGTTTGATTCACTTTATTCTATATTTGCAGGAGTTTTAGTAGATGGCCACTTAGGACATTTTTTATCAGGTTACAAATAGTTGAGTGCAATATGAGTACAGTAATAGTTCTTGGGTCGTTTAGTTTTTTTTTCAAATGATTTGACGAGTGCTCATGTACCTATGTGATCCACTTTATTGTGGTGGACATTCATTTTCATCTATCTTATCATAGGTAATCAAAAATCCACTCCAGCACGTTATGAGAAAGTCACACTTCGCGACGTTCACTGTATGAACTTACTAATAACGCACACACTGATCATCTGAAATTGACAGATGTTAGCCATAACCATTTGGACAAATTAACAGCAAATATGACGAAATTATTTCTCCCCCTTTGAGTTAATTAAATTAATGATCATCTCCTGGTCCATTCACATTTCCACCAAACCAAATACTACACCAGAAACAATTTGTCATAATACTCTCGCGACTCAATAAGGGTTCATTAACGCACCAGCAGGCGACAGACACTCCCACAGATTTTATCCCAAAATTTAACCATAATGGAATTACAATGTAACAAAGAACCGAATCGACGATATAACAGCGACTTTAACCCCACAATAAAGAAGAGAAAAAAAAAAAAAAAACATAACACAAAGCTTAGCATGAACGCATAAGGGAAGATGCCTTCTTTATCTCCGACTAGAATGAATCGCCGTCAAGTCATCCGAAAAAATGATTTAGTTGTCCTATGTCCTTTGTCCTTCTTTGAATCGTTACACACCTCCTCCACCTACCACATTTCCGAACAGTATCTATTTCACTAAAATTGTTGGTATTGTTTACCACCCATATGCCATCTTTCTTGCTTTTTTGTCAACAACAAATTGCTAGAGTTTCGCACTTGTTGTTTACACAGGGGTCCGGAAAAATTTGAAAAGATATCCGCCATCAATGCCATCCGAATCCGACACCCTTTCCTTTGGCTGGCTAATGTAGTTTTCATCTTTCGGATACGGAAATATTTTCAGTTATATATATTGGGTTGTCGTTGTAGCTGCTGCTAAGCTCATCCCTTGTGATAAATAAGGAAAAAATCAATCTGCAACAGACAATAGTCTCAATTTACACTCTGCCACTTGAGAGGAGCGAATAAGTACACCCTCGTTCTGTCCTGTAGGTTGAAGGACACTATTGTCAGGCATCAGAGCGAATAATACCGGCGAAGGGATTTCCTGGTTAAATAAAAGTATACAAATGGAATATAGAAATTTATAGTGATTTGATTTCCTTTGAGTAAAAATTGACAGGAAGCTTAAATACTTTTATTGTCTTGATAATCCTCTTTTTGGGGGAGGGTTTTACTACTTCGTCTGAGAATTTCATCAATATGCATAAAAGGATGAGCACTTAAACGTGTGACACAAAAAATATTCAAAATTATTCGCAGACGTGGAGGATGTACGCTTTCTAGCATTTTATTTTCCAGCAGATAGTCGTTTTCGAAACAAAAAACTGTTGTTATATTAAATCACTTAAGTCGGTACCCAACCGAATTCCTGCTTAAAAAAGTCCGCAAAACAAGAGATAACTAACAATTATACGCTCTGATGGTTGACATTTCAGAAACTCACACCTGTAACCTCTTGTAGGTGTGAC
The DNA here is from genome assembly GCA_949126925.1 of Cheilosia vernalis. Taxonomy (NCBI): domain Eukaryota; kingdom Metazoa; phylum Arthropoda; class Insecta; order Diptera; family Syrphidae; genus Cheilosia; species Cheilosia vernalis. The sequence goes on from OX421362.1 coordinate 10,524,912, forward strand.
CTCTTGAGAAGTGGCAGCAATATAATGAAGGTAAAGTGCTTTCAGCACCTTTTACTTTTAGCAAACGGAAACTAAGGGCCAACGTTAAATCAAACAAAAAATCGAGACACCGAACAAAATATAAGAGTTTATACCACTTTGTAACAAATTTGACTGTGAGCTACTCAATTACCTTCTTAACTTTAATTTGGCTTACATTCAAAATATACATTCAATAAAATAGACCAGTGGCGTAGCGTGGTTTGTGGCCGAACGGGGCTGACCGAATTTATGCCACCCCTAGTAATTTTTTCATTCAATAATAATACATTTTTGGCGCAACAGGTCCGTAGGGACCCTAGGCCTAGCTTCTCACAACCATTCGTTTTGTGTGAGTTTTGATTTTTGGAACGAATGGAAGGGATCTACAATTTTATGCCGATTCCAAACGGCCGATTGAGAAGCTCTTTCATGACAGTTATACTCTCGGATGTTTGTCAGACGTTCGCGAGAGGTGGTGCAGTGAAAAAACCCTGAGTTGGAATTTTTTCATACACTAAAAAAAAACAGCTTTAAACATTTTTACCTACACATATATGTATGTCAATAAACTTGGTCAAATTTATACATTTTACCAGGTTTCTAATAAATTTATTTTTGCAGTCGTATGCTTTTTTAAAATAACAGGAAGGGCCAAGGAGTAAACGAAGGTGTTTCAAACAATCGGGTAATTTTGGGTAATACATACATAATTTAAATTAGATATTCTATGCACGTACGTCGTGTCGGCACAATACGAGATAAATGCTTATTTTTCGTTTTCACAAGGACGATTAAAAACGCGGTTAAAAATTCGATATCTAGTACAAATCAAATAAAACACGAACTTAATCGGAAAGAGTGTACCCACTACCAACAAAAAAAAAGAAGCAAAAAACATTATTTTGTAACTAAGTAAAGACTGCCAGAGAGAAGAAACAAGTATAATTTTTATCAACTACATAGATAAACACATATATATTTATTATTATTATACCTACTACCGACTGGGATGTTTGCAAGCCTCTTGTCGTATAAACAAAAGAATACACAATTACACGAATTTATCAGAGTCCTCTGTTCACGCATATGCCCTTGCCCAACCCTCGCTACGCTACTGAATAGACCGATGTGTTTTTCTTCTATGATATAATCTTATAGGTACCTAAAATAATAGCATGCGTTTTTATTGGATTTATTATACAGGAGAGGAGGCTAGTTGGGAGATATAATTTTAGTTAGTTTGAAATTAGATTATTACATTGACATTTCCCTATAAAAGCTGGTTTCAATTTATAAGTTTCAGTATTCTCTCTTTGAATTTCGAGTTCTCAAGAGCACTAGTGTAGAGACCATACCGCTTTTTGCAAACAAAACATTGTAACTTGTACCTAAACGAATAGTAGTTTGCATATAAACTTTGTAAAAGGAGATGCACTCTGAACACAAAAACCGTTAGTTGGACTCTCTCTCACAGCCAATACAAACGGTAAAGTACTATGTATAAGTAAACATATAATTAGCACGTTCCTTTTCTTATTTTAAATGCAAGAAAATGCAGGATGCATCTGAATACCATGTGTATCAAGTACCCTCAGAAGTTTTCCACAAGTTGCCACAAAATTCTTTGCAACTAAATATCTAGTTTCATTTCAACCCTCAACCCTCAACCCTCCCACCCTCGAGTTACCAAGTGTAAATAAGGAGCAAAAGAAAAATCCCGACTTAGAAAACAGAATTGTCAGTGTTTTACTTCACATTGTAGACACAGATTTCGAGTAGGATCGAGTACTTATACATACATGGAAAAGTTCTTCTTGGAAGATTCCACCTCCCTCCCCTTGTGTTCATACAGCTATACGAACGAGTACAACCTAACGTTGCTAAAGTAAATTTACACAAAACGAAATTTCTTCTTCTTTACTAAAGTACAAGGGAATACAAAAACGAAATTCTGCGGGATTGTTACCAAATAACGAAACTGGAGGACTAGTTGAAGGTACAACCCTTTAACACCAAAATATTGTATTTCTGATTCCGACAAAAATAACTTTTGTATTGTGTTTGCGTAAGAGAAAAGTTCTCCACAAACTTTATTAATTTTGAGCTCAGACATTGTAGGATATACACGATCCTGTGGGGATATATTTTTTACATAGATAGAAAAGGTGAGTAAGGGATAACCGAGATGATTTACTTGCCATGTTTATTGGGAGTTGTTTTTCTTTTAAGCTTCCTTTTCTTGTTTTCATCCACATCCTTTAGCTTATGAGATACTTTGTCGATTACTTCAAAATTTTAAGCAATTAAAAGCCAACAAAGTAAAGTGGATTCGTTATTCCTTTTACCAAGGTCCCATGTTGTTATCTCTTTCTTTCTTCCGTTTTATTAATTTCCATCGGATGCCCACTTTTAACCCACAGACACATTTCACTCAGAAGGAAATATGTTTTACCAACAGCAGATAACAGAGAATAATAAATGAGAGTCCGGACAAACGATCGCCCTCTTTGGATATAACTTTCAACTGAAACACGTAGGATGAAAGCATATGGAAGCTTGTGCCAGACAAAAAGGGTATAACGTCCATTGCAACCAGAAGAATTTATTTTAGGAAAAGTTAGTGCTATATCGGTTTCGGTCTACGAACTATAAACAGAATAAAATAAGAGGTATTCTTCTACCTGGTTCCTATGTACTCAATGGAATCCTTCTTTTAGCTATAGCTTTCTAAAAACAAACTCACAATTTGACCGAATTTGTGTGTTGAAAATATTTATGGGAATTTATGAGCCACATAGGCAAGTTTCGTACATTAATACTAATTAAGTCAGCATTTATGGGGCTTAGAATTTTGTGTTAGTATTATTCTGAAAAGTTTCATATGCAGTCTGAGTTTTCGACTACCTATACCTATGTATGTTTTCTGCTTCGTAAGGGTTGGGTTTTAGGCATTATAATGTTATGCTCGGTGAAAGGTGATAATATGTCGGATTATAGGATAGCGAGCATTTGTGAAATAATCTTGCATTTGGATTTTGCAGTACGATGAGTGTCACTTACTCGTATTTTTGTGCAATGGCTGTCAGGTGAAGATTGCATAATAATTATCGTTTAATCTTACTGAAGACAAGAGTTTGACAGCAGCATTTATTTGTGTTTTCTCTTTAACTAAAATCCATCCAGAAATAGCATGTCGGTAACATATTAGCTAGGATAATATTTATTTTCAAAATAAAGTACTAAGGAACATAGTTAATGCACCTTGGTACATACGAAACGCCGATCTGCATAGAGATCTAAATGTTGAAATGGTTGAAGATGAGGTTAAGAAGGTTGCTCAGAGGCATAGAAATCGGCTTCTCAGCCACGTAAACGCAGAAATAACAGAACTTTTAAATGACAATGTAATCAGGAGATTGAGACGTATAAAACCTCTTGAACTGTAAGATTAGGCTAGGGCTAAGAAATTAGATACTGATTTCAAACAAAACAAATTTAAAAATCCGACAAACGGCGGATTTATCTCTTTAAATTCATTGAATAATTCAAAAATTAATTGCTGATTAGTCGTACGACTAGGTGCAATCTAATTCGGGATGGCGAATGTCAGTCCCCCGGGAGTTTTTTTAGATGAGTTAAAGTCCATCACTATTGCAGGAGCATCCCTCGCGTACTAGCTCTGCAATGTCTTTCGATGATTTTTTACTTCCAGCGAATTCCCAACACAAAAAAAAAAAAAAAAAAAAAAAAAAAAAAGTGATCTCTCTGTGAATATCCCGCCTTGCTCACTCCAGCTTGAAGCATATAAGAAAGGCCACAAGAGAGGCGAACTCTAGATGGACTGCACAAGAAACTTGCCAGGCACAACACTCTGCGATATCACATGAAGAAATTACGCATGAGGAAGCTCTTGAACACACAACCCACTTCCTACGCCACTGCCCAAGTCTCAAACACAATAGGCCCATATTCCTAGGGAGACACTTCTTCCACGACCTAGATGAGCTTTCCAACACACCAGTAGGCAAGATAATGTGCTTTGTCAAATCCACAGGATGGTTTGCATGCAACAGCACAGTGAGTAATTAATTGAAATTTTATATAGATTTTATTATGGGTAAGGGACAACCTTTTCCCCCATGGGCATCACAATGGGTCAATGTTGACATGAGTATGCCACGGAGTACTCCACGCCAGCCCGAATACCTAACCTAACCTAATATATCAAAAACCCATAACTTCCTTACAATTATGATCATATGTGAATGTGACTTGCTTTCTGATTTTTGGAACTTAAATCTTTATCCCGAAAAAGGGCGTCCAAGGTGCACTCACCAACAAGAACAACAAAAACAATTGGTAAAAGAACAAGACCGAGCGTCATTTTTGAGCCTTCTCTTTTTCTACCTGCAAGACACTTGTCCGAATTTGAATTTTGATTCTTACCATACAAAAGATTTCTTGGGACTGAAATTTAAAACCATTGCAAAAATCAAAGCTTATTCTTTTGAGTCTTTCCTAGATATCCGGTCTAGTAATAAAGCAAACCTGTTAAAACTACTCTTAGATTATATATTTACTCAGAAAAGAATGTGGCATTCTCTTTCCCACCACTCACTTTCAAGTATAGTCCGTTAAATTCTTCTTTTGTCACCATTTACCGTCTTCCCCCCGCACTCATGGAGTGAATTATTTGTTGTTTTCACCAACGACACAGCTCGTCAATTCGACGAAAAGAAATGAAAGTCATGAACGATTTTAATAAGCAATTAGCAAACTCAATTCAGTTTCACCCACTGCACCAAATGTGCAATCGCAAATGCTCATCTTATAACTTCATAATAACTTCACATCACGCACCTTCCGAGAAAGAATCTGGAGAGGAAGAACGCAGCACCACAACATAGCTCATAGATCAGTGTACAACTGTCCGTCCACCGATCTCGTAATAGAAATAGTCACGGTCAAGTTAGTCGCACAACGGATTCTTGGTCGTAATTAAACCCAAACGCCAATGGTTTGCTAATTTTATTCAAGTTCTAGATTCTATGCATTGTACTAGGTATTCCGTAGGTGGAACGATCAGCAATTTCTCTGCAAGATTCAGTGCGGACCCGCATCCCATGTTCTTGAGTCGTATATACTCATTGCAAATAAAAACTAAAAGTGCTCATCATAACATACGTTACCTTCAAATTAGAAATATGTCAGACGTTGTTCATTGATCATTGTTTGTTGATCTGTTATCCGATATGGAATTTGCTGACTAGACACGCCATTTGTTTCCAAACGAATGATTCAGTCAGTGATCTTCTTTAAGTGGCAGAGCATGGCATGGGATTAAGCAGAGCATTGCATTTGCAGAGGAGGCATTTATAAAAGTGCTACACCATCGCAGAAGATCACTAGTAGAAGATCATCAGCGGACTCGTACGGATTTGGATATATTTTACACTGAGCAAGGCTTCAAATTAGACAGCCGGCTGCAATCAACGCAATGCAACTGCGATTGATTTTTGAACTCCTGGTGATGGCAGTGATCGTGGCTGCACTCAGCAATGCGGCAACCCATTCAGATCGAGGTAGCAACTGGCTGGGAGCAGAGTACACGATCGTTCGGAAGGTGTACGACGCTTGCCAGGATAAGAACGACTTTGTGGGGTGTCTTAAAGAGAAGGCTTTGGTGGCAATAACGAAGGCCTTGGAAAAGGACTCCATAAAGATCGTTGACGGACTAGTGATGGAGAAACAAAATACCACCGACAAGGAAAGTATTATCGGATTTACGGATGCCCGGACATTAAGTAGTCTCTCGCAGCTGGATCGCTCTCTGCTGGAGAAGGCAGATCAGTTTCTGCGAACACACGTAATGAAGATTGATATGAGTCAAGGTCGTGGAAAGCACGATGATAAAAAAAAGGATGGCGGTCATATTAAATATGTTATTGCTGCACTGCTGACTGCTATGGGTATTGCGGGTCCCATCGGACTCAAGGCACTCGCAGTGATCGCCATCAAGGCGTTGGTGATAAGTAAGGTTGCCCTAACAATTGCTAGTATAATCGCTTTGAAGAAGTTATTTTCGCATGACCACCAGGATGAGACCAGCTTCCAGGTTCATGCCGGAGATCATAATCGGTGAGTTTTTCTAACACATTTGCCCCATTTTTTATTACAAGTTTTTTGTTTTTCTTTCAAGGCGAAACTCGTATGTAGTACGCCCTGTGGCTAAGCCGACAAATGCGGCGACTGGTCCTGCAGCAGTAGATCCATATCGTTACTATTATGAATATCATTAAGCGTGTAGATGTAGTAAGCGTAAATTTAAATAAAAACATGTAGTTTATTCACAGACAGCTAAGCATACCAAAGACTTAAAATATTTATTAAACTATTCAGTTGTATTTATGTACTTATTTATTTTACCACAATGAAGGACGACTGAAATCGATTCCACTAGATTACTGTATTTATATTATTTAAGGTTTTGCTAATATGTTATTAACACAACACCAAATAAAGATCTATAGCTATTGATCTATTTTACGTAGACATTAATAACTGTGTTGGACTTTCACTTTACTAATTAGTGAACCAGATGTGGAGGAGAAAGTTATAAATAAAGACATGAGGTTGACTTGAGTTTTATCGGTTAAATGCATGCGATACTTATCTTCTTTCGTTTAACGTCTCGCAGCAAATAGAGCATGAAGTTGTTTTTATTTCTAAAGAACTGATAGAAAGAGTTTTGTAAGCGCAGAACTGAATTAAATACATTTGCACAATGACTTATCAAATTATTAAAGAATTAAAAAACCATACTTAGTATTTTCATCTTTGCTATTTCTCATTTCACTCTGACTCTCTCTAAAAGAAAGTGTGAAGATCTGCCTTTCCTTTGTTGTAAACTTGATGTATGCGAGCGTTTACCTTTATACAGAGGGATGAATTAAGTGCTAATGACATATTGTTTTAAACTATTTTAACTTTGTCCCACACACAATTTCGCTATCCGATAATCCATTTGTAATCCTCGACTAACGCTAGATCATTTTTCATCCTCCGAATTATCATGAAAAAATATTCTTTCACATGACCTTATCGCCCCAAAATCTCACATAATCCTTTTCGTTTACCACCTTCATCGCTCAACTGCGTGCTGACTTCTTGTCGTGATCTCTTTTCGCCTCCAATGCTTAATCCTCAAACACGATAGTTCATCCATATTCCTATAAGTCACATCCCCGTATCGTATTAAAACCATCCCGTCGTACACAGAATTTCATATTTAACCCAATTTAACCCTACGTGTGCCTTGTGTGTGTATCATGTTTATCCTGAGTGCATGCGTCGCACGTTTATCATTTTCATATCTCAAAGCGATTAGCATCTCCGTAGTTCACACCCATCCAGATGCAACAATGATGTACAACACGTGCCCTTTGCCATTAAAAGATGACAATATGGAATCTTCCCGATGTTATTTATGGAAGAGAAAAGAAAAACGCTTATGGTGGACCTGAAAACCGACAAAAATCTATAAAAGTGGTGAGCGCGACTAAAAAGGAATCGATGACGAAAATCCCAAAAGATACTTCTTTCTCTATTGCAGAACTGATTTATTTCCACGTCAACGTCGACCAAGGTGCTGCTTATCCCATGGGATTAAACGACTTCGTCCCTCATTTTCAATTGATTACAAAAAAAAAAAAAACCCAAAACAAAAATAAGTATCCATCTAAACGTGACTTTTCGTGATGAGAATTAATCCTTTGAATTAACGATAATCAAAAGTTAAGGCAAACTAAAATATAATACATAAAATTACCAATAACACCAAAGAAAAGCGGGGGCGACATGAGCTGTTCGCCTTCGCTGTTTGTCCTGTCAAGGAATACTCGTTATTGGCAGTAACACTGCTGCTGCAGCTTACAATAGTAACGTGATATCTTGAGATCAATCTTCATTAAAAATTCGCAGCAGGTTACAGGTTTATTGTTTTTCGATAAATTCATTAAATGCAAATACTAATTTATTTTTGCAATCATTATAGAGACGGATTCTGTTGATGGTTTGGTTATAGGGTAGATTGTTGCTGATGTCATTTTTTAAAAAGTGTTTGCCTTTCGCTATATTTTTTTTTTTAATTAATATTGATTTGGTTAACACAATCCGGAAGGTATCTGCGATTTGTCATCCTCCTATCAAATGAGGTTTCGTCTATCGGTCGGTTTTTTATTCTGCCCTTTCGCTTGTCATTTTCATCATTCGATCAGTAACAGCTGCGAGTGCGTATAACGACGTAGATAAAGAAAAGAATCCACTTCTAAATAAAAGTAAGTGGGTAATTATGAAAATTAACTCTCTAGAAAAAAAAAAAAAAAAAAAAAAATTGGAAGTTCACCTGACTTTTATATCCCCATCTCATCCATTTACTTATTAGAAGACGATCTGTGTGTGCAAAGAACCTGATAAATATTTTTCGATACTTTGCGTACGATGCGCAAAATACAAAATATAGCTCCCACCAAGCGAACATTTTTATTGTTTGTAAAAACAACTCCAAGGGATACATTAAAAAAATTAAACAATTAAATTTATTCAATCTTACCATTATAGATGATTGTAACAGCACACATCTCGTAGGAGATGTGTGTCGTTAATCAAATGGTTGATGGTATATATTAATTAGTTTATTGGACTGCGATTTCCACGTTAACGAGCATCTCCTGTCGTGTTGAGAAGTCAATGCCAAGAAGCTAGAACAGTAGCTCTTTTTATTCATGGTTGGTAATAAAAGTGTGTTCTTCCACCTGTAGACTATCACCAACATACAATAATTAAGGACATACAGATTATGTAAAATATATACTTTTCAGATCAAGTACATATAGTAAATTTGTACATATCGAACACGTGAATCCAAATTTTGACTATGTACTCTTGAATGCAGTAAGTATCAACAACTTCACATTAATAAAATGTGAACCACGAAATAAAAATAAAATTCAATACTTGTTGGACTCTCTGGTAGAAAGGATTTATTTGGCATCCTCTCCTTCTGGACTTAAACAGTTTATTCCAATTGAACTACGCCTTACTCTAGAGACAAGACATGTACACACATTTGTACTTGAAAGCTGAACTTTATTTCTTTGAATATTTAGTGCAAATATAGGTACTAAATAAACTAATACGTTCAACTTAGATCCGGGACGTGATGGGTCTATAAGCGTGTCTGGTTTTATTTAAGCCGAACCTCACTTAAGCTTATGATAGACAAATGCTCTTTCTTTGTGTCTCCAACCTGTTTAACTATACGTCACGAAAAAGAATCCCAGTTTCTAGTAGGAACAGCTTTTGTGTATTTTTCAAATTCTTTTGTACGCTTTCTTTGTTATAACTATAAACAAAACAGCTATACTCAAATCCAAAAATACAAATTACAAGATCTAGATACCAAATCAAAAAACAGTAACCCACTTCCTTTATTCCTCCGTAAAATTATCAAGTTCACCTTCCCACATGACATCGTAATTGGAAGCCAATCGATTGCTATACAGATGTTGGCCGGCTCAAACACAATTTTACTCCCAAAGAAGGTAGACTTAAAAAAATCTCCCAGCACCCAACACGCATTAATGATGCTACACTATACAGGCAAGCCGCTGCTCCAGCTACCCTATCGCACAGTCCACAGTGTGTTGTCGGCCACACTGCTACGCTCTCCCTATACACATTCCAACCGACAGCAGCCTGTGGAATCGCACGATGCAATTATGCCGGTGAGACAATTTATGACATACAATGGCCGGAGATCTTGTTTTATATATCACACATCTCCTGCACTCGTTCGATTATATATGCGCTTATGAAAATCATAAACTTCTTTCATGTGACATCCGAGCAACGAATATGCATTTCAATAAAATACGATAAAAGCCATATAAATCACCTAAAAGGTTCCCCTGGTCACGCTTTGGCCCATACGAATGTGAGTGGAACGTAATTGTAGGAAGAAAGGACACTCGGCGGGATGGTCCCAAAGGTGCTGGTTCTCCATATTTTGTATATAGGTACCTATTCCCTGGGAAATGCTAATTTGTTCCGGGTAAACAAACCATTTACAATCAACCATCAACAAACGTTTGGCAACTCCTGGACACCGAAAATGGTCACTCGGCACATATATTTATGTATGATCTGTTTGAGGAATTTTATCGGATGGATGATGACCAATGGCGACCGAATGCGTAGAGTGAATAGTGACATATAAGGTGCGAACGCCTTATAACCGCACAAGCACGCATTCTAAGCGATCAAACTTGTCACTTTGGATCAAGATCCCGCGTTTTTTTTGCCACTGATTGGACGCGTACGCACGCGTCTAATAACTCACAATCGAGATGTTCGCACTATGGCCACATAATGAGATCACACCCAAGAAGTAGCTGTAGGTGATTAGAGTGAACGTGTCAATTTAGTTGAAAATAATTTGAGACATCATCATGGTGCATCAGAACTTGATATGTCCTCAGGTTAACTGAGAAACGGTTACCAATCATCGAAACCGCAAAGCCAAAGAAATTCGCCCGAAACCATTATGCATTCAAAATTAATTGCGACTCTTGTGTCGGATATACAATTATCATGAAGTAGTCTCCCGAAGAAGTGTCATAACTAATTGCCATGTTGAATTTAAGTTTTGAGATTTTCTGACACACCACTGCAATTTGTATCCGGTTCTCAGTGGATTTCTGATTTAGGATGCTGTGTGCGGTGGTGCACTCATTAATTTCATTCATCGAATCAAAGGAGTCTAGACAAAAACTGTCAAACAGATTGCTCTGCTCTTTTCTTTAGAGCGCAGGTTTATTTGCTGTTCATCGCAGAAGATGCGAACAGGAGTGTGCATTTTATTTTAATATTTTGATTGACAGAATGGTTTTATCCGTATAAAATAATTGCGAACACCTATGTATGCAGAGAGTGTTATTAGCTGTGGATAGTTTGGAAGGCGTAATTGACCGAAAAGTGATGTGTGGGATATGAACAAACGAAAATCGTTTCAGACAGCGCTGATTCCAAGACCTTTGACCTTTGAGGAATGATGTAACAATACTTGCTATGGCTAAAGATCCCAGCATATATTTGCGACTAGCTTTCATTGTTTGTTTCAGTTTGAGCGCTTGTCATGGTCAAACAAAACTCTTGTGGTATTTAGTAAACTACCGCTGATAGTTTGGCATATTCTTTTGGGTGGTTGGTGAATAACCACATTGTTCTCCACTGCGTTTGGGAAGCGGAGACGTCTTGGGACGGAGGGTTTCAGTCCATATACCCTTGAATATGTCGGACAAACAATTCTTCTTAAAAATCCACCTAAGTAACTACGTATAAACGTTTACGAGCCAACAAGCCATTTGCATATAATTCAAAACATTTTACATTTTATTAAAAAAAAAAACACATATCCCACATCGGATCTCCGCTTACAAAATCTTTTCCCCCAATTATCCGTCTCGGGTGTCTCTAAATACCAACCAACGCCAATGAACACTTGCAATCTTCCCATTACGCAAAATCACATTACGCTTAATCCCTTAATAACTCTTTTCCATAATTTCACCCTCGTTTTAATATTTTCCCTATTTGTCATGGCTAAGCCCCAAGGGTGGTTGTCGTCGTTTCACCATAGCGACTTGAAGCACTTGCCTTTTACACCTCCACCCGTACATCAAAAGCCGAAACTGCCAGGGTTAATAAGGCAACTGCTGTACAGGCGAAGAGTGTCATATCGCACTAATCCGCTGCATAGGTTACGGCTCTGCAATTCTAAGAGGGTGTCGTTCGCTCATTTTAATAATTTCAGCAATTTCATGGCTTTTATATGTTAATTTCATTAAAAAGACATTTTTGCATATTATCCCCGAGTTCCTGTTGGAGATACAAGCTTCATTCTGGGTGCGGGCGTTTCTGTAGTGATTTGGATTTTCGAGGGGGAAGTTAAAAATGCTTTTAAGTTTAACACCACACGCCCGTGAGCAGATCAAAAGATTTTATGGATCAGCACAGAAGTAATTGGCTTTGTTGCATTTTATTTGTATTTTACGATTACCTTCCGGTTGATGGAGGGGTAGAAAATTATGAAATTAATGGAGTTGTTTTCGAGGTTTTAATAGAATTTTGACAGCGATTGAAGCTAATTGAATGGTGCCGGAGATTGACACATTCGTAGGTCCATGTAAAGTTCATAAAAACTTCTATAAAATATTTCTTCTATTCGATTAACATACGGAGTTGAAAAACCTTTCCTTCATAAGTACCGCCACTCTACATGGGAATGACTTAGCGTTAGCACACTGACTAAGGGCGCATCGCATCCATCATGACATCTATGAGGATGTTTATGATGACAAAATTTACATAATGAATTGAACGTTTAAGAGCACTTGTATCCTCAATGGAAACTCTTCAGAAGTTCGCAAAGTACACTTCATGGAAAAGGGGTTGATTCAAGCACACCAGCATGAATAATTTGATGCCATCAAATTTTGTATCAAAGTCGCGTTGCAAGTAAAAAAAAAAACTTTGTATACATTTTCTTATATAATACTAGCTGATCCGGCGAACTTCGTTCCGCCCAAATTCGTTAGGTAATGTAATGAAAGTAATAATTTCCAGCATGCACAATGCACATGCTACTTTATATAGACGCTTAAATACTTCTTTCGTTGGGACAAAATTGCAAAAATTCCGCGACAACGAAATCAATCCATTCGATGCGTCGACAGGAACATGACCATTACCAATACTTAGCAGTTGATTGGAGAACACTTCGGCAGATGGATCATTTAGCAAACATGCGCTGTCGTCAGCTGAAGTTTCTTCAAAGCATTGATCTCATCGGCAGCGGTCGATCGTGGTATTACTGATAGCGTTTGCCGGAAATCGCTTTAGAGTAAAATCAATGCACCCCCAAAACGTCTTGCGTAATTATACAGATCTTTCATATTGCGATTCAGAGCTTCTAACGCACGCTTATGCGACATTGTGCATTCGTCCCAGATAATAATTTTGCTTGCTACCAAAACTTTGGCCATTGGTGAATGTTTCGCTATGTTACATATTAGTTCTTCAACCGCTTGAATGTTTAATGGCAATTTCAATGCCGAATGAGCGGTTCGGTAACCTTCCAGCAGCGTGGCCGCTATTCCAGAAGATACCATCGTTGCCAGTGATGGTCTCATTAGTTAAATTTCGTGGATAACGCTTGGAACACTTGCCGTCGACCATGCACGGTTATTGTATGTTAATGGCGCCACACGGTCCATGAATCATGTTTGTAATTATGACATCATGCAGGTCTGGATCGGTTTCGGGACATGGAATCTCGGCACATATCTTTCGACTAACCAAATGAAAATGTGCGCCTCTTTTTTGCCATTCAATCGAATACATCCAACATCGAGTATAACCAAAGACACGATGCTTAACAAAATAGTCCATCAGCGACCGACGAAATATTTGTAACTTTAACAGCCAAGAAGAAAATTAACCGCACCTATCAACTTGGTTGGTAAATAGTAAGCCTTTTCCCTTCTCTCTCTACACCGGTACGGAAGGTGTTATGGTACCTTTGAGTTGCGTTCCCCATAACCCTATTTACGAATGAGCAGAATACCACAATAAATTGTTACACGCTCATTTGTCGTAACAACCCCTACGTGCATACTCAAAACGCTCCACAACTCCTGTTGCCTGTCATTATTGTCCACGTCATCTCAATCACCCCTACATTATTTCAACTTACTCACACATTACTTATGCAAGGATCCTGAAAATACATGTCAAACGAAAATGATGGATTCAATAACCATGAAATAAATCAAATCTACTCCATTTCAAAAACTTACTTAATGTAACATAGTAAACATAAATAAACGTATTAGGTAGGTTACATTTAAAAAAAAAATTCAAAATTGTTTACAACAAAAATTTGCTTTGAAAATAATTAAAATAATTGACAACAACAATTGCTTTGAAAATTTAAAATATTTTTTTTTGTATTTGAAGTGTCACTACTCGATTTCTATCCATTTTATTTTTTTTACAAAGTGCTTTTCCCCATGAAAAACGAAGTTTGTGCCTTCAACTCCACTGGTTGAGAATTTTCCGACTTTTCTTTTTTCATAAACCATCCCTGATTGAAGACGAATAAAACACAACAAAAATCATTGAAATCGGTTGAGCCCTTCGCGAGTTATAAAGTCACAACGCACTTGCAACAATTTTATATATATAGAGATGTATGCTTTGAATGCATTTGGATGAGGTATTTTGTGTTGATGAAGATTAATGAGCGTTCGATTATATATTAAAAATATACTATAGAGGTTTTAACATTTTTAGAATAAGAAATTAAAAGAAATATTGAATGGCTTAACGGCGGACCTAACAGGTTCTGTACATTTTATTTCAGGGGTAAGACACCCCTCACCTCATTTTGTAATAAAAAGCAACGGCTGTACCACAAAGACAACGAATCCTATCACCTTCATCACAGAGCGAAAATTACTATACAAAAGCAATAAGATTGCCTTATTGTACTACTTTACTATTAAATCTGATTAAAACGAATGAATTATATGATATTTCATTTCCATAGAGAATTCTTAATGGTTTAATGAAGAAAATCATACCTACTAATCTTTGTTAGGAGTTTTTCATGTACTTTTTACCTGCAAAATCATATTAAATAATACAGGAAATAGGAGGATATCGTAAACAAATTTCGCAACCAAATTCTCTCGGAGGATATCGGAGCCTAGCTGTCAAAAATTTAATAAGAAAATGCACTTCAACGTAATTCGCCGATATGCGTCGCAAAATGTCGGAACAATTCTCCAAACAGTTGTTCCGAAGAATGCCTCGAAGCAAAAATCCTCCGAATCGTATAAAATCGGAGAATTTTCCGTTCCGACGGATACCTCGCTAGGGCCGAATGTAAATATTTTGAAGAGGAAATTAAAGCTAAAGGACCAAGGAGCTGCTAAAATGTTTGAAGAAAGACGTACTATTATCTTTAGCATAAAAACAAATCGAACCATTAACCACTACAAAATGTAATATTTTCTTAGATTAAAATCATTTTAAGATGTAGATACATATACTATACATATACAATATATACATATAAGTTTCACAAATAAAGTTTCAATAAGTTGTCCATATATTTTTAAAGCGTTTTTTATATATTATATAGGTTTTCCCATACTTTTCAAATAGTTTCCATATTGTTTCAAGATGCCGTCATATAAATATTGAATAAGATATCTTTTTAAAAATATGTGGCTTTGTTATAGAAAATTCACCATCATTTTAATGTGACTTTCTTCTTGGATGAAAACCGTAGAGAAATCTTATAACCTTTCTTCTATATTATGTGGTTGTTTTCGAAGTGTTGAAGATAATTATTTGTATTCGAAAACAACATGGCAGGAATGCGTGTCCAATATCCTAAAGCTTTATATTTTAGAGCAAAAAAGTAGGTACCTTAGCCTAGAGTTTCCTGCCAAATGTTCTCAGTAACCTATCGAAATTATGCTTCAAAGTGGGAGAAATGAGCAACACATATTGTTATCTGCCGGTATGCACTTGACAACGGTGAAAATATATTTTCTCGAAAACTCTGTTGTAATCGTGTACACGGTATTCTATAAATTAATATATAATATCAAAATTTTGTAAGAAATTTCTTTAAAGCGTTCGTACAGTATATTGCAACAGAATTTGCGCTGCAAATGTCAACTAAGCAAGATCTTTCGACTGAAACAAATTATTCTAATACAATGACAATCTCAATACGTTGCCATTGTTTTTCATTCCAACGGCATAGATCATACGCACTCTTTCGGGATGTTGGCTATAAGAATGATTGCATTTAAAATACATTTCATTTGCGATAAAATTATCTCATTAGGGTCAGGGTGTCAACGCTGTACCAGTGCATTTGCATATCTTGGTGCGCCTCTAAGCCGTTGTTCATTCAAAGTGAATCACTTCACTATAAGAGGCTAAAAATAAATAATCGTTTATTGTTTGCTAAGCGGACTCTTGAAAATTAATTTATGAAAGAAACGTTTTTGGACATGCCTCCTCTGGGAATACTGCGCACAGTAACAAGCAAATAAATCAGCGCCTCAATTGGGATAACCCTCTGGAATCAGGTTTTTTTTGTGTCTTTTTTGACATATCTCTCCAAGGTCCTTTTGTTATATAATTTCACACTTTATTGTCTCTCTGACAGATGCCACTTGTTTCCCATTAATATTTATTTATTTGTTAAAAGTAGCTTTTTCTACTTTGATATTTCCACCCTCGGTGTTAAAATAAATCCATGATGAGTGTACTCTACATTGTCAACGGAGAGTTCTTTTTGTCAAAATCTCAATTCGTTTTTTTTTTCACGAACACGGACTGTATACACCCCACCATTTCGATGGCGAAAATTCCCTTGAGGATGACTGGAACGGCGAACGAACGACTGCTGAATAAACAAACATTCATATTGTCACCCTGTATATTTGTACAGTTTTATTCATTATACATAATGTTTTAAAACATGTCGAGTGTAAGGGCTGCTGTCCTGCTAAACCACGCTGAATTTTGGTTCTTTAAAAAAAGAATCAGAGAATTTCAAAATTGAGATAATATTGCCATATCGCGAGTACGTCCTTCGTTCCCTCTGTGATTTTGTCAACGTGTTGGTACGAGTAAATGTCCTGTTCGTATGGGGAATAAAAAATAGGGTGCTCGACAGAGTACTGACAGAGTGTTTTAAACAAATTATGGTTTTAAATTTACACCGCTTTGGGGTTGCAAACAACCCGGGAGGTTGTTTATATTTATTTTTATTCTTCGCGTTACTTTTCCCATTTCACGTATGTATACTTTGTACAGACTAAGGACAACAATAGGGATGACAATACTGATGGTGCAAGATATTTGATATACGGTTGGTTCTACCAAAAGAGTGTTGAATTTCCGGCTGTATATTTTCGCAAGCACTGGCATGACCTTTTTGTTTCCTTTAAATTTGTTTTTATTTTGGTTTGTATGTAATATTTTTTGAGCAAAAATAACAAACAGTTCAAGTTTGAATTTGGTGCGGTTGCTATTTTGACTAGTGAAAAGTATTGCAATAAGTGATCCCACATTGAGGGAAAAAAGGGGAAAACGATGGACATGCTAAAAAAATTGGGGAAAAATCGAAAATCTTTTTGAAACCTAAATTTGTTAAAAGCAAAATTAAATCGCATTTTTACTACAAACAAATTTACAAGTTTACTGAGACTGAAATGTTTATACTAAATGTGAAAGAAAACAGCCCATCGAGCGTCTGATTACAAATTTTTGTGTTCCTAATGCATTCACTCGTTTTGATAAAATTTCTACCTAATAGAGATTTAAATTATTGTATAATATGTATATTTTGGTGTAAGCTTGTTAACATTTTTTTTGGCTTTTTTCATATTAAAGTAAATGCAAAATTTCACTTGAGGGAGGAAGTGGAACATTTTTCAAATTGTGGGAAAATCGAATGCTTTTGCTCATAAAAAAAGTAAACAGACTTAAAAGTCTGGTGAACGCTGTTTCCTTTATTGAGTTCATCGAAACATTCTACGCTTATAGATTTCAACTTCAAATGGATCAAGTTCTCTTTGAATCGAAATGGAGTGAGGTCACCCTTGAACCGAAAAGTTTTTTCATAAACTCAAATTTGCCATTTTACGGTAAGTTTTTTAATGTGAATCCTTCGAAATGCGGGAGCTTCGTTTTCATCATATCAATGTTATTACAACTTGTTGTTAATCAAACTTAATTGCAGCGAATATCATACCCTTTGCTGCTTAGTATTTGTATGCAATGAAAACAATGAATGGTACCAGATCGCACCGACCAACACCTTATCGTACTAATTATGAAAGTTATAAAAAATAATCAAACGGAAAGGCACGAGTTTTCAAATAACCTACTTCAATTTAGAATTACAACCCAACAAAAGAAGAAAGAAAAAGGGTGTAAGAGTTCTAGTTGAATAACTACGGACTGTTTCGTACATATATATCCTTGCGGTGTGGTGCGCGGTTTCATATCGCAGTGCCGATAATTACTGCGGTACCCAGGTCGGTGGCAATTTGTTACGCCTAAATGTCGGCACGCGTACTCTAATCTTTGGCCTTAATTTGCCTTCTGTTTCGAGTCCGCATGTGAATGAAAATGGGTTTCGAAGATATCACCCTCAATGGCTGATGGTTTAGTGTGCAAAACTCTATGCCGGAATGGATGATTATGTCCTTTCGTGTTGCGACCATTGATATAGTCCTATACCTGTAAGTCACTTGTTTACATGCTGATGTATACTGGTATAGTGGGTGAATGAGGTAAACTTGATTTGCTTACCCGTAAATAATTAACTTTACTTATAATGGGGGTTGTTGGAAGGAGCCACCTTGAGGAGAGTATCAAAATTTTCATAATGAAAAGGGATACTAAACACTTAAGAACTTCCTCAACCCTAACACTGCAATCATTTTCTTTTTCGTATTGTGAAGAGCTTGAGGTTTAGGTTGCCACACTTAAAAGGACATGACCAGGTGGTTTGGGGGGTGAATGAGCAGTATTGTCTGTCTGTCTGTCTGTATTCAAGCATATAGACAGGACGATGTTGTGGGGTGGCGGTGCGGATCAGGCGATGAAAGTCATGTCTTGCGTGTGTAATAAGTAATTTTAGACAGAAAATTTAATTGCCTCCTGGCTCCTGGCTCCTGGCTCCTGGATGTATATGTTAATTCAAGTGGAATTAATTGTTTCCGGTATTTAAGTTGGCTCAAGGATTTTTGCCCCACTGCCTTATCCTGATCCGGCAATTGTTCAAGTAGTTCGATGTTATTATTATTGTCGGCATTTGTGGTCTGGTTCGGTGGGGGCAAAGCTACATACATACGAGTATACTCTCCCGCAGATGCTTCTGGTTTTCGGGCTTTCAGCTTGACTTGGGTTGGCTTCCATAGTGTTTTGACTTTACGGTAGGTAACTGGTGTATACATGAGGGCTTGTTTTAAGTGCAGGAGCTATTATCTTGATTTTTAACTTTTGTTAGGTTGAATCAATAATTACTGTTGAACTGCGTTTAGGGTTCAGTGAGCACACGGAATTGGGTATGGGCATGGGCAAGGGTATATGTATGTGGCTTTCTGGTCGTCGTATATTTCGCGCCCAAATGAGTTAATTGAGGTAGGATTTGAGTGCGGTTTTTGGTAAAGGGTTGATGGGGTATTTTTTTTGCATGAGACATGGAAAAGTATGATTTTACCATCATAAAAAAAACTGGATTAATGGTTCTTATGACTGATATTTGGGATATAGTAAGCAGGTGTAGCTTATCAAGTAGTGTGGATTTGTGCCGCACCGTTATTGGTCGTTAGATGTTTTTACAATATTTAGTTATTCTCGGTTCCCGAACAAACTGTTTCTATAGCAAGGTTAGGCCTGTAGTTTGAAATGAAAAAGTAATGCCGGTCTTTTAAGATCCATATAAAAATGCCGAGTGAACCCAATTCGGGTTAAGCTATGTTTCCCTTTGTATATGTATGGTGTTTCAGAACAAGGGTGAGGTTTTACTTAAATACAAAAACAGAGGTTTGACATATAACGTAGTAAAATATAGGCCTTACTTTGCCTTTAAGATTGAGAAATATAGTTGTATTTGAAAGAAGATATATCTGTTTTATCTCCACCATGGTTTTGTGTACACTGACGCACCCGGTCCCTCAAATTGTTTATCATATAACTCTCTTGTCGAAAAACGTGGAGAACCCACGGCTAAAAGAAAGTTGCGTGTAGCCCTGTACCCCACCCATATTCATGAAATTTTAACCAATTATTAATTTAAATTGCATCATGGACACTAGTTTATATATTTAAAAAGGCGGAAAATGACAGAAATGATAAATAAATGCAATTTACTTTGCACAAATGATTCCAAATAATGATTACTGTATGATCCATTTGACCCTACTTTTGACTTTACTGTTACTGTTACTGCGTTGGTCAAGCGTTTTCAATAAAATTATAATTTTGAATTTAAAATCATACCATTGAAAACAACAAATATTTTTAGTATCTAAAATTAGATACCCACATTCGATGTTTAAGGAGAAGTTTACTCTCCTTTTATTCCCTTCTTCGCTAAAGGCGAACCTTATAGCTATAATCCTAATTTCACTTACGAAAAAATTTCATATACATATATGAATCGCTGTATGATATTATAACATTGACTGAAAGAAACACAATATTTTTCGCCCTTCATTGAATGTAACAAGAATTTGCAAATATAAATCACATATTTACGCGTATCTTTATAGTGTATTGTATATCTGTAAAGAGAATTCCTTTATAGCTTGGCTGATGCTTATTTTGAGTCTTTTTTAGTCCGTGTACAGCAATCAAATTGATCGACATGTCGTCAATCAGGCGATTGATTAAAATTTTATTATTTTTCACTCAAAGGGCATCACACACAGCTACATACACGATGGAATGCACAAAAAAGACTTAAAATTTGATTGATTTTTAATTAACGGAAAATTCGAATGAATTTTCCAAATGTAGGACGATGTAAATTTTATCTACGAGTGGGTACATTATTTGTATTCTTTTTTTTTTTTGCCATGAGATGTAAAGATTTAATTGAAGTTCTTATTTTCAATATTTGTTTATTTGCATAGCGAATACCCTCGAAAATTACTGAAAAATGCCGGTGTGACTTGAGAGTACCTACCTAAGTTATATTTGTCTGCGTGCTTTTTAAACATCCTTACGACCATTTTATATAGCGAGCGTCGTTTGAGGTCAAACATCTAATCAGATATCTCACACCGGTAACAGAATCGTTCAAGTTAAATTTTTCAATGCCACTCTGACGTAAATTGCCACTGTATGACAACTTAATGTGTCTATATAGGGTTGTGAGCTTGTAACGCATGTGGAGAATTTTCCACATGATATATCAATTATGATTATTCCCAAGGGAGGTGGTACAGCGATCAGGGAAAGGAGTGTGCGCTGTTAAGGGGTGAAATGGCAAAAAATCAGAATGCATGTCGCATACTATACCAGACCTACTAATCTGTGAACAGACATATGTTCAGGAGGGATGTGTCACCGTTTTTTTTTTTTTCAGCAATTGTAAAGAGTGAGTGTACCAGTTATCAGTTTATCGAAACATCTTTCATCTGCTTTGTTTATTTTCAATTTTATAAAAATGTGAGCCTTGTTTCCGATGTAGGGAGTATGTTGTTAACGCTTGTGGGTAGTATTGTTGCAGTTAAAATTATCCACTTGAACAAAACTGAGGGTAGATGGGAATGTCCTTTGAAGAAGTGTTTATTTATGTTCTAGTGCACTAGGTACGTACTATATTCTGAATATGTATTGCAGTGATTTTACAAATTTTTGAAGTGCTATTCTGAAGGACGTTTTCATACCCCACATCACCCTATTCTGATTACTGCAGGGATGATAAAGTACTCGTGTATACAGTATATGAACTACTAGTCCAAGTTACAAGACTCGTTTGTAAAAATATTCTGCCTTATCGTAGAAAATATGTATAAGCAAAAATCGTCCATTTCGGAATATTATAAAGTTCTTAAAATAGAACAGCTGAGCTCTGCGAAGTAGCACTACTGTATGTCGTTGCTCAATGCCCCGTGTTTCTTTTACAATCAATTCTCCGATGGTCTTGGCTCTCGTTTCCCAACTCCCACCCACATACTCATTCCTAGTCGACTCATTTTTAACCTCTCAACAATGTTTCCTTTACAATTGGCAACTGGACTATTTCAAATTTCGCAATGGAATTCATCTGCATCACCCCACCGTGTAAGAATTCCTTTTACAAAATGTTCAATTGCAGTGGGAAATCGGCATCATAGATTCACTTTATTGTTGGCCATTTAAAATCTTATCCCGTATTAAGAGAGGGTTTCTCAAAATGAAAATTCATCGAAAAGGGAGTAGATTCAAAAGAAAAAAAAATAAGTGCAAAACATTTTTGCAACAATTTCTCGAGCCGTTGATCTATCTAAAGGACGAGGGTTACTTGGCAAGATTAATCATTTAAAAGGAGGTAATTATTTCACTTGAGATGCCATTGCCAGTTGGCCGGTGTTTCCACACAAATTTGTTTCCTAACAATAGAAATACATTTGGGGTCAAGTTGTGTTGTCATTATAGGGTAGACTACTATTGTTCATTTATTTTTGCAAGTTAGGCTATTTTGATTTCAAAAATGCTGTGGTAGATTCAACATTCATTGACAACACCACAGTTGTGAACTTACATTCAAAATACTCCCATTCCGGTCTATAACTACATTTGTTCAGTGTAGGCATTTGTTAATCTTTCTAATGCAGTTTCTTATCCTTTCCTTTCAAATAACATTGGCGGAAAAGTAATAGTACAATCCGACTATATTCCCAAGATTATAATTCAAAAGCAAATCGTTCCAGAACACAGATAATGACTCCCATTTGACTCATAAATTATACCTAAAATGTGTACACGCTATACTATCCACATCTATAACAAAGAATCCAATCAAGTAAAAGTTCAAACATCACTTTGGGTATGGAAAATCATGAAAAAATTGCCGTCAACACGGAAAAGATGTATTTCCTAAATACTAATATTCAAGGGTGAATGCACAGTCAAGTATTTAATTTCTCCTCCTCTCTCTCAGCGCACTTGACCAATCACCCATTACATTACTAGATGTTCAATTATTTGCTGAGGAAAACAACGAACAAAACGACGACATCTGTGACCTTTTCAATCCATGAAATTACAATTACACTTCCAACGACACCCGCCACGTCCACGCGCTACCACGCTACCACCTTGGCTATCGTCAGGACACCCCGACGAATTCCCTCAATTTGACGACTTTCGGCAATTCGATGTGGAAACGAAAGAAAAAAGTAAAAATAATTGGACGGAATCTGAGTTTAACCTGCAATGGCCATGGGGAGAGTCTATACTCACCACCCTCGGTTTTTATAAAATAAAAAAGAAAATTAGACAGTTGTAGTAAGAACCAAGAAATGTTAAGCATCCTGTAAGCGCATTAAATCAATAGTGAAATGGACATAAATTATCTGCAAGATATACATTTCGTAGCTCTCCCCGGATCACACCTTTGCCGTCTATCGGTCGAGACCGCACTCTCTGTGACAACGAGAAGGTGGCGGCTATGCCAGACGCCAGAGCCGTGGTGTTTCATCCCTAATTTCGCATAGCTACATGAAACATTATTCGGCTTATTAGGCTTAAACACGCTCTCTCTCACGGAGATCATGGAATTTAGTATATCTTTGCTATGGAATTGACTTTTTGTGAATTTTAAACGATTTTTTTTTTTATTGTGCGTTGCTTTTCAATGGTGGAGTGAATCGGATGTCTCTGCGGGGTTGGATCTATGATTATAATTGCAAAATAAATCAATCAATTGTGTTTAGACTTTAATAAGAATTGACATTCGAAAGCGGGATGGATAAAGGCATGTCCTGTGGAATGTCTACCGATTTTCGTGAGGACACCCGCACAAAAAAAAACGAGGGTAATTTTCCTAATTTTCAGCGCTACGACTGTATACAAATTTATTTTCCAAGCAACCGTGGATTGATTTAGAGGATATTCCACAATATTTGGCAGAAAAATAATAGAAAATGTGTACGCAGCTAAGTTGAGGTTAATGAATACATAATCGGATTAAGAGAGCTTACAAGCGGTATCATGTAAAGTTTACCTTTGTCACACCGCTTCACGGATTGACATTTGATTTAAGAATACCGACAGTGTAATGAAATTTATAATCAAATTAGGAATTGGAATTCGTTCACAAATAAGAAAAGCAACTGTAGTAATATACTGAAAGGATTTAGTAGCAGGGCCACCAGCCTCAACGTTAATAAAAAAAAAGTTTTGTAGGAAGAATTATTTGCAACATATTAGACCCTTCGCGTAGTTTCTACGACCGTATTTGGAATCCGAAACGGTTGAATTTTCAAAACCTTTCTAAGTTTTTTTTTGGTAAATACCTATATAAGACGTTTGCTGGTGGCATTTTGATTTCAATATAAAAGTCCAACACACGAACCACAGAGCTGCTGCACAATTGGTCAAATAATCTATTTCCACTGTAAAAGTTCGCTAATTGTTCACAAGTCACGTCCACTGCCATATGCAATGCATACCTCGGTGTTCAAAAAAAAAACCCCGAGTACCTACTTACTGCCGAAAGTAATCTCCGGCGTGAATTCTACAAAAAAATAAAAAACTTATTCCAAATATACCGCTCAAAACAAATGCACTGTCAATTGATAGCATTTACATTCGTAGCTTAGTACGAAACCCATTTTATTTGACAATTTTTGAATATGTATGCCAAACGGCATAAAAAATGCAAACACAATACTCGCCCGAATAAAATAAATACTATAGCAATATTGAATTTTTTTTACCGATTCATTCATTTTTATCACCTCAAACCGCCTGCAACCCACTTTGCCTAAGCTCAATAACAAATGCAAGTAGTTTCCTGGATTGAAATACAAAATTTGAATAAAAAGGCACATGATTTCCTGTAAAATCCTTACACAGAAAAAAAAAAATAAATAAGAAAAAACAACCAACGCCAGAAATATCAATACTTCGTACCGTAGTACTAGGTACATAGTTCCGTTCTGTGTTTTTGTATCTTTTATTTGCACATTTTTACTTTTTAGCAGATGCATTCAGAGGATTTCTGAGTGGCTGAGTGTAGCTAGTAGCTGGATGCATGACTGCATATCGCATGTGGAGCGGATTTTGAATTTTGCAATTTATTTGCAAACATCGTTCGGATCAAATTGAATATGTTCATTCGGGGAGGAGTTGATTTTCATCTGTCAATTTGAGAATGACAGTTGTGTTTCGTTGTTTCATGTTTTGTATATTTTTCTGTCGATTTTGTTTGATTTTTTTTTATTTTACTTTTGTTTGCTTTCTTTTGCTGCAATCAATTCTTATTTTTGGAACGAGAATTCGACGAAATGACATCTACGTGGATGCATATACGGCTGGATGCATGATTTACCAGAATGAAAACAACAAAAAAATTAAATTGTATATTATTCAGTGGCGCTCGTTAAGTTGACAAATGAAATGCACTTTACCCGGAAAGAGTTTATTGTTTTATGTCGTTTCAGCTGAAATGGAAAATAATTAATATGATCGGAATGAGATATGAGGGGAAGAGGCGATTGCGAATTCATGGCAGGGCTGTTGTTTCCACTTTGTTTCGTTAGTGGAGGTATGGTCCTAGGAAGATGGTCAAAGAAAAAAGAACTGAGACATAAGAGATGTTGTATAAAACTTTTATGAAATTCTTGATCTTTAGCTGCTGGGTAGGTGCCTTAAAACAGTTGTTTTTTTAATCCAAAATAGCAACTACTAGGCAACTTGTTACTATACCAATTAGCTAGCTCTACTAGATGTTCATATACAAACAATTTTGTATCGCTTTAAGAAATATGCAAAACTGTGTCGTGAGTAATTTAGACCTTAAGACATTTTATGGACAAAAAATGCTCTTTTTTACACGCAGGCTTACAGTGAAAACTACGCCATAGGAATCGTGCTGCTATGGCTACTATATGAAACTTTTCTTGCTACCCATTCAATTTTGAAAAATGCGAGTATGCAGCTTATTTGATTTGGAAACTTAAACACAATCTCACAGTCGCTTATTCAGTAATGGGTGGCCGTGGCATCAGTCATTTTGAAGACGAAAGGAATGCTATTTTCTCCCAAAGATGTGACACCACAAATAAAAAATAGGTGCAGACAAGGTTTGAGCCTAATCTGTTAAACCATTTGGAGCTTGGTGAACAGATGAATTGGAGGTTTCATATGTTGGAAATGTTTGATTGGAAATTAAAAGCCTGTTGCCAAATGCAAGTTTTAAAAAGCAAGGAATACAAAAGACTGATTTCATCACGAGCCCTAAGCCCTAAGTTTCCAGCATTCTTAAAATACAATGCGGGTCATATGAATAGGGACAACCGCTTCATCATTTGTTTTACTCTAAATCTCCAGTTCTTTAGTTCAAAAAGCAAAAATTAGTTTCCTTTATGATAGATTACTTCATTGTTCACACATTTTGAGCAAAATAGGAGAGTTTTATATAAGAACAGTTATATTGCTTTATTTTTTTCTTTGTTCACTAATAAACTGCACGTTTAAAATTGGGTCAATAGAATAGGGACAGTTGCAATTCGGTCGTAATTCGAAAAGTGCTTTCAAAAAAGCATAACTAAAGTTTTTTGAATTTGACAGTGTGCTTTGAGATTGTGGTTTTGCATTAATAGTAAAGTGTTATAGTAATAATGGGTAGAGGAAAGCCATTAAATGTCGCGGAAATGGCAAAAATCGACGCTTTCAAAGAGGATGGTCACAGTTTACGTGAAATAGACCGAAAAATTAAAAAAAAAAAAAAGCAAACCGGTTGTGCATAATTATTTAAAAAATAAAGAGAAATATGGCAAAAACATGAAAGGACGTACGGAGATGTGCTAACTAGTCAAGATAAGCGAGCAATCTTACGAGAAGCCTCTAATTCGGCTCAATCAGTGGCGAAAATCAGGGAAAAAGTTGGAGTGAGTGTGCAAGTGCAAGTACAGTTAAACGAGTGATTCAGAGGGATGTGGGGCAACTTATGAAAATAAACACCATAAAGTCCGGTTAGGAAAGAACAACACTTGGAATTTGCACGTCAGCACATGCCATGGGGAAAGGAGTGGTAAAAAGTAGTTTTCTCGGATGAAAAATAGTTTAACCTAGATGGTCCGGATGGATTTAACTATACTATTATACTAGGAAGAATGGTTTCTGACGAGACATCACAGCAGGGAAGGCGGGAGGCGGCGTTATGGTTTGGGGAGCTGTCTCCTACTATGGTGCGATAGCGTTGAACTTCCAAAGTACAAGAATGACAGCAAAATCGTACCAAAAAGATCTGGAAACAGCTTTTTCGCAATGTCAGCACATTTTCGGCCCCTTTATAGGTGGACATACCAGCAGGATAATGCTCCCATCCATACAGCCCGCATATAATAAAAACTTGGCTCCAAGCTCCCCCGTATTCCCCAGAACTAAACATCATTGAAAATGCTTGGGGATGGCTGACGCGAAAAGTGTACGAAGGTGGCAGGCACGAGGACTGAAAT
This sequence comes from Cheilosia vernalis, assembly GCA_949126925.1. Taxonomy (NCBI): domain Eukaryota; kingdom Metazoa; phylum Arthropoda; class Insecta; order Diptera; family Syrphidae; genus Cheilosia; species Cheilosia vernalis. The sequence goes on from OX421362.1 coordinate 10,552,268, forward strand.
CAGCTTACTGAAGCCATCAAACTTGTTTGGGGTGAAATTTCCCTAGATTATCTAAAATCTTTATACGATTCTATGAATACCTACCAGAATTTTGGAATTAGTTTAAAATAAAGAAGGAAGTATTCATTACTAAAAAAACAAATGCATACTTTTTTTTGGCACTTTTCGGGAAGTAAAAGCAGAATATTACTTGTGTCCCTAATCTATTGACCTACTTTTTTGTGGTGTTTTTAGATCATCATAGTTAACTGTGGAGAGAAATTGGTAAACATTCCGAATGTATTAATATAATTATAACACATCTAGTGAGAATTCAATGAAATAAACTTTCATACCGTATAATTATTTTTATCGTAGGAAGCTAGGAACGAAACATATAAGGATATGCTGTCCCTATTCTAATGACCGCAGTGTGTATAAAAAAATCGTTTTCAACAAGCTAGAAAAATGGACCACTGTATACGATTTGTAATCAGATCACCCAGATGTATCTTATTGCATAATCTCCACAAACAGGTGTCAACAAAAGCCACTATCTCTTATTTCATAAAATTATTATTATTGTTATTCAACTCATTCCTCATTCCTATGTTTTCTCACGAAAGCTACAGCCATTCGGGTTCAATATTTTTGAACTGAATCGGCACAATTTTCAATTTCAAAAAATCACTTTCAAGTCAGGAAAGTTCAATTATTTTTCGCTTTGTAAAATCCGAATGCATTTTCAATTAATTTTTGCAAAAGATTCCTTTTTGGCCAAAAGAGGGACGCATAATTGGATTCGGTGTTGAAGTTTACGCTAAAATGCATCCCAAAAGTGTCAACAGATATATTATGGTAAAGCCATCAACTCCACCCCAGACGAGCGGATTACGTTGGACGCGGCGCATAAAGGAGCTCACTGCCGCGCCTCTGCCAAAAGGATATTTTTCTGATTAATTCCTATTTTGATTTTGTCACTCTGTGAATGGCATTGAAGCGATGTAATCTCTCTTTCCCTGACACTGGTGCACACCAGCACTACTCGACGGACCCCATTCTGTTTGTGCACCTCCTGGGGGATGATTTTACAAATGACCAGCGTTATATGCTGATTGTGCCATAAAGGATGTGCGGCGGTCGCCTTTCACTTTGTACGATTTTATCAACTGATGCAAAATTATTTATGAAGCCTCATACCTCATGCCTTGTTACCAACAGAAACAATAAAAAAAATTACTTTACGCAAAAAGTCACTTCATACTTAAAATTCTGACCAGATATACCGCAAAGCGCTCGTTTTAAACACATATTTGATGTTAGATCATGGGAACAAAGGTGCAAATAGTGGCGCTGAATTGAAATTTGTTAAGTTACGGGGCTTTCTACCTCGGAGGCGATGATCTACTCCAAAGTTTTTTCCATTTTTTTGGAATTTAATCATTTCGGTGTTTTGTGGTCGGAATTTTAATTTTATTTATAAGGTAGCCCCTCGTATAGTGTGATAATGTAGAGCGATAACTAAAGCTCACTACTTGTGTAATATTTTATTTTTATTTCGGGCCCGATTAGCGGGGAGATAAATAAATTTAAAATGTAAAAATTCAATGAAAAAGGCGACATATGGATGATGTCATTGATTAATAGTGAAACATTTAAACATATAAATTTGGTAATACTCGTAATTGTGCAATGACAGTAAAATTGAGGAGTTAACTTCGATTGAAAAGAAAGAGTATATAGTTGCTAGAGATGTGAAAATAAAAATATTCGACACGTTTGGACTTAATTTGACGTAATCAAATAGGCGCCATGAATGGGATCTTAAAATTTTGCTTGATCTACTGAACGTACGCGATTTGAACAGATATTGTGTGATAAATGTTGGGTGTTTGCTGTGATTTTATTGCGAGTTTGTTCTTCCACGTATCTACTTTTTGGTGACTTACAGCCCGATTTTTACACTGACATTAGCAGTGGTCTAGTGGTTTGTGTGTTGGACTACTAAGCGAGGGTTCGAATCCCGAAAAATAACCCAAATCGAGTCACGAATGTCTGACAAACTTAACAGAGTATAACTGTTATGAAAGGGATTCACAATTAGCCGTTTGGACTCTGCATAAAATTGTAGATTCCTTCCTTTCGTCCAAAAAATTGAAAACTCAATCAAAACGAATGATTGTGAGAATTTAGGCCTAGGCCTAGGTCCCTACGGACCTTTTGCGCCAACTATTTATTTTTATTTATTAGCTACGGCCTTAACCATAAATCGCGATGGCTTCTCAGATGAACTCGCCGGCGACTGAAATCTTCTTTCGGGGAACTCGGAGCGATCGAAATGTAAATCGCCGGTTTCGCTGTAAAAAGTAGGGAAGCAGGGAAAAAGATTGTTAAAATAAAACATGCATACATTACATATTATCCAGATGACGGACGAGTACCAACTGCCTTGGGTTAAGTATGCAGTTAGACAGCATAACACATGGAACCTAAATCGTACTCAAACAGCTGATTTCGACAACTTTCCGACAACAGTGGAAGCATCTTCACGTTTATTTGATATGCTGGAACATGACCTCTGCCGTCAAACTTGAAAAGTTACACCTCCTAGACCAAAAACCAACAACCAATTCCGTCTGGCCAGTTCAACACTATATGCAACTGATTGCGAAGAAAAAATATTTAACCAAGCATTAAAGGACATTTATAATTACTTTTGGGTATTGGGGAATTTCCTACTCCAGCGTTTAGTCTCACCCTTATGTGACCGCCGACCGCATTAAGGGATGAAAACGAAGCTCTGCATTTCTGAGCAAAAGGCATTAGATCACAGTCAACTTTCGTTGACTCTTGCAAATGAAGACATTCAGTTCTTTTTCTCCATAACAACAGCAACACGCAGATGCTGTGTATACGGTAAGTTTTAGTGGGCGGAAATACATAGTATGACAAGGAGGACATCATTCTTCTATTCGCAGAAGTCTTGAAAAGGGATATACAAACAAAAGACAGAAATATAATAATTAAAAATTCAACCCCAATGTACGGCCAGGCCAGAGAAGAGTTATAAATAATGTCGCCGACATCAATGGTGGATGCCTGCTCATTTTGCCAGTTTGATGGTCGGTTTGCCACCCTAGCATGGGTATAACAATCAGCGGTAGGTGGACGTGAGGGTGGTTACACGCAGACTTTTAATGTGCATCGAAAATTGTGTGTATTGTACGTCTAGCTTCTTAATTAGTAGAGATCTGTCTAGGGCATGGTGTTTCATTTATGAAAGACACGTCGGTCGCATCGCCCCCCAAAAAGAAAATTTATTGCTGCCGTCAGCTGACATAAATAAGTAAAAATATTCAATTCGTCTGCGGTTACAAGGACATCCACGCCAGTGGCAGAAATACATAGTCTTTGGATCCAGGGTGGGGAAAATTCTCACTGGTAAGTTTGAGACTAGGTATAGACAGCTAAACAAATATGCATCCTGTGGTGCTGATTTGATTCATGGTCATATAGGTAGACAGTTATGGTCTTAAGGAACAGAATCGGATCCACCGCTATAGGTATACGGTCTCGACGTTTTGGCTATCTGCATGTTAGTCCCCAAAACCAAGAAAGATCTTTTAAGAACAGTTTGACGTTTGACCCTCCTCGATGAGTGACGACAATAATAACCAAATGCTACTAGCTACTACTACTACTCACCCCACTCACTCATTTGTTCAAGTAACTCATTCGAAAATAAATTCCAGCCGCCACTCAAAAATATATTACTCCAACTCAAACGTAGTTGCTGTTGCTCTACAATCCACTCAAGAAAATTCGAAAACATAAAAAAAATTACTCAACTCAGTCTCCGCCAGCCATAGTGAAATTGGTTAAATGGTCAGCAGAAGAGAGCATGTGTAGGGGAAATTCTCGCTGAGTTGGGTGAAATAAGCCACGCCTTTTCATGTCGTGCAATATCTCATGCGACTTTTAGGCAATTGTTAAAATATCTGACATAATTCGATGTTAGGCTTAGTAAGTAGGTAGTTTGGGTTAAGAAGGTGGTAGGTAGTAGTAGCAGAACGGTGGTTAGGTGTTACGTTGAATTCTTCGGTGCTTTTAGCTATATAGGTAGGTACCTACACAAAGTTCAGTGTAGCTTGCAAGTGGGACTTTTTTCTTTCGTTCATAAATAAGTGCGCCGAATTGTAGACAGCTAGGTAGGTACTACATACAAGCTACTACGTTTTATATACCTATAATATTGTGCCTGGACGCAGTTCAAATTTTTAAAAATACTTGTTCAGTTCAGGTATGGACTTTGGGTGCTTTAAGGTTTTAAGGATATTCAGGTCTTAAGGGACATTTTGCAACACGTTCTGAAAGCAAAAAGCATTGTACCTAGGTTACATACAATATACAAAACAAGTAACCAGGTTACGCCGTTAAGGGATTCTGGATAGGTAGGTACCTGAGCTTTTTTCTAAATTCTTAGTATAGGTACCTATAGGTAATTACCAAGCTGATCGATAAGTAGGAATGCATTTCATTAAAAGAACAAGAACGAGTCCTTATATCTGTTATGGTAGGTATCTACTTTAGGTATGCAAGTGCGAATAGGGATTTTGTAGATAAAATATGTAGACTGTCGCAGCTCGAAGGTAAGCCAGTTGGCCTCTGTTATTACTCGTACATACCTGAAAATAGTATAAAGGATCTCCAAACTCATACAGGAATTTCTAGTATTGAACGGTCCATTTGGTACACCTCTACAAGCGTCAATTGAAAAACTTATAATGTAGGGATCAACCTAACCTAGGCTAGGAAGTGTAGCTAGTAGCTTCAGAAACTGCTGTGAGATTTAATTGACTCGAAACCCTATTAGGGTAGGACTAGAAAAACGATTGAATAAACCGAAACCCATTCGTCGCATAGGTAAGTCGGAAATGTATGATTTTCAGAATAGACGTTTAAAGTTTTGCGTCATGCTAAAAAATTTGTTTTCTTGTTGTTTAAAAGCAATATAAATACAAAGTTCGTTTACATGCAATTGAAGTATATTTCTTCCTGTTCCAAATAGTATACCTATAACATTTTATAAAAGAGACAAAAATCCTTCGGGCTTACGACTTTTTGCGAAAAATCTTATATTTTTTAAGTGTTTATTTCCTTATTATGATGTACTTATATTGACATTTTTGGAAATACGACATTTTGACTGCACAACTCAAAAAATAGCGTTAAGGCACAAAAAAATTGAGGGTTGCTAGTGGATAATCGAAACGACACTTTTCACAACGTGGAAAGTAGAGGAAGTACAATTAAGCCAATTAGGCAGAAAAAATAATAATATAATTTGCGGTCATTTCTGTTTATTTAACTTAAAAAATGACAAATATCGGCTTACCCGCTTACCTAAGTCACTTTGCCGTAAAAACGACGATTATCAAGTTATAGGCTGAGAGCATGTTAACGCAGCGAGCAGCCTAGATCATAGAGAGGTGGCACAGCCCTCCTTAGATAACAAGTTCAGTTATTTCTCTATTGTGCCGTCAATTATGTTCTCTACACTTATGATTTTGTTACCATCAATATTGGTCAGAGATGGATGTCGGAGTTGGAGGTTTCTACTCTGAAATACGTGGTCTATCCAGATCAATCAGACTTCCTGACTACAGCAGCGTGTTCCAGGCTGAGGTTCTGGCAGTGACAACAGCTGCAAAACAAGTTGCAATGATGGCGATACCTCATGCAGATATCACTTTCTTCATTGACAGCCAAGCGGCAATAAAAGCTATCCCTGCCGTTGAAATAAAATCAAAGCTTGTAATTCGCTGTCGCCAAGAGCTACGGGTTCTTCGCACTCAGACCAATGTAAGAATCGGCTGGGTCCCCGGACACAAAGGAGTGCCCGGTATAATGAAAAAGCTGATGATCTGACAAGAAAAGGTTCTTTACTTGATCTTAACCAGGCCGTTACCACGGTATTAACTCCTCCCTGTCATTTTAAACAGGAAATTGCGAACAAAATACTGGCAGTGACGAATAAAAGATGGAATGAACTCGAATCCTGTGTCATAACCAGGAAAATGTGGCCAAACTGTAACAAACAGAAGACAGAAAAAATTCTACAAATGAGGAAACATGCTGAAATATCACAGCAAGAAAATGGGAATCAATATAACTGATGACCTGTACAGATTATACGGTGATGAGGATGTGCCATGGGGACACTCCACACTTTCTTTGCCACTGCCCGACACTCTGTTTCATAGGTTTCCACAGTATGGGGGTCATTAGAAAACGAAGGTAGTCACAACGGATCTACATTGATCTAAGTGTGGCGGGTGCAGGTTCACCCTTTCCGCCTACCCGCAATATGGGGTTATGTGCGGTGACCTTTCCGTGTTTGACCGAATGAAGGCCAAACCGATTTCGGTACCGAGAATGTTATATGAGACAGAATATCAGCCAACAGAGATGACTGGTTGTTCCATGATGAGAAATGAGATTGATTGCGGTTCTTTTCAAATTTCAATTGGCGGGGAGTGACGTTTTCTCTGGAAGTCACATATAGCTAAAAGTTGTCCTCTTCTTTTCAAATTTCAATTGACGGGGATTGGTATTTTTTCTGGAAGTCACCTAGCTAAAAGTTGTTCTCTTGCATATTTTGAAAAAGAAATCCATTGAAGAAAATCCAAACATTGCCAAATATAATATGTCGACAAATTCTGGCGGTGGCGTTACTTAGGCATCCGTAAAATGCGATGACATATTGACAAAGTACAGCAAATTTCGCCACACCAATAATTGCAATCGGCGTACTGCTGTCAATTGCAGCACAGCTGCAAATTCAATTAGGAACCATAACGACCGCATCTATCCAGATTGATACTCAAGCCTCGATAACTTGTTGCTGCTCGAACTCCCTCGAAATGTTTGTTGTTTTGAATTGCGTACATACCATAACCACTAGCCTAGGGCAAAGCATATTCCTTGTCAAAGGTGTCCCAATTCCAGTTCTATTAGTTTTTTCTTAACCGACAAAAAACACCACCGAGACAACGCCACCACTCGTACAGTCTATCATCATCATCCCCTGGCGTTCAAAATAAATTTTTAATTTATTTTTTCAATTTACAAAATGTGGGGGTGAAATAACGCCAGAATAGAGCGAGGCGGCAAGACACCCTCCAAAGACATCCACTTACGGGTGTGTCGCCTGCGGGTGTTCAGGTGTTTTTTTTCTGCTAAACCAAATTATAATTTCAAATAAATTCATCGTTTGTTTGTCGATTAATGTGGGGGCGTTGAGTTCGCTTTATGCATTTGACAGTTGATATGGCTCTAGGCACATACTTGCACCGTATACCATCAGAAGTCTTTTGACGGCATTTTTTTTTTCTTATTTTGCACGTCACTATATGAAAAAGGAAAATATTCCAAGCACCTTTTTGTTGTAAGGAGGAAAAATACACAAATTGTTGTCATCACCTTCTCAGGAAATCGCGCAAAAACCTGCCGCTGAAATTCATCGACGGATGCGAGAAATATGCCTTAAAATATGCCTCTTCGAATTCCAGCATCCGCCTATCCTGCGCGCATCTTCACTCAAATCGCGATCACATAAATAACGTCGCCCCGCAAAAATATCATTGCGATCATAAATATTATTCAGCGATATTCCGTTTATCGCACCTTTTGGTGGCATTTGGTCGAGGATCTCCGTCAACGCGGCAAAATACAAAAAAGCGTACCTTCGTGCGAAACAATAACACTCGGTGGAAATAAGACAACGACAGCAACAACAAGCAAGTGTCCTCAGCAGAGACTGTCTGTCTGCGGATGCTGCCAATTTTATTTTTTTCATTTTCTTCACTTTGGTCGTCGCACCTGAATCACACTTGTGAAACAAAAGACCCCGAGTCAGATCGGTGTGCCCTTCAAAAATTTATGAAACACTAGAGGCCGCATCGGACTGCCCATAACGGAAAGATGATGATGATCGTCGTCAATGTGTCCACAAATGGCCAAAACGTTCGAGAGTTAGTAAAAATTCCTATGCAAAGCGAGAAGAAGGATATTGCGAGGGACCGCAGCGCAGGACAAACGTGCTGACAAAAAAAGGACAAAAGATGGAAAATATTGAATAAATGAATAAATTGAAGTTCGACGTTGTTGCCAAGGTGTAGAAATATGATTGCTGGTGCGCGGACGTATGAGCATCGTGTCGAACATGGGATAGTATAACAAGCGAACGATAGATCCTATCTCTTGGGCGCGCAATTTTGTATTCATTTATTCAGCTGATTGTTCTCGTTTCATTGTGTGAGTGTCGGTGTGTTATTACAAACTGGGATTTGACTTCTCGGAGGTGACAGATTTTTGACTTCTTGTCTTTTGAGTGGCAACGCCAAGTCATATCGTTTGGCGCACATTCAATTTATTGTAATGCAGCATTTGTACGCGAGATGTAGGTAGAAGATTAGGTATCTAGAGTGGAGGCATGTTGTGTGAGTGTGTTACTACAAAATGGGCTTAAAAGGAAAATTGTAGGCTTATCGAAGAATCGCGCTACACTAGTTTAAGGCAATTTGCAGGATATTGGTTGCAGTAATTGATAATGCGATGGAATGTGTGCTACAAGTAGACGAGTGCTTGTTTTGTCAGAAGTGAGATAGATATGCAAACGCTTAGATACTGCTGCTGAATCATAGAAGGTCACATAATTGGGAGCAGTGTGTTTGAAATATGGCGTATAGGTGTGTTTCAAAACTACTTAACTGGAAGATATGCGATTCGCATCGTTGCAGGATTGGTGAAATAGTGATTTTCACAGATGGATCCATGATGGATGGCGGATCGGATGCCGGTATCTATTCAGAAGCCGGGATAAAACACGAACTACTCAGGCGACCCGGCGCGTCCCCAGATGGCGGATAGGGGAAGGCCACGTAGTGTGGTCGAGGTATTCACACCTCCGCGGACCAAGAGTTTTAAAATTCCCAAGTCAAAGCGTCTGGAATACGTACCGAGGACTGAATGGTGCATAGATGTGCGTCGCAAACGTCATTTCCCTATGCGATACCGGGTGACCTCTCATAGTAACTAGCCTTACACCGGAATGGGAGCTCTGCAGGTACGGACGATCTATACTCTCTATTAAGTAACACTGAGTTGGGTACGAGGACACATAGGGATCGAAGGAAACGAAAAGGTGGACTTCTTTGCAAAATAGGGGTCAACTGGAAAGTTGCTGGGACCAGAACCATTCGCTTCAATTTGCAGAGGAATGGTTGAACAGCTGATTCAGAATCAGAAAACGATCACGGTTGAACACCTGAGTAGGTGGTCAACTGTGGAACATTGCAGACAGGTTAAAATGGCAATAAAGTGGCCGACCTATGCTCCACTCAAAGAAGGGTTCTAAGCGTGAGTCGAGGAACATTGAAATGGGTTGTGGCTTTTGTCTGCGGGACATGGTAATTTCACTTGAGGAAGATGGGCCTTAGAGAGGATGATACTTGCAAACTATGCCTGGAGGAATCTGAGACAGCGGCACATTATGTGGCAACGTTTTGTTGATACCACATGCGTTAATCAAATCCAAAGCACGAAGTTGTGGCGTTAAAAAGTTTTCAATCATATCACGATATCACTCCCCATTCGCCAAAATGTTCTTTGAAGATCAAGGTCCTTAGCATGGCGTCAAATGGTTTTAAACACGTTGGCTTATCGAATAGTTTTCCATAATAAATTTGCCACGTGTCTACTTCACGACTGCCAAATATGAACTGTCAAGACTAATGTTTACTAAAAAGGCGGCAAAACAACGTAGTATACCTTCCTGGCGGACACCCTGCATAGCATCATTGCAGACAGACATTTGATCAAAGCTTTTATCCGAACAAGTCCATAAAATGTATCTGACGTTGCCCATTGACCTGTAGAACTTCAATAATGTCGGTCTGTGAAAGGACCAGATGTTATTCGGAGCTGGGATTCAACGATCTTCTTAGGCACGAGCATATGGCGTTGGTTCTGCCAGCTCGTACCTTCGTCCTTGTGTACCTAAAAATCCACACTGTAGATTCTGTTGCTTATAAGTAATTCTCCATGTTACAATTGGGGTTAAAACACCGATACCTAAATGGGCGAATATCTACCGACACTGCAAATGAATGCACCAACTAAAGGGTTCTTACAAGCCCAAGTACATTTTTTTGAAAGCAAAGGTTTTGTATATCTACCTACCTGCCTATCAAAAATGCGCAAACCCGATTTCCATCTCCATCGCAAACATGCTTTAGTCGACCAACAAGCTATAATCTGTCACAAACCTCCCTCACAATATTAAGTCCCCAAACTGGTTCTTAATCAACTTCGCAACCTAAAATATTTCCTCCACATTCCTAGGGGATAAGTTTCTACCTACGAATATTGTGTCATTTTTTACCACCAAAGAACTTTACCATCTAAAACTAACTCGAAGCTATTCTAGAAATTAATTACTGTCCGATTGTTGATTCATAAGATCACACACCAACGTGGCCATTAAGCCACACGTTAATATCGCGTCCACTTCATCGTCGTCCGTCTTTCGACGCAGTCCATCCGCAACAGATTTGGAGCAATAAAAAATATTTTCCATGTCCATTTGACCGCACAGCATACGAGTGTACAGCACCGCCACCGCCATCATCGTCATCGTCCTCGCCGCTACTTCCTTCCTTGTGGCTGTGCGCTGCCTATGCAGTACGGTCGGTGATGAAGAAATTGTTCAACGCCACCACCACCACCACCACCACTTCCACACAACGAGATGGGCATAGAAAAGTTACCTACCATTAATTAGTCACTTGATTTATGAATTTTGCGATAGCACCAACAAATGTGGTACGTGGCCTTATATGCCCAGGCGGCCGAATAGTCATCGATCTGTAAGCTGCCGCCGGACTGCTGTTGCGCTCAAATCTAATATATATATGGCAGCACAGAGGGACCCGCACACAAAAACACACAAGCACACAGACGGGCGGTAGAAAGATAGGCCAGCGCCATCCTTAGCCATGTAAATATGATCTAGGCCGTTCATCTTAGTGGGAGGGGTGAGTGTGCGGGCGCGCAAAAAACTCGCCTTCTGCTACAGCAGAATGAGATGAATCTGTTGCTTTAATTCCGCGGGCGAGCATAATTCTTCATCATTGTGTTAATTGGAGTGTTATCCTGGTCGGCAGACTCTGTGCTCTGGATCTCCGCCTCTTGCCGTTCAAGTCGCGAGCTCAATTGGCGGCATTCGTTGGGCACAAAGTGAAGCGGGAATTTACCATTTTGAGAGATATATTTATTTTTAATAAATTACACGTGGGCTGTAAATCTTAAATCTTGTTGGTTTAGGGGGGTGGTGCGGGGAGAGAAATGTACGGACTCGGGGTTGTGTAGAAGGTAACTTTGAAAGTTTTAGTATAGACTTTTATAGATTTACAAACTTCCAAGCTATGTGGTTGACAGTTTTCAATGAATTCAGGTGCCAAACCTTTGTATCTCGGTGAGGAGATCTCAATGCTTAAGACATCCGCATTTAAACGCTTCAGAAATATAACATTTTGAATCTTCTGGTGCGTACATTTATGGATAGCTCTGTTTGGAAAACCCACTTGCACTGCAAAGACTCAACATCGGCATTCTGATCTGCAACATGTCTTAAAACCAGTTGCAATCCGACCACCAAGCGTCCATAAGCTGACAATCCTGACATGTCCACCTAACTCCAAAAAGACCAATAATTGTATATCTGTTATTTCAGTATAATTTCATTAAATAAAGCACCATACGAGAAGTTACAATCACCGATAGGTGTTTATTTACCGTTTTTTTTTAGGAAACACAGTTCGCACCTCAACTCTTTTGTTTTTATTAGTATCCTACTAACTGATGGTTGTCATTCAACCAAAGTCCTTAGCAGGGACTGGTACAAATAAACCAACACCAAATCAAAACTCGCAATGAATTTCCAATTGAGCATCTTAAAATAATTATGAAGCACACTCTCAATTCAAAGATGAAAATGTGCTATAATTATGCGAATTTACCACCTATATGAAAACCATCCCACTGATAGTCACCAAGGTGGCATGCAATATTTACATCGTACGACACTAATGAATCCTTCTAGTCGCTGACCGTCGCGTCGTCGTCGTCTTCGTGGCCAGCACCAGGTACCTATTAGTTACCCTTTTGCAATCGCCGTTCTCATGCTTATCATGGAATTCATTTGCTGAAGTTCAGCGATAAGAAACTTCAACATAAGCTCCTGCGGCTGCTGCTGTTGTTGCCGACCAATGGCGGCGTTGATAGCCTCTTTGCATGCGGTTGGCCTTCTTTTGCGATAGTTTGGTCTTCATTTTGAAAAATGTTGGTTTTTAGTTATTAATATGAAGAAAATGATCTTATCTTCCAGACAGTGCTCTTTATTTATAGCCACCGTCATCGCTGTTGTGTGGCTGCTGGCTAAGACAGAACTGCGCAAATAAGTGGTGGGGAACTCGTGATTAGCATATGCTCAACTAGCATAGCCATTTGGGATTTTGTCATCCCAGTTGAAAGACTTACAAGGAAGTGTTTGCATTTATTTTGGGACCACACAAGGATTAAGGCCTACCCTCTTCATAGTTATACTAGTGCTACATTAGTTATGAAGATGTACAAGTGTACAAGTGTTGGTGTTCAAAATTTATTTATTACAGTTGAAAACTCAATTTTAATGAAGGTTCACCGCAAAACTCGTTTCTGTGTTGTTTGTTTCCCAATTCAAGGCTTCCTCATTTTTGGGTTGTTCCATCCTTTCATACGAAATCCCTTGGAAAGCACACGTTCTCCTTTAGACATTCATCGATTTAATCAAATGACAAAAAATCGTTTTGCATGTTCTCCTTCGAGTCGAGCTCATCCTCATCCGCCTCCATCCAATTTAAATAAAATTCAACAAAACTAAATCACCAAAAAACCTAAATAATATGTTGACAGATCTGCATGTCGCCTGCTTTACGATATGGTTCGAAAGATAAATCCAGCGATTGATCTGCATGCAACATGCGACGACAACAGACGATCCACTTCCAACAGGAGGCGACGGTGTTTGTTGTGTGGTGGTTCTGGTTGTCCTTCGATATACAATATGCGATGCCCCATGTGTAAGGAGTGATTGCACATGCAGATTTTTGAATTTCCAGAAAATTATTATTGAATATGCGAAAACTTGAAGCGAAGGCACACATAGAAGAGGGAGGAATAAAATACAAACAAATAAAGGAAAGAAAAACAATAATTTCGTTGAATGAGAATGGGACTCATTAGGGAGTTCCTTGTTTTTCGTTTTGTTTCCTTGTTATTTTTGTTTCTGGATACAATTTGAATACTGCTGATGGCTGCGTTTAGTGTTGCTCGTGTGTATGCTGTCTTTTTGTTGGGGGTTCCTGTCAATTTGCATTGTATATTTATTAAGGCCAATTTAAGTGTTTACGAAGTTCTTAGGTAGGTAGTCATTATTTTATAGGATTTATAAGGGTAAAGCTGAATCTGAATATTGATTTGATCGAATTGATAAGATATTCAGTTTAATAAGATGGAGTTTTTGTCCCCATTGAACTTTGAAAGTTACATTGTTAAATGTATAATAGTATAAGTGTGTAATGATGTAGGTGCGTAAGAAGTGGAAATACAGGAAATGTGAGGGATTATTCGTTCGGCTGCATAAGAGTAAGTGGAAAGGCACATACTTTGCGATACAACGTGTTTTTGAAATTTCCTCGTCTATTTGGATAATTATTCCGGTTACAATAGATAGTTCATGTAGCGAAAGAAGTCGCACCGAGACCGAGAGCCACCTTAAGCAGCGACTTTATGGTTTATAATAATAATTGTCGGCGCAACAGGTCTGTAGGGACCCTAGGCCTACCTTCTCGCAACCATTCGCTTTGTGTGCATTTTTCATTTTGAGATAGACTGCGTCATGTTTTTTTAACCAAGCTAATAAGTTTCCGACCTCACATATTTTACGTATATCGTTCGTTTTTAACAAGTATTGTTGTCACAAATTATTGAATTCCTAATGACAAATATAACCTCACGATGCACCTAGTTGACTGGGAAAAGTATTCTGATTTAGTTTCAGCTTCTGCATAAAAAAAAAGTGCTCGACTGGGTCGAACGAAACTTTCTCGATACTAGATATAAAGAAAATTATTTTTTGAGAAATAATTAAAAAAACTGACGTCTTCGAATTTTTTTAAGGAAAACTATGCGTACGGAATCTTATTTAGAATACTTATGTTATTTTCAATAGTTATGTATTTTGGCCACAATCATTGGAGCGGTTTTAACAAGATTATGCGCAGACAAAACAGTAGCAATTATTGCAATGTTTAGTTTGAAATACTAAACTATTGAGCTGAAAATCGGGGTATTGTGGTATACATGTTACTTTTATGACTACAACGAGCAAACTATTATTTTCATTTAAAAGAAAGTGTGCAATGTGCATACTTTAAAAATTAAGTATTCCTCACCATTTCACCATTCACGTTTTGGTTAAAAGAAGACCGATTCGAAAAGTACCATCTTCATAAGAGGATGGGTAATCTGGTATATACGGGTAGTTAAATGTGGTACATATACTATTCCAGATTACCCGAAAAATGACTTAAATATTAAAATACTCAAATCATTAAATCAAACGACACTTTTTATATTGTATAGCAAAACATATATTCATAAAAAAATGCCTTCTAGGCGTAGATAAGGCGTAAAAAAATAAGGAAATATGATTAAAATTTGTCCGTCTCTGACTTCTTTAATGGCCTTCTCCATATCATCTGCGTCCCTTTTCCTGATATTTTTTTTTACAATCGTATGGACCGTTTTTGAGATTACATATATCGAAATTTCAAAAGAATCAACTCAAAAGAAAAGACACCATCGTAAGCTTAAATATCAGTCTTGGTTGAAATCGGTAGAGTCGTTTTCGATCAAATCAAACTGGTACGAACATTTAATATGGGAAGTACCAGTAATATTGAGGTTACCTTGCAAAAAAAAAGCGCCACCTGAAATGTAAGCCGACAAACTCCAAATCTGAAATTTGAACGAAATCCGGGCAGCCGTTTAGGCTGTAGGCCTGTGGAAGGGCGGACAGACGGACAGAATTTTGCGACCCACTTTTTTGAGCTCATCTATCATGTAATGTCGGAATTGATTAACATCTCGAGTTCGAACATTTGTACGAAAACAATATCTTTCTCTTACTACTGTTAAATAATGTACATAAACATAGCAACCTGATCAGTATGAGGATTGAGGATGGATGGGAATTGGGGCATTGATTTAAATATATTAGAAGACAAAGGTTCTCGGAAAATAAATTAATAGATATGCATCGCATTGAAAATAATAGAGAAGTTTCATTTAACACTACGTAATGGAGAAAGTTCAAAACAATTATTCCTTACTAATAATCGGTTACCTTTTTTTGTCATACCGATTACGCTGATATTTTAAGACCTTTTTTATGTAGTATGAATGGACCAATTGGAAGCAGGAAGCTGATTCCCCGTAGGTGTATTGTCATTTAACGAACGAATAATCGCAAGTAGGCGATTAAATTGTATTTGAATTCACCTTTTTTATTTACTTTATTTGATATATTAAAGTAGGTAGGTACATGGAAGGGCGTTCAATAATCGATTGCATGATGCACTATCATAAAGCATTTCATATACATTTCGAAAATTTGTATAAATTTCATTTACCAAATGTATGCAGCTGTAATCCTATATTTCTCTGTTATTCCCGTGTGTAAATTACAATCATTTCCGCTGATGAATGTTTTCAAATTGATATTTTTAATATTTAAACAACCAGACAAATTCAATGACACTTTCCGGTATGACAAGCGAGTGCACACGTTAAAATACACTGATTAAAAGTGCACACTTTTGTAATGACAGTATTAATATTAGAGTATTGTATCGGTTATGGGATTGAGTTTCAGCGGCATCGTTTGCATTGCATATTATTAAATCGATTTGTTTTATTTAAATAATAATAATAAAAAAAAAGCAAAACCAAATTTCCGAAAACCCACAGATGTAGAGTATTTTTTTCTCTTTCAATTTTATGGAAAAAAATCCAACTCGCTTACTTTATTATCATTGCTGTGATTATTATAAATGAAAGCATTCGAAATGTGTCTATTTGAGTAGGTATGTTGGATTCTGTGAATTTTTTTTGTGTATTTTTTAATCGTAATTGTTAATTAAATTCATGTTTGATACAAATAAGCGATTATAACTACTGATGAATGTGATATGGTTTTACCGACAGTGGTTGAAAATAAGTAGTATGAGCATTGCAGTACTGTAGACGCCTATATGACAGAGTTTATCAATAAGTTTTATTTGCATTAAATCGTAATTCTCTATATTGACGGCTTTAAAATTATTATGAACAGTGATGAACGTAAATGCTCCTATAGTCTATGGAATTGGAAAACTTTCAAAGGTTTACACGTTTAGTGGCACACAGTTGGACAATTTTATTCGCCTTAACGCGTGAGATTTAAACTCCAAAATCATAACACATTTAAGCTCCTTCAAGAGAACTGTCCATTAAGCAATACGCGTTTGACAAATGGCGAAAACTACCAACAGGCAATGACCAAACTTAAAGTTTTTTTGTGCGTCTCACTGTACAAGAGTTCTGAATCGACTCATTGATTTTGGTAGTGACAATGCCACTTATTAGTCAGAGTTACAAAGTCCGCTCAGGTTCCTTTCTTTTCCGTCAGTAAACTAATAGGCTGCAAAAACGTTTGTCGACCCGTTTAAGTCTCTATTCCGACTGTTATGAAATATGAACCAATTAAAGTGAAGGTGGGACTTTCTTAGTTTAATTATTTTGTAGTTAACGATTGAAGCCTCTATTAAGTTCATATTCCAAACTGCACTGGGCACAAAGGTTACTAAAAAAAATCAAATTTTGGATAACTATTTTTGTATGGATATATGATTCTTATTTTTACCATCTGTCTGTCATAAGCCCTCAATGGTGAATGAGAAAATTCAAATGACCTAGATTTGAATTTTCCCGATTGCCTCGCACCTGGATAAGTGCACCAATTTCAACACAATTTACTCATCTCACATAATCTCTGGACATAAGCTAATTTTTTTCCCATCGCCCTAGTTGCATCATATCCATATGTCCTTCTCCAAGCTGTCTTTCCTGTCTGGCTTTTTGGAGCACAAAAATATTATTATTCTTCCTTCCAGAAACAAAAACAAAAATCGATATCTTTCCCAGAAATCAGCTCATTAAAACAGATTTGACTCGTCGTCGTCCACCTCTCGAACTGATCGTCACGCATATATACGAATACGACAAAATCACTTTCCGAATAGTATACCAACGAATGCAGAGCGTTCCATAAATAAAATTCAGTGCAAAGAGTGAGTTCACATGGCGATGCTGATACGCGCGAGGACCGACCAACGATGTCTTGGTCATCCCGTGCGATGCGATGTCCCCGAACGACAATGTGTGATGTCAAATTGACAATGTCAAAAATATGGCCAGCTAACACTATCGATGGCATAAGTTATAAATCTCATATCAGATCCAAAAACGGTTGACACGAATATACGAGGCAGGTATATGAAGCAGGTAAGCGCAAGCTGCCAAGCAAGCACCCATAGTCAAGGCATGTGTGTGTACCAAAAGATCTCGCTGTTGTTTCCCAAAGAAGGTGATGACATCGGGGGGACGGTGCAGCGTGCACGGCAAAGATGTATGTGAGTGAATACGCTAAAGATATACAAAACGCGGAATTGTGGTGATGCTGCTGCTGCGCAACCGCTACCGGCCGGCAATCTGTTTCGCGTGTTTGACTTTGGTAAAGTATGCGCGGTGACTGATCAAAACAAAACGAAAAGTGAAACTGATCAACTTCTTGAGTGGTGAACAATGGGACAACAATTGACAGCGAGGTAATCAATCATAATCACTGATCCGTTTGCGGCTACATGTGAATTTGAATGTGTCATGCGCAAGGAAGCTGATATGCTTTGCATAGCCTTCGAAATTCAATGACCTACGGCTTTTGCGAACTACCCAAGATCTGAATCTTTCAAGAGTTAATTCCTTAAAAAGAGGTTTTCCTATGTCATAACACATGTTGCTGTCATTGCCGCATGACTTCATATGGTCAAACGAATATAACTGCACTAACAGTCCACGCGAGCCAACACTACAATTACTCAACATGTCCCTATAAAACTGCTCGCGTAAGTAATTCGCGATCGGTGGCCCACATCGGGACAGAGAACACATTGAAGACTTAACTATGGCGCGCCAGCACAACAACTGAATGCAACACCGTGTATTGGTTCCGTCAGATAATTGGGCCATTTATGCCGAAGAAGTCCGCCAATAAACCGAAGTAATTTTTCACCAATTACTCAGTGCGCGCATAACAGCTTTTGCGAGCTCAGGCCGCTGGCAATTATTTCGCAACATCTGCGAAAGGATTCAGCGCTGTAAGCCGGATCTATAGCATGTCATCTTGGCCGTGAATTCAATTAAATATAATCCCGAATTGGGGGAGGACACAGACGCACACAGAATGGTCGTCATAAATAATTTATAATACCTCGGCAAAGGTGTTAAGAGGCAACTAACCGAAAACAGGACACCACACTATGTCGAATGCATATGGTGACACCAAGTTATTTTTGTACTTATGTTAAACATATGATAAATTGTCCAAACAGGTGATAATTGTTAAAAATACGAGGGGACCCAGCATGAAGTCGCAGTCGAAAGAGTCCACTGCGCATGATGTGGAATGCACTGCGTGTGATAATCAAGATATCAAGTGGGTAAACGGATCGTTTTTGTGTGCTGCCCCACCGAGTGAGGAATATCCGAATATCCTTGTTGGACTCCTGTCTCTTCGTACGAGGGGTCATAATTAATTTCGACTTCATTTGTACGCACGCACTCAGGACTCTTAATGCGCATTCACATTTTAGCTTCTGGGCTTATGCGGGTATAACATTCGAATGTGTCATGTTTTCAGTCAACAATGAATTATTTTCCATTTTTTAATAAATTGGGCCTGTTCGGGAAGATCCTTTTTTATCGCCGCTGGCCTGTGGCGGAATGTGCCGCGAGCTAGAGCCAGTGGTTGGTGGAATGATAAATTGGTCGATTATTTAACGCCAGTTTAAGTCAATTGATTTATTACTAGGGCGTCAAGGCGCATGTCCTTATAAGTGAGATATAATACGATGTGTCAAGAAAATTACTGACCATTGTGGGGGAAAATTGTCGAACAAAGTTACAACTGTTTGTGGCACATGTTTGTAGAACTTCTTAAGTTACACCTACAGCAAGAATTGTGAGCTTCGAGGACTTTGAAGACAAAATTATAATTATTATTATGTGACAGTCCAAAATTCGGCTTAAAGCTTGGACATTGCGTTTGAATTGGTCAGTCTTTTGCAGGTAAGCTAGGGTAAAACTATGCAATACGCTCCACCTTCAAGAAATCATCAATAAAAGACAAAAAATAAAAGAAAATCTCAAATTTTTTATTGCATACACTCAGAAAAAAAAAATTGTAATGACAACAATTTTCGTTGGGTAAAATGAAAACAAATATCAAAAATTTCAATTTAAAAATTATGCTGTTGGCAATATTCTTGAAAAGTTAAAACTTTGAAATTTTTATAAATTTGTTTAATTTCTATTTTTTCCATTTTTCTAAATAATAGTTTAGGTGGGGCGTTTAATAAATAAGTTGTTGGGTAAAAAGACACATTTTATTGACAAATCACCCTTAAGAAAAGATATGAAAAATAAATTATTAAATACGTTGCGTTGTCCGTCTTTCCTCTTTTCGACAAAATTCATGTAACCAGCCCTGACACCGTATGTATACTGTACTGGATCCAATCTTCGAAAGAACCGGTCTTGTAATAATTTTCAGTACTCTCCGTACACCTTTTACAATCTTCATCTGATATTTCGTCTTAGGTTGTGTTTTTCAGGCCAAGATGCCCGCAGTGTAGTCCTTTTGTAATTCCACGGCATTTCTATTAAAAATAAACATGGAAAGAAGTCCTAATAACCATGTTTATCACAATGTTCGGTGAGGCGTTTTAGATGCACTCCACTAGGGCATTTTGTAAATTTTGCAATGCAAAACGTCTAACTAAAATTATGGACATCCCATCCCTTTCAAAGAGATAAGCCAAACTGTACTGAAACTATAATCTAACTCACTTTATAAGTAGGTACATAGGTATGTATATTATAAAGAACTTTGGTGCAACATTTTTTGTTTCTGAAGAAATGCAATTTTTATTGTACGTACCGCACCAAAAATTGTTTTCACAAAATATATCTTAAAGTGACAACAGAAACCAACCGCCTACTACCACAATACACCACTGAATGTAACTGGTTCGAACAAGTTTAGCGTGAGTCATAACCAAACTGATCTACATCCCAGACTCATTGGGCGTTTTGTCAAGTGGGGCGTTTTGTATAGTTTTAACCTAAGAGAAATAAATAACGGATCCTGAGGGTATTGGGGAAGCCCCGACATATACCACCTAAGACCTCTTTCTGATAAGTCCATTACAACAAAGGTAATCTCTATCTCTTAATTGCGACATTTTGCAATGCAACTGTGAACACCGAAGTCAATTTCGAGCAGTAGTTTTTAAATCTATTCCGTACAAACACTTTACATGCAAAAAAGAAGAGGAATATAGTCTTCTACTACAGGACGATACGACATTCATTGCTGACCACTCTTCTTCAGAGCCGTGCCGTGAATAGCTACCATGATTCAATTTTGACCTAGAATATTGAATATGTAAACTGATATGAATTTGAGGGCTGCTTCTCTGTCGGTATAAAGACACAGCTACCCTGCTTTCACATGTGTAAGGAGTACGAGTACGGTACCTACTATCGACCCCAACACCTGGATAAATATATATATTTTGAGAGATATTCGAATCAAACCACCATCTTACCCAGATACACTCTCTGGAGTTCTTCCCTGGGTTCGATTCCTGGTGTTAACGCTAGAATTTGTTTTTGTGAGATTTGTTTCATAAAGTGGGTCTTCACCCAATGATGTCCCAAGATCTGCATTCTTCTGCCACCCAAAGCCAGACATTGACACCACTACCTGAATGGTTTTGGAATAGTCAATTGAGCCAAGGGAAATTTGAATTTCAAGATAACCAGATGACAAATCCGTAACGCATCTTAGAATTATCCGCCCGTCAATGACATTTGAGAAGCAATCCCACGAAAAAAAAAAACTCGGAGTATGTGCTCTTGAGTTTATTTTTTGGGTATCTCACTAAACAATTAGTAGTATAGATTAGTCGTATTTTTAATTTCACAAAATCCAACGGAAACGTAAATGGAATCACGGTGTCCTCGTGATACAAAGGAGTTTGTCTTCAAACTGACTTTAATATAGAAAGCGCCCCAGAATGGTTCCGTGTCTCTTTTCGAAATAAAATCATTTCTCGCAACACCAATTTGCCTAACTAGTTGTTCCACTTAGTTGCATCTCCCTCAGCATACATCGTACGGCAGCGCCCACTGTCCAATCCGATTTGACGGCATTTCCCACCGAAACCATAATTTTCATTTAAACAAAACCAAAATGAGTGCCGGCATATTCATTGGGTGATATGAGCTCCTAAATATACTCCACATAGAAGGTACCCCAAACCCAACTATACCGCGCATTCATTCCAACCAACCGAACAACAAGAAACCACGTAAAGTATTTTCGTAAGCACGAAAATATTTTGAATATTTCTCCATTTCGGGCGATTCGCCCCCCGTCTGCCTATCGTCATCATCTCACAGCAGAGCAGTTGGCCGGTCCGGTGCAATGATGGTCACACACAAACCGTAAACCGAATCCAACGCCAACCGCTTTGCATTGTTCCGTAAATGTATCTGATGACGATGATCGTAGTACTGATGCATGAGCGCGGTATCTATCTGTAGTATCGGTGGTATTTTGCGCTTTGGGTTTTGGCGATCATCGCGCCAACGACCAGAATTGTCTTGTTCACATAATTTAAATGTCAGTATTAAAAATTGTATCTTGCAGATACAATTTATTTGTTAGCCACTATACTATACCGTCGCCGTGTACCTATATATGCTGGGGCGGTAAAAAGGCAGCGAGAAACGTCTCCAATATGATTACGATGAAGATGATTATAGTTGAACTTGTATTCAGTGTTCGCTCACATTTTACTGAAAATTGCCCTGAGCTCCCATCGGCTCGCCGTGAACACGACACGAATGCGATCAAACTGTGAGCGATCATTTCGCGCGCGATGTTGATCACGATGAAAATTTGCAAAATTTGCTAGAGCGCTAGCTCTGCATAGCATTACGATAAAGGAAAGGAAAATAAATTTAAATGATTTTGGATAATTATCGAGATGAAACAATAACGGGCTATTATATTGTTTGCCAACCGGAAATGAAATGTTTGATCGTGGCTGTCATGGCGGTGCAGTTTATGCCGTCAGTCAGTCATTCGGACAGTCAGTCAGTTGGTTTTGTTGCGGTCCACTTGGCTATGGGCTTGCCGCGGTCCAGAGTTCGTCCTGCGGGTTGTAATTATTTTAAATGCCGAATGCCTCGAATCGCGCCTTACTGTGTGACATGTGTGAGAAAGATTTTTTGTTGCTGGCTAAATTATTTGTTGGGGAATATCTGTTTTTTTTTTAATCGACTCGTGGGGAATTTAATGAAGTCTTTGAAATTTTTTCCCTGCGGTTCATCGGTCGGTGGTCGTTTTTGCGCAAGATTTTCGTTAAACGGTCAGTTGGATCGTGGATGGTATTGACATTTATAAGTATTGTTATTTGTTAGCAGTTGCGAAAAGAACAGTTACAGCCGAAGAGATGTGATACAGTTAGAGTGCAACTAGAATGTGTTACCGGAATTATATCTACCCTTGGAAAATCCGTACAATACCGGTGTAAACAATTTTTTTTTTTAAATTTGTTGTTGAAAGCACAAACCAAAAAATGAAAAACCATTACTTTTCGGCTCGATTAATAGACCATAAAAGAATGAATATCCGCGATTAGTCAAAAAACAAATATTCCCGATCCTATGACATCGCAAATGTTTGTAGGTATGCCCAATTAAATGCAGGTTACACTGAAAACAAAATACCAGGTAATATTGACAAAATTCTCTTGTAAAAATCGAGCAAACGTGTTGAACTAAAAAAAAATTGTTGTAATGAAATTTGACATGTGTCTTTATCAATTTAAACGACATTTTGTCAAACGGATAAAACATTTACATTAGTTTTTGGTAATTCGGCTTTTTTGGTCTATTTCTTTTTGATGCAATTAAAACACTTTTAATTCATCCTTGCACCCTACGTTTCGTCGGTTCTTTTCCAACATCCTCAGGAGTATTGTCCTATTTTCTTAAATGTTCTTAATTTGTTTATTGCACTTTCGCCCCTGACACCACAAAATATAACTCTGATAAATAAATAATAATAAATAACATAACATTGAAGACATCACATTGTTGAATTCATAAAGTTTTTATTATATCTATAAAAACAGAACCAAAAATCACTTTTGTAAATGTTTGTGAAGTTGACAAAACCTATGCAAAATGTTTGTTAGTCAAGCAAAATGCAAATTACTCGAATCAAATTTACAAAGATTTTGTTGAAGTGGAAAAAATGTTTGCAGGTAATGACATAAATTTAGTAGAATTGATAACACACGTGTTGAATCAAGAAAAATACGTTTTAAACATTGTACTCCTTTGAATGCAATGGTATTGATGGCGTCCTTTGTATTTTGACTCGGGAAGTAAGCAGTATTGCGCATAAAAATATCCGAAATAAGTGAAAAAAAAACACACATTTTAAAACTAAATAAATGGATGAGGACTGAACTAATCCTTGCTTCAGCAAAAGAAAGCCGCATATGGAAAAGTTAGTGCGATAATAATATATAGGTATATTGCCAAAAATTGTTAACTGATTCATCGATTCATCACCCTTTTTCTTATTTTAAATAGATGGCCGATTTGCCATTGTGTTTTATTTGCTGCATGCAGCTTTCATACTTACCAGTAAGTAAGTGACCAACGAAGGCGGTAAGAGGGTCCATATAAAATATTCGATTGAAGATTGGTAGAATGCCTTAATGATTATTGGAAGGACATTAGAAGAGGTGGAAGGAATATTGACAAGGTTCAGGAAAAAAATATATTGTAATACACATAAGTATAATATAATAACTTTAACGTCTTCAGATAAACCCCAGAGTGATAATAAGCCACAGATAGTTAAAATCTTAATGTCATTTATTTGAATGGAATTGAAATCAGTAGAGAGCGATATGATAAATAATGTTTGTCGATTTGTTTTCCGGCGCAAAAACAGACAGCGATACAAATATCGCCGCTTGAATCACATTGTTCATCTGTTTCTTGACGGACTTTGGATGGTTCAGATTCCGCAACATGATTATGATCGATCCCAACGTCGGATAGTTGGGCTCTTCATCCTCGTCGGTCCCGCTGTAAACGGATTTGTACTAATGCAGTTCACCAGCAATTTAACTTTAACGCATATTCGACGATTTCAGGCACGCATTAAGTTCATCGGCAGCAGTAGATTTCGGGATGACGGAAAGCGTTTGACGAAAATCTCCGGAGAGCAATATCATAGCCCCATCAAATCGTCTCGAATCACCTCGTAAATCCCTAATCGCTAAATCAACTGCCTCGAAAGCTCGTTTATGCGTCATCGTGCATTCAGCCCAATTGATCCTCGCATCAATTTCGCTGTCGCCGAATTTTTGGATTATTAACCGTGAGAAGATTCATCGGCAGCTTCCATCAAAGTAGCAGCAATGCCAGAGGATATGCAACAGTCAACGCAATAAAGATCTTGACCTATTTTTTTCCAGAATCGACGAAATGACGAATGTCCCGCCTGTCCCACCAGGAGCATCGAGAAAGTAAATGCCTCCCGTTCCATCGTCAACAACCTCCATCAGCGAATCGTACACGATCTTACGCTCGGCATTCATTATATATCTCGTTAACTTCTAAGCCCAAAATGCACGCAAAACGTCTTTTATCACAATTAATTTCACAATTATCCAAAATTTTCCAAGCTTCACAACGGATTTTCCACCTTTATTTAATTGATCCTCATTGTCATGAAAACTTGTTCCTTTTTAGTTTATTATAACACTTTTGAGATGCAGTTTTAATGAACTATAATATGTGCCTTAGGTTTTTTTTTATTATTTTATTGTGGAGTATTTTGTAAAGTATGAAAATGAAATAAGGCTGACAAAATGTAATTTTTAGGTTAGAGTTATAAAAAAAAATTATGTTTTGTTATTTGTTCTTATGCTAAATAAACTTAACAGCTGAAAACAATCAACTTCCAAAAAATTTGGTACATAGGTCATCTGTATGACCATATCGATTAGTGCCGTCGTCGATTCGACGAAGCATGTTCCATACGTATAAAAAATAAGCATGTATTTCCAGGGTTAATTTTTCTCGTTTTTCTGGAATGTTCTGAGTTTCCACTTAGAATTTTCTATTTTTCAATTAGAAATGCCATTGCGGAATTATTGCACAACAAATTTCATACAAAAGATCAATTTTTGATATTTCCAATTTGCTGACTTTTCCGGGTGGTTTTTCCAAAATTTTTCTTTCGTAGGAACCTTCTCCTGGCAATAACGAACAACTGAAAAAAATTGATTTGAGCCAAATCGGCTCAGGCGTTCTCAATTGATGAATAACTATACATTTTTGACACCATCTAACTGATCATTTTATTCTATTTTTAATAAATCTAATTATTAAACTTATTAGTTTTACGTGTCCTTTATTAATACTTAATCTAAAACAGGGGGGCAGTACTGCGAAATTATTTCTGTAAAATCAATAATATATTGACAGCCTTCTTCGAATTATTAATAATTTTGTTTGTTAATTTGACAAAAAGATAAATACCAAATTGATAAATTTCTTTTTAAAAGCAGCAGTTAATTGTTGATTTGACAAAACAATAATGGAGGTACCTACTGTAGTATCGGCACTGTGCAACACTTGAACATATAAAATGTAAAACATTGAAAATACAGTCACACTATATAAAATGTAAAATATGTACACTGGATACTGAACTTCAGAGCAATCGGTTCTCAGGTCTCTACACCTACTGGCATTTTTTTTTTTGTAAAATTAACAACATTTTGATGAATTTAAAAAAGAAACGATTTTTGTTGACACAACATTTTTTTGTTATCACATCAAAATTTGTAAGACAACGTAAAACATATTAATATTTTGTCAATCTGGTAGAGACATTTTGTTGACCGTACCTATATTGATAAAAATTTTTTTGAATGAACCCGCATTTTTATCAATTGTACCAGGGTTTTATTTTCAGTGTACTTGCTTATTCCCAAGCTGTAGTTCAAAGAAACCGAAATCGTAATTCTTCTCTTTCCAATCCTCAAAGATTCCTTGAACGTCACAACAGTAACTGAATCTACATTCTAGCCTAGCGTGTCAGATTTATTATTGCAGCTCAATGGCTAAAAACCATAGAACACTTCGCATGCAGTTAAGAGTCCAAATTTATGAACATGCCAAAGTGTTAATTGATGCGATTTATATGTATTTGGTCTTTTGTCTATAATTTATTTCAGAATAGATGGAAAAGAATGGGTCTCGCATAAATGCTGGTAAGCTCCCACCGTTAATAACTGGTGGCAGTGTGGGAACTAAATTTTGTTTGCAAGCTTGTTTAAGACAAGGCATACTGGTTTCTAAGTCACCTGCGCTTATGAAACCATGGTCATGTGAAATGCTGCTAAGAATTAATTTGGTGTTTCAATAATATTGAAGATTACTGCCAATGATGCTCTAAAAAGCGAATTAAGCAATACTAAGAATTTAGATAATTATGTGCTTGAATGTGTTCTTTATGGGCAGTATTTTACAAAATGTTTTCATAATTACTTCACTGTGCGTGGTTCTTTGGAATCGCATACTTATTTGTGTCTCGTGTTCATATTTATACTAATATTCGCATTTATA
Source organism: Cheilosia vernalis (assembly GCA_949126925.1). Taxonomy (NCBI): domain Eukaryota; kingdom Metazoa; phylum Arthropoda; class Insecta; order Diptera; family Syrphidae; genus Cheilosia; species Cheilosia vernalis. The sequence continues at coordinate 10,579,457 of OX421362.1, forward strand.
ATCTTAGTGAATTTTTAAGACATCGAGATTGAAGAGATTGTAGGCATAGATTAACAATAATTTGTGAATTTATTTGTCATGCTAAAATTTATATACCGAAATATGTATATAAATTATGTTTTGCCGCCACAAAATTGCCATATCATGTCTGATGGTAATTTGTGATTATTATTTCTCAACCGAAACCGTAATAATGAGCCATTCAAAACCGTCATAACTGGGGATGAATAAGGTAAATTATTTCTTGTATAGGAAGTAACTGCAGAAAGCTTTGCTATCATCTGCAAATGGGTTTGGCCTTATATTGATGTGTCCAATATGTTAGATGGTCCATAGAGCATAATGAGATCTAATAAATATGTTGACGTTTGAGGAAAACTATTTTGAAAGCCTTTATTTTCTTTTTATAAACATCGGTGTTAGGTGGAAAATTATTTGTAAATGACATCCCTGTCCCTGAGCTTTGATATCTTCCTTTGTTTCTTGTACGATTTCCATAAGACACTAATAAAATTACGACACTAATACAAATTACTTAGATAGATAGATCGCGCAATGAGATCTTCCACCACGCACCTTCAAAAGTTGTTATATCGTGGGATTTATCCCTTTTTTTTTTTGGGGATTTTCGATGTCTAAAAGCCTTCCGTGGGATAAAGGGAAGCAGCACAAAATCGTGGGATTTTTAGAAGTCTATTTCATCAAAACATCTACATTTTACCACAAAAATGTGTCCATAAAAATTGCTAGTACCACCAAAAATAGTCATAGTAACATTAACAATCTGCTACTTTTATATACTAAAGGTTAATTTAATATTATTTTTTCTTGTGTAATACTAACTTTACTTCAAAAATCGAGTTTTTCGCAAAAAAGTATGGAGGGATTTTGAAGGGAATTTAATCCTACTGTGAAATGGAAAAAATATGAAAAATGACCACGATAAATGAAGAGAGAGTCCTAACAACACTGCTTCACAGATCACAGATAGGAAATTGAAAAGAGAATTTTATTTTATTTTCAAAATTTGAGGAGAAAGTATTTAAGTATGTAGGTGCGCGTGAGCTGACGGTCTATCCGATAGGTGGCGCTGTTGTCGATCTCCGAAACCACACAGCCGATTACAATGAAATTTTGAAGATGGGTATTGTTGGTTCTAGTTTTAAGGACAATATAAGGACAATATAGTTTTAGACCCGTTAGGTCCAAACGAAAGGCACGGCAAAACCGGGCGTGTACAGTAACTCGATAATGGATCGTTCGATTTTTACGATTTTGGGCTTGGTGGATTTGTATTGGCCCAAGGAATGACATATACTACTTTTTGTAGTGAAAATTAAAGTTAAAGGTGATGAGATTGGAGAAAGAACTTTGTATGGGGACCCGCACTTTGAAAAAAATGCAAAAAACTTATTTCAATTGTTTAATTGCATAAATTCTTTGGATGTTCCGATCCTAAAACAACACTATTTGAATAGAAAATTCGGCTGAGTTATAATTTTGTTGAGCAATCCCAATCCACCGAAACTTCGCGCCTGATTTGATTGAGAAGAATCTGAAATCAAATGTCATGAAAGCGACGATTTTAACTGGAAAATTCAAGGTAAAACATTACAATTCCGCGGATTTTGCTTATTCAGAATGATTTTCCATTGGTTTGTAAGCGTCTTCGCTATGCTTTAGTTATTTCTTCGTATTTAATATAACTTTTGAATACAGAATTTGAATTGAGCGAATTACATAAAGTAGCATGTGAAATGCGTGTGCTCGGAAATATTATTTTGATAACAATAATGAATTTAGGCGGAACGAAGTTCGCCGGATCAGCTAGTCTAACTTTATTTCTAGCAGTAGTTTTGTGTTGTTTGCTCCAAAAGACTTACGAGAAAAAACTTATCTGGGTGTACCTGTAGATACCTACTTAAACGAATAATTTGTGTTCTCATATATAACAAAGTTAACCAACCCCTCCATTGCTAATGAGATTCGTCCATTAGGGACATCATTGAATTTGACACCTCAATTCGTGACAGAATCATCTTAACCAGTGGAAAAAATTCCACATCACAGCAGGTGGCAATGATGATAAAATTAAAACCAATTTCAGACCAACAAGTCGACTCAAAACAAAGCATTCGGGTCGGGTCGTCGGCCAATGACTTATATATTGTATCAAAAGCCAACAAATGATGTTTTATGAAAATTTCTTTAGAAAGAACTTCCACCTCCGACCGGGAGTTTGAAAAAACAACTCACCAGAGCGGAACTTGCTGCTTTTTGCTTGCATATAGTATGTTGTGTGTGGTATAGTGTAATTTATTATTATGCCAGCGGCAGTAGATAAGGTGGAAGGCATGTTCTAGATATGAGTTTAAGAGAACTTTCCCAACTTCATACTCGCACACACATACTCGTTTAGCCAGACCAAGTTTTCTGTGACAAGTCAATTTAAAATGAAGCCTCCCGCCGTGAAGAACCACGCCTTTGCCTGGCTGGCTCTGCTGCTGCTGTCCACATTGGACTTATGCAAATTAATTTTTTTGTCTGCCTCCTTTTTCGTTATGAAGGCATACGAAATGATTATGTGCCCTCTATTCATTATGATTACCATCGTAGTCGTAGCCCAAGTCGCCGCCGCCACCGCCGGTTGGCTTTATACCTTTCTGTTGGAACTTGGAAACCCAGCCAACCAGGAATCATTTCAATTTCGCCATTTGTTCATACATAGAGCCGCAGTCTTACCTGGCATGACCAGAGTGCGCCGCTACAAGGTGGAGGTGGTTTAGTTTATAGACTACGAGAGAGAAGGAGGCGAAACAAAAAAAAAAACTAATTTATGAACAACCGTCCGACAACGAAGTTGGCCACTCTCCGAACCAACGCACTGCTGGCCCCCCCGTAAAGTTCTGATTAATGATGATTTTATTCGACTGCATTCGTAATGGAACCTGAATCGTACACCCAGGGAAGCAAATCGTAAGCACACTTCACAGGGGTTGAAAATGTCATCCGCAGGAGCGAAAAATCGCAGAAGAAGCAGTAAGAAAACGCGCAGCCTCCGGGCATGAGCGAATAAATCACAAAACGTTCCGCCAAACGAATCCAGTAGCCATCCCGGGCTCAGCGGGAGATTTCGCTGAATCGGAAGATCACTTGGCTGCGGCTACCTCCAGCTCCGAGTCTTCCCTCTGTGCAGTCAAATGCAGTTGCTTGTGGCACAAGGTCTTGCGCCTGCCTCACTCAAACTTTGTGTCTGGGCGGGGAGCGCACAAGTTCAATTCCAAAGTGGAGAAGCAAGCAGCATCACCATGGCACAGCGTGCGAGGACGAAATTCAAAAATCAATAAATTTTTATCATAATATCTGCCGCGAAGAGGACATCATAACCGTGCTCATTTATGATGATGCAGTACTGGCGCATTGTCATCATCATGCGTCGTTGATGTCGTCGTCTTCGCTGTTGTCGGCTCTATCAAGGTCGCGCATCACTATATTGCAATAATAATCGCACTGCAGCGATACATAAAACTCAATCGAATCATAAATAATTCGTCCAATGGGTGTCCGGGCGCATTGCAAGCCAGAGGATGCGTGCGGTCGTATATCGCCGCATTTGGCATGCCACATAGAGTTCGTGCGCTGCAAGGCACCTCGGGACATCAAGAGACCATAGGTAATTAGATTGCGGCAAGTGGTATCGCCGCACAGCTCGTTACGAAATAAGATCAATTTTTATTGAAATGCTATAATTTTTATATGGAATTCCGGATCACGATTATGAGTTTCAGATCGGCACTCGCTAGCGTTGTCTCGCGTGCTCGGTGGTCGATGAGGAGAGCTGCGGCAGCATATAAGTGGACTCCGTTGGACGGCGGGAAAGTAGAAAATATTTTTTTCTGCGTTTTTATTAATTAATGAGATTACTTGCTGATGATGAATTTATTGTTGTCATCAGAAATATGGGATCGGAATTCCGATTGCGAAAATTGATGGTTTAAGTTTCCGATGGAAGGCAATTGGAGAAATTACGCTGTGTGGTCGACAGTGGGTCGGGTTTAATTTTGTGCACGCATTTAATGCAATATTGCCTTCTGAATGTGAGTAATTTTAATGAATTTCGAGCTATCTGTCTGTAAAACAATTCAATGCGGTCTGGGTCAGTGCATTGAAAGGGGGTTGAGGTAAAATGTGAAATGAGTATAAACATCCACACGAAAAGAGGGACCACAAAAATCTTAAAAAAAAAACTGTACTTTTATTACACATGGTTTAGGTTTAGTTGACATAAGCTCTGTTTTATTGAACACCTTACTTAATTACGTAAGGTGGCGCTACGAGCCGGGGTGGACCTGGGCCTCAACCAACCATTCGCTCTATACACGACCCAGCCACCGCAGTCTTTGGACCTTCACTCTTCTGGCAAGGTTGATGTCGCTGTACAACCCGTACAGTTTGTTGTTGTATCTCCTCCTCCATTCACCGTCTATGCATACGAGACCGAAAATTACTCGAAGAATTTTCCTCTCGAAGCAACCAAGAGTAACCTTATCGCGCTTTTGACAGAGTCCATGGTTCTGCACCATAAAGTACGACTGGGATGATTAGGGTCTTGTGAGGGGTAACTTTAGTTGATCGAGAGAGATCTTTGCTACTCAATTGCTTTCTTAGCCCAAAGAAACAGAGATTGGCAAGAGTTATTCTTCGTTTAATCTCAGCGCTGGTGTCATTGTCTGAGTTTATAGCGGATCCTAGGTAGACAAAGTCCTTTACCACCTCAAAATTGTGTCTGTCTATAGAGACATTATGTCCAATACGTCGGTGTTGGGTGTCCTTTCTTGATGACAGCATAATACTTTGTCTTGAGCTCATTGACCACCAAACCCATTTTCGCCGCTTCCGTCTATATTGTTACATTCAGGCTGGGATTCGAAAAGATAAAACACTTTTCCAATTATTTTCCGATTATGTCGATGTCGTCGGCGTAGGCGATCAGGTGGACGGACTTTTGGAAGATAGTGCCTCTGGTGTCAGCGTTTGAGTTTTGCACTATTCTTTCAACAACGATATTGAAGAAGTCACATGCCAGAGCACGCTATGTCTAAATCCTTTTTTGACACCGAAGGTTTATGTGTGGTCTTTATAAAGTTTGGTATACCGACTTTTATGGAGCAAACGGACAATTGACGAAATACCCAATAAAACAGTTCACAGACACATTTGCGGCAAAAAGGTATAAACTGGGCCCATGTTCTGTAATTATCACATCGATATATTTATCACTAAAACGATACAAATTGAAAAACATGTTACTATGTTTCTGATGTGAAAATTTATCGCATGAGTTACAGAACATGGGCACTGGTTTTATTTTGCCGTGTGTCTCGACTATTAATAAACCAAGTTCACCACCAACACCGTCATAGGTTTCACCCAAATTTTGTTTTTCGATTCACGAATGGGAATATCTAGAAAACTAAAATTAAAAAAACATCCATCACTCTAAAAAATCGATAATTTTTTTAGATTCTCTGTTATGCCCAAGTAAATGAGGGCCTAAACAAATTTTACCTTCGATACCGCAGAAAAATATCAACAAAGTTAATCAAGAACAGCGTTTTTTGCTAAACAATGACAAACAGCACAGGATCGGCGAATTACACAGCATCCTGTAGTCATCCTGCATTTGGCATTATTTTCTCCAACTAATTGACTTGTTACAAATCGCATTGCTTTAGGACACTTCCTATATCTCATGCAATTCATCGGTCCTACCATATAAATAAACCTACTTACAAAACCAAAGTTTTGGCTCTATGTAAAACCTGTGAAGTCGAACAACGCAAAGGAGAGAACAGTCTTTGTTTTCTGCTTCAAAAAATAATTTCGTTTTTATGTTTGCTTTGTTGAAATGGCAAAAAAGCAAAACTTATATTCGCAGATGGAGGGATCGGATAAGCGAAGTTCTTTAACGTCTGGGCCCAACAATACCCATGAGCTCATATATGTAAGAGGGTCAGGTAAGCAGCCATTTGCATACCCTTCGATTTTGAACGCGCTTCCAAATCACAAGGGATTCAGATTCTGATATAACCATTACCATCCCGAAGGATATAATGCTCGTGTTATTTGTTTTTTGTTTTTTTTTTTTGTGTCTTAAACTTACCTTTTTTCTGCCGTTGACCATATGTTTGGGAGTTAAATCGTTATGGGCATATTTCAAGGCATTGCGGGAAGGAACCACCATCCACTGACTGCCATTGGCAGCAACTGCGCTGGTGCATATCGTTTCCTAGTCTGGTGACTTTATATGTCTGCCTGGTGCGCGGATGTTCTCTCTCTGGCCGCCGCCCGTCTGACTCAGTTTGGAATTCCTTATGGTCCTAAAATACATTTGTTTATGCTAAAATCATCCAATTAGCAAGATTGTTATTTTTTGTGTTCAACTGATTTTGTCCGTCGATTGCATAGCTCAAAAGTTGGTGCTTGGCAAACGAGAGCCAGCACACATATATGTGTCTGGTTGGGTATAAGGCACAAGGGTGGGGCGATGTGGTGTTACTTTCTGGAAGCCTAAATTCAGCTCCCCATGGACTGAATTTGCTGAAAATGTTTCAGTTTTGTTATTCGATTTGTGATAAACAATTGTTCGCGCAACTACCAATATGGCCAGCAGCATCAGCAGCAGCACGGTCATGGTGATTACGGTTGGGAAGGTGCATATTTTACTTTGTGCACATTGTCATTTTGCCATGGGAATTGTTAAGAGGTTATAAGACGCCGAATAGCGTCTTGTTGTGACTTATGGATTTTGATTCTTGATTTGCATAAAAATGCATAAAGGAACTTCTACATAATAATTCTACATGATTTTGAAAATTGTATTGAAACTTTTAGGGTTCAGACTGCAGGTCTATCATTGTTACGCAAACGCTTTAAATTTGAAGTTACATATTTAAATAAGAAACCAAATCCTTTTAGTGAATTTATTGAATAATATCAGTTCCAGCCAAGACACACAGGACACAGATGCGGCAATGAATGACTGTAGTTCGTCAGTGCATTCTGATTGAATTTACACCGAGCACCATATGCACACTCCGTAAGCAGAAGGGTTTACCCGCCAAACAGTAGTAGCTCAAAACGACACTAGCCGTTAGGCTCTCGGATGTTTGTCAGCGAGCGCCATGTTTTTCCTTTTCCGGGGATTGAACCAGGAACCTCTCACTTAGTAGTAGTGCAACATTCAATTCACTAAGCCAATATGTCCAACAATTAAAGTCTAATTGTTCTATACTAAGTATGTTACCTCATGAAATGAATTGAGTGCAGATTGGTAGACAGGACTGATACTACAATCTATTCTTATGAGCTCTTTTGTTGTACACTGCGATGAGGACAAGTCAATTTTTCCAGTGATTTAATAAAAGTTTGCATATTAATATAAATAATGACAAAAGTAGTGAAGATAGTCCACCGCTCTTATTGGCTTTAACTCTCTTTCGTTAGTTTCCATTAACCATCAGAATTATGATTCTACTTTCTATAACATGTTTAGAGCCAAGTTTGGTATATGAAAACCACATAACATTATTTACCGATGAATGGAATGTCCATAAATTTTACCAAGCGGATATTTGTGATTAAAAATTGCTTAATTTTTTCCGGATAATTTGCCCAGTCCCATATGGGAACGTAAGCCAATCGTCGCAATTTTTACTTGAACAACAAAAAAACCCAAACTTATTATCTTAAACTTACGAAATACAAATAAAACACTGTTGTGAAAAACAGAATTTCCCAATTTCAATGTATCGGAATTGCGGTTGAAAGCAATGCATCAATTCCTGTAGCGTGGCAAGCAATTTATTTTACACGAATAACACTGCTAATAGCAATTAAATGTGTTTTCATATGAAATGGCCAAAGCCAACAAATATTACTTCGTTGGCGAACTGAAATTAAAAAGTAATAAATATTTTGTAGCTTTTCAAGGAATTGGTGAAACCCGCTGCTAGAATAACTGCCAGAAAATTAATTACGCCCCCAAAAGCCATCTGCATGTGGGGCCAATCCCCAATAGCCAACAAACTATGTACATATCTCCGAAGTATATCTATCTTAACTTATAGGTTCTTCTCTATGTATCTATCGTCGCATGTGAACTGAGGTGTTAACATGCAAGCGCCCCAAAATTATAATTTTAAATTGTTGTCCCCTGCTGTGTGGATATAGCTACAACTTAGCTCCATTGGGTGTTTGTTTATTTGAAGTTAATCGGATTAAACCATAAAGCAATAAATACATTGGCACAATGGAATTATTTGCCTACAAAAGAATTATGGGAATAGCGCCCTTTAGGTGTACAATATTTGTATTGGAGTTGGCCAAGAGGTGGGGACCTGACTGGGAATTGGAAGCCGGAGCAAACAAAAGGAGATGAATGAATAAAATACTCCCTTTACCACAATTAGGCAGTGTATTTTCACACTGACCGATGTAGATCGATTTTGACCACTTTTGCTCCCGCTGTGCTGTGATAAACACATTAAATAGGTACTTGTTATAATCTTGAGTTATCTACTGATGCTGAGAACTAGTAGTGTGTTGTCTTTTCAAACTTAAACAAACTTAAACATTGAACTGCGATGAACGACAGCGTTAAATGATGAAGAAATGTTCGGAAAAGTCGGAAGCCAGAAAATAATTTGATGTAGTCATTATTCCAATGACGAGTACGGGAGAGGGGGCACCTTAGGACACTTTTTACAAAAATCGCTTTAGATCCATTAAAAAGCGGAGTATCCCTTCGAATCTTGAAAATTATTGTTGCATGATGTTTTATCTTTCAATAATACATCCAAATAATTATGATTTATATATATTTTTTCATTTTAATAAACTCTTTAAAGTGTCCCAAGCTGCCCCTCTGGGGGGCTCCGGATTGTCTTTGTTAATATTTTGGTTGAATACCTAATATCAGAACACATATAAACATTATATTTAAACACTCTTAACTTGTAAATTGAGCATAATTTTAGAATAATATACTTACGTCTGGAAATAAAAAAAATTACAATTGTCATCTGGGAACACACTTTTATTTTTATTATATTTTTTAAAGTTTGTATCGTTTCAATATCTATCAGATGTTTGTTTTAAGTGGAGTTGCCACTGTAAAATTTAACTGAAGTATTAAAAACTTTTTGTTTTATTACTTTTTTGTAAGTTTTCCTAAACTGCCCCCGTCCTAAACTGTCCCCCTCTCCCCTACGTATCTTAAAGTGAATATAGTAAAATATTTCAGAAGGCGTTTCTAGACACTAGCATTCACTAGATCAGCTCCACTTATCAGAACAAGTGACTGCAAGACTGCAGTGCAAGTCATTGTACGTAGCCAGGGAGGTAGCACAGATGCTGTTGTTTCCTTCTACCCGACCGGACACAGGGAGTGTTATGTGTTTCGCGCGTATCTTATGTACGTTCCTATGTGACGACCTGTTGCCCAAACGGCTTGACCGATTTTGAAGACGGAGTGTCATAGGCTAAAAAAATAAAATAAAAAAGTTAATTTGAAAAAAAAAAAAAAAAAAAAATAATCTGAAGAACTGTAAGGAAAAAAAAATAAACAAAATAAAATAATAAACAGAATTTTGTTTTGTGCAGGTATAGACTCCGATTGTCAATTAGTAAGGTTTCTTGTTCATGTTTTTAAGGTTCCGTACCCAAAGGGAAAAAACGTAACCTTATTAGTTTCGCTCGGTTGTCTCTCCGTCTGTCTGTCTGTCTGTCTGTCTGTCTGTCTGTCTGTCTGTCTGTCTGTCTGTCCGAACCCACTAAGCCAATTTTGTTACCAGGTCTATCTCAAGAACCGATTGACATAGGAGGCTAAAATTTACACACAACATCCGGTATAACCTCTAGTTAAACGACAAATACCAATGGAAGGAATACATCGATTGGTTTTGGATTTATTAGTAATCTGGTGAAAAAAATATTTTCATTCGCCCAAAAAACGGTGTATTTCTTGATTCACAAAAAAATACATAAATTCCTTTTTTGTAGATCATGTTCTTATCTATATATGTGCTGAATACTGTTTTGCCGAAAAGTTAATAGTTTACAAGATATTTTCAAAAAAGATAATTTTACCATGTAAAATACGTTGCTCTCATAAATTTTAATCTCTACTACGCAGTTGTGCACAATTGACCCCATCAAAGACAGAAGAGAGTCACTGGGTTCCCGCTTGCTAATTTCGTTGGGGAGTATAATACATTTTTTTGGGGAGTGCAGAACAAAATAAAAGTAATATAATAGTCAATAGTTTTTAATTGGGACAGGTCGCATACAGAATGGAAAATTGGCGTGGGTTGGGTACTAGGTAATAATTAGAAAATGAGATTCATTTGCGAGTAATTTTTGAGAGTAAAAATATTAAGTAATTAAATTAAACTAAATTGTGATGAATTCATGAAGAGGGGAAAAATTAAATGATATAGATTTCAAATAATATCTGATGTGTTGGACTTTAGCCAAATACGGAACCTTCGGTGCGCGAGTGACACTCGCACTTGGCCGGTTTTCTTAGTTTATTTCTTCACAGTCAGTCGGGTTTTTTGTTGTTTAATTAACTATTTTTATTCTTTCCCTGCGAGTATATTTTATCATACGATCCTTAAACCATAGGGTATAAATAACTATAGCGATCTTGCTACACGTTACTTTCGAAAAACATATTCGTCAAGCTGTGTAGAAAAGTTCTGTAGCTAAAGTTTAACATCCATCACCATATGGAATACTTTACCCAATTTTTTCAACAAAAATTTGCTGTTTAAAATCAAGGTTGTTCCAAGGCTTAACGATTTCTTATTCAGTGGTAGGATTTTTATGAGTTACTAAGTGTGGCATAAATTAAATCTAAATCTAAAAATTTAATGGGTTTTTAATGCCATGAATGCCATTGCCTATATAAAACGATCCAAAATCGTGCGGATATTTGAAACCTCGATAGAACTTCACCGCCAGATATCAATTATCGAAATTTAAAAGTTGTCGTTGACAGAAGAACAACCTTCATTGTTTTAATTAAACTAAATTTCGAGATCAATAAAATGCTATTGAAGCAGAAAAATGATATGGATATGGAAAGCTATCAATTTCTGTGAATCTTTTTTAGCTTATTTCCGATTAAAGAAATGCCCCCAATCAAGAATGGTGACACCAGTGTATAGGTTGTAACTTTTCATTACAACAAGGCAGCATTGACACATTTGAAATATGCCCATGTTGGACTCGCCTTAGTGCATCCTGTCATCTACATAGGTCATTTCACATCTTATGCCATTTTTGATTGTCAACATCAAAACTGAAATACGATATTCTCCGTCTAAACAGCTTTTGCCAGGGCTGTACGATGCCACAAGCAGGCGTACAGCATTCAACATCTTGGAGAAAATTTTGCGTAGGTTGCTGTCGCACACCATGATCGCGTCGCTTGCCTTCCTTCCAAAAATCCAACGAAATATAAGCATAAATGGCGAAATGGAAGAAAAATAAAACATACAAAATATAAACGCGTCCATGATTATGAATCAATGCCATGTAAAGGAAATTGGACCTGGCCAAAGAGAGCAGACATGTTGGTTGATGCTTTGCATACGCTATACTCGTAGGTACGCATGCCATCCGGTTTGCTTTGCTCTCTATATCTGCACAATCCCCAAGTGTATTACATGTGCAATGGTCATAATTCATGAACAGAAATTTACATCTCTTCGAAGCAGTTGCGTTTTTGATTCGTATATGCCCAGCCGCAAGTATGGCGAACGGGTTGCTGCGCCTACGCAAGGATTCCATTCATGTAAATCAATGCGAGGAGAGAGATACTTCATGCAAATGGAGTCTCTAGCGCGTGTACAATGAGATTATAAATGATATTCGTTAGCAAATGACGTAAAAATTGGCCAACATGAGGGTTTTAAATAGGCGCGGTCAATACGCTATTTGATTTGTAATCAGATTCGAAAGGCGCCAGAGACAAATGATCTAGAGACAGAGTTGGACAACTAATTGCTGTGACAGTACACCAATTAAAGTGCAAATTTAAATCATGTCAACAGGGGGACTCACAGTTTCCTCTGATGGTGGGTCCAGATGTAGGTATTCCAAAAAATGATACAGAAACTATTTGGCTACATTGGACTTTGGTGCTCTCATGGAATTTAATTCTCAGTTATGCCCCACAAGAATGAGTTGACGACTGCTTCCTGCATTATGATTCAGAAGAAATAATCACTAACATTGGCCAGAGTTCTAAAATTGGGCAAGCGGAGCGATGGTATCGCTTAAAGTTTCTTTAAAAAGCAGTCGTCCTTTGACTATCCTAGCAGATCTAGAAGATCGAGAGTATATAGCACTATATTATAAGACAAGCTCCTTACCGCCCTTATAAAAATGTAACGTTTTACTATAAAGAAAGCTAAGAGGAAGCATACCAGAACATTAAATATATCTACGTTACCTCATTTTAAGTTTTCACAATCGCACTATACCTAAGAGGAATTCTTAGAGCGGTTTCTTTTTTAATTTTTTAAAACTCTAACTAAAATCAATTTCAGTCTTAAATGTTCCAATTCGCAACACACGTAGGACATAGCTACAGCCAGACAGAAGTGAAAGGCTTGTAGCCTATTCACACCTAGCCGAGAACCGGGTTTTCGCGAAAGCACTCGAAAACTTCTAAGAAAAAAGAAGTTTTCCTATACATATTTGAGTTTTCAAAACGAGTCGTTTAATAGTACATTTACACCGCACCTGAATTCATCATTTCGGCTTAATTCAACATTTCAGGCCAAATGTCCAGCATTTCGCCATATATTTCCCAACATTCCCAAATGTTGGATTTCAGCGAAATGTTGAATTTCGTCGCTGCATTTGTATGTTGGTCAAATCGAACAAAACTCTACAAAATCCGCACGTCATTTATTGGCTTAACAACTACGCTCTATGTGACACTTCGAGACTCGCAATAGTTTTTGCAATCAGTTGCAATTGTGTGCTGAAAATCCTACTTTACTTTGCTTTGCTGAGATCGAAGCTCAAAAAAACACGGCTATTGAGTCAACAATATATTTAACTACCTGACCTGGTGAACTTCGTACCACCTAGCCTTGATCTATTTTAAGCTTCCTTTTTTTTGGATTTCAACTTAGTTTGGCGATTAAATAAATTTTGTTAGTAATTCAAATTAATTCAATGCCTTTTATTTTCCTGTAAAATAAATGATATTAATATTTAATGCAAAGCTTTGTAGTAAAAAATTGCAGTCGTTTGAATTCGAATGGTCCATTGGAATCAAAACATCCTCTCCTCTATACTTCCCCTTGATAATCGTCGCCTCGATGACGTCGTCCATAAGCTTTTAAAATGTTAAATACATTTTTTTTTGTATTTGAAACTACTCGATTTCTATCCAGCTTATATTTTTTTTCAAATTTCATTTCCCCATGAAAAACGAAATGTGTGCCTACAACGCCACCTATTGAGAATTTTCCGACTTTTCTTTTTGCCTAAACCATCCCTGATTGAAGACGAACAAAACAAAACAAAAATCATTAAAATCGGTTGAACCGTTCGTGAGTTATAAAGTCACAACGCACTTGCATCGATTTTTTATCGATTTTGCATCGACCAGCGAAGTGGTCACGGGTCGCTTGTACTAATATTATATAAACCATCTCTGCATGGTCTATTAACCAACAAAAAAAACTAAATCAAAATCGGATGTGTGTGGCAGTCGGTAGGCTGTCACACACACATTTAGCAACAAGTGATTTTTATATATATAGATTCACACGCATAATAGCCAAATTAATGAAACTTACCCTATTGTGATATAGGGAAGAAAACCACACCAATATCGGCATATCCGTTTTGTCGTCAAAGCTGTTCCTTCAAACTCAACAAAAAAGGCCAAAACATCGATCGATCGCTACCAAGCATACCGCCACCTCTATACAAGAAGCCATGGCCCGCCTTCGTATACGGTCGTATTCAGTCTCATATTTTATTCAAATCAGACCGTCATTCGGGCGGCGGATTTATGCCAACGGAAACATAATATTCGTTTTTGATTTCAATCATGAATCTCATAGTTTTGATCTAGAAAACGTTTTGCCCCCATCGTCCGTTCCTTATTCTTCGAATTCGCCAGAGACATGCAACGTACACGGTGCCAGTGCGGTGCACTGTAATAGCCGGGGGAAAATGAATAAGAAAATAGTACGAGTATTCAAAAGTTTGGCAGTAGAGATATTATGCTCGAAATGTTCATACATTTATTCATTCATGTGACGGACATGATTCCATGTAATGGAGTGGACGTGCAAATAGGTGGGACCGACTGCACTAAAGCCATTGTACTATATGGGCTCATGCACAGATCATGCATAGGTATACCTCACCTATATGCGGTGCCAGTTGGTGAATCAATAAGGCACAATTATAGCTCGATTGGCGAGGTATGAAGAAAGCTTTTAGTTGGTAGCTGGACTTTATTTGAGCGATTGGATAGGGTCAATGGTATGCACTGTAGACTCTTATAAAAGAAATGGTAACATTCGAGGTTAGAGTCGAATGCACATAATTTTGAAAGATATATGAGCTATGCTGGAAAGGGGACAGCGAAAGGAGAAGTTCTTTTATTCCGCTTTGTTCTTATTAGAGCAATCATGATTTAAATATAAATGCTAGAAACTGCTACATTTCCAATGAAAAACGTCTGAGTTAAACAAAGTAACTTAATTACTGACTTCAATTCTCAATACAAAAATAACAATAATAAATGCAGGCGCAACAGGTTCGTAGGACTCTAGGCCTGGCTTCTCGCAACCATTGGTTTTGTGTGAGTTTTTCATTTTTCGAAACGAATGGAAGGAATCTACAATTTTACGCCGAGTCCAAACGGCTAATTGAGAAGCTCTTTCAAGACAGCTATACTCTCGGGTGGTGCAGTGGAAAAAACCCTGAGTTCGAATTTGGGTTTTTGCGGGATTCGAACCTGGGACCCCTCGCCTAGTAGACCAACACACTAAACACTAAGCCACAGCACCGACAATACAATGTAACACAATAATATGTGAAAGTTCTTATTTCTTAGTGGTAGATTAGTTCTAAGCTCTACTCAACAGAAACCTTCAAAGCTTCATGTTACCCGTATCATCCATGGTACCTCAAATCATTAGCTTCCAAAGATCATCAGTCTGCTGTTCCTGTTCTTGAAGTCAAAAGCCACGTACGGAATAGATTCTATGATCTCACTTGATTAGGTTAGGTTGGGTTAGGTTTATGGGTGAGTACGTCGGAACGAGTCCTGCCGCACCCCACTTAGGTCCATGTGGACCAAGTGTGATGCCCTTGTTGGGGGTTAGCCGATGTCCTTGGCTATAGTGTCATTACCTCTTGGTTACTCGACCGTCCAGCCAACTTGATGTATTTATGAACCTGAAAGATTAGATAAAGAGATATCTGAAAGTTCATGTATGTCATGGAAGTAATATCTTGCAAGTGTTCTATTCCTCAAGTGACAGAGAGTTTGGCATTGACAGAGGAAGTGAGATGTGTCATCGTGTACCTCCTCGTAGCCGCAGCCCCTGCATATATCGTCATTCTTGAGTTTCAGTTTCATTGTGCGTGGTATCTTAGGAAGTTGTGATCCGTTAGCGCCCCTACCAGTTTATACATCGATGTTCTATCAAGCTTGCTAGTCCGACTTGGATTGTATTCCGGCCATAGCTTCCGTGGTATTTCGCAGGTAGTTAATTCTTTCCACATGTGGTTGGCTTTTATCCGGGTCTTATTTTTCAATCTCTCTATGAGATTACAGAGCGGTGGTTTCATTGAATTAATCGCCCGATCTTGATCCCTTCAGCAGGTTACTTTGTGTAGTTTTCCCTGCTGCTCCCCAATAAACCGCTAGCGCTCGGTATCCTGTAAGATAAACAGTCACTACATAAAAAGTGTTGCGGCTTAATTATTTTCACTTAATTATTATACCTGAGAAAAGAGCCTTATCGTATGGTATAATGGTCCCAAATAAGTTTTGTCTAAACTCATGCCTTTGAGCGTGGTCAGCGGAGTTTTAACGGTCTCAAGAGCCAAGTAAGAATAGTTCTTTTATTCTCGAACTCAATTTCATCCTACATCCTACACTGCAATCGAAATCAATCGCTAGGTACAATTGCAAAGTGTACATCCACTGCGTCGACTGTAAAATAATTCAAATCTTGTCCATGTCACTTCACTCACTTAAGCAGATCTTATCACAAATACTTTGAACATTGAACAAATGTGAAAATTGCGGTCCTATCTAGCATATGCTCATAATTCGCCCCACAGATCAACTGATGCCTTATTCATGTGACTCAAAATTGCCTATGCAAAAACTGCATCTATAGTCCCTGCGCGGTGAAGGTGTGCATGCAATGCAATGGAGTTATGAATTAGAAAAATTCATAAATGCAAACAGTCACGCCGAGTCCGCGTATACTATCAGCAATCGATACAAGACACCTGAGTGATATATTCAAACGGTTTCTGCCCACAATTGAATATATCTCGGTATTGCTGGCATTCAGATAGCTGATTGTTAGCTGCAACAACAGCGGCATGTACTTATAGTCATGCTGAGTATACACACACTCGTCGTATAGTTATTTGTTAAGAATCGGATAGTGGTGTCGTTGCTGGTGTGTTTGGGGATAATATCTGCAGTAGCACTGTGTATGAAATCTCAGTCATTTCTCTAGTGCGTTGTCACTCTATGTCGTTTCCCCATGTGGGTCGTTGAGTGTTGTCGAATGCGCTTGTCGCATATTTGTGCATTTTTTTTTTATTGAAAACTCACATCTATCGCTTCCTTATTCGCCGGTCAAACTATGAGTTATCAACCAGGTGAATATCGGTTGGACGCGCATTTAAACTATTCCACACCCATTAGTCAAACATAAAGCCTAACTAATAGTACGTGCATATGCCACTGTACATTATGTGTGCATTCATTTGAATACTGATTGCATGCAATATGAGAATTTGCAACAAATTAATTTCTTATTAACGACTTGCGATAGTGCAATGCATTAAATTGATAATTAATGTCATTTGAATGGTATGTTTGTTATAAAGTGTGCATGCAAACACAAATCAATTTGATTTAATGCTTCTGGTTGGACTATCATATACAGACGGGGTTTAATAAATTGATAACAGGTAATTCTTGACGACATGTAAATGATAGTGAACTTGATTCTATTATTGTTTGTATTAAGAGTTGTGAAGATTCCCACTAAGTTCGCTTTTGTTTTAAGGGCCATTTCGTGGGATTTCTTGGGGTGATCTGTAAATGAACTATCATTAGGCTGACGGTTTTCTATCGTACCAATTACTGTGTTTTTTTTTAAATATAGTTTTATGAAATATGGACCAAAAGAAAGGTGAACATCTGTGCATGCATAGCTTTGCATTCAACAGAAATGATGAGCTCTCAAAATATAAGTTTAAGTTAGTGTATGTTTTTAAAAATGAGTTTTGTTAAAAGAATAAGGTAAAAAAACATACGGAAACCGGTTTAAACTTCGAAGTGATATAGCTGTCTGTAAGGTGATAAAGTTTTTCGCTGACTTATATATATATTTGGCAATGAGAGCTCAGAAACTGACGACTTCCTAACGTGAACGACGATAACCTGTATGACATCAATATCAACATTCGAATCCCACGGACTTTCTTCACAGACTTGTAAGAGAACATGATGCCTTACTTTTCATAGATGGAGAAGATATAGAAGATAGCCAATTACAAAATTCAAGAGGACTGATGAAATAGTGTCTATATACGAGTGGCTTTGCCACAACAGATTACAAATAAACGCCAATAAAACTAAGTGCATGATATTAAATGACAGATCTTATTTTAATCTGAATCTTAAAATAGAGAACCAAATTATTGAAAAAGTACAAGCGATTAAATATCGTGGAATAATAATTGATTGTAAGTTAGACGTTGAAAACCGTGTTGATTATATGTGTAAAAAAAATGCAAAAAAAATTGGGTTTATGACCAGAATAAGAAAGAAAGTGACGACTTTAACTGCGATTAAGATTTATAATGTTATTGTGAAGCCTCATTTTGAGTATTGTTCAACTGTTTTGTTTTTGTGTAATGGAAGTCAGTTGGGTAGATTAAAAAATGTTACAAAATAAAGCAATGAGAAATATAATAAAGTGAAGTAGGTCAATAGTTTCTTTGTTAAGTACGTTGCGTTGGTTGTCTGTTCATCAAAGAGTTTTTATGAATTTGTTAATTTTTGTTTTCAAGATAAAAAACAATACAATGCCAAGATATTTGACGAAATATGTCCGTTATATTAGAAAGGTCCAACCTTCCATTTTAATACGCATGAATGACCTAAGGTTACCAAATTTTGTAAAATCGAGGGCTCAGAACTCACTTATTTATAAAGGCTTCTAATTATATAATGAACTGCCTGCAAATATTAAGACAGTAAATAATTTAAAATCTTTTAAAAAATGTGTTGTTGAATTTGTAAAATTGAACATCTAGAATCATAATTATTAATGTACAAATTTATGTAAATAATAGCTTTCGATGCTAAAATAAATATTTATCTATCTATAATTTTGGATCATTTCTAAACATTGTTCAAGGCTAAAGCGATCCATTTCACAATGCGAAGATAGGATACTGTTTTTCTGTCACCATGCCCTTGAAGGCGTATCGACCTAATCAGTTATCACTCCCGCCATATCTTTTCAATATTAATGGAAACATAATTCCTCTATTGCCGCCTAATCGACTTTCGAAATACCAAAGCCAAGTCCGCTTTACACACACGCACTCTTCCCTAATAATAGAATTGTGTCCTCATCAATTGCAAGGAATTCTCTAGTGAATATCCCATACTCCCATCTCCCGCACCCACATATGGATTAATAATTCCATTTCATTTTCAGGATGCGAAAACATTTGTGTGATGTAACAGAGATGTGATCCGAACAAATCGACATTTGATTGAGTTCACCGACATAAAGTGATGGTGTTTCCTTGTTTCAATGGGGCGGATCTCTGTCTCTCCATTGATGGACAACTATAAATACGGCTCACCCTCCATCACGTAATCCTCCCCTTGGGAGATAACATCACTACCAACATTGGCAAGTGCACAATAAAATCATTTTTAGTTATTAGCTGAAATCATGAAAAAGTTCCTTCTGCCTGATGTTTCGCATTGTTTCACCGGAGCTGGGTCATTATCTATCAGTTGCAGACCTTAATTTCATCAGAGATTAAGAGTGGAGGAAAATTGTAAGCATTTGGATAGGACATGCGATACGAATGGGTACTTCGTATTATTTTTTTTCGTTGCCAAAGAAAAAAGAAATGTAAGTGGCAGGGATAATATATCTTAATTGGATAGTCTTGTATTGTGTATTTCGGTACAAGTCTCAAACGGGAATAAAATCGATTTTCGTTTGGGATGTTATAAAATTTGCTACAATATAATACCGAAGGCACATTTTGTGCGCTATAATTCAGAGTTGGATGAGTGTCCTTGTTTGTGAATTCGAATGGGCAAGAATATCGTAGCTAACTCGTTAGTCGGTCGCTTCTTAAAATACTTGCACCATACCTATAACTAAACCGATATTTGAAGAGATAAATTAGATTACGAATTTGAATTTGGTTATCGCAATTGGATTTCAAATTATCGCTGTTAAAAGAAAGGACGTGTTTTATCGTATCTCACGAAGATCTAAATATTTGACGAGTCCAGAGCTTAGCATTAAAAGGAATCGAATATCTTTATTGACCAT
Source organism: Cheilosia vernalis (assembly GCA_949126925.1). NCBI lineage: Eukaryota > Metazoa > Arthropoda > Insecta > Diptera > Syrphidae > Cheilosia > Cheilosia vernalis. Next base: position 10,599,346 of record OX421362.1, read on the forward strand.
TTTTCTCAGCAATGTAGGGCAAATGTCGAAAAAAAGCTACCGAGATTCACTTGATCCGTATCTGTTCGGAAATATTTGTAAGCATTCTGATCAACTGATAACCTATGTCAGCTATGGCGAACTAATGGTACGCGTGCCATTGGTGGCACGCGACGAAATATTATTGGCACATCACCAAGATTTTTTACAATTTAAAGAGCTATCGGAAACGCTTAAGTTTATTATATACATCCTTTGATTGATTGGAAATTAAATAATTTGAAATGCAGCTTAACGAATTCCGGTGTAGTTCGATATGGACTCAAAAATTCGTCGAAACAAGGAAAGAGTTGGAATCAATCGAGCTAGAAAGGTTGTCAAACAGTACGACGAAGAATGCCAATTCAGAATAAATGGAAACTTGGAATTCCATTCTCGACACATATAGCTGCTTGAAAAAGTTGGCGTTTGCTATACTGACAATATTTTCGTCTACGTATGCGCGCGAATCCTTATTTTCAGAAATGAATAACATTACAAATTCGCTTAGAAACCGTTTAGCAGATGATTCCAGTTCAGCCTGCATTTTGCTTGAAGTGACAAAATACAGCCCTGATATAAACTACTTGGGGTCAAGTTAAAATGATGAGCAGTGTAAAATTATTTATTTTTGTTTCTAGTAGTCACTAGAAAACTAAATCAATGTTCTTTGATGACACGCAAAGGCATTTCAAATTATTTTTTTTTTTTTAAATGGCACTAAGCTCTCAAAAGGTTCGCCATCCCTGACCTAGATATGTCATAAAACCGTGGGCCAAACCTAGTGTGGCACTGGTAAATTTCAGGTGAAGTGTAAAAGATCACCTTGCCATGTCGAAAAGGGTACAATTAAGTTGTCAAAACTAAATAAAATAATTACTTCAACAGTACCTACTCATCTATCCTAATGTCCAAATCATTTCCAACATATAAACCTCGTTGCCCACCAAAGAACCGAATACAAACAAAGTCCAGTTCAAATATTGATCATCCCGTCCCCCCAAATTATTGACCACAATTCCGAGCATATCATCCGCACCGATACCGTCCACTTACCCATACATATATCACCTTTTGTCACTTTTAGTCAATTTTCGTTGCGGCTGTCTCTTCTCGCACTTCTGTATTCCGTAAGCTGTTGTATCACAGGTCACAACGTTCTTCTTCAATATAAGGAACTTGTTTTCATATTATTATTCTTCATTGGGACTCACACATGGTCCGTTGACCATTCGAGAAGATCGAATTCACTGCCTCACCGCATCTCTTCACTCCATAACGAGTATAATTTCAAACATTTCCGAACATTATCATAAATTTTGATTCTCGAATGTTTGTTGATTTTTCAAAAATTTATGTTTCATATAAACGTGTATAATGGGGGCCCACAAAGGTGGACAACAAAGCGACTACGAAGAATGAAAATGTTTCGGTCTCTTTTGTGGCTCCTTTACCGTTGATGGGACATTAATAATTTTCAAATTTCGACTCAGAGTCTGGTCGGTTTTTTTCTTCATTTTTTTTTTGGATTTACTGAGATTCATTGATCCGACTGAGGTGTAGATTATTAAAGAATCCACACAAAAACATAAGGGAACACAAAAAGGACAGAAATCAAAACAGAGTGGACATAAAACATTGATAATGGAACAGGTAATCATCGTCATATCTCTGCCGGATTGCCTGGGTGAACGAAGGTGGGACTCTGATCTCGAAATCGATTTAGTGGGTTTTGCTCGTTAAGAAGGAAAAACCCATGAAAAAAAGCAAAAGTTAAACAAAAAGAAACAAAACCTAGAATAGTCACAGTCACAGATGACAAAGTAAAATTTTTAAGCATCAAATTAAGAAAAAATATGTGAAGAGCATGATAGTAGGTTCTTCTGAAGGAATTATTTTCTTAATTAAGATAGGATAGGAGTATGTTAATGCAGGTATCCAATCCATAACCGGAGACTGAGTGCTTTTGGGTTTTATCGACTTTCATATTGTATGACTTTCGTGAAAAACTCGGCATTTGTTGAACAAAATTTTATTGAGATGGAGAAAATGATACCACCAAATGAACAACGTTAGAGATTATTTTAATTTTATTGATGGAACTTAGTTGCTGGCCGATGAGTACACAAATATAACTCTATGATAAAATAAGGAAAGTCTTTTTTTGAAATGTTGTTCCACCGGATATGGTAAAAAATTTAAGGAACCAGTTTTCTGGTTTGCTAGTGTTGCCGAAAAATGTAATGAAGGTAGAGGAATTAGCAGACTTTAAAAGTACTCAGAAATTACGGCAAAATCGGTCAATTTAGCTTCAATTGAAGTCGGTCAAGGCATTCAAAAGCTAAGAGCTAGAAAGCATTCATGAAACACTCCTAACTTAGGTATAAGCTTAGATATCCGCTTTTGGACAGCGGACTAGATCTGTCTAGATCCCTCCCCGAATACGCTAATCAAGTATGTTCTCCCTTTCATCGAGTTCATGCACACAGAATTTAGAACGTCCAACGTCGCTTTCTTAGATTTGCGCTTCAAGGACTACCTTGGGACGATACTTTTATCTTGCCACCCTACAAAGACCGGCTCAATCTCATTAACCTGAATTTCCTTGAGGAACGCAGAAACGCTGCAGACATTCTTTTCTTTTACCGCCTTCTCTCTGGCACCGTCGATTGCGCGTCCTTTTACAACTCTATTTTCTTTAACACAAACCCCCGTAGTCTACCTACGTTGCCCTCGTCTCTCCAGACCATCGTACCTCATGGCTCCAATCAACCGATCTCCCGTAGGTGTGCTGTGCTAAAGGTTAATTCCAACCCTTCAGTTTTCGATTTCAACCGCAGCACTGCCCACCTCAAACTCGATCTCCTTCACAATTCCCCTTATCTGTAAGTCTTAGTTTTAAGGCTTTTCATGTGTTAGTTTTAAGTTGTTATTTAAGAATAAATGTTAGTTTTAGCTTGTATTAATCCAAATATATGGGGGTTTTGCCCCCACCAAAATTAATTAAATTAATAACTAATAAGGTTTAAGTTGACCAGTCAAACGCAGACTTCTGTTTTCGGCGCCATCGTTTCTAATGCTGTTTTCACGTATTCACGTCGATGAGTTCGCTCTGCCTGTGAATGTCGAATTTCAATTGAAACCAAAGAACAAAAGACGAAAGAGAAAGGCTTTTCAAATGACTCTGTTATATCATATTTCAATAAAAGCCATAATTATCTAAAAGACTGCAAATAAAAAACATGACATGTACAATATTCCAGTTTTACGAAGCCCTATAGTCTGAGCTTCTCTATTCATAGACTTCTTGCCTAGGAGTACATCAAATAACGGAACCTATCTGTGATGCATTTACCTCAAGCCCCATTACTCAGACCACAAAATTTACTTCCACATTAAAACTTACGACATCATAATCAAACAAAAATCCATCCTTATAATGGCCAACAGTTTCACATTACGTCGTATATTGAATTAAAACAAAATCATAACCAAAACATTTGTTATAAAAATAAATAAATAACATTTAACAAATAAAACTATCCAACTGGTTTTATTTATGTATATTTATGTCCACAATTCAGTGACAAGGCCCTTAAAACTAAGAGCTATATCAAATGGAAAGGCATAAAAGTCGACCGTTTTTTGTGACAACCTTTCTCTACATCGTCCTAACTCTTATACCACATCACTTCTCGCATAAGCACCAAACTCATCTTCTCACTGTTGTTCTGTAATAATTCTGATTGAGATTCATATGGTCATTGGTCAGTGCTGGAAACCCAAGCTGGCTCAATCCATCGATAGATCCACCACCACCCTGCCTTACTTTTGTCTGTTGAATAGAATGATCGCATGTTGTATAGCATGGATGCATATACCTATACACCGATGGGTGGTGGGGCAAAGGGAAGAGTTTTTGGCTCCATCACCTTCATTGGAAATCGTTGGCACATATTTTCGAGCCAGACACTGCGGCGTCGTTTGTGCGCGGAGCTGTCGAAGAGTACGCGCATTATATGTGCAGGTTTAGAGTCTGCGTCCACTTTATGGGCTAGAATTTTCCTTTCGTTTTCTGTGTTGATATCGATATACTGATTCAGGTTTTGTGCCTTGTTCTTGTCTTCTTTAACTTATCCTTTGTATTTTGTTGCTTTGTTTTTTCTTGTGTCATTATGGGCTATCATCATCATCTCGTTGGCCATTATCCCATCGAGTTTTGTTATGTGTGACAGTGTCCAGGGGGACTTTGAATAATATCATTTCGTCGAGTGGAATTTCGATCAATTATTATGAGACCACGAATCGAATCGGAGAAACTCGAAAGGTATGGGCATTCAAAATGGCCAAAGGGTAATCGTTTTCGGAAAATTGAAAAGGACATCATTTAAATGGGTGTGACTGAGTGAATAGTGGTAGGTATCGTGGGAATGATCAATCGGGATTCTAGGAGGCTGTCCTAAATTTAATATAGTTCTGCAAATCCACCAGATACTTCGGATTAAAGTGGATACAGTGTTTTAGTCAAAATGTGTGCCATGTTAAGAGTGCCTTAAACTGTTTTTCATTCGTTTGTTAATCTTGACACAAAGAGGATGTTAGAAGATGTGATGTAAACTTGTATTGTGGTATGGCTTGTAGGTCACACTATATCTCAATGGGAGCTTTTTTATACACCATTTGCACCCTGTACAAAAAGGTACGGGATGCTTTAAGAAGTGGGACACATCTCATCTGGGATCGTCCGGGATAGGTAGTGGAAAAACCAATGTAAAATGCCGCAGCTTTTGACTAATTCATAGTCATTTTCCGTTGTCAGAGAGTGAACCGTGCTCCTCAACGATCTTACCATTGTTTCTTTTCTTCATTTCATATACACATACCCATGTTCATATATGATATAGAGGATCGAGTCAAGAACTGTCAGGTTCAGAGCAAAACTGTTTATGCCGTAAGAACTTTACTTGGAAACACACTCATGCTCATCCCCTATAATTTCTACCGTATTCAAAAGTTAATGATTTTATAAAATACAATTCCACTTGAAGAAAACTTACATAATCAAATATTTTTTAATATAAAAAACCCCTGACATCCAATCGGGTTTCGTTCTTTCCAATTCAGAGTTGCACCTATAAAAACACACATAATACAAATCGTCTCCCACCGGTCTGGGCTCAACAGAGCCCAATAGTCTACCTTATTCACAACCAACCAAACTTAAATCTATGATAAAAATCTGATAGCCAACTAACAACACCAAGAATACCTACAGCCCATTCAAAGTTTTCTCAACCATAAATTACTATACCCATAGCTGCTTCTCGCTGAAGGAACTCGTTCCTCTCTACTCTTACCCATTTCATGAATGAAATTCCAGAAACATTTCCCTGTTCCATTCGTAAAAATGAATAAAAATTATTAAAAGGAATGTTAGTCGTAAAGAAAATCACCGCCCGATAACCATCTACCTCCGGTTATACGCAGACGGTACCTATCCTATAATATCTACACACTCATATGGTCTCAAGCATCGCATAAACTAACAACCGATATTTTGAAAATAAAAAAAAAACTAAAATACACAAAACTGAACAAATAATGTCCCTCGAATACAGAGGGAACATTTAAATACTAAACAAGTGTCAATTAATTTTTTTCGTTTCTTTTTGTTTCAGAATGTCCCTCGCTCACGATCTGGCGAAGAAACACCCAATTCCTACCAACAGAACTGTTGCCACGACAACGACATCACCCAGCTTAATAATCACAAATGAAAGATCAAAAATTAACGACTTCAACGAAAAATATTCATAATGAGGCATTTTTATTTTGTCCACCTTGGCTCGTTAATAATTTTGAGTCAGTTTCGTTCTGTTTCTGTATTCTGTATACCATATCCGTATCTGTGCCTGTGACTATGTGGTCACTGAGAGTTATACTTTTATCCGTACTGTGCTGATCTGCGGTCTTCTGTGTTCCTGCAAAACAAGTTCGTTTTGGCGAGGTATATCCTGTTCCTGTCAGATGATATACTCTTGCTGGCGAGAACTAAAACACCAGGGACAGAGCAAATGTAAAATCGTGTCGCTGTTTAAAAAATATGCGAGTGGACATTAAAAATAAATAATATAAAACAGACCAAAAAGCAAAAAAAAAAAATAAAGAGTCCCCAAAGAAGAGATCTCACTGTCATCAGGAAAGCAGCATCCGGGGGCTTGGTCGTCGGTGGTTAAGTCTCATCGTACCTATATCTGGTGAAGCCTACGTTCATGTGCAGGCATCGCAGATGAATTATTGGCATTTTAGCCAATATTCATTCGCTGATTTCATTTTCGCGTGTTTTCTTGTCGCTTTTTTTTTCGTAAAATACTGTAGGTATCTCTGTCTCATCCGCTTGCCTGTTTGGTTTATCCGCTTTTTGGCTTTTTGGTGGCCGATCCTGTTTTGTCGTTGTATCTTTTGAATGCGGTCTTTCAGTAATTTTAATGATTTTAAATCGCCTCCTCTATAATATTTAACAGCTTCTTTCGGTATGTTTATGGGATGCATCTATGTATGCAAGTCGAACACTGACTACAGGGGCAACGGGCGACACGACATTTTAGGTGGGATTGGGGCGATTTGTTTTATTGACAGTGTTCGATATGACAGTAGTTGTTTTGTTTTAACCATTGCGAGAACGGAAATAATAAAATGGAGAGTTTGTTGCTTTTGAAATGTATAGTGAAACAGGTAACATCTCATATGAAAGGTATTATTATTGGATATGGAATTGTTAACTAGAACTGCATTAAATTGCATAGTTTGTAAAATGTAGGTACTCAAGTAAAAATTTGGTATAAAGTATATGGGGCTGTAGTTACCAAGTTACTTGTTATATGGTGAATATTAGAAATCGAAATAAATCCTTCACTGATTTGAGCAAATTCTAAGATCTGAAGTGCAATAGGTAGGTACAAATATTCCTATACCAGTGGTAATGGGAAGACTATATTGTGATGAAATGAAAGACAATAGAAATATGTACAAATATAAAAAAAAATTATATAAGACGGTGTAAGAGTTGAAGTGGTATTTTTAACCAGCCAGCCTTTTATACTACAATTTGTTTGTTTTTTCAGAGAGAAATAATAGCTCGGTAAAGTTATGTTTGGCAGACGGCAGCGACAGCTAAAACAGAGAAGAAAAAACTTAGGACATGGTCATTTTTTGAACGTAAAATCGTCCATACAAACAGCTTCGACCACAATGCAGTGTGACAAAATGACAATCGACAAGAGTCTAATTTATATTAGGTTGAACAAAACGACCATAAAAACTCTTGCGTTAAAACATGTCGTATTTAAATTACATATTTCCATATATGTCACAAAGAATATACTCGCGACCTCTTTGTTGTCTTATTTTCTAAGATAGCGTCATGTCAAACTCACAAGTGCCTACCATAAAATATATAACAAATTTAAATAGACTCATTCATTAGAGCTAATTGGCGCCAACATTGCCATTTACATCCGAACCAAAACCTACTTTATATATTCACACAAATTAACCACCGATATGCTTAGCTAAGTGGGAGATCAACATTTCACATAGAAACAATATATCAACTGATATGTTGAACAGCGATAGAAATCGGCATGTTTCTTCTTGTAAAAGGAACACTTTATGCGTCATAAAGACATCTTCAGGTAACCCATAAATACCTATCGTATAATTATTCAATCTAAATAAAGTTCCCCAAATCATGACGCAACTGCGCAACATACCTATTCCATCAGACTTTGTTTGACACTCCTCTGTCTGTCAATCCAACATCAACAGGTTTTTGTGTTATATTCTCAACCGAAGTTAGTTTTTTTTCAAGTTTTATTTTGTTGGTTTCATTTACAAAGGAATCTTCAAAAATATGACACCCCATGAGTGGTTGATGAAAGAGCACAAGTTTCTACCAACTACAACTATATGTAGTCGGAGAATTTCAAAAGGCCACCCAATATTTTACCAGTGATTTATTAATGAATTGCCCTTTATAGAAGATTGTCATCAACTACTCATAGTAGTCAGAATTAGTGATTCCTTTCATAAACCAAACTGAAGAAGTTATGATAAATGATGCCGTCTGATTTTTGATTGCCGCAAGTATGTCATGGATTCAGACAAACAAAAAACATCTACATCCATTGACTTGTCTTTTGATCAGGTTTCGAATTTAAAATAATATTTGTGGATTAGCATCAACTTACAACTTGATACTATTTATCTATCTTCAATGATCTTCATTATAAGAGGTAATTTTATATCTGAATTTTTATAGAAGGGGTTCTGTTCTATACTTCGAATATTTTTCGTATTGTTTTGTCTCCTATCCTGAATTCCTCAACTTTATCAGATCACTAAGAGCAGCATGTAGTTAATTACTTACTTACTTAGAAGGCGGGGTGGGCCTGGGCCTCAACCAATACGCCTCTGTAGTTGGCGCGATCTTTGGCTAACTGCCTCCAGTTGCGTACTCAAAGTTGGTTGAGGTCCCATTCTACTTGCGCGCGCCATATAAGGCGAGGTCTTCCATTGGTGTCCATCCGCTCTACATGTCCCAGCCATCTTAGACGACTTATGCGTATACTTTTCTGGCGAGGTCGATGGCGCTTTTATATCTCCTTCTCTAAGGCCCGTCAACGCTAGCGAGACCAAAAATCACTCGAAAAATTTTGCGTTCGAAACGACCAAGGAGATCTTCATCCGCTTTTGTTAGCGTCCATGCTTCTGCACCATAAAGTAGGACTGGGATTATGAGGGTCTTATAAAGATTCTCCTTAGTATTTCTTGACAAGGCCTTACTAATAAATTGCCTTCTAAGACCAAAGTAACAGCGGTTGGCAAGTGCGATTCTTCGCTTGATTTCCGAGGTAGACAAAGTTCCGAACTACCTCAAAGTTAAAGCTGTCTACCGTGACGTTCTGTCCGATTCGTCGATGTTGTGTGTGTATTTTATTTCTTTTCAAAAAAACTCCAATTGTATGAACTTTCCACCTACATTTGGATATAAATCTTTATATGTTATACCCTTCACTCCGGAAAACAATTTTTCGCCAAATATCTCTCATATCACTGAAATGCCATAACTACAGAAAACTAAATGAATTTTACATGAACACTAGAATTTCATTAAATAGTTAATAAATAATGGAATCAGTACAACAACCAGGAAAGGCATAAATTAAAATCCGAGGTTATCAAAAAAGAACCAGACTATACTATACATATCCATAGCCATACATACCTACGAACATGCACAGTCACACATCTGTTCATATATGTAGTATATAAAAAAATCAGATTGAATTAAAAAATGTAATTAAATCGCACAAATATGTCGATTTCCAATAATTTAATTACTTGCTTAAATAATAAAAAAAGAAATCCAATAATGCGAAAGCAAATTTTATGAAAAACCGCCTTTCGACGTCGATTTTTTAATTTGCCAATTTTAATTCAATTAATTAACACAACTCTCAATTTTATGGTCAGCTATCGTATGCTCAGTGTACCAGTACAAAGTCAATCGAACCACACTCATTTTATCTCCTAGATTAATCTCAAATATTTTTTTTAATATATGTACATAGACGTTTGGCTACTTTTGTTGCAATATTTTGAACAATTTTTTTTTGTAATCATTTTTTCGTATATTATGTTTCCAATGTCAATGAATTTTTGTACAAATACTCTGGGGAATTGTGATTTTATTTACTCTTTTGAATTCATTAATTGGCGAACGATACAAAAATTTGTACATTAGATAAGAACTGGTTTATCTTTGGCAGCTATTGAAGGTTGTTTCCAAAATGATACTGGCATTTTCTATGGAAAACCTTGAGCACACGTGGATTGTTAGAAGTACCTATTTAGTCCAAAGCGAAGTTTAAATTTATTAAACAAAATATGTACATTTTGTAACGAAAATGGTATTTAGATATTATGTACCAATTCATGTTTAAATGAATTTAATTCATAACCTTTCGAGATCTAGGCAACAAACATCAACAACAAGAACATAAAAAAATATTTTTCCTTTTATTTATGCACCAATTTTTTTTTAAGCACAACTTAATAGCCCTTTGTATGAAAAAAGTTATTTATAGGCTAACAAAGCTGTGAACCGTGTTCTTGGTAAATGTACTTGAACCTAAAAGCTGCAAACTTGTAAGCTTCCTATTACCTATGTAGTCCAAAGAAAGAAGAGCACAAGAACTTCTAATATGACTCCGAAAGGAAAAACTGCAAGGGAAACTCTTATGAGGGAATATACCTCTCTGAGGTTCAAGCAGCTTTGACAATAGACCAAAAGGTAGCAGTAGCCCAACCCCGTCCACATAATAAAATAATACTAGGTAGGTATACCTAATCGCATCTCCTTGTGTCTGCCCTTTCATTCCCAAAACAGGTATCCACTGTTGAAATCTTTCCTCAATAATTAGTAGCTGTCAAATTTAAATGACAGAATGGTAGAAATTTCTTTTTGAAACTTAGTGCATCACAAAGGAAACAAAAATATTTATTTTAATATAACCAGCACACGATATACCAAAACCAATAATATAAAATTTAAATTGCTATTTTATCCATTTATCTGAATAATTTCTACAAATTTCTGTTCGCTACATAAATTATCCACAATAACCATATACACATGCACTTATAGGCTGGGAGCCGAGAACGCGTGTCATACTGAATTCCTCGATTCGAAAAGTATCGCCTAATGTATTTCGAAAATGGAGAAATTCCAGCGTATTTGGTGAAAGTAATTTGATGATATGCAATAAATTTCATAAATACCCTCATTACAGCTTCATGTGATGCCAGACCGAGTGGCAGCGCCCACCCCAAAATGTACGCGCACACGTCTAAACGAGAGAGACTTGCTCCGAAAATAGCCAAAAACCAATTTAAATAGCATCAATGGCAATCGATTGTCGGTCCTTGTCGGTATGCTAGGGTGCATCAAAACAATTTTTAATGACCATTTAAATTTGGAAAATTTTTCACTGACATCACAGATATTAAGAAGATCGTCGACACCCCCCCTCTTCACCAAAAGTTGATTTTCACACTGTGGCAGTCCTTAATGTGATGTGTTCATTTTTGAACCCATATTATGTATGATGGCCGGGAGAAATTCGACTGTCAAGGGCTAAAAACAGTCATAAATAATGTGTGCTACTCGGTGAATGTCATGTCAGAGAATGCCATTTAACACCAGTACCTACTATGGGGCTGTATATAAATGAGGTATAATTTCCCAGTGCTCACTGCACATGTTGCCAATGGTTTTGAGATCGAGGATCAGCTAGGATTAATGAAAACGTAAGGTGATATTTTTCACAGTCATCTGCAGTGGAGGGTCTGGTGCTTAGAGCTGTGAAATCCGGACATCAATTACAGATATGGACAGAGATGGAGTATTCTTGTTTCATACGACTATTGGTGGGGAAAGTTTTTTGAAAGGAGTTTATATATTAAAAATATATGAAATCCATGAATATACAGGTGAATATTTATCTTAGAATAATGTGATGGGGTATTTTTCATTTTAAAAATCGTACGTACAGGAATTGAGCGTTAGGTATATGTGTGCAGTCTCGTTCATTGAAAAACTTGTCATTTAAAAAATAACCAGGAAAAAACTTTGGTAATATCAGGGTGGAATTTTGTAAAAAACGCTGTTAAGAATACTAATAAAACCATCCTAAAGGGAAAATTTATTTAAACTTGGTTTATTTGTTCTCAATAATATTTATTTTTTTATTTATCTCTAAACTTTTAATCTTATACTTGTCTTGAATTCGCCACAACGGAATATGCGCCACACTCTCTTTATATAATGAATGTTTGTTGCCGTTGTTTTCATGCATTAAAAAAAGTAAATCAATCGCTTTGCTGTTAACCGTCATCGAGTACACATCATCCTCTACAATAAAATTAAAATTATAACATGGCTTGATATCGACGCTTTTTCATTTCATACGACTCGCGCCGTGTTTTTTCAGCATTCTTTTAGGAGTATGTTGACAGCTGACTGGTCTAGGAGTCTTGCTTCATGACTAACTGTACGTACGTACTTCTTCACTGAGCCGCTACTTACGAAGGTCTGACTGACATCCAACAAATGTATAGATTACTTACATATTTATCCCAAAATAAGGATCACAATGAGTGGTTGCCACTTTGCCAGATGTTAGCAGCCGTATTTATTAGGAAATCTTACAACGCCTTTACGATGTTGTTTAGTTGAGCATCGCGTAAGGATTTACGCAGCCTATGTCTCTCCTAAGATTGTTATTTAAAAACATTTTTCCTCGGTAACTTTACTTAACGAGGTTTGTGTCTAAAAAGGTAAGAATTTCGCTAAAATGTTACAGAAAACACTAATATCTATTACTTTTTGCTCTGCAACCGACATCAGCTATCATTAGCTTCGTAAATAAAATCATTTTACACAATAAAAAGTCAAATTATCTGGCACAATTCCGAAATGGCTCCAAAATAACTGCTGAAATATAAACCGGCAATCAAAATTATCTATGCTTCTTATTATATCCATATTCCTGGTCCAATTCTACCAACCACCTCCAGATGCAATATCAGGCCATTGGTAGACAATTTTGCACACATCCTTAGACATTCCCCATAAGCAACAAACTGAAGAAATAATAATTATCACAAACGCACAATTATTATATATAATTTATATTTTATAATTGCACTAGCGAACCCACTGCAGCGCCATCTGCCGTGCTGATTTGTGAATTTAAACCATCCAGGGCGCCACCCAAACGCATACAAACAAATTAATTCAAATCGGTACACCCGTTTAGGAGGAGTTCAGTGACATACACACGTGCAGTAAAATTATATTAAGATATGCAAACGAAAATCGGTTGCCAGAAATTTGCACAACATGCGAAATGACTAAACAAACAAAAGCTCCACTTTTTTTTTGTTTTGTTTACAATTCGACCACGACCAAATGACATTTGAAGAAAAAACACACCCCTAGAGCAACGCTGCTTAAGTTCGACAATTCTTTATAAATCACATTTTACCTGAAGTAGGTAAGAGCATTAGAAGATGTGTAAAGTTAAGCAGACTCTATACGCTGAACTTATAATTAAGGCAGTAGATGTGTATTGTATAGTCCTCTTTGACCATAAAATGGTAAAGAAAACTGCTCCTGATACCAATTGCACGTAAATAGTAAGTCTGGAGCTCATACAGAGGACACCTTTTTAGTAATAATCACACATGTCTCAAAGCTAGGATTCTGCATGGTTAATTCGAAGGCAAAAATTTCAGCGCCAGTCTGTTGGCTATGCAACTTATACCGCCTTTGTACTAAGACAGGAGGGAACAAAATACTTCGAAAAATATACGAAAATCCAAAATATATAATGTGTCAGCAAATCGCCTAAAAGTGATCACACTTTCACACGACTTGTCGTCCATAAATGACGCATTAATTTCGCTGCCCATCTAGATCCATATCTAAAAATGCAAATACAAAAATAAATGAATATAAAAAATGTTCCTAAATGCGGAAAAGAAACGACGAAATGTGACAAACCAAAAAAAAAACCTTTATTTATGCCATAACGAAATTGTAATTTGAAATTTCCCATGAGCACATTTCGTTCGACTTAGTTGGTAGATGGTAGCCCATCACATACCTACCCATAGGTATATTTGGCTGTTTTTTTTTTTTTCTGTGTTTTGAGTAAAATTTCAAGTGCTTAGGTAAATATATCGCTCGAACGTGACCAGAATCGTAATACCGGGTCAATGGAAGTCATAACATGCCACCAACCAACACGATTGCGAGTGTATTGTTAATGCATAAAAATGGTTCAAAGTACCCACCTACTATATGGTTCTGTTGCGGCTTTTGCTATCAAATAAAATAACTATAACAGTGAATTACCATAAAAGTCAAATTACCCACTGCGTCGACCAAATATTAAAGGTGGAGCTATACACTCTGTCAGACCATTACTTTCAATGATGAAGAAGCTATACGATACGAGTTGTGTATATAGGATATATTTTTATATACTAGCATGGAATGAATTTTCGATTTACTGTAAGACCTCAGCAGCGGTACCTATGGTGGCGGCATCTTCAATAAATTTAATTAAAAATCGAAAAGATACATACAGTACAGATACATTACATACACTTTTAATCAAGTTTCGATTGTTTCCCGCAATGATGCAAGCGAGTGAACTGTATAGCAAATGGCAATGAAAGTCCATGTGTCACTCAGAGCGGGTACTATAAGGGTTGTCAACACTCAACACTCAACACCCTCGTCCAGATCCAGAGTGAATGTGTTTTTACCTAACTGTACCTTCGCTCATGTAGATCTGATTGAAAGGACAATAAAAAGTATCTGACCAACGGTCAGGATACGGGGCACCCCCGCCGTCGCGTCGTCGCTTATAGAGAGCACAATGGGAAATCTTTTAATTTTCCAATTCAATTGGATTTTTAACGCCCACAACAATTTGTAATGGCCGTCGCAGTGAATTGAATGGAAAACTGGGAATTAGACACGAGTACTCAAGGTGATCATCGAAGGATTGTATGGCACGCGTGTGCGGGTGCGGGTGCGGGGCCATTTGCCAACACAACAGCATTTCATTCATTATGGGTTTAATCCAATAAAGATTGGCCTATTGTCATTTGGTGAATTATGTATCCAATTGTTTGCTTTGCTGATTGAGACTTGTGGTCAGCAGCTGCTTTTGATTTGGTTGGAGTCGGGGCAGCGCACGAGTAAGGGTTGACAACATCACACCAATTCCATTGTTGTAGACATAAAAGAGGAATTAGGTCTCATCTTTAGAAGGCTCGTGGTATCTTTTGTTGGGATTGATGTGGCTATCTGTTGGATCTGTTGAAACGGCATGTTAGTAATAGCAAAATTCCGAAAGTTATTCCCGAATTGGATCAGTATTTTGTCTGAGACCCGTCTGTAGCTAACATCGTTAAACTGTCTAGAGTGTGGAGGCATTAGTATCCTTAAATTTGCATAGAGGATTCTGTCGGTGATAGGTAGTTACTCTGTTGTACTGTGTTAACGCCTGAAACCATTAAACACCGAACGGATTGGCCTCTAACCGCTCCGGTTTTGTTTTTCAAAACAAAAGATCCTGATGGTCGATTCGCATTCGAATGCATTTATAAAGACAGGCTGTTTAATATTTTCATTCCCAGTCGACCCCATGAGTTACCATGCTGAACTTTAGCTCTATACATCATGCTAGCGGACCCCCGACTGCTTTGCTAGGCGTTAAAGTTCAATCTTAAATTAATGTTGATGGTACCTGATACAGATTTACTATTCTAAAACATAAACCATTTTCATTTTTGTGGGCACTTGATGAATTTGTACTAAAAAAAATCACTTATCAAAATAGCATAGTTTACATTTTATGACAAAGCAATTTATTGTATATGGACGGTGTATATTACAAAAAAAGAGTGTGTTTGTGACTACACACCAGAATTGAAACTTCTATCGCTAAATGTGAAAACGTATATGTACGTTTACCCTAGAAGCTTAAGGTTACTGACTACACCTAATTCGTCGATTCGACGAACAATACTAAGGTTATATTATCTTTGTTAAAGCTTTGTGTAATATAGGTAGGTATATACTTCTACTTTTTATTTTACTAAAGAAATAATTCAGGTTTTAGTATTAGACAGTCTTTAAAGTAAGGGCAACATTTTTAATTCAAAAACGACTGACATTAGCCTTTTACGGTTAAATATAATTGTGTTGGTGTTGGATCGTATTTAGAAAATTATTTTAAAAACAAAATCTTCATGTTAATATAACCTTAATATAGCGCAGTAAATAAGTGCGTTCAATTAAAAAGTTTTCATAACGCAATCCAATCCAACGTTTTCTATTTTTTTTAGTTTTTGTTTGTATTTTTAGATTTAATTTAATCAACATATTCAGTAGTCCGGTATCTGTGTAAGATCTAGCTTATGAATTTTGCTGTCTCGAGTTCAATTCCTCGTTTAAATTAAAGTTTTTCAATTTTATGAATTAAAATTCAAGAGGATTCATCTCCGTTGCCTCGCCATATCACAATTTCCGTAACACATTCACCAGGTGCCACAGCTCCAGTGTGCAAGAATATAAAAACAAATTACATAACTCGAAAACCGCTTCACATTTCAGGCTTAAACTATATCTTACCCTTAAAGCTACAACCAACCAACAAAATTTCATTGAAATCGGTTGAGTGGTTGCAGAGATCGACAACACCGTAACACACCATATACGTACAAATACACGTGTGTTTAGTATACCTATAATTCATGAACTAATTCACATAAAAATATCCTATATGCATTAAAACCTTGGTATTGACATCATACCATTCATGGAAAATTTACTGAAAGAAAAACGGTTCACTCATTTTAGAGAACATCAATTTCGAACACAATACAACTTGTTTTTATATACCTACAAAGATTAGAAATCAATTGCAGGGATGAATAATGCTTGACACTAAACTGTTGCTTTAGCCAAAGAGGTCACTAAAAGCTTCCATTTTTTGCTTAAGTAGGTACAAACTTTCTACATAATGCAGTAAATATTTGTTTAAATTAAACAGGCAACATTTTTTGTCCTTCTACGTTAAAGTTATTTCGGAACCAGATTTAACGAATTACAGACCACACGAAAGTTCAATTTCCGAAGGTTAGTTTTGCGCATAATACGGTGATGCCACAACCGAATATTATAAGCAAACGACACAATTGTTGATCCGTATTAAACATAACGAATCTTCAAGACAAACTCATAATTCTTGTCTTGTTCGAGTAGCACTCCAATTTCGGATTAAGATTGTCTCAATACTTTAATCAACTATCAGATGCAATTTAACAAATTTAGAAACTACTCATTGGTACCGTTTCTTTAAATATTTCTAATATGCGTCACACCGTCAAACAGTATCTCGCTCCCTTCTATTCAACACCAATTTTTTCCTTTCATAATAGGTAACTTACAAGTGCTAAGCTTTACCAAGCAAAACAAAAACAGCCTCATAATTTGTTCATGAAAAGAAAATCAATTAATATAAAGCATATATTTTATTTGAAAAAAACCGGAATCTTCATAAATTGAAGCTTTATCTTCAAAACATAAATCCATTTGCCGGGTCTCTGGAAGAATAACAGCACCATCATCGATTAAGCCAGAGCATATCTATCTTCTCATTTTAAATTGAAGAAGATACATTAATTCACCATCCGCTGTTTACACTAAGTCAGTCGGAAACGTAATAGAATAGAAATACATCTAATAGGTATATGTAGTTCCTTTCCTCTCGGATATAGCCATGCGATATAAACAACCTTCGTTTTTCGACTGTTCCCCACCACCCCCTCACCCACAGCTCTCAAGAAATCTTAACAGAAATATATTCGTATCTATAATAAATAAATGTTTGAGTACCTTAAACTTCATAGAATCGCTCTGGGTTCATAAATTTCCACAAAAAATATCAAATTATATTTTGCTCTTCCCTAAACGGAGAAGATGGTGTTTATTTTTACTCTGCTCCCATTATGGATGCATTTCGATTCCTATATGAACAACGAATTTTCCCTTAATCTGGAAACGGAAATAGATGAACTGAGAGCAAGGGAAGTGTGCGCAGTATCTCCGACTTCACTTTGGAAATTTACGAAAACTAGATGCACGCACCCAACGTCCCAACAATCATAAATGGCATACACCATCTTCAAATTTGAATTAATTGACCTACGATAATCCCTTGGATACATGGTTTTGGTCTCATTTGTGTGGATTTCCCTTTTTGAATGGGTCCAATTAATTTTGTGGAATTTTAAAAGACCGATTCACTTACGAGGATGCGGTGGAAAATTATTTCGTCACCTGTGAAGTGCGTGTTAGAGTAAGGGGTCCCAAATCAGTCGTCCCCCCTTCGAATGAGTTAAAAATTCTACTTTTCAATGATAAATGGTCGGGGGATGCTACTGCTCCTGTTTTAACGGGTGTTCTTAGGAAAGTGTATAGCTAGGTACCTTCGTGGAGCATCTACACCGTCTCTTTGTGGAGCGTTTTAAATGCGCGCTCCCCCAGAGAGTGGGTGTCAAAAATATTTTGAAAATTTTTACAACCGACACTCAACTAATTGACGGTGTTTAACACACTGTGAAGGGGTTAATGTGATGATTAATCGTTTGTTGAGCTCTACGGCCGGAGTAGGTTTATTAAACATCATATTTCACGGTGTCGTCGGCCGGAGATGGTAAAGGGAGTGCTAGTGTCTAGATTGCCAGTGCCAGAGGTTGGTGCAACGGCCCAAGATGAAAGGCATAATTCGTGTGTGTGTCTTAGCTCTTGATTGATGATTTGTGTTGATTTTTGAAATTAATCGTTATGCATTTTTGTGGCCATTGGTGCTTTGGTTCCATTGTGGGGAAGGTGTAAATTATGACAGATGGATTATTTGTTTGGGTGTAAATTTTTGTGAGGATGTTTATTGTACGGAGACGGTGCCATTTATCTCGTCTTTGGCAAATTGGTTGGACACTTTTGTTTTAGTATATATTTCATTTTAATTTATTTTACTTAATGGGTTTGTAAATTAAGACATAATTTTTTGTAGTAGGTATTTAGTGTGGTTCAGTGTTAAAATTTTATTATGAGTGTATTTGCACCGGTAAAAAAACAATGTCACAGAAAGCATATTTGAAATAAAAGAATTTATATCGCCATTACATATGAAAGATCACTTTCCGGACCAACAGGCTAAAGGCTTATCAAATAGGTATCTTTAGAGAAAGCTTCTGTCTGTCGGTTCAGACCTAAGGACTGTCTGCTCTCAGGCGCAGAGATCCTTGAGCTTTATCGATGATCGGTGTGCAAGAAATGGGCTTTCAGTGAATTCTCTTCACGAGAAGGAGGAATGTCATTGGTCTGACTCAATTTGTGCTAGAAGGCGTCACTATCCCGATCTCCGATGAATGAATGGAGTAATGCTCGATAGAAAGCTTCTTTGGTCCAAGCATGTTGAATCGAAAACCGATAAAGCACTGTCAACTTTCTGGCAGTGCAAAGGCGCTTTTGGCGAGACATGGGGCTTATCTCCTAAAAGGGTCCTTTGTATCTATACGGCAATGGTAAGATCACTTCTCTCAGATGCTATGATGAACCACCCCCTCTTGATATGTTTATCATGGGGTGTTTACTGAAAACCATCTCTTGGTTAAAGAGAGGTAGTTTTTGGTACCACACGCATTGGAATTTCGAAGAACTTGTGCGAGAATTATCCTTTGACTTATATGGATATCCCGTCTGACGCAATGACACCAGAAATCCTACTGCGACAAACCTACCAAGTCAACTTACTTCAGGCGACAGAATGGCTTCGGCCAGATTCTGAGCCAGGAAAAGAATGCCATCGTGTATTCACGGACGGCTCCAGGACCGAACAAGGATCTGGTTCTGGGGTCTTTGTGGAAAGAGAGAACATTAGACTACATTACCCATTAGGTAACTATGCGTCTGTCTTCCAAGCTGAGATTTTCGCTATCCTTATGGCTATGTGCTATATTGTGACAAACAGCAACAGGTATGGAGGGCAAGAATCATATGCGTCTGCAATGATAGCCAAGCTGCATTGAAAGCACTGCTTAACCCTCTTTCTTCGCCTAGGTTAGTGCTCGAACTCAAGCTATCTATGAACTTAGTCGGCAGGCCAAACACAGTGAATCTTGCTTGTGTCCCAGGTCACACCGGCATCCCAGGGAAATGAGATCGCTGATAAGCTTGCCAGGCTGGGTTCAGAAGAAGTCTTAGGACCTGAACCATCGTTGGGTCTGTCCGCATCCATTGATACTTGAGTTTTTCGTGAACACAAGAGTCGGTGGCGTGACTGTGCTGGGTGTATAGACAGACCAAACGACAGCGTCCGGGCATCTGTAAAAAGTCCGCGACTTTCCTTCTGTCTCTCAGGAGAATCGACTGCAGACTGTTTGTGGGCGATCTTTCGGGCCACCAAGCTAGTTCCAACCTCCGACAAAAAAAAGTCCATTTTTGTTGTTTAACTTATGACTGAAGGGCTAAATTTGGAGCCAAGAAAATGTCTAGACAATAACTCTTAAGGCTCAATGTAACTTGAGAATAAATCTGAAAAAAAACCAACAAAGGAAAATCGGAGTTACTTCTTTTCTTTTCACAGGTATGTAATATGAAATCAGCACATGTTCCAGACTCAAGAACATAGGTTCTCCCCCTAGCCAGTGACTATAAAGAAACCCATTAAGTTAAGTATGTTATTTAACTGAACTGCAATCATTAATTATTACTTTCTTCACGTAAGAACATGTACACAACTATACAAGTTATTTAAATAATGCAGGTTGAGAAGTTTTCTCTTCATAAAACTACAAAAAACTATGTAGGGAAAAAAAGCAGCACTAAATCGCACTATTCCCAGTGCACAAACCCACAACGTAACAGAAGCAAGCACAATAATCTGAATTTGATAAATGGTTATCTGCTGGCCGCAATTCCACCTGACTGTAACTTCCTTGTCCAATGCTCGCATGGTTGATGGATTCAGCGGGCAAATTGCGGAACTCTGGAATCGCCATCGGCGCACAATGGTCACAGGGTGTAACATCATGTAGTACACAATTTTACATGAATTTCTACTTTATAGCAATTCAAAGACAATAGGCACTTTGGTCGTTCTGCTGGCATGAGATTTTGAGAGCCACAACTTTGTGAGAAATCAAATATTCGAAATAATGCTGGTGAAGGGGTTATGTGCTCTGTAATAGGCACTTCGTTCCGGTTATGATGATGCCATTTCGGTTACAAATTCAAGTCGCTAACCTCAATTAGATATAATATACACATTTGCGCTTTGTAAGTGTGCGTTAGTTCCTTTCTAAGCGAAATCCTTTGCAATCATTTTTCATTTTCAATCCATGATTGTGTATCGAGATCGAGATCACAGCACGAGGTTAATTAATGATTGTCCTGTCCCAGTGGTGAAATCAATGCGGAATCATTTTGAACGTAATCGCTGACGAAATGGATGAGAAATTGCTTTTTGATTTATTTACATACACAGCAGTCAGGGATATCGCAGGGGATTCAACTATGCACAGGCACACATGTCCTTTTTATGAGCATTGTGTGTTTTTTTTTTTGGTTGTCCTAATACTGTATTCAATGGAGGCGACTTATGTCACCGGGACTATGAAAAATGGTTTTATGTCTGGAAGTCTTAATTGTTCTAGAAATTAAAAAGTGGTAATCGCTGTCATTGTTTCTTATTAAGTGATTTTCGGTTTGGGTACATAAGTTAGGAGTTTGTCGACAAAGCGTAGTTTGTTTCGCGTGTCCCTGTAAGGTATAGTGGTCCCAAATATAACGGAGCAACGGGACGAAGAAAAATTAAAAACATAGACTACCATTGTGGTAGCAGTCAACATGCTAAATTTTCAATTTCCAATCTCCACAATTTATGTAAAATCCAGTTTGGCCTAAATTCTGAAAAAAACTTCTTGTTCGGCTTCAATTCAATTTCCCTTTTTAGCAACTGAAATGCAACCAGTTCCATGCACCAACCATGGCAAAGAAGCAAGCCAGTATTTCATAATTTCTGATTTACGAGCATGCTACAAGAACAAAGCATGTCGTCAATACGCTGCATGGCTATAAATGGGTCATTCTTTTTTCTGTGTCACGCAAAAGACACAGAAAGATAAGTTTCGTGCACAACATGACAGCTAACATCAAGAGCCGAACAAGACACTCTGTCAATATTTATGCAAATTCTTAAAGCGATACTCCTTTTGATCTTACGGCGCAAAGTCATTCACAATATTCCACGCACGGTTCGAATCGGAACTTTGATTGAACGAGAGCACGGCGCATTGGCAAAAATATTATTAAAGCCAAAAAAATAAAAGAAATAAATATTATAATTAGGAAACGGTATACGGTCAGCATGACCGCACCATGCTGCCTCACATGTGGGAAAGAATGTAAAGAATTTCTTACCTTCCTTGCCTTTGATACTATACTACACCCGATTCGAGGAAGGCGACGACAACAACAACTACAGCAGTCAATCGCAAAATTATAATGGCGACGCGAACTTCTGCTATAATAAAGCAAAAAAAAAAAAAACAAAGTAATAATAACAATAAAGATAAACAAAACTTCAATTGTCCATCGTGAGGAATAATGTGTCATCGCGATGGTCACGTCTGCACTTTGCAAGGCAGAAACAACTCGCACAACTACAACAACGAACAACGTATAAGCATTACGGATTCGCGTTTGCAAAAACAAGAAAGACACAGATACAACGCATTGCATAGTGCATGCAAGCATGCGCGACTAGGTTAGGTGGGTAGACAAGAGATAGTGGTACAATTGTCACTGTGCTGCCGATGCATCGATCAATCGCTTAGAATTTATTACCTTTTCGGATAACTAATAAAGTATCTCTATGTGCGATGTGGAGTTGTATCTGTTTAAGGAGGCACCTTTTTGGGACGACTTACAATGTAACGAGTGGCATACAATACTTAACTGTTTAAGCATTACGCTGGTAACTAAACTATTATCTAGAATGAAGGCTTTGCCTAGACGCAGGCCATTATCTGATGAAAGTTTGCATATTACACGGAACGAAAGTCGATAGCGATTGATAGTTTGTTGCGTATAGTAATGGAGTGAGTTGTTTTTAAAAATTTACCAGTCATGTAAAGTGTTAAGAACAGTATTTTTCACTAAAAAAAACAATATAAGCTAAAAATGACAATTTTACCAATTGTAAGTTATATCATCTAGATAGAGAACCTTTTGGATGCAGCAAATTCAGGCCCGAAAGGTCTATATTGGACCCTATGTCCTACTTTTCATTTGTGTTAGTATGTGTTATTGGAACATGTAGAGGTGCATTAAAATTTAGAAACGAATCCGACCTGCTAAAGGGTCCAACCCATAGAATCCGTCGCGTCCGTTGCGTCAACGTTTTCGACTGACAGGTTGATAGAATACACACCCTCTAATGGAAGGTGACCCATAAGCAGCGGACGTGCCGGACGCGACGGATAAAGTAGGTTTACTTTCTATTTCTACTTTTATGTCCGTCGCAACCGTTGACAGTTGGCAGTTGGCACCAGTGTTCCCAGGAAGAAATTTGAAAATCTTGGTTTTCCGAAATAAAAAATCCATTTTTTCAACATTTTTCAGAATAATAAAAAGAAGAAAATATAGAATACAATTTTGAAGTGCTTTAAATAAAACTTATATAATGTTAGATATGAAGAAATCAAATTCTGTGCCAAATATACCATTGGCCTACTCCCTTCACATTCCAAAACTGATCGTACTCCAGGAGAACAGATTCCTTCTTTTTATACTTTTCCATAATGACTTTTCATAAAATATAGTTCAATGATATCTCAATCCTAAATTCAGTGACTTGATTACTACAAGGTACTTTTCAACTATATAACATATATATTTTTTTTCGTCAAAATAGTAGGTAAACTATATGTAGGCACTTTCGTAAGTAGTATCGATATCGATCAAAAAATGATTGCTCACGAATGAATGTTATTGCTTTTTGGAACATATTTATTTATGACTTAGAACTATTTCATTGCTTATATTTAGGTATCAACAATCAAGATCAAAGCAATTCGCTGCATTAAATTGCAATAAATCCTTTGAAAAAATTAAAATTTCAACTGTTTCAGTACTCAAACGTTTAGGAATTTTGGTTCTATTTAAATTTCCAGCAGTAAATATCGTATGTATCAACATTTGCAGAGGAATGTGCAAGCGAAGTTTTTGTTCGCTGTTTTTACTCCCAAAACAGTTTTCTTAAAACATATCACTTGCACTTCACTGTCACTGGTTGGCACAGCGTGAGAGAAGGCCTTTTTATTGGTGGAAATATTCAGAACGTGAGAGAAACTGTCCTCGGCTACCAGTGCTCTTATATTGTGGGATTTCTTCCTTTTGTTTGGAAATTTCGATTTCCGAAAAGTCTTCGGTGGAAACAAATCTAAAAAAAAACATACAAACAATTTTTTTTTCTAATTTTTATTAAAATAAGTATCTATATTTCACCATGCCTAATAATCAACACAGCAATGTAAATAAAAAAGATCTTTTTTAAATCACCTTTTAGCAAGATTTTTGAATACCAAAATTTTCTAGTACCAATTAAGTAATCATTCTAATATTAACAAACTGCAATTTTTATACAAAAGATTATTTAATGTGATTATCTTTCCGTATAATAAAAATTTCACTTTTAAAAGTACGGTGGAAATGGGGAAAAATAACCACGTTTCTTTGGAGAAATAAGTATAGAGTACTAAAACACTGCATGCCACCGTATGCGACGGATTTTATGCGACAGCTCGTTTCGTCAAATACGACAATCCGTCGACGCGACGGATGCAACGGATTCTATGGGCTGGGTCCTTAAGTGAGTTATGCATTTGCGAAAATGTTACATTATAAATTGTATGGATGAGCATTAGCTAGCTAGCTTGAGGACCCCATTGTGTTGTTTTATTTTTTCTCAAATACAATGCATCTGAAAAGAAATAGCGGTTCTGCAAGTCCGATTTCATCCATTAGAGGTTAAGAGCTTAGTAAAATTGTATGGTAATAAGTTTTGTTGAAAGTCTTCCTGAACTCATTAGCAACTTAAAAATTCAGTCGGTTCCAAATAAATAATAATAATAATATAAATAGTAATAATAATATAAAAATAATAATAATAATAATAGTTGGCGCAACAGGTTTTGTAGGGACCCTGGGCTTAGCTTCTCGCAACCATTCCTTTTTTGTGAGTTTTTCATTTTTGGAACGAATGGAAGGGATCTATAACTTTATGCCGATTCCAAGCGGCTAATTGAGAAGCTTTTTCAAGACAGTTATACTCTCGGATGTTTGTCAGACGTTCGCGAGAGGTGGCGCAGTGAAAAAACCCTGAGTTGGAATTTTTTTTTTTTTTTTTTTGCGGGATTCAAACCTCAGACCCCTCGCTTAGTAGTACAACACACTAAACACTAAGCCACTGCGCCTACAAAATAAGTAAACCTTTCACAAAAAACGGATGAGCAAGTAAAAGCCAAGTGTGCATTTTTTTCCAGTGTTCAGTGCGTGCACTTTTACCCACAACAATCACGGCACGACAATACGTACGGTAATATTAAGAAAAACGATACTTACTTCATTTCGTATTCAAATTGAGTCTTGTTTATGGTTTTATTATTTATCGCGAAATTTGTGATCAAAACCACAGCTCTCATTCCCGCGTCGTCATATCCATTGTACATGGGACCTTTCTGGGCTAGTAGCGACGAAGTCTCACTCACGATCCCTCTGTCAATCCATACCTCTCGCATATGAATATCGGTCACTAGGTTGGCATAGTCTTGTTGTGTTGTGTTTGCATCAATAATCAAGATCGTGTTATATTTCGCTTTTTGCTTGTGTGTATTGAAGAATAATACTCGTACTCCGCATGTTCCGTTTGTCAAACGACAACGAATTCGGTTGTATTCACAGTGAAATTACTAATTAATCCAATCGCGATAACAACACGACGACTATCGACAAGAACGAGGAATACCATACCGCCTTCCGCGAGCGCAGCATGTAGCTCGTATCTATGAGTTATCGAAGAGGTTTTTTGTTTTTGCACACCGAGTTCGAGTATATTATACGAGTATCTAGATGTCTTTTGTAAATTTTGTCAGGTGCAAGCGCGGATAGTGTGGACACAGCGAGAATAAATACAGTGAGTGCATAATTACCAGTATCGCGTCGTACCGTACCGTTAGAATCGATGTTAACCCATATTAATTTAAGAATTCTGTTGAATTATTTTCTAAAGAATTTATGGCATGGTCATTTGCGGTGTCTGCATATCAATTTGGATATTTATTTACAATTGCGTTGTAGGTGAATGAGAATTGCGGTTTCATCTATACTGTGTGGGCAAGGTCATATTGGCTTATATTCCGCGTGTGGTGTACGCAGTGGACGTGATTATGCGTGGACATGACGACGTGATGGAGAAGCGCAGATTGTTATCGCTGAAGTGGCCTTGTTAAGGTCGAATTGTGTGTGGGAACATATCGGAGAGGTATCCAGTTGGCAACGGTTTGATTGACTTTAGTCGAAAGTGCAATCTGTAAATCACCTGTAACGGTATTGACACATCTTCTGACCTATAACCACACTGGTCTACGATAATTTTCAAGTGGGAATTATGCGATAAATGTGCCACCCTAGTGCCTGCTAATCGCTTCAAATAAAAGTATCGAATAACCATTAAAAAGGATATTCCCCGATTTGCAGTTGCTGCAATCTTTTCACATCTGCGTGTTCAAAAATTCCGCTTGACCCATGTCCACGCACATCAAAACCTCAATTGGTCCCACACGCACGCTTTCTCTCTCTCTGCCTATGCACACACTACAAGCAACGTCCTATAAAGGACAATCGAAAATAATGTCCTCTATTGAAAATTGCAAACAATGGAATTGTGAACTTAGCAATAAATTCGATGACATTTATTGGATTCCTTTTCATATAACCCGTGTGTCTATATATGCACCTCTTTGTTCGCCGCCCGGTTCTGGTCAGGAAAAAGGACACTCGAGTGGACATCCATCCGTATAGTGTTCGGCCCCCGAAGCTATATTCTCGAATATTGAGTTGTTATAGATTTTACGAGGTCAAAAACGAGGTCGGAGGCTACACCTTTTCCTGATCAATAATTTGACAATACAAACTGCTGCCACAGAATTGAAACAATACACACGCACACGGGTCAAACGGAAGGGCAACGAGATTCGGATACATTGCACGGCAACGGCACGAGGGGGTGGATACCCCCGCCGTCGTTTACGGACAAATGGACAGGGGCAATGTGATTGAAAATAAATTTTCAAATTTGAAATATTACTCGACGAAGAGGACATCGTATCCTTTATTGTTTTCCCAAAAAGAGTCATGATGATGTATGTTTGTGTGTGTTTATGTCTGCCAGTCGAAGCGTTTACGGAAATATTTATAGAATTTGATAAAGAGTCTCGATTTTATGAAATCGGATACACTGTGTCAGGAATTAATGATCCACGAGTAGCGTAGCATCTCGTGCTGCAAGGACACAGATGGAAGTGGTGCGCACGTGGCAATGTTTGCATTGCCGCTTGCCGCGAGGGAGAAACTTTGAGTATATATACGTATACGACAGCAAGCAATGTCAACGACGACAGGAACGACCACCGAAAGAATAATAATACACATGAAATTGATTGACGTTTTGAAATTTTTCATTCGCTATGAAGAAATACAGTTTTTATTTTCTTGCCTGCAGGAGAAGGAAGCGACAGCCCGAAGACGGAAGAGTGAGTGTTTTTCTAGTTTTGGTAGTTTCGCCGAAAGAAGCCATATGGAGGAGCAGATGAATTGTTTATAGTAATAGACAAGGAAGCCATAGAGTAGTTTTTGTCAAATGGAATGCATTACAAGTAATGAAAACTGTAAAAATAAAAGAGGACAAAAATTGCGTTTATAAGTTCATGTCGTTTGACATTGAACATTTGACACCAATGATACGGATGGAAAGGGCAGATAGTAAATATAAAATTACATTTTGCTTGACTAAGTCATGCAGTCATGTCATAATTGGAAATTTGTAAAAGAGCAAGTAGTAGTAAACAAGGAACCAAACAAAATAAAATCCCTGTTATACTAGTAAAATAAAATCCCTGTGATACTAGTTTATAAGATTGAAGTCAGTTTGTTTATATATTTATACTTGTATAGTGTTTATGTTATACGTACATTATTTGTGTTTATTTATTTATTTAAAAAAATGGTTAAAACCAATAGACCAATGTAAAACCCAATAAAAGAGAAAAAATCCCAAGGAGAAGTTGAAAAAAACACCAACGAAACGTCGGGAAATGAATAAAATAGTTTTATTTCTATTTTGATTCGGAAAACATAGACCAGTAAGCTCTAATACAACTACTTCAACTACTTATGTACTTAGCTAGGACAAAGCACACGTAGGACATTATACAAACTTGAAATAAATGCTGTACAATTTATAGATTTATGGAGAAAAATCAATAATCTCACTTCCTTTTTAATTATTTTTATATTTGGGTCAAACAATTTTTCAATTGGACGGTTAACCCCACCCATCAAACTGTCATTATTATATCTAGTCCCATACAAAACATATTTAACAAGACCGTTCTAAAAAAAAATTTAACTAACTGGAGACTAATTCGCCAAACGACCTCATTAGTTAATTTTATTAACTGTACGGTTTCTAACTGCGCCTTCAATTTAAAAAGATTCCTTTTAAATTAACCCATTATCATATTGTTAATAATGAAAGAAAAACAGTTAAGCACACAATTTACATAAAATTGTACGAAATTTAACTTTTTCTCTTTCGTCCACCGCAGTTAAATCGTGCAATTTGTACGCAAATCTTTATTTTATTTAGTAATGAAATCCACACATTCGAGATAAATTCAAATATTCATTCTGGGCATTGATCAATTTAGATTGTCGGATTACTGGCGCTGATCACGTTAGAGTGTTGTATTACTGGGGTTTTATGTAAAACAGTAATTCCCCGAAATTCAGAATGGTTCTATATTGGTGAAGTCAACAATTTGACTATAGATCATTTATTTATGTAGATAGCGTCAGCGTCAGTATTAAATAGGTGATCCTTTGATATAGATGTAGGTGGATTTGACGTTTAATAAAGTTCTAACGTTACGAAAATTGTATTATGTGTTGAAGGAATGAGATTTGAAATTTTTATAGTTGAGGTATAGGTATTTATTTAGAATTGAAATCAAATGGATAGGATCAGGTGTTTTGTGGTTCCAGTTGGCTTCCAGCTAGAATTGGTTATATTCAAGCAACGTTTGTTTGTTGTTTTTAACAGAGAGATTATTAGATTTTAACATCACATTCGTTTGGTAATTTTACATGTGTAGCACGGTAATTAATAACCAATCAGTTAGTTAAAACCCCAAATTTAGTAGGTTTTTCTTAACCAAGATACCTACTTGTTTGAATTTAACCAAACAGGAAAACTACACTCTTTGGTTAATATTAATATCTATAGCAACTTGATTGATAACAACAATTTAGTGTGCTATTTTTAACAGCATTTATTTTACCTTTCCAACGCGGTGTTTTTTAACAAAAATTAATCATTTGTTTTCAGCAGAGACTTATTTAATTTTAACATTGTTTTTTTTTTTTTTTAACAGAGCAAAAATTGCACTCGGTTAGGGACAATTTTTCTGCGTGAAATTTTCGTCGGTTATTGCTACCGTTGACATTCGGTCACCTCAACAACCAGAGTTCCTCTGTCCAATATCTCGTTTGGAATCACAAGGACTCCTGGTCGACGACGTTCGGAATACAACCGTCTGTACAAGCGGCTTCCTCTGCAAAAAAGCGAAAACATATTGACTTTCATTGAACGAATTACTTTTAAAGGGGTAACTATATCATACTACACACCATTAATATTATATTGTTTGCGGTCGACTTACTTTCTTGGTAAATTCTTAAACGAATTCAAATTCCCTCCCAGTCAAATAGATACATCTATTGTTCTTTTCCAACACTTTCCGCTGTTTCCATCGCCCTTAAGATAAAAATAATATAAACCTCTCCTTTATGGTTCTTACACAATTCTTGGAAAAATCATTTACTAATCAAACGCACAGAAGACTTTTATATCCGTTTATCACTATTCATCTATCTTTCATTAACGGACATTAGTCCCAAGCCGAACCTTTGTTTGTTCACCATAGCTACTGAATTTTTATTACAATAAAATACATTCATCGACTTGGAATACGTCATGTCTTTGGGAATTTTATTAATCAATTAAAGACCAAACGTATTTATGGTCTACAATGAAAAATTAAAAAGAAGGAGATAAACAATAAATAAAATGAACAATCGTATAGTATTTGGATAAAAAGCTGAGTACGGCCCTTACTTACTCAATTAATGCACTTTCACAGAATTTCTATACAAATTAGAAAAACAAAATAAATTTAAAGTTTCGAAATTTCTTCCAGGAAGACTAGTAAGATGAAGAAATAGTAAAAGAAAAGTCATAAAGATTTTTTATTTTTTTTTCCTTTAAACGAGCATGTATACATGATTTTGTTATGACTGTCGATTTGCAATTAAAATATATATCCTACTGAGGTAATTGTTGTATGAATTGCTCAACATCAACACAATAGTCAGTCGGTTAGATTGGTGAGATATGTTTGAAGTACCTACCGCTGGTTGAGGTCTCTGAACCACCGTACTATGCTTGCTGAAGCTACAGTAAGTTCACATAAATAATTTAAATGTAGCTATTTTTATGTTTAGGTAAATGAACTCGCACTGACTTTCTGGTTTGGCCTATGATTCACTCTAGTTGGTGTAGATAAGTCAAATGAACTTAAACTATACGAGCACCTACCAAATTTGAGAGAAAAATTGACCTGTTTTGATTAAAAAAAAAAACCTTTTGCCCCATCTGTAGGTACGCATACGCATTCGCCATTGGAGGTATTCGTGGCTTATGTAATTCATGAATATTTTAATGGTACCGTCAACTGCCCTAACAATGACCGGGCCCCTAACATTGACCAAAAACAGGAAAATGTTTTCAACCACTCTGGCGCGTAGTTCATGTACGATTTCAAAGTAATTCTTGGTTTTTCATGTTCATCTATTAGTCAATAGATGTCATATTATAAGAGTACTGTCGAATGAATGTGAGTTTTGGCGGCAAATTTCAAAGTGGTACTAAAGTAGTGTAGTTTTGTGTGTTGCAAACTTTGGTCCGTTATACCTAAACAATCGCTTGTATAACAAAATAAACATTTAAGGTGAGTAGTTTAGAGTTCTTTTATATTAAAAAATATATAGTTTGTGTATAAAAATACTAGGCAATTAGAAATAATACGGGTTTTGTGAAAGCAATTCGAATTCTCATGACAATTCCTAACATTGACCGCCTGGATCCTAACATTGACCACGGCTTCTTTTTAACTTTTTCTAACAATTATAAATATTTAATTGAATATATTACCCTAAATACTTCATAAAACTAGTTCTTCGTAATTTAATTTAATATTAATTTAATATTCTTGTAAATTAAATGTTAAAATAAGGTTTCTTTCAATTTACATTATTTGAAGTATTAAAAAATTTAAAAAATATATAATGTATATATATTAAATAATCAGTAAAGGATTTCCAGTTAAAATTAAGTTTTTCTGATAAAAATAAAATAATAAAAAAAATTACTTAAAAAATATTAATTGCTGGTACATTTTCTTCGCTGGTCAATGTTAGGAACTTGTTGCCCTAACATTGACCACACACTTTTTTCTATATAAATCAAAAATGAATCGACAAATTTTGATAAATCCTTGGTCTTATGATACAGAACGATAGTCCCCATAATCTGAAAGTCGAAAGTTGTGGATATCTATAAACAGAGCTTTAAAATTCAACGTCAAAGTTCAAAACTGGTCAATGTTAGGGCAGTTGACGGTAGCTTACTAGATGCCAGTGTGGTCACCATTGGACTGCTTTCAAAACAAGATGCTAAGAATTAAATATTAACCAAGAAAAATATAAATAAATTTATGGATATTACCGTCATTATGTTGTTACTACCTTTTGCAACCATCACATTTTATAATTATAGGTATACAGTGTGGATGGGCCATTTCCTAAGAAACGACCCAAAATTTACCTCCAACCAACATCTAACCATTTCGTTTAAGATTTTCCTTAAGGAAGTTGCACACAAAAAAAAAAAAAAAAATCCACACAAACGACTGGCAAAAGAAGATTTTCGTAATTAAAGCTTAATCAGCTTGAAATAACTTCCTTTATCTCGACCTGGACAGCAAAACGAGGAAAAAAAGGCAATGGAAACCAGAGAATGAGAAAAAATATCCTTTTTGGTCAGTCCACACCTTTATGGAAGTCCTTTCTTCCGACAGTCTTTTCCTTTTTCTATATAGTAATTATTTTAAGCTCAGCAGCATCTAAAGAAAAATCTCATTTCGCTAAGAATGCGATTGCGTTGCCTCAAGGATTCGTGAACGTAAGAGGGCAGCCACAGTAAAGGACCAACCGGCACACAAGAAATTACGTTCTTCTTTAATCACTTTGCTTTTTTTATTCCCGGAAAGTTTTCAAGGCGGAACTCTGCATATCCTTTCATGCTTAAAACAGCAGGGTTAATTATGACTTTGCAAAGGTGAAATGCAAAAGTAACAACCACCAAAAAAAGAAGAATTCTCCTACAACAGCAAAAAAAGGAACTTAAATCAGAAATGCGATTTCCTTTTACGCTTGAATTGTGCTTGGATTTATTCATCTAAGAGTCGGGAGACAGTCTTTGTCTTAGGGGTATTAAAGTAAGCGGATGACATGGATTTCGGTGTGTTCCGTTTGAAACATCTTCAAGTGCAACTATATAGATATAGATTTCATTAATCATTCTTGTCTGGTGAAATTTGTTGTAATCCCCGCAATCCTTTTGTATATTAACAAAATCCTTACAATGCTAATTGCTACAAATATTTTCAAAATACTCACTTACCTAGCTATATAGGAAGGTCTGACAATTATTTTTGCAAATTTGCCAAAAACCATCCACAGGTGCTGGTCTTATCTATTGAATCCTTTTCACAAAGCCGATTGCACAAAACAATAAAGTAAATCTTTACAAAGTGATCCCTTCCTATAAGTGCATATTAGACGTCTGCGTCTGCCTTCAGGAAAAGGTAGCACAATAAAAATATTATTTATGGGCACCGGTTTGCTCTTCTCAATAATATCCTTTATGACAAACTCAGGATTATACAAAAGGGTATCACAGTGTGCTAACTCAAGGTCATGACTCACCTCGGACGGAACTAATAAAATTGCAACTGGCCTTTGGCATTTTGAGATATGATAGTAGGAGTGTAGATATAGTTTTAAAAGGATACCACCAGCGTGAAATATGAATTCTTTGTCATTTTCATACTTTATCAGAACAATTAGTGGTGAACCCAGGTAAGAGCCTATAGGTAAGAGACATTTTAAGTGGTTGGCATTGTCATTGAATGCCCTTGGCCACTATAAGTTGAGGATGACGACAATGTATCATTTTTTACTACAGTGGCAGACGTTGCATTTTTTAAAAATTTATGCGCAATTTGAGTGCAAACATGTTGGTCCTACGTGGGAGGTCGTATTACTTACCACAGTTTTTTTTCCACGATTACTTTCCATTTTTAAAGTCGGTAGTATTGGTCAAATATTTCAACTTAAACATCAAGTAAAAGTTATTATTTTAATTATTTGCACAGATTATTGCTTAAAAAGATTATGCGACGGGGGTCTTTCTACAACATAGGTCTATATCCGAACTGGACACTTAGATCCTAGATATTTTGGAATCGCCAGCCGTGGGTGCAATTTTAGCCCGTTTACGTATTTTTTAAATAATTTGTGGCTGCTAACCACAATTTGCACAATTGGCAACTCGACGATACGGATCAGGTTCTGACGGCTTGCAGCTAATTTTGCCAGCGGAAATTATTTTTTTCGTCTCGGGGGTTTTATAGAGACATCTACGTTTCTTTATTATCGAACATTCGAACGCCTGGACAAGTAAACACGCGCCTCGGGCTGAGCAGCGCTGACTACGAATAAACATTAATTTTATTTATATTCATTAAGTTTTAACTCTTGTTAAAAGTTGGACTGTTGGAGTTATAGTATGTTATCCTAATAATAAAATTGTAACTAGGAAATCGAGTTGCGTTCAAATCCTTTATTATTTTCAATCGAGCAACGTTAAAAACCAAATTTTGGTTATAATTGGTGAACCGGAAAGATGGCATTCAGAAAAACACGTCGCCCGAAAATTATTTTGTTCCATACGCTATTGGCATTTTTCCGAGAAAAACGCCTTTAAAGGTTTGCGTACTTTCTACTCCGAAACCGTGTGATAGGATTTTTTTCTTATTTTTTTTAACATGAAGTTAGTCTTACCTACCAATTTTCAAAGTGTTTTGTTAAACCGTTCACATGCTACATTTATTTACGTAAAAGTCTACTTTTTTTACTTGTTTCCCACCTAGTATATTTTAAAACTGATTTGTTTGTCCTTGCACGTGGAACACAAAAATGGATATGGCACAAAGCAATTCTCATTCAAAATATCTGAAAGGCAAGAAAGCATGGAGTTGGATGAAGAAAAATTAATATCGCGATGGCTGGCTTCGTTCATTTTTGTCAACTGCTTTTGTTTCATGGAGTAAGTTTTTTTAACTGCTTTAATGTTTATTTGTTTTCGACGTTCTTGGGGTATTGCTGTCACAACTAAAACTCTGAGCTGAATAATTTGGATCCGTTCCTTAATCATCACCTCTCGGAAAAATAATAGTTAGCATAGAATGCGTTACGTTAAAACAGATGAGTTAGTTGTAATTACTTGAAAAATCTCCCGACGATAGAGAGGAAGAACTAAGATCCTTGGGCAATAATTCGTCATCAAACAAGTTTATTTGCACAAAAAAGAAAATATTTTTTATATCCTGGATTCATTTAAATAAATAGGAAAAATAAGTAAAGTAGGAACTTACTCAAGGATGCGACGGCCACAGAACCACGTTCAGATGAAGCCAGAATCCATAACAAAAAACAGTCATAAACATCCGCGATCGCACGTCCTTTCGCCTTGGCAGTCAAGAGTCAAGCCACGACCCAGGAAGTGAGGAGTGAGGACTAACTGGCTGAACGGTTGAACCGATATGTTACAATGCATAGACGCATACGCAGACAATTACAAGAATTGCAAGATGTCACTATTTAATGTTTCTCGTGCCTTTCTTCTGAGCATCGAACATCACACATCTCGCTCGACGTATTGCTATTATAAACCTTATACATATAGATGATTGCACGAATTTAAGAACATAATCAAAGTTGAATCCTGTCCCTCAGTCGCATTTGTTTTTCAAATTGTTTGAACACAGCATTCACAGTATATACAAACTAAATAGGAAAACTCCCAATAACACATTACTGCAGCATTAGAATACATTTCAGCGGCTGGCTATTAGACTGCGTTGATCTTCCACGTTCCACGTGTGGGTAAATGAGTAAATGAAGGAAATTGCTTTCTCCATTATACAATCACCGCACGTACGTGAAAATGTGCGTAAATCAGAGCACGACCTTAGCACAACATAATAGGTACACGATGCCTACCTACAATCACATTTTCTCCATACATCGGCCGTTATTCCAAAAAAAAAAAAAAAAAAAAGCGACGGCTTTCAGTTGCCCTAAAGTAAACTCATTAAACTGAAAAGAAACAATAAAAATTGAAATTAAATCACAAAAAATTAGCAGCGGCACAGCTATATGTAGGAGTATAGTAGTAAACCTAACCGGGAACTGGAATCAAAATCATTAATCTGAGCCGAGCAGCATTATTCACAATGCGTTTCGACGTGCGTGTCCAAGGGGCCCACATTATTCTGATGACAATAAAACCTCAAATCGAAATCAAATATTCCATGCAAGCAAAACGTTAAAAAGCTCTCTCAAGAATCACATTATAAAACAACAACACGCCAAATAACACCGGAGAACGAAATGACAGCCCGTACGCGCGCAGAAAAGAGCCAACACAAAAAAATGATCTAATTTTATTGTTATCACCGTTATTTCGGAAATATTTAAATTTTAATGTTTGTTTTATTAGAGCGCTTATAAGCGCGTTTTCGACAACCATCATGCGAACAACGACCATCGGCTCCGCATGCTCTCGCTCGCTAATTTAGTCCACAGAAGATTAGATACTTAATCTATTTCGCTCATTTTTACGGATCCAAGTAGTGAGCCAGTGAATTTCTGATGAATGAAGCTAGAGAGTGATAGATTTTGTCGACTCGAATTTGTATTCGAAGCGTAGTCTTGGCGATTTTGATTTCGCCGCTCGATTGATAGTAGGTACGTACTACGTAAATTTCTAAAGTTATGCTGCTGGATAAAAATGGAGAAAAATTAGGCTGCACGATTTATGGTAGCTGATGACATTTTCGTTGACGTCGTCGTTCGATATTTGGAATTTAAAAGATATGATTGTCGTGATAGCGGGCAGGTACGGTGAGTAATGGCTGTACACATCCGTTAGATGTGGTCATTAACATGGCGGCAGGAAAATGGACTTTATTTGGAATTGTCGTAAACGAGATTATTTCTTTAATTCTCTTAATGAATCTGTAATGAAGCGTTTTAAGTGCCTATGGAGGTTTTAATCTATTTCTGAGATTTACTAGCATCATTATACGGATATCGGCAGATCTGAGTTTAGGTCATGTAACTCGATGGATGGAGATACACAGTTGGATGTACACGTACAGTTGTGCACATCCATTTACACAACTAATCGTTTCATGGTACATATCATTTACCACCCCCTTTGTTCCAAATGGCGTAATTATTTATGCAAATTCTCTACTCAACTCCATATTGAAAAATTTCCAAATTATTTGATTCAATTAAAGCAGCCATTTTAACAAACAACCCTACGCACAACCGTATGCATAATGATATGCGTATAAGATACACACGCTCCATAGAGCATCTTCGAGGAAAAATCGTTTTATTGCTCTCGGTTCTAGCAAAAGTCTGGGGGAAAGAAAAAATGGATTCATGAATAATTCCAACGGGTGGTAGAAACGTACCACCCCTGTCTTTCGATTTCTGCCGCAAAGAATTTCAAAACTTTACAACTCTCGGCGGAAGTTGCTCGTTCAAAGTGTGACGCATGGTACACGCGCATAGATAATTATGGCAATTTTCGAAATTTCAATTTACCGTCACGGTAGTTTAAAGGAGCGGCAAGGAAGGTTTTGAAGCTCTTCTATGATTGCATACAAATCTCACAATTTTTGCTTTGGTGGAGTTGGTGTGATGTTTTCGATTTTGGTTTATGAAAATTATTCCTTCAGTAGTAGTTAAAGTTTTGTTTATATCTTTTATGAGCTTGACTTGACGCATCGCCTAATTGAATGCGCATTAGACTAATTAACTTTAAGGACGAAATGCACTAGTTCGCCTATTGATGTCAATTTGAGCTATTTTAAGACTGTTTAAGTTTAAGATTAAGATTTTCATTTGACTCTTTAGGCTTGTCTAAAAATTTAAGTGAGTCCTTGAATGTTCTCTGTTACTTCGAATCTTATATATAGGGTGGCTGATGAAAGACGCTACCAAAACAAAATTTAAGAACTTTTTTTGTATTTTCTAAATCTTGTTAATTTTTATTTTATATGGCAGATTGATTTTTAGATTTAATAAAAAAATGGATAACTGGGACACTGAAACAAGAATTAGAATTGTCCGACGCTATCACGCACTGGAGTCCGTAGTTTCGGTTCAAAAAGAGTATATGCGCACGTTTGGCGGCAACCTGCCGAGCAGATGGACCACAATGAGACTTGCTAACAATTATGCCGAGCATGGGACAATCGAAAGAAGGTCTTACCATCGAAACCCTTCAGTTCGGACGACAAGAAGCTTATCTGCTCAAATGGGTATAAGCAGACAGTCATTGCAGTCAATTATGCACAATGGTTTCGACTTATTCCCATATAAAATTCAAATGGCCAACAAACTGAGCTCAGCAGACCTGGCGATTCGGTTGGAATTTTGCCAGAAGATGCTTCAAATGGCGGTAGAGGACGGAAACATGTTAAACTGTCTTTTTATGTCTGACGAGGCCCATTTCCATTTAAACGGCAACATATAAAAACAAAATTGTCGAATATGGAGTGTTTCCAACCCACAGATACTCCAAGAGACGGAATTGCATCCACTTCGTGCCACAGTGTGGTGTGCATCACGCTGCAGTGTCGGACCCTACTTTAAATTCCATTATTTTTGAAACTAATTAAGCTATATTTAATAAAATTGAGTGAGCTTTAACATGAATAAAAGAAAATTGAATTCCATACACTGAAAAAAATGTTATTTGATTTTCCTAATGTAACAACATTCATCAGCCACCCTGTATCACTAAAGAATTAATAAGTTAAGCTTTAAGTTGTTTGAAATTCTCTAAGTTCTTTGAAAGCTTTCAGGTTTCTAAAGGCTTTTGAAAACTATCCTTTTTTGGTGTCTTACAGTTGAGAAGGAATTGAGCTGACCTACACATTTTGCAGGTCTGCAAGTCCAAATGTCAAAGTTACATACATTTTCCTTTCTGCGAAACATAAAATATTAATGCAAACCGCACAATAAATTCCATCGCACACTCAAATCCATCCGAGATCGATTTGAATTAAATACGCATTGTCAAAAAGCATTCTCACACAGAGTGACCCATTCAAGCAATTCATTAAGCTTACATCAACGACAACAATAAATATTAGCCTCATAAACGTCATCAACAGTCGATAAATACACCTTGTTAAGTGCCATCTTTGACAACAAATCGAAAAATAAATTTCAATAAAAATACACCTCCAAGTCATAGCAAACAAATCAGCAAGCAACGAACCAGGGCCACCTAATGAACACAATAAATACCCGATGGTTATAACAACGCTCACTCGTGGACTAAATTTTTACCGCGCCTCCGCCTAAACTCATTCACGGTTTTAAATTAGTCGTCAGTTCATGTTTGTTGACTGTTGTGCGACAATATGATGTCGGTCGCCCCGAAAATAGAGATCGCGTCCAAAATGAAGAGATGCCTTATCGGACCAGATCGTTTCTGCTACTGTCAAATTAGCAATTTAAATCAAGCCCCAGTGTGTGTGTAGTGTGTTATACAATATGCCACTCAGTCTGACTGATCAACTAATTATTGTTATGTTGGCAATTTAATTTGTTAAGTTACACTTGTTCACATGTCAGACTCGTCGCGCTGCTGAGCGTAGGAGGTGTTACCCGGATGGATGTCTCATGCGTCAGGATCGGTTTTTAGTCTAAATTAGTGAGCCACCCAGCAGCGACGGATATGCAAATTTTATTGAAATCCAATGCACCACTCAAATCGGTTGCTGTATACGGAATTGGTTGAACAAAAAATAAACGCTTGATTGCACTGACAAATGCCGATGTCACTAAGTCCTCCCCACGAGGCGCGTGAAAAACAGGAATCACCATTAAGTATCTCAGCCAGTCTCACATATAGATATAACGCACAACACACGACTTAATTGCTTCAACACTTTGTCATTTAAAATAAAAACATCATTGGTGACAAAAAACTCTAGGCATCTATGAAACTAAAAACGGAAAAAAGGACGCCTAAAAAACGAAAATCTCCAATGAAGGATCAACAGTGTACTATAGCCAGCCGGTGTATTGTACATTAACCAGCATTTAGCAGGCAATCCTACGGGCCATGTGGGCGGTTTGAACACATGTTGCTCCTGGAACACGAACAGGGATAACACAGAAAAAAAGGAAGCACAACATACAACATCAAACATACTATTAGTAGTTTGTAGAGCTTTGTTTTTATTGCAACAATAAAAATTAACACCGCGGTTAGCAAAACACGCAGCGGGTAAACCGTGGAACACGGTGGGCGAGAAAAAAAATACCTCGCACACATTAAAGTGACCAACTCTATAGGGCATTGCCTAGATTCTCGCTCACGTGAGTGTGATGATGAAAAAAAAAAAAAAATATTTGACACCAATTGAGGGCACGCATGAGATGCCCTTGATGCATCATCAGACCGCAAAACAATTGTCAATTGGCGGAGGTTATGCACCGGAGAGAGTGGTAATTCTCTTTCTGTTTTTTTCAATTTTTTTTTGTATTCCCTACCCCCCATTTCAAAGTGCATTATTATTATACGCAAATTAATTAACAACATCACAGCCGGGCGATAAAAAAGGTTAAAATGTGGACATAAAAAAACTGCCGTTGACAGGTTCATTGATTTCCAGCCAGTAGTGGAGTAGAAAAATAATACTTGCTGATAGATTTGTTGACCGCAATTTTCATTACGTATTGTTTAAGCTTTTTATTACTGCTATAGTGACTTTGATTGAGAGCCGCATGTGAATATCATTGGGTTCAGAAATTAAAACGAATTCACAAATTAACGCGTGATTATTGACTGATTACGGATATTTTTAAAAGACCTCGTTAAGTTTTGTTGAGGTGAAGTAAGTAAATACGTTTAGACTATAATTAAATATTGGAGATTGCGA
Organism: Cheilosia vernalis; assembly: GCA_949126925.1. Classification (NCBI taxonomy): domain Eukaryota; kingdom Metazoa; phylum Arthropoda; class Insecta; order Diptera; family Syrphidae; genus Cheilosia; species Cheilosia vernalis. The sequence goes on from OX421362.1 coordinate 10,639,789, forward strand.
CCTGTCATTTAGTGAGTGAGCCTTGGAGAAGTAGCTATGTAGAAAAAGTTAAATAACAGAAATTGACTACTTGACCTGACCCTGAATCAACTGTGCGTTATGAAAATTGCTACTCAAATCCACTTGAGACTTTTTCTGTCTGCTCATCTGTTGGTTGCTGAGGCTAAAAGTGAATTTTAGTAGAAAGGTCCTACTTTTGTTTCTACTTGTAAATAAATGCAAGAGATAGTGGGAAATGACTATGGAAATGTTGAAATTATGGACTCCACTCCTGACTTAGGTTGACAAATACCAACTGCGTCCAGAATTCAAATTGTTATTGGATTATGAATTTGTTCAGTGATTTATATTGTGTTTCGAGTTGTTGTCTTAATTCATTTAAGAGGATATCATCAAAAACCCACTGTTATTGTACCTGACCTTTACTTTCAACAAACCTTCTAATTAAGAGCGTACACCGGCTAGTTAATCACACTATACCAGATAAATCCTTAATCTACACGCCTTCACTCCAAACTGTCTTCACAAGGACACGACGACTCTGACCAATTGATGAATAATTCCGAGAAAACTGATTTCCCAATTCGATCTGCACTTCAAAGTTTCACCGTTTCACGATCTACGACCATATACGTAATATAAGAAACAAGGATGAAGATTTGATAACTCATAACTAGGCGTGACTTCTGACACTCGTAAAATATACCAAAGCACCACCACACTAAGAGTGTTAAAAGATTATTATACTTGGATTGCTTAAGTGAGCTGATTGTTGCTACAGGCAAGTAGGATGCACTTAATAGCCCATCATGACCAGCACCTTATACCGCTTGCACGAATCACCTTTACAAAACATGCAAAGCAGCTTTGTCTGACTGCGGGAAATTATGTGACACGGACATTAGGGAAGAATTCGCGCAAAAGCCTCAGCATACCGTATTTCCTCAGGGCATATTGCGCAGCACATTATTCACATTGTGTAATAAAGACTGGATATGAGATCCTTTGAATTGTTGCTTCATTGGGACGGAACAAATTTCTTATGGAGTTACAGTGAGGCAGTTACACCGACATGTAAGTGTCGGATGATGATTTGTGATCTATTTTAAAGTGCTCACACTGAATTAGCTTACCAATAACAACTAAATGGAGGGGGGGGTTTACGGTTTTTGATGTTTTGTTCTCTCGCCACCAGGGCCGGACTAACATCGATGCAATAGCATTTGGCTAAGAAATAGTAGGGCGGCTGGACTTTTAGGAGCTATAATAATATGTACTTATTTTTACAAAGCTACGTAATAAAAATGAGTCCTTTTGGAATATATTTTAAGGACGTTGAGGTTGCTAAAAAGTTTGCATTGTTTAAGAAAAAAAAAAAAAAAAAAAACAGTGTATCGGAGTAAAGTGAAGCCGGTATAAACCGTACACTCCTAGTCAAGATAGTTTTCCAATAGTACTGTCATCCTTTCAAAGATATCTTGGTACTATAAGTTCTTGTACTACAAGCAGAAATTTTAACCTTAATTGATGGAATTTTTGCTCGGTTAAAAAAAAATGGATTAAATTTAACTAAGTACCTGTAGAAAATAAACAAGTATTTGTTGTTGAAAACTAGCGAGTTAAAAAGGTTACTGTTAAAAATAACACACTTTATCAGTTGGTGTCAACCATGTTACTCTGTTGTTATTAGTTAGTTTGTTATTTACGAACGAGAAAATTTGGAGGGGAAATTGATAAATCGGATATTTTTGATCTAGTTTCGTTAAACAAGTTGACTCGGTTATTTTGAATCCACTAACTCTGTAAGAGCTATATTAACAATATCACTTCGTAGTTTTTAACCGAAAGTGGGTTGATTTTAAATAAGTGAATTTTCTGCGTGTACCCGGTGGCAAGAAGCCATGATTTTCTCTTTATATCTATCTATCTGAGAATCTATATATATAAAAGGCAATGAAGTCCGTGTGTGCGCGCATAACTCGATAAAGGATTGTTGGATTTCAACGATTTTGCGCTTGACGGTTTCGCTTTGGACCAAGGAAGGTTATAGGCTACTTTTTGTCGCGAAAACGAAACATTGAGGGGATGAAAAAGGTTATGAAAGTTTGTATGGGGAAATGCACTTTGAAAAATAATAAACGGGGTGGAAATCGAGTATGTAGTGATACTTCAAATACCTATAAAAAAAAAATATTTTTAATTTTAATGGTAATTGTTGTTGTCAATTACTTTAATTATTTTGCAAGCAAATTGTTGTTGCCAACAATTCTGAAATTTATTTTTTTTAAATACACCTAATAAGTTTGCTTATGTTTACTATGTCCATTTTGGAATGGAGTAGATACTTCGATTTGTTTGATGGTGTTTGAATCATTTTTGTTTGCCAAATATTTTCAGGATCCTTGCATTTGTATGAGTGAGTAAGTTGAAATGTTTGAGATGACGATGATGATAGGCAACACAAGAGTTGTTGAGCGTTTTGAGTTTTTACGCGCATAACTCGAGACATGATGGTTAGTTTTTAAAGATTCTGAGCTTGATGGTTTCGATTGGGCCCAAGGCAGGTCATAGGCTACTTCATGTCTCGAAAACAAAACTTTGACAGGATGATATTATAGAGGATGAAAGTTTGTGTGGGATTCGGCGATTCCAAGACAAATTTGATCATGCCGCCATCGCCAGTGAGAAGGGCAAACGTTTCACGCCGCAGAAAATCAGGACTAACAGTCAGATCGGAATACTAGCAATCGAGAGAATATGTCGGAACTCCGGGAAAGAATATCATGCAGTCGTCCATACCATACTGGATACCGAGATAGACAACAACACAATCGTCATCAGCATAGCGTTCCATGTTTCTCACATGGTCAGTTGTATGTGGCGTGCTCACGTGTCGGCAAACCTCTCGCGAGTGCCAAATCTTTCGTGAATTACCAGGCACGCAGAAATCACAGCTGGACTACAACTTACAAAAATGTCGTAGACCAGCACCTCTACAATATGCAATGCAAGCCGAATGAAATTCCTTTCATTGCTGTGTAACAGTTGATGTCATTTAACTTGCGGCGATGGATTGCATCCATTTATGAGCTGGGGCATATTAATTTCAGCTTTTTGTTGGTGTGAAATAAAGCATGTTTTTCATTTATGATGGTGTCACATTTCTTTCCTGTGACGGACATCTTGAGGAAATTCGGTGCCAAATATTTTGTGAATTACCAGGCACGCAGAAATCACAAATTTAATCTTCAAATGAACTCCAACCGGAAAATTTCAACAACACGATATGGAACAACCATCGATGCTGTCTTCCAGCGTAATCTAAATAGATTACAGTCTCGAATGTACACATCTTACTTCAGCTTCCACAATCCGATTGTATCTATTCTACCGAAACTAGCACAGAACGAATAACTTATTGTTATTTCATAATATATCAAGAATTCGGTTATTACAACTCCCTTTTTTCTCAATGACGTGCATCAAGCCACACACACACCGCACGCACCGTTTTGCACATATATTTCGGGACTGTCGCACAATTTTTTTTTTTTAATATGATCATATCTTGGGAATAGACTCTTCCGTGTTAGAAATGGAAACGAATACTCGGAGCTAAAAGAAAATTCGGCCGGTGTACCGCAAGGAAGCGTCCTTGATCCGCTTCTCTATTAGTTATATACTCGCGATATACCAAGAGAAGGTGGCACTACCCTTGCTACGTTCGCCGACGACACAGCTATCCTAGCAGTAGGTAATACAATCGAAGAAACGACTACAAAACTGCAAACCGCAGTGAATAAGGTAAATGAATGGACAAGGAACAAGGAACGGATCGCCCTCAACGAAACTGAATCTCTTCACGTGAATTTCACCTATAAGAAAACTAATGACTTGCCAATTTTTCTAAACTTGGCCCGAATACCCTTTGCAAACGAGGCCAAATACCTGGGAATGACACTCGACGCAAAGCTGAAATGGAGTTCGCATGTGAAAATGAAACGTAAAGAACTCGATATCAAATATAGAGAAATGTACTGGTTACTCGGAAAACATTCCCAGCTCAGTACTGATAACAAACTGCTTTTATACAAGCAAGTGCTAAAGCCGGTGTGGAGTTACGGTATACAACTTTGGGGTTGTACCAAGAAAACAAATGCCAATATTCTACAAACTTTTCAAAATAAAGTGCTTAGAGAAATTGTACAAGCACCGTGGTATATTAGAAACGACGATATCCATAGGGATCTCGGAATTCCAACAATCAAAGCTGAAACTAGAAGCTTCGCGAGAAAGCATAGAAACCGACTAATCGGACATATCAACAATACAGTCCGACTAATCTTGGACGAGAGCAATTTATTGCGCCGACTACAAAGAACGAAACCGTTCGACTTGGCAAGATAAGATTAACCGCGTTTAATTTTCGGAACACGCAGGATCTTTCATTGGAAAATAACCTGTCAAAAGTTGTTATTTCAGGATAGAAAAATTGCTTGATAAGTTATATCTTAGTTGCAGTAACTAAAAATCTTTGAAGGGTGTTGTTTTTAGTCAGTAAAAATATGACACTACTATGAGAACGCGCTTGCTATTCTCAGTGTCTTTGGAAGATTTTCACCTACCCTCGGAAAAATATAATTTTTGAATAAAGAATTTAAAGTGACCGAAAGCGAAAGCTCGGAATTATTAGTTTCATTAACTACACTAACTACATTAACGAATTTTTGCGGAACGAAGTTCGCCGGGCCAGCTAGTAGGTTTATAAATAAAATTTTTCTTCAAACAAAGTTCAAATTACTGTAGCTTTTTATAGTATCAACTCGGCCGATAAATATGTCTTCCAAACTATTTTTCATTTTTATTTTATTCTAAACTTTGCTTTCAACTGGAACGGCAACTACTCTGTTATTGCAATAGAGAATTTGGCTAACTTGCCACACAATTGGAAATTAAAAGTCCGCTCAGTAATAATTTTGCTACGCAACCTCAATCCACCGAAACTTTATAACGGAACATTCTACGGCGAAGATGTAAGGTTTGTTCCTTAACTTTTCTCAGTGGAGGGGTAATATCTTGCTCTCTCTAAGCATCTTTCGAGTTAAGGAACGGCATTGAGTAAAAATTCGTTGGTATTCGTAATCGAGTTAGTAAAAATTCGTGAAATATGAAAGTAAACGAACAGAACTGTTCTCATTTTACGAATTCTGCTTACTCCGCACGATTTGACATTTGTATATAAGCGCTTTAAATTTCCTGCGCGTCTTGAATTTTTAATACCCATTTTGAATTGTATGTGGCTTGGTCATGTCTGCAAACATCAGGCTTTGTATGGAGTGTTTCGCGAAGCTTATTCTTTCACTGATGGGCTCTTTATCTTTCAAACGTCCAAAAAAACTTTTAGGACAACAAAGACAGTTTATAATGACCAGAATACAGTGTTTATTCAAATATTGTTGAAAAGCGCATGATTCCCATTACTTAAACTTCACGGCTAATATATTTGGAAAGCATATTATTCAGTTTTTTGTTGCACTTTACGTTAAAAATTTCAGTAATTTTTTAACATAATTTTCTTCATCTTGTTTGACACTCACATAATCGCGAACTAACTTGGTCCATTAAAAAGCGGAATGTGCTGAACATCGACATTGTTATACTTCAGTTAAACTTTTGGATAAAGAACTTGAATTAACCGAATAGTAGGCGTTTCTTATTTTACCCACAAGATCTATATAGATCATTATTGTTGTATTGTATTATTGTTGTAAACAGTTTAAATCAATGATCTATATAGATCTTGTGGGTAAAATAAAAAACGGCGAGTATAAAGCGTTGTGCATGCTCGAAATTATTATTTTCATTATACCTACCTACATAACGAATTAGGGCGGAACGAAGTTAGCCGGGTCGTCTAGTAATATTATAAAACCATGTACTATCATTGAATTTATTTAAACAAAGAATAATAATAATAAAACTACCCGACTGAATAATACAGCAAATTTCAAATATCTTTTGCAACGATTTCCGTTGGACGGCATGCCTACCTAAAATTCGATCACTCCTCCATTAAGCGACCCAATAAAAATACCCAGAAAAAATTAGCTGACCAATTATTTCAGTCGGCCATCAAAGTCGTCAGACTCTAAAGCTACTTAGTCGTCAAGCTGCTAATCGGGTTTAACATTCTAATTCATTTTATTGATCGAAAGCCAAACACAACCATATATATACCAAAAATCCGCCGCTTTGAATCATACGTCCGCACATGCCTCCATTTGTATTTATTTGTTCTTTGAGTTATTGTTAATATTTTCAATGTCTCTGTCTCTGCTTTGCCTTTCGATTGAAATTTATTTCTGTGTTTATCTAATGTTGGAATATTTTTATTCAGCCAAATAAAAGCTACAATACGGGATGTGGCTTCACACTGAAGACTGAACAGAGTGCTTATTGGCGTCGGTATTTGTATTTAATTATTAAACCACCTTATAAAAGCGATTTATATTTCTTTTTATCTTCTCTGGGTTTGGCTAAAATCAATATTTTAATTTATAGCCTTTTGGGCAGTCGTGAATGGTTTGTGGATATTTGTTTAATATTTATAAGTAAGGTCCGCAGACATTATGGACAAGTTTTGCTTGGCATTTTCACTATTTATCGGTTTGTATTGATTTTGAAAAGAAGAAATCACCTGACAACTCGTGGGAACATACAAATTTTAGCCTGAATTTCAAACTTATTAGATATGCAAAGTTGCAGCCGTGAAATATTGCCATTTGCAAATTACCGATTAATTATATTAGCAATTTATGCACATTGCCTCATTAGGTATGAGAAAAATTAAATGGAATACTAAGAGTGTGCAGAAATTCGTGTAGAAAATCATCACCTGCGATTAGCTTAACCGCAATTTATTGTCGACCGAAATGCCTAATTAGTTTTTGGTAAGACAGTTGTGGTCTTGGAAGTAGTTGCTTTCGGAGAAATTTAGCCTTGCGACGTTAAAGCTTACGAAATGAGCAACTACTGTGAAATGTCTCATTGCTGACAAATTAAGTGTCCTTTGAATTGGACGAACTGGAGATTTAAGCTAAGTTTACATAAAGTAACTAATAACAAAATAATCAATGCTGCGCCATTATCCAAAAAATAAGTTTACATCTAATGTAGGTACATGACATTTCAAAAATACATATACAAGAAACCAGAAAAATCGTTGATTTAGAAAAGCTGCTAGGATCCTTTATGACCCTGGAGCGTTAAGTGCTTAACTACTGAGTAAATTGAAGATTGAATACGATCGCAGGTTATGGAAAAAAGACAAAATGGTTATAACCAAATTCAATTGGCAACTCATGTAAAGCATTCTCTAAAAAGTTTCAACATATTGTTATTCCGTATGTATTCTAAAGGTGCACATGCACTTAAATACATAGCAACAAAGTACCTATAAACCGAAACAATATACCACAAACACTCCTCTATGACTATCATGGTCTAACTTCAATTGAATCGTGCACAATGCTCAAACTTCAAATACACAAATAAGCAAAAGGAGAGACAAAAAAATCAAAACAAAAAAAAAAAAAAAAAAAAAAATCAGCCTAACCAAAGGACAATTGCCGCACAACATAACAAATTCCCATCTAAATGTGGCGCCCACAAAAACATCTTCCCTATGTATGTCTCAATATCGTCTCCTAACCGTACACCACGCTCGTCTCTGATCTCATGTACCAATCGCGGATATATTACATTACATCTTAGGACCATACCGGGAGAGAGACACACAGCGCGCCAGAGCTATCCAATGCCGCATTTATCTTCATGTTCCCTCGACCGCAACCAGCACCAGCAATACTCGTAAGACGTTGGACACAGAACCCAAAACAAACATCTTCACAAGGAGTCTTGAATTCTTCTTCCAGATTCTTTGATTCGAGAATTGCATTTGGGTTTCCTCTTTGTGGGCTGTGCACTGTTCACAGTGGCTTCAGGGACCTTAGCTTCCATGGTGTAGTAAGCGGAATGAAAGAAACTCATTTAGCTGCAGCGGCTTAGTCAGCGAATCGAATTAATTTTGCACAGAAAAACTCGCAGCAAATACCCTAAGTGAGGTGTACACCAACAAAAGGGTATAGAGAGAGAAAGATATGTTGCTAGCGCACCGATGATGTTAAGCGTAGGATAAAATGTTATTAACCAGCGAAGGGTAAAAAAAAATACCCACTAAGAGACCCTATCCAAGACTGTGCAAATTTTATGTGCAACATATGGGTAAATAATTTGGAGCCTTCTATACACGCCCGGGCATTCGGGGGAGCTTGAGAACAAAAAATAAATATACAGGATAGATACATTTCTTAAGGACAGACGAAGAAGAAGATTTCTTCGCGATGATTTTTCGAATTCTGTATGCAAATAATGCAAAGTCACGATTTCATCGTTCAGTGTCCTTCTCTCGAAGGAAGATGCAGTGCAAAATACATTTGGCCATTTGCGGTGGAGAAATTATTTAAGGCCAACGGAAAACGACGATGGCGGATGTTGTCTCTGTTTAAGAAGGTGAAACGGGGCGGGACAATATTGTATCAGCTGAATCGGTATTGCTTAACTAAGAACTAATGAATTTGGGAGTTGCATACCGATTTGTCCTTTTTTGCTTTGGAAATACTTAGACAAAGGGTCCCTGACTTTCAAGATGTGCTGACCACCGCCGAGGGCTGAGCTTAAGTATCATCTCCTAAATATATTCGAGGCCCTAAGCTGTTAGTTCCAAAAGGATTTTATGAAACCTTCAGTTAAAAAGCATGTTTTTCGCTAGTAACATAAAAAACAGTTTCCAATAAAATCAGAACTTGACTTATAAAGGGCGCAATTTTCCATTACAAGGATTACAAATTGCACATGAATTCTATATGCGCTAATTTGTCATAACAAGCACCGTGCACCCATATAAAAAGTGAATACCTATGCTCCCTTTAACACACAATGCAGGCGCACTCTACCATTAATAATAGCACCCATTGTCATCTGACCCACAAAGGACAAACAATAAAAAAAGAAGAAAAAAAAATATGGGAATCCTTGTGACGACATATTGTTAGTTTGCAGTGTGTGTGTTATTGAAATTTAATGCAACCCAAACATATCCTCTATTTATTGACTGTCATCCCTACAAATAATAATAAAAAAAGAAAACACACAAGGAACGACGAAATAAAACCTTAGCCGCTTCGGGCAATTGTCATCAATTCACAATGCATCCTCCCTGATAATTTGTCGTATGCCCTCAGGATAGCCAAGGCCCCTCTTCCGAATGTCACCAGCCAACTATACCGATGGTAAGTGCATCCTCTATGTTAACATATGTCCATTGCAATCATTTGTCGCGCAATAATTTTACGTCGTCAATAAAAATAGGAACAAAACGAACGAAGGATAACCAAAAAAAAAAAAAAGAACGAAAAACACAAAAACTCACCCATCCAATTGAACTTCCTGAGGAAGCCCACCGCTGTTCATTGTGCACCCGATACAAATGCTCATTCATTGATATGAGGAAGATATCGATTTGTGTATAGTCGTGGATACCCAGTCAAGTTATCGGTAGCCTGGGGCTCGTAAATTCCCTGAAATGGTAACAAATAAATAACCTTCCTTATATTTTTGCGGATCACTATCACCACGCACCGGTTTATCCGTCGGCGGTTTTCCGCTTTTGACCTCTTGCAGTTGCAGCTCTAATTCATTTCTGAGTTTTATGATTTTTTTGAGTGATGTTTGAATTATGAATGTGAGGACTGAGGAGAGCAACTGGCGGTTCCGTCTGGCCGACTTCCAATTTGGATTGGAACTCATTGAACTTGTACTTCCTTATGGGTATTTAATTTTCAATTTTTTGTTCCCTTTTTGGAAGGCGGCGCGGCGTGCATTTATGGATCGTTACAAATTAGTCATGATGGCTTTTTAATAATTTGGCTGCATTTGTATCGATTGTTTTTTATTTTTTCGTTTTTATGCTTTGGAAGACCTCGAATGAAACGATAAAAGTTGGTTATTTATGATTATTGCCGAAGGAATTGAATTTGTTAGACTGGCCCAGCTCTTCATTGCTATCATCAACAGTTGCTGTTGGTTGAGGGTGATGCCGATGGTGATGATGATTGACTTTCGATTACAGTTTGGCAGATGTAGTGCAGTTGGCGGTGTGCTATAAGTTAATTGGTTTCGTTAATACTTTAAGTCATATGAATGACTTGGCATTTTTAGTAAAAAAAAATGATGGTGTGCATAAGACCGTTGGCAACAATACAGCAGAAGTTTTGATGCATGTGCGGTGAATTGTATGACCCGAAAATCGCCTTAGAGAAGCCCATTTGTTCTGCAGAGTTTAAGGCGCCAAATGGAAATATATCACAAAATATTTCGGTCAATTGGTTGTGCGTAGTGTCTAAACTTTATGAGATTTGGAACCTTTCCTTCAAAGCTGTAGAGTCAGCAATTAAGGGATCAGATTTGGAGGCATGTTTCAAGTTTTAGTTCAGTCTTATAAAGATGCTTACATGGTCTAGGTCTATCACATAAATGGTGCGAAAAGCCATAGGCAGCTTAGATTTCCTGAAGACCGCTTCTATTTCCCACAGTCAGCTTCTTGTAGACATGTTGTCTTACCCTTTCTTGGAAGTTTTCTGTTTTTTTTTTCCTTTCTTGTCATCGTATTGCCATTTAAGTGTGAGGTATCAGAGAGATCTTGAATATCTTTGCAGAAAAGAATTTTATTTGCATCTCAACTGACAGTTGCGCCAGGTGGTCAATAGAAGTCAAAACTATTAATGGATTCTTGTATACTATAGAGCTCTTATTCTGTTGCAGCAAAAAATTCTCCCAAACTTCAGTATAAGGCTTATATTCTCGTAGATATACGACTTTCCTATATATACCTCACTATTTCATATGAGTTGTTAATTGTGCTGACCTTTATTATTGCTCAATAATCGTTTTTAAAAGAACACTATATCACAAACAATATACCGCCCCGACCCTAATGAATCAATCGACAGTATTTTTAATTAGATTAAATGACTTATGGTCTACTAATACTTCGTTTCATTAGTATGCAACACGCATATAAATCACGTTGCTTTACTGCTGCAAATAATCTAATTAAATGCAGTAAATAAAAATACACGGCACATACATATATATAGGGACAAATGAAAACAATATCCCTAGAAAGTTCTTCAAAACAAAGGTGAAATTCCACAGCATTATTGGTAAATCCATTGTAGTGCAATTATGCAAAATTTAACACCAACACAATTGCATCATCCGCTATACGAAACAATCCAAAGCTCCAATATATAGTTGGTTGCAAACACACATCCGAAATGAATGCAAATCACCTTGCATGTTTATTCTGTTATGCGAAAATAATACCTAAAAAGGATTATCTTCTGTTGGTGGAACAGTAAAGGATAAGTAAGAATGTTTTTGTGGCATACGGCATACCCACGAGGGGATGGGTAGGTGGTGCATTTGCGTTGCTATTTATATCTTTGGCCATCTATTTGTTTCTCATATCCAAGTATGGTATAGATATAGAAATACGTTCAAACAAGTGTGCTACGAGTATATCGGAAGCCACACCAACGTTGTACCTTTGAAATGCGAAAAAGAAGAGGTGGAAACAACTCACGACCTCCTGTATGCTTCCGCGTTAAATGCAATTTCTCTCTTTACTAAGCCCATCAAACAGCAATCATTAAACTATAACTTGATATTATATCAAAGTGATGATGTTAGCGCAGATGTTAACACTGGGTATTAGAAGGATATGGACTGCGAGTTCAGTGGCATAAATTAAGCTTAGACTCGAAAAAACATGCGAAAAGAAACTAAAGTACCTATGCAATGTGCGTTAACTGGATATGAGTAAAAAGATACACTTTTGTTGAAGGCAGATATATGGTTTCATTTCTGAGAAAAATTGTCCTTGCAATGACAGAAATAGTTAACCTTGCAGATATTTATTAGATTTTTATATTACATACATATATACTTATAGTTGTTTGAAGAGATGGAGTTTTTTGTTTTTAAATACAAATCATGCGCGTAAATATAAATACCTTCGTTTTTTTTTCGAATAAATAATTTACAAAAATTCACTAAACGGGTTATAGCATACCCGTTTAACAAAATATTTAAAAAATAAATCACAAATTGTAATTTAACAAAAATTCTTCACGTTAAATGATTTCACTAAAATTAAAACCAACTCTTCTATAGTCTAAAAAAAATAATTATTGAACCTAAATTACACTGGACTCTTATTGCGTAATTTACGAAACGATCGTCGTCGAAACGATTAAACAGAGCGACATCATACAACATCATCGTCGCATCGTTCATCATTCTGATTTTGAACAGTTCGAACATGACTGTAAACGTACACCCAAAAAATGAATGGAAATTTGAAATGTTTTTTCTTGAAGAATTGGTTTTTGTCATTGATTGAAACAAAAATGGCCATTTAATGCAAAAAGAGATAGGTAATAGTATTTTAGTTGCATGAGTTTAAAAAAAAAAAAAATCAAGGAATTCAATTTTATGGTGGCATTAAAAATACATATATGCAATTATAAAACAAATAAATAAAATTCATTTGATATTTAGAAAAGGGTGTCTTTTCCTTAAAATATTTAAGGGTTAAAATATTTGGGTCGAAATTTTGGCGAGGTCAAAATCTGTTTTACAAAATTCTGCTTTACAAAATTCTTCAAATAATAAAAAAAAGTTTTGGAATATGTTAAAAAGCGCGCGCAAACCTTTTTCTTTATAATTTATGTAAAACATTCTACCTACTAAACCTACCTACTCACTTGTTATAGAAGAAGAGGTTAAAGGAGTTTTTTGTTGGTTTTAAATATGCTTCTTGGTTTAGACAAATATTCTGTTAGTAGACCCTTGTGAGTGAAAGTGTGCTTCTAGAGTTAAAATGAATATATCTGTAATTAAATCCAATAAAGGAAAACATAAGGTAAATTTTTTTTTGTGTTCCTGGTACTCACCTGTGTAACCTTCTTTATATGAAATACATATATTGTAATTTGTTGACAAAGTTTAAAAATATTTGTTTTCTTTAAATTCGTAAATTGAGGAATAAAACAGAATAAGCAGAATTTATGTGTTTAAAATATTGCCTGTTAGAATTTTAAAAAGCAGAACAGAAAAAAAAAACAGAATTTTGAATACCATAATTTTTGTGTTAAAAGGCAGAATTTTGAAAGAATTTCGACCCGCTCCCAATATTTATTTCTACACACTCTCTCTCAGACCTATTTAAAACTGAAAAAATCACCAAAAACTTCGAAACGATTGCACAGTAGAATAGAATCGTTTTGACAATGGTATTTGCCAGTTAAATTAGTAACACGAAGCACCAAAAAAACCATGATCGTTCAATCATTTCGACGATTTTCGTTTTTTGTTTGTTACAGGAAGTAGAAGCATCGTCGAGACGACGTCGTTCGATCGTTTTGTGCTTAGCGATTATCCCTAGTAAACTTATTTTTTAAAAAAACTAAAGTTTTCCCTAATTTTTGATATAGCACTATGAACTACAATACCAGAATGGAATTTCTTTACCATATCTATTTACAAGGATATTCACCTGAAAGGAACCATTAAATTTGAATTCATTTAAAATCGAATTAGGCAATAAAACAAGTGAAAGCAAATAGGTACCTACAAGTTTACTGATCAAATCAGAAAACAGAAGAAAAGAAATGTTTACAAGCTTTACCTACGCATTTCTTTAACCGATCTAAACCGACAACTTTTACTGCTCCTCTTTAAATCAACTCAGATTAGACATAACTATAAGTTCATCTCAAATTTCCCCTATTTATATCCCAGGCAACGCAATCTGATATTTTATTTAAATTCTCCAAGTCCCCAAAAGGGACCAAATAGAAATTATAATCACAATAAAAATAAATAAAAAAATTAAGAAAACAACAGAAAAAATCAAAAATTCATAGTGCAGCCTACACAATGAAACTATAGAAAACTAAAACGTATATCCCTTTAACTTTTATGTACAGGTACACCAATGCTAGAGAAAGGGACATTAAATTAACTAGGAAAAACAAAAATAAAAAAAAACCAAAGCAAATAACAAAAGCCGCTCTGTCAATCTATTCCATATTAGATGCAGCTATAGAACGTAAATTAATGCCCCACATAACGCCCGGTCCTATACACTGTCCAGCGCGTATCTATACAGTCGCCTATTTCAGTTTGATAGGTAATTTATTCCATGCTCGTTATTCGTCGCATCCCTGATTTTGGGTGGCGATAAGACGTATGGCTTAGAACCCAAGAGACATATCGGCGTCATCTATAGAAGCCGCGCTTCACTCAACCCCGCGAATGGGGGAAACAACAACTCAGATACTCAAACGATAGGTGACAATTTCGTGCTCTGGCCCATTGAAATCGCTACAGAGGATCAGCGGCATAGGCGATTCCTGCTTATAGTATGCGCTGACAACCCTTGCCGTTAATATACATAAACAAGAAAAAAAAAACGAAAACGATAAGAACGTAAAAATGGGAAACGAGCGGAGCTAGAATAACACCGAACTTATGGGGAATTTTTAATTAGACTTCAATTAGCCTCGTGACATGTTTCCGAAGAGCGCTGCCATTGGACAGGACAGTGTTTAGCTGTTGGGACGTGCTTTCACGCTATTGATGAGCGTCTAATTAGAAAAGTAGGCGAGGTTGAATTAACTGCGTTTCACTCCTGATACGTAATCGGTTTTATGGCGGTTATCAAAGAGGTCCAAGTACCGTCATACCCCTGAAATAAATACGAATCGCTGTTTCAAATAACAAATACGTCGTTTCAACTGCTGCCCGTGTAACAGCCCATAAACCATCAAAAACTGCAACTCAAACACAGAACTCATCAGGATAATTTAAGACGTTCCCATAAATATCCTGAATACAGTGTCCACCCCCATTAATATATCACTTATCCCAATCAACAAACAAGGAACCATCTCATGCATTCCGCATCGTTTTGATACATCCATCCACCCACACACTTTTCAGGAGCAGATGCGGCTACATTTCATAACGGTACATAAATTTGGAAAAATTTTAAATTAGTTTTTCCTTGTTTCTAAAAATAGTATATCGCCCCGTTAATTGTCACCCAACTGAGATGCAACATCCTTTTGCCATTTACGAAATGAATCATCAAGATGGCACGTTCCTAAAGTGCAGACGAATGGAACCCATTCATGTGCACCATGTACTGAGTACGGAATTGCTCAGCACTGCGCACGGGTATAGTGTGTGCGGTGTCCATTAAGGGCAATTTAAACATTTTATGAGAATCCTTTTCATACGCGTACGAAAGGAGACAACAATTGAATTAGGAGCTCTTATTCATTTTGGACGCTGGACGATAATAAATACAATACATCGCACACCACATGGGTTCCTTAAATGGTCAATAGGAAGAGGTGGTTCGATTCAATTTTGAAAATGACTTCTGAATTAAATTGATGGAGGACGTTGATGTCTTTTTGCCATCAAAATAGTGACACAATCTTTTGCAGAATGGCGGATGCCGCCGATTTCAAGTTTCGGCAGTGGTATTTCGAAAAAAAAAAATACCATCTGCCGCAGCTTGCAGGTAGCTCTCGACTTGTACTATAAATTTTAGTGATAAGCATAACTCAATATCCGAATGTGCGACCTTAAGCCGTAACACTTGGCATATGAAAGCGGTTTTTGAATAGATTGTTTCATAACAAAGCGCCGCCTTATTTAAGCAGATATTGTTTATATTTATCTATTGGTTGGTTCGTATCCACATTTGTCCTACTTCAACGGAATATAACTTGAATCGGCTTAAAATGCTACCTCCCAAATACAAAACTAACTTTATGTCCGCCCACACGTGTTGTGACGTTGAAATGTCAGCAGTTTCCACTTATGGAATTAACCTCCACAAATGTGGGCAACACAATATACAATACACACAATTGGAAAAGCTTTGTGTACATCCAGCCAGTGCCAGACACCCAGACGTTATTTGATCCTTATTAATTGTAGGTTGCTTCTGAATTTGTTTTCGAAAACTCCTCGTTCCCATGCATATATGCCAGAAGGCGCATGCTTTTAATTTTCATTTGTTACCGTACATTGTCGAGTGCGATTAAAACAAAATTGTAACTAAATTCATCACACTATACGTCACCTAATACTCGTACCGCCTAGAAATGAAATTACACAAGAATTTCAATATAAAACATTGGTTTATCTATGGCTTCGAGACCAGGTATACGAGTGTTTTTAATCGCACAGACACACATGAAACGGTCGCCGGTACATACCGCGGATTACAAATTGTATTATTATACGTTTATCTTACTTATTCACATTGTATATAGAAATACACATAATTGCTGGCTTGTATAAAAACAGAATACAACACAGAGAAGTTAAAAAAAAAGTATAATTGTTAAAGGTCTTCTTTTTTTTCTAACTTTTACTGATATATATGTATACATGGTGGTACTGAGTTTATACAAATCGGCTTTGAAGGGATTTAATGTTGCCGTGTATCCACGATTCATTAGTGGGTAATTTAATTATTTTCTTAAATTTTATTCCACTTCGAGCTTATTTAGTTGTAGGTGTTGTTCGAATTGCGGAAGTGAAATGCGAAAATGCCATTCGAATAAGTTAGCGAATGGGTGCAGGTATAATGTTGAATATAATTGAAAATAATCCGAAACTTTTCTCAGTGTGAGGTATGTGGGTCGACCTCAAAAAGGCACCACTGGCTCACCTCTAGCTCTTAGTGATCTGTTGCAAATCAACCAACAAAAGTAATTTTTTAAGACAGATTGTTCTTTTCATAAAAATCGTTTTTTAAGGAAAGGCGATCCAATAACTTTTAAAAATCGTTTTAAGATGATTGGAAATTTCATCTAAATTGATGTAAAATAAAAATATTATGTAAAAAATCGTTATTAATCAAAAATAAAAATTAATTTTCTTAAAACTTCAAGAAAAAATATATTTCGTAAGTTATGGATGTCGTTCTCAGCGGTTATAAAGGATTGCTAAGTGTAATGACGTAAATTGGCAAGTTGCCATTTTATTTTTAGTTACTTTCTGTTTTTGTTTCTGAAAAATCTTGTTATTTGCTATATCAGCGGTCATGAATGCAACGAGTCTCTGAAAGTGACTCTATAATTTTTGTTTTGCTTAATTAGTTACTGAGAATACCTATAAGTGATATTTTGTTATTTTAAAGATAACCTAAAAGTATTGCTTCTATATGCGGAACAAACAAATTAATCTTTATCTTTAATTTTTTTGTAAGAATTCAGTTTCGCACGGTGTTGGCCAACTTATCCCGATCGCTGTACCGTTTAGTTGACACAATCAAGGGGCTCTAATAAAATTCAAAAAAACATTTTTTTTTTTTTTTTTGTCATCAGGCTTGTTTCAAGAGAAAAAGAAAAAAAATTTAATTTTGCCAGCTAGCCCCGGTCTCCCCTATGAGATTTTTTTTTTGATGAGCCGATTGCTGTGTTTAAAAAAAAACTGGGGCCCTATTATGTAAAACGATTTTCGTTGAAACGAAATCGTTTTCGTGTAAACGCGATTGCGTAAAACGAGAATCGTTTAAGATTCAACGATACTCGTTTTTTCAACGACTGACATTTAGCAGTCGTATGGCTTTTTTCGTTTTCGTTCAGCTGTTATAAATATTATTGCGTGGAAATGGATGTGCTCATTGGCTTTATGGAAAGCAACCCACTAAAAATTATTTGCCCAACAGCCAAGCTAAGGCGAAGTCTAAAATACTTTCTTTACTCTCCAATATCCAAAAAAAAGTCGCAATGGAAGAACATTTTTACAATAAACTTGAAAAATAGTTACAAAAAGTTGTTTATAAACTAAATTTTTGACATTTCACATAGGTGTGAAGTTGGTTGCGCTACAAAAAATGAATGTATTTTCGGTTTCAGTTGGCAACATCTTTCTAACAGCTTTATCGTTTTACATAATCGGTCTTTGTTGTGACTATCGTTTTCTTTATTATCGTTTATTTGCCGCTCGTTTCGTATTACATAATAGGGCCCCTGAGTTTTATGAAATTAAATTGATAAATAAATGAAAGGTGAGTATTTGTAGGTAAATTACCTCATGTTTCTTGTTACAATGTGTCGACCTAAGCAGATTAGGAATACATGGACCTCTGCGGCTCTGCCTTACTTTCTTGCAGTTAGCAAAAATTGCTGCTGATTTTTTTTATTTATTTGCATGAGTATAAGACGCAGTGGCTTAGTGGTTAGTGTGTTGGACTACTAAGCGGGGGTCCCAGGTTCGAATAACGCAAAAACCCAAATTCCAACTGAAGGTTTTTTTCACTATGCCACCTCTCGCGAACGTCTGGCAAACATCCGAGATTATAATTGTCTTGAAAGAGCTTCTCAATCGGCCGTTTGGAATCGACATAAAATTGTAGATCCCTCCCATTCGTTCCAAAAATTAAAAACTTACACAAAACGAATGGTTGCGAGAAGCTAGGCCCAGGGTCCCTACAAACCTGTCGCGCCAACAATTTATTTATTTATAAACAAAAAACAAAAATCCGTAACATAAATCGCATAAATTCTTAAAGGCTTTAATACACTATACACATGCTATGTTGAACCTTACTAAGATCTGGCGCCTAAGGACGGAAATGCAATGTTTTCGTATTGAAAGACAAAAACCGTTCCCCACTCCCTTAATTCAGGGGTATTAAATTTCATTTGTCAACCACAAAAATCATAATCATTAGCACAGATGAAAAGGAAATGAAACCACAACTGTCATTTATGGATCTCGATTTGGAACTTATGGTTCTGAATATCCTCTGCAAAATTATATGAAATAGAATCCTGCCCCGAAAACAATAATAAATCGGGATATACTCCCATATTATACTTGGAATAATATCCCCACAACAAGTTGTCATGTGTTCTTTTTTTCTCAATCGAACAAAGCGATAATTGAATTGTAAAATAATATTTTGTCACAGGATATTATGTCGTACTAATAAAGGGACAAAAAATAAGAAAGAAACCAGAAAACTCGAACGTACCTAGACCTACCTAAGAAATTGTCGCATCTGTGATCTGATCACATATACTCGTACTTGGTCCCGTTCTCAAAAGATTTTATGCAATTATAATAATAATATAATAAATCCTTAATATTTTTACCTCATCAAAGTCGGCGGCATCCCTTATGAGATAAAGATAAAGATCAAGTTGGTTGACAGGAGGGAATTTTCGGCCCTTTGTACCATAGTTCCCGTTTTGTTTTTTTCTTCTCAATATAAAGGAAAACATTTAGCTCTTGCGGATGAATGAGTAAAATAATGATGGCGTTGCATAGGGTCCTTCTTTGAGGTACAATGGACCGAATCCCATTCAAGTTCTCTAATGCGTAAGGATAATAAATTGTCAACAAATATAAAATAGATATCTACCTCCATTGGTTAATGGAAACAGAGAAAATGTAAACGTGACACAGAGCCAAGAGGAAAAAAAATATACTCACTCTAATAATGACAGAGAAAAACTTAAAATTTCATGCTCTTGATTTTTGAAAATGATCATTATCCCTTTTATTCGTTTTCGTTGATTATGGAAAGAACGAATTGCCGACGTATTTGCCGGCTCTTTATTTTGTCGCAGTTTGCTAAATGATAATATCGATACAGTGGTAGCTATTTTGGCATTGTGTGGAAAGGATCGTTTCGTGTTCTTTGTGTAACCTTGTGTGTTACTTTGACAATGGCGTCCCTTGGGATGCATTTAATTGTCGTTAATTTTTCAGAGCTACTGTTGACAAAAGGGACTGGTTTGAGATTATGACATAAGTTAGGCTCTAAGTGAATTTTATGAATAGAGCCTGGGCGTCAGCTATTGCGTGGCGTAATTATTAATTAAGTTATGATGTTTGTTATTGTGTCCTTTTAGAAGGTTTGGTTAGAAGTAAGCTGAGGAAAGTTGGTTTTTACCCGACTGTACACAGGGAGGGTTATGTGTTTCGCGCGTATCCTATGTAAGTTCCTACGGGACACTTTGTAGCCCAAACGGCTTGACCGATCTTAAAGAGTGGGGTGTCATTTAATTGGTATTCTTCCCCGGAGTGTCATAGGCTAAACATATTATAAAAATAGAATAGAATAGAGAAAAATGTCAAGATATGCAATACACTGAACTGTGAAATAAATTATTTTCTGATGTATTGACAATTTCGGTCTTGTGGAGTGTCTGCATTTAGTAATGAATTCATCTATTTTAAATTAAATATTAGATATTATTGAAGTTATTACTTCTTTAGGTGCGTTGGGCACTTTCAGATGGGAAGCAATTAATGAATTCGGGTTACTTTTAAAACGACACCGACACCGAGAAACCGACACCCGATAGGTGGCGCTGTTGTAAATTTTTTTGAGAAACTCAACCGATTTCAATGAAATTTTGTATGTGTTCATGGTTGGATGCAGCTATAAAGGTAGGATAGTTTTGGACCCGATAGGAGGCGCTGTTGTCGATTTTTTTTGAAAAACTCAACTGATCTCAATGAAACTTTGTTTGTGTGCATGGTTGTATGCAGCTAGAAAGATAGGATAGTTCTGGACCCGATAGGTGGCGCTGTTGTCGATTTTTTTGAGAAACTCAACCGATCTCAATGAAACTTTGTTTGTGTGCATGGTTGTATGCAGCTAGAAAGATTGGATATTTCATTTACAAATTAAATAGAAATTGTAATTTTTGTAGATGAAAATTCATAAATTTCATTGGTATTCATTTCAAAGAATACCAATTAATTATTAAATTCAATATTTCATGTAAGCCTGCATATTTGGAAATGTACGTTTTAAGCAACAGATTGCAATATTTGTATGTAAAATAATATGCATTATTTTTCATGCACAATAGCGCTTTAAATGAAAGTGGAAATTGTAATATAATATTTGTAGAAGTATAGTTTATAACAATCAATAAAGAAACACATCATTTAATAGTATTTCTTGACGATTCGAAAAATGCACACGTAATTGTTCAGGTAATAACTTCTTTCGGCACTCCCGGAGTGCCTGTCTTTTTTTTTGACATTCGCGATCGACATGAAATGGAAGTGCTTTAAAGATTTTCGTAAGTGCTTCAGCCATCACTCCTAAATAGTTTACAAATAAATATAATGCACACCATTCGCAAAAGAAATAGTTTAATACTTTTTTTGTAAATCAACATACATTTTACATAGGTATTCCATTAAATTTTTAATTGTTTTATGGAAATTTAACTTTGTACATAATTTTTAATCATTTGAAAAAATTTTAGTTTGCATCGTACTTAATAAAAAGAAATTTTAAACTTTAAATCTTACGGAAGCTCACAATTGCGGAATTTGTATGGAAATATATTTTCTCCAAAAACTTTTTTAAATAAAAAAGTTAATTTAAAAAACCAAAAAACCCGACTGACTGTAAAAAGGATTTAAAAAGATTAAAACAAGACACTTCCAAGTATAACTAATTGGCAGTCGGAGGCTGCGCATATTTTTGTCAGATTGTAGGTACGACTAGCCAATGTAGCCACCGCACGTAATTACGAATTTTAACAATTGAGATTGGTCTGGCCAATCTCTTACTTCATGACAGGTCAGATTCAAAGTGGTCATTGGGTTCGCTTTCCAACTTAATTATAGCTTTGCCATTTAGTCGCCTTCGTCAATGTATGATGACAATATATTTGCTGAAGAGTTTTGCCAAAGAAAAGCAAGACATAATCTGAAATATTGGGCCTGAGCTCGCTACGAACATATACAGATATACACCCAAGGTCTGACCTCCTAGTTCACTTTATTATTTGTTAAAGAAGTCACTTACGGAATACGAACACATCAAATTCGTTAGACCTTACTTTGCCGTACAATCAACATTGCAGTATGTATGACATAAAAGGTCGAAAGACTAGAGTAAAAATCTGGAAGCTTATGAGCTTGTTGTGAATATAACCGGCTTTGTAAGATTACCTACACAATCTGACAAAAATATGCGCAGCCTCCGACTGCCAATTAGTTATACTTGGAAGTGTCTTGTTTTAATCTTTTTAAATCCTTTTTACAGTCAGTCGGGTTTTTTGGTTTTTTAAATTAACTTTTTTATTGGAAAAAATATTTGTTTCTTTTTTGAAACCTCACCAATAGAAATATTGAAATAAATTGAAAAAAACACATTTTCTGACGCATAAATTCTAAGTTCCTCAGACGACGTTTCTCAAGACAATATTATAACACTTAACCCACAATCAATTTTCAAAAACAGGAGCTAAGCGCTACTATAAGATAAGTTTTGTTCAAATCGTATTGTGCATGGATATGAATATCTGTAAAAAAAAAACACCATCTTTAAGATATTATTATCGTCTGACATGCATTAGTCAAGCACTTGGTCAGTTGCTAAGTTAAACAGTGAAAAGGATGTGGCTATTTTGATCGGTCACAGAATGACTGTATATTTTTCTATGGTGATCCCATCTGCAGCACAAAACCTTATTCGCCTTTTCCAAACGTCATTGGCAAGTTAAACAAATAAACTTTATAAAAACTCAACAAATATTGTTTTGTAATTGCATCTTCAAAGAAAAACTCTAAAAGCGGTGATTTGAGATGCACTCACTGTACCCACAGCTTGCGTCTTGAATAGAAAAATGCACTGCTCGTGAAATGGCAATTTAAAGTCCAAAAAAGCGAGCCCACGCATTTGTCATTAAAACTAGCCACAAAACCTGCATTCTGTATGTACGCGCCACCCAAAAACACAACCTTTTCTGTAGTTAATTTATCTTTATTTCCAATCATGATACTAAACTTAAAACACAATATAGAAGATTAGACCACTTGCACGACTGCATCGCTCGCATACAATATTTCCAAACGCACCGAACAAAAAGGGTCTGCTATTAAAAAATCATAAAAATGCAACGTGACATTGAATCTCAACCTGCTCCACATAATAAAGAACAAAAAAAAGAAAAAAAAAAGACATCTTTGTTTTGAATATAAATCGTAGACACTACGCGACGCATGAAACAAGAGCGTTCAGCAAAATGTCGTAAATCTCAATCAATGCCATCGCATATGGACGCGCTTGTTTCCACCTTCACAATTTTTTGTATATTATGATCCATTCCATGGCCGAATGTGAACGCGGCAATATGTTTGTTCACACCATCAAAATGTCGTTAACAGTCGAAAACGTACTCGAAAACGTACTCGAGCCGAGCACATTGCTTACGCACTTAATAAAACTTAAAATAATTTTAATTTTTCGTCATATTCATTGTGCATTTTGATAAGGTGCGTGATCTGTTGTATACGTTTCTTGCTTCCGTCTTAGAATTGCCGCCTCTTGTAAACTCGCCGCATTGGATTGTTTGTTTATTTATTTTAATTTTAATTTTTTTTTTCGGTGTACATACGAGTATGTGATGTGAGTTCCCATCGAAGCGAAGGTATCAGGGAAATTTATGAACGAACATAACTCAAAGGCAACTTTTCACGGCCAGATCTCGGTTTGGATAAAAATGTTACAAAATGTGGACAGAGATGCGAAACGAATAGGTAATTGGAAACGATCACTCGACATAGTAATATTTTCATACAGTCTACACAGGATCATATAGGGTCAGGTGTGCATGAAAAATGGGGAAGTTATAAGGGCCTGTTGTTTGGCGCCAGTTAATTTTTAAATTGAAGAACTCATATTGCAGTGGATTTTAAAAATATTGTGCTAGCATTTTTGGGTACACGTGTATTGTGTAGGTACAATTCATGTTTGCGGATGGTTGGTTGTTTGTAGTAAAGCTTATAATTTGATAGGAAGATATTTTTCTCTTTTATGTAAAGCTATCCTAGGTTAGATTAGGTTAGGTAAATGGGTAGGTAATGCAGGGTGGGCCCTGCAACACCTCACTAAGGTCCTCGTGGACCCATTGTGATGCCCTTTATTGAACTAGTGAACTTGTTTGAATTTTATTTCATTTGCAGAAAGTGCTTTAATAGCTGCCTGACTATGTCAATGAAGATGGTAATATCGCTACGAGGTGTTGCCAATATTGACGCCTTACGGGCCGCTTCAGCGGTAGCCAGAACCTCCGATTGGAACACACTATTGCTATCAGGAAGTCTGATGGAGCAATGTATATTTAATACCTCAGATCATATGCCACCGGTTCGACAGCCCATCTTTGAACCATCTGTGTAGATGGATATTGATTTATTCCCTTTGTGGGTTCATTTGTGTTCCATTCTTCCCTACTCGGAAAGAAGCAGGTGAGTGATCTCTCGAAGTCCAATCGGGGAGACATTTAGTCAGGAGTGACAACGTTCTTTGCGTATTTACCTATTATCTGCGCATGACCAAAATTGCAGGGTTTCCAAGTGTTTAGCTGATCCTTAAGGCACTTTTGGCAGCAGATTCTTCCATGTATCGCAGTATACATCCAGAGGATAATTCTGGGGTTTGGTCCGAAACTTCCACCAAAATCAAAGCATTCGCTGCTTTCTTGTCTCGTTCATTATCCTAATAAGTAGCTATTTTCACCAAAACGCGATTAAGCTCAAAACTAGGAAGGACGCGATGATATAATAGTTCACTGCAGTGTTCCTCTCTGAGCAAAGGTCACCACACCGATCAATATTGATTTCTTGGATAAGGACTCAGATATTCACCACTTACCTGGCGAACTTACTCGTACTTCCCTTCGCACAAGTCATCAGCAATGAGTCCTTCTTTTTTATATTTCTACTACAAGTAATACATGGAAAGCATTTAGAAAACTTTCTCAATATTCCATCTTGAATCATGTGAATTGGCAATAAAGCACTTGCATCACGTCCTAATCCGCAGAAGATAAAAGCTGACTGCCCTCCCCCCAACGAATCCACAGACCATATGCACAACAAACACTCTACCTGAAAGTAATAAAAATCCATCGGGGAATTATTTATTGAATCACTATATGCTTAAGCTATTTATCCTTCATAGAAGCTGAACAGAAGAAGGAGGCAACTTTCGGAACGTTTCAAAAGCCCATCAGCATCATCATCGTCTTGTAGTTGGGCGCCCATTCCAAGCATGATCCTTAGGCAAACTTCTCTTCTGTGTGTGTCTTATCAATTGATGTTGGTCTACGTGTTTGGATTGTTTTTCTTCGTCAGAGCGTAATCCTCGCACTCTGCTTCGGAGGCGATACTCAATGAAGCGGACTCCCACCAGTATAAGTAATCCACCACCACCAACCAGTCCACCACCCATCATCTACTTCCATGTCGATGAAGTGAATTTATATTTTATCTGAGTTGCTCGGACAGGATATTTCTCCTATCAAGATGTTGTTATGATATCGCTATAAAAATTCGGCAAAAAACATTTTTTTTATTTATTTATAACCACAAATTTGTTTGCTTTGCCAAAGCGTATGTGAGTCTATGGGAGATATACCAAAATGTGGACGTAGCTTCGGCAAACATATGGCGAATATCTGGCTGGCTGGGTATACGCTTCAATTGCTCACGGGTACAGCTCAAGCACATATCCTTGGACTTTGAAGATGCGAGTCACCGCACGTCCTGGCCATGGATTTCCTCCAATGTGTGTCTTGTATGGAGAAAAGATATTTGAGATATTTTATTAATGTTTACAGAAGAGGATGTGTAGTATTTTTTTTTTTTTTGCAAATAAAATCTGCAAAGTAATATGGGATATTTATCCTTGAGTGGATTTATAGTCACTGCGCTGCTTATCGAGATAAAAATCAATTTTTGATTTAAAAAAAATATGCGCCCAGTGCGGTGAGGTAGGGTGGACTTGACATAGCAATATGAAAGAAACGTAAATAGGATTCTAGTTAAGTGGACGAGAGGTTTTTGCATTTTTAGTTGTTCGTTTTTTATGCGGGTTTATTGACCATAACCTCAGAAGTGGATAAGAGTTGATTGCTGGTGTTATGAATGATTAATGAAAGTGCTTTTGGAGTGTACGCTTTCCGACCGTGACGTGGTTCAAAGTGAGGTGAAATGCTTGTCATAAAAGTGTGTGCCTTTATCAGATGCTTAGATTTATGGAAGTCGTTTTGAATATTATTGCCCCTTTTAGAATAAATGTGGACCCTAAGTATGAACTGTGTAGTACTTGGCATTTTAAATGTAATGATTTTTCTGCGAGCGTAGTTGGGTAAGGGGTACAAATGGGTTTCAAATAAATCAAGGTCAGTCCACGGGGAGGGGTAGTTTTGATTTTGATAACCTTAACACCTCGCTTGTGTCATGATACATGATTACGTTTAAAGAAACATAGGCATCAGACTTTAGTGTTTAGAATGCGACGAGTTGGTGTGTGTCCCAGTCCAGCTCGATTTTTGGCCAGCGTCTAGTCAGACACTCAGTTCTGAAGCCGATATATAAATATTTATATGCTTACCCACATACTAGCTCGGGTTTGGCCTACTGCACCGACGATTTGCAGGCTTGGTTCACTCCACGGTATCCTAGCAGCAAAATACATCGGTCTTACTATGCAGTACTTGCTTGATGAGGTGCTAACTTGTCCTTGTCCTTATTTCTAACAAGTTGTTAGACATTTCTAGCCAGCAAACTTGGGCATTCGACGAATAGAATACACGCTGATTAGAGCTCAAAGCTACAAACCTTTTGGACTAGAAAAATCGGTATTCGATTTTAATGCTGCGGCCTTAATTTGCTGACGTTATTATGTGCAGGCAGATGAATCGAATGCGCACTTGAGGCCAAGATCAAAACTTGAATAGCAAAATCTATCTTCGTATAGCATTTTTTTAAAAAGAGCACGCCAGTAACTATTTGCTGGAATGGTTGTTATTTTGTAACATATCCATTATTCTATACAAGCAATACGCACAAGTTGACATCTTCACCTAATAGGTATCTACTCCAAAATGAAAACCAATTTCCACTGTCGTTTCATCCCATCTATACGCTGGTTATCCCATTCTGTGGTATTCCGACCGTCAAACCACAGCGTAAACATATTTCCGTGCAAATCCACTTCATAAATCCACACGAAAGCTGTCATCTGCAGAATGGAGTTAGGGTTGGGAATATAGCCGTAAGCTTGTTATCATAAAACAGGGAAACAATATCATAAAGGAACCGTAAACAGGATACAATTTAATAATATCACACCACTCCATAGCGCCATGCGTACATAATTTCGGGTTGCATATTGAAAGTCATACATCGTGAACTTATATACAAAAGGCTCTATCATACTACATATACATTCAGGACTGGTGGGGCAATATCCCGGCGCTCCATTTCACATACACGCGACATTCAGAGCATACAGTATGCTGTGAGTGTTTGTATGAAAACTTTGTGCAAAAGTTTGCTGCGGTGTGCATAAAGCAAAACAAGGATCTTCGACTGCGACAAAATTTCATGTTTATCACGCTTAGTGGCAGACCCTTGGGGTTTTCGGGATTACTGCTGCCGCATATTTCATGCCAAACATATAATATATAGTCTGATGTCTTGAGTATTCCCTCGAACAATATTACAAAAGGGGGTTGGAAGTTTTGACTTTTGCGTGCGACTACCACCCCTTTGACGACAAGACGTTATATGGCGACCGACGGCAACAATAGCGTGCAACAGTGTCGCGCATACTTTCGATACAAAGTTACAAAGTTAATAAACTTGTCAAAATCTCTCGAGTTGTATTCGTGGGTAAACACTTGCGGATTGTATGATATTTCATTTTGGTAAGGGGCAAATGGTGGAAGGAGGCATTGTGAAGGTAATCCCTTTGCATCAATGAATTTGACAGCGTGAGTGGAATTCGAAAAGATTTCTCAAAGTTGGAAATTCGGTGCTTTGCTGGGAAGAATTTGATTTAAAAGACAATTCCTAAATTAATGGCTGTTTCGAGAATGGCTTCTGTGTTTTGCTTTTAGCTTAGGCAAGCAGGTATTCTCATACAATTTTTATATAATTTATATCTTCACTGTGAGTGGCGGAAAAGGGATTTCAAAATGTATATAATGTGTTTAGTATAGCTTTTCCTCAACGCTGCAATTTGTTTCAAACGCGTCATAATGACAACGTCGATTTTAAAGAAGAAATGTGGAACATCTCCTTGGATAGTGCTAAGTCGGGATCCACTTATAGTAACAAATTAGGACCTTCGCCTTCTCTTAGATAAATCAATTGCCAAGAGCATTCTTAGAGTTGAAATATAAAGTAGAAAGGTAGATGCCACTCTGACTCAGGGGATATAAAGTTTTCCTTCAAAGAAATCAAAAGGCTTTTCCTGTCTTAATTATATACAATTCTATACTGTACCTACGTATGTATGTCACTGAACTCCTCCTAAACGGCTGGACCGATTTGCACGATTTTTTTTGTATGCATTGGGGTGGCGCTCTGGATGGTGTAGATTTACAAATCAGCCCGGCAGATGGCGCTGCAGTCGGTTCGCTAGTTGTTTATATTTATTCATATTTCCCCAATAAATATTGATTGCGATTGCGGAAAGATATAATATTATATATTTGTGACGAAGCATCTTCCCTTGCCCCGTCTTCTTGTTTTGAGCCGTCGTTGGTGTGAGTGGTTCGAATCGCCCTCCGTCAATTAAAATTACTTCCAGAATGACGTGGTAGGGATTTTGACTTCAAAGTTCTTGTCCATATAATATCCATTTTAAAGTATAGTTCCCAGTTTATGAATACCTACTTAAATGCTGGTCCATTATGAGGTTGACACTCGAATGTGTAGGATTGAACGGAATGTCCTGGCCATGCTGATACATCAAAAAATACTTAACCTAGCTCCGTCGGCCTAACTTGACATTTGAAACTCTAATTTGCTACCGAATTTCTAAATGAATTTCTGTACGTTAAAGGTGCTTCTTGATCTATATTTGGAACTTATTCACCCGTATCTCGGCGACAATCTCGCTGACTTCGCAATTCACATATATTCAAATCTATAAGGCAGGTGCGTAACGTTATGTAGTTTGGCACATTTGCGACGAACGAAGTAAATCAATATGCATCTATTAATTAAAGCATCGGACCTTAAAAAAACCGCTCTTCGCTTATAATTGTGCAACAGATTCCCCTTCAAGCCATCACTTATATTCATAGAAAGGCCATCGATTTCGTTGCGCAATCAAAAACCAAGCCAACGCCTTGCCAAAAAGCATCCGACGCAGTTGCAACACTAAAAACTCACATATTACTACATATGTTGCAGCTAGTGATAAAAATAATATTCATTTTCCCGCAAGCAAATGCCAATTGACACAATTTAGACGAATGCCGATCTCTCGACAAAAAAACACAACTCAAACGAAATTGCTAATATTGAAATTAATCGAATCGGCCAGAACAATTGCCAAAGCGCAAAAAACCGATCAAAATACGAAGAGGTCATGTTAGATAAAGATGCTAGCCGCAGAACAATTAACAAAATACAAAACCCATCAACACACAGGCAATATCACAGCAAAAAAAATATTCAGTTATTTACCAAACAAATAATCGTGTGTGTCTAAAATTATACTGTTCGATGCCCGAATCAATTGCATGGTGCGTCTGTTCTCTGTTGCATCAACCGCAGCCACACATATACCAGCTAATAACGTCTTTCGAATTGACAATGTATTGACCAGATCCGAGCATGTGCCAATTTCATATCGATGCAAATTCTCCTTTATATCAATAATCTAAATTTAAAGTTTTTCTTATAAAGAATTTTTGTTTATTTTTTTTTTGTTTTTTTGTTTTGTCACTGATTTTCAATCAACTTGCAAGAGTGTGCGTGCGCAGTGTATTAACCGTGACGTTTGTCACTCGCACTCAAAGTGACAGATGCATTTCGCCCAAAATGCATCTCATTTCGAATAGCGAGAGTTTTGTCTGTTGTATTGATTGTTGGAATATCTTGGCTAATGGCCAGAAAATTAAAGAAATAAATTCCCTTTGTCGTAAATCACTTATTTATAAAGTTTTGCCTTTTTTTGCGGATCATGATGATGCACACAGAGCATTGTTTATTTTTCTTGTGTGTGGTTTTTTTTTTCTTGTATTTTTTTGTAAATTTTCTTGTTATTCTGTTTGATTGCTTTGAGATTTTTATTTGTTTGTGTTTTTCTTAATCCTGCAGATACCTTTAGTAATCTGCTATTTATATATGTGCGGCTGTTTGTAAGCGATTAGTGGATTCTAGTGCAGCAGATTGAAGAATATGCCTAAATAATTTCCTGTTCATTCACTCACTTAATTATTTGTCTTTGATTGGTTTTTAAACGGACTTGGGGGATGCGCATGCAGATCAATGATTCAAACGCATGCCTAAGGTCGGTGCGCTGGGAATGGCAGATTAGTCTGCAGAATGATATACAACTTATTTTTAAATTAAAAGTAATGCTGCTTTTTACTTTACTATTTTGCACAAACGGTTTTGATAAGTATTCGCAAATAGAACGATAAATGCCAGTGAGTCATTTAGATATTTAGATATTTAGTTGGAAAGAATTTCATTAGCTTAGGTGTCTGGAAATGGAACAGTCTTCAGAGGGCTTATGGATGACTAGGTGATGGTTGAGTAGAGTTTATGGTATGAGAAATTTAAACTAAATGAAAGAAGCGGCTATGACTGTAACAAGTAACGACACATACAACATTTTTGATTTAGGTACCTATTTTGAGCAATGGATATAACAAAGTTTTGCTTATACATATAAGGTGAACCAGCAAGTTGTGAACAATCCGTAAAATTTTCCGACGGAGTCCTGCCAGTTTCTTCATGAAAGTTGGCTCCCAAAAATGCAAAAAAGGAAAGGATGGGATGAAGTATGCTTGTACGTACCTACAAAAAAAAAAAAGAAAAAAAAAGATATGGATTCTGTCAAGTTCAGGAAACAAAAATTCCATTAGCTAACGTAACTATCTCTCTAGCAGTCGCTATTGAATACAGCTCTACCCTTCTCATTTCAGAAAAAGGTCCGATGTCGAAAGCGCATCATACCTATGTAGCATTTTATGCAACACCTACGAGTCATTTCCGCACCACCAAGGGCAATTTTGTGTGTTAATGAAGCCCCCTCGTCCAAATATCCGCACCGTGTAAGATGATTATTTTTTGGTCAACATCAGAATTATAGCTTCGTGCCGAAGCCCTGATCAACTCTTCAGTCAATACGGCTTTGTACGTCGTTTTAAATTCTAAAAAACGTAATATGTTACTGTTGGGATGAATAGTGTCTCTCGCTGGTTGCTTCCGATTTGTTCGCCAATAAAAGAGAAAAAGTTCGTTTTGTGTTTGAGTACCTAGATAATATAGTTTATTCTCTAAGTGGGTCCTTCCTCGATGAGGTCTAGATTAAGAAGAAGGAAATATGGGAGTTAAAAAAAAATATATCTGAGCGGTTTCCGATCTCAATCAGATTTCAAAGCGACCTCTGATTTTTCGAACGAAAAATAACTGCTAGAAATTTAAGGTTGGTCCGTTCAATGATATGTGGCGTGAACAGTTACTATAAGAAGCAGTTTGTATTGCCTGAGGATTTTTGCTGCTAGTCACTTTAGCACCAGGGAAGGAAGACCAATACTCGATGACTCTTCTCCAGGCTACGAATTAAATTTTTATCCTATCTTTAGTCGATTTTTTTTATGCAAAGCTTAGGCATATTAAGGCTGTTAAAACTGCCTTCAAGACCACATGCCTGCGTAAGTTTTGGAGAACAAATGATCCCTCAGCTCCATGGTGGAATATATACCTCTCTGCACTTGGATGAGTGTCGAGAAACTGCTCTAATATCGGGCTATAGACAAGGGCTCTAGAAGAACTTTTTGACAATTTGAATTTATATGAAAGGGTAGTAGTTCAAGAAGCAGACGTCGGTAAAGAATAAAAGCAATTTAAAGAATCCCCCGGCTACTTCGCGAAATTCTCTTGTGAGTACCACTATGTACTGTGCGTCTGTTCTTACTTTAAATGAATGCACGTGATAAGTTGAAAGACTTATTCAAAACTAGACCGCTGACAACCCACTGAATGCATCTGACAGTGTGAATGCG
This sequence comes from Cheilosia vernalis, assembly GCA_949126925.1. NCBI lineage: Eukaryota > Metazoa > Arthropoda > Insecta > Diptera > Syrphidae > Cheilosia > Cheilosia vernalis. The sequence continues at coordinate 10,672,020 of OX421362.1, forward strand.
GGTTCCATGGCAGACTGTCAAACCTCTTCTCAATTAAGACATGTCAGTCGAATACTGACCATTGTCCAGTTTCTCTATCCTTTCACAAAACCTCCCTCCAAATGAACCGCATTTTTGTCCCATCCTATTAATGACATTGTCCTTTTATTAGATATTACCTCGTGCTTCCACACGTCTAAGGGTCTCAAGTGATTGATGGTAAGAACACGAATTCACTAAGTGTACCAATTCAAAGGCTTTTTAAAATGTTACAATTATTTCTTTCTTCTCGTCCTGCATGTGGGACTATCAAAAAAAAAAGAAAAATTTACTGCACAAAACCATACTATAGGAGGCCCTTCTTCATTGAATCAATATATGGGTATCACTCTGAATGGAAACACTCTTTAAGCAGATGTAAACAAAAACAAATCATTAGTATTCACCTGAGTCCCCAAGGCAGTACAAATATATTTGTATCTCAACCAAGATCACAATGGCACTGCACAACATTTGTACAAATTTTCCCATTCGTTATCATCGCTCGCACACCTAGAGGCTCAACAATAATACTTAACGCGCTGCTGTTGTCCTGTCCTGAACCCCATTCTTTCTTTCTTTTTTTGGTTTTTTGGCTATTGCTCGGGCATAGGTACGCGCTTTTACCTTAGTGAATTTATGAGTAATTTATTAACGCCCCCGAGTTATCACCTGCTTCACGCATGTGAAGACTGAATACCCTGCTCAGCGATAAGACACGCTGCCGAGGAGCCATGGAAATTAATTTGTGGATGCGCGCACTCACACTGTTCCGCAGCACAATGGCATTAATTTAATGCGTTAATTTGTTAGCATAAAATTGAAATAAATTCTGGCACTGCTGCAGCGGAAAAGTGAAGGTGTAAAGGGGATCATGTGCGAGTGAACCTTTTCTTTATGCGCGGGCTAGATATATACGATTATTATGCCAGTGAGGAATAAAAGAGTTTACTGCAGGGCACATGTGCCGAGCCTAGAGCCTAGAGCTGTCAAAATATAAGATTACAAACGAAATTTTATTTGGCACAAAGACAAATAACATAAAATATGGGAACGATTGGTTTGGCTTGGCTGGGTTCAGTTCAGCTAGGGCAGTCGAGAGTCGACTTTCAGGTGGTTAACTGAGAAAATATGGCTAAGTGTGATGTAATGTGTTTTGTGTGATGGCTGATGAGTTGGTCATTTAATTTGAGTAGTATTTTGAAGACAGCTAGACGACTTGAAGGAAAAGATGTAGGTATGTGATGTCAAAATCGAAGAAGGAAATTTTGCGGATTGTTATTATCTGATTAGACCAGGGGTCGAATCGCCACGCATAGCTCGTTCACGGAATTATGTTGATTTTACATGTGAAACAATAATGCTCGTTTACGTAAAACGCGATTCGACCCCAGGCTTAACTATTACGATCAAGGGCTGCTCTCCACCAAGATCGATCATCATAAGCTCCTCTTATTAGGTACTTAATTACTTTGTCAGTCGTTGGTCTGATTTGAATATATCTGGAATTCTATATATAACTAGCGAACTCACTGCAGCGCCATCTGCCGGATTGATTTGTGAATCTAAACAATCCAGGGCGCCACCCAAACACACACAAGAATATTCATTCAAATCGGTCAATCCGTTTAGGAGGAGTTCAGTGACATACGCACGTACAAGAGAATTACATTATATTAATATAGAATATAGACAACTAAATCCATCGAAGACACAGCTCAAGATCTTTGTTATCGATAGTACCTCTACTGCACCTATTGAAGCAAATGTTACACCTCAAAGAAGTACATGCTGCTTGCTTTAGTCCCATTTACATTATTGGCTGAAATTAAAAAAATAAGGCTCATACTGAAAATTTAATTTTCAAGCCCACCTTAACCAAAGTATGAGATATCCACATAAGGTACAAAAGCCTAATTGCGGCCACCTCGCAGAAAACTCGCTGTAAGTAGTGAATCGTATATAAGCCTCCTTCGAAAATTTTGGTCTTAAATTGTTCTCTTAAACTTCTCACTTAATATGTCAAAATGTTTGTTGCGTGTTGATTTGACTTGTGCTGTGTCGGGGAAGGTATTTGTGTGAATTTACTGTCAAAACTTAGTGAAGTTGCTGTCGGAATCAGTGTTTTGTATGAAAATTTAGTGGGTAAGTGTTTTCAAATGTTGTTTTTCTTATAACATATATTATTTTTCATTAAAATTAGCACTTAAATGTGAAAAATTTTCTGAATTTATTGTCGATTTCAAGTGAGTTGGAGTTAGGCTACAAAAATAAACGTGGTTGCCTATTGTTGGCTGTTAAAATTAAAAGTTTTCCAGTGTTCGGCTTCGGCCGGCCCTATTCAACAAGAAATCTTGGTGGTCGTTTCCTAACTCTGGCCCCTTGTTTTAACTTAGGTTTAAAACAAGTGTTTCTATGGTTTCCACTTACTTTTTGATAATAAAATCTTCAGTGTTTCTTTAAGCCGCTTAAATATGAATCGGGCAAATGAGGAGTACGCTACGGACAAGAAAAGTGTGTCATATAACAGCACAGATTTAGAACAAGCCTTACTTGAAATCCGTGAAAAAATATGCCAATCAGCGCAGCGGCAAGAAGGTTTCATATACGAAGGACGACTCTTCAGGACCGAGTTTACAAAAGAACAGCGGATAACCTTGGGAAATTCGGTCCCTGCCCTGTGCTCTCGGCAGAAGAAGAAAGCAAGTTCAAAAGCAGCCTTATAAATCTATCGAAATGTTTTCAATTAAGATTCTCTACAATAACTTATTAAAAATGTAAATTTATCTATTAAATAATTTTTATAATTCCTACTAGCTGATCCCGCGAACTTCGTTCCGCCCAAATTCGTTAATGTAATGAAAGTAATAATTTCGAGCATGCACAATGCACATGCTATTTTATGTAGACGCTTAAATACTAATGGCAAGGCGTTCTGAATAAGCGGAATACGCTTAGGTTTGCAAAGTGCTTTATTTGGACAATGTCCATTATAATTTTAATTATGCAACTTTAGCAATAGCGCTTGGTTTTATTTTTGAATGGGAGGTGCCATAAATCGTTTTCCTATAGGTACCGCTTATGTTTTGCAAAGTACCACCTATAGTGTGGTATCCTATCTTTCAGCACCACCTATCGGATCCAGAACTCAAGTAGAAATTGATGGTTATAGTGTAAGCGCTGTTCTTACATTATTTTCAGACATATTTCCGTAACAGTAACAGTGTGTATAATGTATTTGGGAATGATTGTTACCGAAATGTGATCGAATTTTAGTGAGCTGTTTAATTGGTTTTCATGTGTTTGTAAGTTGCTTCGCACGAAACAGAAAATGTGAAATAAAAATACTGATACCATTTTCAAGCCTTCCCATGAATCATGTTTGTAATTATGACATCATGCTGGTCTGGATCGGTTTCGGGATCTGGAACTTCGGCACATATGATGTCATCAACTTGGTCTGGTTGCATTCTTTCGACTAACCAAATGAAAATGTGCGCATGAGGCAAGCCTCTTTTTTGCCATTCAATCGAATACATCGAGTATAACCAAAGACACGATGCTTAACAATATAGTCCATCAGCGACCGACGAAATATTTGTAACTTTAACAGCCATGAAGAAAACTAACCGCATCTATCAACTTGGTAAAATGGTAAGCCTTTTCCCTTCTCTCTCTACATCGGTACCGAAGGTGTTATGGTACCTTTGAGTTACGCTCCCCATAACCCTATTCACTAATGAGCAGAATACTCGTTCATTTTTCGTAACAACCCCTACGTGCAAGCTCAAAACGCTCCACAACTCCTGTTGCCTTTCATCATTGTCCACGTCATCTTAATCACCCCTACTTACTTATGCAAGGATCCTGAAAATACATGTCAAACAAAAATGATGGATTCAAAAACCATGAATAAATTGAAAAAAGTATCTACTCCATTTCAAAAAGTTACTTAATGTAACATAGTAAACATAAACAAACTTTATTTAAAAAAGAATGTCAAAGTTGTTGACAACAACAATTTGCTTGAAAAATAATTCAAATAATTGACAACAACAATTGCTTTGAAAATATAAAATATTTTTTTTTTGTATTTGAAGTGTCACTACTCGATTTCTATCCAGTTTATTTTTTTTTTTCAAAGTGCTTTTCCCCATAACAAACGAATTGTGTGCCTTCAACGCCACCTGTTGAGAATTTTCCAACTTTTCTTTTTTCATAAACCATCCCTCGTTCGAGACGAATAAAACACACCAAAAATCATTGAAATCGGTTGAGCCGTTCTTGAGTTATAAAGTCACAACGCACTTGCAACAATTTTATATATAGAAGATTAGCTTCAGAAAAAATTTTCCTAACTGACTAACTAAGAATTTTTATAGTTTTTATTTTGTAATTGTTTTAGCTTTTAAAAGGGAAATTTATATTTATTTTTATAATTTGTTTATTTGTTTTTAATAAAATTAATTGTTTTTTCTTAACTTTGCTGTAATGAAGCATTTAAATAAAACATATTAAATTTCATTACTGGGTGACCGAAGATGGGACACGACACACGAGCTGGTCGGAAATGTGAAACAAGGGACCGACCACTGGAAAAAAAATCCTTTTTTTACTAAGATGTAAATACATTTTTTTTGGTAAGAATATCTAACTATTTCTTTATTTTACAGACGAAGAAATTAATAATGAATAATTTACCTTAAGAATTAAGTATTCGAAAATGTTTATATTTGTTGTTACTGTGAATTGTGTTGTGATACCTATATTTTATTACGAAATATCCCTATAAGTGGCCGGCCACTACCGACTCTACCAATGTCATCTCAATGCCTTATCCAGCCTTACCTAAGTATACACAAAAGAAGTTCTATATATAAGTAGGTAAATCTATTTAGCTTTTAAAGTGTATGCGCTCAAAACCCAATTCATATCCTGAATTTCCGTCGGCAACTACCCGATTTGAATTCAAGAGGAAGCATTTTAATTGAAATGTCAACTGCATATACCTAGGTAAGTAGGAACGACTGTCACAAGATCTAACCAAAATCAATGGCGGCTACACCGATGTACCATGAACTTGAAATATGCAATGGCAAACTCATCCCTCAATTTAACCCGAAACTGTGCCATGTACAAAACACATCTATACCTACCTTCTAGTAGGTATACCTATCTACAGGTCAACACACAGAAGAAAGTGAATTAATTTGAAATTCCATTCCGAAACTGCCAACCGGTGACAAAAAGAAAAAAGTATTGAAAAACAACATTGAGCCAATAGGCATAGGCAATACACTTCAGTTCAAACTACAACCACTCTCCTTCGACAGCTCTAATTACAAATGCAAACAGTGTTTAAACGAAAAAAAAAAATAAACACAGCTATCTGTCTTTTTTACTAGAACCAAAACACTTTCAGTAGGCCATGTATATCCAGAGCCAAACAAAATTGTAGGTATCTATCTTTAACTGAGACTGAGAGTCGATGGCCGATGATGATTGCTAGTGCTACTATTCCGACGGCCGACCGACGATGTCGTTGACCTGATTAACATAAAACACCCACCCAGCCATCCGGCCTGCACTGTGTGGTGTGACATCGACTTCCAGTTCTAATTCCATTCCAATTCGAGTTCGAGTTCTATTTTGTTTTGTTTTTTTTTTTCCTCGCTTATAGTGGCGGCTGGCGATGGGGGCAATATACCCGCACATGTATAAGTATAGAGTATCATCACATCTATCGATTTTCAAGTGCAACAATTGCCCAAAAAATGGGAAAAGGACCAAGAGGAGAACCCCAGTTTACATATACAGTAGAAATCGGTTATAACAATACCTGATATAGCGATGAACCGGATATAACAATATATTTTCAAAGTCCCGGCAAAACTCCGTTTAAATCAAGGTAATTTGCTATCGGTTATAACGATTCCGGATATAACGATGAAATCGGTTATAGCGATGAAAATTTATCATATTTTAGTCTAAAAACTGTTTATAGCGATGGTAAAAAACGTGTTCTTACATGCCTACTGCCTGTTATTTTCATTCTGCTTCTAAATATGTACATATCGATATTTTGTATGCACATACTATACATACATAGTTATAAACAAATTTTTAAATTTCCTGTAGCCACTGCAGTGACTGGTCTGTACGTATGTAATTTCATGGCATGCCCTGTTCGATTTCCATATCTCCGAAGAGTTCAGTACATATTAATTTTTCTTTGAAATTTTCTTTACTCAACTAAATGTGCAAAACAAACACAAATTACTGATTTCTTTCCTCAACAATTTTCTTGAGCATTTGAAGCAATTTTTTTAATAAAGTTTCCTTTTTTCATTATTTTCATTGTACCGGATATAACGATGAATCGGTTATAACGATGAAATTCCGAGGTCCCTTCGATATCGTTATAACCGATTTCTACTGTATATATACACAAATGAAAGGAAACCAACAAAAAGGACGAAGGCAAAAGAAACAACTCTCGCTCTCTATGTGCTTGCTTGGTTGCTGTTTGTTGTCCTTTTTCTTTCTCTGTTTTTTTTTTTTTTGCTGAGACTGACTATAGCTGGTGTGTAGATGTGGAGTGGCTCCATTGTCCTTTTATTAGCCGTACTACAACTAAATGTCTCTTCTCTTACAGCGCGTTTGAAATGAATGTCGTTCTTCCTGGCTGGAGTATTTAAAAGGACATACCCTCCCCGCTACACTGTGTGCTGTGTGGATCTGTATGTGCGTATGTTGGATGGCCTCGTAGCGAGCACACAATAAGACGGGAAATAACCAGCCGGAATTCGAGAAGGGAGCTTTCCTTTGGCTGCAAAAGTTCATCAGACTGATTTACTTACAACTGTTAACCTAATCGATTTTCTTGTAACTCTCAATGTCAGCCTATGTAGTAAATATATAGCCAATATCATGTGCGATGGGGTTTTGGTAGACAGACACACACACAAAAAAAAAAGGATCAACCGGAACAATTTTGGTCACAGACTTGCGAAAATTGACACCACCACAGGGCTTTATTGATTTTTTCCTAAACATCAGGCTGAATTAAAGGGAAAATTAAAGCCGGTCAAATGAAAATGCGGAAAATGTCCTTGCTGTGTCGAAATGTTCTCACAGAAACTTGCGACAAATGCAAATTATATCCAAGTGAGTGCATCGCTATAGGTAATCCCCATCAAAATTAAGGAATAATAACTTCCAGCATATGGTTTACAGAGAGTCCTTGTGAAGCATACCTTTACCTACTATGTGACAAAAACCTAAACAAACAATAAAAACAAAATTCCGCTCATAGCCTCATTGGGGCGCGCATCAAATGCGAATTTAAGCAGATCAAAGATCACAGCGCCCAAATACGCAGATGAAATAATAGTTCTGTTGGTCCTTTTTTGTTGACAACATTATTTTTCGATCGAAACTCATCTGAGCGAAAGTAATTTTGTGGATTTGTGCAATTGCCGATGGTTGTCGTTGTGTGTCTTGAAAATGGAAGCGATGGCAGAACGATTAATCCTCCCTATAGCTAATTATTATTATTGTTGAAAAGGATGTGTTGAACAACCCCTTTATATAAAGTTTAAGCACGTATATACCGTTCGCCGGCTATACACATCTACCTGTAAACATTCATACCTATGTGTAATGTGTTATGAATGAAAATAAAAAAACCGGATTCCCTTTGGAGGATTTGCATTTTTTGTTTGTTATCCTCTGTCGGCGGGATGATCAACCGTACCGCTTGAAGGGAGACTGAACGAATTGAATTATTAATAAGCAGAAAGTATAATGTTGTGTATGTGTGAGGCGTATGACTGTTTTAGATGACGGAGGCAGGGATTTTTTTATGCAGGAAGATAATAGCTATAGGCCCCGTGCATATAGTGTGTGCCCTGACGAAAACATGGAAAATCGTTTTATTAGAAGTGGATGGATGCATTTATTATTGGACAGAAAATGAATGGGATAATATAAAAGGGTTTGAAATGGAATTCTGCCATTTTGAATATTTTATATTAATTTTTGTTTACCTACACCAATATGGCGATTATTAAATTTGAGTTTTTTTTTTGTCTGTCAATTTCTGTTGGAGTGGGATGCTGAGTATAGGTAGGTAGATGTAGGTACATATCCATGAAATTCAACACTGTAAGTGAGCTTAGGCCTTAGGAGTTACAGAATGTGTCAATAACACAAAGAAAAATTATTATTCGACCTGGTAGAACTCAGTTTCACTACATAGGTACCTACACAAATTATTTATACAATAATAACAAAAAACTACGTACCTATACTTAATTTCTCAACCCACTCAAATAAATGTCTAAGAAAACAATTGACAATGCAAGTTCAATAACCCCATTTCGCAATATACATAAATGATTTCAAGAATTTTCAAGCCAAGCCAGGCGCTAAAAGTCAGCAGTTAGCAGCAAACGTACCTACGAGTAGATTAAAGCGTGAACATAAGTCAGTCTGAAAAGAGATTCCAATAAGCAAACACGTCGAGTTGATATAAATTCAAAATATTGCATTTTTTCATAAGACGTCGTGTATAGAAAAACCTAAGGGAGTCGTTTGCGATTTCCGCTTACGATTAACCGACTTTAACATAGGTACTTTTCTTTTTGTACAGCTCTGTTAAAGAAATAATTATTAAGACTTGAAGAAATTGCTCCATATATAGGTAGGTATACCCGTCGGAAGAAGATAAGAAAACGTATTTTGTTCGCCTTACAAGATTCCAACCCCAGAAATTCTAAGCCGTGTTAAATCTTCCTGGAATATGAGCATTCAGCCAAATTATACTGATATCTACGTGGGCTTTAAAATAGCTGAAAACCATTCTTTTCACGAAAATTGTTTCGATTGAATCACTGAACGGGCAGAACGCAGCAAGGAGATTTCGTTTTAGCGCACGGCAACAGCGAAGCCTTCGGGATTATATTTCCATTTTGAAACCGCGATTTTCTCGTCCCCGATCAACCACTTAGTTCGAAAGTTAGAAAGACTACCATAACTTTCATACAGATTATGTTTTCTGCGTTCTTAGTTTTGTTTCTCTTCAGAAACACCGGGCAAGTGTCTCTTAATTATGCTTTTCACACCAAGCCGAAAACCGGGTTTTCGCCAAAACAAACGAAAACTTAATCGAAAACAGAAGTTTTCCCAGTTTTCAGTTTTCAAAACGAGTCGTTTGCACTCGTTTTCCACGAAAACACAAACGACTTCCAATCGTTGGGTTGTTGGAAGAAACTCACCTTTTGAAATATCCAGCGAATTCAGCAAAATGGCCGACCGAACAAATGTCACAACTCACAAATGAAAATCATTTTCCACAATTAATTGATGGCCTATAATATTATTTTGAATTCATTTAATTCATTTCTTTTGTTAATTAATGCGCGACCGAAATTTGTAACCAAAAAAGTTTGCACCGAAGGAAAACGGGGTTTTGGGCTTGGTGTGAAAAGCCTAGGTATTAGGTTTCAATGTTTTTGGATCGGAAAGACAAATAGGTAGGAACTTATATTTTTGGGTGCGGATAAAGGTGCGTAGGTCACACAAGAAGTGCATGATAAGGTTCTGAGCTGTGTTCTGTCTATTAAATTGTTATATAAATCGAATTGTAAAAAGAAAACAAATTAAAAAATAATCACAAGAAACCGCCTGACTGTAAAAAGAGCTAAAGAGATGTGATCAAGAACCATTCAAGTATGAATTACAAAATAAGTTTATCAAAAAAATCGTAAATGCAAAAGTTAGAAAGGTATAGGTAGGGTGATGGCTTGGCTAGTAAGTTCAGCCCCCTCCAGTAGTCGGCATAGCTCTTTTGGGTAATACTTCTTCTCTCTGTTTATCCTAGGCTCATCCGCCCCCGGCTGACTACTGAAGACGACCTTAATTTTTTTTTTCATAACTGAGTACCTACCTACCTATGCAAAATGAATGCAAATTTCAATCAGTCTTTATTCTCACAAAAATGTCGTTCAATTTTCTTTGGTTTTTATTAGTCATTATTTTACTAGACAAATATTTACTAGAGAAATGAGGGCTGACTATGAGAAACACGGTCCGTAAACTGAAAATTTATAAATTAAATTCGGGCTGGGTGCTGGGACTACTGGATAGGTAGGTACTTGCGTGGCCAACTACTGAAGCTGAGGGGGTGACTAGGTACTAACAAATCATACCCTTTTCACTTGTTTTCTTAATAACTTGCATTAGGTAGCTCATATATACATAATGAGTTTAGTATTTTCCAATCTACAGACTTCAAACAACCAGAAGAACCGAATACCTACCTACTTTATTAAATATTTGAAGAATGGATTTGTAAGGACCAATCAAAGTTATATACTACCTGGTTCCATCACCCTATACTTATAAATACCAACCTAAATTGTTTTTTTTTTATTTTTATAAACTTTGTTGGGCCTTAAGATTAAAAAATATATTTTGTGGCAACAAGGAAAAACAGCATTAGTCGCCTTATGTCAAAATTGGGTTAATGTTACTATATAGGATGCACCGTACTTTGGTCTTCTATATATCATATTGTTTTCATTAAAATACCTATCTCTCACGGTTGCTGTCTTATGGATCAGGCAAAAAACGCAGTAGGTAGTCATCTTCCCCCATATGCAGGTAAAAGTTTATCCTCTGCACTCCTGAAAAGTGGGTAAAATTGATTTTATGCTGTTTTTCCTTCTTGTTACAGATATTAATGCCATATAGAGAGGCATTACCTACCTACTGTTAGAATTGTGAAAATAACACCTGTAATTTATAACTAAAAAACATCGACACCTGCTCAGAAATAATAATAATCATTCATTTTAATTAATTCAAGTCAGTCATACCTATAAAAAGAAAAATAAATAGAAAGCAAAGGATTTAGCTGACGACAATTCATTAAAACTACCTACCTATAGGTACCTAGGTACCTACCTACTGTATTTACCTACCTACTGTGTCTACTTGCAGTACCAACTAGGACTACCTAATTGAAACTTATTAACTCCTCTACCAACTTATTTTTGTAGGTAGGTACCTATGACTTGTTTTGTTCTTTTTATGGATGAGTTTTGCTGAAAGTTGTTTCCTTGTCTATAACCTAGTGTTATTTTTGAACAAGATCGATATAAGTAGGTATTACTGTAAAAACTGAAAAGCCACTGATAGGACTTCCATCACAAATTGATGATGAGCCTATAGATCGAATCAACAACAAGGAAGACTTCGAGGCGCATATCTACAAACGCGGTAGAAAGGTGCCTAAAATAGACGGATTTAGGTCCCTACTATCAATATAAAACGAGGTGCTTATTACTGCTAACGGCATTATCCCAATGTGAAAATTAATGGTGAAGCCCCTAGAGAGATCCAACTCGTTTGCGCTTCGGGCCCTCTTATAACTCCGCCCTCACACTTAGCCCCATCAAAATGTATATCAAATCACCTACTCAACAAATCATAAAGTCAGCCACATTGAATATTAACAACAACAAAAACGTATATCCACCTTATATACCATCCTACTAGGTGTGTCATAAATTTCCACCCATTTACCTATTCCACCCCGGTTTCTATTCAACCAAATGCCAACAGCCACTCAAAATTCATCGTGATAATTTGGAATAGGTTACAGCATTTTTGATATTTTCTTTTCATATTTTCGATTTTCCGTCGCTACTCGCACTCTTCCAGCGTTCTGTAGGTATATATCTCTGTATCTCATCGAATGAGGGTTGGAAAATGATAAATGAATATGAAAATGGATGGGGGAATTAATTTTTCATCTATATAAAGACCCACACACAGTTGCATATTATAACGTTCTCCGGGGAACAATCCCTTCAGAGAGAATCCCTACAAACTTGTGGAACACGAAGAACCGAAGAAAAAATTCGCTCCGCCTAACCTTGTCATAATTTTTCCATGAATATGAGAACTTGCTGGCAGCCCATCGACTTATACAAGTTACACATAGAGGCAAAGCATTTTTGATTGTGTTCGAGATACATTTTTTTTTCAAAGAAAAATTGGAGGGGAGAAAGGTGTAAAAAATATACTCAAACGAGAAGGAAATAGTCTTTCTAGAGGGAGTGCGGTATCTTCAATTTCGAAATTCAACTCTTATACGAATGGACGTAAATTCACCACACTCTCTTCAAGCGAATGCTTCTCTTAAATGTTAGATATTCGAATGACATTATCAGAAAAAACAGTAAGATAGGAAGATTCGGAGTTCGGACAATAATGAAATTGATATGTAATATGTAAATGGTAAGATGCTTATTCGAATATTCGCCCTTGGCTAGGTTCACATGATCTTAGTGCATCTTCTCAGCATCTTGGCACTTGGCGTATATTTATTGAATGAAAATGTGTACCTATCTGTGCGGAGCGAATGCGAATTCGATCACGCGATATACCTGTTACAGCCGGTTGTGTGTACCTATCCTATAAACTGTAACAATGCACTTCGTAGACAGCAGCCGCCCCCATATGGATACCTTGAGCTTGTTGTTGGAATCCCCTTCGTCAAAGGTGGTTGGATTAATTCTTTTTTCTTCTGCAGGAAAGAAGACAGCAAAAAAAAACAAAAAAAATGTACAACTGAAAGAAAATCCTTGGCCAACTATACGAGAAGAGCATGAGACTTGCGCGCGCTTAAGTTAGTTGTGTGCAAAGTACGGTTGGAGAGAGAATGAGAATACTCGCCGCTTTGTGTCGTCGTCGTCGTGTATCCTCGTCGTTGAAACGCGAACGCGCGTCCTTTGATTGCCCGATGAGGCTGCTGTGTAACTGTGTTCAATGTGTTTATTTTGTTCGGTTTATATACGTGCTGTACGTATAGATACAATTTCATATTCGACAGTCACTCAAAAAAGAGCGTCTGGTTGCTCGTAGTCGTACACAACGACGAATGCGCTCTACTAAGCTTTGGTGGTACATTCTAGTAGACGTTCTCATCCTCCCCCGCCACAAACACCATTGGGGAAAGTTCGTGGACTTTTCTTCACGTGTACCAATCTTTAATTTTTTTTTTGTCAATTTTTCATAGAAAGTTACCCCAAAAAAAAAAACAGTGTTGAACTATTCACCGAGTGCTACCCCTAGTTTAGAGCAAAAAATAAAAAGGAATATATTTAGGGGTAGCGAATGATGATAGTATCTTTGGTCTGCTCTTGCTCTCTCTCAGTTGTTGGACTGACTCGTGTGCCGTGTGCGTGTGTGTGCAAATAGAATCCCATCCAAACCCAAAGCACTCAATAAGCAATGGCCATGGTGCGGTCTCTCTCCTAGTATCACTGGTTAAGTGTATCTTTTGCAGTTTCAGGATATTTTGGTATTTTCGCAAAGAGGGAATTTTAGTATTTTTTTATATCCAAATAAGGATGACTAGGTGGTGACTTTTTTAACTACTTGTCCGTTGCTAATGCTGATTCTATTGTAAATTTTACTGTCGGCTCATTACCTATACGTGATTTTATTGCTATCTACAAATATAATTTTGTTTATTTTTTTTTTTGTTGTTATCTTTACAAATGCTTCGGGTTTTGTTATTGTTCTTTGCGTAGGACCTCTCTATAAAATTGCTAATATGAATTCTTATAAGAACTAGCATGCAAAGTGTCATACCTAATGTGCTGTGTAATTTGATCCTGGTTCTGTGAAGCGTTTCAATACGCGGTGTGAATGTGCCACTTTCGAAACGAAATAAAAAGATAATTAAGTGTAATTTGAATTGTGACACTCAATGAAATGAATATCTAATCTTGGATTTGAGAAAAACAACCGATTTTCGGAATCACCATAGTGCCGACGGTATTTTACAATTTGCTTCCATCATCGAATGTGATAGATTTTTTTTTGCGGATTGTGTGGAACATCTGTCAGTCGAACGAGTTCAAAGTAATCAATCTTAATGGATAGTAGCTGAGATTGCTTAAAAGGTAGGTATTTATGTTGATAAATAGCTAGCTTTCTATGTTTCAGTTGTTAGTGTTTTGTGTTTTTTTACGAATTTATTTCCTTTCGGCTTGCAGTGAAACCAATGAATTTGTGTCATTCTTGATAGCCAAGAATTATTGGTGGTCTGTGCTCAGTTCACGAACAACGGTTTTCCAAAACAATCGGTTTGTTCTTTTCCTAAATTCATGGCAAATAAAAAGCTTAGTCGATGTCTGTTCTGTGTCTAACAGCTGATTAGGTCCAATATCCCTTTTAAATAAAAAGTCGGGTAGATAGGTAGGTGCTTATATTGTGAACTTATGCTGAGCATATAATTTAATAACTTAAGGCGTTTGTACCTATTCAAACGACTGTCTATAATTTCAATTATTTCATTCACCATCTAATGAAGAACCAACACTGAATTGAACTGTCAGATGCTTGGCACTACAGGTGTGCTCGCTTAAATACTTTTCTAAATAAAATTCGTTAAAAAAATGCGGGAAATGTAGGTAGGTAGGCACCTTGTTTGCGAAATGGAAAGCTCAGTAAGAACTAGAGCAACGGCTTGCGTAAACAGCTTACAATTTTGGCCAGTGTTTTGAAACGGCTGATACCTAGGTAACAAACATTTACCGATAATTATTGCACCTATATCTACAGGTATGCAGGAGTAGGTTTCCTATGTAAAACTTTCTATTCTCTCATTTGTGAAATTTAAAAAAATGTTTGTTTTGTTCATAAACTTAGATATCTACAACTATTCATCCATTTCATTTTCTATGTGCTATTTTATTTCTAAGAAAACTTTAAAAGGAGATGTAATGTGGAACATAAAAAAAATGATGGAATGGAAGTGTACCGCCTTACTAATAATAAATTTTAGTCTCGACTTTAAAAATTTACGGAATCTCACGATTGCGAAATTTGTATGGAAAATATAGCCACTGTGATAGTAGTTCAAATTTAGAGTCGAAAGTAACAATTTTTATTGGTATAAGGCCCGTTATGAAAAACGTAACCATACGGTCGGTGGCACTATAGGTAGGTACTATAAAAGCATACAATTTAATATTAAGATTTAGAGTAAACTGTGACTGTAACTGTGAAAATGTAGCTTTTGCTGTTAAAATTTCTGATGTGGTTTCAATGGCCTTACTAATAATCATTTTTAACCTTCACACTAAATATTTCCTAGGTCGCAATTTTGTATGGAAAATTTCGCCATTGTGAGCTAGTAAAATTAAGCCAGGAAACTAAAAATGATTAGTACCGCGGAATCTCTTTGTCGCACAAATATAGGTGGCTGTACATCCATTGCATCAAGTAGCTTAACCGTGGTCTGTAGTATTTTATTATGATTGTTATAGCTGTCGCACTATTCGTAAAAAATTAAGCTAGAAATGTGACCAATAATCCATAATGTGTGTTTCAACCTGTAGATGGAAAAGGTGATCTGACTATATCCATAGTATTTAAGGTTAAGGTTAATGTATTTTTTTGACTTATATTTTTAACCGTAATAAACGTAATAGCTTGTATTCGACACTTATCAATTGAAAAAGAACCTCTTACAACTTCTTACAGCATTAATGGCGAACATTTTGCAAACTTGTCCTAAACTATAGTTATCAATCCTTTTAAAAGGTGCCCTAATCACCTTCATGGACCTTTCCAACACCTACAAAACCGCGAAAACGGACAGACCAAAAGAACCATGTTAATAAATACAAAGACATACCTATACGAAAAAGAATATGTATAATGACAATGCCTTATAATATAATTATCTTATATACAACCTAACATGACTACCTATAAGCTTTAGAACTCCCACGGAGCATTAATAAAAATGTAAGCTTCAAACCATTTTCTGCATTTTTTGTCACCTATGTAATCAATCTTATCGATTTATAACCTGTTCATATTGAAAGTAATAAAAAAACGAGCACGTAGGTACAAAACTCGGTTTCCTATGCCCTAAGTCAAGGCCATTAATTTAAGCCTTCAAAAAGTTTAGTTTTCAATTTTTTAAATGTGTTTAAGATTTTCCAAGTTAATTCCGATTTGAGAAATAAATTTACACAATCAGAAGGACATTCATTGAGCTCAGATGATATTTTGAATGCCAAAGAATAATGCGCATTTGTATAGTTTATTGAGAATTGTAAAAGTAGGGTTGTTAAAAAAACTGACCACAACTTCTGTCAGTCATTCGCAAGAGCAATTTATGACAAGTATAGTTTTATAAGTATCCCAATTGATTCTAATACAAATCCTATTTAAATCTAAGTGAAAGAAGAGAAACTTCACCCTTCTCCACCCTAGATCACAAGTAATTTTCAAAGAGTGGAGTGTCACTGTCAGTATCTACAACAAAAATTATTTAAAATTTTGAAAATTATATTATTAAATGTAAATTTTCTGATAACCTTCGCACTATTCTCTTAAGAACTCTCCATATTTATTATTATGAAAAATTTTAAATTGGAATTTTTGAAAATGAAAATGATTAATATTAAATTGAAAAATTGTATACTTAGGTACACATAATAACAAACATGTTCACATTTTTGAACATGAGAAATACATGAGATATTTTACTTTTTTAAACCAGTTTTACCTGCCTCTTTATAGTGTACAAATGTCTCCAAAATGACGTGAAAAAAACCCCGGCTTAAGCTAATAGGTATAATTTAGTTTTTATTATTCAGCCACAGTTTCCAGTTGATGTTATGAAGTCAGACAACTGGTTCGACATATTGCATTTACTGCAGGATCTAGAAATTCCACAAAGCCATCCTATTCAGTGATTTCTAAAGAAACTTCGAGCAATGCTTTGTAGTGTTTTCTATACTTTACTTGCAAGGATATCAATATAGGCTCACATGGATTAGATATAGATATACACACCTCTCTTGAATACCCACAACTGACACATTTAACACCTGCGCTTTCATGTCATCATCGAATCAACTTATCTTGAACATGTGGACATCCTCCCTTTGGGCAGCAGTGTCCCAAAATTTATTAAAATGCCAAGCCCAACCCACCTGTTAGCCACAGAAAAGCATAATTCTGTGTAGATACCGCCTCAAATTCACACTTTTATTCTCTATACCTACCATAACATCTTCCAACATCCAACCACACATCACGCAGCCAACATGATTGTTTGCATCCCCCACGGGCACCACTTTGACAATAATTATTTTGGACTACTTCCCTACCTATTAAGAGTAATACCCCAACAACAGGAAACAATCCATCCCCCAAACATACTCGTACTCGCATATACTCATATGTACAAGTGACTTTTATCATTTTGATAAATTGTCATGTTTGACATTTGTGAGTCAAAATTATCCCTCTACCGGGAACAATTACGATGACAGGTGTCATCTTGGAATACACATGAACTGAGTTCTGAAAGCATGTGCCAAACGCAACTCGATGTGATTATTTAAACACTTCCATGCCAACCAACCAACCGACAGGCCTCTGGTTGTATTTAACTGTGACACGCATGCTTGGGATTATGTTCCAAAATTAAAAATAAAGTTCACACCGAAAATAAGTTACGCTATCTTTAGCCGTTCACGTAACAAACGCAATTTAGATAGAAATTCAAATTAGTATCGTTTAGTTCAAAGTATCCGTGTTTTTCATCATTTAATTGTTATTTTTACTTATGTGCATTTGGCTTTGACAACAGCACAAAAACAAAATTTCTAATCAAATGGGATGCAGTAGGTACATATGTTTATTGTCTGTTGACATCGGTTTAGGAATTCTGTGGTATTTTTAGAAAACACAAAATCCACTTTGAGGATTCTTGGGAGCATTTATCACCTCATAATCGATAACAAGCTTTATCAAGCTTATTTGTGGGTGAATTAATAGGTGGGATGGGGCGAAATTCAACTGAGTGCGGCCCGAATGGGTATCATAATTTTCAGCAACTAATTGATTTAATAAATTTCAAGATCGATCAGCACATTCAAATAAATGGATATAAACAAATTAGTGATCTGATGGGTAGGTGCGACGAGAATTCTTATTGTTGGTTGAGGAAGTTGTCAGTGAATGTTTTACATTTAGATCATAGCATTCTCGAATCAATGGCAGAGCTAATTTGTGTTCGTCTGTCCAAGTGGATCTGTTAAGGTCACAGCAACTGTTTTAGTAACTTAAAAAAATTGTGCTACCGTAGAAAAATAAGCTTAAAAAGTGTGCTATATGAAAGACGATTTAAATGCTCGCGTATTTTGCTAAAAATAAATGTCGCACAGTGCACACAATTTATATCGATTGAATGTTGCAACAAATACAACTTGCGAAAGCATAGGAGGCCAACATATCTTCGTTAACCTCAAAACCACTTTAGTACATCACACACCTATATTGTCCTCATCATGACAAAGTAAAAACACTAAAAAGACAATCCCAAACAAATTTGCAAAATGCTAATGCATTTTTTCCATTTAAAAGCCGTGGCAATACAAAGTTCCCACGGTTTCGAGTGGGCTTTGCTATCGCGCCCCCGAAATATTTAAATTTATGTGAATGTTTCATTCCCGTTTAAACACATGTACCCTATACCCAATTTAGATGCCAGACAATTTCCTATTTAAATTTAACAATAAATTATTACAAAAATTCTCAAAAAATAAATCCTAATCACGAATACCTTGCTTAAGTAGATGTATGTCACACACAACACCTGATTATTCGAATAACCGCACCGGACGACCAGTAACTTGATCTACGAGTATAGTTGACAGAAATCAGCAATTCTGATTATAGTTTGACAATTAACAAAAAGATTTTAATAATTAGTAAAGATTAAGCAGACAAATTTTTCCTCGGGATAATTAGTTAGTAAACTTAAGTCAAATGTGTATTAGCATTTTACACGTTGGTTGTCTTGCTAACATAAAATATGTAGGTCTAGTGTTTTGTTTTGTAAAGGGCGTTTATCGTGTATCCTATTGATATTGATATTTCTTTTTATCAGATATTCCAAATGGTTACCAACTTAGAAATGCCGATGGAAATTATGTTTGACAAAGTACGTCATTTTGTAATTTATTTTATTAAAAAGTAATATGCTAAAAAGTACATAGGTAAGTGATATTTAAATATCTATCAGCTATCACCAACCGATCCTGAAACGAATAAAAATTTTGAAAGGCGCACATCGTGCTAAGGCACCAAGTGACAAAGAAAAGAAACAGGAGCAGAACTTGGAACAGAAGAGAACGTTTTTTCGTTCTGTAGAACTTTGCTGGCAGCAACAGAAACAATCCGCGGTACTAATAATCATTTTTTGTGTCCAGCCTACATTTTTCGGACTCACAATGGCGAAATTTTCCATACAAAATTGCATATTGTGACCTAAGAAATATTTAGCGTGAAGGTTAAAAATGATTATTAGTAACCCAGGGTTTTTTAACTGCGCCACCACTCGCGAACCTCTGACTAACATCCGAGAGTATAACTGTCTTGAAAGAACTTCTCAATTGGCCGTTTGGAATCGGCATAAAATTGTAGATCCCTTCTATTCGTTCCAAAAACTTAAAACTCACACAAAACGAATGTTTGCGAGAAGCTATAGGCCCAGGATCCCTACAGACCTGTTGCGCCAACTATTATTGCTATTAGTAAGGCCCAATGAATATAACTTGTTTACGTTCTGTCGCCAAACATCCATTTTTCTGTCGCTAAATTCTGTTGCTGAAAAAAAATGTTCTGTTCCTAGTTCTGTCTTTGCTGCGAAATGTATGGGATTCTGTTTCTGTTTCTGTTCTTTGTCACTTGGTGCCTTTACATACAAAAATGATGACGACTGTGTCGCTCCAAACTTTCCTTTAAATTGAGAGTTTGTGTGAAGAACACACACAATAGACTGAAAGTAGCTATTATCGCGCTATGTTGACCGTGACATTAATTGACATCTTAAAAAATGTAGTTTGTGCCAGCTCTTCACAGGTTTGTTAGTATTTTTGAACTTACCTGTATACCTGGCTTAGCATTTTTGTAACAAATGTTCGAGCATTTGAAAAGCCCTGCTGCTGATTGGTTTTGGACCAATAAATGCAAAAGCGAATTTATAGAACCGGATTAGATCTTGTCCACTAGTTGAAACGACATTTTTTCAAGAGATATTTGAACGTTTTGAGTTCACGTGATGTAAAATTTCACTTCAAGCTCAGTTCACAATACTTCGATCCAACTGAGGAAGTACTTCTCTATAGGTATGGGTTAGGTAAAACTGATCTCAGCGAATCTACACATATAAATGGGAGCATAAACGTGATAAGTGAATTACCTATACCTACCTATACATTCAATATACAACATAGGCGAATACTTGTATAATGTATTAAAATGTCCCTTCCTTTAATAAATCGCAAAAACAAAACTCTGAATGAACAATGGGCCTTCATGCGCCCACCATTCCGCCAACATTATACTACGTTACGTTGTGTTGTGTTTCTTCCTTCCTTTACCTTCTGATTTCAGATTAAAGTCCATTATTTATGCCTTGTCGTCTGATGATTTTAATTGCTCCATATATGTATTGAGCAAAAAGACTGTTTCCCTTTACAGAAAATTTATGCAAATCTCTCATAAAAACTTCTGTTCTCCCTGAGCACACTCCAGAAACATTATACCAAGTCATGACGTTCGTGAGTTTCACATACTGCTCGTAAATTTAATGGTCAAGACTACAAGAAAAGTAAAAAACAAAAATTCAAACTTCAGCTGGATTATCAGGACTTGTTGGCTTTGCTTAAAGGAAAAATGATCTGATTTGGATCAAGAGAATCAATCTACTTCTTGCGCCTTCCGAAATTGGGAAAAAACTCTAATATTTGACAAGGATTTATATTGGCGAAATCTTCTCAGATTTTCGTAGGTTATCCAATGGCAAATGTTCTTTTCATTCTAATCACAAACTGACAAAATTCGTAACGACAATTTTTTTTCTAGATATGGAATTCACGAAACTCATTTTATAATGTGAATAGCATTCCATTCGAATGAATTGCTCAAAATGAAATTCACATAGGTAAAATTTTTTAATTTAATTTATACCTACTGAACCATTTCGGTTAAACCTTGCCACCCGGAAGTAGGAGTGGAAATCGTTTTTTTATGTTGTTCATTGTACTTTTTTGGCCGCGCTGGAGAAGACGAATATTGATTCATAAATTAGTTTCGAATTTACGAATTCAGACTACGAACGCTTTGATAACAATCAACTGAATTTTTTGTGATATTCTTTGCGGCTTTTATCGTATGCCTATACACTTATATGAGGTCACGAAAGCGAGAAGACAAATGGCGTAATTCAGGTGCACATGCAGACGAGAAATGCCTTTTTTTTTTGGGTCTCGTTTCGAGTTGTGAATTGGGTCTTTGCTCTTTGATGTGGTGGTGGCTATCGTTAAGCTATAAGCTCAATTTTGTTATTTTTTTTTTCTTTAAGTGGTTAAATGCGATTTAATTTATGTTTTACAATTCCTGAATTGGATGTGTCCTTTTTTGGATTAGAAGCAAACGAAACATGAATTTCAACTTGTTTGGGGTGTCGTTGATTAATAAATCAGTTAATATAGGTAGAGCGCACAGTTCGCATATGACAGGACTTGATTAGTTTTTGAACTAGCATTTACAGTTTTCTAACAAAACAAGAATCTTCTGTGATTTTTCCCATTCAAGCATTGAGAATATGAACAAAAAAAAAACAATTGATGCACTGGTCACATGAAAAAATAATGTCACTTATACTAAATTACCTCAAACTAGTAATGAGGGAACATTTAAAAATCGCCGTTAAATAGTGCTGCCGCTGTTTTGTTTTGAAATTGTAAAGCGGCTGAAATAATATACAAAGCGGAAATGCTTGCCTCACATGTGAGCAGAATACATACCTACAATTGATCATGTGAGAAACATGGGAATTGAAGATTGATAAAACAAATATTCAGCGATTGTCCTTGCCACTTATTGTTTGTCATAGTGAATTTCGTTGCATTGAGGTTGCGCAACAAAATTATAAATGAGCCAACTTTCAATTTCACCGGGAACATCCAAAGAATTCAAAAGTTAAAAATTTTAAATAATATTCGCTTTATTGGTGACACTTCCTGTTTTTTTTTTTCAAAGTGCGGTTCTCCATACAGACTTCTATCCCCAATCTAATCCAATTTAAATTTTGTTTTCATGCATATAGGGTAACTTCGGGCATTATGGCGCACCGGGCATTATGGCGCACCTCGCAAATATCATACTTCCCAAACTCTAATTAAAATTAAAATAATACAGAAACTTCAATCTTTGCCGAACACGTGCGCAGTAAACATAGACAGTCGGTAAGACGAGTTTCGCTGAACAAAAAAATAAAAACAAAAAAAAATTTGTTTGATTTTGGTTTTTTATAATTTCGCTTTGTGTTTGGATTCGTTTTTCCCGTAAAGTATACAACGCAGGTTTTGGGTGTGAAGAGTGGAATGCAGAATACAGTTTCAGTTTTGTTGTGTAACGGCAAAAATTTGAAATGAAAAGAAAACTACGTTTTTTTTTTAATGTGTTGTGAATAAGTGATTTTTGTGTAATATGGCGCAGGTGCTGTAAGGGCATTATGGCGCACCCGCGCCTTATGAAGTTTTCATGTAAATTATAGTTTCATACCGATGTCCTTCGTCTCTTCCTGTTTTTTTTGTGTTCTGTTTTGTTATGCATACTATATAATTCTCTAGAAAATCTTGAGATCCAGCTACCCAACGAGTCGGGTGTGGTCGAAGATTTTGGGGACAACATTTGCGCTGGATGTGGTG
The DNA here is from genome assembly GCA_949126925.1 of Cheilosia vernalis. Classification (NCBI taxonomy): domain Eukaryota; kingdom Metazoa; phylum Arthropoda; class Insecta; order Diptera; family Syrphidae; genus Cheilosia; species Cheilosia vernalis. Next base: position 10,694,861 of record OX421362.1, read on the forward strand.
AAGATTACACCACTAAAACCAAAAGGGACGAGTGGATGCAGCGTGTCCTTTGTGGACAGTGGTCCCACGACTATTGCGCTGTTTTCAGAAACCCCTGCGATGGATGTGGGCGTTTAAATAAAAAAATAAAAGCTAGTCGCCATATTGCCCGCATGTAGGGCAATATGGTTTTTTTATAAACTGTTTTTAAATTAATTTATTTTTAGTTAATGAATTTGATTTATTATTTTCATTTAATATATTTATGTTACCGTTTTGTCTAGTTTATTAAAAAAAATAAAAATTATTAAAAAATGTTGTTCGTCGAAAAGTTATTTCAGATTGAAATTTTGTGCGCCATAATGCCCGAAGTTACCCTATCCTTATTTGGGCCAATATGAACCCACCAAGCCCAAATCGTTAAAATCGCACAATCCGTTCCCGAGTTTTGAGTGTACGTAGCCTCTTTTATATAGAACTGTATCCACACGTGCCTTTCGAATTAGGTCCCGGCCACATCCCTCAAACTGCTTTATTTTCTCAATGTTCAATAATAATTTTATTTACACAGCCTTAAAAATAACATTTGGTTCTTTTTTTTTATTAATGGGAGGTGCCAAAGCCTCTTTTCCTATCCCGCTTATCTTTTGCAAAGTGCCACCTTTAGTTTCCAAAACTATCCTATCTTTCAAACTGGAACCAACCATACTCGTCCACAAAATATCATTGAAATCTGTAGAATGGTTTCGGGGACCGACTACATCGCCACCTATCGGGTCTAAAAGTATCATATCTTCTTAGACGGCCTGAACCTGAAAATCAGCAATACGAATAAAACAAAGAAAAAAAAAAGGATCATGGAAATTGGCCCAAGCGCTCAACAAATATTTATGTAGAATATAATGTACCTATAATAAGATTTAAAATGTCTCCTTTTTTTTTGCATTTCAAGTGTCCGATTTCTATCCATAACAATCCGTTCTCGAGGTATGCGCAAACACACGGACGTCATTCTCTTTTATATAATATACATTATTTATATACATTTTATAAATTTAAACAAATTATTAGGTACCTACTCAAACTTTTCAATAAATCCAGCAAAATAATATTAAAATCAAAAATATTTTCGCAATGACCCATTCCACCTCTAGAGATTTTTATTTTTTAAGCAAAATCCTCATAAGTCGTTTTCAGTTTTATTATTTTTTAATATATAATTTCGAAGTAAGCAAACAAGCAGTTGTTGCAATAGAAGTAGTTATAGAAAAATGATTCCCATAATCGTAAATATACGCGAGCCTTTTTTTGCGGCGAATTGAAGGAATCTATAATTTCCTAACATTTCTGAAAAGTTGAATGAGAAAGGTGTTTCAGAAACAATATACTACTTATGCAATTCAATTTTTGATCTTGAGATACCTTGCTCAGTAGGCATAGGCATAGGCACACAAACTCCCACAACTGTCTACTGTCATCCATAGCCATATTCAATCCACAATCGAACACATCTGCCATGTCTGAAGTATTCTAACTTCCCCATACAACACGATCATGGCACATTGCTTTAAATTCTGAAAAAAAAAACATGTTGCACGACACCCATAAAACAAAAGACCCATCACTCCAACAGTATAACAAATTTGAAGTGTTCCGAAAATTGTCAAAATACACTACCTCCATTCGCGCCAAACGACCAACGACCGTGTTCATCAAGTAAATTTATCTTTTCCACGCGAACGTAAGACGCGGAAATTTATCACTTGCCCAGCAGTGTTTGTCGTCACAGGTCGGTCACCATTAAACTGCTCATACTGTAACAACAAAACTCGAGTGAAATGAGATAAATTCAAATTTAAATTTACACATAAAACTTTTATTAAGATTTTTCATTAAAATACTTCACCTAACGATAATGATCTGGATTGTTTATTTAAATAAAAGTCCAAACCAATTATCGGCCTAACTTTCAACCGAGAACTAATAAATTAACAATTAACACAGCACTTTTCGTCGCCGCAAATACATACACATTACACATAATATATTTATATACAACAACGTTTGTTGTAGATATTTTATCTATGGCAACAGGTTTCCATCGCTTAAAGTATCGCACGTGGGCGGCTAAAATATTAAAAATCTCTCAAAGTATAGACAGTTCCTGCGGTTAGTGTTCGGCTTCCTCTGTAACTGTTTGAATGTCTTTAATTGCTTTTAACGACAAAAACAAAACACATTCTGAAATATGAGTTTAAAAGATATTAAAAGACCATAATCGGATTGAATTTTAAATGATCGCTCATTAAATGATCGCTCATTAAATGATCGCTTACTCGTTTAATGTCGCTTAATTTGTCCAAGACAGCCTTGAGATTATTTAAATAGCCATTCACTTGCGTTATTAATATAATGTGATTTATGAAAAGTCTATTTAAATATAAATAAACAAACAACAATAAATGTAGTATAGATATTTCGATAACTTATATAGAAAATCGAATACGAATATCTCATTATATTTTTCATATAGTGAGATTTAGCTTTCGCTTTAATCTTTCGCATGAGTTGGTAAAACAACATGACGAAAGAAAACTAAGAAATCGCTTTCCGTGGACGTGTTTATGTTAAGCAGATGGATTAACGAATTACAAGTCAAACAAAATATTTATAAAAAGACAAACAGCTGTGAGGAGAAAATATTCTGGTCGCTGGAGGTTCCATAAATTTTCATTCTTATTGCCAGTTTCATAATCAAATAAGAATACTTTTCGGATAAGCTTTTTGAGATGAAATTTGTATAAGATTATTTATTTTTGAGTAGATTTTAAAATAAAAGCATGTGTGTTGGTACAAAGCAACACGTGCTGCTTTATGTAAAATTTAGCAGCAAGCTTACAGTATCTATTTTCTAGCAGCTTATCTGGTACTTGATTTAAAATTAAAATTAAAATTCTTTATGAAAAAAAGGGTTAAAGAGCAGCAAAGTCCACTTGGGCTTGACTAACAAATCAGCAGTATGTAAGGAATTCTGTGAAGGGTACAGAAAGTAGTGTGCTCATATTTCAAGGAATATATTCTTGAAGTCCCTGGGAAGACCTGTCGTTGTTGAATCTATTGAATATGCCAGCAGGTCTGCATAACGCTTAACTAAAAAATAAAGGAATTTGGCTGCTAACAGTCCACTTTCGGAGCTATTGAACTATTTGAATCACCAACAAAACCTATTGAGGAAGCATGCACTATTACCTTATGTATAGGTACGCCGCATTAATCTATTACTTTGCACCTAAACTTCCTATTATTCACTGTTTCTTCACCATAAACGCAGACGCCTCACCATCTCTCTCATTTCATTCAGGTTTTCGCACTAAAATTAGTGGTTGCGCTTTCAGCTATAACCAATAAAAGTGGTCTTCATAATATTTCGATTACTTACAGCAGCTAAAACATTGGTCCAGCAATAAATTCGCTGACATTTTCCACTTGTGTCTTTCTCCACGTCGCTATAATATCGTTGTGCCTTCTTCTGCTTGCCCTGAGGCAGCTTCTTTTTGTCGGGCGCATAATTAATGCAAAAAATAATGCACGCATATACGACAACGACAACGACGTGAATCGGTACCTATATGATAACGGAACGACCCGAAAATGTTCATATTAATTAATGTACCTGGAGCAGATAAGTCGCAGCACAGCATAATGTTTTGACTGTGGGTGTGTTGGTGATTGGTGTGTGTAAGTACAATAAAAGGCTATTTAAATTTAATAAGAAAATTAATTTCAGTCAGGTATCTTGCGGCAGGCAGGGGAGTGGAGAGTGCTGATGGTAGATGGTAGGGTTGAGGAACGAGGATGTCCTCAAAGAATCACAAAAGCTTGAAGTGATGTTCAATGAAGAAATTTCTATATACCTATTTATTGTTATCGTCTAATAACAACCTATTACTGTTTTAATAAGAATTGGATGAGCTACGTTGGACCACGACCGAAGTAGTACTGGAATCAAATTCAGATTGCAACTGGTGTAGTTATGCAAAAACGTCAGACTTTCAGGCCTCTAAAGATTGAATTGAGACCGCTATCGCCTAATCCAGATGCACAGTCTGAAGTTGAAGCTACATTTTACACATCAGCTGTGAAAATATAGTGCGAACCTGATATACAGAAACACAAATTGTCAACTTCTTTGCTGTTTTCAATATTTACATTTTTTTTCTAGCGATATACTTTTGTCTTTTATGCTGTGTAAAAATGGGAACCACTTACGAAGCCATTCAATACCCAATTCACAATATAAATTCTTCTTCAAGCTAATGCATCTATTAATTTATTTGCTTAGTAGCTCGACAAACATTTCCGGCGTCCATTTCAGCGGCCTCTGAATATTTCCAAGAAACTCACAAATCGGCGATGGTATATTCATCTAAAAATCTTCATTCATTGATTACCCTCTGATTGATGGTGCATAACCACAAAAAGGAAAAACCGAAATCTCTTCATATGTACACCAGCAACACGCAAAAAAATACAAATACCTAATACCTACATATGTAAGTATATTGTATATTCATAGGTTTAGGTAGCCATCAAGAACATCTTTCTCCATCTCAATGGCTTTTGATCGATCAAATTCAAAATCTCAAATCAAATTGACTTTGGCGCAATTGATCTATGAAAAAACCCATCAATAGATACACATCCCAATCGAATGAGTACAAAAATTGAAAAAGAAAAACCATAACTTACGGGTGTGTATAAATAAGAGCGGGCGCCCTCTAAAGAGTTGCTTCCTTTCCAGCCATCAACACTTGGAAACAAAAAAACAAAATAAAAAATATAATCCGCCAAAGAGAGCGCTCCCGTTAGAAGTCAGGACTTTTGATAATGGCCGGTGCTTCCGCAATGAAGGTGTTGGTGCTTTGGAAAAGTCGACGCTAACTGTATGTTGGCCGGCTCTGTTCCACCGCCATCGGACCAGCTAATTTGTCTTCGTGCACATCACGTGAGTAGGACTAGGTATAGTTATGTATCAAATGTAGTACGTGTGCGTGCATAAATTTAGATAATTTGCGGGAAAATACTCATAAAGCAATCCTTTCGTGCGCGGTGTATTTTTCACCCGGGCCCAGTAGCACTAACCCTGTTACCGCACCAGTCTTCTGCTTAATTTTATGATCGGTGCTTGATTGTTGTTGGAAAAACAGTGGTATTTTTTTTATCCATTTTTTTTTCTTTTTATTTCGGGGGTGATCAATTTTCGACCCGTTCTCGCTGTTGAATTTCAATTGGATTGCGGTGCTAGTATTTAGTTTATTTGTGTAAATAAATAAATTTTCAAAGTTGTTGCTTGAGTTGTTGTTGGACGTTCCTTTGATTTTTCATCAATTGATTAGAAATGTATAGTTCATCGGGGTAGAAGGGGTGGTCGAATTGAAATTGATAGCTCATTCGTCGTCGAGGAAAGAGATTAAAGAAATTTGTGGATATTAAATTATAGCTGCAATACTAATGACCGAGTTCCGGAGATAATTAATTGGAATAAGGATTTATTTTTCACCTAGCTATAGGTAGGAAGGAAAGGGTTTGATATTCCTAAACATTAGGATGAAAATTTATTACGGCTTTTGGCAGTACCTACTGTACGGGCGAGGGGGTTTTAGAGCAATCTATTGCGTCATCCATTAGGAAAAAGTGTGTTGTGTGTAGCGTGTAGGTACTGTATACATTTCACTCAGCCGATGTCTTAAGTAGTTACACAGCTTGTCAAGGCTTGCTGATGAAACGAATTATCACCGAAAATTATCAGTAAGAAAACAAAAATTTACTTTCAAGAATTTTATACTTTGGCCCAACAATTTTCCTGCTTTAAAATGAACCCAAGTACTTAAGATTCATAATTTGCGAATTCAAGTTTAAAGTCGCGATGCAAGAAATTTGAGAAAATATTTGATAGCTAATTTGAAAAATATTTCATTTAAAGCCTGAACTACATCGAAACAAAAGTTGAAAAAAAATACAAAACAGTGAAAATTTTTGTACAATCAATACCTACATTTTTCCGCAATTTCAAATTTTCACTTTGTGGAAAGCTCGAGCATGTTCCAGCTTTCACTTTTCTAATAGGTATAGTTAAAATCAACTCAAGGAATTCATTAGCGATTTGCCGGTAGCTCACGTTCCCATCATAATAATTCTGTCATATGAAATGAAAATGAAATGATGTCATATAAATATGCGTGTATTTTCATGAATTCCGAGCTTCTCACTTTTTTGTACATTTTCCCACTTTTGTGAGTCTTTTCAGGCTAATATCAAACTTTTTACTTGCATTCCTTAAGAAAGATGTGTATATAAAATTTGTTGATTCTTAAATCAGTAATGAGTTGTTAATGGAAGAACTTTTTTTGAGTCAACAATATTTTTCACACATAATCTTACAAGAACTGACAATTTGGATAATAACTTTTTTTTCTGAGTGTACTATATACTAGGTTGAATTTCAGAATCTTTTTCGGAAAAGTTTCGTTGGGCGTGCAAATGTTTTTTTATGAACGACAAACAATGTTCCATGGTTTCCCATGGTTCCATGGTTGAAAATTGCAACATCTTGTAGAGTATGCATAAAAAACTACTTACTAGTTCGGTTTGACAAACTGAGGGGCGAAATGACTGCTTAACAGAACCTTTATCATGCGAGGTCTGTGGTCGAATAGTGTAATCCGTGAACGAGTAAAACGTGACGGAAATTGTTATCGGCTTTCGTATGTGAAATCGACTTAAGATCGTTGACAGTTATGTCGATTCGATAACAAAACGGAAGGTCTAATACTATAGGTGTTTATTTGAGATAAGAATTCCTTGATGGACTTTTGGTCCTGTGCACAGATAGGGTGAATATGGAGGATCAGATAGCTACAATCGCGAGCTTCATAATTAACGCCAGGATGATGGTCTTTAAGCTGAAGATCTGAAAAAAGGCCCGAAGTTGAAAGCGACAAGGGTGACATTATTTTCATGTCAAAGACAAATCCATCCTGGATGCAACAGCGCTTAGTATGGATCACTACTCTTACATAAGCAACTTGCCCGCTATCCTATATATGATGGAAGCTCCTGGCAGTCAGAAGTTTTTTTCCTAAGAGTCAGCTAACATGCTGAGCTGAGGAGATATACCTCTTTATGTACCTACTTGACTTGTATGCATTTAAAGTACATACGCCATCAAAGTTATCGGGTCTTCGCTAGACAAATTTCCTCTGTAACTTCAGCGATTTTCCAAACATACATTCATTCACCAAATGCAAAGTACCTACACTAAGGCCGGACCAATTATATGTCCAATGACAACTACTTTTATGACAGAGTGAACATTGGTTTCCCTTTGCATAGAACAAAGGAAATAATATTTCCCTGACAAAATAAAACGAATGCCCGTCTATCGAAGACCTCCGCACTCATATCTAAATAATTATACATTCAATGCAAAACATTTATTCATTATTCCCGCCTCAATCCATCATCCGCCACCGTAACTATCATTTTTATCTGTAGGTGACTACAGAGAAAAATTAAATTATCCTGTCGACACGTTGGGGAAAATAAATTACTAACCAACCCTTGGAGGTGTTGCAGGCAGTATCGCTGCCTGATTTATATCAATAAATTAGACATTTTGCAGTGACCCAGTGGAAAAACAGAAAACATCTTGTGCAACTCGATGAAAAAATTACTAATCATATGCGACACCAATCATTTATTCATGTCCTATTCATATATTCAAAAAGTATTTTATCATAACAGTTTGCGCCAGTTACAAGCGCGCCTTTAGTCTAATATAATTCCTCGAATAAATGCATCCAAATTTAACCGCATTTCCTTTTGCTCTTAATTGCAGACTCTGGCAGAAAGATGTGCTCGATTTTTCACAACCGAATTAATTACCGAGGTCCTAGGAGTACGAACGGTACTGGTGGTGGCAATGAGGCATCATCCATCAAAGATGACCCAGATCGGAATAACAACAGCGGTGGTGATGGCCCAGATCCTATGCTTCATATGCACCAGAGTGACGGTGAGGAGGACGACGAAGAGGAGAGTGTAGAGGAGGCATTGGACTTATCAGTGATGCCGCGTTTGCCGGCGACAGGACATGTTGCCCTTGAAGCGTTGCAGCACACGAAAGTGGCTGTGGCGCAATTCGCCGCCACGGCCATAGCAAACTCGCAGAACTATGACGAAGCAGTGAGTGATCTTGCTGTTGTGCAATCGACGATATTCAATGTGCAGCGTCAGCAGCTGATGCAGATGCAGCTGATACAGCACCTGCAGTCGCAACTTAAGCACCGCGCCGAAGAAGACTATGACGATGAGGACGATGATGACGAGCCGGAGGAGGAAAGACTTATATTGAAGGAGGAGGAGGATGATGGCGTGATACCTCGCCAGAGCACCGACCACATCCCAGAGAAAGAAAAGACTGAAATAAAAGAGGAGGAGAAACCGAGTGAGGAGCAGGAGTGTACCAAGGCATTCCAACCGCACCTGTGTGACATCAGTTCGTCATTTGCCTCGAGCATTATCACCAATCACGATCCTCCACCGCTGCCCAATGCACCGAATTGTCTAGAAATGCTGCAGCGACGGACCGAGGAGGTTCTTGACTCGGCCTCGCAGAGCGTGCATGCAAACCAACTCAACGATGAGTACGATTACTCGAAGAAGGATGGCCAGGGTAGGGGGGAGATCTTCAAGCATCGCTGCAAGTACTGTGGGAAAATATTCGGTTCATATTCGGCTCTGCAAATTCACCTGCGATCGCATACCGGAGAGAGGCCCTTCCAGTGCAATGTCTGCGGCAGTAAGTTCACAACCAAGGGCAACCTGAAGGTACACTATCAGAGGCATACTCAGATATTTCCTCCTATGCTTATGCCGCCTTCCCACAATGCTGAACAATACCCGCAATATCATCATCCAGGTATGGTAGCGCCTGGAAATGCACCTCTGCGTCTGCCATTCCCCCCGTTCGTTCAAACACCGCCGTTCCGCGTGCACACCTCTCCGATCCGAGACAAAGAACCACAGCTGATTGAGAAGATGCCGCAACTACAGCCAGAAATAAAATCTCAACCAGAGCCCCAACCACAGACTGAGGCGCAAGATCTTCGAAAGCCAGTCACCGAAGTAGAAGACCGAACACATCCCATCGTTGAGACACCAAAGAAAGATCCACCCACGCGTCAAGAAACCCTCATCCCTCCTCCGAGCATTCGTCGAAAGCGGACATCCAGCCCCCGAGAGTCACATGCCCCATCATCAAGGCTTAGCGATGAGAATGTTCCCGAAAACCTCTCCAAGTCATCGCGGCGCTCCTCCCTTAGCAGGGGATCCGCAACAAGCCTTGAGCCAATACCCTCCGAGTATTCACTGGCCCAGATGGAACGCTTGATCGACAAGTCCTGGGAAGACCTCATCGAGATCGATAAAACCTCAGAGACATCAAAACTGCAACAGCTCGTGGATAACATTGAAAATAAGCTCACCGATCCGAATCAGTGTATCTTCTGTCAAAAAGTCATGTCCTGTCGCAGTTCCTTGCAGATGCATATACGTACCCATACCGGTGAGAGACCATTTCGGTGCCGAATCTGTGGACGGGCCTTCGCCACAAAGGGCAACCTAAAGGCCCACATGAGCATTCACAAAATCAAACCTCCAATGCGTAGTCAATTCAAGTGTCCCGTTTGTCACCAGAAATTCTCAAACGGCATCATCTTGCAGCAACACATTCGGATACATACCTTGGACGACGGGGATGGCGATCGAGCGAAATATAGCGAGATGTCTATGCTCAATGCTGAGGATCAGAGTTCCACGCGATCGATTGGCACATCTGACAACATGGACTTCTCACAGTCCGAGTACTCTGGACAGAGATCAGAATCTTCGCAGGGTGACTTCGACGATTTCACAATGGCCAGCGAGGAAGAGTCTCCAACGGAAGCGAACAGTGATGAGCGCAGGGAGGACAAGGAGCCAATCGATGAATCTGAGGGTGCGAGCAATTCGGATGAGAACGGTGCAATGGACTTGTCGGCGAAAAGTGGCGACAGTGAAACAGTGAGTTCGGAGAATACCGGCGTTAGCTTAGTGCCGAATTTTCTTCTAATGCCGCGAGACAATCGAAGTCCACCGAAGTTTCCGATGCTGCCATTTGGACCGCTGAGGATTATTGGTAAGTTGGGAACTGCGATTTTCCACAAAGCTTTAGTTTTCCAGAGAGTTGCTTTTATGGTCATGTGTCCGATATAGATTTTGCTCATCTTTTTAAATTTCCCGAAAATTGTTCGATCATGTTTCTAATAAGCCCGTAGTTACCTGAGTGTTCTTTGTATTTGCTGATCTTTCAAGAAATGCCTGCAACTGCTGACAGTTTGGGGTACCCATTTGTCATATAGTGACAGCACTTCAAATTGTAGATGTTCATTGTGAAAAAGTGACTATAGAAAAGTAATTGGTGTCTGAAATAGCAGGAATGTTTTGCAAAAAAAGCAAGCCTCTTGTCGTAGCAATTACGGCGTAAGTTTAAAATCAATTTCTATGTAATGTGGATTGTGCCCAGGTGGATTGTGAAAGGTTCATTTTCATAAGTCTATACTGCTTCTTTGCAAATGATTAGCTTAGGACTTAGGTAGAGTGATCGATTTTTATGTCATTCAAAAAAATACTCGAAAGATTAAGCCTTAAATAATAAAATTTACATATTATTTAACTTTTTCCCTAGAATGCGGCAATATTTCGCCTGCTCTCCAACATTTAATGCCTCGTAAAAGGTTAACATTCCTTTCGGCCGCGAAAAGTTGATAAATCCCGGAATTTCCTGCACAACCATCCCAACGATAAATAATTACTTCCCAAACAAAGATCATGACAAATAATAAATAAAACAACAAAAAAATATACATAAAACAGTTCTTCAGCGACATCCGATTAAAAATCCCTTCCTATCCGAAAATAAACGATAAATGGTGAACTCGCTAAAAGTTTATACCTCGGCGACACATATCACATTCACTTAGATGACATCTGTCAAACTCAACCATCCACTAATAGATTTCCCAGCAAGACAGCATGATCGCGACGCGTTCATCGTCGTCTCCACCATCCACCATTCCTTTATGTGTGTGCATTCATGAGCCAACCGAACGAATTAAATGACGAACTCCTTTAGTCTGTTACCTTTGACCCAGAGAGCGTAAAGATTCGAAATTAGCACCAAGAGTGTGCGCGCATTTATAGCACAGCGCACTCAGATAGCATAATTCAATTGGACCGCGAACAAAGACCGACAGTTGTTGGATTCCGATTTCCGAAATTAAATCAAAATCAAGTGTGGTGTGCGCGCACAAGATTAACGAAGAGTTTTTAATTTCTTCAGAATGACAGGAAATTTATGGCTTACTCTATGGTGAAATCGTATATAGAGAAACGTCTCTATAAAGTGTCGGCAACGTGCGCCTTTGGCCACTTTCTTTGGCTGTTGTTAGAGAACACACATATAGTATCTACTTTGGCATTTAGCGCAGTCTTGATAATAAAGATTTATGGTGCCTTGAAGTCGAAGTGATTGAATAAATGACAGATGGAAATTAATCAAAGAATATCTGTAAATAGCTGATCCACTAGCCAGATCATCTGCTGTCAGAAAAGTTGTTTTGTTTTCTTATATTCTTTCAATACAGCACGAGAAGACTTTAGCCACATTTTGGGAGATTTTGCTTGAGAGAACTACGAGTACTTCTGCAGCGGACTGTAGCTCCACTCCGATAGGTACCTATCTGAGATTGAGGCACCTTGCCTAGTTTTGAGGAGTCTTGAAAATGAACAGTTTTCTTGTTGTCACACAGAATGCCATTATGTATTTATAAAAGTAACAAGGTGCAACATAAAAAGAGAGAATTTTGAGGAAGTGATATCAGTGCGCCGTGATCGTCAAATGGCTTGACACAGCATCAAAAAATGATGTTAAAAAATAGTCTGTTGGAATTTGTTGATTGTAGGTTGTACTGAACTACAGTGTTTTTATCTGGTAGTTAGGAAAGCTGCCTGTAACAATACTCTGTTTCGTAGCTTTTTTTAAGTGAACACAAATTTTTTAGAAGGTGTTCGGTAGCTCGAGATTACCTCCTACAAACAAATTGAACCTCTTTAAGGTGTTTTAAGACCTTTTGATTAGCTCGACCTCAATGATAGAGTGTTGCCCTTCTTGTCTTAAACATTTCTACCCCCAAATAGCTCACGAGTGCGCCGTAAGTATGTTAGATTAGTAGGAAAACTAAATTACACATGTATCCATAAAGCACTTATCTCTATTCCAACAACTGTGATATATTAAAATATTTTTTTTATAGTGATTTTAATATAATCTCTTAACATTCCCCTTTCCAGCTGGTCTCCGTGGCACGACAAACATCTGCAACATTTGTTTTCGCATCTTTCCCAACACAACCGAACTGGACCTTCACATTCGAACTCATACCAAAGAGGATAACTTCAAGTGCTCCATCTGTGATAAAGGCTGCGCCACAAAAGTAAGCTTCTTCTTATTCGATCATTTAATTTTTCTTTTTTTTAACAAACATTAATTACTTACTTGGAAATATCGCAAAACTTGTTGACATTATACGCATGTAGCATGTCAATCAATATACATGTGCTGCCAATGCCCTCGAGATGTCTAATTAATCCTGAAGAAAAATCCTTTCCCCATAATCTAACCGCCTTTGTGCAGCGTCATTATTTTTCAACAGCATTGTATTAATTAAAAATGTCGGTCGGCTTTTATCAGCCCATAAAGGGATCCATTTTGCACCATGTACAACAAATTATGAGCAGATTATTAATTACTCCCTATATCGAAGGACACGACAATCTTAACTTAACGCAGTCTTTGCCATATCGCATTTAATTCCTTCCAAGTAGCAATAAAGTAATAACCACATTGTCCGGGCGACACACGCAGAATTATTCTGACGAAAGTGACACTCGACAAGGAGCCGGTTTCATGTTGTTGCTGAGCCCTCGTCTATATGGTATTATATAAAGAGGGGGTTGTCGGGCTGTATAGTTCTTTCGTTTGCTATTTTTATATCTCCGCAGTTTGAGGGGCAACTCCACTTAAATATGCTTAAAACAGAGCCAGACGGGCAAACGAGCTCGAATATGTCACATTGCATGTTGTGCGCCGGCCGCACTGACAGGATCAGAATTGGTTATACACAATGCTATTTGGGGGATGGCATATACAATTGCGTACAAACATATTTGATTACTTGTTGGGTTGGGAATGAAGCCAGAAGCCTGATTAAGGCACAACACTTAGTAGCATATAATAAATATACATATGTATACGTTCTGTATGGCAATGACACCCAATACACACAGCATCTCTGGGCCGCTCCCTGGTACCATCATCATCATAACTAACCACTTTATTCGAATTGTAACAATAATTATTGTGAATTCCCTACTGATTGAGTAACTTGTATGCCTTGATGGACGTGATTAGTAAGGCCGTTAATTAAAAATGTATTCCACGGGGGCATTGGAGTCTAGGAATTTCGCTTTGGTATTTCTCGAGCCTGTGCATGTGAGTGATGATGTACATGGTGAAGATTGCTCTGTGCGGTCGAGTGCATATGGTTAATAAGCTTGAAACACTCGAGTGAAGGATTCTCATAAGATATTCAATTTATTGACGATAAGGATTGTAACGATGAACGATTTTGGCTGGACTTATTTCCCGTACACAAAATATACACATAAGGATGAGTTTTATTGTCCAGTGAAGTCTGTTACCAAAAACCCTATGACCATTCCCACCGATTTTTTGTTTCAATTCATCAACATAGAGGATCAAAAATTAATTTTTGTTCTAATTGAACATTTTAAATGTGGTCCAATTTCATGGATTCTATAGACCAGCCCTTCTTTTGTGGCTTTGTTTGGACAGTTGGAAAAAATCTAGTGGGAATAACCGCAATGAAAATCGCCTCCCCCTGGCCACGTATCTTTGCGCAATACCAATAATAATTTTGTATGTCCAGGCTAGATTTCACGAACTTGCCACATTTTCCTTATAAAATTACCTATTGTGACCCACAAAACATTTAGTGTGAAGGTTAAAAAAGATTGTTATCAAACCTAGATATTTCGCAAACCAAAGTTCTAACAGCTTTCAAATGATGTTAAAAATATCAGCTTACCGCTAAAGTAAAAGATTAAATCTCTTTTTCATTTCGTATTATAGGACTCAAAAGGTAACTTTTAGTTAAAGAACAACGTCGTGGGTCAGATATGTACTTAAGAACAAGCTGTCTATTGGCTTATTTGCACGCTTCCATATTCATATCGTATACTTAATGACCGGATTGCAACTTTTTGAGGTTCAATTCCATCTTTTGAAAGTCCTTATCATGTCTCTTTTATTTAAATGGTACAATGTCCATTGGTGTGTGAAATGCCCACCTGACAAAGCATTCCAACTATAGGAACTATAGCCAAAGTCCCAAATAAAGATGAACCACTTGTCAATTTTATTTTAATACCCTACACAATTACAATGTATATCTAACATGATCCCATCGTTGCAAGTCGAAAATTCTATTTTAACGCAAAACATAAAAAGGATCAAAACAATTATTTGAAAATGTATTTCCTTAAAGCCAGAGCTAAACACATTAAATACATTCCACAATATTGTTCTCCATTTAAAATTCGATTAAGATCCACCGTGCGAGCTACTGTCTGTCTGCATCTGCAATATATACTCGTAAAAATAATTTACACACAACAATACAACGTTTTTCATCTGCAACTGCAAGATGCACGGCACTGCTTTGACGCTCCGCACCTCATCCCCAATGGCACCCCACAATATTTTGATATATCGTTTATGCCGTCTACGATATGAAATATCCCATCATCTCTGGGTAACTATGACTAATGACAATGTTCATTATTTTCAAACCAACTAAACAGCAACCACAAACAAACGAAAAAAAAAAATAACAGATTCTTTGGAGATCATCCAAATTCTTCGTTGCAGACACAATTCATTCCGACGACACATGCTTCGGCCTCCCCCCAGTATGTTCTCCCGCAGACTCGGTGGAGTATGTGTATGATGCATCTGTGGCGCATTGTTTAAGCCTAAATGTCCTCGCAGTGAAATTCGCCACTCCACTGCGAGAGACGCACTTGTTGGATGGAACAGCCACAGCCAAAGCCACAGCCACAGACGGTGGCCCTGTCTATTGTCATAATGGCATGTTGGCTCTTTAGACAGCGTCGGGTGGGCCCCGCTCGACATATTCGATAGAAATTTTTAATGAATCGAAAATTTTAAATAATTACAAAGACTGCATTGCGTGCAGACAGTGTAATAACACGTTCAGTTCACAGGCGTACGTGCATATATAGAGAGTAAATAAATTTCGGTGGTGGTATAATATACACCCATAGATATATGCTAGAGCGGTGGTATCACTCGGGTGGAACTTGCATTGTTTTGCTGTGATTTTCAAAAATTCGCATATTTTGATGCATTTTTTCCTTGTTCTTTGAATTTGTTGCCATTTGGATATTTAGTATTTTTTTCTTATTAGGTGCTGCTGAAAGATGTATCTATTATTTAGAATTAATATTTGGAGGTTGAAGAATTTTTGTTGACTAATTCCTTCCGTCAATGAGATGCACGATTGCCGATGGATTTAACAGATATTCACCATTTCTGGCAAAATTAATATGAAATAAATAGCCGAACTTCCACCTTCATTTGGTGCAAAATTTAGTAAAATTTTGTTGGCAAGTTATGGGGAAATCGGTATATAACAGCAGCTTTTGATAAAAGTTTAACTTTCAAAAGAAACAATCCTAAACGGGTCACGCTATATAAATTGACTTACGTGCACAAACCTACCTTATTTCAAAAATTTTGTTCACAACTGAATTATGTGATACTTTTTAACTTTCTCCATTACGTAGTAAGAGATAGATATTGTTTTCGTACAAAATTTCGAACTGGAGATATTAATCAATTCTGATATTGCGGTAATAGAGGAACTCAAAAAAGTGGGTCGCAAAATTCTGTCGGGTCTGTCCGTCTGTTTGTCTGTCCGTCCTTCCACAGGCCTACAGCCTAAACGGCTTCCCGGATTACATTCAAGCCTCGGATTGGGAGTTTTTGAGTTTTTTTTTTGCAAGGTAACCTCAATATTAATACTTCCCATATAAAATGTTCGTACCAAAATTGATATTTAAGCTTAAGTCATGGAAACGACTGCGTACCAAGCTTTTGGCTATAAATTCGAATAATATGGTCATTTATAACTTAATAGCAAACACAGTTTTTCTCTATATTATCGTACAACGGATTTTTGAAAAAAGTAATTTTTTTAATATTTAGTTTTGTTCAGTTTACCGGATAACGGCGATAACGATTATGATCAAAATGCAAACTTAGAGTCAAATTGATGTTTTCAAAAGTATTGTGTCCTTAGTTTTCAATTCGCAGCACCGAAAAAGCTAATTTCAAAAATAGTATTTTTCAAACTAAACATTGCAATATTTGGTACTGTTTAGTCCGGCTAATTTTTCAAATGAACTGCTAAACATACTCAGAAATAAGGGATTCTATGTCCATATCCCACATGGAAATTCTTAACGAGAAAGTTTAGTTCGACCCAGTCGTGCATTTTATTTGTATTCCAATCGTTATGGTGAAAATCGATCTTGAAAAGCATTTCAACGTCGAGTCATCGGAGCACCAGATTCAATGCATTTTATGCTGAGTTTCTAGGCTTGTATTTTAAGCCATTTAGTTAGAAATCACAGTTTAAAGTATTCAATCTGAGAAGTTATTGGAAAACAGTTAACCTCAAATGCTATGAACCGATATAAATTTACAAGTATTCATGTCATACCACTTTTTAAAATAGCTTGATTGCGTATGAGACCTACCCAGTTAAGCCCTTACCTTTTTGCATAGATATTGCAAAAGCAGCCTTCGAATTTTTATGCTCAAAAATTCACGCATATCCAGGTCTAAATTTCAAAGTGTATCTGGTTCCCAATTTCAAGTATTTCTTCTCCGTTAACAGTCCACTACCCCTTCGCCGGTGTTTAATATTATATTTACCAATATTCTGTTGCAGGAGGAATTCCATCATCATATATTGGAACACAGATTTCGGCGAGATTCAGGAGACTCCAGTCATAATCAAAACTCCTCCAATTTTTCCAATGACGAAATACATCTAGAAGCGAGTCACAGGACTTTTAAAACTGAGTTGAATACAAACGATAATCAAATACCACTGTCACCGAATGGAGGCTCATCTTCGACAATCACCTCCGACAACAATATCGGTGGCGATGCTGAACATTCCCTAATGAAGATGAAACTTCGTAAGAACTCCATTTCCTAAGGCAACCTAGAAACGTCACTGAGGATCTGTTTGTTTTTCTTTTCTCAGTGTCTTCGCTACCCAATGAGTCACATATGCAGTCGTCTTCGGAAACAACTCGATACACTCCGAACTCAGTGCTGAAACAACAAGAGCTCCAGCAAAATGCCCAAGAACAACCGGCGAACAACAAACACTTCTGCACGGTTTGTCGAAGAAATTTCAGTTCAAGCTCAGCATTGCAGATACACATGCGAACTCATACAGGAGATAAGCCATTTCAGTGCAATGTCTGTCAGAAGGCCTTCACCACTAAGGGAAATCTGAAGGTAAGAGAAAGTCGAAAATGAGTTGTGTGCGAGTTAAAGGACTTATGACGTTTTCAGGTTCATATGGGCACCCACATGTGGACAAACCCAGCCTCGAGACGTGGCCGTCGCATGTCGCTAGAGCTTCCAATGCATAGGCCAAACCTGCCACCGTTAGGAACTCATCAAGACTCTGAACTCCTATCCCGTCGGCCGGAGATATTCTTCCCTTATTTACCACCATTTTTCAATGGTCTACAACCAAAGGTATATACAACTTTCACGGCCTCCCAAATTTTCAATAAATTTTCTAAACTCCATACGTAGCCTGTCGATCTACCATCAGGATCATTTCCGGGTCTCCCACCACCCCCTTTTCCCAATGGTAGTGCTCAAAAGTACTCCGATCTAATGGGATTTTCTCCGTTCCTTGGACCACCCTATAACTTCCCTCCACTCCCAAATTTAGATCAAATTACCAAATCACCTGTGGACGAGAAACACTCTAGAAGTCCTCACGAAAGTCCCACAAATGGACCCTCACATCACCATCAACACTTTAGCAATCAACAATCGCTATCCAAAAAGGACTTTCACCACGATGAATTCGTCAAAGGATGAGCTGTTGAAGAAACATAAATGATTTAACACATATCGTCTTTGTAGATATCAAAGGATGTCTAAGCAATACGTTGGCATTTACTGGACAAAAAATAAATAAAAATAAATAAAAATAAATAAAAAAAATATTGCATTAAGTTTTGTAAAAATTATTAAAATCACAGATTAGTTTGTAGATGTATTTATGATATTATGTACCTATATGTAATCTAGGAATTAAAATTAATAATTAGAAATAAATAAATAATTATTAACATATTAAATATGGCATACGATTTTTTTTATTTAAATAATCTCGAAAAATGGAACAGGTGGGACTTTCTGTAAGTAAGTAACTCTATCTAGTACCTGCCAAATAGCGTATTAACCACTTATACGAATAAGTGCAAGACAAATCATTCTCGTTTGGTTGGGTTTTGTTTTTATTGGGTAATAGGTAAAGTAAACTACTGCTATAGATATAAGCTCTTGCACTTCGAACTTTTTTTTAAGGAGGTTTGTAAAGGGTTGTTGATTCTTTGAAGGATTCTGAATTTGGATTAGATTAGATTAGGAAGCGGGAGAGCCAACAGGGGGGCTCAGGCAATGCGGCTTCTCAACGGAGCCTTTTGTGTCTAACCTGGTTTGTTTTTAAAGCCGTCTTTTCACTCCAGATGAAGTCAGGATCTTCTCTGTGTATATGTCAGCCAGGGTAGCTGAATTGACGATTTCATCCCCAAAGGATATTTTTTCTTAGGCGACCTTATGAGTATGTGAAGAGAGGATTCGTCACTCTCAATACAGAGTCTTACCATGGCCACTTATAATTCCTGTTAGGGTTCTCAGGTTTATTTTGACCAGATTAATCAGAAAGAGCGGAAAAGTGCCGAAAGACAAGTCAAAAAAATCGTCAACAAACGCGTCATAGGCTTTGGTAGGCTAAGCCTGACCAAAGTGCTCCTTGCAGGTAAAATAAGGCGAAATTCGAATAACGTGCTTTAACCGAAATGTGCGTCTATCCTCCGCCCTCTCAGATAAGGAAAAATATGTTCCCCTACCATAGAGGACATCTTATTTATAATAAATTACTCACATCAGATGTTTCCTCCCAATTTATGGTCAGTTACGCGACCCAGTCCAAAATGCACACTATGCACAAATAAGGCTGACAGGCTTACACCCAGTAAAACAACAGTCACTTAATAAAATTTCTGACAGAAAATTACATTTTATTTTGCGAAAAAATAATTAATGGCGCTCTTTAGAATGTTCAAGCAACGTATTAATTTGATCATTAAAAGCACTTTCACATCTCGTCCGCATAGCGCATAAATAAAAGTCCCGAATTAAATTTATACCGCCGGCCGGTCCGATATGTCAGTTTCATATATAGGTTTGTATAAATAAACGTAGCATTGAAAGTCACACGTTGATATACCTATACCTATTGCACACAGAAGTTTGGCGTAAAAAATGTCACGTCACGCCTTGGCGACAATTAACTTATAAAGAAAGATGATGTAGATGCAGAAAGCTGAGCACAGCGCTATTTCATTATTTTATTGGTCATGGTCCAAGAATAATTTAAATGGACGTGAATATGCATCCACGCGAAAGGTCTCCGTTTTGCCATCGCAGCCGCTGTTGCTGAGGAGCAACCTTCAAAGTGTCAATTTGGTGAACCACCACAGTTGTGGTGACTATTGACACCCGATGGACACAAGAGTCAACAATATTTTCGTCACCTATCGCTGTAGAGGTTGTTAGTTGGGGTTTCTCCCTTGTATATGTTCCGGTCCTATCTGTGGTCTGCCAATTCGGCACACAAGCACACATATCAATGATTGGGGATCACGAATGGCGGTGTACTTCACACAGTCGAAGGGACTCTTCAAAAGATATCAAACGGCGACGGTACCAAGTCCTAGATGCGGCTCTGATGATGATGATGATCTCCGCCTGTAGATTGGGCTATTGGAGTAAATGTCGTGACACAAGTGCAACGCTTTTCCGCTCTAGCAGTATAGTGGGCTAGATGAGGCTTTAGCTGTACAGAGACATACATGCCGTGTCGTCGTCGTTAGGTGCTTCGCGTTGCTGTCTCTGCTGTGGCTGTTCGTTTAGGCTAATCATCGCAAACACCTCGACGAGCGTGCGAGGGAAATTACTCGAAAAAGTGAGAAAACAAGAACGTTTTTAACAAATCGCAAATTTCTCGTACTCCCGATGACACTTTATCCGAAAGTCTTGTGTAGAAGCTGAAGGATGATTTCTAGAATTTGGATCTGGAGCAGAAAAATATCAGTACGAGCGATTGTCATGTTAGACGTCACAGGAAGATCGTGACCGTGAGAGTTACACATTTTGAAATTGAATGGATACAGTTGAAACTTAACAAGTGTGCGGATACTTTGTTTGCAACGACATGCAGTGACTGTTGAATCACACAATGTTGAGTAATTGCTCAAATGAAAATTAGGTGGAATTGCAGCAACAAATAGAATGCAAGCGCAGGGATGTGTGTATCGACATTGTATGGAGTGTGACAACACAATGCATATTTTATTTGTTTTCTATCTTTTTTGGAAGGCAATAATTTTTAATATTGGGCCTTCAATACCAGATTTACTCTAAAAGGACCGTGTTGAAAGATGACTTCACTTACTTGGTATTTATTGTCTTCATTTCTGCAATGAATTTGAGCTACAGACTTCGAGAGGATGGATTTCGGGGGAATACCATTACAACTTAACCATTAATTCCTTACCTCTTCTGGGATATATAGGAGCCTTCAAAGAGACATTCGAAACATTAAAATTTGAGCTGATGCCAAAGATTTCGATAGATGGATGGAAAAGTAACGAAATCCGATCAATTCTTAATGAATGACAGCACGTATAATCGATTTAAGAAAGGATATAGAAAGGAGATGCTCTTATTCTAGACAAGGCCTCGGGCCTAGCTTCTCACATGTAAGCTTCAGTTTTTGATACCTTTTTATACCAATTCGCAATGAGAAGAAGAGGTACGTTCTTTGATATTTGCCAGATGTTCGCGAGAGGTTTGTCTAGTCGAAAAAATATCAAGATGGAATATCTTGTTTTCAGAAAGCGAACCTTGAATAACTCGGCCAGCACACCGTTCAAACTCAGCCGCACTGCGCGCGTACTTGCGACCGTTTGCAAAAGCTTTTGATAAGCTACTTGCCTATCGCCCTCTGATAAGTCTTTCGGCACTGCCGATCGCATGCTCTCGAGAGCAGCTCCTATAAACAATTTCCGCCCACTCGCCAGCCAACTTGTTTGTGCTGTCTGCCCACTTGGGCAGCATCCATCTCCAAAGAACCATCTGGAGCCACTGCGGAAAATATATACTTTCCGCTTCCTTAGAGTCAAAAAATGTGTTCTTAATGAATCATGGATTCTTCCTCAAATTGTGTAAAATATTTTCATCGAAAACAACATTCTTTTAAAACTCAACATTATCATCCAAGAATCTAAAGCATTCTCGAAACCGCACAATGTTTCATAACCCAGCACAGTATTCAGCAGATTTGTCACATAATCTGTGCCACCCAAATGTTTTGAACACGCGTCCATAGTCTTCGGCGTTGTCGCCGTCGTCGTCTTCGTCGTGTGCCTTCCCTGTGATCTGGTCCGTATACAACAGTGCTCTTCTGTTTCTCGTTAACAATTCGAACAGATGCTCGTTGCTCGTTTCTGGGGGCTGAAAAGAAAAAAAAAAAAAATGAATAAGACACAAAATATGCATTCAAATCAAAAGAAATTATTATTTCTAGACCGAGACATCTTTGTCTGGCCGAAGTAAAATTAAAATCTGGAAACTCTTTGTCTGCAGCCCCCAGCCTGTGCAAGTACAATAAAGTATTCTGACAGGAGAAGAGGAGCTCCACTTTCTCATTTTCCACATAATGCGATTTTCCCAAGAAATGCAATTTGGCCAGACCATAAGTGGCGGCGGTATCATCTTCATATTTGAGTCGAAATCGCACGACACAGCGAGATGGCGAACCGCTTTGGCTTGGACGATAAATAATTTTCATAAAGTGTCATATGGTGTGGGGTGTGTAGAGCGCAGAAGTTCCCTCAGACAGTGTGCCAATTTGTCCCGTCGTCGTCGGATCATAAGGGCTGTATTCGGCGAACAACAAAACCGTGTGAGTTCAAACGACCGACGACGACTAGACACGGGAGCACACGGGAAGATTTTTGTTTCCTTTGATTGCGGTGAGCTACATTAATATTTCACATAATTCATCCAAATGGGGATCAACATGCAGAGGGAGATGCTGACTTGCTGTGAGATGGTAGCACATTTTCCCTGATAGCAACTAGTTGGAGAGTTTGCTTTAAATATATCTCAGAAAAAGCTTTACTTATCCTTGCCGAGAATACTACAGAAAAGAAAGTTTCAGTGAAACTAAAATTAATACCGAGATCATAACGGTCGGAAAATCCAAGATAAATCGCCAATCTGCTTCCGAGTTACACCTAGCCTGGGTTAGTTGAGGACTTGTTTCAATCCTGATTCTAGCAGACAAATAAATCTTGTATGTGATACTTAGGAGTTATCAAAAAAATGCTTCCCACTACTGAAATGTGCTACCATTTAGCACCGAACTCCATGCATGTGGTACGCATTCACCTCGCTGCATTTCATTTTGGTTTGGTTTTTAACATATGCAATTCACTTTAAGCACTCTTAGCACTGACTTCTTTGGCGGGCGGTGTTCCATACCAACAGTTTTATGTCCTTTTAATATTTCTCCTCGCCTAACGAAGCGCATCCACACCGTTGCGTGCATTTATGACACTTATGCGTAATTAAACGAAGGCGCTAAGTTGTCTGTGACGCAGACGATTAGATTCGTGGTAATTGAAATGCGTTCCAAGAATTTTTAGCGACGCACCCCCCAATTCGCCGCATCCAACTAACGCTTTTCAAAACTCACAGTAAATTTAAGAAAACTAAAGGGCCAACTCAAACAATGTGACTACTGCCCCGAGCCGCTTTGCGGCGAATACCTATTGATTTATCCATCGACTCCTGCGCTAATTGTTTTATCGAGCTATTTGCTTCTATTAAAAAGCGAGTTTGAAGATTTGCGCCTCTTCAGCAACCTATGGCTGCAGCCTCTTGCTCACTCTTGTCGGCAAGTTCATCTCTGTGGTCTGGTCTGTGTGTCGTGGCCTCAGGGTGATGGTGGTGGTGGTGCCCAGACCTCGGCTCTCCTCAGGCTATTGGTGAATTTCCTTTTAGCTGGTTTTATTTGAACGTCTTCCTGTGGAGCTCGGCAAGGCGACCGATCTCTCTGAATGTAAATCGAATCCGACCTTGCTGGCGCGACCCACCTGCGTTTTGCATTTTCATAGATCCCGCGCGCACTTCACGTGCATATATGTGCAGTGCATGGATACATAGAGTTCTTCATCGGGCTGGTTATTGGCATTTCTCATTCGATGTTTGTGTGCGCACTTGAACAGTGTTTGGATTTGGATGCCGTCGTCGTCGGTCGTCGTCGTCGTTGGCATGCTGCCGTGTCTATAGAGTCTTCTGGGCATGCTGCTGCCGTTGCTGTTGGCAATGGACAAGGGCACACACATCGGATAAGAGAAGCTAGCGATCTGTGGGAGCAATAGTCAATTTGCAGAGGCTGAATACTGTTTATTATGGCTCCCGATAGCGTCTTACAAATTTTTCCCATGTCTTAATTCATAAAGGAAGCTTTGGCCGGCATATATACAGATACACACAGTGTGGCTGTGTACCGTTTCCATAAGAGTGTGCTCCTATAGAGTGTAGCTTTGACTTTGGTTTTGTATTCGTATTCGTGTGCGATCAATCTGCTGCGACACCGAAAATCCAAAGCAACTCACCGGCCATTGCAATGGATTTTGGCATTGAACTACTAGTTGGAGTGTCCAACTCTACATATTGCAGATGAGAGATACTACCTATACCCTATACTCTTACGCATGTAGTTGTGTAAATGACGATGGATTTTTCTTTTCAGTCCTGCAATCTGCGAATGCTTTGAATTTGGTAGTTGCATGGTCAAGTGCAGATGCACTTTGTCTCAGACGAGAATTTGAAGGTGCTGTGGAAATGACGCTTGGCTGAGTTGCGTTGAACATGTGAGCATGTGGGGTGTTTTAAAGACCTCGATTGTAGAATGTGTGTAATTAAAAGCTTAACACACGGTTTTGTTTACGATGGATCCAAATTAAAATTGCAATATATGGTAATCGCATTTTGTTGATCCTGTGTTTACCCATACAACATTCATTAGCAACAAGAATCGAGTATTCTTTTCAGTTTCATGTATATCTATATATCTGGAGGTCTGATAGATAACTAAGCCGCTTTCTGCAGATTAGAGTTTTGTTAAAAAATAGACAGACAATCTGAGATTGAGGAGTTCTTTACTAAGGATACTACAAAAGTATTTGCTGCTGCTTGGGGCTCTCTGGAGGAGCTGTTAAATATATTGAAAGATGGGTGTCTACACTTCGCTTTCACAGGGACAGGGCAACACAGAGTATCTGTATAGGTACATACTTTGGAACTAAATTATTTGTTCAATAGTATCGTCTGGAATTATGAATTCTTAAATCTTAAGCTGGATTCTATGTACAAACGCTTAATTAAAATTTTAGAAAAAGGGTTTGCGAAATTTGTTCCCTGTTATTTTAAAAAAAAAGAAGTTATTTAAGCCCCCTTGGTATAATCGACAGCTTTCAAACTTACTAAATTTAAAGAGGAAGGCTTTAAAAAAATTTAAAATATCAAATAATGCAATAAATTTTGCAGTGTTTAGTAGACTACGCAAAGAATTCTCTACACAATAAATTTCTTTACAGGGCTTACATCATAATATAATATAAATAAATATAAATATAAATAAATATAAATAAAAATATAGGTAATAGTAAATCATTCTGGTCATATTCATATTCAAAAAGGCAATCGGCGGGAATTCCAAATGCAATGTTTCTTAAGAATAATAAGTCATCTACCTTGGACTCTTGATTTGTTCTCCGACTTCTTTGAATCGGTTTACTCTAATTCAGGTTTTAGTAATAACTTTAGGTATAGATAGTATAGGAAGTAAGGTTGATATTGGCTTACTTCAGTTATGCACTGATGATGTGCAGTAAGCCCTTAAGTTGGTTAATCGCAACCCCATTGCTGGGGCTGATGGCGTCCAACTATAATTCTAAGTGACTGTTGCGACTCCCTGTATTTCCCTTTACTTCTCTTTCTGAGGGTAAATTCCTTCAGGAATGGAAGATTCTTTTCTCGTTCCAATTCACAAATCTGGACTTAAAAGCAATGTCGACAACTATAGGGGAATTTGCAAGTTATACGCGATTCCAAAGTTTTTTGAAAGCATTTTCAAAAATAAAATTGAATTTTTAACTAAAGAGTAGGTACTTATCAGTTGCTCAACACTATTTCGTCTCCGGTAGATCTACTACTACTAACTTGACACTGTACTCATCGTATGTTATTAATGCTACCTAATGAGAACAAAAATTAGGAATTTCCACCCAGATTATTCAACCAGATGCTAAATTGCTTGGAATTAAAACGTTAAAATCGAGGCGAACCATTCATGATGTAATGTTTGTAAGAGATATATTAAGCTATAGCATTAAATGTCCACAGTCCACCCCTTCTTTCAATGCGATACCTATTTATGTCCTGGCTAGATCTCTAAGAAATAGACATTTTCTTTTTGAAAACATGCACAGAACTAGATACTGTTCTAATGAACCTTTGGGTTGTTGTGTGTTTATTTTTTCAAAATTTTTATACCTGAAATATTTGTTAGCATTAAACGGCTTGTATATTTAATAAATAAATAAATAAATAAATAAATAAATATAAAGTGAGCTCGGAGAGTTATTTTTGAGCAACACAGAACAACTATTAGGATTACGACAGTTTGAAGCCAGTTTCTGTTATCCTTAAATAAGGCACTGAGCATGGTATGTCGCAGCCTAATCAACAGCTCAAGATAAGAATGAGTAGCCTACAGAGTATGGCACCTCAATCAATCAAGAGAAACCTATACCTTTAACACTAATTAAACGAAACAGCTCTACCCAAACCCAAAGGTCGAGATGATTTCAACGACTACCCTCCCACTATAACAAGCGCTTTTCCTTCCACAACTAGGAGCGAAACCGATTCCCCGATAGTCCTTTTCCCCTTACCCACTCTACGTATAGCATCAAACGCGTACATGTACAGTGTACACTGCGAACAGTGAATTTATTCAAAAACAGTTGAAACCTCGTAAATTTGCAAAACTCTCAACCGAACAAAAAGGCCTAAAGACTATATTCTCTAAGACCCATGGCAATGGCGTTCGAAGCAAAATAAAATACTGCATACACTCAATTCCATTGGGATAACATAAGTTACACTCCCATCAACATTAGGTGAATGCATTAAGAAGAGAAAAATGCAGCATAGAGGAGGCAAGGCATCCCCACGGTATAGTGCCATCAGCCGCTTTCCATATCCTATAGAACAATAAAACACCACACTATACTGAACTAAAGAACGAAATAAAAAAAAAAATAACAAATGCGCGCTACTGGTCAGCTCTATTCCTTTTCAGAGACCGCGCTACCGATGCCGCGACCAACAGATATGCTCCTACTTTGTTTATGCACAGATATTGCTGTAATATCTAAGTGTCCTTCTTGCAACAGTTATACTCGAACAGTGCAGCCATGCTCTCTCAAAACCCTGCTATACACACGAACACAAAAAGCGCGTGTACCATTTCGCAATGTTTATTGCGGCGGTTGTGAAAATTAAGAGGCCATGTCATCTCTGTCCACTATATGGGAAGAGGACACCCTTACCCACTACCCATCCAATCTCCAACATTTCACAGATAGCATATGCACAGCACATATGCACGCACTGTTTGGCAATTGTAGGTACTCGTAGATAACCACCTCCTCTGTATATCTGTTTTTATTGCGAACAAGAAGCTACAGTTAAATTTGGTCCTAATCGATGGACATTGGGGCTCAGGGAGAATGCTTTTTGCAAATCCCTCTTTGATCTGCTGGCTAGAAAAGCCTACTAGCGCCGATTGCGCATATACGCACACACATGCCGTTCTATTGCGGGACCACCTCTGCATATTTGGATATCGTGACAACCATTCGGAGAGGCGAACAATAGGGCACGATGTTGTGCCGAAAATGTGCCATACATACGGAGCACACGCACAATGTCTTTTCGAATGCAAACAGAACACGAGTCGCTTTGGTACGACTATAGCGGGCTTTTGAATTGTAATCGAAGCGAATTTATTTCACACACCATACCAAATCATACAATAGGGACAGTTGTAACCGCAGGCTTTTCAAAAGAAAATACAGATTAGATTGAACGCAAAAAAAAAAGTGGCGCACAGCATCCAAAGCCACTCTCTATATATATATATTGGATTAGGGTATAGAAAGGCTGTTGCAAAATGCATTTAGAATTACATCTTCATTTTGGGAAATCCAGTTTGCCACAGGAGTCCGATGGCTGACCGCACCGCATTTGGTGAGCACACAATCACACATCGAAACCATTGCGAATGCGGTCACCGAGGATATTCAATATGGGGCTGGTATTCAAAGCGTGGAGCGGAAGAAGTTGCGGCAATCCTTTGAGGTATCTATATATTGCAATATCGGGAGAGGATATTGCGTTTACAATATTATATAAATCCTACGCTGATTGATATGCCAATATCGTTTTTTTTTTTTTTCAAAAACCTTTTTGGGTCAAAAAGTGTATATTTACTGAAAGTCGCTATTAAACT
Source organism: Cheilosia vernalis (assembly GCA_949126925.1). Classification (NCBI taxonomy): domain Eukaryota; kingdom Metazoa; phylum Arthropoda; class Insecta; order Diptera; family Syrphidae; genus Cheilosia; species Cheilosia vernalis. The sequence goes on from OX421362.1 coordinate 10,723,078, forward strand.
GTGGTCGCTTTATCAAGACATGATGTGAATTGCATTCGGTGAGGGAAACTCTTTTAAGGTTAAAAATAATATTTATCGGCCAATAGTCGACATCGCGCTTTTCAATGTTTCAAATATCAAAATAACTACTTGGTGCCCTTGGTGGCTGTACTCGTGACCTACGTTTGGAATACACCGAGTGATTTTTAAAATCTCGTGGGTGCAGATATAATCGGCCTTACCAATAATCAACTTTAGTCTGGCAGCTTACGAAAAGACTCCACACTTTCCAAAATCCCTTTACCAATTAACAAATATACTTGCCAGACTTTCGCTAACTATAGGGTTAAATATTAGTGTTGAGAAAGCCATTTTTATCTCTGGCATTAGCTAAATAAATCCTCCCTTATGTCATTTTGAAGACAAGTGTTGCCAAACCGTCCAAAATCACTGTATTAAATTTCGTAATAGGAGAGAGTTTAATTCGCTGTTGTTCAGCCTGAGCGTTTAAATAAATTAATGTTAATAAATTGTAAATGTTTTCTAATTTTATTCGTTGCAATACCACAAATGGTTTTTAAGTCTAACAAACACAAATTTGTACAAATGTATGCAAAATATTGAAAAATATTGCATTTTTGTTTTATTTCTAAATACCTAAGTGAAGCGTTTTTTTCTGTTTTTGCTTTTTGATTGATTTTCCCTTTTAAATAGATTGCAAAGCAACGCATGGATGCTTACTAAAAAATTAATTTTTTATAAATCTGGGATATTTCCAGGACTTTCTTGACAGTCGTTGGAAACTTCTTCTTCTTACCTATGTTTGGAAGGCTCATAGCAACTCAGGTAGATATTATGTTGCAAACAAACCCTTTTCAAACTCTTTGCAAAAGGAGTTTGTTTACAGAGAATGAGGATCTCTATATTTTTCAGTTTGAATTTAAACTTTTGCCGGTTTCTAAGTTTCCCGAATTAAGAAATATAAGCCATACAATTTTTTTATAGTTCAAATTGCATTTATTTTCAAAACCGGAATCGATAAGTTCTTAACAAGCTTCCTACGTGCGCCGGCTTTTACTTCTGTGTTCAAAAATATTCACTTGCTAACAACGCAATTGTGATGTTTAGACCACCAATAAGTCTTCCGCCTAGTTATGGCTCACTAGTTATTTTTTTTTTTGGAAAAGTAATGTCCTTTGCTCAGCATTTTGTATTATTATTAACAAGTCCTGTGTATATACTATGAAATGAAGAAGCTGATAATGTAAAATTGGCTCACAGTTGAACTTCATTTCGAATGTAACGAAAAGTCAATGATTATCATATAAAATATCTAATTTTCTGTTTAGAAGATATGTGATCTTAGGCTTTAGCTGTAAAGATCCACTATACCCACATTTGACTGTTTCTTCATTCCAAGGACAGTTATCAATTTGATTTGCTATTATATGTAGCTTACATGCAACTTAAAGTGAAACTACAGAAAATTCATATAGGTACGTACCTTTTAAAACTGAGAAGAAAAATGGAGCAACGTCCTGACCTATGACATAGCTTGCTTCACTATGCCAATCGATTCGGATTCATTAACCTCCTCAGGTAGACGTGAAATGAAAACCAACAGAATATTCATAGGTATACGCAATACTCACCTATCAAGAATAATTACTTTCAACATGAGAAAGCCTTTATAAATACATTTATTGTTCATGCGCCCAGACTACTCCTTCGCCCATTCAACCACAAAGGCAAAACCAAAATACTTTACAGTGTACGGGCAGTGTTTTTCCCTCACTCAGAGCCTGCGCTTAGTCCATCTTCTTACGCACTGGCCTACTATAGAACAACCCACAGCCACCAACTAGAACACACCGCCACAAAATATGATATCCATAAATCTCGCTAATAACCAATCCCCGCATGTTGGAAATGCAAATTGTTCATGTCATACACTCAGCATGCCTATTGCCTGTGCTGTGTATCCATAGCCGGGTGGTTCTGGGAGGCCTTTAACAGGAGGCCATTTGGGCAAGATGTTCGTACATTAAAGCGCACATATTCCGCACAACGTGTATAGACGACGATCCGACAACAGGAATAGGTAATAGGAGTTGGTTAGATGGCGTCACCCATAAGGACGCGTCGCAAATGGCGTCTATCCACTATTACCTTTTATTCGATCTCATCTTTCACTATTCCGGTGCGTCCACCATATTACTGGCTGGCAATTTTAATTCACGTGAATTGTAATTACAAGTTGCACTCTGTGTACCTATAGGAATTTTTAATCAACGATAAATTCACAGTCACAAGCATGCAGTAAGCCCGCCTAAATTTTAAATTCAATATTATTTTATGCACGCGGATCGACCTGGGTATAGGTAGGTCTAGGTATACTGTGTGCGAGTGTTCGCAACGTCCAGTGTCCGCACGGAGGTACCCCATCCTTGGAGCTGATGGTGAAATTTATAAATATTAATACAACCAAACCGCATTCATTTACATAAACGCAATGCTGCATTTCGGGAACCCAATTAAAATAATTATTACGTCTCTAATGATGGCTGGAAAATTTACATTTCTAATGTAAATAGGATTTTGGGTGGTCGGACCTTTATAATTTTATTTAAGTCTTTTTCTTCCGCTGTTGTTTTTTTTTTTTGTATGAATTTGTGCGGTGAGGTTATGGCTATTTTATGATGGGACCAGTCTGTAAAATTGATGATTTGGATAATTTAATGGTTTGGAGTTATAAAAATTGTGCATTCCCCATTTTAGTATATCAATTTTTAATGTTTAAGAGGTAGCTATAGCTGCAGGGCATTTACGTATGAATCTTTCTTTATGTGTGTAATTATAGTATGAGTGAAAATATTGATTAAATTGTGCATATCGCGTGAAACTTTTTTTTTATTCTAAATTAACATGCACATGACAAAACTCCCAAATTGTCACCCGTTCGTTCTAGAGGCTTTAAGTCTGCCAATCAATAAACATTCCAAATATCGACATTTTGAGAGCCTTAGCTCATCTAGAGCTAGAGATATCCACATATTTTGACCACTGAAACTCTATAAATCCCAGTCTTGGTCTAACCTCCGGTCAATGGACCACGTCCCCTTAAGATGCTCATTATTTCCGCTGATAACAATAAATAAATAATCGTCAGAGGTCCTTTGGTAAACTTTTTCGCCAAAATGAAGATATGCAGATCGAAACGAATGTTAAGCCCGGTTATAGTAAAAATTACGATGAGCATTAACGACATTAAAATAACCCATAAAGAAAAGTAAAGGCTCCCAAGCATACTCATATAATAGATAAGTGTATATGTATACATGGAGCTGAGCAGCGGCATCAGCGGAAGCCTATCGCTGGAACATTTGTGGAACAAAACGTGTCTAATTCCAGCTCAAGCGCACAGCAACGCTTACCTATCACAAAATGAGGATCGGCAAACGGCGCGCGAGAGAGAGCACCACCACACCAACCACATACATAAAGGTGCCCCATCCTATAAGAGGCTTATAATGTGCGCTTGCGTATACTGGTGCAGGAGAGATGGGTTCTTATTTTTCTGTTGCCAACTTCAATTGTTTAGCTCTGTGTACCAAAAGAATGGTAAACGGGGGCGCAGTGTAGAGCGGTCGTATGGCAAAGGCCAGAACACAAAGTGAAATCCTTTTGAACAGATAAAGAACGAAGTCGCGAGTTAATGGTAACAAATGAATGCGACTAAATGGTGTATGAAGATATCGAAAAGCGAGACACACTGTAGGAGGAGGCTGGCATATTGGTTGTGTGGGTATGGACCATGAAGACAGGAATGGGAAATGCACGGATGCTGATGCTGACGCCGGCCGCCGCCAGTGTCACCACTTATTCCGAGCGCAACATTATATTGGTATCAATTTTTGTCATCATTTTTGGCCGAGAAGTTTTTTTTTTCTTATGTGGGCAAAAGAGGCATTATTTTTTTAAAAGAAATAAAATAATGGTCTATGGGAAGCATATGATGAGAATTTGGCTCCACCTTCGGCCAACTTCTGGTCAAGCTCTCATTTCGTCTAAGACGTCTTTTCCAGAATTTGTTGGGCAATAAGTGCAGATTTATAAATCTAAAGGAAGCTCTCTAAGCCAATGAAAGATAACTGGCCGAACTTAAGTTACATTTAAATCCCGCGAGCATTTCAAATCACCAATACATACCTACATAATTCTACATTCACCCGTTCCAGTGATGAATCTCTGTCATACGACTTCAATCTCATCTCACCAACCGATCAGCTGCAAGAGACCTCAGGCTAAATATCTTTACGATTGTAATGCAAAAATTTGACATTTCCTTTCATCTGCATTATTGCATCTAAGAGTAGATTTCCCACGGAATTTCTTTTCAAATCGCAAACTACAATCTTTGTCGCTGCTCCACATCTTCTCCTGTGTCTATATAGAGTGGCAGAGCAGCCATGCCAAGACCACACTTCAACCAGTCGATAACTCCATGGGGACCCATGTCACTATTATTCCGATACATATTCATTAATTGAAATACATTTGCAAATGGTGAATATTTATGCGCGCAAAAAGTAAAACAAAACGGAAGAAGGAGAAGCAAAACTGTTGAAGGAAAATGCAAAAATATATATAACTTGAATAGAGCCGGATCCCCCATCCACCCTCAGTTGCTGCAAGATGGCAGAAGTGGTGGAATATTTTTTTTTTTTTTGCTATTAAACTCGACAACGTCATTGTTTCATGCGAAGATAAATATTTTATTCCCGACTGGATTTTTCTAAATTATTTCCTCGATCGAGTACATTTATCTGAATTAATGAGAACAGCGCGGAACGAAATGGCTTTTTACAATCGGAAGACACAATGAACTGATGGCATCAATTGAACGTGTAGAGAAACGATGGCGGACGGGATGCGACGGTTTTGACTTCAATCATATCGTCAGGCATTTTGATTCAACCACATGCATAGTCTTGACATGATTACAATCGATTGCGGGAGCGACTGATTAGATTGATGGAAATGTGGTCGCGGATAAGAAGTTGCCTGGTGTATGGTGGAGACTGGGGACTAATGAAATATTAAAAATAAAAGAAGTCCATATCAAGTGAGTCTGATTGATGGGGAGTTCATCAATGAGTGGCATCACAGGATGGCTGGCAACATTAAAGTTATCTATTTAATGATCGCAGGAATACTGGTTGTATTTAGTGCACTTTTGTGTGGGGGGTCTTCGCGGTGCTTGCGACTGGGGTTGAGTGTAGCCCGGGTATACCTAGTAACCTTTAGCACTATGTTGCGTTACTTTTTTATTAAGATGGCTTAATCGTTCAGAGTGGACCGTCATCGTCAGGGTCTCACCTCTAACTTATCACGCATTAACTTGTGATTTGGTTTGCGGGACGTTTCGTTTATAAAACGGCCACCCTAACGGACTCATAACGCATTGGTCGACAATAATTCGCATGAATGAAGCTATTTTTACCACGTCTAAAAAAAACATAGCTTAGAAAATTTTAAAACCTGGTAAACGAGGTATCCAAGAAAAGGCAAAAGAGTGAGTTGCAGAAAACAGCAACAAATGAAGACTTTTATAGTTACACTTCAAATTCAGACCAAAATCACTGCTCGCAAGTGCCTCAAATTGTTGTTGTTGTGCAATGCAAAATGTTCATAAGCACCTCCATGTTGCATGCATCATTTAACGTCCCATCATTGATGCTGCTCCACCAAAAGACAGAATATGAATTCAATTAAAAAAAAGAAGAGGTAAACAAACATTCTCCAAGCCAATCGCAGTGCAGCATCTCATCTACCATTCCATACAGCCAGGTAAAAAATATTGAATACTCCACCTTTATGCAGGCACCCCACACACAAAATAACAGCGAGACGGCCGGCGCCATTATGAAAACAGGTAACCGACACGACTAACTCATAAATCCTCATAACCATGGAATCGAAGATGACAGCTGAATAATGAATATCGCGGCTTTGTTTTGCCATTCACAATCGCTTTGCAGGCAGTCCTCCAATTTTATCTGGTCTGGTCACCCTCTCCTTCTTCTTTGCATCATCCTCGTCGGCTTGAGATTCCCGACCATTTTTGCTCCGATTGTTGTTATGTATCAGTATACACACGGAGGAGAATCAAGCTTTTGTTAATTCTGTTGATCTTTTTTACATGTGATGTGATGACGATGATGACTGGGATTGGAAACCTGCGCTAGCAGCATAGCTCTGCGCCAGCTAACCAGAGGGAGGAGCACACAAGTACTAATTCATTCGTTCCAGCGAGAAATGGTTGACTGTGCAGTGTGCATGGATGATTTTTGTTGAAGGCGCGAGATGGCTCCAAATATGTATTTACATTAATGGTGATTATGATTACATTTACATATCCATGCACGAACATATAGATGCTTTTTCAAGACGTTGTTATGAAGGTTTTATATACGCTTTTAGGGTCGCACACATGGTAAATTGTTGTGCCCTGTAGCTCCAATTTGATATGTGATGAAGTATGTCCAACCTGCCATGCAAATTTAATTCATTTACTCAGCAGCCTTACAAGCTGTTTGGAATTAAACTCTGAAATTTCACAGCTTTGCGTTGCGTTGTAGATTAGAAAACTGTGGTGAGAGCTTCTTAAACCTTGGATGGCATATTATACCTTGGTAGGTACTTCAGGTAGCGAGTGGCTAACGTCTTGAAGGATTCTCTTGCATAACCAAACAAACCTCCTGGCTATGGAAGCCATCCGCAGGCTTCGTAAAACACCCAAAGCGGAAGCTGCTCTCCTATATCAAAATCGGTATCAGGAACTTTATAATTTAAAGTGTGTAGGGAAGGGCATAAATTAATAAATGATTTTCGATATTCTTTGCTACTTACAAAATAGCACTGTAAAAAAAAAAATTAAGCAAATATAAATTTTAGAAACTTTATATATGTCAGAACTAGAAATATATAGAATCATTTCTGTCGAGAATTTCAGACGAACTAGTTTGTTTAAAGGAAAATCTCACTGACGAGTCTTGGCACCAAATAGATTACCTTATCTTTAAAACAAAACAAATTAGGAGAACAAAAATATTTCATTAACAAGAAATTTAAATTGAACTCCAAGGACAAAATATCAATCCTACTAGAAATTTCCTAAAAAAAAAGGAAATAACATCATTTTGGGCAGCAGAAGATACAGTAAGAAAATCTATGTTAAATTATATCCAATTGCATACATTTTAATTAAAAACAAAAGAAAATAGAAAAAGGACAAAGTAAATATGAAAACAAAAAAAATCCTAAGGACAAGATGAATTAATTCGAGATCAAGATTAAGCCGAGGTTTAAAAAGAATTACCTAGAGCTTTAAATAGTAAATTTGTATATTAATTCAATAGCCGAAGTTAAGTATTCTAATTATATAAATGTAAGGATCAACTTAAAAACAAAATTAAAAAAATGTATCTCCTATTATTTAATTTAGTGAACAGGTCAACAAACTAAAAAAATTACCACGGGCAGCGGCTGTTGTGCACAATATCCTCTTCAACCCTGGATACTTTAGAAAATTATTCGGTGAGTGATTTCCTTTAACGTTTATTTAAATTTTATAACTTTGGTTGTATGTATATCGATCCATTTTTGAATATATAATATAGTTATAATAATTGTTCTTTTCGTAATTTCATTAGGTATTCATAATTTAATCTTTTTTCTTAAATTGAGGTTTTTTAGTCGTTGCTTTTCCTCAAAACAAACATTTTTTCTAATTTCATTTATTTTTTTTGTCAGTTGTAAACTTTTTCCACTAGAAAGACATAAATTTGTCATATCTCTGTATATAAATTATGTAAATTTTGCTATAACAAATTGTAAATTCTAAACGAAAATAAATTGATTGATTGATTGATAATTTAATCTTGACTTCGATATATATTGTTTAAAAAAATTTTTAAATTACAATTATTAGAGACTTAAAAACGAAAGAAATGGTATACTAGTTTCATTAATTTGGTGCATGTGGCAGAGCTGCGACGACGTCTAAAGAAGAACATTGATGATATAAATTTGTTGGGGCTATTATACCTACAAAAAATAATAATACGGAGTTATTTAATACTAAGGAAGTGTCTTCAAATTACTTTTGCTGACACATAGGGGTTAGGGTTAACTCTGGGCAAGCATAAACATTTTTCGCTTGCTGCCATGAAAGAAATTAGTATTGTAGTAAATGTTAAGAGATCGTAAGGCAATTCTGGCCTAAATAAATTTCATTATTGTGAAAAATAACATATTTTTCTAAAATTTCAGCATAAAAAACTAGTAACATCTTGTTCGTTGTGTCTTCAGCGAGAATCCCCCATAACCGTCGAGCCAGGTTATGCAAAAATGCAATCATGCTGATGCTGTTAACACACGGACGTCCTTTCGTCTTCACTGCCCGGACTGATTCATGAAGCCCTGTAATAATGGGTCATAAGGGTGACTTACGAAGCGGAAGGTTACGGGAGAGAATAATGAATTCCATCTTTCTTGATTTTCCCGATAATTCGTTACAAGTGGTATAGCATTAAAACAACACACGCAAAATCTGAGAGTACGACTACGAGTTGTATAATAATAGTAATTAGTTGGCGTTGTAGGGACCCTGGGCCTAGCTTCTCACAACCATTCATTTTGTGTGAGATAGTTGTATACCTAACTTTAAACTGAGATGACTAGGGGACAATAAAGGCTAGAAGTCTGCTTTTTGGGAGTTGAAAAACATTTTATTGACCAGATTTCGATTTTTTTTAATTTGTGCTCCAAGATGGTATCACTAAATTAGACAATTTCTGATGACTGCATTCGTCCATTTATAGAAAGGCTGTACCTACGATAACAAGGTAACTTATACTAGAGACTCTTCACTTTCATCTGCCAATTTAGTGATCCGTCGATTTCTATATGGATTCAAAAGCAAAGTGTTAGTTAACTTACTAGTAGGTACTGCTTAGCCCCTCTATTTTGTACCCTTTGGCGATACTACTTGTAAACCGTAGCTGGAATTTCTTACTAACCCAATGTTGCCAAAGTTGTGACATTCTGTCCATGCTAATGGATGCATTCAAGAATTATTATAAAAACCGCCCCTCCCTTCAGTGGTATGTTAAACCTTTCCATCGAGTTGCCGACACACCATCTGTTGGTCGATTGACTGTAAATGTTTTCATACATAATTCCATTCTCAACTATATCCAATATCACTTCCCCAAGTTATCCTCGCCTTGGTCAGTGTTCACTGTTCACCCGACCAGAGCTATAAGAGCTACACCCATTCGTGGCTAAAGAAGCACTCACACGACAGGACTCTGAGCCGAAAAATCATTTCGGTACCGTGTACCTTTCATTGAAGTGCGCGCGCGCACACATTTTCATAAAAACAAAGCCCGTGTAATAATGTAGCAACATATCTTTTGACTTTAGCGCAACAACTTACATATAAGCCGGCCGGTTGGCTAACTCCCATCCATCGATGTCTTGCGGTCGTCGGTCGGCCATCTGAGCCCGGTTGCATCCCAAAAGGATGACCATCTCCAGCGGACGGACATATACAAACGCCGATTGTGGCCGATTTTATGCGCGATACTCGGTGAAATTTTTGCTTTTATTGTCTGCCGTGTGATTCGCTGAGAAGATCTCTTGCGCTCTTCGATTCTGCGCAAAATATACATAAAGGTTGTTCGGAATTGTATGGCCGACAGGACGAGGGGCGAGCATCCGACCTTATGCTGTGTTATGCGCAACCAACAATAATGATGATCATAAGTTGATGTCGACCGACAACGACACAACACACAACAGATTCATGAGAGATGATGTTGATGATGTAGCAACCGCAAAGGACGAAGGGCGGCTGCGTGTGTATGTGTATGTGCAGTAACAAACAACAGTCCGCTGTATAGAAGTCGATGGCGTTGTTGATTAATGGCCGAAATAACTTCTTCAGCTTTATTGGCTGAGATTTCCATTTTAATTTCGCATTGGCTCCTTCTGCAGCATGATCGCGGCCAAGGGATGAGCATCAGCTTTATTTTTGGCCAAAATCTGAAGGGCCCTCTTGGTCGTCTCATAACTACTGTCGGTGCATAGCCGCTGCCATCCGCCATAATGGCCGATGGGGGCACGACATTGCTGATAATAATGGTGATGGGCGATGCGCGGTTCCGAACGGCGAAAATATTTATAAGCAATCATTTTATATCGTTCGCGCAACGTTTATGCATCCCGCATGCATCTGTGGCACTTGCAATTCCGATAAGTGCTCTGCGCATGTCTGTTAATGATATTGAAATGTGCGCAGCATGCCTGATGTTGATGTTGCGCTGCGCATGCGTGCCATAGTCTGGGGACGTGTTCTGCTTTGGTATCTCGGATTTAGTTATAGGTAGAAGATGTGCGTTTAGCAATGTTTCAAACCGGTTATATAATTATATTATTATAATATAGCTAAACGTTGTGCGCTTCTGATGAGTGTGTGCTGTGTGGGGTGGAAAGTGCGAGTTATTAAGAAAATTGTGAAGCCCCACATAAGGTATCGCATTCAAAATAGGAATAGTCGAAGTAAAGATTATTTTACATTCGAATAGCAGAGGAAGGTTGATATTGTGGCGTGGAAGGTATCGTTTATACTAAATGGTGTATGGTGAAACAAGCCCTTGGTCACAAAACAAGTTCCACTCAAGTGTCACTTCCAACTGGAGACTGGAATCTGTCAAAAAAGTGTATATCTCCACTGTAGCTAATTCTAGAACCATCCACGATAAACTGGAAACTATTGACGGATGGAAAGTGGAAAGATAAATGAGCTAATTGTAGAACCAATTAGAATTAGCTAGAAAGTTCTCGTTCAGATGGCGGAGCGGGTATAAAAGGACAGCTTTTAGAAGAGGGACAGACAGTTGATTTATAACAGTGACTGGTTAAAGTTCGGTATAGTAATCGGTTGTAGCGACAAAATAAGTGAAAAGTAATAAAGTGAATTAAGTAATTGGTTTGAAACGTTGAAGAATTGTTTAAGTAATATTGATCTGTTACTTAATAAGTGAAATATTATAATAGTCGATAAAAGTGTAATAAAAGTGAATTTTATTAGAAAAGTTTAACAGAATAGTGTTTTATCTTTTCGAATCCCAGCCTAAATGTAACAATATTTTCGATGATATACCAAATAACTTTTGGGCACAAATCTGTGCATGGATAATACCAGGGTATCCCTTATTCCTCAAATTTTGGGAGTATTGATTGGGGCGAGAAGTCTTAAAAATCCATAAAAAAAACTGCGAGATTCATTCTTACAAAATTAAGTATATGAAGACAGTCTTTTTATGGTTGGAAAGCTCTAGTTCTCTGTAAACTTATTGTTAAAGTTTATGATGATTTATACAAACGTCAAACCATTATCCGTCACGACTTAATACGAGGTTAGTATTAGGGAAAGACTTCTTTGAATACACGACTTATCTACCTACGAGGATCTATCGAGATAATTAACCAAATTCGTTAGTTGGCAACAGAGCTGCCGCTGAAAATGGGGACTAAAAACGGACCTGAGCCGAAAAAAGGGGGCCACCACATAATATACTAATAAAAACAAAAGAAAACCGATCGTCCAAGTCATTTACTTTTACCAAAAAAGTAATTTATTCATCACGAAACACTTAATGTTTGCATTCTCTTTTATTCAAAAATGAATGAAATCTTACATAAACTGAAAAAGGGGCCATTTTCTATGTGTTAAAATGTATAAGGAACTTTTTCATCGTATTTACTTGCAAAGAGTTAACAAATTTTCCAAAGCGCAAAAAAGTTCTACAAACAAAAAATCCGACCGCTAAATTCTTCAAAGTCTCCTTCCTAATTGTCATTTTCGCCTACAACATATAGGGTAGCACTCGCCTACTTCCAGCAGAACTTAGCCTGCCTGCATAGCATCCACCATGGTAACCATCACAATTTTTGTCTTTCATAAGCAAATCTGCGCTTTTCATTCAGCCCCGTGGCGTGTGTGTTTACGCCCAAGTCCTCAATATCACAATTATTTTTATTTTGTTTTCTTATTTGTGCCTCCTGTCAGTCGTCCACCACGGAATCGGTATGCCTGGCGAGAAGTCGCTTGCGTTTAAGCCACTCCACAGTCCACAACGAGACCATGGTATTTATATGTATATCACATGCGGTGGAACCAGTAACCATACCACCATCCACCATGAGTCCATGAGTGCGCTATAATAATTCGAAATCACAGTGAATTGGGTGATAAAGTTGATTTTAGCACGATAAACGAATTATAAATGCATTTGTGAGAGTATTTATTTAATAATAAGTTTATCGTTGACACCTCTGTTCCACGAGCGGACGATGGTTAGCTGTAGCATACTCCGGGAGGAGGCGATTCATTCACAGACCTGAATGCGCATGCGCCAATGGTTTAGTTGGAGCTGCCTTATATTCACGAGATCTTTTTTTTTTTTTCTGCTGACTTTTGATGAATTTATTGCGTGGAGAGATTTAATTTCGCAAAGATTTATGCGAAAGGACATTTATTTCGTTGACTGAAAGTGTTCGTTTGTACCCACTTTGGTTTGAAGTTTATTTTGCTGGATACAGAGAGAGAGGGATAGGCTCAAACTCAAACGCGACGTCAAATTTTATGGAAATTAGATTCGAACTAGGATGGCGAGCTTGTTTCTGTTAGTAGTATTTACAGTACTCATGTCCTGCATGTCATTCGCTGTTCACGGTGATAGATGACTTGACTCTGGAGTGCGAGTGAAGTTAATGAGTCTGAGAGGTGAGTTGGTTTTCAATGGTGCGACTTGGAAGCTTATCCGGCTGATTTGATTAAAGTCCAGATAAGATAATCTGTGTAAGGTCTAAGCTCGGAAAAGTAGGTACTACTGTTGACTTGGGAAAATTATAGTCGGGAGCAATTTTTTTTTTCGATATATTTCGGCCCACCTACTAATTACACGGGTGGCATTTGAAAATGTGAACTTCGTTCAGTCAAGTTGTATTTTCTCCCGTGGTATCAGTAGGGACGTCTGTTACACGCAGCTGAGCGATGAATTAGGGGTCCAATTCCCAGTATATAGTATTTTTCGCCAATACCACAATGTGTGACTATTCTATGTGGTAATTTAAATATTCTGATACATCGTTAAATCCAAGGACCCTTTGGCTTTTAGAAGTTGCCGCCATAGTATTTGAAGGTGCAAAATCATACTTATGTGTGAACTGAAACTCAAAGCCGATCTTCTTCCCAGTCAGTGAATGTCGCCACGATCGAAATTGCCTCTTAGATCGCACACAACTCTTGTATAAATTTTATCCGCAAACCTAAAATGCGGCAGTAAATTTATGTTTCTACCTGGAAGCACTGATTGTTCGGTAATGTGAAAACATATTTGCACCTTTAACATATTCACATCTCGACCGAGTAACCACTAACCACATCGCATCTAGCATCTATGTCTACCTATTGTCAGTGGGATTTCTAGTCGAGGATAGCAATTTTGCATATATAAACCAACAGTCGTATATTAATCAACCCCTTCCCCGCGAAGTGAAGGTCCCCGAAGCAACATTCATTCATTGAAATCTATATCACCAATTGACGGTTCGTCGTCGTCGTTGTCATCGGCCAAAGCATTTTCTTCCCATATGCAAATCTACACATACCAGAACTCGTTCGCATCCCCATCCTCATCGTCTTCATTATCCTCATCGTCGCATCGTCATCATCATCGTTGTTGTCATCGCGAATCGGAAGAAGCAACTCATAGGTAGCTGAAAAGAGATTTTGTTACAGCCGATACCTGTAGTGTGTTTGTGTCACCCTCGTACTCCTGGCCAATGACACGGAAGACGGATGCCGATGGAGCGGAATTGTGGCACATGATATCCATAAATACGTCACAATGTGAAAGTTAACATGAGAAAGACCCGCTTCTATTCTTTATGAAACGGTGAGAGAGATTTCGTATTTTTTTCCCCGATGCCGTATTGTATACCCACTCTCTTTAACAATTTATGCCCGTCGATGGATACATTTATATACATTTGCATGCCGATGCTGGGGCACAATCATTCGCACCAAACGGGGGTGATGAGGAAACATCCAATCACCCCGATGCGCGCAATCTGAAATTCAATCTGGATACAAAATAGAATCCATCAATATTCCTTATCTGCGTTATGTATTAAGCGAATACAAAGGACGAGACTGTGCTCCCCTAACGCCAGGATATAAATTTCAACCCATACCCCGTACAGACTGAGGCAATCACTTTGCCGAACCCCGATGGGCTGGCAGTGGCAGTGGCAACTAATATCGGTGTAATGGTGTGTAAAATTATGAAGGTCGTTCAAATGTCTTCAAGTTGAATATTAATTTTTTTTTGTGCTGCCTTTCGCCCTCTGGAATTGCCTTGGGAGTGAAGTAGGTATTCATTCGAATTGGGGAGTTAGGAATGGATGAATGCCGATGCCAGCCATTGCCACGCGGCTATCATATCCAAAGGAGTTTTTCTTTTCTTCCTTTGTATATTTTCAGTAAAAATCCAGGAACGATATTTTCTTTATGGAACACCACCCACAGGAAGTTGTGCCATAAGGAGATGTTCTGTTTGCTTTTGGGTAACAACGTGAGGGATTCTGTAAAAGGGAAAGATTTTTTCTGCATGATACCTGAGAAGGATGTAGGAGAGGGAGATAAAAGCTTATGGTGATCATTGTGTTGTAGATTTTTCTTTCGACATTAGGCAGTTTAGCGGGAGGGCGGAGAGGGTAGAGGAAATTAAAAGGAAAAGAAAAATACTTTTAAATGATAATACGGAGAGAACAATTCAGTTTGACAAATTTAAAATTTAAGATAAAAAAAAATATTTTTTTTTGTGGTCCAGCGTTCCCAGGTTCGATCCTTTTTTAACTTTATTTTTTTTTTCACAAACATCCGATAATAACTGCCATGAAAGAGATTCTCATTTCTCAATTAGCATAAAATTGCAGATCCCAAAGTGTCCCGGAGTGTCATAGGCTAAACATATTATAAAAATATTAATTTAAAAAAATAAACAAAAAAAAACATTTTTTTCACACAAATGTCTGAGAGAAATGTCTAAAATTAATTAATAAATTACTTTCTGATGTGTTCACAATTGCGGTCTTGTGGAGTGTCTGCATTTAGTCATGAGTTCATTTATTTTAAATTAAATATTTTTATTTTTATTACATAACTAGCTGACCCGTGCTCGTTTTTATTACATAATCATACCGAACCCTACATTTGAGATCGACATGAAATAGAAATGCTTTAAATATTTTGGTAAAGTGCTCCAGCCACAGTCCTAAAACGCTGAAAAATAAATATAATGCCATTCACAAAAGAAACGGTTTAATACTTTTTGTGTAAATCTACATTAGACATTCAATACAATTTTTAATTGTTTTATGGAAATTTTAACATATTTTTAATCATTTGAAAAGAATTGTAGTTTGCGTCGTACTTTCTCCAAAAAAAAATATTAAATAAAAAAGTTTATTCAAAAA
Source organism: Cheilosia vernalis (assembly GCA_949126925.1). Lineage (NCBI taxonomy): Eukaryota > Metazoa > Arthropoda > Insecta > Diptera > Syrphidae > Cheilosia > Cheilosia vernalis. Next base: position 10,738,669 of record OX421362.1, read on the forward strand.
ACCCAACTGGACTGTAAAAAAGATTTGCAAAGAATAAAACAAGACACTTTCAATTGGCAGTCTGACCGATTGACGGTTGATAGAATTTATCAATTGAATTAAAATTCGGTATTGTGAAAATGAATTGATAAAATATTGTGCTATTGTCAATACCTTCAAAATATTTCTATTATTGTGAATGGGAATGTGCGTCTGACAGATGTCTATTTTTGTTTTTGAGAAACATAAAAGAAAATTATTGTGTTGACAAAAAAAAAAGGTCAGGTAAAAGAAAATTATTAAAATCAAAATGACTTCAACTGAACTTTTTATTGACGAAGATGAAGAGTTTGCTGATCCTGCTATCGTTGAAATTATTCTCCACTTTGCATAAGCTATGGCTTTAGAGCAAAATCCTTCTCGTTCTCTTCCATCAACTGAACCAATCTGCACAACTGTCTTTTGTTGCTTACTACTTTTTGAGACCTTTGGAAATAAAGAAATTACAAATTTTATCACTTATTTAACACGAAATTCACATTACTTTAGTTATTTTTGTAATCAACACGAACTCATCAATTGCAAATTTACGATTGAAAGGAAAATTGACAGCAATTGCTGACAATAAAATCGATGAAAATTGTTGTTCGCAATACCGATTTTTCTATTCACAATAGATTAAAACAAAAAGTCACAATGGAAAAACAATATTGTCAGTTGACAGTCACAATACCATTTAATAAAACTGATTGATAAGTTAGTATCAACTATCAATTGAGAGTTGATCTTCGCAAAAGGGGTGTAAGCCAAGAACTGCCTGATTTGAGGCCATTCTCTCGTATGCTATAATGACGGAATGGTAATAGATGGTTGTGGTAAAAGTGGATAGCCCTTTAGTACAGGCACTTATATTCCTTTGCATTCAAATACTAACGTCAAAATAACATCAACCTACCGTTACCCCCTTATGTGGGCCAACAAAAAAGTATATCTGCCCCAAATTACCTACCTTCTGCTGGTGCAATGTGAACAGCACACACACGCGTTCGTCTTTAGATCAAGGTACGCATTCGCACAAGTCACAATTACCAACCAGTGGCGGTTCACTCACAACAGCGATCATTCGTCAGCGATTAAAATGATTAATGCCCGGTAAACGCTGTTAATTGTCGTGTTTTATATTCCGGCTAACAGTAATCGGTTTGCTGAAACAGATAACCACACATCATACCTGGAGTGCGCGCGCATGATCTTTCATTCAATGGAAGCCGAAAATTTTATTCGGCTTGTGTGCGAGAGTCGTTATAAGCGCCGCAGTATCGGTACGTTTAATCGATCGTCCGAGCCCCGAGTGTGTAGGTACTCTGGGACGAAAAAAAAAATAAAAAAACAAAAAACCCCGAAACAAAACGACCAACGAAAATAACCTAAAACGACAGACCGCCGATCAACAACGTTTAATCAACTCCCAGCATCTATAAAGCGCCATAATAATGTTGATGAGTTGTAAGTATGTGTTGAGAGATGGCCGATTATGAGCGCTTTTATATTTTTTTTTCGAGGTGAAAGGTAATTAGACACAGAAGCCGGCGGCCAAAATTTGCATGGTAGCTGCTAGTAATTTTTATTGTTATTAACAACAGTTCTTCATTAAAAGATTGAATTGCCGAGATAGGTTTTTCGTTATTCTCTTATGCTGGTCTTGAATTGTTGTGTTCAACTCGAGATAAGCCACTAGCACTAAGATCGTAAGCAATGATTTGATTTAGAGGTTTACGACACGATGCATTTTGGAAACGTTTTGCAATTTCATTGTTATCATCGAGGGGGTATTGCGTGATCGATGGGGTGAGTCGATTAGGATTTCTTACAAAATTTAAGCCAACTTCATAGGGCATTGCAGTCGGTTAAGCTTTCCATTCACAGTGTCTTGGTATAGGTTTGTTTACGAGACAGGTTCTCTCGTCTTCGCTCTGCTCTGCTGGAAAAAAGTATATTTTTGAGAAATATTAAAAATTCAGAACGATTTTAATTCTCTTTTGTCGTCATCTCTTCGGCTTTGGTTAGGCTGTGAGCGTGCGCAGCCTTCATCGCTCCGCGCAGCACCACTGGACCTGAACGCGCGCATTTTTCTCTCAGAATTGTCCTGTCGCATTGCGACTCTGTATTAATTTGGTCGATTTGTATTTCATTTGGAATGTTTAAATTGGCATATTGACAAAAACCGCGAACGCGCAAGAGTCCCAAAATCGTAGCATATTTGGGCGTAAGTGGGCAGTTATACTCGTAGATGATCCAGTTGGGATTTTTTTTTTACAGCCTTCCCGCGAACTGTATCATTTTGCTGTTGACCAGCTGCGCGGAGGATTGTGTTTGAGTTTGCTTTTTGTCGCAGATAGCTGGACACAATATTGAAATTCCAGATATTACTTGATTGGTGTGTCTTTTTGGTCGGGCGGATCCCCCTTGATGATGATCCAAATGGAATGAGGCAAAGCTCAGATGATGGCATGTCAGATAAATCAAAGTGTCAACACCTTTTTTTGTTGCAAAGGGGTAAAGCTGTCAGTTTTTATGGTATAGGTTTGTGATATTCCATTGTTGGCCGCGGCCAGAGTGCTACTGGCTGGTAGAACGGAGCAAGATCATTTGCAGAGTGAACTCAAAACTTTTAGGCTCACTGTCGGCGGAGAATTTTATAGAGTGAAGTTGTGTTTGCCGAAAACGATCGAAGATTTATGGCAGAGCGAGGAGGTTATCGTTATTTATTTTGTATATTTTGTTGGGCTTTGGATGGAGGTCCGGTTGTGTTTTCCAAAGGATATGCAAAATTATGGGTTGCTCATGCTCATATGAATGGGTTTCCTAACCATTGGTATACGCTTTATAGAGTTTTATTTTCTGGCTCTATACTGAGTGTCTTTACTACAAAATAAACTCCCAATAAGTAAACGACAATAGTAGATAATAGATATTTAAATGTGACCGCAGCCCGCCTCTGATTAAAAATATTGTTTTGACGCACATGACAATTGTTTGATAAATGAATCGTTTTTCTCAGACTTTCAAACGTAGCTCGCTGGATTGCAAAAGCAATTACTAAACCAGCTTCGTGTTTAAAGGCATATTATACATATATCAATATGACGTCTAGGTAGCTCAGTCACTTCACCTCATATCACTTGCAAGAGGCGATGCAAGCCCGACTAAACCGCCTATCTATCTTTTTCGATTTCTTGTTCATTTGTGCCAAAATAGCAATCAGTGATTATAAAGCTTTACAAACAAATTCCCCAAGAACCATATCTCATGTGCACCCATATTTGTAATACATTTGCCCTCGTCTGCCTACCTACATCCACATTACGTAACAAAAAGATATAAAATCGAAATCGTTTGCCATTCCTCATTTCTTGTGTCATTTCCCATGTCATATTATTCACACAAAATATTCTTCCAACTGAAGAATCACCTCAATAATCGCAAGTGAAATACGAAAAATCCCATAGTCTCACATTTCACTTGAAGCGAATTGTCAATTTATTTAACCACCATACCGGATATGCCGGCCCCCCAGACGCTCTCATAATATAAAGAAACCGAACGTGTTTCGGACCACTTAACTCCTAAGAGTCGCGATTTATACGGATTCATTGCAATAACGTTGTCATTGCAAATTTTGTGTCTTCCTCCAAGGGTCACTTGATTCGTTAATCATTGTCATCGAAACAAAATGCTGTTCGTATCCGTGATTGCAACAGTGAACTATATCATACAAGCCAAACAAAAGGAAACTCATTAACCCAAAGGTTCAGAGCGATGGAAATGAGATGCAGCCCGACCGCTACCGGGCTCCTCATTTACACTCTGTAGTTTAGCACGGAAATGTGCTCCTATATAAAGGCAATTGTCCAGTGCATCAATTACAGGACATGGACGATCAAATAAATTAAAAGTGATCCATAGTATCTCGTTCGCATTCGCATACACATTATGACTTGTGTTATATTAAATTATGCGTCTCTATATGCAGATGTTTACATGAGCAATTGAATCCTTGCAATCAAATGTGCCCCCCAGTTGTACGATGTACGCATAGTCCGAGGGTGTGTATACATGTTCATTGCTCAGTGGTGAGAATACCATGTGTATGTTTATCCGGTATTGAGAGATTTTAATGAACGCGTATCAATGGCCTTCCTTATAATCAACAAATCACACCCCCTGTTTTGTGTTAACTCAATTTAAATATTGATTGATATCCGTTCTCAGTGTCTGGAAGTCGGATTGTTTGCAAACGGTATGGTAGGCCTCTGGCCGTACAGTGAATTGGGGATGACTTGCACTAATTCATATCATATCTCGATAGGGGGAAACCACCGGCAACACCATGCAAGTCCAAAAGTCAAGAGAGAAAGACACAAATGTTGAGGTAGCACCAATGAGCTTCTTGATTTCACAAATGACTAACCCGACCATCTGAGTTCAACCGGACGGATACGAAATCGATCGGGATGGTGGGAATGGGGTTTCGTACAAGTGGCCATTGATTTTTCGCACGCAGTGTTATTGGACACCGCCGCCAAATGGACTGGAAATTTATATATTCAATTTGTTTGGTTTTTGCTTTCTCATATTTTCGGGATATCCTCAGTCATCCGGTAGAGGGTTTAATAGTTGGGAAGGGGTCGTCAGGGTATAGATATCGTTACTGTATGTACTTTTTTTTTATTTATTTTGTGTATGACGCTTTTTTCTGAAATTTATATCCTGATGAGGAGAACTTTTAGGATGAAGGGTTTAACTGGAATCATAAAAAGTAAAGAGTGACTTTAACATCTTTAACCAAATCCAAATATAGTTCGGTTTTGAAACGAATGGAAGAGACCTACAATTTTTTTGATGTTCTTCTCAGTTTCTCGTATTTTACTTTTATTTGAGCCGATCCTTATGATCTTCAAAAGCGAATTTTTGGAAACACGAATCAAATCTATGTGATATTACCTAGAAGGATTTGAAACAACGAGCTCTTATATGCAACTGGTTAAATTCTCGATTGTATGATCTCTCACCAAATGACTATGATTCTATGATAGTTCTTTCGGGGTTCGTTACAAAATTCCGAATACGACGGATTCTGTGATAGACGTCGTACCAAGTGCTCGTCGATGTCCACAATCCACCCCATTGACCAGCAATAATCGATTTAAAGATCAATTTTTTTCGGACACTATCCCAGGTGAGTGGTGCATGTCCATAAAGCTGATTGTATTAGAAAACAAACTTTTCCAGCAAAATGTCCTTTATTTTTATATTGACTTTCTCACGCTCTACTTGCCTATACTCGTGGTCACTGATATATCTCCGCACCTATAGGTACCCCCATAGCCAAACAGTATACCTTTCCGTATAAACATTCACTGCGTATCTTCATCAAATTCAATTTATCACTTCACCACCTCGCCAAACTCGCACACATACAGCTTGATTTGACATCAAATAGACGCTTCAATCCATTACTATTGACTGTTTTCTTGGCTGGGCCGCATCAGCAATGTAGCTCCGACATTAAACTTTTATTCCTTATGTGCGACGATCAAAGGAGGGTTTTGCGCAGTTTGCCTAGATACACAACCATAATTGGTAGTGCACTTGCGACTGTAAGGTATATCTCCTGCGAAAGCTCTCCCAGGCAATGACTTCGTGTTACGATCCCATATTCAACCGGGCAACTATACTTTATACCCACAGCCACCATTACTGACGATGATGATTTTTACTGTCTGATTACAAATAACAAAGGTGATAAATGAATTGGTAAATCAAAATGTATCTACAATGTCTATGGTCGCTCACACAGGATAAAATCCAAATATCGCATGTGCAGCGATCATTGAAAGTTTGACGAGTTTTGAACGTGCAAAAAATTGTATTGCGAGTAAGTAATTTGTTTTACCACGAATTGGGAATGACTACTTCAAGCTAAACCATTATTTGCCAACTTTTTAAGGTTGGTATCAAGAATGAAAAAAGGGGGCGACAGTCATTTATTTTAATAGCGACACTACAATTAGTGAAACAGTGTTTTCTATTTGGAACAAGACTTCTCGTGTGGCTTAGTCATATGCCCTAAAATAAAAGGTTTTTTTAAACTGAACAATAAAATAAAAAATTTACAATGAAACTAACAAGTTGCATCAGTTCTCTGACGAATTTTTATTTCATAATTAAAGTTAGCTATATAAAATAAAACAATTGTCTTATGTGATCATTGATAGTCAGACTTTGTAAAATTGATCAAAATACTCAGAACTGTTATGCTGTTGTCAAATTTCAACATTCAAGAAAGCATTTGTGTCAGATGCCAACAATTTTATTGTTTGTCCATATCGATATTTCCAAAACATTAATTTCAAGCCTTCAATCTCGCACCAGTGTTGCCAGATTGGGCGCTTTGACGTATGTTGGGATATCTTTTTACTTAAAAAACAATTGAAATTTCTTCCATGAGCGCCCAACACAATTTTGGGGTATATATCGTTTTACAAATTGTGTGTTCATTTTGTTTGTTTTATTCTTTCACACAACTAAAAAAAGGAATATTTTCGAACAAACCCGCACTTTAGCTCATATGATTTATAAATCACGAAAGGCGTCTCCACCGAACTTTGCGTGTTTTAATTTGACATCAAGGAGAGTTCATCATCCATCATTTTTATTGGTGTTGTTTGTTAAAACAATTTATGATTGTATGTACTTAATAAAAATATCAAAACTCACCGAAACAGGAAGAATTTTTAATTTGAAATAATTTTTTTGAATTTTTTTTTTTTTTTTATTTGTTGAATAAAATTAAACTGAATTGAATTGGATTGAAACAATAAATGGTATGTTCGATTTTATGTTTAACAGATAGGTTATTCAAATTTAAACACGTATAAATCATGTATTTAGTAATCTCGAAAATGTATGGTAAATCACGTAATTTATGAGATGATTTACCTAAATCAAGTGGATTTAGCTAAATCACGTTGGTATGACTATGGTATTAGCAGCGCTCTTGCAGTCAAGTAACATCGAACAGGCCTTTTGAATTGACACATCGACACAAGCTACAAAATGTCAATTGCAGTAGATCGAAAAAACGCGAACATATTTTCAACGATTTTTGGGCTTCTTTCTGGGCAACGATATTGGGCTACATTTGTTAAGGTTTGGGCGCAAAGCGAACTGGCAGCCCTGTGTCGCACAAACAAGTTCTCAATATGATCTTGTCAGAAAAGTTGATAATGCTTGGCGAGTTCTGAGCAACATCGGTTACTTCATTTTAGGGTTTTTTTTTTTGCAATTTTTGCACATTTTAAAAAATTTGCTTTAATTCATTAAAATGTATATAGCCCGAAAATATGAGAAAGATCAGCTTATTTGGAGGAAATCCAACGGTAGCTTCTGACTCTCTATTACTTTAGTTCAGGGGGAAACTTACTTACTTACTTAACGGGCTCCCGACCCGTGAAGAGTCTCTCCCTTAGACACTGCAGCCTTACATCCTCTACAATCCCGGGCACGCTGCTTCCAGTTGTCCAGACCAAGCGCTCTGGCATCCGCGGTGGCTTGGTTTTTAAAACGAAGGCTCGGGGAAAGCTTTTCAAAAATAGGTGTTCCCTCTCAGACTTTTGTCCTGCAACATTAAATATAGTATGCATTGTAAATCGTCGTATTATTGTGTAAAAATGTTTTATGGTCATAGATTGTTTCTGTAAAAATTAAGATATGAATTGAATTTAATTAAATAAATTATTCCGAATTAAGAAAGTCTAGAACGATAAGTGGTCTAAACGGATATAATGGATTGTTCGGAGAGAAAAAGAGGTAGCCAAACGGCTCCGGACTACATAAGATCAGAGAAGTTCAATTATAGTCACAGAAGGGGCTAGTTTTGAGTTGTTGTGTCGATTCCACCAAGAAAGTCCCAACGTACAATCTCATAGTTGAACTCGCAAAAGCTCTTGCGAAAAACATGCATGTTTTCACAAACCACCAGTTCCATCTTTCGTATAACAACACAATTTGTAAAATCAACTTTTTATAGCATTTAAATTATCTTAGCCTAGTATACACACACGAGTCGCCGGCTCTCCACATGACCCACATAGAAATGCTATATTTTATCGACCGAATAAAATTATTATTTTATCTTGATTTCAAAACCACACATGAAAAAGAATATTTCCCCAACACAACGCACATGTCTACATCCATCACAACAATGTTTACAAATATTTTCACTTTTTTTAATACCACATTTTAGACACTAGGCATATTCATATCTTTCACAATTAAAATGAGTATCTCTCAAAATTCGTTATAATAAATGTCGGCTTTTATTAATATGTCGTTAAGGAAAAATAATATTTCCACACTAGCAGCAGCCACAGAAACCGCCGGAATTTTAATAGACTCATTTCGCTTAAGTGATTCTTAATATACCTCCAGCAGTGGCGACGAATGACGTCTACGAATTTATCAATAACTCAAAACCGCCTCGACTATGCTCAAACGAACGGAACGCAAACGCGCACACCCCAGAGATTAATTATTACCCCATTAACAGCGTCATCTAGTTATGATTTACAATATTCTCTATAGCTGGACAAATTAATTTGCCCATGGAAATTGAGCAGGTTTTGAAATGCTGCCAACTCTGCACGGATGGGTAGGCAGTCGGTGTCGCTATATCTTGGTGCGGACGGACTAGAGAAAATTTTGTTTAAAATTTATGATCAACCTGCTAATTGGTATTCCTTCGAGAATTTCTGCATGACAAATGTTCAAGTGTTAATGGGACAATCCGGTGGCGTGGCTCTCTGGGCTATGCGTTTCTCGTTTGGAGTTTTGATGGGTTTCAAATTTGTCATGGTATAGATAATTCTTATGGCTTTTCGATGGATGTCACGCACGGTGCAATCGAATGCAGTAGTCATCCTTTTATGAGTGTCAGCACAGCACCTACACAGTGGAAATTTGTTTTTAATTGGCGCCGATATAAAATTACACCTTGTATTTGAAAATCCATTTATGCACATCGAGTATTTATATGACGTCTGAAATGTATACAATTAGGCACGAAACCTGTAGTATAGTGCTGACTGGCGACACGTGCTGTCTACGTGCATGAAAATGTTTTTTTTTAAGTTGGAAGTTAATAGGCAAAGTGTAATAAGGGTACTATACGAGCCCCATATGAGAGGCGACTAATGTAGCATTGAAAGCTATAAATGACAACCTTTCTATAGTTACAATTCTTAATTCAAATATCACACCTTAAATATTATACTATTTATTGGGTTTAGTTAAATCCTAAAATTCAACCATGGCGTGTCCTTAAACTATTCAAATTTAGATTAATAGCATCTCAAAAGCTCTGACATGGTTCTAAAAATAAGTTTGGAGCTCTTTTTTGTCACAGACCTTCAAAGTCAACACACGGGTACCTGTATACCACTCACAAGTGCTTTCAGCTGTTACGAAAATAAAATGAAGGCTCAAGGGAAATCTCTGTTATGATCTAATACTGATCACTGATTTGTATGTTTTCACCACCTTATTATGTTTCTCTTTAGAACTTTCTGCACACTTGCAGAAAACATGAAATACGAGTAATACTATATTACATCTCAACATTTGCATCATTGCAAGTTCCTCTATCCGCTACGCCAGTGTTCTAACTCGAGGGAAATTTACCTTTTCATGGGAATTTCGATTTTAATAAACCGTCTCGTGGGAAAAAGGGAAAAATTAGGATTTCGGAAAGATTTTGTTCGAAATTTGGTCAACTTACAAAAAAAAATTCACCTAACTTCAACCTAATATACTTATCATATTTTTGTATTAGGTACATTATTCTGTGTTCACAAAATTAGCCTAAAATTACAATTACAAAACAAGTAAGAGGTTAAGAGTATCACATTTTTGTTTTCTCTTTCGTACGCATTTTGAGCTTCTCCTTCTAACTTGCACAGGTATTTTCATTGCTTATGTTTAGGTACAACTGAGTTGCTGTTTTTGTTTTGTCGGTGCGTTGTTAGCTGAGTAAACTTTTGTTTTTGAAGACGGTTACTATTAGTAAAGTTGAAATTTAATTATTTGTCTCTTTTTTTATTAACTTATAGCCCTATTTATAAGCCCAAAGTAGAGTCTGCTTATCTTTACGCACCCACTAAGATGGCCTTTCGCAGGAAAATGTGATTTGTAATGATCGAACTCAAGCAACTTTAATTTGGGGCTCCGTAAGTTAAACATGAAAATTTGCGTTTAGAGCCTGCATAGGGCTTACGTTAATGTGCTATGTAATTTATACATTTTTTTTTGTGTTAAGCAAATGCAACTTTAAAATATAATTATTTATTTGGACAATGTCCATTATAATTTTAATTATGCAACTTTAGAAATAGCGCTTGATTTTATTTTTGAATGGGAAGTGCCACAAATCCTGTTGCGTGTCATCATTGTCCACGTCATCTCAATCACCCCTACATTTCAACTTACTCACACATAGCTACTTGATGGAAATGATGGATTCAAAAACCATGAAATAAATCAAAGTATACACTCCATTTCAAACAATGACTTATTGAAACAAAGTTATTAGGTGGGCATATTTAAAAAAAAATCGAAATTTTTGACAACAACAATTTGCTTGGAAAATATTTAAAATAATTGACAACAACAATTGCTTTGAAAATTTAAAATATTTTTTTTTTGTATTTGAAGTGTCACTACTCGATTTCTATCCATTTTTTTTTTTTTTTCAAAGTGCATTTCCCCATGAAAAACGGAATGTGTGCCTTCAACGCCACCTGTTCAGAATTTCAGGACTTTTCTTTTTTCATAAACCATCCCTGATTTAAGACGAATAAAACACAACAAAAATCATTGAAATCGGTTCAGCCGTTCGTGAGTTATAAAGTCACAACGCACTTGCAACAATTTTATATATAGAGAGAGTTGTTGGCCTTCTTTTATGTTTTATTAATAAAAATGTTAACAATTTACTTTTTTATTTAATTTAATTTTGACTAGGTCCAAAAGGGAAAAAAATTAGCTGTCCGAGGGAAAAACCAGCAATGACATACCAACACTGCATGACACTCTTTCCAGTCTTATTTCAAGTCGAAGACAGTTACACATCACCTTCATCATCCTCATGTATTCTTACAAGTCATTAGGTTCTTCTACTTCAGTGGCATAGCTCCTCTTAATTTTTACAACTCTCACACACGTTGACCCACAGAGTTCGTCTTCCCCGTTGACCCTCTAAAAACACTTGACAAGTTGCCTGATATTATCGCACGACATAGAAGTGATAAAAATCTATTATATCGTCGTGAAAATGAAATGACAGCAAAGCAAAACTAAAAACAAAAAATCCATAAAATAAATATGAAACACAAAAAGCTTTTTCCTCTTATCCAAAGGATCCCATCATCATCCTCTTGTGATAAATGGAAATAGAAGTTACTACCGAATGACCGCTCATAGATGCTTCACAATATTAAATATAATTGAAATAGATGACTCCACTGAGCCACCAGGACACGTCATGTCCTTCTGTAAGGAGCAATATTCAAGGAAGACAAATAAAATAAAATATTTAACTTTATGAATGACCTTCCAATGCCCCCCTCAGACAAAGGCTGAGTTTACGAGAATTTTGTTTTATACCGTATCTCATTATTTATTATTATCCCTGTCGCATCCGAGCGTGCAAAGTCACTGTTTTGTCTGCAGGACAATAAAACTAAATACACTTTCGTATAGTTCGGAACACTGGGACAAGCGTAAAAAACGGCATGTGGTCTGTAAGAAAACGCAGTGGTGACTGGTGACTGGAAAAAAAATATAATAATTAATTGCCACAGATTTTCATGATGACTGAATCACGTCGCCGTGTGACTATAAAATGACGGGTCCATCATCTGTGGCGCGTTGCATCTTAGGGGGTCGTCCTTATTGATTCGATGAAGCATTTTTATGCCGGTGCGATGGCGATGGTATCTCTTTTATTATACTTTTTTACTATACCGTGTGTGTAGGTATATGCCAATTAATTGGCGAAATATTTTTTTAATTTGTCATGAAGCTAAATGCTGAGTTAAAACAAAACATGAATTAAGTCATGTCGACGTTATTGTGTCTATACCAAGAGGGAGAAGACTGTAAGACCACCAGGTGTGACATGTGATAGTTGCTGGAATGTCCTTTATGTGCGTTTCGAGTTTAACAATAAAAATGTATGCAGCGGCATTGAAGATAAAAATCAAAATCGGTTTTTTTTTTTTGTGTTTCCCAAAAGTTGAGAGAAATCTTTTATCGAAGGCATAAATCAAAGGAAACTAAATTCCGCTGTATGATTACACGTTTCTGTTTTGCTTGATGGGTAAAATCATAAAACTAATTATTTTCAAATTTTTGATGTTGATGCATAAATTAATGAATTACCTATATTTTCGGGGTTATTGAGGGGAATGTTAGTGGTGGGAAACGGTTTTATTGACAGCTTCCGTGATAATAAAACAAGATAGAGACATCTTTACGACAGATCGGATGTGATATGGAAACGATCGTACTCATAGGTAGGTCTTTTAATCTGGCGGATATAGGTATAAGGTGTGCCAAGAAGAAAATCGGGTCATGGGGTTCTTGAAAACAAGAATACGGAGTTAATATTCAAATGCATGTACTGTCCGACTACAGTTGCCAGCCTGTGGCTAGATATTTCATCAGCATTGACCATAGGTAGGTAGGTAGGTGGTCTTGTGGCTATCTTTCCACAGCTTAACTTAGACCATGAGTTGGGTGCATGTGTCCAGTTACGGGAACCGTCCAATGTGACCTGTTAAAAAAGGAATAATACACCGCTTTTCATATTGGAGCCGTTTAGATTAGTATGAATCTCATGGGTTCCTAAAGCTCCGGTGAAACATTACTAAAGTTCGTCCTTCGAGTAGCCAATGATACAAAGTCTGTTTATCTACTAGAAACACCCAGATTTAAGTACGAATCTCAGGAGTGCATTGAGATCAGCATTCTTCAAATCCTCTAGGTCATCGAAGAAGTAACTGTTGAGAATCCCCTGTCTGTTGTTTTTAAGGGTTGGCATTCTCAAAGTTTATGGCGAACAGATTCTATTTCTTTAACGTCCCTAAAGCTTTTGCATAAGTCATTATGCAGTATCCCCAGCCTTTCCGCTTGTACATCGCACAGTGTCCTGTAAAAACCCCCGTGAAATATCCTTGCGGCTTAGTTCGATCATGCATTTAGATCACTTTTTGCTCACCTCTGGGAAGAGTTCTTTTGAGTGCCTACAGGTAGTGAGATTGGTTCAGAGGAGGTTGGTTCTACTCCAGGATTCAATGTCAATATTCCTTGCAATCGAACTTAGCGGAGTTCTTACTGATTTAAGGGCCACAGATGCATTTATTTTTGACCCATTTCTTCCAAGCTCATCCGCTTGTTCATTACATGGAATATCGATATGCCCTGGTACCCAGCATAAGGTCACCGCGTTGGCTTGTGATAATTCGTCCAGATATTTCCTACAGCGACTTACTGCCCTTGACTTCACCACGACTGACTCCATGGCTTTTATGGCCGCTTGGCTGTAAATAGTAATTTGTTTATCGACAATGTGCCGTCTCTTTAGGTGTCTCGCCTCTGGAAAGACACTGCAATCATCGCTGATTCGGCATGATTCCCTCAGGTCGCCAGTGCTTCGCTGAAGATGCCCACGCCTGTACCGCTATCCATCTTAAAACCGTCGATATAGGGCTAACTCCTCTTCTTTTGTTACTTCCTTGTTCTCCCATTCGCTTCTATTTAGAATTCTAGTAGTGAATCTCCTGTCCTGCTTTGACAATGTTTTCTGACGAATCTGTTGCGTTCATTACATTTGCGTATAGGGTATGTTTTTTAAACTTATTGTTGGCCGACTTGTTTTGAAGCCTTAGAACTCATTTAGTAGTACTTCTTTCCCATATTGTATCCGTCCAATCTAGAATACATAAGCTTTCCTGGTAACGCAAACTGAACATCCAACCAATCAGATGAGTAGAGAAAACCGTCTTCTTTATATATCGTTCAAACCTTCGCATACGCCAAATAAATTCCCACAAGTTCAATAATCTGAATGTACCTATTCCAAGTTCAAACAATGTTACTGTACAGCAAGTCTAAATTAACAGCACTAATTATGTATTTTATTCTACGTTGCGTGTCGCAAATGCTTTTGAACTTGCAAGCACTGAACTTGGAAATATAAAACCAAACGTCACATAGAAGAGGAATAATAATTAAGAAACATCGACAACAATATAATTAACCCTTCTAAGAGGATTATTTAAAACTTGCCCTAAGCCTATTACCATCATCACCTACAACCCGCCCGGCTATCCACCCATCACTTCATATTAATACCAAGGCATGGGTAATTAAGGAAAAAACACAGAAATGCTCGTAATTGGATCCTCTTTGCGACACGGTGAGCTTTTCCACGTGCCAGGCCAACCGTTCCTCTTGTTATCTCTATTAACCCCCGTTCTTGCCCAGCCATGCAATTATTTAAATATGATATTCTATGCCAGCTTATGATTATGGGTCTTAAGTCAAGTTGTTCTAGGCCTGTGCGTAGCCATCACTGAAGGGTGCGTTTGTTATGAATACCATTTAGTCGACCTTGGTAATGGTATATATTGGAAGAGGTCGTCTTGGGAGGCTATAGCGAGGAGAACTGCTGCTAAAGATAAAGGACTCGAAGTAAAAAGTTTATTTTAATCCGCGTAAGCGATATGGTTGTCTAGGAAAGGGTTCATTCTGATAGATATGAGCTTAAATTTGCTATTGTCAATGCAATAATGGCAAGGAGTAGAAGGATAACTAAGTCCGGTTTCCGCTTGAGTGAAAGGCAAAGTGAAGAGTGGAAACGTGCTAAATGAGTAGATAATTATGGTAATTCGATATGTTACCAGGCGGCATAATACTTTTGCATTCCTATGGCGTTGGCAGAGATGACTGGTCTTGTGCTGAGAAAGAGTTGGATAGGATTTCTAATGTTTTGGGCTTGCAAACAACTGCGGAACAAGTTTTCATAGGTTAAGTTGTATATTGCGCTGAAACACTGAATATTCTTATACAGCTTTATGTAGGTAGGTTAGGTACCTTAACATCAAGTATGTAATTGTATATTCCTCTTCAAAAACCTATGACCTTTCTTCTTCAGGAGCCAGTTTTGTGTTCCGCACATTTTTCCAAAAATAAATATTTAATACGACTACGCAAAAACTAAGAGTTCGCCTCAATTTCCGCGCACATTCGCCCGCTTCCTGAACGCGGAAACTCTACCTGTGCAAACTTTTTCATTTTGAATACATTTAGTTAAACGAGTTTTATCCCTTTACAATGGCTTCATTCAAATTAAATTATGCATCAATTATTATTGACAGAACAAGAGCTCATTATTTCAGTTCAAAAGAATGACAGTAGGATAAAGAAAAAAAAATCAAATAGATCTTCGGATGCGTGCTCCCGTTCTTAACGAGAAATAAATTGCGTATGCCCAAAGTTGATTGATCAATGGCCAGGCCATGCTGTGCGCTTGCTTGCATTGACTGCTTCTTGTCCTTGTCCGCCACATCTCTAGTCCCGTCATCGACTCTCATAAGATACAATCACCCCATGGAAATTTTCCACATCTCGATTGCACGGCGAGTGCTACATACATCTACAGCGAGCAGCGGCAAGCGGCAACAGCAACCGCATAGAAGGAGCAATATAATAACTGGAGTAAGCAAAAAGACAGAAATCTGAGGCAGGAAGCCAAGCAGTGCGCGCACAGTGACCAAGTTATAACGATATAGTAGCAGCGTTTAAAGACCTATGACAACTCTTTATGGTAATACGCTATGGAATTGGTCAATGATTTCCTTTTTCATGTGGAAAGTACGAGTGAGTTTTTTCTCTCTCTCTCTCAGATGCTCATTGTTTCACTTGGTGTCGTATTAATTGCTCTATTGCAGGAGATGAGGTGAATTTGTTATCCAGACAGCTCTGGGTGCGATACTGAAGGTAAGTATGGATTAAGACTGCCAACGAAGTATTTTAATTAAGGAGAGAGATCTCTAGAGATTATAGATACCCATCTAGAGAGGAAAATAACAATATTATTATATTTTATCGCACTGATCAATAAATGCGAAAGGCTACACGTGCCTGCAATGATTTAGGTCCAACAAAGAAATTTACGCTCGTTAGGAATGATTCCTAGAAGTGGACTTCTACTATAGTTGCCGTGAGTTTTTATTTTATGATGGATTTAGAATAATAAACAGACTCGTGGCATTTTCCTTAAGGATTATGGGCCATTTGAGGCTCCATGGATTGTGGTGAAGACATGCGGATGGGCCACCCAAGTCAAAAGCTTTATAAAAGTGGCATTATATATATTATTTAAACATGCAAAAAGGGACGGTTTTTACAACATGTCCATATGGGACTCTAGGTGTAGGACAATCACTTTTCTAAAAATATTTTATATATATTTCTGGGACCAATGGAAGGAACATGCAATTTTATGGCAAACCCGATGTTCTTAGCTCATTACCTAAGGTGTCACTTTAAACACTAAATTTGAAGGACTAGGTAGATATTTGTAGTCCACTACTTGCAAAAACTTTATTTACAAAAACGCTTCGTCTTCCATGATGTTTGTTTTGCGGAAATCGACATTCTGAACACCCAACAGTGCTCGATTTCGTTGACCAATATTCTCGACTAACCATATTGTAGTAACCCGTACATTACTATTTATCTACCCCACTAATTCACTGCTTACCGGCAACTAAACAAGCACAACAATCGGCGACTTATAATGACATATCTATTAGCCCTTTCGTGCTATCACGTAGTCGCGACTTGAACCCATAATCATAGGACTCACTGTCTAACAACAATACTCAACTATTAAACGCCAACATTAGTGGCGCCTCATATCATAACTGCATTTTAATTCTCGCCAAAGGCACCATACAAAAAAAAAAACTGAGGACAACATTAAACCGGCGACAAGCAACAACCTTTAGGGACTTAATTTGAAATTCATGACAACAGCGCATTGACCGCCACATTGATCCATCACCTCCTCTAATACACGAGTAATTAATGTGATCTTCATCAATAATCCAAGCAATATCCTCACGAAACAACAACAAATTTTACTATAGCCAACACCATCCACACAAGACCACTTGTCCGATCGACACATAACTTTATGGCACCCTTTTGACAGTTCGCCTCTTTGCTTTCGTTTTTGTTGATTATCAACACGTAAAAGGTGTGAGGTGTGAGCTGAGCTATGGTGTTGATGTCGTCGCCTTCGTCTTTATCGTTGGGGGGTGGCGGTGGAGGAAGGCGAGATTCTTGCACGATAGTTATGGTTAGATTTTAATCACGTTCTTTAATGATCGGTACACTATCGGTGGATCGTGTATGATATGAATATGATCGGCTGTAGTGAGCCCACGCGCAGGGTGTTGAATTGCGATGGGGGGTTGATCCACCGAAAAAAAAATCTTGAATACGTGCTGAGAACCGAAATGCGTCGTGTATGAGAAAATTGTACCTGGCAGGGAATAGATTGTTTCCCCTTTTGAATTCCACTCATATTTGCCATAATAAAATAAACGTATTGCGATAATTTGGATCTGTGCCATAAATCAGAGGAGGGCTTGTCCGATGACATGTTTCTTTGGGTTATTGGATGTGTATCGGACTCCTAATTCATCGCCAATTGTGTAAAATAAATAATAAAATTTCGATCGTTTATGCATCTATTGGCGGTCAATGACCTTTACTTGGAAGGATTCTGTTTCCACGAAATAATTAATTTAGACTCTCAAAATGGCCGGCTGGGTTATAGTAGGAACGGGCATTCGGAAATAAAAATAGATAACGATTTCTTTCGTTGATATCTATAACATTAGTGCAGACCTTTGCCACCGGTTAAAAAATAAAGTGTACGACTGGGTCGAACGAAACTTTCTCGTTGATCAATCAGATTTTGGTTGGTTGTTTTGTTATTTTATTAGAAAGGTTGGTAAAGATCTGGGAACCGATGCTAGATAAAAGAAACAGTTCATGAAATACACGAATAGTGTTAAATAAAATCCACTTTTGGGTTATTCGTATCTGATTCAGCAGTACCTACCTATATATCACAAAATTTGTCGCGACTTCTGATTTAAGAGTTTTAAGTGCCTTTAGTTACGGTAGGTACTTACAATTTTTATTTTATAAACTTTCACATGTTACAAGATTTTTGAGTAAAAGGACAAAGTGGTAGGAGTTTCTGTTTGCGGATCTGTTATATATAAGTAACGCCTGTTGAATGTTTCTATGATTAAAAGTAGGAAATAGAGCGATATCTTTACATAGATATTATATATGTAAGATTTTAGAGATTTTTTTAGTTTGCATTAACAGTTATAATAATGTACGATTTTAGAGATTTTTTTGTTAATTTGACCAGTTATAAACCGATGCCAATGGACGTGTATGAGGGTGCAAATGCAGTGGGAAGGGAGTTCGTGATTGTGTAAGGTCCAAGTGATTGGAATTATTTTATTCAATTTGGTTAAAAAAGTGGTAAATATTTGCTAAAAATATTTTTTTTCAATAATTAAAAACGGATTTATCTATTTGAATTTTTTGAGAAAAAACTTATTTAGAATATATACCTATTTTGTCTTTGATGTGTATTTATGTCAAAATCTTTAAAGTGGTTTTTGGGTTTTTGTAAATTTTGGCATACAGCAGTACGAAAAAATTGTAGGTAATGTTTATTTTGAAAAAATACTATTGCTTAACTACTTAGTTGGAAACTGAGTATAGCTTAATGAATATTACTTAAGAAATTAATTTTTGTTACAATCGTACCTATCGAACGTTTTCGAAATATGTGTCCAAATTTTAAAATTACCGTTGTCAGATTTTCTAGCATAAAGTTGAGTATGCATGTTAATCTCACCTACTTAAGCTCAAATATCAATTTTGGTTGAAAACGTTACAGCCCTTTTCGAACAAATCAAACTGGTATGACCATTTTAGACTAGAAGTAAGATTAATGTTGAATTTACAGTTCAACAAAAAAAATCGCCTCCAACTGTAGGCCCACAAGCTCCAAATACGAAGTTTTAACAAAATCCCGGCAGCCATTTCCGCTGTATTCCTCGGGAATTTCGAGACCTATTTTTTAGAGTTCCTCTATCATCTGTTGCCACATTGGTCATTTGTGACCAAATTTGGTCATTATTTTTCCTCTTGGTCACATTGTTTATTTAGTGCATATTTCTTTGTTCTGTGTTCACAATCTTTTTATTTAGGTATAGCTACAGTTGGTAATTTTTATTTCCAATTTTGGGCACAAACTTTATATTCAAGTGGCAATCGTGGTCACAATTGATTAACATTTCGAGTTCGAAATTTTGTATGAATACAATAATCATTTGTTTGCTATAGGGCCCTAGAATAATTATTAGTCTTTGTGGAACCATTTGTTCGTCACAAAAAGCCCTTTGTCCTTAAAATGCGAATCCAGAAGCTTGTGATGATATCCATGCAAATTAATCCGCCTACTCTTTTTTTCGCAGATTGCAATAACAATACCAAATTATGCAACATAATAATTACACATCGCCCTTGTAGAACAACAATTCACTATCCACGCCAGATGTCAATTTGCAGAACAAATTCCATTTGACCATTGACTTTCGCGAGCACATTCGCACAACCTTCCCATCAAACGTAATGGCCCTAGCCTCTCGCAATTGTAATTATGGATTCAGTAAAGCACAACCCCTTTCATTTTGAATTATTACATCACTCCTACGTCCGGAGAAAAGGTTAAATATCTTCCAGCCCATTTAATAATTCCTTTCCATCGAAAGCAAGGGCTCCAAACAAAACAGCAAATTAATTGAAGCTCACAGCATTTCTATAAAATCATAACAACTATATTTCAAAAGGAAATCCAAAGGGCCGGAAATGACTAAAAGGATAACAGAGCTATAAAAAGGGGTAGCGCACCAGGGAGTGATTATTTCGGCCTACTATTCATTGCGAGCAATTCCTTTTGATTTCGATAGTACAAAAGCAGCGCCACGATTATAACAATGATGGACGACGATGATGATGATAAACGGATATAAAGTGAACGCCAGGGATATATGACTTCATTTACTTGAGTTTTCTAAGTAAAAGGAAAATCTTTGGACTTTCACATTGAGAGCAAAAGGGGTGGACAACAATGAAATGTCACTAAAATGTCACGAAATATTTTACTGTTGACAGAAATCCAATTGAATTTGCGTCGATGATGAAGACCGCAGGTATATGTAGGCTAGGGTGTACCTGATACTCAAAATACAAGCCATAGTATGACTGTCATACATGACTTTCTATATGCCAACTTTCTCTATGCTTAGTCAGTAGTTTATTTTAACTTGATTAACATTCGTCAGTCAATACGCTCGCCCGCATCATCTGTCAATTTAATAAAATCGCAATTCATATTCAACTTGTTGCCATTATACGACAAGGTCACACCTCGGCATACAAAGCATAAATAAATTATTGAATAAAAAATACTTCACCAGTCTCTCTGGGTACATTGAAATTCTGTCAACGGAAAAATTATCAACGTTACAGTGATCATAAACATGTTTATTTATGAAATTCAATTCAAAGTAATAAGTGAGTTCAGATGTTAATTTTATTATTTAAACAAATTATAAATCATCAAGCGGACACTTTACATTCAAGTCGAGACACATTACCTGTACAAAATTAATGGTATAATTTATTTACAATGGCGTGCAAACCGAGATATTAGCTTGCACGCTTGTATATAGGAATATTTATTAATGCCGTCTAGGCGAAAAGTTGTTTTCAGATTTAATTCACTAATAATGGTAGTTGTAGTCAGGGGGAGTAAGGTATCCTAGAGTTTTCGATAGAAATTTATCGGTTTCCATTACATAATATTTTTATTTGTATATGTCAAAATATTGAGTAAATTTTTCTGTTTTACTTTGGAGCGTTTGTCGCTTCCCAACCGTTTCGAAAATACATATTCAAAATATATTGCTTTTTGGACGTCGATTTGAAGAGTTTTTTTTTTTTTTTTGATTTGGGCATACGTATTGCTGAACCCAATCGGTAACAAGGCCGTAACCAGGGGGAGGATAACAGGCGTTTGATCCCCCGACGCAATTTTTAACAAGTGTACTTTTTTAAAACGAGAAAGGAGTTTATCAAAAAAAAAAAAAAATTTAACGAAGAACACTAAAAATTGTATAAAGGGTGTTTTTTTTAGAGGCATAGAACTTTAGGTTGGCAACACTTTTTTAACTGGCGGCCATTTTAGCAGCTATCAAGTGATTTATTCTTAGTTTGGTTTGGCATTTCAACATGACTAGACTGACGCCTAAACAACGCCTCCAAATTGTGCAAATTTATTTTGAAAAACATGGTTCTGTTCGAAATACGTAGTATCGAAAATGTTTAGCGATGAAGCTCACTTTAGGTGGAATCGATACGTCAATAAACAAAACTGGCGTATTTGGAGTGATGAGAATCCTCAAGTATGTTGAGACACTATTACGTCCACAAAAACTGAATGTTTGGTGTGCTTTATGGGTTGGTATGAAATAATTATTGGTCCGTATTTCTTTAAAAACGTTGCTGCTCAGAACGCTACAGTCAATGGTGACCGCTATAGAGATATGATTACTGACATTTTCTTTAATCAATTGAACAACCATGAACCATGATGTGCAGAAGGTGTGTTTTCAACAAGACGGCGCAACATGTCACACAGCTTGTGCCACAATTGATTTATTGGAGGAAACGTTTTGTAACCGCATAGTTCACGTTGCGGACCCGTGAATTGGCCTCCAAGATCGTGCGATTTAATTCCGCTTCACTATTTTCTGTGGGGATATGTGAAGTCGCTAGTCTACGCCGATAAGCCCGAGCCAGCCGTGGCGGTCGTAGGTATGCCAAAAATCATATTTAAATTTTAATGCCAGAAGATTGTCTATCGAATAAAGTAAATTTCATGTCAATTTGAAGAAAACATATTCCTTTTATTCCATTTCAAAGTTCTATACCTCTAAAAAAAACACCCTTTACAAAATTTTTGGATTGGGATAGCTTGAAGACTGAGGTTCTAATGTGGAAGACAAAATGTTATGGACAACCCGATGCACTGCGTTCACAGAACGCCATAACAGCTTTGGGAGACTTGAAGTAAAGATTTTTTTTTCCCAAAATACATCGACTTTTAAAAATGTTGGCAACCCTACCAGTATCGACATGTAGACCAGAAATAACCTTTTCGACGTAAGATCGACTTACTGGTTTGGCCTTCATGTCAATTCGTCGGGAGATAGAAATAAATGATGACGAAGCAATAAATGTATATATCTAGTTGCAGCAAAGAAGGCCGGCGATCAAATTTAGTTTTATTAATTTAGGCCTTAGTTATAGCTATAAGTGAAACGAAGCCGTACAAATTTTCTTTTGATTTTTTAGAGCACTTAATCCTAATGGTTGAACTCAATCTTGCTCTTAAGATGTTTCTTATGAATTATCAAGTTATTATCAAAAAAAAAAAAATAAACAAATAATCTTAAAATTTTCTGGCAAAAAAAAAACAATTCATTTTTCCTTACGAACAACTTTTTCCGATCTACTTATCAGTCAATTTCACAACAAAAAACCAGATCATTCACTGAAATATTTCATTTCTTTACTGTTCCATCTATCAGAATTTTTTTTCTGAGTAATAAACAAGGTATTACATAAAATTCGGTTGTATCCCGTAAAATTCACTGCGTGGTATTCAGCTTATTGCATAGAGGTACATTATTTCTTCCAAAAAGGGAAATTCAAGAATCGTAGTCATCAATGGCGAACTCTATAGAGCCACATTTAAAGAAGTTACATAACAAGATCAATATTTAAGAAATGTGGCCACAAATAAAACTGCGATAGGTACTTAAATTTCAACAAATTTTTATAGAATAACTTTTGCCATTGGACGAGGTTTTGTGATTTCGCCTCTGTTGTTAGGTCATTTAAAAGAACACTATTTTTTTTCGCTTCTCTACGTAAAGGTACAAGTTGGGCAATCAAAAAAGTCTGTTCATTTGGAAGACAACATTCGTCAAGCTATAACAGTCAATATTCAAGCATCAATGCTCGATGGAGTTCCTGCTGCCACATAAGTGCTATGCTCACTTCGGATTGCGGTTTAAGAACAATTCACCCAGGGCGGAACAGCTTTTAAGTAAAGAGTGATGAGGGAGATACAGTACGAGCTCAAAGAAATCAACGTAATAGACAATAATTTTTAGAATTTAAATTCAAATAGAAGCTTTGCTTAAAGCTTCAGAGCTTATAGGTTGCGTTCAAAATATTGGCCCCCTCCTCATAAATGTATGAGGAGAGTCTCTTTATTCTGTCAAATTTAATAAAAATTTCTTGGACACAAAAATAAATGCAGCGGCTTGAAGCGGATTGGGGTCGAAATTCTGGCGAGGTCAAAATTCTTTTATAAAAATTCTGCTTTCAAAATTGTGTCAATTTTTAACATTTTCCAAACCTTTTTTCAATTCTTCATGTAAAATAAGAGGTAAAAGGAGTTTTGTTATTGGTTTTAAGTTTGCTCAAATATTAGACAAATATTCTGTTAGTTAGTGAGTGAAAATAAATATTTTTTTGCAGAATTTTGCAAAGCAGAATTTTGAAAGCAGAATTTCGACCCGCTCCCATTTGAAGCACATACGAGCATAGTCATGCAAATTCACACAAGGACTGTGTGCCTGCTAACAACTTTCGACTTGAAGTAGATACCAATGTTGTTCTGTGCTGCTCCTACACCGACTTTTATGAGAAGAAAACCAAACCTTCGAATAGTGCTCTCACACAGATACCTTCTTCTAATCTAAAATGCAATTCCTCGTCCGTCCCATTGAACCCTTCCAACACCGGCCTCCATCCAGATCAAGAAATCACTGAAATATATTCAAGAAACCAACAACAAGACATGTGCACATACTTTTACGACCACCCCTGGGATCAGAAAATGTCATGCAAGAAATTATTTCCCAACGAATTATTTTTGATTTAGACAAAATTATTACCCCCCTACACCTGACCCAAGCACCAGACCGAAAAACTGCTGAAACTGAGAAAATATTCAACTGGCCAGCTATCTACCACCATCACCCTACAACAGACACTGTTCCTTGACCCTTGCTACCGAATCCCCAAGGATCCTGAAATATAGTCATAAAAGTTATTGAACTTGGTTCAGCTATAGTCTGTATCTTTTGGAACAAATACCCCCGTCAAGTCGATATCTTTTCTTTATAAATGCGCATATCCTTGCTTGTTACACTGGCACTTAAATTATTGCCCGACAGAGGATATGAGGGAAGGGAACATTTCTTCCGTTCCGTAAAAAAAAGCTCGTTCCAGTGAAGTGGCCAGTTGTTTTTATTACCTTTACTGATTGGAATATGATATAGAAAAGGGATGTGCTCAAAGGTGCACTAAAATAATACGAATGTGCATAAAGCTATTCTCAAAGGATGTCTGGTGTCTTATGGGCTATTCATAAAGGAACGCTAACACTTGGTTGCTGTGTCATTCACTTTCGATACACGGAGTATACATCCTAACATCCATCGTGGCACTTTTTGTTTTTGACAAGATCCTCTGCCAGTAATCAACTGCTATCCATCATATCCCCCAGTAGCTAATCCTCATAGTGCCGTCAAAATGCGATTTTCGTCTCATTAAGATGACACCAGACAAAAAGTGTCAAGACGTCTTTGACAATTATTACGCTTAATGCATCTGGCGTTGAATTTCGTTCAGACACCGACGAAACATAATTCATAATCGCACCAGAGAATGCGTGAGAATACCGCACGCGCTGCGTTGCTGACGATCTGTTAACGTCTCCTGTTCTGAGGCTGGGAGACCACCATCAGTGGCACCTCTCCAGAACTGTTGGCTGTATAGCCATCTGGTGAAACGGCTTCTGCCGCTGCCTCAAGTGTTTATGGATGCGATGATTATGACTGCGCTAATGACACTCGAGATGCAGAGGAAACCAAACGACGAACGTAGATAACTTGTGGGGTACTGGAGACCATGGATGATAGGGGGGTGTGCAGTGCACTGTGTGCATAGTGTATGCAAAGTGGACTACATGTGGTGTCGGTGCTGGTGTGGTGTGGTGATATTCCTCTTGCGGCAATTAGAAAACGATCGGTTTTTTCACAGCCATGATTACGACGATGATTGTTGAAATTGCCACTAAAATTCGAGCGCTGCTGATGTTATTACGTTTGGAATTGAACTGGAAATGGCAAGCAGAGATTATGAAAATTCAATTTGAGATGCAAAACGGAAGACGGGCATCAATGAAGCGAGGATCGATGACATTTGTAGGTAGTTTGTAGGTACGAGTACTTGGAAACGATAAGATATTGGGGCAGAAGATTTCAACTATTGCGGCGGTGGAGCGGGCTGATACAAAGTTCTAGGTAAACACCTTAAAAGACAGAACTATAGGCATTCCACTAGACTTAAGCGGCGTACGACGAACAATATCCAACACGAACCAAATCTGAACTCAATCTGAATTTCTTGTCAAAGTGGATCCAGCACAGTTGTATTTTCGGACTTAATAGTAAATAGTTCTCCCCAATCGCACTGTACGCACTTAGAGCTGTAATATCCTTCACTTCAACACTTAGATGGCCAAGCGACATACAACATGATTTCCATCTCCCATCGTGAAACATTTAACATTCCTCACAGCCAGTGGCCAATAATTATGTAAAATATTTTCTGCATGTGTATGGTGTCATCGGTGACATTTCTCGCAGCAAGTTCTGCGCAATTGCGCGACTGTGTGTTACAGCAGTCACCTTTTGTGCAATGCTTCGGCCCCATCCATTTTCGTTCCCACTATAAATGCACAGTCGATGAAGCTCATTGCTCAGGCCAACCCAGCGCAACAACAGTCCTTGGGAATTCCAGAAAATTACAAAAATCCCAGAAACACTGAAAGTAGCAAACTAGCAGACATTACACTCTCGCACAAAAGGGTGAAGCAAAGGGAACCGATGATCGGATCCTGATCCTGAACACAACACAGTGTGCTACTGGTTGCCGCTGCTTGCGTCCGCCAACCCTCCGCGCATCTCTCGCCACCGTGCTCGAACAGAAATTACAAAAATTAGCAAAATTGAGTCTTGTCCGATGGACAGAAAACAAACAGCTCGGACAAACTGAACTATTACAAAACTATCGTCGTGCAACAAGGAGTGAAATTCATTTGAACACAAAACGACAAGACAATCGTCGTCGGTGCGGCGGCAACCGGTAACAGCGACCATGATGACGACAACGAAGAAGATCGTCGTCGCTGTTGCCCACAAAATGTTCTGTTCATCTTCTTTTTCGTCCATAAAGTCGCCACCACCATCACCACCACCACCACCACCACCGGTAGCATCTAGCACTAGCCGGAGAGCAACTAGCGCATCAATTGCAATTGGAAGTGTTGGTCGCATCTTTATTTCGTCTTTCATCGGGATATGGTTGTTCCCTTTTTGTTGCTCTTCCTGTGTGTATACAGTGGGTAATCCTTTTGGTAATAAACCTTCGTTGCTGCCTGTAAATGGCTCTCGAGTGATATGTGTTTTCGGGGGACTAGTGTACCCCACTCCGTGGGGGCAAATGGACACAAGCGCAAGACAAAAACAACAGCGAAAAAAAAAATATGCAATAAGCAGTTCCAGTCGTCTGTCTCATCAGCCCAAGCCCAGAGACCCGCACATACAGTAGCTTGTGTTCGGCGGATTCTAGCACTAGTATTCTAGATAGGTGCATGGCATTGCTGCTCCTGTGATTGGGAGTTCTCAAGTCGGAATTTGTGTGAAAACAGTTGAAATGAGGCGCTTGCACCCAGTTGGGTTGTTGCAGTTGCATTTCTGCTCGGTGCGCGCCGACGTCCTGGGCAATCGCAATTCGTTAAATGGCTTGAAGTACATTTTGTTTGGTTTTATTATTTTTTTTTTTTTTTTTGTTGCTGTTGTTTTTTTCTGTGCTATTGCTGCTATTTTAAATGGCGACGAACATGAGCACGAATAATCAGGAGATATTCGTTTCTTCTTTTACTTCAATTTGGGAGGGCTGAGGGTCATATAAGGGTCTTGGCTGTGTAAGGAGTCTTAGTTACGATTGGGAAGGGTTCATAGATCGAAATGGACATATTTTGCAGAGCCACTGGTGTTGGGAGCTATCTAACTTTGCTTCCATTCATGTAAAGGAATTAATTACGTATTTGGTTAGGTGGTAATTATTACCAAGCAAAATCGAGCTGGGGGTACTTAAGTGGTCCGGGCTAATACGCACAATGGTCTTGGTTGCTGAGAGGAATCATGTTGGATTTATTTGTGATGAATACTTATTGTTTTTTTTTTTTTTTTTTTAATTTTAATTATCTAGCTCATCAATCAAGTTGTGATTTGGGGTTTATATTGCTAATTCCAATGGATATCTTTGTGCGTTATTTGGAACGATCTATGTAGTAAGAAAACGAAAAAAAAGGACTTTATCAAACAATTCAAAAAATAATCCTCCCATGAACTACACGACCAAAATACATTCACCTATTCCCACGCAATGACTGCACAGTCCCAGTGCCTAAATGAAATCAATTTTTTGTCACCAATCATATTCCCAGAACAAACAGTAAAAAGAATCATTTCCCTTACCAATTGACCATAAAATCGTCAGTCAGTGTGATTTTTTTTTTCTATTTAGCAATTTTCCATATTTTTTCGGAAGCTTCCCATTCACCGTGCTTAATCGGCGGTGAACAAGTGCCGCAGTTCCCGCACTGTCAAAGCACGATTCAACAAGTGAGTGTTCACCGATCAAACTCGTGTGTTCCCCGGTATGGAGAAAGAAACTGCCGCCGCGTTCAGTCAACCAAACGGCCACTCCAAGCCCCCAATCAATGGTCTGTTTATTATTATATCCAGATATCAGGAAAAATTATCCGATTCACTAGGCGGCCCGTAAACACAGTGCTCTGGCTCCAGATGAATGCGATGATAATGCCGATGAATAATTTGCCAGTAGGTTACACGGCCACACGGTTGCTCGGACAAGGGGTATAATAAATACAAAGTTTTTAAAAATAAATTCAAATAAACGCAGCCGATTGATTGCGCGACCGGCAGGAAATGGAAACGATAGAAAATAATTAATTTAATGCAATGTGGGTGGGTGGATGATAGAGGTGGTTTTCGACAAAAGAAAATATTTTATTTCAAGCCCGTAACATATACGGCGGTTCTGACGGAAGGGTTTGGACATTTTCATCGTGGGTTGGTCTCCAGTCAAGTGTGAAACCTTTTGTGCACTTCAAACTGTATACCGGGACAGGGTAATTGTTGCATTTAAAATTGATTTGAGAGACGTCGAGAATAATTGGACAATGGATGTGATTATGAAATTGGGAAAGTGAAATTTTGGTACCTACACCTATTGCGATATACATTTTTATTTGGTTTGGATCAGCGAAGCTAGGTAACATGCCAGTGGCGCTGGCATTGATTGGGAATCAAAGATTTTGTGGTTTGGGAAGACTATGAGGTGTGAATGGACGAATCAGAAAGATTTCAAGTCGAACATTTCGAAAGCTTGAAACAACTTAAAACCGGAAGGCACTCCATTTGCCTATGAACATATAATGGTAGCGAACTTGAAATTTTTGAAAATTGGTATGAAAACAAAAGAGTTGAAATACGAACTGGACATTGCGCTTGCGCACATTTCATAGTTCATAGTTTTCCTCTCCAAACTTTCCTCTTTGCAAACTATGATTAGACAGGCATATTCCAAGCATGTCTATCGTTGTTATGAAGAGAAATAAAGTGAAAATCAGTTCGATTAGTAAAGCAAATCGAATTTTCTTTGCATCCAGGTTCATTTTATCTTTTTTTTCATATTTATGTAACCACGTCGTATTTGTGGAAAATCTTCTACAAAATAATTTCCAAAGTGCTAATGCACAAGCACCGCCGATTTGATCATAATCACCCCACCATGGATCACATTAGAATTAGGTACACCATTCCATTCTTTCCCTTCTCATTATAGGTATGTGGCTTATCAAGAAATAAAACTATACCCAACTGGCGGCGCTGAAAATAAATTTCACCTTAAATGACTCTTTTATAGCCAAACACCAGCCACCAACGGTCAACTCGTCAGCCAGTCAATCAAGTT
The DNA here is from genome assembly GCA_949126925.1 of Cheilosia vernalis. Taxonomy (NCBI): domain Eukaryota; kingdom Metazoa; phylum Arthropoda; class Insecta; order Diptera; family Syrphidae; genus Cheilosia; species Cheilosia vernalis. The sequence continues at coordinate 10,768,081 of OX421362.1, forward strand.
CAACTGCTCATCTACCTATACTGTTTCTTAAAAAGTCGTAAAAATATTTTTAAAGACACCAAGCATTTTAGAGGCACAAATTTACTTTATCAAAAAGCAATAAAATCCAAAAAGACATCCTTTTCGTAAGTTGAAATAAAAACAAACATAAACAATGCCAGAATGTCATATGCGCCAGGGACTACGAGTCGACGACGTCACTTGCTTCATGTGAGCCACAGAAATAAATTATTTCACCAACTGTGGTTGCTGATAAGAATTGGGTCTCCAAAAATAGTTATAATTCAGGTAAGAGATGTACCCCCGACGAAAATTGTTAACACCAATCAAGCATCATCATCACCCAAACTGGTGACGATAGTTTAAATGGGAAAAAAAAATTAAATTTATAGGTTTTCTAAGGATTCCTTCTCTCATACCACTCGAGGTGATTTTATAGCCGAGGAATGGACTCTGCTTTGCAGGATCTTTGTGTGCTCAAGGACATATGACGGAAATAATTATTTATTATTGAGTCTTATCGATGGGAGTCTCGATGCGTGCGGTGGTATGTGCAGCAGCACACCATTTGTCTTCGAAATACGAACACAATTTTTTTTTTATTGGATTCTTGTCTCCTGACTGTTGCACCATTGAGTCATGCAATTGAAAGCAGTCTATCATTCTGTCGTTAAATCGGAATGAATTAGTTATGCCATAAAATTTTGTGTTGATGGAGGATCGGGTCTCAGCGAGGGCAGGAGCTCGGCATAAAATGGGAACTAAGAAATTAGTAGCGACGGATATACCGACCATCGACCATGTACAGTTGGCGGCTACTTAGTTGGAAAGATTTAAATGTTAACATATTGTTCAAGTCTCATGATTCTTGCCAGTAGAAACGATCCTCGATTCCTTTAATATAATTGTTATCAACGATCTCAAACAAATACTTGCATTTTTTCCGTTCAAGATCTAAGTGCGAACGGGAGACATTTTTTCTGTTTTCTATAGCATAGTCCCTCGTGCTCCAGATCTTCCCATGCAGATCACGCCGATCGTCATCGCGTTGCCTTTCCCTATCGTCACTGCAATTTCGAATAAAATTCGGTAGACGAAGAAGCAGAATACAAAATAATAAAAAAATACACACCCAGCATCTGGGGATATACATATTGAAAAATTAATTCACTTCGAAGAGATATCTCCTCAACGGCCAGTGCGAACAAGGGCGTACCTCTTGAATCCTCTTCGGTTTCCATCCGCCACTGTGGACAAATCGATGGAGATACTAACCCACAATACACGGCCAGCGACCAGCTCAGTGGTGCTATAGAGGCAACAATCAAAGTTTTTAATAAGATATCTCTTGCAATTTGGTTCCTGTAACTCCCACGATCGGCAGCGGTGCATAGGAACAAGGAACTCCATTCATTTGCGGAGACCCATCATCGACCGGGGAAAGAATGAGGCGTGCAAAGAGAGCAAAAGAAACAGCGATATCCTTGGACTAAATACTGAGAGATCTGTTTCGGTATACACAGGCGAAATGGAAGCAAGGAATTCAATTGATCTGCAGTTCCATTTGCCAGAGCCTTGTCACACTCCCGTGTTTCTGGAGTTAATTTTGAAATTCTGCCGCCATAGTGTCGTCGGCGCGTTGTACTCGTCGTTGTTGGAGCGCGAGCGTCCGCTCTGTATACTCGTACGTCTACGTAGTCATCGATGTTGTTTCGCCTGTCGCCGCCAATGTGGCAATGTCGTCAATTGGAATGGGCCAATATGTTGTGTCTTGTGTGTGTTCGCGAAATATTTAGGGATACATCTCCGTTCCTGTGTATACTCTCAGGTGTTGTTGATGCAGCCCTCTACCTATGTGTCTGTTGGATTGGAACGTTTTCGCTCTGTCTCTGCAGTTTGCATTTGGCGTGGTTATGTTTTATATTGCGCATTGTCATCATTTTATAATTGTTGCGGTTAAAATGCGATACCTACTCGAGGAATTCCATTTCAATGTTTGCGAGATGTTTTCCACAGCGACTCAGGGTGCTGGCAAGGAGAACATTTTCTCAGGCTTAATGGTTTGAGGGGTCTCGTTGGAACTTGGCACTTTTTATCAGGTGATTTGATTTTAATTGAAACTTGGAATCGATTACATGAGTGCATGAGAAGCACCTTCCTACTTACGAATGAGCTGCAACCGGAATGCGTCAAATTAAGCTGCAGATATCACCGTTGCAGCCACACCCACATAAATCTCCAACTGTCTAAAGTTTTCCCAAAAATCATGAATCTTAATTTGTTTTCTTTATTTTTTTGTGATTTTTCCACAGCGCGCCTCGCACCCAACCCATAAGGGCGACAAAGCATGTAACCGGTAAATTAAAGGGAAAAGGATAAAGTTTAATTGGAAAACTCCATCCAACACACAAAATGAATGCCTATTATATGAAAACTAAATAAGTTCTAGTCAAGGATTCGTATATATATACACAGAAGAGCACCGGTGATTGCTGCGACTATGTAGGTACCTTCAAACGGACACCATTCTACGTTCTTCCGCCCGACTCTGTTTTACACCCGAAGCAAAAGGATTAATTAGGATAGTATTCTGTTCAGTTGATAGTTTTTGAAGTTGGTTCAGGTTTTCTTAGCACACACAGCCAAAGAGTCAGTCAACGGAACGAAAAGTTTTCGTGTCTTTGTTTTCCCAGCCCCGCACCCATCGGAGATAGCGATAAGACCGCAACGAACCAGCTAAATTTTCTCCAATGACTCCGAATGCGGATGTAATTATCGAAAATGCGCTCAGATCCTTGAGGAAAGCGGCTGTTTATACACAACTCGAGAAGAAGTCGCCTTGAGAGAGAAAGAGATAGAGTTTCCTTTTTAATAATTCAATGGTTGATAGTAATTTTTCAAATCATTTAACTTGCAATTTGAATTCGCGGAATCATCCCTTTATGCCATCCGGCAGTCCTTGTGACAAGGAATTTTAAATTTGAATAAGCATTCGCTGCGCTGCTAGCGCACATGACAAATAACAATCGCATCGCATATATGCGATACATCAATGCTGAGGAGGACCCTCATTCTTCGATTCCCTTTTTCGATAGCGTGCGTATATTATCCTTGAAACATTGTGTACTTTGTATTGGATTTTAATTCCATTTCACAATCAAATTAATTGGTCACGCGAAGAGAATTACATCATCATCATCATTTGTCGAATGACAACGGGTTGCCATTGCCATATCCTGTATGATTGTGTATCCTTTATTTTCTATTGCCTTTTCATTGGTTTGCTGCGTGTGCATTTCACACAACACCATTCGGGTTACATATATGAAGAAAAACTGCGGAACAAATGTATGCAAATAGGATTTGTAATTTTGTAATTTCGAAGGATCTACGTGCATGGATATTGCACACTTAAATTTATTATAAATTTTACGGTGCTTTAATTTTTTTTTTTTTTAATTCATATTACCAAACACTTTGTCGTTGCTGCGCTGATATTTTAATAAGGGAGGCAGTCCTATCTCTTATGGATTTATTTAATATTAGCAGCAAAACGACGAATGAATTATGACTGCTAGTTAGGTAGCATATCCCTTTGTGGTGGAATTTTCTGCTTCATTTGTCAAGGCCCGGTTCCCATGACCATCTTTGTTCTTACTTATAGGTTGCTGCAGGCATGGTCAGAACAACAAATCTAAGGCTGAGAGTAACATTGATTGAGCTTGATTTTACAAAAACGGAAATATCTCGTTCTGGAGCACTATTCGAATCTATGGTAAAGCCCCATCTGTGTTCAAATTCACATCTATCTGTACTAAGTGTCAGATGTAGCGTATGATAACCAGCCATAGCCATAGTCAGAATTCAAATTCGAACTACAACGAATTAATAGGTTCGCCCATATTGGTATTGCGTTTATTTCGGTCACCATAAAGTTGACGATGGTAAGATTGGCTTGCTGTTGCTACGCCGCAATTATGTCAAGGTCTTTTTTGGTCCTGAAAATGCTGAAAATGATGATGATGTTGGCTTGCTTAACAAACATCACCCTTTTGGATTAAGGAGTGGGCAATTCTCTCCACCCTCTAACATAGCACAATTCTTACAGTGGTTTCTATCTCCAGTTTTAACGTTTTCCCAGGCCTGTGTCTAGTTGCCATATCTCGAACATCACATCCAGAGTACTGATACACGATATCCGACTCAATATTTGACTCGATATTTCATGCTATTCCTACAACGATACACATCAGAGCTTAGCGAAGATGATAAACACAGCAGCACCACTCCGCATCTATCCATCCTCTCTTAGACATCATATATTTGCCAATATTATGCTCAACAAAGTCATAACTATAAATTTCGGCATTGAATCCATTATTAATTTCTAATAATTCGGTCATTTGTTATCGATAATATATCGCATCAGATATTTCCTGATACCAGGCAATAATTTTTTTTTCCTGCCCTTCTGACCTGATGCCGGTATACAAAAGACCCAATACAAGCGAACCCATGTAATAACTTTTGCAACTTTATCAAAATGCTCAAGGAATCAAATCCACTACCGGGATCTCTTCCAAACCCACCCCCAGCCACATCCACATGTAAGTATAGTAGGATAGATGACTTATGGCCCCATGATTACTGCCGCTGTGGAAAGGGGGACATCAGACACATTAGAACCGCACAGCAACAAAAAAGACGACCAACGGGCAACGACCAGGTCCACTCCTTGAAACATATGTGCTATAAAAATCCATTACTTTCCGTGTGAGTGCGAGGATCATAAAATTCTATTACGATGATTTATAGATGTGGAACGAGCCGGACCGCCATACTCTGGCGCACAGGACATCAGAAACAATATTTGAGGGTGCTTAGTGCCTAATGGATGGACATTTTTTCTGTTATTTCTGCTCCTTGCAGTGCACACTCGAATCCTTGATAAAAATCAAGCTACACACACAGTAAAAAAAAAGCGAAACAAAGAAATACTCACAAAAAAATATCCAGACGCTAGCAAGAACAGCACAGGCCAAAGGTATAGCAGCACACAGCGAACAGACTATAACAGACCCTCGATGAAGAATCATGATTTTCGATGATGTTGATGCTGGTGGCGATGATGGTGATGATGACGATGATGATTCTCAGTGCCAGTACCACACCATGGTGTGTGGCTCCCTCCACCCTCCGTCGGGAGATCGTCCTCCCGCGAATCCGAATCCGAAATCAATGTTACAAAAGCAGCCCAGCTTCGGAGACAAGACGAGACGAGTAGGGAAAAAATGTGTATTTTTACGAATCACGGTTTCGATGTTTCGCATGAATACGTAATTAAATCTATAAATCGGCCAATTAAAATGCTTTGATATCGTGACAACACAACATTGGACATCGACAGAAGGAATTAAAATTATTACACACACAGAGAGTGTAGCATAAAATCGGAGAAGATTCCACCTTGGGCTGGTTTAAGGAGCCACCACCGCAGAGGGTTCGGGACGAACACGAGGACGAGCAGTCCTTTGCACTGAGAGTTCGTCTTCGAGTGTGATTCTATGGAGTTTTGGTTTCGGTTTCGGTTCGGTTGTGCAAGCGAGCGAGGCGCCGCGCTCTATTGAATTCTTCAATTGCTGTGCGGTGATGTTTTTTTTTTTTCTTCTTCTCGAATGGGTGTAGTGTGTTCTTCGTGAAGCACGGGCTTGAGATCATAGCCGCAGCTAGTGACGGTGTGCATTAACGCAATATGTTGTGGAAGAAACCGAACATAATGGTCGGGGGGAGTTTGGTTTGTTTGCGAAGGTGAGGATATGATAATAAAAAAAAGTCATACAGATGCATTGCCTTTACTATTGCGATGACAAGTGCCGGTAAGAAGTGCCGTCTAATGATGACCCAAAGCATTGGTTTAGCCTAAAAATCGTCTAATGACTAGACGGTTTTCGAGAAATGTTCTGTTATGGATTCACTTCGGTATTTCTACAAGGAATGAAGTTTAGGGCGGCTTTCGGCTTGAGAATGCAACGCACTTCCAGGATTTTCTCTACAAGGACTGAAGATACCGATCATGCTCAGTAGCGTACGCCAGATGAGACTTAATTTTGTGATGAGATGTTTGCCAAACGCGAGAGCTAAGTAGCTTTCAGTTAGTTTGGTAGTTTACTTATTTATTTATTTATTTCATAAAATGTGTAAGCTCGAAAATGCAATTTCTTAGTTTTTAGCGGTTTGGCCGAAGGCCGTTTCGACTGATCGACTTATGGATCCCTCCGTAATGAAGAAGAAAAATATGCTTTGAAAAGAAACTCGTACAAAGAGCGGGAGATTTGTTCGAAAGACATCCCAGTTATATAAATTGGACAAATAAAGAAATAGCATGAGTCTATTTATCATCATCTATCTACATATCTATCAGCAGCCTTTTCCGCTGTTTCCTGTTTAACACGAGTACCTTTATAACTGACTATAGAACTATTATACTTTCATTCAGTTTTTGGACTCACCTTAATCTCCATAAAATGAATCATAAGAACCTTTTAAACATTTTAATTGAACGATAAGCTAGATTAGAACTAGTTTCATATGTAATTATTGAGGGCTCAAAGCTGCATAGTCGGTGACGGATAGATTTGGTAACTCCGCTGTAAACATGTAAACCTATTTGATAGTATTGCCTTCTGCTGACGGCTTTCCACCGAGTTTGTACAGATTCAGAGATATTGGAGTTCTCTGGAAATCCCTTAGTGAACCATGAACTATATATTCCCTTAGTGAATCATATTTAATAGTTTAAGCTGGAGGCTACGTCTGGGGCTGTTCTTCGCAGTGAATTTGAAAAGAAAAGTTCATGGTTGACACTTTTTAACGAGGTGATATAAACCTGAGTTGGTCCCAATTTTAGATGAAGGAATTTTTCATTCTCCTCATTAATTTCCATTCCAATTGGAGGAATATGACATCCTTCGTCCAAGCATTACATTTTTATACATAGACGCAACCGTTCAAAAATAATTCTTAGTTTAGTATATACAAAAGAGCAAAACATCTTCTATCATTTACTCCATCCGATGCTTAACACAATCATGTTGTTCTGTAAAAATCAAACATCCTGCAATCTGGTGTGCACACCACCAAAAATATCTTCAAACCCCATTCAAGCGCACATTGGCACAGCATGAATTTAATATCCGCTCATAAACTACAGACAGAAAAAAAAAGTAAATCCCCATGCCTTAAATTATGACTCCATTCACCTCTCGCCTTAGTCTCAAATGCATCCTCATTATTAGAGTAATTATATTTACTGCATATACAAAAATTCCATCGTCTACACTCGTAAACTCACGCAGCAATCTCAATTACACAGCACACTCTTCTTGGATATCAAACACCCTATACTCAAATGCTTCGTTACCCCGTTAACATAACCAGGTGCCAATTTCATCCGTCAACGTATCCGTCCGTCTTCATTTTCTTGTGCCGCTTCTCTGCTGTGTTTTTCCCAATGTCTTCTCTTCGTCTCGATGATCTCGTGTTATGAAGTTGTTCCAACACAAAATTGGTTTACTAGTCATAAATCAACACAATCATATATCATATTATTCTTATGGATATAACATAAAGCTATATAAGTCGAGTTGAGCATGCGAGCTCACAGATCCGCCACCACCATCAATAACAACAAGAACTAGTAGAGAGGATAAAACAAATCGCTCCCATTTGTAAACAAATCAAATTTACTGAAAAAAGATTTGTAGACACAACAGCACAGCATTTTACCGGCACCTTCAAACTTCTATATTCACCGGCCTAGCAAAGAACGCCTTCAAGTGGTCTTTGGAGAGGAGACGAAAAAAAAAATAATAGAAAGAAGTGTAGCATAAAAAAGATACTAATGCGCCATGGAATGGCGTTGTGTTGGGTGAGTGTTTACATCATCTTTCTGCACGTATCTCAGATGTATCCGATGTTGATAGAAAGACGATGGGTTTGGGGAATGTTCCAAACGATGTACGGCGCGGACCAAAGTTCACACGTAACAAACTCCAGATTCGGTGTTTATAAACAACGCACATTTTTTTTAATAATTTTCTTCATCTTTATCGCAGTAAGATACATAAATTGTATGGAGCAGACTAGTATTTGTATGTTGGTCCGGGGGTGAAGATAAAATTATTATCACTCGCGAAAGTAACAACCTCTGTTTTATGATAATCGTCTTTGCGTGAACTCGGACCTAGGACTGTTTTCAATTCAAAGCACCGAAAATGCTAATTTTCAAAAAACTGCTCATATCTCGAAAACCCCATCTTCGATTTCGATAAAACTTAAAGAACGAAGTAACGCTTACATCCCAAACAATAACCTATAATCGGTTTTCAACTAAATAGCTAAGCAATAGTATTTTTCAAACTGTAGGCGCAGTGACTAAGTGTTGGACTGCATCCCAAACACAGGCGTATAGATAGTTCTAAATCTAACTGGATAAATCACATGCTTAGCAGTAGAAATATAAACGCATTCATTAGGCAGACTAGATCAGTGTCACAGCTGTTAAAAGTTGCTACCAGTGTGGGCGTTGCCAGGCGGTTGAAATATTTCCCTCCAGACAAATCTGAAAAACCCCCGGATTTAGCTATTTTCAAGAAAAAAACCCCCAATTTTTTTTCAAATAATTTATTTAAAAGCATTTAAAAGCATTAAATTCAAATTCAATAAAAACAATTTTTTGTATTTTGAATTTAAAATTGATATACAACGCAAAGCGGGGGAGTAACTATATTTATTTGCTTATCTTGTGTAAGCTATTCTAAAGTTTATTTAGTTAACCAGTAACTTGGGGCAAGTGGCCCTTAGATGTCTTTCATCATCCAAGCAAAACCCACTCAAGTTGGCATTCGACAAATATATACCGGCGTGTGGGTTTATTTGACAAGTCGGTCCAAAACTCTTTTTTAATGCTCGAATTAAATTTGGACCTGACTGATAAAGGCCGAAGTGATAAGTCGAAATACGGTTTTAATTTTAGAAATTCTCCTTTTTTAGAATACCAGTCACAAGAGTATACATAAAAAATATTAACATTAACCAATGAAAAGAAAAAGAGGGGGAAGCCTATTCGAAACTGCCAGAGAACAGAGAACCGAATCATTTTTAGATGACCAATGAAAATGATTGCCAATGAAGTTACATAATAGGTATAATCATTATATTAATACGTGAACATCCAAGCTTTCCGTACGCTTTTTTGGCATTTAATATGAAATGAGGAGAATGAAACTTATCTTATTAGAAAGGTGCTGTGCCATAGATGTGCACAAACACAAAATCGTGGGTATATGTCGCCATTAAGACTGGTAAAATTAAGTTAAGACTTCCCCATACAAAACAGGTACTAAAAGGATTTTGGTGACAATCAAGTTTTCGCCGTCATGTTTCCATAGTAACGTATTTAATCATCTAAGATTAGAACCTGTTGAAGAGAATCATTAACCCATAAAGGTATGCAATTTACCTGCCCCTAAAAATAAGCAATAATTGTAAGGAATTTATTAAGGGGAATTATTTATTATTTTTTGTCGCCACTATATTACCATAGTAACGTACCTATTAAAAACATAAATCATTTTAGATTATAATCTGTTTCCGATGGAGCAGCTCATTTACGTATTTTTTAACTTTCTCCATTATGTAGATAGTAAGAGAAAGATATTATTTTTGTGCAAAATTCCGGATTCGAGATATTAATCAATTATGATATAACGATGATAGAGGAAATCAAAAAAGTGGATTGCAAAAGTCTGTCCGGTCTGTCGGTCTGTCCGTCCTTCCACAGGCTTACAGCCTAAAAGGCTTCCCGGATTACGTTCAAACCTCGGATTTGGAGTTTTTGGGCTTACAGTTCGGGAGGTGTTTTTTTTTTTGCAAGGTAAACTCAATATTAATGGTACTTCCTATATACAATTTTCGTACCAGTTTGATTTGATCGAAAACGGCTCAAACGATTTCAACCAAAATTGATATTTAAGCTTAAGTAGGTGAGGTCACCATGACTGCGTACCCAGTTTTTGGCTAAAAATTCGAACAACGGTACTTTTGAAATTTCGACATATCTCGAAAACGCTCTATACGATTGTAACAAAAAATAATTTCTAAGGTAATGTGGTCATTTATAACTTAATAGCAAACTCAGTTTTTTTCTATATTATCGTACAATGGATTTTTGAAAACAGTATTCTTTAGGCGCGTTGCGCACTTTTAGATGGGAAGAAATTAATGAATTCGCGTTACCTTTATGTAAAACGACACCGCATCATCGTCACCGAAAAACCGACACCCGATGGCGCTGTTGTCCATTTTCTGAGAAACTCAACCGATCTCATTGAAACTTTGTATGTGGGCATGGTTGTATGCAGCCAGAAAGATAGGATATCTCATTTACAAATTAAATGGAAATTGTAATATGTACATATGTATAATTTTTGTAGATGAAAATTCATAATTTCATTGGTATTCATTTCAAAGAATACCAATTAATTATTAAATTCAATATTTCATGTATGTATTTGTAAATGTATGTTTTAAGCAATAGATTGCAATATTTTTTTGTAAAATAATATGCATTATTTTTTATGTACAATGGCGCTTTAAATAAAAGTGAAAATTGTAATATAAGATTTGTAGTAGTAGTTTATAATAATCAATAAAGAAACACTTTATTTGAAAGTATTTCCTTCCGATTTGAAAAATGCACACGTAATTCTTCAAGTAATAACTTCTGTCGGCACTCCCGGAGTGCCAGTCTTTTTTTTTAATTTAGTTTTTTTTTATGTTTACCGTAAAACGGCGATAACGATTTTGACCAAAATGCAAACTTAGAGTTAAGTGGATGTTTTCAAAACTCATATATCGAAAATCCCATCTTGATTTCGATAAAACTTAAAAAACGAAGCAATGCTTACATCCCGAACAATTACTTATAATCGGTTTTCACAACTAAATAGTGACGCAATAGTATTTTTCAAATAAAACATTGCAATATTTGGGAGGGGGAAGTAATCAGGTGTATTCAAGGTACTTTTCTGTGCGTATTCATGGTGAATCACAGTGTATCACAGTGTATTCAAACGAATTCACATGCAATCACAAGTAGCAAATCTGTATTCAAGGACCACTCAAAAATATTGATTACCCCCTCGAATATTTGGTACTGTTTTGTCTGGCAAATTTTACAAAAAAACGCTATAACCATTTTGACCAAAATACATTTAAAAGATAATAAGCATTCTTAATATGATTCTGTTAAAACTCTGGGGGCAAGAGCGGTGTTCTATCGCCCTGCTATGGTGCATCGTAGTAAATGAACTGCTAAACATACTCAGAAATAAGGGATTCTATGTCCATAAGAAAGTTTCGTTCGACCCAGTCGTGCGCTTTATTTTTCCATGTATTATAGATGTCGTTTATAAAAAACATCAATAAATAACGAGAATAACGAGAATAACAGAAGTACGTTTTTTAGTATACATTCTTATAAAAGGTATGGTCGATTTTCGACCACAAGCGATACTAGTAATAATAATAGTCGGTGCAACAGGTCTATAGGGACCCTGGGCCTAGCTTCTCACAACCATTCGTCTTGTGTGAGTTTTGCATTTTTGGAACGAATGGAAGGGATCTACAATTTTATGCCGGTTCCAAACGGGCCGATTGAGAAGCTCTTTCATGACAGTTATACTCTCGGAAATTTGTCAGACGTTCGCGACAGGTGGCGCAGTGAAAAAAAACCTGAGTTGGAATTTGGGTTTTTGCGGGATTTGAACCTGGGACCCCTCGCTTAGTAGTCCAACAAACTAACCACTAAGCCACTGCGCTTACATATGACATATAGTCGAAGATAAATTCCACTCCTCGGCTTCGTGAGAACAGATTTATGTCCGGGATCAGTTGCCACATTCTTGCGTGACGCAAAATCAATTTAATTTCAGCAAATACACTCATCTTGCGTCTCCTCGGTATATATACTAATATCCAGACCATCGACTTCAGATCATGTAATATTTTTACCATTTGTCTTTGCATGCATGTGAATGATAAATTGACACAAAGAACACTAAGATGACTTCATTTGGGATTCGATACAAAGTTGTCCTACAGGAATCCGATCTTCCTTACCACCACCGGCCACATGGAGCATGGCAGTGGCAGCATTCATGCATATGAGAGGCACCACATCAACCGCTTCTCTTTGCACCCGAAGAAGTAATTTGTCTTTTATGGATAGGTGCCGCCATGCTCTGGAATGGTGGCGGTGATGGCTCCTATGGCTCTCTAACATGCGTGTTAGATATCATTAATCATAGAGTAGCACAACAAATACCAAAACAAACATATTCCTTGCTATAGCTGCTAACGCTGCCGGTTGCTGTATATGCTGATATGGTATAGGTACCTATATGCTCTTTAATTTTCCGCTACAGTTTCAATGTCAGTTTTGTATCTATTTGTTGTAGATGAATGATTTGATTTTGCTTTAGAACCATTTTGAGACTTGCCTTGGATAGGAAACCTCGTATAACCTTTTATGCTGTCACTGCAAAAATTGGCTGGGCATCCAATCATTTTCTGTGGATCTTCCACTCATCCAGGCTGGGTCACGAAATGTACATAACAATTTTCATACTTTCAAAATAAATGCTTGTCCTTTTCGGGTTGTCGTTTTGTACTAGATGTGTATTTAGACTAGAGCGTATCCTTGGAAGATATACACAACATTGTGCTGTATAAAACAGAAGCAATATTCACAATTCTCTTGGGTGAGATCCCATCAAGTTGTATGGGACGAGTAAAATGGAAATATCATCGTAAAAATATCACACAAGCAAGTGTCTTTGTAAGAGTCCTAGAAGCGAATAAAATCTGGATGAGAGTGATTTTTTTTTTTCCTTTTTATATTCTTTGCGGTTAGGTTAGCTGGTGATATATTCATAAAGCACGTTGTGTACGGTGTGTGTGTGTGATTTTTTTTATGATAATGGTTTTGGCAGTTCGTTTTGATTATGAGAAAGAGGGTGGGTTGGGGTATAGTGTAGAAGTGTAGAGCACCGTGGCGGCTGCGGGAGTGTAAACCAGGGAATATAATAGTCGTATCGCACGTTCTTTTTCATGTTCGATGACCAGAGGTAATCAAAATTGCATGCATGAATAGAATCGAGACATCTTGCGTTACGATCTAGTCTGCGCAACCACTATTTGTTATGGCTTTATTTATGAATATCCTTGAGTGAGTAAGACCGCTAGATGGATGGGGAATGATAAATTACGTGCGGTACAGAAAGTGGAGTGCAAGAATGAAAAGAAAAGGTGCTGCGGAGAATAGTGAATTTTATTGTGGTCATAAGCAGCTTACGAATTGAAGTCGCGTCGTTAGATGGACGTAAACAATTTACAATTAGAATGAACAGTGGATAAGTGGGGCGTATAATAAAACGACAGACGATGGAAGGGGAAGTTTGAATTTAGTTCAACTAGTTTTCTTTTTAAGAGACTAGTCTCTTGAATCGAATTCATGCAAATTTTAATTCTTTTAACGTAAAAATAAAAATAAAAAAATAAGACAAAATTGCTTTTGAAAGAAAAAATTACTCGACTATATTGCAGCTAAGAAGCCTTTCTTTAAAATGGAACCAACTGTAGCTTAAGCCGTAGCTCTTTCATATATGGGCAATGGACTTCCACGTAGGTGCAGTGGCTTAGTGGTTAGTGTGGTGGACTACTAAGCGAAGGGTCCCAGGTTCGAATCCCACAAAATCCCAAATTCCATCTCAGGGTTTTTTTCACTGCGTCACCTTTCGCGAACGTCTGACAAACATCCAAGAGTATAACTGTCTTGAAAGAGCTTCTCAATTAGCCGTTTGGAATCGGCATAAAATTTGTAGATCCCTTTCATTCTTTCCAAAAATGAAAAACTCACACAAAACGAATGGTTGTGAGAAGCTAGGCCAAGGACCTGTTGCGCCAACTATTTAACGGAGTTCCACGACATAGCTATGTGCTCTAACCGCAAAACTATTGCAGTGATGGGAAAGTTTTTATACAATGATACACAAATGCATCACTTCCATCAGAACTTACAAACAGATTACTTATTCAAAAGCTCAGTGCCTCAATGATATGATTCTTAGGCCACTGTCCAGCTTGCTGTCAAAATCGGTTGCTCCATGATAGAAAACGAACCAACACTGAACACTATGAAATTTAAATGGTTTTAGATTTTGCGATCATTGAGAAAGACCCTATGATATGTAGCAACATAATACATACTAGTTGGACTCAGATAGCCACAATCTAGATACAAAGTTATGTTCCAGCTATACTTTCTCAGATATGTGATACCTCTCGCCATTTCAATTAACTTATGTGAGGAGTATACTCTAGTCTAGTGCTCACTAGAAGACCAAGGTTACGTTTTCACTTGTTATTGACCAGCAATCCTCTGTCCTCCTGCAGCGGGGTAAATATATATTCGACATTGCAGCTTAAACTAGACCGCAAAAAGGGCGGACGGGAATAAGCCTTAACAGCAGAAAGCCTCAAATCGAATCTAAGTCCGTGGTAGGTACAGCCTATGGATCAGCCAAAGTGTCTGGCAGTGTAAAACCTCGTGCTCCATCACCACAAAGTATATATGGTGGGTACAGCCTTCGGATCAGCCAAAGTGTCTGGCAGCTTAAAACTCGCTCCTCCATTTGGCAGGACAAAAGTGGAAACCACCTTGTTAATCTCCAATAAGTACATTCTCGTATGTGCTCCTCTAACAAGACCTAATCCACACTCGAGTGTACACTTGAGCTACTTCGTGTCGCATATGCCATATTAATGCCCACCTTCCTTGGCAATTTATGACGGATTTCTGAATTCATTTTGTGTTGAATTCCCAGATTACACTCCACGATAACGAAGCGCTTAGATGGTCACAGTGTCCACTGACCACAGTCCACTGTCCAGAGTCCAGACCATCAGTCCCGTCTGCGTCTGGTCGCATTGGCACTTGCTGGGATTCTATATTTCTATATGGTGCGGTATATCCATCCAGGGTTACACCCATCACCGCACTATGACTGCTACAACTATATACTGTCTGTCGCGATAAAACAAAAACCTAAATAATATGCATAAATCCGCTGTCATCGGATGAATTCGTTCGCATTTCTGACCACCACCACGGACACCTAATAAGTATGCAGACACTAGCAGTGTTAATTATCGAATACGATCCGAATGCGACTGCTGTAAATGGGAGATTACACGTGTGTACTGACTTAATAGAGAGATAGACCCAAGTGCGCGTATAGACGACCGGCCACCCGGAGTCTATATAATAATATATCTATCATCAGTCATCACACACCATGTTGCGCATCACAAGCACACCAATTCACATGAATAACTAATAATTCCGCTTATGTTATGCAAATATATCGTGCGGTCACCCGCGGATGGGTGCGGTTCAGGTGCAACAGTTCTTTCCCCGCTCGTCATCGTAACTCTGCGCGAATCTTAGATCACCCCCATTCCCGCAATAGAGGCAGTATAACTTCAATTGTAACAAAATATGACGCAAATATCGTTCAATAAATATCTCATGAATGGGGGCCACCCCTTTTCTGTCTTTTTGCACGTACACGTTGGGTTCGCGATGGTCATCATATGTAACTGGTTGTTTTTTTTTAGATTCATCATTGGCATGATCCAGTACAAGACATCCATCGATTCGAACGTCAAATAAAGTATGTTCGTTTTGACAGCTCGACCTAATAATAATAGAGGGCCTGGGGTATTCATAGCCTCTTTGCATATACAGCGAGCCAACGCTTGGTGCGGGGTATCGAATTGCGCCTTTTCACTCAGCGATCATAACTCGCAATCATTTGAATGCGAAACGGACAATGAGCGTGCTTTTGTTTTTGAATTATGACTGACTGGTTGGGGAATTTAGCGAACGAGGAGATATGGAGAGAAAGATACAACTATACAACAGCCACAGATACACGATCTGATTACGGATGGTATTTCCTGTACGATGATAAATACAGTATGTAGATTTCGGGAACGAATTTGAGGGCGACCTCGGTTATGAATTATTCAAGTGATTAGCGATGCGAAATTGTATTATTTCTCTGGAAGTATGGAATATGGTTTGAATGGCTTTGGCATGTTCATGAAGTGCACAGTATCTGTCCGTTCAATTTGGCCCAATACCTATGGATGCTTTTAGTGTAAGCTACTATTTGAAAGCTGTTTTGAGGGTCTGCATATGATGTTTAATAAGGCGTTGTATGGAAAGTGCCACACCCCGTTGAACAATACAGCCCACATTTTACAAAGAGTCCACCAAATTATATCCACTTACCAGTTTTTGGATCTCTCATTTTTGCAATCACCTTTCCATAGAAGGAGATTTAAGATAAGTCCCTCCAGCACCATAATTTCTCTAAATTGAGCAACACATCCACCCCAAACACCATAAAGGAGAAAACCTGAAATATAAATCATTCCCACAATCCCCGCAAATATAATATCTCAAGGTTTCCTGTCCCCAGAAATATCCTCAAATTTGCACTCCAATTACACCGCACCATGTTTACACATATGTCGAATCTCATATTTGTCATCGAATCCTTTTGTGACGCTACGGCTGATAGAACCCCTGATGCACATAAACCTTCTCCCCTCGAACACTGTCTCTGACGAACAGAGACACCAGAAAAATCCTCAACTCTAATCCTTTTCGCAGTTCAATTCAATTAATTTCAACCAACAAACAAAAAAGTACATACATACTCGTACATCCTTTACAAAAGGATATACACATATGACAGGCATTCTATAATTTTCCTTTATCTACGTCTCTGTTCACAAATCCTCAATCGAACTGCTGCAACCCCTGTGATTTGAAAAATCCGAGCCAAATTTTCAGATCGTACCTCATGTGCTTCGCAGTCGCGCAACATCCCAGCGGAAGGACTATCTATTTATTTATTATCTTGTCACTTTGTTCAAGTCGTTTTGATTTTTCGAAAACTCTTCCTCCTCTCGATGTTAGACAATTTTTTTTTTTTTACACCAGTCATCCGGGGAGGATATTTAAACAATTCAGTTTTTTGTCCGTAGATATTTTCATTTTAATTTGCCCGCCTGTCAACAAGTCCTTGTACTACCTATATTAATAGAAAGAGTGTAGATGCTGTAAATGGGATTTATTGTCATCTCGTTTTTATTGTGAAGTGGCTGACTGTATTCCTCAGTATTTGACCAGATGCGACTGTTCCCGACCACGAATATGCGAGTATCCTGCGGCGCAGCAAATGATTGCGGGGTGAGTATATGGACTTTATAGATTCACTAAATTATTTATGATCCATCGACAGAAGGGCGTAGAAAAGGGAATATTGGAGAATTTTCAACCGAGCTTTAGGTTGAGAAGCATGAGCAATCATTTACCACCCATGGAAACCACTTAATGAGCATCGTCTCAATTAGGACCAAGGAAAGAAAATGCCTAATAACCATTAAGGAAATTGGGTTATGCGCCGTTTAGTACTACACTTTCGCAAGACTTTTCCCACAGGCGCAAGCATCGGGCTCATTAAGGTAGAAATTTTGATGGAAAATCTTCTTTGCTCCTTTTGCTATGCCACTAGTATATTAATTACCGACAAACAAAGCTCGAAGGAGGATAAAAAAAGAAGAAAACCCTACGAATATAATAGAACAATAAGGGGAATCCATAAACTAGCTGTAGGCATTTTGGGGTTGAGCTGGTGAACTGGGAAGGGAACTTGAAGCGACTCTTAACGTTTTTGTATTTGGAGCAATAATCAAAAATGTAATAACTGATTTTTGTAAAGGAAATTAATGTCCAATTAGGCTTACGGTGGATGCAGATCATTAGTCATAGACGGGGCTGAGTCAATTAGACTTCTACTTTTCTCGGTCTGTTCTCGGTACTGCTTCTGTTAGGATTAACTTTGAAAACATCTAGACACAACTAGGACTTTGTGTCAATTGCTCTATCGATTAGCTTGCCTAATGCCTTGTTAAAATCGAAAGTTGTCTTTTCCAAATAAAAATTATTAACACCCTTGACAAGTTTCGCAGTCATTCCGGTGTCATTACATCAGGCCTCACCTCACAGTCTAGTGAGGAAGATATCAAAAGCCACTTCGACTACGACAGGATATTGTTTTGATAGTTCTGGCCTTCATAAAACTGTCAAAACGAGGTATATCAAGCGGAGTATTTAGAAACAAGTCAGGCTTTCTCGTAGAAGCTTCCAGGCCTGACGTTCCTTATAGTTTAGTGCAGAAGACAGTCATCAGGAATTAGTTATATACATATGCTTAACTTGGGTGACAGTGAAGCCCGATGAGCTGCGGTGACTTACCAATTCTGCCTTTGAAGTCGGAGAACCATTTTGACTTTTTGAACGAAGTTTGGAAGAGTTTAAGTATACTGAGTTGGGCAAAAAAAGCTTCTTAGTCGATCATAATTTACAAGGGAACATTTGATCACGAGAACCTATCACATGGGGCTTTATTGCGCAGTGCCGTAGCCAGGATTATGTTTCCCGGAGGGACTTGCTTCCAAATCTTACGAGGAATTCTTTAAACAAAAAACTATATAGGTACATTTCAATTAATTGATTTTTTATTAGTTTCTAAATCGTATGTATGTACTTAAACGAACATGCTTGAATTATTCACAATTTTTTTTAAAACAGAAGACGTCTTAATTTTTTTCTTTGACATGAGGTCAATCACATTGATGAATAGATATCATAGCAAGTGAGCTTAATATGGCATTTCAACACTACCTATAGCTGTGGTCACTGGATGCGTGGCCCAAACCGACAGCAAAAAGTTTATAGGTACCTCTAAAGTAAGTCTTTCACATTTTTATGCAAATATCAAAACTTCGGTAGAAGGATCACTCGACGATATTTTTTCGCAACAAAGAATGTACTCAGCTTTTACAGCTGACAACGAAATTTCTAAGTTACATGTCAGCTTTTCCATTTCGTTCACTCGCTCAACTACAGACAAAACCTGGGAGCAGATCTTGAAACGATGGTAGATCGTCTTCGTTGACCATGAATCTGTCCGTAAGATTTCGTATTACGAATCTATGCAAGGAATCAATACAGACACTCTTAAATAGGCTTCAGTAGAAGAGGTTTCTGGTTTGGAACGCATTGTCTGTTCCAATGAAGTTCTTGAAGCTCTTTATTGAACTTCAAATAGGTTCTCGGCAAGTTGGGAAGCGGATTGAAAAACATCTCTGAAGAAATCATCGGCATTTTCTCTGATGTTCTTAAGGGAATTCTGAACTTCTTTTGTGCGGTCGATTGCAGAAACGAAATCTAAGTATATGTTCTGTAGGAAAACTGATAAGGGCAGCGTTAAACTGAATAGTTTTTAGGATACAATAAGGCTTACTAGGAAAACACTTTTTTGGACCGCTGCCAAAAGTGTTGATGCTTTCGAAGACATCGCCAACTTTCTGCTCGTTGTTTCTTCAAGATTTGTTGAGATGCATTTGAAGAGCTCTATACAAAGGAAACAGTGCCTTTTAATGAATCTTGTTTCACAAAGGCGTAAAAGTCGAGTTTTTCGACTCTCTGGTGCGTGTTTTTTTAATGACATTTTTGGAAGTTAAATTTGCATTTGAATGGTTGCGGAAGAAATTAGCTGTTTCACTAACTACACCAAGGCAATTGCGAATTGCAGGAGTTGACATGGGAATAGACAGAGTCAGGTTGAAGCTTTCACAGTGTACATACCTAGCCTTTGTAAGGATTAACATGTTTTCTTTCCCTTTTTCTATTTCCTTTTGGCTCTATTTAAATAATAAAACAACTTTACTAATTCTACTGTAGCAAAATTAAAAATTAAAAATTTAAAAGGATCTTGGGTTAAAGATGGAAAAGAATTTATTTGGATCTGGAGTCCCTAATATTGTTAATAGGACTCTTTGGCCTCCCACCCAATCCATGTAGATACACTGGCCATTGGTTATAAATATCTACCCTTTAAAACATTTGCTATCTTCTCAGTGACTTACGTCATATCTATGGGTTATTAAGTAAAATTTAATCCATCATATTTCCAAGTTTAAATTTTCAAACTATAATTGTGAAGATTAACATGGCTTAGATTCTAATACATATAAATTCTCAATTCTTTAACTAGGTACCTACGTTTTAAATTTAATAAAAATAACAAAGAAAAATATAAGTAACTATTAAATTATAAGTAATTAATTAAAAATAGGCATTTAAATTGATTATACTATGATTGTGTATGTTCGTATTTAAATTAAAAAAAAAATAAAATTATGTACCTTCTGATCCTTTTTGATGTCCGTGCGCACGAAATCTTGAGTAGGTAATGTTTAAGATGAAAGTGGCTTCTTTTTTTTTTAAATAAAATAAAACTTGAACACTAACAACTGATGAAAACGAGAATTTAACAACATTAATAATTACATACCTATAAAAATAACTTGATTATGATATTTGTTGCACAAAATGTTTTATATATCTTTTTTTTAAGTTTCTGTTAATTGATTGCTCCTTATATTTTCTTTACAATCCTTTTTTATTTTGTTACTTCTCCATCCATATATAAGTACATTCCCTTCACTACACTTCAACGCCTGTCAGTAGGTCGAGTTTTGAAAAGTCTAACTTTTTAAAATAATTGTTAATTCAGGGAAAATCTGTATGAGTAGGTATAGGAAAAACGGTTACAATAAAAAAAATCTGATTTAAAAAAAACTTTACCTTGTACTACCTGGATTTGGTAAAATACCAAACTATAGTCAACGCGTGAAGGATCTTTGAAATTCAGAATATATTTTGTTTTTTATTTTCTATAAAGGCGGTTTAAAATATTTTCCGATATGACTCCTTTTCAATCAATAATATTATTCCAATTACAAAAATTATCCTGATATATTTTTTTGCTTGACAAACAAAAAAAAAACTAACTAGTTTTAATTTTGCTACAGTATAGAATTAGTAAAGTTGTTTTATTATTTAAATAGAGCCAAAAGGAAATAGAAAAAGGAAAACAAAACATGTTAATCGTTACACCACTTAAGTGACCTGCCATATTTACGGCTCCGTCATCCAGCCCCTAAAGCACCCCCCCCTGGCTAAGTGCCTGGCATTGCGGTATATATACTCAATTCGGTTGATCACGAAACTCTTGAGTCTGTCAAAGAAACTATTTTGTTTTGCATCAATGATAAGCACCTATGTACATTAAGGACCTTAAAAAGGAACTTATCTATAGTCTCCGTTGTAAAAAGACCATCATTTTGGAAACACTATAGTATACCTACCAGTATAATGCCTACATTATTACCGTAGTGGGAAACTGAAAAGGTATCGTTTCATACACCAAAAATATACACGAACCGATCGTTGAGCAATACCGTGCTGTGATCCCTCGCCAGAGATCACCACTAATTAGTGTAAATATATAAGTTTTGCTGATAACCCCCGTAACAAATTCGGTCATTAAAGAATGCCTTCTCCCCGATCAGGCGCTCACAAGTCTCAACCAATTTGCATAGATACAAATTTCTTGTTAATGAGTGATTTTAACATATAATTCAGTACGGCTCCACTTCCAATTAGATGACAATCTCACACCCCAATAGAGGGAAACATATTCAAACAGAGCGATCCAAATCGTCAGTGTCCCTCCTCTAGTTCACCATTATATGGACTTTTGAAATCATATGACTTAGATACAGTTCTCTGGCAGGAGTTAGAAAAATAAAATGCAAGATCTTAAAACTGCTCAAAAGAGTCAAAAACAAGAAAAAGAAAATGAAAAAAAAAAATCCGTCTACTGCTATACTGACCGATGTGATGCATAAAATAATTGCATTTACGAATCTTAACTCTTTGACACTCGAACCCGAGCGGAGGCGGGAACAGAATTTAAGCGCCTTCTCAATTTACATATACGAGTACGAGATACAGCAGAGCAAGTCGCAGGCTATAGGTAACTCCCACTGCTGTGGTGCTGCTGGTGTTCATTGAATTTGATATCAACTGTATGTTGGCTCCAGGATACATCCGCAGTTGCACATTGGATCAAATGGATGTCGAGCAAGAAACGTCGCGTCGCCGCCAACCACACACACACTCACAGCCAAGTGCCACAGCAAAATGCAAAATCGTGACTAATTACAGAAATTAAAACGCTGTAATTAATTATGTATCTACGGATCCGATGCACAGGCTCATAGATGTTTGTCTCCGTGGTGCGCTAAAAGGAACCTAAACTACACACTCGCGCGAGTGCACTTGAAGCCTTTTGGTTATTGTTAAACATTTTCTCATATACCTCGCCGTCCTATTCTATGAATGAATGAGTGGAGGCCCCACAGTTAAGTCGACTGTGAAGTTTAGTTTTCCTTGAGTTATGACTTGCAGCAGTCAAAATTGCAAATAGCAATGGCCGCAAAGGCTTCATTGGGCTTAACCTGCGACACCATGGCAGCGCAGCGACTTTTTCAGTGTGTTTCTATTTGTGCTATACACGTTCGCTCTCACAATGCGGTGAGATTTATTACCGCAGACTCGAGAAATAAATTCGCATTCGTTGCGCTTTCAACATCACACATTGTTATGATGAAAGATTTATAAATGTTAAAAGAATGGAATTAATTCTGTGCATGGCACCTTGGTAATTTTGTGCAACTGATGGAGGAATGTGATTGAGTCACTGCTTCTGAAGCTTAAATTATGCGGGTGGAAATAGTAGACATCGCAACTGCACCAATGGCGTTTGTGTCGAAAGTACGGTTCGGCTTTTAATAAAGAGTTTTCCAATAAGAGGTCACTTTTGAAGCTTTTATTCTTTGACATCGGACAAGTAGAAACTACGCCATTACTAAAAATGAAAGCCGGCCGATCATCAACAACGTGGTGTCTTTGTTTCTTTGCTGATTGGGTCCTTGAAATGCATAAAAATGATCCAGAATTCCATCGAAAAATCATCTTGACTGGTGAGGCCCATTTCCGCCTCGGTGGCTACGTCAACAAGCAAAATTGTCGCATCTGGGGCTCGGAAAACCCAAGAGTTATTGTTTAAAATCCTCTCCATCCTCAATGCGTGACTGTTTGGTGCGGTTTGTGGTCCGGCGGGATCAATGGACCTTACTTTTTCGAAAATGAGGTTGGATCAACAGTTACTGTGAATGGATTGCGCTATCGAGAGATGTTTAATGATTTTTTATGGTCGGAGTTGGATGGTATTGATCTGGACAACGTTTACTTTCAACAAGACGGCGCTACGTGCCACCCAAGCAACGAAACCATTGATCTTGTTCGGGAAAAGTTTCCGGCCCGTGTTATCTCTCGAAGAGGTGATCACAATTGGCCACCGAGGTCTTGTGATTTAACACCTTGCGACTTCTTCCTTTGCAGCCACGTGAAAGACAAGGTCTACGCCAACAGTCCAGCGTCGATTCAAGACCTCAAAGATAAAATTCGTCAGGCTATCGATGCCATATGGCAGCCACTTTGCGATTTGGTTATGGAAAATTTCATGAAAAGGAACTGGTCCTGTATGCGTATGGTGACCATTTGGCTGATGTTGTTTTTCATTAATAACGGAATACGTTCCTCTTTATTATGAAATAAACATCCGATCATTTATCTCAAAAAATGACATTTTTCTTTGAATACCAAAATAACACCTCTATTTGGAAAACCCTTTATAATATTGGCTGGCAATCCAAAGGCAAGAATTTTCCATATCATCTCTATCAAGAAAGTTATGTGATGGATGTCTAAGTGAAGTGAGGTTGAACCAATTTCAATAATTGTCAAATAAACGTTAGGAACCAACGCTCTTACGCATTTCATAATTTCGTAAGACCCCAATAAAGTGCTGAATGCTGATGCTCAAAAACCATAGCACAATTAAAAATTTACCGCAACCAACCCACAAGGTATATCCTTCCACCCCAACCAATTTACGATTGCCACATTGAGCTTCTTAGGTACCTATACTACATTGACGCTCATCTAAACAAGATAAAGCCCTCAAAGTCGAACAACGCGAGTGCAATTAAAAAAAAAAAAAAAAAAACTCACAATCGACAGCTCCCTTCAATTGGACAATATTTCCACACGTTTGCTCTTTGAAATATTCACGCGCATAGCTCTGTGCATCTGCATACATCGCTTTCATGTAAACCCTCATAATGGCCTCATAAACCACTGACCAACAGATTGACACTTTGCGCCCGGCCGCTTCCACTCCCAATATCTGCGTTTCGCATCCCAGTTTATACTTCTGCGCCCGATGTTTTAGCTAACTTTAACGAAACTGATAATACAGAATGCTACCATGCCCAAGATGTGTCCAGTGTCCACTGGTAAAGTAGAACTGGCAAATTAGCAAATGAACACCGACCTCGCAGACATATTTCAAGCTCACGTTGGTCTGGATGTGGTCAGCATCAGCAGCAGTTTCTGCACCTTTCTCTCATCTCTGGTCCAGCATCCAGGTAACAGAGCGCGGTCGCCGCGAAAGGTCAACGTGTTAAATACAAGGAAGCGATTCCACATCCTTCATCGAGGTCGTAAATTTTTGCATCCCATTTAGGAAAAGGGGTATGGCGGCGTGGATCGGCGGCCTACCACAATGACGACAAACACGATCGTAAAAACCGACCCAAAGCGAATCTGTGTGTTATGCGCTTATCAATAAGTTATTGGAATTGAAGTGCATTTCAGTTCAGCGAGCTATCACGAGCGAGAGACAGAGATGAGAGATCCTTTTACTAAGAGTGGCGTGCAGTGGAGCGCACTCATCTCTCCCATTGATTAAGGCTTACAAAGTTCGACTTTAAATTGAATTAAAGAAGTCCAGTTGGGAGTTATTGCTCTGTCTGCAAAAGCCGCACAACAACAAGCCGTCTTTAGGCATGACTGGCTGTTATCTGCGATGTGCGTTTGAGGTAGGCCGCTTTTTTTTTGTTTGGGGTAATGATTCAATTTTCATCCCGCAGGCGATAATGTCAAGCATATATCAAGCATAACGAATCCCGTAACCGAAATCGTTTTGCAAGTATATTGTGACATTTTATTAAAATTGCAACAGTGACACTTTGTTCATGCGTTTATTTGTTTTTGTCTTGTTCTGTTTGTTGACGCATTCTCGCTCATAAATCCTGAAATCGTTTTAAAGTTTCACACATGCACACAGCATACAAATAGTAGACCCATTCGAAAAGAGTCCCGCATTTTTTGTCATTTTTAATTCATTTCCTGAGCGGGTGGGTGGCAAACTGATTCGACCATTCACATAGTCATAACTGGTGGAGTCTTTGTGAATTCCAGTTGGCGGACATTCACCGAAAAGCAAAAAAAAAGCGGTCCAGAGAAATTGGCAAAAATCCATTCAGCAACTTTTGACAGGGACTTCATGTGAAAAAGCGATTCCAATCGAGGAAATGAAATGATGCGGAATGGATTCCAAAGGACATTCATATATGTTTGGATTATGTTTTCCGTGGATGGGAAATGCAACGGGAGACATTTTTGGGGAACCCATATAGGTATATATGTGACTGAACGCCATTGGAGTGCAATCATAAGGGTTAGAGATCGATTTTGTTTTTGGGTTTTGAAAAATTATGTGCAGTTTATTGAGGGCACACCACACTGGTATACTGAGTTTTTATTTCCTTCAATTTATGAGGGAGCTGATGGATCTACGCAAAAAACAAGTCAAGTAAGCAGTTCTTGGTGCGGGGTTATAAATTAATTGGGTTTGGGTAGCGTGGTACTTGCATTCTTTGGCTTAAAGAAAAAAAAAAATTTTTCAGAGATGTTAATAAATGTTAGAATATTTTGTGGGAATGTGTGATTTTGGTTACTTCTCATTTTACTGCGAGATGGACTGGAGCTGCTTATACGAGCAGAGAAGATTCAAAAACATTTGTGTGTGCAGGGAAATAAACTTCACCTTGAGTGGGAAATAATTTCACATTTGTAAATGTAAGTAATAGGCCCTGTACACTGCGACCAGAAGAGACCTATTGTGTTGGCCTTTATTATTTAACCCAGGGAGCTGTTGAGGCTCTTTATAAACCTCAGTACCCTTCTTGGTTCCATGTTTCCTATATCTGCAGGACTTAAAAAGGGCCCTTGCATGTGGAACGCTCTGCTCTTTGCCACAGCAGGGCATTCGCAGAGTATGTGTTCCGTTGTCTCCTCCTCTTCTCCGCAGAGTCGACAGGAGTCATCGTCGGATAGTCCCATATTTCTGAGATGGTATCTTAGTGGCCAGTCACCAGTAAGATACCCCGTTAGGATCCTTAGATCAAGTGACTTTTTTGTTTTACTACGAACTGGGCTTATGAATCTTTTTGCCTGCCTCTGTCCTTTGGATTTTGTCCAGTGTTCGGCAAGTTGATCATCTTCCCATTTCCTGAATTTTGTGTGTACATAACTCAACAGTAGCCCGAAATAGGGCTCAGGACGAGTGAGCAGGCGTGATGCGCCTCTTCTCGCTAGACAGTCCGCTCGTTCGTTTCCTTCGAATCCCTCATGGACTGGTATCCACGCAACGGTGACTATAATTCTCCTTGGCCAGATCCTCGAGGAGGTTCAAACATTCCCAAACTAGCTTAGATCTGATCGAATACGATCTCAGGGCTTTAAGAGCTGCCTGGTTGTCTGAGAGGATGTAGATGCGGGAACCTTTAGTGCGCCTTCGTAAGTATTCTCGGACACATGTCTCTATGGCGTGTACCCCCGCCTGAAAGGTGTCTGGTGATTTTCCCAGTGCTATAGCTCCTTGGAACCTGGGCCCATAGACCCCAGCACCGGTGGCATCATCTTCCATCTTTGAGCCGTCGGTGTACCGGATTTGTGATACGATGGTATTACCAATTGGTTACCCACCCAGGTATTCCTGTCAGATATAATTATCTTGAAGCTTCTGAACCTTGATCACAGGATCGTCTTGAAGCATTTGTAGTACCCGAAGGTGTCCTGTGAGGTTTCCTGCTTTAAGTTTTGATAGATCAGGGAGCCTTAGGACACTGAGACCTGCTTCCTTCTTTACAGAAATATGTAGAGGCAACAGGCTGAGCATTGCCCCTATGGCTGCAGTTGGACAAGTTTTCATTGCCCCCGTTATACCAACACATGCTAAACGATATATCTTGTTTAATTTTTGTTGAACCGTTAGATGTTCGGTTTTGGCCACCATGATATCGCTGCATAGGTGATCATTGGTTTGATGATCGTGTTGTATGACCAATAGGTCATTTTTGGTTTTAAGCCCCAGGTTTTGCCGTAAAGATGCTGGCACATAAAAAATGCTTTTGTCGCCTTCTTTGTGACTTGATCGAGGTGTGAATTCCAGGTGAGAGTCTTGTCTAGGATTACTCCTAGGTATTTTACCTCTCCTGATACGTCGATGACTGCGTTATTCAGCTTGATCAGCTTGATAATTTCACATAACACAAGTAAATTTATTTCCCACTCAAGTTGAAGTTATTTCCCATGAGAGGTTATTTTCCTGCACCGCACCGTTCCGTAAAGTGTATTCTAGGCCATGAAAGTCTATCAGATTTTGCCAATCCGGCAGATACCGTGGAAGACCTGGCAGACAGTTCCAATGATTCCCTTAATTGTTGCTTTTTAAAATGAATTTTGAAACTCATTTTCCAAAATAGTTATCCCTCTTCCTACCATTATACTAAAGGTAGATACTCGTACATACATGTGTACAATGATAAGAGGAATAGAAATGGCTTTTCTCCAAATTTGCAACGTTTGCCATTTCGCATTTTCCACCCCCAGCCAGAAATGCCATCACAATCATGCACATTCATAAATAACTTCATACGAACTTTAGTTACTCAGAAGAAGTAACTTTTCATGCACACACATAATAAATATCCTTGCAATGGATAATATATATCTACCTATGCTCTGTATATATATTCACATCGATATGCAATCGAAAACATACATACCTACAATCTTATAACTTACGCTAAAAACTTTAACTGCAATAGGGTGGATGGATTTTTCACACAAGCACCATCAGATACATCCTTTACGGGTATATAACCCTTCCAGTTTTGTTCCCATCGTGAAGCGCAAAAGGCAGCCATAAATTTATGTTGAAGATCTGTGATTTATGTGCAAGAGAAAAGTTCCATTTCAAGCTTAAATTTATAGAATTTTAGTTTTGCACCTCTGTAAATACATATATCAAATGCAGAGTGTATCCATAGCTAGGTAGCTGTTTTCGGGGTAGTGCTCCCTGTCTCTAGTCCGAACCGCAAATTTAAGTGATTTTCAAAACCAATTGAAGTTTACTTAAGAACTGGAGATACACTTTCAAACAAGGGTGGCTGCTTTGGTCATTGTGCTGTTGCTATTGCGTGTCTTCAAGTGGTGACTCTATTTTTGATTACGGAGAACTGAACCAGAAAAGGAAGAATACCTATAATTTTATGTAGGTATGTCAAATTTAACAACATACGCAACGATTTCATTGGTCTATAGTATTTTAACGAATCCATTCCTATTGCACTGTAAAACTAGCGTAAAACCGGAGCCACAAAACAAGAGCTCACAAGACCGCCATTTAACTTCCCAACTTAAAAATGACCATTGCACCATAAACTGATATCTTTGATTGGTTGCACACAGCCAACTATGTAGCGATACGAAAAATAAAAAAACAAAGATCAATAAACGCAACCATAAACTAGGAACGATTTGTTTTCGGACAAACGCTCGCCTCCAAACAAAACCCAAGCACACTCATTTCAAAACAAAACACACTTGCATTTGAATTAATTTCTAATTAAACTTTAATTCACTCATTAAACTCGCATTTCCAAAGGGTTAATTATACCACTCTCCGAATATCGCGTCGACACAAGGCACACAAAGTGTTTGTCTAGCTGCGGAACAACACTCTCGGGCGGCTGCTGACGCCGCGCCGCCACGCCATAAGATTTACGACCTCGAATAGACGCGTAATGAAAATAATTAACAGAAAGCAAAATGTACACACAATTTTCTAAAATACTAATAACACTCTGATTCTTAACGGTATCCGAACGGTTTTCAGCCAGCTGAGCAGCAACAGCATTTCAACCATTCAGATATGGTCAGGAAGAGCGCTCTCGTAAAATGCGTCTCCATCTAGATGCGTATCGCACATAATGGATGAATTAAATGTTAAATAGGTTTTCGAGACAATTAACCAACAAAAATTGTCTTACGACTGATAACCTGGATTTTGGGTTTCCTTTCCGATCTCACACGCGTGCTAACAGTTCTCTCATCGCACGCCGGGTCAGGAGGTGGAAATAAAGTTTTCTTTTTTTTCTCTTTCGTTTGGCGTCACCGGCGGGAGGATTCGAATTTTTGACAGACAATGAATTAAACAAATCACACACAGCCCCACCCCTGACGCGCGCGGTTCATCGGTATGAGAAACTGAAAAACACCATAAATCACCGAAAACACGGGAAACACTGGAAACACTGTGCGCAGCAAAACTTCGTGCTCGGCAACAAATAACGCAATCGTTAAGCATTTTTATGCTTTTTAGGTAAAAATCTCACCCAATCCCAGTGAACTGTACAAACTTTGTGTCTATCTACTAGTAAATTTGGGTTTGTATCTTCCCCTGGGCCAATTTCGCGTATATATTCGAAATTGCAAACGATTTTCGTATCTGCTTGTGAAATTGTTGCGCGCACAGCCAGTGTCGTCAATATAGCCCACTTTATGCCGTAAAAATAAATTTTATGAAAATCACGATTTCGATTTGTCACACAGCGAAAACCGCTAAATAAAAACTTCAATAAAAAAAAAATTAATCCAACACAAGACGTTTCAAGTTGTATCTCTGCATCTTGACAGTGTTTATACCGCCTTCCTGGGCCATAATGAGAAAGTGCCATTGTGCGCACAATAAGCGCAAATTATTCGCGCACTAAAACGTATATCGCACAGTGCTGTAGATATCTGTGCGATGGTTAACTTTTGATGACTTGTGATGGAGTTATGGTACACGTCTCGTATAGCGTATTCTTGTGCCGACACGCATATGCCGGGCAACACTGTCCCGCTTAATTCGGATTCGAGTGCTTCTTGGTCTGAATTTGGCTGCGTTATTTTCTTTGTATCATTTTATTTATTTGACATTTTGAATAGTGATTGCGAAAACCAATTGACACAAGAGGAAGAGCTGAATTAAAATGCAAAAATGTCTGATAAGGTGCCTACATCGGAGCGTGGTGATATTGAAACGAGTGGAATTACAGAGGGTTTTGGTCGTTACTTATGAACGACAATACTGCCCGAATTATAATGTCAAAGTTAAAAAATAAAAAAAGGCAACAAATAAAATGCCACAGAGAAAGTTATAACCGTTTTTTTTTTGGAGACCGAGCTTGTATTAAGAATTTTATATTGCATCCGTTTCAACATATTTTTTTCTGAATATTAAGCTGATAATGCTCTCCGCACTTAACGCAGGTACCTGTAAGGACCTTTGCATGGCAAGCTATTTTTAGAAAATGTATTGAGTGTGGGCCTCTACCAAATCAATGGGTTATATAATGAAGACCTTGATCTAATTTTTACTGACTGTCTTAGTGTTGTTCCCGCTGACGAATGGTTACTTCTGAAAGTACCTCAATATGTTGTGCAATAATTCTGGACCTTAAAATGACTGCAACTCAATCAAATTTAACCACAAAATATATACCTGGGGTCGAATCGGCACTTCCGTGAACGAGCTATACGTTCACGGAATTATGTTGATTTTACATGTGAAACAAAAACAAGTTCCGTCTCGTAATACTCGTCGCCATTCGACCCCTGATTTTAAGATAATTGACAGAAATAAAATGGAAATTTGGTTAATTCATATTATATATGGACTAATATTTAATGAACCTGACCCTGGTGAAGGTGTAAACAAATTTTGTTATATTTTGTATAATTTATTGTATTTGTTACTATGTGCCGTTGAAAAAAAACCATTGCTTGTCACAAAGGACAGCTTTATGGATAAACAAAGATGTCCGACGTCTAAAGAACTTGAAAAATATTTTTTTTTTAAATGGAAACGAATTTAATAGAGTTTACTTCTCATGTCAACGAAAGCATGATGAATGGGTTACAAGCAGATGTTTTTTATGCTGATTTTAGTAAAGCATTCGACAAAGTTAATAATGTAATCCTGTTAAAAAACTTGAACTTTATGGATTCCCGCATTGGATTTTGAAATGAATTTGTTCATATAGTGATCGTACGCAAAATGTGAAATTAAATTACTGTTTGCCTAAAAATTTTGTCGTCTATTCTGGTGTCCCTCAAGGCAGCCACTTTAGTCCACTCCTGTTTCTGTTATTTATCAACGATCTATATCCTCTTATTACATATTCCAAAATGTTGCTATTTTCGAATGGCTGCAAGCTGTTCTATTCATATGGTAGCCAACAAGGTTATATATTTTTGCAACATGTCATTGACACTATGCAGGATTGGTGTAGAAGAAACTATATGCAACTTAATCTTAAGAAGTGTAAAAGCATGACCTTCGCGAGACGCCAAAATTCAACTGCGCCAATTTATTTTATCAATGAGGAAGCTGTTGAAATTGTTGATTGCTTTAATGATCTTGGTGTAGTCTTTGACAGAAAGCTAACCTTCAATCTCCATTTGGATTCCATTCTTAGCAAGGCAAGAAGCCGATTGGGACTTATAAAATGTTTCTCAAAAGAATTTGAGGATCCCTATGTAACCAAAATTCTATACTGTTCTCTCGTCCGACCTGTAGTCTGTTTGGTGTCCGTCTTATGAATCTGGAATCTCATGAATTGAAAGTATTCAAAAGCAGTTTCTTCTCTTCGCTTTACGTGATTTGCCTTGGAACCCCGAAAGTCGTCTTCCACCCTACATAGGCCGATTAAAGTTGCTGAATCTTCAGACTTTTGAAAAACGAAGAGAGACATCAAATGTTATTTTCCTGTTTTGCGTTCTGACTGGTTATGTCAACTCCACATTTGCTCTCAATTCCATTAACATCAATACCAGACCGAGGACAACAAGGAACCCTAATTTTTTTTATATCAAAGGACATCTCGATGTAACTACGGTAGTTAGTAATGGCCCCATCAATAACCTGACGAGGGATTTTAATAAGTAGGTATACAATCATGTGATTGATTTCAATCTATCAAAATTTCATTTAAAAAAAAATATTGAAAGGAATGTAAAATAATAATATAAGCTTTTTAAATCTGTTTCATTATTGATTAACTGTGACATTATGTAGGTATAGTAGTTAATTAAATAAATAAAAGGATCACCATTCTCACGGTAAAACCGCGTAAATAGGAAAGTTGATTATGGTAGACCTGACTATTTGGGAAACCACTTCCAAACATCGGCAACCATTTAGTTCAAGGGCGCATGCGCCCCATCGTAATAAAATATATTCTTGGTGACACATATTTACACGCCGCACATCTTATCAAACACATAGTCATGTACTTGAAGCCCCCAGTTGGCAAAATTGTTAAAAGACGCAGCAGCAAACGGCTATAGAATTCCCGCAAACAGCTTCATTAATGAGATACTAAATTCCCCAATCGAATTCAAATGAACTGAGTAGGCCCATTTAACACACTCAGACTCAATATAGGCAGTTCCAACTAAAACATCATCGTTATCGCTTTCAGAAAATCTTTATAATTCGAAATTCCATAGGAAACCTCACCACAAACCGAAACCAGCCGTCTATAAAAATATTATAAAAAGAATATAAAACCCATCACAATCGCATTCACACATGAGCACTGGCACTGGCACTATATGGCACCCCCCATCGACTTAATCGGTCCATTTAAATCAATATCGGGTTCGGCAAGGAGATGAAAACGCTGAGCCAGAACAATGTCCATCAGCAATTCATTCCGGTGAACGAGGGAGCTACCGAAGCACCATCAGCACAGGTGAGGTCTATAAGGATGAGCCCGCGAGCGCGATTGTGTTTTCGGTGAATGCTACCGCCTTACGATGTTGTTACCAGAGTATATATGGTGCCATGCTGTTGCTGCCGCAGCCACCGGTTGATGCTGATGGCCTTTTACCATACACTCGGATGGATCGGACAAAGATATGACATCATGTCATCATGGAATTTGATTTACGACTCATTCGATCCTAATTTATATGAGAGAGATATTCGCCGATAATGGCGCGATAGGGTTGTTTACTGGGAATATCTATGAAATATTTTATTTGCTTTTGATTTGTGTTTTATGGTCTAGAAACATTATACTTCGGCCATCGGACGCTGTTCTGAGAATGTGGCTTTAACGAGAAATACGCGTCGCAGAGAGGGAAATTTCATGAACACAACAACCTGACCGCATGTTTAATAATTGGCCCGCACCCTCTGACAGCAACCACCCGTAGTGACATTTAAAATTGCTGCGTCATGCGCTCACATCCATCCATCGCATCGGGCTGTCCTGCCATTTTATGCAGCACTGAATAATTGCTGAGAAACAGTTTTCAGCAAATCACCGCGCGCGGAGTACGAGTAATTTTCAAAAATCGCTTCACCATCGAATTAGTCTACGCTTCACCCACAAGGAGTATACCTATCTAGTGCTAGTCTGATGTCCATGGCGATGGCACATGCAGACGGCGAAAAAAAAAACGGATTTAGACAACAAATCGGGGGAGTTATCTCCGCCTCCCGCTTCGTATAATCCAACAGAATACGTTCAAGTTGGTGAAGATAATTGCTAGAATATGCACGGGTTGATGGGAAGTGATTACCTACCCACCGACGGCCGCCTTCCCGGTCCCTGGGAAGCAATTTAATGATGGCTCCCCACCCCTCGAAAGGATCTCCGATAATTTCGCATCATGGCAAATCAGCAAATCCCACAACACACATCGCAAGCGCGGTGGAAGCGCAATTGAAGCATATTCACCGCCATTCGGTATGTAACGTCATCAGCATCTCTTCCTCCAGCTCCATTCAACTATCCATCTTCATTCGCATCAGAGCCCGTTCATCCCAGTGCACATCCATCTGATGTTTCGCAATCCAATTGGTGCGGTGCTGTGTATAGGTGCCTAACCTACGCTCGCGTTGTCCTCACAGAGAGATGTTCCGCCGCGCGCGCTACAATATTTGGCTGCGCGGCAACTTACAAAAACAAAAAAAAAAAATAGATTCGCGCGGAGGATAATTTCGCGGAGGTGATATGGTGATGTGCAACTTTGACGGATGGTCAGACAGGTTCTGATTGACTGACTTTCGGAATTGTTTGTTTGGTTGATATGAGATGGAAAATTAACTAGAATGCCCCAGCATCGCTGCTCGTTGCTTGTTTGTATATGTCTATGCTGTTGGTATGGATAGATATATTTATATAGTCCTTGCGCGTTAGCTTTCACATTCGCGTTGTCGTTGTTATATTACTACACAAGATCGAACCGACGACGACGCGGCGAGAGACTGTTCCTTCTTCGCTGCAGAATCATTTGCCGGAACTATACCAGAAATTATGTAGCTTCAGGTGAAGTGACTGGACAATGGGCCATTAGAATATTTGCCACAACAAACCGGTTGGATGTTTGCTGTTTGGCCAGGTTCATGCAGACATTTGCATATCGGAATCTGTATGCCACCGCATGATGGACATATTTATAATCGAAAAAGCGCTGCGTAATAAAAGTGTGCGTTTGAGATAGGCACCTACCTATACCTGATGTATCTACTCGAAGTCACAAAAATGACATGGAAAATATGAA
Source organism: Cheilosia vernalis (assembly GCA_949126925.1). Classification (NCBI taxonomy): domain Eukaryota; kingdom Metazoa; phylum Arthropoda; class Insecta; order Diptera; family Syrphidae; genus Cheilosia; species Cheilosia vernalis. The sequence goes on from OX421362.1 coordinate 10,803,002, forward strand.
CGAAGAATGGCTGCAGTGTTATAAAGCTCCCAAAACGAGTAGCATAGTCGCACTTAAAGTATAAAACAGGCAGGACAAGAAACTTTGACGATTTAAATGAAGGTATGAAAAGCGCGCTTTTCGGCAAATATCTACTGGAGTAACTATCCACTTGTGTTTTATTTATGTGTATTTTTTGTGAAGCTAGTATCAATGAAAATCAATATCAAAATAAACAGTAGCTCTGTGAGTTCAGACAAAAAAAAATGTGTACGACTTAGGGCTTAGGGCCGGTCTGTGCAAAGCTGGTTAAATCATTGGTTAGCTTACCATAGATTTAGGTTAACCATAATGATTATAAATCAGTATGTTGAGCGTTTTTTCACTTCGGTCACCAAACCATAGATTTGCAACAAATCTTTCAATTTTTCCAGTTTATTTGTCAGTTCAGTGATTGACTGAATCCTTGGTTAATTTTTTTTTTTTTTTTTTTTTCGTTTATGGTTCCTTTTGCTTTCTAAATAATTTGTTTAGGTAGATCTTTTATGAATGTATTCATTTTTAAAGGTATTCGATTGGGCTTCTTCACATTTGCTCTCAGATTTCAGATTTCGTGTGCCAATCGAGCACAGAAACGTCGCTCTTTTTTGTGTGGATATTCGAGCGATTTAAATATGAGTATGAGTATAGTCTTCGGCATTCACTTATACATAAATAATTTACAAAAGTTAATTCACCCGATGCAGTGACTTTCTTTGCTGTAGAAAAACTGCACGAAAACATAAACAAACACCATCAGTTGTCAATTTCAAACGCACTTGGATTGGTAAATCTGAAGCAAGTCTAAGAAAATATAAAGATTCGCAAAAGTGCAATCTAAAAAATATTGTTTTTTTACTAAACGAACATAAAAATTGCCCAATCGAATACCACATTACTAAACACAAAAAAGAATCAATTTTTTTTAAGAACTGAACAATGAAACTGTGAAACAAAAAGCTATTTTTTAAATCCAAAAATAGTACCCAGTAAATGTTCATGAGAAATGAGAGCTGTCATCGGCCTAAAATGTTGACAATAATCCTTATTCATCCATTATTTTGTTAGAAACCTGTATACCCTCACCTTCAATTGACTGGCGTGTAGTGTATTCTATATGTGTCATGTCAGCAGAAAACGTCAACGAATCCGATGTGGGAGATTTTGTTGGTTTACTCCATCTTTTGCATTATATATACAATACATACGTTCATTCTAGTATTTGTATTTTTCTTTTTTCTTTTTTTTTGCAAAATGAATACATACGCAGTTCCTAAAAAAGCCTTGAACAAATGAAATTATAGAAAATCAGTGGTTAAATCTCATTAACCGGCCGAAATCAGCTGGTTATCGATTTCCCTGGTTAACTAACCAAACCACTGATTCTCTGGTTAATATTTTGCTGAACAAACACATTCGCTGGTTACCAACTGGAATAACCAATGATTAAAGATAACCAAGGTTGAACAAACCGGACCTTAATCGCTCAAAACTTACTCCTTTAACCGATAATTGTTTTACGGAAAATACCTATAATATTTACAGCTAAATTTGGCATTCGGTGTCCGTTTCGGGGCGAAAATGTGAGGTAGTTAAAAACTAAGTTTGATAAAAATCTATGCAGGAGTTTTGGCTCTATAGCTGCGTATACAAACAGACGGTTGTAGGTGACCCCACTTTTTAAGATCCTCAATTACAATGAGATTATTTGTGACTAAAAACTTTATGTCGACATTTTTCGCAGAACAATAGGAAGGTTTAGATCCTGAATCGAGTAAAAATCAACCGATTGTATAGAAGGTTTTTTAATATCTACCCAGCAATCTAAAAAAGCAGTCTCACCAACTTCTTTTTTCGAGCGTTTTTCTTCGTTGTTCACTTTTATTTGTTGGTCCATAACTTTCCAAATTTATCTAAATTCTGTCAGTTTACATGTATTTCATCTCCAACGTCACTCCGCATCAGAACTTGCAGATTGCAGTCCTAATTCGAAGGGACAATTTGCATGCGCAGTTTATGGTCACGGCAATTAGAGCGCGACCACAAATGGACTCACTTTATAATAATTACATATCCCCATATTGTGAAACATCGTTAGCTAGCCAGCCCGAATTGACATGCGGCGCCACACACAAACACCTGTTCCCTAATGTATGCGCGATATTTTGTAGTGTATAATATTCTTTTAACCATTTTTAGCGTATGTTTAATGTTTAATGTCCGCCTTCGATTGTTTAGCACTCCGTAGTCCGTACGTGTGTGCACGATCACACGTCAATTTCAAATCAACTATCGTTCGTCGGGTGTAGCACAGCTGTTTATGGCTCATACAAACGGGACAATGGAGGGGGTTAGCTCACCCGTTGGGTGGTGGGTGGTGTGCATGGATGGTAATTGGCGAATTATTGTATCTGAACGAGTGAAATTGGCCCAGACATGCGATTCGATTTTTTGATTGGTTTTCTCCTTTAGAGAGAGATTGCAAATGAATTTGGTTTCCTTGTGTTTCGTTTTTTTTTTTGGCATTTTTAACAACTTAACACCACGTTGTTGAAGAGATTTTTCTCTTTCTATATGTAACTTCTTTTTGTTCGGACACCGTTTATGGGCGACAACATTTGCTACTCATGTGCAACGGTCGAGTATCATTTGAGTGAATTGTGTAATCAGACCTAAGTGAGCTGCGGCGAATTATTTGATTATTTTTACACGGCCGAGCTGAGTTGGGGTTTCCTTTTTATTTGGCGAGATATAGGAGTCAGTACCACTCCTTTGAAGCAAGTGTGCAATCGATTTTGCTGTGTAATTAAATTGAAACCAAAGTCGGCAATTATTTGCACTTTATGAACATATAGGCGGATTGGGGACTTTGAAGCGCGGTAATTGCTAAGGTTGCTTAATGTAGAGCTGATTGATGTCTTTGGCAGGGACATTCTTTGCTACCTTTGGTGGCTAAGATCCTCAATAATATATGATTTTGATATACTTTTCGTGCTACATCATGTTTTAAACTATAATCACTATCTTTTCCAAATAATTTCAACTCTGCAAACACTAGATCAGAGCGGAGCAGTCTGGAAAACATTATTTGAGAACGGGGAGACTAAAGAAATTAAACCGGAATCCCGTCAGCCTTACGAATTTGAAGTGTAAGGTTACCTTTGACATCGTATATAGGCACCCATAGATTTTCATAGTTTTAGTATCGGTGCGGGCTGTTTGTGCTGAATGCAAACGGAGAACTTTGCTTCCATTAAGACACTATTAAAGGGTCAACGAGAGGGTGACGAATCGCCCAGCTTTGCTTCATAGTTGAAACTATGATCCAACGTCCGTGTGGCTATAATTGAAGTAGACTTTTCAAGGCTTACATACTAGATACTGTACATAAGCTAGTCACCTTCTTGCAATTTATTTGACGAACACGGCCGGTAGCTAAAAGCTCTTCAGAAAAAAAGTTTCAATGGGCATGTGTGGTCCCTTGACATTTGGGCGGTTAGACAATCGTATACTACTTAGTCGGTGGTAACCAGGACCTTTCACTCTTTGTATAAATTCCACTTCAATTGGCATCTACAGAATTCAAGAGAATACACATTCTTGCAAGTGTTAGAATATTGTTTTCGTGCCTTCCATTGGGTCGAATTCGCATCACCTCCTTCCAATGGTGGCACCCCCATATCTGATCGATTCAGTGATTAAAATAATACCGGCATCAATTCACTTCAGCAACATAGTATTTGCTGAGAGTTAGATATAGATTTTGTCAACACCCACTCAAACCAGTTTTTGCTATTAATCAAATGAAAGCAAACAAGACTCACGCCTTCGTATCATTCTAATAATCTGTATGATATCTTCGACCCCAATTCCTTACGTCACAATATTATGCTACGTTGTCAATTGTACGGCTAATTTAATGCAACACAAAAGACTGCACACGTGCCATCGTGAAGACATGATAGCACATCCGCTACTGAGTCTGTCTAATCCTGCCAACCAATACACATCTAATAAGGGCGAACTAAAAACCACATTTCCAGACAAAATGATGATATCTTTGGACGCGTGTAGTCATAATTCACGATAATACCAAGGACTTGCTTCAGCATGACTATAAGAAGTGTTAACAAAGGCGCATACACATTGTCTTCTCCTAACAGTTCCGCATCCGCAGATTTTGGTGAAAATTAGCCGGCGACAATATCGGACAAACATACGTGAATGCGCCCTTAAGACATTTACATTAATGTACATTTTTGCAAAAGGATCATAGATGGCTACACCCCCGCACGAGCTATTCAACCAAAGCAAACGAATAAAAGGATACAATCTGCAGACATTAACGATAATACTAGATATTGCTTTGCATGTACAACAACAAAAAAAAAAAAAATTACCCACGTCAGTAGATATCTCCTAGGATTCATGGTAACGGGTGCAAAGGATAAGTTGAGATTACAATGTTGTGTTTCATTGCATGACTCTCTGATGTCCGCGTTCTTATGCAAAAAGCAGGACGTTGAATACACCCAGTGCATGCATGGCGTGTGCACCAGGATTAATGGGGGAATTATGCAAAAATCCTTTCATGTTTAGGTGTGTAACAATTTATTATAAGGTGTCAGTTGGTAAATTGCAGATTAGGATAAATTATTGAAATTTGATTGTAAATGCTGGGATTTTTCAAAGCGATTTTCACAAGTCCTGATATTAAAACACAAATTTAGCTTTAAAAAAAAGCAACACCAAAACTTGCTGCTATTTTCAGCCACTTCAGTTCATTCAATTCGATGCTCGTGTGTGTATACTTATGTATGGTTACTGAACAACTCATTTTTGCATAATCAATTTGGATATGTTTTTGTGTATTTCATTATTTACTCGATTGTTTTTGTTTACAGGTTCTCATAATTTTGACGGGCTTTTGGCAAGGTTCATAAATTAACTGTCGAAATAACATTTCGACACAATGACAATAACTTAGTCAAAAATGTTTATTAAAATTTATTAGACAGATGTAAAGATAAATTAGGAATCGATACAAGCCGGGCAAATGTTATACACAATATTGATTTAAATTAGTCTTAATGCTTTTTCTTTTGATAACTAATATTTATGCGAAATTATGGTGAAGGCTTGACAAAAGGGTATACGGAGGGTCGGACGCATATGAATATTTCACCTGTGAGAATCAATGAGCAGAAATAAGAAAGGTGGGGGACGGGGATTCTTTCTGATGACAAGCAATTTGTAATCCAAACTATCAAAAACTAAGTGTAAACAATTGTTTCGTTACATTTTTCGAACATTTTCAGTAGAACCCTGGACTTACATTTTTGCAACTATTTGTTTCTGCGATTTTTTTTTTGTTTTCGGCGTATTTTGATTCAGATTCAGAGTCGGCATAGTAGCTAGTGGTTAGTGTGTTGGACTACTAGCCTGATCTCAGAAGCCTATTATCCCAATTTAATGTACCACGAGTCCACGAGAGTACCTACGCTTCGGCCTGGCTTTATCCTGCCTGTGGCATTTCTTCATGTAGACATAAAAGGGTTAGTCCAGAAAAAATATGGCGTGCCGGTATTGTACCACAGCCATGGCGGCGCGAAGGATAAGCGGCTCATCCACGACGGGTATGCCACCAATGCTCAGAAGCTCCTCTGTTTTAGCACCACAATTGCGGATCGGAACTGGGTCGATACTTTAAAGCATTTCGCCGAATATTGGTGACTTAAGGAAGAGGGCTGATATGCTCTCCTGGGCCGGTGCGCAACTGACGTAGCATCTTCCTTAGTTTTAAGCTAGATATTAAGTTTATTGGTTTAGGTTTAGAGTAGGGGGTCTTTGGGAGGGACTGGGCTAGCCAACGTGTAAAAGAAGGTACCGAGACTCGATCGACGCTTAATGGTCTCGCTCGAGTCTCGGCGGCACGGGTGAACCCTTGTTGGCAGGTGTCAGGGGCTCATGGACGCAATCCAGGTAGGTAGTTTTAAATAAAATAACACAAATAAAGGGTTCAAGTTTCTAAAGTCTCTTGAAGAATAAAAAACAAAACAAATTAAATGTATAGATAGATTTAAGTCCGAAAGGCAATAATTTGAAGGATATAGTTATAGTTAAGCTAAGAGCCAGTAAGCTAGATTAAGACAAATGTTAGCTTTAAATTAGATTTAATAGTTTTTGTCTGGGATATAAGTTTAATGAATGATAAAAGTATAAATGAATTTAAAATGAAAAAAAAAAATGAAATGAGTGCGTTGGACTACTACGCGAAAGGTTCCGAGTTCGAATCCCAAAAAAAACTTAATTACTACTTTAGGTTTTTATTTTATCTCCTTTGCTATAACTGCCATGAAAGAGATCCTCAGTTAGGCGTTTGGACTCGTCGTAAAATTGGAGATCCCTTCCATTCGCCCAAAAATTGAAAAACTAACAAAACGAATGGTTGTGAGAAGCTATGCCTGGGTCCCTATGGACCTGTTGCGCCAAATATATATATTTTTTTTTTTTATTCAGAAATCCACTCAACATACTCCTTAAAATCTACTCGACTCGACTGCTGCCGAGCCGATACTTAAAGAAGTGTATTTTAAAAGCAAAACCGTTGACGAGAGCGTTCTAGATTTCCGCATTCTTCTCTACCTCAACAAACTCTGTTCGCACATGATTAGGTAGGTTCACATAAATACTTAACACCTATCCATCATAAATCAACAAAAAAAAAATTCATCTCCCTCCCCGTCCTACACAAGGTTTGAACAAATCACCCTCGTCTCTGTGTCACTGCTATGCACACAATTAACATTCTTAAATGTATAAACAGAAATTTCTCCAAACGTGAAATTATTCAATTTAAGGGATGACACGGCTAAAAAAGTATCACAACGTCAACTTTTTAACCATTCCAACAACCCAATTCGCTTCCAATTGAAAAAAACAAAAAAAAATGTAGACAACAACAAAAATGTTGAACATGAAATATTGTATGACATGTTACACGATGGTACAGAGTGCATGAAGACAGCGTGTCCCCTTTTAAAACAGAACAGTCACGTGCATATTAGTACCTTCTGTCAGTTGGCCGTCATAACAGCCGTAGCGAATATAAAATAACCAAGCCAAGAGATATGTGCGGCACCCCTACGTTGAGATACACGATGAAAGGGCATATATTTTTTTACAAGTAGTTGGTTTAAAAAGAAACGGAAAACAAACCCTTCATTCAATAAAATTATAATTTGTCACCCCCAAACGAATAACGGAAGAAGTGTGGAAACATTTTTCAACCACTGCCACCGGTTATCCCTAAACGATGACATTTCTGATGACTGCGTCTCATATCCGGCTAATTGCTTCCGTTCGGTGAGAGAGGAGTGTCAGATCGTGCAAGTCATGTCTCAGATCATTTGTCATGTTTTTTTTTTTTTATTTGTTGGGAAGTTGTGCATTATAAACAAGTGTAGTGAATTGAATTTTTTAAGTTTTACTTAAGCGAGAGGTGGGGAGGAATACAAATAAATATTATTGTTAGGAGTGATGACACGATTGAATTTAAGTTACAAGAGTTTGACATTAGAATAGGTACATTCAGTCATTGCAGGGATTTTGGGAGTATTGTTGTGGAACAAGTTTTGTCAGACAAAATTCAAAAACCGCAGAAATACGTTCGTCCGATTATTTGTTATTTTTGAATTAGGATTTCCATATCGCAGCGCTATGTTTTTTTGCGGCTGATGTGAAAGCTATCTCTGACCTCTGAGTATATGTAATTTATTCATCCTTCCTTGCCTTCCCCTTGACATTGGTATACTGCAGTCGCGGAAGATGTTAGTAAGTCTTCTTTTAAATTTGACCGCGAATTCTTAGAATTTTTTTAAAAAGGTATGGAAATTGGTAAAATGTATGTTTTTTTCCAGAGAATAGTTAATTAACAAACGGCTGTGAAAGTTACGCAAAAATGTTAAATAAGACGAACCCGAATCCGGATCGAGTAAGTAATTGAGTGGTGTCCTGTTTCAACAGGGTGCTCTGTCAGACTCAACATTTTCAAGGCCAACAGCCGTAGATACAGTAATGTGCCAATAAAAATCCTAAAAGACACCAAAAACTACTTCCTACAGCTCCGTACGATGGCAGCGGTGGTGAACACTTATTTGCTGCTCTTAAGCTTACCTCTACAATGTTTTGCGCGGATGTAATTTCAGTTGGAAACCAAAACTCCCAGAGCTGCTGAAATTTGCAAGTCACTTCGTCGGTCATTTTCAAAAGTATGTTTGAAAAAAAAAAACAGCATTTTCAATTCCATGTAATTGTTTTATATTTTTTGGTTTGTAATAATTTATTACATTATTTTTGTTTTTAGTTTTAATTTGTATATTACCATATTACTCACTATTTCTAGCGTCAATTTCCTTGACAAGAGTTGTGTTTTTTTTAAACATATGAATCCATATACTATACACTAACATCTATTTTATTTTAATAAACCTTATTTAATTCCTAGACACTAACTCAATTCTATAAATAAACGAAATATATTTACAATTGATGAGAGAATACAAACTTAAAACAAGTAAAATAATGGAAAACATCACAAAATATTTTTTTTAAGCTTTTTTTTTGTAGTTTTTTCTTTAACTTATAAAAGGGAAAACTTTTATATTTGATTGATATTTTATTTACCTTCAACTAATCCTTAATTTATTGAATTTGTTTTAATTTTTATTACGCCGTGCAATTGTTTTTTTATTTACTACAGTATTTTCTTCATTCTTAAATAAAATTTTTGTATTAAGATAAATAAATTAATTTGATTTTATTTTACATATATATATATATCTATATTTCTTGTATTTAACATTTATAATATGTATAATGGATAGTATCACAAAATTTGTTTATATTTAAATTGTTTCGCATTTATTTAAAGTTTTATTTTTAAGCTTTTCATTTTACTCTCGTTTCATTCGTGTATCTGTGTGCTTATTTTTATATTACATCGACAAAATATAAACTTTTATTTTATTTACAAAAGCAGTACAGCGGTGTGAAAAAAGTATGTAGGTATTCTACTTTTTTTCAGAGTGAAAGTGAGGGAATAGTTTTTCATATTTTACATTTTTACACAGTATCTAGTTTGTTTTGTTTCACGTTCGCCGAAATTATTTTATAAATAAATTTATCTTTATTGCACTTTATTTTTGATATAAACAAAATTTTCACTTCAAGCGACACGACAGTAATGAATTCTATTTGGTAAATTCGAATTTTGATTTTTACTTGCAGAGAATTTTTTTCCGTTTACTTTGTAGTTTATAAACTGGTTTTTTTTTTTTTTTTTTCTAATGTTAAATGAAACGAAATCAGTCTCTTGTCTGGCGTTTAAATATTGTTTTTGTTTTTAAATCACACATTGCATGCATCTTTGGATACGTTTCATTTAATAGTTTTTTCGCTTGTCTATTTGTTAGAGAGTTTCGTATTTTTTTTTTTTTTTTGTCAAAAAAACACAAGACAAAGATAAAGATCAAATAATTCACTCATAAACAGGATTATTGAAAACAGTAAATTTGTGTTTGCTTCTACGCTGTGAAGTCAGTGAAAAAATGAGAAATGGCAACGAAATAAATTATTAAATATATTCTGTCAGCTCCTGGCTGTTTTTAGTTATGTAGAGCGTTCTTATGAAACCAGTATTAACGAGATATTTTCAGTTGGATTAACGTTGTGTAGTTTATGAGGAATTAGTTGCTTTGTTTATCTTTTCTTGTTTTCTGTTTGAAACGATTGTTTTTCTTGGGATACATCCAATAATCTTGGAGATTTTTTTTTTGTTTCTTTTTCTTTTTATTTAGAGAATGTTTCCAGCAATTATTGTTATTATTACCTGCTGTCATTCAGTTGAGTGTGTTGTTTCTTTTAAGAGTGGAGGAGTTTTATTTTTTTTTTAATGAGATCATTGTGTGGTGACAGAAACTTTAAGATAACAACGTGCGACAGCGAAAGAATATTAGGCGATCGGGCATTCCACATTTTGGCTGTTTTCTGTGTTCAATGGAAATTACTCGTATTCTTCTTTCCAGCCGCTCATCTAAAATGGAAATAAAAATAAAACAAAAATGTTGGTGGTTAGTATAATGTTTATATGAGGAGAGAAAAGAGAAGTCAGAAAAAAAATAGTCTAGAGCGCACATTTTCAAAACATTTTTAGAGTGTCAAAGTAGTTTGAATTCTCATCACGTAGTGTAAACAATAGTTTAGCGAGTTGTTTAAATTACTCTTAGTGGGTACATTTAATTTCTGAATAGATGTCATTGTTAGGCAGATAATACATAATGCGGTTTGTCATTTGCTTTTCAAGTTAGTATGGAGTAGGTAGGTAGTTTTTTTTATATATATGATCTTTTATTCCAACAAAAAGCGTACACCCGCCTTTAGATGAAAGAACCGGAAATGAATGATTTTTTTCGGATAAAAATAGCTGTTTAATTTTTGACAAACACCCGTGTTCGTGTTGTTTGAAAAAGACTTTCGAAAAACGTTTATGCTTAACGTAGGTATTCAAAAGAAATTGTTACTCGCAGGGATTCATGTGCTTTCCAAGTGTGTCAACCTGTCAAACCACCCAGCTGCAGCCTGGCCCCTCATAGATTTTAAGTTACTGTCAATTTCACAGGCAAAATGTTAGTGTGATACTTCTGTCGTAACTCAGTCATAAGCAAAGATCTTTTGAACAGACTATGTGAATTTAGAAATTATTTAAAAACAGTTTCTTTAACTAAAAGCGAATGTCCAGTGCAGCATTGAACTAAGACCGTTTTATCAAATACGCTAATAGATTTTTCAATATCCGAACTTGCCAACCTGATGACAGAAATGCCCCACAATGCAGAAGAAGAGAAGAAAAACCAAAATAAATATGATATACAACTTACATACTTGACAGCTCTGTTCCTGAATGTCTCCTGTTCCATGTCCCGAATCTTATGCGTTAACATATGTTGTTTGAGATTGCCCTGCAAATAAACAAGCAAACAAACAAATTTTTGTTAGTTGGCTTAATTGGCTTCTGCTACCGGTTGAATGCAAAACACTTCCAAAAATCTGGTAGAATTTCTTGGAAATAAAAAAAAAAAAAAACGAAAACCCACCTTAGTTGTGAAACCACGATCACAGATCGAGCATTTGAACGGTCGCTCTTTGGTATGACTTCTATAGTGGATTTCTAAAGCCGAATGGCATGGGAATGTTTTGAAGCAGATACCGCAGGTTGTGCTCCCTCTGACGCCTGCAAGAACAAATAGAAAAAAAAGGGCATTTTCAAAATTGCGTTCTCTGCTGCTGGCTCTTACACAAAAATAAATAAACAAATTTAAAATTTGTGGAAAAGATAAATAATTTAGTTAATATTTTGGTTTTATTTATTTTTATGTTTAATATGGTTTTGTATTTTTTTAATTGAAAAAAAAGTTGGAAACTCACAACTCACCCGAAAGTGCTAGTGGATTGAAGGGTGCCGCCGGCATCACAGACTGGGCGATTGTGTTCATTGCGGTGCACATGTTTTGCGTTGTCGCCGGCGGGAACAGCGGGATGTTGGGAAACATTCCGAATGGTGGTCGAGCGGTAACTAGATTCGGCTGGGGTGGTGGCGGGGGTTGCAGCTGATGGTGTTGCTGTTGCTGCTGCTGCTGCTGCGCATGGTGTTGAGCTTCTTGCTGCTGACGCTGTTGGTGGAGATGTTGCTGGTTCTGTTGTTGCTGGTGATGATGTTGCAATTGCTGGTGCAGATGTTGCTGGTGGTGAAGGAACATGTTGGGATGACTTGGCGCCACAGGGCTGTGTTGCTGCGGTGGCAGATGTTGCGGTTGTTGCGGGTGGTGATGGGGGCTCGCTTGGGGAGGTGTGGGCGGTGTGGCTATTTTTGCGGGTGGGGCTGTTTGTTGTGATCGCGGTGTTAGGTCTAAAGCACCTTGCTGTTCTGAGCTGTCAGCCGGTGATGGGGGAGCTTTGGCAGATAGGGCGTTTTCGGCGGGACTTGTAGGCGCTGAGCTGGCACTTGCCTCGATTTTTAACTTCTGTTCGAACAGCATTCCCTTCATGTCATCTCCTGATTTCGGCCGATCTACGGAGTCATCGTGGTTTGAGGACATATGTTCCGAGGATATGTCGTCGTCGAAATCGTCACTGCAATCCATGTTGTCATCCATGTCGCCGAGGGAGGACTCTGAACCCATAGCACCATTGTGAGGACCACCAGGGCCCATTGCACCGAAATGAAAGGCAAAGGGATTGAGGAATGCGCCGGGCATCATTGACGGTGGTGGATCACGGATTTCCGCCGCTTGAATCTGTTCTGGCGTCAAGTCGGTGGGTTCCCCTGTATGCAGGCGGATATGTTGCTGCAAAACCAATGCATTGGAGTACTTTTTGTGACATACCGGGCACTGATGGAAGTTCCTCATCGGAGGGCGAATTTTGTGTACAGCCATGTGGGTTTTAAGGTTTCCTTTGGTGGTGAAGGCTCGCCCACAAATCCGACACTTAAAAGGCCGCTCACCGGTATGTGTGCGATAGTGCATTTGGAGGGCACTTTTGCACGACAACACTCGGTCACATACCACACATTGGTTGGGATCGGTTAGCTTCTTGTTCTTCATCATCTCTTTCAGTTTTAGAGTCTCCGACGTGTTGGACACCTCGATGAAGTTCTCCCACGAGTTGTCGTTGCTGTGTGGTCGCGGCAGCAGCGCCATTTCGTGCTTTACTCCGAAGAATGGCGAACGGGGAATACTGGCTGGACTTTGGATCGGCGATCTACGATCGGGTGAAGTTTTGGTGAAGTTCAGTGGAAACCGGTCGGCGAAGAAATCGTCACGATGAAACGACGGTGGTAGGTGTCCTGGAGTTGGTAGTAGTTCAACATTCTGCGGTGGCATTGGTCCAGGCGACGGCTGAGGATGTATCGCTGGCTGCTGTGGCTGGACGACCGGAGGCAGAGCGGACTTTAAGGGCATCGGCGGTGTTGGCGGAGCTAATGGGCGCACGGATATTGTCGGGGTGATAGGTGCTGCTTGTGTCGTCAGCGGTGACTGAATAGGTACTGCAGGTGGAGGTGGTGTTGGTGGTGTCATGTGGGTACTTCCCCGCGACAGCTCGCTCTCCTCGGGATCTGCTTCTTGTTTGATTTTCAAACTCAGCGGCTCTTCAATGGTGGGAGTTAAGCTTCTAGTGTTCGCCCTCTCCACAGGTTCAGGTTCTTTCACCCGCTCCGGTGAACTGGGTGCCGATGGCTTACGGAGGTCGGTTGGCAATTCTTGGTCGCGCTTTAGAGCCGCCGCCATGGCTGGTGGCAAATGCGGCAGAGAGGGGAAGAATGGATTTGGATACGGCCCAAGTGACTTCAGGATATCCAGGGGAGGACGATATAGACCAGGTAGTCCGGGGAATCCTGCTGCACTCGGTGGGAATGGTAGAGGCAATGAAACCGGCGGCATTTGTTGCGGCATCTGTGGCTGGTGGGTGGGCGAACTGTCCGGTGACATCTGCTCCAGCAGCGGTGGATGGAACTTGTCAAGGTGCTCAGGAATGGGTGTTGCGTTCATGGGGATATGGGGAAACTTGTGTGCATGCCGCTGAAAGTGCACCTTCAGGTTACCTTTGGTGGTGAAGCGGCTGCCGCAGACATTGCACTTGAATGGTCGCTCTCCGGTGTGCGACCGAATATGGATTTGCAAAGCTGAGTCCGAACCAAACACCTTGCCACAATATCGACAGCGGTGTTTGAAGAATGGCTCGTTGCGACTCTTACCGTCCGCTGTCTTGCCGTCCTTGCCAAAGGCGAACTCATCAGCCAGATTGTTGGCAAGGATGCCTTGAGAGGCGGAATCAAGTACTTCTTGTGCCCGTCGCTGGAGCATTTCCAGCGAGTTTGGTTCATCTAGCGACGGAGGCTCGTCGTGATTTGTGATTATGCTCGACGCTAGGTCTGAGCCAAAAGGCAGAGGCATATTCTCGTCCTGTTTCATGCTTGCGAGCATCTGCAGGGACGAGTTTCTGCTGAACTCCTCGTACTGTTCGCGTTTCCTTTTTAACGATTCGTTATTGTTCGACTCTGCTGGTGCCCGCATATCCTCATCCTGACATCGGACATCATCTTCTAGTCTCTCACGTTTTACCTTAAGCTCGCCTTCCTCGAGCTCCTCATCTTGATCTGGATCTTGATCTGGATCCTGATCCACACCCTGTTCGCCGTCTTGTTCACGCTCTCGTTCTAACTCCTCGTTCTCCTCGTCACACTCGTTCTCGTTCTTTCCCTGATTCATCGCTAACTGCGACTGCAGCTGTTGAATCAGCTGAATCTGGAATAGCTGCTGTTGCTGCAGATTGAACAAAGTCTGTTGCAGGAACGCCAACTGCTTCATGGCCGCCTCATTATCCGCTCCTGCATTGCCATTCGCAATGGTTTTCGCAGCGAACTGGGCGATTGCCATTTGCATATTCTGTATCGCCTCCAGTGTGACTGGACCTGGTGCCGGGAACTGTGGCATTTGCAGGGGAGGACTACTCGCTGGTGGTGACGACACCGGACGATTCTCCTCATCTGCACAGTCGTCTTCAGTGGGCCGTTCATCTTCACCTGCCGCTGCAGTTTCTCGTTCGGCTTCACACGGACCCGTTCGGTCACTATCTCGATCTTCCTCAACGTGCTCTCTCTCGTCAGTCTCCTCGTCGCACGGTTGTTCTTCCATTGTCTCTCCACCAACTGGTGATCTCCGGTCTAAGGGTTGATTATTGATCTCCAAGTCGGGCGGTGTTGGGGAGGGTAATTTACTATTTATCCTTTCGATCTCTTGCAGATATGTATGCTGTTCTCCTTTTAGCCCTCCCATGGCATCCGATTGCTGGCGAGGCTGGTGAACATCATCCCTATCCAGTGGAGACATTAGGCTGCTATTATGGTTGTGATCCTCCAGGTGATGGTTTACACTGTGATTACTACTTAAGTGACTAAAATGGTTCAGGCTATGCATGTGATGATGATTATCTAACATGGTTCGTGTGTCGGCTAAATTAAAGGCAACACTTGCACTAGCAATGGTTTCTTCTTCAGCATCAGCAGCTGCGGGCGAGTGTTGTGATTGCATTTGAATGTGAGGACTATTTGATTTGCAATCGGCGATTGGAGAACATGAGCCATTCTCCTCTTGGTCACTGGTTAGATCTGAAATGGAAATAAATAGCTAGAGCTTAGTAGGGATCGAAAATCTTAAGGATGGAACTAAATTGATGAATGACCGAAATTTGGGTAAACCAGTCAAATGTTAATCTTAGCTTTAAAAACCGCCCCATTAACTTATTGATTACTTGTATACATAAAGGCATTTAAATATAGGTACAGCTTATAGCCAAACAGTTGTAAAATTCAATTTTTGATAAAGATTCTTGGGAAAAAAGAAAATAAAATGTTGCAAGCAAGGCTCAGCCGCGATCTTCACCTTGCAAATACCATTAAATCATCTTCAGTACATTCCCAACATTCTTTAGCTCCAGTATTGGACAAAAAACCACACATAAGCCTCCACAACAAGATCACTTATACCATCTTTAGGTGAGGATCACTTATTATTACTTTGTTCTGTTCATCCATTCCTAAACAACAATGGGACACGATGGCACGTGTTTTCTTCTAACCACACACATCCCGCTTTCAACACACCACACCCTGCAACGCCCCTCATCAGCCAAACAAATAAAAAAAAAAAAAAAACCAAACACCTCTCCTCTATGAGTTGTTCATGCTGCTGGTATAAGTACCTGCAGCCACCGCCATTCAGCCGGTTATGGCCTATGTGTATCTGTTGGGATAAAAACTGTATCTATCACTATATTTCTTGGTCAGTAGATCGGAAACAAACACACACGGCATACATTAATATTACATATGTGGTCAGTCCGCATGTGCAGAAGCTGCAAGCTCATCGGTTTGCCTTGAAAAATGCAACAACGACCAAAGAGGAGCACAACGCAACGTGTAATAATAAAACAACAACAAGTTGCAAACAGAAAAGAAAAATATATAATGGAAGTTCATTAAAAATTTTGATCGCACCATTAAAATCTATTATTGCTGTTGCTCGGTTCGGATTTCAACAGCAACGTGCAATTTACTCTACACACATAGATTCGCGTGTATCTTAGAGAGCTGCCGCTGCCTGCAGGTCTCTCTGCGCCCGCCCTTGGGATATAAAATAGAAGAAAATCTTAATGAAAAATGCACAACAATAAACCATGCGTTTATTCCTCTTCTAAGATACATCTATCTCTTGTTGTTTTTGTTTGCAATACACAATTGTGGAACAATACATAATGCAAATGGATTTATTTTATTTTCTTACCGTTTGTGTAGCTGTGTATATCTTTTTATTTTTTGTATATACCAATTCGAGATGTCTTAATCAGGGGATTTTATTATACACAATTAGATGGATATTACCACGCCTTGGGTGTGTGAGTGTTTGTGCAAGCGATATGATATATACCTACTCGGCGGTGCAAAAATTACTCACATTCTAACACCGTTCAAATTGTGATTTGGATCTAAATTTTTTATATCAAGATACGAAAAGCGTTAGAGTGTTGAATTTTTCGCACCCGGTATTCGGTTTATGTCGCTTACATCGATGTGTAGGGAAAAATCTTGTTCACACATTGCAATTAGATGTAGGTAACAGCTACATGCAGTCTTACTTATGGTAGAAAAAATATTGTCACTATATTCACCTATATGGGATATATATGTTTTAACTAATTTCGAAGTCGTGTTGAAAAGTCAAAGTTGAATACACCCGCCTGGGCACACGATTGTGTGATGAGCTTACAATCGATTGTGCACCAGCAAGTGTTGGTTGGGATGTTTACATCGTAATCGATGCAGCTGATGAACGAGGAAGTTGGCAAGAGAGGCAAGTAAATTTATTCATAATAAGTCGGTTTTAAAACTTAAGGTATTCTTTTGTTGAGGGAAGACTACATGACAGGCGAGCATATGACACACTTATAGCGCGTGTTCCTCATAGGAAATTAGTGGCCAATAAATTTTGTACTACAAATGCAAATAAATGAAACACATAGTTAATTGGGTTGTAATAATGTTCGCCAACGAAAGTTTGTGTTCCTAAGTAGAGCTCTGAGATGCTATTGCGGTAGTAGTGGGGGAATGTAGCCAAATTTATTTGTCTTTCTGCACTAGTAAGCCTTAATCGCCTATTGAACCTTATTGTCCCTTAGGATATCATGCGGTTGCGGTCCTCCTCATATTAAAATCGTATATACGAACTCTAGTGCGCTGATCTGCAGTCCTCTTTTCGGAATCAATATTGTTTCACCTTTCTTAAGAAATGTCTACTTTCTTAAGACTAATAAAATACATATTAAGGTCTATTTAGAACCCTGGGGCTAGACGCTGTCTCAGCTAGCAGACGTTTCCACACCCAATTGCCTTAGCACATTGTTTATTGAGTTTCAGGATTTCAGAATTTAGCTTATTGCATCTAATTGGTGTTGTTAAATAAAGTAGTCGTTGCCATACGTATTTGTATAATTCTTTCAAAATTTCGTATCATTTTTGCAAATACATTGACACCTCATGATTTTAAAGCAACACTTGTTTGAGTTAGGCTACATTTATACATATTTCCAGAAATCAGTAAATAAAAGACGTACGAAGACGATACCCACTCTACATCTTCCTATCATAATCGCATTTGCATTTTACAATCTAATGCCCGCCAGGTGATAAAAATTTAATTAACTTCAAAAAGCAAAGGGGAAAGGAAGCACAAAATACCAAAGACTATAATCTTCATTATGCGCGTTATAGAGTGTTAATATAAATTAATTGAATTCATTATGGCTTTATTCGATTATACGTGGTCGTTGTGATTCTGCTTTTTTTTTAGCAAATCTCTGGTAATCTTCGAATGTTGATCATCAAAGTGCCATAAAAGTATTTTGTTTGTCTAGTTTCTATAAAGCTGAACGAAGAAAAAATAATGCAAATTTTTTTTATTATTGTTAAATATTATTTATTTGAACGAAATTGTTCATAGCTAAAGTTTATGCACGCAAATGTCGCTTATATTCCTATGAATATCTGTATCGTTATTTTCTGTTCATTCGTGGATAATAAATTTGATAGAAGACGACCCCGACGGATCATAAAATTGTTCCGTTTATTTGTTTAGCTTTCGTATTAAATTTTTGTCGATTTTTGTCGATTATTTTTTATGATTATTATACAAATTCTATTTTCGAAATACATTAGCGTTGTGTTTTATTATCTTTGAATTATTGTCATTTATAAAAATAAATTAAATATTTAAATTATTATGTTAAATTCATATACACACTCGAAACAAAGAGAAAACACCCTAAGTGCTATTGAAAATAAATCAGATAGAGATTTATTAATAATATGTTATGCGCAATCTTCGTGACTTGTTTTGTTGTGGATGGTGTTTCTTTTGTCGAATGAAATGGGATACCTACTAAGTCATAAAAATTTGATTGAGACCTTTGATTTAGGATTAACATCTCTGAACTAGTTTTGCAATTATTGTAATAAGCAGGTGGGTTTTGGTGTTAGTATGAGTTTTTAATCATCCGAATGGGAACTGGAATGGTTAAATTTGTGCCAATCTGTAGGCGGTTGAAGTCTTAAAAGTTTGCTGCTTTTATTAAAGTGGTTAAGAGTGGTTTTTAGTGGCACTAAAAATAAAGTTATTGAAAAGTGATATCTTTCGGATGAATGTCCAAAATTGAGGAAGATGTTATCCAGAACGATATAAAACTAGATGAACTTTTGAATTAAATATACATAAACATTAATTTTGAAACCTTCCAAAAATAGAAGAGAGAAGTTTTTATTATTATTTTTTACAAACAAATGGATTTAAGCTAAATGCTAAACTGAATGTGAGTCGAATTTATAGATTTATCTAAATACATGGCCAATTTTGGTACCTTAGGAGACATTTTTTGTGTATATTTAAGCCTAGTATGCTGCTCACGCTTAAATTAAGCCCACATACAAAAATGTCTCCAAAGATAAAATTAAGCAAATCAGTTAAGCCAAGAAGTACGCAGTTCAAGCTAAATTTATGAGCCGCTTTACGAAAACTCTCTGAATTTAAGTAAGCATATTAATGCAAAATACATTTTTCCTAAATTTTGACCCTGCTTAGTAGTCCAACACACTAACCAGTAACCACTAAAAGCCACTGCGCCTACCTTCCTATGGTATCGTTATCGTCCTCGTTGTAATGAAAGAAAAAGTTAACGTTTAGGTATTCCTAAATCATTATCATAAGATATTGAAATCCATAACATTAAACACTTGCTATTGCTTCCTGACACTAATAGCGCGGGTTGGGGTCGAAATTCTGGCGAGGTCAAAATTATTTCTTTCAAAATTCAGTTTTACAAAAATCTGCTTTTCAAAATTTAAAAAAAAAAACAGAATTGGAAGAATTAATTTGTTTAAAATATTGCCTGTCAGAATTTTAAAAAGCTGAATTTTTTAAGACAGAACAGAATTTTGAAAAGCAGAATTTTTGTGTTGAAAGGAAGAATTTTGAAAGCAGAATTTCGACCCACTCCCTAATAGTGCCTTTGAATTTTTGAACTAATTTTATCCTACACAAAAATTTGTCTTACAAACACAAAAAATTCAACTCAACAGTTGTTAACTGCAATAAAACAATTATCGATAAATTAAAAACACAGCATGAGATAACTATCAAAAGCCAACGATGCGGAAAACCATAAAATTATTATAAGAGTGGGAAGAAAGCAGAAGTTGTTATGTTTATGATTGGGGAAGTCGGAAAGTCACTAAACGATTCCTAATTGGATTGGGGTCATTATATAATTTTTTTTTTTTTTTTTTTTAAGTATACGAGGCGATTCATTCAATGTCTTTACCACTATATGCTAGGGAGAATGGTGATGCTATCTTCATGACGCTATGTAGATGTAAACATTATTTGGGAATATACGCCTTTAGGTTAGGTACCTACAGCCAAAGTCCAAAATCGTGCCAAATTTTTTTTTAGCTATCATTTTTCCACCTTACGAAGTACAGCTTTTATATTTCAGTGACGGATATACTTCGTACCACATCATAAACAAGTTCCAAAATCCTGCTAAAGCAACAAACAAAAAAGAAGCAAACATCCCTCTTCCCCACTAATTTATCGAGTTCGTATATTCGTTGCTTAAGAGTTACGGTGTAAGAAATTAACTTTTAATTATCGCCAATAAAACAAACGCAAAGTTGCCCTACACTTACACATTATCTCATCTTAAGGACGTCAAGTAATAACCCCAAACTGAGACTTTTGCTTTATATGTCAGGCGAAATGATAATTTCTGCTTGCCGCTGTAAATTTATGTATAATTAATCCCAACCCAAAGTAAATCTCGATGAAAGTAATCCCTTCAAGCGACACGGACAGTAATATACATAGCAAAAAAAATAAAAAATGACAAACAAATGTCGCCAGACTTCTGACTTGACAAATGTAAATCACTTCGAAAGATGCGGGCTACAGGCAATGCAGATATATGTAGGTATACAATCGAATTGCCATTTAATCTTCTCTTACATTCGTTTCAGAGATGACAAGAAATATACCTCTATGTGCATACAGAAAATATAAATATATCGCATGTAAGAAAATAAACAACAAATTCCCGGCGATTTAATATGCACCCACACAGCACGATGAGAAGACGTAGTATTGGCATCTCAAAAAAAAAAAAACAGAAAATCCAAGAACTCGATGACAGCCGGGAATTGTTTTTTTTTTTTTATAAATCTTGTGAGTATGCGCGCTTGTCGTTTGGTTAATCAATTTTTATGAGGTGAGGTTCCTTAAATTTTTTCCGTGTATCCATCGCTCATTTGACTTTTGTTGAATGGCGGCAAAACGATGATGATAATGGCAGCATGCAATGCACGCTATATGGGACTTAATGAAGCGAGGAGATGAGCGGAGGAGATGGTATCATCAAAATTGATTTAGGATACGCGGAGAAAATTTAAATAATATATGAAATGAGTCTACGGAACGGAAAAACGGTTTGTTATTGCAGATTAAATGATTTCTCTCAATGTATGCTTTTTGTGATTCAGAATTGTTTGTATATAAACAAATAGGAGTGAAATGATATATTAATAATTGAGAAGACTATATGTTTCTATTTAATTAATTATGCCATTCCATAATAAATATTCATTTGTATACAAATTTTGAAGCAGGTTAGCTTCTGTTGTAAAAATTAAAAACTCATAGAAAATATTGTTTGATTTTCGTAAAAGCCGATTGGAAACAGGAGATCATTCTCCTCTTAACGTCCTCTCTTCAAGTCTGTCTGTCTTCTAGCCACAAGAAACCCCATTTAAGAGCTTTAAGTATAATATTTGTAACCACCTTAACAATTGGATGCTGCATTAAAAGATCAAACTCAATTAGCAGGAGGAAACGTTTTTTTTAAGTTCACATAATATCAGAAGGGCGCTAATAATGGTCGGCACTTGCTGATAGGTAGTCACCAAACCGCGCTTAAAAAATATTAAATCTTTACAATTTGAAGAGTTCTCCTCTCTAAGCCTAATTCATTGCGTAAGATTAATTGTGACCGAGATGCTCATACAGGTACAGTCTTCAACAACACATATTCCAGAGAATAACGCGACAGAAGTTTAGCTCACACCTAGCACTTTTATGAAAACTTTTACTGATCTTGACTATGCAGTTATTTCTATCACTCAAAAGGCGGCAACATAATTATGGTTCATCCAGCGAATAACTTTTTTTTTTAATTCTAAACATTTTCTAAAAACTAATTACCAATCGATACTGGAGCAATTTAAAACGCACCCTAGTGGGGTGGAAAGTGGATGTCTACATTAAGTTTTCAGATTATCATCCTCTACATAATAATTCGTTTCATAATTCACACATTTCCTTCAGTAAGAAAAACAACTCTAATTCTGTTATTTTCTCTAAAAAAAATAAAAGAACAATTTAAAACGCACCCTAGTGGGGTGGATCGTTTATGGCTTCATTAAGTTTTCCGATCATCATACTCTGCATGTTTCATAATTCACACATTTTGTTCAGTAAGAAAAAACGCTCTTTATCTGCTACTTTCATAAACAAAATAAAAAGCCAATCCAGCAGAATATTCCAAATTGGTTCACGAATAGAAATCATAGTTCTCCCAACCATACCTACACCTGGAGTGCGAAAAACAGATGAGAAAACTTTATCTGAATATTGTTCGATGTATATAGGTACCTACTCGTACTACAACAGTGATATAGTAGGTGAAATTAATTGTACTCGTATCTCTCATGTGAATTATGGAAATCCTAAATAAACTGCGATTTATATCTTTCATGTGATAGATGATGGAGTATGAGAATCCACTGGTAGTTAACACATTTATCTACTGGGGAAATACAAAACAGATATAGGTACACGAATAAAATTTGAATTAATTGTTATTTCAAAATTGTGGGTATAAACAACACGTATTTAGATAGAAACAGGAGACACATGATGTGCGCCGTGCACCACCCTGGATGGACGTGTTTGGACGAGGAACAATCGGGTTAACAGCGGAAAATATTTTTTTCGAATCGCGCCATAGCTCCCAATCTGAGGTCAACATTGGAATAATTTAACCTACAATATGTGTGTAACAGAGCAATATCTAAAAAGGAATAAACGAATACATAAATGGGTAATAAAAAGGGTGACATTGTCTCATACCCATAAACCAACTCTGATGCGTGAGTATGTTGAATGTATCGCGCACGATATTTGCAATTCGAATTTTAGTTATTTTTTACTTGATTGTTGGTATCTACATTAAGCGAAATAATAAGTAAATGTTTTGTAAAAAAAAAGGGAACTTCTTCTGCGCGCTGAGTGTTTTGTTCGTGATAATGAATTTTTTGAATAAACCAGTGTAGGTATGTGCCCATGAAATTAAAAATGTATATAGATACTAAGAAGTACAGGCAAAAGTAGGTAGTTGAAAAATTTGCATACGAGTGGAAAAATAAAAGAAAAATGTTCCTGAATATTTATCATAATTAAAAGTTTTATTTTCCCAATGGAAATCAAGAAAAATAAAATAAAGTATAATTTAAGGTCATCGAGGTAAGGTGGGCTCTTGCCTTCATTCTTTTTTGGGTGATTAACAAAATATTTATGCGTAGACTCGTATGTAAATATAAGGTTGTGAGTAGGTACCTACGCTCCAGATTTAGAAGAGGTCATTGAATAGGTACTCAGTTTATACTTACTCGAGCTTATTTTGGGCAACATTTTCATTTTGAGCTGTTCGGCAAAATGGACACATTTGAAGACAGTATTGGAATATTTCAAAATCAGCTAATACAATGGGTTGGTTAGCTCGAAGCCTAGTGTTGTCTGTCTTTATTACTTTCTATTCGAATGACAAATTGGTAGTGCAAACTTCTATCTGCTATGCCTTCGTCAGTTTTGCATCCCAGAATTTCCCAAGTAAAAAAGTCTGACTAAGAGAACACACATGCTTACTTGTCTCCCGAATTAAGCTTCTTGTAAGAAACGGATATACGGGTCAAAACGAAAAATACGACTCAGGCGAGAAAAACAAACGCCAAGTTGACGATCACCACAGTTGCAAATGTATTTTGAAGAAGTAGCCTAACAAGGTGCCACCTAAATGTATATTCCAAACAAAAGGTACCTCTGCTTATGATCACCTCCAAAATTATGTAAGGGTCACCATGGCACTGAACACCAACTCATCTCGATCTTGCAAAAATCTTAAACTACCGATGTTGCAAGCATCAGACTATTGCTGTTCCTCTGATCTTACACTAATCTAAATCGTATTGAGGATTGAATAATCCAGGGTTGGTTGATCTTCTGCTGTGCTCCTACTGATCGGACACAGATTTGGTACTGATCTTATACTAATCTTCCAAGCATCTGGTATTGTTATTGTTCTTTTACATTAGCAGTGATGTACCACCTATCTCGATCTGGCCCAGTTGGATGATCTGACTGATCTCTCACTGTTATGTAGCTTTACAATAATTGATCCTTGTGTATTTAAAGCCAGCGCTTAATTCCTGACAGCGAGAGATATAGAGATCTATGTTTTGTTTATGGACAATTAGTCACTTTCTTTGCGATTTGGAAGCATTTAGCAATTATTTTGGTCTTGAATTTATCTGGCACTAGCATTGATCGAATATTTGCGCAAAAGTCATTTTATATTGATATGTTGGTCCTGACTTACCATCACTTTGATATTGATATACTGGTCCTGACTTACCATACCAAACTAAAACCTACCGAAGACGGATGTATATGCTAGATCTAGAAAAAACCT
Source organism: Cheilosia vernalis (assembly GCA_949126925.1). Classification (NCBI taxonomy): domain Eukaryota; kingdom Metazoa; phylum Arthropoda; class Insecta; order Diptera; family Syrphidae; genus Cheilosia; species Cheilosia vernalis. The sequence continues at coordinate 10,827,482 of OX421362.1, forward strand.
TGGCATAATCTTAAACTGAACTATATTGATCTCTCAGTAATCCACTAGTCCACTAGGTACTCTTATCGATACAGCTGATCCAGCGTTACCAGATAGCTCTGAAAAACCCCCAGATTTGGCTACTTTTCCCAAGAAAACCCCCTACTTTTTTATATTATTTTTTAAACGTGTTTTTGTACGACTTAAAATAAGAAATTTCGAAATCGAAACGCCAACATGTAAGTTTGGTTCTCCGAATGCAAGAGTTTGCGCCAAATAAGAGCAACGTATGTTGTATTCTGAAAATATCTTGTAAGAACTTACAGAGCCCTTACCTAACTTTGATTAAATTGTTGTTTTTTATAAAAGGATTATAGCGAAATGTAAGTAAAATATAATTAAAAAAAAAACAATTTCTCCCCCCAGATTTCCCTGTCGACCAAAAAAACCCTAAATCTGTGGGAAAAACCCCCAAACTGGCGTCACTGAGCTGATCTACCAAAGACTTTTTAAAGTTTTGGGACAGGGCTTCCAAATCATTGATCTAGTACAACCTTGACTTCCTCAAGATTTTGTTAACTGGCCTCAGCATATAATGTCAGATCACTTTCTTAGCTTGAAGTCTTTGCACATGAGATTTTTTCAAAACTATCTGACAGAAGAAAAAAATTCTAGGCCAGATCGGAGATGAGTCACGTGATATATACTCGTATTGTATGCATTTGCTGGTGACATAGCAATGGACCTTTTCACATGTCTTACCTTCAATTGAATCACTTCGTTCGATCATAACGACGAGCGACAGTTCGAAAACCATCCCAAAATTATTTCCCTATAACTCCGTGGTGTCCATAATCTATCAGCCGTTGAGTTGCTCCACATATTTCGTCACTCAAAACTTAATTTCCATGATTAATATTTATAAATTTTAAACAATCAACAACCGAGCATTTTATTTTAAGTCGCCTTCGTCTGCACTCATTTGACTATCGCTTAAGTGGACCCTTAATGGCAAAACATTAATTTTGTGGAAAAAAAAATACTACCAGTGAAACTAATCAACCGTACGAAGCGGTTATAAAAAAAAACAAGCATAATAGTTCCTCTCTCAAAACTACAACTGATCAAAAATTCAAAAATGTCACCGTTTAAGTGTCTCCATCCATCCACAGGTAGGTTAAGATAGGTAAATAAAAGAGAAAAACCAGAAACAATACAGAAATTATTTATTGATTAATTTAAATGTAAATTGCCTCCAACGTTGAATGTATCTCATCTTTGCTACCGTCATCATCGTCATGATCGGCGTCATTGGTGGACACACACACACAACAAAGACATAACTCGTTCGTCTCCATATTATACTAAGTGGAAGTGCTAAGATTGGAGTGCATCTCCATTCGTTTGTCGAATATGCATCTACGAGATGAATATTCAATATCGAAAGAGATTTTTCAAGACTATACCTGGAGTCTTATGCATCTGCCATGGACAATTTGGGCTAATTTATTCATAATTAGGAACACATTCGTACATTGTACCCTCCATTCTACGACACATCGCACAGAAGTGAAAAATATATATCTGTCAGTGTTTGTGATTCCCTTTGTTATGATCTTCTCGTTTTGTGGGCTTAATTTCTCCCGCTTTATCACTATGAAAGCATTTTCGATCGCCATTAATTTTTGTTGACCTTCCAATTCTTGGAGATTCGTTTGGTGTGTCGGGCTGCTGCTCATTGGGAATTCAAAAATTCTTCAAATGGAATATAAATTATTAATATTAAAATGTGGTTGTTCTTCCTCTTCGTAAATGACAACGACGACGACAAGATGGAGATGATGTAAAAAGAAAGATGGTGAAGATTTGATAACAAAGGTGACCGCATCGCGGTACTAATTAAGCCACCGGAGTTACTGGTCACTTTGCGCATTTGCACAGAAAGAAGATGGAGTTTAATGGCGGTGCATTATTATTATTATTATTTCCTTTGTAGATATGCTGGAACATGTTAAATTAACCGATTAATCGGGAATGAGAAGGATTTTTATCACGAGTCGGAGAATTTTTCATGAAAGAGCTACCAAATACGCTTAATTGGCAGGGAAAATGCGTCGCTCGGAGGTCACGGGTATTTTCGTTGCCTTGCGGTTACTAATCGAAGCGATTAAGCAGATGGAAGGGATGTGATAAAAGGATTTGAACGATCTTAAGGGACTCGTTTTGAATGAATTTCTCTTTAAATTTGGTAATTATTTGAGTGTTTTGACAGCGATATAGATTTGGGGTTGAGATTTTATGAAATACCGTCGGCATATTAAAGGAGATGCGTCGTGTGTAAAGGATGGGTCTTGTTTTATGAAATAAATGACTGAAGGAGATACCAGGGAGATTATCAACATCGACAAACAGAATTTTAAGCATTTCTAAAAATAGCACCATTTATGAATCGAATGTCAAGTGGAGCGTATGCCTTCACATAGTGTAATTAATGAGCTTTAGTGCGAATAAATTGCACAAGAGACACATCTAAGAAAGGATCAAAATAAAATAGCCATATAAGCAGGTAGATACCTAACTGGTAGTATGATTCATAAAGCGAAAGTTGGTAGTTACATATGGATTGAATTTGAAGTGCTGGTTGAGGACCAGGTCCACCCCGGACTGTAGCGCCACCTAAATAAGTAAGTAAGTATAAGTGCCGCCCAGATAGGTATAGTGAAAAGTTACCACGTTGATAAATATATATATCATTTTTTTTTACGTCAGCTTAAACTAGAATTCAGATTCTTTAGACTGTTTCCGGATGCAACACATTTTCTGAGCACATATCGAAACGTGTTGTCTTTTTGAAAAATCGAAAGAACAACTGTTTATGCGCCATAAAGTGATATTTACCTGGTCAAGGCCCAGATCCATTCCTGACTGTGGCGAGAAGAATATGTTCAATTGAATCGGCTGTAAGATGGCTGAGAAATGTAGATTACAATCCTCAACTGTGTTTCGAAGACTTGAAAGGGTAGATGAAGACCGTACCTAAGTTGATACTCCCAGTTGGTAAGGAGCCTATAAGGAGCCGAATAAGGCAATAAAATCTCTGACCTAGTCTACAAATGCTGTCAAATCAAATAACGATGGACGATTTTCTAAACGAGCTTTTTAAGAGTTTGTATACAGGTAGTACTTGCTTTCGTTATAAATATTCCATTGCATTTGGGAAGGCAATATAGACTTGAAAGGGTTTCAAGGAAGCCTGTCACTAAACTTTTACTTACATGGTTTGATTACAATATACTTATGTCCTGTATGTTGTCCAACCTATTAACCGGTAATCGGAGAATAATTGAAGGCATTTCGAAGCAGTTCTTCCATTGGTGTATCTAGATCTACCCTGAGACCATAAAAGTCAATTTGGGTAACTTGATAGCCTATTTTTTGCAGTACTGTACTTATAGAAAACGTCGAAAGCCAAACGAAAAATTAAATGAAAAGCTCTAGTTCTAATGTTGGAAAAGTCGTATTCATTTGAGTTCTATAAGTTCGGTCAGACGAATCGGATGTTTTTTTGGCAAATGATAAGAGAACACCTATACGACTGGTATTACCGTGTAAAGTTGGCTCTTTTCCAGAACGTATTGCGGTTATGAAAAAGCTTTTATTTAGTACTTTTGTCAACATCTACTCAACTAAATGTAAGTGCAACATTATTTAAAAAAAAGAACATCTTGTTTACCTTGCACTCTTCAAATCTTAAATTGACCGAACATATATTTGAACTGAATTAGCCGATTATATAAATTGGCAAAGAATTCTAGATATCAGTCATTAATCTATCTAGATTCGGAGAGGTGAGCAATGAAATAATTTTCTTGAATAAAGGAAAAATCGTAAATAATGGCGACTGTATTATTTATGGGTTTGATATGTGTGTTCTTAATAATTTAATTCATTTTTCTTTAGTAATAGAGAACATAACGACGTAAGGTCGATGCAGAGAAAAGGGCCTATTCATGAGTACCTAATATTCTAATGCACAACATAAGAAACTAGAGCTTCAATAAGGAAGTTTTCAAAAATTCGTGGAAATGAAACACATGCCATTTTTTTAACGTTTTAATCATGTGTAAGACTGCCTCCATATACCAACACACAAGATTAATTTAAACATGGTTTTTCAGCAAAATATTCGATATAAACTAAGTTGCGATGTATGTTTGTAGTACATTTTAAAATGAAAGAAAACAAACATAGAATTCATGTTGCACACTGAAAGGATAAGGCAGTTCTAAGTTTTAAAACAAACATCACTTAACCGGATTGTGGGTATATGCAGCAGCAGCACTGCCTGACAGTAGTTTTTCTGATCGCATGTTTCGAAAGCTGTACCTTACCTACCTACTTGCATTTTTGTAATTTTTGTTAGTTTTTTTTCATAGAAATTTCACCGCCAAATGTTCGAGGTGCTAAGAAGTGTTTTCACGAATACCTACTCAATTTTAGGTTCAATGTCTAAATTGGAATATTTTCCACGGTTTTGAAAACCATTCTGTTTGCAGATCAATTTATTTTCGTTTAGAATTTACAATTTGTTATAGCACAATTTACATAGTTTAAATACATAGATATGACAAATTTATGTCGTTCTACTGGAAAAAGTTTACAAGTGGCAACAAATTATAAAATAAATCACCAAATCGCTGTCAAAAGTCAATTTCTTTTCCCAAAATTGTAGTTACAGTGTTGGGGAAGTTAGAAAATAATAAAAATGATAAACGGGACGTAATGTATGCAAATAAGTTGTTATCTAAAACTAAATCTGGTGGACAATTAATTGTATCCTTTAATGGTGTTCTGTAATTTGCCTTCATACATTTCACAATAGGAGTCTGTATACATTGAATCTTATCTTGAGTGTATGAATTACCTACATCAAAAATGTTCACAACGTTTTCTGTATGATAGAAAGTTTGAGGTAGATATCCCGGTAGGAACTAACAAATCATTAAAAGAGAGAACTCTTTGATATAATATATGACAAAATTTATTTCTCTTTTAAACATTTTAAGTTTCGACTATAGCTATTTAAGGAGTGCCCAACAGATATTTTCCAAGAAATTGAGTAAATTGATTTAAGTACATGCTTCTGTAAATTTAAGGTCGAGAATAATATTTGTTATTAGGTTCCTAAGAAGGCCCTGTATTTTTGGTTCTTTAATTTACATTTACAAATATGGGAATGATAACGTAATCCTTTCCTAAGTGCATGGTCTAGCTTCTAATTTTCTAGATTTATGGTTGCTGCGATTTGTCTTCTTTGAACTTTTTATTATACCTACGCATTATAAGTGTCCACCTTGTGAACGAGTACCTCTGTTCCCTATTAAATTCTCATGTTGTGCTGATGTATAGATATTTAGAAATAATTCAGTTGCCTAAGCTAAGTTAAGGTTGACCTGATCGTACGAAATAAAGCCACAAACCATAGAACACGCTAAGACTTTGTGCTGTGTAGTCACCTACCTCAGCATGTTTAATTATTTTTCAACAATTATCACAAAAGTCTAGTACCTACTCCCTTTAAGTAGAGTAAGGCAACGTCAATTTAGCTGTTGACTGTGCTGGAAACATGAGTAGGTACCTACCTAATTCGTAGGTGGGTATAGCACCACTTCATACGCGAACTATGTCTTTATTTTGATTACAATTCCTGTTAAGAAATGACTTTGTAAACATGAAAAGTCCATTGTAAGAGAATCAATGCCACAGACTCTAGAATGTCTCATTGACCTGGTTTACATATTATTTCATTCAGCGGCTCCCCTAGGCTTGAGAAAAAAAAGAACAACTTAAATGAACTGCATCGCGGAGTGGCCTAGGTATGCATATGGAAAGTGTCACAACAGGAGAATAGGTATTCACCCCTAGGTATGTACCAATTTAATTTCCATAAATGTCAAATTGGCTAGCTCACTATATATAAATAATGTTTCTGAGCCTGAATTGGAGTAACCACTGAGTAGTGGTCCTCCAACACAAAAACAAATGCCTTATCTGTGACAACAAACACAATCTTGGACGTATGCAAACTATTTCAGTAGATACCGACAAGCACAAGATGCCATGTCCTAGCGAGTTAAGTGAACCTAATAGCTTATTAAGGGGTTATAGAATTTCTCTGCAGGTAGACCCAGTCATTCACCAGATAGGTATTGCCATTTGCCTCACGAAATATTCCACTCACCTCGTTCAGATCTCGATCGGTCCTTAAGCTGTTTAACAATTCCATATTTAACAGTTCCAAATTGTATCATTTTATTGATAGTATCTGTATTATCTTTGAAATCACTTCGCATTTCACCCAATATAGATATCAAATTATTTTTCTTTTAATTCAACAAAAAAAAAGTGTGAACAAAATAAAAATTCAACACGCGGACGATACCGAAGAAAAAATTAACTAAGCCAAAACCCGCACTTCTTGGCGCACGTTCAGCGTGTCCGTATCCGTCCGTTTACTGCATTCGAAGTATCATCTCGATATTTGGAGCTTTAATTCACGTTCCATAACTTTTTGTCACTTGGCAATCCACTGTTATTTTCACACTTTATTTAATTTCATTTTTATTCTTTGTAATACCTAAAATAGATTCACAAAAATAATCCTTTTTTTCCTTGTTAGCATACGCGGCGGATTACATACATCAGTTAATAGGTAGGTAGATATTTTTTTTTCACAAAACAACGGAATAAACACGAAACAATTTTTTTGTTTTTAAATCACATCAACTACCTATGGGATGTGTGTTTACACTGCAGGTTGCCGTCATCAACTGTCATCATTATTTTCGAATAAACGAATAATAACTCTAGGTGCTCATCATCGTCATAATAATTGAAACATGTATCTGGATACACATATGTACCTACGTGTACATTACATAGGCATATACTTAGCACACTGCGCCTCCCTTCCCACGTACGGAGTTGGTAGGTATGTGTTTCGGCCACGTTATGGTCTCCAGCTGACCAGTAAAATCATATTAGATGTTAGATACAAGAAAAAAAAATATCGAAAAAAAATGAGATATTGTGTCTAGATATTCGGAAAACACGAAACGAAATTTCTTGGTTTAATAAAAGGTTTTTTTTTACGAATCTAATTCGGTTGCGATTACGATGTGAGCGAACGCGGCACTCTCCGTGATATGGATATGGTCGGAACGCGCGTCAAAATAGCACTGACACAACAACAGTACGACGACAGGAAAAATCACTCAATTTTGGTTTCTTTTTTATTTTTGTCGACAATCTCTCTTTCGCTCTGGTGGGCAACTCTTTGCGTTTCGTTTTTACCTTCACAATTTTTTTTTCCTTCTCTCCCTCTCGGGCAATGGCAGTTCGAATGTTTTGTCTTTCTTCGCCTCATGTTTCGTCTCTCTTACACCTGAACGGGGAATTATGAGCGAGCGACGACCAACTGGTGATGAGATCCTAAACGGCTTAGAGTGAGTGAGATACAGGGTGCTTTGGGGGTAAATACTTCTTTTTGCATGGAGTGAGTGAAATATTTTTGAAATTATGATTGCATATTCAGTCAGTTCCTGTCAGATTTTATCCACCCAAAAGGAGTCGTATTAGGCGAGACAACAACAAGAAGATGACAGCTGTCATAAATTCAACTGGACCCCACCCCCTTCCAATGGGTAATTACGGCGAATCCAATCGCAAATAACCCGACGGCAACAGCAAGACTAAAAAAAACGAAAAAGAGGGCGAAATGAAAAGTCAAACCCATATTTATCCCCACCACTTTCTTTTTGACGACGAAAAAAAAAACAAATGAAATTCATAATTCTCATACACACTCTCGCAAAGGAGTACCTATCAAAAAAAAAAAAAAAGCACCAATAACATAAACCGGAATCAAGAAAGAGATGGCAGACCTGCTGTCATATGCATATTAACCGCGCTACCTACCAACACCACTAGCGTGCACCACTCCACCGTCCAAGTACAATATAAAGATGAAACAAAAAACCCAGCTATGATTTTCATCATAACTCTGTTAGGTACTTCTTTATTTCCTCTCCGACTACCGACTCAAACTCAAAGTGCGCTGCTCTCTTGGTTTGGTTGTTGTTTTGCTTTTTTGTTCACCTTTCCCAGTCAACCATTTACACAGAATGTTCGAAGTGGAAGAACTGGTTGCGAAGTTAGTTGTGTCCTTTTCTGACTTCCAATTGGATTGGTTATTTGGGTGATTGTTCTTGTTTTGTAAGAGAGAGGTGAGTTTTGTGGTGGTTGGGGAACTCTTATACACTGGGATTTTCGAAACGTAAGAGAGGATTTCGAAATATGGCCGCTGCTCGCCGCTCGGGCTCGCGCTGAAGATAACAACGTCAACGTGTATGCAATGCAATGCTGTATGATTGGATATTGTACAATGGATTTACACAGAGATGAAGATAGATAGGAATTAAGCAAAATGTGTTATTCCTTTGAGTTAAATACAGTGATCTGTTTTGATATTGCATTTCTCATACCTAATGAGTATTTAAATTCTGGGTTTATTTACCCCAATCCCACATTGTACTTAGGTTAGGTAGGTATACCTACAACACTTAAGATTAAGATAAGCTAAAACGCCAGCAAAAAAATTCTTAGCAAATTTCGTTCATATTTAAATGATTGTGGGCTCCTTCTTCTTCAAAGATACCTATCCTGCCAAGTCAGACTTCGGCAGGATGTCGTTGATATTGTTGTAAGCGATAGTTTGACATTGCTTCATTGAACTTTCAAAACGGCAACTTTCTTATCGCAATTCTTAAGGCTGGGTGGCAGGGGTAGACGTTTCTGCGCCCTGTAGTTTCTCGCAGTTCTTAAGAGATAATTGACCGGAGTAAACGGTTTTCAATAGCCAGCAAATAGACGCAGGTAGCTATTGAAGCACAATTTTATTTTTCGACCTTGATGTTGCATAAAGTACCAAAAACCCCCATTTTTGGGTGTTTTTTCTGCGCCCCGGTGGGGCAATCCCTAGATCAAACATTTTTATTTTTTTTATGATTTACTTTTGCTACCAATGAACTGCTCGAGGTAGCTATTGAAGCACAATTTTGATTTTTTGTGCTTACCATCTTAAAACTGCAGGTTAATATTACTAAAAGCAAACAATCTTTGTGGAGGAACAAGGAACTATTTTTTTAATCTGTAAAAAAGAGAATGGGCTTTGCATATTTGTATGTCTGCTCAATGAATAAAAGTTTGATGTTTAGTTCATAAAATAGGTAAATTCGAATTTTGAAAATTTTACTATTTTACTGCATTCTGAATTTTGTTTCAGAGTTTACGCACACTTATACAATGTAGTTCACAAAATATCCGACATGGCGTTATTCGATTTTTCTTTAAATTTACTCTCTATTGAGAATATTTATAGTTTGCAGATTTTCGCTCACTAGAGCTGCTTGAACAAAAAATGACAAAAATTTGTTTATTTCGTTTTGTTTGGGTTTCTGATAGATACATACTATTATTCTTGCTGTTTGATAAAGTGAAGAAAGCAACAATGAGATAAATTTTGATAATCCGAGAAAAATTTATGTGAGAGTGTGTGGGGACTGGATGATGACTTTGTTGTTGTTGATGTGTTTGAATTTTTTGCTTTGTTTGTAGGAGTTTCAAATATTAATGTTTTATACATATTTCATTGGAAAAGGCAAACGTTCAATATTTGTGTTTTTATTTAGATATTCTGAAATAATTTGCTTACTATTTTCTACTGTTACGAGTTCAGATAATTGAAAAAAATAGCAAGATGCCGAAGGTGTTAAAAATAAAAACACATTCATTTGGCTTTAAAATATTAATTATTTTTGCTTTATAAATTCAAAATAAAATAATTAAAATAGGTAGTGTAATTAAAACATTCCTGTATAGTGCATTGTCAACACTAATACAAAGTGAAAATGGTATTATTGTTGAACGGTGTGGACTTTTTATTGCCCTTCATCAGCTAGAGTCTAGAGACTTAATAATTATGGAAGGTGTAGAAAAAGAAATTAATTGTTTGAAAATAAATTATGAACATCTATTTGGAGCTAAAAGACTCAAAAACTTTTTTTTTTTTAATTTAAGAGCAAGTTCATATTACCAAGAGATAATTTAGCATTCCAGTGTTTGGGCCCTATGATTTTGTGTAGGTACTTATTTACTAAAATTAAAAGAAGATGCATTCTGAGAGATGTAAATGCAAAATCCGAGAAAATCTAGGGCATATACAAGTATCGAACACCTAACAAAAAACAAAGTCCATAAGTAAATTTCTGCTTAGATTAAATGCCCTGTTTGATTGTTCTTGTTTTTTTAATCTCCTTTTACATTGTGCTGGTAGAGATGCTCAGTATGACTTTCAGATGTAAAAAAATCACCTTATTCCTGTCAGCTGTCTGGTTAAAAAGCATATACGCTTTAAAGTAGTACTAACACTTCCCATCCCGTTTCTTTCCGCTCGACACTAGACTCCTAAAGAAAAACCGATATAATGTAATAATCGGTAAGAGTGATATGGAACTGACTACATAATACGTATACATTATATTATTCTATAATAAATTTTGGTGAATTGAAGTTTTTAAATACGAGTACCTAGGTATAAAATGACTAAGAGAAGCTCTGCTTTTCTAACTGGCAGATAATAAAAGTGCTTAACTTGCTAAGCATTAACGTGACTTAAATTAGACTGCAAGTTCACAGTGAAGCGTTGAGAATAAGAAGGTGCTAAGTGACATTTTTGAAAATTTTTTATCCGATAAAGGTGTTATGTGACAACTTAAATTTTAATCTATTCGCCGATACTCTACTGTACTTATTATAGGAGTTGGATATGGTTAAAGGTGGTAAATACACACATTTTTCAGGTTTCGTAGCGGAAAAAAGTGCTGTATAAAAGCGTTTAAGACATTAATTTGTACAAAAACACCACTTATTATAACGTATGTATAATAAATGAAGTCACGTTGTCTAAAATAGTATTTTCTTTATTTACTTTTGTTTCGTGTTACCGAACTCCAACTTCGGTTTTAGGCAGATTTATGGGCAAACAACTTTAAACCTCTTTTACTTGAAACTAGAAATTTGTCACTTCACACCTTCTCATTCTCAACGCTTCAGTTGATATAATAAAACACGTAATAACATATCGAACATATCGTTTTTAGTTCCCAAAAATGTGTAGATTACCCACATATCATTAAATGAATGTATGTAATTATGTATCGCCTTAGTAGTACAGAATACTAACAGCCATATACTTCGATTGTCTCACAAAGGCCGAAACGTACAGTTAAAAAATTGATACAACTTTCAGCTTACTAAAATTTAAGAAAAGTTCTAATAATATTAGCGGTAACAAAGATTGTGCAACCCCTTGGATAGAATTCCGTGAAAGGACAATAATAAATACATAAATGAATAGTGTATTATCCTAGGCTAGGTTCGGTGGGTGTTTCGCATAGATTCTAAGTTTAACTATACAAGAAACCCATCCCAGACCCGCAAACAAAGCAAAAGCAACAAACAAGCCAAAACCAATTTTATATAAAAATATAAATTATTGAATCTTGGATAAATATCTTGAAAAGTAGAAAATTTGCCATTGGATTTGTACGTAATTCGTAGAAAACTGGATATCACACACACTAACATTTTCAGTCTATTCAGACAGAGTTTGCAGCTCAATACAGCTAGCCTATCGCCCTAGGCAGCCAGCTTGTCCTTTTTGTTGTTGTTTGTTTTGATTTGTTTTGATTTTTTGTGCAGCGAATTTTTTGTTATTTTTATTTAGTGAACGTTGAGCGAGTTCTCATTTTACAGACTCTGTAGTCACAAATGTGATCTTAATGGGGTAGGGTGTGCTCGGCTATTTGAAATTCTGTGCACTAATACATGTAAGCATGTTTACATGAGCTCGGAGTTCATAGCTGAGGGACACCCACTCTTAAGCTTAAGATTACACTTGTCATTTTTTGTGGTAAATTTTTACATGTCGACGCGACGTTATTATGACTTGTCCTAAATGCGTCGCTACTCACAACGTCTGATCGCCTGTCAAGCGTCTGGTCACGCGTCACGCTGGCCCTGGCTCCAGACTGTCGCAGTGTACCTACCTACTCTCATGAGAGACACACGAGTGACAATAGAAAAAGTGAATTTTTGTGACGTTAGCATGTCTAGATTTTGCCACGAAATGTGACAGGTGTCTTAGCTTTAAAAATTTGTAGAAACGTCTATACCTAGGGATAGGTATGTAGGTAGACATTAATAATATAAACGACCGATTCAAAATCAAGTAAGAATTTATTACTTGAGAATTATATAAAACAATAGTTATGTGCTTACAAAAAAATAACAAAAAAAAAAAAAATTATGAAAACTCTAAGTTTACAAGGAACAAGTAAAATATAACAGGAACTGCATTGAGCATTGATCATTGAGTTATCTAAAGAGAACGAAGAATACCTACCATAAAATTTTATTAAATAACATACTTACCTACAAAGATTTTTTCCGGTATCACCATATTCAATCGGACCATGGAAAGAATGATGTGCTTAAGGTTTTCCTTGAAATGACAATACATTTAGACTTCTTAGGGTCAATAAGATGCGAATTCTGTTGCGACCAATTAAAGATTTTATTAAAATCAGAATTTATGCAGCTGACGCAGTTACCGATTTTGTCAAGTGAACAGCTCGTGTGTAGCTGAGTATCGTCAGCATACATTTCAACACAGGAGTTAGTGACGATGGAAGTCAACTCATTGACATACAGGGAAAAGAGTAGGGGTCCTAGGATGGAACCGTGCGGAGCTCCGCATGTTTTGGGAGGAATGTCTGAAAATCACATAAGTACATAATGCTGACGACCAACAAAATATAAGAAGAAGTTAAACGCACAGCGGAAGAAGAGAAGTTGTATAGGTACCTACCTATAGGGTTTTCCAATAAGAGCTGCTATTTTGGTATTCAAAGAAAAATGTAATTTTTTGAGATAAATGATCGGATGTTTATTTCATAATAAAGTGGAAAGTATGCCGTTAATAATGAAAAACAACATCAGACAAATGGCCACCACGAGCACGCATACAGGACCCATATCCTTTTCATGAAATTTTCCATAACCAAATCGCAAAGTGGCTGCCCTATGTCCTCGATAGCCTCACGAATTTTATCTTTGAGGTATTGAATCGACACTGGTCTGTTGGCGTAGACCTTATCTTTCTCGTGGCCCCAAAGGAAGAAGTCGCAAGGTGTTAAATAACAAGATCTCAGTGGCCAATTGTGATCACCTCTTCGAGAGATAACACGGTCCAGATTGATGAGAACACAATAAATTATTTGAATTTAGATACCTATGAATTTGCTTCTGCATAATTTTTTCAAAAACTTTGTAAAGAAAAGAGAGTAGGTATAGCAATAGAACACAAATCGTTATCTGTACGATTCTTGGGAACAGGTATGGTTTTAGAATTCTTCCAGACTGAAGAGAACACACCTGTTGTAAGGATGTGGTTATAGGCATGGGTGACATATGGTAGAATATTGGGCAGAATAATTTTTACAAACTTAAGGTGAATTACATCATCTCCAACAGAGCAGTGGCGTAGCGTGGGTTGGGGCCGCCCGGGGCAGACCCAATCTTTGCCGCCCCTAGTAGTTTTTTACACACAAAAAAAAAAGCTTTGTCTACGGTTTCAAGTCTTACCTACACATATGTATTTCAATAAACTTGGAAAAATTTCAACATTTTACAAAGATTATACTTTAAGAGTTTACAGCCGGCATTTTCTAGCCCTGACAACAGTATATAGAACGCAATACACATTATTTGAATTACATGTTTTTAATAGCTAGGTACGTCCAAACTACATTAGATATTTTACTCTCTTAGCGACACACAAAAGAGTCTTACAAGAATAAATCAAGCAAAAAAAAAAAAATGTGTGTGCAATTCTCACAATTAATATGCCCCTGCTTCGGAAGATTTCAACACTGCATCGTCGGTGGCGTGTGTTAAGCAGTGATCCCAGATTGTGGGGAAAATTTTAGCGTATGGCATAGTTGACTTAGCTTAACAAAGAAGTACGCTCCCTGCATAATTCTGCATATGAGTTTGTAACCACACGCAGTTTGGTCCGACAGATCGAATATAGACCGAATTTTCGCACTGAAGCAAATCTTGGAACAGACGAGTGAATTACAAGTCGGCACTCAACGTCTTAAACTTAAAAAAAATTGCTTTTATTACTTCTATCTAAGGAAGAAACATTCCTTATTCCAAATATTTCGTGTATAGAGATTTCAACCCCTTGTAGATATTACAAAAACAACAAAAAACACAAGAGCATGGACAAGGACAAGTGAAATGTTAAAATTAAACATAAATTGTTTGTTATTAGGTATTATAAACAAAACACTATTACGCGAATTTATTCCACATTAGGTCTTTTCCTTTACTTTTTTAGGAAAAATGGAAAAGTTAGGGAACGCTTTTGTAGTACATAATCTATGATAAAATGACAGTTACATAATTCAAATATTCAAAAAAAGTGTTAAAAAAAGTCAGATAAACTCGAGGAATCTGTTTATTTAGGAAGAAAATTAATTACATCATCTTAATAGAGGAAAGTGATTTGAAAGTTAAAATTCGAAAGATTCTCGGTGGATGGGTTATATCTGGCTCTTTCGACGACGATCTCTTTTACAGAGTTGAGTAAAAATTCGTAAAAAAACGTAAGATTTAAAAGTATTATGCAAGAAAACGCGAAAGTTTTTGTTTCTTCTTAGGTACCTGGATAACTAATTTTCAATAATAAAGACCACGGCAATAAGACAATACTGATAACTTTGTCAACTAGAATTTTTGTGTATGTTTGCAAACTTAACTTCATTTGAGCAAAATAAAACAAAATTACACGAACTCAACAGAGAAGTATTCCTGCAATGTAATAAAATGTAGTTCTATACTAGGGAGCAGCGTTCATTGGATTTTGTTGCTAAGCAACACAAGGAATGTTTCATTACTTACTGCGTGAAGCAGTGCTTATGCTTTTGAACCTTGTAAATAAATTCGCTGAACAAGAATAGGAATCCGTTTTATATATTTTAAAATTGTAGCAGCTCCAAATTGCCGCCCCTAGCAAAGTGCCGCCCGGGGCCTGTGCCCCCCTTGCCCCCCCCCCCCTCGCTACGCCAGTGCAACAGAGTTAGATTTTATCGAGAGTATACACTCAACCACTTCTACTTGTTCCACGAGAGAAAACTCGAAAGCTTAATGGGCACATTATGCTGCTGTTGCCGTGTTGGTGAGGTTCAATACATGCGAGGTAGATGAAACAGTAGAACGAATGCATAAGACACAAAACATCGATTTAGTTCATAACCATCAACATCAACATTATCGAGGAGGCGGTTCCGTTCATTTCCTACGCCAATTTCTTTCAAGTTCTTTTAAAAATTTTTACCAGAGAATGAGTCATTTAATCCTCCCAAAAATACTGACTGTCGCAAAAGAATGGTTGTGGGATGCTGGGCCCACAGTACCTACCTGCTGCACCAACTATTTATTTATTCTTGCCACTGCTATATTGTCTGCCAAAGTAAATAAATTGAAGCTCTTATGAAATCTGTGACAGCTGAACTTGGTCATAGCATGATAACGTTAAATTAAAAGGGACCCTATCTATGACCGAGCCTTATGTTATCGGTATACCTAGGTTGCGACACGATACATTTGGGACAAAGTCTTTTTCTTTCCCTATGTTTCTTTGCCCTTTGATTACCCGATGATTACTCAGTCCCAAGATAAGTTTATGAAAAATAACTTAAATCAACGCAAACGCAAACAATAACAATTAGAGTAACGTGCATTGCGGTTGATGGTTAGGTGGGAGCAAATATTTTTGGAGTTATTTCTAAGGCTCCTTTTTGAAATCTACTAAAATACGAATTTATTATTTTTTTTTGTTAGTAGGTAGTGGTAGTTATTCGGTCTAAAATAATGTTTGTAAAATTGGTTATTTTCTTTGGAAAATTCGGTTATTTGTCCGATTTTATTTTTAATATTGGCAACCGTGGTACCTACCCACATCTGTTAAAATCCACTTGCCTATGATGGTATATGTAAGGCTTGCAATGTTACGACGTACAGTCTCAATATTATTTCACATGGGACTTATCTAAAATAAGTAGGTAGTACCCACCAACCAAATTTCCTACGAGTGCGATTTTTGTTCGAGTCTCTGTTGAAAAAAACAACTAGGTAGGTAATACAAAAAGTTTAAACGCTGTTAAGAAATACACTTTATCAGTTTTTATCAACCAAGTTTCTAGATAAATATCTACCAGCCAGTTATTTGAATTCTATAGATAGTTTGTTATCTACGAAGATAAAAATTGGAAAGAAATTGAGAGATCGGATATTCTTAGCCGAGTTTCCTTAACAAGTCGACTCAGTTACTTTGAATCCACTAACTTTGTGAAGCTATATTAACAGCATTAATTTTTTTATAATATCTTTGCAGGTACCTACTACCTATACCAACGTGCTTTAAAACTTGGTCTTATGTGACGGCACAAGTAGGTATAGGTACATACTAAAAATGGGCCTAATGACGCTTTCGCAAAGAGTCGTAATAAGGCTAGACTTTCAGGTTTCAAAATATCTAGGTAGGTAGGTAGGTACTTCTATTTCAATTGGGCTGAGATCTACAGTCAGTACGTAAATACCTACCTACCTATCTGCTTGAAATTAGTAGAACCTACCTTACCTACTATAGGTAGGTACCTACGTAATCATAGGCCACAGATTAAACCATTAAATCATGCGCTGCCCAGATCCCGGAGCTTAGGCTTAATTCGACGAGATAGGCACTTCTGGGCACAATTACTTGTCTTAAGTATAAGTACCTATGTAGAATCTATAGGTACGATACCTATAATATAGGTATAGGGTAGGGACATAGGTAAAGGCATGTTGACATAAATATTTATTATTATTTTATAGCGGCACCTTTAAGTGTCATTGATAAAATGTTGTGCATTGATTGTATCATTTATCTGTACTTTAGATAGGTAGGTAACTGCCCCTAAAGTCAATTTTACGTAGGTACCAAAGCCGTCACAAGTTACTGTCCATGTCCACTGATCAAATGCAAATGCCGTCGGAGACACTTGAGTAAAATTCTGTTCATATCCAAGATGTGAGATGCCCCAAATCACCACTTTCAAGTGCACGTATTGTGGTAAATAAAACTACCTACCATTTCTTATATAAAAATATAAAGGCTGAAATCAAATTTGTGCATA
Organism: Cheilosia vernalis; assembly: GCA_949126925.1. NCBI lineage: Eukaryota > Metazoa > Arthropoda > Insecta > Diptera > Syrphidae > Cheilosia > Cheilosia vernalis. The sequence continues at coordinate 10,844,827 of OX421362.1, forward strand.
TTCCTAAAACGGAGAATACTCTACTCGACACCTTCCTCAAACCGCAAACCGCCACAACTTCATCCATCAACTATCAGACTAAACAAACTCACCAGCTGCCATTCATTTTGCTATCAGTTTCGAATTAAATTCGAACATCTCACGCTAGTTGTGTCCTCTCTTTTCGTCTGCTAGAGTTCCACTCAATTCAGTCAGTTTATCTCGTGTCAAGTGCGCAAGACCAACAACTTTGAATTTTCTGAGACCACTTTCCTCCTTCTCTCTCAGGGGACACCTTAAGACAACCTTCTCTCTTTCTTTCTGGCTCATAAAAGATAATATGAAAAGATGAATTTTTATAAGGTTATGACAAGGTTAGGCGGAGCGATATAATAACCACACTCTCGCACACTCTCGCCCATTCAACAGAGGGTTCCCCTCAATTGTTTTTTTTTTTGTTCGTATTTCCTGCACATCCCCACTTTGACTTCTTTCGGTGTGCTATTCACCTTATTTTGGATTGTTTTTGCTTCTTGTTAGATTTTTTGTTGTTCTTGGTCAAAAACTCTCTCGGAAGAGATCCGTCCGTCCGTCGTATCCGTACCGTGTCCGTTCTGTTTCTGGATTGCGTTTAAAATTTTATTATTGTTTGTTTGTTCGTTCTTGGTGCGAAGAGAAAAATCTTGTCGTGTCCCTTTTGCACTCCTCTTTCAAGCACTAGTTGTCCTCTTTCACAGTTATTAGGTTTTTTGCGATGAGATTATGAAATTTCTTACAGGGGGTGGGTTGTAACGGTACTCGATTGTTGTATTAATAATTTTTCTCCTATTCCACTTGTTTTTGTTGTTATTGTGCCAGCCGTCTCTGTCTGTAGTTGCTTCGCTCTTTCTCACAGAGTTGAATAAGAAAAAGAAGACCATTTTTATAATGTGGTGTGGCTGTGGAAAAAGTATGTGTGCAGTGGGTGGCTGGGGTGAAAGCACCCTTAGAATGTTTTCTTTCATGCACTCTCGGAGTAGGGGTCGCTTTTTCCAGCGCGCATTATGTGTAGAATATCCTTTATGTGGTTCGTCCTGTGTACGGGATGGGGGCCAAGGGTGAAAGAAAGAAAAATATTTTGCTGTTGTATTGTGGAGCGAAAGGTGAATTTTTATTTTCTGGGCGTGGTCATAAATTTGTATTTATCTCAATTTTTTCTATTCGATTCCAGCAAGTATATATTTTTCCTTGATAAATGAGAATAAGAAAACTCAGGTGGCGAGCAAAGAAATTCGAAAAAAAAAGAAATAAATAAAAATGGAAAACAGAGGAAGAGGAAAAGAAAATGGTTCGTTCTCATTGAAGAGATATTGGCCGAATAAGACTGAGGTCTATTGAGGACGCTCTCGGGGGGGCTGAAGCTGATGCACAAGGACTACGTAGCAGGTTGGGGTGTTGTGTTGGGCGGCTGTGAATGGTCGCCTCAGGTGGAAAAGTGAAATTTCCTTCTGTTGATTTCTGTTTGTTGAGATAAAGGTTAGGATGATTGTTATCAAGTGTGATGATAGGAAAGAGTGGATAATTGCTTTTAGTGGGATTTTGGCTTATAGTTGGAGCTATACAAATGTAGGTAGAGGTTGGTAGGTAGATACCTATGTGGGTACCTATGTTGTTGGTGTTTTGAGTAGGTAGGTACCTATATGATAGGTGTCTGATTGATTGCAGCCAAATCAGAATGTGTCAGGAATCTGCAGTTTTGCTCGGGGGAGTTTTCATGTAGGTACTTATAAAGACGACTCGTTATATAGGTAGCTACGAATGATTTTCTCGGCAAAACGGTAGTTTCGTGTTCAGAAAGAGTTTACAAAAAAATACTGGAATGGGATAAGTTCTTAAGTAGGTACGGTAAAGGCACCAGTATCCGGACACTGAACGCATTTGGGAACTGTGAGTTGCATTCAGTTTCAAACTATTAAAGCTATAGGTAGGTGTCGCAAAAAGTTTTATTGTTCATAAAAGTGGCGATGTGGCCATACAATTTTGTAGGGTCATACCTACCTACCTAGTTTACCTATACTTATGTTTTTACAAAACAAAAACTAAAAACTGAAAATTACATTCAGAAAAAGTTGTCCGGAAACTGAAACTACATATATAGTATCCGGTCAGGCATATTCTACTTTAGAAAGGTGCCCGAATACTGAAAGCCTGCGATAAAAACATAATTTATTTTTTTAAAACATAAAGAAAATACAGGGTGGCTGGTGGCAGCTCATTCAATTTTATTAAATAGATTTGAAAGAAATTCTCTCTCAACATGCTTAAGTAACGGTCTCCAGTAACCGTAACGGTGTGATCGTTTTTTTCGAAGAAGTAGGGCCCGACAATGCAGCGTGATGAAACTGCATATATACCACACTGTGACACGAAGCGGATGCAATTCCGTCTCATGGAGTATCTGTGGGTTGGAAGCACTCTATATTCGACAATTTTGTTTGTTTATGTTGCCGTTTAAATCGAAATGGGCCTCGTCAGACATAAAAAGACAGTTCAACACGTTTCCGCCCTCTTCCACAATTTGAAGCATCTTCTGGCGAAATTCTAAGCGAATCGGCAAGTCTGATGCGTTCAGTTTGTTGGCCATTTGAATTTTATATGGGAATAAGTCCAAATCATTGTGCATAATTGACTACAATAAAATGGGTACAAGCAGACAAACTTCTTGTCGAAACTCTTGGATTGTTTTGTATGGCAGCAGTTACAGCAGCGATTGTTTCCTTCTTCCGAACTGAAGGGTTTCGATGGTAAGGACTATGTCCCATGCTCGGCAAAATTGGTAACAAGTCTCATTTTGGTCCATCTGCTCGGAGGATTGCCGTCAAACGTGAGCCTATACCTACTCCTTTGAACCGAAACTACGGACTCCAGTGCCTGAAAGCGGCGGCGGACGATCCAAATTCCTGTTTCAGTGTCCCAGTTATCCATTTTTTATCTAAAATCTAAAAATCAATCTGCAAAATAAAAACAAATTACCCAGATTCATTAAATAGAAAAAAAAAAATTTTTTTTTGGTAGCGGCTTTTTTATCAGCCTGAATTTAAAAGCGAATTTGCTGTTCTATCAAAATTTTTGGAGTCGGGACAGGGTTTGAAAAAGTATTTAACTAAATAATGTATACTACAACAATGTAAGCCGATTGGTTTCAAAAGAAAAAAACACACTTTTCAAAATAAGTTAAAAGCTTAGCACGTAATGCAGTTCGAAAACGGTTAATAGAGATACCTTTCGATTATAACATTTCGTTTGAAAATGGGTTTGTAAGTAGCGAAAGGCGTACCTAAGGATTCCCATTATGCAGTAAAAGTAAAATCGACAGCGTTTTTCCATGTCCATACCGAGTTTGCTCCGCCATCCCGTTCTGTCGAGGATCAATGGATGGTTGAAAATGGATAGCAATAATATAGTGTTAAAACCATCCCGCATCGTAATCGTAGAGCTGCCATCGGGACAGCAATACCTACTCCTGCACCAAAAAATACAAATACATATAGCGTTGTCTAGATTCCTACGACAGGGTCTCAGGTTCAACCCCAAAAACAAAAATGAATTCAAAAGGATTTTTCCACCTTTTGCGAATGTCTCACAAACATCCTGGTGTACCTAAGTAAAAACTCAACTTTCCTGTACCGAAAATGCTTATCAATTAAGCCTTTTCAATTCGGCTTTGACTTGCCAACTTGAGAGAGCGCTTGCATGTGGAAATATGTACGATACGTTTTTATTAAAAAAATTGCAGGCTAAATACCTAAATTGCTCATTATATGTCGACTCTATTAGTTGAACAGTTTCGCTAGGAGGGCTTCAATTTCATCGCAGTTTTCGCATGGAAAATGTAGAGTCCACAAGAAGGTTACTGGGCAACAGTTAAGTAGCATAGCCCAATAGCCTCCGATGCTAAGATATAAAAACGTATATATGGCTTGGTTATGAGAGGGTTAAACAAATTTTGAACAATTTTCGAAAACGCCGAACCCCAATAAAACGCTTAACAAATAAACCAAAGAGAAAAATAAACGATCAGGAACATGGAAAAATATTAAAATTCATCATACAGCACCCGAGGATGGCAGTTAAAAATCATAAAAATCCCATCAAAATATTCAAACAGCGATTCTGTGTTTGTATACAAGAGCGAGCAGAGCCTAATCTTGTTCGTTTTGAAAGATATCCCACATTTAATTGCCCCCGATGTGCGTGCGCGATAGGCGGCAATAATACCCAGCTCCGCAGACAGCGTAGTGAACAGTATTAGTAATTAACCCTTTTTTTTTTTTTGAAAATATTCGGCCTGCGCTTCCAGCGATTCTAACACATAAACCATTCACCGATGATGATTGTAGGAGGAATCTCACGGATCGGCGGAAAATATTAAAAGCAAATAAATTACAGATGCACATGGGCACTCGATTATATGCCTGGTGGCAACAGAGGATCATCCTTTGATGCAGTAGCGCTTTTAATTTTCGTGTTGTTTACTTTCAAAGGAACGATCATAAAATGTCCATGTTAGAGGTGCCACAAATGGAATACAAAAACTGAGTACAAGCCGGGCAATATAATATCAATAAAGTGCGATGAAAAATTGTTATGCACGTCCTGGTGTACGCATCCTTTTTCGGTCCTAGTGTTAGTAGTCGAGTTTTCGTTTCAAATGGATTTAGTGTTCCCTTTGGAATGAGTGTCGGTGGCGATTAGGTACGAACGTGTACAAACCCAAGGAAATTGTATAATTTATAATGGAGTCCTGTCTCGATCGGCAATTTTCCTTTGGGAAGTATCCGGTTGTGGGTGATGAATGTGAGTATAGTCATATAGGCAGCCTTTGGACAGACATTATCGGCTGAATTTTGAATGAATTTTGAATGAATTTCGAAAGGAAACGAACCAATTGTAAATGGAATAGCTACAGCTCCTTACAAAATGCACCCCATCGAAATATAATGCTAAAATCACATAAATCGACGGATAAATTCTCAACGTACGACCAAGTTCCAAGCCGCACTGAGGTCATAAACCCACCAGAGCACACATTCTGTCATAAAATATCCGACTCCATCATCAACCCAGCTGATGAAGTCCCCGCTCCGGATATTAGCATCATTATTCCAACTCCAACAGGATATGACGAATAAACATTTCGTCATAACACACAAAAATCATAAGCGGCCAGTAAAACTCCCCTCACTCTCCGTACTATATATGGGCAACAGGAACGAAGGCATGTCGCCGAGTAATGGGTCCTAAATAGCGACACGTGGCACATAATATTCGAAGCAAGGACCTTCATATTATACCGCCTGACTTCTTGTCATCGGTTACACTGTTTCGACAACCGAACACAAAAGGACGGGGATTTATGGAAAATAATTTCATAATTCGGGGGGTTGATCCTGTTGCGCGTACCACTGTACACAGCTACTGCTGTCGACAATGTGTTAACATAATAATAGACAGAGGGGTTGAAATAATTCGTTCGCTTCTAGACACACAAGCATATCCTGGAGACTCGAATTCAATAGATGATTATCCTTAGATGATGGTTATTAATAAAATTCTAAAAAAGAAAGGATACAACATGAGGTCACGTGCCGGAAGGCGTTATGTTTTTATTTGTCACATTCCTTGCGCAATGTAAATATTGGTTGATTGAGAGATTGCGCTCAAGCCCCTTGAGGGTGGTGGTATATATGGTGTCTTTGCATTGATTGCGTGCATTAATGCGTAGTTAATGGGCGGCTGGGTGGCGCAATGACAGAAAAGTACTTTTGCAAATAGAAAAATGGATATATAGGGAGTGACATGGTGATACTATATAGCTTCTTCGGGATGTGTTATATTTTGTTGCATGGATTTACATAATTTTGGCCTCTGATTTATATTAAAGTTGTTCAACGGATGTTGACAAGCGCAGAGGCGGTAGATTAATATTCAAATTGAGGACGGTCGTTTCCGTCGAGTTGTGATATGAATGTCTTAGAAGAACCGTTGAATGTATATTTTTTTTTGATGCAATAATAATATCAAGCTTTGAGCATCATTACATTGACGGTCTTTAGATTGGGCTTGGAGCATCGACACAAGTCAATGAGGGTCGGTAGGTCCATATCTGACCCTCGAACAGTAATCGGCAATTGGAAAAGTTAACCAAAACTATAGGCATAGACAGGATAAGGAGGTAAGCAAAATTAATTTAAAAGTTTAAAGGCCGAAATAGTCTTTAAGGTCTTTCAAAGGTTGCTTGAATTTGTAGGTTAGGTGTAGATAGCTCGTATATATGGCATTTATTCCCCTTTGATGGTTTATCAGACTTGCAACGACCACCTTCTCACTCGAGTTATAGGTAGAGAAACCTATAAACAAACCAACTTTCCCAATGAAGCCATTCGATCCGAGTACCAATTGGAAACAAAATATCGTCCTAAAAAGTCATAAACAAGGCTTACAAAACAGTTGAATGAATACAAATATCGATACCGAGCTCAAGCAGAGCTCCGCATATACACATTCGTTGAATGACAAAATGCGATGACTAAAAAAGTAATACAACTCCCCAAGGGTGAAATAAATTCACTTTTCCTCTTGATTTTACTTTTTTGTTCCCTAATGTTTCTGTTTTTGTTGCTGTTGTTTTTTTTAGCAATATTTGTAACAAAATCTTCAAAAAAAAAAAATGTTTCCCCACACACCTAATGCCGATCCCATGAACGGAAGTGCTGGTGTACCAAAATGTGTACACACAAGCGGGGATTTCTAAGTATCCCGAAGGGGGAAGAAAATGACACCCTCTTTAAAAATAAAAAAGTTGAACTGAACTGCAGATACAAAAGGAAGAAAAATTGAAAAGAAAAACCCATAACGTAAATTTATCATGCTTAATATGGCGCGTTGTTATTCCATCCCCCATATTCATTTGACAACTCATCCCCCATCGGCATCATTATCGTCATCATGAGACTCCTCAAACACGAATCCTTGTCAATGTCATCCATTCACGGCAGACAACGTGGTGTAGCAGGAGCAGCAGGAGCCACGAACAGCATACATGAGATGAGTGAATTAAATGTAAATTCGCAGGATATGAAAAGCCATAATGGGTGCCATGCTTTTTTTCTATTAAAAGTGCGATGGTGCGACGAATGGGCGCCACTCGTACTGTTGATATGTATATACACTTGGGGTTTAGTATGCGCGAGTAACTGTACATGTACTTATATACAAGTAATTGAATTAAGGTTATGATTGGAGGTGGTGATGGGGTGGACTTTTGTCTGTATCCTTTTCAGGCAGAAGGTATAGGATTGATGGTTTTCACTCGCGGAAATAATTCATCTCCAATGGATTTTCAATCACAATCACACAATCACATCTCTATCTGCGGTCATAAAGTCATAGACCTCAGACTCACGTCACGCAACTAAGAGGAAGTTTCCATTTATTATTATTAATACCCCAACACGTGTAGCAACGTAACTAATTGCATATCGTCCCCACTTTGTGATTCGACTTCAACTAATGACTGAAATAAAAATTTCAAATTGAAACTTCCTCCCTTTTGTAGATATATGCAGAGAATAGAAAGCGCATCGACTGTCAGCTCACCTTCGAGGCATCACCCCCAACTCAGGATGCTGGCTGTCATGAACGATTTATGGAATCCAATGTCATTGCACTCATCGACGCTCCCTCAATTGAACTTCAGTCAACAAGGTCAAGGAAAACATTTTCCAAAGATCCAGTTCACTCTGACAGGGTGGATCCTATTTTTAAAAATCCACAAATCGAGACACTTAATCGCAGTGCGCAGGACGCCACCGTATACCTACATAGAGTATGAATGCGCATTTCTGGGTTATGATCGAATTATGTTTTGGTATTTTTGGAACAGCTCCTGCAGACAGTTATTATATTTTCTGTTTATACAAACTGGAAAATATTCTCCAAAAATAATGTCGCGACGCGTGCCACTCGTGATGCACAATTTGTCATCACCCCCTCGACAAAGTTTGAGTTAATTGGTTCATAAATGCGATCGTTCGGCTCGTTTTTATGTGCATTTTAGATATCGAAATCCTGTGAATGATTTATATTGGCTTTATCGGAGTTTAGTGGTTGCGGTCGAATATAGAATATGCCATTAATGTAGGCACTTTGTCACCCAAATTGTGGTTTTTGTATAATGAATGAAACATGCTCTCGATTTGTCGTGTACTCAGCGTGTGTTTGACATTTTTTGACAGTCTGATACTGGACTTTGGTGCCTAATAAAGCGGGCTAGTGAGTCGAGGTTCTCTGTTCAACTGCGGGAATTTTGTCACCGCGTTGGGAGAAATTCCCCAATATCTAACAAATATGCGCTGAGTGCGTCCCTTCCAGAATGTATTTCCCACAGTTCTTAAAGTGTTGCGTCACTCAAGAACTGTGTTTCATCGCTCCAAATCAAAAATTGTAGTTTCCATTGGCCTTCCATGAATTAAGAATAATTTGGTCGATTGCAATTCAACAAAATCTAAATGTTAGACCATGTTAGGCAATACCTATCTTTTTCTGAGGAATCCGTGCAGATTGAGGATTGATTAGTTTTGATGTGATCACATTTCACTTATCCGACCGGCAAGATTATCATCATTTTTCAATAACCTAATTTTCCTAATTAAGGTTAAATTTGTTTTCAAAAAAAGTCGGACTTGTTGAAAAATAAAAGTTGAGTTTAATATTGACAAAAGAACGAGACTGCAATTAAATTTACACACTACACGGAAGGTATCAAAGTCAACTGGAAGTCCAATATCGAACACCGAGTGCGGAAGGCTGGCATAGCTCTCTACGCCTGTAGTCAAATTTTCGGCAAGAAGTGGGAACTTCAACCAAAGATGGTCCGTTGGATGTACATACACAGCGGTGGTACGTCCCAACCCCACCTACGGATCACTTGTATGATGGCCCGCATCAAGCAAAGCCTGCAACATCATTAAACTAAGTAGAGTCCAAAGAATCACGGGAGCCCTTCGACCAAGTCCGACAGAGGCGCTCAATGTGATTCTTAATATTCTGCCAGTGGATCTGCATATAAAAAGCATTGCCACGTGTAGTGCTGTCATACTGAAGGAATCTAAATGTTGGATTGATAGGCCTTATGGCCATACCAGTATCCAACTTTCCCTTCCTGATGGCATAGGTCGTATATTTAAGGACTACATTGTACCTAAAAGTCTTTCCCCCGCTGGGATATGTAAAGAGTACTTCACCTCAAGGGCTGAGCCTAGATGGATGAACCTGACAAACTGTGTCATTTCAAGGAAGATCTTGCCAACTACAACTATGCCGGAACAAACAACCTCTTAGCCAGAACGCGTGTAGATGTCGCCAGAGTAACTGCAATTAGTACGCGCAATTGGACTTTAGGAACTCACGCAGCCAAGCTTGGCATCCCCCATAACACCCACTGCCGTAGCTGCGCTGACACAAAGTAGAGTAAAATAGTGTTCCATAATCTTCGTGAGTGTCGCCGTAGCCAAAACCAGAAGCAGTGCACTAGATCATCCCTTTTATGATAACCCTTCGGCCATCCAAAGCATCCATTTCAACAAGAATATCAAATTTCTCAACTCCACAGGCTGGTTTTGAGATCCCTTAACTTCCTTCATCCCCCTTTATATAAGGTTCCGTTAATTGTGGTTTTAAAACGGCGCTTAATTCGCTGCTTGTGTTTTTCCCTCGTCGGTGACAGGAATACAGCCACTGAAACCAACCATGTGCAATTCGAACATGTAGCTCATTTAACGATCAATAATAAAAAAGATCAAGCTTCCGAAATCACAAGATCGAATTATTATCTTCGTAATTTTTATTTTACCAACTGTCTTCTATATGAAAATTTTTGTATATACATATGTACAAACATTTTCGAGACTTTTAACATACGATCTGTTAGTCAGTAAGTCGTGTGACATACGAGCCAGTTCGATTTAGAAAATGATTAAAATAAGTGTGAAATAAGGGCTGTTTAAAATATTGAATTTGTGTTTAGTTTCTTTTATTTTCTGGCCGTCCTTACAAATGAAAGATAAATATCCGTAGATCTGCATGAATCTTTGTCAATTAACGTACCACAATAGAATGAAACAAAAAGAAGCTATGACAGAAAACAACAACTCACCGTCTTAAACTGAATACTAACTGTTACGCTCGCCTACAATCAGAAATAAAAATAAAATATTTAATTGGCCCTTCCTATCGTCCTATGCACGTCCTATTAAATTGTATCCAAGAGATATTTGGAGTGTCTTAAAAAAGGTGTCCCAACATTATGTGAACAAACTATATGCGTACCAATGGAAGAACTCGAAAAGGATATACAGAGTTGGGTTAAATTCCCAAACTGTCAAAAACTAGGACCATTGTAATAAATTCATTACCATTATATTGCCCTTTCACATTCGTAACCTTACGTGCGATTCAACGCCAACCTCTCGCACACCCGCAATAATAATTACCTATATCCTGAATGTTTGAAAATATCTTTTCTAATCGAAGGCGATCGTCTTTGTCAATGAATTTAAACGGCGGCGCCGAGAATTCAAGAACCGACAACCTAGCTAAAAAAAAGGAAAATACCTGTGTAATTTTAACTTCATACTTCATGTGTATGGGATGGGGATCGTAGGTATATGTGTGTCTAGGAAACGACATGACATTTTTTTTGTATCTATCAATATAGGCGCCATTGGCTTGATAAAATTTTATTTATGTGTCGGCAATAATTTAGTAATAAATTGTTGTTGACCAACAAACCTATGAATGAACTAACTAAAAAGGACTTCTAGTCCGACGCATGGATTGGACAAAAAAGGAGCACCACCGATCGGTTATTTGCGAAGTTGTATGGTTTTTGTACTTGCTGTCTTATCGTTATTTTTGTTTTTTTTTCTGTTATAATTTTCGTCCTTTTTTTGTAGATTTGTGAATTGATTGTGCAAGGTGGCATGGTCTGGTCTGGCGCCCAAACGTACTCGTACTATGGACGTGTATACAGACATGAGGACATATTTTTGTCATTACTTGTCAATTGCTTGCAATGCAAGCAGGAAGAAGAATCAGGTGGACAAACGGAGGACGGTTCCAGCAATAAAAAACGGGAGTTATTGCTATGACATGTGTCTTGGACACCTTGCATCCATATGATATTTGAAGGTTGCCTTCTCGTTCGCTTTGCATTTCAATGTTGTACACGGACTGCTTCAAATCTAGTATCGATCCATCTATTACAGAAGGAGCATTTCCGATGCTGAACTTATCAAGATCCTCATATACCTAAGCAAGCTACGCGCATTGTAAATAGTATGCAATACCGTTTGGATGTATTTATTTTAACCTTTTAGAAAACCGCCTGAATGTGCGTAATTATTCAACAGGATGTTCGCTTTCTCTTTAGGGATACAGTCTTTACTGACAGTTTTACTTCAAATTCAATGTTGCAAGAGATTAGTGAAATATTTGTATATTCTTCTGATCGGAGCCGAAAAATGCAATCCTTACCTATAAAACGACCAATTTAACTACATTTCCAAGGACAGTGATTTCTTGTTTCAAAAACATTGTGCAAGAGAAACACATGTCATACCCTTAAGAATGTAGAGACAATCATGCGAAAGATTATTTTAAAGGATTTCTCACAACTTCCAAGGCCAATGACCATATTCAAATTACACTCCTTTTGGCGGCAATTGAGAAAAGCAATGAAATAAATTTTCTTACTGCGAGCAATTCACATCCTTTCAGTGTTTGCAGGATAACTCTTTCCACGCAGCTGGACGCAGCCTTAGATATGAATATTCCTTTATTCGAATAACCTTCGAAAGTTTTGATAAATGATCTCAGTAAATATTTGCATATTACAATGTGCATGCGCTCATGCATGTCGAAAGGATTCCAGAACAAAATACCCAGAATGGTCAGATATTCGACAAAGGCCTGAAATAACGTGCTGCGGGACAAAAGGGTAATAGCTCTAAATCTGCGTATTGCCATCAAAATATGCCTCCTTCCTTTCGACATCATTTTTCAAAAGGAACAGACACATGCACATGATCTAAGTTATAGCCAGAGAGAACCTCTAACGAATCCTCCACTTAATTGGTTCGCAAAATATTTGACTTAATTGTTTTAATACTTTCCAGCCCATTGTGTTCGCCTCGAAACCCAACGATTCATTTGTCATTCGCTGGACTGACAAAAGGACCGAGGACAATCGGATTTTCCGGTAGGCTACCTGATCTTTCCATGCGGCTCAGCTAACAGATTTGCACAAAATCGTCGCCAAATATCCTTTTGCAGAATCTATACGGACGGTCAATGTGCGGACGGCCGATTGTGCGTGTGGTTACTTGTGAGTAAATTACCTGAGTCGACGCAGTTGTAAATTAGTGCGAAAGGAGTTACACCTTCATAACACTAAATTACAGGTAGGAGATTCTGAGGGTTGGTTTGTTTGCTTTTGGCGGCATTGTTTCCAACACTCATTGCTTTGTGCAGACTTTATGACCAATTTTGGAAAATATGCTATTTTTATGGGATTTTTTTTATTGGCCCAAGGATAATAATCAAAATTTTATTGCAAGCGGATGTGAGAGGCGAAATTTGTTAAAATAAGCGGTGGTGTGTGAAGTGTTGATATTATGGAGAAAATTAGTTCAACGGGCCTGGACTTGGAATGGTCAATGGAAGGTCGTTTCTCTTTTTTTCATTGCATACAAATGGTAAAACAAACATCAATAAAGATTAAGAATTACTGGCGGTTGTTTTTTTTCCATACCAAGATGTAATAGGTATTTGTATTTATTTCTTTGGCCTGGTATAGTATTTTGTTTAGATTTGGGTGAATATTTTATCACTTCTAAGTAATTTTCTATGAGTTTGGGTAGAAATAAGGGTTAGCCTTTTGAATGAGTGGTATAGAAATGCCCTGAATGACAGCCCTGGATAGAAACAATCATTAACATAACATTAAAGGGTTGGTCGCCAGTAGTTAAACGTATGTGTAAAATGTTTTGGAAAATAAATTGAGGACAACACTCGCACTGCTTTTGTGGTAAGAAATGAATATCTAATATGGGCAATCAGTGGTGTTTGGGAGAGCTTGGGCACTTCTTTCGGTGGGCCCCAATGGAAACCATGAATGTCAATGATAATGTTAAGGAATTAATATAGGTATTTGTGGAGTTAAGTCCATAAGTCATATGTACGTACATTTTAGTGGCTTCAAAAACCGACCGGCTTTTAAAACCAAATCCCATTTATTAGGAAAAATCGTTTTTATTCGGAAAAATTTGTTTTTTCGAACAAACGAGTTTTCCGAATTAAAGAATTCCGAATTAAAGGGCAGATATGTATATACCGAACTATCCGAGAGCCCCACGGCGGCTTTGAACGAATTTCACTGTTTCCGAACATATTTATGTCAAGCTAAGGTATGTCATTCAATTAGTGCTTTCATTTGAATTGTTTGATTTATTTTAATTTGACTCATATTTTCTCACACACAAATCAAAATAGATGCCATTGTTTTTCAATTATCAAACTCATAGTATAAGAGATGCAATTCCGCATGGAAAACACAGACGAGTATCATTCGAAGCGAGCACATAGACGAGTATCATTCGAAGCGAAATTCTCTTATGGGGATTTCGAAAATTGCAAATTTCAGTTTTTCGCATCGCATCGGAGATTTTGCCAGATAAACGTATGCGAGAATTTTTGAGAACTTTGGTCCTGGTATCTGAATGGAGTGTGGTGTCGGTGTGTGAATAAGAATGAGTAAAGTTGAGAATTCGTTGAAAATTCTAATTTGAAAGATAACACACCAATAACGAATTAAAAATGTGTAAAAGAGAGCCTACCTATATACTTTTTATAGTGATTGGCAGTTTTTTGTAAATATCTTTGAAAATATTAACTTCCCTGCAAAACAGTCCTCGGCACATATATAGCTATGAGCATGATCTACAAACAAAAAAGTTAATTTAAAAAACAAAAACAAAAAATATGAACCAAACACTAATAGGTGACAGTCGGAGACTAATACCTACCAGCTAAACAAAAATCTGAGTATACCTACCTTTACAGTCAGTCGGGTTTTTTTGGGTCTTATCTTTAACTTAACTTAGCTCTGTGAGGAAGTTTTAGCAGTTTTGTATGCGGGTCTGATATAGCTAACTTGGATGTCTTCAAATATTTTTTTGTTTGTTACGGCAGCTTTGTTAAAGTGCTGTTTACTGTACCCATGTAAATGAAGGCATCACGCCTTAGTTTTGGTCATATTATCCACAAAGGTAGCAGTTAATGTGCCTACATAAAAAAGAGGTGGCGCATCTTGTAGGGCTATTGCAGCTCTGTAGCTTTCTCAGTATACCCAAGATCTGGGACAATAGCATCTGTTATCTTACGGTAGTCAAAACATCACTTATTAACATCAATGTTGTTTCAGTTTGGTATGTACAGCGTTTTACAAATCATGGAAGGGAATTACGAAAAATTTTACTTTCGTACCCACTCTCCCCTACTTCCATCCAGAATAACTCTAAATCATCAACATGGTGAGCCTAAGGAAGAGTGATTTTTGCAACTATTTACTTATCACCATCCAATCGAAACAATATTCATTCGATACAAATTGAGGCTGACTGGTGTGCACTTACATCTAGACTAACCCAACACGAACACCCAATGTCCCTCAATCATTTATTGGTACCCCATTCTAATAAAATATTGAATCGTGTTTATCATTTCCAACTAAACACTTCCCTCTGGTAACGAACATGCCGCATTGAGTGCTCCCAATAAATATGTAAATATCCAATTTTATTTTCAAACAAAACCATCTAAAACACTTTTGAATTATTAAGGTTGCCCCCCTTGAATGGTAATGCCTATGGATACATATAAACTCCGCTAACCTATAACACTAGTCACCATAGTTCGCATTCCAAAACTGAAGAGAAAAAAATAACCACTTTAGCACACCTAATCCACAAACGCAAAATGTTCAACAAACTATATCCAAAGGCCAAAATCAATGCAATTTTTCGGAAAGTCCGAACCCGAACCCTGGCCATCCCAACTTCATGCAGCCAGCTTAATTCATTTTACATCCACCCTTCCCCCTGACCATGCAATGGCTGTTGGCATTATAGCGTTTTGCCCATTTTGCAATCTAACTGCACTCAGGATGCAGTAAATATTCGAAATGTCACTTGAAATCCTAATTTACGCTCTAGCATTGTGTGTGTGACGAGCATGCAATCAAAATTTAGAATTTCTACATACCTCCGCCCAACTTCTCGTTACCTCCTCAATTTGGCTTTGTGCGCTTCTGTTCCCGTTTTACGCTTTCAATCAGCAGCTCTGACGATGCACTCTGGCACAGAGGAGAGCAAAATTAGTGCAGCATAACTTGTAACTGTATGATTGCATTTTGTACAAGGATGAGATACATCCCCATATGCACGCATATGAGCACACCACTTCTCTGTTCGCTCCCTTCGACCGATGAACATTTGGGGATTATTGCGAATGCGAAATTTGCGTATACAGATCCGTACCTATACGCCGGATATATACGGCCCAGTCGCATGATAAAGATGGAGGTTGTAAAGGCAATTTTGACACAAGGTAGATGTACACTGCGCTTTTCAGTGCATCCATATGTAAGAGGATGGGATGGGGTTGAAACAACAATCGACAGCAGGATGAAGGATACATATGGATATACCAATGAACTATGTATCGGATGGAGGGCGTTTTTCGGAGGGTTTAACCCGGTAAGCATAATCGAATATTGGCATTTCTGACATAAGTCCAGATAGATTGCGTTGCTGGCAGTTGGAATTGTTGATTAGAATCGAACAGGGTGACGCAATGGCAGTGCTTTTATTTTACTGTATCCTGTATGTTGATGCATAACGAGAAGTGAACGATTTTGCTGCGGGAAAAGGGTCAATTTGAACTGTTCTCCGACATGGATGGCAATATGTCCACTTTTTTCCATCGAGGGGCATCTCCCGTTTTTTAAGAATTCTTTAAGTTTCCCGCTGTGTCTGCTCTCTAAGAAATTAAGACATCGCTAATTTGTTCGCTTTTTATGGAAATGCAGCGAAAACAAAAACCTGTCTGTATACTAAAATTAATACAAAAGTCGACCTCAACTTGAACCAACAGATTATTTCTTTACCGCAATGTCAGTCAACATTCGTGTGTGACTTGTGCGTGACTAAATTTTAAGTGGCTCTAATAACTCGATTTACCCCTAAGTTAAGCTAAGTAGGTATATAAATTGGGTATTAATTGGCTATTGTCACAGCACAAGAATCATGAACATAGTATAGAAACAATTGCGCAGTGTAATTCGATTTGGCGACACCCTGTACCCGACACAAAGCACTCAGTAGCAATTTACAAAGTCATGCATAATTGTTAGCAAACGCACTTTGAACCCCCATGCGCACACATAAACATCATCAGCCTCACAATACTCGTATCAATAAATTCAGAGCGTTCGGCCCTCGCACCTCGAACCATCTGATGCCATAATGTATCGCTACCAATTTGCTGACCCATTGTAATCATACATAAAATCAACGATGCACCACTATATCATCGGATTAGAGACTCCACACATCGTTTGCGTAGCCGAACGAGAGCTCATCCAGTCCAATCAAAGGAAACAAATTTTCATTTGCGTATTTTCACAAAGACCCCAAAACAAACACAGGCCCAGAGACGTAAAACTATATGATAGAGCGCACTAAAATCACACGCACAAACACATCGGACGAACGAAAAAAAAAACGCATTTCCCAGAATCCCATTTAACAACTTTACACAAAAAGCAAACAGAGCCGCGCACCAAACATGGTAGCGCATCTCTTCACATTCGAATCCGATGCATCCCAACTATAAACAGATAAATATATAGGAGCCATAAAATAGTGGATCGCACCACAATGCATCTGATGACATTTTAACTCATCGTTTCGGCATGGTCCACCTGCAGGCCCAGATATTCAGGTGTCCAACGTAATGGTGGTGTCCACGCCGCCGGCCGGCCGCCACGATCACTATATGCATGCGTATGGAAATGGAAATATTGAATTTCATTTCTAATAAATCTCCGATCGTGATGCGGTTTTCCAATGAAGTCGTAAAGATTAACAAGCGCTGGACGGATGGATGGGTTGAATTGATCGCCCGCTTTCATCAGAGCACAGACATGGATAGTGATAGTGACCCTGTGAACTGTTTATGGCCAAAAAGTGGTCTGTTAATGTTCGCTGTCGATCCATTTTCAATAAGACAAAATAGAATTCTTTCACGATGCGATCAGCGGACCGATATTTGTTTTGGTTGCTCTGACGAAGGGTGAAACGAAGAATCTCCTCTCCACTAATGGAAATCAATAAACGGTGGTTGTAAACGAAAATATAGGAAAAGGCTAAATGAGACTGCGACTGGAACAATAGGGAGAGGCCAGACAGAAAGGAAGCTATGTAGAAATTTTACGCGTTTTCGTGGAAAGGCTTTCTTCCTCGATCTTCAAAATAGATGATTTCTTAATTGAGCAAGAATCATCGTCCGAACACGATTATTCATACAAATTCGAATATATTTAGGGGCAATATCTGTTGCGCGAATAATAAATTTTATACAGAATACCATAGATTGATTTGGGAACGGAGATTCTAGTGCCCACTGACGACGCTGTCGAAAGCGCATCTGTGTGGTGCTTATTAAACGAGTGCCGAATTTGTTTGAAGATAATGTAATATTCGAATGTTTATCGTTTACAACAAAACCATACATTTATGTGGAAAATGCACCCCTCGTTTGGTCCATACATCAAGAAAATCCCGCTAAAAATAACGCAGTAATCGGTACGACAAAAAGGCGTATAAAATATAAATAAAATCCATGACAATAAGCGTGGAATCAGCTTAGAACGAAGTTTTTGTTGTCATTTTCGATAGATAAAATAATGTAAAAGGCTCCAATTTTAACCGAAATGTTGCGTAAAACGATTGATAGAAATGCATCCAATAATTTAGACTGCCGCTCTGCTAAGTAGATATTCGGCAAAATCTTTTATAAACTTATCTGTTATTCTGTTATGAATTTCCAAACAAAAGTTCGAACTGTCAATGCATCTTTTACGGGCTCTTGAATTGGTATTCTGTGTGTGGAAAAATCTTTTATGAATTCTGTTAAGAATCATAACAGAATAAAGGATAGAACTTTGTGGCTTTTATTATAAAAGATTTTTATTAAACATGAAGTCTTGGGTTTAAATGGTTTTCTATATAACTCCTAGTCAACGAAATGCTTACAAATGGAGACAAATATAATAATTGAAAATAGTTTCTAAATATACATTTTTGTTAAACTGAAAAGTGAAAACACCCATCACTTCTGCTGGAACTAATAGGCTTTTCACACCAAGCCCAAAACCGCGTTTTTCTCGAAAACTCTTTCATGGATTCACACCGACCACCAACTCGTTTTCGTTTGACGTCTCAATCTGTGAGACACTAGTCGTTAAACTTCGGTGCAAACTTATTTGGTTACAAATTTCGATCGCATTAATTAACAAACAAAATGAATTAAGTGCATTTAAAAACAATATTAGCCCATCAATTTATTATGGAAAATGATTTTAATATGTGAGTTATGACATTTTTTCGGTCAACCATTTTGTTTGTTTCAACAACGCAACGATTGGAAGTCGTTTTCGTGGAAAACGATTTTAAACGACTCGTTTTGAAAACTGAAATATGTATGCGAAAACTTCTGTTTTCTCGATAAAGTTTTCGTGTGTTTTAGCGAAAATCCGGTTTTGGGCTTGGTGTGAAAAGCCTATAAGATTGAGTACCCATTTGATCTTCCATGTATAAGTAATAATCCAAAACTTACTCCGTTCAGCCGACATTTGTACCTATGTTATTTTGCAAAAATTGGATCAGGTGCCCACTTAGTATTTACAAAAAAAAAAAATAAAAACAAAGCTGTTTGTTTTGAAAGTTCGTAACAGATTTCAATTTTCGAAGTTTTATAACAGAGTTCCATAAAAGTTCGAGAACCAGAATACGATATATATCTATAAAAGATCTGTTATGGTTGAGACCTTTTCATAACAGAAAATTCATAACAGAAAATTCATAACAGAATAAAAGATTTCGCAGAATAGGCTAAATTTTCTGTAAATGTATGAACAAACTTCTAATGTTGTTATCAGATCTGTTATACAAAACATATTTTTCTCGAAATTTTCTCTTCTGATTTAATTACAAAATAAATTCATATTTTTCTTATAGTTCTTAAATTGTACTAAGAGTGGAACTCTCAAGGAAAATCATTAAATTTGTATAAATTTCAAATTTCTGTTTTTAATTTGTATACCTACATTCGAAATAGGACTTATCAAAATCGGTCAGAAAAAAACATCTTAATACGTTGTGAACCAGCAGCATTACAATCTGAAAATTTTAGAAGTCAAATCAATAGTTATTTATCCAAACATAATATTGCTATATCAATTTTAAGCTTTCTCTCTCTTAAATTCATAAACGCCAGAAACATCAACTTAAAATTATTGAAAGTCCACGTAACACATTCTTCCCGAAATGTTTGTCCATAATATGATTATCATGTTAAATCTGACATCGTACATCGTGTTTTTGGAAAATAAATTCAAAATAGTTGAGGGGGGTTGAATGTCAAATTAAAATTATTCACAAATTAATATTTTTTAATTCCTCAAGTAGCACCACATAGATGATTAAGCTTATTTTGATTATTTTCAAATATTTTTATTTTATTTAATGTGCCCTACACGCACTAACAGAAGTATCTAAGTCCCATGGTCAGGACACAATTTTTGGTTCAAAATTACCACAAAAACTCTGCCATGCTCCTAATAAAAGTCTAAAAGTTTAACGAACCGAACACAAATTCGCGTCCTTTTTTACCCGAAAAGGAACACAACTTTCTTTATATAATTCCGCATAGAAAAATTTCCTTAATTTTTAAGGGTGCGTGTAGAAATCAAATATTTATTCATTCCTTTGGAAGAGATCTTAAGAAACCACCAAAGTCAACCACACGACTGTATTTGTGGTCTCCCTTCCAAATAACAAAAAAAGTTGAATTTTCCATTTAATTAAGTGCGTCCACTACCACAGCAGGATACCGCATTTATGGTCCCCCCATCCAAGTAAATGAGTTTATGTTCAAAGTAAATTAAGCGAAATCAAG
Source organism: Cheilosia vernalis (assembly GCA_949126925.1). Taxonomy (NCBI): domain Eukaryota; kingdom Metazoa; phylum Arthropoda; class Insecta; order Diptera; family Syrphidae; genus Cheilosia; species Cheilosia vernalis. Next base: position 10,865,143 of record OX421362.1, read on the forward strand.
TGTCCTTACACAATTACCAAACAAAAATGGTTGAAAAAAATTTATTTTCATTGCATAAAAATTCAAGGACACTCGACATATAGTTGAATTGTTTTCGGGCCCAGTGGCAATGCATTTGGGTGTCTTGTCGCCGGGTACCTACTGCCTGGTGCTGGTGGTAATATTGACTGTGTGCATTTTTGAGTACTTGCACTCGAAATGAAGTCGAGTTTTTTTTTTGCAAAATTCGCACACACACTGTTTTCACACCATCATCGATGGGACTTTGTCAAGAGTGGGCTCTCAAGTGCAAAATTCAATGTAAGCATTGCAGCATCCAGCAAGCAGCCACCAAGAAAGGAAGGAGGTAATAATGCGTAAGAGTCTCTTGAGCGGACTGTACATGTGCTTATTGGAGTGCCACTGGAGTATCTCTTGCAATTTGCGCGACAGACTTCAATTGAATGAGTGTATGTGCGTCTCAATGGGTGTGGGAAATTATGCAAATGTCTTCCGGAATTGTTGCGATGTTCAGTTAAGCATATAGGTTGTGGCGCTCTTCCAAATGTAATTATCATCTGTTCACTAAATAGTTTTGCATTGATCTCCAACTAACCATTGGAATACCAGAACATTGAGTTTTTTTTTTTTTTAGGTAGGTACCTGCCATTATAGGAATGTCAAATGGTTCAACATTCAAAAATGCGCAGGACAAAAACTGACGCCACCGGGACCACATAGCCTTAGCTATATCCCTCCCCACTGAAGGCATTTTGACGAATTTATTATGGAGATGAATGGCGCCCACCAAATGCGAAAGAGAGTCAACAAAAATGATCCGCTGCCCGAATTCGCTGCTGTGGCATTGCAATGGCAGTTCCGTGTCCACGTTGATTGATAATAAGTTATGCCCGTTTTTATCGCGCTGCTTGCCATCATCATCATCACAATTTAATATGATGGCCCCCTCTGATGCTGTCCAAACTCTTCTGTGTCTGGCAGAAAAAAACGAGGGGGAATTCTTGAAATTCCATAGGGCTCCATCGTGGTCACATGGTCGTCTCATTCAGAATCCCCCATTCCGGTGATATTAGCCGAAATTTTAATTACCAAATGAACACGATTAACTAGAAAAGCGCTCGAAGTTTGTACTTGTTGAAGGAGGTTGACATTTTTTTGTTAACCTGCCGCAGCATGATGGCGACGACGTCATCATCATCATCATCATCGACGTCGTCATTTCAACTGTGTTCAGGTATTCACGACGGTCGTGCGTCAAAGAAACGGCAGCGCGAGTTAATTGATTGATTTATTTCTGAGAAGATACTTTTTGTGTGGAGTTGGTAATGTTTGTGTGTGCGCGGAGCAGATTCAGTCGCATAATTTCGCGTATTAGAAGCGGCCACGGGAATATATTTCGGTTCTTTGGTGGTCAAAATTATTTGAATCTGAGCGACTGTAGAGGTGGTTCGGAGGGGAGAAGGGCGATCGCTAAGGATGTTTCGAAATGTATTCGGTTATGATTTTATGACGTTTTGGGTGGGTTCTGACAGACAGGCGTCAGTCAGATTGAAGATCCGTGGAGACTGCGTCGACATTTACAAAAAAAAAAAAAAAAAAACAGAGAAGAAGACTATAGCGCCAGGACAAATTGTACAGGTCTTCATCGTTCGCGGAATGTTAAGTGATTTAAGTGGTCATATAAACATTTGGAGAAGGTGCACTTAATAAATATGATTATGATTTCACATCAAATAAAGCGGCTTTGTAAAATCGGGGAGTAAGGCCGTGCAACGGCAACAATGTCGCTTGTGTTGGGGCCAACCTTATAAAGTTTGTTCGAACAGGAGAGTGAAATCTGTTGACTTTAGGCTTGGCCCACTTTATTGGCTCGTATGAGCAAAAATATTTCAAATGAGAGTTGGGATGGGAGTGTAATCGGGGTAAACAAGAATAGATGTGGTATATAGGTTCTCGCTTTCAAACACTTTTTTTCTGTAAAGCAATTCTTATCACAGATTCCACAGTAACAACTAAACAGATGTTTCTTTTAAAATTTTATTTTACTAGTCTTGGTCTAAAACAATAACAAAATTGGCTTAGTGGGTTCGGACAGACGGAGAGACATCCGAGCGAAACTAATAAGGTTACGTTTTTTCCCTTTGGGTACGGAACCTTAAAAAAACTCTCAAAAAGCTTCCATTAGAATTGGAGCACTTTCCCAAAGGAAAAAATAACAACATTGACGAAAAGCTGTGAAATCCCTGTCCTTGTCAATTTTTTTGTATTAATATCAACCCTTTGCAACTGCGACATTCTGCCGCTAAAATAGACATACCTTTCCTACCTCCGAGTTACCAGCTTATAAATATCCGCATCTTCCCATCACCGTGCAATGTGTGTTGTCTCCTGTCAGACGACAAAAAGAGGGATATGTGAAGATGACATGATTTTCATTTTACTTATAACATATATTTGAACAAATAAATCTAAAAAAAACTTGCAATGTCACCCCCTTCACAAGCCATCAAAGGATGACGAATGTGTACTGCTTGTTACTATCTCTGATCAGAATCCTAGTAGGTATAAAGTAATCCGTCATACATTTCACAGCTAACCAGGCGACAGACAGTATAATGTTTATTTTGTCAATCATTCGCGCAACCCTTTTCGCGAATCCATCCATTTGTAGCCAACAAAAAAACGAGAAAGGAAGAAGATCGTTCGACTCTTTTAATATTGCAAAATATACAACCCTTTGCTGGGCGCATACAGTCAATCGGTCTGTATAAAACTACAACACTATACCTACCCAACAGCAGCAATACAGTAAATTAATCAATTTAATCAGTTTAATGTGAAAAAGTTAAATGGCATAAAAAATATGTTCGACAGCGCACATTTAATTTAATTTGCCAAAGTTGAGTGCAACACTGTGAGTGGGCACTGATGGTAACCAGCGGACCCGCATATGATGGAACATATTTTCTTTTCTTTTTTTTTTGATTTACAATTATTCAGTTACAGTTGAAGTAAAGTGAATTACATTTTTGTGTATATATGTGGAGAGGTACGATTAATAAAATTGTCTGAGAGGGCAATATGGCGGATGCTTTTAGATTTTTATGTTCCACCCTTTCACTTGCATTTCCATATTTGGGGTGGTATGAGATGCGAGCATGAGAAAATTATATGTAGAGCTTGATTGATTTTATCTGCTGGCCAGTTGATCAGTTGTGAAATTGCATTTTGTGTTTATGAAATATTTTATATCGCTGGACCGTTTATAAAGGAAGGTATTTAGTTCGATTGGTATAAAATGCAAGGGTATGTTGCTCCATGTTAAGTCTTATGTTTTTCTGAGCAATCCAAGCCGATTGAGTGGACAGTTTTAACCACGGCTGCCACATTGGTCATTTGTGACCAAATTTGGGCATTATACTTTTTATCTTGGTAGCATGGTCATTTTTTATTCCATTTATAATTTTTTTACGAAATGAAATGTGTGTCATCTGTGTACATGAAGAATTGGTCTTGTATCATTGCGAAAGTGTGATAGTGCAACTTTTTTCGTACTACAACTACAAAATATACTGACTAAAATTTCTCTACCTACACTTTTGCAACTTATCTATACCCTGACCCTATTGTAACAGAAAAGTTCAACAGACTAAAGTGCAGCCTTGTCAAGCTGACAGATTGCCAAATTGTAAATTCCTGTGAGGAGCTCTCGAAAAAAAATAAGGAATTGGATATCCTCGTCAAGATTATAATTTTGGAAGATGATCCAAAAATAATATTGAATTATTTTTGCCTTGCATAATAAATAATTAAGAAAAAAAATTTCTGGTTAAGAAAAATTATTTTCAGAACAAATCTCAGGTGTCCAAATGGATCTTTCATTTGTGTCTTTTACTTGATATGAGAAAAAGTGTGTTCACGATCTGATAAAAAAAGAATAAAACTTCGAAATTTTACTAGGCCTGTTACACCGAATCGTAAATACCCCTAATTTGTTGAAACTAGACGAATTGATTAGTCTGTGGTTACCTACAAATATTTCGGACTTAAATTATTTTTGGTCATTTTTAGCTACAGTTGGTGATTTTTATTTCCAGTTGTATGGACACAAACTTTATTTTCAAGTGGCAGCCGTGGTTTTAACGTGATTCCAGTACAAATCCACATCCACATAAAAAAAAATCACTTACAAAATGATTAGGTTAAATAAATAGTTGGCACAACATCAGGTCCTAACTTCTTACAACCATTCGGTTTATGTGAATTTTTCATTATTGCAAGGGATCTACAATTTTATGCCGAGTATAGAAACGGCCAATTGAGAAACTCTTGCATGACAGTCTTACTCTCAGATGAACATTTATGTCAGACGTTCGCCAGAGGTGACGCAGTGAAAAAAGCCTTAAGTTTGAATTTGGGTTTTTATGGGATGTTTAGGTAACGAACACTTTACCGCACTTTTTTTGTACCACATTCATTCTTATTTTACAAAAGATAGGCCACTCGGGAACTCCGATTCTCTGAAATCGAACCGCTGCAGGCTTCTTTGCCACAGTTTTTATTGTTCACATTTCTGTATAAAAACCAAATTCAAATCCAATTCTTTATTTAATATCCTTTACACAGTAAGATACAATATCTTATTTGGTTGCGCAAGTTTCAGTGAAAAATTCTAGTTAAAAATTAAGAGTATAATTGTTCATTTATATAAGAAAAAATGTAGATTCAAATTCAAAACTTATTTCAAAGAATTGTTAGAGAAATAACTAGGTATACTACATGTTCATAACTTCCTAAAGATAGACAACAACAAACGAAGAAAAGGAAAGGACTTAAACAACCAATCATCATCAACGAAGTGTGTGTTTGCAGGTATTGTTTGAGTTCCACTTTGAACAACGTTTTACAGCTTTTCAACCTTATATGTCGGGGACGGGAATTCCAAAGCCGAATCGCATGAATAAATTATTGTCGTTCAGAGACCAAGAACTTGTAGTGCATTGGTATGAGGTCAAAAGTTCTACTTGAGAACGCATAAAATGGATCTTGCTAAAAAGGTAAGGTGGTTTGTACACATATATTTAAATAAGTAGGTATGTTATGTATTTCAATATATATGGCAGAATGGCCTTAACAAAAACCGGACAAATACCATCAAACCCAGTCGAGTTAGATTTTATGGACAAAATGCTTTCAACACATCTGCATCATCGATAGCTACAAAGCTAAGGCTAGAAAATGGGACCAACTGCCCAGCTTTGCTATTATCTCCTGGAGAGATTGTAGGAGAGTCGTTGTTGTTCGGGAATGTAAATGCATTCGTAGTGACATCGGCATTCACAGAGAAGTGTGGAACAAAAATCCTATTCAACTCATTACAGTCATCATTATTTGCAAAAGTATTTTTGTTTTCCTACTCCAATATCTTTTATTTTTTTCCAAAGTTTTTGCTTGACTTGGAAAGGATCAAGTCGTGGAGCATAATAACGTATTTTTGCCTCTTGTATTTCACATGTTACTCTGTCTCTTTACATTCGATAAGCATTAAAAAGAACATCCAGCCGAACTCTTTTGCAGCGCCTGTAAGCTTGATCACGCTGATTTATCAGTTTTCTAATACTACTAGTAAGCCAAGGGCATGGACAATGATTAATTCTAGTGGAGTTCGCAATGAGAGGAACATGAGTATTAAAAGGATTGGTGATATTTTCTTGAATGAAATTTACTTGACTATCAACTGAGAGCATTCCATAGATGCTATAGCATTCCACTGTATAGAGGTCCTTCTATAATCGATCTACATTTTTGTTCACGGAAACTAAGCATGTTTTCAGTAGTAACAGGTTCACACTGAAAAGTTAAATGAACCATATCGTGTCGGTAAGCAAGAAGCCGACAGTTGATTGAAGTGAAGGACTTCATAAGGGTGACTTACAAAAAATATATCAAGGAGTGTACTATTTTTTTTTGTGAAATGTGTGGGGATTGATTTATTTCCCTGTGCCAATGATGTTGAAATGTTTTTGCTTCATGTGTCTGATCACCGCCTGATTGTCCAGTCCAAGGATATTTCTTCCCCCCACCTGACCCTCAAAGCAAGTAGTCCAACGCATGCAAGGATGATTGCAGCACAATGCAATCATCGCTCAGCCTGGTGAAATGCCAACGACACGCGGTGTTCCCAAGCGGTCCTTCATCTAAGTAGGTACTAACCGCACCCAACTCTGCTTGATTTCGGTGATCTGACGAGAACCGATTTTCCAGCGTGTTATGGTCGTTGGCCGCCAATGTGAAAAAATGAAAAGTATAATTTGTCGGAAGTGGCTAAGAACGATTTGTTTCTTGTGTCATTCAAGGAACTATTTCCTACATTGCACCAAGCCGTGATTTATATTGCTGATTTAATTAATTTTTTTATCTATTTTGGAAAAAAATTCTTTCAATGTGCATACTGCCTATTGCATATATCACGTATAGGTACGAAAGAAGTAACATCTTCAGAACGGAGAATTTCATACTGTGTAGCACTGCATCCGCAACTAAGTATATAGCTAAAATTCTTGTCTTACGATATACCTATACATCTCAGGATAATCAACAACAAACCGGGCTACTGACCATTTAATTCAGCACAATCTTAATTGGCTGTGTACTAATCAAGTTGTTAAAACCGACGAAAGTACACACGACACGCAGCAATATGCAATTTTAATAATCACTTAGCCAGTCCATACCATTGACTGTGTATCCTTTCGCTAAGCTACCACTCATAAATTCGCTTATGAATGTATCAACCGGCGCGCGGATGGCGTCGCAACGATGAAGATAATAATCCCATAAAAGCGATATCCGACGTTCTTCAGTTCAACACAGGTACCATTGCATTGCCTGGAATGGAAAATATATGTCGTGCAATTATGGTCGTCGCAAGGAGCCATTTGATTGTCGTTTGCATATGTATGATATCGTTTCTGTGGTTGTGGTTCTCAAAGTGGTCAATTATAACCACACTAAGCCGTGGCAGCAGGAAGAAACCATCGTCACTCATTAAAAATTCGTTTTTTCGTAATTATTTTCATCGTTTTCGTCATAAAATTTTTTTTATTGTTTTTATTGCCATGCGAGAGCAATTATAATTGCCACAATTAGATGGAAAAGAAGAGGTTTAGCGTTGGCTCTTTTTATTGGGCGGAAATGACCATTTTAACTATTTCAGCAAAATTTTAGGTTAGGTACGAGTCGTGCTAATAGAATTTCTAAGAGTGGACTTAGTATTACATTTGTTTTTTTTTATGTTAGAGGGGAAAGGTAGGTAGATATTTTTGCTATGACCTTGGCATTCGATTTTTGTCCTTAGCGACTGAAGTAAGGGCTATGACGTTCGGAATTCTGAAATGAGTGTGACATGTATTTGCATAGATCACTAGGTACAAAATCGTTATTTTTCATAAACTCACTGTTTGAGCAGCACTCACTTTTGAATTATAGTCAAGCAATATTTTCCAACGTTGTCCTACAGCAAAGCGATCTATTTCGCTCTTCAGATGTAGGATACTATATACTGGCTGCAAGAGAAATAGATAGATGACTAGACAAAGAGAGAGAGGGAAAAAATCTGTAGGTGCATTATGCTGGAAAAAGAAACCTGTACCTACTTATTTGGACTTCTTGTTCGCACTCATATAAAGCAATAAAAGGACATATTAGTGTCGTCGCATACTTTTGCAAGAATACGGAGCACGAAAACAATGTTCAAATTAAATAGTAGGTAAATTAATGCTGAACTAACTACTTAGATAAATGGACCTATTACAAAATCCCTTTGTCCACATTGCGGCAATCTTTAAAAAAAACTATGAGCATATTTGTATTGGTGCCGATTTTCGCCGGAGTCATCTTCACTGCTGCAAAGACATAATAAAACTCAGCCCTGAACCCATCTGGTTATATCTTGTGTCCTCTCGTTAGCACAAAAAGATACACATCCATCCGGTCACGGCGGATGTCCACCTATCCATCTCGACTCCCATCGCCAGGCGAAGATCATCGCATCTTTAATTATTAATTAAAACGTGAAACATTTTGCTTTTATCCCCATGTGTATTGTGTTTGTGTAATTTTTATAACTTTCCCTGGATACACTTTAAGGCGCGCAATATTAAATTATAAACCAAGTTTTATGGACCCACGACAGGGATCATTGATTTCTCATCGCTCAGCCACGTCGCCGGACTCCCCCTGAGTGCTGTTTATGTTTTCGCTTTTACGATATACAACCTGTCCACACACAGATCATGATGTCGCATCGTCGTTAATTGAATTTTAATATCATCTTGTTAGGAGCGGCCCTTAATCAAATAATCCATCAGCCATACCTTCAGTGCTGGCTTATAGTCGAATAAAGAACTCGTCTTGTGGCTGGGACTTGAAATGGAAATTCATCAAAAAGAATCATTGCAGGAGGACAAAAGCAAAGCCTTTGCAGCCATACCCCTGTTTTCTGTTTCAACCGCACCGCATGAAAACTCGTCAGAGTGCAGCCTTGCATTTCCTTTTGCCACACCCTTGCAGTTTCTTTGAAAACTAATTTCTTAAGACGCCCGAACACTACACCGCACAATTTAACTTTTTCCTTTTGCGGGGAAAAACTCCAGTGGGTGGGTGGGTGAGACTATGTTTTGTATATGATTTTCGAGCTGATGATGATAGGCATCCACATCGCAATCTGTATCCGCATCACGCGCAATGCGACACTATCGGGAACGAGTTCGCGAAAATCCCACACAACGTCCCCAGACAATATAAAGCGATCTTTTGGCTTGGAGTGGGCGCGTGCTGGTGTACAAACCGCAGACCACCACCACCACCACCACCACTCCCACTCCCACCCACACTGGGAAGTGTGCAACCAAAGTAATTTTAATCGAAAATTGATTTATAATTGGAAAATCTTTTTCCACCCGATATTGACTTACCGCACAGTCTGATGTAAAGAGAACACTCTGAATGCCAAACCCCATGGCCCCTCACTGCCGCCACTTATCACCTACCCTTGTTAGAAAATATTAGATCTTTAAGTGTCTTCCTGGCGTCTTTGGAAACAAGTTCCCGGAAAAGAAAAAGTTCAGAAAAGCGAGCATGGAATTTTCTTTGAAGCGGTCTAAGAGGGAGGTTGCTACACGGTATAGAAAGGGTGAACTTTTCCAATCGATTGCTGCAAAAGAATTAAGATAAAGTTTTACTAAATGCCGAAGGGCGTTTCTGCGCTACGACGACGTGTATACTGTATAGGGCTCGAGATGAAACTTCTACAAAATTGAATTATTTTCATTTTTGTTGATTGGGCGAAAAGGATTAACACCTTGCGATGCTAGGATTAGCATTCCGTACACAGAGGGACAGGAAGTAAAATGAAAAGGATAAGAAGTTGGTTGTTTACAAGAAAATCCACAGCCCTTTGGGTCGGTTAGATTAATGAGTTCCTACGGACGTTAATGGACCACAGTATATAAACAGAAGGATATGAGGAAATGTACCGCTCCGCACTTCTTTGGTTTCGTTTCTTGTAGTGAAGTCGTTCGGTTGACTTGAAAAAGTTTCGCTGGTGTCGGGAACGAGGGGTGAGATATGAAATGTTTTAAATAGTGGTTTATGGGGCGTTGAATTGATTTGATTGCACTGATCGAGTCATGAAGCGGTGCATGTGAGTGTTATTATTCATTATTCTCAAGAAAACTCGAAATGCTGGGTTGGATTAAAAAAAAAAAACGAAACGAAAATCACTTTCGCATTTCAAAAAACGAAAGAAATTTCATATCGCTATTTTTCTACAAAGTACATTTCTTGACACCTCATAATGTTTATTTGAGTTCAGGGTTAAAACTGTAGAAGTAGAAAACAAGTAACGCCAGCGAAGAAGATAATAATGTTGATATACCCTTTCGCACGAAACGAGAATGTTTTTTTTTTCTTACCAAATTAAGGAAAGAAAAAAACGTAATGAAATAGTTTTAATTTTTGAAATTCGTTTGGTTTTTATCAGCAAAAATTAAAAGTTTCATAATGTTTCTAGGTTTAACAGATATTTTTTTCTTTTGATTAATAATTAAAAATGCTTTATGTTAGATGCTTAGTTTTAGCTTTACAAATTCAATTTAGATAGGGAGGGACCATTTTGACAGTTTTCGAAAAAGGATCGCGACAGCAGCAGATTTTCCCATTTATTGACCTATAAAGAACGTATTTTTTCAGGGCACGTAAATTAAATAAACTACAATCCACAAAAGGAATAGGTATTGATTTCCACTTGAATATTGCGACTGAGCAAACTTTTACTTCTTCTTTTAGATTAAATAAACCATACACACACACAATCAATACGTCACACTATCAAGGTCATTGCAACGACTTCTCCACAACGCTGGCAGCAAAAATTCACCAAAGAGATTATTTTTGATGTACGACTTTCAATGCAAGGTGCCATAAATCGCACACCATGCGCGCTGTTGGCAATGCGGCACCATAAACAGACCGCGCGAGATGTGACGATAAACCTTGCGTTGCCCTGACTGCTGGCCGCAGCCTCCACCGTCACCCATCGATATTAATTTTTCATTTCATCATTATAAACTCACCGATTCGATGTAAATCAATCAGTCCCAGCGGAGAGAGAGAATACAACAAAAAAAAAATTAAAAAATCCATACAATATATTGTAATCGGCCAAATATGGCACAAAGAATGAAAAGCAGTTGTCCTCTTTACGATCATCGTAAATATTGAAAGAAATAATTCCAAATAAACGGGCGCGCGAGTGCGCGCAAACTTGAACCCACATTCCCCATATGAGTGTGCACATGTGCCGCCGCGCCAGGGACCCAACCACCTTCATCATCCCGGCTCCGAGACAGACGTGGCAATGTACTGTGTTCATCAGATTCGTCGATCATAACTGGCAGCGCGAGCCCCAGCCACACATACATCTACCTATACCTACCAACAAAACTGATAATAATAGTATTGCTGCTGTTTTATTGTACGGTCCGTGATTTCATGTGATTTATCGGAATCTAACGAGTAATTTATTAATTATCATCGATCGTAAATATTTTTATGATCGATGTGGAATCGATCTGTGCTCAACGGGGTGCAATGCAAACTTTAATTATATTCTATCGTATTCAGGTTGTTGTTGCTGTTGTTGCACAGCATTGATGCAAATGTCATCACTCGTCAACAACACTTACAGCTAGCATATGACAAAAGAGTGAATGCTCCACTTGGCGCCGAAACAATTTTGTACATCGAAATAGAAAATTTGTGCAAACGAATACCATTGTCTTATGCCAGGTTATGAGGCTGTGGAGAGCAGACGCATATGGGCCCAAGTCCAGATGTGGCAATTGAAAAGCAGCCAACACTACACTGCCGTAGTGAGGAGACAAAACGCGACCCATTCTCGCAATCTGTCGGTCGATAAATTTGTCGTAATGGCTTCATTTATTATTTTTAATGATTTCTGAGAGCATTGTGTGGAAGTGCACCGTCGCATGATGCGAGTGCATTGTACCTAGTGAGAGTAAGCACGGGACAATGATAGTATAATATTGCAATTAGTGGATTTTTGATCTTTGACGACGAATAGAACCTGTGTGGTTTGGGACGAGTGATGTCTTTCCACACAAAGTGCCGATGACGAATGTAGGTACTCTCCTTTTTGGATTTATGTATAAACTAGCTGACCCCGCGAACTTCGTTCCGCCCAAATTCGTTAATGTAATGAAAGTAATAATTTCGACCATGCACAATGCACATGCTATTTTATGTAGACGCTTAAATACCAATGGCAAGCCGTTCTGAATAAGCGGAATCCGCTTAGGTTTGCAAAGTGCTTTATTTGGACAATGTCCATTATAATTTTGATTAGGTATGTAACTTTAGAAATAGCGCTTGATTTTATTTTTGAAAAATCGTTTGCTATATCGCTTATGTTTTGGAAAGTACCACCTATAGCGTGGTATCCTATTTTTCAGCACCACCTGTCAGCTCCAGAACTCAAGTAGAAATGGATGGTTATAGTGTAAGCGCTGTTCCTAAATTTCAGACATATTTCCGTAACAGTATAACAGTGTGTATAATGTATTTGGGAATGACTTGTAACCGAAATGTGATCGAATTTTAGTAAGCTGTTAAATTGGTTTTCATGTGTTTGTAAGTTGGTTCGCACGAAACAGAAAATGTGAAATAAAAATACTGATACCATTTTCAAACCTTCCCATGAATCATGTTTGTAATTATGACATCATGCAGGTCTGGATCGGTTTCGGGATCTGAAACCTCGGCACTATGATGTCAACTTGGTCTGGTTGCATTCTTTCGACTAACCAAATGAGAATGTGCGCATGAGGCAAGCCATTCAATCGAATACATTCAACATCGAGTATAACCAAAGACACAATGCTTAACAATATAGTCCATCAGCGACCGACGAAATATTTGTAACTTTGACAGCCATGAAGAAAACTAACCGCACCTATCAACTTGGTTGGTAAATGGTAAGCCTTTTCACTTCTCTCTCTACACCGGTACTGAAGGTGTTATGGTAACTTTGATTTGCACTCCGCGTAACCCTATTCACTAGTGAGCACAATATCACCATTTTATTACACGCTCATTTTTCGTAACAACCCCTACGTGCAATCTCAAAACGCTCCACAACTCCTGTTGCCTGTCATCATTGTCCACGTCATCTTAATCACCCCTACATTTCAACTTACTCACACATACTTGGCAAGAATCCTGAAAATACATGTCAAACAAAAATGATGGATTGAAAAACCATGAAATAAAAAAATTATCTACTCCATTTCAAAAAGTTACTTAATGTAACATAGTAGGTAAACACCTAAACAAACTTTATGGTTATATTTTAAAAAAAATGTCAAAATTGTTGACAACACCAATTTGCTTGGAAAATAAATAAAATAATTGACAACAACAATTGCTTTGAAAATATAAAATATTTTTTTTTGTATTTGAAGTGTCACTACTCGATTTCAATCCAGTTTTTTTTTTCAAAGTGCTTTTCCCATGAAAAACGAAATGTGTGCCTTCAACGCCACCTGTTGAGAATTTTCCAACTTTTCTTTTTTCATAAACCATCCCTGATTCAAGACGAATAAAACACACCAAAAATCATTGAAATCGGTTTAGCCGTTCGTGAGTTATAAAGTCACAACGCACTTGCAATAATTTTATATATATAGAGAAGATAATAGACTGAAAGAAATCTGCACAAAATTGGATATTTCCTCGGAGTTGCTCTCCTATTCAACTTTGAAGTCGACACTCTAAATCGGATTATTCAAATCAAAAACTTTTTCCGCACTGCTACTTAGTACTGACCTCAGCAAGAAAAGTAAATAAACAAATGCTTAATGAAATACTTCTCTGTGGCTCTTACGCACACAATCTTTCTATTTTTACCTTATAGGCACAGCACAGAGCGCTCAAAAAATTCCTTTAATTGTAACTAATTCCATTAGCAATAGAAATCGAGCGCAATCGATTGGCATAATTTAATTTCATACCAACGCTCTTAACATCCACCGTCTATAGCTGCACCCCAACTTAGTTCAATAGCCTAAACCCCATGTCATTAATTTATGAGCTTCCGTCTCCCATCCCGACTTCACTGCCATTTATGTCCTACACAAAAACACAATTTCTTTTCAAAAAAAAAAAAAAAAAGAAGTAAGAAGGCAAACAATTTTTGAATAATGATTACCAAAAGCTTCAATATTAGCTTCTCGCTATACTTCCTATCCCAAGGAACCAGCGAACAACGATGATTCGACCCCAATTTATCAAGTTTACGGCGAACACCAATTGGGTGGATGGATTCTCCCATTTACTATGCCAAATATGTCAGAAAAAAAAGAAAAGAACTCACAAAACAGACACAGCTCAGCACCGCTGTTTTACTTGATCATCGTTATTATCATTATCATAACGTGCCGGAAGCATCCCCTCCTAGTAGATGAACTTTTGGGGGATGATGAGGGTGGCAAAGTTCAAACTCACAGTTGCCAGACGATATGCAAGGGAATTTTTCAATGTTCATCACCATCCCCGTTCGCACATTGAATGAATTATGGATTTCGGTTTTTGGAAATTGTGAAACACCCCATCACCAGCGCCCAACCATCTCGATTCCATCCCAAGGCAACCGCTATTTCTTGTATTTCATTAGCTTTAATTTGGCCGCTGCCGCTTACTTGTGTTAAAAGTCGTTTCTGTCGGTGTACTTGACTGATGGTACATTTTGGTTTATTTTGTTTTTCACTTTGGAATGTAAGTTCAACACTCCCCTGCTCTACTCCTGAAGGCGGTTCGATGAGTTGTGAAAATTGTAATTGGCTGCAGTAGGAACGTTGATATTTTAATAGATGGAGAGGGGCATTTGAAAAAAGTTTTACAGAACGTATGGTGCAAGCCGGACAAATCTGGAATTCCAATTTAGTGCGATGTTTTGGAAAATCATGCGTTTATGGAAGTTGTTAAATTACCTATGTACCTACAATCTACATATTCATCGCTCTTTAGTAACGTTAATTTTCATCTAAAACTTGGCAAATGTAAACTTTTAAAGTCATAAAACTCTCGACTTAAGAAGACCAACACATTTCACAAAAACTAAATAAAGATGGGGATGTGAATGAAACTATTTTCCGATTTGATGATTCGAAAACGATCAGTGGTTCTACTAAAACAATTTAAATGGCCTAGCACCGATGCCAACCTAGGCTTTTTCATGCCTTGTAGGCATTATTTCATTAGCGAAGGCTTTAATGTTTTGTTTTTCCAAAAAGGCATCTTTTTTTTTTATTTTAAATATATATATACTAGCTGACCCGGCGAACTTCGTTACGCCCAAGTTCGTTAATGCAATGAGAATAATAATGCCGACCATGCACAATGCACTGCACATACTGCTTTATGTGATTCGGTGAATTCAAAGCGATTCCCCTTATACGACTTATTAATTGTCATAGCGAAAGCGAATCGCACAGGAAATTAAAGAACTTGAACTTTTGAACTCTTGAACTCTTGAACTTTTGACCTTTTGAACTTTTGAACTTTTGACCTTTTGAACTCTGGAACACTTGAACTCTTGAACTTTTGAACTTTTGACCTTTTGAACTCTTGAACTCATGAACTTTTGAACTTTTGAATTCTTGAACTTTTGAACTTTTGAACTTTTGAACTTTTGAACATTTGAACTTTTTAACTTTTGAACTTTTGAACTTTTGAACTTTTGAACTTTTGAACTTTTGAACTTTTGAACTTTCGAACTTTTGAACTTTAGATCTTTTGAACTCTTGAACTTTGAACTTTTCAACTTTTAAACTTTTGAACTTTTGACCTTTTGAACTCTTGAACTCTTGAACTTTTGAACTTTTGAACTCTTGAACTTTTGAACTTTTTAACTTTTGAACTTTTGAACATTTGAACTTTTGAACTTTTGAACTTTTGAACTTTTGAACTTTCGAACTTTTGAACTTTAGATCTTTTGAACCCTTGAACTTTGAACTTTTGAACTTTTGAACTTTTGAACTCTTGAACTTTTGAACTTTTTGAACTCTTAAACTCAGGAACTGCAAGGCAAGCACACGTACAGCGAAGTAAATGCTTATTGTTCGAATTTTACGAACTAACTTTAGCAAAGTAGATTTTTATTTATATACTGATTCAAAGCAATTGCTAAATTCCAACTCAGGATTTTTTCACTGCGCCACCTCTCGCGAACGTCTGACAAACACCCAAGAGTATAACTGTCATGAATGAGCTTCTCAATCGGCTTTTTGGAATCGGCATAAAATTGTAGATCCCTTCCATTCGTTCCAAAAATTAAAAACTCACACAAAACGAATGGTTGCGAGAAGCTAGGCCCAGGGTCCCTAGACCTGTTGCGCCACCTATTATTATTATTATTATTACAACCATTTGCTCAAAGCAAATGTTAAATATAGCTATAGATTCAAAGAACACCTTTGAGATATTTCAACGATCAGAAATACGGCGACATACTATCACTCACTCGTTTCGATTACTCTGAACTGTTTACAGATTACAGCTTAGGTTAGTTTGAGTAGAATATTCTCCTAAAAAAATTGCGGTATTGTTCAACATAGGCTTATTGCTTAAATGCATATCATTTGACTGGCTTTGGGTGTTCCCTTTCAAAGCAGTTCCTGGCGGTCACATTGGGCTCCGATACCAAATCGAAGCCTTCCCGTAATACACATCGAAAATGGTTAAACGAGGATTACAACTCGAAATTAAGCCTGCTTTATAGAAAACCCTTCTCAGCTTTGTAAGGCCAAGCAAAATAAAGTAGACCAATACGCAATAAAACAGTTCCTGACACATTTTTGCTCTAAAGTGGTATAAAGTGGTATATTATGTTGCGTGTCTCGACTTTTAGCTTTGTTAAAGTTTCTCTTAGTTCCCTCTTTGTTGACAGTGAACAAGGAGGGAAGGAACTAAGGGATGAGATTAGAAACAATTTCATACATTTCACAATTATTGCTTTCAATTATTCATTTCTACTTGGGGTGAACAATTGTCAATGTCAGTATTTTAGTTCTTGTATATAATTGAATGCTGTTAGTTATACTTTATTTTATTTAGATAAAATTTTAATACGAACTGCATATTATTGTTTGAGGAATGATGAACTCAGAATATTTTCCCAGCTATTGCTACTACTTGATTTTCCAGGTGCCACACCAGCCAATCAAGTGGTGTAATGTTGGTAATTTGTTCTAGCTTTCTCCGACCTGTTTCGTTCTTTTTGTACAACTTTTTCACCAACCAAACAGAAACACTATATTACAAAACAAAAGAACAATGATTTAAAGGCAAACCGAAAAGCGAAATAAAAATAGATGGAAGAAAAAAAAGCAATTTATTCTTTTGAATTTATTGCAAAATTAATTAAAAGTTTTTCTTTTGATTTCCTCCCCAACACATTAATTCTAGTGCACCGCTCTACCCACCTCACCTTAGACTATACTATATATTGAAACCTTACCGACTGTATTTTGGATGGGAGAACATTTTGTTCCTCCTTAGTCCTTGGAATAATTTCCATCAGATTTTTCCTCTTGTATGTTGCGCTAAGGAAGCTCAACTCACCTTAGGCAGGATATTCGTTTTTTTTTTTTTTTTTTTTTTTTTCACCTCTCATGTGCAATGAAATAAAGCTCAAAGGCGTGTGTTTGAATGTGTGTGTGTGCATGTGTGTATGATAGCATAAAAGCAAGGATATGGAAAGAACAAAAAAAATAAAATAAAGGATGAACATTTATAACACTGAAGACCTGTATCCTCGCGTATGAAAAGACTGGTCAGACATAGCAGTATATCCAGCGATTACCATTTAAACTCATGCACAAAATAATTTCTATCGTTGGAAAGCATTTGGTCGAAGGACCTTAGTGGGGAAAATGCGGTTAACGCAAACAAAAAAATATCCTCTGCGAAGGCCGCAATCTATCAAGCGATTAAGCGCTTTTGAAGTCTTTTTATCAGTGAATGGTTTATTTAAAAGGTCAGCTTTTGGATTGCATGCTTGGAAACGTATAAATATACTTTTTGAAGCCATCTTACAGTCACTATATTGTGGCAAAAAAAAATTGTCTTTCTCAACCAAATACACTTTGCACAGCCACACCACCCATACGAAACCAGGACGTACAGTTACACATATAAAGTGTAAGGCAAGAGTCATTATCTTCTATTTCATCTAGTTTCTGGTGGGAGGGAAAGCCTCACCTGGCCGCTCTGTCACACCGCACACACCGCTGGAAAAACTGGACGAGCAAAACCAATGTAATGTGCAATTGAAATACATTAAATAGCCGCCACCGACGTCGTCGTGGTCGTCGTTTTCGTTGTCGTTGTCGTTGTAGACGTTGAAACATGCTTCCCAGCAACACCGGTATATCCACGCAAGAAAAAAAAAAGAAGAGGAAGAACCGAAACACAATAACAACACAGAGCTTATGCGAAACGGCGCAAAATAATTAATCTCCGTAAGCCGTCCTCGTAATTAATTTACGTTTATTGCGCCCCTAAATCATCGTGGTGGGGTGGGTGGTTATCATTTGATTAAGTGCAACTCATTATTTATAACGTTTCGTTTTCTTTCGTTTTTTTTTCCCCCTGGCTTGCCACCCGGTCTACCTCCACTATTCGATTTCTGCTTCCCTGGAGAATTCCTTCGCTTCTTCTTCTTCCTTACATATTGTTTTGCATTTGTCTGTTGTTTCTTGCTTTCTATACTTAGCTCGGCTTTCTTTCTGGTGTTGTTGCGGCATTGTTGCAAGTAAATTAGAATTCAGTTTCAGTCAGTGAACTGATATCGGAGGAGGCCTAATTCGGAAGGATTATTTGCGGCGGTCTCCATTTAAAACTTAGATCGGCAAAGATATGAAAATGAATAGGCTTAGAATAAAAATTGCTATGGAGAGGTAGACGGATCGCATAAGTGGGAGTGTAAGCCATTCTCTGGACAGTCCTTGATTCGCGGTTTCATTTTTTAATACACTTAAACCGAAGTCTGATCGTCTGCGGATAATTCGTGCGTCGTTTTTGTCCCATATGTAAAGCGAATTCAGTATCCCGTATGCCGTATGTGAAGCTCATTCATATATGCATGTGCTGGTTCCGTTCCTAGTTTGATTATATTGAATACAACTTAGCTATAGATTATTCGGTTATCCTTCCAGGTATACATCCTTAAGCACTGCAGCCATGTCATCAAAAATAACTCAGACAAATAGAATCGGGAAGCTGTCACACTTAGCAAACTTGATTATACGAGATATGCCAAGTATGTCTTCCTAACACATTTATAACTCTCCAAAATATATTCGAGATTTTTCTTATCCCAAGAAAAAATGTTGGGCCTTATGTCCCACCCAACAATTTGAAAATTCAACAAAAACTAAGTAAAAAACCTCGCACCGACCACCGACAGCGTAATCCAACAGTAAACCCAAGCAGGGGGGTTGCACATTTCATAATTTGCGCAAATTGTTACCATTGTCTCAAAAATTAATATTAATTCGAAATTTTTTTAATTCGAGATTTTTACATTCGAGATTTTTGCTTTCGAGGGATCGTGGTAAACCCGAAATAAGTATCTTACCTGTACTAAGCAATTTGGCTTAATCACAGCGTCTTATTTATTTCATTGACTACAAGCATGTAATTGGGAGTACATTTATAGATTGTCCAGACATACAAGGTTGTACTGCCATTGAAAAAGTGTCGAGAAACACAAATGAATGCATTTCACTATTACATATCTACAGTTGTAAAATTTTGTTTGTAAGGCGTATACTGAGCTAATTTCACAAATTCTTTTGATAAAGAAAGCCACGGTATAGAGTAGTTTCTTGAATAAAATGTATGGATTATATACCTATTCCCTTACAATTTTTAACTTTTAAGAGAAAGATATTGTTTCCGTACAAAATTTCGAACTCGAGTTGTTAATCAATTCTGACATAACTATGATGGAGGAACTCAAAAAATTGGGTCGCTAAATTTTGTCCGGTCTGTCAGCCTGTCTGTCTGTTTGTTTCTGATGTTTTCAAAATTATTGTGTCGTTAATTTTCAATTCGAAGCACCGAAAACGCCAATTTTAAAAACTGGTCATATGTCGAAAACCCTATCTTTAATTTCGATAAAACTTTAAAAACGAAGTAATGCGTACTTAATAAAAACTTATAATCGGTTTTCAACTACATAGTTAAGAAATAGTATTTTTAAAACTAAACATTTGCATTGTTGTTCTGTTTTGACTGTACAATCTTACAAAAACCGCTCTAAGGATTTTGACCATAATATATAAATATAAGTATTCTAAATAAGATCCCGTATTTAGTTTTTCTCAAAAAATTCGAAGACGTCAGGTTTTTAATTATTTTTCAAAAAAATACTACAGAAATCACAATCTATATATTTTCACATGTCTACGGTATATTTTTATAATAGGCTTAATGTCCCATGAATACGCAAAACTTATTTTTCGCAAATACAACGCACTTCTCCTTTTTCAACAACATGGAATATGCATCTTAAAATAATACCAATCATTTGGGGCTTACACAATCAAAAAACTTTGGAGGTGAAGAACCTTATAAAATAGCACAGTAGGCGCTAATAACTCTCTAGCCAGAACTTGCGACAATTGCCTGTTACTGAGAGCTTTAGAATTGTTTAGGGAAAATGTGTTGTTTTTTTTTAATTTTTTTTTTTTTTTTTTTTTTTTTCCTTGAAATATCCTTTTGGTAAACTTAAAATGTGTGCGTTATTTTAAAATACAGGTAAACAAACGATTGCAAATGCAACATATGCGTTAAAATTTTGTGTTGTATTTACATGGCGCACACTTTTGCATTCGGGAAAGTAATCTATATCTTATATGTCAGCGTCTCAGTCGTTCAAAAACATTTTTAAAAAAATGACAAAAAGTAGCCAAATTAAAAAAAATGCGGGTTTTTCTGAGTTAGGTATCTGGGGGAAACTATTTTGACCGTCTGGCAATGCTGTATCAACTTCACTAAATTCACCATTGTTAAAAGGGTTAAAACGGTTTTTAGTTCGAACTCTGAGAATTTTGAGCTATCATTAATCTTTGTGCTAATTCCAAAGGCTGAGCTTAAATAAATTTAAAACAGATCCTCTTTCATATGAATTATGAAAAAAATGTAAAAAGCAATTGATTCCGATAGAAGTTCATGGGGCTGCGTCCTCTATTGTTTTCACTGTTTTCAGCGAAGACTCAAAGGCTCGTAAAGTGGTCCTACACACTCCATCGATGCACGAGGGACCGAATATCACACAAATAAACTTTCTCATAAAAAGAAAAAGTTCACTGCCACCAATAGCCGATCACGCTCTTTCAATAATTTAAATATTATCATCGTCACCATAAGCAACTACATAGTTTAAGGGCTTTACAAAAAAAAAAAACGGTTACTCTTGAATGTTCCATACGTAATTGCTCTGTTGTTGAAGGAGTTACTTGACAGTTTCTCGACTCGCCCTTATCCGTTTCGACGATTCTTTTCTTTGTTCTGCATTTCGTTTCGTCTTTTTAATGTAGGTACCACATATTATTCTCAACATCATTTCCATTTTCTAGAGCAAATCAATCATTCATCGCATACACGTGTCGTTCATCATCAATTCCCTAGAACCCACAATTGACCTTCTGAATGTTTCATCAACTCAATTCGAAATTGATTTTGTTTTTTTTTCTTTTTTTTATTGAATGAAAAACCATAACCCTTTTAGTGGCGCTTTTTCGAATTTTGTGCCACGCATCAAATCCGTCCTGTGGTTTCGAGCCACCGCATATACATATAGGGCTGCTGCCTATACGCACGCATGCAGCCGTCAGGCTCGTCCTAATAAATATCGTATAAGGCCAGTTGACAGCCCATAAATACGAACACAGCCGCAATAAGGGTCCGTGTATATCTACCAAATTGACTAACCGATGTCGTCATATTACTTTTTCTTCCCCAAAGTCTGTCACGCGGGACCAAGAAAAAAAGAAAGAAAAAACATTCTAAAAAACATTCCAAATCCACTTGCTCATCGATCAATCACCAACATCCTTGGTGGCGTACTCCACGTTATGAATCTGTGTTTCCTTTTCAATTCCATCAGCGCCAGGTCTTTTCATCTATCCAATTTCATCGTCCTGTGTGGATACTACTGGAGGAGGTATTTTTTTTATTTTTTAAATAAAATCGGACCCCCCATTCTAAGTGACAATGAAATTCTCAAGGATATTCATTTCCACAATTGTTACCAAGATACGGATACGCGCTACTGTTTCGATTTGGGTTTTGTTTCCAACTTTTTTTTTTTAGATATTTTGACACGACGCTGTAATATATTCATCCCCAGGGATGCACTCCTGAATTTCTTTCTTTATAGTTTGGATATTTATTTTTTGAATTTATATACGTATGGTTTTGTCGGGGATATCCTTTATTCCATGGTGGCTCTTCTATTTTCCTCTAGATTAGTCTAATGTAGTGCCACTTATCCCTGTGATTTTGACATGACGTTGATGCGTGCAAAGGAAAAGGAGGAGAATTGAGAATTTGCGAGGTAAAATATTGGCACCCCTCACGTGCTGCTGTCACATTATCCTCATCATCGTCGTCATCAATGATGAACTACCAACACATGTAACGAACGTATCGTTAAGGGCATTCATATGTTGGCTGGCGTCCCTGTCCCAAGGCGCTGTGGCGCAGTCATATGTGAGCGATGTTGTATCCCATATGTGTCGATGTTCGTGGACGACCGACGGAGCGGTGCAGTTTTTTTTCTTTTTAACATTTGAGTGATTTTTTGGCATAAAAAATGGTAAAATACTTTTTTTGGTATTTTTGAAATAGATTGATGGCGCTGAGTGAATTTTTATGTCCACGTATGCTAAAATGTCACACACACTCGATTATGATTGACTGAGTTTTTATCCGCACACGGTGTGGGGTAATTGTGTTGTTTTAGAAACGACTGACTTTAATACGCTTTAAGAATCTGCAAACCCTTTCTGCATTTCCTGAGTCAATTTAAATCCTTAAGCTTGGAGTTGTGAACAATATCTCATTTTTTGAAACTCCTCTCTTTGTGTGGGTAACATCTGATTTCAGTGTTAGTTAAACTGCAGTGAATTCTTGTAAGCGCCTGGTCCTTGTCTTCACTTGATCCAATGACTAAATCATATTTTAGTGTATACAAACTGAAGGCATATTGTAATATTGACTAAACTATAAATGTTTTATATAGCAACCATCCCATATGTTCATACTCTTCAAACAACTTAACACAAAGCACTGTAATAGATAAATTTCACCTTGTTGAATCGTGTCAGAAGCAGTCATTGAATCACTTAATTCGCCAACCACACCCACGTTCAGCTGTACAGATGGGCGAGATTTGTACACTTTTTGCACCCATCCCACGTCGATATCGCCAGCGAAGCATAAACACTCTATAAGCGCATTGCATAGGTGCAATAAAATAATGATTTTCAATTTATTATTCGTTTTGTTTGCAACTGTTATTCACGCTCCGCCGGCCGCTGCTACACCAGATGAGGAGGTGAATTATGCATTTAATCCGAGGCATTACAATTACGACGTCTCTCTGACAGACGATTTACATGACAAAACGTCTGTTAACATGTATACGCTTCATACTGACATTTCATTCATAATCCTAACTTCCGGCGAATGCAGGTATGACTTGGCATTTTACATAGGTACCTACACCAACGCGACACGTTAGTGAGAAAATGAGATATCGTCCATCAAAGATTCTACCATCTAACCCCATTGAACAAGATTCCAATAGCTCTCAAACGATATGGTCATATACCAGGGTTACATATTTCATAAAATATTTTTTACACATTTTTTTCGAAATAAGGCGAAAATACGCACGATCACATACTCTGCATGATCGATCTGTGTATCGCAACCGTGTCGTCAATATCAGCATCTCACGTCAGTTGTATGATTGCTCCACACGCACGCATACTGCATTCGAATTTTTATGGTAAAGCCCGGCGTTTTTATGATGGACCGCAAGCGCAGAGATCTTGCCTGGCCCTATATGGAGCAGAGTCGTTCAGAAATATTGTTACGTAAATCGGAGCTGTGGGGAATACCACTCGAGATGATATGTGGTGCACGCAATGATTTATGTGCTACGCATTTATAATTAATTTTTATATAATGTATGTGAATTGCACGAATCATAATAATTATGGCACAGATATTGGCCTTCTTTTAGCTAGCGAACAGTGGATGGTGTGGAGCAAAGTCTCTCAAGTTGGACATGCGCAATCGACTTACAAGATAGTTTTGCGCACATCGCCAGTAAACAAATGGGGTTATGGCATATGGTATATGGATGTGCAATACTGCTCTGAATGATTGCGATCATTAAAAAACAGGAACAACTGCATTTTTACGTGTATGCATCGTTGATACATTGTATTTGTGTTTATTTTCTTCTACAGCATTATTAAATAGACGGAGGAGTTGATAAAGGCAGAAGGCAGTGAATTGAGCTGGTTTTCTGGGTTGTAAAACAAATGCACGTCCGCTTGAGATGCTACATGGAGTTATGTGAAAGTTAATATCTGTCGACAGGCTGTAGACTCCAATAGGACAATGTTTGCAACATGTTATAGTATACAAATTACATGATACTGGAAACCTAGAAGCACTATATCTGGCCGCATCTAAGCTGATGTTAGTTCGGATCTGGAACCAGGATGCCTTCAGTTCCCTTTCAGCTTCTTCCGTTTGCATAATTCCACTCTGTAAAAGTAAGACCCTCACAATATAAATGTCGGTTACTTGGGTGGTGGACTCTAATTACCCGTGAGTATATATGTTTTTATATAGAATGCCGTGATTGAGCTATCGGTCCTCGATATATCTCTGTACGAAAAGGGTTGCCCCCAAATTTTTAGCAAGGAATGACAAGTCACTTCTAAAATAGTTCGTACCGATAACTAGCTTGGTCTTTTATGGATAAGTAAAAACAAGATTTGACAGCGTTCTAGAGAAATGTTGAATATGTTATCTGACCTACGCAAGTCTTTTGATAAGACAAAACACAATCCAGATATTAAGTCATCCGACAATGCATTCTCTTTGTACATTTCTTCCCTTCCAGCTTCCACGTAGAGCACGCTGATATTTCACCTTGTGGAAAAGTCCCTGGCCCATAAATTTATTCAGTCCGGGGTGGAGTTGGGCCTCAACCAATACGCCTCTCCAGTTAGCGCGATCTTTGGCTAACTGCCTCGAGTTGCGCACTCCAAGTTGGTTGAGATCCCTATTACTATTACTTTCTCGAAAACGAGGTCGACCTCCACTGCGTTGTCCCTCCGGGTTGGAATCGAAGACTCTTCGGGCCGGAGCGTTGTCTATCCGCTCTATACATTTCCCAGCCATCTTAGACGACTGATGTGTACTTTTCTGACTAGGTCGACGTCACTGTACAGCTTGTATAGTTCGCTGTTATATCTCCTCCTCCGGAGCCCGTCAACGCAAACGGGACCAAAAATCACTCACAGAATTTTGCGGTCGAAGCGACCAAGGGGATCTCCACCCCCTTTCGATAGCGTCCATGCTTCTGCACCATATAGTAGGACTGGGATGATGAGGGTCTTCTAAAGAGTCTCCTTAGTATTTCTTGACAGGGCCTTACTAATCAATTGCCTTCTTAGACCAAAGTAACAGCGGTTGGCAAGTGTGATTCTTCGCTTGATTTCTGAGGTGATGTCATTTTCAAAATTAATAGCGGAGCCGTTAATTGACAAAGTCCCGAACTACCTCAAAGTTAAAGCTGTCTATCGTGACGTTCTATCTGATTCGTCGATGTTGTGTGTCCCTTCTTGTTTGCAGCATATATTTAGTTCTGCCCTCATTCGCGACTAAACCCATTTTTGCCGCTTCTGTATTGTACCAGTGACATAGTTCGATAACAGTTGACCTTTTCAAAATGACAGCAGACCTTAACTATATCGTTTGAAAATTTACTCCTTTAATTCTGCACCCAAAAATTACCTTTGCCCCTGAAACAGGAACTTGATCTTCTGGGGATCCGATAATTAAAGAGTTGTGAGTCGATCCAAACGCTCACCACTTTTATTAAATAAATCAATTCAACTCATAACCATTTCAATAAACTGTTCCACTTCTCATTATCCGAGTCTAAATTGCACCTGTGTGATATGTCATCGATGACTGAAAACAAGTTGACATGTTTCTCCAATCGGTCAAGTTTCTTATTCGATGCGAGTTAAGGCATCTCTAACATCCATCATCGTGTCGTGCATTCATCATAAACTCACATACTGAACAGACACACGGTATCCCACCGTTGATATTGATCTGAATTTTATTGATCACCATTTCTGATCATGCCATACAACACACATACCGACCAGCAGCAGCAGCAGTATACTTTGGCATCGACGAGTCCCAATGCAGCCACCAGTTACTGTGTCAACTGCATTCGCAGAATATGGCAGCAACAAATAAAAATGTTGATTGCATAAAAATTTGTTTATTATTATGGAAATTTAACATGAATACCTGTTGCCCGTCATCGTGCATGATTTATCGCTACTTGCAATGTGCGTTCGAAATGCTATTCGTTCCGTATTTGGTGTCCTCGCTGCGTGTAGAATATGGATTTATGGCATAGAGCAAGCAAACACTTAATAAGCGCTGGGAATATAAGCGCACCGTGTGTAGACGATTACTCGTCCAAAATGCGATATTTAATTAATGGCGATTTTAGTACTATTAACGTGCTAATTTGGTTTCGACGATTGACTTAACTGATGCAGTGCAGTGCGCGTGTCACAAATGGAAATTGGAGAAGGTTTGCTGGCCGAGCGTGTAACATGGCACTAGATGTCACAGAATATGGAATGTACCTGACGACATTCATTGGAATGCTTATAACGCTTGGAGAGTGCAACATTTTATTTAAATGACTGTATGGTAAGAAGTCTAGGTTTGGCGTTGCTCGATCACCATGAAAACTGTCATTTTGGATACATTTTGTATAATTAACTCGGGTATGTACTCTTTTGTGATAAAAGTTTGGCAGGCTTCAAGCATTCTTGTGAAACTTTGTCCGTTGGCTCAATAAATACTGCATAGGTATGTGGTTGCTACCAAAGTCTCGCTGAATATAGATCTGCAGACCTGGATTTTTAATAAAAAATGTTTTCCTATTGCAAGGTTGATAGAGTTATATTTAGCTAGAAAAATTAAAAACAGTTCCCATTTCGTGCATAAAAAGCTTTTGAACCTAACGATGCTTTCGGCTTTGACGGATCTATAAGTGATCTAGATTCAGGTATCTGGGAGCTACTCGTGTTTAAAGCTTGATAAATAAGGCCTGATTTTACATAAAGCGTTGACCCAGTTTGATTCCAACAATGATATCCTTTGAAATTGCTGAATGCGCGTAAATGGAATACACTTTTGTTTGTCGTATTTTGTGGCACAATGGAATGTGCCACTAGCTACCTATACTGTATATTCCTATGAGGGGTTCTTTTCAACACCTTTCCATGATATGCAACTTTGGTTGTTTTGGGTTGGAACGCTGTCAAGCAATCACTTTTTTTTTTTGTCGGAGGTTGTTACTAGTCAATGGAGCACTCAGACACAACTACTGGTCCATTGTACTGCCAAACAGACACGTTACATTACTGTACTTAGTTTTCCCGTCTTTCGCAGAAAGATGAGAAGGAGCTTCAGTGATAAAGCTTAGCTGTTCGGCACTTGCCACATCAGCCTCAAAGATCCGCCACCTGATACGAGCAAAGGCAGGACAGCTAAAGAGGAAGTTTTCCGCTGTATCGTCGTCCTCTCCACAAGCAGGACAGATGGTGGTATCGCTCAAACCCACCACATTCAAAGCTTGGTGTCCCGAAAGGACGCCCACAAGCAGTCTGCAGTCGATTCTTCTTAGAGACAGAAATGAAAAGTTAGAAATGAAAAGTTATGCTTTACGTGAACACCTGCCTTGACGGCTTAATCTCACGGTGGGCACACCCACATCAGAGTCCTTGAGAAAGACGTTGACAAAACGCCCCGGGGCCGGCACAAGTACCGATACAAGTACCGATACAAGTGCCGACCCCAGTACAATTATTTGCTACTTGGTTAGGAAATAAACAAAACCCATTTGGTATGGGAGAGGCCTATCATAGCACCTCTTCGTTCATAAGAACGCATCTCGCCTCCGCATTCGGAATAAACCACAACCACCACGAATCCGACCTCTATGATGGGGCTGCACCAAATTTGGTACAGGGGCCGACCCCATCTCCCGTGGTACCATTATATAGCTAATGGTGGAGCTTTCATAACCCAAGGGTTGCCCCGAGGATTACTAACGTTTTGGATTACCTTACCAAATCCGAGGGGCTGCCCCTCTTTTAGCCTAGAAGCACTATGGCAACCATGACTATTCGTTCAAAAATTGTCAGGTGTATAGAGCATCTTGAATTTCATATTACTAGCAAAAACAAGATAACTCTCACCTTTTTCATCTGGCAACTGCTTTATTTTGTGAAGCCCCAATAAAGGCAACACAAAATAGGGGCAGTGCCCCTCTTCTTAGAGACAGAAGAAAAGAGGCGGACCTACCTTTTACAGATGTCCGAACGCAGTCGTTTGGTCTGCCTACACCCAGCACAGTCACGCCACCGACGCGACGCTCGCGTTCACGAGAAACCCAAGTATCAATGAATGACCTAACCGTAGATGCAGACAGACCCAACGCTGGTTCAGATCCTGAGAGAGCTTCTTCTGAACCCAGCCTGGCAAGCTAATCAGCGATCTAATTTCCCTGGACACCAGTGTGACCTGGGACCCAAACAAGATTCACTGTGTTTAGCCTACCGACTAAGTTCAGAGATAGCTTGCGTTCAAGCACTAATTTAGCAAGGCAGGCAGTGCTTTTAATGCAGCTTGGCTATCGCTGCAAACGCATATGCTTCTAGCCCTCCACCTGTTTGTCACAATATAGCGCATAGCCATAAGGATTGCGAAAATCTCCGCTTGGAAGGCAGACGCATAGTTACCTAAGTAAGGTGTAGTCTAATATTCTCGCTTTCCACAAAGACTCCAGAACCAGATCCCTGTTCGATTCTGGAGCCGTCCGTGAACACACGATGGCATTCTGGGCGAAGCCATTATAGCCTGAGGAAAGTTGGCTTCGTAGTTTTGTCGCAGTAGGATTTCTGGTGCCATTGCGTCAGACGGCATTCCATAAGACAGGGGTCAAAGTATAATTCTCGCACAAGCTCTTCAAAATTCCAATGCGTGTGGTACCAAAAACCACCTCTCTTTAATCGAGAGATGGTTTTCAGCGTACACCCCATGATAAAAATATCAAGAGGTGGAAGGTTCATCATAGCATATCTGGAGCAGAGCCCGGAGTGCTAGGGAAGGACCCTGTGCATTCAAGACAGACCGTTCTTTGAAGTTTGGCAAGTTTGGCTGTAACACGTTTCCGCGAAAGCCTGTTCCACCATACAACCGATGCATATGAGAGAAGTAGTCTTACCATTGCCGTATAGATCCAAAGGACCCTTTTAGGAGATAAGCCCCATGTCTTGCCAAAAGCGCCTTTGCACTGCCAGAAAGTTGACAGTGTTCTAAGCAATCACTTGGAGTCCAAAATCAACGTTTTTAATCTAAACATCTCGTGATCATGGTCAAAGCTAAAATTAAACTTCTTTCTTAGTGATAGCGCTAAGTACCTACACATATAAAGAACAATTATATTGCCTAGCTTCTCGTCCACTTGATATTGCACGGATAAGAAACTCTTTGATACAATGCTCCTGAGTAATCACTGCTACTCGTACGGGAACGTCAATTCCGTCTTGTAACTTGTCGCTTAAAAGTTTAAAATTCCATTCGCCACTATATCATGTGCTATCGTGTCGAATGGAATTTTAAACTCATATATTCGTCCGAAGAATAACCTTTGGCCACTGCTTACCATTTCCAAAGCAGCCTACGCCGCTACGATTTAAAGTAGTCGCCGGTGTCACGCTGCACTACCTCTTACACACAACTGCACTTCACTGTCATTGATATAGCACGAAAAAGAAAATGCCCCACGACCACGATATAGTTCATAATAAAAAAATGTACATAATCAAACAAAAATGTTTAATTTCAATATTTTCATATGAAAGGCAACGGCAACGTCACCACTAATGAATATTTATAAATGCGCGAGTAGTTAATATTTTTAATGAGTCGTTGGTATGTCGTTCGGATATCTTGTCGTCACTTTGGGCAGAGGGTGGGGGGAAACATATCCACGACACGACATACGACACAGATATCGGAACGTAATCGTCAAGTTCCCAGAATTTGGCACTAGGTCTGGTTGTATGTCTGAGCTGCTGCCTAGCCTGCTGGTGTACCTGCTTCAGGTGGAACCATAGATAATAATTTAATAGTTTTCACGGGAAAATTTTCTTTTCGAATTATGGAAGCGAAATGATTTAATGCATTACAGCCGCGCGCTCGAAAGTGTAAGCACATAAATTTATCGTTATTTTTTTTACGAGGGTACCTATATGTGGAACCGTTTTTGAATTGATGATGGAGCACGACACCAAACGATGACGAGGAGGGGGATGGGAGAGAAGTCGTTTGCACTCATAATGGTTATGTCGTTTGTGTCGCATGATACGTTTATATGGTCAGTGGCATTTTTATTTCGTTGCAGTAAAATGCAAGCGTTTATAGATTCTGGACCAAGTCCACATGGAATTGAAATTGGAATTGGACTTGGAACGTGCCACTCGATGCCATAAACATGGAGAAAACAAGTTTGTTATGATTGCGCATTCGCTTGTGATTACAAATATGAAATGATTTGGGTTTTTCTGTTTTTTTTTTTTTTAATTGGTGCCTGAAAGGTTTGCGACTTGGTGACACTGTTTTGTTGATAGGTAGTTTACCTAATCGATTTGACATGTTTGTTGCCACTTTAACTGCTATTCGAGTTTGAAATCGCGTACAAAAATTAAGCTAGTAGGTACATGTATATATACATACATTCTCGAAAATGTTCCCTTAGCTTGGAATTTAATTGAAAAAATTTGATTTTCAAATTTGTTTGATAAGCTTCTCGCGCAGCCCCAAGCGGATGATTATTTATTTGTCACAGATGATACTACAGTGTGTAAGTTTGGCTATATTTTCGTAGGTTATTTCGCACATTTGATCTGGGAGATTTTACTGTATAGAAATAAAAATATCAACTCACAGAAATGACGATTATTCTATCGATAAAACAGAAGGAAATGGTTCCTCACATGGACAGCTACAAACACCCCTCAATAGAGTTTGGCATTCCGCAGGATTCTGTTGTAGCTGTATATAACTATATACACAAGTTCATGTGATATTGTTCTGGTAGCAGAATTGCAGCCTTATTTATAAACCCACCATAGAGTCTGCTTGTCTCTTCGCACCCTCCAAAATGTCCTTACGCTGGAAAATGTGATTTATACTAACTTTTCGAACTTAAGAAACGTTGCTTTAAGGCTGCGTAAGCTAAACGCGAAAATTTGTTTGATATCTCAGCTGTCCCTGCCAGATATTTTGACTTTTGATTGTGTAAAATGACTTCTGTTACAAAGCTAATCACAGCTGATGTCGGTTTCAGGGCAAAAGGTAATAGATTTCAGTGTTTTCTGTAATAGTTTATCGAAATTCTTACATTTTTAGACACAAGCCTCGTTTAGTAAAGTTACCGAAACAAAATGTTTATAAATAACAATCTTAGGAAGCCAAGTAGAGGCTGCGTAAATCATTACGCGATGTTTAACTAAAAAACATCGTAGAATCGTCGTAAGAGAATGTAATAAATACGGGTGTTAATTTTCCCAACACCATTGAAGTCCATTTGGTCCTGCGTTCGATTTATGGACGTTGGGAAAATTTAATGTAAAAATTAGAGATAGTTCAGTAGCTCATATTTTTAACCCACTGATGGCTATGCTAGAATTAAAATAGTGTATGTAGGTATATGGAGCGACAGTTGTGGATACTGTCAGAAGTCTCTAGCTTGGGTTTTAAAATTGCTATTAATCTTCTCCTTTCTTCTTCTTTCTCTCTGAGTATATTTCACCGCACCATGCTTCAAATTTGAAGCCAACCTTCCACTGTCATTCGAGGTCTTAATTTTAAATTAAAATACAAAAAAAAAATCCGCTTTGAAAAGCGCAAATCCATCGTTTGAAATTTCATAAAGGACATAATCATTTATTACCTTAGGTGAAACGAATTAACCTTTCTCGCATATTTTCCACCCTCCAAAGTTGATATAAACATCCCATTCATCCGCTCACCACCCACTGACTCAGCTTGCAACTGCTTAATCCACCACCTTGCCCCAGCAGGACTCTATATACACCTACCACTTAACCGACACAGCAATTCATCCCTCAGCAGGCGAAATGCAAAAAAAAAAGGGAATCTGTAAATATTCCGAGCAATATAATAACTTGTAAGGATAATTTCACACTTAGTTCATTTGACAGATGCCACTTGTTTATGTTCGTCACCCCTTCGTTTTCTACCCTGCGGCATCTAATACATATATTCGTTTGCATGCATTCTCTCCCCTCCCTGGTCCAGCATCAATAATATGCTACGCATGTTAATTCATAAAATGAAATACACTTATCCCTTATGAATTTCACTGCTCAAGTGTGAATAAAACTCTACGCCAACACACCAGGACAAGGCATACGAGTATATGTAAATAAAATATTGTTTTTACTTATAGTACAGTCGGACTTGGGGTGAATTTCACCCCCGCTCATTGAATTTATGCACGAGGCAGAATATTCTTTGACGATTTTGGTTGCATATATTGACTGACATGAATCACATTTTAAGTGACAAAGAGAAAGGATTTTTAACACTCGTTGGCTCTGCATATAGCATTTCCCTAAAGGTATTTTTTTGTTCTTTTTTGTTGTGTTACTTTATACAGTCTGAGCCGAAATAATATGAAAATTCAATTTGATGTCGTCATTTTAATAAAATAATAACCCACCATCAACAGCGACCACGCGGGTGTGGGAGGGAAAGGAAGTCATTTGGGAATTGTTTTAAATTTAAGGGTTGCACGCCACCCCCTCTTGCGAAAAGGGAAACATTTTAAAATTGAATAATTTGTTTTTTGGAAAATACCGTCAACCGTCCATTGTGGTATGCGAAATCATAATAAAGAATTTTTATTGTCTATGTCACCCAACAAAAGGGTGGGTGTTGATTTAATTTTTCAATGCGAAAAATTGAAACGCCTTCCCCGAGGGGTAGGTATATGCGTGTGTAAGACATGAGTAATTTTCCAATTATTTTAAATATAATTTGAAAATTATGCCCTCCTTCGGTTGTTTGGATGGAACAGGTTGACTTTGTCGCCCTGTCCTGCGGAAGGGGTGCGCTAGCACGCTTGGGGTTGATTTTAAGTGAATTTACGCATTAGCCATATGGGTTTATTGTGATGGAAAATGCGGATTCATATTGGTGTTAATAACGATGACATATGATTCGTGTTGTCACTTTAAAGTCAGTGAGTGAGTTAATTTTCCTGTCTGATGTGTGGATTGCTCGGCAGTCCATCTGTTTTGAATTTAATTTTTGACAAATCAGAAATCTGAGTAGATCGTTGATAACTGTGTTTAATAAAAATGGGGAGTGGTAGCTGGAAGTTATGATGGATTGTGCTATTAAATCTACAAATTGGTTACCATATTAATAGTAGTATTGATGACTATTTGAAATTAACTGGTGAATCGAAACAGGTGCGTGATATTGTCACAACCCTTATTCTGAATGCGGCAGCATCGTTCATTTGGGAGGTCAGAAGATACATCATATGTCATTGTAAGCAAAAGTCATGTTGATTTACAAATACAGTAAGAACAATACAAACCAAACTCATGATTAAAGAAAGCCGTGTCAATTCGTCTAAAACGAAGTGCCTTACAGAATGAGCCCGCTTAAAGATAGCTCTCATAAATACAGAATTATTGTGTTTGTAAGTTAAACGAAAACAAAACGGTTCAGTTATAAATTTCACAAATTACATAATCTGCGCAGTGCCCCTGCTTAATTTGCAATTTTAATTGTCCGATTCCACCAAGTCCACTTGCTTCCATATTCCATTCAGATTTTTGTCTCCTTTGAAGTCTTTCCCCGTAAATTAAATATTATAAGTCGGTAATTTTAAATCACACTCCGTTTTATTAATAAGTAGGTTTTTTTAATATATTTTATTGCGCATGCCTCTTCGGACAGCCGCCTATTTTCTTTCTTTTTTAAATATTTTACTAAAACATATTGATATTTTAAATTTCCCAAATCTTCCCGACCAAACTCTTAAAATGTTGAACTATTATATATGTGTATCTTTTAAAATTCTCAAACAACAAATGTCCCAAATGCAACAAAAAATATTTTAGATCAGATGTGTTTGGTCGTTTATAGACTTTTTGGTTCATATTCGGTTTAAGCGAACCAATTTCGTTGGTCTCCTTACGTTCTTTATAATCGGAAGTTCCTGTAAACTTGAATTATCTTGCTTTAGATGTTAAAAAAATTACCGCAAAATTGTAGTCAGATAAAGTAGACTTAAACATTATTTTAGTGCGTGACAATGTCACAATTACTGTTTTGTTAATTATAGTCCACTTTATGGGTATCAGCATAATAATAATTGCCTAAGCAAAAATAAACCTTTATTGGCTTTCAGTGCTTATACATATGCATTTAATCGACACAGGTTATTTCAAGTTGAATTCAAATACAAGGGCGCAATGTGCACATGTATTAAGTGGCTGAGCCAAATACAATAAAATATAACAACACCTCCCTCTCGACGATAAAAATATCACATTCTAAAGGAAAAGGATACATTTAGAGTTTTATACTCAAAAAGGACATTCCTTTTATCAGGCACAAACCCACAAACTCGTTTTACATCACTGCAAAGGCCCAAAAAAAAACATTGATCAAGCTCTTTTATTTCAACTCGAAATTTTACTACACGAGGGTTGGTTTCTTTGACTTTGCTGAAGGACTTCAACCTCCAAATCTGGGCACGAAACAAATTAATCGTATGGGTAGGTAGGTTTTGTAGTAAAAAAAAAATTAATCCCTGTTAGAGCGATTAATCAGAAATTAAATTCCATTACCCTATCAAACTACCACAAAGGACCTCAGCCAAATGCGATTGTAATAAAGCAAAAGGTGATCAAAATTGGTTGCGTGTATGTATACGTATCCGTATGAATTGGGCAGTCCTTATACACGCCGAAAGAACCCAAAAATATTCCTAAAAGGCTAATACCCGCTTTTAAATTGATTGCAATGGGGGTAGCAGGTTATTGTCTTTCGCAGCAAACTGTCTAATCTTGTTTATCGCTGCTCTATATCCTTACACCAAACCTACCTACATCTATACATATACATATCTACCAAATCATTCAATGGAATATCGGCAAAAACTTAAACATTCTGCGTATTGTTTTGTCGAACAGATTTCCATTTATCGCTGCCTGTGCGAGCACGCATTCGAAATGTCAGAGTCTGAGCGGCCCTTGTACAGTATACACGTGTGGCATCAGCAAAAACAAAACCGAAAGGGTACACGACACCACCCTCGTTTTTGGCCAGACCGTATGCAGTTCGGGTTGAAGGCAATCAAAAGAGCGGTCATGTGCGTCTACAAGTGCTCCCCCCCCCCTGGCCGCCCAGCCTTCAGGGTTGGGACTTCAAAAAGTAATATTTATGAGCTTTGTGTGGATATTCAGCCAGCCAGAGCACACTCATAACATGGGTCATCCTTTCGAGGGATTTTCTGTCTCTACATATGCGAAAAGGATATCAGAGGCTTAGGTATGTGCTCACGTCTCTCCCTCCCCCTTTGAGTGGACATGAGAAACCGATTGCGAGCGATTTGAAACAAATACAGAGTAGATAGTTACCCTGAGCCTATGCTGTGTCCCGTGTGTGGGCAGTGAGATTGTTGGATACTGGAATATGAGTGTTTGTGTTTCATTTTCACCCGAAGGACAATCTGACAATAAGAATGGGGCACGTGGGGGTCAAGCTTGTGGTAAAACAGAATGGAATATTTTGATGGCAATATACAGACATGGGGGGGATTATCATTATAATTGGTATCCTAGCAACGAACGGTTGTGGGGCTATATGTCCACCCTCTACTGTGGCGACAAAATATATCTGTTCGATACTTACGAGAGAGATAGCAACAAAACACACAAATCGTCGTCTCATGGGGTGGCCTTTTATGCTTTTTAGGGGTATCCTGCGAATGAGTATGTGGCAACGAATGTGTTATTGTTATTGGCATAAATGCTGTGCACGCAGAATACAGAATTCATCTAACGTTCAATTGTGTGTACAGCAGTGCTGGAGCATCCCTTTTTGGGCGATGGGAGTTGGGTCAAGTTCGAGTATACTCGTAGCTGAATGCTGCGCTGTGGATGGTGCCTTCAAGAAGAGTCGATGTGTTCGGGAGTATGGTACGTGTGTGTATATGACAAAAATATTAATACCCGAAATGAGTTTCGGTCGTTGTCTATGTTATCTGCACGTTTGTTGAAGGGGAGCGACACAATGTCAACTGGACGCCATTATCGTTACGAAATTGGATGCCATTTTATTTTCAAACTGGGGATTTTTTTTTTATTTTGTTTCGTCTTTGTAGATTTTTTACGATTGGAAGTATGTATAGGTACATCATCGTTTTAAGAACAAAAAACTATCAAAAGGTAGACCTTTTTCTAAATAACTGTTTGGTAGAAATTCTACCATTGTCTAACTTATATACACAACATATTGGAAAACAAATCATACACAATATTACATCTCTGGGCAGTTTAAAAAAAAGCAAATGTGGCAGAGAAAATGGTTCTTATCTATTCGCTTTTACCTATTTATATAATATCTAACTTGAAAAAATACCTCCTAAGGGCTCAAAAGCCCTAAAGCCTAAGTGTGAGCGGCAATCATCTACAATGTCATTTCAATAATTGTACCAAATAAGACGGCGCCAAACAAATGAATTATTGTGCTCGAAATTCGGTGTGATATTCAAAATTGGTCGTGATCGTGACGTTTTTGATGATTTTTATTTAAGCCAGAGACTTCAGGACGGAAAAAAATTGTCATCCAATGACTCGTTTAGATTACACCGATGGTACATACTTTCTCCTTTTAAATTATGTTTCCTAAATTCAAATGATCAGCTGCATTTTATGTCCAATGAAACTGTGAATGAAGAACTTTGGTACCTACTTAAGACCGAACCTTGAAGTACACCAGCAAAGAGGTTGTATAGGTACAGCTCTAATAATCTAGTAGTTTGTTTGGGTAAATATCTGCTGTATTACATTAATTTTTCGCTTTTTAAGTAATATCCTAGCGTATTTCGTATTGAAAACATTTTTTTGAAAAAGCTACGACGTACGTCATCAGAAAAAAACTTAATTTATTCCGAACAACATACTTTCCATAGGAAATATGGGTTCAAACTTTACTAAAAAACAAAAATTAATAGTTTGGTAAGTATTAGGTTTGTAATCAGATTTTGTGCAAGTATTTTTCAAAGAATAATCTAACAGCCTTGTAATTGTGCAAGTTAAGATACCCCATTGACAAAGGCAACACATACAGAACGGAATGCATCAGCAATAGCATCCGCACTATAGGACAGAGCCTCACTCTGTGGCATTGTAAACACTTAGATCAGCATAACTGGTCAGTGTCAAATTTCAATAATATTCTTTCTTATCTCTTGCCTCCTTCTGAGGAATCGAGCATTCTGCCAACGATAGCACAAACATATCTCTTTCTTATCTTTTGCCTCCTTCTGAGGAATTGATCATTTTGCCAACGTCAGCAAAAATATATCTATAAATACTAAAACGAATTCATTCGTAGGACAGTTCTTGTACACCCATCGATGAGCTCTGATCGTTGACTTCCCCCCACCAGAGGTAAGGGGTCAACTGAAGAGTATCTTAATAAATTTAAAAAAACTCTAATGAGTTGTTAAATCATTTAATTGGCGCCCAACGTGGGGCACACTGATAAAAAACCAACCCGAATTATATCCTAAAAATACCAAGTAAGGATTCGGTAGTACGTGGTAAAAAGTGTGTCGAATACAAAAATCAAGTACCCTAAAGAAGGGGAAATACGAAAAACAAAAAGCATATAAAAACACAAACAAGATTCGGTAGTACGTGGTAAAAAGTGTGTCGAATACAAAAATCAAGTACCCTACAGAAAGGGGAAATACGAAAAACAAAAACCATATAAAAACAACCCAAATAAAAAATTGTTAGTGAAAAGTTTAACAAAAATCAGAAAGTGAAATCTAAACAAAAACTTTTAAGAAAAATAAAATAAAATAGAAGTGAACAAAAACTAAGAGAAAATCTGCTGTTATCATCCCCGCTGCTCATCCCATAAGAAGAAGGAGAAAATCCGCTGTTATCATCCCAGAGGAAGACAATTCAACTAATAAAGTAAGAAATTTCCGTTTAAATTTAACTATTGAAAAATTAAAATTCTGTAGAATTTATTTTAAATCTGTACGCTTTAAAATTATTTAAATATTGAAATTATTGTAAAAATTTTAATTGCATCCTGGACGAATTAATTAAAAAATTTGACAAAATGACGACTAATACTAATACGAACGCAGAAGATATAATAGCCCGGTTAATAGTTACAAATACTGCTACTATAAGAGCAGAGATAGAAACTCTAAAGTCCCAATTGACTGTTATAACAGGGACCAATTCGCACGTTGAATATAAAACGCAGACAGTTGACGAACATATCCGGTGTGACGAAACACTGGACGTAATAAAATCCTTACCAGAATTTGACGGAAATACAAATACGTATGTTAGTTGGCGAGAAGCCACTAACAATTCAATGAGCCTCTACACCAAAGGGAGTAGAAGGTACTTCGCCGCTTTAACTATTCTGAGGAATAAAATAACTCGGAACGCAAACGATATTTTAACGAACCATGGAACGGTTCTGAATTTTGATGCTATTTTAAGCAGATTAGACTTTTCATACGCGGATAAACGCCCTGCTCACATAATTGAGCAAGAATTAAGCGTTCTCCGACAAGGAAACTTATCAATCATTGAATTTTATAATCTGGTTAACGAAAAGTTAACCCTTCTAATAAATAAAACGATAATGACACATGGTTCTGAAAGCAGTATCACCAAAGAACTTAATGATATAAATCGACGAAATGCTTTACGTGTTTTTATCACAGGGCTTAACGCTCCTTTATCAAATATAATGTTTTCCTTAGCACCTGAAGACTTGCCTAGTGCCCTAGCAAAAGCACAGGAGCTCGAGTCAAATAATCAGAGAACACATTTTGCACTACAGTTTACGAGAAATAATTCTCGGGCTAATTACGAAAATAGAAATCAAAATAATTTAAGGTTTCCAAAAAGAAATCTTGAAGAAAATCATCAAGGAAGGAATACTAACTTCCTGAAACACGAACCAATGGAGCTCGGAAGCTCCAATGTAAAACAAAATTTTAAAGGATACCGTTGGGGTAATCCTAATGCTCAAAATAATAATTATTATAGACAGAATAACAATCAGCCAAATTATTGGCAAACTCATAATAGTAATTATCAAAATGCAAATCAGCAGTTTCCTCAGGGAACAAGGCCAAATCATGTCGAGAAAAGACCATTCGTAAGTGCCCAACACACTGGACAACCTCCACTAAAGAACACTAGAATTAATAATATTAACGAGAGTGCTTTTTTAGAGAGCAGGGTAGATTACCCTACATATACAGAAGAAATAATGGAACAGGTAGATTGTTAAAAATTCTAATAGATACTGGTGCTACAAGTTGTTATTGTAGGCCAAACATCTTGTTAAACAGACAAGAATTAGTAACTAAGAAGAGGGTAAAAACCATAAATGGTTTTACCATCATAACGCACTTTTACGAAGTGGAAATGTTTAATAAAAGAATAAGATTCTATGAGGTAACTAGTCTAGAAACTGACTTGTTAATAGGTTACATCCTTTTAAGAGACGCGTGTTTGACGTTAGATTTTAAGAGAGGAATTCTAATCCATAACGGGAATAATGAAAAAATATTTAATTCGGAAAACAGTTCCGAAATATTCACAAAAACAAAAGGGAAAGCTCCTGAACTGCGAAGTAATGCTTTGAATCTAGAAAACCCTGAAGCACCTATGGAAGGTTGTAAGGACAATCTTCATAATAAAATTAAAATACTGAAGAAAAGAATCATAAATGAAATTGATGTGATTCACTCTAATATAAATATAAATTCCCTATTCAGAACAGATGTAAAGGCCGAAATACGCACAATTGTTGAAACTCCTATATGGAGTAAACAATATCCCTACCCTTTATCTGTCAATTCATTCGTTAATAAAGAAATAGAGGAAATGATAAATAATGGAATTATACGACAAAGTAAGAGTCCATATAATTCTCCAATATGGGTTGTACCCAAAAAAGGTATAAATGAAGACGGAACACCAAAGCTCCGTATGGTAATAGACTACAAGAAATTGAATGAAAAAACGATATCCGATAAATATCCCATACCGGATATAAACGTTATACTTGCGAATTTAGGAAAGTCCAAATATTTCTCAACCATTGATTTAGAATCAGGCTTTCATCAAATACAGATGAATGAAGCGGATGTTGAGAAAACATCATTTGCGGTCAATAATGGGAAATATGAATTCCTAAGAATGCCATTTGGGCTAAAAAATGCACCTAGCATCTTCCAAAGGGCAATGGACGATATATTACGAGAGTTCATAGGGAAATTTTGTCACGTTTACATGGACGACATAATTGTCTATTCGAATAACCTCGATGAACATACTAAAAATTTAGAGGTAATTATTCAAACTCTCAAGAATGCTAACATGAAAATATCATTAGAAAAATCCAAATTTTATGAATCAGAAGTCGAATTTCTAGGATATATTATAGGATATAATATTATCAAAACGGATCAGAAAAAGATAGAAACAATATGTAACTTTCCAATACCAACCACGCTAAGACAACTTAGGAGTTTCCTCGGTATGACGGGATACTACCGAAAATTTATTCAGGGTTATGCATCAATAACCAAACCTTTAACCAAATTTTTATCAGGAGAAAATGGAAAAGTTTCTCAATATTTATCTAAGAAAATCATTATTAAATTGGATCAAGAAGGAATTCTAGCCTGCAAACAACTAAAAGATTTATTAATTAATCAAATTGAACTGGTTCAACCAGACTTCAATAAAAAATTTATTTTAACGACCGATGCCTCTAATAATGCTATTGGCGGGGTTCTAACCCAAGATAACAAACCGATAATTTTTATTTCAAAAACATTAAACTCCACAGAACAAAATTATGCCACTAACGAAAAAGAGCTTTACGCTATTGTGTGGGCTTTGAAGAATTTGAGGAACTACCTTTATGGAGTTTCAGATTTAGAGATCCATACAGATCACCAGCCGTTAACCTTCGCAGTCTCGAACCGAAATCCAAACGCAAAAATGAAAAGATGGCATGCTTTCATTGAAGAGTTTGCCCCCAAGATAATTTACAAACCAGGCACTACAAACGTAGTCGCTGACGCCCTTTCTAGACAATATTTAAATAACCTATCGGATGACTCATCCATCACAGGAACACAACATTCGGCAGACAGTAGTGATAACTTATATATTCAAGAAACTACAAAGCCACTTAACCAATTTAAACAACAAATTCTTTTAAGTAAGGGACGATTTACTATTCACGAACAAATTAAAAATTTTAATAAAACAAGGCATATTATAGAATATGACACTCCAGGAAATTTAGTTGCAATTCTTAAAGAATTCTTGCAACCAGGAACTGTTGCAATTCATTGCACCTCAGAAGATTTATATGCAGTAAAACAAAAACTAAAAGAAACTTTTAGTAACCGTTTTCTATATACAAAGAACTTCCCAATAGATATAACTAATAGAGAAGACCAAAGCATAATTACAGAACAAACACATACCAGAGCACATAGGAGCTATAAAGAAAACCTCAAACAAATTTATTCCTCTTATTACTGGCCTAAAATGAACAAACAATTTAAAGAATACGTCCGAAATTGTGAAATTTGTAATAAAAATAAATACGATCGCCATCCTAACAAAATACCAATTGGAGAGGCTCCAATTCCTAAGAAAGAGGGGGAGCAGTTACACTTAGACTTATTTTTTGCTCAAAAATTAAAATTTTTATCTTGTATAGATTCTTATTCTAAATTCTTAGTGATCAAATTAATTGATGATAAAACAAAACTAGACGAAAAAGTTCTAGAGTTACTACAAAGTTTTCCAGACGTAAAAACCATAACAATCGATAACGAACCTGGTTTTACTACATTACAGTTTAAGACCTTAATGCAAAGATTAAATATAAAAATTTATTTCTGTGATCCCAGACACAGTACCACCAACGGTCAAGTGGAAAGAGTACATTCCACACTAATCGAAATTTCAAGATGCCTTCAGCAAGAGTTTTACTTGATAAGTGACCTAGAATCAATTTTTAGGGCAGCCCAACAATATAACAAAACGATTCACTCCGTTATAAATAAAAGACCCCATGAAGTACTTTTTAATAAAATATCACACGAGGATATACAAACAAAACTTTTATCAGCTCAAGAAAAAATGTTAGAAAGAAATAATAAAAATAGGAACATGAAAATATATGCTTCAAATGAAATAATATATGAAAAGATTTTTGGAAATAGGAATAAGCTTCAGCCTAAGTATAAAAAACAGAAAGTTAAAGAAGACCTAGGAAACAAAGTCAGAATTTATAAAAATGATAGGATAATACATAAAGATAATATTAAGACTTAGTTTTTCCTTTTAGGAAAATGTTGATGATTTTTCTTCAATTAATTGGCATAGCGTCCGCTGAAATTATTGATTACACAAGGGACAATTACGTACTAATAGAAAATGGAGATACAATAATCTTCGAAGATTATGGAAATTTATTCCATATAACTAATTTGACATACTATAGACTTTTGATACAAGAACAAGAACAATTTCTCAACAGCAAAAATGAATATACAAATGTTAACATAAATAAAAACAATATTCACACCAATATGAATAATGACATAGAAATAGAACTTATACAATCACTCTTACAACAATTAGAAATAAATAACTATAGAAACAGAAGAGGAATTAATGAATTAGGAACCATATGGAAATGGTTAGCAGGATCACCGGATCATGACGACTTAGTTCTAATAACAAATAAATTGAATGAACTATCTGAGAATAATAACA
This sequence comes from Cheilosia vernalis, assembly GCA_949126925.1. Taxonomy (NCBI): domain Eukaryota; kingdom Metazoa; phylum Arthropoda; class Insecta; order Diptera; family Syrphidae; genus Cheilosia; species Cheilosia vernalis. The sequence goes on from OX421362.1 coordinate 10,908,261, forward strand.
AACAATTTACAACTAATTCAGAGATTTTCAAAGCAATAGAATCCCTACAAAGATCAGTAAACGACCTAGAAGAGAGTACATATACTAAAGTAACATTTAATATAAATAAACTAATTATTACGGAACTACAGAATATTCTGCAAACAATAACATTGTCTAAAGTAGGAATTTTAAACCCATCAATTCTAAATTTGCAAGAGATTAAAACAATTACTGAACATGAACATGAAAAACTAACTATATCTGACTTAATGGACGTTTCAAAATTTAAAATAATCCAGGATAAAGATACTATCGTAATATACATTAAATATCCAATAACAAAAAACAATTGTAAACTATATGAAACAAGGGCCATCAGCCAGAAAGATGGAAAATTTGTAATAGATAAAGAAATTGTAAAATGTAAAACAAAATATTTTAATATTGAAAATTGTAAATTAGAATTAACAAATACGTTTTGTAAACTATCTCTAAAGGAAACATGCTTATCCAAAATTTTAAATAACGAAGAAGGACATTGTGTTAAAATTAAAGAAAACAACAAGAATATAGAAATCATTAAAGATGGTGTAATTTTAGCTTCCGGAAATCATACAATAGATGGCCATAATGTTGAAGGCGTATATTTAATAACATTTGTAAACAGCACAACTATCGATAACAATATTTATGAAAATCCAACGGCTATTATTTCGAACTATTTAAAAACAAATCATTTAAATACATATAAAGTCATTAAATACATAGAATCTGATAACACCGAATTAAAATTTGAAAATATAAACATAGTAAGTTCAATGAAAAAAGAAATTAAAAAACGTCCAATGTTTTGGACAATTATATTTTTAATTGTAAGTTTTATTATAACAGTTGCATTATATAAAATTAAAACACGTTGGCAAACATATAAACAAAAAAGTAGAAATAAATCTGACGAAATAATTTTTTTGGAAATAAATGAAAATATTAAACGCCTAACAAAAGAATGTGAAGAAACGGGACGTTTCTCTTAAGAAAGAGGGGAGTTAAGATACCCCATTGACAAAGGCAACACATACAGAACGGAATGCATCAGCAATAGCATCCGCACTATAGGACAGAGCCTCACTCTGTGGCATTGTAAACACTTAGATCAGCATAACTGGTCAGTGTCAAATTTCAATAATATTCTTTCTTATCTCTTGCCTCCTTCTGAGGAATCGAGCATTCTGCCAACGATAGCACAAACATATCTCTTTCTTATCTTTTGCCTCCTTCTGAGGAATTGATCATTTTGCCAACGTCAGCAAAAATATATCTATAAATACTAAAACGAATTCATTCGTAGGACAGTTCTTGTACACCCATCGATGAGCTCTGATCGTTGACTTCCCCCCACCAGAGGTAAGGGGTCAACTGAAGAGTATCTTAATAAATTTAAAAAAACTCTAATGAGTTGTTAAATCATTTAATTTGCATGTGCATATCTTATATGACCTTTCGATTGGCGCCGCCGAAACTTTCAAATTTCATTTGTTGCAATATTCATAAAATAAAAATAGTAGAGCAAATAAGAGTAGGTACTTATTTACAAAAGTTTCTAAAAATATTTAAAGAGACATTTGGTTAAACTTCCTTCGCACTCTCTGAACACTATATTTCAGTTACTTTGTGCCACCCTCAATGGGTTTCTTTCTCGCTTTCCCGGTCTTTATTTTCTGTAATTATCCAGTTTATTTTTCTAAAGGGTGAATTCTTAATCGCTCCCATACCCCTCATGTGTTTTTTTTTTTTTTGTTTTCCTTTTTATATTAATCCAGCAAAAGGAGCAAGAGCGAAAAAAAAATCAAATAAAATTGTCACAATCCATGAAGCTATGGGACGGGTATCCTAGCGATTGCCAAGCACAACAGCAAAAAAAAAAGAAAAAGGAAAAGGTGATCTGGATTAGTATCAGAAAATAATGTCCTACAGGGATATCATTTTACTCTTCTTAATTCTGTTTTTAAAAGATGGCGCAAGTATAACATTTACATAGGGAAACAAAACTGTCTTATCCTCGTGAAAAAAAAAAGAATTTGCATATTTTTCTTGTTAAGTTTGTATAAGGATGCACAATTTTAACTTCTTTTCTTCACGACAAGGATTAAGTCTAAATTTGCTGCGAATCTGGGATTAATCAAGGAATTTTTTCCCCTATTGCTGTAGTCCTTCCAAAACCCTCGTTTGTTTTTATTCGCATTATCTTTTGCCAAAAGAATAAGAACAATGAGTGAAGAAAAAAAGAACACAGTCATCGCTCTATACAATGCCTAATTACAAATTCGATACGCAAATTCTATTAATTACGAATACAAATTAAACATTCAACTACATCCCGATATTGGTTGGGTATTTTTATTGTTGTCCTGTTCCCCGGTGTAGCTTCCATTGGGTGAGGAAAAATACTTACTCAGACGGGGTCTGGAATTGGAATTTGTGCTCCCCCTTTTGGGAATTATTTTATGCACAGCAGAAGCAAAAAGGATCTAATATCATTAGGGGGGCCTCGCACAAATGTACCACGTATCGCTATGCGTATTCACTTGTGCTGTGCAATCCATAAATTTCGTTAATTGGATAATAATGCGAAGTAGGATTTTATTTATGGCCTTATATGTACGAGTATGTTGTTGTATTAATTTTTTTCTATACGGCTCCTTTTGCTCCCACTCAGAGTGCCGGGTCAGGGTGTGGATTATTATACCAAAGCGGACTGCGAAACATGTTTCGTTCTTATTTTTGCCTTCTAAGCATCTGCTGGATTCGTAATGTTGCCCATGAGTGTGTACCTACTGCCAATAAATATTTATTTTTTACTTTTTATTCATATTTTTCAGAGACATTTTCCCCCATAAAAATTGCCCCAGTACTGCCACTTTTCATAACAGCAAAAGTCGTTTGAAATATTAAGTTGTTCTTCAATTTATATTTACAATTGTCTGCATTAAATAAATGACCACAGGTGCTAAAAATAATCATAAATACAAGCTTAACCCAAAATATACCTATATTACGAACCTTTAACAAAATCTACAAAGTTATCTAAGTGGTAGCACTGTCCTTCGTTTTCATACGACGGTATGTCCACAATATGCAAAATACCTTGTGTGCTATGTCCCTCTATAAGGGCTTGTATAACGAGCAGCCCCTTGAATTGTTGAGGGTTTCTCTCAACCGTAAAACATTTTAACTCCTTTGAAAGTTATGCGGTAACGTGGGGGTTGGTTGGAGTTAGCGAATGTCCGCATGTACCTTTTGGTCGCTGCCCAACTCACATCCACATGGAGGGCTCCGTTTGGACTTTAATTGGGCCAATTTTTTGGTAAATTAAAAATGAAGAAAAAATTCCAATAAATGTTTGTGCCTCGTTGGGGATGAATTGCAAATTCTTTTTTTTTTTCGTAAAATTCGCAACGAAGTAGAGAGTACTAAGGACGTGTTTTTATTATTGCTGCGCAATTAAAATTTACTCAGTGAATGTGGGGAATTTTAAAAGGGATTGAATTAAAGTCAAGCAGGGTATTGAAGTGGGTAGCTGCATGTTCCATACCTACATGTACAATTGTACGTACATACCTCCTATGTTAGTATGTAGCAAACAAATTTTAATCGAGAGGGGAAGGAAAACAATACTAATGGTGAAATGCTGGATAGATTTAACAGAATTATAACCAATATTAGACTTCAATTGTTGCATTGAACTCTTTGATAATCGTACCTGCGTACATAGTTTGAAAGCTTTTTGAAACGGTCTTGTAGTGGAAAAAGATGGCCTACCTAACCAGAAGCTAATTTCAGTCGCCACTAGTTAGGTACCTCACGGCATGGTTCCCATGGAAATTCGAGATGCCTTGAACTGATTCCCTTCAGCCGGGGGATCATTTTAAGTAGGTTTGTATTCTTCTAAGTATATCTAGTGTTCCATTCTTGTACCTACTTTTCAGTTTATTCTCCAATTCAAGACAGGGGCCAGATTCTGTGAGGCGAAACGATCAAACGTTTTCGTGCCCACGAATGATTGGCCATATGTTACACAAGAAAAGTTCTTCGTGGGAACGAAAACGTTTGAACGTTTCGCCTTACAGAATGCTGACCCAGCTTATGCCCGATTTATAGAAGTTCACCATTTTGTTAGCAGCAACCTAATGTTACATCAACAACTCCTTAGCCAACCACAATCTAAAACCACGCCCAATAAAGTTATGAAAAATATCATAATCCATAACGTATAACGAAAACTCTCTACCTCCGCACACGCAACCACTGAACAACCCCTTAAAAACAGGATATTATTACAACCACCCACCCCACAGTATATGGCCCACCATAAAAGCACCCTTCTCATAAAGTTCGTGTCCTTACAACGGGCGCACTTTAATTTCACCCGATAACAATAACCATAACCATTGTCTTGTCCCCCTTGTTTGTGGAATTGAAACGGAGAACGGAGATGTCCTTTTTTGAAGAGTGGCCAGTCAAAAGGGAACTGAAACATAATACATACAACAACGCAGGTCGACCACCCACCCAAAGTTCGCCTCTTTATGACAATGACTCATACACAAGCATGCGTTCTGACTCCACTCTGGTATATAGAAAAGACACTAAACTAATAAAAGTATGACATCATATTTCCCACAGATAGCGCTGCGGGAACAGGACCCAACCACCCTCACATGCCAGATATACATGAGAACATAACCGACACGGGGTGGTTTATGCTTTTCATTATGAACAACATCGACACAAGGAAAACATAATATCCTCCTATAGTGGCAAGCTAGAGCACGGCTAGAGCACGAAACGAACACAAATATAATAAAAATGCTCATATAAAATATTTTCAAGGATATTGCGCAATGATCAGGAGCCAGCAGCCAGCACCCCCGTCACTGTGTTGAACGAGTACAACATCTCTCAAAAAAGAAGAATAAGAAGGTGTACTAGTACAACACGCGAGAACGTGGTGGCTATCGACCAATAATATTTCGTTATGTCCACTCCACCTCCACCTTCACTCCAAGGATTAATAAGGATTTCGTTTTCGTTTTCTGTTATTTCCCGTATTTTTTTTCGTTTTTTTTTTTTTTTTTATTTCATTTCCTTTATTGTATATTTTTCTTTTCTCTTATCGTGGTTTGGTGCTTAGGTATGCATTTATATAAGGATCCAGGATATAGAACGTCTGACTGTTGGGTGGCGGGTGTTGGGTTGCTGGTGGTGTCGGTGGGCTGAATATAAACTGTATCCGGATGTAATTCAAGAGAGAATATGAGGAAAGCAACAGAAAAGAAAAACAATTGTAGAGGAACACAGCCATAAAAACAGCACACAACTCGACCAACGTATTCTCGATATTAATAAAATGTCAAACGGGAACGAGAAAATTGAAACCTCGGAACTGTATGCTGCTGGGGAAAAACAACGAAGAAAAACCAACCGCCCACCCCAGCGTTGAAACATTTATGTGTGTGCTTTTTTTTTTTTTTTTTGATGGAGTTTCTGCTGCGCGCTTGGTCCTTCTTCATTCGTTTTGCCCACCTTTGACAGTTATAAATTTCCAGCAATTTTTCATCCCCATGGGTAGTGCCTTGGTGGACCCCCAACCACTCCAGCATGTCCTCCTGCCATGTCCTTTCGCTGAGTAAAAGGATTTAATCGAATGGTCACCCTTTTTTTTATTTATGTATTTTTTCGCATTTTAAATAAAAGCCACATATAGCATTTGAAGGAGTCCGAGTCGAGGCGTTGGGGTAGCCTTTTTTTTATGCAGCCATTGGGTGACCATTGTCCTTATTATGCGTTACGGTATATATCTACTACATGTATGGCGATTTGAAGACTATATTTTTTTTTTTTTTTAATTCTCATAAAACTGTTTTGTGGATGAAAAGGGTACACGTCGATTTATTACATTTTTTTTATATTTATATTGATTTGGCGAAAAGAGGGTTTTTGAATCCTTTTTACCAATGCATGTCATATATCATCAAATTGATTTTGCTGGGATGGAGAGTAGGTATCGGATTAAATATAAAATGTGTAGTATGGGAACTATAAAAAAATACCTGTCCCTCTTGGCGAACACTTTTTAAAGATGGTAAAATTTGCGATGGTGGACATAGTGGTTAGTGTGGCGGACTACCTACTGAAGGCGGTGTTTCCAGAAAAAAATACTGATTATATCTTGAGATATTTTCCACGGCGCAAGTTTGTTTTTAATTTTTTTAAAGGAAAAACAATGTGGAAAGAGGAGAGAAGTTTTTTCGAATCTATTTCGAACACCATTTTTCTGCAATCAAAAAAAAATTTTAAAAAATGCAAACATTTAAATTCTTTAACACTATAGAGGCCAGTACTTATACACTACTAGCGGACCTTCGACTGGCTTAGTGGGAGTGTACCTACTTGTGCAAAAAGATAATTTTTTTAAATAAAAAATGCTGTATTTTTTAAACGAAAGTAGGTTAAAATCTGCAATTATTTATTTAAAGCATTTAAGAATAAACAAATTTGTGAATTTTTGCAACCACACAATTTTCCCAATCAGTTTTATATAGATTTATGTTTTTCTTTTATTATTTCCAACTCAATCGAAGCCGATCCTAAGCAATTAAATTAAATTTGAAGTTTGGAGATGCGACTGCAGCTGAGATGGTATTTCTCCAAAGCACGAAGGAAAACCCATAACCGACTTATTATAAAGGACACAAAAAAAAACTTACGGCAACTCCCTCCACAACAATGCGACTTTTCGTTCACTACAATAGAAGAGATTTCGCGAAATCCCCTAGTCCAATACAGAAACTGTCCAGTTCATCCTTTTACTGGCTATCCCTAGACAGAGGATTACATGCCACTGCATGAATGGAAAAATTACTCTCCGGTCGAGAGAGATTCTTCGCTTGCTGAGGGTGGTTAGTTCCTTTTTGTTTTGTATCGCCCCACAAGAAGCAGACGATGACACGAAGAAATATTGACCAGAACTGGACGGTGCAAGCAAAAAAATTTCCAGAAAAAAAGCTAAAATTCCCATTTGGTCACAGCGCGAAGAGAAAAATATTACCACCCCCTACCGACCAGAAATCGATAGCAAAAAAATGAGGTCCTTCTTTTTGTTTTAGTTTCTATTCGATCACCACCACCACCATCATTTCTTATGCTTTCTTTTTCCGTCGGTGGAATTTTTCCTTTTGATACTCCCGTATCATATACATTATATGTATACGTCCTGAAAGAACGTGACGAGGAAATGTTATAGGTAGGTGCCTCCAATATCGACAATACCTATACAGAAGGGAGACCAGACTAACCTGTGCGACGTGAGAATACAAAAATCGCTTCTCCAGCAGTTTGTTTCCTTTTGGTCTGATTTTTTTCTATTTTTTAAAAGGACACTCCACAGTTGTATAATTTATTCGACTGACCAAACTGGACATCTGTCTTTGAAATGCTCACTGTGATTATCTTGGGGTTGACTGATTTTACCTCAATTTTTTTTCTTCCTCAGAAAACCGCATTTGTGGTCGGCACTTGGATAAAGAATTGCTGGTTTAGATTGGAAAAATGTTAAGTATTGGCGAAAGAATACATTAACAATATACATAATTCGTTTTAAAAGAAATTTAACACCAAGACCCAAAACGTACATACCATATACTTGAAATTGTATACATTCTCCCGTCATTTCATGTAAGTGGGTATAATCGAATGACATCGTTTCGAGGCCTCTTCAGACAGTCAAAGTTTTGCAATAGCAAAGCCTCTAACACTACGAGAGATTTAAGGATATGCCTATGGCTCTTTTATGCTACTTACAAAAATAGGAGTGAAGAACGTATTTTTTTACAACGAAATTGCATATGATACTCCCAAGTCATAGTCGGGTGGATATGTATGATTCTGTGAGTATGTATCCATAAAAGTGAATTACTTTCATTCAGCGAACAGGAAGGCGCCAATAACGTATCAAAATCTCTGACAACAATAACGTATCCTTGGGCCATTTTGCATTTCTATGGGATACATTTTTTTTTTCCTAAAAATCGCATATCGAATCTGGGAATTGAAATTGAGTCAAATTCAGATTGGAATGGGGGAAGGGGTTCGCTCCTTTTATCATACAGGCGCGAATTAAAACACTTGTTTCTTACTTTTAAAATTAAACAATATTTATTTGGAACTATGTCCTTTATTATTGAAATACTTTTTACTAATTCTAAAAGGAGCTTAAGGCTACTATGTAGTTACAATAAGACTGTTGATAAATTCATCATACAGTCGTATTTATATACTTTTCTTATCTATCTACAAGGAGACCCAAGCGTACAATCGTCTTGCTTGATAATGAAGAAGAGATAATATTCCAACATTGTATACAAACGATATTATCTCTTTTACATATGTTATCATTGTAGCGTTGTGTGCAAGACTGTACTAGAGACTAAAGATATCATTGAATACAAATAATGTTATCTTTTTTCTCAATATGTCTTGCTATGGATACTTAACTCCCCCCCTTGTTAAACGAAATCGTCCCGATTTTTCGACGCTATTTTTAACATTTCTCTTTCATAAGTTTTGTTATATGCGTCAATCTTTTTTTGTTTTTGACGATCTGTTATACATTGTATAGTTTTTATCATTACGTACGTAAATGCTAGAATAACAATCAGTGTTACAATTGTGTATATAGTTGATAATATCGGTTTTTCTTCAAAAGGAATAATTAGTTTTTTTAAAGTATCTATGTTATCGAATTTGTACATTGTATCTTCTTTAATTATTTGGTCGATGTAAGACTCTGAATTATGATTTCTTAATATAACTTCTTTAATTTGCTTATGCATGTTTTTGTATATTTTATCGTCTAGATTTATAGTATTTTCATAAGTAACTAAGTTTATACCATTAATTGTTTGATTATTTAACTTATGCTTACCGCTTAATAACATAACACCGGATTCAATTTCTAAGTCGTAATCGTATTCTTGTTTAATGTTGCATTTTGAAGTTATATTCTTTAAAAGTGGAATAAGACAATTTTCTTCTTCAAAGTTAATTTCACAAATGTTTTTACTTAGATGATTTTGACAATTTCTTGTTCTTAAATAAGTTTGGTTACATAAGGCAATTGTTTTATCTGTAATGATTTTTCCATGTTTTGAATTTAAAGGTGTTACTTTATACAATTTACATGATTTAATTAGAACTGGATATTTATATATTGTGATGAAGAATTCATCAGTTCTAGCTAATAATATTTTAGAGTACTCAAGTATATTTATTATGGGTACTTGAATTATTTCATGTTGAATAATATTTTTAATGTCATCTAAGTCTAGGCTTTCTGATAAATATTCATTATTTTTTGCTGCATTAATTGTTCTGGTCAATAATAATAATTGTTCGTACACTTGTTCTATTACTAAATGTTCTTTAAGGCTCTGACCTTCGAATTGTTGCAAAATTTGTTCAAATCTAGAATTTATAGTTTTTTGTTTATTATTGTTTTCTATGAGATTATTTATACTCGTTTCTATGTTAACTAAGTCATAATGGTCAGGATTACCAAACACATATTTGAAAGCTGTTCCTAAAAAGTTAATTGATCTAGTATGCCTAGTATGTTCTTGTAATTGGTCTGCTAAATTCTTAATTTTACTTAACCAAATTTTTTCTTCTTGTGTAGGTTGATATTTACTAGTTACGATATTTACGTAAGGTTGAAATATCGAAGTCAGGTTGGTGGCATGTAACAAATAAGTTTGTTCTTTGAATAAATACACGTCATCTGTTTGCGTAAGTATAAACTTCTTGTTTAGTAACTCAGTTATTTGAACGTTTCCTTGCCCTTCTTGACTCTGTACAATTCCTAGTAATGTTAGGAATATTAATATTTTCGTCATCTGAAAAATGATAATTCTTTATGTTATCCTTGTGAATTTTTATTCCTTCTTTAGAGATTACAGTGTCTCCTTTATCTTCTTCTACTATTCTTGTTATGTATCTGGCGTTAGATTTCTTTCTAAGACCTGTGATTCTTACCATTATCTTATCTCCTTTTTTATACTCTCTGTGTCGAGTTCCTTTATTTAGACGTTCGATCACTTTTTTGGATGCTGAGTTTAGTTTATTTATTATAATTTCACTATTGCTATATTTATTTTGATTAAAGAAAATGTCTCTAGGTTTCAAACCGGTAACTGAGTGTATAGAATTATTTAATTCACGCACTGTTCTAAATATTTCTTCGATAAGTCTTGTTTTATTCTGAATTGTGAATATTCTAGACAGTTCAGTTATTGTACCGTTTACACGTTCTACCTGACCGTTCGCTGTCGATCTGTATACTGGAGTTTCTACTTTAGTTATGTTGTATTTCAAACACATTTGGTTCACCATTTCTGTTTTGAATCCCTTCTCGTTATCTGTCATGAGTCGTTCACATTTTGGGAAATAATTAGATAAGACCTCTTCCATAACGTCGTACAGTCTGTTTCGAGTTTCGATTTCCCGAAGGATTGTATATTTAGAATACTTATCTACTGTTACAAGGAAAGTATACTTGTCGTTGAAGTATATGTCCATATGAATGTGTGTTCCCACATGTGTTGGTATTTCTGAATTATTCAGAGGTTCTCTGATAGGTTTTCTTTCATATTTTCCAAATAGACATGCTATGCATTTTCTGTTGAAACTCTTTGCTTGTTTATTTAGATCGGGCCAGTAATATTTCTCTGAGATTTCTTGTATATTGTTACGTAACCCTCGGTGTGCTCTTTCGTGAGTTACCCTTACAAGTTTTAGTTGTTCCTCCAAATTTGTCACGTCTTGAAGTTTTCTTGGTGTGAATATAAATCTTACTAGTGGGAATTCTTTTTTTATGTTTTCACCATATTTGTATATGTTTTCAAATTTCGTATGCAAAGCTACAATCTTTTGGGGTTGTATAACTTCTTTCATCTGCCTTAGTAAAGAGTCTTTGTCCTTAAACTTTATTATGAGTCTTATTTTGTTACTAAAATAGATTTGTGTTTCGATATTATTTGTTATATCTTCAATAAGTTCGAACTGTGCAGTGTATGCATTAAAAGGCTGATTCACAGTTTTTATTATATCATTAGAAGAACTTTCAGCTGAATGTGCTGTTTCTATGGTAGAAGTATTTATGCGTTGACGTGATAATGCGTCAGCTACAAGATTTAGGTTTCCTGGTTTATAAACTAATTTTGCTCCAAAGTCTTCAATGATTCCCTTCCAACGTTTCAGCTTTGTGTTGGGATTTTTTCTGATACAGAATATATAAGGCTCTGGTGATCGGTATATATGGTTAAGTCTGCTATACCATATATGTAGTTTCTGAGTTTTTGTAAGGACCATATGATCGCTAATAGCTCTTTCTCGTTTGTGCTATAGTTCTCTTCTGTCTTACTCAGTGTTCTTGACAAGAAGTGTATAGGTTGCTTATTCTGACTTAGTACGGCTCCAATAGCTATGTTGGATGCATCAGTAGTAAGCTCGAATGGTTTACTATAATCCGGTTGAAAAAGTTCGACTTGTTCTTTCAAATAATTTTTTAAAATTCTAATCGCTTCTAATGCTGAATCATTCAGATTTAACTTAATATTTTTACTTTGTTTTTTGTTTACTTTACCGTTATCTCCTCGTAAATATAATGTCAGGGGCTTGGCTATGCTTGCGTATCCTTTTATAAACTTACGATAGTAACCTGTAAGACCTAAAAATCCTCTCAAATCCTTTACCGTTTGTGGGACTGGAAAATTTTCTATAGCTGCTATTTTCTCAGGGTTCGTAGTGATTCTACCATGTCTGATTATGTGACCTAAGTATTCTACTTCTTCTTGAAAAAACTTACTTTTCTCATCAGATATTTTTAATGTGGCTTTATTGAGTACGTCGAATACTTGACTTATGTGCTGTATATGTTCTTCCTCAGATGAAGAATATATCAATACGTCATCAATGTAAACGTGTACGAATTTACCTACAAAGTCTCTCAAAATGTCGTCCACGCATCTCTGAAATATGCTTGGTGCATTTTTGAGCCCGAAAGGCATTCGTTTAAAATGATATTTTGCGCCATTTATAGCAAAAGCTGTTTTTTCTTTATCATCTGTTTTGATTTTAATTTGGTGGAAACCTGACTCCAAATCTAATGTTGTAAAGTACTTGGCTTTACCTAAATTTTGAATTGTCATGTTGACATCCGGAATGGGGTATCTGTCTGTTACAGTGTGAACGTTAAGTTTTTGGAAATCAACAACCATGCGCCGTTTTGGTTTTCCTTTTTCGTCCAAACCTTTTTTAGGTACTGTCCATATGGGACTGTTATAAGGACTATGGCTTTTTTCTATTATATCGTCATGTAAGAGTTTCTGTATTTCTTTGTTTACGAATTCGTTATCTGCTATGGGATATGGATATTGTTTAACATAAACCGGATTATCATTGGTCGTCCTAATGCTTGCTTCTATAGTATCTGTAAAGGGTAACGGTCCTATGCTGTTATTAATCTTCATCAGTCTATCTATGTCTGCTTTATAAATATTATTTTCCCCAATTATGTAATTAATTTTCTGAATAGATTCGACACTGCTTATGGTAGTTAGAGTCATATTACTGAAATTTATTTCCGCGTTTAGAACTTTAAGTCCTTCATATCCTAATATCATATCAAAAGACTGAATATCCTCTAATTCAAAAAATGTTATATTTTTCTTTAATATCCTAACTACTTTCTTTGTATCTACCATAGAATAACCATGCATTGTTTTTATTTTTATAGGTTTAATTTTAATTTTTTCGCTAGAATCGCATTTTCTATTAATGTAATTATGGGTTGCACCAGTATCAATAAGAATTTTATAAATTTCCTTAGAAATAGTACTAGTTAAATTTAAGCAGGGCAACCCGTCTACTAGTTTAAATGATCTATTCTTATGTTATTATTTACCATACATTCCGTTTCATCTGCTTCTGCATATGTACTGCTGACATCGTCTCTGCGTTGTTGTCGGGAGTTATTTACTCTCTGCTGCTTGAAGTTCTGCTGATAAGATCGTTGCGGTCTGTTGTGTGTGTTGAAACTCCCGCTGTGTTCACGTTTCGCTGGTGGATTATATACATCGGGTTTGTATTGATTCCAATTTTGTCGCTGTGCATGTACAATTTGTCTCGAGTTTATCTCCATCGGCTGTGGTCCTTGATTGTGTTGCTGCATATTATCGTATTGCTTCTGGGGTTGATAATTCGTTGTTTGGCTCGAATAATTTGGTCTTCTTTCGTTTCTGCGTTCATGTGGCATATTTTTGTGGTGCTTATCTTGAGTGAGATGTAAATGCCTGTGCACATTATCATGTTCTATTCTGCGAGCAATTGCGAATGCGTGTTCTAGATCATTTATTGTAGCTGAATATAATGATCCTCTTGTAAAGTTGTCACTCATACCATCAATGAATATACGAACTGCGTCGTCGTTAGCATTTTTTATTAGTCTGTCGATTATATTCGGCGGATCACCTGACATAGTGATTTTTGATATTATTAAATTGAGATTTTTATTTATCTCGTCGTGGTATTCAGACAGTGTGCTTCTTTTTTGCGTGATGGCTTTCATCATGTCTTGTAGCACGTATAGAGGTTCTTGATTAGAGTACGTATAATCTAATCTGTTACGTATCGCCTCAAAATTAAAAATTGTGTTATAATTGGTTAACACATTCGCGGCTGCACCCTGTATTTTACTTTTCACTATAGTCAATGCTGCTGCGTACTTACTGTGTGTTTTGAAGTTTTTAATGCTGTCCATTAATCTGGATGCTTCTTCGCGCCACGACCGATAATTTGATTGATCGCCGTTGAAAATAGGTAGGCTTTTAAATGCGTCTAACTGTATTTCACTACCAGCTGTATATGTGGTTCTTATTTCCTCTAGCACAGGTATGTTTGGTACTATGCCTAATCCAGATTTTACTTCATTTAGTTTTGTTTCTAAATTAGTGTTTATTTGATTTTGGTTAGTTATTATTGCTGCTAACCTTGCATTCTCTGTGCGTGTGTGCTCTAGGGTTTGTGTTACTGTGTTGCTCCTGGTTTCTAAAGCTTCTAATCTTGCCATTAATACTGCGAGTTGTTCCATTTTGAACTCGTGTCTGTTGTCGTCGAATTTGTGTGTTTTTTTTCTCCACATATACACTTTCACTGAATTGCTTTGCTGCTTCGTACGAAGAAGCTATATTTGTACCTGCTATGCTAGGTAATTCTTGTAACCGGTAACGCGAGTGTTCTGTTTATACTAGATTTCACTACTTGTTCCCGAGGTCCGCTCGATTGAAGTTAAAAAGTATATTTAACCTCCTGGCAGGATCGCCAATTAAAACACTTGTTTCTTACTTTTAAAATTAAACAATATTTATTTGGAACTATGTCCTTTATTATTGAAATACTTTTTACTAATTCTAAAAGGAGCTTAAGGCTACTATGTAGTTACAATAAGACTGTTGATAAATTCATCATACAGTCGTATTTATATACTTTTCTTATCTATCTACAAGGAGACCCAAGCGTACAATCGTCTTGCTTGATAATGAAGAAGAGATAATATTCCAACATTGTATACAAACGATATTATCTCTTTTACATATGTTATCATTGTAGCGTTGTGTGCAAGACTGTACTAGAGACTAAAGATATCATTGAATACAAATAATGTTATCTTTTTTCTCAATATGTCTTGCTATGGATACTTAACTCGCGCTCGATTCGATGAGAAAAGGAAGTTCTATTTTATATGATGCTATGGAGTAGCATCTATGACAGGATACGATTATTGGTCGGGATGACACGGGTGGATATCGTTTTAAAAAGATTTTCAAGTTTTTTTTTTTTTTTTGCTTATTGAGTTTGTGATTTTATGTTGTTAGCATAAAATTTCACGAGGCGGATTACATTAAGGGGTTTTGTTGTGTTTGGCTGAAGGGGAGTGCTTTGTACTTTGGTAAGAAATTCGATTTTTTATGATTGAGTATCATATCAATGAGAATTTATTATAAGAGTACCTACTCGTATACTTTTTTGGAAATTAAATTAAGCCGTGAATTCGAATTCAATTATGTGGGGAAATTGCATTAAATAGAATTGGGTACTTAAATGCACACCTGGACTAAGTTTGAGCAAACAAAGAAACTCATATACGCACGTATAAATGCAATAAAAAATAGTTTTGTATTTTTTTAGCCGCCATTTTGCTGAGAATAAATTACGAATTCATTTTAACTTGAAAGTAAATTTGTGATCCTTTTAACAAATTTCTGTGAACAAAACTACTTCACTGATTTTTTTTTTAGTTTGTAAAATGGAAAGTGTTCCCTTTTATATTGGTCATATACCACTAAGATTGTGGCAAAAAAAAAGCATATTGAAGGAAATATCAGGAAGCAAATTGAAGGAAATATCAGAGAAAAAAGACCCAAATAATTGGGGCGTAATAATTTTGGCAAAAACGCCAGAAACTAAAAATGAAAATTTGCCGGAATGCCGGGCCACTTTTTTGGAAAAAAATTTCCAAAAAATTAAATGGAAATAACGCCAGAGAAAGATTATTCTTTTGGCATAATTTTCAAATTTGATTTGGAAATAACACCAAAAAAGCTGTTTCATTTCTGGCTTAATTTCGAGAATTTAGTATTGAAATTAGGCCCAAAACTCGTTGTGGACTTATTTAACCATAGTTCTTCTGAAATAAAACTAAAGATGCGTGGGGAAGGGGGGCGGTTCGACGCGGCTGCGTACCATCGCGCGGTCGCGTTGCCACCCTCCCCGTCCACCAATACTTTGTTATTTGATATATTTAAGAACTTCGCAATTTTGAAACTTTCCATTTTACTCACTTCTTTTAAGATTGCACTTGGAAAAAAGACCAAAAACTTTTCGGGTGTTTTTTTTCAAAATATTTTTCTTGACCATTTTCCAAATGGCATTTGCGCTAAAATATTTGGGCATTATTTCCTAGGAAAAACCAGCACAACTTTGTATGGAGATTATTGGGATTTTTTGTTGTGTTCTAATTTTTTGGTGTAATTTCAGGGAGCCGTTTTGCAAACTTGAAGTTTTTTACGAGCTTTGTTTAAATACTGAAAACAATCCAAAGAACTTGGTCTGATTCGAACTGAACCTTTTGCCCACCGAACGGAAAACATAGGTACCTATCTTCGGTCAACAATAGAAAAAGATAATTATTCTGTGAAACTGTCTTAATTAATTTAAAAATAATCTTCGAGTTGATGTCATACTTGCTATTTTTTCACTTAAGAAAATTTATTTATGTACAATCTACATTCCAGTTCAACGCGCGATTCTAAAATAAATCCAACCCCTCGTCACAAATGGCATTAGGAGATCTAAAACGAAGAAAAAATAATAATTAGTCGCCTGCCATTCATTTCAACTAATGTAGAAGGACATTTGAATATCCAACGAGAATTGGACGAGCCAGGGAGTAGGTACTAACAAATACATATAATTCTTATGCAAATGAAAATTAATTTAATCCACAGGACATTTTCATTCGATTTAATTACACACGAAGACTGCCCTTGAGTGCTGTTGTTGTTATTTTCTTTTGACTTTCTGCGAAAAATAAAAAGTCCTGTAAAAGGCAAAAAAAAAAGAAAAAAAATCTTTTAAAAAAATTGTCGTAATCTAGCTATATACAAACAAGAAAAGGAAAGTTAAAAGGGACGAGCGACGACACATAAAAATGTCTGTCAATTTTAATCCACTGCAATTGTTTTAATCTTGCGCTGAAAATTATGAAGGTCCTTTATTTTTATATTATTGGCTACGATACAGTAGGATTTTGTGTATTTCTTTTTTTTTTTGTTCTCTTCTGTCCCAAGTCCTTTGTGTTACTCTCAGACAAATTGTCATTTTTCTTTTTCGCCTGTGAGCTTTTGAGAGGACTGAAATAATTACATTTATTTATCTGCACCGCCCGAAGGAATGAAGATGAAGTGATTCTTTTTTTTTTATTCACTTACTTTTTTTATGTAAGGAAGAGGCGGAGCAATAACAAATTAATTAGTTCACTTCAAGCAGAAAATGCAATTAAAAACGATTTCGCTATTTTATTTTGATTTTTTTCTTGTGTTCTGTTTCGCTGGTCTGCGCCTGCAATGTTCTTTTGCGATTTGTTGAGGATTTTTTTTTGCCGCCCTTGGTCGTGTCCACTAAAAGATTGCAAACAATTCAAAGAAAAGAGTCCTTTGTATCTTTACAACTGGAAAAATTAAAATTAAATTGAAATTAGCAGCTGAAAAAAAAGATGGAGGACGCAATTTGCCTTTTTATACATTTCCCAAATAATCAGGGGCTAACGAAAAGAAATATATATATAATTGGAAGAGAGCAAATACGCGGTACTAATAAGTCGGAGTTGCTCCGCGTGTTCTGCCACTAGAAGTGACTGAAGGATATGGGCAAACACGAAGTGTTTATTATTATTTTTTTTTTATTTGAATTTTAGAAAACATGACGCGCTGGACTAAGTAGATGGTACTAAAGGAGATGTAGAATAGCAAAGTTGACAATAGGAACACTGATACAGATTTTTTTTCTATTCCTTCCTTACAAAGATTGAATTTATTCATTGAAACGAAGTGCCAGCCTTCAATCCCCTCCGTATGTGGAATTTTGCGAATTTCAAAACATTTGGCGCTGACCGCGTCTCTTGATTGTGCTTCCACTTTTTGTCTTTCCTGACCCTATTTGATACTAAATGGAATACTATCGTTACGACATTGCATCAGCGATGCCAGATGTGGGGATTTTTCCCCATTTTGGGGAATTTTTGACTCAATGGGGAAAATGGGGAAAAGTGCTCTTAAAATGGGGAAAAACGGAAATCCATGCATGTTTATTAATTTTGCATAATTTAAAAATAAAACTCGTGTAGTTGACTTTCGAATATCTCCCGAACATAAAAACATCACCGCGTTTATAGAACCTAGGCGACTTAGCTCGAAACTGAAACACTTTGCGGAATTATGCTGCAAAAATGATCAAAAAGTTGCTTTGATCTTTGCATCGATAAAAATGCTTGGGTTTGCACAACAAAAATATGTACCAGTCCAATGACGATTAGTGTATCTATATTTAATAACTTGTATTATAATATAATTTATAGCCTAAATACCTGATATATTTTTTTAATTATAATTTGTTTGTATTTATGTGCCTTTCAAAACTATAATTTACTTTCAACCTGCCTCGTTATTTGTGAATTACCTATGCAATCTATTCAACCTACCTGCAATATTTTTCTTATTTTGCATTAGTTTACACTGCAAGACTTTAAATATTATTTGTTTTTTTTTTTTATTTTTGTATTACCTTTTTTTTTTTAAAATGGCTAAAGAAAAGAAAACAATTTTTTTTATATCAAAAATGCGTATTTCTTCAATGAATTGAAATGGGGAAAAAAGTGGGGAAAAAACAGATATGGAATGGGGAAAATTTTCCAAAAATTCCCCAAAAATGGGGAATTTAGGCAAAAAAAATCTGGCATCACTGCATTGCATACAGACACGATACCGTTAGGTTTGTCTAAACAATATTGTTTAAACTTTTAATTCACGCTTACATATAGTCGGACAACGTACATTAAATCCCACTAGTACTCGTATGTCGGGCAGTGTTTTTGGAACGGATATTGTTGGAGCTCAAACATATAAACAATTTATTTTTGTTCAATCCATCGCATTAGAGTAGCATACATTTTGTAATTTGAATTTTGCGCCTAAAAACCAAGTTTCGCCACATTTTTTATATTTTTCAATATGTACTAAAAACGAAAGTCTTGTACTAAACCATGTAACGTTGCAAAATGCACATTCAATAAATGTCACTCGTTGTTCTACTCTTCAAGAGGAAAAAACTTTCGCCAGTCTTCTTAATTCCGCAGTTTTCGCTCGTTTTACTTCACTTTTCGTGTCATACAGACAAGTAAAAACGTGTCCATCGGAGGGAATTTTTCTACAACAAAAAAGAAAAAACGCAAACGTAAATTTTCCCGAAGAGCAGTAAGAAAACGCTCTGACTGTACAGATGTAAAACCAGGATCGGCAATCTGTAAGGTGAAAACGTTTACACGTTTTCGTCTGCACGAAGGATTTCTTTCTGTAACATACATATAGAACAAATCATTCGTACGTACGAAAACGTTCAGTTTGGTCTTGCAAAACGCCGACCCGAAGCTTTGGTGATCTTTTCATTTTTAAGCCCAGACGACTTCCTCTGTAGGGGGTGGTGAAACTCGAGTTCAATTACCCCTAAATTGAATTGGGCGAGCACGAATTGATGATTTGATTACATATGCAAGAGAAAATAAGAAGGCATAAGTAGGTGAACACAAAATCGCGAATACCTATCTATATAAACTAGTATCGCTTGTGGTCGAAAATCGACCATACCTTTTATAAGAATGTATACTAAAAAACGTACTTCTGTTATTCTCGTTATTCTCGTTATTTATTTATGTTTTTTATAAACGAATAGAAAAGAGCGACATCTATAATACGTGGAAAAATAAAGCGGACACTGGGTCGAACAAAACTTTCTAGTTAAGAGTGTCCATATGGACATGGAATCCCTTATTTCTGAGTATGTTTAGCAGTTAATTTACTACGATACACCATAGCAGGGCGATAGAACACCACTCTTGTCCCCAGAGTTTTAACAGAATCATATTAAGAATGCTTATTATCTTTTAAATGCATTTTGGTCAAAATGGTTATAGCGGTTTTTTGTAAAATTTGCAAGACAAAACAGTACCAAATATTGCAATGTTTCATTTGAAAAATAATGTTGCGTCACTATTTAGTTGAAAACCGATTATAAGTACTTGTTCGGGATGTAAGCATTGCTTCGTTTTTTAAGTTTTATCGAAATCAAGATGGAATTTTCGAGAGTGCCGACAGAAGTTATTACTTGAACAATTACGTGTGCATTTTTCGAATCGTCAGGAAATAAATAAAAAAATAAAAAAAAAAATCCTACTATGCACACATACAAAGTTTCATTGAGATCGGCTGAGTTTCTCAAAAAAATCGACAACAGCGCCACCTATTAGGTCCAAAACTATCCTATCTTTCTAGCTGCATACAACCATGCACACAAACTAAGTTTCATTGAGATCGGTTGAGTTTCTCAAAAAAATCGACAACAGCGCCACCTATCAGGTCCAAAACTATCCTATCTTTCTAGCTGCATACAACCATGCACGCAAACTAAGTTTCATTGAGATCGGTTGAGTTTCTCAAAAAAATCGACAACAGCGCCACCTATCGGGTCCAAAACTATCCTATCTTTCTAGCTGCATCCAACCATGCTCACATACGAAGTTTCATTGAGATCGGCTGAGTTACTCAGAAAATGGACAACAGCGCCACCTATCGGGTCCAAAACTATTGTATCTTTCTAGCTGAATCCTACTATGCACACATACAAAGTTTCATTGAGATCGGTTGAGTTTCTCAAAAAAATGGACAACAGCGCCACCTATCGGGTCCAAAACTATTGTATCTTTCTAGCTGAATCCTACTATGCACACATACAAAGTTTCATTGAGATCGGTTGAGTTTTTCAAAAAAATGGACAACAGCGCCACCTATCGGGTCCAAAACTATCCTATCTTTTTAGCTGCATACAAACATGCACACAATCAAAGTTTCATTGAGATCGGTTGAGTTTCTCAGAAAATGGACAACAGCGCCATCTGGTGTCGGTTTTTCGGTGACGATGACGCGGTGTCGTTTTACGTAAAGGTAACGCGAATTCATTAATTTCTTCCCATCTAAAAGTGCCCAACGCGCCTAAAGAAGTAATAACTTCAAAATACTTTTTTCAAAAATCTATTGTACGATAATATAGAGAAGAACTGAGTTTGCTGTTAAGTTATAAATGACCACATTTCCTTAGAAAATAATTTTTGTTACAATCGTATAGAGCGTTTTCGAGATATTTCGAAATAGCAAAAGTACCGTTGTTCGAATTTTTAACCAAAAACTGGGTACGCAGTCATGGTAACCCCACCTACTTAAGCTTAAATATCAATTTTGGTTGAAATCGTAAGAGCCGTTTTCGATCAAATCAAACTGGTACGAAAAAAAAAACCCTCCCGAACTTTAAGCCCAAAACCTCCAAATCCGAGGTTTGAACATAATCCGGGAAGCCGTTTATAATGTAGGACTGTGGAAGGACGGACAGACCGGACAGAATTTTGCGACCCACTTTTTTGAGTTCGTCTATCATCGCAATATCAGAATTGATTAATATCTTGAGTTCGAAATTTTGTACGAAAAACAATATCTTTCTATTACTACGTAATGGAGAAAGTTAAAAAACGTAAATGACCTGCTCCATCGGAAACAGACTCTAATCTAAGATGATTTATATTTAAATAGGTACGTTACTATGGTAATATGGTGGCGACAAAAAATAATAAATAATTTCCCTTGATAAATTTCTTACAATTATTGCTTATTTTTAGGGGCAGGTAAATTGCATACCTTTATGGGTAAATGATTCTCTTCAACAGGTTCTAATCTTAGATGATTAAGTACGTTACTATGGAAACATGACAGCGAAAACTTGATTGTCACCAAAATCCTTTTAGTACCTACCTGTTTTGTATGGGGAAGTCTTAACTTAATTTTACCAGTCTTAACGACGACATATACCCACAATTTTGTGTTTGTGCACATCTATGGCACAGAACCTTTCAAATAAGATAAGTTTCATTGTCCTCATTTCACATTAAATGCCAAAAAAGCGTACGGAAAGCTTGGATGTTCACGTATTAATATAATGATTAATTTAAAAAATCGAAAATGTAGCTCAAATTGTGTTGGCTCCAGATTTTGTCCAACCAAGGTGATCTTAAACTCCAAACTACCAGACTCAAGATGACTAAAAAGCCTCCGCCTGGGAGCGCTTGGTCTGGAAAAGGACAAATGGGGGCAAAATTCCCGACGTGGAAGACCGAAATCGTTCGATCAGAGACTCTGGTCATTATACGACATTTATGTAATAAAATCAAAGTGTTGCACCTTCACTTATTGAATTAAATTATGACACACCTTGTTAAATAATCCATAATTTATTGTGAAATAACTTAGTTCAATTCAATTGGTTGATTATAATATAATGGTATAATTCTAAGGTTAAGTCTATGTGTTATCTGTTGAGTGGTCCGTCATCGACTGACTCTCGTCCGATCTATGTACAAGCATGTTCATATGATTTTGTCTATCCGTTATTACTTATTATAATATACAACAATCTTCCCCACTTTAAATAAGTCATCGGCAATTTCAATATTTTACTTTTTGCATGTTCCTTATTCGTTCAGATCTTCGAGCCGTTAAGCTTTTATTTAAATTCATTTTAGCATATTTCTTTTTTATACGCATTGAGCTTTTACTCTCAGATTTATTGTTAAATGATGAAGACGAATTATTTAAATTTGAAGAATAAGGTTTTTCTTGATCTTGACTTAAATCAGGGTTTTCATTTAAATTCCTCAAATAAGGATTAATATAAAAGGTATTACTTTTACTGACTACATCTTTTTTTATTTGGTGAAAATGAACATAACGAACTGTACCTTCAATTTTTATCAAACATGTTAGGGCACTTAATTCTTTTAAAAATATGCCTGGGATCCAATTCACATAATCGTTTTTAAAATCATTTTTAAATAATATCTTATCTCCCTCCAGGAACTTATTATTTTTAAATGAATTAATTCCCCTCCACCCCTTTCCTAATTTTATGGACTTTTTGTTTTCTACCCTTGTTACAATTTTAGGTTCTTTTTTTATAAATCGTGTTTTACTATTTAAGTTATCTAATATAATTTTTGGTTTGAAGGCGAAAATCAGTTCCGATGGAGTTTGCAAACTGTTATTTATTGGAGTATTACGTTGGTTGAAAAGAAATTGGGAGACTACATTTTGCATGTCAATGCTTTTATTTTCCAGGAAATATTTTCTTAAAACTTTTTTTACCGTTTGTACGTTACGTTCAGCCAAACCATTACTTTGTGGGTGGTACGGTGGAGATTTGCTAACTTTTATTCCATTGCTCTTGCAAAAACTAATGAATTTAAATGACCCAAATGGTGGACCATTATCGGTGACTATCTCCCCTGGAAGACCAAATGTCGCAAAAAAATGTTTCAATAATTTAATCAAATTTTCCGCAGTGTTGCTACGAATTGGTACTACATCTGGATATTTACTAAATGCATCCACCAAGATTAAAAATTGATATTTTGCGAAATAGAAAAAATCCAGATGAATACGTTGAAATGGATATGTGCATGTATACCATCTTGATTCGACCTTTTCCTTTGGAATGTTCATTGTCGACTGGCAAATACTGCACTCCTTTATAAAATGTTCAATATACTTGTCAATACAAGGACCTTGCAATGGACTTAATTTTAACCATGCCTACATGGTTCATACTGTGAAGTAATTTCAGGACTTCGTCCCTTAATTTTGTAGGAATAATTAACCTGTCTCCGTAAAATAATATATTATCCTCTGAAGTAAGGCTATTCCTGACCTTAAAATAGCTTGATATTGCACTAGACATTTTATTTGGCCATTTGTTTCTTTTCACACAATCATATATTGACGACAACACTTCATCCCGAGCTGTTTCTTCCCGAATGAGCTGTGTGTCAATGACTAAATCATTAGAGGACCCCAAGTTCACTGAATTAACTAGGCACACGGCACACCGTATCGACACACGTTGATTCAGAAAGGGGCAAACGAGATAGTGCATCAACGTGTTTCATTTGGGAGCTTTTACGATATTCAATGCTGTAATCGTACATTGACAAAATTACAGCCCACCTCTTGAAACGTGCTGCTGCTACACCCGCTGTTCCCTTACGGGGACTAAAAATTTCCTTCTTACCGAAAATATATTTGTGGAATTTTTTTACTGCAAATATGATTGCTAGAGCTTCCCGATGAAGCTGTGAATAGTTTTTTTCTGCTGACGAGAGCGAGCTTGATGCAAACAAAACAGGTTTCTCGACACCGTCAACCAAATGCGAAAGCACCGCTCCCACGCCGTAAGGGCTTGCATCAGTTGAAACTATGACCGGTTTATTTGGATCAAACAATTCTAAGACATTGTTCTCTGTGAGAAGAGTCTTGCTGATCTCAAATGCCCTTTGACAATTCGTCGACCATACAAAATCGGTATATTTCCTTAAAAGAACATAAAAATCACTTAAATACGATGATAAGTTTGGTATGAACTTACCATAATAATTTAATAATCCCAAAAATGACTGCAGTTGTTGCAAGTTGGTGGGTGATGGAGCATCCACAATTGCTCGAACTTTTTCGGGATTTGGAAACAATTTCCCATTTGACAATATGTGTCCTAAATATGGTACACTTTTCTCAAGAAATCGGCACTTATTGAGATTAATTTTAACATTATATTCATTTAATCTTTTTAACACTTCAATGCAATTCTCCTTGCATTCTAATTCGTCTCTACCTCCGACGATAATATCATCCACAAAGCAACGGGTATTTTTTAAGTTTTTGAGAATTTCATCAATTGTACTTTGGAACGCGGATGGTGCGGTGGATACACCAAATGGCAATACTGTGTATTGGAGTAGACCTATGTGCGTGTTAATTGTTAATAGCTGCCGGCTGACCGGAGCGACTCGGAGCTGGTTGTATGCACCTGACATATCAATTACGCAAAACACATTGCAGTTGGCGAAGCTTGCGAATATTTCCTCTGCAAGAGGTAATGGATGATAGTAGGATTCAATGAATTTGTTTATGGTCACACGACAGTCCATACAAATTCGTATATCTCCGTTTTGTTTTGGAACGCATACTATGGGACTTGCCCACACACTAGACTTGACCGGAATCAAGATGCCATTTTTTATTAAGCGGTTTAACTCCTGTTCCACTTTATCTTTAATTCTTAATGGCACTGAATATGCCTTGTGAAAAATGGGCGACGTATTTTCTTTTAGGACTATACTTATTTCGAAATCTTTAATTGTTTCATTTGGCTTGGACGTAAGTACATTCGGAAAATTATTTTTTATGAAATCAATCAAATTTACCTCGACTTTTTTTACCGAACCTGGACATGGACAATCTCCAAATAACTTTTCTTTCCAATGTGGCGTTAAAATTTGAAGCCACGATCGACCCATTAATGGTAAGAATTTATGAGGGCTATCGACAACTATCAGTTCTAGATCATATGTCTGTTCCTGAAACTCCACGCGGACTCTGATTTTCCCTTGAACATCGAGCTTATGACCTGTGAAAGTAATAAGGGTATTTAATTCTGGTTCCAAAACCTTATAAGAATATTTTGACTTATATTCACTAAGACTTATAAGACTGTGGCAAGCTCCAGTATCCAGTTCCATTGCTAATGGTTGACCCTCTACGACAATGTTGCGAATGACACATTCAGACTCTACTTTGGCGATTGACTTGATGACTTTGACTGTGTGCGACTTGGGTTGACTGCAAACAACGGATGTGTGCCCTATCCGATTGCAATTATAGCACTTCCAATTCCTCGCCGGACAAGACTTGCAATCATGATGACGACCACATCTTTGACATTTTCCCCATTTTCCACTGTTAGAATTGGACTTTGACCGATGAGTTTCCCGATGATGTTTATGCTGCGGATTTGAAGATGATGTTTTGACAGCAAATTGTGTTGCGATTCTTGGGTGTATGGCTTTGGATTCTTTCGTGGACATTTCCATCGTAAGTGCCACATTACAACACTTCTCGAAATTGAGCGAAGAGTCATTTAACAAGGCACGCTGAATTTCTTCATTCCTTATGCCTGCGATGAATCGATCTGTTAGAGCATCATCTAACGCCAAGGACTTAAAATGTAGTGGCTTAAATTCTTCCATTTTCTCACAGCATTTTTTTCTTGTGAAATTTATTTCCTTCGTGAAGTCACCGAAAGCACATGTCTGCGCTACTTCTTTTAAGTGAATGATGAACTCCTGCACGCTCTCCCCTTCTTCTTGGACTATTTTATTAAATTTGTAGCGTTCCGCCCGAATATTCAATCGCGGTGCGAAATATGTTTGTAGAGCTTTGATTAAATCATCATATGAGCATTCTGATGGATTTTTCGGTTGCACGAGTGATTTTAGTATTTTAAATGTATTTTTACCGATTAAACTCAGCAGAATCAGAGCTTTTTTGGTATCGGCTATACTATTAATCTCAAAATAAATTTGTAGACGTTCATTGTACGTATCAAAATCCTCACCCGGCTCAAATTCTTCTAATTTGCCCATCATTTGGCTATTTGACATTGTGGAGCAGATTTTTACGCACGTGTTTTAATACATATACTTTCTTTGTTGTCCTCGTCGCCACTTTGTTGCACCTTCACTTATTGAATTAAATTATGACACACCTTGTTAAATAATCCATAATTTATTGTGAAATAACTTAGTTCAATTCAATTGGTTGATTATAATATAATGGTATAATTCTAAGGTTAAGTCTATGTGTTATCTGTTGAGTGGTCCGTCATCGACTGACTCTCGTCCGATCTATGTACAAGCATGTTCATATGATTTTGTCTATCCGTTATTACTTATTATAATATACAACACAAAGAAGAGCCCTTCAGCTTTAGGACGAATGCTAACAGCTGGCATATAAGCACCTCTTTTGGTAACCATGAAAGAGTAGACAAATAAAATTTTTAACACGAACAGTCTGTTATTCTCTATGGAATAATACTTTTAAATCTAAAATTGCAGATCTTTCGAAATGCATTCCTTATTTTCAATTATTATCAGATCACAACTAAGTTTGCCTTCGCAACTTTTCTTACGACTTAAACTATCAATTCCCAATTCTCAGTATTTAGGACTGTTAATGTATTGAGATCAAATTCCTATACCTACAAAGTTGCTGACAAAAATAAAAAAATGTTCCCTATACCCGAAGAGCAAACACTACACATCATACACCTAAAGGACATCGTCACAAATTTAATTTCAATAAAATATTTACAACACTCACTGAGCAAAAAAAAAACTCTTCTTAGGAAATTGAATAAAAAGGACATCTTCATCACTCCCCAAACAACAACTTGGAAACATTTGTATTTGGTGTAAATATGAGTTTAATGGCATCCTCGGGGAATATCGAACACATAAACTTTTTACACACACATCCCTCCCTTTAGCATCCTACGCATTTTCTGTTCTGTTCATTTTTTTCACTTTATTTTCTCACACCACTCTCCAATGTCCAATACACAACATACACCAAACATCGAATAAGCAGACAACAACAACAACGACACGAAAAAAAGTCGCATGAAACTTTTTTAAGTGCAAATCCTTGGAAGGGACATAGGTATTCCTCTAAAAATTAAATTGATTTGCTAAATTGAAAAAAGAAACAAGAAAGAAAAAAGCGCCCAAAGAACTTTTATTGACATGAGTCAATACTACATGTCTATATAGAGGACAACATCAAAATCAAAACATGACCCATCGTTCTCCCTGGAGTAAGGATGATTTAAAGGAAATTGCAAAGAAGAAAACGACTCGAATCCCTTCTGGTGTATAAGGGAAATAAATTTTTCATAAAATCGCTCGGTCATTTTCATTCAACATTGACTGACGATGACCATACAAGAAATCTTCCAATATGTGTATGCATGAGTGTTCTGCTTCTGCTTCTGTACAGGGTATATGCGCATGCATGTGTGTATACAATTCTTAAATAAGTTAACATTACAAGACATGGCAACAATAACTTTATAGCCTTCAAACTATCTTGAAGTGACTCCTTGATTTGGCCTAATTCATTCGGCGCCGAACGTTGTCGTTTTATTCGAAATTCCAACTTATAATCCTATAAGGACATGAGTTTGAGTGTGTCTGCAACTGTTCACCCTTTGCCCATACATATAATACCCCATTGCGCATAGATTGGATGGACATTTTCAAAATGAATATTTAATAAGGCAAACGGCGACCATCATTCCATTGCATACTAAAATGCGGATAATATGATTTTGTGTTCGGAAATATCCTTGGGCTCCTTCGGAGACAGAAAATGTTTGTTGTCCCAAAACCCAATTTTGAGGCCAGTCAAAGGTAATAATGTTTCATTCCCTCCACAGACACACACTCACGCTTTTGTCCGCAATGCATTAGGTTCTGCTTCATCTTTTTTAACATATCAGACGAGACTGCCGATGTGTATTAGTCGGGTGTGTCCACCGTATCCTGTTGTTTAGATTGTTGCCAAATCCCAGTTGAATTTTGCAAAACATTTTCCAACTAAAAGCCTGGGAGGGTTGTGCGTTGTACAGTTGTTGTCCATGGGTGAGTGTTTCTAACCTTTTTGTGCGTCCTTAAATGCACAAATGGACGACAACAACGACTGTGGATATGTAATCGGGTATGCATGTCCCATTGAAATTCAAGTTTGGACATCATATATTATTCTCTGTAATCTCGGCCATGTCCATTTTGTTACAAAATTCATATATTGAATATGTAATTGCGATAGTCCTTGATGTGGTTGCCATACGTTGGATAGGTAGAGTAGGTTTGCTTGTCATTCCTTGACGGGGGATGGATAGATTTGGAAAATAGCAAAAGTACGAGTGCTTCTATCTGTATAGTATGCTTATTGATTACTAAAAGATTGTGATTTTGCAATTTTCCACTGAACAGGGCGCTAGAAGGACAGATACCACTCTGGATGCAAATTTTGAAAAGCATCGAAATAGGTGCATGCAGTGATTGTAGAATGACTCAAGTAGTAGAGTTTTTGAGCTGAACGAACACGCTAACGAGATCAAGAGAGTTAGACGTCTGATCGGCAAATCGGACAACTTTCAATAGACCCGGTCCTTGACTCATTAGTTATGCACTTGCTACACACTTACAATAAAAGCATACCAAAACTTATACAGCTAAATAGGAAAATTTATTGAACTCCCTCTTATACCTACTGTCAACATAAGTACTGCACTACTCGCTTAACCCTTTAATCAGAAAAAATAGTGATAGCAGATCTAAACCTTGTGGAACTTCACTTTGAATCTGAAAGTGAAAATTGCGGCGAAAGTAGTTTTCACTAAAATGAGGGGCAGACGGAACATATTTTTTGGAGAAAATATTCTTTCTTTCGCTCGAGCTAATTTTTATACAAATGTAGAACTTGGTTTGGATTTAAATGCTAAACAATATAAATTGGTGCGTAGATGTTGAACAGGAAAACAACAGAAACGCATTTCCAAATGAAATCGATATCGAGATTCGAATCCGAATGTCAAAGTTCAACTGTTTTTTTTAAGAAATCAGGAACAATTTCATAGCACTAAGTTATAAGTTCACTACTGAGCTTATTGAACATGCGCTCTTAAGAAGTTGTATTTTTTGACATGTTGTTTTGAGCTGTATGTCAAGGCTCACAGAGTAACTGAGTTTCATGTCTGTTTTGTTGTTATTTAGTTCGAAACCTACTGAACTGGGTGTCTATACGTCTTTATGCTCGCACGGATTTTGGTGTTGGAAAAAGGTCCTTAGATACATACATACTAAAGCCTGTGGCATCAATCGTTTGATTCAACTTGTGAATTACACCGTTTCGGTTAGAGCCGGAAGTTTTTCCTACAACTTCACAGTTTCGATCTTGAACGTGAATAATACATACACCTAGGCCTACATAGCTGAACTGTTCGTATTCAAATTCTATACCTGCTCCCCATTCATTGCCCCCTTAATCGTGATTGCACCACAACTGGTTATCGCCCCTGATGATAGGTAAAACGTTTAACAAAGTTTATTCCCGACACCGAAAAGATGACCGCATAGCGGACCTAACAGAATGCATCATACCACAGCCATTCACTTGCGCCTTCATCTCCTCGAAAAGGGGACGAACGTTCTAAAGGTGTGAGTTATTGGTTGAAATACAGAAGAGTACACACAAAAAAAATCGATATCCTCCATTTTATCCTTTGAAAGGATAGCGGGAAATGTGCGAAAAAAAATTGCTCCTCCATTCAGTGTCTCACATTAAACATTATTCTTCGCCTCGTCGCTTTTATCCTTTATCTACGTCGTCGTCGAATGAGTTAGGTGGGTGGGTGATAGGGACTTGCCAAACCGATAAAGGATGACCAAGACTATACTGCTCTCCCGATAGTCCTCTCGATTTTTTTTTTTATTTTCTCCCCCCGTTCGTCCGCTTGGCTTGAAATAAGACATCCCTTGACCAATATTATGGTTCAGCAAGGATGGCCAAAGAAAATATTTATTGATATATGAAAGGACAACTTTTATTTTTCCTTAGTCCTTATTTTATCGATGTAGGTACATTCGAGTTTATATCTGTGTGAGTGTAATATGTCCGCGCTGTTTTGTCCTTTATTCTCTATGCGGTCAGGGTGGTCAGGTAAAGTGTTATATAGCTACGTGTCTATCCCTATGTGTGTGAAAGCAATTTTTTATTTAGACTTCGTTGAATTAAAAAATAAAGCAAGGACCAGGGTACTGTGTAGTTTTTTTTTTCCAAGTCGTAGGTACATCGACATTAAATCGATGCAGAGAGAAAGTCGCCTTCTCCATATATGCAGGTGGGACATCTTTTCTATTCCCAGCGATGGTAATAATGCTTGAGTTATGCTGCGACCAATGGCGATCTGCCAGGATGTCTATGTAACCAGTGTCTTCTGTGTGCAACTCGATGGTTATTGGTCGAAAGCACTATGCGCGCTATAATAAAGTAAAAAAAATATATATCCTTTCCGCGAAAAAAAAATTACAACTATCCACAATCCACGTCGTCTTTTTGCAAT
Source organism: Cheilosia vernalis (assembly GCA_949126925.1). Classification (NCBI taxonomy): domain Eukaryota; kingdom Metazoa; phylum Arthropoda; class Insecta; order Diptera; family Syrphidae; genus Cheilosia; species Cheilosia vernalis. The sequence continues at coordinate 10,939,245 of OX421362.1, forward strand.
GTGATGTCATAATGGCCAACAGACATTGTATAGTGTGTCTTGGAGTCTTGGGCACATGGTGCGGTGATAGTGGGAATGTGCGGTCACAGTATACCGAAGCGATGCGAAAGGAGGAAAATTGCAGTGCCGTGCCGAAGTTGATTTCAAATAAACCACGGACTCGGAGTTCTTCGTCAACATTTTGCGTGCACACAATATGGTTGCAGTCGGAGCTGGAGTGATTGAATGGGGATCTGAGTGGAAAAAAATTCGCTGGCTGGGAGAGTTCGAATAGACTGGTTGGATGCCTGTGTGTGTGTGTTTTGCCGATGGAATGGAGAAGAGTTTTCGCATCGCAATTGAATGGTTTACCACAAGTTTGAGGCTAAAAGTGAGAGGTCGCTGTGGATTTTGCGGTCCAGAATTGATGGTCGCCGGATTGCCGCTGTGTAGGCTTTTGTTAAAAAGTCGATTATGACAGTTTGCTATTTCAGATCCAATTCTGATTAGATAGGTACTTTACCGGGTTTGTCCTTTGAAACTGAGGTATAGGTATGATGCCTGGCGAGCTATCAAAGGTTTTTGTTTCAAAAATCGCAATACCTTTTAGAGGCAGAAAGGTGTCAAACGAAAGCCAGAAATTTTCTTAAATTCCATCAGGAGTTGCTGCCAAGTTATTGAAGCTCTGTGAGGTTTTCCTTTTGTAACTTACCACTAAGCCCTCACATTTTTCGATAGGTATAATTATGTATTCAACATTGTCCAATTGAGAAGGTGTACATTGGAAAGTGTATTTGGTCAGCAAGCCCAGGTAGGTTTTCATGTATTTTCCTAAACCTTTTTTAAAACCTCCAATTCTTGTTGTATGCCCTTCTTCAAAACAGTCAAGGTAAACCAGGAGTACCTATTGACACAGGCGTCGTAAAAATCCTGAAGTACGATCCGTATGATCTTGCGGGCCATTGTGAATTTCCAAAATGAGTTATTAAAAAGTGGGAAACGCTTGCTGCTTACTGTCTATAATTGTAGCTTGCACATGTGCGTGGTTTTGCAATATTGGTGTGAACTCCCAGGCTAACTCTTCAATTTCGTCAGATATTTTAAAAATTCCAACTACATAATTGACGCACGAAACTATGACTTTGACAGGAAACATTCCGCGATACTAATAATCATTTTTACTGTCCACGTACAGGCTAAATTTTTCGATCTCACAATGGCGAAACTATTTAGTGTGAAGGTTAAAAATGATTATTAGTAAGGCCCACTAGCTCTTGGACGAATGGGTCGATCCAAATTCGTACTAAAAATTCAAAAAAAATTTCAATTCTGCATAACAAGTGTTTCCATTATCTTTGTAGCCAAATACAATACTGCTAACAACAAATTTAATAAAGAGACTATAGCTATTGGTGGCAAATGGCAATCCCTCCGATTGCACACCATTAAACCGCTCACGCTTAAAACCAATCAAGCAAAGCGAACCAACAAAAAAGTTGATATCCCATCAATCTTATAAAATTGGGTCAACCTGGACAAGCAATCGTTGCATATAGGTAGGTACCCTTCTCCCAGTGATGTCTCACAATGGCGAATTATATCGCTGAATATAATATCCCAGTGCAAACATTGTGTTACTCTGGGTGTTCTCTTATTAAATTTATCCCGGTTGGTGGGGGGAGACAAAGCGTCGATAAATGGATAATGTAAAAACTTCTAGATTACTGCGTTGACACAGCAATGGGTGGTCCTGTACCTATAGTGCACCCACTGTACTGTACATATTATAGACGTACAACAATTCCATCGAATCCTCCGACTGGTTGAGGGATGCTTGTGCTAGGGTGGCATTCAATTTGTTTTCAAAGCAGTTTAAGGGATTTTGCGCAATTTATGTTGTTTGTCGATTTTAATGAAAATTTTATTATGTCCTGATGGTGGATCGCATTGAAAGACCGTGTGACATGTTCGCATATTCTTCTCTTCACCCACCCGCTAATCTGGACTATTTTTTTTTTTTTTTCTTTGTATTTTTTATTTGCTCTCGGTTATATTGACATCCTGCTGTTTCGGCACCTACAGCCAAGATCCCATCCCCATCTCTGCAGGGCAACTAATTCGATGTCGAAGGATATCATTTTGCCAGACGTATACATATGGATTTGGTGAGGGGCTAGTCCGAGTTGGTCTTCGGAGTACAATATGATGATGTGGTGTTTGACATTGGTGCGTGTAAAGTTTCCTCTCGCCTGCTCTGGCAGGATGATATTATGCCCTTTCGGCTTTGTTATTCATGCCCGGCAGACGGACTGTTGCTTGTTTATACTAGGTACTATACTAATACACACGAATGGAAAATCAAATAGAGGGGGTGGTGGCATCGGGTATAGTCGTAGTAATATTGGCAGTAAAGATATTTATATTAGATGATCGGGATCGACGGGCAGACAGACATTATGCCATTACGATGTGCCTTGTATTGGCTTTTGGTGAGATTTATTAGTTTTGAAGCTCTGGGTGGTAAATATATAAATGGTTCGAACTTCGAAGTGCGTTGTGCCTATAGAGAGAGTCACGACAGAGGTCGAAAGAATATCAATCAATATGCTGGGGGATTGGTATACATACTATGGAAGACTTCCATCAGGTGAACTTTTTGGTTCGTTATGTAAACATTCCGACAAATGCTTGCAGTTCTATGTTGTTTTCTTTTCTTACTGCTAATGTTTGTATTTTTTGGGCACGTTTTGAACAGCCGAAAGAACCTGTTGAAAGTGCTGTAATTTGTTTGTATTATGTGTATATATTCTGTAAACTAGCTGTACCCCCGGCTTCGCCCGTGCAAAATGTGTTTTCAGAACAGTTGATGGAAAAAAGTTTTTTTTTTTTTGCAAAAAATATCTATTCTCATAACGCTTGAGTTGGCGAATAACACATAGTTATTTCTTACCACTGCATAAAATAATTTGTGTTCCTTCCGTAATTTTAGCAGGTATTCGTTTCAAATGTTAAATGTTACATTTCGCACCCTAATCTTTCAATCCCACGCCCCACACGCCACATTCTCACACGCCAAAATTGTATCAGTTGACACATATTCAATGAATTATTGAAACCAAGAATTTGTTAAGAAACGCATGCCATAATTATAAAGTTGAAAGCTTTCTTTTACGAAAGAACTCACAAATAATAGTGATAAGTCGCCCTAATAAGCCTAAATCCTGAGGTGAGACTCAACTATTATTATTATTTTATCCTTTGAAAGTCTGAATTGCTTTGTTTTCAAAAACACTGTTTCACAAATCACTAACTTACCTTTGAAATAGCCAAAATACAGAAAGCAAACGAACGAAAAGGGTGTAATTGAAATTTTGAATACAACTGGAAAAACAGAACAAAACACTTAACGATCTAACAAAACAATAATAATAATAGTAAATTTAAAAATTTACAAAAGGGTACAACTTCTTTATCAGTACATTAGTTAGTTCATATTTGATATTACCTAACAATATTGATATTCTACATTGTAAATATTAGTATGATACTATTCTAGTTTGTATATAACAAAAATTATGAATATAAATTTGTTAAAAAATGTGAACGGGAGACTTGAGACAGTTTCTGAAGGGAGAGTTGATCAGTGACTCAAATCTCCATTTGCTCTGATTAAATGTTATGTAAGTGTTTTAAAGCCTTGTATTTAATTTTAATAATAAAAAAAAATAATTTAATTAAAAAAACTCAAAGAAATAAACCTTGTAATAGGTTACTTAAGTTATTGATTTATTTTCGTTATGTTTCTGAAGTTTAGTTTTTGTTTACCTTTTTTTACTTTATATATGCTAAGAAACTGAAGTACCTACATAAACCACTAAAACAATAAAAATAAATTATAATCACATTGGAAGTGGATAAATTATTCGTTTTATTGTTTTCTCGTAGGATTTGAGTATGTTCAATTGTTCAACTCTCCCCGAAGGGGTGTCTCCCGGTGGGGCGGGAATGTTAAAGTGCCTACTAGTTCAAAAGTAACATTTAACTTATTCTAGCTTATTGGCTCTTAGCGAATTTTTTTTTTTAATTTTCAAGAAACTTTAGAAAACTTGAATTCTTTTTTAAATGTTTTAGACATTTTTATGTATACGTGTACACAAGTTCCCACAGTGACCTCAATTATCTTTTTTATCAACCTAAGAGTCAGAATCCATTTGATGGTACAGGTACACACTTTAAATAAAATTAAAAAAAATTACTTTGCAAGACAAATCACAAATGGTCAGAGGAATCTCAATCGTATACAATTTCCCATTTGCACGGTCCACCCACTCGAGGATGGCATTTTAAAAATTAATTAAAAAATAATAACGAAGTGCTGCACTCAAGTCCATGAGTCAACTGCAGAGGGGACAATCAAATCGGGAAGGATCCAGCAAGAAGCTGAAAGTGAAAAATAATTGCAATCTTCCTCAAGTGCTTGTGGAAAAATTGCACAAGATTTTCCTTTTAAGACTTTTCTTTTTTTGTTTCTCTCTTCTCTCTTCTAGGGATGAAACGATACCTTCAAGGTATCGAGTACTTGTACTCGATACTAGTATCGCAAAAAAGTATCGAAACCTACTCGGTATCGGATGAAAAGTATCGATACCTACTTGGATCGAATTAAAATTCCAGATGAAAACAATCACTAATTTTTCATATTTTTTTTTTCACAAAAATAAAATACATTTTGTGGAATATTTCCTAAAAACATCAATTTTTGGAGATGTTTTCCACTTAGTCGGTTTCTGGTTTGGCTGATTGTTATAAAAAATAATTTATTAATATTTATCTTGAAACAACAAATGAAAAACGATTCACCTAAAGCTACCAAACTCACCACTGATAAAGATAATCGACAAAAGAGTTGAGACTTAAGAATTTATGACTTTACGTGGGAAGAGAAAGACTAAACGTATTCCCAGAGAGTAATTTTCATTTCGTAAAGGAATTCATAAAGACTGTAAGAGTATGAGTAAAGAGATATAAAATGCGTGGTGAATCGTGAATGTGTTTAAGCAATGCAAGAATTTTAATGTGTGTGCGGAAAATGTGTGATTTCCGTTTTGTGCGAAAAGTAATACAAAATTGCATGAACATTGAGTATGTGTGGGAATCTGTTTTGGGTGTTAAGTCAAAGTGCGATGCTTTCATTCGATGCAAGTACTTTTAAACGATACTTACTTGGTATCGCAACCAAAGGTATCGAGTACTAAAATACTTGGTATCGAAACAAAAGTATCGAGTATGTACTTGTATTTACTTGTATCGATTCATCCCTACTCTCTTCCTCAACATTGTATTTACTCTGCGCGTCCTTCATTTCCGTTTATTTTTCAATTGCAATTTTCTCGCAGCTAAGGAGATGAGCTTAGGTTACCGTCACTATAGTGCATGAAGAGGTCGAATTTCCTCTCTAAAACTTTGGAAACCATTTCGAAGGGGATTTCAGCAAACAAAAAAAATATATATATTTCATCACAAACTGATGCGAATGCAAAATGTGGTGGAGACTCACAAACACAATCAAAACAAAAATCCTCCGTTTATTCAGCAATTCAATCGGATCCTGCGAAAGGTTTACAAATCAAATTTGGACTGAGTTCACCAGGCCGAAAAATCATTCCCAAGGCTTATGCTTGTATGTATGGGCAGGAGATGCTACTACATACGAGTTGGAGTATAGACCAAAGCGATACGCACTTTGTGTACACAAACTATTGCCCACAATCTAGTTCGCATTTAATCGCGAATACCTCTGCGATAGATGGACTACTCGGCATCGGCATCAGGACGAAGATGAGTGGACGAGTATTGGGGGAGCCCCCAGTATTGTTTGCGTTCACGGTGTGTGCGGTGGCTTTGCCGCGCTCTCCATAAATGGCAAGGCAAATGCGTTGTGTTCGATTGCTTTGGCTCTTTTTGATGGGAATGTCCATCAATCGGTATACGTTCTAGAATACAGCGAAGGTCCCTTATGGTGTTATGGTGAGGCATTCCAAATGGAGTGGTGCATCAGCCACTACACCAATGTGATGGTATACAGTGTTGCAATTCACTCTTCGCAATTATTGTCAAAAACCCACTTTCGCGAATTTATTCTAATTCTCTGTGAGCTTTTATGGATTGGAGGATTTGGAACGGATCAAGCCGGACTACTGCTATATAGATATATATGTGCAACTGCGTTTAAAATGGTCCTTTGGCGGTGGTCATAGACCATAGGCGCATATATAGCGGTGGCGGGGAGGCAGTGCGACCGCCGATGTTGCAAGGATTTCTATTCCTATGTCCTCTCTTGTGTTTGTTGCGCTGGCAAACCGAATGATTAATGTGCGATTGTTTGTAACGAATTCGCGCGCTGCACCAATTGAACGGGAAAAATACGCGCGTTCTGTGGCTGTCGAAGGCGTCCAAAATGAATGGCAGCCATTTTAGAGAGAGTTCAATTGGATACACTGGACGAAGCAGATCGGATTGAGCTGTGTATATATAGGTATAGTTGTGTGGGGGTGCTGTATGTAGGCGTTTGCTATGAAGGCGGCCAGCTTTGGACGTTGGACCCATACCAAATTGGGTTTACTCAATTGGTGAATGGTAAATTATTTTAAGTGCCGTGGCGAGTGGCATGTATGATGCCGAAAATGGGAATACTTTGACTTTAGACTGACAAATTATATAGCCTGTGATAATATTTACATTTCTTTCTCTAAAAATGTGCTGACAAGTCAGTTGTAGATGATTTCAGATTAAATCGCTTTTATATTTTTGCGCTTCCAAATAGAAGATTTTCGGGGCGACCTAAGACTGGCCTTAAACGAAGGGATTATATCGCATTGAAACCTATGTTAGTCAGCTTATTGATGAACGAAAAGAGCCTATACAAACATAAGGTTGAACTCAGTTAATCTACCTGATCCGGACTACCTACTTATTTAAAAATAGTATAACTTTGGTACTAAAATGCACTCAAAACTGCGTTTTAGACTATAATTTCCTAGAGGAGTCGGAATGCTTTCCCTCTAAACATCTTCTGAATCTTGACGACCATGATCATTAAATGCTTCCAATTTTGTATCAATAAATCTTTCCTGACCTTTCTTGACTATGACAGAGCAAGCTAATATATGTAGCTATACTCATGTTTAAAATTTTCAAAGTCTCTGAAAGACCCCTTGGCCTCTAGTTGACATTCGTATCGTTATCGTTTAATTGATTGGATTCCGAACATCTCAGATCGCTTACATCTTAAATTTCAAGTGCATTAGCCAATAGTTGACAATGTTTGTTCAACTGTTCTTCACAGAAACTATAATGTCGGAGTCGGATAAGTATGAGCATTTTTTTTTTTTCGATATATCCGCGTGATCTAACTTTTTTTGAAAAGGGTGCCTAGCCCAACTAGTGGCTCAAACCTTGAACTTGAACCATATAATATGATCACTGAATTGCCATGAAACACACGCTTTTCTTTGCATGGTCATAAATATAAGTTATGTGCTTGCGGATAGCCTTATATGCTTTACACACCAAGCCGAAAACCGTGTTTTCGTCGAAAACTGGTCGATATGCATTCACAGCGACCACCAACTAGTTTTCGCTGTCGTTTCAGTCAGCTGTGTGACACTAGTCGTTAAACTTCGGTTCAAACTTTTGTGGTTACAAATTTCGATTGCAGTTATTAACAAACAAAATGAATTTAGTGCATTTCAAAATAATATTAACCCATCAATTAATTATGGAAAATGATTTTAAGTTGTGACTTGTGACATTAGTTCGGTCAGCCCTTTTGCTGAATTTGCAAAAGGTGTGTTTGTTTCAACAACCCAACGATTGGAAGTCGTTTTCGTGGTGTTTTCGGGGAAAACGAGCTTAAACGACTCGTTTTGAAAACTGAAATATATATGGGAAAACTATGTTTTCGTAGAAGTTTTCGAGAGTTTTCGCGAAAACCCGGTTTTCAACTCGGTGTATAAAGCCTATTAGCTTCATATGGACTTCAAACACCATAACCACATCACTCGTTTAGTTTTCACTTTACAACTTAAAAAAGACATGCAATAGACCTGTGCTTCACAATCTCACATGTTCCATTCACCAATTATTAGATTTGTTCCTTTACTTTTGTAGTAAGAATCGAAAAGACTGTCAAAATGGCAGTGGTGGGGATAGATTCTCTCACAGAGAGAGACACTTACGAAAACGTTAGGGAATGCTTTTGTAGTAATCTATGCGAAATGGCAGACACAGAATTCAAAAACTAAAAAAAGGGGAAAGAGAAGTCGTTAAAATATTTGATAAGCTCGAAGAATTTGCTAATTTACTAACAAAATTTACTATGAAAGTGATTCGGAAATAATCGAACTTCGTTTTGATGAATCCGAGTATGTGAAAGAGTTTGTACTGATTAAACTACAAGCATTCAAGAAGAGGAAAAAGCGAAGCTGCATTAAAAATTACATGGACCAGATTGTCTTTTTTTACTGCAAGGAATAATTTCGTTACCACTATCGAAATCGAAAATAATCTTGAGGAGAACATTTAATTTTATTTTCCTGCCTGTTGATGCCATTTTAATACGCAATAAAATCAAAACAAATGCACGCATATGCGAAATGCCAAATAGAATAACAAACCTCAAATCAGCTGTAAATTGGTAAGACTGACAGCTCTACCACTTCTTACACCAAGAATTGAACGTACCGTAAACAGAGCCACTAGATCTCTATGGATCTGTCGTCGAGTCTGCGGTAATAACTGCCGTGGTCTGGTGCACGAAGACGAAGTCACCACAGTCAAAAAGCTAGAGCGAGTTCAACGTATTGCTGGGAACTGCATGACGGGCTGCCTACGCTCCACCCCGACAATGGCACTCACTGTCATCCTAGGTCTAACACCTCTTCATATGTACATTCAAATGAAGGCCAGACTAAGTATCCACCGTCTGTTCCATTCGAACAACTTTGACCCCTACTCGTATCAGGGAGGTCATCGGTATTTATTTTTCAACATGGAGCCTTCAAGTCCATTCATCATACTTCTTGACGACATGATACCGGAATATGGCTTCCATAAAAACTTCTCGATAATCATCCCCCCTAGGGAAGACTGAGAAAAATACAAACCTAGTCCTTCACATCTTGACATCATCTGGTATACAGACGGTTCTAAGATGGGGTCAGGGACTGGCTGTGGAATATACAGTGAGTCGTCCCAGGTGAACTTCTCAGTTAGCCTTGGGAAAAACTTATCCATATTCCAGGCTGAAGTTCTCGCTATCTAATACTGCGCTAGAATAAATCTAAGTTGTAGAACTAGGGGTAAAACCATATTTATATATTCATATAGCCAAGTAGCTCTCAAAGCTCTTCACTCATCGGTCATAAAATCCAAACTAATCCTAGAAACATTTACTATCATCTATGAACTTTCTAAGAAAAACCTAGTCATCCTCCACTGTGGATCCCAGCCCATAGAGGATTTGAAGGCAACGAATCAGCCGACTCACTGGCTAAAATAGGAGCATCCTCTCCACTCATCGGACCTGAACCCTTCTGCGGAGTCAGTAAAAAACTCTTCTGGAACTATACCTACTAGGAACCTATCTTACACCGAATCAAACGAGATCTGGCAAAACACAGTTGGGCAGAATTGTACCAAACAATTTTTCCCTAAATACTCCCCCAGAAAAACACTTTTTCCTGATTAATCTGGACAAAAATAACCTGAGAATCCAAACAGGAATAATAAGTGGCCACTGTCTCGTGAAAAAACACCTCCACCGCATTGGTGTCTCACCAGATCCAATCTGCAGAATTTGTCTTGAGAGTGACGAGTCCTCTCTTCACATACTCACTGACTGTCCGGCTCTTCATCGTCTAGTAAAGACATCCTAGGGGATGAGTTCGTTAATCCAGCATCCCTTACGCTGACATACACCCTGACTGCCTCTGGAGTAAAAAGATGGTTCTAGGAACTAAAAGGGAAGGCACAATAGGCTCCTTGTGCCAAAGCCCCTCGAAGGCTCTCCCGCCTCTAATCTAATCTAAACTACACCAAGAAATTTGTTGAGTAAAAATTCGTAAGATTCTCAGTGGAGGGAGGGGTAAAATCTTGCTCTCGCGAAAACGCTCTCTTTTACGAATTTTTCGAGTTAGGGAACGGCAAATTCGTAAGAATTAGTAAAAATTCGTAAGATTTAAAAATTAAAAGTAAAGGAAAAAGCGACCTATTAACACCTCTCCTTCACTCACTTGTATCTATCATCGAGAAATCTCTCGATTGTAAAGAATTCACATTGGTTGCTTTCCTGGATATTGAGGGAGCGTTTAACAACGTCGAAGCAGAGGCAATTCTCGGCGCACTGACGGGCCTTGGAATTGAGAAATCGATTGGCGAATTGGTCAACCAGTTGCTCACCAACAGGTTCATCAACTCAAAGCTGGGCGATGCATCGGTCCGGAGGTTCGTTAGTAGAGGCACAAGGTGGTGTTATCTCACCTCTTCTTTGGAACCTAGTAGTGAATGAACTACTACTAATACTGGAAGGGGAAGGGTGCAAAGTAATTGCCTATGCAGATGACGTTGCCATCGCTGTCTCAAGAAAACACCTCAACACGCTTAGAGATCTCATGCAGAATGCCCTCTCTAAGCTCTCTAAATGGACCAAAAAATGCGGTCTGGCGGTTAATGCACAGAAAACTGAACTGGTCCTCTTCACAAGAAAATACAAAATTCCCAATTTTGTACCCCCAAAACTAAACGGCACACTCCTGGTGCTAACCAATACGGCTAGCTATTTAGGCCTAGTTTTAGACAGCAAATTGAGCTGGAAACCCAATATCCTACGGAGAGTTCAGAAAGCCACCACGGCTCTGTACTGCTGCAAAAAAGCCATTGGAAGCAGATGGGGACTCCAGCCTCGAATTACATATTGGCTATATGTATCCGTTATCAGACCTATACTCACTTATGGCGTCATTGTATGGTGGACTGCCCTTGAAAAGGCCATCCATCATAATCACCTTAGCCGCGTCCAAAGAACGGCATGCATATGCATAAGTGGAGCCCTTAGAACCACTCCAACAGCGGCCATGGACGTATTGTTCCACTTGCTACCGCTAGACATCTATTGCAAACAAGTGGCAGCAAATGCAGCCACTCGGATGAAAGCAATTCAGTTGTGGACCAGTCGCCAAACTGGACACTCATCTATTCTAAATACATTGGAATGCATTCCAAAAGATACTGATTACACCCTCCCTCAGTTTCAATTCGAAAAGAACTTCGAAACTTACATACCCTCCAGGAGTGAATGGGAGAACGAAATAGTACCCCGTAAAGAGTCTGTCTGTTTCTATACAGAATGGGTCCAAAACTGAAACAGGAGTAGGGGGGGGGTGTATTCTCTTATGATCTTAATTGTAAAATCTCATTCGGCCTTCCTAATCACTGTAGTGTATTTCAGGCGAAGGTCATGGCGATCAAAGAGGCGTTGTCATGGCTTCGGTATAATGTAATATCTGTAAAGGATATCACCATCTTTACCGACAGTCAAGCCGCGATTAAATCCCTGGATTCTGTCGTCTTCAATTCAACAACTGCCCTCAATTGCCGACTATCTCTGAACGAGATGGCGAAACAATTCAAAATTCACCTTATATGGGTGCCGGGCCATAGAGACATTCCAGGCAATTGCATAGCCGATGAGCTCGCCAGACAAGGCACTACTATGACGACTCTACCAGAAAAGGAGAGGGTCTATATGCCTCTTGCTACTTGCAAGCGCCTAATTAAACAAAACGCATTAAGCGCTACTAATCGCAGGTGGTCTAGCTGCTTAACGTGCCACACCTCGAAACAGATCTGGCCTCAGCTGGATTCCAAGCGCTCAAAAAGTCTTATTACACTGAAAAGACCCATAATAAGCACTCTAGTAGGTGTCATCACGGGACACTGCATCATAGGGAGACATGCTCTCAGATTAGGCCTCCCTTCAAATGATTTCTGCAGAAGCTGTATGGACGAGGAGGAGGAGGAGACTGTTCTGCACCTTCTCTGTATGTGTCCAGCACTGTCACTCCGTAGAAAACTACACCTCGGAGAATATTTCTTTGACAATCTCAGCGAACTCGCAAACATAGGTATTAACTGCCTCCATCGCTTCATTCTTAGCTCCGGCTGGTTCAACGGGTAGATAAGGAGTCGTTATCGATCCTGTGGTAACACAATGGGCCTAATTTGGCCTAAGTGCGGCTGCACTTGAGGCGGCCTGCCACTCTAACCTAACCTAACCTAACCTAACACCTCTCAAATAACTCCCCAGCAAATATATGAAAATAATTGCTTAAATTCTTCCACATAAACCTTTACGCAGTTTTCGCGTTACGTAGTTTACATTTTTTTTTTTTTTGTTTTGAGAATAATTTCATTATATCTCCCAGTTCACCAACAAAAATGATATCACCTGACTAAAGTCAAATAATACCTCAGTGGCAATAGCTGCCACAATTACTGTGCAAAGTTTACGGTTATACATATACATCCAGCGACAAGAAAGAAAAACTAATACAATTATGAAGACACGAAGGCATGGTAATGCGTTTTCTAAGTTTTTATTAAAATTTCTAAGCGCTGGAAAATTTCAAATTCAAATAAAGTTTCAACAATGGAAAGCGAAAGCGTAGGTATATATATCCTGATGCCTATCCCCTTTGGATTCAACATCTTCTTACTTCTATAAGAACGTATAAAAATTCCAGTTGAACTTTATGCCACACCTTTCTGTGCTCCATTCCTGGTTCCTAGATAAAATTATGTCCTTAATGTGAAGATTGTAATTTGAAAATGTATTATCACGAATCAACCCTTTTAGTGTGGCGCAGGACTGTGGGTGTGCATGCTCATTCCGATGGCGACAAAGATGTCTACAGTGGGAAGGAATGATTTTTTTTGTTGTTGTTTGTTATAGTTGTTTCAAATTTGGAGACATTTGGGCTACAAGCTGACGTAGAAATGGAAGCATTTGAAGTGGATTTTGTAAAGACTTTTTTTAAACTAGATAACATTACCTTCGAGACCAATGGAAGGGAGGTAAATATATATTTGACTTAAACACCTCCAGCTTCCGCTTTAATTCTGTCTATTATGGCTGAATCCGGTCACAAAATCTTGGCACTACATTTGCTTCTAACTATCTGAATTCTCATAGATCCTACTCAGCATTTGCTTGCTTATTAGTCGATAGTGCGTCTCATTGCGTACCTATTATATGCTTAACCAATTTAGCTTAGACATTTTTAAGAGGCCAGAATTCCGACTCTCTATTACCAAAAATCAAGTGCCCTCGGTAAAATTGAAAAAAAACAAAATTTCAAAAGCGTTTTAAACTTTATAAGCTACTTGTTTGGCAAACCACAATTTCTTTTTCCTTATCCCACTGTACCAACAGAATTCTGTCATTTTTATATAAATCTCCTAACATTCAGTTGATGAGAACATCGTCCTGGCGATATACCTTGTCAAAAGGTAAACATTCCCAGTTTTCAGCATTCCATTTCACAATTAAACAGCATGGCGAAGTTATGGTGTCTACGTGTCGCGTATAGGTATAGTACCTAGAGAGAAAGTTGTCACTCTGCCATCTTGCTTGCACACGTTCAACGGCATGTGCCTGTTATTTGATTAACATCCTTTTAAACTGAAGGATATTCTGCAGAGAGAAACGTTCGCATAAATTGCGAACCCCTTATCTATGTGTCTCGTAATTTCACTAAATGAATCGTCATATTTGAAAGAGTCTTCTCCTTCGTATACTCTTCAATATAGGTACGAGATATCCTTTCTTCATCTTACATTAAAATGCCTAAAACAAAAGTTGGTATGGTTGATTCCACCATCATCCACTTGAAGCAAACGTAAGTTTTCTGTGGTGGCTTTTATTTGACACTTTTTGCCTCGGCAAGGACAACAGATAGGAATGGAGATGAAGTTGGGGAGGCTGATGGGCAGGGCAAAGGCAGAGTGAGATTCATGCTGCGCCATTTAATTGTTCTATACCCGCCCGATATTAAGATGCTCTTCTTATTCTTGCCAGCATTATGATGGAATTGGAAGATAAAGGATCAACCTTATGAATTTTGTAGCAGACACTCTACTATGTTGGCGTTGAAGTTTTCATTAATAACTGGTTGCTGGTAGAAAATTTCAAGCAGGTGGATGGAGGAGGTGTAGACAGCAAAACACTTAAGAGTGAGCGAAGGATGTCGTAATCATCAAAGCCAAGTGAAACGAGGAGTAGTGACTTTTTGTTTGTCCACAGTCTGGGATTGGGTTTCTTTAGAAAATGTTCAAGAGCTTGTATACCGCAAGGGAAGATGTGGTGTGGCGACGGTAAAATATAAAAGAAGAAGGGATTAAAAGGACATTTTGCGTGTCGAATTATTTGAGTTTTAGGGAAATTAAAGTTGGATTATGTTTTAATTGAGTTTTGTGACTGTATGTATTTTGGGCAAATGGATAGGGTGAGATTTGTCTTGGCTTGTCTCCTGGTAGAGTGCTTTAAATGTTGGTATCTTTATGCCGCATCGTCTAGAAATGGTTGTAAGTATCTTTTTGTTACAACCAGAAATCGGGGCCCAGCAATACAATGAAAAAAAGTGTTTCTGGGTGCTGAATTTGCATCAAAGGGTTAGGCTTAGAAGGTTTGCACTGTTGCGGATATCTACTGAATACCAATCTGATTCCCATGGATTAAAAACAGCTCCTACCTCTTCCTAAGTTGCCCAAGTTTCATGGGCAATAATATTATCTAAGAATAAGTTGGTTTATAGTTTTCTTTTAATCAACATCAATGAAATGAAAATTAATCGCCCAAAGTAAAATTGCCGCCAAAGAAAATATTTTCCTCGTGGCGATATCGCGGAGGACAACTAAAACTATGGGCGCAACTCTTAAAATGAAAAAAATCTACTCGCTCGTTCTTCCTGGCTTTCTCCTTGCAAAACAATAAATTGCTTAATGAGTCGTAAACCCATACATACATGGTCAATGGCAGTATTTCATCTCCCCACAAATCACACACCCACATTCATACAATAATTTATGAATTATAATTAAAGCAGAAACATTGGTGCTGCCCTTGCCTTAAATCGGAAAATGGAAAGAATACATCAACTTGCCAAGTTCAGTAACAAACCTCCCCATTTCGCAATTATACAGATAAATTAGCAGATGGACAGCGGTTGCAGACGATGAGAAATTTTATCGCAAGTAAAAATTTCGAGGGTGGATAAACTGTCGTTTGACAAAGATCTAACTATTACGGAAAGCTGGGGTTATAGCTGTCTTTTCATGGGCCTGAATGTATTTTGAATAGGTATTGGTACAGTTGTTCGACTTTATTTTTAATTATCAACACAATAAATTGTACCTCTCTTGCAGCTCGACTAAATTTGTTAAAAAAGCGAATAAGGGCGTAGTTTTAATTTATCCGTGACCCAAATATGTATACCTGTAATATGAAAATCTGTCTAAATACCACTGGGACTGCCAAAAAAAAACAATCAAGATTGATAAAAAAAATACTTTATTCACTCATCACTTCTCAACCCTCCTGTTTAATTGAAGTAGAAGTAGGTTCAACCTGCTTCGGTTTGTCCTGAATTAACGAAACATCAACTTTATTCGGCAACAAATGTTTCAGCGGTTCCAAAATCTGCTTTTGTTTCAAGAATGTAATACCTTCGTTCTCGAGTGTAATTAGGTTGATACCTAAGGCAGCTGTAAGCGTGGCCTGAGGAAAGATCACATGAATACATCTCTGAATGTATGGAATTAAATCGTAAGCGAAACAAGAACAAAGTTTGACAAAATTCTCTCTCTCACTGCCGGAGAAAGCCTGTTGTTCCTGGCGGTAGAACGAGAGAATTTTTCTAGCGACAAATTCTAGAGATGACTGAACGGTTATGGTGACATCATTAGCAATGCCTATCGGAGCACAGAGGCGCAGCTCGTTCAGAACATTTAGGTATCCATTGCACAGTGCTGCGAGAGGATGGAAGTCTAAAAGAGTCTCCGGAGGATTCATCAGATCCTGTTCGATTCTTCGATTGTGAATGCTCGAACTTGTTTTGTTGATCAGTGTGTACCTCTCCAGATCGCGTTCAAAGTTTTTATTAACGACTAAAATAGCGTTTGAGAAGTTCTGCTTGATGACTCGAATGAAAATTGGAGCCATAAGAGCACGAAAGTCAGCGCCAACGCGACTGAATGAGAGGCCAAAGTACATGCATTGGCCGAGAACAGTGTCGAAGGAGTTAACTCCCTGTAACAGGTCAGCCTCTAGAGTCTTCAAAAAGTTATTTATCTGAAAAGCAGAAGAATCAGCAGATCATCTCAATTGGCAATGGGTAGATTAAACTAACCTTCCGATGCAGCCACGACTGGAAAAGCCGTCCACCCTCACTGGACAACGTGGAAGGCAATGATTTCATAACAGCGCTGGAATCTTCATCGGGGAATATCGCCCGATACTGCGTAATGATGTTGAACAGATTTATTCGGGTTAATTCAATCGTTTTGGTTAGATGTTGTTGTGCTATATTAGAGTAATAAAAATTATATAAATGCATTTTTTTTGAGTGTGTGTGGTTGTAAAACTAACTACGGCGAATTCAGTCATGCGCATCCAGTACTACAACCAGTTGCAGACACACAACGCGCCACCTACCCGTGAAATGGTATACATACCATCATCCTTTGGAATCATATTCAATGAATTGGTCAACCATGTATCTCTTGCTTGAAGGAATTTTAGCTTTAATTCGTTATTACCAAACGCCTGCATACGCCTTAGATAGCCTACAATCTGCAAACATTTGGGCAACTGAAGGTCAGTCCTTAGTTGTGCCACAAGCTGTGCCAGCATTGTATGCCACAGGGACTCAACAGCAACGACGATACTCTAAAGTAACATGTCTCATTATTTACTGCATAGATTAAAAGAACGTTACTCACATTAATAACAGCTATGTTTCCTTGATTTTGTCCCAACTTCTGCACATAACTAGCCAGTTCTAATGCCTCTTCATAGCGTCCCTCACGTATGCATCGCTCCATCAGCTGCGGTAACTCCAGAATTTCGAGCAGCTGTGCGTTTTTCTTCAGCGTAATTGTATTCAATCGACGATTCTCATTGATTTCACTGGCTTCACTCAAAAAATGTTCGCATTTTCCACTAAAGTCCGGCAGCTTTCCAATCAGCTTGTCAACTTGTATCTCTGCGTTTTGGAATTCTGAGAAAATCGAGCGTGAACATTCCGATGTGTGAATGAATGTTTTGTAGTTGGATATAGCCAGGTCCTGAGTTTGTTCGACGATACTTTTATTTTCATCTTGTAGCCGTGACTGCTCCTTTTTGAGTTGACCTATCTTGTATGTGCCTAGTTTGTTTAGATACGCCACTAGTTCGGGATTGTCTTGAAGGTTTTCTTGGGAAGAAAAGCAAAAAATCAATATCTTATTTAAGTTGAAAAGCAAATGCGTAATACCTGGAACACCATTGGGGAAAATCAACTTTAACACTCTTTCACTATCAAAATCCATTATTTTGTCGAATTAAGCTATTTATTTTGTGTAAATTCTGCCGATTTGTATACGTTCGTTTTGTATTTAATGACGTTTAATCAGCTGGCTTCGTGAGTTGTCAAATTGCTGTCATTCGCCTCATAGTTTCTCAAACTGTAGGATTTGTAAAGGTGCGTGCATTCGATGTAATTTTTGCCCGATTCGCCAGGATTTCACCATTTCCTGGTGAATCGGAGTTTTATTCTTTTTTTATTTTTTATTTTTATTGGAGGCCCCGGTTTGTTCCACTTCGATCCATGCAAAAATAAAGGATCCAACCGATAAACCGACAGAAATATAAAATTCTGAATATGGTCCATTTTTGTTTGTTTTTGGTATGTAGGACTTAAAACAAACTCCATATCAAAGTTGCAAAGTAACGTGCAACGACTAATGTCAACCTCCTCCGAGTCAGTCCGA
The DNA here is from genome assembly GCA_949126925.1 of Cheilosia vernalis. Taxonomy (NCBI): domain Eukaryota; kingdom Metazoa; phylum Arthropoda; class Insecta; order Diptera; family Syrphidae; genus Cheilosia; species Cheilosia vernalis. The sequence continues at coordinate 10,957,308 of OX421362.1, forward strand.
GTTATGGCAGCTTGATCAAGTTTTCTCTCTTCGTTTTGCTTATCTATTTGGGGAGATTTCTCGTGAATCGTGTCCTTACGGCCCGGTTCTGGGACAAATATCCGGGTTTAATGCGATTAAGTAAGGTACTACAAAGTTGCAGAGCAAGATTACGTACGTAGGGAAATCGTGAAACATACATTTAAATTGCGCCTGGGGCTAAGAACAACACGACGATCCTACAAATTTTACGTGACCTATAAAAAATAAAAGGACGTCGTGTAGATAATTTTTTAATTTATTAAAAAAAATGGAAAAATGTGGAAAAGCATTTTCTACTGTAGTTGGTTATAACCAAATTGTAGGTACATAGGTACCTAAGCAAAATGATGTACGTTGAACCGTTGAACCCAATTTTCGATGACTCCGCCGCACATTTCGACCCATACGGCCGCTGATATTGGCTCAAAGCTCATATTTATTTAATGTAGCAAAATAAAAAAAAAGTCCAGAGGCGTTAAATCACACGATCTCGGCGGCCAATAGACCTATGTCCGTTTCTCGAGATAACACGTTCACCGAACTGAGACTTAAATAACTCGATTGTTGCGCAACCGTTGTGTGGCTTTTGGCACCGTCTTGTTGGAACCACATAATCACTGATGTCTCCAATTCATGCAATTGCTCAAAGAAATACCATTTTACGTAACGCGACGGTCATTTTCATCGACGAAAAAAAAAAACGGCTCAATAACACCACCGAAAGCCGCACCTAACAGGGAGTTTTTGCGGATGAAATGTTGTTTCATGAAGCACATGCGGGTCAGTAACGTTTATTTTGCTTATATTGACGAAGCAGTTTAACCAAATATGCGCTTCATCGCTGAAAATTGAAAATGGTTGTCAACGTTCTTAAATTTGCTACCACCGACTCGGAATTTCGATAGTAAATTTTAATTATTTATGAACGTTGTTCCTTAGTGTAATTCAGCATGAAGATATTAATGGGGACGTTCGGATTCGTAGTTTAGTAAGTCTGACAGCTGTCTGACTAGATGCGTCTCCGTTTGCCCAGAGTGTTCACGTGTATAGTTTTTGCAGTTGACATTTATGGAGGGGAAGCCGACCAATCTAGTCAAGAAAATCCTGCCTGCGTACTTAGTTGACGTTTCGAAGAGTCAAATTTAAAATAAACAGAGTGGCCGTTGCAGAAAAAGGTGTGGTTTCTAAGGCCACTCTGGTAATTTAGAATTTTCACATGATATTTAACAACCATTAGTTCGCATAACACTATAATAGTGTAGTGATTGTCAGCCGTATTACATTTTAAATGTACTTTTTTGAAAATAGCAATTTATTAAAAATTTATGAAGGGGCTTTTCCAAATAAAAAAGCGCAAATTCAAACAAAGGTAACGCTGGCCGCGAGAATACAAAAACAATTCAACTTGCTTAGTCAACGCGTTCGGATTCATAGTCACGACCAATCTAGTTGACGTTTTACATAAACTAGGTATCCGAACGTCGCCATTAACTTCACTGAATATTTTGACATTGACAGTTCGGTAATCGGTTTAAGGGCGCGTTCATACTGAAAGCTTAAAGCTGTCATGTCGCTAATGAAAGAACCTTTGTTTCAACTGTGTACCTACCTACCTTCATTGAACGCACCCACAAAAACGTTATTTCTGCTTAAAATATTTCAAAATAATTCAGTGAAAACAATTAGCGAAGTTTTCGATTTGGCAAACAGATCAATGTTTTTGACAAACAAAACTAAAAAAAAAAACATTTTTTTTATTCATGTTCGATTTGCAAAACAAGGGCAATCTTTTTTTGATCTGGGACAATTTGGAGAAATCGAAATTTTTTCTCAGATTTACATATGCTTTCACTTATTATACAGCCGGCGGTTACGAATTGTTTATTGTTGGAAGGACTTTGCTTTTTTATAGCTAAAAAATTATTTATATTACCTACGTGTATTGGATCGAGTTTTTATCATTAAATTATTCCGAATGCTTTATTATAAATGTGTAAAAATCAATTGAAATGGATTTCCAGTGCCATTGAAGAAAAAAACTTTTTTCCAGCCAACTCAATATACAAAAGAACAAGAACCAATAAAATTCAGATTTCGTGTTCGATTTGGCAGCAGAAATCTGAAATCTCTGATCAAAATCTGAAAGCCAAATCGAAAACGACAAAAAAACAGATGACCCTATTGTCGGTCATGCATTAAATTGTATATCAAATCTTCCGTTACGGCGGGACTTGTGCTTAATCTGATCTCCAACTGCAGATTGCTTCCTTAACAAATTTATTAAATCATTTCCTCCTACATCGACGAGAGCCTCCTTAAATATGTCACTATATTATTAGTTACATTAATTAAAAAAGCCCGCAAAGGAAATACTTTCCTGCGACATGCATTATACAGCTGCGCACTCAAACCCACAACAAACTATAAATCCAGAAGCGGCAGCAACGACAACTGAGCCGACTCTCTGTCTGACCAGAATACCGGATGAGTCACTAAAAGATGCTTAACACCAAGATAACGCAAGTGAAATCCCCGCCAAAAGAATAGGAACACGCTCCACCGCAGGAGTGGGGTCCAAAACAGTCGTAAACATGCAAATTAGCAATTTCAGCGCAATTTCCGAAGTGGAGCAATCAACCAGACACACACACATGATGTAACGCAGATGACATTGTCAACACCATGTCATCGTTAATGCGACACTCAATGAATGTGTTCCACATTTACATACACACTGTGCCGTGCATTTTCTGACGGACATAATTGGACACTAAACCAAATTTAATTACTTAATATCGGTTCGCTCGAGCGTCGAGGTGTACAATCTTATCAGCAAACTGCGAACCAGCTATGTGCCGAGCGTCTCTAGGCTCTAGGAACTCAGACATAGTCATATGCGGGCATAGGAGTCTGGTCATGTCGACGCGACTTCGCATAGCAAGTGCCAGTGCGTGTGGTTATAAACTACCTACTTATGTGCAACGACACCTCCTCCAGAATCTGACGTTCTACTTTCACCTCGCCGCCGTTGCCGTTGATGGGTGTTTGCAACATAAACAAAGAAACACTTTGGAATAGAAAACATAGAAGAACTCACGTTTCGCTTAGACTTTTCATTCATTACTTCAACACTGGAAGATTGCCATTGGAGTATGTGCACTTCGCAAAGGACAACAGTGCGAACGCGAAGCTGCCAGAGCCAGAGGGTAGGTTTATGTAGTTTCTTCTACTGGCTTCGGATTTCTCAAACTGGAATGCAACCTCTTTGAGTGATGAGTTCTTTGTTTTGATTTATACCGAGTGTAATCTTAATGCAAATTCAATGAGACTAGCGGTAAGCAAGTGGAATATTTGATTGATTTATTTAATTACACGCTAGGACAGGCCACTCCGACCAAGCAAAGAAATACAAAATAAATTACTTCTTTGGCGGTTTTCTCATTGCTCAGCCAAGTTGGACTTATAATTTAACGAGCCTATAACACCGCTGTTATTTGTATGGTATCTAGTAACCAGTCCATCTTCAAAAATCAAAAACAGAAAAATTAGAGAAAAAAAAAACAAAAAGAGAGAAGCCCATGGAAGTAATCTAGCTTAAGCCAGAGTGTGACCAAGTATGCTTCTCGACACAGTGGCTCAGTCTCTTTTTCGTTCTTGATGCGTTTTACAATAACAAAACAACTTTTGGGTTTTTTAATTGCAATACTACGTAAACAACAGAAGGTTTAGGGAAGTTGACGAAATCTTGTTTTTCAATACAATAATTGCTTAAGGGTTAGTCCAAATCCACCCGACAGAACTAAATAGATGATGTACGTGCGAAATCATGTTTTTCTCTAAGACACTATTACCTAGAGTTTAAACTGCGTTTCTGCCAATTTACTTCTACTTTTTGGTGACTTAATTTTTTTTCCATCGGTCTTATAAAGGGTTCTCCAATAAGAGGTGCTATTTTGGTATTCAAAGAAAAATGTCATTTTTTGGGATAAATGATGGGATGTTTATTTCATAATAAAGAGGAAGGTATTCCGTTAATAATGAAAAACAACATCAGCCAAATGGACACCACGAGCACGCATACAAAACCATATCCTTTTCATGAAATTTTCCATAACCAAATCGCAAAGTGGCTGCCCTATGTCCTCGATAGCCTCACGAATTTTATCTTTGAGGTCTTGAATCGACGCTGGACAGTTGGCGTAGACCTTATCTTTCACGTGGCTCCAAAGGAAGAAAGTCGCAAGGTGTTAAATCACAAGATCTCGGTGACCAATTGTGATCACCTCTTCGAGAGATAACACGGTCCGGAAACTTTTCAAGTAAAAGATCAATTTTTTCGTTGCTTGTGAGGCACGTAGCGCCGTCTTGTTGAAAGTAAACGTTGTCCAGATCAATACCACCCAACTCCGACCATAAAAAATCATTAAATCTCTCGATAGCGCAATCCATTCACCGTAACTGTTGATCCAACCTCATTTTCGAAAAATTAAGGCCCATAATGACCCCGCCGGACCATAAACCGCACCAAACAGTGACACGTTGAGGATGGAGAGGCTTCTCAACAATAACTCTTGGGTTTTGCGAGCCCCAGATGCGACAATTTTGCTTGTTGACGTAGCCACCGAGGTGGAAATGGGCCTCATCCAGTCAAGATGATTTTTTGCGAACTGTGACTGCAAGATTTTCACCATTTTTGTAGTGAATTTTAATAATTTTAATGCGTTGTTGAAGCGTGTTTCTATTTTTAGTAATGGCGTAGTTTATCTAGGTACTTGTCAAATGTCAAAGAATAAAAGCTTCAAAAGTGACAGCTACCGAAATAGCGGGTCATTCGCAATAACACCTCTCATTGGAAAACCCTATACTACTCGTACCTACACATACCAACCACTCATCCAAATCCCCCACCAACCCAATCTAGTAGCCTGCCGAAGAAGATCTTAAAGAACCCATCGAATACGTATTCATTTCCTCTTTTCCATTAACAAGCTCTGTTGCTTATCACGCCTGGTCCAATACCATAGTCCAAGCCGTGCCCAGATCCTTCCAAACAGAGTTGCTTAACAGAAAATTAATTTTCCCATAGTAAATGTCTCATAAGTCTACGTCTAACCTATCACACATAACACCTTAAGTCGGTATACCGCTGCCATTCATAATGTCTTAGCAAATTACCATGGTCTTCATCGTCAACCATGGAGAAGATACTCGTATGACGGTCTTCTTCGTTGTAGTCGTGCTCGTATGGTCGTTGTATTTCATAGTTATACCGTCATTGATGACGACCCCCCATACAGTGCGGCCATAAAGGATCTCAGCTGATTCATTTGAATAGAACATGGTATTAAGCATTTTGACACGCTGGAATTACATCCATACGCACTATGTCTATACGCCACGCTGGGCGACGGCACCGATGGTTTTTCTATCTCCTGATGAGCACTGGTTCCAAGCTCCAGGTGTGCCTACGCTCAGGTGGTATCCTCGCTACGTACGCAAATGCAAATAAGAGACTGCGGTGGGCCTCTATCCTCCATTTAATATTCCTAAGCCAGTAGACCACCATTGAACGCTTCCATTGCGCATTAGACGTTTTGGTAAATGGAACTGTTGAGCTCATGATATTCCTTTCAATAGAGGTGTTGTAATAAAACACGATTCACGATTCTGCACCGATCGTCGATCATTGTCGTCATCGTCGTCGTTGCGCTTATTGCTGTATACCCACACTATATGTTCATTCATGGGAACTGTGCAAAAGAAAGTCTTTCACCATTGGCCTCTTATGTGGGAATGGTTCGCAGCCGACAAAGACCACGAAGAAGACGACACGCTGATGCAGTTGGATGATACATCTTACGAGTTTAGGATCAACTTGCTGGCTTATAGATAAATACAATCGTTGACGGTCTGAAAGGTGAATCTGGATAAGGGTACATTGCGCTCCTCGGTTTCAACTACTGTTGATGATTGCATTACCACTTACAACTCATCTTGCTATGGTTAAAGTAGGTAAATCATCTTCTTCAAGTTGTTTGTTCTTCATAAGTTTGTCGCTGAGTGGATCGGAGGAGGTTTCTTTTTGTTTGGCTGCACATTCGAGGTGGCTTAGAAATAAGTAGCTCATTAAGTTCTATATGCGGTGTAAATAGTCTGCACCTTTTGGGTGCAAGAAAGTTTCGTTCGAGTATTGCTTGTATTGCTTTTTTTTGTACAGTACTTGTTTTGTGTGGCTTGTTGTATGAATACTATGTTCAATGTCTTAATGAAGGCTTGTTCTAATGGATGTAAAGGTATAGTGTAAATATTATATTATGTTTTATTTATTCTGTACATATTTCAACTCTGGTTCTTTCAAGTCAGTTTCTCAGAGTTTGATGCACACTTTATTGAGTAATAGTATAGTACCAGCCAGCGTTGCCAGTTTGGGGGTTTTCCCCCAGATTTGAGGGTTATTATGACCGACGGGGGGAAATCTGGGGGAAAAATTGTTTAGGGGGAAATCTGGGGGTTTTATTTTGTTACTGCGTTCAATTATTTTTTTGTTGTCACTAAAATCATTAAAAGCTATAAAGAAACTGCACCACCAACAAACCAAATCAATGTATGTTTGAGTAAATCCGATGTAAAATCATCTAGGCAATTCCATTCCAACGCATTCCATACATATACATTAAAAAAATCACATTAATTCTTGATTCGTGCCTTTTCAATACCTACCCTTCACAAATTACACAAATTGTTTTTATTGAATTTGAATTTAATGCTTTTTAAATGCTTTTAAATAAATTATTTGAAAAAATATTGGGGTTTTTTTTCTTGAAAATAGCTAAATCTGGGGGTTTTTCAGATTTGTCTGGGGGGAAATATTTCAACCGCCTGGCAACGCTGGTACCAGCTGCTTAAGTTTGCCAGAAAGACCTCTTGCTATCGTTGCATAACAATTGGTGCTGTAAAAAAATGCAAAAAAGGAGAAACAGAAAATTGGACCGTAGCGACTTGTTTTACTATATTCGTTGAAGGCTTTCTCATTTATTTAGAGAAACACCTGTTTCCCAGTAAAGTAGGTACAGCTTCATTGAACAGGGAAATCCCTTCTGCCCAAAGGTGTCTTAGTATTATAGTATAGGACTGCACAATGCAGCTCGTCAAGTGAGTCAGACGTTTTGTGTTATAAGATCGCAGTTCATATCTAATTTTCAAGGGCGCTTGACGAGTTCGCGCAGTGCAATATAAATGGTGTTTAAACACCTATCAATTTATAACCCTAAAACTATCCGCTGATCAAATTATAATAAATTATAACGATTGACAGGAGATTTTTAAGATTTTCGAAGTCCATGCGCCAAATTCATGACTCTATTAATCCTGGCAGACCTTCCCTTATCAATTACCGTACCACTCTAATAGATTTCTTATTGGAGACTGATGCTGCTGTTAATTACAATAAGTTTTTCGAACTCACAATAACGGTATTAACCACCCGTGTTTTCTAATAATTTGTAAGTGGAGATAAAAGGCAATAGCGAGTAAGACACATATACCATATTCTCTCATGGACAATAGTTGTTGTAGACCTGTATGTGTATATACGTTCATATTTGCAGTTGTAAGTTTCACACTAAGTACACCAATATCAAGCATGGAATAGACACAATTTTTTCGATTGCTTCATATGTCGCTCAACTGAAAGTAAAAAAATAAAATACCCTCTCTTACACAGTAGTAATTATCGCTGATGAATTTCAACATCAAATTCCTAAACGCATTTAACACTTTCACTTTACCAAAGTAAAAGAAGCAAATCACTATAATCGTTCGCCCCATCTGCTGGCTATACAATAATCACTCAGCCAACGCCAAGTCCAACGGCTAAAGCGCAGCTTTGTCAGTGATTCAGTTGAATCAGATTATATTAAATTAATATTTGTTTTGATTGTTGTTTTTTACTCATACTATTTGCTTTTTAATTTCGCAACATTACGCTTGTTGAAATCAAATTATATACATATGTACAATCCACATTTGTTCCATCTTTCCGCCATCGTGACATACGCCACATGTGGTCGGCTCGCCATGTCGGTGTATCATATGTTTTCCCTCACTGCCGTAGAATGGCTAAAAAGGCAATTATTCGTGATTTCATGTGTATTTACCATATCTTACCATCGCGCGCACCTTTCTTTGAGACAGCGTCGACTCCGGTGCGGCGCGACGGACAGATGAGCGAGAGAGGAAGGAAAATAAATGCAAGACTTGCTTTCTTCTACGGTATAGGTCTGTTTAGTGGCTGCTTTCTTCAATACCACAAAGGAGCGCCTTCCTACTTGAGAGTTTCAAACTATATACCTAACTATAGTTATGACTTATGAGGCGCTGTAGCCTCTGTAGCTCGTCTGTCTGTACTGACGCTAAGCAAGACCGGCAGACAGTGACAATCAGTCTCTCTCTCGCTTCGGATGGTAACAAAGACCACCACCATCACGGCACCACCATCACCACTTACCACCAAGATTGCGGTGCGGTTGCATTACCGTCATATGAACAAAATCGAATTTCAAGTTTTCAGTTGCGAGATGGTTGCGCGCCTAACCACCTCTTCGCGTCGTCGTATCGCCGCGTCAAGTATAATAGCAGTATAAGTTGCAATCGCCAAACAGCAGCAGCTGGTGAGCGAGGAGAAGACCACTACTGACCTACTAAGCTTTGTCTCACTATTCCGGGGCTCACTTTTTCTTCTTCGTCACAGTCAAACGTGCGACGTTGGTGATGACGGGACGAATAATAATAAGAAAAAGTTTTTCTTACTTTTCTTACACTTTGTATGAGAGTTCTTCTCTGCAGTCAACCATCGGGAGTTGTGAATTATCTTAATTATTAATTCTTTGGCAAAAAAAAAATATATATAAATAAAATCAAAACCGTTCAAGTGATTTGATCGTATTTATTGATTTCGAAAGGGAAATTTACAATAAAATAAAAAATGTAATCAGTGCTTGTATATTGGTGTTCCCGGTGCATTTCTAAAAGAAATTCACGTGTGAAAGTTAAATGTGCAAAGAAATTAGAAAGAGAAAAATAAGGTGAATGGAAAAAGTTTAATCAATGAACACAACATTTAAGAAGGAATACATTTAATATGCGACATGAAAACATGGAGAGGAGACTAGAGTTCGCTAATAAATTTAAGGTTAGTAAGCAAATGAGTATTTATGAATCTAAAGAAATTGAAAACAAAACGAAAGAGTTCATGTGCGAACTGGGTTTTCATGTATTACTAAAACTTTATCTGCAAACAAATAGTTTAATTGATTGTGTGGCCTGCTTGTTCAACACAAATATTGAATGTCCAAAATATCGTTGCACTACTATATTAGAGTGTTGAGACTTGAAGGAAACGTCTTTGCTGAGGCAAATTTCAGTCGAAAGACCTCAATGCTGTGCTCCTTCGAAAGCTTAAATCAATGGTGACTAAAGCACGAACTACAGCTATATAGTATGTATAGTTACTTGCCTCCAGCAAACGTTATTATTGTAAGTTCTTAAATATTTTTATTAAGAACTGGGGAATTAAAATAGCAAAAAGCGTGGATTTATCTGCATTGGACGAAACATTAGAAATGCTGGATCAGCAGACTCACTTTATTGAAGTACTAAAGCAACATTCAAATACCAAACTTAAAGTTGTTTGTTTGCTGACAATTGAAAAAGTCGATTTGAATAGAAATTGGAAAAATTCATGATAAAAATAAATGATTTATTTGCATCTAAAGTTGATCCCTTTTCAATTTGAAATGTTTAACATATGCTTAAAATTTACTTGATTTGTATTATTTGGGAGTTAAGTCCGAGATCTCATGCTCCGTATAGATAGTCCAACACACGAGCAAAACACGTCCTTTGATAAAAATGCCTGGAAAACTGTTAATGTCAAAGAAACCAAAAAGTATTTGTAAATCATGAAAAAATCAAGAAATGAAGAATTTTCTTTGCGCTAGTTTGTTAACTGACAGAAGACAGACCTGTCAAATTGTATTTTGCACTTAATTTTTGGTCCTATAAGTTTGGAAAACCTTTTCAAGTGGTAACTTCTTATGTGTTTTGTTTGCATTCAAATTACTTTGGATAACATACCGTCATGCACAAAAAAATGTCATGAGAAATGTGTTTAGAAACTAGTTCAAGCCACCTCTCCGATATTCCTAGAACTATTTTCAGTTTACACTCGAGAATTAGAAAACAGACTGCCGTAAGACAAATAACACAATCCCCCAACCATTACAAGTTCCCTAACAAAATGCACAAAGTAAAGAGAACTCAAATGAATATATATGGTAAACCTTATTGCCTAAACCTTTTCATGTATTCTTCTCAAGTGAAGCCGATAGCCTATACCTATATAATAACAACATATCTGTGAGTTATCTGAATATTTCAAACAACGTATTAATTGCTTTCTCGGAAAATAATACAACTAATCCAATCAGTAATTTGACAGTCCCGTTCATACCTATCATTTCAACATTATTTTCATTTTCATTCATTGACCTCCTTTAAGCGTATTAGCTAAATACATTTCAATTTTGGGAAACTTTCTAATGCAGCACCTGAAAATTTAGGCGATCCAATATTCACCCATTGTTCTATAAGTGGAAAATCGTTAAACGTAATTAAACAAACCAGAAATTGTGAAATGGCCCCTATTGAATTAGACGGCACTTAGTGCAAAGAAAAGTGTATTCCAATTTCACTTTTTGCATATATAAACATCAGTCAGAGCAACGGAATTGGAGACGCAAAAATTATAATAATAATCACGAGCGCACACAATGATTTTGTTGCCCTACACGGTTTAACATATGCGAATCTTATGGAAATACGCGTTTGAGTTCATTTCGAATGTGCTCGTATTTTTGTTTTTGTGTATTGTTTTGTTATTTTCGTGACCATCCTTGGAGATAAGTGAAATTATTTATTCGAAATTTTGGTGCCCATTTCATTGTGATTGTATTTGGCAGGTGATAAGTGTTACCACTTTGAGCGGTTAGTCATGAAAAGAAAATAAAGTCGTACTCTGTTCTTAATTTTATTCAAATGTTTTTTGTATAATCACAACTATCTCATTAGAAGTGTCACATTATATTATCGGTAATAAATTACACACATTATGCCCAAAGTAGTATACTGCCAGTGCCAAGTCCTGTTTTCTTTTAATAGCCTCATGTCGAACAGAAGAAGATGAGTAAGACACAATGCACAAATCTCAGTTCCCTACCAAATCTAGTGTCCAACAGCAGGTACAAATAAAACACGTCTACTCTGTCACTTGTTTGAGAGTTAGTGTTGAGCAACAAGTGCAAACATTTAAGAAGAAAGTTACTATAATTGGCATAGAAAAAACAACTAAGGTGCAGAGAGCTTACAAAAAGCCTGCTACACGATGCGGATGAGGAGATACAAGAAAAGAGTGAACATCTCTTCATATACGTGCATTGACAAATGTTTTATAAGCAACATGTCATGCGCAAGTCTTCACAGCCAGTTTAATAAATGAATGTATTTTGTATGATTTTATTACCTATGCCTAGGTAGTAGGTACTCTTGAATGACGAATCGCTGACTGATTGACTGACATAATACTCTCGGGATGGCATTACCCATAAATGGTAGGTGAAATGGGTCGATTATGTATAGCTTTGTCATTTCTTTTATTTATTAGCATACTGTGCTGATTAGCGATATGTCTATTGAGAGCACATGAATTTGTGTAGATGGTAGGAAAGCTAAGTTAATAAGCGCAACATGTAGCTTAACATACGATAAGCTTCTTTTGGGTATTCTTACGACACTAAAGTCAAAAACTTGGTTGTGGATAAACTTCTGAAAAACCCTAAATAGCCTAGCCATGGATAAATTTTGGAAGAATTATTAGGTTTGTTCCTTTACCTTTAAATCTTACGAATTTTTACTAAATCTTACTCATTGCCGTTCCCTTACTTCAAAAATTCGTGTAAAAGAGAGCGTCATCGAGATTTTTACTCAACAAATTTCTTGATGTAAGAAGTGGTAGGTAAAGCCGTAAAGCTGTCAGTCACCTTACAATTAACAGCTGACTTGAGGTTTGTTATCCCATTTGGCATATGCGTGCATTTGTTTTGATTTTTTTGCGTATTAAAATGGTATCAACAATATATTCTTTTACTATTATATTCTCTTCAAAAGTGGCAACTCGCTGTAGCCAGGAGTACCTAATCTGCACCATGTTATTCTTATTACAGTGTCGCTTTTTCCTCTTCTTGAATGCTTGTAGTTCAATCAGTCAAACTCTTCCACATACACGGATTCATAAAGAAGAAGTTCGATTAATTTCATTTCACTTTCATGACTACTTAAAGGATGTAACTAATTTTCTTAGTAAATTAGCAAAGTCCTCGAGTTTATCAGACATTTGAACGACTTTTCGTACCACTTTTATAAATATTTGAATTATGTATACCTATCTGCCATTTTTCATAGATTACCACAAAAGCGTTCCCTAAATTTTTCGTAAGTGTCTCTCTCTGTGAAAGAATCTATCCCCACCACTGTCATTTTGACAGTATTTTCCATTCTTACTACAAAAGTAAAGAAACAGACCTGATGACGAGGAAAACTATGACGATAATTGTTCCTCCTAAACTCTATCCATGGCTATTAAATATATTTCGTTATTTTGGTTTTCCCGAAACTTCGCCCATTTGGCTTGAAAGCAAACTTCTTAAAATGACGTAAAACAGCTGTGCGAAGTATATTGGAATTGTGTGAGTGTGTGTGCAGATTTGAAAAAATATCGAGATCTGCAAAAAGGGTTCCGAATCGAAAAAAAATGATTTTTGGTCCCAAATGGAACATGAAAAGTGATTTAGATCAAAAAAAGATTGATTTTTGGTCCCAATAGAAAACGACATTAGACAGTCGGAACCAAAAACGTTTATTGGTAAGGCCGACTGTGAATAAATAGTTGTCGCAGTAGATTGGTAATTTTTCTACCCTCTCCTGGAAAATTAACCGTTATTAATTGAAACTCTGTCTTCCTCATCTGATTTATAGAAATATATATTTTTCTTGTTTTACACTGTGTTGAGTTGAGTGAGCTCTGTGTCATTTGAGTATTATATTTCTTATTTCTACGTGATTTGAAACGGATTTACACATCTCTCTACTACTGGATCTCTCCTACATTAGCTTAAAAATAATTTCCCTTTCTCCTGGTTTGGTTTACATGACATTTAATTAATAAAACACCAAACCGCATTCACCTTTAATTTCTTTCACCGCACAACACCCAGCACAAATTGCAATTCAAACGTAAAGTCAAGTATATGTATATGAGTTAAGTGAAACTGCAAACATAAAACAGAAAACAGAAGAACCCCAACAAAAACCAAACTCCGGCCGCCCCGCCGCCGCTCAGTCCAAGAAAGACTTTTACTTAACCTATATTCCATCAATGTATTTAAATGAATACGCCAGAGCTACTGACCGATCACTGGAACACCCTTTCTCTATTGTCATCAGAAAGAGAATTTATATAAGGGCCAGCTTAAGATCGTCGATCAAAAGATTGTAACAACAATTTAAACACCTACACTATTGTAGTTGTTGTAATGGAAATTAATATACGCAGATACACTATTTAGATGCGTTTCACCCGAGGCACAAGTACGATGAATACGAAGTGACTGAAATCAAGAGTTGATTGAATTTTGTTGAACTTTCAGATTTTTTTGTGGTTTCCGTACGACAAAAACAAAACGAAATACTGACAATCTGACATCCTACATCCATCATCGTTGCGGCGCTACGCATGGTCTTACCTCGCACAAATGGAACAAGTTAAAGTGACGTTGGAAAGGCACCAAACAACAAAACGCTTATCGGCTTTCACTAAAGTCCGCACCGAATACCACAATGGCAGTGTGTGCGCCGGCTGTTTTTCAATAAAAATCAAGCAAAATCACCAAAAGTTTCCGGAAACTTTCCATTTCAGTTTTTGTGTCTTTCTCTGGACGCAAGCTAAACTCTTGGGTATAGTTGTACTGCCGGCTATAAGGTATTTTGTTGCACTTTGATACTTTCTTGACTCTGGACAGGTACTGTTTTGGTTGTTTGTCGCGACGCGTATATGTTTCCCAATTGGCTGCAATCAAAAGATTTAATATAAGATGGGCAATCATTTTGTTGCTTTTTCTTTTGAGGTAGACTTTGGAAAGTGTTGAACAAGAATTACAAAGAGAAAAAGAGCTAAAAGCGATGTTAGGTAACTGTTTTGGAAAAGAGATGGGTTGGACTGAGATAATGATGCGTTGAAGATTATGTGGGGTTGATGCTAATCAATATTATGTAAGAAGATGACGCTTTGGCTCTTTATCGTTGGGGCTTAGATTTGATGTTAAGATAAATGTGGCAACAGATATAAACGACGGTAAAAATATTTGGAGATATTGTGCAGAAATGGTTGAATTGTTTTCGTAAATTTATTTTGTGCAGATTGATGAGTGGTTCACGAGTATTAATAATATATTTAAATGAATAAGCGAGCAGTAATAGTTTGTACATGTTTATGTTTGGTCGGTAGAACTTTTAACTGATAACAACTCTCGTGTACAATTTTTGAAATCAGTAAAAGTAGGCAATGTTTTTATTTGATTGCATATGTACAATGTTCTCCAGAACTTGCAATTGCTTCCGTTTTATATACGGAGTATAGGTACATATACTTACATGTGATTCTGTTACATTTTAAGCCTGTGACTTGCGAGTTCGCATTCTTCTCCCTCATTAGCACTAGTATATACCTACTAATAAAACTCATATTGCAAAAAAAAAAAATCGAGCTGTCGTGGGACGGCCGAAAGAAGCGAATCATTGGACGTAAAGTATTGGCCCGTGTTACGTGGCGGCCTATTTAAAATTCATTTTAATTTTTCATAGTGCCAGTTAGTTTAGATTACTCTCTCTGTTCCTCTTTCGCTCTCTACACACACATATTTAAGAATTTTTCGACTTTTCTTTTTTCCTAAACCATCCCTGAATCAAGACGAACAACACAAAACAAAAATCATCCAAATCGGTGGAGCCGTTCTAGAGTTTTCATCTTCCAAGTGCGCCATGGAGGGGGAAGTTAACGCTACGGTGACGATTTTTTTCGGTTTACTCCCCATCTTTTTGAATAATTTATATGCGTGACCCACCGACCGTCCGTAAAAAAGCTATATTCGCTTCAAAAAATTAGCCGGCTTATTTTATAACAGGAGAGAATTGCCAATGTTCCAAACCCGTTGTATTTGCTATTCAAACCGACTCACGATAAAATAGTGGTAGGTATGTGTCATATCTACGTACCCATCAAAAAAGAAAGCATTTCCAATCAAGACAAATAATCATTTCATCACAACAGGCTAACAAAAATCAAACTCGCACTGCGAAAGCTAAGTGAAATCTTACATAGGTACATGCGGAAAAACAACAACTGCCAGTGAAACAAAAAAATATTCCTACATATATCTAATACTTTTATTGGGAAATGCGAAAGTACCTGCTGAAAGTTCACCAAATCGAAAAAAGAAAACAAAACGCGAACCCATCCATTATAAGACCTCTTCCGGTTAACAAGAAATAGCCGATCATTTTCTTTCTGTTGTTCTTCTTCATTTTCTTTATCGCTTCAACTGCAGGTCTTATTGGGCTCACCTCACATTTGGCAAACGATAGTAAGAGTTATTGGGAATATTTTCGGTTTCATTTTTCTTGATTTGTTAATGGAAACTTCAAAATTATAGGAGGATAGCAAATTAGGAAAACCTGAAAAAATAACTATTATTTTTCGCATTTTCCCACGGCCATTGCGCTATTTACATTTTATAGTGACCGCAACTTTCTCTTCGCCATTCATTCGAAGCGGAATGATTTTCATCATATTGTATGTAGCCTGTAGCTGTAGGCTGTACTGCAACTGAAACTAAATCAAAAAAAAAAATTAAAACCTTGTTTTCTCTTCTTTTTATAGGGGCATTTCCTGTTCCTCTTGCTTTTCGCTGTCACAGTTCATCGATCAGTGGCGTTTGGTTTCGATTCGGCCAACTCATGCAGTCCGAATAAGATGTCAAGACGTGGACGAGCTCAACTGGTGGCCACGATACCATGTGATTTGTCACATCAGGCATATTGCCATTTGCCAGGAGCAGCATACCCATGGCACGCTGTGCGAAGGTTTGTTCACGAGAATCAGGGACTAATGAAACGAATGTACGGCGACGTGAGGCATATTTCCATATTGCGAACGGAAATCCAGAATAATGACATCGACATTGAGGATGTAGTACAAACTGCTGCGAGATACTCTCGCGATGGATTCCGAAAGACGAAAGTTATGCAAAATCATTTTGATAATTCTAGGCACAATGAGGTGTTGAAGGAACCACACTTTAGGCCTGTTTCGTCTACACCGAGCAGTAGTACAACGACACCTACATCGACGACGACATCAACTACGACAAGTACAACGACTACAGAAGCATCAACCATGGCTGATCCGATCACCGCAACCGATGCAACGACCACACCAACTGAAACCCTGAGTCCAACTACAACGCAAAGAAACCCGACTCGGAGGATCACAGCGCCAACGACCGTAGCGCCGAAAAGATCCACATCAAAGTTGGATGATGTTGAGCTAGACGATGACGAAGATGATGAAGATAATGACCAGAATGTCGACTTGAACAGTGTGTACGAGCCGACTTCACCAAATTCAGCTACTATTGGTGACAACATCAAAATTGTGGAATCACCAAATCTGGGACTGAACAATATCACTGAATCAGTAACTATTTCCACAACTCTGAAGCTATCTCCTCAAATGACGAAAAATGAAGAACCTGCTGTTCCTACTACAGTTGTTCATCCACCTGATGTAGACAGACTTTCTGAAACAATCAGTCTAATTGCGAATATGACCAGAGTACGGGTCGGGGGGACGACCCCTCTAAAGGCTGCCACAAGCAGCAGTACCAACAGCAGCAGCAACAGCCTCCACCACCTTTACAACAACTCTCCCACTGAGCCAACGTTGAAGGTTACTGAGGCCAAGAAACATACTGTTGCAACCATCGTTACCAAGCCGGTCCTTCGAGATGGACAGCTCTTTCAAGACACCGTCCAGAAAGATCCTCTGCCAACTGCGAATCTGAGGGGAATGTAAGTGTATATTGCGATCACTATATGTATTCCGTTTCTATGTCAAATTTTCATTACAGAAATGCCTGTCCTGTAAAAGAGGAAGTCGTTGCTCCATTTTGGGCCAATAACACTCGTGGCGAGGTGCTGGCTCTACTAAATCTCTACCCATTTGAGCAGTATGTTCATTGGGAGAAGTGTACTCACGAGAACAAACAAATGTACTGTCGTGATGGCTGTCGATGTGAGCAGCAGTACCGCCTACACCGACTCCTCGCCTATGATCCACACAACGAGTGCCGAGGCATCTTTTCGGATTGGTTTCGGTTCCCATCGTGTTGCATTTGCAAATGCTACGACATTCCACCGGATTTCCGGGCGACATCAAGAAGTCCTCGATCAGAGGCAGACTATCGACACCCAGCTGAGATAGCTGAAGCCGAGGTCCGTAAGGCGGTTTACGAGCACGCGTCAGAAGATTGGTATCGACCCCGAGATGAGTTCGATATGTACGATTAAAGTTCAGCAGCACTGAATTGGTTTAAGCGACGAAATTGGTGAGATCGCGACTAAAGGAATTGCGAGTGTCAAGGAGTATGACAATAAGATTTATATTTGTGATTTGTTGTTGAAGAGTTTTTGTATTTAGGTAAATTTATTGTTCTATAATATTTATTTATTGTTACCCTAGTCGAAACAAACAGACGCACAGTTAGTTGTGTGTTTTGTAAATAGTTTTATTCGAAATGAGCGAAAGTACCTTAAACATATGCTACATTTCCAACCATAGCTTCGGCTGTGCATAATGATGAACGCAGGTCCTCAGCGGCTTGTTTCACATGTTGGAATGATAGTTTAATAATTAGTTAGTTGTAGTTGCAACGAGTCTTTTGTAAATTTGTATTTTACCAAGAATCTAGATTTAATCTGGCCATATATCTTACTCAAATATAATATAATACACTAATTCTGTAATTTTAAGCTCAATTTATTTAGTAACGTATTACAGTATACCATGTGGTAACTGAATGCAGGTTAGGTTTGTTCTCGTGAGCAATAAAATGCACGAAATCTTACGAAATGTTATTAAATTATGTTCCCGTGCGCTTTTCCATGTTTATGATCTAGTAACAGAAGACAATTTCCCCTTTAGTAGTCGTCTGGACGACGTCATTTCCGGAACTTAAGCGACTGGAATGTTCTATATTCTGTAGGATCTAATCGCGGCAATAAAGAGTGTACGACCGTGGGTAATTCGATCGCCAACCTTGGGATCTCTTTGAATCCTTCGATTAAGGAAGAGCTGATCCTGGTTGTGTGTGATGACCGATTGTCTATGGATACAGGTTGTATTTGAGACCACTTGACGACAAGGGAAAGTTACCGGTCTTTGTGTCTTGACTTGACCTTTAGTTGACCGATGCAACGACGACGAGAACAAGTAGCGAAAGATTAAAGACGATTCTTTCCCCTTAGGGTTTGAAATACAAAAGCTGTTGAACTTTATTTTCTATGCGTATTTATACAAAAGTGCGTAAACGGTTTTTTAACTTAAGTGAGAGAGACTACGTTATATTTAAAAGTTCAAATTTTAAGGCGAATTCAAATTACAATTAATTATGGTGACTGGTCTAAATTGACCGCCAGATTTGAATTTACGGAAACTGAACATAATAGTTTAGTACAATATAATTCAAGATATAATTCTGAAGATGACGATGATGACGGTGATGACGATGATGATGATGATGATGACGATGATGATGATGATGACGATGATGATGATCTGTCTCAACATTCCGGCCCCTTTGAAAGGACTGCCTTTCAACAAGGAATAGGAGCTAGTTTTCGTATGGGACGTCTGATGCTTCCTTTGGATGTTGTGATATCCGCAACTCTGACCTTGCCATCTGAGCCATATGTAACACTGCTGATTCTTCCCAAATGCCATTTCTGAGGTGGGACGTTATCCTCGTGAATGATGACGAGGCTGCCAACGCTGATGTTCGGACTAGATGACGTCCACTTAGCACGACTTTGAAGCTCAACGATGTACTCTTTAGACCACCTCTTCCAAAAGTGTGACTTGACAGCACTAATTCTCCTCCATCTTTGCATGTAGCTAATATCTGCGACATCATGTAATGGCTCTGGGATTGCCTTGAGCGGCGAACCGATGAGGAAGTGGCCTGGGGTGAGGGCTTCGAAGTCATTTGGATCGGAGGACATCGGGGTGATAGGTCTGGAATTCATAACCGCTTCGATTTCGACCAGAGCTGTTGAAAGTTCTTCGAACGTCAATTTTGCACCGCTCAAGCTCCGGTATAAATGGCCCTTCGCCACCTTGACAGCCGCCTCCCAAATTCCACCAAAGTGAGGTGCCCTGGGGGGTATAAAGTGAAAATTTATGCTACTGTTAGTACAAAAATTGTGAATTGTTTCCTTAGACGATTGTTTAAACAACATATTGCGTAACTCGATAAGTTTTGACTGTGCCCCAACAAAGTTTGTTGCGTTATCGCAATGAATATCTGATGGAAGACCCCTTCGCCCTATCATCCTTTTTAACGTTGCTATGAAAGCCTCCGCTGAGAGGTCTGATACGGCCTCTAAATGTACTGCCTTTGATGAAAAACAGACGAATACTGCAATATAGCTCTTGTAAGGTACCTTGCCACGAATTTTATAGTGTATGTACACTGGACCGGCGAAATCGACTCCGCAACATAAAAATGGACGAGAAGGAGTTAACCTCTCCGAGGGCAAATCCCCCATTACTTGTTCAAGCAACTTCGGTCGATACCTGAAGCAGTGCACACATTGCCGAACCGTTTGCCTTGCTATATCCCTTACGTTGATAATCCAAAATTTGTGTCTTGATAGCGCTACTAAAGCCTTCGGACCGGCGTGGAAATTGGAAAGGTGCAGATGCCTGACAAGAATCCTAGTAAGGTTGCTATTTTTTGGAAGTAGAAGAGGGTGCTTACAATCCTCCGCAATGTTTGCGTGCTTTAATCGTCCTCCAACCCTCAACAATAAGAAGCCGTTTGCTTCCTCAACGAATGGATTCAACCACCTTATGGATCCCTTTAGCTTCCGCTGGTTTTGGATTGCTTTAATTTCTTCTGAGAATGAATTAATTTGAACAACATGGACAATTCGAAGAAGTGCATTTTCTAGCTCTGCAGGAGATAAGAACGGTCCATTTGTGGGTGTTTCACTACCCTTTCGACTACCAAATCTTAATATGTGCGCGAAAACTCTACACAATTTCGTAAATGAGCTGTACCTATTGACCGTCTGCATCAAGTAACTTGAGTCGAATGTACAGATAAGTACCGTTTTTCTTAACTCCATTACGGAATCTTCCGGAGAAATTTGAATTTGAACATTTGATGGCCATTTGCTCTCCGACTCGAGTAGAAATCCTGGCCCCTTGAACCAAATTGACGATTTCAATTCCTCCACAGTGCATCCTCTCGAGACAACATCTGCCGGATTTTCCTGTGTCGGTACATGTTTCCAGACGACACCATCTGTTTCCTCTTGGATCTCAGCTACTCTGTTCCCTACAAATGTGCTTAGCTTTGAGGAATGCATTGCAATCCAATGTAGAACGATTGCTGCGTCTGTCCAAAAGAAAACTTCAGAGTATTCCTCGTTGAAAATACTTTTTGTCTTTGACCAAAGCTTCGCTAAAAGATGAGCTGCGCATAGCTCTAGTCGAGGAAGTTGCTTCCTTTTTGCGGGCGCTACCCTAGATTTTGCAACAAGTAGTTGTACCTTTACTGTACCCCACATATCTGTTGATCTAAGGTACAGACAACAGCCATAGGCATGCATCGATGCATCTGCGAACCCGTGAATTTGGTAACCTTTTCTATCAGCGATTAAAGCGAATCTGGGAATCGAGAGATTTTGAAGAGAATGTAAGTCCGCCATGAACTGACGCCATTCGGTCTCAATACCTTGTGGGATTGACGAGTCCCAGCCAAGTTTGTCAACCCATAATTTTTGGAGAATTACTTTCGCCTTGATGATTATGGGGCTCAATAGACCCATTGGGTCAAAGAGCGACGATGAGAGCGACAAAATAGATCGTTTTGTATATTTCGAGTAGGTCCGACTAGGCTTATATGAGAAGCAGAATTCATCGCTGCGAGGATTCCATGCTATTCCCAATGTGCTTGTAAGGTTTGATTCGGTTAGTTTGATTTCCTTGTTCTGGTCATTTGCAGCTTGAATTAATCTGGGGCTGTTGCTATTCCATTTAGACAACTCAAGCCCCGCCGACTTAAAAATATCAACAACTTCTTGTTTGATTAGTTCTAAAGTTTCCAAGTCATCGTGTCCTGTCAGCATATCGTCGACATAGAAATCGGACTCAATTACGCGAGAACCTAGTTGGTACCTCTCTCTACATCGTTCAGCTAAGAAGAGCAGGGAACGAATGGCGGAGTGTGGTGCCGATGAAGTACCATATGTAATAGTGTTCAGCTGGTACGTCCTTACTGGTGCATTTTCACTTTCTCTCCAAAGAATATATTGGAACCTTCGATGATCTGGGTGTACTAAAATCTGCCGAAACATCTTTACAATGTCCGCAGTTAAGACAAATCTGTACAATCGGAAGCGAATCAAGATTATTAGAAGTTCCTTCTGTATTGTTGGTCCGATCATAAGAATCGAGTTTAAGGATATTTGGGAGGAAGTGCGACAAGACGCGTCGAAAACGACCCTTAATTTTGTGGACGTACTTTCCGGCCGAATGACACATTGATGTGGTAAGTAAAAATGCGGTACCTCAAGATTGGGATCCCTAACAAGAGACATATGCCCTAATGATTCATATTCTCGTAAAAATATCGTGTATTGGGATTTCAAAGACGAGTCCCTTGACAATCTGCGTTCCAGTGAAAGAAATCGTCGAAAGGCAATGTCATAAGATGATCCTAGACAGCTGGGATCCTTTTTAAATGGTAGCTTTACCATAAGCCGTCCACTAGGCAAGATCTCGATATGATCCTTAAAATGCGCCTCGCATTCTTTTTGTTCCTCCGTCCACTTAGACCTATAGCCTGAAACTTCTTCGAGTTCCCAAAATTTTTCGACATATTGGTCAAGTGAATCTTCCTTAGTCAGGCAGCAAAGATTCTTCTCCAACCCTGCATGCGTCTTGTATTTGCCCGATACAATCCAGCCAAAGTATGTTTTCTGCAGCATTGGTAGTGCATCTCCAAGTTTGAGTTGGCCTATTTCTAGCAGATCGAAGAAGGCTTCCGCGCCTAGTAATAAGTCTATGCTCGACGGCTGATTGAAGTGCTCATCCGCCAGCTCGATATTTGTAGGGAGGTTCCAGTTACTGACACTTAACGCGGTGTCGGGCTGGTATCCTGTGATTGATGGAGCAACTAGAAATTCCAATGATACTTCAAAGTTGTTGTATCTGGATCGAACCGTTGTTTGAGTGTGAGAATTGATCTTCAACTCAGCTACCCCTATTCCAACCACACTAACGTTTTTTCGTTGCTTCCTTAGATGAAGCATTTTCGCAAACTTTTCTGTTATAAGATTAACCTGCGATCCAGAATCTAACAGAACCCTACCGAATTGAAAGCCTCCTGACGAATCTCTAACAAGCACCATTGCTGTAGCTAGAATGACCTGTGTCTTAGAACCAGGGCTGAGTTCCTTTTCTATTGCCGTATGCGTTGTTGCCGATGTAGATGGGTATACATTTTCGTTGACATTCTCTGATGACTGTGTGCCTTGAATAGCTTGTGTGACGGGTACAGGTTGTGTTGACCTGTGTAGCAGACTATGATGCAATTGCTTGCAGCTTTTGCACCTGTATGACGAAGGGCAATTTGATGCACTATGTCCCTTACCTAAACAGTTCAAACATAGCCTTAGTCTCTTGATATTGGAAAAACGATCCTTTACCGACAATTTAGTGAAGTTTGGACAAGCCGAAATGAAATGATTGACATCCCTACAGAATACACAAGAACGTTGAGTGACAGCTAGTGATGTTTGAGAACGTTGATTAAATTGTTGAGCCTTTGGTGGCTTGTTGGGCCACTTTTGACCAAAGTCTGGTCGCATCTGCTTAGTGTCACGCACTTCGAGGTATTGACAACGCTTGCCAAGGACCTTTGCACATTCGGCCCAAGTAGGGAGCTGGCTGTAGTCAAGTTGCTCATCCCATTTGGATTGCGTTTCTGGATCGACTTTCGACATGGCAATATATATGATAATTGCGTTGCATATATTTTCAAAAGATCCTACCGATTGTAATGAGTTGAACAAGGCAGAAATGTTATCTACCAAGCTTCTAAGTGCGCTTGAAGACGCTTTAGGAACCTTGGGTAACTCAAATAGTTCTGAAATATTTTCCGAAAATATTAAGCAGTCGTTGTCATACCGCTCTTTTAATCTATTTAATGCTTTGGGATAGTTGTCTTCTGTGACCTGAAAGGCTTTCACAGTACCCAGTGCTTGGTCGCTAAGACAGGTTAACAGGTGATTAAACTTTTCAATTTTTGATAAACTAGCATCATTGTCGATTAGTATTTTAAATGAATTCATGAAATTTTTGTATTCAGAATATTTTCCGTTGAATTTTGGTAATTTTAGATTGGGCAAATGATGGACCGGATGTGGAACTGATAGCGTTGTTTCCCCTAAACTTTGGCGTCTAGTATTCCCTAAAAGCGAATTAATTTTTGTTTTTGTGGCGATATATAATTCCTCAAGGTCTCCTCGAGCGGTATCTGTTGGCTGCAATCGCTCTATCTGGTTCTGGTATGCCAAAATCTGCCTGAAGTATGACTCCAGAATTCCAAGGCGACATTCCAACTCTGTTACGGAAAGCGTATCCGATCTTGCTTCCACCAGGTTCTTTATTCTTGTGATACTGCCTTTTGTTGTTGACCGCATTTGCTTCAACTCTTCAATTTCAGTTGATGCAGTAGCCATTCTACTAAATGAATGTAATCGACGAGCAACAATAAGTAATTAGAATGGAAGTACCAACGAAGATAGGTATTACAGTGTAAATCCAAAAAATAAGAAACTTCTTTTGAGAAAATTAAGAATACAAATTATAGAAATGGCAGCACCTGTTCCAAATGAACGAAGCAATTTAAATCGGCGAAATGATCCCTTTTAAGCGAGAACCGACAGCAGCTATAATTAGTTTTAAGCGAAAGTAGATAATTCTCTATTACCAACGTTTAAGATGTATTGTGTGTTTGTATTTCCTTATCTCCAAACTACAATATGAAATATTTGTCTGATGTTTACGAATGGCAATTCCAAAGAAAAAGCTTTCTTTCAATGCATTTTATTGATGCAGCAAACTCTCCGGCGACGGCAACGACGATGACAAACTATTCCAATTGATTATGTGCACAGCGAAATAAAATAAATGCAGTGAAAGATAAAGCGATACAATCGAAAATCTCTTATAACGATGATCGATATTATGTGGAGTTATTCAATAATAATGTTGATGTAGACTCCTGCTGTTAAAATTCCAAGTAAAGTCTTTAACGAGCGAAACAAATTTTTTTTTTTTTTTTTGTTGTTTAGTGAAGAAACGAATTGTTCAGCGACAGAGTTCTAATGCTTTTCTATTGTGTGCAAAACGAGCGACGAAAAAAAGAGAACGACGAAAAGTGCAATGGCAGAAAGAAAGAATCCAATTTTTGGGCGAAAGCTTTTAAAAGAAAATTATGTGTCTGTGTGAGTATGTGTAACACGACAGCGAGCGAAGTGGAACGTAATTTTCTATTGTGGATTCTAACAATATGTGTCTAGTGGTAGCATCGAAATAAATGTGCGGAAATATGATAACGAAGTGGGAGAATTATTTTTGCAGCAATATAATGAATCGATTTATCGAAATATGTTGTTTAATTGTATAATGCAAATGAATACTTCTACGCTACTATTTATTGTAATATGTAGCTAACAACATGCACGTCTTAATTATGTCGAAGGTGCGCGTATTTTTGTATTTGGTTAATTTAAGTTTTTGATTTGTTGTACTTTTGTTTGAAGCTTTTTGCTGATTGGTAATTCTCAACGCACATTCGAATAATTTGACTGTAGTTAACGTACCTTGGGTGAGAGATGCTATACTTATCTTCCCACTTTACAAATTCTTCCTATTTCTTTTTCCTCAGCTTCGTGTTTCCTCTGCTTTTCTGTGTTTTTCCTTCTGTGTATTCTGCTGCTGCGCTCGAGCTCTGCCAACCACTACCATGCACTCGCGATACCGAAACCGAAACCGAAACCGAAACCGAATTGTCTATTTGCACTTTGTTTGCATTTGTTCATGAGTTCACTTCTTATGCCACTGATATTCACGATTTAAAATGTTCACAGTGTGAGTCTTTGAATATGTTATTTCGTTTTTTATTTAAACCACGTTGGGCGCCAAAATGTACGACCGTGGGTAATTCGATCGCCAACCTTGGGATCTCTTTGAATCCTTCGATTAAGGAAGAGCTGATCCTGGTTGTGTGTGATGACCGATTGTCTATGGATACAGGTTGTATTTGAGACCACTTGACGACAAGGGAAAGTTACCGGTCTTTGTGTCTTGACTTGACCTTTAGTTGACCGATGCAACGACGACGAGAACAAGTAGCGAAAGATTAAAGACGATTCTTTCCCCTTAGGGTTTGAAATACAAAAGCTGTTGAACTTTATTTTCTATGCGTATTTATACAAAAGTGCGTAAACGGTTTTTTAACTTAAGTGAGAGAGACTACGTTATATTTAAAAGTTCAAATTTTAAGGCGAATTCAAATTACAATTAATTATGGTGACTGGTCTAAATTGACCGCCAGATTTGAATTTACGGAAACTGAACATAATAGTTTAGTACAATATAATTCAAGATATAATTCTGAAGATGACGATGATGACGGTGATGACGATGATGATGATGATGATGACGATGATGATGATGATGACGATGATGATGATCTGTCTCAACAAAGAGATTTTGGCCTAAGTCACTTGGACTAAGAACTGGGGCCGAATTACAGCATCCGTGAGCGAGCCATACGCACTGAATTTTGTGGATTTTACAAGCAACAACAAATACAAACAATAACAAACAATAACAGTCACGTATTACTCGATCACGGATGCGGTAACTCAACCCCTGGATATTATTTTTTAAGCATCAGTCGTTTTGACGACGGCGGTGTGAGCTAGTTGTGACAACGGAAGCGTCATTTAAACACATTCAAGTATGCCAACAATGTTTTTAATAATAGGTCTGTTCCTTTACTTTTAAATCTTACGAGTTTTTACTAATTTTTACGAATTTTTACTCATTGCCGTTGCTTAATTCGAAAAATTCATAAAAGAGAGCTGAGAAACTTACGAGTTTTTACGCAACAGATTTCTTGGTTAGTGGGCAGCCTGTGCGAGAGTCGTCCTCAACGCTATCCCTGCCCCTTTGAAATAAACTTGACCGCTTTTGAACAGTTGACAACGAAGGTGTTCCCGTAAGCAATAACCATCCACCATCTCTTCGTGAATAATTTGTTGACCTTTTCCTTGTTCAGTAAGAAATTTTATCAAAGCGCGGTTCTCAATTTTAGTAATCATCGCGACACCTCCTGCCATTTCACCTTTGTTCAACGCAAAATACAAAGCAAACTTATGTGGTATTCGTTTGGGCTTCTTCAGATTTGCCCTCAGATTTCCAGATTTCGTGTGCCTAATCGAACATAAAAACGTCACTTGCTCTTTTTTGTGTTGATATTCGTGCGATTTGAATATGTGTAGTCTTCGACACTTTTCTAAGCGATTTCCATTCACTGGTTAAATTTTGTATTAAAATATTAGAAATATCTATCCCGATTGATTTCTAAATATTTATACATAAATTATTTCCAAAAATAGATTCACCCGATGCAATGCCTTTCTTTGCTGGAGAAAAAATTCACTAAAAATGTAAACAAACTCCATCAGTTGTCAAACTCAAACGCACTTGTATTGGTAAATCTGAGAAAATATCTAGATTCGCAAAAGTTCTCTGAAATCTGAAAAAGATTGATTTTTCCTGTACCAAACGAACATAAAATTTGCTCTGAGAGCGCCCAATCGAATACCACATTATAATCACAGCCAAATGAAATTTTACAGTAAAACACTTGAACAACACTTTTCACATCTTTGGCGTATCCCCCCTTCCCATACCGCGAATATATTGAACTCGCCTCGTATGTATCTGTTATTTTTCACAGTTTACTACAAAATCGTTCCCTAACTTTTTCGCAAGTGTCTCTCTCTGTGAGAGAATCCATCCCCACCACTGCCATTTTGACAGCCTTTTCCATTCTTACTGCAAAAGTAAAGGAACAGACCTATTATCACCAAAAATGTTTAGCACTAAACACACTCATGCGCAAGGGATAACCCCGTTCAAAGGCTAAATAAGACATCCAACTTGATTTGAGCTTTTAAAAAATGATAAAAATTTATTAAATTACTTTCTTCACATAATATAAATCCGTTTAACAAATGAATATATATTTTTTTATTGCATGAATATCTATTGTGTATTTTTTTGTGTAAATTTAATACGATACTGTATACTTATAATATATTCTTTGAAATATCAAATAAAAGACAAACAAATCAAACGAAACGTATATATATAATTATAAAAAAAATATAGTAATTGTGTAAAATAAAAATATTAAAATGTAAGGCTAGTGATAGATAAATTGTTTCTAAGGCATTTATTTTCTTTAATATGTTTATTCGTTATTCTTCTTTGTATTCGTTTTTTTTTTTTTGATGTAAACATATTACGATTGTTAATGTTTTTATAAAAAATTTAAGGCAATAAATATATTTTTTCTAAAACTTGTTTTTTTTACAAAATTTTATTTTCTCTTTTTTTTCAAAAAATTGGAAGATTTTTTGTATTTTTGTGAAAATGCTTAGAGCATACGAACACTATTAAATGTATTGCATACCATTCAGTTTTAGTAAAAGGCACTTTAATAATAATTGCATAGAAATTGATAAAAAGGCAGAAGAAAAAATACTCACCAAATAGGAGAAGAGAAATACAATTATAGTTACTGTAAAATACATATTCTTAACATTATAGGTACAGCGCTGTACCTAAGAAGTGTGTGTGCAACATGAGGACAAGTACAAAATAAAATTAGGCAAGGCAGGAAGTGTTAATAGCATGCAAGATCTAGAAATAATTGAAAGCTTGCGGCAACTGTCTAAGTCTAAGCATTGGAGACCGGTACCCAAAGGAGCTTATCTTGTTCCTTGTCAACCGAGTCCTTGATTTGTGTGCACATGTGTTTGATGCTTACTCCGGGTATTACAGCTGCAAGGGAATAAGATGGCAAAATTTAGCGCAGTTTGTTTTGGTGGAGGTATTCAACTTACCAGATATGTACTGTTTGTAGTCTGATTCGAGTTTTAGAGCCCGCTCGTACATCTCTTTTGCAGCTTTGGCAGATATCTTATCTGTGCCATAGCGCGGATCTTTGATTTCCCGGATCTGCTTTGCCGACTTAAATCGCAGTAGCAGCACAATGGGGTAGATTTGTAAGCGCTGTAGGCGCTCAACGGCTGATATGGATATGTCCAGGATACAGTGACGACGGTCCTGAGGTACAAAATGAAACATAAGAATTTATAGAAGAGTGTGAGCAAGTATTTCAGATAGAGAAAAGGTATTGTTACGAAGAAGAAATAAGTGACGTACAGGGAGCGGCAGTTGGACACCTGGAATCGTAACAATTTTCAAGTTTGTCGCCTAAATTTACATGTAGAATATGCCTTGATCGTACTGTATGTAGGGTATTTCAGCATCACTTAGATTGGATCCAAGCGTTTGGAAAAAAGAATGAATTTGAAAAGAATCGATTTTGCTGACGTCTTTATAGAGGAGGAACGAGGGTTTTCTACCTGTCAGAAAATCGCCTAATATGAGTTGGGGACAACGACATCACATCAGAAATCAATCGAAGAATTACACTCGCCAACCGCTGTTTCTTTGGTCTAAGAGAGCAATTGAGAAGGCCTTGTCAAGAACCACTAAAGAGACTCTATATAAGACCCTCATCATCCCAGTCCTACTCTATGGCGCAGAAGCATGGACGCTACCAAAGGCGGATGAAGATCTCCTTGGTCGTTTTGAACGCAAAATTCTTCGATTGATTTTCGGTCCCGTTTGTGTTGACGGTCTTTGGAGGAGGAGATTTAACAGCGAACTCTACGCATCAGTCGACTAGGATGGCTAGGACATGTAGAGCGAATGGACACCAACGCTCCGGCCCGAAGAGTCTTCGACTCCAACCCGGAGGGACAACGCAGTAGAGGAAGACCTCGCCTTAGGTGACGCGCGCAAGTGGAAGGGGACCTCAACCAACTTGGAGTGCGCAACTGGAGGGGCGTATTGGTTGAGGCCCAGCTCCACCCTGGACAGTAGCGCCACCTAAGTAAGTAAGTATGAGTTAGGGAGACACTTAACGACACACTAAAGAGGTCCGAACTAGACCTATAACATCTAGCTTTAAAATTCCCGCAAAGGACAAAAATAACACTACATTTCAGAAAGTGGTGGTATTAACTTTTGTATTAACCACAATAGCACGGCAAACAATGTAACAAATAAAATGCAAATTTGCCGGTCAGTTTGAAAACGCAAATTTGGTTCCAAAATTTGTAAACAAAAATAAGTTACTACTGTAAAACTTACATTCTTATAACAATTATTTATCGACTCCACAGTCGTGCATTCGAACTTATTGCCTCGCCTTCGATAATCCACGAAGATGTTCTCCTGCAGTCCTTCCTCCATGGCTTCTTGCGAGCAGTCCATAGTTGTAACCTGGCACGACTTGAACAGATTAACAAAATCTATTGTCAAACGATCCATAACGCATTCAGAAAGCGGGCCAATTATAAGCACTGGACGGCGAATTGGAGCTGAAAACAAACACATTAGATGTATAATTGTATAGGCAACGTACAACTTATCAAACACAACTCACAGTCCAATCGCTCGACACGTTGATAACTAAGAATGCCACCATCATCGTTCAACATTCCGGAATCGGGAAAAAAGCTTAGCTGTGTGTTGCTAAAGCTGGCTATTTCGGTAGAGTCGCGGGACGAACTGCGCTGATGCTTTTTTCGACGAAAGAAAGACCTTCGCGCCGATGTGCTGCCGCGACGAGCAGTCCCGCCATCGCAGTCAACATTTTCACCAGACCGGAGTTCCTCTTCAACTCTGAACATTGATTTAATCAGAAAGTCGTACAGTTTATGGCGAATGAAAGAAAATAAAACTCACTTTGATTGGCTTGGAATTATGCCGCACTCCTTGCGATGACCCTTGGCGTCCAGTTTCCAAGCTCTCCACAGGCCGAATGTCCCACTGAATACTGTGTTGTCTACGTAGAGAACCTCATCCTTGACAAATTTTAATTCGCCCTCATTCAAGTCTCCTGTTCGGTCAAACCCCACACGAATATAAAATGAGTCCCCCGACCTATCCTTGATCTGCTTCAATACTGAAATAATGAACAAAAACAAAAAAAAAAAACAATGTCACACGTCACATAACCTAACAAATGACTCAAACAGACTTTGTAACTTATTCTGCACCAACATCGTCACTGTCTCGGTGAGCTTTGATATCTCATTGGCAGCCTGCTCAGCAGTCACACACCTAAGGTCGACTCCGTTGTATTCAAGAATCTGATCGCCCTTTCGGATGCCAGCTCGATCTGAGGGCGATCCCGGGGTGACATCGTGAACGAAAATTCCAACTTTGTTGCCGCCAAAGAGCTTAATTCCGAGGTTTTTTGACTTATCCATGTGCGGTGTCACGTATCGTGCTTTCTCTTCGTAGATCGTTGTGGGGATGTCTTGGCTGCTCACATCTGATTGATTCTCCAAGCTATCGGCAAAACTTTGATCCTTAATCGGGGTCGAGATCAGCGAATTGGACGGAGGCAAAATACTACTGTTGGTCAGCGCACTCGATGTGGTTATTGGCGAGGAGGCCATCAATGAACGAGCCGGCGGTCGTGGGGAGTTACGCGGCGTTGGTGAACCAGAATGGTTAACACTTTCCGGTTCGAGATTGTTGCCGCCATCGTATTCTGCAGAAAGAAATTCTAGAAAATAAAGACACACACATACACGCACACTCAGAGGGACATTCTATACAATACTTACTTTCTGGGTTGTACTGCACCAGCATTGTGATCGAGTTTCCGCATTGGCGCAGCACATTCGCAGCGATGTCATTGGTAGCCGAGCGCATGTTGAGTCCGCAAACTTCTAAGAGTTGATCGCCCACCTGAAGACCGGCACGAGTAGCAATGCTCTTTTCGGCTACTGTCGAGACGAATATCCCACCACCATTGTTGTTACACTGGATGGTGATTCCCAGGGATTTGTCGCTCTTCTCAATCGTGACTCTTCTCAGGTCTCCAGGGCAAAGAAAATCCGACGGCACACTAGAGTTTCGTTTACTTCCTCCGTGACTTAGCACCTCGACGTGTACCTGTGGCATGGGTGAGCCTCGCTCGCTGCCACCGTGATGGTCAATCGAGCCGGTGCTGTTCTTGACGCCGCTTCCTTTACTCGCTACACTATGATTCGAGGGGATGCGCAAACGTTGGTGATCCTTTTTCCGTGGGAAAGTGCCGCCCTCGTACACTTGCGAGTACGCCGAGGGCATATCGTCGTGATCGCGGGTCGGGTGGATGCTGCGCCCTCCCCGATTGTAGGGATAGTCGACGGACGAGATGTACGCATGATGAGGCAGCGGTGGTGGACTGCCATAGTCCATATCGAATTTGTCCGCTGACGAATGCGCTAAATGCTGCGGCTCCATGGAGTGTGGCAGTGTGAGTGGACTCGAGTGTCGTATCTTGTGCGGGTGATGGGAATGGGGCATCTGAATGGGATGCATATGGGAGCTGTTCGAGGTAAAAGTGGGAAACAACTGCGTATGGCGATGCTGCGGCACATGGCTGTTACCATTTCCACTGTTCACCTGATCTCGATGAAAAAGCAAAGTACCTCCTGTATTCGATCCAGGATGGTTAGCTACCCCAGACGCTATGCTTTCGCTGTCGCTAGGGTACTTGGCTACGTTTTTCGATTGCATTCCGGCAGCCGGGGCCGCCGGGCGCTTTGGAAAATTTGCATATTCACTGATTGGTGGGCTTTTCTGCGAAAGAATCGAATCGATAGAGTTCTGTGACTTGAGCGATATCATGTCGAGCGAGTTTTGTTGTGCGCTATTGCGTGCGAACGCAGTATTGCTGGACTGCGGATGACTGAACAGAGGCGGTTGTGGCGGCGGACTTTTGATCATTTCGAAGAGCTGCTGCTGTTTGGTGCCAATTGTAATGGCTGCCGGGGTAACCTGCTGTTGTGCCGTTTGGCCAGTAGTCTTATACAGCATGCTTGGTTCCAACGGGGTTAAGTTCAAACTATATCGATTCTGATAATGGTTCGCGTGATGCTGCCGCTGATTGGTGTGAGTGGTGTACTTTCCCATCAGATCGTAAGTCTTGAATTGAATGTTTGCCGTAAAAAGAGGGGGACTGCGGATGTTTACCGGCTTGGATTGCTCCAAGATGATCGGTTCAGACTCTAAGGCTGTTCCGTAAACTGAATGGCGATAGGGATAGCCGTTGGTTGTTGCACTACCGTTGGTCTGAAAAAGACTGGACGCAGGTATCGGATTCGAGTTACGATTGGGGTTGTTTTTCGACGACAACAAAGTGCTGGAACTGCCTGATTCTCCCATTTTCTCTGGCCCCTCTTTGTCCACATTGATGGGAGCCGCGGTAAACAGTGAGAGAGGAGGACGTTCTTTTTTTCTGTGCTGCACGATGGTGCCAGTGGGATTCTCCTGTGATGTATTGAGGATGTTAGTGCGAGGCCACGTGCCCATACTCTTTGACGTCTCCTTCTCCTTCTTGCTATTGCGTTTGCTGCGTTTGAAAGGGTTTTCCTTGCTCTTCTCAGAGCTTTCGCTAAGCACAGAGTCCAGGGCAGCCAGAGCGTCATTTTCCTGACTGAAATCAGCGCCCGGCTTAGAGATGTGCATCTTCTCGCGCAACTTACTCATCATTTCTGCAATCTTTGAGGGATGCTTCGCACTTGTTACTTTGTGCATCGAGTCGTTTGAGTCTGTTTGAGCGGATGTGGTTGTCATGCGACGGTGTGCTTCCGGATAGCTCACATCTTGGACGTTCTTCAAAGCAAATATGGTAATCGAATCATTCCGATGGTCGTTCAGCAAATTCATTACGTCTTTGACGTTCTGCACACCCTCCATTGACTT
Source organism: Cheilosia vernalis (assembly GCA_949126925.1). NCBI lineage: Eukaryota > Metazoa > Arthropoda > Insecta > Diptera > Syrphidae > Cheilosia > Cheilosia vernalis. The sequence continues at coordinate 10,990,921 of OX421362.1, forward strand.
GTTGTTGATGCTTAGCACTCGATCTCCCACATCCAACTCGGGCTCGAATGCAGCCAACGAGTTCTGATCAATCTTCGAGATGAACACTCCCGTGTCTAGGCTCAAGCCATGATTATGGTTCTCCTGTAGGTTCAAGTGAGCTGTGTAAAAGTGACGCTTACTCTGGCGAGTGCGCGACACCAACAGCGTACACCTTGGCGCACTGGACCTTATCTCATCTAAAACCATCCGTTTTGTCATCGATTGACAATCCAAATTGTTTACTTTTACAATGACGTCATTGATCTTTAGATGCCCAAAGGCAGGTGATGTGTTCGTCACCCCACATACAAGCTGTCGATTGTTGGTGTCGTCCAGTATGATTCCAACATCGCCATCTTGGTGATAGTTGCACAGTTCAATCTCAATCATATCGTCGGCATCGTAGGTGCTCAATCGGAAACTGCGACGCGAATCGTGCGACTGCGAGTTCTCAATCTGCTCCTTGAGGCCATCGATTTCTCTTTGTGCTTCGTCTTTCTGTTTCTTTATCTTTTCACTATCACGGATCGCTGATAGCAAATCGCTTATCGCCTTATCCCGCTCCTTTCGCAGGTTATCACAGAGTGTCTTCACCGAGTCCCGTTCTTGGACGATTTTCTCACGCTCAGAGATTGCCCAGTCGCGGTGCCGCTTCGCAATGTCTGTCTCCTGAATAGACTTTTCAACCTCAGAATTTGCCTTCTCCAGGCATTTCCGCAGCTTTTCAATCTCTTTGAAGTCATCTTTGCTGTCCGAGAACTCCTTGCTCCACGACGACTCCCTCGACTTCAGCAGCTCTCGCTTCTTCAGCTTTATATTGAGATCCTCTATGTTGTGCATAAGTTCAGAGTTTGTTTGCTGAAGAGTCTTTACCTCGCTCTTGTCCTTTTTTCTTTGGATTTCAACTTGATCCAGTTCCTTTTTAACCGCAGCCAAATCATCGCTCATTTTCTGCGTCTCCTGCAAGACATTGTCCTTCTCGGAGAGTATCTGATTCAGCTCTTCTTCCACTCGGTTTCTGTGCATCGTTGTCATCAACAGTTCGTTTGCCTTTGATGCCAACATCGCTTTCAATTTCTCCACTTCCTTTTCGAGCTGATCCCGCTGAATACTGAACGTCTCACGTGCTTCTCTATAGTAGTTTCGCTCCTTCTTTATATTGTCCAACTCATTTATGACTGAGCTGAGATGCTTTTTGAACTTCTCCCTTTCCGCAGATATTATATTTCGATCCTTGGACAAATCGGCATACCTCTCCTTGGAAAGTTGCAACTCTTCGAGCAGTTTCTCAGTCTCTACGCAACCACCTTCGCATTTCTTGTTGCCAATTTCACTATAATCGCAATAGAACGACCCAGAGGGCGGATTTCCGTTTTCGCTGTCCTTCTGCTTGACAGACTCAATGAGCTGCAGCAATTTCCGCTCCAACATTATATTCTGCTGTGTGAGGTGCGCGTTTTCCGCAGCAATGTCTGTGAATTTATTGCGATCTTTCGACGAGGACTCCAACTGATTCATCGCTGCCATGTATTGCTCTTGGTAGAAGGCCAATTGGGAAGCCATTTCTTCGCAGCGACGAAGAGTGTCCTTGTGCTGATGCCGCAGGTTGTTCAGCTCCATCTCGTATTGCTGTTTAATCAGATCGAAGGGCTTTTTAGCATTTGGATTGTTGTTGGCAAGATTGGCGGCCGTCGTACTACCACTGCTGTTTGAGGAGGGTCGAAGGGTGCGGTCATAACCGCCCACATATTCGGGGCTCTCTGTAAAAGACAAAATTTGTTTACATTCGATTTTGATGACATCACGAAGCACAACATACCTTCTTGACTGCTATTGCTTGTTAAAGAAAGATCTCCAGAAGCCATTTTTCAAATCATTTTCCCACAGAGTTTAAGAAGCAAATGATAAATGTATCTGCAACATAAAGATTGAAATTATTATTGAGGAAAACCGGGAGATATGTCATTCACACAAGTATCATCTAACCACAAACAGCAAAGACCCATCAACGATCAAACTGTCCTATTGAGTGTAGAATAATAAATATGCATATTCCCTGTTGCAATCAACTGTAACAATAATTTGCCAATAGAAGTTTGAGTGTACAACTTATGTGCAAGTAAGTTGAACGATATTTTGGTGCCGATAGAGCGTGCTAAAAATAAATAAATACCACAACTGCGCCTTAATTCCGGATTTTGACTGTTTAAATTTGCAATTTTACGTCAAACTTGGATGCGGTGCTGTTGTTATAAAGGTCACATACCTTCAGAATATCCTAATTCGTTGAGAGTGCTTAAAAGTTCGGAAAGAAGTACCTAATCACCAACGTGACGTAAGATCGAATCATCACTGTTTACAACATAGCAAACGAAACAGCAATCAATTGTCCTAGAGGTAGGACCATAAGTTCCCAACCACTTTTAGTTTAACGTTTCCATTGTACATCGCCCAGATGGATCAGTCTTTCACAAAGTTGCTTATGCTTGAAGATTTCCCAGAGTCTAAAGAACTCCAATCGTTCACTTAAACCAACACGAACATTTGCGCGATTTCTGATCGATCAACCCAATTTAGCTGGTCCAAAGTTTGAAGGAAATTTCATGACATAATTGGACTTATTTTCGCCTATCTTAACACTGATACGAACTATATCTAGAAGTGAAGACAACATGCCTACTACAATAGTCGTAAATAAAAATATCAACAATACACCTGCTAAAGGAGTATACCTACACAACCCTTGGCTTTAGATAACTTCAATCAAACAACATTTTGTACAGGTAGAGCCATTGCTTGCTGAGTATTCCAACCACCGCTGAAAAATTCTTATCGACTGTTGTGTGATATGTGTAGACTTAAGCAACAACGACCACAAATCATAGTCTATCGCATTGATTCGGTTAGGCGATTACAGCGAAAGAACCTCAAAATAGCAAAACGAGCGTTTGCTTCCCCACAAGTTTGCCACAGACTAGCCGTATAGGAAATTTTGTTGAAGACGTAAAAAGCCGATGAAAATCAGTGACTCAACTTTAGGCAACTCTTTAAAATGCAGAAACGATATACGTACAACCAACTGCAAAACAATAATTAGTAAATGACTCAATCGTCTACGCTCTGTCTGCGCTAGTGATTTAGATGAACTTTCTTTTTTCAACACAAAACTCAAACTTACCGACCAACAGCAAAAATAAAAAAAAAAATTAAGTTGAAAGAATTTTCTTCATGTGTTCATGCACCAATTAGCAAATTCAAGTTAATTGAAAGGTGCAGGCAACAATAGTCGTGGCACAAGAGCACGAAGTGACAATGGTGAAAAAGTGGAGAGGCACGGGAAGCAGACGAATCAGCCAAGTATTGGCTTTCAATAGAACTGGTTTTTTCGGTGGCAAATGGCAATAGACTTGTTTCTTTCTTAACAAAATTTAATGTGAAAACAACTTACCAAAGTAATGTCTCTGTGTATATCTATATATATATATCCTATATAGAACACTGACCGAACTACCATGGGCCTGGAACCAGGGGGAGAAGTCACCAAATATTCGTCGCCCTTTTGCTCTTCACAGAGAGTTGTCCCCAATATGATATCCCTACGATTCTCTCACGCAAATCTTTAATTATTTAATCACAAATTACAATTCCAGCAGCAAACATTTGCAATTCCGCATCAATTTAGAAGGAAATAAGAAAAATTTTCCAGAAGAGAAATGAAATTGAAAAAAAAAAAAACTAATGACGTTCACTGCTTTCGCTTCAGATGCAAAACTAAATCCACTTTTTTGAGCAAATTGCACTTACAAAATAAACAATTGAACAATACAAGCACAAGGGTTTCTTTTTAGGAATGATTTCCGAAAACTATACAATGCAAACAAGGATAAAAATTTAAAATAAAAAAACTGCGAAGATGGAAAGAAATTTTTTTCACTTTGTCAACTGTGTAAAAAAAAAAAACTTGGAAAATTTTCCCTTGACAGATGACGGTTTTCGTTCAGCAACATCTTTCTGTTGGTAAGTGGCGGCAACTGGCGGCCGATGAATCCACCACCGAAGCTTTTTCGAATTTTACCTAAGGCTGAGTCGATATCGTCAGTTGCAATTCTGACATTATATAAAAAAATTTTGCTAAATTATTATAATTATAGTTTTATTAATTAGTAAATGAATTACACAAAATAATAGCTAGGGTCGCACTAGCTGCTAGAGCTTACGGCTAATCTAAAGTACATTAAATGATTAAATTTGTTTCTACAATAATTCTAGAGTACTAAACCTGGATGCGTCTGTGTTATTGAATACGTTAGTAGAAGTAAAAGCGAAATAGTGCAAACAAATTCATATACCTTATGCACGGTCTTATATTGGCCGCATTCCACTGCCCGCTAGTCTTCTAGCACACATAACATATCCCAGATGAAGGAACGCTCGCGCAGCGGCAGCGGCAAAGTGACATTTGACACTTGTCTAATCATTTTCGTGTCGCATAATTATTTCCAAACTACATTTAAAAAGAAATGGTACATGTTATAGAAACTATAATAATATCGGAATTGCTATTTTACTTACCTTATCACCAATTTTATCACAATTGCAGCTTGGCTTCGTAGTAGTTTTGCACTAGATTGAGTAATTTCCCTGAAAGGGATATTTCACAAAAAGTGCTAGACGACTACCCGTCATCAGTTTACCATTCATTAGGGAAGTACATATTTACAAGTTTACGTTGTACAGCAGCAGTTCCAATAATCCTAGTGCTGTTCCTTTAACTCTTTTCACACCAAGCCGAAAACCGTGTTGTCGTCGAAAACTCGTCGATTCATTCACACAGAACACAAAATAGTTTTCGTTTGACGTTTCCATCAGCTATGAGACTCTCAAGTAGGTCTATTCGCGTACATTCCCGAGCCAAACACTAATATTGGCCGCGTTCCACTGCCCGCTAGATGAGCAGCGGCATGTCAAACTCCATATAAAAAAATTGACATTTTACCATTTGCGCTAGTCGTCTAGCACTTTTTGTGAAATATCCCTCTCAGGGAAATTTCTCAATCTAGCGCAAAACTACCCGCTGCTTTGAGAGAAAAAAACAAAAAAAAAAAAAACAGCTGTCAAAGGAAATCGTTCAAACGTCTACAAAATAAAAACAAAAATACGAAGCCGAGCTGCAATTGTGATAAAATAGCAATTCCGATATTATTATGGTTTCTATAACATGTACCAATTTCTTTTTAAATGTAGTTTGGAAATAATTATGCTACACGAAATTATTTTTGAAGCAAAGTCATATGTTTTGGATGCCAACAAGTCAAATGTCACTTTGCCGCTGCCGCTGCCGCTGCGCGAGCGTTCCTTCATCTGGGATATTTTGTGCTAGAAGACTAGCGGGCAGAGGAACGCGGCCAATCTGTCAAACATAAAACATTGAGCGATACTCTCTCAGAGACCTGAAAAAAATACCCCAAAGTACGTGGATATAGACTTCGAGCTACTTTGAGCCCGTCTTTAACATTTAATCCCAATCACAAATAAATAAATAAAATACCTTTTTGCATCATATGAAATGATCTAGGAGAACATTCGACCTTGTCGACTTTTTGCATTTGTCATATTTATTAGTACTTGGCCTTGGCCGACGAAATTCTCTGAGCTGCTTCGAGCCAAGAGAGGAACTACTCGTTACTCGTTATTATGCTAATTTTCTCTTTTTTGTCATTAGATGAGAACGTGTATAGACTTTGAGCGATTGCGATCGATTTAAACCGCGTACGCGAATGAGCCTTTATATAAAATCACATTTTTCTAAATATTTTCACTGGAAGCTGGAGAATAACTTTATTCCGCTGAATTATCATTAACTTTCGTTTGAGGTTTTTAAAGCGGCATGACGACGTAGTAATAATTTAGTAACTATACATTTCCAATCAGAATAATTTCTTATTAAAAAAGTTTAATATCTTCGAAAACGAGCGCATTCAGGCGGTAAAGATAAGAATAACATATCTGTTCAAAGCTTTATATGAATAAAATGTTGACAGCTGTCAAAAAATGACTAAAAAGAACTAGCAAAAAGCCATTCACCAGCATCGGTATCTCATCTCTGACCGCTTGATTAAAGTTTTTTAATTTATATTTATGCACGAAATAAACATAAATCTATCGGTTACAAAGTAAGAAATCTTAACGTAAATATTTTATAGGATCCAATATTCAACATTTATTACGGAAAATTCTCCGCAAATAAGCAACCACAGTGAACGGAAAAAGCTGTGATAACTCAAAACCACATCAAAATGGTGAGTAATAATTTCGTTTTATATCCATTCTTGTCTCCCCTTTTGATTGTACCCGTACGAGAAACTGGAAAAAGTATGTCACACCCAAAAGGAGGCACAACAAAAACAATGAAGAACCATACATGGTAGAGAGAATCCAAATAATATCGACATAAATGGTAGTAAATTTCTACATAGTGTGAAAACCAAAGTTTATCTTATCGCAAAACGCATAGAAGGATTCTGGGTAAATCTCTTGACACTTCAAAGGTAAACAACCAACAAACGAGGTTGGTATAATACTCGTAGCTTAGATATGTTGTAGTACTACTTTAGGAAAGATGCAATTTGTCGTAAAAGCGCCAAAATGACTACAAGATAATCAAGAGATTACAGTGGATGTGTCGACAGTGCATTTATATCTATTTAAATTTTAGTTTAGTATAAATGAAAAAAATAATTCGCCACGTTTCATCACACTCAAAAGAAGTAAATTTTTCAAATTATGTAGCCGGAATGACTAATTCACTTTGCCAAACCGGTTCCGTTCCAGTGCATTGTTAATGGATGTGCCTGTGCAATGGCTTCCTGTTTCGTTCTCAAATTTATGCTTTTCAATGTTTAATAATTTGTTAATTTCACTGAGGTTTTCCAAATGAAGGCAAGTATCTTTCAACTGTCGACAAAATCCACAACAATTGTCACAAGTGTTCTCTATTGGCATAGCTATAATTGAGATGTAATTATCAAAAAATCCAGTTGTTTAATTGTCGAAAAACGAAAACGAACGACTGATTCGGTTATTATGCTTCCTACTGTCTGGTTGATTACTACAGTTCACTTTGGTTTTAATAAGAAAACAATTGCATCTCTTTCAGACGGAACTACAAATGGACTGTGCCCTTGATCTAATGCGTCGCTTGCCTCCTCAGCAGATCGAGAAAAATCTCATCGATCTCATTGATTTGGCACCCGATCTATGTGAAGATCTTTTGTCATCGGTGGATCAGCCCTTAAAGATTGCCAAGGACAAAGAAGTCGGTAAAGATTATCTCTTGTGCGACTACAATCGAGATGGTGATTCGTACCGTTCGCCATGGTCGAACACATACGATCCACCACTGGAGGATGGACAGATGCCTTCCGAAAGACTGCGCAAATTAGAGATTGAGGCAAACTATGCCTTCGATCAATATCGTGAGATGTATTACGAAGGTGGCGTATCTTCAGTGTATCTCTGGGACTTAGATCATGGGTTTGCAGCCGTTATCCTGATCAAGAAAGCCGGCGATGGTAGCAAGAAGATTCGTGGCTGCTGGGACTCCATCCACGTGGTTGAAATACAAGAAAAGACCACAGGCCGAACGGCGCACTACAAGTTAACTTCGACTGCAATGCTGTGGCTGCAGACAAACAAACAAGGTTCGGGCACAATGAACCTGGGTGGTTCACTTACCCGCCAGCAGGAGCAAGATGCCAATGTAAGCGAGTCATCGCCCCACATTGCCAACATCGGCCGAATGGTCGAAGAGATGGAGAACAAAATCCGTAATACGCTTAATGAAATTTACTTTGGCAAGACAAAAGATATCGTAAATGGACTGCGCAGCACACAGTCTCTGTCCGATCAAAGGGCGCAGACTGCAATGAAGCAGGATCTCGCCGCCGCCATCCTACGTCGCAACGTCAAACCCGAGACGAACTGAGATGAGGATCATGAAGACGAATTTGAGGACAACCAAGAGGAGCAGAACTATGACAACTTTTAGAGCGCCGTCAGCGCCGCCCTCAGTCGTCCCTCACAAACAAACCGCAGTCTCCAGCAAGGTCCCTGACAAGATCAAATCAAATCCCAGATAAAAACATACAAAAAGAAAAAGAATCAACAATTGCGAACACAAACGAAACCTTTTGTTTGAGCCTAATCGTAACGCGAGTGAGGTCAATCGAACGACACTGAGCAACCCTCGCTTGTTAAAATTATGTATTATTATAATTAATATTATTATTACTATTAGAAAACTTTTTGCATTTATTGAACCACTGATGCTGCAGCTGGCGTCTTTTGTTAATGCTTCATGAAACTCTTCCATTTTTGTTTTATTTCCATTTTTAAATAATTAGTTTCTTTTTGTTTAATCAATGTTTCATTTTATGTATGTTCAGCGAAAAAATAGAACAGATATGCAGAAAGTTGAACTGCGTTGCGTATTCGTGAATGAGTTTTTTTTTTTTTATAAATATAATATATTCACTTGAAAGTAATAGATAAATTTCGAAATCTAAACAAGAGTAAATGGTAAATAAAAGAAAAGAAGTTAAAATTAAACAATTTTATAATATTATCAATATTATTATTAAATAAAATAAACAAATAAGAAATTGAAGTTAAGTTTTGGGTTTTTTATTTGCCTCAAGAACTATGAGCGGTTTTACCTCGAGAGCTCTACCCATCCCACCTGCTAGTTTTAGGCCCATTTTATTCACTCGAAGTTGAACACAACTCGGGGAGTTTTCCATATAAAAATAAGTAAATAAAATGGGCCTTAGTTAACAGCTTATAACAGGCAGTTGACGATTGTGTAATAAATAAACCTCTTTACAGCGTATACCGCATACCTGAGGCATGTCGCCCTCAGATTTCGTCAATGAAAGTAAGACAGCCATAATAATAATCATCATTATACTTGAAAGCATCTCTGCATTTTCTTGGTTCTTTTGGAAACCGTGCAAGCGAACTTTTAATTCTTTATAAACAATTAATAAGCGTTTTCTTTCGTGAACATTTATAGTCTGAAGCTTATCATTTTTTCCCGTTAGTGGTAAATAAATACTAACTTTTCTCAACTGCATTTTGGTTCACATTGATCTCGTTGTGCTTAGAATTCACTGTTATGTGTCAATTAGTTCTCACATGTGTGCCAATTATCTTTGTGAAAAGTTAAGTTATCTTCAAATTCGGTAAAAGTATGGAACTAAGAAAACTATTGAACAAAACTCCAGAGTTTCAGGAATTGCAAACAAAACTGAATGGTAATCATTCAGAATGTGTTCGAAAAACACACCTTACTGATCGTATTTACTTTGCCAGACCTCGGGTTGTACGAGAAGGGCATGGACTTGGAACAGATGCGTCAGGTAATGGGAGCTGTTGACGAGTCCATAAATGAAACTTCTTTCAACAACGAGGACATGGAATTTGCACTGAGAGTATAGTGGCTTAACTTAATAGAGTTGACTGTTTTATTACCATTTGAATTGCAGGAAAGTGAACGAGATTTTGCATCGGCTAACATCTACAATTCGACTATGATTTGGTGAGATTGTCGCACTGTCGTTTACTCAATTCAATTCTAAATGAAATATTTTCCAGTTCGTCAGAAAACATAAACTGTGTGAATAATTCACCATTTGGACAGCGTCACCGCAAGTAACAATATAGCAAAATTTGTACTACGAGAACCTACTACTGCATCATTTTCATTTTCAGCTTGCGAGCCTTCTCATCACCATTCAGTAGCCCAGAGATTGGGTGTATTCAAAAGATAACTGTCGTCGCTGAAGTTCACCGTGAACTCAATTGGACTCCAAAGAAATCACCACCATCTGAGCAGGAAAGGAAACGTTTGTCTAGAAAACGTACAGCGGATGCCATATCGCAGGACGATTCTGGTGTTGTATCGTCTAACAGTTTGTTCGAAACTACCAGTTTTTAAATTTGCCTACGTGTATTGGATCGAATTTGGTGGTTTTTCGTTTTTCCCCTATGATCTATATCAGATTTGCACAGTTTTTAACAACAGTAGGATATCGTTGATCTAATATAGATCATGGTGGAAAACGACTCGTATTAAAAATAATGTTGTTGTGACTTATTAATGTATTCTGTATTTATAGTGAAAAATGTTTTGATATGTAGCTTGGTACTCTAATAAATGAGTTTTTGTTTTCTCCATTGGAATTAGTTTTTGGACAAAATTGTAGCTACTGTTGAATTTTAAAAATGCACTGCAGGTTTATGTTTATAGTTTCGCATAGCTGGAATTGTTAGCAAGACTCACTTCAGCTGCTGAAGAAGTGTGGAAACAAGAGGTAAGCTTTGATTACTTCATTACGTCGGTCTGCATTTCTAATGTCATTGCGAAATAAATCTTTTTGTGCGACGATCAAACCCGTTGCAACAACTAAAAATAAAAACTTCAGTTTTGATTAAAATTCGACCGGTTGGAATTCGCTTTGAAATTCAAATAAGAAATTTCCTCACCACTCAGCCCCATCTAGCTGTGACATGCCAAACAAAGCAAAATATCCCAAACGTCGCCATTTTCAATTATTTTGACAGCAAAACAATTCCCTTTCATAAAAATAAGAAAAATTGTTGAATTGTTTGTAACAAATTTTCATTTAATTAAGCGAAAATATTGTGGATATTGTTTTTCTTTTTTTGGTTAAATTGACAAAATCCACAGCAATACAGCATGTACAAACAAATGCATCCTCGAATTAATGTGCCACCAATCCACGAACCGCTTGAAGTTGCAGAAGAGGATGAGGATGATGAAGAAATGCGGACGATTTTTTGCGCTAACATTGATCAGAGAGCCACGGAAGATATACTTTATGAGACGTTTCTGCAAGTATGCCAAGAACTTAACTTAAAAAATTATATTAAATACATGTTCAATCTTTTGCTAGGCTGGACCAATTGAATCAGTTCGAATTCCCAAAGACAATGGCGGTCGTCAAAAGTCATTCGGCTTTATTACTTATGTACACAAATGCAGCGTACCGTTTGCGCTCCAGCTATTATCGGGGTTAAGTTTGTATAATAGATCTCTGACTATTAAGACAAAGAACTCGCAAAGCTTACCGGCTGATTGTGAGCCAATATTACGTAGGAGAGGAGGAGGCGACCGAGGAAACTTCGCGAAGCGAGGAAATAACTTCTCGCCATACAGTGACAATAATCCCTTCAAACGAGAAACAAATTCACCAGCAAAACGCGTTGAGTGGAGTGCACAAAGGCGAAGTGATGAACTGAAAAAGCATTCGTCGAGTAATTCGCGCCCACATCAGAGTACACCATATTCGCGGGGCGATCCATCCAGAGATCACGGTGGTAGTGGATATCAGAGTAGAAATAACAATAACAACAGACGATCTGAACAGAGAAACAGACGAAAATAACAGTTATTACCTCTTATGATTTTTTTAGTCGACGGACTGGTATGCCCATAAAATTTTGCGTTACTGTTGAAATCGCTGCGAATAATAATGTAAATATAATTCAAAGGATACAATACATTTATTGTGTGATTGTGTTGATATCATTTAGTCATGTATACAAATGGTTGGAATGTTTTTATATGGCTTATAATATTTTTTTGAAAATCTAGGTTTCAATGGAAGGTACCGGTTTGTATAAAGCTGTTAAACAATGGTTGGAATAATACTAAAATGGTAGGTATCTATTCTAAATCAACTTAACCAATACCTCTCTGTGCTCTACTGTGTAATATGTACGAACTTCTGTACACGAAAAATAAGTCTAAAGAAATATCGGACGTATATATTCCATACAAAACTAAAGCCGTGCATCTTACCATCAACACAGAACTATTCCTAGCGTCGTAGCTGTCTGATTTTATGGGCTGTTTGTAATGAGAGTTCAAATATTAACAAGGCCTTACATAAATCCCTTAATACTGAAGCGTTTTATGTAAACAAATTTGATGTTTTGCAATAGTTATGCTATTTTTAAAACTTGTTTTGTTTTGTTTCAGAGGCACTGATTTTGAATTGTACCTAGAAAAATAACCTTTCTATATTCAAAGTTCGCGATGCAGGAGAATAGATTCACCCAGTGCTTTACTAGCCAAAAATGTAATGAATTTGCGATTTCCATTTGTTTTCATTGATAATGGCGGAATTAAAATAGGTTGAGTACAATAGGCGGTCAATTTATAATTCATTTTATGGCGATATGTCAAAAACTCTCAATTTATAGTAAAACTAGGGTAAAATACGTTGTCCGACACAGTGGGCCTCCTTCCCAATAACCATTTGTAAAGCCATTTTCCAGTTTCAGTTTTACGAACTCGCAATGGCGAAAGGTTATTCAAAAAATAAGCGATTGTGTTGTGACAAATAATCAATTTAAAGTACGAGCTTTTGCTGAACTCGTTAGAGGAATCATATTCCAGACTAATTGATTTATTTCCTATTTTTTTCTAAAAGCTTAAGCGAAATTTAACAGAAAACCAATGTGATCTGTTCACTGTGTCGAATACGTAACATTTTTTAAGATTAGGATGGTTACAAAAATATACAGGGCTATCATATGATGTATCTTCTTTTCTTGATACTCCAAAGTTCTTAACCACTCGCTTACTCATAAGCACAGCTCCAGATCAATATCAACATCACATTCTGTTAAAAAGCTTTCTATTCATACTTGCCTGTCAGTTTAGTTACAGAAAACAATACCATATACTTTAACATATATATTTAATACAACGGAATAATAAAAACAAATCGAAGACTAACCGAAATAATAATATTGTTTGGTGCAAAACAGTGGAAGAATCTTAACCTACACAATATAGCAGCAAATTGTATAAAACTATTGTGAAAACAATTCGTATTTACAATATCATTTAATTTGTAGGGCGTCTGTTCTCTCAATTTCATTGGATATTCTTTAAGGTTTTCTCGATGTTTCTATATGTCCTTGTCGGTATCACCTCCAACAGCAAACGCGAGTAGTTCTGATGGTTCGAAAGCATTCGGAACAGTGATTTTGCATAGCTCCTCGTTTCCAGGCTGCCTTCGAGTAAAAGATTTGCTCCTGTCAAGATGAACTTATCCCGATTGTCTCGACCCATTGTGAAAATCTTATCACAACCCAAACGATCTGCTAATCGATTTAGTAATTTCGCTGTTGTCGTTCGTACAATAGCATTCAGGTGAACTGCTCCGCGACTAGTCAAAATGTGTAGCACTTTCGGTGGTGACAAATTATCACACATTGACTCTAAGCCTCTTGTTGCATCAGCGCGGAGGAACCTATTTGTGTCGGCTGTTCGGTGAAGTAATGCTGAAACCAAATCATCACATTCTTGTTCCAAGAACTTGCTTTTCATTGTAAACAACTCCGTTGAGGCTTGACAAGCTGCTCGAGATACCTGTGATCGCAAATTGCGAACTGATTTCGTCAATTGAATACATGTCATGTGCATTTGATTGTCCAGCGTATCTGGGTGGTAGCGCATCAAGCGTACCATCGACTTAAGACCCATCACAACGATCTCCCAATTGGAGGAGTCCAGCTGATCGAATGTCTTATTAAGGGCGTCTCTCGGTTTATCGAAGCGTGTCATGTTCTGTGGGAAGAGTTCCGCTTGGCTCATCTTGATTGACTGCTTAACCGGTGAGATTCGACGATGATTCTTTATGAATGACGTCTTTGATTTCCGTTGCAAGGGGACGTGTTGCGTTTTCAAAGGAATAAAGTCAGTGAGGGTGTTATTAAGCTGGCTCGACTGGTAATCTGAACTAGTTTCGGTGCTATTGTCAATATCCAACTTGGACTGTTGTCGTTCATAGAGGGACTCGAAACTTTTCGCAAAAGAAGACTTTCGCGACAGGGCTTTGATTTCGTTTATGGTTGGGGATTTCGGAGGCGGTGGTGGGATGTCATCAGCTTTATAGGTTTCGGACTCAGGGTCAACAGGCAGCTCCTTTATGGGAGATGATGATTCGTTTGATACTTTTGGAATTGTGTTGGTATCTTCAATATCGCTAAGGTCTTCCAAGACCTCCTGAGTCATTTCGGACACTCTGTCTGGTTCGTTAATCGACGGTTCACAATCAAGCTCTTCATCAATTACTTGGGACTTGGTGGAGACGACTGATTGAGGCCTCGAAATGGGTGTTATAGATTGAGACTCATAGTCGGGTGTGTCAGCGGTGTTAGTAAGTTCAAGCTCTGCAGACTTTATTGACTTCGCATCCACATGAAAACTGTCAGTCTTGCTAAGTGCACTCGGAGGTCTTGATGATTCTTGGAATACCTCCTTTTCGGGGGATATGGGGGCAATAACAACATCTCCGCTGGACGTTTCTTGTTCCTCAGTGTGTGTATCATAGACAGCCGCTTTCTCTGGCATCTCAACAGAGCTATTAAGATCAACTCCGTTGGGGGAACTCTGAACAGTTGTTACAATAGTTGTTTTCGGTGTGCTACATGATATTTCCTTAATCCGGTCGTCCTTTTGTGGCGTAGGCTCCCTACGTAAGTCCTCATTTGACCAAACTTCAACGTTATTTCCATTACTATTGCTTTGGGTGCGTTTGTGTTTTGTTTGTTGACTTGAGCTTTGATCAAGTTGTAGTGTTGAGTGTGGTGTCACATGTGGAGTTTCATTAACCGGAGAAGGTGCAACCGAATTCACATTTGATTGCGATTGAATGGTGGTTTTATTACTGCAATAGACAGACAAGAAAAAAATGTTTAGTGATGCAATATGACTGTTTTAATGCTTAAACGTATGGAAGTGAAAGTATAGTTCACCCATCTTCCCTAACCACGACAATTTCAGACCTATATAATGAGCCATGGGAATAACCCCACTTGGCGGGTTAACATTTAAAATGCAAGTTAAATTGACGTGGAAAATCGTTACCGCTCTTAATGTATGGTGATTTCACGATAAACGAAAGTAGGACAGGTTGTTGTCGTCCAGTGGACAAGGAGTGGAAATGAAAGTAGGTAATAGTTATATTAGGTGGGATAGACCACAACAAAGTGGCGATTGACTTGTGTTTAAACAATGAAAAGGGTAAAAGTATTCTTCAGTTGCTTTTAATAAATATTTTATGGAAGAAAGCGAGTTGTTGCTGAATTATTTAATAATTTTATTATATGTATATGTTTGGTGAAACTGTTAATCCTAGTTTGGAGGCTGCTAACGTACGACAACGCTTAGCTAGCGTTTGCAAAATTAAGTCCAACTCCATTCCAAGAATTACAACAATTTGTCAGTGTCTTCCCTGAAATACAAATTAATGAATTCCAGCGAGTATTTTAAAAGTGACCATTTCAACCTTTCTCCTCACGAAAAGGTAACAAACATTAAAGATTCATAGAGAGTACAAGTACTGACGTCCTCCTTGAGAAAACAACACCCATTTGTTTGTCTAAAGAATACATTATATCCAAACATTAGCTTGTCCTTGGAACCTAAGCGTGTCTAGATTTTAGTTTATTAACTTTTGGAATTTCTTTGAAAAGCCTTTAGTAAAGTTCACCTGCCATAATATGTAAACAGACAGATCCTTCAAATAAACTGTTAAGTAAATGTGTCCATTGCATGTTTTTTACACAAACAACTATAGAACAACGTATTCATAACCCATGGGCTTTTTCGAAATCAGAGTAGATTCCACTCACAAATCGCCAGCTGCAACTGCGATTGGTATAACCGGTGTTCCTTGGCCATTTTTCTCGTAATTTTCTTGTACTACACCGATCGATTTACGTCTCCGGTAATAGCAACACAAACAACAATACGAATTGCACCACCGCGGAACACTCTCGATGGTGGAGCACAGTTTGTCCACCATGTACTCCTTTTTCTGAATGAGATTCACTCGAGTCCGCCCAAAACAGTCTTTGGAGAAAATCATAATTTTTATTTATCATCACAAATACCAGAAACGGGAGTGCACAATCAAAGCTGATGGCAAATGACTGAATAGGAAGGACACACAAGACCAAGAATATAAAAAAAAAATATGTATGTAAATTCAAAGGAAACGCGTTTGTCGCGGACTAAATACCGTCATAGACTGCTTGGGTCGCGTTGGTCACTATGGTTTAAAAGGACTCGCCATCGTATCGTTGTGAATGGACTTTGGGGGTAGTTGTAGTTGTTCGTCTGTGAAGTTATTTCTAGTGTTGGGGCACACAACGCTGAGGTGGAAACCCATTTACATGTCGGTAGCTTTTACATTTTTTAGATCAACCCCCCTGGGTGACCTGTGCTGTGAAGTGGTCGACAGGGTGGTCAGTTAATTGTTAAATGTGTACGGGTTTTATTGTTTTATTTTATTATGGAGTAGATACTGGAGCTGGTTTTCTTAGAAGTAGGTCGAAGAAAGAGATTAAGGTAGGTGATTTTGGTTGGTGATTCATATGAAATATGTATTTAAAAGAGTGTGAGTTTCGAGATGATTTATGGCTCTTGCTAAGCGGTTTTGCTTCAAATTCATTCTAGAGTGGGTGTTTTGTTGTGTTATTGTAGAATTAATAAACGAAATTTGTTATTAGATTAGGTAAAGATCTGAGAAACAATGATAGGAATACAGGAATAGTGTTAAATGAAGATCAATTTTGGGTTATTCATCTGATATGTCGGTATAGTATCGAGTAAAAGAGTGAGTTTTTACAAGCTGAAGAGTTGAAGTTCTCAGCAACAGGGAATTGTCGCAAGTTTTGTTTAAATAGTTTAAGGGGCTATTGCACTATACAAGACTTTTGTGTATCTACAATAAGGTGTCTATAATGGAATTATGTAACGGTCCGTCCCGTAATAGACCGCTATATTTACACAGACATACTATATGTACGAACCCAGATATTTGTTTTTGAATTTGCATTTGCAAATGTTATAAATTTAATACAAGAAGTGGGTATAAAGAAGTTTTGCGTGGCTGTTATTGCATTTTTTATTGGAACTGAGGCTTTCTGATTATTCCATACCGTAGATAATATCTATGAATCGTTTATTTCAGACTTATGTCGTTTCTGAAATAAACGAACTTTTTTTGGTAAAACTTTTGTTTTTATTTATTTTTATTATTTATTATTAGCTTTAAACAATATAAAATGTTTACAGAAATATTAAGAAAATACTACTGATCTGTATCGGTGGGATTAGAATCCTTTTCACAAGTTAGCCAAGCAAAAATTTCATCGTAGAGCTCTTGAATTTTAATGTCTCCTGGTAGATACGATTTTAGCTTTTTCATGTCATTCATCTTCTTAATATTGATTGGGAAGGGTTTGCGGTAGAGATACCAGTTCATCTCTTTGAAGAATTCCCAGGTTAAATGTTTGACTAGTAAAACCATTAATAATGCCTATCGCAACAACAGCTTTATAAGAACAATCCAAGTGGGAAAAATGAGAAAATTTACTTATACAGTAGGTAAACTTTATGAAAGCATGGCCACCAGCTTTTGTAGTCGATAATGTCTATCGTTTTTGGTAAAATTATACTGAAGAAGATAGTATCAAATCGGCATATTCTTAAACAGTGTCAATTCTAACACTTTTTTTTTTAATTTTACGTTTCAACACTGCGAAGTCTATCGCATGGTAAAAAAGAATGCCCTCGTATATGAAAATACTGTTCGACATTCTCCAACTTTTGATTTGATTGTGTGATTTTTATTTTGACCACCATCTGAATAAAAGATGCAACTCCTGGACGTCCTTTATGTTACTTTCAAGAAATTGATTTAAAAAAGAGCCCACTTCATTTGGGCCCTTTCCCTTCATGAGAAACAAAAAATGTTGTGGTGTTGCCCAGAAGAGTGTGTATGTGTATAAAAAATACGCTAACAGTAAGTTGCCTTAGAACGTAGAACGTTTCCTGTACATGTACATGTCCAGGGATACATGTGATTTGAAGATTTTGCATGTAGTCACTACAAATCCCGCCAATAGTTTTTGTTTCATCCAAAAGTCAATGACTTATGTCGTTTCGCTTCAAAACACTGAAATAGTACTCTCATCTTTGAATACGGATCGGGATTTGGGTAGTAATTATTGAGAAATAATTAAAAAACTGATGATTTTTTGAGAAAAACTAAGAGAGGTCACACTAAGAGAACGTAGTGTTTTGTGTGTCCTCGATGATGGTAAAAAAAACAAAAAAATATGCATTTTGATCAAAATCGTTGGATAGGTTTTTGTAAAATTATGCAGACAAAACAGTAACGAATATTGGAATGTTAAGTTTTGAAAATACTATTGCTTAGCTGTAAGCTAAAAACAGAGCATTGGATATAGGTCATGATGTGGGCATTACTTGGTTATCAAAGTTTTAATCAAATTAAAAATGGGGTTTTCGAGATGAGCAGATACTAAAAATAGCCTATTCGGTGAATCGAATTGAAAAACAAGGACGCAATAATTTTTAAAACATACATTTTAGTCAAAGAATGCATTTTTGTCAAAATCGTTATTGCTGTTTTCATTTAAATTAAGGAAATCTAAATTTAAAAAAATGCATTTCTTCAAAACACACATGACAATATAGAAAACAACAGATTTTTCTTTTATAAAACTGACTGAGCTAACCCTATTACCGAAACTATCTGCGCGGACGCGAACTCGGGAAGACGCCCTTCCTGGTCAGATGCAAAAAGTTATCTCCACTCAATTTGCCTGCCACATCTACCGAACTACGTTTCGCAACCTACTCTATGCTACCTAATAGAGCAGGAGGGAGGTGCAAATACAAATTAATATCAGAATTTTCATGTTTTCCTACAAAATCACATTCCTTGTTTGAAAATAACTTTTTCAGAAACCATGAGTTTCTCAAATGAGAGTCTAGAAATCGTTTCGTAAGAATTATTGATTGATGATAAATTAATTGAAGCAATTCCTCGGAATATTGAAAACAAATTCCCGTATCATACTAGTGCAAAAGCATATCACACACCATGTCAATTTACTATTATAGAGACATCAAGTCAAATGACCACCCTGTTGAAATAAACCGGTCAAATGCGCGGTCATTTTGTCAATAGAGGTGACGGTGATTATAGTATTGGTAACGTGTCACAAAAAAACAAAACTCTCAATCATCCCTTAAAAAGGAGTAAAGTTTCCTTACTACACTAACAGAAACCATTGACATTAGAGAAGAACAAGGGACGTGCGAGTAAATGAACTATATAAGCCCTCAGTTAGAGCAAGGGTTAAGGCAAGGGGTTAGCTATTTAGTCGCCAGAATTCAATTCAAAACACGAACACGCAGCAGAAATAAAAAGAATTTTAAGTGTCATTTTAGTTGGGAACGTTTTTTTTTAGGATTTGTGTGATCAGTCAAAATAATCACCCAACTAAGGGTGGGTGGTAACACAAATTCACATTTGGGTCATTATATTTATCCATTTATATATTTTACGACCCTTACTTAATTGAAGTTTGTGCAGTTCTCCTGTGGGATATATGGGTCAGTTAAATTCACTTTTGTGGTAGTGTGACACTTTGAACGAAGCGGCATGAAAAGCATTCTTCATTGGGCACGGGAATTTCCCGTATCCCGTAATATATAATTGTTATCGTTCATAGAAATTTTTAACAAACGATTTATGTTTATGACATTTTTTGTGCGATTTACTTTGGATAGGAATCGCTGGTGTGGGTGGGTTGATGTACGAGTATGTTGTTATTCGGTCAACAAAATCAGTGTTGTGTTTTGTGTGCTGTCGTTGTTATATGATTTAGATCCATATAAGGATTGTAAAACAAATGATTGCTTGTACAGTTGCTTGCGTGAAGGATATGCTTAGGTTTCGTACAAATTTTCAGTGCGCACATGGGAATTCATTACCTTTAAAACTGTAGTCGATTTAGCTTTTTATTTTTTTTAGAAACACCATTCGTGTTTTAAAAGGGTATGCTTAAAAGTCAAAGACGAAGCTTTTAGATTATGTGCAGAGGTAAATGGAAAAATTTAACACATACCTACATAGACTCAGAAAAAAAAATTGTAAAGCCAACAATTTTCGTTGGTTTAAAATTTAAATAAACCCAAAAATCAAAATTTTAGATTTTAGAATTATGTTGTTGGCAATATTCTTAGAAAATAGTAAGGGCAAGCATATTATTCTTAATCTGAATATTTGGTTCTTGAAAACTTAAAAACGAGTTCTTCTTATAAGAAATTATTGTTAAAGCAAGAACTTTTTTCTGAGTCTAGGTAGGTCTTGCCACATTGCAACCACTTATAACTAGATATCAAGGACAACCCTTTATCGAAGATGAAATATATCGATTTCAAGCAGTAATTCACTATTTTATTACATTTTATTTTATTTATTACTAGCTGACCCGGCGAGCTTCGTTCCGCCCAATTCGTTAATGTAAGGTAGGTGGTCCAAATAAGGCCCATAACCTAATAAGGCCCAGTGTGCAAAAGTCGGCACAACCGACAAGCTACAGGAATTATATTTTAAATGTGCTTGTGGCCACCTATGGCTACACTAAAATCGAATGAATTTTCCGTTTTACGCAATCGTGTTTTTTTTTACAGTCGATACATTTTAGTGAATGTGAACGCACGCCCTTTTTATAAGAAACAGGATTTTGTAATTGATTTTATTGCAAATAATAATTCGGCTAAGTCAAGTTCTTACACTAAAAATACCACATATAAAACCAAGGTTTAGTGTGGTTTAAGTATTATTTTAAATCATTCAGTAGATTTTCGTTAAAATTTTTGTAAAGAAAAGTTTTTCATGTTCCTAAAAAGGCCCACCGAAAATACTATTAGGAATATTAAAGTAAATTCTTTTCTTTTGGTTGTTTTTAGATAAAATGTCAAAGGCGAGCAAATTAGGGAATAGAAAGTGGGCAGAATGGTCTACAAGTGATATAAAAAGGGCCTTGAAGTTATTTTTTTATTTTTTTTTTTAATTTGAATTTTTTTCCATTCTTGTCAAAATGGTTTTGTATTAATCAATAATACAAATATAATATTAAATCAATAATAAACTACGTTGTTTTATTTCTTTCATGACAAAATTTTCAAATTATTTCAGCAATATAACCAATGTAACTGAACAAAATTATGTATGGGCCTTATTCGGAACAGGTGTTCATAATAAGGCCCAAGGTAAGGTTTTTAAAAATGGGCTAAAAATATATTTTAAATAGGGTTTTAACGGATAAACGTTGCGTTTTTATATAGATAACTGAACTAATGCTTATGCTAATATCAATTTAGTAAAATTCTTTTAGGCGTTTGAAAGTTATTAACGAAAAACCATAAGGTGGGCCTTATTTGGGTCACCTACCTTAATGAAAATACTAATTTCGAGCATGTACAAAGCACATGCTTCTTTATGCAATTCGGTCAATTCAAATTCTATATTAAAAAGTTATATTTTTTAAACTTTATAGTTTTTTTTAGAAAATAGGCATAATTTTTTTGTGAATTGTTTTTTACAACTAATTCACACAAATACATTTTGAACTTGTTAAATCTGGCAGGTACATTCTTTCTTATCAAAGTCGCTTTACATAATGTATACCCTCAGTTGGTAGCATTATCATTATTAGTTAGATATTTCTTTATTTCTAATGCTATCTAATAGATCGTCTAAGTCGGTGTGTATTTTCGTCACCAAGGCGAGTCGAAAGCCTACAAAAAGTTCAACTAAACGATGACAACCATCTACAATCTATGAACCATTTTTATGTTACTCGATTGTCTTTCCGCTTTCGACACAGAATTTAATAAAATAAAGGAAATAACAATGTTTGAACTGGCCGATCTCTTGTAAACGAATATTAAAACTGTCATAAGAAAGCTTATCACTCGCCTTTGTTTTTGAAATGCCCGAGGTCTGTTCCCCGCGTGACACAATTATAATTATAGTCACAAACAGGTCCAGTGTCTTGAATTGACCAGTGTCGCCCAATAAAATATGTTTTTAATTCATTTCGACACTAATAGAGAGCAACGCTTTCTTCACAAGCCTACAATAGGTTAGGGTATAGATGAAATATACATGGAAATGGATAAGTTGACCAATAGCTCAGGTGTTTCGTAGAAGAGGTGCATGAAATTTTTGAGATCAGGTTACCAAATGCATTGACACCGGATTAGCTAATTGCTAAAAGCCGCACTACCGCTGCTGTTAGGCAAGATATCTGGAGAAGGCATTGACGCATTGAATAGGGAATTAAAGAGGAGGAATTTCTTATCTTTAAACCGGCCTCTAAGCTTAGCTCCCCCAGATTGGCATTTTCTAATAATTAATTTGACTAATGTTTGTACCCCACAAATTATCGAATCAACAAGCTTCCGCAGGTTCAATGGACCTACAATTTACTATTCACAATTCAACTCCTGAACTATGCAAATATTCCGATTCTATGAAACTTTCTTAATTACCTTTGCATGAACTTTTCCACATTCACAAACCGCCTACTGTTGTTCCCAGTTCCGTGATTGTAGTGATGATTCTGTTCTACGGTTGCACCAGGGCCAACTCCTCCCCCAGCATAGGCTGTTGCGAATCCATTGCATTCCTCGCCGAAAGAACTTTCGTCGAAAGTATCTGTCAGCATTGTAAACAAAACAATTTCCATCAAAATTCAAATGCACAAGTTCATTGTACATTTATACACATTACTAACCCTGAGGAGCATAGTAACTTCGATTGGTTCTCGCACCGTGTTTGCGTTGATGCAGCGTGTAGTTCACCTTCGGATATGTTGAATTGAAGTGCACCTGACTGCGTGGCGTATACGCCATCGAAGAGTATGAATTCTTATAGGATGGTTTTGGCAAATAGTTTCCGGTCATGTCGATTCGTTTCATCGTAGGGAATCTGCAAAAGAAAACTAAATTTTTTGTGACTGTTATAAAAATATTTCTTTTCCTCACCCACCTCGAATTGACAGATTGTCTGGTGAAGCGTCCATTTAGGTTGTTCCCGTTACCGCTGCTGCTGGTGTAGGTGCTATCGGAACTTCTCCCATCGACTGAGGAGTCCGAGCACGACTTTGCTGTTATTCTTTTCCCGTTAATGCCGATGTATTCGCCTGTTAGAAATGACATTACCATTAGACAAAAAAAAAAACTGCAGACAATATCAATCGTTGTCATATGAACCATGTACGCATTTGTATAGCAGGTTATTTGTTTACGATTCAAGTGCAACTATGACACCAATTCAAAAGACTGTAGTGTCTACAAAAGTCGACTTACCACCATTGCTGGCGGTGGTGCCGCCTCCACCACCATTCCGTATCGATTTCGTTGACGTGTATTGCAATGGAACGGTTTTTCCCAGAACATACTGTATGCTGTTGTTGGCCATGCTATGATTGTCGTCCTGTGGAAACGGGGAATAAATACACATTGTTGACTTAGATTTTTTAGGGAAATTTTACCAAATTCATATTAATCACAGGGACACATCCAATTAGACGATATGCCAAAAATAGTTGTACCATTTTCAAATATCTCAACTTCTGCCTATATACAGTAACTGTTTTAATTTTTTCTATATCCGTTCTTATCCTTGCTCAACAAAAGTTCTAGACCAACTGGAGGTAAGCGTCGCAATTACATGCAACCAGAGTGGTTAGTGAAATAGGACGTCGCGATGGAGAACTAGTCCATCGGTGTGCTATATAGAAGAAAGTTGGACATTCGGAAACACACAACCCTACGGTGGTTTGAATGAATTTCATGGAGTGTAATTTTAGAGAAATTATTTATTATAACGTGACTGGGTGACAAAATCGATATTTATGCTGAAAATGCATGCAACGGATATGATCCTGGTCACACGGGGCGGGAAAGGGAAAGTTTGATGACGAACACCGCTCGGACGTGTTTCAAATTTGTCGCAGCTGACGTTATGGCTGTTGTAGCGCATAATAAAGTATGACGTGCGTGTGGCACAAAGTGGAGTGGATTGTTACCATTAGAGATTAAATTGTGTAATTTCTAATCCTGAATTTGTTTAAGATATCACGAACAGTCTTGAGCCATGATGTATGGTTGGTAGGTGTGTGTGTTATTTGAAGTTAGATCACGCATATCGAATCTGTTCTGTCGGCGCGCTGGTCACCAATCGGGGAAATGTCGGTGATAATATTTATTTATTAATTTTTTCTAAGGTCCAGGATCGCGTTTTGAATATTTCCATATGGAAATTAAGAGATTTGACGAGTTGGTTGCGGTTTGCAAGATGACAAAGCTTCTTAAGAGATGACAGTGACATAAATTCACAACCCTGCATGGATAATTAAATCATCTCCATGTCGTGCGGAACTTAACTCGAGGACAGTGCCGGAAGTGCTTCCAAATCTTACGAGAAATTCTTTAAACAAAAAACTATATAATATTCCATTTCATTGTGTTTTCAAGTACCTATAGTTGAACACTCTAGCTAAATTTAAATAAACTAAAGGGTTTTCTTTTGAAATCGTAGGTTATTTTGACACTAACAGCTGTTCCCCACTCGCAATCTTGAAAGAAATTCCGTATCATACCTCCGCAAACGAAATGAGTCGCTTTGCGCTTGAACAACGTTGGGAGATAGATATTGATAACCTATTTCCAAAATGAGTACTGTGTGCTTGTAGCCCAATCATTGCGTTTTTTTAAAAGAAGTTTTGGCCGGAATGAATCACCCACCAAGCCTGGTGTACACAAGTTTGTGCAAACAGTTCATGGGACTGGTATGCTATTCGACAAAACTCGTGTTCCCCGTCGTCGTATGCTGTGCACAGAATGTGGCTGCTGTAGCCGAGAGTGTGGGACTCAGTTCACGAACATCAACTCGACCATTTTTCTTCGAAAATGAGGTTGGGAACAAGCAAAAGTGGGCGTTACAGAGCCATGTTAACCGTCCCGTAATGCTCCGATCACCCTTCGCCATTTCGAAAACAATCGATAGCCTTCGGAATTATTTCGCAATAGATTGCAATAAACAATCCACTTACTTGTAAATCGATAACTTGCAAAATAATGATTCAAACACCGTCTAAAAATAATAATTTCGTATTATGAATAAATAAACTCACAGACGTCGCACAATCCGTGTTTGCATCCTTTACCCCAACTCCAAGTGCGAGCATTTCGTGGGGCGCACGATACCTTTTCGATTCCTCATTACTGTTGAATAAAAAAAAAAGAAACATTCAATCATAAACACAATACTCTTTAAATCTAGATGCAGCCCCTTTTGCGACTTGGAAACATTCCAACAATAAAGCGCCACCTATTCGCCAGCCAACAACGAAAATACTTTCAAAGTTCGACACAATGAATAGCACCGCATGCGACCAACCGGGAGCACAATCGATTAACTCGATAGCAGAAACCCCGTCGAAGGACCGTAAGGCGACGGTCTTAGTTCCACTTCTGGCTACCTTCAACGAGGTTACTATACTTACTTGATGCATAACGAAAAAATAAAAACGTCGAAGAAATAAAAAATCGATGTTAAGTTGCCGTGCACATGTCACTCACGTTGGCACTTAATTGATGGACTTTCAGCTCCAATTCGCATGCAAATGCCGCACTATTTGGCCAGTGTATGCCAATTGTTTACCTATTCATGGAGTATTGACAGTAACTTTGCTGATTGCGGTACTTGTGGGCACGTCGTTTCAAAGATGTCGGCGAAACTGACCCCACACCAGAGGCTATCCACTCCAAATCGGATCCCATCTGCGATTCTCGGTCATGACTCTGTGGCGACGGAACTCTCAGAGTATACTGGACGGTTCCATCTGTACTGACAAGTGGTAGCTGTTTGCGTGATAGTCTCGCCTTAACCGCTGCGAACAGTTGATTTCCATTCTCCCTTGTCTCAGCGAGATCCTGCACCACTTCCAGAACTACACGCGGCGATGTCACTTGCCCCAGTATAGCAAGCACATCCAACGCTGCTTGACGGACCCGCTTTTTACGATCCAGAGCTGCCAGAGTTGCACTTGTTACACAGGTGTTGGTGTCGAAACAGGTACTGGGGAAGGTCATCAGAGCATACATCACCATTTGTAGTGCGTTCTCACGAAACTATATGCAAAAGACAGAGACAGGAAGCTTCGTTAAACAATGACTAATTAAAGCGACTTGCACATTGCACAAGAAACAATAAATGACGGGCAGCTAGGCAAGCGAAAGGTGAAACCTCTACCCGCCACTTATTTATGCAAGTGGAGCAGCAGCGAAAGCAACCGCACTCGTGCGACCTACCCTTGAGCTCTTTGCATGCAAAAAATCGTCCGATATTAGCTTGAGGACAATTACAGCCGGTGGCAGACGTTGCATTAAAGCTTTCGAGGCACGATTCGCACCCGGTCCTCCCTGACGGCAAAGGCCAGTGATGATTTGTACCGTCCGATCCTCGAGATTGTCCAGCGGAAGTCTTGAAATCAGGTTCATTAATACACGACGCTTGTCTTCGGCCACTTCGGGGTTTTTCTCCGACGAGAGAAGTGTCCGCAGCAGGGAGTCCAAACATGGCTGCACAAGTGCTAGGTTTTCGGAGGAACGTAGTGCATCCTCGAGGGCATAGATTCCATTCGAACGTTGTCGCCAGTCCTGCAAAGGATAAATAATTGAAAAGTTTAGTTGTGTAAATATTCTGGAAAAGTCCTTCGGCTGAGTTTCAATAGCGCTGCTGTACACGACATTTCTAAGCGGAAGCAAAAACTTTGAAACTGTCGTTAAAACGATAGAGGCAACTATTTTATATTGTTCAAAGAATTTCCCATGTGTTCTGACTGGGGTGTGCGATATGCTGGGGATAGATTCTGTAGAAAATTGAAAGTTAATCGGTTATTGACCCAATAACCTTTGTCAAGTATATGAGGAGTTGAACTATATCTATTTTTTTTGTGTCGGATGGGAAAATATAATCGACTTTGTTAATAAGCTACAATTGACACCAGTCAAGGATAAACACGCCCGATTTCTAATAAATATGGCAGCCGTAGATGTATATGTTTTTTTCCAGCTGTACCTACTTAATTTTCGACTATCAATACCTATCCATCTTAGTCACATGTCTCAAACTTCTCTTGTGTGTTGCAATGTTGTAATATGTACGCATTGCCTTGAATTTGTCCGGAATCACAATGCTACAAGATATTGAGCCTTACTAATTACCAATTCTAATCTATACTTAAAATATATGGAAGCTCACAATATGCTCGACTTAGAATTTATTAAGAATACAAAAGCTAGCATTTTCATTCAAATTTATCTTTGGTAAGGTTAAAAATAAATATTGAAGTTCAAAGTGTGGTCTAATTTAAAAGTCAGACAGTAAAATAGAACTTCGAAATAGAAATGACATTAAAAGTTGTATAAAAATTGTGTCTTCGTCGTTTACAATGAATTTTATTATAATCTTTTTCGAGTTACTGCAAGTTTTCCATTTAAAGCAGCCTCGACGTAGGGATTTTTTTTTTAATTTTAATGAAATTCCATTCTAAAACAGTGAAACTTTAAATATAACAAAATTGTGCTAAACGGTATACGGCAAAAGACCAAACTTACGTGGAGGCAGATTAAATTTTATTTAAGTTGAACTGCGTAACTATTGCCAGATTTCTCTTGGTTATACCGAACGTATACTTAAAGTAATAATTTAATTTAAGCTTTTAGGAACCATTGTTAATTTATTATGAATTAAGAAGAAATAAAATTAGCTATCTATCTCAACATTTAACAAGAAGATAAATTGATACAGATATCTATAACCCATTCCATACATATGTTCCAAAGTATTTTGCAAATAGCTCTGAAATTTACTATTCAACCTCTAGCCCTCAATGTGTCCACTACTTTCTCCGTAAACCATCACAACATACAGAGGTTACAAATTTAACCCCATCATACTGCATTATGAATTAATTTTACATATCGAATTTAAAAATCAATTTTCAGAAAAAGCGCTACGAGTACATCAGCAAATTTCCAATCTTCAGCTTGGCTCTAAAAGTAGTGCTACTTCGATGCACCGCATGCCGGCAAAGTCAATTATAGAAAGTGAATTCTTACCCTTGTCGAACCTACCCTTTTAAAGTACAGAGTACAGGTACACTGAAAATACAAGACGATAACAAAGAAATTCATCGCTTGAAATTGATTTTTAATAATTCATTAGAAGTGGATTAAGGTAACGTGAGGAGTTGTTGTTGTTTTGTTCTTTTTTCTTTTACTTTCCTCAACACAAGATGGATTCCCTTGGTGTAGGCTGCTTCGTGAAGTACTATAGGCTCCCCACGGGGTACTGCTCAATTAAAATAGTGAATGTATCTTGTAGTTGTTGTAGTTGTTAGCAACAACTGCTGTAACCTTGTCAGCTGAACTGGACATGGACAATGGGTTTGTTATGGTATGCCCTTAAATTAGCCTTACCAGTGGGGTAGGTTTCCCTTTGCATTTACGTATCTATAACTTGGTGTACAATAGTTTCTTTTCTTTACGTGTCGCTGTCGCATGAGAGATAGCAATTCCGGATCGATTTCGGGTGATTTTATGAAGTTGTCGTCCAAATTTATTCGGAATTACTAGATCTCGTGTGATGGGTGAGGAGTCGTTTGTGTTAAATGTTTGAGGTTAGATTTAGTTCAATGGGTTTCTTGTTGACTTAACGAGGCTTATAATTTACTAAAGTGGTGAAATAAAGATTCTTGATAGAGTTATGTTTTTTTTTGGTGTGAATAAAGATAACTGTAACTGCATAGAGTTTTATTTCAAGATTGCTATTGATTGGCTAGAAAATTTAGAGAATCAACACTTAAGTCTTTTCTCACATATTGAAATTCTAGTCAGTTCAAATTTTAGAGAACGAGCATACGGACCAGGAATCACTCGGCTAACAAAGCTGTTAGATAACACTTGAAATAGTTGGGATATCTAAATTGCAGCTGTCCAACTCTTTAAGGATTATAATAATAATAATAATAGTTGGCGCAACAGGTCTGTAGGGACCTAGCTTCTCGCAACCATTCGTTTTGTGTGTGTGTGTGTTTTTTTTTTAATTTTTGGAACGAACGGAAGGGATCCACAATTTTATGCCGATTACAAACGGCTAATTTGAGAAGCTCTTTCATGACAGTTATACTCTCGGATGTTTGTCAGACGTTCGTGAGAGGTGGCGCAGTGAAAAAACTCTGAGTTGGAATTTGGGTTTTTGTGGGATTCGAACCTGGGACCAGCGATGCCAGATGTGTGGATTTTTCCCCTTTTTGGGGAATTTTTCAATCAATGGGGAAAAGGGGGAAAAGTGCCCTTAAAATTGGGAAAATTGGAAATCCATGCATGTTTATTATTTTTGCATAATTTAAAAATAAAACTCGTGTAGTTAACTTGCCAATATCTCCCGAACAAAAAAACATCACCGCGTTTATAGAATCTAAGCGATTTAGCTCGAAACTGAAACACTTGCGGAATTTTACAGACGAAAAGTATGCGCAAAATTGTTCAAAAAGTTGCGTTGATCTTTGCATAGATAAAAAAATGCTTAGATTAGTGTATCGATATTTAATAACTTGAATTAATATAATTTATAACTAAAGTAGGTACCTGAAATATTTTTGTATTAATATATATATTTTTTATATAGGTACCTTTAAATTTATAATTTACTTTCAACCTGCCTCGTTATTTATGAATTACCTATGGTGCCTTTTAAATCTATTCAACCTACCTGCAATATTTGCTTTTAATTTAACCCATTTTGTTTTTTTATTACCTTCTTAAAAAAGATGGCTTAGGCCCCAGTTATAGCTTTCATTGAAATGCATCATTGAAAAATTTTGATTTACGATTTTAAGACCATTAATCAAACAATATTGGTTTTAGTTGGTATCAAATTAAAGCTAATCAATTGTGTAATCTTTTTACGAAAAAAAATTACTTAATTATAATTAAAACTTTTCTTTAAATCCACTTTTATTATTTCACTGATCAGTGAAATCGTTCAATGATCAGTGAAATCGTTCAATGATCAGTGAAATAATAAAAGTGGATTTAAAGAAAAGTTTTAGCCCGAATTAAGTTATTTTTTTCATAGAAAGATTACACAATTGATTAGCTTTAATTTGATACCAACTAAAGCCAATATTGTTTGATTAATGGTCTTAAAATCGTAAATCAAAATTTTTCAATGATGCATTTCAATGAAAGCTATAACTGGGGCCTTAATAAAATAATCTTTTTTTTATTATGTTAAAAATGCGTCTTTACTTCAATGAATTGAAATGGGGAAAAAAGTGGAGAAAAAACGGATATGGAATGGGGAAAATTTTTAAAAAATTCACCAAAAATTTAGGCAAAAAAAATCAGGCATCACCTTCTGGGACCTTTAAGGATTATGATCTAATTTTCTTGATGTAATCTGGTGGATGAAGTTTTCAAAATTGTAATTAAGTTTCACTATCGTGAATTGAACGTCAGTTTTCAGTTTTTAAGTTGTGCAAGAAATGATTTTTTTTTACAAAATTAAGGTTAATAATAATAATAATAATAGTTGGCGCAACAGGTCTGTTGGGACCCTGGGCCTAGCTTCTCTCAACCATTCGTTTTGTGTGAGTTTTTCATTTTTGGAACGAATGGTAGGCGCAGTGGCTTAGTGGTTAGTGTGTTCGACTACTAAGCGAGGGGTCCCAGGTTCGAATCCCGCAAAAACTCAAATTCCAACTCAGGGTTTTTTTCACTGCGCCACCTCTCGTGAACGTCTGACAAACATCCGAGAGTATAACTGTCTTGAAAGAGCTTCTCAATTAGCAGTTTGGAATCGGCATAAAAAAATTGCAGAAAATTAAGGTTAGTGTACAAATACATTTCCTTTCGGCATGACCAAGGTGGCAGATATTTTTGGGTTGAAAGAAGAAAACGTGAGAGACCCGAATATCATTTCAAAAATTAACATGCCTGATTGTACTTTTTTCAAATTGTATGTCTCACGAAATCCCCATCCTTCACCTTCACGAATCAGCAATAAATTCGTAACATAACAAGCAAAATATTGTAAGCATATGTAAGTGTTGCATAGTGCTTCCCCGAGTCATATCATGAAAAACTAAAATGTTGAATCGTTGAACAACTCTAGTCCCGCATCAGGTTTATGCCAGTTGAAATCTTGCAATAAAATAAATCAGCTCGACTCCCCCTCGTTGTGCTTTTGCTTTTACGGTGACCTCCATTCTGGACATTCGACAATTCAATACCAGAAAGTAGGTACGCACTTTTTACGTACAAAATGGTCTTACATCATATAACCGGTTTATGAGAATAACAACAAATTGGGTTAATACTTCAAAATCACGAAATTGCCAAAAAAAAAACGACACGTTCTACGCTCGCACCTCATCACGACCGAAAAATTCTTTGCCAAACTAAAATACTCATATACTATGTAAATGCAATCATAAAACAGTTGAAATAACGCAAATCCGGGGTGAAGGAATAAGTTATGGTGGAGCCTGACAGTGGAATTGGACATACGTCAGGGTCGGTGGTTGTTCATAAAACATGCATGACCCACTTTGCAGTCTCACCACCGTAACCACTAAAATAGCTCTTATGGTAAACAAGGGTCCGCACGTGCAAATTGCTTACCTACAGTTATTTTTTTCGGCAAGTGTTGTTTATTTCCTCGTTAACGAATTTTGAAACGCAACAGATTTCCATACCCCAGATAATTTGGTTGCTGTGCTTTTTTGGTAGTAGAACTTTTAAAAGGATGATGGTAAACTTTTTACAGGTTCTGTTGGAATGATTTATGAATATGTAAAACTGTATTGACATGCTAGCTGGGGTTTTGTGGAAGTTCCATAACTATAATGAGACTAAATTAAATCACAAAATATAATCCTCTTTAAGCGTTTGCTGGTAAGGGAAACGGGAAATAGTTATAAGCCAATGGAAAACTCTGAACTCAGCACATGAAAATAAAATTAGATAGTATAATTGTCAGAGCTGACCATCTCGAAACTGGATGTGAAAAAAGTGTTCGCTAATCTTGTACTGGGGTTCCCGGTTCCGCTTCCACATACCTACTTGTGGCAAACCCATAAACCAGTGATTTAGCTCTTAATGATGTTTTCGTCATTCGGAAAATAGACCCTTGTTGTACAAAAGCATTCAACCAGTGAAGGGAGAAGCCGCAGAATATTGAATGAAATACAAAATTCATCAATTTTCCACCTATTTAGAGTGTTCACCTTAGATTAGATAAGATTAATTGGCGGAGGTGGAAGCAGGTTGCCATATCACTGCGGCCACGAGTGGGCCTATTGTGATTTCTTCCCTTTATAGCTCACTCATGATACCGGACTTAGTGATGAGTCTTTCCTTTCTAGTCCAATAACTACAATTCAATTCAATTTATTTGCAGTACCTACCTATAAAGTTGTTTTACAAAGGAACTAATTATTTAGTTTAAGAGAAATAGAACGTAGTTCTTTACATTAACAATATAATATGTGCAATGGGTATGACAAACATATTTTAATATTTTATAATAAACTAGCGAAACACACTGCAGCGCCATCTGCCAGACTGATTTGTAAATCTAAACCATCCAGGGCGCCTCCCAAACTCATAAAAAAATCAAATCGGTCCAGCCGTTTAGGAAGAGTTCAGTGACATACGCACGTATAGTAGAATTATTTATATAACAATATAAGAGAAAACAATACAAGAAAAAAAATATATACTACTCAATTAACTTTGATTATCTGAAAAAGTACATATTTCCAAAAAATTAGTTTGGAGTCTATATAAGACTAATTTAATTGCTCTGACGTTTGCTCTATTGCGAAGTCGGACTGTCGAGTAAGACCACGGTAGGTTAAGCATAAAATTGTAATTATCATTTTCAACAAAAACATAATTTTTAACTCGAAGGTGTGCACTGTTTGAGCTATTTTTCTTTATTATTTTTGTCACTTTCCAAAACAACCATCGATAGACACACCTAAAGTTACATTCATCAATTTTCCACCCATTTAAAGTGTTAACCTTTCTAGTCCAATAACTACACGTCCTTCAAGCTTAAGTTGATAACCCTTTATTTGCATGAACAAGAAAAGAAAAATCTACCTAATAATGCCTTATGGGGCTAATTGCAATTTTTCAATTTATTCCTTGCACGCGATTTCCACTCACTCAACTGCAAAGTATAGTGGTATTAAATGTCACACTGGCTGTTCGATTAGTTGACCAAACAGGAGCAAAAATAAGGCCAAACCCCGGCGTAAAATGCTGAGCCCATTGTAGCAATTCGTCCGTGCTAATGCACATATGGTTATGCCATACACGGATGTCGATTACATTTTCTGGAAATATGCATTTTCCAATAGGCCAATCCCTTACCAATTGCCCTTCAATCATAATTCAGTGAATAGGTTTTGATGGAAGCTTCATGGTAGGTATGTATCTATGCAATTACTACACCTAAAGTAAATTTAATTGCTTTTAAAAGAATACTGAAGAACTTGCATGTGGCATAGCAGAAGACGGACACGGAGAACATATTTTGGTTTTATGGTCAAAATATGTTAAGGAAATATATAATAAATAAGTTTTTCTGTTTCACAAATTGATGCTTTGGACCTCTCGTTATTAATATGTTCCTTGTGGTACAAATAGTATTTACCCTCAGCTAGAAGTACGACCCTACAATATTCATAATAATTAATCATTGTATAAAAGAAATATGGATTCGATGCGGTTATGGTAATAATGCGTCGCATTAATTACAACTCTGTAATTCAGTTGAAACGCTCGACCCAGTTTTGTTTACAGGAGAAGTCGAAGCATATTGCCAGCGCAACAGTGGTTGACCTTTTGTATTTGTATGCATATTCCGTCATACGACTTGTGAAAACATGCAATTATTTCCAAATAAATGCTTGCCCAGAAGGACGAATTCATACTGTGGTGGGGGCAAAATAATCACATCTAACTCAAATACACGTTTTTAATCTTGTTCTTATCTATCTCGGATACCTTATGAATAATTACTTTCCGCCTGGAAGAAATAAGAAGAAAGTATAAGAATTCTTGCTAAGAATTGATTTGCTGGTAGATGTTCGCATTTTATCCATCCGCGATGGTTTTTATGAATCACAGCCGATTCTTCTACTTAGATTTGTCGTGACACCAACAACTCTACACGAGACTGTAATGTGTTCTTAGACAAAGTTCCAGCGAACGGTGTCTTCTTCGAATCCTCCAAAGTGAATTAAATGCAATCAGCCGAATTGTTGTGTTGTAAAAAAAAGATCGATGGGCTAAAAAAGAACTGATGATCAGACGCATCGGTTCGTTGTACACCAGACTGTAAATGAATTGTTGGGTTGCATGGAAAACGGACAAATCGAAGGTAATATTGCCAGGAGCAAAAAAAAAACGATTTTTCCCACTTTTAAGTGTGATCATTGGGAAGTTATAATTTGTTTGTTTTTTGAGGCCAAGGATAAATAATAAAAAATTAGTAATTTTCCACATCTAGTGCATCTACTGCATTATAATTAATCTGCTTTCATTTCAGCCGCAGTAAACGAATGTAAAAGCAAGTGGTAAATTTTACGTAAGAACATCTTACAGGATTTATTGAAAAATGTTTTATAATACATACACATAAATAAATGCACACTTAACGAGGGACGCAAAAATCAATTTTGATTTTTAAACTTTCCCAACAGTCTTCCTTCCAAACTATTATACCGTGTCAATGTTTAATAGATATTTTTTTTACAATATTCCCTGTTTCGTTCGTATCATGTTACACGGCAATGTACGAGTATGTAGTACAAAATGCTCAAAAAAATGTCCTAGGGTAAAACCTTACAACCCACCATTTAGCCATCATTTGCGTTATAAAAAATAAATTGAATGCAACATCAATTAAAGTGCAAACGCACTATATACGAGTACACATAAGAACCTGTAGCAATTATGGTGGCACTTTCACACTTATGTCCCGTTTTCCTGTTAAACGGCTTTGGGAAAAATTAAAACTGCCCGCACGTTCACACGTACAGTGCCGTACAAGCGTACATATTGCCACGCGATTGCCATTTACGTTGCGATAAAACACCCCAGCTATTATGTGCATTTTTTGTCCAGATTTCCTGCAGGATAACGTTTGTCAGGAATTGGGGAATAAACAAATCTAGGCCAAATATAAGAATAAAAGAAATATGACGAGCATTTGGCTGTAACAGACCAGCCATACAACCGGTGTCCTTCGGCCATAGGCAAACGAATTATTTCAAAGCAACACAGTCATAGAAGGACCACGGTAATTGTGTATATCGCTTTCCAGCCACACCGCATGCATTACCGTGGGCGATGAGGAAGAAAATTAATTCGGACAAACAATTTTGTGTGGTTTGTTTTACGTGCTTTCCCTTTTATTTGCCCCTATCCTTTTTTTTTTTTTCTTTTTGGGGCAATCAACCGGGCTGGGAAATTATGGGAATTACCATACATTTCGGGTAACTGGGTTAAGTGAAGACCAAAATTCACGTAAATGTGATTCAATGCTGCGGGAAAGTACATATTCTGCTTTTGCCGGAACGACTTTAACAATATAAGCAACAGGCTTGGTGGACACTGAACAGATTCTTAAATCTATGGACTATGAACTCAAGCTGAACTGAAAAAAAGTAATATGATTTCGTATGACAAACATCTATGTTACTATGTGTTTTGTCAAATAGACTATTTCACTTTCAGAAGCATCAAAAAGACTCCAATATTTTTAAAAAAAACTTAAAATCTGGCCTAGCGCAATAATCCCTTCTCAATTATCTAGATGTCAAGAAAATGTTTGTTGACTAAGACAATTCTTCACTCTATTTTATTTTAAGTACAACTTCTGTATTACTTGCGAATGACTACCAACAATGACGCCCGTGCTCCCCTAATCCTTTCATCATAATTAAATTATTGAATTAAATATTTGCCAAATATCGCTGAACACATGCTTTTCATAGGACATCAACCCATTCCGGGTCACTTTTGTTGGCTGGGCAAATAAATCAGAGCTTTTCTTTTTGATTTGTGTTGGAGTAGTTGTGTGTGTGTCTGTCATTGCGGCGCAATATCCAACAGAATAAATATTCATTTTATTAATTTGGCAACCTTGATGTTGCTCTAAGTCCAGACGGAAATGTTACAATTTGGTGTTTGACTTCAGGGATATAATTACGAATATTTTGTCCTCAACGCTAATTTGTATTCCTCCCCTTAAACCCTCAAAAAAGACACATGCTCTAATGAAAATAAGTCCTTAAGTAATAGACCACGTTTACAATAATTAAATTGAGTGCACTCCACCACTACTCACCCCTGATCTCAAGTCCATTAAAACTTCATCGTCAACTATATCGAGTTCCTCCCAGGACGTCGGGGGCTTCGGCTGTTCCTTTGGCTGCTCGTTTCTATTGATTTTCTCCCCAAAGTCATCATCCTCCATGCGGATACTGGCTCGTCGTGCCCGTACTGGTGACGGCTCCCTTTGCAGGTTGTGTAGTACTTCGATTTCCTTGTGTGGGGCCTTCGGGCTGATTATGTTGTCCACTGAACTTACACTAAGTCGTTTGAATGGTGATCTAGGTGATGTATCCTTGGGCTGACTTTCGGTGTCCTTCTTTCGTGGTGATACTGGTGGTGTCGCCTCAGATGTTGGGGTGGTTGCCGCACTGTCAGTGGAATCGAGCTTTTGTATTAAACCAGACTTTGGACGACTTGGAGGGGGCCCCGCAATTGGTTTGGTATTGTCATTGGGGATATCCAAGCTGAGGGGGTTTGTTTTGTCAGACTCTGACTTTCGCTCATCGTTTGTTGTTGCAGCGTCACTGTCGGGGGTACGCATTTTCACGATTTCACCGCCAAAAGTAACTCGCTTTGGGGTCCTTGGGGTCGCTGGTGTTGCATGGTAGTCATTCTCGTTCCTGCGATTGATTTCTTCTACCTCGCTGTCGGAGAGGACATGAATGATACCCGCCGTCTCCATCGGTGGACCGCTAATGACTTCGTCCTCCACGCTACTGGGGTATGTGTCGGGGGCTTCGGAATCATCTTTTTCTTCCAAGATTCTCATCGTCAAGGTGTCGTCGTTGATTTTTATTTCGGTCTCCATGATAACCTTCTCCTTGGGCGAATTGCAACCAACCGGAGCACCCGAAAATTGCAGCATTTTCTCTTCATCCGGAGACCTCCAGCAGCCATCTAACTGGTTCGCGGCATACGCGGCCCCTTCTGAGTCCAAAGCTGCCATCATACGCCAGGATTTTGTACTCGAATTGAGCTCCTTGCTCTCGCCCACACCGTACACGCTACACAACAGTTCGAACTCTCTATACGCACCATGAGACATGTACTCTGCGAATTCCCTATTCCCAATCAATTCCCGAATTTTAGTCAGAACTTTTAAGGTGATTTCCTGATGAGTCACTTGACCCATTTTATTGACCAGCATATCGATGGTAGTCCGCAGTATGTAATTCCTCTTAGTCGTGTGCAAAGTGGATTGAACCAGTGCTGGTAAGGATAACATAACACCACATGTTAGGCGTCCACCAAACGGCTCATTTGTGATTTTTTGGTTCAGACCAATGTCCAGTATTTGCAGGAGGATGGTCTCTGGCATATCGGTTTCTGCCAGATAGACCCGCAGGCAGTCTAGTGCTCCTTTCCGGACGGTAGGAGCCTGATGCCCTAAGTTCTCCACTAACTGCGGCACCAATGGGTCCATGTATGCATCAGCCTTCGGGCCGAGTACCACTAAAACATCCACCAGCACGCGTAGGGCATGCTGTCGAACTTGCCATTCGGCGTCACGTAAACGTTCAAGGAACTCGTTGAACATTTCCATTGGAGAAACCTCGTCCGGAAGAGTGCGTGTCCTTAGTATGTACTCCCACAACGGAGTCAGTTGTAGAACTGAACCGGGCCGCTGTGAGCCGGCCGACGAAAGGTGTCCCTGTTGTTGGTGATGGTGCCTCCTCGCCGACCGCGGCGTTGACGCGAGTACATGACGTTGCTGAGAGGCTGGCTTAGTGGACAACTCGCTATCATTCACTGAATTCGAATCCTTTCGCGTAAACATCCGGCGAAAAAACATATTAAATCTATTCGATTAATAATAATTATGCAACGAACCCGAGCATGGGGACGGATTTTAAGGACAAAACTAACACTAGAACCGAACCGGATTAGGTAGAACTCATGACTGAGGTAATGGCGAGGATTTCCAAGCTTTTTGT
The DNA here is from genome assembly GCA_949126925.1 of Cheilosia vernalis. NCBI lineage: Eukaryota > Metazoa > Arthropoda > Insecta > Diptera > Syrphidae > Cheilosia > Cheilosia vernalis. The sequence continues at coordinate 11,029,288 of OX421362.1, forward strand.
AGCCAAATGCATGTCCAGTATGAATCGGTAATTGGTGGTGAGCTGAGTAGAGCTTTTCTTCGGCGATGGACACGCGCAAGTCCTGCAGCCGCTCACATGTGGCTCTGTCCAATGTTACTCATATTATACCCTGTTGAATGGGGCTGTTTTGGATGTGGTCCTTTGGCACGTACGTGCGCGTTTCGAATGACCTGGTTCGGCTGATAACAGAGTTATGAATTTCAATGTTCCCGGTGGCGAAAGTTGTTGAAGTGAAAGTATTTTTGTTCTGCTTGGCCTATAGAAAAATGTATGGCGCGTCGATTCCAAGTATTTCCTACGTCTTGTGTGCGGTTACTTTTTTTTTTTCAATTCGTGTAGGTGGTTTGGCTAGGTCGTGGGGGTGGAACAGGATGTCGGGTAGACTCCAGCTATCGCCGAAGTGAAAGTAAGCAATTTTCGGTTAATGATCGAAGAGATTAGCGTAAGGATAAGATTTTTTGTCGTGCTCCTTTGGGCTTATAGTTTGTGAATTTTTATTTCCTGCTAATGAATTGAATTGAGAACAGGTTCTTAGGGACTTTTAATAGTTTGCATTAAATCATTTTGATATGCTTCCGGAATCGGGTTTTCGGGTCTTTTGTGTTGGGGTGCTGCTTATTATGCTTTTGCTTCCTATTTGTTTGTAGTTTTAGGTGACTAGTTAGGCTGATTAGACAGAATAATTAGAAGGCTTTGGAACATATCGACTCCAGTTCAAGCTTTATTCAGTCTAAGTTGTTTCGGAGAAGCTCCTATGATACAGTTTTGTCTGGTACAAAATTCAATGTAGAATGGATATACTTTGCTGCTTACGTCTTTGAAATTCTTTGCTCTCCCAACGTTAGCTCGGCCGGGTTTCTGGGTTATCAAGAATAGTTCTCTCAGCGATGGCGATCATTCTGTCCAAAAACTGTAACTTTCCGCAAGTTTTTCGCTACTCTTGCACAGTTTTCCCTTTGAGCGAGTTAATCACAGTTTTAGAACAAAACCGTAGTGTTAACTTTTAAGGCGTCAAATATTTTAATTACCGAGAGCTATCTGCTCTTTTTTTTCGTTTTCCTCGATATTACAGTGTCCCTGTCCAGGTGCCCCACATAATCTAACACGCATAACTTACTTCGTATTTTAACTTTTTCTTCTACGTCGTAAGAGAAAGATATTGCTTTCGTTCAAAATTTCGAACTCGATATTACGATGATAGAGAAACTCAAAAAAGTGGGTCGCAAAATTATGTCCGGTCTGTCCGTTCTTCCACAGGAATGCAGCCTAAACGGCTGCGCGGATTTTGTTCGTACTTCATATTTGGAGTTTGTGGGCTTACAGTTCGGGAGGTTTTTTTTTTCTGCAAAGGTAACCTAAGTGTTATTGGTACCTACTTCCCATATAAAATGTTCGTACCAGTTTGATTTGATTGAAAACGGCTCCAACGATTTCAACCAAAATTGATATTTAAGCTTAAGTAGGTGAGGTTACCATGACTGTATACCCAGTTTTTGGCTAAAAATTCCAATAACGGTATGTACTTTTGAATTTTCGACATATCTTGAAAACGGTCCATACGATTGAAAAAAAATATCATTTCTAAGGTAACTAATAGCAAAACTCAGTTTTTCGCTATATTATCGGCAAATGGATTTATGAAAATAGCAATTTTTTTAAAAATTTGGTATTGTTTAGTTTACCTGAAAACGGCAATAACGATTTTGAACAAAATGCAAACTTAGAGTCAAATTGACGATTTAAAAATTATTGCGTCCTTTATTTTCAATTCGAAGCACCGAAAACGCCAATTTTAAAAACTGCTCATATCTCGAAAAATCCATCTTCGCTTCCGATAAAACTTTAAAAACAAATGCTTACATCCCGAATAATGACTTATAATCGTCTTTCAGCTAAATAGTTAAACAAAGTATTTTTCAAACTAAGCATTGTCATATTTGGTACTGTTTTGCCTGCTAAATTTTACATAAACCGCTCTAAAGATTTTGATCAAAATACATTTTGGGATAGTAAAATAACAATAGGATTCCGTACCTACTTAGTTTTTTTCTTTAAAAAATCGAATAAACAAGATTTGTAATTATTCTCAAAAATTACTACCCAAACCTCGATCTGTGTTCTTATACATCCTTTTAAAACTCAATATCGCACCTCCATTAAAAATGCATAACAGCGACCCAAAAATTAATTTTAGCTAATTGTATTCTTCTTTTTAACCATTTTGAGGGTTGGGGTCAAAATTCTTGCGAGGTCAAAATTCTTTTTTCAAAATTCAGTTTTTTAAAATTCAGCTTTACAAAATTCTGCTCGCTCTTTTTAACATTTTTTTTTTTTATGTAAAAACATACTCACTTGTTATAGAAAAAGAGGTAAAAGGAGTTTTGTTATTGGTTTTAAGTTTGCTCTCTTGGTTCAGACAAATATTCTGTTAGTTAGTGAGTGAAAATAAATATAACTTTTTTTTTTTGTGTGTTCCTGCTACCCACCTTATATGAAATATATTGTAATTTGTTGACAAAGTTGAAAAATATTTGTTTTCTTTAAATCCGTAAATTGGAAAAAAAAACAGAATTAGCAGAATTCATTTGTTTAAAATATTGCCTGTCAGAATTTTGAAAAGCAGAAGAATTAGTAGAAATATAGTACTTTTGAGTAGGGTAAGGCGAGGAGGGTTTGACAAAAAAACGATGATACGTCATTTTGAACCAAAATTTAGCACACCGTTAAAAATGTCGGGGTATGAAACTTTCCTTATATATTTGACTTTAAAATGGTGTATATTACAATTGTGTAATCTAAAGGGTTCTCATGATGTGGAGCGAAAAAGAAATATAGTAAAAGTGTAAAATCCTCCCACTTTATAGGAGGATTTGACATTGCCTTAGGAGGTTTTGACAATAGGTAGGAGCATTTGCCAGCGTACGAACTTTCATTTAAAAAGGTAACACAAAGATCATTTTGTTTTGAAAAAAAATATCAAAATATACAGAATAGTTCATAAATTAAGTTGTAATCATTTATTATAAAAATAAATATTAATTCAGCGAACATCAAGATTAGAAAAATCTACGTTAAATTTAAGTTTCTCCTTGGATCTGGAGGTTCGAGGCATTTGCACAGGGCTTAGAAGTTTTGCTACTAAGTCCGTTGAAAGTGCAAGCCTAACGTCTTCCACTAAAAACTCATAAAAAATATTTGATTTATTTTGTCTCCTAAAATATTTGGTTGTATGCGGTAAATTGTCAAATCCTCCGTACTCTAAGTTGTTAAATCCTCCTTTGATCGCACTTTAACTTTATATTTCAACTTATCAAAATTGTGCAGTATTTTCAATAAACACTGTTGCTATGTTTAATAAGTATGTTTTTATAGTCACAATCACTAAAGTTACAAAAAAAAATATTGGTATTTACACGTGGTTTCCCAACAAAGAAAATATACAAAATTACCAAAAAAGTCGACCAAAATCAAAAAAAACGTGCGTTGGGCTGTAAGGCGGAGATACAATCGATCTTTTCATTTGTGTAACTCATAACATAGCAGGCAAAGCAAATTCGGATTTTGGCTCTCTTTCGCGTTATGTGTGACTTTACAATTGAAAATGACAAAGCCTCCTTTCGTCAAATCCTCCTCGCTCTACCCTACTATATATTTCTTCAACAGTATATAGAACGCAAAGTCAAAATATAGTACAATACTATATATTATAGTACTGTTGGGAACCCTAGCCCTACTCCTTCCAGTCATAGACACCTTAAACCAGCGCTACTAAAATATTTTCGTCAAAAATAAAAACATGCCCTAGCAGTCAGAAAACAGAAACTCCGACTACACTTTGCCTTGTACTCAAAAATCTTATAAACAGCAAGAGCACACATTTTCTGTATTTTATGTAGCATTGCTTTCCTTACCTATCCAGCCTATACCTACCTAGTAAAATAAGAAAACAACCAATCAAACTGTTGATCAACGAGAAAGTTTCGTTCGACCTAGTCGTGTACTTTATTTTTCAGTTCCATCAACTTCATCAATTTTGCGATGGATATCAGAGAATAGATCTATTTTCCTCAAAACTGGTTTAAAAAAAAAAACCCCGATTTTTGTAGTCGGCTTACCTTCTTGTAATGTTATTTGTAGACCCAGCGGTAGAAGATACACCTGAAGCTTCATTGGACCTTCTTTTCAAGCTTGTTACTTCCAATTTGAAAACAACATACAACAACTGAGAAAAAATCACATAGGTAAACATTTTTTCGTATAAAAACATTTATTTTCTAATAATTTGCTTTTATTATACCTAGATTAGAAATATTCTTAAGAATCATGGGCTAATATTAAGAATTTGGATTTTTACAAAAATCATGTTCTTCTCATCAAGCTTAATTATTTAACACATTTTGTTTGCTTTTTTTTTTTTTAAAAATGTAACTCTCAGGCTTTAGATTGACACACGCACAAATGTGTGTATACACAAAGTTATAAGAAAAAGTGAGTTTTTCATTTAATTTTATAGTGAACTACTTACAGGCTAAACATTCTAATACTACTATTCTTATCAAATACTCATGTTTTTCTCGCTGAATTAGACAAGTTAATTTGCATCTAGAAAATTGTTTTATTCTGTAAACCTTATGGCAAGATTTGTTTGTGTTTTTTTTTGTTATAGTTAATATAGCACACGGGAAATTTAAGTCAGACACAAAACAAAAATGAAAAAAAAAAAAATATAATAGTACTTAGTAACTAAATGAGGTGTTAGCTATTTTTGTTTATTTTAAACGCAAAATTGGCAATTACACAAACCTTGATGTGTGCTTTATATATATGGATTATTGTATTTAGGATTTGAACCTTGATACAAGGTGACTCACAATTATATTTATTGCTACAAACTATGAAATGGATGTGGTCAGACATCGTAAGACGGTTGATTAGGATACGAGTTCGTTTATGCATAAGTATAATATATTTTGGATTTGTCCTTGGAAGCCCAAAAGAGAAGATTACAACAAATGTCTACTTAAATCGAATAGAGGGATAGGCCTTACGGGCTAAGTCGAACTGGTTCTAGTCTAGAATAATACAAAGAGTCTAAATATCTAGTCCTCCCTTCAGACACATATATACAGATGGTGTGAGTGATGTGGATGAGTCAACATCGTCTACACATATTCTTCGGAGGCTTTTTGTACACTGGCTGGTATTCTGAGCGACGGCGGGTGGTGTTCGCCCACGGAGTCAGGAAGCTCAGCGATGTCCTTAAATACACCCATCAGACTTTCGAAATTTGGTCCCCAATTGAGGAGGTAGTCCCACCCGAGCGTTGTTGTGGATGGCGAAGCAGCACCGTTTGGCTGGCGATAGATGCCACCCATGTGCGTGGATAGGTCATCGTCGGAGGCGACTAGAGTGCTAAGGGAGCCTCGAAACGAAGAATCGAAGCCATCGTACGAGGGCGGCGGCATTGGTGGAGCTTTGTTGGAATTCGTCACGCTTTCGTTGCCCCGACGATCCTCCTCACCACCACTCTTTGTGTACTTATCGCCGCTGATGCTGTTGTTGTCGTACTCGATTTCGGAGCACGTGAAGCTATCGTTGCCACTTTCATCGGTCGATGTGGAACTGTGCGCATCGACGTCAGCCGAGTGGTGTACACCTAGGGAGAGGTGATGCCCGCCTCCAGGTACGCGGGGGGCTTCACTACTGCTGGACACCGCATCTAGTGTTGAGACTAGGCTCGATGTCCGGGGCCTTACGTTCAGGCGTTCGATTTCCTCTGCCGTGAGACCCATGGGTGCCTGTGAGGGTGATTGCGCGGGAACTACGGGCTTTTGGCGACTCGCACTCGAACTCTGTCCGGAGAGTTGTGACATCACCGGACTGTTTAGGCTGCGCTCGCTGTTGCTATGAAGCGCGTCTTTACCAACTCCTCCTGAACTGGAGGTAGTGGCGAGCAGAGCGCTCTGAAGAGGTTTCCCTGATATATCGTGCAACGTGAGAATGCGTGGCTGTTGGGAGCTCAGTTCAGAGCTAGGCGATAGCCTAGCAAGGGGAGTGCTCTGATGTGGACGTGGTGTGCTCGATGGCGGTGGTTGACTAGCTTGAGGTGGAACCCTGGGGGCATACGGCCCTCCATGATGGGGAGAGTGTCTGTGTTGTTGCTGGGCAGGGGATGCCTGATGTTTGTGGTGCGTATATGATGCGACAGGTGGAGGAGTCGCCTTATATTTTCGGACTCCGCCGGCTTCTCGATAGCCCTTGTAATGGTACACGATGTCAATGTCGGACGGAGCTATTGAGCTCGCGTTTTCTAGGTCATAATGCTCTGGGAACTCCGAGCCCAAGTCCACCGGCCCAGGATGATCATGGGGATGATGTGATTGGCTTGGCGGTGGAATCGGCGGATGATGTTCGTCTCGCAGTGGTGGACTCTTACTGACGACTTCTCGTTCAATGATATCAGGCCTTTGTGGCCGCTGATGTTCACCGGGGCCGATTTCGCGTTCCTTGTATTTCTTCGATATCAGTTCCGGTCCCACCATGTGGTGGCCTCCCACGCCACGAATCAAGTCGCCGTTGTCACCATGGTATCCCACACTTGGGTCGTTTGAATGTAGGCCCCTGGCCATCACACAATCTCCGTTATTGCCGCCAATGCCTGAGCTACCAAGCATAGTTCCTCCGTTTTGCTTGCTCTGTAAGCCGGGGGCTCCACCCGGACCACCACTCTTCTCTTTCTGCTGTTTTCGGAAGCGGAACACCACGAATGACACCAAGATAGCCACCAAAAGGATTACGAAGAACACAATGACCAGGGTGATACCGATGCTAAGCGGGTCGGCTACTTGCGCCGCACCAATGCCCAGAGCACCATGACATCCTTGGAAGACTTTTCCTCTCGTCAGCACCTCGTTGAATACACTGCCTGAACCGTTAAACGGCTGCACCTCGTTGTTGATTGTGAAGTTGGCCAAACAGCCTTCGAAGCTCGTAGGCATGGTCTCCTGCAGAAGGTATTCTCGCCGAACTCCGCCCACCGATAAAACAGTGAGGTAAGGGTCAAGGAAGTCATGAACACCTGCCGAGTCCAGTTCGTCACCTACTTTTCGTCCGTCGATAAGTATGCGCAGCACCCTGTTGGCGGCATGCAGTGTCAAGTTATGCCACTTTCCATCGGACAGGCTGTCCGGATCGTTGACGGTCATGTTTACGGATGTGCCCTGCCTTGAGCTGTACATGAGCTTTCCGGATTTAAGCTCAACCGATGTAAAGTACTTGTTGGTCGCTGCAAAGAGGATGATTCCGTTTGTTTGGACAGTCCTTATGAGGACGCTCAACGTTTTCGGTGCGTCCACTGTCTGAGCCATTGAGGTAATGTTGTCGCTGTTCACGGTGAATCGACGCTTCCGAGGCTCCACATCATAGGTCCAGACACTGCTTCCTCCATAAAGATTGTCAAGCAGCTGCATCCGTCGGTGTTTCTCAGAGATTTTGAACTCTACGAAGCCGCCATCACTTATGGAGATTGGGTCCAGGGAGCTATAGCAGTCCGGCGACAGAAGATTTGCTCCACATTGGCACATGGCTGTATGCCACCGATCCATGCAGAGGCCGAATGATCCGCACAGAGACAAGGCCGGGTCTGATGGTAGTCCCTGCTGGCATGGGCCACCATTGTTGTTTCGATTGCAGGTCGGCTTGACTCCTCGCTGTTTCAGAGGATGACTCATGTTGAGAGGGCGCCCGTTGATGGATACACTGTGAACACAGCCCACTAAGTCATCGGTGTGTATTTGTCCAGGTCTTTCGAGCACTGGATCTGCAGTAGCGAGTCCACCCACCAGGAGAGGTTGCTTGTTGAAGTTCAGGGTTCTGCAAGGAAAAAAAGTTGTTATATGAGGGACCTTTAATTGAAAAATGATGAACTTACCCCGTCGGACCGACATCGTCTGCATAACAAGTAGAATCGCCAGGTCTACAGTCTTCGCAAACGTCTCCGTTCTCAGTGCATTTGGCTACGCTCAGTGACATCACTCGGCCATTTCGGGTTGCCGTCACTTTATGCCACTTACCGTTTGCTAAGGTGTCCTTGCTGCCACTCCCCACCACTACGGTGGTGACGGCGGTTCGAGCGCCTCCAAATGAAAATAGCGCTTTCCCCTTAACCACTTCGATAGCGACAAAGTCCGAACGCCCTCCGCTTTGAATTCCAAAGTTGTACAGAAGTAGAGCGTCAGGCTTCGTGGTAGCAAAAATTATGGAAATGTCATTAGTAGCCGCGTCCAAAGGCGGAAAAGCCATGAATGAGAGCTCTTCAAAGCCAAATGTGGTCTTCTCGCAGTGCCTTCCGTAGCGGCCGCCCACACAACTGCACTTGTAGCCAGGCTTGAGCGCCACACAAAGTCCTCCATGCAGGCATGGATTTGGTCGGCATGAGTCTGCAATGTGCTCGCATTGATTGCCTCGATAGCCCGGTCTACATAGGCAAAAGAATGACGACCCGTCGGGGCTCTCTCGGCATGATCCTCCATTTCGACATGGGCTCCCAGAGCAGACATCTCCCCTTTCCAACTGGCAGAACTTGCCCTCCCTATGGGGTGGGCAGGTGCACTGAAAGTCGTAGCCTTGCCGCCTGCACTGGCCGTTAGCTTGACATGGGTTCGGAGAGCAAGGATCCTGACGCTTTTCGCACTGACGTCCGGTGTATCCATCCGGGCACTTGCACACAAAATCGTGCGTCACCAAGGGTCCTGTGAAGATCAACGATTGACTGTCGACGATATTGAGTTGCCCATCGCTGTGGACTCGAAAGTCTTCGCTGCAAACCCCTCCATTGTCGCAGGTGTTTGCACTCGAGCAGGGCGTGAATCCAATGACTACTCTTCCGGCGGATTGTAGAAGCCTCTCGATTGTCTCAAGCTTCTTGCTTAAACGTTCCACGATATACCTCGCAGATCGGTAGCTCCGACTTAAGGTCTGTAGACCGAGAGCAACCTGAAAGCCGGTTTGATTCAACGTGTTCCGGATGCTATACAGGTTGTACTCATCTCCATGTTCGGTGCTGGCTTTGAGAATGTCCAAGAAACTACGGTAGAAGTTCGCCAGGAACACTTCGGCCGTCATATTCTCCACGTTTATGGTAATCGAGTTGGCAACGGTCGTGTTGTCAAAACTTCTAAATTCCACGGTTACCGTTGACATGACATCGTTGTGCTTGCCATCATTTCCAGACACGGAGTATGAATACCCGTGTGTGGAAGTTTTCGGTGTGGTGTGCAGATCGCACTTGTTAGGGATCGCAAGGATTCCAAGCGGACTGCTTTGAGAATCGGGCTTGATGCGACATCTGTAGTCACCGGTTGTGTCGGGATCGTTAGGATGAACATCAGCTATCTTGCCGATCGGGACTATGTTGTTAAATATGTTTAGTAGAACATGAACTATTCTTGGCGTTGACGGACTGTCATTCTGATCGAGAATATTCACAGTGATGGTGTGCTGTGATCGCATCTTTGGTTTTCCATTGTCCTCCACTTCAACGATGACTTCGAGGGTGGGAGTAAACTCACGATCGATACTTCGGGTGGTCTTCATCAGACCTGAGTGCTTGTCCACACTAACTAAAGCCTTGTGCTTCCCGCCCACCAGGTAGTACGTAAACGGACCTCCGTTCGGTGGAAGATCGGGGTCGCTCGCAGAGAGAGTCATTATAGAAGTACCCGTAGGTTCATTTTCTGAAACATAGCCAATGACGCCGTTTGCATCAAAGATCGGCCCGTTGTCATTCACATCCAGAAGATCTATCTTCACTGTTGTTGTTCCTGTTTGGGGAGGTATTCCCGTATCAATGGCTCCGACAATTAAGTTGTAAGTCGGTATAGTCTCACGGTCGATCATTTTTGCTGTTTCAATCTGACCGCTCTGCGGATCAACCTTGAAGGCCTGGTTCACGTTCCCATTTATGATCGAGTAGCTGAACTGATTATTTTGAGGACGAACATCCTTATCCACTGCCTTGACGGTAGCAACTTTGGTTCCGATCGAGGATCCTTCAGATATACTCGCTTCGTAAAGACGATTTAGGAACTCTGGGGGATCATTGCCATCCTGAATGGAGATGATCACTTGTGCTTCATCGGTGTCATTGCCTCGAATGCCACCAAAGTTTTTCGCCATCACGGTGAGTACCACCCGACTTTGCGTCTCACGATCGAGGTTCCTAGAGACAAACATCACACCTGTCTCAGTGTTTATAGCGAAGCCCTTGTCATTACTGCAGCCGACCAGGAGATAGTAAACCTTTCCATCTTCACCCGCATCTTTGTCCGTAGCCTGAATGGATCCAATTGTTGTTCCAACCTCAGCAGACTCGGATACGTCAAAATGAAAGACGGGCTGGAGGAACTGCGGGTAGAATTCATTGAGTCCCGTGATGTGCACCACGACTTTAGCCATTCCCTGCATTGTTGAGTCGGGATTCACAGCCAGCACTTGTAGCACGTACTGCTTCTTCTCCTCGAAGTCGAAACTGGCCGATGAATTTATCGTACCGGTGCTTGGGTTGATTTTGAAGAACTCACGACCGGATCCACCTGTGATCGAGTACCGTATAATAGCGTTCTTCGGCGAGTCCTTATCTGTGGCATGGGCGCGGAAGACGAAAGTGTTCGGGGGCTGATTTTCGGCGAGATAGGCGTTGTACTCGGACTGATTGAACTCTGGAGCGTTGTCATTGATGTCGGTGAGGATGACAGTTAACATGGCAAGGGCCATTTTTGACTTGAAGCCCAGATCCTCCGCGGTTATATTCAAATGGTATTCTTGAATAAGATCATAGTCCAGAGGTTGTAAAATAGTTACGGAACCGGTTACTGCATTCACTGCGAACTCCTTTCGTTCATTACCCCCTGAGATCGAGTAGCGGATCATTCCATTTGGACCATCGTCGTGATCCGAAGCGCTGACACTGAGAATCGTAGATCCTATCGGCTCGTTTTCCGGCACAATCACTTGGTAGCTTAGTGCTGTGAACTCTGGCGTGTGGATATTTTCTCCCGTAACGATAATTGTAGCAGTAACTTCGTCAGTCTGGGGTGGTACCCCACGATCTATAGCCTTGATCTTCAGAGCGAAAGGAGTATTTGGTTTGACTGCCAGCGGTTTCGACACCGATATCCAACCGTCCTGCTTATTGATAACGAATTGGGAAGTTCCATTGCCTCCGATTATTGAATAGTCAATTTCTGCATTCACTCCATAGTCCAGCTCATCCTTGGCCACCACCTGAACGATCTTTTGGCCAGTCTTGGCGTCTTCTGGCACAGGCGACAGATAGCCACGCGACTCGAAACGCGGTGGATTGTTATTGGCGTCCACGACATTGATATTCACCAGACACTCGGAGTACATTGGTGGTTTACCATTATCCGTGGCAAGAACTGTCATTGAGTACATATTTTCTGGCGAAGCCTCGATCTGCGAATGCTTGTATCGGATCGTGCGTTTGCTGAAGATCTCTCCTGTGGCTGGATCGATGGTAAACAGATCGGACGGGTGTTGCAGTGAATACGAGATTACAGAGTTGGGTCCTTGTTTGTCACGATCAGTTGCGATCACTTGACCAACAAATGCCACCGATCGCTGTAGCTCGGGGAAGTTGAAACTATAGTAGCTGTGTTCAAATTCTGGGGCATTGTCGTTCTGGTCTTGGATTGTGATCGTCAGAGGAGTCTCTGATCGCCATGCCCCATCAAAGGCCGCCACCTTCAAAAGGTACTCATCCTGCTGCTCACGGTCGAGATGAGCAGCTACGGTGACATTTCCACTGATCGCATCGATGGTAAACTTCTCGCCGGGATTCTCTGTGAAACTGTAGGTGGCGTTGGCGTTTGCACCCACATCAAGGTCAGACGAAGTGAGTTTGATCACAAAACTACCCACTTCAGCATTCTCTGTGACATTCACGCTGAAAAGGCGGCTGAATCTGGGCGGATTGTCGTTCTTATCCAGCACTGTTATTATGACACTGGCGCTACCCGTCATCTGGGGCATTCCCTGATCTACTGCCTCCACGATCAGTTCATATGAGGCTGTGTCTTCACGGTCCAACCGAATGTTTGTATACACCTCTCCGCTATCAGCGTCCATTTCAAATGTTCCATCGAAATCATTGGCCAGGCGGTAGGTGATCTCGCCATTCTCACCCGAATCACGATCCTTAGCACTCACCTTTACAATAAACTGCGGAGGGGTTTCCTCTTCCAGTATCTCTGCATTGTAGATAAGTTTCTCCATAACCGGAGCGTTGTCATTCGCATCGGTGACATTGATGGTAAGTAGCATGACACTACGCAGGCTCGGGCGATCAGAATCTGCTGCCTCGATCCAGATCTCATAATGATGGGCAGTCTCATAGTCCAAACCGTCCTTTCCAATTGAGGCGACTCCCGTTCCTGGATCAATTCGCACTGCTTCGCCGATATTTCCACCAGCGATCGAGAATCTAATATTTCCAACAACACCTTTCTTTGGCGAAGTGGCGAGGATTTTGGTTATCATCTTTCCCTCGACCACATCTTCGGGAAGCATAAATTGTGTGTTGGCCATGTACGAGAAACTGGGAAATAGGTGCGCCGGTCTCAGTAAAATCGTGAGATCAGCACTAGCACTTCGAGGTTCCATCCCCTGATCAGTTGCATGCATGACGATTGAGTAAACCATATCAAAGCCACCTCCATTGGACGACAGCTCAACTTTTGTTTTTATAACTCCCGACTTCTCATTAACATCAAACTTGTCCACGTCCTTCCCACTGATCGAGTAGACGATTTTGGCATTCGCCCCATCATCTAGATCAATAGCACGAGCTCCAAATATAAATTCGCCTGCCTTTATGCGATCCGGCACGTTGACATTAAAGCTGGAGCTCTCGAACGCCGGCGAATTGTCATTTACGTCGAGAATGGTAACTGTCAGATTGATAGTCGACGCACGGGGTTCGGTCGCCGAACTATCCTGTGCCATGAGAGTGAGAAAGTAAACAGAAGTATCTTCTCTGTCCAGACTGGCGGCAGTAGTTATCTCTCCGGTGTCTGCGTTGACATCGAATTTGTCCATCTTCTCGCCGAGTAAGCTGAACCTTATCTTTGCATTTAAGCCCGTATCCTTGTCTGTGGCAATTGGATGCAGAACCTTAGTACCAATCGGCAGGTTCTCCTGCACCGCAGCATGGTATGACTGACGTGCAAATTCCGGTCGATGATCGTTCATGTCCTGGACAATGACTCGTACGATGCCAGTGCCTGTCAGTGGTGGCGATCCTGGAAAGAGAAAAAGAAAATGATGAGTATTTTGGTAGTTCATTGTTCTAAGGAATTCCGTACGCCAATATCTTGATAAGACGACCCCTTCTATTTCAAGACAATTGTGTTCCCCTTTTGCACATAATAAATTGAATGAAGAACCAATAAACCACAAAACAGCTCGACCAGCAGATGTTGTCTAGCAGATACCACAGCTTCGACCTCCATCCGCACTGGACAGCAAGTAGCAATACACTCAGTGTACGAGTACCTTGTGCTGGTGTTCCTGATCTAATTTAACGAGCAAATTGAATAATTCCCTTAAAAGGAGCCCAATGCTACACACCAGGGCAACCCAAGTGTGCGCTGAGTTCATCTTTCTTGGAGTAATCCGAGTCCGAATTCGAATCCCTATCGAGAATCTGGGCTTACTTCTCCCTCTCCATTGGATTATTGGCTACTAGAGGTTTCCGAATTGGTGCCGTACCGTATACTCTGGGTCTGGACTCCAAATGAGGTGAGTGTGTAGTTATTCATATTTGTTTTGTGTTTTACGCGCAAATTGATTGCGATTGGTAATGGGACACTGGAGAGATGCTGCCTAGAATGTGGTCGGTCTGGTCTATAGTCTGGTCCATCTGTGTACGCATAAAGGTCGTGTGGTTTGTTGTAATATGATTGGTTACGCTGTGCAGATACGATCTAGGTGTCGCCTTTTAGAGTTTGCAGTCGCAATTAATTGGTGGAGGTAATCCTTAAGCAGCAATTTGGCTGTAGGATGCCGTTAAGACTTTCCTATTACTGTATACAATTATAGCTAAGGGGCTGGCTTAATCGAAATGCGGAACTTAGAAACGATTACGAATGCAACCCCTCACCCACTTAATTGTCCTGTTGCCATAATAATAAATCAGACGACAGCTGTATTTGTCAAAGCTTTAACTGGGTGTGCATACCAGAATCGGCAATCACACCGATTCAGGGAAATGATTTGAGATAAGGTCTTTTTTTATTATTACGAGATCCAACTGTTATTGTTAACCATGGAAATCAATTATCTAACGCAATAAAAAAGTTGACAAATGTAAGGGTCAGGGATGCTTATCAAAACGTCATAACCTTGAATATGTATTCCCCTTAGTTGTAACTGAATAGCAGTGATATTGAACATATTACAAATTGATTTTTTTTTGTTTATCAGATTTGGGACACTAGACAAAAAGCTGAAATCCGTCTTACCAGGCTCCAAATATTAAAGCAAACGAAATTGAAATATCGGACTGTATATTTGCCTCGTCACATTTTGAAGCTTGTAATAGAAAAACAGCTTGCCGAATCGAAATGTCCAAAATTGACAAATGCATGATTAACTCATTTGAGTTGTATACGTGAACCAGCTATATGTTCTTGGAATTTCGGCGATTTTAAAAAAGAAACCAAAAAATTCAGATAACGTAATTCTGTTCAAGATTATTTTTTTCCGCTTTGGTTAAATTTCGATTCGAACATTCGCAGGGAGAGCAAAGTTTCGGTTTAAACTCCGAATGCGGATAAGAAGCGAAATCTGATTACAAGCCCAAATTCAGTCAATCTGTCATTTGCGGGGTATGCGGGGTATGCAGGGTATACAGATCGGCGGGAAAATTCTTTTCATTTTAGGAACAAAATAAACGAAACTTGTCAACAAAAACTCAAAATGACAAATACTTTGACCCCGTACTGATCTTAAAAATGTTAAACCTTCAATGTTCTTTGTTTCACGATTTTTAATAATTTCCATTCGCAATATTCCCGTTGCACAGCCACTCATTGCCGCTTTCAGCATTACCAGCATCACCTACCCACCTTTAAGGAAAATCAATCAAAGTAAATCGCTTGAGATGATTTATAGCACCCGCATGTAAGACTCTTAAAAAATGCATAACACCCAGAGCTGCAAACAATTCCATTTAGGTACTCCAAGGGTATACCAAGGCGGGCCACTTAAATAGCCATTCGCGCGCTCTCTCTCTCTCTCTCTCTTAGCCAACTATGAGCGTGCGCACATACAAGTACCTCAACCAAACTAAAACGAGGATTATGGTATTCAGCGTTGCCATTTTGACTGGTTTCCAGTCAGATCTGACTGGATTGACTCGCATTTAGCTGGAAGATTTTCTAAAATCCAGCCGGCTGGTTTTTTAGCTGGATACGATTTTTGTTTGACTGTTTTTAACTGATTCGTGTCATATCTGTGAAATCATTAGTACCTATACATTTTAAAATTCAAGCCGAGAAATTAAAATTAAAAGAACAAAATTTGCTTGAATTTCGTTTTTCCGCTCTGAGATTGGAAGCATATCCCACTAATGCAATCATTAAATTTTTGCGTTTGCATTTATACAAGTTTGTTCTACCCTTTGTTAACTTATAAATAATGCTGCTTCAACTTTGGTATACCGTCTGAAGTTACAAAAAAAGATGGTAGGTACTACTATCACTTAAAAAAGAGATGAAGATGAGAAGTAGGCAATTGAAGCACTCAAAGAAAATACTAGGTATGTAAAGTTTATTTATGTGTTCAACTAATTTTATGAATTTACTCTTATTTTTAGTATTTTTTTTTTTTTGATATACATACTTCACTTTAATACGTGATAGTAAGTGGATCCCGAGTTTTTTTTTAATAGGGTTTATTAATGACTTTTTTTCATTTTTTATTCGTAGTTTTATTATGCCTGGATTTTTAGCTGGAATTGTCTATTATATTTCGTTGACTGTTTTTCTGACTGGATTTTGGTTTTTTGACTTTTTTTTTCCAGTCAAATCTGACTGGAAGTCCGATTTCAAAATGGCAACTCTGATGGTATTGTGGGCCGAAGATTCCATTGTAGACTTACAGAGCATAAACTACCATCATCATCGTCGAACGATTTATGTTTGAATGTCGTTCCTCGGACACGGAAGAAAGGATACTCTCGGTCGCACCACCCCTCTTCACAGAAACAAAACACATAAAATCTTGGAAACAAAGTATGAATCCACTTACCAGGCCGATGGCTTTCAATGTCCATCACCATCACCACTCTCTCTCGCAGCGCGAGTGTGGGCAACATTTTAATTCGATCCTCCGACAGCCTAGAAAATACTGATTTTGCCCGACTTTGTTTCTAAATGCAACCGTAATCGCTATATGCTTTGCTGGTTACAGTTTCGTTTCATTTTTGTCTTCCTTGGCGGACAAGCGAAAAAAAAGCCAAGCCAAGAAACACACAAAAGGAATGTGAGCCAGATATACTACTGTTGAAGTCACCGGGGGGCCACCACAGCCGTGCCGCCACTCAACAGACATGTAACACTTTGAAGAAGTATATTATTGGTCCATGGTCTCTGTGCTGCACTCGACCAGGTGGATTGAGCAAACGAATTATTCCGCCGTCTTCCAATTGTGATAGAGTTTGGCCAAATTCGAAATTGCAGCTACCAGTTGTTTGGCATGACTGTGCTATGATAGGAGTAGGTACCATTCCGTAGCAACTCTGCGACCAACGACCAAGACCCATGCCCATGAGAGAGTGTAATTGAAAAATATTTAAAAAGCAATTTTTCATATCGACTGGTTCGCGCCTTTTGTGGTTATGGGATGCTGTGCGATGTGGCGATGTGGATGGTGGTGGTGGCGGCGGTTACGTTGAGAGATGTGGATTTTAATCCCGAAACGATTGTAGATTTATAGAAAGAACAGTTTGATCTATCGTGGATACATATTCATCTTACTTTTCGGGTTCCCAGTCGACAGTAGACGGACCGAAAGGCATATGGAGAGAGAGTCTCGGGAGAGACAATGGCAAGAATTATGACCGTAGTAGCATCAGCCGATGGCTATAGCGAAAAATATTACTTTGAACTTTTGTACTTGTAACAGTTCAATGTTGAGGTTTATTTTTCTGTGAAAAATGTTTCCCCAATCCGATGGTGGTTATGAAATTGCTATTTAATAAATATCACATGTGTGTTGGTGTTGGGAAAGCTGGGACTAAATATTTCCTGAATAGAGACGAAGACTCGCGATGTTGAATAGGAAAGCACCTATGTGGGTCGAACGACTCGTACTTCTGACGGTGATTAAGTAATCTTTCTGATTTATTGGATGTTATAGCTTCGTCGGAATTTTTGTGCAAGCTTAACGAAATGCTGTTCATCACTTTCAATCCGATTTTAAGATGGAATTCTATGCACTGGAGTTTGAGTCTGAGTATTTCAGGAGTTAAAGGGATCCCTCATTAAAAGTGTGGTCAATCTAAGCCACTATTCGGTAGCAGCTCTACTAACCGATAACCGTAACAATCTATCTTAATATACATTATTATAGTTGTACTGTACGTGTGTATGTCGCTGAACTCCTCCTAAACGGCTGAACCGATTTGAATGAATTTTTTTGTATGCGTTTGGGTGGCGCCCTGGATGGTTTAGATTTACAAATCAGCCCGGCAGATGGCTGTGCAGTGTGCAGTGGGTTCGCTAGTTTATATATATATATAAAACAAATTTGCATCCGTAAGACCGGCCATAACTCGAGAACGGATGGTCCTCAGCCAAAAAGGAGGGATTGCCTACAAGCTAGTTCTGTATAAATACTTTTGAGCAAGAAGAAGTCGTTGCTTTTATTTAACTATTATCATCTGTTTAATAGTCTGTTTATGAGATTTAACAAAATCTTCAGAAAATCCAGCCGATACTGATAAGAAAATCAAGTCTCATGATTTCTGCATTAAATTACGTTGTACTGAAGTGGCTGGCGGTAAGACAATTTTTGTCCTCATTTTACTGTAATATCTTTGATAAGTTTTGTTGTGAAATGTATTTGGGAGATCATAAGAAATAACTGCATTAAATGTAAGCCTTTATAATATAATTAATGTAAAATAAACTTAAAAGCGGCAGTGCATAGGAGATTTCTATGCGCTGAAATTTTATATAGAGCAGAACTTCCCACAGCATTTTAACAAATTCCATAAGATGTTTTACTTTGGTGTTGTAAAATATTAACTATTAAACATCAAAACAGATTACTAGCTTCATAGAAAATAAGTCATTTAACGTCAAAAATACTGAATCAATTTTTGGGACTTTTCAGAAAGCGCATATGAATCACTTATATTTAATTTATACAAATTTTACTTATCCAAAATTAAACGGTCAACTTCCGTGCACCTACCTTATTTTCCCCGCAAAATTTTGAATGACAGCCCTATTTTTTCTGTCTGTGAATACGTGTCACTAATGGCCGCGACCCAGCAAATTTTTCAATAAGAAACAATTTGTAAATGAATTTATAACAATAAATGTAAAAAAAAAAAAAATGTTGAGTATGGCTTTTCAGGTAGCTTTACATGTCCTCTATCCATCTTCGCGCAAAAGAAAAAATGTTTATCCATTCTCATTTCAGTTTTTTACAATTTTCTTTATATGAATAATATATTTTTGACAGCTGAATTTATGTATCTCTTTTGTGGGTTGTTCCAAAAATGTATTAATGACATACAAGTTAAGTCCAAGTTTGTACTATAGCAAAAGTGATTTTTAAAAAAATATTCCCAAACATTATTTAAATTTCAATTACACTTGGTGGGTGTTTTCAACTTCGTTTATTTAAGCCCCATTTATAGCCGCACGTAAAATGCAACCGAAGAAGTTGGAACAATGTGAAAGTTGTTGTTTTTACGTTTAGCCGGTCATGTGACGTGACACTATCCCAAATTCCCAGATACTTTCGGTATCATGGAGCGCATATACGCTGTAGGTTGTAGTGAGTTGAAGTTGAGTCAATTAAAAAAGAGCTTAGCTATTTGACATGGAGCTATGCCTGAAACACACTTGAATTTGGTCTCCATTTTTTATAATTTGTTTCGGGACCACCAGATCAAACAACCTACGGAAAAATAAACCAGCACTAAATGCTGAAACTTTGTATACCTACGTCTGCGAAGTGGACATTTCTTAAAACGAGTACTACCTACATTAAATTAACAATCATATCCCCGACAGTTATGTGCGGACCTGACATGTTTATTTGATTCCCACAATATGAGTGCCTTTAATATTTCTCGGGACATAATTAGCAAACACTATCCGGGCCTACAACACCACCACGTTGTATGCGAGTATAAACCATAATCATCATAAGAAGTCCCCGAGGTGAGCTGTATAGAAGTAAAATTCCGTTCGCCGTCATCATCTCCACAGACACTTAATTTTCATTACTCTCTCACTTATTTGCTGGAAAACACTCTCTTCGCGCTAATCGCGATTGAAACATGGAAAAACGCTTGTTAGACACACACAAGGTCCGCAAAGATATTGTGAAGTTTATTGTTTGTTATTATTAGTGTTTTTCTGTTCGTATGGCATCCAAGTCCATTCCATTCCTTGTACCGAAATCACAGATAAAGAAATAAGCTATGACTCCACCACGAAACATACGTTTTCGTCTCCTGTGGACGAGTGTATGGCCTAGCGCGACAGAAGACCTCCAATTCAAGTTAACATTACTTAAGAGCCGAGAGTTACTTTGCTGATGCAGAGAAACAAAAAAATAGAAAACATACACATATGGCTTGGCTATGATAGCAAGGCCAAGGTGAGTGCTATGCCATCCGATGGACACATCCGTGTGCTTGTTCCAACTTAGTTATGGCACTTCACTCGCTGGCATACTGGACCGCATCAGGTTGTGTTTGTGTGCACGTCTATCGGTACACATGTCCGACAGCGAGTGACGTATGCTTTCGGGATGATATTTCGTTTTTGCCTTATCTAACCTTGAAGGATGGCTCAGGGTTTGGATTTTCCACAAATTATTGGACACACATAGTGGTATACTTGTAGTGGTCCACAGAACAAAGATCTGGCTTGTGATTAAGTTGGCCTAAAGGAGGAAATGGAATGCGATTGATATAAGGGTCAGTTGAAGCTTATCTTGTAATTGGTCGTATTTTCTGCGGAAAGAAGGAAATGTCAGCGCGAAAGATATTTCCTTGCGTATACCACCACGAGGAATGTGTGCACTTGGCGTATGTGTAACAACAGGAAGAAGGTGGTCTATGGGGAGAAGCTAACTAATTGGAATAGCACTCCAAGGGCCTGGCCTTCTGTCATATGTGCCGATGCATGCTATGGAGTGGACCTTTAATTGATAGATTCCCGGATCCATGCCACATTGATCTAAATGTCAATGAAGTGGTCCGGCATCGCCAGCTCGTTGTGCTGATACATAGTTGCTAACAGTTGTTGACGATGTCACTTATATGTAAACATTGTCGTAGTCTTCGTCGTCTTCGTCGTGTCACCTCCGCCAATAATGTTGTACCACTGGAGGAGAGTATTTGTGTTGTCAATCTGCGCGCATTGGATGTGAACTGTTCTATCCGCATTCGATTTCGCATCATTCTAAATCTTCGCCGTCACAGTCGTGGCCGTTGTCTGGCATCGTCGTTCTCATCGTCATCATCATCGTCATTGGCATCATCTCGGTTCGGATTCGGACATAGATATATTTGTGTGGAAGTTTCGTGCGGTGCAAAACGGATTTTTAACTGTGTCGTTACACAGCCATGTTACAAGCAGTTACAGCTAGCATCTATTGTGGCAGGCACCATCGCGCTCGCATCATCATCGTCGTCGCATGGTCGCCTGTGTTGCTGTGCACATAGTCACCAGTCAGATGCCATTTCAAAGATAAGGAAGTGATTTCATAAAATCAATACACCATATTCTGTATGCTGTTGTTATGGGGATAGTAAACAAAAGGACACCCTCCACTCCACTCCGATGGTGCTGCTGGTCAATACGTTATCTTTGGCGCAGATTGAAGGAAGTTCGCAACGCAGCCATACCACCGTGCCTGTCTCTTTCTAGCCGCTCGGACAATCTAAAACGCATATAATCGAAAATAATCGACAGTGGCAGAGAAAGAAATGTGTGCTGCGTATGGGGATGGGGCTTGGCTTTGACTCGGGCTTCCGTTCGGTTCGTTAGAGAGAGCTGCCCTGTCGCGTTGGTGCGGAATTGTCTACGACAAATCTTACCAGTTGTAATATTTGTATCGTGTTACTTTTAACACATCGTTTTGCGGCAATAGACACATGCAACTGCGTGCATGACTGTGTGTGCGACAGCATATTTCGGTAGCCATTTGTAGTGGGCAAACATATGTTTTCCCGGGATTATTTTAATGATCATCTTCAGTGGCATGGCAGGGTTCTATACGCGGTTGGCTTCCTGCCAACAGTTATCCAGGTCGCGATCTATGTGATTTCTGGCTACTTGGCTGGCCAACTGGGATGTATGAATTCTTTGTTGGCGTTGGACGTTGGACGTTGTGGAAGTCAATTTTTCGCTCTATTGTCGATTTTGTGTGTGGGAAATTTGTAAATTATTGGCGCACACATGTGTACTGTGCTGTGATGGGAGAAATTTTGTGGGAGTATGAACATGGAATGAAACCAACAAAATGTTGTCGTTACACTCATTAAAGTGAAAGAGGAATTTCGCTCGTACCGGGCATACACACATTGTAGGCAGTTTGCAGCTCAACTCTTTTGTTTCGCCGATCATTGTCGAGTGCACGTACAGTACACACAAGCCATTGGAGTGATAAAAGTTGTTTTTTGTACCCCCTCCCGTTGACAAGTAATTAAATTCCATGTTTGTGGCTAATTGCGTATACAGGGAAGGAAATTGGTTATTAGATTTGAGAGAAAACCAACAGGCGGGGAAAGTGTGTAGCTTGGCTGGTGACATCGAGCTAATTGATTATTGGGAAATGAATATTTGCTTCAACCGTGTCAAGGAGGAATGTTTTGAGACGTATTGCGAAACAAGATAATAGAACATCGAAGGATAAGATAAAGTATTTGCACAATCTACATGATTTGTGGTAGGACTATGACAATCATTCATGTGATGGTTAGAACAGCGTAAGATCAAAGTCAGAAATCCCACTAAGTCGAAGGAAGCTTATATTCATCGTGAAGTCTTGTACATTGCGGATTCCAATGCCGGAAGCTGGGCGGTACTTCGACTCTTGCTTTAAATCAATGCAGATAGGGGGCGCTCTTATCTGCCCTACAAAAAAAGAAAATACTATGTAAAGCGAGACGACTTAGCAGTGAGCATTAGAAAAAGGAACTCCAAGATTTGGTCGGAAAAAAGAAGTACGCCTGATGGACATCAGCATAGTTTGGTCGACTCAGTAGAAAGGAGACCCTGGAAACTGCGATCTGCGACAACTATAGAGGCACCAGCTAAAAAGTCTTATCTCCCATACTCCGTGAACGCCTAAAAGCATCAGTCTACCAACTAATTGGCCGCACCAAGTGGGAAAAAAGACCCAAGAAGCTCAAATCCCTACCCGCCACGTACTCGTATTACAAAATGCCGTGTGACACCTTTAAGACAGAAACCGAATTCACTTGCGATCCGTGTTAGGTGTTACTAATAAAAGCCAAAGAGCCCGCAACCAATTGATACGACTCACAAGTGTCCGTCTCACCCGTAACCTTAGAAGTAAACAAAACCATCAAACATTACAAGTTTCCGGTGTGTACAATAATTATACAGATTATAACAGATCTCATCCCGAAAATTCCATTCATAAGGATTTCCACAGTGCAATAAAGTTGGAATGCTAAAAGCAAACCAGCCGTGCCGCTGGACCGCCACAAGGCTAATAAAATTGTTATCGGAATTTTTAATATTTTTCCGCAACAGCTTTACAACATAAGCAAAAAGGAAAAAAAAAAACAAAACCAAACCAAAACGTCCTCCATTCCAAAAATGAGAAAAAAAAACTACCTACGGAAAATCTGTAATGCAAGAGTTTTAACTTAAAACAGGTACTAGTGAGATTCCCTGAGGGATCTCATGGCGTCACGATTTCATAAAAGCCTGAGTACCAGCGCTCCTAAATGAACATCATCGCATATCCCGTGGATGACGCTGATGATGATGATGAAACTGATGTTGCGGTAGTGCGGTTCCGAAAGGTTTTTCACTCCTTTTGTTTCTCACCGAGAATAGCAAAGGAATACCTACACGAAAAAAATAAACACACACAAAAACTTAATAAAATCCTTTTTTAGTTCTTTCTTGTTTTACAGCGAGTTGTGACGTGATCACCGAGATATACGAGTACTATTCCTCGGCTATTAATAAGGCTAAGGAATAGTAGTTAGTGTGTAAGCACCTTTTGCCATCCAGCAGGAGACACGCTTTACAGGAGAGAACGGATGATTGGTAAAGCACAATTATTAGATTATATGGAGTGCTTATGGTTCTGTGCGCACATAGTTGGCAGCGAACAGTAGATAGATGGTGTATTGCCTAGAGAGAGATGAGATGTGGAGTTACGCCCTCAGTGGGTTGCTTTTTCTCCCCACGAACATGAGGAGGAACATTTTTGTTTGCTTCATGCTGTCTTAAGACAATAGACCCAAGTAATGAAAAAGTGTTGGAGATCGTCTATATGGATACGATCCTTATAGGTTATCTGGTTGATTTTATCTGAGATGTTATGGCGGAGCAGAAATTTGGCTTCATATTGGTAAATTGTCACGACTTTCGGCGAATAGGAATTTGTCTTTGTTTTTGCGGCGCAGAATGTATTAATGAGTAAAAATGGACAATGGATGGCGGATTCGTTAGGCAAGCTTGTTGCTGCTTTCTGGGAAAATAAAGGACTCTAGGACGAATTTTGGTAATTGGACTAGACTACTTGTTTATTACTTGAAATTGGGATAATGTTATTGCAAATATTGAAGGAGGTGGCATCTGTACTTAAAGTTGAGAATTTTTTTTAGATTTTCTGCGCAGCCAAACTTGCTTAAAGTTCGCAGTTTTGGGCAACAGAAAGTTGCAGATGGACTGAAAAAACAGGAATGACTCTTATGCCGACCCTATACCTATATCGAGGCAACTTAGAAGTTTGAAATCAAGATAATTTTTCAATTACCCAACTTCGAAACGACGCAAATCGGAACTACTCAAATCGAGGTTTTGGTGTATTCGAAATTCCTAAGTTTATGCAAAAGAAGCTATAAGCTCTCAAGTGACAATCATTATTGCATTTGATGGTCCTGGTTCCCTTTTTCCATACACTTTATGACATTTATGTGTTCACATTTTGGGTATTTTGCCAAAAAAAAATTAACTACATTAAATTTCAACTACGCTGTTGTCCGGGAAATACCTACTTTCCTTTCGTTCTTGATTCCCGTACAAACTACAAACGACGTCACAAAAGAGAGTCGACGACCGTAGATAGTTACAGTGAAGACTCAAGAGTAATGAAAACATGTACTCTAATGGCTTATAGCACATTCACAGATAGGAAATCTAAGAAAGAATTTTATTTTCAAAATTTGCAGGAAATTGGATACGTGCGCTGACGATCTATCCGTTAGGTGGCGCTGTTGTCGATCTCCGAAACCAATCAACCGATTTCAATGAAATTTTGTGGATGGGTATGGTTGGTTCCAGTTTTAAAGATAGGATAGTTTTGGGCCCGATAGTTCCAAATGAAAGGCACGGACAAGCCGGGTGGGTACTGGGTACCCTATATAGTTAATAAATTCCGCGAATTCCGATTTCTGCGCCTTCAATTTCCCATGCGTATCGCTTTTACTATGACAAATTATAAGTCGCAGGGACAATCGCTGGATATTTGTGACATCAATTCTTGAATTCCGATGTTTTTACATGGTCAATCGTATGTGGCGTGCTTCTTCCGCTTTGTACTTCGTGTACCGTAAAGCACTTAAGTGAAAAAGTGGAAGGTTGGCTGACACGGCAATCTGAATTCCTTTATTTTTAAAACTATACTTAATAAAATTTAATGAGCTTTAACATGAATAAAAGAAAAATGAATTGCATACACTGAAAAAAAGTTATTTGAGTTTCTTTATGTAGCAATATTCATCAGCCTGTAACTTTTGAATACAGAATTTGAATTGACAGAATTACATAAACCAGCATGTGCATTGTTCATTATCGGATTTATTATTTTACATTACACTAATGAATTTGGGCGGAACGAAGTTCGCGGGGTCAACTAGTTTTTTTTTAAGTATTTTTATATTATGCTTTGGCTCACTTAAACCTAATAATAATAATAATTTTTGGCGCAACAGGTCCGTAGGGACCCTAGGCCTAGCTTCTCGCAACCTATACACGAAAAATAGAATGGGAAGACACACATATTTCGAATATATGAGAAGCTCCCTGACACGAAACCGCATATATGTAGATCAAGACGCCCACTAGTTTTATCATCGTCACAACCCTACTAGAACAAATTCTTTGGGACTTGCTAATAATCATTTCCTTCTCACTAAACATCTTGTGGGTCGCAATGTGTAATTTTGTATGGGAAATTTCGTCATTGTGAGCCTGATTATTATAATCGCGGTTTTGTCTTTAAAGTTGTTAATTTTAATTTTCTTTATCACCGGAAGTACAAGAGATTATTTATTTCAAAGCTGATTGGATGGTTTGGTTAATGTGTGAGCTCTAGAATGCGGAGTAGATGCTAGACACCTACAGGAGAAAAAAATCGTCTTCAAACATTCGATTCTGTATGTGAGTTGAAATCATGAACAAGAAGGTTTTGATTGCTCTAGTTAAATATTTGTACTGCAGCTTACTTGTCTTGCCTGTTGATGACACTGAGGTTGCAACAAATCATTTGAAAACGAATTCTCTGGTAAAGATGATTTAATTTGCAAACTACCACCCAGTGAAAGCAGCCCATGGTATTTTTCAAGAACTCATTAGCGATCACTTTTTGCATGTTCACCGTTATACACCCGAGCATTGCCAGCGAGTAAAAGAGTCCCAATCGCCATTAATAGATTCATACGTTGGAATATAATGCATCCGCCAACCAACTGTGCATGTTCCGCAAAATCTAACATAGTTCACATGTTGTCCAATGTGCATGTGCGACTACCACTCTTTGCTGACCATCATCATCTGGGCACATATTGATTCCTACACCAATGTAAGTGAGTGCAATAACAATTGTCCACAAGAGGAACAATTCAACAATAGTTCTGCCTGGCCCAAGTGTGCACACATGACACACGGCATCATCCTACTCAAACCTCCTCAGCTGTGCCCCCATCGAACAAGGAAGATCTTTTAAGGGGCAAATAAATAGTGGTCATATCTTCGGACTGTGCAGCATGGCAGCTTCGCAAAACCATATAGATGCTTCCTTTCCAGAGATACACCACAACCCCATCCACAGCAAACAACAACAACAAGCGGTGGCAACTTTTGCCATTCCTTTCGTGTACTATGGATTTTGTGCAGCTACCCGAGAGAGGAAAAACAGGGAAAACTCTTATGGAATTATCCGCTCGTTGGTCTTGTTTTATGACAACGATTTGTTGTGGTGGGCTTCCTCGCCAATGGAATGCTCCTCATTCACCTGAGTTTGAAGTTTTATTGGTTTTTCGATTCTTTATAGCTTCGGCGAGCAGCAACAGAGCACCGGCACGGGACTTCCACTTCATAGGGAAGGAGACTCAAATTTTAAAACTCCCGATGAGTCGACGAATTTCCAAGCGAAAGGCTCCAGTACCTCTTACACAACAATAACAACAACAATTTGAACAAACGAGTAGTTTATTAGATTTACTTTTGTGCAGATGCACTGTCTCCATGCTGCCAGATCGTGGTATGGTCCCAGTGCAAGTAAGAAAGTGCAGCAAGGCGGCCGGCGGTGGTCTATTGTCGGTGGCGATG
The DNA here is from genome assembly GCA_949126925.1 of Cheilosia vernalis. Classification (NCBI taxonomy): domain Eukaryota; kingdom Metazoa; phylum Arthropoda; class Insecta; order Diptera; family Syrphidae; genus Cheilosia; species Cheilosia vernalis. Next base: position 11,056,395 of record OX421362.1, read on the forward strand.
GAGAACCGAAACTGCATACAACAAAAACTCCAACGAGCATTGTTTTATAATTTGCGATGATAACATTTTTTTGGCGTTTTGTTTGCTTTTCTATAATATTCTCAACCGAAAGGAGAGAAGTTATTCCATATAGAAAGAGCAGATACAAATTTGCTATTATGAATATTGTTACTATTGTTAATAAAAGGGGCGGTGGGCCGAAAGAGGACTGCTTTGAAGTCCGCAATGGCAAACATGTGCGCACGATTTATTGATCGCATTAGGTATCGAGTTGTTGGTTTTTTTTTTGTGCGCGGCAGAAGAAAATTCTTGGAATTTCTGCTTTGGAGAGGTGAAGCAGCTAATTGGAGATGAGATGTTTTAGTCAAAGATACAGTTGGTTTATTTGGGAGGAGGGCCTTGTACGAGCGTTGAAAGTTGAAAGAAGACTTATACGTCGGTTTTAAAAAGTGATATTTTACATATTTCAAAGACTTAGAACGCTCCCTAACCACCGGCCCCAGGACATGCGTGTACAACCGTCTTGAGGTCATTATTTTCAATCGCAGCCATGACTTCTCTTTGACTAGTTCTTGTCGCATGCCACAGCTGCAGTTTTATCTCCATCTGCGAGTCATTGGTCCACAATAGTTTTCTAAGACACCAGTAAGCAGTTTGCAGCTTTCTCATGATATTGGTATTCATTTGTGCCCAGCTGTAAAAGTCTTGCAACTCGTGTCAATGAAACTACCGAAGGTTCGTGTTTATGCTATGACAATGATTTTCAATATCTTTCACAGCCTGAAAGCTGGCATTTACATCAATGGTAATAATCACACTCGCAGCTCAATAATAATTGTGTACCAAGCGGAATAAAGCTCAGAACACTTTAAGGCCCATTTTATTCACTCGAAGTTGAACATCACTTGGGGAGTTTTCCATATAAAAATCCTCTTCGAGTGAATAAAATGGGCCTAAGGGCGACTCAGGCAGAGCAACACCAAATTGCTTCTAGTTCTAACAAATTTGATTTGATTTAAAAAAAAAAGCTAAAGAAAGTATTTTTTTATATTTGTCGCCGCCTATGCAATAATCCACTTGCGATGCGACCGATGGCAGCTAACCTCGGTATAGCGATTAGCCTGTTACGTCCAAATATCTGAGCTCACTACTACGAAATGAAAATCTCATTTAAAGGGCTTCATAGACTGTACATAGGGAATTGGAAATTCAGAAATTTCCATCTTACAAATTATCCCCTGTCCACCAATTCTTCAATAATATTAGGTACACCTTCCAAGAACGCCAGCATTTATAACTTAATTAGCCTCTCGGCTACCTCCACATCTTGCCCACCTGCGACAATAGATCAACACTGCAACTCTTCACCGATTACCTTTACCAGCATAACAACTTTCATTCACTTAAAAGGCAAAAAAGTGACTTTCCTTCCAACTTCTGGACGCACGAATCCCAATGAACCGGTAAAAATATCGATTTACAATAATTCGCCTGTTTGGCCAAATTTCCTTTTGCAAATCGATAAATTTCCCATTTGTTCATAATGCTACGCTAATATCATCGCCTATTACGAAATACCATAATTTACATAAAATTATTACTACAGAAGCTTCCCAATGATGGTTTGGCCATACAAGATCAGACTCTCCACTGCTTGGCGTCCCGGTGTGCCTGGTGCACTTCTCCTCTCAACTCTGAGGTAACCAGTAGTGCGCAACCAAAAATAAAACAATCTTTGCATTCTTCGGTGGAAAAAGCCATTTGATTGTGAAATCTCTATTTAGCTCCATTTAGACGCGCCGACACTCTGTGCACAATTCACAGCGTCCCGCTGCGATTATTTACGGGTACATACACGAGTGCTTGTATATTGGGTTTTCCTTAGTTGATTTTGAATTATTTGCGAATGGAAATTTATTGATTAGAAAAGTTGGATTTTTTTTTCACAACACGTTGTTATTGAAATTATTGTTTACTCAAATAGAAACTTTAACATTTGGCATCTATGCAAACAGAGGAAAGCGCAAAGCTGTGATGTAGCCAGAGTTAGCAGCGGTAAATTTTCAAAAAGAATCTGGTTAGCTTTGGTTTTTGTTTTGTGTCGGGCCAGAGCCAAAAGTTGTTTATTTATTATGTGCGCCGAGCAAGGAATAAACGCTGCGATTTCGAAATACTTTTTTCCCATTTGGTGTTAACTAGAGAGCAGGACACAAATCACCCTCGTGGATACGAGTGTCAGTTGTATATATGGTTTCCGCCGAAAATTTATGGGACTATATACAGATTTGGATTTTTTTTTGGATTTATTGTGCTGTGGATTTTTTCTTTGTTAAAAGCTTAAGTCATGCTTCATGATGATGCAGTGGGGGCTTTTACTAAACGAAAAATCCTCTTGGCTCGTAAAACAAATGGGTATGGCGTCTGATCTATTAATATCGACACCTGGCCATCCTAAATTGAAATCCCTTCTTCACTCAATCAGAGTTAATGTGGCAATAAAATGTAATTTCTTACTTGAGATGATGAAATGGGTCCTTTTTGGAGAGCGAAACTCAAACGATGAGATTGCAATCTAAGGATGGTTTTCTGTGGTTTATTTCACAACAAATCTCTTCTTAAATATACAGTATTTGCAACTAATTGGTATAGGTAACTAGTGTACTGCAGGTTGAGTTAACAATTATTGCAGTATGGTTAATATATCTCTAAAGTTTAAATTTACTCCAAGCAAACAAATGCATTCCAACTTAATACTTCTGTTGCGATGAGTTCGAATGATGTGCAATCGATGAGAATCGTCCAAGCCTCACAGTTTTTACCCTACAATAGCTTTGTCGTTCGAGGCTTTTTGAAGAACTCCCAGACAGTCCCGACTCCGACGTTTTTCGTATCATATTCATATGTGATTTGTAATTTATTCGGTACTCTACACTAACAAAGGGCTGAGTAAGTTGGCCACCAGAGAACATGGAATGAGTAATGAATCGCAACAGATAATATTTTCTGTGCAGTAGTGACACTGGACATCAAAAACGCCTTTAACTCGGCTGATTGGTGGTTCATTAAAAGGTCGCTTGCCAGGATCAACGCACCCTATTACTTGCGAAAAATTGGTGCAAACTACCTTACCAACAGAAAGCAGAGGTATGAAACTGATGAATGTTTAAAATACTACAACGTTTTGGTGGGCGTGCCACAGGCATCGGTACTCGGCCCCTGCTATGGAACATTATGTACGATGGAATTTTGGGACTTGTGTTGCCGCGAGGTGTTCGACTAATTGGGTTTGCTGACGATATAGCCGTTGTTACAGTGGTAAAACACATTCACGAAGTAGAGTCAGCCACGAACGAAGCGATTATACGAATCAAAGATCCGTTAGGATCCGTCGGCCTAGAATTAGCTGACCATAAAACGGAGGCTGTCCTTATTATACGAGTCGCAAAAAGGTTGAATACGCGAACTTTCGGGTTAGCCGTCATGAGATACCTCGGAGTGACTCTTGGCAACCGGCTATAGTTTAAAGCACACGTAGAATATTCGAGTAAAAAGGCGTTACTACTACAGGCAGCACTCTCTCGGGTACTCCCAAACATTGGTGGGCCTGGATATGCTAGCAGGATCCTACTATCTAAGGTAGTCCGCTCAGTACTCTTGTATGCTGCCCCGGTTCGGGCGTGTGCACTTGCGACGAAAGAAGCAAGAAGAAAACTGTCTTCCGTATATACAGACTCAGCGCATTAAGAACGGTCTTTGGTTTTAGCACCATCTACTATGAAGCGGCCTTTGTCATAGCGGGTATGATCCCAATAGGTATCCTCGCTGATGAGATGCTAAGGATCTACACCAAGAAAGAGTTGGCCCAACAAGAGGAAAGAGAATAAAGACTGAAGAGCGAACTGCTTCACTCGTCAGGTGGCAGGCCAGGTGGGTCAACTGTACGAAAGGCAGATGGACCTTCAAGCTCATCCCGAACATTGAGATTTGGACAAATAGATCACATGGAAACATAAACTACCCCCTTACGCAGTTCCTAAGTGGTCACGGCGGCTATCGTAAACAACTTCATCGACTTGGACACGATAACTCCCCCTTTTGCCCAGAATGTCCAGAACAAGAGGAAGATACGGAGCATGCAGTTTTCCACTGCAGTAGATTCGCAGAATGGAGAAGGAACCTGCCTAACCCGGAGCTTTTCAAAGGCAACATGCTCCAGTCGGAGGACAAATGGATGACATTGTGCAGTCTTGTAACGACTCTTCAAAATTAACTACGATGAATAGAAATGCTCAGAAGGGCATTAAAACAGCAGAAACGTCAGACGTAGCTGACATAATACAAGATGCAGCATAAAAAGCTAACCAGCCCCGCGTATCAACACCTAACAGCAGTCCCGTGGGGAGAGTGGTTGAAGTAAGTAGTGGTGTCGATTAGTACGCACGGAAACTCCTGGCATCGCTTATTCGGGTTTGCGAATCGTGCATGTTGGTAGCAGGGGCTACCGCTTCTTTAGAAGATTACGACATCCATTGACGCATCAAAAAAAAAAAAAATATATTTCCTGCAAATCTACAATCCCCTTAGTTAAGTCGCTTGGAGCTGTAGTTTGATAATTCCTCAGAGAATAGTTTTTTCTTGGGTTTTATTATGTAGAGACTTATGGATTTCACTAAATGATGCGAAAGCTTGGGAGATGAAACCCGTTTCAATACAACTAAATTTTCCATTGTGGAATTTCTTAAATTAAGAAGATAATTTTCTGAAAATTTTGTTATTCCTGCAATATCATGCTTAATAAATATAAATAATAAAAATACAATATTTATTATTGTACTTATTTTCTCTTGAATTTCTTAGTTAAATATATTCTTATTTTCAGTGGCAATTTTCTGACATTCTTAGAAAATGATCATTTGAAGAAAGACTTGCATTTAACTTCAGATTCGCTGTCAGAAACACTGCTCAGAGTTTTGTATAGCATTAAAGCGTTTTAGCGCAATAGACTATATAACAAATTTTGTGAGCTAAGAAGAACTGAGAGTCATCTTTTATTTATAATTTAGAATAAAAATATGAAATTACCAATCTGTTAAACAAAAATTATTTTTGGCTCCCTGTCTTAGCTTGAGGCTCAAATATTTATTGCTATTTACCATACGGTATTTATGACAGAGTTCACATCCTATCCTACAAAATATATACCAATAACATCACCAACTAAAATGAATGCGGTCCCAAGTACATTGGTGGACATTTTCATACAAAACTACTACGACCAGTAACCAAACGTCAACTAAGCACCACCTATTAAGTGAAGTACCTCTAAGTACATACATTCACGTCCAGCCTCTGTCAACATCTCAGTCGTCCCATTCGTAGAGAATTTTCTTCCCAGGCTATCATTACGAAAATTCCCCATAAATTCTAATTTAGTTCTTCCTCGTAACAAAAACCGTTGAAAAGAAAGAAGAACAACAAACCCCATACCAACAGCACACAACATAACACACAAAGTCTTGCGCCAATCGCGCGACATGCTATTCAAAATATTTCCGTCATTCTAATGGGCGGTCACCCATGTTCCACTCACGTTCCACAGCATTCAATTTCATAATAAGAAGCGCTACTTACGACCATCCCAGATCGCAGCCTACTTGTGTACATCATCTAAGCATGGAATGGTAGAAAAAAAAAAAGAAGATCGAAACACCAACAAGACACACTCCCGGAACATCCCGCAAGAACACTCTATTCGAGGACATTAATCAGCACTAAAAATGTGTCCAGAGCGCACTGGTGTCTTTGGTAGGTATATACACTATGCGAACATGAACTCCACAGGAGCAGTAGCCACTGCGTCGATATTCCGTTTTAAAGGCCCCCTTAAGCTAGCACATTACACCCGACTTACAATGTAAATTCGAGCATTACATTCAAATGTGGAGTCGTCCTCGCGAAAAGGCCCCATTATATTGGTCACCAGTGGTGATGGCTAATCCCCCCCGCCACACACTTGCGATATTGACACGCACCATCGACATAGCGCAAAATAATTTTCCGTCTGTCCTCAAATTGAATAGAACTCCCAATAGATATACGGTGTGCCCAGTGAAGAAGGAGGCAACGCCATCCAACGCAGATTTCGTGCGTAGAGCCTTAATTCCTGCACTGACACGCTGCTGCGAAGCATCCTCCAGCAGTAGCAACCTTTTATAGAATTAAGAAATGATCGAGATCGTGGCTACTTTTCTTTGTCATCTCCATGAAATCATTGTTTCCAACAGACAGACTAGTACACACTGGAGGGCTTGAGAACTCGCAATGCGTTGCCGGATTTCTTTTGTTTTCCTGTTGGCATAGCTAACGTTCGGCGATTGTCGCTTATGATTGGAGAATGCATAGCGAGGACAACACCGTCGTGGATGTTGTCGTTGTCGCCGGCTGTCTCGTGGTGGTTATAAAATTGGAGCAAAAGTATGTATAACCTAGGCTAACAAACCGAACGGAATTTTGTGCTTCTTGTTCGATAGTTGAAGCAATGGGACACAAGCATGGCGAAAATATGAAGATATATGCGCAATATGCAAGTTAGCCCTAGTTTGCATTGTGCAGGAGCTGAATGTAAATTGGCAGAATGTGTGTGTGCTGTGAGTTCTGTGAGGGGCTCGTTAAAGATTTGTTGTTATGTTTGACCTACTATCGCTGACTTGAGATCTGCATATTTTGCACAATGGAATCGGCAACATATCGCGCGGACTTGCAAAGCGGTAGACTTTTCCAACACGATAATGATGACCACAATGACGATGATGACGCTGGTGATGGGATCCACCTTTGTTGCCAGCGCGCACGGGAAAAGGGTCAATTAGAAATGTCCAAAAATAGGTAATAGGATCGGGCTGATGTGAGGCTTGGGAATCGTACTATATCAATGAACCGTAACAGCGTCGAAAGGATGGTTAAGATTTTGTGATAGCGCCAGAGTTTGTTAGTGGAGTTCATCAGTGGAATGAGTGACCTGAAATGGATTGCAAACCAAGTGGCTGGGTATGCCTTGATGATTGAGATCGGAAGACAGAGGGAACTTTATCTTCTAGTACCATAAAAAAATTAAGTCTTGATCTATGTTATTTATAGTTCACTCAAGGAAAAAGAAAACTAACAACACTCCTAAAAATTGGGGAACTTCTATAATTGTCGGTACAAAAGAGCCCTGTAAATATACATGGCCAGCGAGCGACCTACAATTTTACACAGTTTTCTTATTTAATTATACGGTGAACAAAATTGGCAACCATTATTTCCACTCATCCAATTTACACCGCGCACACTCAGAGCTAGTATCAATAACAGTCGGTGCAACCGAAACGAGTAATTCAATTTAATCCTGCACTGATTTGATGAGATCAGCAACCCTTTGCACCGTTTAACTTCAATCCCGAATGTGATTTCTCATTTCCACAATACCAATCTTTTTTTTTTCATTTTTTTGTCGTTTGTCGGCCTCGTCTCTGTTCAACCTGCTGCTGCTGTTGCCTACCTACTCATCATCAGACACCCCAGACACATCTCATCTCATCCCATCAAGCATTTGGGCAATTAACTCTGAGAGCCGAACTTTCCAAGCCTCAAATGTGCGTTCGTTTGGTTTCCTTTAAATTAAAAACGAAATGCCAATTTAAATTAATAAAACTAAAAATGCCGATTTTTTTGGGGGCCAAACGAGCGGAGACCATTTGAACTACAGAAAGAGAGAAAGATGGTGTACCGAGAAACGCCACCTTCATCATGAGAAATGAACATACGCGCCCTTTTTTCGTAGCTAATTACTATGCGCCCAGCCCACCACCACCACCATAGCCAATGACACATTCGTCTGGGGGCACTCAACTTTGAGTCTCCATCGGAGTCGCCGAAATGCCCAACACCACGAATCACTGCAAGTATTCGATCATCTTCAAGGCAACATCAACATCAACAGCAGCAGCAGCAGCAGCCCAGCATCATCAAAGTCTGCATAGCTGGGCCCAAACGAATGCGCCCCAGCACCGCTGAGACTGACGAAGAGTAATTATCAATGTGAGCCTGGTGCTTGATGGTGGTGTTCCTTCTGTGAGAATTCTTCAAACTCTAGCCATCCATCGCGGGCCGCCGCCGCCGCCGGTCCGAAGGGCACTGCGCGCATCAATGGTGTGGAGAGGCAAGATTTTGGGAAGATTCTCGTCATGACGATGTGTAATTTTACTTTTTGCATCTCTGATTGGTCTTCCATGCTCACCACCACGGATGGGTTGCTCCATGTTGTTGCCTTTTTGTTGTTCTTTGTTGTCAATGGAGGAAATTCCATGGTTGACGCTGGCTGGCATAACTCTTCATAATTTTTTGGAATCCCTACTGCCGAGCGGGATGGGAAGGGGCTACATGTGTTTATCCGAAATTCATTACCTCGTTGTATGGCTTGTAATGAGGCTCGCTGTGGCTTGTTTGGTGTGGAGCTCCACGATTTTCCTGCATCTACTGGACGGCGACGCGACGAACTCATGCGAGTGTTGGCGTGGTGGGCTTTTGCAAACTTCAAATTATCCAGCAGAATAAAATTAATTGCTCGTTTAGTTAATTTATCATGAATGTGCGCGCTGCGCCGCCGCCGTGCTGAGGTCGAGTTACGTTTTGTACCGCAACGAGATGGAGGCAGTGCGGTGGTGGTGATGGTGCGGGGGTGAAATAAGCATTTAGCATTGTCACGGATAGGCAATTTGGTGTATTTTTTTTTTTTCAAAACTGGAGTACAGACCTATGAAAGAGTGTGAAATCGGAGCTGAGGGTAAGCTGATAAATTATTGCAGACTTAGCGAATGTGGGATTAAGGTGGGAATATAAGGGGAGCGCAATCACTAATGTCGTGGCAACTTTCTCTAGACCAAGTCATGTGTTTACTTTGTATATATGTATATGAAGCCAAACACTTTGTACATTGCCGAAAGAGGTGACGTGCATGAAAAAAGACAGATGACAAGTAAAGCTGTTTTGAGTAAGCGACAGTTATGATGTGTTGTGTATACACTTTGCATACAATGTTGTTGCGTTTGGTATTCCTGATACCAATTTATGGAATTTGGATGCTTCTTTGTATCATGGAAACGACTCTTTATTTGAATTATCCTTAGTCTGAAATTAATTGTCATTTAAAGACGACAAGGCCATCTTGGGTACTAGACAAAGACAACTAGATGCAACCGCCGGAATAACAACGGACGGATTACTATACAGTGCCTTTGACACAGACACTTTACGGGTCACAACCCCATGGGTAAGAAAGTGTGAAAGTAAGTAGTGGTATTTAGAGTGATCATGAAAAATATACCTACAAGTGACGAAAACTGACAGTCTAAAAGGCTTGAATTTTTCAACTTCTATAACTGCCTAGAGCATATGAAGCGATTGCAGGCCGAGGTTCCAGCTCAGGAAATCCTTAAATGTACGTTTCTTTAGTTAGGAGAGACAACTCGTTTAAAGACAACCTCAACTACGAGGGGTGTTCAATGTATTTTCGGTAGAAAAAAAAATAAAACCTTGAAAAAAATGTGTTTTTCAATATATAGTCTCCCATGATATCAATACATTTTTTTGATCGCGAAATAAGTTTTTCTAGTAGTGAACCGTTGCGTTGTCATAAAGAAGCACCATTTTCGTTATCAGTTTTCCTCTTCTTTTGTAAGGCTGAGATAATCATTTAGTATAGTGTGTATAGTACCAATGTATAGCTTAGTTATTTCTGCCAACATCTTGGTTTTTACACGTGTTTACACAAGTTTTTCGATAATTTTCACATTTTCGGTAGCCGCCGTGACTGGCCCACCTGGGCGGGGGTCATCTTCGATACTATCCCTGCCTCTTTTGAATTCACTTGACCACTTCTGTACGATCGATAATGAAGGAAACGGCTACTATTTCTTCATGTACAATTTTTGAGATTTGCCTTGTTTATAGTGAGCAATTTAATCACCATGGTTTTCTTCAAAATTGTCGCGTCAGTCATTTTCGTCGTCTTTGACTGGAGGTCGCAAACAACCTAGTGAAGTTATCAACATGAAATTTTATATGAATACCCTCACATAATGTTGTTAGCTAATAATATAGGTATTTTAATTTCACGCGATAATATGAAATCACCAAGATACCGAGAATAAATTGAACGCCTCTCGTAAGTTCATGCCACCGCGTTTTAAGGAAATCTCTACCAACTTGTACGTTAGGCATTTAGACCTATGAATGCAGCAATCTGGCAGGCATTTTGGTTGACACCAATGTCGTCCTTAGTACGGTTGAAGATCCAAACTGATATAATGTCCTAAGACAGAAAATAAACATAGTTGCAATTTCAAAACAAAAGAGTTCAACAGAGAACTGTGGTTTGAAGACATAATGGTTGTAGTCAAGGTATTGCTCTGGTTCTTTATCAAGTTACCTACCGTTAACGAAGCTCTATGTACTGAATGGTGGTCAGCTCTAAGTTGATTCCAAATTTGAGCGGTACGGAAATAGAAGAATTCAGTGGTACCGGCCGAGCTTTGCATTTACTTATCGACGGCTCGATTCAGCCATAACCCCATTTATCTAATTGAATCAGTCTACTGGCGTGGCTACCACGGTCATCATGCCACTTCATATTTTAGGCCCCAGTTATAGCTTTCATTGAAATGCATCATTGAAAATTTTGATTTACGATTTTAAGACGATTAATCAAACAATATTGCGAGCACATGATAAGAAGCTAGTCTCAAGTGCCAAAATAGCGACGGTTGACACTTTGGAAGCTCCCATCGAGTATTATAAAAGAGAGGCTCTTAAGAATGATGCCTCCCAACCAGCTAATACCAGCAACTGCTTTAAACCCACTGCTAAATAGAACAATTTATTAGGACGACTTGTCGCTCTCCATAATTTTTGTGTTGAAAAACACTTGCGACCCTCAAAAGAAAACATACCGTATACAAAAATTAATATTCTCCCGCTTTCTGCACACAGAGCAACGATCAATCACTATCTCTCAACCTAATTACAATAATTTAGCTGCGTTTCCTTGAGAGCCTAACAACTTCAAACGAAATCCTCGACTTTCACAAGTCCATCGTAACAAATTTCGGGACATCTCAGTCTGACCATCTCATTTCGTATGCAAATCAGTGACTCGCAGCCACCATCGTGTACTGATAAAAATCTGCAAACTCCACCATTATAGTCATCATTTAGGTTGAACATTATTTTTATATTCGAAAAGACATCATTCATAATTTTTGTCAGACGAATTACAAGCCCAATAACAATAACTACATGCCTCCTGCATACAAACACCAACACACACACACGTCAACTTCAAATTGAAGCTCAACCCAAAAGAATGGCTGCGGGGAGCAAATTATGGTAGTTGGGAAATTTTTATACCCGAACTTGATATATCCGCATCTCGCCCCAGAGTAGGTACACACACACTTGGTTTGTGCTGTGCGCCAAGGTGGTGGTTGCGTTTCAGATTTTTCCTTTTTCTTTTTGTTTTCCTTAAACTCCGCCCTAATGGTTGAGTTTAAGCCGCCTTGCAAGTGCAGGGATCTGCAAGGAACCCATCAAAGGGGGCAACTTCCAATGCATAATCGCACTCAGAGGGGCAAACATTTTGTTGTTGTCTTCGATACTTTGTATTTTTATTATACTTTGTGCTGCAAGAAAAAAATGAGATTTCAAAAAAAGCTCCTGGCAATACGCAAATATCACATCGCGCACCAAACAGCGCAACATGTTATCTGTGATCTGCAGCAGCAGCAGCAGCATCACCAGAAATCAGATGGACCGCATTCGCGCAGCAAGTGGATGAATCTCCTGGGAGCAAAAGCGGGCAGGGGCACCTTATAGAATCGTGATTTCTCGCATCTTCTTCTGGCTGAATTTTGTGGCCTTAAGATAATACGTTGGGGTAATTACAGTAATTTGTAAATGTGCAATGTGTGTGCACGTGCATGTGTGTTGGTGGGGAATTCTTCACTGAATAGGCAACAAATTCATGGTTATGGTTCTCGTCGGCTGGTTTAGATTTCATCCCTTGGGGGTCGAATTTGTAAATTTGCGCATCGTGTGCAATTGCACTTCTTAGTTGTACTTGATTGTGAACTTACCGGTATCCATGGCGACGAGGGTAAGTGTATATTCGGCTTGCATCTCACGGTCGAGAGCGCGCAGCAGCGATATCTCTCCGGTTGATGCATTAATGCGGAACAAATCGGCATCACCTTCCTTCAGGAAGTAACGAACTTGTGAGTTGAATGGTGGTGTATCGGCATCGTACGCTTTCACTGTGATAACATAACCGCCATTTGGCGGAATAACATTCTCCATGACATAGGCCAGGTAGGGTGAGTCCAAGAATGTCGGTGGATTGTCGTTGATATCGGTAATGACAATAGTCAGCTCGGCGGTGTCATATCTGGTTTCGACAGCAGCGCCAGCAACATCTGCTGCACAGTCTTCCGCACGTACGGTCAGCATATATCGGGACTTTCGTTCGTAATTTAGGTTTTTTGCTACCCGCACGACACCGGAATCCTCACTAATACTGAAATCACGATTATTGTCGCCGGCTGCAATGGAGAATCGCACCCTTCCGTTGGAACCTTCATCGATATCGGTTGCGGACACCTGTAGTACCATTGCTCCAATACTGGCGTTCTCTGCTACCGATGCGCTGTACTGCTTCGGGTCAAACACTGGGCTGTTGTCGTTTTCGTCGAGAATTTTGACAGAGATTTGCGTTTGTGTTGAACGTGGTGGTTCACCACGATCGCGTGCCATTACACTGAGGAGGTAGCTTGAACGTATTTCGCGATCCAGCCGTCCGGATACTCGTAGTAGGCCATCAACCTGTCCCAGGGTAAATGGAACTGATTGCTCAGAGGTTAGGATGTACTCGATGTAGCCGTTGCGGCCCTCATCGCGATCGACAGCTTTGACAGCCATCACAACGGTGTTGATGGCAATGTTCTCCATCACAGAGGTTTCGTTGGACGATGTGAACGTGGGCGATTCGTCGTTTACGTCTTTAAGGACAACGGTGACCTGCAAATAGAAAGATGAACAGTAAGTAATCGGCAAATATTATATGTACTTTGTACATTATGTACTCAATAAGGGAGTTTTTCTAGGAAACAGGGAACTAAAAGGCTTTCGCATTTGAAAACAAAAGAGTCCGTGTGCGAACTGGATTTGGAATTGCAAGTACTTCATGTTTTCGACAGCCTTTTGTCACATTAACTATGTACAGCTCCTGTGTTGACTAATTTTCTTTGTTTCTCTCATCATCAATTCAGTGCAGAGGTTGGGAAATACTTTGTTCTGAGAACTCCCCAATCAGTCACTAAAGTGGGGTGAATCTAAGTGAAAATTTGTGCGACCACATAAACCAGTCAGAAACTGAATTTTTGCTAAACAGCATGGATAACTCCCACTGTCCCCCATTTCACTGTGACTGAATTGTTCCGCTCTCGTTGTCAATGCCACAAAATATCTACAGTCCAATCCAATTTGACGAAAATCTATCTTATCCGCATCGCCTTTTCCAGTATTATCTCTGCACGCCTCTATACCCTCCTGTATTGCAGCTGCCTACTTTTAAATTAATTACGCCTTTCAACTTCCCCGGCTAGCCTAACTAGACATCATGCATATGCCCACGCAGCCGCAATGCATAGAATTTGCATTTGGCGGTATCGCCAAAAACCTAAGTGGCCACTATCCATCTGTCCATTTTATCTATCTACTTCGTTGTGTATTCTTTTTGCCGAAAATCAATTTAATTAAACGATATCCCCTTAAGAACTACTAAAAGTCCTTACATGCACTTAAGAACCTCACATTTCGAATCCCAATTATACTATCAATTCACATTTATTATATGCAAAAAACCTCACCCAAAGGATACAAATACTCACACAACCGGAGCAAACGTTTCTTGAATTTAAATTCAACGCATGGAATCTCTTCCATTAATTAGAAAACAAAAATAAAAATAAAATGTGAGTCCAATTCCATATCCTTGTACGTTTCTATTGGTTTATTTTCAATTGGAATCGGTCCCGCTTCCTTCCTCGCTCCGACTATCGCACAAATGATAAATCTTAAACATCACCTGAAAGATTAGCAGTGATCCCTATTCAATTTCATTTTGTACACATTCCCGCGCGCTAGGAAGAGATATCTCTCTTAGGCATTCTTGTGCCGAGGCCAAAATCCACTTAATTTAATTTTATATCGCCACAGAATCTCAAATGCAAAGGCAATAAACAATAAATAAAAATAAAACGAACCGAAAACGCACACACACTTACCACACCCGCTTTAGAAAGAAGTTTCACGCGCCGCAGTGACTTTGGCGCTGCAGCGGCAACATCAGCATCACCCAACAACATGTTTATACCAAACAACTTCATTAATAATCGCAACATGTATCTGTGACTGTGAAAGATTATCTGCCACTAACTGCGAGAGCGAGAGATGTAGCGATACCCACTGTTATCCGCAAAAAAAAGGAAAGCACTCCTCACTTCGGCTACAAGATGCAAAATAAATCGAAACGATTTTTCTCGCATTTGCATAATAAGTGTGCGTTTGGGGTTTTTTTTCGGTTTTTATCCATACTATGGTTACAGGGTGACACAGAAGTCAGTATTCGTGAGTTTGAATGCAAAGCTGGAAATTGAATTCTTAAACTGTGAACCCAGTTCGTCGAGAACCTAGTTCTAGTCGAGCACCAACTTTTAAAATTCAGAGTTTGTTGGAAAATTGGTTATAAATAAATTTGGAGCTACAAGACTTATTTTTGAAGTATGAGACACTGTTGATTAAAAATGCCTACAGAAGACTGTACCAAAAAATTCGGAATGGAGACAGTAGGCAATTATGAATACCGAATCATATTTGGTTTTAAACTTATTAAATATTATTAAATGAATGCGTTTTTTAAGGCAGTTTTATCGACTTGGCAACACTTTTTAATCGTCTCAGAAAAAAGCCTAAATATACGAAATTTTGTAAGAATTGACTCTCCTTATTCAACCGAAATAGTACAGGAAGGCCGAAGTTGGAAAAATAGGAAGATTGGCATATTGGAAACGGTTTTTTTTTTAGTAAAGCTTGATAAACGGATCGTTATTACAACCTACAAGGTTTTAACCGAGGCCAACTGATGGAATTATTTAAAACAAATTGAGCAACTTATAAATTACTCAGCAGTTTCTGCGCCAATGTCAGTACAAACTGTGACGAACTTATAAATTCTAAGCACCACGAATTTAGTCATCAACACCTAGGAAAACGATAAATTCAATTTAAAAAAAAATGTCTTTTGTATAGATAAACTATATAAGAAGCCATTTTTGAAGAATCAAATGAATTGTCAACGTTCAGCCTGCCAACTATGCTCACTAGATCTAACTCTACATTTTTGAGATTCTGTAGAGCCTATTATATTATTATTAGTCTGTCAAGTTCCATTGCGAACCGCAAATAAGACAATCAATTAAATCGGAGCGAATATGTCCGAGTTATTTTTCCGAAACACCCTCTTCTAGTTCAAAGTCATACCGGTCATTATAGTCATCTACCGTTGACTCCTAACTAAGGCATTTCGCTCGCTGAAATGTAAAAATAAAAATATCAAACACCAATACCTGCTGCAACTATACCTACTATCTACCAAACGAGCAGCCAGAACCACCTCCTGATGATGACGATGATGACAAAAGCTTGTGCAGTGATTCACACACAATAAAAGTGCACAACAGCGCCTCTGGGCTAGGGAATGTGTTACCATTTGACTTTGGCAGACAGTTTTATTCACGTGAAATTAATTACGCTATAAATTCAATAAATTACTTCTCTATACGCACACCGAGAGAACAATTTCACGGATCTGCGAGCGCTCGCCATTTGCATTTCGTTCGAAGTTCGAACGATGCGACAACGTCGTCGTCGATACGACAACGATGGAAGGAAATTTCAAAGCTGCATTAAGGATAAGATAAGCTGCGGTTGCCTGCTGAAGAATATATGCACTACCATTCGTTCTGCTGACGCCAATGGCCATACCATCACCTCGATTGCTGCTGGGGCTGCGCTATCACACAAAGCACACGTTAGCGGTGAGAGCGTAAGCAGCTCAAGAAATGGCCATTTCTATTCTCCAGGTTTAGGTAAAACCAACATTGGTGCGGCTACCCCCACAGACACACTCTATTGATAGTAATGACGATCATCAGTGTGCGGCGGCCAGTAGAGATGGTGAGATGCAGCGTCGCGCAAACGACCGAAAATTAATAGAAGAGGAAGGCTCAGTCCGGGAGTCGCTATAGCCAGTTAAAATAAAATATATTTCGAAAATTTTATTTTATAAGATGTTAGGAGTTTCTCTATTTTCTTTTTTTCAGTTTGCGGTTGTTCCCCTTCTGTCCTTTATCCCATCGTTGAGTGTGCGACTCTCTGCACACAACAGGAAGTGTTCGCATATAATACAGAAGGCCAACGATGTGCATGAGGGGGAGGATGGAAAATTCAATGCAAAGGTATAGACGATTAATATGCACATTGATGCCGACGTCAACCAGTTGTTGACCAGGTTTAATAGTAAAGCGGGTCCATCTATTTCTGTGATATCTTCATTATTTTTAGTAAGGATATCTTGTTATTATTCTTGTTGCCCTGGTGAGATGGTCATTTTTGTGTTATTTGCATGCGTTGCCTGCACTTTAAGAGGTGTCCCGTATACGGGAGAGAAGTGACGAGTATTATGCTCGTGATATTTCTGGTTTGCAGCGGCTGTCGATGATTGTAAAACTTTGTTGGAGGATTTGTGAAGTGTTGCGTTCGCGCACACAAACGTGATAGTGAGTGTCGCCATTAAAAAGATTTGATGAAATTTAAGTGATTTGGTCCTAATGGAGTTTTTGCGCTTTTACCCCAATTAACTGTTTTGCTGGCAACAAAAAATCAACGGCGGCTGTTAATGGAATTGTTGCATTAGTGTGATAGTTGTGGTTGAGTGGTTGAATTGAATTAACGCTCGGACTGATTTAATGGAAGCGAATTGTTGGGTCGCAGTCATCTGTACCGATAGGTGTTTAGCTGGGAAACTCACACTTAATTTTGTCAACCTTCCAACCGGTTCTGGAAGTCGAAAAACTAAAGAATATGACACGGAAAAAATATACGATCTGGATATCGTTGTATTAACATGAAAGAACTTTGAAAACTCGATCCGACCGGGAAGATTGTTAAAGTAAAAAGTTGGCAACACAACATTGCATATACATATTTCTTTCTTTCTCTTGATCATTCCCCTCACACGGTTCTTTTTCTTTTTTCTTATTTCTTAGTCTGAATAAAACTATAGCCCTGATCGGATGTGTTTTATTTTCGCGTTTTCTTTCAGGTAAAAATATAACCAAACAAAGATCACCATCTTCAAGGTCGCAAGTCACCAAGACCTTGGTGGATCAGAAAGAATATAACATAACCGTGCTGCACAGAGAGTATTGAATGTGTTCCTTCTAGCATCGGTCAAATCGGACCTCCCCTCATCTGGCACAGATATGGCAAAATGAGTTGGAAATTTAAAACTATGAAAGTCACATACACCTAAAATATTGGTAAATGGAATGGCCAAATGTACTTTCATCAAGCGTGAACGAATCACGAGTCTATGCACCTAATTCATGAACAAAACCTGTTTTACCAATTAACAATTCGCCACTCCTTCTGCAAGCATAGACAATCATTACTTGGCAAAATGCAACCCGCTTACTGGAACCTTTTCAATGCCCCCACCAGCCCTTCTATACTATTTCCTTTTCTATTATTTTCCTTTCTCACTTGCGAACACCGCACTTCAAGTCACACAAATACAAATCATTAAAGGTTAACCCTTTATCGATGAAACTCAAAACTTAGAGCCCAACTATTTTTTTATCAACTCATAATCGAACAGCCAAGACCAGAGTCACGATATATTTTCCTCCTGTTCCCTCCAATTGGCAATATCAAACCTGCTACAGCAACCATACCTAGTTTTGGATGCAACTTTTATCTCTCCAAAAATAAAAGAAAAAACCTACAACCTTAAAGAAAGGAAACTTCTACTTGTACCTCCAATAGCGCGAATCATGATGATTGTAAAATTAATATCTTTATTCGTGTAAACATTAAAATCTCTCTGCTGCAATAAATTATCAAGCGATACAAAAAAATAAAAAATAAATAAATATACAAAACAACTCCGTCGTCTTACCTGCACTGTTGAGGATAACTTCCGTTGTTCGGGCTCCTTGGCACAATCTCTTGCGGTCACAACTAAATTGTACGAGTTCTTTGCTTCACGATCGAGTTCACGTTTCGTACGAATTGTACCGTTTTGTGCAATTTCAAAATCATCATTATCGTCACCCGCTGTTATGCTGTACTCAATTCGACCGTTATCTCCTACAATAAAATGAAAAATACAAAAAGAAAAGAAAAAGTCAATACTGTGGATTCTTCGACAAATAATACGTCGATATTATATAGTTGAAATTAATTTTCAATCAATTTGAAGACATTTAAATGTGCCTGCGCTCAACACCCGCACAATTTGAATATTCTTCGCTGGCGATTTCAATAAAAAGAAATTGCTGGTAAACCTATTATCCAGCGCACCCCTAAGAAATAACAACGTGAGCGCAATATGCCTGCCTAATGATGACCACATTCAGTGTCTGATGATGATGGCCCACGGATAAGCTGATGATTAAGATGGATTGTTGAGATTTTTCGAAAAATAATCATCGAAGAAAATAGGAAACACTTTTCCGTGCTGTGCATTTTGTAGCTCCCTCTCTCTGGTTGTGGGTTTGGTAGGTATATGAAAATTATAGAGTTTGTGAATGTCAAGACCATTATTTTTTATGTGCATTTTCACAGTTGTATATTCAGTAAAATGTTTGTTTTGTGTTCATTTAACAAGAGAAAAACAAAAGAGTTGCACAGCGAACTGTCTTTTATTGTCGTTCTAGGCAGACACACTGCTGCGCAATTCAGGCGCGACAGATGTTTATGGACGGTAATTATTGGTGTCGTGTATAGTTTCCTATTGAACAGTTACTAAACTAATTTCTGGGGTAATTATGATGAAAAGCTGTGTGGGCACAACGGTATGCAGGTGCAGCAAATGACAAGTTTGATTAATGGTCAGTTGGTTGCGCGTGGACTATATTTTTTGACGAATGACCGAAAAATTTACTTAAAATGCCCATAGGCTACGGTAAATCTGATGTAGTGATTGACTCTAGGATGCCCCGTTGGTTGGCGTCTATTGGAATGGATTTGTTTCTGTGGTTGGGGTTTGTATGTTTTTTTTTTAAAGAAAGTTATTCAGATTTTAGAAAGCGACGTTAAATGGCAGGTGGCATAACGTTTTTGAACGTGTAGTAAATGTTTTCATAGATAGATTGGAATGCGGCTATAACATAATTTTCAATCCCAACTCAGGAAGGAAGTAAAAAAAACGTCAAAGAGTTTAAGACGAACTTGTATAAGAAGCGCTGTCAACCTAACACAGAGGTTACTTTGGCAAGCTGAACTGTTGTACTTATGCAGTTATCTGGTAAGAGGTATATAGGTATAAAGTTTTAAAAATAAACTATTTCACAGCGGTCAAAGCTCCCAATTCTATACTAACTCTGAAATTTCATAGAGCGGAAAGATGTGTTACACTCCACAGTAGTGGCGCCATTAATTGGAGACTAGAGTGACATACATTCGTTAGCACATTGTTATACAATTATTGCAGAAAGCTTCAGCCCAGTCTCAAGTCCAGTGAGCTGTGAGAGCTGAGAGACACTGTATTATATTTTAGGATCGCAGCACAAAATTTTGGAAGCTGCACGATGACTTGCAAATATCTGATAAACTAAACAGACAGTAGGTATTTATGAAACACTAGTCCCTTAGGTTGAGAAGAGTTAACCATTGCAAACGTGGAGGGTCAGACCTTATCAATTAGTTTATATGTATTACAGTATTCGGACTCACAATGCATATACACTCCGAATCGTAAGGGGAACAGTTTATCATAAGTTAGTACATAAGACGACTTGAATAAAGTGTTTAGTCTTAAAGCTCGATGCGTTTCACTTGGGCGCGGTGAATATACATTAGTAGTCACCATGATTTGTAAGCCCTCCGGTTCTAGCACGAGGTTTATATACCCACCACAACCAAGAAAGGCCATTAACAAAAACGGCTCAAATAAGTCGCTTCTCACGCATCAACTTTTATCGGCCCACCAGTAGTCAAACATTTATTCGCATTCCATTCAATTTTACCACGCAGGTAACAGCATTATTACTTTTCACAGAAATATCATATTTACGAGTATCAGACTTAATTACCGAAAGCCCGGCTGATATGATTTTAACCACTGCCGGTTCAGTTCCCACGACCTATCCGCCTTATAGGTAATTTGATAATTTTCCAAACCCTTGGCCCCAGTTATGTTTTATGTGCCATTAATATATTTCCAACTCACCCGAATCAATATCCGTAGCACTCACTGTCACCACTGGTGTTCCGATCGAAACGTTCTCAAAGATCTCATTTGAATAACTCATGGGGTCAAACACCGGTGCGTTATCATTCAAATCGAGAACATTACAGTAAACAGTTAATGTGGTCGATAAACTCGGATGCCCATTATCCTGAGCTTGAACCACCAGAATATAGTGCTGCACCTGAGAAAAAGTTACAAAAAAAGAAAAATAATTAATTTCATTTGCAATTAAGAAAATCGAATAAAAAGCAAACAACTGTCATCGGACCATGACATTTTGTGCGGAATTTTTTAATCGTTCCATCGAAAAAGACAGACCACAGGAGTTTGCAAAAAAAAAAAAAAACACAAAACAAACCTCCTCATAATCAAGACGAGCTGTCAGCGTAAAGACACCAGTTTGCGGATTCAGACTGAACACATCATTAGCCCAATCGGAGATTACCGTATACGAGACCATTGCATTATTACCCAAATCTGGATCTGTCGCCAAGATAACACCAACCTGATAGCCTCTCGGTGCGTTCTCTGGTATGTCAAATGAGTACACAGCTTCCGAGAATACCGGCGGATTGTCGTTTGTGTCCGTAACCTGAAATCGAAAAAAAAAGAAAGAACATGGAAAAAATTAGCAAATTCTTGTAGAAAAAATGCTGGCCAAAGCCATAGTGCTCATTGTGAATTCATGTCACAGTTCCATCATGATGATGACGATGACGAAATGCAACCCAAAAGTCAGAGCCCGTCTGCAGACGCGTATATATGTGTATAGACCGAAAAAGCCCTTTCAATTGCTGAATAATGACCATAAGGCGATAATTTCCAACTGAAGCGCGCAGATGAAGATTGGGAATTTTCACTTGTGGTTTGTGGAATTGGCGACAGATTCAGGGTCCACCGCCATCCGCACCGGCTGAGGACGAGAAACGCACAAAAATTTAACTGCGCAACTCATTTACAATTCAGAACAAGAAACATTTTGTCTGGTTGTGATGGTTGTTCGGATGGTGATGTGTTCGGAAGTGGACACTGGTCGCCACTCACCATCGCCAGTGTCTTTGGCTATATTGTTGGCCATTGGTTGGCTTCAATCAAATTTCACCGCACAACGACATTCAGCTGGTGAATAACTTAGAAAATGGGTGTTTTTGTGCCCGGCAAATGCCGGTGAAATATCTTTGTTTGAGTTTTATTATGAAAGCAAACATCAAATAATGCCATACTTTGGATTCCAATTGATATCTCATTTGAAGATATCTCTCGTTAACAGTGGGTTAGTCCTTTGTTTCGGGTCTGGTCTTAAGTCGTTCCGACCAACACACACAGGTTGGTTGCTCATGGTGCTTTCCGATTTTCAAGATGCGATAAGAACTCGAGAATACAGCATGAGGTACTTAGTACAATGTTGTCATAAGTAAAGGGTGACCACGTTGGACTTTAGAAACGGGTGCCATGAAATAAGCAGGAAGGAGATTTTAATTATAAGTATGATTATTGATTACCATCAAATGAAAATTCGACATTGGGAGTACACAGTTGAATAAGCCAAAACGGTCATAAGTCCTCACCGTGACTTGTAACTTGTCTGAAGTTGAGGGTAATCAAATCGTGCAATGAGAGTGATTTTTCATTCTTATACCTTGGTATGTTACATAAGGATAAGACTGCAGCTAAACATCGGTTTTACAATAAAACAAATAACGTAATTTGATTACCAGCAAAAGCGCTAATCGTTATAAACCTGCCTCCGGTTATAGCTCAGTTTTCTTTATTAGAAACAGAAGAGTTATCTATATATATAAAAGGCAATGAAGTCCGTGTGTGCGCGCATAACTCGATAAAGGATTGTTGGATTTCAACGATTTTGGGCTGGCGGTTTCGTTTTAGACCAAGGAAGGTTATAGGCTACTTTTTGTTGCGAAAACAAAACTTTGAGGGTATGAAAGAGGTTATGAAAGTTTGTATGGGGAAATGCACTTTGAAAAAAAATAAACGGGGTGGAAATCGAGTAGTGATACTTCATATACAAACAAATTTTTTTAATTTTAATGCCAATTGTTGTTGTCAATTATTTGAATTATTTTGCCAGAAAATTGTTGTTGCAAACAATTTTGAAATTTCTTTTTTTTAAATACACCTAATAAGATTGCTTATGTTTACTTTGTTACATTAAGTAGATTTTTGAAATGGAGTAGATACTTCGATTTGTTTGATGGTGTTTGAATGCATCATTTTTGCTTGAAAAATATTTTCAGGATCCTTGCATTAGTATATGAGAGTGAGTAAGTTGAAATGTTTGAGATGATGATGATGATAGGCAACACAGGAGTTGTTAATCGTTTTGAGTTTTTACGCGTATAACTCGAGACAGGATGGGTAGTTTTTAAAGATTTTGAGCTTGATGGTTTCGATTGGGCCCAAGGAAGGCCATAGGCTAATTTAAGTCTCCAAAACAAAATGATGAAATGGACGAAAGTTTGTGTGGGATTCGCCGATTCCAAGACAAATTTGATCATGCCGCCAGTGAGAAGGTCAAATGTTTCACGTCGCAGAAAATCAGGACGAACAGTCAGATCTGAATATTTACAATCGAGAGAATATGTCAGAACTTCGGGAAAGAATATCATGCAGTCGTCCATACTGGAGACCGAGATATACAACAACTCAATCTTTGCTGATGATAGCGTTCCATGTTTCTTACATGGTCAATTGTATGTGGCGTGCTCACGTGTCGGCAAACATCTCGCTTTGTACGTGTACGCACATGTAAATGGAACGAAAAATGCTATGTGCCATAAAGCCCTTCAGTGAAAAAGCGGTAGGTTGGCCGACAAGTAAATCGCTGCGGTTAGGTATTGCAATTGTATTTATTTTAATATACCTAAATTTTGAATAAAGACTTTAAATTGACCGGAATCGAAAGCTCGGAATTATTAATTTCATTAACTACATTAACGAATTTTTGCGGAACGAAGTTCGCCGGGCCAGCTAGTTTCTTCTATAGAAAGAAAAAGAAGTCCGTGTGTGCGCGCATAACTCGAGAATGGATCTATCGTTTTTCACGACTTTGGGCTCAATGGTTTCGTTTTTTCCCAAGGAAGGACATAGGCTGATTTTTGTCGAGAAAACAAAACTTTCAGGGGGTGAAATAGGCGATAAAAGTTTGAATGCGAAAAGCACTTTGATCGAAATCTGAAGAACAGCACTTCCCGCTTTTAGTTTCTGCATTTTTTCGAAAACAAATGACGTTTCACATCCTTCAACATTTGTTGATGATTCGTAAAACCGCCAGGAGGAATGGTGAATCCACCTGCCATTATGCAATATGACAGGTGTCCTTTCCGTTTCCTTTTCAGATATCTATCGAAATTGCATTGTGAAAAGTGAGTATTGGAAATGGGTATTTGGCCTTAAATTTCCCGTGCGTCTTGAATCTTCAATTCCCATTGTGAATTCTATGTCGCTTGCTCATGTGTCTGCATCATCCGGCTAAGAAGCCTTGCGCAAATCAAATCACTTCTGAGAACCCGTTTAAGTTCTAATGACTAAACATTTTCTCAATAAAATGGTGGTAAAAATGATTGCTGAAGTTTTCCTGTTCACCTAACCCTTACCTGCCTATAAACGCAGAGTTTACTTCAGGTTTCAATTTTCCGCATTAGCCTTGGACTAGGCCAACAACCAGTATAAATTTGGGCATAAGAATGCCACATCGAAAATTCCGATGGGCCCCTAAACTACTTCAGCCTCTCGGTAAACAAAGCGCATTCTGTCGCACAACATAAAGCGGCACCATCAACATACCCATCAGAGGTAATACAAGACCGCGCAAGTAATAAATGTCACCTTCGTTCAGAAGTGTTTAAAATGACATTTTCTTTCCGGGAGATCACGTAAATTTCATTTTCTTATTTATATATCCACATATTCGCTTTCGCACATATCATCAATTCCAATTCAAAATCGCTGAATCTCCGGAAAGGGATACAGACAAAAAAAATGTCGCCTTGAGCCAAACCCGTTGCTCTTCGTTGTCGTTTTCATTTTGTCTTTTTCGGATGATTTTTCCATCTTTTTATCACCCGGATAAATCTACATATACACCAACACACACATTTACCGTATCTGGGGCGCAATTTCAGTTTGTAATCCATATTCATACATTGAAGATATTTTTTATCGCTCACTTAAAATCAAAGTGCGAGCTCCGAGAAGAACAACCAACACACATAGGCAGCTTGTGTGTCTATACACATATACTCGTATATCGCCGGCAGTCTCTCAAGGAGGTGCAAAAAAGGTTGAAACCGAAAAACCATTGAGGCGGTTTTTTAACACGCGGAGCATCAAATTACCAAAACCGGCAAAGAAATTAATAAAAATATAAAAAAAAGTGTAAGAGCGCCCCATCCCCAGATAGAAGACGCAAAAGAATAACAAAATCAGTTTCCTTAAACGAACGCAGTAGCACCATATGTGTAGTGCTGGTTTGGTTGGCCTTTAAGGTTACTTTTCCAACATACGCGCATACCGAACCTAAATAAAGGCGAATTCAGCTCTCGCCCTTCTCGTGGCAGCAAAATAAAAACAGAAAAAAAGAAAATGCGATTTTTTTTAATGAAAACGGAAAACGGGGCTACAACAACAAATTAATCAAAAAAAAAAGGACCTTCAGAGTTCGTACTCACCTGTACGGTAACAGTGGTTTCTGTATGCTGTACACCATCGGTGACACGTATAATCAGGTGATAAACATCTTTGGTTTCACGATCCAGAGCGTCCTTTAGTCGCAATTTACCCGTGTCCGGTTCGAGTAAGAATTTACCATCGTCACCATTGATCATGGTATAGGTCAGAGTTCCCAATGTGTCTGGATCGGTGGCACGAATTGTTGCAACTGTATGACCAGCACCAAGATCTTCGCTAACACTGAACGTTAGAGGGATGTCACGAAATACCGGAGGGCTGTCATTTTTGTCCAATACTGTTACTTTCACCTAGAAAGAGAATCGAAGCAAATATTTGTTAGAGAAGTTGTTTGAAATAGCTGTTACGGAAATTCATTTTGAGGGGGTAAGGAGGTAGACGTCGCAACATTGACTCTATAGCTATAATGTTTTATTAATTTAAAAATTACTATGATAATGCAAGGTGTCGAAAAAAATTGTTGAAGTCAGAGTTAAGGTGTAAAGCTGACAGTTTCATAGATATGAAAAGTTTCAAGGAATTCTTAGAACTTAAAAGGCTCTACCATGGTAATGTACAGAACTGGGCAATGGCAGTCCGACTACTGAAACCGGCCATTGGAAGTGACAAGCTGACATCTTGCAAAACTCTTAACTATGGAGGTATAGGTGTTAAAAATTCATGTAAAAAACTGTGATCACCATAAATATACTTAATCACCTACCTCACGCATGTGTCATTGGTTTGAGAGAGCTTTAATACCGAATCCAACTTCAGAATTAAAAATGGTTTTCAGGACAGCTGCACTCTTGAATGAAAATTCAACATTGAAATTGGAACCCTAGCTCAGCAAGTTTAGCACAGTCACTGCGCCTGTTTTTAAAACAGTTCTTTACAGGAACACGTGATTTTTCTCACTCGAAATGGCTTCGCTTTAAGTTTAATAAGGGAGAAAAAAACACACTTCTTCCGCGGTCTCGTCGTTATGTCAACTGCTGTGTTTTTCCAAATTCGAGCCAGCTATATTTACATTGCAAAACATGGTCTTGGTCACGGAAATGATGTACGCCACGAAGGTTGTTTCCGTTTCGCAACGATCTACAGTTGTATAGCATGCATGCAGACAATCTTACTTGAGCTTAAGCCACTACTTGTCAAACTTCCATTTGTAATGACTATATCCCGACAGTACGTGTTAGCTCAGCCTTCACTGGTGCACATTCAACTATAAACCTTCAATCTGTCAATAGTAAGCCACCACACTTAATTTAACCAAGTAATCTACAATATATAGGTAAGCAAAGCGCTCCGAGACTAAAATAAAAGAATACCCAGCCATCCATTTGGATATTTATCATTTAGGTACATCATTTATCTTCAGCGCGTATAGAATGCTTCCTGCCCCTAGACACACGGCTTTACAGGGTAGGTAACAAAAACCTGATGGGAATTCACCTCGAACTATTGGCGCACTGCACTGACTCACTTCACATTATTGCACGCTGCGCTGGAAAGAATCGCGAATTGAAAAATGACTGATAATAATGAATGAGGACGACGCTGGCGGACGCTCTCAAAAACAAACACGTTGCATGTATCTAATGGATGCATGTTGGCAGGGTAGCTCTTCATCTTTTCCTAATGCTTGCACTAGGAGTGATTTCAAAATCGAATGCGCGCCGCTCTCTCTCTCTCTTGCCGCATTTCAAATCCATCGACTGCGCGAGTCAAGTTGGTTTAGCTAGTCCATGCGTCTGTCTGTCCGTCCGCATGTCTGTCTATCTGTCCAGATGTCACTTTTGAAAAATTAATGCGAACTCTGTTGTGTGTTGTATTTGTACACCAGCACTCGTACTCGTATTCGCATATGCAAGAGCGAGGGTACACACAGTGCACAGTGCACACATTCATTGGGATTACACTCTTAATGTAAATGATTTTCAGTTTCGGCCATATACCTTGTGTTATGGCGTACCTTTGGTATTGGTATACGAGACGCCAACTTAAGAATTGGCCTTTTAAGATTAAGCAGATAATTGAATGGCAGCAGCGCACCACTGGCAGCAGCAGCATTGGTAGGTGGAACAGAGAGGTGCAAACGGATTACGGCAACGACAACGGAAAGAAAGCCTTTTGTGCGTAAGTGAGTGTGCGCTTGAACTCGACGAGAGTTGGAAGCGCATTCCCATTGCAAATCTATGTTCTCCGAGTGGTAGTTGCAGATCAACGTTATTAATCAAACAGCCAGTATGTGTTGGCTTGGTGGAAATCGATTTTTCTTACTTTGCGCTTTGGTTTGTTTTGTTTTTGTTTGTTTGTTGTTTCCTATTTTTCTTGTAGAAATAAGAAATCCATCTCTGGAGGCGCTTCTTAAATGTTACCTTGTTGGCCATGTTGGGAGTTGTTGAAATGAAAAAAAAAACATTTATTTACTGTGCGTTGACGACTTGCGTGAGCATAATTCTGTTTCCAGAGGTCAAGACCATGAAGTGATTTGTATGAGAACAAGTTGGAGGCTATTCTATGTCACACTGAGGAGGTGCAACCAATTGGAGTTGAGACTGGTTAGGTGATCAGTGATCCTCACGCCTTTTTCGACTTTTGCAAGTGACCCTATGTCTGTTTTTTTTTTCGATCTGTTGAAGGGCGTGTATGTCGTTAAGCAATTTCTAGAAAAAAATAAAATACGCAAATTTTGTGCGGAGCTACCCAAAGTCTTTTCCCAATAATGGAGTGAGCGTTTGGCACTTTAAAAGATAGTTTTACTGTCGAGGGTGTCAGTAGATAGATTGATCACAATTTGTATGAGAAATAACTAACATTTTTGGCAATAGATTCTGTTGTGTTACTATATCGGCTCGCCAGCTTATGCACGCACGACGTCTGACTCATTCAGATAAGCTTGCATGTCACATGGTACATAGCCGCGAGGCGACAGTCAATGAGAGATTAGTTTCTGCATAACAAAACAGAGAAGTAAATAATTATATAGATGCAAGTGAGTGTCAATACCAGAACAGGTTCACATAGGAGCTTCTCCTAAAAGTTCGCATGGAGACGTAAAAGGGTATAAAGATATCCTAAACTCTTTGCAAAACTCCTATCTTTCTCCACTGCTCTGCCGTAGTTCCATACTCATAGTACCGGACGTCTTTTTCTCCGAATTCTCAGAATCGATACTGTTTTCTGTCCTTTTAAAACCTACATATGTAGTTCCTGCTTGCTCATGCACAACACAAGAATCTTTGTTTCATTCGCTTTATAATTCACACTCAGTTCTTATGGAAATGTAGATTACCATCCTAATAAGAGCGATTTTCATGTTGGCTGGTAGAGAACCAATCTTGTCCATAGAAAACGACTTTTCTTGCAGAATTTAATTCCGGTTCCGGTCATAGTTATAAATATCTTCGCTTCCATCTTAAAATCGGCTTTGATCTGTCAGCATCAACATAACAGATGATAATCTTCGTTCCCACCATCCATAGCAAATAACATGTGACGAACAAGAAGAGTCGTCCCACTTTCAGGCGTTAAGTAGTTTCCACAACACACCTGTCAATTCTAATTCTGACCACCTACAATCGCAACTGTCAGTATAAACACCTGTTCCTGATGCTTAATATGCACAAAACAACTCATTCATACAACAATCCTTTGTTGAATGACATGATCTTTGAACTTACCGAACGCACAACGGCACAAGACACACTTCATTAACGTCACCGCCCCCACCATCGTTTCTCGTAATCACGATTTTTCGGTTAAACGTCAAAATACCATCTGCAAATACATGAATAACAGCTACACACCGTACCCATGTCGAACGCGTAATGAGCATAATCCCCAACAGCTACAACAGCATTTCGAGTGTACGTAGATCTCCATATTGAAAAACACGAAAAACACCTCTTCAGCTTGTATATCGCGACTAGGAGTGCTTCTTGTCACCATTTAGCATTTATCTTGTTATATTCATCTCGGGTTAAGCTTCAAGTCAGATGTATTGAAGTTTCATAGCACAGCTGCGGTGGCGATGACTATCCGCACTTGTGTCTTGTGCGCGCTGGACAATTCGATGTTACATGGTCACAAAAGTGTCGAATAAATTCGTCGAATTTATTAATTGAATCAAATTGTCGAACCTAATCGAAGAAACGGGAAGATTTATACTAACGACTGTTTGCTGTTTGGCTCATTAAATTTAATTGAGTTATCTTAGCGGCGAAATCGATTTCGTGAAATTAAAAAAAACACCATCATGTTACCTCTCCAAAAAAAAAAAAAACAAAAACAGCGAAACCTGCCCACTCTTTGAACTGGCCATTGGAAGCCCCACGAGGTGGTCAATAAAAGTCACTTAAGTCGAATCAATGTGGATAAATGTGATTTTAGCGGCAGATAGTAATGGATTATAAAAAGCCATAGGTGTCTTATGAAACGTAGCCGACTGCAGCCAGATGCTTGTTGCTATTGCGCATACACCTTTTTTGCATACAGTTATGGTTCAATGAGATTTGCCATTAATGTGAATATACCTACTAAAGATGTAACACGTGTATATCAAGTACGGATTGGAATAATGAATCTTTTTTCTTCGAACTCTACGGAAAAACTATATATCGGGTAGGCTGGTTTTTTTTTGGGGTAAAGCGTACGACATTGCGCTTTAGACTAGTGTAATCTGACTTGAACGTCTGACAATGATGCGAGTGGATAATTCTCATAGGAAATCACCTTAGTTTAGCCTTTTGTCTAAGCGAGTGGGACAGAGTTTCGAAGTGCATATTGAATGTACCTACTAATTGGTCAGCATTAGAACGGAAAGTGTGTGACAGTGACGAAATGAACTGCTGAGTGGACATTTCCAGGTTGAACGTCCCGTAAAAAATGTCCTTTTCAACAGCTCCTTCTATAGCAAACATTTGACAAAACGTCAGAGAGGGTAACTCCTCCAAGGAATGCTCTTAGTTCACCATTCCAGATACAGCATAAAATTGTAGGTTGAAGGAAGCTATTAGTTCCAAAAGTAACAAAAAAACAAAGGCAGATCTTTGGAAAGATAGGCTGAGCATATTCATTTAGGGGGAACTACTCGCAAATACAATCGATTTCTGTACTCCACCATGTAGTTATTGTAAACTTTGCCTTCCGTTCAGTACAAGTTAAGCCCAACAGAATATAAACATCACTGTCAAAACGCCACCAGCTAAAACTGCAATCAGAACAAACCTAAGACAAATCTGCTGTCATCTTGCGTTATCCATCAAAAGTGCAAACCGATTGATTAATGGCTCGCATTCAGTTAACCCCATTCTGTGAAACCCTATATCCCTTCATTCAACTTATAGTTCCCTTTCCATTTATATAAATTCAATGTTTAATTTAACCGCAAACCACCTGATTTTGCTTAACGTTGAGTTAAAGGTAAACCGCAAAAATGTACATGGAAGGAAAATTAAGTCATCAACTTATTTAGACAAATACAAAATATTTTTTTGCAAATAACAAAAACCTTCGTCTAACTTAGTAACTAATAATTGTATCGGTTAATGAGTCATCATCATTATCATGGTGTAGATTTAAATTTTCACTCCAATTTATTTCAATTATTCAAGATATGTGCATGAACATTGCAACTATAATTGCATCTTAACAGACAGCTATTTAAAAATCTGTTTCAAAGCGCGCGCCGTAGTAATAACAAATTTTAGTCTCGACTTTAAATTTACGGAAGCTCACAATTGTGAAATTTGGATGGAAAATATAGCCACTGTGAACTACTTAAATTTAGAGTCGAAACAAAAAATGTTTATTGGTAAGGCTCACAGCGTATAAGAAAAATGAAAAATGAGCGGAGATTCGCCTTTCATATATGCGGATAACAGTTAACTGTAACCACCATTTAGGATTATATCCTCTTCGAACCCAAAATGATATTGAAATAGCTAAAATTTCAGGCGAGATGTTCTGTAGGTAGACAAAATGTTAACCGAATTTCCCACAAAATTTTACTTTTTCCCCTTTTTCCACTAGACGGTTTCTAATCATCGAAATTCCCACGAAAAGGTAAATTTCCCACATGTTACTAATACTGGTTAAGACAGCTTTTGGTTTATTCCTCGTAAAATTAAAGTGCACGACTGGTCCGAACGAAACTTTCTCCATACTAGATAAAAGAAAACAAAATCCACTTTTGCACATTTATCACAAATGGCAGTTATATCAAATAGCAAAATAAGTTTTTAAAAATTAAAGCTCTCTGTAGGCATTTACCTGCAGTACTATTTTACAAGGTCTTACACCTCACAAGTTTTTAAGTACAGGACAAGAAGCGTACTGTTTTTGACCTACTACGATATGTTTTTAATTTTGACTGGAATATGATTAAGATTATAGTTAGTTTTCAATGATTGGAAGTATTGCCCGTGATAGACCAATACCTTTACATATAGATATAAGTACCTATAGTTCTATAATATGTAAGAATTTAGGCATTTGTGAATTTGCATTGGGAGTTATAAATTGAATATCCCGATTCTCGTGTATGGGTTGCAAATGAAGTTTGATTTTCTGATTTTGTAAGCAAGAAATGGTTGGCATTATTTTAAGATGCATATTAAATATTGTTGAAAAAAGAAGAAGTGGGTTGTATTTGCGAGAAATAAGTTTAGCGTAGCCATTAAGCCTATTATAAAAATATACCGTAGATATGTGAAAATACATAGATCGTGATCTACAGAAAGTAGAATTTTTTTCAAATTTTTTAAAAAAGTACGGGATCTTATTTAGAATACTTACGATATCTTCAATATGTATTTTGGTCAAAATCGTTGGAGTGGTTTTTGTAAGATTATGCAGACAAAGAAGTACCAAATATTGGAATGTATAGTTTGAAAAATACTATTGTGTAACTATTAAGCTGAAAACTGAGTGTACGATATTGTTCGGGATAAAAGCAAGGAAGGGTGCGAACAGTGACACAGTGCAAACAGTGAGACAACTCATTTTTCTATTTCGTTTAAGCATGCACAGACATGCCGGTATTGGTATAAACGTTTATTTCCCTCTCCACGTGTTTTGATTCTTTTGAACACAAGTTTCGGTTGCGCGTTAACCTCCACCTGGTAAACACAAAAAAAAAATCGCTCAAAGTATTTTTCGGAGTGTATTTAAATTTAGCTTAGTAACGGCAAATAATCAGGAAAATACACAGAATTTTTTTTACATATAACATTTATATGTGTTCTGTTATAATAAAACAAAAAAATCTTACAATTCTTTGTCATTTTTGTAATAATATTTCTTTTCTATGAAATGACAAAAAGCGAACAGTGAGACATTTCCAGAAATCAAATAGTAAAACATGTCTCACTGTTTGCACTTTCATTGTAAACCGACGACGAACCATATCTCAATTTAAACTGATTTTTTTTTACTTTTAATTTATTGTTACGTTTTTTTCTGAAGAAATATATTTTACGTTACTTAATTTATTTAATAAAATACTAATTAACCATTCGCCTTACACTGTCTTTGGCAAACAGTGAGACAGTTTGACTTTTCCTAATATTCAGTTTGTTGTGATGCTCTCATGGGCCCTTTCACTAAAATTTGTATCGAAACATTAAGGTAAAATATGCCTCCAAATATACTCCAAGTTTGGTTACGATCGCTTGAAAACATTCAGATATATACCAATTTAAAAGAAAAGTGTCTCACTGTTCGCACCTTTCCCCTACTTTGTTTTTAACGTTTTATCGAAATCAAAGATGGGGTTTTTGAGATATGAGCAGTTTTCCAAATTGGTATTTTCAGTGCTTCGAATTGAAAATTAAGGACACAAAAATTTAGAAAATATCAATTCGACTCTAAGTTTGCATTTGGGTCAAAAAAGTTATTGCAGTTTTTAAGTTAACCAAGCAAAGAAAATTACTTTTTTAAAAAATTGTACGATAATGAGCATGCTTTTAAGTTATAAATGGCCACATTACCTTAGAAATGATTTTTTTACAATCGTAGGTATAGACCGTTTTTGAGATACATAAACATATGTCGAAATTTCAAATGTTCCGATTTTCGAATTTTTAGCCAAAAATTGGGTATGCAGTCATGGTAACCTCACCTACCTAAGCTTAGATATTCATTTTTGTTGCAATCGTTAGAGCCGTTTTCGACCATTAATACTGAGGTTACCTTGCAAAAAAAATCTACGTGTTTCAGTCTTTATTCATATGTAGCTCCCTAAAGGGTCGCACAGGGACTTCCGCTTACCTTTCCACTATGTGGATAACATGAAAACGATTTTACCAAGACACTAACTCACCTATATTCCGACAGCACTCCACAAACGGCACCAAGTTTCTGGATTTAAATGAAATTGTTTATTAGAACATTGGTGATGCTGACATCGCAAAAAGAAGTCCCCAAGGAGAGGAGATGCCCCATGTGGAGGGAAAACACTGTACGTACTTTTCTTCTTATTTCACCGACCGAAATTCACGATGTAAGGGTGATCACGATCGAAAAATCGATCGATCGAGTGCTCAAAATTGAACTCTATAGGGGTCAAGAAAATTCTCTCTTGTTACCAATATATACCAGAGCAATGTATGTATCTTGGTCCTCTTCGCAGATCTCGAATACCTATAATAAAAATATGAACAAAGCCGAAAGGATTTTCGATCTTCGACGTTTATGTTACTTTTGGATACATTCTTTGTTCTTATTTCTCCCAATAAGAACCGACTGTAATTCCCTGGGCAGACGCAAGCCTAATGGAAACGAAAAATAAGTTAATAAAAATATGGGTATATGTACCATCGTTCGCCATGTGTACATGATATCCTTTCAGTGGCTTCATTGCACTTTTGCACCGAAGAAAAAAGAAGAAAGCGATATGAGTAGAAAATTGCACGGGTCAGTGTATAAAAGAGTCCCGAACAACTCCCAAAAGGCAAACATTTATCTTTTGTTGAGCAATTGCTCCACGAGTGGTCAACTGCTTTCGCTCTGACCGATGCGATGATTTGGTGGTGTTTGAAAAGAAGCTATCGGTGTGTGTTGCAGTTTCGTGGGTTGTTGTTTTTTTCCCCTTACAGTCGATCGCATAAATCAAAAATTTGTTCATATTTCATGGCCTGATAAGCTAACAAGGATAACAACATGATCAATGGAGTTTCTTCGCTTTTGCTGTACATTTTCCTTCTTCTCATGATTCATGGGTGGAAATGGGAGCAAGAATTTATGTTTGGCGGATGACGATGGGAGATTTTTTTCTTCCACCATTTACTGTTCTTAACTGCAAAGTCATGAAGTCGGCCTTACATTGTTTCGACGACTGGGGCAAGTACCTACAAGTTATGAAGGCTGAAATAATCGGTTTTTGAACTGCAGATAAGAGGATATATACTGTGGTACAAAGATTGGATTTTTTTGAAGTGATTTATTTGAGTGCGGCAAGGTAAGGTTAGATTCGTGTGGTTGTATTGATTCTGTAGATACAACATAGAACAGAAGATGACCTTTTATGAAGTACGTATCGGTCTCTTTGCTTGACATATTTTCTAATATATAGTTTGCTTTATGTTGATTGTAATTCAATAGGGTGGTCAACAAATTCACGAGTTTATGCCACTAAAATTTGGAGTTTGCGACATTTTCCAATGCAACAGTTATAACTGGAGTCAATTTCGTACAGTAGTTTTTAAATGTATTCCGTTACAAACAGCCTATGCAGTACAGTAGGTACGAGAGGTTTGCGACTAGTAAATTATTCTGGCAAATATAAAAATAAATCCAATCTAAAACCTTATGGGAAATGTAGAACACCCAACACCAAAGAAAGCAAGCAACATTTTGCTCCCTTTCTGTGCTCATCTTTTGATGAAAATCTTGTTTACACGCCTTCATTAGGTTCGTAATGAATTAATCAGAACTACATCCACGATTTATTTCGGTTAACAAGCAATCAAATTGCTTACCTTTCGCAAATAAGTAGGTACTTCCACTCTCAATAATAAGAGTAACTGCGGCAATTTGAAATTTGAATGCGCCTCCAAACGAAATGAAAGAAACTTGTACGTCTTCAAAAATTTCCCAAACAATACCAATACCAACATCTACAAGGCAATCGCAACTGAAGTTCATTACACAATCTTGGCTAATGAGGATGATTCTTCCAAAAACAAACCAACATCCTATTGCCAACATTAATCAAAGCTTAACAAAGCAAAAAGAAAAGCATTCTAAGTATTTTTTATCAGTAATGAGTTGTTTAATGAACAGAAAAGAACCAAAAAAAAAAAAAATGTTTACAACTTTTCCGTTAATTTACCAAAGGAAAAACACTTAATCAAACCTCTCTTGGGGTTGAATAAAATCAATCGGCCGCAGGTGATATGAGGATTACCTCAATTTTTTTTTTTGCGTATTCATTCTTCAATCATTGTGTTCCACCGTCCACCATCTCACCGAATTGTGCGCTAAATGTTCCAATCAAAACATATCCAGACCGCATTATTGTGTTATTGACTGTTTCTCATAAAACTGACCACCATATCGACGGCGACGACGACGAAGACCACGATGATGATGATTGTTTTGCTGATGCTGACCCTACCGAGTTTGGCGTCATCGACATCATTCATTCAATGGTAGTCTTCGGGCTGAGAGGATTGGATTATTGTTTACCTTTGGTGGAACACACAAACAATCCGCCGAGAAACAGAGTTCAATTACAAAGATTTCTGTGCGGAAACACACACGAGGCTTTTAATAAATAATCGGCTCTGTAATTACGAACCAGTTTTTATATGTTTTGCCGAACCACAATGATATGGTCAAGGTGAAGTTGAAATAAAATCCCAATCGGAAGTTAATTGTGATCAATGTGATGTAGTAACGCAACAGCAGTAGCAGTCATGAGGAATGCAAGAGTTTGCTTAATTGGCTGCTGGATGCGTGCAATTCATTTGGGGATGTTTTTTTTTTTAAGATTAAAAAAAGAATCAGTGAAAATTAAGTGATTTTTAAATATATATGGACCGTGTTCGACTGATAATAACATCTGCCGCCTTTCAAAAAATTTTAGATAAATATGACGGAGAATAGAAACAAAATCCTGCTCAGCACTGGGCAATAAATTATTGTTAAAAATCCATTCGGATTGGGTGAGTAGGTAGTTTCAAAGTTATACGTGCTCATCTGCTCATATCCAAATCCATATAAACAGACGCATTTTATAATTTTATTAAATGTGGGGGTGTAGATAAATGCTGAGCATGACCTAATGCAAATAGGGTAAGCTGACGAGGTCTCCACTGGTAGACCTAGTCAATAATCTTTGGACTGACCCAGCTAGGACTATAACACCAAAAATGTTAGTAACGTTAACGCATGAATTTACTCATCTTATGAGTTCGGTAGTACTTATTTTCGCATGCTGAATTTAAGAAGTGTAACGCTTAGAAACTCGGTTTAGTCTAATTGCACTTATGTACGTCAGAGGATGTTACGTGATATCTGTTGTATTTGGCAGCATCGCTCGTCTTTCGACAGTCGTCAACTATTGAGAGGTTCCCAGATTTCTGTCGTTTTCTGAGCTGTCAAGTCCGCGGCCCAGTGCTGGCACTCACTTAACCTCCCACTGCAGCTGAAGCGAGTCGAAATTCCATGTTCCAAATTAGAGTTGTATTTAAATATTAAATATTGTAAGAAAAATAACTCTTTAATATCCATCAGAGGAAACGTTGTTGAAGTGTCAGATATAGCTTCAATGTCATTCATATGTGCTGGGTGACAATCGCTGTGACAACTGAATTTCTCAGGGTGTATCCGTTTACCTTACAAGTGGAATTCTTCTCTCTTTTCAAGGCTGGGTATAAGGTTTTCAGAACCCCAATACCAAAATACTGTCAATCATCTAGGAGATCTTTTAAAACCGAAGGTAAAATACATTGCCCTCCTCTTAGGGACTATCCGAAGGTTAGAACTATACAAGACTCATGTCCTGTAAAATGGTGAACCAATAACAACTGACACGCTGTACAGAGTACAGAGCCTTCTACACTCCCATTTGCTAAAATCTAAACCACCAGCTCTTGCTATCAGCTGCTGTCAGTCCACATGCCTAAGATGCTTTCGATATAAGAAGATTCAAGCAGCAGCAGCTCCAGATAACCCAAGACCCTTTCTGCAATATTTAGCTCATGCCTCAGACCATATTCTAGCAAAACATAACCATCGAACGATACAGCTTTGTTGAAAAGATTTCTCGCCCACACAACCACTTCCTCAGTCCACTTGCATAACCCAATCATCATCGTCATCTTCCTGTTGTCCAATTTCCCCCAAAAATGGAATATCTTTGATCAAGCACAAACTTTCCCTCATCTGATAAATCTAAAGGAGAGAAATATGCTTATAAGCGCAAGTATATAGATATTTATTTAGAGAAAATTGTAATTTCCGTACGAAATCTCCACCATGATCTGCACATGCTTGTGGAAGATACCACTCAAAGGCCACAGCTATTCTTCTATGGCTACCGACAACGACCATCATCGTTGCCATCATCAAAATCATCTTCCTCCAGTCTTTGCTTGGTTTGTGGCTTCTTCTATGGTTACCATAGATACAGCCTGTATATGTGTATAACCATCCAAAGATCGGCTATGCACGGATGATACACTCTTAATCGGTGTTATAAATCATATAGCGGCAAAAGAAAACAGCCACAACACCAACAACAGTTAAGTGGTCAAAAGTGAGGAAACCTTGGTAAAAATCGAAAGGCGCACACTGATCCAACCCAATCATATCTGATGATCTAAGATTTTTGCTTTTTCGCCTTTTTTTTTGTGCACCACTAAAAGAAGTTGTGGAGCACCACAAGTTTTAGGAGAAAATAGAAAACTCGACTTGGTCGCCAAATATACTTTCGCGACATATATATGCAGCACAGATACCACACACATGTCACATATATAGCTGGGTAGAGAGCAAGACGTTTATGATTTGCCAGTGGTGCTCTGGCAGACCACTGTTGGTCGGTATCTATCTATCTAATAATCTATTCAATGGTGGAAAACAAGATAAAACAATGCGATACATTACCCACTCAAAAGATGGTATCTCGGTACTCGATGTCTCCCTGGTGAACTGCATAGCAAAAGTGTGAAGCAATTTGGTCAACACAAAATGCAGGTTTTCGGCCATAAGGACTGCGGAATCTGAGATAGAAATCGGTGTCAATTTAATATTCTCTGGCCTGACTTTCGGTCGTCAGTGGCTGATGTGAAAGGCAACCAATGCTGTCAGTCGGGGGTGAGGAAGCGTTTTAAATGTGAAATTCATCACCGCACACCAGTCAAAAAAGTTACATCATCTGGAGGCGCCGCGACGCTCACTATCACCATATATGTGGTGCTTTGTGTTTAAATTTGCAAAAGCTCACCAAGTGACATCGAATCACGATCTGTGCGGTGTGGTATGTTGGCAAGAATTTACGTGAAAGGGAAATCAGTTCTATTGTCTCTTAATTAAATTGAGCTTAAAAGAAGAAAAAAATTGGGCAACTTCTCAGAGATTACCGCACACAGATAGCAAGACATCACACCTCAATTGCGATCAATCAAAATGGAAGTTGCCGAAGTGTGGTGCCAGAGGTGTCAAGGTTCCATTTGCGATTTGCAAAATTGCTTCTATATAATTAAGTTGACATTACCGATGGATGGGTGATTAAGAAATAAGATCGATCGAGACCGAATTGAAATCGTAATGAGGTGTGATCGCAGTTCAATTGCATACTGCTTGCGCATGTCACGACTAAAAGGTGTCAAACGTGCTGAGCGCACAATGTGTTTCGTCTAACTCGGTATGTATGGTGTGTCGAAAGCATGTCTGCGGACCTCACCGAATGATGAGGTATTTTCATTTTGAAAATAATAAACACCTGAAAGAAAGAGCACAAGTAGCATAATGAAAATGTTTGTGTATGACCAGAGGAAACAAATCAGAAGGTTGTACTCAGTTCTATCCAGTCATGCAGACTGCAATGATAACTGTAGCAAATCATGGATACATCAGTCAGGAACAAGACTCCTGAGAAACATCATAGATGCAATGACGCTTAATGCAATCGCAGTAGTGCGAAATACGGCGACGAATTTTTTTTGACACACGATAACGAAGACGCTCTGCTCGAACCCTGGTAATGCCCTGTAAAATGGTACGGACTTTTTACGGTCGTTGTTCACAACCAAAGAGTTTTTTCACTAAAAAAAAATTGTTTGACTCAACTGTCCACCATTAAAATTGTTGCTTCCCTAAACTCAAACTTACATTAAGCGTTTAGAAGATGAAGGGCTGGAGCGACATTTGCAAATAAAGGGCTTAAAAAACGCCACTTAGGACCTTCATCTTCTAAACGCTTTGTTGCCTAACTACGAGTGACATCTTAAAAGTCAAATTATTCTGCAACACATAGAGTATCATCACTCGAAGCCCAATATAAAAGGTTCCATCTCTTTCATCTTCACTTGTGCGCTTGTAATAAAATAAAATATTTAAAACACAAACATCACCGTCCAAATTAAGAAATGCTGCTGTGATACTCCAACTAAAACGGAAATAAAATATTCTGACAACCACATTAGTTGCCGGTCCAATTAGGTTCCGCGAACACTTGCAGCTAATTAAGATGTTAATCCTCTGATTTAGCGCGGTTTAATTTTCATTTGTTAAGATGTAAGAATTATACACAAGTGACATTAATGTTATTCTTTATTTCAGCTTGGTGTATGCACACGGACCAAGCTTAGTCACAGGACAGGTCTGGGGAGAGTTTTGTAAGTCATATCCTCAACTATAGTGCGAAGTTTGAGTAACTGGTGTGCATGCTTCCTGTCTGTCTATTACCAGGGCTCCCATCATCGTCATTGGTAGTCACGTATAAGATGTTTCACACCGATTTGACATAGTCACACCATTCATAAGAGGGCTCTCCAAGAGCAAACAATTCCATCCACTGACCAGACCCAGAGGATGACTTCACTGCACTCCTTGGGGACTGTTTTATTTTTTTTTTCTCC
This sequence comes from Cheilosia vernalis, assembly GCA_949126925.1. NCBI lineage: Eukaryota > Metazoa > Arthropoda > Insecta > Diptera > Syrphidae > Cheilosia > Cheilosia vernalis. The sequence continues at coordinate 11,096,796 of OX421362.1, forward strand.
CATATACCTACATACTTTGTATTTTGTGTTGCCCAAACCGGAACAACAACACAAACAGAAATAAAAATCGATTTTTAAGACCAACAAGGATTTAAAAAAAAAAAACCCAAACAAACTTGGTCTCTTTCTTCCTTTATGTCCCCGTCTTTCGAATATGTATAATGCCAAAGAAAAGATCCCTTCGATGGCGAAGCTGACCGATATCGCCGCGGTGAAGTAGATAGAAATACAGGAATAGAGGCCGTTGGGGGAAATACAACATGTTACCTGTCGCTTCGTGTGCGTCTGTCTGCTCGTCGCATTGGTGTCTTCAGATATGGCGCGACTATTACCAAGTCGCCGACTACAATGTTGCCCAAACGAGATCAGAAATCGCAAAATTAATTACCAGTCGTTTGGGGCGAACATTGTTGTTGAGATCTCCGTTCTTTTGTACATTTTTCGATTACCAAAGTTGGGTTCTTTTTAAAAGGTTTCGTATAAATGCGGAACGAACGCCGGTGAAGATACGCAAAAAAGTCATCAAAAATGTAAAACTTTCGGAAATGTGTGTTTTAAGGAGTCGGGAAATCGAAATTAGATGGAGGAAGCACGAATGTTAACGAAGAGTCATGAAAAAGTTGTCTGTCTTAACTAAATTTCCATTAAATTGTGGTTGTAGGTGGACTGTTGTCCCGAATTATTTCAAGTTAAGCAAAGGAGACAACAAGTATAAATTGAACTCTTACGAAAAAGTGAAAAAAGTTGGACAAAGCTTAAAATAGTTTCACTTTTGAAAATCGTATAATTGTACCCAAAAGTTTTAGAAATTCATAAGACTTCCTCCCAATGATTTTCGGAAGGATTTACAGGTGTTATCAGTTTCCTTTAGAGGGCATAATTTTTCAAGAACTGAAGAATAACGACTTTGCCTGCATCGCGACCTCGTAGGTCAGGATACAGGTCTTGATATACGGGTGTTTGAAAGACAATGTCTCAGGGCCCAAGTAGAAATTGTTGGTTGTAGTGTGCACGCTGATCCCACAATTCAGACATGTTACCGTAACAGTAATGTGTGTATAATGTATCGAAGTGCGTAATGTTTGCACTGCAGGATGTAACGTTGACCAAAGTGGGGAATAAGTTTTACCTCATAAAATTACTATTTCGGGAAACACACATAATGGGATTTTGGCTATGACTTGTAACCGAAATGTGTCCGAATTTTAGTGAGCTGTCAAATTTGTTTTCATGTGTTTGTAAGTTGGTTCGCACGAAACAGAAAATGTGAAATAGAAATATTGATACCAATATAAAACGTATACACATAACCTTCCCTCTTTAATGGGGATGCAAGTACCTAAACGAACAAAATGTCATGAAAATGGTAAAGCAGGTATAATATTATGCGAATTTAATAATTGCATATCTTCGTACCCGAATGCAAAATATTCAAACGAAAATCAGTTTTACCACAAATATAAATAAGTTGTAGTGGCAAAAACTCACGCGCTCAAGAAATATTGAGTATTTATAATATTCGATTTTATTTTCAAGCTTCTTTTCTTTTCCCAGGGACATTTTTTTTTTCTTTTTTCTGATAATGGATCCCAATTAGAATCAGAAGACGGCCATTTGCCTGCCATATGGATTTCTTTAGGAAGAATCACAGGATGCATGCAAAATGTACATTCATTCAGGAAATGTTGTTTTGTGTGCGTTTATTATTATTGTGTCGAGATATTTAAATAATTCATTCTTTTAAATTCTATCTTTTAATGAATGAGAACATGTAAAAAAAAGCTTGGTGAAAATAATAAGAAAGGGATTTGCAAATGTTATGATAGCCGAGTTTTTTTGAGCTTCAGTTTTATGTAGCAAAATCAAAAAACATTGTCATTTTTGTCTTACTAAAATACTGAAACGTCGAAAAGCAGCGCGGTGCACGTAGTAAAAGTAAATTTAAAATTTTATTCGACGTCGTGCTACAACGGCAAACAATTTTCAGTACACTGTTTAAAATGAAAATTAATTCTTTAGGAGGAAAACCCATTAAAAAATATTAGTATTCTTAAATAATGAAGTCTCTATATTACAATATTTCGATTCTTTTTAGATAAATTCATTGGTCATCATTTGACTATTCACGATATTTTTTTTATGCCACCCTATATTCCCTTTTACGATTGGTGCTCAACGTCATATAATATTCTCCGTGCACACCGCTCGCCTACATTCAAAGGAGAATGTTACGTGTGTGAGTATAAATGCTCTACCTACTTCGTCTGTGTACACCTACAGCAGACATTAGTTTGTTGTATGTGTGAAGATTGTTTGCAAATAAAAGCGCCAAAATACTATGGTAACTTTCGGTGGACACAAATTAGACTTTGCGCTGTCAGTTTGCCTAGTTGTTAAGTGGAAACATAAAACAGCAACCTCGCAGGTTTTGTGTGTGTTGAAATGTAACTTTAAAGGACATTTGTAGCTTTGAGGCCATTAATGGTAACACAAATGTCAAATGCTTACCATCTTATTGGAATGGAGCTTATCGACACAAAACTGAGTCCAATATCCCGTTTGGGGACTATAATTCAAGATAATAGTCACAAATTTCTACTTGGGGGTCTGTCTAGGGTAATTTAGAACTCCTGAATCTGAGTACATAAAATATTATCCCAACAGGACACTATACAATGGGGCTCGACTGAATAGGATTGACAATTTCCTTATTAAGATGATTCAGAGGCGCGTTTCAAGGGCGATGGCCAGTGATAATAACCTGATCTCAGGGGCTTATTACCCCAATTTAATGTACCACGAGAGTACGCTTCGGTCTGGCTTTATCCCGCCTGAAGTATTTCTTCATGTAGAAGTGCAAGGGTTAGTCCAGACAAAAGATGGTAGGCCGGTATTGTACCACAGCCACCGCGGCGCGTGGGATAAGCTGCTCATCCACGACGGGTACGCAACCAATGCTCAGTAGCTCCTCCGTTTTAGTACCGCAATTGCGGAACGGGATAGGGTCGATACGGCAAATCAGTTCACCGAATTTCGGTGGCTTGAGGAAGAGGTGAACCCTTGTTAGCGGCTGTCAGGCGATGAGATTGCTCACCACTACGATTATAGGTAATCTAGGGTAGGTAGCTTAGGTAGTTTTAAGTAGCAAAACAAATAATTCATTCAAGTTTTCTAAAGTTCCTTAAAAATTACAAAAACGAAACAAATTTAAGGACGAAAGGCCATAATTTTAAGGATATTGATAAGTTTAGAGCTCTAGCTGAGAGCCAGTAGGCTAGAATTAGATAAATATTAGTTTTAAATTAGATTTAATCGTATATGTCTAGTATGTAAGTTAAAGAAAGAGGCAATAAAAATGAATTTAAAATGAAAAAAATGATCAGGAAACAGGGCGGTTGGAAACCGATCAAAATGTTGGCCTAAAAATCATCTTCACTGAGGACGCTCATTTTTGCTGGAATAGCTGAATTTCAACGTGCAATAAAATTGTCTGTTCCTCGGTGATTTAGGATTTATTCCAGTTTCATGCACAAACCTCTCACTCAATCTATTTGGGTAAATTGACATTACGTACGACAAAATTTAGCCCCATTTATAGTTCATACTTCATCACAATCGGCTAACTCATTCAGAAGATATACAAATTAAAATTTTCTAAAATAGGACAGATTTGATTTTTGATTGCCACGACACATAAATCATCATCATTACCTATCCAATCAGTTATAACTGTATTCCATCAGTGGAGAACAATTGTTGCGACTTACGAGGGGGTACATAGTTTTTGATGAAAACCAAAGCAAAAGCAGGACGTTTTTTAACACAAACAGAAGTCAAATCACTCAATTGCATACTAAACTGAGTTTTACATTCTTTTGTATTGTGGTTTTGTATTGTAAGTTTTGGGAGCTATATAAGGCGAAATGCCCTCTTTTGTGTTTTTACCATATACAGACCTGGCACCTTTTGTAGGACGGCACGCATGTTCATTGTCACACATTTTTAGGTTCTCAGCAACCCATCCCACTTACCACGTGGACAAGCTATTCAATTATTCATAACTACCATTCTCATTTGTATCTTCATTAACACCCATAAATCTATATTTTTTTCAGCCCAATATATTTATAATTAATTCATATTTTACGCAACAGGTTTATGAAAAATATTCACATAAAGCAAAATTATGAATAGGTTATGGGTGGGCAATCCACTTGTTGTAGGCTGTCATTTAAAACCCGTCGTTCTCATATTTCGCTGATCAGTTAATTATTTGTTTTATTTTTTTTTGTCTCATCCTAGTCGAAAAATTCCCGCGCTGTTATGAATTTTGCTTGAGAGGCCTTCGGGGCCATTACAATGATGACAAAATACAAGCATTTTTTTTATTAGCCGAGTTGTCAGGGTGGAATCGATAAACACAAATCTATTCTCACACCTCTTCAATACCGTATGTATAGAGTGTATCCTTTTAGAGGGCGAACAAGTTAGTTTACTTTGTTATGAATACTGCGAAACGATTTTATGATCAACTGATTGAAAAAAGGACACAATCCACCAGCGGTATTGGACGACAAACTCTCCTACAGATGTAATAATTTTGAGCTTTTTATTACGAATTGCACATTCCACACCATCAACATCGTGGTGCTAATTTAATTGGTATCTTTTTACGACGGTGAGAGTGAGATTATTGCAGTAAATTGCAACATTTTATTGGTTACGGGGGATTGTTGACGTTCCGGATAAAGTTGTAAGTGCAAATTTTTATGCGCAGAAGAAATCGTGGCGAAAATCTACGTTTTCGACAATGTTGTGTTTTTTTTTTTTGGACAGTCTTAAAGGCGAATTAGAAAATAAGGTTGTTGTTGTTACTGGTGAGGCCTTCTATCAAAGCGGTTGTAAGGTTCATGGAAAATCACAGTCAAATGGGGGTCCGTGCAACCATTTAAATTAACAAAGCGAATTATCGATCATTGGAACTTCAAAATAGTTCTTCAAACTCTAGTCGACAATGAAATATTCATCACACGAAGAATCAAGGCGAACCCATTAGTGATAAATTCCAAGTTCGCTAGTCAACTCTTTTGATTTACTACAAACTTCATCTGCATAAAATTCAAAATGAAGTCAGCCATCGCTGCCATTGGTCAGATGAAAAGCAACAACCCTCCCATTACGGCTAATTAACTTTTAAGTTATTCCTTTTTGCATAATCAAGCCCACTGCGATGGGTAATTTATGTATCAGCGATATGAAGAAGCCAACAACAATGGTCGGAATATACTTAATGTGCAGCCGCCATTACAGAGAATAAAGCCAACAAATAAGAAATAAAATATCATTCACCATCGCTCTACCAATGATACACAAGGACAACCTTCTTCCACACGCACTAAAGTTCAAGTGTTTCATGTCATCATGCCATCAGTGTCATGGTCTCGTCGTGTCGGTCGCTTTGCAGTATCATACAATTATATAGTTTCACACTCTATGGCGCGTTAAGCTCATGTAAAAGGATATGCCCATGTGTTGGAATAATAACATGGCGGAGACATAATACTACATAAGTGAATTTTTTCTCATTGATGATGGATTTGAATTTAATTGTTGTGCAGAGTAGAAAGATGTTTGTGCAGATGTAGGGCGTTTGATTGAATGCTTTTGTGTGAAACCGCAGTTAGGAGGAATCCCGATTGGCGTCACTCACGATTATGACCGAAGAATCGATTGGATTGAACTCATTACTCCCGTAAAACTATCTCTTTAATGAATGCTTGATCCGAATGAAGGCGCCTAAGGCCGTTCACATAGCTGGTGCCTGCAAAAATGTATCTTTTACTTCTAGAACATAAAACGTTTGGTTGAAACTGAAACCCAATTCGTCTTTCTGGTTTATTAGCCTTGCAGTTGACGTTAGCTTAATAAAAATTATATACAACCATGAGTATCTGTAACCGAAACCTGTGGACAGTTGACTGTATATGCCACTGAGCTCATGCTTAGCGAGCTCGCTGGGTCGGTATATAAAGTGCAGAGCGCTTGTTCGATTATGAAGTAGAAAAATTTGTACCCCACATAGAACGACATGTTTACGTGCGAAAAATGCACGGCATGCAATGTCACGACAAAATTATGTTAAAATGGTTCTACATTAAAATAATACCATGTCCGTATCTAAAAATGTTGTTGGAAAGATGAAATGCCCGTTCCGTTGTACAGTCTTGGCCGATTGTAGGTACACACTACACAGATGCATAGAGATAGAATTATAGTTGCCATGGCATGCTTTGGGTACTTAGGTGACTCTTTTTTCTCAATATTATTTATGTACCTGCAAGATGTGGGAAGTTCAAGATGATCCAGCGTACTAAGATGATGAAGGGGGTCCTTAGAAATAGGTACCTACCTGTACTTTTTTCTTGTTTTAGTTCAACTTTTTGTCTCTGCTAAGGACATGGTGCAGAAAACCCAAAGGGAGTACACGTGTGGCTAGGTTGGAAGTACCGCAAACAAAAAGGAGATTACAGAAAGATCTCATGGCGTCCAAGAGTTATTATGAAGTAAATAGTTTCTGTGGCAAGACACAACTTAAGTGCAGCCGACAGTCAAGGAACTCTTTTCTTGAGGACAATAAATTATATTTTATCCGTGTTAATATTTTTTTTTTTTCATTTTTTTTTGGTACATGATGTATGTTTAATATTTTTCTCAAGTTCAACTCGATGTGACTTTGGCTATTTAATTTATTTGCGTTGATATTTCTGTTGTGAGGGCATTTATATTGTAACTTGACTTGGATCCTAACAGAATTCGAAAATAATTGAATAAATGACGAGTACTCTTGCTGCTTAGCTTATGTTGGTTACAATTCCAGAGCGATTAAGATTAAGAGCGAAAAACTTGAAAAAGAGGGAGTGATGGAAAAAACATCCAGCACGCAACACCGCAGGATTACCAGCATCCTTTTATTTTTTTACTGAAAGTATTCAGTCGAGTTCCGTATTTAAATGCAAAATTGTTAGGATCTATTTTGCTGCTTGCACCAGTTTCGCTGTTTTTGCAAGTGTTGTTATTTAATTCAACCAACTATTTAAAGTAACAGCAGTCGAAATGCAAATAACACCAACCGTAATTTAACATTGTAAGAACAAGCAACATCGCTGCTAAAACGAGGGTTATCGGAATTCGTTTAAATTGGGAGCAATTTGGATAAATTGTTCAATTTTCAGCTAAATCCGTTGAATAGCAAAACAAAACTGAAACGTTTTCATGAATTGTAGCATAAAATGTTATACAGGTGCATTCATTTCGTTCATTCAAGTTGGTAGCGCTGGAATTGGACACCTGTCAAACTCAATTGTCATTTGAAGTGTCATAATATTAGTTCAAATTTTACCATTTACGATAATGGATCGTTTAACAATCGAACGGAGCGTTAAAATTATTTAAACTTATTACAAAAGTGGTGATTAAACGTAGTTACCTTTCAAGCATTACGCGATGATTATGTTCGTCATAATCGACCGACTACGAAAGAAATCGATAAAATTGTGAAGAAGAAATTTGTCAGAAAGGTTGCCAGAATTTAGTTCTTTAGTTTAAAATGTAGCCCAATATCGTTGCGCAGAAAGAAGCCCAAAAATCGTTGAAAATATGTTCGCGTTTTTTCGATCTTCTGCAATTGGCACTTTGTGGCTTGTGTCGTTGTGTCAAATTAAAAGGCCTGTTCGATGTTACTTGGCTGCAAGAGTGCCGAAAAGTTTTAAAAGTGCGGGTTTGTTCGAAAATATTTGTTTTTTTAGTTGTGTGAAAGAATAAAACAAACAAAATTAACACACAATTTGTAAAACGATATATAGCCCAAAATTGTGTTGGGCGCTCATGGAAGAAATTTCTATCGTTTTTTGAGGTAAAAAGATAGCCCAAAATACGACAAGCACCCAATCTGGCAACACTGAGGCCTGGGCCTGAAATGTGCGAAAAAGTTGTTAAAAATTACCTCAAAAGTATCGCATGCTGCAAATCTTCTTAAGTTTTTCACACTTAAATGTATCGTTGTGTCTTGTGTGCGTTTTATTTAACTTTGCTTTCGAAACGGAAAAATGTTAATGCCTTATCCAAATCAGTTCATTGGTTCTCGAGATTGATGCAGTCAAACAGATAGACCTTTACGCGCAATGAACAGTGAATGAAACGCTGTCATATACTGTACACATTGAAGTTGTGTTGAACTTCATAACTTATCACCACCGAGATCGAGTTTATATCAAAAAGCAGTCGTCCCTAAGGTGACATTATCGCCAAAGCCACATAAATTAATTCCTGTTCACCTCCTGATTCAAGTACCCAACAATAATTTTTATAAAACAAAAATACACTTCCTCATCAGTGTAATCCCCATCTATGTATAGTCTCTCCCCCACAATCATGCGCCAAAGTAATTGAATATATTCTCATTTGAAAATTTGCCACCACTGATCACTTTTGACCTGCCCTCACTCTGCAATTGTATATTAATTGTGAACTTTAAAACAATTCGAAAATAAAAACACAAGCCAAAACAGCAAGAAGGAAGGAAAAAAAAACTTCAGTCATGCTACAGCAATTCGTTTTTCTTTCAATGTTATTGATTTATTACTAATATAGCGTGCAGATCAGTCCAATCGAGTGCGCGACCGTACAAAGGTTTGTTATACGGCTGCTCCTCTGGTGTGCACTTTACAAACTTTGCCCAGGTTCTCTAAGGTCTAATCCAGTGTCTGCTGGCATTGCCGTATGACTCTGTGCATTTATTGAAAAATTCATTTTACAATAAATCACGATTTCCGATAAAAGAAAATAAATACCAGGGCATCAAAGTTTCGACAAAAAAAAAAAAAAAAACAACCTCCATTAATCTCGTTTTGTGAATAATTTTCTTTTGTTTCGGTTTTGGAGCACTTGCGCTGAGCGCAAGGAGAGACAAGCGGAACGTCTTTGTCCCGGAACGAATAATCTCTGCGATTCGCTGCACTGTTTACCATTTACCATTGCAATGTGAACGTCCCATCTTCTATAATGAAATGAATTATTAAATTGATCGCATGCGATACTCACGAAAAGAACCACGGTCAGGATACGTTTCTAATTTCGTTTCAGTGGGTATATGTGCGAATAGTCGTAGGGGTCACACCAAGTTTGACTTCACATGACTTATGGTAACGATGATGGACTTTAAAACAGTAGGACACAAATGCAACAAAGTCTTTGATCCAAAAAAATGTTGCCACTATCCTCTTGCGATCGCAACACCTCCACGGTACACCCTTCACCACACTCTGTTCACATACAGAGCGTCTGAAGAAAATGAACTCTTTAAACAAATAATCAAGTCATGTCCATCTCATTAACATCCCTCAACGATGTCTGAAACCATATTTTTCCCTATCCTCACACTTAAGTCAACTCAAGTCCTCTTCTCCTTCACATTATGTATGCATTGACTGGCTGAAGGTTGCTCAGCACAATTTATTAAAGCTGAGCAGCAAAAAAAAAAAAAAACCCAAACAAAATGGAAGAAGGAAACACATTCTCCGAGATACCCTGTTCTGCGTCTGGTGGTATGGTATGGCTTACAGACATTCTCCCCATCAACGCGGTATGGGGGACAAAATTTGTTTTGCCTGTCTTTGCTGTGGCATCATGGAGATGAATGTTTATTGTTCGTTTTTTTTTTGCCTTTTTAATTTTTTTTTTTCTTACACCTCCCTCTCTCTTTGTGAGTGTCTGCACGCCCGGTTGGCCGACTGACCAGTGGCCATGGTGTATACTGTATTCAGTGATGTGTGCAAAGTGCCATCGACCAAGATACCAAAGACCACATCTCTAAAATTAAGTGTTGGGCTGTTAGTTTATTGGTTGGATGGGATGGATGGATGCGGAACGTAATACCAGAAGTTTAGTTATTTGTTCTTGCAAGCCGTACATTATTATTATTGTGATTATGATTTGAAGAGGCCACGTATGGTGGCGTGCAAGGGATGCTATCTTTTATATGATCCCCCTCCATATTTCTGTTCTGTGTCTGGCGTCATTTATGAGTCACAGGCCTACAAAGTGGTGCACACACATTTCATTGGCAAACGTATTAACGACACCATAGGCCACCATAATAATCGCCTCCTCTCCACTGTCTGTTGGCTGTCGCTGTAATATTACTTGATAAAATTATCTATACTTCTGCGAAAGCTGGTGCAGTCGATGCAATGCGTATACAGGCAAATTGTTGGCTCATAAATTTCGTACATTATAATTGCATGGAATTAAATTCACACCTTGTGTTGTTCGCACTGATAAAATAGCAAATTAGTTGCCATGTTATCCAGTCGCTATTACGGTCACCAGTCTGATCGAAAAACTTTGTAAGTCGGGAGGATTCGTAGGGTAAATATTGGTTTGGTGCAGTTTTTTTTCAAGTGCAGATTATTCGTGAATTTTAGCAAGTAGCTTTAGAGCTTTTGTAAAGTCAAAGGGCCTTAGCAATAAACATTTTTAGTCTCGACTTTAAATTTACGGAAGCTCACAATTGCGAAATTTTTATGGAAAATATAGCCACTGTAAACTACTTAAATTTAGAGTCGAAACTAGAAATGTTTATTGCTAAGGCCCAAAGTGAAGGTAGTGATATAGAAAAATGATATTTTTTTTTAAATATTGCGTGAAGGAATAGCTCCGGGTAAGAAAGATCGCAATCCGCAATTTCCGTCTTGAATTGTTCATTTTCTCCATCTTTGTAATGGTTTTCACTTGATGACTGGTGTATTGATTCACGCAGAAATGTTAACCTAAACGAGTGGAAAATGGGTTAAAATTAACTAAGACTCTGTAGAAAATAAACGAGTATTTGTTGTTGAAAACTAGCGGGTTAAAAAGCTCAAATCATACTGTTAAAATAACACACTTTATCAGTTGGTATCAACCACGTTACTCTGTTCTTATTAATTAGTTTGTTATTTACGACCGAGAAGGAAATTGATAAATCGGTTATTTTTAACCGAGATTCCTTAAACAAGTTGACTCGATTATTTTTAACCCACAAACTCTGTAGGAGCTATATTAACAGTATTACTTGGTTGTTTTTAACCGAAAGTTGATTGATTTTAAACAAGTGCATTTTCTGCGTGTTTGAGTCACCAGTTCAAAACTGACAACTACTGTCAGCAAAAGTTGAGTAGCAAAGCTTTTTGAAAGCGACCGTAGCAACATCAAAAAATAAACAATAAATTAGCCTTTATGTCTAACCTAGCGCGAGCAACAAAAGCAGAGTAGGTACTTACAGATGCTTGTGCCTGGTGTATGTACAATTATCACCCGTTGTTATGTTCACAAAATTAGCATAGGATTCAAAAATATTCCCCCAAAATCTCTAAAAATCCTTGCAATCAGTAAAAATAATCTCAGGAACCGACATATAGAGATGCCCTGCAAAATATATGTACATGAGGTTAGGATGCTTTTGATTCATAATGGATAAGCGGGTGAAGGTAAAAGGATTATTACGGCAGAGTTATGTAAAATGTAAGGTCCTAGTGCATTCAAAGCTCCCGAAACATAGGGTACATCATGGATATTAAACAATAATACGGCCATTTCCATATGTCTTAAACACTTTGAAACAGCATTAAGCTACCAACACCACCGGGGGAGCATTCATTATCCAATCGCTTATGCGGCAACCAGAGTCCACATAAACATACACAAATAATGCATGCTAGTATATTACACACATCTCTATCATCCAACAATTCAACAATTATTTTATTGCTTTACAACTCAATATGTTTTGTTTGCTCCATGAGAAAGATAAAACCCAGTGTTTAGCTGCAAGATGAGAGGACGCCTCAAGTGAATGTTGCCAATTGGAATTCCGGAAAAAAAAAACACAAATTCCAACACGCAGATACATATTGTAGTGTGATCATAAAATGTCTCATAGTTTGTCTTTCGTTAGAGGGGGGGATTGTAATTTTTATTGGACTTCATATCCCTAAGTTAACAATTTTATTGGACGAGATCATCTCGAGTTGGCTGCAGATATTTACGTTTATATTGGAAATTCCCTTGAAATAAACCCATAGGTAGGTGCGCTCTCATTGATGCTTGATTTGAAAGTGAAAAAAGAAACTGGTTGTGCTTGATATTAAATTGTAATTAATTACTTTTTCGATGAATAAGTAGAGGAACATTTAACTTCTTACTTTAGTTTTTCTTAGTCATTATTTCCTTTTGGTTACATACCTGAAATGAAAAGAAAAGTTCTTTGTTAGTGGATAATGGAAATTTAAGTTTAACTTAAGTAGATGGTTTTTAGTTAATAGGAGTGTCCACTTGAGTATCAGAGTATCATAGACGTACCATTTCAATGGATAGGCGAGTCGTTCATGGAGATGACTACTTCTCCGAGTGATTTACTATACTTTTTATATTTATACTGATTTTAAGGAAATGTGTACACAAAAGAACTGATTGAGCCTAATAACTTTAAAGTAATATAAATGTCACATGTCGAAATTATTGACGCCGCCTTAGTCTACAGAGTGTACGATCTCATTTTGCCGGTTTGCTAGGTCGGCGTTGTATCAGATTGAGATTTAATTTTTCGAGCGAATGGAAGGGATCTACAATTTTATTCCAATTCCAAACGGCCGATTGAGAAGCTCTTTCGAGACAGTTATACTCTCGGATGTTTGTCAGACGTTCGAGAGAGGTGGCGCAGTGAAAAAGACCCCGAGTGGAATTTGGGTTTTTGAGGGATTCGAAGCTGGGACCCCTCGCTTAGTAGTCCAACACACTAACCACTAAGCCAAAGTCATTGCAATCTTGAATATATTTATTAAAATAAGTTAAAAAAAAATTAATTAATTAACAACATCTGTTACCTAGATTCTAAACCCAAACCAACTTCCACATAGACCTCCCAAATTGAGCCTCAAATTCCAGAGACCCCATGACGTCTGTTCACAAAAAATAAAAACAATTCGCGTATAACATCGCAAACCACCAAAAACATACATGACAATAAATTGCATTACTTTCATTATTTATTTCCTTAAACATTAATTCTGCCCCCCACCTCCTCCATTAAATATACCCTCGGCATTTGTTCTTCAAAATTGCGGACAAAAGACTATGGTGCAGCCCACCAAAAGGATCATGGTGTTAAATCAAATCAAAAAAAGAAAGAGAGAGGGGAAAAACTCCACTGCCGGCATTTCTGTAGCCGGCTGCTGTGCTGATGAACACTATGACCATTTGTCATAGCCGAGCATATACAACGCACACTCCACAATCGTATGCATATGTCAATGTTCTCCTTCGGCACACTGAGACTGAGACTCGGTCTCTTTCGATTTCTTCCACTCAAAATTCCTTGGCATCGGGAAAAACATACAAATTCATTTATAAAGTCATGTCTTGAGGTTGAACCGACATTGCCTCCAATAAGACAACAGAAACATGGAACCAAAAATAAATCCATCTGAAAAGCACTCACATATGCACACAATTTGTGCATAATGTCAATTGGGGGTTTGGAGGTTTGGAGGTTTCTGAGGTTTACCATGTGTATCGCCTTTTGTGTAGGCATAGGCTACGCAATCAAAAGTGAAAGTCTCTTTCATAGATCTGTCAATTTTCGAGAGCAGACGAGTAGGGTAGGCCGGTGCAATGTACATTATCTTCTGACCGCATACGATTAGCCTGAATAGTTGAGTAGTGTACCCGGCGCCGGCTTTATGGAGGTGTAGCTTTCGATATCTCTCTCACTCTCTCTGTCATCTTGACAAATGTAGTTCATTTTTTTCGAGTCGACGTACAATGTTGGATACAAATCGTATGGGTGAATGTTTGTCTGCGAAAACAATATTGCCGCTTCCTGCACAAGCAGATCGGGGCAGTTTTGCATAAAACTATAGAAGGGAAATCTATGATTGATGGATGGAGTACGAGTATGTGGCTAAGCTATTTATATTGTCATTTTTCTCGTGGGCTGGGGTGAGGTCTTTTAATAAATAGATTTATTTGGCTATAATATACACCGAAGTAGCCAAACTTCACCACAAAAATAATCCACATAATTTCACAACCACAAACCACCCACCTCCGACCGAAAATTCCGCTTCACTGAAGAGGCTTATCGATCGGCAGATTGCATTGCAGTCGCGCTTCCGTCGAATGACAGGGAAATTTCATCCCATCGAATGCATAGAGTAAAATCGAATTGACAACAATTTCACGAGTCAGTCTAGTCGTCTTCGGCAGTTCACTTTCTTCACAAAGCCGCATCATACACATATAAACCCACATGGAAACTGTGATTTTGTTGAACTAGATTTCTATGTCTACCTCGACGAACCACGCTGGGTACACAATCCGAAATACACGAGCACACATTATACAGCTTCCTGATTTCAATTTCAATTTTGTTTTATGTAAATTTCGCTTGGTTTTTGAGTAACGAGATTTTATTTTTAACTTCGACTCCTCTCCTCCATACTGTATGTGCGCTGGATATGTTATTTGCACTCATGTTGATTATTCTGGGGGGATACACATTGGGTACATATAACATATCGTCAGGGCAAACGGACCAGACATTCATGAAAACGACACAATCGGATGCTATTGCTAAAACGTGAGGTGAACCAAAAGCAAAACAAAAATGAAAAACAAAAGTCGCAGTCTTTTGATTAAAGCGCATTTAGTTTACGACGGTTTTACTTTCAGTTCAACTGAATTTTCTTTCAGTCTGGGGATACATATATATAGAGAAAACTAAACGGGGCCATGCTATACTTGCAATTGAATCTAGATGCGATTTCGAATTTTTCATATCATTAAATCCTGGCAAATTGAATGGCTTGCCTACCGTTTGCGAAGAGAGCTTACTTGCATGCGGGTGGTTTGGGCTTCTAATCGCAGTATAGGGACTCGGAGAGGGGTCTGTGGAGCATTTTATTATTTTTATACAACCATAAGGAGGGTAATTTGCGAACTGACTGTGGTTTATGGCCGCCAACATAATTTTGTGGTGTTTTGTTTGGTAAAACAGATATCCAGTTCGGCGGGCAACTCTTTTGTTTTCGACGGAAGGAAGTTGTACTACAACTAGTTGATACTCTTTGGGGGAACAGTATCTTTCTGGAAAGGCTGCTGACCTATTCTGCGTCAATTTCCAAAAAAAAATATCAGCACGTTGTGAAATTCGATTTCAGTAAATTTTGTGTTCAGATTACTCGTGTGATGTGTATTGTATATCTAAGCGCAACGAAACAGATTCAAGACGAGACATTGGCTGCGCACACATTTCTACAAGCTTATTGGTGTTTGAGCAACCGATCGCGCAATACCCTTTGGTCCTCTCGTTAATAGCATTCAATCAACTACAGCTGAAGGATACATGTCATGTTAAAACAATCAATTCGAACAAAATAGTCGTTATTAGAAAAAAGTCTAAAAGCTGTGAAATAAACGGACGTGTTTTTTCCAGAATTGTTTTATTTCCATAAGATTACAGCCAATGCAGGCCCGTACTTTGTGATGTGCTTTTTGTCTAGGCTGAGGTTAGCTCGTCGGATCGCCAAGGTTCTTTCCCAAAGAAACACGAACTTTGGTTACAGTGGAGTTTCCTTTATTACTTAGGTATGTCCAAATATTTATTATATCAGGACTTATGTCGGTTACAATTTATACAAATTCTCAATTTTACAATCTCCAGTCAATTACAATATTCATTACAATGGTTAATCTATGGTTACTACAATATTTCGGCAAATCTCTGGAACGATACGGCAACGGTGGCGGCTTAGGTGCTCCTCTACGGCTAGGTCTCGGTTGGTGGGCGTTTGGGGACGCCCCGGCGTCTTCACGGGTTCGTCTTTCGACCGTCCCGGTACACACAGGTCTATCTTGCGACAATCCTGGCACTACAGGTTCGCCTTGTGGCAATCCTGGCACTACGGGTCTATCTTGCTACTGTCCCGGCACTACAGGTTCGTCTTGCGACAATCCTGGCACTACAGGTTCGCCTTGTGGCAATCCTGGCACTACGGGTCTATCTTGCGACTGTCCCGGCACTACAGGTTCGTCTTGCGACAATCCTGGCACTACAGGTTCGCCTTGCGGCAATCCTGGCACTACGGGTCTATCTTGCGACTGTCCCGGCACTACAGGTTCGTCTTGCGACAATCCTGGCACTACAGGTTCGCCTTGCGGCAATACTGGCACTACGGGTCTATCTTGCGACTGTCCCGGCACTACAGGTTCGTCTTGCGACAATCCTGGCACTACAGGTTCGCCTTGCGGCAATCCTGGCACTACGGATCTTCCTTGCGGAGGATTCGGCAATTTGCTAACTACCCGCAGGCTTGTCAGCGACAAAAAACTCAAGTAGTCCTACGACTTCCTTGGGAACAAATCACCGGTACACTAGATTGGTACAATTCCACTATGTGATCTTGCTCGATCGTCTGGGCTTTTGCTGGTGGTCTCATTGAATTTTATACAACAAGCCGGTGTGAATTCTATTATGAACACAAATATTTTGCCAGTTGTTGTTTGGCACTAGATGGTCGACTGATGCGGGGGGGTTTGTGTGTATCAGTGTGGGGGGCGGAGCAGTCGACTGACTGTGTAACGAAATGCATCGTTACAACTTTTTGAGTATGGGATTTTAATTAGAGTTATTTTACTATCCCAAATGATGAAAATAGCCCCTTCTTCAGTTTAAGTAGGATTTTATTCTTAATTGGTCTTTTGTACCCCTTGCTTACGCCTCAGAGTGGTTTATTCCCTCGAAAAGAGTTCCCCTCGTAGTATAATTCCTTTGGGAATCATTTTAGAGTTTCTTGTACTCTTCTTCCTCCTTGCCGGAAGAAATCCGTCCTATAGCACTCTCTCTAGTCCAGTTTCCTTTACGAATTTAAGGATGAGAGCTGGCTCCAATGACAGTATTTCGGCCCAGTTTCCCCTTTTTCTATGCAGCACATTTTAACTATTTCAAAATGTGCGCCACACCATTAACAAATGAAAACGAAAATGAAAAAAAAAGTACTTATACCCATTCAGATCCACAACGCCGTTGTTACCCTTTGTTATGACATCAAAGACGAATCAAATTGATTCATTACGTCGACCAAGGTAAACCATATCCGTTTGTGCGAGGCGAACAAAAATCTCAACAGTTGTTGCATTCGATATTATTATAAATTCAAGAGAGAAATTCGAAATAAGCCATGTTAATTAAGTTAACATGATTTTACCTTGATGAACTGTTGCTGCACCATCACCAGAGAAAGACCGCCAGAGTGAGAGAGCAAGGATCAATGTTTCTGCTGTTATACCAAGTCCCACACATCGAACAACCAATTTCTACTCGAAATGCTATCCAATCCAGAGGTGGGATTGAATACATTAGATTGACTTCCATTTCGTTTTCAGTTTTGCTTTTTTTTCGTCCATTTTTGGTGAGAGAAAAGTAATCTTTAAATTAACCCATCGCAATAGGAACAAGGAAATACTTTCATGTGAAAATGAAGCTACCACTCTTCGCGGGTGTATTGTATATATATATCTAGGGGGAGGCAAATTGGGCCAATCGTGTTTGAGTGATTTTTGACTGATGATAAAATTGAACGAGATTTATATAGGCAGAGCAAACACACAACAACAACAAAAAAAAACACCTCTACCCGACACGGAGACGTCTATGCGCTCCTGTTTTATGTATATCGTGGGTGATGGTGATGCTTTCTCCGACCGAACATTAAAGGAGTCCCCTGCTGCATTGATTGTGATAGAGATGCAGATTGGCACAACATTGTATTCCAGCACGAATTTGGGACATGCTAGGTGAGGATGTGCTGACCTGAATTTCATACAATTTTAATGAGCAAACGATATACACAAATATGACTGGCAGACCAGAGACCACCCTCTACATTCACCGTGCAAGAGGCTAAAAATCGTAACCATTTGCTCTTTGAACATTGTTGCCATGTGAATGTATCTATTCAATAGTTTTGTATCAACTACCATTTACCAACGTCACACAGTGAACGGACTACAATTTACAACCATCGGTTTCAAATGAATGAAATCATTAAATAGACAAATGACACCTTGGGGCCATGTGATTAGTAAGATGTTTTCTTTGGCTCAGATAAGATGTTTCCCTTCTTCGTTGGGAATCGCTAGCTTTTGTAATATAATGTAGGGGGGGGGGCTCTACCAATTTAGGTACACACACACACGCACAAATTCCTGGGAAGAATAATTCCTCTCGATTGTAACAATAAGTCTTTGTCGCCGATGGACTATTCCAACCTTTTGCATTTATTACCCAACGCGATCTATACAGTGTTAACAATTTGTTCTACACAAAGAAAGACAAAAATCTAAGAAGGAAGTCATTCTCTATCGCCATGAATCAATGACAACCAATATAGGTGGTGGCAGTTTTTATTGTGGAAATAAATTCTGAGAAAAGTTCAATATAACGCGTGTGTGAAATTATTGATTTGGTTTAGTGTTCTGAAGATACCGTCTTTGGAGTTGAACGGATGAGGGCATTTGTAATGTCCCCGAAGCAGTGCATTGCGTTGAGGGCGACTGTGCATAGAAAACATAGAAAATGGTGCGTTGTGTTGTTGTTTGCTTATGGTAGCTGAATTCAGTCCAGCAACACGAAAATATGAACTAGAAGTGAGTAGCGCTTCAGCTCTTAAAAATTTGTATCTTTTTGGGTAGACTTTTACACACCCATCACCTCCAATCTGTATAAAAAAATAAATAGTTGGCGCAACAGATCCGTAGGGACCCTAGGCCTAGCTTCTCATAGCCATTCTTTTTGTGTGAGATTTAGTTTTTGGAACGAATAGAAGGGATCTACAATTTTATACCGATTCCAAGCGGCTGATTCTCTTTCAAGACAGTTATACTCTCGGATGTTTGGCAGACGTTCGCTAGAGGTAGCGCAGCGAAAAAACCCTGAGTTTTAATTTGGGTTTTAAGCGGGATTCGAACCACTCGCTTAGTAGTCCTACACACTAACCACTAAGCCACTGCGCCTACCTCCAATCTGTATACTATTATGTAAATGCCACCATTTGTTGAGTATACAAAATTTCTTGCACGGTTTTCCCATGTCTAGCATGCTAATTAGCCAAACGCAAGACTACAACGAAATGCTGCAAAAGTGAAAGGATGCTCTTCACTAAATTATTCATAAATTCCCATTGACACGTCATACACGCATATCACATGCACGAAACAACCACAGTAACTTGGCTGCGATTTCGTGAGCAAAATCTTGGGCGGCGTCACTTTTAATCACCTCAAGATCAGCCACTCCATCACACCTTATTCCCTACACTAACTATACAGATATACCTACACCTAGTGTTAAATTTTCTCACTCGCTGCGTTTTCACCTTCGCGCGGTGTTAATTCGTGCCCATAGTTCGAGGGGTGTTATGAAAATCAGATTGCGAAAATCTGTCGATTTTTTCCGTGCGATCGCCTTTTTACCTATGGGGGCCAAAAGTCCATCACTGGAAGACACCACCACTGATCTGTGCTGCGCACTCTCGCACCTTTTTGGTTGTGTTGCAGCAATTACTATGTTTTGCCCGAGAACATTCCAAGACACTTTTTGCTCTATCTTACTAACTAAATTTAAATTGCGAAAATTGCAAACAGTACTACACAACCAGTAGCCAAACTGCTGCTAATGGAGGTCTAAGCCTAAATGTTAAATAATAAAATGCAACAAAAAGAAAAAAAAAAGTACTACAGCATGCAGCGGAGAGCGTCGTTGGTTGGTCGCGTCGGTGGCATTGGTGGTGATGGTGGTGGCGGCGTGCCGACGTGCATTCGATGTGTACCCCCAGCCTAAACTGTGTGTTGTTGCACAAAACGAGATTTATATCTTATATCTAATTTGTGACTCTTGTTTGTCGCCTTTTTCAGATATTGTATCTTTTACCGAAAAGCAAAATGAAAAAAAAAAAAAAAACCCAAACACCACTACCTACTACCACTACTATACTTGTGTCGATTCGCAAAATCCGTTGTTGGCGAAACTAATTTCTGCGCATATAGCGGCAAAGCTGGAGGTACAATCTAATACGATTCGCAGTAAATTTTACCGCAAAAGATATTTATCCAAAACAGATGTGTGTGGCGTTTTCTGCGAAATTAAATGTTGTAATTAGTGGCGAAATGTTGTGGATGTAATTTTTCGTTTTTGTGCGATTGTGACTGCCTACCTGTCGTTGCGATTCAACATGGGTTCGATTGTCGTTGTTGTTTCTTGTCACCAGATTGCGATCCTTAAGCGCCAACGTGAGTGACATAATTCAGGAGACATAAAATAATACGTGTGGTAGCACGTACCTGATGTTTCTAACAATAATTTCACATAAATTATCTGCAAGCAGTATGTAACAAAACAGTTAGTTTATTCCATACAAACACTCTTTCCTTTGTGTACTTTATAGAAGTTTACGAAACCCCCCGAGGGACATTGTGTTAGTCATAAGATAAAATGTACTAAACAAAAAATCGTGTACGAGAGAAGTATCAACAGAAAAGGCTGCCATTATGCACACGGCTAATGTCTTTTATTGGGTTTTATTACAAATGAATGTAGCACATTGATTTTGACTGCCATCTGGCGTAATTGTTCTCACAGACTTGTGAATTCAGTTTCAGTGTGCACGGGTTTCTTTTGTTATTTTTTTGAGCTGAACTGAATTTTATCTGAGCAATGGGTACTATATTTTGGGGTCAAGGGTTTGAGTTGAAAAATGTAAGTCGAAACAGGAAGGACAAACAAAACAAAAGAGTTGGCTTGCGAACTGGATATTGATGGTGGTCTTTTGATGTATTTGAAGAAAGAGAGTTAATATCGTTTCTCTTCGTACTCAAGCGATACTTTAATTAACAATATTATAAGATAAGTACTTCGTAAGTAGTGGTATTTGTGGGTGCAGTGGTTAATGTATTGAGCTACTAAGTGGGAGACTAAAGGCCTGGAAAGGACAAACATGTGACGTGCTAATTGTCCCCTTTATGTTTTTTAATAATTTCTTTTGACAGTCCAATATTTTCTGTATATAATTAAGCTCAGAGTATTGGATATACAGCTGTGGTAAATCAGTGTCCAAATGCCGGAGAGCTGTCTAGCAACTTGAAAATCTTTTAAGATGACTAAATAACCAGTCTCGCTTCACTTTGGTTTTCCATTCAAACAGGACATGCTTCTGTGTCAAAAACCGTGTCTAGAAAAATTTGTTTTTGCCGCAAACTCAACAAAAAATCTCTCATCTCTCTCATTCAAACTCCATACTGCAACCAAAACAAATCAATATCGGTGACAACAAACCATCATCGACAACCACTAACTCAGCATCTGTCCCATTACATAATCGTCACAGCTCTGTTCCACCATTCAATCTGGCATCACCATTATTCTACACTGCGAACAGAGGAAAAAATCGTTTAATTTGCATAAAAAATAAATCGCTTGTTTCCGCCAGCATGACAAACTTATCACTCTCACTTGTTTCATTGCACGACACACAACTCAGTCGAATGTGGAATAGTGGACGCGAGCGACACAACATAGTACAAAATGCTCCATCATTTTCATTCGTTGTTTTCTTTTTTTTTCTTTTTTCATAAAACAATTCATGTTACTGGCAAATCTCACGACCAAACACGGCTAATGGCCAATAAAACTTTAAACATTTGTTAAATGACAAAATCTGCGACAAAAAAGCAAGCAATTTTTTTTCGGATTGAATATTATACATGTACAAAGTAGAGGCATACGTATTGGTGCATCCATACCATAAGAAGCGGATATATTTAGCGACTGTGGATTTTCATCATACAAAAAATAATAAAAAAAAAATGGTTTCATATGTTATTTGTTGTTGCTGCAACAAGTGTGGAGTTTTCCATCTAACAACATGGAGAAAAAAAAAAAACTGCCGCGAGCGCATATTTTAATTTGCAATTCACTAAACGTACGAAGGCTGAATCCGTTGTTATGTTTTGTAATTTCACAGATGGCAGGAGGTGCTTCATTTCGAAAGGAATTTTTTATCTACTGAATGGCATGTCTTTTAAGGGATTGTGCAATCGTACTGTGAGTATGAACAAGGGAAATTATTTTTCCGCACATGTTGAGAACAATTTGTTGCAACTAGAACTACTTCAATGAAAGTGTAGTCAAGGCGTGAGACCGTATTTAAAAGCCAAATGGACCACATTAGCATTGCAGGATTTCGCGCAAAAATGAGATTAGAGAGAGTGTTGTTACAGTTTATGACAACGCTCAGCTTGATAAGACCGGCGATCAGACACTAGACATGTAAGACGCCAGTAACGAATTCTTTAGCTGAATATTGCTATAAGTGTAGTCCATTCGTACTTGTTAATTAAATTATAACTTCCCAATCATTTGAAAGATTGCTGAAAATATAATGGGGGCGGAGATAATCAGATAACTAGAGCTTGGGCCGATTATAGAGACCTTAAAAAAATTATGTTAAAAGGCTTATTATTGACCCGTCCAAAATGCCACTACTCCACATCGAACACTGAGCTAACTATAAATAGATTCATAATTCACATATGTTTGATAGGATTGAGCAAACATCCACACAGTCAGCAAAACAAGAAAACAAACATCACCATTTATCAAGAAGGTGGCCTTGCTTGTCTCAAGATATCCCACCTCTAAACCATACCACTCTTCTTAGTCCAATCCCCTTTTTGTTGTTGCATGTCCTCTCTTACAAAGGTATCAACAACCTTAAGACCTTATACAACAAAAGGTCCTTAGCAAATCCCTCAACTACTGTAGATTATAATCTACAACCTTCTTAAAACTAAAAACACTTAAACACCAAAAGCATATACTATTGCAAAATTATGCACTTAATCCCGCAGCGGTGCGTCTCTCGATTCGCCGATCTCCTATGCACACACATGCGAGATCCAACCGCAGATCCTATGTCATTTCAGTTGTCAGATAAAGTATCTTAACACTTTGCCTATCACTTGGAATCACTTTTGATGAGTTAATTGAGTAATGTCCATCTTAACACTGAATTGAACTCTCCTAGCCTATAGAGGGATTACATATTACTCCAACCAAAGGCAGCGACTGCGCGTATCTGGGAAAAACGCAACATTGTCTGCGTTCTGCATTCAACCGCTCTTAAACATCCAGTCATACTCGATCAATCCTTGTGATTACTGTCTGTGCGGTGTCTGTCAGTGAACCGGTGGACTAATCTTCGTCCATGCTAACTGCTTGCATGCCGAGAGTCTCTAGGACTCTATAAAATTATGATTTCAGCATCTCGTCTAAGTAGCGCAACCGATGGTACAAATGAAACTAGATGAGAGTATTAAGAGTACATAATAAAACAACTTTTACTACTCGGATCAGTGTCAGGTTGAAAGATGTCATTTTGTTGTCTGACTTAGGCTGCAGCGTGCCAAGTACCTGCGAGTTTATATAGGGAAATTTATCTCTCGCAGGAGAGGCATTCTATTTTGTTTTTCGTTTTAGCATGCTGACTTGTGCCTTGTGGTATGGGCATCAGAAGCCCATAATAGCGATGACCTAAAATCACGAAACTAATGGAATCTCGGGGTCCGCTTTGTTCTATGAAAGATTCGAATTGCTTCTTGATCAGTGTTAATGCGCAATGTAGTTGCGAACATATACTCACAGTTAATGTTGTTTGTTCCGCTTGGTTAGGAGATGAAAATTCGAAATTTAATGGAAATCGATTTGTCTGATGGTGTTTGGTTTGATTACCTGATGCTACTTTGGCTTGTTCTACTTTATTACTCGTATAGATCTCCCGATGGGTATAGGATGGATTATGTTCCATTGGTACTGGATGCCATTAGACGAAAATGAATTTACTTTGGAATAGTCTAGCAGGTCATTAGGGTTTCTAACGGTACGGGGAAATGTTTTGCACGATGCATACTGTGCTTTGCGGTGAAGAAAATGTAAAAAGGCATGATTGCTCGTGAAGGGGTCCTGCCTCACTAATGGGCAGCTATCTACACCATAATGGAATAACTCCAAGTTACTTGTTGCCACTTTGCAAAGAATAGTTTGTTTCCTGTTTTCGGTGCTTTCTTTCAGCCGCTTAAACTCAATTGTTAGGAAGCCATCGGAATAGATCTTTACGTTGTTTTATGACTTTGCTCTGGAAGTCAAGTCACAAATCACTAAAATATAGCAAATGCCGTAACTACGTGTCTAGTGTAGGCACAATAAGGTTCAACGGGCTCTGCATCGATGTAGACCTCATCGTAAATATTCGAGTTAATTGTATTCAAAGGCTCTAACATAAACCAGGTCTGCCCAGACTGTACCCAGAACGCACCCTGTTTCCTTGACCGAACATTTCTCCGAGTGATCTTCGCTTCGATTTTTCTAAAAGGTATTTAAAGCATTAGGTTCAACGGGCTCTGCATCGATGTAGATCTAATCGTAAGTATTCGAGTTAATTGTATTCAAAGCCTCTAACATAAACCAGGTCTGCCCAGACTGTACCGCCGCTTAAAAATAAGAAAAGAAAGTAAACTGTTCAACATTTTGAATCTAATAATAATAACCTTGCCGCAGCAACTGCTCCTTTAATTAAGAATTTTAAATTGTGCAGTAGATTATTTTTAAACGTCACAGGTCACACATAAATATAGGTATTGATTTGAAAAATGTATGCTCCACTATGCCAATCCCTTCATATAGCAAAATTATCTTTCCGTATGCGGATTTGTTAAGGCATCACGTCAAAACTGTTTTCCCAATCCAGATTTTTCAGACGTAATATGCGGCTTAATGGATCAATATTTTGTTTTTATTTTACTGCAGTCGACCATCTCATTTTGAAGATTTTCGAATTTACAGTTTTCTGAAGGTGGGCAGACTACGTCAATAATACACCATTCTCAATCATCTCTGTGTTTAGCTATTGATGGTAATTTAAAAAAAATCACGCAAATTGGTGAAAGCTCTGAAGTAGGCAGTAAAGCAGTCAAACTTTCATGCAGTATGTAAACTGTTAATTTATTTCAATGTTTTTCATATTAATTTTACGAAAACTACAACCTACACTAAATTACACAGCTGAAAACCATTAGCGGCCTCTTTGCTAAATTCCATAACACCAAAAGCATTTGTTACTGTTTGGCTTTTTATTTTTCATTAGTTTTCGTATTACTTCTCGCATTCGCGTCTATAAAAATAACACCCAAGTAGCAGATATAAGTCATCATTATAGGAGCCAGATGAAAATTCAACGGACGCTTTACCAAGATTTAGTATTTGTTTTATGTTTCTTGTGTTATTACTTCTTGAAGTCGGTTTCTCGTAAATTATGTTTAAAAGGAGATAAATTAATAATTCTAATAGCATACTGATGAAAGATGAAAAGACATAAAATTGATTAACTTTCTGACAGCTAAGAATCATGAAGAGAGCACTGTGTGGGGTGTAGAATTGTAGATACCTTATATACTTTGTGTTGGGCACATACCTGTACAGTGTACACGTAGAAAATAACTTTAATCAGTTCAGGCACTGAAAAACCACAATGTACGGGATAGTGTTTCAATTGGCATTCATAGGTTAGTTTTGTTTTCGTGGACATTTGAAAAGCATTTGAGTTTGCAAGTTTAAACGAAAGAGTCCACCTGCGAACTGCAATTCAGTTTGATACAAGTGATGGACCAACGTCAATGAACGATGGAAAAAGTCCCTTTATTTCAAATGGGCGTAAATATTGTTTTATGTAATAGTTGCTACACAATTTCTAAGCTTACAAACTACACGCATCATACCCAACACCTCTCTGAAATTAAAAAAAAAAACTCTTCTCTGATGTAAAGCTGCTTGTGTCATAACGCGCTTTATTTATTTTAAGTTTTTGCTGTATGTCCACAATGACCCACTGGTTCAAAAATACAAGCACATTGCACTTGAATGTGCTGTATATTGTTTCAAATCGGCAATAAACGTAATTTAAGTGTAATTCGCATTGTTTTCAGTTGAATTTGAATGAGTTAGATAAATACACATTTTTCAGTATAGGTTCATTTTCCCGTTCACTACATATATGAACAGGATTGTAAAATGTACCGGTATCCGTCTATCTCGCTACTTCCGTGAACCAGATAGGTTTAATATATAACCACCAGAGCAACGGAACTTATAAATTTTGTTCTAACAATTGAAATACATCAGAGCCTCTCTCATGCAATAGAGAGTATGACCAAAATCACCAACCTCCTACAATACTGCATTTTTTGTACAGCCAGTTATTGAAAAGGAAAGGAAAACAATTATCAGTTCACACGTTGAAATGAATAGTCCTTTTATATAGTTTCCTGTTTATTCAATTGTAATTTCTATTAAATTCACTACTGGTGGTAAAATGTCGCATCCCTTTTTGCCTCCACTTGAATCATTAATATGAATAATCTTCAAAAAATAAAACAAACGAACAACACGATGAAGGACAATGAAAATTAAATGCCAGAAATATTCCTTTGGCTGACCCTTTTTCTGAAACCCCAATGGGAGGCAGCACACAAAAAAAAAAATCCGTACTCATATTAATGCGAATAAGAACAAAAGGCATTTTGTCTTGCTGCCACCGAAAAATAAAGAACAACATTCAAATGCAAAAAAAAAAGAAAAAGAAATGAAAGAGCGAACATGGACACTATACGCCCAAGATGATGATGATGACGAAGAACGACGACGGCGACGACGAGTCACTTTTGAAAAGGATTGACAGATTATCATGCCTGAATTTGGCAGTTTTATTGCTACCTATGTCTTAATGCCACACTTTGGTTGTAGGGAGGTATTTTGTGTCCTTGTAGTCCATCCATTCTTTTTGGGGCCACTGTTTTTTTTTTTTTTTTTTTTTGTAGTTTTGCTTAGTTTGGGATTCTTGTCTTGTGGCGGAAGAGGATTTGACTGGAAGGGATTGTTTTGAAAATCTGAGTTTTTATATCTGGACCATATTTCTGGTTTATCCTGAGAGGACTTGTATTTTCAATAGCAAATGTTAGCTAAACCAAGAAGTGTAAGAAAACAGCTTCAACTTATTCTTTTTATTTTTACCAACTGCAACGTTTTCAATATAAACATTTTTGTGTATATATTTTCGAGGCGTCTTATCATTCCGTCGGTTAGCCCGTAAGTTGCTCGACAAACGAGGGAGATCGATTTAGACAGTACGAGAAGTCGTGTCTAAAATGAAGACTGTACAAAAGATTAAATTTTGTGTATAGTTTCTTTTATTTCCGACCGTCCATATGAAAGTTGGCTACACAATTGTGTAGTTCCCTTATCTTCTGATTGTAAATTAGAGGGTTGTGGTAGATTAATATAACCCTATAGATAGTGCACTAAATTAAATAAAAAAAAAAAAAAAAAAATTGGTAACAATTGGGTCGTATTTACAAGCCTTTCAAAAGTGATTCAAACTTTCGTATTCTTCAGTGTTTAATTTGTTTCATCTAAATACCCTAGGTAGTCCATTAAACACTGAACCATTGTGCCACTTAGTTCAGCTTCCAACATTAATATCCTTCAAATTGTACACTTTGTCTTAAAGTCTAAAGGCGAATCTCCAAAGAGAAAAGAAATTCATACTATTTCCCATAAGATCTTAAGTATCATTTTGGGAACAAACGGTCAACCGATTCCAGTTTCTCTCCCCAACCACCACGATACATTCATCTATGATCATAAAGCAAACGCGCTACTTCAAGGAAATGATAATATGATGACAATTTGATACAAAGATGAATGGCATACCCTGTTCCCTGTTATAAAAAAAATAAAACACAAATAAACTCAACGAAAGTCCATCGTGACGTTTGTTAACCTTGTCAGTGTGTTTGCTTATACACACGTTGATGTATTTCATTATATAGATACCCATCGGCATCGGCTCTCTCAATCCAATCTTCAGCGAAGAAAAAAACAAAAAAAAACAACGTAAATTAAACATAATGATGAGTTTAACCGTTACGATTTATCTAATTGATTTGTATGAAGAAATTTGATTGATTTCTAATCGCAGATACATTATTATACCATTTGAAGAGTCGGCTAGTTTGCCGACAAACCGCGAAGACTCCGTTGTCGACCATCAGGCTCGGTCTCTGTGGGCTATCCGCACCATCCGCCTGTGAACGAATGCCAATTCTCTATGTTGCTAATTGGAGGATAAATTTTCTAACTTTGCTGACTTGTGGTTGTGACGACTTACGACTTACGACAGCAGCCACCGACAATGGCGCAGTTGTTGTAGAGTTGCAATTGATTCGATTCATCTGGGTATATAATATATACGACATACGTACATATGTGTATTGGTGGTTTGACAATTCGATTGTGTGGATTGACGTTTGGAAATTCTACTCAACTCTCTGCCCAACTGTCGGCTGGAGTAACTCTGTTAGTCATTCTTCTGGAATTCAAAAGGAACGTGAGGAAAATTCGAAAATATGAATTTACACAAAGGTGTCAATTGTGTCTCCTCGTAGGACACTAATAGGCTTAACAAAACGGCTGAAACATTAGGCATGCGGTTCCCGAGTGAAATTGATTCATAAAGAAGTTTGTGTTCTTTGTGCACTTCGGATAACGGTGTGAAAATTCGACTCTACTCCGGAGCTTTTTGGGAATCGCCCCCAGTACATAAATCGAGGTCATGCCATTACTCAGATCTTCCGACAGAGTTCATATTCCGTGGTGCATTAGCATGTCATAACATAAATATCTTTGAGACAATGGAAAAGTCACATGTATTTTAGGTCATACCTACGCTGTCGTAAAGGGTATTGCATGGAAGTGCATCTTCTTATTAATTGGCCGGTGTTCTTTTATAGATTTTTTTAGATATTATTGTAGGTTGCCTGGTTTAGTCCGTCTGCGGATTAGGAAGAAAACATGGGTCGTTTGAAGGGATAAGCTGACGAGAGGCGTATTAATTCGTTCGGTACCAGAACAGGTTTGAATTACCTGATGCTTTCGGCTGGTAGCAAAACTCAGTTTAACAAACAAAAATAAGCGACGGAGTTTAGGTCGGGCCTTAGGACGAAATGGAGGCGATGGAAACCTATATTCATCCAACGAATTACATTATGTTTAAGCATCACTTGTATAATAAGAGTGATGGAGCATGAATAAAACAAACGCACAGTCATAAAAGATGGAACCATAAACAAATCCGCGGGCTATATTAGTTGTTCATCTCCGGAGTATACAGGAAAGACATCTGGTTCAAAGGACTGAAACATTGCTCTTATTCAGACTTTTTAGTGCAAATTAAGGACAATATTCAGAAAGTTAGAGCTTATACTTCTCTGTCAAGTTTGTTGCTATAAGAAGTAGAGTCAAATAACAATGTTCATAATTGTTCTAACACGAACGCCAATAAAACCGAATATTTTTATACCTAACGTTGTAAAAAGGTCGTCTTAATTTTCTGAATTAAGAAGGTTTTTCTAGTATTTTTAAATTCAAAACATAACACTGAGAAAAAATTGTAGACTTACAAGAGGGAAAGACGCTACAGAGAGATCGAATCATCTTCTCATTTGACCCCAACTATTCGCAAATGTTTTCCTACTAATTGGTCTTAAAAATCCATCCGAAAAGTGAGAAGTGACATTCATATTCCCTGGACTTTCTGCGGCTCGATAAGATTTGCTCAGTCCCCACCAAATAACCAGATCATTGTCCCATATGCTCCGGTCTCTAACCGCTGAAACCAAATTTTTAATTAAAAACAAAACGTCAGCTGTCTGTGGCCCCCATTTCTACAGTCAATACAAAGTGCAATTTGCTGCGACAGCTAAAGTAACTTCAACGAAAATTAAAATAGAAATCGAAAGCGATTTCTCTCTCCGAATCGCTCGTTCCTCGTTAGTCGTTCTCGTTAGTAGCGCGCTACCTACAGTAACAACATTCCTCGTCACACAATCACACATAATATTCAAACAAAAATAAAACCAAAACGGTAGCCACAAACATCTGGTGCTGCTCCAAAAATAAAAAAAAAACTCTTTTCATTCCGCAGCCCACCAAAAGTATCACTAACCCAGCGTAGGAGGTTTTATTTCCATTTTACTCTCCTTCTTTTGTGTTCCCCACTGTGTCGCAATCAGGATTTAAT
Source organism: Cheilosia vernalis (assembly GCA_949126925.1). Taxonomy (NCBI): domain Eukaryota; kingdom Metazoa; phylum Arthropoda; class Insecta; order Diptera; family Syrphidae; genus Cheilosia; species Cheilosia vernalis. The sequence goes on from OX421362.1 coordinate 11,127,074, forward strand.
TTCCACCACTATGAGGGAGCCGACAAAAATTTAGTTTTCCCTCCAAAAAAAGAAGAAAACTATAATAATGATAATCAAATTGCATAGTTGGGCTTATATCTGCCTTATTGTTTGCGTGGGCGAATCCGAGATACTCTTTTCAATTTAAAAGTCATTCTGAGATACTTAATGCATTGCGCTACCGTTCGTTGTCCAAAAACCAACCAAAATGTACAAAAAAAAACTGTTCGAAGGTGTCGAAATGTATTTCGCGGCGGTGCATAATATGCTACCTATATGTCTGCATATAGAGATGAGGATGAGGAGGAAGCAGAAAGCACAGGAGCAAACGAAGATGAAGCTGAATGGCGGCGGCGCGAATAGAGTAAAATAACACCAAGTCCCAACCTGCCCGACACTCAGCTTTGGATGGCTTTGTCTTCTTCTTTTTATTCAGCGAAACTGTAGACACTGCTGTCTAATGGCGGCAGCAAAATGGTAGCGCAACAGCAGGGACAGAAGTAGCCCCCCCAAAATGCAGCCCAGAAAAGGAAATTTGATATGATATCTTTTTATGCTTTTTACTCGTATCAATTCTTTTACCGAATTTTTTTTCAAATATGGGTCAATATATTATTAGTGGATGTAGTATGTGTATGTGCGCATGGCTCACCATCACCATATATATATTTTTATTGAAGGTCTTTGTTTGTAGGGTTTGGTGTGTAAAAGTGTAGATTGTAGTGCTAACGATGGAGGTGGCATGTTTCTGCTGCAGTTTTGGTTAGACTAGTTTCGATTTACGAAAGGATGAAATTTGATATACATTTTTCCACGTTGCGTGAGATACGTGAAGGCGAGAAGCATTAGGAAACGTGATTTTTTCTGCATCCACGATAGCAGTCGATATTTTGCGTTTTATTTACTTTTATTTGAAATTGAAAGTTACCTTCTTTCCATTGATAGGTATTGAATGGGTTTGAAAATTCTATTAAGTCTAACATACTGAGGACGTATGTTTCGCAAGTTTTCGTGCCCTCTCTCAAGCATGACGATGGGAATTTTGACCCAAGCAAGGTTAACTATTTCCATTTAAAAGTCTATTGAAACTCTCTCTGTGTGGAATGTGGCCCCATATTATCAAAATTACACGTCCTCTAGATTCATAGCTGAGACTGCCAGTATGAAGAGATCTTATGCACGAAGTCAGGGGCAGATTCTGTAAGGCGAAAGCGTTGTTACTTTTACATGCGCACGAATGACTTGCTCTAAGTTGTGAGTAACTCGCTCGTTCGTCCTTTTCAAAAACGTAAGGAGCGATGATCCCTATTGGTGATAGCGTGATACCTATAACCTACAGCAAACCATACAATGGCTCTGTCCGAGTCACACCATCAGTAGCCACTGATAGTAGGTACTAGACCCCTGCGTTCTTTCATCCAAAAGGAATTTTAAAAACATTCTTTGAAGTTGTCAGGACGTTGTCTGTTTGTCTATTGCCGCCTTTTCAAAACTTTTTCAGAGTAAAATGTCAGAAGAGCTCTTTTTTCTTTAACATAATATTATATTGACAGTGCGAAAGGCAAAATAAAAACTGTCAAAAGTTTGTGTAAGTAAGCGACGTAAGGAGATCCCTTCTCTCTGAACTAGTAAGGTAAAACTATACAAAACTCCCAACTTGACAAGACGCCCCATGAGTCTGGGACGTACATCAGTGTGGTTATATGACTCACGCGAAGATTGTTCGAGCCAGTTTCAATCACTGGTGAATTGCGGTAGTAGACGGTTGTGTTTTTGTTGTCACTTTACGAAATATTTTGTGAAAACAACTTTTGGCGCAAAAGCATATTGCGGTAGGTGTACAATAAAAAATGTATTTATTCAGAAACAAAAAACGTTGCACCAAAATTTCTTATATACTTATAAAGTAAGTTAAATTATAGTTTCAGTACAGTTTTGCTTATCTCTTAGAAAGATATGGGATATCCATAATTTTAGTGGGGCGTTTTGTACTACGAAATTTACAAAATGTCATTGTGGGGTAAGTCGAAAACGCCTCACCCAATATTGTTATAAACATGGTTATTAGAACTTCTTTCCATGTTTATTTTTAATAGAAATGACGTGGAATTACAAAATGACTACACTGCGGGCATCATGGTCTGAAAAAGACAACTAAAGATGAAATTTCAGATGAAGATTGTAAAAGGTGTACCGAAAGTACTGAAAATTTTTACAAGACCGCTTCTTTAGAAGATTGGATCCAGTGTCCATTGTGTCAGGGCTGGTTACATGAATTTTGCCGAATAGAGAAAAGACGGACAATGCAACGTACTTAATAACTTATTTTTCAAACTTTTTTTTAAGGGCGTTTTGTCAATAAATTGTGGCTTTTTACCCAACAAACTATTTACAAAAAGCTCCACTTAAACTATTTTTTTTTTGAAATTAAAAAAATAATAATTAAACAAATTTATAAAAAATTCAAATGCTAAAATCAAGAAATGAGAGTATTTTATTTGTATGCAATAAAAGATTTGTGATTTTCTTTTATTTTTTGTCTTTTATTGATGATTTCTTGAAAGTGTTGTATAGTTTTACCTTAGTAGTATTCTTCATCTGAGGTGCCCTAATTCAATCCTCTGTTAGGTCGAATAGCTCGATGTTTCAAACGCAAAACTGGGCCTGTGTTTTAGAAAATCGTCTATGTTGAGACAGAGTTGTTTGGCTATATATATCTTCCACTCAAATGCGAGATTTTTTCATATTACCTTGAATAAGGCTCATGCGGAATACAGTATGACTCATACAAATTTACCAAATGTCCTGTCCTGTAAGCGACAAAGTAAAATTCACAAACCTTGTCCTACCTACGTCATTATTGAAAAGATAGACAATTGAAAAAAAAATCAAACCTACCACAGCTTCAAAGTCTGCAATTTCGTCATGCACATGTCATAACTACTCGTTCTGTTTGCAGTAGCCCCTAATCTAAACTGAATGAGCTGCAAACGCCAGTGTCCGCTGTCCGCCTATGCACTCCTTATCATAGGTGTCTAATGACCGTAAGGCTTAATCAAAAGTTTTTCCCTCACACGTAACTACAGCAATTCGCTCACTAAAAAAAAAACTTCAACCACAAAACACAAAAACAAAATTTGCAAAAAAAAAAAAAACACTAACCAGAAGCGGTTAAGCTATTGTCACTTTAGTGACTGCCTCTTATCACCATTTTTGCCACCGCTCAACAAGACATATGTGATCGTTCAACTTGAAAGGCACAAATGGGAGCCGAAAAAAAAAGGAAAAACTCCAGCAACACGAAAACACGATGAAAATGATGTAGTGCTGCACCTGAACGGTCTTAAAGCCTTAAACTCATGCATTTATATTAATTACATGGAAAAGTAAATTTAAATCAAAATGTGGGATCAGGGGAAACAGAGAAAATAAAAACTAAACAAAAATGGGTGCGGTACCCCGACAAACTGGTAGTTCAAGCCGGTGTTATCCTTTGCATCACTCGAGGCACTTTTGAAAGACACTAAACAACATGCCGATGCGAGTAAAAGGAGGCACGCTCTGATTTCCTTGATGTTTTCGTTGAGATAATGCCAGACGGCACTTTCAATTGTGATTGATGGGTGAAACCCCAAAGAATATGTTCGGCTCATTTCAAATTAGAATCCCAATCGCATTTCCTGAAACACATACAACATCAGCCATAAGCTTCAAGAGCGTCCCATTAAAAAGGCAGCAAAACGACTTGAACTCACCGCAATGTGTGACTGTCACACATTTGCCACTCAAATGAGTCGAAGTGTAGTGGGTATCCCACTCTCACATACCACGTCTTCCTAATGAATTGAGTACTCGTCGTCGCAATGTAGGCTCAGATGATGTATGAATCTGGCGATGCAAATGTAGACCGCTGGCGTTACTCTGTCTGTCTATTATATTGAGAAAACGACACAACATTTTTCTGCATGAAAAGGAAATTTTCATTTCGGCTCAACAAAAAGTATGTACCCAGTCATGTCAGATGTCTTTGGCGAAGACTGATCGAGTGCTGCGTTGAAAGTAATAAAATACCATTTCGGAATTTATACAACACAGAGATATGTTTCGACTTTGGTTTATGCCTATGCCTACTAATGGCTTGGCTTCAACCACGCTACAGTGTTCTCCATCACAGCATATAGACGCATTGCATTTATGGTAACAGACCATTTTCAAAATTGGAGCACGACACAAGCAAAGAAAAAAAAAAGAAAATCACTTCACCGCGGCTGTAAAAAAAATTCCCTGGCGGGGAGGTGGTATTAATCAACAATTGAACTAAAAACTGTCCCACGGAAAAGGCCCGACTGCATTGCAATGCGGTGGGCTTAGACTAAGGCGCGAGATTTTTATTCAAATTAGGGTTGCGAGCGCGCACGCGCACTGCATTTTGTCAAAGTCAGTCAATTAAGAAAATTAATTTAAAATCGAATATTGAATGAAGTACGGAACGCTGTAAACAGATACCAAAGTATTTGGGTGTTAATTTTTTGCGGTTTTAACATGGTGGCAGGGGGGCTTATTTTGTTTTTAAACGAGATCGTAATTATAGCCACCGTTGCCGGGTAGCTACAACTTACTGTGATCGAGCAAATTTGAATACATGTCTGCGGTGCTGTTCAAGTGTTTCTTGGTTGACAGTATTATGTAAGCTTACCTGGTAATTAGAAAGAAAGGAAATTAATTAGTCGAGTTGCTTGATTGCGGTAAGTAAGATGCAAAATGAGGAGACGAAGGAGTTTAGCTTTTTGTTTTAGGGGAAGTAATATTTTTATGTGACGAAACGGGGGGTATTTGGTTTAAGAAAGTGTTAAGCCTAGATAGTTGTTTTTATGTTTTGATTTTAAAATAAGATATTAAAGGCTGAATACTTTCTGGTCCTATAAATTTAGACACAGAGGTTGCATATAGTAGCACTAATACTGCTGAATTAATCGGTTCTATGTCCCCGTTTTAAATTTCACTCAACAACACGGATGAGCTGGCAATCATGTCTTCAGCATCAAATATTATAGTTTACATACAAAAATCATGGACAAGCTCTGTATTGCCAAAGTAGATAATTTTTAGGGGCGTTTGATTTTTATTAAGAAAGCGAAACGATCAGTCCTCGAAATATCGGTATTTAAATTTATTTGGGTTCTTATTAGTGCATTCTGTCTCAATCAAGCGATTAAATACCTACTAAAACTTGAGCACTTAGTGATTGCTCTGCCCCTGTGGTACACTTTGCCAGGATCACTTTCTCAAACAGATAATCGAGATTGAAACTTGTTATAAAGGCCAGATTGTTGACAAGTTTGTATTGCATTCCTAAAACTTTCATGAAAAGGAATTCTAGAATCGGGTCCCAATGTTGTCTTATTCAAAATAAATTCGCCTGATTCCAACAGACTAAACAATAAGTTTTAAAACCCTTTTCCTTCTCATCTAACGATATGAGAAACTTTATTTTAGACGGTCTGTATTTTTAACGTAATATATCCGTGAATACTATCCAGAGTCTATGGCTTCACCAAGAATGTTTTTAAATGGCTTATTAAGCGTGAAAATATTTCGATTTATTTAAGAAATCGTCCGTGCACATGGCGAGACCCATACGCTCCGAGTAATTTGCATGAATAATCGCGTTATTTCGGAACTTAAACCATTCATTAAAATCATCAACTTGGCCATAGTACACAAAGGCACCCATAATTATTGAAACGGAAAACTAAAAATGAAAGCATCGAAAAAGTTCAACAAACAACCACAGGGAAACCTAGCACTAAAAACCTACCTTTCTCTTATGTATACTTAATCCGATTGACTAACAATTGATACACAGTCTGAGTTCATCAATCAAATGGCTTTCCAACAAAAGTCGCTAAGAAAGCAAAAATATCAAAAATAAAAAAACCAAAGAGTTGATCAACGAACTTGATTTTTCTTCTTCCCGACATTCTTTTCCATCATCCAACACACAAAGCCATCAGCAACGGATACCACTTAGCTACTATGAATTTGTGTATATTCATCAAAGGAATTCATTGAATTTGCATAAAAATGTATTCAAGCAGAGCGGAAAGTTGGGAATAAAAAACCAAAAGAAATAAAATGGAAAATAAATGAGACACTCAACTCTGCAACGATCTGCCGTCAATTTGCCGGCACTTTAATTATTTTTATCGAGTCTTGCACTCTGGGTTTTATTATTATTTTGTTTTTTTTTTTTGTTTCAGCTGTTTGTTTGCGTTTTTAATTGCAAATTATACTCGGTCACTTTTCTGTATAAGGAAGTATTTGGTATTGAGATATCAACCATCTTGATCAGCGAGGCGCTAAACAGCTTTTTTTCTGATATTTTTTATGAGATAATCGTTGAGAGGCATAATGCAACAAGCGTAGGCTTAAGCCTCTAATTATACTGGCAACTCAGTCAATATCCCGACGATAAGTAAACAGAAAAAAAAGTCCCCCAACAGCAATTGAATTGAGGAACCATTAAAATCGCACCTTAAAAGCGTCACTTAACCAAAAGCGGACTTGGGGCAGAAAAACACAGTAAAATAATCGTACAAGCCAGTAGCCAACAATACCATTAAGGAAAAGCCTTCCCTCTCTAAATGAACCATTACGAAGGTGAAGCACGTTCATATTTTTACTGATTTAAATTTCTTTTCGCTCTTCGTGATTTTTGCCCGGTGTTTTTCATTTAATAAAACCCCAGTTACTAATAGAAGGCTGCATATCGGGGTGGGGGTAACTACATATGCGTACAATGCATTTACCCTGTATCGCTTAAAGGCTTCCCGAAAACAAGTTCCAACTACTCGTAATTGCAATGAAAACAAGAAGAAAACAACAGAAATTCACTCGCAGGAATAGAACAAAAGCAACACACCGAACGCTTATGTGTGTAACAGTCACCTTTTGAAAATACAAAAAAAAAAAAGAGGAATTCCTAGACCCCATTGGCATCGAGGTTGTCGTCGTTGTGGCCATCGTCGTCTCCATCAAGAAAATTCATTGTTTCCCTTTAGGCGCTCGTCGACCGATGCAAGACCGATGCAATCGATAAAAAGAAGAAGATACTTTTCTGATGCTACCATAATATTCACCATACCATGTACTTTGGAGAGATATACCACAGCACCGGTTGCTTCATTCGTGTTTCTTTTCTTTTACTTTTTTGCTTTACTCTACCTCTGCGGAGAATGCTATAGCACACAATAATTGTGCGTTTAATATTGTCACGATTCAATGTCGGAATCGGTTGTGTTCTATAACAAAAATATTTCCTCATACATATACATAGAGTAAGAGTAAAAATAAATATAAATCCCAGTAACGAGGCGCATTATTATTATTTTTGCCATTTCGCGTCTTTCGAAGGACCTCGCAGCTCAGTGAGGTTTTTTTTTTTTTTTTTGTTTTTGTCTACACTGCCACCTTTGGTAAGTTTTTGGAAAATATTTCAGGAATCCATTGAGATATCCAAACAATAAAAGTGACTGCGCGCCATAGCCCTATGGTCAAGGATCCTGTGAAGGCTTTTATCTGTGAGAGACGTTTTTAAATCTGATGGATATTTTTTACTTGCATTCGTCTAAAAATAGCGCTGCTGCAAATGAGTCGAACGACAAAGGAACTTATGGGTGATTTCCGTTTGCACCTCGTAAGGTTGTCAGATTCGATTTTGAGTTCATATGACCATGGCGACGGTGACAGTCTGAATTCCGTGGTGTCGAACTTTATAAAGGGAAAATTACTGCCGTCTTGACCGCAGAGATGGATGCAGCCGAGTAATTGAAAATGTTCATATAAAGTTGGTATCTGCTGTGGGAAAATGCGATGCAGCTGCAAAAAAAGCAAACAGCTTGGAGGCTTTTTTTCAGCAGCATAAATAGTTCTACAATACCTACTCGACCTACGGTGACAATAGCCATTAACATTTCACGGACAAATGTGGCCATTTTCTTTGGTTGCAATGAAATCAAATTAATTGACACATTGGCTCTGTCTTAGGCGCGCGGTAATTGCTCACTCCCTTAACATTATGACAAGCTGGGATATATAAACTCCTTAAAGAAGGACTGGAGTATGGAGCAGACGCTGCGTAGCGCGCCTTCTTTGAAGAGAAGAATTCGAATTTTTCAGCGCTGTGACTGGTATCAGTTTTTTTTTTTTTTGTGTTTCAAAAAATAATATAATTTTTTTAATCGGGTTGCATTATATTTGCAGCAACATTTGAATGAAGGTGTTACCATAATGGAACAATCTTGTCTGGTCAAAAATTTAGTCACCAAACAGTTTCAAACATTTTTTTTTCGACAACAACTGCTATCAAACTTGGGCGGTTTTAGACCAGACGTTTAGCCTTCCTCCTTAACTATTTGAATGTTTCCTTCTTAGTATTAGGATATTTCTCCAACGTATTTGGCGCAGTGGCTAAGTGGTTAGTGTGTTCGACTACTAAGCGAGGGGTCCCAGGTTCGAATCCCGCAAAACCCCAAATTTCAAATCGCGAACGTCTGACAAACAGCCGAGAGTACAACAGTCTTGAAATAGTTTCTCAATCGGCCGTGTGGAATCGGCAAAAAATTGTAGATCCCTTCCATTCGTTCCAAAAATGAAATTTCACACAAAACGAAGGCCTAGGGTCCCTACGGACCTGTTGCGCCAAAAAAAAATTATTATTATTTGATGATTAGAAAGAGCAAAGAGTCAGAACGACTGCTTAGAGCGATGGTTGGGGAATTTCCCCTAACACTCAGTGAAAAAAAACTTTAAACTCCCTATACTTGGACCAAAAACTGTCGTTTCATGATCAACCCTCAGAAAACCGAATTGGTTATTTGAACAAACAAAAGGACGATGCCATAACCGATGGGATTGAACCTTTTTCTCGTACGACTAGCAAATGGAATCTAAGTATTAAAAACAAACTGTGAAACGAAATTCAGTTCTTTTTGGCGAAAATCAAATTACCTCACCTCGGAACTCTTTTCAAATGTACCTGCACAATATACGCGTTACACCATAACCACCTGCAACAGATTCATACCACCTCTAGATCATATCGAGTCTTTTACTAATTAAATTTACATTAATTCGTGCACAAATGAGCTATGCCTCCTAGGGATACCATCACCAAGATGTCAAAACTTTCACTTGGAATTGCACACTCCCTGTCATCTAATGAAACTTCTACGGCTCCACCTCACCACCACTGAAATCTAATCTCACTGTTATTAATAATATTAACAAAATATTATAACGTTATTACAGCTATACATGTGCCAACACCACATGGATATGGATATCATGTCTCTTTATGATGCAAAGTTGTTGGTTAGTAGTTGTTTGGTTGGCGTGGTACCACATTCAATGCGCCTTTCCATCGTGTTTATGTACAAACCCCGCCGCAGTTACAGCGAATCTACTTTGCTTTCTCATTACAAACGATTAATAATACTTTTCGTAATCAGCTGGGCAGTATCAAGCAAGACACCTGGGATAAAATGAATAAGATGTGAACAGCTACTGTGGTCAGTCGAATGCCTGTGGCCAAAGATCGGCGGAATTCCTGCAATAAATCGAACTATTTTTTTTTTTTTTTTTTGGAAAACTGTTTGCATTGTCAATGGTAGGCGAACATTTTTTTGTCTGTGAGTATACACACAGCTCTGGTGTATCTCAAGAAAGCAATTTTCCGCTATTGCAATTTATTTACTTGTTTTTTTTTTTGTTTTCTGTTCACCCACTCGGCTATGAGTCAACTCGAAAACTATTGTTATGGTAAATAATTTATTATATTTTTATTGTCAACCGATATGTATGTACGAGTTGAGATTTTTTTTAAACTTTTTTAAGGAGCATAACGCCCAGCGTCATGCATTTCATGGTATAGAATGTGCATTGATGGGAATTTGGTTTTCTATGGCGGCTAGGCGGATTTCGTAAATAGCATTCTTACAGAAAGCTAATTCGAAAAAATGCAGTGGTACACGTTTTGTAACACAGCTTGTTATCAGATATAATGCAAGTGGGAGGAGTGTAGAAATACTTTGATTAAGTGTACTCATTAAGGGGAAGTGTACGATTGCGATTAGGCATAGGCATGTCGCAGAACTGCTTCCTCATTTTGCTGTTCAATTATTGTAGCAAAGAGGAGTTTATTAGCGATAAGTAGCATAGGTATGGCTGAGTTGCGTGACATGTAGGCATTAGCTTTACAAGTTTGAAGGAAAGTTTTTTTTAAGTCTTGTTCTGATTGTGGTTGTGAAAAAAAACGAGATACCGCATGCTGTTCGCTATTTAACTCGAAACGATGTGTGTAATCAAATGACACCTCAATGATGTGATACTTTATTACTAGCCTAGCTATACAAATTAGTGAAGTCTTGTTGTTTATAGGTACCAACTAGGTTAAATCAGTGGCTCAAACGGCGGAAACAAATTTTGAATTCTTGTTCGTCATTATGATCAAACCAGTAACCCTGTGCTGGGTTCCACAGCGACATTAAGGGCAACTGCAAAGCGGGCGAACTAGCTAGACAAGCGGAAAGCGGCCTTCACTCAACCAACAACAGTGAACCGAACGCTCCTAATGTCATCGATCAAATTTCCCTTATTCAAAGATGCAATAAGGGTTGCAAATAATAGGTTTAACAGCATATAAATACCTGCGTCACATCCAAGCAAATCTGGCCAAAACTAGAAGCTAAAAGGACCCAGAGACTTCTCTCTATAAGCAGAAACAGAATCAGCTCCGTAGCGCGAGCATTATCAGGACACTGTTTAATAGGTAGCCATACTCATAGATTGGGAACACCCTACAATTATTTTTGCAGGAGCTGCATGGATGAACAAGAAGAGGAAACCGTTCTTCATCTTGTTTGCACATGCCCAGCTCTTGCAAATTTGCGCAAAACCAATACTTCTTCGTTGACCTCAATGACTTGTCTCACATAGACATACCTACGCTGTATCAACAAACTCATCGCTAAGTCCAAATGGCTTCAATGATCTTCCATACCTATGTACTCAGAGTTAGCAATTGATCCTACCGACTACTGCCCCCATCTTTTGGACGGGCTGTTTGTGGATTACAATCGAGGGGTAGACTGCTTCGTTGAACCATCACAATTCGTATATCCGAAACAAATAGTTACCCGGTCAAATCTACCTTTTGACCAAGTTGAAACACCCCGCCAGGTCGATTGCTCCAATCACCACCACCACTCTTTGCACTATCCACCCTATTTTGATTAGTCGCCAGGGGATACAGGCGAGGGTCTAACCGATACGGTCACCACCCGTCTATCCAAAGGCATACTGTCGACCGGTCACCCCCGTCTTGGCCAACTACATTAAGCCTTACGCAAGCTAAGGGCTGATTTACTAATCACCGATTCTGGCGCAAAACGGTTTCCGTCATCTCTTGACGAATTGTCGAAGGACTATAAGCGAGGGATACACTGTTTCGCTCACCCGTCGTATATATCCAAAGATGTATCGTACATTCGATATCCTCATTCTCCCTTCATTAATTGATTTGTCTGAGTATTACAGCGAGGGGAAGACTGTTTAGGTCACCCTCCCCCCATCCGAGGATAAACCGCTCCGACTCCCTCGGTGATACTCAGAACAAGCCTCAAAAAGACAGCAATAACAGCGCGGCCTCTAGCATGTCCTGTCTAGTTAGCCTCAATTATTATCGCATACTACAAAATTCCAGTGGTTAATATTTGAACTGGACTCCGACCACCAGAAACAGAACTTTTTTGAATTTAACAGAAGTGCTCAATGCGAGAGACATTATTTTTCCTTACGATAGAGTAAAATTTTCCCCTAGCTATATTATTTGAGAAAGCTAATGGGAATTTTTTTTTTCTAATTTATTCAAACTGATGGGTGATATAAAGATCGGATCTAGAAATAAAATTCCTCGACCTACTACTCTTTGACCGAACGATAACCATGTCTAATGAGCTCAATCAAAAAGTTACTAAACAAACAACCAAATCGGTGCTAAATTTCCAACCAACTCCTCTCATATACGAAATAGATATAAACCAACATCAGCTAACTCCCAAAACGCAACCATAACAAATTTGGAATCTTGTCGTACAATGTCGCACCTTGAAATGTCCCAACAATGTCCCGCGTGTGTTTGTATTCTTATTTTGTCTCTTCTCGGCAACTTGTGACCATACCAACTCGTGAAACCACCAACTACATCAACAAGCCACAAATGTCTTCACCTTTCGCAGATCGCCAAGCGACCCAGTTACACAAAACTTTGCTTTTGACCATTATTCGGTGTGTTTTACAGCTCATACCAATAATTGACATACCTCTTCCCATCAAATATTTCCACCAAGCGCACTGATTCCGAAAAGTAGCTTTAGGATGAGAGCACATTGTGCAGAAAAAAAACACACACTCCCAGCACACCTCTTTAGATTTTACAATCCGCAGATACTTAGCTTGTTGCTCAACAACATAGCTTACCAGGGGCCAGCTCTTTAATTCATTTGTCTGCTTCTTCATCACTATGCCCGTTCGAGTTGTCTGCTATTTTTCTTCATCATCATCTATCCTACTACAGCGCACCACCGACAGCACAGCATTAAAAAAAAACCAGCGCAAAACAGAAACTGCACATCGGCCGAACATAGAAGATTGACTAATTGAAAATTAAATCGAGTTGCAATTTAATTACCTGTTGAAATAAAAGAAGGTGATCGCAGCGTCAAGATGATTTAACCAGAAGCTGGGGATTAATTGAACATAAAAGTGCAATTGTATGTCCATGTCCACACAGCAGTGGCGGGTTATGAAATAAAAAGAGAAAAAAAAATCCGCATCTATGAGGAATGCATCTAATACGGAATTGAGTTGAAATTCGATAGCCCCAGCTACCGAATTCATATTGGTCTCTCGGGTAAGCTTACATTTTTAATTGAAACTTATTTATGAGGCTTGTATAGTGTGCGGAGGACATGTGTATCATTCGTGCAACTGCTGATTTGTTGCTGATAATTATCTGCGCCCTCTGCATTCAAAGTACACTCGGAGGGAACACCAACAGCAACAGCAACTCAAAATTCCCATCTTAAAGAAGTGGCTGACTGCAATGCGAAGCTTGACATGCTGCACAAATGCAGTTGCGCGGATACGCCGCAAAATAGCTTTGTATACATGAAGATTAAGAAATAATGGAAACCACTGATACATATACGGCCATTAATTAAATAATTATGGTGTACCTGGGAGGAGGGTGTGGCACAGCGCCAGCTGACTACTACTGGTCTTTCGGTTAATCTCCTTTTGTTTGATTAAATGTGGTTTGCGATTGATTAGGTGTGCTTAGAATTCGCCATGCTAATACGTGTTGGTTATGGATCATTGACACATGATTATGGGGCGTACTTAAGGAGGCAATTACAAGACTGCAATGCAACACATTAGAGGTGGAATTTATTGCAAAAGTATTTTGTTGCACTCAAACGCGAGGGTCGTGGACGTCATAAGAAATATACTTTGACTTGATTTGGGAGCGGTTCGGTTGTGTAATAGATACAAGAAGCAATTGCTGAAACAAGCCTGTGCCATGCAATTCCGAAGTTTCTAAAAATGAGGTATGAGTTGCTGTTTTGTGGGAAATATTAAAGCTCCATTTTTTCTCTGTCAGTTTTGATAAGAGGGACCAAAACCTTAAACTTCACTACAGTCGTACTCATTCAAAGCATCGACAGGGCTCCGCGATTGGGAACCTTTACTCACTAACGAAATTTGATATTATACTGTAAGTAATGTCTGTCCTTCACTTCATGTACAGAATGCCAAACATCTCTGAGTGCCATGCAAAATTTCTCACAACTAAATCTCACCTTACTCAAAAGTAAACAATATCGTCCGTATACATAAAGTTAAATGTTAACCTGCAACTCCAAAACATCAATAAAAATGTTGCGCACCAAAATAAGTTTACACCAATCCTGCTCCTACCCACTCCGAAAATCGTGCGAAATTTAAAAGTCAAAATGCACGCATTCCACGCAAATGCAATTCGAAACTTAACAGCTACCGTTTTTATTTCACGTAGGCAGGTCAAAGCCAAACCAATTGTCCATTGTAATTCCCGCCAAAAAAAAAAAACAAAAGAAAGCAAGTAAAAAATTGCATTCGGATGCAATTTGTTGTGTCCAGAGCTTGTGTTGTGCAGCTGCAATTGCATTCATCCTCTAAATGCATAATACGATTCAACATCATGGTCATGTTCCGCAGAGCAAAGTAGGTAGAACCGAAATATTTGAAATCATAGTCCAAATAGATCAAGAGTGTACCACACACAAGAGCGGTTAGCATAAATGGTTGAGCATTTGGGTGAGGCCCAGTGTATGTGATTATCAGGTGGGCAACATTATGCGTTCAAAGTAACTGAGAAAGCAGAAGAAATTATGGATGCAACGGCACTTGAACAAGGTGAGTCTTGTAAACTTTCTGCAAGAGATCTGGAGCCCACTTTATGTGGCAAAAGAGTCTCTGAGAACACAACGGATTCTTGTGGTTGGATACTCTTCTAACCTGGTTGGGATAAAAGTTATGATGTGACACACATTTTTGATCGGATAATTTTTTATGGAACAGAAGCGTTGCGATTTTTGTTATAAAACTAGTCATTCGTAGTTGTAACAATTTCGTTTTCGGAACTGTTTATTGTAAAAAGGTCAGCTGTTGATTTGTTTCAACCACACGGTTTTCCTCGAATTTATGTAACAATTCTCAAAGGATCGTCTGCTTCTCGTTGAACGCCATTTAAAGTAAAATGTTGTGCCCAACAACGACTTATAGGTACCTATACTCGCTTACTCAGCCAACCGCTAGCTGCTAATCAATTTGTGTTAATCGCATTTTAAACAAAACCCTACGGCAATATTGAAAACAACACTCAACGCCAAACCGTGAAATACCATGTCCCAAATGAGCGAAACTATACTTCACAACAGCCGAGTGTAGAAATATGATCGCAGCACCAAGGATTGATTTCAATTCACGTCGAAAAATTAGGTCTGTAGACTGTAATGGAAATTCCAACAATACTCTGCTCACCAGAGATTTCGTGGACCTCACAAAAGTTGGTATAGTTGGTAGTTGGTACCTATATTCTCCCTCCTCTATCGAGGGCACCAGAGCTACCGACATAAGCTAAAATTAGTTAAATTATTTAGCCATTTGAAGTGAATGACTTAATTAAACGACATCTATGCCATTAATTATGTACGTTTTCATGGCAACACCAGAGATTTCGTCTCATTCGCACAAGAAGTGCACACCAGAGAGTTAGATATACCTACGAGGCAACACTCATGCTGGTTAGTGTAATGATTTATCTCGGCCATACCATTTGGCGTTGTGTGGCCACCGACCATAAATGTAAAGAGAACAAAAATGGTATATTTTCAATTGCACCACACGATGTACCCGTACATACGGCTGTTCAACGAGACCGCCATAATCTTGATCGATGAACCAGCCAAGTCTAAATTTGTTTGCGAACGCTCGCGCCACCAAACTTGTAAGCGGTTGTGGCATGCTGTGTATTCATCGCTGTAGGGTAGGAGTACTCGCATATATGTCTGGTCGATGTGGAAGCCTAGAACCACTCCTGGATTTTGTTGACTATTTCCGAGAGTGAACACACCTCGATCGGTATTTAAAGTGATTTTTTGCTTGTCTTGTGCTAGTTTCATATTTTTCCTAATTGTTATTAGAAAATTGTGAAGAAAAAGTCTCGAGTTTGTTGGTGATATACGGGTATATGATTACCACTCGATTGGCATTAAATGGTTGTTCAATATCTTGTTGAACATAGGGGGTTCTTCCGAGGTGCAGCGTTTCCCATATATATAAATGTCTTTTGTTTTCTTCTAGAATGGAACTGTGTAATTTGTTTCTAATTAGCTCACGCAACCATGTCTTAGTCTTTGGAAAGTGTAGAATTGGTGTAGCCTTGCTCTAAGTAGTTTGCTATCTTTATAGGAGACTTTACATCTCATGGTAATAGGTCACTTAAACACTTTCGAAAGTGGAACGGAAATAGAGTGCACGACAGGCAAACGTGGCGCTCTTCTGCCACCCATATCTTAAATGTTGACAACTCACCTCGATACGAGCACATTACGAGATAACTTTAATGGGTTTATGAGTCTACACTTCATCTATTTCAAAGTACCTCGCCCTACAGCCTACAGCCATCGGTAGTTTCTTTTTCCACTCATAATCTGAAGAAATTTATGTGATGGCGAATAAATTAATTAAATGTTTTCTTTTCTTCGTGCTTATTTGCATAGTCATTCCGTGGACGTACAAGTCGTCGCAACCGCAGAAAATTTCATTTGTCGATGACGATTGATGGACCGTATTCAGGAGCAGGAGCTAGAAAATAAGAGTTTAGCTTCCAAAACACAACAAGTCAGAAAAAAATTAAAAAAATTACTCAATACGAAGATTAACTCGCTTACGCAAAGTATCAATAATTTGTATTACCATAAAGATTACTGCAAGTTCAAAGGTCCTCGTACGTTGTGAACTTTTAATTGCACTCTTTTATTTATTTATTTATTTCAATCAAATGAGTACATGTACTGTTCAAAAATATACTTAAAAACGACCACCAAAGCCTTACAACTCTACTCGTTGATAAAAATGTGTCCTAATTGTGAAGAGTCGTAAGGGTCGTATTTCTAAATCTCACCCAATTTTCGTAACTGGTTCAGGGTATTCATTTTAAAAGCGGATTTTAGGCTTGATTTCGGGAAAAAAAATATTTTTTTTTTTTGAAGTTGTAATGCATTATTTTTTCATTATTATTTTAGTATAATTTGATTTTTATCCCATAGTTTTATTTCCACTAATTTTCAAGATGCTGATAGAGTTTTAAGACTTTTCCCTAAAGATGTCGCTGATTGTCAATTCGGTAAGGCGGCGCATAACAAAGTTAGAAATGTACAAGTTGGCCTGCGATATCTGGTGGCAAATAAAAGAACCCTATCAGACATACAGGAATCTGTCATCGTTAAGTGGTGTATGTTTAAAAAGTTAAAAAAGTGAAAAGTGAAAAATTTGTGTTGGTTTCGTGTAAACAATTTTTGGATTATTCTCTTTTTTAACTGCTTATAGTTCTTTAATTTGTTGTTAATATTCTATTTATTGTACATCATTATCCCAAATACCAATGGCGGACCCAACTAACAGAAATTTATGTCAGGCTTTCTCAATAACCATTATGATAATTTTGGAAGGTTTCAGCTTAGAAATGCTCCTTTGACCAAACGTGCAGTATCTTTTATTATCTCTTGGAATTGGCTTTAATATATCGCCTTCTTTAAAATGTAAATTGCATCTTTTAAAGAATTTAGGAAATGATTTTCCTATGCGAAGAACAATTGACCACTTACTTAAAAGCAATCGAGAGTTTAAAACTTCTTTTGGAATTTTGTACATGGTTAGACCATTTAGTCCATATGAGTTGCACTGATACACTTGATCCAACACTTTTCCTTTATTTCCCATTACTGTAATCTATTTAGAAATTTATTTGTATGTTTTTAATTAACGAATGTATTTATTTTCCACAACATTTAAATATTTAATCTCACTTAGCTTCTTATAAGTATATTTTTTCGCTGATCTATCAAACTAGTATGTCTAGTAGGGTTCAAATTATATCCGCTAGGGTACACCCTCCATCAATTAAAACAGTTTTTGTCACTTTGGGAATTTACAAATCCGATTTATGCAGACATAGTATTGCTCGAAGTTTTCGAAACAGTTTTTTTTTTTATTTTAAATCGCAGATATCTGAAATCCAGTTCTGTTTTTTTTTTAAGTGCTGATCCAGATCAAATTGTATGGATAATAAAACATATCTAATTGCCGTTTATCGGTACGATGGAATGGGTATGACTACATTTGGGTTACAAGGAGAATCTCTAATAGTGGGTCTTAAACTTACATAAAGCCCGATAAAGTTCGTAGAAACTATCGTAAGCATGTCTTTAAGTCTTTCCAAAATCTCCGACTTAAAACTAGTTCAGAATTTAACAATCTACCGCAGAGTGCGGTTGGCAGGAATAGCCCTCAAACAAAACGAGACGAAAAATATAATATTTCCAACAAGTCAGTAAACGCAAAACTAATTATCGAATCTAGATCAATAATAAAGGCGAAATATATTTAATGTCACAGTTAAGGGTTCAATCATCGGAAAACCAAACTGGAAAAAAATATAGATAACCTCTGTGAATTTTCAGAAATCCGAGTTACTAGTACCTACTCAGTGTGAAAGCTTTCGAAAAACTGGTGTCCGAAACTCAATTGATCATTTCAAGAAAGTAATAAGCCGTCTAAATTTGCAGATCGTATATAGAGCTTACTGCATGTTGTACTTCATCATAAAGCAAAATAACTTGTGTGTATTAGGGAACAATTTAAAATTTCAATTCGAAAATAAATCGTTAAATGAATAACTGAAGTTTCAAAAACCGTTTCTGTTTCTGTAATCCACCAAACCCACAAACTTGTAAAATCAAGCCTTGCAAATACTATAAAGTCCATCATACAATTTTCAACTATAAAAGATCATTTTTAATAGTTCAGCCTTCTGCTAGACCCACGCCGTAATATACACCTAACCTAATCTATATATATAAAAGGCAATGAAGTCCGTGTGTGCGCGCATAACTCGATAAAGGATTGTTGGATTTCAACGATTTCGGGCTTGACGGTTTCGTTTTGGACCAAGGAAGGTTATAGGCTACTTTTTGTCGCGAAAACAAAACTTTGAGGGGATGAAAAAGGTTATGAAAGTTTGTATGGGGAAATGCACTTTGAAAAAAAATAAACGGGGTGGAAATCGAGTAGTGATACTTCAAATAAAAAAAAAATATTTTTAATTTTAATGGCAATTGTTGTTTTCAATTATTTTAATTATTTTGCAACCAAATTGTTGTTGCCAACAATTTTGAAATTTATTTTTTTTTAAATACACCTAATAAGTTTGCTTATGTTTACTATGTTACACAAGTATTAAGTAGCTTTTTGAAATGGAGTAGATACCTACTTCGATTTGTTTGATGGTGTTTGAATGCATCATTTTTGTTTGCCAAGTATTTTCAGGATCCTTGCATTAGTATGAGTGAGTAAGTGGAAATGTTTGAGATGATGATGATGATAGGCAACACATAAGTTGTTTAGCGTTTTGAGTTTTTACGCGCATAACTCGAGACAGGATGGGTAGTTTTTAAAGATTTTGAGCTTGATGGTTTCGATTGGACCCAAGGAAGGCCATAGGCTACTTTATGTCTCGAAAACAAAACTTTGACAGGATGATATAGGGGATGAAAGTTTGTGTGGGATTCGGCGATTCCAAGACAAATTTGATAATGCCGCCAGTGAGAAGGTCAAACGTTTCACGTCGCAGAAAATCAGGACGAACAGTCAGATCGGAATATTAACAATCGATATAATATTTCGGAACTTCAAAAAAAAAATTCCAATGCAGTCGTCCATACTGGAGACCGAGATAGACAACAACACAATCATCATCAGCATAGCGTTCCATGTTTCTCACATGGTCAATTGTATGTGGCGTGCTCACGTGTCGGCGTTCAGCCGGGCCAGCTGAATCTGAATCCTGAATATTTCTTTAGCGCGTGGTATTTGTAGTAAAACAGATTTTCGTTAAAATATTTTGCACTCGGGTACGAAGATATGCAATTATTAAATTCGCATTATATTACCTCCATTACCATTTTCATGACACTTTGTTCGTTTAGCTACATTAGCATCCCCATTAAAGAGGGAAGGTTGTGTGCTTACGTTTTATATTGGTACCAGTATTTCTATATAACATTTTCTTTTTCGTGCTAACCAACTTACAAACACATGAAAACTAATTTGACAGCTCACTTAAATTCGGGAACATTTGGGGAACAAGTCATACCCAAAATATGCGTTTCCCGAAATAGTAATTTTATAAGCTAAAACTTTTTCCTCACTTTGGCCAACGTTCCATTCTGCACTGGAAATAAAGGGTTTTTCAACAGGGATGATTTGACGCCGTTAGACTATTTCCTGTGGGGCTACGTCAAGTCTATGGTCTATGCCAACAAGCCAGCGACGATTGGTGAACTTCGTAGGAATATCGAACGTGAAATTGCAGCAGTATCGGCCGATTTATGCTTGAAAACCGTCGTAAATTGGGTTCAGCGTCTGGACTTCTGCAAGCGTGCCCGTGGTGGCCATGCAAAAGAAATCGAGTTCCATACATAATGGCATCGAACGTACTTTCACAGGAATAAAGAGTTTCATTGATATCCAAAACCGTTTTTGTTTTATTTAAAAAAAACTTTTGTAGCATTGAAAAACCCTTCAGTAAGCACTCTGATACACTATGCACACTGTTATCTACTGTTACGGAAGCATGTCAGAAATGTAGGAACATCGCTTATACTATAACCAACAATTTCCACTTGGGCTATGGACCCGATAGCTGGTGCTGTCGTCGATCTCCGAAACTACACAACTCTGTTCAATGAAATATTGTGCATGTTTATGGCTGGTTCCCGGTTGAAAGATAGGACACCATCCTAAAGGTGATACCTTGCAAACCATAAGCGCAAAACGGGTTGTGGCACCTTTCATTCAAAAATCAAATCAAACGCTATTTCTATAAAGTTGTATAGTTAGGTAAAATCATAAATGGACATGGTCCAAATAAAGCACTTTGAGAAATCTGAGCAAGACTTAAAACGAAATATACGGTCGAAGCCGGGTGGGTACAGCTATATTTAAAAAAGACTGTCGTCCGTATGTGCACTCATAACTCGGGAATAAATCGTTAGATTTTTATTATTTTTGGTTTCAAAAAGAACATGCTATGCTACTTTTTGTCGAGAAAACTCAATACCTTATGGAGATAGAATTTAGTATGTAGAATCGCATTTTGAAAAAAAATTACTGGATAGTGCCACTTCCAATAGGTGCAACAAAAAATATGTAAAATTTAAAATTTTTGAATTCCTTAGATATTCCGTGCTTACCGCTACACAATTTGAAATTGTAAGTCGGCCCAGTTATAATTTTGTTGTGAAACATCAATGCACCGCAAGTTTGCGAATGAAAGACATCGACATTGCTATACTTCAGTCATTTCTATTGCATAACTATAAGTTTTGAAAAAAGAATTTGAATTGACCGAATTACATAAAGTAGCATTAGCATTGTGCACGCTCGAAATTATTATTTTTATTTTTTTTTTTTTTTTTTATATAATTAGCACGCACTAAAGAGGTTATGACTACTCTTATGGTGTAGTTTGAAGTACACAGCGCGGGCGTTACATTAAAGTAATTGGGCGGAACAAAGTTCGCCGGGTCAGCTAGTTGCATAATAAAAACGCATAGTAAAATTCTAAATTGGCATCTGTTGTAAAATATGATATGGGCGAGGCCTGAGAGTAATTCTCAATAGTGTCAAAGCCCACCCAAACAGAGGGAC
This sequence comes from Cheilosia vernalis, assembly GCA_949126925.1. Taxonomy (NCBI): domain Eukaryota; kingdom Metazoa; phylum Arthropoda; class Insecta; order Diptera; family Syrphidae; genus Cheilosia; species Cheilosia vernalis. Next base: position 11,148,665 of record OX421362.1, read on the forward strand.
ATTGCACACTCTCGATATTAAAAATAAAAAAAAATCATTTCACCTACAAAAGCACTCTTCATCATTGACAATTTGACTGTAGAACAAATTTCACATCTCAATTATACGAGCATCTCGAATATTTTATTCCATTGGAATGCTATAATGAGTTCGATCCTCCTCAGCGTGCGCAATGTCTACAGAGAGCTACCCCGGTGTCGACAAACATCCAAGCCAAATAGTTTACTTAACCAGCACACCAACCAGTGGTGCCATGGTGGTGATGATGGCCTTAGGATAACTAAGTTGCTGCCTAAGTTGTTGAGTTGATTCCATTTGCAATTTACAGTCGGCAGTACAAGTAAATTATAATCTACGATTTGTGTTGGTGGTGGTTATGCTGGTTATGGCGGTGACGGTGGGAAATGGTAATTGGTTAACTCTTTAGCAATTGTTTTTTTGCGCTTATCAATTTTTTTTATAATACTATGGGTACCAGCCAAATGTTTGTTCAAGCTAATATAACAACAGGCTTTGAGTTTTGGCAAAAACACACCAAAAATACTTGGAGAGGTTGGTCTTGTCACGAATTCTCCGTAATGAATTTACAATTTACAGATAAGACTAGAGGAACCTAATGCATTTGAACAAAATCGAAGCCAATTGTGTTTTTTTTGGTTGGGTAAGCTTGGTGCAATTATATGATAAAGTCTCAATTAAAAATTTGAAATACCCTGGTTTTGGATAGTAAAAATAGACAATACGGAGGGCGTGTTACTACTTAATGGACATCTAGGCGATTATTAGTTTTGCCATGGTTTTGATTGGAAATAGGTCAGATAAACAGGCGCATGATAGCAAATTGTTGCCTCTTAGTAGAAGTACTTACTCGGTTTCATTTCAATAAAATGTTTGTACATACCTGCAAAGAAGAGGAAAAATTGTTTAGTGAATTATATTTTTTGAAATTCGTATACAAGTGTGTTTTACTAAAATATGATATTATATTTCAATTTATAACTTGAAAAATATGAGTAGATAGAGAAAAAAATAAAGGAGTCGTTGCTTATTTAATAAAAACATGACTGGGTCACACGAAACTTCTTCTTTTATTTTAAGATTGTTTTAACAATTGTGCAATGGTTTTACATTTGCTTATTTCCCCGAATCATCAAAACAACGTTGTTTTCTGTTGGGAAAAACTTTAAAAAAAATTAAATAAAAAAATCAATTGAAGTCAGATTATAGCTTCTCATAACCATTCTTTTGTTAAGGCTTTTGTCAATATATGCGAAAAATTCTGGCAACGACAGTGTGCCCAAAGTGTACAAGAATCCTTCAAATTGGTATATTTACATTTTTAAACTTGTTTCCTGGATGCCTCGATGAAGAAAACTAAGTTTGTTAAGAATTAAGGGCCAAGCATTACGATCAATTCTTTTTGATCTTCAACCCTCAGCTCTAACTCATAAGAGTTAATCCACCTACTTATGAAGGACTCGATAAAAACATATTATCCTGGGCCTGTCTGATGGCACGAACTAAACAGTAAGATTGTGTTTTTAAGCAAATGCAAAAAGTTCTCCACATCCCTGCACTTTAGTAGAATCCGATATGATGAGTATCAACATCAACACGCATGATTCAGCATAGTAACGGTTCTGCGAATATTCACAATTTAAATAACGCACGTTTATGAGATACCACCTTCTGGGATCCATATTAAATTACACTAATTTATATTCAACATTTAAATACAACACTGTTCCAGCCAAAGCCATCAACGTTTTATCATGATCCTCATCCACCTACCGCCATCTCAGGAGACTTCCGTTCGGTTAAAAAAAAAAAGTAAAAAAAAAATCCGTATGCAAGTTGCAGTAGCTACGTATTTAACCAGCGATTATTTTTTATCGCCGATGTTTTTCCGGGACACGGGACTTTTTTAAGGATCGCTGTGTTTTTTGTTCCCCCTTTTTCTATTTCTTCGAGAACGTTTGGTCGAGAACATATTTTTCGCTTTATTTTTTGGGTTAGTTTTCTTGTCTGATGCGCTGCATCTTCTTCGCACGAAATTTTGCTTGTGCGAATTTTTACCAAGTGTTTGCGTGGCGGCATCTTGCTGGTTTCTGGTGGTAGTGTCGTTCGTCATCATCGTCTCTCAATATCCATCGATGTTCGGTTCCCCAAAAATGTGCACTCGACGCCCGCTTGCTCCGTTCATGCCCAGTACGAGTATATGTGTGCGATTCTTTATTTTATTTTATTCGTCTTCGGTCTTCGATATTTTATGATAATGGACACATAAACAACATAAAGCATAATTATAAGAATTCTCCAAGGAGAGTGCTGCCAGTAGTGTAGAGGATTCGCACAAAAAAAAAAGGAACAGCCTCGGCATGTCCACAAACTGAACCTCTTCCAACAAGGCTTCACGGAACTGTTGCCTTGTCCCTAGTGGTGGTTTGGATCCTTGTTCTTCTTTCTTCTTTTTTTCCCCCCATTTCGGTTATATGGACAACGTTTAGTGGGGCCATTTGAATTTGATGTTGTCGTTTTTGAAAAACCGTTTTGTTCGCGGCAACGTTACGCATGGCTATTAAAATGTTTGTGGTTAAACGAAAATTGCATTAATATGTATATGCACACATTCGTATTCGTCGTGGTTTTTTCGGGAGGTTTTTCATTTTTTTTTCTTGCGCCTGGGATTTGGTTGCTGTTAAGCTTCCTTTTGACCATTCTTCAGTGGATTCAAACCGTGCTACCTGAATTTTGATAAATTGGCCATAATGAGTGAATTTTTGTCGTTTGCAATTCTCGTGCGAGGATTTTTGTCTTACTTGAAAGGTTTTTAAATTTATTTTTTGTTTACTTTTGGCGTTGTTCATGTGCTAAAAGGAGCCATGCAACAAAAAAAAAAAAACATAGACCTGCAAAATATTAAAAGCATGACTGGGCTACTGATAAATAATTTTTACGAACTGCGATGAGATGATATTATACGTGTGTGTGTCTGTTTGTTTTTGTTATTGTAATTGAAGGAGCATCTTTCGACATTTTAAGATAAATATGATCGTTTCTGAGAGCTTCTGTAACTTTTGACTGTGGAAATATTTAAAATGTTCCCCACAGTCTCTTCTGTTTGGCGGATTTTTTAAGTGATAATGTTGAATGACTGTTGATTGTTTTTTTTTTTTTTTTTTGTGTGTGTCTTTTATGTGGTGTGCAGCCGGACCTTTCATCGAAAAATTTGAGTTACTTAATCGGGTAAAATGAGGCGAAAGGAATTCATCTTTTTGTATAGCGAGCTGTAAACTGGTTGTGCATCATTGGCGAGATTGTTAGAAGTTCACTTGATTTCGAGGTGCATTCACTGCTACATTGTTCTTTTGCCGGCAGTTCTTCTGTTGAGTTTTTATTTGTGTTGTCTGAAATAGTTCTGATAGGAAAAAGGGCCATAGAAAAGTTTTCGCATTATAAGGAATATAAAACTCAGATTTTTTTTGCAACACATTCATGAGTCTGTGCAATCCATTATGAAAGTAGGTAACCGAAACGTTAGGTCGGCTGGTAGGTTCTATATTCGCCGCTTCGATGAAGAATTTGCCTAGGTAACGCTGACGTATTTTAAATAAGGGATGCGGATTGAAAAGCATTTCTGAAGAAATCGTCGGCATTGTCTCTGATGTTCTTGAGAGAATTCAGAACTTCTTTTGTGCGATCGCTTGCAGAAACGAAATCTAAGGATTTGTTCTGTATGAAAACTGATAAGGGCAGTGTTAAACTGAGTAGTTATTAATCAGACTTACTAGGAAATCATTTTTTTTGGACCGCTGCACAAAAGTGTTGATGCTTTCTTCTAGACTTATATTTACTATTGCCTAATCCTGCACTGTACTCCACTTAAGTGACCTGCCATATTTGCGGCTCCGTCATAGCCTTGGCCAACACAATAAACTACACCTAACCTGGAGTCTCCTTATTTTTATAAATTTGAATTTATATTATAGAAGGTTTTGGTTTTTAGTTTTTATTAAATAATTGACTATTCAGTTTACGACCTAAGGGAGCAATCCGATTACCATCGATTTCGTGTGATCCTTGATGTGTCAGCTTCTATGAAATACACCAACTTCCTCGGGGCTGACTTTAACCGCCCCCTCTATGCAGTATGTCCATCGAAAATCACACACATCTAACATTTGCACAGCCTAAGGCCATCGTCACTGTGCAACAAAGTCAGAGTCACCGCGTCGCCACTATCTCGAATTGAATTATATAGATGCTTTGGGGAGTTCGAATGAAAGGCTGCCAACGCGAACTCCATTCAACCGGACGTCCACAATATGAAAGCCACAATAACAACATTTAAGTATTAGTGGAAAAACGTTTAACCTCTTATGCTAAAATAATTCTCAATTGTTTCTCAAATGCCTTTCAATCGATCGCGCTCAACATAGAACCGCTTGCCGGTTGCTTGGCATAGTTTGAGTAAAAATTATTATTATTTCAATATGGGGAGAGTTTATATGCCCCGCTCCTCGGTAACTATCGGCGTAGCCAAACTCCATCTTGGGCCGGGAATCTAGGGTGCATACATTTCCAAGCCGCTGCCATTTCATCGGGTTTATAGTAAATTGCAATGGCATGTCGCTGCTGCAGCGCACCTCTGCAGTTGAGCTGCCGAATATTGCAACAAAACTCGGAACAGTCAATTCTTATTATGGTTGACGGTAACTTTGCTTTTGTGTTGTCTTTATATGTGCGCCAAGTGGTTGCAGCTGCAGCATGGCGCGGAATAACGTTGATATTCTTTTATCTTTTATTTTACTTTTGTGCCTCCACCAACACTAGCACCGTCAAATAGTGATAAACCTAATATTGAATATTTTTTGTAACAAACCCCACCACTCAGAAGCTGATGGTAGATACTACCCTATAATAGATACATTTGTATCTGCTGCAGCATAACAAACAAAAGACACAAACACCAGTCGCGCATGCTCAATGAAGAGAATGAAGGAAATTCAAACGGACGCACTCGGAAGAGAGACTCGATCGATTGGAATGAATGAAATCATGCGATCAATTAAAATTGCAAATGGATAGGCGATTGGCGCAAGGATAAGACGGAGGAGGTAGATGTGAATATTTTCTGTCTCATTGCTCGGCTCAGGCACGGAGATGTATTTTTTATCTATTCCAGATAGATACTGATTTAGTCTCCTGTCGCATACGGTTACTGTAAACCGGGCTCAGGATACGAGCACATGCGGAGGAGGTACGCCACCATACGGTTCGTAGCATTGCCGAGTCTGTCTGTCTGCGTCTAGTCTTGCTATTATTAAATTGTACCTGATTGATGGATCTCAAGCAATTGTGCCACTGCGAGTGGATATGGAAAATGCTTTTGGCATTTTACCATGTGCCTGCCATATGCTAGATGGCATGACTGATGTGCTGCGGTGATTGGATGCAATGCGATGTGTGGTGTCGATGGACTTTTACGAAATATTGATTGATTGTGCATTGCGACAGAGTTGTTGGTTAGAAATTGGGACAGTTGATACAGGCAACTGGAAATTGACGTCTTAAGAAATGTGTGTGCAAAAGACGTCTTAATTTTTAATGGACAATGCAGCATTCCAATTGGCGGCAGTGCTCTCAAGTAGGTCCTATGGTGCTGTCTTGGGTGAAGAATTCTTCAGATGACGCCATAAATTGGAATTCAAGACATTTGCGATTGAGTTCATTAGAAGGAGAACTTTACCATAAGTATGCGACAGCAAAGGAGTTGGCCTACTGACGAATTTAGCAACTTTTAATAACAGATGCTGTACTTGGAAGACGAGCCTACATTTAAATGCTTAACAACTACCAAACATTGATTAAAAAAACCAATAATTCAACTGATAATACGATGCTCTTTCTTTGTGTGATGCAATTTCTCTTCAAACAAAAATGTTTCCCAACGTACAAGGGGTCTATGTTACCCGTAGCCATGTTCCTTTAGTAGACTAAGAAATACAAATATACGTGCATAAAATTGTAAGGACAAAGTATCACCCCATTCAAAACAATGTTCTACCAACGGACAGCAACAACCACTGCTTCAAAAAAGAAACATCCTACCTCCGGACAAACTTGATCATTATTTCCTGCACAATATTACAGTTCACACCTCTTCCCGTGTAATTCTCATCTGTCAATCAATTAAGCAGACGGCTTGGTAAAAAAAAACCTCCTAACTGCAATGTTCGTAGCATCTGATACGAAAATTATATATTGCCACCATAACGTTGCAGATAATACGAAACAGCAAACGGAATACTTTACCAAAAATGCAACCGCTTAATCTTCAAACCTTCTTGAGACCTCCTTGAAGACCACTTCGATGCGAACGTACCACACAACAGCCCACAAACAAAATATATTGCTTGCAATTTATTTAGCTTTCAATAGCTAGAGATAACCCCAGAATCAGGAAGTTTCAGTATACAACCCTCCATCCTTGGCCAAGAGAAAAAGTGAAAAGTATCTCCTGTTGGAACATTCATTTCAGGATGATAACTTTAAGTAAAAATTATCTACTTAATTACCAGCACAAATGTCAAAATAATGTCAGTGATTAAGAGCACGCTGCCACATTGATGTGAGTGAAATGCGTGCAAGACGACAAATTGAAGCTCTGCGCACAATAACAAAACAACGGCGGCAAGGCGATCCACACACAAAAAAGGAGGAACCAAGAACCAAAGTCAAATTGAAACATTGGTCCGTAAATGTGCATCCATTTGTATGTGGCAATCGTCGTTTTTCGCCAAAGGAGTAATAACGGTTGTAACAGTGGTAACGCATCAAACACGACGAAGTCGAACGTAAAACACCTATTCAAAAGAACATCTTGGACTCAGCAAGAGCATCATTCCATGAGCGCAGAATTTTTGCAACCAAAAGTCCAAAGTATGCCCACTGTAGCCGATTACAATTTAAAAGAATTCGTTCACGGATTACCCCTGCGCATTCCTCATCGCCACTCGTTGCGTCCACCAGCCTCGATGCGTTCTTAATTCTCAAAAGATACATGACAAGCATTTCACATTAGTTGGCTTGCTCTGATATTATTTTGTTTTCGGGAGGCAAGATTTTCGGTTAATTCTTTCTTTGGTTCGGCGCGCTCTCTGCCCAGATGGAGAGGTGTAATAAATTACCACCACCGACGAGAGTGGCATCTTCCTCTGACTCATACTCAGACTCGCAGAAATCACTTCTTATGGCGGTCTAAGATTTCATTATTTGCGCAAACACTCCCCGCAAGCAATTTGCGATGAAAAATTGAAGGTCGGTATTTAATTGAAAAATTCGGTGGTGGTCGATTGCACCTGAGGATGCATTTTCGTTTTTCCCCATCTTGCATTTCAATTGCAAAACACTATGTTGCCCCTTTGAATGACATGACACAAATCACCACAATCACAATTCACATCTCGGACAATTACACGTGTATCTGTGCCAGAGAGCGGGAACGAGCGCAACCGCCATCATGATCGATGGATAAAGCACCCATGATGAATGTTATTCCCAATGCACATTGCTCGATTGGTACACTGCTCACCAGCACCACAGAGTCGTCGATTAGATGACAGGGATATCATATCTCTGTTCTGCCAGTGTTGCGAATACACTAATTGATTTTAACAACTACTGCTTGCTGCTGTCGATGCCCAGTCGCCGATCGTGTCGGTCGGTATGGTAGCAATGAACGGCCTTGAGTGATACGAACCGCTTGGGTAATAACAACGAAAGCGCACCTGAAGAACAAGAGATGAATAAAAATTGTTTTCCAGCCAGAACATATATTTATATGTCCATCACTTTAGTCTGCAGTTGGCACTCGGCTTTTCGCAGTCACTTATCTATCATTCAAATGGGTTTACCTATATACACGTAGTGGACTGTGATTTGAATTTGTTTCCACTGGCCATAAATATTCAAATCGCAGTGATGATAACGATCGCTGTATGTCGTGATCTGTTTACGATATTAACCTAGTTGAAGACGTACTGTTCATAGCCCGACTATTAATCATCTGACGGATGCCTAAGGCTTTTAAGAATTCGTTTGCAAATTGCCTTTTAACATGTGCTCTTCTTAAAAGTTCTTGTGTAAGTTATCAGCAATTGTTTTTATTTCGTGTGTTATCCTACGGCGTTATTTCCCTTTTATTGTCTTATCGCCCAAAACCATAACGCCCAAATTGAAAGATGTCATAACGCCCAAAACATCACTAGGCAATTTGTTGGACGAAAATTCATGTAAATTTGGGTGATATGACATTGATTTTGGGCGTAGTAACATTGTTTTTGCTTAAAGTAGCGTTGGGTCTTATCGCCCAAGGTTAAAGAACCCAAGTAAGTAAGTGTCACAATGCCCAAAATACGTCACATCGACCAAAATATTGAGAAAGAAAACGTCTAAAAGCCCAAATTTATTGACAAATCGCTCAAAAAAATCCCAAATTCTGATTGCTATAATGTAAAAAACAGAATAACATATTAGACAAATATTCTTGCACGCAGCGAGGAGGCGCAGCACGACGCTTTGTTTGTATAATTTCTTTTTGTTTTTTACTACACAAGTTTTTTTTAAATAAAACAAAAACGGTTTTGGATATCAATGAAATTCTTTATTCCTGTGAAAGTTCGTTCGATCCTATTATGTATGGAACTCGATTTCTTTTCCATGGCCACCATGGGCACGCTTGCAGAAGTCCAGACGCTGAACCCAATTTTCGACGGTTTTCAAGCATAAATCGGCCGATACTGCTGCAATTTCACGTTCGATATTCGTACGAAGTTCATCAATCGTCGCTGGCTTATTGGCATAGACCATAGACTTGACGTAGCCCCACAGGAACTAACGGCGTCAAATCGCACGACCGAGGCGGCCAAGCGACTAGACCATTTCGTGGGATAACACGTTCTCCAAACTTGGTTTCCAATAAATTGATTGTGAAATTCGCTGTGTGGCTTATGCCGCCGGCCTGTTGGAACCACATGTCCTCCAAGTCCATATCATCCAATTGGGGCCAAAAATATTCGGTTATCATCAAGAAGTACGGCCCAATGTCGCCGCCGGTCCATAAACCACACCAAACCGTAATTTTTTCGGGATGCAATGATGACTCATGGAGTACGTGTGGATTGCTGCCTGACCAATACCGCATATTTTGTTTATTGACGAAGCTATTCAGCCAGAAATGAGCCTCATCGCTGAAGATGATTTTTTGGACGTAGCGCTCTTAACATTGAGGCCTCGTATATCTTTTCATCATGAAATGGCAAACCTTACTGAGGAGAAATGTCAAAAGAGCGTCAAGAAACTCGGCGGCATTTGCTGTCCCTGTTGCTCTACTTTTATAGCGTCCCTGTTGAAAAACCCTATATATTCAAAATTTCGCACTCCATTTCTTCCCGATGCACTAACGACCGCATGTCAATACACTTCACAGGCTCATGACTTTTTCAACTGTATAGCTTGTAAAAAAAACAGGAACAAAATAACGGTTTTTATAGAAAATGACAAAAATAAGAAAATGTCATAGCGCCCAGACCATATTTTTTCATTTTGTTTGATATTAAATAGAAGTAAGTTTTCTGGTTTTAAAAATGTCATAACGCCCAAAAGCTATGTCATAACGCCTAACAGCTATGCCGTAACACCCAAACTTAACAACAAGAAATATTTTGGGCGTTATGACATTAGATAATTACTTTGGGCGATAGTCATTCTATTTGGGCTTTGTGACGATTTATTCCTTTAATTTTTTGTTCGATGTCGTGGCTTTTGGGCGTTATGACATTTTTCAATTTGGGCGATAAAACCTAACGCTTTTCCTACACAGTGCAAATGCATATAACCTTTCCTTGTGTCAATTTTGAAGGAAACCAAGTAAGTGGTGGAAAAATCTTCATCCAAGCTCCATCCAAGTATTGAAAAAATAGTCCCCACTAACGGTTCGAAAATATTCTGCTAACTTTGAAAGTAGCACAACAAGCGGAACCACCTTGGTTAATAATAATTAACTTTGACAAAATTAAGCCATCACTAAACCGTGGAAGGGGCGCAGCTCTTACATCGTTTTCGCCAGCATGCAGCCGCTGGCGCTAATGCGGCATACGAAAAAGACTCAATTCAACCTCATACAAAGTCGTCGATGCTGTCGCCAGAAAACCACCCGCTTCAAAAGATACCCAATCGCCCATTGGCGTAATAACAATTACGTAATTATAAACTTATATTTATGCAGCTCCGCCTCGCTCATATAATCTTTGTCTAATGTCTTATGCGATAAAATAAAATTATGATCTCCGCAAGAGAGGAAAAAAAATAACGCGACCGCACTCGATTGATGTGATACCTAGGTAAAACAGCACCACCTCCAACATCGATGCATACTCGTGGATAGCACACAGCAACCCCAAGCACACTCACGACTCTCACTTTCGATCAGACTTGGTCGGAGATTATCGCCACGTTTGACGATGACTACGAGTATGCCAGGCTTAGGTCTACAGTAGATACGGATACTATATACAGTGTCTATCTATCGTATGTTTGCATTCCGCTTTGCCGCATGCATGAGGCTATAAATAAATTCGCTTTTCATAAGATTGACTGACGAACGCATAGAAAAGCCACCACCCTGGATAGGTATTTCGATATCTGGTATCTATTGGCTGATAAAATTGAAAAAAAAAAACATCCAACTCAGCGAGGTACTATAGTGTGTCTGTGTAGCCACGAGTATGTGCGAACTTGTTGAAATCACACTCTCTGATAACCACTATCTCAAGTGGATAGGTTTTCAGTCTCGATTTCAGTCAGCTAGATGTGTTTGAACATGTAAGTAGGGTTTTGCGAAATTGTTTCCCAGTGACATGTAGTCAGATTCAACACGTATAGGGGAGCGGGAAACGAGAACCATGCAAGGCAAACGCATTTTATAATAATTCCAAAGACAAATGTGATTAATGGCACTATAAACAATATTTGTTTTATATCTCATACGTGTATATAAATTTATTAGGTAGCCAATGGGCTGAACCGGGTTGTTGTCCGTGGGCGACTGATGCAGAGAGATCTTGCGGGGGACAGTATTTTTGTTTATGACGGCGAGCTTTTAATCTTAACCAGCTTAGGTGATATGTCTGCAAATCATAAATTATAAATTTATGTTTTAAAAAGTTTCATTCAGGGTTGCGCAAGCCATCGGATGGAGGTGTAGTTGTCTTTGGGTGTTCCTTGTAGGAAGAGGTAATTATGTTCCAAGGGTAACACGGAATATCGTTTGGGAAGGTGTAGATTTGGAACAGACGCTGCCCAATTTTAAATAAATTTGTAGAACTTTAATGCCAACAATTTTCGTTGGTTAAAATGAATCCAAATATCAAAATTTTCGATTTAAGAATTATATATAGTTGAAGACGCATTGATATAATAGTTAGAGGGATTTATTAAGGTCAGCAAAGGGAAAACAGCTTATGTTTAGGTCTGCCAATTTGCAACATTGTTCACTACGGCCTCGCTATAATCGCCTTAGTCGGAGTCCAATTCTCATGGGAAAAGATTGACTTATCGCTGTTTAAAAGCAAAAGTCTGGCAAAATCTCAATTGCAGTCATATAAAAACCAGTTGACTCTCACCACACCCGCAGAAGCCGACCAAAATACACTCTAAAAATGTTCGCTTTAAAACCGAAATCCGAATTTTACGATTCATAAATATCTGTCAAATAAAAAAAAAAATATTATTCGAATCAAAATGACTTTACGGCAGCAATATTGAGGTCTTTTATCTTTCTCCGCAAAGATTTGCCCTTTTCTGGACTGCCATAGGTGTGTAAAAAACTTGATAGAGTTGTAAAACGCAATCAAAATTTTACCACCTTTTGATATTTTTTCGAATGAAATGTATTTTAGGAAGCTCTTCAAATTTGTATTGCATTTATTGCCTACTGGAGTGGTTCTTCATATAATTAAGATAGGACAGATGATGCTCGTAGACGGACTTCTTCTGAAACGTGATGTCATCGATTTTAATTGGTGTTTGGTGAAATTTTACTTTCACACGAATTTATAGTGTGGTGAAAAATTTTGTATGGTTCTTTGGCTACACCCTGCAGCTTAGAGCTTAGAGCTATAGCTTTCGTTCTGTAAGTTATATGGGAGAATATTTTTGTGGGTATACAGCGATAACATCTGGATTGACCAACTTGGAGTCACTGGTGTAATTTGCAAATCTTTTTAGACTTTGCGCAAAACTGAATCCAAAAATTGCCATATTTACATAGCTATCAAGTTGTTGATTGCATTTAAATTATAACATATTCTGCAAATTCTGCTTTCAATTAGAACCAGCAACCGGATGATGGAAGTCAGTACCTACATCTATTCAACCAAATAAATCGAGTCGACGACATCTGAAGTCAAGTCTAACAAACCTGAAGTTCTATACCTGCCGAGCTTCTCAAATCAACTTCAAATCAACTTGAGATTAGTGAGTAAAGAACTATACCAAAACAACAACAAGGTGCTGCCAAAAGATGGTTTGAACAACATACTTTAGGAAAGTTTGCATAATTTGCAAGCCATCTGTGTTTGTTTATTTTGAAAAGGCTTTTTCCAGCGTTTGCTGACATTGGGACAAGAACGGCAAAAATGGATTTAGTTGTGAATAACGGGCAAATCAAGTTCATGGTTGATGACACACAAAATGAATGTAGCTGACAGAATGTCATAATATAAATAGCAAAAATGTTGAGTCAGTTAGGGACATTTTCTAACTTAGCCCCACAATATTCACTCAGAAGAATATTACATCGGAGCTCAAGTAAGGACTACCAACCGTTATAGCCCAAGAAACAAAATAAGAAACGCTGATGAGACTTTATGTCCTTCATCTCTAAGCTCCTCACTAAATGATGTAAGTATTATAGACTTTAAATTTCTTTTCGAAATTCCTCAAAGTAGGTTGTAAATGTATGCATTCGCTTCTAACCATCAATTTCTGTTTGTTCCAATGAAGGCAAAGCAATAATTTCCAATTCACTTGTCAACTGCGGCATCTGAATGCGAGTAAAGGATCAAAACAAGTAAATAAAGTATAAATTAAGTCCCAAACCCCAGACTTTGTTGTGTGCGTTGCTGATCCATTGCATGCATGTCTGGAGGATGGAGGATGGTGCATAAAAAAAAAACCAAAAAAAATCTCCAGACATATTCACATGGAATGCACTTAAAAACTGAACAACCGTGAAACTACTATCATTCCCCAATGTCACTTAAAATGGAAAGTCATTCATCTGAAGGGAGTTGCATTGCAACAGCACAACATCAGTTAAAATTACCAATTCGCAAGACTACCATTACCATTAGCAATTGCTTCAGAAGCACCTTCACCAAAAAACAAAAAAATAGTCTTCTTAATCCTTAATCCCATCCGCGCCCATTCAAACAACCCCACACACTCTGCACAGCGTTGTTCGCATTCGACATGAAAAGATTAAGTAGTAAATAAGTGGAAAAATCTCCATCTGCATGTGAGAGTAACCACTAACAAGCGCGTTGGTCACCAACTCTATAGACCCGAAGGAGGACAACGCGCCAAAGTACGCAACTCATTAAGAAATGTACTTTTTATTCTGTTTGTTACGAGTGCCAATGGAAAGATGCGGCTTAGCTGTGTGCATATAGTGGCACAGAGTGCAGACCAGAAATTGATTTATTGTATCAATAAATGGTAATTGAAAAACTCTGTTTAATTAATCACTTAAATGCATTCCTTAGGGGCAGAGACGCGCAGCGACCATGGCCATCGTCAACAAATCTGCATGCAGTAACAGAATGGTTAAGCGTAGGTACGCTATTTGCCTTCTTTTTTGTATGCAATGGTGCGCTGTGTCTCGTGTGAGTGTGAGTACTCCTTAAAAAAAATTCAATTCGCTTCAGTATTATTTTCCATTTTCTAAGGCATCGGTATCTACGGGCATGGCCGTGGCTCTGGTACATTTTGCAAACCGAATTTCTGCGTAAATCTTGCAATATGTAGGTATATGTTGGATATTTTTGAAAATACGAAAACTTGTATAATAACACGTTGCGATGGGTAGACAGTTAGATTGAACCAATTCATAGCTGATCACAATTTCTGAGTAGAGGTAGTATTAAAAGCGAATGCTAGCCCCCCTTTTTCCAAGTTCTACGCCGAAAGCCACTAGATGAGATAATTTAAAAGTCAAATCCGCATGATGACGGATCACGCTTCATCTTACAACTTTGGAAAGCATCTGCACGTAACCACTGACAAGATTTTAGTTAAATGTTCCGTACGTCAGCCCCTCTCACAAACCTCCCACTTAAGCAGCACTTAACGCCATCTATCCACATTGAATTGTTATAATTTGCTCCACCATAACAGAATGGATAACTTCTGTAATTATACAAACAACATTCTATATTCAGCTAGATAGATTGTCTGGCGCCGTTGGCTACCCAAGAGGCTGGGAATAATTATATCCCTATATTGCTGGCACCTCGACCCCAACGTATGAAGCGAATTCTTTTTTTTATTCTGCTCGCAATTAATAATATTTCTGCGCAAGTTCACTTCGTTATAACGATTGTCTCATTAATTTGAATACATTACCATTGCAGTGCGTGGGTATGCGGGCCTTGACAGACTCTGACTGCAACCATTGTTTGTTGTATTAAATATTCAGCGATACAGTACAAAGATGTAATTATGCTTTAACCATATCTGTATGCAAATTTTCATTGGATACAATTTTTTTCCTGATTTAAAATTTGTATATAACAACGACATTGGGTTCATTTTATCTACATTGGTCTGCTTGATGTTTTTTTTTTTTTTCAACTCTAATTGGGCGGCTTAATTGAATGTGATTGATATTTTAGTGCTGGCTTTGGCTTGAGTCGTTAGAGGTTGCTAAACAGAATTAAAAATAAATTCTGACAGTGGCAAAGCGGAATTACAACAACTTTTCTAGAATTTATTGGGTAACCAAAAAAGTTTGTGGTCGCAGTGGCTTAGTGGTTAGTGTGTTGGACTACTAAGCGAGGGGTCCCAGGCTCGAATCCCGCAAAAACCCAAAATTCAAACTCATGGTTTTTTCACTGCGCAACCTCTCGCGAACGTCTGACAAACATCCAAAAGTATAACTGTCTTGAAAGAGCTTCTCAATTGGCAGTTTGGAATCGGCATAAAATTGTAGATCCCTTCCATTCGTTCCAAAAATTAAAAACTCACACAAAACGAATGGTTGCGAGAAGCTAGGCCCAGGGTCCCTACAGACCTGTTGCGCTAACTATTATTATTATTATTACTAAACAAAAAAGTTTGACTCTGCAGTTCCTCTTGACACTTCTGAGGTTCACACTTTATGTACTTATGCCAAGTTGATTCATGTTGATTCTTCTTCTGTTTGTGACACAGCTTGTTAACTGCTTTCCCCTTCATTTACTTTCACGTTGCCGCTTCAACCTTTTAGAAAAACGTTGAATAAAACTAAAAGAGTAGCAAAGCTCGCAATAAATATACTAGTTTATACTACTTTTTGGCCAATGTTACTCCCTTTGCTTATAGAACACTCTTTTACTTTACTTAACTTTGATTTACTTTGTTCAAATAGGTGTTCATGTTCAATAAAACAATTTTTTTTGTTTTTGCATGGTTGCATGGTTTCACTACAGCATTGCATACACTCTTTCGACAGTATGTGCTGAAAAATACCCGCACAAGACAAGAAACGACCGCTCCAGTTCAAATGTGCTCTTTCGCCGTACAGCATTTTTTCTTTCGACATATAATTCTCAATTACTACACTGTGTACTAAAGAACATACACTTAGGGCACGTCTGTTCAAAGCTGGTTAAATCCTTGGTTGGGTTACCATAGACTTAGGTTAACCAATGATTATAATTCCGTGATAACCAATGAGTTTTTGTTGAGCGTTTGTTCACTTCGGTCACCAAACCATAGCTTTCCAACAAATCGTTCCATTTTTCCAATTTATTTGTCAGTTCAGTGATTGACGGAATCCTTGGTTAATTTTTTTTTTTTTGTTTTCGGGTCCTTTTGTTTTTAATAAATAATTTGTTTAGGTACATTTTTTATTAGTGTATTTATTTTTGGTTTCTTACTAGCCAAAAAAAGAATGTCATACCCGAATTTTTTAAGAACTGAAGAATGGAACCTTGTTCTTGTGAGACAATAAGCAATTTTTGTGAAACCAATTTATGAGAGCTGTCATCGGCTAAAAATGTTGAAAATTATCCTTATCCATCCTTTGCATCCATTCTTTTATAAGAAACCCACATTCCTTATATGTTTCAATTGAAAATGTCAATGAATCCGATGTAAACTATTTTATTGGTTCACTCCATCATGCGTTTCATTGCATTATTTGTTTTTTTTTTTTTTTTGTGTTTGCACAATATTGTACAAATAATTTTGTCTAGCATCAGATACGTCAAAAAATCTTCAACAAACGAAATTACAGCAAATCAGTGGTTAGATCTCATTAACGGCGCAAAATCAGCTGGTTATTGATTTCACTGGTTAACTAACCAAACCACTGATTCTCAGGTTAATATTTTGCTGAACAAACACATTACACATTCGCTGGGTACCAGCTGGAATAACTAATGATTAAAGATGACCAAGATTGCACAAACCGGACCTTAGTCGTCTTAATTATAATACGATAATTCTGTTCCATTTTTAATACAGAATTTCTTTAAATTGATTGGAAATACTCCTGTCGAATATTCGAGTACTCCCCTAAAACACTGATCACTTCTCACGCAGGAATTAGGCATAAACATTGATCCCCTTCAAAGCTCACTTGAGAATTACACACGTAGGTATCAGAAGGGTAGTTAGTTTAGTTTAAGAAGCTATTAACAAACGAAGTAACATAATATTATCAAATAACACCAAACGAGCTACCATACTTGGTTAGAAACGGTCGCCATAATCAGATTTATTTCCAATTCCTATGGGGGGGGACAAAGACCTAAATTTTCTGCAGGCCACAGCTAATACTTGGTCAATTGAAATTCATCACGACTGTCAATCAACATAGAAAATAATTATTTTGGTCTGTGGTTTTTTTTTTTTTTTTCTTTCTTTCTTTTCAATCGCTCTACCGTGTTAAGAATATTTCTGCCTCTGTCGCATGAAAAAAAATAAAAAGCAAAAGTCAAATTCTACAGCAAAACAACACCGTCCGCCTTCAATCAAATAAATCTGATATGTAATCATGGCTATTTGTCAACCATTTGCGCCGAAGTTAACTTGGGCACCGTTGTTGATCTTATTCTATGGAAAATAGATTATCGACGCAGATAATTTGTGCGTGCGGTTGTTTTGTGCATAGAAGCATTGATTTCATATCAACCAGTTTACAGCCAACAATCGCTACATCTACAATTAATCTTAATTAAACAGAAATGGAAATACGAAATGAATAATTATTGGTGGTGCTGCTGGAAAAAATCCCCCAGAGGCAGTTCTTTGAGGTATATGTGATTTGGGCTACAAGTCGACATGATTTGAAAAGCCCTACGAATTAGTTGACACCAGACAGCTTGTGGCTGCATGTCGACATATTTTTGAAAGCCCAACAAACTAATTAAGTTGTTCTTTCTCATACAATGTATCTACTCAGCATAATTCCGGAGAAAAACAAATCGCAGCCAACAGCATGACGAAGCATGAAAGCCGAACGAGAAAGAGAGAGAGGGAGACTGAAAATAAAATAATAAAGAAAATCAGCCTCGACGCTCGACACAGACAAAAGTCCAAGGTGTCAGAAAAGTCAACGATCGTGTTATTAGTCGTAGCCAAAGATAAGGTCAAGAAAAATAGGAAATCATTGTGGGACGCACTTTATTGTATCTTGAGTACGCATTGTGGTATACAACCAACGACAGCTTGCTATGGTAACACCATAACAACCGCCATATAACCAATGGCTTGAACAACGTCTCAGCAGCACACAAATAACACCAACAACATCAACAGAACACAAAAAAAAAGAAGGAGGAATAAAAACACAAGAAAAAAAAACAACAACAACAACACCGGCAACAACAACAATAACAATAAAAATAATAATACAAGTTCCTCAATGCTCGACGAAAACTAAGAAACGGCGCGACTCCAACTCTGACTTCGACTCCAACGAAAGCAACTTAAACATGAATAACACGAAGCGCGCCGTAGAAGAACACCAAAAACCTGCGCGGTCTGCCTACCTACCAGCAGCAGCAAAGCACACACCAAATGAAGTGAAGAGTAGTAGAAATGCCAAAGAATGAAAAAATAAAAAAAAAAAATCGTAAAACAAATACCAGGCTCGTCCATGGACCAAACTCATCCATGATGAGACACACAAATGTCTTCAGTTGCTGCGTGGCGGATCAGAAGGTAGACTCAGAGCGTAGAGGCAGATGAGTACCACCAAAGAGAGTGTAAAAATATAAGCCACCATCCAGGTTCAGCTTCCAGCATATGAGTGGAGAACCGGATTCATCCCCCGAACGGGAACCAAGTGCAAACTCGCACACGGCAATCTGGAAACAACGCTACGCAATGCTCTGCCGCTCCGATGTTGACGATGACGACGACGACCGAGACTACAACGATGATGAGGAAGATGGAGATGCTCGCGGTGTTAGTTGGTGGTGGTGATTCTGGAAGATTTTTCTCCTAAAAGCCTTCACCTGAGATTCATTTTTCTTTTGATGAGATATCAAGATTATTTGTGGTGCATTACCTAGGGATAATAAATTCTTTCTTTTATTTTTGCCTTTTTTTTTTCTTTATTCCTCTTTGGAGTGTGTGTGTTTTTTTTTTAAAGTTCCTCTCGCCCTTTTCAACTTTTGGAGGTACACGTACGGTGGTGGTGTTGTTACCTCGTTTTTTTTTTTTTTTTTGGGTACTTTTCGGCAGACAAAAGGTACCGAAGAGGAAGATGAGATAAGGGCTTTTAAGCGGCGACCTAACCAAATCACGCACACTGATATTGGTATTTGAAGGCGACAACATTTATTCCTTTATGTTGGATGGATTTTTCCTCCTTTACCTATTTTTTATGGGACAGGTCGTGGCGGTAATTTCTTAATTATTTGGTAATAAAGAAAATAAAATATAGCCACGCATGGCGGTTAGGAATGTCGTTAAATTGCTAATAAGGGAATTCACTGTTGCATGTTATCACAGAATTTCTTTATTCTTTTTATTGTTTGATAAGGAAGTGCTTTCGGGAAATTAAGAGATTTGACTTAAAATTATCAAAAGAACATCTGTGGGTATTTTTCCTCTTTTTATGTCTATGTTTGGGAAGAGTGTTTTTCGAAATTGGAAGGTTCAACTGGTGAGTTTTAATTGAATTGCTTTTCTATTCCGAATCCAGTGCGCACTTCAACTCGTTTGTTTTCTGATATTTTTATAAGGTACTCATTTTGCTTAAAATTCAAGTGATGGTCAAATATTTTAAAGGATTTCATGTTAAAATATGGTTGTGGTGAATGTCACTGCCTTCTTTAAAAAATGTGTACGTTGGACAAAATTTAATGCGGCGATATAGATTTGGACGTAAGTTGGGTCGAATGGTAAAACGAGAATTGTTTAATAGCGGAGCCCAAAACCGTGTTTTCCTCGAAAACTCGTCGATGCATTCACACCGACCACGAGTGAATAAAATGGGCCTAACTCGTTTTCGTTTGACGTTTCAATCAGCTGTGAGAAATCTCGACCGCATAATAAACAAAATGAATTTAGTGCAAATATTAGCCCATCAAATAATTGTGGAAAAAGATTTTAAGTTGTGAGTTGTGACATTTGTTCGGTCAGCCATTTTGTTGAATCTGTATATACATTGCGAAAGGTGTGTTTGTTCCAACAACCCAACGATTGGAAACCGTTTTCGTGAAGAACGAGTGCAAACGACTCGTTTTGAAAACTGAAATGTGGGAAAACTTCTGATTTCGATGAAGTTTTAGTGTGTTTTGGCGAAAACCCGGTTTTGGGCTTGGTGTGGATGCTTTCAAATGACATCAGTTGGTGCAACAAAAATCGTTCAGAATAAGGATGGTCTCAATTTTCAATTGACTAAAAATATTGTTCATCAACTCGCATTAAGATAAAATTAAACAAACATTATTGAGTATAATGAATTGTTTTTTAGAAAAATTTATGTTATTTCAAAATAATGAAATTATTATATTATTTGTCTTTCATTTCAGACTTTGTTTAATATCCTAATCGCTTGAAATATCATGCAGCACAACGTCTGTCGGGTTCGCTAGTACAATATAAATTCGTTGGCTGCACTCCTATGATGGTAGAGGAGAAGGTTGGAATATGGAACCCCATTTGGTTTTTAAAATTTTTTGTTCATACCCGTTATCTTAAGACATTACAAATTGTTCAATTATATAATGTATATATTCTTACATGATATATAAGAAAAAAAAAAACATATTCTGAATACTTTTTGTATTAAATTTTGTACTTTATTCAAAGAAAGTCATTTTTACATTTTTCATTTTTATGTTCCTTATATGGAACCCCGGTTTCCATATTAAATGTATGTAAAAATAACAATTTACATTTATGTGCAAAAATCGAAAACATAATAATCATGATCGCATCCTTTTTGGTTTGGATGGCGTTTTTATTTGACTTCGCGGCATGACGGTGGGTTGAGGAAAAAGAGAAAAAAACTTTGCTAGGTAAATAAAAAACACGTAATGGTAATATGGAACCCCGGTTCCATATTAGGTTCCTATAGGAGTTCCATATTACAAGATTTCATATTTTAACAAAAAACACTGGTTTTATCACTTATTCAAAGTAATAAGAAAAATCTTACCTGAAAAAATGTTAATTCACACACTAATTATTACTTCCGAATTTTCTGCAGGAAAAAAAACAAAACGACTTGAAGGCTCTAGACTTGCAAACAAAATGAAAAAAAGTTTTCCATTTCGCTCGGTTACTGAAAATCACTTTACGGCGAAATGATCAAAGCGAAAGCTGTGTAGATTTATAATATGAGTTTTGGTTTGAGTCTTCGCAGTGTGTAGCTATTGAGTAATAGATGGCACTTACAGTTTTGGTTTTAGAAGGGGGTTCCAATTTAACAACAGGTTCCATATTACCACCTTTTCCTCTATAGATACTAAATTAATTGTTTCCCAAACACTACCCATTAAACAAATAAACCGATCCATAAATTGTAAGTGCAACCTTGGGCGACTTTGTTTGAAATGAACATCACCAGGAGTGGCTCCGTATATTTATTATTAAAATTCCAATCTCTCATTCTCGCCCAGTAATTACAATCATTTAAATCAAAGATCGACATCCACACCGTCATTGGCGCGCAAAATCCCAACACCCACATAATACAGCACACAGAATGCAACACTAATTTACATTTTGCCATGTAGCGCTGTTAAATTGAACTCCTTCTGACACGCTGCCTGCTCATTCCCGATCATTTACTCCCCTATTCGATAATGAAGATATCAAATTCGAATCAAGTGGAAGTAATAACCAATATTACTGCACCCATAAAAGGTTATTTTGCCAGCCGAACAGCATATAAGATATAACACTTTATATTCAACTCTCTCTCTCGCGGGCTGATGTTTCTTTTTTTATCTCTACTTCTTCTTCATTTCTTAATCTTTATCTCTCACTTCGGTGGAGGCCCCTTTCTTTGTGATTGCATGCTCTAGAGACCGTCACCACGCGGGCTTAAGTAAATATCTAAGTGGTACAACAAAAGAGACGGACAGGTAAGAAACCAAGTAAAAGTAACAAAACAAATGAAATCAATGACCTAACAAGAACTACAAATAGAAAAAAACAGACGCGCGGACAAAAACAAAACAAAAAAACATCAAAGATATCCAAGAACAAGTGCCAGAAGAATTTCAACTTCAACTTGGACTTGGCATTGTTATTATTTCTTCGTTTTTTTTTTTTCTTGAGTTCTATTATGTCTGGTGTGGAAAAGGTCCGCCTCCTCCATCTGCTGGACGAGGCAAAACCACACATAGTCCGACTGCATAGTACTGGTTCTGGAGTTTGGAAAGAGAGCAAAAACTCCATCCATAAATCCTTAACTATACTACAATTAAGTTTATCAATTTATCCGTTTTGATATCTTTCCCTCATTTATTACTCGCCTTGCTGCTTTTTTTTATTGAAATAGATGTGCATTTTTATTTGTATTCTTTTGCGTGTATACGCAATTGCTTCTGTTGCTCGTCCACCATGTATACATGGAAAGATGCGTGTTGTACATACAATAGCAGAAAAGATGCGTTTGCGTCTTGTGTCTGGAAACGGCCTGCAGCGGGGCATAAAAATCTATTTTCCCTGATTGGAACAATTGTGTTCTTTGGCATCGTTCATATCTTCCTTGACTATAAATAGTGAAACGATTCGCGTAATGATTATTTTTCTTATATAAATTTAGTTTTTTGTTCTGTCAAAAACAAAAGAAACAACAAAATATAAGTGTCATTCGTGTTGGTATGTCGTTGGTGGTGGTTTAAAGCATGTTTGCCCATAATCTGGGATGGGATATCTGGCAAAAGTTTGTTGTAAACTCATGGAGAGATAGGAAAATTGATAATTGTACCGGAATGTAACAGAAAGAGGAGAAGAGGTTTTCCTTGTTTTTCCTATATGATGCTAGCTCATCATTTAGCTTGATTGGGTTGAAGTGGAAATGGCGGATCTTTAAGTTTAATTACCTTAGTTGATGAAAAATTATTGTGTACCTACCACCTGTGGTAATTTAACGGCATATCAAAGCAAGTGGACAAAATATATGAAATTATGTATTTAATTCAAAAGCTTGGACTGGCTAGGCAGAAAGAAAAGTTTCAGTAAAAGCAGGAAGCATGTTTTATTTTATAGTCAGAGTCACTGCTTTAAAATTCAGAGGTAGAGCGAAATATGCTTGATGAATTTAAAGTGTGAATAGGTATTTTTAATGGAAATATTTCTTAGTGAATTTTCAGCACAAAGTTACATCTGTCAGAAAAATTTCCCATGGTTTCTTAATAACTAAAAGTGAATTGGAAGCTCTAATCTTCTTTGAACACTTAGTGGAATTTAAAAAAAAAAATTATTGAAAATATAAATAAGTGTTCGATCGAAAGAGGCTTTTTTGTCAGTCAAAGTATAATATAATTGAAGTCTGAAGCATACGGAAAGCACGCAATTGCTTTTTAAGCGAATAAATATGTCGATCGGTATTATTGTGAAGCATAAGTATTGTAAAGATTTGAAAGCAATTCAAGGCGGTCACATATCCAGTCTCAGACATATCATATGACCATGTTAATTTATGTCGCTGAACATCACGTAAAAGATTAAGTAATCCTATTAAAAACTTACCTATTTATGGATTCGCAGGGAAGGCTTACTATTTTTAACTTTCTCCATTACGAACTCAAGATGTTAATCAATTCTGACATTACGATGATAGAGGAACTCAAAAAAGTGGGTCGCAAAATTCTGTCCGTCTGTGTGTCTGTCTGTCTGTCTGCCCGTCCTTCCTTCCACAGGCCTATAGCGTATATGGCTGCCAGGATTTCATTAAAATTTTAGATTTGGAGTTTTCTTTTTGCAAGTTAACCTCAATATTAATGGTACGTCTCATAAAAAATTTTCGTACCACTTTGATTTGATCGAAAACGGCTCAAATGATTTCAACCAAAATTAAAATTTAAGCTTAAATTTTTGGATAGAAATTCGAATAACGGTACTTTTGAAATTTCTACTTTCGAGATACTCGAAAACTGTCCATACGATTGTAACAAAAAATAATTTCTAAGGTAACGTGATCATTTATAAATTAATAGCAAACTCTGTTTTTCTCTATATTATCGTGCAATAGATTTTTGAAAATAGTATTTTAAAAAAAAAAAAAAATTGTTTTGATCAGAATTTGAAAACGGCAATAACGATTTAACCAAAATGCAAACTAAGGGTCAAATTGATGTAGCCAAAAATATTGTGCCCTTAATTTTCAATTCGAAGCACCGAAAACTTATAATTATCTAGAAGAAATATTTTTCTTATTTAACAGGGAAAAATAAAAAGTTGTTTAATACGTATTTTATTTGAATGCCCGCAATTAAAGAAAAAAATCAAATACCTGCTCTTTATGGGAAAGCGAATACTTATGACCACAAATGTACTTTGAAGAAAGCATTACCTGAAACACATACTGAAAGACGGAAAGGGGCAGTGCTGAGAAAAACTTAAAATATTATTTTATTAACCACTGTGGAAAGCGTTTCCTCAGCTTCTAATCAAACCAAACTCTACAGGCAGTCGCAATGCTTATTGAAAAATATGTAAACAAGTGGTCTCACTCTTGGCACTAGCTTAGAAAAACAGCTTAAGCTTTTTTACCAGATTATAATATATTCGAATTTGAAGTCGTTTAACTTTCATTATATTATAAGATAATTTTATCAATTAATTCAAGTAATATTTGTTATCCTTAAGGAAAATATACAAGCAAAAAAAAAATTTATGTATAATGTTTGCTTTAATATATAACATCTGTTTATGTTAATTTTTCTACATTTAAATAATTTCAGAAAATTTGATCTTTAAAAATTGCATAGCAATTAATTGGGACAAGTTTTATAAGAGCATCAAAAGCGTGGTCCGTGTCCGTTCGGAAAAGCGATTTTCAAAATGCGAACGAGGAGTTGGATAAAATCAAAAACGGTCCTACTTCGGTTTTTGCAAATATATTTTTAAAACAAACATAAAATTTGTCTTTTTCTCATCGGCATAATCCACTGCTTCGCCCAATAATTTCGTGTAAATTCCTACCTACTCATAGCAATATAATAATAAATGGACAAGGACTAGGACATACCTCCAAAGGTAGAGAAAATAGCAAACTTCTTCAAATTTAAAAATACATTAAAACAATGTCTTATCTAACAGCAATCATATTGCATGTAGGTCTAGGTATGGACGGACAGCTCGCCATTTAAAGGCAATTTCACTTCCTTTCGCTCCACGAAACTGGAAACCGTATACTTCCAATTGTAAACACTTTCGCGAGTTTACCACAATAGCGCCATAACCTTTGCACATTTTCTTCTCATATCCCCTTTCGAGTGGGCAAAAATTACAAATAGATACGCAGAGATACCGAAAACAATTTATGGTTAAAATATTTGCCTGACCCTAAGAGATGATCTCAATTCAACCTCTAATCACAGTGAAAACTGAAAACTCAATGATGATGGCAGACAATCTCTTCGCCTGCACTACCCAGCGGCATAAACTTGTCCATATAATATCATCTAGATACCGTGGCATCGCCTTGGGCGATATATCACGCATTCAATGTGGAATGGACTCAAAAATAAAAACTCGATACGGCGCGCGAGCGGCAGTATTTGCACAGATAAAAATAAAACACCTCCCACTGTACAGTAATTACACGTAGAGTGAAGACTTTTGTACACTTCTGACACTTTGGCCTCTCGAACGGAGAAAACCAACCGAGAGACTCATTAAGATTTGGCTGTTGGCCTCTGCCTGCCTTTCATTTTTCTGCGGTTCTGCTCATCTCAAACGATTGAAAGTGAAACAAAATTGGGAGAAAATTTCAGCTGCCCTAAGTCGCATCTTCCCTTCGAAATTTATATGGAAAGTAGGTTTGCTGGAAAGAGAAGGAACCTGCTTAACCTGTGAGCAAATCAAAGCACAAGTCCCATAGATACTTGATATCGACGACTGTGCAGTGTGCACAGATCTCTCAGCGTTTGTAACAGTAAGGATAATTTATTGCTGCGCAAATTGGATAAATCTAAGCACAGTAGGTAATGTGAGATGTCAGCCATTTATGGTCTGGCGGTAGATATATAGCGCGCATGTGAGCCTGAGCATACTGGTGCTGGTGGTGATGTTATTATCTCCAGAGGGGCCCCAGACTGGTTCATTGTTGTTCTCGCTGCTCTGAAAGAAAAGTGCTTTAGCTTCTTCCATTGAAGGAATTTCCATTGATAGCCAACTCACTCGCGCACATGCAGTGTGCCCCAAAGTAAGGCTCAAGAGGTGAGGATTTGTTTTGACCTCGATTTGGTTAGAATGGAAATTCCTTTTAGCAGTTTTCATCTAGAGTCGATGATGATCGATGTACGCATATGCTGCAGGCAGGCTGTTTTCTATATGGCGACGGTGGTGGCGGGAGTGTTTTATGGGACCCACTTCTTTTGGGATGCACAGACTTTTGTGTGCAGCAAATATGGCAACTTGCAGTTAAGGGTTCAAAGATGTACGACTCTTGTTGCCCTGCTAACGGGCTAAGTCGAAGACTGGACAATTTGTTATTTCAACCACTATGTTTGGGGGCTTTCGAGGGCAGTCGATGGTCTCTCAAAGATGTCACCGTCAACGTATCCTTTCCCATTTCAGTATAGAAAAGCTTCCTCTATGCAAGAGCAAGTTGTCGTCCTTAACTTTATTACAACGACCATTAATTTCCATCGATAAAATAATCAACTATCATCGCATTAAATTTCATAAGCATTTTCTCCCATTCACCGGTCGACAGACATATTCGTGAATGGCAACCATTCATTAGCATCACCTGCAGCAATGCAACGCGCACTCATCGTTCTAATAAAAATCCCGGCGATATTCCACACAGTTGAAATTTCTGTTTCTACTAATGCTCACTTCTGTTGGAATCGGGTCCTCTGGTCCAGCCTCCCCAATAACCTCCATCACCGCATATCGTACCATCAAGGAATTTATTTTAATTTTATTTCCAAGCCCATTTCGCCCGATGCCCCATTGTAAAAGTAAAAATAAGCAAAGCGCCCAAGAATTCTAAGTAATTATAGCATCGCATTAGGCAATGCTTATCGCTTTACATATCGTATTCCGATATGAAGCCTTTGAGGCGCATTTCCTTTTGCAAGTTGCACTGCTCTCCTGCTGAAGAATGTGGTAGTGGCGGTGGTGGTGGTGGTTCGAAAAACAATGCCGTTGGGTGAAAATTATAATTTTCTAGTTTCCAACTTGGATGTTGTGGTTCTTGATGCCAGCAATGATTTTTGAAGTGGCAGACGAAGAAATCATGGAAGCACTAAGCATGCATTCGCCGAAGATCACGGAAATCGTATAGAAAATTATTAATTTCCATTCAGTTTAGCCTCCGGTTGTGTGGTGGTGGTGGTATTGGTGTAATTCTCGGATTCTACTACGCTAGCTACTCCCACTTCTTGAACTTTCTTTACTGGATCGCTGGTTGATGTGCATACAACACAGTGAGAAGGAGAAGAGTATTGAAGTTGAAGGAAAGGTTTCATTCTATGCCCCAGAGATGTTGTATTTGATTTTATTGCATTTGTAATAAAGAAAATTAGTTTGTAATAACCCATTAAAAATTACCAATTGGACAATTTGGTTGTAGGCAAATGTAAATAGTACTTTTTGTTTTGATGTCTCCCATAAGAGTGGAAGTAATGGCTTGTGGTGTTATGTATAGGGAGTGGGAACTGTTTTGTTCTGAGCATGTTGTTGAGTGTGTTGAGTGCACTGCAGAAAGAAGAAGAAACACACCTACTTCAGCCGGCAAATTCCAACAAAGACTTGTTTCCAAAAAAAAAAAGGATTTTTAACCGAAGGTTCTTAGTTTTATAGACGGTTATAGAGCGGTTGTGGATGTCTTGCCAACTCCGACGGGTTTCGTTGCCGAATATGTTCTTAAGAACTTATGAAAACATCCACATGAAGTGTTCAAGTCTCTCAGCGACCCGCTTTGAAGAGTAACTTAATGTCAACGCATATGTGCAGCTAAAATATAATGTCAAAAGAAATAGTTGGGGAAAACTGAGGATCAGCGGACTACCCTCACAACTATGAACAATGAGATTACAGTATTAAAGATTATTTTAACTCTTAAAAATGATGGTGCCAAACGAAAGGGATCTAGACAAATACATCTGCACCAGTACCAATTTAAAATAATTTTTTCTGCTTTTTCAAATATATCAGCTGTTTACGAAAGCGATTAGTTAGTTTTGAGGATAGCCACATAGTAAATAATAATCAGAAGAACTGCTCCAGATTCCGTAAAATTTCAATAAAAATTTCCAAAAACCTTGATTCAGTGCACACCACTCGATCGCCCAACAAAGACATCAACTCTTCGATTATTTGTTCAACAGTTTCAAACATCTTTGTCGGCTTCAAATTAATTAAACAAATTTTTCACATTCGTTTAACCTATCCACCCGAGATGCTAATTGAACTGAACGACATTCAATTGTTAAGTCACACCTTTTCCACAAATTTAATGTGAAAGCCGGTTTACAGCTCGCAAGTTTCCCTTTATTTGTTTGGTTGTTCCCGAATCCCTTATCCCGTCTTTCTAAATAAATCAAAAAAAAACCCATCTCTTAACACCTCACAAAGGAGAAACAGAAATCAAGTAAAAATGCATCTCAATTCGTATCGGATGTGTGTACATCGAAGCTGGTTGACGAATAGGGTCGCCCCACAAGTCGAGAATGGGCTGTCAAAACCGATACCCGATACAATGGCCAGGTCCCGGCCCACATGGAACCAGATAATGGAATGGAATGAAAGGTGCGCTTTAACATGACCGCGCACTACCCAACGACGCGGCGGGAATCTTTGCATTATTTGTCGCGAAATTCTTTTTACATTTCCTTTGGCAACAATGTTGCAGCCAACTGGTTGTTGGGTTACTCAAGAATCAGCGAGTGGTGCACTCAAATTTGTTCTGGTTTAATGTGGTTGGCAGAAACAGTGTTTCGAGCCTCGTCGACGTGTGGCTGGGTCAACTGCGGGGTGAAGTGTGCCAGTGAAGGCGCCTGGCAAGGCTTGTTTTTCGCCAACTACACGACAAAACTCACGCGGTTTGAATGGTCCAGTTCTTTTTTCTTTTTTTTTTCTTTTTTTTCATTATATTATTATCGATCGCATTATTATGCTCTTCCACTATGAATTAGCTAATTAATTCCACGCAGTTAAGGGCTGTGTTTCATTTGACATAAATGAATTTTACTCTCGAAATGCATAAATAAGCTAAAACCCGACAGAGTTATATCCTCGAAGGACAATAATGACGTTACGATGCGCGACATTGTATATACTTGCCTAGTGAGTGTGTCGCCTTGGCAAAGATGTGCGCCATGTTCTGGGAATTGGTATAGAAATCTATAAAACTATCTCCATATGCGGACTTTGTTGTTCGTGCGTTTCTTCCTCTCAGAGGTTGCGCTTTGAGATATATTTTTGCATTTTTACCTGCATCCTGTGCTGCTTTTTTCGCGCTCTCCGTTGTTCAGTGGTCATTTATTATAAATTTGAATTGAGCCTCGGCCTAGAGACCGCAGCAGATTAATTATTTATATACGGGACGACCAAAAAATATGCTTAAAACGAGACCAATTCCACAGGACGTTGTTATTGAGCTGCTGCGGCTGACGTCGTGGTGGCTTTATTTATGTTGTACGCAGCTACACCAGCCAGACAGAGGTTTTCTTTTGAAATTTTTGCATGCATGCAACGTTTTTTGCGCGCAAAAGAGACAGATACTTCATGTCGTTCTAAAATGTAAGAGGGTGTCATTATTGCACGCAAGGATTAAATCTATGGCTATGGGGTAATGTCAGTGCGACGCATCGGGTGGGGAATGTTGTTTTAGAGGTCGAAACGATTGTGTTTATTTTCTGAAAAGCGATTTTGCATTTTGCCTTAACATTGAAGGAGACATGAGACAGCGAGTGTTTTCGTGCATTTTTATTTCAGATTTATTGTGCTGCTGTTTTGCCCATACTGATCCTGTCAATTGGTGAGACTTTGTTGCAACTTTAATACAAGTTTTGTTGCTTCTTAGTTGGTTAAAGTGGGTATACCCATGTCGCATGAAAACTCGACTTGGCACATGCTTATAATAGTTATATAATAATTCGCAGCCTTTTACAACAATTGTACACTTAACAAAAAAGAATGGCCCGCGAGGTATGTTTTTTTCGGAGGTGGGTTTTCTCGCAAAATTAAATCCGTCTGCCTGCAGTAACCACCAACCGACTGAATACAAAACTTTTCTTATTTCCAAAGTAACCACAACGATTCTCAAGTCTACACTTCTCTATTGTATGTAGGATACTTAAAATAAGAACCGTCCCTCCCAAGAACCCATACTATGCAAAGTCTACCTCTCCGCTCCCCACATTCTCAGACTCTAATCCGAAGTAGAACAAAACCACCTATTCAACCACGCACACGTTTTGTATTCTCTCACCAAAGCAGACAATTCAAAGACCGAACTCGAACTGCACATCCAAATGCAAAAGAGAGAGATAGAGAAAAAAAAAAAAAAAAAGCATCGCAGCTAAACCAAAGGCAAATATCATGTCAATATGTCATGATATTATCCCATCATAGTAATAGCAATAATAATATTTACCACGTTGGACCCTGGTGACATCACATTCCGTCTTCCTCGGCCATGGTGCGATGGTAAGCCTCCATTGAATGCTGATGTGCTTTAACACCAAATGGCGCGCGGCAACGAAACGTTCTATTCGTACGTTACAGAGCGGTATTGGAAAATGATATGTTCGCCCGATGGCTGAACGAAACGACCGACAGCTAGACGACGACCGGCATTAACGTGAACGACGACATTGTGGCTGCAAGTTGT
This sequence comes from Cheilosia vernalis, assembly GCA_949126925.1. Taxonomy (NCBI): domain Eukaryota; kingdom Metazoa; phylum Arthropoda; class Insecta; order Diptera; family Syrphidae; genus Cheilosia; species Cheilosia vernalis. Next base: position 11,179,470 of record OX421362.1, read on the forward strand.
TAGCATAGAAATGCCATTATTATACCCCCTCCCATGATAAATATATAGCAACAAGGCAATAGAAATCCGGCTGGAGAAAGCAGGATATACGGTCACACAACCACCGCCTGCATCTGGTACAGAGGCTATATTGCTGGAAAGAAAAAAAGGGATGGGCACTCAAGAGACCGTCATAAAAGTAACAACAACAGCGGAAAAGTAATAATAACAATAACTATACACAGTCGTCCACAGTCCAGGAGTTGAATTCACTAAAGTTCGACTCCATAGAGTTGAGTTCCTAACGGAACCAGAAATGATTTGATGTTTGAGAACGATTAGAGAAGAATCCTTAATGACAATCGGTATGGAGAGGTGCGCACCTCCACCAGACATGATGTTCAAGAAGAAGTAGTCGGACGACGACGACAAAATGAGCATTATGATGATGTTGATGATGATGATGATGATGATGATGATGATGATGATGATGATGATGATGATGATCGCCGAAAGGGGGAATTACTGCTGAAGTCATGCACACCTATAGCATATCTAGAACCCGCAAAAATCCTCTTAACAAAAACAACCGCAAAATCTCTTGAGGTAATTGTAGCTGATAGTACCACCATCTCCTCCTAGGCTGCGGATGATGGTCCTATAGTCTAGCAGTGAATAATTTTACTGTATAGACATGCATTGCATGGGCATCCCGAAATATCAACAGACGGACGTGCCAGCGCCATAGTGTTTGCACAAGGAAACGAACATATTCACATAGGTGTTGGAGGGAACTATTTATTTTTCTTTCATTTGTGTTCTGTTGATTTACGGTAATTTGAAAACACCTTTGGAAATTGACTGAGAAAAGTGCACGGAAAAGCTATTGTCGGGGGAGGGTTTTTTTTTTTTTGTTTTTTTATTTGTGTGAGTTTCGGTGAGATCGTCCCGAAAATAAGAAAAAACAAACAATTCCTGAGAAGACAGACCTAAGGTTGTTGGTGGAACTGTTGCGTTAAATATTTATGTTTTTGTTTGTTTTCGGAGAACTATTGGAAAATGATTCTGAAGACGTTATTTCTGTGGTAAATTATCCGTTACCTACAAGTAATACGGCGCGATTACCAGTATTCATTATAATTCACTCCCAACCAAATTATATGACAAAAGTTGGTTTTTGTATGAAGTCTAGGGTCAGGTGCTACGGGTAAAGATGACTAATTCCTTGGCGAAAAATTACGGCTGATCGATTTTACATCGTTCCTTCTACAAGTCATAAAAAGGGTGATAGAGCTGCATACACGCAATCACCCCTTTTATGAGAGACAACATGTCTACCAGAATGATGAATTCTACAGCAATAAATTATCATCCGTTTCTGAAAGTGATTGTTAGAACAGTTGAATTTAAACAGACTTTGAGAACGACATTTCATTTCTAATTTTCTTCGGGAAACAACAACGCACTTCGTTTTAAAGTCAATTGAAGCAGCGCCTACCATGTGCGTCAACTTGCCGTTTAGAAAGCAATACACTATTATAACTCGGTCCACATCGAGCAAAATGTTTTATTTTGCTAAAACAGAGTCCCCTATAGCTACGGTGACATTTTTATAGAAAGAAAACAAGGGATACGAATTATTGTGCTTCCAAACTTCTTGTATTTACTAAAAAGAAAACATTGGCGCAAAATTATAGTCACATAAAGCCCGCTAATACCTAACACACAATGTCAACAATTTTGCGCCAATATTTGTAGCTGCCCTAAAAGCAAACAAGTTTTGTCAGTGTTTCAAAAGACATTTTCAAAAATAAAGGACAAAATCCGTCCTTTATTAAAAAGAAAAAATATATGAGTTAAAAAGAAAGGGCTGTCCTTTTAAATAAAGGACGGATGGTAAGCGTATACCTATAAGCTGATCATCTAAAAACTCCCCCTCTGTACTATACTGCTACTCCAACGACAGCTGACAAACGGAGACGGTTTCAACTCTTTCAACATTAGATCATATTCCCCTAGTTTGATTGATGTTAATGTCATCGTTTGCATTTTAATAAAAAAAACACTAGAAGCTCTTCAACTGCACCCAACTCAGACCCAGAGAAATACCCATAAATAATAGAAAAAAACCAAAGGGATCCTATATAATCCACAATCCATCAAACTGCATAATAATGCATTTGATTTCCGTCTCATTCTTGTCGTATAATAAAATGCAGCAAATTAACAAAATTTAACAACCATTCCCACAGATGTCTTCTTTCTAAATATACGTGAATGGAATTCTCATAAATCTCATCAACCTGGAAACCGTCAACAGAATTATAAAAAAAAAAAACATTCAAAAACGATAGACACTCATTTCTTGATCTTAATTTCTCAATCAATTTTATAAATCCCATATAGATACCCATACATTCGTAGCGTACACCTACGCAAGTTGTTAAATGATTCTATTACTTTTATTTTTTGTCTTTATTTATTTACCTACCTCTGTTTGGAACTATGAGAAGAACCGCACGAAACAAATTGGGAAATGACAATCTAAGGAGAATCTCTACGACAACAAACAAACGAAGAATTTTTTACGATAATTCCAAAAGTGACACACGTAGTTAATTGAAATTTGATCAGATTGATAATAGGCAATTTATAGGGTAGTAATTTCGGGACGAGAATTGGAAATTAAAATGCATTTCCAGCTCCCAATGCCGCGTAGCCATCAATCGAAGGAAGCTTCTCTAATAGAGCAGTTGTAGAGGAGTGTTTTTGAAGTTTTTTTTTTCATTTTATTTATTTATGTTCTGGCCATAAAATAGAGTAATAAAAAATTGTTCGAATGGGTTGCATTAACGACGGGCAAACAAATGGGACAAGCAGGCCAAACTGTATTACCTACTACTTACCTCTTTTTAAATAATAGCTCTTTTTAGGTTCAATAAATTGGAATTCAGAGAGGTGATGTGGCGATGGTGGATTGTTGGAAATTTAAATGGTTTTAATTTGAAATTGTAACAGGAGAATTTGTTGAAGTTTGAAGTGCTTTTCGAAATTTTTCATTCGGCATGAAAATTATGCGTATGCAAGTCTGCATCTTTTAGAAGTCAAAACAAAAGCGTTGTACTGCGAACTGGGGTTTTACTACAAAATTAATAGAAAATCGACTTACAACTGGCGGAACTTTGAAATGAATTTATTTAGACATCTCACATAAATGCATTTGTGTCCTTTCAATACTATCAGTTTGGTTTTTCCAAGATTATGCAGTTTACTGTCAAGTTCATCGCTAAATGTGGTGATATTTGAAAAGGGTACCATGGCGCAAGCTATGAACAAAGTATGGATTAACTAACGATGAACATCAAGAGTGTCTGTCGTATAGCTTCTGCAATGTACAAATTTACTTACTGAGGCAATTCCTCTGATAAATTTCAAGTATCAAAACGCAAACCAATGCCTACTCGACATCACAAAAAAAACTTCTTATAGCAGATATTGATCATCTTAAACTTGTTTACATGGCGATAGACGAATTGCTGCAACATCTCACTTGGAGATTTCCAGAGCTGGTTGCAATAGTAATTGAAAACCATTCCAAATACGAACCGCCGGATTGAGGAGCAAAGGAAACCTGCCCAAGATGCATCAAGTTTATGAGGGTTTTAAAAAACTAATTGCTTTCATAAAGCTCAAACTATCTGAAAACTTCGTTCCATGTCGATGCTAAAATAAGACAAAAAAGAAATAATTTCGATGTTTATATGGGTTCGACATGAATATGTCGATTCTTTGTCATCTGTTCTAGCTAAAATTCCAGATTATAATCCAACAAAACTCAGCAAAAAAATACAACACATCCAGACCTCCGGCAGCGATAAATTCCCATTAAAATCCATCTTCTTCCAAGTGCGAAATGCAATATTTTAAAACGGCCTTGTCAGATTGATGAATCCACCTGATACGCTGATACCGCCAAACATCTTCATTGCACCCAGACCTCTATCGAAATGGAAAAATAAAACAAAATCTATATTCATACATCTGTTTCTCGATAATCAATCACAAAAGATAGCCTGTAACCCTATCCGCCATCTATAATTCTAAATTCCACGATCTAATCTGCATAAGTTACTATTTTCGAATGAAACAGGTAATACAACAAGCAAAACCAAAAACCACACCAAGTGGATGACATTTATTTATATATTTCAGATTCAGTCTATTAATCACACTGCGACCATGCACACTGTCAAAATCATTCGAAGAACTCTCTTTCTCTTAAAAAAAAAAAGATACAAACTAACCACACAATTCCAAGTGTAAAACTACTACACAAGATGTCGTTCTAGTACGCACTGCATCATGAGTGCCGTGTGCTGCGGTGTGTGCCCACACTATCATCTATCTTTATCCACTTTTGTGTATGCCATATGTAATCCCACCACCTTGACATTAAATCTACCCATTTAAATTCGTTAAACAAGTCAAATAGAACACCTCCGTTGTCTGTCTTGTCCCGGGTAGATCTTTGAAATCAATGTGGTGCAGCACACCGGCATCGAGGAAGAAAATGTCCTCGATGGTGGGGTGCCTACCTGTAACCAGACTGAAAATTTTCTATGTCACAATGTACCCCCACGTTGGGCAAGGTACATACAACGAGTACACACCATCGCCCTGAAACAAGAATTTTGTTTTTTACTTTTTCCGCCAAACACCGCGAATTTTTATTTGTCATACACAGCGCACTTGGCGCAAAAAGAGCAAAATAATAATAGTTTCGAATATAATAAATTATCGTCGGTCTGGGATACGACTGCGAGAAAGCGAAGTCCAACGAAAAAGATTTATTATCCCTTCAGTCATTCAAAAGCGCTATGAAAAAGGCCAATTCCCTTCTCCAAAAAAGAAGCTGAGGAGGAGCTGTTGCGTTTTTGGTACTACGCTGCTGCAATTTCCTCCAGAGTCTACAGACTCACGCACGGCACGTCTATAAATTGAGCCAGAGAGAGAGATATAAAGAGAGAGAGGGAGAGAGGGCGAGCGCCCAAGAGAAGAAGGTAATTAACATATTAGAGTTACACACAGAAAATGTGGTGTGGTAGGAATTTCTCGTCCCACACACAGAATAATCCTAGGCAAACGACAAGAATTTCAGTTTCGGCCCGTTGGGATGGTATTGCCGGCCACAATCGAGTGGGACACCTAGTGCAGGTTATAACAAATACAGACACAGTTGGATACACACTTGCATCAGCATATGAAAGAATTCTGAGGAGGCAAATTCTTGGTCATAGATATACGAACATAGATGCGTTGTTAGCCGCCTCTAGGCTGGAGTTGAATTTATTTTAATTTTATCGCTTATTCACATTCGTCTCTGGTGCATACATACGATGGGTTGAGAAGAGGTTTTTTTTGTTTCTTTTTGGGAGACATCCCAAGGGTTACAAATGTCTGCCGCATTTGAAAGCCTATAGAACTTAATTCCGGATCGGCCCAGGTTGATTCGATTGTAAAGATATTGAGAAAGTTAAATGGGTGCAATGGTCTGTCTCTGCTGCAGAATGGATGTGGTTTGAAGGAAGTCATTTCTATGTTGGATGCGTTTTTGTGCGTAGATTTTGAAGACTGAATGAGAAGAGCTGTTTCTTGCCGAGGCTCACAGGCACGTGTTTTCGATTTAAATGGGATGGACGTAGGTGGGTGGAGAACAGAAACTCACGAAATTTATTTTTGGTTTTATTTTAGTTTTAATTTGACGAAAAGTAAATTTACTTGTATATGAGGGCATTTGCTTGTTTGGTTCCTTTCGATGGGACATCCTAATTTTCATATCTAAATATATGGGCTGAGGGCTGTTCTGTGTTTACACCATGAAGTTGTGTGTTAAGACTTGTTAAGGAGTAATGAAAAGGGGATTCGTGGATGGAAGGGTCTTAGGTATACAAAGTTCAAAGTACGTAAAACAGAATTTTTTAAATATTTATGGAAGTGCTGACTTTATAAAGTAGCATTTTATAGTATTGATTACGAATTACCTGAGTAATGGCAAGTTAAACGCAGCGAAGTCAGAAAAACAAGCTTTTAATGTTCTCAGAGACTTAAGAATCATTTGCGAAAAATGTCATTGAAATCTGTAGTTATTTCCTCGCCATTAGGTAACAGATACAAAACCCCATACAGATTTAAGATATCAAGGGTGTTTTTTGTAGAGGTTTAAAACTTAAAGTTGGCAACACTATTTCAACTGGCGGCCATTTCGACGGCCGTCAAGTGATTTATTTTTAGTTTGGTTTAGCATTTCAACATAAATAGACTGACACCTGAACAACGCTTCCAAATTGTGCAAATTTATTTTGAAAATCATGGCTCTGTTCGAAATACGTATCGCTCGAATTTTGTTTAGCGATGAAGCTCACTTTTGGTTGAATGGATATGTCAATAAACAAAACTGCAGTAGGTATTTGGAATGATGATAATCCCCAAACAAAAACTAACTCTTTGGTGTGCTTTATGGGTTGGTGGAATAATGGGTCCGTACTTCTTTAAAAACAATGCTGGCCAGAAGGTTACAGTCAATGGTGACCTGCCAGCCGTGGCGGTCATATATAGATATATATAGAAATCATATTTAAATTTTAATGCCAGAAGATTCCCTTTCGAATAAAGTTTTCATGTCAATTTAAAAAAAAATTATCTTTGTTTTATTCCATTTCAAAGTTTTATACCTCCAAAAAAAAAAAAAAAAACCTTTATTTTCTGTCACTCTTAATTTTGAGTTCCTGACAGAGCGGAACTACAAAATAATCCAGGAATATCTTTATTTGCATTCTGTTTCTTTCGTGATATTTTTCAAGCTTTGGAAGAAACTTCTCGATCTTTTAAAATGTAGTTTTCGACGAAAAAGTCTGACTTTCGTAATCTGATTTAAATCAGATTGGGTGTTTAATAAAATACGGCCACATCATAGAACTGAATGTAAAAGGTGTTTTTGCATTTGGTAACAGTTTTTCTGGTGTCAATTAATTTGACAACTGATCCCTGCTAACTTTAGCTTGCATTACAGTAGCTTTGCGATATATACGATAAGAAAACATGACATTTGAAAAGTTCTTAAAAACCATAAAGCTTATTTAAATGAAGAGCTCAAAAAGAGAAACTTCCGATTTAATAGAGAAATTAAAAAATTCGAAAATGGGCTTAAGTAAAAGACCCAGATCTAATGAATCTTCTTCAAAACGAATACAATTTCGTGCGCCCTATCTTGGCACACATAACTCACTCACTCAGATGAAAGAAAATAAAGCACACAATTTGTTAATTAAACAATCGACAACAATCTAATATAAATCTTTGAATTCACATCAACAAAAACAAAGCCAATTAAGATAAACCATTATTTATAGCATTCGATACCGTTGAATAGCTCAAAGGAAAAGAATGCGCACCATTCTCCATGGGTGCAAGGTTGATAGTATCCAAGACATAAATATCATATCCACAATCGTTATATTCATGTGGATTCGAAAAAAAAAAACACACAGATCCATTCTCCGTCTAAGGTGAAATCCCAACATCCACGCAAATCCTCTCAAGCTATTAGAACTTGTATTTTTTTTTGTCAGGTAAGTGAATGCGCGAGCGCGTACCTATACAACAACTACAACACACATCATAATAATTGGTAAATGGCCCTCCACACGGTGCCAACCTGCAGGCATGCTTACGCCCACGCGAACATTTCTCATTTTTTATATTCGGTATATGTGCAATGTGCATGCCACACGAGTGTGTGAAGGATTAATGCGCAATCTACAATGGCTTGGCGTTTGCATCATGTAAGCTATCAAATTCCAAAATCACCACGAAATCAATAATTTTTTGTTGCGTCTGTGCGGAATTACTTTTTCAGCCGTGTGGAGAATAAAACAAAATCACGTTAGAAATGTTTAGTTCGAATGTTAAAAGCCCACAGGAACTGTCCGAAAAACTATGTTCTGTTCATCATGCGCGCCAATGCGATGATGATGATGGTGGTATGGCCAATCGTGCAATCGTGTTCGATGTCAATGGCACACACAATTGCAAATGTGCAACGTGCACAGAAATGCTCTTTTGCGCCAAATGACACTTATATGAGTGTTTAACTGCCCATCCCATGTCACCTGCCTACGCAAACAGGAAGTGCAGTGTGCGCGCGCACACCACTGCGAGTGCGTGTGATTAGAACACAACGCATGCTGTGATTCTGTCGTGGCAGAAAATGCATGTTTGCCTCGTGAGAGTGTGTAAATACAGGGAATGGTCATGGAATTCGCCATTAAGCCGCTCAAGATTAAACCATTTGAACTGTCGCTTACAAACGATTTGTGTTCCTGATCTTTGGCTGCAATTTATGGGATTTTCCACTTACATCCGTCTGTGGTAGGGCCATAGAGAGGAAGCTTCAGTATGACAACTGCACTTAGCACTTGGCATATACCTACTGTTGAACTCAACAAAGCTTTCAATAAAAACAAATGAATATAAAAAGTTTGACACAAGGATTTCCAGCACATCAAACTATAGCAGGAGTCTGAGGCGCTGTGAAATCCACTATACGAGGATTACCAAGGTTATAGGGGGTTGTAATTGTAAGTAATAGGACCTGTACACTGCGACCAGAAGAGATCTATTGTGTTGGCTTTTATTATTTAACCCAGGGAGCTGTTGAGGCTCTTTATAAACCTCAGTACCCTTCTTGGTTCCATGAAGCCTATATCTGCAGGACTTAAAAACGCCCCTTGCATGTGGAACGCTCTGCTCTTTGCCACAGCAGGGCATTCTCAGAGTACGTGTTCCGTTGTCTTCTCCTCTTCTCCGCAGAGTCGACAGGAGTCATCGTCGGATAGTTCCATTTTTTTGAGATGGTATCTTAGTGGCCAGTGACCAGTAAGATACCCCGTTAGGATCCTTAGATCTTCTTTGCTTAGCTCAAGTAACTTTTTTGTTTTACTACGAGCTGGGCTTATGAATCTTTTTGCCTGCCTCTGTCCTTTGGATTCTGTCCAGTGTTCGGCAAGGTGATCATCTTCCCATTTCCTGAATTTTGAGTGTACATATAATAATTCAAAGGTAACCCGAAATAGGACTCAGGACCAGTGAGCAGGCAGTCCGCTCGTTCGTTTACTTCGAATCCCTCATGGCCTGGTATCCACGTCCTTTGCCAGATCCTCGAGGTGGTTGGAAAATTCCCAAACTAGCTTAGATCTGATCGATTACGATCTCAGGGCTTTAAGAGCTGCCTGGCTGTCTGAGGGGATGTAGATGCGGGCACCTGTAGTGCGCCTTCGTAAGCATTCTCGGACACATATCTCTATGGCGTGTACCTCCGCCTGAAAGATGTCTGGTGATTTCCCCAGTGCTATAGCTCGTTGGAACCTGGACCCATAGACCCCATCAGCACGGTGGCATCATCTTCCATGTTTGAGCCGTCGTAGTACCAGAACCTGATGGCATTACGAATTGGTTGGTTCTCCAGGTATTCCTGTCAGATATGATTATCTTGAATTTTCTGGAGAAGCGAAGCCTTTTAAGCATGGTGTCTGATACCTTGATCACAGGATCATCTTGAAGCAATAGGGGGTTAGAATTGGGCAGCATCTTTTGAACTTGTGAACTAATGGATATCGCACCAATGTTGAATTTGTCATGAAAGCTGGCAAAAAGGTCCGGGAGAGGTACATCTATCGATTTGTGCGTCTACCGCTGTATGACTTAAGCTTTTCAAATTTTACAATGAGACGCCAGCATCATTAGTCAGCTTAGGCCCACCTTATTTTTATATCGAAAACTCCCCAAGTTGTGTTCAACTTCGAGTGAATAAAATGGGCCTTAAGAGACTGCTTTCACATCGCTCGTCGATAAGTCTACCTCCGTCTTGGTCAGGAGCGGGACTCAAGACAATAGAATCATTTTCAGATAGACTTCCGAGAGCAAATTGAAGTCTGGTCACATAAGGAATGGAGTATTCTCGGATCACCAATCGAAAAATTCCCTAAACAGTCTCACTTTCTCTTGGCACCAATATCATAGAAAAGCACCGCCAACACTCTCCCGCCGAACAATGTATCGATATGCGCTGCTCCCCAGAGATACCAAACAACGCCTTCTCCTCAACCGACCATGCAGTGTCCATGTCCCTTTTCACTCTTCCCTCATATAAAACAGACGAACGAAAAAAAAAGCCAAACAAACAACAGTCAAGACCAAAGTCGCCTCTTTATCAAAATCTGAAAGAGCACTAATGCGCTTTTAATGTTAGCTGCTGATACCAATACTGATTAAAGCCAAACGAAAACAAAACCACAACTCTGGCCAGTAATAAGCCAACAAAACCAACAACAACAGCAAAAACTAAAAAGGTAAAAAAAAAGGATAAAAAGCCAAAGACGGGAAAACAAAAAAGAAAAATTATAATAAATTTACTTTATGGAGACTTAAGTAACCGAGCGAAGGACTTAAAGCACATGCAGATTTCTTCACAATCCGCACGGGTTTTAGCACTGATCCGCTTGATGCCGGCTGTGCGTATTGTTGCACTTCTTTATTCTACTTTTCACAATTTGAATGGATTCGGAAAGACATTACCGATAAGGAAGTACATAAAGGACTTATTTTGCTCTCCGATTGGAGGAATTCCTCTTCTGTGTGCATAAATCGAAGCAGAGTGCATATCTGCGGGACTGGTCGCGACTTGCGACTATGCGGATGCTTCATCTGGTCGTAATCAGGATTTGAGGGAAATTTATTTCATCTGGTCCATTGATTCATTTATTTCTTTGTGTATTTGTTCTGTTTTATCGCATTCATTCGTTGCTGTGTTGCTTTTTTTTGCAAAAGTTGTGTGTGTTGTATATAAATGGGGACGAGGCCCCCCCAATCTTAATGCGTTCGCTATCTTATACGCTCTGTCTCTCAAAGTTTGATGTTCTTCTGTGTGTTTTATTTTGTTATTTCCTCTCCTTTGCTGCACACGCAAGGTAGGACCTGAGACCATGTGTTTTGTATGTTTTGGAATCTACCTCAATCGCTTCAATTTTTATCATACATTCATTCGTTTCGGCGTATCACTGTGCGCGCTGTGCTCCTTTTAGTCCACCGATCGATCGTTCGGGCAATAAAAGAAGCAGCGGTGAATTGAATTTTATTGTGCCATTGTAGATTGTGTATACGGATGAAGGATGCGTGTAATCCATATAAAGATAGGTACCCCTCCAACCGAAAGTAATGTTTTCGAGTTTATCATTATTTGGCATGGGAATGGGAAACACGAACGAAAATTTCGGGGAAAATTGCCATCAAGGATGCGGAGAAGAGCCTTTAAGATGTGCGCTGGAGTATTCATCGAATGACACGAACATGGAAATCAAGAAAACAGTTGGCTTTAAGCGGGTTTTTCTGCCAAAGTCAAATTTGTTTTAACGCAGATGTGTGATCACGTGTTATCTTCCGCCAGCAGCGACCATATGTTAATGGTAAATGATAGCAATGAAACTTAACAGCGGTCATATTGCCTTTTGTGGCCGATGGTACATTTTTGGGTATAGCCCAAGTGAAGCATTGGCAAATTGACAGCACTTTGTCTCTCAGATGTTGCCAATAAAGTTTGGCGATTCAGGAATTTCACAAAATTGTATGTTTCCGACACAAAAGTGTTTGCGATTCATCAATGGGTTTGATTGCGCGGTATTGGATCTGAGTGCCCTTTGTGCACGCTGAAAAAAAGAAAGCCCGTTACTTAGGAGATACTAAATGGTAAAGTGAAGCTTATGTTGTTTTTCCCTAAAGAATGATGCCGACGTTACATCAAGTCAAGTCTGACAGAACAATGATAATCAGAAGGGTCATTTGTCTTGTGACAACCGGAAAATAAATAGGAACACACTTATAGGGCCAAGGGTAAGATTTTTGGTAGCCACTCAAGAGTTGGATTTTTCATATAAGTAAAATTGTGGTGGATACCTTTTAGGAGCATGCTCAAGAACTTAAGGTTCACTAGCTCTTTTACGACCTCTAGGTATCCAAATAGACAAGGGTAAGTCCACTAGACATAAGTTCTTAATGGACGTTTCCCACTTCAGTGGGATAAGTTCAAAATTTGACTGTCCCTCCAAAGTAGGCTATAAGTCCATAATTTATTTTTCAAAGATGGGACACAATCCCAACATTTTGCAAGGAGAAGAATATGCTCTCATAAAAAAGCCAAATCCCACCTTTCAGACGCCTTTTCCACAAAGTAACCATAAAAATAATCAGAATCAGAAACGCCGAAACTGATGTGCTCGGTTTCACCAAAACACCCCCACGAAACCCCTGGTTCAATGAAGACTGCCGGCAAGCACATGCAGCAAAACAACATGCCTACGAAGCGGCGCTACACAAAAGGACGAGAGCGGCTCGAGAGCTCTACGAGCAAAAGAGGAGGGAAGAACGGTGCCGTGACATAAGGCCAAGCGTCATAAGGCCAAATCTCGAAATTTGGCCTTATGTCGCTTTGTGAAAGTGACAAAAAGCCAAATTCTAGTATTTGGTAATATGACACTTTGAGAAAGTGTCATAAGGCCAAACTAGTTTGTGACATTAGGCCAAATGAACCAACAACAACCCACTTGAAGTGGTTAATAGCATCACCAACATTTTATGAAATTATTTCCCACCTACAATTCGAGAATTTGTTGATGTTAACTGAAAAACAAAATCAAATTATTTGCATACACCCAAACTCGCAACTACTCCCACCCCTAAACAGAGAATTCAAGCAGGGGGGTTGCAGGGGGGCAGCATGCCCCCCCATACATTTTCCACTGTTTATTAATTGTATAGTACGATGATAAGAAAAATCACAAAACCCAAAGTGACATAGTGCCAAATTGGCTTTATGACACTTTACCTAAGCGACATTATGCCAAATGCAATAATTCGGCCTAGTGTCACTTTCACAAAGGGACATAAGGCCAAATTTCGAGATTTGGCCTTATGACGCTTGGCCTTATGTCACGGCACCGGGAAGAACACCGGCTTTTCCGGAAGAAAAAGAAAGAGCATGAAAAGTGCGTGATCGAGGAAATAGAGAGGTGCTACTCCAGGAACAATGTTCGGAAGTTTTACCAAAGGGTAAAAAGGACGTGTCATGGCAACAAGACCCGAGCAAATACATGTCGAGACGAAAAAGGAAACCTTGTATAGTGGAAACACAGCCGGTGCTGAGGAGATGGAAAAACCATTTCTGCGAAGACGATATTAATTCCGCTGTCAGGCAGAAAGAACCATTCAACCATTAACCTGGGCGATGAAAGCCAAGATTTCTGTCCACCTGACCAAAACGAAGTGAGGATAGCAATATCCAAGCTGAAGTCAACCAAAGCTGCCGGACCAGACGGCTTACCTGCCGAGCTTTTCAAGGCAGCGGGAGATCAATTGGTAGAGTGCATACACCAAATCGTCTCCAAGATTTGGTTAGAGGAAAGTATGCATGAGGAATGGCACCTCAGCATTGTTTGTCTCGTTAACATCGCATATAAGATCCCTACTGCTGTACTGTGTGAATGCCTGAAATCATAATGTCAACAAACTGATTGGACTCTATCAGTGCGGTTCCATGTCCGGTAAGTCCAAAACCGACCAAATAATCACACTACGGCAGATCCTGGAGAAAACGCAAGTCGATACCCACCTCCTGTTTATCGATTTTAAGGCCGCATATGACAGCATTTATAGAGGCGATCTATACAGAGCCATGTCTAGTCTTGACATCCCTGCCAAACTTGTCAGATTGTGCGGAATGACGATGGAGAACGCTCGCTGCTCCAAAAAGGTCGGAAACAATCTCACCGAGACCCTTGGTGTCAAAAAAAGAATTAGACAATGTGACACGCTGTCATGTGACTTTTTTAATATAGTTCTTGAGAAAATTGTGCGAAACTCACAAACTAATACGAAAAAAAATTCTGAAGCTAAACTAAATTTTATTTTTCAAAGCAACTTTTTATCTTAGCTTCAGAAAATTTGAGAAAATAAAAGATCGCCCAAAACAATATTTGCTTTTCATTTTAAACAATTTGGCCGATTTATTCAACATGAAAATTGACCCAAATTTAAAATTCACAAAATAGTCCAAGCTTAAATGAACCATTGGACAAGCTACAATGGGCGCCACTGGATGCTTAAAAATCAGGCATATCAGCTCTTATTGAAAACATGTTAGAAGGGACATATTTCCACAAATATTTTCAATGGTCTTATGTATGTCCTACTTCGGTAGGACAATATTTTCAGCTTATGTCCTACCAGTTAAACAATAAGTCCGTAATGGATTTATGTCCCATGGAATTATGTCCCTACTCCGATTTTTGTTACAACTCGTGCGAAGTCTTGAACGTTGGTAGGTTCGTATCTTCAGCAACGTCACCAGTTATGTGTCCGTTACCTAGAAAGCTGAAGGAAAAAAGACTGAATTGGACCTCTTCGTAGTTATTCATATCGTTTATTAAGGTCGCTGCAAAATATGTCCCGTTGCCAGGACAGGACAGTACCCCATCAATACAAATTAGCTAATAATGCGTCGCACTCAACGACAAAAGCCGTGATTATGCCTCCAACCGCTTTTTTCTTTCTAGAACTCAACTATTTAGATAACTACAGAGTTCGCTAAGCGAGCCCCATCAAGATGAATACCTTGCTCTAGATGTTAGGGAGCAATTTTATACAGTCTTACTATATAAAATGCTTCCCCATATAATCATTCTCTCTCAGAACCATTCCTTCGGACCTCAAAGAACCAGGTTAATCCGATAGCGCACAGTCAGAGCGTTCTCTAATTTGCATTCACAACTCGTTCTACTTTAACAAAAACTCTAATCTAATCTTTGGCTACTCCCAATACCCTCTTCAAGGGAAATTATTGCTACGACGAAGATACCATGATAATTTTTACTCCATCTCCACAAAAAAAAAATACCCATCGATACATTTGTTGAGATACATTTATTTATTCTCAGAGACTTTTCATAACACATCATGGCAGCGTCAGTCGTCCAAAATTCGCCCGAAGAGTCAAAGTCACGAAACCACCAAGTCAAGTCAAAAACTTTGATTATAGGGACAGGTAATGGTATGCATAAGATCCTCCATCGTTCTCTTCTTCACACAAGAAATATCGAACCAAAAAAGAAGTGGTAAGCATTTTTGCATAAGTAAGTGGTTTAGGCAAAATCAGAAAAAAAAAAAAAAGAAATCCAGGCATATCGCCATACAACTTGAAGAGAAGTCTGAGTCTGAAGATGGTCTGTCGGAGCACACTCACCATTGGGGCCTGTTTTCTCAGAAATAAAACATGAAAAACATCAAAAGCAACTGTGCATTCTTTTTTGTTTTGTATATTGATGCCCAGGGCGCTAGAAATTGCATTCGACCGGACAATATCTCAATAAATAATGACCGCTCATAAATAATAATCGAAAAGAAAACATTCGTCGCTCGGTCGGTCGGTCGGTCGGTCGGTCGGTAGATCGGTCAGCTCAGACACTGACCAGACCACCCCCCGACCGTCCCAGACGGTGGTTGTACAAACGGCTACAAATTGATTGGCGGCAGTTAAAAAGTTAGCCACAGCAGCAGGAGCTGAAGAGTGGTACTCCGGCTCGCACATATGAGCGCGGGTGGAAGGATGATCGACATTTTGGTTCGCGGTCGAGGATTCACTTTTGTTTCCATCACCGTATGATGTATTCAACTGGGCTCATCTTCATCATGGTAATCGGTTCGATGGCGGTTCGTCGAAAACGTCCAAACGTTCGGTCAGTTTTGTCTTTGGCGCGAATGCCTAAACCCCTCTGAATGAAGGATGATATGCGCTTTGATTTTGATTCCTGTCCTGTGTTGCGCTGCTTATCTACAGGGAGGTCGATAAAATCGTTAAAAAGAAGAAGACAACAAAAAAAAAAATACGAACAAATTCCTTCGAAAAATCGCTTCGAGGCTATCACTCCGGTTATGCGTTGTGCGCACACATGTGTTCCATGGGCTGGCCATCAGTTCGGTAATCGTTTTGCTTTTATTGTTTTACAATGCACCAAGGGGCATCTCGCGAGAGAAGAACGAAACCGGCCTGTCTCAAGACAGAAATGACTAATTGACTGCTATTTGCATATGACAGTTGATCATAAGTCCTTGTTTTTTTTTTTTTTTTGTTTTTTTTTCGTTAAAGGCAGCCAAACAGAGACAGAACGGGTAGAAATTGACAGGCGAGATGGGACTCTTTGTCCGCATCTTTAAGGTTTTACGTTGGTTGAGCGATGTCCAATATAAATGTATGATGTAATCAAACATTTAATCAAACATTGATGGATACGTTTGATAATGAAGTTGATACCTTATGGAAGAATGCACATATAGTGTGAGCTGGCCAGTTAAGTATTACTAATACTAAATGGTTGCCTTGTTTGGGGGAAGTAGTAACAGGTTCTTGCTAAATTGATGACTATTGCAATGGACCTGAAATTTTGCAGTTTCTTTGGTTCCGACCAAGGATATTTTAATTTCATAATTTAGAGATTTTTCCAGTTGAAGGCATTTGAGTGATGAATCTTGGTTTTGGTAACTTGTTAGCGAATACATTGTAAGGGGCAGTTGTCATTCTTTTGGGTGGAAGAGGCTCAGTTCATTTTGCAAATTTGCTGTAAATTTGTTTGTCTAACATCGGAAAACTGGTGGTTTATCGCCAGAAAGGATTTTTAAGGCAGGTTTGCAGAATATCCGCAAGCATACATAACAACCATTCCTTCCAAAACAATAAGATCCAAATGTACTGGCCAAATTTCACATGGAAGCAATGCATTATTTGTTTCATTCTAAAGTACCAATAGCTGTATTTTTTTATAATTTCTGACGCAGGATTGCGGTGACTAACATGTGGCAATTCACCTTCCATTTGGTCCATGTTTAATAATACACCCATTACCGGTAAAACAAAAAAAAACATGCAGTCTATTCATATAATGACCAAACGATCAATTTAAAAACGCCCATATTAAATGATTCTTATTTTGTTAACGTAAATGTATATCTTCTGGGAATTTCACCAATAATCATACCTTACCATCAACGAATACTCTCATCCAGGAACATACATTTATAACCATTGTGTTCCACTTGATTATCCTATTAGGCAGGAACAGCTTGTAGAAAATCAAAGAGAAAGGAAAACACTGCACTAAATAACAGATATCTAATTGTCTAACATCAGTCAGAGATGAAAAGAAAGTCAAGGAAACAAAAAAAAAATAAGTCCAGCAAACCCATCTCATGATTATTAATGGCACTTCATTTAGCACACATACATATCGTTGACGAGCAACCATTTTGAAAGTTATAAACATCGACCTATAGGCCAAGATAGCAACCACCACCGCTGTGCGGTATGTTGTTGATATTTGTAGGTAACACATGTCGGTTGGAAAATCAACAAACGTTTTAACAGAAATTATGAAAATACAGGGGAACATATTTTTTCTGATGCTGTTTGATACAAAAGTAGGAGAAGGTGGTGTTCGGGGGACACATAATGATTAGGTTTTATATTATTATAAGGATTTGATTTTATTTCTATGTACATGACAAAGAGAGCAATTCAATTCTGTCAGTACTCAGTAGTTATGCCGCGACTAAAGTCACTGAATAAAATTCAAATAAATTCCGAATAAAACTGCTTACGCTTGGGCTATTAAGTAAAGTTAATTCCTCACTAGTGATCTTGCATAAAGGCCCATAACCACTTGTAACCATGTCGCAATTGCTTGTAAATTAAATGTGTAATTTTGTAGTTGTTTAAGAAATACATAAAAAAAATGTTGCCCATAGGCATAGGTACTTAAACGAACGGACCCAACTTTCCCTTACCATTATTTTTGTGGGATATACTTTTTTTTCATGTTCAATTAAATTGGAGAACAATTTATGACTAATGAGCTGCTGTACATCATTTTGCCATTTTTGGGATTAGTTTCCCTTCATAGCAATTATTTGTTAGTATTTTTTTTATGTGTTTTAAAAGAAAACCAGTTTCGTTAATTTTGTGGGATTAGAGAACAGATTTTGTAGGTTAGTACAGTACAAACTATGTTCGGTATCGAAAAGTAATTATTTGAGGTACACAATTTTAATTACGAGATATCATTAACCAAATCGTACAAATCGAAAAGCAAAAGCAAAAGAAAAACAAAGTATCTTGTTTAATTGACTAGTCTGAACGAGAACGATTTCGGGATTAGTTGAACCTTACTCAATCATCGCCCACTCAAGTTAAACGCCCGACCTTCAAAACAATGCAGCTCAACCACAAACACCATCCCATTCATCTGAAATTTCTTTCCACTATATTTAAGTCTACCTCAACTAAAAGATAGACGATTTTATCTGCACTCAGCTCTGACTAAGCAATAATTTACAATTTAAGGTGGTAATGAAAGGTTTATTTTTAACTGCTGAGAGAAAAAACCTATGTTTGTCTTCGTCTTCGATAAGGTTGGTTAACTTTTAAAAGAAGAATTCACTTCAAAGAAACGAAAAACAAAATCCCACATTGGTGTCATAAATTAAGCCATGTTCAACTTGACCTTCCTTATGTGCTACAGTTTGTGTTGAGCAACAGGGAAATTGTTTATTGCAACGCCTAATTAGAGTTCTATACTATGAATCATGATTTTCATTACAAAAAATGCATATTTTAATTAACTTTCACGCAACACTGCAAAAGGTTTATTTATCGTCCCTCTATGTAACAAAACGCATCAGTGTTTCGTGTAAATATAGGTCGGTGATATCCATAAATAATATAAATGCCAACTCATTAGTTCGACTTTAGACTGCACTCCATGTGGTAAATTAAGCTTCAATCTCCAAAGATACCCCAACTGTGTGAGCATACAAAAAATTTCGCCCAACACACACTGTGCCCGAACGTGTAACCGTGAATTTTTGGCACGAAAAGTACACGTTCGCAAATACATCTGTGCTTCATCCATACACGCGTATTTTACTTCTTTTTTTTTTAATACGTTAAAATAAGTGTTAATAACTCTACCGCAGTGATGGGTGCCATTTTTAAGGAAGTTCCTGCGTGGGTTCTTGCTTCCTTTTCCTTGAAATTTTTCGCTGAAATTGTTATTTATCGTTTGTTGGGGCAAATTGATTAGCATAACTAATCGAGGAAGTTCATAACATTTTGAGGGTGAAATTCACTTCGAAATAGTGTTCATTAGTACTTTAGCTGTCAAACATGTGGCTGGATTTTTTTTTTTTTTTTTTTTTTTTTTTTTTTCTTAAGCCGAATTAATCTCATATAAAGCGAAAATGATATCCAGGTAGGTGGTTGGTAACTGACAAAAATTGTAAGTCGAAATTTGGAAGAAGAAGTTTCTATACTCGTGAGAAAGAGATGAACAAGTATGGGATTTTGGGCGATTGAAAACAAATCTGGGTGATAATGAACAACCATCTTGTATGCCGACAGCGATCCAAAGATTTAGAGAAGTTGTGTGAAAATGTTTGTCTGAAATTTTGCCATAAACTCGGTCATATACAAAAACAGACAGAGGATGTGTTTTTGACGTTTATTTTTATTTATTATTTGAGAGGGGTTATTGTACTGCGACCTTTTGGTCTATTGTACCCCCTGCTTAAGCCTCAGAGTGGTTTATTCCCTCAAAAGAGTTCCCCTCATAGTATAAATACTTTCGAAATCATTTTAGAGGTTTTAGTAATCTTCTTTCTACTTGGCGGAAGAAATTCGTCCTATAGCACTCTCTCCAGTCCAGTTTCCTTTAAGAATCTAAGGATGAGAGCTGGCTCTAGTGACTGTATTTCCTCAACAGATAGTTGGTACTTGCCCAAGTATTTCAGTCTTTTGTGGGTCAGTGCCCCACATGATCCCAGCAAGTGTTCTGGGATTTCACTGGACTCATCGCAGAATCTGCAGAGACCTTCTTCAGATATACCCAGTTTCCTGAGGTGTTGCTTGAGTCTACGGTGCCCCGTTAGGATACGAAGGTTATTTTTGCTTATGCCGCAAGCTTGGAATCTTTTCCGGTTGTATTGTCCCAGAAGTTTCTTGGCCTGCCTCATGCCCTGAGTCTTATGCCAGGTTTTTGCCCTGTTTGCTTTCTCTAGTTTCCTAAATTGTTCTTTGAGGGCGTGATTCCCTATTCCGCAGGTTCAGGACCTATAAAAGTTTCTGATGCTCTTAGCAATTTTTTTTGCAGAAGGCCCCCATGTTTCGGTTAAACAACGCTTTTCGGACCTACCATTACCAACTTCTAAAAGCAACAAACACACCCAGTTGGAGGTTCACCGCCAGCATGGACAACTGTAACATCTTATAAAATTCTCCTTCATTTTATGGCTTTCTGCCTACAAATAAACCACCTCTTGTACCCAATTATTTGAATCTCTGGTACCATTATAACTTATCTATCTATAGAACTGCACTCACCTACCTCGAATTTCTCGATACTCGTATATCCCATAAAATAACATCCCGTGCAATAAAGTCACTCATTGTCTGACATATCCATAATCACTTCCAATTTTCTTAACCACCATAACCCTTCACAGACATAGATCGGCAAAATAGGTTCAAGAGAAATTCCTATACACTTAACATCAGCACAGTCTAAAGAACACCACTATGCACACCTAATTACCGAATATAATAAATTGTGGCGACGACTTAACTAACCAACCTACCAACCAGTCCTTTCCAACTTTATCCAATATGTGAGCTGCGTTCGTAATCCAAACTGCGTATCGAATCGAATGTCTCTATATATACGATAAAAGCCTAGCTCTAGTGGTGTGACTTGTCCACCATTACCAGGGCAGTAATAAATGTTAATCCATTATTTGATTTATGAAATTTTATTCTCGCCTCTCTTCCTCTCAATTTTTATGGTATCTCCCAATCGAACCGCCACCACCGCACAAAGTCATCGAGTTCCACTGACGGTAGAGGAAGAACCAGGACAAGCCGAAAAGAGTGCGAATAGCAAAAGTGCCACAAAAGTGAAACATGAGAAACCACTTCTTAAAAAAAAGTGTAAGAATAACTCGCACTCATCTTAGGCGATGTTCTAAGGCATATCCCTTTTGAGTTAAAAAAAAAAAAAACTATTACCGCACTCTTTTCCAGACCCGCCCATGGATAGCGAAACAGGGTGAGAGCTGAAACGGTTCTTGTGTGGCTGCACAGATGCAGCAGGAGCCCCACCATGATTATTGCCATCATCATCTTCGTTGTCCTCATAGGACATTTTCTGTTCGAAGGTATCTACAGATATAGATGCCATTTATTATCCAATTGAATGGTCTTGCATGGCCTCTTCTCCTTAGATAGAAAGCCGAGGAGCAACAGAAGATGGAAGAGAAAAAAAGTGACTAAGGTGTTTAATTAAATTAAAATCATTCCATCGGCAAAAATGGCACTGTTCAGTCTCTTTTCTCGTATTTTATCGATACTATCCGAACATACGGGTATTGGGCTTGCATATAAGTAAGAGTGGAAGAGATGGCTGTTTGGTTCGTATGGGCGACCACGACCATAGACTCGGGGACAGTCAGAAGGAGATGGTGAAGTGACATTCTCATAGGAAGGTGTCGGGTGACAATTAAACACAATGTTCGACTCCATTAAAAATAAAGATACGTGGTATTTAAAGGATATTTCTTATAGCGTATGGCATTCATATTCTATTTCTCAATAATTAGAAAAAATAGCAACACCCAGAAAATCTCCGCACATTCAATGAAACCCCAAGAACACTTCATCGAAAAATTTCCCTTTGTTGCTGCACTCATTTCCATCCTAGGCGCATAGGGTGAGCACTTAACCTCATCATAGTCTCCATTTGTTTTCAGACATTCCACATCATCTAAAAGAAGTACACGTAATTCACCGTAGAATAAGGAAAATGCTTCCATCGACAGGCAAATGAGTCAGATATATATACGTCTGTACATGGAACACCGCAGCATGAGGAATCGCATTAGCATTTATGCATTCCTACTCTTAGACAACAATTGTGCCGCCACTATTAGTGGGATTCGTAATAAGATCGTGCGGAAATATTGATTTTGTGTTGCTAAACAATTTCGTTTTCTTCACAAAGAATTTTCTATCATCTGCGGTACCTACAGTCGGCGTGGATACTCATCTGATTTCTCTCCTTCATGTCTGACACTTGCGTTTCATTCAAGACTGTTCAAGTGGTGAAATTTTCAGGCACCTCCGTATCTCTTAATCTTTCCGTGGAAATCTCTTCGACTAGAGTACCACACTTCAGTGAGGCTTTCTATCGGTTCTGTGAATCATATTTGAACTCCGTTTCAAGATGTGGCGATATTCGGTTTTCTAAATCAAACAATTTCTTAGAAAGTATTCGTGTCCGTGTACATACCCGGTGTTGATTCTATAAATCTTATTAGGAATTTTTTTTTTTGGTTCAGATATCGCGTGTTTTTAGTTCAAATAATGCCAATGGCGGTTTAGAAGGTAAGGGAATTTTAAAAGCTTTTAAATCTCCGCAGGAGGTCTCTGCCACAATTGAATTGGTTTGTTTTTTTTTTTTTTTTTTGTTTAAGACAATTACATGAATGGAAAAAAAATCATATTGATACTGCTGGCGGTCAGTTGGTGCCCAGTTCGTTTACCCACAAGATCAAGAAACTATACCCAACCGCTGAACCACTTTCGGCTGACATTCGAGTAAACATCAAGTGAGCACTTATGCGATTGAGCTGGATTTGACATCTATAGGGAAATTATTTTTTTTTTCTATTTTGATTTCATGATACTTTATTTTGTCGCTGAGAGTGGAGAGAGGCAGTTTCAAGAAAATTAGATTAATATGATATTGATTAATGGCAACAAGGTTCAAACTTGAGTTGAGAGTTTGTCGCAATGGGTATACGTATACCTATACATGCACGTGTGGAATTGAAATGGCGATAAGAACTTTAGTTGCTAAAGCATGTCTCCTGGCTTAACTATGCCAATCGATCAAAGTCAAAATTCTACAGATTTAGTTCGCGGACAGAATACTGTCTTTTGTTTCATGTGTTTCTTTTTTTTCTGGTTTAGAATTCGCGGTTGATTTGTGTGGCGAATATATTGAGAAGTCCACCCGATTTTAAGCCGCTTAAATTGTATGGTCTGGTGTTGGACCTTTGTTGGGCAATTGAATGCGGTCTGAGCACATGACAGCACAGCTTGAAGAGTTTTCGAAAACACGTAGATACACATATGTTTGGTACATCTATACAGCAGCAAAGCGTTTGAACTACTGCTTTTGAAAAGAAAAAAAATGTTAGGTGCCTATGTTCGTGGTTGTGTGGATAGACTCCCGGTTCATCCCAAATATTTTAACACAATATATAGGCCATTTTAGAAGATAGGTAAATATTTTACAAATGGTAATAATTTGTACCCAATTCTGGACAATTTTCGTGATTTATCAAATGCAACAAATGCTCTTTTGTTTAAGTATTTACTTCCCGGTAGTTGTAATTTTTAGTTATTGAAAAAGAGTAATTGAATTTTCGCTTATTCTTTTGTTTAGTTTCTTGACTCGCAAAATTAATGCCCTCTTATTTACCCAGTATCAGATTAGGGAAATTTTCCCTATTTTTGGAGTTTATATAACATTTCTATTGATTGTACGGATTGCAACTTCATCAGTTGTCAAACCCGAATATGACTGAAAGTTCTCCTCGTAACCCAACCGCGTCTCATTGTGCAGCAGCTGGGTTCACATACGCATTATTTCATTAGTTAAAATTAAGTAATAACTATATCATTCGTTTAGAATAAGATATTTGAATTAAATAAATATTATTGCAACGTTTGGTTCGCTTTTGATATTTTTGCAAATACTTCATATATAGGCAACTTTCCGAAGAGTTTTGTAAGAGTCTTTCGTTGACGCAATAATTTTGTTTCCTTAAAAATTCGGAAGGCCGTTTTAGTAGAGTCATTTCCAAATATTTGGCCTCATTCGCAAATCGAGCTTGTACCATACGTTTGAAATTACCGCCATGTATTTATATTTGTTTAGTTCTACGTCAACAGTGTTGTTCCATGCAGGCCTTGTTTTCATAAGTCTAGTATCCTGCTCGTTTCTTTAAACAATCATCTGAACACACCCATTTGACAGATCAATTTCTTTTGCAATTTTATTGAATTTGTTAAAATGTATATTTTTTGTTTGTTTTAACGAATTAAAAAACAAATATATACGAGTATTATATTTTGTTATTTTGGTTGTTGTTTTTTATTCTTAAATTTTTCATTTGAGATTTTTGAAGGTGTCCTCTTTTTGCTGTACGTGGATCTGGTCACCCTCGCCATTGACATATGGTTTTTGCCCCATCTTTCTAATGCGACCATTTATATTTTATGTAGAGAAACGAAGTGAGGACTAGGAAAGCAGGATACAGGATTCCACTCCAACGAAAAATGCAGAGTGTACAAACACTTTCAAAAATATTAATAACAATTTGGTAGACAAGACAATGACAACACTTTTACAATCAACAACGAATCAACTAAATCCCACACATCACAATAGGAGCAATTAAATGCCGATAAAACGGCACAGCACCCTACACACCGCAACAACAAAAACATCTTACCTCACTACGGAATCACGTTCGTTTTAAAATTTGCCACGGTTGAAAAGGGAAATGCCCGTTTACGCTTCACTCACATTGGTAGGGCTCAACTAAAGGGCTACGATCTAGAATGAGTGCATTCGTATAGGCGCACTCACACACAGACTCGGGACTGTGCGCATTTTCTCAGAAGAGAAAAACCAAATCAACGGCAATCTTCTTCAGAAAATTGCACATGCATTCCAGAAGTTCTACGCAAATCATTAAATCACCATCATCCATACGGCATGACGCAAATTATTTCAAATTTCATTCAAATCCTAAATGCTATAACTCACCTTAGTGCTTGTGGTCCTTGGTGTGCCGCCCAACGCAATGGCGTACACTTCGATCTCGTACGTATCTACTCCAGATTCTCGATCCAGTTCTTTCGCTGTAGAGAGTATTCCCAACTTGGTATCGATGTCGAATAGACGATCCACTTGTTGATTTGCACCGCCATTGCTGCCGACACTTGTCACGTTCGTTACGTAATACTCAATTTCGGCGGAATTGAGGCGAGCACTGACCGTAAGGATACTCGTTCCCGTCGGTTCGTTTTCGTAAACACTACCGATTTGTTCGCGTTGATCGAACACCGGACCGTTATTGTTCGATGAGGTTGCTATGATCGTTATGTAAGCATCGGAGCTTTTACGTTCGGATTGCACTGCTTCGTCGGTGGCTTTAAGAGCGAGTTGGTACCGTACCTCGGGGGTGGTGATTGATCGTCGCAGCGAAATCGCTCCGGAATTTCGATGAAGTTTGAATAGGTCTGCGTTTACAAACACCATTTCGTAGGTGACCAAGCCATTGGTACTGGAGTCAGCATCGCGCGCGATCACATACATGATCACTGATCCGTCGCGTCCGGGCGTTACATGATTTTTACTGTGGAGCGGCAGAACAGCCGCATTCATTGACACGAAGATTGGGGCGTTGTCGTTGATGTCCTCAACGATTACTGTCACAAGTTTTTCGGCTGATAGCCTCTTTGCAGGAGGATCGGCTTGATCGGTAGCCACAACTGTCAGGCGGAAGGTGTCGATCGTCTCTCGATCGATTTGTCGTAGAGTGTGGATCACTCCGGTAGTTGGATTGATGCCAAAGTGTCTGCCACCACTTACTTCGGGCTCCTGCTTGGAAATGTCGTAGGTGACCTTGCCATTGGCTCCTGAGTCGGGATCCTCAGCCGTCACGGTGACAATTGGTGTTTTGATGCCGATGCCCTCCTTGATCTGGCGCACTATGGCGGTGTTGGGAAAACTGGGCGGGTTATCGTTTTCGTCTACCACGTTCACCGTGAACATTATTGTCGTAGACAGCCTCGGAGTGCCTCCGTCTGAAGCTGTTATGTTTAGCACATAAGTGGTTGTGTCCTCATAGTCCAAGGATTTGTGTAAATATAACGATCCACTGATCGGATCAATGTGAAATGTATCCTTCCGATTACCCGCAGATATGGAAAACGCCACCTGACTGTTCACTCCCAAATCTGAGTCACTAGCTCTAAACTTCATCAACTCAGTGCCAATAGGACTCGTTTCCTTCACTGAAATCTGAGTGTCTGTCTGCGTAAACTCTGGCGCATCATCATTCTCGTCCAACACTTCTACACTAATTGTTGTACTGGTTGTCAGCGGTCCCTTCAGAGCAGCATCGCGCGCAACGACTTTCAATTTGTAGGCCGCCTTCGTTTCACGATCCAGCTGCTTGGCCAACGACACTTGACCCGTTGCGTCATCAATCGCAAACCGCCCATCCTGATTGCCATCGGTGATCGAGTAATACACATCCCCATTGAGACCCTCATCCGCGTCGATCGTGTACACTCGTACCACCTGTGTTCCAACACTAGATCCCTCCGATATCTGCACTTTGTAGGGCGCCCGCAGGAATTGCGGTGCATTATCATTAACATCCGTAATGAAGATCTTCACTTTGACTTTATCGCGCAATCTTTGCAGGCCATTATCACTGACGATCGCCTCCAACTGTAGGAAATTCTGATGGTGATTCTGCACCAGATCCTCACGATCGAACGGATGCAGCGTCTTTATAAAACCGTTTCGCGAATCAATCGTAAAGTCTGCCTCCTGCGAGGACAATGAGAAAATCAACTCCGCATTGCGACCAATGTCACGATCGTACGCGGTCAGCTTGCCAACAAATGAGTCCACCGGCTCATTCTCCGGTATGCTGAAGGTGAACGTTTGATTGGTGAACTGTGGCGCATTGTCATTCTCGTCGATGACATGAATGATCACCGGCACCACAGATGATCGAGACGGCTCTCCAGCGTCCTTGCAGGCTATTGTCAGTGAGTAGTAATCCTTTTCCTCCCTATCCAATTGGGACTTCACAAACAAATACCCATCGGGAAAGATGCCAAATTTCCCCTCAACATTGCCCTCGATAATTTCGTAGGATATGCGTCCGTTTGCGCCCAGATCAGCATCAGAAGCGGCCAGTGCAAAGAAGCGTGCGTTCACCGGTGTCGACTCCAACAGAGATGTCTCGTAGGAGGTATGATCGAAGACAGGTGTATGATCGTTAACATCGGCTATCTGTATAGTGATGGTATTCTTGGAGGAGAGCGCCGGCGTACCACCATCAGTCGCTGTCAGCTCGACGTGCAACACTGTCCCCGGTTCGGCGCGGATCGGTCGATTCAGGTACAGCACACCAGTTGCTGCACTAATGCGAAATTGCTCATCGGGATTGTATGTTAGACTGTAGGAGACACGACTATTAATTCCAGAGTCTCTATCACGAGCCCGTGACAAGTATACCTCTTGACCAACAGCAGAGTTCTCAGCGAGCAGGATCTCGTCACGATCGTGGGCAAAAATTGGCGCATTATCGTTTAGATCTAGAATCGATATGTTCACTGTGGTACGGCCGTATGCCAATCCGGATCGGGCAACGATCGTTAGGGTATATTGAATCATCGATTCACGATCGATCCTCTTCGATGTTGTTATGACCCCGGTGCGACGATTTATTTCGAAATTCTCCTCAGGATCGCCGTACACAATGGCATACTCAATGGCTGGCTGCTGTTTGTTGCTGGGAGATTTCACCTGCACACTGCCTACTTCTCGGCCGATGTCGGGATTCGGACTGCTCTCATGATCCTCAGTGATCTGGAATTCATATCCAGTGAAAGAGTCAAATTCTAAACTTTCCATTTTCGATTGTTTAAGAATCTCAACGATCGCGTCCCGCTCGGAGCGTTGTTCGCCATGATCCTTCGCCGATATGATCAGTTTGTAGAGGGCTTTGTTGCCGCCACCGCCGCCTCCAGTGATGCCACCATTGGTAGCACTGTTCGGTTGTCGCGGACTACCACGTAAGCTGATCACCCCCGTGCGAGCTTCGATTGCAAATAGACCATCGCCGCCGCTCTCCAGGTTGTAGGTAATTAAAGCATTATCACCGAAGTCACGATCTGTCGCAGTTACCTTCAGTATGGATGCACCGATCGGTGTATCATCGGCGATCGTTTGGAAATATTGTTTCGGATAAAATTCTGGACTGTTATCGTTGATATCCTCGACGGTGAGGTACACGGTAGCCGTTGATGATTGTGGCGGTGCGCCCTGATCGCGAGCCACCACAAAAATCTCATAATGTGCGATCGTCTCACGATCGAGCTGATGCTTTGTGGTTAATTGACCAGTCAACGAGTCAAGGGCGAACTGATCGGGATACTTCTGTTGAACGATCGCGGGCAGCGTGTAGGTGACGCTGCCATTCGTGCCCTGATCGTGATCGGCAGCTGTAAGCATGGCTACCAGTGTCTGGGCCGGGGTGTTTTCGCTGAGGCTCACGTTGATGTGTGACTGCGAAAACTGTGGCGCCTCGTCGTTCTCATCGAGTATGGTGACTTTAAGTTGGGTATATGCCCACTTTGGATTAGGACCACCATCCCTCGCAGATATGCTCAGCTCCACGGTGCCCTTGATTTCACGATCCAATTTGGCGCGTGTTGTTATCAGTCCCGAGGCTGGATCAATGGCGAACCACTGATGGTTATTGCCCGAGACGAAGTCGTAAAAGATCTGTGCATTCACCCCAGTGTCCTCGTCAGTGGCGGTGATGCTGGCCACATAGGTGCCTGTTGGTGCCAGTTCGCTTAGCACCGCAGAGTATTCCGACTTCTCAAACACCGGCTCGTGGTCGTTGACATCGTTCACATGAATGATGAGGTATGCGGTAGCGGTCCGTTGTGGACTTCCTTTATCAATGGCCACCACTGTTAGGTTGTACTTGCCGATCTCCTCGCGATCAAGAACACCATGTACACGCACTATATCAAAACTAGGCGTCTTTTCCAGTCGAAAGTGATGCATCTCATTGCCAGAGATAATCCGTATGCTGGTGTCCCCGTTCAACCCCTCGTCCATGTCGACCACAGATACCGCAGCTACAACACTGCCGTTGATTGCGTTTTCGTCCACAGTGGCAAAACTGCCCGTGGGGGGAAAATATTGAAATCTTATCACAGGATCGTGATCATTCGTATCCACTAGATTCACTGTGACATAGGTACGTCCGTCCTGACGAGGTGATCCATGATCGCGGGCAAACACCGTAAACACGCAACTTTTCGGACAACTACTTCCCGGTCGCTGGTTGTCCTGACAATTTTGTTGCGGACAAGACAGGCGTTCAGTCGTCGAGATGTCACCTGTCTCTGGATCCACTGTGAACTGAGTCTCTGTGTCGGACAGATAGTATGTGATCTTACTGTTATCACCGAGATCGTTATCGGACGCCATCACTTGCAGAACCGGTGTACCTGGCGGCACCGACTCATTCAGCGACACGATGTAGTCACTATGATCGAATATCGGCGGATTGTCATTGACATCGACAATGGTCACATTCACCTGCAAATAGCCATGCTGCGGTGGATTACCGCCATCACGTGCCGAGATGTTAAGCGAGTAGAATCCCCGACTTTCGCGGTCAAGTTTTCCGGTTGTCTCTAGGTGTAGATATGACACATCACCGCTAGGATTAGTGGTCACCGCTAGGCGGAACTTGTCATCATGATTGCCGTCCACTATGCGATAGTCATCGGTGACACTGTTCACACCGATATCACGGTCCGTTGCCGCGTCCAGCAGGAGGCGAGTTCCTGGCGCAGCACTCTCCGAAAATGAAACGGCTATGCTCGGTTCGGGGAACTCCGGCGGATTGTCGTTCACGTCGAGCACTGTGATGCGAACTTCAATGGGATAAGTCGGCTGACTGGACAGCACAACCAGATCGTAGCGGTCGCGCATTCCTTCGCGGTCCAGCACCATATTCGTTTTGATTTCACCTGAATTCTGGTCGAGGGTGAACTCCCGTGGCGGTTCATTGAACCGATACGTGAACCCCAGCTTAGTGGGGATGAATCCGACCACCGTTCCACGCGGCTGACCCTCCAGGACCTCCAATTGAACTCGTGTATCAACTGCGCGTGACTGCATTTGCGCACTGCCATCGGCGGATGACCGCCGTCGTGGAAACGCTGTATATTGGGCGGATGAGGATAGCAAACCTCCCGGACCCGGGCCGGGTACATGCACACCATTCACGGCTACGCATAAAAGACTTAGAAATCCGATTGTTATCGCCAGCAGCCATCTGCTGGTAAAGTACTTCCTTTGTTTGTTTACTGATCTTGCTATACTCCTTAATTTGTTTGTTCTTCTTGTTGGTGGTTTTGTTTTCACTACTCCTGTAGATATGACACTCATTCTGGGCACCGATTCTATCACCAATCGGCTGCAGAACGTCATAATGGCTTACGTGCGAAATTTTTAGACGAATTTTGCTTCTCTTGATTTTTGTACCTTTGATCTAAACATCGATCCATCAGGCGATAAACACGACTTGTATATTTGGGGTGGTTCCAGAAAAAGGAATCGAACTCATGGAACTTTTTTCTTTTTATATTCGTTTCCCGGCGCACTTTTACGAACACACTCATTCCATGGATGTTTCTGCGACGTTACCACGAAACCGCGCCATTTTACAAATAACCGCAAACGAGTTTACCGATAACCGAAGGAATTTTTATCCTTTTTTTTGGCGAAGCAGTAATTATAAATTTTCCCTATAAATATGGTTTTTCGATTTTACACTATTTACCGCGACACCAATTTCGATATTCTCTTTGCCTACGATTGGATCAGCATTTCTGGAAAGAAAATAAAAGCTGACGTTAGTTTGGATGTTTGCATTAAATTTCTTTGAACATCGAGAACAGTTTAGAATTGAAAACAGAAATATTTGTGAACTCAACATTACTCTTGGATTGGTGTAAATTTGTCGAATCGAAGTGTTTTTTTTTTTTTTTTTTTTTTTGTATATAAATCTACAGGACGAGCCAAAAATGCTGAGTCGATTTCAAGTGACACATGTAAGCATGGGGGCAATACTGTTGACGTTTTTCTTAGCACCTATACTTAAAGACGTTCACTGATTTTTGTTTAAATTCACCAAAAGTCCTCGAATTGGCATATTTAAAAAAAAGAAAATAAATGAACACTTGACTGGAAATCAAAAATTCAAACAGGGTGAATCGTATATAATTCTCTTTCGAAATTTTCGGTCTTAAATTGTTCTATTAAACTTCTCCCTTAATATGTCAAAATTCTTATTGCGTGTGCTCCTGCTCAGTCGCCTTTGAGAAATCAGCTCATTTGACTTGTGCTGCTTCGGGAAAGGTTTTTGCGTGAATTTACTGTCAAAACGTTAGTGAAGTTGCTGTCGGAATTAGTGTTTTGTGTGAAAATTTTGTGGGTAAGTGTTTTCAAATGTGTTTTTCCATAAAATATATTATTTTTCATTAAAATGAGCTTTTAAATGTGAAAAATGTCTGTTTTTACTGTCGATTTCAAGAGTGCCTTGAGGGCCGGGGATAGGCAACTCGATTTTTTATTTGTTTTAAACTGAGTACGCCAAATGATAAATAAACCTTTTCTGATCATCTTGTATAAAAAAAGCCGTTAAAATTCAAAGTTTTCCCGTCTTCGCCCACCCCTTTTCAACAAGAAATCTTGGTGGCCGTAGGACACACGTTTTTTTAACTCCGGCCCTTCGTTTTATATTAAGTTTAAAACAATTGTTTTTAAGGTTCTCACTTACTTTCCCAAAATATTCAAATTCTTGTTTTAAGTCGCTGAAATATAGCCCGGGCAAATGAGAAGCACGCTTAGGACAAGAAAAAGTGTGTCATTTTATATAACGGCACACATTTTGAACAAGTCTTACTTGAAATCCGTGAAAAAATATGCCAATCAGAGCAGCAGCAAGAAGGTTTAATATACTAAGGACGACTCTTCAGGACCGCGTTCACAAAAGAACAGCGGATAACCTTGTGGCCCCAAAATTCTTTTCAAAGACAGCAAACACGGTCAGAAATGGTATTACCGTTTTATGCGACGCCATCCCGATTTAAGCCTATGAACCGCTGAAACTGTTTCTAAAAGCCGAGCTTTAATAACAGAGGAAGCAATAATAAAATGGTTGAGAGAGCTCAAAGAATAATTAACACAAGAAGATGCTTATACATTCTTGATGATTCTTTCAGAATTTTGAACGACGATGAAACGGGTTTCAGTATGGGTCCAAAAACTCTAAATGCCATTGCTCCAAAAGGAATCGAAAACCTTTTCCAAATCTTTTAAAAAAATGTTCCTAACATTAAATTTAAGGATTTTTTTAGTTTTTCTTGTGCTGTAATTGTTTTAGCCTTTAAAAAGGAATTTCAATTTATTTATATTTTTATTTTTATTAATTATTTTTTCTTAACTTTACTGTAATCAAACATTTAAATAAAACATTTTAAACAATAAAAGCCCTTTCATTACTGG
The DNA here is from genome assembly GCA_949126925.1 of Cheilosia vernalis. Classification (NCBI taxonomy): domain Eukaryota; kingdom Metazoa; phylum Arthropoda; class Insecta; order Diptera; family Syrphidae; genus Cheilosia; species Cheilosia vernalis. The sequence continues at coordinate 11,212,064 of OX421362.1, forward strand.
GTGGCCGAAGATGGGACACGAGCTGTTCGGAAAAAGAAAACAAGGGGCCACTGGAAAAAAAGGAAATAAATATTTTTTTATTTATTTTACAGACGAAGAAATTAATAAAGAAAAATTTACTTAAAGAATTTTTCGAAAATGGTAACATTTGTTGTTACTGTCATATATTTTATGACGAAAAATCCTTAAGGGGCCGGCCACTGGCCACTCTACCCTATAGTTTAATGTAAGCATTTTTCTTTTGATTGTATAAATGCCTTTTTGATAAGTCAGATAATTCCTGTAATTCACTTAGCTAGACCCGTCCCCCAGCTATATAAACACTTGACTAATATCGTTTTCTTTCCTTACATGGAAGTGCTAATCACACACACAATTACTATCCCTAAAAGTCTATATTTATCACTCTTACACAAAGCAAGCGTCAAAATTAATGTTCCCCATCGAACAGGGAATAATTACGCACATTTTTCAATGTCAATGTGGTGGCAACGAACTATCACACTGTTGGATGAATCAATTTACTAATTTCGATTTATAAAAAAAAAAAGTGAAATAAAAAAAAGTTTTAAAATAAATTGCTATTCCTAATTTATTGTTATTTATGGTGTGATATTTCTTTTAACCAGAAAATGCAAATCAAGTTTTTGATTTTTTTTCCCACTACGCTTTGTAATAGATTCATTCCAATTGAAGGTGACAAATCATTCCTTTTAGGCTTGTTTTGTCCGAGGAAAGAAACACTCTGGATTGGTTGATTGAGTGTGTGTATTTAATTGTCACCGCATACCTTTGTATAGATATCGTTATATTATCATAGTTGAATATCTTACTGAAGATGTGATTGGTGATGTAGATTGAGGAGACAACGAAGCACCTGAAAATGGTATACAATATACATCTTACTTGATGTCTCTTTCATTGTTATTAAATTTCTGTTTTTTTTTTCCCCGAAGTTCATTATAGATTATGGAATTTATATGCTAATTGGATCTTACTAATAGTATCTTCATATTTCTTGAAAGAAAAAAAAAGAAGGAAAAGAATTCAAATTAAGACCGACGCCTCTGAACTACAAATTTTTAATTTTAGCCTTTTCGTGGCAAAGAGAATACGTCATGAATGATGGCCATTTATTTGGGAGAGATCTTGGGAATCGATGGTATAGAGATGAAAAATTGATTAAACATTTAAATTTGAATTTAATGCACCATTCCCCAAACCTGTATACGAACCAATCAATGGTGGCCCCAAACAGCAAATGAATGACCTATTTTTGAATTATTTTTTCAAAAAATATGCATGCCCCCTGGCTTTTAAGTTTGAAATTCTAAAAAAAAGGGAAGATAGCATGAATTGAATAAGCACCACATGGAAAAACTGATTCATTCTTGAAGTAAATCTGGTTTTGGTCCTACAAATTTTACCTATGCTGGGTTTATATTTTTCGCAGCATATTTCGAATAATAGACATGTCAAAATATCAACTTATTAGAAAGGAATTTCTCCACTAATAATAATAATAATAATAATATTTGGCGCAACAGGTTTGTAGGGCCTAGCTTCTCGCAACCATTCGTTTTGTGTGATTTTTTAATTTTTTTTGGAACGAATGGAAAGGATCTACAATTGTATGCCGATTCCAAACGGCCGATTGAGAAGCTCTTTCAAGACAGTTTATACTCTCGGATGTTTGTCAGACGTTCGCGGGAGGTGGCGCAGTGAAAAAACCCTGAGTTAGAATTTGGGTTTTTGCGGGATTCGAACCTGGGACCCCTCGCTTAGTAGTCCAACTCACTAACCACTAAGCCACTGCACCTACATTATTTTTTTTATTTATTTGCACCCTTGCATTTTAAGATCTTATAAACCAAGCCAAGCTTCAGTTTAAGAACAATTTTAAGCTTCTTAAAAAAAGAATTAACAAGTTTTTATTAAGCTTAACAAATAATATTAATTTTCCAAATTCGTTCCGCTTTAATATTCCTCATAAACTCATCTGCACCATCAATTCCAATGGTTAGAAAGTGGTTTACTGAGTTCCGTTGTGATCGTACCAGCACAAATGACGCCGAACGTTCAGGACGCCTCAAAGAGGTCGTTACGCCAGAAATCGTTCGTCGATAAAATTCATGGAATGGTATTGGATGATCAGTGAATTAAAATTCGTGAAATGGCTGAAGCATCAGGCATCTCAAATGAGCGGGTACATCATATTTTACATGAATATTTGGACATGAGAAAGCTATCCGCGCGATGGGTGCCGCGATTGCCGTTGACGGAACATGGATCCACCACAACACATTAGAGACCATGGAACAATCAAAACAGTGGGTTTCTACAGGCGAACGTGCACCAAAAAAGGCTAAAGTGAGTGTTTCTGTCAACAAGGTCATGACCACAGTATTTTGGGATGCACGCGGTATCATTCACATCGATTACCTTGAAAAGGGTAAAACGATCACCGGCGCCTACTATTCAGAGCTTTTGGATAGATTTGATTCTGAATTGAAGCAAAAACGTCCGCATTTGGCAAAAGAAAAAGTGTTTTTTCATCAAGACAATGCACGTGTGCAGTCAGCATGGCAAAATTCCACAAATTACGCCATGAACTGCTACCCCATCCAGCATATTCTCCAGATTTGGCTCCTTGCGACTATTTCCTGTTTCCAAACCTAAAAAAATGGCTGGGCAGTAAGAGATTTAGGTCCAATGAAGAGGTCATCATTGAAACAAATTCTTATTTTGAGAGTTTTGAGAAAACCTATTATTCGGAGGGGATACAAAAATTGGAAAAACGCTCCACTTCATAGAGAACTTTAACAGTGAAAACTGGCCATGCGAAGGGTTTCAATAAATTTGTAAGCACAAAAATTCCAAAGGTGCTATAATTTTGGAGTGGCCCAGGTAGTGGTGAAAAATTGGAAGTTGTTATGATTTTTTGAAGCAGCAACTTCTCTTACAGCCATTAAAAAAAACCAACTGCCCCCAAGGCAGACCACAAAAATTAAAGCCACAGGTCAATGTTTAAGAAACATGCGGGTCGTAGTTACATCATTTGCTGTTTCTTAAAATTTTCTGTAAATTCCAGATACCATCAACAAATATTTTTAGATGTCCCATCACATACCTACAACTATACGCTTTACATTTTTATTTGTCGACTTTGCCAAGCATTAGAAAATAAATTTACTACCGTTACAAGAAAAATGCGTTTTAGTTCCTGTTTAGTACCTACACCAATGATTGAAATCTTGTTAAATAAAAAACAGTAATCGGGACTCGGAAAAGATTTCCAGTAAGTGAAGTAGTTATCAAGTCAATACTTTTGTCACTGCTCTTGCAGTTAAAGCGTGATGGGGAAGCATTATCCAGCGACTAATCACGTTAAATACCAAAAATTTTGAGCATATCCTTCATATGATTGGAGATAAATTGATTTGGCATAAGCTGAAGAAAGAATAAGGATAAAGTGATTCTTAGGGTGGACTTAGTTTAACTATTTATCCCCAGCAATCTCAAACGACTTGATAACTACAAATACTTCTTTGTTCTTACCAATCAGAGCTTTGACGGGTTATGTTAGTGAAATAAATTTCGGTTGTGTATTATTTTTCTTTTAAGAATCGAAGCATGAACATTTAGCAAGAAAATGCTAAATGTTTTTGACTATTTTAAGCGACCTATATGAGTATCCATCGGCTTGGGATTAACGCTTGACTTATAGGATTCTACGCTACTCATCATGATTTACCTCGACCTTTATTGAAGTCATTAAGCCTTTTGTAATAGAATATCCATGAGAGTTTGCATGGTCTTTTGTTATTAGTTGGAAATATTTATTACCTCACAAGAAAGGTAGTCGGTCTCAGAATGTATCGGCTACAGGGACGCAAAAATGTTGTATGTCTTGAGCCATTTTATTTCCAAGAATATGAATAGAATCACCCAGCAACTCATACAGGCATCGAGAAAACTAATTAGGCATGCAATGAAATATTACAGAGTCAAATAGACGAACTGTGATAATGTTAACACGCCTTCCCATCTCAAAATTTGGTTGCTTAATATTTTTGTTTATGATAAATGGATCTCTGATGATGAATAGTATAATCGTATTTCAACATAGGAATATGTTGTCAGTCACTATTTATTATAAAGAAAAAAAATTTGTATTATAATTGAAATGGCTTCTGGAGGCTCATGAGACTCAGTTGTGTACTTTAAAAAACCAAACGGAACACCTTAACCGCTCAAAGGAAAGTAGTTTAGGTATATTTATTATGAGGGGAACAAACATCGTTTCAAACCACAAGTTTGTTATGTAACCCTTAATAGCAAGGGTTTTTACATTTAACGCAAAAACGGGGAGAAACGCCTTTTTTATGCTTTGCTTTAACACAATGAAAGAAATCCGGAGATGTCTGTGCATACCTACCCATAATCAGAGAAAGTGTGTAATAGATTACGATCGTTCGCAAGCAGACCCATCTCTCCATTGTGGTGTAGGTATATCTTTTCCATAAATATTTCTGCAATTGTTTCCTATTCAACGCTCTTTTTTTACGTGAATATTGGATAATTTGACGTAAGCAGCAATGCGAAACAGCATTTTTTTCTGTAATTTGTTACATGTAAATAAAATAGCCATGGATCGAATGAAGTGTTAATCTGCACTTGTAGAAGTTACTGTTCCATGAACATATAGCAAATAATAGTGTTCAACAACAAGTAGCCGTTTGATTTTATTTCGAATTGGGTTGTACCTACATTTTGTAAAAGTCTGCTCTCAAATGACACTGGTGAAGCCTGGTTTTGTTCCCCCACATTTGGTAAATGCAAAAAACGACGTTTTCATTATATATTGTGTTAGTTCCAAATGTCGATGTACTACAAAGTCGAAATTAAGCCTCAAATCTTAAAATTTCTTACAAAAAAAGTTTGTCTAGGTTCCTTAGGCAACACTTCACTCCAGGCTGCAATATTTCGTCTCAATTGACACACAGGCCAACGCGATTAAACCACTCTGCGTAGCTATACTCGCATTAAATCTCAATAGTGTTTAGTGAAATTGTCTTGTTTGTTGCAAGGACATGTCTGACCAAACCCTTTACAGCCCTCATTCTAGTAGCAAGAACGATTTGATCTAACCAACTTACAGCGACTAGGTAGATAAACTATTTATTTTTTGCTAAACTCCGTCCCCAAATCAAAGTAAAAATAAACCAAAGACGAAAAACATTTTATTGATATTTCCTTCCAAAGTCAACAACGCGACGCGATTGCAAACATTTATGACAACGAAAGGGAAAAACAAGTTTTTAGTTACATGCGCGCACGCGCATGAGGATATCATCGAAGGAAAAACTCCAAACTCAAACGAAAGAGATGGACAAACGAAACAACAGAGATGAAATAGCAAATCAAGATAACCTCCCATACAGGTGAAAATTCAAGTTAAAATTATACTTCGTGCTACCTGTGTTCTTTTCGTCGTCATCATCATCGCTGGTCGGGTGTATTTTCTTTTTCGTTCTTCTAATCCATCTCTATTTTATCTTCTCATTCGTTTTCGAATATTTCTTTAGGTCAAAAAACAGGATTTTCAAAACAAGGTAGATAGGTACTCAAAATGAAAGAGGAAAAAAAATTGGAATTTTGTTATAGGAATGGAATCTAAAACGACAACCGATGGCTTGTTGGTGGTAGTATGGTTATGTCTGCGGTGCTTGGTAGATTCCAGGAATCAACAAAGGAATTATGTTTGGCTAAATTTGATTCAAGGAATTTGGGTATCCTTGGTAGTTTTTTGTTGTCCTTTTGCTTTTATTACTTTTTTCTTTGTATTTTAGCTGTTAAACTGACAAACACTGTTATTGAGCGTTGAGCAAGAAGTGCAAAGTTTGTATTAGTTAAGCGAAATGGAAATTGTTTGATTTATAGAAAACAAAATCGGAAGACTGTGCCACTTAATTAGAATTTCGTTTGTGATTGTGAGTCATGACTGAGGTTTTTATTTATGTGCGAATGAGATTGTGGTAGGTATTAGGCGACCCAACAAAAATGAAAAGAGTTGGAAAGATATGAATATAAATAAGAAGCGCATAGCTACTGTTTTGTGGCTGCTGATTTCTTGATAACGTAACATGGAGAAGCGCTATTAATTTGAAAAACGTACACATTGTAAGTGTGTGGAAATCATCGCCGGTGAGATGGGTTTCATTTTATAAATCGTGGCATACCTACAAATGATTTATTAGGAAAAGATAAGCTTTTACATACCTACCTACAGTTGGTGTAAATTTAAGCAACCCAAAAAAAATTAAAGTAATGTGTGGTAGGTAATAGGTAGGTACCTATGAGGAATTGAGACAAAACGGATTTAGCTGGCTTATGTAGGTATCATCAGTTAAAGAGAAAACTTGCGTCCTAATTTCAGTGTTGTGCAGTCTGTGTATGAATTTGTTCATCAAAGAAACGGGTCCAGGACCTCTAAATGGTAATAATGAATTATCCCTACACCCTTAAGAACACAAACGAATGTGTTAACTGTTACAAATACCGCAAATATTTACCTGTCAGTTTAATTGCGAGAAGAAGGCTCCTATAGTCGCTATCGTATTGTAACTACTCAAACTAAATATTTTGTTGGTCACAATGGGTAATTTTGTATGCAAAATCTCACCATTGTGAGATTATGGACACTAAATATGATTATTCGTATTGTGCATAAAGTCCATCAAAATTGTGAAAGTTTTTTCAGGATGCATCCTCATTCTTCAGTGATTTTCATAACCATTATAATCATTAAGAAAAAGCTTGCCATCATATTAAAGTATACATGGATCCTTTAGGATTTTTATTCAGAATTCGAACTAAGCACACATTTGTTGAGAGAAGCTTTGAATAGGGGATCATTTTGAAAGAAGGTTGATCCACAGTTACCTACACACATTGGTCATTTGTGACCGAATTTTGTCATTACTTTTTCTCTTAGTTAGTAGTTTTTTTATTCCATTTGGTAATTTTTTTACGAAATGAAATCCTATTAATAATTAAAGAAAATAATACGTGATCTGTGTAGATACATGAAGAATAGTTGAAATAAATGTGATGAATTGATTGGTCTGTGGTTACAAATATTTCGGACTTAAATTATTTTGGTCATTTTTAGCTACATTTGGTAATTTTTATTTACAATTTTGGACGCAAATTTTATTTTTAAGTACCTAGCAACCGTGGGTTTATCACCTCATAAATACAAATAAGTTGCAATAAACAACTTGCAAAGTTGTCTCCCGAAAAGCGGAACAGCAGAAATTATTTCAGTGGGTATGGGTAGGTAGTCTTTCTCAGATCATAAAACATTGCGAACATAAATAGTCATTTACAGCGCATAAAACCACAATCTTATCTTGCAAGGTTTTTAAATTTACTAATACATTTATTTTTTTAAAAGAGTGAATGCCTGTTTTCCATTAATTAAAAATTGAGAATTTCCCCAGAACAAACATCATAAAATACTATTCCCACCCAAACGTGTATCTTCAAACCGTAAACCGAATCTCCCTTTCCGTGGGAATGACGTAGGGACATAACACATAAGACATCTGTGGCTGTGGTGCTCTAAAAGTAACCTCTCTTTAAACATTTCGAAGTGTTCTGTCATAAAATTTTCTCGTTGTAAATCGACTATCATGTATACATTCCAGCGTTTATATAATCAGAGATTTGTGCGTTATTTTTAGTTATCCAGCTATAATTTAATTACCATGTTGCGTCCATCACAAAAAAGGCAAGCATGGGCAATGTTGAGGCGATATGCTTGCGAGTTTTCGGATGTTTATGTTCTAAATACCTTGTATATCGCTTTTGTGCGATCTATATTAGAATATGCCTGTGTGGTGTTCGTATTATATAGTTCATATAACTAGAATTAAATCTATACAAAGAAAGATTTTTTAAGATTCGCTCTAAGAGTATTCCTTTGGACGATCTTAGCAACTTACCGCCTAATTTATCTAGGTTCAGATTGAGTCAACAACATAATAAGTATTCTCAATATTATTGTACCTTCATTCGACCTACTATTTTTAGAGTAGGCCACTCTACACAAAATATACGGCATATCTTCATCAATTAATGGTTTAACGTCAGCATGTCTAATATGCTTTTCACACCAAGCCCAAAACCGGGTTTTCCTCGAAAACTCGTCGATGCATTCACACCGACCACCAACTCGTTTTCGTTTGACATTTCAATCAGCTGTGAGACACTAGTCGTTAAACTTCGGTGCAAACTTTTGTGGTTACAAATTTCGATCGCATTAATTAACACACAAAATTAATTCAGTGCATTTAAAAACAATATTAGCCCATCAATTAATTGTGGAAATGATTTTAAGATGTGAATTGTGACATTTGTTCGGTCAGCCATTTTTCTGAACATTGCAAAAGGTGTGTTTGTTCCTACAACCCAACGATTGGATGTCGTTTTCGTGGTGTTTTCGCGGAAAACGAGTGCAAACGACTCGTTTTGAAAACTGAAATATGTATGGGAAAACTTCTGTTTTCGATGATGTTTTCGTGTGTTTTGGCGAAAACCCGGTTTTGGGCTTGGTGTGAAAAGCTTATAAGGCAACTTTCGTTTTAATCGATTTAAACTTGTCTGTTTCCTCCACGAGTATAATAAGAATATATATACTTGAGAATGTACAGTCATAGTTGTTTGCTTTACGTTAACTTTGTATCACATTTTTTTAAATTTAAATTTTGATGGCTTTTTGTCTATGAAAGATTTGTGTTTTTTGGTAAGAATAGATAAATAAGAAAAGCTTAAGAATGTGCATCAGTTGTTAAAACTGAAAAACTCATTAAAAGGGTATTTATCAAAAAAAAGGCTGCAGCCGGTATTCGTCTTTTCATAATTGTAAGTATGCTACGCACGATTCACGCCTTTTCCTTTTAAAAGCGCACGAAAATTATTAATCTTAAAAGCTGTCCCCCTGCTCCTTCTTTAAATTTTTTCAAAGCAACTAGCACCTAAGCCGATGATGAACGAAATGTTAAATACAACTAACACGTTGCTTCAGTTGTTAAAATCAGCACTAAATACATTTCAAAATCTAACTGCTGAGCCGACCACTGAAAATGTAACAAATTTACTAGCGCCAATTTCATATCTTTTTGTTAGCCTACCTTTCCAAAATCGGGTGAGGTATCCTATCCAGTTTAAGAAGCTATGCTGTGTAAAGGAGTAGAATATGGTGTTCCTTCAGATCTATTAGTCCATCTCACTCTTGGTTATTTTAAATATTCATAGTTCAGTTCGAGCACCAACGCACAGAGAAAAAAGCCCACCTTAAGTGAAAAATCTGTCCGATGAGCTGCCATGAGCATACGCAGGGAATTTCTCCCGCTGATGATGCCAAAAAAAATTGTTAACTAAGCAAAACGTAAAAGATTGGTAGGTAACTCTCAAGTCTCTGATGTTGACTGCTGATCAGCGTTGCCACAAAGATACAATTGTATCAAAAAGATACATTTTTGCTTCCTTGCAAAGAATTTGATACTCAGATATTCAATTAGATACATTTTTCAATTTTCAAATAAGTCTGCAAAATCTCCCTTTTTCATATGTTTTAACTTTTTTTCAGACTTATTTTGAATCTATAGCAATATCAATATTAATATACATCAAAATAGTGATTTTTGGTCCCAATGGAACATGAAAAGTGATTTAGAAAACGATATTCTCTTGTGATACATTTGATACATTTTTGAGTCTCGAATTTAGATACTTTTGATACATTTTTTAAAAAGTCAACGGCAACGCTGCTGCTGATGCCTGATCTGATGGTGAAGAAATATCAAAGCATCACCTATACAATCACACAGAAGAGAAGCATTTGAGAGAGCGAGGAGTGGGCTTAGAAACACACACTAAAAACGAATTCATGTTTATGCCGAATGTCTCTCTCACACTGTTTCTCTCATGTTCTCTTTGATCGTCTTTGCCACATTATCCCATTTCCAATGGAATACAAAAATGAACTCAACTGAAATCAAACAAAACTGAAGAATAGAATCAAAACAAATCGGAAAAAATTGTTCAATTCAATATTTGACCCCGGTGGAAAATAAAGCGAGACAGTGGAAAGCCACGAAAGAGATGCACAGCGGTAAGACTAACAGCGATGAGATGGCTAAAAACGTGCTTAAGTTGTTGAGACTTTTTATGTCGAGTTGTAATATTTTTGGTATAGCATGGAGATTGATGTAGTAAGCCGCTAAACGTATGGAAGCCATTCTTGCAAAATAGCCAAGAGTTAGTTTCATTATGCTTATCAACAGTTTGCTGGTCAACTCTTTTGTTTTACGGGGAAATATGTTGCAATAATTTTTTGGGTTTGTGGCAGATTTTGAATTCCTTTCGTTTTAATGTTTTTTTTTTTTTTTTTTTATTGCAATAGCCACACCGCGAATTGTAATTAACAATGGAGACAAACGAATTGCACAACCTGGTCACTGGTAAGTGAATTTTCTACTATAGGTATAAAGCAAAATTGTCCGTGATCCGTGCCACTTTTTCTGACATTTAAGTACCTACATACCTATAAAAATGGAGCGAATTAGAAATTGGAACGAGTGCTGTGATAAGATTTAAAAATGGCAAAAATTCCAAGGAAGCATTCTGATGAAACAAGCAACAACTGGTTTGTAGGTGTTGGTGACTGCAAGTAATCAAAAGAAGTACTTATGAGTGGATTTACCCTGCCGTTTTCTTCTGATTATTTGGTGAAGGCTTTGGAGGCATACAAGCCTATTGGTAGGTATATCCAACCTGGAGCACACAAATTAAGAGAATACATTTTATAAAGTCTTCAGTTCAAATGTTGTCTCTTTGAATTATAGTTTTTGATGCAAACATGTATCTTAGATCTCTAACTAACAACTAGAACTAACTAACAGAAGTAAGTAAGCAAAACTAATACCCAGCTAAACACCATTTCAACCTTTAATACAATAAAATCTGTCAGGCAAACATCTTATTAAAGCTGCCCTCGCTGTAAGTCTTTGACCATAAAAAAAAAAAACATTGCGTTTCCACAAAAACAGTTCAACAAGATAAAAGAGCAGATTTATAACTTTTCCCATTAAAACAGTTATAGGACAGCATTTTCCCCTACATTTCCCAACATACCTTCCGACCGAAGATGAGAAAATCTTCTCTAACCATTTGACCTACTCTTGATTTCCAAGAAACAAACATGTCTACCAACTAATTGGCCGCCAACTTAATTTGGTTATATTCTCGTGGTATAAAAAGCCAACAAGAAGCGACAAAAATGTCAAGCATCTTACGCAATTGCATCCTTGGCAGCAACATCATCGCACATGGTCACAATCAACTTTTCCACAAACCCACACAATTTTCATCGTCTGGTAAAGATTTTTCACTTCACAAGCGAGATCTTTTCTTTCTGTCATCATCAGTATTGTGGCAGAGTTGTCACTGGTGACTGTAGCCATCAGGAGTTTGATTGACTTTGGTTATTACTGGAATCACCTTTGTGTGGTAAACGACCAAATATGGAATTGACGTAAAATTAAAAAATAATGAAAAGGGAAAAAAACATGACTTAGTCGAGCTCATATCGGTTTGGTATACTCAACGGCAACGGCAAGACCATATGTCATGCTCAGCTAAGCTTGAAAAGACATCATGTGCCAGTGCCACACGCCATGAGGTATTACCACCACAAAGCAGTTGTTGTGGAGTGAGATTCCTTTTTGGTTTTTTTTTTTTTTTTGTGTGTACTCCGGAACAGTGTTGAAAATTTCACTTGTGGTGTCATGGTAAAAAGGGTACTTATGGGAAAAAATATGGTGCACTAGGGCAGAGTTGTTGTTAAAATTGTTGGTTGGTTGATTTCGACTGTTTAATTCGCTAGTTATCCGTCGACAATGTGATGAGTGGTATATGAAAAGTCAACAGGCGGAAAATCGATGTTAAGTTGTTAGTAGTTTTGGTTAGGTGTTAAATTGGCGTGAGTGGTATGTAATTATCTGAGGGCGAATTATGTATGGTTATGGTCAGATTAATGGTGACATCTTGACATCGGACTGCCCACTCATAAAGTTGAACGAGATGTTGTTTTTAAACTAAATATGCAGACAACTAAAACAAAGGTGTGCCTTCCAAGTATTGGGAATGGGTCGACTATGGGAATTCGCCGTATGAGTTCGACTCTATGAGAATGAAATCAGCTTACTATAATGAATGCTCTCGCCAATAAAATGAATGCTAATATGTATAACAAAACTCCTCATAAGCGAAGTTGATTGTCAATAATTATGTATTTTTAAGTTAAATAGTCATGTTTATTTATCGAATCGAATTGGCGGTCTACTGTTTCCCATAAAGACAAAATTGCTTAATTTTGATTTTTCTATTATATACTCACTTTCGAGTTTTATGAAAATGACAACTGGAACAGTGAAACCGGAATAGGTAGTTGACCGCTTTAATCACTTAAAAGATGACAGATTTGGTCGCGATATTTGCACACTAAGATATAGAGTACGACCATAAAACTCCAAGGAAGTAGGTATATTACAAAGTACAAAAATAATTTTTAACGGCAAGCCTTAGTTGAGTTAATGCCAATTCGCTCCTTTTCCGAAAAAATCAGTGCTACCAATCTGTTGGAATTATAATAGGTCCATGCAGTGATGCTATTTTGAGAGATTTTTAATAATTTTATTTTCTTTTATAGTTGGAAGTTCAATTAATTAACGATTTGTATAACACCAGATAACCATACCAAAGATAATAATTACAGAGATAACTTTCGATTGGTAAAGCGGGTGGCTAACAAACTATTTTCCCGAAAAATTCATGGAGCCACGCATAGTTGCTCATTTTTTTCTAATATATACGTGAGTTCGTGCGGTGGACTTTAATGAAAGAATTCAGTGTTTTTTAATGTGTACTTCACTATTGATTTTTTTTCTATTTAATCAGAGCCTTCACAAACACGAAACAAATTCAATACGAAAAACGAAACAATTAAATTTGCAACATGCTTTTTTGTAGGTAGCTTACAAATATTTACAGACAGTGAATGAAATTACAAAAGCATCAATGTCAACATAATGCGTTTTGTTACATGAATATGTTGCGTTAAATATTTATTTATTTTTTATTTTTGTCTAGCTAGTTGTTTACACATTTTTATTCAAATAAAAAAACGCTAGATCATGCATCATGATTCATGGTACTCAAAAATTGAAGTGACGGCCATTGGATGTAGGTATAAGATCTTAAAAATACATCATTAGAAGAAAAAAATTAGGAACTAGTCGTAGATCTCATGATAAATAAAATGACTACAAGGAAACATTCAGTGGGGTGAAGTTAAAAAGAAATACGTCGGTACGATTGACTACAGCATTTAATTTCCACTGCGATATAAGTGTATTAGTTTGATTGAACGATACAAAGAATATAACTGTAGGATAATTTTGTTTTTAGTTTATAATAAGTAAAGAAATTGTTGAAGCATTCCAAATTAATTTGGAACTACTCTTTGTAGCTTTGCATGAATAGAATAGAACTATTCAAAAGATGCAAAGCTAAAGAATAAAAACGAATCTATTTTCGAATAATTATTATAAAATGTCAAAAAAGGCTGATTTATTTTTCTACCTATTATATTTATATGCGCTTTAATATGGAGGAAACTATGTTTTTACCACAGAGCGAATCAAGTGAATTTCTTCTCTGATCATTGCCAATACATTTATAAATGAACCCATTCATATTTGTCCTAAGCTTGCTAGAAAATAACTTATTTAAAAATAAAGATAGCTATAAAATATCTACAAAACTTTGAGTAGTTTAAAAATCTACGGCGACAAAAATCAATCTAGGTTATCTTTTAGAGCATCTAAAATAAGAGAAACTGCCACAAATTGGTAACACTGACGACTCTTCGTTTTAATTACAGCCAAGTCAGGCAAAAGAGTATAACGTTGAAAGCATGAACAATTCCAAGTAAAGTGATCATCTCAGACTCGTCACTCCTATGAAAATGATGACAGCAGCGGTTAATGATAACATCACAAATTGTTCGGGTATTCAGTCAGAAACCATTTTAAACGTAGTACTTTAGTTTTTAGTTCTTGTTGAATAAAAAAAGTCAACAAAACTGCCATCATCAATTTCACCTGCCGATTACCTATCGGTGGAATGAATTTTATTGCCTACATCATGAAAAACACTCCAAATTAATGATCATATGACAAATTTTACATCTATTTCCTATGCAGGGCTTCTTCTACATCATTTAAATATAGACAATAATGTGAACTTTATTTTCTATGTTCAACTACACGTGATCCCACGATTCTTAAAATTCGGGTCATTAACTATTTTAAGATTGTCTTCCTCAGCAATTTTCCTATATCGATAAAGATTTCGACGTGACTCAGGACACTTTAAGAACACATTAGGTTCGTTCGGGTACTTTTTTGCGAACGTAAAATTATTTAAAATTTGCTAAGAAAATGTGCGACCACACCTTGAGAAAATTGGAAAAAAATGAGAGAGAATCCCCTCTTTTAATTTGCTCAAACGTTTGACAAGTGAAACTCTATTTATTTTCGTCTTCAACGGATGTCAGAGGAACAAGTTATATTTGAATGTTCTCCTAGAACATAATATCAGCGCACTCAAAATGGAAAGTTTAATAGGTATTTGGCTTATAAAAAATCAATTCCAACTTATTTTGTAGATGCTGCATTTTACGATAATTTAAAATTGATATTTCTTAAATTCTCTCTCTCTCGATTTTAGAGATTTCACATTTTTAATTTTTCTATGCTGAGAGTACACGAACAGACCTATTTTTCATAATTTTTTTTTTTTAATTTCCAACTGATCTCTTTACTTCCATGTCATCCAATGAAGACACTATCAAATAAACCACTTCTGTGAAGGCGAGATCCCTTGTAACACTAATCAAAGGATGTGTAATTTTATTTTGATAAGCGTACAAATCGGTATTGTTAATCAATGAAAAATTAAAATTAGACCGCATTCATATTTAAATTTTTGTACAGGAACATAATATTCAAAAGAAATACATAACCGCTCGTTCCGTACCTTTACATTAACATAATCCTAAAATGTCTCAACCGCTGTCATTGTGTGTCATTCTATAGACACATCCGAGAATATCCCTCTTCTTCTTCAAACACATTCGTGTATCGTATCGCCCGAAAATACTGAAGATAAATAAGATACTAGCCGCGAGATAGAAGTGAATGGTTTATCTTTGTTATTCCCCCTTTAATTTAGAGCTTAAAATGACTAACATTTTTTTTTATATTACCTTTGGGCGAATATTATAAAAAAAAAAAACCAAATGCTTTGGAATGTTTTCAAACGAACCAAAGATGTGGTGTGAATTATTTTATTTTCGTAACTAAATTATGAAACTTTAGTTGATTGGAAAAAAAGGATATAAATGTGCACACTACATACTACATCCTCATGGTCAACACCCATACCCAATTAAGATGCGACAATCTTCTATTTTGTTCGGACGATGGGATTAAATGAATAAGCTACGAGTATTTATTTCACCGTCAAGATAATAAATGGAGGTTTTCGGAAATGGCGGCGGAATCCATTAACCAGATGGCGAAAATAAATAAAAACGGATTTGGAGATGCAAGAAACCGCAAAATTTATTGTACCTATTCTAATAAACACAAATTTTGTGTTTACTTATGGCGATGACTCAAAAACGTTTATAACTTCGCAATAAAAGGAACACTTTTTCTAATTCCGAAGGCCGTCAGGGACTTATATATATAGTCCAGGTAGTTTATTTCATGAATGCCAATAGTTATGAGTGTTTGTGGGGGTATTTGCCAATGACTTGTTTAAAAACATAAATTTACTTAAGCTTAGTACGCTGCTCGAGCTAGATTTTCGCTCCCATGCAAAATTCTGACCAAAATTTAGCTGAGCTAAACAGATCGTCGTGTTCTGTTGTTTTATTGGGTTTTTGTATTGCGGAGAGCGGTGGAAGTAAGCAAGGATGAGTGTTTTTAATAAATTCCTCTACGAGGAGCACCTAGAATCCGAAAGGCGGAGTTGAAATTTTGAAGAAAGTTATTTTCAAAGAACAGATGTTTTTTGTGACATTTATCCACTGCGCTCTCTATGTCAAAATTGAACTAGGACTTTAGCTGATGTTTGGAGAGAAAAGTTGGAGACCAGATAAAATTTAGTTTAGCTCGAGCCGCGTACTAAGCTTTACTTATTAGCTCATTAACTTTCGTCGCGTTTTACAGATCGCTGGAAACCTAGCTTATACGATTTCTTAGATTCTGAACCCTTTGCTAATCTTCTAGCTATATTTTACCGACTTTTCTTTTCGTTTAAAAATTGGTTATGTAAAGTTTAGAATATCCTAATTAAAGCTTTTCAGTAAGAGTGGTATAAATTCGCAAACGGTTATAAAATTTTGATATGATTGAAGCCGCCTACATCTTTTTTTTACACTGACGTTTTTACCAATTTAAGAAAGTCTTTTGACAGCTTATCTGAACTAATTGCTATGGATTTAGTCGAATTTATCTGAAAGTCAACGAAAATTAGAAATTAAAATAAAGTCCGAATCGATCACAAGGGTAATTTTCTAATTTTGCATCCCGAAACCAAAGTTACTTAGTCCTATCTAGACGTTTTTGTTTGTACGAGTATTCATGGATTGCTAACCGGAAGTTAAAAGATATAAATTTTGGGTACAAGCCCAAATTTTTAATATATTGCACAATTGTTTGACCAAAAAGAGCAATATTTAGTACAAGCACTCCGCAACATGTCTGTGGGATTGGACAACAAGGTGTGGAACCCATCAAAGTGGTATATTCAACCCAGCATTTGGCAACCATCCGACTTTGGTACAACGAAGCTTGAATTGTGTCCGGCAAAATGTGAGTAGAAATGTAAAAAAAAATACTGACATTTATTGGAGATTTTGTGTCGTAATTTGATAAATGGATGTACCTATATTGAAATTGAAAGAAATACGTTTTAATTTACAAAAGGGCCTGCGGTCATTTCCACTGTTTTCATAAAACAGCTGTATCCAATGGACAGTGGCGCCGAAAATAAAATTGATTACCATAATTAACAAATTCGTATTTATGCTAAGTTCCTAATTAGCTTTATTTCTACCACATTTAAATCGAATTTCCAATAGAAAATCCATAAAACAAACACAAGCCAACAGCAGCAAGTTAACGCCCACCGTCGGTCGTAAGCCCTCTGGTCGATCAAGAATTACAAGACAATACCATAATAAACATCTCCAGAAAGTTTTCACCTACCTGCCTGATCACGCACGACTAGGAACAATTTTAATTAAACAGTTTTCTTGTTAATATTAATTTAAAGCAATCTGTGTGTCTGTCCATCTACAGGAGTGTTACTACAATTAAATACTGCCATAATTGTACTTCTATGGTCGCCAGTCGATTGATTAACTATGCTTTCCACAAGAGTGTGGGCGTTTGCAGACTTGTAGTTGTAGTTGATTTTCCTATAAATGCAAAGGTAAAAAAAACTGACAGAGTTGAGGTGGAAACTTGTTAATTTATTAAATTAACTCCTTTCTGCCTAATGCCGAGAGTTGTAACAAATCATTAAATCACAACAAAAATCACACTTCAAACGTCATTTGCAAAGCGTTCTCTAGTTCGCCTTGTCTTGCTACAATAATCGCTGATTTATTTAATTAGTCTCTATACGACATACGATGGGAGTTGTTTTTTTTTTTTTTGTTTTACAAAAGTGTTTGCTGATTTATTTTGTGTTAAAAAAGTCGTTAAGAATTTCGTAGGAAAGGCAAAAAACGGCCGAAACAAGGGTTAGTTTTGGAGGTGATAAATTAAGTTGATTGGAAGCGTTATTGTGTGTTTAGAGATGTCTTCGTTGGTTTTTTTTTTATGAATTATTTTAATGTGTAGGTTGACGTGATGGTCGGATATGATGGAATGCTACCTGAACGGTTGACTGGGTATACATTTTGAATAACACCACCTGTATGAATGTTGTTCCATCAACATAGATATTGCTACTAACTTTGAGTTTCCACATTGGGGTTTTAATTGGGACTTTTGGCTTATATTTATATCCATCATTTTAGGCAGCGTAAAGTGTTTGTTGAAGTTTACGACTTGAATTTTTAAAATTGTGTACATTTCGATTGGAATTCAAATCGAATTTGGAGATATCTACTTATTTATAACGCTAACCATACACGAAGCAATACAAGCTGTTAATAGATAGATGGTCGTAAAAGTTTGTTAATAGTTTAATTTGCCTTCGAACGGATCTCGTAAACAAGGCATAAGAGGAGGCCATTATTTCCAAGTCTTATTCATTAAAGGAAGATAGTGGATGTAGGTATATTGTCGTTTTTAGAGGCTGTTGGGTGGATTATAGCCTTGAAGAGAAATGAAACGGATATGGACTGTGTATAGTTAAGTGTGGCTAATAAAACAATTCAAACGGCTTGGTCATAATATTATAAAAGGAATATTGTGTATGGTGTCACACATAAAATTGGAGCCTGGCGTTTCACTCGATTTACATGTCCTTATAGAAATACAACCTCTCTTCTCAAGGAAGAATATCCACTATAAAATGGTCAGTAGTTTTGTGAGGTGTGCGTCTTGTTGGCAGTCAAAGTGCCGCGTATAGGTGGGTACACACTTTTAACTATATAATTGTTGTCACATATGCATAAGTTGGTACTTAGCTTTCGATACTGCATTCCTATAGTTTATTAACTCTTTATGCTGAATGTATCATAATTTTAAAATATTTCATTATCGTTAAAAAAAAAAAAAAGAATAAGGATCAACAAATTCACGGTACCTCAAAATTTGGGTCATATAGGGAAACTGTCAAGTGCTATATCTACTCGTTTATTATTTAGGTACAAGAACAAAGAAATGGGAAAATATATATACTTAATAATGCGTATTGAAGAGAACATATAGTTTTAAAATTTAAAATAAGTTTAGAAAGTGTAGTAGCGTTCTTTCCGCGTCACAGTACTAAACATTATGGGCCTTACCAATAAACATTCTTAGTTTCTACGCTAAATTTCAGTGTCAATGTTATCCTTACAAATTGCGCATTGTTATCTTCCGTAATTTAAGGTAGAGACTAAAATTAGTTATTAGTACCGAGCTATGTGTCAAATAAATGTAAAAAATGCCAGGTCATTTTTAACAGTATCCCTATTGACAGATCCATCAGTCAAAAATCACAGCAAAAAATACGTGACATATAGCCGTTTTGGTGAGAAGGATAGGTACGTGTCTACTCAAAGTCGGTAGGTAGAAAGCTGTCTACGGCGCGCAGACACAATTATATAAAATGTGGGTAGTTTCTCCGACGGGATTTTAATAGAAGGACTAAAAATTAAATTATAGTAGCGTGTTGTACTTTACGGATTTGTATATCCAATTGTGTTGTGCACACAGTACAGGGTGACCGAAAATCCACGTATAGTTTTTGTAATTTTTTTGTATTCATTAATGTGTCATAAATTCGGAATATCCAAAGTTGAGCGAGTCAACTTTGAGTGAATAAAAGTAAGTTCTCAACTTCGGTCAACTTCGAGTGAACAAAACGGGCCTAATTCATTCAACAAGTTAGAGATAACGCCTTTTTTTCTAGATACCCTACCTTTGCAAAATTTCAGGTACGTTAACGAGAATATGAGAGCACCTCATCAACGATGTGGAGGGAAAAATACTTTGTTAAACTTTTTAGCCGAATGTCCTGGTAGCTAGTGCTGTAAGATCATTTAAGCTGTCATTTATTTACTTTTTAAAATAATAATAATAATAACTTCGTTTAACTAAATTCCTCTCCGAATGACATTTCTGTTTTTTTGCTCTCCCAGGACGTCAAACTTGCACCGTCAATGGCGCATGTCAAAACCATATTATATAGACCACTATCGTCGGTTTTATTATTTTCATCCTACTGATCAATATCGTATCTAAACGAACATAGATGGTAGCCCGACTTCAACATTCCCTGTTGACGACTGTTTTTGTGTGGGCACCTACGAAATAAATAAATAGGTAAATAGTTTTCGCAACAGGTCCGTCTACCCTAATCCTATCTTCTCACAAGCATTCCTTGTTTTTGTGTCAGCAAATATCATTGCAAAACATTATGGGTAACTTGATAACTTTTAATGATTTTTACTGAAGCCTTTTCGTAAAACTGTTTAAAATATTGTTTTACTACCTTAATATCTCTGAAATAAGTTAAACAAGTATCTTCAAATACATTTTAAGACCGATTTATTTAGATTTTTAGTGGTAATGGCCAAAAATGTATGCTGTTTAATTATTTTTTAATGAAATAGAGTAATTTTTTTTATAAATTAATTTTAAATTTTGTGTCTGTCAGTTTCTCATAAATAAATGTACTGACGCATGATAACCAACATCAGTATCATTACTATCTAATATATATAGGTATAGGTATACACTTTTTATGGGTCTTTCGGACAGAATCGATATCATTCCACAAGTCATGTTTTCATAACTATTTTCAACTTATAAGTTAGCAAGAATGAATCCAAATGGCCATCTCTTGCTTATACAGCACTTCACAGAAGTCTAGAGCTCGTACGACAGTATGTATATTAAAAATCAAACAGCGTACGTAGATATGCAATCTTTTTCACTCACACAATAAATATTTTTCAATAATCCTGAGTCTAGAATCCTGTTTATTCCCTCAAGAAACGTGCAGAGAATATTTCTTACTAAAACTCGTACCTAATCTACTGTATAACGTCCTTTGATACTTATTCTATTTTTTATTTATAATCCAAAAGCATGTATCCAAAAGCAAATCGTAATCGATCACCAGAGTAATGTTGAGTTGAGCAGCGGTAAAAACTTCGGCACCAACAACTTATAAGTAATCCACAAGAAGCTTTGGTGCATTGCCGCTGGTAATATGAACACAGTCACTATAAAAATTGTATTAATTTTTTTTTTCTTTGTAAAATGTTTACACAAATATTTGTTTAACAAATATAACTCATTTTCTTTTCAACATTTTTTTGCTAGGACACTTGTTTACCTTTTTTTTTATTTCACCATTTTCACAAAATTTTATTTAAACAAAACCACACACGCATTTTTATTTTTTTATCCCAAGCAATTTATTTTCTTCTTCTATAAATAAAATCTTTTTTGATTATATTTTGTTTTGCCGCAATAAATTCCACTAAATATTTGTATTTTTATTAAGAAAAGAAGAAAATTATTCAATAGAATATTTCAAACCGTAAACTATTAAAAAGAGAGATATAAAATCCGCGAAACGATACCTCTCATAATCGCGGTCATTCAAAAACTGGAGAATATGATGGTGGTCACCAAAAGAGGATCGACAAGATCATATTTAGCTAGCATTGGTATGAGTGAGAGAAGGAGAGAAAATCCATCTACCAGTACCAGCATCAGCAAGCCAAGGTGTATAGGACAATGGGAATTAACTTTTTCGCTGTGTACTTTTGTGCTCTCCCACTCAAATACTCGGCCATAGGGGTATGGTATGGCAACAAAAAAAAATGTCTTTATGCTCTGCTAATGTTTATTCTATTTCTAATACATATAACACGTACCTGTTGGTGGATTCTCTCTTTTAGCCAACAAGTACTTCTTGTCGAGCACAGTCACCGGTAGATTGGTATGATAGGTAATGACAGGGTTACCATTTGAGCTGTTGAGTAGATCATGTGTTGGTGTTGTTGAATATCACTAGAATATCACATTTTCGAAATTGAAGTCCCGACGAATTTTTCATTCATGGGCTGTCCTTTTTAAGGTTCCGTACCCAAAGGGAAAAACGTAACCTTATTAGTTTCGCTCGGATATCTCTCCGTCTGTCTGTCCGAACCCACTAAGCCAATTTTGTTACCAGGTCTATCTCAAGAACCGATTGCCATAGGAGGCTAAAATTTACACACAACATCCGGTATAACCTCTAGTTAAACGACAAATACCAATGGAAGGAATACATCGATTGGTTTTGGATTAATTAGTAATCTGGTGAAAAAAATATTTTCATTCGCCCAAAAAACGGTTTATTTCTTTATTCACAAAAAAATACATAAATTCCTTTTTTGTAGATCATGTTCTTATCTATTATATGTGCTGAATACTGTTTTGCCGAAAAGTTAATAGTTTACAAAATATTTTCAAAAAAGATAATTTTACCATGTAAAATACGTTGCTCTCATAAGTTTCAATCTCTACTATTTTTTTTTTTTTTTTATAATTAACACGCGCTAAAGAGGTTATGACTACTCTTATGGTGTAGTTTGAAGTACACAGCGCAGTTGTGCACAATTGACCCCATTCCCGCTTGCTATAATTTCGTTGGAGAGTATAATACATTTTTTTGGGGAGTACAGAACAAAATAAAAGTAATATATTTTTAGTCAATCGTTTTTAATTGGGACAGGTCGCATACAGAATGGAAAATTGGCGTGGGTTGGGTACTAGGTAATAATTAGAAAATGAAATTCATGTGCGAGTAATTTTTGAGAGTAAAAATATTAAGTAATTAAATTAAACTAAATTGTGATGAATTCATAAAGAGGGGAAAGATTGAATGATATTATAGATTTCAAATAATATCTGATGTGTTGGACTTTAGCCAAATACGGAACCATCGGTGCGCGAGTGACACTCGCACTTGGCCGGTTTTTTTAGACTTAATGTTAGATTAATTAAATAATAATGCTTTTTGGGAACACCAAATAGCAATATTTTCAATTCATAAATTTTAATTGATTTGTTCGCAATTCGAGCTCATGTGTATAGTCCTTAATATTCCCAATTTTACCGGTAAATTTCAATTAAAGAATTTTCTTTTGACATTTCACTACTACCACGTGGACTAAAGCCATCAACTCCCAACGCAATGGTAACCCTATACTTACCACGGCTTTTTAACAATCAGGTTTTCAATGGTTTTCCACAATACTTTTACAAAACCATACCTTGGGCTGAGGGAGGTGCTGAGGGCTGTTGGTTCTGGTTGGATGCGATATTGCAATGGTCAGCTCTTTTTCTGGTATCGCAGCACGAACACTAACACCACAAATTCCAATAGCACAGAATTTCTCTCGCGCTCTCATCTTCTCCCATTCAGTTCATAAATGCAATTGTGTTTTTGTGTATGCTTTATAAGCAAATACCTGTTTCATTGAGGTGGCGACTTTGATTGTGGGTAATTGAACTAGGGTCTCTGACGTTTTATTGTTCTTTCGCTCATTTACGACTGCTTAAAAACAGGTTTGTCCTTACATCCTCTCTCATTCTTTTGGTTTGTCTTATGTTTGTCGTCCGATCTTCGCTCTCTCTATCGATCGTTGCGTGCCTATAGTGCACACATACAGGAATAGAAAATTTAAAGCATTGGAAAATTTTCCTCCAGCTCGAATACGAGGATGGCGGCTGCGCAACCATCTACACATTGACAAAAAAGCCGGTTGGTTTGTTTTTGTTTTCATCCATGGTTCGTGAGACGTAGCATGAAGACAGCAACAAAATGCACAGACGACAGGTATTTGGAGATGTTATTTTTTTTCTCGATTTGGCTTAGGAGTTTTAGAAAACGAATAGCGACAACAAGAAGAAATAAGACAAGCCCAAGAAGCAATGAGAAAGAAACGAAATTCTTTTGGAACGCAGACCACAAATTAGACGACATAGTGAATATTTGAGATTTTGGTAAATTTAATTGTTGATTTTTAAGGGCATACCTACGTGGTGGGGTATTTCTAAACCATTCTTCTTAGACTTGTAGTTGCCTTCAGATATGTAATGAAGTATAACGGGAGATAAACTACCATTTTATAAGAAAGTTGCCAGCACGTGTTTTGGTTAAGATTTTGCCAATTTCATTTCAATATGCAAAAGTTATTTGGTCACCTAAAAACGTATCGGTGAATCGCTCCGCCTTTATGTTCATTATAAGGATGCCATTGTTTGCAAAATAAGGAAAAGGAGTTAACTTGCTGAATAGCACATCAAATCTAAGGGCTAGAGACCGGCTAATAAATTCACAACCCCAGCTGGTGGAAAAACCAAGGGTTAAGTTGAGCTCGGTATAAAAGACCTAAGGCCCATTTTATTCACTCGAAGTTGAACACAACTTGCGGATTTTTATATGGAAAACTTCCCAAGTTGTGTTCAACTTCGAGTGAATAAAATGGGCCTAAATATCTTCTGGCGACGGATTATATTTACAATAGGCTTTTCACACCGAGCCGAAAACCGGGTTTTTGCCAAAATACACGAAAACTTCATCGAAAACAGAAATTTTCCCATACATATTTCGGTTTTCAAAACGAGTCGTTTAAAATCGTTTTCGACGAAAACGACTTCCAATCGTTGGGTTGTTGAAACAAACAAAATGGTTGACCGAACAAATGTCACAACTCACAACTTAAAATAATTTTCCACAATTAATTGATTGGGCTAATATTATTTTTAAATGCACTAAATTCATTCTGTTTGTTGATTAATGCGATCAAAATTTGTAACCACAAAAGTTTGCACCGAAGTTTAACGACTTGTGTCTCACAGCTGATTCAAACGACAAACGAAATCTAGTTGGTGTTCGATGTGAATGCATCGACGAGTTTTCGAGGAAAACACGGTTTTGGGCTTGGGGTGAAAAGCCTATTATAAGGATGCCATTGTTTGCAAAATAAGGAAAAGGAATTACCTGGCCGAATCTTGCACATTGTGGAAATACCAAGTGTTAACTTGAGCTCGGCAAAAACGACCTAAATATCTTAAGACGACGAGTTATAACTACTATGCGAATGCCCTTCTGTTGAAAACTAAGACAGAGTAGGTAGGTACTCCGGAGAAGATAGTTATGGAAAAAATAACTCAGAAAAGGTTCTGTTTTTAAGAGCCTCAGGGTATTCCTGGGGTGGGAATAAAAAGATGAAAACAACAAAACGAGACTCAGAGCCACAGTGGTTTTAATTGAAAATTATAACCTCATTTCACAACGCGAGCAATTTATCGTTTTGGTGGTAATGTCGAGGTTAAATGTTAACTTTCATCGATTTTCTGGAGGGAACAAAGAAAAGGGTTTTTTCGACCGCATGGAATACAAAACATGAATTAGGAAATTTGTTGGTGATCTGTATCTTGTATGTTCGACCATTCCTTTTTTTAGGTCAGCAACAGGAACAGGATATCTACTAATGTCAGACTTTTAAAAGAATCGGTCATAGTTTACAGCACCGAACTGAATTGTTTGTTTACTTACACTTTTTCCTAATGTTTTAAAAAATTATCTTCCCTACCGTTTATATAAATTCTTCTTCCGACTTCCTCGGTCGACATGGGAAATTTGTCTTAAATCTGCGAGACATTTTTGTTCCCTCGTCCAACGTTTACTCATTAAAATGTTTAAACTATACTCAACACGTATTCCATACATGTGTTCTTCTTTGCACACAGGTAGTGTAGTTTCTTTTGTTGTTGTTGTTGCGTCTTACTTACGTTCCTGGGAGCTGGGTCTCACCACCACCTCTATCATTCACAAAATCCCCATAATATAACTCAAGTCCGTAGGGTTCGAATTGTTTTTTCCCAACTCTTTGGTTTCATTTGTTATTATTATTGTTAAGATGCTTTTGGTCGTCGTCGTCATCGAATTCCCTTCTTCTTCTTTGCACTGGAGTCTCTATCCGTGCCGTCGTCCACTCAGTTCTCGCTTCATCGACTGCATCGCATATACCCCTTCGTACATGTATTTTTGTCCCAACATCACTTTGGATGCCGCTGCTGCTGATGGTCGTGGTGCTGCTGCGGCTGCTGTTGCAGTTTCATCTTAGACTCGGAGATTGCACGGCATGGTACCTATAACTATAGCATGTAGCATTAGCCAAGTTATTGCCCATGGTGCCTGGTCACATTTTTATCTTTTGAGGAATATTACAAAAACACGCAATGTCTGTGCACAAAGGGAATACGCCATCGCCATGGCCATCGCCGTCGTCGTCGTCGTCGTCGTCGTCGTAGTCGTAGTCGTCTTCGTCTTCGGCTTGGTCGTCGTCGTCTTGAGAAAAGGAATGCGAGTCATTTTACGGAATGGACGGGAGCTGCAGAGAGGATGGATGCATGGTCGACTTGTGGAAAGCCGCACTCAACTTCAACGTTCAACATTCAACTGTGTGATGTATGTCTTGCAAAATCAAAAGCGCCTCTCCCTCTCGCTCTCGCTATGAGGAAACAATTTCTTTTTCACATTTCTGTATGAAAATCAAAAATCGTGATGGAACTCATTAGCAGTTCCATGCCCTCCCGTACGGAAACGAATGAATTCAAATTTTCAAATTCAGGACCTCCTCCCACTGTATACACTGAGTATAGCCCGAAACAACGACGACAATCTTGCATGATAATTGCAAATAAAAGAGTATGCACGATCTGATCAGGCCAAGAGAGCGGCGGCTCATCTTTGCTGGATTTGACCAAAAGACAAAAAGATCGGAAACCTCGATCTTCTTTTTTTTTTCTTTTTTTTTTCTTTCAAAAGTTTCAAGTTCGGGCAATAAAAATTTGCTCAAATTTCCATAGGAGCACACGTTTTTGCACCAAAGTGCATCGGCCGCCTCTTGGCCCGTGAGATGTGAGATCCAAATTTGTTATGGAGAACCATAAAAACCGAAACTGGAGAACCGTTCGTTTAATTAATTTAACTACGTGCCGGCTGCAATGTGCTGCCGATGATATGCTACGGAACAGTCGGTGGGTGGGGGGAGGATCGAGCAAAATATCACTAATTGAAAATTGTATCGCAAATTAGCATTCGAATTTGGAGATGGCAATTCGAGTTTGATTCCGAGGGAGGTTTTTCATGCCGAAGTAAATCTGTCGTATACCTACTCTTTTTTTGGTATCACCTTCGTGATTCTCTTGAGTGAGGAGTATGCTCATGATAGATTTGACAAGCCAGATTTTCCTATGTTTTTTTAGGATCCCAGTATTTGTATTTTAGTTTTCAGAGCAAACAGTGATTTAATGGTTCCAGATAATTTGAAAAAAAAATCAATATTTGTATAGGGTTTGTTTGGATAGCTCGCTTTATGAATACTAGATGAATGACGCGATTTTGACTGTAGCTGCATAATCCATTATTGAAGGTTCAAGGTTTGTTTATTGGACCTCCGATTGTGACAAGCCTAGTGATGTTGTCGCAATTCGTTCTGCATGAGGTCCCTTAGATTGCTTATTGTGGTGTGGACCGTGTCGGTTATCAACTCGTTTTCGTTGTGAAACTGATAGTGCATGCAGAAGATGCTGTTTGTACACTAATTTGTATTAAGTCAGGCGTCAGTGTAGATAAATAAACATGGTTGAAAAGGGCTACCTATAAATTTTACCAAATCATTGCATAAACCAGGCTACATGGTTTTAGTTTTTCTCTCACGGATTGCGGCTTTATTTCAAACCTGATTTTTTGAAAGCTGGACCAACCAAAGGTGCATTTTCGAATGTCTGTATATTGTATAGGTAGGTATGATGTGCATAATTCTTTTCACAGAAGACGTATAGGTACAACCAAAATGATATGAATCTCGAAATCGTTAAATATTCTTCACAAACAAAATCAGTTTTCATTTTTAGCTTATGAATAGACCTGAGACAAAACTCAAATCTACGGCATTTCAAATGTGAACTTGTTGTAAAGAGATTCACCCTTAGATAATCAAACAAACAAAAAACCCGAACAGTAGTAGCAAATCAATTACCTACCGCCCAAAACGCGCTTTATTCACTTGTGCGAAAACAAAAAAAAAAAAAAAACACCGACCACATTCCGTCCGCTCGACGCGACGTCCGGTCCACACCATCACCGGTAACATCGAGCGCGCTCGCAACAAAATCACCAAAACATAATTTTGTCAATCGCTGGTATTACATGTACTTACCTTGGAAGTCATCATCCACGCCACCGCACACTATCATGAGGAGCAATCGTCTCCGTCCTGCCACGGCCTGGGACATATTATATTATCCCGCCGCCATATTCATGACCATCGTCATCGTTGTCAGTTGGACGCCCGGACCGTAGTAGATTCCCTCATGGTGAATCGCGCGCTACATACATTAGTCATTTGCACAGCGCTCGGGTACGGCGCGCAAAGATAGCCTGCAAAGTCTGATTTATAATGTTCTCCTTTTTCGCGAGGCGCAGCGCACGGTGGGGCTGGTTGCTTGGGGCACACAGGAATCTGAATCGCACATAAAACCGCACAGCTAGGCAGCTATGATATGCGCTGCACTGCGTTTTGCGTCTACGGCTATATATCCCTGGGCCCCGCTAGGTTGGTGACTGTGCGCGGCTGTGTTCTTGTGTGCTGCTACAGGGCTACAGCACATGATGGCATTTGTCGCGTTTCTTATCCTCCGAGGTTTTTGTGTTAATTTATTTCCATCCCCCCGGGGCAAAAAAGAAAGATTATTTTAGGCCAGACGAACGTGAGGGGGGAGTCGATGGACAGACGCGAAGACGGGGATGGGGCATTCCTTTTTTTTTTATCTTTTGTGCCCTTTGCGTATGTAAATTTTGACATCACACACGCACTTAATGCCTCAAATAACGCCTGAATAGATAGACTGAACTGCTCTGTGCACAGAGTACAGCGGGTACGTTTTAAAGGTGCACGAAATGGGACGCATTTTACGATCGCGGTTATCTTAAGGAGGACAGAGGAGTTTCTCTTATTTTTTTTTTTTTTTTGTTGTTGTTCAGGTTAGTGACGATGGGGTTGATAATACATTTCATATCTCATAAAAAGGTGAAGTGTGATGGGGTGCCCGCTGTTGGGAGCTACGAGTGAGGTTTGCACTTTTAGGAAACTTTTGCGCTTCGGATGCCTGTATAAAGTTTTTGATTTACCAAAATACACATAAATGGCTGGGTGCTTTTCGATTTAATATGTGAGTAAGTATAGCGGTATTATATAAATCAGTGGTAGGTATTGCACCTAATTTTTTGGTCAAAAGTTTTATAAGTGACGTTACGACTTTCACTATGGAGAATCTGGCTTTACTTTGTTGGAAAACATCGGTTACTGGACGAACATTGAATTGATAATTATTTTCCCTGATGCATTCATTTTGTCGCGCTGCAACTTAGTGGTTTGAAATAAATAGTCACTTCCAAATTGGTGAGGTTAGATTTGACATTTGTAACGTTAATAATCAAACAGAGGTGAAAAGGGCCAAAATTTATAACTTTCTAAAATATTCCAGAAATTTAAATAGGCAGTAAATTTTGTTTTAAGTGGGGAAGTTTTTTTTATAAGATAAGACAGCGAGCTGTCAGTGGTGCGTTTGCAAGTATCAGTATACAGAAGCGGCAAAAATGGGTTTAGTGGTGAATGAGGGCAAAACTTAATATATGCTATCAACAAGAAGAGACACACAACATCGACGAATTGGATAGAACATCACGATAGACAGCTTTAACTTTGCGATAGTTATTTGGACTTTGTCTACCTCGGCTCCGCTATATTAACTCTGAAAATGGCATAATCACCTCAGATATCAAGCGAAGAATCACACTTGCCAACCGCTGTTGCTTTTGTCTACGAAGGCAATTGATTAGTAAGGCCTTGTCAAGAAATACTAAGGAGACTCTTTATAAAACCCTCATCATCCCAGTCCTACTTTGTGGTGCAGAAGCATGGACGATATCAAAAGCGGATGAAGATCTCCTTGGTCGTTTCGAATGCAAAATTCTTCGAGTGGTTTTTGGTCCCGCTTGCATTGACGGGCTCTGGAGGAGGAAATATTAAACAGCGACCTATACGAGCTGTACAGCAACATCGACCTAGTCAGAAAAGTACCTACGCATCAGCCGTCTAAAATGGCTGGGACATGTAGAACGGATGGACACAAACGCTCCAGCCCGAAGAGTCTTCGATTCCAACCCGGAGGGACGACGCCTTAAGTTGCGCGCAAGTGGAAGGGTACCTCAACCAACTTAGAGTTCGCAACTGGAGCTAGTTAGCCAAAGATCGCTCTTACTGGAGGGGCATATTGGTTGAGGCCCAGGTCCACCCCGTAGCGCCACCTAAGTACCTATAAGTAAGTAAGATCAAAAGAAAAAATATAAGTACCTACCTTTTATTTTCGTCCTTTGGTAAAACGTTTTTCAGAGAAAAATAGAGCTGTCAAAACAGTCAAAACCTCGTAGGTATCTACAATTTGCAAGTTTTTCAGGAGACTCAAAAAACTTGGTTTTACGTTTTCTGAAATGTCACATTATGATTTTTTTGTATTTTCTTGTTAAAAATCGCATATTTATGATAACTTTAATTCAAAACCGATACCTAATAATGCAGATACGAGATGCTTCTTAATTAGCGCGTTTTGAAAGAAAACTTTTTCACAATCTATAGCTCTCGGTGATACCCAAATTTTGATATTTTTATTAAAAAAAATCTACTTCGGCACCGTTTTGAACGGAGCTTGACTGAATTCATTTTAATTTAACTAAAGCGAAAGCTTCCGAAATCTGTCAAATTTTACAAACCTGGCTGAGTTTTAGTACAATTAAGAATCTTTATGTCTATACCACAGATAAGTAATATACAGATGTCTCACGCCAATGTAAAAAAATGCTGTACTTTTTGCGTTCGTCCAACAAAGATCGTCCAACAAATCGATGGTGAAAACAAAAACCCACCACACCTCATTCGAAAAGTGGTTGATTTTTTGTTTCAATGAATGCTACTTTTAGTTGAATTATGACCGCACGCAGAAAGGCATGTGCGCAGCGTGATGCTTTATTTAATTTCACAATGGACAGTGGGTTAAAGGGTAAGGAAAGAAAGGATACAAGGTAAAAGGAAAGCGGAAGGACAAATGTCGTCTTTCGTTCTTTCGTATTGTCATTGTCAATGCCTTATGATTGTGCGCCGGCGGGGGGATGTGCAGTGAGGAAATATTCGGTGATGTAATGCATGATGGTTTTTGTTGGGAAGAGCAGCCGATTTGGTTTTGGATTCGTTTTGCTGAAAAAGAATCTAAAGCGATATGAACAATTTATTTCCATTTCGGCAGGGGATACAATTTTAATTTTTTGTTTGGGTAGTTATGCATTCACATTATTTTTAGGGTTTTCGTTATGCAATGCTCGATAAAAGAAACAGTTTATAAAATATTAAAAATGAATATTGTTAAATAAAATTGGGCAGTGCATACCTATGTACATATCAATAATAACAACGCGAGTTTTTATAAGTTGAAGCAATTGAACTGTTGCAAGTTCTGGCTAGAGAGTTTTAAGAACTCTTACACTTTACAAGAATTTTTACTTCAAAGCAAAGTGTAGTTCGTATTAGTCCGATATCTTTACATAGATATTTATATGTAAGGTTTTAGAGATTTGTTTTTTTAATTTCCACTAGCAGTTATAGACCGAATATGCCGATGTACGTGTGTGGGGGTGCAAATGAAGTGGGAGTTTTTGATTGTGTAACTCTCCAAGTGGTTGGAGTTATCTTAAGGTCCATAATCAATTATGATTGAAAGAAAGAAGAAGTGGGAAATATTTGCTAAAAAATGCTTTTTTTGCAGTTGTCATTACATTTTTATTGGCAGTACGGTGTTGAGTTTTATAAAAATACTAGCAAACCCGGCGCACTCCGTTTCGCCACCAGATGGCTTCGTTTTTTGTAACATTTCGTTTGAGTATTAAAAGATGAAGAATAATAATTTTTTTTTTATAATTGAAAAGGAAAAACTTTATTTCATTTCACAACTGTAGTGAATTCATTTCGATTACAAAAATGAAGTGTAATTTAGTTGAACTTCTCTAAGTAAAAAATGAAAGTGAATCCAAAGTAAATACTGAATCGATGAGTTTTAGGTACGTGTCCGCAAATTATCCGTTTCATTGAAGTGCTCTTTGGTAAACCACATTTTTTGTTTTTTGGTCTGACGTTAACACAAACAAAGCGGATGGTTTCCCAACTCGTGAACACGCAACGTATAGCTGCCCATGTGAAAAACAATGATTTTCTAAATGAAAAAATGCTTGCAACTGTTCAATAATTCGTCTCTTTAACTGTTGTGTTCCCTGTATATTGCACCGCACATTCAGCTGATCCACCATCGACGAAATGAAATATATTTGCAGAAATTGATGCGGTTCATCTGGTGTTGGCTGACCTGGTGAACTTCGTACCACCTAATTTTTATCTATTTGAAGCTTTTTTTCGATTTAAACTTAGTTTGGTGATTAAATAAATTTTGTTAGTAATTCAAATTAATTCAATGCAAAGATTTGTAGTAAAAAATTGCAGTCGTTTGAATTCGAATGGTAAGTCCGTTGGAATCATCGGGATGCGTGGAATCAACACATCTTCTCCTCTATATTCTGCGGTATGCCCGGAAAAACACTTCGAATGAGCTCTTCCTTAGAATCGGTCATGTGGCAGAAATCAGTGGGCAAAGTGATAAGTCCGGTCGAGATATCAACTGCAATCTTTTCATTACCAATGTCCAACAATTGCTTCGAAAACACATCTGCAGTTTGATCTCGTCAATCGGAGTGTTTTGACATGAAGCCACAAATTTGATGCTTTCAAGCACGCATTTAGTTCGTCAGCTGCAATTGATCGTGGGAATAACTGGAAGAGTATCCCGAACATCACCGGATAATACAACCATGGCTATTCAAAAAATGTTTTGATTGACACGAAGATCTTTCAACGTCCTGTCCACCGCCACCATTGACCTTTTGTGGGGCCATCGTACATTCGACCCAATCGATCAATTTGCATCATTGTAAAATCTTCGCATTTTTTCTTCGATTTTTCAAGAATGTGTCTGGTTGATTTGCATGTTCAGTGGCAATATCAATGCTGAATGTGCAGTTCGGTAGCCTTCTAACAAAGTTGCTGTTATTCCAGATGAAGCCAATGCCAGGGCAACTCATGCTGCGATCAAATCCGTGCCAAAAGCAATGAAATTAAGAACGTTTTGGCAGTACCTCCGGGAGCACCCAGAAAGTAAATGCTACCAGTTCTTTTGTTCACAGCTTCCATCAAAGAGTCATACGCAATCATTTGTTGTCGATTCAATTGCAGAACATTTTTACGAACTGCTTCGGCTATTGCTGCAGTATCGTATTGTTTTGTTGTTCTCTTTGCAATTCGTGGTTGAATGCATCGTGTATTGGACGATTAGGTGATATCATGCCCAACTGCGCACTTTATTCGCCATCAATAAACACTAACTCTAAAAGAAATATTTGTAACTTTAACAGCCTAGAAGAAAACTAACCACACCTATCAACTTGGTTGGTAAGCCTTCTCCCTTCACTCTCCACACCGGTACCGAAGGTAGCTTTGAGCTGCCCTCCCCATAACCCTACTCACGAATGAGCATAGTACCATGTTACTAATTCATTTTTCGTAACAACCCCTTCGTGAACACTCAAAACGCTCAGCAACTCCTGTTGCCTGTCATCATTGTCCTCGTCATCTCAATCACCCCTCCATTTGAACTTACCCACCTATTCAAATGCAAGGATATTGAAAATAGGTACTTCCCAAACAAAAATGATGGATACAAACAAATCGAAGTATCTACTTCATTTCAAAAAGTTACTTAATGTAACATAGTAAACATAAACAAACTTATTAGGTAGCTAGCTATATCGTATATTAAAAAATAAATTTCAAAATTTTTGACAACAACAATTTGCTTGGAAAATCATTAAAATAATTGACAACAACAATATTGCTTTTAAAATTTAAAATATTTTTTTTTTTGTATTTGAAACTACTCGATTTCTATACAGTTTATATTTTTTTCAAAGTGCATTTCCCCATGAAAAACGAAATATGTGCCTACAACGCCAACTGTTGAGAATTTTCCGACTTTTCTTTTTTCATAAACCATCCCTGATTTAAGACGAACAAAACAAAATAAAAATCATTCAAATCGGTTGAGCCGTTCTGGAGTTATATCGTCAGGAAGGAAAACCCGACTTATTTTTATATAGTAGATGTATACGGAGACAGATCGGGATTTGGGTAATCATTTTGAGAAATAATTAAAAAACCGATTTATTCGAATTTTTTTGAGAAAAAAATAATTGGAGGATCTTATTTAGCATTTAGGATACTTATTTAAACTTTAATATGGATTTTGATCAAAATCGTTAGAACGGTTTTTGTAAAATTTTGCAGACCAAACTGTACCTACCTACCAAATATTGCAATGCTTAGTTTGAACAATACTATTGCTTATTAATTTAGCTTAACATCTCCAGTTCGAAATTTTGAACGAATACTACCTATATCTTTCTCTTACTACGTAATAGCGAAAGTTAAAAATACGTGATTGTTTTATTATTATAATGTTAAAAGGCATTCATGATTCAAAGTCAGAGCGTTTTGATTGATTTTCAGGGATGAACAATACTATTTTTTATTCCTTTTTTTCATAGTGATTACAGGCATGCAAATGAAATAAAGTGTACGACTGGGTCGAACTAACCTTTCTCGATACTAGATAAAAGAAAACAAAATCCACTTTTGGATATTCATCTCATTTGGCAGTTATGTATATATCAGATAACAATATAAGCTTTTAAAAGTTAAAGCTCTCCAGTAACAGGCAATTGTCGAAAGTAAATAAATTGAATATCCCGATGCTCGTGTGTGGATGTACCCCAAAGTTCGATTTTTTTATTGTGTGATCCCCAAATGGTTGGCATTATTTTAAGATATACCTATTCAATATTGTTGGAAAAAGAAGAAGTGGGTTGTATTTGCTAAAACTAAGTTATGCTAAAATACATAGATCGTGATTTCTGTTGTATTTTTTTGAGAAATAATTAAAAAACTGACTTCGACTTTTTTTGAGGAAAACTAAGTACGGGATCTTGTTTAGAATACTAACGCTATCTTCAATATGTATTTTGTTCAAAATCGTTAGAGCGGTTTTTGTAAGATTGTTCAGATAAAACAGTACCAAATATTGCAATGTTTAGTTTAAGAAATAACATTGCTTAACTATTGAGCTGAAAGCTGACTATAAGTTATTGTTCAGGATGTAAGCATTACTTCGTTTTTTGAGTTTTCCCGAAATCGAAGATGGGGTTTTCGAGATATGAGTAGTTTTTAAAATTAGCGTTTTCGGTTCTTCGAATTTAAAATTAATAATAATAATAATAATTTTTGGCGCAACAGGTCCGTAGGGACCCTAGGCCCAGCTTCTCACAACCATTCGTTTTGTGTGAGATTTCATTTTTGGAACGAATGGAAGGGATCTACAATTTTATACCGATTCCAAACGGCTAACCGAGAAGCTCTTTCAAGACAGTTATACTCTCGGATGTTTGTCAGACGTTCGCGAGAGGTGGCCGTGGCGCAGTGAAAAAAACCCTGAGTTGGAATTTGGGTTTTTGCTTAAAACTTAATTTTCACAAAATTACTACTATTTTCAAAAATTCATTGAACGATAAGAGAAAAATTGAGCTTGGTATTAAGTTATAAATTAACGCATTTTAATTAGGAATGAATTTGTGTTACAATCGGATCGACCGTTTTCGAGATATGTATGTTGAAATTTCAAAAGTACCGTTGTTCGAATTTTTAGCCAAAAACTGGGTACGCAGTCATGGTAACCTCACCTACCTAAGCTTACCTAAATATCAATTTTGGTTGAAATCGTTGGAGGCGTTTTCGGTCAAATCAAACTGGTACGAACATTTTATACGGGAAGTACCTACCTACCATTAATATTAAGGTTACCATGCAAAAAAAAAAAACCTCCCGAACTTAAGCCCAAAAACTCCAAATCCGAGATTTAAACGTAATCCGGGAAGCCGTATAGGCTGTAGGCCTGTGGAAGGACGGACAGACCGAACAGAATTTTGCGACCCACTTTTTTGAGTTTCTCTATCATCGTAATATCAGAATTGATTAATATCTCGAGTTCGAAATTTTGTAGGTACCTAGTTACATAATGTCATCTATACAGACAATCTACGTATTTCCTACAACAGGAACTTGAAAACGCAGAATTTTTTTTTCGTTATCCTACTTTATTTATTAACAGGGAAGAAATCCCAACAGTTGTCAGTTAAAATGTTATTGATCCTACCTAATAGGGTACCTATTACCTAATTAATTAATTAATTATATTCAAAAGAAAATTATGTAAGTCTAAAATTTGACATACAATTGTATCGAATATAATGAAAACCCTAAAAATAATGTGAATGTGAATGCATACCTATCTACCCCAAATTGAAATGTTTATATCGCAAAGAGGTACCTTTTCAGCAAAACGAATCCAAAACCAAATCGGCTGCTCTTCCCAACAAAAACCATCATGCATTACATCACCGAATATTTCCTCACTGCACATCCCCCCGCCGGCGCACAATCATAAGGCATTGACAATGACAATACGAAAGAACGAAAGACGACATTTGTCCTTCCGCTTTCCTTTTACCTTGTATCCTTTCTTTCCTTACCCTTTAACCCACTGTCCATTGTGAAATTAAATAAAGCATCACGCTGCGCACATGCCTTTCTGCGTGCGGTCATAATTCAACTAAAAGTAGCATTCATTGAAACAAAAAATCAACCACTTTTCGAATGAGGTGTGGTGGGTTTTTGTTTTCACCATCGATTTGTTGGACGATCTTTGTTGGACGAACGCAAAAAGTACAGCATTTTTTTACATTGGCGTGAGACATCTGTATATTACTTATCTGTGTCTATACGCTAATGCGGAAAAGAGTTCTCCTTCTCCCCATGCGAAGTTAAATGAAAATTATAAATCCCAAGTCCAATTTAACACCAACCAACAAGTGCAACTCTCTCAAAATTGCGACAAGTAGTAAATTTAGCATGCGATACAACATCTTGGTGAAATAAAACCTCAAAGAAGACTGCCTGATGAGTCTCTCGTTCTTGTGCCGTCTTCGCAGCCTGGATCTTAATAACTCGGACCGAGCATTATTTATGACCTGCAAGGCTATCATACATGCGATGGCTGATCTCAGTGTCGCATCTCTTTCGCTGTGGTTCTTCTTATCACTCTAGTGCACTGCATCGGCCTTAAGTGCAGAATATGAATATCCTTCGGGCAAGCACTTGTTACTTGCTGTAGTTGCACGAAGGTTACACCGTCGATTATGATGATGATGTTCCGCCAGATCTCCATCATGATTAATATCGAGACACGCAGTCAATCGTTTCGAAAACTAAGAGGAGGAGAAATAACTTTGACAGCTATTCAAATCTCTTTGCTGTCCCTGTCCCAATTCCATCAGTGTCCCTCTGCAATCTTCGTCGTCGCCTCCATAGGTACACAACTTAATGGCATATTGTCATACACTCGCCTGAGCAGGGTACATAACATAATTTGTTCCACTAGGCAATATATCAGGTCTAAGCTAACATTAATACCTATCAAGTGGCATGGACAAGAAGGCGGGCGAGAGGATCAGGCCAGAATATATGGAAGTATCTTGCCCCACCCACCCACATATAATTGTCGTAGGTGTCCCGGTCCGCATGTCGAGGTGTCCTTTTGATATGTGTACATTATTCGGAGGTTGGTGGAACAGGCACAGGCACAGCTAGGTTCTAAGACACGCAACCGCATTTCAGGTTTCACAATTTGACATTCAGAATGTTGTCGTATGTGCGCACGGATTAGGGCCCTAGTGTTGAGCATTGGGACATTGTGTATGCCCACAGTGCAAAAACATTGCGCAAGAACAGATTGATATGAGTTCTGTGCGCCAAGAGATTGAAAATACGATTGTGGGAGACGATCAACGACGATGCAGCAACAACTTGGCTGACTGTTGGCTGTGATCAGGTTTTTAT
This sequence comes from Cheilosia vernalis, assembly GCA_949126925.1. Lineage (NCBI taxonomy): Eukaryota > Metazoa > Arthropoda > Insecta > Diptera > Syrphidae > Cheilosia > Cheilosia vernalis. The sequence goes on from OX421362.1 coordinate 11,250,099, forward strand.
AGCACTCTAGTGGGAGTTTTTAATCCGGGAGTAACTGCGGATTGACTCAATCGAAGGAATTATGTAAATGGCACAGCAATGTGTTTGTTCTCTTGCTTTTTGACCATGCAATATAGAGAAAAACATTTTATTAGAAAATATCTGCACATAAATGATGTGGCTCCTACCCAGGCAATCTATACTTATCTACTTAGATGGGAAACGATTATGTATTCCATATTCGAAATCCCAATAATAGCCGGTGATTACATGGAATTAACGGTTGACTTTGAGTTCGAACTTGTAAGTATTTAATGGAATTTGAGCGAGGAGCTAGGAGGGGAAGTCTTCTTTTTTTTTTAAAGAAGGAAGGATGTATAAATGCATTCGTTACTTATACACTTACAATTAGGTAGGTAGGTTTTTGCGAAAATTACAGTTTCGATGTTAAACATACGCACAACCTACTTGCTTGTCAGTTAAAATCAGCTTTCAGTTTATGATTGCTTAACAGTGCTATACTTTGATCTGCAATATCCTCAAATGTCAGAAATTATTTTAAGGAATTTGCAAGAAGAACAGTTGAAGCCTCCCACCTCAAGCGAACACCTTTTCGAATCAGTATTCTTTAATTAACTTGCCACCATAGCACGGTATCTTAATCCGCCCCTGAATAATATAAAAACCCAGTTCTTTCTCATTTTTTCGTGGCCAACAAAATATTTTTTTTTTTTTTGATTGACGCTTGATTCTCCAAAAACTGAAGAAATTCCTTCCACGCACTTCATAGCAAGTGCAAACAACAACAAAATTCCATTTAGACCGAAAGGAACAAATTTGTCGGTATACACTCGACTGAACCGTGTCCGAACTTATTACCGAAAGGATACAAAGAGGCGTGACCTATTTCACCATTTTTTTTTTCCTTCCTTATTTTTGTTTTCACCAGCAGATCCTCTGGAACAACAAAAGTAACATGGAATTGAAAAAAAAACACAAAGGAGGAGGGAAATTAAGGTGTTGAATGAACATCACTTCATCTCCCCCACAGACGCATGTCTTATGTCCCTTTTAGCCAGAAGACAACCAGATATCAGACAAGTGAAGGTGAGGAGGAGGACACTTTTGATAGATTTTTTTTCGGTCTTTTTTCATTGCATGCTTCCATTTTCGGATGCGAATAAATTAAAAATTTGGATACATGTCAGGTTGAGAAGGCACCCAACAGAGTTAACCGCTAAAGGGGGTCCACCCGAACATGTTCAGAATAAGAATATCAAATATCGTGTGATGTTGAAGGACAAAAAAAAATAATTTCAACAACTAGATATAGCAATAGAGATTAACGCAGACGTAGTAGATGTTCTCATAATTATAGCCGAGGTGACAGGAAAAAAGAGATTATACAACAACAACAAAAAAAAGAGGCCTAGCGAACGTTCTTTTAACATAACCAAGCTATTGCCTTGAGGACATAGAAGGTGAGAAACTTGGGTGGCGGTCGACAAAATGAATGTCTATTCGGGGGAAGAAGACATCATTGCGATGTCTATAAGCAAACCTTTAGGCAGAAGGATAACAAGCTAAAGATTGGTTCCCAAAGGCAGCACGAGATTTATCTATACGGCTCTCTACTTCTAGCTTTAGACAGTTAAATTTACGTTTCGTTCTGTTAAAAAACATCTAACTCAATGAATTTAGATGATGGTTTTATTTATTTAAATAAAATATTACATTTGTATCTTATTCCTAAAATTTTAGTATAGCATGACCATATACCACAATGATTTAAATAAAAACGACTTCCAATGTTATAACAAAAAAAAAATAAGAAAAAATATCTGGAGGGAGTTGAAGAAGGTAAAACATTTAATTGCATTTTTGTTGTTAATACTGAAGTTCATCGCCAGCGCGTGTGCCTACGACGATGAGCTCTTAAACAGATGTGCCAGCAGTTCGGGCTGTGAAAGATTTAATTTGTATTTTTGAACTATATCCTGTACTTTTAGGCGACGGCGAACATGTGGCGGTTGGAAACTGAAAAGAATAATATAGTCAAGTCGAGTCATCGGCTGTACGAAAGAGCAGGGAAAAAATGTTTACCTATCATTGTCCAGTCTTCTCCGCTTGGCCATGTTATGTGCAGTTTGGCGCACCAGATTGCCAACAACGCGACGACTTAGCACCATGCCATCTACTAGGGGAGTTGCAAAGCTCATTCGACCACTGGGGCCTTGTAACTTTACACGAAGCAGACCCGATTGCAGCGCGTGCAGGAACACAACATGGCATTCGCTGGAGCGGGGAATTTGCAAAATTTGAGATTCCTCACCCGTTCTCGAGTAGGGGAGTAGATCATCTGGAAAAGAAAACTGTTACACAACTTGTTACAAATTAAGCTGTACATGTACCCGTACCAATAGGGAAACTAAGATGATCCTCGAAGCTCTCCAGCCACACGATGAATATCTTTGCTGGCGGTTGTGCTAAAAGCGACGGTTTAATAGCATTCGCCTTTCGTCTAGTGGGTGGTACAGGCTCCTTCTTATCTAATTCTAGTGACAACGTTCTCGGCTTTTGTCCGAGAAATGCAGATCGACTGCTTGGCACATCCGCAGAGAAGTTTCTCTCATTCCAAACGCTTGAATGTGTACTATCGACAGATGAATGCGAGGAATTCAGCGAAAGGCAACTGCCATCTGTGGAGCTTTCGGATCTGAGATTCCATTCTGTTGGCACTACAAAAGCTATTTCCGATCCTACATCAGCCCAGTAAAGAACTCTCGACTCTCCGTTGAATCTCAAATCGGCTGGTTTATCTTTTTGAGAATCTGAGGAGTTTTTCAGCGTCCAGCTTGTAGAAACGAACCCAGTCCAGCCGCAATGTTCATCTATGTCGACTGGCCAGCCCAATGTCAGCAGCATATTGCCAAAGTTGGCGTTCAAAGTTCGTATGTTCTCCTCGTTCATATTCGCAATGATTTCCTGAGCCGTCGTCTGGCCGGACTTCATGTAAAACACATGAACAGTATCATGGGTTCTTGCACTCAACTTGTCCAGAACGTTGAGATCTTGAGCGAAATTTGCTCGCGCTGCGTCCAAAGCGATCAAAGGTCTATTACCTGGGGTTTCATTTAACTTGTTCTCTCCTTCGAACGACAAAAACCCAAATTGAGATAGGAAGAGCCGCGCCGTTTGAAATTCATGGACTACCGGCGGTGGAACGCATTCCTGTGCATGACTTAGGCTCTCGGCTGAGTTATCTGTTTCTGCCCAGGCTAACTTCTCATAGATCGACTGATTTTCAACCATTTTCTCCATTCTATTCATGTCATCGATGCCGTACTGTTCTCGAATCTGCTCTAAGGTAGGAATGGAGTAGTCTGCAACACATGGTGTTACCTTTTCAACCCCATCGGGAAAGAACTTTTGATCGAACTCCACTCGTTTTGGTGGATCGTTCATTGGAATCGGGCGACCTGGATTGATTGCGTGATACTTTGTGCCTGATTTGCTACGGGGCAGGTGACGCAGCTGCATTGTCCACGCATGGCGACCAAATGGGCTTCGGATGAGTACTAAATAAGAAAGGCAAGTGTTAAGACGCGTATTACTGAAAAGCTCAACTGACAAACAAAAGCGAATAGAAACAATGATGAAGAGAGACTCAACACCAACTTATTCGACAGAATGAACTTTCTCAAAATGACCCTCACTGTACTTCTGAAACTGTTTCGAATAAATACTTACATGTCACAGTGGGCTGTGGATCCTGATCATTTCCCAGTGGCTCCTCCAACAACGCTAATATGGTCGAGTTTTCCGTTACGAAATATTTGAATTTATTTATCGCCTGCTCGGTGGCCACAGCACTAGAATTATCGATCGAGTTGCAGTGCTTTATTAGAGCGACTTCATCTAGCAGTGATGAAATCGATTCGGGTCCACATTCGCTAGGAAAATAGCCCACTTGCTCCATAATGATGGTAAGTAAATTTTCAGCAGCATCACGTACTCGCATCGAGGCTGGCTTCAATTCTTTCTCATCTTTATATTTGGGCGGCTCTCCGGGCTTGCCGATACTTTTCGTTCCCGATATACCCAACTCGACTACTTCCATTACAGTTGTGAGGCAATCCTTGTCTTGCAGCAGATACGGATGTTGCATCAACCAAGCGGATGTACATTGAAACGCGGCAACAATAGTACTGTGCAGATCCTTGCTATGGGCAGGAGGTGGCCTCGAACATTGATAACAGATGTAGTCACAGATCCACTTCACCGCTCGCTTACACTCGAGAGCGTCTGTGGAAATGATCGTTAGATTTTGACTTGGTTCTTCAATTGCTACTAATTGTTCTATACAATGTTGTTCGAACGAATATGAGAACGAACGAAAGATTGTTTGTTTTTTTTTTTTTTTTTTGAAACGAAAACAAAAAGTGTTTGTGTTAGTAAAATGAGTGAGTGTCTATTACCGTTTGTTAGTTTCCTGGCTGCGGTTTGTAATTTTGTTTTTGTTTTTTATTTTTTTTTTTTTATTGTCAAATGTGAGGGAAAGAATTTTTTATAGGCGGGGGGAAGGGTATTTCGTTAAAAAGAAATAGAAAGAGGTTGATTACGTTAAGAAACATTGATATTAGAGTTTGAATTTCATTTCGAATCGGAATGTACATTATTTACACAAGGCTCTACTTGTAAAAAAATGTTAGTCGATGATTGCACTTACCTGAGTCGCGAATGTGAAGACGCGCCAGCCCCGAGAGAAGTTCGAGAGCTGCTAGAGACACATTTAAATCGGTCTTCCAGGAGGAGATTAAGCGGTGGCACACGAGGTAAGTGGCCCGTACAAACAGAGCGTGCGCATTATCTGAAATAGACGGATTCAGGTGTTGGGTTAATTCGTGTTTTTTATTTTTACATAATTAATGTCATGAGTGTTAATGTGTGAATGAGTGTAAGGTGTACAAAATTCGTACGTTAGTGAATGTTAAATGTTCGTGAATGTGGCTTGCAATGGCTGAGAAAATACATAGGGCCTTACTAATAATCATTTTTAACCTTCACACTAAATATTTTCTAGGTCACAATATGCAATTTTGTATGGAAAATTTCGCCATTGTGAGTTCGAAAAATTTAGCCTGGAAACTAAAAATTATTATTGGAACCGCGGTTAGTCTGTTTTGTAGTGAATTGATGTGTAGAACTACATGTACCTACTTGTGTAAAAAACCTATTCAAAATTTTCGCACTCGTACAGTGGCAAGAGTACTTCATGACCTCAACATAAATAAATCCGCTGGTCCAGATTGTATTTCCCCAATCGTTCTGAAGAGGTGCGCAAGCTTTTCCATCTGTCCTATTCTTCTGGACTCTTATCGAGAAGGTGGAAAACAGCATTTGTCCAGCCCGTCCCCAAAAAAGGCGAATCTTCTTCTCCCACCAACTACCGACCCATAGCACTTACATCCATTCTTTCTAAGGTCATGGAAACGCTGATAAATCGTCAGCTCATGAAATATCTTGAATCACGAAAACTCATTAATGACCGGCAGTACGGTTTTCGTGGCAACAGATCCACTGGTGATTTGATGGCTTATCTCACCGAAAAGTGGAACCAATCTCTACATCACTCTGGTGAAACGAAGATTGTTGCGCTTGATATTTCAAAGGCATTTGACAGAGTTTGGCACCAAGCTCTTTTGTCGAAAATGCGTGCATATGGGATCGATGCGTCTCTTCTTCATTGGATTAGAAACTACCTCTCTGGCCGTTCAATTCCAAGACTCACGTCCCTGCTCTTCGGCCGTAGAACTGGAACGGCAACGTATGTTAAGTTCATTAAATTCCGATCTCGACAGCATTATAAAATGGGGTTTAGCCAATAGAGTGGAATTTAATGCTTCCAAAACACAATGCTGTCTGCTGTCATTAAAGCGAAACCAGAATCCTCAGCCATTATCCATGAATGGCACTTGCATCGCCGAAACCGAAAGACTTTCCATTCTCGGTATGTGTGTGCATGACAAACTTCGTTGGAATGACCAGGACCACATACACGAAGTCGCCAAGAACGCTGCGAAATGTCTAGGTTTCCTCAAACGGTCCAAGAAATATTTTACCCCTTCTGATCTGGCTGCCATATACAAGGCGTTCCAAGGCCCCTAACTTGAGTATAACTCTCATATCTGGTCTGGTGCGCCCAAAACCTCACTGCACCTGCTGGATAGGATACAGAATCGTGCTTTAAAACTTATTGGAGACACAAATATAGCGAATTCTATAAATTCGCTCGAACATCGCAGAAATGTAACATGTCTTTCATTGTTTTATCGCTATTTCTACAAACAGTGCTCAATTGAAATCGCCAGCTGCATTCCACCCCTTCAACAATTCAACTCGCTAAGCCAGGAATGCCCATCATTTTACCCTTCAGCCTATTTTCGGTCGTACTTTGAAATATAGAGATTCCTTCATAAGCCGTACCACGCGAATTTGGAACGCCTTGCCCGGCTCTGTCTTTCCCCCTCGGTTCAATTTGCAGACAATATCTTCTCTATCCCAATTTCCCTAACGCCCGCGCTGTGTACTTCAAACTACACCATAAGAGTAGTCATAACCTCTTTAGCGCGTGTTTATTATAAAAAAAAAAAAAAAAAAAATGCCATCAAAAACTATAAAAAACATTGGGAAGTAATTTCATTTAAATGTGGTAAATGTGTGTACATTCTCTGCGCATCAGTAGAAAGAATAGATTATTTGAAAATAGTTGACACTAAAACGTAGCTGTCCAAAAAGGACTAATGAGTAACCGACAGCAGTCTTTGGATTGAGAAGGATCCCAAAGAAACTGTTGAACAAACTTGTTCACGACGATCAGACACTCCTCGAAGACATCGTCCGGCCTCTTAGCTGAATGTTTTTGAACAACATGCCGTAATTTGAACAGTGCTAAACCTTGCACAAGCCAGGTACCGCTTAACAGATGTCACAGCTTAGTATTCATCTGGTATTCATCTTATCTTAATATATAAAAATATAAGTGTCATTTTTCGTTGTCACTTTATAACTCAAGAACGGGCTCACCTATCCAAACGAAATTTTCAGGGTTTGTTCGGACTATTTGTGAAGTTTGCACAAAATCGGTCCAGTGGTGAGTGTTTTATAGCACTGTAGGATTTTAGTTTTGTATTCAGTATGCGTTTATGTTTCGTTTATCAAGTTTTCTGGCATTTTTGTTTACTACTATTATTTGTTTTTTTTTTGTTCATTATAAATTCTGTATTCAAAAGAATAACACATATGGGTTTGTAATGGATTATTTTATTGACATTTGTTTTTAATTTCATTTATTCTTTTTTATATGAAGGATAAATGCCACGAGCCAGACGAGTAAATATAGGTCGGCGAACGCGCAATACAAATTATGTGACATCACAAAGACGATCACAGATTGGGGATGAACGCACACAAGCTAATTCATAGCAGCGTGAACAATAGACAGGACCAATGGATTGATCGCTATACCGAACAATTTTTGTAGTATTATGCAAACGATATTTCTTCAGAATTTTAGACAACATGATTGGTTGAGAGAACGCGCCATTTTAGCACCAAAGAACTTTCATATCAATGCTATTAATTTTCAAATTCAAGTGAAGCTGCCAGGTGTAGTCACGACATATAAATCAATTGACAGTGCTATGAATCAAAATGAGGCATTGAATTTTCCAGTTGAATTTTTAAATTCATTTAAACCGACTGGTATGCCACCGCACTGCTTAAATCTGGTACCGCGTATCCCTATGATTCCAACTGATATGCCATTCGAGTTCAAACGATTACAATATCCTGTTCGTTTATCATTTGCGATGTCCATCAACAAGGCCCAAGGGCAAACACTTCACGTTTGTGGTGTAAATTTGGAAGAATCATATCTATAATGACGAGCTAGCTTGCGGTCTGTGCAGAGCTTGATGCACTTGCAACCCTCTACCAAAGACTTGTAGAAACAATTGCGTTCTTCACCACTAGCGACATGCCTACATATTTTTATAATTAAAAACATGTTCACACATTTAATTAGAAGTGTCACCAATATTTTTTTTATTATTTGAACTCAAGCACTGTGAATATTGTCCAAAAAAAAAATTGTTGTATGTGTGCAATTAAAAACATAAACTAGCAGCACGCAAAACAAGAAATTAAAAGTTTAGACTGAATTAAACAAAAAATAAAATCATTCAAAGAAAACTAAACAGAAAAAAAAATAATAAACACAAATTAATACAAATTTACCATAAACCGAAGCCGTCTCAAATTCTTGTAACAATTCCACGGGAAAATCATCGGACACCGTCAAACTGGGAAAATCGTGCTGCGATCCCGTTGAGTTATTACCTCCAGTTACAGTTGCACCACTTCCACCGGTTCCGCCTGCTGCTGCACCACCAATAGTAACTGTGCTTTGAGCGCCCAAACTGGAATTGCCAGCACTCGCTATGGACGCTGATCTCTCTGAACAAGCTACGGTATCCGAAATTTAAAGATACGAAAACGATTTTTCATAAAATAAACACAAAACACGTAAATGAACAGAAAGAACGGAAAACAAAACAATTTACAACTCAAGGAAACAAGGAAAGAAGGATCTCTAAGGGAGAAAACAGAATGTGAGCGCACAAAAAGCTGAATCACGAGTGAAAGCTGAAGAGAGAAAGAAAGAGCGAACGAGAGGCAAACAGAAAAGCTTCCCGCTATGGGAGTACATGATTTCAAACCTGAACTGAGAATATTCGAGTCGCTGGGTTGAGGCGATGATGCATGTGGATTTTCTGCTCCCAGCTCGGTTTCTTCAAAGTTCACAGAGTCCTGTACGGTGAGTAAGAGTCCTCCCAATAGCATATGGGTGTTTTGTGCATCGGTTTCCACTTGTAGGCCATTCATTAGAATGTTGATTAGCCGCGGTTTCAACTGAATGAATGTAATTATCCTGAAACGAAAATCATGTGACAAACACGGCGACGATGATAAATGTTGACTCTTCTCACCTGTCTGGATTTCCGTTAGCCAAATCACGAATCTGTAAGGTTTGGAAATGCAGCGGCAGGGCCAAGAGCGAGAGAAGAATATTGATAGAGGCTCTTCGAAGCTCTGTTCTGTTGAAGTGTATCGCCTGCGATTTTATTTTCAAGTCCTTGTCGGGCAGAACCACCTCCAGGGCGGAAATAAATGCAGGCAACAGGACTTGAATTCCATCTAAATCCAATCGAAACAAATCAGATGAATTCAAGAGAATAGATGCCAGAGTCTCGTCACATTCTTTGCTCTCGGTGATCTTCATGCACTGTTGCAGGGCCATGTAGAAACGCGCCAAATACACTGGTAGAATCTCTTCTCCAGTCTTTTTGGCGCAGAAAATTTTACACAACGCTCCGATGGCTTCGGCACGTCCCGATTCATACTTGTCGATTGTTAGGCCAGGTGGCAAGTTTGTTGGATCATTGATAGAGTTTGGCTGCGATAGGGAAATACTTCCTTTGCGATTCTCCATAATCATGGACGATGGGCGTTTACTGGCCTCGGATGCTTGACGTTTCGCGTTCATTAGCCATGCATCGCCACCAATGTGTGCCGCTTCAAATAACCATTCGCCAAACAGATGAAGAATACTATTGCACTTGGGTCGAGTTGGAGCCAGTGGTGGACGTGGATCCAATCCCATGGATGGAAGAGCTATAGGAAATTGTAATGGAAAGAAAAAAAACTGATTTACACTTCTAAATTGATAACTCGACTTACAACTCAAACTACTAGATGATGGCGGACCAGATGTTGGTGTAAGCGGAGGTTGAGCATTTGACGAACGAGAACTAGTCAATCCAATCAATGCTGCCTTACTTAGCCCTACAGAAGGAAAAACAAAATTTCAATTACTACAACACACGAAATACATGCTTCCACAAAAAAAAACAAAAGGAAACGAAGATTAGTAAAGTTGCCAGATGCGATAAGAACTATTGAAGAGGGGATACATTTCAGCCAAACGCCCCTAAAATTAAAATCAATTCACAAAAAGTCAGTTCCCAACGCAGTTCGGCCAACAATAAAAAAGGAAAAACAGGAGAAAAATAAACCAAACCAGGTGCACAAAAACTTGCTAACTAGGTTTGACTGGACTTTAAAACAAAACTGTCAGCAGTACTAGGGTAGTGTGTTGTGTTGTGTTGTGTGCCTCTGTTTATGTGCTCTGTAAATTCTAACGAAACAAACGTCGTTCAGTTCAGATGTCTTCTCTGGTAAATCTTATTAAATGGCAAGCATGAACCGGCAATTTTGGACTTCGTTTCGATGGTGTGGATTTGAAGTTATGTATCGTATTAAGGAGAAGCGTCGGACAATTTCTGCTCGCAAGATTTGTTGATGGCCTGTGAATGAGTTTGATTGTTACACAAGATAGTGTTTAATTGATTAAGACTTGTCCACTGAATTGACGGAGTTATTGTTGATAATTTTTCCTCTCAACACGACGCTGGTATCTTTCATCTTTGGCGGGCAGCAGTTTTTACCCGACTGGTTCTCTTCGTACAGCGCCACCACATTGCAATGCCAAATTTACAAACTGTGTTAGGGCAAACAAAACACGATAAAAGAGGAGGAACAGTAAATGTTAGATATAGGTAACAAAAGGGAACAGATTTACTATAGCAAGGACGTCGTGTTTATTTGAAATTACACAAAGTGGAACACTGAAAACAGAAGCTGTAACAACTAGCGACACACAGATTAACTACGGTTGACGGACAGTCTTACAAAATTCTCTACAACTACTGCTGACGGTTCTCTACTAAACTGACGATTATACGAACAATTCTGGGCAACAATTCAATAACAAAAACCATGTTTAAACTTTGAAATATAATAGCATCCACACAATAAAAAAACAAAAGCATAAAACAAATAAAAGGACAAGTTAAAAACAAACAAAAGCATTGGCATATTATAAAAGAGCACACCCTTCTGTTGCGAGATCGATGGTGCCACACTGAACGACTTGGCAAGCCGCCTTTGCAATGGTGGTGTTGGTGAATGCGGTACATGGTCTCCGGTGGCGACACTACTCCCCAATCCCGAAGTTGTTGATGTTAATGGTGTTCCATATGACGAACTACCACCAGCATTTGCACCCATTCCGGACGAGTGATGATGATGACTTATGATGGCATTTAACGCATTACTTGCCGAATTACCACTCAGGCCGCTAAGAAATGAGGAACCACCCCCTTCGGTAGCCCCAGTTCTACCACCACCACCTGCACCAGTACCAATACCAAACAAATGATGACCGCTATGATTCAAAGCAGTGCCACTACCGTGAATGGCTTCGCTCAGAGACGAGCGAATGTCCATTAGATTCGTAATATTATCGTCGTTACTTTGCGGAGGCTGATAGATACCTAGAGTTAGTGTACAGTGGTTGAAAGAGTTACAAATAGAAGAAGAGTTAGAGATTAGATAAAGAAGTACTACTGGCACTTACCTAAAAATGCGTCAACCTGTGACGAAATGCCTTTGACGGCCTTGAGGAATATTTGTGGCAGAAGCAGTAGGCAGGGGTGTTGGTAGGGTTCAGCGCCTTTTTCGCGTGTTAGAGCCCACTGAACAAAATGCGAAGACTTGCTGATGATGTGCGGATAGCAGAGGGCAGTCGGATTACCGATGGTTCGCAGAAAACGATACCAAGTCTGTGCAATGCAGTCGTTTGTCATTCCAGGCGGAATCAGCTGAGCATCATCCTCAGCTGAAAAATAGAAAAAATTTTAGTTCAGCGCCCTCATAATAAATGTTTTTTTCTTACAGATTTTCAATTCAGGAAAAGTCGGTCCATAGGTGAACTCCAACAGTCTCGAGGTCAGTGCTAGGTTAACTCGATTCCACTGTTCGATTAGAGCTATACGGTGTCTCCAAAGCGCACACGACTCCTGCAGTGTTTTCCACAGCGACGGCGAGGGAAAACATCGAACACATGCCAATAACCATACCTCGAAGAGTACACTTAAGACGCGTTCACACAGTTGATCGCCAACATCGTCTTTCACTGTTGGCGGAGCTAAGAGAATCTCATTGATGGCCAGCAGAAATAAGAGCAGCGACTCCCATGTGTCGCGGTTCATTGTTTGCGATATCTTAGCGGTTTGTTGAAGCGTTCGCAAAACTCGATGGCAGAGAACTGCTTGACGATTAATTGTGTCGGCACCTAGGAAGAAAGAGTGTTTCAATATTGATCAGACGATTGTTAATGCGCAATGTAACTAGGAAACCTACCCAGGTGCTGATACAAAAATGGTAAGACTTGCAAAAGAATGGAAAAATTTTATTAATTTGTACTAACAAAACGAAAATTAACTAAAACACGTTCTTTAAAAATAAACCCAAATGGTAAAAGTTGACCAGAATTTGGAATTTGGAACAGGCAGCAGACAGACTCATTAAAGGACACGCTTCCACTAAGTCGAGATCGTATTTAAAGGAACTTGCGGACATTTTGTTGTAGCTAACCATAAAATAATGTAGGGCAATATTGGCAAGAGATGGTGTAAATGATCAACGATAGTATATCCTGCTGCACCAATGTCTACATTCTCACTTTAAAAACCTTTCGTATACATTTAAAAGTTCTCTTTCAGTTACTTACTCTCTCCTTGTCGTGGAACAAATAAATTATGAAAATGACTGATAATCTTCCTGCAATACATATTCGGATCATCGCAAATCGGCTTCGGAACACTGATCCTCGGGTTTGGATGCAACGCAGTCAGCCATTCACAATATACGTTCACACAATCCTTGATGGTCTCATGCTCTTGCAATGGCAGCGACAAACCAAAGCAAATGACATCCATACACCAAAGTACCTAGGTATTCGGAAAAATACAATTTATTTTTATTTTCAACGTCTACAAATTATGTCGCACCTCTTCATCTTTGACCAGATGGCTTGGTTCAGCATTTTGCGTAATTCCTAAATTTGATGCTAGCTGCTTAACTACAGAAACAGCCACCTCCCGTCCAGCAGAGGCTGGGAATTTATTTAAAACACTGAACGACTGAGCTTCACAACTGTTTGATGTGATGGTCGAGGATAGCGAAACCCACTCGGAATACATATTTTCTGTACACCACTTTAAGCCATAAACCAAATTTTTAATTTATTCAATATTTGCGTCTCCCATGAGTATTTTTTCCATATATTTAGTATGTCTACGATTTATTCGTATTCATTTCGTTCACACGTCGACACCAATATTGAATGGTGCATAATTAACCGATCTTTTGTTTATTGCAGTAGATTGCGTTCTCATTTGTGTGTTATTAATTTAATCAAGTGCAGAGCTTATTATCAATATATGTAAAGTTTAATAAAGCAAAAACAGAAATGTTTTCTTTTGTGAAATAAACAAATTTTTCTTCAGTGCAAACTGGAACTGCGTACGATTTTTTTTTTAATTAACTAGTTGACGTTTGTGACATGTTGTTTCCTGAGGCAGGTATGTTATAACAAAGAAGAAGACACTAGAACAGGGTGTTCTTATCTTAAAAGAATATTTTCAAAAGTGTAACGAATTCCAACGTAGGTCGTGAAAGGAGAAGTCATTTCTTTGGAGTGGATGTTTTATCTGAAAATAAAATGCTTTCGCTTCTTTAAGTAATTAACGTCTTTCTATTAAACGAGCACACTGTCATATCGTACTAGGATTCTGAATAAAAATAGAAATTGTCTTTGTTAGCAAATTTTATAATCTTTTATTAATTAGTATATTTTATGGGCAGACAGCAAAACGGGCAAAACCATGCTGATGTTGTTTTCCATTGATAAAGACAAATAATTTTTTTTTTTCAGATTCCAGCAGTTTTTCTGCTCTCAAAATTTAAATCAGCTTTCTGTCAAATTTCATGTTTCATTGGCCGAAAAAATTGTTTTTTTCAGAGTCAGAGCTATTTTGAGAATCTCGATTTCTGAGCGAGATTCGCGCCTACTTGCACTAATATCAAAACATTATTTGTCATTTGTTTAATTTTACGTTTTTAGACAAGTCCCTGAAAAAAAAAAAAAAAAAAATACATTTCACCATTGCAATGGATATCAAACATAAATTTGTACAAGCACAAATTACAGTTTAAGAACATTTTAAAACATGCACTACCACAAATAATGCAAAGAAAGAAAACTCTCGTTTTGTGTTCTATTCTGAGAGCAAAATCTGAAACTCCCAATGGAAAACGACATTAGCCGTGTTTTTTTGAGCTTCTATCTCAGCAAAGCAAAGTAAAGCAGGATTTTCAGCATATTTTCAGCACGTAATTACAACAACTATTTCGAGTCTCGAAGTGCAAAGTCTATCGTAGTTGTTGTAATTTGCGTGCTAAAAATCCTACTTTACTTTGCTTTGCTGAGTTCGAAGCTCAAAAAAACTGGCCTATTATTAGGTTTGTTCCTGTACTGATGTAGTAAGAATGGGTCAAAATGGCAAGGGTAGGGATAGATTCTTTCACAGAGAGATACACTTACGAACAAGTTAGGGAACGCTTTTGTAGTAATCTATGAATCTATCTATAGTAGAGATACACAATTAAAAAAATGTAAAAAAGGGGATCTAAAAGTCCATAAAATATTTGATAAGCACGAAGAACTTGCTAATTTACAATAAAATTACCTATGAAAGTAATTCGGAAATAATCGAAATTATTTTTGATGAATCCGAGTATAGGTAAGGTATATACGTGAAAGAGTTTGTAGGTGCTGATTAAACTGCAAGCTGTCAAAAAAATGCACGCATATGCCAAATGGGATACCAAACCTCGAATGCTAATATCGTAAGGTGACTGACCTGACAGTTTTACCACTTATCTTACACCAAGAAATTAATTGAGTAAAAACTCGTACGATTCTCAGTGGAGGAGTAATCTTGCTCCCTCGATGACGCTCTTTGCTACGAATTTTTCGAGTTAGGGAACGGCAATGAGTAAAAAATCGTAAGATTTAAAAGTAAAGGAACAGACCTATTATGAAAATTATGAATTTATCAATAAAAACCTGAAACTACTGTCATTCTTGCAAACAGACTTCTGTACTGCACTCGAAATTTATCAAACGACTCGCGTTAGGAATCTCATGAAAAATCTCGTGGAAAACGCCTGATAAAACCTGGGAAAAAAAAAACGGGTAAGAAAGGTAAAAAATAGTCAAAGATCGCCAAAAAAAAATTGTTCTTTTCTGGACGTGTTTTTTTGACGCTTTTTTCCATTCGTTTTTGGACCCGATCTTTTGTAATTTTTTGTGACATGTTTATTGAGGCATTTTTCGCACGTTTTTGGACGCGTTTTATCGGAAGCTTTTTGAACAATTCTTCTCTAAAAACAGAACGTTCGACGTTGATACAATTGCACGTTTCGTGCACACTAATGATGTGCCCTGTTACACATCGTTTCGCCTTACAGAATCTGACCCCTCAACTATAGTAAGGGAAGAACGAGGTTAACGTTTTTTCAAATGTTAAAATGTCCGCACACCACTTTCTTCTGAGAATCCTTTTACTTGGGCTATAAATAGGACTACAATACACTCATCATACAGAACTGTACCAATAAGAGCTAGCAAAACCAAAATTTAAATGCAATTGTTGGTAGATAAAACAATTTAGCCATTATTTGTCTATTTTATTCACATCTGTTGACATTTCGAAAAGTAGCAGACAACTGAAATCAAATAAGTTGCTTCCTGCGTAGGTATAATATGATCAACTGTCACCAACCAAGATTAAACAATTATTTTTATCGCTATATAACCAGTTGCAAGTATGTGATGTTTCAGAGAGATAGGTAGGTACAATTCAAACAAGTTCAATAATCCCAAGTGACTCATCCCACTCGGAGAGCACGTTATATTCCACAAAGCATCTGCACCAATTAGATTGTAGCACGTCAGTTTTACGATAAACGCCAAGATTAAAATAATTAACGACACGAAAGCCATGTTTGTTTGCATAACGAAATTACTTCAAGAAAATTGTAACAACTAAAATCTCATGGTTAACTACATACAGTTATTACTAGATAACAAGGGCACATGGCTTTATTTTGTATATCCAAAGAGGGAGCATAAACGAAACAGTGGCCCATTAAATTATTATTTTCTATATTTTATTAATCTTGTCTTCTTTTGTTGTTTTAATGCTAAGTTTACAATTTTACACAACATACATTCCATCGACTGAGAGAAAACGCTTCACAAAGATTGCTTGTTTATGTTTTCTTACATTCTTTGGGCTACCTTCTCGATATAAAACAAGTATAAACGAAAACGATATAGTATATACCTATGGAAAGGAAATAAATTACAAAATCTAGGGTCAAATAGAAAAATTCTCAATGCGTACTGTTACAAACAGTATAATAAATGTAAAGTCCGTCCAAGGAATATCATAGGCAGGTGTAAAGTTAAATAAAAGCAATTGTGTGTGCGTTTCGCCGCTTAGTCCTTCTTCTTGGCTTCTGCCGGCTTGATCGCTCCACCAGCGCCAGCCGCCTTGCGGAGGGCGGCCTCTTCCTCCATTTCACCGGAGAAACCGAATTCATTAACTCGCTTGTGGTCGACCTTGTAGATCCATCGCTGGTAGAGGAACACGAAGAAGATAATGTCATCACGGAAGCAGCCCAGGCGATACATCGTCGGCATCTTGATCACAAATGCAAAGATGTCATCGATGAATGTGTTAAGGAATTTGTATGTCATCATGCGCCATGGCATGTGTGCTACGGACTTCATTTTGTAGTTGATGAAGAGCTGTGGTGTCATCATGATGAAACCGAAAGTGAGGAGGTATCCATACAGCATGTTCAAGACAAATGAATACCAGCCTTTGTGCTCGTTGTACAAGAGTGAGTAGACAAAGTAGCCAATGAGGAGGGGGAAGCATGCCCAACTCAGGTATTTGAAAGCGAGACTATCGTATTCTTTGGTGGAGCTGTCCTCATACGAGCTCTTATCCTTGAAGGAGACACGTGGGAAGATTCCAAGAAGCTTGTCGGAACCGTCGTACTTAATGTCGACGACTTTGTGGATCTTCCAGACTTCGATGCCCAGACCAACGAAGCATGATAAGCGAATCATAATGTTTGTCTCGTTATCCAGCACATACAGGAGGACAATCAGTGATTGGAACACACCAAAGAAGACCGAACGCACCGACAGGCCCTCAAGTGACTGCCTGTTATTCCAGAATTGAATGTCGTTCTTAAAGGCGAGCAATTCGAAGACCGAATGCAAAATCGAGATCGCAATGGTTAGCCCAAGCAGGTAGATGTTCGTTTCGAGAAGAGTTTCTTTAATAGAATCCTGATCTTCATCATTTTCATCCGCGCCAGCGCCTCCGGCAGTCATGATATCGCCCAGCATACCACCAGCCCATTTGTTTTTCATTTGCTGGGCAGCGTAAAGCTGCCACTTGAACATGCTGAGTGGTTGGTAGGTGAGATGAAGCTCCAACTCGGGTGTGGTTTCATTAATCGGAGTATACTCCCTCTGCAAATTCCAATAGTCATTGAGGAAGAGAATTGGCAAGTACGTTCGTCCGTTGTCGATGAACTGCACATACTCTTCGAGTGGCGGAGGAATGGAACCCTCAGCCCAGTTAGTTTGATCTGTAACCAGATTGATCGTCAAATTGGGATGCCAATGAGATACAATGGTGTCCTTTAGCACCACATCTGTGGGAACGGGCTCTTTTTCTCCAGCCAGCAGATTGTAGTTTCGATTGACGCGAATCTTTTTGAACTTATTCAGCATTTTTCTGGTGTACCCCATGTACTTCTTTGCAAAATACTCACTTTTGGGATCGGGACTCTCACCAGCACGAGTCACATAAGCATGCAGGTACAACGAGCCATTGTTCATTAGGTTTTCTGAGGCCTTTATCTTTGTGCTGTGCGTGTAAACTCCATCTTTACTCAACCCCGAGCTCCAATCCCCATATGTCATTCCTTCCTGCAACCATATGAGATTCGTGGGGTTCCCAAAGTTTACCTCATCAAAGTTCTCCGACAAATAAATATGTAAATCGAACAACGTTCCATTTTCAAATAAATTCCAAGCATTCACCTTTGGACCACCAGCGACTGCAGTTTTTTGAGTTTCATTAGGGGTCGCCGCTGGTTTTCTAAAGAATGATGAAATAAAATATATTATGAGGGCGCGGAGAATCAGTGATTTGGTCATCGCAAAGAATGACTCCAATTTCGAAGGCTGACGTGCATTTTGCGCAGCATCACCTTCAGCAACTGGCTGCGCCTCGCCACCGGCCGCTTGAGCCGCGACCTATTGGAGTAAGTGACAAAAATGTAAATTAGTACCTCCCAAAGGAATAATCACGAGGAATTTTATTGGAACTTACTTCTCCCGCAGGATTATCATCGTTCTGCGGCATTTTACTTGTAAGTTTTGTTTGCTGCTTGCAATTTATATTTTATTTGGTCGATGACTAAACATACATCTTCTTCTCGTAAGAAACTTTGGTTAATATAGTTGTATGGAAACGAATACTGTTCAGGTTTCAATTTCAATTGATAAATTTTCGAAGAAAAATTTTCAACCTATCTTTTTCTTCTAGAACCACTTTACAACACCAACCGACACGACCGAAATTTTAATTGAAGATTTATCAGTGGGCTAGAGGGAGACAAAGAAGGGATAAAATGTCATATCACATGTTAAGTCTTTGCAGTGAAGTTAGAGGTGGTTCTATGAAGAAGGGAAATTTCGAGATGTGGCGGGTATGACGCTAATCGAAAGTAGTCGATATGTCGACTTGTCACAACTCACATGCTCACAAGTAGGTATCTTTTGCGATAAATGTTTCTCATTTCCCTGCAAACTTCGATTTGTGCACGCGAGATTTCAGATTTCTGCTGCCAGGTCGAACATTAAATCCGAATTTTATTGCTTCTTGTGTATCGAGCTGTAAAAGAAACATTTTCTTTTCACTCTTGCACTTTGAATGCATTTCAATTAATTTTCACGCATTTTGAAATAACTTCATATAAAAAGTAGTGTCCATTCGCGTAAAATACACAATTCACACAACGATAATCAATATTCATAACAGAAAGCAGCTGCTGCGTGCCAATTTACGCATACAATGTATACCGAGATGTATACCTACATTTGACAAAAAATTTAGATTTCTTGAAATTGCCTCGGATGTTAGAAACTCAAACAAAAAATAATTCATTATTTTTGGCAAACCGAACATGAAAATCAATCTCGATTTAGATTTTGTATAAGCTAATAAATAAGCATTCATCGAGAAACCTACACAAATAATGCTTACATCCGAAAACTATTTATTCAACTTTTTTATGCGCGATTAACGGAAATTTTTCTAAATCTCGCAGATACTCTGGCGGAAACATAGCATAGTACTTCCCTACAAAAAGCTTTTTTTTCCACAACGCATTTATAAATAAATCTGGTTTTCAATTATTTCTTTCCTTTCTTTTCTTTTTCAAATATTCTGCCTTCATCTTTTTGAAAATCATTTTTGGCGTGCTTAACTAATCTCTCGATAACATTCTTTTCTATCGATTTAAAAATTTCCTGAAAATCGAAAAAAAATTCCCTTTGCACAAACTCCGACTGGCAGTGCTGTCACAAAAATATGGCAGCTCTTTCGTATTAAATTTCCCGCCATCTTGAAAAACTTCTTTTCAAATTGTGATTAGCATTTGGTTGCACGTTTTCTAGGTAAGCTCAAAGGAATTTTGCAAAAAGTGGAAAAAAAATTGTGAATTTCTCCTCAATTTATAATGGAATCCGCGTTAAATCAAAATTTCTATCGATTTCAACTAAATTTGAGTGCATTTAATTGTAAATTTTGCCATAAAATTGTCTTCGCGTTTTTTCTAACCTCAGACACGAAACACGTCACTCCCCAAGTGAATTCTTAAAATGTTGGTATAAAATATTTAATTTTCTTGCAGAAAACGCTTCAATATGCAGATCTTCGTCAAGACACTTACTGGAAAAACTATTACCTTGGAGGTTGAGCCTTCTGACACCATCGAGAATGTCAAAGCCAAAATCCAAGACAAGGAGGGAATTCCCCCAGATCAACAGCGTTTGATCTTCGCTGGCAAGCAGCTGGAAGATGGTCGCACTCTGTCCGACTACAACATCCAAAAGGAGTCGACCCTCCACTTGGTGCTCCGTCTGCGTGGTGGTATCATTGAACCATCTCTGCGTATTCTCGCCCAGAAGTACAATTGCGACAAGATGATTTGCCGCAAGTGCTACGCCAGGTTGCACCCAAGAGCCACCAATTGCCGCAAGAAGAAGTGTGGACACACCAACAATCTCCGCCCCAAGAAGAAGTTGAAGTAGACCACTGGAATCCGGTCATTTTTTTTCTTTTTTTTCTGTGGTTTTGTCAAAAGATGGAACTTTGCTGGCGCTTTGCACTTTGTTGTAGAGTTCCGGAAATTCTTTTTGTAAAAAATAAAAGTGTTGCTTAATTGACTCATAGAAAGGTTGGTTTTAATACTGTTGGATCGTGGGATCTAATCGGTTGGATTAGATGTGCAAAAGTTGCATTGCAAGTGTTTATTTGATAAATTCGTCGAAAGTAGTGATTCCAATAACAACTAAAGAAACTTGCATATAAAGCGGATTTCTACACACAATTTCATACGTGCTGAAAAAAGCAGTACCTAACATGAGTCAAACTTGACACGAAACTTGACATACAAGACCATACTGCATTTCTTTTTCTATTAATGACGTAGAGCGTAGGTGATAGATTGCACGACACGTGTTGAGCAGCTAGCTCCATATTGGTGCTTCCAGTTCCAAGTAGTCACAGCGAAACAGCAGTACCAATCATAATTTGAAACTATAGTTGGATAGGTATATGGTGCGTCACATATCTGCTTAATGATTTTCTACGATTTAATGTTGAAACTAAGCAGTGCTGCAACAATTGAAGCCGGAAAACGTATGGGTGTCTAACTCAATTCTTGGTCTGGATTTCTGTATTACCAGGACTGTTAGTATAACCGGCAGCTTTTAAACGTGCGTTGATCTGTTTCCAAATATGAGAAGCACAGGAAAATCGTGAAACATACGTTCAGTCCAGTCCGGTATAACCTACCTACCCGTTATAAGATTCGCTAGGATGCGATTTTAATGTGGACTCATCTCGTTACGAATAAGGTATGGAAAAGATCAACTTGCTAAATCTAATTAGTACTCTGATATGACAAGTTTGAATTTATTAGCTTTCATTGCTGGAAAAGTGATCTTTTTCAAGATCTAGTCGACTTGGCCGTTCTGAAGCTGGTTCCTCTTGTTTCACTGTGAAATCTGTTCGCACCTCATTCGATTCCTAGGCTTTTTGTTATTTTGCTAGTGAAATTATATTTCAGATGCTGATGTCATCTTCTTTTAATTGCTAAATTCGACATAAATCGAGCAGTAAAGACAAGGATTCAACGTGCATAGGTTTTTAGGCCTAGGTTTATTTAACCAAACAGGCCTTTGCTTTATAGGAACATATTTATACCAAAATTAGTAATCATTATCCAATCTCCCAACCAGTAAAGCTTGACAAAGCTTCTTTGATTCACAATTGTTTATACCATTCCTCCCAGCTTCCGTGTTAATCTTCAAAACCTGTGCGCACGCATGCACGAGACGAGAATACAGGGCACATAAATCTTTTGTTTAAGCTCCAACATCCAAGAGCAATATTGGCCACATCTAAGAGAAACATGTGTGCAAGCTCCGCCAGCGGCCAAACTATCCCCCGTCCAACATCCCACTATCATTAGATAAACAATGAAAAATCCGGTTCTGTAAACACCAGCCCCTTCAGCGACCGGTCGAAGGTGGTGGCGGTACCATCGTGGGCACCAGCATCAAAGACAACAGCCCAACACAAATAAATAGTGCCATGTGAATCTCAACTGGAATGCGAAGTTTATGAGATTCGTGCCTCCATTGCGGGCCAAAAGTGTACACAACTCGTTTTGCGCATAAAAAAAAAGTATCCATCGATGCATACGCCAGGTCAGGAATCCCATACAAAAAAAAGGCACATCCAACAATGCGGTTCTTGCCAATTTCTTTACCAAATTATACCACAAAGGCGTGTTGTGTATTTAGGTATGTAGGTAGTACACCGAGAAAAGGGAGAAGGGCCGCGGCCATCATCGTGCAACCTGAGTAGGCTTTCGGCGGATGCAGGATTCCCTAGCCCTACCTCACCTCGTGCACTGCTCTGAACCGCATCCAATTCTAGAATCCAATAAAGAGAATTGGCTTCGGTCGGTAGGGTTTTTTTTTTTTTGTTGTTGCTGGCTTATCGATGCTTTCCTCCTCCTTTTGTTGTTATTTTCCTCTTTCTCGGTTTTCGTTGTTCTTTGGCATTTCATGGATGGGAATGGGAAGCAAACAAAAATTTTTTCCAACTGTGAAGATAGAAGATTCCTCCAGCGCGCTTTGCTCTTATACTAACCACAACATTGCGACTTGCGTCTTGCGAGACGAAGACAACTACGACGCGACGGTTGGGTTCGAATATCAACTGTGGCCAGCACCAAACTCAAACAGACGTTCGCTGACTGTTCAACCCGTTGGATCGTTGTTTGTTACTTGTCGTGTTGGAAAGAGATAGGTGTCGAAAATCAAAACAAGTCTCTGTGGAGTTGTTTTGTTATTGTTTATTAGCTCGACTCATACGCTATCGGTATCCCCGAAAAATACGGCAACAAGTTTAAAAAGGTATCCAAATGATACTTTTCGGTGGAGCTTGAAGCTCCTCTGTCCTCTCTGTACACTTTGAGTGGTTCTCCTTTGGGCTCTCTTTCCTCGTCTACTCTCTCTGTCCGTCGGTCGTTCGCGCATCGAGCTGCAAATGAAATTCGGCGTGTAATGTTTAAACAAAAAAAAAAAGCATCATTAGAATCTATCTTTTGTTAATAATTTGAAAGCCATACCTTTTTTATCTGATGTAGATGCAATATGCCGGGCTTTGCATGAGATGTAAACAAGGAGACTGTCTCTAGTCTTTGGCTCTGTTTTTGTTTGCCCATTGAAGTTGTTTATAGCTCGATTCGAGTTTTCGCCGTCAAACTGTGCTTTGAAGTTTGAAGTGTTGTGCTGTGGTGGTATCGGAAAGATACAAAGCAAAAGAAGAAAAGAAATTAAAAAAAAAAACCTGTAGGGCGCCTTCATCTCTTTGATATTGTGCGTACGTTGGATGCTGTTGCCCAGTAGCTGACACTGGCATCTACGTAGTTTAGTTTTGCAAGTATGTCGAAGGGACCGAGGCCCTAAACGTGTTTTAAGTTTTAAACTGGCGCCCAACTCGAAAGAATTCAATAAATGTTTGTATCATAGATACTGCACCTACACATAGATACCGCTGTTGGTAAATACACATCATACGTATACCTTAAGCTACAACCACAATCCACATTCCAGCAGGCTAGCTTTACGTACTTGGTCGCACAAAAATGCCATCTGTAGGCCAACTTGTTTGATATTTGGATTTTAACGTCTTTTTGTTATTTTTGCGGGTTCTCCTCTCCCTAGTGTATAGTGCGTGCTTTTTTCTGCTTTGTTTTGTTTACGTGTGTGCCTATATGTGTTGTTGGTGGCATTTCGTTATACTCTGAATATAGTGTCCCCTTGATTGCCCAGGCTGGGTATTATATTACATGCCAACATCCTGTTTTGTCCCTTTTTGGTGTACCTACCTACCTCAGCAATTCTATTTACCACATGTTCATAACCAAAAGAGAATAACAAAAATAAAAAAAATAAAAACGAAAAAAAGGAGGACTCCCAAAGGCGCTATCCTGTAAAAGTGGAACACAATAAACGGATTATTTGCTCGTCGAAAACAAGAACAAAAAAAATAAATAAAATAATAATAACGTCAACAGCCATTGAAAAACCACCCGCAAGTTCGTATGCGAGAGAGGGCGCTAGTGTGCTCTCCCTTTTCTTTTTCGTTTTCG
This sequence comes from Cheilosia vernalis, assembly GCA_949126925.1. NCBI lineage: Eukaryota > Metazoa > Arthropoda > Insecta > Diptera > Syrphidae > Cheilosia > Cheilosia vernalis. The sequence goes on from OX421362.1 coordinate 11,274,150, forward strand.
GCCAAAACAAACCGAAACCGAATGTGAATTTATATTCCTTTACGTTACGACAAACGGATCGAATTTCTAAAGAGCTGTGTGTTCTGTGTTGTTTTGCATTGTGAATGTGAATAGTTTTCTTTTATCGCCGAATGTCCTTTTCGTATGGAATCGAAGCGGCGGCATCCGAGAGAAATGTGAGTAAATTTTTGCCTAATTCATAAATGTCTACGATGGGTTCTTTATTTGAATTTTTTGTTCTCTGTTTTGTGGGGGGGCGTAATCAAATCGATAACAGAAAATAAAGGACTGCTTCCTTTTCGGTGCTATAATAAAAGAAAAGTCACTTAATAAAATTCGCAAAAAAAAAAGGAAGACGAAATGGAAAAAAGGAAAACTAGGTGACCACAAGATGGACCTTTAGGGTGGGGAATTAGGTGTGAGTATGGATATGCGAGATGTTGGTATATGTGTGGGTATAGATTATGTTCGATGACTTTTGTGTGGGTTTTGAATAACACGCAATAGAATGCTGCACTTCTTAGACAATCACTAGGCTTTTAAAATGGATAGTGCATCAAGTTTTACTTGTATTATGGAGGATTATTGGGCGACTTTAAGTTGAGGGTGGGTTGTGGTCTTTAGGCCCATTTTATTCACTCGAAGTTGAACACAACTTGGGAAGTTTGCCATATAAAAATCCCGAAGTTGTGTTCAACTTCGAGTGAATAAAATGGGCCTTAGTATATTTGATAAGACCATCTGTTAACCTAAACCTTTTTGACACGAGTTTGTGACTTTTGATAGACCACTATTCTGAAGATATGTGTACAGCAAAGCGTAACATTCTTTTTGGCTGTTAAAATTTGGAAAAAAAATTAAACGGTTTGCCTTTAGCAGCCCCCCAAAATAAACTGACTTCAAAAAGAGGTTACCGAAAAAAAATCCCCACTTTATTGACAGCTTTAAGAAAGACAAGTTAGGAAAACTCCCGGAGTTGTGTTCAACTTCGAGTGCATAAAAGGGCCTTAGTATAGCCTAAATGGGTTTCCTTTTTAAAAGTGGAATAGTCTACTTTCCGGTGGAAGCTCTATATAAGTAGTTAAAGAGTAGGTTTTTGATACTATTGCCAGCAACTATGAAATCAAGCAATATTGAGCACAGAAAGGGTTAAAGTAGCTGGAAACTTTGGATATGACTTTGAACACGCATCTCGTTAAAACTACTCACTAAAGTCATTTGGTATTTTTGGAAAAACAAGTCTTAATATGGAGTAGTTCTTCAGTAGGGTAGTTGTACCAGTACCCTGCCAGTCTGTAGTATCCCGCCACTTTGCGTTAAATAGTTCATAATAAGTAAATTAATCGTTATTTACACGGGCCAAAGATTGTGGCTATAATTTTTCAGTTATCTATAGTGCTGGTAAAATTTGACAGCTGTGACCATCACTAAACCGCCAAAAAAAATGCGCAGTCTATGTAGCTCGTCGAGGAAGTGAAAAGTGCGTTTTAGAGTCCGAGAGTGTTAGTGGATGTATCAAATGGAAAACGTAGGTTTCAGTGTTTTTTTTTAAATGTTTACAAAAAAATTAGAACACACATTAATCTACAAAATAATTGTGTCAAAAATGTAGGTACCTATAGTAATTCATTAATTGAGTGCGGTTGAGCCGATTTGGCCAAATTTTTTTTAAGTTGTTCGTAATTGCCAGGAGAAGGTTTTTTACCAGCTTTTTACGAAATAAAATTTTGGGAAAACCCTCCGGGAAAGTCGGGAAATTTTATGCGCGATTGTTCTCGAATGTTGACAAGCCAACGTGCACACTGCACAATGACCAAGAACTCGGAATGAACGCACAATGGCGCATAAACGAGTTTTGGAGGCAGTTGACCGAACGATGAAGGATCTACGAAATGATTCGAGACAATGAAAACTAGTTCCAAACTTCATTAAATTCGGAATAATATTAAATGAAAGAATAATTTTGCCGCCCCTAAAATGAGCCGCTCCGTTCAATTGCCTGGCTTGCCCCCCCCTTAGATCGGGCCCTGGTCGGGTACTAGAACTTGGGTTAAAATTTAATTTATTGTTTCTTTTTGGTTTATTTTCATATTTTCCTAGGAAACTAACACAGAAACTGAAGGAAGCGGTTCAAAAAGCTTATCGCGAGCTGATAAAATTAAGATTGCCTTGAAGGATATTCGGTAAAACGATTTAAGCCACAGAAAAGCTGCTTCCAAATACATAGAACGAGTACTTTGCAAGATAGGTTGCATGGGAAAGTAGATGAGGAATGTGTGAAAAAATATCCGAATCTGCTTTGTTTGTTCTGAAGAGGAAAAGGCGATAACGGACTGGTTCATTAATATGGCCAAATGCTTCTTTCCAGTTAAGAAAACAGTCCTTCTTAATACTGTTCAAAGAATTTTCAAATCAGAAAAGCGCAAGAACCCATTTAAAAATTATCGGTAAGAAATGGGGTCAGTGACATAATAAGGAAACCTTAGAAAGCTCTAAAATAGCGTAAAATCCAAAGCCAGCACCAGAACCTATCGACCTTTCTTCAATTCTGATCAATCAATATTGTTTTTGAAGAAGATGGGAACGCTTGAAATTGCTGATGAAAATCTAAACAATAATACGATTTCTGATCTTAATGGCATAATGAATGAAATATCGGATGTCATCAAAAAGATCTGCACTTGCCCCCTAACTTTAACTGACCGAATATTTTGTAAAATCCAGGTTCCACTCGCAATTTCACTGATTTGAAATCACCTGAAAATCAATCAACTACAGGGTGTCCGCTGGGAAGGTAGGTATACTACTTTGTTTTGCCGCCATTTTGGTAAACATTATTCTTGACAGTTCATATTTGACAGTCGTGAAGTAGACACGTGGCAAATTTATTATGGAAAAATATTCGATAAATATATGTATATGATAAAACATTTTATCAAAATCAATCGATAACGATGAGAAAGTTACGTGAAATTTTAGGAAGAAACAAGGTGCCAGCAAAACGCATTATTTATCGTGTAGTGAATGATTTCGAAGACCATGGACCACAACGCACTGCAAGATCGGCCGAAAACATTACTGCTGCTCAAGTAAGTGTTCAATTGGACATTACTTCTTTGAAAATGAAAACGGCGTAACGGTAACTGTGAATGGGGAGCGATATCGTGATATGATTGAAAACTTTTTAACGCCACAACTTCATGCTTTGAGCTTGATTAACATGTGGTATCAACAAGACGTTGCCACAAGCCACATCGCATACAGCCAGGATTACAATGGAATTACTGCGAGACCGCTTTCCACAACAAGTTATTTTAAGAAATGGTGATGTTGATTGGCATTCACGGTCGCCTGATTTGACTGCTCCGGACTTTTTTTTGTGGGGATATCTGAAAAGCAAGGTTTATGCAAACAAACGCTTGAGCAACTCAAATAAAATATTCGTGATGAAATTAATGAAATACCTCGTGAAATATGTGTGAGAATGTAATGAAAAATGTGCTCAAAAGGACTCGCATTTGTGAGACTAACAGAGGCGGACATTTACCTGATATTGTATTCCATACATAATTGCCGACATTACCTAAATAAAACATTTATCAATATAAGATCCATTCTCTTTCATTTAATCAAAAATTTTAAATAAACAATGTAGGTAGGTACCTTCCCGGCGGACACCCTGTATAATGAACTATTTTTTTCGATAAAAAAAAAAAATATATATTGGTTAAATGGTCACATGAATTATTAGTTATCACGGCTCAAAGTAAGAAAAAGTGTTAGGTGGCCGGGTACTGGTGCATCTACCCTAGTCGGTTACGCAGTTAAGTTTTCCGAGCGAGTGAAAATGGAAAATGGGTTTTACGTTGCACATGAATTTTTCAATACTATGTGGTCGATTTCAGCTCACTTCGTTTACATTTTAAGATCTCAGGCTAGAGGCGTTTTTAAGGGACATTTTTGGGATTGAACTGATGCCGATCGAATGTCGTGTTGATTTCGTTAGTTTACTGCTTAAATTTCGTCGACTCGTAGTGGGAAGTGGGATATGAGAAATACAAACTTCGACCTTAAGTAGATGGGATGGTTGATGTAAAAAAAAAAAAAAAATAAACACAAGATTGGCTACGCCTTGCGTATGTTTGGTTGGTAGTTATGTCGTAGATGCATTTATGTATAAAATCACAACAAACATACTCGTAAAGAATGAATATAAATATAAATACAAACTTCTTTATTTCTAATCTCATTCCAGGAATAGTTCGTGTGTACATCGGTGTAAAACAAAATATTGAATACAAAAATAATGGATACATAATCACGATCTCATTGTCATTAGTTAGTTCTGAAATAAATCGTGGTTCGCTTTTCCCACCAATATCCTTTGAAAATAATTGCATTGCACGTATAGCGTTGCAGAAATAATAAAATAGTTCTAAAAGGTAAACCTACACTAAGACCGCGTACAAGTTAGTTAGTTCATTACTGCCATTCTCAAAGCCATATCATCTCTCTAAATTTTATTTCGTCTGAGCCTGTAGTGAACAATAAAAAAAGGGGTGAAATTGGATTAAGAGTATTACATCGAGAAGAAATCACCAAGAATCCAGACCATACTCCAGATACCGCACAACACACTTCTCTCACCGTCAAGCAGACATCATTAGCAGGGATCAAGATCATCTGAGCAAACTGGGACGTGTGCAGCAGAACGGTGTTAATCAGGTGAGTGCCAACCAAGTTTGCTTCCATCTCTATATATTTCTCTGCCAGATTAGGGGCAATTGTCTACCTGAAGTTAGTGGCTTGTATAGTATAGAAACTTAGTGGATTCTCCTCCTTCGAGCTCCAATTTCGATTTGTATAGAAAGAAATTAAAATGTAACATGGAATGGGTTTCGTGCTGATGGGGTCGAATTGCTTGTGCGGTCTGGTTGTCGTTTGTATCCTTAAATTGGATTAACCGCACAGACCCAGACCCAGATGCAATTTAGAACTAATGAAGCAATAGACGGTGCTCTTTGTTAATTGGAAATACGTTTTAAGCTAAATGGATTGGAATGGATACGTTGCCACTCGCACTCGGTGCCTGCAAGGCATGCGATGTCCGTATGGTTTTTAATTTTAATATTTTAAAATGATTTGGTTGAGGTTGTGGCGAATTAGTAGAAACGGCTATATCACTGCGATCTCTTTTGGGGGCTGTACGTGAACAATAAAAGTTTCCGTACACATTTTAAGTATTTACTATGAAATGAGGAAATTGAAACTTGGATCATTGAAAAGCACTGTGCCTTAAGACTCTTAAAAATAAGTTAATAATTCCCTACATAAAATGCTTATAAGTTAAATGAAAGCATTTGGGTGAAATTCAATTTGTTGCCGCCATTTTGCCGTAGTAACGGATTCGAATAAAAAACATTTATTATTATTTATTTGTACATAGAATCTTCTACATTGGACTTAAGTAAAGTTAAAGTCCATGTAGGTAAAAGCTAAATACTTTAAGTTTAAACAACAATTTGTTCATTGGCTTTGCTAATTATAACTATAAATTAAATTAAAGTAAGTTAACAATGAAGCAGGTTTTAGAAATAGAGAAATTTACGTGGCTAAGGTCAGATATTTAAATAAAATTTTATCAAATGACTTAGCTCCGCGAAGTTTTCTGATATCCAAGGGAAGGGTGTTCCATTCTCTGACAACATAAACAAGATATTGGTTGTCGAAGTTTCTGCATGTAAACTTTGGCTGATTAAAAAAGAAAGGAACGAGTTGAAGTCGGGAACTGAAGTTTTTCGAACAGATAATGAAGTTCCTTGCGAATCAATATGTGGTTTAGTGTTTTGATTTTGAGGGCTCAAAACTTGGAATACGTGTGAAGAAATATTATCAAAACGCTTAAGATTATAAACGTATCGCGTAATGTTGTTGAAGGCTACTGTAAGATTTCTTCGTGTTGCTGAGTAGATCGTAGACTAGAACCCATTTTCGAGGAATGCAATTTACCTACCAGTAAGCAACTGTATAATTTTATTTCAATGATTTTACTATATACAATTTTTTTCAGCATCAATAATTAGTTTTTCTAAATTTTCACAGTAGTTTTAAAAACTCATGAGTAAAACTTATTTTCATAGGACGTATTTTGTCAATACTTTGAAGTCGCTCTTTCGTTTATAATAATAATAAAAATAATAATAAAAGTTTGCCGCAACAGGTCTGGAGGGACCCTGGGCCTAGCTTCTCGCAACCATTCGTTTTGTGTGAGTTTTTAATTTTTTTTTTGCAACGAATGGAATTATACGATATGGAACGATATTTTAAGTTCGTAGAAAAAAAAAGAAAAAAAAAAATATTATTTTTGGAGTGGCCTTGCCTTATTTCATTGCTACTACTACAATACATGTTTTCCGAGAAGCACCACCCGGTTCCCCAAGATACCTATAAAAGCAACAGCACTAGAAAGGTCGCTTTGGTTAGTGCCCATTTGCCATTTTTCTCCATTGAAAAGTTCTGTCCAATTCAATATCTGCCTATCACACAAAACCGCATTCACTTAGGTATTTCGTACATTTTTTTTCGGTAGAGTAGAGTAAACAAATTTAACAAGGAACAAAAATGTTCAGTATTCGCCTCGTGTCCATACACCGAGGCGTTATAGAAGTTTACCCAACAGATGTGACCTGAATTAATTAACCAAACTGACCCCGATTCGTTCACTTATACTTCCCGCCTTCTTTCTCTATGCTTTATCCTTTCCAGCTTATAAGTGTCCTTTGCCACCATCACAGGAAAAGCTGATATTCTTCTTCTCATTTTTTTTCTATGGTTTTCATTTTCTTTTACTTGAGTGGGTTGCTTTTGCTGTTAGTCTTAACGACTTAAAAGAAGCCCTTTTCGAGTTACTACCATCAGTGTTGTATATGTTTTTTTTTTGACTCTCTTTCCGTCGCTCTTCCCATCTGACTCTCGTCTTGCTCGGTTTTTGTCGATATCAATCCTTCGAAATCAAATATTCCATTAAGGCCTAATTCAAGTTGAATTTTGTTTTGGTTGAGTGAGGCCATGATTGGGTACCGTTAGGGGTGGTACTGGTGATGGTACACACAAGGACACAAGTTGGAATTTTGGGGAAAAGTCGGTCCAAAGTCCGCATCAGAGCGGGTGCGAGTGTCTGATGGTTGTTGAGCACAATAAAACGCCTGGTCCGACATACAAAATGTGTATATGTATATAATTGATTTTTACTCAAGCATTACTACACTTGTTTCTGGTTCAATGGAATTTTCGTATATATACTCATGTATGCGGGTGTCTACTGATTTGGCTCAGAGGGTATGCACATATAGAAAACGAACGACAGCCATAGACAATCAGATATGGATGCCGAGGAGGATGCGCTTCCTTCGATAGATATTTGGGTAGGTATGTTGGTGGAACCAGCCGGGCTCGGGATGTGCCGAATTAAGTGTATTGTAATTGTTATGGGCTGGACAAGGATCGAATTGGACCTCTGTTCTTACAAGAATTGGCATTTTAATGGGTTTTAGGAAAATTATGTACTTTAGTGCTTTGTTATTTATCTCTTTGTTTTTTTTGTTTTTTATTTGCCTCGTTTTGTATGTGCAGGCTGTAGTGTACATGTTTTTTTTTTCCACAAGTTGGTCGACTTTTGTTAAGGAAAAGTTTGAATTCAATTGGTTTGCAGTGGAAGGGAGAAAAATTCTTGTGTCTATGTGTTGATATAGACTGAAAAAGCTATTTATTCATATAAATTAACATAAATCAGCTGTCTTATTGTTTGCCTTTGGTAAAAGTGTTGCCAATTCGAAAAAAATACCACAAAAGTAAACAGGTCTCATAGCTGCCTGTGAAAGTACCTTTCGTCACCTGATAGGTAAACGAAAACCACATACGGTGCCTTGACTAAATTAATTATTAAATTAAATTTCTTTTCTGCTAGCAAACGTCACTTAAAAACTCCTGATTTTATTGCATTTGTGTGAGATACCTGATTTTTAGCATGACTTTCAATTCTTCTAAGTGCTAAACCTCAGTAACGATGAAACTAAACCACAGCACAGATTCGACAACAGAACCAGGGAGACGAAAGGACCCGAAGCTTGTGAAACGGGGCGACTTATCAGTCCTATACCTTCCATTGCGAATGAATACATAACTCGCCTGAGAAACATATTTTTCTCCTTATCAGCGAACTACCATCACAATTTGTATAGATAACCTTTTCCTCATGTGCCGAAAATGCTCTTGAATTTTTATCTACAAAACAGAGCCGCACAAAGATAGACAATCTGATGATTAATTTTATAGCATTTAAAGCGCTTTTTCATTTGGATCTTATAAAGACACTCATTTTAAGTTCACTTTAATTTCAAAACAATTACGCAGATTAAAGGGATTTAATCTTGAAAAAAAAAAAAAATCCCACAGAACACAATTCACAATCAGAAAACCTATACCCATATACTTACTGATGGTGGCAGCACTATACCGAAGCCGACCGCAGCGAACGAAAAAGGCAAATTTGTTCGTCGTTTATCACAACGCAACGCACTGATGCTGTGGCGCTACTTCGTTTAGTTTATTCCGAACCATTAATCTCCTCACGATGCAAGTGATTTTTCTCTGTAGACTATAGGTATGGCTCTTCTCCTCAGTATGCGCTGTCCATCAGAATGTGAATAATAAATTGGATGGTCACTGGAGTGGTGATTGGCATGCAGCTTGGTCACTGTTCAATTTCTTAATTTAATTTTTAAAGTAAGCAGACCACGCATATGACAATTACGAGTGAGTTAAATGTTGCAATACACTCAAATTTAAAGCTATTCAAAGTCAAACCCGTGCACATTTATGGATCTGTAAGTTCGATTGTTGACTTATCGCAGTACCTGGCCCTTGGGTAGCTTTTTCAAATTATTCAACATTACGTTACCAAAACTGATTAGGATAGAAAACGGAAAAAAATGCTAATTTAAGCAAAACGAACGAAAAGCAACCGCGCGGGAAGATGCTGTTCATTTCCTTTAAAGAATATTCGGCGTTAGAGCAATTTGCTGGAATTGATGGCGATAGTGTCGTTGTAAGACATAAATTCACATTTCTCTCAGCAACATGTATATTTATTGGAGATTTAAAATTAATTAAATGTATAAACAGAAATGGATTAGCTTTCATTAGTCAGATTGGAATTAATATGGGAAGATTTTTTTTTTGAATGGCACACGTTTTTGTTGAGGCCCGTCTAATAACTATTCATAGGCATATATTTTTTACTTCTGATCGAAGTCTATTAGGTGATATGGTCGATGACCATTTAATAAATTTTATTTAATTATACGTCACTTATGAGTGTCTACATGAGTCTTAGTTGCTACGTTGTCTAGACGATCTGCTTTGGAAGTAGGTACTCGCGTATGTACTGAATAGTGGAACTGAATACTGTTGCACTTCTGTGTTATTTACCAACTGATCCATTGAGTTAATCGATGGATGGATTGAAGTACTGCGAATTTAGACATTTGACATACAAATGCACACACAATCACTTAAAAAGGGGGTACATTTTTTTTCGTATAGAGACGAAGGGCGAAAACTAATTAAGCGGTTATTTAATTTACAAAATCGCGATCTTTTTTCCAGTTTTATGATGACCATTGCAGCAGCAGGAGTCAGTGTACCTACCCATAAAACCATTTGACAGTCACACTGTAAGATAACAAGATCTTGAATTCAGCTCAACCCTACCAATTTTAACTGCTGCTCTGCTCTGAATCCATCGCACTTTTTACGGCGACTGGTGTGCATATGTTAAGTCATAAAATTTTATATTTAGAAAAAATACAAAATACTCCCACTCACAATAGTATTACCCCGTATTATTAAAAGCTGCGTGGAAGTTTTCAATTGATTACTCAGCAGTTAGGCACAATTTTTGTATGATAACTGGCGTGCCCATTATTTTTGTAAAAAATACCAGGACTATACAATATTTTAAATCCCGAAATTAGTTTATACTGCATTGATATTTATTAAATAATATATTGCCCACAGATAATTTTTTTCATTTTTGTTTTGGCGCCACAAACGCAGCCAACAATATGGCAACACCGTAAAAACCAGTAAATTTTCCTCAAAATATAGTTATCTAATTTGACAGCTGATTTTTCTTTTGCGATTTGTCACGTATTTGATTCGGGCAATAGTTTCCGAATTTTTATTTTTACTTTAAGCTGCAGTTCAAGTTTCATCAGTGAATAAAGCTGACTCTCTTATCGTGGGGCGAGCGAAATAATGTGAGTTTTGATGTGCCTATAGGTTTAATAGTGATGAAAAATTGATTTCGTTGTAAACTCACAAAACGATCACAAAAAAAAAACAAAAATGGAATTTGGAAAGGACAACGACTGTCAGGTCAACTAGTATTTTTATTATATTGCTGGCTTAAACGAGAAAATAATTCTTCATAATATTTCATTTCATTGTTTATGTGGATCTATTCAACTGAAAGAATATCGCACGCGGTGTGGGTGTGTTTCCGCACCCAAATATGGCAAAGCTTATTGGCTGGATAGCTTTACACAACCTACCGTGATTACTCACGCCAAATGCTACAGGCTTAAATCAATCTTTAAGAATTGTAGAAACAACAAAAAATATAGGCACGTATTGTACGATTACCTTGAAAGCTAAAACGATGTTTAGTGTAGATGGTAGGTAACTAAGTGAAACAAATCCATAAAGTGGTGTCTTGTAAATAAGAACAGATCATTTCTATCATTCCTATTATGTTGCAAAGAACGGCCAAGACTGTCATCCCAGTTTTAAAAGAACTATTCATTGGTAGTCTCACAAAGGAATATATACCAGGAACATGGCGAGAAGTGAAGGTTATTTTTATACCAAAGGCTGGCAAGGCAAGTCACACAAACGCAAAAGACTTTAGACCTATAAGCCTCACTTCCTTCATATTGAAAACATTAGAACGACTGTTAGACATACACATTCGTAGCCGGATACGCCCGGAAGACTTATCCCCGGCCCAACATGCCTACACAAAAGGTAAAAGTGTGGAAACCGCGCTACATAGTGTTGTAGGTACAATTGAAAAGACCCTAAACGAAAAAGAATACACCCTAGCGGCTTTCTTGGACATTGAAGGAGCGTTCAACAATGTCAAAACGGATGCCGTAGGCAGAACGTTGAGCAAGCTTAACATTGAGTATTTCATCACAAACTGGATTGTCAGCATGCTCGAAGAAAGACATATCATAGCCGAACTTGGGGGCTCTAAGCAAGAAGCTTATGCCTCTAGAGGGACTCCTCAGGGTGGGGTTATTTCCCCACTGCTGTGGGTCTTAGTTCTAAATGAGGTTCTTATGCAGCTTAGAAACAGTGGCGTCAAAACAACGGCTTATGCCGATGACGTAGTGTTATTGGCCACAGGAAGATTCCTTCCAACACTCACCGAACTAATTGATGGCGCTCTCAAAACCCTCGACATCTGGGCCCGGAATGCCGGCCTATCTTTAAATCCCCAGAAAACTGAACTGGTTTTATTTACAAATAAAAGAAAGATACCACAGTTTGTCGCACCTTCTGTTGGCGGTACACCCCTCAGAATATCTGATAGTGCAAAATATTTGGGACTTATATTGGACAAAAAACTAAACTGGAAATTGAACACTTATGAAAGAATCAAAAAAGCCACAATAGCCTTCTACTCCTGCAGCAGAATTTTTGGAAAAACATGGGGACCATCCCCCAAAATTAAACTGTGGATGTATACGGCTATAGTAAGACCTATATTGTCATATGGCAGCCTCGTATGGTGGCCGGCAACAAACAAAGCCACCTATCTAAAGGCTATCACGAAAGTACAAAGACTAGCGTGCATCGGCACCACCAGTGCGATGAGGACAACTCCAACCGCAGGTCTTGAGGCTATCCTCAATCTGCTGCCGCTAGATATCTTTATACAACTTTCAGCCGCCATTAGCGCCATGAGAATAAGCAAATCAGTAAAATGGAAACTGAATGAAAAGGGTCATTCGTTGATCCTACAGAAATATTTTGGTTATGTACCAAACACAGATTATATTACACCATATCTGGAGTTCACAAAACCATTCTCGAGCGCCTATCCCAGCAGAGAGGAATGGAAAGACGGACTTGTGCCTAATGCACAATCCATAGCCGTTTTTACAGACGGTTCTAAAATGGAAACCGGAGTGGGGTCAGGCGTCTTCTCCGAGTCGTTGGGTATCTCTATATCGATACGCCTCCCCGACCACAGCAGTGTCTTCCAAGAAGAAGTCCTGGCAGTGACAACGGCAGCCCGTGAGTCTGCGATAAGGGCAATACCACCTGAAGGTATTACCTTCTTTATCGACAGCCAGGCAGCTATAAAAGCATTAACTGCAACAGAAATAAAATCAAAGCTTGTGAAATGCTGTCGCGAAGAACTAAATGTTCTTGGCACTCAGCATAAGGTATTGCTCTGCTGGGTTCCGGGACATGTAGGTATTCCAGGCAACGAGAAAGCGGACGAATTAGCTAGACTAGGTTCAGCGGCTGTATTAGAACAAGCCGATCCCTCTGTGAATATCCCGCCTTGCTCACTCAAGCTTGAAGCAGGGAGAAAAGCCACAAGAGAGGCGAACGCTAGATGGACTACACTAGAAACTTGCCATACAACAAGAATGCTATGGCCAAGCTTCAATGAAACAAGAACCGAGAGTCTAATACGAAAGGATAGGAAATCCCTCTCCATCCTCGTAGGAATCCTAACGGGGCACAACACTCTGCGGTATCACATGAAGAAACTACGCTTGACGGAAGAAGAACTTTGTAGAGGCTGTGGTGATGAGGAAGCTCTTGAGGACACAACCCACTTCCTATGCCACTGCCCAAGCCTCCAACACAATAGGCACAGATTCCTAGGGAAACACTTCTTCCACGATATAGACGAGCTATCTAGCACACCAGTAGACAAGATAATGAGCTTCATCAAATCCACAGGATGGTTTGTATCCAACGGCACAGTGAGTAATTAATCTCAAATATGTAAAGATAGGGTTAACATGGGTAAGGGACAACCTTTTCCCCCAATGGGCATCACAATGGGTCATCATTGACCTGAGTGTGGCACGGAGTATTCCACGCCAACCCGCCTACCTAACCTAACCTAACCTAACTTGTCTGTTAAAACCAAATTCAAATAGTGTCCAGCGTTGCCGCCGAAAAATTTAAAAAAGGAGAATAAAATGGGCCCGAGTCGAAAAAAGTGGCCACCACATAAAATCATAATAAAAAAAAAGAAAACAGAGCCACAAAGATATTTACTTTTAACAAAAAACCTTTTTAATCATCACGAAACACTTCTTTCCATTGTCTGCATTATTTTTCGGTTAAAAAAGAGTAAAATCTTACATAAACTGAAAAAGGGGCTATTTTGAAAAAAATTTCAAAAAGTGGGGGGCCAAGGGTCCTAAACCTCAAAAAGGGGACATCTGGCCCTTAAAAGTTTCAAACGGCAACGCTCATAGTGTACCAAATTAGAAGTTGATAGTTGTCTTGTAAAAAAGAAAACATTGAAACCCTTCCCATGCTGAACTTGTCCTAGTGCTAAATAAAACAAAGTCTTACTAATTGGTAACCATGTTTAGTTTCTACTTCTAAATAGCTTATTTTCCTTAAATACACATTTCTCAATTGTGAGCTTATTAATTTTGATGTCCAAGCTAGATTTTGTTCTTAGTAAGGCGCATTCATCGGTATTTTCGAATAACCAATTTCCGGCAGCCACCGAACCATCAGGATGTTACTCGAACGAAAACACGGTGTCAACATGGTCTCCAGTGCGTATGCTCTGCACATTTAATAATCACCGCGAACAATACAGTCATTATTACAATTTTTCGAATTTTTATGCATGAAAATTGTGACGGTAATTTTTTTCTGAATTCTGTCAAATGGAATAAAGAAACGGACTTTTGTGTATCCCAGGTTTTAAGTAGGTTTGCTTTTGGCGTTCCCATAGCTTTTTAGCTTAAAAAACTTCTCCACTCATCCACATAAAATATTCTAAGAATTTTACTAAAATAAATATTAGTGACATTTGTCAATACGAATTTTCAAGTGCCAACTTATAAAAGAGAACACTTCAGCTTCTACTGTTAGTGTTATACTATCGTGGGAATTATCCCTTTTTGTGGGATTTTCGATGTCTAAAAAGCCTTCCGTGGGATCAAAGGAAACAGCACGAAATCGTGGGAATTTTAGGAATCTAATAAAAAACATTCTTACTATAAGTTTTAGCAGCAGTTTCATCAGAACATCTACATTTTACCACAACAAGGGTCCATAAAAAATTGCTTATGCAAACTGTCTTTCATGAAAACTTTCTAGTACCACCAAAAATAGTCATTGCAGTCTTCTAAACCTGCGATTTTAATACTAAATGTTAATTTAATGTTTTTTTTTCTGTGTGATACCAATTTTACTTTAAAAATTCGAATTTTCCGCAAAAAAGTATCGAGGGATTTTAAGTACTGTGAAATGGGAAAAATGTGAGAAATGACTACGCTTCGTGGGATAAATAAAGAGAGAGTCCTAACAACACTACTGAAGCCAAGGAACTGTCATTCATAAATGCTTTTGTTAGACTAACTGTCGGAATAGATGACAGATGCTATCTAGCAGTAAAACTCCAAACTTTTAGCCGCTAGTAGCTTTGTTGTATAAATTAAATATAGAACTAAGATCAATTGTAGGGAGACTTTTCGGTTTGTTGGTTCCGAAATATCCACTAAAGGGCCTCATGTCAAGTGTCAATAATTAAAAACTATGCACAACCCATTTGATTCTTAAGGAAATGTGTAATGGGTCTAGTATACGCGTTTTCCTCTTCAAGTCAAGAGCATACACACCTGCGAACATTTGTGTTGCCTCTAACAGCCGCTTAATATTCAGACAATTGTTCAACTTTTCTTTTACATGTATAAAAAACAATTGTACGAGCAACCTAGCAAATTCAGTTCTTTTATAAGTGCACTGAAAAGAACATGCATGCCAAATGATTCCTTCTGTCGATTGTTTAGAATAATATCGTGACACATGCCAGCAAGAGTTGCTGCACAGTCAATTGAAAGCAAAACTGCAATTAGTCTTTTTCCAAGTAGCTAAAGTAATGTATTTAATTTTCCAACGCCGTAAATGCTTCTCTATTTTCCCAGGATGATGAAACTCTTTTGCGTTTCCCATGCAATGCAAAAAGTTCTTTTCCATTCAAAATATATAATTAAATGCAGAAAAGAAAACAAAGTGAAACGAAACAAAAAACACAAAAAGAAAAACGAACAAGAAAGAAAAGGCAAATTGTGAATACATAATTAGAACCTTAACATTTACTTGTGAATTTATATGTAGGTGGGCAATGGTTGGGTCTAAAAAAAGGGTTAGTTTTGCCTCGGATTCAGAACTTAAGCAGCGTATTATCATTATTCGCTCATTTGTTCAAATTGGGTCAGTTTTTATTTTCTTTTTTTCACTTTTCTGTGTGAAACAACGCTAAGCACTCTTAAGCTAATTGCATGGGAGAAAAGTTTTTTTGTCCGCTTTTGGCTACTACGATAGAAATATATATCTATAGATACATAAATACAATTGGAAGGCACGCCGTGTTAAATAGCGTGCGTCTACTCTAAATGGACCCCTTTTAAAGAGCGGTTTATGAACAAAAACAAATTATGCGTTGAAATAGGTGGGGGGAAACAAGTTTTGGCAAAGTTGATGTGTCGTTCTTTTTGTACATAAAATGTGACATTACAAATGGAATGATCCGTCGTGTAAGTAAGAAAGTGTTTCCTTGAATTTGTTATCTAGTCTGTATACGCAATTTACATCTGTTTCTTCTATTCTGGTATTGTGTGTTAATTGTTCATCTATGGAGAATTAAATTAATTGTGCCAGTCTGGTGTATAGATGCGGCACCTCGCCCTCTGGCTGGAGTTAGGAATACAGGTACCTATACCTAAAAGTGCCGAAAGTATCAACTTTAAAAAGTGAAGTTAGTGGTTAGTCTGCTGTACACCTGAGCGAAAGTATTCAGTTTCAACCCCTGGAAAGACATACAAATTGAGATAATAATTATCATTGTACAGTTGACTTGTAAAGAGTTTCCTTGAACTCTTGTGCTCAATTAGTTGGAAACTCAGAACAAAAATGTTGCAGAGCTTAATGAAATGCATCGGGTTAATTCTACGAGCTCGGGATGAAGCAGCCTGACCGAAAGGATTGTATTATTTTCATATTCTACTTTTAATTCGCACGTTATCCTAGTGAAAGTGGCTAAAGCCATCTCAGGAGCAATACCGCATACATGAGCTTTAAAATTTGAACCGAATATGCTTTTTCTCTATTTGAAACTCCCGAAGTTGTACATCAGATCCAGATTTCAAGACTCGACAGCTA
Organism: Cheilosia vernalis; assembly: GCA_949126925.1. Taxonomy (NCBI): domain Eukaryota; kingdom Metazoa; phylum Arthropoda; class Insecta; order Diptera; family Syrphidae; genus Cheilosia; species Cheilosia vernalis. Next base: position 11,290,647 of record OX421362.1, read on the forward strand.
AGAATACCAAATTCCAAAAAATCGGAGAAAAGAAAATCTGCATAAGAAAAACGACAAAGAAATGAGATTTAAAAGTCATTCCAGCCGGAGAAGAAAAAGTTCTCATACCTACACCAGGCAATATGATAAATTAATGACATTTGCCTGCGCACGCTCATTATACTGTCATCGTTAGTTCATCACATATTGCCCTGTGTGTACGTTCCTCAAATCGACTCCACGTAATAATTCGATGAGCACATAGTCAATGTTAACGAACAATGCTTACCTTAACAGTAATCGCCATTACCCATACCGGCCACGATACTTACTTTTATCGATTTTTCCGCTCTCCCCGGGAAGTTGTGGTCACTCCGCACACGAACACACACATGCACACCAATGCGAAGAAAAAGCAAATACTTTAAGCCAACAAGAAGTTCCATCCGAAAGATACAATTCTCACAGTACACTCACCGACTGAAGAAAGACTGAAAACTCTAAGTACCCATCAAGTACGTACAAAGCAGGAAAACCTGCTTTGCAGGAGAGGAAATAAATCCCAAACCTCAATTGACGCTTGAGGAGTGCCATTGTTCGCATCGAAATGAAAAGAAAATAATACAACCAACGTCCAACTAACTCCATCGGAACCAAGTGAAAGTCGTTCAAATAAACAATTATAGGTCACGTTAGCTTCCTATAATCCTTATCCCACTTGACTCACAACTAAGTTTGATGCGCCCACGAAAAATAAAACCTGAAACCCTCTAAGCGCCATTCATTATCATATACGTAGCTACACAAAAGCTTCATACATCTCTTGAATAGGCCTCACACAGTACACAGATAAAGTGGCACATACAAGAAAATAAAACAAAAAAAAAACTGGTTTCATAGATCCCAACAAAATGCTGTATTTTTGTACATGAATTATGTAAAATTCTATTAAGCTAAACACGCTTTTCATTTGCTTGGTGGCAGTTTTGCAATACTGCAACTGCCGATGCCGGCGGGAAAATTCAAAGTCAGGGTCATAAAAACATGACGACATTTTACGCCAGTATATGTCGTAAGCGGATAAAGAAAGCCTTTCACTGGTACAGTGATGCATCTCTTTGGTGGATGTTGCACAAGCTTCCTATCAGTCTGTGCGACCGGCCTGATGTAAGTCGCAGCAGATAAGTTGAATGAACTTCTTAAGTCGGGTGACTTGAATTCAAGTCGCTGTGTAAACGAACCAAACTGGGAATGGGAACCACAAACGAGATTCTTGGCAGTGTAACAAGTTTTTTTTTTTCGCTCTTTAATTTTTTTCCCCATTTCCTTACAATAGCTTGAGGCGCGCGTTTTGATCGCATTTCGTTATGTAACGCTGCGATGAGTGGCGGTAGACGTTACAGCGAATTGCTGTTGGCCGGGCATAATATTACGTTTTCACTTTTACCATTAGCCTAATTGGTGGAAGCTACAATTTTTTATTAATAGCATGGAATGGAAGTATCGTTGTTCCATAAATCATTTGTGATCATGATTCTGATGCGGGGAACATCTACAAATGATGAGACAGAGGCAGCTTTGGGTAAGTTTTGGTTGGTAACAAATTTTCCGATTAAATTGGAGTTCATCCACAAGGTACAAGGTACTATTACTATTGGCGTGAGAAGAACCAACTGAACGATGTACGAGTAAGTAATGCAAATCTGTTTGACCTATTCCAGTTCTGCAAAATCAAAATATTAGTCAGTTTTCTTTTTGCATCAGGAAATTGGACCAGATCTGAAGTTAGCCATTGAAATATGAGTACATACCTCGGGTGTATCCGTGACGGGAAAACGTGGAGAAAGCAATTGCTGGTTTCTGTTTGCAAATGTAAGCATTTGATTGAGGCAGCGGACTCTGAAACATCAGAATAATTGCTTAGGGCAATTTTATGAGCAATTAGTCTTTGGTTCAATTTTTACGACCTCTAAACAGCTTTACTAGTTCTCGATGTCCGCATAATTATCATCTTGTTTTTAGGTTTGTATAACCCTTTTACAAATCCATCAATTTATATATAAGACGACGCAGATTTGAAGTTATTGTGGTTTTGGCAAGTCAATCTAAAGGGTGTTTTTTTTAGAGGTATCTATAGAACTTCAAGTTGGCAGCACTATTTTAACTGGCGGCCATTTTGTCTGCTGTCAAGTGATTTATTTTTAGTTTGATTTTGCATTTCAATATGAATAGGTAGACTGACGCCTGAGCAACGCTTCAAAATTGTGCGGAAACTAGTCTACGCCGATAAGCCCGAAACGATTGCCGCGTTTTTGCGATATACGGCCACAAATGTTGGAAAAAGTCATTGAAAATTGGACCTCCATCAGATTAGACTATGCCAGAAATAATATTTAAATTATAATGTAAATTTCATGTCAATTTAAAAAATCGTTATCTCTTATAGGCTTTTCACACTAAGCCCAAAACCGTGTTTTCCTCGAAAACTCGTCGATGCATTTACACCGACCACCAACTAGTTTTCGTTTGACGTTTCAATCAGCTGTGAGACACCAGTCATTTAATTTCGGTGCAAAACTATTATGACGAGGTCAAAATTCTTTTTTCAAAATTCTGTCTTATAAAATTCTGCTTTTCAAAAATCTGCTTTACAAAATTCTGCAAATAAAACATTCTACCTAGACCTACTTACTTACTCACTTGTTATAGAAGAAGAGGTAAATTAAATGTAGAAAATGATTTTAAATTTTGAGTTGGAAGTCGTTTTCGTGAAAAACGAGTTTAAACGACTCATTTGCAAACTGAAATATGTATGGGAAAACTTCTGTTCTCGTAGAAGATTTCGAGAGTTTTCGCGAAAACCCGGTTTTCGGCTCGGTATGAAAAGCCTATTAGACAAACTTCGTTTTCCAACTTCCAAGTGAAAGTATCTCTTATAGTTATAGTAACAGCAACTTGACACACAAACTTCACATAAAGTCGATGTTACGAAGCGGAACATCGTTTACTTCTGTTTCTACCTACGAGTATTCACGCACTTCGACCATTTTAATGGCACCCCTACACCTTCAAACGAAAAAAAGTAAACAGCCATCCCCTTCCATGGTGTGTAAAAAAACCCAAGTCATAAATTGCAACACGCCATTCTCATCTAAAACGCATCACCTACAGGTTCCTTTTTATATCCTTCCGAGTTCCGACATACTAGCTACACATGACGTGTGAAAATTGCTTTCCTTGAGTTTTTGTCGCAGCATAATGCAATTAGCATTTAAAGTGGATACCGCATGTGGTGGATACAACGTCATTTTTAATTAATGTTCCGCAGAACTTCTTGGTTTTTGCTGCATGCTCTACACACGATAAAAAAAAAACGCTATCTTCTTTATTTCCCCTCTTCATAGTAGGTGCTATTAAAAGGAGGCAGGTGAAACAAAAAAAAAAACAAAAAAAAAAAAAAAAAAAACGCAAAACCCCCAACACACAAAGAGAATGTGCATGCACCGTATAAGCAACGACCAAAAGGACATGTGTTTTGTTTGGTCAGTTGGTCTACAAACTGAAACACAATCAACAGGATAAGAACAAGTTCGTATGCATTTCTCTGCACACGACATAAAAACATCTTCATTACATTCTGCAGCAACAGGTGCTGGATGAGCCCCAACAATATGGTAGGTGTGTTTGCTTTTTAATTGGATTATAGGCTAGTTTATCGCAAAGTTGTACAAAATCTATCCATCATCATTGTTTTTAGATTAAAACATTGTTTATTGTTTATTGCTGCCCGACACCCTCTCAAAAAATAATAATTAGAGTCAGACTTAAATAAACCGTCCTTTGTAAACAATTTATCGCTTTTAAATTATGCGTATATATCCTTTTTGAACAAAATATGAATAATTAAATTAATTTTCCCAATTTAATTAAAATGCCATCAATCGATCACTGGGAATGGGAATATCAATCGATTATTTATAATCATTGAAATGCCGCAGTCAGCTAATTTTTTTGCTGTTTTCTAAAAGCCCAATCAAATTATTCGAAATAAATTAGATGAATGGACAACGAGCAATGCTTGTTAATGATTCACACGAAAGTATAATTAATTAACAAATAAATCATTTACAGTAGGTTGCTGTGTGCCAAAACTATTGGTGTACACTTTAACAATTAGCTGTTGAATGAATTCACAAGTCCATCGTGGCAGGGGTATAGATTTCAAAACTAGATTGCTGACCACGTAGACTGTTTGAGTTTTTGCGTTACCATAAAATATTTCCTACATATCACGAAATAAGTGAGGGCAGGGTATATATTTTAGGTTCAATTTAAAACAGCACTAGGCGTGGAAATGTTGGCTTTAAGGAATATTTGCGGTAATTACCTATACATTTTTGACGAATCATTTAAAGTCTATTGGCCTCACTAATAACAATTTTATACCTTCACCTTATATATTTCGTAGGTTACAATATGTAATTTTGTGTGCCAAATTTAACATTCTGAGTTCTAAAAACTTAGCCTGGACACTAAGAATTATTATAAGTATTACTGAAAAACATGCCCCTCAAAAACTACTGTTGATCGGATAACTCACAATACAACGTTACGGCGAAAAGAAACTACTGTTGATCGGATAACTCACAATGCAACGTTACGGGGGAAAGAAGCTACGGTTGATCGGATAACTCACAATACAACCTACAACTGGATGGCCAATTCTGCTAGCAGAATACAGCCGCCAAAAATTTAGGGAATGGTGCAAGTCCCTAGAGAACAGGGTCAGCGCAAAATGTATTGCACTTGGAATTGAGTGTACTGTCCTCCCGAATCAGTTTTGCCTCGGGGTACTTATGTAATTTTCCTTGGTAAGTCAGTGTGACTTCTAAGTCCGATGTAAAAATTGTCACTCGTGTTGTTGTTGTTTGGCTGGTGGTGCTGAATCGTGTGCTGGCGCTGGTGGTGGGTGCTTCAGGTTTGTTGGTAGCCCCGTTAGTAGCGGGGTTGGATGAAGGGTCGTGGGCTGTTTTTGTAACGGATCGTTACATTCCCCCCTTTCTTCGGAAGACGAGAACCCTCTCGTTGAGATGTTGAGATGAACCTCGGTTTAGCAGAAGAAAGAAACGACCACACATGGGCAGTTGAGAATGGGCAAATTAAAATTTTATTCTTTAATAAATTAAACTTGCCTCCAGTGGCATTTTTCTTTTTTGCCTTCAGTGGCTCTTCCTGCTTAACTAACTATAACTTAAACTAGAACTTAAATTATCCAAACTGCAACGACATCTTTTTGACACGAGCCTTTAGGTACCGCCTGCGGTTGAGCTGGGTGAAGTCCCGGGGTCGTAGTCGGGTGCGTTGTCGACCGGCCTCGACGGCGGGTGTGGGCGTTGGGTTCGGCTGGTCGGTGGTTGGTCGTTGTGCCATGGTCGGGATGGTTTCGGGGCTGTGCCTGGGCTGGTAGGTTAGCCTTTGTCCGGCTATCGACATTGCGAAGTCGACTTGGTCCAAGAAGTCAATCCCCAAGATCGCATCTTCTTGGAGGTTTTTTAAATAGGTGATCTCTTGGGTGGTCTTTTTGGTACCCAGGCGTAACTTGATGGTGTAGTGTTCGTGGGTATCGACTGATGTTCCATTGGCTAGCCGAATGGGTTGTCGTTGGTATCGGACCGGGAGTTGTAGTCGACGAACTTCCCGTCTTACTGCGGGATTCAAAAATGACCGGGTCGCCCCGGTATCGATTAGGGCGTGAAAATCCCGGTTCCCAATGCGGATGCTGATGAAGTACCTTGGATCAACCCAAGTAGTGGTGGACAGCATAGCGATCGGGTCCTGTCGGTAAGGGCAGTCCCGGCTCAGTCTCCCGTCCTCCCGCAGAACGAACAGAATAGTCAGAATGGTCGGCGGCATACTTATGTAATTTTCCTTGGTAAGTCAGTGTGACTTCTAAGTCCGATGTAAAAATTGTCACTCGTGTTGTTGTTGTTGATTGGCTGGTGGTGATATATCGTGTGCTGGCGCTGGTGGTGGGTGCTTCAGGTTTGTTGGAAGCCCCGTTAGTAGCGGGGTTGCATGAAGGGTCGTGGGCTGTTTTTGTAACGGATCGTTACATCTCTTAGAAAGTCCTAGTTTTCGAATTAATACCATAGTCGTATTAATTTCGCAAAAATGAAAGATCTTTAAAAACACTAAGGGCATCTTGAACCCAATAGGAACACAGCTTGAAAAATGCTGAGGTACGTTCTTTACCGTACTAAGTTTCTCCTAAGTTAATTCGAAAAAAAGGAAAAAATTGGAAAATAACGGACTTAGTTCTAGGGTTTTAATTATATGTCCCCCGAAATCCCATAAAACAACTATGTTTTTTTTTTTGTTCACAGCAATATTAGCACATGCACTTGCACGTGTGTCACTGAGCTCGTCCTAAACGGCTGGACCGATTTGAATGAATTTTTGTATGCGTTTGGTTGGCTCCCTGGGTGGCTTAGATTTAAAATCAGCCCGGCAGATGGCGCTCCAGTGGGTTCGCTAGTACATTATTACATAAAAGGAAATGCCCCTTAAGAAAAAACACATTTTAAGTGTTTTACCCCTTTTTATGCTGATTGAAAAGCTATATCAAGACAGTTGTACTCTCGGATGTTTGTTAGACTTTCGCGAGAGGTGGCGCAGTGAAAAAAACCCTCAGTTGGAATTTGGGTTTTTGCGGGATTCGAACCTGGGAGCCCTCGCTTAGTAGTCCAACACTCTATCCACTCACCCACTGCGCCGAACAGACTGTAAGTAACAATTATTATTACGTCGCTTCTCGATCTCGATTGGTGGAAAAAAGATTGTAAATCTCAATCCGGGCGATTCCCTTTCCCTTTATGAATTTTTATATGGTCTGTCCATGTGCCACTTGTTGTTGGAAGCAACTATTTCGCACCCAAACAAATTTTGATGTCCCTATATTTTTGCAACCATTAGCCGAAACTAATAATTTTTTTTGCCATCTGTGTGGAAGCTCCCCTCCGGGTATCTTCAGAAAACAAACAAAATACTTACAATATACGTGAATGCTTGCTATTGACTTGAACAACCCATTCAAAAGTAAATTCGACAAAATTGCAAACCGTTTTGCAATCATGTCTGTTTTAACTAATGAGTGGCAAGGGAAAAGGGAAATTAATCGACAGAGGAAAATTAACTGGTGGTTGGTTTGCTCGCTGGCGCGGTGGTGGTGGCAAACAAATATTGAGTTGGCTTCGACTTTATATTACTTAAACTTTTAATTAAAATCACTTTGATGGAATCTCATTAACCAACTGGCAACATTAAAAAAAACACCCTCTCTGGCATAATTTAATTGGAAAATGACGTATAAGATTAATGGTGAATTTACCGCATATTACAATAAACTTTGTATAGATTAGGAATAAATGCTCATGGTAACCGAAGTAAATTGATCTCATTTTTTGTGCGAATTCAATTCCGAAATTCATTGCCGACATAGTTGACAGCCTCATTAATGATACTTTCGGCAGGGGTGAAATTGGGAAACGATGTTTACCCCAAAATACGAGTAATTACTTATTTATTCATTTACGGCGACCCCTTGACCGCACATAGAAACACTTTTTTTTTTCTTGATAGTATGTTGCCTAATTACGTATGCTATTAGAATTTGTTTCTGAATTAGGTGTATATCGAAGCCAAATACGCCGGCAAAAATACCATTTTAATTAATTGCTGTTGTTTGACAACATTATTGCCCCTTAGTGTGTAAGATATCAATTTCTAATTATTTTTAAGGTAGCCCTGTATAATATAGTAACATAAAGTTGTCAGAAATATTGCATTCATCTACCTTCCGAAAATCGACGGCAAAAGCTCTAAATAGAGCGAGTGCTACCCTCAGGTGGAACCTCTATCTTCGTCGTCATAATATGTCCACTGATCACTGATGTGATAGGATTAATCCTGTCGGCAGCAATACAAAGAACAAAAGCAGACGAGAACGCTGCTCCTGAATCGAAGTGACATTCTTTGGCTCTCATTTGGTATACAACGTTCGTCTGACGAAAACTTTTGTCCTAGAGCATCGACGTAAAATGAAGTGGAACGCTTTTGGTTATACGGTTGAAGATAACTGACTCTCCTGAGAGGGCAGCTAGAGAATAGTTTTCTATGGCATCTTTTTTGTTTGTAATTTAATACGGTTCTGTTGGTATAGTATTTGTCAACACGTGTTGACAGTATACTAATAGAAGCCTGACACAGTTTATCTCTTGGTACAAATTTGTGTCACACGTAATGGAATATAAAATTGGAGAACACAATCTTCTTATGAATGGTTGTCTATTGATTGCTGATGGTCTAATTCTGAAGTGCTTTGTGCTTACATACGACAATGCAAGTGGGACAGCAAGCTGACTATCAGTTACTATTTGCTTGCAACAAAGCTGTTCAGAAGCGAAAATAATTGAATTATTCGGTGTGAAACATAATGAGCACCGAATAGACGTGGGTGGGTGTTAACTGATGTGAAGAAATCGATGTATAGGTGAATGGGGTAATATGGAACAGAAAGGTATTATGATATAGGAATTGCTTTGCTCTGAGTACCTCCATTTTTTGAATGAGCATTAAAAATGTCGTGCAGATCTGTGAGAGTGTGAGATCAGTTGACGGCGCACGTATTGAACCAATGGGCTGCCCAACTTAAAGATAAGAGCCTGTACAGCGAGTTTCTTTAAACTAAAGATTGGTAATCGAATCGATTTAAGGGCCAAGCCCATAGAATCCCGTATAGATTGCCATATTTGACGGAACGAGCTGCTCCATAGAATCCGTCGCATATACGGTGACAGGCAGTGTTTAAGTACTCTATACTTTTTTGTCATAAGAAACGTGGTAATATTTCCCTTTCCGACGTACTCAAATTCCCTTTTAAATAAATCCCTTGATAGGTATTTTATTGTGAACAAAAAATAACTTTTAAAAGTAAAATTTATATTATACGGAAAAATAATATTAAAATGATTGCTTTTTGGTACTACAAAATTTTGATATTCAAAAATTTTGCTAGGAGATGTTTTAAAAAAGCTCTTTTTTTATGTACATTCATGTGTGTTGATTATCATGGTGAAATGTGGATACTTATTTTGATGAAATTTATAATGTTTTTCAATTTTTTTTTCAGATTTTTCTTTTTCCCAGAGAAGGCTTTCCGGACATCGAAATTCACAAAAAAGTAGAAAGTAAACATACTTTATCCGTCGCGTCCGGCACGTGCGCTGCTTATAGCCATAAGAGAGTGCGTATTCTTTCAACCTCTCAGTCGAAAACTTTGCCGCAACGGACGCGACGGATTCTAGGGGTTGGGCCCTTTAGAATTCCTACGTTTTTTTCAAGATCTGCATAAGTGTGAATATTTCCATATATTTCCATCACCGACTGCTTTTCTATTTCCATGTTTCCATGTTGTTCTTGGCAGATTTCAGTTCAGGACTTTTAGCCTTGAAATGTTGTTCCTTTTTCGGTTGAAGGTAGTTTCTTTAAATTTATTTCTTGCAACACTCATATATAATATGCAATGGTTAGAGAGGTATTTATCGCAATCCTACAAACCAATAAAGTACAAGAACTTTAGCAACTATCCCGAATCGCCAAACTTTTGTCCATGACAGAAACAAAACGCAACCAGTGTCTCCATATAAAAAAATTTTAAAATCTTGTTCTTCCGAAATAAAAAAACAAGTTTTTTTCAAAACATAAAAAGAGGAAAATATAAAACACAAATTTGAAATACTATAAATAAGACTAATGCTAAATTTTTCGACAGTAGGTATATACTTACATAGTACATAAATCACATGAATATTAGAAAAAAACTTTGGCTATAAAGAAATGTTATTGCTGTTTGAAATTTCGGAACATATATTTGTTTATACATATTTGAATTTAAATGACTTAAAATTTCATTGTTTATATCAAAATCAGAGCAATTCGCTTCAGCGCGACAAGTCCTTTGTAAAGATTTAACTTTCAACTGTTTCAGTTCTCAAACTATTACGAATTTTCGCTTATTTAAATTTACAGAAAAAACTATTCTTTTAATATTTTTAGAGAAATGTGGAAGTGATACAATTTTGAAAATAAAATCTATTAACATTTATTTTTAACTCCATTACTCCTAGAACATTAAAAAAAAAAAAAAAACATTATCAGTTATTTTATCAAATTCATTGAAATTTATATTTCTTCGATGGAAACGTTAGTTCGACTCACATTATACATAATAATGACATTAATAGAAAAAGTTTTTGTTCAATAAAAAATCTTGTCTTCATTTGTTAAATTTAAAAAAATTCTTCACATATATCTTGTCTTGTACAAATTTTGGAGCTAAGAAATTTTGACAAAAAAAAGATATATCTTGTAATCTGGCATCACTGGACGCAACTCTCCTTCCGCCAGCAGACAATCTTCTCTTCTCCTTTTCTATGTCTATTTATTATTTTGTTTTCTGTATCGACGTTGCCTTAATTGATTTTCTTAATTATTGCAATGTTCAAAAATGCATTCGGCAAGTCTGTGTCTTTTTCAGTTGTATCAAAACACGTCGAAACTCATCTGCACATATTCACATTTCACTAGGCCCGCATTCCATAAAAATCGGGTTTGAACTTACGCCGTTGTCAGTATGACGTTGACCATGTACAACACTTAGAAAGCTGAAAACTAATCAACAGAACTAGACTCAATATTCTACTACTATATTAGTTCTATAGACAGTAACTTTGAAATAATGACATTAATACATTCACGACAAATAAGAAATTACCCCTCGAGATAACCTATTCATTTCAATTCATATAGGACAGAAATATGCACTAGTATATCAAAAGTACCTGTCTTCACGTATTTAAAAATAGCTCGTGTATAATTTGTTCTCGAATATCTACGTGAATTCATATGAAACAATTAGGAACCCCTTTCCCTCTTCTTATAACACCACTACGTACGCAAATAAAAGTTTTGCCTTTCATTGACCAATATAGGTACTATTTTGTTTTTGTTTAATAAACTCACAACTAACCGCGTACAATAAAACACAGCTCATCAGTGTTGTTTAAAGTTTTGTTATTCTCTTTTTCGTTTTTCGCCGCTATACGGTTTTATGAAAAAGCCACAAAACATTCGCTGTCGGTTGTGGAAAAGTCTTTATCGAGAAGTACCCTTTGACTCAATTAAATTTATTTTCCTTTTATTTTTCGAGAAATATCCTGAAAAACACCACAAATACTTAGATGCCTTTGTTAGGTATGTTTTTTTTTTTTGACGTAAACAACGTCGTTAATGGTTATCTTGTTTTCAATACGTTTCTTTAGTACTTACCTATTCAAATTGATTTTCGAAAAATATAGAAAATATGTCCTGTTCAAAGAACTAGTAGTTTGTCAACGAGTTCTTAATCTCATCATTTTTATTTTCAGGCAGGCAGAGTCCAAGATAGAGTATTTCACTTTCAGTATACCTTTGTCAAACAACATAAAAAGTAAACAACTAACTACGGTCAATATATCTACCTAAATTAACTATTTTGTTAGATTTTGTATATTTTTTTTCTATGCGACAACAAATTGGTATAACCGCAAAACGCTGCCATCCAGAAACCCTATCAAACCTCACTATATGCAAACAAATCAATCAAAACATCAATATACACCCACCGAACGAAACTGGGTGCCTGTGTAAATATTTGCCTCCGTATATTTAAAACGAAACTGCTCATCCGAAACGCTTTATTTAAATCCAATGCGTTAGCAGTCTGTGAAATGCAAAGAAAGGAAAAAAAATGTTCCCAATATTTGGGTAAAAAATCGGCGAAACCGATGGTTTTTCGGTGACGTCCAATTTCACCGTGTTATGCACCACCGCAATGAATGAGCGTCACATCGCAAAGAAGGGTGTTCCTCGGCGAGCTCAAAATAAATTGGAAACTCGCTGTTCAAATACGTTTGGCAATGTTGAAAGCATAGCTCGGTTGCTATAGTGGGATTTTTATTTAGATTGTTTTAGGCAAAATGACAGCACAGAGGTTTTATTTTTTTTTTGCTTTGGCTGAGTTCGATCAGTGGTTGTTGCATGCGCTAGTGAACATGAGTGCACGTTATGCAGCCACTCACGCATGTACCGGTACCCAATGCTGGAAATTTTTATTCGACAATATAATAGCCGTAGGTGTGGTTGCAGCTAATGTTATAAATGGCAGTGATTTGATTTATTAAATCATATTTTTTAATACATTTTTGCAGGCTTCACTTCGCTCACCTATATGCACATTTTGAAGGTAAAGCACAGTGTGGATGGAAAATACGTGTGCAGTCTTGTGTGTGTGAGTTTTTTTGAATGAATTTTAAACAATAGGTAAACAAAATTTGAACGCATTCTAGGAAAAAGTGAAATATTTAGATATTTTCAATGTTGTCCATCAACTAACTTTGTCATCGTGACAACAAAATGTAATAGCATATGTTACGTGATTTAAAATATTAAGGATCATAACATTGTACATTTATCTTTCATTTGGTTAATATTTAAAAGAAAACCGAGTTTGAAACAACGTCGCAATCGGTACGACAAAACAGAAAGGATGTATGGCGATAATTAAAATTTCGAATGGTAAATATACCCCAACTAGTTGGCTAATCTCGCTGGCGTAAAGTGGTTCAATGCCGTTAGAGGTGAGCTAAAATTTGATATATATTGATTTATATCCTGTGAGTACATACAAGTCTTCTGAAGCTTAACTCTAGACTAAACCTGCGTAGGATGTCCAACCGAAATTAAAGTAATGTTTTTTTGAAGCGAATATAGCTTTTTTACGGACGGTCGGTGGGTCACGCATATAAATTATTCAAAAAGATGGGGAGTAAACCGAAAAAAATCGTCACCGTAGCGTTAACTTCCCCCTCCATGGCGCACTTGGAAGATGAAAACTCTAGAACGGCTCCACCGATTTGGATGATTTTTGTTTTGTGTTGTTCGTCTTGATTCAGGGATGGTTTAGGAAAAAAGAAAAGTCGAAAAATTCTTAAATATATGTGTGTAGAGAGCGAAAGAGGAACAGAGAGAGTAATCTAAACTAACAGGCACTATGAAAAATTAAAATGAATTTTAAATAGGCCGCCACGTAACACGGGCCAATACTTTACGTCCAATGATTCGCTTCTTTCGGCCGTCCCACGACAGCTCGATTTTTTTTGGTGTACTCGGCGACATTGAGGTTACTGGGCTTAAATAATTCCTACGAATGCAGCGGGCTTGTAAATAAATTTATATATTTGCTAATATATGCAAAATACCGTTCCCTTGATATTCACTCTTGTTATCTACGCGCATATTATGGTCTAATGAGTGGACCTGACTATCACTATACCTTTCTAATCAGTACTCTTTGACTGTTAGATTAGAGTTTTTTTTTTGCTAGTTTCAGTTCTGCTTCTGGTATTTCAATCATCACATATTTCGCATTCCACAAATTAATGACCAATTCCTACTCTCCCTCAATTTTTTGTACGATTTCAGAAGTCATGCAGATGATAGACATACATATGTCAAATTTTTTCTCTACTGCACTGATAGATGGGAAATCTTCTCTCCAAATGAGCTGTACACATTGGTAGATATGTGTACATCACTCCGTCAAGTCCAGGTGTGTGTTTTTTCAGCAGATCTCGATTAATTTCATTCCCATGCCATGACTATGCACTCTGACTCTTTTTCTAAGCAAATGAACAGTCATATAAGTCAATCCTACCTAAGCAGCAACTGGAATACTTACTTTTCTCTTTATATAAACTGACAGCTAGTTGTGAACAAATTTACAATCTAATCAATTCATTGCACGAAATGTGTGCGAGCTTTAATGGAAACTAGTTGGCAAACAAAATATCTATAAAGCCAACCACCTAATTGAGAGACCTAAAGAGGTCCGCACAAAAATGTTCCGAATAACTTTGTAATTAGCAAACTTCATCTCGACACCTTCAAATAGAGAGCCTTTACCGCACAGAACATTTAAGAACTCAACTAAAATGCTGCGCACCTCTTCGTGCTCTCCTCAAAGAAAACTATAATTTGCGGAAGAATTCCACCGCACCTCCACCGAACGACTACCTACCTACATTAAAGGTATTGAGGTTTCGACACCAACTTAACCTCTCTGCTCTTTTCTCATGCACTTAACATGACTCCAATCAATGGGCGAAAGTTTTCAAAGTTTTCTACCACCACCACCACCATGAGGACCAACAAGCACTCACCGTTAGAGCAGATCTCATTAAATGTGCAAAACATGAATTTTACAAAATTTATTTGCGCTTGCCCCCGGGTGTATAATCTAAGCTCGTCGCTCCGTCTGATACACAATTTAAATTGCATGGACTTAAGGGACATTTTCCATAATCCACTCGCAGGGCATATAAGTGAACTATATGTACACGAGTCACACATCTACTGAGGCTGGATTTAACAGAGTTCAACCATCATAACCCCAGTTGACATTACACCTCTTTCGCCCATGGATGGGGTGTTTTTCTTTCCTTTTCCCCATCGCTAAGAAGTATTGATGAAAGTTCGAGTTGCAGTGCAGAGGTGGCGAGCAAGAGGTATAAAATAACGTCTAGAGGTGAACGAATACCTGTCTGGACGGACTTCTCCGCGGGTATGGTTCGTTATATGTAAGCGCAAGTTTAAGAAAACCATCACACTCTCTTACAGGGGTGTATTGAACTTTCTGCTCATTTTGTACTTACGGCCCTATCGACGTTGTTAACCCTTCTCCCCCATCATAACGCTTGTCAATTAAAGCTCTTAAGAAAGGTTTGTAAGTTTTCCTTGGAAAATATTCCTTAATGAGATTAAGAGCTCTACATCTTAATTCGGCTCGGATGGAGGTAATGGTTCCGTTTATAACCTGCGAGCAAAAATTAATTGCAGACGAGGATGGTATGGATTTTTTTTTTTGTTATTCATACTCAAGGTGATTGTGCGCGCGAAAGTAGGTGTAAAGCGATTTGATCGATTGAACACGAAAGGCGCCGCTGCTGAACGCTTTAATCCGCTTCGATGTATACTCAAAGGAAAGCACGAATTTTATTTATCTCTTATCAGAACAGGACACAGAAAAAACGAATAGTGCAAATAACTTCGCACACAACTGTAATAGCAGCTCGTGTTGGGCGTGCTGAGGCGCGGGGTAAGCTCATGGCGAAAATTAAAATTTGTCCGCCCTTTAGTGTATTTATTTTTATCGCCACACTGCAGGGACACTTTGCACTTTTTCCTTATAGTTTTTATTTTACATACTTGCTCCTATAAAGAGCAAGTTTTGGTTTGCGTTTTATTTTTTTTTTAGCCCATCCAGTATTTTCACAACGAAAATGCAGAAAACCATCACCGCGCCGCGACGCGACGGCAGGATGCATCATGAAAAGCCCTTTGAAAGGGTTGAAAGCGTTGATAAAAAAAAAGGGGAATAACACTCTTAACCCCAGTGAGACAGAGAAATGGATAATAATAAAAAAAAATATACGAACACATATATTTATTTGTTAAAAAAAAAACGGACTTTAACTTTCTGCTCTTGGCGAATGCAAATATACATCCAGAGACAGAAAAAGTGTTTTACTTTAGTTTTCTCCTTTTTATTTTGGAAACGAAATATGAAATAGAGTCGGCAAAAGAAAATCCCTGGCTGCATTTGTCGGTCGATTTTTCTTTTTAGAGAAAGCCGCGGAGAAGTGTTGAAAATAGTTTTTAGTTTTCTGTTGGATTTCTAATTTATACCGTGAGCTTAATGAATTTTTTTCCCACTTGGCATACACGAGTGTCCTTAACAGAGAGAATATTCGGGAGAATCTGTATGCATATTTGTATTGTTACTCTCATACTCGTGTCTTCAAGTGCCTAGTGCCTTTTAAGGCGCAACAACGAATGTATGCGACAAATCCAACAGCACCTAGTGATTTAGGAACTGGGAATCATTCATATCGTGTAGGTATACCTTTTCTTTTTCAAAGATGGGAGCTGCAGTTTGTTTGAGTTTGGCAAAGCAGGAAAATAATTCTCTCCGTCATGCCGACAGTTTTCAACGAGTGATATGTATTTCGTGGTTCGTTTTTAATTCTGATCGAGGTTTAGGATGCATTGCAAGCATCGACTTAGGTTAGCCCTCAAGTTTATGGAGGCGAATATCGGCGTTGCAGCAGCACAGATTCTTAATCCGCTTCAACCTGGTGCGTAAATAAATAATGGTTACTCTTATGAGTTGATCAAGTGTCCTGTTCACAGAAACTTTTGGTATTATCAGGCGGATTGTAGGTATACACTAATTTTATACAAATCCGCACACTAATGACATTTTTGAATTATACAAACATTTGTGATTCAGACTGCGCTTTCTGGCCTCCAGCGACAGTTTCCGATCGCTACAGTATCTTTTTCGAATTCCTTAAAACACAATCTCAACCATTATTCCGGAAGTGCTGGATACAATATAAAAAGTTCGACGACTTCCTAAAGGTGAGTGTTAACAATACTTTCTCAATCCAAATCCTGATTTAAGACTTTTTGTCAACAGACGCAGATAACGGCGGCTGGTAGGGAAGTTATAGCGCAGCAATTTTATGAGCTGTGGCAATTTTTCAACTGCATCGGCGCTGTCGACGGAAAGCACGTCGTGATAGTGGCGCCACCAAATGCGGGTAGCGTTTTCTATAATTATGAGGAGCATCGTACTAATGGGTATCGCAGACGCCGAATATAAACTGCTTTACGTCGACGTTGGCCGCAACAGTAGGTTTCCCGATGGCGGCGTTTTTAACCGCTGTACTTATGTACAAACCAACAGCTTTCCTTGCCACCGCCGAAAGAACTACCCGTAAAACACCCGTTCCGTATCTTCTCGTCGCTGATGATATATTTGCTCTGCGATCAAACATCTTGGAGCCATTTAGCCAAAGAGGTCTCAAAGCGTTTTTAATTATCGCCTTAGCCGCGCTCTTCGAGTCTTACGGAAGCCAATCAATTTAGGCGCAGCAAAATTGAAGAAAGTGGCGCTCGCGTGCTGTGTGCTTCACAAATACTTGCTGACCAAAAATAAAAGTATGTCAACCTGGGGCCAGATTCTGTAAGGCGAAACGATCAAACTTTTTCGTGCTCACGAATGGTTGGCCATATGTTAAACAAGCAACGTTTGATCGTTTCGTCTTACAGAATCTGGCCTCTGGTTGATGCTGATTGGCGGGATGTTACGACTGAAGCAACCTTACATCCGCTACAGCCTGTCTCCACAAGACCGGATACCACAATCGATGCCAAAAAGGGTGGTAAAGAGTTGGCGCACTACTTTGTCGAGGAGGGTGAAGTGAAGTGGCAAAACCAACATATTTAAATACTGGCCAAAGTTTGCTGTCGTTTTTTTTTCCATTAAATTAAAATTCATTCGTTTCATTAATTCACACAAAACGTTCTTGTTTTATTTTATGTAAAGAAACACAAAATACAAAAGAAAACTAGAAATCTGTCGAAATTTCTTTCGGATTGACGGCTGACTTTTAACCTTTATTCAACTGAACTCCCAAAACCATTTTTGTATTCGCATGATGCTTTTGTAATTTTCGGAACACACAAATGATATGAGATACACAAATGTAAACAAATAAGCATAAATTAATTTGCACACCAGGATCAGGCGATTTGTTTTATACACAAATTCGATTTGTATATGCTATTCACAAATGTTGTGTATCATCGTTTGTGTATCCCAGTTGATGCTATCAAATTTGTGGTTCAGACGGTTTGTGTACATAATACTTAAATTTATTCACAAAATTTTGCGTATACACAAACCGTCTGATAGCACCTTAAGCATTGTACCTAATTAAAAACATTTTGCACGCATTCTTCCTTTTGCTTCATTCTATTGTGTAGATATACGTAAATCAATAGCTCTTGTTTTTCTATGCGGGAATCCATTTACAGAAATTCACCTTGGTCTATATTTTACAAAAATCCCTTTGGAAATATCGACGTGGTTCGACAAAATGCGATTTCCATATTTCTTTAAAAAATAAAACCTAAAAAAAGTAATCACAATAAAACTTTCCGTCACCAAAACTCCCCTGTTCATAATGAAAATAAATATCTCCTAGGATCGCAAAAAAAAAAACCTTTTGCAAAATGTCAAATACAAGTGAGACGCGCCCAACTAAACACTCGCTCTGCGGAAAAGTTAGACTATGCAATTGTTCTTCTTTTTGTGAAATTATCATAAATCTACCAAATCCCTCACACAGCTACCTACCCTAAAGCATACTAATATATACGACCATAGGGACATAAATATCTGGAATTTATTAATAAATAATGCGAAATCATCAATCCGGCCAAGTGAAACACGTGGAAGCCATCTCGCACACAAAAGGACATTAACCATTTCACTTAATTTCAATATTCAAAAGTTAAGGAATAATTAATTGTGGTGCCACAGTGCTGTGCAAACCTACAAACAAATGCGACGACTATGCCAGGGTTTGAATGGTTAGTTAATTCCGCCGCCATTTGAAGTTTCAACTTGAGAGGAATAAAAGGGAAAATGCAAAAAGGACAACCCCAACCCCACGGCAGTAACATGGCCGATTGTTTCGTGAAACGACAAGCGGTGGAGTGTAGACTTATTGGTTGAGTTTATGTTTTGGCATTTGAAATGCGGTGTCCCTTTTGGAATTCCCTGTCACCAAAATGGTAGTTAATTAAACATGACTCCCAAAAGGAGACCAAATTGTCAGAGATTTTAAAATGGCTGAAAATTATGGGCTGAATGTTTTTCCTTCTTCAGTCAAGAGCTTTTGAATTCGAGTTCAGTGAGGTAAGACAGGTAGCACATGACAATTTGTGCCATAAAGAAACCCTTCATTGTTTAAGGAACCTCCTGTGAATTGCTATATTTTCATTGCTCCCTATATCCACTCATTATTTGCAAGACTTTACGAGTCGCTTATTCCTCCGAGATAGTTAGTACGCCGTCACAGACAACCATTCCACCTTTATCGGCCCGAAGCCATATTTATGGTTAAGACTCTATTTCTATCGCGCCATACCATTAGCCTGAGAGCATTTTATCTCCTGCGAAATACTCCATAAAACTATTAAGTGAACTAACATAAAACAGGAGGGCTGTTGCGAACAGTTAGCAAATGTTGGGGCCAGGATTTTGTTTTATATTCTGCCATCTATCCCACAAGACCACCCGCCATCACAACTGACAATAATGGACGATTCCAACCAACTGAGAAAAGAAATCGTTGTCCTTAAGATATTTATCTCAGTACCAACAAACAGAGGCAGTCGACTGCAGGGAGTTTGGTTCAATGGAGTAACCGCACAGTTGTAATATTTTTAGTCTCCCTTGGGCGCACGGCGAGAAACTTTCCTAGCATAATTATCTTCGCAGGACAAAACAGCAGGTATTACCAGATACTTTGGGTTATTTCTGGAAATTGCATAACGAGCCCTGATACCATGTAAAAGTTTGATTGATTATTTTCCATAGTCTTTGAACGGGGTAAACGAGTGAATGGGCTTCTGTTGAACATTAGTGCGTGATTCCGTTTAATCGGATTGTGCTGCGATTGTTTCATTAAACTTAAGAACAGAAATAAGAGCAGTTAGTTCTTTGGTTATTGTAGCTGGTATTGTTTTCATTTTGGAATTATTCCACGAGGGTAGATATTATATACGATAACACACTGCACGGGTTTTGGGTCAAACGTTGTCTCTGATTCCTGTATTGGTTTAATTACACCTAGGCGAAGTTTGTAAACAACACTTCCCATTTATAACAATTTGACAATTTAAAGTTTCATAAGTCGTATTATAAAGAATTAAAAAAGTAAGTAGAACCAACGTTTAAGCTAGCTATTTTCAAAGGAGCTCATAGCGTTCAGACGTCTAAAAAAAGAAGTTACGTGTGACCCAGTCGTGCATATTTTTTTAACTAAATCCCCCTTAATTTCTTTTGCTATAAATTGTTTCCTGAAAAACTATCATCAGTTTTTGTTATTGTTAAATGTTATTTATAGCTCGTTGTTAAAATAATTTTGTATGTTTGTAGGTGGCATCCCTTAAAGAATGCGATATGGTCTTAAGATTTTTCCTAAGGTTCAGTGTGCTTCGCTCGTCATTTTTGAGCTCTTGTTCAGTGGCCTCTACCAAGGAAGTAAGTTCAACTGTCAAATGAAATTCAAGTTTTAACTTGAAGCCGGCATTCGTAAAAGGAGGACACATAAAATGTGTAAGTTGTATCTATCTGCACCTAAAATAATAAATACATCCGATTCCATACATCTATACGAGAAGTATTTTATAAATTTGAGTCGAGAAAAATGCATAAAACAACCTTTGGGGAAGTTGTGTTCTTTTAAGTGCATTTTCAATTTATTTTTTAATTTAATTTTGGTGGGGGCAATACCCCCATATATTTGGCTTAATACAAGCTTAAACTAACATTTATTCTTAAAGTAACAACTTAAAACTAACACACTTAAACTAAGTGAAAAGCCTTAAAACTAAGACTTAAAAATAAGTGGAATGGTGAAGGAGATCGAGTTTGAGGTGGGCAGTGCTGCGGTTGAAATCGAAAACAGAAAGGTTGGAATTAACCTTTCGCAGCATACGGGAAATCGGTTCATTGGAGCCATATGAGGTACTATGGTTTGGTGGGCAACGTAGACTACAAGGGTTTGTGTTAAAGAAAATAAATGAAAAGAATGTCTGCAGCTTCTCTGAGTTCCTCAAGGGAATTCAGGTTAATGAGATTGAGCCGGTCTATATAGGGTGGCAAGATAAAAGGATCGTCCCAAGGCAGTCCTCGAAGCGCAAATTTAAGAAAGCGACGTTGGACGTTCTCAATTCTGTGTGCATGGACTCGATGAAAGGGAGACCAAACGTGACTAGCGTATTCGAGGAGGGGACGAACTAAGGAGATATAGAGAGATCTAGTCACATAAGAGTCGGAAAATTCTTTAGACCATCGTTTAGCAAAGCCAAGTGTGGAGTTGGCCTTACAAATTATTTCGTCAATATGCGAACGGAAATTTAGCTCCCTGTCATACAATATACCAAGGTCGCGAAGAGAATGAACAAGAGAGATTGGTTGACCGTGGAGAAGGTAATGTCGGTGAGGGGACTTGTTGCGCTTGCGTGATAGGGTAATGGACTGGCATTTGGTGATGTTGAGTTCTAAGCAATTTTTAAGGCACCAGGTCGAAAAATGGTCAAGGTCTTGTTGAAGAAGGCAGGAGTCTTAGGGTGAAGAGATGATTTTGAAGAATTTGGTATCATCCGCGTAGAGAGAGAGATGAGTGTTCGATGACCTTCTCAAGATCATTTACCGTAAGGATGAAGAGAAGGGGACCTAAATGGCTGCCTTGTGGGACACCAGATGTTGCTAAAAAGGAGGACGACAGTACGGACCTAAAGCGAACGCTGTAATACCGGTTTTCAAGGTAGGAAGATATCCATTTTATCAATATAGGTTCAAAGCCAAGGGCAGACAATTTGAAGAGGAAAATACAAATTCGGACTATCAGACAATTGTTTAAAAAAAATATGTTTCGTGTAGAACAGGTGTCTCATTAGCCATCTGCGGATTTCCTTAAAAAATATGATCGGGAAAGCTAAATCTCTTTCCAACAGGTAAAACGACGCACGGTGGTCTCGATCTTTGCCAACAAACCTAAGTAAAACTACGATCAGATCATACCTTTGTGAAATTTTTTTGAATTGATGAAGTAAATTTAATCTGAGCAGTGACAAATTACCACAGTGAAGTCAGAAAAGAAACAATCTTACACACACAGATTCGTGACTATTTCTCAGCATATACAAATTGTTATATCGGCTGTATATCTGCCCTACGAGAGAGAGTACTACATGACGTCCTTTTTCGTTTCAAAGTTTCCATTTAAAAAAAATAATAATAAATCTACGGTTTTCACAAGATAAATGTTCCGAAACGAATTTCCCAAATCCAAATAAATTATGAGCGTTAACCTTGTTAGCATAGGCCACAGATATTTGAACCTTTCACATTCGTCTTACCCAATCTCGAACAAAACCTACTGGCTTCTCTTTAATCAAACCTACCAATTTGTCCTCAATACTACACCACTCAATTCGTGTGGGAAACGGATCCACCCTCAACCTTAAATCGAACGAACGAATATGGGAAAATTGATATATCCCCTCGAAATCGTTTCCCCCTCTCTCCTTTTCTATTCAATACCAGCAAATTGGAGCTTAAATTCGAAAAAGAAACCCCCAGACATTTTGAATCCTTGGGCTTTGGCCTGAAGAAAAAAAATGTATGCCTCCCTCATTAGGCGGATACCCTTGTAGTGTTTTTTTTTTTTTTTTTTTTTCATTTTCCCTAACATCGCTTGTGCTCTTATCCAATATTTAAAGCTCTGGTATTTCAATATTCATACAAAACCCGCGCAAGGTGACATTAGACTTTGAATTTCCAGAACAACCCATCGAGTTGTGTACAAAGGAAAGACGTGGCTCAAGCGAGTAAAGACGTTACTTCAGTTGCTTTTTCTGAGATCTGAGTGTGTGAGCCATTTGTGTGAAACATTTTTTTTCCTGAGAAACTGCACAACTGGCTTAGTTAAGACTTCTGAAAGTTATGATTGAAAATGATGTGCGATAGAAAATCCAATTGCCGCTCTCTGTGTGTTTCCGTTGATTTCCTCGATTCGGCTGAAATTGGATGATTGTAATAAAAGTAAATGACCCGAACGAAAGGGATGTTGAAACCGTGTGTGGATATGGCAAATGTATATCCTGCAATATGCGGTTACGTTAAGAAGTTGTTTTCAGTTAAATTTCATTCGCTTGACTTTTTCACTTTTATAGAGTAATTTATGTGTCTTTGGGGTGCTGTGTATTGAGGCAATTTGCAAATTGCATCAGGGATGTGCTATCGTGGTATGAATGCTTGTGGGGCTTAGCAAAAATCCTCCATACAGAGCGATGTATTAAATATTTACCAGCAGTGAGCGTGTGCAGTTTCAATTTGCATTTGCAACTCCGGAGTATGGGATTAATGTTACGTGAATACGACAGAGTACATAGTAACACATACATTTGAAACAAGTTCTCTGTACTGGGTTTGTTGCAGTTTATCCTTTTACTTTGGTACGCCTAGGTAACTCCGAAGAGAACTGCATTGGGCATCTCAAAGGGATAGTCTTAAAAATAAAACCCTTATGCGGTTTTGAGTTCAAGGGGTCTTAGGCCCATTTTATTCACTATCGTTGAACTTGCCGATGACTCCGAGGTTGATCAACTTCGGAGTTGATTTGAAAGAGAGAGTTGAGCGGCAAGTTGAAAATTGCTTTTATTCACTACTTTAATTCTCAACTCCGCTGTTGAAATTCAAAAGTTGGTCTACTTGCAGTTTCTAAAATATCCCTGGGATATTTGTGACAGATGACACACAATAGGTCTGTTCTTTTACTTTTAAATCTTAAGCTAGGTATGTTCAGTTAATAGTTTTTTTTTGTTTTCATTCGGTGGTGAAGTCTTGATTAAGAAGCACGTAATAATAAAACAATAAAAATGCAAAAATGCAACAAAAAGATGCAACTGCGATTATTTTGGCCGCGTATGTATTTGAAAGCAGAGAGGAAGATGAATAGACACACAAACTTCGGCGTGTTTGGACGAAGGGTTGAGTGGCGAGCATTTCAGCCGCTCCGACGCTTCTATCGGGGCAAATTTTCGGTAAATTCATTTCCATACCTGATTCAATGTACAAATTTAACGAACTGTGGCAATTTCGAAACTGCATTGAAGCAGTGGATGGAAAGCATGTTGTAATGATCGCACCACTCTATTGTGACAGCATATTTTCTACAGAATATTTATATTAAAAATAATTTCTGAACAAAAAGTTTTTATCTTAATATTAGCGAAAATAAACAAGAATAAAGATAAGAAAAAAAGCAACTAAAAAGGATCATAAACATTTCTAGATACTTTTACAAGCATCATAAAACAGAAAATACAAAGTATACCTAAAAGAAAAAGTTATTAGAAAGGATCATAAATATTTCTAGATCTTTTTGCAAAGGTCATAAAAGGAAGAATACAAATGACAAAACAAAAAGCCATATAAAGGATCATAAACATTTCCAGATGTTATTGCAAGCATTATAAAACGGAAAACAGAAATTGCGCTCGTCTTCTTCGGTGCGCGAATCAGACGATGGCCATTCTTCCCAAAAATAGTGTGAACGATACATCGTTTAAGTTTCAAATATTAATATTTTGATTTGAAGTTCGCACAATCACAGAAATGTTTAACGCAATAAACACAAAGAACAATAATTATGAATGCTCTTCACGTCTGTACTATCCTACCTCTCCATTAACAATGCCGTTCAGCCACACATCTCCTTGTGCATTGTGTATGTGTTTTGTGTTATTGTAATGTCGACTGTTATCTCCCGCATGCGGTCTCTCTCTACGATGTACAAATGAGAACCCAAAATCTGACATTTTTGACGTAAAAATCCCAAGTTTGCTCTACAACGTCTACTATTTCGGGGAGTTGAGAAAACCCACAGTTGATTTATGTCGTTTTCCATTGGGCAAAAAGAAGCGTCCGGGAGAGTCCGGAATCGAAAAAATCACTTCTGAAACCGTTCCATTGGCACAAAAAATACTCTTCTGGTGATTCTGAGGAGAGAATTTCGCTTCTGGATTTGAAGTCAGAATCCACTCAAGAAGCACTCACACAAGTGTAGTTCGTGTATTTTATACAAGTCAACTGACGGCTGCCGTAGATTATTTTTTGGCATTTCACCAATACTCTTGTGTATTCAATCAGAAGCAGTTTTTTTGTTCCATTGGACTACAGAATGAGTGGATCCCCGAGTGAAACCAATGGAAAACGACATAACTTTCGGTTTTCTCAACTTCGGAAAATCCAAAGTTGAGCGAGTCAACTTTGAGTGAATAAAAGTAATTCTCAAGTTGAAAATAAAAATCCCCAAGTTATGTTCAACTTCGAGTGAATAAGGCCCATTTTATTCACTATCGTTCAACTTGCCGATGACTCCGAGGTTGATCAACTTCGGAGTTGATTTGAAAGAGAGAGTTGAGCGGCAAGTTGAAAATTGCTTTTATTCACTACTTTAATTCTCAACTCCGCTGTTGAAATTCAAAAGTTGATCTACTTGCAGTTTCTAAAATATCCCTGGGATATTTGTGACAGATGACACACAATAGGTCTGTTCTTTTACTTTTAAATCTTAAGCTAGGTATGTTCAGTTAATAGTTTTTTTGTTTTCATTCGGTGGTGAAGTCTTGATTAAGAAGCACGTAATAATAAAACAATAAAAATTCAAAAAATGGAACAAAATGATGCAATTGCGATTATTTTGGCCGCGTACGTATTTGAAAGCAGAGAAGAAGATGAATAGACACACAAACTTCGGCGTGTTTGGACGAAGGGTTGAGTGGCATGGGAAAATTTTCGGTAAATTCATTTCCTTACCTGATTCAATGTACACAATGCACAGAAAACGGTTTTTAATTCTAGACGCCGAGAACACCAGAGGCCTGGGATTCTGTTGCTACCAAATTTAACGAACGAAATTCGAAACTGCATTGAATCAGTGGATGGAAAGGCGATGATCGTACCACTCTACGCTGACAGCATATTTTATAATTTAGTTTATGTTTTCTACAGAATATTTATATTAAAAATAATTTCTGAACAACAATAAAGATAAGACAAAAAGCAACTAAAAAGGATCATAAACGTTTCCAGACACTTTTACAAGCATCATAAAACAGAAAATACAAAGTATACCTAAAAGAAAAAGTTGTTAGAAAGGATCATAAATATTTCTAGATCTTTTTGCAAAGGTCATAAAAGGAAGAATACAAATGACAAAACAAAAAGCCATATAAAGGATCATAAACATTTCCAGATGTTATTGCAAGTATTATAAAACGGAAAACACAAATTGCGCTCGTCTTCTTCGCTGCCCGAATCAGACGATGGCCAATCTTCCCAAAAATAATGTGAACGATACATCGTTTAAGTTTCAAAAATTAATATTTGTTTATTTTTTCCACTTGATTTGAAGTTCGCACAGTCACAGAAATGTTTAACGCAATAAACACAAAGAACAACAATTATGAATGCTCTTCACGTCTGTACTATCCTAACTCTCCATTAACAATGCCGTGCAGCCACACATCTCCTTGACCTTGTGCATTGTGTATGTGTTATTGTAATGTAATGTCGACTCTTATCTCCCGCATGCGGTCTCTCTCTCCGATGTACAAATGAGAACCAAAAATCTGACATTTTTGGCGTAAAAATCCCAAGTTTGCTCTACACTACAACGTCTACTATTTCGGGGAGTTGAGAAAACCCACAGTTGATTAACTTTCGGTTTTCTCAACTTCGGAATATCCAAAGTTGAGAGAGTTAACTTTGAGTGAATAAAAGTAATTCTCAAGTTGAAAATAAAAATCCCCAAGTTATGTTCAACTTCGAGTGAATAAAATGGGCCTAAAATGGGCCTTAGGTTGGTCGGCAGCAAACTGTGCACAGATATGGAAAATATCGTGGTAATCGCTTTATGAGAATTATTTACAATTTTTGGTTCCTCTGAGTCCTGGGGCGACCAAATATAATGAATAAAAATTATACAGTCGTTATTTGTATGCAAAGAAGAATATCTCGAACAGAATATGGTTCGGTGGTGACCTCTTATTGGAATCAGCTTTCAGTGCATTTTAAAATTAAATAAAAGTTTTCGTCTCTCAAGGCCACCTACTGCTACAAGGATATTAAGAGCTTCCTTTCTCAGATCTACGAGTACTTTAGAACATCCAGGCAGGAAAACCTCTCTCAATTTTATACCACTTTAAGATCTCTCCTTTACACTTGCTCAAAAAACGAGAAGCAACATAATTCAAAATAAATACCACGCATAAACTACGAGGATTGAGCTATCCTCATGGCGTGCAAGTTCGTTTTTGTATAAAGCTGCAGTATTTTCCTTCATCTTGTTTTTTATACTCAAACACCAGTACCAACATCCCTGCCGCCATGTAGTGTTCGCTTCTTTTTTGTTGGGTTAGAAAGCGCATTCTAGGATTTAGCAAGGCAATATACTTATATACTGTGTGGCAGTATATGTGTGCACAGATTTAAAGACCATTTAAGGCGACATCGTTTCACTTGTAAGTGTCTATTGTGAGTAAAAAAGAGCAAAATATAGCAGAGGGAGGTGCTATAAAGCTGAAAATGTCTCGCAGTTTATTCTCAACACGTTGATGTGTGATTTCTATTGTTCTGTTGTGTCTTATCACACCAAGAAGTATATAATGTTTGATCTTTCCTACGTCCTTTGGTCAGGGATTTTTGAAATTTGACAACGATAGTTGATATAGAGTAGATACTGTATTATAACATTATGAAGATGCCCAAGTGGATCTCAATTTTATGCCACCTTCTCCCCCCATCGAGTATGCCAGAGAGGCCCAAATAAATTCCAAATGTACCTTTCGAGTAATTTGTCTAAACACACAAGCCCACGTTGAACAAAAGATGCACTTGCAAATGTCTGCAGAATTATATCGTCAGCAGTTAGACGAATGTAATTGTGATTATTCCACATCACCGACTGATATGTAATGCGTAGGAATTCCCATTAAACAAGAATGCAAACGGATGCCCATCATACCTTTCAAATTGAAACTATTTACAAATCCATTTAGCACAAAGAGCGACAAATTTGTCGTCCACACTCCGTCCGACTGACCGGCAACCATTTAACTTCCCAAAACAGTCTATTCTCCCAAAGAGAACACCACTCACCACTTTCTGAACAATGCTTCGTTTCTAATGCACTTGCCTTTGTCCTTTGCCATCAAATCATCTGCCATTTGTGAAATTCCTGTCCTCTCGTGTACAGCGGAAGGATCCATAAAAAAAGAGAAAGTGAGAAATAGGATCTGCTGGAAGACATGCTGAAATTGTTGTCCCCTTATAAAATTCCAATCGAGGCCAAAACCATTACACAGCCCCTGCTTTAGGTTCTCCATATTATTGTATGTGTCCCCAACTACTACCGCTGCCGCCCACAACAAAAAGGATCCACTGCATATTATTCTTTGTGAACATTATAATACTCAAGTTTACTTGTCGACGTATACAGTCTGCTGGTGAAAAGGGATGAGAAACCAAACAAATGCTTCTGCATTATTACTCCCACTACCCCCATCGGTTTATGGGTACCTATAGGCTAGGCATCCTTTGCAGTCGTAGAACCAATTTAATGTTTACTACCATCTGCACTGCATTCGAATATGCACACACAGATGCTGCTGGCAAGTGCGAAATAAGGAAGTACACATCGTCTTTGGAATCAGGATCGATGCTTATGTCGAAATGAGGATGATATTCGCATAGACGCTGGTGTGGAAAATAATTTTCCACCACACCCCAACACCACGTTCTCCTTGGTACTGCAGGCTGCTAGCTTCCATAATAAAACCAAGCACTAACTACTGTTTAGATAGTCCATTAAACGAGTTGAATGTCCATAGTTTGCCTGGGGCGTAGTTTCACAGAGAATTTCCCAAGTTTATTACAATCCTGGGGCGGGTACTTTTGGTGACGGGTGATCCTTAAGTTTTGACGCCAAACTTGTCTAACTGTTGATTGAGTTGAATTGAGTGCGACGATAGATGTATTAATGTATACGCACACGTATTTTCAGTGTGAGCTTGGTTTTTTTTTTTTTTCTTAATATTTATCGGTTTGTGTTGGTACACTTAGCATGTCGTTGCGAGTGATGGGTGTTGTTATAGTTGTTTACGACTAGCAAAAGCGTTGTCTTAATAACAGCGCTGGGTATACGAAACCAAACATCCAAAGAAAAGCCAAAACAACGCAAACGATAAGGAGAGAACTCTTTCCAACTGTAAAATTGCCAGCGGAGCACATAAATGGTAGGTGATAGCGAATTAAGTTAAGTTTCGCCCTTTTTCAGTAGCTTTGAGAGGGATGTATCTAACCAGTTGGAACTTTATTAGCTGGGCTAATTAACGCCTCCAGCATT
This sequence comes from Cheilosia vernalis, assembly GCA_949126925.1. Taxonomy (NCBI): domain Eukaryota; kingdom Metazoa; phylum Arthropoda; class Insecta; order Diptera; family Syrphidae; genus Cheilosia; species Cheilosia vernalis. The sequence continues at coordinate 11,319,833 of OX421362.1, forward strand.
TGTACACAGTAAATGTATGGCCCTCCTAGGTTCAAAGGATACTATATATAGCTCCTGACATCCTAAATAATATTTTTTTTTCTTTTCTTGGTGCTCACACATAATCATAGAGTGTCTGGAGAAAATTTACCGGTCTGTCGTTATAATTTGTGGTTGTGAACTCTGAGTTAGTGAGGCATGAAATAATATCCAAAGGATTATGGTTGATGAGGTTTAAGGTGGATTTTCTTGTCGGTTTTTGCTACTTGTGTTTGAGTTGCGATTAGTGTGTATATGTGGCAGCGTGATACTGATAATGAGTTTGTTATTAATACGTGCTAGCTGATTCGATATGCAATGTATTTCATGCTTATGAGGGGAATATCCTTTCCCCCAGGCCAGGCGGATAGACATATGTGGGAACTCGTGCATAAGATGTAGGATATTGCAGTTATTCAATACCTAGAGTGATGCTATAATGGTAGTGGGAAAAGTAAATGGGGGAAATTAAGAGGATTATCTTAAGAGTTACAAAACTTAGTCCTATAGGTAAGGAGACTTGAAAGGATAATGGTAGTTGAGCTTCAGTTTTGTAACCACGTCCGGCTATTCATTAGAGGTTTCTGAACTGTGTTTTTAATGCAATTTGAAACGGGACTAGGAACTTGAGTGTCTTGAGGTCTATTCAAGAGGGGATTGGAGAGGCTTAGTCAACTTTGAGGCAGCTATGACAGTCTGATACTTGGTTGCAAATATGGTTAGAGCTTCAAAGCCTGTTGGAATAAAATTCTTACGAATACGTTAGGTAGAGTCCGGCTCAATATCTCTAAACAGAGCGATCAACGCTTATGTAGTTTGCTATGAGCAATCAGTCTATATTTTCGTCCCAAAAACCAGGAGTGTCAAGCTAACAACTTCTCCCATCAAAATTCCAAAATTCAACCCAAAACAGACACAAATGCACGACCGTTTAGGCAAAACTAACCTCTCTCGTTTACAATTCTATCAATTCCAGTTCGGCTTTGCTGCTGCACCATTGCCTTTCTGTCTCACTTTATCTTCAATTACCTCAAATTGCAAATAATTTGCAAACTTAATTAATTTCTCTCCTTGCATACGCACGAAACCGAATTCAATCCCCAGAGCTGTGAGCAAAATAGCCCTTTCAACTGTGCTAGCGATAGTACGGTTATATATAGGTTTGGCTGGTATACACTATTAATGGCTTCCCACAAATGCTGTTGTAACAGGGCCATATTCATTGCAATTACTGCAGCGTCCCTAATACGCTGGCAAACAGGATTCGGGTAAATTTGCGAAAACTTCTAAAATTTAACAGCAATTATTGCCAAAAAAGATTTGTTTACCCTCAGCGTCAATATGGCCGCTTGTTCCCTTTAGGGACGGGGATGAAACAAACTGCCAACCTAACACGCTGTGGATATAGGCATAGAAATTTCGGAAAGTTGCAGGAAGCTGTTTCGGTTGTTAGCTGTTATAATAGAAGCGACATCATTAATGCATGGAGGGTGGTGGGTGGGTGGCTTTAGTCCAAATTGATGCTGATACTGTTTCTGTTGGCTTTTGAGCGAGCGTCAAAATTCTATCCCACAAAAACCCAAAGGGGGATTTGCGAACACAACATGTTACAAACTGAAATTTCACTGTAGCCAAATATATAAATTTTGTATTTATTAGCGAGATTATGTGATTTCGAGTAAATACTAATTATGGGCATTATTGGATGTTAGAATTAAATATTTTATTTGAGTGGTTTAAGAGACTAACGAATGGGTCACTGTCAAAGTGGTATTATGGAGAAAAACTTTTAGTGTAAACGGTCCACCGATAATAGTGGAAGTGCCATTTGGCAGGGTATTGTTAACGAACAGTTTATTCCACATACTATCTGTACCCGCAACTTCGTACGCGGCGTGAGACTGTGTAATTTCCAATAAAAGATATAATAATAGTTAAGTTTCAATACATTATTAGATAATTATATTTTTTATGATAATTTTCTATATCGTCTTTTCTTCTTGAATTCTTCAATTCCTTACTGTAGGCATCAACGTAGGGACTATAACAACCACGTCATCAGCCACCCGCGCATTTCCTCAGAAACACATTATCGCTGTTGATTACATACACATTCACATCGCATACTTCTCTTTCGTTTCACTTAATTTGAATATGAACGTTCTTGTGCGATGTGCGCCACCCATCCACCCCCCCCCCCCCAAATCAGAACAACGATCAAGAACCGCGGCTGTTGACAATATTCGATTTGAGAAAATAAATTTATTTTCTTTATGTTAGATTTTAGGTTGTAGCTCAGCTTCCAGAGTACATATAAAGCTAATTGATGGCTTGAAATAACTATGAAAGTGTTGGCTCTCCTCAGTATTTTATTTTGTTTGTATTGATTAAGAATTGTTTGAGTAATGGCGAGTAAAAGGGAGTAAAGTATAAAAAAAACACATTTAGGTCAAAAACGCTCCAAAAAATAAACATGGGAATGAAAAGAATAGCCTATGTCCTTCTCAGAATCTTAAGGAACATTTCAAAACACGTTTCAACGAAATCTGTGCAGTAGTTTTCACGCCATTAGGTAACAAAGAAAATGCCTACAGTTTTATTATATTTATATTATTATTATTATTTATTATAAACAGAATAATTACAAAAAAATGAATTATTAAGCTAACATTTGATGGGAAAGAGCACTAGCTACGGTGGCTATCGGCCTTATATTTATAGCAGAAGATATGAGTTACTCTATCGAAGTCTATAACCGAAGTTGAAATTTAAGAAAACGAAAATTGGGTTTGAAATAACGCCCTAATTGGTAGCACAGAAACCGTTGAGCTTATAAATACAATGATATAGTAGTACAGTAGGTTAATGGGTGCTCTTGAGGAAATTTCACCACAGCTTCACTTAGACCATCAGTTGGGTCCATTATGTCCAGTTATGGGAACCATCCAGTGTGACCTATTGAAAGACAAGAAATAAACCGCTTTCCATATTGCAGCCACATACCTAGATTAGTATGAATCTCACGTTTTCTTAAAGCTCCGTCTTAACATGATCTTCTATAGTTCGTCCTACGAGTAGCTAATGATATGAAGTCTGTTGATCTACCAGAACCACCCAGATTTGAGTATGAATCTCAGGAGTACTTCGAGATCAGCATTCTTCAAATCATCTAGATCATTGAAGAAGTAACTGTTGAGAATCCATTGTCTGCTGTTTTTAAGGACCTACATTCCTACAGCTTCTGCAAAAGTCATTATGCAGTATTCCCAGCCATTCCGCATTTATGCCTATCGTACAGTATCCAGCAATAACCCCCGTGAGTATGCGAATATCTTTGCGGCTTAGTCCGATCATGCATTTAAGGATCATTCACATGAGAGCGACCAACTACCTACGAACGAACGAATGTTTGCAAGTTTTGACAGTCCATTTACATCAGAGGTTCCCAAACTTATTTTTCTTATAGACCAGTTTCAAAATTAACCTGGTTTCGGTGGACCCCCTGCTGCTACATTTTTACCATATTCCCAAAACTCGTCAAAAAATGTGAAGATTAGATTAGCCAACGTAGACCCCCGTGGAGTCTCCCGTGGACCCCTGGGGGTTCACCTGGACCACTTTGGGAATCACTGATTTACATGATACATTTAATTTGGTCGCAGATACCCGCGAATCCAATGACAGTCGCCGTCATTTGTCTCTATGACATTTCAAGTTTGAGGTTAAGTTCGAACGAGTGTTTTATTCGCTAGTTTGTGGAACGCGAATTCAATCATTTGATTGACAATTCGCGCCTCGGGTGTATTCGTTTGCGGCAAAAAGTTTGCAATTCGAAATTTTCTTAATACATTTTGATGGCATAATTAATTATCCTCCTCTTGGAATAGTAAAATGTACAATTTTCTGTTCATAAATGCATCAAAAGTGGTTTGTTCGCATTTCAGCAATTCGCTCGCTCGCTATCATGTGAATAGTCCTTAGTTCTTTTGTGTGCCTGCAGGTAGTGAGATTGGTCCAGCGAAGGTTAGTTCTACTTCAGGATTCAATGTCAATCTTCCTTGGAAGCGTATTTAGCGGAGTTTTTTTTTACTGATTTTAGGGCCATAGATGCATGTATTTTCGACACATTTCTTGTTAGCTCATCCGCCTGTTCATTAACTGGAATGCTGGAATACCCATATGCCCTGGTACTTAGCATTGTCATATTTCGTTCAGGTATTTCTTGCAGCGATTTACTGCCCTTAACCTCACTACGACTGACTCCATGGCCTTTATGGCCGCTTGGCTGTCAGTGTAAGTCAGTAACTTATATCATCTTCACCTTCGTCTTCATTGTCTCTCCAGATCCTTTGTAGATAATGTTGATCAGAAACTCTGTGTTTTGGTAATTTTTATCGTTTCTTTGTTGTGTGTTAATTTTCATTTATACAAGCGGATATCCCCTCTCTCTCGATCCAAAATTCATAAAAATCTGCGTTGAAATAACCCTTTAATTGGTACCTACTTCACCAAAAATAAAACTTTTATATTTAATGATGATATGACAACTCAAATCAAATTGGCATCTTCATTCTATATATATAAGCGTTTAGATTTTCCCCTAAAAAAGTTATTTGTGAGCGAAGGAGTCTGTTTGTGTTGACATTTAAAAATGCTCGTCACGAATGCGAATATAGGATTCCCACAAAATATGTCGCAACTTTGATGGGGCAAACATTTCGGTATAAAACTCGTGAATATATGCGCAGGCTTTTGAAAAAAAAAGAAAAACTCAAAAACCCACTCATGGCGTGTATAAATATTTTTTTCCTTTCTTCAGACTCCCCTATTATAAAACTGAAACAGATAAATGTTTCGTAGTCTCTAAACCCCTTACAAGTCGACTGCAAAGCAATTAAAATTTCCAAGTATTAATTTTCACCAGTCGTCTTTTCACTGTGCATATGCCCAGAAGAAGAGTTTTCCTCATCCATGGCGGAGCTTGCAATCTCCTCGTCTCTTCCGTTGGCAAGCATTGCCGCCACCATTGTGGAAAAACCATATTTCTCATTAGGAAAACGAATGGGCATGTGGAGACTCAACGGTGCAAAAACGACGGACGGAACGGTAAAGCCAGCACGGAATCGAAAAAGAAAACATCATGATACATCCACTCGCCCTCGGGATTTTTTTTTTTCTCTATTTTTTTTTTTTTTTTCGAGATGACTCTTGCCGCATTTACATTGCCATCATGATGAGATTCGTCCGGACGGGGTGTATTCAAAGATAGAATCACTGAGCAGAATGCAAGCAGAAGAAAAAAAAATGGAAAAAAATAAAACAGGAGTAGAAAACACGGAACACAGGGCAAACCTCAAAAACCTCTTAAATTTTTCAAATGTTTTCAAGTGGTAAATGGTATGCAGAGGCATGAAGCTGCTCCAATAACGCCACCCAACCTCAACATCCAAATTACGAACGAGCATAGATATCTTGAATGCGATGGTATGGCACAAGAAGGGGTTGGATGCTGTATTAGGGGTAGGCGCTGGTATGTCCACAAAAACGATGTGACCTGCCAACTGTGTGAATGTGAAAAGGAGGATTTTTCTTTCTGTGAGGATTTTTTTTTATTATTTACTCCTTCCTCTCGTTGGTGCGGTGTGTCTCTTCAACTGATACTGAAAAGTAGACCAAAGGTCAAAAAGTCACAATGGCTTCTGCTGCTGGCACAATGGCAAAGCACTGGCAGCATCAGCCAGGCGCACCATCATTGCCGGTCGTTGTTAGCTCTTTGGCTTCGTCCAACCCCTGCGGGCTTAATATAATGTAATGGTATGTAGTCGAAATTGGGCTACAAGGAGCGACAACGGTGTTCCTGTGTACCTATAGGTGCGGTAGGGGTGCTGGGTTGGAAGTGACGGTATTCAACATCAAGCTAGATGCGGCTAAAGGCGCGCACACATTTTTTCTTTTGCTTTTTTTTTCCACGACAAAAACTTAAAAGTACAGATTTTATGAGAACCAACAGGAGGTGTAGTTTTATGATTTGGCCACCCACCAGTTCAAATATAAAAGCAAGTGTGGCTCTATACAGCCTCACTGTCGGTAAGGTGCAAATGTGCGGGGGTAAAGAGAAATTTAAGATTTAACTGGACGCTGCCATTGTTTCGGTTTGAATGCAGAGCGAAAATACCGTCATAGTGCACAGTGTGGTATAGTTGGACGTTAAATATGGAGCTGCGCGCAATTTGTTTGAATGTTTAATGTGCGGCAGGTGCGGATGTTTAACCAATTTTTACGGTAATTTAAGTCTCATATTTATGTGGTGTGGCTTAATAACTCTTAATAAAATGATCTGTGGAGGGAATGCGCTTGCAGTTTTTAAGCTTAAACGACTTTGTGGGTTGCCATCGAGGTGGAAAAAGCATATAATGGGGGTTATTAAACAGGCCTTGTTTCCACTTTTACGGTGGTAAACACTACCCAAATAGTAGGCTCATGAGAGTGGTTTTTTATAAGCATAATATAGACTTTGAAGTGATGTGAAGGAATTTGGTTTTGTTTCGAACTGAAAATCGCTGCTCGACTTTAAACAACTCATCCGAACAGTTACGAAAGAGCCGAGACAATTCATCTACTATTAGTGTGGTAATAAGTTAAAATAGCTTATGTCAATTTTGGTAATTTTTCAGTGCGAGCAAAAGAAATTTATCTTAAGGTTTTCAAATCTATTGTATTACATAGTCCAAGTAAATTAAAGCTGTTCAGTTTTCTTCATATTTAACGGTTTTTAATTGTTGTAGAGTGATGGGACCTGGACTAAAAGAAAGCTAAGGAAAACGAGAACTTTGTAATGTAAAAAACTCGAATATGGCTTATGTCGACATAAGCTATTTCAACTTATTGCCACTTGTTATTTTTAACCTTATATTTTATAGGTTACAATATGCAAGTTTATATGAAAAATTTCGTCGTTGTGAGCTCCAAAAATTTACCCTTATTTATTCATTGCTAAATTTCTTTTCACAGTTTTACTTATCAATTGTGTGATTTTTTAAATAATAGCTTGTATTCAACTGCTGTTATTATAGTTTTTATTTAGTTAAACTTGAGAATATAACCATTGTGCTTTACTTTTGAATAAGAAATGCTGTATAGTATTGTAGGTAATATCGTGAATTGAAATCAAATATATAGAAACCTTCAAACTTATCAAACCGAATACCTTGCTACCACACCACGGACTGCCACTTGCATTTTAATGCTGACTTTATATAGGTGACCAGTCGTTTAGTACTCCTTCGGGTGCTTTTCAAAAATCGCTTATTATTTATTATTTCAACATTCCGTCTGTTCAGATCTTTTTATCTTTTATCACCGTCATGAATCACCAGCTCCAACTCTATTCGTAAACACGTAGCCGTAACAAATCCTTTCTTTAATCCAATAAAAGAGACAGCTGGCCATGGTTGCAACGAACTTCCCAAACAAATTCCAAACTATTTTGCGTACCTCTCTGCAGTGTTTACCTTTTAAAAATTTAAATACAAGCAAATCCCACCCCCAACATTCATTTATCTAAAATAACTTTCAACTATCTTCGAATAAAATTCATCTACTACCGGTACCATAACTTTCCAACCCAACCCAACTCAGTTCTATATAATACCATTCAAGCTGGTGAAGATAAAAATCCAACCGAAGGCCATCCGGCAGAAGGATGGGTTTGTTTTGACAAAGTTATTTGAGAGTGCAGTGCAATATTGACTCAACTGCATTCCATTTGAAAATTCACCGTTTATCGTTTTATCAGTTATTTTATTCATTCGTCTGCGCTGGCAATGGGATAAATTGGAATTCCACAGATTGTAAGACTTTATGAACAACGTCCTCAGTATAATGATATAATACTCGTACTCCCTTCTAACACAGTCATAGAGAAAGCAGTCTTTGCACTGCTGTTGTAGTGCTGTTATACGTTGTGCATTTCTTACCCTCACTATTGTGGCTGTGGAAATGGTGGTGCTCAACCGAGCTCCTTGGTATTCACTTTGCGAGATGCTGCCACCATGAGTACCATCAGCAGCACCACCACCACCCCCCATAGAATTTCGGGGTAAATTCATCAAGTAGCAGTGTTAGCTGTAACCTCTCCCATCATGGCTGTCTTGAGCTATGACGGTTGCGGTTTGCTGTTTGCCAAGTGGAACGAGACGTAACATCGGCAAAGGACTATCTTGGTGTTTCATAAATTTAATGGAATGTGCATGTGCGGGCGCGAGTAAGGAGCCAAGGAGCCTTATCTGTGTGTGCGCATAGCGGAAGCACAGGCAGAGAATTCGAGCAAATTTCAAATTAATTAACTACTTGAATTTGGTTTCAGTATAATTAATCTCCAATGGAAGCGGAAATATGTGGCTAGACGGGTAGCTGAGGTTACTCCATTGTTGGAGAGGATACTAAGAATCATGACGTGTATATGGTTGGGCTTTTGTACATGACAGTTTCCGCTATTCGGTATTTTGTTGATTGATTTTGACACTTTTATGTGTAGGTACATTAACATGATGGATTACTTAAGTGCTTAGCATATTCACGAAGTGGGCTCGATTAGAGTTCACATTAAATTTTTATCGGTGTACCTTATGAGGTGGGTTGGAAATTGCGTGGATATTGGAAAACTATACCTATACAACTGCTTACAAGGATTCATAAAGAGTGGCTGTGGCTTTTTCAACTTGATGTCGTAAAATTTGAGTTTTCTCTTGCTGAGTTTTCTTTTTTTGTTTCCTACTTCACTTGAATTCAACTGGTTCTCTGTCATACCAGGACGCAGGTCCAGTATTTCCCGTTTTAGTGAAATTTTCCCGACTCTGGAAGAAAGCTGAGAATGTCCATCAGCAGTTAGTAGCTTTCAGTATCGGGACGCTCGACAGGAGCGAAGATCTGCCACATCATCCGAAGCGGAGGGAGGACAGTTGTGCCAATTAAGGCCCGCACAAGATGCTTAGGCAATAAGTTGTCTACAACCACTCCTTCTGAGAAATGTGAAGAATGCCAAAGATTTCTTATAGACTTTCGGAAACATACGCTTAGTCTGAGCAATAACAGTAAGACCGTGGACACATCCAAGAGCCTTGCGACCGAATTTTCGGAATGGATTCTGGGGCTCTTTAAGGCCTTATGTCTGGCTGTCGCCCCATGTGCAAATACTTCAACCCCGCTTCTTATAGCAATCTAGTGCCCAGCCCATAGGTAGCACAGATCTCCATTTGAAAAACAGAGGCATGCTTGCCTAACTAGTGTGAAGTCTTGCGATGTCGATTAGCACAAACACACCAGCTCCGAATCCTAGGCAAATTTGTAAGCCATCCGCGAAGATTCTATTACAATCTAATCTATAGGTTCAAGCTGTAGCTGAATTTATTTCTGAACAGAAAAAAAGGTGACTCTAAGTTTCCGAATTTTTTTGCCATACCACAAGAATGCTATGGCCAAGCTTTAATGAAGCAAGAACCGAGAGTCTAATACGAAAGGACAGGAAATCCCTCTCCACCCTCGTAGGAATCCTAACGGGGCACAACACTCTGCGGTATCACATGAAGAAACTACGCTTGACGGAAGAAGAACTTTGTAGAGGCTGCGGTGATGAGGAAGCTATTGAGGACACAACCCACTTCCTATGCCACTGCCCGAGCCTCCAACACAATAGGCACAGACTCCTAGGAAGACACTTCTTCCACGACATAGACGAGCTATCTAGCACACCAGTAGACAAGATAATGAGCTTCATCAAATCCACAGGATGGTTTGTATCCAACGGCACAGTGAGTAATTAATCTCAAATATGTAAAGATAGGGTTAACATGGGTAAGGGACAACCTTTTCCCCCAATGGGCATCACAATGGGTCATCATTGACCTGAGTGTGGCACGGAGTATTCCACGCCAACCCGCCTACCTAACCTAACCTAACCTAACAGGTATGAGATGAGCACAAATGGGTCATCTAGGAAATGGTTGAATTTAGTACTAGTTTATGTTTACAAGGCCGGGTCTGTCGGCCATTTTTTCGTAGATGCCGACGTTTCTTTCTACTATTATATGCGTAGAGCTTCTGCACAAGATCGCGTATGGCCGAATTCGTTTTTCCGTGTGCTAAATCGTCATTTATTTTCAAATGCAATGCGGCTGTACGACCCTTAAGTAGATCATAATTCATCAGGGACAATCTTGTCAGTATTTTTGTCAATCACAGTCTTGGCTGTTCGGTTTGGCAAAAGTCAGACCCATTACTAAGGGCGAGGCCCATCTGACACCTCTACGTTCTGAAAAAAAGCAACTTGTCCCACAAATCCAACCTCAAATGATGGGGCTGCACCAGTTTTGGTATACAGGGTGTCAATCACAGTGTGAAAGAAGCTTGCAACTCGCAGACTTTTAAATCTATTTCCAGCATCTACACAACAATCATTTTTTTATAATGACAAATTAAAGGAAACCCTTAACATGAGCAAACCACTAATTGCTCGCAAGTTGCAAAATGTCCTCTTTGGAATGTCCTAAGCATTTCAACAATTCACTTAACGAAAACAATTAACAAACGACACTCGCCTTAATGCGTAATATCACAGAAAGCACTACTCATGTTATATATATATATATGGGAAGGATGTTGAGCTCAAGGACTCACTGCCTTCTCCCCAGTGCAGACGACCAAACCAATGACATCGACGACAGCATGCGATAAGTATGCTTTCAATGAGCCTTCAAATTATTGTCATTCCACTCAATTTGGCACCGAAACTTCATGTATGCGGATGTGACTAATGCATCTTCAATGGGAACAAGGAAGGAGATTGGTTTACCTTGTGCGGTTCTGGTTACTCAAGGACTCATTGCACATCACATAGAGGACTAGATGTATTAAGCAGATACCTTTGTAAAGGTTCCTATACCAAGCGGCCTACATAGAGAAAGGTAACGTTTAGTGTAATTGGTGTGTACCTATATGTAAAAGTCCCCATACTTACTGACATGCACCCGCAACAATCATCACCATCCAGCATCATTATCGTATGGAAGGCATCACGCCGTGTTCAGTGCTGAGTTTTCCATTTCGAAGACGGAAGGGTGAAACCAATTTGGTTTTTGCCATTTTCAGTAGCCGTCGAATCAGTTCGCTGCTGCTTCGGATGGAAAATAATTTGAAGGATGCTCTTAAGTTTCCTGCAATGTGAGCCACGATAAATGGTTGTGGTTTATTTGGGAGTATGTGTGAGTGCGCTTATGCACGTCGCTGGGTGAGTGGTGGAGGATCTGAAATGATAATTGCAGTCAAACATTAATCTCAATTAAGTGCTTCCTACAAGTTGGGAGTCTTGGGCTTTGCCAACGGTAGGAACGACTCTTCGCGGATCGAGTCCTTTAAGAAAGTAGTATAGTAGCAGCAGCACGGTTGTGCTTTTGTGAATCTGAGATCTATCACAGTCGATGTTGGTTGGCTCTGAGTTAAATGGCATTCTCAATGTTAATTGGCGCTCGGGAGGAGGATACACACAGTTCTTGGAGTTGCATGGTTGAGATGTATGTATTTGATTTGTCCTGCTTTCAGGGTTGTTTTTACGCAGACATGAGAAATTAAGAATGACAGGCATGCAACTTTCTTAAAGAAGAACTTGGTTCATAAGCTTAAAAGCCAAACGAAAGGAAAACTGAACGAAGAAGGTGACATATATCTTTATAACTCGAAGAATATATTCCAGGAAATATCGTCAGTTTAATTACCATAATCACTCTCGCTAATATCCCATTAAAGGGTACTTAAAAATTTGCTCTAAGGACGCTTCAAAGTTCGCCAAAGCTCACAAAAACACCAGCAATCAACTGGCTTCGGATATTTTCCAATTAAGCTCCTGCCATGTTAACATGACACGATATGCCTCGGAATCATAAAATAAACTCAAAGCACAACGAAAATACTGCCAACCAAAGGACTCATTCTCACTTGTTCTTGCATAATATGAAGTTATGATCTCCTTGCCGTACGCTTCTCTTACATAAGCAATAGACTAGTAAAGCGAACCGCCTCTGATGGAATCTAAACACAGCACAACAACATAACGCAGGGTTCGTTCACACTCCGGTAATCAAGTCACGATGATTACAGTGTTGGGTTTCTCCTGTATTTCCCTCATAATAGTGGTCATTTGTTTGGCAGCAAAGCGGGACGAAAAAAAGAAAGAGAAATGCAGGTTAAGCCAGAAGGGATAACACAAGACGACGGTATACCATAATGGGAAAATTAATTTTCATTTATGACTAAGTCCCGCGCCGCTAACAGGAGTACATAATAGTAGCATACCGCAGCTTTGTACAGAATAGTAAAACCCATGGTGCGGTGGCTCCTGCACGGGAAACTCTGAGAGATTTATTCCGACACGATACGGTTAAGTAGTGTCTGTCATGACGTCGTTTCTGGAATGCAGCGCTGACGTCTTTGTTTTTGTACATAATTGCCAGGGGTGTGCAGCCACGGCCCATAGTTTAGATGAGAAATTGCTTTGTGGTTCCGATATTTCATATACACACGTGCAAAAAGCCAAGTTGATATACTTGAAGGTGGGAAAACTTTAATTATGATACCAACACCTTCGTGGGCTTCTTCAACCGAAGGAGCTGGCAGACAGCAAAAAGAAGATACAAAAAAATAAACAACTTCGGTGTAACTTCTCGGTGTTTGTTCATATTTATCAAAGTAATGCGCACCGATAACAACGACAGGTATATGGCAGCTCGGGTATTGCTGCGGCGAGTAAAAACTTGAATGTTGTTATGCCGGAAAGCGGAAAATGTCTACACTTGGATGTGGGCTCAGAAGGAAAACAGGCAAAAGTTAAATATAGGCATTCATTTGCTCGCAGATACAGAGCACATCTAAGGAAATAATTGTATAATCATGAGGGTAGAGAATAAAAGGGAAAATTGGTTATGAAATTAAATGGGATCACTGAAGAACAGGAAATGTCAAAGTTAAGGCAGTGATTTGAATGGCGACGAGTTGGGAGATAATTTGAAGGCATGAACTTTGTCAATACTTTGCTGAAATTGAAATATGTAAACCTAAACTTGAAACTTGTGATTTCATCCTAATTTTGACAGAAGCTTACATGACATAAATGTTTAATAGTGGAGCGGACGTTGTACTCTCCATTTTCTACATGAGTATTGTAATGGAACAACAAAATTTCGCTTTAAAGCGTAGTACGCGGATGATCCGAAATGAAATTTTCCGGTGGTCTCCAAATGGACAGCGAAACGTCTGCGGAAAGGCAGCGGAAAATAATTTATGGAGAGAGAGCACTCGCTATTTATCTCCGATTAGAATACTCGAGTTTTTCCCCGGCTCCTTTACATTTTCATTTAGGAATTGTCCTAATTTAGACTTTTTACTTTAAAGTTTGGTGGTTTAGGCTCCTTAGGTATTTATAAAAAAAAAAAAAATGCATACTTCAATTATGAATGTATACTCTTTTCGTTTAAGGACCCGTATATGTATATAACCATACGTAAAACGAAACCGTAAACATTTTCTTTTGCTTTTTTTGACCACTTAAACTTGATGGCTGAACTCAATATAATATTGGTGTTCAAATGGTGCTTATGAATTAAAAAGTTATTTGAGTAACAAAGAAAAAATTAGCAAATTGTCTTAAATATTCTGGAAAAACAATTTATAGACTTTTCCGTACGAAAAACTTTTTCCGCTCAAGTTCTTAGTTAATTCAACAAAAAAATAACCAAATCATTCCACTGAAATATTTAATTTTCAGTGTTTCATCTGTCGGAATTTTTGCTATGACCACCTATTTTTAATTTAGCATTGTCGTCTTAAAGACAATTTAATCAGAACAAGTGTGCCAATGAATTACAATGAAAATTTGAATTTTTCATCTTCATATTTTTGGCTTCAAAATTTTTCAATTTGGCTCCAAAATCTGGCAACACTGGAGTACAAATGTCAAATTTTTGCAAGCAAATAATGTCCCGGACAATAAACGTGTGCGAAAAGAGAGTGGAGAATTGTACCAAGCAATCTACTACAACTACCCACTTTTCCGCCATCATTTCGCAGCAGCTGCGTACCAGCTGCGTACTGCAAAACGAAAAGGGGAGCGAAATTTTTCGTTCATGATTTCTTTGTGTCACTTTTGTATGGGATTTTGTATGGGAGTCTCGGATCATCTGCGTACTACGCTTAAGTCCCAAGCTCATGATTGAGTCACATTCAATATTGATACACGGAAATAAAATACCAGGTAATATTGACAAAATTCTATTGTAAAATTTCAACAAAAATAGTTTTGTTGAACTGGAAAAATGTGTTTTAATGATAAATTAAATCTATCAATATAACTTAGGTTGTATCAATTCGAACGATATTTTGCTAAACGGAGAAAACATTTACTACAAAACTACTTAGTCAGAATAACAAAACAGAACTTTCAGTTTAATAAGTCGATAATGTGTCAATTCAACAATTTCCTTGTTGAATTCACAAAGTTTTTGCTATATCTTTTACAAATAAATAAAACATAAGATTAAGGACTTTTAAAATATACTTTATTGGTAATAAGTGCGTTTCACGTCTTTCCTCTATCAACTTGCAATTCGTAATGACGTACCGTGCAGCCGTTTGGGCTGCAGGCCTGCAGGCTGTCAATCATTTTTGTCTTCTTCTTAATAGATGGCCGCTTCGCCGCCGTGTTACTATTTGCTGCATGTGGTTTTTATACCGATCAGCAATTCAGTGACAAAGCAAGGCGGTAAGAGGGTCCATATAAAATATTCTATAAAAGATTCCTATAATACCTTTATTATTATTGGAAGAACATTAGACGAGGTGGAAGGAATATTGACAAGAATCCAGATAATTAATTTTTTAGTAAACCAATCTAATATATTAAAATTATTTGCTTTGCGTATCATTTATTAATAACTAGCTGTACCCCCCGGCTTCGCCCGTGCAAAATGTGGTTTCAGAACAGTTGATGGAAAAAAGATCTAAGAAATTTGCTATCTTGTAGGGGGCCATTTTTCTCATAACACTTGAGTTGGCCAATAACAGGATATTTCTTCCCACTGCATAAAATAATTTGTCTTCATTCCGTAATTTTCAAATGTTAAATCATTTTCTTTCAGTCCCGTATACATTTCGTTTATTAATAATTTATCTAAAACAACGGCAGTACTGAGAAATTTCTGTACATTCGACAATTTTTTCTGTCGATTTAACAAAATACTATAACTGAATTAAAAAACAAATTCGATAGTATTAGCAATTTTTCTTTTTTTTACAATGGTACAATTAGCAATGTTTTGATTAATTCAACAAAATATTTTTATACGCACAAGAAACGATTTTTGTTAACACAATAAAAAGGAAGGAATATTTTTTTGCTACCACATAAAAGCAAAAATTGTAGGACAAGTTAAAACTTTTTAATATTTTGTCAATCTGATAGAAACATTTTTTTAGAGGTAGATACCTACATTGACAAAAAAAATAAAGTGCACGACTGGGTCGCACGAAACTTTCTCGTTTAGTGCTAGTCTGACTGACTTTCAGAGTCTTCAGCAAATCGTTTGCTATTAAGTTACAAAAGACCACATTACCTTAGAAATTAATTTTTTTTACAATCGTATGGAGCATTTTCGAGATATTTCGAAATATCAAAAGTACCGTTCTTCGAATTTTTAGCCAAAAACTGAGTACGCAGTCCTGGTAACCTCACCTACTTAAGCTTAAATATAAATTTTGGTTGAAATCGCTAGAGCCGTTTTCGATCAAATCAAACTGGTAGGAAAATTTTATATGGGAAGTACCATTAATATTGAGGTTACCTTGAAAAAAAAAACACCTCCCGAGCTGTAAGCCTAAAAACTCCAAATCCGAGGTTTGAACGTAATCCGGGAAGCAGTTTAGGCTGTAGGCCTGTGGAAGGACGGACAGACGGACAGACGGACAGACCGGACAGAATTTTGTGACCCACTTTTTTGAGTTCCTCTATCATCGTAATATCAGAATTGATTAAAATCTCGAGTTCGAAATTTTGTACGAAACCAATATCTTTCTCTTACTACGTAATGGAGAAAGTTAAAAATTGTTGAACGAACCCGCATTTTTATCAAATATAACTACAAGGGTTTTATTTTCAGTGTAATATCTCTAGGTTCACTTTGACAAGAGAGTCGAACCAAAAAAAAAGCGGAGAAAAAAAAAATAAGAATAAAGAAATAAAGCCCTAAAAGTAAAAAGTGAAAGATGGGCTCAAATTTGGGATAGATTTTTATAATTAAGTTATATATATCATTTTTTTAATGGAAATCAGGTCTCAACAAAGTGAGGCTTATATTATTAACTAATCATTTGCAACTACCGATTTTTCCAGTTATTCTAGTTCTCGCTTACATTAATGTAAAATTAAAACCTCGAGTTGATAATCGCTCGATTTGTTTATCTATTCTTTAACTCGTTGATGGTTTTCAACTCGAGTCTTACAATTTAAATAAATCTCTCGATTTGTTCTGATATTCTATTACTCGCTTACATTAATTTAAAATATAAGTCTCGTTTTGAAAAGAATCAGCGCTGAAAAAAACAAGTTTTTCAGATATTCTATCCTACCCAATTTTTACAATGAAATTGCGCCCCAAAAATAGTGTTGGGGTCTTAATTCATTGGGGCTTTATCTCATTATGAAATTAGTTCGCAAAAAGTGAAATTGCACCCCAACTTTAGACAACTTTGTTTTTGTTATGTTGTATGCTCATTTTTGTGGCCTTATTTAATTTTTACTTTATTGTCTTTTTTCCTGGGGCTATATTTGGCGGAGTCTAGGTAAACTGCGAAGAACAGTGATAAAAACAGCTTTGAATATATTTTTAGAACTATAATCATGCGCGTTCAGGATCTATCCATGTTACCAGTAAATTGCACTTAAATACTACAACGTCCAAGTCAAAAGAAAGCCTTGGTATGCATTATTCGTTATACTGTCTTAAACTATCCTAAAACTATACTTAAGCCAAACAAAATAAACTTAAATGTTTAATTTAAAAGCAATTACATCAAAAACGTCAGTCATCATCTTCAGCGCATTACGAAACTCTTGCAAAACCATCCCTCAAACAGAACCTCCACTCCACCTGCGATGGGAACTGCAATACCATCCGCAATGGAAAGTGCCTGTTTTATTACAACGCCGGCTATTCTGGTAATCCACAGCCACTGTGAGCGATCTAAAATTTGAATTATTTCGCAATTACGCCATTAAAACTACATTTTGTCTCTAAATTGAATTTAATTAGTGGATGTGATGCAACCGGACCTCACAAAGGCAAAGCGCAGAAACCAAATCTCCCAGCGGAAAGGACACGAAACGGAATCATCCTGCCTTTTTTGCAATTAACCGCATTCGAATTAAGATGACGAGATAAATTGTATCCGACTCAGCGATAAGATCCACTGAGAAATGACGACAACGCCTGACAGACACAAAGTAATTATGATGCAAAAGGAAGCACATAAATCGTGCCCACTGTGGTGGTATACCATTTTGAATATCCTGTTTCATTTTTATTTATTTAGTTCGTTCTATTTTTTTTTGGCGCAATGTATGCTCTTATTTGAAGTTATGTCTGCGCCCTAAAAAGGTGAGTTGAGGGTTTTTTTTTTCTTGTTTTAGCTCACTATATGTCGTGTCCTTTGCGGTATCTTCGTCATTAACCAGTTGAAGGAGCCAACAAAACGAAAGTCCTCCATGAATATACTCGTACGACTTTGATACATTGTAACTCGGACTGGCTGACACAAAAGACTTTTTGACATGACATCGGGCTTCCTATGCAT
This sequence comes from Cheilosia vernalis, assembly GCA_949126925.1. NCBI lineage: Eukaryota > Metazoa > Arthropoda > Insecta > Diptera > Syrphidae > Cheilosia > Cheilosia vernalis. Next base: position 11,337,743 of record OX421362.1, read on the forward strand.
GACTTGGCCGGATACCCATCGGCAGTGGTATAGGAGTCGGGTCATTGGAAAAATGCAAAAAAAAAGAAAGAGACCAAAAAAGGTGTGTGTGAAACATGTCGCCCCCCTTGAGGTTCCAGAATTTACCGACTTTTCGTTTTGTTGTCCTCAAAAAGTTGTACCGCATTGGTATAATTTTCCAGAACAACTCTCCAGTGCCAATGGCTCGGGTTACGTGTGAAATAACGTTTTCCTGTGAAGTTCCTTTTCTTGCTCGATGCCAAACTATTGATCCTTGAATAGACCAATAGACACATCTAATGATAGCCATGTTCGAGTGGAAGTGTTTGCGGTGTATGTCAATGTGTAGACAGTCTTTTGAAGTGAACTGTGGTATGCATGAGTTGTTTCATTTTTGTTCGATTTATTTGAATGCGGAGGGAGGAACTCTCAATTTCTTTCTCTTTTCCAATTCTGGAAAGTATACGTGTAGTGAAGGTAGTCAGTATCCTTCTTTAATCCGATGAGCTCACTTACATCCTGTTTTATGGGGGATGTCTGTCAATTTATGTATAGATACCAGTCTGTTGGTTACAATAACCGTCTAGCCATTGTCCCGAAATGTTCCTTAGTTGATATAAAATACTAAACTAGCTGGATCCGGCCTAATTCCGTTTTGTCCGGAAAATGTGAATAAATCGATTTTCTGCAATTTTCCTTCTCCCTAAACCTGAAATATAATACGAACTAAACAAAAAAAAAAGTCATGATGGCTGTCGAGTTATAACGTTATCGAGTTTCACCCCCAAGGAATTATGTATTCGGCGGAACCTTCGGTCTTTTTGAAGGAAAATCCATTTTTGGATCTACACTATCATGTGATGTTTCAACACAACCAACCACGAACAGTGATAAAAGATGAAGACCTTCTGTCGTATCCTCTGAAATATATACTATCACAAATTACAACTATACCGTAGATGCCAAAGGAAAAGGAAACTAAAACTAATACCACCAGCATTTGCTATTACAAATGACACGTCGTCCATCATAACAAAGGCAATTTAGCGAGCATCCTTCTCTGCGATAATACCACAAACAGCAGCACGAGCATCAGCAAACACAGGACAAAAATACATACAAAAAAATGACAATAACTCATTTTTCCTGATTGCTTTTGAATTTCAACCATCGCCCAGAGATAAGGAGAAAAATAATAATAAAAAAGGAAACGAAAAGAAAAAATTCCAAAAGAAGATGACGAAGAAAATCAGAGATTCCCTGTTCAACAATAAACACAATCAAAGTGTTCAAGGAGCAACAACGACAATGAGTACAACGACAACGATGTCAATCCGCACGGAGACAATATCGTGCTAATGGTAGCCAAGGACCATATCGAATGCCCGTGACAATCGTTAAATACTTCTTCTCACTCTCATCGGAAACAAGGACCACCACCACAATCTTCAAGACTACACCACCCGCAGGATCCGTCAGCTCCCAATAGTCAGAATGTGGCCTCATCATACTTCGTAATAAAAACGAAAAAAAAAAAAAACCCGTATCGCATTGTCCGCGATAACGATGTCACTGTGGATGTAGTCGCTTGTTATTGTGGCGTTCGTGTGGGATACTGAGCGAATATGCCATACAGATAAAAGAAGGAAATTGCGTTGATAATTTCAGTGATCTTCTTTGACTACCACAGCCATGTAACCACAAATAAAGAGATATACAAGCTGCCATGTGAAAGGACACCACAAGTAGGTAAAGTCTTAGAGAAAATAAAAATCTCAAGGAGCCGCGCAAAAATCGATGCCTGCGATTGATGGCTGCAAATGGTTTTCAAGTGCCCTTCCGGTTATTGCCATCTATGCGGTTTTCCATTAAAAGCGGCCCAGTCCTGTGTGAAGGATCTTAATAACCATATCGCAACGACTTCAACTACTACCCTACTCGACCGTCTATCGTCGCCGCAAGTAGATAAGGCGCATATTTTGCGGCTTAGTGAATATCCTATCGAGTGGTTTGATGAATGGAACGACGCTTAGTGGCTTGGGGCGTGTTCGGTGGCAGTCAACCTATATACGCACTACAGTCGACGCAGTTCTTATGCATACTTGCTGGTGAATGCGGTCTAGTGCATTAAGTCCACCCGCTTTACCTGCGTTTAATCTTCACATATCATGGGGAGTTTAATTGCAACAATAATTGCCCATACCCGCGGAATTATTAATTAAGTAATCCCCCGCCATTAAGGCAGCGATTATATGACGTAAGCCACCAAGGCATACTTATCGACCAGTGCGGTTATAAGTCGACAGTCCACGCGCCCACTTAAAATTAACCCCACGCGGTCGCGGTAGGATAATGAAGGATAAACAGAAGTGGATACGTTGGCCTGAGCATGTTATTAATACTCAGCTAATAGTATGCTGTAGGTGTATCTATTTGCATAACTTTGTCATTAAGGCGGTAAGTAGTTTAAAACATGCGAAAGCTTTCGCGTTAGTTTTTGCATACGATGCGTATGACTCGTGCACGTAAGCAGTTGCGGTATTTTATGAGACAAGGATCTATGCACCTTCGGACGTAGTTGTTGATCAAAACATTTGAAATTTGAGCAAGGATTTGCTGGCGCAACATTTGTTTTTCTTGCCCAATATGACTGGCACTGCAAGCTCAAAGAGGCCTCCATCAATTGGTTGCAAGCTCGTTCGCATGGTTTCTAATCATAGTAACCAAACAGAGGCGCCTCTTTCGTTCCGCTCAAAAAGAAATAACGACAGGCGTTCGATAAAATTGATTTTATTTTGCTTACCTATGATATATTTTGGCCTGCAGCTTTAAAGCGGAAAGCTGATTGAGGGGTTTGAATCTTAAAGTGTTTTTTTTTTCCAAAATATTTGTATTGGTCATGTTTTGAAATGGAGTGCGTGGCAGTGAACAACATGGAATAAGGCCTTCTAAGAAGTCTTATTAAAAATTGAAAATTAATATAGAACGCAATACGCTTGTTAATAATGCCTAATTCCACAATAATTTCTTATAATGTTCTAGTATCTACTTTATCAGCTCTGTTAACATTTTTAAGAGTTTATTGTTTGGTAGGTATCATTGTTTTTATTTATTCGAAGTCAAATGTCAAAACTCACGAAATGTTAAAACTGTCAAAATGATTGAAATCAATGCACTCTGTCAAACATATATTTAATGAAAAAGCGATCTTTATAACGTAAGGTGCGATTTTACTTTTCCTCACTCAAGTAATTAAGTGTAAAGTGACGTGGAATTTATACAACGCTGCTGAGGCTTATTTTGACGATTTGTTTTGTTGCTTAAATATGACAATCACTGAAATTAAATGCTAGACGATGCAATAGCTTCTTCGTCTGCCAATCAAGTTCGTACACTTTTCGCTATGATCATTTCGACATGTCAGCCTTCAAACCCACGTCAATTATGGGATACGTAAAAAGATGGCATCGCAGAAGACATTTCGTATCGCGCTTTCAAGTCGCGACAGGGAATTCGGAATTACAAATGAAAGATGACATCTACAATAAAACGTAGGTGCTGATTGAAGATTTGTGTTTGCTTATGAGTGGCAAATTATTGACTGAAAATCATATGCCAAAGCCAAGTAGTCCAAATAGAGATGTATTGAATCGTAAATTGGAACGCGAGCTTGTTCACGACACCACGATTTGGCAACAGCAAGTTCAAACAAATATTCCACTGTTGAATGAACAGCAAAACAATGCGTATGATAAGCCGATGTCGATGATAGAAACGGTGGACTACTTTTCCGCACCCGGCGGAACTGGGAAAAGTTGCTTATATCTTAGCTCTCGCATCTGCCGGAATTGCTGCAACACTTTCGGAAAGTGGAAGAACCGTACATAAGTTTCAGTTAAACCTGCAAATCAATGAAAATCCTGTTGGCAAATTTTTTAAAGCAATCAGAAATTGAAAAGTGTTGAAAAATTGTAAATTGATCAAAATAGCCTTTTCACACCGTAGTTTTCGTTTGCCTTTTCAATCAGCTGTGAGTCGTTAATTAACAAACAAAATGAATTTAGTGCATTAAAAAATAATATTAGCCCATCAATTAATCGTGGAAAATGATTTTAAGTTGTGAGTTGTGACAATTGTTCGGTCAGTCATTCTGCTGAATATTTCAAAAGTTGTGTTTGCTTCAACAACCCAACTATTGAAAGTCGTTTTCGTGGAAAACGAGTGCAAACCAGTCGTTTTAAAAACTGAAACATGTATGGGAAAATGTCTGTTTTCGTAGAAGTTTGCGACTGTGGTGTGAAGAGGCCATAAGGAATGAGTACAGCGTGACCGATGTGCGACTAATTTTTCGAGAGCGTGCCCCAATTTTTAGCTTGTTTGTCCCTCTTCTAGTTGGAAAAGGCACTTTAAAAATTTTCCAAATTTCCTTTTTTCCAAATAAAATCCTCTAAAATGTTTCGCAGTTATGCCTATCATAATACAATTATTACAGTTTTCAGAGAGCCGATTCTTGTTTATGGTTAAAAAATTCTAAATTTGAATAATGGGTCGTATGAATAAAAACAAGCATTTGCTTTGAGCAAAAGGTTGTAACAAAGTATCAGCCCTTAGCAATTGCTTTGAAACGGTATGAATAAAAATCTATGTACTTTGCTAAAGTAAGTTCGAAAATTCGAAGATAGCATTGACTTCGCTGTACGTGTTTACAACTAAATGCTTTAAAATTGAGCATGACAATCGATGATGAAATAAATATGTGTGTAGTTTTAAAATGTTGTTGGCCTAAACTGAAGTTTAAAGACAATACTCCAAATAAGTTTCGGAGTTGTCATTGTATGATGGGGGCCATTCAAAGATCGCTTGGAAGAGAAAACTACGACACAAGGAATTTCGCAGCTAAAACGTTCCTGGATCACGGCGGATTGCGGAAGTATGTTGTCGCAATCGACCAAACGAATAAGGATGAGAATACGAAGGCAAAAATCGAATATTGCACTTCTAGTCTTATTTATAAATAGGCGAAGGGAGTTAGTTAAGAGCCACTTTCAATGCCTTAAACACAACATATTCACTTGACTGTGCAGAGATGCAATACTGTATATAATTTGTTTTACAATATGCTGTAATTATGAGCTAGGTCACTATCACTCAGGTCAGGAATCGTCTCAATTTTACCACTTGATCAACAACATATCGTCTATCTATAATCGTCATGGTTCAGTTACTTGTTTGCCTTTCTTCAGTTGGCATGTTCCACTTACTATTGCTCTACTTAACGAGGGTTTTCCCACTCGATATTCACACTGATAGACACCCTATTTAGTTGCATCTATTTTGCCAAACGAGCCAAAATGGTTACAGTTATGTACGTCCCCAATACCCATTCAAGATTGATCTCCCCTATCATATATCTTGCTTCTCATATTTAAAGCAAAAGAGCTGAAGGAAGTCGTCTCGTATCAATTATAGACAGAACTTCTCGACAGTGTCATTCCACACCAGCCTTCCTGAAGAGATGAAGATTCCGTTTTGTCCCATCAACAGCACTATTGAATAACCGGTGCAGCAAAACGAAAAATTTCTCACGTTCAATGGCACGAATTGTTCCGAGACAATAAACAGCCCAAAAGGCTGGGTACAATAAAATATGCAAGAGGAAGTGATCGCAATGTCGCATTCGCCGATTCCCTATCTCTCGGACGAGTGAAATGCCAACGGACGTGAGAATATCTCTGTCATTATTACCCACTGATGCGATGGGAAATGTAAGCGAACACACACACGTACAAAGAATGTAGCTCGCCTACGTAATTTACATTCCATGCACAATTATTATGATAAGTTCGAGGCCACGGATGAGAACATGAAAAGTATATTTCCGCACGTTGCCGTAAAGCACAAATGACCGGTCCTTACCACGAAAGGTGTACAGCATGTTTTTTTTTGCGCCTTAAATCACCTGTGAAATTACCTTCAACATTAAGGCTTTACGTGATACCATTAAAATCATATCGAGGATAATTTGAATAGTTATATTTTTTTTCTTGTTTCTTTCGTTTCCTTTGTACAGTTTTGGGGGGAGTACGTACACGCACTTACGTCGCAAATGCCCTAGAATCAAGGTGATTCGCTTAGGTCGAGGAAGAGGAGACTATGGGTGTGGTCTGTGGTGAGCGGTTGGTATTTCCTGTAATTTCTGTGTGTGCGTGTCACAAGGAGAAGGAGCAAATATAGCACTGATATTTTCATATGATTTGGAAAATTTTAATAAAGTATTTTTATTTTTTCTTGATTTTTGTATTGCAGGGAAATCGTTGTTAATAGGTAGGTACTATAGTGTAGACCATAAACAAAGTATTAAATATACCGTCATCTCCGCCCACTCAAGAGAGTTTGCCCAAAAGCTGTTTTCCGTGTTACTATATGGGAAAGTATGTGTGGCATGTTTAAGAAAATTAGACGCTCGCATACAACCTGACAGATGACTGACAGTTCATTCTGTGGTGACAGTGGAAAAAAATCAAATAATTGGCCGTTTTCAGAATGAGTTAAGAAAACGATGGGTATGGTGGTTGAATTTAGTACCTGTAATAGTCTTAACTGTCAATAGAAAATTATAACACCAGTTTTGTATTTTTCTAAACACTCTTTATTAATTCAGAGAAACTCACACTTTCACTTACTATCTACTGCCTGCGACCTAAAATGTGCTATGAAACGTCCAACGAAAAGTTGGTGGTCGGTATGAATTCATCATCGAAAACACGGTTTTCGGTTCGGTTTGACTAAATGGCTATTACTATTACTCTACACGGAAACTTCATGAAAAGATTCTAACTTGAAAATCTTACCAACTCAGAAATGTTCATATCTCTTCCCTTAATAGAAACTCACCAAATACACTTATCTCAGACAAATGTTCTTACCAGTGTTGCCACTAAAAAATAGAATAGATTAGATATTATTTTTTCAAATTCGGTCAAAAAATCCGGTCATAAGTTGAAATATCAATTTTTGACCTTAAGTTAGATAAAAAATAAGATATAGTAATATTTTTACTACAAATAGAAAACAAAAAATAACTAATATTATGTAAGTACCTACCTATGTAGCTTACTTACTTTTCCAAACTAATCTTAAACCTAAACAGTTCATTGAAATGCTTTTGCAACACAACGTTTTGGAGAAAAAGGAACTTTCAATTTAAATATTGCTAAATAAATTATTAAAAAAAATTAACATTTGTAAATAATTAAGAAATTCATTATCTTCAGGTATCGAAATCGCTTGAGTTATAATTTTGATATACCTAGTTTGTCCCTATTTTTCTATCATTAATAAGGCTGAATTGCAGCAAAGCAATGTATTCCTTTTTTTATTGTCTTCTCTTCTCTCCAATTTCATAACACATGCAATTTTGACAAAAACCAAACTTCACAAAAATAAGTTGCAAAAACGTATTCAGATTTGCTTCCTATAAATCTTGTATGGTCTACTCACTTCACTTCAGTCTTGTTTGAACGCACATCCTCAGTCAAAGTTTTCGTGAGGGCATTTACATGAGATATGAGACTGCCGTGTGGTCGTGGATCCCCTGTATTCTAAAATTATTCACAAAATACTGGTTTCTGTATGGAATTGTGCGCGTGTTCCTTAAGTATGGCAAAGTTTCATTGAAATTATAGAAACGTGTCTTTAGGTTTAATCAAAAATCAAGGAACAATATTATTTTTCCGGTCAAAAAAGGTTTTTCCGGTTAAACATTTTGTTTATTCCGGTTAAAAATCTGTTAGACCGGATTTCAAAATTTTCTCCGGTCAGAGTGAAAAGATTTCGGTCAATTATAACCATTTAATGTGTTTGCAATGTACATAATTCGAATGTTTTTTTGCCTGAATCATTGATACTTCCACAATTTTGATGCTTTATTCCTGTATTGCACTAAAGGTTTTTCGGGCTACAAAATTTCTAAATAAAGGCAGAAATGCCACCATGTGGGACGACTGCTGAGAGTCAGTATTTCATTATACCCCCTACATTAAGATTTCATATTTTTGCTTACTGCTTCATAGTCTATTTAATACTTAGTTCATGGTGTAGGCAGGCAGATTGTGCTTCATGGAGAAGAAAGAGTTTCTTAGGGATGAAGTAATTTTTTGTATAATGGAGGTAGCTTAGATTAGGCCACGAGAATAAAAAAGACTGCAACTTTGAATTTTTGTAATGCCCTTCATAAGGGATGAGCCTCAATGATTAAGCACAGCATCTAGTAACAACAGGGCTGGCCAAAATGATGAATTGAATTTATAGTGTGACATAAGCTGGTTATAATGAATAAGGTCTTTGCGTACCAGGTGTCAGGTATGTCACTTAATCTTTATTAGAAAATATCTAAAGAATGGTCTATCAAGCAGGGAAACATGCAGTAAGCTAAAACGTCCCATCGTTAAGTTTCTTTAGCTATTTCTGTTTGCGTTTCCAACTTCCACCTTTTGTGAAGAAATACATCAATTTAGAGACCACATTCATCAATTTAACAAAAAGTAATAAATCAACTTGCGAAACCCTCCTATCTATTTAAATATTTTTTGTCGATTGCCGTGGAATTGTTGACATCCTCTTGTAGATATCAGTCAACCACATGCAGTATGTAGTCCTAAAAGTTGTCCATCTAACTTGAATCATTTAACCACAGATAGTAGAACACGCACCTGCAGCCTACTTTATCATTAAACGTGTCAAAAACTTTTGCAGACCTCCACTTAATTTACACAAAAGTCCCTAATTATTTGCCATGTAGCAAAAGTAACTTGGCCAAACTTTGCTTTTAGCACTTTGAGAAATTCTCAGTATCATCAGAGGTATTCCTGTAGTCTTATACCCACTGCTAGTGAAAGTTTGCAAACTTGTATGAATTTCCAATTTTATACCTAGTCCACTTTTCTCCGGTCGTATATGGGACAACTCTGACCTCCTTTCGCCCTATTTAATTATGTAAAAAGGCGAATCTTTTGGGCCACCGTCATAAGGATCTCGTATCTACCTATATAATGTGCTATCTATTTCACAAAGAAACCTCATTACTTTGTTGACATAGTGTTTTCCATGGATACACTGCCTGAACGGTCTCCCTATGTTAATGTACATATACGACATTCAAAGCCATCCACGTCGTGGCGCTTATGCTTCCGCATCCAATTTCATTGTGCAGCCACTTTTGTTTAGAAACTTCTCCAGTACTGCATCCAAAATTACGGGCAAATTCAAAAGAAGCTGTCGCACATACACAAATGCAATGGCCATAAGTTTGTCCCCGTCCCGTGAGTCTTTTGTCCTAATCCTGGTTGCTTTGCCCGAAATGTTTCTTCATTTTCTTCTTCAATGGAACGTAATAAGTTTGTGCCGTGTCGTTCGTATCGCTGCTGTTATTGCACAGGAGGAATTTTTTTTTTCTCGGCTTCTACCGTAAGAGGATTCCACCGGGTTTCGATTTCCAACTAACGGAAATAGCAAAATGCAACGCATATGGGACATAATGGTATATCAGGCAATAAAAAAAAAACAATAACACCATGTGTTTGAAGTCAAATACTCTTTGTATCTATTACTAATTTCCACTTTGGATGAAGAATATGAACTCGCTTTATTAATTGAAAAATCCTACTATTTATACACACAGTATTGTTGAGACATCAATATTGGGTAATTAAAAATTGCTTATGTTGATATTGGGTAATTAACAATTGCTTATGCTAAACGCAAGTAAAGAAAACAAAACTTGCTGATGGCAAATTTAGGTCACCGCTCGCATTGGTGGTTTAAGCTGAGGCGGCTTTTCCGACGGCCCAGAGGTTTTGTGCGAGATTGCGTATTCCTTTACTTGCGGAAGTGTATTTTGTCGAAGTGACGTATTTATTGTAAACAAAAATTCCCGCCGAGGAAGGTGATTAAGCTGTTTCGGTGACTTTGAGGGATATTGAGTCGCAAGTTGTGATATGTGCACGGACCCAGCTTCCAGGTATTTTATCTTCTTCGCTGAGGTAACTATCGTTGTTAGTTCGTAATCGGATCTTTTGGAGCTGTCGTCGTATGACAATAGTTGCAATGAGCGTGATTAGAACTATGGTACATAATGCTCCGCCGAAATACCAGTACTGATGTTCCTGCAGGATCCAGTCATTATGGTCAAGCTCACTGGAAAGTTGTGTTTTGAGAAGGGCGATGCGTGGATCAGCAGGCTGCTTCGTGTTTATTGCGATGCTAGGTGGGACCATGCGGTCGCTCATTGGAAACGCCTTGAGTTGAAGTAGTTCTTTCCAGCATTCATTCAAATGGTCTTCTTCAACCTTTTCGTAGATCCCGTTGCCAAGAGCAATGGCCTGATCTGGCTCAAAAAATGTCTTATTATCCGAACTAATCACAATTTGTTGTACAAAGTCCTCATTGTTTAGCAGAATAGCTTGGGATTCAATTGTTGGGACACTGATAGATACATATTTGGAGAACATCTTTGGTTGTACTAGGGGGATGCTAAATGTCACCACAACCATTTCTTGGCGGATAGACTTCACTATTTTGTTGAAAGAAAATACTGAGGATTCATCGGTAACAGGTGGCAATCTACAAAAGTCCAAGCCTTCGTTCATCCGTTTCACATGTTCTGTTAATGCTTTAATAGGGCGAATGTTGATGATGTTTTGGTGATTCATTTGGATAGCGCTCATAAGTAACTGGATGCTTGCTGAGTAGGAATTGATCTGTTCTTGAATACGAAGCTGCTGCTGTTGCTCGATCAGTTCATCCAGTTGCGTGTCCACAGCTTTGAATTCCAAGTCGGTGATGTTAGTCATGAGGTAGGACACCTTACGTATTTTACCTTTCAGCTGGACGATTTGCTGCTCTAGACGGTTATTCTCCACGGCTTGATAGGCTATGCCAGCGGTCATCAGAACTTGGGGGCCGTATTTAATAATTCCTTTCGCAAGGGTGGGTAGGATTGCGCGTTTCGATCGTCTCTGGGAATAGCTAGCGGTGATACCATCTTTAAAGCTCTTGGCCTCCAGTAAAAGGGCTTCTTTTACAGCTTGGCAGTGCAGGTTGAGCTTACTATGCACATTGTTCTGATACTGATTACAAAATTCAGAAAAGTCTTCGAGAAGGGTGTCAATAGAACGTAGATCGGAGGTGATATTCAGCGAAGTTTCAACGGAAAACTCCAAGTTGAATAGTTTAACCGAAGCTTCTTCTAATCGTTGAATGTGGATGCCTGGTGAAAGAGCTTGGATAGTTAAGCCACTGGATGACGGGAAAGTGAGAGAAAGCCAACACAAGAGAACTCTAGTAAGCAGGGTGACGGTGCGATTTTGCTTTCGATTACTTCTGCGTAAGGCTGGCTCGTCTTGGGCTCCATCTGGGAAGAGTGGAACCAAACGATTTGTGGCGCGATGCACGACTTCCCGCTTTGTTGTTTTCACATCGACCCTACGGACATTCCCCGAATCATCCGGATAACATTCAATGATCCGACCCATTTTCCAGTCTGCAGGAGTAATGCTTGGTTCTTGGAGTAATACTAAATCTCCTATAACGAGCGTTCGGGTGGGAAACTTCCATTTGTTTCTTTTCTGTAGATGGTGAAGGTACTCCTGGTGAAACCGCATCCAAAATTGCTGCTGCAGTTGTTGTACTTGCAACCAGCGTTTTGTAATTGGAATAGCAGTTGGAGGACCAGCGTCGATTACGGAATTCCTGAAGCTGCGTTGTGTGATGAAATGAAATGGAGTAAGCGCTGGTGCGTCTTCGGCTTCTGACGAGTCCGGGTGCAAGGGTCTGCTATTTAAGATACCTTCAATGCGGCATAAGAGGGTGTTGAATTCCTCATAAGTTAGGTTAGTGGCACCGGACATTTTCTTCATAAAATGTTTCATGGACTTGACGGCAGCTTCCCATAGTCCACCGAAGTTGGGGCTTAATGGTGGGTTAAGTTTCCAAACTATTTCTTGGATCGCCAATCGCTCCTTGCTGTGATTAGTGATCTTGATCCATTCTTCGTTGATCTTTCTTTTAGCTCCGATAAAATTTGTACCGTTATCGGAGAGGACCAGTGAAGGCCAGCACCGTCTATTCGCGAAACGTGTGAATGCTACTAGGAACATATCGGTGCTTAGATCCGAACAGATTTCTAAATGTACAGCTTTTGTTACCAAACAAACAAAGACTGCCACCCAGACTTTGATAGTTTTTTCGAACCTGAGTGCGCTGGCTTTTATAAGGAATGGTCCGCACAAATCGACTCCGATTTTGCTAAATGCGGGTGCTGGATTAATGCGCTCCGACGGCAGATCCCCCATGATTGGTTGAATAGTTTTAGCTTTCCATCGGATACATACTGGGCAGCTCCGGATACATTTCTTCACTCGTGCTTTCACTGCAGGGATCCAGAATTCTTCTTTTATCAGATGCTCTGTCAGAGAGTTTCCACTGTGATGGTGGTCGAGGTGAGTCTGGCGGATAATCAAATCGACTAAGTGGCATTTGGTTAATATGATTGGATGCCGTTGGCTCTCTGGTAAGTTGGCAAGGGAGATCCTTCCCCCTGCGCGAAGAATTTCATCGGGACCAAAAATTGGCATTAAACCGCTTAGCCAGCTTCTTTTTGGAACAGATGTCGATTTTTTGAGGTGTGCTATTTCGGTTCCAAAGATTTGGTGCTGCTGAAATCGGAAGATTCTCGCTTTAGCGTTGGATATTTCTTCTGAGGTTAGTGGGCCGGTTGGCCGTGTCTCCTTTTTACTAGCCCATCGAAGGCAATGGGCGATGACTCGCAGTAAACGGTTAAGGCCGGAAAACCTTTCGATGAAATTGTCTTCCTCTGGCTCGTTTATGGTGGCATGATTTATGGTGGACCCTGTTCCCTTGACAGGGGTTAGCGGTAACGGATCGTGTATTAACCAAGCTGGGCCTGTGAACCAGAGCTGGCAGTTGGCTAAGTTGCATGGTGTAAGTCCGCGTGACGCTGGATCTGCTGGATTTTCAGCAGATTTGATGTAGTGGAGATCCACCGGATTGATGATTTTTCGAATTTTGTTGACTCTTGTTTTCACAAATTTGTTGTTGATTTCGTTATTATTTCGCACCCAGCCGAGGGCAACTTCACTGTCGGTATACGCGATGATAGTGATATTGGGAGAGTGAAGCTGACTTCTGACCTGACCGTAAAGTTCCGTGAGGAGCACGATTCCTTCAAGTTCCATCTTAGGGATCGTGCATAATTTGCTTTCTTTGTTTGCTTTAGTCTTAAGTGGAGTGACACGACCTCTGGCGGCAAGGAGGCGGATGGTGTAGGTTGATCCGTTCCCGGGTTTTTCACTCGTTTTTATTCGGCTGTAAACTACTGCTGCGTATCCGTCTCCCGAGGCATCGCAAAATCCGATAAGCTGGATGGAAGTGTTTTTATTTCCCCCGATCCAGCGTGGTATTTTGATGTTACTGAGATATGAAAATGTTCCTAATATCTTGCGGAACTTCATTTGTAGTTTTTCATCTATCAGATCATCCCAGTCGTACTTAAGCATCCACAATTCCTGGATCATTATTCGGAGAAGCATAATTACTGGGAGGATCCAACCCATAGGATCGTAAAGCGAGGCGGCTACGGATAACAAGCCTCTCTTGGTGAACTCGATTTTGTCTGGATTGGAGATTTGGAAAAAGTACATGTCCTCTATTTGGTTGTAATTTAACCCCAGAATCTTCATTGTTGGATCGGAGTCTGCTTTGTAGGCGCTGAGTTTTTTGGCATCGTCCACATTATTAAGGACTTCTAGCTTATTTGATGACCACTTTGTCAAAGACAGCTTCCCGGCCTCCAAGGTTGCGGCTATCTTATCGATTTGCTTTTGGCATTGTTCAACGCTATCGGCTCCGTGAACCAAATCATCCATGTAAATAGAGTTTTTTATGATGTCTACAGTCTCCTCATCTGGAGCGTTATCTTCAGCGATCTGGCGGACCGTTCGTATAGCTTGCCATGGTGCACAGTCGACCCCGTATGTCACGGTATGTAAATAGTATTCCCCTAGAGGCTCGCTTTTGTCCCGGCGCCAGATGATTCTGAATTTTTCACGATCAGGCTCAGGAATCAGGAACTGGCGGAACATCTGTTTCATATCGCTGGTGAATATGATTTCATATTGTCGATTTTGATGAATAATATCGAAAATGTGGGCTTGCAATTTAGGCCCAGGGTGGATAAGCTGATTTAGAGAGACTCCGTTGCTTGAGGGTGCGCTGGCGTTAAAGACGTTCCTTAACTTTGTTGTAATTGCGTCCTTGCGAATAATGCTCATATAAGGAACGTAGTAAGCATTTCCGGTTTCGTCTCGCTGTCGTTCAGCTGGAACCGGGGACATATGATGAGATGCTAAATACTCTTCCATAAAATCATTTGACATCTTCTTGTGGATTTCATTTTTCTCCCAGCGATTTTCTTGACCCATGTAAAATTTTACAGCCATTCTAAATGAGTTTCCTAGTGCAGGAGCGTCCACTTTCCAAGGGATGGGGACGATATACCGACCGTCTTTGGTTCGGGAGTGTTTCTCCATGAATAGTTTTTCGCAATACAAATTATCGTCATCGTCCATGTTTGCTTTGTTGGCGGGCATATCCCAAAAATCCATTAAATTGGCTTCGAACTCTGAAAGCGTTGTGTAGACTGAAGTTTGGTTTCCAATACCGCTTCCCGGGTCTCCAGATACAATCCATCCGCCGAGATAAGTATTTTGTAGCAACAGTCCATCCTTCTTTTCCAGTCCAGGGCGTAATACTGTAGAGTATACCGGTCCACCTAGTAATAGAGGTATGTGAGCAGGTCTATTAAAATGTGGGTCGGCAAGCGGCTTGTCAAGTGTGGTCATCCAAGGGATGTGACTGGTCATGCTGGGAAGTGATCCAGTAACCCGTTTGACAACGAGTGCTTTTATATTTATAAATGGCAGTTCGGGATGATCGAGCTTTAGTTTGAGGCTAGCAATGGAATGGACTGTTCCTATCTCTCCACCTACTCCGATGACTTTGACTAGTGTTCGTTTTTTTGGTAACCGTAATTTCTGGACCAAATCTTCGGATATGTAATTGGCTTGGCTGCTCTGATCTAGTAAGCAGCGAATAGGAACGGTTTCATTATTTACCAAGAGTGTTGCTATGGCTGTAGGCAGGATCACATTAGATGATGCTTCCGACTGATTTTGGCATAGGTAAGTGCCGCTAGATGCTTGCGGTTCAGCCAGACTCGTAGTGGGTAGAGGGTGCAATGCCGTAATGTGAGATTCGTGACAGATTTCACATTTTAAAAACTGTCGTGATCTGCAAGGAGAATGATAGTTGAAGCGGTGCCTCGCGCAATATATGCAGATTTTGTGCGCCCGTAATAAGGTTTCCCGATTTTGGGAGGCCAGGAACTTTGGACAATCCATAACTTGATGTTGTTCAGTACAGATAAAACACTTTTTTGGTTGGTGTGGTTGGACGGTGGCATGTGTTTTGGTGTACGGCATACGGGACTCCTTCTTATGCGGCCTATGGCGATCATCTTGGCTTAAATGGTGCTGGTATTCTCTGAATAGGAAGTCCTCAATTTCGTTCAATGTCGGGAGTTTAGTATTGTGGTTGACGCTATCTTCTAGCCTTCCACGGGTGATGGGGTCCAAACCTCGTAGGATGAGGTAAGCGATGATTTGTTCTCCATTTACTTCATTCTTTCTCAGATTGGCGACTCGCCCTTTGGTGTGGTGTAAGTAAGCAATGATCGATTCGGAGTCACCTGGGACCGTAGGCCGTTGTGGTAGAGCTAACAAAGCCTCTATTTCTACTTTTGCCAGGTGCCTCGGGTTATCAAACGTTCGATCCAAAAGTGACCAGGCTATAGGATAGTTGTCCCCCGTCATGTTTAGATCGTTAATCGCCTCCAGTGCTTTCCCCGTTAGCTTTGATTTGAGCAAAGAAAAGCTATCGATGTTTGACGCCCGACTTCTTATGACCAGGGAATTAAATTGTTCCTTGAATTCACGGTATTTTGTTATGTCGCCACTATACTCACGGAGACAAACTTCCGGGATTTTGATACCCATCCGGTCGGTATTTGATCCTTCGGCCTGCGACCTTTGCTCACGATTAAGCGTTAGTTGTGCTAAAGCATGTAGTAACGCTTCGGATGACTGCTGTTGTGGCTGTGGTTGTGGGCTGAGGGAGGTATTTAGGACGAACCCAACCCCCTGCACAAATGTATACGTGGGGTGGTCTGGGGTCGCAAAAGTCTGGGTAGTTTGTTCCTCGGGGTTTGCTTGTTTCTGCGAAGTCCGTGTACAATTACTGGTTTTCTCTTGCTGTGGGCTCTCAGCGGGAGTCTGACTGGTTTCAGGACTGGCTGGATTTTCTTCATAGTCTGCTTCTTCTGCTTTTTTCTCCTCCTCTATTAACTCGGGGCAATTCTTCATTAAGAATTCCTGAATTTTTGTGTAGATGGCTTTAGCTGCCTCGTATTTTGGCAGAAAGGCGGCAGCGGTTGATCCGCTTAGGTCCATCATTGTGGCGTAGTTTGCCGCGATAGAAGTCCAAAGGCTCTTTGCCTTGCCGTACTGCCTTGCAAGCGTTTCCGGGGTACGCTTATCCAATCCCAGCTTGGAGAGATTAACTCTAATCTCCTCCAGCTGGACGATAACATCTTGAAAGTTATCAATAACTCTTTCAAGATTATTCATGTTGTTAATGTATATAAATATTCACGAACTTTCGCACTTTAGCTTCAATACTATATATATATACTATACTCGAAGGACCACTTGTTTGAAGTCAAATACTCTTTGTATCTATTACTAATTTCCACTTTGGATGAAGAATATGAACTCGCTTTATTAATTGAAAAATCCTACTATTTATACACACAGTATTGTTGAGACATCAATATTGGGTAATTAAAAATTGCTTATGTTGATATTGGGTAATTAACAATTGCTTATGCTAAACGCAAGTAAAGAAAACAAAACTTGCTGATGGCAAATTTAGGTCACCGCTCGCATTGGTGGTTTAAGCTGAGGCGGCTTTTCCGACGGCCCAGAGGTTTTGTGCGAGATTGCGTATTCCTTTACTTGCGGAAGTGTATTTTGTCGAAGTGACGTATTTATTGTAAACACCATGTCATTGGGAAATTGTACTTACAGAGATCCTAGATAAACAGGATTTGACAGGACGGTAGATCCACCCCACAGTATTCGCGGCGGGTGGCTCTTATTTAATTTTGCGGAAAAAATATTATTTTGTTGTCATCATCAAGGTTGGCGGGGGATGCGATGTTGATGTTGCTGCTGCAAACGAAGGCAGCCTTAGGAATGTGAAACTTGTTGTTGTTGTTCTAGCCAGTCCATGCGGCCAAGGACGTGTGGCATGGACATATAGAAGGAAATTCTAAGAACACAGCATGTAGGTACCATTATTGTACGCTGGGAATATTTTCTTAGCAAAGGATTTGATTAGGAGAAAATTGCTTTTGGTCATCGGTTGAATTCGAAAATGGGCTTTCAGCGAAGGGCGATCTGTTGTGTGGTCTGCGGCCAATGCTTGTGGTATGGAATATAAATTTTCAAAGGGATGCAATGCAGAATATTGAACATATTGCATTATTCCTGTCAAGGAAGAAATATTAGAAGGGGACGTGGATGTGATTTTATTAGGGCTTGCTCGTGCTGCAGAGAAGACATTTCTGCTTGAAGGTCTTGTCAATGAAAATTGCCATTGACTTAAAAAACGTCGATGGAAATGGAATTTGTGTGGAAATATTTCTCGGCATTCTGGGGCAAATTTATAGACATTTTTCCAGGGCATTTAGCTTCCATTCGGTTGGTTGTTGATTTGTATATAGTTTGTAATAAAATGGCTCAAGCTTCGTTTGATCCATATTTTGTAATTCTTTGCATCAACCGAAAAGATTGTGTGCGAATTCCACCTGCAACTATGTAAACCTGGCACACCTCTTAGCTCTGAGCAATTACGCAACTGGCTTAATTACTACCATCAGCCTTCAGTGCGAGAGCCATATGCAAGAAGGAAGGAATGACAATTAAATGAACAAGCTGGGTTACCCTCAGAAGCCTTTCGTCCGCCTCTAGCGCATCACTTCCATTTCAAATTAAGACTACACATGCAAAACGTTTCTTTGTTAATTCCCTTAATAAAAATGTCACTTCCCCGATATTCGTGCTGCCGCATAAACAGCATACTCCAGACTCCACTACCGCTCACAGCGACTTGTTCAGTCGTTGTACGTCCGCCCTCTCTCACTGTCACAACTGATAATTGCTTTACATGCATGTGCAACTTGAACAATTTAATTTCGTCTGTCAACTCGTATTTGCAGCGTGAATTCCAAAGAACGAACGAATACGTCATTCTTATCTGCATCGCGCAATATTAATGTCCTTCGCTTAGCGACGCACGGTGGCGGGCCGCACTACGTGGACCGGGTATTTCTACCAAACATATGCGTGATACCATGCATGTGTACGATGCAATTGTAAGTCGCATGTCCTAGCCTTTAATTACATACACACGCGCTCACACTTATGTAGCCACATGCTGCAATTACATCTTCCTTAATTATGCAAATTTCTCCAACAGTGCACACAGTAACGGTGTGCTGTGTTGCACACAAACAAAACAGTTGTCACACAATCCCCCAATGGATCCTTCAAATTACCACAACAAATGGCAAAACATGTCAAACTAAAAACCAAACCCCATATAGCAAAATTACAGTCTTGTGCGTCACGGTAATATCATCAGACGAAACCGCCTCCACCCCGTCAGGATAGCGACTAGGCAGGACATATACAGTCCTCAGGGCTAGGGTATATACCTACAAAATGCATGATGAGTTGCGGACGCGGGCGGGTGTGGTATGGCAACTTTGGATAAGTTCAAAAGGACTTTTGCTCATTTGTTAAACGCTGAACTGGAAAGTGTCTGCTATTATGCTGCGGATCAGGTTCAGGATGCGGTTTCAGTCCGCGACTTCGGAGTCTCTCATTAAAAGGGGGATTATTTTTGTATTCCCTTCTCTTAGGGAAACATCTCTTGGTTCTTTGGAGACACATGAGTGTGGGTATGTGTCATAGAATTTACTGAGATTTTTGATGATTAACACGTCTAGACACACAATTGTTTTTGAGTTGAGTTCTTTTGAAACTGAAAAATTACCAACTCCAGAAAATGTCATTGAAGCTGCACGTCAATTTGGGGCAACTATGAAAAGCTTCCATTTTGATGAATCTATAGCACATACATGATATTCGGCCTTACCTACCAATAATCACCTTTGTCTGGCAGTTTACGAAATGACTCCACACTTTCCAAAATCCCTTTTACCAATAAACAAATATACCTAGTTGCCAGAATGTCGATAACTGTAGGGTTAAATGTTAGTGTTGAGAAAGCCATGTTTATCTCGGGCACTAGCTAAATAAAAATAATCCCTGAATGTCATTTTAAAGACAAGTGTTGCCCAACCGTCCAAAATCACGGTATTAAATTTCGTAATAGGAGAGAATTTAATACGCTGTTGTTCAGACTGAGTGTTTTCAATTAAAAATTAATTTTAGTTAATTGTAAATGTTTTCTAATTCTATTCGTTGCAATACAACAATTAAATGGTTTTTAAGTCTAACAAACACAAATTTGTACAAATATATGGATAGCAATTTAAAAATATTATAATAATTGTATTATTGAAATAATACACGCAAAAACAAATTTATTAAGCACGACAATATGTTGTGAATTCATAGAAGAGGAAACATGACAGCATTCGTCCATAAAAATGTGTGCTTTATATTTATCAGCGTGAATTTAAACTTCTGTCGGGTTCTAAGTTTCCCGAATTAACTAAATATAATCCATAATAGATCAAATTGTATTTATTTTCAAAACCGAAAGCGTTAAGTTCTTAACACGTTTCCCAGATTCGTACGTGAGATTTTAATTTATTCTGGAATTAATGAGCCGGCTATAAGTAGTAGTAAGTAGTAGTTAAATGTTCTTTATTTCAACTTTTTGTATCTATACATAGTTTTGACATTAAAGATTTAAATTTTTGTTGAAAATTAGAAACGTACGTAAAATTTAAATTTAAATCTTTAATGTCAAAACTATGTATAGATACAAAAAGTTGAAATAAAGAACATTTTACTACTACGAGCCGGCTATTATTTCTATTTTCAAAAATATTCACGATGCAATTGTGATGTTTAAACAACCAATAAGTTTTGATGTGCATCGTCAGCCTACGAATAAATGAGAGCATTCAAATAAGCTATGTTTCGTTTATTAAATAACTTGAAAGGGATGTTATTAGGTAGGTACGACACAAATGCAATCATAAAACAATCGTCAAGTAGTATTAAAAAACAATTGAAAGCGTACTATAAAAAGTACTGAAAATTGTGTCCGGTAGAAAGGTAGGGCATTACTGATTTGCATATGATATTTGTCAGATCAGTGGATATTTTGTGCATTTTCTATTTTGTGTTTTGGTTTTTGCTTCTAATAAGACTCAAAAAGCCTTTGAAAGATATCTGTTGGGCAAATTTAATTGCAATTTATGTATTCCTTCATTTAGAACAAAATCCTCGTTGTAAAATTAGCCATTGACCTTGTTTTTCACGAAAACAAATTAAGAACTTTTAATTCTCCAATGACAAAAAATGTAATAGATTCTGTAAACCACAGTGACATCTACCGGACACTAGATGTCCGCCACCACACGTACTCGTATAACATTGGAGTAGCGGACGCCGCAGTTGATAAGCAAAAAGCAACCCGCGAATAGAGTATACTGTATGTTGTCTGTCTTGATTGTCAATAAAAGTATTTGTTGAGAGTTTGCAAGCAACGAGTGAGTGCTTTCTTTTTAAAAATTCTATGAAAGTTGTTGCACTAGTAAATGTGAAAGTCTAATTGTTTATTGGTACCGTTTCACAAATGCTGTACATTTTTACTAAAGCTGACAATGACATCCATAGTAAGGCTGATTGTATTCAGTTTTTAACTGTCAGTTTTTCGACACACCTCTGACAGTTTTTTTTATAACAATCTAAAAGAGGGAAAACAATTAAAATTTAGTTGAAATAAGGTCTTCGAAATAGTACATTATTTTTAAATAAAACAAAAACACGAAACAAACTGTCTACTTTCACTTTTGCACAAACAAATTTTTTAAAAAAAATAATTGTTATGACTTTGTGGTAGAAAAAGGCTGCTTACGACAAGACTTCACAATAGTGTAATGTACCAATGTACAGACTTTAAGTTACATACATGTTTTTAAATATATCTATTTATTGATCATATGATTTTAAAATTAATAACTACATACTTACATAGTTATTTATGTATTTTTTATGGTTTTTTTTTAATATTTAATAATACTAACTGAATTTGGTCGCAGTGGCTTAGTGGTTAGTGTGTTGGACTACTAAGCGAGGGGTCCAGGTTCGAATCCCGCAAAAACCCAAATTCCAACTCAGGGTTTTTTTCACTGCGCCACCTCTCGCGAACGTCTGACAAACTTCCGAGAGTATAACTGTCATGAAAGAGCTTCTCAATCGGCCCGTTTGGAACCGGCATAAAATTGTAGATCCCTTCCATTCGTTCCAAAAATGAAAAACTCACACAAAACGAATGGTTGCGAGAAGCTAGGCCCTGGGTCCCTACAGACCTGTTGCGCCAACTATTATTATTATTATTATTATAACTGAATTTAATGCGTTCTTATTATTTTTTTGTTTGCTTAATTCTAAGATATTTAAATAAAATATAAAACGTTAAAATAAAAGGTTTTTGTTTTTGGGGGGGAAAAGGGATTTATTTTTGTAAAAGGGAAAAATATTGTTTTGATGTTAAAAAAGGGGGATTTTTTTAATCTGGATCCCTGCGGCTAATACGAAGCATCTAGTTCTTGCACCTCCATAGAGACGCAACGGTTCTCCAAAACTTACCTTCTGAACGACTCTCAAAGCTGGCGTTTTGCATCCAAAACGGTGTTCTTCTAATTGCCCAATTGGTGATAGGCCGAGGGAGTGATTAGAGGTATCGTTTCAGTAAACGTACCGAACCAACATTTTTCGAAGCCATACCTTTTTGGTATTACCTTGTGCCAGACCAGACTTCAAACTCACCGAATCCATCGTCTCGTCTCACTTATGGCCATAAGACGTCTAATTTGTACCACATGAATGGTTAGTTTTTTGTTCCTGACATTTCAAGTGTTCTTAGAAGTCAGGCATGTGCTATCAATAGAAAGCACTTCAGGTTTTTATTATAGCTGCCAATATACGGTCACCATTCTGAGTGGGCAAAGCAAATACCAACCATTAGGTCAATTTTCCAATTATTTAAATTCGATATGAACACAACATAAAATCAATGTAAACATTATCACGGCAGCCGTATGTTTACCTAGCGTATCACAGTATAGACTTCTCTTGAATGACTGGTCCTATTTCTATGCACTCATTTGTGTACGACTCTCCGCAAAGTCAATTTAGCCTATTCCAACAGAGAACAGACATCTAAGTCCCTTAGAGGTTCGCCGAGAAGTGTCATTGAAATGACAATTCGGGGAAAAGGAAATTGAGTCGACATTATTTGCCGAGCAAAACTCTCCTCAAGGTTAAGCCATGGAGGACAGAATATCACCCTTACTATTGAACCATCACAAGTCGAGCTCTGTCGTCAAAACTTTCTACACAGTAAGAAAATTAAATGGAAATCCCCTGCTGAATGCAGAGGAAACTTTGCCCTCCCATTGTTCAACAGCAAGGTACCTGAAGTAAAAAGTAACATCGCCCTCTGTCATTATCCTTAAAAGGAATGCCACGGCTCTAAACTTGTAGTTTCAGCGAACGAAGTAAGAAAAAAAAAAAAGAAACAGTGTGCTTGCTTGTAATGCCTTTGTGATGTTCCCGATTACATGTAAACCCCATTTGCCCTCAACGCCCGCCCCCCTTCTCGCGGTCTGATTTTCCTATGTAGGCATTGTATAAGCTGTTTTCGGGTCGGAATGGAATTTCCTTTAAAGTTCCTTGAAGATAGCGATTCTAGGAAAAGAGAGCGACCGACTGACAAAAAAAAAAAAAAAAAAATAAGAAGAAACCTAAGAAATTGGACCAACAATACAAATGAGATCACTCGTTGGGATCTGGGAGGCTCGCATCGATAAGGGAGCTTTTCTCTCCTCTGCGAAGGAGCGAAAAGCCCTTGACGCTTCATTGGTTTCGAATAACGTATTTGCTGTTGTTCTGTTGTAGTGGGGTTTTCGTCTTTGCCTATTCATCCATCCATCTATCGACGGTCGTTTGAAGTCATTGTTTGGCGTGATGGCATTTTTTCCCTTTTTTTTCCCCCTTTCCGTTGCAGAGAGATTTAAAGAATTTTGTGTATCCTGAAAGTTACATCAACGGCCGAGGGACATTCAAAAGGATAGAGGTACGTGGTTCGTTCTTTGTGAGACGAAATAAGATGTTGGGGCTAATGCCTTTTACCACACACGCTAAACTCGCTCGAACTCTGTGGCAGGGTGTGTACTTGTGTAGTGTGCGGAAAAGATACTTAATGGTTTGAGGTCCTTTCCCCGGGTATAGGAATCGCATAAAATTGTTTGGCAGATTTGTTATAGAATTCGTTTATTGGATGGGATTTGTTTAGTTCTATATTGACTTTAATGGCTCGAAGATTAAATTGAATTTATACTCAATGGTTGGAAGAAAAGCGGGACCCGCCGGATGATGGGCGACCTTTGACTTTGGCTTTGATTACGATATGAGATGACTTTTCGGGATGAACGACAAGTGAATGCGGAGTCGACTGATTGGGGGAGTAGAACTAAGTGAGTGAGTTTACAACTGGTTTTCGTAATTAAATAAGATAGCGAGATGCAGATGGGTAAACTTGGCCTCATGTGGAAATATTTTCCATTTTGACAAACATTCTAGGCATAAACAATTTCGCAGATGACATCTCCGTTAGCGGCCTACAGTGACAAGACTTACAATACCAGTTTCAAACATCGAAACCCTGTTTGAGTTTGTAATTTCTACGTTCAAAATCAATGTTTGCGCAATGAGCGGTTCACATTTTTTCAAATGTGTCCAACTGTATTGGCCCAAAACATGGCCTGACCTTGTCATGCACAAAGACGACCTGCCGAAAGTAGGTCATGCACCCTGTACTTTTGCAAAAGAATAACCGGTTAATTCATCAAACCTTTGTTATTTTTCGTACCTTCCTTAAGCGCCCAGAGCCTAAACGAATATCCTGTATGCATGCGGTTTAAGTTCCGTGCTATGAGGACGAGGAAACGGATAACAGATTTACAACAGAATACTTCGTTTCCGGTGAGTGGAAAAGTTTGTTTTATTACAACCCACTAAACACAAAGTATGGTTGCACAACAACGACGACGAGGACGATCCAAGAGAGGATGCCGATTTTCATAATAAATATATTTTCAAAGTATCCTGTGTACGGCTGAGAACTCTGCTGTGCCATTGGTCTGGGGATAGCAATCACATATACCTAGATCAGTACCAACATGCATAGACTCCTTTCTGTGTGACTTTGTGTGTGCATGTATGCCTCGATAACAAGAAGTTGGGCAAAGAAGTTTCCAGCTGCGGCGGAATGCGGCTCTCCATCTGATTTGTAGGCAGGATAAAATGTTGTGGATAATATTTGCTGTGTGTGAGTGTGTGTGTTTTTTTTCTTCCTCTGAGTTTGTTCAGATACATTTTCAAACATCCTATCACTGCATCTGTGTTGAGTTGATCCCAAATGCCAGAAGGCTAATTAAACCGTAAGCTGAAAATTTAATGGTCTCTTCGGGTAGACAAATTATGTTCGTTCGTGAATGAGAACGTATTCGTATTCTATATCCGAGCAGCGGCAGCAGTACTCGCACAGTCCTTGACTATCCACTTACAGTGAATTGCAAGTTGAAAATTACTTTTCCTCAATTTAGCCTTTGTTTGTAAGTAGTTTGAGTTGGGATGATATAGCCCGACTTTGTGTTTGTGTGTTTGCGTGTTTATAGATCTTGTGGTTTTAGTGAAATTAGTATGGGATTGGCAGGATACTTTTTTTTTTGATTTATCTCCGAAAACCGAACACATTTAGTTTGACTACAGTTTGGGTTGCTTATTTCGCTTTAAATTCACAACACGTCAGCTTGGTGATTGAAGTTGGACAGAAGTGGGTTCTGGGTTACTCCTTTCTTCGGTTTTTTCTTCTTATTTTTCTCGAGAGGATAATTGGAAAAGTTTAAATGTCAAGGGGCTCTTGGGCTAGGAGGGATTCTTTTTTCTTTTGCATTCGCTTTGCCCTTTGCACCCTTTTGAATGATAATAACTCAAAATTAACCAAGTTCTGTAAGAGGATTATAATTGTGATTAACTTTGGGTGATAAAAAAGCCCCTGGTCCTTAGGAAATTCACATATGCGTGTGAGAGGGGTTGTATCTTTTTTCTTTGATAGCAACCCATCTGTTTAAATGGCGGAATGGGAAACTCATGTGGGAAATGACAACTTCTGAGAAACCATTAAAATTAAGGAATGATACAATTACAGCGAACCACAAGTCCATGAGTTATCAAATCTCGAAAGGACTATTCGCAAGACTACACGTCAGATCAAACGACAATTTAATCTGGCTTAAGTCCATTATGCGGACTGCCTCAGGGACTTATATTTAATATTCTGAAAGCAATTAATCAGAGCACTAATCTAGATGGAATTGACTTATACAAATATCGGTTGCATCTTGGAATGACTTCCTGCATGGACTCCATTTTCATGTGGCGCACTGAAGTTCGTAGAACTTTTTTCCCCGTTCGATTTGGATGTGTGTCGTGTTTCTAAAGTCAAATTAATTTGATTGCACACATGTTTTAGCAAACGTACACACACAATCGAAAGTTCAGTCGAGGAAGGGTGCTAAAAGGACGTACATGTCGAACGACAAGTAGATTAATCTGATTGATTTGAACGTAGGTATCTGAAGGCGACGAGGATTCTGCCGAAATGTGTCTGGGTAATGGTTGATCCAATTTGAGGGCTGGCACAACAAATAATGTTTAGTCCTGTTTATGGTTTATTTAGTTGACGTGCTTTATGGGATGATACATCCGTATAGATAGGATTGAATGCGTGAGCGGAACGTGCGTGGAATCCGTGGAGACAATTAACTAATCGCTAATAAAATTGTTCCATTTGATTGAGTGGGGGTTTCGGTGGTGCCATTGTGATTAGTCCACAGGCACCTTATATCTATACCGCTCATTTGAGAGTAGAAGGCCAGCAGTGGACGGAAAGTTGTCAGTTGCACCGTCGCGTCGATTGATGTGAATGTTATACATTATTACGAATGCCACATGCAGGGTTTTTACTGAAAACCGATAACTTAAAGCACTGTTCAGAAGATTGCCAGATTTGACAATATTGTCAGGTCTAGAAATGAAAACATTGTTCCAAATGTCATTGTTAGATAATTGCCAGGCCGCCATCTGACAATGAAATTGTCAAGTATCTGTCAATCGTCTGAACACTTAGGACATTTTCAGACTCATTTGCTTTTGGCAGATGTGATGTGACTGCGACATCTGCAAATTTCTCATTTGTAGACCAATATTTTTTATAATTTCAACGAACAAAGTTTCGGTGTTTCTTTTTTTTGCAGTAGATTGGTGCAAAATGTGTAAATTAAATAATTTGAACTATGTATACGTGGAATATTACGACGAAAAGGATCTATGAAAGTTTATAATCCTTTCCCTTATTAATGATATAATTAATCTATAAGAAGATCTAGAAATATTTATTATTATTTATATTTAAATCACTTTTTGTCTTAGGTATATTTTATTTTTTTTCCGTTTTAAATCACTTTTTGTCTTAGGTATATTTTATTTTTTCCGTTTTATGATGCTTTTAAAAGTAGTTGGAAATGTTTATGATCCCTCTTAATTAGTTTTAGGTTTGTCATTTGTATTCTCCTCATCCTTTTATGACCCTTATAAGAAGGATCTAGAAACATTTATGATTCTTTGTCCAATGCAGCTGGGAAATTGACACAGTTTGTGAATTTGGCAGCAACAGAATTCCAGGCCGCTGGTGCTCTAGGCGTCTAGAACTCAAATTGTGCTTTGTTTACATTGAATTCGGTAATGAAATAATTTTCCTGAAGATATTTATCCACGAGCACTTTGTAGATTGCATCCAGAACATCCGAAATGATGGACGAGATCGTTGACGTGGACCCGATATTACGGGGACCGAAAATGTTCCCTGGTAGCTAGGTATCGTAGAGTCAACATAAGCCGCTGAAATGCTGGCACGCATTATGTTTCTTGCTTTTGTATATATGCGGAGCCACTAAAGCAAGACTGCCATCGAACAATTCCACGAGGAATTTTTGCGTAAAGTCCCTCCTGCTGGTCGGGCCACCCCGTCCTTCGTGCAAACACGCCGACACACAAATCTTCATCTTTGCTGCTCTCAAATGCGTACACTGCCAAAAAAACCGCAATTGCATCTATTCGCTATTGTGAGATCATTGGCAGCTCATTGCCAGATCATTTGTACACCTGACAATATTTGAAGATCTGGCAATCGTCTGAACATAACTTACATTTACGTACCGAAGAAAGTTCGGTGTTTAATACAGGGAGTTCGAATATCTTAAACAGAAACAATATTCATGACTAACTATAAAAGTACTTTAAAAAGTATTACTCCCGCCATGGAGTGAAAAAATGACATTGTTGACATTTATTTAAAATTCTGACTTAAAATCAATTTTACTATAACAAACTTTGCGGCAAAGTTATAATTGACCTTTAGTTTTTTTTCAGGTAAACTCCTAGGTCTTGAAGTAAGCTTGAACAGGTAAATATGAATTTTGTTTGTTATTACATAGTAAAATGTTTACACACAAAGCGTTTTGCTTGGCACTCGAAAATCTCCTATTGTGACCACACACAAACCCATTTATTCATATTTTACTGTTTAACATTTTCTTTAACAAAAAACAAATATTATGTAGAATCATTTTTTTAGGGTTTTAAACTTTAAAAGCTTGTTGCCTTTATTTAATTTGATATGAAAAATATATTGACTCCTTTTTAAAGCATTATGTATCAAGTCAGCTGAATACTCAGTTGTGAAGAAAATCCCTGATCGATATTGAAAGTTATTCGTTGACAGATACCTCGTCGCAACATATCGTGATTCGGGAACGTCTATCCCAGGTGTTAAGGTCTGTCTTCCACGTCGAAAAATCTAATACATTTTGTTTATTGACAAACAATCTTTAGAACTCGCTTCCTACAAAACTATGTAGTTGGAAGATCTCCATCTTAATAAGCTAAAATCTAACCGCAGTAACTTTTAAGAAACATCACGTAGTCTTGTTGAATGTACGAAAAACCACCCACTCCAGCTTTAAACTCCTTAAGGCGGATGCAGGTGCCTATACAAACGTCATTTACAAAAAAATCAAACCTCAACAATAGCGCTTTCATCATTACAGTAGCTCGCAGTCAAGGCACTTAATCCTTGAAACTGTGTTTTTCGTCTGAGAATAAACAATTTGTGTTGCACAAACAAAAGCCAATTTATTCAGTTGTTGTATGTGTGTGTATGTGGTGTGTGGTGTGTGGATGTGCAGACCCAGTCAAATATAAATTTCTCTGCTTTAAGGAACTATTTGAGCTCCTTTCTATTTCTCGATTGCTTGCAGGTAAGAGAAGAGTGCACACAAGTGTTGTTTATTTCAGTGTTTGAGCACCATTTTCATGGGAGTGTCCTTTTGTACGAAAACACTCTGTGACAGCGGGTGTACCGTGTACGCTGATAGCTAGCACCGGCAGCAGGTTCAGATACGGCTGAGTCTGGCAGTATGAGTAGTACATGTGTCAGCATTGGTAACCCGAAGAGGTTTTCAGTTCAGAGAAAACTTTTTTCCAAATACTAAATCGCATAATTTGTGACATTTCTTTATTTACTATTTAGTCTCATCCTTCTGTACATGTGGTTGCTGTGGGCAAATGTTGTTGGGTCTCTTTTTCTCCCATTTAGTTACTTTCCATATTGTACGACATTGAACAAATGTTTGAGTGTGTAAATTTATCAAAGTCGACAAGGTTTCGTTTTTACTTTAGTCAAACATGTTTATAAGCTTTGTGGAGTCGGCCTTTATTTGGTGCGATTTTGTGTCAACATTTGATTTTGTGGCCCGCTCGATTTGTATATGCAGCAGAATGTTTTCATTGGTTAAAAATCTGTTGGGGGTATCCTTTTCTACTTCCGCATGCATGTTATTCGGGTTGACACAAGAAAACCCCTTCCAAGGGCGGTGGGGAAACCATAACTTTTGTAGCATCGCTGCCATGAAGATTGATGACTCTGTCTACTCTGAGATTCGTCTGGTTTCGCAGGAGTGGAGAGAGCGTCGCGCTAAAGCATCGTCAACAACTTTGCTTGATTGATGTTGCAATTTGGAAAATGAATTTATGAATTCTGCCATTGGATTGGATTCACAAAATCAAATCATGATTTGTTGCGTTGTTTGCGTAGCACGTTTTTATTGCTTTTATCTGAGATTTTAAAAGGTATGATTGATTTCAAAAAGGATTATGGAAGGATTGAGAACTCCAACGGGACGCTTCTGCTTATTCTTGTAATGCCTTTAGATTGTTGGATAATCTTCAATATATAACAGTAGGTTGGGATTGGTTCGTCGTATCAAAGAACAGTGGTGAGTGGTGATTGAAATCGGCCTCCCTCAGCCTTAGTATTCTTGATAAAGTGCTGTATTAAGAATTGAAAGTGGCGGATGGCGAAGCTATAGCTTATATAGCCTATAGGCAGATGTGAGAAGTTACGTATCGTAGCAAGAACCGAAACAGGTTGCACGCCCCTGTCCTTGAATGGTATTAATATTTCAGTTGTAGCTGGCAATTTTAGAGAGATTTTTTAGATTTTTGTACTTACCCTTTTCATAAACGGTCAATTATCAGAGCGAGTGGTTAGAATTTGCATCAAAATCACCCAGAGGTAAAAGGCTACCAAATATTGAATTAAATAGGAAGGATAACACGCTGCTGGAAATCATATTCGTTGCTTATAAACTGCTAGTTGCCGGTTTCACGTTTTGTACAAGGTGGGCCAGAAGAGATGGAAGATGCTCTTAAATTTGCAAATGGCTGTTTTGACATTTGTGGACTAGACAGATGTCGAATACAAGTGAACAAGCCATGGAGCGATACACTCCCCAAGAACGCGGAATAATCGTTTCTATTTTTTTTTGCGTAACAATTCGTCTGAAGTGTTGGCGCAGCACGAATTCCGTCGCCGATTCCACGACCGTCCGACACCGACTGCGCAAACACTGCGCCGTTTGGCCACCAACCTTGAAGAGTATGGGACCGCACGAGACGTTGCCAAGAGTTGCCGGCCCCGGAGAGCCTGTTGTGCCGAGAATATCGCCGCTGTTGACAAGGATGTCGATCTGTCGCCGGAAACATCAACCAGACGCCGTGCCTCGCAATTAGCCATCAGCCGGTCGTCGTGGGGTTTTTTTGAAGTCTCGTGTTAACGTGAACAAGCCCGAGACCCTAGAAGAACTCAAGAACAACATTCGACATGAGTGCGAGAACATGTCGCCCGAAGTTCTCGCCGAAGTGATGAAAAATGCCATAAAACGAGCCTGTATGGCAATCAATTGTGACGGTGCCCATTTGACCGATATCATCTTCTCGACTTGACCAATAAAATTCTAAAGGTTCAAATAACAGAATCAAAGTTTTTCATTTAGAAAAAAAATGAGAGCCAAACAGAGATTTTTAAAAGGAAGTTTTTTTTTTGTTTAAGCGAAAGCTTGCGCACTTGAACATTATAATGATATGAACGATATATAGGAAAACGGACGTGGTTAAGGTGTTTCAGCGGTCTTAAGTGTGAAGCGTTATTTGTGTTGTTCAAATCAAGGACACTTTTGGTGGAGAAGTTAGGTGCAGATATTGTCTTCCCAGACAGGAGAACTGAACAATGGACATATACTTTAAAGCCTCCCTGTTAGTTGATAGTAACATCCCTCGAAGTCCACATTAACACAGGTAGGTACCGCTTTGGTACATTTATTTATTTATTTTTTATTCATCTACAAGTGCTTACAACTAAAAGATGTTTGAAAACAAGGAATACAAATATTATATTTAAAAAGTAAAAATGTACAAAAACTGACTCTTAAACCTTTGATTTTCATAACTCTCATTAATAAAAATAATAAAGAGCAGTGGTCCTAAATGACTTCCTTGTGGAACACCCGAAGTACAACTAATACTTTTTGAGAGCGATGTTCCAATGTTTTACTCGTTGAGAGCGACCAATTAGGAACGATGAAATCCTTAGAAGCATTTTAGAGTGAATTCCAAAAGCTTCTAGCTTTTCAAGAAGAATTAAGTGATTGACCGAGTTTTGATGGGCTCTGTCTAAAATTAGTTACTACAACGTAAAACATTGAAAGTGCGGAGCTATATATCTTAGATAACCGCCTTCGTTTGACTTAACACATAATAATTCACAGATCCTTCGAGACGTCGTATTTCGCAAAATAATATGACAAGTCTACAAAATATAATAATGCCTTCATCCAGGCTATAACAAAATCACCTTACCATGGTTCTATTTTCGTTCCTCGCCATCAAGATGGCAATAAAACAAGGAACCAGTGAGAAACACATCAGGACTACTGTACTACACCTCGTAAAGTACTTTAACGATGCCATTCATAACCTTTCCACAGATTCTCCGTAATCAAAAGTCTTAAACTTCATGGCCAACAAACGACATTCATCATAAACTCTCCGCTTGTCGTATTAGATACATAAAGCACTGCTGAAAAGACAAAACGACTCAAGGAATAAAAATAACCATGGATCATTTCAAAGTTAAAAAAAAAACTCCAATAAATTTCAACCCAAATTGTCTGAATAAGCAAATTAATGTGTAATAAACTTCTGGCCTGGTGCGTATACGTAACATTTTTTCTTTCCATGCATTTGCTACTCATTTTCAAGCCTTGGGCGTGAAATTTATGTTTGATCATATAAAATTTCATATCTTCAAAGAGCACGGAGTGAGAAGTACAAAATTAATTATCTGTATCTGTATCTGTATCTGGCGTATCCGATGATTGTCTGGCAGCAAATCATTTTCAATAGTCGTCTGTATTTGCTTCCTGCGGAAGTATTTTTTTTTTTTTTTGTTGTCCTGCCATCAGGTACCTAGACGATGCTTCATATCCCGGGGTCGGCCCTTAAATGAAGAAACAAACGGAGGGACTGCGCGTCTTGGCAGAGGATGGGGCCGCGTTGGGGCATTATATTACATAAACACTGCTTGACTGCGAACGGTTTTAATAAAGGGAAATTTATGAATGGCATCGTCGTCGTCGTCGTTGTATCTAACGGTGACAGTACAAACTCTTCAATACAGCAGCCTGTGCGACTGCTACTGCTACCTGTGAATAGGTTCTCAGTGGGGAAACCTACCCCAAACCTATACGAAAAGCGCCGCCATCGTGAATTACAGCATTAGGAGGCCAACAACTATATACCTATGAAGTGGTGTATTATTTCCAGCATCCCTGCGACTGTTGTCCTCATCAGACGATAGGAAAATGGTCCTGCTGCTGCGTGCAATATATAACTTGGCAATGTCACAGTGGCACGCATATATCAAGCAGGGACTTCTTGTGCACGCTAATGCCTATCTGTCGAGTGTGCCTGTGCATTGCTATTTTCCTTCAAGTCAGTGGGTGTATACACAGTCGTAGTTGTAGCTCGCTTCTCAAACTTTGGCGGTCCTATCCCTGTGTGCGCACAAGAAATTAGCTAATAATAAAGTGCCGCACCGGTGAGTGACGTCTATCTGACAGACTGGAGACAATGGCATATCGGGAAGATTAATTACCTAGCGTCATACCCGCCGAAGCACACTTTCCCATGTAGTTATATTCTAATGCGTTTGTAGATAAGTTTAAACAGCTTTCGTCGATGACACTGAGCGAACTCTCGAATGTGACCTAGATTTCCTATTTTTATCGCCGTTGTGAGAGCGCGAGCGATAACTTTCTATGTAGTTCACACTGAGATCCTTGGATTGTCCATTAAATGACGTCAATGGAGTTAGTTGCTGCTGTTGCCGGAAAAACGGCAAACATAAAACTCTACAACAATCTGAAATGGTTTCAAAAGATTAATAGGATGCTTCAAGATGTGTTGCAACGGTTGGTTTCTTTTTTGTGAGTTTGTGTGTGTGTGTTTGTTCAGCTAAAAGGCGACAGGGGATTGGTCGCTATAGTGCTGATGGTGGTATCCTGGCAATGAAGTGAAACTTATTATGCAGTCTTTTCTCTGCTATAGCGTAATGCGGAAGTTTAGATGAAAAGAATGGCGCTTAGGGATTTGATGCTGGTGACTGTGGGTGGAGGAGCGGATAACAAGGAAGAAGGTCAAATTTATTTCTAATTTATGCATGAGGTGGATTTATTTGGCACTAGTGATGTTTAAAGTTTTCTAAGGCAAACTTTGTTATTCGAATGACGGACTTTGGGGGAGGATCACCCGGGATTACAAGAAATTTATGGCAGGGATAGCCATCAGGGTCATTGTCAGCATGAAGCGATTTATTTGTAGGGAGTACATCTTTTGGATTTGTTTTCAAGGTACGGCGTTGGTGTGGTGATTAGTAGACAGCTATAAAGCAAATGAAGTCGATTTTGTAGCACAGGGCATTTAGGAACAATCTATTTTGTCAACAGTAATTTAGCAGGTCATTTGGTTCAACTAAAATAAGTAAATATGTATGCGTCGATTGTAGGCTTATTTTGGAATTAGGGAAATCCGAACCTTATGTGGCACTAAAGAAGGACTGTTGTAGGTGAAAATCTGCAGTAAATACATTCGGATCGAGGATTGCTTTGGAACGCCTATTCAATTGAAGTTAAATTAAATTGAAATTCCATTTGAACAAGTTTCATTCACCAAGAGATAGAGCGAAAAACACCATCCCTTAGCAAGCGTAATTCATTCCATTGTATGTTGTGGCATTCTCTACCCCTCTGGCTCCATTTTAGCTCAATTTAGTGATTTCTGCCGTTTCGATAAAATAAAAGCGAATACAAAAACCAACAACAACAATAAAAGCAAACACCAATAACATCATCATCTTGACTTATCCCAACAACGAGCATCTGAAGAGCACCTCCATTACCAACCGGTGCCGTCATCTTGTGAGAAAATTGAATTTTGAATCCTTAAGCCTTCACTTCAATTCCGGCATATTGTTGATGTTTCAATGTTGTCCCGAACATTCGTTCGTTCTGTGTGGTGGTGGATATGGATGCTTCGGTATGCCTGTGCGAATAAAGGACGAGTGATGAAATTCGATTCATGTCCTGTATGTGTCGGATAAAAGAAAATACCCAAAAAACATGAAAGATGGAAAATATCTATACCCTTTTGCTTGCTTTTCCCGCACCCACATTCCCAAACTATGCTAATACGAAATAGGCACAAATTGGAAAGTGCTTGCACCTTTTGAGTTCTACGTGTGACAAGGAAAAAATCCAAAACAAACTGCCTACAAAAGCAACCCGAATATATAAAGTAAAATGGAAATACTGCCTTACAGTTTTTAGTCCCGACCCGATGATGAAGCCGAAGATAACAGCCGGGATATTATTATTGCCCTGTGCCTATGCCGAAACAAAACTCCATATGGCTATGTCGTCGCTGGCGCGATGTCATTCCCACCGAGCCTGGCTGTATAATATTTGTTATTTTCACTACGTGCCGTGCGAAAAAGAAAGTAGTCGGCATATTTATTCAGGTCGTGCAACACTTATTATCAAACACGTACAAAACAAATAAAACAGGATAACATCCATCCACCTGAAATGGTCTGATGACATAACCTAAATTCTTCATACGACTGCGTGCATAAACATTGCGCGTTTTATGCGAGTGTGTGCAGGTGTATAAGTGTATGCCATGTCGTAGTCGTCCTCAACACAGATCACACCTTTGTAGGAAAATTAAAGGATACTGGGCTATGGAGATGCTTGCTTATGAAAATAAGGTGAAAGCTTAAGGGAGGCTCGAATTCACCCCACTACATTTATCCGCTGTGTGTGTGTGTGTTTGTGTCTTTCTCTCGGCTAAATATAATGGACAAGGTGTTGTTCGCTGTCGGTTAATGGCATGAGTGCTTTCCTTGTGTTTTCTGTGTTATTTTTTTTTTCCGAACATCCATTTCCACCGCCATCATGTCTCTCATTCGGCATTAGTTTAGTGCTGAGCTGATGATGTCCTTTTTTCCACAAAAGCACACAAACGGGGAGAGAGTGAAAGACCGAGAACACATAATAACCGTAGGAATAATGAAATATGCATGCTTTTATCTGTAGCCAAAGTTTGTAAATTGAGGACATTCCCGCATTCACAACCGACGACGCCCCCAACAAGGAGGTGTAGGTGATTTGGTGTTTTCTTAGAGAAAATGGAATAATCCTTTCGTTAGATGTAATGGAGTGAAGAAAATTGTTATTCACCTACCATCTTGATGCGTTTTATGTCCTCGCCGCCTGTTCTTGCGAACGACAACGACGACGACGACGGACACTTGAAAATAGGGTTTAATGTTCGGGTAGTTTTTATTTAATGGTCCCGAAATTTACAGGTGTGTGCGCGCGTTAGCTGATGGCGCTTAACTCCCTGTTGAACGTGCCTGTGGTTCGAGGTAGATCACGGCATACGGATGAGTGTGATTTTTTTATGTGACACGAACTCCATCAATGTTTAAAGTGTGAGAGGATTTTTTATTGCAGCAAAAATCTCATATTTTTTTTTGCAGTCATTTGAGTAAAGTCAAACGGACGATCCTCTAATTTTATTTTTATTTGCAACTTGCAAAAGATATACCTACTTTAAATGTTCTCTGGTTGTGGAGGGCGGCTCTTGGTGAATAAATTGGGACTTAAAAAAGGTACATCTCATCCATATTCAATAGTATTTGCTGCACTGGACGTGATGTGAATTTTATTGTTGGTTTTTTATTTTGTTTTTATTCTGTTTTATTACTTTTAGTCTGTCATTTAGGGACGTCCCCTTTTGAAATAAAAATGTTAATTCAACTGAATTATTGACATGTGTGCATTTAGGGATATGGCTTGTCGGTGTTTGAAATGGTTGCTCATAAGAAAATCTTTACCAATTATTTAGGAAAACTGCATTTGGTGTGGAATTTTTTTTTTAAATTTCGACGTAATGAAGAATGTGATCAGAAAAATTAATCGTACAGTACATTCTGGAAAGGAGATAGACATTTTTGACTGACATTGGTAAATTGTTCGACTTAGGGCCGATTTTTCAATAAATTACATTTATTTCACTCTTAATCTGTTTGATAACAGCTTGGAGTTTTTCCATCATAAAATAAGAGCTACTTAGCTATTCGACTGTATAGTGGGTGTGTGAGAGATTGACCTTAAAGCGTAGAAGATAGTCATGCTCATAGCTTGACATTTTCCGTCAACCGTTTTAGTTTCAATTCAAAAAGTTTAAACCTTGCAAAGGAAAACGTTTATATATTTGCTAAAAAAAAGGGAGAGGGCAGTAACTTCTTTCACTTCTTTAAAAGACGCGAGTTTAAATGAATTTGGTATTGAAGTTTCAAAAGATTAATGAAAAAAAAAAGAGTGGTTAAAACTGCAGATTTATTAGAGTTGGGTTTATTTCGCCGGAATTGGGGCACAGGGTTTCTTTTTAGTTTATAGCAGCTAGTTAGAAACAAAAAATAACCGTGTAATCTTCGAAAATGACCTATTTGGCAAATGATGTGTATTAAAAACTAAAGTGCACGACTGGGTCGCACGAGATTTTCTCGTTTAGTTCGAGTCTGACTGACTTTCAGTGTCTTCAGTAAATCGAAAATTGAGGACAAAATAGTTTTGAAAACATCCATTTGACTCTAAGTTTGCATTTTGGTCAAAATCGTTATCGCCGTTTTACGGTAAACTGAAAAGAACTAAATTAATTTTTTTTTTCAAAAATCCATTGTACGATAATATAGAGAAAAACTGAGTTCGCTATTAAGTTATAAATGTCCACATTACCTTAGAAATTAATTTTTGTCACAATCGTATACATAGGCCGTTTTCGAGATATGTCGAAATTTCAAAAGTATACCGTTGCTCGAATTTTTAGCCAAAAACTGGGTACGCAGTCATGGTAAACTCACCTACCTAAGCTTAAATATCAATTTTGGTTGAAATCGTTAGAGCAGTTTTCGATCAAATCAAACTGGTACGAACATTTTAAATGGGAAGTACCTACCTACCACTAATATTGAGGTTACCTTGCGAAAAAAACACCTCCCGAACTGTAAGCCCAAAAACTCCAATTCCGAGGTTTGAACGTAGTCCGGGAAGCCGTTTAGGCTGTAGGCCTCTGGAATAACGGACAGACAGACAGACGGACAGACCGGACACAATTTTACGACCCACTTTTTTGAGTTCCTCTATCATCGTAATATCAGCATTGATTACTATCTCGAGTTTGAAATTTTGTTCGAAAATAATATCGTTCCCTTACTACCTAATGGAGAAAGTTAAAAAACATTTAGAGGTTAAAAGAAAAGCTACGAAAAGAAAATACTAAAAATTGTCATACCTGAAAAAAAAAACAAGAGGTCCAACAAAAATGTCTGCTTACAGATTCTTGCAGTGCCCCTAATGCTGCTTTCAAACATTCCAAACACGGAAGATTAAAGGGATGCTAAGTACTAAATATCAGTGTGATTGAAAGAGACAGCATCAAAACACGCAGAAGATAAACGTTACACGTATTTAGGTCGGCCATCTTGTTTACGTGGTAGGAATTATAGGAAAGCTCCGCAATGTCTATAGAATTTTCGAGTTCCTATAAAACAATATGGCTCCGGACAAACACTTATTTATTTCGCATAACTGATTGATGAATTGTTGGTTTAATTTACTGAAACTTACAACCACTCTCATTTCACATGTTTTAAATAAGAAATAGAAATGTTGTTGGCCTGAAATCGAGTTTATTTCCGTTTTACGTATCTATAATTATGGTTAGAACATCCATGACACTTTTGGCGTCTGCTTTGTGATTTCATTTTTACGCCTTTAATATCATTGACTGCGGATAACCGGATCTCTTTGTCCCGTCTCGTGCAAAAAAAGCGAGTGCGTATAAAAGCAGTTTAACAACAAATTTCATTCAAACATTTTTTCCAAAAATTTGTCAAAAGTAAAAGTTGGGTTTAAAAATTAATGATGCCATCGAATAGTTTCAACAAAAGCTGCTATTTTACATGCCCATCTAGCAGCGATTGAACAGTTTAACAGTTCCATATAATTCCGATCTAATGCCACTTGTTTTTTTGTCTACACTCTATCTTTCCCTCTGTCAACGCATCTTACTGTGACATCTATAGCACAATCAACACTGAATATATCCATTAAACACATTAAAACTGCACAAGTAATCCTTCTAAATCTAAAGGAATGAAAAATCAGCACCCATAAGAACGTGATTCACTTAAAATCCCCATTGTCCTTCATTCGCTCTCTCACCTACATTTGCAGCACTCGACAACTGCAATACGTTACTGCAGAGTTTTTCTTCCTTGATTTTAATTATAAACTTCATCAGCAGGTACACCGAAAAGGAGGGTAAATAACAGTTACGAAAAAAAAAGAAAGAAAAGAAAATATAATAAATGCTCCAGAAATAAAGCAAAAATAAAATGCCACTATTAAGAAAAATCCGTATCATGCAAGTCAGTTGGTCGGTAAATAAGGATACGTCAGCTGTGTGCACTGCACACAATCCCTTTGTTGTTGGCTGCTCTGGTATACCTTTTTCTCAACTTGAACAGATAGAATTGCTTAAGGAAAATCCAAAAGTAGATTTTCAAAGATTTATATGTGAGTTATACACCCAAAGGTGGCACGAAAGGATGAAAGATATATACAAACTTAACGGGTTTCAATAATTTATACGCCAACAGAGATTTCTCATATTTTCAGCGACACTGTGAGTCTTATCCTTTTGCGAATGACTAACTATTCCATTGACTTATCCTTTTGTGTATCGAAATGGGATTATGCTTTCAAGTTGAAATCTTCTTGTGGAATGGGTGTGTCTGCGTCTTACAACAGCCGAGCTGGGAATAGCCTTCGGGGGATTTGGGAGATCGAAGGACACAAAGCATAGTGCTTGTTGGTCGTTGTTGGTCGATGTCTGTTGTCATGGTTAATCAGTTAAGGGATACTGAGGTGGGATCATTTATTATTGTTGACACATCGAAAATTTTAGGGAAATCTAATGAACCATCAAAGAGATATGGCCACTAAGAGAAGGATAATGTTGTGTTCCCCCCCCCCAAAAAAACAAACTTTGCTGGAGTTTGTTAATTAAAAAAGGTTATTGTTGTAAGCTGTTGCTAAGCTGCTTGGGTGTTTACTTTGTTGAATTGTGTAACTTGTTGTTAAACGTATTGGGCATTTTGAAAATATGTTCTACAGAAGGTTGTGAAGGTGAGGGAAGGTCAAAGCAAGTTTGTTGTTTGGAAAATTTAACTCCACTCAGATGTTTGTATATAAAGGATGTCTATTTTGACTTAAATAGGATGTGCAAAAAGGTGGACTCTCAAAACAGATGTCACTAAGATAAAGAATGTCCCAACTTCGTTCACCGTTCAAAATGTTGTTCGTTTCCTCTAAATTTAACGTGGCTACACCAAAGAAGCGTTTACGGAAATAATTGTGTATGAGGCAAACTCCTAGGAAATGGAACACATCCTCTACTTAACGATTGCACAAGTCGCACAATAATGGGAGTTCTGGTCGATGGGGAATGTAATTCTGACTAAGGAGTACACCTCTTAATTTAAATAGTAAGCTGATTTTTTCAGAAGTGTTGTCAGCTAAGAAGTGTGTTCGTTTGCTTAAAGTAGTGGTTTACTTTCCTGGTAGTAAGCCCTGCATATAGACGATTCAGCCACTTTAATGTACCTATCAGGCATCGTATTACCAGTTTTCTTCAGCAAGTCATCAAATTTTTTAATTGAATCGGGGTTTTCGTCGGCTGATATTGAAAACGTTTCTGTAAATTCGATTGCCAGTTTGTTCCACTCATTTACACAAGTTCCACCCGAATTTACAATTTGTGTTAGCAACAATCGTGGAATCCTTTCTTCGCTCATCGCCATAACTATTACCGCATAGTTAAAATGCAATTTAAGGGTGTCCAAAGAGAGGGGTGCTATTCCCGTTTCAAGATATAGCATATAGTTTGGTGATGTACTGGGCACCTTTAATGAAATAATGAAGGAACTTTTCCACGGCTTCAAAAGAATGATAGGTTAGAAGCGATCAAGTCTCCCAGATACTTATACTTCTAAGCTTTTTCTATTGACTCCTTCAAAAGTCCACTTTTCCCTTCTGGAGTATCTTCCGCTGCCATTTCTGAATATCATCATTTTTGACTTGGAAAGTTTTACCGATAAATTCCAGGTTTTGAACTAGAGCTGGAGCCTATTTATCATCAGCTGCATCCCGTCTATAGTTTCAGCTAGGAAGACTATATCAGTCGGCAGACATTAGTCCTGGAATATTCTTTCCTCCCATGAAAATACCACCCTTCACAGAGTCAGCTATGTCGTTTATATACAAATTGAAGAAAAGGGTACTTAGAACAGAGATTTCCCATCCCATATTCGCGCAAGATTTTTTTCATAAATTGCTCTAATGACAGATTTAATCCTTGTTGAGATTCTGTAATCGTAGAGCTTATAAAAAAGTTTTTCCCGGGGTATTGTATCGAAAGCTGCCAGAAAATGCACAAAAAAAACATTCACCTTTTTTCTTTGCTTATATAAAAGTCGGCAAGATTCATTAGCGAAAAGATTTGGTCTACTGTCGAATGGTTTTTTTTTTTGAACCCTGAACCCCGCTTGAAAAACGTTTAAGATCTTCTCGGTCTCGACCCATTCACTGAACCTATTGTTCAATATTGAGCAAAAGAGCTTCGGCGCTGTATTTAAGAATGAGATGCCTCTATAGTTTTTCGGATCGTCAATGCTCCTTTTTTGTGTAGCGGCAGTATAATCGCCTTTTGATGGCTCGGAGGAACGTCAGCGGTCTCAAAAATGCTATTATACTCCGAAGTAAGCATTCTAGTGTAAGATGCTTAAAGTATTCGGTGTGTGTATGATGAGAATTATTTTCAGTAATTTTAAGTTTTATGTTAGAGTAATTCGTAAGATTAATTACATCCGTGGCTTATACGCTAAATTTAAATATATTATTTGGATGGATCCGTAGCACTTTCGCAGAAAGAAGTTCTTGGACAACTTTTGCCACAAAAGCCACTAACATTTTTAACTATATAAGCGTCCTTCACTCCTTTATTATTCAACACGAAAGCTGTCAACTTAAACGCTAATCTCTTGTTATTCGAAATAAATGAAGAACAATTTCTGTCTTCTTCTTATTTCTGTTAATACATTTCCACTAACGTCAGATACTCACAATGGCCATTGAGACCAAGTCCTCACGTAAAAGGAGTAAAAGTTGAAACGAGCCCAATGAGGAAAATTTAATGAAATTATTATCCTCCTGCAATCGGTTTTTCTTCTTTCCATTCTATCCATCTGTCCGAAGCAGATTCACATTTGGCGGTCTATATTGGGGCGCTTTGTATGCCCTACCTATAGTTCTTAGGTTTGTGCTCTTTTGGGTTAATTTTGAGAAATGACTTTGATTCCCTTGATTTGTTATCGCAATTCAACATGAATTAATGTTGTAATTAATCTGTTCACATTCTTTCGTCCCTTTCGCAACTCACTTTGGAAGAGATCCCATTTGTTGATTTAGTTTGCTCGATTTAATATTTCCGCTTCAGGTGTTGCTTGTGTCTGTATAACCCTGCGATGTTGTTCCCAAAGCTGACTTGGGAATATTTACCAAAGTTCAAGTTGTAGAGGCTTTGGTAAAGAAGTATGTCTCCATTTGTGCCAGAGTTTCAATAAGTAGATAAGAAATTTAGTTGTCGATCATGCAGATGATAGTGCAAACGGTGAGCAGTTATTTGATGGAGGTGACTTTCCATGGAAATGTACCTTGTTTGGATGAAATTTTTACCCAAATGAGTCTGTGAATTTTATGTAACTTATTTAAACGCTAAGCGTGTTCTTATTTCTCTTCAAAGTTATACAAAATAAGGTCGATAACACCAAACGAGTTCTATAAATAAACAAATGAAATCCGTCGGAAACTAAGTGTGTTGTGTCAGTGAATTAAAGCGATCAATAAAAAATTATAGCCAATAGCCCGTATTTACTAGGATGTCACTCACAAAGTAAACAAAAATATATAAACTGCACCAACTTACATAGCTCTAACTTTTTGGCCACCGACCAAATATCATAAGAGGACATCCCCATAGCTGTAGTTACACGCAGAATAATCACTTATTTAAAATCAGCCAACTTTCGGTTAAAAACTACCAAGTGATTCTGTTAATATAGCTCTTACAGAGTTAGTGTATTAAAAATAACCAAGTCAAGTTGTTTAACGAAACTCGGTTAAAAATAACTGATGAGGTGTGTTATTTTTAACGGTATGCATTTAACCTTTTTAACTAGCGAGTTTTCAACAACAAAAACTCGTTTATTTTCTACAGAGACTTAGTTAATTTTAACCCATTTTTTTTAACCGAGCAAAAATCGCACTCGGTTAAGGTTAAAGTTTCTGTGTGTAAAAAGGATTTCACGGACTTGGCCCAGCTATCAAAAATTGTGACCCAAACAATCCTTTGTTGGATACCTTCCGTTGAATACTGAAGACCACAACTGAAGCTTTCATAAGGAAACAGAAAAAACATGAGAATTGGTCAGTCAAAATTCTAGGTGGGTCCAATTCGCTATCAGATGTTAAAACAGCATATCTAATAATACAACGATTGAAGCTGTTAAGCCACAGATGTACACAATTTGGTGCAAGTAAACAAATTAATCTTTCAAGGCATCCTGCCATCACATGATCGAATGACGGGTTAAAAAATATGTACCTACTTGACGAGGATAGTCCGTATCCAAACTCAGTCCAAAAGATTTTCAGTTCATGATGGACATATAACAGCCTGTATTTGTTTGGGCTTCATAATATTTTGATATCAATCAGAACCTTCGGACTTTCACACCAAATTCTGCTCAATTTCATCATGAACCCTGCAAAAATCTCCTTGAACATCTTTAAGTTTAAATTGCGCATCAATTCCGCAACAATCCCTTGGCAATATATCTCATTCTTTTGACGTATTTCTTCGTTCTAATTTCTGTCTTGGTGCACCCCTTAAAAGGAACGACAGCCGGAGAAGGATTTCACATCAATTTCTCATAAATAAGACTTCTATAGCAGAGCGCCAGCTATTCGAATCCTTACACAATGCTCTCCATCCTTATCATATCGTCAATCATAAAAACCATAAAAATTGTATTCCAATGAATCAATTGCGAGAGGGAAAATTCAAGGACTTAATATGGTAATTTCGCTTCATCCTTTATTTCCTGACTCGATTTGCCAGCCTTCTCGTTGATACCTTCATATATATACCCCTCGCTCAGATAGCGGCGCGCTCTTATACATATCAAAGGAACGCACAAAATTTTGCATAAAATCAATCTAAATTTGTGTACATTTGATTTAAATATTAAATTCAATTGTAGCTTTCACACCTCTACCCACCAATTGGCGCAGTCAAGGCGAATTGT
This sequence comes from Cheilosia vernalis, assembly GCA_949126925.1. Taxonomy (NCBI): domain Eukaryota; kingdom Metazoa; phylum Arthropoda; class Insecta; order Diptera; family Syrphidae; genus Cheilosia; species Cheilosia vernalis. Next base: position 11,381,714 of record OX421362.1, read on the forward strand.
TGTATACATGATGTCGGTCGGGTGTTTTGTGAAGCCTTCAGTCTGGACCGTATGGGCGTATAATTTAGCTCAATGGCATCGCCGCCATTTTATTTTATTTGGTGTTAAAACAAAAACAAAAAGCTAAAAGGACGAGAAAACTTTTTAAACTTTAAATAGTTTTTGGCTCGTTCCGTTTTCATTGCTTCTGAATGGCGGAATGGAAGAATGGCGAGAGACATTTTCTTTGGTGGTCGTTTTCTTGTTCTCCTACTTTGTTGATTTCGAAATTCGGGTCACAATCGGGCATGGCATGGAGGCTCTAAAAGACTGCCACGACTACAAGGACGAACGATGAAAAGTTTAAGTGCAGAATCCGAAATGCTATGTAAGTTGGCATTTTTTAAATAATTTATTCCACGATTTCATGTAATGGCAGTCGCTGTGCTTCTGTTTTATACTTGTATTCGGTTTTTTTTTTGGACGCGAGTTGGGAGGGGGATTTTCTTCGGTTTTTATTGGGATTCGGATTCGGTTTCTCATGCTGCGGATGGTGTTTGAAATTGCCTCGTAGAATTTATATCAGCCTATGTGTGGATATAATGTTTCCCCGAAGAGTTGGCTCTCGAGTGTGAGTGTGGATGGTAGCGTAGTGGAGAAAAACGAAAATATTTCCATATGGAGAGGAGATGGATTTTTTCTCGTCGGTAATGCACGAGTGGCCTGCTTTCAGAACCAGATCTCTAACCGGCGAGGACGTTAATATTAATGGTGAATTTTGTGCAAATAAAGAGGTTTCGGTTACGGGTTTTCATTCATGTGTGGGTGTTGTTTTTTTTCTTCTTCTGTAAAACGTCTTCGAAGAGAAGAGTAGGTACATCGTGAGATACGTTGCACGTTTTTGCCACATGAGCTAGTTTAATGCTGCACTACTGGCAGTGTAGCGTAATATACTTCATTCTAATATAGATCGCGCTTATGCTTATTTTGATTGAAGTTAAAGCTAGAGAAATTCTTGTGTATGGCAATCATGTCTGATTTAAAGTGTCTTCTTGGTCTAAAATTAATATTGTCCTTTTAAATAGTTAGGTTCCATCCTTGAACCACCTCCACCTCTACCAAAAACCTCCGCTCCTCCACCAACCGCTGCATTTGTGCGACCAATTAATTTTTGCTACAATCGTATAGACAGTTTTCGAGATATGTCGAAATTTTAAAAGTACCGTTGTTCGAATTTTTAGCCAAAAACTGGGTACGAAGTCATGGTAACCTCACCCACTTAAGCTTAAATATCAATTTTGGTTAAAATCGTTATAGTCGTTTCCGATCAAATCAAATGGGTACGAAAATGTTGTATGGGCGAAAAACAGGGAAATTCGGTATTAATCCAGCAGACTTTCAACGGTTTGCTTTGCATTGCTTGTTTATTGCTTGTCATCGCAAAAGCCAATCGAACAGGGAACTGAATCCGCTTGCATTAGAATGGAAGATCAGTTGGAATAATTTATGTGATAAGGACTTACTCTAATTTGAATTTGCTTTTGATGATTGTCACTTGAATCACATTGTTCATCAGTTTCTCGACGGACAACCTCGTACCGTTGCACAATCTCGGATGGTTCTGATTCTGCAACATGATTAAGATAGATCCCACCTTCTGCTCAAAAATTCCGTCGGATAACTTGGCCGCTTCATCCTCGCCGGTCACGGTGTCAACGGATTTGTACAATTGCAGTTTTCCAGCGATTTGACTTTGAATAGTATGAAATTCAAGCTATCGACGTCCTTATTCTTAGAGATTTTTATAATTTTGTGCAGTGCCAGAGAACACTTTGATGAGTTCCTCCTTCGACGATGTGAACACGCAAAAATTATCAGGGAACGATATCAATCCGGTCAACATTAAGCGCTAGTATTTGTCTCGAGAATTCAGCTGTCGATGAGTCGTTCTGCAATGCGACTCTCATTTTCGTGGTCAATTCAATCTTCTTGACATGCTGCCACAAAGACAAGGATTTGACAGCAAGCGTTTGACGAAAAGCGATTGATAAATGCTTGGATAAATGTTTAGGGACGAATTTTTCCAAGCTTCAAAACCAAGTTTCCAAATTAATATCAAATCAAGCAATAAAATGCAAAATTTCGTCGAAAAACAAAATTCAAATTTTTCTGGTTTTTCTGTATTTTTCCAAGTTTTTCACTAAGAACTTTCTATCTTTCCATTCGAAAAGCCATTCCGGAACAATTGCACAATTGCAAACCTCCATACAAAGAATCAATTTTCGTTTCCAATTTCCCGACTTTTCCGGATGGCTTTTCCAAAACTTTCTTTCGTAAGGACCTTCTCCTTATAATAACGAACCGCTGAAAAAAATATGACCCAAATCGGCCCAGCCGTTCTCAATGGATGAATTACCATACATTTTTTACATCATTTTTAAAAATATATATCTAGATTGTTAGAACGGCACCAACGGTCCACATTAAAATGGACCTATCAGCTTGAAGATGCTATATACTCGCAGAAGGCATTTTAGACCAGTTTCTATAATGGATATGCGGACTTTCAAAATATTCCATTTCTGATCCCAGTATCTTGGTGCAAATCGTATGATCTCTTTTCTGAATTTTACGGTAGGCTTGGACTGTTCTCTATCTTGCTGAAATTAAATTAATGGCACGATTTTTATCCACGATCACAGTTAAATGGATAATAGTGCATGAGAATACAACTGTGATCCATTTGTCGACCTGATGGCATGCTTCAATTTGAAATAAATTGTCTTAAACTCTTCTCTTAAATTTGTGGTAAGACTTTCAAAATAATGAATATCCGATTGCATTGCAGTAAAATTCGCCACGTACCTAAGCAAAAGTTTAATTGGGATGCAGACTTCTACTTGTTTTCCGTCACATTTCGCTTAAGTCCAAAAATCCCGCGATGAATTTAAGGACATTAATATTAAAAAAAAAAAAAAAAAGTGACGTTAGAGTATTATCAGTGAATGATGCCCTTGACTTTAAATAAACAGCCCATCCTTAGCTGATGTCATAAATAAAGCTCAACCCTTTCCTTTAATTTATAAAAAAAAGGCTAATCCTTTGCTACCGAAATTTATTCGTATGTATTTTCCTTACTTTTTAATTAATGGAACAAATATACTTAATCTGACAAATCCCCAAATTTATTTATATCCTTGTATGAATCTGCAAGAAATAATGCTCTACATTCACATACCGTTCGGAGAACAAGTCGGTCGTACGCACAAACACGCCAGCTATAGTGGCCGGGGGGCTCTTTGCAAGTCATTTAGCCGCCATTAACTCTCAAATACAAGCAAAAATGTTGTAAGCCGCCTGCAAAAAAAAAGGGGACAAAAGCAAAGAAACACTACCGCAACAAAAAGGGACGAAGACTCGAAACTAAAGCCCAGGACCATGGCGCGCAGAGAAAATGAAAATAATAATAAAACAAAACTGTATACAAAAGTCTATTCCTTTTACCGCGAAATTGCTGTTTGCATAGCGTTTACATGGCGCAACGTTAATAACCATCTTTATTTCATAAGCATGCTGAGAACGACGCGACGAAGGCGACGCCGACGACTCCACTCTTTCTTCATGATCCGGTCGTATAGAAAAAATGTGTATATGTATCAACTCCCGCCCATGCCTAAGGATTTCAACTTGGCGGTTGAGTTAAATCCAACCAAGAGAAATGACAGGGATTAAAAGGATCAAGAAGTAAGGGAGACGGATATCGCTTCCAGTCAAACGTTGCGCTCACGCGCGAATTGCATACACAAAGTTGTACGCTGTGTACAACACAACGCTCCCCAGCTGAAGCTATATCAGTGGATTGGATGCAATTTAGCACTCTAACTGGAGGGTGACTTTGACCAGATTCAACACTGCTATACTTGTAAGACGTCTATTGGTGTAGAGTACAGTGGGTATATCCCTTATCCGTGGTGTCTACGTTTGTCGAATCCTTTAAGATGTTTCGCGTTCAATGTTGCTGTTCCTTCTCCCTTCGTCATGATTTCCATCATCGTTTAGTCGTTTCTTTTTTCTATGTACGAGTACATTGAGTGTATTCATGAGTGCATCCAGGTTAGAGCAGAGGTTTTTAGCCAGCATTTTTCTTTAGCGTCATCCGTCTTTCCTGTAGTGATTCAGGGACTGCTTTCTGAAAGCGGTGTTATTTCCTTCTCATGTCCTGAAGGGATAATGCATAGCAAAGCGCACAGTAACGTGTATGGAAACTAATGTCCTGGACGACGACGCTTAGGTTCGTAAACAGGAAACGTTTTTCCATCCTTCTTGAAAATATACGGAAAGAGAGGGTGTACAGGAAAACTGTTCCAACCACCTATGGATATGTAAGATTCTTTTCAGTTTGATCCTCTGCGAGAGTGTCCCCGTCGGTGTGGCTGCGTGTGTGCATGTTCATCGGGTGGTGGTGTGCAGGTATAAATCCTTTTAAAAATACATTTTCCTATTTTTCTGATTGTATTTATTTTAGCTGGTCTGCATATTAACCCCCCCCCCCCCCCCCACCGCTTTGTTTCACAGCTCGGATACTGTGCTGCTGTTGTGGGTGTTGTTTTTGCGTCAATTCATGGTGAGTGAATTTGAGATTCATGGCATTCAGTGTCCGTAGTGTAAGCCGTCACTGCAAAGTTCAGAGTGTGCTTTCGGATTTAGTCCACGCGGCGACGGGATAAAGTTTATTTACTGTATATCTTTGGTATGCGATTGAAACATCATGTGCGATGCCCTATACACGCTCGAAGATATATAGGGGTAGTGCGGTGATAAATGAATAGTCTTCGATTTTCGCCACTGACAGTTTTAAAATAGGAATAAAAAGGGAGCTTTATCCACAGAATACGTGACATTGTTCCAATTCCACATGGGATATGTTCTAAAATTAAAATAATGAATGCGTTCTTCCTAGTGTTCGAAAACCAAGAAAAAAATTGAATATTTTCACAGCGTCGTATTTTGATATTTTTCAATCAAGTTTGTGACAGAAAAGTAGACATTCTTTCATTCTACGATACTTCACCTTACATTTGATCCATATATCACAAAATTCGGGGTTGAAGTGGCGCCGTAATCAGTACGACAAAAAACGTGCAGCAATAATGATTTTTGGCAAACAAACACTTTGGGTGTAATTGACTCAAACTTATGAGACAACTGCAATTCATTGTTAAGTTTTTATTAGGGCTTTTTAGTTTAGCCAGAGTTGATTTCTTTTTCATTTCTTCTGGCGGGAATATTTGAAACTTAATTTTTTCCTACGCTCCCTTCGATTTCATTTATTTCATTTCATTTCGTTTATTTTACAGAGTACAAATAAGACTTAATGTCTTTTATAGTACATAAATTACAGAATTAATATTAACAATTTTCAAGTATATATATATAAGTAAAAGAAGTAGAAGAAATAGATGATGGAGAAGAAGTATATTATTTAAAATAAAGTGAGAAATACAGAAGAAAAAGAAAGGAAAGGAAAATGTAGTTGTTGCAGTTAGGAGAAGTGTTCTAATGCGGAACTTTTGAACTTGGTAGCTCCCATTATTTGCCTTGTCGATGCTGGAAGAGAGTTCCAAAGCCTGGTGACATGAATGAAGAAGAGACGAGAAGAGTTCAAGTAGTTGAAAGAAGGCATTATAAGGTTAATTGTTCTAGTCGATTGCGCAAATTGAAGCTTATCGAATAGATACTTGGGCGATCTTTTATGAATAAGTTTATGCATGAATTGGCAGCACCTTATTTTTAGATACTGCTGAAACGTACACCCCAGAACAAGTTTATGTTCGTAACGATGCAGCCCATACACATACCTAATCATATCATTGAATGCAACAAGCAGCTTGTGTTCTGAGTGGGAGTCCAGCTTACAATAAACAGCTGTAGCATAATCAATAATGGGCACAAACAGGGTTTTAACCAGTCTTAGTTTCGTGCATGTTGGGGTGAAACTGGAAGATAACCAGAGTTTGCGCAAGCCAGCATAGATTCGGCCAATGACATAATTGATATGGTCAATGGAAGAGAGTGATCGATTCAATTTAAAACCAAGATTGGTCACAACGTTTACGAATTTGATTTGCCTGTTATTTAAGAACACTGGTGGTAGTTCATCCGTATCGCATTGTTTTTTGGAAATAAGTATCATCTGAGATTTGTCTGGATTCAAATTAAGCCCATTACATATTGACCAGTTGTAAATTCTCGACAGATCCTCATTTATTCTAAATATTAAATCCTCAACCATACCAATTGGTCGTGATAAGTAAATTTGGGCATCATCAGCGTAAAGATGAATAGATACATCAGAGCATACTTTAGGGAGGTCATTGATAAACAAAAAAAATAAAATTGGTCCTAATATTGATCCTTGTGGCACTACAGCTACTAATGTACCAAATTGGGAGGATCTGCCACCATGAACGACCCTCTGGAACCGATTACCCAGGTAATTAACCATCATGCGCACCGATCTTTCGCTAAAACCAAAGTACAGTCTGAGTTTCTGACATAATATTTTATGATCCACTCTATCAAAAGCCTTGGAGAAGTCAAGCAAACATAGTACCGTTAAATAATTGTTGCTGCTTGTGTCACTGTCTGGTTATTGAGGACCTACCTTGACATGCTGGCGGCATGGCTCAACTAACTCGCCGGATAATGGGGTGGTTCTTTGTCCTTCAAACCAAACACAACAACCAAAGATAACCTACTTCATGCCAAGGCTTTATCTCAAAAAAAAAACAAAAACAAAAAAAATCTTAACAGCCTATCTGAATACCTACTAAAGATGAGTACTGTGCTTATGAGACGCGCAACTTCGATGGTACGTCGCGTAGGTGCATTTATTCCCTCCCTATCTATGTCAACGACACGCCATGACAACACTCGCACCTGCAATATGTAATGCTGTCCCTATTCCAAAACAATAGATGTACTATTTAACACATCCTGAAAGAAAACATCCGAATATAAACAACCCCATAAAAGGATAACTCACTCAGTTCATAACGTTATAATTTCATTTATTAAAACTAATAATATCTTTCTCATATAGGTGCATACGACTTAGGGTATATTAATTTGAAAATATTTATGTCTTTGTGATTTCATTTAGTTTGCGTTGTTTACATTTACTTGCTTTGTATTTGCGATAAATTCAATAATAATGAAATTGAATATGCATAAATAGAATGGTACTAATGCATTTTGCAATTTAAGGAACAAATAAAAAAAAATATTACACTTGCTACCCAAAACTAATTATGGCCTTTTTTTTTTCTCTTGAAACAAACAAAATACTAAGGATCTCTACAAAAGTGATGAGAATAAATAGCACTTACTTTTTTTTTCTTCTTTCAGCCGTCAATGTTTTGTATTTTGTATTGTACTCGATTGGTTCCTTATCTCGTTTTTCCGTTGAAGTTGTGATCACAAGCTCCTTACACGATCCAATCGCTAACGTTTCTCACTTGTAGGAAACAAACAAGAATTTAGAATATGTTGACTTATAAATGCATGCCAAAAATCAGTGCAATATTACCTGTGATATTTATTCTCTTTTTTTTTTTTTTTTGATATGATCCTTTTACCTTTTATGTAATATTTAGACTATTTACGTAATTATGTGCAATATTTTCTCTTTTATAGTACCTTTGTTTTACGACTTACAGCTTTGTAATAAAATAGAAAAAATTAGAAGACAAAAGCAAAATGAATCAAACCAACAGTCCATGTGGGTACTGCACTTAACTTAGCTGATGATGACGAATCACTGAGAGTTTGTACTTTTGCCTAACTCTCACGCACTGGCAATTGCGGGACGTCACGGATCTTCCAAACCACCGGCGTGTGTGGTTTTTGGTGATAAGCCCGATGCGTGGCAAGTTTCGCAGGGGCTCTCTCGTCTAGATCGGTGCAGGAAATGGTGGGATCAGGTGCAGTTGTTGAAGTTGCGTCTGGGGCCAGGGGAGCGGTCTCATTTAGAATTGCGATAAGACTTCGCTGGATTGTCAGATCGCTACGTTTTGACTACCGATTGATGGTGTGTGCACTGTGCAATCCACTGATAAATATGTTCAGTCGATAGAGCGAATTATTTCTCTTGTAATTCAATTTTGGTGGCGATTAAAAAAAAAAATTGATATTTTGGACGTTACAGAGAATCACTGTTGTTTTTGTGTATGGATTTTTTCATGCAACGTTAAGGTCGATGGCTGATTACCAGCCAGATTAAAATTGGCTTTACTTCTGTTGAAATTTGACTATAGGTACGTGTTGTTGGTAAGATGTATACCAGAATCAGTATTTTTTTTTTTTCTTTTTTTGATACCACACTTGTTCACTCTACGACGGCCACCAGAGAAGAGAGAAAATTTTGTCAGAAGTTCAAACACTAAGCTCTAATCTAATATCTCTTCCAGAGATCGTGTTCACCCTATTTCCTGTTGAGAAACAAGTACTTAGGGAACAATAGTTCAGTGTGAACTTGTTACGGCGATGTTTTGGCGAAGCTTGCGTTACAGCGGTATTTACACTTGTTTTTTTTTTTAAGGCGCATACAAAATTTTCAATAATTTAACAACAAAATGTGATACGGACTCGGACCTTTTTTAATGGGCAACTTCCGTAACATAATCCATATCAAAGCTAGTCCTAACATCATCCAGAATTTTAATCATAGCTGTAGAACAGCTGTGATGTGCTTGAAAGCCAGATTGAACTGGGGATAACAAGCAATGTTGATTCAGGTAACTTAAGATTTGATTTGCAAGGATTTTCTCCAAGACTTTTGATAGACACTGTAAAATACTGATTGGGCGAAAGTCGTTTGCCGATGAGGGCTGTGACTTCTTCGGAACGGGGATGATTTTGGCCAATTTCCAATTGTCTGGAAAAGAAGAGGTCGTAATACAATAATTAATAATGTGTGTGAGAGAGCTCAAGATGTGGGGTAAAATCATCTTTACAAAACGAATAGGTACTCCATCTTCACCTACAGCATTTGATTTTATAGAGCGTATGGTATTGACGATATCAATTTCCGAGACGACTTCAAAATCGAAATCAAACTCAAAAAACTGCTGACTTTCAGGAATGAAATGTGGGTTGTTTATGGCACCAGAGAGAAATGCATTATTAAGCTCGTTGGCATCAAGTATACTCGTAGTATCGACGGCAGCATTTTTCCCGACACCAATTGAACGTAAATTACTCCAGAGCTTTTTTGAAGTTTGGTTAGTACTTAGCTTGGATAGAAAATATCTCTTTTTAGCTCTTCGCGTTATAAAAGTGGCACGATTTCGTGCCCGACAAAATATTTCCCAGTTGACACTAGTTCGACTTTGCTTCCACCTTGAGTACAACTTGTTACGGGCTTTCATATGGCATTCCGAACCTCGCATGTGAACCAAGGGCAATTTCTGTTTCGTATTACAACTGTCTTCAACGGAACATGTCTATTAAAGAGGTCCAATAAAAGGTTTTGCAGATAATTGACCTTATCATTCACATTTGAGGCATAATAGCAGTTACGCCATGGGATTCGAAATGCATCTAACTGCAGGTTGTAATTGTCCACGGAGGAAAAATCTCTGAACTGGAACGACGATGGTAAGTGACAACGAGCAAAGTGAACATTGTACGTGCAAAAAATTAGATCATGATCAGACACCCCTTCCAAAGACAGCTGATCCTGAAGTAAGACATTGTGACGGTTTGACACTATAAGCACGTCAAGAAGACTGGGAGGAGCATTTGGGGCAAAACGCGTAGCATAAGAATTAACAACCGACAAACCAGAAGCAGCAGCAGAATCTAAAAGTAGACGACTTTTGTTATCAGATTTTAAGAGATCAATATTGAGATCACCACAAATTATAATATGCTCATATAGAGCAGTGAATTCCTGGATTGCGGAAAATAGTGGCTCTAAAGAATAACAACGTTTAGGGTTATAAGCAACGCCAACAAAACATTTTGTGTTGCCATCATTAACATCCAGCAAAAGATATTCCATCGTACTACCAACAGATTTTTTAAGCTCTTTACACTTGAGAGCAGTACTGCAGTACACCGCTACTCCTCCACCAGTTGTGGCAGTAACCCTATCGTTGCGAAAAAGTTTATATCCCGGGATTTCGTATAATAGATCCAATGCATCATCATTTTCTGGGTCAGACCATAGCCAAGTTTCGCTGATACAAATAATATCGACCGCAGAATTCGATAGGCGCAAGACTTTGCAAACGTAGTTAAAAGGGGCCAATAAATTAGCATATGCCACTTTTTTAGATTGAGTTTTTGTATAGACGACCAGGCAACGTTAACATTACTTTTGTACGTACCGCAAAGTGTTGCTTTGAGCTAAAAAATCTGAATAAATAAGAAAGCTCTCAAAAGCGTGTATTTTTGAATTGAGGCTCAAACTCTCTCCATTCCCACTTATGCGTAGCTGAATCTCCACTGCAAAAAAATGACTTTTCCCACTAAGAGCTGTGTACCTAATTTAAGGTAAAAAAAAAACTCCGCATAACGCCATGTGAATAACGCAAAAAACACCCGAGTCAGGAAGGGCTCATTCATCTCTGTCAAAGCATCTAATGGTGGTGATGTTTTTCCGAAAAAAAATATAAAAATGTCGTAAAAGAACCAACACAAACGTACAGCGGGGAAATTTCCGTTTCACTAAATTTATTGCAAAATCATGCTTATTCAAAACACCTCCTCCCAGCTTTGGCAACACAATACGTCACGGTGATCCCAACATGCCTTTTCACACGTGGCTTCCTGACATCGTCAACAACAAAGGCGTTGTCCACCTTCTGGCCGGAGTTACATTTTTATTTATGTGTCTCACATCTCTGACTAGATGTCTGTCGGAATTGTCCTTTTGTTGCCCAGAGATGTCATGCCAACTCAAAGTGGTTTATAATTATTGTACTGTAGCTGGCATTCCAGGATCACACCGAGAGGAATGCTTTACAATAATTTATATTTTGCTCCTATATCCAACTACAATGTACGTAGGTACTCGTAAATGGTGGTAAGAGAAAGAAAGAAATAAATCCTTTGAATGGTGCACCACGACAATACGCCACTGGTTCAGTACGTGGTCAAATGTGCCCAGCTGCATTTGTATGGGATGTCATCCTTACAATTGCACTTCAACGGATGTGGAGCATCCTTGAATAAAGTGGTGTTCTTTTCAAGTCAGCTGCATGTTTATTTTCGTTCGTGTGACAATCACAAACGGTAGGCGCCATCCTCTTGTCGTGCCAATGGAAATTTGTTTTCGTACAAATTCCTGTTTCATACACATACAAACATGGTACCAGAATTTCGCATTGTTAGATTTATAGAAATTCAGCAGGCAACATTCATACAATCGAACTGTTAAAGTATCCTTTTGGGATACGATCTCTCGCTCGATTTTATTCCATTGCTTAACGACACATTACTGTTTTGCGTACATTAAATATTTTGGTACATGTACATATGTGCAGAGCACGCTATACCAAAACTACCCCCCATAGAGCAATGAGATGCGATGCTGTTGCCGTCCCACAGCGTATATTGACAACAACGGTAAGCTAGTATGGGCGAACGAGTTAACGGTGTGTAATGAAAAATTTAATTAAAATTAGGATTCTCCGTTATGAGACTGCCGTACATTTTTATTTTAATGCCAGTCATTGCCAGTCATATTGAAATTAATTACACAAATACAATGCTGCCAACAAAACACACACACATCCGATTGGGCTGTGGGTTTCTTGGGTGAGGGTGGCTCTTCTGTTCACTGCGTACCGTTAAATTGAAGGGTATATTTCAGTGGGATTAGATCAAGGATATGATGCTGGTGATACAAATATGGATGGCAGTAACAAGTAGTGTGGGCGTTGGTACATGAAGCTGAATGGAAGGTTGACTCAAATTAACTGGGTAATGTTGCGTTATGGGTGAAAACTATTGTACCAGATGTTTAGCGCAACACATGCTCGTGTACTTGGGCATAATGAAATATAATGTGTTGTCGTACAGAAATTCATTTGGGAATCGAGTTCAAACTGTAAGTAAGAGAAATTGCTGTTGCATTTTTTGTTAGTTATTAAATTCCGCGGTCATATTTCATTGACTAGTAAAACGGATATGGGTTCAAATATGGCCACAATACATTTGCACATCGTTTAGATAATTGCACAGGATGTGTTTTGCGCTATGATGCCACGGGAATTTCATTAAAAAATATCACTGACCTTTCGCAGTTAATATGATATCAAAACAATATTTCAATATTTGGATTAGGTTTCGTTTAAGTTAAAAATCAGTTCAAAAGAACAAAAATCTCCAAAACGCCCTTAAAAATTCACCAAAAGTGGCACAAAAAGCACCTTGAAATAAACACATAACAAAAGTGGATACATTACTCGATATCTAAGCAATATCTAGGTTGTGGGAAAAAGTAAAATTGAAAGACGTCACTGGACAAAATTCTGGTTGCACGAAATTTTGTTTTGATAACAGAAAATTGGGATTATCACCGAGAAATAATTACTGTTTGTAGTACATCCTAAAGCGCAGCACGCAGAAATTTTAACCTTAACCGAGTGGAATTTTTGTTCGATTAAAAAAAAAAAATGCGTTCAAATTTACTAAGTCTCTGTAGAAAATAAACGAGAATTTGTTGTTGAAAACTAGCGAGTTAAAAAGGTTAAATCATACTGTTAAAAATATCACACTTTATCAGTTGGTATCAACCATGTTACTCTGTTGTTATTAGTTAGTTTGTTATTTACGACCAAGAAAATTTGGAGAGACAATTGATAAATCGATTGTTTTTAACCGAGTTTCGATAAACAAGTTGACTCGGTTATTTCTAATCGATTAACTCTGTAAGAGCTCTATAAACAGTATCACTTGGTAGTTTTTAACCGAAAGTTGGTTGATTTTAAATACATAAGTGATTTTTTGATTTATTTGAGTTGACACTTGGTGCGATAGAAAACTGTATTGAAGTTTTGACACCTATTTCAGTACACACTATGCAAATAAAATTATTTGTCCATTGTTCACATTTACCTTAACCTGCGTTCATTTGGCAAAGTTGTCTACTTGATGGTAGTTCCCTAATTTCCCAGGTATCTAAAGAATATCGCTGAATAAACCATTTTCTTTAGTGAATTATAAAATGTATTTCATAAGCGCTTAGGAAACTTCAAACTTTCAGTACCCTTAATCGGCTTACGGCTTACGGCTTACCAAACTGTCATTTCCAAAATCAGTCAAATCGACATTTTCATCATGAGACGACGGAACAACGTTTACAAATAATTAAAATTTACTACCGAAATTTCGAGTCGGAGCGTTATCGTCATTTTTCAATTTTCAGCGATGAAGCGAATTTATGGTTAAACGGTTTCGTCAATACAAAAAAAAATGCGTTATTGGAAAGGTGACAACCCTAATCCTTCATAAAACAGCACTTAACCGGAAAAAGTCACTGTTTGGTGCGGTTTTCATGACGGTGGCGTCATTGGGCCGTTTTCTTCGTCGATGAAAATGACCTTCGCGTTACGGTAAATTGTATTCGCTACAGACACATGTTGGAACATTATTTCCTTGAGCAATTGCAATAATTGGTCATCAGTGAAAGTGATATGTGGTTCCAACAAACTGGTGCCACAAGCCTCACAGCGGGTTCAGCAATCGAGTTATTGAAGTCTCAGTTCGGTGAACGTGTTATCTCGAGAAACTGAATCGTCTATATTGGCCGCCGATTGTGGGATTTAACGCCTCTAGATGTTTTTAGTAGGGGGCTAAATTTAAATTTTGGTCCATGCCCTATGGCCTTTGCCAACAACCCGGCGACGTTAAAGGAGCTCAGAGCCAATATTGAACAAGAAATAGCGGCCGTATCGTACGAAATGTGCGGCCGAGCCATCAAAATTGGGTTCAAAGTATCCTAATCCTAATGTTCCCCTAATGTCCACTATGAACAAAGTCGAATCGAATTCATAAATGTTTTGACAATAATTCAAACCAAAACAATACAATTTTTGAGACATCCCAAGTAGCTTGCGTTTTATTTAAAAAAAAAAAAAAAATGTTGTAAAGTCCTTGATAAAAGACCCCTCATATACCATTCTCCTATCTAACAATGGACACATTTTAGCTTTTGAAATATATGGTAAACCAAACATCAACTTCTACACATTCGAGTGCCTATGTGTTCAACAAAACTGTCAATAAAATCAGGAAGCTATACCGAAAAGCACCAGCAAATGTAACCACACAATATTCATTTATCATTCAATCAGTGTTGTCGTCGGCGCACGATTCGAATAAATTTCCATTCTTCTGTCCGAAATTTTACAACAAAGTCATTCAATCAAGAGTGCGGTGCCTGCTCAACACCAAATCAAAGGTGACAGGAGATTTTCGGGGCAAAAATCTATTCCGAAATACCGCTGCCGTGACATTAAATACCCCAACAACCAATAAATCACCAACAAAACCGTACAAATTCGATTTGATTCATATCACATATTGCTCCGGCACATGACCGTCATCGACGAAATGTTGGGTTAACCGCCACAGTTTTTCTTTTAGCTCCGCACACTCTTATACATACACACATGAGCTGACACGTAAAATTGATTTGGAAAACGTACGCGAAGGTGATCACCCAAACAGCCGCAACTGTATGTGTCCTTTAAGTCAATTAGCCTGACTCTGGTGTGGGATATGGTTACACCTGTGCGAAATTAAATTTCACATTTAATCCAATCCACATCCTTTTCACAGGCACAGTCAGCTGGAGCAAGTGTGAAAAATGTGGGTTAATGGATCTAAAATTAGAAAATTCTTTTAAAATAGACAACCGTACAGTAGGACCTAGTGTACGGTGGAGGTTGTAAAATAATGGAAGGGAAGAAGTCAACGAAAGAATATGCGAAGAAGAAAGCATGTCCACCCCTTCTATCTGTGAGTCGATTAGGCAGGATTGCAGAAGGACAAGTTCGGTGGATAAATTGAGGGGGTTGAACGTCCTTGCAAAAAGAGTAGCAGACGGTAACGTTAAAATAATTGGCTTCCCTCCAAACGCCCTGCAACATCAGATAGGAGCATGGAACAGGATTCTCCTTCACCCTAATACAATTATTTTCCAATATTATGTACAGAGAGATCCTCCAGCGACAGCACACATGTTCGAGTGTATATCCACACGCCGCCATCGGAGCGAAGGATGAACAAGAAAAAAAAAAGAAAAAAAAAAGAAGAAGAACGGAACGAGAAGAGTATTCGAATAAAATAGATTTATCACAACTACGTGATATGCTTATTGATCCTTGATATGAACCGATACTCGCACTGCCACACAGCTCACTTTGAGAAGGGAAATCCTTTAATTTCTTATTTATTTTAGGGTCCGTTGGTCTCCACCAACAGCTGACTATTGGGGAATGGGGATTACATCCATTGCTGATTGATGCGGGGCAAAGACGCTCCTCTCTAATTATTATTCCATTCAAATCAATATAGGACCACATCAGGCTCTCTCAGTCACAGCAGCACACTGCCAGTGGCTGCCCTTCTAATATGCTCCGCGCTGCCTATTAAATTTCACTCGAATCTCCTTGGATTTGTTTTTACTTGGTATCGATTAATTGAATCCTACGAGTATACTCATATATGAAGGAGGTTTGACTGGACAGTGTATAGTTGGGCGACTGTGATAGCTCTTGATGTGGGGAAAAGGAAAAGGATATGAGTGGCAGAGGTGGCTGATTGGATTGCCGCCACTGTAGGTTTACGGGGGGGGGGGGGGTGCGGGATATTCGATATTCGGTATTCGAGAAGTCAGTAACTCAAGTAACACCAAGTCGGTGTGTCCCACTGGGGGGGAATTGGATTTTGTGGTCGGTCGTATCGATGGCATTGGCAGGTAGTGAAGTAAATTCGACCACATGCCGTGCTCAGAAGAATCGATTTTTAATTGACAAGCAGAATTGGTAACATTGGAAATGAAAATGAAAATGAAAATGAGTACATGTGGTCACATTGGCTACGTTGGGGGCGGAGCTCGCAGAAATTGTCGGCCATGAATAATAGTTTACGACTGCATAGATGTTCCAATTTGGGTTGAGTTTAATTACACGGAATGAACAAGTCCATCTGTAACTATAGTGGGTTTATAAGTTTCATTTTGAATGAATGGAGGAGTTGGACAGGAGCCCCTAAAAGCCTCCTCCCAAGGAAACGCCGATTGTGATTTAGTCGACGCCTGAATGACTATATTTTTTTAAGTGTTTTGTGATGCATTTTTGTGCGTTTTTCAAATGCTTTTGGATGATTTTTACTAGCGTTCTTTGTCATGTTCTTGGACTTCTTTTTGATGACGATTTTTCGACGCTTTTCGGACTCTATTTTTCTTTGACGTGTTTTGGACCTTTTTGATAATTGTTTTTCTATGCACTTTTCAAAACTTTCAATGCTTTTTGGTAAAGAGCAGTCAATCCAATTTATATCACGTCAGAATATCAGAATATTTTCTGACCAAGCTACAATTCCAAATCCGTATGACAAAGACCACTTGCTTTAATGTTCATTAGAAAGTGCCTCCGAATAAAAGTAGGGTTCAGTCAGTGATAGGTGGTTCTATTTTTGCACTCCTCTCTCTCTCAGTGTCCGCCATGAGTCTGAAAGTAATCAAATATTTTCGTGCATCTCCTGTTTCCACAAAACAATTCCAGATTGAGCCTCCGTGTCCAAGTGCAGCCTACTGACATACAAGAGCAAGAAAGTCAACAATATTATACATAGTTAGGCGCTGACCACGTTGTCTTAGGTGTCCATGGGAGGCTTCGGTTTAAAAAGGAAGTCATAGAGAATAGAAGATCCCAGCAGTGTAAGGACAAAGGACAATCATTAAGCAAGCACATACATCGTGTAACAACAAGAGTAGAAAATCATAGCTCGAACCTAGTGCGCTCTACGTCAACATAAGGACCTTTACCTACTGCCTATAGTGCCTGGCCATACAGATGAGCTGAGTAAATTATGACATTAAGAACGTGCTGCCTTGTTTCGTCAAACTTCATCCTTCTTCGTATTTGTTTTACTGATGGATATGTGTAGCTGTCGCAATCTTCACAAACAAAATCAGATTTATATGTGTGTGGAATAGAACAAAGGATGAGTTGACTGCCTGTTGATTGCTTCACATGAGTTTCCTAATCCCGATAGGATAGACAACTGGCAGGACCGTAAACGAGCCGGAAGCTCTTAAGCAATTAACTTTCCCATTTAAATGCAAACACAAAAATTCTTTATTCAACTGTTATACTCTTGTCTAGGTATGTATGTAAGTGATGCCATCACACCGCAAGGAACTCGCTAGGGCTCTCCATGCACGGGAGAATTGTGATTCGAACTCTGTCTATCCATGGCACATGAAGGCAACGAAGATGACGATGATCATTACTAGAACGATGATGATGTGGTGCGCACCTGGATGCTCTTCATACCGGGATGGCAGGTGCTCACAAAACTTTACTGCATACACACTCGGTTTTGGCAAAGCACATTCGTAATGTCGTAGCCTGCTCCTGGTCTGGTTTTACATGGCATACGTGTGGGAAGACAAAACCTTTAACCACCTGTGCAACAATTTCGTTGTTTTGAGCCCCGTACCTAGGCCACGATAGGAAACAACATGTGCCTGCATCGAGATGCAGTTTGATTCGAATGGTAGGGCAAAGTTGAGCAGCCGAAGAAAGGGCTGCCCAGACATAAACAAAACGACGAAATGGAATTAAGGTCGGCAAAACGAGTGTATGTGTGTGTGTGTGTAGTGTATGGAAGAGGAAAACTTTTTAATGGAAAACTTTCGTCTCGGTGCTAAGAGATTTTCTTGGTGGGGTCCTTTTTGGTTATCTTGCAGCTGTTTGACTTACCTAATCCGTTTGGCTTCCACCCGACCACCATACACACTCTCATCGACCCGCAAGAACTTTGCCAATATCCATATATGACACAATATCCATTTATATGACACAATGTGCAGACATTGCAAGGCAGATTCGTTCAGAGCGGTGTGTGGCAGTAGCGGTCCTGTTGTCGGTGGCGTGCATGGCGATACACACAAGGTTGACAGCTTTTATTCAGCACCAGGGATTAAGTTGAAGGGATGCACTTTGGAGAACTATATTTACTCTGGCACACGAAGAAGCCATATATGCAGCTAAAGGGTATGAAGACATTTGCGAAGGATGCAGCACGCTCATGCAGCAATGCGTTATGGTTCGTTGCGGTTAATCGGAGATGCTGTGTCACACCCCCACCCCCGCATATATGCAGTGTCACTCGGTTGGTGAAAACACTTACGGGTGGCAACCTGAATATTGGAATATTGACAGCAAATTTATGATAGATCGAGAGACTTTTTGATTGGTTTCGTGTATCAAGTTAAGTCGTTCCGTTGCTGGAATGGAGGCGAATTGGATACTATGTTTATGGAGGACGTATATTGCACGACGACTCGCTAATAGAGGATGCAGACGATGCAGTGAATAGCGATGAATAAATTAAATATGCCAGAGAAATTGGTTCGGGATAAGTTGAGTTATTTAAGCATTGCCTGGTGGTTTGTTCACATCTTGGCGGACCTAGATCGCGATACACTTTTAAGGCAGGTAGAATGGTTCTTTGTCAAATGGTCGTAGGTATCTCCTTTTGAATCTTGATATTTAATGCTACACTCGTGTTCTCAGCTGCCAACAGTTTTGAGAGGCGAGACTCCACTCTGCCCTTAATCCAGCGAGCTGTTCTCTCTTTATCGTAAGTGAAGCTTTCCCAGAGACGAACTCAAAAATTTTCATGCACATGAGGCAAGAAAATCCTTCAGAAAATTGCGGAATAATTTTCATTATAATCCAAGCGCCAGCAAAGAGTAAACCTCTCCGTGAAGGTTATCCCCGATTTTTTTATTCCCAGCTCAGTTTTGGTATAATTTAACCATCACTAATGTTGGCAGTAAATTCCTCCTATTTAGCAGCTCTTCCGTTAAACAAATTTACTCACCACTTTGGTTTTCGCGTTAAGTGTCATAATGTGAAAGAAAACACAAATGAGACAAACTCCAAGTTATAACCCCAAAGCACGTCAGCTAAACAACCCAACGTTTCTAACATGACTATAAAAAAAGACACTGATCAGATTAGGGATTTTCGTGGCAAACTATGAACACGCTGCACTCTCGCAATTGTCCCTGTAATTCTCCCAAAGTGCTCGAGCATTAACCTACCGCAACTACTGAAAAGTTCTATATCTGCCGAAAATTGCAAAACTCTCCCAGCCAGCTCCGAAAACCAAACACATTAAACTCCATTAAAGCTATAAAAGTTAAAAGCATTGTGAATATTTAAAATCACACCGTCACGTCGCACTGTGGCGGTGGCAATAGTGCCACGATGGCTTGGAATAGAAACCAACCTAAGCAGGAATGGAAGCAATTTATCGTCCATCTAAAATCCTCCAACAATTCAACGGTGATAGTTGAACATTTTAAGCACGTGGAGGAGCATCTATATATCCGACGACCGAGCTTCATTTAAATAACCACAAAAAAGGACAAAAGTGTGAGTGGATTTCTTCCTGAATCGGGTTTTTTCTCGACTTTTTTTTCACTTCTTGGCTATCACGATGTGTATATTCGTAGGTAAGTGATGTTTCCGGGTATAGAATCTATGTCCATCTGTGCTCGCTATGCCATCTTTCTTGTGCGCAAAGAAAAAAAAAGAAAAGAAAATACCTCACAAACAGTAATATCAATAAATTTTATTCGAAAGCATAATGTCCTTGGATGGTCGCATTCTGTTCCGTATGGTTTTCATTATTCTCCTTTGGCTCACTGACTCTGCTGCTGCTGCTCCTTCGATAGTTATCTAATAATAATTTCATTTTTAAGCCAGTGAATGGCGGCCATTTGCCTGCCCAGGCTGGGTTCGTCTGGTGGGAAGAAGGTATTCCATTTGTGAAGTTTAATAAATAATAGGAAAATTCAAGTTTCTACGTGACTTTAGGTGGTTTATGACTTTGAAGGTATTTCTTTTTTGTTTGTTCCCTATATCCTTGTGTGGCTAAGCTGCGAATGGATATTCGAAGATAGGGAGGGAAGAATAAAAGTAGGATATGAAGAGGGAATAATTAAAATAGTTCAAGAAGCCCGACAGTTGCTAATGGTTTTCATATACTCAGTTTTAGAAGGATACCCAACCATAGCATGTGGTTGGGATATGAATTTATTGAATTAGTTATTAGAAAATGGTAGTGTTGTGGGCAGCAAGGGGAATATTTTGTGCGTTGGGTTCGATATCCTGCTTTTTATAATGTCGATTACTTAAATCCCGCTATTAAAATTCCGCTTTTTTTAAATCCCACTTTTTTAAAATCCCGATTAGATTCGAATTGGCCCAAGGAACGACATATGCTATACTTTTTGTCGAGTAAACAAAACGGATAGTATCACTTCCATTAGGAATAGCAAAAATTATGTAAAATTTTAAATTTTTGTATTCTTTGATGTTCCGGGCCTACCGCTACACAATTTGAAAAATGTCGGCCCATTTATAATTTTTTTGTAAAAGCTCAATGCACCGAAAGTTTGCGAATGGTGAAACACATAGACATTACTATACTTCAGTTATTTCTATTGTATAACTATAAGTTTTGAATAAAGAATGTGAATTGAACGAATAACATAAAGTAGCATGAGCTTTGTGCATGCTTGAAATTATTATTTTCATTCCATTAACGAATTCGGGCGGAACAAAGTTCGCCGGGTCAGCTAGTAATATAATAAAAAAGCGCATATAACCAACATCTATTTTTTCGATGACAATGTTTTGTAAAAAAACGGGATTAGCGGGATTTGGCGGGATTTTGAACAAGCGGGATTTTAGAAGACACTATAAAAAAAAAAAAGTATTTTAGCAGACGGGATTTTAAAACTTTTTTTTCGGGATTTTTAAAAAGCGGGAATCCGTTACTCTCCCTATTTTGTTTTTTTTTTTTGCGGAAAATCGTGGAAATACTACCCTCTTTGGGTTGACAACTAAAATAAACGGTGCATTGCCTTGCTCAAGGTGAATAAAGTGCACTGAAGTTGATGCCAGTTCCAGTGGCGTAGCGTTTTTTCACACACAAAAAAAAAAAACAAGCTTTGCCTACGGTTCCAACCAGTTTTATCTACACATACGAGTATGTATGTAACTAAACTTGGTCAAATTTGTACATTTTACCAAGGTTCTACTAAATTTCTTTTTGCAGTGCTATTTTTAATAACAGGAGGGCTCAGGAGAAAACGTACTATTTGTTTCTTATGTAGACGATGCTTTGAACAATTATGGATAATTTTTGGCTATATATACTTACATAATTTAAATTAAATTCGCACAACACGAGATAACTGCTTATTTTCTATTTTCATAATTTGTTAGTACCTAAACTCGAGGAATTTGCTCTAATATACTAAGAAAATTAGTTACATCATCTAAGTTGCGATGAAAGTAATCTGAAATTAATCGAACTTCTTCTTGATGAATCAGAGTATGTGGAAGAGTTTGACTGATTGAACTACAAACAAGGAAAAAGCGACTTTGCATTAAGAACTACATGGATTGCTCCTTGCTATATCGACGAAGAATTTCGTTGCCGCTTTCGAAATAATCTTGAGGAGAACATTCAATTTTATTTTCCCGCCTGTTGATACCGTTTTAATACGCAAAACAAATGCACGCATTTATGCCAAATAGGGCAACAAATTTCTAATCAGCTGTTAATTGTAAGGTAGCGAACATCCTTTCTCATTCTTACACCAAGAAATTTGTTGAGTAAAAATTCAAAAAATTCTCGGTGCATAGGTAATATCTGGCTCTCTCGATGACGCTCTCTTTTACAGCGTTGAGTAAAAATTCGTATGATTTAAAAGTAAAGGGACAGACCTATTATGTGAGAAAACGCTGAAGATTTTTTTTTCTTCTTAGGTACCTGGGCAATTAATTTTCAATAATAAAGAGCACGGCAACAAGACAAGACAGCAACTTTTATTGCCAACTAGAATGTTTGTGTATGTTTGCAGACTTCACTTCGTTTGAGCAAAAGAAAACAAAATTACACGAACTCAACAGAGAAGTACGTATATCTGCAATGTAATCAAATGTAGCTGGTTACTAGGCAGCAGCGTTCGTTGGATTTTGTTAATTAATTCGTTGAACAGGAATATGAATCTCATTTATAGGTTTTTCATATATTTAAAAATTGTAGCAGCTCCAAATTGCCACCCCTAGCAAAGTGCCGTTCAGGGGATGTGCCCTCCTTGCCCTCCCCCCCCACATCGCTTCGCCACTGGCCAGAGCGCTGCAAATGCTGAATATGCTAGCCATTTCGATTGCCAAAAATGACACTCTTCGACTATACCTCGATGTACCTTTAGATTTTCTATAGCTACGATAAAATTTATGAATATTCTAAATAACATTTCATGCATTTTTTTCAAGACTGTGCGACGTGTCGAGGTGACATTATATTAGTACTGGAATTACTTGCTTCGGATTTATCTTGATTTCGATTTTGTAACTGACACAGATAAGGTATCTTGTTGCACAACAAAGCTCCCAATAAAATACGCAAACCTTCATTTCAATGTAAATTCACAGAAATCCAACAACCAACTTGTTGGCATAAAATTTAAAATTTTAAATTTACTCTCCACTTTCATCATTGCGCCCTTCGAACTAATCCCAAATTCATTGACTAACAATTTCAAAGTGAGCAGTAAAGGAACGCAGAAAAAAATTCTATTATAATCAATGGTAGCGTGAAATCGTTATCCCCATAATACGAAACAAAGAACATGAACTGACGCGGCAATTGGGTGGTAGACAAAATATTACGCGACGAGTTGGAAAGGACTGGATGAAGAACGAATTTTCCACAGATAAACACACAAAAATAGATTTCACTTCTTTTGCTTTAGGAATTTTGTGTTTTTTTTTTTTCTTTTTTTTTTTGGAAGTGAATTTTTTTTGTTAGCTAAGCCTTTGTTTTGTCTATATTCTGGTTTCATTTTGTATTCTATTTTGCACAAAATTCTACACAAAATAAAGAAATGAATTGTGAAAGGAGGAAGTCTGTTCAATTGGATAACCAATTTCCATGAAGAGGTATAGTGCATTTAGGTTTGTGTTGCTATTTTCATGCTGTACCCTATATTATTAAAAATATTAAATAAGAAAAGCTAGGAAAATTGCCGGGAGAATAACTTTTCGCAAATAAAACATCGCATTCTTTAAAAATTTCAAATCAGCAACAACTAGCATCTGTGGTCTTTGGTATAGGGTATAGTAGATACTCTATATTTATTGTGAATCCTAGAACACTTGTGTGATTTCTCATCTATTCGATCTCATCCGTTTCCATCCTAAGGTTTTCTATCAAAATATCCGATGCTTGTATTGCACCATATATACAATAATATGTGTTCTGTTTTACCTATACGATTTTTTTTATACCTTGTGTATTTCCCACTGAATATACCAGTATCCTTGCTGTGCGTTGAAAAATGGGAAAAAAAGTTCAACTGAAGATGTGAAATAGAATATAAAAAAAGAGTCAAGAATAATGTTAAAATATACCGAAAATCGCAGAGGAAATATTTGGGATTGAGAAAAAAATATTTGTATACGTACGTCGTACGTACACGGTGAGATAAATTGAAAGGAGGAAGTGCAGAGTATTTTTTTCTGTTGTATAGGCATGTTGCACGTTTCGTAGGGGTGCTGGAAAATTTCAAAATAAAAACTGCAAAGAGCTTTTGCTCATCTTTAAGATGTTAAGTTCTTACTGAAATAATGTATTGGCTAGCGGTTATCGGTGAATGGACTTTACGTGACGGAACTCAATTTTGTCCGTACCATGTGAAATCGACGTACTTTATTTGGCACATGGCAAATATGAACGGTTGCCTCTTTCATATAGGTGTCAAATATACCTAATTTTAATAATTTAAAAAAAAATAATCAAAAAAGGTTCCTAAAAGCGGTCTATAATAATTTAAGATAACTATAAGTGATAAGCTAGGTGAGCACAGTTTTTCAGAAATTGAGGGCATAACGTACGTAACGTAAACGCGTACTTTTTCCAAAATCGACAGACTTCGCGAAATTTTGTGCGGCATTAGTTGCAGTAAATCTAAAACCGGTGATAAACTGTAAGCTAGGCTCAGGTTTCCTCAGTGGCTTATTGAGGATAATCCATGGATTGAAAAAGTACACCAGAAGGAATTTTGCATGATTTTTTGTTTTAGTTGTACAATTTTAAAGCTTGTCGTTACCGAAATGGATGAGATCTTAAATTATAACTTAGTTTTTTGTTGGAAAATTGTGACGTATATATATCGCAGGGTTGGATAAACTTTAAAGCACTTGTGGCGGAATAGGTAGTAGATTATACCGCCATGAAAGTGTTTTCGCTTTTTAATATGCCTTTTAGGACATACAAAGAGAAGTGGAATATATTGAAAATGAATGCCGTACTTGCATATTTTCTCAATTAATTAGTTGCAGCCTATCCCCTAGCTTCTAGGTTGAAACGTTGCTTTAACATTTGCGAGCACAATCAACATTTACATATTTTAGGTGTGGCTTAAACACGTGCCCCTACCATCATTTTGCATAAACTGCATATGACAATTAGCTATTCCAATCAGAAACTTAACCGGACTTAACCTCAAATCACCTCAGGTACAAGCAAAATACAATTATTTTGATAAAAATAACCTGCTCAACAATACGTTTCGCAAAAATTCCATTTCGAAACTTAATTCCGAAAAATATCAAAAGTTCCCTCAGCATTTCCTTGTTTACTGTGTAGTGTGTATGTGCGTGTCCTCTCGCTCCAAACTAGCTCGTCGGTACATACAAATTAAAAGACAAAATCGTGTCCCTGTCACAATAATTAAATTGTTTAAACGAAATAATCCCAGTGAAATTACACGTCCCCAGCTGTAGAGCTAGTTTTGGTAAAAGAAACAACGAGCATCGCTATCCGAGGACGACATTTCGGAGGCATGAATAAAATGTTAAAGTACAGATCTCGTTTCTCGTCGTCGTCGTCGTTGTCGGCGGCATTGCTGCACAGTGAGTGGAATTGCTTTTGCAAAATTGAAAAGGACAACGAGAACTTTTGTATTATCCTACCTATACCTAATACAATGGTGAAACAAAACTTTCTCTCACTCTGTCTTTTCGAATTTTTACCTTAACCCAGCCCCCCTCACCCAGCCCCAATCTATTCGGGGCGTATTGTTGGCATAGTATCTTTGCTTCGTTGGTAGTGGTTTAAACTTTTGCAAGGATTTAATTTCCTTGCGGTAAGGTGTTACGAGTTGTGTTGTGCTCAAAGCTGTTGTTCAAATGACATTTGTGTTCTTACAAAGGGAATTAAATTTGCACAAAAATAATACAAAGGCAGCTTCGGAGAGCGTGAGAGAGAGAGAGGAAAAGAGGGATTGGTAATTAGGGAAGAAACATTTACCATGTCAAAGTCATGTTTTAGTAAGCTTTATGTCATAAGTTGTCGTATAAATGGATTATTTTTGAGCCTTGTTATTAAATGAGACCATTTTCAATTTTAATTTATTTGACGTTGACGGATGGCGTATAGGGTTGGGGTAGAGGGGAATTATGAACCTGAACAAATTGCTGGCCATAACTCCAGCTTACTACTTATAACAGTCTTACCTACCGCATCACCACATCTTCAGCTGATGTTGTGTCCTGATTTAAGAGTTTTTATTTTCGGTTCCGGCATAGCTTCATCAGCTTTGAAGGCAGTTTTACAGGACGTTTGTCAGAGTCTGAAACATGGCTACTATATTGGACTTATTTTGTAAATTAGGTGCCTCACACTCTTGTGCTTGGCCATTTGCAGGGATAGGTATTTTCTTTAGTAGTCCTTGTTTGAATAAAATTTGGGTAAACACGGAAAAAATAGTAAAATTTTTGAAAAATTATCACCTCTGTCGTGTGCGTAACATTTCACACTGCAACTTAATTCGAAACGAAGGTCATTATTCTAGCAAACTGCAGCATTTAACCTTCAGCATAGTACCGATTAATCTGCAAACAAACACGCACCCCCACTGAAACTCAAACATTGGCAGTGGCAACGCAACTGACCTAAATATTCGTTCATATTGCACTAACATGCACCCTCAATTAAGGACATTCAACAGCAACAGCAGAAGCGGCCTTAGAGATGAGAAACATTGTGTTTTATGTGACATGCAAAACGGGTGCCATTGCAGATATATACGGCAAATATTCTACACAGAGGGGCGGTGCCTGCATTCAGTTTATGATGGCTACCAGATATGGAATCTCTATCAGTATCAACTCAAATTCAACAAAGTCCTGTGCAATATTTATGAATGCCGAACATGCTAAGCAATTAATCATAGTCGCCGCCGACGACAACGACAACGACGACACAACTCGTACACTACAAGAGAGTCCAGCTATGCCTATACCATTATCATCAGGCATCACCATCGCCATCATCAACAACGGCGTGGTCAACATCGTCATCATCATTTCCATTAGCCAAGCTATCGCATCGTACATGGTAAATATAAATATTTCAAAATGTTCAATATCTACACAATAATATATACTGGTAGATGGATTTGTCAGTTCGGAACTATCATACGGCGTGCGATTTGGACACGGACACAATTTCGAGATTCTGTATCGTTTGGAGCGCAGTCATCACGTGAGATGTCCAATATATAAATTTGACAGGGATAATATGTGTGTGCTTGGACTGGGCATAGTGGGCATCGACTGCCACGGTACGGGTATAGTGCAAATGTGCAATTTGCATTTAATGAAACAAGCGACAAATTGTTTATGAGGAATTTCATGAATTTGAAACCTACCCACCCGAAAGGGAAATGCGGAGGTTTGCTTTGGTCATGGATAATTTCAGCTTTCAAGCTCTTTGGTATGACGATGATTTACCAAAGGTGTTTTTCAGAAGAAATATTTTCGGATGTGAGCATGAAATTCTGTGGTACGAGTAATAATTCTCTGCGTACAAATTCCGCCATTCATCTAGCATTGTTTGGGGGAACGCAAGGAAAACATTTCGAGCAACACATAAGTTGGCAGTGTCCCTGTCCGGTAAGAAAAATTTAAATAATTGGAAAAAAATATTCAATTTTCTGAGAGTTTATATATATTATTTTCAGTGATTTAAAGAAGAGAAGTTCTTGACATCTATTGATTTCGAATTTTCGTTTTAAGCGGCGTGCTGGGTTGAAGAGAGCGTCCTGTCGAAAATTAGAGTCTTGTCACACCGAGCCGAAAACCGGGTTTTCGCGAAAACTCTCGAAAACTTCATCGGAAACAGAAGTTTTCCCATACATATTTCAGTTTTCAAAACGAGTCCCTTAATGTCGTTTTCCACGACTTCCAATCGTTGGGTTTTGCAATATTCAGCAAATTCAGCAGAGTGGCTTACCCAACAATTGTCACAGCTCAAAACTTAAAATCATTTTCCACAATTAATTGATAAACTAATATTTTTTTTAATGCACTAATTTCATTTTGTTTGTTAATTAAAGCGATCAAAACCAAAAAAGTTTGTACTGAAGTTTAACGACTTGTGACTCACAGCTGATTGGAACGCCGAACGAATACTAGTTGGTGATCGGTGTGAATGCATCTACGAGTTTTCAAGGAAAACACGGTTTTCAGCTTGGTGTGAAAAGACTATTAGAGTCTTTGTATAGAACTTAGAGTGTTCAATTCCAGAAGTTCAATACGATTCCTTGTTAAATCTAGATGCAAATCCGGGTTTCGAGGGCATCCCGCCAATTTTACTTCAAAAGTGTTCTTAAGCGTTTTCCGTGCCTCTGTGTTTAATGTTTAACTTGTCTCTGCGGCCAAGAATTTTTTTGAAAGTTTGGAAGATTTCTTTCATAACAATTTTTAAATCTGGATTGAAACACGATATTACCAATTATCGTCAAATTTCCAAAATATCGCCTATAACTAAACTTTTTGTAAAAATTATTTACGAGAAACTTACACCTCTCGTAAAGAAAGTAATCTCCCATTTGCAACATGGATTTGTAGCTGGTACAAATCTCGCAATCTTTTGCAAAACTGTGCTGAATGATTTTGAGAAAGGCTTACAATGTGATGTAGTTTATACAAACTGTGCCATAGCTTTAGACAGCGTTAATCACCATGTTTTAATTTCCAAACTTAAAAGATCGTATTCATTATATGGTCGTATAAAGGGTGTACTTTCATCACCAGTTTATGTCACCTCCGGAGTGCCTCAGGGTAGTCACTTGGGCCCCTTACTTTTTCTTTTATTTCTTAACGACATACCCGATCTGTTTTTAAATTCACAATGTCTGATGTTGGCTGACGATTTAAGAGTGTTCCGACATAATTCAGTTTGAACATGACTGCATACTTTTACAGGAAGATCTTAATAGACTTTCTTTGTGGTGTCATGATAATGACCTTCGCCTTAACGTCTCTAAATGTCAAAGCATGTTATTTTGTCGAAACTTCTCCCCAGTATCATATACGTACATGATCGATAATATCCCTTACTTACTTTTACTTACTTAAAGGGCTCCCGATCCGTGGAGAGTCTCTGTCCTCTACGATCCCGGGCACGCTGCTTCCACTTGTCCAGACCAAGCGCTCTGATAATATCCCACTGTCTATACTCTTAAATATCTATTCTTTCCTTTTGTCAAGTCTAATCTTGAATACTGTAGTATAGTAAGGAATCTATTTTATGAAGTGGATTCCAATAGGTATAGAGTTGAGAAGATCCAAAAACGTTTTACTAGAGTTGCCGTTCGTAGATTACGCTGGAATATTGAAATGTCATCGTATGAGACAAGATGCAAATTATTTGGTATCTTACCTCTTTTTAAGCGTAGACAAGTAGACAATATTTTTCACTTATGTTCATTTGGGACTTGATAAACAACCATTTATCGACTGCCCTTTTCTTTTATCATTAATTGGTTTTTATGCTCCTTCTAGAATGCTAAGAAATCGTTTTTTATTTTATGTTCCCTATCATAGAGTTAACCAATTGTAATGAACCAATTACCAGATGCCTAAGAGAATCTAATAATTAAAGTAGTTTGTTTGAGTTTGATCTTAGTAGGGACTTAGTTAAGAATAAATTAATTTTAACGTTAGGCTTTTGTGGTAGTATTTATAAAGTATTTAAAATTTATATTGAGTAGTCTAGCGAGAGCAGTGATTGTCATTATTTGATGTACTGTACTGTACATGAATAGATAAATAAATAAACATCTTGGTTTGAAAAAGTAAGCAAATGCTCTACTTGAACTTGAGTTTGACGTTGCGGTACAAGTCACCGAACTGACACAAGTGCGTAAAATGTTTCCTATCTACTAACGCAAACTTTCCACGCACAACCAAAATTGCGAATTGCGACAACATTCAGAATAGTTCTGAATTACTCTCCATAATAATAATAATAATAATAGTTGGCGCAACAGGTCCAGGGCCTAGCTTCTCGCAACCATTCGTTTTGTGTAAGTTTTTCATTTTTTTGTACGAATTTGGGTTTTTGCCATAATATGAAGTGATTTAAAACGTTTAAAAAACTAGCGACATTTTGAACTCCACCTAAAAACTAGGTACTCCAAAAAGATGTTTAACCCTAAAAGACTAATATATGTCGATTCGACGACGTTGCATTCGTAATCTAACTGTCTCTCTTCAACCCGGAGACACCGATGCACTCTAGCAGGTAAAACCAGTATTTCCACTTCTTTTTATTTTTTAATTGCTCAAATTCGGCGTTTTGGACTTTTGTCGGATCACGCGCTAAGAAAAATTAGTTACGAAACCTAATTTTTATAATTTTTTCTTTATCATTATGTTATTACTAATTTATTATTGCTAACAAAAAATATTTCTTTTTCTAAGATTTTGAAAACATATTAATTTCAGACTTAAAAATGTTGTCCTTGTTTTAGAGGCTGCTATAGTAATAAAATAATAACTGAAGTATTTATTAAACCTTTCTAATGCTTGAGGAAAAATGGTATATTGCACAAAGCTTTAAGAAAATATGTTTTAGTATTGTCCGTCGAATCGGCGAATGATCAGCTTATTAGGGTTAATCAGTAACCTTCACCTTCTTCGGTTAAAAACGCCTACAAGATTAAAATAACATTTGTCAGTATTGGCTAGTGACGGCGCTACGTTACTTTAAAAAATTACTTCCTGTGATTTACACATTTCGAAGGACTTCTCCAGATGTCACACCATTACAAATATTTTGCGGATTTACACCATTCTGTTCATCCAGATATCATCATACTCGACACGGATTTCCTTATGAATAACGTACCATTTAGAGGACCTTATCTTGTTCTACCCCGCCGCATCTCGCTCAACCGATGTTATTACAAGTTTTCGATTCTCTTGTTCAAGCTCACTTTTTGACCATAACTTCATTTCAGCAGGGTGGTTATCAAAAATGAAAAATGCTTTCTCCCCGCAACACTGGACACTCGTTTATTTAACGCCAGCAACAACAGAAACAAATCCATACACTACCCGCATTCGCCCGCCACTCATGGACAGTACATATATACCAGCAGCCAGGTCCAGTGGGCTGGTGTATACCATATCGTGACACCAAAAATCGTGTGTCACCACGGAATGTGGAAGCAGCTTCTCTCATCTCTGCTTTTGAATTATCACATTGACCATAATTCAGATAACAACTAGACCAGAGTAGTTTTATCCTTGTGTTCCTTGTTTCCTGGTAATCTAGTTCTATACTCACACTAACACGAGAACCAAAATAGGACAAAAACAACAAAAAGAAATAAAAATAAAAACAGGCGAATATAGAAACAGAAAGCAAGTAAGCAAATTTATTACGTCGAGCAACAGCAGGAGCAGACATCGACATCGACATCCGCACACGAATATTAAGTGAATAAATTTTATGCAATTTATGACAAGTTTTTGTTTTCGAGTGGTTCATGTGATTGGATGTGGTGGGGGCGTTAGCTTGTCCTACAACTAAAACACTGCCGCATACAACAAAGTTCAAATCAGATGTAGTACAGCTTGCGCCATAGTTCGTATCCTTGATTCGTTCCTTTTACTCACATTTTAGTGTAAGCGAAACTATCCCATTCGATGACAAATTTTTATTTTTATTTTCTACACTGTACCTAGTCCTTGAGACTGTTGTTGTACAATACTCTTATTGTTGTGCTGTATGCTACACTGAAAATTTTTATTTCTTAGCCAAGCATTCCGTACATAAGTTTGTTTCATGGCGAATTTCTTGTAAGGCCTCGCTTTCAAACATATTACGGCACCGATACTCAGACAACACACACGTATGTATGCGGTGTACCATTTGCTATTTGCTACATTTTTGCGGCAAGCTTGTCTCGTTGTAAGTTTTGAGGGTCGAATGGTGTTTTGGGAGGGTACACAATATTTTCGGCAATAAAATGTTGCCGCTAGTTTTTTTTTTTTTTTTGTTTGCATTGTCAGGATAACAGCACATAGGATGGCATTTGTATGTTCTCTGGGAAGTTGTACGTTCTTCTACATGTATGCATGATTGGAGGTGTGAATGAGGTTGGTTGGGGGTTTTATCACTTCTCTACGGAGTGTTGGGGTAGGTTTAGGTATTTGACTATTTCACTACACACCTGGATGTTCAGTGTTCATAACTTTTGTGCCGTTTTGTGTGTCTGAATGATTAATTGTCCTATTTGTTGTGAGTGGGTTTTTGTGTGTGTTTTTTTTTTATTTATTGTGGAAGCGTCCAGTATACGGTGTTGCTGTTGATGAACGGCGCAAGCCTCTTCGAAGGAGACTATCCTTAATAAAAAAAAAAAAACATTATACCAAAAGAAATGTATACATATTTTTATCGTAATCGTGCGAGCTTCGAGTGTGTTGTGAAAAACCAACATCCTTAATGTGATTTGCAATCATTTCCTAAAATACGATGCTTTCTTCTTTTGATTCATTTTTAGTCATCATGGACTAGTAGCAATTTCCTTAAGGGGATATTTTCTCCTAGGCCTAGGTATTTGGTCAAAAGAAATTGTTAATACTTTTCTCCAATTTATCTTTTTTTACCATAAGTAAATAAAATGAAAAGTAACATGCGTCAAATCTACTTGGTGTTTATATGTAAAGATAGGTTATCCCTTTGGCAGTTTATTGGAAAGGGGTTCTACAGATGATAATATGTGCCAACCCTTTTCAATCGTGGGTTTTTATCCTGTATACGATACCTACATACTGGTAAATACACACAAAGCTCGAATTTTCATCCATAAACATTTAATAAGTGCAAGTTTTCCCAAAATTTCCTCTTCTCATTGGTGGGAAAATGTGTATTCTTCGCATCATTGCTCCTAGATTGACGGAAAAATCGACAATTCTGACGCTTTTATAATGAAAAGTGGGAAAACCAACGAAAAGCTTAAATAAGGTTACGTTTTTTCCCTTTGGGTACGGAACCTTAAAAAGGTGAACAAATTTAAAATCTCAGTGCAACTTACATTGCTTAAAAGTAAAATTAAAACGCAATTTCCTTACAAACAAAACAAATCAAATATTCATACAACATATGAAAAAAAAACCCGATAATCGAACGTCTACGTCAGAATTTTTATGTGTATGTAGAATAATGCATTCACTCGTTTTGATCTTATATGTCTCTTCGAAAAGGAAATTGTATAATATGTATTTTTTATGTAGTATAGGATTATTTTAGGTGTTTTAACAAAAACGGCTTATATTTTTCGATTTTTTGGAAATGAACATACATGCAAAATATAGGGATTTTTTTTTGAGATTTCGTTGAAAAGGAATGCTCATAAAAAAGGGGAAAACAGTCTTAAAAGTCTGGGAACACTGTTTCGTGTACACCAACGACGATGCTCTGTTTGAAACGGTTATGGTTCGTTGTGTCGATCTATAGCAGTGCTACCATATTCTTGGAAGTGAGTTATTATACAATTTGGTAATTTTTATCATACGAGACCTCAAATTACTATCATACAGAATTTCGAAAAGCGTTGTGTGGTGTTCATAGCTAGTAAATAATAATAATACCTCGATTCATTATACAATGTTTGTTTAGCGGGACAGAACATTAAGATGAATTTATAGATTATATTTGGTCATAAAGGTATATTATATCAGAGAAAACTTGTGCACAAACGATCGATTTCAAATTCAATTAATTTAAGTCAATTGAATACAATCACAGAAAATCCAATTAATACAGTGATGTGATTGTGAAATACCATAACGAGATTTCAAATCATAAAATACAATGATGCGGCCATTAAAATGCCATAAACCATCACCAGAACTTTTTGCCTTCAGCATAAAAGAATCACAACATTAACAAAGTAACTGTTTTGCCTTCAGCATATGAATCCGAACACAAGTATCATTGCATCATCCATAGTCATACGAAGAGAAAAAGGGATCATTGGATCTCATTAGGGTTAGTTCTAAGAATTCTGTCACGACGCGACGTATAGTCTAAGATTTCGCCCGACCAACGGTAAGGAATCTGAAGTTTTTTTTTGAGTAAGAAAATAAAAGATGTTGAGAAAGTAAAAAGCAAGTGTTTTTTTTTTTTTTCAAAAACATATTTTCCTTAAACGAAATTAGTATCTATATGCGGGGTGCAAACTGGGGTAACCATTCAGCGCTTGAATAGATTTGGTTTATAATCTAAGTCTCTCAAAATCTCGTAAGTGCCTCCTAACTCATAATGTTATTTAGCTCAGTTAAATTAATAATTCATTAATTGAACATTAATAAGGAAAAGAACGAAAATGTCGAGGCGTTTTGCTAACTTAATGCTGACATTGAACTTTTCGGGCGTTTTTCTTTCCATTTGAAAATATTATTGGAAATGCAGAATTAGGTATGTTTCTCTTGATAGTCCACAGAATTTGGACATCGTCTAATCTAAATAATGGCTTCGGATACTATTAGTTGCAAAGAACGAAACAAAGATTTAAAAGCCAGATCTTAAATAGATCACAGTTATAACCTACGTAAAACGAAACAATTAAAGGTTTTTTTTTTTTGCTTTTTTGGATCATTTAATTTATTTTTATTATAACCAATTTAACAAAATAGACGCAAGATTTTCCGACAAATGACTTCAATAATTTGTCCGTATAATTTTGACAGTTTCTTTTGAAAACTCAATTTACTTAAGAATGCTTTTCCGACAAATGACTTCAATAATTTGTCCGTATAATTTTGACAGTTTCTTTTGAAAACTCAATTTACTTAAGAATGCTTACTAGAAATGACTATGCAAGTGTTTTAGTAATACCATCCACAATGGCCGAGAGTGTTGACAATTTTCATTTTAGTTAAAAAGTATCAAATGTCTGATAAACGTAGTAGATTTTGTGCGACAATAAAGGATGTGTTTGAATTTAAAATAAATAAAATTTGCAAAATGTTTGGTCTTTGGTCAAAGTTCAAAATTAGTGTATCGCAAGGAGAGTAAAATATCCGTCGTAAAGAGTTGTACAAATTTCAATTATGTCTTAATGGACTTTAAGTAAGTATTCCTTGTATTCGTTTAAACCTCTGATGTAAAGTGTTTTTTTATGGAAAGGAATCACAAAACTCGTATTGAGAACGGATTACTTCCAGAAAAAAGAAGTGGTGAAATAGTGATTTTCACAGATGGATCCATGATGGATGGCAGAGCGGGTGCCGGTATCTTTTCAGAAGAGCTGGAACTAGCCCGTCACGTTAGCCTCGGGAAACACACTTCTGTATACCAGGCTGAGATGATTGCATTGCTGTATGCGTTGGACTACTTGCTTGAGGGTCAGATGGAGGGAAGAAATATCCTTATAGCACTGGACAATCAGGCGGTGATCAGATGCATGGAGCAAGCAAACATTACAACATCGTTGGCACTGGAATGTGTACTCAAGCTCAATAAGTGTTCATCTAAAAATGAAGTAACACTGACTTGGGTACGAGGACACATAGGGATCGAAGGCAACGAAAAGGCGGACTCCCTTGCAAAACAGGGGTCAGCTGGAAAGTTGCTGGGACCAGAACCATTCTCTTCAATTGGCAGAGGAATGGTTGAACAACTGATTTACAACTGGATCACGGCAGAACATCTGAGAAGATGGTCAACCATGGAACAATGTAGACAGTCTGAAATGACAATTAAATGGCCGACCTGCTCCACTCAAAGAAGGGTTCTAAGCATGAGTCGAGGAACACTGAAATGGGTGGTGGCTTTATCAACAGGACATGGTAACTTCGGGTATCACTTAAGGAAGATGGGCCTGTGGCGTCTCGTATTATCATTTCATTCGTTATTATTTTGTATTTTACTACTAAGTATTAACCACTATGGTATTAGGCATACTTTTATCATCTCATCTCTATTTCGCTTTATATTATGTACAATGTAGTTACATACATACTCATACATTCGAGAGTTTTCCATTAACCGTTCGGGTTAATAAGTTAGCAGAGTTGCGTTAGCCTTTAAATCGACCAGTCACCTACTCTTCGCTCCGATCCAACACAAATTATCTTTGTTAGTTTTAAGTTACTTTTATAATAAAACGTGAATTATATTACAAACTGTTTCGTTATCCATTCGATCTCCACAATTGGTGACCCCGACGTGATTTTTTTTGTCAAAAAGTGTGAGATTGCTTTTAATTGTAATCGAAAACAAAATTTTAACTTATGTCCAACGACGAAAAGCGTGAGAATGACGGCGGTGGTAGTATCGGAGCAGCGGGTAACGGGAGGACGATAACGGGAAGCCAAGACGTCGATTCTCTCGAAACTGTTTCTAGAATCGCAGTAAAAATTCCTCCGTTTTGGCATGAGAAACCGGAAATTTGGTTCGCGCAAATTGAGGCACAATTCGAGATAGCTAGAATTCACCGCGATTTGTCAAAATTTAATACTGTCGTTAGCGCTATTGAATCAAAAGTGCTGACACAAATTTCGGACGCAGTGCTCTCACCGCCCACCAGCGACAAGTACGAAAACTTGAAAAAAGCCATCATCGAACAGTTTGGCGACTCCGACCAAAGAAAAATCAAGAAACTCCTCTCGGAAGTGGATTTAGGTGATAAACGCCCCTCGCAGTTGCTCAATGAACTCCGTAGCTTGGCTGGAACTCAAGTAAATGGCGATTTCCTAAAATCATTGTGGCTGCAAAGACTCCCCGGGCAGGTGCGCGCAATTTTGCAAGCATCTAGTGAAGAGCTAACAGCGCTTGCCAAACTGGCTGACAAAGTGATGGAAGTTGGAGACTTCAAAGAGATAATGGCCGTCAACTCTCCACAGCGAAGATTCGAACCATCGCCAACAGCGGCTGATGAAATGTCACTTCAACGTCAAATCCACCAAATTTCGTGTCAGTTAAATGAATTGATGAAGAAACAAACGAATAGCATACCGCACCGAAGCCGCAGTCGTAGTCGCAGTCGTCCGCATCGCCGCCGATCGGAAGTAAACGAGGATTATTGTTGGTTTCATCAGCAGTTCGGAGTGAAAGCAAGAAATTGCCGCGAACCCTGCAAGTTCAAGTGCCCTACTTCAAAAAACTAATTCGCGGCGCATTGGTCGACGACAACATGAGTGAACAGCACGTTGGCCAATGTATTAGTAGGTTAGTTGTTCACGACAAATCATCAAAAAAGAATTTTTTAATCGACAGTGGGGCAGATATTTCCGTGCTTCCTCCAACTTACAACGATCGTTTTTCACCCTCTAAATCAACACTTTTCGCGGCGAACGGCAGCGAAATAAAAACGTTTGGCAACAGGCGCTTGACAATTGACTTGGGACTTCGGCGTGGTTTCACTTGGACGTTCATGATAGCAGATGTATCCAGGCCAATCATAGGAGCGGATTTTATAAAACATTTTGGACTCTTGATCGACCTAAAGAAGAACCAGTTAATTGACAGCAGTACACAAATTGGAGCGCAAGCAGTGGCCACAACCGGCAACACAGTAAGCATTAGTACGTTTAACACTAATAACCCTTTCGCTGTAATTTTCACAGAGTACAAACATCTTACTGAGCTCAACGCCAACAAACCCGTTTCCGGTACCAACACGACTCATCACATAGAAACAAACGGCCCACCTGTGTACGCTCGGCCACGACGACTGGATGCTGCTAAGCTCAAGGCAGCGCAAGAAGAATTTCGTTATTTGATGGAACAGGGGATTTGCCAACCCTCTAAAAGCAATTGGGCAAGCCCTCTGCACTTGGTCCGAAAAGCGAATGGTGATTGGAGACCATGCGGGGACTACAGGGCTCTTAACTCCATAACGAAGCCTGATCGATACCCCATACCTTTCATCCAGGACGTCTCGAACATACTGCATGGGCGAACAATCTTTTCGACGATCGATCTCCAGAGGGCGTATCATCAAATCCCCATCGAACCTGCCGATGTTCCGAAGACGGCCATAATTACACCTTTCGGCCTATTTGAATTTCGGTATATGACGTTCGGATTGCGCAATGCTGCGCAAACATTTCAGCGTCACATGCATGAAGTACTTCGAGGCTTAGAACATTTTGCTTTCCCCTACCTGGACGACATATGTGTGGCATCACGCGATCACAACGAGCACGAGTCTCACCTTCGAGAGGTTTTACAGAGGCTGAGCTCTCATGGCCTTACAGTTAACGCATCCAAATGCATGTTAGGGAAGGCCGAGATACGATTTCTAGGCCACCAAATCAGCAGCGAAGGAATCAAGCCACTGGAGGATAAAGTAAAGGTTATTCAGGACTTTCAGAAACCAACGAAAGCCAAGGAATTAAAGAGGTTTTTGGCAATGGTAAACTTTTACCGACGTTTCTTGCCCGATACGCTCAGTAATCAAGCAGTTCTTCAAAAGCTCGTCAAAGGTAACAAGAAAAACGACATGAGTCCCGTCGTTTGGACCGAGGAAGCAGAAATGGCATTTCGCCGATGCAAGGCAGATCTGGCTAACGCTACGCTTTTAGCGCACCCGGCGATCAATGCGCCTCTTTCGCTCAATTCCGATGCTTCGGATTTTGCAGTGGGCGCCGTGCTTCACCAGATCATCGATGGAGTTTCGCAACCATTGGGTTTCTTCACTAAGAAGCTGACCGAAACGCAAAAACGGTACAGTACATACGACCGGGAGCTGCTGGCGATTTATTTGGGAGTGAAGCATTTTCGACATCTAATTGAGGGCAGAGAATTCAGTATAAAAACGGATCACAAGCCACTTGTCTTCGCTTTTAGGCAAAAATATGAGAAGACTTCGCCGCGGCAAAGCCGACAACTCGATTTCATTGCTCAGTTTAGCACCGACATTCGTTTCATCAAAGGTGCGGACAACAACGTAGCTGATTCATTATCACGAGTGGAAGAGGTCAGCACACAAGCTATCGATTTGGACGCTATCGCTATGGAGCAAATTAAAGACGGAAAATTCGAAGAAGAAGTCAAAACAGGTAACTTTGGTTCGAACTCACTAACCGTTAAGCTACTTAGTCTTCCAGAATCCAAATCACCTGTATACTGCGATGTGTCGTCGAGCCGCATTCGGCCAATAATCCCAAAAACCTTACGTCACATGGTCATGAAGTCTTTGCACGGCCTATCACATCCAGGGATAAGAGCGACAGCGCGAGTCATCTGCGAGCGTTACGTATGGCCAGGTATGCGGAAGGATATCGTTACCTTCGTACGCTCCTGCCCAGGTTGTCAGAGAAGCAAAATACAAAAACATAACCGTACACCGTTGGCAACGTATGCGCACCCCGAAGGTCGATTCGAACACATTAACGTTGATCTTGTTGGTCCACTGCCATCATCACAAGGTAATCGATATCTTCTTACATGCATCGACAGATTTTCTCGCTGGCCAGAGGCTTTCCCTTTGCCGGATATCACAGCCGAAACCGTGTCAAGAGCTCTGGTATCTGGTTGGATTTCGCGGTTTGGAGTTCCTTTGCGAATTACGACAGACTTGGGCCGCCAGTTTGAAAGCTCAATCTTCAGGGAACTAACACGACTTCTTGGGATTAAACACTTGAAGACAACCCCCTACCACCCCCAGGCCAACGGCATGATAGAGCGATGGCATCGGACACTCAAAAGTGCCGTCCGTTGTTATCAAACACAAGATTGGTGCGAAGTTTTGCCATCAGTACTGCTTGGTCTGCGATCGGTGTACAAAGAAGATTTAAGGTCAACGCCCGCCGAAATGCTTTATGGGACATCGTTGAGACTTCCAGGCGATTTTTTTGGTTGCCAACAGTCAACATACATCGAGTCAGACTTCGTAAAAGGCTTAAAACGTTCCATGGCAAAAACAGTTTCGACAACACCGACTGCACATGATGACAGCAGAGGATTCCTACAACCAAATATAAATTCAGCGACACATGTTTACGTCCGAAACGATGCAGTCAAGTCGCCACTAACACACCCTTACGAAGGTCCCTATGAGGTGCTGGAAAGAAGTGACAAATATTTCAAAATCCAACTACCCAAACGAACAGCCAAAATCTCAATAGACCGTTTGAAAGCTGCTTTCGTGTACAAAGACGTTTCAACATATTCAACAACATCAGTTTCACCAGATACAAAACGCCCGAAACAACATCAACCGCTAATGGCTTCGAGGACGTCTACAAGCATACAACAGCCCAGTTGCACAACTCGATCGGGAAGAAGAGTTCGAATCCCGAATAGGTATCAATAGCTTGTTTGAATAATACATCTTTTCTTCATTCGTTAACCTGTTAACTAGGAGGGGAGTAGTGTGGCGTCTCGTATTATCATTTCATTCGTTATTATTTTGTATTTTACTACTAAGTATTAACCACTATGGTATTAGGCATACTTTTATCATCTCATCTCTATTTCGCTTTATATTATGTACAATGTAGTTACATACATACTCATACATTCGAGAGTTTTCCATTAACCGTTCGGGTTAATAAGTTAGCAGAGTTGCGTTAGCCTTTAAATCGACCAGTCACCTACTCTTCGCTCCGATCCAACACAAATTATCTTTGTTAGTTTTAAGTTACTTTTATAATAAAACGTGAATTATATTACAAACTGTTTCGTTATCCATTCGATCTCCACAGGCCTTAGAGAGGACGATACCTGCAAACTATGCCTGGAGGAATCCGAGACAGCGGCACATATACTGTGTCAATGTCCGGCATTGGCTGGCAGAAGAATGAAGATATTGGGGCATCACTGGGTGGAGACCCAGTCGATGAAACAGATCTCATATAAACAGATGCTAGCGTTAACACTAGGAATTGAACCCAGGGAAGAACTCTGGAGAAATCCAGAGAGTCTGTCTGGCTAAGATTTATAGTGGCAGAGAGATGAAAAGAGACCCGTCAATGGTGGTCTGATTCAAATATCTCTCAAATATATATATATAAAGTGTTTTTTTAGGGTATCGTACTTATGCGGCGCGATTTTTTTGACGATTATAGAGCTATGTCTGTTTGTCGATAAGGAGATAAAGACTACAGTCGTAGATGAATCGTTTTGTAAATGACGACTACACCCTCATCTTTTGTCCATCTGATAAACGTCGATATATATATAATCTTTGTTGCGCTATTCTCTTCTCCCGGCAATTCCTAAAGCTCATCTTATTTCAACGCTGAAGGTTGATTAGTAGTCCGTGGCTTAGGTGGACGCATCGCTAGAGGTACTATATTCCGATTCAACCTGCTCTTCCGCCTAGATGTGCGCGCTCTCGACTTCGTTCCCTCTATCTATATATTGTCACTTCTTCGGCATGATGGAGCAACGAACGTTTATGATTGGCTTTACTGCAAATGCCGTAACCTACTTCTTGCCGTGTATCCAATGTGCAGCAATGCGATGATACTCGTAGCTCTTCCACAGGAGACACCATCTGTGCAGTAATAGCTCATATACAGCTTATAATATACTATCCACACACAGCAACCCGACTGACGAGGAACTAAAGGATTTCGAGTGCATTATGACGGACATAAATCACAGGACATTAACATCTGCTTAAGCATTTCATAATAATAGGGAGCGCTGTCTCCCGGGAAAACAGAGTATGCATTCAGTTAATGCAGTAGAAGTATCCTTTTGGGAAATAGTGTCGCTTCTGTGAACGGATATTCGTCCGTACAACTTGTATGTATTATGCGGTTGCTGGGAGACACACACATACAGATGTATACCTATACATAAGGACCGTTTGCGACTGTAAAAGAAATACGGAAACCCTAAAAGAGACTTTTGTAAATCCTGCATATCCGGCGAGTGATGGAGCAACTCACTCCCCTCAGTAAACGTTGGAAAAATCCATAAAACCACATTTTTCTGC
Organism: Cheilosia vernalis; assembly: GCA_949126925.1. Classification (NCBI taxonomy): domain Eukaryota; kingdom Metazoa; phylum Arthropoda; class Insecta; order Diptera; family Syrphidae; genus Cheilosia; species Cheilosia vernalis. The sequence goes on from OX421362.1 coordinate 11,423,277, forward strand.
ATAATCAATTTCAATGTTGGCACATAAAACTGCTTTGGGACAAGACCTTGTTTTTTTTTTTTTCTTTTGCCTTTTCTGTGTGTTTATGGGATGGTGTACTCTGATCGCACATTAGGAAGTGCGATGCCTTAAAGGTTACTTTTTGGCGTCACCCCCGCCGCTTGTTACCATCTCCATATAAAACATGGAAATATTTTATTAAGATAAATTTTTGTCGGATTCATGACGTTAGTCCTTTACATTTTTTTTTTTTTTTGGTGGGTGAGTGCTCCTTCTGTGAGGATATGTATTTGCTTTCGCCGAAAATCTTCTGCTGTATTATTAATCACAATAAGGCAGCCTCAGATCGCAATGATATATATGGGATATTTTCCAGGTCAGAGAGTTGACTGCCAAAAGCAGATTTGAGCGGACTGGCAAAGGCCGTCACACATTATACACACGCCCATGGTCCTGTATGCTGTATGCATGTGCATACATTCGCTTCCTTTGGGATACGTACTGATATGTGTGGTGTGTGCTTTAAAGGATAATGTGTTCGATGGCAGTGAGGCGTTTTAATTTGGCTTTTCAAAGCTCTGCTTCTAAACTCGCATTAAAAATGCACCTCCATGAAGTGGGAGCACTCAGCCTCTTTGCACATTTTTTGGGTGGGGAGGCGGAGATGAAACATGTACAGTTTATGTTTCAGGGGTCTTGGCTAGGTAAGGACGACTAGCGGGTAATAGTTCTTGTTCAACAATCACTATTTCAATATTCAGTGAGTTCAGTTTGAAGGCGCACTAGCAGGCGTTTGAGTGCACTATAGTTGTTTAGGATGAAGAGCCATATGCGCTTGTGATTGGTGTTTACTACTGCTTTTGCTCATGGACCTCAATTTTGCTGAGGGGAATTTCTTAGTGAACACCCATGAATAGGTGAGTTTGAGATTTTGACATGGAGCGTAGAAGACTGGCTACCGGTGGTAAAGAAAGTTTATTTTCTGTTCGAGAGCACGAGAGCTTTACCTATGGAAAACAATTAATGCCGCTCATTTGCCTGAGGTTTCACTTATGTTTGACTTTTGCGCTGGTTTTCGATTCCCTTTCCACAATTTGAGGGTAAGCCGTGAGCACCTCAACGAATGCTATGTTACAGCCGTCAAATGGTAAAACGAACGATCAGTTCGTCAGTCAATAACAAAAGAGCGCCAAAACCGAACATCGTCGCAGTACTGCTCGCAACGCACTGCTTCGTTTAATTGGGTTTCACTGTTCCTTACACTCATTTTAAAATGTTCCCTTTTGCTTGACACAACGCTTACAATTTCCAATGCCTACCGGCTCCGGTACCACTTTCCAGTAAATCAAGCACACTTCACCTAGTGTTACACTCTTGGTCCTGATTTCAAATGAAAAGACCAACGATTCAAGAAGTACACACACTCAGTAGTCAATCACCCTCTGATTGAAGGTGCAAATCAAGAGGAACATGGTAACCTGTTCTTCCCACACTCAGTAATCGAAAACTTTAGCCATTCAATTGAGAAAATTTCACCCTCAAAACTTTGCTTGAGAACTACCATCAAAGTATAGCGGCACACACGTCAAATTATGAAATTATATGCAATATCCACTAAAATGCAAACGAACGCAACTCATGAGGACTTACTACTTGAACAGGCACCTTACAGCCAACACCTGCCGTGCAGCTCATCCGAAAATGTCACGTGCTTTGGGGTCCTCGAAGGGTGTGATTGGAAAATTCTTGAAACCCACTCCCACAGTCCGCCGCACCAGGAGAGAGTTTTAGCTAGTTTGCACCTTGTATTCAAACTGAATCTTTTTGCATTGAGTCATGAAAAATTCATACCCTGAAGGACGACTGTGGTTAGTTTTGTAATAAAATATTCCAAATGTTGCACACCACAGAATAGAGAGAGGTCACAACGACGACGACGTTCGAAAGGACTAGTTATACAGTGTTGGGAAAAAAAAAATCGATGCAAAGTGTTAGCATAACAATTCAAAATATTTCCCCCACTCGTCGTTTCGTGTTTGGGTTGTGATTTGCTTAAGGACTTTGGCAAAGGCAACGACGTCATTTCCTTGAATTGACAGTGTCCTTAACGCCCGCCGTGCCATCTAGGACTTGTTGTCTAGCATGGGGTAGAAGGAGGGCGATATGTTTTTTTGTAGAACTGAAGGTTGCTTGTCCTGGGTTTTATTACCCAGGTTTCTGTTTGCAATGATGTTTTTTTATGTCCTCGCTGTGAGTAGGTTCTAGGTTGGTGTGGTTGTGAGTTTCGTATCAAGCCTCAGCAGAAGTGCTGACTGCTGAGCTTAAGGCAATGTAATACCCATCTGAGAGGTTCGTATGCATGATTGAGTCTTTATGCAAAGGCATCGTCTCGGGCATGGGGGCAGGCCCAGGATACCAGCACTACTGCACATCGGTATATCGCGACGGCAAATGAGTTCTCATTGATTCCAAGTTCTACTCGCTTAAGTTAGAAGGAAATCAATTTCCTGTGGCAGCCTAAACAAAAGCTTTCTCAAGCATTGCACCATGCGGGTATTTAGTGTGCAATATAATATTTCCCTTGAGTTACAGAGTCAGGGTTGGTTTGGATTTATTGAAATGCCTCATATACTGCTCCTTATGAAGTTGCATTTGTTAAGGACCACCCACGCTCGGTGCACGATTGCAAACAATTGCAATACACGTACGTGAATGTCTTTGGTTTTTGGTTTCGGTGCCGATGTCATTGCGCAATACCTTCGGGCCACCTTTTGTGTGGTGTATGTGCCTTTGGAATAAATGAAACCATGACTGGGTACATGGGAATTTGGCAGACACACTCACAAAGTCATCTTAGTAGGCAAAATATGAAAACCATTCGGAGGATGTTTGCCTAGAACTTGAGGTCTGAGTACGAAATTGAATTGAGCTGTGCCGAGGCCATGTTCGTCTTTGGCAATGCCATCTGAAGGATAATATTTTACGGACGTATGAAAGTCAACTGAAAAGCAAATTGAAAGTAGAACAACAGATTGTCAAGTGCGCACATGAAGTACGAGTATGGGAGCAATGCTCGTAATATGGTTTTGACAGCTAGCACCCTCTGTATAGTTGGGACAGGGGATGGCTTTTAATTCGAGAAATGTTGTAGTATTTGGGTTTACTGTACCCAGAATGGAATTATTACTTTGAGTGGCTCAAATAGAAAAGCAGGACAAACAATTCCAAGGTTCTGGGTCCCACAACAGAAACTGCAAGTGCTTGTAGTCAATTTCTGTTGCAAGTTGAGTGGATAGTTGTTAATTTTAATTTGAAGTAAATTTCAATGGGAGTCGGAATGTTTGTGCAAATAACGATTTCAACTGAGTTTTGTTGCTTTAAGCGTGGCGCCCAATTTTGGACACGAATTTCTATTTTAAGTTGAGATTTTTTTAAAATCATCGTTTTACAGAGGCTGTTTTTTTTAGAGGTATAAAACTTGAAGTTGGCACCACTATTTTAACTGGCGACCATTTTGTCCGCTGTCAAGTGACTTTTTTTTAGTTTGGTTTGGCATTTCAACATTAATAGACTGACGCCCAGCGTTGCCAACCAATTTTGACGAAAAAAAGCCTAACTTGAAAAAAAGATGCCTTTTTCAATAAAATAATGCCTAGAATATTTTTTCATGTTCGGGAAATGGGCACAGTTTGAAGGTGGAAACACATTCTTTAAGACCGCACACCGAGGTCTTCTTTTTGCCAAGATTATTTTAAGAATGTTTTAAAAAAATAAAAAGTCAGTATACGTTGAACCAAAAAAAAAATATACCTATGTTTGAAATAAGAAAAAAGATGCCTTTTTGGGAAAAAAAGCCTTAAAGCCTTAGCTAATGAAAAAATGCCTAGATGACATGGAAAAGCCTAGGTTGGCATCGCTGCTGACGCCTGAACAACGCTTCCAAATTGTGCAAATTTACTTTGAAAATCATGATTCTGTTCGAAATACGTATCGCGCACTACGTACATTTTCTTAAGCGAATCTTGTTTAGCGATGAAGCTCACTTTTGGTTGAATGGATACGTCAATAAACAAAACTGCCGTATTTGGAGTGATGAGACACCGCTACATCCACAAAAACTGACTGTTTGGTGTGCTTTATGGGTTGGTGGAATAATTGGTCCGTACTTCTTTTAAAAACGATGCTGGCCTGTATAACGTTAAAGTTAATGGTGACCGCTATAGAGCCATGATTACTGACTTTTTCGTTCATCAATTGAACAACCATTATGTGCAGGAGCTGTGGTTTCAAAAAGACGGCGCAAAATGTCACACAGCTCGAGCCACAATTGATTTATTGAATTAAATGTTTGGTACCCGTTTAGTTTCACTTTGTGAGAGGCTACTATTCACATACACCCCTGTAGTGGTTGTCGATCGGGTCACCTCACAGCTTTTACATAGTCAATATTACTGAATCAATTTTAAATCAGGAGCTATGTCCCCAACCATCTTGATGCCTGCCATGTTACCATCCACATTACCATCTTTTTCAAACCGAAGAAGTGGACATAATGTGGGTGGCAAAGGGAGGAAGCAAAAATGCAGATGAATTGATTTGCTACGATAGGGTGATCAGTAGGGTAGGGCGGGGCTAGTTGGACCACTTTTTTTTTGACGCTTCATAACTTCCAATCTGTTCATAATTAAGCTATGAAACTAAAGTCAATAGAAGCATTGAAACTTCGACTTTTTAATGTTATTAACAAAAAAACAATTTATCTTACAGTTAAATAATTATTTTGACTCAAATACACCAAGTCCAAGTGGTCCAACTTACCCCACCAGCGGGGCAAGTTGGACCAGTGAGTGGGGTAAGTTGGTCCGAAACCTAAAAAACTGAAAAGTAATTTTTACAAAATACGAAAACGCTATAATTTCTTTCTAAAATGTATTTAAAATGAAAAAACACAACATAAACTTCAAAAAACGAAAATAAAAAACCGCTTTATGACGTTCTATAAAATAAATTTAGATAAGAATAAAAATATTATTTTATAGATTATGAATCGTATAATCGTTACTGCAATTTATGCAAATAAAGATGCTTCCTTGACATATTTTGGAGCATTTTGAATGGGCCCACTTTCGGCAAGTGTGACACTGCACCCACTCCTCCCCAGGTAAACTTTTTGAATATGCTTCCATACACATAAGACAAAACCAATCAAGATGTTTTTCTTCCTCACCACTGGCGGTCCAACTTACCCCGCACTGACTTTGTTGAACATTTTGTTTCACAAAGAAACAACTACACCAAAAACTTCAATTCCACACTCGAAAAAATAAAATACAATAACGGGACACATGAAAAATGTTTACCTTATTCTGATATTTGCACCGCTTCACAAAAAAAGAAAGAAAAGAAATAATTTTTTTTTTTTAGTTTTTACACTTAAAAATACAAATTTTAAACGACGCGCCCCTTTGAAAGTAAAAATGCAAATTCAACTAGTTTGGCTTGTGGCCGTAAGTCACACACTTCGATTGTGTGTCATCGTTGTCATGTAGGACTTTTAGTTTCTGAGTTATTCGAGTGGGCCTACTTGCCCCGTGGCCCAACTAGCCCCGCCCTACCCTACATTATTATTTTAAAATCCCAAAAGCAACCGAAATTTTTGTTTGTTTGCTTCTTACAGACAGAAACTCTTTGTACGTTCGTATGGAGGTTTGTTGTTGTAACGTCCTCCGCATTCGTATGGTAATTTCCCCTCCCCTCCAAGTAACAAACCCCATGTCATATGTATAATACCCTACCGTAAACGTTTTGAAAGCACCAGCTTTCAAACGTACAATCCATGGCCAGCTTTCTACACAGAGGCCCTGCTAAAAGGCCTTCCAATTGATTCATCAATATTTGGACAAGCATCCAAAAGTCAATTTTGCATTAAATTTCCTACCAAAATCAATCATACACAAATAGACCCTGCACACAAACAACCGACCAAAGTTTGATGAATAAGCCCGCCAACATGCCATTCAATGGTCCAAACGATAACGCACTCAACTTCATCTTCATTTTGTTCCTAGATTACTCGTACATTTTCGTTTGTGAAAAGTAAACTCCTTATATTCACATGTACATCAATTGCAAAGTTTCCTTTGAATGAAAAGATACTGAAAGATGCAAATGCAAACACCCCAATCTGCATGCTGGCGCTGGGTGTCAGTCAAAACAGTTAACAGTGGAGAGGTCAAACGTTCCATTTGGAAACGTCTACGGAAAAGTGCATCTCACTGGAATTTGTTGCGAGTGGTAAATTGAATAAATTGACAGTGAATAAGTGGTTTTGCCCCCAGCAAAGGAGTGCAAACTTTGCCATCGTTCGGTTTGGTTATTACAAATGGGTAAGCAAATGAATGCAGTCAATGATTTTGGATGAATGGATTCGACCGTTCACTGTGGGAAGTTACAAATTGTCCAGCATTTGGGAAGTCGATTAATGTTCTTCGAGTTGAGTCGTATGCACTCCCTTGACCTGCTTTCAGATCTAGTGACTGAAATAAATTTTGTTTGTGAATACAAATTCATCAAAGTGCCTGATGAAATGAATGCATTCATTGCGGGAAAATTGTGTCAAAATGGTTGTGTCAGGTACATACTCTCTAAATGTGCACTGCCATCGCAATGCCGTCTCAATTAAACTCATCAATGCAGCACTCTGTTATTCAATCACCAATGACTAGCAACATTTCATTAAGGATATTATATGGCCCCATTTATTGCCGCGCACCGATCTCTAGCTCAAGGCTAACCTACATACCGCCGCGTCGTGCCTTACAAAGGAATTCATTTGCAACAATTCTCATCATCTTTCTCTCCGTCAATAGAGGCATATCTAACCCCCTATATACACATACAGACTGGATACATACGAAATGTTTATTAAATATGCGCTTCATCGATTCTCACTTTCAGGACCTGGTATATCGTCGTCATCGATAGCCGACCGTATTCTGTGTTCATTTTCATCATCATCAGTAGACGGCATCGCATTACCATTCTACTCACTTGATCCCTCTGTATCATTGGCATGATGTGCATGTGCCTGCCGATAGTTTGTATCGCTGAAATAATTCATCATAATGTGTGTTTGCCGGTTCTATCAAAAGCACTGTCCCGAGATAACTCCTTCCTTTGATTGCTTTTGATTTGTATCCTTATACGCTTTACCGTACTGGTGGCAATATATAGTGCAATCGACAGAAGGTTAGAATTTCAAAGGAATTGCCATCATGTAGTTGCAGTTGCAAGAGGGGGTTGTAGGCATGGTCGTACTCGTACTGCTGCAATTGGATATGATTATATAGTACGGTAAAGACTGGAATGCATACACAGACTCAGACACACATCCTCATTACTGTGTCTCGTATTGCAAGTGCAGTTTGTTAAGAATTCATTGATCAGTGTAATCCGTTTTCTTTTACAAATACACCGAGGAGGTTGCAAGCTTTTGCTTGGTAATGAGAGAAAAACGTGGGCGAATGGTTAAGGTACACCAGTGCACACAATCGCCGTTCTGCAACGGATTATGGACTGTGCATGGAAACGGTGGCTTGACTAACACCCTAGGTCCACATGGTATGTTCTATGAAAATGCGAATCGCTTACCAAAGTTCTTTTTTAATTAAGACTCTTTTACGGAAAATGGGTCAACGGAGTGAACCTTTATGCATGCTTTCATATTTGTTTGCCAATTTGTATGTCTTTCGGAAGTAGCTGCTCCCCAAGCACTTGAAGGGCCCACGAATTTAGGTGGAAAACTAAGAGAATAAAGTGCACGACTGGGTCGCACGAAACTTTCTCGTTTAGTGCGAGTCTGACTGACATTTAGAGCCTTCCGCAAATCGAAAACTGAGAACACAATAGTTTTGAAAAAATTCATTTGAATCTAAGTTTGCATTTTGGTCAAAATTGTTGTTGGACCAACAGTGAATCCTTAATATCCCAAGGCTTTTAGATGCTCATTCAAAATCTACCCATTGTCCCCTCGGTCACGCACCTCAAAGTTCTTAATTCCTCCGTCTGATATCCTTCAAAATAAAATGTTGTGTGTAATCTGTTACCCTTCTTAAAGGGTGCAGCACACCAGAGAAGCTAACAAGACAACTTAAAGCTTTTATTCAGACTTACTCTCTCAGCTGCAACTTTCACAGCCTCACGGCCACAAAATTTGACTTCTATATTCACTTCAAAGGGCAAAAGAGTAAATGAACCATTTAGCGTTCCCAGACAAATTGCTGCTTATCCTTTAAACTTTTCTTTTTTTTCACTTGAAATTTTTCCAAGTCCACAATTAATTCAAAATCTCCTTACTCTCATTCATCCCATTCAGCTTAATGATCTTAAATCTGTTTATATATGGGGGGAAGGTAAAGACCCGTCTTTAGTGCAAACAAGAAGATTAAATACGCAATTAAGGGAATGTGAAAAGTCTTATTGCCAGTCTCCCTGGAATTGGCAAAATGACAGCAAACAGTCCGAGTTCAATCGACGTTCTCTTCTCATTAAGCAGAACCAACTCCGCGCAGACGGATGTCCCTTGCAAGTGCAAATATACACACTCCTTCGACAGTCGCAAAGGTAAACAAGTGGAACTCGTCTGGAAACTACAATTAAACGAAAGGACAAAAAATATATTTCCAATTTTAATTCTTCTTCGTCCAATCGCCCGAGTAAAAAGGATAACAAATTAGGGGCAAAAAACAAAAAGGTTGATAAGAAATTTAACAGAGTGTTGGCACGAGATTACAATAGAATAACAGTGTAAGCTAACAAAACTGCAACCAGCAGCGCTTGCTCCTTCTTCCTAAAACTGTATGTATAGTGTCCTCGAACGGATATATCACAAACACACGTACAAATGGCAAAATGGCAGATTACAAATGCAATTTCTGCCGTCGCAACTGCCACACAGACGTTAGACCACTCGCTTACTTTGTGAATATTTTTCATTTTGTGTCCTTCACAGGCTGGCCTTTTGCGCTACTCGCATTTTGGTCTGCTTTTCGGGATTTTAACTACGTTACAAACTGGAGATGGCATTTTCATGAGTCCATGGAACTTATGCTGGCGCTACAAAAACGCAGGCAGACTCCGTAAGAGGAAATGCTAAGGAAAGCGCTGCCCAAGTGCACATATACATGCATTTACTGCTAGCGTATCAGTAGGAGTACCTACATAAATTCACTTCTTACTGCAGCTGTAACGTAGCGGGGCGGGAAACGGCAACCGAATGCAATGGAATGAAAATGCTGCGTATAGAGTTTTAGCTCACTGCGATGGCAGAAGGATATTTCAAAGCAACTATCGCAATTGAATAATATTTGAAGAATACTTTTCGCTGCACGAATGTATAGGAACACCACCCAAGGACGACAGCTATACTGTGGCGAACGAAGGATCTATAGAGAGAAGCTGCAAAATGAAGTGCTTAATGTGGAGAAAACGCCGAAAGGATATTTTACTATAGCGCGTACGGAATGCATGTGAGGAAGGAACACTGAGATGCGGAAGGATTTGCCATCGTGTCCTTCTGAGATTTGTGCAAATGACATTTTAAATGGAAAAGTTGAAAATTATTCAAAATGGTTGAGGAGAGTCTCCGAGTTTTCGGACTTTGAATACGAAATCGGATTTTATGGGTGGTCCAGGACTTTTGCACTGCTCTACTTACAATCGCTGGGGAATTAGGAAACTGCATAATAGAAGGGCAGCTTTGGCATTCGTTTCTGATTTCGATTCGCCGGATGAAGTTGATAGCTGAAATTATTTGGGTGTAGTATTTTTAAAGAGCAATTTATCAGCAAAGTGTTGTGTGATTTATGGGGCCAATACATTTTGGCACTCAAGTTGGATCGGTTCATGGTTTTGACAGAATAAACAAAACTAACGGTACACTGTGGTAGTTATAGATTTTTCCAAATATTCCTGAGTCAAAGTTATCCTTTAGTTGGTGGGATTTGGTCGACAGTTGGAAAGGCTCGGCCATAAATAATTGATCTGATTGACTCTGGCTTGGGAATACACATCTTGTTCATCGTTATTCTACGCTGCGGCATCTATCCGGGGCACTTTACCTAGTGGTTACAATGATACACACGTAATTTGTCATCTCATAAGGAGACACCATCGCCTATAACTGTCCACTTGAGAAAATGAACAATTTCTCTCTCTCTATCTCAGTAAAACACACACAGTTTTTAAACGAAAAACATACCCGTCACCCAAAAGAGCTATTTGTCATCGGCGAAGTAATGACAGTGACGAATAACGAACAATTTCGCCCGAACACCTCATTTTCGTCGCAAAAACGTTTCTTCTTCAATTAAGGACTCGTATCTCTATCAGCAATCTACGTCCTGGTGCAGGTAGGTACTCACTACACTCACGAAAGCGCCATTTCCTCATGTTTCTCTTACGTATTCTGTGTCAATGACTTTGGCGAGGAAGTCCTCTTAACCTGACGCGTAGAATGAGTGTCTCTCACGGAAGGTGGTTCATTTTGAAAGCTGCGTATCTTACGCAGCCGTTCCTATCGTCGTGTTCTTTTTTAAATTGGATAGTTTGTATGGTCCCCTATCTATCATCTTTAAGGTTTTCATAACCACTCACCTGGGGGGAAAGCTATTTATTGAATGGGGGTGTTGGGGGGCTATAAAAATTCACTTCGCCAAAGGAGCGAGTGTTAAATATGCAACTTCCTCGAAAGATTTCTTCAAAGTACACCTGACGATAAGAATGACAAAAATCAAGAAACACGGTATAATACCTCGTATTTTATGGTTAAGACACAGCATCACAGGGAACGTGATTATAATGAGGGAATTTATGATATCTGCCTGTGGTAATTAGTGTGTAGAGCTAAAAAGAGAATGGAAAAAAACTGGAATCGACCGGTGAAACGTTCAAAAATTGTCTTGAAAAAACTTCCACAAATGATTGACAGAAGAGATCTGAAAACAAAGCGATTAAACGCTTTTTAACGGCGGTTCTAACAGCCTATTTATGACATAATATGAAGAAATGTGAATGCCTCTCGAACGATTAAATTTCGACAGTGACTGCGTGTACAAAAGGAATAAAAAACAACTGACAAAGCTGTACATAAATTCAAAAGTAAAAGACGTCAAAATCGAAACAAAAACACCTAAGGCGAAAAAGCTACAAAAACGTGTCAAAAAATTTGAAAAATCAACGAAAGACGTAAATAAACGAGACAATTCGCATTAAAGAAACTGTACTATGAATATATACTAAAAAATCTTGAACAAACTAAAGTAGTAGAAAACACATCAAATTTATGTTAAAAGCTGAAGAAAAATATGCATAAAACAAAAAACTAATGAAAAGGGAACACTTCCTGCTTGAAAAAAAAAAAAAACTACAAAAGTGGTAAATAAAGCCCTTAAACAATTTTTGATACATCAGTTACAAATGAAAAAGAGCCTTTAAAAAAATCTACTTAAGAACGGAGGAAAAATTCCTAAATTACCATAATAGAAATGGCTTGAAGATAAAAAGCCAAAAATCCGTCAAAGAAGCCATTAAAACGTAAAAAAGAGCAAATTCAAAAATGTCTTTTAAAAAATCGGAGAGAAAGAGAGGGCTAAAAAAAAACATAGGCCACCCTTATCAAAAAAATTTATGCAATAAGACTCGTGTCAAAAGAGGCGTAAAAAGTCAAAAACAAAAAAAAAAACTAAAACGGAGTCCAAATGAATAGCAAAACTTAGAAAGAAAAAAAAAAAAAAAGAAAAAAAACACAACATAAAAACATTAAAAAAAATTACGTGAAAAACGCTCCATTAAATATTTCACAAAAAAAAAATTTACTGTCTAGTTTCTGAAGTTTCAAAAATAAATATTGCAACAAAAAAAAAATGTTATTCTCAAGTTCCAGAAATTTTTTATTTTCTTGCAGTTATTTATAAGAATAAGATCACAAATCAGGCGCCTTAAGTGTCATGGATATTCTACCCATAATTATAGAAACGCAAAACGGAAATGGACACAGGTTCTGCCGGCTCCAGGAAATAACCCCCCAACGAAATAACCCCCAAATAGAAAATGAAATAACCCCCCAAAATTGGCGATTAATTTCACTGTGAAATTATACCCCAAATCGAACATGAAATTAGTCCCCAAAATGGTATGAAATAAGTCCCCAAGACGGTATGGAATAAGTTCCCAAATAAGTAAGAAATCGGCGCTGGCGCCCTTCTCTCGAATTAATATTAGTTTTTGAGACAATGGTAATTTGCGCAAATTATGAAATGTGTATGGGGGGGCATGCTGCCCCCCTGCAACCCCCATGCTTGGGTTTACTGTTGGATTACGGGGTGGGTACGAGGTTTTTTCTTATATTTTTTGTTAAATTTTCAAATTTCATACTTCAATTTGGGGAGTTATTTCACTGTGAAATATTTGAAGTATGAAGTAAGTCCCCAAAAATCCATGAAATAAATTCCCAATTTTGGGGATTTATTTCATGTGAAATAAATCCCCACCTCCATACAAATTTTGGGGGGCTGTTTCATTTTTCTATTTGGGGGGTTATTTCGTTGGGGGGTTATTTCCTGGAGCCGGTTCTGCCCACCAACATTTCCGCAATCGCTTGAAAACATTTCTATTTCTGATTTGAAACACGTGAAATGACAGAGGTAATTAGTTTTAGTAAATTGAACCAACAATCAGTTACACTAACAAAATAAATAATTGTGCGTTCATCATTTCCGGAAGCCATATTGTTTTATAGGAACGCAGAATTTCTTTAGTCATCGCTATAAAAATATCAACATGCGGAGCTTTCTTATAATTCCTATTACGTAAACAAGATGGCCGACCTAAATACGTGTCACGTTTTTTGCGTGTTAGGTAATGCTGCTCCTTTCGGTCACACGGCTATTTGGTATTGAGTAGGTATCCCTTAATTTTCCGTGTTGGGAATGTGTGACCGTGTTAATGCAGCATTAGTAAAGTTGCGAATTTTCAATTATTTTAACAGATCGTTAACACACTTTTTCTCATCACCACCAAAACTGAAACACTAATTCAGTTTGGCATTTTTTCTGAAAAAAAAAACTTTTCTCAACCTGACAAATTTGAATTGTTTATTATGCGAAAAAGAAAAAAATCTTCATTGTTTATTGGAAGATGTTGCAGACAAAATTATGTGGAAATTGTTGGTAGATGTTGCAGACAAAATTATGTGGATTGAAGGTATGAAGAATCAACCGTAGAAAAAGATAAAAAAATATTGGCATGATTTTTGTTTTAGATAATGGAAAGAGTAAAGGCAAAGATGATATCGATGAAATCCTTTTTGATCTTGACGAGGATGTTCTAATTTCTATTTTTTCCGACAACTTTACAAAGGAGTTAACAATTTGGAGAACTGTCAACTTGACGAGGCCACACTTTACTCTGCTGTATCGGTATGGATGGAGTGCAAAATGTAGCGAAATTTTAGTCAGTATATTTTGTTGCTGCAGTGCGAAAAATGTTTCGCAATATTACAATACCAGTTGCATCGAATCGTGAACACCCCTCAATTTGTTTGTTATTGCGATCTACCGTGTCTTTTTTGACTCATCTCAGAAAACCATTCAAACTTTTATTTAATCAAAATCAAAAATGCCCAGTACGATTTATATGTCAAAATATACAGTGCTAGTAAGTTCCAATTATTCTTTCTGAATTTAGCTGTTCACCAAGGCACATTCCGACCGGAAGTTCATTCCAATCTTGGGCTTTTTTCTATAGGCCAACCAATCCTTTGAATGTAACAGTGCGTGCAAACTCGTAGTTGCATAAAATGGATTGCCGTTATAGTTTACTCAGTTCTCGTCGATTAAGGCAAAAATGACTTCCACTTGGAAAAATGGAAAAACCCGGCTAAAATGGAGCTGGCTGTATAAGAAGAATTTTCCGTCGTCTACCAAAACCGCAAAGCAAATACCATTAGGATACCCAAATAGACACTTGCTCCGGCTACGTCAGGGCATAACACTCTTGTGCCTGATTACAGTAACAGCATCATACTCCAATGGAATGCTATTTCCAGCTGCACGAGAAATGTTTCAATTTGATTTCTCTTTGGCCTTGGGTTTTGAAATTTTGAATTCTAGTCCCTGTCAACGTGGGTGTCGCCAATCCAGGCTATGTATGTGTGTTGTTTTCTTATTTTTTTAATATAAAACATATATGTACTTTATTTATTTTCATCTTATTTGTGTTTCTCATCCGGAAAGTAGACTGTTTTGGAGAGCTTCCTTTACCCTTTGGCTGCCTTAGGGCTATATGTGTGGTACAGAGAGAAGACACGAAATCAGTAGTCCTTTGCTGAACGTGTAGGACATGTTTCTGAGTAGGATCAACTTTTGCATTCGGTTGTATTCGTTCTTTCGCTTTGGAAAACAATCTGAGAGATGCACAAATGATGGAAGCTTGGTCGGAGGGATAGCTGTATGCCGATAAGAACTACAACAAAAAACACATTTGACATAATCTGCTTGCAGACAAAGTTGAGCAAATTCCCGCAGTCACTCAAATTGGAGGAAATAATATTCTTCCAGTTGGAGTGGATATAATGTCAGACTTGCAGTGGAGCTGGTCTGTAAGTGTGCTCCGGCGGAAGCAGGGAAAAGTCAGTTAGTTGCATTTAGTTGAAGTTAACTCATGGTTGCTTGTATGTTCTGACACCAATATTAAGCACACATTCGAATTCTGTTGTTGAGTTACACTGCACTCGTATAGCGTAGTAATTCATGGTCAACCCATAACCCTTCCTGGTCTAGACAAAGTCAACACATCTCTTGGCTTGTTCAAAAAATGGTCTTCAACAGCGTACTCCAATGTGACAAGTTCCGTCGATATCACTTTTGTTTGGAACAGCCTCGAATATATGCTAAATGACCTAAGATCGAGTAAAGTCTTAAAGGTTCTAAAAAGATCTAAAAGAAAGTATGTCTGAGACTTACATGGTTTTATATATTTGGTCCCTTTAACTGTAGGCAGCACACGAGACTAGAACCCGATTTCGAAACGCTCAGTTTTGCATAAACAGTTTTTAAAAAACATAAAGGGTCTATATTCAAACGAGGAAGAAGCTTCAGTCTACCCTAAAAGTTTAAAAATTACCTCCTTCCATAATATCTTAGCCAAGAAACCCAACAAGTTTATTAGCCTAGCCTGGCATAAGAGAATGTCTTAATTGCAGGTAGTTTTGCGAACAAGATTGCAATTTGTTCATATCAAACGACAAATTTACAACTTCGTTCGAATAACGAATCACCTCTGCTGCAGCACCGTCCCAAAACAAACTCAAAAGATAATGTAAAGCCAAACCCACAAAAAGTTTGTCATTATCCAAGTTCCCAAGTATACAATGTTCGCTGCTTCTCCTCAGAATCAGCGAATACCGATCCAAACAAGGGTTGTAACAAATTGTGAATAAATAAAGTATCAACCTGTGCTATTCTTTCCATTAATCGATAGACGTAGCCTGATGCGCTAGTACCAACGTCAAGAAACCACCAACATCATGCAGCAGCAGAAAGGACAAAAAAAAAGTTCCCAACGAAGACGGGCAGTGTACAAAAAAAAAGGACAATGAAGCGAACAAAAGTCGGTTAAATGGAAAAAGTTCCTCTTCCGTGATTTATGCTAAATAGGCTACTTTACTTCAGAAGTAACACAGAAAAAGGACAATTTAGCGGATTCATTGAATCCTTCAACTGATATTCAAATGGAAGGTGGCGGTGGTGGAGTCGTGGTAGCGGTAGCAGTGTCAGCATGATGGGTGGAAACAACTAAAGGAGCAATCCGTTGAGCAGAGTGAAGTATCCTTCAACTTTCATCCTGACATCACAACAAGCGCAAAAGAACCAACTGAACAAGGGACAAAAGAAGGACAAAAATGACTTAAATAAGAAAACCCTGACTTTCAAAGTTGCACACACATATATCCGTAGTCTTGACTTTATCTCTGTGGTAGGTGTTGGTCGATTTTTTGTTCTTTTTTTTGCGAAAGAAAACTTTTACCCACTCAACAAGAACTGAAAAGAAAACGGTCTTCGAGAAGATCCAGAACGTTGATAGTGACAGGTTGGTTTGGATCTGTGACAGTTCCCCACATTTTTTCTTTTTTTGTGTTCTGCTTCTTTTCCAGAATACGACGAAGAACATTTGCACTTTGGTAAATGGTAACCATTGCAGTTGAAGAGCAAAATGCCCGCAAGGACATGTACACCAAAGAAGAAGAGCACACAACTTGAGGTTGATACGTTTCCTAATTTGAAGCTTCCAAAACTTGTGTATATGTGCATGTTGTACCAGATGTATTCATAGCCCGATTCAAGGTGTCTGCGCGATTAAAGTTTAGTTCCATGAATATCCTTCGACTGGCATTTGTTTTTATTTCTGGAGGGAGTTCCCAACAACGAGTGTATCTCCATTAAGAAAACTCATCACTCTCGGGTTTGCAAATGAGCCGCCGTTGGCATTTTCGGAATTAAAATCCTGATGATGATGATGATTTTCTGCCTCGTCCCAACGTCCCTATGCATATTTCTTGTGGAATTTTCCTTTTATTTGTTTCATTGATTTTCTCCGAGCTAAGCAAGAGTTGAGCTAAGATGGTCGCATAAATCCTGCCCAGGAATACACCCATATGCATGTATCTCTATTTTAAAACAAAGTTTTACCATGTAAATTGCAATTTAATGATCAAAACTTGATGAGTCCTGCAGAATTGTGCAGAATTCTTGCGGTCCAGTTTGTCGTCGTTTGGTTTTTAGGGTAGCCCTAGGCAGGGTTGGATGTAATCAAAGTTGCTCCTTGTTATGCGTAGAATGACGACGATGACGAGGAGAATGACGACGATAACGACAACGGGTGGTTTTTGTTACACGCTATACGTTATACCCCTTTGTGTTACATAGAGATGGGTATAAGATCCTTCTAAGTGATGTCAATTTATTGTGTTGTAGCTTTTTTCTGTATATATACACTGTTGTGCATCATTTTGTGTTTCTTTATTTTTTCATGTTTTGCCCTTTTTTCCCTCATAGCCGGGAAATTTTAACAAGAAATGGTTAAAGGACAAAAAGGATAATTTATGAGCAGACTAAATGTTGGCAAATGGGTGGTCAATTAGGAAAATTGCTTGCACCAGCAGTGGTGACATTTAGTGCAAAGGAAGCAGTTGGTCAGAGCATTGAATGAACGATAAAAAAGGACAGTATTGTTATGGCATCGTGTTAAGTTGTTAACATAATATTGTGAATCGTATCGAAAAGTCTTTGGGTTTAAGGACCATACCTACGATTTGGATGGGGAGGCTCTTAGAGGTGCTTCTTAAGTGGATCTACTGTTACTCTTGCGCTCTTCTTCTGGTTTATCAGAGGTAAATGTTAAACGTTCATTACTTTTATTCAACAACTAGCTGTGCCCGCAACTTCGTATGCGGTGTGCATAAGCCCCAAAGCAGAACAACGACCAAGAACCGCGGCTGCTGATAATGTTCGATTTGCGAAAATATATTTATTTGTTTCATGTTAGATTTTAGGTTGTAGCTCAGCTTCTAGAGGACATAGAAAGCTGATTGATGGCTTGAAAGAACTATGAAAGTGTTGGCCCTCCTGAGTATTTTATTTGGTTTGTTTCGATTAAGAATTGTTTGAGTAATGGTCAGTATAAGGCAGTAAAAGGCAGTATAGTCAGAAAAAAAAAACACATTTTGGTCAAAAACGCTCCTGAAAATAGGCATAGCAATGAAGGTAATAGCCTATGTCCTTCTCAGAATCTTAAGGAACATTTCAAAAAAAGTTTCATCGAAATCTGTGCAGTAGTTTTCACTCCATTAGGTAACAAAGGAAACGCCTACAGTTTAATTAAATGTATATAGATATAGATACCCATTCGAGTATGGCATTGTTCGACACCGAGCTTAAGGAACGGTGACCTAATTAAATACGAAATGGATGTCCACAGGTCTGCCGTGCTGTTTAATTAGACGCAGATGCCATAGGCCTTGGATAGCCCTGTTAAATCGGAGTTGCACCGGTGTGGAAACAAAACCAGTGTAACCACTTCTATACAATATGAGCAGGTTTCTAGATCTGCTAGGTTTTGCAAGTCCATCCAAAAAACTGTAAAAGTAAGACTATGGTATTTCCTCGATATATTTTAAGCATAACTATAGTCCATATAAACTTTGAACTAAAATACCTTTTTAAAGCAAGCCACTAAAAAAGTCTGTAGGTCTCTGCTTCGTTCAGTAATTGTTCCATCTTCAATAGAAACGCTTTTAAAAAAGCTTTGAGCTGAAACCTGTACACTCCCTTGAGTCTGTGCTAAGGAAACCCCTTCACAATTTCCGCAGACACCTAAAGTCATTATTCTGTACAATCAATGCTCATAACGGTGCAAGCAAAAAAGAAGAAGACTAAAAGTAGATAGCAAAAGTCAAATAACCACACATAAAATATAACAAATGAACTTCAAAGCGGGAATCTTGATAATCCTTCGAACGGAACAATTCGAACGAAGCTTAACACAAAAACGAGGATATCTCTCTGATTGCAGTTTATTATGAAATAACGCCTCCAGCTTCAATGCACAAGGAGAAATTAGTAAAGAACGAAAATCAAGCTTTTTTTCCTTTTGCGCAAAATTCAAATACTCGTACACATTCTCCCAAACTCCGGGATACCGTCTAATTTCCATACGATTGTAAGGATTCAACTCTGAATGTATATAGGCCAATTAATAGTCTTTCCGAGCGCATGGAATATTTGTGTGTTTTGCAATTTTTGAATATCTCCCTTAAGTGTGCAAAGGAGGAAAGTGTGAAAAAAGGAAAAGTCAAACGAAAAGACATTCATCTTTGAATGGAAATAATTCAACTCGGGGTGACATTTCTGACATTCCATGCATGGAAAAAAAAAAATATTTATTATCGCTGGGAAAAAATAAAGGACTTAGTTAGAGCATTTAGCACAGACACCTTATCTATGGGTTAGGGCAAAGAAAATGAAATTCCATTACCATCTTTTCTGGAGCACGAGCTATGAGTGCAACGAAGGGTGAAATGTAATAATAAAAAATGAAAATTACGTTTTGCAAGGGATAAAAAATGGCAAAAGGACGCTATCTGCAATCAAAGTCAATTCATCTATGAAGAAGAGTGTGCTTTGCTTTCTTTTTTGTTCATGTATTCTGCCTTATGTTCAATCCAATTTTTAGATCTGGTGGTACATATCGACCTCTTTTATTTGGATGGGGTTGTGTGTACGATTGCCTTTGGATTCCGCGTGGGTAGAGTGTGGTATTGTGCTAGTTTTTTTTCTACATAAATTCTAAATGCAAATTTTATCACGCTGCATGTAGTTTAGATGGACTTCATTTCAAAACACTTGCAACAGCTTTTTGTTTCAATTTTTTCAGATTATTATCATAGCCATTGTCGCATAAATACGGTGGTATTTGTTCGTCATCTGATGATGTTGTACTGAGAGCTATACAAATTGTGTAGATATGCATCCAAATAATGCATATAGCACAGCGCACATCCAACTGCGTCAGTCGTCCCCAAAGCTCTTAATTCAGTTACTGATACAGTTCTAAAAAAAATCATGAGTAGGTGCTCATAACTCAGGTATTAAATAATTAAAAAATATAAGCAATTTAAGTACTTGCAAATGGAGTAATATTTCGCATTTATTTCCAATAATGAGGCAAGCAGATGACTAATAAAGTCCCTTAATAAAAAAGCGTTCCCCTCAACTATATTTTAATAAATTGCAAAAATAAAATAAACATCAATACCGGTTACTCGATATGTTGATATTTGGCGAGATTTTCAGTCACATTTATTCAGGAACAATTCATTAAAATGAATGCGCCCTTTTCAAGAGATTTAATTAAAATGTTCTGATTGATAAGCTCATTCGGAACCAAAAAGCATGCACAGTAAAAAAACCCTATTCATTAAACCACACATACAAAAGTCGCATAATTGCAAATAATAAAGCCAATTACTGTATAACATCCTTTCCGATTCACCACTCCGGGTATCAGAATCAAAGCTCTTGACAGTGATAGAGTAACTTTCTATTCAAATATAAATACTTCACCGGAGCAAGCAAGCCCCAACAAAGGAACCCTCTCCCATCCCTTAGCTATCTTCATCCATGCTTCAATCATTTTAATATGATCTTATTTTTGAATTAAAATCTAATATCTAATAAAGGCATAGCCTTCGTTCATTCAGACAGAGAGACAGATAGAAACAAGGATGAGTGCTACTCGACCCTGCGAATTTTACGTCTTTGGTCGTTCCTGCTTAGCTTATGAGTAGATATGCCTCTCACATGGAGAAATGTAGCAGAACCGTTGGCAAAAAAAAAACACACACTTCCAGCCAAATCCAAAGGATGAAAATGAAAGGATCCAATTTAATTTTCCAAAACGACAGACTGGCAAAAAAAAATAAGCAAAGGAAAAAGAAAAGCAAAACTCTCCTCTCAACTGCAGGCGCACAGATAAGGAAGCCGCACCCAACTGAAAAAGGTACTCCAGCCAATATCCTGCTGACGGAGTAGTGGTAGACTCTCATCCACCACTACCACCACCGTCATCACGGCGAACTCGCATTCATTCGGTACAATGGCACATACGTATTATGTTAATGCCAGGTAAATGCGCATAATAATTTCATAAATTTAATGCTGGTGGTTCCTTCCATCCAACCATAACAAATCACATCTGCATATAAGTTTTATTGCGCGCCGCTTCCCCAACGTGAAAGTGGAACTTTCTGCGGCGGCTGCTGGAAGCTAGAGGTGCACGGCACAACCGACGAGGAAGTGAAGTCCGACTGACTGTCTGCCAGTTGGCTTTTCCTCTATACACAGTTGGCTGTCGGCTGAGTGTGTGCTTTCAGCCAAAGTGGGTGTACCTAGCTCATATGCGGTACAAGCGCAGCGCATAAAGGACTACGGGATATTAGCATTTTCAACATTTCGTATTCACATATTAAAGTGGATATAGAGCGATAAACCAGACAAATAGACTCACTCACTAGCTGACACATGAGATAAAGGGGTGAGGGTTTTCAGTATAATCTTTTATTTTTGTCTCTTTGTGTGAAATGTGTGGCAGACAGACAAACAGATAAAGCGACAGACAGACGACTGGCTTATAAGCAGATGCGGGCGTCAGAAAACCCTGTGTTCTTGCCAAACGGATGGCAATAGGGATAATATTGTTTAACTTGTTATTTCAAATGATGATTCGCAGATTAATGTATCGCAAATCTAGTAGATTGTTAAAAAAAGGGCGAAACAAAACAAAAATGGTGCAAATGCAAAAGCCTCACTGATAAATGGGTAATGTTGCTCGGGCGTATACGTAACATTTCAGATAAATTGAGTAGAGTCGTTTCCAAGCGCACAGTGTTCATCTGAAAGTAGTTGCTGTGAAATATTATGAATGGTTGGCCGATGCATTGCGGAACAGCTGATTGTGTTTATTATGTGGGTTAAGACAGTAGCGTAATCTGTGAACGGGTACGTTGGTCTTTCCTTCTTTTTTTTTTTTTTTTGGAATGGACGCAAGTTATGAGGGTTTTAGCTTAACTCAATTGTTGTTGAATTTTGACTGCTTCCGAGAGAGTGTTACCTTAATTTACATTCTCTAGTAGATAA
The DNA here is from genome assembly GCA_949126925.1 of Cheilosia vernalis. NCBI lineage: Eukaryota > Metazoa > Arthropoda > Insecta > Diptera > Syrphidae > Cheilosia > Cheilosia vernalis. Next base: position 11,445,026 of record OX421362.1, read on the forward strand.
ATGCCTGCTTAGCTTCATTAATGAAGAATGCTGTATAGATGGATCGTGGATGTATAAGTGATTCGGGGCGCGAACCATTTTCTGGTCCACCATAATATTTGGACAATGACAACAACCGATTACATGTTGAACCATTACCTATAAAACTCTCAACATTTTGGAGAGCTATTTGAAGGATTTCGAAAAAATTTGCTTACTTTTAAGCACTTCAAAGTCAACCGTCCATTGGGTAGAAAAAAGGACAGATTTCGAAATCTTTTGAGATTAATGAAAGTCTTTCGAAAAGAAAGTTTAAAAACTAAAAACAGAAAAGTAACACACAGCTTTATGCTCCAGTCAAACAGTTGTTCAATTTAAAAAAAAAATATATATACAGATATGGTTCATGGTTTGAAAAAGATCTATTCCAATGATAGGCGTTCAAGCTCTCTATCTTTCGAGCCCATTTTCATCACTCCAATAAATTCGATTGTCTTTGCCTGACCAACTCATAGGTACACAAAACCTTTCAAATTAATCTCTTTGCAAGGTGACTCAGTTGAATTTATTAGGAATACAAGACTTGAATGGAATTCCACCTCTAAGCTTGTAGACATCAAATCAACTCAAATATTAACAAAAGTTCCTTCTCAAAGAACATCCAGTAAAATTCCTGGTAAACCATATGATTTATTACGACTTATCTGTAGATGCTTTGAAGTATTGATAGGAAGTTGTAACCAACGCTATATACTTGTACTTACACGAAGGATATTGAATAATTTTTTTAAGTTACATAGCCAATTCGATATGGTAATGGCGGAAGAGAAGTTCTTTGAAACTGATCCCAAGAGCTGCTGTGGTACTTACAACAACGCGCGCCGCCAATATTAATCTATTTAGAGCTGCCTTTGGCTATCGACCTTTGTATTGAAAAATGAAGAAAAATTTATTCCACAAACAAATGACTTAGAATAGAAGCCAAGACTTGCGAAATACCAAAGGGGATTTTTCGGCACGATTTTGTATTTGGATTGTGAGCAATTAGGTTCAAACGTCATTGTTAAATGGTTTTTACAGCGATTAGCTTTTCATTCGAGTAATTTGAGGGAACCGTCTATTTGATGGTGTTCACGAGTGGTTAGTTTCAGTTCTATTTAAAAGGAGAACTGTCCAATAAGTACCTACGAAGGTTTTTTTGAAATGTGTCCCATATTCTGCTGCTGTGTGTTTTACGAAATTCGCCAACTAACACGAAAATTTCATTATTACGGCATTGAAAAAAATGGTTCTTATGTTTATTATTTTTATTTACTCTGTTTCCACACCATGTTTGCAAGCCGATGTATTTGAGCTCTTACTTCGTCCAAGAGCTTGATTAAATGGGTACCTATTCTCATTTCTTCACAAATTTTTGGCACTAGAAACTTAGAGAATCTGAAAAGTTATTTCTCTCGTCCTCAATGTGTGCATTATGAGTGGATGCTAAATGCTAGTGTATCTAAAAATACTACGGTCTTACTGGAATGTTGGTGATATTGTCTCCTTTTTTGCAACCCGACAAACAACACCATCATATAGCAACTGGCATACACCCAAACTATAGTCCCCCCAAGTATTCACCTTGTTCGAAGACAGATTTACGCCTAACTTCTGATTTTCTCAAACAAGTCCAGATGGAAACATCATGTGCTGCATAAATTACCTACAAGTAGGTATATATTTTCCCATCCCGCATACTTCCCATTTATAACCTTTCGACCTTGCAAATCCGTTCCACTCACAACTAAATGAAATTCATATTGACAACTCTATTGCTCTCTGAAAATCGCAATCACTATCAAATTCAGCCTTGCCACGATGGAGCACAAGCGAATAAGAAAAAAACACAAAAATCAAATATTTGCACGTCATCTGCATGTCCTTAGCCCACATACATCACATCTTCGTTCTCCGACCTCCACCCACACCCCTCTCATTCAATACAAAAGCAAACAATAAAAATTGTATGACAATATTACGTATGCAAAAGTCAAGGACATAGCTGATCAATCATATGGAATATGAATTTCCTTCATCATGCCACTTTTGCTCAGTTTTTTTCTTTTTCTCCACCAATCTATTCACTCCTTATATTCCCGTTTTTTTTTGTTGATTTATTCGTTTCACTGTGTAAGTGTGTTTGGTATAAGAGAATAAATTACAATAGCAACACTTACATTACTTCAATTGGGTGTAAAAAAAAATGTTACAAAATTGGATATATACACAAACACATTATATAAGGATACACACCGCAAAAGGAAATCCCCTAAAACAAGGTCATCTGCTGATAATGTCCTTTTTTGTCGCTGCTGCTCGTACGCGTGTGTATATGTGCGTCTGTGGGATTATGCTGATACGCAAAATTTACCAGGAAGTGTGAATGCAGGGAAAAAATGTCCACCAATTTATTTGGATTGTGTTGCGGATGAAGAATAGGTTGGGATTTGACATTATACGAATAGGACTTTTTTTTCTCCATTACACCATTTCACGAAGCATCGCCCCCATTCGTCTGGCAGAACATCTAAAAAAAAAAAACATTCCCTATTCTATATAAATGTATGTATCTCTTGTGGAAAATGTCCAGGTTCACCGAAACACAATATACGCATAAGAACAGGAGAGATGAGTACACACAAGAGTATTTCCCTTGATGATTGGCATTCAATGCGTGCACGCAACGTGGAAGAGAGACAAAGGGGGTTTGGTTTTTTTTTCAGTATCCATATCTCATCTTCGCAAATATCCGAGAATTGTGGAAGAAAAATTGAGAAAAATTTCGCCAGAAAAAAAAGGTTTTTTCTCTCACCCTCTCCACAGCTGGCGAGAGAAACCGTCTTTGTCGGTTTTCGGATGGGTTGGGTATAGATTTAGGGAAGAAAAATCACCTACCTATTGCCTTCTTCCACATATTACACCTCATTGAAATATAACATTTTTATCTGGCAAAGTGTAGAAGATTTCTTTACTGAGTTACTTTCGCTTATGGGGGGGAGAAAGCCATCTGAGTGGAGTGAATGGAAACAGTCGAAAGCAATTTACAAGGACATTTGGGGTGGAAAAAAATGGAAACACATAGGAGCGATATCGGTGAACTTACTCCCTTGGATTTGAATTTTTTTTTTTCTACACACTGGAGACTGGACTCATTAAAAGTAAAACTCCTTAGCCAGAGGTAATGAAGCGAAAGTATTGATGTGGAGCAAATAATGTTTTCATGTGCCTCGTTATCCCTTTCAGTTGGAAGGAGAAAAACAAAATATTTAAGCTTGGATGGAGTCTTCAAAGATCGATGTATTGTGTATGGATTTACTTTAATTTGCATTTTCTAAGGTGAGTTTAGTACATAATATTAACTGATTTTAAGCTCCTGCATCGTGGGCTGTTAACAGGAATGATGGAATCTTCTTAAGAAGCGTGATATGAATATAGGTATAAAGCTTTTTTGTTATTCAGTAACCGCAGTATACCGGAAGACCCGGACCAAATATCACTGGGAGTATTGTAGGTCCAAATAAAAGGCGTACATTTACTTCACAATATATTGTAATTCAATTTGACGCTTTATTTAATAAAACAATTTAAATATTTAATTTTAGTTTACAGTGCGTATATACTTGCTACTGCCGGGTCTCACGTTCTCGTTTCTTCTTCCTTTACAATTCTTGCCTTTTCCAATAATTAGACCAAAATAACCTCTTCCCTTTCTTCCTGGTGAATTAAGCGCCATCTATGCTCAAAGAGATGGGATATCGAGCATATCGCCATCAAAAATTTTGATCGCTACAGGAGTGCACTATTCGCTTCTATTTGCAACTTCGTGCATGCTACTTGCCTTTCCTTTTAAAGAAAATCTTGCTCAAAATGTTATAACACTGGATAATCAACAATAGGCGTTTTTCTTTTTTAGTTCAGAGCACAACCTGAACTATTATACAAAAAGTTCGTGTTTCTTTTTTAGCTCAGGTACTTCAGTTCAGAGTTCGAATTTGTGTATCTTTTTTCGTTCAGAGCGTGATCAGAGCGTGCTCTATGTGCTCAGAACAAATTTACTGAGCAGGCTGAGTAAAAAGCTGATTACACGTGTACATGCACACTTCCAGTTATATTTGATGGAAACCAAAAAACAGGAAGAACAAAATAACCTCTGAACGCTCTGTGCAGACACGGTTCAGAGCGCGCTCATAATGCTCGAACTCTGTTCAATGCTCAGCTCTGAACTAAAAAAAAGAAAGGGCCTAATGAGAGCTCTCAGCTATCGATCATTCGTCAGGTATCAGAGTGCCAACTGCCAATTTTTACGTCTTTCCTGTATTTGACAGATAATAATTGCAGGCACAAATATAAATACCTTTTTCGCTGCATACCAACAGGCGGCAGTGTGTTGATAATTTTTTCAACCCTTGGGGAGAGATTGTTTCTTAAAGATCCCGGAGTGATACTTTGAGTCTGGCGGTAGAACGTTTCGTAGGTTATTACTATAACAACAATATACTTACTAAATTCAAATTATTAGCTTTTAGTCTGATTCACACATCCATCATATCACTCTTAAAATGACAACAATTTGAAATAAAAATTCACGTTGCATTTTATTGTATGAACGATTGCGTCACTTGCACGTTTGTATACATCATGCGTACATACGTAACAAGGGACCAACAGGACCGAAATTAAAGTCTAACTCCTTTTCTGTTTTGTCAACTCAAGTGGCAGATAAGTGCCAATGTCATGGATTTGTAAAATATCCACGTAAACGACGTGGGAGCTGACGTGTCCCATTGTGGTAAAACGTAAAATATACATAATATAATTAGGAAGAATATCACTTGACTCTGATAAGTGAATTCAACCACATACACATGCTATTTTAATGCACATGGTATGTACAATACAAATCTTGAATTAAACCCTTACCTACACCCACTCATTGGCCAGGTACATTAAAGTCATATGATGCTATTAAACTGAGGATTTTCTGCATTTCCTCGACAACTCTAAGAATGGAAATGTAAGCTCGTCGGTGGAATGGTGAAACTACTTGAGTGTCACTAATTAAACTATGCACCTTTTATGCAATTATATGTCTATTGTTCTTCGTTCATTGTACACATTGTGTGTAAGTGTAATGTGCACCGTTTCTTAATTAAATGAAACAAAGCAACGGTTCATACGAATGTACGCCTTAGCCTTAACAACGTGATTTTAATTATGCAAATTAGTTTTCGCAAATTAACGAATAAAACAGAAAACACAAAACACCACACGGAAACACATTCCTTTTAAATAAGGCTGTTATTCATACAAGAACAATGACCATCACCACATTTGGCAGAGAGCAAGGGATACAATATGTGGTGACCCACCGAAATAATGACAACAAAGACCATTGTTCCATTGCAAAGGAATATGCCAGAGACTTACAAAAAAAAAAGAAATGCTCGAGAGGAATTTTTCCATCTCTCGAAACACAAACCATAAGCTGACGAAAATCTAGGCAAGGGAAATACTTTGGTAGCAGATCTTTTTTTGTTTTTTGTTTACTTAAAGGCAAATGGCTGGAAAAGTATTACATTTTCTTTTGTTCACAGGTAGCCGGTTGACTCTTGACTTTTCGCAAAGTTCGGTGACATGGGAGATGGAAGTGCTATTGGTTTCTAAAGTTTTTCTGATTAAAAATTATATTAGAAACTGATTCGAATTGTCAAAGACCATCGGCTTTCGCCAAAAAATCCTAGAGCTAAAATTGGTCAAACATTTCATTTAAAAATCCACGGCTAGAGAGGGGTCCCAGGTTCGAGTCCCGCAAAAACCCAAATTCCAACTCAGGGTTTTTCACGGCGCCACCTCTCGCGAACGTCTGACAAACATCCGAGAGTATAACTGTATTGAAAGAGCTTCTCAATTAGCCGTTTGGAATTGGCATAAAATTGTAGATCCCTTCCATTTGTTCCAAAAATAAAACCTCACATAAAACGAATGGTTGTGAGAAGCTAGGCCTAGGGTCCCTACGGACCTGTTGTGCCAACTATATATATATGTTTTTCAAGTGCGAAAGAGTTTTTCGTCCCACCTAAGTAAATTGAGCTATTCTTCTTTTTTCCACACCGCTCAAACAGTTGGTACAAAGCTATACTGGCGCTATAAATTGTGTCCATAATTCTCCCATAAATTGCCCATAAAATATATTCCTTAAATAATTTCAATTGCATTATGACGCATTTTGTAAAACTCAATTAATAGCTGCAACCACACGGATTACAAGCAGACTTGTGTATGGAATTTCATCCTTCTTCAGAACTAGTCAGTTGCTTTATTTTCCGGGCACACTTTTTTGAAAGTGCTTTGCAAACAACCAACACTTCAAACTCGCATCACGTAAGTGCCTCGCTCCTCTACCCAGCAACGCCTTTTTTATTTTGTTGTTTGCACTTATCTCGAGTTTAGAGCTAGGTAGAAAATACCTACCCACCCACCTACAGATGGAAGAAAAAAAAACTTTTTAACTTTTCTAACTTAATCTAAAACAAGTTGAAAAAAAAATCCTGCCTAAGAAATTACATTTCATGCTAAAAAAAAAATACATGACGAGGAAAAGAAAACCTACAAGTATTAAAGCTATTTAGGGCATTCGTGAAGAGTCCCAAGCGATATTATATCTCAATAAATAAGGTTCAGTTTAGCTGCCATAATAACCTTAAGGCCGAACTTGATATTTACACACCCTACCTGCCTTTGTTATTCATAGAAAATAGTATAAAATTCATTAAATTCTCATTCTTTACTAGTTTAATTAAAAATATTTCTTCTCTCAAAAACTTTACACAAATGCAGTGGGAGAGTAATTTTCATGTCCCTTTATGCTGTTGTTCTGTTTTGATAATTTTTGGTATCATTCTATCACGCAAATTCAAATTAAAATCACAAAAAAGAAAATTTGGGAAAAAAATGTCCTCGACCCTCGTAAAGGACGAGAAAAAAAATGAGTAGCTGTAGTTAGGTGGAAGACGGTGCAGCACAAAGAATGCGTCCTTGTGGACGCTTCACTCTAATTAACTAGAAAATTTTCTTAGGAGATAGAAGAGGAGTGGGGAAAAAATGCGACCATTGTAAGTATGGCATCCTGTGACCTCGTCTCGGTGATATCCATCATTCTGCAAGTTCGTCGTTGCGCGTTGCGCGGTGTACGTCTTTCATATATTGCATGCCTTGCATTTTTTTACGATATTTTTACGGTATATAGTAGCATCAAACCGTGGCTGGACGGTATTTTGCATTCTCTTTTGGTTGACAGATGGAAACGTTGGGCGAACGACTTAATTAGTGAAATAAAAATATTTGAAGTAGCTTCAAGAGGGATGTGCCATAATGAGATATCTCCTGGTAGAATACAATGTAGATGGTTCTTTCTGGGTGGCATACTTGACCCGTTACTATACTTTGATGTTGATGTGGCTCTAGCTACTCTGCAGGTAGATTTGGTTACTAATGGGCAATAGTTCAAATAAATTGTTTCGTTCAAATGAGCGCAATATTTATATAATTATTATCTGAAGGATATTGTTGAATTTATTGGGGGTCATTAAATAACAATGTTTTTTGATTAATTTAGGTACATGTCGACAGATTTATTTAATGTTGTCGCTGAAGAAATATGACTTAAAAAAGAACATTATGTAGTTTGTTCAAGCCACAAGATACACTTTTACCTGCCCCACAGCTACACAGAAACGCGTTTCTATATGTCATATTTTTTGAGCGTCTAAGGCAGCGATAACTGATGTGGGAATTTTTCCCCATTTTGGAAAATTTTTCACTAAATGGGGAAAAGTGTTATTTAAATGAAAGGACACGCATGTTTATTAATTTTGCATAATTTCAAAATAAAGCTCTTGCACCTAGTTAGCTTTCAAATAAATCCCGAACATACAAAATCACCGCGTTTAAAAAAATCTAAGCGATTAAGCTCTAAACGCATTTCGAACTGAACACCACCCTTACTCACATGTGCCATTTTCACATTCAGTTCTTTTATTCCAACTCTTTTGCAGATCCCATATCAGCTGTGAAGCATATATCTATAACACCGCACAGTGCTAATAACAAATTTTAGTATCTATTGGCTTTAAATTTACGGAAGCTCAAAATTGCGGAATTTGTATGAAAAATATACCCACTGATGTGGACTAACGAAGCTAGATTTAGGGTCCATACGGATCTGTTTATTTATTTATTTATGGATCCTCGAAATCAATTTGGAAGATATCGTACAATGAAAGCTCTTGCCGATCCCTGTTTCTTTGGCCTTCCGAATTCCGACTCTGTAACGGATCCTATTCAACTCAGTCTGAAGATATTTGGTTGTCTCTGCAAAAACGATAAGCCTTCTCGCACTCTCGGATGTTTGCCACACGCTCTCAAGGTGGGTCAGTGGAAAAGCCCTCAAATGTAGCTTTTTTTTCTAGGGGCTGTTCCTAAGACCTCCCGCCGAGAATTGCACCACAATAACAACTTCAACTTCGCGCCTTTATAATTACGATAACTGAAGAACGAACCAGACGTTATGGCTTAAAACAAATGCGTAAACACAACTAATGCTTGCAGTAGAGCACTGCAGCCTTTTTCCTTCTTCCAAAATTCAAATAAAAAAAAAACAATACCAACTTATGCATTTGTATGTATAAACCGAATGTATAGTACAATGTACCATGAATGGTAGGGTACATCCTGTTTTGGTACCGATGAAGACAAAGAGTGAGGCAGACAATTCAGGACCCCATTAAACAATTCCAACATGGAAGGTTTAACAATGAAAAATACCGGAAAATTACGTTCATTTCGAAACAAACAATCCTTTCCGCCAGGATGCCATTCGATGCAAAGGTATCTCCTAATATCACTCTCTATCTCTGTAAACCCTGTCTATCTACACATGCCCCATACTCTGTATTCCAACCGAACTCGTGTAGTTTGTTCTTGGTATTATTGTTGGGTCCTGAATGCATCCAACGCCCGCATTGATTCTTAAATTCGCATATCCTCTGCACAAGAGCACAATACACTCGTTCAAACTCAGACTGAACAAAAAAAAAAAAAAAAAAACAATGCGAAACATTTGTTCCGACTAGGTACCATTTCTCTATCCTAGCAATGAGAACAAAAAATTGGATACAGCATATTACATGGGTACACGCACGGCATCGCACATGTTGCACATTGTTCAAAGATTTGTGTCCCCTCTCTGTGCAGAGTAGAGTACAGTATCCAACTGTCTATATAAGCGGGGGTAGTATGGAAATATCGAGTCTTCAATTGGAACTCTTACATACCTAGAGTGGATGGATGGGCGAGGAGTTTTTGTATTTTTTTGTTTGAACTTGTATACCTCTATGACTACCGAACGACCTGGGCATTAGGTATCAACTTTGATTCATTTGATCAGTAGAGTAAATACTGGAGCACATCCCCTGTACAGGTGAGTCCCTTTTGCCCCTGAGTCCGTTTGCCTGGCTGACTGTTAGCAAACCTGGCGGCTTTAGTTGCTGTAATCCACGTACAGGATTTTCGGTATCTATCTTAGGTATTAAAAATGCACAAGTAAAATGCAGCACAGTGATGAGCAATAGCAGTTTTTCCTACTGCAAACGAGTGGAGTATCTATGCATTGCGGTGTTTCAGGGCTTAGAAGGTTTTGTTCCGTAGTTTAGAAGATTTGTATTTTGCGCAGAACGGTGACGGAAATTTTTTCTCTCTATTTAGTATAAAATATGCAGGGATTTGCGTCTTCATTTAGAGGGATAATGGACGATTTTGAACCATTATGAAAAGGTTAGGACTTTGGGTGAATGTTGGTCAAATAATCTACTTGTGCTTGTTCAGGGAAATCAAAAGGAGGTGAACTGTCGACATCAAACCTATGTTGTTAAAATGTTTAAATAACATGCATGTATGACTGCGCTAATCTCGAAAACCACCCAAAGGATTTTCAATTAATTGTTCCCTGTGAGTTTCTAAAAAAGTCCGTTTTGGAAAATTCTCCGAAAAGGAAGAGCATACATTGTTTGGATTCTTTGACTTGGAAAATTGCTTTCTATTGTGCGATGCGTCGAGGCGTTCCTACGGCGTGATTCGTTTCAGTCGGTTATTTCCTTTGCCCACTATGTACATGATACATAGCTACTTACTTAGGTCTTTAAGCTCTCGGGGGCATAGGGTGTCAACCACGCCTGCGCGCCATGTTGTTCGTACTTCTGAAACGCGTTCTGCCTCATGGATATATTAAATTCGTTTGGCTACAGTAAAATTAACAAAAAATAAAATAAAAACCTACAGTTTGCTAAAATTATTTAATTTGGTAAACTGTTGAAAATAGCCGTTGGGTGGATGAACAATGTAAAAACCAATATAATAACAATAATTTTTGTTAAATGGAATATTTTACTCCTTGCGAGGATTTTTTTATTACTATTATTATATTTAAATCGGGCAGGAAACGATGGGTGAGGCTGTCTTTTGGGTTATTATGATAATAATGACGATAATTATAGAAAGAATTGAATAACCTTTATTTTTTTCACATTATTTTTTCTGCGAAATTGAGTTAATATATGTATAATATGTGAAATGGATGTTGAATTGTGAATCGAATTAAATTTTACCACATTTACATTTACGATTCAGGATTTTCAACTGACAATTTTCACTGCAGGCATAAAACGATACCGGGCGAATGAAAGTATATGCGAATAATCGTAAGCCAATTAAATTTAAATCACGTACAAATGAAAGAAAATTACATTGGTAATTTTAATGCAGTAAAATTGGAAATAATTCATCGTACGCCGTAGGCTGGTATTTACTTTATAATTTTCTCGAATGGTTAGCTAAAATAATGAATGAACAATGAGAGAGTATTTTCAAAATAGTTGGCTTAATATTCGCTATAGGACGAGAGGGTAAATATGAGTGACTGATTGACAAATTGATGATTTTTTTTGCCTAAATTTTCCCCATTTTGATTCATTGAAGCAAAGACGCATTTTTAATATAATACGCATTTTTTTCTTTATTAAGCCATTAAAAAAAGAAGGTAATACAAAAATAAAAACAAATAATATTCAAAGTCTTGCAGTTTAAACAAATAAAAAATAAGTTAAATTAAAAGAAATTACATATAGCACAATGGGACAGAGTTCGTAGCTTAGAAAATATACATCTTCGTTTACAGCTTTCTTCATTTCGAACAGGATGATCATCTTCCGTGTGTGATCGTAGACTAAAAACAGCTGCTCCAAATAGTCGAATAATAATGGATAGACTTTAAGCTATTGCCACATAAGTTGGCTGAACGAATTCGAACATTTCATCGCCTGAAAAAAGTTCTCATTTCTCAACATCGTCGAAGTTGATGGAATGAAGTTAATATTTCAGACATCCTTAAATAAATTCCCATAAAACTAAAACTAACCAAACACATTTCTCTTCCGACTCTAATCTTTGTAATATTTTTTTCTTCCTTTTCAGGTAAGCCTACATGATTTGAATGCCCAAGGGAGTAAACTGTGCACAGAGCTAATGGGTAATTTTAATTAATCAACCTTCCGAAGGAAAACTTCATAATTTACCCCATTTAAGATGTCACAACTGTTCTGTACAAATAATGGAGACAACAGACAACTCACCCCACACCAGCTGTTGATTAATTTTCAATAGCTCTGAATACATCCCTAATTCTGAAAATACATTTGTCTGTCAGACAGATTTAGCAAATACCACAAAACCTACCTCAATCAACCTGTATCTCAAATTCCCTCAAAGATAATATATATAAGTTCCCTGCCAAATTCAAAACTCAATAACAAAATTTAGCTTTTAAAATGTTGTCCCAACTGACAGATAAATTTTCAGACATGAAACATTTAAATTCGAATCCTCATCCAATGGCAGATTGTCGACAACTTGAATGCCAGAACCAACATTTTAATAATAATAACGAAAATGACACAACAGATAGGATAGTACTTGAAAGATTTGATCTTAATTTATTCTCTATGGGACAAAAGGACGCACCAACTGAGCAACGTTTTGTAATCGTGTGCGTTGAACAGAAGCAGCCAGATTGTTCAATCTTCTTTGGCCGAGCCCAACACAATAAGCCAAGTGCCTATCGAAATGAATTAATTACCCTTCAACTGCATATCCTTGAACATTTGCCACATTTTCAACTAACAAAAGGATCCAAAATTATAACACTTGCCGATTGGGAGACCGCATCGGGGGAATGGTTATGCGTTTAAGCTTGCCCAGCTTATGAGCTTGCCAACATTTTCTACTGAACTGGAATTATTTCATAAATTACCGAGTGTAAACTCCGACACCAACCAGCACCTGACTGGGAATAAAAGTCATGTCCTTGCCTCTGACTGGATGCCTTAAATTTCCATCAATTGGACAGTGTAGTCCACCCACATTTTGGGCTGTAAATTAAATCGATTAGCGACCGTCATTGTCTGTCGTTCTTCCTCTCGCTCCTGCCTCCGATGGGATATTTGACATTTTGTTCGAAATTCGAACAATCCCTTCATTCAATGGATGGTTTTTCGTTTTTGAAAAATAGGTACAAGTTAATGATTTTCAAAATCATATCCAACCATGTGGGAGGAAAAGAAGGAATGCCATTCGGCATTTCGTGGAACTGAAAATGAATTATGTGGTTGCTTATATTGCCTACGGCTGTGGCCGAAATGTGCGGTATTTTTCAATTCACTTTATCGCCTCGGGATATATTTCTCTGGATACGTAACTCAGCAGGAATAGCTTTTTGGAAAAGAAAAACTCGATTGATTGATGTGTACAGCCTTGATGGGAATTGAAGAAGTTCACCACTTTAATTAGGTTGCAAATAGACGTCGCACACGGACTACTTCCTTACTAAAAAAAAAAGTTAAATTGGATTTTTCACTTGCCCCATCGTGATCTAGTTTATTGCTCGCAAAACCCCCCGCTCGCACCACCATCAGTGAAGGCGAACAAGTATGCATTTATCTGATGATTGCTGCCCGGCTGGGTTTCAACAGTGAACACAGAAAAATCCTTATTGCGGAAACCACAATTCGAAAATCGTTGTAATTGCGCTTACTCACACCCCCCTTAACGTGTGTCTGCCACCTGCCAGTCGAGGCGAGGAAGCCTGATCACAGCAGCTCACAACCCCACCATTGCGCATTGGTGGTTGGAAGTTTAATGAAACACACATGCACATTATCCTGGTGCAACAGAGACCCTATATCGTCGTCGTTTGTTCGCAACGTCCTCTGCGCTCTGCCGCGTCCGCAGCATGCGCCTTCTCCAATGTATTCTCTGTACACTTTGGGAATCTGAACGGTTTTAGGTTGGTTTTTTGTTCACTGTGCATCCTGTCGCTTTGGTGGTTCTTGGGGTTGGGAAAACTTCCAAATATATTGCGTTAGTGAGGCAGCTTTTGTATGGACGTCGTGCATGTATGAGTTCAGGCATCCATGGCGAAATTTATTAGCACATTGTTCGCTCGTACAGGATAATTCGTAAATAAAAGGCAGAGCGCTGAGCCGAGCCGATGCAAGCCGTGCATATAGCACCGCAGTGAACGGTGCACTGTGCATACAGCGTTAAACAATGCGATCTGTAGGAAGCCCACAAGGATTCCACCAAAAAATATACCAAATTCTAATATCCTGCTGATGCTGTGCAAGAGTGGTGGACAGCAGCTCTACCACTTCCCATAGTACCATCACCATGTACCACTGCTGCCAGTGCATACTGTCACCGCTATATAGTATGTGCACCTTTTGAGGTTCGCTGGGCCAGCGGATGTGGATCAGAGTTCTAACCAAATTGCATGGTTTTGCTGTTTTATGCGATGAACTGTCGGATGTGGTAGTTATTTCTCCGTTATTTCCAAGAGGGAGTATAGATTTAATTTTAATGCAAATGGTGCACATGCTGCTGAAAGTTTCTTCTTCAAACGGTGTAGGCATCTATAGTTGATGAATTTGAGGCAGTGTGTATTTTAAATTACAGCCAACAAGATATGATGGGATTGAGTTAAGTTTGAACACAAATTTAGGGTTAATTTCAGATAGTCAACGTGTATGCACTAATTTGCTGTGGGGAAGGCTCCTAAGGACCATAAAATCGTATTGTACAGTCTGGCTCAAACAGAACATTTTGAATTCAAGCCTTGCCCGAGCTATTTTTGAAAAAATGACGGTCTCCATAATTTACTCTTAAACGGCTTTGCGTTCATTTTCCCAATTTGTGTGAACTGTTCGATGGGTTTGTTTTAAATTTGGTAGGTACTATAAGAGTTTATAGATCATGCCACAATTACAGGCAAGAATTAATTTTTTCTATATCTATTAAACTTTAAGACAGTGCGTTACTTTAGCCGAAGCCTATAAACGGTTCTCCAAAGTTGCCTTAAGCTTCGTTGGTCCACACAGAAACCAACGAGAAGTCAACATTTTCAATTCAGCTCTAAAACTGAAAGCACCTGCCATACAAATTAGGTATAGTATAACGACGCAAGTTACAAGTGACCCAGTCGATATTTTATTAAATATACGCATTCCATTCAGCAGCCACTTAAGGAATTTTCCATGATTAAAGTTTTTCGATTCAAGGTCAATGAGTGAGACTTGTTGACATGTTTAGTATTCATGAATACGTGTGAAACAGCAAAAAAGTTATAAATGGAGGGTGTAGAATGAAATAATGACGGCGCAGGGCCATGAGTCCCTGGGACCACCACCGCATCGGGACATAAGTTCTAAACGTAAAATTTGAGACTAATTTCCCTGCGCTAATAATGACACTCAGCAGTCATCCTACATCGTGGTATTTCTACCTTTTTGTAGATATTGTCATACCCGAAAATCCATCCGTGCAAAACAGAAATAATGCATGAAAATTTAGGAAACATCAGGATAATGACGAAAGAAACCTTCAATCTACATTGCTACACACTAAATGTCCA
Source organism: Cheilosia vernalis (assembly GCA_949126925.1). NCBI lineage: Eukaryota > Metazoa > Arthropoda > Insecta > Diptera > Syrphidae > Cheilosia > Cheilosia vernalis. The sequence goes on from OX421362.1 coordinate 11,460,063, forward strand.
TAAAAAAAGGGATATACATAAATTTTAGTACAAAGTTTCTAGTACCTACCAAGAAATAATAATTATGATGTTGAAAACTGTGGTTTCGGTGAATTTCTTTCCTAACAATACAACTTTTACTTCGAAAAGAAAGATTTTTTCATGAACAAATCGAGGGAATTTGAATTCGATGTAAAGGGATAAATGACCACGATTCATGGGAAAAATAAAGAGACAGTGCCAAAAGCACTGACTAAAAGTAAGGTATTTGTTGAGCTCCTGTCAGCTGATGGATGCGTTCCAACAGTTTAAATTTTTAGTTTTATTTCACCATGAAAGCATGTAGTTTTGCAAATTAGTTAATAACTAAACGTAGGTAATCAACATTATAAATAAAAGAATAAATAAATTAGGACAATTTTGTCCCTAGAATTATTGTGTGTTTGTTGTTTTTGGTGAAAATTTATTTCGACGGAGAGTGTCGACAGAAAAAGGTCAACGAACTCAAAGGGAAGAATTGATAGGGAATATTAAAATTTAGAGTATGTTGGGGTTCACGGGAGAGATATGAACATTTGTAAGTGGGTATAACATTTTTGAGTTATAATCTTCTTATGAATTTTCCGTGTAATAACAGAAAAAAAAAAAAAAAATAATAATAATTGGATTTATTACAAAACTTCAAAATCTTCAATATGCAAAATAATTTCAAACTAGAGTTATTGATGAAAACAATCGAGTCAGGCGAGAATAGCTACGAATAATGTTTATTTTTGTCCTATCCATTGAATTTGGTCTGTTGTTTTTTTCTACGGATTTCAGACTTCTTTTCAAAATGTTACCTTTCAAATTGATATAAACCTTCATAGCACTTAACAAGTAATAGGACATAACAAACAAATTTTTAAAAATACTGATGTTGTCAATTCATCGCATTTAAAATGTATTGTAAATTTTGTATAAATGAATTACTTTCTTATTTTTAAATTCTTTCAGCAGTTCACCCCACTTAGTTATTTTATTCAGAAGTCACATCACTATTTGTATTTTACAATATAAATGTCACTACCTATTCTTAGATTAAGTAAATTAAAACAAAAATTGTAATACTAAGAATAATGAACAATAAAAATAAATAAAAACATATATTTATTTATGGCTGAAAAAAATTTTTTTTCGACTTTTTTTAAACTAATGTTTTCTAAATTTGCATTGCACTTTAATAACAAAAATGTCTCATAGATACAATCAATGAACATTAATTCATTTTCTTTAAACTTTACGCTAAAGAACAGAAACTAAAATATGTTGCTATCAGCAAATTTCCAAATATGTAATTGTTTGTAGATAACAACACACAAGGGTGACCTATAATCTCATAATCATAAGTAGTTTACTGATTGTGGATGTAGGGTGTAGGCCCCAGACATTGATCGACCATTAATTAGGCAATACTGATGTTGGTGGCGATGGCGATGCTCTCGCAAATGGGCTGTGATTAATTTACTTTTATGTTCAATATACCTCAAACTATTGTGTAGATTCTTCCCCTCCGTTGTTAGGAATTGGTCTTAACAAATTGCTAATGTCTTAGCAGGTGGTTTTCTTACGCGAGTTTTTAAAGGTGTTTAGGACTAACAGTGGCATACTTATGGATACACAGCTCTCTCTCTGAAAAGAGTTATTTTTAACCTTTGAAAAAGTGCTTAATTATGAGGACAACATTTTATCGGCTTTTTTACAATTTCATCACCCTCATCATTGACACAGAAAATTAATTCAACAACATCTTGTGGTGGGATCCAGTAGCCACTTTTTATGATACCAATATTCAAACCTCAAAATAAATGACCAACCGATTCTAATTCAACTGATTTAAATAGCCAAACTTTTGTGACAAAATTTCAAGTTATATGCAACAAACCATCCATGCAATCGTTTACAACTATTCCCATTTCTAATCGGGCAATCAGGAAAAGGTTGTCGAACACCACTGACCAGACCGTATCTCTGCTTGTGTTCTTACATCCAACATCTCCATTCAGACTTCATTAATTTGTTGATGCCCCCTAAATATAAGGCCGAACATAAACGGCTCTGAATGAGGTTAGTAGGTATAATCATAATTAGAATCATAATAGCAAATGTTGGCCGGAAGGATGCGCAACTTTCTGAATTTCCAACTACATCCATTCGCCTAAACTAAACGATATGCTTGAATATATTCCCGTGTCCCATGTGGCCGTCCGGGCCATCACTTGAAGTAGCTAATTTTGGAAATTCCAGTCGGTTTTTGTTCTTTTCTGCACTGCAGGTGGCGTTCGGTTGCGACCAACAAAAAAAAAAAAGGTACAGAGAACTTTTGATGGTTATCCGAGGGAGTAAACGGATTTTTGGGGTCCGCACACGGTGGCGCTGCCCATTCAAAATGAATGAAATCTACCTTCGGATGTGGAATTGTATAGAATATTTGATGAGATTTTAATTAAGTTTCGGTATAGTATGCGGGTAGATGGCGCTCAACATTATTGTTTGGCAACGGATCGCTGGTTCTATTTCTGGCAGCGATAATGATGGAACAGTGGCGGTGCTTGCTGGTAATGGATTTAATATTCTATTAAGTGCTATTTAGACATTTATTGCGGTGTATATGTACAAAATCGTGGAAAACACCTTTGATGCCATCAGCATCAGCAGTGCGGAACCGATACCTACGCCACCGCTTACCGACACCGAATATTAATCATATTTAAGCGCATAGTGCGCGCGATGTGCGATGATTTTCCCATTAAACCCGATTAATTATGAAAGTAGAAATTTGAGCCAGCTTTTAAAATATATCCGTGCTGGTGATGTGTTCGCCGAATGTGTGAATATTTATGCAATTATGGTGATTAATTGCGACACCACTTTGATTGAATGCGATGTGATTTTGTGGGGGTGGTTTAAGCAATGTTGACGGGATTTTTCAATGCCAGTTTCAGATTAGTGGGTGCGTTTAATTTATGAAACTCAAAACGGAGGGGGTTTTATAAAATATTTATTGATAAAAGAGTGTTGTTTCAATGGGAATATGTTTTGCATTTAAGAGGACACACATATAAATACTAATACAAAAACAATGTAAGGATTCATGTTGCTTCTTCTTAAAATATTGGCTCTGCCTTCTGGTCAATTAGGCAATGATTTAGATTTATTTTTTTATTTATTGAGTACATGCTAGCACAGTAAGGGTACACTTCTTATAATTCTGTGATAGTTAAACAGTATAATTACATTAATATTACAATTTAGAGTTTAAAGTTCGATAATAAATAAGACTTAGAATATAACTTTGCTAATATTTACATGATCTTAATATGTTTGACTAAATATTGAAACTAAGAAATAACATTAATTTGAATTAGCTTAAATTGTTTAAAGAAAAAGAAGGCAGCCCGAATGACCTTTTATTCTTAGCCTATTGGCCATTGAAAATTGTTGAACTTTTAATAGATCTAGGGAACACTTAGGCTTGTGACAAAGTGGCTCTCCCGTCGACTTGATCTATGTTCAAGATATAAATACCTTGAGAGGGCGTACAGCAGTTCTCCTTACTTAAGGCCGCAAAACGGCTCCTATAAAAGCTTGCGTTTTGCCTATGTCATCGGCAGGTGCGAGTACTGCAAAAGACTTTAAGAATATCGTACTTCTGGTGGGGTTTTCCTGGGCATACCTTACACATTATTTTCTCGGACTACTGTGTCTTGGACTACTAAGCGAGGGGTCCCAATCTCGAATCCCGCAAAACCCCAAATTCCAACTCACGGTTTTTTTCACTGCGCCGTCTGACAAACATCCAAGAGTGTAACTGTCTTGAAAGAGCTCCGCAATTGGCCGTTTGGAATCGGCGTAACATTTTAGATCCCTTCCATTCGTTCCAAAAAATTAAATCTCACACAAAACGAATGGTTGTGAGAAGCTAGGCCTAGGGTCCCTACGTTCCTGCTTCGCCAACTATATATATACATGGACTATTCAGTGTGTCTGGCTTCCTTGCCTGTTACGCGGTGGTCTTAAATGTTGGAGACTGGTTTTTCTTCGATCGTTCAATGGTTTATCTTCTTCTTTGTGTGTTTATAAAGGCTCGCACATAGCTAGACCAACTTCGAAGAACTCCCTGTTAAAGTATGATAGAATTAGAGTGAAATGCCCCCATGGATGAGCTGTCCCAAAAGTTCAGTTCTCTCAGTGATGAGTATAGTATTGGCCATTAGTGACTTGAATGTAAATTATGTAGTATCATGATGGCTAAATATATTGACGGCATTGCTAAAGGTGTTCTTCCTTTACAATGTTGGCACTGAAATCGTTACATACGATGTGATGTATGGTTTTCAATACGCAAAGCTTATAGTTATGTCCTTTACGTGAGGTCTTGGAGGTGGCAATTATGAGACTCAATTCACGTTCATAGCTAGCCAATCCTTTGGTGTTATGCTATTTTTTGTCAAACCTATCCCAGAATGAGATAAGAGCCTGCAAAGGAGCAGATTTTGAAGGCTAAATACAAAGTCTCATTCACTCATTAAACGGAGAAGTCGCATTCAACACCCTGTAACGAGAGAAAATCTTGTCACATCACAGCAGCAAATTGTGCTGAATAAGGCCATTCAATCACCTGACACTTTGCCACCGAGAGAGGTCCTAGCTCCCGCACCCAATTACTCAATGAAGTGTGTCCGGACACAAGGTAATTCCTTCCTTGTGGAAAACACCAATGAATTATTCAGAAAATAAATCATAGGAAAGCCGCCAGAAGAAATGTAATTTCATTACTCTGTCGCCCAACAATGATTGAACAGCCGGCAATTCACGTTAGTCACACTTCGGCCTTTTACATTCTGTGCATGTGTACGGTACGTGGACATCAGTCATTGTTTCACATCTCCCATTATCATTATCACCCAATTTTCGAAAAGGAGCCCGCACCCGAGTAGGCCTCCTTGTTACCGGTACCGGTGTGGCAGGCAGTAGTATTGTGTACGTCTGCAACGAGGACAATACGCGATTGCGAATGAATATGAGGTTGTAGCACGCAAGCATATAAATAACGTAATTTCACCTTCTTCCGTTGTTGCGTCCCCCTTATCGGTTTATTTATTCTTCAGGGACAACGGCGATGGGGAATGATTTCTTTTTACGTAGGCACGTTTCCGAAGCCCAATTTTTTGCTTCAAAACAAAACGGGATTGGGCACATTGTGAACCTTTGACAACCTGTCAGTTTCGTATTCTGATTATGCTTCTTACGCTTTTTTTCTTGACTTATTTTTTTGTGCGTGGTACAGTTGTTGTTGTCTATGGTTGGGGTAAACATCATCCCTAAATAGAAATTTATTACTTCCCTGTACCTGGCCCTATAGGCAATTTCGACAATTTCTGTTGTGCTTTTCGTTTTCGACTCCCTTTTCTTTCCCGTTCGTCGTTCCGTAGGGTGTCTTTTTTTCTTTTGTTTATTTTCAACTGATCCGGTAGTATGAGAGTGAGTAGGGTATAAAATCGAACTCGCAAGTAATTGCTGGGTATGTTGATGGATATACTTATGTAGGTACCTATAGATTTCCCCTGCTCAGAGTAACATTTGTGTCAAAACTGGAAGAAACACTGTCGGCGGATTTGACTACAACTGGAGTATCGAACCGTGGGTAGCACGTGTATTGAACGATTATAATATTTGTGAATAAGCTTTTTTGGGGGTTGGCATTGACTTTCTACGTCCTATTTCTGGCAAAGATAGATAGTCCCATTGCGCAGCTGGGGTGTACTCTTGCGTGCGGTTTGTAGAACGAAGATTGCAAATCGCGTGAGGCTTTTTCCAAATTAATTCGATTTGTGTTCGTCGAACGGAAATATCAGACAAATGGAGTAAGTGGCCAAATCCGTTGGTGGTGGTATGACAGGTTCGTTGGTACTGTTTTTGGAGTCCTTATCGAACTGGGAGATTTGTATAGTATATCAGCGAATTTTATTTTATTCATGACTGAGATAGGTATCTACTTTCTTGCTGTATGCTTGACAGGAACGCAATATTTGGGGCTATTTAGAGGGTTTTGAATGGATCACTGGGAGAAGAAGTCATAGAAAAGACATTGCAAGGAAATAGACGCAAGGCAATAGAGGGGTACTTCAACAAGATTATAAGATCAAAAAAAAAACACCAAACGGTTGTCTGAAAAAGAAAATCCGCCCAGTCCTTCACACAGTCGGCAAAATCATTTTTCTTGACTCTCCGCCGATCAGGGCCTCTCCGCAGTTGTTGAACAGCATTAAGATGTAAGGCAAGCCCCAAAAGTACCATAGCTAATTTATTCCGACCTAAATTCCCTGGTGAATTTAGCTCTTCAACCTAAAGATAATCCCAACCTAATCCCCCATTACAACGGCCAACTGATTTATTATAAAGCAAAGTGCCACTTAAATCCTATCCATGCATAACACTTTGCCAAAGGATGTGCTCACAAATGTTTCATCTTACTTCAAAAGTAAAGAAATAAATTTTTAAATGTACCTATACTTCCTGAGGAAATCATAAAGGTCACCAGCTACTCTTGCAACTGTCCTACATTCTCTTTGAGAGAACAACTCTACGAGCGGCCTTTATTTTGTCGCCTAATTGGACAGTTTTATTTGAAAAGTTAACCCCAGCGTTTTTCATTTTTTTTCTACAAAAAAAACCAACACACTTGTGCTGCTGTTTTTCAATGTTTCTAAGTGTTTTCCACCCCTCGCACAACAATTTGGTCACTAACCTACAAAAAGCCACATCCTGCATCAGCCTTCACCCAAAAACACATTACGCATAAAGGCAAAGAGCATGAAACATGAATTAAAAGAACAATAACACACTTGAGTAACTACGAAAGGCACTGAAGAAGAAATAAAGCAAAAAGAATGAAGGCGAAAAATCCGAATCCTGCCAGGAGCTTGTTCAGTGCAACATTTTGGCGCGATAAAAAGAAGACAGCAGAAGAAAAATGGCCATGAGCACATAATAATTTGCCATACTCCTCTATCTCTTGCTGTCGCAGAGAGTATATGCGAAGGAACCCTCGCGTGTGAAGTCTGAACTACACTGCCAGTGCCACTGCACCGATGCAAACATGAAAAGGATACAAATAAAAAACGGGAAGTTAAATTAATATTCCAGGTCAAGTGAAAATACATTTAGTAAAAATGCAAGAGGATAATACTAAACTGGGTTGGTCTGTTCTGTTCTGCTTTTTGTTCATCATCTCCCTACTCAGGGCAATTGTTTGAGAGCACGTCCTTCCTTAGCACACATTTATGACTTTTATCCTTCTACACCTGAATGAAATGAGGTGAATCATTGTTACTCAAGCACACACATATACTATATACAATTCTTTAGAAGCAGACAAAAAAAAAAAAAAAAAAACAGAAAATAACATTTTAAACGAACTCTGTAAGGATAATACAATGTTACATTCTCTTGGCACAGAGCTAGAGGAATTGCACATCCCCTTCACCCACATGACAGGGAGAAAAATGGAAACAAATTTTCCATCTGTATCCCACTACTTGCAGTTACTAGTGCCAAGGCAGAGAGCGAGAAATATTTCCTTCCATCCATTAACATCTCACATGCAGATTTCGAGTACCGAAAGGCAACCCCACGTAGGATGCACTGGTACTTGCAAAATTCGCCCCCTCTCATGTTGGTCGGTAAAACGGTCCAGGAGCGCTATACTGAATGCTAAAGTTGCCTTCTAGCGTTCTGAACTTAAAAGTGTGAAAACAAGTAGCGTATACGCCCCGAGTGTGTCACGAACGAATATTGTATTCGTTGGCTGTGTGTTCTTTTCATGAAGTTGTCCCTTGTTCCCATTTTTGGCGGCTGCACTATCTCACGGGCTTAGAGGTTTTTTTCAGTTTTTTTTTTCATCTCCATCAACGGTGGTGGGAGGGATCGATTGTCTGTGGCAAGAAAGAAGTATTTATTGCTAAAAAAAAGTATGTAACAGAGAACCGTATAAAAACTTCATCCATATTGGAATTTTGCATGAACAATGGTCGTTGTGTCGTCGCTGTAGCAAGGTCTTGTAATCCTCACCAAGGGATAGACACAAGCAATACAGGATGACAGCTGAAACAAAAAGAGATTGCGATCGAAACAGCTATTCGAAGAATACCAACTTGAAGTTAGATAGTTGCAATCGGACAAGTGGTGGAAGAGTTGTCGCTGCACGAAGCTATACGGATACATAGCAACGGCTTATTTATGAATTGAGCTAGGAAGATGTTGGGGTATGCTTTCATTTTCTTGTATATCTCTGGCGATGATTTGGTGTTGGCCCATTTTTTTTTCGATTTTTTTTGGGTGAGGTTCAGAGAGTTTGTTGTTTTTCTGGAATTGGTTGATTATTTACTGAAGTTTCGTTTACCTACTATCCGATTGGGTTCAAATAAAAAAATTAACAAAGGATAGTGCTTGTAGCGCGAAGTGAAGAACACTCGAGTTTTTTTTATTTTGATGCCGGTTCTGAATAGCGGATGCCATTGAATTTGAAAGCACATTTGACGCAAGTGAACTTTTAGACCTACCCTAGGATATGCGACTTGTATGTTTTTTTTTATTATTATTAAACTTTATTTCATGTAAGAACTTACGACTAACATAGGTTTCTATTACTAATACAAAAAAATACCAAAACGTGGCTTAAAGTTCAATGAAATAGTTAGGAACATTCAATTAGATATATAGATAGATAGATAGATTACGCAAATAATTTTATGTTGATGGGGATCAATCCAGACTTATAGTTGTTACAATATTGTGCAATCCAAAAAAGACAAAAAAATTAAAAAAGAAAAAATAACTTTCAAAAAATTACAATTTACTTGCGGACCCCAGCCTGCTTTGCTAGGTGTTTAAATTGAATTTTTTTTTTTTTTTTCAAACTATATATTTTGCTTCGTTGAGTTGAGGATCTTCGATAAATTTTTATGGACTAAATTTTCCAAGCTTCCCAACGAACTTTTCACCCTTATACATCAAATCATGCGATAAAATGCAAAATTTCGTCGAAAAAAAATATTAAATTTGTTCGGGTTTTTCCGTTCCGGAACATTTCCACACAAAATTTTCATCATTTTCCATTAAAAAATCTATTTTCGATTTTTCCAAATCAATTACAATTACGAACAACAAAAAAAAACCTAAGCCTAATCGGCTATCGGCCCAGCCTTTCTCAATTGATGAATTTCAATACATTTTTTACACCATTTTTATATATATAGATAACAAATCAAACTACGTATTACATTTAGTAGTAAATCTGTTTCTATAATAAAATGAAAATGGTAATGATTTTAAGTTAGTTAAGAAAACTGATATGCGTCGCTCGCATCTTAGACTTAAGGGTAAATTATTGAATAAACGAGGCGCGGTGACCGTATAGAAGAGCAAAAAGTGTGATTTGTTTATGGTGGGTATATTAACTAAAGTCAGATTATTTATACGTAAATTATAAGCCTCATACAATTATCTGGAAGCAGAATTTTCGGAATGTTCAAAAAATGTTTTTAAAACCTTCTAAAAATATAGATGCTTAAGTGGGAGTTCATCAAGGTTTCTGAATAACACAAAGCTGTGAGTTCTGCGGTTAACTCTGCATAAAATACGAATAGCATGCTTTTATTTATTTATTTATTTATTTTATCTTATAAGTACAACTTATTTTAGATTACTTTGCAATAATTTATACAAGAATGCGATTATTGTTACAAATTAAAATTTACTTAAAACTACAGATTAACAATGTTCCCTATACTCATATTGAAATCAATTAGATTTTTGTTTAGTAAGCAAAGGTTGGGTTTTAATAGAGTGAGTACCACCCCAACAGATTAAACCATATTGCAGCTTAGATTTAAATAAACCATTGAAAACTAGTCTCATCAGCAAAGACTGTTATTTTGCCTATGAAACGTTGAGTGAAAAGTAAATTCACAAAAACTAAAAATAGAATAGTTCCCAAAAGAGAACCTTGAGGCACGCCTATGATTATACATTTTTCCGAACTTATATCTCGAACCCTAACATGCTTTTCACACCAAGCCCTAAACCGCGTTTTCCTCGAAAACTCGTCGATGCATTCACACCCACCACCAACTCGTTTTTGTTTGACGTTTCAATCGGCTGTGAGACACTTGTCGTTACTTCGGTGCGAACTTTTGTGGTTACAAATTTCGATCGCATTAATTAGCAAACACAATGAACTTAGTGCATTTTAAAATTACATTAGCCCATCAAATTATTGTGGAAAATGATTTGAAGTTGTGAATAATTGTTCGATCAGCCATTTTGCTGAATTTGCTGGATATTGCAAAAAGTGTGTTTGCTCCAAGAACCCAACGATTGGAAGTCGTTTTCGTGGTGCTTTCGTCGAAAACGAGCTTTGAAAGCTAATTCGTTTTGAAAACTGAAATTTTTATGGGAAAATTTCTGTTTTCGATGAAATTTTCGTGTGTTTTGGCGAAAACCCGGTTTTGGGCTCGGTGTGAAGAGCATATATAGCCCTTTGTTTGGGATCTTTTGGTTAAGATGCAAACCAATCATAAACAGATCCTCGAAAGGAAAATTGACTACACCCCCTTTAAGTGATGTATTCCGAATAAATGTACACTTAAGAAAACTGGACGTCGCAACAATTGGCTTGCTTTCAGGACTGAAGTCATTACATCTTTTTATAACTTGGAGAACTTCCCTAAATTCTATCTAATCAATGTGCCGGTATGGCACTTTGTTTGCGTTAGAAAAATTTTGAAAATAAGTGTATCACGAAGATGTACTTATTGATATGCTATGAATTCTTTTGTTTCATTTTGTGTTGATATACAAATCAACAACTCGGTGTTTTGTTAATCGTTATCGGTAGTAAAAAAAACAATTCATGTATGAGTACACCTTCGGATATTCACCTTTCACTTGATCCATTTCTCATGAAAATCGGTACGACAAAAACGTGTAGTCTATACTGATGATATGACTATACTTACTTACTTAGGTGGCGCTACAGTCCGGGGTGGACCTGGGCCTCAACCAATACGCCTCTCCAGTTAGCGCGATCTTTGGCTAACTGCCTCCAGTTGCGCACTCCAAGTTGGTTGAGGTCCCCTTCCACTTGCGCGCGCCACCTAAGGCGAGGTCTTCCTCTACTGCGTTGTCCCTCCGGGTTGGAGTCGAAGACTCTTCGGGCCGGAGCGTTGGTGTCCATTCGCTCTACATGTCCTAGCCATCTTAGTCGACTGATGCGCACTTTTCTGACCAGGTCGATGTCGCTGTACAGCTCGTAGAGTTCGTTGTTAAATCTCCTCCTCCAGAGCCCGTCAACGCAAACGGGACCAAAGATCACTCGAAGAATTTTGCGTTCGAAACGACCAAGGAGATCTTCATCCGCCTTTGATAACGTCCATGCTTCTGCACCATAAAGTAGGACTGGGATGATGAGGGTCTTATATAGGGTCTCCTTAGTATTTCTCGACAAGGTCTTACTAATCAATTGCCTTCTTAGACCAAAGTAACAGCGGTTGGCAAGTGTGATTCTTCGCTTGATTTCTGAGGTGATATCATTTTCAGAATTAATAGCGGAGCCGAGGTAGACAAAGTCCCGAACTACCTCAAAGTTATAGCTGTCTATCGTGACGTTCTGTCCGATTCGTCGGTGTTGTGTGTCCCTTCTTGTGGACAGCATATATTTTGTTTTGCCCTCATTCACCACTAAACCCATTTTAGCCGCTTCTGTACTGATACTTGCAAACGCACCAGTGACAGCTCGCTGTGTTCTGCCAATGATGTCGATGTCGTCAGCGTATGCAAGTAGTTGCACAGACTTCTGGAAGATTGTGCCTCTGGTGTTGGCTTGTGAGTTTCGCACAATCTTCTCAAGAATTATATTAAAAAAGTCACATGACAGCGCGTCACCTTGTCTAAATCCTTTTTTGACACCAAAGGTCTCGGTGAGATTGTTTCCGACCTTTATGGAGCAGCGAGCGTTCTCCATCGTCATTCTGCACAATCTGACAAGTTTGGCAGGGATGTCAAAACTAGACATGGCTCTGTATAGCTCGTCTCTATAAATGCTGTCATATGCGGCCTTAAAATCGATAAACAGGTGGTGGGTATCGACTTGGACTTCTTGGGTTTTCTCCAGGATCTGCCGTAGTGTGAATATTTGGTCTGTTGTGGACTTACCGGGCCTAAAACCGCACTGATAGGGTCCAATCAGTTCGTTGACATATGGTTTCAGGCGATCACACAGTACGGCAGAAAGGATCTTATATGCGATGTTGAGGAGACTGATGCCTCTATAGTTGGCGCAGTTTAGAGGGTCTCCTTTCTTGTGGATCGGGCAGACAATGCTGAGGTTCCATTCATCAGGCATACTTTCCTCTAACCAAATCTTGGAGACGAGTTGGTGTATGCACTCTACCAAATCATCTCCCGCTGCCTTGAAAAGCTCGGCAGGTAAGCCGTCTGGTCCGGCAGCTTTGTTGGATTTCAGCTTGGATATTGCTATCCTCACTTCATTTAGGTCAGGTGGACGGAAGTCTTGGCTTTCATCGTCCAGGTTGAATGGTTCAATCTGCCTGACAGCGGAATTGATGTCGTCTTCGCCGTTTAACAGTCTGCAGAAATGATTTTTCCATGTCCTCAGCACCGACTGTGATTCCACTACAAGGTTTCCTTGTTCGTCTCGACAGGTTTCTGCTCGGGTTTTGTTGCCATGACACGTCCTTTTTACCCTTTGGTAAAACTTCCGAACATTGTTCCTGGAGTAACACCTCTCTATTTCCTCGATCGCGCGCTTCTCATGCTCTTTCTTTTTCTTCCGGAGAAGCCGGTGTTCTTCCCTCCTCTTTTGCTCGTAGAGCTGACGAGCCGCCCTCGTCCTTCTGTGCAGCGCCGCTTCGTAGGCATGCTGTTTTGCTGCATGTGCTTGCCGGCATTCTTCATCGAACCAGGGGTTTCGTGGGGGTGGTTTGGTGAAACCAAGCACATCAGTTGCGGCGTTCCTGATGGCTTCTTGGCAGCGATGCCACTGGTCTTCAGCACTTGATGCTGGCCGTACAGGACTTCTCGAGAGGTTGAGGGATACACGATCGGCAAAGGTTCTGGCGGTTTGTTGCGTTTGTAGCCGTTCAACGTTGAATCTCCTCACAGCATTTCCCCGTTGTTGTGGCGTCTGGGATATCCGCATTCGTACCTTGGCTACAACAAGGTAGTGGTCCGAGTCTATGTTGGCCGCTCGGAAAGTTCGGACATCTAGAATACTGGAGGAGTGCCTTGCGTCGATCGCAACATGGTCAATTTGATTGACGGTTTGATGATCCGGTGACCGCCATGTTCCTTTGTGAATGTTGAGGTGTGGAAACCGTGTGCTAGCTATAGAAACATTATGCCCCGCAGCAAAGTCAATTAGCCTAAGTCCGTTCCCAGACGTGGTGTCGTGTAGGCTGTGCTTTCCAATTGTGCTACCATAGATGTCTTCCTTTCCTATTTTGCCATTAAAATCACCTAAGATAATTTTAACGTCATACCTAGGACATTGCTCGTATGTTTTGTCGAGGAGCTCGTAGAAACATTCTTTGGTAGCATCGTCTTTATCTTCTGTGGGGGCGTGAGCGCATATTAGGCTGATGTTAGCGAATTTAGCCTTGATGCGGATAGTTGTAAGACGTTCACTGACGTGTCGAAAGCTCAAGACTTCTTGCCTAAGTCTGCCGCTTACAACGAATCCGCATCCAAATAGACGCTGTTTCTGTTCCCTGTAGCAATCACCGTAGTAGATGTCACAGTTTTTCATCCTTCTTTTGCCCGGCCCATCCCACCGCACTTCCTGGATGGCGGTGATGTCTGCATTGTAGCAGTCTAGGGCCTCCGCTAATTGTTCGGCTGCACGCGGTCTGTTCAGGGTTCGAACATTCCACGTGCAAATCCGAAAGTCATTGTCCTTTTTCCGTTTTGCAGGGTCGTCAACAGTGATTCCATCCTTATCCGAGGCTCTTGGTTGCTTCGTAACCATTTGTTTTTTCCGTGGTTGGGTAGTTAACCCCACGCACAACCCCCAACCTGGAGGACCAGGCCCTAAATTCACCCTAGGACATCGGGTCGGAAATTCCGTTGTCAGTAACCCACTTCGGGGATATGAGTGCTGCCGTTGGCCCATAAAGGGTTCATCCGCCACCATCTCTATTTCAGCACCCTGACTAGTGCTGAAAATCCTTACTGACCTTAGCTCCAAATATGTCAGAGTAGCTCATGCAAGGTATCTGCCATCTTGACTGTTGACACCACCGTTGATCCAAACTCGCGGATTCATTCGCTGTATGTCCTCTTTCTGAGGAGCTCATGTAAGACCTCTGAGTCTCGATCAGGCAGTCTTTCCGACAGAGCATTATAGTGTTGCTATTTTCTTCGTGTTCAACACTCGCGCATAAGTTTAGCAAGTCATGCCCGGACGGACAAGACCAGTACCCGGTGGTTACCACGCGGAGGTAAAATAAGCACAATTGATGTGTATGATACAGTTGCAACAACTGGGCATCGCCAAGTTGATGCCAATCAGAGTCTACCCTATTCATACAACACCCAACCACCGATGATATGACTATACACCCGCTAATATCACTGAAGACGAAGAGGTTGTCCATAATTTCGTTGATTTTTCTAGGAACTTGCTTCTGTGATGTGCCTTCATCCTTACAATAATCCGGCTTATGCAATTTCCCCAAACAATCACTGTGAAACTGTGAATATTGTTCGCCATACACCTGCCCAACAAAAGGGAAACATCCGCCCATACCATCCGTCACATGAACTAAACTCAAACTGAAATGCAACTAAAATAGGTTCAGGACCAGATGCTACTCACATCCTGCATGATAGCCAGTCACCAGCTTTGAACTACATTGACGACACCAACGCAGGTCAAACCTGCCAGTGTGTTTTCTTTTATTCGACTTTGTTTGTTACAGCCCTCAGCACTAAACCTGAAATCCCAGTGTTATTCCCGTTGTTAACAGTGGCAATTTATTCAATTTGTAATGTGTTTGGTTGTTTGCATTAACAGTGCCCCACCACCCCCGCCCTAATATCCGAGTCTTGTGTCCCAGGATACACCTACAGTTCTAACAACCAACACAGCACATATGCATAGCATCGGGTGTTAAAATGAACTGCAAAGAGAACACGGGAAACACGGGTCGAAATCGAAACTCCAGGAAATACCATTCACGATAGGGACTCAAAGTTTAACCGTATATTTCAGGAGCTGCTGTTGTAGCCTGGAAAATACCCCACTGGGTTGTATATTTTTTGGCTTGCATGGACAATTTTAGCCCACGAGCTTTGCGAATCGGTTGGGTGCCGTTTTAATGAAAATTACTCGCTGTGCACTTTTTTCCGATTACATTGGATACTTACCTATGTGTTGGTGAGGGAAGTGAGTGCAAACTCGACAGCAGTGTGAAGTGTATAGAGATTTTGCGTTTCGGGGTGTTAACATTTCATTATGAATTTTATCCATTCTTTTATGGTTACTTTTGTGCATGTACCGATGCGGGTCTGTTTATAATACAGCTTGCCTTGAGCATTTGTGGCCGACAGTGTGTTGACTTCACAGATTTTGTTTCTGACATCAGCGCAGGTTGATTTTCACACAATTTGCTGAAGTCAACCCGTTCCTTGTCAAAAACTTGAGTTTACTGCCAACGAGGGAACAAGCAACCCAATTTCTTGGTTCACTAACTCAATTGTTATTCCCTACGATCGCTGGTCCATCGCTCTCTTTCTCTTTCAGAAAGAAATTTTTCTTTGTTTACATTAAGTAGGAACGATTTTCAATGTACTTCCCCTTCCAAGTGGCATCTGTCATCTGCTTATGAAGCTCAAAATCTCGTAACTAAATCAATTATGTCCCGAACGTAGTGTCGTGGAAAATTCAAGACTTTTCGAAACACTAACCATCTGGCAACAGACTATTCCTTACCTTCACCCAACTGTCGACGGAAATGCAATTTGCTTCTTTTCAATATTTGAATATTTTAAGCTGCGGGTCTGGCTGACTTCTCTTTTATTTACATTTTGCATTCCTCGTTACGATGCTAAAGCTGTTATCCACTGGAGGGGTATATACACCAAAAGTCAATCGCAATGCACACGCTTACAAACAAAAGATATGTCAACGATATAAAGTGGATATGTATCGCCTCAGTCCCTGTATTATGATGACATTGATGGAGGGATGTTTCGAATTTATTTTATCTTGTTATTTTTTTTTGTCAATCCTTCCCTTACGACAGCAAGGAGGATCAGAACTTTGGCATTTTCTTCGTCGAATCCTTCGATTATAGATATTTCAACTTTTCCATTGTTATCCTTTTTTCCGTTTCGAGTTATTTTTCATCCCGAATGGGAAACTTTTTTTCCTTTCGTTGTTTTCTTTGGGGAAAACTCTGTCGGCATTTCATTTATATTGGCTTCTCTTTATACATTGAACCATATTATAATTATTAATGAAAAAAAATACATATTGATTGGCATTCCTTTTGAAAATGTTCTCGCAAATTGTGAAGCTAATAGAAAAAAATAAAAAAAATAACAGCAAACTCTCAGCCAGTGAATAAAGAAGCCATAAGAATGACAAAAAAAACAAAACTTAAGTTTAATTAAATTTGCCTCTCCGTTAAATTTAAATGTCCTTAATATTGTTGTTATTGAGGGAGACATTGTCGATAAGGGAAAATTGGAAAATTCCTTATCATCGATGAGTTCGCTTTGCTTAAAAGCATCATCATCTTCATTCAATCTGTGTTGGTACTCCAGCTGCTTCTAGAGGGTTGGCTTTTTGAAATTTTGTTTACCAAGGAATCAAAGAGTCCCTTTAAATGACGAGAGATCTGCCTGTGGTTATGGTTTGGTTTCTTGTAGTTCGAAGCACACTGATTGCCAATTCATTTATTTTTCTTCATGTTTTTCAATTCCTTCAATTTTGTTGTAGGTTTGACGTTTGTATTGAAGATGCTTAGTTATAAGAGTTGAGCGTTGGTTGCTGGCTTAAGTTTTACGGGTTTTATGCAGCAGAAGCTGCATTATGTCTGTTTTAATCAGGCAAGTACATTGTCAGCGCGAGTTCGCAGAAGGCCGTTTAGATATCGCATTTGTTTGTGTTTGCACTTGACGCTCAAGCACTTAAAAACTGCGCACTTTATGCACAAACATTCTTGTATTAAGTTATTTTTTCAGGTTTTGCAAATTTTTTCTATACCGCCTTTTTTGTACACAGCGTTTAGTTCCTCTGTCAAACAGCCGTTGATAGAAGCTGCGATCGTAATCTTTGCGTACCCAAACTTGTGCTCAATTCTCCATGTTTCCATAGGCTCAATTGATATGGTGGAGTGAGCTTTAATATTCGTCAGCATAATATTATCTTGAGAGTGTTTGTAATTCTGATGTTTTTTCTTAGTAAGATTTGCAAACATCTAACTGATCATGGTCTTGGTTCACCTGTTCATTTCTAATGGATTCCTATAGCTCACTTCCAAGAATTATCGGGTCGTCAGATGCATCGCAAGCCGCCAAGTAGATCGTACTACTTTCACTAGTCCCCTCACTCGACATCGTTCATAATATTCCAACACAAAGTTCCAAAGATTGCCTGTTCATGGGTACCTACAGCAGCAGTACTCTCTGGCCTCAGATATACTTCCGATCATATAACTGCAGTCGAAAAGATACAAGCTTTTCGCTTGATTACAATGGAATTACAGAAATTTAAGAGTCACTTCCTTTTTGTCGATTTTCTCCTCCACGTCCATGACCCGGTTGGGATGGATCCATCAACGTCATCATCATCACCCGTCGAACTGTATGGGCAACTGACATGTAAGTAAATAATGATTTGTGTCAGTAGCCAGCCCCTGTTGACGGTTGTTCCCCGAATATCCACTCTCGCCATATTATTGACGGCAGGTTCAGTGCTCAGAGATCATCCGAATCGCAATAGACGGTGGCGCACTGTACAACAGCACTGTACTTCCAGGTATCGCCACCACCACCCCGAAGTCCGGCGAACGTGAGTAAAAACCGATGGTTAATTGTATATGGTGTTGGGTCTAATACACTCGCACACACATCCAAATGCATATTGCCAGTCAGTGGCAGTATAGTTGGGTCATTCCCCGAGGCCCGAGGGTTAGGAAACGAATAATCCTGTCAGTTTGCTTAGAGTTTGGATTTCTCGTGCGCCTGATGAACGATTGTGGTCAAGGATAAGCGCCCGAACAAAGGGAGCATAGTCTCGGTCTGAACACTATGGCAGTTGATTGGAACTGATGGGTATTGGGAATTGTATTTTAGCTGTCGTTGTAAAGTCATTATTTATTGAGCTGTTTTTGGCTTCTTTTTTTTTTTGCTCTTCTTTGTATAGGTACCATTCAATGCGGTAGGGCTAGTAATTAATGGATATACTTGTGGCAAAGGGATGAATTTAAACTGAATGACTGGCGGTTGCTGTTCCTTAATGCAGAAGTCTAATCCATCTAATTGGATAGGTTAATTTGCAAAGGTGTCATATAGATCGTTTGTTTGTGTGTCTGCCTTATGTTATAGGCATAATAATTAAGTAGGTACTTTCGTATTGAAGTGTCGCTCGTCGATATCTATCCAGTTTATTTTTCCAAAGTGCACTTCCCCATACAAACTTTCATAACCTCTTTCATCCCCTCAAAGTTTTGTTTTCGCGACAAAAAGAGCCTATGTCCTTCTCATTTTTTTTTTTCTGAATAGTTTCGACAAAGAGTAGTCTATGTCCTTCGCATTGTTTTTTTCTGAATAATTAAGGAGAAAACAAAGTAAATTGGTTGAAAACTACAAATTAATAATTAATTAAATGATAGGGATCAAGGTTTTTTTTCGAAGTACCTATATTAGTAACATTTCAAGGCAAAATGATGCTCTCCATAAAATTAGTGGGAATGACATATCACAACATCACAAATTATTTATGGTATGCATACACAATATCTAATAGAATTAAATATTAATAAGACTCATTAGGAAAAATATATTTGTGTTGAAAAATGTGTCTTCGAAGATGGTACCTATGTATGTAGGATTTACTTCAAAAAGAATTCCTGCTTTGTGTTGCGCCACTTCCGAAACAAAAAAGGAACTCTTACTTTGTTGTTTCGAAAAATAAGTTCCTAAATGGGATCACGATTTGACACCAGAACGTCGTCAGGCCTAAAATGTGTATGCGCATTCTACTTGGGTTGTGAAAAGCGAGAAACCCCCCATCAAATGGGGTGGCAATATGGCTGCGTCAATAAAAATGTAGGTAAATTTCCCCAAAGATCAACTTGTGAGCGTTGTTTCGATTTTGTGTCACATTTGTTTTCATGGTTTTCGGTCGTCCTGAAATTACTACGTGAATGTCTAAAAATAAGCACGTACCGCCACTCACCGACTAGTACACGTTCGCAAAACACCACAGAGACATATATTAAACAAAAAAAATCCTCTTAAGGATGTATATTCCTGCTTTTGTCATACACAGGAAATTATTCATCGCTTAACATTTCACACAACAACTGTCAACGTTAGGTGTGGTACGGTACCCGGGTTCTATCTCTTTTCAGTGCCTTCGGTTTAGAAATTTTGGGAATGGGCTAGGTCGTCCTCCCTCTTTCAACTTTTGACTTTACCTTTTGACTTGTGAAACCCGGAGGGAGGAATTTTATTTTTTGGAACTTAGTTATCCTTGTTCAATTGTCCTGTTCATAGCAGTTACTTCTTTATATTCGGCTCTTCATCTCATTGTTTGCCAAAGAAGTGGTTCAGCCCGGCGAATCTCATCCACCGAGAGACAAACAAAGAACGAGTGGAATTGCTGTTTGCTTCCTGCTCTCTGGTGCGTTCGCGAGTTTGTTCCACATTGCTCCGTGCTTCGTCGTGTCGTCGCTCGTCCTCACCGTTATTATTTAAGCGCGCAAGCAAGACAATTTGCCCTTCCACTAACAATAACAACACTTTTGCGGTCGCAATGGGTTGTGTGAGTTTGTGTGTGTGTAGTGCGCTTTCAGCTCTGAAGTTTGCTATTCTTTCATTTGCCAAACGGGAAATTATGTGCCCGAAATATCAAATTTAGGCTGTCAGAGGTTGGTCGTGATGCGGTGTCACTGCCAACAACAGTCAGGTGAAGGCGTCAGGCACACAAGTGTATGTTAAGTGTACTTGAGTGGAGTGTCGTGAGAGGTTTTAGGATGTTAGGGACACGTGTGTGGATTTTACAAGATGATATGCGCTCCGACATAAGGTGTTACATATAGCTGCGAATTATTGATCAATTGAATTAAATATGCGCAAGAATGTGCCTTTGCTGAAGGGCTGAAGTTCAAAGGGTTCTCTTCTGAGAAATGAATTTGCTGTAGCTAATATTCAGGTCTACCCAAGTCTAGGTGAAAATTCCAAAATATGAGAAAATTGCTTGGGGCTCAACTATTTTGCGGTGCAGAAAACTTTTGTATGAGGTGATTAGGTTCGTAGCATGTGAGGGGTAGTCATAATTGAAATACCTACTGAGTGCCTCCTCTGGGGGGTGTAGAGTAACTACAATGTTGCGTGTATGTATACACGTGTAAGCATGTGCAAATTGTGTCTTAAATTTTGAACGGAGCTTATAGATATACGTGAGGGACATTCGCAATTGCACGCGCAGTAACTTTCTGTGAGAACTGTTCGCGAATGTTGAATGTGAGGCAGTCCTCTAACAATGTTGAACAATCGTTTGACTTTTAACCTCTGATTCATAATTAATTTACCACTGTCAGCCCGTAAGAGCCCACCACTGTTAGCCTCCCACCCATCATCAGTATCAAACTTGTCTTCTAAAAAGGCAAAGGGATAGGAAAAGAACAAAAAATCCCTCCCCATTCATTAACACTCACCCTGTGCCTGTATATCCTTGTCCCCAACCACTTTACTCGCACAGTTGAGTGCCTCATTCCGAATATTATGAGGTAAAATTATTACAAGCACTTACCTGTCTTGCATAACAGCTTGGAACAACACTCGTCTTGTTGGCAGATAGAACCCTATAGCAACGGGAGAGTTGAGCTGTCCTTCCCCAGCCATCTTAACAGCAGCAAAAGGACACAGAACTGCTACACATAAATTACATTCTTAAATATTTAACGACGACGCAAAAGTATGATAACGATGCAGGATTGCGTTTGCTCTCCCCTTGCGTTCTCTCCCCTTCGCGCATCTTACCCTCACGCCCTTCAATTTAGCGAGCGAGATGAAGCAGGTCAAAATGGAATTAGGTCTTCCGGCCAATGTTGGCACGGAATCATCATCATTATCACCACCACCGTCACCATAACGCTGTATACCATCAGACCATTGATGTGGCTTTCATTGCAATTTGTAGTAAACTTTTATTTTCAACCGAAAAGAAACATATAAAAACAGAGCGCAAATCCTGCTGGCATGGCAATGAGTCGTCCTTTCTCTCGATATATGTCGCATGGCATATGCCTTTGAGGCAGTTAACTGCAGCAGTATCAGTAGCAGCAGCAGCAAAGATAGAACTGCGGAGAAATAATATGGATATGTCGTCCTGGCGCTGTGTAACTGCTGCGGGGGTATGTATGGTGTGTAGTAAAATTCGGCGCTGTGCCACCAAGAAGCAAAAATCATTCCCAATGCTCTCAAATGTGCTCTGTTTGTGCTGTATGATTATTAGTTGGTAATTTGATCCTTGCTATTAGCCGTAACCATTCCCCATGCACATACACATACGACACCAGGCCACGCACCCAAAATCTCACTAAATTGGGTATAAATTGTAATTATTCTTTCACTGTACAGCTGGAGGTAGCACTTAGTCAAGGACATGCGTGACACGCATGTACGGCAGCAGTTAGAGTTGGTGGGGCGAAAACGAAAGACGACTTCATAAATTGCGTCATTACGCGGTGTAGTTTTATAATGAACGGCAGTTATTCCTTTTGCGCCAATTAGGCGTAAATCTGAAGATCCACTCATTGCCGCTCCAAAGGGCTGTGCGCCTTCAGTTGCTCTCTGCAGGAAATCTACCCTGATTCTATAATGAACCAGAGGACACGCTTCAGCTTTCTCCTCAACTAACAAATAAGAGGTGGAGAGTATTTTTTTTTTTTTTTTTTTTCAATGATGGATTGAAAAATATTCAATCAGTGGAGGAGTCCATCCACTCAGCCATTCACGATCTTCTTTTTGCGTCCATTCAGGGGTAGAGCAAGTACTTTCCTCATTTATCCTGACACTAATTATGGCTTCCTTGAGAATTTAATCAGCTGCTCAATCAATCAATCGCACTCTGGGCGCTAGAGTCGAAATCGAAATCGGAAGGAGAAGCGAACAAATAAGGAAGAAAACACTTGAAGCTTGTCGTTATGCAAATTTTGTAATTTTCATTTTTTTTTTCTCTCAATTACCCAGAATCGCTTGGTATCGGGATCTCAAACCGAAATCACAGGGTTGTATCTCGTTCGTTGATGCCCATGACTCAAGATTGAATAATAATTAGGATGGTATTTATTTGGGTGTGTTTTTTTTTTGTGCTGTCCTTGGGGCACAGCGAATCGAACGATATCCGAAAATGATTTGTACTCAAAGGCTGAGTTACATGCAATCGATATCGGCTGGTAATAAAACAATGGGTGGGAGCTCGATTTGGAATACAAATCAAGGGTTCACTGATTTGATATGGACGTCATCGATTGGAGAACCATTTCCGGTTGAGAGGATTTATTCATCAGCCCGTGATGAGTTCTTGTTATGAATACTTAGCCCTGTCCAGTTGGGCGTGATTCCACTTTTCGCAGCCTTTAAAGCGGATTTTGAATTGATGTAGGTAGGTATATAAAATTGCTGGACACCATGTTGTAACTTTAGTATTGTCAAAAATTCTTCCTAAATTGCCAAGATGTGATTTAATTTGGAATAAGAAAAGTTGCGGTATACGAGTATCTAAGGCAAACACTGGGAAATTCTGAAGCCAATCAGAAGTAAAGTCAGGACATTATTTGGAGACTTATCGGTACACTGTGGACTGAGCAGAGAAGTCAGGAGACCCTGACCAGCGGTCACGGACTTATGCAGATCTTGCACTAACCTATATAGGTACATACTCGTACATACGTGGCGGAGACAATGCATCGGGAAATTTTGAAAATTCCCTAAAAATTACTTCTCTCTGCATTCAGTGGGAATGGGCTTAGATTCTGGCAAATAATTTGTTGAGGTCCTTCTTTTATCTAGCTTTTTTTTCATGAGGTTTCTTCCAACTACCAGAAAAGCCTTTCTAAAAGTAGTTTGTTTTTAGTTCTACCTATTGCAGAACTCATCAAGTATTTGTACGTCCTATGTCATTATCATCAGAAAGCCATCAAAAAGCATCTGAATCATATAAAATTTAGAACTTCCTTGCAAGTATGCACTGCCCCAATGTGGGTCTGGGCATAATGAAGTCCATTCCCACAAAGCAAACATCGTTGGCCTTTTTTCGTATTCATCGTAGAGCCATAGAAGTATTAACTTCAATGAATAGAATAAAATAGACGAAAGGTCACTAACATTTTGGAATCGGAAAAGATTTGTATTCACTTTGCAGCTATGAAAAATTCCTTTTTCGTATTCGAGAAAAGTGATTATTAGATTATTCCGAGCAGCTGCAACTGGATTACAAATTGAACTGCGAAGGGAAGCTGTCTTGATTGGATATTTCATTCGATTTATCTCAAAATAACTCATACTTATAGACGGAAAACTTCTGCAAAGAAAGGAAAAATCTAGGAGCATCCAAGCCCTATGAGGAAGACATTCTGAGTTCGTTCACAAGGGCTGATGATTGATAGCTAAGACTTGAGGCAAAACTTTGTCAACGTCCAAGGAACAGACAACCGAAACTTTGATTTTTTTTTTTGGTATGAAAAATATGTATACCTCGGATGTTGAACTTTTTCTATCCACCGACCGATGTGGCCCCCTTTGGCACGTGTTCAATTATTTTGAATGCATGCTATCGGATCTATCATGGTGTCGAATGCGTATTGGAATTTTTTTTTGTATTTAAACTTAAAATTCAGTCATCGTACTCAGCTTATGGATATCTGGAGGGCTCCTTCATAACTCAGATGAGATATGCTCTCTGCGTGGATATGTTTGTGTTCGCCGTCGATGCACTTTTAAAGCACTCATAGATACTATAGGTACTTTTGAATCTTTCTTCGATTTGTTTTCTTAATTTCTAAACTTTAACCTCAAGGGGGTGGGTGTACCACCGATTTATCCTTTCAACAAGACGAAGAAGACGAACATCAAACTCAGTGGTGGTGGAAAAAAAAGGAAAGTTTCATTCTTTACAAAACAATTTTTGTTGATAGCATCCTTTCTACAAATCCGCATTTCAGGATTTCATTGGATACTTTTATTTTTCATTTTCCTCGGCTTCTGTTCATCACGTTGTCCTTCTCGAAATGGAAGCTTTTGTTTTCATTTGTTCGTTCTATTCCTCTGGTTTTCTTTTTCTTTTTTTGCTTTCTCAGGACTTTTGCAAAGATCATATCTTCTGCGGTTGTGGTGTGTTTTAGGTATTTCTTTTTGTTCTTTGTTTTTTTGTTTTTGTACCCTGAAGTTGCATCGAGAATGGCAAGAGTTTTCATTCAATTACATAGTCTTTGTAAACCGCAACTTAAATTGAGATGGGATATCCGTGCTGGATTTAATGCAGCTGTAGACGAACAAAAGGACAGGATTAAGATGGGGATTGCGGCATCTTTAATTTTTGACATTCGAGCCAATTGGTTGTTTGTCTTTGTTGTTTTGTATCGACTTAGGGCAAGTCAATTTTGAGGTGAATTAGAGGTAGGTGGAAACTTGAGCAATATTTACTTTACTTGCGAACTGAGAAGACCATTCTGGCTTATAGGAGATTCTGCAGCAAAATAAGATCTACAACTCGACCGTTGTGCAACTAAAGTTGCAATTTTGCAGAGCCTGGCACAATTCTTTTTGCTATTTTGGCCCTTTTCTTAGTGAGAGAAGGTGCTTCAAAAATGTTTCAAATGGTGTTATTTCCAAACAAAAACCTTTAGAATGGAACTATTATACAGTTGATTGAGACAATCAGGCCTATTCGCAAAACCTTTTATCCATTTATTATGTTATTCTGTTATGGATTTCGTACAAAAGTTCGAACTGTCAAGAAATCTTTTACGGGCTCTAGAATTGGTGGAAAAATCTTTTATGAACTTATAAGAGATTCTGCAGCACAGATACAGGCAGACATTAAAAAATTTCAATTTTCGAAGTTTCATAACAGAGTTCCATAAAAGTTTGAATACGATTTATAAAAGACCTTTTATGGTTGAGACCTTTTATGATTCATAAATCATAACAGAAAATTCATAACAGAATAAAAGATTTCGCAGAATAGGCCAAAATGCTTGTTAAATTAATATCGTTCACAAGTTCTAGCTTTAGAATTGGCACTTATTTCTTTTTCGTTTGACATTTTTCTTGCGACTTTTCAGAATTCTGCACACTGTATGTAGGACGACTATGTCACAGGAACCTTTCGCAATTATTGCGAGTTCTTTTCGGTGACTTTGAAATCGCTGTAGCACTCTATCTACTCTTTCAGATTCGAGTGCTGTTTAGTGACTGACAAAGTGACAAGCTTCGTTAATGAATTTAGATATGTAGCAACACCTCTTTGAATTCATGCGCATATTTTTGTGCAACCATCACGTGGGAAGTATTGTCAGTGTTTTTCTTAAGATTTATTATACCAAATGCTATTACAGTAGGTAACCTACAAACGTTACACGCAGTGATGCCGTTTCATAATTTCATTCGGGAGTACCTATATAGAATTTTTTTGGGGAGCACCGGGGACCGGTACAGAACGAAAATTTAGAAATTTATTTCTAGCTAAGCGTTTTTCAAATGGGACGGTCTAGATGTTTGAAGCCTGTGGCCTGTGGCGGCCTTATTGTTTTGGTAGAGTCTTTGTAATGTGGTGTTTATTATTCATTAATGAACTTTAGTATCCAAATAAGTGTTCTCAATGAAAATTATTTCCACAATCCTCAAGAGTTTGCTAGACGGTAATGTAACAAAATCGAACAAGAAAACAATTTTAATGAAGCATCGAGAAGGTAGAATTTGTTTTGCAAACATGGGTAGAAAAATGTTAAGGCGAAGTAAAAATACATCAATCCGAAATAATTTAAAAGGTGGAGTACAATTTGACGACAGTTTGGGAGATAAAAGTTTGATAAAATTAATGTAAATTAAAATTATAAAGGTTTAAATAACACGTTGCTACAAGTGTAAGCTATTTTAGGTCTTTTAAAATAATAGAAGTACGATTGTGAAAGGAGAAGTACGGGAGTACAGAAATGTTGAATGTAGTACAATACTCCTATGGGCTATGGGAGTACTTTCGGCAAAACTGGTTACACGTAAAGAACGCTGAAACGCCATTTTATATTGTGGTAAAAGTTTAATCTTTAAACTCGTAAAAAAAATTAAATAAATATTTAGCGGAACAGGTCCGTAGCCGTAGTGTGAGTTTTTATTTTTTCTATGAAAGTTTAGTTTATTGGTTTCATTAACAGGTTTCACAATAATTAATAAAATATAATCTTTTAGGGAAAAGCGAAAAAAACAGTTGGTGAGGTATCAAAAGTTTCACGGGTAGCACATATTTTAGTACAAAATATAAATTTTAAAATAAATTAAATACCAACTAAACTGCGGTTATAATTAATTATAAATAAATAATTAAGTAACTAAAAATATAATGAATAAATAAATGTTAAATGTTTAACAAGAAGAATACAAAATTTAAACGAAAATATAAAATACAAAATAGGTACCCTGCACGCAGAAAAATCACTTATTTAAAATCAACCTATTTTGGGTTAAAAACTACAAAGTGATACTGCTTATATAGCTCTTACAGAGCTGGTGGATTAAAATTTAACCATGTTATTCTGTTGTTATTAGCTGACTCAATTGGTAGAATTTAATGAGCTTATTTTAAAATTAGCTAACCTACTTGGTGGCATTTAACCAAATAAAAGGTTTAAAATTAACCGACATACAAAAATGAATTTAACAATCTGAGTCGGTTGATATAAGCTTACCTTCTTGGTGGAATCTAACAATCTCAATTGTTTAAAATTAGCCAACAAAACGGGTTAAATTTACGTAAATCGATCGTTTGGAATTAACAGTTTTAATTGGTTGAATTTAACCAAACTACTAACTTGTTATTAGTCCATTTGCTACATATTTATCAATTTACTGACACGTGATTGTCAGCCAGAAACAAGAAAAGAGCTTTACCAAAACCATCCCGATAACATAGTCTCCTTACGCCGAGCGGTAGACTATTCCACACACGAACAGAATGAACGAAAAATTGTTTTTTTTTTGTAGTAAGACAAGTAAAACTAGTTGGACTAAGACTAATAGATCGTGAAGAGTTACAGAAAGTAAATTTTTGATACAAATAAGAGGGTTGTTTGCTTACGATGATTTTGTGAATACATTTAAAGTACACCCAAGAATGTTCTTAGCATACATTGACACCATGATCATGTCGCCTTAAATTATAGACATAACGTACAACATTTTTAAAAGCCACATTAGGTTTTATTAAAAAAATTCACATCCATACGTAAATAATGGAATTATGCAAGTCCTTACTAACATAATGTTTGTGTTTACAGGTCTGTAATGTCGGGACATCGACAAGTTTCTAAGGCAATAGTATAACTTTCCAATATTCATATTGATGTGGTTATTCCATCGTAATTTTGCGTTAAAAATAATGCCGAGATTTTTACTTTTTTTTTTACTTATGTTCACAATTGGAAAGCTACTTAAGTCTAGTTTATTTTTGGAAACAACTAGACATTTAGATTTATTTAGATTTAGTCTTAAACAGTTTCTGTCAGACCAAATAAGGAGGTTTTTCAAATCTTCGTTAAGATTGTGAACTGCATCCTCAATTAGACCCAGCTTACAATTTTTATACAGCTGAACGTCATCTGCAAAAAGACTCCTTAATAGAGATCGGAAAATCAATTATGAATATTGTAAATAATAGTGGTCCCAAAATGAATCCCTGAGGATTGCCACTAAAAGTTTCTTTAAAATTGGAGATGCAATTATTTGCAACAACAGCTTGTTTTCTTTTCGATAAGTAAGAGTTTGTTAATGACGCGGCAGATGACGAAAATTTGTACAACTCTCTGAGTTTGGAAACAAGTTGAGTGCGATTTATCTTATCGGAAGCCTTAGAGAAATCCAGCAGGACAAGAAATGATACCATGTCAAATGTCACTATCCATTGCGACTCTTAGGTCGTCTGTTACTTTGGAGGATATGCAACAGTGTTTCTGCCTAGAGCCAGATTGGTTCTTACAAAGAAGCTTATTGTATTGAACAAATTTTGATCAACTTCTCCATAACCTTTGAAAGAAATGAGAGTCTAGAAATAGGCCTCTATACTGGTGGAGAGATTGCTGATTAATTTATTTTCAGAATGACAATAACTTTTGCGATTTTCCAAGTACTTGGGTAAGAGTATCTATGTTAATATAACGGTGTTGCAAACATGTTTTAAAATGGGAAGGATGTAGGGCAAAACAATTTTTATTAACTTTGGGTGTATTTCATCAAGGCCAACGGCTTTAGATTTTATACTTAAAATTGCTTTAGCAACATCAGTTTGGTCTACTCTACAAAAATTTTAAGTTTTTCTGTATATTTTTGACACAAATAGACGGGACCTTTAGGACCTCTGTTTCTGATATATGCTGCATTAATATTGATTTTAATAAATAACTTTCAGAAGGTCTTAGCAATTATCCTGGTAATGAACAATGTTTCAAACGAACCCAACCACAGACATTTCAACCATGCTTAATGTCCTTGAATATATCTGTTAGATATAACAAAAGCGGCTTAATACCAACCCACTTCTATTATTAGATAATTTATTTATAGCACAACTTTTTTTTAAATATTCAACATATGTTTTCATTTTGCCAGAGATTATTCGCTTTTTTTTTTCTCTGATATGTATACGAAGGGATTATTTTGAAGCACCTGGTTAAAATCGCCACCCAAACAAGCAACACCCTATTCAGGATTAAATTACGTATTCATTTGTTGTTTTGTTTTGTTTTTGCTAGCTAATACCGGACATGTGCCTTGTTTATTTTATTTATTTATATTAGAGAGATTTTTTTTTGTTCGCCGGTAGTGGAACTTGGTGCTAGAGAGATGTATTGACTATCCGCGCTGGATATTTGTTTTCTCTCTATGGAGTACTTTATTTAGTTTGAAGTTTTCCAATTTGTTATGTTATATATACTGAAATGTATGTTGTTTTGCATAACAGTATTATAATAAATCCAAATGAATATATAAAGGCTAATTGTTTGGGTTTCGTTTTTTGTTTAGCATAACATGTCCTTTGGGATGCATGGAAATGGATCACTGTAATAAATATTTATGCTAAGGAAGGATATGCTGTACGGATTATTAGAAATTCATAAAATAAAACTGACAGCATGTTTAGTTTTATTTCGCTTCTCCGAGGCGAGGCGACCTTTTTATTTCAAAGTATATTTAGAAAAAATCGTTTAAATTGAAAAATGAATACAGCATTCAGGCAAGATGGTTCTGCGGCCTTGACCATAATGGTTCGCATCATTTTGCCTCAACTCCTGCTGCATTGAAGCATGCACTCGATAAACCAACAAAGAAAAATAACCAGCTAGGAACTAGGTGCGTACTACAAATTGAAAAGAAAATTGTCCCTTCGGCTCAAGCATTTGTTTGTTTTGACAAGCGCAGCAGAGAGAAAAAACAAACACAGAACATCTTGCCCTTCCGATCATTCCCCATCTAAGCCCATGGTGCGATGGTGTCGATTGTATGCATCCGAGAGCGAATGCCAAAGTGAAGGTCCACTTGAGTGTTGATTGGAATACGACAACGACAACGACGACGATGACGATGACGACCCAAGGACTTACGTTTTGCAGTGCGCCATTGATACCTCCACCTTTACAGGACCAGGCAATCTTATTGAAAACAATATTGATGTTTGTTTTTATTTTCCAATGCAAGTGTTTGTAGTGCAACTCGAGTGGATATCACGCGCGCACTTTCAATTCGTTATGCACCCTGTGTGACACATCAGTCACTAGGCAATATCGTAACGTGACGCGTTTGGTGAATAGTCACCATAGCAGTCGACCGTCGTTATATAACGCCGTTGAACTCTCACCGTTCCATCGTTGAATCTGTCAACAGAGCATATCCTTTTGTTGAATGTTTACTTTGGGACCGACTCGAATATACATCAACATTGTTGCGGCGGCGGCAGTTCCTTTATAAAGCATTAGTTGAGTTTCCATGTTCTACGCTCTAAATGAGAAATAATTTCAAGTGTTAATTTATTTTCGTTTTGCCTTTTCAAAGGAAAATATTTTCCTTTTTGTTGCTGAGAGTGTTGATGGAAGGAAATGGGTAGAGAAAGCGAAATAAATGAAAGGAAAATATTTTTCTTTATCAACCATTTTAGGGCTGGGGGTTTATTGAAAACTGTCAAGCACATACCTACTCCAATGAATGCATACGATTGTTTAAGTATTAAAATTATTATTTTCTACTACAGTATTGGTTACTGCTAAAGGATTCGATTCGTCGGAATTGAAATGAAATTAATTTTTCAGAACCCCTCACTTGGTTGATATTTAAAATACGAGATTGCTCCATATAATAAACTAGCGGATCTAGCGAACTTCGTCTCGCTCCCATTTTAACGCCAACAAATAGTTCAAATTTCAATGTGATTTATTTGAATGGAATCGAAATCAGTGGAGAGCGATATGATAAATAATGTTTTGTGTTTTTTTTCCCAGCGGAAAAAACAATGTCACACTGATCCGAAATTTTCCAAGATTCACAACGAATTTTTCAAATTTACATCGTCCAAAATCCAAATCATGCTATAAAATGCAAAATTTCTTTAAAAAAAAAAAAATATTTTTCGCTTTTTCCTGAACTTTCCGAGTCTTCCACAATTTTTTTTTTATTTTTTCATTCCAAAAGCCGTTTGGTAACAACCTGCTTTGCTAGACGTTAAAATTAAAAAAAATTAAAATTATGTGCATATTTTGCTATTTTGATTTTCCACCCTTACATCAAATCATCGAATAAAATCCATGCAAAAAATCAATTTTCGAATTTTCCAAATTCCTGACTTTTCCTTAGGGTTTTCCCAAAATTTTCTTTCATAAAACCCTTCTCCTTAGAATTACGACCAGGTTTATCCATCAATCCTAGCAAAACTATTCTAGTTCCTTTCACCAGAAGGAGACTTGTCAATTTAGGTCCCCTTATCCTGAACGGAACTACTTTAACATATTCCAACGAAGTTAAATATCTAGGTATCATCCTAGATAAGAAACTAAACTGGAACTTGCACATCAAGTCTGCCATAGAACGTGCCTCTAGAGCCATGTGGGCCAGTAGGTGTCTGTACGGCAGAACTTGGGGTCTAAATCCCAGAATGATACACTGGCTCTATACCATGATGGTAAGACCCATTATCTCGTACGCGGCAATCGTCTGGTGGCCAAAAGTACTTGAACGAACCACGGCAAACAAGCTTCAGAAGCTTCAAAGGATTGCCTGTCTCGGTATCACAGGTGCAATGCGCACCTGTCCTACAACATCACTTGAAGCCATTATTGGGCTCTCACCCTTGCAGTACTTCATTATGAAGACTGCAGCTAGATGCACAATCAAACTGCAGCTAGAATATAGGTTTAAATCAGTTAACCATGTGGGACATCTGAAAATACTCAACCTAATCCCAAACTTGAATATGTTCTGCTCACTCCCGGACACTATGGTTAGGGAATACAGCTTCGGGAAGTTGTACGAAGTAGAAATACTTGAACGTGCCTCTTGGACTAATGGTGTTCCAACACTTGACCCAAAAAGCTTAGTATGGTACACCGACGGATCAAAAATGGATTCCGGAGTTGGAGCTGGTGTCTTTGGGCCCAACACCAAAATCTCGATATCCATGGGAATGTGTCCCACGGTCTTCCAAGCGGAAATCCATGCTATAGAAATTTGCGCTAACCTAATATCCAAAAAAGGTATGAAACGCGCAATCATTCAAATATTCTCAGACAGTCAGGCAGCCTTAAAAGCTTTGGCGTCCAATACAATGGACTCCAGAACAGTTAAATGCTGTCACGAGGCTCTGCAAGCCCTATCCAAGCACAACAAGGTAAGGCTTGGCTGGGTGCCGGGTCATCGGGGTATTGCAGGCAACGAACAGGCCGATAGATTAGCTAGAGCTGGTTCCGAATCCCTCCTCTGTGGACCAGAACCCTACTGCACAGTCAATTGGACTACTGCGCTAAGACAAATTAACGATTGGGAAAAACAACTTCGTCTCGAACACTGGGAACATGTCCCAGGTCTAAGACAATCCAAACGTTTAATTAGGCCTTATTCATACAAAGAAATCCTTGGACTCAGCAAGGACAATATAAGAAAGCTTACAGGCTTCCTCACAGGTCATTGTGGCCTCAGATATCACCTCAACAAAATGAACCTATGTCCGGAAACAGAATGCAGATTCTGTCTGGAGGATGTTGAATCCTCTGAGCACATCCTTTGTGACTGTCCGGCTCTTCATTGGTTAAGAAAACGCGTCTTTAACCGAGAGACTCGCTCGCCAGCAGACATAGCGAACTCTGCTACTAAGGACTTATTGACCTTCATCGGGGAGGTCACTAGTCTCTTAGAATAAACTATCCCCAAT
The DNA here is from genome assembly GCA_949126925.1 of Cheilosia vernalis. Lineage (NCBI taxonomy): Eukaryota > Metazoa > Arthropoda > Insecta > Diptera > Syrphidae > Cheilosia > Cheilosia vernalis. The sequence continues at coordinate 11,493,022 of OX421362.1, forward strand.
TGATACAATAGATCTTTCTGGTCGCAGTGTCAGCCAACTGGGCGTGAGAATTTATAAAAAAAAAAAAAAAAAAAAAAAAAAAAAATAGAATTACGACCAACTGAAAAAAAATTTGAGCCAAATCGGTCCAGCCGGTCTCAATAATTGATGAATTACTCGTATTTGTTTTTTTTTTTTTTTTATATGGACAAAATCACATGTTGACTTGATAAGTCATAACTCACGAACGCGTCGACAAATTTCGTGGAAACTTTAGATAAACCATCTACACAACAATACGAATAAACCCTATTTAATCGACTTCGGGTTGACCGTTCGTGAGTTATAAAGTCACAACACACTTGAAAAAAAAATTTTATATATAGAAGAAGAAGATTATTTATTTCCACTAGCCCTGTATGCTCATGCTCAACTTAAATAAATAAAAGTTGGCGCTACTATAAAGTAATTAGAATAAGAGGCTAGTTTCTGATAACAAAGTTTTATTTTTCGACCCTACAATTATCTAAAGCGAATCCAAACGACTCAACTGAGAAGCTTTGTCAGCACACTTTAGCTTGTCTTATGTATTTTCATTTATTAAACTTTTTCGCGCCAAGAATGTTTTAAATTGGTATAGCCCTCTGTGTTTGGAATAGACCCCCGGAAAGTGCTTTGTCGAACCTCTGTTCGCATGTGATTCGATGAGAGCTAAAACCCGTATATCTCAAAGCCCAAGTGTTGAAATGGACAGCAATTACCACTGGATTCTTAGCTCGCTTTGCTTATTAGCTACAATGTCGTATTAGTTTTTATGGACTCTATTCTCCTTAAAGGCTATGCGCCTAAGCGGTCTCTTGTTGCATTAGTTCGTCGTCCATTGTCATATACTTTTTACTTTTTCTAGTAGGTACACCTCAATCCAAATCTTTTTCATCATATAGGTTGCACTCTGAAGGCTCATAATCGGTTGGTTTTATTTTTGAAGACAGTCGTATTTAAGAATATCTTGTACCTAGTAGAAAGTAGTATCATAGAGTATCATAAAAAAAATGTTTTACAGAAACTTTATTATTGTTCCTTAAATTTAAAACTCTATACAGTTCACAAAAAGTAATAGCTCCGATTGGAACGTGATCGTTGGACCTTACAAGCTCTATATGTACAGTACACCTCCTTAGATTCTTGAAGATGATTATTTATTGTTGTTTCATATTTCACTCCAGTGCATAATGTCAGGAGTGAGGCAATTTCTTAACTTTTCACCTAATCCTTACAAGAGACATTTAAATTTTCCATTGCTGTGAAAAAATGTAATAGTTCAATTACTGCGATTTAGGGCACCTTTGTAGGAAACGTGCTAAACCAGACAACATGGCAGACGGTCTACCGGATCAAGGAAACACATTGGCAATGAAACATTTCACATGAATTATATACGATATTGCTTTGAGGGATAAAAGGGTCTATTTTCCGCTTTGCCGCAATTACTCACCGACAATCGTTTTACATGAAATTTATAGCAAGGGTGGTGTTTGCTACTCCCTTAACATATTCACATGCTATAGTCTAGTTCGATTACCAACCCTAGGAAGGTCGCTGTGAATAATAGGTAACCCTTACGTGCTATCAATCCAGAAAGAGGGGTATAACTTACAATACGTACATACATATGGATTAGAATATCTGTATAGAAGCTAAAAATGTTCCATAAGTAAAATTAATTGGATTTTTGTTTGCACTTGAACACTGCAATCAACTCACATACGTGACAAGGAACAGCACAATATTTAAAATAAACTACCCTTTAAATCATTGTGTGCAACGTTTGATATTGAACGGCTTGGTTAATTTTTATATTTCGCTTTCGCATCGTCATCTTTTCAAAAGGGATGACAACAAAAAAAAAAAAAAAAAAAAAATTGGGAAGATCAGGCGGTGGTTGGTGGTATTGTCATATTGGAACTGGGGCAACATGTTCAAGTGGGGTAAATTTAATGGTCGCATATTGAACATGTGTTTTCCCAGCTAGCTAAGGCTATAAAATAAAGACAACGCAGGGTTGTTTGTATGATGAGCACGAGATGTCTTTCTTCGAGTTCATAATATATCTTGAGGGGATGTTTGCATGTTTGACTTGAAATTGGTTCATGGGATAACATGTATGAAAATAAAGTGGATTGTGGATGGAACTTAAATAGCAATCATACAATTTATGGTTGGTTACATTTTTTTGTTTCATTTTTGGACGAAGGACTGAACGTTTTAGGAAGTTTGCGAGTCGTTCAGAGGGATTGATTACTGCTCCGAAAAATCTACAACCAACAATAAAGCGAAACCAGCAGTCGCTATATGAAGAACGTGTTTTGAAACTCTGGTCAAAAGTTCGACTTTAGTGGAGTGCAACTCAAACTCAACCCATAATATCTTTTTAATTTTTCGTTTGATCAGCTACAAAAAATGAGGTTCAGGGTTGAGGGTTTTCACACTTGTTTTCCCAAAAGTCTTCGGTTAATTCAATATTGAGAACTTATGTGAGATATAAAGCGCAACAAAAACCGAAGCAGCATTCTTACAAATTAACAAAATTGCTTTTTGGAGACTGCACTTACACGAGTGGATAATTGATTTTATATCTAGCGACAAATGCCGATGAATATTTCGAGGACAACACGCTACGCAAACTTACATCAGCACTTTTCCCTATAAGCGGAAATTTATTGAAGTGGCGTTTTTACACGCAACCCACTCCACTTTTGCTCTTAGGGAAATGCCAAGAATGAAAAAGTCGTTGGCAATCAGATACTCTACCTACCACCTGCATTACATCTAAATAACCCTGTTATGCAATTTTAAGATCAGTCCTATCCAGACCACAAATCGTAATTAAGAAAAGCGAACCACAATTTAATTAGCACGCATTTGCACGCACGCAATTTCAAAGACGACTCGACGACACTCAAAGCTAATACCGGAACAAACACATTCTCACGTCTGTTGGTCTTTAACGTTCGCATACTATAATGCCATAAAAAATATCGCACGGTACAGAGTCCAATTTAAAGAGAAAATAAAACTCCTTTCATACCCGTCTACGACAAATACCACAGCTCTATTCATCCTAGTTTAGAGCTGACATGCTTAAGCCATAGCTTATACCCATACCTACGAATAACGTTTTGTTCTAAAAACCACTCCATTGCCGTTGTGTTTGGCTCGATTACCCACTTCGTCCAATGCATATACACTAGTATATCCTTAGTTTGCTTAACTTAATTTTTTTTTACAGATCCTCAACCCTTCCCTACTCAACTCGCATTCTCAAAACGAAAACCCATAAAACCATTCATGAAGAAGTTATTGCGCAATAAGGAACGCTATAAATAAAGTTATTCTAAATTTATTAAGTTATAAACTCTTCGTCTACACGTTTTTCAACATAAGTAAAAGAAAAACAAAACATTTTTAAGGCAAATATCTCCAGCACGCTCCTCGTGGACTTAGTCCTGGAAAAGGATAATAAAACAACATAACAAGACACTAAAAACGTCGTACCCCGTCGCTCGAGTCGTCTACTTTAAATGACTCATGTCCGTGCCCCAATTTACAGTAATTAAACTGCCAAGAACAACACAGCAAAACGCCAACAACAACAAAAATAACAAGGCCAAAGGATAAAAACTAGATTATCTCGAACATTTTAAATCCCCGAGAGAGAGAGAGCGTATAGTATACCCATGCCGATGCCACCGAGGATGAGGCCCAGTTGGACTATGTCTCCTGAAAATATCTTAATTGGAGGGAGTCCACGTCCACTTTCACGCCCAGGCCTGTGGTTCGTAACAACATAAAAAATGAATAATGAACGTGGAACTGCTCACGTAACGAAAGGGCACACAGCCCAAGACTTCATAATTATACAAAAGCAAATGAGAAATTAGCCAACTTAGATGTACATGGCGTTAGATGGAACTGTGGAAAATATAAGACAAACCAAACCCCAGTCCGACAAAATTAAGACTTTTCCACCCGAAAAGGATATCCAAATGGTTACTCCTTTAATGATTGTGCTCAACAAATTTAAGCAGCCGAATAACTATTCATATTATATCTATGGACATTGCGTGTGTGTGCGTTTCTAAAACATGTAGAAGCTTACACTGCCCCAGCGCTAAATCATAATCCCCAACGTTAAACAGACACAAGGAGGTATTCATTTCAAGGTATTACTATTAACGCAGTGTGAGTTTGTTAACTGTAATTTTAGTTGTGTAAGCACCTTGTATCCTGCCAGAGTGTCGGCTAGCCAACTTGAAGGGTTAAAAATGACAAAACTAAGCTGCATCGTGGCTATATTGTGCCTATAGTATATGCAAAACGGACAACACTCGGCAAGGTTGAGCGCTGTGAGGATCTAAAATTGTTGGTTGTCCCAGTTTTGATTCATTTCAAAGTTGTTATGGACATTATATAGCAAGTACGAGTATACGATAAACTGGTTAGAGTGGCCATGGAGAACGGTGGTCATCAAAAGTAACTGCAAGGTCCTTTGCGTAGTACATTTATGGTATAACCTTGGGGGAGTCAGTAAAGTACAAGAGAAGTGTCTGTGTGCCGTGCATTCTTTAGGAAATTTCCATTTACAAGTTATATCGCTGGCAAAAAGACTGAAAGCTGGAACAATTATTATTGTTGTGGTACCTTTAGAATAGGCTGAAGGAGTTGTTGTTTAAAGTGCTCGTAGTAATAAATTTCGTTTGTCAGACATTTAGTCTTACGTATACGATTCGACTTGAGTCTACCAAGTGTCGGGGGAAAAAATACGTCATTTTGGCAAGCAGAGCAAGAGTTTTGTTTACCAAAGTGGCAAAAATTCAACTTTTACAAACATCAACATTTCTGCTGACGAATTTGAGAAAACAAAAATGCAGTCGTCAACTTGTGTTATGTTTTAGTGAACACTACCTCAAGGTAGTCCTTATGTTCCTGCTCGAGTGATGTATAACTAACAGAGCCAGAAACATGAACACATCACGGGAAAGTTATTTCTTTATTTATTTGTTTTTATTATTAATATTTATTAACTAGCTGACCCCGCGAACTTCGTTCCGCCCAAATTCGTTGATGTACCTAATGAAAATAATAGTTCCCAGCATGAACGGACCAGAATTCCGTCGAAAATATAGTACCTACACATATATCTAGCAACATATTTTAACTAAAAACTAGCTAATGTTATGTTGCCTGTACAAAAACAAAGAATTCATTCAAATGCTTTGCACCACAACGTTTTGCAGAAAAATGAACTTTCAATTTAATTCAGTCACGCAAAATATTGCTTAATGTATAGGTACACGTTCTGATCTGGCTATATGCGATGTCCCATTCTGTCGACTTCTCTATGAGTACTTCGCGTTTGTCATCAGTTTCGTTGATATATTTGTTGGTTACTTGCTTGCTTTGTTCGCATTGGTCTTGACATTTTCAAAAAAATCACTGAAGTCTACTTTTCAATAACTATTTTGTTCGCGTTTTATTTTTTATATTTAATTTTTACCTTAAACCAACTGTATAAAAGCGATTAAACTCTTGAAGCAATGCACAAAATCAAAAACGAGCTAGCACTGTTGACAAACTTATAATACGTTAATCTGAAATTCTCGATTTTCTCCATTTACTTTTTGAAAACAAAATAATACCGCATAATATGTAGTTTGCTGACTAATTTTTGACATAGAAAAGTCAACATAAATATTTAATAGCAAGAATCTTTTAACGCCAAATCAGGACCGGCGGTGTTCCGGAAATTTCTTTCTGTCTAAACCTGATATACGCAATACGAACAAAACCAAAAAAGAATCATGAAAATCATCGAGTTGCAATCCGAAAGAATTACATATACCTACAGAAGATAAATAAAATTAAATTACGATGTTAATTATAAACAAATTACAGTACTAGCTAAGGGAGCTTACAAATATTTTCCCTTCCGTATAATAGGTACACGTTAAATATATTTACCTTCCCAAAGTAGCTTAACAAGATAAAGCAGGACCAACCAAAAATTGCTTTTGGTGTCCAACTTATTATTATTATATTTTATTAGCATAAAAAATCAATTTTTAACTAATACAAAGTAAGAAAGAGAGCACTAGCTGCAGAGGCTTTCAGCTCTAATCATGAAGTAACGAAAGAAATTATTATATTATCAAGTTCTCGCTCTTATTGGTAAAATATTCCATTTAATATTAACCATTGTGCGGCCCTCAGTCAGCAACGCTTTTCATTAAAAATCACCTTAAAAATAATTGAAGATCAGGTTTCAAATCAGTGTTGGCAAAGCCTAGTGAATTTTGTCATATATATGAACCCTGCCTATCTAAGCACAATATTTTCATTTTCGAAATTTCCTTATCGAGTGGCATTGTAAATCCTTTATATCCATGCAGACTATTAATGTGCCTTCGGTTGCGTACCTATACCTATCCAATGTTTACGTTGGTCTCATATCCACCCAAGTGTCTCCACAATGCTTATCGATGTAAACTAGGCCAATAGCTTTCATATATCCGCATATCGCATGAATAAAATATGACCAACACGTGCAAACCGTGAGTAGGCATATCGCATATATACTGCATGCATGAGGTTGAATAGTTTTGTAAACAATTTACTTTGAACTTACTTAATGGAATTTTTTTTTTTTTTTTTTTTTTTTTGTAATTAAGTTAATGTAGTCCTTGAAGTCTATAAGGAGGACTGTGTGTAGGTCATCACTATAAGTGAAATGCCTACAAAAACGTTCTTTGTATACCAAGGCGAAATTTCTCATGAAACTAAACCGTCATGCATTTTGAATACCCACCCCGAGTGAAGGATATATTTTTGTTTTGTAGAGCGATTCGCTTCGCTTGGAATGGAAATCCTCCCTAACGAATTAAGGGATAATAATATATGACAGGTAGGTAGTTAGGTACACACTACACACCTTTTGCCGTGAGTTCGTGATTTTTTTTTGTTTTAAATAATCTCCCTAGACGGGAATAGTAAAAATGTAAAATCTTCGTTCTAGAAGAGAATAGCTGGAAATGGTTGGAAAACTAGAGTGAACCGACAATTCGGTAGGTTAGTGGAGAGCACTTTATGGTGCGCCGACTCGACTAAGGATATTTTGCGAGTCAAACAAATGTGTATGCGATTAAGCCAAACAGCAACTGAGTGAGTTACAGTTTGAGTTGAACGAAACGAATAATCAACTCATTCGTTCAACTGAGGAAAGAGAAAGTAGAATTGGGTACCTATATTGGGACTTTTCAGTACTTTTTAACAAGCAAAAACAATTTGACTAGGTACCACTTACTGGTCACCGATAGTGAACAGGGAACTATTCAAGCGGGTACCTAGATGTAAAATATTTAATGCAACAAATCAACACGTCTTAGGCCCGTTTGCTGATACTACTGATAGCGTTTTAAGTTCTACTTAAGCACCTTATGAACTACTTTTCCATGTCATAAACTGTCACATTAGATTTTAAGTGGAACTTCAATCGGTATGAGTAGTATCAGCAAACGGGCCTTAGAATCATTGGATTTGATTAGTGCCAAACACTCCAACAGCAAAATTTTTTATTGACATTAGGCCTGAAATAAAATTTTGGAGACGCTGAGCGTATGCAATGCTTTCGAAGTATATTAACCTACGTACGGGAAGATGCTGCTTCTATTAAGTCGCTTTTGGTCTTTTTAATATATTTTCGACTTTGCAGCAGCACCCTGCCCACCAAATTTGGCAAAAGAATAGTCACCGATGCCAATATTTCTCGCCATATACTTCCCTTAAAAGAAGACCTCTTTGACACTCTTGTGGCCACAACAATAAATTTGAATTTAGGTAATCACAAAACTTTGTAATCAATTCTAGTTCTCGAGTTGCCGCAAATTGATTAATGCCCAGCTTCCGAGTTCATTACCATCAACACGTATACAACAATTTAATTCCATTGTAATCTATACTGATAAGTATAGCATTATTCCCACATTCTTGTTGGTTTTTCAAGAATCGGTTCTCGGATAATTCTACCCTCGGTTTAATCCACCCTGATAAGAACTTCTTTCTAGTTGCACTTCTATAAGGCCGATTTTATTCAAGAGCAACGCCTTAATTGTGATTTATTGGAAAATATATCATTACTAGAGATGTAGGGGCACGCACTATTGATTTATGCTGCAATAAATCACACTTAGGGGTTATCTGAATAAGAAGCCAACGCGAGTCTCCATATCGATGAACTTTGTCAGATAATACAATGTTAAACAATTGCCCATCTATTAAATAACTACTGTGCGAATGCTCACTATTTTGAAATTTGTGTCTAAAATATAGCCGCTGGGAAGTGCTAAAATTGAAAGTCGAAACAGTTATCGTGCACACGTATTACGGAACCACGACAACACCTGTGTACCCGTAATCGCATCCACCTGTCACTCTACTCTGAGCTGAGTGACTTCCAGCCACACACTCAGTTGAAACATGCAAACAATATCCTTTTCTGGATTGCACTTCCCCTCTTAATCCTGGGAATTCTCACACTGCAGGTATATAAAAACCTATTACATCCACATGGACTCTCCGCAAAAATATCCGTTCCTCTGGAAAATTGTATCGTGGAAAGATAGACATTTTTCTGGGCGTTGTATTGGTGAATAATTGAGAAAACAATTTGCTCCTGTGCGACTCTGCTTTATTCATTGATGTTCCACTCTCGCACAACTCTTGCTAGGGCAACCCAAGTGATAATGACCCACACACCCTTCGTCGCCCATGAATGAACCGTGGGAATTGTATCTCAAAGTCGCTGCTGGTACCAAACTCTCGTTGTAAAGGTCGTGTGGTGAATTAAGAATGCTGTTCTTCCATAGTGGATGCGTAATGAGGAAGAACACGCGATGGATGAGAACACAGCCCAAATTGTGTCTGTTTACCTTCTACGATCTACTCCAAACAGAGCAGCGACTCAGCAAAAAAAAAAGAAGAAAAATGCCACAAACAGGTTCAATTAACCCTTTTGGTACCGTTTCAATTGACCACAGGCGCACCAGGCATAAGTGAGAGTATACAAAATTCATAAAGAGGCGGAATACTTAGACTTCTTTAAACAGGTTTCCCCCTCGAAGAACCTCTGAGACAGGCCTATTCGCTTCAAATTGAGCGGGTCTTATATCAGAACACAAATCCACCAGAGGAACCTGACTGTATTACGTCCAGGTCCAGTGTGCGCACGTGTACTGTTTGGTTTGCATTCCCCCTGCAATGCCTTCTACACCTCTTCGCCATGGTTCATCACTTCTCATTTTCACACTTCCCCTTCGTTGAAAGAAAAACCCGAAAATCCAACAATAACTCTCTCTCTCGAAATTCTCTCATTTTCTTGGGAAACAATTTTGAATTTTCCACTGTGGATTCTGGAACCACTGTGCGCAGAGGGTAAAGCCAGAGTCTGTAATTTCCCGTGCCTGGTTCGAAATTTCCCACCGAAGTCTGTGTCACGACGGAGCCAAGCATACGGGTTCTTGTGTGGGCTCTCCGATTTCAGCTCTCAGTTGTGTTGTGCCGTTATATTAAACGTGTGTACGTACGGATCTCCATCGCGGATACAGTATTTCTACTCATAACAAAAAAGAAAAAAATTCTCCCTCGATAAATCTATCCCCTTAGGAAGAGCATATACACAAGGTCCTTAAAGACGAGTTTTATAGTTTTTCATTTGGATAATTTATGCTCGACCTGCACTGTGCATGAAGCGAAAAAATTAAAAATTAATAACTCCCCTCATTATCCTTGCAGGTTTCGATCCTGAGTGCATGTGTTACAGTGATAGTGTTTGACAGGACTGATTCAAAAATTTGAAACTGTGCATAAACGCATCCTCTCTGGGGAAACAATCTTCATTTGAGAAAATAGTGATTTGTTTTACTAAGTGAACCCGCAAAAGGATAATCAAAGGATTGCTAAAAAAAATATATATATATTTTTTTCTTTCTTCTTTTTTTTCGAGGACCACACCCGCGCGCGTGCACACGTAGAAAATGTGAAAATTTTCCCAGAGCTACCACCACACACCAACGTCACAGTTCCATCCGCCAAACCCCATGTTCACCCAACCAACCACCCACCGAAAAAATACCCACATTTGAACGAAATTTTTGGCAGAACATCCGAAATCCATCCCCCTGCTGATGGCACTGCAAAATGGAATGGGGTGGTGGTATATTTCCAAATTCACCATTCAGTCCGTTCCAAGTGCCATCTTCCCCTGCGAGAAATTCATTCAAAAAGGATATTTCCCTCGATGGTGCGATTCGACTCCGCATTTCATCCATTTTGTCGAATTTCCAATCGGGTTGGGATATTTCTGTCCAGCAAGGATTTTCGGGCTGCTGGCAAATTTAATTTTCCGCCTGTGATCTGCGGGATTTATCCAAGCAACACACACAAACCACTTTTTCAGCAGCAGTGTGGTGAATTTTCCTGTCCTGTCCTGAGTTCTTATGTACACTACTGTGTGTATATTTTGTATTCCTTTATATCATCTATTTTTTTCCAAATACTATATTGAACGAATGATAGCTATTCTAAATTGTACATAATTTCAAACAATAATTTCCGTGTCGTCCTTCCGCGATAGACGCAGGGTTAAGCAGTTCAAAACAAATAGTCCTCTTTGGGAAAAACGTGTATTTCATATCCTTATACCTAAATGTCAAAACGGAAGGGTGTGTTGTTGTGTATATGTGTGTGTGTAGTCCTAAGGATTTTTCCCATTCAACAATAATAATAATAAAACGCAAATCTCTCCTTTTCATCCCGTTCAGTTCCATCTAAAGTGCATACAGTCGATAAATAAACGCAAACCATCAACTGAGATAACTAAAAGAATGTCATTTCTAGTGCGGTGCTGAAAATAAATCAGATTATTTGTGCTTACAAAGTGTGCGAAAAGGAGAAAATTCAATCCAACCTAAAAAGGAAGAAAATCAAAGCCCCGACGAGAATTGAATAGCAAAATTACATCCATTTGGCGACCATATAAGAATAGTGTTTTGAGTGTGTGTTCCTGTTTTCTTTGATATTTATTGTTCGGAAAATCTCACGCTCCCCCATCCCCGCCGCCCGCCGCCACCAGCCCCAATCATAATTTTCTGTTCGTGTGTAAAAAACTACAACGAAAACCAACCAACAAAAAGGCTGATTTTCTCTGAGTGGATATGAATACGAAACAAAGGTAGGCTTACACTACACATCCTTATCATGTTTTGTTGTATTGTTATTATGACTGCGTTGTTTTTAGTTGTACAGAGAACAATGAGCGTAATCGGGATATATGCCATTGTTGGGCGCCTTTGGTTTATTTTGTGTGCTATTTTTAATTGCAGCATAATTCTAAGTGAGTGCATTAATTCAAGTGATGTAGGTACAACACATAAATATTTCAAGTGTCGAGAGGTAACTGCCTCAGTCGATTTCTGGGTCGAGATACATAGTAAAGGCAACAATTTTCACGCAAAGCTCATTGATTTTACAAACAAAAACCCCAACACACATGTGGGTCAGTGTATCTTTTTCTGTGAAGACAGTTCTAGAGCGAGGAACATGCTATGATTAATGGACACTTGTGTACCTTAAAGCAAAAATCAATCTGCTATTCAATAATGCCCACTCAAAAAAAAAAAAAAAGTCAGGGCAAGGTTATGGATTGCAGTGAAATCTCTGACCTATAGAGGGATTGCGAAAGTTGTTCGGTTTGTTATGTGAGTTACCTAGGATTGCATAAAAAAAGAAAAACTTTTTGGCGAAAGGCCAGATATACTAGGGTGTCCACATACTCGTAGGTAATGTGCGTCAAAGGGGATAACAATAATGTTTTCTGTAATCAGTTGAGACTGTACAAAATGTTGAGCCCCACCACCGAAATAATGACCTTTCGCAAAAGTATTCCCATATTTCCAAAGTAAGTTTGACGTTAATCGGACTTATTTGTAGACTACGGTATTTGCGGGCTAAAGTGGGTCATTTGATTGTTATATTCATACATTTTCTTTTCACGAACAATAAAGATTAGGTTACGATGAAATCTCTCTATTGTGACGATATGCATACCCAAAATTTTTTTTATTGGAAAGCTATTACTTAGATAAGTGCTATGTTGATTGGCATGGTTTATAAATTTGTGCTCACATAAATTATCAAGACGGGATAGGGTTAAGTAATCCCAATAATCACGTAACTTACCTTCTCAGATGAAAATAATTGCAAAATCGGTGATAGATACCTGTAAAACTATGAATCATGTGCTAAGTTGAAAATATAGAAGCAGTATCCCGTTCAGTCCCAACAAAGATAATAAATTCTACTGAAAACTAAAAATAGTCCCCCCGAAAATAGCTTAATACTCACTCGCTAAAATGTTGCAAGCCTTTTGCACAGCCCTGTCTCATAAACTAACATCCCATAAGTAGGCTTTCGACCAACGGCACTGGCCAATCAATCTTATCTAACTATAGAAATTCGTGCCACATTTTAAGGCTCAAATACTCTTATATGTCTTTAGTTTTACGTAAGTTTTATTTAAGTTTTTGTTTATTCTTCCAAAATCATGTTCATGTACTATAAAAGACTTTGTTCTTATTTGTACCTTCCTTTAAAAATAAATTGCAATTAAATTAAAATATACCACCTTTAGCCGTAAAAACAAAACTAATATAAGCCTGCCAAAGTTTTCCACCTGCTGAAACTAAAGAATGTTGATACTTAGTAGATATATGGTGTAGCTCTAATTGTAGCAACTATTTCAACTATTGTTTAGAAACGTATGAACTAAAAAAGTAAAAATTGTTAACAATTTATCAAAATAACCAATGGACCATGTAAACATTAAAATTTGTACATCGCAATATTTTGTATTGTACCATTCTACCTCAATTGTTGAGGTAATATGGTTACAAGTTTTTGCCTTCAAAGTGATCACCAACTTGCCATCTTTGCCATAGCAACTCCGTGCTCTCCAATAAACTTTTATTCGAATGCCAGAAGATCAACGAAACAGTAAAAAACTTCTCCACCACTCCACTTGTCGATATGTTACAAAATCCCCACCGAAGCAAATATAAAAAATGTGTATAAAATATTAGTAACACTAAAAATCAACAAATATATTTTTACAACCAGCCGATAGCGTTGGTAGCTAGTGCTATATTGTCTCATATTGTTATTGTAATTAAGTTACTTAATAATAAAGAAAATAATAATACCAATAAAATGCCTTCAAATTGAAAGTTATACTGATAAGACGTACCATTTCTTTACACAAACAGTATCAAAAACTACAAACAATTTTCCACCGACCAATTTGTAAAAAGGACCAAAAGTGAGTTCATTCACAGACTTAACAATTTTATATGTATATATGAATTCTTAAGAACGTGTTCCTCATATTGGATCTGTCAAGTATGTTTGTCTAATTTAACTAAATTTTTGAGACTAAACATCAAAGTGTGTTGAATAATTTGTGTTTTTAAAAAATAGTTTTATGTACCTTCAAGTGTCGGCGAATGGAATTTATTTTTTGAAAGAATCCTGGTTTCCTAGTTTCGACTGTATAAATATTATCGGAAGTTCTATTGCCATTATTTGTTCTCCAAAACAATAAATATATAGTCTGAGTTTAAGTTTGACTTATTTCGAGATCTATAGTTCCCTCAGAAAGGATTTTCTTTTAGGTATACAGTTTTGAAATGAAATAAAGGACACTAATATAATACTGCATAGTACTATCAGCTAGGTTCCACGTTTCACTTTCACTCGAAATGAAATTGAAATCGATCGAAAATAGATTTTTGTGTTCTACATTTCACTGTAATCGATTTCGATTTAAATTTTTTCGGAATCGAGCGAAGTGAAATTACTGTGTTCCACAATTCGATTTTGCCGATTTCAAAGTGATTTCAAATCGACCTGGTCATTCGATGTGAAATAGACATTTGCACAGGATATAGACGATATGCGACGAAGAAGAATATGCGAATGGGGCAATTGTGGGGTATTCTGAGCAATTCTGAGTTGAGAGGTTGAAGAGTCAACATTAACAATGATAGTTCATTTCACTAAAAACAAATGTTAAAACATAAAAATACTGCCCAGGAGGCAATTTGCAGCATCATTTGGAGTGCACATTTATTAAGACGGTAGTTTGAAACTAGCCCACATTTCATGAAAAAATTAACAAAAATATAACTGTCCGATTTCGCTTAACATATCCATTATCCACTTCCAAGGGATTTGAGGAAACTCTCAACCTTCGTCTTTTTTTTTTTTTTTTTTTTGTGCATATTATTAACATTTTTCTGTTTGCAATACCGCAGCAATTAACACAACACTCATTATAACGATTCCTCTATCTTTTATAATAAAATAAATCTTCTAAAACGCGAGAACAACAAAATTGTTTACCAAACGGACAATTTTATCTATACAATTTATTCCAAATGACAGTTGAGAGTTGTTTTCAATTTCACGAAAAGTGATTTCGAAAAAAATTCGGAGTAACCAAATCGGTCGAAATGCAGAACACTGAAAATGAATTCACTCGATTTACAATTTCGATTCCGATTTCATTTCACTCGATTTCCGGAACCTAGCTGTATAATAGAAATATGATTTTATGGCTTATGATTTGATACATATTATGAGCATCGCGGGTGGTTGGTTCGAATTAATCAGCTGCTAATGTTGACTTCTCTTCTAAGACTATTTATTTAGTACAAAGTTTAAAAATATATGCCAGCCTGTTACGATAAACAGTGTTGACAGTCTTGAAACTAAACCTCTAAAAAATAATCCGCTGTTATTTTGGCAAATGGGTCAAAGTAAAATACATCTGTTAAGATTGGATGAGCAAGCAGATATATTCTTTATATATTCGGCCTTACCAATAATCAACCTTATTATGGCAGCTTATACGCAAAGACTCCACGCTTTCCAAATCCCAATAAACAAATATAGTTGACAGAATATCCCCAACTGTATGGTCAGTTGGGAAAGCCATGTTTAACTCGGGGGAGTGTTGCCCAACCATCCGAAATGACGGTATTGAAATTCCTAATAGGAGCGAATTAATATCCCGTTGTTCAGGCTGAAAATTTTCAAAAAGGGGACAAAAAAAGGGCCCGAGCCGAAAAAAGGGGGACTCTACTAAAAATACTAAGATAGAAAAAAAAAAGAAAGAAACAGAGCAACAAAGGCATACCGAAGCTCAAAAAGGGGCCAAACGTCAACCCTGGCTGTTAGCTCTTAACTTTTAGAACAGCTTGAGTATCTTTCTTGATTCGCCGACTTTTGAAGAATTACAGTAGCGGCTTCTAAACAAAGTCCACATATATGCACGAAATAGAAAAATATTCCATATTTGTTTTATGTCTAAGCACATAAAAATATATATATATCTCTATGCATACATTTCTTTCTTTCAACGCACTTCTGATTAAATGGCCATTTCTCAGCTTTATCTAGTTCAGCCGCTAGTGCTTCCTTTTTTTATTGGTTGCCATTCCAATAGTTTGAAGGCAACGAAGGAATGCTTACTGAAAATTTTATATATTTTTGGGATCTTTCCTAAGCAAATCGTGATAAATAAAATTGCATGTTCAAGTTCCGAAGGCTCATACTGGAATAACTAGTTGTTCGAAAAATTCTCTATAGGTACCTTAGGCGGGACAGGTAGATATGCAGCCAAATATCTACCCTTTCAAACTCATTGAAAAAGGAGTTTTTTCGCCGAGACTGAAGATCTCTAATGAAACAATGGCTGGTGTGAAAAGGTTCACTTGGCAGAAAAATAATAGAATTATCAGCACTCAACAAAATACACATGAAATAACAAATTTAGGAGTAACAGGTAACAGACAGCTTTCGTGCATAATAATGTAAGCCGTGGCTTTATATTTTGCTGAGAGAATTTAAACTTCTGTCGATTTCTAAGTTCCGAATTAAGTAATATATAAGCCATACAATTTAAAAAAACAAATTGTATTTATTTTCAAAAACGGAAGTGACAGGGCAATACCTACTGATATTTGACAGATCACTAAGCTAACGAATGTGCTCACTTCACTTTCCAATCAGTTGATAACTAAAATCCGAACACGATAGCTCTCAGTCACTGTTGTGCTTCTGCAGCCTTGATATCCAAAAATATGTGTTTATGTTTGGAAGTTCCTGCCGTAAACTCCGGACTTAGTAAATTAGTTTTTTCTCATTGTAATGTTAATGTAAGTCTTTGGCTTCACGAGCTTTTCGCACTCGAGTTAAGTGTAAACTCTTCCAAGAGTTCGTATGAACTGTCTGTCGAGAAATTGAGTTTTTGGTGTTTTCTTTGTAAGCAAACATTTTTGCATTTTGCCTGACAATTTGATAAATACCATAATTTTCCAAAACAATTTCTATATCTTTCCTTCATCGCAAGTTTTGCACAAGTTCATATTGAGTAGGGTAGAACTGGGTAATACCGGTCATTTCAATAAAAACTCAAATAAAACGAAATTCGTTCTTTTAATAATACTTTTACTTCACTTTCTATTAAATTCATATATTTTTCTATTATTATAAACATTAATAAAGCTAAATGAACTAGACGGAAAAAAGTTGCAATAAAAAACAAAAAGGTCTAAAATGACCGGGACTAGACGCATGGTCGGGTAATTCCGGTCAACAATTCTGGTAATGCCGGTCATTAATGTTTTACAATAAAATACAATATTTAAATAATTGTATTAATATTTATTTTTAGTTTTCGCATAAATCGCATATGTAGCCAGATGGACTGTCCCAACCTGAGCATTCAGCGTGAGCCCAACCTGCACAGCGTGTGCATATGTACTACATCTCGTTGTTGCGTCCAAATTCTCCACAAATTAAACATTTGTTGCTACCATCTCCTAAAGAGTCAGTTGACCGGGACTACCCACACGGGAGCGCCAAGGAAAAAAAAAATTACAGTGAAATTTTAAATTAAGAAAAACAAAGTAAAACCGGTTCAGATTGTTAATAAAACACAACATAAAGTATGTAAAATATCACTGTATTTATAAGAAATAAGAAAAAGTACTTACTGTCTATTTTCTGATGACCTTTTCTTATAAGAAATTGACCGAAAACACTAAAAGATCTGTCACTTCCAAAGACCACAAATAAACTAAACAAACATCTGTCTGGTATGAAAACAATCTTCGGGGGCACTAACACATGCAAAGAGTTGGTGAGTCAATGTTCCCATTCTCGAGATATAAGGGTGACCGGTATTACCGACTGACCGGCATTACCAAGTTTTACCCTAAACCATACATTTTTGTAAAACCTAATTAAAAAAAAACAATTACTATTTTTTGAAGTACATAGGTAGGTACTCTTGTTTTACTACCCCATTTAAACTCAAGGACTGGTGCAGACACTCATCTGTACAGTCCATCATATAGGGGAAAGTGGTCACCCTTCGTACGTGGGGCACATTCGTACAGTAAGTATATAAGAAAAACTAAGCTTCGCTAAAACACGTGTTTGCTCGTGTGCATAGACGTACCAGGTAGCATTTCGCTCAACGAACTTCGGGACAGTCGGGCAAAAGGTATGATAGCTGACAAGCGTAACGTGTTTTCGAGCGCTGTGAGTAATATTTTTACCGAAGTTCGCGATCGCATTGCGAGTAAGTTTTTTACGTTTCTTGCAAAATAGGGATGACGAATTTATATTTACAATGTTTATTTTGTTTTTAAATTACTAATATTTCCCTACTAAATTTTAATTTATTAAAAAGTTGTAATTTTTATTTTGTGCACAGCCTGGGGTACATTCGGACAGTAATACAGGGGGCACATTCGTACGCGTACGAATGCTCCCCTTCAAATTTTATTTACGAAAATTACAAGCGAAAGATCAATAATATCGGTTTTAATGACACAAAATTATATAGACCTCTTTAAAACTTGTTTTACGCATTCTATGAGGTTTATTAGAAATGGCAATGTCTTTATCTGTTGTAGCCTTTACAGTTATCTAGGCAATATAAAAAATATAAAAATAAAATTCGAAATGAATGAATAGGTACCTATCGTTTTTTTCTAAAATGCATAAAAAGATTTAGACCAGTTTAAAAAAAATTAAAACTCTTACCTGGTCAAATTAATAACACGTCTCTACAGCACGACTTCTTCGGCACTAATAGCAGTAGAAACGAAGAAAGAGGATTCGTTAGTCCATCACAGAGCTGTCATAGCTTCATATCCGTTGTTATACCTAGAAACGACTCAGTTCTCACTTACTCTACAAGCCAGAACAACCTTACCCTAAGCAGAACTGCACAGCAAAGAGCTGTCATACGACTAGGTAACGTAGTAGATAAAAGGCTCTTGTAAACAAGCATAGCATTATTAACGGGTAACAGCTAACAGGACATTGATCAACGATGTTCACACCCTACCCAAATTAGGTTTGTTAACAATCGCGCCTTAAAGAGCTATGGTATGGTAACTATGAACATCTAAGATATGGGTAAGTTTGCCAAGTTAGGGGTATAGGCAGTGTTGCCATAAAAATATTTGGATAAATCTGCAGTTATGACATAAAATAAATCTGAAATGCAGACTTCTATGGAAAGATATTACTTCACAAAATGTTTTTTTTTATTTAAATAACAATACAAAAAAAAAAGAGTTGAATAGGAAAATGACAGCATACAGCGAAGGCAAGTGTACAAAAAATATTGACATGTTTTTTTAAGGACCAAAGTATATTATTTTAAATGCAGACAAAATCAGAAGTGCAGATTTATGGAGAAATCTGATTGTTTAAAGTCTGTAGCTCGGTTGGAAATCTGCAAAACGCAGACAAATCTGCACTTATAGCAACATTGGGTATAGGAAACAAATTTTCGGGTTTGGTACCCATATATTATTTTCAGTGAATACGCAAAAGCATTGAATTTAAAGTATCCAGCGAAATGGGAATAAGATTTTAAGTGAACTTTAAGTCAATTTGAATATTATTTAGTTATTTTGATATTTAATAAGTTTTTTTTTGCTGTTTACAAAAATTAGCAAGTTAAATAAACTTTTTAAATACCCTGTATGAGTCTTCCCCATGTCGTACGAAAGTACCCCATCTGCTGTACGAAAGTACCCCACAGGTGGGGTGCATTCGTACAAAAATCTAATCCTAGAATATTTTCTATAACTCTGTAAATCTTTGACATAATGGTTTCATACTTTTTTGTTATAAGCTACGATATATATAGAACATATAAATGCATTAACTACATACAAAGGTGAGTTAATTTTTAACTAAATAATAAAAATTCAAAAAGTGTACGAAGGGTGACCACTTTCCCCTATGAAACATCGCTAGTTGTACTGGAAAAAAGAAACCCCAATAAATTTCATCGAAAGACCATCTCACTCCAGCCTGTCCATTTTATAACTTAATAGGGAGTCCGTAAAAATATCACCCCAGTGAAATATTTCATCATGCTCAATAGAATAAGTTTGATAATAAACACAAAACCAACGCCCATCTACACATTTCAAAATATTTCCAAAGTACACCCTACCTCTTGATATACCTATTACATAGACATCATAATGCTGTCAAAATCACAAACAAATTACAACCATTTAGCACACCTTAACGACCTTTGGCGGAGCAAAATTGTTGTTCGCAAATAATTCTCCAAAACTTTAAGATTAATAGCAACTCTTTTGGCATTACAAAAAAAAAAAAAAAAAAAAATAGAAGCTTATGGCAACTTTTTTATGAACCAACAAAATAATAAAAAAAACAGGCCAAGTGTATTTTTCTTTGTTATAGCCCAACAATAAACCATAAAGCAAAAAAAATAATACCTATAAATCAGTCAGGTGAATAAAGAGGGCACCAAAAAATAAAAAAAATAAAACAGGGTGAATAAAAGAGACCCTTACCCATTGGCAAATTGCCCAAAAGGATTTTTCAAACAGCCAAATGGACCTTCCAAAGTCCAGTGAGTTATACAGCTGCACAATCATCCGTTGATTGATTGCGAAAAAAAGGCGACGAAAGGATAACAATAAAAAAGAATTGGATGAAGTAGAAAAAATAGCCACACACCTGATTTTTTTCTATCATTTTTTATACTTTCATTTGCTGTTTGTTTTTTTTTTTCTAAGCGCCACCCTTCTCCATGTCCAAACTCAATGGTGTTTGGGAATTGAGACTTGTGTCCATGACACCTCTCTTAAGGGATTAGATGGATATTTTTCTGTTGTCCGATGATTGACGTCTTTTCATTTTTCCATTTGACACTTGAAAAGTTATAAGAGTAAGTCTGGTAAAATGCAAAGTTGATCAATAGTCAACGTGAGCCAATTAAAAGTTAAAGTGTTGAATTCATTAAAATCAGTGGATCATTTTGAAGGTCTCAACTACCCACTTCCGCCGAGAGCGACAATGACGGATGCATATTTACACCAAATTTTTTTCTTAGAGCCAGAGAGGTTAGAAACTAGTTTACCTCGATGTCTTTCAGCAGCACAGCATGGAATTTATGACGTGTGCAGCATCACTATTGTTTAGGTGGCAGACACCGCGGGTACACTGTCCACTCAAAATGAATGTGAATAAAAAAACCGTCCGTACAGGTAGATGCCCTTCCGAGGGCTAAACACACATTTTTCTGAAAAGGAAAACAGTTAAAACAAATGGTTGTGGAGGTGATGCTGCAGCAGGCACACAGACAGTCGGATATTGAAAAGAATGCGAGGTGTGTCCGCAACAAATCTAATTTGACTGGAGATTTATTAAGTCGTCAGGTCAACTGAGTGTTGAATTAGGCTTCTGCGGCATTTAACTATGAAGCATTGTGCTTGTTCCTTTACTTTGTAACGTTTTTGTTGGGCACTAGGATTAGGATGTGAACCTACCTTCTTTTGAGTTAAGAAATGAGAAGATCAGTTTTGCGTTATGTATACTGGTAAATTCCAGCTTGTGTCAGATTGAAGAACAATTTTGGAATCTTCTTCTTGACGACCAACGCCTCTACGAAATCGTTTTCGAGTATACTTTTTGAGTTATCTCTTTTTCCGTCTGGACACATTTCAACTCATTCATTCAGACCCATGAAAATGTCGCTCTTATGTTAAATATTGGAAATCATCTCCTTAGAATTATTTCGGAACAAGTCCCAAACCTAACACTGCATCGTGTGAGACACACCTATGGAGTCGCTTTGCGGGTAGCTCATTCAGCCATGGACTTTAAATTCGTTAGCCTTTTCAAGGATTAGCCTATGCGTAAAAAGTTGGTCTGTGCTCGATCTGTGCCCATCAGTGTGCCACAACTTGGATAGGATCTCCTTTTGACATATAAAGTAGGGTCATAATAGGTGCCTATACCTACATTGATTGGTCTGACATATATAAAGCGGCTTGGTCAGTCCAGTGTTAGTAACTCGTGGGAAATTTACCTTTTTGTGGGAATTTCGATGGTAGGAAACCGTCTCGTGTGAAAAAAGCAAAAGTAAGATTTCGGAAAGATTTTGTGGGAAATTTACTTTTAAACTTGAATCTAATATAAAATTTCTAACGAACTTCCAGCGGTATTTTTATTGCTTATGTTTTCAACTGAGTTGCTGTTTTTGTTTTGTCGCTAAGCTGTTAAACTACGCTGGGTAAACTTTTGATTGTTACAACGGTGTGTACTTATCTATTAGTGAAATTGAATTTTTATTAGTTGTCTCTCTTTTTATTAAATTACAGCCTTATTTATAAACCCAACGTAGAGTCTTCTTATCTATATGCACCCTCTAAGATTCCCTTACGCATGAAAATGTGATTTATATGAAAATAAGTGTTTCCTAATTTTGTAATACTCGTGTGCACCTATTAAAGTATGCACTTCTACTTGCCTCGAATTTGTTCCATATTCTTGTTTAAAAGTTTAAATGTATTTCACTATATACCTTGTCTATTCAATTACGTGCGTACCTACCTTCGTTGACATTTTCAGAAAGTAGTCGTCCCATCCGTAATATTGGCACAAGTCCGAGAACACTTACGCTTCTATTCCTATGCCAACCATAGCATTTTATCATAACGAAAAGATGCTTTTGATTTCAATAAAATGCATTTTGAAGTAATATGATTGCAATTTTATTCCCCCGGTAAGAAATTAAATTGTACACGCATTTTCGTTATTCTTTTTTTTTCAATTTCTCTTTGTTGGCATCTTTTAATCTCGAGCTCATCTGTGAAGAATCTATCCAGTTATTTGCTCTGTGTAAAATTATTTAATTCACTTTGTGCTGTGCCCCCTGTGGTGTTTGTTGAAAACGGAATTTTCTGCAAAGGAAAATAATCCATTTCAATGTTCAAGTCATAACGTTACGTACGGCTGACTTTTGACGAGTTCCATTTGAGTTTTTTCCTCTTTTTCTCTTTTAAGGGAGTAGGTTTTTCCTTTTTTTTTCTGCAAAAAGAGAAGAAAAATTTATAAAATATAATTTTGGTAAAATTGCAATTAGCGTTGAGGAGGGGAGAAAAAAACACTGTTACTGTATCTGCTTGTAGACATCTTTACAAATATGGTTAGTTGCCACTCAAGTATGTAATTATTTTTTTGGAGCATTCTCAGAACGAGGTAAACGGTGTAGTGAATTAAATAAATTAAAAATAGGGAAACATTCACAAAAAAAAGTAAAAGCAAGAAAAAACTTTGAAATAGTTCACCTGAGTTAATTTTAATTTATTTAATGGGTATCACAAGCAGTTGTTCTCGTAGCTCTGTGCATGATTGTAATTATGTTCAGCTTTTTGACACAGTTTTGCCAGGGCAACTGCATTTAGAGGAGTGGCTTGAAAACAGCGCCGCGCCATGAATTTATTTTTTTTATTACGATTTTAGAGTCTTCAGTTATGAAGATATATTATTATTTTTTTTTTATTCATTATTAACAGAATAATAACAGAAAAATTAATAGGCTAATATTTAATTTAAAGAGCGCTAGCTGCAGAAGCTATCGGCCCGTGAAGATATAATTACATAGTAGACTATGACGGTGTTGTATATATATTTTACAGCGCATGTAATACATTTCCGCTTTACTTTCTATTTAAACAAATTGCTGACACTACAAGTTTGAATAGATAACCCAAACTTGGTTTTTCTTTTGGGACAAATCACAAATGCAATGTTTCTTAAATTTTATACAGAGACCGAACGGTTGAATAGAGAAACTTTTCCACGACAGTAGTCAACGCTTCGATTTTTGTCAGACGTTCGAGTTAGGCGGGACATTAGAAGAGTAGCCCAAAAAGGTGATTCTGTGCCTTTCCGGAAGTTGAAGTTGAACCCAAGACCCCTCTTACCAATGAGCCAGTGAGTGCTAATGGATGGCTTACTCCTTTCAATGAGGCAAACAACTTTGAAAAATAATGAACGGCCGCACTCTATTTCGAAAAGTCTTTGGCATACTACCCATGTACGTAACGATAACGACTATTGAACCACTTGCTTTGTGAACACAAATTTTTAAAAAATTGCCAACCAAAATTCTTCGAAAAGACCTTCCGTCTTAAGATTTTTGTACCAGAAACATAAGCCTATATTTATCAAGGATAAAATCCGCTTATTGCACTTGAAATGTCCTTTCCATGAAATAAAGTTAAGTGTATCTCTCCAGACTAACTAATAATTTCTAGAACATCTTCATCTTCCACTTTTCCCAGCAAAATACTTGACCTTTCAAAAATAAAGAAGACAACCAACTTAAATACAATCAACAAAGTCGTACTTCAAATCAGACCACTTCAACGCAAAATAAAAATAATTCCAAAAAAAACCCTTATTCACGAAATTAGAAAAGTTTATCTGGGAAATATTTAAAAAAAGAGAAAAACAGAAAAATAAATAAATACCTAAAGCTTCAAACAAGCTGGGGAAGTTTCATTATAAATTCTTCTTCTTTTTTGCTCATAGCTCTTCCCAACCGGAATTATAATGTGAACAACAAGAGTGATGTAAGAACTTTTGGATTAAAGATGCAAATTATCATTGCTGTATGCCCACAGAAAACCAATTAGTTAAGGTTCTAATTTTCATTCTTCCTGCTTAATGAGGATATAGAAATGTACTTGTTAAATTGAGTTGTAAACTTGGTCGCATTCAATGACAAAACGACAGCACAAGGTCGGAGGACAAAAAGTTAAAAATTTGTCTGGCCTGGCCTTCAGTGGAGAATCAACAACAATATAGTAACTATGGCAACCAATAAGCCAATAATTATAGGCTTAATTGACCCTGGCCCTGGCGAAGTGGGTTTTGTAAACGTGTAAAAAAAAATTATAAAAAATCAGCTCTTCGATACAATTCCTGTGAATAAAATAAATATTAAAGTCATCAGAATCCGAACGATAACAACGTCGGAATTTTGGTAATTGAAAAATAGGACTTAAACTAAAGATTTTGCATACCTGTGATATAATTTTGAACAGACTCACACTCAATTTATTTATTTTGTGAATTTATTTATTTGATGATTTATTTACTTGTTAAATTATTTATTTGTTAACTCAGTTATTTGCTAATTTATTTATCTGTTAATTTATTTATTTGTGAATTTATTCGTTAAATTATTGATTTGTTAAATTATCTATTCCCTACATTTTTAAATAACGTTTTCCAGTCTCTCTTATTTTATTGATTTATTTATTTTTTTTTCTCCTCTTATATTGTGAGTTTTCTCGTTGTTTCCCTCAAAATTTTAAATTTTATTTATAAAATAGAAATAAATTAAGCCATTAAATAATGTTTCAGTAGAAAGATACCCTAAGTGTTCATATCTCTGTATTGTTAATTGTGCGGCAACAAGCTTATGTAATTTATAAACGAAATAAATATCTACCTATCTATCACTCAATTTCAAATCACTTTTCGCACCCTGGGATTTTTTCCAAGTCAAATATATCCGATAATAGGCCTGTTTTTTGAGCTTCGATCTCAGCAAATCAAAGAAACCTTTAACACATTGAAGCAACAAGCCGTAATTTTGTTTGAAATCGGCGCAGCGATCAAGCGGAACAGTCATGGTGAAACAAAAAATCTACAGACATTTGCAAACAATTAGCGAGGTACTTACACTAACTAAAAATATAGACTCTCCCCACTTTGCCAACAGCTCAACTTAATCCATCCCATAAAAATTACTCTGAAAAAAAACACACACCACACACAATAAATTTCTTCAAAATACTTAAATTCCTTCCCATCGGTCCACCGTTTTTGTGCCTTGCTCTAACCGAAATTCAATTTTCCGAAATTGCTCTCATCCTGAATTCTATATTTTCCATTTATTTGTTTTCTGCTATTTATTCTTGTACTACTTCCATACTTTAAACAGCGCAACAAAAAAAAAAAAAGAAAAAACTTCGAAGTCAAAAACATTTTTCTCGGAAAAGCCCCCTTACCACAAACAGAAATTCCACCCCATCATACTTTTGCACCAGAAAACCCAGAAAACAGACAGTATCAATATTATATCGAGAGAAAGAACTTACTCCCTCCCAGCTCCCAATCCCAGGAACATGTACTCTGCTGGATTCTGAATATGAGTAGGTAACCCCCGTTTACTTGCATTCCGCGGTTGCCAAAGAACACAAACTAGGAAGAGAAAAAAAAAAAAACATTTTTTCAGTGTCTGGAATTTTTTTCTTCTCTTCCATTTGGCGAATTTCCAAATGATTGAAAACAAATAAAAAAGGACCACGACATATTTTGATGTCCTTATTTCCGAAACGCTTTTTTTTTCTGCACAAGATTGTTATTACGATTATGTATGTAGATAAATATATTTATGAATGTCATACCTTATGGGAGGAGCACTTTTTCGGGTTCCTTTTTTTTTTATTAATTACGGAAGTGATTACGGTGACGGGACTCCTGTGAAAAAAATAAAATAAAAAATATGTTAAGACATGTGTTACAGAACCTGAATAGGAAGGATAGAACTTTGAAGTACAGAGAAAAAAGTTTTCTTCCCTACCAACAGAGGATATCTCTCCTTCAACTACACTCACAGGTGAGTGTGATAGACGTTTATGTATGATAACCCTGTCAGCGTGCGCATACACGAAATCGGAAGCTATATATTCCGCTCAAGAAGTTTACCAAAAACTATCTTTAAACAATAAAACGAATAATCACAGGGCGTGGATAAGAGTGCACCACACCACTGCCAGGATATGGACAGACGACTTAAAAAAAATAGAGAAAACACAACAAGACGAAACTCCATCTGGGAGGGATATATATTTGCTTTTTGAACTTTATCCAAACTTTTAGTGCACATATCAGCAGGGGGCACATCGGTTGGTACGAGTAATAGTCCCTCGTCCCCACATGCATGAAAGTGCAGTAAAGAAAACCTGAAACTAAAAGGAGAATAAATAATGGAAGTTATAAGTTTTCATTTCCCATCCAACTATGTACCTAAATAGTTAACTTTTGTTTTTATTTGAAAGTTGGTTCCGTTCTTTTTGTCCTATTTTTCAAAAAAAAAAACTCAACTTCAACTCTCTTGTTCTATATGAATGTGCTCGTTTTTTTTTTTGTTGTGCACCGCTTTCGCTTTTGTTTTTGTTCTTCGTTGTTAGTTTAGAATTTTGTTTGCTGTTTATGAAAGTTCGGATAGATATCCGTTAATTTTAAATTCTTAAACTGAAATTAAATATCTCTGTAGTAGTTTTAGATTTACTGTCAGGGAAACAGTTTATAACAATAGCCGTATTCGCTGGAGTGTGTGATTTTGAATACAATTGTTGTTTCCTCGAGAATGCTGCTTATGTTGTCAGCCATTTTGTTCAGTTTTCTGTGGTGTTTTGCACGTCGTAAGAAGTGAACACGTTCGTATGTACTTGTATGTTTAATCGAATGGCCAGTAGACGTTTCTGATACTCTTGTAGGAAAACAGATTCAGTACCTACAAAAAAGTCGCAGCACCTCCTCACCTTCGAAAAAATAATCTTCAAGTGCAAGCAGTGAATTATCCCAGATGGCGCTCCAGAATCTTATTGATCTTGTTACAAGAAGGTAACTTTTGATAGCAAATCACTTCCCCAAATGAATATCTGGACAAAGTTTTGTAGCTGCAAAAATTTGGTTGGTGTTTAATGCAAAGAAGACTCAGCTCGGAAAAATGTTTCCTTCTTGGCGAACTGTCCAAGTTAATTGACCGTATAATGACAGATTTCAATTCTAAACCAAGTCTTTGTTTACCAAAGTTGTCACGTCTCAAGCAACACATAAAATGAGATTTGGCTTGACTGTCTAAAGGTTCGAAGTCGCTTCCAATATTATTTTTAACAAACAAAGCAGGTGAATTTATTCAAGTGACTTTTAGGAGAATCATTTTCTTTCAAGCACTGCAAAACACAAACCTATTGAGTCCATGGATCTCTTTATTGCAACAGATTCAGAACTGTTTGCACAAGTCTAAATAAATTCGATACTCACACATAAAAACCGACTAAAAAGCTGCAGGCCACCACTGCGCTATTTTCTTGCCCCCCTTTTCTAACAATTTTCTATTTTCCCTACCTGCGACAGGATGATAAATTAAAATATGGAACAAAACCGATCAAAGTTCAACCAAACTTGATTCGAAATTCCATACACACATCCCAAAAGCAATTTCCAAATGATGCCGTCACATTCGATCCAGCGCAGTCAGAAAGTAATCGATGTTTGCCAATATTCAATTTAAATCCAT
This sequence comes from Cheilosia vernalis, assembly GCA_949126925.1. Classification (NCBI taxonomy): domain Eukaryota; kingdom Metazoa; phylum Arthropoda; class Insecta; order Diptera; family Syrphidae; genus Cheilosia; species Cheilosia vernalis. The sequence continues at coordinate 11,520,842 of OX421362.1, forward strand.
TTCGCTTCAGTGAATTCAATTCCCTCCCTCTGTGTCTGGTGCTGGGGTTGTATTTCAAGCCATTTTAAAATGTCTTCTACGATGTTAGACAATGCCTGAGATATCCTTTATCCTTTTGAGCACTGAATTGTATGCATACATTCGGCGCATAACTCCAATGCACTGTTTCGAATAACCTGGGTGTTGAGAGTTTCCCCCCTATTGCTAAGTGTTCCTTCGCTTAGGTCTTTTAACACTTTTTCCAATGCGGGATCGGATAATATAGCAAGTGCATCCTTTGTTCAAGATTGTTTCCTTTCAATTGCAATCTTTGTTTTTTTTCCCTGCACTGTGTTCTTCTCTTCCAAATCCACCAAAGCCTGCTTAGTTCTCACACTTGACAAGGCATTGAAATATCCTTTAGTCGTCGCTTGTCGTCTCCGTTGCAATAGCAACACCACCATATATACATTTGACAGGAATGCAGACAAATAAAAGGATACAAAAACATTGGTGAAATTTTCTGGAAAATTGCAATTTCCTTTTTTATTTTTTTTCATCGTCTGTGCCGATCTGGATCCGGGGTGTATTTTCTTTTCAACCACGTCGTCGTTGGTCGTCCCCGATCAATTTCTTTAATTAAAACCGTCGATTTTCAAAGTGCATTCGTGCAATATCCGTGCGGGTGGGTGGCGGTTAGGTGGGAGGGAGAAACAATTTTAGAAAGTCTAAAATAAATACGTTACCATGTTTTTTCTAGAACACACACACACGGTTCGATACGGAGCAACTGCAATTCGGTAAAAGGACGGTTTAAAATTTCAATTTTATAATTGAAAATTTCAAAGCTTTAAAAAAGCACCCCACTTCTCCCTCCTCAGGTTTGCTGTGTTTGTGTTTTAACAGCACCGCTAGGATTGCTCATTGCTTCTGCATTTGTCTTATTTTTCAACCAACTAAACCCACCGGTAACAGCAGATACTTCAAAGATGTGTCCTTCAAATGGATTTCAATCGATGATTAATTGCAGTTTGAACGATACCTACTCTGGTACCCACTGGTGTTACTATACAGCTTGTTCGTTGCTCCTGCCTGTGGATATAAGTACATATGTGATATGGTAAAAAATAAAATAGATGAAAAATCCAAATGCCAGTTAGAAAATTGATGACGACCTCAGGTTTTTATTTATTTTTCAACACTCCTGGCTGCTGGAGCTCGGCTTGTACGTAAGTAAGAACATATCTCCGTTGCCACCAGTCGACTCTAAAAATGTTTGCAGTGTATACCTAGTCTTTGTTGCGAAGAATATATTGTTCTTGTCAGCAGTATCCTTTATGGTGCTTTTTTTTTGTTTTGTTTCTTCAGAGTTTCGCTGAAAGAAAGCACTTTGAACAATTAAAAAAAAAATCGAAACACTTGTGCTGTCACTGGCTCCCAAAGGAGCTCTACCTCTACTACCGATACCGAGGAGAGGACGGGTTGTGTCGATAAACTCAAACTGGCGTAAGAAGAGTTCTGTTTCTGAAGCTATACTTCTGTAGACTGCAGTATCCGCAGACGCAGAACCGATTTTGCAGTGTATTCCTCTTATTTTCTTTTAATTAATTGTTTTCGGGCTGTGAGTAGGTTTCCTGCAGTAGCGGAATGTCAGATATCAAGTTGAATTATGGTATCTAAAGCTTGGTAGGTTTATGAGCAAGTGGTGTCTAGTTCGGGACCTTAGGAGATGTATTCAGAAATGTTCAGGTAGGAGCTCCGACAGTATTTGAAAACGCTTTAATGATGATGAAGAAGACATTTCTTATATTTTTTTTTTGTTTTTTCCCTTCTTTTTTTACCTTTTTATTTCTTGCTATTTTTTTTTTTTCTTTTTTTCTCTTTGATTTGTGAGTTTATAACAATATTTGTATTTATTAATAATTAAATATATCAAATTCTAATTGCTTCCTACCAACCGATTCCAATTTGTTAAAATACTTATTGAGGCTTACGCTATTTTATAAGACACTAGCTGTACCCTGGTGCAATCTTAATCGGCCGTTTGGAATCGGCATAAAATTGTAGATTCCTTCAATTCGTTCCAAAAATGAACTCTAACAAAACGAATTGTTGTGAGAAGATAGGCCTAGGGTATCTACAGACCGGTTGTGCCAACTATATATATATATAGCTGCACCCTTCGCGCGTTGCAACGCCACCAACTAAAATAAATTTTAAGGAAAGCTATTACACAAATATTCATTTAATTTTGAGGCAGCGTTTCGTTTCGTTTTAATTCGATATTTATTGAAGTGCTGCTATTTCTAGTTTTTCCATCCTGTGATTAAACCAATAAATCAGAAGGTTTTCCGACGCGTGACCAGGCCACATAGAGCTGCCCATGTGAGAAGCATGGATTCTCCAAATTTAATCCATACACTTGCAACGATTGTCCCTGTGCTTGCAAACGTTTGAATTCGACTGGCATAAATCTGTCGGGATCATTGGGTATGCGGCAACAGCACGTCTTCACCTTTGATTCTTCCAGTCAAAATTGTTGCCTCGATAACATTGTTCATCATTCTCTTGACTGAGAGTCTGGTTCCGTTGCAAAGTCGTGGTGGATTTATGTTTCGAAGAACAATGATGGGTACGCCAATTTTCAATGTAAGAACGTACGGTGGCATGCCTGGCAAATCACGTGAATTCAAGAATTCAGTTGGATAGTTGACAACTTCGTCTTGATTCACCACAGTATCGATGGACTTATATGTTGTCGTTTCGCCGGGTATTCCCTTTTGAATGGTGATGTTGATGGTATTGACATCGATGTTTTTTGACGCTAATATAGCACGCATACTGAGCCACTGATAATTTTTGTAGTACTGTGCAATGTTTGGGAAAACTTTTTGCACCAATTCGTCTAGGTATGCTTTCTTTGATCTTACAGAAGTTTGCTAGCAAGGTGATTACATTGCGTAGATTCATCAATTTGCATTCGTCCATTTATAATGTCTATTAATTGCTTTGCAAAATGTTCAGCCGATGTATCTCGTTGTAGTTGTACATGCATATTGTTCTTCAAAATTTCTGTAAATGGCGCCATAAAACTGATGATTTGCATTAAGCTCCGAAAAAACTGCATAGCAAATGCGTTCGGAACGTCAATCAGCAGTTAGATCCTTCACATACACATTCGAGAATCAGCTCATGGAAACTACGAAAATTCAATTTGATTGAATTATTTATCTAAATTAATTTAACTCACAATGAAATGCCCAAAACTTTTGAAAAAACGACAATACTGTCGTTCAATGTGAGCCGGACATGAACTTCACAATTTACATAAATTCGTATGTCACGGTCACCCACAACTCGAAACGTCATCATTCGTTCGCTGTTTTCGCTTCAATTCAAATCAGAATGAATTGTCACGGTAATATATGAAACTCATTGAAATGACAGTGGTGCCATCTGTCGAAAATTGGTCGTACCAACTCCGAAACCTTGGTGGGCCCATACACAACAATTTTGCTAAAGATCATCACATGATCAAATGCATAGTTTACGATTCTATAAGGGACATACAGACAAACATTAGTTTTTGTATACATAGATTGCATCTTAAAGTGTAAAGCTGTTTAATGAAATGAGTGATACCTCATTTAAAATTACTTTCCGGTAATGTCTTTTCAACCTAGCTGTATAGGAATACATTCATTTGAAGTATCACGAGACAAATGCAGTAGATATACTTGGGTTGTTCGATTTGGAAAAGAAGACTTGAAACTTCACAGAAGAAGAAACAAAATTGGTGTGTGAATTCAGTGAGTTAAATATTTATAGTGACATAATTCCTCCGAAAATAAGCCCTCGAATAGTCTCGGATAATGGGCGGACAAGGGCTGCTTTATAAATATGCAAATAGTTGGTGCAATAGTTCATAAAGGATCTTAGAACCAATTTCTTACAACACAAAATTGTAATTCGAACCTAGTATAGTTTCAGTTATCAGCTAACATTTGTCTCTCCGTGTCCAATGTTTGCACATAGATGTTCAGGATTTTTTATTTCGTTTGTTATTGCTTCCCTTTTCGTCGACGTTCAAAGTGTGTAAGGGGGAGATAAAATATAAAATCGTCCGCAGAGTCTATTTAAGTCACAGGCTTAACTAATCCTAAATATCAGTATAACTCTCCAACCTCATCATTATGATTTAAAAATTCAAATGTGCACGAGGGTACCTTTGCAAAAATGGGATCTCATATAAGCGATCCTGAAACACAGTGTTGCCAGTTTTGGGGATTTTCCCCCTCCATTTAGTTAGTTTTTTGGTCGATTTTTTCAATCGATTGCAAGATGTTTTCAAAATGCAACATGCGTTAAATACATTTGGCGCAAACTTTTGCATTCGGAAAACCAAACTTACATGTCCGAAATTCAATTTTAAAATTTATTTTATTAAGTCGTACAAAAACACATAACAAAAATAATGACGAAATATTTTGATCGTCTGGCAACGCTGTACATAAAGTATATTTTCTTGGGCGTTGATGGTTCGTTTAGGACAGCTTTTTTTTTGTGAATTCGCAAGCACCATTCCTAAATCTGTAATAAAAAGCGGTCCTTAGTTTCCTCATTGAATGCACATCAGACAGAGTTGAATGTCCATCAAGGTCTTAACTCTACGGTTACAATCGGAAAAGATGCCTTTCATGCCTGAATATAAAAAGAATGAAAAAGAAATCCTTGTGTTTGTGGAGTTTATTGGAAAACTATAATAAGACTACCCAATTGTTAACGTTTACGACAGAGGAAGTCATAACACTAATCGATAATCACATTGCATAACCATGGTAAAATTGTATTGACCTAAATTGAAAGAGAACTCCTGAATAAACGGAAAAGTAGTTCATCCATCCCTACTATCTCCATGACAATAGAAAGAAGAATTCCTTCAATACCTTACTTCCTTATTTAATTTATCACTACATACCCACACAATAGAAAGTGATGAGCAATTGACAATAATTATCAGCTTCCTTTTAGTCGCTCCCCTTTCCAAAAATGAAAAAAAAAGGGAAAATCTCATGAAATCCATAAAAACCCATTATCCCTTTCATTCGACCGTTTGATGTCACACAAAAACGGAGACACACCATTAATTAAAACGAGAAAATCCTTACTTTCTCACAATTTAACTTTCCGCAGCGGCATGGGGACACAGCACATAGCAACGGCCGTTTTATAAGTTGGTGCTGTGTTGGTGGTATATGAACATAAAAAAAATAAAAAAATTGTAGTGAAACCAGGGATACAGCAAAACGGATGTGTTTTAAAGGACATTACGTGTATCTATACAGTTTTTCATTTGCTTTTCCTTTGCGTGCGCCCCCTTTGCTTGTGAGCATAAAATTCAATTCAAAAGCGGGATATACCTCACGATGAAAGGCACACTAACAGAGATGGACCTCGGCTCAGGTATTACAGTCTACAAAATTGTTTGCTCTGCTTAATTCCGAAAACATTTCCGGCTTCTCATTAATGGTAATAATTTATTATGTACTCGCACTCTATGCATTGAACAAAAGATGGCACATTGATATAGTATGCGAAGGGGTGTCCTCGCGTATTTACTACTTGTTTTTTTTTTTTGTATTGTGCCCAGCTTTGGTTCTGCTCCGGAATGAGTGTGAGATACCAACAGAACTGAGAACCAAGTCGTAAAAACCAAACTTTAAGGGTAAATGTTCAGGAAAATTTCCGCAAAGTGGAATTAAACATAAGGTGGGGATCATCATCACATAATTTAAAATTGAAGTAGCAGAGATGGGGAGGGACATAGCCAAGCGCAGAATTGCATCGTCTGGTATTAAACATACGCGTTCCTATTTTTATTTTTATTTTGTAATAAAAAGAGTAAAGGAAAGATAAGGATTCTTAAGTGAGCTACGACGTCGTGCACTGCATATAAATACACCTTACTCTATTTCCATCTGCAGTCGGTACTATCAACAGCAGTCAAGTTTGCCAATCAAAATACTGTGTATATGGTAAAATGCCGCCAGCATAGACATGAGCCTTACTTCACTGCTGACCAAGAATATGCCTACCCTTGGGCAACATTACTTTCTTTCATAAAATGCACAAGTTAACAATTGTTAAAGCAATGACTATGTCATGTCAAGTGTCTCTTATCAGCCTTTCAACTCTGTCTGAAATTTACAACTACTTTTAACAAAAGGAAAACAGTACGTACATATATGAAGAGGTAATTTCAACAAACCCATCGCTCCTTGCTTGCCCGAAGGCTTCGCCAAACACTACACAACCGAAGAGGAAGAAAAAACTTGAATCCTCACATGATCAGTGCACAAATACATTTTTCTGAACAACCAACTGAAGATAGCTAAACCCGGGGCGACTACATCCATATATATTCTGATAACCATCATCTCAACAAGCACACTAATATTTATCCTTTTGTATGGAGGATATATGAAAGTTTTTCAACCAACAACAGAAAAGAGAAAAACAGCATAAGAAAATGTTTTCAAAACGAAACTTTTTCGATTACATGTTATAAATTTGAGTATTAACCATAAATCAACCAGAAGAGTCCTAACACGCACATAAACACACGGATAGTCTACCAATGCTCTCGTATCAATACAATGTTTGAAAAGTTTTAGTTTTTTTTCTTCGCTCTCTTGCACGTTTACCTTGCCTTTAGCCAACCAAACTAATAAACAACTTTTAAATTGGCATGTCTTGCTTCGATAGTAGATACGGTTAGATTTTTTCATCCTTATTTTTATCCAACTTCAACAGTTTACCTGAGATGCGTTGCTTTACGCTATGATGTCAGCTTGAAGAGGGCGCAAAAATAAAGTTACATCGCACAGTACACTCAATCTAGAAAGAAATGCCAGCGGCCGGATTACAATATTGCCCGGACAATGTCTCTATGTGTGTGAGGGGGTTTGTTTGTTTGCCTCATTTCATATGTCCTTAAAAGAAGGTCCCAGTAGAGTGTAATAAGTGTATTGGTTCCTAGCAATTTATTACGGTAATAAAATTGGCCCTCTCTCTCCGTGGAGCAATTTTCTGCTCTACAAGATTTCCCATTAATTTTCTCTGTTGCCGCGTCACTCCATCTCCCAGTTCGCGCAGCAATGTTCCTTTCGACAAAAATAATCTAAAAACAAGAAAGTTTTCTTCAGCCGCCGCTATTTGGCACACATACATAAATAAAAAAAAAATATTATAAACGCCAAAATTGAGGTAGATGTATGTTTATGTGTATAGCTCAGCAAGGATCTTGTTGTTTCTGAAAACACGACGTTGTCCTCTGAATGTATTAGTGCACTTCAGGGCTAAGTTATGTAGGATATTGTTAGCCAAGTTGGGAGAGCCTTGCTATATAGACTTACAGGAATAGACAAAGTGGTCATTTGAAAATTTAAAAAAAGAGAAAACAAAAAATTTGTTCTTGTTGTCATTATAATTCTGTGTCTGGCCCCCGGCTCCTTAAAAATTCGCTTTGTTGTGCTCAGAATGGTGGCGACCTCCTGAGGTGACAAAGAAATTATTTATAGCTTAGGGAGCTGGCTAAGTAGCCGAAAACCATTATCTGAGAAATAAATTTCACTGCTTCTCAAAAGTAGGCCAAATTCGTACTTAAGCTTTTTTGAATTAGCTTCGTGTGGTAGCGGAGTTGGATACATACTAGTAGATGATTTAAATTTATCTATTCAGAATTTTCTTGCAGTAAGAGAGGGAGAGTCCGCTTGCTCCTAGCGTGCAGTGGTCACCTCAAAGTGCTCATTTATACCCAGCCTACTTATATTTACCACATTAGTAAGTGTAAGTGATTCCTAAAATATTGTTAAAGTTGGGCTGTGAGGCTTCAGGCTTAAGGTAAATCTATTCCCGTTTTCACCATTATACAATAGTTGGGCTGGTCACCCCCATCTTAAGACCTAAAAATTCAGCAGTCGATTTATCTACTGGAAAAAGAATGACCAGCGCAACAATGATGCTCAAGCCAAGACGTTGAGTATTTTCTGATTTTTGAAAAGCTTAAGACCAGAGCGGGCCACTAATTTTCAATGTTGGACAAGATTGTCATTGTAACTAACCCAATCTAGAAACGATTTACAATATTTCGGCTATTGCGGTAAAAAAAATTGCATTTCTTCAGAAACAAAAAACGTTGCACCAAAGTTTCTTAACTTAGAGTGAGTTAAATGATAGTATCAGTACAGTTTTGCTTATCTCTTAGAAAGGGATGGGATATCCATAATTTTAGTGGGGCGTTTTGCACTGCGAAATCTACAAAATGCCCTAGTGGAGCAGGTAAGTCCAAAACGCCTCCTCCAATATTTTGGTAAACATCGTCACTAGAACTTCTTTCGACACTTATTTTTAATAGAAATGCCGTATAATTACAAAAGAACTACACTGCGGGCATCTTGGCCTGAAAAACACAACCAAAGACGAAATTTCAGAAGAAGATTGTAAAAGGTGTATCGAGAGTACTGAAAATTATTACAAGACCGCTTCTTTAGAAGATTGGATCCAGTGTACACTGCGTCAGGGCTGGTTACATGAATTTTGCCGAAAAGAGAAAAGACGGACAATGCAACGTCTTGTCAATAAGCTGGGGCTTTTTACCCAACAACCTATTTACTAAACGCCCCACCTAAACTATTTTTTTAAAAAATAAAAAAAAATAATAATGTTACAAATTTATAAAAATGTTAAATGCCAAAGTCAAGAAAAGAGAGTATTTTATTTGTATGCAATAACATATTTGTGATTTTCTTATATTTTTTGTCTTTTATTGATGATTTCTGGAAAATGGGGCGTATTGTATAGTTTAACCCTGGAGGTAGAAGAAAACACTTTGTGTTGTGCCTCTTAACGAGAGTTTCCAAAATTGAATCAGTGCGGATACTCCTTCTAGAGTGCATTCAGTGTAAGGTTCAGGGCCACCCCCAGGCTCATATCTTTACTTACCAATCTTTGGGTTTTTCTGCGGATTTGAAGATGCGGTTGTCACAACGAGCTTCGAGAAATCACTGCTTATTAGGGTAGCATTTTTTCCAATCAAATTTATTCCGTAAAGTTCTGATTTCTGATGACTTGTAAGCAAATAAGCTGTAAGCTACTTATACCGTGTAGTATACGTACACATTAGCGCAACAGTATTTTTATCGATAAAAGTGAAAAGTGTTCAATGGATTTTCCAGAGCTTCTTCAGTTGAAGTTAATATCTACGAATGGCGGTTTGATTTTTATACGACATGTTGAATCTATTTTTCCATGTAAAATATCAAAAAATGGTGCCCTGCGTTATATAAAAATAATTCCCTAGACGGAAACTTTAAAAACTGACAGCAAAACATTGAAAAAAATGTTTAAAAAAACACATGCCAACAGAAGTAAAACGAACATAGCTAATCCTTCTCCGAATCTTGTTGCCAGGAACTTTCTTATGTCTCATAATAAAGTATAAAAATAATGTCTACGGAAAATGGTTGACAAGTTTTGTCTGCTAAAAGTTCGATCACAGTTGAAACTTTTGCAATTTTAACATCCCATGGAAACCCTAATTACACAAAGGACCATATAATTTGATTCTGTTATTTATTCTCTCATCCGCTCGCATGAGACGTGCACCTTAAAAAGAACCCTCACACTAATGGGGAATGCGTGCGAACGAGTTCACTTGAATTATAAAAGGATCGCAATTAAATCCAAGGTCCCTGGCGGCAAGTCACAATTTGCATGGAGTCCTTTCCTTTATATTTTATTACAAAGGCAAAAGTAATCTTCAAAAGCGCATTTCACGTCACGGCATTTTCTCACTCCTGCAGTTTGTTTGTTCTTTTACAACATTCTTGTTTTCTCTATGCTCGTTCCATCCAATTCTTGTCGAGCAGTATATACGTTCCCATGTCCGTATCCGTATGTTCGTTGGGTTATTTAATAATCGCCATTGTGGCTCCTTCTTGAATGAGTTAAATGTGATTGCGAAAATCATATACGCGTATATGTCATGTATACCTACCGTGATAAAGTAAGAGAGGACGCTGTTGGCCCCCATTAACTTTGTACAACTCAGCCGTGCATAGGAGATTACACGGTGGCGCTTGAGATCAACTTAATTATTTCTTGCTTCGAGTTTTTTCACCCTCCACATTTACAATTTATGTTCTTGATTACACGTCAACTGGTGACGAAAAAAAAAAATGGGAAATGAGAAATGAGACTAGGGGATGCTTTTGAAACTTAATCGCTTAATTGCAGCTCTTGCGGGAGTGCAATGCCGGCACTTAAAAAGGAAAAAGCGTTAGGCTAAGCATTCCAAAACGATGGTACAATAGTATCCGTTAAGATACGTTCTCTTCATTCTGTGACGTTGGAGTGTATGATTAGAGGTTGATTATTTCTAACCAGAATCTTTCAAAGGATTCTCAAATCTCATCGTTTTTGTTTGAGTAATCACCTAGGTCCACGAAATCGAATTTATCAGATGGTAAGGCAGGTACGCACAACTCAGCATTTCATTATTTGTTAGACAAAGTCAAAGGGCACCCAGTAGCTTCAATTAAAAGTCGTAGGTAGGTACTACCCGTGCAAGTGCATGGCAAAGATCCCTGCCGCATAGGGTACTATTCAAATTCCCGATTGCAGTATGCGGTTTTATCAACAACTCACAGTCTCCAGTTAACCGCAATTGCTGTTAGTGTACCCGCCACTCACTGTTCGGTGCTTTGGAACAAGTCCCCTCCTCGATACTGCATTGAAATGAATGATTACGACAGGGAAATATATTTCCCATATACTATTACATATCATATTTGCAGTTTTCTTCCCCCCTCGACATTGGCAATCGCATTGCAATTGATTGCTCATTCCGTGATATATTGCGCTTTATATAGGCACAAAGTATATAGACCGACAGGAGTTGACTTACTTCCAAATTGCATACCTCTGGCTATATTTGTACTCAAATGCGGACGATAAAATGGCATTCAGATTAGCAATTGCACCTGCGCGGGTGCAGGGGGCTGGGTGAAAACTCCGATGAGGAAAATTACATTCCCTCGGTAAGGATTTCTCAAATAATTAACCTGATCCATTGCGGCAGTTGGCAATTGTGTATCCTTACATTTTCACCTGCCGGATGGACATTCTATCGATGGTGAGCGGAAATGGAAATCAAATAATCTCAACTGAGATTAATTTCCCAGAGGCCGACTGCATTTGTGTTTGTGCTATACGTTGGTCCTATACTTACATACTCGTATATCCAATATGTATATGTAAAGCATCTATGCCCCCTCTTGAGGCTGATATAGAGCTCTATTTGCGGTTGAATTCAAATTAAATTCCTGCAGAATACTGAAACTAAAACAAAAGGTAGCTCAATAACGTAAAATATGACGGAGGCTTATAACAATGAGCCGGAAGTGGAGTGCCAAAGCTGCAGCTCGTACAAGGTTAACGTTGAAAGCCATCACATTGATTGGCATATCCTTTATTTCGGGAAGTGCTTATAATTTGATTGGTAATTGAGTGCAAGTTAAAACTCGACGTTATGCTATTGGGATTTTCGCAGTTGAGAGATCATGTAAAGTGCAATTTCCTAGGAGGGTGTAGTTGTATACTACCTTTTAGTGTTAACGGTGGGTTTTTTGACAGGCACATATTTCTTAGTATTTGCTGTTAACGATATTCGAGGTATTTTGCTACTGACTTCTTCTGTAAATAGAATGCCGACGCTGACGTTTTCTTAGGTACAATTTTTAATTAAATTCCACAATGCACTGCACAACGATTCTGACCAAAATGCAGACTTAAAGTCAAATCAATGCTTTCAAAACTATTGTGTCCTTAATTTTCAATTCGAAGCACCAAAAACGCTAATTTTAAAAACTGCTCAATGCTCATATCTCGAAAACCCCATCGTTGATTTCGATAAAACTACGAAACAATGCTTATAATCGGTTTTCACCTAAATATTTACGCAATAGTACTTTTCAAATTAAACATTGCAATATTTGGTACTGTTTTGTCTGGCAAATTTTACAAAAACCACTCTAACGATTTTGACCAATATACAACATATAAAAGATAATATAAGTTTTATTAATAAGATCCCGTTCTTTCTTTTTCTCAAAAAATTCGAAGATGTGAGTTTTTTTAAATTATTTATCAAAAAATGCTACAGAAATCGCGATCCATGTATTTTCACATATATGTATCTACGGTATATTTTTGTAATAGGCTTAATGCCCCATATCTTGTGAGCGTTAAGACCTTATAAAAAAAAGTACAGTAGCCGCTTATAGCCCTCTAGACAGAACTTGCGACAATTGCCTGTTACTGAGAGCTTAAACTTTTAAAAACTTATATTGTTATTTTATATAACTGCCATTTGAGATAGATATCCAATTTTTTGTTTTCTTTAATATCGAGAAAGTTTCGTTCGACCCAGTCGTGGACTTTTTTTTTTTTTAGTTTGGTTTATTTGTACAACATTTTTCTACAGATTCAACTTTTCTTAATTTTCTTTCCAGGTGACGCCGCTGCAATGAGGACGATCCGTTAGCGGCATTGACTATGGGACCAGAGGCATGGGCGTGTGTGCGGACCCTGGGTCTAACCGGTGGTGTCAGGCATTAAGCCGGTCGCGATCATCGTTCGCCACAACAACAACAAAAACCAATACCAAAGCAACAGCAACAATAAAAACCACAAGCTATCGTAAAACTTACTCAATCATATCTCGAACAACGCATAATTTTATACAACTCTTCAAGTCCCTGGAGCTGGTGTTTTTTGTTTGTGTGATCCTTGCAAAAACCACATTCGCCAATATTCCAGGTGAGTTTCCTTTGCCTGCCAATAATATTTTTCCCAACCAGCGCTGCCGCTAAAAAATTTCAAAAAAAGGACTAAAAAGGGGCCCCCAAATAAAACAAATACTAATAAAGCAAAAAAAAAGGAAAACAGAGCAACAAAAACATTACGAAACACTTCCTTTCAATGTTTGCATTCTTTTTCGTTCAATAAAGACTAAATTCTTCCTTAAACTAAAAAGGGGCCATTTTAACATTTTTTACAAAAAGTAGGGCCAAAGGCTCTTGAGGCTGAAAAAGGCGCCAACGCTGCTCCCAACTGTGGGGAAAGGGGGAAAGGCTCGTTTTATCTGAGTTTTAAGTGGGCGATCAATTTTAGTTCAGCAAAAGCAACTGCGCTTCTCTCGACCGATGACACTTACCCAAAATGAACTGTTTGCGAATATTTGCAATTTTCAAAAGCGTCCACCTACTGTACAGAATGATACAACCGATGACAGAGTCCGTAGTTGGCATAGGTAGGCAGACAGCATCATCCATCGTCTCCTCCTATAGCCCTTCAATTCAATGACAATTGTTAAAAGTTGATGACACTCAAATGTTGCCCAATCGGGACTGAATGGCCCTTATCGCACGTAATCGATTATTTTCCATTTTCGCTTCAGCGGGCGATGGATACTTCCCACTGGGGGAGAAGCACTCGATGTATGCAAATGGAATTTTGTTGGCTGTAAGCAACGACCGGCTGCTGGTAAGGACGATGACGCGACGTGAGTTATAATTATGATGCCGGCCTATTTGATTTCCACTGCTTATCGCAGTTCATTAACTTTCGATCCACTGGTGTAGAAATAGAGAGCGGAAATTTAATTAAACTCCAACTAGAAGCTGAACGGTTACCACATCAGAGATGTACCCTAAGCCTATCAGCACATAATCATATGAAGTCCGCCTCGGATAAGTTCCTGCTGCACGATTTCATTCACACATTCGAATGCTTAATAAAGTTCCACGTGATATTGGGTTGTCATGCGGAGGACGGGGTTGAAAGTAAGCATAGAAACTTCAAGGATTTTTTTGTTCTCCCCTCTCTGCGTGACGCTTGTGATTTTATTGTCCCGTGAGAGGGGTTTTGTCGAATAACCCATCGTGTATCGTCTATCGATGTGTGCATGCAGGGTACTTGAGAATCCATCTCCATGCGGATGTAGTAGATTTTACATATTGGATGAGTGAATAGATCGATTGAATTGTTAGCTAAGAGTCCTTGTTAGGGAGTGAAAGCGGATTTTTGTTTCCCCCGTTTGCCCTCTACAGCATTCGTATCTCACCAAGCCATCGAATGTGTTTTATCTTTTGTTTGAGTATTGGATCTGGTGATACTAAGAGTAAGGGAACATGAGATTTGTATGTACGTGGGTTTGCACAAGGGATCAGCTCCGTATGACATCAGGGAGTTTTTCATACATGTAACTTTGGTTACCTACCGTTCAGATGTGGACAGGATTAAAAAAGTTTAAATTGGAACACAAATCCTTACATGTGGACTATACAATATACAGAAAGGGTAGGTTGTGCGTAAGGCTTTTTTTTTTTTGCTGCTTACATGTGGGGCTTAAATGGATCGCATAAATTGGCCATAAGGCTTATTAGTTTTTGTTTTCTATTTTGTTTTCTATAAGTGATTTCCCTAACTAGTGGGTTTTGATTTGTGAAAGCAAGGCTCCGGTGATTGTGTTAGACACCCTTCTCTTTAGTCATATCGGCTAACAGACTTAATTGAGTAGCGAACAACTGTTGCGTTTTCTTAAGTCTGCTGTAAACATCCCTCTTTCCATGCTTGGTTTTTAATAGGTTGCTTAATGATTTTGTGGTTAAGATGGGGGATCGGGCTTAATTTAATTTAATTTGCTTAATACAAGCGTATAAAACTAACAATCTAGTAAACTTAAGACTATATAAATAATATTGAACGTAAAAGGGCACCATGAAATTTTGCCCCAATGAAAAGTGGTAAAAAAAAAATTAAAAAAAGGCCCCAAAAAATTATATAGGAAGCAACAAAAACGTTTGGGCTGATTTTTCATAATTTTGGGGCCCCTTGTCTTTGATAATTTGGGGTAAAAATTCATTTTTATTTGTGAAATTACACCCCAATGAAATATAAACAGGGTCCTTTTTAAAATGAAGGAACAAAATAGTTTGCCATAGATGAAATATCACCCCAAAGTAATGAAAAATGGCCCCAAATTGAATGTACAGAGCCCCAAATTACAACAAATATTCAATAAAAAGAAACAAATTGTTTGTAAAGTTTTTAATTATTTTAAATATAAGATTGAATTGTATTGCCAACGCTTTGTATGAAATGCGGACACTTGTATTTTTCGCTCTTATCCACCACCACTGCCTCTGCCATTAATTTTAAGTCGCACTCGGAGCAACCTTTTAAGTGCTTGCAAGGCAAAAAAAAAATATTTGCCCGCAAGTCCCGGCAAACTACACAAAGGCCTGACTCCTCTGGTAACACAGTTTCGTCCTCTTCGTCATTTAGAAAATTGAAAAAAAAAAAACATAATTAAGAGTCAGTTCAGGTTTTCAAATAACTTACCTAAAATTTTAACTTTAGAAAATTTTAGAAAATAAAAGTCAAAAATTCGCTCGAAATAAAATTAAAAATTATTTGAAAACCTGAGCTGACTCTTAATATTTTTTTCTAATTTTCTAAAGCTTAAAGTCAGCTCAGGTAAAGGTTTACCTTTTCAAAATATTCGACTTTTTCCTATATATAATTTTTTGTTCCATAACATATAGAAGTTCACTATTAATTTTTTGTCGGTAAATTTAATGCATTCCATTTTAATCCTATTTTTTTTTTGTCATTAAGTCACTGCACTTTCGTCACTAAACTGATAGATTTGTACTCACAAATTCAATTTTCAGTAGGTTATTTTGTCCTTGAAACGATTGACGCCGCTGTAAAAACGGTAGGTATACTTCGCGTTTCTTCGAATAGAATTTTGTTTTGATTCCAAAATAAGAAAACGAAAAATTGTTCCAAAAATATCCAAGAAGACGCCAAAACAATGAAAATACTTCCCAATTTTGTCATCGTTTTTGTTGTTGCTTGCTGATATCGTCCTAAGAACCTCTAAATTGAGCAACTTCAGGCGATTCTCATAGGTAGGTAAATTCTGAGGGTCATCCCAGTCAAGCCCACGTAAGGCAAAATTAAGGGATTTTGTGACATAGGGGTTAGAGAACTCCTTCGACCAATGTTTAACAAAGTCGAGTGCAGAGTTAGCTCTGCTAATAATGTTGTCGATGTGAGAACGAAAGTTAAGTTAAGTAGTGCGTCGCAGATAATGCCCAGATCACGAATGGATGAAACTGTGGAGACAGACTGTGGTACACCAGAGGACGCTATGACTGACTTAGAGATGGAAAATCTAAAAACGACACTATACTTGTGATCGTCCATGACGTGAACCGCGGTGGAAAACCGATCGCTGATCGTTCAACTCATCACGTCTTCAAATCCACGTATACCAAATGAAAACACACTGAAACACTGTATTAGAAGAGCTAGTAGCTGTAGAGTTGCAAAAGATTTTAAAACATAAGTACGGAAACTTCGGTCCTACACTAAACAAATTTCGTCTGAAAATTGGAAATTTTGCACAAAGGAAGAGCTTTTTTTGACGCATTTAAAATTTGATTAAAATAACACACAAAAAACTATATAACTGATGACATCCTTTGAACTTGTTTAAGGGTAGGCCAGTGTGTTGTTATGCGCTCTCTTTTAAATTCGTTTGTACCGTACAACTGTAAACGAATACCATCATCACCATACATGTCATTTTCCTTCTTATATTTATAGCAACTCTCAGACGCAATTTAATATTAATTAATTCTCACCACCACTTTACCTGGCACTCACGTAATTGGCCGTGGGTTTGCTCAGTTTTCATACTTCAAAAATCATATTAATATCAAAAGAGCAACAACCGTGACAAAAACGAAAAAAAAAAACATATAATTACGAAACGTCCTTCCTCTGTGCTTTCTATTCAGGAAATGTTCTATTTATAGGCAAAGAATCATAAAACACCTTCTATCTTCGCTCAGCATAAGCATATTTGGCAGACGATGACTATATTTTCGGTATACTTGTTCCAACTTCCACTTGAGTAAATAAATCGTAAAATTTTAATTACCCCCGCTGTGAACCCAGAACTGGGCGCACATTTTCGCAGCTTGTAAATGTCACACCTTTTGCATTTCCAAAAAACGATGGGACAGCTATACAGATGAAGGGGAGAATCCTTCGTCCTTAATTTAAAATATTCTAATTGCGTTCTCATTAAATTGAATACACAAACAATTCACACGACAAATGGCGTCCGGCTAGGCGCTTATGAAAATGATTGCCTTTTTTCTAACAGCCGTGGAAATTCAAAGAATAGTTGCCAAGAGTGGTGGCACCAAAAGGCGATTCATTGAACCCAACCATCCTCCCTGCAGGAAATGAATTAAAACAAGACGAATCTCCATTCAATGGCTCCGTGTCGTCTTCTCAAAAGCGGTGTTTGTTCTTCTTATTCTTCTGTTCTTTTTTTTTTAGGAAAGTTTGAATCTTTCCCATGCTAAAACGAAAGGTCGGCCAAATAAAATGGACAAGCGAGGATATAAATTTCCACAAATGTAAACACTCTCAAGAAAAAGATCTTCACCCACCAATAGCTCCGTGGAAATTATTACCTTAAATGGTTTGCTTTTTCTTATTTCTTAATTAACGTTTGGAATTTTAAGGACACCTTCAAGGAAACACGTGGATACGATATACAATTCTGGATAGGGGCGACATTCAATTCAACACCCTGGGGATTACGATGGAGATACTTCCTTACGAAATAGTTTAAAGATATCGAAGGGGATAATAAAACATAAAGAGCCCCCTTAAAACCTATTTACAAGGAGACTACGGGTGCGGGTACACCCTACATAACTATCGTATTATCATAACGTACAAGGCGAAAGCGCTCCTTACCTACCGGTATATGTTCAGTTCAGGTTAATGTTCGGCTTGCGAAGTTTCTGTTGCTTACAACGGCAGACACGATGGAGATGGCGTCGGCACCGTTCTACCGAGACTCAACGTGTATCCTTTGTTGTGCGACGGAAATCTGTATGGGAAGCACTCTCCAAAAATTGGGGAGCAGATTTATGAAGATGAAGTTAGTTTATGCTGGTTGCCGGTGCCGCTGCGTTTGACTGGATGAGTTAGTATCCTGCAACTGTGTTTTATATCCACTCTCACCAAATACAGTGGCGGTGATAAAAGTTCGATCATGTAATCACAAAATTTTACTATAAACAAGGATCCAGCGAGAATTGGTAGTAAATTCCATAACTGTCATCCTCACAGAGTGGATAACATCTTCGGATTTAAGTTGTCTGTGGCCAAAGTGGTTCTAGTGAAAATTGGTCGCAGTTTTATGACTTTGACTTAACTGAAAAGCCAAGGTGTAAAAGAGGTGTAAAAGTAAAATGCGAAATTTCCATCTGAGCTTTATGGGAAATAGCGAAATTTGACTATAAGCAGCTATGAATACGACCGATGGTGAATCCATAAAAATGGAAATTTTCTCAAGGATGCTTGCGTCGAAGGAGAAGAATAAAATTTAATTTTTACAGGCCTAGCGGTACTTTTATGCAGCAGACAGGTTTTTAATGAATCTGCAATTTTGTTAATGCATGTGGCTTCGTTTCGTTTATAATATTTTAGGAAAAGAATTCATAAAAAAATTTGCAGCCTGATTTTAATTACATATTCTGCGAACTTATTTTTATAATCAAGTGTACCTTAAGATCGCGTGACTGTTCTTGTAAACTAGGAAAGAGTAGACATTGCCTCTGAAGCAGCAGGTTGAAACTTGAAAGTTCTTTTTTCACGGGGGGGATTGAATGTTACACTTACAGAATCAAACTCGCCATGATTCGTCGTGCTGTGTGGCTTGTTGCCCCGTCTTGTTGGAACCACGTATTGTCCAAGTCATGAGCTTCAATCGCCGGCAAAAAAAAAAATTGCTTGCTTGAAGTCAGTCGATTATGACGACTATAACCATCGCGTAATGCTCGAAAAGCGATGAGCTACGTTTGAATCACCATTTTTGTAGTAAGTTTAAATAATTTTAGTGCGTTGTTCGATTACTAAGCGATCCAATATTGTTAATGTTAAACTTTAAACTAATATTATGGCACTTCAATTGACAGCTTAGTTTGACAGGAGTCAAATGCCAGCATTACCAACTTGAAATCACGAGATGAATGACCCTGTTCACTTGGGCCCTACCCAAAATATTAATCTAAATCTTCATATCACTGTGTGCAGCCGACTGTCCTCTTTTTCGACTTCCCTCTTTTAATTAAATTAGGAAAATAGCGAGTGAGCTAATTAGCTGTAAACAAAGTCAGGCGTTCCTTCAGGTACCACTTATTTTCTCCGTTTAGGAACTAAATGTCAGAAGTATACTCAACAGTTCCCTGCCACACACGAAGACTCCACTTGAAACGATTCTTTTTTCTTAAGCAAAAGTATGTACGTGATAAATTCACCTGCCGTTGCATCACTATAAATTATATTTGCGCAAACTAAGCAGCCACCAACCATAAATATTTGTCCTGCACTTCAATATTCGAAATCTAAAATAAAGTACCCTTTGCCATTCAACCTATAATTGTAGTGGCAACTGCCATCATCTGCGCCACTTACTGGTTACACTACATTTATGAAAAAAATATACCTGGACATTGCACTGCACCATCGTCGCTAAGGTTCTTACGTTTCTATATATAGGCTATCATCGTCACCATAATCATAACCACCACCCCATACTTAAGTTGAAAAGCATCGCGCTTCAGTACGGTCCCAATCCCCACTATTCTCTTCTGATATAAATATAAAAAAATATAACCCATTGACTCCCTTCCAAAGGAAACGCAGGGAAAAAGATGGCCTCCTCCCCGAGAGTAGGTTAAGTACATACACGTGTGTTTGCATCTCTCGCTCTCCAATATGCAGCCCGAGCCCGAGAGTGTCCCATTAGGAAAATGTGAAAAGCTGTCATCATCACTATCGCCATCCTCATCATCGTCGTAGTCATCATTACGATAACCATTAGCATCGGTGACATTGTCATCTGCATCAGCAGTTCCTCTGCTGCGATGTGACGTCTTTAAACACGAACACCGCACTAGAATCCTGCACAATAATATAATATTCCACCCCATCGCTTCACACACACAGTGTTATGGCATTTATGCTGTGCACTGCATATATGCATGTGTAAGGGCTCCTTATGCATGCATGTATGAAATTAACTGCTCTAATTAACTGCTCTACACGATTATCATTTTAACAAATAACAATAATTACAATGTTGTCAGGCAGCAGCAGTTTCGTAATTTTTAATGCGGTTTTCGCTGAGTGTGCCTTGCTCCGTTCTTCCTTTGGTATGGCTATAGGGTGGTTGTCATAAAGTTAGGGTGTTACACTCGTTTCCTCTGTGATGCCTTTCAAGTTCCAAGTCAACACTAAGTACTGCTTATAATTCAAAGAGAGAACGAGAGGCACAGAGCAAGAAAGGATTGAGGACACTCATCAAGCGGTCACCCGAGTTGATTGCAATTTTTCAGTTTGCGGTTTTCTTTCTTTCACAAGACCAAGTTATCTGCTATCTAAGAAGAAGCTGTTGAAAATTGTTCACTAATGGAGTGAAAGAAAATTTCCATGGAAAAGGGTTTTTTTCTCTCTCTGCGAAAGATATCTATCGAGAAGGAGCAGTAGGAGATATTATAAAATCCTTTCTTGGCGTGCCTGTGGATTTTTTTAACACCAATGGTAGAACATTTAGAGGTTCTGTGACAATTCCTCAATTTATTTAAATTTAAAGAAAACCTTAGCCATAGGCGAATAAAGGTTACTAGGTAACGCCTTTTTGTGAACTGATTTACCTATACTTAAGTGAAGACAGGAAGACTCTCGAATAAGTGTGGTCTTTAAAAAAAACTTTACAACAAGTTATCAATTGACTACTTTTCAAGTAGATTTCGCTGCACAACTGATGAAGTTCGATGTAAATCTTCTTCCTCCAGCCAATGTACCCATGCCAAAAATCACTCCAGAACTTCAGTTCCTGTATACTGATCCTTGAGAGTTCCTGGTACGGACTTCAAATAGAGTAATTGATAAATGCTCCTTGCTCAATTGCCTTCCTAAGACCAAGTAAAAGCGATTGGGAGCTACCCCATTGATTTCTGATCTAAATTCCTTACTAAAGCTTAGTTACCAAAGGTAGCCAAAGACCCTATAACCACCTCAAATATAAAGCCGTATATTACATAAAAAAAAAAATCTGTTCAATCTTTTATGACGATAAATGAACGACATTTCCTCACTTTCGATAGAGCCTATTATCACCACTTCTTTTGAAGATTTGAAGACTCGCATATGACAGTTTGGGAACGTTCTATGATGGTAAGTCATAGAATAGTTTTGTTTTAATGGGTTGGGTTTGCCAATTTCGAAAAGTTTCCACAAACCTGAGATTAAAAAAAGACCTACGACAGAGCATTAACCATTTTTAATATCAAAAGACTCGATGATGGAACAAGGATTCTCTTTCGTCAATCTGACGAGTCTGGCAGGGATGCGAGAACAATGTTAATGGCTTTGCAAGGCTCTTTTAATGCGGCCTTCAAGTTAATGCTAAGAAGCTGAGTATTGATACAGGCTTTGTTTTAATCCGTTGTTGAATAACAAAAAAAAAATCTGGCCATCGCAAAGATCCATGTTAAACAGAACGGAATCATAGTGAAACGAACTTAATTTTAACTTAAGTATTGACAGGTCATTTCAAACTGTCAGACATTACGGAATCGTCGTGACCTTTCACCCGATAATGGCGTAAATGAACTGTATCATTGTTAGTGCATAGATGTGTATATTATAGATATATCTGGGTTCCCATTTAAACTCTAGCGAAAGTGGGTGGGAATCTTCGAAAAGTAACTTAATAGGTAAGAGTCCTCAACTAAAATCTTCTCATATAAACGATCGGCATTATCTATATTTCAAAAAACAGTATTTTTTACAGCACCTCATTAATCCTGCAAAAAAGGAAAGCACACAGAAACTTTTTCCAAGATTTTTGAGCTCCAAAATATGTACAAGACTTTTTACCTCAAATTCATCAAATTTCAAGACTTTTCAAATCGATAATTTTGTAAATCTAACAAATTGAAACAATTTTTTCTATTGAAGAAGATGTTTTCTATTAATTCCATTATTAGGTAGGTACCTATAATGTGAGTTGAACAGAGCCCATGCACGCCTTTGGTTTTATTAACGTTTCCATCAACTTTAAAGTTAAGAAAATAATTTGCGTATGGAAAGGCACCAAGGACCAAGGCAAGAAGTGACAAAGAACAGAAACAAAGACAGAAACTGAAACAGAAACAGATCCATAAAAACATTACTGCCGCCTATTCTATCAAAATGTTTAAAGACGCTTGCTGGCTGCAACAGAAACAATGAATAAAGACTTGTTTAGGTACGTTCTTTCGTCAAGCAGCCATTTTTCTGTCGCTAAATTCTGTTGCTGAAAAAAAAAATTCTGTTCCTAATTCTGTTTCTGTTGCAAATGTATGGGATTCTGTTTCTGTTATTTTAAATAGCAATAACAATAATTTATGAGCAATAATGTTCATTTTTTCAACTCTTTTTGTATTTTCGAAAATTCTTGAAAAAAGGATATTTGATCTCGGAAAATCAAGATTTTTAGATTTTTCATCTGGCAGCACAGAAATGCAAAGATTGTTTCAAAAATTCACTACCCAAAATATGAAAGGAACATTAAAGTAATGGAAATGACTTTGCGATATTTTAAGCTGGTGACCGATTCCCACCTCCAAAATGAAATCGATTTGACGGCATAACTCATTTTGCTAAAACCGTGTATCCGTCATACTATTTATTTGTGCGGTACATCGCAAATAAATCAAAGGCAGATGAATTTTCTTTTTGAACATAATACTCCAAAAGTTTGTGACTAACATTTTTTTTTAAATAAACATCACTCACACCACACTTCTGTCGTCCTATTGTTCCAGAAATACAAAATTTTTATTTTGTTCTACCTACTTTGGCCATTAGCTCGACTTCCATTACAATCATATCAATTTTGTGTTTGTTTGTCGTCGGGCGTCCCCTTACGTCTAATCCATTTAAAATGGACCAAAAATACTTTGTTTGAATCATTTTTCTTGTCATAACCAGATGATAAATTTCGCCCCAAGCTAAATACTCAAAATCCACAATCCGACTATACATAGCTACGTAAATGTACTGTGGCTCTTGTAGTGTATTGATCAATAAATAATAGGATTTGTGTCATCCGCGCGAAAATATACGATTATTTTCATTTGCTAAATTAATTTGAAATTCCGGTCAACAGTGTATGCACAAGCACATGTTTTGGACACTTGGGCAATTAAGTATTTGCAGCATTAAGTACATATTTGCGGCTATAAGGATTTAATGAAACTTTATTGAATAAATACACAAAAAGCTCAGTGGCAGTTGTAATCCGATTCAGAGTGCGCGACTCTGCTATGACGTTTAGGTGGTGTTTGTCGGAAGAGAATTGGAGAAGCAGGTTGTTGGAACTTTTTTTTTTGTTGGTAAGTTTATTTAATAGGGTATTTCGGAGAAGGATTCCAAATTCCAATTAGATTAGAGTGGGTACATCAACATGAGTTCAAATTTGAATGTCATTTTCATTTCGAACCGACACTTTGTACAGGCTTAAAGAAAAATAAACTGTGACTCGAACAAATATAAAGTTTCAAACAAATAGCCCATAGACCACCAAATAGTTTATATTGGTCTCACTTTCCTGCTTATATTCGAATGGAGTGTTTCGATAAAAAAAAACAATAGATACGTCCTTCTTTTATTCGCCAATATCTTCTCAACACACACACTCCCAGCGATCCTTGTGTTCTGCGCAACTCACAGAGCACAGCAAATTTTATCGCATACCCTTTATGGGGCTTAATTTGAAAACCAAAGAACGGAATTCCCATTTTGGTCGCACTCAAAGGTAACATTTCAAGTAAAACCGACACTTTTGCTAGCACCCTTGTCCTACTCCGCACTTGAGCTCGCTTAATTTTACCCCAAATTGATGGGATGGTGAGAGTACTGAATCAGGTTTGAGTGATAACAACTCAAAGTAATTGCCCACACACACACGTTGCTGGCGAAATGTCTTCGACATTTCATTTAAGTTATTCCCTATTCTTCTTCCACTTGAATTTACTTTTAATTTGATTTTATATCTCACCGCCTCTTCATCAAGATGAAAGCAAATTAAAGATGAAATACATTTCTTTATCTTGTGCTCTGTCTGACACGATCAGAACTAAAACAAAAAAGGATTCACCATATAAATCAAAAGTGTTTTATTATTTATCAGGCGAACGAGTTTGGAATTTCTACGGTTTTTCCGCACACATCCATATGGAGAAGGTGAGGGTTGACGAAATGGTATAACCGCCCGCATCACCCCCTGAGGCGCTCTGTCGCTGACAGTGGATACACTGCTGTATGGATGTATGTTATGAGAAAGCAGATATGACACTATACTGTGGTAGCATCCTGCCGGTGTGCGTACAAATTTAAAATGGAGGGTTGACACAAGCACTTGGGAATTCAAGGTACACTAGCAATTCATGCCATCCCTCCTAACCCTACCCATCATGTTGGCTTGAATTACCGGCGAGGGCGAGGGTTTGCTGCAGCAAATGTAGGTAATATGTCGCTCTGAGTATTTTTAGCTGGGGTTAAGGCGCGCACAGACAAGGATAACCTGTGACGACAAGTGGCTGAGCTCGGCGGCGGCGGCAGCAGCAGTATTCGGTATACGGAGAATGAGGACAATTCTGTAAGGGAATAATTAGAGCAGAAAATTTATGATTCACTGGGAATCTTTTACTGCTTTCGTCACCAATGGCAACGAATTCGCCACCACTGCGCTACAGTCACCTGCCTCGGAAAGGGTAAGCTTGGGCAAACATGGAGCTATGGCGTTGGGTATAAGTACGAAAAAGAACCCGCATCTAGGGCTAATTTTGAAAACGAGTTGTTAAAGTCAGTTAGGGTTCACCTAAATTTTAGTTAATTAATGGCCACTCAGATACGTGTGTAGTTGGTATAGGTCCATGTGGCCGGACTTTGTGTGTGCATATTCTATCTGGCGTACAAGGCTATTGGAGAGCGATAAAACTGGGATAATCCCATGAACTCGTTTCTGAATTCACATCGACAAATTCTCAGTGGTGGGGAAGGGTGCAGGGGATTACAGATCGTGTTGTTGGCCCACTATCTCTATCATCATGTGCAAATTCGAGGTCGGTTAGTACTTCCTATTTTTCTCACACTTTTTCGCACCAACACGAGTGTATGTATTTGAAATTCTATTGTGTCATAGATGGATACACCCAATCACCGTAACGTGATGCAATTTACGGCACTTCAATGGTACAAATGACCCGCGAAGAGAAGGCGGAAGGTATATGGGTACCGAGTAGTTGATGGTAGATTTCGGAAAGGGAAACACTTTAGTGCAAAAGGAAATGGAGGCACCATTCATTCGAGAGGACGACACGATAATGTGCGTTTTGTGAACGTACTCCCACTTATATCGGTGTGTGGGTTCTATACCCACCTGCATTTTCAATACCTAGTTGATTATCTTCCTGTCAGGTGTCAGGCAATGAAAAGATGAATCTAGTTGTTCAATTTGTTGTTTGTTGAGAGTCGGAATTGTTATTCCAAGATTTACTGGGATACTTTTAGCCACCAGTGTACACCTACCACACAGCCAATCAGAAAACGAATGCATGCTTTTTTGCTTGTGTAGAAGCATTTTTCATTTGTGATTGAAAACCTATCCTGGGTGTAGAACTTCGTCGAGTATTGGTGTGTTCTTGTTCTATACATAGAGGATCTTGAGAAGAACAAATGCAAATGCAAATAAATGCAGATGTAGAATAATGGCTATAAGCTTCCAACGAGCATCGGATTTCCGACATTAGTTCCAACTAACAGAGTACGTGGTAGAGCGAGTACCTATTTGAGAACCCTTTTAAAGGACTGATACATAAATATTGTTTCACTTGGAAGTTCCCAGATGAATACAGTACGTTTTAATCAGCCGAATATGGGTATTAACACAGGCACATATTTTATACATATTTTGTTTCAATAAATGTCTGAGATCCAACCATCGAAAGATGAATTCTTGGTAACAATTGCAACTCTTCAGAAAAACTTTCTAAATAATTTAAAACAAAATTGGTAGAAATACCTATAAACTTCCAAAATAAATAAAAACTTTTTACATTTAAGAATAAATTATGTTTCCTTTAATTTCGCCCACTAATCACACTTCTCTCGATCTCTCTTTTCGATTTATTTCCAGCAGAAGATGCTGTACACATAACAGCAATCCTCGGTGATGGTATCATATTCAATTGTCACGTCGAGTTCCCCAACGACCATCCGGTGCCATATGTCCTGCAGTGGGACAAGAAGGTGAGCGAAACGGTACGATATCAAAAATCTTCTCTATACTCTCTTAATAAAAATATCGTCTGTTTTTTATTCCATATATTCTTTATGTATAATGCGTGTAATATGAACGTAACAAAAACCGATACCCCAAGCAAAAATAAAACTAGCAAAAAAAAATAGATAATACCTATACCTACCAATTTATTTAACAAAAAAATACGAAAAATATCCACTTAAATACAATACAAGAAATTATAATAATATGCAAAAATATACGAGTATATATTTTATTATTTTTAAACTATCGTGAGTATTTTACTGCTTGAAAAAAAAACATGTGACTACAAACTTAAAAAGAAAAATACTTTGCAAACTATATAAACACTTTTAGAAATATGTTTTCTTTTTATAACTATATACATAAACTAATTCTTTAACTTCATTCATATGTCGCGTTGCTGTTTATTATTCGGTTTGATTTTTGATTTCTTTTAGTTAAAATTTAACTACATAGATAATTGTTTACAATATCAAAAATTTCGTTCTAAATGTTTGTCGTTTAGAGAAAATTACGAACTTTAAAAAAAAAAACCTAATTAGATTACGAAAGACTTGCAAGAGTGGTGTAATTCAAATTTATTTAGTTCGATTGGCTTTGAAGGCGAAATTTCAATTGGCTGTTGTTTTATTTTAGTGAATATGATTTAGTTTGTAAAACATCATCAGAAACACAGCCGCATTCAGTTGGTTGATACTTTTAAACATTTTCAACTGATTTTCAGTTATTTTCTTTCTTTATTTTTGTTAAACATATATTTACTACAGCTGAAGTAAATTTTATCGCTTCATAGTTACACTCAGAAACAACGCTTTTTCATAAAATTTACAAATACCGATAATAATATTATATAACCCACACTACAAGCTTTAATTTTTCCTTTGAAATCCAATGAAATTCTTAATACAAAAATTACACGAAAACATTTTTATACAGAAAAGAGACACTAACAGAGAAATCAAAGAGAAAATTACCAACTTTCGATTTTTTTTTTGGATAAAACAAAATGCATTTAACAAAAGAGAGTGAGAGAAGAATTAGGATGTTAGAATTATTTAATTTGACTTTTAGTTAAAATAAAATAATAAAAGTGAGAGTTTATGATTTTCATTCAACATCAATCATTATTGTAATCCATCGAACACAAACAAAGAGATACAACTAGCGCATACAAATTTGTTTGAGAGTGAGACACTTATCTTACTAGTTCAGTGTATGCTTTCCTTCCTAATACTGGGTATACACCTGAAAATTTTACCACCAAAAAAACATAAGTACCTTCAATATAATGCATATGCATAATGTGCACTACTTCTCATTATTAACTATTTCAGTGAGTTTCAAAATCCAATTTGGTATTGTCAAAAATTTGCAAGTGTACACCCAGACATTTTGTTTTACTTTTCTCAAAATCTTGTTCGAAGTGTGTGCTGAATGTAGAATTATCCCGGGCACTAATTGATAACATTTTCAATTAAATCAAATTTCTTACTGTTATTTAATTCATTTTTTTTTTTAAATAATCTCTTTTTGTGTCAATTCTTCTATACATTAATGTATAACAAAATCTTAAATTTGTTTTATTTATTCAAGCACAATGGTTACAAATTTATTTTTATTAAAATTTAAGATATAATTACTTGAAGTAAGGTATCTAGGGGGTATTGGGAAAATGGTTACTATGTGGCAAAGCTTTTCAAGAGGTTTAGTAAAAGGTACAAATACAGATTTTTTAACAGTTCTACTATATTGAGAGAAATCTTGTTAACAAATTATAAGACTCATATCTAAATTGCAACTAGAAACACATCTCTTTTCAAAAAAATCGAAACCTTTATTCGCTATTTCAAATTGACGAAAAATCCTAGTCATTGTTGACTTGGGCGTCTTCTTTGAGATCAACAGGCAATATTTTCGACACCAATCTTTCGAGTTGTGACGAACCAATCAGCCGCCAATTGTTCCTATCAATTCTTGCCAAATAGTAATCCCTTACTTGTTGGCGCACCGAGGGAACACTGTCTGGGTTGAAAGTTGTAACTGCACCATGTTTCTTATGACGATACCAAAATGTGTATAAATGCAAAAATACTTCATGAAACATTGTTTGGTTTCTTCACTCCAAATGCGCTAATTCTCTTCGTGTACATACCCTTGACCTCAAAGAAGCAAGGGAGCATACTCGTACCTAAACGCTGTTGAAAAATTGTGGAATTTGTATGTCTGATGAAAATAAATTTCTAAATAAAAAATTGTCAACTCAAAGGTGAATCTCATTTGCCTCTGTATCCATCTTGTAAAAGTACGATGTGCTTTAAAAACTCACATTCCAAATTCAGTAGCAACTGCCACTAAACCCAATATCTCCACTTGCAACTCTTTTCCAATACCAATGTGCCTTTACTTATTTTTCTTCCTCTGTACATTTCTGTTTTTCCAAAATTTATATATCCTTCAGGATCACTTCTTTAGCACAGTTTGAATTAAAAAAATATTACAACTCAAAACTTCCTTCTAATCACCCTTGAACCTTGCGCACTCTACTCGGTACAGGCAAACAATTTTTGTTTAATAAAATATACGATAGCAATTGTAAAGTTTGCCAACAACAAACAAATTATTGTCCTTTTCTGTACAAAAAAAAAAGATTGTAATAAATAACTGAAAAGAGAAAAATCAATAAAACACATAATCCAAATTATTTTAAGCATAAGCGTGAAATCATACCACAAAAGCAATAAACTATAATTATAAAAAGGTTATCCTTGCCACAATTCACACGAAGCCCCAATAAAACACTTGCTTTGTTCTCACTCTATACTATACACTTGCCCTAACTTTTGTACACAAATGAAATTCTCCTTATCCAAAAGCCCTTGGAAAAAAAAAATAACAGAAACGAAAACTTGCCTCCCCATATGTGTATTTCTTATTCCTTATAATTTGTGTTGTTTTATCCTTAAAATAAAATCCTGTAAAGACGAAGTGTGAGAGATAATAATAAGATAAAAGAAAGGATCAGCAAATATTTCAGCTGCCTCTAGACAAAAAGTTTCTGCATTCTGCATGTACAGAAAGTTGTTTTGTTTGTGTTTTCGTTTTTTTTTCTTCTTATTTTATATGCTTTTTCACATATCCTTGCTTGTGCATGGTGAATAATTCATTTTTTCCTTCTCGGTTGGGTTTATTATATGCTTTTAGTTTAAATGCGGCTAATAAAACAAAATAATAACAGAACACAAGTTGGAAAAAAAGTAACACACAAATAAATGTGTCGTGATGTTGGTGTATAATGTCCTTTTGTGTGGCTGGAAACAACTTTTCTGGCATACTGTGGGTGTGCGTATGCTTGTTTAGGTCCTCACATTGTTCATTAGATTCATAATGTCATTAGGTAATTAGATTGTAAACACAATGAACAATGTGTATATGCATGAGATTGTATTAATAAGGATAATCGGAGAGAGACAGACGGAGAGAGATGGAATGAAATTACAGACAATGTCAGAACAAGAGAATGCAATTTATTGGTTAACTGAAGGTTTAAATGACAGTTTAGACATTTCGCCAGCAAAACAACTCAGTATCGCAACGTTAGTATTCTGTGTGTCGCCTCTTAGTTAAGTGTAAATCAAAACTTGAGTCAGAGATAACCGAACCTTACACGCCATGCTACTGTGTTTTTGTGTTTTGATTCAATGTTATAATAAATACAATTACGATTCGGTAAGACAACTGTATTGTCGTCAGACACAATTCTGTGGATGACAGGGCGCATATCTCTGCAAGGATCATGGATTCAATTTATGGCTACAATCAAGTTTTCACAGAAATTCTTGGGCACTCTATAGCTAGGATGGCAAATTTACATATATGCGAGCGTGTGTGATTACTGATGTGTGTTCACATTTGAGGAAGGGATTAGTTTATTTATGACTTTAATTCTGGTGGAGTCGGTTGTGGGCTCGGTCGGAATGAGTTGGAATTTTGTGATAATATATTTGTATAAATATATGGATACTTCTACATGGTATCGAATGTAGGGACTAATTTGTGGAGGATGCTTGGTTACAGTTTTTGTTTTAATGGAGGTACTCGTAGTTCGTTTCCAATGCCTTTGATTCATTAATAGCCTTAAAAGTTGTGTGCTTCTGGTAGATTTTAATGGACCGTGTGACCAGGGATCCCAGATTAAAAAAAAAAATCCGCCCTTTTCAACGCCAAAACGATAGATATTTTTTCCCACTTTTCAAAAATTAAAATCCGTTTTTTTGCCCCCAAAAACGAAAACCCCTATTTAAGTTTTATTTTAACACTTCATGTTTTCTTTAAATATCTTAGAACTAAGCAAACAAAAAAATAAGAGGAACTATATTAAAAAATATATATGTACCTTAAAGTTTGTACATCGGACTATTGTGAAGTCCTAACGAGCCTTTTTCTACCTCAAAGTCATAACAATCGTTGTTTAAAAAAAAAAATTACGTGTTAAATTCCTGCCAAAGCGGAAGTAGACAATTTGTTTTGTATTTTTGTTTTATTTAAAAAAAATATTTAGTCTATCGAAGACTTTATTTAAAAAAAATTAAATATTTTTTCACCCTTCTAGATTGTTTTCCTCCAAAAAATCCCTTCCAGTTCTTTTCCCCTTTTGTCAGAAAAAACGACAAAATTGCCGACTTTCCCCAAAATCTGGGATCACTGCTTGTGACATTATTTTCTTGAATGTGAGGCATATAGGAAACTTTTCTTTTCCGACAAATTTCACCTACCCTTAGGTGGTCGCATATAAGAATATAAGTAGAAAAATCCACCGAGATTAGATGGACAAAAACGTATGAAAACAAAAACAAATTGGTGTCGCAACAGGTTCATATAGGATGAATAAATTAAACAATTTAATGTCCTTTTCGTTGATCGAAATGGAAATGTTGTCAACATACGAAAGCAAAGAAACACGACACTCGATTGTCAACAGGCCATAATAATAGTAGGTAACTACTCTGTGGGAAATATTTTTACTTCCCCCAACACTCGACCATCTCAATCAGAGCGTAGCGTCCTTCTATTTTTATCGTTGCCTCAGGTCTCAACAGTATAGTACTTTTATGGCCTGCACCTCCACTACACCGCACACTAGAGCAGCAACCACACAAGTATATTAACCTCGATTATCACTATGAACACATGAAAATGTCAGATGACTTATTAGAAATGTCAACACCATTGAAATAAGGACACCTGTGTTCTATTCTTGAAAGTGTCCACTTGACCGAAAGTGGAACTAATTGTCCAAACCACACTCGCATGCGGCAGGAAAATAAAGGAAAATCGATATGGCCACCTTATAGTACCGCCGCCGCCGGCCATGTCGGAAGAATTTATGTAGCTCAGGTTGCGAGGGTAAACGCGTACTTAGCCTCGATAAGTGAAAGTTCTGAATCAGTCCAATGACGTAGTCATATAGGTTAGGCACACAAAAAAAGCCATCAACCTTTGATAGAGGCCGAAATTGGTTCCGGAGCAAGGTCCCACTATCTGGTTAGCTGTCTGCTGGCTGCGAAAATTGCACTACTGTGACATAAATGTTAAAAAAAAATTTTTTCGTACACCATCCACTCTGTAAATTCAAAGAGCAAATGGGGTTCCAGCAGAAGGATGTTCTTTGTGAATGATTATTTCTATCCTGTCAGTCTGGCAGACATCAGACACTGAAAGGCTGGGGGTTTTCTCTTCTTTTTTTTTCTACTATCACGCTTTAAGCGTTAGAAACGAGGGCTTGATTCAATTTGACTCTATTTGGGGTGGAATGTGTTTTCGTTTTTTTTTCTCAATGACACCATATACCGAAATGAATGCATCTCTTTTGCATCAGCTATGTATTAACCTAGATACTTTGTTCAATGATATATAGTCTAGTCATTTTTGTATTTATTTTACACACAGAATATAAAACATATATATACGAGTATATGGTGAGGGACACATTCGGCGAAATGAAGTGTCATGAGTGTTTATTTTTAGTGCGATATAATTTCAATGGTGTGCGATTGTAAGGCCGGGACCAAAAATAATACAGTTCCAGATAGTCTGGCATTTGCAGATACAGATGGCCATTACCATGTGTCCAATATATTCAATTTGCATTTCGGGAATAGAAAAACCGTAGCAATAGCTATACAAACAAATTGGCTCCAAAATGAACAGCAATTAAATTATTTTGGAATTTTGTGTCATCAATGGTGCCGTCCATTTAGGGATGGAAATAGTTGTTTTTTTTTTTTTTTATTTAAGGGAGTGCAAATTAATGAACACCAATGTTCCATTTAATGGTACTTTGATAGGATACATTGGTTAAGTGGTAGCTGTGTATATTTGAATGAGGGTTACTGATGGTGATGGGTATCGCCAGGTCAATTTGTAAAGTGGTGGATTGGATGTGTTCAGCGAAAAAAGGAGAGCAATGTAGGTAGGTATATAACTTGTCAAAATAATGAATATAACGCAGTCAGGGGTCTTATGGGATTTGTCATTCTGCCTAAAAAAAAATGAAAACCAAATTGATGCCTAAATCCAATCGCCCTAAGAAAGTTTACGTTCGACTTAAGCCACGGGCTTCCATCATCCCATACAAAAGCAATCCGGACTTGTATTGCAAAAGCATTCCCAATATCACTAATAATTCCCTCCAACGCCCACTGTCACTCGAATTTTCCCAGGTAAGTCTGAAGTTAATCCAAGTACAATTTAAAATTATTGAATACCCAATAAAAAGATACATACTAAAGGCAAAGGCAGGCCTCATATTAATAAAAAAAATATATATCTAGGCCATCAAAGTCATTAAAAACATCCGAGCAATTAAATAGCCATAAGACGAAACTTTTCCCATAACACTAATTCCATGGTAGATTCTTCAAAGTCATTCCGGAAAAAGTATAGTAAAGATTTACCCATACAACGGAAAATTAGAAAAAAATATATTTATTCGGCCCTGCGCCTGCCAATTGTACGTAACGTAGGCGACTCATATAGAGACCGTCCCGAGTCGCAAGTAAAAACTTCTGACGATAATTTTACTAAGCAACAAAACAAAAAGAAACCAACACCCATCATATCCCTCGGGTTGGAGCACTGCTGGGTGCTGCCACAAAAACTCTCGGCGTGTCCATCTTGTGGGGTAGAGCAATAATTACGGATATAAAACCACAGGGCGTAATAAAAACTGAAAGCACAAAACACTGAACACTGAATCCTTCTTCGTCCGCTTTGGTTTTGTGGGTACACTGCTGTGGAAGGCTTTCTCCTTTCTCTGCAGGATATGAGATTGAAGTCAACAGGAGATGACGATACAATATACACTCTCGACATGTTATGGCTGTCAGATACCGCCAGTAAGGTGCATGCACACAGTGGGGAGAGGGCTAGTTTGTGCTAAAAACTCTTCTTCGAAAAGTTTCCTCAAGAAAATATACGAGTATCATCAGCAGGAGGACTTTCCAGTTTCCACATTGTACACTTGTACAGGCCACAGAGAAGAAAAACAAAACAATAAATTTATTTTAATTTTGTGTTTTGTTTGAAGATTGTCTGTGGTTCAGTCATCATATATGCGGAATGATTGAGGAGGGGTTGGGTTCTTGGAGTCCTTTCTTCCTTCTTCATCATCATTGCAATTCAAAGGGATTCATGAGATGATGATTAATTAAAAAAGTTTGGCCGCACTTATTGTGTGAGTTGTGTATTTTCCATTATTTTTTTTTCTTCTTTCTCCTCTTCTCCGTGAAGGACAAACCAAACACATAGAAAACAATGGAAGAAGCTTTTCAAAATTTATCCTTATTGCATTAGACTTTATTACTTTTGTGTTGTTTTTTTTTTGTCCTTGGATTCGAAATAAAAAGGTGAATTGAGGTCCAGCGATGATGGGTCCGATATTTTCTTTCTCAGCAGGATATTTGTCGTTTGGAAAAGTTTTCAAGAGTAGTTTGTCATACCAGTGGAGAGTTATGAACATGGAAACTTGCGGGATGAGAAGTGTAGTTAGACCTTGAGTGCACGTGGTCATTTGATGTGTCCCGCTAAGCTGTTCCTTGCTATAATAGGTGCAATTTTTTTTGGCGTTATTCTATATTCTTTGTAAGTATAAAACAAGGCGGGTATATCGTAACTTCAAAATCCATCCTCATTCAAGGTGCTTTTCAACTTGTTTTAAAACAAAATTGGCAATCTATTCCTGTTCAGTCAAAGGCGGGTCGGTATAAGCTATGACAAGTACCTAAAATTTGCTTCCGTGAACTTTTTTATGTTGTTTTACAAATCAACAAAAATCTAAAACCGTCCCTATATTCTTATAGTACTTACGGTAACAGCTTTTTTGCACTGTATTGCTTTTGGGGTCCATCTTGGATGAATTAGAGAAACCTGCACAACTTTAACCGGATTCAAAAATGCTATATTGAGCCAATTGCTCCGACCAGATTTTGACAATTAAAAAAAAGGCTTTTGAAACGATTTCGATTTTTTATGGGCTGAGACTCAGTAGTTCAACACATTTACCACCGAATCCATTAGTTCAAATAAAAAAAAAACCGATTGGCTATAAGAACCGATACCTAGGGTCTAACTATTATTTTTTTTTTACAGACATGTAGACAAGTTCTGAGCTCGAAGTCGGATAAAGTCGATTTTACAGAAAGCCAGAAAAAAAAAATTATTTCCAGTGGCTTATGGTATGATTGAAGGACTTATTCTCATTTTTCCACAATACCAATGTCGACAAAGAGGAAAGGCCTGCTTCATATAATACCGCGCAATCACTGCATAAAAATGCTCACTCCACCAAAAATAAAATATACAAAAACTCTGTGATTGATGATAAGCCCGCACAGCGGAATATAAAAAATATATCCTTTATGGAAATATGGGTATTGGGTAGGCAGACTCATAAATTGAATTTGTTTAAATATGAGTATGGAAAGCCTCGACTCTCGACACACACTGGCTATAAATTAACATACATATATGAGGACCTACAACCACTCTTTTAATTATCTCAAAAAATATATCTCGCATATAGTATTCCCTTTTCGCGAGGACCCTTTTTTGATGTGCCTTTTTTCAACCCATTTATTCCCTCCCTAACTCATATCTAGGGGCACTTTTTCTCTGACTCCTTGCTTTCCTATTTCATAACGATGGAAAAATAAAAACTGGATATTCAATGATTGCGGACCACACCTGTAAATTATTTCGCACATACTACGCGACGTGGTGACGATTGTTATATGCGGTACCCGCAGTTGTTGTTGTTTGTTCTGTATGTGTTTGTATTTTTTTGTATATATTTTATTTTCATTATGTATGTTTCAAAAGGTGAAAAATGTGTATCGGTGGTATGGGTATAGGTTTGGGCGAATCATATCCGGATAAAAGTGAGAAAATGTGGATACAATATCAACGTACAAAAATGCTGCAAGTGGTTTAATTTACTAAAGGGGGAGGATGAATTTACAAAAAAAAAGGGTTTGTGACGAGGGACTGTGTGCTTGTTATTGTTTTTTGGCGCAAAGCTTACACGACATATATGGGCAGTGTATGCGGGCGTGTGTTTCATTAAAATGAAAGAGAAGCAAAAAAATGCGGGCATGTAATGTATATACCGAAAAGGACAAATATTTAAATTTGTTTATTTTCCAAAATACCAAAAATTAATAAAATATGAAGCAGTCAGGTGATTGGATTGGACGGCTAATTTTAATTATTCATATCTGTGAGATTAAAAATACTGACAAGAGCAAGCCCTTAAAGGTTTAAGCCTCGAAAGAGTTAAGAGGCAATATGTGAATATTAGCAATTTTTTACATTTATTATTGTTCGATGTTTGATCTGTTTTTTTGTTTTTTAATAGGCGATTGTCACTAGCAAGTTGGGTACATTTTTGTCCATTTCTGATACTTGGATTTGAAACCTACCAATCTCCATTTATGAATTTCTTAAAATATTTTTCAGAACGTAGAGAAACTTAGTCACTTGTGATCCGATGTGTACTTGGCCCTCAAAAGAAGAGACTTTTCTTTTCCCAAGTATTTTCCGACACGCTCGTATGTATCCCAATATAGGTTTTAACTAGAAATCGCACCGCGAAAGTCATCGGATTTGTGTGCATCAAGACGGTCTGAATCAAGAGTATTCTGTATTTCCGAAGAGAAAAATACATCTTATATAAAGGAACACAGAAAAGAACAATGTTAATTCGACAACATCTATGAGTATTCCAAGAACGCTTCGCATTTGACATAGTAAATGTCTCATACCGAAATATTCGTCCAAAATAAACTTTGACAAATTTCCTGCCGTGAAAGTAGGAGGGAGAATTTTTATGGACATAAATGGAAAAATTGCAGGCGCAGTGGCTTAGAGGTTAGTGTGTTGGACTACTAAGCGAGGGGTCCCAGGTTCGAATCCCCCAAAAACCCAAAATTCCAACTCAGGGTTTTTTCACTGCGCCACCTCTCGCGAACGTCTGACAAACATCCGAGAGTATAATTGTCTTGAAACTTCTCAATCGGCCGTTTGGAATCGGTATAAAATTGTAGATCCCTCCTATTCGTTCCAAAAATTAAAAACTCACACAAAACGAATGATTGTTAGAAGCTAGGCCCATGGTCCCTATACAGACCTGTTGCTGTTGTTTATTTTTTATTTATTTATTTGAGCAAGAGAAATGATAATCAGGAAAATATAAAAGAAGCCCCATTGTAGTAAACTACTACACAATCATCATGTATCATATCTCATGCACCACACAATGTTGTCCATCTTCGAAACTATATCCAAGATGTCGCTCTCTACCTTTGGCATCCAAAAAAGTGTAGCCAATCCTACGCATAACCATTTATCTTGTCCAGGCTCATTTGTCATTAGACCCAGGATCCAATTTGGGATGGCACAACCCACATTACTAATTAACAGGACACGAGGATGTATTAAAACACACGTAGCCCCTTGTGATTCAATTCATTCCAAACCAATAGTGCTGATAGAAATTAGTAGCAAAATAATAATGAACTCCAATACACAGATAAGGACATTTTATTGTAGAGCCCATCAAATTCGTAGGGCTCGCAGTGATGCTGCGACGATAGGTAGCATCTTTCTTTTTATGACATCCTCCTACGCAGCAACATTAAATATTAATCTACGAATTTCTATCCTGGCAAAAAATAGAGCCATAAATGTATTTAATATGTTTACTTTTTATGGGTCTTCCATGTGACGAAATTGATTCGTGTGCCGCGACTAGGTTTTATTGCTTTCTCATCATAATCCATGGGACAATCCTTTGCTTACTCGTGTCGGGGAATAATTTCCAAGCAGAAGAGGTGGATATTTTATCATATAAAGATTCGAGTCGTTAAATCTGTTGCTTTCGTTTGATTTTTCCTGCCTGCATAGTAATTAAGTAGTAGCTTAAAATGGCAGCCCTCTAATTGTTAGAGGGTTCCTCTCTAATTTTGTGTAAGAAAGTCTGACTAGGCACTCGAAGTGCGTGGGCGATTTGCTAAAAGGAATTAAAATTAATGCATTGGTATTTGGGAAACGGATCGGACTGCTTTTGGAGAAGAGTTTTGAGCATCGTATTCGAGTTCTTAAGAAGCTCGGCTGTTACTATGACTTAAGATAAAGTGCAAAAGATCGCAGAGAAAGTCGCAGAGCTTTCGTCAGTAACACAGTCGGATGATCACTAAAAACGGATGACAAAGCCTGGTGCGCCAATGGTTGGATATGGTAACTTTAAATGACAGCCTTAGTCCGACTCAATCTACATTTTTTAGTGCGATTATATTAACGAACTATTGCGCTTTTCCAGTTTCGTGTTATAAAGGGTGTTTTTTTTTTCGAGGTATAGAACGTTAAGTTGGCAACACTATTTTAACTGGCGGCCATTTTGTCAGCTGTCAAGTGAATTATTTTTAGTTTGTTTTGACATTTCAACATGAATAGACTGACGTCTGAACAACGCTTCCAAATTGTGCAAGAGTATTTTTAAAATCATGGTTCTGTTCGAAATACGTAACGCGCCCTTCGTCAATTTTCATAAGCGAATTTTGTTTAGCGATTAAGCTCACTTTTGGTTGAATGGAAACGTCAATAAACAAAACTGTCGTGTTTGGAGTGATAATAATCCTGAAGTTTATGTTGAGACACTGCTACATCCACAAAAACTGACTGTTTGGTGTGCCTTATGGGTTGGTGGAATAATTGGTCCGCACTTCTTTTAAAAAGGATACTGACCAGAACGTTACAGTCAATGGTGACCGATATAGAGCCGTTATTACTGACTTTTTTCGTTCATCAATTGAACAACCATGAAATGCAGAAGCTGTCTTTTCAACAAACGCAGCATGTCACACAGCTCGTGCCACAATTGATTTATTGAAGGAAACGTTTGGTAACCGCACAGTTTCACGTTGCGGGTCCGTGAATTGACCACCTAGATCTTGTGATTTAACGTTGCTTGATTATTTTCTGTGGGGATATGTGAAGTCGCTAGTCTAAACCGATGAGCCCGAAACGATTGACCACTTGGAGGACAAAGTTCGCCGCGTTATTGCCGATATACGGCCACAAATGTTGGAAAAAGCCTTCGAAAATTGAACATCCAGATTAGACTACGTCCGAGCCAGCCGTGGCGGTCATATGCCAGAAAGCATATTTAAATTATAATGCCAGGAGATTGTCTTTCGGATGAAGTAAATATGATGTCAATTTAAAAACATCATCTTTGTTTTATTCCACTTTAAAAAAACAACCTTTACCTATATTTCCATAAGGTAATTCTACATTTCAATGTTGACCTATTTACAATGCAAGACGGGATAGGTCGGCTGTTTGTCCAATGCTGAGAAGAAGCCATCATGAAAAAAAAACAGTATCTGTTCGAATCAAACATACGTTCTGTGGGTTTTCGGCAAACTGTCGTATATCAGCCCTGGTACTTCATCAAAAAATCAACTCGACTCCTCAGGACGTTTGCGACAAAAACTTACCTTATCTTCATGATAACCACCCTAACATATTATACTGCATTGCTAATATAAATATTAATCAGAATTTGTAGCCACACCCAGGATACACAGTCTCTCTCCATATCGTATACCTTCATTACACTTAAGCTTTTCTATTCATAAGTCAAAATAATAGTCAATTCTGCCACATCATACAAACGCATTAATAAATTATTATTTCGATTACATGACACCATAGCGCTAGATACATTCGCACACGCTGTCACTTACGCACACACAACGAACACGTTATATTCCACTATGGTTTGGGGATTGCCTTATTAGTCCCTAGTCGACCAATAGTTTTACTACAGTAAAAGTAAAATTTAGTACAGCAGTCGCTCAAGTATGGCCACACTCGTATGCGAAGGTCTCCATGTTAGATATCCTTGTGCAAATGTAAATGTGTCCGAAATATTAGGACACTCCATCAAAATGGGATAAATTTATTATCGTTATTATATCCTTCTGATGGGTGGTTGGCGGTTTTTACACCCAATCATCCCGAAACCTATATGTGTTTGGCGACACACCAACATAGGTACTGTAAATAGTGTCAGAGAATTTTTTTTTGGTAGCTTTGGGAAAAGGTGGATGGATATGGATATGTCCTGAATTTTGCACAACAATGATAAATGCAATATTAATGGACAGAGTTTTGTTCTAGGATATAGTTTTGTTTTGATATCTTTTTTGTTGCGGTTCGCCTTCCCCGTAAGTACTCATAGTTTAGATGAGTGACAATGATAGTAATCGGCTTTGGCGTAGATGATGGCAAAATTTGTGGCTTTGAGACAGATTGGAAATTATAAGCTTGCTTTTGTTGACGTAATGCCAATAAGTCTTTAAAAATAGTTTGCCTAAAGCGACTAATTGTGGGATGTTTAAAAACCTATAGAGGAGAAGTATATTCAACCGGGAAAACGTTTGGAACTTCCAACCGTTTTCAGTGATAAATCGGCATACATATGGTACGGCCTTAAATATTTATCAAGTCGTATAAATATTCTACAAATAAAAAAGACTTTTAGATTCCCTTCCTATATTGTAGTGGGTACGAAAAATGAAAGGAAATAAAAGGTTACAGCACTCACCTTGCAATTTCGTATATTTTATTTGCATATACGTACCAAGGGACAAAGTCAAACGAGAAAACACGTACATGACGCTGTATTATGCAAACGATTACGCCACGAGTACTTTACATTTTCTTTTACTCTGCGCAGCTACGTCATGATGCAAGTTTCTATACATTTTGTACGGGCAACCACTAAAATTTTGCAATAAAGAACAGAAATCAAAATTCAAGGCCATTTATTTACGATGGTAGTATTATAATGCTCGAGGATGTGTGCATAAGATTCTCACTCATCCTACTAATTTTAGAAATGGGGAAAAAACCCTATTCCCGACATGCGTTTTTGTAGTTGCACAAAGCTTTGTTGATGCCACGAATCGACCAGTTCATGCTCTACATACTAGCAACCCTTTACGTCCTTATGTATGACTTCTTACCTCTGTTAAACTCTATGCGTTCGCCCTCTCTCTGTCTCTCTTTCCGTATAGGTAAATCAATTCACTAGCGATTTTCCAAAATAATTGCCAAAAGTAAAATTCCCTCGCAGCGTTAGTACGTACCTAGCTATATATCGGTTGCGTGATATGTAGGAAGCCTTACGTTTTAGCATAAAACACGTTTCTGGTTGGTTTATAGATATTTTCAAGGAAACCATGTAATTTATTCAAAGTACCTACCAACCAACATACGATATACTGAAAAAAGAAAAAAAAAAAAAAAAATAGAAAATCAATTTCGCGATTTATACGTACACCAGCAGGAATAACAAACAAAAAAAAAACCTTTTTCACACACGCGTTAACAAAAATTGTAAACCAAAACCGAACATCGTAAGCCACAAAAG
Source organism: Cheilosia vernalis (assembly GCA_949126925.1). Taxonomy (NCBI): domain Eukaryota; kingdom Metazoa; phylum Arthropoda; class Insecta; order Diptera; family Syrphidae; genus Cheilosia; species Cheilosia vernalis. Next base: position 11,562,367 of record OX421362.1, read on the forward strand.
GATATGAAAAAAAAAAAATGTCTCTCCCCAACCATGCACTCGTTTTTGATGCGACACGAAGGTGGGGATTGGGTAAAAATAAAATAAAATGACACGATTACCTATTAATTTCGCAGGATAACTGCATGGGAATATCTTTGCCATGGTGATCTGGTATACGTTACAAAAATCCATGCCGTCGTTGTTAAATATATACATTTGTGTCTGTACGTAAATTATAATAGATATAATATGCACAACACCAAAATCATTGTTAAGCTAATTACGTAACAGGACACTGCGGTTGAGGTTGAAGTATGTGTGGTATTGCATTACACTCCAACAGCAGAATATACAGACACGCACAAACATTTATTTATAATTATTTTCATGTACAAAATGCGCACGGTATTGAGATCAATATGCACGTTTCATTTATTTGTTTTTCTTACTGTTAAACGCTTCGATTAAATATTTGCATTTAGTATTTAATAATACAGTTAAAACCTAAATCAGCATTCGCATTAGTTGTACATAATGTATATAAAAAATATGTAATATATACAAAGTTACATATATACATTGCTTTCATATTGGTGACAAGAAAAAAAAGTATTTCTTTTAATTTTACTGTATTTTTAAGGAAATTTAAGATTTATTTAAAACTACTAATTTCTTTCTATAATATTCCAATTGCCAAAAAAAAAAAACAACAAAAAAACAAAAATAGGGATCAGATCTACCCATCTACATTTGGTACGAGAGTTATCCGGAACACATCGAAGAGGGCTACAAGGATCGTGTGTCTCGTGTGTCACAGGACTCACCATTCGGATCGGCATCGCTCAATTTGACCAACATCAAGGAATCGGATCAGGGATGGTACGAGTGTAAAGTTGTATTCTTGAATCGTGATCCCAAACAGCATAAGAACGGTACATGGTTCCATTTAGATGTACATGCACCGCCACGTTTTAGTGTTACTCCGGAAGATATTATATACGTTAATTTAGGTAAGTGCGATTGCGACTTTTTATTTTTTTTTTCCAATAGTTTTAAGCACAAACTCGGATGCATCCCGAGGAATTATTTTTCAAATGCATATCGTCGTTTTAAAAGCAAAGTGACATAAGTCGAAATACACAGTTCCGACATTCAAAACAACATTATATCTTTTTTGTACAACAACCAATTTAAATGGCTTTTGTGGACCATTCAAATGGGTTGTTGTACAAAAAAGAAATAATGTCGTTTAAAATTTAAATTAAAACTTAAAAGTTGTTTATTTCAAAAATTATTTTTAGTTTAATTTTTGTTCTTTCGATTGGCTTAGTAAAACTTACAAAAAAAAAACAATAATTGAAAAATAATAAATTGTATTTGTGTATAAAGTAGGTATATCTTTTTCAACATTTTCTGTATACTTGGCTGGAAATGCCCAAATTTTGACATAAGCCACTTTGCTTTTAAAGCGACGAAATGGTTTGCATCCTGTTTTATTTGCGAAAAACGTGACAAATAAATCATATCGAGGAAAATAATTTAAATATATTATGTTATATACATAAGTCCTGACTCCTGAGTAGTTGTAGTTTCTTTTCCCCCCTAGTGTACATATAGATCATACTTTCCACTACCCTACCGATCACCTGGAATAGTTCAATTTTGATCTTTAAAATTATTGGGAGTTTTACTTGGATATTATTTTTTTGTAACCAATAAAGATGTGTCATTTAGGAAACCATTTGAATTTGTAATCCTTAAATAAGCTGAATAACTCCAGAACTATACCGAAATGTGGTTGCTCTCTTAAGGACAAAGTACGTCAAACTAATGGATGTTATCCATGCTGTTGTGGTGTAAAAAAATGGCGTGCTCAGTGCGGAACGACAACCAACATCCTGATGGAAGAAAAAGCCAAGTTTTGACCGCTTTCCGTGGGCGTTTAAATTAATTCTAAATCGATTTCGCGCCCGCAAACATATTTTGACAGAAAAGTTCCTTCGCTGTAAACATAAACAGCAACCATCAATTGAGACAATTAACATGGCAACTTTTGCCAGCGCATTAATACGTACAACCTTTGTCCTCACAGATTCATTTGCCCATTATTTTAAAGTGTCCCAAGTTGTATTTACCTTGCTCTTGGCAGCTGCCATTCGTATATGCTAATTTCGGAAAATCCACTTCCTGCTCTTGTGACATAAAAATGTCAGTCTCGTTTCCTACGTAGACATAGGCACATATACCTACTCGTGCATACCTCTAAAATATTGAGACAATTTTTGACAATTTTCTTAGTTGGCACAAGTACGTACTCGTAGGTACATGCTATCCATTTCTCCATTTCAGCCACTCGTAAACTCAATTTAGCTTGACAGGCAACATAAATTGCCAGCTCTTCAAGTAGTTTGTCAGTCATACAATTTGACAATGTCTCCTCCATGCATGTGCATGAGAACACGATGGAGACGTAATAAGAACAACCCAACTAACAACAGAAGCTCCATCATGAATTATTACTCAAGGTGCAGGTACCTACATATTATGTACACTCTGCTACACACAGTTGGATTTTCGAAAGGATCCTGGCCAAATAATATTGCACCTTGTCATACAGAGATGTACAAGCATAAGACTAAAAGTGGATATGTCTGGCTGAACGTATACGAGTCAGATCTCGCTCTCTCTCTCTCTCTATATGCATATGTGTAGTACAAAAATAATAAATAATGGCATACATGAAAAACTTAATCCACTTCCATTCCAACAAACATTTATACCCATACACACATATCGTGAGTTTAATGACAAATGTCAGCTTTGAACAACTACCACTATTGCTAAGTGTCAGCATATCCCTTTTGTAAATAAACTCCTTCCAAGGAAAAGAAAACATCATCATCATCTATCCTCTGTACGAAATGAGTGAAATAAATAACACTTTAGATTCAAAGCTGCAGGATTCTAAACACAAACACCCAGAGCAGGCGACAAGTCAAAGTATTCTTAAGGACATTAGCACGATGTTGCTGCTAGTAGCTGGGATGGACTTTTCAATGCGTGCAGAATTTTTGTTTTTGACATCTTCCTCCTTATGTGTGCGTTTCCTTTTCTTTTTTTTGTTGTTTGAAAGACTATTCAAAGGATAAAATATAAAACTGCTTTAGAGATGAGAAACAATCTGGAAACCCATCAGAGAGAATCAGCGAGAAGTGGGGTTAAAAATTGTCTCCCCCATGAAGATGTCCTTTGGCAGACAAAAAGAATGTATGCTGTACAGATCGCGCTTTTGCAAACTGACACCGTTGAGACATTAAAGGAAAACGAAACACCAAGATAAACAACATCATGGACCGTGGAGAGTAAAGAAAAGAAGAGACATCGTAGGGAAATTACTTTCAAGTAGATAACAGCAGGATGTAATCTGGGGAAGGAAGTGTCATTTCATGCTGCTTCAGACATGAAGCTTAATAATTATTCTTGGCCATAACACCCACACACAGGGTGTAACAAGTCCAAGACTATCTTCAGTTTCTTCTTGGTTTTCAGTTCCTGCTGTGCGCTCTTCTCTTATCTATACTGGTGGCTTAATCATTACCCTGAAAGAACTCAACACTCGCTGGAGATAACTTCAGTGGTTCTTTTGTTTTCGCCCGGTGAAGTATCCTTTTTTTTTTGGTTTGTTGTCTGCAAGGAAACCCGGGTATAATAATGTTATTTCAGGAGGTTAACGTCGGATTCACTGCATAGGGGGTAAGGGTAATTGTTCTTTTTTTCGTTCTGTACTTTATCATCGCGAGTCCTTTCAGGAATGCAAGAGAGGAAAACAAGAAAATGCATATTCCCCTGTCAACAGGATATGAGCAGGAAAAACAAAGAAACAGAAACCGCACAACGAGACAATGCCAAGTGGCCAAGCGTGGAGTGGGGAAAAGAAAATCGCAATAATTTTCAAATTATTTCGCGGATTATGAGATGTCCCTAGTCCTTCTGTGGGGATCATGGATGGCGTGGAAATGAAGCAAAAGAGATTAATTATTTTACACTAGCAGTGCTGCGACCTGCGAGTGACCTATCTGCAATGGGAAACCGTCTGCTGGGTAATTAGCTAAGGGACGCTCGGTTCGCATAACATGTTTTTATTTTATTTGAATGTTGTTTTACGACCGACATGATGACGCCCGGATGGATGGTGAAAAGGAAAAAAAAAACAACCTAAACGAAATCAAGAGCTTCATAAAATTCGTCCGAATTGCAGACAATTTTAACGCTGTTGGTGATGAAATTGTAAGCACGTTGGGCTTTAATGTGCTGCAAAGTCGTCATGCACCTAGACCTAGACCTTGTTTGAAAGAAACACCATGATGGAATTTGCGTTTGGTTGCTAATTTAATTGATCTTCAACTGGGCTGCTGCATTTTCCAACAGGTAGTGAGTCTGGAAAATGGGGTTTCTAAGTTAAAGGTGTATTTGTCTTGAAGACACATGTTTTGGGGTTAACATTTTGCAGCTCCTCTGATGTTTGAAAGCTACTTTTGTGGTGTAAATAAACTACACTTGTATACTCAACAAAGGATCTGAGTGGAAGGCGGTTATTTCCATCATTGTTGGCGGCCTTGTGTCAGTGTTGCCACTTTTATTATGTGCGTGCTACAAGTAACCCTATCAGTAGGTCTAGATCGTTTAAGATAGGAACAAAGATGCCCCCTCACTTCATCAGTATTTTATTTATGTATTTTGAATTTAAAGAAAAATTTTTAATGTACATATTCATACTATTTGCGTCCAGTTTTTGTTTTAAAAATAACTAATACATGGCTCTTGTTTCGATTCCAGGTGATTCAATTATTCTAAATTGCCAAGCCGATGGCACACCAACACCAGAAATTCTGTGGTACAAAGATGCTAATCCCGTTGATCCATCCTCTACTGTTGGCATCTTTAATGATGGCACCGAGTTACGGATCTCCACCATCAGACACGAGGACATCGGAGAGTACACCTGCATTGCACGCAATGGTGAGGGACAAGTCTCCCATACGGCCCGTGTTATAATAGCGGGCGGCGCTGTAATCATGGTAAAAAGAAAAAAGATGACAAAACAAATTCAAAAAAAAAAAAAAAATGCAAAAAAAATATTTCCTTTTTTTATTTTATGTTTTTTTATCAAAATTTTAAATTTCTTAATTGAGTTTATCAATGATTTCATTTTGTTTTGTTATTTTATATTTTTAATCGCTTTATTTAGTAACTTTTCAAAAACCTAAATAATTGGCAACTATTACTATTGATTTGTATTTACTATAATTTTTGATTGGCAAATGTTTTAAACTTTAGTTTTCAAGTTTGTTTTTTCACAATATAGGTAACAAAATATGATTATTGTTGAATTGGCTAAATATTTTGAATGGACAAAAAGGAAATTAAGCAACTGAAAGAGATTTTTTTTTTAAAAGAATTAATAATGAAATGAAATATTTTCGGTAGTTCTTGTGTTGTTGTCGCCCCCTATTGAATGATTCGTGTTTTGTATCCCCCCCCTTCATTTTACCTTCATACAAGAAATAATCAAATTCATTATGCATAGTGCATTGTGTGCATAGAATTGTTTTTGTTGTTATTGAGAAAAAAACAATTCTCTCATTCATTTAATTTCATAAATTTCAGCAACTTGAATTGGGAAAATTTGATTATAGTTGAATTTAAGTTTTCCCAAAAATCAATTCAATCACGCATATATCATTTGCTTAAGGCGTTATAAAATAATTTAATTATTAAATCGACAGTATTCATATTTATGTTAAATTTTTTTTTAAATTACTAAATGATGCATTTATGCTAAAATCGTGCTGTAAGCAAATTGTGGTAAAGCGGCTTACTAAATGGTGTCCTTTGCAGACAATTTTTTTTCATTCATTGTCTAAGGAGTTGGAAATAATAGGCCAGGTCTTTTTTATTATGCCCACATGATCTACATAGATCATTGATTTCCATGGTTTACAACAACAGTTGGATCACGTATTATTGTTGTTAGCAGTGGAAATCAATGATCTTTAAGATCATGTGGGGATAATCAAAAAGGTCTAATATGGCAAATTTATTACATTTGGTTATATTTTCATATATGACAAACATGTGGGTGGGTACAGAACTTCTAGTATTGTATACCTATTACTCATTTCTAAAACTGTTTTAGCAACCCTTAAGAATCAGAGACTATTTAGGATTATTTTAAATATTTTAAATTTAATTGTCAACCAAAGTTAAGCCTGTACGAAAATTTGTATGACAACCAACGATATTTGTTTTTAATCTCTGACTACAGAAACCAGGCCTATTTGTGTCTGGCCTTGTTCAGTGCGATGCATGCCTTCGATTTACTAAGTTCTTCGTGGACGAGGAATGGTTTTTAAAAAAAATGCAGTGGCGTACTCGAAAAATGCTACATCGCGTTTTAGTTCCACCAAATTTTTAGTTATAAATATTAAATTAGAACTCTCTTGTGAAGGCTTTGCTACAGATACAGATACTGTTATTATCGAACTTTATATAGTAGAGTGCTTCTCAAACTTCTCAAACTCAAGGGTTCCACAGTTTAAAGGTGCAGTTAAGAACACCACGAAAACAGTTCCTATTTCCTAAGTTACTGCCAAACGAAGCGATGAGATTAATTATGTAGTATCCACAGAAATACCAAATGGAGTATAATAAGAGTGCTCCCATTATTTACATACAGAATTGGGGATTGTAAATTGATGGGAGTGGGTTCATCCATAATAGGGAGACACACCAAAAGAGTATAGGATTTCATTGATCCACCTAGAAACTGTTGTGAAACTTCAAGAGTCTCATTTTGCGGGCTGTTTTTTTTTTTTAATTGCAACAGGAAAATATACAAGAAGATGACAGGGAAGTAAAGGGTGTTTTTTTTTTTTTTTTGAGGTATAAAACTTTTAGTTGGCAACATTATTTTAACTGGCGGCCACTTTTCCAGCTGGCAAGTAATTTATTTTTAGTTTGGCATTTCAACATGAAAAGATTGACGTCTTAACAACGCTTCCAAATTATGCTAATTTATTTTGAAAATCATGGTTCTGTTCGAAATACGTATCGCGCAATATGTCAATTTTCATAAGCGGATTTTGTTTAGCGTTGGAGCTCAATTTTGGTTGAATGGATACGTCAATAAACAAAGCTGCTGTATTTGCAGTGATAATAATCCTCAAGTGTATGTTGAGACACCGTTGCAACCACAAAAACTGACTGTTTGGTGTGCTTTATGGATTGGTGGAATAATTGGGCCGTACTTCCTTAAAAACGATGCTGCCAGAACGTTACAGTCAATATTGACCGCTATAGAGCCATGATTACGGACTTTTTCGTTCATCAATTAAACAACCACGATGTGCAGGAGCTGTGGTTTCAATAAGACGGCGCAACATGTAACACAGCTCGCGCCACAAATGATTTATTTGAGGAAACGTTTGGTAACCGCATAGTTTCACGTTGCGTTGCGCACCCGTCAATTGGCCTCCAAGATCGTGCGATTTCATGCCGCTTGATTTTTTTCTGTGGGGATGTGTGAAGTTGCTAGTCTACGCCGATACGATTGAAAACTTAGACAGCAATTAGCATTTACCCTCTATAATCTAACCGAAGTGTGGTGTACATTGTGCAATACGTACTCGTATATATATAAATTTGGCGGTCCACACTCTCAACAAAACTTAACAAATGGAGTATTAATGAAACGGAATTTTCCTATAGCTGTTTGACTCTCTCAATATACAATATACGTTATAAACAAAATATTATACATCGACAACCCTCGTATAACAAAATTCAACTCTTGCTACATTAAAGATAGGATGACCGTGCATAACCTAGTTTTGTAATTTTAATAGTTCAAAAGTTTTTCACTAAATGTAACGGGTGATTTTTTAAGAGGCTTAGAACTTTTTAAAAAAAAATAACACAAAAAATTCGAAAAAATGAATGAAATATTTATTTGAATCGATAGTTTGAACCTTGCAATTTAATGCTTAAAGATAATTTCATGCAAATGTTGACCGCGGCTGCGTCTCCGGTAGCCCATCCGCTGAGTTCAATTTTGGCATACTCTTTCACACATATCGGCCGGTATCTCACGAATGAATGCATGGATGTTGGCTTCCAGTGCGTCAATCGAAGCGGGCTTGTCCCTATACACATTAGCCTTGACATACCCCTACAAAAAATAATCTAATGGTGTCAAATCGCACGATCTAGGCGGCCAATTGACCGGCCCGAAACGTGAAATTAACTGTTCACCAAACTCGCCTCGCAATTGCGCCATTGTTTCGCGTGCTGTGTGGCATGTGGCACCGTCTTGTTGAAACCACATATCATGCAAGTCAAGAACTTCCATTTCGGGCAAAAAAAGTTTGTTATCATCGCTCGGTAGCGTTCACCATTGACAGTAACGCTGCGATTCGCATCATCTTTGAAGAAATATGGCCCAATAATGCCGCCGGCCCATAAACCGCACCAAACAGTGGCTTTTTCGGGATGCATTGGTAGCTGTTGCAATGCTTCTGGCTGATCTTCACTCCAAATGCGGCAATTTTGCTTATTTACGTACCCATTCAACCAAAAATGAGCCTCATCGCTGAACACAATTTTTCGATAAAAAAGCGAAAATGAACATTTCGAACCGAGCACGAATTTTGATAGTAAAATTCAATAATTTGCAAGCGTTGTTCATTTGTAAGACGATCCATGGTTAAATTGCAAACCAAACTGAAGCTGTTTGACAGTGACACAAGGTACTAAACACACGTCAGCTGTCAAAACCAGTGTTGCCAAAACCAAACCAGCTAACAAATCACCCGTTATAACTCTTTCAAATTATTGTTCCAAGAATAACAAAAACCCTGCTCTGTTAATATCCACTAAATCCATCCACTCTATAAAATGCAATTTTAGAAATTTTTTAAACTTTAAACTCAAACCCATTTAAGTCCTCGTGCTCTGTTAAATTTGATTACAATGGAAACAAATTAACTTTTGTTGGGTACTTCTGCACCATCATTGCTTTGACAAAAACGAAATTAAATCGAAGTTCAAAATGCAAGGGTTGAATAGAGCAGCACTATTGTAAAATAAAAATCAAATAGATGTTACTGTTAACTGATGAAGTTGCAAAAATTAGTATTTTATTAGAATTTTCAACACATTTTTGAAAACAAACGCAACTCGAGAAAAGGTTAAAAAAGCAAACGATTGACGAGAGATTGAGTGTTTTATAATTGTTCGCTTGGCACGAATCGAATATGCGAATAGAAGTCAGTCACATTATTTGGCACACACATTCTCCCTTTAAATGTAGGTACTCAGAACTTTGGCATAGTAGTGAAATTGTATTCGTTATGTTCAATTTTATATAAAACAGATTTATGCCTCGTGTAGGTAATTCTATCAGCTTTCAGCTGGGGCCCTAGAGCAGTCTTGTTTAGGTTAGGATTTGTTAATCCGGAAATTAAGCTGAAAAGTCCAACGTATGGTTAACGATAAACAGCTTCGACTTTATAAAACTTTTCTGTGATAATCGGCTTTAAGGAGCTCTTCCACTGACAAGCAGTCAGTGTACCAAAGTGGCGAACGAGTTTTGCTGGTACTTTTGATGTGCAAATTGTATTGCTTATCGTGCTTCCAGTTATTTTAATCAGTTTTTAAGAAGTTCACTATATTATATTTATAATTTTGTCCTACCTTGTGCTTTCTTAGTTATTTATTTGCCCAACCCTCCTTTTTAGTTAGAATGTACGATCTTTATTAAGTGCACCTTTATAAAATATACACACCAGTCTTTGGGAAAGCATTTTTTCTAAACATAGGGAAACTTTTCGCACTAAATTTTCAATGAGTAGCTTCTTGCAAGTATGGGTATGAACAATTTTGTAGGTTCCTACCACACCTCTTCCAGGTAGAAGCGGAATTGTCAGGTGTTTCGAAAGAGATCTTTTAAACAATGCATAAGTTCTGCACTAGCTCAAGTTTAAGTGTTTTTGTTTGAAATATGAACGAAGTATGCATGGGAAAATTGTAGCATAACGCTGCGGTATTTATTGAGAACATATGCCTTGCAAAATAAAGTTTGCCATCCCCCGTAAAAAAACCCTTGTGTAGGCCATGTCATTAGCGAAAATTGTTTTATAACTATTGTAACAAATCATATATTTTTCGCCTCAATTCAGGGCATGTAACTGGTAGTATGAGGTCTCAGGAAGCGTGTGTACACAAGTAGGAAGTCCACACATTTTCATTATATAATTAATATCAGATAGATACGGAACTATCTTCCGAAATTTTGGAAGCTTTACGTATATGTGGTTATATCTGTGCGTCTCCTCTTTCTCGTGCATAGTTATTGGGGACACATAAGAAGCTCCTTTATTATGTTGGTTGGAATGCAGTTTAACCAAACAGAACAGAAGATAAAGACGACGGCATTCTCACAGGAGAAGGGGCAACTCCTTCTAACTCCTGTAATATAAGTTCGCTTATTTTATGTCATCGTTATTGTGTGACACAAAGTTTCTGATATAATATATGTAGGTATGCACGCATGTAAATTCGTTGAATCTTGCGGGCATACAGCCGCTGCGAATGCCTCTGTAAATGTAGTTGGAAAATAACGTGAAAACTTTTGTTACAGAGTAAACAAAAGAAAACAACAAGAACCCTGACAATGGAAGGCAAAACATCTCATGGGATTCTTTAAAAGCAAATGAATTTTGAACTTTCGCTTAATGTGGCAGCAACCCGCTGATAAACATTAGGGACACACTAAAAAGGGAATTTAATTAGCACAACGATCCACACCATACAAAATGTTGTCATTGTTGTTGTTTTTTTTTTTTGCGCGCGGAAAATCTGTGTACTGTGTAATGTGTTACACATTTTCCATACGAGTATAATGTAAGGATGCGGGTGTGTAGATATAGGTGTTTTGTTTTTCACCCACTCTGGGTGGAAGTTAAATGTTTGTTTGTTTATTTTTTTTTTAATTTTGTTCGAAACAATTTGTATTTGTGAGAGTAAAAAGTTTTCTAATGAGTTTAGCGGAAGTTAAACGAAATGAGGCGAAGTCCTTCTCGAGGTGTATCAGCATGGTTGGGTAGGTCGCGTCGCGTCCGTTCGTTGAAGTGGTCGGATTGAGATTCGGACGCCGATAGAGTTAATCGGATTTTAAGCACTTAATTACTGAAACATTTAGGTTGTTGTGTGAAGACAATATGAAATGAAAGAGATGTTGGGACATCTATTACATAATAGTCATTCGGTATGTATCGTTTGTTGGCGAGGGTCATGAACAGGGTTAGGTACATTTCTCTTCGTATATTATGATCCTATAATGGACCTTATTTGCTGATACTACTCATAGCGATTTAAGTTCTACTTAATGTGTCATGTATTTGCGTTTGAAGCTGTGAACCTTGTTAATTTGAGAGCTCCAGCCCTCCTATTTATGTTTCAACATTCCGTTTTTATTTTGAAGTGATATTCACGTCAACTTGGTTGCAAGTGCCAAGTTGACGACCAAATTAAGACTACATAAGTTGGGAATAAATGATTGGCAATTTTATATTCTCGGGGAACATATTTTGCATGAAAATATTGGATTTTAAATAAAAAGCAAAGTCAGCCGTCGGATGCGAAATATATTCGCTTCCATTCACGTTTCTTCTACAAGGTGGATTTTTCAAACTAAAAGATATTTACTAACGATCATAGGAATATATATATGTAGGCCTCATCCACTATTTGGATTCGCTCTAGATTCCTTTCACTATCTCCACGAGCGAACGACGCACAGACCTAAAAGACCACTATTCGGCTGACTACTAAATACACAAACCCATAAACTGCCATACCGACTTTATCATCGACAATAGTTTTTCTTCCTTTCCTTTTTAACTTTCTCCATTACGTAGTAAGAGAAAGATATTGTTTTCGTACAAAATTTCGATCTCGAAATGTTAATCAATTCTGACATTACGATGACAGAGGTACTAAAAAGAGTGGGTCGCAAAAATCTGTCCGGTCTGCCCGTCTGTCTGTCCGCCTATATGTTTGTCTGTCCGTGAGGCCTTCCACAGGCCTACAACCTAAACGGCTGCCCGGATTTCGTTCAAACTTCGGATTTGGAGTGTGTGGGCTTAAGGTTCGGGAACATTTTTTTTTTTTTGCAAGGTAACCTCTATATTAATGTTACTTCCCATATACAATTTTCGTACCAGTTTGATTTGAAAGCGGCTCCAACGATTTCAACCAAAATTGATTTCTAAGCTTAAGTAGGTGAGGTTGCCATGACTGCGTACCTAGTTTTTGGCTAAAAATTCGAATAACGCTACTTTTGAAATTCCGACATATCTCGAAAACGCGATTGTAACAAAATTTCATTTCTAAGGTAATGTGATCATTTACAACTTAAAAGCAAGCTTAGTTTTTCTCTATATTATCGTACAATGTGTTTTTGAAAATACATAATATTTTTTAAAACTTAGTTTTGTTTAGTTTACCTGAAAACAGCAGTAGCGATTTTGGGCAAATTGCAAACTTGGAGTCAAATTTACGTTTTCAAAATTATTGTGTACTAAATTTTCAATTCGAAGCACCGAAAACGAAAATTTTGAAAACTGCTCATACTTCAAAACCCCCACTTTCGATTCCGATAAAACTTTAAAAACAAAGTAATGCTTACATCACGAACAACATCATTCACTCAGTTTTCAGCTTATACTCGTAGTTACGCAATGGTATTTTTGACACTAGACATTTCAATATTTGGTACTGTTATGTCTGCATAATCTTACAAAAACCGCTCTAACGATGTTGACCAAATTACATATTGAAGATAACATCAGTATTCTACATAAGTTGTCGTACTTAGTTTTCTCCAAAAAAAAATCGAAGACGTCAGTTTTTGAATTATTTCTCAAAAATACTAATGAAATCAACATCTATGTATTTTCACATGTTGATTAGTCCGTCCATATGCTCGAGACTTGCAGCCTACGCGAATTTTGTCAAATATGTACCTAGGTATATTCTTTGAATACCTACTTCTATCGAAAATGCAACCGGTTGTAAATTAATACAAGGTGTACATAATCCTTAAAAGCGAGAAATAGTTATGACTTCCTATCAGTTGCTTGCAGTTCTTCCTTTTCCTTGTTCGTGTCGTATTATTCTCAATCATGACTAAAACGGCTGAGGGCGAGGGCTTCTGATATATTGAATGAAGACGTGTGTTGCATACCTAGTTGATGTGTCTTAGATTAAAAGCTTTTCTCACAATTATCTTATCTTCAGTTATTATAGAGCTCATAGAGCTAGTTTCGAATTGATAAATTTTTGGACAATACCATTCTCATCATTGCTGTTATGCGGAATGTGGCATTGACATAGCAACACAAACACACCTCCATACACACATTTATCAGTAAAATGAATGAATACCTCTCACACTCAACTACTCGCAAAACCCATATTTTGCCATCTACTCGTAAATCACTGGACATTTCAACTCAAACAAAAAATAATATTCTACCTACATAATACCAAAAACAAGAACACCGAAAATTAGAATTAAATTTTTCTGCATTTTCCCCCCAAACTCTTTTTTAACCAAAGGTATTTCTCCTCTCAGGCTTCTTCAAACTACAATTTTTTCTACTACTAAAACTATCCTTAAGAAAAAAAAAATACTTTTTCAAATACCATTAATCGGTATGGCAGTTCGTATTTTCTTTTCTTTTTCTCTTCTTTTTTTTTACAGCCGGATACCGGTAAAGCCGAAGAAAAATTCGGTATTACTGTAAGTCATATAAATAAATTCACTTTCAAAATTGTTCAAAGTCAAATAATTATACAAAAGAATTAACATTTCTGTTTCATTACTGTTTCACCAAAATAATATAAATTCCATATTCGGTTGTGTCACTCAAAGCTGTTAATGACAGATTTCTAATATAATAGTTGGTCAATGCTTGAGCGCAAATTTAAATGTTTTTTTTTTTTTGGTTTTTAGCAATATGAATGTTTTGTGTTTAATCTTGCATGACATGAGCTTAAATGTATACAATTACAATTTGTTTTTCATAACTATTGATGTGAAATTTGTTTTCGTAATATCCGTATTATGGTTTTTATTATGAGCAAGCTCACACCCGGTGGTGTCACTCTATCGGTTGCCAGTTATGTTTAATGTGTAGGGTGTCAAAAATAATATTTCCCAAAGGTGTCTTGCTGCTCTCAAAATGAGTAGGTGGGAATTTCCATTTTTTTGGAACAATTAACTTTGGATTCGACTTTGCTAAATGAAACCACTATTAAAGTTCAAATTCTCGAATTAAATCAAAATCTATCCCGCAAATGTGGACAACACCGTCAATAGCTTTTGTGTCTTCTAAGCATTGTTGCTGGAGCTAATAAAATGCTGTCAAACTAGCTTACTTATACTTACTTCTACTTCTACTTCTACTTGTGCACGCCACCTGAGGCGAGGTCTTCCTTGACTGCGTCGTCCCTCTGGGGTGGAGTCGAAGATTGTGCGGGCTGGAGCGTTGTTGCCCATTCGCTCTACATGTCTTAGCCATATTAGGCGCCCCAATGCGGGTCGATGTCGATGTCGCTGTACAGCTCGTATAGTTCGTCGTTGAACCTCCTTTTCCAAAACCCATCAACGCAAACAGGGCCGAATATTTTGCGAAAGGTTTTACGCTCGAAACGACCAAGAATATCCTCATCCTCTTGTGATAAGGTACATGCAGGACTGGTATGATAAGGGTCTTGTATAGAGTAATCTTGGTGTTTCGGGAGAGGTCCTTACTACTCAATTGCCGTCTTATCCCAAAGAAGCAGCGGTTGGCAAGAGTTATCCTTCGTTTAATTTCTGACGAGATGTTGTTGTCAGATCGTATAGCGGAGCCGACAGCAGATGCTTGGTTTTTGCCTCATTAACTGCCAGTCCCATTTTTGCCGCTTCCAGCTTCAATACTAGTAAACGCACCAGCGACATCCCGCTGCGTTCTGCCAATAATGTCTATGTCGTCAGCGTTAACTAGCAATTGCACAGACTTGAAACAAATTGTGTCACTGCAGTTGACTTTTGAATTTCTTACAATTTTTTCAAGTATTATCGCATCACCTTGCCGGAATCCTTTTTTGACATCGAAAACTTCTGTGAGGTCGTTAACAACCTTGACGGAGCAGCGAGAGTTTTCCATCGTCGTCCAGCACAGACTCACGAGCTTTGCTGTCAAACACTGTCAAAAAATTGGTGTTGACTTATGGAAAAGGGTTAACCTGGACTTCTTTGGATTGAAATGACTTCATTTCGAATTTTATACTTTAATAAATTGAGGCAAAATTCAACAAAAACTAAAGTTTCTGTTTAGAACATAAAAGCCCCAGAAGAACTAACCGTATACGCATGTACGTACAAGTACATTTATGTAATTCTGTATCCTTTTTGTTTTAACATCTTCAATTATATACCAAATCGCTGCAGCAAACAATACAACGTATCAAATCACACAGGTCCTCTAGCCACATACACAGTCCATAATACATATACAGGCGCCTATTGTGAACGTCAAACTGCCGCCTATGGAATATCACACACACACCCACCCACTCTTCAACAGTCAGAACTTTGGCAACATCCATCGAAGTCAGCTTGAAGTAAATTAGCAAAACAGCTCAGGAACCTGACTAACAATAAAATAAAATTAAACGAAAACCTAAATAGGATAGGCTGGGTTAGGATAACACGAGATGAATACCAAATTAGAAATTCTCGATGTGTATCCTTGCATAGGAATCAATCTGCCACCCCAAACCAACTCTCCTTCTATAAAATATGTGAGCCTGAGTAACTGACTGTGACGAACAGACCGACACAGCGAACGAGAGTGCGGGTAAAAGAAGGAGAACTTTGAGGCCAAAAGGATCCCCACATCATCCTTTCTAAGAGCTAACAAACAAACAGTAAATTTGCACAATTCTCTCCCTCTCGCTCGGTCGGTCCTCCCAATTTATTTACCCACCACCGGCCTTAAAACCAAACCAACAACCCACCCAGCGCCCACATTTGAAATTGATTATTTGCCATTTCATTCACAACGTTGCTCCGGTTCTGATCCGATTTAATTGTCCTTCGTTAGCTAAGGGGCTAATTAAAAATACCAAACAAACAGTAAAGAAAAAACGAAACGAAGTAGGTACCCAGACAATGGGAACGGCAACGGCAGCAGCATTACAAACGATTCCACACACTCAGGCAGCTGAGCGGGAAGACCGAAATTAGTCAGTCAATCACTTTTATCATTCGAATTTGGAATTACTTTGAAGAATTATCAACTCTACGTTGACACAAACACAAACACAAACATACATCATCATCAGAGTGTTTGTGTGGGAAGCTGGAAGATCAAAGCCATATTAGTTGTTGTACCTTATCATGTCCTACAGGAATGTTCTCAGGACGCCCTCAAATCTCTCAATCTAAGTGACAAACTTTTGTCGGTGTGTGGCAGTTGTTGTTAACAGAATGAAATTCAAACACTGTCGGGTTCGTAGGTGGTGTCTGCATTAGAAATGGCTCGTAGTCCCCGAACCAAAACCCCACTCAGGCATTGATTGATCCGATGTTGATTGATGACTAATTAAATTTCGGTTATTTTTGATGAAAGGTATTGATGGGCGGTGATGTTAATTTAATATACAAATTTTCCTCTGGGAGTAGCAATTTTGGTGCGATAAATAGCCCGCATGTCGTGTCCTCTGTCCTGTGTGCGGCCTATGGGACATTATGTGGCCTTGTTGCTGATTGTTTAGTTCGTTTCTGGTTATTAGTTCAAAATTAATGCTTGAGGCTGGTTTTTAGGTAATATTTTATTTTAAATCGTACAGCCGAAACACGTGTTAATGGAATCATTAATTGAGCGCGATATATCTAATAGCTTTCGAATGAATTTTGTGCTTAAATGTCAGACCGATTTTTGGGTGCATGTGTAAACTGTGGCTTACATTCCAAATTTAATGCAAACTACTTTAATTTAACGAACGAATTTCTATTAGGGTTAATTCCGTCAATTACTTAATTCCATTTAATGTAGGTCTATAATTTGAACTTTCACTTGTACCCACACAGTTTGCCATTTGATTTAATTCTGTGGGGTACTTGCATGCTATCACCTGCATCTGAAAGCTGATTATATCGTGGAAAACTACGCCAAAGTAGGCGCAAAGTCATCAATTTGTTTGCAGCTAACGCGGCGGATATCTCATTCGAGTTTGGAATTAATTATTTACCCTCCCTAGAACAGTAACAATTTTCAAGTCAATAAGTTTGCTTGTATAATCCTTCGGGGTATACACATCAGGAACGGGGGTACTGTCACCAAATCCGGTCTCATCGCTTTCCCAGAACATTTAACCTAAATACCGTTGTGACGAGATAAACTTTTTATTCGGGAATTAATCAAACCGTATAATGAGAAAAGTATACATTTTTGACAAACATAGCGGAATACTTTAATTAGTTTTTAAGTATCTTTTTCTCAGTATCTGAGTATCTCTTATCTCTTTTTGTTCTTGCTTCGGCAGAACATATACTAAAAATCTTTTATCTCAATTCAAAGCTCTGGCTACAAGGCAGAAAAAAAAGTTGCACGTTATGGGCAGCTAAAAGCTGAACTGAAAACACCTACGAATGACATTGGTCGCGTTCAGGGTGCGCTGACAGTGACAGGCTCTTATTGAAGGATCATTCGCTAATATAAAGTCTACGAATTCGACATGAGGAGCTGTACATTATGTGGACTTTGCGGGTCTTAATGCAGTCGAGAAGAATCAATGAATGAGTATGATAGTTCTCACGGGACACATAAAGGACTACTAGCAAATAACCCTCCCTGTGTCCAGTCGGGTAAAAATGAAAGCATTTGCAGATATAAGATATTTAACTTCTGCTTTTACGTTGGATTATTGGCTGAATTTTTACATTTTGCTTCAGATTTTTATATTGAGAGATATTCGAATCAGAGCACCATTGACGGGTCGTTTGTCGTCTCTCTACCACTATAAATCTTACTCTCTGGATTTCTCCAGAGTTCTTACCTGGGTTCAAATCCTAGAGTTAACGTTAGCTTCTGTTTATGTGAGATCTGTCTCCACCCTATGATGTCCCAAGAGGGAGCTGGTCGAAATTCTGTCTTGCAAAATTCTGCCTTTTAACACAAAAATTCTGCTTTTCAAAATTATGTTTTTTTTTTATTCTGACAGGCAATATTTTAAACAAATAAATTCGAATAATTACGAATTTAAATTCTGTTTTACAAAATTCTGCTTTACATTTTTGAAAAAAATAATTTTGACCTCGCCAGAATTTCTTCTGTCAGCCAAAGATGGACATTGACACAGTATATGTGCAGCTGTCTCAGATTCCTCCAGGCATAGTTTGGAGGTATCATCCTCTCTGAGGCCTATCTTCCATGTCCTGTAGACAAAGCCACAACCGACTTCAGTGTTTCTCGACTCATGCTTAGAACTCTTCTTTGAGTGGAGCAGGTCGGCCTCTTAATTGCCATTTTAGCCTGCTTCCATTCGTTCCAAAAATGAAAAATTCTAGCAAAACGATTGGATGTGATTAGCTAGGTCTAGGGGCCTTACCGACCTGTTGCTCCAACTTGTTCTTTTATTTATCTACTATTTGAGACAAAGTCAACTTTTTTGGCATAAGTCTTGAGTCACAACTCTGTAAAAATTGATGGTATATTCTCCGACCAAAGACACTACCTACTTGACAAGTTGGTGTCTAACGTTTTGCATGTGATTGCCAAAGCCAACTAATGTCGCTACGTCTACTTGTGATTGCCAAAGCCAACTAATGTCGCTACGTCTACTTGAAAACCTTTCACGACTTGTGAGTATAAAAATATACTGGCAGAGGTTATTTAAGACGGGTTGCCTATGATTCCAAATAGGCTGTAATTTTAAACCGAATGATAAAAGTGGTCGCCTTTACACAAATTTAAATGTAGTTTTCAAAATTATTTCTTGGAATAATTTTGAAGGCATTACTCGTAATACTTAATAGTCTCCTGGAAAAAATGTCTTCCAATTTTTAGGCTGCTACATTGTCTTTTAGGGCCTTCATAAACATCAAGAAAAAAAACCTCGGTATTGTTTGTTTTTGTTTTGCGCTTGCTAACAACTACTCGAAGTAGGTATGGCCCGAATGTCCTTCTGAGGTTTCATTAATACTATCATGTTCGAAGTGAACAGTATAGAGAAAGCTACACAGGAACGCTCTGCTTCTAGAATATGTCGTATTTTTGAAAGTAAAGCCACATTTAATGTGGTGAGCAGTGCCATGATTTTATTGTTTCAAAAGACTAATCGGAGCCTGTAACCATTGTGTCTTAGTGTCAGCATAGGAACTATTTTATAAAGCTAAGCCTCATCTGGTTTGAGAAGGTGGCCCTACAACATGTTCTTCCGATATGGCATAGACGCTCGTACTACCCAAATACTCTGCTTCATTTTCTAAAAATCAGAAGCTCCAAAAAATAAATTCCTTTCTTACAACTGAGATTTAAACATTCAACAGAACTTACCAAACCTATACATCTATTGTATTCCAAGCAAGATTCACAGTGAAAACCGTTATTTCAATATTTATATGAATACTCTCAAAATTACCTTAATTATGTAGGTACTGTACAAAAAAGTGTACACAACACTTACGAGTCATATTTTATGAATGTTTATTCAAAAGCTTGACTTTTTATCGTTGGAAAAAAAATATCAAAGGAGAAGCCAACCGCTGCAAAGTTTGCTTTACCATTAGCCTCGTATCATAATATTATACAGACGATAATTAAAATTAATTAATTACATTACTTTTGTTTATTTTTATTTTTGTTTTAAATTGCCAATCATTTCTCATGAGCACAAAGTTTTGAATCACTTAAAAATAAAATTGTATAATTTCCATTAAAATCCTTAAAACGTTCGTTCTTCCATTCGTGCCGTGTTTTGTTGTTTTTGCTCTCAATAGGTGCCGCCCACAAACCAAACCAAACTCGAGGGCGAGAAGGTGATGTTCTCATGCGAGGCGAAAGCCATGCCTGGTAATGTCACCGTTCGATGGTTTCGTGAGGGTTCACCCGTACGTGAGGTGGCCTCGCTAGAGACGCGTGTCACCATTCGTAAGGATGGCTCCCTTATAATAAATCCAGTTAGTGCTGATGATTCCGGACAGTATCTGTGCGAAGTATCAAATGGTATTGGAGATCCGCAAAGTGCTTCGGCTTATTTAAATGTTGAATGTGAGTAAAGCGGCAGTTGGTTTTTGGGAAAAAAAATAAATAAATATAAAAATGTTATCTTTTGTATAGATCCTGCCAAAGTGACCTTCACACCAACTGTACAATATCTACCCTTTCGTCTAGCCGGTGTCGTTCAATGTTATATTAGATCGAATCCACCCCTACAGTATGTGACGTGGACCAAGGATAAGCGTCTCCTCGAGCCATATCAGACCAAGGACATCGTCATCATGAACAACGGTTCGCTGTTGTTCACACGCGTCAATGAGAATCATCAGGGTCGCTACACATGCACCCCGTACAATGCTCAAGGCACCCAGGGCTCTTCGGGTCCGATGGAGGTGCTGGTGCGTAAGCCGCCCGCATTCACCGTTGAGCCCGAGTCGCTGTATCAGCGAAAGGTTGGCGACAGTGTTGAGATGCATTGCGATGCTATCGAAGCTGAAGGTACACAACGACCCACAATTAAATGGCAACGACAGGATGGCCTTCAGCTGACGGAATCGCAAAAAAGTCGTGTGCGAATCAATGGCGGTAATATAACCATTGAAAATCTGAGACGCGAGGACTTTGGCTACTATCAGTGTGTGGTGTCGAACGAAGTGGCCACCCTAATGTCGGCAACCCAGCTAGTCATCGAAGGCACTCAGCCGCATGCACCGTATAACATCACGGGTAAGGCGACCGAGTCTTCGATAACGCTGCAATGGATGCCCGGGTACAGTGGCGGCCAAGAGTACAAGCAGGACTACACGATATGGTATCGGGAGGCTGGTGTATCCGATTGGCAGACGATATCGGTGACACCATCTGGTAGCACTCAGGTGACCATTAACGGGCTGGCACCGGGAATGACCTATGAGTTCCAGGTGGTCGGACGGAATGCTCTCGGCGATGGTATGATGAGTAAAGTGATGACAGTGCGGACACTTGGTGAGTCTTTTCACAACACTTTTCCAAACTATAAACTGTAAAAAAAATATTATGATTTCTGTCTTATCTGTGTGTGTCACTGAAGATGCCCCAGCAGCGCCTCGTAATGTCAAGGCTGCAACCCAACCTCCAGATCATGTGTTTCAACATATGCCAGATGATGCTGGTAAGACAAGATACCGAGTGACAAATGATTGCGAACGCAATTTATCATTTCAACTAAAAGTGTTAGATAAATGTTCTGTGTCGCTTTGGCTGCTGTGTAAGTGGTCAAGATGGTGGAAGAATCTCCGACGACCTCTTGGCGCACAGAAATTTTAACTATCTATGTGTATTTGTTGTTCGTTTCAAATCTATCACCTTTTAATGTGACATATTCCCGAAGTTAGCATATTTTGCAAGTGTTTATTTCACTTCATTCCTTGTTTCGTTTTTATTTAAATGCTTACATTTTAAAGGAGCATGTGTTCCCAATTTTTCTTTTTTCTTTCGCTTAAGTTTATTTGTTAAGTGAAATATTTGTAAATTGCAAAGTAAAGGTCTTTAATTGGCCGCAAACTGATGACCAAAATCGACGTATGCGACAAAATGGACGCTGGAATTGAGCTTAGATATGTGGAAATGAAGTTTGTAAATTTCTTCAGACTAATATACTGATATATGGAACTAACGCAACTCGTTTTTTAACGATGAAAAATGTCTGTAAGTGAACGGTGCATGTAGGTTTTGTGGGCTGCGCAGTCACATTTTTTTTTAGTTTTGTTTTGTTTGAAACACAGCTTTGAGTCTGATTTGAAGAAAGTCGAAAAGGTCTTCTGTGTCGTAGATTATATTTCAGTATGCGATGGGACGATTAGGTTGATCGACCATTTTCTTCTGTAATCTCGTAAATAAGTGTGTTTTGCTAATAAGAAAAAAAGTATCAGAAGAAAGTTGAAAATGGTGGTGAGCTAAGTGTCCTTTGCATTAAATACGAACAAGTAACTCCGTAGGATTATATTTTCCAGCTTATACTTCTTTTTCAAAAATCCCTGGCTCTGCCATCTTGTATTAAATGTGTTGACTATTTTTCGAAGAGCAAACAGCTACATTCAACATTCAAAGTATCCCCGTACGTTGATAATTCCTCTGCTATCCTTGCGACCCCATTATAAAATACGATTTCTAATTTTCCGCTCATGTAAGGTTGTAGTGTTTCAACCTACATATTTCAGTGGAGCCATCTGATAAAAAGTTTTCTGTTCAATGTCATAACCGTCAAATGAAAACTTCATTCAACTCGGATACATCCTGTAGCACACACACTTACGCCGCGCTGCATAAAGACAGGTTCTATTTTATGCACCCGCAAGTGGCATGCACATGTCACGCAATGCTTATTTATAATTTGAAGTCAATATCCTTCAAATGTCACGCTACATTTTTCAGTCAAAGTTGGAGGGAAAAGTCGAAACAAAACACACACACACACACCCGCTGATACGTTCATACAAGTGCACTTTGTAAAATAGAAGAAAATGCGGAACGCTAATTACAGAAAAATAATAATAATTTCCAACACAGCAAAATGGATAGGGGGCACAATTTGCCAAAGGATATGAGTGAAATAAGAATAGTGCCAAGGTTAACGATTATCTCACCCCCATAACGAAACGTTGTGCACACCATACTGTGTTGCGTGTGTGTAATGTTTAATTGTCACGCAACCTTGTGCAATGCGAAAGAAAACTGTTATTTTCCTTCGTCCTAGTTTCACATTGTTTGTATGATTTTCTTTTTTGTTGTTGTTTTTTTCTTTCGTTTTCATTTTCATTTGAATTTTCTTTTCTTTTATATCGTTTTTCCAGACACCGCATTAGAATTCTATGAAATGTACTTTCGAACTGATTCAAACGGCTCGGTTATTTATTATCCTCCGAAACTTAAGCTGCGAGGTATACATACAACACACATACCAACATGTAGTATAAACAATAATTACCAAATTCTTTTAGTTTATTTTTCTTTTGTTTTCTTGTAGATTTGCTTTACACATATACTTAGAAATTTGTTTTGTTTTCATTTGGAAGTTCGTATCCTTTCTCTGGGATTGATTTGGTTTAGTTTGGTAGTTTAGTTTTAATTTTCTATTCAACACACACTCAACTATCGTTCTCTGTGGGTAGGTGTACATCATAATTTGTTTTCTCCCTCCGCTCCCCAACAGCAATAAAATAAAACACGAAACATTTGCTGTTAGAGGGGGAACGGGTAAAAAGGATTTCACGGAATTTATTGTGGAAATCCATTTTAATTTCTGTTTAGACACAAAACATTAGCTATCCTATATGGCTGAGGATAGAGGACAAATTAAAAATATAAAGGACAAGAAAAAAATAAACATAAAACGGAAAAACAAACAGACAAGGATAAGACAAGGCAATTTACACACGGAAAGAAATATTCTTATCCTTTTATACAGACAGAACATTCATGTTGGAGTAGATGAAATGACAAGTGTTATAGTGTCCTTTCAGGACGAGAATTTGAATGGAAAAAAAAGAAAGCACCACCTCTTCCTTGGATTAAATTAGAGGAAAATGAAATCCTTCTTCTCTCTGTTATGTGTGCGGTGTAGGTGTCCTTCGTTCAGGGGAGACAGAAATTAAAGTGGTTCGTTTTAGAAGATAAATATGCCATCGTCCGCTTTTCATTTCATTTTTACCAACGTCGTCCTGGGAGATTTACACTTGCAGCACACGGATATTTCTTGTACTCGTACCTGTTGTGATAATTTGTGACCTTAGTACTAAATTTGAATTTATTACATTATGTATGCTGCGTTTCGTATAAATTAAAATTCTCTCTCCCATTGGTGGTAGTGGTAGTAATTATTTTTTTAACACGAGTTTCTCTTGTGTCATTTGCATGTTGTACGAATAACTCCGACAACCTCTATAGCATGTTGTTAGGCTTAATTTATGAATAAGCCGGATTTAGCCCTTCTAATCCTTGCCCATAATATAATTTAACTCGAAAAGAGTAAGCAGTAAAAAAACACACACACACATATTTCAATTACGAATTTTTGGTGTAGATAAGCACAAGAATGGCCGACAGCGTGCCGTTATGATACGTTTGGTGTATTTTATTTTTACCACACAAGTTTCGCCAAGTAGCAGAAGCAAAACAAAAAGGGATAACAAATAGGTGAAATTGGTAAAAGTTGGTTATTTATGAGAAAAGTTTAATTAAGCAATTATGAAAATTTTGCGCGCTGTTCTTATTAAATTATCATCGCATGAGCGGAACGTAAATTGCTGTGGCGCAATGTGGGTGGCAGAAAAAAAAAACAGGACATTCCGGGAACGCGGTATCCACTTTTTTGCCAAAGTGTATTTTCCTCTATATATAATATTTTACAGTGTTTTTGTGTTGTCCTTGTAACGAAGATCAAAAATTAAATTTCAACCCCACATAGGAAACGGTTTATGATTAAGGTGGAAGGGAATCAAATTGGGTTAGGAAAAATTATTTTCGTGATGGAAATATCAACGGGGTTGTACCTATACAATAAACGAATATTGAATTCATTAATTACAAAAAAAGGAGCATTAGGCGGTGGTCTGACCTTGGTTAAATATATTGCCGTTTGGGAGCAAACCCAGCAGTTTTGTAATTAAGAGTCGTTAAAATCTGAAACACAGAGGGTTTTCGTCGTTTAAGGTCAGTGTGGAATGTTGCTGGAAACAGCATGGTCATGGTCGGAAAGTCTATTCCAACTTGATGTGATTAGTATGACTTTGGTCATTAGGGGTAATTATTTTTTTTTTTATTTTTGCAATATGCAAATGGCTTTTCTAGTGCAGGTGTTGGTACTTATATAGGATGTTGGATATAAATACCTTTTCTCAGTGGAATGGAAGAACATTTCTGGCCTGAAGATTTATTGCAGTACATTTGTCTTAGTTCATCTTAATTTGTTATCTAGAGGCGTAGCTGCATTAAACTTGTTTTAATCGTAACATTGGCCTTTGTTTACCATTTTCATAGCCGGAAATATATTCACTAAAAAAGAACTCAATTTGTGATGCCTTTTGACCGTTAAATAAACACAAGTGGAATTAGCTCGAAACGATAACTTCAAAAACTAAAAGAAAATTTAGAAAATTTTAAATTGTGTTAAATTTTATTACCTGTATCTATAAAAATCGCGAAAATGGTTCTAAACAGTAATTGTCATGATGTTTAGTAGGGAACAAATTGTTTTCATTTTAAATGTCGAAATGGTGTTTCAAAAATGATTGATTACGAAATTTTTTACTTGAGACCTTGAATTTAAAATACTTAGCTTTTGTGAAAAGTATAGGCAATCTGCACGGTGAAGGATCTTACTTAAATTTCTTAAGGTGGCAAAATTTGCGAAACTTTGCATACGAAATATCGAAAGCTTCTAACTCAAATGCGAATGTTGCTCCCATTTTGGTTACACTTTGATTGGAAAAGCTCTTTGCAACATGAACCGAAAAATTCTAATGTGACGTTACATATTTTTTAGCACCTTGTACTTATTTTCGCATTTTCTACACATTTTCCCCAGCTCATATCTTATAGTTAGTATTATAATTTTTCTCCAGCAATGCATGGTTTTTAAATTGCATGATACGTATGTAGGTATACCTGTTTTATTTAAAATTTAAAAATAATATCCATGTTAACACAGAATTTTTTGTACAATTTTTCTCTACAGGTCCGAAACCCGGTCCACCACGTAATCTAACCGTTACTGAAGTATCAAATGGCTTTTTAATATCATGGCAATCACCACTAGAACGTGCCCATATCGTTAAATTCTACACAATTAAATATCGTACAGATGCGCAATGGAAAACCCTCAATCGTGGTCAAATACGCCCAGAAGAAACGCAATACTTAGTTAAGAATTTAGTTGGCGGTCGTACATATTATTTTCGTGTTCTAGCAAATTCTGAAAAAAGTTACGAGTCCAGCGATGAAGTTAAATTCCCTGTACCGGCTCGCGTCAAACATAAAGCAATTACGGCCGGTGTCGTTGGGGGGATCCTGTTTTTTATTGTTGCGATCATTTTATCGGTTTGTGCCGTAAAAATTTGCAATAAACGTAAACGACGAAAACAGGAAAAAGGTAAAACCAACTGTTACTCTAGGCTAATAAAGTAAAAACTTACAATTTGATGGCTTATTATCTGGGATGCTGTTGCGAGTCTAAAAGATTAACTTTTCCTTTAAAACAGTAAACTATTAGTATTGTAGAAAACTGAGTATTAATATTTCGTTTACACAAATTTAAATTGAACATTGGCTTGGAAATAATTCAAACATAGTATAAAAAAATTATTCAGGGAATCCAGGGCTATTTGGTTGTAAAGATTAACATCCAATTCGGGCCTGCAAATTTTGTTTATCGTTTTAAATTTCTTACTAAGCTTTATTGATATAAAATTGCTTTTGGGTTTTTTTTTATGTTTTCTCGTGTAACATTTTTTGGTGTGCTTGACGTAGTGTGAGTGTTTGCTTTGCGATTTTTATTTTAAATAAAATGAAAAACCAACAGACTATACGATAGAGGCTTGTAGAATATGCGTTTCAGCTTAAAAACATCACTAACGCCAACTGTACTGGTGAAACACAGCCACATTTGACATATACACAAATAATTACACGGTAATGCAATCCTAGTTATACGATCAGAGAGAACACTCAAATTTATGCTTCGATAAAACAAATTTTACAACTACAGATTACTGATTTATTCGCCAGATGCTTTCCCTTGTCGGATGTATAAATTATTCTCTGCCCTTGTAACATTAAATTAAATTATTTGTAAGCCTACCAAAGTAATTTGCATAACAGTTAAGCGGCTGTTATCCCCTAACAGATTGTTTTTAAGATTCCTTTATCAGCTTACAGCACTGACCATTATCAGCGGACATTGCACACACACATACGCTGAAGTCAACATTTACAATTAACGATTGCATCATTATAAAATAAGTGCAATGATTAAACGAGCAAAAAAAAGGAACCTACTTTTTACCGTCCACGGTTCATGTATTTTTTTTTTTTCCTTTTGGACTGACACAAAGGCGATTAATGTTTTACAATTGATTTACACTCCCGCTTCACCCAATGTTTTAAATTTATTTTCATCCCAATACTATGTTAATTAAATGTCCCAGATGCTAGGTAAAATGCTGATTAAAAACCAAACAGAAAAAAAAAACAACAGAGAAATCAGTGTACATCAGATGGTCTACGACCGCCCACGAACCAACCTCGAATTTAATTTGAATTGCAAAACTGTCCTCTTTTGACGCGCTCCTATACGCACGCATACATACAGGCGCACCTTATATAACATTACGTTGTTATGTTCACTGACAACAACAATACAGGCTGGACTGGCAAAAGCGTCCTTAAGTTTGAAAATGATTTCAGTTAAACCAAACAAAAAAAAATATGCATTAGCGACAGAAGTGTATACCTATACAGGAGCGGAATTAAGGACGAAAAATAAAATCCATTCGGACGTGCAAAACAATGTCATTTAATTAGTACACACCACGTGAAAGCGATTTAATTTAAATTATCCCTTTTTTTGGGGGGAATTCCATTTTAAAGTTGTCGGACCCAAATTCAGTAAGGGTAAGTTTTTGTTATGGAATATTATATACATGAAAGGCTTTCTGCGATATGAACTTCAACCCAGCCCGAGAACTTCGTGACCATTTGTCGGCCAACCCTCGTTATAAATGTTCTAATTGACAAAAACTAGCACCCAGGTCAACAAAAAACCTGCCTGCTGTCAAACATACATGACAAGCTTTTCGAACGCCCCCATGTTCGCTAGGATTGCAAACTCACACCGAAAACACCACACACAATATCAGTACAACAGATGACATAATGATTGCAGTTGAGACTTTATGTGCATGAAATTTGAAATGAAAAAAAAAAAACATTGCTTTGATTTCTCGTTCTTAGTTCAATTCTATCTTCTTTTTTGTGGTTTATTCGAAAAGTAACAAAGCAAGATACAAAATATTATAAATAGATTTTTTTTCTTCAATTTACTTAAATTTTAAATAAAAATTTGTTGTGGAAAATTATCGGTCTTAGTTCCATCGTTTCTACTGCCCAGAACTAAGATCCTGCAATATAGGATTATTAACGATGCTACTGCAACGTCTTTTATTTGTATGGGCAGACGTTTTTTGTAAAAAATTCACGCACAAAATTGGTAAAATACCCCAAAACGACAAACCTTGCGCAACTAGTATAAGCATTAAACAAAAATCATATACGCTGATAAAGTGCTTATATGGAATCTTGTACAATATCTAAATTTCAACAAAAAAAAAAAAACAGCAATTTGTCTAAAATTTAACAATTTATTATATTTCTCTTAGATATTATTTAATTTTTTAATATAAACAAAACAATAAAAAAAAAACACAAGTAAATGGGGTAAGTCTAGAAAATCCTTCAATGTTATGTCGGATTCGTTCGGAAGGTAGAGATGACTTATCTGATTATGATGATCAAATTAAAGGCACATTTGGTGCTATTGTAAAGCAAAATCAGATTTGTCTGTCAGTGCTCCCATCTCACTTAGATGATTGTTTATGAGTGGTAAAAAATACTACATTCCACTTTGAAATATATAATTTAGCCATTGTGAAACATTTTTATGATCAAATCGACACTTTGTAAAGGGTTCTGTTTTTTTTATGAAACCATGTTCATAAGTGGCTTTTTGTGTTGCATGATTGTTTTTTTTTTTTTTTTTACTTAAATTCGATGTTGTAGAAAGTTTTGCTCAAATTGATACTTTTGTTCTTTAGCTCATGTTCTCATTATACATTTTTGTATATGTAATATCACTCATACCCCTTACTGTCTGAATAGTTGTTCCTGAAATGAGTAGGAAATATTATAGCACGAGAAATAGGTGAATTTAATACTCTCTCCGTTTTAAAATTTTTCAAAAACATTCGGCATTACCAATAATCAACTTTAGTCTGCCAGTTTACGCAAAGACTCCACACTTTCCAAAATCCCTTTACCAATAACCAAATATAAATGCCATGTTTATCTCGGACATTAACTAAATTTTAAAGACAAGTGTTGCCAACCGTCTAAAATCACGGTATTAAAATTCGTAATAGGAGCGAATTTAAATACGCTTTTGTTCCACCTGAGCGTCTACAATTATAAATTAATTGGAGTAAATTGTAAATGTCTTCTTGTTTTATTCGTTGCAATACAACAATGCAAATGGTTTTTAAGTGTAACAAACAGCAATGGCAACAATTATAAAAGATTCTTAAAAATTTGTCGCAAGTAAATTTGAAGTCTAATTGTTTGTTGGTAGCGTTTCACAAATGCTGTACATTTTTACTAAAGCTGACATCCAACTTATTGTCGACATTAGTGTTTGATTATTAGTAAGGCCGATTGAAAATAGGTTTTAGTGATGCCCTGAAAATAATACTGTAGATCAGCATCAGTTCAGATCAGTTCAAATTCATCACTTGTTAAGTATAGAAATATTTGTGTTCGAAAATTATTAAGAGTCTTCTTTTCACAGTTTTGTACTAGGTTGATACATGAGTTTTTACCTCTCAAGAGACCGGATTTAGGGCTGTAGCTCTTTTGTTCTTAAATTTCTACATATTATATTTATTTACCAAATAATGTGGCTGACCAGCGGTACTTTCAACTCTTTGCCATTATATACCTACACTGTTTATCCTTGTCTGGTAATGCCTTCTCTAGAGGATAACTTAGCCGTTTAAGTTCTTGTAACTCTTTATTTGTGAGTCTACATCTAAGTTTAAATTCACGTCAGCACTTCTGCAGAGTATTGGATAATTCTTTGGGGAAATATGTTTTTTTTCTCAAATATAACATTCTTTTCCCATTTTCTTGCATAAGGCTCAAGGCTGCATATCATCTTATGCCTTTTTGCTGTTTTTCCCTCTTACCAGCTTAAACGTCAACGGAAAGGAGGCACAAGAAAAAAGAACACAATAAATTACCACAAGCCAAAGCGCAAACGCTTCCCAACGAAAGAATATACAAATTTCATGAACCAGAAAGAGTTGGCCGATTGCGAAGAAAGAAAAACAAAATTTTGATCATAATTAAGCCCTTTGTTTCTCAAAGAAATGCATAAAAGTTTAGTGAGTAGTTTTAGGGTGGCGCGTTAACAAATTAACAGTCCGGAACTCCAAAAGAAAATTTACCATTAATTGTAACAGGCTGTGTACCTATAACTGAACTGTCTTTGTCCTATTCATATGATTTTGACCATCACACAAGTTTCTTAAAATTGTGCACACTATTTCCGCTACAGCACTCTTATTACTAGCTATCTTTCTTAAGTTGGATTTTTTTAATAAGAAAAAAACCGATTTGATCATAAAAAAACGTTTCCGACCTTACCCCTATTCACAGTCGAACAAAAGTGAGTGCTTTCAAAAATGTCTTAGTTACAAACACCCGCTGTAGCTCATTTATGCAATGGCACCATAGGGTGGATAGACTGGAGAATAAAATTCAATTAATCTCCATTGTATAATGTATACTCCCCATTTTGCACATCAATTTTATTTTTCCTTTAGTTACATATCATCATCCGCCTTATTTTGATTCAATCAAACAAAACCCTCTTATTAGTCAACTCAACATAACAATGTAAACACAAAACAAACACACCCACCGAAGCATACGCACACACATACACATACACGCACACACAGACACATTTCATTCGAATTCTATCCTTATAAAAGAATAAAAATATAAATTCAATATTCACCCGGCAATAACCGACCTCGAAAGTTCTACTTAACTTTCAAGGAAGGCATCATCAGCATCCTGGACCATCAAATTTCCATAACTTTCAATCTGAGCCGTGTCCTAATATATATATTTTTGTGTGTGCTCCCCTCCATGATATGCTATATACATATAAAACAAAACTATAAATAGTAAACCGAAAATGCAAATATATTAATCTATATAAATATTTATTTGTTTAGTGCGAATGTTAAAAAAAAGGCAAGTGTGTATACATAGATATAGTATAAACTTAACATAACAATAAATTAGAATTAAACGCCAAATGAGTATAAGCTTTACACTGCTAGAAACTAAGTGCTGATGTTGACTATGCGGTGATGGTAAATATGCATCCCCTCCCCCCTCTTCTTTGTAAATATACATAAATGTACTCTAATGTTTGTTTGAATTAATATGAAAATCGCATTTGCAAATCAAGAGATTAAAACTAACAATAAATTTTGCTAAAAGTAATCTACTAAATACGTGTTAAAAGTAATGACATAAATAGATTATGATAAAATATAGTGAATGTAATGGTGGTGGAGTATAATTGTTCAATGTTCTATTAGTGACGGAAAAGCAAGCAAAACAAAATATATATATTTTAAGGATGGCCAATGCTATAACCCAATTAATTTTAGAAATAATTCGATTACAGAGTTCAACATGGTAGCTTGCAGGATGACCGATGCCCGTAACATTGCTGCCAATCGTACGGGCTCTAATTCCAGTGGTCAAGTGCCTTTAAAAAAGTGAGTATTCTGTTTTCGTTTAGATCGAAGATCAAAAATCAATACAACTATATTTATATGCAGCAGAAAAGTAATTCATTTTGTTTCGTCATTCTCTTCATTATTGTTTTTGTTTTGCATAACTCGAAAAAAAAAAAAATTAAATACACATACACACAGGAATGATTCCGAATATTATCGGGATTACGAAACCGTTTTTATAGTTCCAGGCCCATCATGTCATAACCAAAATCGTAAGCAATCCATTACAGTAGTTGTTCATTATTTTCATTGTGTCATGTCCATGTCCATGTCACCGTTTTAATGTGGTATTTTTTTTGTTTCGTTTTCTGTTTAACCTATTTGTTTGTTGTCCCCGCTATCGGTTTGTGTTTATGATTTCAATTTAGCATGCTCATACGTTTTATAGTTTTCGTGGTTATTTTGTGGGAAGGTTTATTTGTATTTCTTCTCAAGCTGCTTATAGTTGACGACGCTGGAGAAGAAAAATTGATGAGTCCTTGTACCACCTTGTACAAATTATTTCTGTATTCGAAATACAGAATTGGCGGGAGTTGCAGTCTTTTAGCATTCAACATACAATTAAGCGAAGAACTTAAGCCTATTAGTGGCAGAGCCAAAATGAGCTTGAGCTTTTCTTACCTTTTAGAGAGTGTCTTCATAACGTTTGTTTAAGTTATTATTAAAGATAAAATCGTTTATTCTGAAAGAATGTAATTATATAAATTTTGATGATTTTTAAGAATGTTTTTCAACAAGAATTGACATTTGTCCTTTTGGCTTAGGCCCTAGTTATTATAACGAAACCGTAAAAATGTTCTTTTGCTTTTTTTGACGACGTTAGGTTGAACTCAATCTTGGTTTTTAAATATTGCTTATGAACTATAAAGCTATTTTAACAAAAATAAATTAACAAATAATCTTTAAATTTTGTAGAAAAATAATTTATTAACTTCTTCCGATCTACTTCTCGGTCAATTCCGCAACAAAAAACCAAATCATTCCACTAAAATACTTCATTTCTTTACTGTTCCATCTGTCAGGAATTTTTAAACTTTCTCCATTACGTATAGAACGAGAAAGATATTGTTTTCGTACAAAATTTCGAACTCGATAGGTTAATCAATTCTGATATTACGATGAGGAACTCA
Organism: Cheilosia vernalis; assembly: GCA_949126925.1. Lineage (NCBI taxonomy): Eukaryota > Metazoa > Arthropoda > Insecta > Diptera > Syrphidae > Cheilosia > Cheilosia vernalis. The sequence goes on from OX421362.1 coordinate 11,595,433, forward strand.
AAAAAGGGGGTCGCTAAATTCTGTCCTGTCTGTCCATCTGTCTGTCTGTCCGACCTTCCACAGGCCTACTGCCTAAATGGCTTTCCGGACTAAGTTCAAGCCTCGGATTCGGAGTTTTTGGGCTTACACTTCGATAGCGTTTTTATTTTTGCAAGGTAACCTCAATATCAATGGTACTTCCTATATAAAATGTTCGTACCAGTTTGATTTGACCGAAAACGGCTCTAACAAGGTGAGTTTTTGGCTAAAAATTAGTGCAACGTTACTTTTGAAATTTCGACATATCTCAAAAACGGTCTCTATACGATTGTAACAAAAATTTATTTCTAAGGTAATGTGGTCATTTATAACTTAATAGCAAACTAAGTTTTTTTCTATATTATCGTACAATGGATTTTCGAAAAAAGTCATTTTTTTCAATTTAGTTTTTTTCAGTTTAGAGGAAAACGTTGATAACGATTTTGACCAAAATGCAAACTTAGAGTCAAATGGATGTTTTCAAAACTACTGTCTCCTCAATTTTCAATTCGAAGCACCGAAAACGTTATAATTTTAAAAACTGCTCATATCTCGAAAACGGTGCAGGGAAATAAGTCCACGGGAACTAAGTCCACTGAGGGACTTAGTACCCACCAAGGGGGAAATAAAACCATTTTCGTGAAGTGGACTTAGTTCCCATATAAGGTGGGAAATAAATTCCGAAAACTCAGAGTGGTTTTATTTCCCTTTTAACGTCAAGTTGGTGTTATTGCGCTCTCAAACTATGAAATCTGTATGGGGGGGGCATGCTGCCCCCCTGCAACCCCCCTGCTTGGATTTACTGTTGGATTACGGGGTGGGTGCAAGGTTGGTCTTATTACTCAAATTTTGTCGGCGTTATTACGCTTTGTCGGAGTTACTCCAATAAAAGATCGTGAGTTTGTTGTCCAATTTAGTTTGGACGTAAGTTCCCCCTTCTTATTTTTGAGTGTGTACTAAGTTCCCATCAGAAAGTGGACATAGTTCCCACCCTACATGGGAACTTAGTCCACTTCACGAAAGTGGTTTTATTTCCCATTAGGTGGGAACCTAGTACCTCGGTGGACTTACTTCCCGTGGACTTATTTCCCTGCACCCTCGAAAACTCCATCTTTCATTTAAAACTCAAAAGTTGCCCCCAGAGTGGTGTTCGATCGCCCTGCTATGGTCCATCGTAGTAAATGAACTGCTAAACATAGGTACTCAGAAATAAGGGATTATTTGTCCATATGGATACTCTTAACGAGAAAGTTTCGTTCGACCCAGTCGTGCACTTTATTTTCTGATGGAATCTAATCAGAGGCGGTTTATTTGTTGTAATTGTTTTCGTAGGGACAAATTTTTCTGACGTAAAAAAACTCATTTTCGCACTGTTCCAACTTTTTCGATTGCATTTTACGTATGGCTATAACTGAGGCCTTAGGCTGTGCTAAGGACATTTTAAGACTCTCCAACCATAGCCAAAGATACAAGTAGGTAAGCAGTTTCAAAAAAACAATTAAAATACAATCATGCATATTACCTAAGTAAACCAAATAAATTATGCAATGAATTTAAAACAGTACTTGAGTCAACTTACCCAACTTAACCTAAAAATGGTAAACAAGACACCATACGTAACCTTGCATGAGTAAATATCTACCCCAGCCACCCCTTGACATAGTGTACCTACACAAGACTGGCTTAATAACAATTACGTATACGGCACAAAGAAATTAAAAGTTCCACTTCATTCGTGACAGCTGAATTAATTCCTACAATTTTATGATAGAACCTAAAATGCTGAACATTTTTTTTTTTGTGGTAATGAAGAAAGACCTCAATTTGCTAACCTCTCGTCACTTAACATATAAATCAAGACCAAAAACAGTCGGGTCGCTCTTTGCAGAAACTAATGGAGAAACGGTGGAACCGAATAAGCTTAATTTAAATAAACCACACATTGCACAATAAAGTTGCACTCTTGTTGTCGTTAATTATTCAACGCACCCTGTTTCATAATGAAAATCTCATTCCATATACCGGCTCGGATATTCATATGTATACCTACGGCATACTGTTAATCTCAAAGGATAGGTATGTTAAGTTCATTTTTTTGCTTGTTATTGTTTTTTTTTTTTTTTTTTTTTTTTTGTTTTGGACAAGGCCATTTCACATTTCCACCACCTACCGGCTCTCTGTTGATGGTTAATAATGTATGCACTCGCATGAGTATGAATTAAGGTGAAGTTATCTTTGTTGTTCTGTTAAATTTTCACATTTGCGAATTTTTATGTCTGCAATAAAAATAAAAGCAAAAAAAAAGCAACAACCTCTAGCAGGATAAGATAATGGTTCAACAAAGGCGAGGGAATATCATTCGCATTAGACCTTAATTTAAAATGTATTTGCAACACCATTTATGAGCTGATGTCGTTATTTATTCAGCCCGACGTGTGTTGTACGATATGGATGTAATACAAATGTACGAGGCCTCTCTTTCGACGGATATTTCTGGGGGAACATATTATTTTATAGGTTGGCCTCCAACTGCCAACAATGAATGTGTTTTAATTATAAATGGGACAGGAGTTGGAAGTAATTTTATTGGCATACAATTTGTGCAAAGTTTTGGCAAAGGAATGGTTTGTAAAGGCTTTGTTAACGTAGTGCCTAAAAGACTGCCAAAGTTCATATATAGATCTGAGTTGCGTTCAACTGAATACTGGACTGACATGGCATTGGGTTACAAATGTGAAATATAAATATTTTAAGTATGCAACTCTTGAATACCGCTCAAGGTAGCAAAGTTAACGTGAAAATCGTGGACGAATTCTCCAAAAGTAATAGAGCCCTATCGAAAATAATATTTCTCTAAAATTTTGTTCAATATTTGTCCAAATATTACTTGAAAACAATTCCATGCGAATAAAAGCAAATGGAAAATAAATTGCCCAAAAACAATCCAAACAATTTACCTGCAATTGCTACCCTTTTAAATTTCTAATATTTTGTAGAAGCAGCAGGTGAAATGAATCAAATATGTTTCCCTAAATTTTTGACGTAAGCGATTAAGGAAAAAATCATTTTCTTAGTCGCTACAATGACATTTTCCATAACTCCGCCATCTTCCTTCGCGAATTCTGGCAAATATCTATTCTTTCATTCTGTAAACATAGAATAACCACCACATAGCTCGTGTGCGCCACATTCATCTTCACCAGTCATGTTCTCCTTTGATTCATATTTTATTTTCAGCCGTATATTTTCTGGCCACCGCCCCCTCAGACCTTACCCGTGTAACCGTGTTTCTCGAGAGCCGTAACAATTTAAATGTTTTACGTCGCCGACATTTTGAATCTACCATCATCCCGTACAGCTGCTGTTTGTTTGCCGTTTGAATTTTAGCATTTGCTTTCCATTTGTTATTTTGTTTGTACATACACTTTTAAATATTTTCACAAGAATTTGCACAATGATTTACGATTACAAGGAGCACGAGGAGCACCGGCGCGGCACGGCAGCTTCACCGCACCACCTTACTCAACCCAAAATCAATTGAGAACATTATTTCCAATGCGGAAGCATAGCATAAAGTGGCAATAAAAATAGGATCTCTCACCCATAAATACCATATCGGAATCAGTTTTTAAGTATACGTTTCTATATTTGAGCCTCTAATGGCTTTTTGCTCGCTTCATCCTCGTCTGAGGTATGGTGTTTGTACACAACACATTCCAATGTCGGCTGGCAATTTATCTGGGTTTTTACATGGCACCCAACGCCCGATATCCCGTTCCATGCTAAATTGGCGCCCAACGCTGAGTTGAATTCAACTTTCGCCCGACATTGTCGCGCAATGGGTGCTGGCAACAACACCGTTGGCATAAAAGCTGCAATTTCAGCGAGAAAAAGTCATAAAATTTCGCCCGGTAACACCAACTGTTCAGAGACTGGGTGTCCTTTTAATGATTGTTTCTTTTTTCTCTCCAGATTCTGTTGATTTTTGAATTTCAACTCACAGCGGCAGAATGTTTACTTATTTACGTAAGTGGGTACTGAGGGGGCTACGGGAAATAACTCACGCACATAATCTCACGGTTTTATGTGCATGTTTCAGTTTTATTTTTTTATTTTATTCTTTGTGCTGGTTCTATTCCATTTGTGTGTTCATTTGAAAAGTTTATTGTTTTCAGATATATTGTTGGGAATTTATTTTTTTTTGTTACTTACTGTTCTGGATTAGTGCAAATAACTAAATGTGTTGTTTATTGGAATTTTGTTTCTCTATTTTTTCCGCCTGCTTTCGATACCATCGAATGGATACAAAATGGATGTTTAATGATTTGATTGTAACCCCTCCCACGAATTCGATTTGTGCCTGGATATGTGCTACATTTTAATTGGCTATTTGTGCAAATTACTTGTATGTGTTGGGACGTTAAATAATGCAGATTTAAAGGTTTGTGGCGAATTGTTTTAATGTGTGTTGATGGTGTTCTCGATTTTTTTTAATTCCTTTTTTTTGTAGTTTTAATTTTGTTGCTATGTCTATAATCCAATGGTTTTCATTCCCCTAAGCCATATCATGTTTAGCGCGCTATGAACATTATGAGACATAATTCTGTTAAAATGAGATTGTATTAAAAGGACGACTGGATTATTCATAATCCACAGGTTGTAATTGGATGCATGCAAATTCATTGATTAACTTAAAGGTCTAAAACAGGAAAATCAAATGCTGACCGGAATAGATTCTCCGACTGAGCTGAGTGTGGGAACTAAATACAAAAAAAAATGTTTCGTAGTGAATTAGACATCCGGGAGATGTTTTCAAGCAAACAAAAAATGACAATGAACAAGGAAAATTTATTTAAAGCTTCGTTCTTGTGCAACATTGCAATTTTCAAGTCCGAATAGGTAATAAAAGAAATGTAATTTTAAAAATGCAGAACACATTTTCGCAGTAAATTTTTTTTTCCTCGAGGTTGTGCTAAAGACGTTAGAAACCTGGCGTAACCGCCATCCAAGATGTGCGATGGAAGGCGACCATGAAAAACTTTCACATCTACGAAAGTGATGGTGACATTTTGTCATTATAGGAATTCGCATGTAGCAACATTTGAGCAAGTAAAAAAATAGTCTGGCAGACAGAGAACTGTCATGGTTCTCGGAGTTGAGACTCGCAGTATAGTGTCACAAAACCGTTGACTCCGCGAGATATTTATTCTCCTTTCTTGTTTGTTACAATGCAACAGCTCAATGATTTATTTTTACCTCGAAAGTTAGTCCAAAGCGTGTTAAGCCTGGTTAAGCCCCTTACTATGTCATGAAATATTGTAGCTACATCTCCTGCAACATGAATCTGTCATCTACATGTTCAATCAACCCGAATAGATCTTTGTATTCCCCCTCTCCTAATAGAAGCTTCTTTGTTTACAATAAATTACCGCATGAACTCATCGTGATTTTTGTTGCTACAATCGTCTTTATGTTGTCTTTCATCTATTTCCACAATGAAATACTAATCGGATTCACTTTTCCATTGACAGATATAAACAAGCCAGAATATCAAGTGTAGCCACGATTATCATCACCATACTCCATTGGATTTGGCCACCAGATCGTTGTACAAATTGTCACTCCATCTATAGCACACCGCACGCCGATGAGATAGATGGAACCCGAAACGTTGGCCAAATTCATCGTTCTGTGGATGGACGTTTTGTACTCTCTGAATCGCCAAATGCGCTTACGGCAAATGGCGACATCGCTGCCACCACTGATGAACGTCCCAATAGTACCGGATCGCAGAATTCCAGCAGCGATGATGGAGGTTTCCTTGCACGCCGTAACAATATTAATTCGCGTGCATCTTGGCGCCGGCCCTTAGTTGCGTCGCCAAGTCAGCTGAGTCTCCAATCGAATGGCTCTGCGAAGGGTTTTCTGCACGGGCTCGGTGGTTTGTTGCGTGTTGGTGCGGGACGATATCAAAATGTTTCGCGCAATCAGCAGTACAGCAACGTTTATCGGAATCTACCACAGCCAGCATCTAGACCTCTGCATATTAACACGCTGGCCGGGCCACAGACACCAATCGCACCCAACCTCTATACACCTTCAAGGGTATCGCGTATTTTCTCGAGCTCCCCGGCCAGCACGATTGGCATACATTCGCCATGGACACCGGCGGCCAATCAGTTCTCCGATCTAAGTACTGTGTACCCAAGTTCGGCGGAGCGTTCATTTCCGACTTTCTCCAGTGGAGGACTAGGTACAGCTGCTAATGCACCTGGTGGCGGAGCTGCCGCTAATCGATATCAGCGATACTATTCTCATGAGTTGCCCTCTCTGAGGACAATCCAGGAGGAGACACGCCGCATGAATCAAGGCTTCGTGCCGCTGCACATACCACCGTCGCCGTCATGGCGGGGATACTATCACTCGCAGACTCCATATCACAGTTACCGGCCGAGAACGAGATGGTATCCGCGCCATTCACGAGTGACGCGTTCCCATTCTGAGCTTCTGTCCCCGCTGCCACATCTTAACTTTGCGGCAAATTACCGCACCTCCGGTGGCATGGGGCTAGAAGCTTCGCCAGAGAGTCGCTCCAGTTCGAGCGGCTTCGGCAGCAAAAACACATCGAATCAACAGCACGGATCTCATCATTCGGGGAGTACAAGTGAGTGGCGGTTACTGCCTCCGTATCGTCCACCACCCCCGCCTCCATCCACGTCATACTACTATCAGGATCCAGGCCAGCCCTATCATCATCACAGCCTGAATCATCACCATCATCATCATCCCTCGTCGGCGGCAGGTGCGCCGGCGACAGTGGGTACACAATCATTACCATACTATAATTATACCGGCAGCTTGCAGCGGCCAACGACTCCTACCTACACAATGGGACATTGGTTGGACATGATCTCGCGTCTTAATGCCGCCACCGATACCGTGAACCTGCATAAAGCGGTCGACGTGGGCAGCGTCGATGGCCACTACGAATTCGACCCGTCCACACCGACACCCAGTGCTTCAACGCCTACAGGTGGTCCCCGCGATGATCTCACTTTGCTTAACATCGACACAGGAAGCAACGCGGGAGGGATATTTCACACCGCGACATCAGGTATGCCTCCAACTGCCGCAATGACTATGGGCCCAATGCGAAAGCAGCGCTTTGGCGGTATCAACCGCTACGACAACATCGAGGCGCGAGTTCAAGCAATGAAGGAAGAGTTCTACGACTATCGCAAACGCCAGGCGATGAAACGGGCCGGAGTCGTTGAGTTGGAGAGCATGTGCTAGACATCACGACATTAGCATCCAACCCTTGACTGTTCTGGATCACAACACGCCACCCCATCCTTTGAACTTTTTAAAGAGCACTCGAATTATTTCTCAATAGAAATAAGTAAATTATATTATAACAAAGAAAAACCCATTAGAAATATAAATGAAAACAAAAACGTACACAACATGAAAAATTAATTATTAACACAAAAACTTAGAACCTAATATTAGTGTAAAGAGAAACAAACTCATGCAGATATATTACAAATTTAACTGTAAAAATAATATAGAACAAAACAAAACAAAAATAAAAATCGATAAGATCGCAATTATTAAACACATATATTATAAACAAAAAAACAAAAATTAAAATAGTAAATGGCTATAGTTATATTATAAAGAGATTACACAACAACAAATATTTAGGGTAAAACAAATTATTATTAATAATTGCAAAGAAAGAAAAACAAATTATAAATAATTACTAAACAACTCTGTAAATACTAATCGTAGGTTTTTCTTTTTCTAGAATGAAACGTAAGAAATTCTAATTATTTCCGAAATACGACGCAGAAAAATGATTAACAAATAATTTTTTTTCAAACAAATTTTCCTTTGCAAAAAAATAATATGAAAAAAAATACTAAGACAACATTTAGAGAGAACATTTAAGAAAACAACAAATAATTAACAATTTTACTCTTAGTAAGTAAAATTCTTATATTATTATAGAGAACAACAACAAAGACAAACGTTTCATAATTTAAATTTAATAAAAATAAAAAAAAAACTATATATAAACAAAAAGAAATATCTCTATAATACTTTCTTCGGTTAAATAGATAACCAATGAAAAACAAAAGTGAATAAAGTTTAAATACAACAAAATAGGTGCACATTTATTGATAAAATTAAACAACAAAAGAAAACATATAATATATATTATACTAAAAAATAAATTTGAGAGTAAAGAAACAAAATCAAATTATAACTCAAGTAATTATGAGAGTGATTTAATATTTTTTTCTTATTTTTAATTTTACTACTTTTTTTTGTTTGAGAAAATTGTGCAAATTCGCTTTTTGCATTTATGTGATTTGTTGTGAAGTTTCTTCTTTAAACTTTTTCTTTTCGTAAAGAAAACTAAAGTTAAGTGTCCTCATCAATCATGTTCTACTTACTATCACAGTGATTCGTATTACACAGAGCCCATTTGTTTGATTTTTTTTTAGCCCATTTGTCCGAAATCTTATAGTTTTACTATAAAACTTTTTGCAGAAAAAATAATGCATTTAATATAGCAGTTAGATGGGAACACATATTCGCGATTTCAAAGGAGATGGACTCACATTTTTGTGTTTAATTTACCACATCTTTATCATACCATAAAAGTGTTTGTGGACATGTCAAAAGCTGTAATATTTGTTAAATTGACAGAATTTTTTTTGTAAAACATTATAAGTACTGCTATTATGCTTTTTAATTTTTTTCATTCGAAACGGAGCCCGAGCATGCTGGGCTTTCTCCTAAAGTAACTTCTACGTTCTACTTGAATTGATTATAACCTAGGTACTCAATTTTCCATAAGGTAAACAAATCGGTGTTTATTCTTTCTATGAGATATGTAAGGTGAAGGATGGTTTCCGACATTTAATTTATCGTCTTTTCCACGCATTCTTTGCAGGCAACAGTTGCTCATTGTTTTAACACTTGTGACTTTTCCGAACATTAAATATTTGTCACATTGAGTCTGCTGTTATAATAATATTATGGTATTACTTATACATTTTATGATATTTATTCAAAGTCCAATCAACAAGATTTTAGTTGAACATTGTGATGTATAAATGGGCTAAGAAAAAGGAAACGATTCATACTATAATTACTTTTCCGAATACCAGTGCACTCAATTTTCCAATTTTTCGCTCAAAATTCAAACGAATTAGTATATTACAAATATATACTTTATTTTTATTTTTTTAAAAAAGAACATCACGAAATTAAATATCAAAATAACATTGAAAGAAAAATCGTGAAAAGAATTATTAACTCTAAATAATAAAGAAAACGAAGAGGTGAATTACTAGGGCTTAAGTTATAAAAATAAATTAAAAAAAAAAACAACAAAAACATTATCAGACTTAAGAAATCTAACGCTTTATCGACCATTTTTAATTTAAGAACCGTATATTTGCTTCTTTCAACAAAAGAGATCTATTCATTTAATTTAAAACAAAAAAGTCCTATAGTAAGGAAATATTTTCCCATTATATTATTTAAAGCTTTAATTTTATTTTATTTTCCCTTTTCTTGCCTACGTTTGACATAAATTATACACGTTTTGTTCTAAACAAGGCACAAAGTTAAACAATTGGTCGAAAATTCGAAGTAGAAATAAAAATAACTTAGTAATACCGCGTTTGTTTCATTACACTTAAAAAAAATAATATGTTTTACCTTATTTTCTATAGTACAAATTCTTTTTATGTTTATTCTTAAATTATATAGTATTTATTGAATTTACCTAAACAAACGAAAACAACAAAAAATATATACCTATACATATAAATCGTCTTAAATTAAGAAGCACGCAGTTCTTCTTGATTGTAATTTTTAAAATCGGAACGATTTTTCATGATTTCTAAATTGACAAAAAAAAAAAAACAGAAAAAGTATCTAAGAGAATGAAAAAAAAAACAAAAAATTTCGTACATAGTTAAACAATCAAAAATAAATATAAATATTTAATTCATTAATACAAACAAAGTATAATAATACTGATAAAAACAAAAACATTAGGTAACATTTTGAATTAAGAACAAAAAACTAACAGCAATTAACAGTTCACATTATTAATTGAAAAATAAAATTGAATCCAGTGTTGAATTTTGTTCTATTTTTTATTTCCCCGAATTAAATCAATGCTCGCATGAATTTGGGTAGAAATACGTTTTGTTTGTACAGTAGAAATCGGTTATAACAATACCTGATATAGCGATGAACCGGATATAACAATATGTTTTCAAAGTCCCGGCAAAACTCCGTTTAACTCAAGGTAATTTGCTATCGGTTATAACGATTCCGGATAAAACGATGAAATCGGTTATAACGATGAAAATTTATCATATTTTAGTCTAAAAACTGTTTATAGCGATGGTAAAAAGCGTGTTCTTACATGCCTACTGCCTGTTATTTTCATTCTGCTTCTAAATATGTACATATCGATATTTTGTATGCACATTGCACATACTATACATACATACATACATAGTTATAAACAAATTTTTAAATTTCCTGTAGCCACTGCAGTGACTGGTCTGTACATGTTGTAATTTCATGGCATGCCCTGTTCGATTTCCATATCTCCGAAGAGTTCAGTACATATTTTTTTCTTTGAAATTTTATTTACTCAACTAAATGTGCAAAACAAACACAAATTACTGATTTCTTTCCTCAACAATTTTCTTGAGCATTTGAAGCAATTTTTTTTAATAAAGTTTCCTTTTTTCATTATTTTCATTGTACCGGATATAACGATGAATCGGTTATAACGATGAAATTCCGAGGTCCCTTCGATATCGTTATAACCGATTTCTACTGTACTCTCATTTCAAAATTTATAAAAATGAAATTATATTCTAAAAGTAATTTATAGTTGAAGAACATTTATAGTTATTACATTTGTAAATACGTATTTTGCAAGAAGGAACAAAAACAAAAGAAAAGAAAAGTTTTAGTATTTATTTGTGTGTTTTATATTTTCTTTTAATCAAGTTAAGTTAGTTTTAAATATTTTTTTTTGGTACAATTAACTTAATTTATTTTTAATTGACGTTTGTTTTAAGAACTAATTTACAAAACAAAAAGAATCTGTATAAAGAAAGAAAATAAAACAATGATATAAAAACAACAAAAAAGGAATAAGGAAAAAAATGATGTTTTATATAAATTACGTTCGAAGTATATGTTAGTGAAATTTAATGAAAAAAGTGAAAATAAATAAAAAAAAAAAAATATTAAAAAATTACCGACTTGTGTTTATTCTCGGAATATGAGCTATCAAAAAGGGAGTCATTGGAGTAGTACTTAGCAATATTTTAGCATTACGTATGCTTTCTGTAAATCTATTTTGATCTGTTAGATCGGACGTGATAACCATCGCCTAAGTAGGTGCCTTTTTGAGCATCTGGGTGTGACACTCTTTAATTGCATTTGTCTAGCAGTAACTCTAGTAATCAACCAGTGGTGCCAGTATCGTAATTCTAATTATTGAGCTGGAATAAAATGCAAATGCAGTGGACTATCTCAAGTGTATTGCGGCTGTAGACACAGAAGCGGGAACAATTCGTTTAGCTTATTGTTTTTAAAGAACTTGAAATCTGTAGAATCAAAAGCTGGATCTGTATTTTCATCTCAAGTCATTCTCCACATTTCAAAAGACACATTGCAAATCAGCAATGCAAAGATCAGAAATAATTAAGTCTTAAAATAAGAAAAGACTGAGGGCATGCCTAATCACATAGCTATGTGACTCTAAATTTAATTATTGCTATAACTGCCCTACAAATGTTTAGCTAGTAAATGCCTTGCATATCCAATTTGACTTCTTTTCACAGAACCCGGAAGAAAGTTACGCCTCTGGATAATGGATGCAGTAATTTTAGCCAAAGCAAGCATGTGTACAAGACGACAATCCATTACAAGTATGTAGATTTATCATCATTTAAATTAACCAGCAAACCACTGAACTAGTCAACTATACCCAACCCATATTGCGTAGCGAACTTGTAATCTATGCCCTCATGTCTTAGGTTTTTGTTTCTTCGGATATTTGTATCATGGCACAGCTCCGTGCTCTTCTTTGCAATCAGTTCAGTCCATATGCTTAATTCAATTATGGCCGTCGCACATTGTTTTTATTTTTCTTTAGAGAAGTCCATTGAGATAATCACCTTGTTTCCACACTGTGTGGGTGAAAGCTTAGTGGAATATATTCGCGTTTACTAAATGCGAAAGGAGGTCAGAAAAAATACAAAATCGTCTATGATGACATTAGCATAGTTTGCTTTGAGGCAAAGTTCCAATCGCGTTATATAGACGTCCTACAAATTTGAACCTTACCGAAATCAAATTGTTACTTGGTACCTCTATACAACAGGTAAAAATGTTCCCTAAAATCGAATTGATTTCTCGTTAGTGTGACAGGCTGCAATAGGCCCAAATTTAACAGCCGCAATTCGATAGTGATACCTGATCCTTACTCGAGCATAATCAAGTCAAACCGCTCACAATTTCACCAGCTTCGAAGCTAATACTCGGCTTGAAAAGTGGCACAGACGCGAAAGCAGAAAACTCATCGATATTATTTCAAAAGTAAGCTTTCAAACAGTTGTCAGTGTTCATATAAATAAACATAATGCTTTAACATGACACACATGATAAACTTCGTCAACCGCTCTATCATCCAAGATAGTCCCTAAAAGCAAAGATGTAAATGTAAGACGACCCAGGGCTACCAAAATATTATATTGTCCGAAAAATATTTGCCCATAACTTCCCATCTTCCTGTCTCACTCTTTATTATCAACCATCAGATTGTAGGTACTTAAGCTGGTCCACATAAAATTCGCTGAGCTTTTTTACACATTTCTTGAATCCCGTCACCAGTCATCCAAATCTCCATCTACAGCTTCACAGATGCGCAAAGTGCAACCCACTGATCATCATGATCGTAATGATGTTGATTTTGACGTTGCGATTGCGACACTAACTAAGTGCGAATCGCCGGTAATCTGGCAGATTATTTTTTCATCTAGCTGCAGTTTCGGTTCTATTCTCGTCGCAGTCGGTTGCTTGACATCAAGTTGTAAGCCTAAACAACGAATTGAATATTTTTTTATTTTATTATTACTTACCTTTTACTCTAACGAATTATTCGAATGATCCGCTTCCGGTTAAATAAAAAAATACCTGTTTGAGATAACTAACAAAAGTCCTGACTTGGGAAATTCGAGTTGGAACAAACTGACGAATTTCGAATACGTCTTGCGGATATTTTCATAGCTGGCTGATTTCGGAATATGTTTGTTGAGTAAAAAACAATTTTAAAGTTGTGCTTCATATTTTAATCAAATCGAAAATAAAAAAACAAAGTGACATGTTTAACAAGAATTAATTTAATCTTGATGCCTATTAAGAACAAAATAAGAAACAAAAACCGTGCTAGTCGCAGCAACTAATTTGAGTTAATTAAACAAAATGCTTTTAATACGTTTTATTATCACTTTAATTGAAGCATTGTATGTCTGGACTGCCGTGTGTCCATATCTGTAATTGTTGACAGCAATTAAAAATGCAGTCTTTAATTAAGCATAAGCAGTATTATGTATAGCTATAGCTACCTACAGACTTAGCATATGAATGCCAAGTGCAACGATTATGTTTGAATAGGAAAATTAGGAAAATGCAAAGTAGAATATTTATGCAACGGTTGTCAATAGTTCATGAACTTGCTGATGTTGAACTTAGGGCAAAGCTGTAACCAGATTGTGTTAAAGGCGATGAAGAAATTGCAGCTTAACTGAATATTTTGATATATCTGACAGTTGAAAGTGTGACAGGAAGCGAGAAATCTCTTTAAAAAAAACTGTTACTTTTATTGAAAGGACTTAACATGGTCTTTTGTTTAGTGACTTCTTAAAAAGCATAGAACTCAGGTTGGCGAACACTAAGACTTTTTTTAAAGTCTTTCATATTTGAAGGGTTGTACTATTGATACTGGGACTTCCTTCATTATTCTTAATGTTTCAATCCGTCTAACCCTTTTTCAATGTTATGTATGTACATTGTGGAGTTTTTGAGTGATACGGAATAACTCTGATGAACTTAGCGCAGAGGTGTACACTGTACATTGATTAGTAAGGGTGCTCAAATATTACTATTATTCAAACACACGAGTGGTTGTGAGAAGGTGGATCTATGGTAATAGTTCCCTTTTGGGCACGCATTTCGCAATGGCGAAGAAATTGTTTCTTTTTCCAATAACACAGAAGACATCTTGCTTTTAGGTTTTTTTTTATCTTTTTATGTTCCCATGCCCACTGCGACCTGAAGGATCTATTGTAGCAATGGCGACGGTGCTTTTAGATTTTAATTTATTATTTAATTAGTGGTCGCAGTGGCTTAATGGTTAGTGTGTTGGACTATTAAGCGAGGGGTCCAGGTTCGAATCCCGCAAAAACCCAAATTCCAACTCAGGGTTTTTTTCACTGCGCCACCTCTCGCGAACGTCTGACAAACATCCGAGAGTATAACTGTCATGAAAGAGCTTCTCAATTAGCCGTTTGGAATCGGCATAAAATTGTAGATCCCTTCCATTCGTTTCAAAAATGAAAACTCACACAAAACGAATGGTTGCGAGAAGCTAGGCCTAGGGTCCCTACGGACCTGTTGCGCCAAAAATTATTATATTATATTTAATTAGCCAAATCTACTTCGTTTTACTAGTTAGGTTTATCGGGTGCATACCATTAACGGCGAAAGACTATTCAGTCGCCACAAATAATATAACTGCACAAATATAACCTAGCATAATACGGATACGTTCACATTAAAACTATATATGCAACAGAAACACGCTCGACTAGCTTAAAGTCATCAACAGCAACACAGCTTGTAGCTTCTAAGATAGTTACTAATGGACTTATCGACCTTTTAATGCTCTTGCACCTCTTTAGTGTTAAAAAGTTGCATTCCTAATTATTTACTCTAATTTAAAAAAAAAATTCAAAATTTGTACAGGAAACACTTAATTGAAACTAAAATGCGTATTGCGATAAAATAAAACATTAAAGAGTCCATTATTATATGTGAAGTGATCATTTAAAAAAAAAAACTATGCAAACATGTGTCCCAACGCCAGTGTGAATACTCAAACACCATTTTCGATTATGCACTGCTGTCAATGTGAGGAGAATCCTCGAAAAAAGTCCACACCGTCAACTCCACTACCAAAGAACAATTCTAATGGAACACGGCGTTTCCAATCGATGGTGACGTTAGACTCCTCAATCATATCATCGTCAACATCAACATTATCATCATCACCACCAACCGTCAGTAGAGCTTCACCGTCAGCGTCTTCTCAACCCCTATATGCAGTCGTCGTCGGTCTACTATTAGTTCTACTAATTAATATATCCTGTGTCGAAGCCAGCAGAGACCACTCAGGTCCGATGAATCTGGAAGGCAAGGTCGGATCGTATGTAGTGTTCAACTGTCGTGTTGACTTTCCATACGAATATCACATCCCATATGTGGTTCACTGGAGCAAAGATGTAAGTAAGTTTGACATTCATCTAACTATCTATCTGTCTATATCTGTGGCTATGGTTAGGTAAGGGAATTTCATTGAGTGTTCAAATAAATTTGTAGTTGTATCATTTCGACTATCGAATTTCAATGGCTACCGCATGATTCCAAAAACTGATAAAACAACAAGCCACATGCTCAACCTCTTTTTAGTAGATCAAGTGTCAATCGCAATTATTTTCTGTATGAATAGATGCAGCTGAATTGATGGAAATGGCAAAGTTTCAGCGCGCTAAACCATCGCATTCGAGTGAGGTAATTCTATAAACGCAGCCCTCTGACTAATTATTATTACTACGTACCGTACATAGATACCGATATTACGTACACGTCGTTTATTATGGTGTTTAGTAAAATTCATAAGCTGTTTGAATTGAATTACCCTTCTAGTTTGTTTGTTTTCAATCGTGACCCGTCAACACCTAACCTCTATTTGTAGGTAAGGGGCAAAAGTGAGGGTACTATGTGGTGGCAGCGTTTTCCGCTATATATTGATGGTTCGGAAATAATTTTCTAAATTACATTCTGATAAAGTATTGGTGGTTGAGCGAATGTTTTTGACGGTTTGGCCGTGATAGCAATTTTAAAATTCCGCTGCATGCTTTAATGAAGGAAATTATTATGCCATTTGATAATTTTCAACGTGGTGAAATGAAATAGGAAATTAGTTTTTAGTCCAAATTGAATTGCGGCTATGCGCTTGACAGTCAAACTATTTGTACTTGGACATAAAGTTTATTTAATTTGAACTGATCTAATGATAAATTAAATTTTTTGCTTTAAGTGAGTAGGTATTCGCACTTCCCCATGCGACTGGATTTTTGACAGTTGTCGCTACACATGTTAAGTTTGTGACATTTGTAACATATAATATTTATATGTCCAAGCATGCAAAATATTGTTGACATAGAATACATTTTGAAAAGTGTTTGGAGCCGCAGATAACTGCCCTTAAGTTCAAGATTTCTGACGTCTTCGTATGACAGTTCTGCAGAAATAACAACGAGAGAGAACAAATTTGATATACGCTTACTGTCCCACTACAGACTACACTACGGCCTCAAATGCTTAGGTCCTGTAGCCAAATTCACTCATACCTATTCGACTATTTGAACAATGTATTTCGTTATTCTATTAACATTGGCATTGGCAATTTACAACTTTTCAATTGAAGTATTCACTTAAACTAAATTGATCAAGTGGTGGGCGCAATGGCTTAGTGGTGGACTACTAAATGAGGACATCAGGCTCGATCCCCGGAAAACTAAAATTACATATAGTTTTTGTTTTTATACTATGCCACTTCTCGCAAGCGTGTGGTAAACATCCGAGAGTATAACTGTCATGAAAGAGCTTCACTTAAACTAAATTGATCAAGTGGTGGGCGCAATGGCTTAGTGGTGGACTACTAAATGAGGACATCAGGCTCGATCCCCGGAAAACTAAAATTACATATAGTTTTTGTTTTTATACTATGCCACTTCTCGCAAGCGTGTGGTAAACATCCGAGAGTATAACTGTCATGAAAGAGCTTCTGAATCGGCGTTGAATTGAGATCTCTGTCATTCGTCACAAAATGAAAAACTCACAAAACAAAAGGTTGTTTCTTTTTAGTCAAGTGAATTTATTTCTAAGTTGATGTTGCCTACAAAGTCAAGCATTTTTTAACTGAGTATTAATGTTGTTTTTCATTGATTGGGCTCGGAGATCCACTGATTCTTAAATCAAGTCGAAGAAACCTTCTTTCATTTGACTTCACAAATGAAGTGAAGAAATGTCTTCGTCTTCGACTGCCGTCGCCTGAGAATTGCTTTAATTGGCACATTCCGAGAAAAACGCATTTAAAGGTTTGCGTACTTGGTACTCCGAGCCCGTGTTAAAGGATTTTCTTTTATTTTTTTAAACTTGAATTTAGTCTTGTAAAGAGTTTACCTACCAATTTTCAAAGTTTTGCCAAACCGTTCACACGCTACGTTAATTTACGGAAAAAGTCTACTTTTTTGACTTTATCCCACCCCCACCTCCTATATTTTGAAACTGATTTCTTTTGTCCATGCACGTGGATCACCAAAAAATAGATATGTCAAAAAATATTATCTGAAAGGCAAGAAAGCATGGAGTTTAATGCTAAAATTTGAAAATAATAATCTTTTTGACAAACAAAGTTCTTATTCCAAAAAAAAATGCAATAAAATTTAACTCTTTTTCCTTGGCCGAGTTCTTATATTTCATTTCAAACTCGAAACTTTTTTCATAAAGTATATTTTGACTTTGGTAAAAGGTAATTTGCTGAAGTTGATTTTGTAAGCAGATATTGAATATGCCTTAAAATCTTCTGGAAGCATTTTAATTATTTTAAGTTCAACTTTCTCGGTATTCATTGTTGTTAAAATTTTGACTAGGTGAAGACTATCTCTAGGTTTTTAAATACCTATCAATTGCCGCATGAATATAATCGACTTCCAGGATAAAGGAATGTCTCGGCTCAGAATATCTTTGGGCAACCATGTCTAGTCTACATCATTATGTTTTAAAAACATTTTGATTGCGGTGGAATTTATTATATTCCTATTCTGCGGAACACACGAATCACTCCATAAAATGATTGATTTTGAAGTGGGGTATACTTGCATGTTGCATTGCCTGTCCAAAATTTGTATCAATGCTATTAGCTTCTGTCCAAACAACGCAATAAATAAATCTTTTTATGCCAGGGATAGCAACGGTTGCAGTAAGATTGAACATATTTAGCCTCCATCTTATAGTAAAAAAATGTCCCCTTGCCAAGTTGAATTCATTTTATAAGTCGTGTCGTATTACACATTTTGTTGAATCCAAATTGCTTCTATCTAAATCTCGGTCGGCTCTCAAAAGGTTTTTCTCTTTATGCAGTGATATGCACGGGGACAATTCTTGCAAAAAAAATAGCGAAAAATCATATGAAATATTTGTCCCAAACGCCAAAAAATGGTTTATGCCACAAAACAATTCTATACAAACTGTTGATTTTGGTGGATATTGAACAAAGTCGATGCTCGATACCTCGGGATTTGAAAGACATAGAGCAAATCGCATTACAGATTTGAAAAGAGATTACAAAATTACCGTAGAATCCGTTCCTAGCTCAAAAAATACTTAAATGGCCCTGTGCAAATTCATATGCGAAATTCTCTTCTCAGAGTCACTAACATCTTTTGTGTGAGTCGAAAGAATTTGTTTAATTCCGAACTCTTCTGGACCAGTCTTTTAGGTCAACCGAAAACAATATAATCCTTAAATTTCGTATATCTGTGTCTGAAGTAGTAAAAAGGACGTTACCAATCTTGTTTTAACGTTAATGTAATATCACGTCCAGATAAATCTAGTCGACTTAACGCAAACAAATTTTTAAAGGTCCCCAAGAGTTCCTGTAATGTCGGTAATGAGGAGAATCTGAGTCGACAACGAAATCGATACGGCAGTTTCTGTATTTGAAAAACGTTCGCAGAGTTCCTATTCTAGGGCTGTTCTACCGAAAATCGAATCTAGCTTACACTAATAGTTAGTTGACTAGGCATGGTTATATTGACAAATAGGTACCATCGACTTAGATAGCATCCATAAAATTATTTAAAAATGTCTGAAAGCAATATTAGATGGATGCAATTGCATACCTATATACGAGTAGCACAAATAATGTTGTTCCTTCGCAAGAGATTTTGTATGTAAAGTTGCAGGCTGTCTTTGTTAAAAGTAAAGAAAACGTTCGTCCAAATTTTCCACACAAACAACATCATAATCAAAAATTCAGCTAAAATTATGCCTCCTTTCTGCTTTTCGCTCCTTCGATAAGCTTCCAATCAAATCTGGATTTCAGATTTCGTAAATATCCCATTTTACTGGATCCCTACTGATCCTATTCAATAAAATGGTCCAGATAAGCCTAAAAAACTCACAGCGGAGCGGCATATGGAAATGAAATGTGTCATTGTGACACTTAATTGTATATACCACCAAACCATTAAATGCAGCACACATTTTTTTGCCCAGACTGCATTCTAAATTCTATACGCCACCACTTTGAGCTTGCTATCTTCTCAAAATATCTGGTGCCAGTGTCCATTTCCGAATGCCAAAACCAATAAAGCCAGTATGCGGTAGGAAAAACGGGAGAAGTTCACTGGATGATGTCATGGAAGTGCTACGAACTGTAAAACTCCATTGACCATTGGTCGAGATTGAAAAGTAGGCGGCGAGTGCTGACCTGTTTTTGTGCACCCTCTGTTCGTCACATTGATGTTGGCGATTGTCAATCAGAATCAGAAAGAAAGTTCGAACGACCGACGGACGCTCGAGCCCGCAGTCATTCACGTTCACTATTCATTAATTTATAAATTTGTTCATGCATTGTTGTTAACTACACATGAATTAAATTAAATTCAATCGGAGTGGAGTAACGCAATTTGATAATATCGGTTGATGCGTATTTTGTTTTGTTTTTTTGCTTTTTCGGCTGATTTGGTTCGTGAATCGTGATGTCATGTGCAGTGCATGTCATTGGGTTCATCGTTGGATCGTTCATCTGTTCAGCCATTCAATTTAATTAATCATGCACATCGTCTGGGTGGTAAAAGACAAAAGCCCGGAAAGTGAAGAAGTGTGATTCACTAATTACATTTGTATCGGACCCTCAAATCAGGGGTGTGCTGATGACAAATCGGACACAATAGATGTGGGAAATTTTATGGAGAAAGTGCACAGTTGTCAGTTCCTTAGATGGAGAGCAATGCATTTAATTGGACATTTTCATAAGCCGAGAACGGTTATAGTCCTATTGTGAGAGAAGAGTTTCAATTAGTTGTAGGAGTAACGTTCAATTCAAAGGTCAGTTGACAATTTATTTGCAAAATTATCGGCATGTCGCAGAGACTGCAAGTTGACAATGGCGATATACGTATAATCAAGTGTTTGAAATTATTCCAATAACGTGATAGGGTCAACGACAATGAGATGTTCATTATCAATACCTTTGATAAGCACCGAAGGTTGACGTGATTTTC
Organism: Cheilosia vernalis; assembly: GCA_949126925.1. Taxonomy (NCBI): domain Eukaryota; kingdom Metazoa; phylum Arthropoda; class Insecta; order Diptera; family Syrphidae; genus Cheilosia; species Cheilosia vernalis. The sequence continues at coordinate 11,616,138 of OX421362.1, forward strand.
AATTGCGTTTTTATTTTTCGAGCGGTTCTTTTGGGAACTGTGGTGGGTATTAATTTCAGCAATCTAAAACAGGATTATTAGGTAAACTTCGAAATGGTACCTATTGGTGAGAAGAAAAAGTAGACCTTCGGCTTTGACCCCGGATTGCCGTCTATGTCTCGAAGAAGACGAAACAGCTGAGCACATCTTGTGCAAATGCCCAGCTCTATCCAGTACTAGAAGTAAAATGTTCCTCCATGAATTACTTAGTCCGGAAGAACTGAAGAAGTACTCTGCTGAAAACATTATCAGCTACATTAGGGAATTGGAAACTCTGCTAGCCTAAACTATTTTCTAGCAATTTCCGGCACAATAGACCTTTTAGGTCGACGTGCCTCTTTATCGCCTTGGCGAGTTAGAAGTTTAAATAAAAAAAATTCAAAAAATGTGGCCTCGATATGAGTGGTTAAAAAAAGCTTTTCCAAATGGAGTTTCAAACCCCAGCCCAAATGTTCAAGATGAGAAAGAAAGATCGACCAGCGGTTTTTCGATTCATAATGTCATATAATCACGGAAATAATATTTCACTTTTTTCAGATTAAAGTTTGAAAAACTATTCTGTACAATATATACTAAGACAAAAGCTAAAATAATTAGCTAGTAGGGCACATATACGTAAGTACACTTGACAGCTCGTTGTCATTTTATTTCTATTTCAAAACTGTTCATAGTAAGTGCACAGATAAAAAACTGAAGGAAAAAGATTTTTTTAATTTTACGACATTGCGGAAAATCACAAAGGCAGTTGTCATTCATTTGTGTTTGTGTGTTATTGAAATTCAAAGTTCAACTTCTATTACTTTTTCCTTGTCACAATTTAATAATAATAATAACAGTAGACACATGCACACTTTTTGACCACCCAGAGACAGTTTCTATATAGAAATACGGAAAACATATTCATAACGCTATTAGCGAAATTAACATTCTCTATACCTACCTTATTTAAGGCTAAGCCCCCGTTACAGTTCCTCGTTTAGACCATCCGATTCATATCATGGAATATGTGAAAATAAATCATCAGCCTGAATGCATACTTTGCCACAGTGCGACAAATAATGACAATTAAATGTCAATTACCATTCCACCAGTCACGGCATTACTTCTGGGGATTACTTGTATCACGATAGCTACAGGCATCCACCTTGCCCTCTGTCAAAATATTGCCCTCGCATTCCACACGCAGAGTTTCTCCTATGGCGCGATGTCTATAAATCAAAATGGCCTCCGCACCATCCACGATGATGTTGCAAGTTAATAACAACAAACACACCAAACACTCAAAACAGTGTCCACAATGCGCGTTGATTGTGACTAATTTAGAGTCGTCCGCAAATGGCCCCAGAATACATGCCGCATGATTTCCTACTCGAACGTACACCATACCTGCTCCGCTTGCGCCTCCCAACAGCGAGTGCACTTTGGCGATGGCCAGTTCTGCTGTCCTGCCCTGTGCCGACTGCCCAGTGCACTCAGCCACTCACGTCAACTACTGCTGTCCGCTCGACATTTATTGTCTCCACTCACGTGGAGACGGGCGAGTCTTCCGCTAGGTTTATAGCGATTTGAATAATTTGTTCTGCTACTTATGATTGATTGCAGTCTGTGCGGCCGGTGTGTGGACGGAATGAGGTGAATTATGCTCTGACCGAGTCCGGGGCTGCATTGTGATAATGCTGATCATGCCTCCGAGTTCAGTTTTATGAATGAAAACAAGGCTCACCGTCACCATACAATCGATGCCACACGATATGCAATATGCCTGGGAGCACTTATGCAGAAAAAAATAAATTAAATTTACATTGCGTAACACTGAACTTGAGAGAAAGTTTGACATCACTGGCATACACAGCGAGCTAGCAAATTGAGCTCGTTCAGGTAATCAGCGGGTGGTGCCAACAACTCTGACTGAACGTTCTCGGGTCGGTTGCGGGCTGTGTGGTAAAATGACTGCCAGGGTCGCCTATGGCTACGATGCTGGCAAAGCTTTTTCTGTATGGACATTGTCTTTTCTGGTCTTGTTTATGATAATTGCGATTTGATTAGCAAATTACTCGCGGGGAATATTTCCATAAATTAATTTTCATTGAAGCAGATCTGACAGCAGCTGGATCAAGACGCACCGGAGGTAGGGGCATGGCGAATGCCATGGGAACAGTTTGCAAGCAGAGGTTATTCTTGGAAGACGCAAATGCACGTCGTCTGGGAGGATTATTATTATTATGTCCAACGGGGCTGAATGCTGGCCGTTGTTGTCGACAGAAGGTTAAAATGCAAATTCTCGTCATGCCTACACAGGCGTTGTTGCTTTTTTTCCGAGGGGTATCCATTTTTGTTTACTTACGGCGGATAATTATGAGAGATTTGCTTTTGTCGTATTATAATTTATTAACGAGGGGTATCATTCGAACATATTATCTGCACGTGCGTGTATGTAAAGGGCAGGAAGTTACACATACGCCAGAGTATCCTAATTAGGGAAAAATTTCAACAAATCTAAAACTTGCTGTTAATGCATAATTTATGTAGAGGATATCCAAAGGAAGTATTCTCTTTTGAGTATGATTAAGATATTCGGTATATTTTATCCCAATTTAATTGATAGGTACCATTTAACCGTAATTTTTGATCTTTGCCAGTGTCTACAAGTAGTAGCTTGCGCAGCGATTTGATTGCTAATTGAACTTTTTCACGAATGAGTTTTATAGTATACCTATAAAGGGTGTTTTTGTTTTTAGAGGTATGGAACCTTAAGTTGGCAACATTATTTTACCAAACGGCCATTTTGCCAGCTGTCAAGTGTTTTTTTTTTTTAGTTTGGTTTGGCATTTCAACATGAATAGACTGACGCCTGATCCTGAACAACGCTTCCAAATTGTGCAAATTTTATTTTGAAAATCAGGGTTCTTTTCGAAATACGTATCGCGCACTACGTCAATTTTCATAAGCAAATTTTGTTTAGCGATGAAGCTCACTTTTGGTTGAATGGATACGTCAATAAACAAAACTGCCATTTGGAGTGATGATATTCCTCAAGCGTATGTTAAGACCCTGGGGACGTTAGGATACCTAGTTTATGTAGGTACACCGCCAAATAGATTTTTCGGGACTAGGTATCCGAACGCGCTGACTAGGCAACTTGAGTTGTTGTAAAATCCAAATTTGGCAATTTTTCGAGAGCTTGTCACAATTTTAGCTATTTACACCCTTTTATTTGGAAAAGCCCTCTTCAAATTTTTTTAAAATAGTTGTTTCCAAATAAGTACATTTAAAATATAACACGCCTCTCCATTACAACAATTTTATTTAGTGTTATTCGAACTAATGGTTGTTAAATTTCATGCAAAAATTCTAAATTTGCAGGGTAGCTTCAGAAATTACACCGTTTTCTCTCACCGGCCCTTTTTTGGCCGTTTTCGAATTCAGCAGCGGCCACTCTGTTTATTTTAAATTTGACTCCTCGAAAGTCAACTAAGTTTGCACGCAGGATTTTCTTGACTAGATTTGTCAGCTTCCCCTCCATAAACGTCAACTGCAAAAACTACTCACGTGACCACTCTGAGCCAATTAGAAATGAAATACATCTAGTGAGTCAGCTGTCAGACTTACTAAACTAGGAATCTGATCGTCCCTACTGTTACATCCACAAAAACTGACTGTTTGGTGTAGGTACTTTATGGGTTGGTGGAATAATTGGTCCGTACTTCCTTAAAAACGGTGCTGGCCAGAACGTTACAGTCAGTGGTGACCGCTATAGAGACATGATTACTGACTTTTTCGTTCATCAATAATTGAACAACCATGATGTGCAGGAGCTGTGGTTTCAATAAGACGGCGCAACATGCCACACAGCTCGTGCCACAATTGATTTATTGAATTAAACGTTTGGTAACCTTGTATTTTCACGTTATACGGATCCGTGAATTGGCCTCCAAGATCATGCGATTTAACGACGCTTGACTATTTTCTATGGGGATATGTGAAGTCGCTAGTCTACGCCGATAAGCTCGAAACGATTGACCACTTGGAGGACAACATTTGCCGCGTTATTGCCGATATACGGCCACAAATGTTAGAAAAAGTCATCGAAAATTGGACCTCCAGACTAGACAACGTCCGAGTGTCAGCCGTGGCTGTCATATGCCAGAAATCATATTTAAATTATAATGCAAGAAGATTGTCTTTCAAATTTCATGTCAATTTAAAAACACCATCTTTGTTTTATTCGATTTCAAAGTTCTGTACAACTAAAAAAACACAACCTTTATATAAATAGCCGAGGGCTAATAGCTAAGAACAACTTCCACTGAATTAAAACACACCATATTCACTTGTTCTTTTTTTTTTTGTCGGGAAGATTGTTTGGGAATGCAATGGTTTGCGTAATTTGTTTTCCCATATTCTGTGTATAGGTAAGCCAGGCTACTATAATGGTAGAAATTTAACCACTGGCGAACTATAGTTATAGTTATTAATAAGATCTACCTTACCATTCTTGTGATATGAGCTGGAACTGTTTATATCATGTACTCACAGCAATAACACGAAATCCGTCTCTTCATCTTGATAACTTCAAATGTTCAGCATAGAAGTCTCCTCTTTCTGTGATCGGTAATACAGTGTACAAAATAATGGCTGGGCGTTATCAAAATAGATATTTGATTATAAAATGCAGAGAAACGGGTATTATGAAAAGGTGTTCGTGTATAAGTGTTTGTCCAACTTTGACACCATCTTCTAAGACCGACGGTTTTCTATTTTAATACGTATTTTAATTAACCTCTAGATTTCATTAATAGTAAGCGAGCGAAAGAAACTGAGATTTAAATGTCAGCAGAAAGCGAGTGGTGCGTCTAAGCCACTCCAGATTACTTATGTAACTGAACAGACTGTTTTCAAAAAGCAATCCTTTTTTCACTCTTAAAGGTAGCGAATATCAACTACGAGCCACTAGTGCCCAAGACGAATTATTATTAACAGAGCTCTTCTACATTTCAAACTCACTAGCTATTCTATATAACATTAATTCAACTACTGACGATTACACCAACATCTCTTTTAAAATATTCCAGGGAAAAAAAATCTTCACATGGTACGATGGTGACGTTTCCACCAGTGAACTGTTTTTAGGTCGCCTGAGTCTCGTCGACAACCATGGTGATTATGGCAAAGCATCAGCAAATCTAACCGCAATACGTGAATCCGATCAAGGTTTTTACCACTGCCAAATTATATTCCCAAATCGGACGCCAAGCATACGAAACAATGGCACCCTTTACCAACTAACAGTCGAGGGTGGCTCGTTGATAAAAATTCCACCCGTCAACCAAACCATTATGGAAGGCCAAACAGCGTTTTTCCACTGTGTCATGAAATATCCCGACACATCTGAGGTGACATGGTACAAAGATGGCATCACCTTAAAAGAGCAACAGGACCTTCATCGACGTTCGTTCATGGGCCCCGACGGCAGCCTGAGTATCGATCCGACCATGATGAGCGACCTGGGAGAGTACGAGTGCAACGTGAAGAACACTGACAATGAACTGCAGACCGCCAAGGCATACCTCAATATTCAATGTGAGTTACTCTCCGTATATTTGATTTATTAACAGCTTTTGATGAGAATTCCATTTTCCAGATAAAGCAAAAGTAATTTACTCTCCGCCAGAGGTGTACTTGCCATACGGTCATCCGGCAATACTCGACTGTCACTTCCGATCCAATCCGCCTCTGAAGAATCTGCGGTGGGAGAAGGACGGACTACTGTTCGATTCATACAACGTTCCAGTAAGTCATCGAATATTAGTATGTTCGGCATAAGCCCACATAATGCACTTCCTCCTCAGGGTGTCTTCTATAAAATGAACGGCAGCTTATTCTTCAGCAAGGTGGATGAAAACCATGCCGGCAGCTACACCTGTACACCGTACAATGAGCTGGGGACAGATGGTCCCTCGCCAATCATTAGTGTGATTGTGCAACGACCGCCAATATTTACCATCACCCCGAAGCCCATTTATATTCACAAGCTAGGTGAAAATGCGCAGCTATCATGCGAGGCCAGTGAGCGTGACGGTAACCATCTGCCTACAATGGTCTGGACCAGGGTGAGTAGTGCGGTTGTTTGAGATGCTAGGTACTCCAAATTAATTGGTATTTATGTCCTGCGAAACAGAAAGACGGTATTGCACTGCCCGAGGGAAGGTACAAAATCGAAGGTGGCAATTTGACCATCGAGCGAATTGTGGAATCGGATCGCGGTATATACGAGTGTTCGGCAACAAATGGAGCAGCGACCATAACAGCGGATACTGAATTGATGATTGAGAATGTGGCTCCGAGGCCGCCGCATAATTTGACGGCAAACAGTACCGAAACAGCGATTACTGTTCGCTGGCAACCAGGTAGGTGACATGTGCACATTAGATTTAGGCAGAAATTGCTGCAGGGTGTGCTATGGTCGGGTAATATCTTGTCAATCAATTATTTGATTTGATTAATCCTTTTGAAGGTAGATAGATGCACTTCCAATTTGCTTTCAAAATGCTTTTTCCGGGTACATATTACGCCACTTAATAGGTTAGGTAAGGTAGGGTTGACGGGTTGGTAGAGCAGGTTAAGCCCTACTATAAACGGACTTAGGTCCCTGTGGGCCCATTGTGATGCCCTTTTTTGGGGTTAACCGTTGGTATTGTTGATGGTTAGCTCGTGTTTTTCTTTCTGGTATTTTCCCGATGCCGTCCAGCCATCCTGATGTCCTCAGGGACCGATCAAGATCAGAGATCAGAAAGTGTAACATCGGAAAGCTGTCGTAAGTCATGGAAGTAATAGCTTCCAAGTGTTCTCAATTGACAGAGGCTCGGGCAATGATAGAGGAAGTAAGGTGTATCCCCATGGACCTCCTCGTCTCCGCAGCCTCTACATATATCGTCATCTTTGAGATTTCATCATGTGATTTCTAAAGAATTTAGAGAAGTTCCTGCCCCTACCAGCTTAGACAGCGATGACCTGTCAAACTGTAGAAGTTTGATGGTTCGATCTCTTTCATTTATACTGGCCAAAGCTTCCGAGATACTTCACAGTTAGTGCTTTCCACCTGTTATTGGTTTTCATACGAATCCTGTTCTACACCCGATCTCTGAAATCACAGAGTACAGGCTTGATCGACTGCTCTACCATGATCCATTGCAGACCCCTTTTTCGCCACTTTCTGATTCCCTACTTTTCACTTTGACTTTGTCCAGGGACCCAGCAGACATTCGTGGAGTTCTGCGAGCAAAGAACCTTGAGCTCTTCGCGACAGCGGTGAACTAGCTTGGGTTTATTTCAATAACAGAAAATGGTTTTATAGCAGTTAAATCCCTCCTGCTCTATTAGGTACCTAGCTATAGAGTAGGCTGCGAAACGCAGCTTGGTGGATGTGGCAGGCAAATTGGGTTCAGATCACTTTTGCATCTGACCACGAAGGGCGTCTTCCCCAGTTCGCGTTCGCGCAGTGAGTTTAGTTTAGTTTAGTGAGTTTTACACAGTTCATATTCGATTCCTCACAGAATATATCGGCACCGGTTCCACAGTCCATCTTTGATCCATCTGTGGATACTGATTTCCGTTTTGTGGTATAGTCCGTGCTCCATTCATCTCTACTCGGAAAAGAGTGGCAGAATGGTCTGTCAAAGTTCAGATAAGGACACATGTATAGTCAGAAGTGAGAACGTTCCCAACGTATTTCTCTAGAATTTGTGAGTGGCCAAAATTCAAGTATTTGTTTGGCTAATCCTTAATGCCCACCATTTAATAACATATTCATCATATGAAGCCCGATAAAGACCCAAAAATGTGTACCTACTGTCTCACACTACTATGTTTGTACTATTCTATTTCATTCGCATACGCAAACCTTGTTGTTGACATCTCCTTCATATTAAAAACTATATACGTGTCGGTAATGCAGTAAATCTGCAAATGCATATTTTCTTCCACAATTATTAGTCTTATTGCAAATAAATTTCCCGCAGTAGGCTTTGTTAAATAAAAACTGCAGTCGGTAATGACAGATGGCAAACATCTCTGCATGTCATCTGTCCACTTACAGCTCTCGTAGCATCTTCTTTACAATGCACATGGTAGGTAAAAAATCGTTTTCATTGGATAACGGAAGCATTGACAATCGGACAGAGCCATCAGGGAATATACGGTTAAGGAAAATGCTTCAAAAATGGTCTGCTAAACTTCCGAATCAGTAAATTGTTGTTGAAAAACATGATTTGCTGTATGCGACCTTGTACAGTCTTCGACCTTAAATACTCTTGCTCCACGCTGCCCTCCATTATTGACCTATTAGTCAATCCATTGGTCCATTTTGTGCTGGAATACAAATTATTATTTCGACTAGTTTGAGCTGTGAAATCGAGCTTTTCAGCAATAATAAGCCGCACATCCAATCAATGTGTACCTCGGTGATCCACCAATATGGCGAGCCATAATTTCCCTAGATGAAAAGATGAATGCTGATACAAAAGCCACTTCATTGCCCTGCAGCCGACACACCTCCCTCTTTCAATATTGACCATAAATCGTTTGTGGCTAATTGCGACCACGAAACACTAATGGCCTTGGGTGCACCTCGCCGCGAGAATCACTAATGTGATGCAATGGTCCAATAGACCAAATGACCATAACGTAAGCAGGTTCCTGCGGCTGACGATGACGGTACGGCAATGCGGGGGTTGGGCCAAAACTATACGGGATACATACAATTTTATGATACTACTCACTCTACTCGCACGCGTTTTGTCCTTTTTGTAGGCTATTTGCGACCCAATTTGGAATATATCGTTTGGTATCGACTGTCAGATGCAGCCGAATGGCGCACAATGCGAATTCTCACAAAGAATGTGATGGAGGCGACAATCAAAAACCTCATACCCGGACGGGAGTATGAATTTATGGTCCTCAGTCAGGATCGATATGGCGATGGAATGTTCAGTAAATTATTCCGCTATTCTACCAAAGGTAAGGTCCGCCATGAGTAGCATTCTATTTGTCTTTGGTTTTCCTCTTAATGTATTTGTTTTCTATCTAGTTTCAGATTTCAGTGAACCGGAACAGTTTCATGACCCGATACCGCCGTTCACACGAATCGGACCACCACGCAATCTGACTGCTATCGAGAACTCGCATGGGTACCTTTTGCACTGGGACCCACCAGTTCACGGCTTGGACATCCTTCGTTTGTATGTGATTAAGTGGTGGCGCGAGCCAGAGCACTACCTTGTCGGCACAGCTGAGACCGTTGACACCTACTATCAACTGAAACACTTGAAAGAAGACGCCATCTACAAGGTTCAGATACACAGTCAGTCAATAAATGGCGATCAAGAAGCAGGCAATGAATTGGAACTGGTGGTGCCGTCACATCGAAAGATGAGGGCTGTTGTCATAGGCAGTGTGGTAGGAGTGATATTTCTCGTGACAGCTTTCTGTGCCTTCCTGTATGTCAAAAGAAGCTGCTTTCGACAGTTGAAGGGCAACAATGAGAAGATTAACGACGCTTAGACACTTGGTAGACGTGACTCTCATTATTTAGTCGTGCTTTTGTATCTCTTCATCTCTGTCTTCACTTTTCCACTATCTGTCATTCAGGAATAAAGTCATATGTCTTCCTAATGGTATTCAATAAGAAATGTTGTACAACTAGTGGACATTGTAACATTATAATCGCTTAACGCTTAAGTTTATTAAACGTTTTTCTTTTCGAAAATTTAAAATGTAATTACAGTATTTTATTTATTAAATCAAAGCTCGGCAGGAGCTTTTTTCTGAAAGGATGTGTGTATTTGGTAAACCAGTATTTTTTGTTTAGCTTTCTTTTCGGATGGATTGAACATTGGAAAAGGACATTATCGTATGCTAGAACCGCACTCACCGGTCATGCGCACTACATAATCGTTATGGGAATCTGACAGCATCACCATAAAGTTATGGTAAAAAAATGCGTTCCCTAGGCTTATTGTTTTGTCACAAGACTACTGAATAGCATTTAGATCTTGACCAAAATGTCAAAAGAATCTGAATTCATGGTCGGGTTTTTTAATTGATTTTTGAAAGACACGTTGAAGGTTTAAGTATCTAGTTTAGTAAGTCTGACAGTTGTTGTCTGACTCTATGTACTCGTAACTTAGTTTTTATTGGCTTGGGTCGGTTATATAAACAGCAACAGGATTTCGGTCAAGAAACTCGTGACAGAGTATTAAGTTCACAATGCGCATATGTGGCTGACGTAGTAAAATTGACGCTCCCGACAAATTTAGTTTTTGCGTTCATGTAACATTATATTCCAATCTAGTCGACGTAGGATAACTAGATAGTTGAATGTGCCAATTCGACGTTGTAACCAAATTAAAGAAGCACTTCAATTTTGAAGAATTTAGCTGTCAATTCAACTCGACCAAAAGTAAATGAATTTAAAACTTTAACAACAAACAAAACTTGAGCTTGAGTTAGTCCATAAAATCTGTATTGGGGTAAATTAATGGGTGGAGTATATTTTTTCCATTTTCGTAAGCAAAATTAAAATAAAGAAACCAAATTTACGCATTTTTTTTTCCTTGTGGAAGAGCTCTAGTCTAACGAGCTACCTACGTATGGACATGAAGTTAGTATTGATGTTTCCCTTTGGATTTATTTTCTCCACACAGATAAACAATGCGATGGATCTGCAGTAAAACTGCGCGATTCTAAATCGTTTGATGAATTCCTGGTAGTTGCAGCGCAACTCAATTTGGAATTAGAATCATCGAAAAAGCGGGACCCACATTTGGATGATTTACTGTCGTTGTTTGGGGTAAGTTTCGCTGACGGTTTGTTTTGTCTTTTCTTGTGTAACGATTTTTCAAACAAATCCACCCAATTCACTCAGTAGGCAAAAACAAGCCCAAGAGCAGTGCTAGCATCAAGCTTTTCGTTATAATATTTTGATCCCGGGACTACATTATCGATTTCAACCACCACAGTTGCTCTGCAACTTTGTAGTACCTTAGCCTTCATTCACCAGTAAACCCGGATATTTGTCCCAGAACCGGGCCCTAAGGACACGATTTCACGAGAATCTCACCAAATTGAGATTAAAGCAAAACAGAGAGAGACACTGCTGCCATAATGTCAGCCTGACTCGGAGGAGTTGACATTAGTCGTTGCACGTTACTTTCGCTGATGTTTTAAGTCTTATATACCAAAAACAAACAAAAATGGACCATATTCAGAATTTTATATTTCTGTCGGTTTAGCGGTTGGAATCTTTATTTTTGCATGGATCGAAGTGGGACAATCCGGGGCCTCCAATAAAAATAAAAAATAAAAAAAGAATAATAACTCCGGATTGTAAGTTTTAAAAAATTCACCAAGAGGTGATCCCTGGCGAATCGGCTCACACTTCAGACTAGCTTACCGACAGTTGAATTCATTCTAATCGAAACTTGGTAGCACTGGAATAACAAACCAGCTGGGAAATGTTGTCTTGTATTTTGACAGTTCAATAACAAAATAAGTGCAACTTTGTTAGTTTCTAGGCTGCGAACACAAAAAACAAAGTAAATTCCTCAAATTTTCTCGCAGTTTCCCTTATTTGAACTAATAAAGGTCGTCACATGATTTTAGAATGTGCACTTGAATCATTTCATTAATTGCTTGCTAGCACAACTTGCCACCAAAAGTGTATCAGCTCATTGTTTCTTGCCATCACAAGAACTGCTACTTAAACCATGTCGCGGCGCCGAAATATAAATGGAGCACAGTATGAGTATACGCAAGTGGACTCCTCAACATACGACACTGCAGATGGTATAGATCCTGAGCAGTTCACAGAACCAAAGCGGACTTTTCCACTAAAGCAAGTGATTTTGATTGTAGGCTTTATGATCGCTGGAGCGGTGAGTATCTTCTTGTATATTGTATTACAGAAGGTTCACTCAATCGCTTTCTATTTGTAGACCTGCATCGCATTTAGTATGCTAATATCAGGCGGTTACTATGACGCTAAATACGAGGATCGTGTCTGGCCGCTCCTCATGCTGGGCATATTGATGTTTATACCAGGGGGCTACTATGGTTACATTTTAATTTGCATTATGTGTAAAAGGGATGGCTTCACCTACGACGATATTCCTATTTTTTAAATAAATTATTACAAATTTTATCTTTAGTGCAATAAAAATAATACCAATCATTTTATAAATTTCAAAAATCAGTAGTTTCAATCTGGTTTCAATGTTCACCGAACACACTCCAATTGCAGTGCTGAATTCATCGGAAAATGAAATATGTCAAATCTGTCATCTCGTCGGTAGAAAGGTGTCAACGTCACTAGTTCTTTTTTGTAACTTCATTTCGTATCTGCAGTTCACGTTTGCAATTATTTTTCCCTTCAGATTGATATTGAATCGGTTTTGTGTTTTGCTTGTAGAATTTGTAGAAATTAATTTCTGAAAAATGGCATCCAATCAATGGGAAGTAGTAACCAAGTCAAAGAAACAGCGCAATTTGGAAAAGAAAGTCGAAGCGCACACAGAAAAGAAACGTTTGGCCTTAGCCGGTCCCAGTTTGGAGGAAATTTGTAAGTGTCTTACTTTTGGCTTGAAATCAAATTTAATTTTATTCCCACAGTCCCCCAGCATCAGCTGAATAGCATTTTAAGTAAAAAACCCAAGGACAAAGAGAACAAGTCTCCCAAGAAGACCACCACCAGCAACAAGTCATCGCCCGCTAAAAAGACCAAAAGCAATAACAATGAAAGCAACAAAAAGTCCACAGCACCGGCAGCTCCATCTGCTCTGCCAAAGCCAAAGAATTTGGAGACGGCCCTGCTCAAGATAACCGCAGATGAGCTGTATGGGCTGATGGAACAGCTGCGGGCTACATTCCCCGGCAATGAGCTGTATTGGTTGAGAGAGGTAGGCATGGGGTAGGCTTTCGATCTACGTTTTATAAAATGTCCTTGTTTCCACTCAGATTGCCGCGTTTTTCAACTCACACCTGCCGTTTGATTCTGATCCCGTATTCTCGGGCAAAGCTATTCTGTATCCAAGCAATGTCGTTCCAAAGAGCCTTAAGACTGCAATCGTTGATATTTTTAAATCGATGGGCGAAGTGAACCTATCCTATTTTTATGATACTCTACTGACAAGATTGACTGAGGAGCTGTCCAAGAACAAACCAGTTGTCGGATATAAGGTGAGCTCCGACGCAGTCTATCGTTGTGTTCCTTCAATCATATTAAACATTTAAACAGCTTCTTCTGCAAATTGTCGCTCAAAATTGGCCGGTGGTGTGCTCAAACAGCCTGGCAAAGACTGCGATCCTGAGAAATTCATATCAGAATCGAAGCAACATTGGACTGAGTATTTTATGGGGTGTTGGACAGGGTGGCTACCGCGATGTCAACATTGGTGTTAAAGTCTGGCAAAATATCATGTTGCCGGTGATTGAGATGAAGAGTTACTCACGGTTTGTTGCGGAATACATCGAAAAGGTACTTTCGTCCACCGATGGCAATCAAAAGTAAGTACACTTGGTCGGACTTTACTGGTTTGGTCTTATATATCCATTTTCAGACTACTTATGAGTCAATCAGACTTCTTCATAACTTACAACGCCTTAAAGGCCAAGTACAGCATTCCAAGGGAGTGTCAGCAGTTGCTAACGACAAGCTCTCAGCTATTTTTGGTTTGTAGATACAGTCCTACGCTAATCGCTGGAGCTCGTAATGTTTTATTGAATTTTGCAGAAAAAATACATCGAGAGCTCATCGAAGTGCTCGAGTGTCTTCCTAAATCTATTCCGTGATATTGAGAATTCCACAAAGAGCCAAGTCGAAATCGACGGGTGTATTGATTGTCTAAGCAATGGTGATGAGTGCTTTAAGGTTTGGAAGATGAACTACAAGAAGAATGTCCTGCCATCGTATCTGCTGTTACAGCAAATTTGTAAGTACATACATGCATTTATGGCTTCTATTCTGAGGAAACGAAAATGCAGACATGAAGTTAGTATTGATGTTTCCCATTGGATTTATTTTCTCCACACAGATAAACAATGGGATGGATCTGCAGTAAAACTGCGCGATTCTAAATCGTTTGATGAATTCCTCGTAGTTGCAGCGCAACTCAATTTGGAATTAGAATCATCGAAAAAGCGGGACCCACATTTGGATGATTTACTGTCCTTGTTTGGGGTAAGTTTCGTTGACGGTTTGTTTTGTTTTTTCTTGTGTAACGATTTTTTAACGTCTGCTGGTTGGTTTTGAGTATTTGTGCTAAGTTCAAATTATTAAAAACAAGCATTTAGAGGGGTTTTGAGTTTCTGGGGATAGACCAGTAAATAAATGATCGTATACCCGCTTTGATAACATCATAAAAAACAACTCGTAGTTCTTGAGAATCATGACTTAACCCAACTCATCGTGCAGTTGTCAGCCGAATCCTTTTACTTTGGCCAACAGTGCAAGCGGTACCCTCGGAAAGTGAACTGAACGTCTGTCTTGTGTAACAACATTTCAAACAAATCCACCCAATTCACTCAGTAGGCAAAAACAAGCCCAAACGCAGTGTTAACTAACATCTCTAAGATTCTTTTCGTTATAATAGTTTGATCCCTGAATGTATGAACAACAATTTTTCTAACTTTCCATTTTTAAAAATTCAAATAATCATGTTACAGAATCCGCAAAAAATGTCGTTGTCGTTGACACCTCCTTCACATCCCCATAATCAAATTCCGACGGGACTACATTATCGATTTCAACCACCACAGTTGCTCTGCAACTTTGTAGTACCTTAGCCTTCATTCACCAGTGTAAACCCGGATATTTGTCCCAGAACCGGGCCCTAAGGACACGATTTCACGAGAATCTCCCCAAATTGAGATTAAAGCAAAACAGAGAGAGACACTTTGATCAAGCTGCCATAATGTCAGACTGACTCGGAGGAGCTGACATTAGTCGTTGCACGTTACTTTCGCTGATATGGAGTTTGTTTTAAGTCTTATATACCAAAAACAAACAAAAATGAACCATATTCAGAATTTTATATTTCTGTCGGTTTAGCGGTTGGAATCTTTATTTTTGCATGGATCGAAGTGGAACAAACCGGGGCCTCCAATAAAAATAAAAAATAAAAAAAGAATAAAAAACTCCAGATTAACGTAAGTTTTAAAAAATTTACCAGAAAAATGGTGAAATCGGCGAATCGGCTCAGTACGGCGCCACCTTACCTACTCAAATCCCAGTCAAGCCAACAACCACAATAAAATGAGCAATTCATTTCTAAATTCATCGTGTAGCTGCCATATTTATCGATCTATTTCACTTTCATTCAGCCACACAAACAAATAGCTGAACAAATTAAAAGCAGCCGCCATCTTCATCGCCAGCTCCTCCACCACCGCCCCTTTAAAGCAAAAAACAGTCGTGTTCGTTGACGTGAGCGCTGTGCTGTGGTGAAGTTTTCTTTTTGTAAAGTTTCCACCGAAGAAATTTTATACAAAAAATTTCAATTGCATTTATAATCAAAATTATAGTTCATTTGTTGGTAGTTTTTACTCAAATTTGTGGTTTCTTCCTAACTCAGTGGAATTTCACTTTTGAAATTTATAACAATTTACAGTTTCTCACTAAAAAGTGCGTAAGAAATAAAATAAAAAAAAAAAACTGTTCCTGTGCGGAGAGAGATGAGAAAGTGTTTTCTGGGATAAACCGTAGCGTCAGAGTTGAACGCAAATTGGAAAAAAAATATATATATATCTACCGATGTCAATCGCAGTTCATGCGGCTAAAATTGTTGTTGAAATGTAACAAAATGGTCTTGCCGAGATAAAATTGAATAGAAAACTTGTTTCTAATCCCTCGGGCGGAGCAGTAGCATCTAGCATCATCTTGAGCTCATTTCTTCTGTGGGATTAATGACACGAAGAAGAGTCTAGTATTCGTGTCCGGTTCCCGGTGCGTCACAGTGGCAGTGATTTGTGCCTACGTGGAGAAACCATTACCAAAAATGATTTTTTTTTTCATTAGTTTTTTTTTTTTTTTACTTGAAACATCCAAGTGAAGTCGATGATCGATAAGAGAGTAGAGGAGGTGGGCAGCACCACCTCCATTTCAATTTCAATCTGATGTGATAAGAATTGCTCAAGCACTGGTTGACATTGGTACTGTGGTGAATGGTGATAGAGACTTTGTCCATTATCGGCACATCCGAGTAAATGCCGGGTTGCTGGCTGGAAATTGAACGGCTACAAACATCGCCTGATGTGTGATTGCTCACAATAGCGCTTCACATCTATTTCCCTTGGAGGTTGTATAGTTGAAAGCTAGTTTGGAATAAGATTTTAATAGAGCGTAGATAAGGGCAACATGCAGTCTATCCAATCCAGTTTCACCACGTGGCTTTTATATTTTTATTTTTGGTCTCGCGAAAGTGGTAGAGAGAGTGCAAATAAAAAGAGCTTGTCTGGGACTTGTTCGCCTGCGCCAACTACCTTCCTTTTTGTGTCAGTATGGTAGCTTGTAAATATTTGCATGAAGTTGGAAAGAAAATTCCGTGATCATTTATATTTGTTTGGGTTTAAATAATGGGCGCCAGAGGCAGGGGAACGACCCGAATACTATGATATGAACTGCAGGTACTTTGTAACCTCCTGTTTGGTCCTAATCGGTTGGCTGGAAATTGCATTTCGCAAGGGGCGCCATGAGAGCAAATCTACTTGTAGGTTTTATTCAATTTTGTTCTATTAAATGAATCGATCCATTTGGCACGTACCTACGTTTGGTCAGATGTTATCTCTGGGCTGCAGTTCATTAGTTAATTGCTTTGAAATTATGTAGGTATGTGTTTTCCCAGTAGGGTAGGAACTTTCAAATTAGCGAACACTTAGAATGATTGCTTTAAATCTTTAGGAAAAGGTGTCGCCCTGTAACTATGCTTAATTGGTATTTGCCTACATTTGCCATATTTTGAAAGTGTTTCGCCATTTATCTCATACGTCTTTTGACACATTTGGATATGTAGCAATTCAAAGTTGATTATCAAAGTTGGGTCTTGCAGTTGGCGATTAGATAAGAGACAACGCTCTCCGAATTGTTTTTTTTTAAGGTAGATTCTGAAAGACTACACCCTTTTAACACAATTTTATTAGCTTGGCCTGTTTTTCTTATCACTATTTTGGAGTCGAAACACTTTCGAAGAGGGAGATCAAAATTATCTTTTATCTTTGAGACTGATCAGTAATTCGCAGTAATCAACACGCGCGCATTAAAACAAACGCGATCATCCCTGCTTTCGAAGCTATAGGTACCGTGGCAGTTTTAACAGCGGACTCAACATAATCTCGTTTTTGCTCGATGCACTTAGCCCAGCGTTTTTTTAATTTTTTTAATCCCGCCGAATATGTAACGGGTGATTTTTTAAGAGGTTTAGAACTTTAAAAAAAAAAAAAACACAAAAAATTCGAAAAAATTAATGAAATATTTATTTGAATCGATAGTTTGAACCTTGCAATTTAATGTTTAAAGATAATTTCATGCAAATGTTGACCGCGGCTGCGTCTCAGGTAGCCCATCCGCTGAGTCCAATTTTGGCATACTCTTTCACACATATCGGCCGGTATCTCACGAATGAATGCATGGATGTTGGCTTCCAGTGCGTCAATCGAAGCGGGCTTGTCCCTATACACATTAGCCTTGACATACCCCCACAAAAAATAATCTAATGGTGTCAAATCGCACGATCTAGGCGGCCAATTGACCGTCCCAAAACGTGAAATTAACTGTTCACCAAACTCGCCTCGCAATTGCGCCATTGTTTCGCGTGCTGTGTGGCATGTGGCACCGTCTTGTTGAAACCACATATCATGCAAGTCAAGAACTTCCATTTCGGGCAAAAAAAAGTTTGTTTTGTTATCATCGCTCGGTAGCGTTCACCATTGACAGTAACGCTGCGATTCGCATCATCTTTGAAGAAATATGGCCCAATAATGCCGCCGGCCCATAAACCGCACCAAACAGTGGCTTTTTCGGGATGCATTGGTAGCTGTTGCAATTGCAATGCTTCTGGCTGATCTTCACTCCAAATGCGGCAATTTTGCTTATTTACGTACCCATTCAACCAAAAATGAGCCTCATCGCTGAACACAATTTTTCGATAAAAAAGCGAAAATGAACATTTCGAACCGAGCACGAATTTTGATAGTGAAATTCAATAATTTGCAAGCGTTGTTCATTTGTAAGACGAGTTTTAGTTAGTTTTTTTTTAGTTTTTTAGACTATTTTTTATTTCATAAAATATAGTATAAACTCAAACAGAAAAATTTAGTATTATAGTCTTTAGCGGTTTGGCCGAAGGCCGTCTACCAGACTGACATTTTAAATATTTGTAACAAAATTTATACCTATTTTTTGTACCTAATTTAACAAAATAATTTAAAAATTTTCAGCAATTATGCAGTTTCGATAACGTAGGGCAATAGTTGTATATCTATATAATGCGTCCCAACCTCTGTCGCCGTTGAATATGCTTATCGTTTCATTCAGCTCAAGTGTACGTACTCCAAAAATATTTAAACGAATTTCTGTTAAAATGGGGCATACTGCTACAAAGTGAAACACATCCTCACGTTCTTTCCGGTTACATATGGAACACAGTATAGGAAGGTCTGGGCGATGTGGAATGTAATTAAGTGGTAAAAGTTCCCCCCTTATTCTAAAGATAGTGGTCATCATATCGATGGATGCGCCATCCAAGAAATAAGTTTTGTCCCGTGGAAAGTAGCTCAGTCTGCTATAGTATGACCTGTGTTGAGATGCCAGTGCTTCACTTTCAAATTGGTCATATAATCTTTGACCTGTTTTCTTCAGTAGGGTATAAAACCCTGTCTTTAGAGATACTAACTGCTCATTGTGCGTAACAGACAGATTATACTCGCAAGCAGAGGCCAGCCTTTCCCACTCTTGCACACAAAATCCCTTGGTCGATATCATGTGCGATAAAACTATTTTAGGTAATCTGTGATCACTCATTGCCATAACTCTTAACACATAATCCAAGTGGAGTTTGAGTGTGTCCAAGAACAGGGGAGCTATACCTGTCTCCAAATGGAGCATGTAGATAGGCGAACTGCTCGGCAGTCTAAGTGTCCTTCTTATGAAGTAACGAAGAAACTTTTCTACCTCCTCGTATGGTCGGTATCCCCACACTTGCGCACCATAAAGAATAATGGAAGATGCAGTTGCGCGGAATATTTTCTGCTTCGCGCTGTGCGATATGTTTTTATTTTTGATGCAACTTCCCCAAACTGCACCGACTGCACGCTTTGCTTCTGCTAATTTCGATGTTAAGTGCCTCTTCATGTTTAGGTTTGATGCAATCAAAACACCTAAGTATTTATATTCGCGCACAACTTCAATTGGCGCACCCTGATACGTCCATTTTTCCCTTTGACAGTACCTCCCACCGCCATCCCTGAAAATCATCATCTTCGACTTTGCTAGGTTAAGAGACAAGTTCCAGGTTTTGCAGTATGTTTCTAGTTTGTTTATCATCAGCTGCGCACCTTCTATACTATCTGCTAGGAGAGCCATATCATCCGCAAATAACAGCGCAGGAATTCGTGTTCCGCTTATCTCTATTCCTCCTTTAATAGCTTCTATTATGTCGTTAATATATAAGATGAACAGCAACGTGCTAAGGATACATCCCTGTTTTACACCCATAGTCGTTCGGAACTCCTCAGATAAGTGTTTCCCGTCCCAGATGAACGCCGTATTACTATCATACATAGCCCTCAAAACTTTTATGACTTTAGTTGAAAATCCAATTTTATACAGTTTGTAAAAGAGGGCTTCACGTGGTATGGTATCAAATGCTGCTCGGAAATCTACGAAAAATACATATAGTTTTTTGCGCCTCTTTTTGTAGGTCTCAGCTATATTCACAAGTGAAAATATTTGGTCAATAGTTGAATATGTAGATCTAAAACCTGCTTGAAGTTCATTCAGAATTTTTTCATTTTCAACCCAAGTTGTTAGCCTATTGAAAAGAACAGCTGCAAATAGCTTAGCTGACGCATTCAGGAAACATATTCCCCTATAATTAGCCGGGTCCTCGTAGTCTCCCTTTTTGTATAACGGGTATATTATCGCTTTTCGAAAGTTTTCTGGAACGTCCGCCGTTTCGAAGATCCGATTGAATTCTGATGTAAGTGCTGTTAGAAATTCGGGGGTACAGTTCTTGTAGAATTCAAAGGGCACGCGATCTTCTCCTGGTGCTTTATTCATCTTTGCATTTGAAATAGCGCTTTGAACTTCTTCCAAGGTAATCGGTGCATCCAGGAATTCAACTATAATCAACGGGGCTGCGTATTGAAACGATGCAGAGACTTGCGGTGTGTTGAGGAGCTGAGTGAAATGGCATTGGAGCATATTTGCTTGCAGGCCTGGGGCGATAACATTTCTCTTTCCATTTATGACCTTCACGGCCTTCCAAAACTCTGCTGATGATTTCGCTCTATTAATAATGTCTACGTTTTGCTGATAGTATGCTTGTTTTTTCGAAAGACAGAGATGCTTAAAGTACTTATTAGCCAAGGCGTACAGAAGTTTGAATGAAGTGGAATTACTTGACCGCAGTAATCTCAGATATGCAAAAGAAGTGTCTCTGGCTCGCATGCATTCCCTATCAAACCATTTTTGTTTTCTATCTCTACGAATTTCTCCTATTAGATTTCTTTTTGGTGCGGCTCTTTTTATGATCTCCGTTAGTAGTTCAGTACTGGTAGGGGTACTAGATTCGCTCAATAACCTGAGCTCCGCATTTAGATTTTGTTGGTACAATTCTCGAAATTCGTCTTTCCATATCAGCTTTGGTAACAGTCCTAGTTGCGCAGGGTTCATCGGGCTAGAGGGGGACGTAATCTTAAAAGATATTTCAAGAGGCATGTGATCTGAGAATGTTTTCATTGCCACTCTAAACTCGCTGAGCATGGAAATACAAGATCCAGATAGTAAACAATAGTCGATGACTGAGCATGCTGCGCCGCGTAGAAAAGTATATTCGCCAAGTGGGTCACCATCGCAACTCCCATTCAGTATTCGGCAATCAAAAGCATCTGCTAGTTCGAGGATTCTGTCACCTTTATTATCTCTGGTCTCATCTTTTGAATTACGAATTACTTTTAAATATGCTGAGTCGAACCCACTAGAAAAATTATTTTGCGTTAATCCGATTCTTCCATTAAAGTCGCCGATTAACATTAAGTCTGCTGATCCTAATGCGTTTAATAGATCTCTTGCTTTATCAAAGTCGCGCTGCCAATGACTACAATTAAGATATATTGGGACTATCTGGAAGCTCTTAGCGTCCATTTTAAGTTCCATCACAGTAGCTTCTTCCACTTGTTTGAATATTATGTTTACTCCTTTTAGCTGCTTCCTGTATCCAAATAATTCGCCTCCACTTGCTCTTCCATACAAATTGTTTTTTACCGCAGGTATACTTTTTAATTCATATTGCGAAAAAATATTCATAAAATTAAATTTTGTATAATCTACTACATGTGTTTCAAAAAGTAAAAATATATCGAATTCATGTATATAATTGAAAAAATCTGCAAATAATAACTTATTTTTAAGCCCTGCTACATTATAACTTAAAACTTTAATTGTTGGTTGTTTTTCGGTGTACTGGTAGACGGGTACTAATCAATTAGATGTCGCATGAGAACGTGCCCTTGGGTTTCCACCCGACATGTGTACCGCGGTTGACTTTTTGACAGCTCCTTTTGACGTTTGCTGGTTGACAGTTCTTGATGACATTGACGTATCGGTGTTGTTTTTTTGCATTTCTTGTTGTAAATTTACTAAAGATGTTGGTAATTCTCCAAATGTTTGTTTTATTACATCCAGGCCATCCTTATTGCCACTTCTCAGTCCGTCGGTTACATCCCAGTAAAACATTTTCCCGTCCACGTAAAGTTTATCATCCTTTAGATTTGTTTTTATTGACGGTCGAAACTCGCGAAGAACTTTCATGACCGCAACCAATTTAGCCCTCCTGTGACGAACATTTTGCGGCAAATCCTTGCGGATGCTAACCTTTGTGCCTTTTAGTTTATTAGCATTACGGAGCACACTTATTGCACTGTAGCGAGATTTGTAAGACGATCCATGGTTAAATTGCAAACCAAACTGAAGCTGTTTGACAGTGACACAAGGTACTAAACACACGTCAGCTGTCAAAACCAGTGTTGCCAAAACCAAACCAGCTAAAAAATCACCCGTTATAAGGTTTACTCAAAACTCTCAAAATAGGCATTTGTTTTAATTTCAATGATGACCTCTTCATTGGACCTAAATCTCTTACCGCCCAGCCAATTTTTTAGGTTTGGAAGCAAGAAATAGTCGCAAGGGGCCAAATCTGGAGAATGTGCTGAATGGGGTAGCATTTCATAGCGTAATTTGTGGAATTTTGCCACGCTGACTGCACTCATGTGCACCCGGGCCTTGTCTTGACGAAACAGTACTTTTTTCTTTGCCAAATGCGGGCTTTTTTGCTTCATTTCAGTATCAAAAATCTATCCAAGAGCTCTGAATAATAGACGCTGGTGATCGTTCTACCCTTCTCAAGGTAGTCGATGTGAATGACACCGCAGAAAGACCCACTTAAGCCTTCTTTGGTGCACGTTCGCATGTAGGAAGTAGAAACCCACTGTTTTGATTGTCCCTTGGTCTCTGGTGTGTTGTGGTGGATCCATGTTTCGTCAACGGTTACGAAACGGCGCAAAAACTCATCGGGACTACGGCTAAACATCGTTAAAAAATCCTTTGGAGTGGTCACTCGGTTGCGTTCATGGTCGATTGTGAGCAATTGCGGCACCCATCGTGCGGATAGCTTTCTCATGTCCAAAATTCATGTAAAATATGATGTACCCGCTCATTTAAGATGCCTGATGCCTCCGCCATTTCACGAATTTTAATTCTCCGATCGTCCAATATCATTCCATATATTTAATCGCCTCACGATTTCTGGTGTAACGACCTCCTTGGGGCGTCCTGAACGTTCGGAGTCATTTGTGCTGGTACGACCACAACCGAACTCAGAAAACCACTTGTTAAGCATTGAAATTGATGGTGCAGGAACGCCATAGTATTTATCTAGCCTTCCCTTGGTTTCGGTGACGGTTTGTTTACGTTCAAAATAATTTTTAATCAGCACACGAAATTCACTGTTTTTCATTTTTATTAAAATTATTGCTTTAAAAAGCTCTCAAACACAAAGTAAATGACGCCGGATACTCAAAACTTCACAGTAGTCCAATAAGAGATGACAGTTGACGATATATATATAGTTGGCGCAACAGGTCTGTAGGGACCCTGGGCCTAGCTTCTCGCAACCATTCGTTTTGTATGAGGTCTCATTTTTGGAACGAATGGAAGGGATCTACAATTTTATGCCGATTCCAAACGGGCCGATTGAGAAGCTCTTTCATGACAATTATACTCTCGGATGTTTGTCAGACGTTCGCGACAGGTGGCGCAGTGAAGAAAACCTTAGTTGGAACTTTGGGTTTTTGCGATATTGGAACATGGGAGTAGTCCAACACACTAACCACTTAGCCACTGACAATACTAAAATAAAATGTACAGTTACTGAGGAAAAAATTCAAAAAGTTACTTTCTTATCCAACTGCACCTTATAATTTTTAACAAATAATTAGGTACTCCCGGGAAATAGCGAGCTGCCTTTTACCCCTTCAACAGTACAACCACGATGCACGTCAATTGTCATGATCATTAGTCACCACACCAAAGAGGTCTTGCAACAGTACGCCGTCAAAGTCTCAGTTATTTTTTGTTTTTGTCTTTAACTACCTCGAAGTTCATGACTTTACCCGCATAACTAATAAACCTTCTTGGCAGAAATTCAGCAGCTGGCGACAAAATTATGTATTCCATCAATTTTTGTCGTTACACACTGAACTCCGGTCAGCAAATGTGAATAAATGTTATTCTTGTTTCCTTTCTCTTATTCTATTGTCCTACTGAAAGGTGCATCCAGTTATGTTTTGGCAAATTGAATTTTTCACTTTAAAACCGCCCACAGAGAACAAAAGTATTCATCTACTGACAGCGGACCAATATCACAATCGAACTTTGAAATAATTGTTCAATGGCGTAGCAGGTAGAGAACTACAAATGGCGCTCAAATATTTACTGTATCAACTCGGCATATTAATGACTCTGTGTTTGGCAAACATAAACGCGTGTCGCACATCAATTTGATGGTGTCGTTGTTCTGTAAATCAAATGAGTCTTCCTGTGTACAAATATCTACATTTTATTCATGCACACTTCGCTTCAACTGAATAAGCACAAAAATTAGTTCATTCGCTGTCCACTTTTTCAAAACTTTGTGTCGTAATCATTTGATGATGATAACTGCTTGCTTTTGATGTTGAGAAAATAAATCAGAAAGACCTTTAGCCTAAAGCCCTGGAAGCAAGTGCTATATTCTATTGTTATTGTAATTAATTTATGTAACAATAAAGTTGTAATAATAATAATAATAAATCAGAAAGAATAACTCAAAAAGAACCGCTATTTGTTCTCTGGTTCTCTTGCAAAGCACTCAATATGGAATAATTCAAATATTGAAATCGGAAATAAAAGTTATTGGGATGCAAACATAAATGAAACAAGTTTTTCTTAAAACACTTTTTTATTGGTTAATCTTAGTAGTTGTTACTGCCGCCTTTATTCGTAATAGTTTCGTAAGTTCGATCCGGCGTGGAATCGTACAGCCTCTTTATGTAGTCCAGCGAAATTTTCCTCCAGGCCAATTCAATGTCTGCAATAAGGGATTCTCTGTCCTCAAACTGACGGCCAGACTCATAAAATTCCTCACACGTTTTCTATAAGGTTCAAGTCCGGTGAGTAGAGGAGCAGAATGTGGAATTTCTTCAATCGGGCATTTTTGGACCCATACACTGGACTTTTCAGCAGCACAACGCCCCCATCCACACGGCGCATAGTAAAAAATTGGATAGAGGAGCAGAATGTGGAAATATTAGGGAAATATTTTTCCAAAATTCCTTTTCAACTTAGTGCAATAATTTTTGAGGTTTGGAACCCAAGCAAGACAGTGCTAACTGCTCCCCATACCATAACACCACCTTCTCCACTATGAAGCCGCTCTAAAAATCGTTCTTCTTTCCTCACATCGTGGAAGTAATAATTAAACCCATCTTCTTATTATTCTTATCCATTTTCAACTCATATATGGAGCCTAGAGAATTCTAGACTCCATATGAATTTTCATCCGTTTTGATGTTCGGCACTATTTATAACCCTTCGCACTGTTGAAACGCTTGCAGTAACACCGACTTTCTGCTTTATTTTTACCGCAGAGTGTAACTTTGCTGGAGAGAGTGTTCGCCAATCTGCTGGTTTAATCCCGGCTCAGGGCTGGTTCTGGCGACAGCACAGTACAAATAATTGAAAATCGAACATGACGAAATTTAGAGGGATGTTGGGTCAAAGGCGGAAAAGAAATTGATTGGATCTGGAGTCCTAAATGTTTGGCCTCCCACCCCATCCACCATTTAGAGACAACCTTTTTCATTTTTGAAGTTACTATGATTGCAACCAGTATGTACTAGTAGCTGACCCTGCGAACTTCGTTCCGCCCCAATTCGTAAATGTAGTAAAAACCAATGGCAAATCATCGGAATCCGCAGAATTATAATGTTTGCCTTGAATTTTTAAGTCAAAATGTTCGCTTCCGTGACATTTGAATTGAGATTCTTCACAATCAAATCATTGGATTGGAGTTGCTCAACAGAATTACAACTGAGCCGACTTTCGATTTGAAATTGTTTAGCGGTGATCCCGGAACACCCAAAGAATTTAAAAATTAAACATTTGAAATAAGGTTTGTTGTAATGGAAGTAGCACTAGGTACCCGTTTCGTTTGGAACTATCGGGTCCAAAACTAATATATCCTTAAAACTGAGACCAACCATACCCATCCACAAAATTTCGGAGATTGACAACAGCTCCACGTATAGGATAGACCGATATAATTTCGAAAACAAATTGAGAAATGGAGGGTGTACCCTAGCGGCTATAATTTTAACCCTACTAGACATACAAGTTTGACAGATCAGCGATAAAATATACGTAAAAAAAGCTAAGCGAGATTAAATATTTAAATATTGTGGAAAATAAATACATTTGTTAATTAAAAACATACAAATAATTTTCTTAATAGTTTACAGTAATGGAAAATCAAGAAAAAGTGTTGAATCGAGTGTCTTTTTGTGGTGTACCCCAGTGCAACTCATATAGACAAAATGGTATAACCATGAACAAAATTCCAAAAGAATTTTTAAACACTGGATTCCTCTTAAAAAAGTTATAAATTGTTCTTCGCATGGGAAAATCATTTCCTTAATTCGTTAAAATATGTAGTTTACATTTTAAAGAAGGTGATATATTAAAGCCAAATGCAATACTGTACGCGTTTGGTCAAAGGAGCATTTCCAAGCAGAAACCTTCCAAAGTTATCGAGAAAGTCTCAGACAAATCTCGGTTAGTTGGGTACGCCATTGGTATTTGGGATAATGCTGCAGAATAAATAGAATATTAACATAAATTTAAAGAACTTTAAACAGTTCAAAAAGAGTCTAATCAAAAAAAAAGCAAAATTGTTTATACAAAACCAACACTAATTTTTCATTCCACTTTTAAACGATTCAAACCTATTTTATGGACCCGGGGTTATTTTATTTTGCATAAACAATATTTGAATTTTAGACCGACAAGGCATTTATATCATTTAAAATAGTTTTTCATTTATAAAACAAATAAATTACCATTACAAAAATACACGTACTCCTTACCGATGACAGATTCCTGTATGTCTGATAGGGTTCTTTTCTTTGCCACCAGGTTTCGCAGGCCAACTTGTACATTTGTCAATTCTTTCTCAGATTTCCTACCTGTGAATGTGTTAAAAGTCATAAGAGCGAGAGCGTTACGTTTTCACTACTCTTGGAATTATCTTGACTTGACTGTAACTCTCCTCGGCCGTCGACTCTCTTTCGTGACGTTATTTGCGGCTTGTACGGGCATGAAAAACGAAAGAAAAGTATTTCCCGGAGTCATAGTTGGTACACAACTGCGTAGTTGAAATTTAATGTAGTAAATATCAACTTTTCAATTGCTAATATTTAAAAAAAGTAAGAATGCAAAGATAAAAGTACCCAGAAAATCTCTTTATTTTGACGCTTCATTTGTTAGGATTGGTTGAGAGTGTGAAGAGCGTCGGTATGCTGCAAAAAGAGCTCAAGTCACATAATTGTGTTTCTGAGTTATTGAAGATTTACAGCCTTATTTATAAACCCAGCGTAGAGTCTGCCTAACTTTACGCAACCCTTAAAATGGCCTTACGCAGGAAAACGTGATTTATAAACAAAAAGCACTTCGCTTTAAGCCTGCGTAACTTTAAACGCAAAAATTTGCGTTTAGAGCCTGCGTAGAGCTTACGTAAATGTTTTTGCATCAAATGTCATTTGGTCGTCTTCGAATTGTAAACAAAACCAAAAAGTGAAATTAATTTTTGTTTATTCATTCATTTCGAATGCTGTGCAAATTTCTGCCAATGCAACTTCGTTTGCATATGGAATTATAAGATTGAAATTATATTTAATAAATGAAAATATACTTCAGTTTTGTTGCTTGTGGGGAATGTCAGGATGTGTGTGAATATGTTTACAAATGGCCCTGGCTCCTGGCATTGGATTTGGCGGTGGTTGGTATAATAGAAATAGCAATATGGATATGCATATAGGAAAACACATAGATGATTGCAGTTTGATATTTCAGCAGTCCCTTCAAAGACTTTACGAAATTGTTTTAGATAATTTGACTTTTTATTGTGTAAAATGATTTCATTTACAAAATAATCACACTTGATGTCGGTTTTAGGGCAAAAAGGTAATAGATTTCTGTGTTTTCTGTAATAGTTTATCGAAATTCTTTCCTATTTAGACACAAACCTCGTTTAGCAAAATTACTGCGGAAAAATGTTTATAAATCACAATTTCATGAAAGCCACGTAGAGGCTGCGTAAATCTTTACGCGATGTTTAACTAAACAACGTCGTAGAGGCGTCGTAAGCGAATCTAATAAATACGGCTGTTAAAGTTTATGGCCCCTGAAAAAATCATTAAGTTGTTTCGA
Organism: Cheilosia vernalis; assembly: GCA_949126925.1. Classification (NCBI taxonomy): domain Eukaryota; kingdom Metazoa; phylum Arthropoda; class Insecta; order Diptera; family Syrphidae; genus Cheilosia; species Cheilosia vernalis. Next base: position 11,644,462 of record OX421362.1, read on the forward strand.
TTTGAAAATCGATTTTAAAATCTGTTAGTGAAAGCATTTATTATTGAGACGAAACTAACAAATTTAATTCAATGTAATTTATTTAACTTTTTTTTATTATTATTATTATAATTTTATTAATTAGTAAATAAATTACAAAATTAATATGGGGTAGCACTAGCTGCTAGGGCTTACGGCTAACTTTTTTTTAAACAAAAATAAAATGAATCTTGGACATGGACCTTTTTTGCTTTAAAAAATATTTATTTATGGACATGAGTTTTTTTATGAAAATTTTATTTTTAATTTATGAATCTTGATTTGATTCCGAATCATCATTTATATCAGGGCCTTATTCCTAGTGGAACTATAGGGAATTCCCCTTATAACAATTTTTTAAGTAGGCTATGAAATATTTTTTTTTCTGGTTTTTGTATTTTATTTGAATTTGAGGACTTGAGCTTTGTTTGCAGCAAAAATAGAGAAAGTAGCCAAAAAGATTCAGGTCCACTTGGGTCTTTCTTGCTCCACAAATTTGGGTGTTTTGGACATAGAATGAATTGTTTTGATACAATAACACTACAAAACAACTTTAAATGGACATGGGATATTGTTGCAGGGAATAGATTATGACTTTTGGGACATTTTTGCATTATTAAGTCCGCTTTGACTGGTAGAAATACACTACAGAAATAATATAGTGGGGATGATTCGAATGACAAATAATTTTCCTTTTGAATAAATTTGTATAGAGAAAAAACGAAATTAACTAGAATTTTTTTTAAATTAGAATTAGCAAAGTTGTTTTGTTTTTCAAATAGAACCAATATGGATGAACAGGAAACAGAAACATGTTGATCTTTACAAGAGTCGCAGGAATTGGGAGCACATCTTAAAATTGCTCTTCAATCAACTGCTGTTGTTGCCGTTTTTTGACCTCCTTTCATGTTTTTCCGTACGAATCTTTGCTTCTTAAATTAGAATAGGCCACACTAAAGGACCATTCACATGAGAGCGAATTGCGATCCACGAACTGGCGAATATACTTTTTTTAGTCGCAGGTACCCGCGAATCATTTGTATTATTGAAGGTTAAGTTCGAGCGAATTTTTCATTCGCAGGTTTGTGGATCGCGACTGTTTTATGTGGATTGTGAATAAAGTGTGACAGTTCGCGGCAAGAATTTTCAATTCGCGGGAGAATTGCTGTAATTGTAAATTTCGTTATTTAAATCAATCAAGTCTCGGTTTTTTTTTAGATTAGGTGTTGTATGAATTGAATATAATGCTTTTGTGGCAAAACAAATATCAATTTTCAATTTATAAATACAGATAAATTGATTTGTTCGCAGTTCGCGCTCATGTGAATGGTCCTTAAGACTTCGTCCAATTTTGTCAGCTATAAAACGCCCGGGCCCAGATTCTGAAAGGCGAAACGATCAAACGTTTTCGTGCGCACGAAAGAATAGCCATCACACATGTTCTGTATTACGAGTGAAATGAATTGAAAACGAATTTCCATTTCACTGAATATAAATTTACGTGTTCTACATTCCGAGTGAAATCAAATTTTTTTTTTTTTTTTTCAATTCACTTGGAATTCATTTTCGAAATGCCAAAATCAGCTGTTCGTATTTTTCATTGATTATTTCGTGAAATTTGAAAAATTCAAACACAAATATCTTTTAAATAGACGGATTAATGTTATTGTCAGTCATAAGAGAAAGGATTTTTTGTATCTTCCAGAACCAGTGTAATTGTATAAGTGCAACATAATTGTGGGGAATCATATACGTTAACTTGAATACTAGCAGTTTCAAAAGCAGCTTTAGACTGAGCAAAGCAGCATTTGTATACATCTTGAGAGAAATAGATCCTGTGATAAAGTCATCTTCAATTCCTTTAACACTTAAATTAGCTGCAACACTTCGCTTTCTAGGTGAAGGAAGTTATCAGAGGTCAGTTGCAAAAGGATTTTGATATAGGCTTAGGCAGATCTACCGTCAGTAAAGTGCTGTCTCGGGTACTAGACGCTTTGCAATTTAAGATTTGTTACAAATGGATAAAACTTCAAAGTACGCCGGAAGAAGAGTAAGAAGCGAAGTTGTTTTTTTACAAAAAAAATATGGATTCCCAGGGGTAATTTGTTGTTTGGACGGAACATGTAAACGGCATGTAAAAATTCTTAAACCCCGCGGAGAGTGCACAGTGTACGAAAAACTTTTTCCGGTCTACTTCTCAGTCAATTCCATCTACAACAAAATACCAGATCATTCCACTGAAATATTTAATTTCTTTACTGTTCCATCTGCCAGGAATTTTTTTCTGATGGAATCCATTCAGGGGCCTTATTATGTAAAACGATTTTCGTTGAAACGAAATCGTTTTCGTGTAAACGCGATTGCGTAAAACGAGAATCGTTTAAGATTCAACGATACTCGTTTTTTCAACGACTGACATTTAGCAGTCGTATGGCTTTTTTCGTTTTCGTTCAGCTGTCATAAATATTATTGCGTGGAAATGGATGTGCTCATTGGCTTTATGGAAAGCAACCCACTAAAAATTATTTGCCCAACAGCCAAGCTAAGGCGAAGTCTAAAATACTTTCTTTACTCTCCACTATCCAAAAAAAAGTCGCAATGGAAGAACATTTTTTCAATAAACTTGAAAAATAGTAACAAAAAGTCGTTCATAAACTAAATTTTTGACATTTCACATAGGTGTGAAGTTGGTTGCGCTACAAAAAATGAATGTATTTTCGGTTTCAGTTGGCAACATCTTTCTAACAACTTCATCGTTTTACATAATCGGTCTTTGTTGTGACCATCGTTTTCTTTATTATCGTTTATTTGCCGCTCGTTTCGTATTACATAATAGGGCCCCAGGTTCTTTTAGGAAATAGATTTTAGCTCTCTTAACACTATTTAGAGATTTTGATCCAAACATTTGAACACAAATAACGAAATAAAATTCACTTAAAGCACTTCAACTGTTGACCACAGAATACCAATAAACAGTGAAAATAATGACCTTTTGAAGAAATGGACAACGTAGCTTAGAAAATGTTTGTGCTTATTCAATTGAAGCGAAGTGTACATTTATGCGTTTGGTGGTGACTTTGAATTTGATATGTCCAACATTTGTCATTTGTTTTATAACATACTAATCGGGACAAGCGACCAAATGCATAAATATTGTGTGACAATTGGCCATCAAAACAATGTTTGTTGAAATGCATATCCAACAAAAATAATAAATAAATATGTGTCATCGAGTTGACCGGTTTTTCCTCTTTTGTTGTTAAGGCGTACTTGAGCCTAGCAATGGAACCCGAGTGTCAATTAAAAGTTTGTACTTGCGATTGATTTTCGAAGCATGTAGTAGATTTCACTTGGAGTTGAGGTTAGTTGTATCATATTTCTTTTCCCTTGACAACTGAGTATTTGTTACTCGGTTGGGGTTCTTCCTAAACAATATGTTTGAGGTGCTAGTCAGTCGGAAAAAATCGCTTGTGTTGGAACGAGAACATAAGAACACACACTCTGTATTCAACAAATACTAGCTGCCTGCTGTGTTCAATGTCGTTAACCCCTTCATTTGAAACGCAATTCCCCCCATTTTATATCATCTACTGTAGGTATAGCATGAAACAAAGTCTAATCGCAGAGTTCATACGACTGTTGATTGCAAATTGTTTTTGTTGCTGTCAAAGTGAGCAACTGGATACTCGATTTAGACGTTTGAGCGGCTTTGGATCAGTTATATCGTTGATAAATAAAAGCTTTTTGATCGAGCAAAGTTTAACACAACAACCTGCTAATTAAACGTCCGGTCGTCATTAAATGAGCCGTACGTCTTTTAGAAAGCATCACGCAACTTGACACTGGAATTTTTTTCGTGGCCTTTGATGTGTTGCACGCCACAGGTGGTTTACAGTAGGTCTTTTCCCTTAGGATAATGCATTTGAATACATTCGATTACATTTGAATACATCAGTCAAACATCGTTCACATATCTTTTGCATAAGGGAACGGACGAAGTATAGAAACTTTTCGACCACCTTACGTGAATGGTGGTGCTCTGAACCATTGCCCCAGCTCAATACAGCTTGCTGATCATTTTGTACTGGTCCATTTAACCTACTCACTGCGTCAATCATATCGCAACCGTCATTTATTCAAATATTTTGTGGAATCAGAAACACTTGCCAGCGTCAGCACTTGCTGATAGTTTCACATCGTCTAATCACTTCATACACTCGGTTGTCTAATATTATCTTGACCCGAGGACGTGTTAATTTGAAATCGAAATGTTAAACTCGTATCCGCCACTATCAGCTCAGCTGTGGAAAATAATCTCGACTATTCCACTCCTACCAAGGCTACGACTTAAAGTTCAACGCGTTTCATTTTTTTTTGTTGTTTCTGTTTTGTATCGCACTATTGACAATGACAATACAAAGTAAATAACAACTCAACACACCCCATACGCGACTACACGTCAGCTTTGCTCATAGATAAAGTCGTCCACTTTTGTCGTCGTTGCTGCTAGCACTGAACTAAGCACTTTCGAACTCTCCCCGCGCCGTTAACACTTGCAGGATACTAATTTGTTCAAATTTCACAGTTTATCTTTTGAAATTAGGAACAAATTTTTGCCACAAAAACAATTTCAAACAATTCCATAAACATGGCCCAAAACACAAAGAACCAAAAAGCCAAGCAAACCAAACAGCAAACGAAGAAGGTAAACAATTGCTCTTATCTATTTAAATACTTAAAATATCCATTCTTTGGGCTGTATAATAATATTTTGTCTTTTGTGAATTATTTACAGACCGTTCAAGACAAATCCACACAACAAAAGAAGAAGGCTGCTGCGGGGAAATCTTGCTCATCGTGCTGCAAATGGTTCATCGGCAGTATTGTGCTGCTGGCCATTATCGCGGGCGTTCTGCACTACGATACAAACACAAATGGCAAGGGTGTGTTTGCAAATTCGGCCACAGGCAAGATGCTTAAGAATGCCGGCTTACTGCCCTACGTGGAAAAGGCTTACGTCGTTGTAATGACGAACACCGCACGAGGCTACAAATGGGCCGAACAAAATGTGCCGGGCTATGTGAAGCCGGTTGGAAAGCTGCTCTGTGATCTGTACAAAATGTCACGCAACGCGGCGTGCAGTACGTATGGGCTAGCGAGGGATTATGCTGTGGCAAAGTGGCCAGTTGTGGCAGCATTTGTAAGTATACAAGAGAGATGGATCTTGGTATTGAGTTTTTTATTTCTTTGTACTGGGTACTGGTGTCCGGAAAGGGCAAACAAAGAGTGACCCAATGCGTAATGTCAGGGAAAGCGACATATTGATCGGGTTGACATGTAAATTTTCAAATAGGTCCTTGTAACATTCTTGTTGAGGGATGGTAGCATTCTATCTTCAAACACGGTGTCTCCCATGAGTTCGTATGGAATGTGTGTCTCAAGCAATGGATGCAAATCTATTGCCTACTGGCATGTACCGAAGTTTGCAGTTTTCGTAAAGTTGGAGTCATCTGGCTGCTTTAGGCAAAGTATTAGTGGCTTCGCAGTCAGTTGCGAGTTGTATTACCTTTAATATTATGTACTGTGGTTAGTGGCTAAATAAAAATGCTTCCGTCTGTCATAGTATCCATGAATTAAAAAGTGTTTTTTGCCTATTTTGCGGTCAATTGCCCTACTTAACTTATGGCCTCATCTGCGAATTATTCCCTTAACGGGCGGATCGCGTACTGTGATCACAAGGTGCGTATCACTGTTATTGACACAAGTTAAAAACAAGTAAAGACAAGCACAACCGCTTAATCTCAACAACTGTGTAATGCCACTAGACAGACACACCAATATAAGTTTATGTTCGCTACCACAAAGTTTCATGTTTCCCAATCGACAAACATAGTCTTTCTTTCGCCAGAGTGAGCATATTTTTGTAATTTATTCGATCACCACATACATACGCTGTTTGTGTGCCTGGCGGTCGATGGCCAAGTCTTTCAACATCAAATGTTTTGGGAATTTAACATTCTCAGCGAAATCCCATTCAATTTCATTCGATGTCAGCTATTTTCTTCGGGTTTCTAAATTGGATTTCCATCGCAAATAAACTGCAACCACTTGATGTTCAATCAGTTCAAAGCAAAGTTCCTTCGAATTCATATCGTAGCCCAGCAATCATGTCCGTGGAAGTAAATGTTCATTGCCACGTTAAGTGTTCATCTCAGTTTGTCAATTTCATACTGAAAGTGGTAATTTTTTGCAACACCTTTACGGTTTTCCAGTATTCCTTGAAACTTCACCGTATGAGTAGATCAGTTTTTTTATTTTTTATTTTTAAACTACCAACGAAACGTACATATTTATGCAAAATGTTTATTTGTTACAGTTGGAGCAATACATTCCCGGCCTGCCGCAGAAGCTTGAAAACGTCACCGTATCGACACGTGTATTTGTTTCCGACAGTGTCGGAAAGATCACCGAGTTCTTCAAAGTTAATGTCCTTGTGTAAGTCAAACAATCATAGTCCGTGTCCTTTGGTATAATCAAAACATAAACTCTCTATCCATTGCAGAGGATCATTATCGCCTGAGAATCTTGGTAAAGCTCTCAATCGTACACAGATTGCCGTTGTCAAGTATGCCAATGAGTTCAGTCAACAAATGGACGCATGGGCGAAGCGGAAATGATTCCGATAGAACTAAATTGAAATTAAAAAAAAAGTCAACAAAACCATAACACATCAACAAAATCCAACAGAATTAAACTAATAAAAGAATTTTAGGTCTATTTTTTAAGAGAAAAAATACAGAAACAAAACATAAACAGAAATAATATTAAAAAATACAAAGTTTAAATAAATTGTGTGAATGATTACGATGGAAAGAATTTATGTGCATTTTTGTTCTTCAACTGATTCTTTTTCATTCTATAATATTTAAGTAGATATTGTTTGTTCTAATTTCTAAACATGTATAGAATAAGTATGCAGTTGAATAATATTGAAATGAAACTTACACTTGTGTTGGCTGTAAATGGAATGGCTTTTTTGAACTCGTTATTGTTTGTTGAAATGATATGCGTACATTGAAACTAGGTGTTATTTTTAACTAATGCAAACTAACAGCATGCGTTTGTTTTAAAAAGTGAGGATTGGACTGTGCTTCTCTGAATAGAAGTTAACGGTCGATGAAGGTTTGCTTTCATTTGAAACTGCCAAATATTTATTTACATTCGGCCCTAGCGCGGTATCCGTCGGAACAGCAAATCGCATTCGAGGTATCCGAATGCGATGACGCATTGATTTCACATCTTCGTATTTTTTGGTGCTTGGTTTTTCTATAGATTTTGCACTGGAAAAACAAATTTAGGCAATAAATACAAACAAATACGTTGCTATATTTTTTATTATTAATTTATTTAACACTTTACTGCAAATCGTGAATAAATTCCGCGACTCATTGTACTCGGAGGATATCGTAAACAAATTCCGCAACCAATTTCTCTCGGAGGATATCGGAGCCTAGCTGTCAAAAATTTAACAAGAAAATGCACTTCATCGCACTTTAACGTAATTCGCCGATATGCGTTGCAAAATGTCGGAACAATTTTCCGAACAGTTGTTCCGAAGAATACCTCGCAGCAAAAATTCCCCGAATCGTATAAAATCGGAGAATTTTCCGTTCGGACGGATACCTCGCTAGGTCCGATTATTGCAGTCATGTCCATGACTTCAACTCAATTCAAACATTAACTATCAACAGGCTTAAGTAATGCTCACACATTCAATGATGGAAGTAATTCACCGTTTTATGCAGCCTGGGGCCGAATTACAGCATCCGTGATCGTGCCATACGTTACTGCATTTTGTGGATTAAAAAGCAAAACAAAAACAAATTCAGTCTCATATACATAACTCGATCACGGGTGCGGTAATTCAACCCCTGATCTTCAATTTCTACGTTACTGTTCACGCATAGTCGTGATTGAACACAAGTCGAGAGAAGCTCATTTCTGCACATTTTTAAACATTTCCAAGAGTCTTTCATTCATTTTGTACTCCTGTAAATTAAGTGAACTAGGCACATTCAACTGTGAGTTCTGTTAAAAGCTTTTTTTTTTACGGTTTTGTATACAATTTTGCTTTGCAGTAGATGTTTTTGTGTTTGTTTGTAATGTAGTAGAAATTAATTTGTTTTAATATTGGAATAAAAGAGATTTTTTAACTAGTAGATTGGTTTTTGTTTAAAAAGTGCTGCTTCCATGTGCAGATTTATCCCAGAAGACGATGGTGTCTCTTTTCCCAAGTCCATTATGGGGGGTGCACATTTTGAACAACAATAGGTATGTTCCCTTACCCTGTGGTTCAATTTTTGCAATATATGTCACACTTCTCTCATTGCGATAGAATTCGCTTGCCGAAATGAAATATAACCAAAAAGAAAAGGAACGCGCTGAGCCACTAATTTGAAAAATGTGAATTTATTCTAGCCTAGAATATTCAAATAACAGTAGAACAAAGCACAAATTTATATTTAAGACCAATACAAATGTATGGCTTTTATTGCAGAAATTAGGGAGTTTAATTTATTTGCTTATTACATCTATTTTAATGCTATAGCAAAGTATCCTGCTCGCGCTAAATTTTATCTCCCATACAAAAGTGTCTACAAAGATAAAATTTAGCGAGGCAGTTTAGCAATACAAGCTAAAAGCTCAGTACGCAGATGACCCGAAACGGAAAATCCCATACAAAAGTGACACAACGAAATCATGAACGAAAAATTTCGCTCTCCTTTTCGTTTTGCAGTACGCAGCAGGTACGCAGATGCTGCGAAATGATGGCGGAAAAGTGGTTAGTTGTAGTAGATTGCTTGGTACAATTCACCACTCTCTTTTCGCACACGTTTATTGTCCGGGACATTATTTGCTTGCGAAAATTTGACATTTGTACTCCAGTGTTGCCAGATTTTATAAGAGGTATGGAGGCAAGTTGGAAAATTTTGGCGCCAAAAATACCTAAACTCATTGGCAGACTTATTGAATTGTTTAAGGACGACGATTAATGAAAAATAGGCGGTCATAGCACAAATTCAGACAGATGGAACAGTAACGAAATTAAATATTTCAGTGGAATGATTTGTTTATGTTTTTTTGTGGAATTAACTAATAAGTTGATAGGAAAAAATTGTTCATACGGAAAATTTTCTAAAATCTTTTTCTAGAAAATTTAAAGGTAGTTTGCCAATATTTTTTTGATAAAGTAACTTTATAATTCATAGGCAACATTTGAAGACCAAGAATGAGTTCAGCCATCAAGTTAAAATGGTCAGAAAAAGCAAAAGAAAATGTTTTCGGTTTCGTCATGCGAAAAGAATATACGTTTGTTATTGAAGTATACCTGTGTATTTTTTTGTCGCCAAAAAATCACGAAACTTTAAAGTAAATATTCTAAATTAGGACAATAATTACCAAATGAAAATTTTAAGGAGCCAGCGAAAACTTCAAGTATCCAAATCGAAGATAAATTGACAGTGATGGTAACACTGCTACATGTGTAGCAGCTGATGGAACCCTCCACAAATTATTTTTCGCTGCCATTTCGCAGACGTTTCGTTGTCCTTTTGGAGACCACCGGAAAATTTCGTTTCGGATCATCTGCATACTACGCTTAAAGCTCAGTACGCAGATGACCCGAAACGGAAAATCCCATACAAAAGTGACACAACGAAATCATGAACGAAAAATTTCGCTCTCCTTTTCGTTTTGCAGTACGCAGCTGGTACGCAGATGCTGCGAAATGATGGCGGAAAAGTGGTTAGTTGTAGTAGATTGCTTGGTACAATTCACCACTCTCTTTTCGCACACGTTTATTGTCCGGGACATTATTTGCTTGCGAAAATTTGACATTTGTACTCCAGTGTTGCCAGATTTATAAGAGGTATGGAGGCAAGTTGGAAAATTTTGGCGCCAAAAATACCTGAACTCATTGGCAGACTTATTGAATTGTTTAAGGACGACGATTAATGAAAAATAGGCGGTCATAGCACAAATTCAGACAGATGGAACAGTAAAGAAATTAAATACCTATTTCAGTGGAATGATTTGTTTATGTTTTTTGTGGAATTAACTAAGAAGTTGATCGGAAAAAATTGTTCATACGGAAAAATTTCTAAAATCTTTTTTCTAGAAAATTTAAAGGTAATTTGCCAATATTTTTTTGATAAAGTAACTTTATAATTATTCATAAGCAACATTTGAAGACCAAGAATGAGTTCAGCCATCAAGTTTAAGTGGTCAAAAAAAGCAAAAAAAAATGTTTACGGTTTCGTCATGCGAAAAAAATACGTTTGTAATTGAAATACTTATGTATATTTTTTTTTATAAATACCTATAACTAGCCAAAAAATCACGAAACTTTAAAGTAAATATTCTAAAATAGGACAATTACCAAATGAAAATTTTAAGGAGGCAGCGAAAAGTTCGAGTATCCAAATCGGAGATAAAATGACAGTGATGGTAACACTGCTACTTGTGTAGCAGCTGATGAAAACCTCCACAAATTATTTTCCGCTGCCTTTTCGCAGACGTTTCGTTGTCCTTTTGGAGACCACCGGAAAATTTCGTTTCGGATCATCTGCATACTACGCTTAAATTCTTAACAACATATACATGGGCCGATGAAAAGTCTCCACTCATTTAGCTCGCAAAATAAATGTCTGGTGCATTAAACCGAAGATAAATTTTGACAGCAGAACCGAAGGAAAAAGTTTGTTGTATGTTTCCTATGAAATTTTTGAAAACGTGAGAAATAAAAGGAAACGCAAATCTAAAACACAGTCACCTCTATTCTGAGATCCGAATCGAATAGAAAGCTATTCGATTTCCTCAAACTGGCATTCCTACTTTCGATTTCGATAGATATTCATTTTTTGTTCATTTATCCCCGCATTCTCAGTTTCGATTGCATCGAGTTAAAGCGTAGTATGCAGATGATCCGAAACGAAATTTTCCGGTGGTCTCCAAAAGGACAACGAAACGTCTGCGAAACGGCAGCGGAAAATAATTTGTGGAGGGTTCCATCAGCTGCTACACAAGTAGCAGTGTTACCATCACTGTCAATTTATCTTCGATTTGGATACTCGAACTTTTCGCTGGCTCCCTATAATTTTCGTTTGGTAATTGTCCTAATTTAGAATATTTACTTTAAAGTTTCGTGATTTTTTGGCGAAAAAAATACATAGGTATTTCAATAACGAACGTATTCTTTTCGCATCACGAAACCGAAAACATTTTCTTTTGCTTTTTCTGACCATTTTAACTTGATGGCTGAACTCATTCTTGGTCTTCAAATGTTGCTTATGAATTATAAAGTTACTTTATCAAAAAAATATTGGCAAACTACCTTTCAATTTTCTAGAAAAAGATTTTAGAAATTTTTCCGTATGAACAATTTTTTCCGATCAACTTCTTAGTTAATTCCACAAAAAACATAAACAAATCATTCCACTGAAATATTTAATTTCTTTACTGTTCCATCTGTCTGAATTTGTGCTATGACCGCCTATTTTTCATTAATCTTCGTCCTTAAACAATTTAATAAGTCTGCCAATGAGTTTAGGTATTTTTGGCGCCAAAATTTTCTAACTTGCCTCCATACCTCTTATAAAATCTGGCAACACTGGAGTACAAATGTCAAATTTTCGCAAGCAAATAATGTCCCGGACAATAAACGTGAGCGAAAAGAGAGTGGTGAATTGTACCAAGCAATCTACTACAACTAACCACTTTTCCGCCATCATTTCGCAGCATCTGCGTACCAGCTGCGTACTGCAAAACGAAAAGGAGAGCGAAATTTTTCGTTCATGATTTCGTTGTGTCACTTTTGTATGGGATTTTCCGTTTCGGGTCATCTGCGTACTGAGCTTAAAAGTCAAATTGTATTCGAGCGGAAATTTCTGATCGAAAGCTGTATAAAAATGTAAGTAGAACTGTTTTTTTAATAAATTGAAGGAAATGTTGCTTACTTTTATCAGAAAATGCATATAAAACGCATATTATGAACTAGGAAGCAACATTTGTTCGTTTTATGGGAAAAAAAAATAATTTATTTGTATTAACCGGCAAATTAAATGGATTCAATTTGTCTCGGAGTATTTTTCGATTCAATTGACCGATTCTTCCTCCAAAAATACATATGAAGTTATTTTTATTTAACAAAAGCAAACCAAAAAATGTACAATGTGACAGCTAAAACCTTAAACAGCTGATTTCGAAAATCAAATTCATCATTAAAATCATTCGATAATGAATTCCTTTCCCTCGAATCTTAGAATGTGAGGAGTTCATTCGAGTGAAAGTTTTAAATTCGAGGAATACTCGATTCGATCGAATCTCAGAATTAGCGTGAGTATTTATTTATACATCAGAATAGCGAACTTTTGAGGGGGACTTCGGCTTTCATTTGGCCTCGAATGCTTTTCGGGTAATAATAATTGTTCCTTATAATTTCTAGGGTTGGCTACCAAATCCAAGAATTTAGATACATTAATGTTAATCGAAAATTAATTTATTTTTAGCTTCAAATTATCTTACGATCGGTCTTTTGTTTTTTTTTTCCCCCAAATATGGATTTACGCAACCGAAGGAAAGTTTTTGTCTTCTACTTGCTACTGATGCAGCAATAATAACATGTTCTTCAATTTATGTTGTATGCGTTGTTTTAAATATTGCGATGCTTTGAATCACGTTTACGGGCATTCTGGTTTTTGTCCCATCTAGGTACATATATCATAATTTAAAAATTTAGCCACCATTTTTATCTTTGTTGTGGAGAAACGAAATGGAGACTAGGCACGCTAAAATTTAGCGCGAGCAGGATACTAAGCTTATACAAGCAAAGACTACATAAAAACAAATAAAAAGTGAGTAACAAATAAGCATTTGAACGATTTGACAACCATCTGTCAGCAATAACCAACTAGCCGAAAGGAAATACTTGGGTCTTGGGCTAATATTTGCAGGTTTTTTTATGGAGGGGAAATGTTTTGTTCTCTCTTTTTGGCTCTCTTTTGACCAAAGCGGATCTACAAATAATAGTTACAATTATTAGTTAGTTTATGCTTTTGACCAACTTCTGTGTAAGCGAACGAAGTTTGACTAAATTCGGCTAATGTGTTCGAATGCATTATCGTAAGGGAACAGACCTAATATTGGTCACACAATTTGGGAAAAACTGCGCAACTATCAATTTAAAACAAGAAGAGACATCAACTGTGAGTCTGAGAGAGGAAGTGGCTATACGATGGGAATTGCTGAAACCTTCGGTCAAAAATATTTCCATCATTATCATAGATTAAATAAGAAACTAGAGCATAAATTCAGAAGGAACCACGTATCGCGTCCCTGAGTTGAGTAGGTACATGGAATTTTTATATGTAGACGAATTTGAACCCTTTGCTACTACCTACGCTCGACCTTGTAATAAAGAGGTGCCCTTTGTTTTTGGCATTCAAACTTATACCTACTAGTTAAGAGCAAACATCCTTTCATAACTCACATTCGAAAAAGCATCTACACGTGTCTATAACCTTTATTTGGTCACGTAATCAACGCTGACAATTATTGTACATAGGTAGCGCACGTGACATTTATTTACCTATTTATTGATGGTACGGGTAGGGGAGGGAAAAACTCCGTCCAATAACCTGTAGCCGAAAACCCCTAATCTATCTATAACACCTGAAACTGTTAGTTAAAGGATTAGTGGCTCACGTTTTTTTTTTTTTCTCATATCGAATAAGATGAGGTCAAAAATTTAATTTTGCAATTTTTATTCCCAAGTGATGTGCCTTGTGGCAGCAAAAAAAAAAAGCTAGACACAGGTGTACGAAGTTCATATTCTTTGCAGTGGGGGTGAAAAGCCATAATCGCTTTAATGATGATTATGTCAGTAACGCATCCGCTGTGCTTACCTTATTTTCATTTTTTTTTCTCTCTTCTCTCCTGAAGATGACGCAACTCATCTAATTAAATTCTTAAATTCGATCCTTCCACTCGAGGTAATCCTATAACATCAATGTCAGAGCCTTTGTGAGCACGTTGTGTCCTTCGACTTTAGGCAAACTTTAGCGTAAACTTGGCATGAGCTAATGGAATAAGAAGTTGTAGTTTCAAAGTGTGCTGTACCTACCTATCTAATATAATTAGTAAAACAAAAAATTCAAAGCCTTCGATAAGCAATTGAATTTTTGTCCAATGCTGTAATCTTATGTAATAATGTAGGTAGGTAGGTACCTACTTTTTACAAGAGATTATCGTAAGACTTTTGCAGTTTGCTAACACTAATTTAATGAGAATGACCCTCATTTAGGTGAGAAGACAATTCGGTACATTGACCTTATCCAAATACGAGGGGTTTTTGAAAATTAATGCAATGTTGGAAGATGATGGTTGTGATTATATGGATTTCTTAAGAGTCTGTTTTATTATCATGAGTGTCTACTGTCTATTTTTGACAAAATTTAACGAGTTTATTTGCTGATTTTCGAGCCAAGGTTTAGAAGGAACCACAAAGTTCAAATAATTACTCGACCTGGGGCCCTACTCTGTATTTCGTTCCGAAAGTCATTTCTATTCGAAAGTGCTTTTCGTTCCGCTTTTGATTTTGTACTCTGTTAAACATTCGGAACGGAAAAAAACACTTTTCCCTTTTACGGATTGGTTGTTTCGAGTCTCGAATTAGTTCTCATGAAATCTGCCAAATCAAGGATTCAAAACAAATAACAAACAAGAAAAATAAAACAAAAAAATGGATTCGGTTGCACTTTGGATGGATGCAGAAAATAATAAAGAACGAATTGAACGAAAAATTATACGGGACAAATCAGATATAATGAAAATGTGTGATAAAATGTAAAATTTTAGGTATTGGTGGCAAAGATTCATTTCACTCAATTCAATTAACCGATCCGTGAAGCTGATGAAAAAACTCTCCGATAGTGATTTTTGCTGGGTCCTTTTTTTCTATTAATGACAGTTCTTTATTATGTATTTTTTTGCGATCTACTCGCCACGGTGTCCATCAGAGACAATACTGAGACCTCCACCTTCGGCAGATTTCCCGTTGCTTTGCCTAGAAGCGATAGTTCTACGGAAGTGCCTTGATTTGGTGCGCTAGTATTAGGTATGTTCCTTTACTATTGTAGTAAAAATGGAAAAGACTGTCAAAACGGAAGTGGTGTGGATATAATATTCTCTCACAGAGAGAGACCAACGAAATAGTTAGGGCACGCTTTTGTATAGTAATCTATGAAAAATGGCAGATACATAATTCAAATATTCCAAAAAGTGGTACGAAAAGTCGTTAAAATATTTGATAAGCTTAAAGAATTTTATTATTTGGCCGCCTGTTGATACCATTTTAATACGCAAAATATCGAAACTTTTGCACGCATATGCCAAATGGGATAACAAACCTCGAATAAGCTGTTAATTGTTAGGTGACTGAGAGTTTTACCACCTCTAACACACAGAAAGTTGTTGAGTAAATATTCGTAAGATTTTCAGTGGATATCTTGCTCTCTTGATGACTTAAATTTTTCGAGCTAGGGAACGGCAATGAGTAAAAATTCATAAAGGGACAGACCTATTGATACAAATATTCGCATTGTCAAATGTCACGAAACTTCAAAAATTCCGGCTCACCAACTTATGTGGTATTCGATTGGGCTTCTTCAGATTTGCTCTCAGATTCCAGATTTCATGTGACTAATCGAACATAAAAACGTCACTTGCTCTTTTTTGTGTTGATATTCGTGCGATTTGAATACCTACGTGTAGGTAGTGTAGGACACTTTTCTAAGCAATTTCCATTCACTGATTAAATTTTGTATTAAAACATTAGAAATATCCGTCCCGATTGATTTCTAAATATTTATACTTAAATAATTCACAAAAATAGATTCACCCGATGTAATGCCTTTCTTTTCTGGAGAAAAAATTCACTAAAAATGTAAACAAACTCCACCAGTTGTCAAACTCAAACGAACTTGTATTGGTAAATCTGAGAAAATGTCTAGATTCGCAAAAGTGCTCTGAAGTCTTATGTGGTATTCGATTGGGCGCTCTCAGAGCACTTTTTTTGCTCTCAGGGCAATTTTTATGTTCGTTTGGTACAGGAAAAAGCAATCTTTTTCAGATTTCAGAGCACTTTTGCGAATCTAGATATTTTCTCAGATTTACCAATACAAGTGCGTTTGAGTTTGACAACTGATGGAGTTTGTTTACATTTTTAGTGAATTTTTTCTCCAGCAAAGAAAGGCATTGCATCGGGTGAATCTATTTGTGTAAATTATTTATGTATATATATTTAGAAATCAATCGGAACAGCTATTTCTAATGTTTTAATACAAAATTTAACTAGTGAATGGAAATCGCTTAGAAAAGTGTCGAAGACTACACATATTCAAATCGCACGAATATCAACACAAAAAAGAGCAAGAGCAAGTTTTATGTTCGATTAGCCACACGAAATCTGGAATCTGAGAGCAAATCTGAAGAAGCCCAAACGAATACCACATTAAAAAGATTGCTTTTTCTTGTACCAAACGAACATAAAAATTGCTCCGAGAGCAAAAAAAGAACACCACATTACCTACTCTCAAAAAATATGAACCACTTCCGCTGTGGGCAAAGTTGCTGCCACCGTTCATAGAATTTAATCCGTTAAATTTGAAACAATATTCGTTTTGTGTGAATAGTTTTTTTTTTGTAGGAATAAGATTACATTTTGTTTAAAATATTTTTGAAAAATTGTCAATGCAGAATGGTTGTATGCAAATAAAAACACGTTAACATGTTTGTCAGAATATATTTCTTGTATGTAAAAGATTTCCCGAAGATCATTTTATTGACCAAACAGATTTATTCGCCTTTTAACAATATATAATAAATAACTAACCAATGGCATTCAGCAATGCATTACAAAAAAGTTAATTTAAAAAACCAAAAACCAATCGGGGACTATACTTACAAAGGTAAACAAAATTCGGTGTCGTGAAATAACGCCGAGAGAAATAACGCCGAATTGGAAAACTCGGCGTTATTGCGCTTTCACAAAGTGAAATAATGCCGAATTTCAGAATTCGGCATTATTTCACATTAACAAAGTGAAATAACGCCGAATATTGTTTGTGAAATAAAGCCGAAGCAAATGGGGATCATGACGTAATCTCGAATGACAAAAATCTCGAAGGCTAAAAATCTCAATTTGTAAATTCAACAAAAAATATAAGTAGAAAACCTCGCACCCACCCCGTAATCCAACAGTAAACCCAAGCAGGGGGGTTGCAGGGGGGCAGCATGCCCCCCCATACAAATTTCATAATTTGCGCAAATTACCATTGTCTCAAAAATTAATATTAATTTAAGAATGTATTTATAAATGCAAAGTGAAATAAGGCCGACTCGGCTTTATTTCACTTTAGCAAAGTGAAATAAGACCGAACATTTAAACTCGGTGTTATTTCGCTTTCACAAAGTGAAATAACGCCGAATTTTAGAATTCGGCGTTATTTCGCTCGGCGTTATTTCACGGCACCCAAAATTCTGATTACCCTCCAGCCAAATGGTGTCATATTTTTTTTTAGTTTTTTTCTTTGCATTCAGTCGGATTTTTGGTAATTACCCTTTTTCATTTTATTTTGTGTAGCCTATGACTCTTCAAAATCGGTCAAGCCGTTTGGGCTACAGGGCGAAACACTTAAAGCTCCCTGTCAGGTAAAAATGTGGTATTCCCGAACTCTAGCCACGGTTGGCCATTGCTCATTTGTAACCAATTTGGTCATTATTTTTACTCTTCACAAATTGTAATTTTTTATTCCATTCCAAGAAACTCGATTTTAATTTTTATACAACCTAAATCGCTTTTCTTTTCCTCTGATACTGCGTTTACAAATATATCGGACTTGAATTATTTTGGTCATTTTTATGTGCAGTTGGTCATTTTTACTTCGAATTTTGGACACAGACTTTATTTTCAAGCGGCAACCGTGACTTAGCACATTTCCACACGGACAGTAGCGGCTGGCAGCATTTATTTCTTATTTTTTGTATTTTCTTGCATATCACACGGATTCTAAATTGACAAAATTGGGAATTTGTGGAATCCAATAGATTGTGAAGATTCAGAAAATTCAACAATTAAAAAATATTTACAAAAAGCTCGCATTACATGATTCTGAGATTTAAAATCTCATTTAAAAGAATATTGAAATCAATATTTAAATAAACTAGACAAATTTAAGAACAACATTGAAAACTCGCAACAGCCCAGCAAACACGACGTCGTTGTAATTTTGTTCGGCGACGACTTCCTCCAAGAATCATAGGCGATACCATGTCCAATATGAAAAGGTTGACGTCGCGAAGTAAGACCCATGCGATAGAACAGAACCAAACAATAAGTGGAAGCTAATTTTTTAAAAGCTTAAGCTACCCACATAAGGCGTTTTTCTTTTTTAGTTCAGAGCACAACCTGAACTGTTATACAAAAAGTTCGTGTTTCTTTTTTAGCTCAGACACTTCAGAGCTCGAATTTGTGTTTCTTTTTTCGCTCAGAGCATGATCAGAACGCGCTCTATGAGCTCAGAATAAATTGACTGAGCATCCTGAGTAAAAAGCTGAGCACACATGTACATGCACACTTCCAGTCACATTTAATGGACAAAAAAAAAACAGGAAAAACGAAACATCCTCTGAACGCTCTGAGCACGAATGGTTCAGAGCGCGCTCATAATGCTCGAACTCTGTTCAGTGCTCAGCTCTGAACTAAAAAAGAAAAACGCCTATAGTGTCATTCTCATTTATAAATAACTGCCGGATTCATACAAATTTGCTAGGTCCACATTCAAATTTAAATGGATCCCAAATATATTTTCCACTTCATTAATAAATTAATAGTTCTATTGTTTGTTAAATTCTACGTTTGCGTCAAGGAAATTACGCAGAAATAAATGGGAAAATTAATTTCTCTTCACGCATGAGCAGAAAGTTGGAAATGGTGGTAAAAGGAAAGTTTTAATAAAAAATCTAAGTTCGTAAGGTGATAAAATGAAAAATAGAGATTTTG
This sequence comes from Cheilosia vernalis, assembly GCA_949126925.1. Taxonomy (NCBI): domain Eukaryota; kingdom Metazoa; phylum Arthropoda; class Insecta; order Diptera; family Syrphidae; genus Cheilosia; species Cheilosia vernalis. The sequence continues at coordinate 11,663,597 of OX421362.1, forward strand.
TTTTTAATTTTACATAACTGGAGCCAACCTCTTATACTACTGTTTCGAAATTTAAACCTAAATCTATTAAAATACCTGCACTTAGTAGGTATAATCCATATCCATATGTCTCTAATGTAGGATAATTATACTACAGTCAGACCAACACCTGCTTAACACGCGTCCTCCTATTCCAATTTTGCTTATAACCTAGTTATCTGCAATTTCGCTGGTAATTCAATGTTGTCATTGGCCTCAATTAAGTCCAAGCACGCTGAATTGCTACAATGGACCACCACCATCAGTTGAACACAAATATGAACATAATTCTCTGTGAAAAGTCCTGCTGCCTACACTACACCATTTTATGTGTCCACACATCAGTATCATCATCGGCACCAATTACATATTCAAGTGAAATACATTCACATTCAGTGTAAGTATAAATCCTACGAAAAGTGTTTCAGGGCTGAATATCTGAAACGTAAACAGAGTCCTTCTGCGGTTGGTATGCATGAATGACCATCAGGGCATGATGATATCCTCTATGATATTTCAACAGCCCACTGCTGTAAAAGACATAGACCGCGACCTCCCGCCAAATGCAACTGCACTATGCTGATGCTGATGCTGCGATGACACAGGACCTGTTACTTGGCGCAGATAGTCCAGGCTCGCCCGGAATACTATTATACAATGCACGGTTCAGTTGCGGATTATGTGTCGAAATTTCATTAATTCTTGCCGCTCTCTGGTTGCTTACTACACTGCCACTTGCTGCTGGATCCTGACGGCCAGCGACGCCTCTGCCATGGTAATTGCACAGATAAATTAATAAACAACTCGAACAGAGGCAACACATGCTCTAGCCAGCATGACGCCGATGAGGAGGAGTAGTCCTAGAACGAACGTCCTTTGCAGCTGCGAATTACTGTTAAAAATGCATACATTTTCATATATTCCACGGATTTCACTTGAATGCTTTCAATAAATTTTAATGAAACACACAGTCCGTGGAGCAACCTACGAAGGAGCAATATTTCTTTCCCATCGTACTATTTATATTATGTATGTAGATCAGGATGTGTAATAATTACCAGGATGACAAGTTGTTTGTTATGACTACACTTCAAGGTACTTGGGTATTTTGTTTAAAATTTTCCGAAATCCATTCGCAAGTAAATTGAGTTATTAAGTTATTAAAATTGCGGACATTGCGGCCACTGCTGTTTGGCTGCAATCGGCAAATGACCATGAAATGCACTTGCGGTCCATTAAAATATCGAAATAATTATTACGAGCGAGTTATGTTCATAGTTAGTTGGTCGGCATCGGCATTCACTGTGGTTTAACGGATAGCGCTGGGTTTTTAGCTGCTCGAATTCCGAATGGAAACCATGATTAATGTGGCATGCTTCGGAGTTATGGTAAAATATGGAGTGAAGGTAAGTGGTAGACAAACATGTACATCTCTTCAGATAGACTGCCCCCTTCATCGTCTTCCGCAAGGTCGTCTGCTTTATAACACAAATATCTTCTTTTGTCAGAATGTTCTTTGTTACAAATAACATGTCTAACTGACTTGGTCGTTTGTTCATAAAAGGAGAGAAAATTAACAACCAACATAGAAACCTTCAAAATATTTGCAAATTAGACTTAGATCTAGTCGCATGTGAGACACTTTGTGCTTCGGGCCATATTTCCAATTGGAGAAAAGACGTCAATTTATATAGTTGTTAGATTCTTTTTGACTGTAGAATAGAAATGAGCGTAAAGCATTATGTAGGTAGGTAATAAATCAGCCAGCACATGTGACACTCGGCAAGGACGAAGCTTTGGTACGAATTGGAGTTTTATGCAATACGAAGTAGTGTAGCCTTTTAAAAATAGTTGAGCGAAAAAAGACACCTTGGCACAACATCAAAGAAATCAGATGAGAGCAGAGCTTTGATTGTTTTTTTATATTTCGTATTAGACAGATATTTTTACATAGATAATACATGTAAGAATTAAGAAGTTTGTTTTTAAACTTGCATTAGAAGTTATAAACCGAATATACCGATGGAAACGTACAGTGGCAGTTTCTGATTGTGTTGGGCATCAAGTGGTTGGAATTATTTTGGTGCATATTCAATATTGCTGAAAAAAAATAAACACCTATGTTGTATTTGCTAGAAATAAGTTTAGCGTTGCTATGGGGCCCTAAGCTTATTTTAAAAATATATCGTAGATATATTGTGGAAATACAAAGATCGTGATTTCTGAAGTATTTTTGGAGAAATAATTAAAAAACTGACGACTTCGAGTTTTTTGAGGAAAACTAAGTACGGGATCTTATTTCGAATATACTGATGTTATCTTCAATCCGCGATACTAATAATCATTTTTAGTGTCCAGGTTAAGTTTTTCGAACTCACAATGGCGAAATTTTCCATACAAAATTGCATATTGTGACCTAGGAAATAATTAGTGTGAAGATTAAAATTGATTATTGGTAAGGCCCAATATCTAATGGGGTCAAAATCGTTAGAGCGGTTTTTGTAAGATTATGCAGACAAAACAGTACCATATATTGCAATGTTTAGTTTGAAAAATACTATTGCGTAACTATTAAGTTGGAAACTGAGTGTATGATATTGTTCGGGATAAAAGCAATACTTTGTTTGTAACGTTTTACCGAAATCGAAGATGGCGCATTCGAGATATGAACAGTTTTTAAAATTAGCATTTTCGGTGATTCCGATTAAAAATTAGGGACACAATAATTTTGAAAACATCAATTTGACTCTAATTTTGCACTTTGGTCAAAATCGTTATTGCCGTTTTCAGGTCAACAACACTAAATTAAAAAAAAATTACCTACTTTTTTCAACATTCCATTGTACGATAATAAAGAGAAAACATGAGTTTTAATATTGAGGTTACCTTGCAAAAAAAAAAAACTCTCCCAAAAACTCCAAATCCGAGGTTTGAACATAATCCGGGAAGCCATTTAGGCTGTAGGCCTGTGGAAGGACGGACAAACAGACAGACAGACGGGTAGACCGGACAGAATTTTGCGACCCACTTGTTTGAGTTCCTCTATCATCGTAGTGTCAGAATTGATTAGCATCTCGAGTTCGAAACTTTGTACGAAAGCAACATCTTTCTCTTGCTAAGCGCAGTGGCTTCATCTCACGGGATTTATTTACGGGATGGAAATGTCATCTTTTAAAAAGGATGGGACGAAGACTTACTCCCTTAAATGACGTTACCTGTCTGGGGTGAATCTATAAGAGCCTAAACCATTATACACTTCTTTCAGTGGCGTGATTTGCTACTAACTGCCTAAAGTCGATTTACTTTTGTAAGGGCCTTCTCCGTCTTAATTAGTCAGAGTCAAATTTAAGTGTCATAAGCCTCTACTGGAACTTGTGCGGTACTAATAATAATCAGGCTAGATTTTTTTTGACTCGCAATGGCGGAATTCTCCCATATAACCTATTTTACCATTACCTATAAAATATTTAGTGTGAAGGTTGAAAATGATTAATAATAAGGCCTCTTGTCTACAAATCTTAGCAAAGTTAGAAAAATCTGTTTTGCTGGACTGGCGATTATGTGTTAGCCTTTCATTTTATAGCTTCTAATAATTTTAAAGTGTTTTCCTAATTATTTTAGTACCAACATAGTTTTGAGGCTAAAAGTTTGTTGGAGTTTACCTTTCCTACTTTGTTCGACCACCGATGGATACCATTGACTTTTCAATTTAATTCTAAAATAGATTTCAATGTAGGTAAGTGTAAATTAGTTGTCAATTTCTAAGTTGATACTTTTGAAGCTGGAGGCTGAAGTGGTCCTTTTTCATAAATTCCCTAAATTCCTAATTTCCCGAAGAATTTTGTAGACTATATTTTCCCTCGGAGAACTTATTATGGTATCAAGCGAATACCTATACGTATAAGAAATTGGCAGAGGAATACAGCCCCACAACCGTAAAAGCTTTCAACGGAAAACTCAAACCTGAACGCTTCTTACAGAGAACCAGTATACCAGTGGTAAATCATCCAATTCTAATCACCGAACGCTTTTACTCTGTTAACGGTGAAGGAGAAACTTTGTGGTGAAAGTAGCTGTTCCCAGTTCCCCTGTGAAGCTTCAAGCTTATTGTCCGAGGTAACACTTTCATGTGGATGGTGGATCCCATTTTGACGGATGAATTTTCGGAGTTCTCAACTTACGGCGAAAAGCTCCGCTCCTGTAGATGAGATAAAAAAGATGGAAGCACTATAATGTATCTTCAAGTTTAATACGGTTTTCACACCGCATGACTACGGATCGTCCTTTGTGAATTTTTGTCGCCGTCGGTTTTTCAATTTGAAATCGAGAGTCACGCGAATATAATAGCTCGCATGTGTCCTCTAATCCCTTCCGAAAAAAAAAACAAGTTATAATAAATAACACGTCCGATTATCCTTTATAAAACGAAACGGATTACACCCTAAATGACTACATTTACGTAAAGTTCAGTTTACCGTGCCAAATTCCCTCATTACTGGCGGTAAATTGGTGTCCGTGTTATCCTAATTTGCACCTGATTAATGCTGAAAGCAAACAGAGTTGCTAGTGACTGTCACAATCGTTATTGCTATGGCCTGTGCAATGGAGATTCCCCGTATGATTGTGCGAAATTAGTCTGACAGTGCGTGTGGACTTTACGGGTCGTGTAACCCATTCAAAGATACCGTGTGCGTTCAATTTACATCCGAAACGGAAAACGGGTCCAGTGTAAACATCATACTGTGAATGTTATCATGTTTGCTGTGCGTTTCAATGATCGCATGCAAGGCTAACGAAGTGGTGTTTTAATGCGACACACATTGCTGGAATGGTCTATACGGTTTGCATTGGCCAAATACAATTATGTCGGAATTCAAATCATAATCAGTGAGAAAGGATACGAAATTACAGTGGCAGACTTGCATCTGTGCATATATCTAAATATCCTTCAAGTGATTTAGTTAAAATATGTTGACGGGTAAGGATAACCAGCGACTAAGTAAACATCAACAGACTCAGACCAATAACAAGGATAAACAGCTGCAGCAGCAGGACCAGACTATACATATAAAACTAGCAACAACTGCAAATTGGAGTATATGCAGCCGGAGCAGAAGGACCAAGTGAATGCAATACAATTATATCTACGCAGAACACACAGGATGTGTTTGACAAATGGATTAACTTGGCTGATTCTCATTATTTATGTGAAAACTTTCGGTATGTCCTTTGGTCTCGAGTTTGATTTTCTTCTCTTGGATTATTGTTTTCGATTTTAACATTGAGTTATGAGATGCGGGAAACATTTCCTACGAATGCCGTCTCAGCTTTATGGTGGAATAATAAATCATACGTATAAAAATATTTGAGAGAGGTGAGAAGTGCCAGTGATATACGGCCGAGGTTTTATGTAGGTACACAAGGATAACACAGGCCATGCCTGAGTATGTATGTATCAACAACGAGGTCGAATTTCCCTTTCCTTTTTTTATTTTTTTTTTTTTGTCGCCTGGTAAGTGATTTATTGACTAGCATATCCTGTAAGCAGTAAACTTTAGAGAGATTTCGCGGGAGGAAAACGGATGATCAGGGAAATTTTAATAATTGGGCGGCAGAGATGATGTCTATTTTATGGCAGGCAAAAAGTGGTTAAAAAGGTTTCCGTGTAAAGCGAAATAAGATAAACATGCTGTACAGTAAACAGGTTGGTGCTGAGCCAAGAAATTGTTTTTTACGATGGGATGAAGGGGAAATTAGGTTACTCTCATCTGTGCTGATTTACGAGCAAGGGCGCGTAATGATCTTAAATTATATGGTTAGATGTGTTGGAACTGTTTAGAATTCAAAATTTATTTCGAATTTTACTGGCGAAAATTCAATGAGGCGTTTCAATTTTAAGGTTGATGTTGATTAAAATAAACCCAAGGCTTTGAGAGGGTTAAAAATATAAGGGTTAGTAAATTTATGGAAGCTTTCTTGTAGCATGCTCAAAATGGAGGGGTAATTCTGACATGGTCCGAGAAGTCTATGTTAGTCAGTGGGTACTGTAGATGCAGTGACATTTTGATGAAATGTGAGAGCTATTATTCTTGACAAAAATACCCATTTAATTTAAATGGATGGAACACAGCGCTTTGGCGTTGAACTTTGCTTACGTTATTCAGAATTTAGATTAATGATGTGGCTTGAGGGTTTTATAATCTTCCTGTCGGAATTGTGCGATATTTTGAAAATGTTATCACATTTATAGTTTCCGCTTTGTAGAAATGAAATGATAAGATGTTGGTTCCCAAAAGCTACCAAGTGTTAGAAATTGTACTAAATTGTTAGTGGTGTATGACGAACTGAATTTTAAAATACAGGTGCATTCGACATTTTTTTTTTGTGCTTGGGCCACAAAGACAGAACTAGGATAATAACTCCTGTAATTTATTTCGGACATTTTATTGTGCTGTTAAGATAACATTTTACGAAACCGCAATAGAGGAATTTTCCATAGGTACCTATAAAATAATTTGGCTTGGTTTAAAAAAAAGGAGTACAATAATCGTGAACTTATTTAAAGAACTAAGTCGAGGAATTGTGCTCAAGAATACATACCTACTTTTTCTTGAAAATGATAAAAAAAAAATTCCAAGAAATCATAGCTATCAAATCAAAGTGAATTCAGTTAATTTTGTTATTGGTAAACAAAAAATAATTTAAAAGATTTCAGTAAAACAATAAATAGTAGGTATTCTTAAAATATGTTTTTAATTAAGCTGGAAAGAGAGTTCAAGATGACATAATTAGGTATAAGATGACATGCCACTAGTGTTTTCTTAGATGCCATTAGCCAACCAAATTTGTTTTGACTGACGTTTTGAATAGCCTGTTTGACGTTCACTTGTAATTATTTGGCACACTGAAACGAAAAAAAAAAAAATATATATAAATTAAAATCAAATACTACCGCTTGGGTAAGATGACATACCGTGTCTAATTGGGCGGTCGGGTGTCATTGTCATCTTTCCCGATAGGATCGAAAATATTTAGCAGATTGTTGGCACCAACATTTTCCGATCAGACCAAAATATCACACAGAAATCACTATATATAATACAAATAACTGTATGTATGCCACAACATAATACTCGTTTTCGATTTGGCAAACATGCAATATATTTATTTTACGCGTATGGGATATTAAATTATTTCAAAATGCATTAGGTACTATAAATGTGTGAAAATCGGGTTTACCACGATATCTCGAAAAAAAAAAAAAATCTCGAATGTAAAAATCTCGAAAAAAAAAATTTGGAAAGCTTAGGTAATCTCGAATAACAAAAATCTCGAATTAATATTAATTTTTGAGACAATGGTAACAATTTGCGCAAATTATGAAATGTGTACCTATGCTGCCCCCCTGCAACCCACCTGCTTGGGTTTACTGTTGGATTACGGGGTGGGTGCGAGGTTTTTTACTTATATTTTTTGTTGAATTTTCAAATTGTTGGGTGGGACATACAAAAGGCCCAACATTTTTTCCTGGGATTAAAAACAATCTCGAATTTACTTTTTAGTTTCGAGATTTTTTCGAGATATATACCTGGTCTTTCGAGATTTTTGTCATTCGAGATTACGTCATGATCCCGTGAAAATCATTTTAAATGGATTTCGAGTGCAATTGCAAGTGCAAAAATGTTTTGTTTTGCTGCCAACTCAATCCATACACACAAAAACCAATAAAATTCAGATTTCATGTTCGATTTGCCGGCAGAAATCTGAAATCTCAGATCAAAATCTGAGAAGCCAAATCGAAAACGACATTAATACAAAAATTAAATTATTTTTTCACGCACAAAATCCTTAGTTCCGATCTCAATGAAAGTACGTTGTAAACTTGCAGCTGCATTACTGGGGGGCTAAACAACATCTTAAAACTACATGTCTACCCGTGTCTGGCAGAACTGTGGCGCTTATGGTTAGAGAGAACGAGTATGTAATTGCAAGCATAATTCCCCAACACTTTTCGGTAAACAATGGTCACTGTTTTCGGCAATTTTAGTGTTTTCAAAATCGTTATTCTCTTTTCGAGAAAATTAAATGTTGCTTCATAAGTTTTGTAAATGCGCCGCCGATGCTCATTTATATCAATCAAGAGGCATTATGTATTTTTCTCGAACCAATGTTAGTTTACTTTATTTATGGAATTTCATAAAAAAAAACTAGCGGAGCCCGGAGTCCAGGCTGCTTTGCTAGACGTTAAAATTTAAAAAAAATCAAAGTACCTACATCCTACATATTTTGCTGCGTTGAGTCGAGGATCTTCGATAAATGTTTATGGACGAAATTTTCCAAGCTCCACAACGAATTTTCCCCACTTGCAACAAATTTAGATTTAGACAACTGAAAAAAAAAATGTGGGCCAAATTGGTCCAGCCGTTCTCAATTGATGAATTACCTACTATACATTTTTCACACCACATTTTATATACATATATAGATCATACATACAGTTATAAATACCACAGGGTTCACCGCTTAAACTGTAGTTATGAAAACCAATCTTGATGGTCATCATCGCAAAAAATTAGAAGCGAACACAAAAATTAAAAACAAAACATACATTTTTGCTGACGTAAAAATGTGTAGGGAGTTCTTCGAAACCGAATTTTTAATTTGTTGATAATAAAATAATAATAGTGGAAAAAGTGCTTGCTTTGAGAAAGTGTTCCAAGTATTTACAGATAATTAATAAATAATAATTAAAAAATGTATTGCTCCTAAAGTGATTAAATGTTCTGTAAAACATAAAACGAATAACAAAAATCTACATTACTCGTTACTGTAGAAGTGTAGATAATAAATAAGTTCACATTCGCATATTTGGAGATCGCATATTTTGGACTCGTAATTTCATGTTGCACTGCAGTGAACTTTTTAATATAAATTCTGACTATCTAACCTGAAATTATAATATATGCGCCAGAGTTTTAATGGTTGGTATCTCTCGGCCAGCATGCATTTTCTGAGCAATTAATTTCTATAATTTATATTGAAATACATCCAAATAATAAATGACATGACCGGACTTAATTAACAGCATAATATTCAAATGGCAAATTTCGTAGCTCATTAGACAAACAGAATTTTCGTTTTTAAATTATTATTATAGCTTTCACTGGATTGAATTTTATCATTTGTTTTAGTTTGATTTGGAATTCGGTTGAATTACATTTTGCTCTGCACATGCACATCATACAACATGCTCCCCGCGGAGCGATTCTCATTTATTTTTCAATCGTCAACTTAAGCGTTTTCTTTTTACATTTCCGCATTGTTTGTTGGAAAATATTGTGTTTCCAGCCACTGACTGTGGCATGAATACGCATGGGGTGATGGAATAGAATTTGCCACCTATAATCGATTTCAATTTCAACCAAACGCACAAGAGTCGAGTATCAAAGGATTTTTCAATGGAAATTGGTGTTGAAACCAGTCACGTTCGCAGACAAAAACTCGATACGTCATTGATTGATTGATTACATTTAACCAGGCTTACATACGAATAATATGAATTTACATAAAAGTTACTATGAGCAACAAGCATCCATTCCATATCAGGATACACGTTGAAAAAAGGTAGACACATACCAACAGGCTAATCAAATCAATTGTGCACAAAAAGGATAAAAACACGTGCCTTTTTTCAATTATATTCGTCAGCCTTTGGTAATTTTTAGGACTTCGTATGGAAACTCTTAATTGAATTGCGATTTTCAGGAAATAGATTTATTAAAGGACATTTTTTTTTTTTTTTTGAAAACCTATTTATCAGGCATGCGAAAATCAAAAATTTAATTATCTGTGCAACGATGGTTTTTCAATGGTTTTCCTTTTTGACAAGGACACGATAAGTAAATGATGATGGTATTGCAATTTGGGGAAGAGGTTCAGAACATTTTTTTTGTACTCCCAGTTCGTGGAAAAATTAAAAGGACATAATGGTATTTCGCCTGACAAGCATAAGTTAAGCCTTTATCATTTATCTATCTAAAAAATAATAAATAAAAAACTTATTTTAGAAGACCGATATTGAAATACAAAACGTTTGGAAACGGTCGCATCGTCTTAACAGTGACATATGGTGTCACAATGACGTGATGGCAATAATAAGAACTATAAAGACAGATATGTCAAAGTTAAAAACTGCACATACGTTAGATAAGTCAAACTGTTCTTAATTTGCCGTCATTTATACCTGTTTGAGAATAATATCTATATTTTTTGTATTTGAAATGTACTTTCATTCAATTCTTGTTTTTTTTTTTATTACCAAATCATGTGTCTAAAATAAGGCTGAGACTCACTGTACTTGTATAGAGCAAAAATCTAGTGCCGGTTTATCACAGCAACAATTCAACAGCTATCGTATTATGCTCTAATTGCAGAGATAACAATAGCTGGGGTTGTTGTTGTGATTAACGTCGTTTCTCGTTGCACATTTTCTCTCTGTGCGGTATTTTTGATAATTCTATTCTAACTCTCGTCCACTTGGATTTTTGCCCTAGCCGACTCAACATCTAATTTGGTAATTTTGGTATCAGCTTGGAATAAACTTGTTAACTTGTGATTTGAAACAGCATCTTCTTTTCAATCAATTTCATAATTTTTCGTCGTCGATTCTATAATAAATTAACATTGGTCCTTCTTCGTTGGATTTATTTGAGCTTGTTTCTCGTTAATTGAATGATTGAATTCATTTATTTCATTAGACAGTTAGACGGGTTAGACAATTTCGGGAAATAGATTTGTGGATGTGTGTGAACACGTGTCGGGATTCATATTGGCATCGATAGTGGTTAAAATCAAAGATTAATAATAACTTGATTGTGGTATATATAGGTACATAAAAAATCAGATTATGATTTCCGCAAAACGTGTTCGTGGGAATGCAAAAGGTCGGTTAACGCGTGCTGCGTCATTCGTTGATACAATTGGGCCTGATACTTCATTAGAATTGTTAGAGATAAAATTAACAAAGTTAAACGAAACTTGGACCGAGTTTTCACTACTGCATCAGGAGGTTTTACAGTCCGCGGCTGATGATGACGAAGTAGTTGATCTCGAAAACGAATTCGCTGATTACGAAAATAGGTTTTTCATTGCGCATGCAAAGTTGGTCAAATGCATTCGGGAAAGACATTCGGTTGATCACGAAAGTGAAAACTCCGCTGTGAAACAGCTCGCTGAACAGCAATCGTCATTTTTAGAAAAATTAAACTCGAATTCGGAAGGTTCCTCGGGCATACATTTACCAAAACTTACCGTATCGCCGTTCTCGGGAAACTATAAAGATTGGCCGTCGTTTCGGGATTCATTTATGGGTACGATAGATAGTCAGAAGAAACTCTCAGCGACACAAAAGTTTCACTATTTGCGATCGTTTTTACGCGATGATGCTGAAAATTTAATTAAGCACCTACCCATCTCAGAAGCCAATTATCTTGAGGCTTGGGATCGTTTAGAACTCAGGTATGATCGAAATCACCTCATTGTTCAATCCTATGTTCAAATGTTTCTGGCGCTTCCAACCATAAACAGCGGAAACACCCATACATTGCGCAAGGTTACAGACGGTGCTGATGAAGTCATTCGCGGACTTAATGCGCTCGGATCTAATGATCGCGACCCGTGGCTAATATTTTTGTTACTCAATAAACTTGATAGTGATAGTCGGCAAAGTTGGGCGGAACATGTTGGCTCACGGAGTGATTGCACCTTCGACGAACTATTGAAATTTTTACAATCAAGGTGCGATGCGCTTGAAACTTGTCAAACCTTATCTCGTCCCATTTCATCGCGTAATAAATCTGCATCAGGTCAAATCCGAGCCCATTTCGTAGAATCGCAGCAATCCACTTCACAGTGCCCTAAGTGTGAAAATACCCACAGTTTGTCTCAGTGTGAACAATTCATTGCACTTGATATCGAATCGCGTCGTAAACTTGTGAAATCCAAATCCTTGTGCTTCAATTGTCTCCGCGTTGGTCATACGTCAAAGAAATGCCGTTCTTCGTTTCGCTGTCGCGTATGCAAGTCACGTCACCATTCGTTAGTTCACCCCCCGAACACTGACAACCGTTCTTCCTCTCGCTCGTCAAACTCGTCTTCGTTCCATTCAAACTCTTCTTCGCTCCAGTCAACCTCATCGTCGCTTCATTCAAACCCACCTGAACCTCAACCTTCAACATCTGCGCAAGTGCAAGCTATAGTCAATAACCATTCAATCGATGTTTGCATTTCAAAGCAAACAATACTACCAACCATATTGGCTAAGGTCCTGGATTATCAAGGCAATGCGATAAACTGCAGGATATTGCTCGACTCGGGGTCCCAAGTTTCATTTGTGGTTGAATCGTTTGCTCAGAGATTGGGACTGCCTCGCAGACATGCGCGAATCCCTATACTTGGGGTATCATCGACCGAAGCTGGTCACACTAAGGGCTGCATTACGCTTAAGCTCTGCTCTCGTTATAATCAAACCCACTTATTCGTTGACACATTCATCTTAAACAAATTAACTTCCAATCTTCCATTCCGACCTTTCGATGCTTCTAATTGGTCGCATATACAAGAGCTGGAGCTAGCTGATCCAAACTTCAATGTTCCTGGTCCAGTTGACATACTTCTCGGAGCAGATAAACTGTGGTGCATCCTAGAAGGTGATCAAATTCGGGGATCTGAGGGGGTGCCGGTTGCTCAAAGAACTTCATTTGGATGGGTGGTAACTGGGGAATTATTGGATTCCAGCCAATCTTATTTTTCGTCCATTTCGTCTCTTCACTCTCTTCTGGATGTTGACGTTCTGCTGCAACGATTTTGGGAACTAGACGAAATCACCCCACCGCAAGATGACTCATTCAGTGATAACGAAGCGGAACAACATTTTCGAAAGACATTCTCGCGCTCCTCCGATGGTAGATATATCGTTCAGTTACCCTTTAACACCTCGTCTCCAGTCTTCGGTACTTCGCTCAAACTCGCGGTTAGTCGTTTAAATGCAATGGAGCGTCGGTTCCACAGAGATCCAAACCTTCGCGATATGTATTGTAATTTCATGGACGAATATATTCGCCTTGGCCACATGGCTCGCATTCCCTCAGATGAAGTTTTTTCTAACCCCGGAAACCATTTCTACCTGCCCCACCACGCCATTTTGAAGCCGCAAAGCTCTTCAACGAAACTCCGCGTAGTATTCGATGGTTCGGCCAAGGATTCCTTCGGGAATTCACTAAATAGCAAGTTACTGGTTGGACCTCCAATTCAACGTGATTTAATTGGAGTATCGTTGCGTTTTCGCCAGCACATGTACGTTTTCACTGCTGACGTAGTTAAAATGTTCCGTCAGATCTGGGTTGACGAGAAACATACAAACTTTCAGCGCATCGTTTGGCGGTACAATCCTTCGGATGACATTGCACACTATAAATTACGCACTGTAACCTACGGAACTGCATCGGCTCCTTTCTTATCGGTTCGGGTGTTGAAACAAATCGCACTTGATTACCAAACGCAGTATCCGAATGCATCACGTGTCCTCTTAAGCGATGTTTATGTCGATGACATCATGACGGGAGCAAGCTCGCCTGACGAGCTAATCAAGTTGCAGTCGGAATTGGTAGCACTACTGTCGCATGGCAAACTCGAATTACGGAAGTGGAACTCAAATTGCTGGCCTCTGCTTGTTCGACTACCCAAGGAAGACTGCGAATTTTCTTGGTTCGATCCCGACCACTCAAATGCAATGACTAAGGTGCTCGGGATGCACTGGAGTCCCACCTCCGATGAATTCTCCTATCGTATGTCTGACTCTCTCCTCTGTACCTCACCAACCAGACGGACGTTGCTATCTGAGATCGCTCGTATCTTTGACCCTTTAGGATTTTTAGCTCCATCGGTCATATTATTTAAAATCCTATTTCAGGAGTTATGGTCATCGGCACTCAACCTCGACTGGGATGATCCACTACCATCGCAATTGGCAACACAATGGACAAGCTATCAACGGGAGCTTCATGCTTTCGAGGAGCTAAGGATTCCGCGTAACGTGTTTCCTACGGGCGGAGAAGAAATTGAGCTCCACGGGTTCTCTGATGCGTCAACGTCGGCATACGGAGCTGTCGTGTACACTCGCTGTAAACTCGCTGACAATAATTATAAAATCACCATCGTTGCAGCTAAGACTAAGGTAGCGCCGCTTAAACCCGTGTCTATTCCCCGACTCGAGCTTTGTGGGGCTCTTCTTTTGTGCCGCTTGATAACTCTCATAAGATCTTCGATCCAACGCAGAGTTAAGGTTTTCGCTTGGTGCGATTCCCAAATCGTTCTTCACTGGCTATCATCGCCGCCTCGTCGCTGGACTACGTTCGTCGCAAATCGCACAGCTGCCATTCTCGAAGAGATTCCTCGATATGCTTGGAACCATATCGCTTCTGAATCCAATCCAGCAGACTGTGCATCGCGTGGAGTATTACCTTCAAACCTAAAGGATCATCCTCTATGGTGGACGGGTCCATCCTGGTTGTCTCTGTCACGAGAACTTTGGCCTACATCAAAATTCTCAGTGCCTAAATCAGATGAACCAGATATTTCCGCGGAAGAACGACACGCTAAGCAAGTCTTAACGTCATCAGTTGAATCAAATGCCCTAAGTTTACTAATCTCAAAGATTTCATCGTGGAATCGACTAGTGAGGGTAGTGGGCTATTGCATTCGGTTCTCTAAAAACTGTCAGCCGACAAAATACGCAAAACTTTCGAGCGGGCTCTCGCTTGAAACCCTTCGGTCGGCCAGGCTACTCATCCTGAGACACGTCCAGCACGAATCATTTGGGAGTGAAATTCGTACCCTTTCACAAACTCGTCAACTTCCAAATAAGTGCAAGCTCCTGCGATACTCGCCATTCGTCGATAGAGATGGACTCTTACGAGTTGGGGGTCGCATAAAACATGCTAATATTTCATTCAATTTGAAACATCCCATTCTTCTGCCTAATAACCATGTTTCCTTTCTTATAGCCACTGACATACATAACAAATATTTCCATACAGGGGTATCAGAAACATTTGCCATAATCCGCCAACAATATTGGATATTGGGAAGCAGAAATCTCATCCGAAAAATAATTCATACATGCCGAGTCTGTTTCCTGCAGCGGAAGATCACAAGTACGCAACTTATGGGGAATTTGCCGCCACAACGTGTCCACCAAAGTCGACCCTTTACCAACACAGGATGTGACTACGCAGGTCCGTTCACTATCAAGCTTTCTCGTGGCCGCAACCCAAAACTCTCTAAGGCCTACCTTGCCTTGTTTGTTTGTATGTGCACCAAGGCAATTCATCTGGAGTTGGTAAGTGACTTAACCACAGATGCTTTTCTCGCAGCC
Source organism: Cheilosia vernalis (assembly GCA_949126925.1). Taxonomy (NCBI): domain Eukaryota; kingdom Metazoa; phylum Arthropoda; class Insecta; order Diptera; family Syrphidae; genus Cheilosia; species Cheilosia vernalis. The sequence continues at coordinate 11,679,048 of OX421362.1, forward strand.
TTTCGACGGTTCATTTCCCGCCGAGGTAAATGCTCCAACGTCTATACCGACAACGGAACGAACTTCCAAGGGGCTCGTCGATGCCTCAACGAATTTCAAAGGCTGGTCATGTCGCAGGCACACAATGAGGATATCGCTGCTAAACTGGCTATGGATGGGACCGATTGGCATTTTATACCACCTTCAGCCCCGCACTTTGGAGGTCTCTGGGAGGCTGGGGTGAAGTCCGTAAAATTGCATTTGCGCCGGGTGATTGGGTCTACTATCCTTACCTTCGAAGAACTGTACACAGTTCTCAGTCAAATCGAAGCAATTTTGAACTCTCGTCCCCTTTGTGTTTTGTCCGATCAAGATTTGAATCCGCTAACACCAGCCCATTTTCTTATAGGCGAACCATACACTGCAGTTCCTGAGCCCAGTTATTTGATGACAGCACCAAACCGTCTATCGCACTGGCAGCACCTACAAGCCATGGTCCAAGGGTTTTGGAAACGCTGGCATGCTGAATATATAACCACCCTTCAAGAGCGTCCTAAATGGCAGAAACCGAATCTTGATCTGAAGATTGGCGACGTTGTGATCATCAAAGAGCCAAATCTCCCGCCAACCAAATGGCTCCTGGGCAGAATCGAAACCGTCCATCCAGGCACTGATAATCACATCCGAGTGGCTACAGTTAAAACCAATCGTGGAAGCTTCATTCGTCCCATAACAAAATTGGCAGTTTTACCAACGTCCTGAAACTCGTTCCAGGGGGGCCGGGATGTTTGAGAATAATATCTATATTTTTTGTATTTGAAATGTACTTTCATTCAATTCTTGTTTTTTTTTTTATTACCAAATCATGTGTCTAAAATAAGGCTGAGACTCACTGTACTTGTATAGAGCAAAAATCTAGTGCCGGTTTATCACAGCAACAATTCAACAGCTATCGTATTATGCTCTAATTGCAGAGATAACAATAGCTGGGGTTGTTGTTGTGATTAACGTCGTTTCTCGTTGCACATTTTCTCTCTGTGCGGTATTTTTGATAATTCTATTCTAACTCTCGTCCACTTGGATTTTTGCCCTAGCCGACTCAACATCTAATTTGGTAATTTTGGTATCAGCTTGGAATAAACTTGTTAACTTGTGATTTGAAACAGCATCTTCTTTTCAATCAATTTCATAATTTTTCGTCGTCGATTCTATAATAAATTAACAATACCTCTCAATGGAACAACTTCACGATGCAAAAAGATCGACTAATGGTGTTTGCAATTGAAGGAAAGAATTGACCTTCCTCTCGAAAGAGCAAATCTAGAAGTGCTCTTTCTATGTTTCGTTGAAAAAGAAAGTGCAGTTCAATTCTTAGCACGACATATGTAATTGTCTGGACCCCAATTCCCAAAAATTCTCGCGTACGTCTTATCTGTCAAAATCTCCAATGCCATGCAAAAAACTGAAATTGCAATTCTCAAAATTCGAGAATTTCTCTTCCATTGGGATTTTCATCTCATTTTCATCTCATATACGGAATTTTGAGTTTGATACTTTATTGATTTTTGATTTGTTATTGTGTGTCAAATTAAAATTAATCAAACACTTTAAATGAAAGCCCTTATTTAACGATATCCGTTCGCATTGACATAAATATGTTCGGGAATAGTGCCATTCGTTGAAAGCAGTCTTCTCTCGGATAGTTCGGTATATTTCGATTTCGCCTAGCTGCTTCATTGAAAATCGAACAAATTCTGAACTTATATCGCCCAAAGTAGCACTGCGAAAAACTATAAATACTCATACCTGCATACATATTAATATTTCTTTCTTTTGTCAATCGAAAAGACAAATTTCCAACAAATTGAAATTTTGCGCAACCTGTCAAAATGGTTTACTTGACATGCTGTCAAAATCTACCTCATTCCAAAGGTGAACATAATATCTTCGCATAGGTGAAAGAAAAAAACCGAACAGCTTTAAGAATACCAATTTTTTCCCATGCGAAAATTTCAGGCGGTTTTGCTCGCATACAAATTATGTTATGCGAAATTTAATAATTGGGGTTCTGGAATGTTTTTGAAGAATTGCCTTCAACTCACCAACACACACTAGTAAAATGTCAGATTGTTGTGTTGTTACAATCAAATTTTGCGTTATGTGATCGCAAAATATGCAATTTCATACAAAACGTCCATATTTACTGTAAAAAAAATTAGCAACAGAAAAGCAAATCTCACACACAAAAATTGGTTTAGTAGATTTGAATCACCGTAAAAAACCTAGAGTTAAATTTTCTTTGGATAACCAATATTTCAGTGTTTTCCAAAGGCCAGGAACTGCCTTCCAGAATACATTGAGTTCAAAAATAAATATTTTTAATAAACAATTTCACTCCCATTTTCCATCGCACCTACTTCACAAAAGTCTCCAATTGAATTCATTTACAAACAAGCTTCTTAATTATTTTAGCAAAATATTTGTATTTTCGCCCAAAGTGCTACGATTCGAAATTCCAAATTCCAGTCACACTGTCGAACATGATGCAGAAGTGAATTAATCAGTGTCTCCCATTTACTACATACCTACAGCCTCCACAGAGAGTCACCCACCCCTGCAATAGCAAACTACACGACGATTCTTATACTTGTTGCACTGCCGCCTACGAGTATACATAAAGTGGGTTCATAAAATACTCCTAAAGTTTGAAAGAACTAGATGTGCTCAAGAAAGCAACATAGTTCACAATCCCTCGAGAATTTTTCGATTCTTTAGTCCTTCCACACTCCGAATTCCTCTTCACCTACGGGATTTGTCTCGTCAAATCTACTGAATTAACCAAATCACGTACGGTTAAAGGATGAGCAGAATGAGTAAGAGTTATATTCATTCCACATGAGAGTTACGAATTCACCTCCTGCAGATATCGAACGAGCCTATTTCTTCCGCAAGGTACAAGTTCACTATACCAAACTGTATCTAAAGGATGAAACCTAAAAATCCATGTGAAAACTTTTTCTATTGTCGCAAACTACTACAGGAAACAGAAGTTTTCCCGCATATGTAGGTACAACTGTGCAGCTATCGAAGCAAAGTTTGTCAACAATGGGGGGAAGAAAACAAGCAAAAGTACCTTTCACTGGCATATAGAGCAAAGCGACTCGAAGTTATATATTCCGGGGCCATTGAAGAAGGGGTTGGGGTAGTACTTCTTTACAATTTTTTTCTGGCTGTCTTCTGTCCCAAGAAATGTCATGGTTGCTCGATTTCAGAAGTGCGCAAAGTTGCGCTTTGTTGATTTTTCGTACAGTACATTTGTTCAATGTAATGTGGAGCGCAATGGTTGTTAACTGTAATTACTAAGGTATAAGGAAACATTTTCAAGAGTTAAGAAATTCAAGGGATAATCAAACGGAATTTAGGTTAGGAACCCACATTTCTGTGCATGGCTGGATACAATGCTGGTTTTCTTTTTCACTAGAACATAGAAAAGTTTTTTTTTTTTAGTGCAACAATTCATTTTTAAGTTGAAAATTTTCCGAGAAATTAACGCAATCTTTTACTGGTTAGAATTAAATTAAAAGAGTGTTTTCTTAGTTTTGTTCAATAAAAATTGTTGCGGGAAAAAAGGGGAAAACTTTGCAAGAATTCATTTGAAAACTTGAAAAGAGCTAGCAAAAAGTTTGGCCAAGAGTTTCATCGAAAAATTTTATGATTTGCTTGTTAGAAAACTATGTCAACGAAAAAAGAACTGCGATAATAAAATGGAAGTCTCCTTGAGTGTGCATATAGTACAAAATTGGCCAGAGACTCGTGAACGATTTCGTAAATTTAATACGAGTTTATTTACGTCAGTGGAACTATGACTGGATTACTAACTTGGGTGGCGCGCTGAAATTCAAATCGGACCAAGGTCTCAATAAGTATTCCTAGGACACATCTTTATTTATCTCCGTTGTCCAACCGGGTTGAAATCGGTCCACAGAGCGAAAACAACCACATAAAATAGAAGAAAAGTTATAAGGTATCTATGGTTTTCATCCAAGAAGAAAGTCATATGAAAACAATAGAGAAAATCTTATTCACACGATGGTGACTTTTCCATAAGAAAGGCACATATTTTTAAAAAGACATCTTATTTAATATCGATATGACGGCATCTTGAAACAATATGAAAACTAGTTGAAAAGTGTGTGAGAACTTCTTAAGCTCAGTACGCAGATGACCCCAAACGAAAAATCCCATACAAAAGTGACACAACGAGAACGAAAAATTTCGCTCTCCTTTTCGTTTTACACTACGCAGCTGCCACGCAGCTGCTGCGAAATGATGGCGAAAAAGTGGGTAGTTGTAGTACTTAGATTTCATGGTAAAATTCTACACTCTCTTTTCGCACACGTTTATTGTGCGGGACATTATTTGCTTGCGAAAATTTGACATTTGTACTCCAGTACTGCCAGATTTTATAAAAAGTATGGAGCCAAGTTGGAAAATACCTAAACTCAAATATGAAGATCAAAAATGCACATTTTTTTTTGGAATTCATTGGCACACTTATTAGGTAAATAGTTTTTAAAGATGACGATAAATTAAAAATAGGCGTTCGTAGCAAAAATTCTGACAGAAAAAATGTTCTTTACGAAAATTATTAAAACAGATCACAGATCACCTATTGGATTCCATGAGAAAAAAAGTTCCTGACACAAGCAACAGTAAAGAAGTTAAATATTTCAGTGGAATGATACGTTTTTTTTTTGTGGAATTAACTAAGAAGTTGATCGGAAAAAATTGTTCATACAGCAAAAATTATAATCTCCGTACTACGCTTTAGGTTAGGTTAGTGAAAACCTCTTAGCAGCAACAGAAAAAACGTATCGAAAGTATAATGAAAAGCTCTTTAAAAATATATGGAAAACTAGAAAGTGTGAAAATTCCACTTACAATTAATGTGATAGGTATCTCTTTAAAATTTTATAGATTTGAAAAGATTTCCTTTGTGACGTTTTCTTTAATAAGATCGACTTCTAAAAACCAAATAGTGACAGGGGTTTCCTATTATAAGTAGGTATTATTTAATATGATTTTGCATTAGTTTTAATCCGATTTCATAGTCAAGTGGTCCAATAAGACAATTTTATTGATTTTATTTAGTTACTAGCTGACCCGGCAAGCGTTGATCTGTCATATAAATTATTTCTAGGGAATATTTTGGTTCTTAAATAAAAAATAACGAATGTATTGTAAGTGTGTGTGTGAATGTTTTAACGATCGTAAAAATTGATCGTTATAGGTGGCATTGTTCACTTTTACACTCACCCAAATATACCAAATTGTTGTACTTGCTGGTAAAAAACGTTATGCCGGTCCGGTAACGTACATGTTCTTTTGGTATTTATTCAACCAGACCAAATTGATGACAGTAACAAAAATGATTGTCCGCCATTATCGGAATTTCTTCGACGATATATTGGATATCGGTCAACATTTGTGTTCGTTTCGTTTGAGAAATGCTTAGGAAATCCTTTGGTACATTTTCCATCTGTCATACACGGCGATAAACGATTGAAATTATTAATCTCTGGCCATTTTGGGTTACACGTGCAGGTGATAAATGAACACGGTCGTACGTACCCGCGCACGTAAGCCAGAGCATCCTGGATATATTGTTGCATATGACGTGGACTGCCCATATACGATGATGGTAGAATGACAGAGTTACCAATCTCGGCGACGTCGGCGTTGCTAAACCAAACGCACCGTTTGCGAACTGGACGCTAATGTCCGAATTGATTACGGGAACACGTTAAAATGTGGATCCGTGACAAACAGTAAACCCTTCAATGGTTCAGGTGGTGTATCAATTAAACCTTTCCTGATGTGCAACACATCCCGGCAGTCTCATCCTTGTCCATGTCCGTAACACCAATTATGACTTTTGAATGAGCATATCTAATATTCATCATCGGGCTCATACTCGAATGCTATAGACGTAAGATTGACTAAGAGGTAAATGATCGATGGGCAAGTTGGCGTTGTTGTTCATAATGTTCGCAGTCTTTTAAGTGTGAGTCGGCGCGATCGTCTTTGTTCTAATCTTCTTTCTTCATTTCGCTCAGCTGTGCATCTTCTGATTCTACTGGATGCAATCGCGCTATGCTCTCACGTGCATCAGGATTGTCTTGCTGGATTTGGTCTGCATTTCTTTCGGCTCTTACATCCTGCATGGCTGTAGCGTTACGTGTTTTACTGCCCAAAGCATCCCCTCTATCTTGGAAAACTTATTTATCGGCAGAGTTAATACTACAAAAATCTACAGTAATTTATACTTTGTTTGAACAAGAAATATTTGGGGTGATTCACCCTTAATACTTAGGGGTATACAAATTAGTTATAAATCCATTCTCATACCTACTGTGTATATAAATTTTCATCAAAATCGGTCGAGCCGTTTCGGAGGAGTATAAACACTAAAACTGTGCCACGAAATTTTTATAAATTAGGCTCTGTGTATAAACAAGCCAGCGTGATGAACTGCCTTGGACTATTCGGCCAAAGCAAACAATTAATACTTGATATGGATTATAGGGAACGTTTGGTTATCTTTGATCTATTCAGTTCCTTAAGACTGGTGAGTGACTAGACTAGTGACACCTTAATTATGCTATCGCCTTAATTGCACTGTCTCCCAGACAGAAATCATGAGCAGACGTGTAAAAACTACCGTCAGAAACTATGCTACACCCATCCACTCGATGTCGCAACCATCATCATCACCAACAATTAATTTCCCAATTTGTGCGGAGCTCAAAGAAGGTTCAGCTGCTCATCTGCCGCTTCCTATTCACATTGATAATCTTCTTTTTTTTCTGTTCATTTATGTATAGCCTGGCAATCAATTCGAATTGCTCCAGTTTACACTCCCCATAGCGATGATTGCTTGAAAACGTTTTATTATCCTCCAGTCGTGTGCACACTTTGAATGTCTAATAGTGCCGGCTGTACATTGTACAAGAGGCACCTTCGTGCTGCATATAACGACGAGCATAATTTTAGTGTTACGCCTCGCTAAAGCAGCAGCACCTCGCCACGTCTCGGTGTTTTTCTTACAATTTATAAAGGACGTAGAGCCGAGGAGGTGCCACTAAGAACGGTGCAAGACTTTGAATCTTTCGCATCGTACTTATGCAATGATGATGTTCAGTTAGGGAAAATGTATTTTTCATATTTTTTCCTGAATACCTTCATCTGCAACGAGCACAGGTTTAGGACTGTGTTTATGGAGGAGAAAAGCATCCTTGTCGGTTGGTGTGGTGCTGGTGATATGCAACTTCGACTGCGAGTTATTTGAAAGGCTTTTGTCTTTTTTTACGTCTGAATTCACACATCCTTGGAGTTTTCTAGAACGTGGGCTATTGTTGTTTCTGGATCATATTCCAACTAACGGGGGCGAGAATGGTTTGCTTCTTGTGTAATTATTTTCTGTACAAAGGAAGATTAAAAGAGCAAACTGTTCCTCTCTCCCCGCCCATGTATAATGTATAATGTATATAGTTCACAAGTTAATTGCAATTCCAGTGCAATAGCTACCTTCATTCGCATGGCATTGGATTGCAATGGAATCTCGTGTGCGAGGTGGAAAAGTAAAGGAACGTGGCAAATTAGGATTGTGTCGTGTCTTGCCTTGCCTTGTGGCTGGGGTTGTTTCTTGTTCCCCTTCAAAGGCAATAATTGGTTTATTAGTGAGTTCGGGTGGAAAGCAACGGCAAACAGTGCAAGTTTGTCGATATCCACTTGAACGCCTTCTATGTGCACTTTGCTTTCAAGTGTGCCAGGTTCTGTTCCATTAAACTGAGTGTTGCTGAAGAGATCCTTGATTGAGGTTCACACACACAGTGTTATTGGCAAGGTGAATTGGTTTATATTTCCAGTTGGAGCGGTTCTATTTTTAGCGAACTGAATATTGATTTCTGATGATAGTGCATGTAACATGGATCCACATAGAAGGTATACCACAATTACTGTGTCGTCTGCAAGATGATTGAAATAGTGTGGGAGAAAATAATTTAAGTTCGTTTAAGTCGATGAATGTGCAACACGCCGCAGCATGTTATAATACTAACTTACTTAAGGTGGCGCTACAGTCCGGGGTGGACCTGGGACTCAACCAACAAGCGTCTCCAGCCAGCACGATCTTTGGCCAGCTGTCTCCAGTTTCGCACGATAAGTTGGTTAAGGTCCCCTTCCACTTGCGTGCGCCACCTGAGTCGCAGTCTTCCTCTACTGCGCCGTTCCTAGGGTGTGGATTCGAAGATCTTCCGGGCCGGAGCATTCATGTCCATTCGCTCTACATGGCCCAGCCACCGCAGTCGTCGGACCCTAACTTTTCTGGCTATGTCGATGTCGCTATACAGCCCGTAAAGTTCGTCGTTGTATCTCCTCCTCCATTCACCGTCTATGCAGACTTGACCGAAAATTACTCGAAGAATTTTCCTCTCAAAGCAACCAAGAGTAACCTCATCCGCTTTTGATAGAGTCCATGCCTCTGCTCCATAAAGTAGGGCTGGGATGATTGAGGTCTTATAGTTTAGTTGCTTTAGTTGCTTTGGTATACTCAATTTTTTTCTTAGCCCAAAGAAACAGCGATTGGCAAGAGTTATTCTTCGTTTAATCTCAGCGCTGGTGTCATCGTCTGAGTTCATAGCGGAGCCTAGGTAGACAAAGTCCTTAACCACCTCAAAGCTATATCTGTTTATAGAGACATTCTGATCAAGACGTCGGTGTTGTGTCTAGGTTGTCCTTTCTTGATCACAGCATATACTTATACTTTGTCTTGCCCTCATTGACCGCCAAACCCATTTTCGCCGCTTCCGTCTCAATACTCACGAACGCGCCAGTGACAAAACTCAAAACTTAACATGTTATAATACTCTCATTAAAATCTTCAAGAGACAGGTTTAATAATGAACTGGGTGTGGTTAGTACCAATAGGCTTCCAATCATCTGATCTGAGAATCATTATGTTTGAACTGAACTAAAAAAAATGTGTTAAGAAAACGAATCTCCGTTGACCATGGTATGACAGAATAATAAAAATTTAAAACCTCTAGCCCATCTCAGAGGTGAGATGCAAGAGAAGGACACCGCATCCTTTTCAATTTCGAAGTTTTGACCGGATGTTGAAAATATTAATTGACAACCTCTGATGATGATGATGGCAAATTACATTTTTGCCAGGTATTAAGACTCCGAAAAGGCTTCATTCTATTTTTTTCATTGCCACACCTAGGTGATTGTGGCAGACGATTTTACCAAATCCAAAATATTTAGATTCACAGAAACGGTAAAAAGGATATTAAATTTATTGACATATAGATAAAGCAGTTTCGCTTGTTTCAAAAATTGACATTCATCTCTTGTAAAAAGCGACAATCACAAGTAGGTACTATTTGTTTTTAGTGTTCTACAAACTTAATTTTATGACATCCACAGAGACGATATTTGTATACTCATGGCAAAAGGATTATGCTTTGAAATGTGTCCACATTTTTAATAACTCCTCATAACATCATCGTCATGTTCATGTAGTACATAAACCATCCCTTGCCTAGCTACCTAGAACTTTGCCATCCCTCACAATATTTATTTATTATATTTCCTCGCTTTTATTAAAATCTTGAAATCCTTTCCCTGGAATGTTCTTTGACAGAGGGAAGTACCTACAATAAATGTTTGTGTTTTTTTGAATGTATTTCCTATATTAACGAGGAGCGTATTATGTGTTATTTTCTTAACAGCAGGACACCCCTTTAGTGCCATAGTAAACTTTTCCCTTGGCTGACGGAAGCTGAAGTGCTCAACTGATTGTTTATACGTTGATTCCATTTTCTACTAGTACGGCATTACAGTTAGCTGTCGAGAAAACACACTCAAGTGGTCCTCCTCATTGTATTGGTTTCTATAATTATTATTGTACACTCGTCTAAGCCACTTGCGAAATTCAAGTACCTACCCTTTCTTTTCTTTCTTTTTGGATTGTGCTATTTATGATTTCCAATATTGAGAACACCTTTCTACTCGTATCTCTGACTTTATCGAAATATTTTATATGATTGTTTGAACAAGGTTTCTAGTCCCAGGAGCTCAATTGAAGCACATTCTATTCACAAAGAATTACAGTTTCTTCAGCATGGTCTCTGTCACTGTCATCCCGCTCTCTATACAGAGATTGATGTCGTTCTGAAGAATGAATCCTTTTCCAAGAGCCAGGACCGTGTTGTGACAACAAAAACTTAAGGCAGCAACGAAGAAATTTATATCCTCTGTTATTATTATTAAAAAAAGGAGCTCTATCCCTTTTAGTATTCTAGTTTGCCGCCGCCCATAAAAAGAGCAATCGAAACAAAGTTTCAAACTATACACCATGAGGAGGGAGCCGGAGGCGATTTAGATTGAATATCCTCGAGCAAATCGTCGAACTCAATGTCACGTGGTACAACAATGAAATGTGAAATGGAAATTATGTAGTCAATATTTTCACTTTTTGTTGTGTGTAGTCAGATAAAGTTTATAAATACATACGTATTTGTTTTTGCGTTTGCTTGGTTGGAGTAATTTAAAAAGTTCAGAAGAGGGATATGGCAGCCATAGCAGCGAGAGAGATATTTTCGTTAAACTTCTTATCGGTATTTTTTTTATTGATGAATGTTAAAAGGACTCTGGGTGCCATGGAATATAAATAAGTGATACAAAATGGTGATATCTTGGCTTAATTTATTTCTTCTTAATGCAACATGTTAGTTGTACATTGTTCTTCTACGATTAATCTTTACGTAGCTTACCTATGTTTGAAAATACGCCCGAAAATGTTGACTTAATCTTAATCTGAACTGGTGGCTGTGAGGGTTTTGTTTTCTTTGTTGTTGGTTTGAAAAGGTCGAAAAGAAGAAATATTATTTAGGGTAACGCAAACATTGCATCAGGGTAGATATATATTTATATATACGTATTTGTTGAGTAGCCCAAAACAAGAATATAATTCTACAGGCTTCTGGATTGCGGCTGAATTGTTGCCTTTAACGTCCTAAAAGTTTCCTATGGATTGGAGCAGAAGAAACCCGGAGGCGTTGTTCTCAATTGTTTTATTTAAATTCTTGGGACAATTTGCCACATTGATAAAGGAGGGATTACATCATGTATTTTATTTGACAGATCTTGAGATTTTTCTGCATCTAAATACATAAGTACGGTTGGCTCTGACAAGGCTCCTGGATAATAAAATAGATGACCGAAGTAGCTATTCAAATGCTAAGTTTGCTAAAATTTGCCTACGCAAAAAACACTAAACGGTGCGGCCGGCGTTTGAATATGCATCGAAAGTATGGTTAATCTGATGGTGCTGCAATTGCATGGTACTTTATACGATATAGGTGGCGCACTAGTAAGATCAGTGCACGCCTGCTATAAGTACAAGATTTATTATATTAAATCTTTCATTAGAAGGTACAAATTACAACTCATACCGGGATTCACTATTGAATCTTTGGAATCTCTTTTTTATTAAGAAATAAAGCAATCACAAAAAAGCCCAATTTGTATCTTGGCGATTTATGTATTACAGCAGTTTTTCTGGCAAATCTGAGATTTTTGAACAAAATCCGTGATTTAATTTCAAGTGTGGAAAAGTCCACTGTTTTCCTTTTTGAGAACGCAGGAAACGAAAAAGGTGATATCAGGGGTGGGATTCTGTATGATAAAAACGTTCGTTCGTTTTCATTTGCTTCGTCTAACTACAAAAAAGTTTCTGTAAATCGACGTTTAATGCTTAAGTTAGTTATTGGCTGTGTTGATGGAACACATGTAAGCTTAATTCGTAACAATTCGGAAGAAGAAAAGTTTTTTTTTTAACAGGAAAGGCCATCACAGCATTGCTGTCATATGCTCATTATGATACATTCAGCTTTTCATACTTTAATTTCGTCGTCACACTGTTTCTTAAACCCATGCGAAAGAGAAAAAGGAAACGAAAGGAGTTACATGAAGAAAATGTTCGCTTTCGAGTGATTTTTTTTTTTTTGAAATGCGAAAGTGGTTTTCGTTTCGTTTTGTACAGAATCCCACAACAGATATCCAGGAGGTTTTCGTATCTTCTGAATATCCACTGGAGTTGAGCTTCGATATTTCCAACTAATATCCTAATATCGAAACACAAAAAAATAGCAGTTATGTAGATATTAATATATCCTCATTGAAATATTAACCTGGAAAATAAATCATATTTGGTTATTGTAATTTAAAAAAAAACCCTCCCAGTTATTTTGATATTCAATTGAACAACTAATTTAATCACACGAGCAAAATGCTTTACAAAAATTATTTAAAGTCCGAATGTATATTTCTAAATCCAATTATTTTTCTTAATTATTTTTAATTGAAATTTAAATCAAATGATATTTACTATTCGATTTATTCAGTTTTAATTACCAATTAACAATATTAGTGCCCTCCCTAATAATATTAGTTCACAAAATAAAATTATTACCTCGCTTTCACATAAATTATTCTACCCGAGTCAGAATAAAATACAAGCGATTATGTGCTAAAACATCGAAAACATCAAAAATCACACAGCACAAACTCATACAAAATCAAAACTGTTCATAAATCCTCGTGGACCATGAAGTCATGTGAGGTATTATCATTTGCAGAGTAGGTATATACCTGTATAATGTAAATATGAAATCCTCACGTAATAAATGAAAATTCCTGCACAAAAAACATGTATCACAATCTGTTCGTAAATATTAAATTGTGTATACCTTCCCTAAAGTTAAACCAGGTGCGTCCCATTACCGAAAATATATCCAATTTAATTATATAAGGGAACATATAAAAGCCCCCAGCTGACCATCTGTGTGGGTGGGTGCTTAACAAGCTTCCTGTATCCCGCTTAAATATTAAAATTTCAATCAAAATAAATGAAAACAGCTTCGTGCCAACCGGCCTGTTGGAAAAATAGAATCTATGAAAATAAATTTGCAACTTTTGCAAAATATTAAAATCCAAATCCTTTTAGCAAAAAAAAAAAAAAAATAGCTACCATCAAACTTGTAAGGAAACATTTAATTGTTTTTTTTTTTTTTTTCTTGGGGGAAAGTATAAGATATTATAGAAAAAGTTGGAAGGAAATTTTTATTATTCAATTTCTCGCTTTAGAAAATCCGATGAGATCTAAAATAAAAGAAGAAAAAAGAATCGAAATTATACTCTCCCTCGTTCGAATCGAATTTAATATAGAAAAGTCAGAATATTTCTATTTTCGTTTTCTTTTTATACACACTAATCCAATATTACTTCTCATCATCATCATCAGCAAATTGTAGAGGATTACCGTTGCCGATGCCAAATGCCATTGTCTTTTCACCGACCACCCCATTTCGAGGACTTAAACTTTCTGTTTGCCGGATTTTATCCTTCAGCACATAGTTTGCCTCGCTCGCTGAGAAAATAATAGAAAAATGGATAAAAACGGAATCTCAATTTGTTCATGGCCTCTGTTGTGTAATTCACATGTATATGTAGATGATAGGAATTTTTACGAGTGTGAAAATATGGAATTATGTTCGTCATTGTGTGTTTAATAGTTTGACGGATGTAGTCGTGGTTTTTCGTAGCAGTCATAAAAGCGGGCATGTGCACAGTATATGCAACAGAAATGGAGACGTTTATTAAAATAACAAGTTTGCTAAGGAAATTAAAGAACGCCATCAGCATCTGGGTGTTGTTTCAGTTTAGGAAAACAACAACAACACCAAATAATATGTGATAACGAGTTATTGGACATGTGTTATTGGCTTTTACACAATTTCAGCCTTATTCATAAAATGTAATTAAAGCTGAATTAGAGCTAATTTTGGTTTAAATGCAGAAAACTTTATTCATAAACTTATTTTAAAGATAATTTAAACTTTTCAACTGTCACAAAATTAAATGCCTCAATTCGCTTTTAGCGGGGAATTAACTTTTGTTTTCGCCGTTCATTTTATTCATCTGCGAAAATTGTTGAGTTAAATAAGTTAAGCAATAATATTGGCTATGTACAGTACATGCAATAATAAATTTTGCAAAGACAAAAAGAAGTGAACGCATCGTTTTCAATATTTTTTTTTTTTTGTGCAAAATACTTCGATAAGTAGTTTTCACACAACCGGGCACTATCTGAATTATAACTTGCTTCCATTATAATTTACTCAGTTTCTATAGTATAATGTTGCTTCTGTGTATACATACCTACCTTTTCCATTTTTTTTTAATTAATGTCAGATGGACTATACCCAAAAGTGGCACTGAAGTGCGACAGTGCTGCCAGCTTTTCAGGGTAGTTTTGCTTAATCAATAGATTAGCTACTCCACGGCAAAATTATTTTTATTAACAAACATTTTCAACAAGAAGATTAAAGCCAAATTAACTCATTTGACGTGAGTTAGGCACTGTTAATCTATTGATTAAGGGAATCTAATAAATAAGGCTGTACCTAATAGTTTTGTGAAATAATACCACCTGATCGCGCGCCTAATAGTATGCAATGGGAATGATCACGCAATTTCAGCAGTGCAATTTCAATTTTAATTGGATTGGTTTGTATTCTGTTAGTTGGTAGGTAATCTTTGTAGCAAAACTAAAATAGGTAACGGAAATTTTTTAGTATTTTTCAATAATTTAAACCGCCTATTTGTTGGCATTTTCTTTACTTTAATAATTTAGTATAAAGTTGGGCGTGAATTAAATGAAACTAAAGTTGATGCTGTTACATCAAAAGGGGAAGTTTGACAGTTCAACTTCTTTAATTTTCAGTTGCGATATACACTTATTCAGTGAGAAATATTTATTGTTTCTTAAGAACCTTCGCTCTTAGATTAAACTTTCGATTGTTCAATAATTCGTTCAAAAACGCTGATATATCGGATATCCTAGCCAAGCCACTCAAACTTTTTGTGGTCCACTGGATGTAGCTCTTTTCTGAGTCGTTTTTGCCGCTCACACTGTAAATAGCTTTTGCTTGAATGCCTTCCATAAGTGAATAACAACAATGACTGCCACAACAGTATTGGCCTACATTTGGATTCTCGTGTAATCTACTGCATATTTCAATTTATATGATAATTTCACTTCGCCAAACTTACATTTGTTCCACATGCATGCATACACACACGGGAATATTCCGGTAATGTCTCCGCTCAAGGATAATAACATTTCGACTTTCAACTGTTGTTGTGGGAGCGTCTCACAATTGAATTTCAAATCGAAAACCTCAAAGCAAAACCCACACTCACGATAGTATGCTCAGAGTGGTATGTAATGTAATTTTCGCCTTTCTGTGCTTTTATTTTTATTTCTTTCTACCTCGAACTACCAGTTGTTAGTCGTTCAAATTTGAATCTCTCATGACATCCAAGTGACATTGATGGATTATGCTTTCATTTATTGTCGCACTCGCAGTCGTCACTGTAGCTTACTGCGTTGGAACGGATTCAATATGTTGAAAGCCGATGCAATCATTCAGTTTAAGTCTTAATACAACATTGTATAGCCTTGACGTTGTTTTATATTAATTGTTGCTTCGGCGGATGTGAAGCGAAGATATCACTTACGAGCTTGTGCGTTTATTGCGATGTCAGAGCATAATTGTCATTTCAATATTGTCGAACTGGTGTAACAAGGTTTCGATCCCAATCTTTGAGACATTTGCCTTTATTTTTGGAGACGGGGGAACATTCGTTGGGGTGTCAAATCAAGGCGGCATATCCCTTCCGTGTTTGGAATATGAAATGAATTATGTGGAGAAACGGGCGAAAGCACCCCACATGAAAAAAGCATATAATATTTGACGTCGGTTTGCATCCGATTAGGTAGTGAGGTACGGCCAATTTGTTGGCAGACGCAAGGCAAATCGATTAATTTGCAGACTCGATACGAATAAGACATTGGGTGCTGAAGTGGGAAATCATATTGTCAGGTGGTGGAATGGGAAACTGATTTATTTACATTTTCCCATGCAAATTATTTTCATGGAGAGCACAAATTTTAAATACGAAAACATGCGTCAGCACTTTTCATCACATTTGTTTGGATTATTATCTGTATCATGAAAAAAAAAAGGCGTTTGTTAGTATAAGATATTTGTGTTGGGCACCTATACGTTATACATTAAACTGGGTTCTCAATTTTGTACAGACTTTGTTGACAATCATTTGTAACGTTTCCTTATAACGTTACAGATGGAAAATGTTGCTGTTGCGATTTTGTGAAATTAAATCAGGAAGCTGAATATGATTAATATTACCGAAATGTGTTTGATTTTGTTATTGACACAGTTAATGACATAGTGCTTCTGTTCTTTGGATGGTATTTTTTTTTTGTTGATAATTTATCATTTGTCATTTCTTTACGATTTTTCAAATAATTAATAGCACATCTTTACAAATTAAAAACCATACAAAGATGGTGGGTTGGGGGAAGGTTCAAGTCATTATAAAATATTCGATGGTGGTTTAAAATTAGAAAATAAGATAATTTGCATTTTTACAAAATTTGCATATATCAACATTTTCTAACAAAGAAATATATTCTCGGGTTGTTGCTAAATATAGATGGTTTCCAAACTTAAATTGTAGGTAGGTACCTACATCTGATTGCTTGTTGGAATAGAGTTTGGGCTTGATACATTTTTATCATTGTGTGCTTGGCAAAAATTGGAACCTTAATTGAAAAGTCTGGAGTAGGCGTAGTCGTTTCATATATTTTCTATAGAAACATTCATTATAAGGGTGGGCCAAAAATAAAAAGTTGATTTTAAACTTGAATTACTTTTTATTAATTGAATATTGCAGCCTAGTTTTTTGGTTTGTTTTTGGTTTCGAGGTCGAATTGGGTTTTGTTTGACATAATCAACTTAAAGTTAAGTATAGCATTCTTTTTTCAGGTGAATTCGCTGACACTTGTTCACTTAATCGAACTTCGCATGGAGAACAATGCAAGAGCCTCCTTAAAATTCTTCACGTTGCTATTGTTTGGGATAAGCTATACCACTGGTCGATCTTCGATGTGGAAGGATGTTCTGCTATCTGTATGCATCATTATTAAAATATTTAATCTGAAAGAGAAGAGATGTTACTGAAAAATTAAGCTTTTCCTAAAAAGACTTTTTAACTTTTTCCATTATAGACCCGGGTTATAGCTTTCATTGAGGTGCATCATTAAAATTGTTGATTTACGATTTTAAAACGAATAATCAAACAATATTGGCTTTAGTTGGTATCAAATTAAAGCTAATCAATTGTGGAATCTTTTTACGAAATTTTAGTGCTGGCTACAGTTCGGGAGCGTTTTTTTTTGTACAAGGTAACCTCAATATTAATGATACTTCCCATATAAAATGTTCATATAAGTTTGATTTGATCGAAAACGACTCCAAAGGATTTCAACCATAATTGATATTTAAGATTAATTAGGTGAGGCTATTATGACTGCATAGCATACCCAGTTTTTGGCTAAAAACTCGAATAACGGTACTTTTGAAATTTCGACATACTTAAAACTTATTTTTAGCAAATATAACCCACTTTTTTCTTTCTTTTTTCAATAATATTGAGTTTGCATCCTAAAAAAAATGGGCTTACATTTACACAATCAGAAAATCAAACTTCATTTACACCCTACACACGAGAATCGGTATATTCAATTTATAACTCCTAATGCAAATTCCCAAATGCCTGAATTCTTACAAGTATAGGTATATATATGTAAAGATCTCAGTCTATCACGAGCAATACTTCCAATCATTGAAAACTTTAATCATATTCCAGTCATATCCTAGTAGGTCAAAAACAGAAACTCCTACTGGGTACGCCTGTTCTGTACAAAAAAAATCTTGTGAGGTGTAGGACCTTATAAAATAGGTGGTACAGTAGGCGCTTATAACTCTCTAGCCAGTACTTGCGACAATTACCTATTACTGAGAGCTTTAACTTTTAAAAACTTATATTGCCTTTTGAGATAAATATCAAAAAGTGGATTTTGTTTTCTTTTATCTAGTATCGAGAAAGTTTCGTTTGACCCAGTCGTGCACTTTATTTCTTTTATAATTTTTATTCCGCTTCATATTACGAGTATTTTTGAGTCAACAAACAGGTCGACAAATTCATCTACCAAACAATAAAATGCGTCCGATGCAAGATAAAAAATCTTTACTTACCTTCCAATCTATTCCTTTCCGGTTCTTCGAAATTCTAGAGCGCGCAAAATATAATTCATGTGCTGGTTTCCGTGCATTTGAAACCATGTTCAATCATTACATTATTCCGCAGGGATCTGAAGATACTGTCTAGATCATAAACGTCCTCTCTAAAAGGTAAAGGTAATTTATTTGCTGACAAAATCATATCATTTTAGATAGAGTCCTTTTGGAATCACTTAAAGCGTGGGAGCAAACGACTGGATAAATTGCTCTACATAAAAATAGAAAATGACTTCATCCGGATATTGCAAAAATACTGCTGATGGCAGGAATTTGTTCATAAAAACCGTTTCCAATGCAATATATCATTATGGGTTCCCCATGTTCAATAGACATTATTTGTCATGCATTCTCAATAAAATGGCGAAATTCCAGAGGTTTGCTCTTATGTCAGAAGGTCTTTCAAATATCTCGAAAAAGCGTATACGTTCAACTGAGACAATTTAATCAATCAAATTAAAAATGTGACGTAGGAACAAAATTCTTACCAGCTAGCTACCGGTGCGAGTTCAACAAAAATGTGCTTACTCTAGAAGGACATGCGAGTATATCACAAGTACAGCCGCCGCACTCACCCGTAACAATAGGAAAAGTAATGAACCCAAGCGAATGCGAGTTGAACTCATTTTTTTTTGTGACGCATGGTCTCCCTCGCTCTCGTTGGCTAATATATTACAACAGATTACGGAAGCGAAATCGGTCAATCAATTTAAATGGCCAAATCCACCTAAGGGCAGTGTAATTTCGATCATTTTTCGAAGAACCTCTCGACCATAAGAGCAAGATCTAGTAAACAGCTTCTTTCTTTTTTGCAATTTATTGGCCCAAAACACCATTACCATATCACACTGCAATGGCCTTCAACTTCGGTATCTTACGACTCAGTAACCTAAAAGGATAACACGTGCTTTCCAGCCCGCAGTGCTGGCAATTTATTATTCCATTAGGAGCAGTGTCGAAATTGCTACATTAGCCCGAAGTCGTGGATATGGAGTGTTTTTTTTTTTTGTTTTGTTTTAAAAGGCCATAAGGCCCGCTCTTTGTGGGGTCTTTAATTCGTTTAAAATTATGAACACCCCTTCAGACAGCGATGACCCCACCAGAGGTATAATCTCGTTCGAAATGATATTTCTATTGTTCTGTGCAGAGCTCTTGCTCGACCCGAATAACTATGGCAATTCATACCACAATTAAGGTGCTCCACAAGAAGAACAAACATTAAAGAAGACCTCAAGGATCTAACTCATTTGACCGTGCCATCCGTCAGATGAAAGTTTTGTTTCAGTTGTGTGTGGCGTACCGAGAGCAGTCAGAAAGGAAACCCCATCATGGTAATTTGAGCCGTAAATTACATCTTCCCCTTGAATCGTTGTATCCACAGAGAGAAAGTATAAACGTGCAATTAGATTGTTGTATTTACTGCTATCATCGTTGCTGGACAAAGAGATTTCATAATACCGAATAGAATTAGCCAGATGCGTGATCTATTATACCTAGTGCATTACTCCCATAATTTCTACTACTAACAGTACGTATTGTTCGTGCAACAGCACAACAAGGAGTCCTTTTGCGAAAACAGGGAATATAATGATGACGACTTTAGGACATCATTACGGTAGGACGATGTTCTAATTGAGTACATTAGGAGATTACACACGACAAAGGTAACTAACGCAGTCGACAATATGTGCATATTCTTATAACGAAATTAGGGATACGCATACGCACGTGCTCTCTGCGTGTGGGATTTGAATATTACACCTGGACGGAGCAAGTAGGAATTTATGTGGGCATACACTTACGTTTGGGGGTAATTATAATCATATCTGACAGGCACAACGTTTTTTTTCTCGAAAGCATGTTAAATCGATTATCCTGCACGCGCACTACCTTTAAGACGGGTAAATTATGGCAACATTGGCTAAATCGCGACAAGGCTATGTATATCTGAATAGCGCTTAGGGTATAAAAAAAAACATATTCTATTTACATTGGACCATTCAGTGATATGCTTTTTGGGGGTTCGTGATTTAGGGGCTTCCTTTCGATGTGCTCGTTCTAGGCTTGCGAATTTATAGTTTGTCACTTATAATACACAACTTGAGCAAAAAGGGCAAATTAAGCTCTGCCACGTGGAAATGGTGGCCTTTTTTGAAATTTGCCTGATGCGCACGTTCTTTGGATATGAAAGATAAATGAACATTTAATATCTCAAAACGGAGACCCGTTTGTAATTAATCTTTTTTTTTTTGGTTAAATAGGGTTGTAGCTATGTAGATGGGTCATAAGGTAATATGAAATTCAATTAACTTACCCCACGAGTTTGGATATGAATAGACCCAGTAGATGAAGGCAGGGGTTTGTTTGCTATACTTGGGTTGGTTTATCTAAAAGATTTATTATACAAAAAATTGTCTGTACTTGACAGCGGATCATATAGGAACAGACTGCTTACTGCAGTTTAATTTTTTTTTTCGTAGAATTGATGACCAAAAATAGCAACCACTGTATGAACAATTGAAATGGATAATTATGACTAATGTCATACTTGAATGTAATTGATGTTTTAGGTCGTTTTGAGACCTTTTATCAAGTCGATAAAAAATTATACAAATTGACTTAAAGAAAAACCCTAGACCGATTCAAACACGTCTTGTTTAAACGAAAGCTTTATTCAGCCTGGCTCACTTTCGCCGAATAGATAACAACCAGATCATACATTAAAGAGCTTGCGGCTTACAATCGACAAAGTCGATAATTTACATAAAAGCTGTGGTTCAATCGAATAATATTACTACTAATTCATTATACATTTGAACATTGGCAAACAAGATAACAAGGTGGCCAAGAGGCATTTTAATGAATAAAGGTTTGATACAAAATGATAAGCGCATGTAATACTAGAAATGTCTTACAGTTATAAATGTTGCTATAAACAGGAACAGAAACAATTGTAAACAAACTGGATCTAGGTTTAATTTGTGGACAAACACAATAAAAAATAATTGGCGGATGGAAAAAGTGGACCAAAGTTGCACAGAGTTCTATAGGACTCGGTGGTAATATTTCCTTCAATTTCATAAAATATTTACACAATTCCACGTTAAACTGAAATATTGGATAAGTATTAAGTGAATAAATTCTTTGTAAACTTATTTGTAGAAAGACAAAATTTCGGTAGTAGCCCCATTACTGTACAATTTAGTCAGACCAACAATAGTTTAAATTAAACTGGAGTTTGCCCAGTGGTAGAAAATCAACCATTAAAGTAACCTGACTTATACAAAACATATTGGAAAACAAATAATACTCAGCATTGCATCTCTGGGCAATCTTCTCAACAACAAAAAATAAGCGAAAGTGGTTCTTAACTATTTGCTTCCGCCTTCTCATAAATCTATACATATAAAAATAAGTTGTAGGATGATTGTCGCCAATGTTTTCTGTAATGCGTGAACCGATTTTGATTCTGGAAATTTCACATGAAAGTTGACGTCAATACCATGGTTTGTAAATACATACGGTCTTTGTAGGTATATTGGTTCATGAGTTGTAGGGGTGTGGCAAACCCTCATACAAAAAAAATGGATTCAAAATATTATGTTTCGAAAATCACCTCATCGATTGAGTTAAAATTTACAGATAATCTTAGGTATTGGAAAAACGAAAAATGTTGTGTAATACAGAACATTCATTCAGTCACAACAGAGCATTACAATTGAATCATTTCTGATTTAAATGAATTTGAAATGGTGCCGTGAAATAACGCCGAGCGAAATAACGCGAATTTTGAACTACATATTATTTTTTCAAATTCTAAATGCTGAAATAAATAGAATGGCTAATGAAGAAGATGTTGTGAATTATCCAACAGAATTTTTGAATTCGTTGGATTTACTAGGATTTCCTCCGCATAATCTCCAATTGAAAGTTGGAGTCACTGTTAGTACTATGCTTCGGAATATTAATCAACCCCGCTTGTGTAATGGGACAAGACTTTCTATTAATGGCTTATGTATGTAATTGAAGCTACTATTTTAACTGGAAAGGCGTAGATGTATTCATAACACGCATCCCAATGATTCCATCTGATATTCCATTTGAATTTAAACGACTTCAGTTTCCTGTTTCCCTTGCGTTTGCGGTTACTATTAATAAGGCGCAAGGGTAAATGTTAGGAATTTGTGTAGTGAATTTATGTAGTGTATCCAGTTTTATCACATGGACAGTTATATCTAGCCTGTTCGTTGTTCTTGTGTTGGCAAACCATCGGTTTTTATATTTACACCGAAAATGGAAAAACCAAAAATATTGCGTGCACAGCATTACAATACGAGTTCATTTAAAAAAAAACCAAAAAAATCGATTGACTGTAAAAAAAAGAAACTAAAAAAATATGAACAAAATACTATCCCTAAGTAATTGACCATACCTACGCAGCTAAACAAAAATCTGAGTACCCTCTGACTGCCAAATAGTTAGGTATAGTGTTTTGTTCATATTTTTTTTTTTTTGTTTTTTTTTAGAGTCGGTCGGGTTTTTTGGTTTTATAAATTAACTGTTTTTTTATTTTTTTAGCCTATGACACTCCGGGGAAGAATACGAATCTAATGACACCTCACTCTTTCAAATCGGTCAAGCCGTTTGGGCTACATTACGTCACGTAGGAACGTACATAGGATACACGCGAAACACATAACCCTCCCTGTGTCCAGTCGGGTAAAAACTTTAAATGAATGATTTAAATGAATTTGAATTTGTTTTTTTTATATTCCTATTTTGCACTACGAAGTGTCCGCTGGTAAGATATTGGTTTAACCTTTAGCTTTCTGTTGTGGAAATTAATTTCTCCAATTCCAATATCCCTCAGTTAAGATCCTTACAAGAAGCTTTATCTTAGCGGCTCAAGGATATATTTCACGGTAAGCTATAAACCCCTGGAAGATTATAGAACCAATTCAGTAGTTCCGAAATGATTTCATTTACTGTGTTTACATTACAATCTATATATGAATATTTTAAGGTTACAAAATAGGACTATAATTAAAATACTCCACGCACTGTGCACCTGATTCTTAGTACATTCGTAGTCCCCAAGGATGCGCCGGAAACAGAAAATGCAAAACCTAAGTGGTAATTAAGAATGCTTTCCATTTTCCAATCAAACAGAACCGACAAAAGCTCAACGTGATGTTGGTTTCGTATCCACTTAGTTTGATTAAAGGTGCACACGATTATTCCAAAACGGTTTATATCAGTTTATAAGAGCTTACTTTTAATTAAGGCACAGTCTTGGATCGTGTTACAAATACCTATACACGATACTAACATTTCGCTGGTAAATCTAATTGAATTTGCCTCTGTGGCAAAAAAGAGACAAGAAAGTACCACGAAATGTCGAAATGTAATTTCGTATACATAGGTACAAACATACAAACATACATAATTCCTATTCGTTTTAATTTCATTGCAGCCTACTATAAACTCTTCGACGTTAACTGGCAAAGACTTCAGAATACGTTCAATTGAAGAACTCGGAGGTTGGTGTGTTCTTTGTTTTTGTGGCCAATCCATCCCACTCGTACATACTTATATATCCTTCAATATGAGCAATGAGCCTTCTGAAGAGGATAATTCATTTAATTGAAGGAGAGCTCAGGAACGTGTTCATGGCCTTCTTTACCGGGTAATTTGATGTTTACTTTCACTTCATATTAATCTCTCTACCACGGAAAGCACATCCAGACTCCAGAGTTGTGATGTTTGGTTTATTTTGTTAGATGTCTTAGGGTGAGCGTAAATGCGTGGCTGTATACGCTGTACTCGAGAATCATTTGGAGCGAAACTGATGATATCCAAATCCTCTATGGAAAACATAAACTCTTTTTATTTGTATTTCTTAAGGGCGTATACGCTAATTACACTCAACACTTCTCGCATACCTACACAAAACGCACGTCATGCGTAAGGAGCGTAGCACCCACTTCTTTCATTTGACTGCTGTCAAAATAAATGTGTGCGCCTCCTTACCCATACGGAGCTTATATTTGTTATGAACAATTTTTTTTTTTTTTTTGTTGGTTGATATGATAAGCGGCTCCCGGATTGCGAATAATTTTCAACTCTGTCATTTACACAGTACCACAACCACACCCTTATGCCAGGACAAACGTTGTTGAAATGTGTAAAACGATGTTGGATAATTAAAATGATAAAATGCAAAAGATGTACATTCTTGGTGGTTGTTATGTGTGTTGCTTGCTGGTGGTTGCTCACGTGTTAACTTCACACCGCTACAAAAGTCTAGTGTATAGGAGTGATACTTATAGCACGTTCCGAGCTACTTTTGGCTTTAAAGGAGGTACTTATGTGCTTTTTACACAAACCTAACGAATGCATCAACCATTTCCAGTGCACTGTTTCTGCATGGTTCTTTGCTGAACATTTTTTTTTTTCAAAATTATTTGTGTATCGTGTTACGTGGCAAGCATTGTGAAAGTTTATTCGAGTTAGACGTGATCTGCGACTGTAAGCACAGAAAAAAACGTAAAGAAAACAAAAATAATGAGCGCACAAAAAAAAACATTCACCCAAGATAAGCCACCTTTGCAGGAGTAACAATTGGATTAAGTAGCTAACCAGGAACCTCGCAAGAAGAGGGGCAACCAAATAATCCAAGTAATGGAGGGTATCTCCTTTTTCTTTCATTCTATAACTTTTCTTTTGTTGCTGTATTGTTAGGGAACTTTTGAACTGAGTAAACAGTTTTGTTTTTGTGTAAATAGCCTCTTGTTATTTTGAGAGATAAAAAACTCGTGAGTCTAATTTTCCTTGATTAATTGAAAAATAAAATTACCTTCTAGGGAAAACGGATTTATGTGACTTTAGTTAAGCATTTTTTGTATAATTGAAAATTTAAAATTTCTGTAAACGCTAGCTTATACCCTTCATAGCAGGACATCTATTATAGACGTGTTCCCTTATAATAATGCATTCGCATTCGTTAGTCAAACTTCGTTCGCTTACGCAAAAGTTGGGTAGTAGTGAACGAAGTTTTACTTATGTATTTGAAGGTATTCAGAACAGACCTTATAATATCGGAAGTTGGTGCAGTGGATAAGAATAAGAACAGTATTCGAGGAAATTGTCTTACGCAGTATAGGTAGGTACCTTTTGATATTTTGAATGTTTTTTCTTGTTGTGGGTCTTTGGGATAGGGCGGCCTGCTTAGGTATTGATATTTCTAAGTGAGATCTGACTTAGAAAACAATATAATATAAATGGAAGCGTACTGTTTATCGTTTTCCATCAAACTATATTGCGTTTCATAAAATGACTAACATCGAGGGATCGAGGGTAGTCAGAGAAAATGTATGGTGGAGAGCAATGAATTGAAAAGCCGACTTGGAAGAAGGTGTTTTGAATGCAGTTCGTGTATAGTTTTCTCGACTCACTGCAGCTTGACTAGAGGTCAGACTTACCGTACAAGAAGTAGTCAACTCAGTCTCCAAGTATGGAACAATTAAATAGGAGACTTCTTAATGAGAGTAGGTAGACTTTTTTAATATTAGTTAAACTAGGAAGGATAAGATTACCTCATGGAAAAAAAATTTAAGATAAAATCAAGAAAATTAGGCGCTGAATCACGAAAAGTTTGTCTAATCTTAGAGCTTAGCTCAGGAGTTACTAATGCACGACTTCTTATTCGCAATTCTAGAAATTATACGAAGTGAAGATATTGACCCTCAAAAATCGTGAATCAATATCAACATCTCATTGTCAATAATGCGATCGAACGAGAAATACATATTGCCATAACCGATCGCAATTTGACACAAATAGTTATCAATTTCATATTTTTCACAATTTGGGATTGCAAAATGGTGTTTAAGTCTTTAAGTTTAAGATCTTTTGAAGTGGTAAATTGCGCCAAACAATGTCGCAAATAACTACAAATAAAAGAGGCTCGAATTAATACTTCTAGTCGCAAAATCCAACAAACAGAATTTGACATCCTTCGTCGTTTTCATTGCCAAATTACGATTTTTTGTATCAATTTAAAAAAATTGCTGTGATTTACGAAAAATATATAATTCGTGAATTGCAACTAAAAATTTTGCAATTGGTGATTTTCTTTATATTATACGAAAGAACTTTTGACCTTAAGTCTATCCCACTATTCACAGAAATAGAGCGCGGAATTTGTCAACATATTTTGAATTCAATTTTGTAATCGTCATCTCTGCGTGGTTCTACAATGTATGCTGAATTTTGTTGGAAAATCTCTGACAATAAATAGGATAACTTAATCTTAACAGCTCTTGTCGAATGGTACCCTGCAACCCTGCAACTATTAAATGAAACATTCGTCGAATTTGTTAACGCATTTAATTGTCTTGCGCGTTAGTCTAACAAAATGTTCTATTTTCGACACTGATTTGCCATAAATTTATTGAAATTCGACTGTGATATTTTATATTAGTGATGTCTTCAATATCATTTATTATTATTTATTTATTATTTTTATATCTTGTTGTGTCATGGGCGAAGGTGCAATACAAAAGCAAATTAAGAATATTATTAAAAAATAGATGAATTGAATAAATAATTCCCCTGAGAATGTTGGCAACAAACCGACGAAAAGTAGGGTGCAAGGATGAATTAAAAGTGTCTTAATTGCAACAGAAGCAATAAGACCATTAAGCAAAATTTCCAAAAACGTAAAGAATAATAAAAAAAAATCGAGCTGTCGTGGGACGGCCGAAAGAAGCGAATCATTGGACGTAAAGTATTGGCCCGTGTTACGTGGCGGCCTATTTAAAATTCATTTTAATTTTTCATACTGCCAGTTAGTTTAGATTACTCTCTATGTTCCTCTTTCGCTCTCTACACACATATATTTAAGAATTTTTCGACTTTTCTTTTTTCCTAAACCATCCCTGAATCAAGACGAACAACACAAAACAAAAATCATCCAAATCAGTGGAGCCGTTCTAGAGTTTTCATCTTCCAAGTGCGCCATGGAGGGGGAAGTTAACGCTACGGTGACGATTTTTTTCGGTTTACTCCCCATCTTTTTGAATAATTTATATGCGTGACCCACCGACCGTCCGTAAAAAAGCTATATTCGCTTCAAAAAAATTGGTTGAAAAACAAAATATCACTGATTAAGAGAATTTAAAAAAATTAAGTCGCATATTTTGCCTTCAGGAAATTTAACTTTTCCTAACTAAGAAATTTATTAGGCGTCTGACAAACATCCGAGAGTATAACTGTCTTGAAAGAGATTCTCAATCAGCCGTTTGGAATCGGCATAAAATTTAGATTCAAAAAATTAAATCTAGCACAAAACGAAGGGGTCCCTACGGACCTGTTGCGCCAACTATTTATTTATTTTTTAAATAAGACGTTAATAACTCAGTCAGCCGACAATTGAAACGTGTTATACTTCCCAAGCCAATTTACTTGCGAACATAGCTCGTTACCTATAGCAAATATTGAAATTTTAATTCACCTTATAAAAAGAAAGTATAGAAAAGTTATTGTATGGCTCTATATCCCCTTCCTAGACAATTATTACAATGAATTCAATTTCAAAACTACTGCCACCGACAGACGTCGTCGGTAAGACAATGCTATATGCCTGTCTGTATATTTTCAAAGAACTGATTTTTTTTTCCTTTTCTTTTTATTTTTCCTAATAGATATAGAGCCGAACAAAAAATGGTGTTACCTTTTTGTCCTCTTCCTTAGGACTTAGCATTGTCTTCAACAAAGGACAAACGTCAAAAATCTCTGCTGAATATTAACAAAAAAACGAACAAAGTGAATGCGAAGAAGGAAAAAAAAAAACAACAAAAGCCTAAAACCACTACCGAAGGACAACAAATTTAATATCTCCTTTTTTTGAAAACACCCCTATCTATGCCCTAACCACATGTGGTACGTGTCACAATACCATTTTTTCTTCTTTTTCCTCATTTTAGAACCTTTGTCAGGAGTTCGCTATCCGTATGAAGGTATACGTGCCCAGTGGGCAAAGGTGCCACGGCTATTGTATAGTGTGTAGTCACTATCAAAGGAGACTAATGAAAAATCTTTAGTTTGCTTTATTGTCCGAAGTGTTGCTGCCTTCCTGTTTACATATATATTGTGTGTCCTTCGGTGGCTTTTCGTCCTCTTGCTTATCAATAGTGTGAAATTGATATTGTTTGTTGCGAAAGGTTGCAAACAAGAAAATATAAGAATAACGAACTTCCAGATACCGCCACCATCATGCACCTTAAACGATAACGAAGTAGGAGAAGTGAATTCTAAGAGAGTAAAGTTTCATCGATGAAAACAGAGTATTATGTGGGCGGAAAATTGTAGTTTATATAATTTTGCTTGAGAAACTTTGAAACGACCAAAGAGGCAACGAAACTTTTATATTTACTAATTGAATTTGAGTTTTTTCGTCAAATGTGTTGATGTTGACATTCGTGACACTCATTAAGATTGCTGATATAATTGGGTTTTCGGACTGGCACTGAAGCGTGGACTTTCGCTTTGTTTCTTACTGTCTTCTATGGGGAGACTCAAAATTTGTGAGGGCAACATTTATGTTTAGCATTCAGAAATCTGTGCCATGTCACGGTTGAGGAGAATTTACTAGTCGAAAAGGTTTTCCTCGATTTTCTTTGATACGTATTCCAAGACGTACCATCGGGTTAGAACAAGTCCGAAATCTCTTTTTCACCCGTGTGTGGGAATGCTTTGTTTAAGAATTAGTTTCAATAGATCGAGGGTTATGGATGGTCCGCTTAAGCATTCTATAGCCGCGACCATTATGATGGAAGATTAAAAACGAATGAAAGGACATATTCAGATTAAGGTGGAAAGTTGGCAGTCCTTTGTTTTTTTTTGGGTATTTGTTTATGAGTTGGGCTTTTGTCGTAAATAGGTCCGCTCTCCCGGTCACGGTTGCCACATTGGTAATTTTTGACCAAATTTGGTCATTAATGTTTCTTGGCCACATTTGGTAATTTGTTTACGAAATGAAAAAAAAAACTCTTTAATTTTTATGCAACTTAAAGCGCTTTTCTTTTCGTCTGATTGTTCTGTGTTTACAAAAATTTCGGACTTAAATTATTTCGGTCAAACAAACTTTATCTTGAAGTGGCAACCGTGCTCCTGGTACAAGATGCATAATTAAACCAACTTCCAGCCTGCGGAGAGTTCTTTTGTTGTTCACTACTTCCATCAATGAAGTAGCAAGACCTGGTGAATATGAAGTCGAAACAATTGATCTCTTAAACGAATGTGTACGGTCGTGGGGTTCTCCGACCGTCAACCTCAGGACTTCTGGTCAACCTTCGAGTAAGGACTAGTATAGATCCTTGTTGTTGGGTTTGACCGATTGTTAAAACGGGTGCGCAATGTTCGAACAGAAATACAACCTCATCTATTTTTGATTAACCAGCACAGTTACAACGATTTTGTGGAGCGAATCCAAACACGATATTTTCCCCGAATTGTTTTCAAGAAAAATTATAAAATTTTATTTCATGGAGGGTTTATACAGAAGATGAAATAAGTGGTTTTCCTTTCCTTGAGAGACATTATTTTTAAATTTGTAAATTATGTGGCAAAGTGACAAAATACAAAAAATATGGTGACTGGCATAATTTAAAGCGCCAGATTCAAATAAGAAAATTCAAATATAAATTAAGAATTACAATGATGAGAATGACGATGACGATGCTGATTGTCAAGATGACGAAGACGATGATGGCGATTAGCCAACAGAATTCTTGGCTTAAGTCGGCAATTTTGTCGAAAAGGCGAAAAAAGGGGAAAGGGATTTTTTGGGGGAAAACCAATATAAAAACAAAATTGGCTTAGTGGGTTCGGACAGACGGAGAGACATCCGAGCGAAACTAATAAGGTTCCGTTTTTTCCCTTTGGATACGGAACCTTAAAAAGGGGAAAACAAATTTTATTTTTATTTAAATCAAGTCTCCGGTAGACTACACTGTTTTTAAATAAAAAAAAAAACACCAAGCAAACTGTCTACTTCTACTTTGGCTGGAATTTTGTACATAAAAAAAAACGATTATTATGACTTTGTGGTAGAAAAAGGCTAGGTACTTAAGACTTTACAATAGTACAGTGTACAAACTTTAAGGTACATATTTAAATAAAACATAGAATGTTAAAATAAAACTTAAATAAGGGTTTTTGTTTTTGGGGAAAAAATATTGTTTTGGTGTTAAAAAAGTGTCAGTTTTTCTGTTTTTATCTGGGATCAATTACTCTCGCCTACAACGCAACGCTTAATTTTTCTACATATATTAGAAAGCTACCCCAATCAGTTCCATTACTCTCGATATGGGAGAGATGTCATTCGCCTTTCCTTTTTTCGTGGGTATTTTGCATGAATTTTATGATTTGAATTTTACCGACCCCGAGATAAAAACCATTGGAAAGAGGATATTTCCACTGAAAACAGTTATTACCTCTACTCGATGTGACATAATTATGTCATGCATAAAATAATTCTAAAAATTATACGCACGCATAAACTCTATTTATAAATCGCTTCACATCATAGGGGTGTAAATTCTGCTTTCATAGACTAGAAAAATTAAACCCACAACCCACATGCTTAGGCTTACATTTTTCACATACCTATACTCACAAACTATACGCGCTACAGAGCACAAGAACTGCACGTTCTTGCAAACATCACGCATTTTCATAGCTCCATAAACTGATAAACAAATTTTCGTCCTCGTTTCAAAAGAATATAGTACCCTCCCAATAAGAAACTATTTCAGTTATAAAAATCGGCATTACTGTCCAACCATTTAAATCACTTAATTACTTCAAGAAAACACGACAACATTACACAAATAGGACTTCTCACTTAACCCAAATTATGTATGGATTTTCCCGGCATCAAATTCGTGATATCCCACAGCAATAAATGAAATGAAAATAAAACCAAAGATCCTTTGCTTCTGAGATGGAAATCTCATCATTACATCGTGCACAGGACAAAATCCCAGGACGAATTAAACGTGTTACGACACCTACATATCAGCGTTTATTATTATTTGCCCTATCCCTGTGTATGCATATTCAGTGTTTCAGTGGCACAGTATGTGTGCGGGGACCTCATCGCAACTGCAGCCGGTCGGTATCTACATAACAGAGTCGGATATGAGAATAGGCCGATGGAGTATATTTGAAGGAATTCCCTCTGCTATTATTCATTATACGTGTTGCTACGAAAAGCCAGCATTTGATTCCTGTTTGCAATTTTGATGAGATCAAGCAACATACGCAAAGGATCTCATAATCTCACGAACTCCTTATAGGAGTCTCAAAAATGAGGATTCTCCTCCGTCGTGTTGTTGAAAAGGCGTTCGCACGCATTCGCTTTCGCATTTGTATTCGCATTCGAACTTGGATTCGGATTCGGAATTCTAACTTCCAATGTTCGGGCGGCCGTATACCGACATATTGAACGTCGGTGTGTCGTCCTATTCAGCGTTATATGGTTACGATTTAATGGGAACGTGTTTAAATGGAAATGTAGCCTTAATGACTGTCAGACTTTGCTATTATTCAGCTGAATGGTGCCAGGATACTCGGTAGCCTCATTCCACATCCACCGACCATTCACTTTCATTCACATATGAATTCGTGTTACGTGAGTTGTCGTGTTGATGATGTTGCTTTGGTTGCTGCTTGCTGGAGATGATACGTACCTCGGATATGGATTGAAAAAGGCAGTCTTGTGTTGTTTGTGTGTCACAACAGAGTTTTCATATTTTTAGCACGATCTCAAAACTCACAGAAATGTATGTTCTGTACAACGGAAAGATGCGGAGAGAAATGTTAAAATAGGCACAAAAAAGGATTGTGTCAACGACGTCCTGCAATGACATTTAAATACATATACGATTGCGACATCCATAAATATGCCACTCAAAAGTACTTTTGTGATGTGTGTGTTGTAGATTTTTCTATTCACGAATGGAGTGTTTCTGAGAGAAGTGACTTTTACATGCTGCTTGTCGGTAGGCGTTTGTGTGGTCATGGCTACCATTGTTGCGCTGATTTCCATGCAATGTACTTGATGTTTAGGTTCTTGAAAATCCTGTTTTTTTTTTTCCTCCTCCGAGTGGATGTACCTAAATAGCCATGTGGATTGAACCCCTTTCGGGAATAGAAGCCTTCTAATGTAAGCACACGCAGGCACGCCGTCCTATTAATGTAGAATCGCGAAGAAAATTATAATCGACTTGGGGTACCTCCGGGCGGAGGGTGTTTCTGCTTTAAACCTAGGCGTCACCGGTCGGTATATTAAATATAGGCCGAGGGGAGACTTTTTTCTTTTTTCTTGTGGATTAGCATAATTTCCTGCACCACGTAATTCAGAGACGAAAACCGGTGTTAAATGAGGTACATAGGTAGGGTGAATTGAGCCCAAGCCAACAGAAGAATATATTTTCTTCGCTGCGATAGCGTAACTGTGTATGGTTGGTAGAAGGCTGTAAATAAAGGCTCCTCTTAAGCCCCTAATGAGGATATATTAAAATGATAAATGCTCTATGATAGGAATCACTTTATCTGCACGCTGAGCTTAATGGTATTCGTAATATTTTTCATCATTAAAGTGTAATGAGTGTGAGAGGTGAGAGTCTTGTGTATCTTAAAATATCTGCGAGGTTATCATAGTGGTAAGCACAGTCAGAGAGAAATGGTATTTGGGTTGGCAGTGATGGCGGGGGGTGAGCATTTTCAATGGGACTTACCACTAAGCATTTTTAGTTTCGACTTTAAATTTTAGTAGTTCACAGTTTCCTTATGTTTTATACAAATTTTGAAACTGTGAGGTTACGTAAATTTGATATCCAAATTAAAATTTATTATGAGTAAGGCGCAATGTTTTCCCAAGATAAGATTGAACACAATTCTATGCAGCGTACTAAATGCGTCGTTGATGGTATTGAATGAGAAAGATGCAGCTGGGTACGCAACGCACATCGTCAATGGTAATCGGTTATATTGGTTATTGGTTATAAAATGTTAAAATTTGTGTTTTGTTATTTTTGCCTATTACTAAGAAAATAAACTTTTATGTACATAAAGTAATTATGAAAACTTACAGTACCGCATAAAATTGTGGGTCCCTCTTATTTGTTCAAAAATAGAATGTTCGAAAAATAAGGCTTGCGTGTTGGTATTCATATCCTCAAAGAGAATTCCTTGAAAAAGAAAGTGGATAGTCCTACTTAATATTGTTAAGTCATATGAGATTTTCCTTTTTGTATTTTTTTAATGGTGGGTAAGTAGAGAGACGAAAATAGACCCGAAAATGGTGGTCTGAATCGAAAATCGCTCGAAATCTCCCAACAAGCCGTATGACACATGTCCAATCGCCCTTTATAAGATAAGAAAATTATTTTTCCAAGCAAGAGGTCTTATCTATTTTCGGACAATCATCACAATAAAGATTACAAAGACAAACATTTGATAAGGAAAACAGCAAAGGAGTAACATCGCGTACGCCATATCAACCAACAGTAGAAATAGGACTTATTTAAAGAAAAAGATTCAGAATTGTTTTAACCACAAAGTGGTTAACTTCTGAAGAAATAAATATACCTACTACTTTTTTAAAGGAGAACTTGTTTTTAATTTCATTTCATTTTCATTTATTTCAACTAATTGGTATGTACATTAAGACATAATCTTTTATAGTACTTAGTCTGTTAACTTCAGGAAATTTAAAATTCTTGAATCTAGTTAACAATTAGGCGTCTTAATCTAAGAGGTATGAGATATGGAGTGAGAGGTTGAGCTTTAGGAAGGGAGGTGATAATGATGGTTCAAATTTGGTGGAATGGGTTGGAAAAATGTTATTGAAACAAAATTTATGTATAAATCGTGTGTAAAAAGAAATAGTTAATTGTGTGAAATACAAAATAAACCGTTCTGCAGTCTGAATATATGGGTGTGTATACACTTACAGGGGGTACGGAAACTAAAATTGGCATGAACCTAATTGAATGATCTTGCAGCTATCGAATTACTTGCACAATGGTGCGAACTTTTTGTATTCATCGTCCCGACATGACAGCTATTCCCTATATTAATTTTTTTTCAAAAACTCCATTTAATTCTCAAAGTCGCCTACTAACGAGTGATGCTTAATTTAAAATTATATACTCCATTTAGCATTTGGCATGGTTGGCATTTTTAAAATATGTTTGCGTTTTTTCTTAACTTTCTCCATTACGTATAGTAAGAGAGAACGATATTGTTTTCGTACAAAATTTCGAACTCTGATATTACGATGATAGAGGAATTCAAAAAAGTGGGTCGCAAAAATTCTGTCCGTCTTTTCGTCCTTCCACAGGACTACAGCCTAAACAGCTGCCGGGATTTGGAGTTTGTGGGCTTACAGTTCGGAGCGTTTTTTTTACAAGTTAACCTCAATATTAATGGTACCTACTTCCCATATAAAATTTTCTTAGCAGTTTGATTTGATCGAAAACGGCTCCAACGATTTTAAGGTAACGTGGTCATTTATAACTTGGTCTTGGTAACTAGTCTTTATTTAAAAATTTAGTTTTGTTTAACTTAGGTACCTACCTGAAAACGGCAATAACAATTTTGACCCAAATGCAAACTTGGAGTCAAATTGATGTTTTTAAAATTATTGTGTCCTTAATTTTCAATTCGAAACACCAAAAAACGCTAATTTTAAAAACGGCTCATATCTCAAAAACACCATTTTCGATTTCAATAAAACTCTAAAAACGAAGTAATGCTTACATCCCGAACAATGACTTATAATCGGTTTTCTGCTAAATAGTTAAGCTATATAGTATTTTTCAAACTAACCATTGCAATATTTGGTACTGTTTTGTCTGCCAAAGTGTACAAAAACCGCTGTAACAATTTTGATCAAAATAAATGATAATGTTAATTAAAAAACAGACATCCTAAATCTTACATGTATATCTATGTAAAGATATCGGTCTAATACGAACCCTACAACCCTAGGAACCACATATAAAATCACTATTGGAATATTAGCAATATGCCAATGCCAAAAATCATACCAGTGACATTACCAACATTGACATGTAAGAGATATTAGACTTATTCTGAAAATCTTTACCTTACTGAGAACCATGTTCTACAAATATTGATCGTAAATATATATTGTTCATACTCTTATACGTTAAACCTGTTATCCAAGCAATTTCTGAGAGGTATATAAATGTCATGCTCACATGCAAGTATTAATTTTAATACTGATCAAAACAAAGGAGCAACTTCATCGTTTAACAAAGAAACACATCGAGAGGATTATATAATGATTACGACGTTAGGAATCTAGTGTACATTTTGTCCTAAGCTCTTAAGCATTCCAAATGCTTTGTTAAGTATTTCGAATTTTGTATTATGTATTGCTTTTGTCAAATGAATGAAAACAAACATTTTAATTAATGCTTTTTCAGGAACATCATCTTAATTTGTGAGTGACATATTTCTACATACAATGACCTTCGATATGGCCAGTAATTCCGATTAAATTCAACATGGTTTTGGATTTTTATTTCCTTTAGTACTATTATAAATGAAAACCACAGAGCTATTTAAGAGACCATGTGGTTTGTGTATTTAATAGCATGAGCTATTGCCCCAAGTGATGCGCACTCAAAAACCAATGGCTACGAAAATCCCTGCAGTAAATATTATATAATGAGAGAAAATATTATTTAATATTTGCATGCAATTTTAGAGTGTACCGATAACCAAACAAGAAACACAAACATTATAAGGGCCCTAATTAAGTACGCAATTGTTGTGGTATTATTTAAGTGCATTTAATAGTTCAATGTGGTTCATCATTTGCAAACCGGAAAATTAATTACAAATGCTTGTGTAACAATGAATTTCACTAGAATTTCATACAATAAACTATTACCAATTATATCTGTTGTAATATAGGATGTCTCTCTATTTGGGGTCATACATTCGATCAAATTTTTGAAAAGAAGGACAATTTGTTCAGAGTATTAGAATAAAGTGCGGTTTCTAGATATTAATAGGTCACTCAAAAAGGAATTCTGCCTGATGGACCAATGAGTCGCAGATAGGTGGATGAACATTTGAATAAACTTGCAACAATTCTTGACTGCAGTTATGTTAACTGAAGCGGATTGTTAGAGTTAATTTCTGAGTTGTGACTCTAATGGATATTGTTAAATTGCATATAGTCCATAAACATTTGCTGTTCTTGTAATAGAAAAATCGTAGTAACAAAATATGTTTATCTAACAAACCCCATTTGATTCAAATCCGCCCATCCATTTTGCTTCCATTCCAGCCCATGGAGAGGACTTTTACAGATTTTACTGTTTTATTTGTAAGACAATAAATCAGTCGGATGTGGGAGCTGCAAAATCAGTGCTAAAAGCTGAAAAAAAATCTCCGATATGGAAACACATGCTCTGCCTGTGGGTGTCTTGATCAAAGATGATAAGAAAATTGATATCGCAAAGCTGCTATCACTACTATTCGTCGCTGATTTAGTCAAGTCAAGTTTGTGAAGATCAAGAAAAGATCAAAGATCTTCTCTTAAAAGACTTTCGTTCTTTTAATTTTTATGTTCCTTAAATAAAGTATGAAGACTGAAAGATTTGAAGTTTCTTAGTTTTTTATTAATTCTCTTGTTTAAATAATTAAAATATTTACATTGCTGTGACTTAATTTTTAAGTTTTTTCTTAAATAGTGAATATACCTTTTTTGTGATAGTTATGAAAACTGTTGAGGTTCTATGATTTTATTTTATTTTTCTTCTATATACCAATACCTAATATATAATGTTCTTTTAAATAAACGAAATTGAATTAAAGCGATTAAAGAGTTTTCTTTCTTTTCAAAACTCCTCTATTCCAAAATAGGTTGCATAATTTGCAAAACCGTTCTTTTCCAAATAAAATTTATTTTTTTATAATTCTCAGGGGTACCTACCTTATTTTACGGAAACCATTAGATATGGATAAAGATAATTCCTCGAATACCATTTTAGCAGCTTTTAATCAGTTTTTGTCGTTTTACTCTTTATTCTTAAAAGCTTAAAAGAATTGTTCTGCAATTATACCCCTCAAATATACATCCGCATCAAAAGATTTGTCCTATCGGAGCCAACTTACATCTTTTAACATCACAGTTGTTAATCAGTGTGCACACTGTCGCAGGTCCCGCATTCTTTTTAAAATTCCCTATGCGGTAAGATGATAGCATTTATTAAATCATATTAAACTTTTCGAGCGCAAAATTTTAAATTGATTTTCGAAAAGTTTCACAAAGTAGCACATCTGTGGCTTGCCAACGCACCCCTTCAGGGTACCCAACAGAACAATTTGCCTTCACCTGATGCATTGACATAACAATTCAAAACAAAAAGGTCTATAGACCTTTTAAATCGATTTTAAACTTGTTAAATTAAATTCCCATTTTATCGTATGACTGATATTTAATATTTCCTCAATGGAATTCTGGGGGGAACCGTGCATTTGTTCACATAAATTTATTAGCAATTATTGAAAATGAAACACAGAAATCGAATGTTTTCAATTAGCAGCGGTCGCCCATGCCATGAATTGAATACTGACAAAAATGATTGCCAAACTCTTACATCTCGCAATTACTTAATCCAATAAAAAAAATTATAGGAACTCATCAATCTCTTGATAAAGTACCAACCTATGTATGTTGGGCATGATATACTGGATTACTTTCAGTCCCATTGCATTAATTACATTTAATTGGCTCGCTCTGCTCATAATATACCATAAGCCATAACTCTGAAGAAGGTACATTACATTATGAGATTGATTATCCTTGTAATTTAATACATGTCGTAGATTGTTTAAGTGAGACGGTTATATCACATAAGCTAATAGTAATTGCTTGCCTCGTGATGTCCCTGCTTGCATGCTGTGTGTATTCGAGTAATGACTAATTATCTGTCACCATGCAATGACTTTAGGAAATTGTGTGGGTATTGCTAGCCAGTCATTAATAATAAAATCTATGTACGAACAAGATACACTGTGTGAGGTTGTTTCCTCTGGGCCAATTATGATTTAGGTGGAAACGTCTGTTGACGTTATTCGGATTAATTAGTTTTCGATGGTCGGGTTGAATCTACTTTTGGTCGGTGATATGGGGTGTTCAATAATAACATCCAAATATATCTTTTGAAGTCTTAGTTCTATTAGTGTATTGCCATGCCGCCGTTAATAGGAATTAATTAAAAATAAAAATAAAATACTTCCACCAGCTGTCCACATCCCACATCGTCGGTTATGATAATCTGCCCGTCATTACATACTTATCGAGTGTTAACATTTTAAAATTTTGTACTTTGTATGATTTC
Organism: Cheilosia vernalis; assembly: GCA_949126925.1. Classification (NCBI taxonomy): domain Eukaryota; kingdom Metazoa; phylum Arthropoda; class Insecta; order Diptera; family Syrphidae; genus Cheilosia; species Cheilosia vernalis. The sequence goes on from OX421362.1 coordinate 11,717,773, forward strand.
TCAATGAAGTATTTTGTAAATTAAAGGGCTTATATTTTCGAGATTGTAATCCCTTACTTAAAGGTACACATGAATGTGGATACATCTACGCATTTTTTGAAGTAAAATTAATCTGCATCATTTTGTAAGCCCATATCCAGTCATCAAAAATGGTTATTATTTTTTTCTATATTTATGTTTAAGCTTACAGATTTGAGTCTACATACCCAGGTGTTTATTATTCAGTAATCTTCTTAAATTTTTTTTTTTAATTTAAGCTAGTTACAATATACATATCTCCCTATATACTGCTCTTTGTAACGCATGTATTGAACACCATCTTAACAACGTCATCTTTCCCTTCTCAATGGAAGAAAGCTTAGGTTATTCCTATCCAAAAGAAAATGAACGGAAATTCAGTGGAATACCGACCCATTTCAATACTCCTTTTCTTTTCCTTCGAGAAAACTATACTCGCACAAATGCAGAAATATCTCTTACGTAAAAATCTACTAAGTGAAAATCAGTCGCACAAAAAGGAGCTGTAAGACCGCTTTATTATTGGTAATCAATGACATCAGAAAAGCTGTCAATTAAAACTATGCTACTATTCTCTCCTTACTCGATTTTTAAAAGTCCTTCGATACCGTTAACCACCAGATCCTTTGCTCCAAACTTAGAAAAGAGTTAAAATATTCACTCTCTTCAATGAAACTCGCGTATTCTCCTAACTACACCGGAAACAGAAACGAGTGTCAGTGGGTGAGCGTTTCTCAAGGTATTTGCCAGTAAAGTGTGGGGTGCTCCAACGTTCCATTTTGGGACCACTACTTTTCTCACTCTATGTAAATGAACCGTCTAAAATAGTCAAGCATTGCTCAATGCACATGTTAGCTAATAATGCGCAGATTTACCTAAGTCTATATTTTTAAATTCTGTTAGAAACTGTTATTTTTATCTGTAATCTATTTGTTTGCACATGTTATTCTAAATTCACGCTAAAGTCTTGCAAACCTTAGAAGATGCTTGTAAGCAAGCATTATAAGCAATACTTGTTTTAATAATAAATGTCAACTTGCTCGAGGTGCTTCCGTTGGCAGATTCACGTGTCCCTAATTCGCATCCTGTTAGCCATTTTTCTATAACCTAATTTTTAACTGAAAAAAGAAGAAAAAAACACCCAAACTACCAGAACAGTACAACGGAATAATTTCCCTTCCTTTGCTAAGTGCTGACTTCCGCAGTGAACATGCGACTCAGCTGTTCATTGAATTAGGTACTGCCAGTGCCAACATGTATCCGTTGAACCCAAATGCTATTGTTTATTGGCCATAATAACGGGCTGCACATGCATTTCCTGTTAAGCACGTGCATGTTGACACAAGTGTGTCAGCGAATGTTTTACTAAATATACAATATACATGTCTGACAAATGGCGAACTAGAGTACCTATGCCTGCATGTGTATAGAAGCACGTTAAATACGGATGTAGCTTATAAACTTATAGGATGTATAATTGTATAGGTCCTTGGCTTGGTAGGACAGACACTGTGCCTTGAGGATAGAATGGTGGCATAGAATTAAATGAGTTGATGAGGCTTTTACGAGGCCTAAAAAGCCTCTCAAAGTAGAACCCCACAGAGGAAAAAACATTATTAAATCTCTCTCTGCAGGGGCAGCACATATTTCTTCTCCTTTAGGGAATAAAATTGAAATGTTTCAGTGGCAACGTAAGAAGCCGGGAAATGACTTCAGATATCCCTCGAATAAAAACAACTAGAAAACAGTTGTTGTCTCTAGTTCAGGCTTTTTCTGAGATTTGGCCAAAGATAGGTAACGAAAAGTAATATTTCTTGCGACTTTTTCGTTTTACTTTTCATTCCTATGCTATCCTCTCCATTCTATTTCCGACAATGGCAAAATTCTCCTGTCAAGTTTTAGTTAAAAAAAAATGTAATCCTATAAAGATCTCTTCTAAAATTGGATTTTCTGGGCGGTTTAATATTTATCGAAAGCTGGCATGCTACGCTGAGTTCTTGGGATTGGATTAGTTATTGTCAGGTGTCTTTCAATGAAATTGCCTGAAATTTTGCAAAAGAAATAATATAGAATACATTTTCAAATAGGTACTACTTACAATGCCTACGGAACATATAAACGCATCTTTCCAATCCCCTGGATGTTTCATCAAAATCTATGAATGTATCCCTCATCACATTCCTACCCATTTGCATTTCTAAAAGCAATCCAATCCACCCATGCACAGTACACACACTAGAAACAGACGTATAAACTAAAAGCAAACGAAACAGAAACCAAAACAAATAGTTATTCCAACTCTTCAGTCAACTCGCTCAAGAGCAATTAACTAAACACCACTAACATCCATTTCAACACCCCACAATAATGGGCGTGACTCTGTCAAACCCTACCCCACAAACATCACATCTGCCTTAGAGAAAAACCACGAGTCCTGTTTATATGTTGCGTGCATTTATCCGGTTAAGAGTCCTTCAGCGAAATCCATAAATATTGACTTTTGTTAGATTGAACCGCAAACAAAGGCCAACAGCCTCCACGAGGACTGTACACATACCTATTTGTAGGATGAGATGATGCGGTGACGTTCGTTTAGGATAGTTTATTTTTGCCCGTGTATAAGTGTATGGATAGTGGATAGAACATGTGTGGATAGAAAATGTTTCTTCGCTTGTTTACACATGAATTAAGTAGTAGATAAGCAGCAACGAAAGCGGAGACACAAATAAATATTTATGTATACTTATAGGTTACTCGTAGATTTTACGAGTTACCAATTCTATTCATTTCTTATGAAGCATGTGAACAAAATTGTGCGCGTCAAGGACTAACATACACCTTAACATGCTTTGCCCTTCCAATTGGATAATTTATGACAACAATAAACTGACAAAGCTAGTCCCACTTCCACACAATCCGCCTAATGAACTGATATATTTGGTAATTCGTGTTTATGAGATAATAAAAGTATTTTACGCGAACCGGTTGAACTAGCCATCATGAATCTAATAATGAGTCGTTAGTGTGGCAGTGACTAAGGCTCTCGTATTTAATTGCAAATTCAATGGGAAATTATTTTCTGATTTATGTTACAGCCCCATTAAGGCTTTTACTTTTGAGGGATGGTATTTAGGTAAATTCAACTGGCACGTACATTTAATTTGGAGTGGTTTATTGAATTGGGCTCTAAAAAGGGTCCTCATGGTAATACCATTAATTTCATTGGCGATTATATTGTCATCCTTAAACTGTTGCCATTGTTTGGTTGTTTCTTTCTCTTTTCTTCAATTCGGATGATTTGTGATGGATTTAGAGCTTACTCTTCGCAGATATAAACGATATGAACTACTTTCTATCATCCTTGATCATATGCAAAGTAAATAGGAGAAGTTGAAAGTGGACTCTTCCTTTGTCGACGACTGGGTAAATATTTCGATTAAATTTCCTTTTTTCCCCGCGTCAATATTTAATGTGCCTGATCAAAGATGCGGTGCGCATACACAGGACACACTCCTCTGCATGCATGACTGTTCTCTGTTACCACTAACTATGTGTGTATTAAAAAAGGATACGTTTTCGTTGTACATCTTCTGTGTGGAGTGCTTTTTATGTCACCGATCTGGGAATTTCTCAACTTCCTTTGAGCTCGAATGGGATGTGAATTATGCAGAACTGTATCGTTTTAAACAGAAGGTATCCCGAAATCAAACTTTTACGGTATTTTGAGGGAAATTGAGCATTCGAGCTACTCCGATACTTCGATGTCTACCTGGGCGCATGGTAGTCATCAACAGGAAATGACTTATTTATTTAAATGCGAAAAGCTTTTCTTTATGGCTTCGACGAGAGTTGGTAACGGAGGATGTCATACCTACAAATGGAAAAGCATTAGTCTGATGGGATTTATTTAAAGTGGAAAAAGCGCAAAGTCGTTTGTTCAAAGGATTTAGGTATAAATTTAAACTATTTCAGTAAAGGTGAGAGAATGATGGAAAGTTGGGGAAAGATTTTGGGTGAAACTATTTTCATCCCCAAATGCTGTCCCTTAAAGCAGTTTGCAGCCTTCTGATAATAATCCTCGAGCTGTATAATATATAATGTACTGTCGAATCCCTCTGAGACGAACCGCCTTTAACTCGAATTTCATTCTAACTAGAATTTGTCGCCCCAATTTTTGCATTCCTTTCAATTTTGCATAGAAGAGTCATCTTCTAAGTCGAAATCCCTCTAAGTCGAAAATCCCTCTATCTATTTTTTGATTCTTGACCTACTGAGGAAGAGTTTGGCGAAACCATTACTAACCATCATATGCCGGAAAAGAATGATATTGAAAACGCAATTGAAATATTGCAAACTGCAATTGAAATGACCAAAGTTGTCCCAGAGGACATTCACTACTGCCTATTTAAAAAAGAATCATTTATTAAACGAGTGAACACTGCTACTTTCACATCCCAAACAAAAATAGCAAATTTTTTTAAACTAATTCTGTTCAAAATGTACCTACTTTCCTATTTCTTTATTTAAATAAAATCGCTTAAAAAAATATATCCCTCTAATTTTTCCAGAAATCCCTCTAACTCGAATTTTTTTTTTAACTCCCGTAAAAAATTCGACTTAGGGGATTCGACTGTATATCAATCTATGAATCTGTACTAATATCAAACACAATATCGTTTTTGATTTTCATTGTGTCGCATTCAATTTATTTTTTTCTTCCCCTCATCGTCCTGTTTTCATCACGAAAATATCTTTTTTTTTGCAATAAAAAAAGTGAAAATGGAAACAAGATAATTTCGCGAACAACATAATTTGAAATCAAAACTGTTGTTCGTCTGTAGAGATAACCTAATTTCAATAAACACTATGTCATCGTTGTCCTCATCGTCGTCTTGGTATCGCCGAATATTAACAAGTCAGATCCTAACTAAATATTGACGTTATCGTGATTGTGAATTATAATCGGATACAAATTATATGGCTCGACCAAAAGAGAAAAGCCAGACTACCAGATTGTAAATCGATATTAATAATCAGAACGGGAAAAGAAGGAACCAGAAAGAAAAAAGGCAATCTAAGTAATGGCAGGACTATTATTACTACGAGGCGCCACGTCGTTTTGTATACCTTATTTTTAAACACACACCGACGTACAAAAAGTTGTCGCTTTTCCGAATGATTTTCCATTTGAATCGTAAATGTAAATAAACTATTTTGAAAATGACTTAAATGGTGGAACTGAAAACAATAAAAAAATATTCCACAACGCATAAGTAAATAAAAATAATAATTTCGCCGATGACTAATAATTGAACGACACTGAGTTTTAGTTAATCTTTTATATAAAAATGGGGGAAGGCAAAAAGTTAAGAACCGCTTTCACTGCCTTAAACTCAACACATTCGTTAGATTTTTATTTATTGGGAAGACTGTGCCGAGCTGTGTGTAACTCTTGTTTTTCAATATAAGCTTTATACTGTTTTGGTAGAATTTCTACCACCCGGCCAACTCTATAGTTAACTTAAATTGTGATTGATAGTTGACCTTCTGCTGATGTAATTGTGATAAATTGTAGTTTCTCATATGTTGGTTGGTAAAATATACAAAAAAGAAAAACTAAAACTATAGACAATATAAAAATTTAGTGAACTCCATTATTTTGCAACATAGTAACCACATCTTCCAAGCAACCGAATCACACCACAAGCAACAGGTGTCAAGCTAAGTTAACCAATTTCCATGCAATTGCCATCAATCACCATCAACCATCGGTCATCCATGGGGTAATTGTGACCGATTACCAATTGCCCTGTGACAAATACTGATTCAAAGGCCGATGGTAAATGGGTCAGCACATTAGATTTGACATCGAGGACAGCCAATCCAGCTGAAGTCCCAAAAATGACTTTACCATGTTGAAAGGGTACACATTCTACTTAAAATCGTCATCATTTTGTTGGTTTTGTTAGCCACATGTCCTTACATGTACAAACAGGGTACTCACAATGGGCCTTCATGGCTTCTGGGTGAAATTTGCATCGGTTGCAAAAGTGCCCTCCCAACCTAACCAACCTAACCTTGTTGGTTTCATAGTCGTCCTCAGAAATCAGTAAATAATGAAATGATCAGAAACTATACGTAGTTTCGCCTTTTTTGTATTTGAAAAAAAAAAACATCCTAATACCTAAGGGTTTGAGGATAGAAATTAAGCCGCGACATCATCTATATACGGAACCTCTCTCGCGCTTGAATTTTTAGCAGTAATTTTGTTTGCACGAAAATAGGATATTTTCATCAAGGGCCTAGAGCTATTTTAAAAGCATTTGTACATTCCGATGGATTTTGCAACTTTTATTGATTTCATGGCTGAAGTTACTTTGAAATATCAGAAATAAACATAATAATCATACCCTTTCGAGTGTCGTAGATTTGACAGTCAAAATTAGTTCAATATTCGTTGATCATTGGAAGAATGTTTCCGTTTCGAATGGAAGATATGAAAATTTATCTTCTTTTTTACATATAAAAGAGAACTAAGTCTGTGTGTGCGCGCATAACTCGAGAACGGATAGTGCGATTTTCACGATTTTGCGCTTGATGGATTTGTTTTGGACTGAGTAAGGACATAGGCTGGTTTTTGTCGCGAAAACAGAACTTTAAGCGGATGAAATTGCACATGAAAAAATAAACTCAAGAGAAAAACGAGGACTGTGACAAAAATTATTATTTAAATTTTTGAAAATAATATTATTGATTGATTTCAGTGCTACAAAGTCGTAGGCGATCAGTACAAAGATGTATGGCGAGGGTGACTCTGACTGTTCGTGAAAACGAAAATCAGAGACAGGCTCAGTTATAACATTGTTGCGCAACCTCAATCCTCGGAAAGTTTTTAACGGAAAGCGTTTGACTGTGAAGAATTTAAAATCATATGTCATTTAAGCAACGACTTTCAGGATTCAATTCGAGGGATCTTCGTTAGGATTGTTACTTCGCATTTATAGCAAGAATGGAAAAGTATGAATAATATGCACGCGTATGCCAAATAGGATGAACAATTTAAAATCATGTGTTAATTGTCAGGTGACTGACAGCTTTTTTAGTACACCAAGAAATTTGTTAAGTAAGATTCTCAGTAGAGGAGTAATATCTATGTCGCTTTTCGAGTTAAGGAACAACATTGAGCAAAAAATCGTAAGAATTCGTAGAAGTAAGATTTGACATTTGTATTATTTTAAAAAGTAAATAAATTACAGTTTAAATGGTCTTACAGAACTAGCTACAAGCGCCTTCGGCTAATAAGCGCCTTAACTTTCCCATGAATTGTACGTAGCTTGCTCATGTGTCTGCGAAATCGTCCCGATTTGTATGGTGTGTTTCGCTAAGCCCAATCTTTCACAGAGGGGCTCTTTTTCATTTAAACGTCAAAAAAAACTTGTAGGATAACAAAGAAAGTTTATAATGGCTAGAGTAGTATTTTGTTGAAATATTTTTGCAAAGTGCACAATTATTACTTTATCTTTACGGATTTTACATAATACATTTGGAAAACATAATTTTTCAATTCTACAATACTTTTATTCTGTTCTTTGCATTTTATTTGAAACATTTCAGTAATTTTTTAAATCGATTATGCTGCAGCTATATTAAATCTGTTTTATTTTCCTACAAGTTTTTACTTCATCTTAGTTGACACTGACGTTGTCGGGAACTAACCTCTTCAATGAAAAAGAACATCGACATTGGTATACCTACTTCAGATTAACTTTTTCAGTAAAGAACTTAAATTCGGAATTATTATTTTAATTACATTAACGATTTTTGGCGGAACGAACTTCGCCGGGTCAGCTAGTTTTTAATATATAGAAACACTCTTCCAAAAAGAGAGTATTAAGTTATCTTTTGTTCCTCGATCACTCCAAAGCAAGTTAAACATAAGAAGTCCACTCGGAATCTGATTAAAAGCTTAACATATTTAATGATCTGTAATGGCTTCCATAAGTATTCATTTTCGCTCGTATTTTAAAAGTGATTATAGCCTCGGAGACTAAAGGATTATTCAAAAAAATGTTGCATTGAAACCTATCGCAACTGTTTATTTCGAGATGAATGTCCTATACCACTCCAATGGCATAAAGTATTTCTGCAAAGTTGATCTAAGCACAATGCAAAATATGTACAATTATGTTTTAAAGTGAAAGGTTTTCGGGCAGTGATTTTTGTTCAAAATAATTCTACACAATCCTACCCAACTGGATAGAATTTCCGAATATTTCTGATACATGTCTCAATCCTGCTTGCTGATACTGCCCATAGCGATTTAAGTTCCACTTAAAATCTTATGCGACAGTTAACCTATGGCATAGAAAAAGTAGCCCATCATAAGGCATTTTAGTTGAACTTAAATCCCTATGAATAGCATCAGCAAACTGTCCTCAATTTTCTTTTGTACATTAGGGAAAATAAATGACATTGAACTTCCCTTTGGATTTCCACAAAGTTGTTACCTATTACTAAACTTTTCCAATTTACAAAGAAATCACAGTTCCTAGGATTACATTACTTGTATGCTTCATTTTAAAACTCGACAAAATATTATCAAAGACCGTCTTTTTTGTATGCCTCACGCCTGGGGAATTTATGTCCATTTTTAATAAAAACACATTATCACATTTATTTATGTCCTCAGCCAAAAACCCTTCACAACCTCAATAACATCCGATGAAAGACAAGCATTTTTTTTTTAAATTGTGCCCTCAATAATGTCAACTTGTCGCTAAGTTAATAAAAAAGTACTTAAAGAAATAGCTATTAAAGGCAAAGAAAGGACGAAAAAAATATTCCCAAAAACTTTCCCCCCAAAGTTATAGCCTGGTGTAATTTGGCTCGAGGAAAATTGTTGCGTGAATAATCATTATCTCTTCGAAGAGATATTTTACCGTCTTCATCGCCGGGTGACCCTTTTCCCTTTCAAGTCCTAATTCCCTACAAAATACCTCGAGAATATGTATATCGCCTCCTCCTTCGAACATAAAAGCGAATAAAATCACTCGCTGAATACTTTTGGGACAAAAAACACAAAACTTTGTCGAACAATTTCAATTATTTAAATACGCACAACGCTTTGCATTAACTGGGGCGGCAAAGACACAAAGACAAAACACTAAATTACGGCTCTTTGACGAAGGAGTTTCCACCCACTCCAAGTGCGTTCGTACGAATGGTTCTTAATTTCGATCCGACAGGCCATTTCTACTCTCGGTATTTATCCTACTGTTAATGGGTGCTTTTACTTAAGATCCTCCCCCGATCTACTGAATACTGTGAATATCCGAAGCATTACCGATAACATCGGCAGGGTGTTGTTAAGATGTTATTTTTACTTTGGAGTCAATTCAACACCTCGTAGAGATAAAAATCTGGCCCTCAATAGCAACGGCGCAATATTTTTGGTCTATGATGGCGTACATTCAGAACCACCACTACCTGAACTCGGTTAATTAGCACATTTAGTTTCGCCATTTGGATGGTAGTTAAAGAGATTTCTCCTTGGTTTTGCGTGCCTTGGAGCCGTCCAGAAAGGCTGCAAAATGAACAGCTTTCAAATGGTTTTCAATAAAATGTGCCAAATGGTATTTGGGTAGAAATTCTCACCAACTGTGTACTTATGTACATTTGTTGCTTAATTTTCCTATCCCTCAATGTATCTTTCTGTGCTTCCTGAAAAGAGAATTTACATTTTATTTCCGAGGGGAGCTATTGGCTTCCAAATTGTAGGGCATTGAGTGTGTTCTAATAAAGTGTTCATGCATTTATAGAAGTTGCTAGCTAACGATAAAATTTTATGGAATTAAAATGAAGCAATAGAGGGGATTTTATTTGCTGAGAGCTTGTGGCTTGTGTGTAGTGCAATCCAAAAAAAAAAAAAAAAATAGAAAAGGTTTCCTTGCCAAAATGAGTGATAGTTTGTTAAAAGTTTTTGGACAGCGAACAAACTCAAAACTCTGCATTATGGTCGTAATATTATGGTTACCTTGTGCAGAGTGCTTGTGAATCCAAAACTAAGGGTGACATGGTATGTGAACTGTTGTAATTAAAGTTTGAGAGTTTCAGACTGAGGTTTCCTGTATGGATGAAGTGGGGACTAAGGGTGTCTGCCTGTGTCGCATAAATCTCACTAGCTAAATTGACTACTGTTTTTGCTTGAATGAAGTTGTAGTTTCGACCTAAAATATAATCCTTTCAGTAGAGGTCTTGCTATAAAATTTTATCTTAAAATTAACAGAAATAAATAGACACCAGCAATTCAGTCACTAATAGTTTTTTTTTTTTTTTTTTCATGCTATTTCACTTTCAATTGCAACCTCAACAAATCCTAAAAAATATACGAGTGCAATTTAATTAAAAAGGCGGTATGTTTCTCGTTTTTAAGTGACAGGCAGTGCTGTCTAAATTTCGAACTATACTGAACTGAAATTAAAAGTGCGACAATTTCAGATACTAGCGGACCGGACCCAGCGAACTTTGTCTCGCCCCAATTTAACGCCTTCAGATAGACGCGAGATTGATAATAAAACACAGATAGTTCAAGTTTCAATGTGATTTATTAAACAAACAGCGGGTGAATTCCTTGCACATCAAGCGAGTTAAAAAATTCCGTCGGATATTTGGTTTCTTCATCCTCGTCGGTCACGCTGTCAACGGATTTGTACGAATGCAGTTCTCCAGCTATTTGAATTTAAATAATTAAACTCAAGCTATCGATGCACGTTTTTATTCTTCGCTGCTGGTATTGCCCGTTCACTAATTCAATTGAGATTTTTGAAATTTTGTGCAATGTCGGGGACACTATGGTGATGAGTTCCTTTTTCGACGATGTGAACTCGCAAAAATGTGCCGGGAACGATATAAATCCGGTCGAAACAGCAACAGGAATATGGTTATTGCTAAGCGCCAGCAGTTGCCTCGAGAATTTAGCAGTTGATGGGTCGTTCTGCAATGCGGCTCATGTTCGTGGTCGATTTCAACTTCTTGGCATTCCACCACAAAGGCGACGATTTCAGGCATGCATTAAGTTCACCGATAGATTTCGGTATGACGGGAAGCGTTTGACGAAAATCTCCGGAGAGTAATCATATAGCCCCACCAAATTGTCTCGAAACATTTCGTAGATCCTTCATCGTTTGGTGAACTTCCTCCAAACCTCGTTTATGCGCCATTGTGCATTCATCTTAAATAATGAGAGAATGCTATCGCACCAATTTCGCTGTCGCGGAATTATTGGTCATTGTGCACGTTGGCATGTCAACAGTAAGAAGATTCATCGGCAGTTTCAAAGCGGGTAGTTCGACCGCCTTCGAACAATTCGTCAGAGGATGCAAAAGAAAACGCATTGGAGATCTTGGCAGAATTGCTCCCAAACTACTACTTCTACACCCAAAATGCACGCAAAACGTATTTTATAATAATGAATCTCACAATCATCCGAAATTTTCCAAGCTTCACAACAAATTTTCCACCTTTACATCGTTCAAAATCATCAAATCATGCAAGAAAAATGCAAAATTTCGTCATAAGAAAATCCATTCCCGAACAATTGCACACAAAATTCCAAACAAAAAAAAATAATTTTTGATTTTTACTCATTTTCTCCAATTTTTCGGGGGGTTTTTCCAAAATTTTCTTTCGTAAGAAGCTTCTTCTGGCAATAACGAACAACTGAACAAAAAATTCGAGCTTAATCGGCCCAGCCGTTCTCAATTGATGAATTTTTCACACCATTTTTATATAGATTTATGTTTATATATCGTTTTTTTTTTTGTTAACAAATTCAATGCCCACTACAAGTCACTTGAAAATAAATCCCCTTTCCGCCCAGAAGCAATCGAATTCGATTTAACATTTCTGTGGTAAGAACCCAACTTTAAACAAGAAGGAAAAATCGAAGTATATTTTTATCAAAGAATATCGGCGGGCGATGCTGTTTTACTTTCCAAACTATGCTTGCATAATTTATAAGATCAACCCAAATTAAACGGAGGAGGTTATTACTTTTTCATCGAAATCATATTTCATCTATTTTTTGTATGTGTAGGCATAGTGTAATAAACATTGATCGACATGAACTGATTTAACCCTCACATGAACGGAAATTTAAATGTACTCACATGGACAGTATCTACACGTGTAGATACAAAAAAATTGCAAGCATTCTATATGATTTTTTTCAGCAGGTTAGAGTTTTTCTGTCAATATTAGCTTTTTGCACTCATTGGGCCTTAGCAATAAACATTTTTAGACTCGACTTTAAATTTACGGAAGCTCACAATTGCGAAATTTGTATGGAAAATATAGCCACTGTAAACTACTTAAATTTAGAGTCGAAACTAAAAATGTTTATTGCTAAGGCCCATTCTCTTTATTTCCTTTGGCCTCCGTGTACCTATTTTCGAAATAACGGTTTTTTTGTTCCAATATTATAAGTTTTGTTCGCTCTTTTTTTTTTTTTTATATAATAAACACGCGCTAAAGAGGTTATGACTTCTCTTATGGTGTAGTTTGAAGTACAGTTAGGGAAATTGGTATAGGGAAGATAGGAGATTCCGATGCACATTGGTTTTAAATGTCTGTAAATTGAACCGAGGGGGAAAGACAGAGCCGGGCAAGGCGTTCCACATACGCGTGGTACGGCTTATGAAGGAATCTCTATATTTCACGACCGAAAATAGGCTGAAAGGTAAACTGATGGGCATTCCTGGCTTGGCGTTCAAACTATCGATTCAAATAAATATTTCATTCATTTTTTCGAATTTTTTGTGTTTTTTTTTTTTTTAAAGTTCTAAACCTCTTAAAAAATCACCCTTTATATGGCAGCCAGATCAGAAGGGGCTCATTTGTTTTGTTTTGAGTGCATTTTTCTGTCTCTTGCCTTTCAAGATTAGCTTTTCCACTCATTGGCTTTACTTGGGTGTTTTTTTTTTTTTTGTTATTCTTTCTAGTGTCTCGTTATTTTTCAATAAAACTTTTTTTTGTACTCATTCCTTTTATTGGGAGTGCGTTACTGATGAAGAACAAAGCCCATTATTTATACCGCAAAAAAAATCACTACTAATACAAGTTTGCACGAAAAAGTTCATTTTTGAACGCAATTTTTCAGCGAGTAGTTGTTCGTAAAACACTTAATTTTTGTGAAAATGATGCTGAATACCTTTCAGCATCAGCCATCTTGGTAAAAAATGCCAGCAAGGTTTAGACCTAACTATATTTAAAATCGGAATAACGATTCTTTTGTTAGGCTGTCCCATGAAGAATTGGACGACTATACGAGATAGATGCTGACCCTGATGACATCTTTTTGCCTGTAGACAGTAGAACTACGTAATGATTGCGATTCTGATTCTGATGGTCAAGGCGATAATGTACCTATCGGTAGATGGGTCTGTGCGAGATCGTCATCGATAGCGAAGGACCAGGCAACACGGAAGTAGGACGTCATTTTTAGACTGGTAAAGATTATACTAAGTGGTACAAAAACCCACCAAATTTGCAAAGTGAAGGGCCGCGAAATATGCTCCGGGATAAGGCATTTGTGCTTCCGAAATCCAGTTACTAAAGGTCTTAAAGACATGGACACATCTGCGCACATTATAGTATGTGTATAGGTTTGTATAGTTTTGGCGCACATATGAATTTTCGTATCGAAACCAAGCAGTTTTCATACAATGTCAACGAATATCTACATGTGTAGATACTGTCCATCTAAGACAAAAAAAAGACAAAACTTAAATAATAGTTAGAAAAGACGTTCTCACAGTTACTTTTTCATAATAATCTATAATAAGTCAAAAACTTAGTCACTGATTCGAAACTGTATTAAAATCGAACAATAAACCAAAGAGATATTTAGAGATGAAAATTGAAATATCTACACGTGTAGATACTGTCCATGTGAAGGTTAAATTATACTTAGAAAATCATGGACAGTTCAAATTGATGGCTTTTTTGTTCATTGTTGTATCGAAAAAACATTTTTGTTGGTTAAGACCAAAAAACACTGCCTTAAACACAACCGAAAAGTTTTCCAATAAATTGAGGTCGGTGACCAGCGTTGCCACAAAGATACAATTATTGTATCAAAAATATACATTTTTGCTTCCTTGCAAAGAATTTGATAATCAAATATTCAATTAGATACATTTTTCAATTTTCAAATAAAAGTCTGCAAAATCTCCCTTTTTCATATGTTTTAATTTTTTTTCAGACTTCTTTTGAATCTAGCAATATCAATATCAATATATATCAAAATATTGATTTTTGGTCCCAATGGAACATGAAAAGTGATTTAGAAAACGATATTCTCTTGTGATACATTTGATACATTTTTGAGTCTCGAATTTAGATACTTTTGATACATTTTTTAAAAAAAATAGATACATTTTTCAAAAATTCAACGGCAACGCTGTCGGTGACTCCAATTATGGTATCAGCAACTGTTATATATGATGACCCAAATTGTTCCATAAGTGGAAAGTTTTTTATAAATGAAGCAACTATCCGCTTGATACTAAAGAGCATTCATATGTCGTACATTTTTTTTATTTAAAACTTCATATCTGCAAAAATATAATATCTCCATTTTATTCATTTTCATATTTAGACATGCATTTCAAGTCCAAGAGGTACAAAGAAAATCTTTTGCAAGAACAGCTTTCTCTACCCAATTGTTCCCATGTGCAACGTTTTAATGCACAACAACGTAATATATACTTATATTTTTAATTTGAAAAGAAACACAAATAAACTAGAAAGAAACTGAAGCATCTACCTCTCCATCGTCAAAGAAATGAAAGCTTGTAACAAGTGTTTCCACATTAAATATGCTGACAAGGTGAAACGTTCACTGCCAGTCAAAGTACATAAGAAATCTAAAAAATGAAACTTGCATATTGTAAGGATGTGTATTGTGTAGTGCATACTTCTGTCAAGATGCAATGCAGGTAGGATATTTGAATCGAAACTTCTAAGAGATGAGTACAAAAAATCGATGCGATATAAGATGCTGAATTGGATTTCATTATACTGCATTTTTTGTTTTATACATCGAAATGCAATTTTACATCGGTTGGTACTCCTGAAGGATATCGATGTTGAATTTCCTATTTTTCTTTATAGAACAAAAAATATAGGTACTACAAGTAGGTACCTATAAATGAAATAAATCCGTCTTCCGATTTATTTCGAGAGAGAGGAGTCGTGTTTTACGAATATGTAGCAAAATGAAGGTAGAGATGTTTCAATTTTTCGGATAGTTGTCAATCGTGTTACTGAAAGTAATGAACAATTATACTAAAATATGATTCGAAGAGTGTGGCAGTTTTCGGTGACCGGGGTACATTACAGTTGCTTCCTTTTTTTGGGCTGTGTGAGGGTGGCTGACTAAAGAGTTAATTTTTGTTGGGTCTTCTAAATGACCCTATGTTTAAGTTCCCACAATCAATTGTTTGCTTCTAAAAATGAGGAACACCATTCAATCTCTTTAAACAAACTACATCAATGCCTCGGGCGTTAAAGATGGGTTTTGTCTTTTCTCATTATATTTTCTTATATGGAATAAAAGTAGCACGTGGCAGACTTGCCAAAAAAAAAAAAAAAAAAAAAACGATACAACCATTATCTACTAATTTGCTCTTCGCTGGTAAATTCATTACCTTTTAATTTTGCCAGATTGTTAAGACATTTAAACATACGATTTCGCTATTTCTTTGCAAAATAAATATAGCTATACCACGACAAGAGATAGAGACTGAAAACATTACACGACTTCAGTAATGAAACAGGCAAGATATTGTGCCTCTTGTAGATTTTTTTCTATGAAATATGAACTTAAAAAATAATTATGTGATAAAAAAAAAGTAATAACGAATTCCTTGCTTCTTACTGGTAAGGATGAAATGGGGCAAAGTATGATGGAATTTCATACCTATTAGTTTGGAAAATGTTGTAAAAATAAAGGAATTATTTTGTATTCCACGTATAATTACACTAATTCTATAAAAAAAATTTCGCTGTAGGTATTTCGTTCGACATAATATCTGTATTCTATTATATAAAAATCAATCGTTGTGTGTTAGTCGGGTAAAGGCTCGAGAACTGCTAAACCGATTTGAATGATTTTTGTTTCATTTTGTTCGTCTTGAATCAGGGATGGTTTAGGAAAAAAGAAAAGTCGGAAAATTCTCAACAGGTGGCGTTGCAGGCACGCATTTCGATTTTCATGGGGAAAAGCACTTTGAAAAAAAATAAACTGAATATAAATTGAGTAGTGAAACTTCCAAAACAAAAAAAAATATTTTAAATTTTAAAAGCAATTGTTGTTGTCAATTATTTTGATTATTTTCCAAGCAAATTGTTGTTGTCAACAATTTTGAAATTTTTTTTGTTTATGTTTACTATGTTACATTCAGTGACATTTTGAAATGGAGTAGATACGTTGATTTGTTTGATGTGTGAGTAAGTTGAAATGTATGTGTGATTGGGATGACGAGGACAATGATAACAGGCAACAGGAGTTGCTGAACGTTTTGAGTGTTCACAATCATGGTACTATGCTCAATCGTGAGTATGATTATGGGGAGGGCAGCTCAAAGATACCATAACACCTTCGGTACTGGTGCATATCTTACAAAGGAACTGCAAGTAACCTACAAGGTGATTCAAGAAATTGTTATCAGAATGTTGGTCGATTGATAGGCAATTCTATGATTTTTTATCTCTATAATCCAAGGTTTTGATTTGGTGAGTAAGTCAAGTAGGTTCTTGGAAAATAAGCACGACGCACAGTTGTAAATTAAAATTTTTAATGCGACTTCGATTAAAGAATGTACCAGATTTACCAACTTCAAAATGTATTTGTGTGAATTGATTCTAAAAAAAAAATTCACAAAAAATTTATTGTAAAACAGTTCAAACAGTTCACAAAAAAATTATGCCTATTTTCTAAACACTATTCCTCAAGTATCGGAATCAACATCATTTGTCACAAGCGTTTTATCGAATTTCCTCTTGCGGTATCTGTTAAATCATAACAATTTTTTTTATTTAGTTCACATCATCAACAACTTGAAGTTCGCCTCAAGTGAAACAACAAAATTCAGTCACAATAGCTAGCAGAAGTTGATTTTTGTTAATTTAGAGCAAAAGTGGACTTAAGGATCGAAGTTTGTTCTTTTTCTCTTCTTTTTAAGTGTCCTAGAGTATTTAATATAACTTTTGTAGAAAGAATTTGAATTGACGGAATTGCATAAAGAGGCATGTGCAATGTTTAACGAATTGGGGCGGAACTAAGTTCGCCGGGCCAGCTAGTCATTAATAAAAACATTTATTTTTAGTTAGTTATAGTTGAGAGGACTGGCTAAATAAAAGCTTCGTTAAGATAGAAGATATAAGACTGTTTAGCGTGGATGATGAGTTGATGGCAATCTACCAAGTATATAGGTTAGAATAGTTAATTTCGACGTTTATCGATGGAGATTTAAAAGAAAATGGCTTGAAAATTCAACATCGCTGAACTCCGCGGTGAAATACATTTTGTTTTTTTTTATTTAAGTTTTTTTTTTTTTGTAGCTAGCAGACCCGCCCAGCTTCGCCCGAGTATTTTACTAATACAAAAATTTATCAAAAACGAATTAGTTACATTATTTGTTTAATTTTTAGGAGCAGTTTCTTAGTGGTTAGTGTGTTGGACTACTAAGCGAGGGGTCCCAGGTTCGAATCCCTCAAAAACCCAAATGAAAAAAATAAAGTAAAGTAAATTAGTGAAAGAATTTTTGAAATCGGTTCGGTAGTTCAGGATACAACCTCCTACAACAAAACATTACCTCTTTATATAATAATGTGATAACTATGGATTTGACAAGCGATTCTTCACAGTAGAAAACATTACTGTTTATGATCCTACAGTTTCGCTGTTCAGCATGCGGAATATCCAAATTACACCACTAAACAAAAATATCTGATATAGATGTGAGCTCCAATTGGTCATTAGTTAAAGCTCCTTTTATCTTAATTGAAGCCATTCTTCGAATTCTACTGAGAGTTTTGTGGTCACAATATCATAATCGGATTTGTCTCCTAAAGACAGTTTTTTTTTTTTTGTACGAATTTCAGCAGCTTGAATTTATCAATAATCAATATATTAAAAGTGCTTCGCCCAGATAACTTGGAATAGTTTAAAGGTAGTTCTACCGGTTTAATGGTAGTTTCTATGAAGCTTCAGAACTTGCGTTGAGTTGTTTACATTTAAAAGTGTTGCACCAAATCTCGACAGCTTATACTCAGTTACAAAATTTGAGTCTGACAGATGGATTACCCGTTTTTCCAATAAATCCCACTAAATTTAAACCTTTATCAGAAGTCTTGTTTGTCAACAAGGTATTGCAAAACTTAGGGAAGGACTTACAAACTTCATTAAACTAAGTTCATAAGCGACTTCACCAAAGATAATCGCTGCAACTTTGGGCGATGAATAATGCAGGATGCAAACTTGCATCTGCTCTCTGAAATTACGTTTTGTGCATAATAAGTTCGGAAGGCAGAGTCGAAAAAAAAATCTTTCCGTCATCACAACGGAAAGTCATTATGAGAACAAACTGAATTTTCCAATGATGAGTATACATTCCAAGGATTACTTTAACTGATGTCTGGAAAAAAGGTGTGCTCTTCAGCATCTCCAACTGATTGTGTACCTTAAAGTTCCCATTTCGCTGGAAAATAACAGTAAAGCACTGAAATTCCAATTATGTTGGCAAACAAGACGATTGCCGTACATCGCCTTCTAAATTACACACTTTGTATAGTAAATCTCAAACGGTTCTTACACGCCCGATCGCTGGGAAACTTATGAAATTTATTCAACTAATCTTCTGTTGAAAATTTAAAAGAAATTACTCCGCCCTGGCCCTTCAAATCTTTAACAAATTATCAACTTTGGCAGATTGCATGGATTGGTGGGATACGATGTTCGGATTTCGTTATTACACTCCAAGGAGCCGTTTGCATGTCGAACAAAAGAGAAACTTATTACGCCGCTGCTTTATGGCATTATCCATGCTCTGACAGTGTTCCTTCACAAAATAATCCCATCTGATCATATCCATAAACAGATACCCGTATCCATTGAGGCAACTTGAATTTTCGCACTTGAAAAGATTAAAACTCGCACCATACTCGTAGCTACTCGAATCTGCACAAACTTAGTGTGCTATCCCAACCGTGAATATAAAAACATTTGCCACTTCTGCTCTAATTCTTTCATATCCCACTCACATACATTCCAATCCGCCAATCAATTCTTCTCCAATTCATTATTGAGAAATGGCAATGTGTGTAGTCCAAGTTCCAATTAATGACTCTATTGTCGGACTTCGCTCAACCCCTCCCAATTACAGCGATAAATAAGAGAAAATTACTTCCAGTCCATTTGATTCCATCAATAGTTTACGAATAGAAAGAAATCGTATCTGCGTCCACTCATTTGGTATTCAATTTCGTCCCAATGAGACAAAAGTATGCTGTGCCATCATCCTACTCACACTCCCGATGCCGACCAAATTTACGGCATGTTAAGGGAATTTCGTAAAATATAAATTATTTCACCCTAGTTGGCGTATAGAAGTTCGTTTCGGTTCGGCAACGATGTCATCCGGAATTATTGTGTATGTGAGTAAATGGGGACGTTCGGATACCTAGTTTATGTAAAACGTCAACTAGATTGGTCGTGACTATGAATCCGAACGCGTTGACTAAGCAAGTT
The DNA here is from genome assembly GCA_949126925.1 of Cheilosia vernalis. Lineage (NCBI taxonomy): Eukaryota > Metazoa > Arthropoda > Insecta > Diptera > Syrphidae > Cheilosia > Cheilosia vernalis. The sequence continues at coordinate 11,737,601 of OX421362.1, forward strand.
GAATTGTTTTTGTATTCTCGCGGCCAGCGTTACCTTTGTTTGAATTTGCAAATTTTTATTTGGAAAAGCCCCTTCATTAATTTTTAATAAATTGCTATTTTCAAATAAGTACATTTAAAATGTAACACGGCTGACAATCACTACACTATTATAGTGTTATGCGAACCAATGGTTGTTAAATATCATGTGAAAATTCTAAATTACCAGAGTGGCCTTAGAAACCACACCTTTTTCTCTCTTCGCGCCTTTTTTCGACTCCTCAGAAATCTGCAACGGCCACTCTGTTTATTTTAAATTTGACTCTTCGAAATGTCAACTGAGTACGCAGGCAGGATTTTCTTGACTAGATTGGTCGGCTTCCCCTCCATAAACGTCAACTGCAAAAACTATACACGTGAACACTCTGGGCCAATAAAAACTGAGACGCATCTAGTCAGACAGCTGTCAGACGGTGCAGGGAAATAAGTCCACGGGAACTAAGTCCACCGAGGGACTAGGTTCCCACCTAATGGGAAATAAAACCACTTTCGTGAAGTGGACTAAGTTCCCATGTAGGGTGGGAACTATGTCCACTTTCTGATGGGAACTTAGTACACACTCAAAAATAAGAAGGGGGAACTTACGTCCAAACTAAATTGGACAACAAACTCAAGATCTTTTATTGGAGTAACTCCGACAAAGCGTAATAACGCCAACAAAATTTGAGTAATAAGACCAACCTTACACCCACCCCGTAATCCAACAGTAAATCCAAGCAGGGGGGTTGCAGGGGGCAGCATGCCCCCCCAATACAGATTTCATAGTTTGAGAGCGCAATAACACCAACTTGACGTTAAAAGGGAAATAAAACCACTCTGAGTTTTCGGAATTTATTTCCCACCTTATATGGGAACTAAGTCCACTTCACGAAAATGGTTTTATTTCCCCCTTGGTGGGTACTAAGTCCCTCAGTGGACTTAGTTCCCGTGGACTTATTTCCCTGCACCCTGTCAGACTTACTAAACTACGAATCCGAACGTCCCCAATATTTTTCAATACTAGGGCAGCTGTCTTCGCATTCGATTTTCTCATATCTGACCACATGCATGATTATTGTTTCGAAAATAGATTCCCGCAAAGAAGATAGCACAATCATCGAGGTAGAGATGTACTCCCACTTTTGCCTTCGAATACCGGGTAAATATGAAATCAAACCAGATGTCAACACAATAATTTATACGGTATTCGTGTCACGTTACTTAGTCCATGATTTCATATTTCCTTTCTCAGGAGCACCTTCCCCCCTTTGAGTGTGATTTTTTCTTGTGTGATATCTAGTGATTTTAGTGGAAAACTTGGGGGATGTAGGTGAGTGTTGAATTGCTTTTACCCCCCATACGATCCTTACGACCATGTATACGAATATTTTAGTGGATAATTTCATCATTTTCCATCCATCTTGTTAGTGCGGCCTAGAATGCCTGCGAATGGCTGAAATAACTTTATTGTCTTTCTAAATTGTATTTTCCTTAGCATCCTTTCCTACATTTCCATCTCCCATGCTTCTGTGCAAAATATTGTATTCCTCAGATGGGCAGTAAAAAAAAAGAAAGAAACCAGAAATTTGAATATTTCTGCAACCATTTTATTTTGTTGTTTGTTTGTGTTTTATTTTCGTTGCCTGCTTTCCACGATGGGGTAGTTGTTGTTATGGGTACAATTGGCGCACTGCAATGCAGTAGAATAATGTGTATTCTCTTGTTAGCTTTATGGGAATTTGGTGAAGGGGGAATGCTACCAAAAATTGTTTGAGGGAATTTAAAGTGATTTAAATGAAATGAAATTTGTATTCGCACACAAACAAAAAAGAATAGAATAGACTTTGAGTATACGAGGATGGAAATAAATAAATTACGAATTTCTACTTGTCGTGCTGACGGAATGCAAGAACAGTATATTAAGCCTGCCTGGTATTTTGTCTACACACAGCCGTCTACTCCGCTTAATAACTTAGTCAATTGGCGGTTTTTTTTTTTTCCTTTATATTTTCGGTTGGGTTCTCTTTTTTCATGGTTGAACAGATGTTCTCTGGTTGGTTTATTGAAATTACGTTTATTTTACAATACCACTGGCATTGACAGCGGCAAATGGAATGCTGACTCGTAGAGTGTAATGGAATAGGTATATTTTTCCGATTAAACAGATATTACGTTTAATTCCACAGGAGTTGAAGTGAGGAATTTACAAACTCAAGTAAGAGAGTATTTATAGCAACAGGTACAAGTAGTTGTTTATTGCTTTTCCAAATGTGGCGCACGCGGAATTTCAATTAGCTTAAAAATATTTGTGTGTTTGCCGTCCAAAAATGCCTTTCGGGACTCAATTTTCAGTTGGAATTTTTTCCATTCAATATTCGTAGGAGTGAATGATATTCAGCTTTTGATTTTTTTAAAGAAGGCGGCAGGCACGTAGCCAGGGGCGGGCTTGAGGGACTGAAGCCCCCCACCGAAATAAAAATAACTAGAAACTAAAACCTTCTATAATATAAATTCAAATTTATAAATTTAAGAAGACTATCAAGTTAGGCATAGTTTATTGTGCTGGCCAAGGCTATGACGGAGTCGCAAATATGGCAGGTCACTTAAGTGGAGTAAAATGTAGGATTAGGCAATAGTCGAATGCCATGTCAACTCCTGCAATTCGCAATCGCCTTGGTGTAGTAAGTGAAATGGCTCATTTCTTCCGCAAACAACCTCAACCTCAAAAAAGTCGTTAAAAAACATGCACCAGAGAGCCCAAAAACTCGACTTTTGGAAACAAGGTTTTTTTGAAACAAGATTCGTGGAAAGGCGTGACAGTATTATTTCCTTTGTAGAGCTTTTCAAATGCATTTCAATAAGTCTTGAAGAAATAACGAGTAGAACGTGGACGATGTCTTCCAAAGCATCAACACTTTTGGCAGCGCTCCAAAAAAATGATTTCCTAGTAAATCTGATCGTATCCTTAGAACTATTCAGTTTAACGCTGCCCTTATCAGTTTCCATACAGAACAAATCATTGGATTTCGTTTCTGCAATCGACCGCACAAAAGAAGTTCTGAATTCTCTTAAGAACATCAGAGAAAATGCTGACGATTTCTTCAGAGATGCTTTTCAATCCGCATCCCAACTTCCCGAGGACTTATTTGAAGTTCAATTAAGAGCTTCAAGAACTTCATTGAAACAGAGAATGCGTTCCAATCCGGAAAATTTTTCTACTGAAGCCTATTTCAGAGTGTCTAAACTGATTCCTTTCATAGATTCGTTAATACGAAATCTTACGGACAGATTCATCATGATCATCAACATGAAACCATCGTTTCAAGTTCTGCTCCCAGGTTTTGCTATAGTTGAGTGAGAAAACGAAATAGACAAGTTAACCTTAACATGTTACTTTGATAATGCAATTTCGTTGTCAGCTGTAAAAGCTGAGTACGAGCTGAGTGCGAAAAAAATATCCTTCTGCTGAAGTTTTGAAATTGCTTGATATATGGGACAAGACTTTACTCTAGAGGTATAAACTTTTTGCTGTCGTTTTGTGCCACGCTTCCAGTGACCACAGCTAGTGTTAAAAGAAGCTTTTCAAATATTGAAAGGATTAAAACAGTGTCCCGCAGCGATATGGGGAAGGCCACATTAGGCTCACTTGCTATGATATTTGTTAATTTGGATCCAGAGTGATTGATCTCATGTCAAAAAAAAGACGTCTTCTGCTTTTAAAAAAATGCGTGCAAAAAAATAATTTAAGTATGTTCGTTTAAGTACGTACCACTTCTAAACTAATAACAATCAATAAATTAGAATGTACCTATATAGTTTTTTGTTTAAAGAATTTCTCGTAAGATTTGGAAGCAAGCCCCCCGGAAACAAAATTTGCAGGTTGGTTTAGGTGAAAATTATACTTTTGACATAAAAGATTTACACAGATCAGCAAATACAAAAACTAGAAACGCTTTCTACATTTGCTTTCTTCTCTTGTTTTTCTCTGCAAGCCACTTTACCCAAGATCTTCATGTGCTGCCACAACCGTCTGAGCTATAATCGAAAATTAAGTCGGCGGATCATTGATTCTCATTCTATTAATCTCCTTTTCTACAAGGTCTATGTCGCTGTACTCGTATAGCTCTTAGTTAATTTTTAAAAGACTTACTAACAAGAATGCGTTTCAATATATTATGAATAAATTTATCTCTCGTATAGCGACTAAGCAAATCCCCATTCGCATTTAAATTCGTAAGAATGGCGGGTCCCAAAATCCTATGAATAAATTTGTCTCTCTAAGCGATTAAGCATATCCCCATCCGCATTTAAAACGACTGTTATTAAATATTTAGGCCTTATTATAGTGTCACCTGGGTTGTTTGGAAGAGTGTCTTTTTGAAATGTTACCTCTCAACCCATTGAAGCAGTGGTTGCTAAGAGTTCGATTTCTAAGAATACGTCCCTTTCGGGTGTTATCTAGAGTTATGAGTAGAGCTTGATGAAATTTCTTATTATTCCGAATTCATAGCTGTCTGTCGAATAATTTAGCTTCATGAAAAATATCGATTTGTGAATTTTGCCTTGATGGGAGTGCTTATGACGTTCTGTCCGATTCAGATACCCGAAAGCTGATTCCAAACTTTTTAACCAAAAATATATACAAACTACACAGTTCAATAAATTCACATGTGCGAGAGGTACTATGTAAGTATTTCAAATTAACACGCAACAAAGAAATGTCCAAATTACGTTATCACGATGTAAAATGTTTACTGCCTCAAGCTGCCATTCCAAATATAGTTTCATATCATTTCATTTCATTTCATTTCACTCATTCAATCTACGTTTTATAATCCACAGATTTCGAATATACAATAATATTATGTAATAAATAAGTCAAACATGAGTTTAGTTGTTGATAAGCGAAATTAATCTATCGTTAAAAATATTTCTGAGCAAAAATATATCCAACTCGTAATAGAACAGATAAAACAATTTAATACAAATTGAGATAGGTTCACGTTGCCCATACAATGTAGTGTGGCTGCTTTCAAATAAAAGTGGTTCCAAGAAAAAGAAATTTTAAAACAAACTTTGACTTTAAGTCTCAGATCGTAAAATAGAAACTTTTCCGTCATTTCAGTGCGACAAGGGTTTATATTTTTTTCTTTCTTTTATTTTTATAATGTCGGACGGCCTTCATAACGCTTTATCATGATTTTATTACAAATAAAATTCGTTTTTGATAACGCTCATTAAAATGTAGCACTTTTTTACAATCGTGGAGGAGTTAAAGGATTATTTTGAAGGTCGTAAATTTTACGCACCGATCCGTATGGACCAATGTGGTAGAATTCACTTTTTCGCCAATCAGAAAAACACCTTCAGTTGGTTTTTCTTAATTTTATATCTATTTAATATTATAAAGCTGAAGAGTTTTTTTAGTTTGAACGCGCTAATCTCAGGAACTACTGCACAGATTTTGATGAAACTTTTTTTGAAATGTTAGTTAAGATTCTGAGAAGGTCATAGGCTATTCCTTTCATTGACAAGTCTATTTTTGGGAGCGTTTTTGACCAAAATGTGTTTTTTTTCCCTTATTTTACTGCCTTTAACTCGCTATTACTCAAACAATTCGTAATCAATGTAAACAAAATAAAATACTTAGGAGAGCCAACACTTTCATAGTTATTTCAAGCCATCAATCAGCTTTCTATGTCCTCTTGAAGCTGAGCTACAACCTAAAATCTAACATGAAAAAAATAAATTTATTTTCTCAAATCGAACATTATCCAGCAGCCGCGGTTCTTGATCGTCGTTCTGCTTTGGGGTGGTTGGGTGGCGCACATCGCACAAGCACGTTCATATGAAAAAAAAACTGCGTGGTGTTTTCTCCGAATTAAGTGAAACGAAAGAGATAGAGAAGTATGCGCTATGCGACGTGAATGTGAATGTGAATGTGTGTGTATTGAATCAACAGCGACAATATGTTTCTGAGGAAATGCGCAGGTGGCTGATGACGTGCGCTGATGGACGTACAATCGTACATATGGTGGTGTATATAGAAATTGAGTTCAAGGTTTTTTTAAGTTATTACTTCTTTAGGCGCATTGGGCACTTTTAGATGGGAAGAAATTAATGAATTCGGGTTACTTCTAAAACGACACCGCGTCATCGACACCCGATAGAGGTGACGCTGTTGTCCATTTTCTGAGAAATTCAGCCGACCTCAATGAAACTTTGTATGTGTGCATGGTTGGATGCAGCTAGAAAGATAGAATAGTTTTGGACCCGATAGGTGGCGCTGTTGTCGATTTTTTTGAGATACTCAATCGATCTCAATGAAACTTTGTATGTGAGCATGGATGGATGCAGCAAGAAAGATAGGATAGTTTCGGACCCGATAGGTGGCGCTGTTGTCCATTTTCTGAGAAACTCAACCGATCTCAATGAAACTTTGTATGTGTGCATGGTTGGATGCAGCTAGAAAGATAGGATAGTTTTGGACCCGATAGGTGGCGCTGTTGTCGAAGTTTTTGTTCGATCTTTTTACTCTCAAAACCGTTTTAAGTATTTTCTGCACAATAAAATATCTCCTGACGATTCGAAAAATACATACGTAATTGTTCAAGTAATAACTTCTGTCGGCACTCCCGGAGTGCCTGATGTTTTTTTTTCACATTGACAATGTTCACCGCTTTGTTTTAGTTAGACTGTTAATTTTAAACAAATATGTCGTCGAGGAAACGGTGAAATCTTGCTCGAAGCTCAACAAGATCTAAAAAATGAGACGAGTTAGATCATAGAAAACGGATGAAAAATATCAGACCCCATCGTTACAAAGAAACACATACTCCGTGGTAAATTAAATCAGAAGTGGATTTTATTACACCAAAGAAATTAATTATGGCGAATTTGCTATTATGACTTAGGCCTGTGACGTTGTGCACCGCGGGTGTAACCCTCACCAACGACTGTTTCTCGCACGGTCGATTATACGTGTCTCCTTCCGAGTCAGCGAAAGTAAACATGCATACGTGTATGCTCCAGGCAACAGAACCTCAAATATTGTATTTCAAGAAGCTTTGTAAAAAAGTTATCATAAAAAATTATAACTATCTCATGTATTGAAACATAACTATTATTATCTCTTTTATTGGAAATTACACAGTCTCACGCCGCGTAGGTACGAAGTTGCGGGCACCAGCTAGTTTAACCATAAAAGGTTTCTTAAATTCTGTCTAATAAAAAGTCTGTTCTAAGTACTGTTTTGTTGCTTCTCCCTTTCTTGGGGAGCTGTAATTTTCCGGCGGATTTAATGCCTCATTCAAGAACCTGAAGACAAATTGAATCAACATAATTGGTCATACAGAATATTTAAACAGAAATTAAATAAATTCGCCACGCAATTGAGTTAATTACTCGGCATAATTAACCCCACCTAGGTGGAGGCGGTTTATTACCTACTTATGTGGGAAATGCAGTTCAATTTTGTAGAACACTCTGCTAAGCGAAACATTTATTTTATGCATTATTTAAATGAATGGATGGCGTATACGTAACATATTCTTCTTTCTTTCGCCGGGTTTATTGATTTAATAAAAGAAAACACCCATTACACTGCGTACAATGAAATGTCAGCGTATAGCCTTTCTTACGTTAGACAGGCTTTATTTCAATTAAGTGTGATCCTTTAATGGGCGTCTTCCACCATATGCAGACGCAAAGGAAATAACGAGTCGACAAACATAATAAGTCAAGGCTTCGTATAGAAAGCATTTAAATAGCGCAATGACTGTCAAAGAGTGTATTGTGTACGCGCTACAAAAAAGGACACACAAGTGCAGACACAAACGGCTGGTGGCAATTTGCTTAAATTGAGGATATAAAACAATTATTTTCATTCATTTATATAGCGCAAGTCTCAAATGAAGATAGGCAGGAAATGATATACTTTTAAACGTTTTGTATTATGTTCGTTGCTGTTTAAGGGCACTCGGTTTTGAGGACACATAGGTATAGTACTGTCGTCTTGGCTCAATGGCCCACATTATTCTAGACGGGAAATTGTTTATTTTCAGTGAATACAAAGAGTTGGGATGGGTTGTTATACAATTTTTATGGCAATTCCATTAAATGTTGATTAGGTAGTTGTGAATTGCAGGACAAAATACTAGCTTACCCGCTGAACTTCGTTCCGCCTAAATTCGTTGAAGTTATGAAAATAATAATTCCGAGAATGAACAATGCACATTGCACATGCTGCTTCATGTAACTCGGTCAATTCAAATTCTGTATTCAAAAGTTATATTAAAAATAATAGAAGTAACTAAAGTACAAGCATTGTCGATGTGTTTTAATCAAACCGCAATGATTGCGTGTCAGCCAACCTTCCACTTTTCCACTAAAGTGCTTTATGGTAGACGACGTACAAGGCGGAAGATTTTGCTCATACTTGAGCACCCACATACGATTGATCGTGTGAAAAACATGGGAATTCAATAATTAATGCCACAAACATCCAGCGATTGTCCTTGCGACTTATTATTTTTCATAGTGAGAGCGATACGCATGGGAAATTGAAGGAGCTTGAAACCAAAATCTTCACTTCCATGGCATTTGATTTGAGATTCTTCACAATCAAGTCAAACGCGATCCGTTAAAAAAGTTTCGGCTGATTGAAGCTGCTCAACAAAATTATAACTGAGCCAAATTTCGATTTAAAATTGTGTAGCGGTGAGGTCGGAACATCCAAAGAATTTAAAAAGTTAACATTTGAAATAAGTTTTGTTGTATTGGAAGTAGCACTACCAGTTTCCCAATCTAATCCCTTAATTTTTTATTTTTACGACAAAAAGTAGCATACGAATCCAACAAGCCCAAAATTGTAAAAATCGAACGATCCATTCTCGAGTTATGAGTGCATACACGGACGTCAGTGTCTTTTATATAAAGGGGTTACCCACCCGGTTTGTCCGTGCCCTTCATTTGGAACTATTCTGTCCAAAACTATCCTGTCTTTAAAAGTGGAAACAACCATACCCATTTACAAAGTTTCATTGAAATCGGTTGAGTGGTTTCGGAGATGGACCTACCCAATTCCCCCGCAAATTTTGAAAATAAAATTCATTCTCAGCTTTCCTTCCTATCTCTGAATGTGTTAAGAGTCGTAAGTGCAATATGTTTTCACTAGTCTAGACTGTAACTCTCTTCGGACGACGACTCTCTTTCGTGACGTCGTTTCTAGTTTGTACGGGCATGAAGAACAAAAGAAAAGTATTTCGCGGAATCATAGTATGAACATTGCACACAACTGCATAGTTGAAATTTATTGTAGTAAAATTCAACTTTTTCAATTGTTAATATTTAAAAAAAGTAAAAATGCAAAGATAAACACCCAGAAGATCTCTTTTTCTTTTTTTGCCACTTAATTTGTTAAGATTGGTTGAGCGTGTGAAAAAGGGGATTTGCAGAAGCTGTGAGCTAAGAAAGAATTCGGCCAAATGATTTATTCTCCTCAAAAAACCAATGAAAGGAGTCGGGTATATTTTTCTGTAGGTTGTATGTTGCTTTATTTACCTAAAAAGTTTTGAATTTGGAGTTATTATTTTCGAATTTAGGCGAGAGGAAATAACTGGTTTTATTCGGTTCATGTCTGGGACACAGTAAGTTACTTTTGCTCCGATTATCCCGTCTTGACTCGTACCATTCTAAGGTCTGGTAGACGGCCTTCTGCCGAACCATTTAAAGACTGAAGTTAAACTTAAAATTAGAAAATGTAAATTGTATTATTTTTGGAGTCAATAAAATAAATAATAAACATTCTAAGGTACAAATCCTTTCCCAAAAGCTAATCACTTGAAGTCTAAACAGTACATAAGTCTTCAATAGACCCTTGTCTGCCTCCATTAAATCCGTCAATTTACCAACTCTCCCTAGGCAAATCGCTTTTCAAAATATTCAGCTTTGATGTGCAAAATCATCTTATTGATCGTCTACATCTGTCACGCTTCAAAAGACACTCCAATTCAATATCACTTCATTCGCCTATTCGACGATAAAGGATAAAAATCGAGGACTGAACAAACAAGTATCCACAACTCGTATTGTTGACATTATCTCGTCATGAGTAGAACTGCCAACAAAAAAAAAAAAAACGTAGACATAGACTGAATGTCTTCCAATGAATTACCCTCACGTCTATTGAACAGTTTCAGTTTACCTCAGTTCACCCGCATATGCCACATCTAATAGGGTACATATGTCACCGACACAATCATTTAAGTTCTTGTCAAGAAAAACATACTCAGCGGGGTAAACCCTCCTCAGGATACTGAACAGCACTCACATGACCTCAAAAATATGTCACTGTCCCCGGACGTTGAAGGTAACCCCTTCCGAGCCAATTAAACAAATTTCCACTGGCATGATTTTGCCATCACACTAAACGTCTCGTCTATCTTCTTTAAGCACCCCAGTGGGACATAACAAAGGCAAGATAAACGCCTTCGAAGAAAAGGTATACTTTTTACACTTCTTCCTAGCAAAAAAAAAGAGGGGTTTTGGGGGATGCTTCCCCGAATAAACAACCCTCATCACATTTCTTGATGTATTTTCCCTGGTTGATTTCCTTTTTCAATCTCCTAAATCACTCACTTCCCTATAGCTGTAGCTGGTGGTTTACCTACTTGAAGTTCATTTAAAAATTGATTATCGTGTTGCACCCAACACATCATTCCCTTTTAAGCTGAACACGCATTATGAGTTTCCTGCTGGTTTTGGTGATGTTGATGGTATTCGTATTCCTATTCTAACATGGAGTGATGCCCACCCGCACACCCGAATCGATTTCGGTTTAGTATTCCACATGTGAGAACCATACAAAGCTATCTATCTAAATATTTAAAGTGTTCCAGTGGCACAGTCAGCTATGTAATGGGAGGGGGGAAGGTGGGGGTACATATTCGCACCGCTGTGTGTTGGATATGCAAATGCTATACTGATATAAAAGCTTTCGCCGCCACGCCCACCGCACGAGCTCAGCGTGTGGAATCCGATTCGAAACAATTGTCTTTTCCGTTTAGGAAATGTTGATTTCCTACAAATTGCAGGATATTCACCACTAACTTCGCATTGACAGATCAGAGAGGCAATGAAAGGTCAACGACATTTGACCACTTAAAACGTAATGCGTGTGAGACCGTATTAGAAGCTTTTGCGCTTGGGACGCATTTGCGGACTATATGCGATTTCCAAATCAATTCGGCACCCGAGGGCTGTTTATTTGCTAGTGAGCATGGAGAAGGGAGCAACATGGAGATGTGTGGATAGTTGCATTTGGCATTTAGAGAAATCTAAATACTTCTCGGAATGGCATTGATTCTGTTTGTCTTTGTAACAGTTTGAGTAGTTGATCCTTTGGATTTGTTTTTCAGGGGATTCGTATCTGAAACTGATTTGATTGTTCGTGCCTAAAGCGATAGATGTTGCCATTCCCCATTTCCCTAGGATCGAATATTGTAACAGTTGTGTATCGAGTTGGGGGAACTTTTGTGTGCGGAAGTAGGAGGAGGTGTGAAACGATTAAGTCTCAAAGACAGCCCTCCAAGTCGTAAAAGTGACGAGGCAGATATTTAGGTACTCGTCTCGTATATACGAGAACATTTGTCTAGGGGTGGAAGAGTGTGCTTAATATTATTGCGTTTTCCTTCGAAAGTCTAGTCAAGACGACTTGATGTGTGTGGGTTGTACCCACAAGGAGGGTATTTCTGATCAATTTAATGAGGAGCCTGCAGTTATTTTTAGAGTTACCAGAAAAGAAGTAAAAACAGATTTGTTGGAGAAAGTGGAACTGGGATTTTTGTAGTTCACTATTAGTCAACGCTCAAATGTCGTCTTGTGAGGAAAGGGAAAACTTTTAATAAAAAATAAACCAAAATTTGGTAACAATATTTTCATGTATAGGTACTGCTAAAGCATTTCAAAAAAAAAAAAAAATCATTAAAATGTTAAATAATGCAAAAATCAAATAGAAAAAAATCGGCTCTCTGAAATTACGCCCAAAAATGTTTTGGAAAAAAGACCAAAGTAATTGGGGCGTTATAATTTTCGCAAAAACGCCGCGCCGCCACGATTTTGTAGAATTGAATGTATGTAAGACATTGAAACTTTCACATCTTTTAAGATTACACTTAAACGCGACTAAGCGAAAACCCACTAACTTATATACTGATTACGCGCGGTGTTAAGTGCTACATACCTATATGGACTTGAAATTTAACGACAAAGCAACATAAAAAGTAAGCCAATCAATGCAACTTTAATGGAAAAAATGCCCAACACATTTATGGGGAGAAAACACAAATTTCGTGTCATTTGCGCCAAAATATTTGTTCATTTTTTCTTGGAAAAACCACCAAAACTTTGTATAGTGGTTTCCATTTTTATTTTTTGGCGTAATTTCAGGGAGCCAAAAAATTCTTCCAATGTACTTAGCTATAAATATGTATTAGCTCTGTACTTGACGAATAACGTTGATAATTATTTCTAACTTTAATTTACTCACACTTTACCACACTTTACACTCAACTGCATTTTCCTAATAGATGATAATGACCGTAGGGTATGTTCCCTACCTCATACAACACAAGATTACAAATTGGGAGCATATCGACGAATGTCGCCATTGTGACCTCGTTAGATGTAAGCTGGGCACATATTTTCTAACATAAATTTATAAATAAACAATAATTTTAAACGAAAGCGTATATTGTAAGCAGAATCAAAGTACAAAAATGTTTTTGAAGTGATTACTTCTTTAAGCGCATTAGGCACTTTTGCTCTCGAAATGGGGAAAACGGAAACCCATGCATTATTATTAATGTTGTACAATTTAAAAATAAAACTCATGTAGTTAACTTTCAAATATCTCCCGCGCATAAAAACTTTACCGCGTTTATAGAATCTAAGCGATTTAGCTCGAAACTGAAACTCTTTGCAGAATTTTACAATTGCGTTGAACTTTGCATCGATAAAAAATGCTTGGTTTTGCACAACAAAATATATGTACAAGTCCAATGACGATTAGTATATCGATATTTTATAACTTGAATTAATATAATCTATAACTGAAGTAGGTACCTGAAATATTTTTTATTTACATATTTTGTTTATTTATGTACCTTTTAAAACTTATAATTTACTTTCAACCTGCTTCAATATTTATGATATGCTGCCTTTTAAATCTATTCAACCTACCTGCAATTTTTGCTTTTACATTTAAACTGAAAGACTGAATATTATTTTTTGTATTACCTTCTTAAAAAAAAGAAAACTGTTTTTTTTAAATGCGTCTTTACTTCAATGAATTTAAATGGTGAAAAAAACGAATATGGAATGGGGAAATTTTTCAAAAAATTCCCCAAAATGGGGAATATAGGCAAAAGAATTTGACATCACTGCTCGCGACAATTTATGAGTTCGGTATGACATAAATATGGTCATGGCAACTGTTGCCATATTGGTCTTTTTGACCAAATTTGGTCATTACTTTTTCTCCTGGTCATATGGACATTTTTTATTCCATTTGGTATTGTTATTTCGTCATGAAATTGAAATAATTAAAAAAATAATATGCGATCTGTGTACATAAAGAATATGTTGAAATTTATATGATGAGCTACAGCTGGTCATTTTTATTTCCCTATTTTGGACACAAATTTTATTTTCAAGTGGTAAACGTGCGTACGGTACAAAAGAAAATGACGCCACGAAAGGGAGTCGATGGCCGAAGAGAGTTACAGTCATTATAATATTATTGTGAATACATAATACCCGTATCAGAATTTCGAAAAATGTTTGTCATGACATATTAATTGTTAAGTTCTATGAAGGTTGTATATCAATTTGAAATGTAAAATTATGTGTTTAGTTATTTTGCTATGCTTAAATTATATCATTCAAGCTAGAGCTGTTAAAAATTATTAATAAAGCCTAAATAAAGTGCGGTTTTATAAGACTGCACCAAAATAGTAGGGTAAAACTATACAATACGCCCCACTTTCAAGAAATCATCAATAAAAGACAAAAAATAAATGAAAATCACAAATCTTTTATTGCATACAAATAAAATGCTCTCTTTTCTTGGCTTTGGCATTTGAAATTTTTATAAATTTGTTTAATTACTATTTTTTATACTTTAAGTGGGGCGTTTTGTAAATAGGTTGTTGGGTAAAAAGCCCCAATTTATTGAAAAGACGTTGCATTGTCCGTCTTTTCTCTTTTCGGCAAAAATCATGTAACCAGCCCTGACACAGTGTACACTGGATCCAATCTTCTAAAGAAGCGGTCTTGTAATAATGTTCAGTACTTTTGATACACCTTTTAGAAACTTCATCTCAAATTTCGTCTTTGGTTGTGTTTTTCAGACCACGATGCCCGCAGTGTAGTCCTTTTGTAATTCCACGGCATTTTTATTAAAAATAAGTATCGAAAGAAGTTCTAATGACGATGTTTATCAAAATATTGGGGGAGGCGTTTTAGACGTACTCCACTAGGGCATTTTGTAAATTTCGCAGTGCAAAACGCCCCACTAAAAGTATGGATATCCTATCCCTTTCTAAGAGATAAGCAAAACTGTACCTAAACTATAATTTAAGTTACCTTATAAGTATATAAGAAACTTTGGTGCAACATTTTTTGTTTCTGAAGAAATAAAATTTTTATTGTACCTACCGCAATATGTTTGGGAGCCAAAAATTGTTTTCACAAAATATTTCGTAAAGTGAAAACAAAAACACAACCGCCAACTACCACAATTCATCAGTGAATGAAACTGGTTCGAACAAGCTTAGCGTGAGTTATATAACCACACTGATGTACGTCCCAAACTCATGGGGCGTTTTGTATAGTTTTACCCTAAGTTGTTTTCGATATAAACATTATTCATATTCCCGACTGACTCAATTGTTTTCATTAATTAAGTTAGCTAGTTTGAAATTCTTTTGTATACCTATTAAATTGCTTAAAATTTTGTTATAAATTTAATTTAAATTTAATTTTGTTTCCTGTAATTACACGGAAACTTCATTATTGCTCAAGAATCTTACCCACTCAGAAATGTTCATATTGCTTCCATTTAAATTTTAATAATCCCTATAAATTTTTCGCTTTGATTTGAATTCGTTGAATTTTTTCCGTCGACATTCGCCGGCAAAATAATTTTTCGCCAAAAATAACAAACAAAAATAATAATTTTAGGTACAAAAATGTATTATACCTACCTTATTTCTACGATTGAAAATTTTTAGTTTATTTTTTTATTTATGTGTTTATTACATTAGTTATTAACTATTTTGAAAAATACATGTTTTCGTGGTGAAATAAAAGAACAAAAAGTATTTGCTGACGATGCGAAAAATACCCACGTAATTGTTCAAGTATCACTTCTGTCGGCACTCGGCACTCCCGGAGTGCCTCATGTTTTTTTTCGCTCTCCGTTTCTTTTTTAAGGTTCCGTACCCAAAGGGAAAAAACGTAACCTTATTAGTTTCGCTCGGATGTCTCTCCGTCTGTCTGTCTGTCTGTCTGTCTGTCTGTCCGAACCCACTAAGCCAATTTTGTTACCAGGTCTATCTTAAGAACCGATTGACATAGGAGGCTAAAATTGACACACAATATCCGGTATAACCTCTAGTTTAACGACAAATACCAATGGAAGGAATACATCGATTGGTTTTGGATTAATTAGTAATCTGGTGAAAAAAATATTTTCATTCGCCCAAAAAACTGTTTATTTCTTGATTCACAAAAAAATACATAAATTCCTTTTTTGTAGATCATGTTCTTATCTATATATGTGCTGAATACTGTTTTGCCGAAAAGTTAATAGTTTACAAGATATTTTCAAAAAAGATAATTTTACCATGTAAAATACGTTGCTCTCATTTATGTTCTAATCTACTACGCAGTTGTGCACAATTGACCCCATCAAAGACACCAGGGCTGTCGCTTCATAATTTCGTTGGGGAGTATAATACATTTTTTGGGGAGTACAGAACAAAATAAAAGTAATATATTTTTAGTCAATAGTTTTTCAATTGGGACAGGTCGCATACAGAATGGAAAATTGGCGTGGGTTGGGTACTAGGTAATAATTAGAAAATGAGATTCATGTGCGAGTAATTTTTGAGAGTAAAAATATTAAGTAATTAAATTAAACTAAATTGTGATGAATTCATGAAGAGGGGAAAGATTGAATGATACTATAGATTTCAAATAATATCTGATGTGTTGGACTTTAGCCAAATACGGAACCTTCGGTGCGCGAGTGACACTCGCACTTGGCCGGTTTTTTTATTTACAACATGTTACGATTTAATATAGTATCGAATTTGGTACTGTCCAGAAAAAAAAAAAATTCGAAATCGCCATCCAAATTAGCCACCCCACAAACAACTGAGTGGTCATGAAATTGTACTAAAAATCACAGAGTGTTTCCTTCGGAATAACCTTCAATATTCACATCGACCGCAGAACAGCTACAAAGTCCGGGCCAATTATGTACGAATGTACGAATGCCAATAAGCCAAAATGTCACGTATCGGATGCAAAAAGGGATAATCGTTAGTAATTTGAAACGTGCCATCGCGGTTCTCCTTCAGTGTGGTGCATTATAAGGCTTCGCATATTATTGTACACATCCAAACTGACCTAAAACATAAAATCACAGCTGACATCACTTGCACAAGTGACATGCACGTTTCAACAAACAAATATTTCAAGGAAATCCCATAGTTTTCCATTTTCTGCAAACCTGTCAGAAATTTTACTTCTGCTTTTGTTACGAGCTCATGTTGTGTCTTGGGAATTCAGTTTTCACTTGCAATAAAATACGATCAGTCGTGCATAATACTCTTGAAAGATTCTGCTTTAAACAGTTCAGCCGTTCTCCAAAGTGATTGCCTGAATGTCTTCTGCACATCTGTCGAAAACATAAGGTCCTTTGTAAAGTATATTTCCCAGTGAGTTGGAACTTTTCTGCATGAGGATTTCTTCTGGCGAAAAAGCAAAATAGAGAAAAGATACCATATTTTTTCTTATCCAATTTCTATGCCGCATTTTTCGCAGGAACTTCAAGGACATAAGTCTCTCCACCGTCAGCCCCTTAGTGGATTAAAGAAGAATTGATAAAACTTTGTTGGAAATCTTTATGCAAATAGTTCGAGTATACTTTTCAACTTTGCGACATTTATTTCACTAAAAAGAGATCCCAATAAGGATTTGGAATATCCGCAGGGGAAGTACAAAAGCCACCAGTGCAGCTCGGTTGCATGGCTTCCTACTTCCTTTTTTATTTTGTTGTAATGAAAATCCCGATCGACTTGTAATGGACGATAAAAAACATACGAGCATAATAATAATTCATGCAAAACAATAGCAAAGCTGTAATTTATTTTATTTCATACTCATTCATGCAATGAAATGTACAGGATGGTGTACACCGAACAGCAAAGCCAAAACCAAACATTCTCTAACAAAACTCTCGTGAAATAAATAGCGCAATAAATCGTTTCACAATATCTGATTTGAAAGACAGACAGAATGGAGAACCCACGTAGGGAATAGAGAGAAAACAAAAAATGCTGCGGGAAGGTACCTACTCGTACATACATCCGTGCAAACGGAACAAACAGCAAATGCGTTAACAAAATATAAACAATTTGTTTGCAATTTCCTCAAAGCGGTGCTTTATTTGATATATGACCCCAAAGTCGATACACAGACCATTCTATGTTTAGAAATTGTAATCTTCAATCGGAGCAATATAAGACGGCCGCAAGCCTTTCGCAGATGGGTCAATAAAAATCGAAACGAAGACGTGCAGGAAAATTTAATTTAGGAGGAATTGTTTTATTCGTATTTCTATGTGAACGTTTTTACAGCTTGTCTTGTGAAAAGGGGCCGTTTGAGAGCGGGTTGGGTTTGGTCATTGGTCTCATTGGAATAGGCTATGTGAGAGATTGGACCTTTTTACAGAGCAATTTGGAATGAAAATGTGTAATAGTTTTGAGGTCTAACTTTGGGAAATATTCAAATTTTAGGATGTGATGATGACTATTCCGATTGCTGCACAAGTATGGGCCTTTCTTGCTGATTTGTGAAAGCTATTGAAGTGACTTCCAATCTCGCTAACTATTATGGTCATTGGAAAATATAATATGCCACAGATCTACTAGCGATTTTAATAATTCTTTGAAAAATAAAACTCCTACTCGCGATCTTTTATGTAAATTCAACGCGATCCGACAAACGCACTATATATAGTGATACTATGCCTCGGGTACTAAATTTCCTACAGCGATAACCAGAAATTCCTTTCATAACAACACTAAGCGGAAAAGTTATTTAAATACACATTTAACATACAGACAATAAAAATATAATGACAAAGATTAGTGGGGAATCTGGAGTTGGCAGAAACAAGGAACAATTTAGATTTAAGCCACCCTCTGTATGCAATCCGCTGCCGGATTAAAAAAAAAAGACAAACACAATTTGTGAATAAATATTACTTTGAGCCCTTCGTTAAAGGGTGTTTTTTTTAGAGGTATTGAACTTTGAAAATGAATAAAATAAAGATGATTTTTTTAAATTAACATGTAATTTCCTTTATTCGAAAGATAATATGCTGGCATTACATATAATTTAAATTTCACCAACAGATATGGCACACTGAAAAAAAATAGTTTTTTTAGATCACTCCAAATACGGCAGTTTTGTTTATTGACGTATCCATCCAACCAAAAATGAGCTTCATAGCTAAGCAAAATTCGCTTATGAAAACTGACGTAGAGCGCGATACGCATTTCGAACAGAACAGAACCATGATTTTAAAAATAAAGTTGCACAATTTGGAAGCACTCTTGCCACTTGAAAATAAAATTTGTGTCCAAACTTAGAAATAAAAATGACCAACTGTAGCTAAAAATGACCCAAATAATTTAAGTCCGAAATATTTGTAACCATAGACCAATAAATTCATCATATATTTATTTCATTCATGTACACAGATCACATATTAACAAAATACCAAATGGAATACCAAATTACCATGTGACCAAGAAAAAAAGTAATGACCAAATTTTGGTCACAAATGACCATTTTGGCAACCGTGTTCGGAGGCGTTGTATAGGCGTCAGCCTATTCATGTTGAAATGCCAAACCCAACAAAAAAAATAACTTGACAGCTGACAAAATGGCCGCCATTTAAAATAGTGTTGACAACTTAAAGTTCTATACCCCTAAAAAAAAACACTTTAAAACAAAGAGTAACCACCAAATATCTTACATTACAAATATAAAATAGAAGCTTTAAGAAAAATTAAGAATTACTTCTTTGGTGTGTAATTGATTTATGGATGCAGTCTACATTTCAGCACCGAACCTTCTTCCGCGTAGATATGGGGTTTTTGAATTTCCTTAACATTTTGGTACCTATATGCTGTCATACTAAAAATGTGACTGATATTTTTGTGATAATTTTGACAGCTTCATCTATAGCGCCAGGGAATAGGGAAATATTTAGGGTCTGACTAGGAGTCCATTAACAAAATATGTCAACCACGGTCAACAGTTTCTGTTTTACCAATAAATTGTATTTCTAGGGTAGGTAACCGTTACAAGCAATTTTTAATTTCGTGTTGGCAACAAAACGCAGAATAGATCTACTGCATGCGCAGATATACTCGTACCTCTCATCTTAGTGGTAGGGGAAAAACGATAGAATTAAAAAAAAAAACATAAAGAAACTCTAAAAGGGGTCGCAGAAGGGCTGTCAAAGCTTTGCTGTATGCAACACAAGAAGTTACACGCTTTTTTCCAGATTGTGTATGCAAATGCACCTGCAACATTAAAATCCGCTCTTCCCTCTGCAGCTTAATTTTTTTACAGGACTACCTAGAGGCAGGAAAAAGTGTTTTATTTAAACTCTTCAGCTTAAAGGATTATGTCTGCCTTTAAACTTATGTTCTGTGAATAAGTTCTGAAAAAATATTATATTAAAAAATGACACAGCGACTACCAGCATATATAACACTTCCCGAAGGACTGCCTCTGTACCAGCATAAAATCTACAACCATAAAGCTGAATCGGGTATCCCCATAGCAAAAGCATGGTACAATCCACTTGAAGAGAATACTCGTATATGTAGTTTAATCAACTTTAATGACACAAATCGCTACTCGACTAATTCTCTGCCCCATGTTATATAATTTTAGCTCTAGGAGACGATAATCCCACTGCTTTGTCCTCGGACGACTACAGCAACTTGGAACACTTAAATCCATTGGCTACACAACCTGTATTTGACTTTGGAATGCCGAGGAACATCACTGCACGGGCTGGGCAAATGGCAGCAATTAACTGTCGTGTCGAACATTTGGGCGACAAGTCAGTAAGTATCTCTCGCTGAAGTGTCATATCCTCTTCCGGCTCTGGCACATCCTCTGTCAGATTGGCACCCGCAGGCAAACGCACTACAACAATGTCATTCCATCATTTTTCCCATTACATTGTCCGTTGGTCGTCTATTATTTTTTTTTTCTGCTGCGCGTCTTGTCGCGCTAAAGTGCTACGATGCTTTTTATTATTTTTACTGGTTTTTTTTTTCTGCTCTTTCTTTCAAAACGAAGGACACAAAAGTTTTTTTTTTCTTTTGACAAAAAAAGAAATTCTCATTTTTACAGTGATGTTTATCACAACACTTGCCCTTCGGGAATATATGTTGAAAATGACGCATAAAACAAGAAGAGTGCAAAAGAAAATTTGTAGTGTCTTGCCAAGAGGACACCCACTCACTAACACTTGGTTGCCAGTTGGTTCCGGTTGTTGTACGTTCATCCTTTTCATTTTAGGTATCTTGGATACGGAAGAGAGATCTACATATATTGACAGCAGGCATCCTCACATACACCTCGGATGAGCGCTTTAAGGTATGTTTGCTGTTGTTGGGAATATTTATAATATTTATATTTACATCACGCATATACGAGTACATCCATATAATATATCACTCGTAAACCTTTGCTTAATTAAAAAAAAAAAAAAACTGCATAAACATAAATATTCATGAGGGATATGTTCTGAAATAAGGACGATGCAAAGGAAAGGCAGTAATCCGAAATGGAACTCATATCTTTATTTTTGTGTGTGTGCTTTGTAACAGGTCATACGAACGGAGGACTCAAAGGACTGGTCCTTACAGGTGAAATATGCCCAGCCTCGAGATAGCGGCATCTACGAGTGCCAAGTGAATACGGAGCCAAAAATCTCGATGGCATTTCGGCTGAACGTCATAGGTGAGTGAAGGAGTGAAGGATGTTTTTAGGGGATGCTGACTTGTGATCGTTAGTTGGCTACGTGGCTACAGTTAGTATACTTGTTTTCGCATGCACATCTAGGGCAAAGTTCTTGTGGTAATGATCTGAAAATATTCTGGGACAGGAATGTATGTTAGGTGGTGCTGGAGGTGATGGTGGCGGTAATGCTGCTAGAGCCTCAGGACGTTTATGTAATATATATACCTACATATTTTTTTTTATCGAAGAACAACTTCAAGGTAACACCGCGTGCACAGCAAATAGCACATGATGGAGCTTGTGAAGTGGCAAACTGGTCTACATGTAGTTTCCTCGAGAAGAGAGTGCATTTCGGGAACGACATGGAAGTTTTGCCATCGCAGTCCATTAGTCATTGTCTTTGGGTGGCTGTGGAGCTTCGCTTATTTTGAGGGAAACCTCAGCGCATCTAACACATTGGTTGGAGAATGTTTTCGTTGTCGGTGTGCTGGCTGGCTTGTGGAAATGTTTTATGGGGATTAGCAAGTGGGTAGATGTACAGCGTACATTGTACACCCGCGCCGCCGATGGCGATGTTGTGGTGAATTGCAAGTATTAAACTGAAGCTGGATTAATGACGGCAGTCAAGAATGCGGTGTTAGGATGTTAGTATGTGCAAATGATTGTTTGTTTTTATCGAAGGATAAAGCGATTTAGTGGGGAATAAATCACTCAGATACGGGTCGAGGGGGATATCTTTTGTGTCTGGTTTTGAAAAATTACAAGCTTTGCTTTTGCTGAATAGTGATGATGGATTGTGTTAGAGAAATCTTTTGACTGGTGAATTGATTTGAAGTAGTTTGATATCGTGTATGCTAATTGGTAGAGTTCACTAGAAGTTCACACGGTACTATTAGTCTATATTCTGATTCGTGGACTTTTATATTGGCACAGCTGCTTATACGGATTTTCTTCAATTTCTTCAGTTCAACAAACGTTGACAATATTTTTTTCGTGTAGATATTCCATATCTATATATACTGCCAGACTTCTGTTAATCTATTGCGATCTCTGTCTGTGAGCTAATCGCATCCATCTGCCGCCTAAAGCTCGTTCAGTAGGACTGCGACTTAATCGTATCAATCTTATTAGTGACCCCATCGATTAACTTAATTGCCACCTTAGTTCGGAGTGCCTGCGTTTGGATCTCCGCATTAGTGCCAAGAGCTTTGTAGATTATTTCCATAACCAGCTTGGTTCAGGTACAACTTAAACCGTTTGTTTCAAGCATTGTTCATGGGGCTTGTGGCGCATACCTCGAAGCGAAATCGGAATGTTAAATCTACTACCTACAATCTACAAACAAGTTTGTAGTTTTATTTCGACCACTGAATTTGCTTTAAGTTCGAAAGTATTTGACCAAATTCGTTCATTTAATAAAATGGAGTCGCCAACAGGAGCCTATCTGTATCTACGATCTAATAAAAAGAGCTAAAAAACTGATTTTGGATGCGGTTTCTATACTCTCATGAAAGGTAGGTACTGCTTATTTTTCGGAAAGGTTTATCCGAATTGAAAATGTAAAAGTTTTGGGAGTTTCAACTTTTCCTTTTATGGTTATACCTAGACAAAAACGTATAGGGTAAGTTCGGGCATTATGGCGCACCGGGCATTATGGCGCACCGGGCATTATGGCGCACCTCGCAAATATCATACTTCCCAAGCTCTAATTAAAATTAAAATAATGCAGAAACTTCAATCTTTGCCGAACACGTGCGCAGTAATCATAGACAGTCGGTACGACGAATTTCGCTGAACAAAAAAATAAAAACAAAAAAAAAAATTTGCTTGATTTTGGTTTTTTATAATTTCGCTTTGTGTTTGGATTCGGTTTTCTCGGTAAGTATACAACGCAGGTTTTCGGTGTGAAGAGAGGAATGGAGAATACAGTTTCAGTTTTGTTGTGTAACGGCAAAAATTTGAAATGAAAAGAGAACTACGTTTTTTTTAATGTGTTGTGAATAAGTGATTTTTGTGTAATATGGCGCAGGTGCTGTAAGGGCATTATGGCGCACCCGCGCCTTATGAAGTTTTCATGTAAATTAGAGTTTCATACCGATGTCCTTCGTCTCTTCCTGTTTTTTTTGTGTTCTGTTTTGCAAAGTTATATTTTGTTATGCATACTATATAATTCTCTAGAAAATCTTGAGATCCAGCTAGCCAACGAGTCGGGTGTGGTCGAAGATTTTGGGGAGAATATTTGCGCTGGATGTGGTGAAGATTACACCATTAAAACCAAAAGGGACGAGTGGACAGTGGTCCCACGATGGATGTAGGCGTTTAAATAAAAAAATAAAAGCTGGTCGCCATATTGCCCACATGTAGGGCAATATAGTTGTTTTATAAACTATTTTTAAATTAATTTATTTTTAGTTAATGAATTTGATTTAGTATTTTTATTTAATAGATATATTTATGTTACTGTTTTGTCTAGTTTATTAAAAAAAATAAAAATTATTAAAAAATGTTGTTCGTCGAAAAGTTATTTCAGATTGAAATTTTGTGCGCCATAATGCCCGAAGTTACCCTATTGAAGCAGCGCAACTCCTTGCCACGCCGAGAGCGTGCAGCTATTTAATATTTGGCTTGGCATTAAAATGAAACAATAATCTCTTTCACTGTAACGTGGTTGCAACAACTGTGTACCGCTTTGAATGCAGTTTCCCATAAATAGCGTGGAACTATCAACTAGCCTCTCCAGTGTAACATTAATGAATTTTCACTCCACTCTTAGGCGCATATATCCGCTATGTTTATATGCCAGGACATGCCAAAGCAAAAAAAAAAAACCGGCCAAGTGCGAGTGTCACTCGCGCACCGAAGGTTCCGTATTTGGCTAAAGTCCAAGACATCAGATATTATTTGAAATCTATATCATTCAATCTTTCCCCTCTTCATGAATTCGTCACAATTTAGTTTAATTTAATTACTTAATATTTTTACTCTCAAAAATTACTCGCACATGAATTTCATTTTCTAATTATTACCTATAGTACCCAGCCCACGCCAATTTTCCATTCTGTATGCGACCTGTCCCAATTAAAAACTATTGACTAAAAATATATTACTTTTATTTTGTTCTGTACTCCCCAAAAAATGTATTATACTCTCCAACGAAATTATAGCAAGCGGGAATGGGGTCAATTGTGCACAACTGCGTAGTAGAGATTAAAACTTATGAGAGCAACGTATTTTACATGGTAAAATTATCTTTTTTGAAAATATCTTGTAAACTATTAACTTTTCGGCGAAACAGTATTCAGCACATATATAGATAAGAACATGCTCTACAAAAAAGGAATTTATGTATTTTTGTGTGAATCAAGAAATAAACCGTTTTTTGGGCGAATGAAAATATTTTTTTCACCAGATTACTAATTAATCCAAAACCAATCGATGTATTCCTTCCATTGGTATTTGTCGTTTAACTAGAGGTTATAGCGGATGTTGTGTGTAAATTTTAGCCTCCTATGTCAATCGGTTCTTGAGATAGACCTGGTAACAAAATTGGCTTAGTGGGTTCGGACAGACAGACAGACAGACAGACAGACAGACAGACAGACAGACAGACAGACGGAGAGACATCCGAGCGAAACTAATAAGGTTACGTTTTTCCCTTTGGGTACGGAACCTTAAAAAGAGAAAAACACAAAAGCCTTGATTTCACTGTAAATTTGTTTTCCCATAAGCAAATGAAAAGGCGACTGAGTAAGCATTCAGTAAGCCTGAGGCAGAAACAGGTTAATAAAATGGCAATGTAGACAATCCTCTCCGCTCTCGAGCACAAGCTCAACTCACAAAGGATTCGTTTTGCTACCATCGTCCCATTGAAATCAACCACGCACGCAACGCAATTCAAATGCGACAAAATGGAATGGCATAGGAATACGCCACCGTTATGGGATGTCGCCGGATGACGACACTTTGTTGTCGGATGCATGGAGTACGTCATATCCGAGGAGATGTGCTCTTGGTTTAAACAACAAGAAAAAAAGAAAAACAAAGCAATGCTTTTGTTACACGGTTGTGTTGCTACCTCTGTGTGGCACAGAATTAAATTTAACGAGGAAATCCAGGAGTATACCTACATAAAGACCACTATGATGATGCCAAATATTTCCTTTTTGTCCGCCACAAACCATTGAATCACAATAACTTGTACGCTGACGATGAAAGCGGGCCATTGGTTTTCCTCAGGTGTGCTTATAAAATCGACAATAATGCGGCAGCTGCTGTGACTTGTGACTTGTGGCGACTGCGTCCACTTTTATGACCCGGAAACCATCTCGCTCGCATCAAACACACATGGTAGCTTTCCGGTACAACCGTCTGCTCTGGAGCTGATCTAATTAAAAGTGCAGGCAAAGCTGTTGTCCTACGCCTCAAGTACTTCGAAATTCATTGCTCAGCTCGCTACAGCCGCCAATAAGGTGGATGTATTTTTCGGGAAGGCGGCTGGGGGCTACTGAGATAAATGTGAGTCATTATAAATGGATTTGGCTAAGTGCAGTGATTTTGAATTGTCGACAAGGCGTGGTACCGCGTGGTGGGTTGTAGCCACTACCCATGAGTCATACACATTAAAAAGCCGTATAGGTGTCATAAATCGGACCTAAGGGAATGCTGCGCAACTAATATGCCCATGGGGGAGAAAGGCTCTGGTAATGACAGTCATTATGGGACTTTTTCGGGTGGGCGACCTGTTGTAGTGTTAATTGAATTTACTGATACTCTCAGTTGGAGTAGTAATTTCATAAGTGGGGGGCGATCGGGGAAGTAATGAGTACATACTATTTCATACTTAAGATGACACGCAAGATAGACGTAATTATGTTATTATGATTGCTGACTCCTTGGAAGTAGAAGAGCTTATGTAAGTTAACACGAGCAAAACCGAAATAATCAGCATTTCCATTCAGACAAAATTCCAAGAAAACAATAGCAGCAAAGCAACGACACAATTCCGGGAATAGCAAACAACAAACCAAACTGCTGACTTGACAAAAGTCAGCAAAGATAGCCAATAAGTAGTAGTAAGAATTCCATTGTAATTTCAGTCGTAATTCTGGTATTAAATAAAGAAGGCTATTAGCCTGAAAAATATTTTTTTATTTTTCTTTCAAGTGAAACTTTATAACTGGCGCCCGAGCAGGGACCGTTGGAGAGTGAAATAGTAATTGTGTAAACTTAACCAGTGCTCATAAAGTAAAAGTGAAAGTGCCAAAATCACCAAGAGCCAAATAGTAATTGTGTAAACTTAACCAGTGCTCATAAAGTAAAAGTGAAAGTGCCAAAATCACCAAGAGCCAAATAGTGAAATTAAAACTCACGAGACAAGTTTAGTATCAAAGACTATCACAAAAGTGGCAAATAGTGGAATAAATACCCACGAAACTAGTTCATCAAAGACGGAGGAAATTAAAGGCCCCGGAGTCACCGAACATTATTCGGACAAAACGGAATCTTCCTGTTAGGAGTAAAACACGAAGGTAGCCGCCCCCGCAGTTGCAACTAGAAGACCACCCTCGGTCCCCACACACAAGGACACAACACCGGGAAGTGTGTGAATCACACCAGACTCAACGAGACTCAACAAGAGATGATTGTCCTACATCTTTTTATGTAAGTTAAGATAAATTTTAGAACTATAAGAAAGAAGACAAAAATTAATTAAATAATTCAAAGAACAAGTAAAACCAAACAATTTATTATTCTGTGAACATATTTTTAAGAATTTAACACAAAACAAGTATAGACCCTTGAAAATAACTATCATACTCTTAAGATAAACTTCAAATTGCCTTTAACTACAAAAATTGTGAAAACCTAATCATCGAAACTTAGTTATAAACAGGCAGTGAATATTAGCGAATATTTAACATTCTTTTAATCTCAATTATCGTCAAGTTATCTGTTCGTTTTTCGCGAGTCTGACTTCTTAACAATGGCTAATAATAATAACCTGATTAGACCACCTCGACTTCAAGTCGGAGAAGGAGTCGCAGGAGGTCCTGCTGCTCCTGCAAATGCCCCCAACGACCCGTTTAACCTCAATAATCTCACAGAACAAATTACCAGAATTGTCCAAGAAGTTTTAGCAAGAGAAGGACAGAATATTATTAATAACATAATAAACCCCAATGCCGACATTGCGAACGATATTGATCAACCGATCATTATTAACGCAGACCGAAATCTTACCGACTTAGATAAAGTTCCCGATGTGGTCAAGAGTCTGAGAGAATTTTCTGGTCAACCAGGAGAATTCAGCTCCTGGCGCAAAAGCGTCGACCGAATCTTAAGCGTCTACGACCATCTACAGGGCACGCCTAAATATTACGGTATCATTAGTGTCATAAGAAACAAAATAGTAGGGTTAGCCGACATGGCATTGGAGTCTTACAACACTCCATTAAATTGGAAAAAAATATCCAAATGCTTAACCCTCCACTACGCTGATAAAAGAGATATCGGCACTCTTGAATATCAAATGACCACGCTTGTACAAGGGAACAACTCAATCCCCGAATTTTACCAAATGGTCTATCAACATCTTTCTCTTATTTTGAATAAGCTCTCTAGTATGGACATAAGCAATGAATCACTCACAAACATGATTCAATGCTACCGCGGAAAGGCCTTAGACACGTTCGTAAGAGGACTCAAGGGAGACCTCCCGCGCCTCCTTAGTATAAAAGAACCAGCGGATCTTCCGCAGGCCTTACATCTCTGTCTGAAACTACAAAATGTAGATTTTAGAACACAATACGCTAACAACAGCCAAAGCATCGTACGGAGATCACAAATTCCACCACCCATACCGCCGAAACGGTCAATTCCCCATTATATTCCTCAACCCATTCCGGCTCCTAGAAGAAATTTCTACCCGGAACTAGTCCACAACCCACAATCTTCTCCAAGGCCAATTGTTTACACTAACCAACCGAATCGCGGCCCACAATACGGGTACCAAAATGGACCACTGCCACCAACTGGATACCCCCGACAGGCTTTCCCTAGACAGTTCCAACCACCGGAACAAATGGATGTCGATAGAAGCATCCATTCAAGACAAGTAAATTACGCAAATAGACAGCAAATGCGACCAGGTCCAAGTAAACGACCAAATCCCCATCAAAATAATCCATCTTACCAAATGCATCCACCAAATAAATTCCAGAGAGTCCACTACACAAACGATAATGATAACAATGAAACTGAACCTATAATCGAACAATATGAACAGGAAATAGAATCCCAAAATGGCAATGAGAACGAAGGAATGCCAACACTAGACGAATATCTATACGATGTCGAGAATCCCGAGTTTCACCAAACTGAACAGTTAGACGACATTTATTTTTTAGGCTAAATCGCTCTTCACTTCCTTACTTCGAATGTAAGATACGAAGTGGAGAGACACTTAGATTTCTAATAGACACCGGGTCTAATAAAAATTACATTCAACCAAAACGTATCAAATTCCCTATACCCAACACAAAATCATTCACCGCTAATTCCGTCGGCGGAAATATCAGGATCACCCATCACGCCCTGATAGACCTATTCAAACAAAATAAAAAACTTACATTTTACATTCTTCCAAGCCTAATATCTTTTGACGGAATTATAGGCAATGACACGCTAAGAGAACTGAAAGCAATTATACACACAAATGACAGTTATATGACTATCCACCCAAACATTAAAATCTCACTCAAACAATACATTTCGGAAAGCGTGAATAAAATTAATCTTCGTGTTTCACACTTATCAGAAGAACAGAACAAAAAACTCAATACCATCATACAAAATTGTCCAAACCTCTTCTCAGATCCCGACAGAAAATTAACATTCACTACTAGGGTCAAAGGCGAAATTCGCACTACCAATGAGTCCCCCGTTTACTCCAAACCTTATCCATACCCTATGGCTCTTAAGGACGAAGTGGAGAAACAAGTCAAGGAATTACTAAACGAAGGAATAATAAGGCCTTCAAAATCTCCCTACAATTCCCCCGTTTGGATCGTCTCCAAAAAACCAGACGCATCCGGTAAGAAAAAATATCGGATGGTTATAGACTACAGGAAACTGAACTCTGTCACCATCTCCGATAAATATCCCATTCCAGAAATAAACGAGGTCCTTTCAAACCTCGGTAAAAATCGGTATTTCACAGTAATCGATCTCAAAAGTGGCTTTCACCAAATTCCACTTAGAGAAAGCGATATCGAAAAGACTGCGTTCTCAATAAACAATGGAAAATTCGAGTTTACCCGTCTTCCTTTCGGGCTCAAGAATGCGCCCTCCATTTTTCAACGGACACTGGACGACATATTAAGGGAACATATAGGAAAGAGATGCTACGTCTATATAGACGATATTATCATATTCGGGGAAAACGAAGAGGAACATTTCAAAAACTTGGAAACAGTATTCAAAACACTCGAAAAGGCTAACATGAAAATACAATTAGATAAATCAGAATTTTTAAAATCCGAAGCAGAATTCCTAGGATTCATTGTGGGAATCAATGGAATAAAAACAAACCCCAAAAAAGTTAAGGCCATAGTTGACCTACCACCACCTCAAAATCTCAAGGACCTTCGATCATTTTTAGGAATGTCAGGGTATTACAGACGATTTATTAGGGATTATGCGAAATTAGCAAAACCCCTGACATCCCTTCTAAGAGGGGAAGATGGACGTGTGTCCAAAAACCTCTCAAAGAACAAAACCATTCAGCTCGACAATACTGCTTTAGACGCTTTTCAAAAACTAAAAAATACCCTTATTTCCGAAGAAATCATTTTAACTCATCCAAACTTTGAAAAGGATTTTGAACTTACCACAGATGCATCCGACTACGCCATTGGCGCAGTGCTGTCACAAGAAAACAAACCAATAACATTCCTCTCACGAACACTTAACCAAACGGAAGAGAGTTATGCAACTAATGAGAAAGAGATGTTGGCCATAATTTGGGCACTAACTAGCCTACGAAATTTCCTTTACGGATCCAAAAAGGTTAAAATATTCACTGACCATCAGCCTCTCACCTACGCTCTCAGTAACAAAAATTCCAACAGCAAAATGAAACGTTGGAAAGCCATATTGGAGGAATACAACTACGAGCTCCAATATAAGCCCGGAAGAACCAATGTAGTTGCAGACTCACTTTCCAGACTACCATTTTCAACAAACGTAAATTCATTAACTATGACTCAACATAGTGATGATAGTTCATCTGATAACCTAATTCCAACTATCGAAACTCCTGTTAACGTCTTTCGCAACCAGCTCATATTTAAATTAGATAGCGAAAACAGTTATCAAATTCAAACCCCTTTTCCTAATACCAAAAGACACATTTTCACTCAAGAACATTTTAACGAAACCGATATAATTAACATATTTAAAAGGTATCTCAACCCTAGCATAGTTAACGGACTTTCTGCACCCGAAGGAGTTATGGGCAAAATACAAGAGATATATCCCGTCCATTTCAGAAACTACAAAATAAGGTACACCCAAACCGTTGTCGAAGATGTAGCCAACGAAGACCGACAAGAAGAAATAATACTTATAGAACATAAAAGAGCTCACCGAAACGCTTACGAAAACCGATTGCAAATACTGCAAAAATACTATTTCCCAAAGATGAATTCAAAAATCCAAAACCTTGTTAAACGCTGCACAGTGTGCAAAGAAAACAAATACGAACGCCATCCCAACAACCAATTTATAGAACCAACTCCTATACCAAACTATCCTGGTCATACAGTACATATCGACATATTCTCGACAGAAAAATTTCTAGTACTAACAGCAATCGACAAATTTACGAAATTCGCTCAGGCCAAACTGATCGATTCTCGATCAACTGAACACATAAAACGACCCCTTCAAGACATCCTTTTCTACTTCTGCATTCCAGAAAACGTGGTGATCGACAACGAAAAAGCCCTTAATTCGGTTTCCATAACTTCTATGCTCGAGGATGACCTTAAGATTAAAGTCTTCACGACACCCCCTTACAAAAGCGAGGTCAACGGACAAATAGAACGTTTTCACTCAACGTTGTCCGAGATTATGCGATGCCTTAAGGCAGACGGACCTCCTCGTTCTTTTCAAGATTTGCTAAACCGAGCAGTCAATGAATATAATTTTACCATCCATTCCTCAACAGGAAAAAAGCCAGTCGAACTATATTACGGTCGTATTCCAAGAGTAAATCCAGAACAATTCGAACAGGTACGCATCGACACTATTGAAAAACTTAAAAATAAGCAGGAAAAAAACCTCAGGTACCATAACAAAAATAGGAAACCCATAAAGAACTATCTCCCTGGAGATATCATTTACATCAAACAAAATAAAAGAATAGGTTCCAAGCTAACAGTCCGTTACAAAAAAGAAATAGTGAAAGAAAACCGAAATACCACAGTTACAACAGAGTCAGGAAAAACTGTACACAAAACCCACATACGAAACTAATTCAGACTACCCTATTTCAGATACTCACTTTATGCCGCTGTCAATGGAGAAATCCAAATCCTAGACTTCACTAATTCACAGTTCGTGTCCATGCACATAGGAGAGGCCAAGATCAAAGAAGGAAACTTTAAATTAATTCACGAAGTTGATATTGATCAATATAACAAATTCATAGACAATATTACGCCAACTATAAACCTAAACGCTACAAGACGAAATTCTCTATTTCCCCTCCTTTACCACGAAATCGAGCAGATCAAAAATCTAATTTACAACCTGAAACCACGTAAAGTGAAACGGTCTCTCAATTTTATCGGCTCAACATGGAAGTGGATTGCTGGCAATCCCGACCATGAAGATTTCGTTACAATCAAAAGAAAGATGTCAAACATTTTAGAAAACAATAATAAACAGGTAGTCATCAACCGTCTTCATAACGAACGAATAAATAACTTGACAAAAATAACGAACGAAATTGAAAGATTTATAAATAAAGACAATACAGTCAATAGTAGAATGGTCTATAGAATTCAATATAAACTTAAATTAATTAAAGAAGAATTACAGAATGTTAACCTAGCAGTCCATTGGGCGAAATTAGGCATAGTCAATTCTTTAATATTATCAAAAGATGAAATAAACGTTGCTATCGAAACCTTAAATAAAGAAAACATACCATACGAAAACATTGAAGAAGCTTTGAACTTCGCAGAAATTAAAATAATTACCAACTCTTCCTCATTACTTTATATTGTTAACATTCCTTTAACAAATTACAAAACGTACGAAAAATTACTGTTAAAACCCATAAGGAAAGGTAAAATAGCAACTGAAATAGATTTCGAAACAATTATAAAAAATAAAGAAGAAATGTATGGAATAAAAACTAATTGCAAAACTATAAATAATTTATCAATATGTAATACCGAAAATATTGTAAACCTTACGAACACTACATGTATACCAAAGTTGTTAAAAAGTCTTAAAGCTAATTGTAACCTAATGAACAGTCAACACTTGCCCAACATAGAAGAACTTTCACCTGGGATAGTACTCCTAAATGACTTCAACGGAACATTGAAAACCGAATCAGCTCAGCAGAATCTAATAGGCACCTTTCTCGTCAAATACCACAACACTAATCTTACTATCGGCGACCAACTATTTATCTCCAAGGAAGCAACATCTTCTCACCAAATCTTACCAGCGATCCTACAACCATCCCCTATAGAGAAGGAATATCATCATCTCCTATCATTAGAAATGATCAACGAACTCCATATAAACAATACTAAAGAAATCCAGTCACTCAGATCCAGTAAAGAAATTCATCAAATCACCTCATATGGACTCATAGGTTGTAGTGGAATACTATTCACAGTCCTATCAGTATGCAAACTCGTTAAACACAAAAGCACAGAAATAATCATCCGCAATCCAGAAGAGACCTTAACAGAAAACTCTCCAAGCATCAAAATTGTACCAGAATCAAAACCATATCTTATCCCACAAACAAGATTTCACGACCTACCTTACTTTTAGGCGATTGAGACCATCGCATTTAAAGGGGGAAGAGTTAACACGAGCAAAACCGAAATAATCAGCATTTCCATTCAGACAAAATTCCAAGAAAACAATAGCAGCAAAGCAACGACACAATTCCGGGAATAGCAAACAACAAACCAAACTGCTGACTTGACAAAAGTCAGCAAAGATAGCCAATAAGTAGTAGTAAGAATTCCATTGTAATTTCAGTCGTAATTCTGGTATTAAATAAAGAAGGCTATTAGCCTGAAAAATATTTTTTTATTTTTCTTTCAAGTGAAACTTTATAACTTGTACAAACAAATTTGGGTCAATATTGGGTCGGTGAATATAAGCTTAAAAAGTAACGTCAAATCACATCGTAGTATCGAGAGTTTTAATGTCGTTTACGTACTTTTTGGGTGACTGTTTTGAAACGAAACCTCCAATGTTCGTTAAAATGAAACGAAAAAGCTACAGTTCGTTAAACAACAGTTCCAAACTCTGATGAAATGGAAAACAACAAATTGTGGAACAGAAATGAATTAGAAAAAAGCGATCCGATGAAACGGAAAACAACAAATTGTGGAACAGAAATAAATTAGAAAAAAGCGATCCGAAGAAATGGAAAAAACGACATGTGATTGAACAGAATTTCCGAATGCATATATGGCACGAAAAATCGACAGATCTCCGAACAGTGATTCCAAGTTCCGATAAAACGGGAAAGCGAACGGAACTGAATAGGGTACCGCGTATAGTGAGGCAGCTCGGAAATAATGTATGATTCACAGGGCAGGAATTGCCAGAGAAAATGAAACTAAAAAGCGACAGAGAGTTCTCATGCGAATTTACGACGCAATTAGCTGCGTTGTAGAGTATACACAACATTTATTTATTTATTTATTTCATCTTTTAAGTACAACTTATTCTAGACTACTTTGAATTAATTTATACAAGAATGCCAATAATGTTACAAATTGTAATTTACTTAAAACTACAGATTTACAATGTTCCCTACTTCTATTAAAATCAATTAGGTTTTTCTATTTATTGTAATTTACGCAAGCCATAGTGATAGGATCATTCAGAGCATAATCAGTTCCATGTCTAGGTGGCATAAAGAAAAAATGTTCCCTAGGTCGAAGAACACGAGAAGGAACATAAACATTTAATAATGAGATCAAAAACGAACAATCAATGTGGTCAGCTAAGATGTCATTAGCAAGCAATGCGGAATAAAATATCTTTCTTTTAGAAAGAGGTTTCAAATTTATTAAGCAACATCTATCTTCGTAGGTTGGAAGATTATTATTCCAATCGAACTTACTAAAAATGAAACCTAGCATTATTGATTAGCTCTGCCCACTATGTAGTCAATATACAATGAAAAGTTTAGTTCAGTGTCAAAAATGACCCCCAAGTCTTTTTGGCGTGAAACTCTACTCAATGTTGTGTTTTGTATTTTATAATTAAAAATTATAGGGAACTTTTTTCTACTAAAAGTAAGAGCCGAACATTTCTTAATATTAAAATAAAGGCCATTAAGAACACACCAGTCATTTAAACGGCTTAAATTTGCATTCTGTAACGCTAAGACATCTGATATACAGTTTATTGTCTTGTGGATTTTTAGATCATCTGCGTACAAAAGACATTTGAGCTTGATACGAAAGAGGGTAAGTCATTGATAAGAAGCAGAAATAGAAGAGGACCAATATGAATTCCTTGGGGAACACCTGCAAAATTTGGAATTACATTCGAAATCGCGAAACCAATTTTAACAAATTCAAAGCAAAGGCTTTAGAAAAACATGTCTATACGCAATCAACTTAAGAAGTTTTTCAATATTTTTAAGACAGTACTTGGTAAAAATAACCAAGTTTGTAGCGGTTGATCTACCACTTACAAACCCGTGCTGAAATTCAGAAACATAATTGCGCACAACTGAGTACCTACAATCTGTGCCATATATCGTTAGTCGTTTACCGAATTTGTTGATTGAGTCAAACTTAGCCGCTGTTAAATAGTTTTATCTGGAAGTGTAAATCAAGCCTAAATGAAAGCTTCAGCCGCGACAAGAGTACAGAGATCTACTTCGTGTCTTAAAGTGATCTAGGGTTTACTATTGTGCGGACTCAATGAAGTCTCATTTTTCTCGGCTAGCATTCTTGGTTGACCATTTTTTTTTTTTTTTTTTTTGTTGTATCCCATCAACATCAGCATACAAGCAATTGCATGAATCCAATACATATATAGCCCCAAACGATACAATGGTTTCAAACGTCATTTCAACTAAAACTCCATTCGAAGCATTCTCTCTGCCAAACTGTCCCCCGAAATTAATTGTTAAAAGAACCAATTTGAAATGAAATCCCGTTTCGAATTAAATTTAAATATTCCCGTATCCCACAGTTACGCCAGCTGACTCTAAAGCAATTATATCCGGTCCAGCAGACCTGTACGTAAAAGTTGGCAGCGCCATAACACTGATATGTCATGTGAAACAGCCCACATCACAGGACATTGGACCAATACACTGGTATCGAGGACCGTACATAATCACACCATTCGTTGTGCATCCAAACGATGCAGCAATCGATCTATCGCGACGCATTTCAATGGAATCACAACTCGGTGATATCCTTAAATCGAGGTAAGTGGAGCACAAAGATTGCAAATCATATACAATTCGTACACCGCCTCACTGAATTAGGTGTGTCGCTGTCCTTTGTGTATCCTAATCAAATCGGTTTTTTTTTTTTGTCTCCCACAGGCTGCGCATCGCAAATGCCCAGACAGCGGATTCGGGGAACTACACTTGTTTGCCGACTACAGCGGAAGGCGCCAGCGTTATGGTTCACGTAATCAATGGTAAGTGTTGATGTCATATCGCAGGCACGCACACGCATCCATGTGTATACAGTGTGTACGCCATTGCATGACTTTCAGTTGAACGGCTTTGATGTGTCGTTTTTCGAAATTTCTTTACAGATGAAAATCCAGCCGCCATGCAGAAGAGCAATGCCAGCGGTGGTGGATGGCATGGGAACGTGAAAACGTCCTCGATTTCATTTACCCATATCATGTGTTTTATCAACGTAGTACAACTGCTGCTGCCGTCATGATAGTTGGGAGAGAGCGTGTGTGTAACATATGTACTATATTCAATTGTTATTTAGATCTAACTAGAGTTTATATAAACGAAGTAATAAAGCGATTTTTAAATTTCATAAGAAATGTGCTTGGTGTTTTTTGTTGTTCAATGGAATTGTTGTCACCAGTTGACCCACATGGCACCGCGTAAGTAGTGAGCAGCATGGTCGCAATTTGCTTTCAGGACTGGTAGGTATAGTAAACAGAATACAAATTGCTTTGCAGGGATCAAGAGTCACTCGTGCCTGCATACCACTGTTCACTGTTCAGTATCCGATCCCCATTGCTTACGTGACATCATACCAGAGGTCTTCAGGGTCGGCGCAACACACTTTTACAGTCAAGCAGTAATGTTCGCTTTAATGCCACATCTTTCATTTTCGAAGATTTGAAAGCATTTTTTGAAACAGATAAATGCCAACTGTTTTTTTTAGGATTTTCTGAAATTCTTTGTATAGGTATGTAGTTATTTAGATTTTTACTCTTTTTTACTGGAATTTTGGTCATTTGTGTAGGTACATTAAACTATGCATCAAAAATGTCTGCCACGTCAAAAAATATAACTACTGGAGTTCGATTCCTCGAAATGAAGGGGTCATCATTGAAACAAATGCCTATCTTGAGAGTTTTGAGAAAACCTATTAATCGGAGGGAAGACAAAAATTGGAAAAACGCTGGGCTAAGTGTATCGAGCTAAAGGGAGATTATGTTGAAAAATAAAAAAACTTTTCGGACCAAATAACATGTATTATCCAAAAAATCAAAAAATCACTGACTTATCAAACAAGCCTCGTCTTCTTTCTGGCGACTGATACTTTAATGGGCAATAAAATTACCTGTACACTATTTGTTGTTATTTAGCGAGATAAT
Organism: Cheilosia vernalis; assembly: GCA_949126925.1. Classification (NCBI taxonomy): domain Eukaryota; kingdom Metazoa; phylum Arthropoda; class Insecta; order Diptera; family Syrphidae; genus Cheilosia; species Cheilosia vernalis. The sequence continues at coordinate 11,775,043 of OX421362.1, forward strand.
TGTAGGCACTGAATTCAAGAAGACTCTTTTTGTATACTATACAGATAGGCAGGAACAAATACTTTAAAAAAATAAATTATGGTAAAACTGCAGTCAAAACAGCCATGGTAATTTGATACACATGCAGTGTATACGGGACAAGTCATCCATAAGCAATTTATTTAAATACTTTGATACTTTCTGCCCGCGCAGTCTTACCGGAGGAATATTTTTTTCCAATAACGTCTGCAGAAGAGTTCCCTTTCGGGCTACAATTGCAGTTTTTTGTTGTAGTTTTTGAGTACATTTTTACTAACTGAGTACGGTACTACTCTGGAGCCACAGCTCACTACTTTCATATCACTAGCTCATTTCATATTCTTCCAAAATTGTTTGTAGCAACAGACTTAAACTAATGTCGATTTCGATTTCGCTTTTCAGATTTGGTATTAGTGAAAGTATGTGTAAATCTGAGAAAAAATCGAGATTTCTCAAAAGTGCCTCAGATTAAAAAAAAGATTGATTTTTTGGGCTAATCAAACATGAAAAGCAATGTTAATCAAAAAGATTGACTTTTTCTCAAAAAAAAACTTATCTTTTTGGCAAATCGAAAACCACATAAAATAGAAAGGTATACAAGAAATACGATGTCAAAACCTAAACGACAGCCAACTTCGCTTTTATTATCACTCTGCTTATAGTTGGTGTGGTGTTTGTCAACATTCAACAAATAAAGTTTATTTTATCTAGGGAAACTTAAAATGGATAAATTTGTAGTTCAACGTGAAATTTAAGTCGATTTGTAATTTGGTAGTGTTTCTAGTACAATTTAATTATTTGTGTGTAATTGCCTTTAGTGCGTAGGTAGATGCAGAAGAAGATGCAATTGCACCAAAATAAAATAATGTATAGTATTACATTGGGCTTCTTCAGATTTGCTCTCAGATTTCAGATTTCGAGTGGCTTCACTTCCTATTTTTAGTGTTGATATTCGTGCGATTCGAATATGTTTACAGTGTAGGCTTGGACGCTTTTCTACGTGTTTTCCATTCGCTAGTTAAATTTTATATTAAAACATTCTAAATCAACGTCCCAAATATTTATACAAATAATTAACAAAAATGGATTCACCCGATGCAATGCCTTTGTTTGCAGTATAAAAACTTCACGAAAACGTAAACAAACTCCACCAGTTGTCAAGCTCAAACGCATTTGTAGTGGTAAATCGGAGGCAAATCTGAGAAAAAGTTCAAATTGGCGAAAGTGCTCTGAAATCTGAAAAATAATTTTTGCTTGTAAAATAACGAACATAAAAACTGACACAGCCAAAAAAGTTTTCTGAGAGTGCCCAATCGAATACCACATAAAATGCAATTAACAAATACCTGCCATAAAGGCGTTGTAGCTACGTTATTGAGTACTATACCTTCAGACCCATTTGAGTACTATTTTCCACCGCAATGAGAACTTTTCCCAAGGACAAGGGTGGGAACGCTGGTGTGTAGAGCTGAATGAGTAAGTATTTCGCACTTTAGTTGAGGGAAATGCATCTAAAGCTAATATATTTTGCGACATCGGCTGTCTTAATAGCAATGCACTAAAATAGTCATTGTCCTTACTCGACATGTAATCGACCAACTGCATACTAAATGCTCGTAATATGAGGAAGCGCTGCTATATAGGTTGTAACCTATGTATGCTGAAATGTTCCAAACTCGGCAGCTGATACCAATAGGCTGGGCACCAACATAAGGACTAAAATTAGCAGCTGTGTAGGAGACTATCCATGTCACTGCCTTCGTCACTGCCACTGTACTTGAAAGTTTAAACACTCTTGTTCTTCCTTGTCAACAACTTTTAATATATATCATCATATTTACAAAGAAATATTATTTTTTTCCCTACACTTCTTGTGTCTTCTTAAACCCCACTGCAGTACATTCAATAAGGAGTTTGATACATTCGCTTAATTCTTTAATATTACATAGCTCGTTAGAGCTCATCAACATTCCACTCGACAGGTCGTCGCCACTTCTTCTTCTGGAGCCGGAGGCAACATTTAATGACGATACTTCGTCCTGGTAGGTTGAGTTCGAAAACGTCCATTAACGCTTTGTTCTCGGTAATTACATTGAACTAACTTTTGACTGGAAACCTCCTACTTCCGAAGGACTTAATACTAAAATACTCTTAACATTCAAAGGTGCTTTAAAATTCATAGCTTCAACTAACTGACTGCTTCCTACAAGTTGTCCAAGTAGGCTATAAAAAATTCACCATAGGTACTTAATTTTTTTTCCTGTTTAATATGTTCTCCGAACTCAACTTTCATCTTTGGCGTGTCAAAACCTAAATTGTCCTCAAACTTTTTTTTCCTCTTTCATGTTGACGAATTTGTGAAGAAAATCACATCTTTTGCAAATTTAAAAAAAAGTTAAGTACTGTCCTCCACTTCAAATGTCAATTTATTTAAAAACTTTTAGGCTGTTTCGACTTTTATTGGGCTTGTTTTATACGCTGGTACACAAAAAGAGGAGCTGAACTGCTGAATATGTGGTTAACTGACAGAAAGGACTCGATTTTTTCCCCATTGGATGAGGTTCTACTTTTTTCTTTGCGGTGGACACTTGAAGTACCAGAAGATTGATTTCATGTTATTTTATTTTATTGCTGTTGTTTTTCTCTTTGTGTGTTGTCCTTTATCATTGTTGTAGTTGTTGTTTGGCACAGCAAAAGGATATGAAATACGATACGAAATCGGTTGGTTAATTTTATCAATGCTTGATGTTGCATGTAGCATTACACACGAATAGCAAAGAGCGAATATTCCACAGTTTGAAGATTAAATATTTGCTGGGAAGCTCTGTACCCAATTACATGAACAAGAAATTCTGCTTTCTTCGTTTGGAATGGGAAGGTTAACGGTGGATAAGTATGGGACCGACTGTGCCTTCAAGTGAGCAATTTATGGGATCTTGTCATGCGGGGAATTGTTTCATCGACAATGGACATGAACGCACAGACAAATCAGGTGAAATGTTGTTGCTGGTAAAATTTATGGGCCCACAGGTAGCCAGCTCGTAGGTATGAAATGAACTCGAAATAATGGAATAATGAATTTGCCAGAAAATTTGGCAGGTTAATACAAAGGACCTGAACCGGAGAGTGCAAAGTGATTTGTGAAGCGAATGTGCTACCTAAAGGAGGGTTCAATGTTTGTTGATCAATTAGAGGTTCTTGCAGTGCGGTCGGTTTTGGGTTACAATAATGGCTCTATTACAAGAGGCTGCTGCCAGGTATTCGCGACCATAGGGCAACGGCAGCTCTTTAGTCCTATTATATCGGACATCTACATCAACATGTAAGAGCATTTTGCGTATACCAATAAACGTTATGTTGAAGTGCGCTTAACGTAGAGGTGAAGGCAAAGATATGTGTTTCAAGTAGAATTGTATAATTGTTTTAGAACGCCTTGTAAATTTTACGTAGGTACTCATCAACAAAACAATTCAAAACATAAAATATTAGCCCGTAGTTGTACCCTTTCATGTCCATCAGACACAACGTTATGACAGCACACTGCGACGTTTGGTAGCATGTAGGTATTTTATTCAGCTACCGAAAATATAAATTGGGTAAAACGAAACCGATGTTGATTGCTTGAAATCAAAAGTTTGAATTTTTACTTCCTTTCTTTAAATGAGCTTGAGAGTCCATCCCACTCAAAACTACTTATACTAAGCTGTTCATTTTAACAAAACCAAATCGTTTTCCATATTTTCGCCATTCACTACAATGCAAATGAAAAGTCACAAAAATGCACTCCAATTTAACGAGGAGAATAGAAAGTTTTTCTCTTTACTTTCTGAAGAAAAGTAACATCAGACAGACATTCTTCATACACAACACACAACCATAAATGGCAGCATTTTCCCTAAGCTGATTTTCCCTTCAACAATGTGAACGAAGCTCGAAAATGCATCTGCAAACAGTATATCCTTCCGGGAATCTATGAAAATAATTTCTTCATTCATCATCATCAGGGAACTCTGGAGGGAAAAAAAAACCCCTTCGCATTTTCATGTGACAAGAACATAAGTCCTTTGCAGCAAGTAAACACAAAAAAAAAAAAAAAAAACACCACCCAAATAAGCTTCTGCTTCAGGACTAGCATCAAAACATACTGCTTCTTATGTTTGCATGCACACAGGGAAAGGATTCGTCCCACCTAATAGCATCAAAAACTTTGCGAATGCAAACAGCACCCGATAAAGTATCCGAATTTCACTTAAAGAACAAAAAAAAAATTGAGCAATCTTTCTACAGTGGAATGCTGCAACGGCGGGCGCACAACTTTTAGACGAATACAAATTTTAGTTTAGTTTATTTTAAGAAATAGTTTACTCTGTGAACTTCCGTCAAGTAGACATAGTATATAGTTGCGGGAAATATCTAATGGTCAACCAGTTCTTGCGGATGCTGACGACGCCGACGGTAAAAATTTAACAAGCAGATTTCATTGAAATATTAACTATCATTAATATTCGCATCAGTTATAGCGCAAGCTTTAAAGTGGTAGAACATAAATTGGTAATTATAATACATTTTACAGAAAGGATAGCAAGATGTTTTCAATTCTCGTGAATGTGAAATTGGAGTCTTTCCAACAGACGGTCTTAATTTTGTCTGTAAGTTGCCTTTAGGCATTTTCTTCGTACACCTCTTGGAATGGGAAAAATTCTTTTGTTATGTGTATCCCCCCTCCCCGTCTTGGCATAAGACCGTTCGAAGTAAGTATAAAGTTTCAAGTGGCATTTGTGCTAAATTTATCTTTAAAATGGATTGTCTGTGCAGGTAACCTTAAACGAAGTACTTAGAATGTTTGTAAAAGGAGAGCATTCGAAATTATTCAATTTCAATGGCAAGTGATGTGTGCAAGTGAGAGTACGATACCATATTTCTAAGTAAACGGAAAAGGATCCATTATTCATTTCAGCACGAATTCGGATACTCCACATAGATGTATCCACATGCTTATTCTTACAGGTGGAGCTCGCAGGTGGCCTGTGGGAGGTAGTATGTACATTTTTTTTTGTGTGCTAGCTTATTCTTAAGAACACACTGAGGAGTATATTGGTGGTCTAAAACGAATCGAACTGAACATAGTAATTAGTTTCGTAAAATTAAACTTTGAATCGTTTGGACAATGTACACCTTTAACGTTATTTGTGGCAGACAGATCTTTAAAATATCATTGCAAGGCGACGGGATATTGACACTACAACCAGATTGCATCCTTAAACACGATTCGATGACTTTCACATCATGGATAACGGATATCAATAATGAGGAGCATATTGCAGCAGTACATCCGATTCACTTTAAAGGTCAAGAGAAATATCCAGATAGATGTCCAAGCTCAAGAACTATCACCAATCAGCGCCGCCACTTTGCTACTATTGTAACACTCTCTACGCACTCTCCCTAAAAACGTCTATTTTGCTACTTTTTTTTTAAAGCACGAAGTGTCAACAAAATTCTTGGAATTTTAAAAAAAAAAAAAATTAACGAAAGTATATTCAATCTTTACTCACTTTCCCATACCAACTTATATTCTTTTTTACCATACCCAGCAAGTATTCATTTCTTCGGATGTGTTAGTGGTTGAATTTGACTGGAATTGGTTTTTTTATAGTTTTGCAAAATATATAGCTTACCAACTATACTTGTTGTAGTCCATAAAAACATATTTTCTTTGAATAAAGAATTACCTAAGTGTCTTTTTGTTGCTTATCGAAAAAAAGTATATTTTGGACGTTTGAGTTTTGCTACGCAAATTTTTTCGCTTGTGGCAGCCCCGCCACCAATACCTACCTGCAACAGGGCGTTTTTCTACAACAGATTTCGCTATGACGTAAAGGCCGCTTCCAGCATGTCAGGGTGACGACATCAGACAGCGTTATTTTTTACCCGACTGGACACAGGGAGTTTCGCGCGTATCCTATGTTCGTTCCTATGTGACGCCCTGTAGCCCAAACGGCTTGACCGATTTAGAAGAGTGACGTGTCATTAGATTCGTATTCTTCCCCGGAGTGTCATAGGCTAAAAAATAAAAATAAAAATAGTTAATTAAAAAAACCAAAAAACCCGGCTGACTAAGGGGAAAAAAATGAAAAATATGAATAAGACACTGTACCTAACTACAGGGTGGCTGATGAATATTGCTACATTAAGAAACTCAAAACACTTTTTTTCAGTGTATGGAATTCACCGGAGGATTGCCGCCAAACGCGCGCTTATACTCTCTTTGAACCGAAACTACGGACTCCAGTGGGTGATAGCGGCAGACAATCCTAATTTTGGTTTCAGTGTCCCATTTATCCATTTTTGTTTAATCTAAAAATCAATCTGGAAAATGAAAAAAATTAATAACCCCTTCATTAAATAGAAAAAAAGTTATTAAATTTTTTTTAGCTGCTTTCAATAGCCACCCTGAATTTGGCAGTCGGAGGGTAGGTACTCAGATTTTTGTTTAGCTGTGTATATAGTCTCCGATTGTCAATAAGTTAGGTATAGATTCTTATTCATATTTTTTTAAGGGTCTTGCAACATTTTCTCTAATCTTTACAGACAATCTAAAATCTTTCAAAATCCCTGCAGGCAAATATTCATTTCTCCTGAACTAAATTTCGCCGCGAGACGATATCTATGAGCAATGATTATACAGAAAGTTCGACTCAGTCATGCATTTTATTTCGTTACAGCTACCTGTTGAGGTTTGAAGAGGTGAAAGTTATTTCAAGGGTCATATATTTTATTGTGTGCAAGGAGAAATAAAGTCAGCATTATATTCAGCAGGATGATAAGATTGCTGAGCATAAATTGCAAATCAAAACACATGATGAAAACAGATAGATGGCAGTACATACATGGAATAAGTTGAGCCTTTGGATTTTATTTATACACAATGGGAGCAATACAGCCAAACCGATTTGCGATCTAACTCAAAGTCCAAAACATAACAGGCATACTGCAATACAATTGCTAAATTGAATTCAAATTGATTCTTCGTACATTTCTCACACCAGCTGATGCCCACGCAATAAATTTTGTATGTGCTGCATCTCAAACCCAAAAAAAAAAAAAACAAATGAAAAATAATGATATATAAAAGCAGCAAAAATAAATAAATACAACTGCTACACTGGAATATGAAATGAGTCGAACTACTTTCACCCAATTTACTTTATCTCAAGTAATCTTCTGTTCATAGCAGGCAATCCGAAAATAAAACCAGCAAATTTGAGAATTGAAGTTTGGCAGAGCTGGATACGGATAGGTATGACGTAGATATTTGACAGACTGGTCTCAAACACCAATAACGAGTGGAAATGTGATCAGGAATGAGTGATTCAATATACGACTAGAATCTACATCTACAAATGGGAAGATATATTATTAGTTATTACCGTCAATGACCCTACGTTTTTTGTCCAAAAATTATTTGTATAGAAAGTTTGATCCAAACTGAGAACAGGAACGGTACATTTGACTACAAGCTGCCTGTCTGGCACAGGAATTCCAAAGTATTCGTACATGTGGAAATCGAAGGGGAACCATTGCTACCGCATGCATACTTACAAAATCCTTGGCTGAGATTTAATGCCAATCGAGACGTCATTTTTTAGTGGGGGTTTTCAAGTGGGGTTGCCTGTGTTCGGTATATTCCGTTCCTATTAGTTACACGTTGTTCACATCACAGTTCAGCTTGAGATTGTTGGTATCAAATATGGAAATTCTGATATAATGTCGTCACAATTCCAAGTATCTTAATAAATATAATAGTTAATCCTACTCATTTGTCAATATGAAGCAGAAATCCATCTCATAAGATTAATCAGAGAAAAATTAACAAGCACGATTTTTGCTCTCTTGTTGTACATTTTAAAGAAAATACACTTTTTTTTTGTTGATTTTAATGCGTCTAATGCTTGCTGAAACAAAATATTTTAGCTCAGTTTGAGGAAAACGTTTTCTTTTTATGTAGCGAGGAAAAGGATAATCTAGATTTAGCAAAATTAGCATAATGTAATCGGTACAGTAAGGTACAGCAAGTATGAATTTGTTAGATTCAAAAAATTAATTCGATATTTTGTTTCCAGTGGGCATTTCAAAATACATTGTTATTAAGTTTCTATAAGAAAATCTATATACAAGGTGGACCAAAAGGGATCACCCTATTGGAAGATGCTCATATTTTTGCAAATGGCCGCCAATGTTGATGCCTGTTTTGAAATTTCTGGACCAGATAGATGTAGAATACAAGTGAACAAGCCATTGAGCGATACACTCCCCAAGAACGCGGGATAATCGTGTCTCGATTTTTCGACCAAAACCATAATGAGCGATGAGGCTCATTTCCACCTCAGCGGGTACATGAAAAAAGCAAAACTATCGCTTCTGGGGCACCGAAAATTCACAAGTAATGCACGGGGAGCCATTTCACCCGCTCAAAGTTACTGCATTGTGTATAATTGACTACAATGACTGTCTGCTTATTTACCCATTTGAGCAGATATGCTTCTTGTCGAAACTCTTGGATTGTTTTGTATGGCAGCAGCTACAGCAGCGATTGTTTCCTCCATCCGAACTGAAGGGATTCGATGGTAAGATCTTCTTTCCCATGCTCGGCAAAATTGTTCACAAGTCTCATTATGATCCATCTGCTCGGAGGATTGCCTCCAAACGTGCGCCTATATACTAGGGTGCGCCTTATTGTAAGCAAAAAAAAAAAAAAATTTATTTTGACCGTCCCAACCCGTCATTTTGTTCCTTTTGTTAAAAAACAATGTTTCTGAAAGTTTTATTAAAATCGGATAATATATAGAGGTCGCTACCGACAACCAAATATTACAGAGGGCTCCATTGAATAGTTATAAAAAAATATGCAATTAAAATTTCGTTTATAAATTCGATTTTATTTAGTAGAAAACATAAATACGAGTAGGTACAAGATACAGTGAAATTAACAGACAAAATAAACTTAAATTATTGCTTCACTTCAGCAATATTGATTTCTTCCTGTTAGGATATTTATTTCTGTAGTCTTTAACTACCAATAACAGAAACTGCTTCTGTTCTTCGTTATTAGTGTGTAGCTTGTTGTATTCATCCATAAGCTTTACTCCTCGCTCAGCAATGTCGTTGACCACTCTCATGTTGCGTACTCCATACTTAACTTCATTGTAGGCCTTGTCCTCGGGCCACTCATCAACATCTTTAGTTAAGAACTCCGACGAAAGTCCTGTGATATTAAAGAACCGGCGAGTATTTGAGCATACGAAATCCTTTTGACTGAATATTGGCAACGTCGCGACAGTTAATCGCTTTAAGGGATTCTCTAATCCCTCAGTCTCGAGAGCGCAAACCATCTTTCTTTTTGTTTCATTGGAGACTCCATCATCGAAAAATCTAAAAGCCACAAGTTCTTCCGACAAGTACCAAAGGTGTCCAAGGAACTTTTGAAGAGCAACCTTTGAAACAATTTCATTTAGTTTTTTATAGTTTTGAAGGTTTGAGCAGTTTAAAAAACCATCTCGTGTAGCTGACGTAGAATCGGAGGCAGTCATCCAGACCCTGACATAGAGTCGCACAATGAATAGGCAAATGTCAAGAATTCCATGTTCTTCTCTCTTTGTCAACTTAAACTGACTCCGGAACATCTATATCTTAAGGGAGTAGATAGCTTCAGACATCCATTTAGCACGATGTAGTCCAGACGGAGCCTTAAATGATGTTTTCTTATTAGGAACTCCTCCTAAGAAAATAATTGTGAGTTCCAGAAGTTCCTTGTAGTCATCTCGAGGTTGGAACACTTGCAGCTGGGATTTGGAAAAGGCAATCATTTCTTCAGAAATTTCAATAACTGCAGCTGTGGCAACTTCATTGGACAAGGCACTTTCGTAGTTTTTGCGATCTATGTTGGACCAAGCATTCTTGAAACGTTTAAAAATAAGAATGTCTGGGCCTGTTGTTGGTCCTAGTGATGTCGTGACCACAGCTTCCAACATGATTTCGTAGATGTGGTGACGGCATGCCAACCACAGTATGTCTTTGTCCATTTTTTGTTCTAGAAGAATGCATGCACCATTTCTTCTGCCCGTATTCACTGATGTAGTGTCAAATCCTAAACGCTTCACTTTATCGCAGATTCCCCGCATTGAACAGCTGCCTCATAAACTGCGGTTGCTGCAGCCTCACCTGTTGTAGGGGTAATATAACCCGCTAAAACATATTTTTTATACTTATTTTAGCTCGACAGACATTAAAAACTGAAATAATAAAATTTTTTCTTGTTTTTTGAACCAAAAGCATTTCGACTTATTCAGTGTATTTTCAAGGCCCGGTAGCGACCCTTACATTTTATCCGATTTGAATAATTTTAATTTTCTATTTTTTTTTTTTTTTTCAATAGACGAAATCAATTTACCGGTTGGGAAACGGTAATTTCAAAAGTTTGAAAATAAGGCGCACCCTACTATATACTCTCTTTGAACCTAAACTACGGACTACAGTGCGTGATAGCGGTGGACAATCCAATTCTTGTTTCAGCGTCCCGGCTATCCATTTTTGGTAAATCTAAAAATCAATCTGCAAAATAAAAAAAAAAAAAATAACCAGATTCATTAAATAGAAAAAGAGTTATTAAATTTTTTTTGGTAGCGCCTTTCATCGGCCACTCTGTATATTTACTTTTTTTACAACCAAATTTATGAAGGCATTATCATCTTTCTCCTACTTAAATATTGAAATGTCCGAAAGCAGCTCAGCACACATAGTTAAAGTTCAATTAAGAGTGTATTCGGTGTTGCCCTACAACGACAACCAATTTTCAATACACTGTTTAAAATGCAAATATATTCTTTAGAAGGAAAACTTATTAAAAGATATATACGTATATGTTCTTAATTACATTTATATCGATTCTTTTTCGATAAATTCATTGCTCATAATTTAACTATTCACTACGTATTTTTATGACACCCTATATGCCCTTTTATGGCCAACTCTACGTTGAATGCTCCCGAGTCGGAAAACCATCTGCACTATTTGTTTATACAAGCGATGGTAAAAAGAAAGTGCCAAAAGTGTTGTTTACATAAAATCATTGCAATAAATGCCTTAATTTTATTTAAATTATTAGAATATATAGAAAACGAATTGAAGCATGCGTACACCAACACTTACCAGAACAATAGATGCTCGAAAGCAGACCGTCTAGTATAAATAGTCCTTGCCTTAACCAAACAGACAAATGCAAAGTCATTATGAGCACTTAAGAATTGATGTACCTAGACAGGTAAAAATGTGAAGAGAATGTACCTACCTATATAATTATATTTAATTTCGAAACGAATAAAACGTTAACGTCCCTCCGAATATTCGCTTAGTCATGATGAATTGTCGAACTTGGGCCAGAGAACATAGATGCCGACGTTTCGCAATTTCATTCCAGGGAAAGCATGACTCGCTCATGTCTGTCGATTTAACAATACGTCCACGTTGGGTCTTTTAAATTATGTTTCAATAGATCGTTAGAAGTTTCATTGAGCGCATAATGTCGAGTAGACAGATGGAGCTCACCTGAGGTGAAGCGTACAAGTGAGAGTGTACCTACCCCAACCAACCATGGTCTATGTCGACCATGGATTGTATAAAAAAAGAACATTAAATAAGATATTCATATATTTTAAGGACATTCCCTTAAAACTAACTCTGTCACCCACATCACTTAAAAAAAAATTTATTGTCCCACAAAGCGGATACCCACAATACCAGCAAAGCGATACAATAACAACGAAGAGTAATCGACAAACAAACAAACCTTTTGTCAAAATTCCTTCAGGGACAAATTCATATTTGATCCCAGCACCAACATAATTAATCCTTATCTATATTCCAGGGTCAACGCAATATCCATCCCAAAGGGAAATGATTACTAACTTAACCAATACCCAACTCCGACAACATCGTGTTGAGCCGACAAACCGTTCAGCATGCAACGCAGAGCAATTGGTGGCGGGGGATGAAACGAAGGGAGTTCAGCCTTCACTGAGGAAATATTCCATCGTTAAGGCGAACGCATTTATTCTGGTATTTACTCAGGCAGTAATTAGTGTTGACTTTTGCAAGCATCGGATTCTTCAGGCGACTCAAGATTCTCTGCAGCGATCAAGGATGATGATGGCAGCCGCACCTCCTACAGCAGTCACATCCTTCCGTTGAAGAAAATATCTTCCGGCTTATTTTCAGTCCTTTTCCTGATGAATCCCATTAAGAATAATAAATCGAAGGGAATAATTGAATTACCATTTTGCGCCACTAACTGAGAGTGTGCGTGTGTACTCTACAGATTGCCAATGGCAATAAGTACTAAGAGGATATATCTATGGCAAATGTAATGAGGTTATATAAACGCAGTTTATTTCTATTAGAAGTGGAAATTAGTCGCAGTGAGATTTATGAATGCGCCAGATAATAGCTGCCTGCTCCAGTTATATTGTAGCTATATTTAATTTGTACTCTTTATTTAATTAAGTTTTTTCATGTGCGGCATGCACATTGTCTTCGGTCAACCTCATCTCATGAGAAATCAAAGAAACACTGCCCGTGGAACATAAAATATTAGTCCTGTTCAGTTTGGAACAAAGACGAGAAAAAACTGTTCGCAATTGCAAGTTAAAACTGTATTACAAAAACGCTTTTCCACAAAACCAAATAAAACACCGCTTGTTACCACGTTATAAAACAGAATTATCATTTATTACAAAAAACAGTGCTTTTTATAGGTTTGTTTATATACATGGAAAACATATTTTTTGACAGCTGACACCAATGGGATATTTTTGGTGGATGAGTGCGTTCCGCACTTTTAGCGTTAAATGATGTCTCGAATTTGTGGATTGTACAATCAACAAGTCCGATTATTAGGTTTATAATAACTCCTACAATGCATCAGCATTAACTAAATTAAAGGAGAAAGAATATAATATATTTAAACATTTCGCTGAATTGGCGTCAAATTGTAATACACACCCCGCATGGACTCCCTTCGAAAGACCTATATCCTATAATGCTATCCCCAAGGCAGGGCTACAGTCTGAATCAATCTTTTTTACGTTTCAACGTGTAATGTACGTCATTTAGAAACGGCTTCTTATAAGCCAGATACATTTAGAAATCAGAACGAAACAGATTGTGTCTCAGGAAATATAAGAAAAGTACTAGTACATACTATGCTTCCGTTTAAGTAATAAAATATACTGTCCCGAACTTAACGTATATAAAATAAGTACATAAAATATAATAAAATCACAAACAAATTACTCAACAAGCTGATTACAAAAAAAAAATTATAACATTTCCCCTAATGAGACAGGAAAAAAAAATATTACGTAAATGAATCAATACCGCACTTCAGTTCAATTTCTTTTTTATTTCATGTTACATTTTATTAATTATGTGTACCTATATACTACATTTTTGAAATTAATAAACTTTTGACTGTTAGAAGTCCCCCTCCTTTCATTTTAAATTCGCGAAAACAGAACATGGGTAGGTACTGCGTAGCTTACATTTTTGTTTGCTAATCAAACAATTTTGCCCAACTTTCTAGACAGTAAAATGAAAAAAACTTTGGTCTATCCGGAGCTTTTGTTCTTTAAGAAGTTGACCAAAACAGTGTTACAGGAGTCATATACTTTAATTCATTTTCTCTTCAATTTCATTTGATTGGGGTCTGTTTATTTAGTCGATATTTATACTTGCCTAACCAATACCAACGAGAAAACGTTTTCAAAATCTAAAACGAACGTAGGTAATAAACGCAAATATTTATAAATGTTTATTTTCCGCCGAGTCCAAAGTAAACTGAAGCTTCTCATTTTTTTTATTTTTTTTTTATATATATAGAGTAAACTTGAATATTCTTTCATATTGTATACAAAAAAAATCCATATGTTTATGGCAAATGCATGCTGAGTAGACCGATTTAAGTTGAAAAATATATTGCGACATTTTGTGCACGGTTAGTATGTGGGCGTGGTGGTTAAATTCAAGCCCCTCAACTTTCCAGCATGAGAAGGGAATTCGTACTGAGATGAGGTGCACACAACTTTGGAAAATTTGCCTACAAGAATTTGTCTCTAAATAAATATAAATTGTTACATTAAAATTCGTATTGACAGCTTAACTACGTAACGTAAAATATTTTCGTGGACAAACATTTTTGCATTAAGAAACTTTAAGCTGCCTGACTGTGGGAGGAGTGTGGGGAAATTTGTCGGCAACGTTCGTTAGATTTAAAAATGTTCGCTATGTTTGAATTTTATGCGGGGGTCTTACTTAAATGTCAGCAATCAAGATCGAGAGTGTGGTCTAAATATTAGTCAAGCTTGTAATTATGTAAATGTGCTGTCACTTGAGGTTGAGATACAACATTTTTTCAAGAATTTAGAGGCTCTAAACTCCAAACAAAGATCTTCACGTCTGTTATGGAAACATATCTATATATATAAAAAAATTGTTGCAAGCGTGTTGTGACTTTATAGCTCACGAACGGCTCAACCGATTTGAATGATTTTTATTTTGTTTTGTTCGTCTTGAATCAGGGATGGTTTAGGAAAAAAGAAAATTCGGAAAATTCTCAAAAGGTGGCGTTGTAGGCACACATTTCGTTTTTCAAGGGGAAATGCACTTTAAAAAAATATTAACTGGATAGAAATCGAGTGGTTTCAAATACAAATAAAAAAGATATCTAAAATTTTAAAAGCAATTGTTGTTGTCAATTATTTTAATTATATTTTTAAGATCCTTACATTAGTTCAAACTTTTAATGAAAGCAGAAATACACAATGAATCTATGATCATGATTCATGATCGAAGACTTGTGTTGTGTTTATTGATGGCGAATAAAGTGCGCAGTTGGGCATGATATCACCTAATCGTCCAATACACGATGCATTCAATCACGAATTACAAAAGAACAACAATACGATACTAAAGCATTAGCCGAAGCAGTTCGTAAAAATGTTCCGCAATTGTATCGGAAACAAATGATTGTGTATGACTCTTTAATGGAAACTATGTGAACAAAAGAACTGGTAGCATTTACTTTCTGGGTGCTGCCGGAGGTACTGCCAAAACGTTCTTAATTTCATTGTTTTTGGCACGGATTTGATCGCAGTATGAGTTGCCCTAGCATTGGCTTCATCTGGAATAGCAGCAACTTTGTTAGAAGGTACTACCGAACTGCACATTGCCACCGAACATGCAAATCAACCAGACACCATCTTTAAAAATCGAAAAAAAAATGCGAAGATTTTACAATGATGCAAATTGATCGATTGGGTCGAATGCACAATGGCCCACAAAAGGTCAATGGTGGCGGTGGACAGGACACTGCAAGATTTTTCGCCATGGTTGTATTATCCGGTGATTTTTGGGAGACTCTTCCAGTTATTCCCACGATCAACTGCAGCTGACGAACTATAAAAATGCGCTCTTGAAAACATCAAATTTGTGGCGGCATGTCAAGAAACTTCGATTGACGAGATCAAACTACAGATGTGTTTTCGAAGCAACTGTTGGACATTGGACTTTTCACATTGCCCACTGATTTCTTACACATGACCGATTCTAAGGAAGAGCTCATTCGACGTGTTTTTCAGGGCATACCGCAGAACTAACGAAGTAACGACCCATATAGGCAGCGAATAACAAAGATGTCCATTGTCCATGATCTCCACGAAACTATTCAAAATTTCATTCCGGGACAGTTGTTTTCCTTCAAATCGGTTGACACAGGATAGAGTAGAAAGTATAGGCTCAGTCATCATCATGTTACGAAACATCAATCAACCTCGACTGTGCAATCGAAAGAGACTGGTTGTGAAAAAGCTTACGCACAGCGTCATCAAGGAGACGATTATCGAGGGGAAGTACAGAGGAGAGGATGTTTTGAACCCGATGATTCCAGCGGACTTACCATTCGAGTTCAAACGACTACAATTTTTTACCACATTGAAAGTTAATATCATCTATTTTACAGGAAAATAAAAGCCAGTGAATTAATTTGAATTACTAAAATAAAATTTATTTAATCACCAAACTAAGTTGAAATCCAAAGACAAAGCTTCAAATAGATTAAGGTTACTACGAAGTTCAGCTAGTATATTTATATTAAAAAGTTCTAAACCTATAAACTGTACGAGTCTATACCCATTTCTTGAAAGGTAACTATTAACTTTGCACTTCAAAGTCAAAAAGTCAATTAGGAAAACTTCCTAATAACAACTTTTGTAATTTGTCTGCATCAACTTTTTGTTTGTACCTACTGAAGGTAGCACGAAACAGGAGTTTAGTTCTAATAACTCCAATAATTGGTTTTCTAACTGCACCGAGTGCTCATTTCTCGAAAATTTTAAAAAACAGCAAAATAACTTCCACTAGTTCTATAGGTAAGTGTCATCGCCAACTGCACTCCTACCTCGGCTTATCCCTCGTATTCTCAACATAAATAATTGCTATTTTCGAATTTTAAACGGTTTTCAAATTGCATTTTCTGTGGTCTCTGATGTGCAGAAACACCTACTTACGGAGCATTATCTACTGCTTGGTCATCGTTAGGGAATTAGTTTCCAGTTTATGTGGGAAACTACTTTTGTGTGCACATTTGGGTTGCTTATTTTTCGGAAACTGACTTGTTGTGGAAGAAGAATGTCAAGTGGAGCTGCCAAAGTTCTAACTTACTTACCAAACTAGATCTTCTGTCAAGAGTGTTGACAGGTGATGAACAAACTGTTCGAAGTGATGTACGATTTTCAATTGTGCCTGATGACGTTACATCTTCATTAGGTATTCAACGACTCCTTCACTTCGATTGCCAACTTTAGATCCACTCGTCAAATAAAATCACCATCCCACAAGGACGAACAAAAAATAATACCCAGGCAATGTTCCTTATCCATAAACGCTCCATGATTCGAAGGCCGTTTTCGCTGACGATGTCCTCTACCGTGCATCGTACATCGTTCCTTTTTCCCATCCACAGACCAAAAATGAGTTCCAAAGTGCCACCACTTTTAGAATTTACGCCGCGATAAATCACAAAATCATATTTGCGGATATCCCATATGGTCTGGCAGTGCAGGGGCACGGCAACCATGGTGCTGCGCTGGGTACTGGGTTCAGTTCTATTATGTTCCGATTATGCTTTCCACACGCGATGGCGGTGGTGGAGGAGCCGACTGGTCCGGCAAAAGCAACAAAGTGCACTTACTCACGAGTCCCTTAGCTCGGCATAAAATAATAACAACCAACACCATGCCCAGGCAATGTTTGGATGATGTACGATTGCGGTGGTTGTGTGTTTGTATGGTGGCTATGCCGGCACGATGAAGGTAAATATTTGCGTTTAATTTATGGGCGACCAGGCCATGTGATTTGTATCCTGATGGGCCGACATTTTGAGGGTCTAATGCCAGGCGTCAAACTTTAGCATAACCCAACCTAACTAGTGGCGACCGGAACATGGCCTTCAATCATAATATTTTCTGTTTGCAACGAAGATTGAATAATAATTATTTGGTCGCATTCTAGGCGTGGTCCCTTTTGTCAAAATAGCATGGTTGGGTCGTTAATGTCATCGTCACGTTTCTAGAGAATTGCACGCAGACTAAATAAGACGGATCGTAGTCCAAGTCAAAGTCGTTTGTTTGTACTTATCTCGACTCCTTCTCATTGACGATTCCCCTTAATTAAATCACAGCAAATTATTGAAGAGGCACACTAGCGCCCTCTTGGGAAATTATTCGATGTGACTGAGGTAGATAGCCCGCCGAAATGCAGAATTAAAAAGATCTTCTGTACTTATATTTGTCTCCCAATCCCCTCGTTTTTGGAAATCTAATTTCATGTCCATTTATATTTTTTTTTTGGATTCCTACTACTCAGACAGACTGCCATTAGCGTAAGAGTATTCATGTTTCAGTTGTCCTGGAGCAGCATTCTCCTTTGTAGAAATAAATATTTCGTCTAGGGGGGCTCCACTTCTTCACAGGGAAGGCGCGTGTGTCTCGAGGTGGCAGGTGGCTATCAAATCGTTTTGAAGTTCCCTGGAATGTATTTTCTATTTAAAATGAAATTTTTGTGTGGGAATAGGTTGTGCGCAAATATTTAAAGTATGCTTTGCTTTTGTTTTCCGAGAAAGATTCAGTATTCAGCTATTGCTTGCTTTGCAGAAATTCTTTTATCGCATTTGTTGTACGAGTTCTTACGTAATAATATCAAGTGACGTTTGAGTTGACAGCCTCTGGAGGAGGAAATGTCTGGGACATGTTGAGCGAATAAACACCAACGCTCCGGCCGGAAGAGTTTTCGATTCCAACACGGGGGGACAACACAGTAGAGGAAGACCTCAAGACCTTCAAGGGGACCTTAACTAACTTGGAGTGCGCAACTGGAGAGCACTATTGGTTGAGGCCCATGTCCACCCTGGACTATAACGCAAACCTAAGTAAGTAAGTAATACCCATGCCAGAATCTTTAAAGGCTCGGACAAATCGACTAATTGTCATTTTGACATTATAAAAACAATAAAAAGAAGTTTCTTGAACTCCGAAGTGGAGGTAGGTAGGTACTCGAAAGGTTAAAAATTGTGTTTAAAAGATGAGATCACGTTTTCAATGTCACGCGAATAAGTTTCTTTTCTAACAATAGTGGAGTTGGAAACGGTAAAGATGTTCCAGACATTTGCGATGATAAAAAAAAACTGCAAATTTGACTTCCCACAGTATATAGGTAATTGATTTTAGTTCCCAATTATCGTATGAAATAACAATTAGGACAAAAACCATGTGCTGCCAACACAATCAATCTTTTTGACCGAATTTACTTCTACTACAAGAGCGACATACAAATACAGAACAAAGGTGTCCTAGCCCAGCATGTACCTTCTAATTTGTGTTTATGATTTATGTTGACTGAGGGCATACGTATTGCAGACAGCCCCATGATTGCAATTCAATCAATTCACGAGCAAGAGCATGGGGACGTCTGCACGAAAGTCCACTCTGCAGGGTAACATACATATAATCGTATATATACCTACCCTAGCAACTGAATGCATAGAACGAACCTACAGCCGCCCTCCACTCTCCGATCAGAGGCTTTTCATTTGCTTTATCGTTAAAATGAGTTCGAGTTCTCGTTCTATGGAATCGGGGCTGGAATCAAAAACTGACTGCTTTTGAAGCACCCGTCAGCAAAATTTTGTCGGCCTCACCCGCCTCATCGATTCCTACTTGATTTTAATAGTATTCGAAATTATGTAAACACCGGAGTATATTGAAAACCGAAGGGAATCAGATTTTTCTGTGCCTCACTCATATTTAGTTAACTCCTCGTCCTCGCTATATAGGGCTGCCTTAAATTGACTGAATTCAGCATCAGCACCAGATTCAATTGGATACCTCTCCTTGTTACTTCGAAAATGCTCCCCCAGGCAGAATTTCATTTCCGTAAACGCTACACCGTACCTCGTGTATGTGTAGTGTATGTATGGATATATACAAACCTGACAAATTGTAGGTACCTACTCGGGGTTGGGTTGAATTTTCGACGAAATTGCATTTTCGCTGGATCTTCCAGATATTCTGGCGGGAGTCATAATTCAATGATGAATCGGACACAATCCGATGTAAGAGAATTATATGTATTTCTGTGTGTGGGCTATTTTGGAAGGATTCACTCAGCTCATATGAGAGGGGGTGTGTGTGTGTCTGTAGGTAGGTAAATTGAAAAGCTGTAAGCCCGATGAGGTGAGATGCTGATTTATTATGAGGGAGGCTGTAAGTCGGATGAATAAATTCTCCAATTATGATAAAGGACACGTAAAAAAGGAGATGTGCAATTATTTCGGTAATTGATCGGGTAATTTGTTTGAATTGAAACAGCCAATTGATTGCGAGGAGGGCTTGTAGAAAAGCTATTTCCCAAGTAAATATAGATTGTTTCATTACAGATAAATATGAGTCCTTTTCAACTGGAAATGTTTCTCAATTACCTACATGCACGAAATTGTGTTTGGATGGGTGGTGGTTGGGTGGCAGGGCATTTGTTATAACGGCAATCGTCATTTTGGTATTTTGTTTTTATAGGAAAATAATGTACGTTGACAGAAGCAATTTTGTACATAACACTTACTTAAAGCGCTGACAACCAAATATTTGGAAAATCCACATGCTCTTGTCCTCCAACATTACACTCTTGTCCTTACATGCGAGTGATTACCTATGCAGCGATATCATGGTGGCCAAAAACGGAACAAATAACGGCCCAACAAAAACTGAACAACATATATCGCTTAGCATGCGTTGATATAATAGGGGCAACGAAAACTTGTCCAACTGCAGCCATGGGGGCAATGCCCAACCTTTTCTGTAAGCAGGCAAAAAGATTCATAAGCCCAGCTCGTAGAAAAACACAAAAATCACTTGAGCTAAGCAAAGACGATCTAAGGATCCTAAAGGGTTGTCTTACTGGTCACTGGCCACTAAGATACCATCTCAAAAAAATGGGACTCTCCGACGATGAATCCTGACGACGTCCTGCGGGTATAGGAAACATAGAACCAAGAAGAGTAATTAGGTTTATAAAGAACCTCAACAGCTCCCTAGGTTAAATAATAGAGGCCAACACAACAGATCGCTTCTGGTCGCAGTGTACAGGGCCTATTACTTACAATAGAATTACAATACATGCGAGTGGAGCACTCTTTGTATACGGAATACTGGCGAGCAATTTCTTGCAATTAATTTTCAAATGGCAAATAATTATTATTCACTGTGTCACAGTTACCATATCACATGAGTGTTGCCTAGGTGTCATCTGAATAGTACAACGCGCCACACATGACAAACCACACTGTTTGTTAATCGGGTGTGTATACGTGACATAATAAATTGTCGGCTCTCACCCCTTTTGCAGGCACACAAATAAACAAGCAAACATGAAAAAACCTCCTCCGCGCTAAACCAAAATCAGAGATAAATTCTATACTATCTGTACGCCAAAATACATTACCGCCATTTCCACACTAAATATCGGTTTTGTGGGACACTCGAACGAAAACCACTTGTTCCGCGTTCGCGTCCCCAAAACGAATTATATATTTTTTACCACCCAAATCCATTGCACACACGCAGCCCCCTGCGCCGTGCCACACTATCAATAAATTAGAGCTTGGCGAATGGTGGTGGTGGTGGTGGTGGTGGCAATGACTATTCGCTCGTGCCCTTGTCAAAGGGTAACTCTCGTTACCGAACTATGAAATTAATTAAATGCCAATTAGTCGAATGTAATGGTTATACCCGTTAAACCGTGTGTGACGACAACTGTTCTGGCCTGACTGGGTTTGCGTTCACTTGCCCAGTCCGGGTGGTTCGGTTAAAAACGTTTTATTTGATGTATCCACTTTGCCGAATAGATACTCATTTGGATTGCAAAATTGGATATAATTTTGATTGATAATAATATCATATTCATAATTGTATTTACCGCTAGTTGAAATTACGTCTGCACTGGTGGATTACAGATTGTCACGAGTATTTGATGTGTCGGGGTAGAAGTTATGGTTGTTTAGGTGGATGGAATCAGATTTCTGTTAATCTGATTTCTGTTAGTCGAATTTCCAGTGATCTGAGTACGGGTGTAGCAGTGATGTCGCTAGGGGAAAGAAGCAATTGTAGGGACCATACGCCTGGCCATTCAAGTCGAATTAAGGTTCAATAGCTGTTTCAGTACTCTTGTAGATTGCATCTGGGATATTGAGAAGCCTGTGAGGCACATTGTTCATAGGGACAGGTTGGTTATCTTTGCAATTAAATCACTTGACATTTAGAATCCATGGAGACATTGCGCCGGAGAGGAATGAAATTCATACTGGCCTTGCCAGGTTGATACCATCAATTATCGCATTGGATCCGATGGGAATGGATATAGGGACACATGTGGTTACAGGCTCACTTAAAGCCTGAGGATTGTCTTTTAATAAATGGATTACATGACCATTAGTCAGATTTGGAACTTTGAAACTGTTGAAAAGATGTTCGTCTGAAGGATTTGCCTGCCTTTGGGGTTCGGTATATGCAAATGCTAAACTGTTGGTGGTGATGCAGATAGCGTTTGGCTTCTGTGAAGCCAATTTAATTTCTTGGGGCTGCATTTTGTATGCATTAGCATTCATGTTTCACTGACCGCAATCTGGGAAACAGTTCTTTTTATCAAGTTTCCCTTTGATAATTGATGGAAATATGAAATCCGGTGGTTGTCCTGAAAGTTTGTTTTCAATTTCTGATGGAGTTGGTGCATAATTTGTAAACTTCAGGACATCGGTGTTTCAAAGTTAGGTTGAGCGATTTTGGGTGAAAGCAATACAACAAGGGTTTGTTGATTTGCGCTTTATCTATATTTAATTGTTCGCAAAGTGCCTGCTTTTCTCGCAAAACGTTTAGAGAGGCAAACAACTTGGGTGCGTATTTAAAGCATTCGCGTGGGTGGAAACATTTCTGTATTGGAAGGAGTCTTTGATATATTTAAAATATAAAAATTCAAAAAACCGGAGCCAAACCCTAGAATATTTGAAAATTTACTTTCGGATCATTCTGGACATCAAAAATATCTTTCTTTGGCTATGCGAAGAAATCTGAATTTTTACCAGAATGTAGGTTTTTTTCTTTTATTTGTTTTACTGCCAGTTCAACATCTGCTGCAGTTTTCGGACAGCACAGCAGGCGGTAGAGATTAACACAAAAGCTGCGTTGTTTGGGTAGGAGTTGTTGATTGGACCCTAGTGCAAGACTCTACTCTACGATCCTGATACTATCAGAGGCTCATGTTACATCTGCCGCCGTCTGTGCTTTCCGAAAACAGTAAAACAAATGAAAGAAAATAGAAAAAAAAAATGGTATCCCAGAGCAATAACAAAATAACGCAAATCTCAAATTTTTGATCCGGAATGAAGAACTGCGACATAAAAATCTTATAATTCTGTCATTAAGACAACAAATTTTATAGGGAAAAGTTTTGAACCATAATTAAATTTCTCGACCAAATATAAATAGATAGTTGTCGCATCAGGTCCGTAGGGACAATAGGCCCAGTTTCTCACATCCACTCGTTTTGTGTGAATTTTTAATTTTTGGGGCAAATGGAAGGGATCGACAATTTTATGCCTAGTCCAAACGTCTATTGAGAAGCTCTTTTAAGACAGCTATGCTCTCCTATGTTTGTCAGACGTTCGCAAGAGGTGGAGCAGTGAACAAAAAAGCTTTATGATGAAATTAGCGTTTTTTTTTTTCTTGGCATTTGGACCCTTCGCTTAGTAATCCACAAAGCCACTGCATTTTTACTCGGACATAATTTTTTAGCTAATATCTATCTATAAAAATAAATGAGTTTTGACTTGGAGAAGAACAATTTAAGCTTTTTGTTTAAGACATGAAACATTTCAATTTTTAACTGTCATATGAAAAAATAACAAATTTTGACAAGATAAGCTTTTTCTCAAGACATGACAAAATTTTAATCACTGACTCGCATATGCAAAATTTACAATTTTGACCTACATCTGAAAAACTTAAATTTTCGAACCCAAATGGGATAAAATCTAAATTTTAATACAAAGTCCAAAAATGATAATTTTTGATAATTTTGATATTTAAAACCGAACGTCAAACATGTATGCTTAAGTTTAAAACAAGTAGATATTTATGAAAATCATAAATTTAAATTGTTTAGCTGCTGTGAAAAAAAATAAACAAATTTTAATTGGACAAGAATAATTCGTAAGAGGGTTGGGGTTGAAATTCTTGCTAATTTTTTTATAAATTCTGCTTTGCAAAATTCTGCACGGGCGCGCTTTTTAGCATTTTCCAAACCTTTTTTTATTATTTATGTAAAACATTCTAACTACCTACACACTTGTTATAGGAGAAAAAGCATTCTTAAAAACAAGCAAATAAATAGAATTTAAAAAAAGAGAACAGATCGTAGCCATATCGGTTTTCTTAAGAGATTATCAGAAAATATTGTTCTCTCTGGCTTTTTAGTTTCTTAATGCTGTTGTTTCTTCTTTTATTTTCGTCAGTTTTTGGCAGTTTTTTTTTTTTTTTGTGTTCTTAATATGAAATATATTGTAATTTGTTGACAAAGTTGAAAAATATTTGTTTTCATTAAATTCGTAAATTGGATAAAAGCAGAATTAGCAGAATTTATTTGTTTCAAATATTGCATGTCAGAATTTTGTAAGACAGAACATAAAAAAACAGATTTTAGGAAAGCAGAATTTTTGTGTTAAAAGGCAGAATTTTGCAAAGCAGAATTTTGAATGCATAATTTCGACCCGCTCCCTTTGTAATAAGAAGATGAACCAGATTGACACTGATATCTCGACAAAAAAACTAATTAGGTAGGTAGGTACCTACTGAGGCAGGTTTTGGGTTAACTCTAAGACACAGTTAGCAAACTCAATTAAGTGCTGATTCCGTACAATAATATCAATCAATGCATGCATCTATCTACTCGGCATTTAGTCAGACAATGCTAAGCATTCTCTAATCAAAAATATCTAAAGAGCCAAACCTCTTCTCGTTGACACTACTAACCACTTTAACTGAATAGTGCACTCATTTCAGTCGTTTTCCAATGCAACTCGCCTAAATCCTCTTCTGTGGTTACAAGAAATTAATTCTGCGGTAACAATAATCCACTTGATCCTTTTGAGAGCAATAACATTTTCAACATTGATGCTTCGATTATGGGAAATTGAGTACTTGTTCCCAGCCTTAAGGTGTTTCCTGTTTCCACTTCAATTCGTCTCAACGCAACAAAGAGTATTCTTTCATCTTCTTATATTTCAATCCTTCTCACTGAAAAGAGTCCACCCAAGTGACCAATCCATAAGCAGTTAATCTTCGAAAGGAGCATGATACTTCGTAATCTCTTAGCCAGTGAATAAAGTTCCCCCGAGCAGTAGGATTTATAAAATCGTACAGTTCATTGGATGGACGCACTTTCAAGTGAACACCCACAACATGCTGTCCCCTTTCTAACAGCACTAGTGGCAGTATTAACTTGTCCTATAGCAAACAGAACCCTCGTCGTGTGACAATCGTTATTCCATCGTATGGTGTCAGGAACTTGTACTATTATCTCTCTAGAGAAAGAGATTATTTTTGTCCTATGAAAAGTAGACAAATTTCTATTCATAGGCCATGATTTCCAGACATAAAAATGCTTAGAGGACAGAGGATAACGGTGTCCAGCAAATTATCAGTCTGACATGAGACATGTTTGCAGAGAAACTGCTTGTCTGATGCCCGATTTTTTTTTTTTTTCTCCAGCTGTCGCTTATTGACAGTGACAGTGACAGTGGCTCGTTTGGTCGATGGCATAGTGCAGAAGGACAATGTTTTCCGTGGATTAGAAATTGTGTTACTCGTCCAAGGATGCTGCTTTTTTTCTCCTAACTATCGTTATGAAAAATTTAATTTATTTGTTTTTTTTTTTTTTTCACCCCTTTTCAATTTTTCGACTTTGACATCTGTGTCATTAAAAATTATAAAAGGACATTTACCGAGAGGGGGTCAGGGTGCTGTATCTTTTCCCTCGAAAGCATAAATCACATTACAAAAGAAAAAATGCAGAGAGGACTGTGTCCTCAATTATTTTTTAAGCGGAGGAAGCATTTCCGTGCAAGTAGAGCGACAAGGAAATCAATACCAAAGGCAAACAAGAGCACGCACGGGCCAATGAATTGCAAAACGACAACGACCACGACTACGGCGAAGAGCATCGTGATGAGGCCAGGCAGCCCAAGCGAATTCACTACAGGATGCAATATTGCGAGGCGCAACACCGTGAGCAACAATCCGATCTGAATGTCACGTACTTTTAATGGATTATAATTTTGAGTTTGTAATTTTTGTTTATTGTATGCGATGGCATGTGATGTTTATTTTATCTCTGGGGATAAAAAGGATTTTCATGCCAACGGAAAAAAGAAAAAAAAACTGACATCCCCTCGGTTGGGGATGACACTAATTGCGTAAGCGATTGCGATTGGTTTGGAGGTAAATATTGAGGATTACATATTCAACTCGGGGAATATAATTGAATTGGGTTGGGTCGAGGTTTTTGTTTTAACATAAAATTGCAAAAGTGACATTTAAATGGAGAATTTTTGCACAAAAGTTGAACTTCGCTTGCGATATCTTGAGTTTAAATATGGGATGCACCTTGCACGCCTTTAATATTACATCCTTGATGAACTTTAAATGACAGACTTTTCCGTCCTTTCGCATACTTCTTCGCGAACTCCTCTGACTGTCCTCCTTCAAAAAGGAGCTAAGCCCGATGGATCCATTAAAACCTTTCATTTAATTAATGGCAGCTTTTTGAAAGCATTTTGCTCACATTTTGCATCACCTCCACCTCTATTCGGCGGCTAGAGTTTCAAATTAGATTGCACATTACTACGAGTATAACTGCAAGGTACTAATATGCACCTTTTAGATGTTTAATTTGGCTAATGCATTATATTCGAAATGCGGAAACGTCAAACACACACACTTTGACCAATCAATTATTACGAGAGCTGAGCTACAATGCCGAAGGACATTCAAAAACATTATTTCTAACCTCCGCAATGAAACGACCGCTCAGCATAAATTCAGAATTATTATTTCTAATGTACACCAGCCAGCCAACGGCCAACTACATCCAGCACTCTGTGAAATTCTATACAAATATGTTAAAAATTATAATCAAAATGCAATTTAACGAATCGATGCATGCCATGGGTGCATGCACTTGCACTCTAACGAGCGAAAAATAGCACTAATCCAACCGTAACATTAGGAGCTACAGTTGTCGATGTCGATGCTATTAATATTCGCGAGCTTTTAACCTGGTGTGCTACCACAGTGCCAAAGTGCAGTAGATGGCTAATGTATTATTATAGAAACGCAATCAAATTTAATTGATGCCGGGGAGTTTTGTAAGCATTTGCATTATGGCGATGTTGTAGTGCTGATATAATTGATTAACAGAGTAGCGATGAGTTCTGATTTGCATTTTCGCCTGGGCTTATATAAAATCAATGTGGGGAATTTAATTTACCATCAGTGCAGATGCCATTAGCAATCTGCGCACATCATTGAGCAAAATTAATCAAATTGATTGAATGTGAAATTTCGCGGACCTTTGGTTAGAATAAAACTGACATAGACTTGGGAAAATAAATGGACTACGAGTATTTTGAAAAATATGTGCTGCGTTTATATGTGAGAAATATGGTAGGTACTACGAGACACAAGTAATAGCCAAGCAGATATAGCCACGGTTGCCGCATTTTTCATTTGTGACCAAAATCGGTCATTATTTCTTCTCTTGGTCACAATATGGCTGTTTTTTTGAACTTTGATCTCAGCAAAGCAAAGTAAAGTAGGATTTTAAGCAAACAATTACAGCAACTACGCTAGACTTGACATTTCGGGACTCGCGATAGTTGTTGCAAATGCGTGCTGAAAATCCTACTTTATTTGCTTTGTTAAGATCAAAGTTCAAAAAACAGGCCTATTGTCATTTTTTCCACGAAAAACGACTTCCAATCATTTGGCTGTTGAAACAAACACACTCTTTACAAATATTCAGCAAATTCAGCAGAACGGCAGACCTACAAAACGTCACAACTCAAAACTTAACGTCATTATCCACATACTTATTTGATGACTAACATTAGTTTTTAATACTCTGAGCTAATTTTAAACGAAACAAGTTCGTGTTCGGTGTGAATGCATCGACAACTTTTCCAAGAAAACATGGCTTTCGGTGCGGTGTGAATTATGTATAAGGCGCTTTGCTGTTCGTCTGATGTAAATGGTGCATAGAAGTGTTGCATTGAAAGCACTGAAATCACATACACGATCACTGAATGCATTCATTACCTTCATTTAACAATTTTTTTAACAGATGACTGGAAAACTTATTTTGGTAATTGACACAGCGTCTCCACGAGACATTATTTCCGTCAAGACTTCAGTCACGACAACAATATGTCTCGTGTAGACCGCGATTTTGTGGACATGACAGAAATCCAGACTTTTCAGTAAGATTTTTTTTCCTGCCATCTCTGCAGACAGATCTTCTGACTGAAATTTGACATTTGAAGTCTAGACCAGAGTTTGACAGCAAAAAATATTTTTTTTTTTTTTTGGTAATTCTCGGGAATACCTACATGTGCGCGGATACAATTATGGCTGATTTTCGACTTTCGCAAAGTGAAGAAATATGGCGTCAAAGTATGTTGGACCTTTAGTTTAAGGATTTGTTTCCTTACTATTGATCCCAATGTATGAGCAAAGTCCCAGAATTTGTCAAAATTCTTGGGAATTTTGAACCAATCGCTTCCTGTGGACGGCATCTGAAAGTCTCTAATTTAAAATTTATACCTATTTCCATACATAAATATCCAATGCATTGTCCCATAAAACATCTTTTAACAAATGCGCTTCCAAATCGTGTAGCTCTAGCGTCTGAAGAAACGGATTTACCCACAATCTGTGCTTTTGTTTTCGGCTAACATCTGGTCTTCGAATTTTTCTAGATCGTTTAATGCTTTCAAAGCGAGAGCCACCTTCACTTGTTTCCTCGTTGATGGCATCTTGTGAAATGAAATGTCAAAACACAATTTGCCCAACCAAAACAATGCAAATATGGTGGACAAGACTTTTGGTTTAAAAGTCTGACATAATTCAGACTCGTGGAGACGCGGTGTAATAGATACAGTTGGTAATTTTTATTTCCAATTTTGGACACAAACTTTATTTTCAAGTGGCAACCGTGGATAGAGCATAATGACTGAGAGAGATGCTTTTATATCTAAGGAGGTCGAAGCAGATGTTTATTTACATGTTTTCGGGATAGAAGTGGACTCCATTGTGAAATATTGATTTCAATGACTTCCGAAAGGAAACCCATCACCACGACTGTATCGTGATTGTTTACACCATTGAATTATTTTATATAGAGTTCGTCCAGTGGTAGAAATTCAACCATATTATATAGACCTGGCTTATATGCATTATATTGGAAAACGAATTACAGACAGCATTGCATCTCTGAACAGTTCAGTCTTCCCAACAAAAAAGTTTAGTGAAAGTGTTTCTTAACTATATCCCTTCGCCTATTTATATAATATATACTTATAGTATGTCTATAATTCACATTTATTGTACCTATCTTTGCATCTCAACCAAATGCTTTTAATTTTCTAATTGATTTTAATATTTAATCGCTGAAAATTCCTAATTTCTTGGGCATCTTCAGTCATACCTTGGAAAGTTCTAGCTAATCACTGGTGTAACAGTTTTCAGCATATATACCTATAGCCCAATGAATCCATTACTCTAATTGGGCTTTTCAGAAACGTTTTAAAGTTGCCGGCAAAACCGCCTGATTAAGTAGCGAACTTGCTCAAACATAGCAAAGGCAGCTGTCACTTTGAGATAGTCATATTTATTACCCTAGAGAAATTCCCCCCCTCCAACATTCCTCCAACCCGATATTCCCGATAAACCTGCAAACACACTACGTCAATTAGGCAACTTTGAATAATACACTTCGTACTGGAAATACTCTGAAGATGGTATCTATTAGTAGCTCCCGCATCTTACGTAACAACTCATTATTTAAATTTGCCGAAACTATTTCACGACTGAGACAATGACTTTCAATGTAGCTAACCACCATCGTCTTCGGATCTCAACCAAATCCACTGCTTCAGAATTTTCTTCTCATCAATATCAATTGTTTTCGTATACCCTTGTAACTTTTCCAATCTGCCATAAAACTTTCTACTCATCGCGTTTCGAAGGGTTGCACGGGACTGCGAAAACAATTCAATAGGTAACCGCACCCAACCACCATTTCGTATCCAGAGCAATTCGAAATTATTTTCGCACTCTTGTTTCCCAACAAAAGATGAAAAAAGAAAAGAAAAACCAAAAAATCTGCTAATTACTGCCGAGCAGAAAAAAGGAAAACATAAAAAGCCACCGAGATTTCAATGATTCCCATAACTTCCCGCCAGGCCTGACCTTTATCCTTGTTTACACTACCCGCACATCCGCACCGTAGATACAAATTGAAGGCGATATGTACGTGGGCGTCAGCGTCGGTTGCACTCGTTTTACAGAGCGAAATTGCAATAACCAACGATTCGAGTAATCAACTCCAGCATGCATCCCTGGGTTGTTGATACTGGCTACAATGGTAATAGGCAGAAGGATTTATACACGTACTGTTAAAAAGGACAACGCGTGCTGCTCAAATGTGAGCTCCCAGAGGAGGAACAGTGACAAGTGTTTTTATGACAGTGGTTCGCGAATGAAGCCATAACCCCGTGTTTACGTTTCTTTTTATGAAGCACCATCATATCGTTTTTTTTTCCGCACCCTGGCTTTATTACTTGTTAACTGTTTCTGGGGTTTGTCCCTTCTTCGACATGCAAATGCGGGAAATAGACAACTATGCCGCTGCGCTTGAGGGATTTTGTAAAGCCACTTGCAGGTTTGTCAAACGTGGGCGCGTATAAAGCGAACTCACTTGTGGAATTAATTACCATCTTGGCGCGCACGTAAATGGAAATGCCATGCTTGGGTCTCGTGCAGAACGAACGATTTGTGAAATTGTTCTCGGGCTCGTAAAAGTGCTTCCTGCTAATGGATATCCTTTTGAAATTTCCATTTTCATATTTTTACGGTTATCCAGCACGTACCAATAACCTGGTTTATGAGTCTTGAATTGCTTGAAGCCGTTTGGATTAACCTTTCAATTTTGAGTTAATTGCATGAATATTATTGAGGCTTAAGTGGTTCGTCGGTGGTGAAGTTTAAAAGTGCTCAAGTGGATCCGGGTTGAGTTACATCTTCTTTAACCACCCTTAAAACGTAACCTAGTTCGTACGTCTATATATTTCTAGTACATATTCCCTCGGTAGTGGCGTGTGCTCTGTGTTATATTTGATAATCTGGTAGCTGTCATTAGAGAATATATACAATTATGCGCTATTACATATTCCTTGGCATCATCAAAGTCATATAATAATTCCATTAACAGGACTTTGGGAATCGTTAAAACAAAAATTATGCTGAATGGTATACTAAAAACGTTTAATGAGCCAAGCCGATGAGGGAAAATCTACTCCTTCTTTACGGCAATTAGGACAAATATTAAGGGAATATTAAAATGTTAAAGGAACGCTTTTACATTAGTGCATGACGGAAGGTTTTAAGAAGGGGTCAAATTTAGAACGCGGTTTCTTGTTTAGGGTAGGGCAGCAAACTTAAATTTTGCGTAGAAAAACATGTCCTACTGAAAGCGAAGTCTTAATAGGATTTATAAAAACAATTGACATCTGGTTCAGCGGATGGAGCTACCATGTTGTAGAATTCGTTGACATCTTAAATTTAAGCATTTGCGAATGCCAAAATAAAATGCATGCACTACACTTGTTTGAGACTAACGAGGGTCCTATGCAGTGGCGTAGCGAGGGGGGTGAAAAGGGGGCACAGCGGCACTGTGCTAGGGGCGGCAATTTGGAGCTGCTACTATTTTTAAATATAAAAAATCTATAAAACGGATTCTTATTCCTGTTCAACGAATTTATTTAGGTAAAAGGTTTAACGGCATTAACACTGCTTCAAGGTAATTAATGAGACATTCCTGGTGTATGTTCCAACAAAATCCAATGAGCGCTGCTCCCTAATAAGCAACATTTTATTACATTGCAGATATACTTCTCTGCTGAGTTCGTGTAATTGTGAAGCTTGCAAACCAGAGACAATACTTAGAACATTCACTGAAACAGCTACACATTCACGCCTGCCTCTAGAGAGCCGTATTAGCAACCACAAAATATTTGGTATCCATGGATTCGTCTATCTGTGCTCTACAAAATGGTATTAATACTGTTTAGCATATATCTCTTTATTTGCAAATTTTATAATAGGTACCAAATGCATTATGAACAACTGTCATTTTCACTTCGCACTAAAAAGACATGTCGCGCCGCAAACTTGAGACTTATTCTTATTGCTTTTGTATCTTTGTTCGTTTATTAAAACTGAGCATTTTTCGGAAACTGATTATTTAAGCGATACACGCGACGAACTTTTGCAGGACCCAACTTTTTTTTTCGGGCGAATGGCACGCAAAAAGTTTTAGACTCAAAATTACCAATAGCTAATACTAACCTACAATTAATAATAAGGGTGAAAAAAAATAATTATGGACTTACATATCATTGTCCCACGGTGCTTTTTACTTTTTGACTTTTAAATTAATTTTTATTCATATTATTCATTAAACTTATATACTAGAAAAAAAAACAGTTAAATCTAATTTAAAACTAACATTTATCTTAATTCCAGCTTACTGGCTCTTAGCGAGCGCTCTAAACTTAAATATATCCTTAAAATTATAGCCTTTCGGCCTTATTTAATTTGTTTTGTTTTTTTTATTCTTCAAGAAATTTTAGAAAACTTGAATTAATTTTGTCCCCCGGTGCCCTAAAGATATTATTGGGGTACCTGTAGCCTAGCACACAATTCTGCGTCAATTTGTTTTTTTTTTTTTTTTTGACTGTCCATCAAATAATTTCCTATAATGGAACGCTTTATCAAAATATTTAATTTGTAAATGAATTTAGCTTTCCCTTTAATTACGCCTTGTCTCTTTATATTCATGAAATCAATCCAAGTACCTGCCTATATTTTCGTCAGATTTTCGTTTCAGAACAAAAGTCAGCAAAACCCGCGTAAATAAACAATTTGACAAGAGTGGTAAATCTGTCAGAATCAGTTTCAACCGTGGTACGCTGTGACAACCAGCGACAATACTGAGACCCCCAACTCACAATCCTCTTGGCCCCTTCAATTTTTTTTTTTTTAAATCGCCATTTTCCTATCGGTGTAATGGCAATTAAGAATCCGTGTGATACCTGTACAAAAACATACAAAAAGTATAAAATAAATGCTGCCAACCGCGGGGAATGTGATTGAGTTGGGAAATACCTATCACATTTTTACCTTACTGTATGCTATTGGTTAGTTATTAAATATTTTTAAAAGTCAAATACCTAATAAAATGTGTTTGGTTAATAAAACTACCTAAATGAGATGTTTCATGTACTAGAAACATATTAGCACAAATATGGTTGTGTATTTTCTGCTTTTGAATATTATTAACCTAAATTTCGTGAGTACAGTTTACTTAAATAACTGAAGGCAAGTAACGGAAAATCGGCCGGAGTTGGGGGTTTCAGTATTGTCTCTGTTGCAAACACCTCAGTCAGTAGTAGGTATAATAATAACAAAAAATTAAGTAAGTAAGTAAGTAAGTAATTTTATTTTTCATATTTAGTGGATGTTAACATTTCAAGGGAATTACATCAACTGTTATTCACAAAGTACTTCTATTCTATATTAATTTAAATACATTCTTTAGTTAATAGAAACTAGAGTCGAATGTATGATACACAACAACTTTAAAATTTAATTACAAGTTTTTAAGAAGATTGTTGTAGGGTGCTAAATAGAGATATCAATAGGCAATAGCAAAAATAAAAGAGTGGAAAGAGTTAAATATAGTTTGATGCAGAACTTTAGCAAAATATTAAAACTCAATAACCAAATTGATTAAATTATTGATTTGTTCGAAGTCAAAGTTGAATAGCCATATTTTAACTTTTTTGATGAAAGAAAAAAGACTAGAGGTATTTCTTAATTCATACGGTAGTTTTTAAAAAAGCCGTGGTGCTACAGAAGAATATAAATTTAGAAACAAGTGAGTATAGTAGCTTGGAACTATACAACAAGCCTTCTTTCACTACTCCGTAACTCATATGCAGAAGATGCTTGATTTAAGAGGTTACCGCTTCTTAGGAAAAAATCTTTGAGAACTTTGAAAAAGTAAAGATGTTTTAAGGGGAGAATGCCAGAATTAAGGAAAAGTGGAAAGCTATGCTTTCGGCGTCTTTTTCTCCACATAATTCTTAAAATTGATACATATGTTTAATTTGAACAGTGCATTTTTCCATGTCCGTGCTCTTGAGTTTTTTGTTGCTTTTGTAATGTCTACGAGTACCTATGTATGTGGTTACAAAAATTAAAGGTGCTTGCTTCTTCTCTAAACTCGCAGTTACAAAATAATTGTTTTTTTTTTTTTTTTGTGGGTACACACTTTCCGATTAAGTTCCTGTTATTGTTTGATTTGGGCTAGGTATCCAATACAAAGTGCACAAAAATAAGAAGTTTTAAGTCGTGTTTTTGAACGTCCTGGGTCTGCCGGGCGGCCCCAATGCACGCTACGCTACTAGCCATATGTGGACCTTTTGCTTTTATTTCATTGAGGCAAGACTTCAACTCGTCGGGCACTAATTTTGAACACTAATGAAACGGAAAACCGCCAGTCGCTCCCATATAATACCTAGAACATAATTTTTCTTAATATTCAGAGTTGTGCTTGAAAATGTCAATGTTGTTCTGCTGTAGGTTTTCTCCGAATGCATTAACATTTCGCCATTCCTATACTGACCGAATCAAGCCGCTCAATAATGGCTTCTCGCGTGTTTTTTAAATTTTTAATAATATTTACACATTTGCCACTTTTGTCAACCAACAGCATAAACACTTTCACAGCATGTAACCCACTCTACTTGATTTCCTTGCTCGTAACTAACTAACAAACAAACGCATAATCGACGGATAATACTTATGCAAAGAAAGCAATTTAATTAATGTACTCGTAGATGAATAGCACAGATGGCTTTTAAATCACGTACTTTTAAAAGATCTTATACCACTCTCCTACCCTTGTTCTCTAGGCGAGATGAGTGAAATTGAATCTAAATCTACTTCTAGTAAATGTCACCCTTATTTCAACTTCTTAAAAAGTCTTCAACTAATCCCTGACAAGGGGCACACACTTCTGGAAAAAGTTTTCCCGTAACCAATATCCCACAATTTTGTATCACAAACTCCCACACATTGAACGTTGTGCGAGCTACGTGTTTCTGTGGGTTATTTACAAATTCCTCTTCTGTGCGTTTGTGGATTTCTCCCAATGGAATGAATGTTGCAAAATTTTCCAAGACATTCTTTGCCAAAGTACTTCAGCGCTATCATAAATTACCCACAAAAGCGTAGATTGAGAAAGAGATAACCGGAAGCTATTTACCAGGAAGGAAGTCCTCCCGACTTTGCAAACATACTCGCAGCGAAGCAAATTTTTCTCCTTTCTGACAAAAGTACCTATATAAATGTAGACGCACACATATCAGAGTTCAAAACCTAGTACCAACTCTGCACAAGAGTCGTCGTTTTTTTTTTTAATTAAAGTGATTTAAAATTAACTAGCGGTTCTCCCACTTGGCTGATTTTTATAGTGATTGTGAGCACGTCGTCAAGTTTTCTTTTTAATTGACTGCTTTGTAATGGCAACGAGTTTGTGAAGATCATTTTACGTACTTCAAGTGGTATCCTCTTGTGGAAATTGGCGATTTATGAGGATTCAGTACACCAAATCAGAAATATGATATTCATGGGTCGTGCGCTTTGGCAAAGTTGGCCAACTAAACATCAAAGAACGAGCGCAAACTTCCATTACTTCGGTAAATACAATCACTTAGCTGATTTGCAAAAACTTGCCTAAGCTAAAAAAAGCATTACATTGTTGTTATTTTCAAGAATTTTCAAGAGAATGTACCCGACTACTGTGTTGTACTTACAGCCAGCAGAGCATTTCGAAATGATGCAAATTTCAACAAGGAACAGGGGAAGTTTTCGTCATCATCATCTCAACTCTAACCACATGCTGGTCCGTCGAAAGCGTGGAGTTCGGGTATTTCGTTAACGGAAATTGTTGGCGGTAGCATCTTCAACATTCTGGCAGAGAGAGAGAGAAACTTTTCGCATATGAGCTCGGTCGGCAGTCTGCCTCGGCATATGTAACTGCAAGGTATGGGAAATCGGGGTACAGTACGGATAAGTCTTTTTTTGTTTTGTAGGCCAGAAAATTCTTTCACTAATAGAAAGGTACCTACTAAAGGTAGAGTATTGCGATAGGCTACTTAAATTTTTTGATTTCCTATTTTCTATTTATTGGACTTTTTGGACCAGGTACGTGAATGAAACACTGCGAAGCAGCTTACGTGATAAATGCTATACCTTCCATCTATCCATCCACTTCCATTAACACTTACACTATATTATTTCACTAAAGAGTGTCGAGACGGCCGTAGAGATACGAAATCTAAGAGAGAATTTTATTTTGATAAATTAGTTCCAGTTTTATAGATAACATAATTTGAGACCCGAAAGGTCGAAACGAAAGGTGCAAAACCAAGTAAAAATAGCTACATATATAAAAAAGACTGACGTCCGTGTGTGCACTCATAACTCGAGAATGGATCGTTCGATTTTTACAATTTCAGGCTTGGTGGATTCGTATTGGCCCAAGAAAGGACATATGCTACTTTTTACCGTGAAAATCAAAGTTTGAGATGAGATTGGGGATAGTGGGGAGTCGCACTTTAAAAAAAACAAAAAAAAATACTACATAGAAAAACGGGTGGTGTCACTTAAAATACAGCAAAACTTGTTTAAATTGTTTAATTTTTAAATTCTTTGGATGTTCCGGGCTTACCGCTGGCACAATTTGATATAATATAATTTTTTTGAGCAACCCCAATCCACCGAAACATTTTAATTGACCGCGTTTTATTTGATTGTGAAGAATCTGAAATCAAATATCATGGAAACGACGATTTTGACCGGAAAATTCAAGGCAAACATTATAATTCCACTTATTCGGAATGGTTGTATTTTAAGCGCCTTCAATTTCCCATGCGTGTCGCTTTCACTATGACAAACAATAAGTCGCAAAGACAATCGCCGGATATTTGTAAAATAAATTCACAAATAGCTAGTAAGAAATAAAATGTCTGTTCCTTTACTTTTAAATCTTATGAATTTTTACTAGTTCTTACGAATTCTTATTCATTGCCGTTCCCTAACTCGAAAATTTCGTAAAAGAGATCACATCGAGAGAACAAGATATTAGGTACTCCTCCACTGAGAATGTTACGAATTTTTACTCAATTTACTCAATTTTATTGTAAATTGGAGATTCTGTCACTCACCTTACAATTAACAACTGATTTAAAATTTGTTGTCCTATATGGCATAAATGCGTGTATTATGTATTTGTTTTGATTTTTTGCGTGTTAAAATGGTATTAGCAAGCGGCAGAATAAAATGAATGTTCTGATTAAGATTCTTTTCGAAAGTGGCAACGAAATTCTTACTAGCTGTAGTAACGAGCAATCTCCACCATACAATTCTTAGTGCAGTGATTCTTTTCCCTCTTCTCGAATGCTTCTATAGTTCAATCAAAACTCTTCCACATACTCGGATTCATCAAGAAGGAGTTCGATTAACGTCAGATCACTTTCATCGCTACATAGATGATGTAGGTAACTAATTTTCTTAGAAATTAGCAAATTCCTCGAGTTTATCAGACATTTTAACGACTTTTCGTACGAATTTTTTGAATGTTTGAATTATGTATCTGTCATTTTTCATAGATTACTACAAAAGCGTTCCCTAACTTTTTCGTGAGTGTCTCCTTCTGTGAGAGAATTTATCCCCACCACTTCCATTTTGACAGTCTTTTCCATTTTTACTGCAAAAGTAAAGCAACAGACCTAAAATCAATCACGATTAAAGTGCCCCCAATGCGTTATGGGATATTTTGATGCGCATAGGGTGTTCAAATAAACTAGTTACATAAGTTAGTCTAGTTTTAGCTTTCGCGCTACTTTGGTCTTAGAAGTCAGTTGAAAAGTTCTCTTTTGCCGGTTTCACTGCTTCCTTGTTTAAGATTTCTTGATATTTTTAACATCTTCATAAAGTCTGCCTTCGTACAAAACTTCGAACTCCAGATTTTGATCAATTATTACCTTACGATATGAAAAGTGGAATTCAAAAAATGTCTCTCGTAATGTCGCCTGCATATCCGAAGCTTAGAGCCTTAACAAGTTTGATTCAAGCTTTAAAATCGTAGTCTCTGGGCATACAGTTCTGGGCCTTTTTTCACTAAGCATACTGAGTCTCAATTTGAACCGTACTTTCGACAGCTGCCTTTTAGAAAATATGACTTCTGTTCCACCTTGTCCCATATCACCCTATGCTTTTTAGCTATTTTTTTGGAAAATTATAACAGTTAGTGAAGACATAAACCATATAAAAAATTGTTCGTGAATATGTTAATAGCAGATACTGTTGCATCGTATGATTTTCAGGTCGTAACGCCCCGTTGAAAGAAAAAAGCGTGGGAATTATCGCTTCTCGCACGCCTAGTCTAAAATATATTGCAAAAATGTTCCTTCTATTATGGGATAAACTTCTACATTTCAACATCCAAGTCCATATCACTTATCATTCTACAAAAATCAAATTACTGCAAAAGTATCTATCATCCATCCCTCCAGGAAGAATGCGTGTAATATGCGGCAAACTACTTAGATATTCTCACGCAAATTTACAAATTATTTGAGGAACGGAAATATTTTTTTCATTCCAGTTTTTGCCATTTGCCAAATGTGATGAGGAAAACTGACTAAAACTACCCAATCCTCACTTATTTACAAATATCCATTTTGTATCCTCACTATCATTGCATTGCATTGAATTAATTAAATATTGAAACATAAAATACTCGTAACTATTAAAGGAGGTTCCCAAGCGAATTCGACTGTGGCATATCATAACATGAATGTCCGTCTGAAGGTGAAAATAAATGCAGTCGGGTTGTATTACAAAAAGTCCTTTTGCACACAAGTCTCTGGAGAAGCCCAGGCAAGGATTCAAGCATGGAAAATGAACGCAGATATAGTGTGATACTGTACAATTTATGAAAAGCGCTACTGGGAATGAAGTTTTGAAGTTATTTCCCAGCTTTTAATTGATGAGATTTCTGTGGTCTCAGAACATACTGCATGCAGCAATAGAACTACCATCTGTTGAAATTATGATGAATGAGGGAAACTAGAAATTGCGAGTAAGCTGGATTAGCATTATTTGGGTAAAAATGAATGTAATTCATACTGTAGGAATACGAAATTTATTGTACGAAGGCATGCAATGGTCTTCGAAGGGGGGATAATGGAGGAGGTACTCATTACAGAATGTGTCAATGTTTTGGGTGCGGTTTGTGTGCCCGCACTACAGTAGAAGGAATCAGCAGGAAATATTCAATTTGTTCAAAACCCTGATTTACTCGAAGTAAGGAGTAGACTGCTGCATTCATATGTGTGCACTCTTCGCATGAGAACCCTCAGTAACAAAGTGCTGGCATATACAATACATATCGATCGCCAGATTTTATAATCAGTGTTGCCATTCTCACCGAATTCCGGTCATATCTGACCGAAATCTCCTCACTCTGACCGGAGAAAATTTTTAAATCCGGTCTTACCGATTTCTAACCGGAACGAAAAAATATTTAACCGGAAAAACCTTTTTTGACCGGAAAAATAATATTGTTCTTTAATTAAACCCAAAGACATATTTCTATAATTTGAATGCAACTTGGCCATACTTGAGGTACACGCTCACAATTTCATACAGAAACCACTTTATTGTGCATTCAAACAAGACTGAAGTAAAGTGAGTAGAGGTACCATTTAAGATTTATAGGGAGTTATTCTGAATATGTTTTTGCAATTTTTTTGTGTGAAGTTCGGTTTTGTCAATATATTGAATGTTTTGTGAAATTTGATGTATTGAAGAGAGAAGAGAAGACAATAAAAAAAGGGATTAAATAGATACATTGCTTTGTTTTGCTGCAATTCCGCTAGCGGA
Organism: Cheilosia vernalis; assembly: GCA_949126925.1. NCBI lineage: Eukaryota > Metazoa > Arthropoda > Insecta > Diptera > Syrphidae > Cheilosia > Cheilosia vernalis. Next base: position 11,815,062 of record OX421362.1, read on the forward strand.
AGACTACGAATTTCTTAATTATTTATAAATTTAATTTTTGGTTACTTTTTTTTTTTTTTGTTATAATATGTATTTAGCAACATTTTGGAGGACTGAATTAGATTGAATGTTCCTTTTGGTGCAAAACGTTGTGATGCAAAGCATTTCAATGAATTGTTTTTTTTTTTTTTGTTTTTATTAAGTTTAAGATTATTTTGGAAAAATAAATAAACTACATTAATACGTAATATAATATTTTTTTTTCTATTTGTAGTAAAAATATTACTATATTCTATTTTGACCGAATTTCTGGTCAAAAAATTATTTTAATTCATGACCGGATTTTCTGACCATATTAAAAAAAATTTAAATCGGTCATGCGGTCAGATTTGACCGGATTCACTTTAGTGGCAACACTGTTATAATACCTAACAAAAGTGATGCCATTCTGGCATTTTTAATGCTAGATCTAGCATTTTCGAAAACTAGAAAGCATTTTTTTAAACAGTAAGGTGCCAGATGCTTTTTTAGCATTTTTTTGGAATTTTTAGATTTTTGGCCTTTTTTTACTGGAATTTGGGTCATTAGTGTACTTTAAGCTGGTATGTACTGTAACGAAGTTTCAGGATGTTTCCCGGTGCCGTGAAATAAGGCCAAGCGAAATAAGGCCAAATCTAACAATTTGGCGTTTTTTCACTTTACAAAAGTGAAATAAAGCCATATTTCAACAGTTGGTCTTATTTCACTCCGACAAAGTGCAATAACGCCAAATTGGTGTCTATCGTATACAGAGGGGATACCTACATAATACACAAGTGCAAAATCCCCAAACCCCAAAATCCCCACCTTTTGAAAAATACCCGAATTGATTATCCCCAAGAAAATCCCCAAACGTTTTGCAAACGCAAAATCCCCACTGTAGATGACGATTATTGTACATTCCGATTGTACACAGACGACGATTGTACATACATGTACAAGTTTTAGTAATAAGACCAACATTGCACCCGCCCCGTAATCCAACAGTAAACCCAAGCAGGGGGGTTGCAGGGGGGCAGCATGCCCCCCCATACAGATTTCATAGTTTGAATGATTAAGTATTTTGGATTTGGGGATTTTCTGTTTGGGGATATTGACTTGGGGATTTCAGTCTGGGGATTTTAATTTTGGAGTTTTCGTACCCAACCCATACAGAGAGGTATAGATACATGCTCTAATACAGATATGGAAGCCGTGAATCGAAGGATTTGTATCTTATCTAAATTGAAAGCTAATGTTTTTTTATAAATATCGTTTCTATATTTACTGATCTGTGTTTTGTTTTGTCTTGAAGAAGTTGTGTTTCGTCATATTGTGTGCAGTGATTAAACTTGTTGAAAAGTTTATTATTAATTTGGTTTAACATTGATAATGAAAAGGTAAATGTGATTTCTTCACATATCTTTTAAAATACGTCGAATGAATCTGATAATGATTCCCTTGAAGATTCTGAAGAACAATAATATTTTTGAGTAGGTACCATAGATATATATTCTAAAAATTGTTACTATTGATATTTTGTTTGTTCTGATACTTTAATAATAAAATAAAATTCGTTGTTATTAAATACATGTTTTTTTAACTGGAATCATTTTCTCAAGTCCCTCTAAATCTCTGTACTCGGCGCATTTATTATCTACTTAAGAATGATTTCGTTTCCATACAGAGGTACTAGATGATTGTGTAGTATAAAAGACAACTAATTATATATTTTTTTTTAAACACGCTGATGAAAACAAATGTTGTTTTGTCTAGATTTTTTTTTTTTTGTTTGCTTCATTCCACTTTGAAATTCTGGCAACACTGCCTAACAATATGAATTCTAAATGAATACAGCCCAACATATTATTCATTTGCGACTATCGTATTTTTTCCGATTCCTTTATAAATAAAAGATTTTTACTTAATGATATGGATGACCGAAACCATGTATCTTTCCACTTAGTTGGTCAGTTTGCTTTGATCGCTTCGGGTTAAATAACTAAATGTATTCTACAGGTGGTGGTCTTCCTTGTTTAGGAGTTTCGGGCGCCGACCTATAAGAGGCCTTTTTTCTCTTTACCAGTTGGCAAGACATTATTCCTGGATATTTGCTTCCGCTTTTTGTTGTCCGGACAACCCAATGTTCTTACCTTCTAGCACTCTTGACTTTCTGTACAGATTCGATTTGTATACAAGTTATTCTAATGCATAAACTCGCCGGAACTTTTCAACAAGCAAAGATTTGACCGCTGTGAATTGTGCTGTTAGCCATTTCCGAACGATTTAGTTTCTAACATTTTGTCTGTCAAATCTACCGATTTGCACCCAACACAAGTTCGAACTATTTCTTCAAAGTTCTTAACGCCTTCTGGGTCAGCGCAGGTTTGGCAGTATTTTTTATACTCAAGACTTACTCAAGACTGTGAATTACCTTGGAGCAACTATCACCGAACCATGCGCACCACGTTCCTCACTACGGCATCTGTAGCTCGACCTGGTTGGATGCAGTTGACCTACTTTCTTTTAGCGAGGATTTCAAAATTAATTAAAAACTAAACTGGAAAAATATCACACCAAGGAAACGTCGTAATATTGTAATATGAAACAGAGCTCAGCTTGCCGCCTACAAAGCAAATGTGCCCCAAAATGTGCGTATATCAAAAGTAATATTAGCCTAATTAAAAAAAATCCAACACTTATACAGCTCAGTACCGCACGGTGACACATATTTCACATATTTCCTTAACACTATATTTTCCCTTCGCATTTATGTGCTCTGCACGATGCTAATTAATTCCTCTTTACACCAAAAAACAAAAATCCGAATCTCGGCGCTTCTCAGGGATTTCACAAAAACACAAACCATCTGGCTTTACCCACCACATGGTTCTTGTTGCCTTGTCTCCCAGTAGTGAGGCAAGAAACCCTCTACTCAAATGAAAAATATATTCATTATCTGATTAAGTTGTGAAAGCGCTTCACCAGGCAAACTAAATTCCCACGATGGCCAGGATGCAGAGTTGCCGTTTGGCCCCCTTTTCGAGCCTCAAGACCCTAGGCCCGCACTTTCTTAAAAATTATCAAAATGCACCCTTTTTCAGTTTAAGTAAGATTTTAGTCTGTATTGAATGAAAAAGTATACAAACAGAAGTTTTTCCTAAGTAATGTATTTTTGTTGTTACGAACAAAATTTCGATTTATTTTAGTATTTTGTGTGCTGCCCTATTTTTTCGGCTCAGGCCCCATTTAGTCCCCCTTTTGAAAATTTTCAGCGACAACGCTGCCAGGATGAACACAAAAAAAAACCGAGAATCACTGAAACCAGAACACAATGAGCAAATGACTGAAGCCTGTAGCCGGGAGACGAAACCAAGTGGGTACCATCATTCGGTTGGCTTCTATTATTTGCCATCATGGCCGCATTGTGGTTATATTAGCGGGAAACTGAATTTAATAAGAAATTTTCTTATTTTTTTCTCGTATTTGATAATGAATTTAGGAGGCAGGACACAACGAGTGACACACATCGAGTGGAACTGAAAAATAATGACACCAGTACCAGTACAAACAAAAAAATATATGATTATGTATTTATATAATATTTACACAAAAATGTCCTGCCCTTCGGTTTGCCCGGAGCAATTATTTCGCAGAGCAAAAAGCTATTTTGTGTTTAATTCCCTGCTGTGTTGCATTGTTGAATTTTTAATGTGACATGATCCACGCTGTGCGGTGGTAATGAATGAATCTTTCAGAGTGTAGGTCCCATGACATATAAAACCGGCAAAAAACCACCATTCTTCGTCCTTCACCCTGCCAATTAAGACCGGTGAAATGTTGTTACCCGAGAGCAGGTTCATGATGAAAGAAAGTAAATTAAGGGCTGAATAAATTGTTACCTGCCAAGTGGATATCTGAGAATCTGCTTAATTATTCCTTAAATATAATCGCAAAGTGGTGGTTAGCTTTTATGCAGAAAGAAAAAAAACAAAAGCCGCCAGCAATCAAAGTTCATTTTGTGTTGAGTGGGGTGTAATTTGAGGGGCAAATGTGGGCACGTAGAATTTCGAGGGGGATTTACTTATCTTTTGGACGATGTTTTAATATTTGCATCAAGTGGTTTATAAATCTGGAGGCTCGCGTTCTTTCATCGTCTTGAACTAGTTGGAAAAGCAAATAATTTGTCGCGTTTACAGTTTTTAGAGCAAACGTTTTATGATCCCACCTGCAACCGCTTGCTCAGTAGTCCAACGCGTTTTCCACGATGCTTTTGCGGTCCCGTTTTACCCCATCCGAATTGCTTTGCTTTAAGAAGTTTTCTATATTGAATAAGGGATGTCAAAAATACCATTTTTCTAATTATATACTTTAGGACCGAGCCATATTACAGTACACATAAAAACCAAATATTATTATATAATCTTAGGTAGAAAATATATTGAATAAAAAAATACTCTTTAATTTTAAAATTTCAAGCTACATCAGTAAATGTAAAAATATACCCCAACGTATGCCTTGCCTTTCATGAAAGGTATAAAAATTAAATGCCATACCTACCGGCAGTTTGCATCATCATTGTACTGTACAATTTTCAGAAGTTCAATATTTCAATTTAAACTCATTTTTCGCTGTGCTTTATGCCCTTAAGGATTCCATGCATTATTTACCAATAATGCAAACCAATTTGTTTGTGCCTGTCTTAATGAGTTGATTTCGAACTGAATAATTCGTATTTTCACTGAAAATCTGTCGTGTTCTCAAAAGTGTACATCGACTTTTATTATTGTTAAATATAAAATGATGTGTGGTCGCGATTAAACTGAATTTATCGTGCAACATGAAAATCGCAATTTCAAATTGATTGAAAAGTACAAAATTTATAGGAAATAGCTTTTAACCACCTTAGGGTGTATGGCTTTGTGAGATTATCATGTCGGCTACAATGGAAATGATGAAATTTATAAGCTGGAATTTGTGAGAGTCTTTTGATATTTTAAAATATAAAATGTGCCCCATGGTAACATAGAGCTGTGAAAATACACACACTTGGGGGATTTCCATCACAATTTTATAAATTGTGTGTAGGCTAGATTATTTTAAAATCGTTTAAAGTCACTGCGAATCCTGTCCTTCAGAGTCTATATTTGAGAAGTAGAAAGCAAAATGGCCTCTATAATTCTTTTCAGCAAATGGTACTTATTGATGGCTTCAATTTCAGTAGCATAATACCACCTACTCCATTTTCACAATAGGTAACATCTGTTAGCACTTTTCCAGTAGCCAAAAAAATAAATAAAACAAGGGGCCCACGTCATAGATAACATCAAAGTATGAGGCCATATCTAATAAAGTTTATTTATGAGCACAATGCTGAGCATTCTTGTCGAAATCCATGTAATTGCTGCCACCTTGATGACCTGCCAAATAAATTATTCCCCTGAAACTAAGACAAACACTAAAGCAGCCCGATAAACGGAATTTTGTGAAACTTTTCATTGACCAACAAATATATGCACCCACACCCGGTTAGCGATAAATTTCCACTCACCGCATTGCTGTTACCTCAAAACAAGAACAAAAAAAAAAATTTAAAGTACCACCATAAAGACAATGTAAACTTTTCCCAGATTACGTATACACCCACAGCCGCAAATGAACTGTGTGAAACCACCCAGCCACCTCTGGCGCACCCACAATGGCGATTATTTATAAACTTTTGAGTTCTCGCTCTTTTTCCTGGCAATGATGCACTGGAAAGGACTCTCATTAAGATATTTTTGAACTCCTTTCACTACTAACCTGGCATTTGCTTATCGCAAAAACTCACAGCCGAAAAAGAAGAAACACATAAACGACACATATGACCTGTTTTAGCCTGTTTCGGTCCTTGCGGACTGCAATGATAAATAGACTTGAAATAATGGACAATAACCGCATATCCTGTCTTGTTTTCTAGCCAGGATGTAGGCCAGAGTCCATTGCATTTGGATAACTTACGCTGAGAACTCATAATGAGTTGCAATGCAACAACGACGACATCGGCAGCAACAACACCAACAACAAGGAGCCACATAGGACCCGCAGAGGCTTTGAATTGAATGAATATAATTTCCGGATCCCAAATTGAGTGGAAAAGTTTTATTCATACTTTGGGATCATGTGCTTTCATCGTGTGTCCTGTTGGATTGTGACTATGTGTGTGGTGGTCTGACTTTGTCAGCATTCGAAGAGGTCGGTCGTCATTTGTGTTCCTTTAGCAACTTCCATTAAAATATGGTTTGGTTATCCTTTCAAATGTCTGTTCGATTTTGATGTTGTTTTTCAAATTGTGTGTGGTATCGTGAAACAGGGGACACATTTGCAGACAAAAGAGCTCCGCATTTGAATGTTTCAATATGCATAGTTGGAAATATATACAAGCTTGTTTTGATTTGAAATATGTATTGAGGAGGGGAGAGGTTGGGTCTATGCATAACCTTGTGTTCGAATATACGCACGACTTCATCGATGCATAGTCCTTTTGTTTGAATTTTGTTTTCATACAGTTGGGTGTATACTTTGGCAAATCATAAATCACTCCTGACTAAAATGATTTTTTTGGCTGCATTAGTACAGTGAGCGACATTGTTTATAGATCAATGTAAAATATCGTCTTACTCCATGCGCAACTATAAAACTGATAATATACCTGATGTTTTATTTTTTGATCATAGAGAGCGGTCCCAGCTCCCAGGTTCGATTCCTTAGCAGTTGAGCTAGAGGCCAAAATCTGGCATCACCAAAAAAAAATATTATCTAAAGTCAAAATACGTCAACAGCGATTGTATAAATGCATAATATGTTCTATTTTTTAAATAAAAGCTTGATTCCGACCATAAGAAGATATTCATGGTATATTTTGTTTTACAAATATAACGAATGCATCCATACAAATTTTCTAAATTTGGCATTACTATGAGACAGTTTCTCAAATTGAAGTGTCAGCAGCTGTCAAACCTCGAAAACAAATTTAATTCAAAAGTCAACTGCGAGTGAATTTAGCAAAACGAATATTAAAAAAAAAACGGCCAAGTGCGAGTGTCACTCGCGCACCGAAGGTTCCGTATTTAGCTAAAGTCCAACACATCAGATACTATTTGAAATCTATGGGGACGTTCGGATTCGTAGTTTAGTAAGTCTGACAGCTGTCTGACTAGATGCGTCTCAGTTTTTATTGGCCCAGAGTGTTCACGTGTATAGTTTTTGCAGTTGACGTTTATGGAGGGGAAGCCGACCAATCTAGTCAAGAAAATCCTGCCTGCGTACTCAGTTGACATTTCGAAGAGTCAAATTTAAAATAAACAGAGTGGCCGTTGCAGAATTCTGAGGAGTCGAAAAAAGGCGCGAAGAGAGAAAAAGGTGTGGTTTCTAAGGCCACTCTGGTAATTTAGAATTTTCACATGATATTTAACAACCATTAGTTCGCATAACACTATAATAGTGTAGTGATAGTCAGCCGTGTTACATTTTAAATGTACTTTTGTGAAAATAGCAATTTATTAAAAATTTATGAAGGGGCTTTTCCAAATAAAAAAGCACAAATTCAAACAAAGGTAACGCTGGCCGCGAGAATACAAAAACAATTCAACTTGCTTAGTCAACGCGTTCGGATTCATAGTCACGACCAATCTAGTTGACGTTTTACATAAACTAGGTATCCGAACGTCCCCTATATCATTCAATCTTTCCCCTCTTCATGAATTCATCACAATTTAGTTCAATTTAATTACTTGATATTTTTACTTTCCAAAATTTACTCGCACATGAATCTCATTTTCTAATTATTACCTAGTACCCAACCCACGCCCATTTTCCATTCTGTATGCGACCTGTCCCAATTAAAAACTATTGACTAAAAATATATTACTTTTATTTTGTTCTGTACTCCCCAAAAAATGTATTATACTCCCAAACGAAATTAGCAAGCGGGAACCCTGGTGGTATACCACCAGTGAGCAGTGACTCTCTTCTGTCTTTGATGGGGTCAATTGTGCACAACTGCGTAGTAGAGATTAAAACTTACGAGAGCAACGTATTTTACATGGTAAAATTATCTTTTTTGAAAATATCTTGTAAACTATTAACTTTTCGGCAAAACATTATTCAGCACATATATAGATAAGAACATGATCTACAAAAAAGGAATTTATGTATTTTTTTGTGAATCAAGAAATAAACCGTTTTTTGGGCGAATGAAAATATTTTTTTCACCAGATTACTAATTAATCGAAAACCAATCGATGTATTCCTTCCATTGGTATTTGTCGTTTAACTAGAGGTTATACCGGATGTTGTGTGTAAATTTGAGCCTCCTATGTCAATCGGTTCTTGAGATAGACCTGGTAACAAAATTGGCTTAGTGGGTTCGGACAGACAGACAGACAGACAGACAGACAGACAGACAGACGGAGAGACATCCGAGCGAAACTAATAAGGTTACGTTTTTTCCCTTTGGGTACGGAACCTTAAAAATGGAAACTTCGAAATAGAATGAAATCGAAGATTCTCAATTGTATATTATAAATTGAAGAAGGTTTGAAATTAGAGGATAAATGCTACATGTCTTACGAAATTCTGGAAGATGTCAGTGCTAAGATAGAAGACTCGGCAAAATATTAGGAGAATGACGAAGACGGGGAAGATGATGAACTTAGTTCTATTTGCCGAGCAAAAGACTTTTTGTTACTAATTATTTCGTATAAGATAGAAGTCATTTACTGCCGCATTAATAAAAAAAACCAGCAACTAATCTCCAACTCCTATATGTGTTACCTAGCACCTAGTTAAATAAATAACGTAGTATAAGTTAAACTTTCACATTAATAAATGAAAATGACTCATATAATAACTAGCTGATTTTTTCTCTCAAATAGCTACTTAGAGCTGGCATCACCTAACCTAATTGTACTAAAAACTACTACATATTGGCTGTCATCACGGGCTTTCTAATAAATTTAGTTACGCGACAATAATTATTAATACGGCTGTTAGTGTTTATATTTATTACTTTTTTTGGTAAGTCGTTGTTTTCAAACTTTAGCCTATTTTGTTTTATTCCCCCTATAATTAAGCATATTTTTTTCTTAATTTGGCATATTCCATTCTAGTGTAAAATTTCTGGCAACACTGAGCGCGACCAAAATTTAAAAAAAAAACTTCTAAGTACATAGAAACATTACATATCCGAAGATTATTTCAAGTCTACTAAAATCTAAAACTTATTTTAGCTGGCATACAAAATTAAAATTTTATGTGTTGTTGATATGACAACATTTGACGGAACTGTTTACATACTATGACCTAGGAAAACTAGGCTGCACTCAAACATTTTTAAGCTCGTCTTTATCATGTTTTTGATATTGTTAACAAAAATTAATACGGTGCAATGAAAACCTCGTTGACTGTCCTCCGAATACAGAGCTACTTCACGTCACGCTGCACACGAAATCATTATGCTTGACTGCGAGTTGTTTTTTGTCAGTTTTCTGCAATTGGCAGTCAATGTATCACTTCAGCATTATGCTCAAATCGATGAGGGCATAATAGCGTTTATTTGCTGTCGATAGTGATTTTAATATATTAAGTGCTGAAATACAAATGCGTGTGTACGAAATTGTGATAAGCTTACGCTCAGGTTGTATTTATGGAAATTAAATATCGTAACAGGACAAATATTAAATAAAAGTGAATATTGCGTGTGACATTAAATGTATTTGTATTTTAATTTAGCCAATTCAGTCAAAGCTTTGATTACCGTGAAAAATAATAAAACGTTCTGCAATTGACACGCATTGATTATAACAACTGGTATTGGTTACTATATGTGTTTAACTGCATATAGCTGATACAGCGAAGTGATTTCAAGGAATGAGAAAGGTAAAAAGGTCCAGTGGAAGCGTATTTGCTGTAGATGAGTTTTGCAGAAGTTGTGTAGAGTTGTTTCGTAAACTGAATGAATGGGTTACCCTGGTGAGATGTAAGGCGTCCTATGAAACAGGTTAACCACCTTCGTCATCTGTCCTTAACCCTCAAACCACGTAGCTGCTGGAAGGAACAAATTAGAAAACATCTTTTGAACCCTATATGCTTTATTCTGCATACCTGACGCCCTTCTTACGAGTAATAATCTTTCACTATCTTATCTTGCAAACAGTTTCTCAACAAATCCAATGTCCTTATCTACGAAATATCCCGAAAATACACATCCCAGAGGTATCCTTTCCCTTGCAACGTCCTTCATCAGCTAACAACTCCAACACCTATAAATTCTTCAAAAGTTACCGAAAGTCCTAATCTAATTCGGTGCTTTAATTACTGGCCCAATTTCCTAAAGTTATTTCAGTTTGAGGGAAAAAGGAAAAACAAAAAATGAAAAGATGCTTTCACTTCGCACACCTTGACCTTTTTTATTCTGGCTCTTAACCACCTTTCTTGGTGCACCGCACCGCACAGTGGTGGTGGTGATGGCGATGCCTTAACTATCAGCAAGGGATGAAATTTATATTCATTTCCATTTGTGCTCGCAATCCTGTGGGAGCCAACGAAGCCCTGCAGGGGTAGATACATTAAAATTGTTCGCTGCTTTTATCTTCATCAATATATATTCGCCGGCTTTTTGTTGTTTTCATTCGCATCCTAGAGTAGAACTTCCAATCGATTTCGAGGTGGAAAATAAAAAATGGATTTATTCAGGCCACGGGTGCGATACCAAACAGTGGCGGTTGCAGGCCAGACACCCGAATGTGGCTTAAGTCACCCAGATGGAGACTTCGTATATCATTGCACAGCCTCGCAGCAGCTCCTGTGAGGTTGTGCAGTCCCGCGGTGCAGTGGAACGACGCTCTCTTGTGCCATGATAATAATAAGAGAAAATAACTTGAGTGAGTTGATACAGGTGGTTGGTGCATTATATACAGTGCAGCAGGATGTAGACACAATGGGAGTTCGCCCATTATGAAGGCGTTTCGCATTCCTGGTGCTAGCTTATTTCAATTGAAATTTAATAAAGTATTTTTATCTGCTTCTCCTTCGGTGAAAGGTGATTACCTTTTCGAGCCGTTTCCCTCCGACCTCACCCGACGACCGTGCGATGTCTTGGGGTGGACACCGTGCAAAATCAATTCAATTGAATGAAACGCAGGATCGTTAGTGAGCGTAAATAAATACTCCTTTTCTAGAGGAATCATTAAAATTATTTTCCTTCCGTCCCTTTTGTATGACGTTTTTTTTTTTTTCTTTCAAGGTAATTATGAAGCAAGAAAAATGTTGTACAACTCGTTGCGGAAAAACAATGCAAAAATAGAAAGGGAAATAAATGTCGAAAGGTATGGTAGCCGTAGAATTTAATTATGCTGAGGGAAATTATTTCTGTGGTGCTTTTTCCATTCCGAGAAGATTTAAATAACTATCCTCCAGTGCGTCGATTCTTTTGCTTTTTCGGGGTTTTGAGGAATTTCAATTTTAATTTCAAACAAATTTAAGCGTAAAATTGAAGATAGGTACACCAGACCCAGGTGGTTTGTTAGTTAGATGGGTTTTGTTATTATCTTAAGCCTATTAGGTTTGGACAAAGCTGTTCACCAGATTGAAATTTTTATTACCTAGTACTATTATTATTACCTATTTTATTTATTTTTTTTTGATATACAGATTGGCTTGGTCTTTTTAGTTCAAAAATGTTCATAAACTTGAAAACGCAGGGTGGCTAAGGTGAAAGTTGATAGTTGACAATCAAAATCATAGTTTTACGTCCACGTAAGGTGATTATCAAATTGACAATCGCTTTTTTGCGATCAATTTCATGTGACAGCTATTTAGGTGTCGCTTTCATATTCATATATTTGTTTAATTTTCATAGGTATGTACCTCGGGCTGGACTCCAAATAAATTAAATAGGTAGATACTTTCATGAAAAAAGAATATATATTAATTAAATTAAAATAAAAAAATTATATTTCAAAATTCATGAGGTGCAATATTTACTTCCTTGGAACTTTTCTACAGAAATGAAGAAAATAATTACAACACAGGCCAATCTATTAAGAAGAAACCTGAGAAATAAAACAAATATACCTTATTTATAGATATTTATTGGTAATTGGTGGCATTTATTATTGTTAAAGAAGCATTTGTGTTTGTTTTGGGACTGGTTAATTTACAAACTCTAGTAAGTTCAACGCATGTTCCAACCATGCTTCAATTGGTTGCAACTTTAAATCTTCTTTGGGGGTGGTAGCTATTTTAAATTTTGCAGTTAAAAGGTTGATATAACGCATACCATGATTATAACACCAATGGAAAATGAAAACATGTTCTTCAATCGGAAGGGAAGGCATAGTATAAATGCATAAATGTGGAAAGGATTCGTATTAGGTCGTTTATTAGGTTTGAGATCTTAAAAAAATAAACAAATTTAATGCAATTTTTTAACATATTATTATTCTGATATTCACTTGTAATTTTCACAATAAAAAATAAACAAGAAGAAAAAAGAAAGCTGCTCGGAATGAAAGCGTCGGCAAGAAAGTGACGTCTAAAACTCCAAGTGCTGCCAATAATTAATCATTTTTTTGTGATCGATTTACGCAGAGTAAAGAAGAGTTGATAATCAAAAACGACAATCAAAAAAGTGACAATCAATCATCACCTTAGCCGATTCTAGCCCAGTTGTTGTCAACGGAATACAACATGAAAGTTATATATCTGAAAATGTGATAGAAGATTTTAAAATTCTGTAGGGAAACGGCGAAGTGTCGAGAGATCCTGCACCTAGCTAAAGAACGATTCTTGAGATTGAATCACTATCCGAAATTTTAGCATTTAAGTTTAAGTGAACAAGTTCCTTGAAACAGAGATGGAAACATAGTCACCAAGGCACAGGAAACAGTAGGTCCGATTCCGACCCACAATACTCATTTGTGAGATGTGTTTATAGGCAGATACTAAATGGTTGAAGAGAAATGTATATGGCTTCCAATTCCACCAGTAAAAAAGCAACTGATAGGAGTGTTTAGTACTGGAGGTATTTAAGGCCCGCTGGCTTTTATTGCGATTGAAAATCAACAAATGTCCAGGACTCCAATTCTCAAAAATTCTCGCACACTTCTCTCTATCAAAATCTCCGATGCCGATGCGTTGCGAAAAACTGAAATTTGAGCATTTCTCTTGGAATGTTACTCGTCTGTGTTTACCATGCGGATTTGCATCTCGTATGAAATATGAATTTGATACTTCAATTGTTTTCTGATTTGGATCTGAGAAAATAAGAGTCGAATTAAAATAAATCGAACAATTTAAATAAGAGCATTTATGAAATGGCATCCCTTCTCATTGACATAAATATGCTCGAAAATAGTGTTATTCGTTCAAAGCAGTCTTGGGGCTCTCGGAAAGTTCGGTATATTTCGATTTCGCTTAATTGCTTTATTGAGAATCGAACAAGCCCTAAGCTCATATGTTCATTAAACATTCATGCATTGGTAGTTCTCTTATTTTAACAATCCAAAACAACAATTCCCAACCAATTTAAATTTGAATATTGTTTTTTTTACAACCTGTCAAAATGGTTATCTTGACGTGCTGTAAAATTCTACCTCATTCGAAAGGTAAATATAATTTTCGCAGAGGGGAAAAAACCAAAACAGCTTTGAGAATAACAATTTTGTTCCTATGTGAAAATTTCAGCCGGATTTGCTCGTATACGAATTATGTTATTCCGAATTTGAGAATTGGGGTTAAGAGCGTGGGACAAAATTTCACTACTAATTCCATCAACTTTGGGATATCCACATACCGGTGCCAAAATTTATTATAAATGACAATGTGTACCAAATGTCCGTTACAAAGGACAAGTAATGGCAGATGTGAGAGTGTTGCCCTGGTTTGATGAGCAATGCTTCAGAGAATGAAAATCTCACAGTCAAAGACGCGTCAAGTGCTTATAGACAAATTAATTTTTGTTTCATTGTTTCCTATTTCCTTGTGGTTTTCCTTATCTTTGCTGCAAATTACTAACTCTTGGCATTCGATCAAACGCATTTTTCATAGTCACTCGGTCGAATATCGCTGGAAAAAAACAAAAACTCCAGGTTGGCTGGCGTTCAGAAAGCAACCAGCACAGTTAATAAGTACAAGCATCATCCGCTATATGTATAAAGTTCGGTGTGGGTATGTATTTTCTATGCTGCCCGCAAAAGGGACATTGAAAATTCAATCAACTCTAAGTGCACATCCTTCAATTAAAATCTTCAAACGGACTTAGATCACCCAAACCCCCGACCGACACAGAACTACTTCATAACCGCTAAAAGCAAATAAAAGAGTGAAATTAATTCAAAAGAGGACCAGCTGCTTTATGTGGTCCTCTGTCTTGTCGTCCTTTTATCATTTGCCTCGCATTCCCTGCTCTGTTTGTTTGGCCTGGGTTTTTTTTCTCATTTCCCTATACCAATCCAAAAGAAAATTGAATCGAAAAATTGTTAATCGATTTTTATTGTTAACTATAGTCTTTCCGGTTTAATAATCGTACGGCGAATGGAGCATGTTTCGGTGATCGGATGATAACAGTGAATATGCTTGTCTCTTTGTTTGGAAGCAGAATAAATTGCTCGTTTTTCGGTTGCTCTTTCGCGTTCGCCTTAAATCGCACCCCATCCATCGTGGATGCTTACTTTTTTTTTGTAAATTTGCATAAAAGCAATATTAAACTGAATAAAACTGTAAACACTTTGAATTCGCAAAGCGACGAAAACAATATGCGGATATGCGGGTGTGTTTACGATTACCTAGCTACCTATACAATAAACGCAAGGAGGACTTACCCACTTACCTTTAACGTGTTCGTTATTGCTTGTTTATTTTACGGATCTACTTGATATATTAATTAGTAAAAAAATTATAATAATAAATATGCTCTCCCAATCACACACAAATTGCACATACATTCTGCACAAATTTGTAATTATGTGGGACGAAAATGCAAAGAACTGAATTTGCATTGTTACAAATGGCCTCACGGGACATGCTACGAGCTACGACAATAAAATTCACGCAAGCATCCATAAAAACCAGGCCATCTGTATAAAGTACACCATAGTTGTAATTAAAGTGTGTGGCAGGACTCGTTTGTTTGCCGGTCCCTAGCCCTCCCTCTTATACTGACACAAAAGAAAAGTACCTATATAAAAATAAATCTGTTGAACTTTTAGTGTTGGAAATTATTCTCATATTTTCAGAGTTTAAGGAAATGCATGCATCACGTTTTGAACACATTGCTCGTGAGATGGGTTGTGGCCGAGATGGTGCAAGGTGAGTTTTACGCCCCAATACAGATGGATGTGACGTTAATTAAAAAAATATTTATACACGAAAAACAGACCCTTGATTTTTATGCAGTTGGAAAACATGAGTACCTACATCAGTTAAAGCATTTTCCAGGTGAAGCTGTTAAAACGGAAAGTGCTTGTCGTAGCTGGGGCCACACCATCACCGACTGCATGCGTAAGGACGGATAAAGTGTTCGTATTCGTATGCATACGCAATTGAGTTGGCAGTACCTTTCAGTTCAGTCGGAGAGGGGAGGTCAGTTGAGCATAGGTTTTTGTAGAGTAAGATATGTAGTTATATGAATATGTAAAACTGCTGCTGCAGTTTTCTGAACAATTCTGCAGATGAATACAAAGCGGGTAGAATGGAAACATGTCAAATGGCCAAAATTTGCACATTGAAGAGGGCTGTCGATGCGGAAAAGTTTCTAGCAGAATGGATGTTGTGAATTCCTTGGTGTGGTGCGAGAGGCTTTTTCTGTATTGGGTTAGAAAAATAGTTGTGTATGTTTTCGAGTACTAGTGATACAGCGATGCAATAGTTGTCCGCCAAAGGTAGGTGTCCGTAAAAGAGGGAAAAACATGATACTTAAACAAATATCACAAATATCAAACACATACGAAAATACTTCCTGTTTACACAACAGAACAGCAATTCTCAAAATAAGGTTCAAAACGTTTCAAACATGTTTGTGATTTTTTAACTTTCTCCATTACGTAGTAAGAGAAAGATATTGGTTTCGTACAAAATTTCGAACTCGAGATTTTAATCAATTCTGATATTACGATGATAGAGGAACTCAAAAAAGTGGGTCACAAAATTCTGTCCGGTCTGTCCGTCTGTCCGTCTGTCCGTCCTTCCACAGGCCTACAGCCTAAACGGCTTCCCGGATTACGTTCAAACCTCGGATTTGGAGTTTTTGGGCTTACAGCTCGGGAGGTGTTTTTTTTTTCAAGGTAACCTCAATATTATTGGTAGGTACTTCCCATATAAAATTTTCGTACCAGTTTGATTTGATCGAAAACGGCTCTAACGATTTCAACCAAAATTGATATTTAAGCTTAAGTAGGTGAGGTTACTACGACTGCGTACCCAGTTTTTGGCTAAAAATTCGAACAACGGTACTTTTGAAATTTCGAAATATCTTTAAAACGGTCTACCTATACGATTGTAACAAAAATTCATTTTTAAGGTAATGTGGTCCATTAGAACAAAATCAAACTCAGTTTTTCTCATTATTATCGTACAAAGGATTTTTGAAAATTGTATTTTTTTAAAAATTTTCTTTTGTTTAATTTACCTACCTGAAAACGGCAACAACGATTCTGACCAAAATGCAGACTTAAAGTCAAATCAATGTTTTCAAAACTATTGTGTTTCGAAGCACCGAAAACGCTAATTTTAAAAACTGCTCATATCTCGAAAACCCCATCGGTGATTTCGATAAAACTACGAAGCAATGCTTACATACCGAACAATAACTTATAATCGGTTTTCACCTAAATATTTACGCAATAGTATTATTCAAATTAAGCATTTCAATATTTAGTACTGTTTTGCCTGGCAAATTTTATAAGAACCGATCTAACGATTTTGACCAATATACTCTACCTATAAAAGATAATATAAGTATTATTAATAAAATCCCGTACTTTCTTGTTCTCAAAAAATTCGAAGATGTGAGTTTTTTTTTAAATTATTTATCCAAAAATACTACAGAAATCACGATCTATGTATTTTCACATATGTATATCTACGGTATATTTTTATAATAGGCTTTATGCCCCATATCTTGTGAGTTGTAAGACCTTATAAAATAGTACAGTATCCGCTTATAGGCCTCTAGCCAGAACTTGCGACAATTGCCTGTTACTGAGAGCTTAAACTTTTAAAAACTTATATTGTTATTTTATATAACTGCTAGTATCGAGAAAGTTTCGTTCGACCCAGTCGTGCACTTTATTTTTATTTGAGTTCAAAAACTCAGTTAACAGAACTCTTTCCACAACTTTAGGCGTTTTTTATTATGCCCTCATGATCTATACAGATCATTGATCACAGTTTTATCTCGTATTATTGCTTCAAGCCATGAAAGCTAATAAAAAAAAGTCCTTTTGTTGCTTTGTCGCGAGCTATGACATTGCGAGTTATTTATTTATTAATAATCAATCACTAAAGTCGACAACTAGTTAGATGTCAGCTTTAGTAAAAATGTACAGCATTTGTGAAATGGTACCAATAAACAATTAGACCTCCACTAATCCGACAACTTTCTTAGAATCTATTACATTGCAGAATAAAAATTTCATAATTTGTTTTCGTGAAAAACAAGGTTAATGGTTTCTTTCACAACGCGGATTTTATTCTGAAAAAGGAATACTTAATTGCAATTAAATTTGCCCAACAGATATCTTTCAAATGTTCTTTGAGGCTTATTGTAAGCAAAACACAAAATAGGAAATTAAAAAATATTCGCTGGTCTGTCAAATATCATATGCAAATCAGTTATTGTTTTTTAATATTACTTCACGATTGCTTTATTAGTGCATTTGTGTCGAAATAAAATCCCTTTTAAATTATACAGTAAACAGAATACAATTTATTATAATGTCTTTATTAATTCGTAGGCTGATGATGCAGATCAAAATTAATTCTTGGTCTAAACATCACAATTGCATCGTTAGCAAGTGAGTACTTTTGAAAATATGAATAATAGACTGCTCATTAATTTCAAAACAAATTAAAATCTCACGTAGAAAGCTAGGAAACTTGTTAAGAACTTATCGCTTCCGGTTTTGAAAATAAATACAATTTGATCTATTAATAATTGTATGGATTATATGTTGCTTAATTCGGGAGACTTAGAAACCGACAATAGTTTAAATTCGAGCTGAAAAATATAAAGCGCACATTTTTATGCACGAAAGCTGTCGTGTTTCCTCATCTATGAATTCACACATATTCTCGTACTACCTGTTATTTCTTTAGAAGTTAATAAATTTGGTATTTCCTGTGCTGAGTGCTGATATTTCTGTTCCTATAACTAAGTATATTTTTCGCGAAGTGAACCTTTTCACACCAACCATTGATTCATTAGAGATCCTCATTCTCGGTATAGGCCAATTAGCTTGCTAAGCATTGTAAGCAAAATCCTGGAAAGAGTTATAAAGGAAAAGCTAATGGGTGTTATTTCCGACAGGAATATATTCCCGAGTGAACAGTTTCGTTTTCGGCGCTTCCATAGTACCTACTTGCCACCAAGTCCTCAGAATTGCAAATAGCATCAAAAGAAACCGTGAACAAGGAAAATCAACGGGAATGATACTATTAGACATCGAGAAAGCATTTGATTCTGTATGGCATGCTGGCCTTATACACAAAATGATAAATTTCAATTTTCCCTCGTATCTATGTAAACTAGTCCAAAGTTTCTTGTCAAACCGTTGTTTCAGTGTGCTATGTTAATGGTAGCGAGTCCAACTTAGTGTTTTTTCACGCAGGTGTGCCTCAAGGTTCCGTACTCGGGCCCATTTTATATAATATATACCTACACTTCTGATTTACTGAGTTTACCAGAATGTGAAATAGGTATTTACGCGGATGATACTGCAATTTTTTCATCGCATATATTCGCTCTCAACGTTGAGAGGAATCTACAAAATGCGATGGAAATATTAGCAAGTTATTATCAAAAACGGAAAACCAAATTGAACGCTGAGAAAATACACGCCATCTTTTTCACCAGAAAAAGGAAGTCATGCAATCCTACCAAGCGGCCATATAAATATAAACGGGTCTAATATTACCTGGGCACCATCAGTGAAGTACCTGGGTGTACATCTTGATCCAAGGCTAACTTTTCAAGATCACACCAGCAAAACTATAAGGAAAATTAACATCGCCATTAAAATGTTATACCCTTTTATCAACAGAAGATCAAAACTATCTACTGAAAACAAATTAATAATGCACAAGGTTATTTTTCAAGCCATTCTTCTCTATGGGTGCCAAGTATGGGGTAAGTGTGCAAAATTCCACATTAAGAACCTGCAAATAGCTCAAAATAAAATATTAAAAATGATGTTGAATCTACCATTGCATTACTCCACCTTAGACTTGTACAGAAGAGCGAATGTTGAAATGATTTGTGATAGAATTCTAAAACTAACCGATAAATTTATAACTAAAAATAGCTTTTCAGAAAATCCCCTTTCCAACAAATGAGTCTTTAAATTCCATTTTTGGTTTTTCCTGTTTATGTATTTACTTACTTGTTTGTATATCTACTCACATATATCTACTTGTACCTTTATTTATTAATTTGTTCTTTTATTTATTTATTTGTTTGTTTGTTTGTAATTTATTTGTTTTTTCTCTCATTTATTTATTTATATTTATTCATGCATTTACTTTTTATTTGTTTATTTCTTTATTTACTTACTTACTTTTTATTTATTTAGGTATTTATTTATTATTTCCTTTAAAAAGATTGCTATTTGCTTTATAATAATTTTAATTTTATTATTATTAAAAATGAATTTTCTAGTAAGCATTCGTTGCTTGCAAACTATTTAAAAAGGTAAACCAAACAAAAAACAAGAACTCGTGGTTAAACGAGATAAAACAGAGATTTGTTCAGCTTATGCCCGGGATAAACATGGCTTTCTCAACATTAACATTTAACCCTACAGTTAGCAATAGTCCGGCAACTATATTTGTTTATTGGTTAAGGGATTTTGGAAAGTGTGGAGTCTTCGATTAAACTGCCAGACTAAAGTCTATTATAGGTAAAGCCGATTGTGAATAGAAATACCTACTGTAGCTGTCATCCATTTTTTTCAGTAGGTACAATGCACATAGGTGGATAGAGGAGCTGCTGTACTTGGAATACGAAATCTGATATTAGGTACAGTACTCCCCGGATATAAGTTCCACTATTAAGAGCAAAGCCCTATAGGTACTATAAATTAGTCAGTGTTGAGATTCAAAAACGCCATCCTATGCATTACAAACTTCCCCGCTTAATAGCAATTTAACTGAAAACCCGGCTATATGCAATTTATGTCCATGCGCATGTGATTTTATCCGGGATGTACTGTATTTCTGTTGATGTAGCAACTAATTGGAAAGTCTTGCATGGAACCATAACATTGTCCTGATATTACTGATGTTAATTTAACCTTTAAGTTACATATGGCATTACGATTGCAAAATGTATCCACATGATTGAACCACTTCCACGTAGCTTCATTGAAAGAGGACATATAAATCTGAACCGAGTACTGGCCAAAAATATGTTACATTAGTATATTATGTAGAACAAACCAATTGGTATAATAATGCCACAAGTCATGCAAACCAAGCAAATGCCGAGATGAATAGACAGGATTTTGCTAATGAAAAATACCTTCCGAGAACTCCCTATCCATTCCTGATGAAGCAGTGCTAATTGATGATATCCTGCTTCCCCCCGATCCAACTGTAATGCCCAACTCTTATTTACCTACCCTTTACATACGCTTTGTTGCAGGCCATGCCGCACCACATCACGAACTGATATTCGTTAGTAGACCCACTGTTTTGTTTCTTCGGAATTCAATGGTTGTGTTCATTAATTGGGGATAAATACCAAAAGTCCATGTGGTGTTACGTGTCCTTCTTGAAGGGATTCACCATCGTACGATAGTTGCAAAATCAGATACACGTTTCAGGTGAGCCATACAAGTTTACAGTTCTATACTGTTGTTTGACTTGAGTTGTACCAGGATTTATACACTTTGATAATTGTGCAAAGATAGCCAAACACTGCCACACACATGCGGCTTGCTGTTTGCTGTAACCCAGAAAAACTTATTTGGATAATGATGATGACGACTAAATGTGGTTCTGTGAATGTGATCTGATTTCGGTTTTATTTCGTAAACGACTCAAGAAACTTGCCAATCCGAGCAAAATTAATTAGCGTAATGCCTCTCGGAATGCCGAATGCCATATGCTGTAATGGTGGTTGATGGATTTGATTTCCTTGGTTTGCCAAGGTTCCACCAGGTCGAGGTGTCTGGTCAAATTGAATAAACCGCATAGTAGAACTTGAATATGGTTTTCGGTTTTTGGTTTGCTGTTTTCACCATATAAATTGTGGAGAAAAACACCGGAAAGAGTATTTTGCTTCCGCTAACATAGATTTCTCTCTATTTTTCTAACCAGTTACAGTTGTATAGCCGTCGACAGAACTTTTGCGATGCAAATTTCATGAGAACAAATAAAACCACGCTTCCAAACTATGCGCACACAGTTAGTGTGTACTTAGTGGTTCTTTGTTCAATTCACCAAAACCTATATAGAAAGGGCAGGCAGGCAGGCAAAAAAAAAACTGACTTTTTACCACCATCCCACCCACTGTGAATTGTTTCCCACAGAACAGCGAAAGGAAAAATACACCACTCCCAGCCCAGCCGGAAGGAAAGTTTGCCATGAAAAGTTCCATTTGAAATATTTCCACTGAATTAAGCACTTTTAAAGCGAATCGTCCACTCATCCTGTGTGACCCACGAACGACTATACAAATCCCTGTCGAAGGGTGGAGCTCTTTTTTAATAAGCATTCCGCGCTGAACGTCGACTTAAACGCTCTTAATTTGTTGATATTAGCATAAAGGAATCCCCCCCCGCACTTTGGTTGGCAAAATAAAATGGAATAAAACGAGTGTCGCCGCAATCCACATTTGCGACATGCGACAATGCACTGGCAAGGATTCAGAAAACTATTTTCGCTTAATTTCGGAGAGTAGCACTATTGCGCTTAATTATCTTCGATGTTAGGGAGTGATATTATTTGAAATCTCTCAAGGATGCAGCTGCTGCTGAATTTATTTTCAAGTTTGTCTTGAGGAACGAAATGACAACACAATTGCATTAGGCGAGGATTTTAGCTAGATTACGAGTCTTAAAGTTAGTCCCCTTCTTGTAGTTTTTCTTCTTGCTTTGTGGTGTTGGTGTTCGTTCTTGATACTTTCGTTCGTCCTTATTTTAGAGTTAAACATTATGGACAGCATATGACAGCGAATGGCATCGAAAGATACTCGTATAAGTATAGATGTGTACATACGGATGGATCATGCAGGATGGGCGAAATGTCATTTCAAACCCGAAGGCATACAAATACACTTTTGCGAAGTGCTTAGATGAAGAACATGCTACAACTCTGCACAGCCCTCACTGCAGGGGCGATACGATAGAAGTTTGGCTTCGAAAACTTTGCGACAGAAAACTCATCTTCTCTATGCTGCCGCTGGTGGGGCTGGTGCAATGAAAAACTTTCGATGAAACGTCCTTTCCGTTTACTTTAAACGTCTTAAATGATGACATCCAGGGATAAAGTACATTCCCTTACCGGACGGGACCTAGAGTCGGTCGGCGAAGGATGTGCTTTTGCTGGTCGTCGTCCTCTACATCCGATTCTTCGAAATTTGTGTGTCTCTTCACTGCTTTACCTGTGGTTATATTTTCAATGGAGTCGTTTGTCTTCCTTAACACGATCGGAATTGAAAGTTTTTTTTTTTTTTTGGTGGATAATTCCTGATGGTATGCACCCTATGGATGGAGTGGGAGTTGAAGTGTCGATAAGAGGAAAGTGAATTTAATCTCCACGCCCCAGAGGGACAGCTCTTGTACAATGGAATACCAGAATTGCTGTGAAAAGTGTCTGAACAGCGACCACCAGCTAATAATCTCCGATGAGGGATATCCTGCTGCCGTTTTCCTATGAAAGCACACAACGAGTGGACGATGATACATACCGAGAATTTTAGTTAAGAAGGAGTTTTCTAACTTATTGGTTTCCTAATCGATATGGTCGTAAACTTTTTATCGATTTCTGCGGTAACATGTGGCATTCGAGATGAGTTGGAGTGGGTATACCAGGAACGTATAGGTGATCTTAATATGCCAGCCGCAGAAGGCTGTGATGGAGATTACTCTTTAAGGTCGACAATTTATTGGATGGCAAAATTCTTGGAATATAATCGCAAACAAAGTGTTCATTGGAAGGACAATGTGCCAGGTCGAAGGGGATTTCAGTCATTACAAAGCTATCATATGGCAGTGACGACTACAAAACAGCAAGGCACTGGTCAAGAGGCAATACTAAAATAAATTGTCAAGTTTGTCTGTTTGTGTGTGGCATTGTTATCCCATCACGTTTAAAGTACGAATCTGATTGGATTTTTAAAGGGGCAAACAAACATAGAGCCTCAGGTGGTGCTACGTTTGGTTTGTACTTGGTCCTTTTCTGAAAGAGCTATACCCTCTAGCATTGTCAGTGGTTGACGGCACGTTCAATCTTTCGGTGCTGTATTCGATATAAGCTTACTTCGTACTCTCGGAAACTGTGATATTTTAGTTTTTAGTGGTTAACTGATGACGGACGGTATCATATTGGAATATGGGTTCATATGGACTGGGGGAAATCGTGTTTCTCTTTGATAGTTGTTTCCTTATCGTGGTAATTTGAGGTAGGGGAGAGAGAAATAATAGACTAGGCTTTAGGTAAACTTTCTTGTTGTCTCGGTATAGGACTTAAAATTACGTGTGTTGGAATATGTCATATATTGTGCGAGGGGTGATTGAGAATTGATTGATTAGACAATTTTATTTTATTTTTCGATATAGTCTACTTTGGACACACTTAGCCCAAAAATAGGCTTTGTCGAACTCTGCAAAATATGCCTCAGTGACTTCTTTCCGCCGAGCCATTTTTTGTATATTTGGAAACAAAAAGAAATCACATGGATCCAAATATGGAGAGCACGGTGGATGCGGCAGTAATTCGCAGAATAATTCCATCAGTTTTGCCGCCGCGAGGTGACACGAGTGATTCGGTACATTGTCGTGATGGAATTATTTTTGTTTTCTTTTCTCTTCGTTAAATTTTCACAATAATTCTGTAAAATATTGTCCTGCTATTTATTTGGTTATTTATTCATTTATTTATTTTTTTATTATTATTTATTTATTTATACATTCATGTAGGTATATTTCATTTATTAATTTATACATTTATTATTATTTCGTTTAAATTATTTTTTTTTCCTTAAATTTAGGTTTTTTAGTCGTTGTTTTTCCTCAAAACAAACATATTTCTAAATTTATTTATTTATTGTCACTTGTAAACTTTTTCCAGTAGAAAGACATAAATTTGTGATAATCTCTGTTTTTAAATTATGTAAATTGTGCTATAACAAATTGTAAATTCTAAACGAAAATAAATTGATTGATTGCTATCGTTCTTTCCTTTTCCAAATAATCGACGATGATTATGCCGTGAGAATCCCAAAAAACGGTTGCCATCACCTTTTCGGTCGATTGAACGTTTTTCGCCTTTTTTGATGCACGTTCTCCGCTTGCAGCCCACTGTTTTGACAGTTCTTTCATTTCATCCATATAGTGATGGATCGTAGTTTCATCAACAGCTGTAGAGTGGTGCAAAAACTCCTTCGGATTGTGTTTTAAAAGGTCCAAATTCAGCTGTGAAGTGGTCGTTCGAATCCGCTTGTTGAGCAAAAAACGCGATACTTTTCATGCCGATAGCTTTGTCATGCCCATAATGTAGATACAATATATTTTGCACACGTTCAAATGAGATGCCAATGATCTCAACAATCTCCCTAATCTTCACTCGCCGGTCTGCCAATACAATGTCATGGATTTTGTTCACCATTTCATAGTCTTTGAAACAATATGTAATTGTTGTCATCGAAGGAGAAAAGTCTCCATAACCGGTGTCCAACTTTTCTTTAATTTCACTGCACCTTTTCCCGTCCAAAAACAAGAATCCAATCGGTGCACTTGCACTTTTTCCATAATTTGAAAAAACTAACACTAAAACTGAGCAACTTTCAACAGCTTTAAAAAAAAAAATGAATCTATGATTTTATCTGAAATTTTGACAGTTGTTGTTTGACAGATGACACTAAGCAATGACATACAGATTTTTCATCAATGCCATTATGCGTCTTCAAACACGGGGACTCATCAATCACACATCGTACTTTTTAAGTCTACAACTTTCATTGGTCCGTATAGAGACTCTATATACAATCGTCCGTCCTCACAAACTTTTCGTCGCAGCTAGCTGTAAGTAAATGGGATCTACTGGAGACGATTTGTTCTGAGAAGTGGCAAGATGATAGAGATGCAATGAAAACGACTTCGAGAAGTTACCCCACTTAGAGATGAATACATAAAATTTGACGTTAAAAATATCTGTTCCTTACCCTACATAATCAGGCTCTATTTAGTTATCCAAAATCGAAATTCTACTACCTAAATGTATGCCTACGTAAGTTGAAATCAAAATCGATTTAACCTGACAGGCAAAAGGAGTTCTCGAAACAATATTTCCTCAGCTCACAAGCAAAAACCTCAAATGCAATTGTGTTGCCTTGCATCTCTGACTCTTCGGCTTGTTCTCCACATATCTTTGTCTAGATTTAATTATTTAATACATTCATGGCCTTATAAATCATAAAACTCCCTAAGGGGAGGAATTGTATTCTACTGAAATTCAATTGAAAATTTGCAACTCTCTCTCTCACAAATTGCATGAAATATGCCACTGAAGTGAAACTTTAACAATCATCCCAAATAAACAGCAAATCTTATTCATATGAAAACGCAGTGCTATGCAGCTGCAAGTTGAAATTATTTTCCGCAGAACAACAAAATAGTATTATTCTGGTTGAAAAACTCCCAAGAGAAAATTCATCCTCCTCCAGCGCACCATGTCGAGGATGTACAATAATAATAATAACGAGGATGAGAACTTAACTATACCAGAGTATAATTTTCTTAACCACAACCAAAACCATTGCTTATATTTGAAAACTATTTGTAGACAGTAGACACGCTCAACTATGTCTTGAGATGGTATAATCCAAAGTGCGAAAGGGGTCGGATGGAGGGTGCGGCAAGAAACAAAGGATATCTTATTTCAAATTCGATTAATGAAATTATTAAATGCGCTGCTTTGTACCTCGGAATGGGGTAGGGTATTCTCTAGAACGTGCTTCATGTAATAAATTCATAGCTTGGGTTAAATGGTTTCCGATTTGAATTGAATTTAATTGTGAGTTATGCTGTACCGTGGCGAGTATTGGATAACATTTTGCCGTTTTCATTTCGATTTTATTTATGACGGAGAAAGGAATACATAGGCCATAAGCAGACGGTTTCAAAAATGTGTAAATGTAATTTCGCCCGACCGTCCTCTACAAGTAATAGAGGCTTTTAATTCGGAATCTGTGTGGACTTCGTTTGGTTTTACAAAGGGTAAAGCAAACCCACTGTTATTTTACACGGCTTGTATTTTTGCAGACCAAATACGTGCTTTCTGTATATTTTCGTCTTTAAAAATAATCTTCTTTAAAAATGAAGAAAAATATACCATAGAAGATATTTAATGGACTGAACTTTTAAAATAGTTCTCAAAGGTTACTTTAACCAGCTCCTAGCACGGTTGCCACTTGAAAATAAAATTTGTGTTCAAAATTGGAAATAAAAATGACCAACTGTAGCTAAAAATGACCAAAATAATTTAACCCCTCTATTCAGTGGAGAAAAAAAAAAATTTTAATTTTTTTATTTTAAAGGATATTCAAAAAAAAATTTTGTTTCCACATAGGTAATAATCGACATAATATTTGACATTTCAAAAAACGCATTGTACATTGAAATGCACATGGATTACTGGGAAACATATTCAAACATTTTACTTACAAATATCTAATATTGTAAAAAAAAAAAATCTCAATATTATAGCCACCAAAACAATAGAAAATAAATGTTATTTTATTCTTTGATATTTCCCGACGAATGCGCGCGTTGGAACGTAGAACTTGACTGCGAAAATATGTTGGCTTGTGTAAAAAAGAAGAAACCAAATTCACTCTACCCATCCACAACGTTAACGGTGTCTTTCCCGTAAATATTGTGTAGTTCTTCCAATCGACTCTGCAAAATTTAAATTTGTACACTCGGAGCAATCAATTCATCTTAATTATTTAAACATATTCTTCATGTACACAGATCACATATTATTTTTTTAATTATTAATAATTTTTCATTTCGTAAAAAAATGACCAAATGGAATAACAAATGACCATGTGACCACCAGAAAAATTTATGACCAGATTTGGTCACAAATGACCAATGTGGCAACCGTGGCTCCTAGTCATCTACATGCAATATTTTGACGATTTAATTAAATTATCTATATACATAAAAAATGGTGTAAAAAATATCTAGTAATTCATCGATTGAGAACGGATGAGCCGATTTGGATCAAGATTTTTTGATGTGTAAACATCTAAGCTCGCGTTGTTGGAATCTGGTGGAGTAACTCCACACATTTAACTTGCGGGGACGGATATTCCGCCCCGGTGTTTTATCATTGCATACGTTTTATCATTGCATACGTGTTTATCATTGCATACATTTATGAGCTATGGCATATTCATTTAAGCTTTTTGCTGATGTGAAATAAAGCATGTTTTTCATATATGATGGTCTCACATTTCTTCCCTGTGACGGACATCTCGAGGAAATTCGGTGCCAAATCTTTCGTGAATTACCAGGCACGCAGAAATCACAGCTGGACAACAATTATTAACAAAAATGTCGTAGACCAGCACCTCTACAATGTGCAATGCAAGCCGAATGAAATAAGATAGATTTAATCTTCAAATGAACTCCAACCGGAAATTTCAACAACACGATATGGAACAACCATCGATGCTGTCTTCCAGCGTAAACTAGATAGATTACAGTCTCGAATGTACATATCTTACTTCAGCTATCACAATCCGATTGTATCTATTCTACCGAAACTAGCAAAGAACGCATAAATTATTGTTATTTCATAATATATCAAGAATACGGTTATTACAACTCCCTCTTTTCTCAGTGACGTGTATCAAGCCACACACATACCGCACGCACGGTGTTTACACATATATTTCGGGACTGTTAGATACAGTCGAACAATTTTTTTCTGGTCCGCAATTGTCAGGAGAAGGTTTTTACGGAAGAGTTTTTTTTTGTAGAACCTTTCGGAAAAGTCAGGAAATTGGAAAAATCGGAAATTGATTTGTAGGGAAAATATTGAAAATTTTTTGTGCAATTGCTTAGGAATGGCTTTTCGAATTATTTTTCCTACGAAATTTTTCATTTTAGGGTGGAAAATTCGTTGTGAAGTTTGGAAAATGTTGTCCCTAAACATTTATCGAGCAAAATAAGTAGGTTGAAAAAATTTTAGTTTTAACGCCTAGCAAAGCAGGCTGGGGTCCACTAATTTTAATTAAAAAAAAAATTGTTTCAATCTTAGAGCACAGGCGAAAATTTGCTACAAAAAATCTACGAAATTTTCATTATTTCTTATTATTAATTTATAGTTTATTTTATTAAAAATCCCAATTTAAAAACATTTACAAATTTGTTTTTAAGTATTTCCGTTATTTTTCATTTTAATGAATAAAAAAACGAGAGAATGTTTCGAAGAAATGTTGCAATATATTTAAGAAAATGTATGAGGAAGGCACGAGGGAAGGTATCCGAAATGTGTTGAAAGTTCCATGCAAGTCTTTATTAAATATAAAGATTGTTAATTTATTATATATGAATTTATCTAAGAAGACAATATATTGAATAAGAAAGCAATGAAACAAATTGGGGTGTTACATCATTTTTCAAATTGGGGTATAATATCAAATTTGGGGCCTTACATTACTTTTAATTCTTTTTGGGGCCTTATTTTATTATTGAAGTTGGGGTATTATTTCACTATTTAATTTTCTCTTTTTCCGCCTTTTATTATTTGAGGCTTATTTCTTGCAGCCTTCAATTCAACCACGATGGGCACTTGGCCTTGCAATTCATGTATTTCCATGTGAATTGTGACTTTAATGTTAATTGACAGCTCATCCGCCGGGACACTCAGTAGAAGTTATTCTAACATCACGATCCTTCTGGCTATATACCGCTTCAATAGCTTGGTTTTGTTTTAATAGATCAGGTTAAGTATTTCTGTTTCTTGTTTTTATTGGTATTCATATCCCAAGAGTAGTGCATGAAAGGATGATCCGCCACGCCAGAGCACCGCATTAACGTACACGGAAAAAATTTTAAGATCAAATCAAGAAAAATGAGCGCAGAATCACGAAAAGTTTGTCTAGTTTTAGAGCTTAGCTCAGGATTTACTGATTCACGACTTCTTATTCGCAATTTTATAAATTGTAAGAAGTGAAGATATTGACCCCCAAAAATCGTGAATCAACACTTCTCATTGTAAATAATGATCAAACGAGGAATACATATTGCCATAACCGATCGCAATTTTAAACAAGTAGTTCTAAATTTGATATTACTATGGTTGTGAATTGCAAAAACATTTCGCAATTTACCACTTCTCTGTAGTAAATTTGATTTCATCCCTTACCGAATTGCAACCATTTAGTCTTGAATTGCAACTCATTAGTGCTGATTTGCAACTTCTGTAGTTGCAATTTACAAATTCTTAATCGTAAATTACAACTTCTTTTTATCAATTTGCAATTCATATTTTGCAATTTGCAATTCATATTTTGCAATTTACGATTCTTGAGTAGTGATTTGAGGCATCACCGTCTTAAATTAAAAACGTCTTATCGTGAAATTAGAAAACTTTATTTTCAATTTACAACTTATATCTTGTGATTTACAATCAGAATTCATAGTCGTATTTTATATTTTTGTTTCCTCTTGATATCCTTGAGAATCATATGACGCCATATCGTCCGGAGACAACGGGATTTGTCTGGGGTGGTTTTTCTGTCTATGCTGAAATTGTTAATACACGCAAATTGTTTAGAAGAACTTGTATTGATACGAACCTTAAAAAACCTTTTCGACTGCACACTTTAATATCCATACCAATTTACTTCTTTTCTAATAGCAAGACATATATCTTCATTCTGAAAAAAATAAAAATACAGATTTATATATACCTACTTTAGTTTAATTTTTTTCCATTATTAAATAGGTACTTACATGATATATATTCCAGAATGCTTTATAATGGTTAGTACACTCACTATCACTGAGAACTAGTTATACTTAAAAAACGACTGCCTTAAGCAAAGATTAAATACCGACTGTCTTTCGCTGTCGCTGCCCATGATTGCAGCTGTCCAGCAAGCAGCAACACCACAAACATATGATGTATGTATATTGATCCATATAAAGAAAGGATTTCGACCCATGGACTATATATCGTTACTGTCGACTACCTGTGCATAACAAAATTTCACACGTTATGTAGTTAGTTTCCATGGAAATTACAAAAAAATGTTTTGCAATTTACGACTTCTCTACGTCAATTTACGTTTTCGGTTTAAATGTGGTAAATTATTATAAGATTTTATTGATTCATCTTTCAGTGGTGGTAAATCACCAAATATTTTTCGCAATTTGAGATAGCAAAGTGGTGTTTACGAAATTTGCCTATTGAAGTTGTAAATTGCTCCAAACAATCTCGCAAATCACTGAAAATTAAAGAAGCTCGAATTAATACTTTTAATCGCAAAATGCAACAAACAAAATTTGATATTTTTCGCCGTTTTCGCTGACAAATTACAAATTTTTATATCAATTCAAGAAAAAATCGTTGTGATTTGCGAAAAATATACGATTCGTGAATTACAACTCAAAATGTTGCAATTGGTGATTTTCAATTCTTTCCGTGTAGTAAGGCCAAAATTACTCCCTGAGGTGGTCCGATATAAGAGAGCTCCGTAGGAATACAGTCGGCTACCCCTGACTGCAAACCGTATCCAATAAGCCAGGAGTCGCTTAGCACTCTCATATTAGGGGTGCAGACTTGTTGAACAAACCTTACTGAAGCCACCAGGAGCCGGCATACATTGAAGTACTCCGATGGCTGTTATAGTGTTGATCCTGTCAAAAGGTTCAAGTGGGTTGGCTTAAGCTCTCGCTCCGACGTCAGGGTAGCGTCATTAGCCGAAATGTATGCCGTGCTTTCGTTGCAAACACGTTTAAAAGATAGCTTCATTTGAAACTCATCACCTATATTGCGTATCATGCTGGATAGTACCTACTTCTGTTTCTTAGTACCTATCCTTCTTGTACGGTAAGGCTACAAAATTCCATTTCAATTTGTTGCGCAAACAATTAATTCTCAGCGAAATCGAACGAAACATTCCCATTGCAAACTCGAGCTCTGGAATTCCATATAAACCAATCTTGTTTCTCTAATGCCGCTTCGGCAGTCCCCCTCCTGCAAAACCACTTCCGAATACCGTTGTTTTAGCATCTCTGACTAAGCAAACAACTGCAGTACAGCATCTCCTCTCGCAAAAGACTCCAACATTTAAATACAAAGCAGTAGAAACCGTGTTCTATCGCCGACACGGGCTATGGAAAAATAAACACAACACTTCGTTTAATGAAAGCTATCAAACTATCACTTGGAATTAAGTCCATCCTTCGCACTCGGCGTTGCGTAGCTACTCCAGCTTAAACAATGTACACAAAATGAAATATTCTTTCGTTTTAGCTTCTGTCAAGTTTGAGTTCTTGGCGGGGAATTCATTAGCAAGGACTTTGCTTCAATATAGCCATGGCCTCAGGAAAAGTTTTTGCATCCGTTGAATATTCATGTGTGTTCCTTCAAAAGTTAAGGTCTCTCTAGCTCAAGAAGAAAAAAAAACACCAAAGTCTATGGCATTTTAATCAATTTATCCTTTAAAGTCGGTTTGGTGTTTGTCAGTCTTATATTAAAAACACCAATTTGCATCGAATATGGTTTCGTCAAGTTATTCCACAAAGGACACCCCTCCATCGTGTGATGGGATGTGTCAAAGTCTTGAGGAAAATCACAGGTGTGCTCCTCACCAGTAATGGCATGCTTGAAATGGTATCTATCTATCTTTAGATATTCACTCACCACAGAACGAGAATTTTTGCTCATAAATCCTTTCAAAGGTATGCTTTCTAAGTCGGTCTCAAAGGACTCGTTGCGAAGATTGGTTGGGAGAATACCTCGGTAATTTTACACACACAAAATGGCAGCCATCCTCGCCTTTGACAACGACTCCAGCCTCGGGGAGGCGATAGTAAGAAACACATTGACGTATATGCCGTATAGGACCCACAATTTGAAGTATTTACCACAAGGATGTGTTATTCAACTCCGCATACTTTTGAGTGAGCATTTGAAATTTCTCCTCTCCACTCAGTTTGGGTACATAGAAAACAATTCACTTGGAAATCGAGTCTTGAGACATACGACATACCTCAAACCAGGAAGGAAGGACGGACTCTTTATTTTTCTCGAAATTAATTTGCAGTCTGTCACACTCGCTCGGGACCATTAATGGCACAGCGATGATTACTACTGGGAATGGGTGATTGTCGACATAATGACAGCAAAATGGAACACACCAGACCACCCGTATCCTGTGACCCAATTTGTGGCGGGTCATATGGCTCTGGATGTATGGTATTCGGTTTCAGCTGTAATAGCATGAAGATCCCTTTTTGGCGTACACCAGAGTAGCCCGCTTCGAAAATGTTAACATTGATTCATGGATATTCCGGATGTGTGGCTATGTGGTGGTTATGATGATGATAGAGCTGCATATCGCCAGTCGGAGTGCAGTGCTGTTGAGCTTGTGCAATTGCAAAAGAAACTTAAATGAATTAATTAAATTCTGCAGCACACTTCAAACATATACGGCTTAGGAGGGTATAGCGAAGGATTCGTTTTGGGTGAGTAGAATTATATGCACATTTGGAATGGCTTGCAAATATCTCACACGCATATAGAAGGAATGTAGTCTTATACTTGTAGGTTGGGGTTGTCGAATTTGAATTCCGGAACTTGAGTATCGATCTTATTCATATGATTTCGGCTTCATTAGACCTTTTTCGAACGATAAACGTATGTACATATTCATCTCAATTATTCAGCCTATTCGTCAGCTTGCAAAATGGGTGATGACAAAGCAGTCGTTGGGTATGGGGATGG
This sequence comes from Cheilosia vernalis, assembly GCA_949126925.1. NCBI lineage: Eukaryota > Metazoa > Arthropoda > Insecta > Diptera > Syrphidae > Cheilosia > Cheilosia vernalis. The sequence continues at coordinate 11,848,503 of OX421362.1, forward strand.
TCTGTTGCCTTTTGGGAATACCATATGGTTTGTTGCTATGGAGAAAGTTATTGGTTCAATTAATACATTGATGTCGAGAGGTAGGTCATGGCCAACGGAAGTGGGTGAATGTATTTTGTGTTTTACTTATCCATTGGTATGCCTAAATTTACTATACAACAAATCGATTTTATTGGACTCTGAAACTCCGTCGAATGTCAAGTCAATTACTGAGTTGATTCCCCTCAGGAATGGCCGTTTATTGCAGTACCTACGTGAAACGAGCACAATCGGTTCTATTTCCTATTGTTTATCGAAAATGCTTAAACTGATGTATGACGCAGAAACGATTACAATCTCTCAAGCGATTTTAGGAAAACAAAGCCCACAGCAACTCTCTGGATATAATCCACAGCCCACCTATATCAGCTTCAAGGACATAAAGAAACATCTCATGTGAAATAAATAAATTGACGTACTCCTCCGCACAATTTCAGATGAGTTCCTTTTAAATTCTCCTTTGGTTTGGGTTCAATTAATTAGGTATATATTCATTTGTTCCGAAATAGAACACATTCAAAGACAGGTTAAATAACTTTTTATTGTACTGATGAAAGCCATTGCCTGCTTATTTAACAAATATTTTTAAGACTACAAAGCTCATACAAGAGTAGGAGGATATGCAAAATGCGTGGTATTATGGCTGGAAAAACCGTTCAATATATTATTGATTTATGAAAAAAGTTTCATTATTGCGTAGGTAAGTACAAATCGATGAGGATTGCTATTCAATTTAATTTAGTATAAATAATTCTATCACAAAACAGATGGCTTAGGACCGCTAACAAAGTAGGTAGCTTTTAGGAATCATTTAATGTGGATGTTTTTCTTGTATGTCAATGCTTCCATTGAATTAATGCAATGATTGTCGTTTCAATGTAAGGATGGGAAAATTGTTTTGAACTTTATTCTGAATAATCTCTATCTACTTGCATGACTTTTGCCAACGATTGTGTTGCTTTTGAAGGTTCTTGTGTATCGCTTTTTAAAGACGCCGTGCCTTTCCTTTAGTGCTTTTCAAATTTTACCGGAAAATTTAAAGTTGAATTTTATTACATTAAGTGTCAATTATCAATAAATTGACGATTGACAAATTTATCAATCAAAACAATTTTTGGTATTTTGGTATTCATTATTGGGAATGAATTGACTGTTGTGAATGCGGCATTACAGTTGACAGTTGTCTAGAGAAAACAATTGCATTGGTTTTTTTTTTTTTGACGATGAAGAACACTCCTCTGCTTTTTTGGAAATTTTTTAGGAGAAGAAGACAGCTAAGGGATGCTTATAATTCTCTAGAATTAGAGGACAGTATGTGAGTAGGTACATAACTTTGTACTTAATTAATATTTATTCTTATGAGGAGGCAATCCTTTCAGTTTTGTAAGAAATTTTCGTTTATCGAAGCCAGCGTTTTCCTATTTATTGGGTGAAATAGACGAGGAGCTAAAATCAGCAATCAGAAGGACATCGATATCAAACATCATAAAGTTTGCCAGCGCATTGCGACTTTGTGCTCATGGGTCATATCAAATAAGCGTTGGGAATGAACATTCCATAGGCCTTGCACAGTCAACTGTTTCTTTGGTCTTAAAAGATATTTTTAATGTACTACTCGAAACACACATTTGTCCGAAATGGGCAAAGTTCAGCTACTCCAATGCTGAGAAAATACGGGCTAAAACATTATTTTTTCGGATGAAGTGGAATAACAGGTATAATTGGGTGTGTGGATGGGACACATATACAAATTGCGTCCCCTAAAAAACAACTTCAACAAGCGTACTACAATAGGAAGGGATTTCACAGTATAAATGCCATGATAGTAAGTCATATCCCTAAATAAAACTTTGAGTTTTTCAGGCAACAAAGAACAGGTTTCAGGATAAGAGCACGTGAGTTGCACTACAGGAAGATGATATGGAAGATGAGGATAAAATTAATACGCCATATGATCGAATAGCTCAACATCGAAAAGTGCGTTCGGAAAACGAAGAAGCAATTCGATTTAGAAATTGAATCCTCAGGACTCTTTCATTTTTGAAATTATATGAAGACATAAAAAAAGAAAGAAATGTATTTATTTAAAACAGTTTCATTTAATTCATTTATTAAGTTTAATTTATCACATTCATGTAGGTGCTTAATTAAAATATGTAGTTGTATTTAGTATACCTACTTAATAAAAAAAAACTTGAAAATGAAATGACTTATGTTAAACAGATTACAAACAAAACTTATTTTTATAATACGCTAGTGCTCAAGGGGTTTCGTCCCTTTAATGTTGTAATGGGGATGACGACTTGGTGGAGTTCGTAATATTTTTCACATATGACCAAAATTGTTTACATACTACCACTGGGGCAATATATTTTTCATCGCCGTAACTTGGAGTTGCAGTCATTACGGACTCGTCGAAACTTTTTCCGGTTTTCTTCGGTTGGGTTTGTCTTATAAGCTAACTAAAATTAATTCAGTAGTCTTCATTTATCGCATTTTGCGTTGTGTTAGAAAGAAAAGGAATAAATAAATAAAGATCAAATTATTACTTTAAATGAATTTAAATATAGTCGATAAGGTTTTGTTTTTGCTTCTTACGCTTTAGCAAATGGATTTTTAGCTCTAGTTTTCTATCCCCTCTTTCATTTTCTTTGTTTTCTTAATAAGTCTTCAATTTCCCTGTTTTTAGTTTTATAATAACATCGCTCTGTTAGACACTTTTCTTATTCAATATTCCTCATTGTTTGTTTTATATCACCCATGAGTCTCGTCAGTTGTTGGTAAAACTCATTTTGCTCAGCAGTTTGCTCCTCCAAGAGATTTTGCCATTCCACCATTATATGTGGATTTGTATGTGCAGCCTTTGTTTTTGTTTGGATGTGCTTCCTCCGCAGATTGTTTGTCAACACTATCACTCGTTTTCAATCATTAGTTGAACCAATCGCTCCAATTGTTTTTTGTTGCTTACAACTTTTTCCCTAAAGTTGAATCTTCTGAGTGAGTTGGCCGATTCTAACGAAGTAAATTGTAAAAATGTTACCCCACATAAACACTAGGTTAAGTCAGAGAAATGGAGACGTGATGCACTAACAATTCCAGGTCCACATATTAACGAACAAATTTTTGTATTTAAAGATAAAAATGTTTCTTTAATAGCGACAGAGCACTTTAGCTCACTAAGAATTTAAGACGCATTAATTTAAAGCTTTCCACGTTTTAAGGTTTATTCAACAGGTCTTTCGCTTTTCCTTAAAGTGATTTTTTATAAGGGCTTTAATTTCCTAGAGGACAATCACTTTGTTGACAAGTCGTTTAAAGCGTTTACAGAGTCCGACAGAATTTATCTTGTAACGTTGAGGAGACTGATGGAGCTATAGTTTTCGAACTTTAGAGAGTCTTTTTTCCTTCAGACCGTTGAAACGATGCTGTGACTTTATTTTGTAAAGGTTTTTTACCAACCAAATATTGAGAAGGGCTAGTGTATGTTTCCAGCTTCCTTAAACAGACCAGCCGGCAGAAGTTTTGCTTCAGATCCAGCAGGCGAATTAGAATGAGTCAGATACTGGCACACTGTCTAAGTTTCGAAGTTGTGGGAAGAAGTCTTGGCTTGGTGAATGTCAACAACCAACAGTAGATTCTCTAGAAAAAAAAATCCAGGAGATTGAATTTGCTTTACGTATATTTTTTTTTGTAGGTACATTATGGAAAAAAACATAAATTATACCCCGCAGGTATCTGAAACGTTTAAAACTAAGAAAACTTAAAAAAGAGAACGCGTCGAAGGAAGGCTGAAAAAATATACTCTACAACTCCTCCGATTCCATCGGAGCTTGGGTATTTTCCTTCAAATACCTTCTTCATGCCTCATCGCGTTGTAATTTTTTTTTTTTTTCGAATTCCTTTGGAGCTCCTTCTTTAATCATCGGCTGTTCTGCAGTAGCAAATCCCCATAAGCAACGAAGGTCCTTCGAAGCAATTTTAAAGAGGATTCCACACATTACCTTTACATAAAAGAGAACGCAACACAATCTGCACTTTTGTTTAAGGCATTCAACCTTTCATTAATTAAGGACATTTCAATATAAATATCCCTACATTCCTTCCTATATGTGATTGGAGTATAGGTATAGGAGATTGGATTTTATGCGTACCCCATAGGTATATGTAGTTCAATGTCGCAATATGTTTGCCAACGTCAACACACAACAATACATTTTCCTTGAGGTAAACTATTTATAACAAGGAAAATATGCTGTCAGTTTACACGTTCGGCCATCCCATGGGCTTTCCTGTTGGATCCTGCATACACACAAAATAACACAAAACCATGTTTTTTTTAAAGTCTGCCTACCGTCGGTTGTGATGGGTCTACTGGAGAAACATTTTAATCGGGCAGTTGTATCCCTCTCAAAAGGAATAGAAGGCCGGTAGCAGCCGAGGCAATCCTTTTCGTAACGACAACTCGCACAGAAGCCCTTCGGGATATACACAAACACATCTTGTCCTCTTCGTGTAGTACATTCGTTTGGTGTCCCTACCTTTGGCGTATTTGAATTCTGTCGTCACTTTTACCAGACACTCGGTATTTATGGAATGAATTACCCAAAAAGATCTCAAAATTAAAAAACGAGGGTTTGCTGCTACTGTATGTAGGTACATTAGAAACAAAGTCACCTAAATTAGATGTGCGAAAAAAAACAACAAAAATTCAGAAATATTAAAATATTCCTTTTCGGACGAAAGTTCCGGCGACGGAAGAAATAAAAACGACTGAATTGCCTTCGAAGATGAAGTTTTTCCGTTTTCCCTTGACGGTAAATAGGAAAACTTTGCGACATTAAGCAACGTAAGGTTCATCGTTGTGGAATGATCCTACTGTTTCCAATGTCCGTCCTTGTTTGCCATGGAAATATGGGAGATATTACTGTTTTAATGGTGTTTATATAAATGCGTTTATTTATTGTAATCTTCTTTTATTAAATTATCAATAAATATTCGTATATTTTGTTTATTCTGCAAAATAGGTTGGAGGGAAACATGAAAATACTATGAATAATGTAGGACTAGTTCCACTTGTAAACGGTAATACTCAACATTACCAAAATCGGTTGCCGTGCCACAGCTGTTGCGGACATTTCGTTCGCAATACACAATAAGTTGTGGGAATAGATTTGGAATATTCAGACAAATTGGTCGGAGTGATAATGAGTGAATACAAAAGAGAAAATTAATCCTATAAGGATGACGAATATATTTTCTGTCATATATAATTAAGTTCATGGTCAACACGATTGAAGTGAAAGACGTTTTGGGTATTTGAAATGAACATGAAGATTGACATACAGCGGGGAACGCCTGAAATATTTTTTGTTTTGTTTCATTCTGCCTTAAGAACAATAAACCACCATCACCACCACTAGGTCTTCTGTCTTTGCCATTAGACCAAAAATCCATATCCAAAAAATTTTCCTTTTTTTCACTTCATGCATATGACACTATACACATCAAAAACACACAATGTGAAAACAAACTTGTGTGGGATTTGCATAAAAAATAAATTCAAATACTAAAACTCTTTTCTATTCAGTAAATTTATTATTTTCTGTACTACAAACTACTCCGAAAATCATCAACGAAAACAAATCCTAAATCCCATGTTAAGGGTTCACAATAAATCACTCTTATCGTTGTCATGGTTTTTAAATTCAATTTATCTGAATAAAAAAATAACAGAAAACGCCAGAAACATTCCGATCTAGAAATTCGGATCCAAATTGCTGTTCATCCCAAAATAAAACTAAATTTCATGCTGCGAATGGGTGAGCGGTCAGCGCTTTCAATGCAGCATACCCTGTACCCTCACCCTCAGTAGTGGCGTTTCTATTCCCTAACGTACATCGTAGCATTCCTCTGTAACTGGTAAAATAGTAATACAAAACCGACAAGCTCTGCAGGATGCAATTCAACCTCAGATGTAGAAGGAAAGTAGACAATTAATTTAAATCATTTAAATGAAATGAAATGAGTCATTGTTCCGATGACTCTTTACGAAATCTTAGAGCCTATTCGAACAGAAATTAGTTCCCTGTTCCCCAACACTTTTGTCCATGGTGAATCTTGGTGGCAGATATTTTTGACTGCGGTTACAAGTTACAATGTAATTTGGTATAGGACCAGATGTTCACTTTTTGTTGAGCGTTCGAATCACAAGAGGTAAAAATAAAAATACACTACAGAAACTTCAGAAATATTATAGAGGGGATATATTGTGCTACAACAAAATGATTTTGAAAAGTGCAGAATTTTTCCTAAGGTGTTTTTTACTTGTGAATTGCATCAATTGCTTTGTTATGAAAATGAACTCCCAGGATTTTTGTATTATTATATTTGTTCGATTGAAGGTTTTTCCAGTCGCGCAATAGGAGAATTCGGTTACCGTTTTCTTATAAAGATCGGGGAGAGTCCCAGTTCTGTAATCTAATGTTTGATGAGAGACAAACTTCAAATGAAAGCACAGATATCGTATTAAATGCTGCGTCATTTGTCATTTGCGTAGAAAAATTTCATAGCATAAATTTCGGCTGGCCATTTTTTGGAGGCTGCCATTTAAATGCGTCACTGAATGGCACAAAATTCATGCCATTTGGTCTGACATTTTCCTAATCATTCAAAAGACGCCAAAAATGTTATCCCAAAAATGGCGATCACACAGAACGACGGCTTTGTGGTGAGATTTTTACGTCAGAGCGCCATTTAAATGACCCGAAAAAATTACGGTGTAATCGCAGCTTTTCCTTTCTCGCTGAACTAGGAATTTTCCCGAATAAAACTAATAATAATAATAACAGTTAGCGCAACAGGTCTGTAGGGACCCTGGGCCTAGCTTCTCGCAACCATTCGTTTTGTGTGAGTTTTTAATTTTTGGAACGAATGGAAGGGATCTACAATTTTATGCCGGTTCCAAACGGGCCGATTGAGAAGCTCTTTCATGACAGTTATACTCTCGGAGGTTTGTCAGACGTTCGCGAGAGGTGGCGCAGTGAAAAAAACTCTTAGTTGGAATTTGGGTTTTTGCGGGATTCGAACCTGGACCCCTCGCTTAGTAGTCCAACACACTAACCACTAAGCCACTGCGACCTGAACAAAGCTATAAGAAGAAAAAAAACTCCACACGAACAATCTTCAAAAATTTTCGTGAAAAACACCCCTTCAATTGGTAAGGTGCTCATGAGTGAAAACAGAAATGTGAAAGTATAGCATTGTATCCTTTCTAACTCCACTTTGACCGCATGCAGCGCTTCAGGTGGGTATTTAGGTAAGGACTTTTATAGAAATAAACCAGCAATTCAAAGGTAAAACTGAATCCAGAACGAATGACTTTAGTTTGAATGAATACAATTATTATTATTATCTTGCGTATGTACAGCGAAACCACTTGCAAAGAGGAAATTATTATATTCACTTTACATGTTCAACCGCCTTGATTATGTCCTCTTCATGTGGTACTAGTTGATACTGATTCTGAGAACGAATGTTGCGGTGTGGTTTTAATGCTGCTCCTAGACTATGTGTATTTACATGCATAAATTTTGGATTAATATCCGAAACGACAAGGCTGCATCCGGTACCGGTATATGTAAGGTTGTAGTATCTTATTTAATCTGTATTAAAATTTAAGTAATCGGAGATTGCGGCTGCGGCTATCTATACTTAAATTGATAATCGAAAATAGTGGTTAAGGTTGTTAATTGCAAGTAGATTTTAATGGTGTATTAATGTAGAACAATAAATAAACCGAAGCCAAAACGAAGTGAAGCCGTGCATAGAATTGAATCCCAAGATGACTCTGTCTTCGTGGTGACAGTGACAGATTAGAGAAATATATTGTGAGATAAGTTTAACTCTTTAAGTTTCGGCGAGGGGATAAAATCTATTATTATTTACGTTCAAATAGGATCTGTATCTGACAAGGGATAGAGAAGCTGCACCGACTTTCTGGCCATAGGCAAACATGTCTCCACGTCCCCAAGTCCGCTTAACTTAAATGTGTATCCATTCGTGCCATAATGCAACAAAACAGAGTACCGACTACCGTCAACAAAATGTTCTTTCAATTCCATTCTCAGTATTAATTATTTGAAACAATGGCAATGAACGTCAGTAGCATTAATTAAATGTAGCGCACAAATTGCTGGTCTACTAACGATTCGAAACGTTTCCACAGTCCGTTGATACATGCTTCGAATCAGTTGTATACCCCAAAGCGATTTTAAGTAAACCTATTGACAGAGTGTATTAATATTCCCAATTAACATGTGACACCAATGTTTGAGAATGTTATTTTATTTATTAAATTAAACCTAGCTTCAAGGCAATCGGCAGAACACATCACCACCAAATAATACTCAATTATTCGGCATACATTTACATTTATCAAACAATGCGAATAATAGATCTGTGGAATTATTAATGCCAACCGCCAATTATCCAACTATAGTGGGATTTCAATCACACCAACGCCAACGCCAAACCAACACCACGACCCATCCCATACCCTTGCTGTTGTTCGTTCCACCATTGTAGCGATTGCAGCGAAAATCAATTTTACCACTCATTAAAAGCCAGCAATTGCAGCACCAGGACTTTTTCTATTTACATACACCTACAGCGAGCAGTGCTACAATCTACATGCTCCTTCCGCTTCTCTCTATCTTTTTCATTAAATATGCAAATACGAAATCGGCGAGATAATTACGCTTAGAGAAGCAGAATAAATACATTTACTTGAGTGTGCACAGGATTTGTATGTAAATAGCGGTGTGCCATCAATTCCAAAGAAAAAAAAAATACCTTCGAGATGTATTGTACAGGTGACACGTCACATATGTGGTGGGCGCGATTCGACATTGACCGATGGTAGAACTATTTACCAGAATCGATTTATGTCACCGGCTTCATTATGTTCCCAAGTGTGCGGAACTTCCTTGCAACTAAATAATAAATTGACAGCAACTGGGTACGATCTATTATTGTGCTGATTATAAACGATGATCTCAGTTGAAGCGTTAGTCGGGTGAAAGGTACGAGTATATGAGCGAAAATTCGAAGGAACGTGGAAGATATACATAATGGTAGGACGGTGGAGTGGGATTGGTTAAATTAAAGGTAGTCATTAAAAGTCTATTATTTAAGCAGTTTCGAAAAAGAAAATTGTAGCAAGAGTTCTTTGGCCCCTTGTTGTACTCTCTCTCTCTCGTGAACCGCGAACCTATAAAGCTTCCACATAACAAAAATTAGATTGCTCCTATTTCGCGTAGCCACCGATATTTGGTTAAGCCTAGTATGCTGCTCGCGCTTAAATTAAGCCCCGATACAAAAATGTCTCCAAAGATAAAATTAAGCAAAGCAGTAAAGCCAAGCAGTACGCAGTTCAAGCTAAATTTCTGAGCCTCGAAAACCCTCTACAGAATTTAAGTAAGCGTATTAATGCAAAATACATTTTTCCACAGCTAAATTTTGACAGATCAGAGAAAATAAATAAATAGAAATAGTACCAATGGAGAATCTTCAACACAAAGAAATTCGTTGTTTTTAATTTAATTTCTTTTAAAATGTGAAATTTCTTTAAAAAGTACCAAGTCACGAAAAAGAGCAAGTCAATCAGCTGTGCCAACACATTTCTTTTTTGACGGAACTAACACTGTCAAAATTAAGCGGACTGGTGGAGAGAAACACTGGAGAGGCGCTTAATTTTAGCTTTCCTGGCACGACAGCATTCTAGGCTTAAAGTTAAAAAAAATCTGTGAATTTTAATTCATGGTGGTCGAATGTTCTCCTAGAATGTTCATTATGTTGCGACAAAGTATGTTACATATTTATTTGCGATATCGATTAGATGTTAAAGATTAAAGTGGCTCAAAGTATCTCGATGTCCATCCACGCACTTTGGGGTATTTTTTCAGGTCTCTGAGAGTATCGCCCAATTTTTTTATGTTTGACAGATTTGTATTATTCGGAAAAAGATTCACGTTAAATTAGCCTTCAATATAAAAATCGCAGTTTCTTTATGTTTTAACTAGACATTTTTTTCTGGAAGTTAAATCAATTTTTTTTTATGGACATTTAGTGTGTTGCAATGTAAGTCGAAGGTTTTTTCGTCAGATTAATATTATTTCCAAAGTTTTAACGCTTTGTTTCTGTTGCACGGAACGTATTCTCGATCCGAAGCAACTGGTCTTGTATCATTGCGAAAATGCTATAGTGCAACTTTTTTTGCACTACAAAAACAAAATATACTCGGCCTTACTAATAATCAATCACTAATGTCGACAACTAGTTAGATGTCAGCTTTACTAAAAATGTACAGCTTTTGTGAAATGGTACCAATAAACAATTAGACCTCCACATTTACTAGTCCTACAACTTTCTTAGAATCTATTACATTTGTTGTCATTGCAGAATTCAAATTTCATAATTTGTTTTCGTGAAAAACAAGGTCAATGGTCTCTTTCACAAGGAGGATTTTATTCTAAAAGAAGGAATACATAAATTGCAATTAAATTTGCCCAACACATATCTTTCCAATGCTCTTTGAGACTTATTATAAGCAAAAAACAAAACACAAAATAGGAAATGCACAAAATATCCGCTGATCTGTCAAATATCATATGCAAATCAGTAATGCCCTATCGTTCGATCGGGCACAATTTTCAGTACTTTTATGGTACGCTTTCCATTGTTTTCTAACACTACCTCGCGATTTCTTTATGAGTGCATTTGTGTCGTAATAACATCTCTTTCAAATTATTCAATAAACGGAGCACAGTTTATTTGAATGGTTTCATTTATTTGTAGGCTGACGATGCAAATCAAAACTTATTAGTGGTCTAAACATCACAATTGCGTCGTAAGCAAGTGAATATTTTTGAAAATAGAAATAATAGCTGGCTCATTCATTTCAGAATAAATTACAATAGCACGTAGGAAGCGTGTTAAGAACTTATCGCTTCCGGGTTTGAAAATAAATACAATTTAACCTATAAAAAATTGTAAGGCTTATAATTACTGAATTCGGGAAATTTAGAAACCGACAAAAGTTGAAATTCGAACTGAAAAATATAAAACGCACATTTTTATTCACAAATATTCTCGTACTACTACTACCTGTTAGTCTTTTACCCCTCCAGAAGATAATAAACTTGTTATTTTGCATGTATTTTGCTGAGTGCTCATAATTCTATTTTTATAATTCTATACTAGCTGACCCGGCGAACTTTGTTCCGCCCAATTTCTTTAATGTAATAAAAATAATAATTTCGAGCGTGCACAATGCTAATGCTACTTTATGTAATTCGGTCAATTTCACGTTCGAAGTTTTTTCAAAAGTTATAGTTATGCAATAGAAATGACTAAAGTATAGCAATGTCGATGTCTTTCATTCGCAAACTTGCGGTGCATTGATGTTTCACAACAAAATTATAACTGGGCCGACTTACAATTTCAAATTGTGTAGCGGTAAGCACGGAATATCTAAGGAATTCAAAAATTTTAAATTCTACATATTTTTTGTTGCACCTATTGGAAGTGGCACTATCCAGTAATTTTTTTTCAAAATGCGATTCTCCATACTAAATTCTATCCCTATAAGGTATTGAGTTTTCTCGACAAAAAGTAGCATAACATGTTCTTTTTTAAACCAAAAATAATAAAAATCTAGCGATTTATTCCCGAGTTATGAGTGCACATACGGACGTCAGTCTTTTTTATATATAGCTTTACCCACTTTCAGATTTCTCAAAGTGCTTTATTTGGACCATGTCCATTTATGATTTTACCTAATTATACAACTTTATAGAAATAGCGTTTGATTTGATATTTGAATGAAAGGTGCCACAACCCGTTTTGCGCTTATGGTTTGCAAGGTATCACCTTTAGGATGGTGTCCTATCTTTCAACCGGGAACCAGCCATAAACATGCACAATATTTCATTGAAAAGAGTTGTGTGGTTTCGGAGATCGACGACAGCACCAGCTATCGGGTCCATAGCCCAAGTGGAAATTGTTGGTTATAGTGTAAGCGATGTTCCTACATTTCTGACATGCTTCCGTAACAGTAGATAACAGTGTGCATAGTGTATCAGAGTGCTTACTAAAGGGTTTTTCAATAAGAGCGCTACAAAAGTTTTTTTTGAAACAAAACAAAAACGGTTTTGGATATCAATGAAATTCTTTATTCCTGTGAAAGTACGTTCGATGCCATTATGTATGGAACTCGATTTCTTTTGCATGGCCACTACGGGCACGCTTGCAGAAGTCCAGACGCTGAACCCAATTTACGACGGTTTTCAAGAATAAATCGGCCGATACTGCTGCAATTTCATGTTCGATATTCCTACGAAGTTCATCAATCCTCGCTGGCTTGTTGCCATAGACCATAGACTTGACGTAGCCCCACAGGAAATAGTCTAACGGCGTCAAATCGTCCCTGTTGAAAAACCCTTCATTTCCAGTGCAGAATGGAACGTTGGCCAAAGTGAGGAAAAAGTTTTAGCTTATAAAATTACTATTTCGGGAAACACATATTTTGGGTATGACTTGTTACCGGAATGTTCCCGAATTTAAGTGAGCTGTCAAATTAGTTTTCATGTGTTTGTAAACTGGTTCGCACGAAAAAGAAAATGTGATATAGAAATACTGGTACCTTCCCTCTTTAATGGGGATGCTAAAGTATCTACCTAAACGAACAAAGTGTCATGAAAATGGTAATGGAGGTAATATAATGCGAATTTAATAATTGCATATCTTCGTACCCGAGTGCAAAATATTTTAACGAAAATCTGTTTTACTACAAATACCACGCGCTAAAGAAATATTCAGGATTCAGATTCAGCTGGCCCGGCGAAATACAATTGCAATAACCGCAGCGATTTACTTGTCGGCCAACCTACCGCTTTTTCACTGAAGTGCTTTATGGTACATAGCATTTTTCGTTCCATTTACGGGTGCGTACACGTACAAAGCGAGAGGTTTGCCGAAACGTGAGCACGCCACATACAATTGACCATGTGAGAAACATGGAACGCTATGCTGATGATGATTGTGTTGTTGTCTATCTCGGTCTCCAGTACGGACGACTGCATGGTATTCTTTCCTGAAGTTCCGAAATATTCTATCGATTGTTAATATTCCGATCTGACTGTTCGTCCTGATTTTCTGCGACGTGAAACGTTTGACCTTCGCACTGGCGGCATGATCAAATTTGTCTTGGAATCGCCGAATCCCACACAAACTTTCATCCCCTATATCATCCTGTCAAAGTTTTGTTTTCGAGACATAAAGTAGCCTATGGCCTTCCTTGGGCCCAATCGAAACCATCAAGCTCAAAATCTTTAAAAACTAACCATCCTCTTTCGAGTTATGTGCGTAAAAACTCAAAACGCTCAACAACTCCTGTGTTGCCTATCATCATCATCATATCAAACATTTCAACTTACTCACTCTCATACTAATGCAAGGATCCTGAAAATATTTGGCAAACAAAAATGATGCATTCAAACAACATCAAACAAATCGAAGTATCTACTCCATTTCAAAAAGCTACTTAATGTGACATGTTAAACATAAGCAATCTTATTACCTAGGTGTATTTAAAAAAAAAAGAAATTTCAAAATTGTTTGCAACAACAATTTGCTCGCAAAATAATTAAAATAATTGACAACAACAATTGGCATTAAAATTAAATTTTTTTTTTTTTTGTATATGAAGTATGACTACTCGATTTCCACCTCGTTTATTTTTTCTCAAAGTGCATTTCCCCATACAAACTTTCATAACCTTTTTCATCCCCTCAAAGTTCTGTTTTCGAGACAAAAAGTAGCCTATAACCTTCCTTGGTCCAAAACGAAACCGTCAAGCCCAAAATCGTTGAAATCCAACAATCCTTTATCGAGTTATGCGCGCACACACGGACTTCATTGCCTTTTATATATATAGATTTTCCGCGAAGTGAACCTTTTCACACCAACCATTGGCTCATTAGAGATCCTCATTCTCGGTAAAGAAACTCCTTTTGCAAAGAGTTTTAATAGGGTTTGAGTGCAACAAAATATCTACCTGATTCGCCTGAGGTACTGAGAATTGTTGAAAAATTGTATGAGCCGTCCAAACTTAGCTAAGAAGATATTTTTTCTGTTTGCGACGACTGTCAAGAAAGTCTTGGAAATATCCCAAACTTATATTACATAAATTAAATTCGTTGCTCGCAAACTATTTACAAAGGAAAACCAATCAAAAAGCAAGAACTAGCGGTTAAACAAGATAAAACAGAGAAAAATATATGCTTCACGTGTTTACAAATAAAACAAAAGAGCAATATTTTTCAATATTTTGCATATATTTGTACAAATTTGTGATTGTTAGACTTAAAAACCATTTGCATTGTTGTATTGCAATGAATAAAATTAGAAAATATTCACAATTTACTAAAATGAATTAATAATTGTTGTAAACGCTCAGGCTGAACACCATCTCTCCTATTACGAAATTTACTACCGTGATTTTGGATGGTTGGGCAACACTTGTCTTCAAAATGACATAAGGGAGGATTTATTTAGCTAATGTCCGAGATAAACATGGCTTTCTCAACACTAACATTTAACCCTACAGTTAGCGATAGTCTGGCGACTATATTTGTTTATTGGTAAAGGGATTTTGGAAAGTGTGGAGTCTTTTCGTAAAGTGCCAGACTAAAGTTGATTATTGGTAAGGCCGACTGACTAGAATTTCGCTGCACTTTTGCACTTTATCTATACCCTAATCCTATTTTTACAGAAAAATAGGTACAACAGAGTAAAATGCAGCCTTGTCAAGTTGACAGATTGCCAAATTGTGAATTCCTGTGTGTAGCTCTCGGAATAAGGAATAGGATATCCTCGTCAAGATAAAAAAATTATGTTATTATAATCTTTCAGAGAGCGGAGATATAATTTTGGAAGATGTTGCTGAAGTATTTTTTTCTTTTTCGCATTTTTTTTTTTTTGAATAATAAATAAGGACCTAATTGATTTTAAGTTTCAGAAAATAAAATTTCAGAACAAATCTCAATTGTCCAACTGGATCTGTTATTTGTGTCATTTTTGCTAGAGATGAGAAAACGTGTGTTCACGAACAGATAAAAAATAATAGAATTTCGCTATTTTACGTGGCCTGTTACAGAGAATCGTGAATACCCAAATTTGTTGAAACAAATAAGATGCATTGATGAATTGATTTTGATTGATCTGTGGCTGCAAATATTTCCGACTTAAATTATTTTGGTCATTTGCATTTCCAGTTTTGGACACAAACTTTATTTACAAGTGGCAACTGTGCTTACTATACGTGGGTTGGATATTGGATAGTGGTCACTGAAGTTTTGCAATTGCCGCAAATGTGGTCAAACAGTGGTTTAATATTCCCCTAAGATATAAAATCAACTACTTAATGTGTTTGCCACAAGAGTTTTATTAAAAGAAAAACCAATCGTCCGTCACCCAAGGAGGTCCCTTTTATTCTGACACAATTTCCTGTCAAATTATAAACATATTTATATCAGTGATGGAAAAGCGGATACAATGGTATCTTTTTGGATACAATCAGTAAAAAAAAGTTACACAGATACAATTCACTCGAATAAGTTACAATTTACCAAACATTTGTTTGCTGCCAAATAATGTCCAAATCATAAAACACTAAAACTGTAACGACTGGAGAATATTATTATTTATTACATATCGTTTGTGGAAGACCTCCGTGGAAGAATAAATTTCGAAGGCAAAGTGTAAATTCAGTAATGCATCACTGGTAACATGATGCTTTGCAAAGTGTTAATCAATGCAACTATTGGCGTGATGGCAAAAATAGTAAGAAAAATGTCGTAAGAGAAAGAAAAACGGCATATTCTGAAATAATTTTGGAATTCATCGTCTGGATATTCTTCTAGAACTGTGAAATAGTCTTTATTTATAGGAATTTTCCTTCTTTTAAATCTGTTTATTAAAGTCCGTAAGCGTTTCGACCGCTTTCTTCTTGCTTCAAACATAATAAAAATAAATGGATCATCTTTACGATATCGACCAACATTTTTATGATTTGATAGTGCTAATAATGAGTATCGTACTACAGCCTACTTCAAAAATTTAAAATCTTTAAAAAATGGACCAGTTTAAATGTTTGGAAAAAAAATTAAAATTTAATTTGGTAATTTTATGTTTATGAACTAACTCAAGGAATACTTTCAATCAGAGACAATACTTTCAATACCACATTCTTCGGCTGGTGTGGAAAGAATTTTTGCATATCTTATGTAATACAAATCGACTTCAGCTGAAAAATTTTCAGTGCATTGAAACCAAGAATTTGTTTAGAAATGACGCAAGTCATAATATTAAAACTGAAAATTTTCTTTGACAAAAAAAACTCACAAATAAAAGTGATATTGATCAATCGGCACTAATAAGCAAAAATCCTGAGTTGAGACAGAACTCTTATTATTATTTTGTCCCTTAAACGTTTGAACTCCTTTTATTATTATGGTCATATCATATGGTATGTCACCGATAAGGTTTTCGAAATATCCATTTGTTTTATTTAAAATGCCAGGTAGGGAAAATATTTGTTTTTTAAATCACGAGCTAAGTAAATATGTAGTAAAAATAGTAAGTGCGCATATTTAACTCAATTTTCGTATAGCTACGAATTTCCACAACGACAAAGTTACACTCGAGTCCTAAAAGTTACAATTTCGACTTGTGAAAAGTACTATCTGAAAAAATAATTTGCCATCACTGATTTATGTATTTACCTGCACGAAGAAAATACGTTTACTAATGAGAGAATATCTTCAACAGAATCAGGATCATCAATTTAACAAAATTTTTTTAGCCCATATTCATCCTAACATAAAAAACAAACTGAAATAAATGTATTAGGTAATAGTTAGCTCCAAATGCAGCCCTTATTATTTCCCTCAAATAAATGTCAGTAGCGATGAATACATTTTTATTTAGGCGCACAATTTCCGGTATGCCTCGCACTGTTTCATTTTTCTGGTAGAATTTATGTTGGTTTTGATGTGATGTTTGTTTTTTCCTTTTTCAAAACAATTTATGATATTTTTTTGATTTTTGATTGCATTTCAAAGAGCTTCCTCAATACTCAATGGGATAATCTGATTTGTGATACATACTTGGTTAAATGGACTCCAAAAAAAATAAAAAAATTTCGGACTGTCCCAGCACGTACGTGAATGAATTTTAATTTCCGGATTGCGGTTTTAGTTTTTACATTTATATGGTATGGTATAGTCTGGCAGTAGTTTTGTCGGTTCCATTTTTTTTATCTACGTGTAGGAATATAAAATATAAAATCATATTAATTAGTTGACAAATATTTATGGCACGATTATTTGTGGTAGGTTTTTCATCATGCGTGTGCTGGGAATTGGGTCAACAGGACATTATGCAATTTATTTTGTCACCTAGTTGTGTACTGCTTACATGGTACTTGCTTTATTGAATTTTGAAATTGGTTTTAAAATTGATTTTAAAATTAATCGGACCACTAATGCAGCCAGTGGATGTGACCTTGACCTGGGCGTAACTTCTTTTAGGTAGTTCTGTTGAAAAATGCGGAACTGCACTGACCAGTGCACTGACTCGTAAGAATTTGACGCCCTGCTCAATGCTATGTTAGCATTGGAAACACAAGAATTCCAGCCGCCCTCTTGAACCCCTTCAAATAAAATCTCCAAGAGTTGCACATGAATAATGAACAAGTTCTATTACCTAAATACCACAACACTACTATGACCATTCACTGGCTTAAATGAAAGTTCAATCTATTCATGAGGCAACCCATTCAAAGGACACTTATCCTATTATGAGAATCCCACGAATTCGGAAAATCTGTGAAAAAAAATGGGCGGAATAGAAAAATGACATCAACCCTGCATACATTCACCAAACCATACCCGTATATAGCCATGCTGAGTATCGCCATCGTTAAGCTGCAACAGTTTGCCATTGGAACATTGGAAAAGGAGCATAAATCCACTTCCGATAGAGTGAGCAATAGTCACTGTCACTTGCCGCAGACTCTATGCAAGGGTGAATATTATTCTAGAGGTGGACCCCAAATCGATAGGTGCTTGTCTTGTTCCGCACCTTCAAGTATACAAGAAAAGTGATAACGAAAATAGATGCAAAAGAAAATATCGAATGGCATTTTTTCGGTCCGTCTGGAGTAAGGATTATTTATAGCCTCTTCGGCTTCGGCTATTCACTGATGTCCTGCGTTGGATAGTCATTCGTGTGTATTTATGCGCGTATTCCTACAATTTAATGATTAACTCTCGACTGTCCTGGGTATAAATCCTTGTCTTGGTAGTGGACTTCAGCTCGTGCTGATCATGATGGTGCTTCATCATCTGCTCGCCACGGCACAATCATTACCATTCTCACGGTCTGTGAGTGGGTAATTTTTATTTGTGCGTCTCATGGTGAAGCTTTTTATCCTTTGGTTAGCTCAGGGATTTTCATCTTATCTTCGGAATTCTATATGTATATAGTGTATAGGATTGCCTTACGAATTGGAGTAGTAGCAATTAGATTGAGAGCGAAAGAGAAGGGGAATTTAATTAAATTAACAACGCTTCTTCCAGATACGAAATTGGAATAGACATCCTCTTGCCTGCAGAGTTGCTCTGGTAGATTTCTGTTTTTGTTTCTGATTTTGTTTTAAATTCCAAGATGGCATCACCACCGACAGCAATTAATTGAAAAATAGTAAATCGAGGAAGCTGCGACAGCGACACTTAAATTTAATAAAAACATTTGAATCAAGTAGAAATCCAATTCGCTGAAGGATATGGGTCGTTGAATTCGTCTTTGACGGTACCCATGCGGGTATTTATTTGCTTACATTGCAAAGGCGATAGGTATGCCTCGACTAGTGAAAAAATATTTGGAATTCATATTCGAAGGACCTACAGAAGCGGTACGACTACGCACACAAATGTTTACAGATAAACAATAGTGTTTTGTGTTAATTAAGTATTAGGTAGGTATATCGTACAGCATTGAAACCACCATTAAAAAGGGGTGGAAAGACTCTTTGGTAGAATCAGTTGTTAATAAACGTCTGATGGGAAAATATTTCTTCTCAAGTCAACAATAGATAAATTTGATGGGTGTTCATACAAAAATGCTCTAAAAAATGTAGAGAAAATCATTTAACATTTCATTTGATCAAAAATGTGTCTTAGAGAAATTATCCCTTTAAATAAATTGCTACTTCACATCGGGGGAAGTTTCAACTCCATTTGGACGGACTGTATAAAGTTTGCGCTCTCGTTAGGGTAAGTACGTCGATCATTCGCCTAATATATAAGTGCGGAATAAAAAAGAACATTGAAAACTACAGGTCAATCTCGATTTTATCATCCGTTGAAAAATGTCTGGAGGAAATAATAGTTAGCCGAATAAGCAATTTCATGACCAAACACAAAGTGCTTCACCCAAACCAACCCGGTTTTCAAAAAATAAAAGTACTGGTTACTGGATCCCTACTAACGGAGTTTACAAATATGATTCATGCTAGTCTAAAAAAAAAGCCATCACGTCCTTGGTCCTTGTATACTATTTATCGATTTCAGTAAAGCGTTCGACACTCTAACGTACAACAAACTGTTGAAAAGTATCAGCAGAAATGGTTTAAAAGGCGTTCTGGCTAACTGGCTTAGAAGGTATCTGGCTGATAGAATGCTAAAAGTCAAAGTTTCTGATACTGTGAGCAAAAGTCAAACCATTCAAGTACACTCAGAAAAAAAAAGTTGTTGGGCGAAGAATTTTGAGATTTTTAAAAATATTAAAGCAAAAAGTTCTTGCTTTAACAATAATTTCTTATAAGAAGAACTGGTTTTTAAGTTTTCAAGAATCAAATATTCAGATTAAGAATAATATGCTTGCCATAACTATTTTCTAAGAATATTGGCAACAACATAATTGTTAAATCAGAAATGTTGATATTTATGTTCATTTTAACCAACGACAATTGTTGGCATTACAATTTTTTTTACGTGTACGATGTACCACAAGGTTCCAAACTTTGCCCTATTCTATTCAACCAACAAACTTTTGCGATTATTCAAAAAACATTTCTGCATATGCCTACGCACATATTCACATTTTGTGAAATAAATATTATAAATTTTGAATTTGTTGAAACTGCTACAGTAAATTTTTTTTAAAACAAATTAAATTGAATTTAAGAAATATATAACTTTAATTGTAAGATCACATCGAAATCGAATGTCTAAACAACCGCCTGCAAATAAGCACTTTTCTGGTAGAAAAATTGTAATGAACCAAAGTGTTAGTAGTAAAAAAACTTGAAACTAGATCAACGGTTGTCACATTGGTCATTTGTGACCGAATTTGGTCATTTAATTTAATTTAATTTGGTCACATTGTCATGTCTCAAAGAAGCTCGACTTTAATGTTTATGCAACTTAGAGCGCTTTTCTTTTCGTCCTATTGTTCTAGCGTTACAAATATTTCTGACATTTTTTTGTCATTTTCAGTTATGTACATTTGGTCATTTTTATTTTCAATTTTGGGCACAAACTTTATTTTGAAGTTGCAACCGCGGGTTGATCGTGCGAAATGCTCGTGATGAAAATTAATTATGCGAGAAAATAAGCCCTCTGAAATTCTGCGGTCCATCTACTTAATAATGTAATAATGTGCTAAATAGTGACTTTCCTGAAGAAATTCTTAACGTAGGTAGTCTTTATGCTGCTCTTAAATAAATAACAAACAAAAACGAAAACAACTCGAAAGATTTTTTTTGCTTTAAACCTAAAAATAGCTCCTCTCAAAAAATGATCCCTCTCCGCCGAAATACAAAATTGACGTCTCTGCGTGTACCATCAAGCACCACCTATTGCTGCAGAATCTCTTTTAGGCATATGCAATGGGATACCTTTAAGTACCAAACTGTCGTTAATGGAATACGAAATCAGATAATAATACCCACAGGCGACATCTAATGAGTGAACATTCTGATTGCCTATAGCCATTGGTGATAATTAATCGAGAGGCACATTATCCTTAGACTATAGGGATGTTGCATGTTGCTCATAAAATCGACGGGAATTCGCGACCGATGTGCGCACATCGATGTCCTATACTCAAATTAAAAATGCATGTGATGTAACCGCACACCCCAACACGTTGAATTCAATCAAATCTAAGTCTATTGGCGAATTCAGTATTGTACCCTAATTAAGTGCACTACACGCCGGACCACAAAACCACATGTCTTAATCGATAATGCGACTTCACTTAAAATGCCTTTTATTCTGAATTAGATCAACAAGGTGAACCGAGCTATTGAACCCTTCTCGCTCATTAGAATATTGATTTACGATTCACATCCATTCATCAAAACTCATTTAACCGAGACTGCTTGTCATTACAGCGCTTCGTTTCCGTGTCCCTGTCCAACATTCATCTGATTCCAGTCACTTACTCCATCAATTTCGTGTTCTCAAATGAACAATTTAAGAATTATTCGCTACATTGGAGGAATTTTCGTACAGTACGAAAATACTGTCCGACAGCAGTAAACCCAGTATAGAAACAACAGCATCAAGACCGACCAGCTACACACAGCAATCCTTGATGTGGAGGATGGAAACCTTGATTTGTTGAAATTTCAATTTGTAAGGACTCGAATGGTGGTTGCCAGGTCCTGCCATGGCTTGGAATGGTATAAGAGGTGCGCGGCACTAGACGTAGCAATCAAAATACAATTCTTTCAAAGAATGCTGCACAAACGTTGGAAAAGTTGCTGCAGAAAACAACAAGAACACAAAATAAAAAAAAAATTTAAATGGAATAGAGAAGGCGAAAAAACAACAATACATACCTATTCTGGCAACAGATTGGAAGAGCAAGAGTTTCCTACAATTTCGAGAATCCTCCTCTACAACTCAGTTAGGTTGGATATATGGCTTTGCAGGGGTTTTTAAAAAACCATCAAATCGAAGACTTTTTTTTGCTACGTAATAGAGAAAAGTGCTGAACAAGGTCATCGATTTTAACCAAAGGGCGAGGCACTATGGTGTGGGAATGTGTCCTCAATGTGGACATTAAGGAGGATTTGTTTTCTTCTTCTACTTCTTCTTTTTTCTCTTGTCGTTCTAATTTTGTTGACATACAGATCATGTTGCTGTATAATGAAGGAGGTAGGATGTTCTCGTTGTCCATTTGGATAGAGAGGATGTTTATTTTTTTTTTTTTCTTCTCCGGATTATTGTATGTTCGATCAAATGGTATTTTATGAGAAAAGTTTACTTTAGCTAACGTTGGCTGTGGGTATGTGACGACAGAGGACCATTGCAGTCAAAATATTGTCCGAAGGATTAGCGTGTATGCATGAAGGAGGAAACAATACGAGATCGTTTTTCTTCAACATAAGGCGTTTTTATTTTTTAGTTCAGAGCGGAGCACTGAACAGAGTTCGAGCATTATGAGCGCGCTCTGAACCATGCGTGCTCAGAGCGGTCAGAGGATGTTTTGTTTTACCTGTTTTTTTTTTTGTCCTTCAAATGTGACAGGAAGTGTGCATGTACATGTGTACTCATCTTTTTACTCAGGATGCTCAGTCAATTTATTCTGAGCTCATAGAGCGCGCTCTGATCATGCTCTGAGGGAAAAAAGAAACACAAATTCGAGCTCTGAAGTGTCTGAGCTAAAAAAGAAACACGAACTTTTTGTATAACAGTTCAGGTTGTGCTCTGAACTAAAAAAGAAAAACGCCTATAGACTTTGTTACCGTGTTGGAAAATTATTACAGATTATGTCAATTAGTTACGAAGCTAACATTTTATTAAGTCCCCGTCATTCAGCAGGGCTTTGAGAAGAAGGCGTGCTTTGTCTATACGACATTGGGAGTGATTGGATTGGAAACCAAACGTCCTATGCTCCTATTAGCCTTGGGTTCGATGCTGATTTTTTTTTTAATTTTCTATGTCAACCTCGTCTGTCTATACATACTTGACTTATTACATTTTCTTGAAAAGCGCGCAGATCGCAGATTAAAAAAAAAAACTCCATTGCATTCTCCACCGAAAAACACTCACAATTAGGACACGCAATATCACAGATCTCCACATTTTATTCCAATGACAGTTTTACCCTCATTAAGCTGTACAGTAATTAATTCTCAACCACACAAAAGATGATAATATAACATCCCTCGTGGCGAGAACTCCCACACAATGGAGCCTTCTGCAAATCTTAACGCATTTATCCTTCCCAAACAATAGATACATTTTTCATTACACAGAATTAAATACTTAAGCACCCGGAATCTTCAAATTCTCCTCAATATGGTCTGGTCATATTATTAACAAAAAAAAAAAAAAAATCCTCAAAAAATGAACAACAAACAAGAGATGATAAAAGAAATCTTAAGCCCACTCGCACGTAAACTGCTTGAAGGATATCTCTGGCCTTGTCATATCTTCTCGTGCCACTCGCAAGTTTTCTGTTGTTTTTTTTCTATATCTGTTTTTTGTTGTTCGTTAAGCGAATTTTCCACTACTCCCTGATGATGACCAGAAACAAAGGTGGTTTTTGTAAAAAATGAGAATGATTATTCATAATACTCCCGCAGGATATATTCATATCATTCTCTTTCAAAAATTATTTAATATAACGCCCCCTTTGCTCAGTGAATAGGTACGGATTTTCAGTGCAATGCAAAACTTAACAATAGATCAACAACTGTGCACCGCATCAGTTTGGTTAGGAATAAGCCTCGTAGTGATTTATTTAAATGTCTCTGTTGAATGCGAGGCTCGAATGGTAAACACCATGGCGGGCGGTCGATTTGAAATCTAAATTATTTATCTAACTGAATCAGGTTTGAAATTGCGACGCACGAAAGTGCGAAAGAATTCACCTTTCAATGGCGAGGATAGGACTAGGAGGAAATAATCCCCTGCTAACGACCAGCGAATGAGTAATTAGCAAGTGAATAATCATCAGCACATTAGGAATTATCGTTAATATTCGCGGTTGAATAAATCTCAATTTGGGGAAATTTCGCTGCCGATAGATATGTACTACTCTCGTGTCGACGAATGATGTTGTGCAAATTATGCATTCGGTGAAGGAATATTTATTTCAATGTGGTGTTTGGTGTAGTTTTGGAGGAGCTAATTTGTATGATTTGTTATGATTATAATTATAGCGGACCCCAGCTTGCTGTGCTAGGCGTTAAAACTTAATTTTTTCAACCTACATATTTTGCTTCGTTGAGTCGAGGAGCGTCGATCAATGTTTAGGGACGAAATTTTCCAAGCTTCACAACGAATTTTCCACCCGATAAAATGCAACATTTCGTCGAAAAAAAATTCAAATTCAAATTAATGTTTGGGATGAGTTTAGCATTTTATTACCTTAAAATTTCCGGGCGGATATTGCTGTTTTAAATTTGAATCCCCTAGCTCTAATACACATTTTAGAATAAAACATTATTATTATTATTATTATTAAAGCTATATTCTGAATTTTTCGGAATTTTCTATTTTTCCATTCAAAAAGCCATTGCGGAACAATTTCACACAAATTTTTCAACATTTTCCATACAACAAATCAATTTTCGATTTTTCCAATTTCTGGAGGGTTTACCAAAAATGTTCTTCTGTAAAAACCTTCACCTGATGAATTACTATACATTTTTTACACCATTTGTATATATATAGATTAACATACAATATTATTATTTTTATATATATTATTTTATATATGCTAAAATAATATTTGTGATCACTAGCTGCGAGGGCTTTCGGCTCAACATGATTTAAATGACAAGGAACTTTTAATACTTTAATAATAATTTTCCACTTACCTTTGTTAAATACCTCGTCGATTACGAAAATTTAATTCCTCTCTCCTTCTGTCTACGATAGATATTTCGACAGGATACTGATCGTAAGAATTATCAAATTAATATTTGGGATGAGTTTAGTATTTTATAACCTTAAAATTTGTGGGCGGATATTTCTGTTTTAAATTTGAACCCCCTAGCTCTAATACACATTCTAGAATAAAACATTATTATTATTATTATTATTAAAGCTTTATTGACAGAATAATAAATTAAACTGCTTATAGGTAATAGCACTAGCTACCAACAAAACGTTCAACTACAATTCCCCACGCCTTAATTGCGCTAAAGTGTTGAGAAACAGATTTCATTATGAAATGCAAAAGACTGTGTGTGTAAGGAAACTTTTTAGCAGTTAACTCGATGGATCTTCTTATACAGGAGCTCCCCTCCAACGTCATACTCACTTTTTTGTGTATATCCTATTACAATAGCCATCTGCCTGGCACTGAGCTCTGAGCTGCGTTAATAGCTGTCCATAAATTCTGAAAATGAAACTATTAAAATTGCGCTGCCCTAATTAAAATTCATAATTAAATTCACGCCTTAACGCGAGCTCTTTTTTTTTAACACCCAATAAC
This sequence comes from Cheilosia vernalis, assembly GCA_949126925.1. Lineage (NCBI taxonomy): Eukaryota > Metazoa > Arthropoda > Insecta > Diptera > Syrphidae > Cheilosia > Cheilosia vernalis. Next base: position 11,874,120 of record OX421362.1, read on the forward strand.
ACCAATTAATCCTTTATTATTGACACTATGTTAATTAACAGAAATTGGTTAATTTCAGACACAACAAAATTTATTACTTAACAATAGAAATGGAATTTTTTTGTATACCAAAATGCTACCACAAAAATCACCTAATTTACAGTAAACCACAATGGCATTTGTAGATTTTAATCGATGGAATGATTTTTATGGCGAGATAAGAGCCAAATGTCTACTAATTTCATAAATGTAATAAATTGGAACCATTTATGCGGGTGTTTTATATTTTTTGATTTAATTTCAACGAATTGTGTGAAAACAAATGCCGAAGGACAAATAAAGCTCGTAATTGGTGGCTGGCAAATTAATAACATTTAGGGTTGTCGTTTTACGTGCTAATTGGCTCATTTATTTGTGTTTCTGTTGGGTTTTTTTTTTTTTTTTTTTTGTTCTCGTTTAAATCGGATTTTTAATTTCTAGAAAAATAATGAAAACCGTTGGCGAAACTAAAGTGTTATTAATTGTTTTTCGCATTTGCTATAGCCACAAAATAAGGAAATTAAACCTGATGGGATGTTTCTTTTTCCGGATGATGCAGTGGAGTTGAATGTTGTTGTTTGTTTGGGTGGGAAGAACATGCAGTCGGAACTGGATGAAATTACGAATGGTATTGAAAGGGAGTGTGGAATGGTCTGGGCAATAAAATACGCGAAGTTTAAAAGAAAATGTTTCTTTTTTAAAACCTTTTGGTTACTACCTCACCTTTAAACACGAAAATCAGTTCTTAGTGAGTCACAAAAATAATATTCCGTCTTCTAATCGTTCCGGTTGCATCCCGCAAAGTCTTCCAACTAATCTTCATCCAGCTGTTTAGCGTAGGGCTTAAAAAAAAAGCGAAAAATTACTATAAATTTCTAAAAAACTGTGAGATAGCCAGAGAACATACTGTTACTACAGGCGAGATATGGGTGCATTCTACGTGACTTGTGACAAAAGATTTAAATTCACCAAACATTGAGGCGTTTATTTACATAACCTTTGGTTAGGTAAGGCCCAAGTAACTTAGACTACAGCGATACCTTTTTTGGGAACGGTGCAAGGATTTTCATGTTTCATTTAGCTGACAATCAGGCGGTGATCAGTCGCATGGCACAAGCAAACATTATAACATCATTGGCACTGGATTGTGTACTCAAGCTCAATAAGTGTTCATCTAAAAATTAAATAACACTGACTTGGGTACGAGGACACATAGGGATCGAAGGCAACGAAAAGGCGGACACCCTTGCAAAACAGGGGTCAACTGAAAAGTTGCTGGGACCAGAACCATTCGCTTCAATTGGCAGAGGAATGGTTGAACAGCTGATTCACAAATGGATCACGGCAGAACACCTGAGGAGGTAGTCATCCGTGGAACAATGTAGACATCAGGCTACAATGCCAATTAAGTGGCCGACCTGCTCCACTCAAAGAAGGGTTCTAAGCATAAGTCGGGGAACATTGAAATGGGTGGCGGCTTTGTCTACAGGACATGGTAATTTCGGGTATCGCTTAAGAAAGATGGGCCTTAGAGAGGATGATACTTGCAAACTATGCCTGGAGGGATCTGAGAAAGCGACACATATATTGTGTCAATGTACAGCTTGGCACATCATTGGGAAGAGACCCAGTCGATGAAACAGATTTTCACATGGAAAACAGATGCTAGCAGTAACACTAGGAATCGAACCCAGGGAAGAACTCTAGCTCTAGCTAGCTCTGGCTAAGTTTTTTAGTGGTAGAGAGACGAAAAGAGACCCGTCAATGGTGGTCTGATTTCAGTTTCTCTCAAAGTATATATACATATAGCTGATTCGAGGATTTGGGTCCCATTAAGTATAAACATTAAAGCACAAGCCTGGTCTATTGATATGGGCGCACATTTTCTTTCACCAAAGTAGGTATTTGAGGTTTAAGGAACTGCGAAGGTCTTCCGTTCTTGGGATACATCACACATGTAACCTTAGAAAGCACGTAAAACTGCTCTTAATCTCTTGTGAATGAAGATCTCTGATTATGCCTCGTGATTGAAATCCATTGAAGTCAATCAAATTAAATCTGTCAAAAGCAGATGCTGAGGCAGCATTAATGGAAGCAAAGCGCTTGTCCTTTAGTTTGCCTTCAAAATCAGGCCATGATTACGGGGTCAATTTCCTACGTCACATCGGCTTTGGTATATTTATCCTCTGCATATTTGTATAACATATATTAGAGTCAATTGCATTACCATGATACCATGAACCCTATACTCAACTACAGACTTTAGTCACATCCTGGGTAGCAATAATTATTAAACTGAACTATATGGAACAACACACAAATGCACCTGAAAAGGATAGAATTAAATATCCGAAAGGACAATCTATGATTGAGGATTAAGGGTCTATATGAATAGGGAGTAACAATTTGGCCTGTCTTGAGGTAGATATCGATTAAACTCCGTTGTGTACCGTTCGAAAAGCGGAGTTTTTTCCCTTTTTTTTGATAGCCTCAGCACTTTTTCTACTCACCAAACAGGGTCAAAAGAAATTACGACGTGATTGATATCAGGTGTGTGCTTTAAAAGGATTTCTTCCATTTCTTCGTCACTGTCAGGTTCACTCCAATGAACGACATTAAAGGATTCAATTACTCTCCTTAATCAACCTTTTTTTTTGTCGGAATGCCCTTCACCACCACAGTCCTATTGGATTGAAGCACATCTAACCTCTTCGACACGTTTCGGTTTCACCACATATCCCGAAGCCATACGTATAAACAATGTTATCCCATTCCCTTTTGCCTGAACTGAAAAGGGATTAATTGCTTTTCGATCACCAGCCTCAAAGACTAGATTACACAAAAGCGTTTATGCAACAGGGGATACTGCTCCATATACATAGTTAGCAACATAAAGTAGTGTATACGTGTACACTTTGAACAAAAGCCAAAGGAGAGTTCACCTCCATTGAAAATTACTTAGAGCCTGTCGAGGAATGGAACGCCACCTTTCAACAAATTTATTATACGAATTAGCAAGGTGACCTTTAGTTGTTTGTCGAGAGAGAGAGGGGGGGGGGCAAGAAAAATTAACACGATGACCCGATTTTATCTATCTTGTTGGGCCATGTGTGCTGCGCCCCCATATGTGTGTGCTATTTCGAGTATTTATAGCTTATTAAATGCAGACCTCTCCCATCGCACCAATAGCGTAACAAGATTGAACATGCAGTACTCTTAAAAAGCCCATTAAAGCGAATTAAACAACCATTAAGGACCGGCGAGGATGTGATTTAACGTGCTGTCCCTTTTTTTTGCATATTATATTGCAGAGTCTGTAGCAGCGGCAGCAACCGCAAGCAATTTAAGTTTTCACTCCTCCAAACGCTTAAAACTTTAATATTCCAATCAAAGTTTGCTAATAAATCAGTTTTGCCACGAAATACTTAGACAGAGCATGTTAACAGCTCGTTGAAGGATATGGTCGTTCATCATTGCCGAGAATTTGCCTGGGGACCAGCAATTACATGGTCATTACATCGCTAATATCTGCAGCAAAGAACTTGGAATAGGTTTCCGACTATCTATTGTTTTATGTGCCATGTATGGCGGAGCAGTTTGCCGGAGTTTACATATCCCCTTTGGTCTGAATAATTAATATTCAAGGACTGCTGTTAAGTTGAGGAAATGTGGAGAAAATTCTTGTGGTATAACTTGAGATGGTGCTTCCATCAAGCGGAAGAGGAGTGGATCTGTCATCATTGTATTATTTTGGAGGCCTGTTGTGTACAACTGCAAATGTACTTGAGCACGGGCAATATCCGGAGGAAATCACTGTTTTAATTAGAGCTCGAAGTTGAGCTGAAGTTGCGCATCTTGTGGTAAAATAGTTTTGAGATTCAGAAATCGTTGCAGTAGATGCAGTTCTCAGGTGCTGATCTTCTGAGCGGGGAATATCAAAAAGCAAATGCTTGGTATTTCTAATTTTTCTCGTAGAAGGCATTGGAGTCTGCTATTGTCAAGACCAGCTGTGGTTCTTCGAGAAAAATAACAAAACGCTTCCTTTGATGATGAATCGTTTATTATCTTTTTTTTTTTAATTAAACGGACATGTCCATTAGTTATTATAATTATTATTTTACAAAACAAAACTTACTTCGTGTTCCTTCAACGGATGTCTGTGGAGTGAGGACTTGGAACTGTTTCTTTTTATTTATGACCGTGACATATTCAAAGGTCGTGTTCGGTAAGTCATTACTCCAGGGACGTTAACAATTCGAATCAAGTAACAATTTAAAATTTAATCAGCAACACCAGCCTTGTCATAAAATTATACCTCCATTCTTGCAAAAGTCTTTGCCTAGGGACTCGTGGCAGCCACTTCAAAAGAAGCTTACCAAATCCATTTACCATTTCAATTTCTCCATAGTGTACTGGGCACTGTGATAAGCAAATACCACAACCCAACATGAATCTCTAGCGCGAATAGTTTTTCTTGTTTTAATATGCATGGCTGAACATCATAACCGAATTTTACCTCCAGCAGAAAATCGACTGGTCACCGTTTCAAGGATAATTAAGTTAAAAGACAAAAACGTACACAATTCAATTTCGAACCCTCAATTTACATATTTTTCTCTTTGAAGCAAGCTCGATGAACAAAAAAAAATAGATGTCTCTCCTTCTGACCGATATTTTCGTCACTTTCCGCACTGTAATTGGCTTTAAACAAAATAATAATGTACACACTTGCAGCCACCAAAATAGGCAAGAGAAATAATGCTTTGCCAGTTTGGATACGGTGCTCATAAAAATTAACCGCAAAGTTTCATGGGCTATAGGAGCATGAACGAACGCTAACGCTTATCACAGCCAATTCGAGTGCGCGATTTAATTCTGTAAACGAAATTGACGGAAACAAAAAATACGGTCGTCCTCGAAAAAAGAAAAACCAAAATGTATTATTCAAGCCGTTGTCGTCACCACAAAATCAGATGGGATTGGGTCTGGCTCCTTATCCTCACTGCTCATCGTTGAGCTGTTAAAAAATCCTATTTTATGTAGCAGCACATCATTTGCTTTTATTGACATTAATTTAGCGCGCTTTTATATAGCCAAAGGAAACACTGTCAAACCCAAGATGCGATTGATGTTTACACCAAGTGTCAAAATGAAAGTGACGAGCGATATCCCAGAGCCACAGCAATAACCAAAAAAAAAAAAAAAAAGGGTAAAGTATTGCCCGGAGGTTATCGGAGCTTTAAATTAAGATGTTATGAAATGGGTCGGACAGACAATGATTTATTGGAAAATTATCAGAGATGAATGGCCTATTTAACAATTTATGGGCTATTCGCTGATTTTGGGTGGCGTGCGGATACGCAAAGTCGTGGACACGTGCCATACAATTAAATGAGTTAGAGTTTGCAGAGGGGAAGAAATTCAATGATGACGTGGCTTATACGTTATACACAACATTATTGGAAAATAAATTACTATTACTTTCAACAAATAAAAAAAGCCTAGCGAATATGTTGGGCCTAACCAATAAACATTTTTAGTTTCGACTTTAAATTGGAGTAGCTCACAGTGGGCATATTTTCCATAAAACTTTGCAACTGTGAGCTTCCGTAAATTTAAAGTAGACTCTTGAATTTGTTATTAGTACGGCGCGTTGTGTTTAAGGCAGTGACAGCGGTTTTTAACTGTTCTACTTCGTATATTTATATATTCAAAATGAATGCCCAGCGGGTGAGCAGCTGTCACTGACAGATGTTATTTGCCTCCGAACATATTCAAATACAAGGGTTACTGATACTTTTTTAAAACGCACTTTACAGCACAGCCGACTTGATTAACTTGGAGCTATTTATTTAAGAAATTGAAAAATTTATTCGACACGAAAAAAGGGGTAATTTTGAATATGTTGTTTTCAGATACGAATTATGTAACTTTCGTGAAATTTACATACCCCCAACTATAGGTACTACTAAATTTTTCCATCACTCGGAAAATGTGTTTTCGGACAACTCGCACTACCCAAATATTATGCGCTTTATATTGTGCTCCCTCGATTGGACAAAACCCTTTGCAAATAGTGTCGTATTGACTGTCATCTAGTGTGCTGGACTAGTTGCAAAATGCAATCATCCCCAAAAATGAAGTCGCAATGCTGGCTCACATCAGGACTACGCTATGGTGAGGTGATGTATCATTTGTTAACACAACACAGAACACACACCGGGACCTGCAACTCAACTGCTGTATAGAGATGGACAGTCACACAATGGAAAAGGGAGCTTCGTTTTTGATGGACGTCTCACACCTGTGTGTGCTTCATTTTGTTACAAATGCGATAGGTTGTACTCCAGTTCGTACAAACACATTCCGCAAATGGAGTAAATCAAAACGAGGAGCTAAACATTTTTGGAAAAGGATGGACCCAATTAGGTTCACATTAAAGAGCAGTCTGTCATTATCATGCCTTAGTGTCTGCAGCTCTCCGTCACCTTAATTTCGTCCCATTAAATATGATTCCTCTGTGTTTAAAAGGAAAGATTGAGTTATTCATTTATTTATTTTTTTCTCTGACAGGGTGAATATTCAGGGATGTTGGTGTTTATTGGCCTGGTCTATTGAGCAAAATTCATCGCCAGGGAAAAACACAAATCCTATGGTTTTTTCCTATTGGACACCTGCACAAAGATCGGAGATCAAGAGAGCCTTGCGAAATTTTTCAATGCATTCGCAGGCTTATTCATTATAATAATAATAATTTTTGGCGCAACAGGTCCGTAGGGACCCCTAGGCCTAGCTTCTCACAACCATTCGTTTTGTGTGAGATTTCATTTTTGGAACGAATGGAAGGGATCTACATTTTTATGCCGATTCCAAACGGCTAATTGAGAAGCTCTTTCATGACAGTTATACTCTCGGATGTTTGTCAGACGTTCGCGAGAGGTGGCGCAGTGAAAAAAACCCTGAGTTGGAATTTGGGTTTTTGAGGGATTCGAACCTGGACCCCTCGCTTAGTAGTCCAACACACTAACCACTAAGCCACTGCGCCTACTTATTCATTAGATTCCTTTAATCAATAGATTAACACTGTCTCCACTAACTCACGTCAAATGAGTTAATTTGGCTTTAATCTTCTTGTTGAAAATGTTTATTCATAAAAATAATTTTGCCATGGAGTAGCTAATCCATTAATTAAGCAAAACTTACTCTGATAATCTGGCAGCACTCGCGCACTTCAGTGCCACTTCTATGTGTAGTCGCCTGACACTAATTAAAAAAAAATCGAAAAGGCATGGGCAGCAGCAAAAATGGTGAATCATAAAATGAGTAAATATTTATAATGACAGCAAATTACAATTCAGATAGTTTTGGCTAAAATGCCCGGTTGTGGGAAAATGAATTATATCAAAGAGTTCTGTACGAAAAAAAAAAAATATTGAAAAAAGAAGCGCTCACTTCTTTTTGTCTTTGCAAAAGTTTTAATAGTTTCTGCATCCACTTTCGTATTACAAAATATATGCAATATTATTGCTTAACTTATTAAACCTCAAAATGTTCGCTATTGTATGAACAGTTTTAAAATAAACGGGGAAAACAAAAGTTAATTCACCGCTAAATGCGAATTGGGGCATTTGCTTACGTGTGAATTATCTTTCAAAAAAAGTTTATGCAAAAGGTTTTCTGCTACTAAACCAAAATTAGCTCTTACTCAACTTTAATTTAATGTTATGAATAAGGCTGTCGGAATTTGGACTCGGCATTGAATATTGTAACTCCAGATAAAATTGTTTTTTTTTTTTTAACTCTGTTTAAGTTCTATTTTCAAAGAGTAGTGGGTACTCACAAAAAAAAGCTCTGCTGGCCACAATGAAATTTTAAACAGACCTCAACAAATAATTGATAATTCCACCATGAAAGTCATTTGCAGCCAAATAAAAGTTTTTGTCGTTGTTCATTACGGCTAAAAGGGGGGGCCTTTTTAATAGTCAATTGGGCAAAATAAATTCGCCCATCCGAGTACCAAAATCTCAAATGCATTTTCATTGTTTTATTTTAATTCATCACATGTAGCGAATATTGAAATTATTCAAATATTCTCGATACATTGCACAAAGCACTCTCCAATGCGAACTATACACGAGCTGATGACTGTGTTTGTTTTTAATGTGTTCTGTACACGTAGCTTGTTAACTTTTCCGAGTGCAATAAAAGTTGATTGAGTAACATTCATAGCGTCCCCTTTGTGGTGTCGACCCGAAGCCCTGAAGGGTGGAATATAACGCCGATATGTTTTGCTTTGGTTGATGAAATAACATATGTACGGATAATAGTTGAAGTTTTTATCATGGTACTTGGAATGATTCATTTTATTTCAGTACAAATTATTTAATATGTATAGTGTTGTACATATCTGATTTTGGATACCCAAAAGTGGGTCAAGTATACCACAGCTGAATCTGAGCGAGGGTAATGAAACTGTAAAAGGTTTTGTCTCTTTGTGTTTTTATTTTGTGGGGAGAACTGGTAGGGAAATTGGTGCATGAATGTGTTCTGGGTTCAAGTATATGCAGAATGGGAACAATTACAAAAGAAATGCTTTCGCATACCCAAATAGAAGCCGAGTGTACCGAGTACATGTACCTGCCTTTGCGAACAAAACATGAGCAACGCGCTTACAGGAAATTGGCTTCTGAGGCTATGAAGGGTGGAATGGAACTCTATATAATACATTCCAACAATTTTCTAGAAATGGGGTTATTCAAAGGATCGCTTTTTGAGTGGAAGTGTACCACTTTTCACACATTACCTTTTCAATGTGATGACGTATTTTTAATTGCATTTCGTGGTTACTTCGCAATGTCTCTATTCAGGCAGAGCTGTTATTTTATTCAAAATGAACAACCGAAAAAATTTTGTCCGCCTCTGATGTAGGTAGAGTACGAAAAAGATATTGTGCGGTTCTAATAAACATTTTTAGGACCAGTTTGTACGAATTTGAAATGGTTGAATTTTTTATTTTCATTTTAATCTATTCTGAGCTACAAAATTTTTTGGATGGAGGTAGGACATACCCCGTTTTATCTGCCTCCTTTTTTTTCAAATAATTTTTTTTAGAAGCTCAACCGTTTCAATTATGGTTATATTAAAAACAGTGCTCCTAGGTTTGACAAATATCAGAGAGTATAACTGTGATGGAAGAGCTTCTCAATTCTCAGGTGCCGCTGAAAAATTTCAAAAAGGGGACTAAAAAGGGGCCCCATCCGAAAAAAAGGGGCCTCCACATAAAAAACTAAGAAAGCAAAATAATAACTTAACAAAAAAGAAAATTATTCATAACGAAACACTTCTTTTCATATGTTTGCTTTCTTTTTCATTCAGTAAAAAATAAAATCTTATTTAAACAGGATAAGGGGTCGTTCTGATCATTTTCCAAAATGTGGGGGTCAGGGGTCAAGAGGCTGAAAAAGGGACCACGCTGTCTCAATTGGCCGCTTGAATACTATTTTATGTCGAATACCAAACTCAGCCAAAACGAATGTTTATGTCTCCAACTATTTATTTTCTTATAATAGTTAAAAAAAATTTGATTTGTTTTCGAAAATAGATTTCCCAACTACAAATGTTTGTACTAACATCAACTGTATACCCAGTTCTTGGGTAAATGTAACCCGTACACCCAACAAGCCTGCCCTCCCGTTTGGACTCTTTAAGGGCCAAACAACTCCTTTTTGAGCTTCAAGACTCTTGGGCCCCTACTTTTCTAAAAATTATCAAAAAGATCCCTTTTTCAGTTAAAGTAAGAGTTTAGTCTTTATAGAACGAAAATTTATTAAAGAAATCCTTTGTTTTGTTAACACAGCACGTCTCTTGCAATAAAAGGGAATCCCTGAAAAGAAAAAAAAAACTGTTCTTTGTTCGCATTGGTTTATTTTGCTTGAAACAATTTATTTTGTTCAATAATTAGTTATTTTTTATTTTAAATATTATCTTATTTATTTATTTTTTTAATTTCACCTGAATTATGTTGTAAGTCGGAATAGATAGTTTAATCAAATTTAACATTACCTTTTTGAAAGATCGATTAAATGAATGCAACATACCAACGAAAACAACTATTTCCTATATCCGATAGAGATTCTGGAAAAATATAGACAAACAACGAGACGTTCAATATAAGGTATTATTTACACAAATTTTTTAAAATAAATAACTATGAATGAATATTTCAGTGCGAAGGACAAGAACTCCCTTCTGTTGTTGTTGTTCTACAAAGCTACAAAGTTTTTGTTCTGGATCTTGTCACATATCTTTCTTTGACAAAAAGACCCTCACAACAAACACCATATTCACATACCTGCGCCTAATGCTATTTTCTGTTTGCCCACATAACAAATAGTACTAAATGATTTTGCACAAACATAAAATTAACGTCCGTATACGCTCTTGAAGAACAGCCCAAGGAACGAGACTCACATAAATATACAACTCATAGCGCAAACAGTTCCAACTGCAGGAGATCAGCGAGAAAGAGAAAAACAGAAAAAAAAAAAACTAACAAACTTGGCATAGATTGCGAAATGCCTACGGCACATTTATATGCAACTCATTTCCGGCCTTCAGTGTGAATAGAGAATGTCACTTCCAGGTATTTTTCGCAATTTTCCTTTATTGTCATTTCATTCGAAGGATATCTAGTTTTTTTTTTCCCCACCGAATGGACCCATCCAAGGATTTTTCCCTGCCAATTCAATGAGTAATGATGACAGCAACAACTACAATTCGAGTGCCAATATAATCAGGAGTAGAAGATGTGATAGTATTCACGGACACCAAAGGATCACAAGAAAAGGATGGCAAAGTCGAAGGTTGCTCCGAAGTCCAAGTGAGACTCGATAAAAAGAGGCAAAGAAACCGGAGTTCATATACAGATAGAAAGATAAACTTTTCTGCACTTTAACTACATATATAGGTAGATACTCTGGCACGTCGTCGAGATAGGCAACACTACTGGAGGAGGCCTTTAAAAGGCTTACATAAAGAGGAAAGTATTTGAATGGCAAATGGAATAAAGAAAGAGGCGATCTTAAATGGTTGGTTTCATTCAGTCGATGATGTCATAGATTTTAGTCTAAATCGAAGTGTACACATGCAAGCGAGAGGTGTAATCGCTGGGAGGGGAGATGTTGCTATGTGTGCGGTTCCTTTTGAATCGATTCATTTGTCGTCTTCTCTTCACTAAAATAAAATTGCATGAATTGAGTTTTTTTATCGTATTAAGGCTTTAAGGATGAAATGTCCCACCCTGATGGCAAAGTATGCCTGTGTAAATCTATTGCCAAACGAAATAGGGACTCCAAATAGGACTCGTATTATCTCTAGTTGAAAAGAATTTTTGCAGAAATTGTGGCTGTGTTTGTTGTGAAGATTTGCAGGAATTTTGGGGCGAATTATCATTAGTATATTGTGAGAGAATTGCCGGATTAATTTCGGGTCATTTTTACTCTTGGAATACAAACAACGTTTGCCCTGTTAGAAACCTTAGGCAGCTATAGTCTTCTTATCTATTCTCACATAAATACGTCGCTTGGTTTATAAAGGTGCAAAAATAGAGCTGTTCTCGTAATAGCTTTGTTCATACATGTAGTGTTTCGATATCACCTTTGTGGACAAGGAGACCAGATATCTCTTTTGCCGATTTCCTGCTATATTTTTCATACTGTTGATCTCTGACTTTAATGGATTTTATATACGCTATCAAATTAATTGGGTGAGAATTCCAAACAGCGTTGTGCTGAAGTACACCATTGGGTAGTTTTACATAAGTATTTTAGCTTTGGCTTTATGCTCCGAGCCAAAGCGAAATTGCTCATATTGGTCGAAAAACTTAAACTCAATATTCTTAAAAAAAATATGAAAAATAACAAAAAACTTATCAAGAAATAAAAATTTACTCGTCGACGCCGCGGCGCGCCGTCACAATAGCTCCTTACACTGAAAAAAGGTACATCATGTTCAAGAAAAAGTTCATCAATATGATTAAAAATTCATCAGTTTTAGTCCAGTGAACTTTTAATTTCATTAATGTGATGAAGACTTTCTGTGGTATAAATTTTTTTTCATGTGTTTGTAAGTTGGTTCACACGAAAAAGAAAATGTGAAATAGAAACACAATAGGTACCAAATAAAACGTAAACACGCATGCAACCTTCCCTCTTTACTGAGAATGATAAAATATCTAAATATCATGGAAATGGAAATGGAGCCAATATGTGATTTTAATAATTGAATTTCTTCGTATCCGAAAGGAAAGTATTCCAACGAAAATCAGTTTCACCACGAATGTCAATAAGTTGTAGGGTATTGAATTTTATTTCGTAGCTCGGTACTTGTATTAGATATGTATATACATTTGTGTTCGAAATGTGTTTTGAGTTTATTGTTATTTACTCATTATCAATATTTAATTGATCCATTTTCTTAAATTCTATAATTTTAAAACGTACCTTAAAAAATTTGGCTAAAAATAAATATTAAATTGATTTTTAAAAAAATATGCAAATTCGAAAATAAGTTTTCCTCATGGTTTAGATTTTTACCTTGCTATTAAAATTAAGAGCAAACAATCTCGAAAAACATTCGTTGGCATAGAAACGAAAGTGGTTAGTCAACACCTTTGTCTGTGCACATCGATTACATAGTACTTTTCGAATAATATAAGTTTCAGTCTACAGATTACAAAATAAATAATTTAAATATAATATATGATAACATTTAATATAACGTGAAAAATCGGAATTAGACTTTAGCTTTTTAACTTTCTCCATTACGTAGTAAGAGAAAGATATTGGTTTCGTACAAAATTTCGAACTCGAGATTTTAATCAATTCTGATATTACGATGATAGAGGAACTCAAAAAAGTGGGTCGCAAAATTCTGTCCGGTCTGTCCGTCTGTCCGTCCTTCCACGGGCCTACAGCCTAAACGACTTCCCGGATCAAACCTCGGATTTGGAGTTTTTGGGCTTACAGCTCGGGAGGTGTTTTTTTTTTTGCAAGGTAACCTCATTATTAATGGTACTTCCCATACAACATTTTCGTACCAGTTTGATTTGATCGAAAACGGCTCTAACGATTTCAACCAAAATTGATATTTAAGCTTAAGTAGGTGAGGTTACCATGACTGCGTACCCAGTTTTTGGCTAAAAATTCGAGCAACGATACTTTTGAAATTTCGACATATCTCAAAAACGGTCTATACGATTGCAGCAAAAATTAATTTCTAAGGTAATGTGGTCATTTATAACTTAATAGCAAGCTAAGTTTTTCTCTATATTATCGAAATAGTAATTTTTTAAAAATATAGTTTTGTCTAGTTAACTTAAAAGCGCAATAACGATTTTGACCAAAATGCAATCTAAGTGTCAATTGGATGTTTTCAAAACTATTGTGTCCTTAATTTTTAATTTGAAGCACCGAAAACGCTAATTTTAAAAATTGTTCATATCTCGAAAACCCCATCTTCGATTTCGATAAATTGTCAAAAACGAAGTATTTCTTTTATCCGGAACAATATCATACAGTCAGTTTTCAGCTTAATAGTTACGCAATAGTATTTTTCCAACTAAACATTGCAATATTTGCAACTTATATTTTTATTTTATATAACTGCCATATGAGATGAATATCCAAAAGAGAATTTTGTTTTCTTTTGTCTAGTATCGAGAAAGTTTCGTTCGACCCAGTCGTGCACTTTATTTATATTTCCATCGTTTTTATTGAATTTTTCACACTCCATCAATTGTTTTCAATTTTGTCTAGGTACTGTACCGTACCAACTACCTACCTACAGCATACATGATAATTATTAAAAATCTGAACATCACATTGAAGAACACTATAAAAGAAATTCATCAATATGATGCTTCCATATCAGTATGATGAATATAATGGTGAATTTGTATTTTTTTTTTATCAATATAACGAATCAGTTAATTTATAAGAAGAACGCTTTACCATCAACATTTAGTATAAATTAAAGTCTGTTTTTTTATGAGCGCGATAATCAATATGATGAAAATTCAAAACTTGGTAATCGTACCTACTTGAATAAGATGATTTCATACATCAATAAGACGAAGAAATCATCAACTGGATGAACAAATAACTGAATTCATCAAAAGAAGTGTTTTCGTCAAATTGATGCAATGATGAACGTATTTCATAAAAAAGCCCAAATTCTTATCAGAACCCTGCCAAAAAAAATCGATCAATGTACTTTCTTCATATTGATAAACGGTTCATCAATTTTCAAAAAGTTTTCATGAATTTATTCGTCATATTGATGAAAAGTACGTCATATCACTGAATATCATGTTGATGAACCACATTCGTCAATATGATGACGTCTTTTTTTCAGTGTAAAAGTACCACCAAGTGAACGCGCCCGTAAATTTTGTACTTATTTTTTTAAGAAATTGCTTAAAGCTCACCCTCCTCGTTTTCATTTAACTAAAATGGCTCAAATTTGTGTGGAATGGCTCAACTTCAAAATTACTTCGGACCAAAGCTGATTACAAACTGTCATTTCTTCTGACAGGTCTAGTTGATAGATCCTGCACTTTTCCGGCCTAAAATCACACCGATAAAATTATCTTGACAAATGGTTGGCAAAACTTACCCCATCATACGGCGATAAGTGGCACAAAAAAGTACTTTTCATTTAAGAGGGCTTTAGCTTTCATATGAATGCACACAAGTTCAATGACCAGCTGGGAGTAGGCAGCTCATCGTATTATTGGTATAGGACGCACAGTTTTACCGTAGGTACTCTTACATCGGCTTAAGTTGACTTCGACTAGCTTATTGTTAGAAAATAATTCGCTTGTTTGCTTTAATGGATCGTTACCTATTTGCAATAAATTTTCCGAAGGCTCTTAGTGCTTGATATTTAATTGGACACGTGCAGTATTAAGTATTCCAATATTTTCATTTGGGGCTTTTTGGACTGCTGAATATTCCGCTTTATTGTAAAATGTATCAATCGGTTGACTTTGATGGATATCTTGCTTTGAATGAATTCTCTCTCTGCCCATTTCTATTACAGGATTCGATTTATTTGCCTTGTTTTGGTCTCCGCCTTAAAAGGTTTTCATAAGTTAATACCACCGTATTATGCCAAAATAAGAGAGACGCCTTTATGAAAATCATTTGTATCAGCATAAAGAGACAGCTTGCAGTCTGAATTAGGTATGCGAAACTTGTTCCTAGGTAATTTCTGTGAAACTTTTAAGAAACACGAGCCTACCTTCTCCATGACTTTACTTCGTAATCACTCTTTTTGAGAGCTTACTTCAATTAATTAATTAAATTACTTTGCAATCTCAATTTCTTCTAAGGCTTGTCGTTAGAATTAATGAGCTCACAATTAAATCGAGTTATTGAACTTAATTGGATAATTAACAGAATGATATTTCCTGTCACATTAATCAATAGAGAGTCTTCTGACTGTCAGATGGACCTTTTCTGTTGTAAATAATTTAAAAATTTAAATGCCCATGCACCTTGTAAGTGATATTGTTGAACGCGACAAAGGCTACAAATCCCCACAGTTAATGTCTTATTTCTTGCAAATAGTTCACCCTCTCCTTTTCGTCATCGGGACTTCATTGACAACAGGATTCAGTCGATTCAATGAATGTAGCTCTCCAACGTGCACCCAAGGCCATCACTGAAAGCCGAAGTGCAGTATTTCAATGCCATTTTCTCTTTGTGGTTGTACGAAATCAATATATATACTTGAAAGCAACACAATTGAGGTTAAACAAACTCAAAGACGACTAAAGATGAACTGCATGACATGAACTGCTCATGCACGCATACATAGTTTCGGTTCCTTTTATCCCTGGGCGCTCGTCGTCCCCTTCTGCTCTTGTGCACTTTACATTCTTCTTTCTAAAGAATTTAAACCGATTTTCTGCTTAAAGAAGTCAACCCAAGGATATTTACGTGTACCAAATGTTGCATGTTAGACACATCCCCGCTTCCCTCGTCATGGGATCTTGTGTCATGTCAAGTCGAACACGTACTTGACCTTCGACAGGGGCTATACACACGTCAATCAAGAACTTAATTCCTCATTCCTGGGCCCCTTAAAAGGAGTTCCCAAATCCACTTTTACAGAAAAATCGAAAATAAATACATACAGCGGAAGGACTCGTAATTTATTGCGAGGAATTGACAAATGATTTTGTTTACATTTGAGCGACTGTATCCCGCACACTCAGAGGCAATATTCTGACAATCAATAGAAATGAGCAAACAATTTACATCCTTTTTCCATGCGTATGTTTACAAAAGAAAGAAAGTGCACAACTGGGTCGCACGAAACTTTCTCACTCATCAAAAGTTTGGTTGGATGTTTTCTTATTTTATTAGGTATAGGTAAGTAAAGATCTGAGAACCGATGCTAGATGAAGGAAACGGTGCATAAAATATAGGAATAGTGTTAAATGAAATTTATTTTAGAATAACAATGTGAGTTGTTAAAAGTTTAAGCTCTCTGTAACTGGAAATTTTCGCAAGTTCTGATTGGAGAGCTATAAGCTCCTACTGTACTATTTTATAAGCTCTTCCACTTTACTAGATCTTTGAGTACGAGGACAAGCGTTGTAGGAGTTTCTGTTTTTTGATCTGCATGTTTTTATTTTTGACCGGAATAGATTACTGACGCTTGTTTAAGTTACCAATGATTGAAAGTACCTACGGTTCGTGATAGATCAATATCTTTACATATATGTATGTGTGAGAATTCTGAAATTTGTTTTTGAACTTGTTGCAAACTGAATATGGCGATGGACGTGTTGGGTGTGCAAATGAAGTGGGAGTTTCTGATTGTGTAAGCTCCAAGTCGCGGGCATTATTTTAAGCTGAATGTGCACCATGATTGAAAAAAGAAGAAGTGGGCTATATTTCCTAAGAAGAAGTTCTGCGTAGCTGTTATTGCATATTGATTAGAAGTAAGGGATTATTACAAAAATATACTGCAGATATGTGAAAATCTACCGGTATTTTGTACATAGTCACTTTGTAGGCGCAGTGGCTTAGTGGTTAGTGTGTTGGACTACTAAGCGAGGGGCTCAGGTTCGAATCCCGCGAAAACCCAAATTCCAACTAAGGGTTTTTTTCCGCTGCGCCACCTCTCGCGAACGTCTGACAAACATCCGAGAGTATAACTGTCTTGAAAAAGCTTCTCAATTAGCCGTTTGGAATCGGCATAAAATTGTAGATCCCTTTCATTCGTTCCAAAAATGAAAACTCACACAAAACGAATGGTTGTGAGAAGCTAGGCCCAGGGTCCCTACGACCTGAAGCGCCAACTATTTATTTTTTTATTTTCACTTTTTAAAAATAATTAAAAAAACCCAATTAATTCGATTTTTTTGAGAAAAACAAAAGTTTAGGATCTAATTTAGAATACTGATATTATCTTTAATAAATATTAAATAATTGTTTGAGCGGTTCTTGTAAGATTTGGCAGATAAAACAGTAACAAATTTGGAACATTTAATTTGATAAATAATATTACTGCTTAAGTTTTTCAGACCACCATTGACGGGTCTGTTTTCGTCTCTCTACCACTATAAATCCTACCCAGCTAGGCTCTCTGGATTTCTCCAGAGTTCTTCCCTGGGTTCGATTTCTAGTGTTAACGCTAGCATCTGTTTATGTGAGATCAGTTTCATCGACCGGGTCTCCACCCAATGATGTCCCAAGATCCTCATTCCCCTGCCAGCCAAAGCCGGACATTGACACAGTATATGTGCCGCTGTCTCAGATTCCTCCAGGCATAGCTTGCAAGTGTCATCCTCTCTAAGGCCCATCTTCCTTAAGTGATGTAAGCATGGTCGGTTTTTAACGTTTTATGGAAATCGAAAGTGGGGTTTTCGAATATGAGTAGCTTTTTTAAAATTAGCGTTTTCGGTAATTCCAATTGAAAATAAATGTCACAATAATTTTGGAAACATAAATTTTACTCTAAGTAGGTATCTATTTTAGTTTTCAGGTAAACCAAAGAAAAACTAAATTTTTAAAAAAACTTTTTGTTTTTCAAAAATCCATTGTACGATAATATAGAGAAAAACTGATCTTGCTGTGGACTTATAAATGTGTGTTAGAAGTGATTTCTTGTTACTATCGTATTGAACGTTTTCGAGATACATACATATGTCCAAACTTCAAAAGACAGATATTTGATTTTGCAGTGAAAAACTGAGTATGCATATGCAGTCATTTTAACCTCGCCTACTGAAGCTCAAATACCAATTTTGGTTGAAATCGTTGGAGCCGTTTCCGAACAAATCAAACTGGCATGAACATTTCATAAGAAAAGTATTTATACCATTAATATTGAGGTTACATTGAAAAAAATGGCCCCCAACTGTAGGCCCCCAAAGTCCACATGCGAAATTTGAACCAAATCCGGGCAACCACTTATGTAGGCTGTAGGCTTGTGGAAGGACGGGCAAACAGACAGATGGACAGACGGACATAATTTCACGACCCACTTTTTTTGAGTTCATCTATCATCGTAATGTCCGATTTGATTAAAATCTGTAGTGCAAAATTTTCTATGAAGGCAATATCTTCCTCTTACTACGTAATCGTGAAAGTTTAAAATCTCTTACACCGAAAAGGGTTCTCGTTGGTTCTGTTCTGGTCGAAATAAATTGTAATAAATGTTTCAAATGCTTTTCCTGTTCAACAGCAAATGTATGCCACAGTCCGAGATTGTGTGTGTGTGTTTGGTGCGGTCCATCCATTGGTCAAGGACAAGAACAATCAAACAGTTGGTTTTAATTAATAGGGTTATATAAGTGCCAATGTGTCCATGCCTAACCATGAACGATTTAGACCAACTTGTGCAAACATACACACAGCAACTTTCCTTGTCCTATCAGTTTGAGTTTAAATTTGAGTTGGAGTCCTTTTTCAATTATTTCAACACCACTTGCTTTGTTTGCCTATAGGTTGTTGTCTGTCCTTCTTGTATTTATCACTTAAGTCGACATCTACAACACTATTGGTGCACAACTATTTCGTGACTACTGGAGGGTTCTTGGGATAACATTTTTGCGGTTCGGTTTCGGTTTTGTTTTACTCTCTTTGAGCGGTAGAAAATGGAGACACCATATGCCCACAGCCACAGGATTGTTGTATACGGTATACTTGTCATTATTTCTTTTTCTCAATTCCGTGGGCATGGAGACTGGGGGCGGGTGGCCGAAAAGTTTTCATTAATTTTCTTGGCTCTCTTTGCGGACAACAATTTAATTAAATGAAATAATTAGAACGGTTTCTGTTTGTCGTCTGTTGTGTGCTATATGGTTATAGTAAGATTTTGATGAAGGATGAAGGATCATATATCTATCGCAGTTTTAACCGCATATTCGGTTTGTTCGGACTCGGACCCAACCGACCGGATTATTTATTTATCTGTTATTGTGGCAGAACCAGTGCTGTTTTAGTTGCAAGTTAATTATGTAATTATTTACTTGATATGGACGTCAGTTCTCCAATTAGTTTCTTGATGTAGATTCGCAATGAATTATTTGTGAATAGCTACTAGTAGGGTGTTGTTGTTGTTTTGGTGGCGTTTTCTGATTTCCACTAATGTATTAAGCTGTTTATCAGCTTTTGATGGTAGCGATAATTGTTTCTGTGTTTTCGGTTCTATGAATTGGAATTATAATGAACGAGGGTGGGGCGTCACATAATTACCCCAATTAGTGTATTAGATGTACTTTTGAAAATCACTCAACATTAACAAAATGTGAATTCTTCCAGCCTGATATCTACTGTGAAACAATTCCCTTCTGGGTATGGATGTTGTTCTCAGAATCATTATCGTAATGAAAACACCAATCCGTTGATGAGTTTTCTTGAATACCAGCCAAGAGACACTGTTTATTCTGGTAGAAGAAAAATAAATGAATGACATCTCGTTAATCGAAAAAGCACCTCACACCGACACCACATACCACACAGCCCAGCCTTGAAAATTGCACCGATAGAAGTACATTTTTTCCGGTCTTCTGTGTACTATACATGTACCCATCAAGGTAGGGTATTCCTTTTCGTCGGCCGAGGACTTATTTTTGGCGAAGAACTCGTAACACAAAGTAAACATTTGCACATAACTAAGCTTTGATTTTGATTGAGGTCGCTTATAGGGCTCGCATATTTATATTAACGAGCTATTTGTTTCTTCAAAGCAAGGATGTAGGTGGGTAAAATAAGACTTTGATAAAATTCCAGGAAATGTGTATAAGATAGACAAAGTTGAAGCCAATTTAAGTTTTCTACCTGAACTAGTAACAAAGTTACCACAGATTTGTCTAGTCTATGGACATTCACTTTCTTATATTTACGATTACAGTGGCACCGAAAACACAGTGGCACCAAACCACATTTATCCACTTGTTTTGGATAAGTATAGCTGGTGGCTTTCCTAAATATTTGTGAGAGGAACAATAGCCAAGCAACATTCAGTAGTTCGCTAATGAGAACCGATTCTTAGATCGGAAATTTTTTTAAAAAACTGAATGCTGTATTTTACCTTAAATTGAGGACGACTTCTGTCAAACTGTACAGCTTTTAAGAAATAGGCGATCCGTGTTAAAACCAGAAGGCATAAAGACTGCATCAATTTCAAATTAAATTCATTCATTCATTCATTCATTCACGGACGAAGGGATCAGTTCGCTCTTAGCAGGCAATTCTTCGAAATTATTGTTCGACCTCGTGCATTATTTTGCATCGCACGTCGAGCAAAGAGAATTTATAATATGCGCATAATAGCTGTTGTTAGATTATGTATTTATTTTTCATTTATTTATAGCTTCTAGCCGCCTTTTGGTACCACCACAGCTTCTTTAGTCATTGCAGTTCTGCTCGCTACCGCCATTGTGGTCACTCCCGTGGATACCAGTCGGAGATCGAAAGCGTTCAATGCGCTGATCAACTACCTATGCTTGGTTCAATGTACAATTGAAATTAAAGCGAAGTCGACGGGCGTAAGAACATGCCTCCTGTCTCCGTCGCAATTGCAGAAAAATCCCTCTAGATAAAAGTAAAATTCAAATACATTTACCAAAAATCGTGAAACAAGCATACATACACCACCTGCTTTGCTATCCTCTTCCGGAATCACAAATCCGAAGAAGACTCCTTATAAACCAGTAAAAATCTTCGAAACAAAATTCAACAGCCAACAATCAATACCCGATGAAGGTAGGCAGATCCTTTTTTCATAATTTACACAGGCATAGGGGACTCTCCCATCGCACCTTCAAACTGTCGAGAGACAAAAAAAATCATAGAACAAAATTCCAACTCCCCACAAGTTTCCATTGTACTTGCATTTTTCCTGCCTTACGCTCAAATTATTTATACTTTTGCCAGCCATTATTTTCGCTTCATCAATCCTTTACTACATCCACTTCCACTATACCACTACTATTGTCATTATTATGATTACACTGGGCCCCGGGTATGGTTCATCTCTAAATTGCCAACATGAATGGAAACACAAGGGCGTGGAAGCAAGAAAAAAAATCAAACAAAACAGACGAAGCGACACAATTTCGGAAACGTCCTTTAAAAAAAAATATTTAAAACAAATTTTTGATATTCTCCCCGGGTGAGCCATTTGTGTGGGCGGTGTTCGGTGAGCGGTGGAATGTTTCTCATTTTTGTAGCATCACTCAGAATTGCTTAAAGGGGATATTCTATCGAAGAAATAAAGCTTCCTGTGTATCATGGGGCAAATATTTTCTATGGCTTAATAGCATAATGATTGAACATGCGGTTCAGAGTATGTAGTAGTTGGGTTGAGGCAGATTTGATGTATATTGAGCGCTCGCTTTTTCATCCCCCCGCCATGGACTCTTCTAATATAAAAGTTGCCAGATGAATGCCAGTAAAAATACGGGTGTGAGGTTAATCGAGCTTTCATACCAAAAGAATTTTGTTTAGAAGAAAAAATATTGCCTCAGGGAATTTGTTCATGTGACATTATTGGCTGTAAAAAAATGTGTTCCCTACCCTTGTAAGGGAACAGTTATCTATTTGGACCCCGATGGGTGGAATTTCATTATTACATGCTATTACAATTAAGCATGCATTTGCTTATATGTGACCGCAGGCACCCATTATAGCGAAATACAAGTAGTTCTGTAGTAGTAGTAGTGTGACCACCTGTACGTAAATGACACGTACAATACGCACATTTGGAGTTATGTACCTACGTGTACCAAAGTGAGACCTCAAAATCACCAAATTGTACGTAAATTGAAGCGATGAAGTATTGGTGTACGTGAAATGTACACAAACGAAATGAAAATAACAACGAAATAGTTCTGGGTGGTTCTCGAAACACAACAATAATTCGATTGTTTTCTATTGGTTTTAATAGTTCCCGTCGCTAGAAATATATATTTCATTATTGACATTTCTGTAATGCTTTTATTAGGTCTATTAGCGTACTTTCTCGAATCAAGAAAAATCTGTCAAACTCAAATAATTAAGTGGCACTCTTTCGGGTAGCGTTCAGAATTCGAGCTCTTTCAGACACTTAAGCCTTTTCTAGTAGTAAGTGTCAAAAATAAAACAACAGATATTACAGGTGAGTCTTAATAAAAAACTGAAGGCAAACAAATTATTAGGTACATAAACGAAAAAAAAAATAGCACAATATCGGAAGAAAATCTAAAACAATGGATTTTGTATGATTTGTTCAATAATAGCGATGATCAACTCGTATTTTTCTTTATTTTCACAAATAATTTCTTTCTGTGTACATTTGACTTTTAAGACAAATTTTGAATTTGTTACTTGTCAAATTTATATATTTGACGTTAATTATCAGTATCTACTTCTTGGTTTAAATTGGGGAAGTTCAAGTATATATTTTAGTTCTAGTTTACTAGGTCTGACAGTTGGTTCACTTGATGTGTCCCAGTTTTGATTGACCTAAGGTTCGTCCGGGTTCTTTTTTGCAAACGTAAAATTGTTTACAATTCGCTAGGAATGCGACCACGTACTAAAAAAATTGCAAAAAATGATAGAGAAATCCATTTCCCCTCTTTCAATTTTTTCGTAATTTTCTACTCGCCGAATCTCGACTTACTGAAAAATGAAAACTGCCAACTAAGTGACAGCTCGAAAGTTTGACAATAAAAACTCTATTTGTGTTCGTCTGCAACGATGTCGTAGGAAAAAATTGTAATTGAATGTTCTCCTAGAGCATATTAGCGCATTCAAACTAATAAGTTTAATAACAACCTTGTCAAATGTCGAAATGACATTTCGCGAACTTTTTGTAAGAAAACCGGTCACGTACTTCTCTTGAAATTGAGAAATTTCTCTCTCGATTTGTAAGATTTCACATTTTTCTATGCTGAAAGTACAGGAACGGACGGATGTTTATGGATGTGTAGCCGACGATTTTAGTCTAAGTTAGTACTAAGTTGACAGTTGGCACATGTGGCTGACGTAGGGAAAGTGACGGTACCGATCAATCTCCAGACCAATTTATTCGACTTAAGATAACTAGGTTTTTAAATGTGTCCATTCTCTGAGCTGTTTCATGCCAAGTAAGGACCTACTTGTTCTCTTTTTTTTTTGTCATCTTTTTTATGAGAATGTGTTTCAACTTATATCGATTACGTTCGATTTAAATCGCGCAAGCGAATGAACGTATTGTGTTCGTTTGCATTCCATTCAATTTAGATGAAACGAAATTATTTTTTCCTTGCCAGGCACATAAGCCACCGTGGAGCGCATATTTTCTGCAATCAATCAGATTTGGAGCGATGAAAATCGAAACTTTTCGAAATCTTCTAAAGAATCTTCCTCAAATGTCGAAAGAAATTGCATCAGATGGAAAGTGCGCGTTCAAGAAAATCAGCAAAATCTTATAAGATAATATATCTCGCTGCTTTTAAGCATTTGATAAAAAAAATAATTGAAAAGATCCACTTACACTTTTATAAAAAAAATTTAGAATATCGACTTATAAACTGCATTTAAAATTGTGTAATGGATGAATTTCTGTGTACGTAAAAGAGTTCTTTGAAAGGTGGTCACACAAGGTATACGTATATACGCATGTCTTCTAATCGGAGCTGAGCACCTACTTGAAAGCGCTTTGACCTGTTAACAGTGAACCGAATTGCTAATTAGGAACTAGTGAGCCAGATTAAAATCAATGACGATTATTATCATTTGATTGAACATTCTAATTTGTAGGATTGCCTTCCACAAGAAACGAACCTCACGCAAATGCCTGTTGTGGCTCCCATTCACTGTGCAGTTTGCATGAAATCTACTTGACGACATATTTGGTTAACAGACCACACACACTTTAATGCAATGCGACCCCATTATTAATTAACATACCACCGTAAACCATACCTGCCATAGAGGCTGAAGTTCGAATTGGCTTTCTTCAGTATGCATAGTGGCTTGTTAAGGCATTGGCCACATGGACTTTATGCAATTAGCAGCAAACAATGTACGGAATTACCAAGGCGAAGGACAATTCTTTGCTTGGTTTTTAAGAGACACTGCAAAAGACATCGTGGAACTTTCGGATTCGACGTTGGAAAATTCGGTAAACGGGGAAAACATTTTCAAAAAGAGGGACTTGTCATCTGACTTAATTCAAATATTGAACAATCCTATAAAAGGTGTGTTTTTTGAGCTTCGATCTCAGCAAAGTAAAGTAAAGTAGGATTCAGTCAGATGACAAGTCTCTCTTTTTGAAAAATGTTTTTATTCGTTTACCGATTACTAAGGCGAAGGACAATTATTTGCTTGGTTTTTTTCCAAGTGCAAGTGGCAGCAAAAATTAAAAAAGAGCTGTCTACTCAAAGTAGGATAGATTCCACAATAAAATTCATCCTTTGTTGAACTTTTTGAAGGTGCGAGTGTTCGCTTTATTTGACTAAGGTCGTTTCCAAAATTACACCAGAAGAAATAACGAAAAATCATTTCGTTAAAATAATTGGCGATTACTGTCAGGGGTTTATAGTTTAAATCAATCAAGCTTTTAGCACTTATACCTTACCAACAGACCCATAATCCCATGAACTTAGCTGTCTGTTTAGGTTAATTCTTTTATTAAGTTTGGCGTAGGTACAATGAACTCAACTTAACTACACCGAATAGGATACTAAAATGAAAAATGACTTCTCACTCCTGGTATCAACGACAAGAAAAAAAAAACTAATAAGTACTAGCTGTTAGACAACTATATAGAACATACCTGCTTTCAAAATAACGTACCCGCCCACCCCAGTATAGCGATCTTCTTTATACAGAAAACCGCATTTCACTGGGGATAATATTTTACAATCTAACTACGATAATGTACTTCCAACTGTGAGTAGCTACTCCATCAACAATAACGACGATGCCTACAAGCACCGGATGACTCTTCTCTCGTCTGCCAAAAGAATGTAATCTACTCATCTAAGGGTGGAGATGCAGAGAAGCGGAAAAAAGAAAAGAAAAATTCTCCAAATTCGTGGAGAAAATCCTTTTTAGCGTGCGGGGAGCTGCTCGCTTGTATCAAATTTTTGCGGGAACAAAAAATTCCTACTTTACTCCGGTGGGCTCCGATATCGTGACTTGAGGAAATTTTGTATTAATTTTTTTTTTCTGTTAAAACATCGCAACTTGGAAAACGGCAAAGTGTTTGAATTATGATAAGTTCGAGTAATTAATTTCCACCCAAAAGAAGGGGTTTATCACCCTAATGGGTTGGTATGAGACGGAAGAGTATGCGCGTGTGACAACAAAGGGTGGGTGTCATTCATTTTCTTTACTTCACACCTAATAATTGCTTAACAATTCGTATCTTTTCTGGTTAAGATTATATTGACTGTGGCCGAGAAGACCATTTCAATGAATGAATCAGTTTGCGAATGGCTGCACAAAATGTGAAAAAGGATTAATGGAAATGGCTCTTTGTGTTTAATGGGTAGGATGAGTAAGAGAGAGAGCAAAAATCGTTGTAACGTAAAATAATGGCAATGATTTGTGGTTAGCTGTAGAGTTCTATAGTCGACGTACCTGGCGATGAGTAACTGGAAGCTGGTTCGAGGCACTAAATTAAACTTGATGGCACTCTTTTGATGAGGAACGAGTTGATTGAATGGATTTATCTTCAAGGTTCGTTTTGGCTTTTTTGAACAATAAAGTAAAAGAACGATGGATACAGTGGCATTGTGGTTACCGCTAAGAGCTATGGAGTCTACGGTGTAATTTTGCATTCTGTTGTTCAGTTTCGTATTTGGATTTTTTTTTTTGGGCGGCTTTATGGCGAATCATATTCATGACGACTGACGGCAAAGTTTCCGCGCAGAGGGCATTTTTATTTTTAAAAATTGGAGGGACACCTTTTGAATTTGGGTTTTGATTCATATAGTACCCACTTATTGGGAAGATATTTTTCTGATAGAAATGCAATTTTGTTCGTTTTTTGTTTCCGTTTAGATGGACTTTGGTTTTACTAATACATATTACGAGTAAGCAGGTTTTTTTTATGCGCAAATGGATGTCGTAATCTTCTAAAGATGCGGTATGCCCGGGATACCAACATACACGATTCGCAACCCCGAATACACAATCGACACTACGTCCTTCAACCGCACTCTCCCCCGGGACTGACGTGTCTTCGCGGGGCTGGTAGCTGATTAGCTCTTTTATGCCGCATCTTGTATTATGTCAGCTACTTCTGACGCTTCTGCTGTTTGTAATTCCCTTATGAGCTTTTCTATTCTTTTCAGTTCATTTTGAAGAGTCGTTACAAGACTGCACAATCTCATCCATTTGACCTCCAACTGAAGCATGTGGCCTATATGAAAAGCTCCGGGTTAGGCAGATTCATTCTACGAATCTTCTGCAGTGGAAAACTGCATGCTCCGTATCTTCCCCTTGTTCTGGACATTCTGGATAAAAGGAAGAGCTATCGGCGTGTCCAAATCGATGAAGATACTTGCGAAAGCCGCCGTGACCAATTAAGAACTGCGTAAGTTGACATTTCCATGTGATCTCTTTGTCCAAATCTCAATGTTCGGGTTCAGCTTGTAGGTCCATCTGCTTTTCGTAGACCCACCTGGCTTGCCACCTGACGAGTGAAGCAGTTCGATCTTCAGTCTTTATTCTCCCGATATCTCATTCCTCTAGCTGACCCGACTCTTTCCTGTTGTAGATCTTTAGCATCGCGTCAGCGAGGATATCTTTTGGGATCATACCCGCTATGATGGTTCTAAAATCACAGATCGTTCTTAATGCGCTAGGTATATGCATAGGGAAAACAGATTTCTTCGTATTTTTTTCGTCGCAAGTACACACGCCCAAACTCTAGGCAGCGTACAAGAGTACTGAGCTGACCACCTTATATAGTAGGATCCTCCTAGCATATACAGGCCCACTAATGTTCGGGAGTATCGGAGAGAGTGCTGCCTGTATTAGTAACGCCTTTTTACTGAAACATTTCACGTGTGAATTAAACTGTAGCCGGTTGTCAAGTGTCACGCCTAGGTATCTATAATGGTGTCTTTTGATCGGATTACCTCACATCCAACCTGAAAGTTCGCGTATTATTGAAGCTTTTTGCGACTCGTTATTAGGATAGCCTCCGTTTTATGGTCAGCTAGTTCCAGGCCGGCAGATACTTAGAAATCTTTGATTCGTATAATCGCTTCGTTCGTGGCTGACTCTACTTCGTGAATGTAGAGTATGCAGGTACTTATTAGCGTCCGTCCATCTATTTGATCTGTAAACCTGTATTAAGCTGTGCATTGGACAAGAAAATTTAACGAAAAGCCTTAAGAATTGTGCACAAATATTCGGGGATGACTTGTGCTTGGGTTTTAAACTATATGTTGTTCAAAACAGCCTAATAGGCTTTATGTCATTTATTTGTTGGACAAGGCGCACCATTTAATGTACTAATCGAACAAATTTTCCTGCAAACTTCTTCGATACAAACTATAACGATGATGGTAAAGAAATGAAAACAATGTTACGTATACGCCCCCATTTTCCATAATGAAGTATTACGGAATTCCATCAGTTTCAGTTCAACGCTTAAATTTTTGCATTGAGACATCAGTTTTAACTGAAAGCTCATCTGAAACTGAATATATAGAAGACATTTTGTGGTTTTCATTCAATGATAGCACTTCTCTTGCCATAATAGATTAATACGAACTATGTCGCCAGCCCACATTGTTCCACTGTGTTAAGACAGAAGATGCATCCCTCCGAAATTATTTGCAAAAATCATTCACAATACCTATTGAGTTGAATGTAAATTTACCTGATCCAAATGCGCACTGCTGTACTATACTCACCCAATCTTCATCTTCAACTGACATCTGATATTTATTTTTTGTTAATTTATCACTCATTTTAAAAGGATCCCATGGAGTCTCCTCTCCTTTTCATCGCTTGTAGACTAAATATTACAGCGCAGCCTTTTGTATCGTTTGAAATATGAAATGTATCGAGGTCATTCTTTTTAACAATCCGCAAACAAAATTATTTTCCCCGCCCATTTTTTGAGGGGCGTTTTTATTAAAATGCTGGTTTTGCTACGAATTGCTTAAAGAATTAGAACAAAATAGTTTATCAACATTATGTGGGTAGCGTTCGTCTTCAAAATTTACCATGGGACACTGTTTGACACACCTTCTTTTTGAGGTCGTTCTTAACCAACAAATTTAAGTGTTTTCAGCTGTTGTGATTCACCAAAATCATTTTAACAAAATAAAAGGAAGAGATCTTGGGTGATAATGCAAGAAATGCTACAAGTTTTGGGGTCCATTTCCCCTACTTACAATACAAAAATCCTTCGGTTCTGTCGCCAAAGAGATTAAGATGAAGAAAAACCTTTTTTTCGCTTGCAAATGATGCGATTTGGAAAGCAACAAGGACAAGAAAAAAAATATCTTATAGAATAACCCCTCAGTTTATATACATTTTTATTACAATAAAACGGATACCAACACAAAAACGGCTCACCACAATTCTTATATTCTGTACAAAAAGTTTTAAACGCTGAAGAAAAAATCTATTTATGTTTTTTTCTAAGGCGAACGTGAACGCCCTAAATCAACCCACACAGCCCATAATAACTATATCTCTTCATCATAATAAATTCCATTTTATTCAATTAAAAGTTGCCGAAAATGGAAACATCCCCCCCCCCCCCCCCCTTAACAAATTGCATATGTTGTGACCGCAAAGCAAATGTCCTTGTTCGCTTGCCCACACCTCCGCTGAGATTACTTAAATTTCTAAGGATGCTTTTAGTTCCAACATACGTAGGGTATATAGGTAGGTATACCTAAAGTCACTGTCACCGTCCCGGGGCAATCATAAAAACAAAATGCCACAACCACAGCCAGTGCGAAAGTGCTTTTAAATGCACCCAGCTAAAATTACAGGCAGTCATCAATCAACGTGGAAGTAACTCTGTGTGTATACGGTATCTTTAGTTATTCGCTTCTTAATGGTACCAGAACCAAGTGAAAGCAAATTCCACACCTAAAATAGTAAAATTCAATCGTCCATATACTGTATTATCAGAAACTGGAATTGGACTTTGCTTACGGTAAAGAAAAAACCCAATAATTCATTCACTTATCTATCTTTAACAGCACAAAAGAACCTTTCGTGTGGCTTCAGACCTCAGACCCAGACACAACTCAATTTAGTGTAAAATTGAATGCATTCAATCATTCGGTTAAGTGGTAATTCAATCCAAGAACTTTGACATTTTGGTCAACACTCTCCGTCTACCTAACTCACATTCATCATTTGTGGCCAATTCACTTCATTCGTATACTTATGTAATTTGTGTCGTAAGGTAGTGAATGGACTTCGTGTTCAATTTGAGATTGTTTCCTTTGAAAATTTGCTATCTCTAGGTTCGCTGATTGGCACATATACAGGAACAGGATCAAAAGCAAATGGAACAAGCCCGTAGCGAATGCAATTCATTGCAAATAGATATTTCAGATTTATATAGAATCCTTTTGTAGGCACAAAGGCTTCAACAAAAGGCACAACTTCTAGGATGGCAATCGATTGCTGTAGCTGCCCTAGCCTGAAGTCAAATTGCACATAATGCATCGTACAGCACAGCAAAGGAAAAGGATTTTTCACTGAACAAGGAGAGCTTCCTATTTGTGTGGGCTTGTTCTTCTCTGTTGCAAAGACGAAATCAATCGAAATGGTATTGAAGTCAATCGAAAGACGGTTAAGGAAAAGCCTGAGGACTAAGTTAGCAAAATAAATTGAAGTGTAACGAAAAGAGGGAGTATGTCCAGAAGATATTCTGTTGCACTTGGGAATTTGTTAAATGTCATATCTTCTTATGGCTGTCAAAAAAAAAAGGGGAGTGGAAAAGTGACGCCAGATTTTATGTCGTTTTCCATTGGGACCAAAAATCAATTTTTTTTTTTGATTCAGAGAACTTTTTGCAGATCTCGATAGTTTTTCAGATCTACACACACTCTCACAATTAGGTCTGTTCCCTTACTTTTGTAGTAAGAATGGAAAAGACAATTAAAATGGCAGTGGTGTTGATAAATTCTCTCACAGAGAGAGACACTTACGAAAAAGTTAGGGAACGCTTTTGTAGTAAACTTTGAAAAATGACAGATATGACAGATAAATAATTCCATAAATTGCAATGGTAAAGAAAAGTCAAAAATGTCTGATAAACGAGAAGAATTATCAAATTTATTACCAATATTAGTTGATTCATATAATGATGGGAGTGACTCGGAATTAATAAATATAACTTCTTTCTGATGAATCCGAATATGTGGAAGAGTTTGTACTGAGTGAACTACAAGCATTCGGGAAAAAAAAGCGAAACTGCGTCACTTTCGTATATCAAGGAGTTTGTACAAAAGGCTAAGTGAACGATTCGAACAGTGTGAAACCTATAAGAATCTACGTTCTGGCAAACGAATGACCAGTGAAAAGAATCTTTTGATTTTTCTGTGGTTTGCTGGGCATGAAGCTTGTAGCTTCCGCGATTTAGCCCACATCTTTCTTTTGTGTTTTAAATTTTTGTGTTTTCCCCAGTAGGGGCATTAACTTTTCGTAAAGAGAGTGAAGGATTTTGGTGGGCGCTTTCAACCAATTAGTTTTTATTCTTCGTTTTCGAACCGAGAGTCTTGGAAAATTTGTTCCTCGTTTTCCGACGACTGCGACTGTGAGACCGTGATTTCCTCAAAATCTTCTCCCTGACTCTGCATAACCTCCTGTGTTATTTGATCTCTGTATTGTGGATCTTAAAGTAAGCTCGAAATGGTTTTTATTTCATATTCTCTAATGTCTACGTACCATTTTCAATACGGTGAATGTTCGGGGAGAACATTCAATATTTATTTTGCCGCCTGTTGATACCATTAGAATGCAAGAAATCAAAACAAATTCAATCGAATTTCAAATATGACAAGAAATTTCAAATATCAGCTGTTAATTGGTTGGTGACTGACAGCCCTTGAAATTTCTTACACCAAGAAATTTGTTGAGTAAAAATTCGTAAGATTCTCAGTGGAGGGGTAATATCTTGCTCTCTCGACGACGCTCAATTTCAATTTCGTTGCATGTTCCATTCGCCACGTAAAATCTGAGATCTGAAAAGGATTTCTGGTGGTCCCTATGGATAATGACATTAGTAAAGGAAATGAAATCACTTAATCAGCCGAATGGAATTATTGATCTTTGTTTTATTGTAAAATGAAAATTACGGTCTTACGTGCGTTTCCATTTGGGTTTGAAATTTTTTCGAAAACGAATATTTTGTAGATACTCTATATTTCTAAAGTGGAAAGAAATCTACTACTCTCGGAATTGTCATTCCGAAAGTGGAATTTTCATAACTGATAACTCGTTTTCGAATATTAAAAGCATTCGAAAACGGAAAATTTGTTTCTACAACAAATGTGATGACTTAGCGACATTTCGGGTAAGGGGATATTAAATTAAAAAAAAAAAATAAAATAAAATAAAAAAATAAAAAAAGATAAAATTCGTACTACATTATTTTTTGTTTTTTTTTATGAATTTAAATAGAAATAAACTTTGCAAAATTTAATTTCTTAATGTATTTCGGCTGAAGTTCAAAACTGACTTTAATTGGCGGTACTTATGGTACCCCACACCGTCTCTTGGGTCTGAAAATTAACTTGTTGCTCTGTCTAAAAGTTTAAAACAAATTAAGCAAACAAATTTAATCTTCGAGCAGAAATATGTACATCAAACCGAAGCAATTCGAGATGTTACTGAAGTTCATGTGTTCTCATCCCGATTTGACCAAGGGATATTTAAAAACACCTGACGCCAAGCAAACATCAAACATTCTTGCCCTAAAAACTTTAGAGTAACAGCTAGTTTCAAGATGGCTGCAACTGCTGTTGATCGTAAAGGAGCAGAGAGTTCATCTTGTACGGCATTTAAAACATACAAAAAAGCGCTCTTCGAAAGGCGAAAGTTCTGAACAAAACTAAAATAATAAACAATACATAGCTACCTAGTTAAATAGTGAATTGAATCTTTGCCACCAATACAATTTCACCTTCAATCATACATTTCCATTCACGTCTATCACAGAATCAGAACTATCATAGAATCCGTCGCATGGGAAAATATTTGCTACGAATTTAATCGTATGGGAAATATTGTTTGATACGAATTTCGAAATTGCAGCAAACATTTTCTCAACGACGGATTCTATTATAGTTCTTTCGGGGTTCGTAAAAAAATTCCAAATACGTCAGATTCTGTGATAGACGTGATTATATGTTTTATTTGTCCCGTATAGTTTTGCGTTCAATTCGTTCATCATTATTTTCTGCATCCATCCAAAGTTTATTTTTCTTTAAAAATTTTAATTTGGTCTTATCCGCCTTGTTTGTTTTGATTTCCTGATTTGACATGGTAGGTAGGTAGGTAGGAGTGGCGGTTTAACTAAAAAACCAAGTAGCATCATGTGCCGTTTTGTTACCACAACTCATTTGACCCGGTTGTTTAAGATTATCAATAGGAGGTTTTAGATCCAGCCTGTGGAATTCAAGAAGGTTATCAATTCTCTAATACCACATTTCGAGACCTGTTCAAGGAAGTCGAAGAAGGGTCTACCAAGAGAACTATGTCTGGCCCTAGCTAGTGCCGGAGTTTGGCCACATCCTTCTGGATACGATACAGTTCGTCAGCCTCCTCCATCTAAAGTTTGCCTTCGATAGGAATTCTGAGGAGATCTTTGCTTTGACTGCTCCGAGCGGTATGTGCACCGATTCCGCAAGTGAACAGTGAAGGGCAGAGCCTTGCCTGGCCAGCTCGTCAGCATGTTCGTTTCTGGAACCCAGACCAGGGTGACCTTGAACTGGTCAAGCGAGGCCAGCTCCTTGCGGCATTCTAATACTAATTTTGAGGTTATATTGACTGAGGCGATAGCTCTGATGGCAGCTTGACTATCAATAAAAATGTCTATCTTTTGCCTCGGAACTATGTTTGTCTGTTTGATTTGACGACAGGCCTCGCGGATGGCCAGTAATTCCGCCTGAAACACACTGGCCGTATCCGGTAGCCTAAAGGATTTTGCGATGTTAAGAGACTCAGAAAAAACACCTGCACCTACTCCACAGTCCATTTTTGAACCGTCTGTGCAGATTGTTAAGTTCGTGTCCCTGTTCAACCGGCCATCCTGCCAATCTAAACTTGAAGGGAATTTTACTTTAAAATGTTTAGTGAATAACATTTTGGGAGTGATATAGTCCGTTGAGGGTGGTATAAGTTCTCTTGATAGAGAAAGCAGAATGTTGCTATGGCCGTAGGGTTTCGCAGACCAGCACCCCGACTCTCTGAGTCTGATCGCGCTATGTGCTGTGATGCTTGTAATGTGAAGGTCTAAAGGTAACAGATGCAGAAGGACTGTAAGGGCGTCTGACGGTGTTGTCCTTAGAGCGCCTGTGGTGCCTATGCATGCAGTTCTTTGTACTTTGTTTAGTTTGATTATGTTGTAAGATTTACTTAGAGCCGGCCACCATACATATTACATGAGAAATAATTCGAGACTCGAAAACATTGTAAAAGGGAAAAATATTAAGTATTAATTTTTGCTGTTTCGAATGTTTAACAGAGTACAAAATCAAATGCGGAACGAAATACAGAGTAGGGCCCCGCTTGGGAGCATTTTGCAGACACAGTTTGTAAAGCATTAAAGCGTTATTCAAGCTTTCTTTTCCAATATGTAAGGCGGTCCATCTAAAACGAGCTTTTTGCAAACAAACCGCTGACACTCCAGAGCACTACAGTCGCAGCGTAAACCAGTTACTTCAATATAATTACTTTTACGCATTTGTTTATTTTCTCTTTTATTTATTTATATCGTTTATGAGTGTATACAAATAATCGTAAACATATTTCTATGTAGAATCGTTTTATTTTCAATAAACTTTCCCTAATTAGTTTATTACATTATCATTCCTTAAAATATTTTTTCCCAACCGGTTTTTTTTTACTCTCTCTCTTCTTTACCTCCCATACGCACAATATAATTTATTAGCTCTTAACAAATACAACTGATTAACAAAAGAACAACACTTTATATTATTTAGTATAATCGAGATTATAGTAGTACATAGTGAACGTTATAGTAAAATAATTGCTGCTTATCTATTGTAGATTGATAAAGTTTTCATTTATTTTTTTTTATTTTTTTTTTTCGTTAAAATATCTGTACATAAGGAAAGACATGAAGCAAGCAAACAAGATTTTTGTTTAATGCTTGTAAATAGAAGAATTTATGATAAATATTCATACATAACCAAGAATTTTTCATAAAAGGAATTAATGGTTTACTGACATAAAAATTTTATTGCACTAGGTAAAATTGTTGGTTTGCGTTTGGATCAACAATTTAAGGATAGTTGCGGTTGTTTGGATTGTTGCTTTCGAAAGAGTTACTTTCCTATTTTTGCCATCATGGTAAAAATCGAAGAATGGAAAGCAAGTTCTTAATTAGTTTTGATGGTATGGTACGAAAAGACTGCACTCCTAATCGAACCAGCTTTTTCGTTGTGGAATTAGTCTGATGAAACCCAGCACATCGCTGGTGGCACTTTTGATGGCACGCTGGCACCGGTGCCGCTAGTCCTCTGAACTTGTTTCTGGCGAGGATGACAATATGTTTGTTGAAAGGTCAAGGGAAACTCGGTCGAGTTTGGATTTGGATTGTAGTGTATTTTGCATTTGCTCTAATTTCACGAAAGCACATCATTTGTAGTCTCAAAAATTAAATAAATTGACTTACTCAAGCAAGCGTCGATCTAAAGAAGACATCAACCGTCACATCAGGGAAGTTGGAGATCTATATAATGACGACTACCCCAGCTGTCGTATGTATTCATTCAACTTACTCTACTGCTTATATTTAGAGAGTGAATACCTACCGACAACAATACTATCGAGACACTTGAGGTGGCGCTACAGTCCGGGGTGGACCTGGGCCTAGATTTTTTCAATTTAGTGGTCTTAGTACTTAAAAAAAGAGTCAAGACCCAATCAATCTTTTTAATCAAAAACAAAAGTAAATAAATGCAAAAACATTTTTGCAACCACTATTTCCCACACTTTAAAAAGATCTTCGCTCTACTCTCAAAACCAAATCCACACAACCATTAGCTCACCCACTGAAATTCAAGGCCATTATCCTACTTGGCTCATTCCTTTTCTATTTCTTAGAGTAAAAGTTCCTGAACCTGACGCACACGTTCTTGATAAAATCAAATAACCATCTCGCCACGCGAATGGCGTGTATAATCGCATTCGCATAAGACCTTTTCACAGATTCTATTTTGTTTTTTATTGACGAAAGTATTATTATTCAATCATAAGCCGACAAACAATATCATAGAGAGAAAATGGAATCAAACAACGAACTAAATACAATATTACAAGGAAAACCAATCTCAGGCAGAGGACAATATGGTAAGATGGCTCTGCGACTTTGTAGTTCCTGCGGGAATATTTTTTATGCATTATTAATTTAATCTTACTGTATAAGGAAACAAGAAAAAAACATGATAATATGAATCTTGCTTGCAAAGCGGTTTATATCCCGATATATGCAATGTATCTGCGTACAATATTATAATAATTGTTTATATAAGTGTGTGTGTGTGTGTGTTTAATAGCGTTATACCGTTGGGCAAACAACAAATAAAGAGAATAAGTGTTACCAACACGCTGGACAGTTTTACCGCTGCTGCTGGAATACAGGAATGTTAGTCTTCGCCTCGTTCTGAACGAGGAAGTTCTGTGTCACAGGTTGATTGATTGCCATTTGCTGAGCCATCGCCGACGTCATAAGTCCGCCTGGTAGCTGCTGATTGCACATCATGTCGAGTGGAGGTGCAGCGGCGGATGCTGTTGACACAGGCGGCGGTGCGTACCCACCCCCACCATTCGGGATTGGGTATTGACGCATCAGATACGCTTGCTGTGGGAGGTATTGGCCGGGAACTTGTGCTGGCACTGGACTTGAATGTGGCCCACTGGTGGGGAGTGTGTGTTGGAGATGTTGTTGCTGTAGTTGCTGTTGCTGCTGCTGCATCATTGGATGTGGTGCCATTGTTTGTTGGGGTTGAGTCGGTAATGGTTGTTGAGGAAAGTTCTGAGAAGTTTGCTGTTGTGGTTGCTGCTGCTGCTGTTGATGTTGATGCTGATGCTGTGGTGGAGTGTATGGTTGATTGGGTTGGCTGTTGTTATTGTTGACAGACACCTGTGGGGGGGCTGGTTGACCATTTTGTTGGGGTGAGTTTAAGCGACCGTTTTGAAACTGAACCGGGATCATATGTTGCTGTTGTTGTTGCTGTTGGGTTGACTGAGTCACGTGCTGCTGCATATGTGGACTGAATATCATTTGACCACCTGGGGCTGTACTGCTGACAGCAGGCATATGTCCCGGAACACTCGATGCTGGCAGTGTGTTGGGCTGCTGCGGCATCGGTGGCATGCAAATCGGAGGATACTGTTGGGGAAGGTGATAGCTTTGCGGTTGCTGTGGCATGTATGGTGGGAACTGCCCCGGTCCACTGCCGTACATCTGTTGTGGATTGTAACCCATCGGCGGCATGTAACCAGCCGGGGGGAAAGTCGCTCGATCGTCACGCATAAGTGTATGATACAAATTGATCGCGTCCACCAAGTCGCTTGACAACTGCGTAAGTTGGGCATGCTTGCGATCGACTCGTTCCAATTCGGCGTCAATCAGCGGACCCATCTGATGTACTTCCTGTTCTAGACGTAGCATTTCTTCGGTATCCTCTGATGAATCCTCGGGATTGGCTTCATGCAGGAGATGCAACAATCGATCGACTCTCTGCTCGTCGATTTCAACTACGTAGTTGCTCTCCTCAGTCTTTTGATCTTCATTTCTGGTATTCGCTTCGTCATCGAATTGCACCGTCTTTTTTGATTTCAGATTAATATCGAGACGTTCGGGTTCGACGCTCAGATCGGCTGTGACGAAGTTCGATGGAAAGAGACCTTCTCCTTGTTGATTGTAGCCCTTCCACCAGTTCGGGTCGCTGTCATCGAGGACGTGAATTATTTCACCGGCGACAAAGGTCAACTCGTTTTCTTCGGCAGCTTCAAAGTCATACAGAGCTCGTACTTTTCGTGGCTCTGGTTGAGATGTCGAGGATGTGCCTGATGCAATGCTACCGATGGAGCCGGACGACCCAGAGAATGATGGATATAATGTGGGCTGTGCAAGGGAAGCAATAAACAAATTATATGTTAATGGAGGTTGCGAAAATAGAACTTGGCTGTGGATCAAGTCAAATTGTCAGAAACTGTGTTTGCGAAAAAGAATGAGAGGAGGAATTAAAGCAGCGGGTGTGAGGGTTGTGGAGAAGTTTCCAACACTACAACTCCACTTGATTAAATTGTCGGGAGAAAGGCAAGAAATTCTTATAGTGCTCTAACGTTTAATCGAATCAACTGTGCTGCGATTTAACTGATTGTAGTGGACCGAAATGCACTCATCTCGAAAGACCCAAACGAATTTAAGAAGTTCAGACCAAACTGATCGTTTGTTACCTTCACCCACTTCAGATACTTACGTATGTCGTTGTAGCAGTGGTCTGCTTCTTGGGACTACTCTTTGTCTCCTTTAGTGAGAGCTCGATCGCCTTGGCGATGTCTTCTTCCTCTTGCTGGCTGCTGACAACATTCGGATCTTTTAATGCTGCAATAGTTGATGCAGATTTTGGCGTCTTCTGGGATGTTTCGGAAAAATCGTATCCCTCGCTTTTTAACTTTTGATAAAGCGATGGGATCAGGTTTAGCTGTGGGTCAGACTTGAAGTCGTTCTCTGCCCAGTTCTTGATAAGTTGCCGCATTTTCTGAAAGCAGAGAGAGAGAGAAATTGGGGAATATTCTAAAAAAGAAAAACACGTCGACAATGCATACCAATGAAACAGCTGGTTGTGCCTTGGACAACAAACGCCTGTATTCGTTCTCGAACTCCCTTGAAGCGACCTCCAAATGGAATGGCTTGCCACAATTATTGGCACATGCATCCAACAATGTTACCGCTTGTATGACAACATGTGGGTCGGCATGTCCCATGCGTTTCATGATTGCCTTCAGACATTCTTTGGCATTCCTCGGATTCGATGTGACTTTGTCGCACACATCCAAGATCAGGGTCCAGTCTTCATTTGTGTTCTTTTCGCTTGTTGCCTTTTCTGTAATAATAAATAAGAAAAAGTATATTTAAGCATTCATTAACTTATTTTTAATAACAAAAATAAATCATGACTCATACGCATGCCTTAAGGACAACGACAAGTTTACGGAGGGTCAGAGGCTTTCAATTTTATATCCACAGGCTTGCTTTGTACTGTTTGGAAACTTTATACATGGAATCAGGATAATTTGTTAATCGTAGGTACATTACTTTTCGAGATCCGATGAAGAACTTAGATTTATTTGTAACCTAAGAGCCATCTAAGGACAGACCAAGGACTAGCCTGCTGCCGGTTTATTAAAATAGATGCCATTCACAGAATTGCGGGCACAGCGGGAGTTTATTTCTTATTCGCGCATCTACTTGCTTTGCTCATGTCAATAAACAAACAGTAGATGTGAGTGTTCCCACATTCTACGACTATATTAGTCCGAACAGCCATTGAGCTCTTCTGCGGTGATATTCGCCGAATATCGTTTGTTAGGTTTTACTTTAATTTACTTTGTCCAGTGGTGACAGCCAAAATTTCTCTTACGAAGTGAAAAAATGTAATCGTAGCTTTGATTCAAACAAAAAGACAAGAGTAGCGAAATTAATCTTTACTAGATTTGCGATTTCGGATTACGACGTCAGGAAACTGATAATGTTTTATTGTCAGTCGTTGACAAACATGAGTCATATGATCTTTAATCGCAAATAATGAAAATGTTCAGGGCCCCAGGGGACAAGCACAACAAAATACCTCATCATTATCACTTTCAAGAGCCAGAAATATATACTTTCTTTCTAAATTGAATTATCACTCCCACTTGCCAGACATGACTAACAAAGTAACAAACACTCCTATTCCCGTAGAGTTTAACACAATTTTATGAAATGAAAATTAAAATCGATAGCCATATTTTTTCCCCCATCGCTAATTGGTAGGCAAATGGAAAGGCAAGTTTTAAGCAAGTAAATTGATAGAGGTGATCCACCCCATATGCTATTTTTCCAACCAGCTACAGCTGGTTGCCTTTCTTTTGTCGTCTGGCACAGAAATAATTAATTTTCCTTATCGAAAGGCAAACGTCGCACTTTTTTTCTTTAAATTTTCTTTGTGAAACTTACCAATGTCAGCATCAAACGGTGTCGACTGTCCGAAGATGCCCATGTTCTTGATGTTTTTCAATCGATTGCGTTGTTATTTAGTACAGCCGGTGAATAGATCAGCTGTTTTTGTTTGCGTTTTCGAATGATTCTACTATTGGGAATATTTATTTTTTGCTAAAATTTGATTTTGATTAGTAGAAAACTTGGACGACGAAAACTTTAGCGAGAGATAAATTACAAAAAAAAAGTGACTAATGAAAACGAAACGAAATCGAACTGTCATTTCTCTTATAAGAAAAAAAGTCTATTGAGATAGAAACAATTTGTAGTTGAAGTGAGAATTGAATGCAGCAGTCGGAATTCAGTGCTTAAGGTTGCGATTATGTGGAATGAACAGTGCTTCTGGTATTTCAACGGCAGAGGACGTTTTGTCTTGCTAATTATTTTAAAAAATACTGCTTTATTGTTAAATTTAAATAAATTGAGTTTCTTTTCATTGTGCCTGTTGTCAAAAAATCATTTTTTTTATATTTATAGTAGATAAATCTAATGTCGCGAATTGTCAAAGTTTATTCACAATCCACATCATTCAATTCGCGTTCCACAAACTAGCGAATAAAACATTCGTTTGAACTTAACCTCAAACTTGAAATGTCATAGAGACAAATGACGGCGACTTGATGGGATTCGAGGGTATTTGCGACCAAATTGAATGTATTATTTGTGAATGGACTGTCAAAACTTGTGAATATTCGTTCGTTCGTAGGTAGTTGGTCGCTCTCATGTGAATGATCCTTTACACCAATGTTTATGACACACAGCGTCGGTTACGAATTGTTTATCCATAGAATGATTGCTTTTTTAACTGAACTACATATTTATTTAACGCGTATGGGATCGAGGAAATCCATAAAATTTAGAAATCTGAAATCTCAGATAAAAATCTGAAAAGCCAAATCGAAAACGAAAACCAACATTTGTTGCTGACTATTTTGCTTATTCTGGCAATATTTTTGGAATGCACGTCATTATATCACCTGCGTTCGATTTAATCAGCTCGATACGCGAATAAACGTTGCAAACTAGAATTTGAAAGTGCAACTTTCTAGCAACCACTAGCAACTTGCTAGTATAAAATTCATTAATATGCGGAAATTTTAATCTTTCATTATATGCCACAATGATACAGACTACCCCTAAAACAGAAATTGTGAATTGCCTTTAGAAATCCTTACCCAGCCACATTCCATTCCATTTCATTTCAAATGGCATCGATCCATTTCGTAAATATGAATTGCCATATATTTAATGACATTTGAAACGTCACTGACTTGAAAAACAAGAATACAAATTTTTCGGTAAAAATGTCGACTAGCCAATCAATGTTTTCATGAATTTTTATTCATTTTTCTACCCAAAGTAAAC
Organism: Cheilosia vernalis; assembly: GCA_949126925.1. Lineage (NCBI taxonomy): Eukaryota > Metazoa > Arthropoda > Insecta > Diptera > Syrphidae > Cheilosia > Cheilosia vernalis. Next base: position 11,915,496 of record OX421362.1, read on the forward strand.
TATAGAAAAATAAAAATTCATTTGCTAACAAAACACAATGACATTCGTGCGTGATCCGTGCGGTATTGTTTGTTTATTGGTAACATATTTGGCTGTTTTTTACGCCGATTATGTGGTCATGCGATGGATTATCCTTCAAACAATGCAAACAAGGTACATCCTTTTGCAAATTCTTGTGTATAGCATGTATATGTATCAATTAACTTTTCTTCTAGTATATGGGCTCCATTGCATGTTGTGCTTTTTAACACAGTGGTCTTCCTTTTGGGAATGTCTCACCTAAAGGCGGTTCTATCAGATCCGGGTACGGTACCACTACCAGTGAATCGATTGGATTTCTCCGATTTACATGCCAATCAGAAGAATGGTATCAGTCATGATCATGGCGAATGGACAGTGTGCACCCGGTGCGAGACATATCGCCCGCCAAGGGCTCATCATTGTCGCATCTGTAAGCGATGCATTCGCCGTATGGACCATCACTGCCCATGGATAAACAATTGTGTTGGCGAACGTAATCAAAAATTCTTCTTGCAATTTCTAGTCTATGTGGGAATATTGTCGTTGTACTCGGTCGCCTTGGTGCTTGGATCGTGGATATATCCGTGCGAGGAGTGCAATACAAATGTTGTGGAATCACAAACGCGAATGTAAGTCGTTGTTTTATCAATTCAATAGAAAATGAGAGTTTCCGATTTTTGCGCAGAGCACAGATTTTCTTAAAATAGACAGCATTTCATTACGAGTTCTGTTGCTACTTATGTCTTTCATTCCATATTGAAATTGCGTTATATTTTCCAACCGCAATGTTCTCACCTCTAAGAACCGACACCATCCGTCAATTTTACGATTTCATAACACTGTCTTACGGAGGAGTGGGTGGGTAAAGTAAACAAATTTTTGTTTGTTTACTAGCTGCTCACATTATTTTCGCGGCTTTATAGCCAATAATTAATTGAAATGAGGTGTGGTACTGGATATTAACAACTGAACCGTATTTCCTCTAAAATAAGGTCAACATGTATTTGGTGTTTTCCCAGTCCTTGTGACCTACTTTATGGGCTATTTTTTATATACCATACAAGATCTCTTTATTGACAGCTCCAGCTTATTAGCTGGTACTATAATAAAATGAAATGTATTGCCGTCATGTATGGTTGTATTTCTGCCCGATACAACCTTGGAGCAATCGATTTCTTAGCGTTTTATGGTTTGCAACTAGCCGCTTATCAAGTGCTTATTATATGTATGGCAGTTTGCGAAACGCTAGCGATTAAAGCATGAAGTGAATTTCAAACCGTTTCTTAGTTACCTTGGGGTGGTTATTGGCGGTTGTCCAAGTTTCAATAAAACGTATGCGGATCTTTTTATTGTTTTACCGCTCGCTACCACCAGCCGCGATACAAGTACTCTTCCGAACTATGGTCTTTTGCGGGCTATGGAAGGCGGCCGGTGTTTATTTATTTGTGGTTAGATGATCAGCCCCCTTTTGGCTACACATTTACTGTTGTTCCGTGATATTTCCTAATTATGTTTAACTCTCCGCAGGCTGCACAGCGTCATTCTACTCTTGGAATCGGCACTATTCGGCCTATTCGTTCTTGCCATTATGGTCGATCAAATGCACGCGATACTCTACGACGAAACTGCCGTAGAAGCTGTTCAACAGAAGGGCACCTACCGACCGAATCGTCGCAAGTTAAACCTATTAGCGGATGTGTTCGGACGTGGTCACCCAGCCTGTTGGCTTATGCCGTGTACGAACTTCAACACCAGAAAATATGATGCTCCACTACTAAGTCATGATGTGTAAGCGAACTAAACAACACAAAACAGAACTCGTCTGAACTGATTTACCAACTGGGGGATTCCAACAAAAATCAAATCGTGCAACTTCTTCGTTCTCATTCAGGAAGTTTTCTAGGATACATATTGTAATTTATTTTCTATATTCTTACACTTGTATTGTATTTAGTATGAAAGTACATAGTAGGACAACTGATAGTTGTGGCTCTTGTCAGGTATTTAGTTGACTCAAGCTGATTATGAGCAGATCATAAATCGACTGCATTTCTATTATAATTATTTTTGTAAATAACGAAAACTATTTTGTGTGTGGCTCTTCTAACTCATATTCCGAAAGTATTCAGTGTCTATTGTATTGTATAGATTTAAGGAAACCAGACTAGAGGGAGCTTTTGATTTGTTATTTCTTAGTAAATTTAAATGTAAGTTCAAAAAACTCCAAATGGAGGAAGATTCCGTGGGAATTTTGATGCAGTCTTTGTAGGAATTCACCACCAGCGACGTTGATGATATTAAATCTATTTATTAAAATCGGAGAGGTGCTCTGTAGGTGGTAGTTAGCCAGGGAATAAGTAAAAGCTTCTTCCGCTTTCATCCCCATGGACTTAGAGAAAAGAGTAATACATTCTTTTCATCCTCGAATTATTGGTATTTCTAATTTGTACTTACTACATGTGAAAAGCGATGCCCTACAGTTGTTATGTGAACTCAAGAACAAAATATTATACAATCCGAAACAAGATAGTGTTTAATTTTGTGCTGCGTCCCCTTTCTTTATTTATTTTAACCTTAAAAAAAAGAACAACAAGAAAACACCAATCGAGCTTATAAGTAAAGTTGTAAAATGTCCTTAATTTTAATTAGAAAAATAGCAATGCACCAGCGTTTGGTGAATATCATTCATTCCGTCAAACAGTCTTTCATTGCAACATGTGCGCAATAAACGATGAGAATGATGATATAACCGTGAGATAATGTCAGCACGCTTACTTATTATTTATTTAAATGTATAGTATTATTTCTAAAAGTAAATCAAAGAGTTTCAATTGCACTTAAAACACCCCCATCAACAAAATCCCAGTTTAAAGGGAAGAAAACTCAAATTTCCGGCTCTTTGGAATTTTTCATAGAACAAATTAGATAAAAAATATTTAGTAAACTAGGCATACCCACTAACAAACATTTTTATGTGAATTTGATAGGTGGATAGAAACCAAAATCAAAATGCTTTTTGTATTCTGTCGTAGCATTGTGTACGTGTAACTTTCATGTGTGCAAAGAGAAAAATCAAAAAAAAAAACAAACGGAAGCATCTATTCAATATTTATGTATTATTGTTTTATATATTGTGTATACAACATAGGTACTGTATGTATTATTTTAGTTTTTATTTAAAAAAGACAAAAGAAAAACTAGAATATGTTAGAAAAAGAGAAAGTTCTTTATGGAGAGCTTTAAATTTAAGCAACAGTTAGATCAAATTGAAGACGAAACAGATTTGTTTGTATCAGAACAAAACAAAAAACCGAAAAATCAACCTATTGCATAATTATTATGTTTCATGTCTCAAGAATCAAAACAAAAAGAAGAAGAAAACTCATCTCTTTTGTAAATCTCTAAGATGTGTGTGTGTTTTATTTCACATGGCTTTTGTTTGTTTTGTCTGTGAATACGTTTAAACTGTGCATAGAGCTTTGTAGCTTCACACAACGATCTATGTGTGTTTGTAGGTTCCTACTGGATGGTTATTGTGGTGAACTTTTAACGATGCCTATGAACATAAATGGCGCCCAACAACACGGCCAAGTGCAGTGTAAGAAATAAGATATCCCACGCTTATTTTGAGATTCCATTTCGTTCGCAAGTGTCTCGAATTCGAAGAATCTCTATTTTGACATTCGAACAGATAAGAAGTTCATCCTTCATCGAAAGTTCATTTGTCTTTCGAATGTTTATCGTATTTTGACATTCTAATCGTTCGAAACAAATGTCGTTTTTTATTCGTGCGTATTTTCCTAATATTGCTTTCCTTCAACATTTTTCTGACGGTTTATTTACAAAAATGTAAGTTTAAATTTGCTGTTTAAAGTAAGAAAACATAGACTTCCTTTATATAGGAAGCATTCCAATTGGACAAACCGGGGGCAAAAAGAAATGTTGATCAGGCTCATGGAGGAGAATCATGAAGTTGCAAAAGAGTTCTCAACGAACCGTGTAGATATAGGACGATTTTGGAAGAATGCCGCCGACAAGCTAAATAGTTTCGGACCTCCAAGTAAAGACGGAGCTACGTGGAAAAAAGTAACTCATCCATAACATATTTAAATTGATTTTTGTTGAGGCGAAAATTCCTTACAAATCTTTAAACAAATGAAAATATTAAGAAAATTAAACGTACTTATGGAACAATTGCCATGATTTATTTTCACTTTCAACGAAATATGCAGACAAAATATGAGTTTTGTATACAAATAGACATGTCAAATGACATCAGACAGCCGATTTCGAATGTAAAATTCACTTGAATTCATTTGATGACATACTCGATAGTGAATTTTATTCGTTCGAATCTCAAAATACACAAAGTTCATTCGAACGAATAGAGACATTCGTTAGAATTGACTATTCGTTCGAATCTCAAAATAAGCATGAACATTTCTTTTTGCTCCCGGTTTGTCCAATTGGAATGCGTCCTATATAAAGGAAGTCTATGTTTTCTTACTTTAAAGAACAAATTTAAACTTACATTTTTGTAAATAAACCGTCAGAAAAATGTTGAAGGGAAGCAATCGCTGTTCAGCGTTAGGAAAATACACACGAATAAAATATGACATTTGTTTCGAATGATTAGAATGTCAAAATACGATAAACTTTCGAAAGACAAATGAACTTTCGATTGATAGGATGAACTTCTTATCTGTTCGAATGTCAAAATACAGATTCTTCGAATTTGAGACATTTTCGAACGAAATCGAATCTTAAAATAAGCGTGGTTGATCAGAAGGAGAATCATGAAGTTGCAAAAGGGTTCTCAACGAACCGTGTAGATATAGCACGATTTTGGAAGGATGCCGCCGACAAGCTGAATAGTTACGGAGCTACGTGGAAAAAAGTAACTCATCCAGAACATATTTAAATGGATTTTTGTTAAGGCGAAAATTCCTTAGAAATCTTTAAACAAATGAAAATATTAAGAAAATTAAACGTGTTTGGAACAATTGCCATGATTTGTTTTCACTTTCAACGAATTTCGCGGACAAAATATGAGGTTTGTATACCTACAATAAATAAAAATGTCAAATGACATCAGACAGCCGACTTCGAGAGTAAAATTCACCTGAATTCATTTGACACCAGCGATGAAATTGAAATAAGAATGTTCTTTGCCAATCGCTGCTTCTTTGGGCTATGAAGGCAATTGAAGAGCAAAGCCTTCTTCCAGAACTAAAGTGACCCTTTATAAGACCACAATCATCCCAGTCCTGCTCTTTGGCGCAGAGACGTGAACCTTTTCAAAAGCGAATAAGGTTACTCTTGGTTGTTTCGAGTGATTTTTGGTCCAGATTGCATAGACAATGAATGGAGGACAGCCACATCAACCTAGTCAGAAGAGTAAAGGTCCAAAGATTGAGGTAGCTGGGTCAGTTGGACACGAATACTCCGGCCCGGGAGAACTTCAAATCCACACCCGAGGAACGGCGCAGTAGAGGAAAACCGCGACTCAACTGGCTAAAGATCGTGCTCGTTGGAGACGCTTGTTGGTTGAGGCCCTTCGGCCCTAGTTATAGCCATACGTAAAACGAAACTGTCAAAATGTACTCATTCTTTTTTGACCACTTAAACCTAAATCACCCCTATCGGGAATAATATTTTCCCCGGAATGTTTCCTATTCAGCAATCTTTGCTGACATTGCTGACAAGGGAAACATTTCCATCGGAACTTATTTGCGATAGCCCTAAATATTGCTTAGGCCACAGTTTTAGACCACTTAAATCCAAATTTTCGAACTCAACCTTGGCCTGAAAATCAAAACAAAAATGAACAAATAATCTTAAAATTTTCTACAAACAAATTTATTAATTTTTCCGTACGAAAAAAATCTTTCCGATCTACTTCTAAGTCAATTCCACAACAAAAAGCCAAATAAAAATATTATTCCAACTGTCATAATTTTTTTTTTCTCATGGAATCCAATCAATGGTGGTTGATTTTTTGTAATTGTTTTCCTAGGGAGAAATTTTCGCAACAGATATTTCGCTATGACCGCTATAAACGAAGAAAATCATTTTTAACTTTTTCTGTTGCATTTTACATGGCTATAACTGGGGCCTTAGGATAATATCCCATTTTCATTTCATTCCATTTTTGAAATTTCTCAATTCTCACGTGCGAAATAAGAAGACAACACCAAAACAAAACGTCAGATTTCTTGACATCAACATCAAATGCATTTGCAAAATGTGAATCGTGTGAATTTCAATAGAAAATTTGTGGTTTTGTGAGTTTTTTTTTTTCAAGCAAATCGTCAATTTTGAAGAATAATTGTAAGTCTGATTTAAATTCAACCATTTCTCCAATCAACTCAGAATTTATTTTGCTAGAATTTGTATCTGTTGTCCAATTAAATTCACCTGCAATATGGTAAAATCGGTGGAACCACCGCGCAAACACATCTCGAACGTGGCTGTACAATAAACCTGGGATCTCTTGGGGGCTTCAACAGGCTTCTCTGAAGCAATAATATAATATCTCCCGCTAGGGCATGTTGGCACAAAAGAAGATTCGAGTGAAAATTGCAACTATTTACGGCATAACTTAGGATTGACCGTGCCATTACCTTCACCAGGAATTTCTTGTCGATATCTGGAATTAAGTGTTGGTGTTAAGTCTAATTGGATTGGTGGAAACGCCACTGAGATACCTTGTAATTCCTTTCTAACGTCTAGTATTTTGTTATTCCTATGACATTCGATTGCTGCCAGAACTTGCCGACCAATACCAACAATCAGCAGTCTTTTGAATTTTATAAATAAATGTTCAATGAAGATTTGCTCATCTCGTGTCAATTGGTTTAGACTTGGTCGTGGTTTCGTAAGATTTACATCGTTATCGTCATCCGACTCAATTATAACTGAAGTCAAAGAACCCTGAAAAGAAAGATGATTTCATGTTAGAAAATGCCTGAAGGTTTTGCTACTAATAAAAATAGGGAATGAAAAAAAGAACGTATGAGCAGATGGATGAAATTTGCTCGATTGGGTGTAAAATGGAGACAAACTGCAAATGAAGTCAGAAGTGACTACTATCTGCCAAGTGCATCACCTACTGAATTCCATAAGACGTCGTTTGCACTGCATTATGAGTGTCTATTTATCCTCCTCAGGAAGTGGAACACAGTGGTATAGACTTATAGAGTTGCCAATGGTACTTGGAGGCTTTTCGCGATTTTCCGCCATCCCATTGGTGGGGAAGTAATCAATATTTTTGAGTAGTCCTTGACTACAGATTTTCTACTTGTGATTGCATGCGAATTCGTTTGAATACACTGTGGTACACTGTGATTCACCATGAATACGCACAGAAAAGTTCCTTGAATACACCTGATTACTTCCCCCTCGATTTGTACTTTATAATATCTCTATGTTGAACTCACATCAATTCTCTTTCGTCCATATTTCCATTATTGCGTCATAAAACGAAATGAAGAATCACCCTCTTGCTTTAAGAACTTTTCATCAACTCACACACATATGCACAGGCACATTCGACCTTGATTCGCATGTGTTAAAAGCAAGAACAAAATAAACTCAACGACAGCCTCCTTAACACCCTTAAAGTTGATGTAAAGGACTTGAATTTCAATTCGTTATGAGAAGAGACGTGGCCACCAATGAACCACTCGCGCCCTCTTATATAACCTTACATATATCTTAACCGCAATGTGCGGTCACAAATGCACAGCACACGTGACTTGAAAGTTAAAGCCAATGCAAAGGCATATATAATAGGAAAATATCCTAAGGGGAAGGTGGCTTTCGCTTGGGTTAGCGTATGAGAAAACTTCCAGACTCCACTTACCGCTGGTGTGGGTAGCCTCTCGGCAGTCATCTTTATATCTCCATCATGTAGAGCGTAACTGCCCTTTCCAATAAGGGCCGTGAAACTGCTGAATGAAACAAATTTCGACAGTGAATGCCTTTTGGTCATGCTGACACGTTTCTCGTCAGTACTGAAGCTGATGCTCGTTCCAGATGCTATAATCTGAGTGGCTCTCTGGAATGGGTTTAATTAAATCGATGGAAGATTGGAAAACAGTTCTTAACTTGCCTTTATGACGTATTGTTTAACATCACTGAACAATCTAGAAATGCGACTTGAGAGCACACATTCGGCGTTCTTTTCACCGCTGAGATCTTTGTCGAACTTGGCAAGAATTCTCTCTAGGATGTATTTCGCCGCCTTGTAGATGCAGTCTTCTTCATCATATTCCTGAGATAGTTGTGGGTCTTCCAGATCTATGGCGGTTTGGAGGGCATCATGTATGTCTTGTGATGTCAGGTTATTCAAGTTGTTATTGTCAGACTGGAAATTTTGCCAACGCATGGTGTTATATGTAGTTGAGAATGAGTTTATGGTATAGGTACCTTTAGTAGGTTACGACGAATCTTTCGAACTAAACGCTTTCGTGCGAACGGCTTTTGCGAGTGACGGCGCGATCTGTTGTCGAGCTTCATTTGAATTTTATCCCATTTTTGTTGGTAGGTTGCCATGTGATGCTGTCAGTGGACAAAAAAAAAGAAGAGTAAATAAGTCGTCATGGACTTGGAATCAAATGACGATTTGAAAGGTTTCGATTTCGATCTCACCCGTATAGATGCCTACAACTACTCACCGCAGTCAACTCCTTCATCTCAATCTCGTTTTCCTTAATAATCCGCTTCACATGCTCGTGTTTGACTATTCTCTCCTTGAGGTGTCTTTCCCAAGACTGCCTAGCTTTTTCCTTGATCTCTTTGTTAGTCTTCTGTTTGATAAACTTTGTGCTATTCTTCAATCTGTCCGATTTAAATTGAAGATGCTTCTTTAAGGCTATGAGTCGCTTTCTCTGTATATCGAGGCCGACATCCAAGCTCTGCTTGATTCTAAATTCATGAAACTCCTTCTTATGCCGCAGTACTACTTCTCGAATCGACTTCAATGTTTCAACCTGCTGAATTTTTCGTTGCCCTCTGACGCGAAGAGCTTGAACCCGTTGAGCATGTTGCTGGCTCAGCTCTTCTTTTCGTTGGAGGATGCTTTTTATACCTTTTGTTCGTCTTCCTTTTACCTTTTTATCCCAATTGGCTATCTCCTCAGCATGGGCTATCATTTGCTTATCACGCTTCTCATCGCTTAACCTGTTCCTCTCCATTCGAATCAGAGAGAGATATGTCTCGTGGAGGGGAATTCGATGCTCGTTAAACTCCTTTAGGGTACAAATTACATCGTTGTTTTCCGTTATCTCACCATTTTCGCGAAGGCGCTAAGCGTAAATGTGAAAGTGTACTCACAGCTGCAGAATTATTGTTGACAAACTTACTTTTAGCAGCTTTTCGTTGGAGTAAAACCTCCTTAAGTGCGGATCATGCAAGGGATTGTAGTCCATTTTCGAGTCTCGACACACCGAATCAAAGTCCCGCTGCCAATTCTCAAACTGAGATGTTTGTGCTATAAGTTAATTTTACCCCGGTAAATGTTTTTACTTACAGTTCGTCCGATTTTATTCTTGGAAAATATCACTTGGTTGTCTGGACATTTGAGCATTGGAAGCTTTGAGTGCAATGGAATCGCCTCCCATCCGGGCAGTGCGTTTATTGGAAGACCTGCTGGGCGTTCGACTTCTGGTAGCGCATTGTATTTATTTTGACGTGGCAAACTAAGAAGTATTGCAAGTTTTTCCGAATCGCGCTTTTTTCCATGGCTTGGAGGGGGCTCTGCTGGCGGCATTCTAATTTTTTTTTGTAAATACTAACGCGTGCAAACAAAAGATAAAATAATTCAAAAGTCAGATTGAAAGGTTTTGATCGTTTCAAAAAAAGTATCCCAGGTAGATTCCGCTTGGGAGTTTCACTGTAACCTTTTGCCGCTGTATACCCTTTAGCTGGAACTATTTCAGGGACCATAATCTGGATTGACAAAAATATGGAATGGAATAAAATTCTACATACTACCATAGGGCTTTTTAATGATTTTTAAAAAGTTGGTATATACATAGGTTGGTTTAGGTTATTGAAAGAAATTGAATAAAATTGTTAACCATCACAACTGTTAACCGATTTGTGAAAATTCGTGTAGGTACGTATGAATTGATATAAATAAATCGCACACAAAAGTTTCATTCGCGTACGCGGTTTAAATCGAACGCAATCGCACAAAGTCTGTACACGTTCTCATCAAAAATGACAGAAAAAGAGAAAATTAGCAAAATAACGATTAACGAGTAGTTCCTCTCTTGGATTGAAACAGCACAGATAATTTCAACGGGCAAGTACCTACTGATGAATGTGTCAAATGCAAAAAGTTGACAAGAAACAAATTCAAAATCTGTCTTAAAATTCAATTGCAAAGAAAAAAAAATCGGTCGTGGTCGAATGTGCTCCTAGAACGTTTCATATGTGGCAAAAAGGTATGTTATATATTTATTTGTGATATAGATTAGATGAAAGTAGCTCAAAGTACCTAGCTCGAAGTTTATCCACGTACTTTGGGGTATTTTTTCAAGTCGCTGAGAGAGTATCCCTCAATTTTTATGTTTGAAAGATTGTTTGCCTAACCTAACCTAGTGTTTGCCACCTTGCCTAACATGTGCACGTTCTCGTCAAAAATTACCGAAAAAGTGAAAATTTTTTAAATAACGAGTAACGAGTAATTCCCGTTCACAAAATTTCATTCGGCTTCTACTGATTATTTTATTTTCTCAAATAAAGTGTGGACTAATATGGAAGGATATATTCTCTGAAATGTTTAATGCCAAATTGCCAATAGAGGGATTACTCGTTACTCTTTAATTGATGTATTTCTTTTATAATTTTGATGAAGAACACTAATGTCTGCGCATAAGACGCCCTATGTGCAAAGTTTGATGAACTTAATTTTGCAGACGAGTTTTTTTAGGTTATGCACCTTCTAATGAAACGTTAAATTCCTTACAATAATAAATCTGGCGCCACTTTGAAGCTACGTACGTTGTGGTTGTTCCCTTTATTCTGTATAAATTCACGTAGAAGAAAGATGTAACTAATCCGGATTCTTACCTTGATTTTTAAGATGCAATTAATAAGTGGTAGGAGCTAGATTTTCTAAATGTGCGTCCATGTGGTCTCATGTTGGATGATTGTTCAGGGCTCGGCTTTCTGTTAAAGGTCCGAATCGGGAATTTGGGCTCCCAGCCCTCGTTGTAGCTGGCAGATTCAATTGTAATTTAACATTTTCAGCCCAAAACCTCCGCAAATCGTTTCAACATTATCCCAAGCATAGCCATAAGAAACTGCCCTCCTTAATGTTTTCCATAAGATTACCGACTTAAGAGCTTAAAATTCCTTTAAAATAGATTTACTACTTGCTGGATCCACAAAGATTTCCACCACCAAATCCCCAAACTACCTAATCCCACCCAAATCTGTTTTCTTTTCCGTTTGTTGGTTTGCAAATTCCAATCACATCATTCGCACATCTCTCAATAAAACACATTTGAGGGAAAACACTCCCAAGGGTTCAATTCGAAAAAGTTCAAAAGGAACCCATAAAGCGCTCCGCAAACCAGGCGTCTCCTCGTCGGTTATCTCACAAATGGCCTTCACTACATAACAAGCAAGTTGTACCAAGTGTACTAAATACTAATTGATTGCTTGTACATTCTTCTTTTGCTAAATTAATCTCGAGTTAAATATTCGATTATTTCTGTCATTGTGTAAAGTATGCACTACTTGCCAAGCAAACAACTGTTACAGAAACATTAAAGAACATGGACAAGGGACAACATTCAACAAAAATAGACTAAACAAAAAAACACACTTTTACTACCAAAACTTAAAGCAGTTGCGAAAGCTGTCCTGCAAAATGTAGGTACCCAAAATGACTTCAATGGAGTAGCCGACAAACACTATATAACATCCGATTTACAACTTTTCTCTCCCAAATAGTGCAGACGTAGATATCCTTAGAGCTTACTATGCCATGCGTAGTACAAGCGCCCCTTTCAAATCTACGTCAGTCGCTATTTGCTGTCATTTGGTTTCCGAAGAATGGGAGAGCTTCTTCTATAAAACAGAAGTTCGAAAGTTCGAAAATGATAAAATAACAACAAACCCTTCGACTTCAGTTTAAATGCAAGCAGAAGCACCCCCGGCAAAAAAAAAAACATTTCAAAACACAATGTTCGCTGTTTTTGAATGGAAATTGACAGTAGGGCATCGAATTTAAATGAGGGTTGGTTTACAAATTCCCCCGTGTCGTCCGTATACGAGTCCGATCCAATGTTATCGCGAGCGTGCACTCGATAACGCATAAAACGTGCCAAGTATTCTTTTAGGTTTATACTGCTTACTTCAGGTAATATCAACTAAACAAGTGGATTTGGTCCCTCTTTTTGACATAGTTTTCCCAAAAGGGGGTTGCAAATGGGTAAAGTGTGTCGGTCATGTCGTCTTCAGGTTGTGCGGTATTAATCATTCACAACGAAAGGACTCAATGAGTGTGAGACAATTTATGGTGTTTGCATACTGAGGGACACCGATTTTTGTTGGCACTTTTTCTGGGACGGTTTATTTGCTGATTATGCTATAATGATAAGCTAGCTTGGGGAAATAAATCAAATTACGGAGATTTGTTGCACTCACGCAGTGAGGGCAATTTTAATTGTGGTTCTTATAGTGGTATATAATATAGAATTGACTTAAGCGGAAGGAGGATTTACTTAAGTTTAGTTTCTTTAAAGTATTTGTTAAAAGCAATTAGCGGAGGTATAATTTATAACCAACGAGTTGAGCTGGCGGAATAGGATATAATTTAAATTTAAGAATGGAAAAGTGTCCTCAATTCAATTGCAACTCTTTGTTTTATTGATCTTCGTGGATTGGACTTTTGAACTGGCCACCTGTGTTATCTAAGCCCAATGAATTATTTTCTGTAGGGACATGTAAAGTTGCTGGTCCACACCGATAGAAGGGAACATTCTCACGCTTTCGCCGATATACGCCCCACATAGCTGCTAGGTGAAGTGGTCGAAAATTATTGTTCCACGTTGTGGTTTATTCCAGCCAGCCGCGGTGCGTACAAGTCAGAAATTGACAAGTCCGATATTATGTTAGAAAACTGTTGTAAAATCCCATTAATATTATTTTTGGCTGTTTCAATTCCTTGTCAGTATGTATACCTACCTGTCAAAGAAACACTCGTTGTGTTCCACGTTTTTGTAAATCCAATACAAAGTCACCCTGGTCATGGTTAGTCTCCTTAAAGCTTGGTTATATGTTTGTAGCACTTCAAAAGTAGCCCCTACTCTTGTATTTTTAAATGAAAAAGTACACAAATTCCTGCCGCGCCTCTTTGTAAATTAATTTGCTTGTTTTTTCCCATTTTAGGCTACGACCTGTCACATTTCATATTTGGCGTAGTTCCATGTCTGAATGACATCGCATTCGTCTTCTTTTATATTGCCGCAACGAAATCCCGAGGTAAGTCAGTAATTATTTAAGATAACAATAAATGAACCAGACGCCTGTCGCACATCTGTATATATTCATAGTCAGATGTCAGACCTTAACTCAAACTTACCGCCGAAAATAAAATTCGTTTGAAAACCCCATCTCAAGATGAAGAGAGCTTTATCCCACCATCAGAGATAGCTTTTCTTTCCCACTCAAATTCCACACACGATGAAAACACTGAAAATTCAACCAGAAAATAGAAAGAGAAAGAGAAACGCTTTTCCGTAAGCAAATTACGAAACTTGGAGCAGCACTCATTGCAGGCCAACTCCATATCCATTCAGTTGTAGTTTGTTCCCCGTCCGTGATGGTTAGAAACCGTAACAGCATTTTTTTCGTTTACTTTTTTTTGTATTCAAGAATTTCCCCGTCTCGCTTTTTATAGTTGAATAAGGTAGAACAAGTGAACTCTCAAAGAAAGCAAAATACCATAACGAGTCCCCGTCCATTGTGTTACTGTCGTCGTGAATTCAACCCTTTGAAACAATAGAAGGTGCTTTTGTGTCAATTAACTAGCATTGAATGATTCTCTTGTTACTGTTGTTGTAACGCGCAGAATAGAGTACTTGTTCTAACCACACAATCGGAAAGTCGGTATTTTATTTCGTTTGTGTTCTTTTTTCTTTTTTTTTTTTTACTTTTCAATGGATTGAAGGAAAAGTTGTAGAAGGAAAGTTGCCCTTTTTTTTATTTCAATTATCTCGTGTATTCTCTGCTATCATTGTGTCGTCGTTCTATCAGTTTTTCATCGTCAACAATTGTTACATAAACACGACGAAAAAACACACACACAAGGAAAAAATAAAAAAAAAGGAGGAGAAAAAGGGACACTTTTTTATGTGATACCATAAATAAAAAGGAGTGTAAAGTGATTACTTTGTTGAAACAAATGATGTCCTTCGATACTCTCAGTTTTAGAGAACAAATGGACGAAAAAATTAAACGCTGATATGAGAAACAATTTTAAATATCAGTGCGGGATTTGTTCGATGGACTTCGAGGGTTTGGAAAAATCTTACTCCCTGGAAACAAACTAAAAATTGTCAACGCTATCGGTTTTGATATAAGTGGATTACTTTAAGTGTTTAAAAACATATTCAAATTGTGTCCCTGTTGCAATACGTGCTGGAAAACATTTACATCGTAGATACGATATTTACGATATTGCACAAAAATTGTCCGTTCGTATTAAAATAACAAAATTACAACACGCAGTGCTATACGGAAAATTATCACGAGCCTATTTCAAAAGTTAGTATTACGATATTACGGAAAGAGCCTAGCCAATATTTTGATTGAAATTAAATTTAATAGTGCAAACCAGGCTAGATGCAAAAATGTGTAGTGAGCTTTGACGTCATCTAACAGTTCTCCATGAAACGCATAAGATAGCTCAGTGAAGATAACAACCTCCCAAACATATTTACAAAACTCCATGGGATGCCGTTTATTTATGCATCAACCCCACAGTGTGTCCGTGTTCTTGAAAAAATCGCTATAACATGCTCCCAGAGCATACGAACGCATCGAATCGAATCGAAACGAATGGTAGCCGCCGCGGCCATACTCTTACTAAATCATCCGCAATAGAATCAATCGCCAGAAGCACCGATAGAAGCATCACCCCCAAGCCACATGAAGTGCATTTCGCACTCACGCACACAAACGCTAACTACAAAGACGATGAAGACGACGTCAATGCAGCCGACGATGAGGATGATTATGAAAATTCCGATGACGATAAAGGAAGCAGCAAATCCTGTCGCAAATGTGATCTTACAAAGTGTCTATCCTTTCAGGATAATGTCGCTGAAGTGCAACATCGCAAGGGACGTCGCTTAAACGGTCTACAGCTACCGCTGCATCCATTGCAAGTTTTTGGTTGGTTTGTTTTGGTTTTGTTCGGTGTCGCGTCGTTTTGGGTGCTGATACCATCCTTCACTAGTGAGTTGCAAGGACCTCTATACGGCCTGGTATCGGGCTTGTATATTGTGCACATAGTCTCGCATCTTGCGGCGCTTCTACTTGACCCCGCGGATCGAGAGTTACGTCGGCTACATCGCAACGATCGGATTGTGCCCGAATTTGATCGCGCTAAACATTCGCATGTCATCGAGAACGGTCGGTGCCATTTGTGTAACATAGGAACCACCAGTCCGCGCACTAAACATTGTTCGGTGTGCAACAAGTGTGTGGGCAAATTCGACCACCACTGCAAGTGGCTGAACCATTGTATCGGGTCGAGAAACTATGTAGCGTTTCTAATGTGTGTCGTGTCGGCGGTTGTTGCGACTTTGGTCATTGTGGCCGCCTCTGTAGCGCAGATCGTGTTGTACCACCTGAGTCCGCAATGGCTCAGTTTTTGGTACATGGAAGCAGAAGTGGCCATCAGCAAGGCTGTGGTACAGGGTCCGTTCAATGAGACCGCTCTCGAGGACGCAGCACTGGGTCCTCAGAATGTCACCTTCTGGAATGACACAATGCTCTTCCTCAATCAGAGCCTGGAAAACGCAACGGCGAGTGGTCTTAATGACACGACCACACCATCGAGTCTGGTGAAGGAAGTGGTCGAGGCGGGTGCCACCGCCAATGGTATCGGCTTCAGTGATACCATTTTCCTGGTATTCATCGGATTCCTTGGCGTTTTGGCCGCAATAACAGCCGGTTTGTTGCTACATCTCTGCTTTTTCCACATCTACATCTCATTCCTCGGACTCACCACCTACGAGTACATCCGCAATCATCGCCAGCAGCAGCAACAACAGCAAGCTCTCTCCACATTGCCAAAGAACGGAAGCTACACTAACAGCAGCAGCAGTCCAGAGGGCAACAGTCCCGATCCGTCCAAAGACAAATGCAGTAAAATGTACTTCTGTTCGAGCCTCCGCCATCCGAACAGTTTCCCCGAAGATTTTCGACTCTTTCAAGCCAAAGCCGATGACCGTCCGACAACCCTGCACTGCTGTGAGAACTCGCGCGAATACCATCAAACTGCCATGAAGACTTACTACATGTGTTCGATGCTGGAAGCGGATGTGTCCACCACTGCGGCGGCCATTACACCTAGTGGCGATATCGAAGCTGTGGAAAAGTGCAAAACCAAATCATTCCACTGCTGCTCCGAATTCGCCCAAAGGCGACGCAAACTCAGTGCTGCCGCCAACAAGGCAACAATGGTTAGTGAAATCGAAGCGTCCGCCACCACACGTTCGTACCTGCACTTCAGCGAGCAGTGTACCTTCTGCACTTTCCGCATAAAGACACCCCTCAAGACTGAGAACGTGAAGACCATCACAAAGCATCATCGCTGGCGGCGAAAATGGAACTGCTGTTCGAGCGTACCTGACAGCCCGGATGTGCCGAATGATATAATCTCAACCATTTCGATGGGCATTCCCAGTGCCGCCGACATCGAGCACGGCAACGGAGTGATGATGGACAAAACCAATCCCACACAAATTCCCGTGCAGTTCATCAAGCCGAATGGCGGCAACTTCAAGCCGCCCCAGAGGCCGCGCTTGCACCGCCCATGGCCCGTAGCCCGTTTTCGCCACATGATGCGGATGATCAACCGATACCGGCGTCCCCGGTGCCGCCACAACGAATCTACGGGGAATGGTGCCCATCCACCTCACTACCCAGCACCTGCATCCAATGTGAAGCAGAATCAAATCCGGCCAATACCTTACCCTCCGATGTACGACAGCAGCAGCTCACCATCCAGTGATCACAGTAGTGTCCAGTCAATTGAGACCATTTTGCCCACCTCGGTCATCCGCGACGAGGAGAGCTACACCTACAGCGGCAGTAATGGCCTAACAATGCCTTCTGCACCACCCCCAGCGCGACGAAAGATGCCAAACCCCACAGACTTGGACGAACTCGCAGAGACATTGGGTTTCTCGCACTTCCCTCCAAACTCACAAAGGCTGCCAGCGTTAAACTCCGTCTATCGGCGACAGCGAAGGAAGCACTTCTTGCGCACTCGTTCGCCAACTCTATCGCCGATCCACGAGTCGGGCTTGTCGAATCCAACATCACCGCAACCATGTCGCCACGGTATAAGTGCATCATGTTCGCCGGCAGTTTCCAGCAGCTTATGCGGCACCGAACTGAAGGCGTCCAATGGCTCGTTGAACAGCGACAGTGACAGCAGCAGTGCCACATAGATGTACCGTGTGAGTGTGATACAAATAGGTGCTTTATTTAGTTTGGAATAGTTGAAGTTCTCTGCGATAAGGACTTGATACTCGTAGTTAGGGCGAGGATTTTATTTGGCCAAAGGTTGACTGCATAAGTTCTGAAATGGAATTCGGATATAACTCTGCAAACAAGGCTCCACAATAATGGGTGAATAAAAATCCAAAAATCCTCTCGAATTTTTAAAATTCATTAAATTTCATGACCACGTCACTTTCTTTCAAATACCACAGCTAGACTGGGGGAGTGCGAAAAAGCTTCAGTATAATTTCATTTGCCTATTTCTTATCATCATTTGACATCTGCTACCGTACCCACACTCACAAATTCCATGAATGTGTAATAACATAAAATGTTTTCTTTTTTTCTTTCTTTCCTATGAAAGACGCCATTAGGGGCAACAAATGTTCTAGTACTTCGCATTCATTTAGATTTTAGAATGACAATAAAACCAGTCGGGTAAAAAGGAACATTTTTCTCTAACACCTCTAACAAGGAACTTGTACGAGATTTATTTTGCTGTTCCACACATTTTTAGTCCTTTATTGTATTGAAGTAGGTAGCTCTGCCGTGTTCGCAGACTCAAAGTGCCAAACAATCTGCGAGCCGCTGTCAACAGAAGTGAAATTTGATTGACAGCTGTGCAGGTGCGCCTTCCTCTAAACTGTTTGTTACGGCTCCTTCTGAATAGGTTTGAGTTGTAAGTCCACGGAGTTGGGCATTTATCACGAATTCTAAAAATAAACTGCAGATTGGGGGAATTTGTGATTATTTCTTGCCATTAACATTGACATCTAGGTTGGGCAAAGGAGTTCCTGACGACTGGCAAAGTTGGGGATATCTTAACTACCCCAAAAAAGCGTTGTCACTATTAATATAACTTGTATCAATTTGTTGAAGGTTAAGTGGCAACTTTCGGCGTTCTCTAGGGGTAAAATGTGTAGAACATTGGTATGAAGTTGCCAAACTGATAATGCCACAAAAGTTTAACTTAGAATGTGCGCCCATGGAGATGATACGCAAATTGGGGCTGAAGTGGTAGATGAAATTTGTGTCAAATTCAAGTTTAAAAATATTATAATAAAAGTTGGTAGTTTAGTAGGTTCTGCAGGACATGCAGTGTAAAGACTAAAGACTTCGTACGATACACCTTTAAATGGAACTCATTTTTGTATATACAAAAAACAAAAACAGTCAAGCTTATAGTCTTTTCACACCGAGCCGAAAACACTCGAAAACTTCTACGAAAACAAAAGGTTTCCCATACATAATTCAGTTTTCAAAACTAGTAGTTTAAAGTCGTTTTCCACGAAAACACCTCGAAAATGACTTCCAATCATTGGGTTGTTGAAAAAAACACACCTTTTGCAATATTCAGCAAATTCAGTAGAACGGCTGACCCCACAAATGTCACAACTTAAAATCATTTTCCACAATTAATTCATGTTGTTAATTAAAACCCGATCGAAGTTTGTAACCAAAAAAGTTTGCACCGAAGTTAGACCCATTTTATTCACTCGAAGTTGAACACAACTTGCGGATTTTTATATGGAAAACTTCCCAAGTTGTGTTCAACTTCGAGTGAATAAAATGGGCCTTAAACGACTAGTGTCTCACAGCTGATTGAAGTCAAAAGAAAACTAGTTGGTGGTCGGTGTGAATGCATCGACTAGTTTTCGAGGAAAACACGGTTTTCGGCTTGGTGTGAAAAGTCTATTACTTCCTTAAACGCAGTCGTTACGTTCAGGCAGATATTCAGAGACGATCTTGCTGTAGGAACTGCAGTCTTGAATTTGAGTAAGCTTTCGAAATACGTCGTCAACCAGAGTAGAAACCTTCACACCTCTTCAGTTCATTGGAGCTTTCTTTTCTAATGTTTTTTGAGAGAACAATAAATTCTTTACAGACACTTGTAACTATTTCGAGCTACACAACTAATTTATGATCAGCCTCTATTAATTGATGGTGTGCACATTTGAATTCGTACAGTAATGAACGAATCATTGCAAAGTTGCAGCCGTTCACAGTCGTTTTCTTAAAAATAACCAACAACCTGGGCTTGAATTACCGGATCCATGATCGAGTAATACGTTACTGAATTTGTTATTGTTTTGCTTGTAAAATTCGGTAATTCGGTCGCAGATTCCGTATATCAACGATCGTCTGAACGATATCGTTTTTAAAACTTCAATCACCATAAGAAGTCGTATTCTGCTCGATTTTTTTTTAAATATCGTCAGCTTTCATTACATTTGTTGACAAATGAACTGAATTAAGTTCTTCAACTTGTAATTTTAGCACTTAGGTGCTAGTTTTGGAGCTCTATCGTTGCGACGATAACCGACTGGAAAGTTTCGGAATGAGCGCCCTGTCTTACGATAGTTTTATGTTTAAGAATGCCCATTTGAAGTCGCAGTTTACTATCACATCAGCGATCTGCTATATCCTAGGGGATTCCACACCAGTCCTACCTTTAGTAATTGTCATAGCTCGATTACAGTCTTTACAACGCTGAATCAACGTGTTTTTACGCTGCTCTTTCTGTTTGTAGTTACTTTTAGCTTACAACCACGAATATTTTCGAGTGCTTCGTTGTTATCTCATTGTCATTGACTCATGAGATTAGAAAAAAAAAAATAATACTATCGAAAGCAAAAATTTGTTCGCAAAACCCATAAAAATCAGTCCACAGGTTAATACTGTTTACACATTAAACGTTTCTGCAGATACCGAGATTATACGACTATTGGCTTCGAGCAGATAATATTTGCATACACAACAAATGAGGGGGTATGCTTATCTATAGATTGGTTTAGTTTCGTTCTCAATTAACTGATGGTGCTCCAAGCTATCTATTCGACAGGGACATTCCTCAGTTAATTTTAGCAAAATGGGTGTGACCTCTGGAAAAAAATACGGACGCTCTCACTCTTAGGCCTATGACCTATTGACACTGGGAACTAAGGCCCATTAACGATTTTTATATGGAAAACTTCCAAAGTTGCGTTCAACTTCGAGTGAATAAAATAGGCCTTAGTGTCACAGGACCGGTATTGTTCATTGATTCACAAGTTTGTCAAAAAAACCCGCACAAACATCTAACCGCTTTCCCTTAAGAGGAACTAAATACAAATAGGTCCCTACAATAGTTGGAGGATCACGATAACATTCACGCAATAAAAGCTGTATTTGTATTGTTTAAAATTTGTAAAATAAACTAAAACGTCGCTGGCCAAATAAAATCCCCAACAAAATGTTGCATAGCATAGTGCATTTTAAGCAAATTCTGCAAAACCGTTACTTAGCTGAATTTTGAAAATTTATGTAAAACCTAAAAATAGAAAACACATTTTTGTAAACCTAGTTTATAAGCTTGTTCATAAGACTTATTTTAAAACAAAGAAGAAGAAGTGAAAAAAAAACAAGAAAATTCCAAAGTTTGTCCATGACAAAGAAAAACTAAATTTAAAATTAAAACACAACATTAAATGAAAAGAAAAATAAAAAAATATATACATATATTGTGTGCAATTACTAGACTGTTGTTTATCGAAGAACGATTTTAGCACTAAAAATAAGATAGAGGTGGTAGAAAAAAAAGCCTACGAAACCGTACCGATAGTTTTTGGCTACAGAAAATTGCCTTCAAAATAGATTGTGCATAATTGACCGATTTTTTAAGTGGATACTGCTAAAAAGAGAAAGAGAAAAAAAAAAACAAGTGGAACTGAAAATACCTTCTACTTGTGAACTGAATAATTAATGAAGTTTCTCGGTGGTGAAAGGGGGAGTCTTACTCAAAGGATGGTATTTTTTTTAGACTTTATGTTGTTGGTTTCCTTTTGACAAGAGTAAAACTGTTGCCAGTTGCAAAAGAGGCTATTCCACGAAAGTGCTATGATTTTTATTTACACTTTTGAAATATTTATAGTTACCAGAGGAAGGACTTTTTTTTTGTAAATTTGTAAGAGTACCCACCGTTTGCCATGAGCTTGTTTTATTTACTTTTTCGCAGCCTTTGCTTTAAGGTCATGGCCGATTCATGAGAACAATTATTTTAAGTGGAATAGTAATACCTACCGGTTGCATTGTTATAAAAAACCTTGTTGCTGTTTTTCACCGGAATCCCGTGCACCTTAATTTATCTTCACTTCCGGTGAATGGTTTCTCCGACTGAGTGAATCCTTCCGTTGAAAAGGGTTTGGACTGGTGCATGAGTACAAATTGGATATTTCGAAAAGCGTTGTACTCTGCTGGCTGATGGGGATAGCAGTTGTTCATGGATGGAGTTTACGTGATGTTTTAAGATATTTGTTTGATTACACTGTCATATGGGTATGTTGCATGTAGGATGAAGATTGCACTTGCTGTATCTGAAGGCGGATACAATTGAATAGTTGAGGGAAGGTTGTTACGTACAGTGAATTGAACTTTTAACCTGCCGGAGGAGAATTAATGGTTTAAAGCATTTTTTTCCTAAATTCAATTAAAAAGTGTATTACGTGTCATGCGATTCTAATTGCATGTTGTAATGACTGCAAACACCCTGATCCGGGAGTCGGTCGTTGCATTATTTTGCACGATTTTTTTTTAAATTAAAGTATGAGTACAGGTACAGCGTAGAAGTGGTAGTCATGTATGCTTTATTTTTGTGGAGTCCAATTTCATCCTCAAATGCGCTTTCGTGGTGCAATTAAAGGGCGATTGGGGTAATTGCTGGCACTGCTATGAGGGGCAATAAAACAAAAACTTTTCGTGTTTCAATGACGTTGAGCGAATCGAAATTCAAAGGAATAAAATTAGTGGGCAATCTAATAAAGTTAATAATGCTCTGAAAAATTACGAAATCATGCAACTGAATTTTAAAATATCATGCGGTAGCCAAACCCTATTGAGAGACAAAAAAAAATCACGTAATTTGTCGAATGACATCAAAATCACGAATACCATCTTCAGAGCACCTGTGGAGACCTTAAGGATCATTTGTACCCCGGCTTGTTAAATCAGCGGGTGACTGCTGCCAGTACAGTAGATATACCCACTTCCATTTGAACACGCCTCTTCTTTTTCAAATATCCTTTAACGCTATACTGATATCAAAGTAGGTAATTAATGGCAATTTCATTCAATAAACCACGCCTTCTACGCGCCCGATATTTGTAGATATCCCACGCTCTAAAATACATATTCCAAGTTCTCATTTGCTTTCACTTTGATTAGAAGGAGCGTCCTTTGTTCTTGGAGATATTTATTAGAGCATCTAATGTCACATGCAAATTTTTGTTGTTTGCAAAATATCAGCGCAAAAATGTTCATCAATATTCCACACGAGGTGGAATATCGTCGTCAAGGACAACCGCGCAGACTAGGGTAGAGCATGTGCGTTCTTTCAGCTAATTTACTAATTAATTTGCCTAATTGTGGGAGAAATATCTTTTTGGCAAACTTAATTTTATTAATGGAAATGGATTAATGTCATAAAAATGCCAAAGAGCTGAGAGTTGCGTGACACACGTTGGAGTATTAGTTTGTTTTTATTTTTTTATTTACGGCTGGAATATTCTTTGCGTTTTTTTTTAAAGAAATCTTAGGGCTGAAAATTGACTTTTTATATTATTTATAGTTGGCGCAACAGGTCCTTAAGGACCCTAGGCCTAGCTTCTCACAACCATTTGTTTTGTGTGAGATTTCATTTTTGGAACGAATGGAAGGGATCTACAATTTTAAGCCGCGGCCGATTTAGAAGCCATTCAAGACAGTTGTACTCTCGGATGTTTGTCAGACGTTCGCGAAAGGGTAGCGCAGTGAAAAAAAACCTGAGTTGGAATTTGAGTTTTTATTGGATTCGAGCCCTCGCTTAGTAGTCGAATTGAATTTTTATGGGAAATAAAATCACACTGTGTCGGGATCTAACGTATATTGAAATGGCGATCACACGCTCATTTGAATTACGGATCTATTGCTTGCAGAGTTTTGTGCATCCAAACTGGAGACAGGGGAGTGAGTGGACTTTGGGAAATTTCGCTCTTGAATCCATCGATATGTTCAAATAAATACTTTCCTGTGTGTATTTCACCATTAAAAATAAAAAAAAGGATTCCGAAGAACATGTCCATAAAAAAACCACAAACAAAGGACATCGAGAACACCCCTACTGTCACTCGTATCCCCTTCATTCTTTTATTTTCGTTCCTATGGCATCTTTCACAAAGAGTTGTCATAGCCACCTGTTAAGCTTATTTATTAAGAATAATACAACAAACAAACGAACAAAAAATTAATGTGCAAACGAGGAAGGAATAGACACAAATGAATAATCAATGGCGCATTCCATTGACATTCCTCTCTCAATAGGCAGCATAGGCCTTCTGATGTCTTTACCCTCGTGTCTCCTCGTTTTTTACCTTTTTCCGCTGAAATAAATACTAATGCCACTGTCTGGGTACACTCGCAGGTGATACACTTGTGTCTCTTAGTTTCGATTTCAACTCTCCAATAATCCATATTGCACTTGCAGCCACTGTTAGTTCAATGAACTTTCCCCTCCTACAGATTGCTAGGGTAGCATAATTGTTTTCACTTCCGTCTTCAGAAATGTTATGCACAGCTTGTTTTGGTACGAATATAAAGCCGCTATCAACGATTAATTTGTGTGTTAAATGTTCGTGTAAATGTAAAATTTACCACTTGTAGTCATAGCCAAGCTGCTTTGTTAAATAAATATAAATCCAGTATACATAATATTAATTAATGATAACTGTACGTCTTAATGTGTATTTATACAACAGAGAGGCACACCTCTATATTAAGCTGGTGTAGTTAGGTGTAATGAAATATTTATTTTACAACATAATGCGCAACAAGTAGTCGAAACAAATTTGTACTAACTTTGCATATTAGCTAAACGAGTAAACAATAAAAACCAAAATTTAAATGTGATGAAGATATTGAAAAAAATTAAATATGAATAAATATTTTTAGTAAGTATAATAAAAAGTTTTATTCTTGTTACAGAGCAAATAAAAAGAAAAAGAAAAAAAATGGAAAATATTGCGTAGTAATTGATATTCTAATATAGGTACTCATGACTAAATGTATGAAATGTTCATTGCAAAAGGTAAAAATTAAATAAACAAATAAATGCTAACAGTTTATGGAAATCTAAGTTGAAACATAAAGACGGATATGTCTTGTAAAAGAAATTTGGAAAGATTAAAATAAAAAAAAACAAATATCAATTATTGTTACATTTATTTCGAATTGTAATATTTTTGTAATCAATTTGTAGCGAGTGGAATATTTTATTTTCTGTTGAAATAAATCATTTTTTTAATATATACAATATACATTGTGCCTTTCCTTTTTTTATTTTTACAGGCGGTTTTTTGCTCGGGATGCATTGGAAGGAAGCGATTGGCTAAAAAGAGGGTATTCAGGTGTTCTCTTATTTGACCAATAATACAGGGCCCTGGACAAGTCTGGTGCCGTGAAATAACGCCAAATTCCAAAAGTAGACTTTGGTTATATGGTAATTGCGCTCGGCGTTATTTCACGGCACCGACAAGTCTTCGTAATACCTGGTGTATCGTTGGTGTACTTATAACCTCAAACCCATTCTTCAAAACCATGCTTCACATTCTAATCTTCGAATCCATACCCGAGGGAAGGCGCAGTAGAGGAAGACCGCGACTCAGGTGGCGCACGCAAGTGGAAGGGGACCTTAACCAACTTAGCGTGCGAAACTGGAGACAGCTAGCTAAAGATCGCGCTGGCTGGAGACGCTTGTTGGTTGAGGCCCAGGTCCACCCCGGACTGTAGCGCCACCTTAAGTAAGTAAGTAATGCTTCACATTCTCTCAGTAGTGAGGCAAAACTCGAAAGACCAACAGATAGGTCATGCTAGAACCCTTCTCCAGACACGCTCTTTTCGCAAAAGCCACAAATCACCTGCCTACGAAAGTCTATATTGAAAGTGGCACAGAAACACAGCATTTTATTTTTGCGTTAATAAATGGGACCTATGATCGAAGCTTTGAAATGCACCAAACTTTTTTCTACAGTGGATGCTGTGTTTCTGCCACAGTTGAATTTTACAATTTCAGTCAAATAATGTTGTTCGAGTTCAAGTGTAAAGGCGCCAAGTGACAAAGAATAAAAACAGGAACAGAAACAGAATCACATACATTTACAACAGAAACAGAACTAGGAACAGAACATTTTTTTTCAGCAACAGAATGTAGCAACAGAAAAAAGGCTGTTTGACGACAGAACGTAAACAAGTCTATATTGATTGTTTTCTGTTGCTGCCAGCAACAGAAATGATAATTTATCGTGGTGGGGGAGGGAGGTTTTTGTTTGTTTGGATTTTTTTTTTTGCATCTGTCATCTGGCTGTTTGTTTTCCAAAATCTGTTCCATTTTTTAATTAAAGTCAAAGCTAAAATGTAATCAACAACGTAAACAGAACCAGAGTTTACTACAGAACGAAAAAAACTTTCGAGTGAATAAAACGGGCCTAAGAGTGTCCTTAAACTGGAGAACATCAACTCGCCACAGACCTACAGAAATGAGAATAGGAATTTACTTACTTACCTAAGGTGGCGCTACAGTCCGGGGTGGACCTGGGCCTCAACCAACAAGCGTCTCCAGCCAGCACGATCTTTGGCCAGCTGTGTCCAGTTTCGCACGCTAAGTTGGTTAAGGTCCCTTTCCACTTGCGTGCGCCAAGTCGCGGTCTTCCTCTACTGCGCCGTCCCTCGGGTGTGGATTCGAAGATCTTCAGGGCGCTCTACATGACCCAGCCACCGCAGTCGTTGGACCTTCACTCTTCTGGCTAGGTCGATGTCGCTGTACAGCCCGTACAGTTCGTCGTTGTATCTCCTCCTCCATTCACCGTCTATGCAGACGGGACCGAAAATTACTCGAAGAATTTTCCTCTCGAAGCAACCAAGAGTAACCTCATCCGCTTTTGATAGAGTCCATGCCTCTGCACCATAAAGCAGGACTGGGATAATTAAGGTCTTATAGAGGGTCACTTTAGTTGTTCGAGAGAGGGCTTTGCTACTCAATTGCTTTCTTAGCCCAAAGAAACAGCGATTGGCAAGAGAATTCTTCGTTTAATCTCAGCGGTGGTGTCATTGTCTGAGTTCATAGCGGAGCCTAGGTAGACAAAGTCCTTTACCACCTCAAAGTTATATCTGTCTATAGAGATATTCTGACCAAGACGTCGGTGTTGGGTGTCCTTTCTTGATGACAGCATATACTTTGTCTTGCCCTCATTGACCGCCAAACCCATTTTCGCCGCTTCCGTCTCAATACTCACGAACGCGCCAGTGACATCACGCTGCGTTCTGCCGATTATGTCGATGTCGTCAGCGTAGGCGAGTAGGTGGACGGACTTTTGGAAGGTAGTGCCTCTGGTGTTAGCGTTTGAGTTTTGCACTATTCTTTCAAGAATGATGTTGAAGAAGTCACATGACAGCGCATCGCCTTGTCTAAATCCTTTTTTGACATCGAAGGTTTCGGTTGAGTTCGTTACCAACCTTGATGGAGCAGCGTGCATTCTCCATCGTCATCCTGCACAAACGGACGAGCTTGGCAGGGATGCCAAAACTAGACATTGCTCTGTATAGCTCGTCTCTATAAATGCTGTCATAGGCGGCCTTGAAATCGATGAAAAGGTGGTGGGTATCGATTTGGACTTCCTGGGTTTTCTCCAAGATCTGCCGCAGTTTGAATATTTGGTCGACGGTAGACTTTCCTGGCCTGAAGCCACACTGATGGGGACCAATCAGGTTGTTGACGAAAGGTTTCAGGCGTTCACACAACACGGCAGATAAGATCTTGTAGGCGATATTAAGAAGACTAATACCTCTGTAGTTGGCGCAATTCAGAGGGTCTCCTTTCTTGAGGATCGGGCAAAAAATAGGAATTTGCAAGACATAAACCCGAAGAGAAGTCGTTTGTAATAAGAAGGGTGTTTTTTTCCAGAGGTATAGAACTTTAAGTTGGCAACACTATTTAAACTGGCCGCCATTTTGTCAGCTGTCAAGTGATTTATTTTTAGTTTTGTTTGGCATTTCAATATGAATAGACTGACGCCTGAAAAACGCTTATAAACACGGTTGCCAAAATGGTCATTTGCGACCAAATTTGGTCATTACTTTTTCTCTTGGTCACGTGGTAATTTTTTATTCCATTTGGTAATTTTTTTAATATGTAATCTGTGTAGGTACATGAAATGAAAAATAGGTTGAAATAAATATGATGAATTGGTTGGTCTGTGGTTACAAATATTTCGGACTTTTCGGAATTATTTTGGTCATTTTTAGCTACAGTTGGTAATTTTTATTTCCAATTTTGGACACAAATTTTATTTTCAAGTGACGATCGTGCTTCAAAATTGTGCAAATTTATTTCGAAAATCATGGTTCTGTTCGAAATACGTATCGCGCACTACGTCAATTGTCATAAGCGAATTTTGTTTAGCGATGAAGCTTACTTTTGGTTGAATGGATACGTCAATAAACAAAACTGCCATATTTGGAGTGATGATAATCCTCAAGTTTATGTTGAGACACTGTTACATCCACAAAATCAAAAACTGACTGTTTGGTGTGCTGGGTTGGTCGAATAATTGGTCGGCACTTCTTTAAAAACGACGCCAGAACGTTGCAGTCAATGGTGTCCGCTATAGAGCCATGATTACTGACTCTTTCGTTCATCAATTCAACCACGATGATGTACAGGAGCTGTGGTTTCAACAAGACGACGCGACGCAACATATCACACAGCTCGTGCCACAAATTGATTTATTGAAGGAAACGTTTGGTAACCTCGTAGGTTCACTTTGCGGACCCGTGAATTGGCCTCCAAGATCGTGCGATTTAACGCCGCTTGATTTTACATCTCTGGAGATATGTTGTAAAGTCGCTAGTATACGCCGATAAGCCCGAAACGATTGATCACTTCGAGGACACCATTCGCCGCGTTATTGCCGGCCACAAATTTAGGAAAAAGTCTTCGAAAATAATCTAACCTCCAGATTGGACTACGTCCGAGCCAGCCGTGGCGGTCATATGCCAGAAATCATATTTAAATTATAATTCCAGAAGATTATCTTTCGAACAAAGTAAATCTCATGTCAATTTAGAAAAATCGTCTTTGTTTTATTCCATTTCAAAGTTTTATACCTCTAAAAAACGCCCTGACTTTTTTTTTTAAAACTCTGTAGAGACTTCCAAACGAAGCGAAATAACATAAAAGACAAGTCGTTTACGACAGGCGAACCCTATGAATGTTCATTCCTGACAGTGCAGTAAGTATTAGTTTGTGTCTGTGTCTGACCATCTTGACTTCTATAGTTTATTTTGCTCCTAGAAATCTTATTCAACAACTCTCCAACTGTGGTATTCCCCAGTTGGGTTCGCATAAAATTGCATTCATCCTAATTTTCTGCATGATTAACAGGCTACCACAAAATGTCAATTGGCTTTCATTTCCCGCAACAAGCTCAACTGCATTATGTATTAAATTGCCTGCAAAGTGAAAACTTGTTGATCCTTCATTGCCTTAAATATAAGCCCGTTGATTTCGTTCAGCACATTTATCTCTATGCAACGTTATCACACACACACATTCGGATTAAATATTCCATATCCTTAATCGATTTTTGATATTTTCGTCGAGTTTCGTACATCGGTGGCTTGATGCAGGACACGTGGTGCGGATATAGCATGTCTGTCTTGGTGCGGTGACCTAAATTAAAAGCTGCTCCCTGTTCAATAGTTCACTATTAATTTATTCTACTCCAAAGGATATACGGCAAACGAAGTTTGAAGGAAGGAGCGATTTTATGTGCTGTATTCAGTTTGGAACGATTAATACCAACCTAATTGAGTTGATGGGCCTAATGAATCCCCTTTACAGTTGCCATAGAACGTAAAGGATAATTGTATGTACCATGAGTACATATCTGGTTATACATTCATTTTACCAAATGGACGGCTTATATCTAAAAGGAGTCTTTCGTTGATTTGCAATAATAGTAGGAAATAAGTAATCGGATTTATTTCCGTACATGTGTGTATGTTTTTGTGTTGCCGCTGCATGTGTATTAGGTAGTTTTAATAAATTTATGCTCTGCAGTGAAATTGAGCTTGTAGCTTCTACGATGTGAAGGTGAAGTGATTTTGCAGGATTTTACAGGTGGTTAGGGTGTGTTCTTACAAAAGGTTCATGTGTCACATAAAGGATAAGCTGTGACCCACACGTGGCAATCAATATTCCTGAGCAGTTAAGTGAAACAAATATTTGGGTAATCGGTGTACTTTAACTACTGGGAAATTTATGAAGAAATAACGTTTTGAAAGTTGTTAACGAAAAAAGGACACACAGATCCAGCGAGTTAACATTTTATGGCTATGGCGCTTTAGTCTTCTCGGATCATGGCTTGATTTTCAGTCAAACGACGTGATATTTATACTAAAACGAACCTGTGACTTGTCAGGCAATATACTCTCATGACAAAACATGGTTATCAACCTCTATACTTAGCCGCGCCAAGCATTTCGTCAGAGCTGGTTCGTCGACAT
Organism: Cheilosia vernalis; assembly: GCA_949126925.1. Taxonomy (NCBI): domain Eukaryota; kingdom Metazoa; phylum Arthropoda; class Insecta; order Diptera; family Syrphidae; genus Cheilosia; species Cheilosia vernalis. The sequence goes on from OX421362.1 coordinate 11,945,841, forward strand.
AGCAGAAACAGATTTCAGTAAGGATATTCTGAGTCGCATACATTACTACCGGAGGGATCACTCTCTACCAACAAGAACGACAGTGGACTAGTCAGAATGCATTGCACAAAGAAAGGGTCATGACTTTTTCCAAACTTATTAGGCAAAAATAAATTTCAATAGAAGCTAACATACATTCCAAAGAACTGTTCCAGGGTACGGCTTGAATATTGGAAGACCTGTCGGTATAAATAAAGCCCCTTCGTATGCCAAACACTGTTTGTAGAACGCACCATTCCCCTTTTCAAAATCAGTAAACTCCAAAAATCATTTCTCAACATTTGAAACCTCCCACCTCTACCCACACATCATAAGCAGCCTCGTGAGCTGCACTCTATCAACGCGCTCACACTGAATAAATTATTAGCCTTGGGGAACTTTACTTAATTATCATTAAAGTTCGTCCTACATATCAGCCGAATAGGAGAAAGTTCCTCGGGTCCTGGTTATCAGGCCATTAGGACCTAATTTCTCGCGAATAAATTATAGCCAGACCTGGCTCATAAGCTTGCAGTTTGTTTGACATGATTTATCTGGAGGAGGTGTCTTTTTTCATTCGAATACGATGCCTGCAACACTCTTGGCACATAGTTAACTTAACTCACTCACATTAAATGCAGCTGACTGCGGGCAGTTTTTCTCACTTCCACAAGAGCACTGCTCTATGTATCTGTATCAGGATAACCATATCTACATGACTACGTGACAAATCGATTTTAATTTTTTTTTTTTTTTTTTCGCTAACTTGCTTCTACCATGACATTTGCTATATTGCGTCATAGTGCAGTGCTAAGTGTATACGCGATGCTGCATGATTATGCACAACTTGTGCCGACGTCGACATTTTCTAGCATCCGACCAAGCGAATGAGGTCAAAGTCAGGGTGAAATGTATCCAGTAGTAGACAATTTTCCAGTTTCCGTTTGTTTTTATTTATTTATTTTTTTACTCTCGTTATCATATTGAATATCCCGACAGCCTGGTTCAGACAGTGCGCGTACCCGGGGTCGTATACGTAACCTATTTTTTTTATTTTTCTAGTATTGGAGTATACAGTTATTGTTATAAATATTTAGTCGAAGGGCATTGCATGGCGGCCGCCGGAGAATCAATTGGCGCCATTCAACGAAAGGCATCAGTGCCAGAGACTGTCTACAGTGGAAATAAAATTAAATCTTCTTGTTGGATGGCTTTTTGGGTGGAGCTGAACTGAAAATGGTGTTGACGTATATTTTGTTGTAGGAAATGAGGACATACAAGTGTGTTACAAAAACAGATCAATGGAAATATTGTAAAGTTTTGGGTTTTGAAAAGTTTTCAAATTATGTACATCTAAAAATTGTACTGTAAGTTTCAATCGTATTTTCAATTATCTACCCAAAGTTGTTGCTACCATCTCATGATTCTTACTTATTTGCGACAGTTTATGATGTTTGTTTACGAAATCCAATTAAATATTAGACTCCAAGTCTGAATTAATTACTCATTCGTTTGCAAAAGCATAAGTCCAGAGGTGGGTAATCTTATGTACGACTTAAGTTTAATTGTTTTTCCGAATAGTAGTCGGCTTCCTGTGAAGTTGTATGTTTCGTCGGTGTAATAAAAAAAAATGCTTCATTTTCTTGGAAACAATAATTAGTGGTGAATATTTAAAGATACTCCAAACTAAGCACTTATTCAGTATTTCACACCCAATGGCATGAGAAAGCCAATATCTTGCTGCCCCGTTTAGTGAAATTAGAAAACCAATTTATGTATGAATAATTTTGTAGAAACCAACTCCCGGTTTTAAAAGGCCATTTTTTTTATTTTTAAACTTGCGCAATTTTATGTGCGCTTCTTGACTTTAAATTGAATTCTACAACTTTCTCCTTGGGTTTCCATAGTATCCACCTTACAAACAGGAAACTTTCATGCAAACTTGCACAATATCCTTTTGATGCTGTGACACATTTTTTTGTTCCTTATCTTTTCACCAGAAACCTTAATCAAACATTTTTTTTCAAATCAGTATCCTTTTTGTTGCGCCTTTCTGTTTTTAGGACAAACACACAGAAGAATCTATGTGCGGTGCAACGCTTTCTATGTCGTTCTTAAAATATGTCGTATTTTGCTGAATGGAGCCATTGAGCGGGGGAGAAATAAAACAAGCTGCATTTGATTGCAACCACAACGAGTGAGTCGTTCTAATTTTCCACTCCGTTGGAAACAGCTGCTGCCTCCTTTGGACTCGTTAAATGAACATTAGTTGCACAAAATGTTTTGCCAGTGTTGGCCCGTATATTCCTCTATAAGCCCCTTAATGAGATTTATTCCATTGTGAGTGTAGGCAACACAATGCATGACTGTATGCTAACTTGTGTGGGGTGTGAAAAACGAAATAGACGCTTTCGAGAATTCAAGCGCTTTAGGTTTGGTGCTTATAATCAGATGCAGCTCTTTTCATATTTGTTGGTTTAAGTCTGCTATAGATGACGCGCATCAAGACGTTGAACGCTGAAGTGGCAAAAAAAAAATTAAGATAGTTCAGTCGGCAATGCAGACGTTAGCTGTTTGTAAATGTAGTTTGTTGGGAAATAGTTTTCGCGTGTTGAATTACATGCAGATGAGCGGTGGAGTTTTACCCAGCAGAGTGAGCTCTTCGATCTAAGGAAGAGAACATCCGAAGCTAAGAACATTTTGAACTATAGGAAGGTTTGACTGATGGAAGGAAAATTGTGTTTTGTCGTTTATTTTTCTGAATTATATGATTGCGATAATCACAGGCCATTGGCCAATAGGGGAACAAGCAATTAGATTAGCCATCCCACATAAAAAATGACGCAGTCGAAAAAGAAACACTCACTACCTCTGCGTCTATCCGGCACTAGCTAGGTTCAGACAGCGATCTCTTGGTAAACCCTTCTTCGACTCCCTTGAACAGTTCTCGAAAAGTAGTATTAGGGAATTGATAACCTTTTCAATTTCCACAGGCTGGATCTAAAACCTCCTATTCGACAATCTTAAACAACCAGGTCAAATGAGTTGTGGTAACAAAACGGAACATAGTGCTACTTGGGTTTTTAGTTAAACCGCCACTATTACCTACCTACCTACCATGATTGCGTGGGATTAACCCAGCTTGAGCCAGTGCGCGGTTTCATTGAAATTACATGCGAATAGGAACCCTTTTTAAGTGCCCTACTAAACATACGTAGATTTTCAAGAGTTCGAATGAACTTAAGTGAATTGTCGTAAAAATTTGACATAAGCTTAGGTTAGCATACACTCGGACAAGCTGTTAATTTATGTGTTTGTACGTTTCCCATTACCGCCCGTAATTTTCAACCAATTTTATAAGCTATTTTTTTAAAATTTGATAATGGTGATGGGTAAAACCAAAAATACGAAAACATCCAAAAGCAATAAGCCACCAAACCGATTGAGCTCAAATTTCCAAGAATTTTACGTTATTGACCCGGGAGTGTCGCTGCAAAGTTTGGTCTAAATTAGAGAAAGATTTGTGGCACTTTCAGTGCAAAAAGACATTCAAAAATCTATTTCCTTACTTCAAATATATATGGAAGCTCATTTTGTAAAATTGTTAACTTTGATAAAAAACACTTTGAAAAATATATAGGTTGGATAAAAAAATGGGGAGTGTCACCTCCCATGCAAGGTAATTATTTTAAATTTGTGCAGTAATTTATTGACTTTGAAATTTGATTTATAGACGTACCTTGCCTAGTAGAATCCTTCTAGATAAAAGGGCGTTGCACCTCTCGTGCAAAGAAAAAAATTAAGATTGTTAACGCAGGAAAACTGGGCAAGTACATCTAGTTATATAGTTCTGTTGCGCTGGCAGACTAACAAACTCCACAAGATGACTGCCGCTGTCATGGCAAACGTAACGCCAAAAGTTTGCCAAAGGTTATCCCTGGCTTTTGATTTTTGTTATATCATATTTAAAAGTCTTAATGGGGAAGCTTTCCCAAGATCAATAATATTGGCAAATAATTGCGAAAGCTGTCACCTCGGATACGAAACTATTTTTGTCTGTGAACCAAAAGTCGAATACCTCACTCAAAAGTACAGCACAATAGCTGTTCAAAATTACAAATGAAAACTTGTACATATCTGGGACGTAACCTATTGCATTTCTTAGAGAGCTTTAAAACCAGGAACAGTCTTTTACTCTCACTTGTTGCTTTCATTCATTTCATGCCCACAATCGATGCGCCAGCCTTGCTGTACAAAGGACAAGCAAATCTCGGCATAAAATTCCGCAGCTTACCCCAACATTGTATACGAAAAAGAAACACAAACAACTTTGTGCAATTTTAACTTTCTCTTCTAAAAATAAATCCATATTTGCCATTTTAGAAAAACAAAAAAAAAAAAAAAACTACACATGCATACCATGGCGACATAAAATCAAATCCTTCCTTTCAAATGTCAAAAGGTTAATTTTTGCCCTCAACGTCACCTCGAGTATATAATTCATGGCGAATCATACAACTGGGCGAATTTCTGCACGCACTTCACCCAACTGCAAAACTTTGGCCTTGAGTAGCACAAAGGATATATGCAAATTACGAGCTTTTCATTATACAAATTGCAACCTCGCTGTTGGTGTTGGTTTGCAAAAGTCCCTTCTTATTGTTGTTGTTCTTTTGCACCCATTTAATTATTCAGCCGGTAGAAATTATTAATATAAATGCATATGAAGCGGTTGGCACACTCATGCACCCGTCTAAAGGAACAGGAACTGCATAATGTGTTTACTGACTGCTCTCAGCTGAGTGAGCAGTCACTTTGAACAAGTCTTAGGGATTTAATTAAGCCCGACGAATTGCTTTTGACTAATTTCATCCGCATTTCGGTGCAGGTGGTTGGCAACGCTTTCTCCGCATTCTGTACATCGCCGTTTTGTGTATACGATAAGTGATGGCAATTAACGAGCAATTGTCCAATAATTTGTGAGGTTGTTGCACCAGGAAAATGTATTGAAAGCGATTAGATGGAGGTTGACTTTGCTACCAATTACGGCGAAACGAATCGAAATTGAAAATATCGATTAGGTAATTGTGGGTTTGTCGGAAAAGGACAAAGGTTCGCCATTAGTATGTTTTACTGCTGTGGACGTATCAATTAGCCTCTCAGTGGATTACTTTCAACAATTTCAAAAGTAATCGCCTGCACCAAGAATGCGACGGTCTATCACCAGATAGCACCCTGTGTCTGTCCATTCAACTTTCAGAGTTTGTCTGTTGAGTGCATTTAACTCTGCACTCTTGGGTGCTACTTGAGTGTTCAATGACATGAAGTTGATATTGTTTCCGCTCATTGTGCAATATGGCGTCTAGGAATTTTTTTTTCTCCTCTTACATCGGTGTGTGCGAAAGGCAAAAAATATGTAGTATGTAATGGTATCACTTCACGTCAAGTTGGAAATTGTAGAGGGTTGAAAGAACATGGAATGATCCGGCTTTTAGGTGTCGAATCTTATATAAAGTGTACCCGGTAAAGCATGGAGCTGTTCCAAACAGACGCAGATGCTGGAAATCAATGTCTATACAAATTTAAATTAGTTGGCACGGAGCACTTTGGAATTTTCTCATGCAAATTCTTTTCCAGACATCCAAATATTATCTTCCTCCAGTTTACGGTAAGCATGAAAAACTTTCACCGATTTATCTTCGATTGTCTGCTGTCAAAATTTCAGCAATCGACAAAATATTCCACAAAAAAGTATCGATAGAAGAGAACTGATTTTCAGCACCAATATGAACTGGAGCGCACAATTGGCGAGTGTTCACAACCAGCTTGGTGGGTTTAGCTGGGCTAAGGATAGAATAATTGTTTTCAGTGAAGTAAAGTAAATGAAATATCGAACCGCATTGACTTGATTTCTTGATTCAATCAGCTTTTTTTTGCTTTTTTATTTCTCCTCCAGTTAATTTTTCTTTTCAAATTGCTGCAGCGCTCTTGGCTTTTATTTTCCGCCGGAGAGCTAGATCCTTAGTTATTCTTATTACCCTCACTATACCGGTGTCCGTGCCGTAGCCCGAATGAGGGTTAGCAAAACGCTTCGCGGTTTTCTTCATAAAAGCGTCGGATACTTTTAGTAATTGATGTAAAAGTCGTTTTCTCAACAAAAGTATGCGCAACCCGCCATAACTACCCTTCATTTGCTGTTGCTTTTCTCTTCGTGCTGTTGCTTCATTAAATGCTTTTCATTGTTGCTCCTTATTCGTTGAAAAGAGAAGCGACCCTTTTTTTGTGTATGCAACTCACCTTGAAGCCTCCGGGTGTTAATGTGTCTTGTGCCTGGGACGTTGGAGTGGCTTCTGTTTTTTTTTACAGAACTTCGTTCTACACCAAGGCAAGTACCGAGGAGCGTCATCTCTAGTTGTACACAAACAAAAAGCTTTGCTGCACTGCACAAGCAGTTAAGAAAATGTTGAAGAGACGAATTTGGCGGAGAATATGAACAACGATAACTTGACAATTAATTAGTGTCCAACGTACTAGAAAATAGGTCAAAATGAAGTGAAAAAAATGAGTGCACCAACACACTCCAAGGAATTAGGGCCAACGCTGATGAGGTGCAAAAGGGGTCGGAGAATCAGCAAGGGAATCTCGCCCAGGGATAGTGGGAGCCAAGCAAAGTGTACATAGCTTAGCACCCTTGAGGCGTCAGTTGCTAATTGAATTTTCCGCATGAGCACGAACTTGAACTAACTATTCTAGGACATGGGAGTGGTCACATTAAATGATGGTTAGAGATCGTCTGAGGATGGTTTCATGCCGAAAATATGTGACTAAGGGTGCGAACAGGGTTTATGTTTAAAAATAGTTTTTGGGGGTTGCGACCTAATCATTGCGGAAGTGACCTTGTCAAGCGAGTGCGGCAAATATTAAATAATTGGTTTATTCTGCTTCGTCTGCGTAAGAAACTAATTATGGGTACTAAATTTCAATTGAATACAAGTATGTACACTGAATGGAGCACACTTGCCGTAGGTTGTAATTCGATGATTTATGTTCGACCGGTGACAATTTGACCGCTTAAACCTTAAATATGAATCTAATTATCGTAATTTAAAGGCTGAAATCGAGAGGACCTTGTTGACTTATTCGGCCTAAGTGGAATGAAATGGTTAGCGTGTGGGATACACAATATATATATATTAGGTTAAAATGGCGTCATTAATATAATCAAGTGGTGTCATACCAGAGAGAGGAGTAAATTTTGGGCGCAGTCATCGTTGACACAAACTCTGAGAGATGCGAATGCTTATTTTATAGTTGGGCGGACATTTAATTGAAACTAAAAGTGCAAATGGAGGACTTGCAGAATGTTTAAAATAAGAGTCGTAGGTGGAGTCATAATTTCCAGCAATTAAATGCCACTTGGCACGAACATAGAGATTCAACAACTTTTTGTCGTAGTTTGTATAGAACTTCAAAAATCAAGTGTCAGGTTGTAGACAGCTGTGTGTTTATATCGATATGGCTTTAGATATATGTGGTAGTCCGCCCAATTAAGAATTAACATGAACATAAGAATCCATTCATTCAGCACAAGATGGCTTCCCAAATCAAGTCGTTGCAGACCTTATGTCAAAAATTTGCGTCAAAAATCATCGACAGAAGTAAAAAAGATCAAAAGTCAGCCTACAATTCATTAACGAAAACTAATGCGAATTATTTCTTACAAATCTCGTTGAATGTAGCGACAAAAACTTGATTTATTAAGCAACATGTTTTATAAATGAAATGTTTGTTTCTGCGATCAACAATATCGGATACAACCACCTATACAAAAATACAAACAAAAAATCTTTAAAGGAAATGACGTCGCAGTCTAAAGCCCGTATAACACTAAATTTTTTTCTGCATTTTTCAGACTTTAAGAATGAAAATAGAGCAGGACGAAAAATTACTACGCAAATTCCCGATAGGAGTGACTGCGTACACACAAGCCTAATTAATATGTCAAAAAAATGCATTGAAAATGTATTCAGTTTACATTTTTTTAAGCTGCTGGCAGCTTTTTTGACATTTTCACATTTGCCTCCAGCAGTGATCCCAGTTTGGAGGGAAAGTCCGCAATTTAGTAGATTTTTTTTAACAAAGGGGCTTTTTTTGGGGAAAACAATATACCTACATAATTCCTATTCGTATTATTTCTATTAGGTATTTTTTTATTTGCTTAGTTCTAAGATATTTAAATTAAGCTTATATAAGGGTTTTTGTTTTTGGAAAAAAAAATTTTATTTTTGAAAAAGGGGAAAAAATTTCGGATTTGTACGAATGCAGTTCTCCAGCGATAAATTTCGGGATGATGTGAAGCGTTTGATGAAAATCTCCGGTGAGCAATATCATATGCCCCATGCCCCACCAAATTGTTTCGAATCATTTCGTAGATCCTTCATCGTTCGGTCAACTGCCACCAAAACTGGTTTTTGCGCCATTGTTCATTCATCCCGAATTATTGGTCATTGTGCACGTTGGTTTGTCAACCGTGAGAAGATTTGTCGGCAGCTTCAAAGCTGAATGTGCAATTCGACCGCCTTCCAACAATGTGGCAGCAATGGCCAGCTCACCTCGATCATAGTCCTGCTCCCGTTGCAATTCGCGATTGAATGCATCGAATGATTAGGCGCTGGCATTCCCAATGTCGACCGCAAAAATGTCACTAGTATCCGAAATTTTCCAAGCTTTACAACGAATTTTCCACCCTTACATCAAATCATGCAATAAAATCCATGCAACAAATTAATTTTCGAGTTTTCCAAATTCCAGACTTTTCCTTAGGGTTTTCCCAAAATTTTCTTTCGTAAAAACGTTTTCCTGACAATTACGAACAACTGAAAAAAAAAATTTGAGCCAAATCGGTCCAGCCGGTCTCAATTGATGAATTACTCGTATTTGTTGTTGTTTTTTTTATATTTTATACCAATTAAACGATTCCATGTTTTTGACAACAAATACTTTTTCCACGTAGTAACGAAAATACATTTTATAAGCATCCCACCTTGAGCTCCATCACGGCTAAAAATCGAAAAAAAACGTGACCCTGCTACCAAACCAATACAACATTAAGCATTCAGTATACTACCCTGTGACATAACAAACATTTAGAATTCAATGAAGACGCACGTTCCTCTCCAAAAATGGTCCGAACTTGTTATCATGCAATGCGTGTCATCTGTGAATTAAATCATATTAATGTCAATATCACAAACACCATATAGGTAAAGCATCCTCCTTTTTAAGTGTGAATCAATGAGAACAATTTCAATGGCACCTATACCTCTTAAGACACTTCTTTAAATCAGCCTCATTTAACCTCCTTGTCAGTTCACATTCACGTTGTAGAGAAAACGAATCGTGCCAAGAGACAAAAATCATCTTTGAAGCAAATACCATTTCCTTTGAAATGTCCTCCTACGCAGGATAAATAAAAAAAAAAACTACAGAACTGAAATGAAATGGCCTTGTCCCCCTCCATATCATCCGTTTTGCAATGCCTGCTATATCCTGTGCGAAGAACTTGTAAATTAAGGCATCGCACGATTGGTCCTTCGGTGAAGGGGAATACTATTTTCCTTCCTAAAAAAAAGGAAGATTACGCAACATTTAACAGAAATGTGTACTGCGAAAGTGGGGAATCTTCTCGATACTTGGGTAATAACTGAGGGGAAGCCAAATAAGCGCGGAAAGTATGATGAAGATTCAATATTTTGCCGTTTATGCTTTTGCTTTTGCTGCAGTGACGATGTAATGATATCTTTTTTTCTACTCTCTCTTTTCCCACTCTAATGATACGTCCGTCGTTTATTTGTTTGCTTTGCGAATCGTGGCAGCTCTTCCAGTGGAATTTACTTATTTGTTCGAATTATATAAATGGGTGACGTAAGTGGGTAACGACTAAAACGACGCATCAGCGCGATAAGTGTTACTGTTTTCATTTTCACTTTTTAAATATTTACGAGTATACCCCAGTGGGGAAAAGTGAAAACTAGCCTATGATTTAGAATGGTTGCAGACGGACATTTTTTCGACTTCTAGATTCTAGAGAGAAAAGTATGGTTGTGGTGGGAATCGGACATATCGAAAGTAACAGCAGATAATACGTAACAGCCTTTTGACATTTCGACAGAAAGTCACCCATGATATGTTAACTAATCATTTTTTATAGATGCACCTACGCGCCACACCAAGAACTATCAATCAAATTCGTTTCTACAATTGGAAAGACTTTTCGCAATTTGAATTTACAGTTAAACTGCTGGCGGGCATTTTGTAATATGGATCGCGCATTCGTCTATATTCCATGAAGTGCTCGAGTGTTTTCCATAATCCATCATTGCACCGAATTACCTCATACAAAACGATTATTTTTGAAGCAACGCCCCACCCCTTGATTGCTAAAGAAGCATATACATCAGAAGACAATCCCCATAATCCGCAAAAAATCCCCACCAAACCACAAAGATTCTCGGGTCGAAGAACTTACATCCGTCGGGTATCAACACATAATGCCTCCACGAAAAGCAGTGAAGTAGCAACTTGCAAGGATCATTAAACTTTTCCAACTATACAACTTGTGACAGAAGTCGTCGCATCGGATGTGAGGAATAAAAGTTTTTTCGTTACTTGGTTATACGTGAACGATGTGGACATATTTCTAAAATACACAAAAGGAGCGGACTTGCAAACAGAAAATTCCGGATATCGGTCACAAAAAGAAAAATCAAATGAAGAACAACGTATGGTTCTGTTCCAATTGATAATATATAAAGAACCGCACATGCCCTAGCAATTAAAAAGTTATCCAAGGAAGAAATTAATTTTAATGAGATTGGGGATATAAGGATTCACTGCACACAACTGTATCTATAGGGATCTACAGGGAACACCAGTCAGTTCCCTGGCATATAGAGACTGTGTCTGCGTGTGTTATTTCAAGAGAATAGAAACGATACCCTGCAGTATGCATATATTTTCTGGAATTTCAGTTTTATTTTTCCTGGTTTACCCCTCAGCAAGAGCAGACATAACAAATAACGACGAGTTAGCAGGACTTGAATATTTCGTTATGCAGCATTTGAATAGAACATTCTTCTTTCGGCTCAGTTACCCTGCACCATTTTGTCCACCACTTGAGAAGGAAAAAGTTATCTGCAATAGGAATAGACACTCCGGGCAGAGGAACTCATTCATTATTATGTGCTTGTTGTTATTATTTTTTTTTGTTCTTCACCCCAATGCGCCAGGGAATTGTGCACACATGTGCGCTATCAAAATACCGCTTTTAAATGGAATCGCTTTTTTGCCTTTATAACTCTTTGGGCGTTTTTCAACTTACACTTTTACAGGTGACATTCGAGGTGAGATTAAATATCGAAAAGAATTACTTTAAATTTCGTTTTTGAGGCTGACTTGCCAATAAAGATTTTAGTTTCGTCTTTAAATTTTAGTGATTCAAAAAAGCTGTATTTTCCATAAACATTTTTCAATTGTGAACTTCCGTACGTTTAAAGTCGAGACTGAATTTGTTTTTATTATTACAGCGCAATATGTATAAAAAGCGACACACTTTCTTGTGAGATCATTTCTTCGAAAACGTTTTTTTTTTCGAAAACGAAAGGTGTGTTTTTTTTTGTTTGAAAACGACTTTAGCGTCCTTTAAAATGGAAAAAGTTCTGTGATCGTAAATAAATTGTCGAATTTTAAGAGCTTTTTCGAATGTCAAGTAGAAGAATATGCTATCATAAAAAAGTCTAAACCCCACATATATATTTTTTCCCACTTTTGCTCGATTTCTGCGTAGAGGCCTCTTAAGCATCCACCGGCCCCATTGTATAGTTTGGCCGATGGTTCATTAAGTTTGGACTATTTTACTTTTCTCGTACTAAATAATCTCCCAAATTGTTTAAAATGGAAATCAAAATATGTATTATTTTGAGCAATCTTTTATTTTCTCAAATTTCCCGAAGAAAAAGTTCTTTGCCAAATAAATTGAATTTTACAGCCCGATTCTGGCAAACCTTCACAAGGTGAGGTGAAATTGATTTTGCGAGATTTTCCTATTCTGTCAGTACACTCACAACTTGTGAGGCTCACAAAAACAATCGAATTTGTGATCTCCCATCAATGACAATCGTTATTGCATTTAATAGTCCTGTCTACTGTACGTGTGTATGTCACTGAACTCCACCTACACGGCTGGACCGATTTGAATGATTTTTTTTGTATGCGTTTGGGTGGCGCCATGGATGGTTTAGATTTAGAAATCATCCCGGCAGAAGGCGCTGCAGTGGGTTCGCTGGTATTTGTATAAAAAAACTAAGGAAGGTGGGGAATTTGATTTGCAACAAATGTCGTTAATAATTTGTTTCCTTCAGTTCTAAAACATTTCTGTGTTCATATTTGGCGTATTTTAAACAAAAAAAAATATTTTATATATTTTAACTAATTTCGTGTTCGAGTTCGGACTTTTGTGTACATTTTTTTTGCCAATTTGAAATTAATCGAATCACAGCAAACCTCACAAGAGCTTGTGACTTGTGAGGCCTTACAACGGGAGAATCGGGCTGTTAGCTTTACAATTTGTTTCTCCTTTTTCGTTAAAATAAACCTTGTTATTGACAATAATGTGTTAATGTAGGTGCTATTTTTATGTTTTTTTTTTTTTGTAAAAAAAAGAATTTTCTGTGGGGTATGGACTTTTTTATGATAGCGTATTCTTCTACTTTCAAAATCTCGACCCCTAAAAACTACCCACAAGCTTACGCAAAATATTTTTAATTTTATTTAAGAACTTGAGCCAGCATCGTTCAATTACTTTTATATCTATTACCTATACATTTATTGATTGTGATTTGTTCCAAACAAATCAAGGACTAGTGTTTAAATGAGTTGTTTTTGCAGAATTTGGTCAGGGAAAACTTCAAAACTGGTCAGGGAAAGTCAGGGAAAATTATTTTTAAGAATAGGGGCAACCACGATTTGTTAACCTTGGTTATGCGATAAAATACTTTTGTTGAACCGTTTACTGTAGTCGACGCGACTTATGTTGAGTTCTTGCTATTGCCGCTCTGCTTTTGTGTCGCTTCCACTGATGCCGTACCGGAGTCAGTGAATGTGCGCTACTTACAACTGCCGAGTGCGTTTAACACGTTGATCAACGTCCGATGCTTGGTCTATTATACAGGAATATCAATCCATGCATCAACTCGTTGCGCAACCACGTCGGCAACTTAATTGATCAAATCTAACAACAAAAGTCAAACTACAAGCTGCAATGATAGTTTGTTGATATAACAACGATTTCATCAGCGATTATAGGTTCCACGTTAAATATGATACCCACCTCCCTACCTTTGCGAACATCATCGTGTTTTTACTCACTCTAACAGCTTTAGTTGCTGTAAAGTTTCAGGTGGCATTAAACTTACAAGCATCTCAATCTGTTATGTACCTTGTGAAGTGTGACATGACAAACATCAGTAGCGAGCTCCGTACGCCAGAAAAAAATGAAAAGGAAAAGAGTTTGAAATCGCGCCATTTGAAGCCAGCTATGATTAACACCCACTTGTGCTCCTGTAACTAAAAATTCAGCTGGTCAACTATACGTTTTTCTAATTATTTAAGAGGTTAACACAATTCACAAATTAGTTGAAAAATGCTATCTTTCGCACTGGATACAAGTTAACACACAATAGCCGTACACCATTCGATTGACCCAAGATCCTAAATGCATCTTGTACAACTTCATTCAATCGTGTTAGCCAATGACCATGAAAACAACTAGCGGTATAATGAGAATCATTACTTTCCGCGCTAAATGAGTTTGCTCCACAAACCGTGAGATGTGGATGTATGCTCTTGCCCGAAAGTAAAATCCAAAGCAAAACAGATCTCTATTAAATTCATTTTTGCACGCCAATGCAATGCCATGGAGCAGGCCATCAATTCCGTTACTTTTGAGTCTTCCATGGAATATGTACCTACTCGTATCTATATGAATTGTAATTTTATGCTTGTTGGACTTTTTAAATGATTAATTACCAGAAGAGTGCATGGCAACGGACTAATAGTGTCAGTTCGGTGGTATTTTTTTTTTTTTTTTTTGTTATTTTCAAATTTTCAGTAAAGAGAAATTTCCCATCTGCTGGAAGAAAGTAAGAGTGTCGTCGAACTGTAACCAACGCCATTAATTATTCCGCATTAAATATTTTTACAGCAGCTTTTGTCACCTTTTCTTTTGAGCGGTGTGTGTCTAAGTACATGTCAATGCGCCTGAAGCACCAGTTCCAGCGCTATTAAGGTTTCCATAATACAATTATTAATAACTTATTGTCGAGTCTTCTTAAGTACTTACGAGTTACTACCTACTAGTTGATGTAGCATTGTTCTGAGGTTGACAACTCTCATTAAAAGTTATTTTTAAATCATATTGTAATTGAAACTTTTACTTGGCTTGACTGTGCACTGCTGCCGCTCTGCTATTATTACTTTTGTGATTTAGTTGACGAAAGTGTGCTGCTGCTGGTCTAGGTATGGTCTATAATTGGGATTTATTTTTAAATCTATTTTTATTCAGTCAGTACGCAAACAGTGGGTTGAATGGGTGATTTGTACTTGGAAAGAAAGTAAAAATAAATTGATAGGCTATCGCAGACTTTCTTTCAAGAAGTGTACACCTGCCACCTGCATGCTGATACGTCTGAAAGGTAAAGAGGCTTTTGGGGGTTAGTTAGCTTTTAAAAATATTACTTTTAAGGACCACAAGATGATTGGTCGTACGATCGTATTCATTTACGAATCGATGGGCATAGAACAGCTGAGAACGAGCATGATGCGACCATCACATTAATGATATTCAAATCAAGCAAATGAATTCTTGGGGTGGGATAAGCTCCAGCAGACGTTTTAATGATTCGCCGTAGTTTTGGGTTGGATTGTGGACTTAATGGTAAATCTTTTGTGTCAATCATGTGTTATTAGTGGTAAAATACGAGTAGATTTATGAGTCGGGCGGTTATGATTCTGATTAAATCTGTCTTAACTTAGGCATCTTCTTGGGCACTAAGAGAGTTGTAATTATTTTGTCATGATGACTGTTCCAGCACCATTCAAGCCTTCTGCTATTGCCTTAATAGTTTCTTCGATTACATTTGCAAACATTTTATATATGACATCTGTCAATTCTTTCGGCCTAACTAATAATAAATCACTAATGTCGACAATAAGTTGGATGTCAGCTTTAGTAAAAATGTACAGCATTTGTGAAACGGTACCGACAACTTTCTTAGAATCTATTACATTTGTTGTCATTGCAGAATTAAAATGGCATTATTTGCTTTCGTGGAAAACAAGGTCAATGGTCTCTTTCACAACGTGGATTTTATTCTAAAAAAAAGGAATACATAAATTTCAATTAAACTGCCCAACAGATATCTTTCAAAGGCTTTTTGAGACTTATTATAAGCAAAAAACAAAACACAAAATAGGAAATGCACAAAATATCCGCTGATCTGTCAAATATCATATGGAAATCAGTAATGCCCTATCGGTCGTACTTTTTATAGTACACTTTCAATTGTTTTTTTATACTACTTCAATTTTTTTATGTGCATTTGTGTCGTAATAAAATCCCTTTCCAATCTATCTATCTTCTGTCTTCTATATATAAAAATAAGTTGCATTATGTTTGTCGCCAATGTTCTCTGTAAGGCGTGAACCGATTTTGATTCTGGAAATTTCCCATGGAAGGTGAGGTTAATACCATGGTTCGTAAGTATATACGGTCTTTGTAGGTGTATTGGTTCATGAGTTATAGGGACGTGGCACCTCCCATACAAACCACTAAATCGATTGAGTTCAAATTCACAATTTGAGTGGCTCCTTTTCCAAAGAGTTTGTTAACGGTTTTGTTATAGCCTAATATCTGCCTGTGTCGCCTAGGTGCTGAGAATTGTTGAGCCGTCCAAACTTAAGTAAGCAGATATTTTATTTTGTTTGTCAAGAAAGTCTTGGAAATATCCCAAACTTATATAAAATTTATTTTTTAATAAGCGTCGACAACTTGCAAACTTTTTAAAAAGGAAAACCAATCAAAAAGCAAGAACTAGAGGTTAAACAAGATAAAACAGATAAAAACACAAAAATATACTTGAAGTAGGTATTTGGAAATAAAACAAAAATGCAATATTTTTAAATTTGTTGCATTCATTTGTACAAATTTGCTTTTGTTAGACTTAAAAACAATTTAAATTGTTGTATTGCAACGAATAAAATTAGAAAACATTGACAATTAACTAAAACTAATTTGTAATTGTAAAAGTTCAAGTTCATTAAAATGGCTCATATAACGAAATTTAATACCTCAATTTTGAACGGTTGGGCAACACTTGTCTTCAAAATGACATAACCATTTCCACGATGGCTGAGTGGCGAATGGACGCTTGTATAGCGCTGAAACAAAATATTTCAATAAAAACGAGACAAATATACTCATGACAAGGTTGTGGTTGGTGCGAAAAGAGAAAGGATTTCATGGCCTTTGATGCGAGAACGCAACGATGAAATGCCCACCCTACATTTTATTGCATACTATCGTTATTTTTTACTATCAAATTTGACAGATTGCAAGACATGAAAAATTGCTCGTGGAGACAGCGAGTCAACAACAACATTTGACCGTACAGCTAGCGATATTCTGGCAACTGTATTTGTTTATTGGTAAAGCGATTTTGGAAAGTGTGGAGTCTTTTCGTAACTGCCAAACTAAAGTTGATTATTGGTAAGGTCGATTGTCATTTGGTGTGCATTTATTTGACACAAGTATACACGTATTTTTTTCAATTTATTTACCCACCCGCATCCTCATGTGTTTGCTTACATTGATGAAATATTTGTCTACACTCTGAAGATAATTAAAAGGGCTACATAATGGCAACCCCATTAATCAGGCGATACCTCATTGTTTACATTTGATTTGTGTCCTTTTCTGTTCGTAGCCACTCCCCAAGAATCGTCCATCACCCAATAAAATTGTAATTTTTGGAAATTCCTCTCCGTATTGTGGTCATGTGATGGACGATCTGTGTCCCATCAATACATTAATAACAGTCACGGCCCCCTTAACGGCAATACGTGTCAGAAGTCCTTGTAGAAGAAATGTGATTCCAATCGATTTATTACTGATTCCGAAGTAATAAAAATGTTAACCTTAAACGGAGAAAAAAAAACTCTGGAATCTTTGTTGACCTTACTGTATACAGATTGAATTTTAAGAAGATCGTTGTTGTGTTTTCCTTCCCAACAAGATATACACCGCTTCTTCTCCCGTATAGTGACATATAAATAAAGTGGAGAGTTTTCTTTGTTATTTTTTTTTGCTCATAAATAACTCCATTAATGAATTGCCGTTCATTTTGGAATTAACACATCTTACATTTACGTATACAAGATTGCTTCGTTTTAGAATTGAACAATGAACATCCCTGTCGTTTGGACCTAGTCTGTGAAGTTTATCACTCCTCTTTGTCTGTCGATTTAATCATGCATAATAAATCCCTAGACGGGTCTACATACAACAACTTTCGCCCCGTCCAGCCATACTCATTAGCAAATCTGACACTCAGAAACAGGGGGAAACGGCATAATCCCTGCTACCCACTCCAAGCGCGTTGGTAATCTTTGTTAGCAGTAAAATTAAATAATTTGCAAGGAAACCCTTTTACAGAGAACACCCGAAATATCCAAATATTCCCTAACACCACATCGTTAGCGTGTACCCCTGCACGGTATTATAATTATCGAGCTGCGTCACCGACCTCAAACTGTCTCTCGGTATCGCAATGGAAGTCCCCGTCGTCGTTGTCATCGTTGTTGTCGTCCTGTTGCGTTTAATCGACCGGAAAATTGCCCATCATGCGATGCGATACTTATTGCATTAAGCTTTCAAATCCGAAAGTAAAACAACAAAACAAGGTTCACTCGCAATGCTATCCGGATTCCCTGAAACAATGGAATTCAGTGTAGAATGTTTCCCTGTGTTTCTATGCATATATATATGCCGGATTATACAAATTTGCTTGCGAAATATGCTTCGACAAGGACTTGGATATCGATTTAAACTTTTCCCATTGGGTAGAAGCTCATCAAGCGGGTCAACCAGACAAGAATGTACACTATCCCTCATAAAAAGGGTTCCGCAGATCCGAACGGTGATGATTGTGAAAACGTTTTTCGGAGCAATGTAATTACAATAATTCGATTAAATTCATTGCTCCACGAAACAAAGGGAGCATATCTCGCATTTATTGGGTGAAAAGGATTTGTTGCTGTTTATTTCAGCCATGACTTTGAATTCGTGTCTATCATCCAGAAATCATCTTTGTTCAACAATATCTCATGGATGGAATCAATTTTCCGCAACATCGCAGATAATACGGAAGGACAACACACTTACATTGTCCTTGAGAAATTGTCAAGACAAAGACTCCCCCCCAAGGCACAGCCTCCGTCGGATTGTGCGGCATAATACAAGTGCAGAGACTGCTGTTTCCTTGTTGTTCTTATTATTATTTGTTAAACTTACTTGTAGCCGTACACTCTGAGTCATGCAGTTAGTGCCAGGAGGTATATGCAAGTGAAATCAGTTGTAAATTGCAGACGGCAGTAAATCCTTTTAATTTGTGAAATCCTTTCCAGTTCTTGGGAGTTCTGGTTTTGTTTAATTTTTGCAGCTCCCAAGAAATGAATAGGATTTTAGTAACAAATAAGATTTAATACCGCCTGTAGTTTCCGGGTTAAAAAACAGAAATATCATCTTTAAAAAAAATCTGACTATATTTGAGCGTCGCTGAGTGTACTCTTAAAATGTTATGCAATTCCTCAGATTCAACCCCTATTTCTTATCTCAGACATGCGACGCTGTAGAGGATGAACCGCGGAAGTGGGGCTGAAATTGTTACTCCAGATTAAATTAACATTTTTTGGCAGCTTATGGAAATGAATGGTAATTTACGATGAAGCAAAAATTCTCCAAATGAAGTCGAATATACCTAGTGCTATGTTGTATGGCTTTTTTTATTTTGTTAGAGTAAAGGATGTTGACAAAAAATGTCAAAAGAAATAAATTCAATTTTTTTCCTTTTATATCCGTCGGCGAAACTTAACGATGAAAGCGTTTTTGCGCATATAATTGAAAATAGCCCCGGGGAGCTCGTATGAACTTTGTCCAGTTATTTTTAAGACAATTTGTGGACAGTTTTTTTAAAGAACTCTTGTGAACGCCGAGGGAATAGCTATAACCTGCGGTCAGTAATTCACATTTTGGTAGCATAAATTAAAAACAAAAACCTTCGCCCACAAGTTCGTTTAATATACACGGCTTTCGTAAGCAGTCAAATCGTTAAGTTTTGCTTCATATTCTCTTTAAATCAAGGTGAATATCTCGGTATCTATCCTTAAGCTAAATAAGCTCTGTCTTAAGTGACTTAAGTTACATTGTTATCTTAGCGTCTCAATAAAGTCGCAGTGCTTGGTGTGCTGCACTGGTCAGGAAAAAACTAATATTATCGCTGCCCTAAAAGACCATTTCTACAATTGTAGATCTTTCTTTTGTCCCAAAAAAATAAAAAAAAAACTCTCACAAACAAATGGTTGAAGGAAGCTTGGTCTAGGGTCCTATTGTATTGCTGTATTGTAAGTAATAGGCCCTGTCAACTACGACCAGAAGAGATCTATTGTGTTGGCCTCTATTATTTAACCCAGGGAGCTGTACCCTCAGTACCCTTCTTGGTTCCATGTTTCCTACATCTGCAGGACTTAAAAACGCCCCTTGCAGGGCATTCGCAGAGTATGTGTTCCGTTGTCTCCTCCTCTTCTCCGCAGAGTCGACAGGAGTCATCGTCAGAAAGTCACATTTCTTCGAGATGGTATCTTAGTGGCCAGTGACCAGTAAGACAACCCGTTAGGATCCTTAGATCGTCTTTGCTTAGCTCAAGTAACTTTTTTCTTTTACTACGAGCTGGGCTTTTGAATCTTTTTGCCTGCCGCTGTCTTTTGGATTCTGTCCAGTATTCGGCAAAGTGATCATCTTCCTATTTCCTGAATTTTGAGTGCACATAACTCAAAGGTAACCCGAAGTAGGGCTCAGGACCAGTGAGCAGGCGTGAAGCGCCTCTTCTCGCCAGATAGTCCGCTCGTTCATTTCCTCCGAATCTCTCATGGCCTGGTATCCACGCAACAGTTACTTGGCCAGATCCTCGAGGAGATTGAAACATTCCCAAACTAGCTTAGATTTGATCGAATACGATCTCAGGGCCTTAAAAGCTGCCTGGCTGTCTGAGAGGGTGTAGATGTGGGCAGGTTTAGTGCGCCTTCGTAAACAATCTCGGACACATATCTCTATTGGTTGGTTCTCCAGGTACTCCTGTCGGATATGACTATCTTGAATTTTTGGAGAAGCGAAGCCTTTTAAGCATGGTGTCTGATACCTTGATCACAGGATCATCTTGAAGCATTTGTTGTACCCAAAGGTGTCCTGTGAGGTTTCCTGCTTTAAGTTTTGATATATCAGGGAGCCTTTGTGACTTGATCAAGGTGTGAATGCCAGGTGACAGTCTTGTCTAGGATTACCCCTAGATATTTTACCTCTCCTGATAAGTCGATGACAGCGTATTCAGCTTGATCGGTTTAAGTCGTAGTTTTCTCTTTCTTGAGGATGGTACCATGATTGTTTTGAGGGGTTTATGGTCAATCCTTTGTTCTGACACCATCTGTAGGAGCTTAGGGCCCTTTGCATGATCTCCGATATCGTGGAGTCATGCTTGCTCCTAATAGTGATTACTACATCATCTGCATAACCTTGTATTATATACCCCGATTGTGTGAGGTGATCTAGGAGTTCATCTATGACTAAAGTCCACAGGAGAGGAGAAAGTACTCCTACTTGAGGACAGCCCCTAGTGGCCTTAACAGTCTTTTCTGAGCCTCTATACGCCAGATTAATGATTCTGCTTTCTAAATTTTCAGAATAAATTTTATGATTAGTGGGAAAATGCCTTTCCTTATCATAGATTTCTTTATGGCATCGGAGGAGGTATTGTCAAACGCTCCCTGGATGTCTATGAAGGCACAGAGAGCCGTTTCCTTTGCTGCTAGAGCCTTTTCAATCGTTTTTGTGAGGCTGTGTATGGCAGTTTCGGTAGACTTGCCGGCTTGGTATGCGAACTGGCTCGCAGGAAGTGGGTTACCTGTAAGGAAATGATCCCTTATATATTGATCTAGGACTTTCTCTCCTAAAAACCAAAAGGAAAAACCATGGAGAAAGTCCTAGAGCCTAGGGTCTTATATACCTACTTATCTTTTTTGATTGAATTTGTGAACGCTCAGCGTACCTAGTAACTAACAATTTATAGCTAGTTAAATAATTATATTAATTTGCGTACAGATTTAATTTACTCAGCATTTAATTAGTTTGAATTGTTTGTAGTACAATGGTTCTGGAGAACAACAACGAGGATTCAGTGAACTCTAACATCACACAGAACTCAGCGGCTTGGGAATTTTACAAAAATGTTCTTAAGTCGCCTAAATACGTGGTAAGTTTTTCATTCCGTTTACATTTTCCTTATATATATTATACTCAAAGTTATTCAACTTGTTTCCCACAGGTAGCGCCTATGGTCGACCAAAGTGAGCTTGCCTGGAGAATGCTCTGCAGAAAGTTTGGCGCTCAACTGTGCTATTCGCCGATGTTTCATAGTAATCTGTTCTCTAAAGATCCAAAGTACCGAAAGGAAGCACTTCAAACATGCCCCGAAGATAGACCTCTGATTATACAGGTAATTGTAAAAGTTTTCCTGTATTTCGCTCCTCTCCTAACAAAAAAAAACCTCAAATAAAATTGGCAGCACGAGTTTTTAATTAAGATTAAAGAAAATTGTATTTTTCGCTGGAATATCCAGGTCATGGCTGTTCAATATAAAACCACATCCCTACTCGAAAAGTAATTAATGAGTTTCGATTAAGAGACGCAAATCTTTTCGGGTCTAGTAAATTAATGCGAAATACAAGAAAATTCGTTTCCAACCTAGGTATAGCAATTCCTGGTAATTATTAAAGTGTGGGTTTATGTATATTATCTACTGCTGAAAAATTGAATTACACCCACTGAAGTCTGTTTTAATTGCATTTCCAATTAATTTTGTCCTTTGACATTTCCTTCACTTTAAAGTTCTGCGGGAATGATCCAAAAACATTGCTAGAAGCTGCACTGCTGGCACAGGAGCACTGCGATGCCATCGATATAAATCTTGGATGTCCACAAGCTATTGCCAAACGGGGACACTATGGTGCTTTTCTACAGGACGAATGGGATCTGCTCCGGGCAATAGGTAAGAGACAGTGAGAGAGAGTGAGGTTGAGTGGAGATCGACTTTTAAAAGGATTAGTGGGTGGAACCGTTGTGCGACCGCTCCTTTAATGACCTGCTAAATGTCTCGTGACCCATGACACTTCCAGATTAAATATCAAGCTCATGATAGAAACTAATTTGAATCGTAAAAAAATCATCATCCTCCTCCTTTCTAGTGAAAACTCTCCACGATGGTCTGTCCATCCCGGTGACATGCAAAATTCGTGTTTTCGAAGACAGACAAAGGACAATTAAATACGCACAAATGCTCGAGGCAGCAGGATGCCAGCTGTTGACTGTCCATGGCAGGATACGCGAACAAAAGGGACCACTCACTGGCATTGCAGATTGGAGTTACATCAAGGAGGTGAGGTAAGTTATGATTGCGTGCATTCCTAATGAAAGTTTGTTTAACATTTTTTTTTTTTTTTATTTGATAATAAAGGGAGCATATTAAAATTCCAATGTTTGCCAATGGGAATATACTTTCGTTAGAGGATGTTACGAGATGTATTGAAGAGACGAATGTGAATGGAGTTATGTCGGCTGAGGGTAACCTGCACAATCCAGCAATTTTTATGGGAATCACACCAACAACCTGGAATATGGCAAATGAGTACCTGAATTACGTTGAATTGTATCCCTGTCCGGTATCGTATATCCGAGGGCATTTATTTAAAATGCTGCATCACTTGTAAGTCTTTAAAATGATTTTTCTGATACGTATCTTAGTTTACGATCCATCCCAAATGGTTTCTGCTTCTGTGTATAAATTTCATAATTTGTTCTTCGTTCCAGATTAAATCTTCGTCCGAATTCAAAAGTTCGAGAAGCCCTGGCGACCTCTCGTGAGATGCCCGAGTTCCGAAAGGTTGTCAGCACTCTGCAGGAAAAATACGAACCGTATCACAAGGGAGAGAAGACGTATGCAGACGAGGAAGTAGATCCTAGCATGGCGACAATAGATGCAGCGGTACTTCTAATAGTTTCAGTCCGATTATAAATTTAATCGTCCTTCTCTCTTTTTGACAGTACAATCTATCGCTACCGCCTTGGTTGTGTCAACCTTATATAAGGCCAGCACCTGAAGTGCATAAGAAAACCATTGAAGAAAAGGTTCGGATTGCTGACGACCCGAATACCATTAAACGTCCTCACTTCGACGAGCACGGCAACCAAATTTCGCGTAAAAAAATGAAACGACTCAGGAGGAAAAATCGTCGCCCTAATAAACCCGAAGGAAGGCATGAGCGCAGTTTAGAGAGTTGTGACCTGTGTACAAATCCAGTGGTATGACTAAATTATATAGTGGGAAGATATTTACATAAGCTTTCTGATTTTATTGAAGGGAATCAAATGCGAATTTCGACTGTGTCGCATATGTTGTCGCGAAAAGTGTTACACTGAGAACTACGATTGCCTCGGTCATAAACTGTTGATAAAAACCAGACGGGAAAGAGCTATACAGTTTGGAAACAAAGGACCGAATGATGATGAGCGGGGTGAGGAAGCTCATAATAGTGCAAGTGGCAATGAGAGTGAATCTGATGAAGACGGAGATGAAGATGCCTGTGTGATAACAACGAGCTGATAAAGGATGTTTTGTAAACCATTTAGATGAATTTAATAAAATCGTAGCATTGATATGCACATTCTCAAATGTTTTGGAAAATTATTTGCATGACATCAATAATCCATATTTCATTTCGAGTTTCTCTATTTTCAGATATAGATTCACATATTTTTAAGCGAACCTTTGGTACCTTGGCAAAAGTAGTATTGAGATCTATCCCTTGGTTTCACTCATGTCTTACAACAACAGTTGGATCTCGTACTGTTGTTTTAAACCATGAAAACCAATGGCCTCATATATTTTTGACTGTCGAATGCGCTCACGAAATCTGAAAAGACCAAAAGGCACTTAAACTGATACCACACGTTCTTTTACCAATTATTCATCGAATTAAATCGATATCTTCCCCCACTTCAATTTTGGCTCTATATCCAATTAAATTCACACTTCTGATCAGTTGAAATCCTATGATTATTCTCTACTCAACTATGACACGCTACGCAGGGGTGGGATTCTGTAAATAACGAAACGAAAACCACTTTCGCGTTTCAAAAAACGAAATAAATCACGCGAAAGCGAAAATCTGCTTCATGTAACTCCTAACGTTTTTTTGTTCACATTCGTTTAGGTTTGAGAAACTGTGTGACAACTTAATTATAGTTTGGCAGTCTCAGTATGTAGCTTTATTTTCGTTAAGTTGTTTTGACGTTGAGGAAAGCTTTAAAATAGGAGGCACGTATGTAGTTCGTGTACCTATATGCAAATGAATATTGTCCAGCACGTACTTAAAAGCAGCTATGTTTAACCTAAAACGTTGAACAAAACTAAAAGAAAAAATAACTTTCTAACTAAGAACCAAATTTAAATAAACCAACCTTTTGTCAGGTAATGTGAGAGGATTCGAACAATCTCGCAGATTTTTTTTTATGTTTACGTGTTCATTTTCCATTTCACTTTCGTCGCTTTCGCTGGTCAACAAAAAATAGTTTGTTAGTATTTCTAGTAAAATATTCAACACAATCTTAAAACCACCAAACTCAAAGAGATTCAATAGGAAAATGATAAACGTCAACAAAATAGCTGTCGTTTGTTTTCTTTCGTGGAGACGATAAAATCTGTTCGTTTTTAAGGTTACATGATGCTGCATTTACATGGTCACACATTCCTATCACGCAAAATTAAAGGGATGCTAAATACTAAATAGCCGTGTGACCGAAAGGGACAGCATTACCTAACACGCAAAAAAACGTGACACGTATTTAGGTCGGCCATCTTGTTTGCGTGATAGGAATTATAGGAAAGCTCTGCATGTTGATATTTTTATAGCGATGACTAAAAAAATTCCGCATTCCTATAAAACAATATGGCTTCCGGAAATTATGAACGGACAATTATTTATTTTTTTCGTGTAACTGATTGATGAAATGTTGGTTTATTTTACTGAAACTAATAACCAATCTTATTTCACATGTTCCAAATCAGAAATATTAATGTTTTCAAGCAACTGCAGAAATGTTGGTGAGCGGAACCTGTGTCTATTTCCGTTTACGTATCTATAATTATGGGTAGAGCATCCATGACACCATAGGCGTCTGATTTGTGATCTCGGCTGAATTCCAAAAAGCAGAAAAGCAGTGTGCATTCACAATGCGTATATTTTCGACGTTTTGGAATTCAGCCCTCATTCTTACGCCTTTAATAGTATTGACTGCGGATAAACGGATCTCTCTTTTCGGTTTTGTTGCAAAATTGCGCGTGCGTGGTGGTGTAAATGCGCTTTGAAGCAAGAAAAGCGAAAACGTCGAAGAAAATGTGTTCGTTCGTTTTTTTTTTCGCGCCCACGAGAATTTCTTTCGTTTTTGATGTTACATGAAACAAACTGTTCGTGTGCACGAAAACGTTTAAACGTTTTCACCTTACAGAATGCCGGCCCAGATCTTTACTTTGGGCCTTTCCCATACATATTTCAGTTGTCAAAACGAGTCATTTGTACTCGTTTTCCACGAAAACGACTTCCAATCGTTGGGTTGTTGGAACAAACACACCTTTTGAAAAATGCAGCAATTTCAGCAGAATAGCTGACCGAACAAATGTCACAACTAAGAACTTAAAATCATTTTCCACAATTAATTGATGTGCTAATATTATTTTAAAATGTACTAAATTAATTTTATTTACTCATACACTGATTGAAACTTCAAAAGAAATCTAGTTGGTGTGAATGCATCGACGAGATTTCGACACTAGGTGTAACAGACCTTGTAAAAATGCGAAATTTTATATTTTTTTAACAGATCATGAACACACATTTTCTTATCTTATTTCTTATGAAATAAATGACAGATCCAGTGTGACATTAGCCGTGTTTTTTTGAGCCTCTATCTCAGCAAAGCAAAGTAAAGTAGGATTTTCAGCACGCAATCACAACAACTATTGCGAGTCTCGAAGTGTCAAGTCCTACGACCTACTTGTTGTAATTTGCTTGCTGAAAATCCTACTTTACTTCACTTTGCTGAGTTCGAAGCTCAAAAAAACTGGCCTAATGACAGTTGACATTTGTTTTAAAAGAAACTTCTCTGCAAATGAAAAATTTTATTTATTATGGCGGAAAAAAACGAAAAAGAATAAATACATACATCAATATTTATTGTAAGATGATGCAGACAAAAGTATGTGGATTGATGGTATGAAGAAACAAACGATGAAAAAGATAAAAAAAAATTAATGATATGTTTTATTTAAATAATGAAGTGAGTAAATATCTTTGGTAGGTACCTAAATATGATGAATTATCGATGAGAAACGAATACAACAGTCGTTTTTTGAACATCTACCTACTCTACGAACATGACCCAAATTGCATTCACACCTTAATAGAATGACAGTAGATAGACACACGTGCGGCACTTGTGATGACATTTCTTTATTTACAAATAATTGCATGAGATGTTCTGATTTTACTTCCAATCATATAGAAATTATTTAATCATGGAAATAACCAAAGGATTTTATGACCTTTGTGTACCATTTAATAAAGATCATAAGTTAATGAAGTCTATGATGAAGGAGCTAATCGAACGTGAGTACTGGTATCACCGCAAAAAAAAAAAACATTCTCAACGATTGCTATTTGTAGTTGGATATAAGACGATAGCAATTGAAGAGATCTACGACCACTCCAAAAACAAATCTGCCAAGAAAGGGCCCGAAATATTCCCACCCCCATGCGATATTAGTTTTCTAGATGAATTCAAAAGTCAATTAAAGATACTTCACCGGCTAACCATCATATATGTGGATGTTGCTGTATCACATGCAATGGTGAGTTAACAGAATGAAACATTTTGATCTATACAGACTTTGTTTTCAGACGAATTCGATGAATATAAAGAAGTTTAACATAATTGCTGGGCTACCCAAGACAGAACCCGCACTCACGGTACTTGAAATACGTGGAATAGTTTCACAGTTTTATAACTCAATTTGCGATCTTTTTAAAGCATTGCTGCACAACGTTTAACGGAGATATTGTTACATTTGATCCAGAAGGTGGAAAACTCATAGTTAACCGGAAAAATTATCAAGTTGCTGTAAAGCGTGGAGTATTCTTTGAAATAAAATATTCCCCAGTGATAACGAACTCGAATTGTCGTAAGGATATGATTAAACTAGCCCACAACTACCATGCCAAAGGCAAGTCGAAAAGCATTATTTTGTCTAGTGGAGCCAACTGTACTTTCGACTTGAGGGGTCCATACGATATTAGTAATTTGTAAGTGTTGTACGAAATTTATATTAAAACCTGTTTTTTAGTTTGTTTTTTGTTTCTTCACCCGTAGAGCTTTGTTATTTGGTCTCTCGGAGGACCAGGGTAAGAATTCAATTGGAAGCACGTGCCGACACCTTATACTTCGAGCAGGTATGTCTATTTATTGATATAAATGCGTTTTTCTTTGAATATTTTATGTGTTTTTAGAATCACGTCGTTTGGGCAAAACCATTATGTTTGCAAAAGGAATGGGTCCTATCTGTCTATCATCATCGTCGTCTGAAGCGGAATCATCAGAGCAAGAGGAAGATGAGATTGAAGATGAAGACGACAATATGCATGAACAGCCCAATAAAAAGAAAAAGCTATCTTGATACTAATCTTTGTTTATTTAATTTTTTTTTGTATGTAAGGCAATTAACATTGTAATCGTAGACAAATCAAACTTCATCATCATTTAATTGTCTATGATTTTAATGATGACAATCATTTCTAACCTTAACCTTTTTTGCAACGAAATTGATCTGCTTTTGTACATGGTTTAGTGCATAGTGCGTTATTTGACAGCAATATCAACTGTTCAAATTGCATTTTGTTCTGCAAAAATCACAAATACATTGAAATGGAGTATTTTTGGTGACTTGTAGTCTTTAGAAAGATGACGTGGAAAACTACGAAAATAATAGTTTCTCCTAAATTATGTCCATGGCTATTAATGTATTTCCTTATTTTGGTTTTCACGAAACTTTGCCCATTTGTCTTGAAAGCAAACTTTTTAAAATGACGTAAAACAGCTGTGCGAAGTATATTGGTATTGTGAGAGTTTAGATCTGAAAAAATATCGAGATCTGCAAAAAGTGATCCGAATGGACAAAAAGATTGATTTTTGGTGCCAATAGAAAACGACATTAGTTTAAAAAAATTAGTCTGGTCAGCAACTCGAAAACCGATGAAACTGATAACTCCAAACGTTGCGTTAATTGATTTTTAAGCCAAAAGCCAAAGTTAAGGCAAAAGAGACCGCAATGAGTGCAAAGTGTGTCAGTACAATTCAATAAAAAAATATATAGGTGGCAAATTACAATAATGAGTTCTGAACACAAAGTCCAAATACAAAACAAATAAAATGATAAAAGTGTAATTATATTTTTCCGTATTTCGAAAAGTTTTCATAGGTAAAATACTATCCTCCACAATACATTTTTCATATACAACAATCAGACATCACCCTATCCAGTTTCTGTTTCCAGCTACTACGAAAAATTATGGCGCCACTATCAATGAAGGGTATAATTAACGCCGCGGCCGCCATACAAATGTCAGTACGGCGAATATACAAAAATTTCGCTCTTTTTCTTACGTTTCGCATCACGCTCTATCATTCGTGCAAGCCTATCAGGCTTTTTCACTCTTTCCCGAAAACTTCTTCAAGTATGACTTTTTTTTTATTCCTCATATCCTCCTCGGTTTTTGCTCCCTTTACATAAAAATTCTTAAAAACAAAATGGAGGTCTTTGATGTGGTGCGTACGTTTTGTTGAGTGTCAAATAAAACTTCAAATTTCGGTAATAAAAACTGCAAATTAATTAACAATTTTACGAAAAATCTATTCCCCAAAACGTAGTGATCAGTTTGTTCAAAAAGAAATGAAAAAGTTTAGCGTAACAATTGCATAAAATGTTTTCCGAAAAAAATGCAATCAGATTTGTTCTTGCCTTGTAAAAGTGTGATGTCTGGCAGTGTGGGATTCCGAATTATTTCTAATCTTACAACTACATTTATTATTTTGTTTGCTTTTTGTGTGTTTTTCTTATATGAAAGCTAATTAAGCAAATACAATTTGGTGGAGTGTTAATTTTTGTCTCAGAAATTCATAAAGAAAAAGTTTTTTTTTTTACTTTGGTCGTGTAAAGACTTGCGAAAAGATGGTGGAAATTACGGCGAGAGAAAAAAAAGAGTGAGACAGAAGAAGGCAGACAATTGGGCTGGATTGGAATTAATAATTCTTATCCCGTGTTAGGTTCATCTCTTTTTTAACTAATTAAAAATTTACAACAAATTTAAGTAAGCGAAATGAATAATTAAAATAAAAAATTAAAAAGTGTCGCGATTTTAATATTGGCTAATATGGGTGTTGGAATATAACGAGAACATGAGTGTTGGTGCCTTGGTGCGATTTGAGAGCGAAAAGAGAGTTTTGTAACACGAAGAAAAGATGGTGGTAAATGCTACTCTTCTGCGGTGTTGTCTGTCCGGTCATCGTCAATAGTTTTTTTTTTTTTTGTACTTTTCGTTAATTTTTCGGTTTTTCGTCTGTCCCCTTCTGTGATTTGTGTAGTTCGTTTTCAGTTTGAATTAAAAAAGAAAAACGCCGCTTATGGCAATGAAGAAGCAAAAACGCCGCTGCTGTATACAATTAAATAATTTTTTTTTCTCCGTTCTCTTTCTTCTATGCGCTTCATCTGAGTTGAGTGTACAAGAAGAAGAGGAATGAACGTAATTATAATTATGCATGTGTATGTATCTTCCGATTTGCGAATCAAAAAAAAAAGACGAAAAGAAAAATCCATTTAATCGAGTCATATTGGCGCTTTTGTATGCAAAAACAAAAAAAAAAAAATATGCACGAACAGCCAGCAAAAGAGGATGAATAAGAAACCATCTCGCAAAAGGTACCCACAACTGAACAGTAAAGGAAGAAGTCAAATTCCAAGTAAACGGGGATAATAATAGACAAAATTAAGCAACCAATTCACTCTTTTTCAAATGACTATTTCTCTCTCTGTAATAAGTTGTCCTTAATTTGCTCTTTTCCTTGAACAACTCTGCTAAATAAAGTCTAACTAAAATCTGTGTGCCGATTTTGCGGATAAAACTAGAAAAAAAAACAGTAAATTTTGTATGGACACTTGCGTGCAATCGTCGATTGTGACATCCTTACAATAATTTGGCATTTGACATCCTTGCAGACATCGCTGGAACCCAATTCTGCGTCTAAGGTACGTACACATTTGGAGAAAAAATATATTTTGTTAGAGTTGTAAGAACATTCAAACATCTGTTTCATTTAAGATTGTAAACAAATTGCGAAAACGTTTGCTTTCACTTTGTGGAGCCCAGTCAAAATAAAAAGCGTTCTGAATAATAGGCTACCTCAAGAAATTGGTTAGTTAGAAAATTTGAATTTTCTGCTACAATGGTGTGGCAGAAAATATTTTTTGTAACTCCATCATCGTTGTTTCGTGTCTCGTGTTTTTGCAAGCCACTCTTTTGACTTCGTCACATTGGGATGGGATTGCGTTCGTTTGAATTCGGGATCGAAAGGTTGCCGAAGAAAAGTAACAACAACACACAGCGAGCTATTTAAATTAACTCTCTTGCTTGCGGATGATGATGCTCTCTTGTACAATGTACTCTAAAACGATGTGTATATAGGTATATAAAAAGTTGATGTGTACACCAGCACTATGTGTACACACCTTTAGGTTTGGTGGGTTCTCGTCGTAGCCGTCGGTCGTCGAACACACGCTTTTCGCAATTATTAACATTTCTTCATTTGTATCTTGTATGTAATAACTCTCTTTTTCTTGGCTGTTAGCTGTTCTTTTACTTATCTAGTGCAGTTTTGTATAATTATTTTAATATCTAGTTATAAGAAAAGCGGCGTTGCCCACACAAAAACTGGTTACATGCCCACGATACTTGATTTTTTCTTTTTGCGATATAAATTATATCTAAACCTATCGTTTTGTTTCGCTAGATAGATATGTATATCTACATATTATAGGTACTTTTTGCTTTTTTGTTTATCCTGTCGTCTGCCATGTTATATAAATATGTATGCTCCTAATCCACCTGACACATTCAATATTTTACAGTACATTTGCTGGTTTTCCCTTTTGATTTGTGTTCTGTTTTTGTTGTTATTTTCTCTTGTTCGACAGAACAGAGCATTTGCCTCTTTATGTTGGTTTTTAAAAGGCTTCGAACTGCCCAAGTCTTATGTTAATCTTCCAGGTACTTTCGCAGAATTTTTTAAAATCAATTATACCCCTTTTAACGCTCACTAGTGTTGATATGTAATAGATTTTATGCTTACCTCAAATAAAAATTTAAAACTGCACCTGCAGTGCTGCAGTGCAGGAAACGGGTAACATTTGACACTATTATTATTCAACTAACCTTAACAAGTGCACAACTCGGTATTTTAAACAATTGTGTAACACAACATGCTAGATTAGGGAATAAAAGATTTATTTAAGAGATTTTGGGAAATGCCATGTGGCATTGATACTTATGTCAAAGTAACGCTGCAAGGCATTTATGCATGGTTTGGTAGGAGTTGAACACAACTTGGGGATTTTTATATGGAAAACTCCCCGAGTTGTGTTCAACTTCCAGAGAATAAAATGGGCCTAAGTATTGCGAGGTCAGGGTAAGGAAATATTCTGGTAGGTGGATATTTATGTCAACACATAGGTAAGTAGGTTCTGTAACAATTTATTGAGTTGGTTGCAATAATCGTGTCAAAATTGTAGGAGCAAAAAGTGAAAGAAAAAGGGTCTTGCACAGGTAAACAGTCTAAAACTGATAATTTTATTCATGTTAAAAATAACAAAATTAGAATTTTGGTTTGAAAAAAATTTACAAATTTTTGATTGTGTCTTTGCTTTATAGAAAGCTTAGGAACACTTTTCACAATAGCCATATAACTAATGTACCTACACAGTAATGCTACTGAAGACTAGGTACCTACTTAACAAATCTCTCTACGTGATGTAACACCACTCGTAGGTTGATTATGTGACAGGTCATTGACTACGATACTAGTACAGACATACCTATCCAAGTATGTACCTAATCATTTGACATTTACAAGTACTAAAGCTTCTCTGACATAGAAATACCTATAAAGAGTAATAAAAATAAAACTGATAAATATTTATCAGAGTTATGCTTTGTGGTGTCACGGGCGAAAGTGCAATAAACAAATTAAGAACATTTAAGAAAATAGGACGAATAAAGAATACCCCTGAGGATGTTGGAAAAGAACCGACGAAACGTAGCGTGCAAGGATGAATTAAAAGTTTTAACTGCATCAAAAAGAAATAGACCAAAAAAGCCGAATTACCAAAAACAAAAAATTGGTCGAAAAACTAAATATCAATAAAAATATAATTTTGGTTTTGACGGCTGCGTTTTATGCTGAAAGAACTTGAACTAAGATTTACAAAATTTTACTTTTCACTATTAAAGCTTTAGCTCTAGCAAATGTATGTAGGTACCTATACCTGCATAGGTACTAGGTAAACTATCAAGTGGATTGCCAAAGTGTAAACTCAATGAAATCCACCCTCGACGAGTGCAACTATTGTTTCATAAAGTCTTATTTCGTTCGCTATTTGACTATTTGGCTTCTTTTTTTATTTTAGCTGTGTCTGGGCAGTTATTTTACAGCTATCTGTTGTAGGTCATGTCCCCAGTAGTCGATCACTTAGGCCCGTTTGCTGATACTACTCAGCGATTTAAGTTCTATTTAAAAACCTTACATGCTACTTTTTCCATGTCATAAACTGTCACATAAGATTCTAAGTGGAACGAAGTGAAACGGACCTTAGTGGCTTAGAGTAATCGTTCACTATGAGGAAACTGTTCAACGTAAATATGTGATGTAAAATTAATTAGTTTCTCAAACTCAAATATTCTTTATTAACACGTTCGCGCTCACTTTTAAATGCGTGGAGTTGCTCAGATATACACTTTTGGTAGCCATGGTAAAAATACCATTTGAGGTCTGGCAAGTATGCAGAAATGTCTGAAATTGAAATCTAAATCGACTGGAATAATAAAAAGGGTGTGTTTAAATGACTGCTACAGCTGTCATTTGTGCCACTCATATGCGACTACTGATTTGTCGTGCAAATGACGGGTATGGCCGTCTGACAGCAAAAACACACTTTTTTCCAACATGCACTACTTTTTTTTATTTTATTTATTTTATTATTATTTTTATTTGGCAAAATTTGCCATTTAAAAAGTCATTACAAAATACGTATTATTTAAATCTATTTTTAACATATTCAATCAAAAGTTTTTTGAATCTTGGTAAGTTTTGTTCCATTTTTAAAACGTTTGGCAGGCTATTATAAATATTTAATCCTCTATGCAGAACCATATTCTTTGTCCTTATATTATTAAACCTTGGCAACCTAAAATCACTAGCATTACGTAACTCAAACGGTTGTACATCACTAACATAAGATACATATTCATTTAAATAATTTGGTAATATTTTGAATTTAATTTTAAACACAAATACTATCACATTATACATAATTCGTTGGTTCACGCTCATCCAGGATAGTTTAAACAGCATTTCTCTGATTGGTGTTAATCCATTACACATTAAAACAATTCTCATTGCTCTATTTTGAAGTTTTTGCAATCTGCTCATCATCAAATTATTGCACATAAACAAAATACTGGAGCAGTACTCAAAATGTGGCTTTATCATTGTATTATATACTTTAATTGTTGTGTTTACCGACAGTTTTTTCCTAATTCTACCCAAGAAGAAAAGTTTTTTTGATATTTTTTTACATACAAAAATAACATGTGCATTAAGACTTAGTTTATCGTCAATCAAAACACCTAAATATTTAATTTCACTGACTGTTTCTATATTATTATTGCATATTTCTATGGTTCTATTAGTAGTACCATTTAATATCATTGCTTTAGTTTTATCGACATTCAATTTTAACATATTTCTGTCAAACCAGTCTTGTAAGTTTTCTAAATCTAAATTTATTCTATCTATACATTCATCGACGTTACTTCCGGAGATAAACAATAACGCATCATCAGCGAACAGCACAATTTTTGAAAAGCGAACAGCATTCTCCATATCATTGATATACAGCAAAAACATAAGCACACCGAGCAAAGATCCTTGCGGGACACCATGAATGACAGGAACAGGGTTTGACACAACATCGTTAATTTTTGTTTTTTGGGTTCTGTGTTCAAGGTATGATTTAAACCATTTAAGTTCAGTATTTCTAACTCCATACATTTTTAGCTTTTCAATTAAAATAACTCTGTCCACGGTTTCAAACGCTCTTTTTAGATCAAGAAATACCGCCACGACTACTTTATTGTCATGAATTTCAATTTTCCACTTAGTGATCACTAGATTGAGAAGGGATTCGCAATTATGATTTTTTCTGAAGCCAGATTGATAACACGATATTAAATTGTATGATTCTAAATAAGCTTGTAGTTGATTATACACAATTTTTTCAATGATTTTACTTTCAAGGGACATCATATTGACAGGTCTAAAATCTTCCACTTTCTTAGAATCACTTTTTTTTTGAATTGGGACAATAAGGGACTCTTTGCAGCAACTTGGAAACGCACCACTGGTTAGAGACAGATTGACAATTTTAAGCAACAAATCACCACATAAATCAAAGGCGTCCAACAACATTTTAACATTGACTCCGTTTATATCTTTTTTATTGTTCATTTGTTTGAGCACAGATCTTAAGTCACTCATATTTATTTCATTGAATTTAAAATTTAAATAATAATAATCCAGCACTGTATTGGTATAAGTTTTTTTGGGAATATCGCTCCTAATTTCCACTATACTATTTACAAAATAAGTATTTAAAACGTTCGCCATTTCGAGACCATTCTTGAATTTCTTGTTATTGTATATAACTTCATTGATCTTTTTCTTACTTTCTTTAAGAACGAGTAGTTTTAAAGTTCTCCACATAGTTTTCTGC
Organism: Cheilosia vernalis; assembly: GCA_949126925.1. NCBI lineage: Eukaryota > Metazoa > Arthropoda > Insecta > Diptera > Syrphidae > Cheilosia > Cheilosia vernalis. Next base: position 11,981,447 of record OX421362.1, read on the forward strand.
TCACTACAAACTTCTATTTTTGAGCTAATGTACCGGTTTTTTGCATTGTTAAGACAGGTTTTAAATTTGTTTCTACATATTTTATAATTTTTCCAATCAACTTCAAGGCTGGAAACCTTTGCTTTTTCATATTTTATAATTTTTTCATTTTTTAGTGCTCTAAGACTTTCATTAAACCAAGGATTATGGTCACTTTTTATATTTTTATAGATTATAAAACTTTTAACCGACTGTACAATGTTATTTGAAAACTTACTCGTCAATGCGTCAACAGATATAATAGTATTCGCAATAGAAAAATCACAGCTTCGTAATTTGGCGATAAAACTTTCTGAATTATATTTAAAAACACTTATCGACTTTTGTTTGTGTTTTATATTATACAATACTCTAATATTAATTATCACAGATTCATGATCACTAATTTTGAATTTACTATCAGACTTGGCTTTAACTCTCTCCGGGTTATTTGTCATAACATAGTCAATTAAACTTTTAGACTTCTTGGTTATCCTCGTTGGTTCCTGAATTATTTGGGTATATGAGTTATCACTTAATATTGCACTTATTTGTTTTTTTAAATAACTGTCTTTTAGCATGTTTATATTTACATCACCCATTAATATCACAGTTTTAAAATTGCAGTTCATCATTGCCATCCTGTTAGTAAACCAATCTATAAATATTTTTGCAGAGTAACTGGGTGATCTGTAAACGCCTCCCAGTATATACACCAGATTTTTCTGCGTCACTTTCACTAATAAAAACCATATCTGTTTACCCATCTTAAAATTCTCTAATATTTCATATTCCCATGTATCTTTAACATAAAAAATCACTCCACCCGTATGCGTAGATAATGTATTGCATCTTATTATTTGATAGTCTTTTAAGTCAATTTCTACATCTTCGACGTTTTCAGTTATATGAGTTTCTGTTGTACATATAAAGTCAAAACAATTTTCATAAGCAATTGTTTCTAATTCACTAAAGTTATTTATTAGACCTTCAATATTTAAACTTAAGCACCTTAACTCAGATAATTGCTAGTAATTTATTTTACTGCGTTCATTAAGCAGTTGCTTTCTATAGATTGGACAATCCAAACTACGCACATCATGATTTATGTCCAAGTCAGGAAGATTTGCTTTATCCTTAAGCCTCATGCAATTAACACATCTAACACCTCTTGTACAGTCCTTGATTTCATGATCCTTTTCACCACATTTTAAACAAATTTTATCTCTCGTACAGTCTATATGCCTATGATTGTATCCTAAACATTTAAAGCACCGACGTACACTAACTTTCTCATAAACCACACATCTATCATATTTAATATAAATTTTTTTTACTTCCATAATTTCGTGGAACGCTTTATTGTCCACTTCTAAAATTGCATTGTAGAACATTTTACTTTTAAAAGACTTATACACCTTGATGCACTTTAGAGTATTGAAAACTATATTGTTTTGGTTTTTAATGGCTTCCACAATATCATCACCACCTAAAATTTCACACATTCCACTTACTAGAATTGTTGGATTTTTCATAGTGGGCAAATGCACTTCATATTTATCACTCATTTTACTCTTGATTTCATTGGCAATTTTTTTACCAGCATCTTCACTGTCGCAACATATAGCAATCGAACCATTTTTCCTCTCAAACATATTATTTACTTTGATGGATAGGGCAGAGGGGTCTATTTTCTTTTTTATGTCTGATTTTGTAACGTCAGACTGTTGACTCTCTTTCGGTTTCACTAAGACAGGGGCTATCTCAACATGCTTTTTTAGTAAATCAGCATATGATGGTTTAGTTGACTCCTTCGCTCTAACTTCGGATTCAGACTCTCTATTGCGGGAATTTACCACTTCACCCTTTAACTCATCAATTTTGCTAACTAAACACTCACGTACATTTTCTTCTATTTTTTTCAATTGCTCATTCTTTTCACTCTCACTTGACGATGCTTTTGACAACAAAGAATTTGTTAACTCTTTCACAGAGGCAGAAACTGCCTGCACTCCTTCATTTTCTTTCTCACTCTTCTCTTTTATTACGTCTTTAAATGCAATATCCATATCACTAACTTGAGCTGATAAATTATTCACACTGTTATTTAAAATGTCTATAATTTTTTCACATTTTGATCGCTGCCCTTCCAACAGGTTCTCATATTGATTTAGAATCTTATTGGGAAACACCAAACAATCATTACACCAATAACCAAGATTTTTGTTTCCTCTAAGTATTTTAACATCATATTCAGATAATTTGCCTTCGCAACACAATCGATGGAACACTTTTTTGCAGAACCCGCTACAAGGAATTACATTCCCGTCACCGCGATTAAACCTTGCATCACATTTTCCGCAAAATTCATCCATCGCATTGAATGTTTGTCACGAAAAAAAGACAATAAACTAATATGAAAATAGATTTTATTTTTATATCACTTAATAACACGTCTAACTCGCACGAACTCTCTCTCTCTTTTTCAAATGAAGAATATGACGGCTAATGCAGTCACTTCCTTCAACGAACTTCAAATTTAAATTACAGTTGGACATAGCGGGGATTCCCCATTTCAAAAGCAAAACGCAACACATTCGAACAGAACTTAAACGTGAAAAGTGTTGCCATATCATATGGTATCGTACTCGATAGTGTAAATTATAAAAATGGTTACGTAGGACACAAAACACAAACGACGGTTATAGACGTCATTGGTTTGTTTGTTTCTCAAAATATGACGGCTATGCCGTAATAAGCGCGAACGTGTTAAAGTTGTTTTTTTTTTAGTAACTTTAACTGTCTTTTTTTATAAAAAAAAGTAAAAAAAAACAACCTTATTCCCCAGTAATCGAACACTTGTTTTCTGTTAACTTAAAATGTCTTTAATAAAACGCATTTTTGGACCTTTTTTTTTATTTTGAATGATTGAAATTAGTGAATGACATAATGTTTGATGTAAATTCACAGCGCGTTTGTTTCGATTGATTTTTTATAGGTTATTTAAAAAAAAAAGATTTCATTGAAAAATATTTCTGTCTTGCCATGGACCCAACTGTTTAGAGGTAATAAACAGTACATAATTGTAAAAGTAAACAAATAAAAGGTTGTTCTATCTATAAATAAAACACGAATAAAATTGTTCAAAGCCAAAAGGATTTAATTTTTTTTTCGGGCAATTTTGCTAGGTGTGTTTTTTTTAGCTTTTGAGCAAATAAACGGTTACCAGCAGCTGTTCAGAAAGCTGATTTTATCGCTGGAATGAGTGCCAGCCTGTCCCATTTGTTCACTTCTTGACATCTTGTACGTGTACACCACCACCAATCAAATCACTAGAAACAAAAGCAAGCGCGGGGTTGTTCGTTAAGTGAAAACTGACGAACAATACCTATATTTGCGATAAATTTTACACGATTAATTTTTTTAAAATTGCATACAAGAAATTGTATGGAAGGATTTTTATTTGTAGATTTTTTAGATAACACCTGTAAAGTATGAGCCATATTGATAATGACATGATCAGCACATGTAGAAGTACCTTTTTCCCAGCCCAAGAAAACCACTTTTTTTTTATTAAAAGGATATTCATCCTTCAACAATATTGCAGCTTAAATAAAAAGCAGATTATTGTGTATTTTATTAGTAGGTATCTATCCCTAACATTAAGTTGTTAGTATGAAAATAAGTTTACTTTATGCACCCCTTTATGCATTTCCGCCAATCACAATCAATGTACTGTAAATGGAGGCACTAAAAATGTTCTACCCCTTGTGTTCAGAAGTGAACATTTTCTCCCAAGTGGCTCTTGCTGGAAATTAACTCCTAGTGTGAGTCTTTGAAGTTTCAAGTAGAGCGTACCTAGTTGTTGTAGGTAATTGCGTGCTGAAAATCCTACTTTGCTTTGCTTTATTTTATTGAGTTCGAAGCTCGAAAAAAGGAAGCCTATTATAGAAATAAATATAATGTATTATTTTAATGAGATATTTGTAACTGCATACTTTACTAACTTGGTTCAGTGTTACTTAAAGTCAAACGCATGTCGGCACTGGCATGCAACCAATTTCGGTGTTTGCTTTGAATTATAAGAAACGGACTGAGAACCCCCCTGTTCCCATAGATATGTCGATGAAAACAAAATGAAGTATAGCACAAAATTTGTATAATTCCTTTGAGGTAAAACTCGTTATAACTCGAAAACAGCTGCGCCGATTTTCGTGATCCTTATTTTTGTTTTGATACCGGAAAATCGTTTGATTGGCATTTGTCGCATTTTAAGACACTATTAGATTAGATTCGATTTTTTTATTTCATTTCAATTGTTAGAATAGTTCTTACAGAGTTTACAAAAAAAATATTAACAAGCATGGCTTTTATGCCGTCTGCCTAGTTGACAAAGCAAAATTATATTATCATGAAATAGGATCTTTAATCTTTTTTTTACCCTCCCCCTTAGAAACTTTCGCTTATAATTCGCTCTCTATAGCCTAGCGCCAAATTGCAGTATTGGAATAGTTTTTGAACTTCCATCTCGCTAAGCAGTGATATAACTTGGTCTTCAGTCAAAAAATCGCTTCCAAATGTGTTCCTCCTAGATTCCTTTAAAATAGGACATTTTCCCATAAAGTGAAAAGTATCTTCTCTCTCGAACGAGTTACACAATGAGCACAGGATGGGTAGATCCTCTCTAAGTTTAACTGCAAGAGCACTCCACGTAACTTGAACATTATCGATATTACGTCGATGCCATTTTCATCTCGAAAATAGTTTTTCTCTTCCAGATTATGATTCAATCGAGAGTACACGTTCCTATAGAGTATAGAGTGATCCTGTGGCGTTGTTCAAAAATCTCTCTCTATGTTTTAAGTCAACCGCAGAAACCAGCTGGTACAGCAGTCTTTTCCAATCATAGTAGTTGCTTAAATTATCTAGATTGAGGTCCATCTCGCAGTCGCTAGCAAGGTTTATCCATTCAGCAAACCAACTTAATTTGGAGCGTATGACTTGGAGAGCCGCTATCTTCGGGAGCCGGTGATTAGGCATCTTCATGATTTTCAGAACGTAGTCTATTTGCATTTTTAGCGTTCTAATGAAGAGAGGCGTCTTAGTGGCCACATCCTTAAGCTTGTCATCCAGCAAACTAGCCATAGAGGTCTGAAACATTATTTCCAGAGCTGCGACCGGCAAATTACCAACACCGAAGTTATTATTTTTACTTGTGCGTTTCTCGAGGTATTAGGTTTAGGCGATAATTCCGAAAAAGAACGTTTCAATGAATTACCGAACATTGTTGATATTTTTCCTTTTTTACTTTTAAAGGAGAAAATACTCACCCCGGATTTCATTTTGCGAGAATCTTGCTATGTTAAGCTAACATAAAAATAATTTAAATTATTACACCAACAATTTAGGTAAAAAAAGATTTTTAAAGGAGCTCAAAATTACACTGACTTTCATTTGCGAACCAGAGTTGCCAACTCAAGAGAATTATACTGAGCACGGGCAAAGCCAGTTTATTTAATATTTTTCTGATGCCTTTGCGGACCACCGGTTAAGAGCCACTGTTCTACAGAAACGGATAAAGATGCACTCTTTACAGTGTCACAGGGGTTAAGTGGAATAACACATTTAGAATTGACCATTTGCAGAATTCGAAAATCTGAGATACAACACAGTTTGGACGGTTTCTACCAACAAGTGTTCGACTACTTGGAGTGTCACAATTAAGGCGATTCTAACCTAGTTTCTATACCAATCTTTGTTAGATGATGTGTGCGTTTTGTACAAGTGTTGTTTTTCGTGCATATGCCTCTGTAGGTTAAAATGGAAAATTGTCGTAAACTTGACGCACTTTTTTCACATGTAGGTAGGTAGGTAGTTATGAAATATGGACTTAATTGCATTTCAAGAGTGTGCTTGTTGTTGTTAAATCTGAGTTCATAAAATCTGTGCCTTTAACTATAGGTACATTACTTGGGTAATTATTGTAGGTAGTTTACTTAATGTTTTTCGCCCCATTATCAGAGTTGATTGTGTGTTTTTTTTTTGTTTTTTGTAATTGTGGGAGCTTTCTCCACTTTTTTGTGCAACAAATACTATCAGAAGATTATATTAACAAAATAAGTTTGTACGTGTGTATTTGTGTGTTTTTAGTCAACACGACACCTCGTTGTTGCGACGACGACATTACACGACAACAACAACAGCAAAATTGAAGAAGAAATTAAAAACCTAACCCATACACATAACACATGATGATTCTGGCTGTTGTACTTTGCTTAACCCTTGCACTCTCCCGTATAGCAGCAGGTATAGAGAGATATTGGAGTGGAGCCCATATAAAATATAAACTACAGTGTTGTTGCTATCTACATGGAATAGGCCTATAGATATACATTGTGTGTAACAAGCGCAACTCACCAGTCATTCATATTATTCGTGTCAAGACGATATAAAATCTAACGCCGAACAAATGATGAGTTAGAAAAAATTATATGGAAGAAGCAGAAATGAAGAAATGTCATAAGAGTTGGTTGTCGCTCTCGGTGGACAAAACATACTCTCGTCGCCTCTTGGACGGATTTGTGGGCAGTGGAACACATACCTACAGTAAGCATATTCTGTACGTTACACATTTGCAATAACTACAACAAAATGTGAACAGAAATGCTGAAGAATAAAGGTAAAAACAAATAGCAAATAACATTATAGATTTAATAGCAGAATGAGGTTAACGAACCTTTTTTTTTTTATATTTCTCGTTGCTTTTTGTTCGCACTGTGCTTAGTTGCTGCTTGTACACTCACAATCTTTTGTTGCGCTCTCTCTTTGGCGCACGTTGCGTCTGTCTCGTTCGGGCTTTCTTGTTCCCATAATCGCAAAGTATTTCATTTCTGTGCGCGATTGCTGCGAATTATTTTTTCGTTTTCTAAATCTCAAACTTCAAGTACATGTATTTGTTTGATTGCATTTTTTCTCTTGCTTCTTCGTATGGATGTGGTGCCTACTGTGTGATTTTGTAAAAGAAAATTATAATACAAGCAGAAATAGAAAACGTAACCTATCTAGCTAGCATAGGTATACACCTAAAGAGGAACAGAAAACGAAGAAGCGAGGTGTAAAAGATACTTTCGAGATTTTTCTTCTTTTGCACAATCGTTTATGTGCCATAATTGATGTGGCTGCTGTTGTTTTTGTTGTTATTCTTATTCCTGTACTATTGTAATCATGTCGTCTAATGTACGGTTTTTTTTTCTATCTAACTAGTTAGGTATCTATGTGTAGCTTCTATCGTCATTGGTCTCGTTTATATGTGCACAAGAGGCAGTTGCATTTATATACTCTTTATGAAAACGTTCTCGTATTTGTTTGTAATTATAATCCAATTCCGATTGCAGCGCAGTTCCATATGTATGGTGCCGTTCGGTTTTCTTATTTTTTTCTCCACCAAGCCATGTCTACGTCATATTTCTTCTTCTTTAAAATATTTTCTTTTCTCGTCGTCACCAGTCCTGTATTGCCTTTGCCATTTGCGTGCTCTTCACTCTTCAGTCCGCCTGCTGTTTATGATCGATGCTGTGTTATTGATCTCCGTTCTGTGTAAAGTTGTTCTCTGCCACTTCTGTGGGCTGTGGCATTGATTCGGTGTTTGAGACACCGTTTCAAGTTGTTGGAGTATGGCTGTTTAGGTACCACTCATGTTAATCGTCTCTGAAGGAGATGCGAATTTGTTGTAGACTACTGTCTTTCTTTCTGCAAAACTGAAAAGGTAAAAGTGTAAAGGTTGCCTAAAATAATCGCAAAAGAAAATTTGGGAAATATTGGTAAGGTTTGGTCCCCGTCGCACTCAGGTCAAAGTTGACCCATTGTGGTAATCATGGTTACTAGGTGGGTACTTTTACAATGATTCTAACGTTATATTTAGAAAACGAACATGTCTCGTTCCGGTGTGCACGATATTGAAACAACAATAACACACGACTAAAATGGTCAGCGCTAGTCGTGTGGTAAGTCAACGAAAAACGCTTTCAACATGTTAGCGATGTCATTTCTGTATATATATGACGTTTTAGTACAAACAGATCCCCCCAGCAAACACTTTTCAAACAATAGCAACGTAATGCGCAAACTGTTTGCACAAATATGCTCAATAGAGCCCTTTTGTGACAGCTGTCAAGTGTAGAAACCGAGTTTACACCATGTGCCGTTTTTAAAATACCTATCAAAACGCTTTAGATTATGGAACCACGGTGTTTGCCTATGTTCCTTAGCCAAGCTTGTGTTGTTGTCTTACTACTAGCTAAGTTCACCGACCGACAGTGAACAAAACGCACAAGCTTCAGTTGGACTTCTATACAACGAAATTCACACGTTATAGGTGTACTGAGATGTAATAACTTTGATTCGGTCGGGGTTCAGAAGGGATCATTCCTGTGAAAGTGCAATTAATTTAGTGGTTACAGGGTGAAAATAACAAATCGCCCAAAAGAAGCGAGTTTATTAAGTTTTTTTTGACCTAAAACGGGCATTTGAAAGTATTGACAAAGCAATACTCCTACAAAAGCTAGAAAAATATGGCATTAAAGGGGTTGAATTGCAGTGGTTGCGCTCCTAATTTGGAAATAGATCGTAGGTAGTGAAAGGAAATGGTGAACTGTATGAAGAAACAGAAGTGCCATTTGGTATTCCCCAAGGATCAGTGTTAGGAACATTATTGTTCATAATTTATATTAACGATATTCAAAGTGCGCTAAAGGATGGGAAAATTGCGCCACTCGCCGACGATGCAGCGATATATGAAACAGAGATTGACTTTGCAGAGTGTCACAATGGAATAGTGGAAGACTTAAAAAGTGTTGATTTATGGTTAAAACAAAACAGACTTAAACTGAACGTAAAAATGACACAGAGAATGATAATGAATGAAAGAACAGGAGAGGATATAAGACTGGAAATTGATGGTGAAGAAATTGGAAAAGTTGAAGAAATTTAATATGTATTTAGGAATTGTGATTGACAATAAATTAATATTGATTATACATACAAAAACGTATCTAAAAAAGTGGGTTTCTTAAAAAGAATACGAAACGATTTGTCAACATTAAGTGCAATAAATATTTATAATGTAATTGTCAAACCACATTTAGAGTATTGTTCAACTGTTTTGTTTCTATGTAGTGAAAATGTAATACAAAGGCTTCAAATTTTACAAAATAAGGCAATGCGTTGTATTTTAAAGTGCAATAGATATGTATCGATCAATATTGTGATAAATTCGTTAAAGTGGTTGTCCGTAAAACAGAGAGTTATAATGAATGTCATTTTATATATATTTAACATCAAAAACAATTCAATGCCATAATACATTATTAACTATGTGCAATACATACGAGATGTTCAACTATACTCATTAAGAAATAGGAATGATAGGTTGCCTACCATGTTAAGTGCTAGTGCACAAAACTCCTTAATTTATAAAGGTTTCAAATTATTTAATAAACTACCAAATAACACAAAAAATTAAACAAACCTATTACTTTTTACAAAAACAGTGTAAAGAATTCGCTAGACTTAAGTACTAAATATTGTTAAAATCAGTAATTTCAATTTCAATAGCTTCCATGAAGCTAGTAAATGAAGAATCAATAGAATACACCCACCTTTGTATCTAGTTATGTTGAAACAGGACCAGAATCTAATTTGCAAAGTGGCAGCATTGAATGGCAGATTCCATATGGAGTAATGTAAAATTCGAATGAGTAACCCTTTATCCACTCATCTGTCGCATTGAATTAGCAATGAAACTCAAGTTAAACGGTTTTTTAGGTTTAGGGTATTCCAGGACAAAGGAAATCCTTTATTTTTATAGGTAGCTATCTAGGTTATGTTATTGCACTTGCCTGCCTATAGGTATACATTTTGCTACATGTGTTCATACTTGCAGTCATATGCACCAATTATGTCGAATCCAGACGACCACAACGAACATAAAGTGCTCCAACTTGTTCATCTTAGCTTATTCAGAATTATTTCCAGGAGTACCTACAGATTACAGAACCGCGCACCTATCTATCTGCCTAAAAGCATTTTCACTCACTCATACCGATACCACCTATTTCGTTTGTCTCTCTTTATCGGTATCGTAACGTCACGTCTCACGTCAGTCTTGTAGTTAGCTCTTTCATAAACGTGCTCTCGTTACTACTTCACCACGTTCCGTTCGTATTCTGTATCTACCTACACTTTGCTTTCAGTGACGTTTCGAGTTGAACCAACTACGTCCGACAGCGGCGGCAGCAGCAACGACAACCCAAATTTTTATACGCTTATGTATACAACCGTACATATTCTTCAATTATAAAGAGAGCACCGATAAAGAGCAGAACATGCAAAACAGTCCAATAAAATACATATTTCTATACATACCTACTGCTGCCTCTAGCGCAGGCTATCACACACGCGACACACCGCACCACATCCGTACAGTGACATGTGTCATCTCATCCCAATACCACCTTAGAAGTCGCCATCACTTCAACACTATTGTCATTGTTAATGGGTGGTAGCCGAAGCGATTTATTTCTTGCAAAAGGCAGAGGGCTCCAACTTGGATAAGAAAATATACAATCAGGGTCATCGTTCGTCCTTCGTGCAATCCAATACCAACTTTTGTATTTCTCAAATAAAATTATAGTCGCTTGCAGAGATGTATCTAATCGAGCAGCTGAAATAATCCCCCAAATGAAGTTCAGCCCTATATTTGAAAAGTGTATGTCTCTGCTGCCGCACGCATGATTTTGCTTATGTTTTTCAGTGGTACACTGTAACTGCAGACTGTACACACGCTAGTATAAATGATGTGACATGACAACTACACAAATTTCCATTCTTCATTAGCAGCCGTGTCGTCGTGTGCTTTTTGGGGTGTGCTGCTGATGCCCAGAGGCTGTCTATTTCCCATCTCGTTCTGTTCTCTGACAACAAAAAATTACATTTACACACTTTTTAAAGCTTCGTTCACATCGCGTGGCGCACTACACCACTCACTCAAATGTGCTGCAAAAACAGTTTTACACCGGATTTCTCTCCAGTCGACTCGACAGACGAATCGACGGACAACTGTCACATTCTCTGCTATAGACTACAGTGCAAGCAGCCAGAGCCAGCTGCCCCTTTTTTTTTATTTAGTGTAAGCTCTCCATTTCCACTCCAACATTCTGGTTCGTTCGCCTCTGCCTCACTGCCTGCCTTCTTATTTTTTGTATCTATCGCATTCGCATTAATTAATTTTGGTGTATGCGCGTCGCAAAGCACACATATTACTATTGGAATCGAACGGCGTTGTTCGTTTTTTTCGTCTTCCATTTGCATTTCTGAGTACATTCCCTTTACTGGTTGGTTTGGTTTATGAGTTAGTATTTGTTTTTTGTCATTCTCCTTCTCCGGAATAGTTTATTGTTTTATTATATTTATTTTAATTTTGTTTTTATATTTACTTGTTATAATTGATTTCGATGCCAACTGTCAATGTGGTGGTGTAGAATGTGATGCTGTTTGCCGTAAGCACACTTTCTTTGTTGTGTTATACCTATAAATGTCATTGTCTCTATGTTCACAATTTTTACGTAACAATTAATCAAATTGACTGTCATTAGGTACGCCTTAAAAAAAATTCACATAACAAATGCGCCACCTACAATTATCAACTTGAATCAATTTCTTTATAGGTCGTCGTAGTCTCAAAATGGACCTATGCTCTAAGTGTGTCTACCTCGGCAGCCTCCTAAAGGTCGTCGTTTCCATTATCATAGTTTATCTATGATTTCGGCTATGCGGACAGTTTTTGTTTTTTGAAGAAATAAAATGTATAGGTACCTACTCTATAGATACCCAAATATCCATATCCTTTGCAGCTGGTCACATGCAAGATGACACGGTACCTACCTATATTCTTTAGGGAATAGTAGATATACTTCTGCTTCTGTACCTCATGCCTAGAATATGTTTTAATATAAACACGTTTCTTTTTTTCTCTTTATCACCACTTCCTCCACTTTCATTCACTTGTTGTGTTGTCTGCTGCTCGGCTATGTGGATAACCATAACCATCCAACAGCACGCTACTTTTGTTGCCGGCATTAACAACACCGGCAGAGCAGACAGAGCAGACTACAACAAAAAAGAACAAGAAAAAAAAAAAAATCACAAGAAACATCGGAATACGAAAAACAAAATAAAGAGGAATACGAGAAGAATTTGACATAAGGAATATGACAAAAACAGATGCTTGAATATATTTTTGTTTGGCTGAAAATATGAGAATCTACTCAGGTGGTGTTTCATTTTTTGGAGTAGAGAAGAAAGACCTAGGTCAGGTATTTTATTTTATTGCAGAAAAAATATTTCAAAATATGTATTCTTTATCAAAAGACAGGACCATATAGAATCCACACAGAAGTGTATCTAGAAAATCCTTATTTTTCGGTACTTGGAGAGTTATAGTTATTCAGCTATAAGGCTATAACACAATGTCTTCCTGTAGCTGTCATATCAATTGAATGGAATAGATTGCATCTACATAGCCCATGGAGAATTGTTCAGCGCTGCATTTGCTTAATTGTTAGAGTAAAATAAGTGCAACTCGTTGTGTTTGGGATCCTTAAGTTAAGATTATAAACTGCATTTGTCATAAGTGGAACGATCATTTCGTTTGACCACACACGATCATGGCGTTTTTGACAGATAGATATTAAAAAAAAAAAACGCGAGAGTAATCGCACATAGTGAAGCAATTTATTTCAATTTATGTAATTTTGTCTTCAATTCAGGTCTAATTATACCTTTTCAAACGCTGATCTTTTTACCCGACTGGTTCTCATTTGACTTTTTGTATACTTGATATTCAGTTTGCATCTGCTAGGAGGAGATTGACATTCCTGTACAAATTAGTTTGGGACATTCATATATAGTGAAACACAAAAATTTCAGAATAAATCCGATTGCTGAGGTCAATGGTCACGTTCAAGTATCTAGTTTAGTTGGTCTGACAGCTGGCTGACTGATGTGTCTCAGTGTTGATTGGCCAAGGTGGTTCATATTTTTCAGTAGACGTTTATGGATGGATAGCCGACGAATCTAGTCAAAAATTTGGTGACCGACTATTAAGTTGACAGTTCGCATAGGTATGTGGCTGAATAATTGCAATCAGACCATAAGGCCGAGTGACGTCATATTGGTTTGAATTGTACTAAAATCTGGACATTTTTTGATTGCCATTCGGAGAGTTTTATTCTTGGTAACACTATCCACAGTGCTGCCACTGGGCAAACATTTTCGAGTTGCACTTTGACGGTTGTTACCTAAGTAGCACTTTCGAATCTGACGTCTTCTAGTTAAACAACAGTTTCCAATAATAGTGGGATGCAGATTGGTTCTTTGAAAAATAGGTATCATTTTACCTTACTTACGCAATTGCTTAAATTTTCGAACAAGTACAGATAGAGTTGCATACTTTCGAGCATTTTTTTTTTGTGAACGTCATTCACATGCTGCTGCTGCTGCCCCCACACAAAGCTGCGCTAAATTTAGCCACACGGTAAGGTTTTTTTTTTCTGTCTTTTGGAATATTGTTCGCCGTGTACAAAATCGATAGACATCACCATCATCATCGTCGTCATGATGATTGTTGCATTTATTATTCCACATTCGGGGTTGAAATCGAAACAAACACCGTACGTACATATTCTCAGCCGTAACCAACCACCCTGATGGTGGATTTAATAAAACGCTGCTTGCTTTGGCTGCTCGTCGGCTTTGGAAGTGGAGTACACCACCAGCAATATAACAACAGACACACGCTATAGTGTCCTATGGTTGTTCGACTCTTTGTGTAGGTTGTCCCTTTCTGGTTGAATGAATTAAAACTATTTTCCATTCGTTTTCATCTCCCACCTTCATCCAAAAAAAAAAAATATACCTAACCTCAAATAAATGCAAAAGAAGAGATCGACAAAAAAAGAAATCAAACAATTTCAAAATGTGAACTGAACAGAAGCGCGCACAGAAAAGAAGAAAAAGGAGGAAAATCATCATCAAAATGGAAATCGAGTAAAAAGGTCGCGCAAATATCTCATTATCCGGCAGCGTCGCTGTGTGTGCCTGTGCCTCTGCTGCTGCTAACACTCTTCACATTTCTATGTTCTTCTCCTATGTCTGTATGAGAGTGAAAGAGAGATTGTAAGTACACTTTTGTGTGTTACCCTTTTTTTTATATCTTGGTCGGGCCCACAACACACAAGATAATCATTGATCATCATCATTGTAAAATGTACACCGAATCCGGAGGAAAATCGCCCCAAACACGCAACTCCAACAACAACCAACGATGATGATGATGATGTAAAAGGACACAAATAAGGACGACACCGAACAGGGAAAAAAGAGGCAAAAGTGGCGAATCGCAAATATATTCACATTTTTCGGGCGTCGTAAGTATTGATTTTTCACTGCCGCCCACACATTGTATATTAGGCAATAGTAATGGCACAAAAAAAGGACTATTCTGCATGTGAAAAGCATTAGAATCAACATAAGCAAGTATACTAATACGTTTGTTATGTCCACCGAATGATTCCTCTCTCACATCTGTATTTTACATATTTGTGCGTTTCGTCGGTATCCTGTTTTTATTTGAATACAAAAATACAAATGTCGCACCGCGAACCACATCCCTCACACCCTCAGTGGCTGGAGCGGAGTTAAATCAGTCTGTTGGTGAGGGAGTGATCTCAACTTGTTACCTTTGCAAATAGTATATCGAAATTGAAAATAAAGGCAGGAAATTCACACACAAAAAATAGAAAAAAAAAAAAAAAAAAACAACCACTAGCATACTGTTTCCCCTCTCTTTAACTACCACTGCCGGGCTGTATCCTCTATGCTCAATGTTGGATTCCAAAATGTAGAAACCGTGAACACGAATGCTCTTGCTATATATGTATAGTCAGAGAGACATAACCTAGCCACCCCACACGCAACTCCTCGCCCTATTCCTTAAATTACCGCCATTCGTTGGCTATGATTGTGGTGTCTATCTATTCACGTTTGTATTATGCTTTGTACCTACTTGTATATCACGTATACAGCGGTTTTCTATTTTACCACTTTTCTGTTTTATTTCTCTTAAAAATATCCTTATGTTGCGGAGTGGTGTATTTTTTCACTGGACATTTTTTCTTCCTCCTACTACCTAAATGAATATGCACAATTGCACACTTTTTGTTAAGTTTGGATTCGGTAAAAAATGTTGCCGTATGGTAAAAACTGTCAACAGCTGTCCAAGCATGTTTTGTCTGTCAAATTCATTTTTTTTTGTTGGGCTAAAGCTCCTAAACCTACACCATATAAAAAATTGTATAGAAAAGGTAGTATAAGTCCTCTATGTGTATATGTATGTAATTAATTTAAGCCAAGCAAAGTCAACTTTCTGTGTAAAAATCACAGTCGGTCGGATTGACGTTGCAATTATTTAATATATACCACGTAAATATACCGTATACGTGTACAAGATGACGCCAAAGCAATAACCCTTGTTAATATTGTCTATGATATTTTCCAATGGCGTCCCCTGTCGTAAACAGTAACAAAACGCCAATTCGCGTTATTGGACATGTTCAATAAATTGGTAAATATTTTCATCAAAAACTTCAAGATCTTTCTGTGGATAATTTTCGAGATTTAATTCCAATATGTGGCGGATTTTGCGCTTAAGATAACTTAATTTGACAGGTTAAATCAAAATGTACATCATTATCAAATGCAAAAAGATATACTCGATAACAAATTCGAAAAGCAGCCAAAAAATTTTGTGCAGGATCGAAAATTTTTCAAGGTTTGCTATCGTTGGTGGATTGACAGTTTATTATTCAATTTTGGCGAAATGGTACACAAGTTATCGTGAATATACACCCATTTCAAAGGTCCTTACCAATAATCATTTTTAACCTTTAAAATAAATATTTCCTAGGTCACAATATGCAATTTTGTTTCGGAAATTTCGCCATTGTTAGTTCGAAAAACTTAGCCTAGACGCTAGCAGCCTTATTTATAAACTCACCGTAGAGTCTGCTTATCTCTACGCACCTAGTTTATTACAAATAATATTTGTTGATAAAACACTAACACTGATTTTGGAGGTAAAACAGATCATTTGAGGTGTAGTTTTATGTTAGAGTGTTCACTTGTACTGTGATTTGTAGTTAAGCGTGGTATGCGCTAACCCAAAGCAACAAGTCCAAGTCTTTGCTGAGAAGCAAAGCGTTGCAATCTGCAACTTTCAGTTACACTTTAGAAGTTCACCTGTGTTACTAGTTGCCGTTTAGTGTCGGAGCAGCCTCTAGAGATATAAGTGCAAGTGTCAGAAGCTGTACCATTGGTCAACGTGAGATTTTTCCAAAATGTCAGCTCTGTTTACCAAAGAGGTGAAACTTGTACATTTACGTACAGCTAAGTTGATAATGGGGTTAAAACAAGAATTTTCAAGTAAAATTAAGAGATAAACGTCAAATACGAGAAGGAACATTTGCCTGTTTCTTACGTTTGTGAAACTTTTTAATTTTGATATTGATCCGAATGCGCTTTGTTTCATTCAGGTTGGTAACGGGTCATTAACTTTTCGGTTTCGAAAGTAAAGTTAAATAAAACACACAGCGATACATTTTTGATAATCATTTTATTTCATTATAAAGTATGGACTTTGCCATTAATTGTGAAAAACAATATCATTCTAATGGCCGCCTCGGGAAAATTCGCAGCATGCTCAAAACGTGGCGCCATTTGATTCACCACTTTTGTAGTAAGTTTGAATAATTTTAACAAGTTGTTCGATTGTTAAGCGATCCAATATCGAAAATGGCAAATACTCAACTAATATTCGGAATGCCTGACAATAATGCCTTCGAAGACATTTGAAAAATTAAGTCAAACTTCGTTCCTTACGCAAAAGTTGGTCAGAAGAGAGCCAAAAAGAGAGAAGAAAACGTTTCCCCTCCATAAAAAGAAATTTCTTTGGGCTATTTGGTTATTGCTGACAGATGGTTGTCAAACCGTTCGAATTCAAATTTGCAACTGACTTTTTGTTTGATTTCAATTACATTTTGTGCTTGTATAGCATTAAAATAGGTGTAAAGCAGCAAAATTAAACTTACTAATTTCTGAAATAAAAGTAATTCAAATCTTGGTGTTAAATATAAATTTGTGCTTTGTTCTACTGATATTTCAATATTCCCACCTAGAAAAAACTCACATTTTTTAAATGTTTGGTTCAGGGCGTCCTTTTTTTTTTGGTTATAATTCATTTCGGTGAGCGAATTCTCTCACAAAGAGAGAAATGTGACATTGCCATTAGTAGGTATGTTCCTTTACTTTTGTAGTAAAAATATAAAAGACTGTCAAAATGGAGGTGGTGGGGATAAATTCTCTCACAGAGCGACCAACTTACGAAAAAGTTAAGGAACGCTTTTGTAGTAATCTATTCAAAATGACATATACATAATTAAAATATTAAAAAAAAAAGTGGTACGAAAAGTCGTTCAAATGTCTGATAAACTTGAAGACTTTGCTAATTTACTACGAGAATTAGTTACATCATCTAAGTAGCGATGGAAGTGATCTGAAACTAATCGAACTTCGTCTTGATGAATCAGAGTATGTGGAAGAGTTTGACTGATTCAACTACAAGCATTCGAGATGTGGAAAAAGCGACACTGCATTAAGAATTGCTACAGCCAGCGAGGAAGAATTTCGTTGCCACTTTCGAAAAGAATCTTTAGGAGAACATTCAATTTTGTTTTCCCGCCTGATACCATTTTAATACGTAAAAAAAAGCAAATGCACGCATTTATGCCAAATAGAGCAACAAATTTCAAATCAGGTGCTAATTGTGAGGTGACTGATAGCTTTACCACTTCTTACACTAAGAAATTTCTTGAGTAAAAATTCGTAAGGTTCTCAGTGGAGGGGTATTATCTTGCTCTCTTTTACGATTTTTTTGAGTTAAGAAACAGCATTGAGTAAAAATTCGTAAGAATTAGTAAAAATTCGTAAAATTTAATATTAAAAGTAAAGGAACAGACCTATTGAACTAGCAAGTAAGGGAACATACCTATTTAGGGCTATCGCAAATAAGTTCCGATGGAAATGTTTCCCTTGTCAGCAATGTAAATAAGATTGCTGAATAGGAAACATTCCGGGGGAAATATTATTCCCGATAGGGGTGAATATGACACTTCAAATGACAGCTGAGTTTGACAAGTGTCAATTGCCAGCGCTGCCAACTGGAAACCAAGAAATAAATCACTCGTACTTTATCCGTTTTCCTTTAATTTGTTTTTACGCTAATGGAGTTGTATGGTGGCTGGCAAGTATTCATTGTTTCGTCTTATATGATGTTGTTGGTGAGTTGCCATGTCGGGGTTCATTAAAGTCGCTTCGCGAGCTACTAAATAGCTAAAATACCGCCTGCTAAATCGAGTTGATGTGCGAAATAAAATAGAGCACAAGTAAAATTGTGTATATGGTGCAGAAAATAAGTGTTCACCATCGTTGAATATTTACATATTAAATGTTGGAGAAAACTTATAGGCATTTGTCTATAGTCCCGCCTTTAATTTAAGTTCCAAATTTCTCAAAGATGTCGTCTGTCAAACTCGCTATTCATTCATTGGCATAATGTTTAAGATACTGTTTACATTTAATGATACCTAACAATGAGTAAATAGATATGTTACGTACATATATTTTACAGTTTAAAAACTAAGTATTTGTGTACTAAAGATTATACTATTTGTCACCGCAAAATAGAAACCTCAAAACAAGTGTAAAAGCGAAAATAATACGCCTTATCTCGCCTCTTGTACCAGTATGCAGTGTCCATGTCCACGTTCATTAAATTTAGTGTTAGTCGTCGCTTGGCGTTTTCTCCCATCGTACCTATTGATTTGTAATCAAACCACCCAATACGTTTGCATATTGAGTAAGTAGGAACAAACAAAAAAAAAATCACACAATATACCTACACACAAAATATAAAAGCATAAGTAGATATACATTTTTCAGGTACAAATTGAAATTATTTCATTTGGCGGGGTGAGATAACACAACCGAAACAAGAGCTGCAGAGACGACCAAACAGAGAATAGAGAAATAAAATAATATGAATACTTAAAAAAAAAAAGAAGAAAAACTCAACAAGAAAGACATGACATTCAAGGGGTAATGCTGTACGTTTTATGTGCTGCAATTTTGATATTCATAAGCGTATAGCTTTTCCCCTTTAATGTTAATGTGTATGCATCGAAAATGATTCAGTCAATAGGTGTTTTTACACAGTCCGTCGTTATAGATTTTGTGAGATAATGTGATTGGTTTTGTGACTGTAATTTGTTTTTATTTTCATGCTGTGCTGTACATTTTGTTTGTTCACTTTGTCGCAACAAAAATCAATTCAGACTGTGTATATTTAGTTGAAAGAGCAAAACTGCATGAAATATAATATTACTTTGTAAATACATAGTTTGTAATGTAATTATAAAATATGCGTGCTGCAGAGCGTAGCTTACCTATATTGATTTTGAACCTTGTGTATGGGTGGTAAATAAATTGTGGAAAATGTTTGATATTCGTATGTTTCGGGACTAAATTGACAATGCATTATAGAATACATAAGTGACAGCTGACGTTTACACGGTAAAGTCATGGGTTTGATCAGTGTGCTCGTGTATTGCTAGATGTTCATTAGAAATTGTTAACAATAATTGTCGGTGAAAGTCGTCTTTTCCAAGTGCTTACATTACGATATGGTTAGTCTAGCTTTTATTCAGCAACATTCATAATAAATGTAAAAAGAAATTATTTATTACATACAGTAGACGGTCAGTAGGTATAAGGAATGCCGATGAAACAAGTGATCGATGTAACGAAACGAATGTTCATGGTCATCAACCGACCATATTATGTGTAAAATTCAAACTGTTTCCCCTTAACATAGCTCATATCATAAATTTATTGGTACAAGCAAAAGGTTTTTTTTGGCGTCTCAAAATATTGTAATTGTCCGCTAGGTGATTCCATGAAACAAAATTGCGCCAGAGCTCGACACATTTGTGCTGGATGTTAATTTTTGTATGTATAATCAAATGGAACTCGGGGATTAATTGTCCGTCAAAGCCATCGAAAAGTTTGACAAATAATAAAAAATTTACAATTTATTCATTCAAAAAAGTATTTGAACGCATAATACGAGAATGTTTGAGTAGCAGTACAAATTTGAAAATATGTATTATATTACAATATGTATTTACGTCGGGTAAAAGAAGTCGCTATTATCGCAAAAAGAGAACTCCCCATCAATGGGGACGTTCGCATACCTAGTTTATGTAAAACGTCAACTAGATTTGTCGGGACTATGAATCCGAACTCGTTGACTAAGCAACTTGAATTGTTTTTGTGTTCTCGAGGTCAGTGTAACCTTTATTTGATTTTACAGTTCTTTATTTGAAAAATGCCCTTCACAAATTTTTCAAAAATTGTTATTTTCAGACAAGTACATTTAAAATTTGACACGGTTCCCTATCACAACACTATTATAGTCTTATGCGAACTAATGATTGTTAAACATCGTGCGAAAATTCGAAATTACCCGAGTTGCCTTAGAAATAACACCTTTTTCTCTCACCGGCCCTTTTTTCGACTCTTCAGAATTTTAAATTTGACACTTCGAAATGTCAACTGAGTATGCAGGCAGGATTTTCTTGACTAGATTTGTCGGCTTCGCCTCCACAAACGTCAACTGCAAAAAATATACACGTGACCACTCTAGGCCAATAAAAACCGAAACACATCTAGTCAGACAGCTGTCAGACTTACAAAACTAGGAATCCGAAGATCCGAACCAGTGTTGCCAGTTTGACTGTTTTCCAGTCAAATTTGACTGGATTTTTTCGGTTTTGACTGAAAAAAAAAACTAATCCAGCCGACTGTTTTTTTTTTGAATATAGAAACGGAAGCAATAGAAAATTGCAATGACACAGACTCAGAAGACTGTATTTAATTTAATTTAATGGTATAATTTAATTACCATTACCAGTTAAAATTAATAATTTATTTATTTGTTTAATTGACCTAGGTATAACAAATTAGTGCTGTGAAATTAAGTACGAGTTATTTTTTTGTTTTCATTAGCTATAATATAAAAAAAAATATTTTAGTTTTAAAAAAAAAATAGCTGTTTTTATTTTCGACTGTTTTTTTGACTGGATTTTTTTTCTAAATGTTTGACTGTTTTTTTTGACTGGATTTGGACAGAAAAAATCCAGTCAAACAGTCAAATTTGACTGGATTTTAACATTTTGACCTGGGAACACTGTTCCGGACGTCCCCAATGCTTATTAATTTTTTTTTTTGTAAGAAGGGCACAAGTCTCAACTGCGAACAAAAAGCAGGGACAGAGTAAAAACTAGCAGTTCTTTTCACTGGTGGAGTGCAGCTCTTCTTGCAGCTCCATTTTTGACATCTCGAGCTGTGTTCACTGATTGGGCGCTGGTTTTAAGATTAATTTTGAATTTTCAATTTTGTGAAATAAAATGTAAATCTCGGTACTAACACCAGTTTAAGGTAAACTAATTTCAACCTTTGGGGTATATACGTACAAAAATGTATTTAGTGCTTGTTGGGACCTAACTTTTTTCTAACAATATGTCATCGCAATCGTTAGCGTACGTTTTAAACAGCAGATGTATTTTAGCAGAGTAAAACTTTGTGGAGCCGTCAGGTAACGATTTGCCAAACTGAACGATTGATAAAGTTGATAAAAGGCCGGAAAAACGCAAATTATATCGCAGAGTACAACCGTCATAAGAAATCTTTGTTTGGATTTTGTATCAAATGATAGGTCCCCTTCACGGCTCCCAAAAAAAAAAAAAATAATCACAAACAAATTGTTGTGGAGTCTAGCTTGGGTGTGTTTTTCGAACCTGTTACACGAACTTATTAAAGGCAGGTACAGAATTATTGTATAATATTAAAATCTCCCAATGAGAGCGACGCGTCCAAATAATGTCAAACTCACTAGAAACAAACTCTAACCAATTGTGTTAATTATTTTTGAAGTGAGTTAAGGTTCGTACAGCCGTCAAAGAAACACAAGTTTTGTAGCATTTGAAATGCATACATAGTATTTTAGAACCGACTTGATAATTTTTGATGTGGTGTTGAACTCATCTAAACAAACATCTAATACATACTTGAATGTTAGCCATTATAAAAATTTAATTTTAAAACCATTAGACATTTACTAATCACAATCCTTTCTTGTTGTCTTTACAGATTTCTGCGCTTCCTTGTCCCAACTCTCGTTTCCCTCTTTAGTCAGACATCACAAATTTGGTTTTAATTTCAAACAAATATTTTTCAATAACACCTTGAACAGGCAAATGCATTATCCTGTCATAAATTAATTATCTTTTTCTCTTATAGCTAACAGAATAGCAGCAAAAATGTTGAAATCCTACATTAAGACGGAAAAACAATTTACTAAAAGGACATTGTTTTAAATTGTTATACAAAAATTTATATAGCAACATTAACAAACTCGGAAGATAAAGAAAAGTGTTGCGAACACAAAGATTAGAAGAATATTTAATAAATTTTTATATAGATATATATTTTTTTTTTGTTTTCTGAAAATTACATTTTTGTACAAATGATCAACAACTGCAGGAGTAGAACGAACTAATACTTATTTATTGTAATTATCATTTGGGAATTATCTTTTTTCCGCTGTCGGTATCCAAAAACGACTAAATTGTTAAAACAAAAACATTTGTGACGAAAAACAGCAACAGCCGTTATTAATGTGTGTGTCAATCGAGTATTAGTTAAGTTAAAAAAAATTTTTCGTTGTTTTCGACAAAAAAAACACGAAAAGAAGTGAGATAGAACGCGAAAGAGAAAGTGGTTGAAGAGAAAATAGGAAGGAGAGAGTAGGAGCAGCAAGTTTTTCTTCAATTTTCTGAGTTCTAAAACTGATGGATGGAAATGCACAAAATATGTTTCACGGAAATCATCAAGGGTAAGCGGTAAACGGCAGTGAGGTTTTGAAGTGAAATTAAAAATGTTGTTTATTTCTTTATGTAGAGACCCTTACTATCGGTATGACCCGGCAGCGGCAGCAGCAGCCACGCCACGAGCCATGGGTCCTCCCGGAGGATACCCTCCAAGGCATAGAGCGCCGCATCCGCTTCAACAGCAACCACAATATGCATCGTACCAGCCAACGGCGGAAAATTTATACATCAGTGCCGCCGATCAGCACAGTGCAATGGGGATGGGTGACTTAGGTGGTTGGGGTGCCGGTCCGACTCCCGGTCAAGCTGGAGCATATCCAGGACCGGGCTTGGGGGCGTATGGACACCCACAGACAGCACCACCACCGCAGAGACAAACACCAACACAACCGAGGTGAGTTTTGACATCACACCATTGAATACAGTGAAATATTTTGATCTTTACAGTTATCGTCAACATCTCAGCGCCTATTCCCAACAAGATCAACAAAAGCTCAGCTATTCGACGCAGCAGAGTATAATGAGCGGTATCATGCAACAACCTGGGTATGTGGCTTTAAATCAGCAACAACCGACACCACAACAACAACAGCAGCAACAGCAACGGATACCACAACATTACCCGCAAACCAGCAGCCATCCGATGTACCCTGGCGGACCGCAGGCACAAACTGGTGCCCCAGCGCCACAACCCTATAGTCCGTATGGAACACCGAGTAGCATGCAACATCAACCGGGCCGGCCCACTCAGCATGGAGCTCTGAGCTATGGAGCCCACACCCTGGACCAAAGTAGTTATGGACATGTGCCCAGCTCAGCACCAGGTGGCCATCACTTAAGCAGTCAGCAGCAACAACAACAACAGCAGCAGCAGCAACAAACATCGCAGCTGACTGGTCAACAGCCACAACAAACGCATCATAGCCAAAATCATTTGAGCGCCTCTCAGGCGCAACCTCCACCGGGTTTGCATCAAAGCCAAGTGGTATCTCATCCCTCCCAGCAGCAACAACAGCAGCAGCAGCAACAACCACAGCAGACTCAACAGGCGCAACAGCCATCGCATCCTGTGACGAGTCAATCATCACTGCCACCAGGTTTGGGGGCACCCTCTCAGCAGCAACAGCATGCAGCAGCAGCAGCCGCTGCTGCCGCCGCTCAGCATCTGCTCGGGCAGGGTCAACCCAATCACGTCGGACTGATACATAGCAGTGCTCCGGTAGGCGGTGCTGGCGGATTACCCCACTCTATGGTCTCTACATATGGACACCTCCAACAAAGTCAGCAGCAGCAGAGCCAGCAACCTCCATATATGACAACGGCAAAGCATCAGTCGACGCCACAGTTGAGTAGTAGTCCACAATATCGTGCACCGTTCCCGCAACTTTCGCCGCAAATGTCCCCTAGGCCTCCGCAGATGTCTCCCCATCCACAGATGTCGCCAAGGCCAGTGATGTCACCAGCAAAGCCGCCACCACAACAACAACAGCAGCCGCAGCAGCAGCAGCAGGTGAACTCCCCTAACCCGACGCAATCTCCACACCACTCGATATCGGGCATGGTTGGTATTACAAGTCCGCGTGGAGGACCACAGGCACAAATTCAGCCACCGAGTATTCAACCGCCACCACCATCTTCAAAGAGTTCCGGTCCACCTGTGAATACTTTGCAAGCACTCGAACAAATGGTAATGCCACCGCAGAGTTTGGCCGGTAGTCCACTTGACTATCCACCATATAGGCAGACAGGACATACACCAATGTCACCAATGGGTCCCCGAATGCCAGTCTCCCCGCAACACCAGCAATGGCCACCGCACCTGAGTATGCAGTCTACCTTGCATCAGCAACAACAACAACAGATGAACCTGTACGCACAATCGCAAGCTATGAACCATCAGCCACAGCCTGTTGTCCCACAGCAACAACAACAGCAACAGCCACCACCAGCGTCTCAACAGATGCCAGTTCATCCCGTGCATCCAGGTGCGCAGCCTCCACAGCAGCAACCCCCACAACTTCAACAGCAACACCAGCAGCAGCATCAGCAACACCAACAACAACAGCAGCAACAACAACAGCAACAACAACAACAACAACAGCAGCAACAACAACAACAGCAACAACAACAACAGCAACAGCAGCAACAACAACAGCAGCTGCAACAACAACAGCAGCAGCAATTAAGTGATCAGCTACAGCATTCCATAAACGACATTGTTGGTCTTCAGTCTGTACCTGTCACACAGGCAGTTCCTCCACCTTCTCAACAGCAGCAGCAACAAAATCCCTTACCACCACCACCATCACATTTGGCTCAGCAACTGCAGCAACAACACTCTCCACCACAGCCACACCTACTGCAGCTTCAGCAACAACATACTCAACAACACTCTCAGCCGCCACAGCTTTTGCAATTGCCTCCAATCGAGCCGGTAGTAGAGCCGCTACCCCAAATAACCCAACAATCAGCTAGAAATACTCCAGTCCATGATTCACCACAACACATTCAGCAACATACACAGCAACAACACTCTCACTCAATGATGGATTCATTCGGAACCGTAGAGTCGCTTCCATCGGTGGTCCCGGTTGTGGTGCAACAACAAGCACCACTGCCGGTATCCTTGAATGAGACCAACTCGAACGACTCGTGTACGTCACACTTGGTGGTGAACAACGACACAAATAGCAACAACAGCAACAATAGCAACAGTACTAGCAATAGCATAGTGAATAATCAACCCACATCAATTCACGACAGCAACTCGCAGAACTCGATCATCAGCAACAGCAACATGAACAACCAGAACTGTAGTACGCCCCCAGACGCAGGTGATATTCCAGCGGTACCTGCGGCCTCCACACCGACCAACATTCAAATGTTCGATTCGAATTCCATGCCACCAACCGCGACAACACCGTTGGACTATGAGCCCCAACAACTGCATGTCGAGCCGAAGCCTCTGCCTTTGGCAACAGTAGATGCTGCTCTAAATATCGCTCAAGATTCCATGCCGGAGACGATGAGAGAAGAGGAAGAACAGCAACCACAAATAATTGGATCAGAGAACTCACAGGACTCTAGTGAACATGGGAATGATTCGCAAGAGCTGGTGTCTCTTACCGAAATAGGGGGCACACAATCGCCGCCACCGATCCTACAACAGCAACAGGATATCCCCGACGAGGTGACACCAGTGGAGC
The DNA here is from genome assembly GCA_949126925.1 of Cheilosia vernalis. NCBI lineage: Eukaryota > Metazoa > Arthropoda > Insecta > Diptera > Syrphidae > Cheilosia > Cheilosia vernalis. Next base: position 12,007,788 of record OX421362.1, read on the forward strand.
CACCTATTGTAGAACAAGTTCCACCACCTCTACCACCATCGCAACCGGCACAACAACTGCAACCAGTACCGGTACCGGTACCGGTGTCATTGCCCGAACAACTGCAAGCGCCTCCGATTGTAACTGAAATTCAACCCACATTGATACCAATCATTCCCGAGCAACAGTTGGTAATGCCTACACTACCACCGCTTCCTGCACATTTACTCGGCACTGGAGTCGCTCCGGGCATGCCACCCATAATTCCTCCTCCGTACGATACCCAGCAGTTAGCTGCTATGCACCCAACTGCGGCATATCCGGGTCCGTATCCGTATGCACCCGGTCCAATGCTTCATCACCAAGAACGTGCCGCCCTGCAGCAACAACTACAAGAGCTCTACTGCATCCCTCCAAGTCCAGACCAGCAGGAGAAGATCATACGTTTGCAAGAGCGCCTCAACATGCTGCAAGCACACGAAACAACAGATCAATGCAACGGCGGACCGCAGTGCATATTCCAAAACTCGATCTACAATAATACTCAAATGGTAGAGAGCCCCCAGGTGTCCAGCACAACTGGTAGGGGTCGGAGCAAGGGCTCCTCGAAGCCGCGGAAGCCGCGCGCCAAAAAGGGTGACAAAGGTCAGGCGGTAGCTGCTGGAGAAATGCCCCAAGACGCAACCATAATTCCGACAAACCTGCCCGTTTCTGAAGATTGTGTAACTCAAGGTGCAGGTGATACATCCGTGGTCTCTATGATGGACTTTAACGAGACCTGTGACATATCGCAAGATCACTCATCTAATGAACTGGACACGTCTACGGACGGCGCTGGCAAGAAGAAAAAACCACGAAAACCTCGAGTTCCAAAGGACCCTAACAAGTCTCCGAAAGAGAAGACCACCACTCCCAAGGAGAAGAAGAAAAAAGAACCCAAAGAAGGCAAGAGTAAGAAGGGGCGCAAGTCCAAAGAAGGTGAAGAGGAACCGTTGGATACGGCGACTACCAAAAAGACTGAAAGCGGCGACGAGGCCGTTAAATCGCTCGACGATGAGGACAACGCAATGCAAGAGCCACCGACAACGACCTCGGATGAACAGGCACCAATGGATGGTGATACACCAGACTACGATGATATTCCAGTCTCGAAGATTCCCAAGTCGACATGTGGCGACGACTTAAAAGACGATGAAGACGGAAAGAACGGTGACGACGATTCTGTTGTAGATTCAGCTACACCAAGTTCAAAGAAAAAGAAGAAATCTTCGGGTGGGAGCAGCAGTAGTCGGAAAAAACCATCACTGGGTGGCAATAGCAAGTCTTTATCCAGTAAGAAGAGGAAAAATCGTGGACGAATTGTACCGGAGTCCGATGGAGAGAATGACGATATGGTCACCACTCCGCCTCCATCGCCACCGCCAGATGCGGAATTGGACAGTTTAAAGAGACGATCGGCTAGAAATACCCAGCGGAAGAAGTACATCGACGATGTAATGTTGCGATTTTCTGACGATGAAGGCGGTCTTGTCAACACCTCCCCAGCTAAGGAGAAGAAAAAAGGCGGAACTTCATCAGCTTCTACTTCGGTATCAGCATCTGCTACTGCATCCGCAACTGCTTCGTCGGGTGTTAACAGTGACGCAGAAAAGGGTGAAAGTAACACGGGCGCTGAGTCGGTGCTTGAGGGCACACCAACCGAACCCGAAATCTCAGAAGAGCTGCTACTTCCAGTGGCCAAGGAAGAAAAAATTCCAGAAACGTCCAAGCCGAACTATGTGTATGTAAACACGGGCGATGAGGACAGCATGGTTGTGCAGTACGTGTTGGCAGTTCGAATGGGTAAGAGGGAACTGCGCCCACCAGAACCGGAAGCCCCGAAGCCAGTGGTTGAAGTGACACCTGAGTCAAAGATGGAAGTCGACGAGGAAGCTGTAGAAAAGAAAAAGGATAGTGAAGTTGAAGATACAGGAATCGAGAAGAATGAAGAAACCATTGTGGAGAAAAACGAGGCAGCACCAGCAGAGAGCGAGGTAAAGGCGGCAGAAGCCATCGAAGAACTGCCGGAAGAGATACCCGTTAAGGCTAAAGTTGCATCTGAAGACGACGAAGAGGGCGATAGTGAGGTTACAAAGCCAACTAAACCCGAAGAAGTGAAAAAAGACCAAGACGACGAGACAGATGCCGAAGAAAAGCCGACAGAAGCTGAGAAGATGCAAGTCGATCAGGATGAAGAAGAAGAAGTCGATGACGACGATGATGATGAAGAAGAAGAAGAAGAATCTTCAGAGGATAAACCAGTTGCGGTGATTACAGAAGAAACACCGCCAATTGAGGAAGATGGCGTCATAAAAGATCCTGAAAGCAAACCTATTAACGAGGGTTCAACCGAGGAAAAAGAAAAACTGCCAACGGTTGAAGAAAACAATGAAGTTGACGGCACTCCCAAGATAGAAGACGATAAAGCGGTCAGCAGTGATGATAAAAAAACCGAACCGGTATACATCGAAGTCGAAGAGTACTTTGTGAAATATCGGAATTTCTCGTATCTCCACTGCGAATGGAGAACCGAAGAGGAGCTTTTCAAAGGTGATCGCCGAATCGCTGCAAAGATTCGTCGTTTCCAGCAAAAGCAAGCACAGCAGATGAACATATTTGAGAACATCGAAGAGGAGCCCTTCAATCCGGACTTTGTAGAAGTAGACCGCGTGCTGGACATGTCTGAGCACACTGATTCCGCCACTGGTGAGGTGACCAAGCACTATCTTGTAAAATGGAAGTCTCTCGCCTACGAAGACTGCACATGGGAGCTAGAAGAGGACGTGGATGAGGAAAAAATTGAACAGTTCCTTGTCTTTACAAAAATACCACCACGTTCCGAGTGGAAGCCAAAGAAGCGACCACCACCAGAGCTGTGGAAAAAACTCGAGAAGACTCCGATTTATAAAAATAACAACACCCTTCGTCCGTACCAGTTGGAGGGCTTGAATTGGTTAAAGTTCTCTTGGTACAATAGTCACAATTGTATACTAGCCGATGAGATGGGACTGGGCAAAACAATTCAAAGTCTGACCTTTGTGCATTCGGTGTGGGAGTACGGCATCCGAGGGCCCTTCCTTGTTATTGCTCCGCTGTCCACTATTCCGAATTGGCAGCGTGAATTTGAAAGCTGGACCGATATGAATGTTGTTGTCTATCACGGTTCGGTGACAAGCAAGCAAATGATCCAGGACTACGAGTTCTACTACAAACAGGACTCGGGAAAGGTCAGTAAGGATCTGATCAAGTTCAACGTTTTGATTACCACCTTCGAGATGATAGTCACCGACTACATGGACTTGAAAAACTTCAATTGGCGACTATGTGTCATCGATGAGGCCCATCGCTTAAAGAACCGAAACTGTAAGCTTTTGGAAGGATTGCGACAGCTCAACCTGGACCACAGAGTGTTGTTGTCGGGAACCCCGTTACAAAACAACATTAGTGAACTATTCTCGCTATTGAACTTCCTTGAGCCGACTCAGTTCTCGTCAGCCGAGACATTTATGACCGAGTTTGGCAGCCTGCGCACAGAGGAGGAAGTGCAGAAGCTGCAAGCTCTCTTAAAGCCAATGATGCTGCGTCGTCTGAAGGACGATGTGGAAAAGTCTTTGGCGCCCAAAGAGGAGACCATTATCGAGGTGGAACTAACGAACATCCAGAAGAAGTACTATCGAGGTATTCTGGAACAAAACTTCTCATTTTTAAAGAAGGGCACGACATCGGCCAATATTCCGAATCTCATGAACACCATGATGGAGCTGAGAAAGTGTTGCATCCATCCATACCTATTGAACGGTGCTGAGGAGCAAATTCAGTACGATTACCGTCTACAGAATGGCGAGGACTACGAAGCCTACTACAAGAATCTGATCAACTCAGCTGGCAAAATGGTTTTGATTGACAAGCTCCTGCCCAAGCTAAAGGCCAACGGGCACAGAGTACTGATCTTCAGTCAGATGGTCCGCTGCTTAGACATCCTAGAGGACTACTTGATGTACAAAAAATATCCATTTGAACGGATTGATGGACGAATTCGAGGAAATCTCCGCCAAGCTGCAATCGATAGGTACTCGAAGCCTGATTCCGACCGTTTTGTCTTTCTTCTCTGTACCAAAGCCGGTGGTTTGGGTATCAACTTGACAGCAGCCGATACTGTGATTATCTACGACAGTGATTGGAATCCACAGAATGACTTGCAGGCGCAGGCACGTTGCCATCGTATTGGGCAACAGAAAATGGTGAAGATCTACCGTTTACTCTGTCGTAATACCTACGAACGGGAGATGTTCGACAAGGCTTCACTGAAGTTGGGCCTGGACAAGGCAATCCTCCAGTCGATGAATACATCACAGGGCGGCAAGGACAGCAGCAATAGGCAACTTTCCAAGAAAGAAATCGAAGATCTTCTAAAGAAGGGAGCATATGGAGCTGTCATGGACGATGATAACGCGGGTGACAAGTTCTGCGAAGAAGATATCGATTCGATTTTGCAGCGTCGTACACAGGTTATCACAATGGAATCAGAGAAAGGCTCGACTTTTTCGAAAGCCTCATTTGCCGCGTCCGGCAACAGATCAGACATCAAAGTAGATGATCCAGATTTTTGGACAAAGTGGGCAAAGCGAGCGGACATCGATCCGGACGCTTGTGAACGAGATGAAACCGAGGATTTAGTTCTGTCAGAGCCCAGGAGAAGGACACAGATTAAGCGCTATGGACATGAAGACGTAATGGATATGTCGGAAGATTCATCTGCGGAGAATAGTGATGAAGATAGCATCGGTGAGGATGGTGGAATGTGTGCTGGGGTGATGGAAGTTTTTATTTATTTGATTTATTTTAGGACTCCGAAGCAGACGACGAAAGGAGAAGCTGGCACGCCGAAACCGTGGCAGCGGAAACGATGATTATATACCAAGAGATCGTGATACATTAGCCGCACTTGGCTTGGAAGAGATTCAATATGGAAACTGGGCCAAGTCCGAGTGCTTCAAGGTGGAGAAAGGTCTTTTGTCTTATGGGTGAGTTGAAGGTTAAACTGTTTTTATATAAATAGATTTGGTCTGCGAAAGCCATTCATTTGCATTGTTTTAGACACAAAAGTGTCACAATGAGTGGTTGCGTTTAAATCCTTCTTTCAGAATAAAAGTCGCAAAAATATCGTATTCGTATATATTCGTAATTGCCAATATACAAACTTCACTTTGCCGCATGTTGCATCTTTAATTTCATTGTAATGTTCTTCAATTTAATATTTTGAATGTAACTTTTGCGTTGAAGTAGTTTCTCTTCCTTCTCCAGTGCGATTAGCTCCTGTTTTTTGCCTATGTACTCGTTGACGCTTGGCGCTTCGAATCCCTTAACTTGAATTTTTAAATTCCTCAGCGATTCCTCTGCCAATTCGATTTCCTTCTCTACAACTTTGGCCTCTTGTTCCAATTTGGCGATTCCCCTAACCACATCACCGGTATTGGTACTAAGAACTTTTGATTTCTCTTCAATAGCCAGCACAGATTTCTTCTCTTTGGCCAAGGCAAGTGAAGCCTTTCCCGTCACCTCCTTAAGTCCGGCTAAACTTAGATTCTTCTCCTCGAGTGATCTATTTTGATCATTTCGTTTGATTTGCAACTGTTCAAAGTCAACCGGACCCAACATTCCGCTAAGATCAGCCTTGCTGATGAGTGCTGTCCGCTGTTGATGACACTGTTCCTGCAATGACGTAATCTTCAGCCGCATTGTTCCCAACAATGCTCTACCGTTCTTAAGCCAATTGTTTACAAATTTCCTCAGATGTTTCTCAATTTGTTTCTCCGATGCGTTCTCCAGAGTGTTGTTCCTTACAAAATGCAACTCAAAGTTTTTTGCAGTTTCTGCATTGTCAACACACCGATAGCGCAGCTCCTCTATTTGGCCATTTAGTATTTTAATATCATGCGTTGCCTTAGACTCTAACGCTTCGCAGTTTTTTTGAATCTCTGAGGCCAGTTTTTCTGCTATTTCTGCCTTGGTGCGGTAATTTAAGCGATAATCGGTGGAAATTTTGCGCACAGAGCAAACTGTAGATTCTCCGATACTCACAGATTTGGATTCAGTGCGGCTGAGAATGGGGGACGTGTGACCACTATCTAGGCGTGATTTTCGCCTTTCTGCTGTGGACCGGCGGCTCTCTAAGGTACGTTGTCCGACTTGATCTAAACCGATTAGGAGTTTTGGATCGTTTTTTTGCAGAAAATCCATTAGTACAATGTTTTCCAGCTTCACTGAAGTCAGTTCTCTGTTTACTTCTTGCAGAATTTTAAACACGTCGAGGGCGTCACATTTATTCAGATATTCCTTCAGACCGTCTGTGTCGCGTTGATTGTATGGAGTAAAGAGCAGGTCGTAGACATTTTTGTCGATGCCTGTCGTAGAGGTATCGCTATTGTTAAGAAGGCTGAACATCTTTGTAGGGAGAATTTTTTATTTGATCGATAGACTTGACTTTTATTTCGGTGAATAAACAAAAATAAATAAACAACGGGGCTTGTAGGGGGGCCTTAGCTTTTCGTAACTATTCGAGTTTTAAAGTATCTAATTTCGTATTAGGTTGAAAAGCTTCCCCAGGACAATTATAATTAATTTAGCACTGTGTTTGACATTTCTTTCTTTTCTCCTTTTATTCAAGATGGGGACGTTGGACGGAAATTCAGGAGCTTGGCCAGTTCAAGCGTGGATGGCGAGAGAGCGATGTCGAAGAATGTGCTCGTGTTATTGTAAGTAGCTTCTAACATTATATACAATTTACAGAATGTGTGTTTAAAAGTGTTTCGCTGGTAATTTTTATGGACGCATTATAAAGGGAGCTAATGTTACCGGTTCTATAAATAGTGAGAAAAATTGTTGGTGACATTAACCATCATTGCCCCGTTCTTATCCAATTGGAAGATGCACACCAGTGTCACTTCTTTCCCAAACTAGGCAGTCCATGATTTCATATGCGGAATTTTAAGATAAATCTCTTATCTGCTAGTAATTACTCGTAATACCTAGACGTTTTAAATAAAGAAAGGGGCCCACTTTATACTGCATATAATGTCCAATTACCATGCGCAAATCACTTTGTTTCCATATGATGAATACCATGCTAATATTGAGGAAACTTTAGGTTTTCGCTGAGTATAAATCTTCTCACTCACTGATGGAAAACATAACAGAACGCTTTCAATTAGAATTCAATGAATCGATTCGGTATAGCCTAATTGAACATCTCTTCAATTCCAGCTCCTTTACTGTTTGCAAGTGTACAAAGGCGATGAGAAGATTAAAAACTTTATATGGGACCTTATCACACCAACGGAGGACGGAGAGATCCAGAAGATAAGCAGGGACCATAGTGGCTTACACAACTTGGTGCCACGAGGTAGGAATGCAAAAGGTATGGTAAAAAACGAACGGTATTTTTACCTGCATTTTTGAGAGAGAACAACACATCGGCTGCAGTGTTTTAGATCTACACCCCGGCTATAAAAGATATAATTTGTGACATGTACGCACTCACATCTACAGCTGACAGCAGTAAATTCGAAAGATCGCAATAAGTAACTTTCCACCTGCAGCGCAGCACACACACAAGGATTGTATTTCTAAAACACTCTCGCAATCGATGCCATTTAGTGTGTCTATTTACCACAGAACCGAAATGTATATTAATAGTGCTTAATATATTCCCACCTCTGTTTAGTTGTACAAAATTTAAATAGTATATCACCTAAGTATGTAAATATTAGTATCTTATGAACTGTTATACTAACGCTTCGCTCTTACCAAATCAAATGCTAATCGATTGCCTTCTCTACAAAATGATGTTCGCTCAACAATACTGATCTCTGTTTTTCGGATTTTGTTTCTCTCTCGGAATGGTTCTTGTTTAGGTCGCAACGGTGGAAAGAACACAAAGGAAGGTACCTGCGGTGGTCCCACCAAGTCGGAGCTGGGTGAAAAGGGCGGTGGACAAAATCTCATTGACCCAAATCACTGGAGTAAGCAAGAGAAATTTGACGCAGAAGTCTATCTAGAGGGTCCATACAAGAAGCATTTGGGTCGGCACGCGAATAAGTGAGTCGTGTGGAATCGGAACATATACTCATAGCATGCCAGTTTAAACGAATACTAACGTCACTGTGTTTTCCTTTCAGGGTTCTGTTGCGCGTCCGAATGTTGTACTATATTCAGCACGAGGTCATTGGCGACATGGTGCAACAAATCAATGATGGCGTTCCGGCTAGGTAATTATTATTGTTTTTCTTTTTTATTACGTTTCCATTTGCCTTTCATTATTTAAACATTTATAACCATCTCATATTCATTGTTTTTTTCTTTGAGTTTATTCTTTTTATTCAGGGCCAATTTTTTCAAAGTTCTAGATGTTTTCAAAAACAAAACTAAAAACTTTCGACACACTGCTTTGTTTGTTCGAATGAAAGAGACAGAGAAAACACGTTAACAAATTGTAGAGTGTCGTTGGTATATTTTCTTTATTTTTTTGTGTTTACTTTCGAAAGAACACATCTTTTTCGATACTATTATTGAGAGCAGTGTATTTTATTCTATTGATGTTAAGTGGATTTTTTTTTTTTTGTAAATGTGAGGACTGTTTGGAGATACAGTGAAAACAATGAAGGAAAGGTTTGGTTGAACAAAGAACATTGGTTAACAAACACACACACACTTCTCGTTGGAAGATCGAAAAAAAAGAATAGATTCCAAGTCCAGCCAAGCTTTGAAACTCTCTACACATTTTTATTGGATTTTTTCTAGTTAAGCTGTGAAAGCAATACAATTGTTCAAGTTAAGCATGCAAGATTTTCCTTAAAATTATAAATATTTGCGGGATACGTTTATAGTTCGGAATGTTTTTGCAAATCAATATTTTTCCTTGTTTTTTTTCTTGCCCCCTCTAAATCTCGTTTTTCATGTTTAGCAAGTTATTTTTCGTTGAAATTGATCTTCACTTCTTTGTTTCTAATCGATGTAATTTATTTTTGTTAATAAATGTTACCTTTATCCCCTTATCTCAAGGAAGAAATAGGGGGAAGGAAAACGCAAGTGCGCACAAAGTATCACAATAGTTTATCGTTTTAAAGGTGTGTTCCCAATTCCAAGTAAATGTTTGAAAGCGGTTCAATTGAGAATTGAGTAGTAAAGCAACTAAGAGGCAACATTAAGTGTGTAGTTAATAATATGCTATGGTGCACTCTAAATACGCAGGGAAATGGCGTAGTTGAACCGTAGAAAAATGATCTAATCGTTGTGATTTTAGCCACATTATAATCGAATCCAATCGGGAACTAGGTACACGAATGATGATAATTCGCGCCTTTAAAGTCGTCATGAAATGCGCGCAAATATGGATTCTCCTAAAGACAACGGAGAAGTGTCTACTTTCAAATGTGTGTTCGACGTTTGCTGGTTGGTTACTGATCTATGCACAAAGAGATGTTTTCTATGGTTAAGCTAAAATCCATCTTTTTTCGTGCGAATCACCTGCTTTTGGTGCGTAGAAACCACTTTTTGTTGATGACCAATTTTTTGGCAACAAGGAAAAACAGCATAAGTCATTTTCAGACACTTCAGGAGCGCAGGATAAGGGTTTGCCTGCATTTTTTTTCTGATCCATAACACAGCAACCGTAAGAGATATTTTAATGAAAAAAATGACAAATAGAGCAGGGTACGGTGCATCCGATAGTAACATTAACTCACAAAATTATTATTCGCCATACTTACATGTAAAGCTTTTAGTTAAAAACCATGTGGCTCAAGAAAATGGGAAGATATGCGAGTAAGCAACGGATACATTGTCGCGTGTAACTATCGCGTGCAACTAGACTACACAAATTACGGGCGGTAATCTATTAAGAAAAATATGTATGCACAAAAATTGCTAGTTTCACAAACAGATTTATGTTAATTACTTAGGGCTATCGCAAATAAGTTCCGATGGAAATGTTTCCCTTGTCAGCAATGTAAATAAGATTGCTGAATAGGAAACATTCCGGGGAAATATTATTCCCGATAGAGGTGTATATTTTTGAACGATTGAAAAAACTTCCATTGAACATTTCATTTCATTTCATTTTTAGTGAGTGAAAGGGAACATTTTTAATCACTCTTGTTCGATTAAAGGATATACAGTAAAATTCTCCCCTTCACGGTGTCGGCAAAGATTGAATATCTTGTGTGTATCCACAGTCATCAAAACAACTATCATGTTTTTCTGTTTATAGCAAAAAACAAAAAAAATATATTCATATACAGAACTTATTGGTAAACTGATGTCCATTCGATAAGTAAAGGGTACTTGTATGTGTTACCTACAAGTTAGTTGCTACGCTCGAACGTTGTCATTTTTTTCGTCACTCTCCACAGTTCTGCGGCTTTTAAATTATCTGTAAAGGGAAGCATACTTAAGTGCCTATTATGGAAGACAACTCAACTTAGTTGTGTTGTCTCCATGACAACTCAACTTTGAGACAACCAAACAAATTTGTCGTATTATGCAAGACAACTCTTTTCAGTTGTCTTTAAAAAATAAATTGCCATCTTTTAGGAGCATATTGAAAATCGAAATCAGCTGTTAAATGTCAATTTTGTGAATTTATTTGTGGAAATTGAAATCGAACGAAGAAGTATTTGCAATTAAAACGAAAACGTTAAGAAAAAAGAAACAATGGAAAGTAGTTTTGATTTATTTTTTGGTGACTTGGAGGAGGAAGATTAGAGTTCACTGAATCTGTTACGATTCTGTATCCAAACCTGCAAAAATATTTTGTTGGTAGAAAAATTCTTATATCGCATCATTAACGAACCCTTTGCCATTCTTTTCCGCTCCCGATACTGTTGAGCTCCAAATTTTTTTTTTGATGAACCAAACTGTCCTTTACCCCTGACAAGATTAGGTTGATCTTGTAAAATTCCTATCATCCGATCAAACTGCGCTGGTTTGGCGACTTTTAAACATTTAAAAATACACATTCTATTATCCTATTTTAATTCTTATTCCTACTTACGTTTTTTTGTCCATAATTCAATAAAAAAAAGGTGATCCTTTTTGTTCGCAAAATGCTACACAACTGATAATAACCCAAGTAACAATTTTACTTCGGTAAGGCGCTATCGAAGCTATTTCCCCTCCCGCAATATTAACTGCATAAGACCTATAAGAAACAAATTTGGCGCACTTTATACAGGTAGGGCACTACCGAAACCTTATAGAGGCCTTATAGAATCTTTATAGAAACCTTATAGAAGCTTTACAAAAGCACCAAAATATGAAAAGAAAAATATTTTTTTTTTTTTATTCTTCAACTTTTTCAATTTCTTATTTTGTTTTTCGTATTAATAAACATTATCTATCTACTATAACTGACTCTTTGCAATTTTCGTTAAGTGAATACTCCCCGTAATATAATTTATATTTTACTTACAACGGGTCGCACTGAGAATCGAACATGAGTCCTGCTGCGTAGTACTCCAATACACTACCCCTAGGCTAATTCGTCATAATAATGTAGCAGTGGTAAATCTCAACTACTTGATACATTTTAGAATTTCGTTAAGACTTCCAATCGCAAGTCGTTAATTGCATGACATTTCATTGCTTCTATAATGCCTTCTGTGAGAAACTCTAACGAAGCTTCTACTTCCAACCACAAGCTTTGCCGAAGCAATACACTTTCCATCATCTCCTCACTCATTTTTAGAGGTCTTATAGAGATCTTAACGAAACTTAATTTCATATCCCTCTATAAAGCCTGCGTGTATGCTTCGCAAAGGACGTACAGAAGTTATTTTGGAAACAATTGCTTCAAAATCGGTCTACTTCGGTAAGCAAATCCTATAGAGACCCTATCGAAATGGTTGCCTACAGAAATTACCAATTTGAACCTTACCGAAGTCAAATTGTTACTTGGGAAGCAGTTGTCTGATTTTGATATTCAGGACAACTCCAACACAACTCAGTTGTCTTCTATAATACATACACGCTACTGAAAAGGCAACCATTTTATTAGTTGTCTACTCATAGGATGATGGTTGTCCTTTGACAGACAACTAGTTGTTATCGATAATCCCAATTGGAGAAAGACAACCTTGTTTTGGTTGTAGTTGTCTTCCGTAAAAGGGGCATTACTCTCGACCAATTTAGATCTGCCACCAATGTGTGCAGGTTTCTCTTGAACTCAGTATCATTCACATTGTATTTACATCTCATTTAAGTTAAAAAAAAAACTCATTTGCTGGCATTATGAAACCTAACCATTTCATCTTCTTTCGCTGTTTAATTACATATTACCATAGCCATTACAATTTGCTTACAATTTTGAAAAAGACAACAAGAAAAACTTGATAACATGTTGCAAACGAGGCAAAGCCGAAAATATATACAAAAACTATCTCACGCACCAATTTCTTAAACAAAATGAACTTGTTACTTGGGAACCACTCCAAACATGTAGGATTTGTTCTTTCAAATGTCTAGGCACAGCTAGTTTTTTTTTTTTTTTTCTTATCCTTGATCAGAGACAAATAGCAATACGAGAAACTTAACACAAAAGGCGAATAGGGATTTCAATGCTACAATTTAAGATGAAATATTTTACACTAATATTTTACTCCCTTTTTACCGAATCTGTTAGTGTTATACATGAACATTTCATTTATAGTTATAGTTATTTTAAAATGTTTTTTTTTTTAAATGCAATACTTTGGAAAAATACTCTCACATTATTTTTTAACAGAAATGCAATTTTTTTCCGTGTATAATAATAATCGATTCGGTAAATTTTGCTACATATTTCGTAACTAAACTAAAGAGAAAAAAATTGGCTTTAGAAAAAAAAACAAAGAGAAACAAAAAACTTAACGAAAAAACTAAGCATTTTTCCAAAACCTAATGAAACCTATTTACATGTGTAGCGAGCTCCCCATTCGCCCGCCACCGACTCCCGATCAGACGCCAAGCTCCTGGTGGAATCCAAACTGTTGCGACAAGAGCTTACTGGTTGGCACATATAAGCATGGCTGTGAAATGTACCGGCAAATCCGTGCCGATCCGAGTCTGTGCTTCGTTAGCCACGTCGGTCCCGGCGATGACAGCGCACTACCAATGAATCCGAAGTAAGTGTATCAAAAATAAAAAATCAAAACAACGTAGCAAATAATAATCGGACATAGGCTAAGAGAAATCTTTTTTTTTTTTTTGTTTTTGTTTCTTTACATCTATTATGTATACGTGTGTGCGTGTGTATGTAGACAGTGAGACATAGGAGATATTGTTTCATCGGATATTCTTGTTGTACAAACAGTTTTACATATTTTTTTCTTTCTATTTGTTAATCGAAAACTCTCTACTGTCTATTGTCGTTTGTTGAAGCATGTTGTCCTGTTGTATTAAAACTAAAAGTAAAACAATTATGAAGTTGAAAACAAAATTTAAATTTAAAAAAAATATATATCTCATCATCTCAGAGTTGCACACAAATACTAAACTAAAACCACCACTACACATGTATTTCGTTTACTAATCGAACGTATTCTCTTGTGCATTTGTTTCGTTTTCGTCAACAGCAACGAGGATGATGCTAATTCAAAGCATGAAGATGCCGATGAAGTCGATGATGACGGCACGGCAACTAAAGATTCGGATTCAAAACCAGGTGGTGGGGAAAGCAGTAAAGACGCTGACCCAGATCGACCAAGTTCGTCGGGTAAGAATAGCGCCGATGAAAGTATGGCAGCAAACATTGAGACAATGTCCAACTCATGTTTAGGATTGGACGAGGAGGAGAGTGGTACTAGCAGCTGTTATCCACCTACAAACATGCCTTCGGATGATACAATTTGGCCGTCGATGCAGGATTTAAATACTCGTTTGAGGCGTGTTATCACAGCCTACCAGCGAAACTACAAAAAGGAGGAGTTAAAGCAACAGCAAAAGGCCAAGGTGAGTGGACGAATTTTTGGTTGATCGTGTTAGATGAACTGAGATTGTGTAAAGAGTTAGTCGTTTAACGATATTTTACCTCTTCTTTTTTTTTGTAATTTTGAAGAACACGCGTGTTGCCTATCGTAGGGATAACTCTATCAATTTGAAATTTTCTTTTAGTTTGTGTTTTTTTTTTTTCGTCAGCCTGTGCTTAAACTCTAAAGTGGAACTGTAATCAGACTCCGAGTGGTTTTAAACCAATTAAGTGGACATACCAGTATTTTTGAAAGACGAAGTGCGTTGCAGCTCCCCGAAAAGTTGTGTCAAAAAGAATTTCCAGTGAAGGCTCTTCGATTTGTTTAAAATTCCACTATGTTAACGAGTCAATTAGGGCTATCGCAAATAAGTTCCGATGGAAATGTTTCTCTTGTCAGCAATGTAAATAAGATTGCTGAATAGGAAACATTCCGGGGGAAATATTATTCCCGATAGGGGTGAATATAGTCGGCGGGTTTTTCCACTTCATAGTTCAATACTTGTCTTGAAAATACTGGTGCGTGAATCTTACTTCAAAGAGGATTGCTCACTTTTGAGTTTTAAAGCACAGCCACCGTATAAACATAGAAAAGTTGTTTGGATTGGCTTTAATAAAGGTTTACATATATATACTTATTTTTGTTTCCAAATTTCCGTAGAATATTTCTGTTATTTGTGTATATAATTTGTTAATCTCTGTCGTTCACGTAGTTCTATTTATTTTATATGGGATCGAAATTTAAAGAAGAGAATACTTAAGTTAGGGAACATAAGAACAACCCCCTAAACCGAGATTCAGTGCAATCAAAATTGCACTTGTCTTACTAGCAAGTTCTTCTTCTAAATATATACAAAAACTTCTTCCTTTTTTTTTTTGTTTGTACAACCATGTCTGTATCTATGTTATGTATACCTATTAAAATAGCTACAAGCACTGGTCTCGTCTACACCTCCACTGTCAGTGCCCAGCACTTCGAATATGCAACAAATGATGCAGAACGCAGTTGGTAACTCACAAAATCAACAACAGCAACAGAGTAGCATGCAAGCTATGATGCAGGGCTCGAATAACTCGGGTCTTATGGTAAGTGGACAGGTTGGCTCCTCGTCGAATAGTGGAAACAGTTCTGTTGGCGGCGGTGCTAGTTGTAGTGGTCAGCAATCGTCATCAAATGCGGGTACATCCGCTGGTGGCCAAATGCAGTCCTCGCAATCACAGCAGCAGCAGCAGCAACAACAACAACAGCAGCAGCAGCAGCAACCACAAGTGCAAATGCCAACACCGGCTGATATTGGCCTAATGTTAAGCCTGCTGAATCCAGTCGATGCCAGCCAATTGGCCAACTTGGACTTTAATAAGTTGGCCATGTATTTGGTTAGTATATAATAGAATAAAGCTAAAAATGTTTTTATTTTTTATACATCACTTGCTTCTTCATTATTCAATTTTTACTATTTCATAAACAATCTTTCGGCCAAAAGAAATACATAACCAGACAAAATTATTTATTAAACACAACAACCTAAAATGGCGTAATAAGCATGGCTTCTTTCAAGAATTATTAAACCCGTTCGATTGTTACAAAGGAAACCAGGAAACACAGTTTTGATCGTTTTCTATTTAAAGATCCCATTTAATTTATCCCACAATGAACATTCTTCCTATATTTTATATTTAAGTTCAAGTGCTATCGTTATTAAAATATTGTTGGAACATTTCACATGCATGCAAGTAATCGTTTAGACTAACAGATTGTATACTGTCCGCTGCTGGCTTAAACGTATGAGAGCTTTTAGGACTTGTTTAATGTAATCAATCCATGACAACAATGTTAACAAAAATTCAATTCCATCCACATTATTGATTAATCCTTACGAAATCTCCTCGAAACCTACTGACAAACCTAAAGAAATTGTCTTTGAAACAAATTTACAAAATAAAAATCGCATAAATAACATTTTATTCCCGTGACTCGTGTTCGCACGGTCAAATATCGTGTGCATGAAGCAACAGCGATTGACTGGAGAATGACAGTGCAAGAAGTTGCATAAGTGATCATTTAAATAATGTCTCAGTAAAAACTAAACGGCGCGGCTTGACACTTCAAAATGTATTATATCCACATTAATGAGAAAGTTCATGCTATGGTGTTGTATAGTTTTTATTCGACACGACAACTCTTATATTATAGCAGGTTAAAATTTATATCGTGACGTGATTTATAAGTGACGAAATTAATTTCAATTGCACAAAAATTATCAAAGATACATAATTTGCAGTACAAGAAATGTCTAAAAGACCCTTACTGAAGGGCGCCATTCAATTAAAAAAACCGGAGCATGTTTTGCAACACCTCCGATTCGTGAACGCACCCATTATCAATCGGGTTCCCTTTGTAGAACTTTCCGCTTAATTCAGTATCGGAAACATGTTTTAAGGGGTGTCTCTGTGTGATTGTTTTTTTTTTTCACTAAAATAACAAACAATACCTGCTAGAGCTCGTCGTCAAACTAAGACTACAAAAATTGTTTTAAATAAATAAAACAAAAGTGGCATTCCTTGCAAAGCCCTAAGCTGACCGTTCCATATAATGTATTAGCTAAATCATTGACTTATTATATATGGACTGCTAGTAGCCAACTTCACGCATGTTCCAAAAATACTGACGCGCCACAGTTTGCCAGCGGAAAATAAAGTAAACTTCAAACGACCTAATTTATGTCGTTTTCCATTGGGATTTTCGGATTTTGCACGACAAAACGGAAACCTACATTCGGATATCTAATGAGCCGATAACACTCGAATACTTCTACGCAAACCGAAGTTTTCCCATACATATGTATTTCATATTTGAAAACAAGTCGTTTAAAGTCGTTTTCCACGAAAACACCACGAAAACGACTTCCAATCGTTGGGTTGTTGAAACAAACACACCGTAAATTCAGCAGAATGGCTGACCGAAAAAATGTCAACTCACAACTTAAAATCATTTTCCACAATTAATTGATGGGCTAATATTATTTTTAAATGCACTAAACTCATTTTATTTGTTAAATAATGCGATCGAAATTTGTAACCTAAAAAAATTCGCACCGAAGTTTAACGACTAGTGTCTCGCGCTGATTGAAACGTCAAACTAGTTGGTGGTCGGTGTGAATGCATCGACGAGTTTTCAACGAAAACACTATTTTCGGCTCGGTGTGAAAAGGCTATCAATTTACAAAAAAAACAATCGAAAATCGTGTGCGTATTGTAAAGTAACCTTAACCTTACACTTCTATTGTTCAGAATTTGTTCTGGCAAATGTTGGGATTTTTTTTTAAATATTTCGCTAAAGGATGACAATTATTGAAATTATTGATTCCTTGTGCTTTTTGTCAAAATTAAGCCACCAACAAGCAGCTTCTCAACGTTCAGTGGTATTTTATTGTTTTGTTTACGTTGTCCTACTTGGCATGTGTTTATTATTTAATCTGTAGTTATCGCCTTCTTTTACTGCTTGCATGCATTATTCTCAGTAATTTCCTAGTTTGTAGTCCGTAAACCAAAAACAAGTATACACAGTTACACTTTTTATTTCTCTCAACAAACAATATAACATAGAATCTGCAAAAATTCCAGAAAATGGAGCGTCAAGGTAAAATGGAAATCGCCGCCAAAGAGCGTGAGCGTCAACGTCTTGAGAGCATTCCAAAGAAATGGAATCGTCGCGAGGAGTATGAATTCCTTCGCGTATTGACTGGCTATGGTATAGATTTACAGCAGTCTATAAATATGCTAGCACCCGATTGGATAAAGTTCAAAGCTATGGCACATTTAGAACGGAAGAGTGATGAGACTCTGAGTGATTACTACAAGGTATTCATTGCGATGTGCAAACGTCAGGCTGGTGTTAAATTGACCGATGGCGAACGTGGCTTGGAGGGCATTATCGAAGACATTAGCGAGGATCATGCTAAGCTTATACTGGATCGTTTAGAACTTTTGTCGAAGCTTCGTGAGGTGGCACGTCATCCTTTGTTGGAAGAACGCTTGAAGCTTTGCCAGAACAATGTGGATACTCCAGATTGGTGGGATCCGGGACGGCACGATAAAGAACTTGTTTCGGCTGTACTCAAGCACGGACTATATCGATCGGAGACCTTTATATTCAATGATCCAACGTTCAGTTTTCTCGAGTCGGAAAAAAGGTTCCTGCGCGAACTGGAGGCTCAGATTCAACGCTTCAAAATGGAACCGCCGTTTGTCAAGGATGAAGTGATTGATTTGGACGGAGTTGTTCTTGTGAAAGACGAACTGAAAACGGAAAGTGTTCCCCTGGTTAAGGCGGAATCCGCTGATGCTGACGTCAAGCCGAAAGTGGAAGAAAGTATCGATCCGGCACCGATTAAGGAGGATTTGAACAAGAGTGCAAGTGAAGGTGAACTAGAAAAAAGTGGCGCGGGCGATGAAATTGAAGACTTATCGGCGTCCGCTAGCCACCAGACTCCTGATAAAACTGTCGATAGTGAGGCAGCAACATCGGCTAAGAAGGACAGTGAAGCAAATGTTGGAGAAGAAGAGTGCGCTTCCGACCTTAGTGGTAAAGAGCTGAACGACTCGGATGTAAAGGACTCGGAATTGCGTGGCGAATTGGAGAAACCCATTCGAGATTTGCGCGATACTGCCGAAGGGGAAGAGAAAATGGACACAGACGAGATTGGCCAAAGTAAAGACAAAGCGGAGGAAGCCAGTGCAGAAAGTCAAGTAAACGACAAAGATAAGCAGGAAGCTTCTGAGGATACACCAAAACCTGCTGAAACTGCCGACGCTGAATCCAAAGAAGAAGAAGAATCTCTTAAAGAAGTAAAGGTTGAAAATAATGAAACTTCTGGCGATAAGGAAAATGCCAATGAACCAGCCAAAGATAGTGTTCCTGTTCCTCAAGCAAGTCCTGGCGAAAAGCCTATGGACTTTACAGACCTGTCTGCAAAGAAGACTGAAGATACAATTGATTTGGCCGGCACAAATGCTGGTGGCGATCCAGACGACGATGAGGTTATGAAGGAGAAGGAAAAGGCCGTCGAGGAGGAATGCCAGAAGCAAGCTGCAGAGCTGAAAGCACGCTTCCCAGACCTAGAAGTAATTCAGCCATCCGTCAAACACAAGTCAGACAAGGAGCGTCCGAAAATGGAGAAGTGTATGATTCGATGGTACAAGGATTTCGCCTTGGAAAAGAGAATATCTCACATTATCAGCACGGTGGAGAAAAACCAGTGGCCTGTCGGCCCCCATTATTCTGCCTATGCCGGATGTCAAGGAGTAGATCTGGACATCGCGCTGCATGAAACAATTGCTCATTTGAATGTTATTGAGCGTCGATCAGAGACTCCGGACGTGATCACAATCACCACGGATCAAGGAATGCCAAAGCACTTGCAGGCACAGCTTCAGGCGAGCCAAATGACCCCGAATGCCGGGCCGTCGCACACTCAAATGATGTCGTCGGTGCCAAGCGGATCACCATCGTCAGCCAACAGCTCGGGTAAGAAGAGGAAGCGGCATATCGCCATCGATGTGGAAACAGAGCGTGCTAAATTGCACGCGCTTCTCAATAGCACGCAATCAAGTAAGTTGCACAGCAGTCGTCGTCGATTGAACTAGTTTAATATTTGGTATTTTTGTTTCTTTTCAGTGGGTCAGAAGGGATGGGGTGAAGAAGACAGTAACGATTCACGACGAAGCTCATCGTCGTTGTCTCTACAACCGCCACCAGCTCACCAGCATCCACCACGACAGTCGTCTGCTCCGTTTAACAAACCGGCAGTACCACCGATGAAAACGCCACCACCCCAAATGGGCGGACCCATGGACTTGTCTTCAAGGTAAGTTTTATGAGCGCAACGGCGATGGAAACCTGTCTGTGAACTCAATATTCAGTTTTCCCTACAGCCTTCCCAAGATGAACATGAGTGACATGCTCAAATCCTCTCCCATCGATCTTAGTGAAGTCCAGGACTTCTCAATGAGCAATAAGAAAACAATTGCTGCCATGAGCTCAGCGTACGCTTCGTCGGCCATGGCCGGTGTAGGCGGCGGTGCTATCGGCATTGGAGGCAACAAGGGAAAACTCGACGACACTCTTAGCAAACTAATGAAAAAGAACAATTGCGTAAGACCTAACAACAACAAGAAAGGCAAAACCGAAAACCGAATGAATAATTTCCCTCCACAGACCATCGAAGAACCTGTTGTGGGCAAGGAAAAGAAACGTAAAAAACTCGACGAAATCGTTCTTGGATTGTCGGCGGCTAAAGAGCAAAAGACTTTCCCCGATCCCTCTTTGCCGTCGTCGAAAAAACAGCCGATAACACCGAGTGTATCGGTGACTCCGGCTAATGTGCCATCGACAATGGCAAGCCAGAGTAATCAGAAACCGTTTACGATCACTGTGACAAGTGTTCCCGGAAGTAAGGATGGTCTCTTATGAGCGCTGGCTTTAGAAATGGAATTGTGTTTTTTGTAACGTTTACTGTTATTTGTCCTTTCAGAATCAAAGAGTGGATCATCATCGATGCCATCGACATCGTCTACATCATCACATTCATCAACGTCCGGCTTGGCTGCTTTGCAAAACATGGCCATGGGTGGCGTACCATCAAAGGACAGTTTAAACGCTTTGCTAGCACAAACAATGCAAGCTGATCCACAGACGTTCCTCAAACAGCAACAGAAAATGATGCAATGTTTGCCGGCCTCACAACGAAAGGCATACGAGGTGATGCTTGCCGATATGAAACAGGCCGTGGAAATGAGGTGAGTTTGAAGAAGATGTGCATGTGTATAGTGCATACTCCAATCTGACGGCAGGGTCTTTAATTCTTTGATAAACTTAATCAGAATTTCTTCTCGTAACTATCGTGCTAACTATTATTCGTTTTGTTCTCATCTTAGCTCTAAATATAACTCGCACGATGTCAAAGTCAATAAATGGTTGGCCGAGCAAAATGCTGCCCTCAACGAACAATTGAACATGGACTATCGTCGTTCCAGTCGCAGTTCAACGGGGCAAGCGCAAATGCCAAAAGCGTCTCCCCAACAACAACCGCCAATACAACAACAGCAGCCGCAACAACAGCAACAACAACAGCCACAACTTGCTGGCCCCCAGAGTCTTACTGGTGATGAGCCTGTGCCAGTTATAAATAAACAAACTGGAAAGCGATTAACCGGAAATAAGGCACCACAATTAAAGAGGTTAATGCAGTGGTAAGTGAAAAAGTTTTATCCCTTCTATGCTATTCTATAGTGCATCGTGTTGTTTTAAATCATTTGTTTAATCGTTGATGTTATTGTCTATTTTCAGGCTAACAGACAATCCGACCTACGAAGTCGATCCCAAATGGTTGGAGCACATGCAAAATCCCATGGCAGCACCGTCACCAAAGTCAAATCTAATGGACACGAGTAGTTTCAGTGGTGGAGGCGGTGGCGGAAGTAGCAGCAAAAATCATGGTGGTCGACCGTCGTCGACATCTAGCAATGCATCGACCAGCAGTCACTCCCAACAACAGCAGCAGCAGCAACAACAACAGCAGCAGCAGCAATCCCAGTCGAAGAAATCAAGTAGACAGAGCGCTATTGATCAAGCAAATGCAATGCAATTTGGTGGGTTAGCTGGACTTAATCCGAATCTACTCTCTGGCATTCCCGGATTGGGTGGCTTTGATCCGAAGAACTCTCTGCTGATGCCGTTTGCAGGTATGCCCGGTCTAGGTAGTATGTCTGGTTTGGGTAACCTAAACAATATGAATTTGTTTGCCAATCTCGCTGGATTGGGTGGCCTGGGTAACCTGGCCGGCATGGACGCACAAAGTTTGGCAGCTCTAATGGCAGCAGCCGGTACTGGACTGGGAGGTTTAGGTGGTGCTACCACATCATCAGGCGGAGGTGGTGGGGGCGGCAAAGCAAGCGGCTCGCAATCGAGTAAGAAGAGCAAAAACAATGACAATTCTCAGCAGAGCAGTAGTTCATCGCAGGGTGGAGGAGGACAAGGTGGATCGAGCGGTGGTGGAGGAAGTAAAAATATTCCCACCTCGAGTGCATCGTCGGCCGCTGGAAATAGTGCTTTTCCATTCTTGTTCCCCAATCCGGGGTTATTGTATCCCCCATTGGGATTAGGTGGTTTGAATCCGTATTCCCTTGGATCTGGCTTGTCCGCCTATGATCAGTTGGCGCAACAATATAACTTGCTTAACGGTGGCAACAATCCACCGACATCTTCATCGTCGACATCGAAAAGCTCGCATCAATCCCAAAGCAAATCAAGTAATTCACGCTCGAACGCTATGAGCACAGCGAATATGGGTGCATCCACATCGACTTCGAGTAGTGGACGCGGACGTAGCTCAGCATCTAGCCGCGCTGCAGCCAATGAAATGGCACAATTGTCGAGCTTATTGATGGGCAATGCAGATCCACATCTTTTGGAATCGTTGAGTCGCATGGCGGGCATGGATTTGGGACAGGCTTCAAGGTTGATGAGCAGTCTTGGCGCACCACCGCCAAGCACGTCGTCGGAGAAAAGATCTTCGGCTTCGTCTGCAATGTCTTCGAAGGAAGCGCAGGAGAAACAAGCGGCTAAAGAGCAACAGAAGTGGATGGAGAGTTTGGCACGTGGGGCTCTACCGCCAGATTTGGCCACATTGCAAGCCTTTACTCAGGGCAAACTGCCATCAAGTTCTCAGACATCCTCGTCCAGCAAGGGTGGTTCTAAGAGTTCTTCATCGTCACAGTTGCCGCAAATGTCGATGGCGGGAGATCTTAGCCAGGCATTCCTTGCCGAAATGGCTGCTCAGGCTATGGCCGCTGCTGCTGGATCTGGGCCACTGTCAATGGGTGCCGGAAGTGGTATGGGTGGAGGTGGTGGTGGAGGCAGCAGTAGCAAACGAAGTCGCGACCAAGAAATGAAGGATGCCTTTGAGCAGTTTAGCAAGCAACAGATGGACTTGTATACACGC
This sequence comes from Cheilosia vernalis, assembly GCA_949126925.1. Taxonomy (NCBI): domain Eukaryota; kingdom Metazoa; phylum Arthropoda; class Insecta; order Diptera; family Syrphidae; genus Cheilosia; species Cheilosia vernalis. The sequence goes on from OX421362.1 coordinate 12,030,807, forward strand.
ACATTAGGGCTCGGCTCTGGAATTTCGTTGATACCAACATCATCGTCTGGTTCATCCAGCCTTAATGATGACCACAAGTCGAAACGTTCGCGCTCCGATAGTCACACGTCGAGTAGTTCCAAAGATGATCTAAGCGGTGGTCTCCCACTAAATCTTGGCTCGATGAGCAACATTGAGAAGAGTCTCCGCGGCATGAGCGGTGGCGGAGGTGGGCGTGGCGGTGACGGCGGCAGCAGTAACAGCAGCCGTGACGGAGGTGGCGGTGGCAGCGGAATGGGTGGTGGTCTTTCTGGTTGTGATCCAATAGATAAGGTGACCCTTACGCCTCTAAGTTCAGCTGGTATCGCAGCAAATCTTCCATCACAAACGACGATAACCATTGCCCCACCGATCAGCTCCGGCGCCAGCACAAGCAGCGATCGTAGCGAACGCAGTGAGAGTCGTATAAGTCTCACCATTACGAATGCAGCCGATGCTGCCAAATTACCACCACCATACGAGGAGGCTGACGAGTTGATTATCCAACCGATACTGAAGAAGCTACCGCCGGGAGGCAGTGGTGGTGCCGATGGTAGTGATGATGCCTATAACATGGAAGAGCGTCGCTCGTCAAGTCGCTTGAAGAGACCCCGATCGAGTGCTGACCACTCACTAGATGCCCCTCCTGAGAAGAGGAGAGAGTTGCGGTCAACAAGGCACACCCGCCAGAGTGGACCGAACTCGGAAACTCTAAACCTTTCAACGAGTAGCGAAAACGATACCGATAAAGGAGATCAGTAGGGAAGACAGAATCTACGGAGGAGTGCACGTAATAAAAAAGATGAACAGACGAAGTATACCAAGCCGAACAAGATTAACAAAAAAATAACAAAGAAGTAAATGTGTTGTTCTGCTGTGTTTTGTGTGGATCATCTCCCTATTCAAACGCTTAATATATTTGTAACTTATTTCTTATTATTTGTATTCAATGTTTGTATAACGTAACAAAATATAATGTTTACATTTATATATTTTTTTAATTTGACATTTCCCTAACCACATTTATATTTTTTTGTTTTTTATTTTTGTTTGTAAGTGTACATAGTTTTTAAGTAAAAATATTGTAACGCATCTCCCTTTCGAAGTACAATGAAGGCAAAACTCAAAATCCTACACTGTTTCCAAACCAGAAACATATTTATTTACAAACTACTGAAAGAGAGGTGTATTTCGTAAAACACGAAGGTTCTTCAATGGCAAATAATCATTACATGGACTTGAATGTTTGCTTTTTATTTGTTTTAACTTTCGTTTGAAAATATAATACATAATTGTAGTATACACACGTGTATTAGGTATGTAGATTTTTTCAATTTACTTTTAAATATAATACATAGGAACAGTTAATATGTAACAACATTCAACTACGAAATCGTTTAAACAATATTCTATTCTAGACAAACAAATTAACAAATTACCGTCGTAAATAAATATAGAAACGATAACCAAACTGAACAGTGAGGGCGTGTTGGAGTGCTGAAAAGTGTGGTGGCAATTTGTTGCTGCTCTATTGTGTCGCCACACGTTTTCAAAGATTCTCCATGGCAAAAAAAAAAAAAAAATACATTATGTTGCTGAAAAGTGAAGAAAGAATAAACTGACTGACAGACTGACCGACTGACTGACACTGTATGCTGCTGTTGAACAAACAAATTAATGTACTAACCACAAGAGAGTTGTTTTGTTTTCTTTTATTGTAAATGTAGAACTATTTTCGTTTGCATGGATCTTCTGATTTCAAATTTGAGAAATAACTCTTTTGGAAAGATAATTGTAATTATATGTAACAGATGCATGCTGACATCATTATTATTTATTGTTTATAATTGTCGTCATTCGAAACAAGAAGAGGGTACGAAGAGAGTGAGTAAAATTACAAAAAAAACTAAACATACCGACATTACATACATTAATTATCATTAAACACATAAATTTCCATCTGAAAACCACAAGCGAAACAAAAAATTACAACAAATAAAGGCATGTTGAGGAAATTCCATCAAATATTGTGATTAAAAGTAAAATAAATGAATATTTTGTATAAAAAAAGCAAAAGAAAAAAAATATAAATAAGCTAGACAAAAGAAAAACATGCTTAAAATGAAAACCCACATAGTTTCCAAACTTAAACAATTTAAATATATATAATTATAGATACATTATGACGTAATTATTACAAAAAGAAAAAAAAAATAAGCGTAGGACTCTCTCCCCCAATTTTTAAACCTTCTACTATGTAATTATTCAATTTATTGCAGTTTTCATTTTATTAACTTTATTTTTATGTAAAATATATAATTTTTTTAGTAAAACAAAAAAAATGACAAGCCCTAGTAACCCAAAATTAAACAAAAAAAAAAACTAGTTTTCATAACAAAAAACTAAGAAAAAAAAAAAAAAAACAACACGCGAATGATATTTATCAACCGAGAGAAATATTACCTATATAAACCTAAACCATATATGTAATAACAAATTTAACGATAATAAACAAATATGTATTTAAGTCAACACTCAACAGAGAGACACTGGCAACAGGAGGATGGCGCCCAGCCATTTACAGTCCGTTTCTAATGTCCTGGCTGTGTATAAGTTATTTTAAAGTTTTTGCTGCTGACTGATATCTGAAGAACACTCCTAATCGCGTTTACAACTTTGACCGAAACTTCGATAGTAAATTTTGTCTTCTTCAATTGAAATTTCCCATTCTGCTGCTGTTGGTTTTCAATTAATGAACACCGAATTCACCATCAACTTTTGGTCATTTTGTAAAATTAGAAACGCCCTGTAAAGCTGTCGTATTCACTCTTGTGTAATGTCTTTTTAATTTTTATTTTGATTTATCGAAGAAAAGGAACATGTTTTCATTTTTTACAATTAAATAATTTTCTTTCCTTTTTAATTTTAAAATGTTAAGTATAAATAGAATTAAATAAATAAAATTAGCTATTACAAAGTTTAAATTAAACAAATGACTTTGAAATATATAAATACATCATTATTGACTACAAAAAGAAACAAAAATAAAAATTACAAAAAAAAAAAAAAAAAATCAACAAAATTATATAAAATGAAAATGAATTCAAAACGTAAACAATAAAAAAAATCACTTAAAAAAATGCAACCACTTGGGTTTTCTTTGGTCCTTCGTTTTTGAGGAGGCGTATGTGGGCTTCTACTTTTGATGAAATGTTTTTAAGGTAAGCTGACGCAAGTCGTACACTATAACGCGGCCAACTTATGAATGCATTTGAAGAAATATCGTAATTAAGTCGTTTTCTTTGCGCCTTCCTAATACCTAAAAAATACTTGTCTTAACTTGAAATGCTATAAAACACGAAATACCTAGATATATGCGCTAACGCCCTTAAATATATGTATTACAATTAAGTCTTGAGGTGGTCAAACAAATCCGCGCATGGTGTCGCCAAGGCCATTGGACGCCATTTGACAGCAAGAGGTCTGGGCAAATTCTTATGCTGTTTTCCATTGGTTTCTGTAATCCAATGGAACAAGAAAACTGCTTCTCATTGAATCAACAAAAGTATTTGTGAAATGGTAAAAAAATAATCTACGGCAGCTGTCACCTGACTTGAATCAAATGCATAAACTTCACTTGTGCGAGTGCTTCTTGAGTGGATTCTGGACTTCAAATCGGGAAGCGAAATTCTCAGAATCACCAGAAGAGTATTTTTTTTGTGCCAATGGAACGGTTTCAGAAGTGATTTTTTCGATTGTAGACTCCCGGACGCTTCTTTTAACATTAAGCATTAAACTAAGTAGGGAACTACTCAGGAGAGGCACTCAAAGAAATCCTGCTAGGGCACTTCATAGAAAACATGCAAATTAATAGATTTAGACTGGAAATAGTTGCAAGCAGATATAGATGTAGGGGCAACTGTCGAGGCACCCTGCAATTACATTCAACGTTACATCATTACACATTCAATCAATGCTTCTACTGTTGTTTAGCTTTTGTTAAAAGCTCATCATTTCTGGCTATAAATATGAGACACAGAGATTAGCAGTTCTTCTTTTTTTCTTTTTTTTTCTCCGCCGTAAGCTGTTTTATTTATCTTTATACCTACACATCTCAATTATACCTATTGCAATTTGAATTTCTTTTTTCTAACATTAAAATCTATTGAATTAAATGATCTTTTATTCATTGGGGACGTTCGGATTCGTAGTTTAGTAAGTCTGACAGCTGTCTGACTAGATGCGTCTCAGTTTTTATTGGCCCAGAGTGTTCACGTGTATAGTTTTTGCAGTTGACGTTTATGGAGGGGAAGCCGACCAATCTAGTCAAGAAAATCCTGCCTGCGTACTCAGTTGACATTTCGAAGAGTCAAATTTAAAATAAACAGAGTGGCCGTTGGAGAATTCTGAGGAGTCGAAAAAAGGCGCGAAGAGAGAAAAAGGTGTGGTTTCTAAGGCCACTCTGGTAATTTAGAATTTTCACATGATATTTAACAACCATTAGTTCGCATAACATTATAAATAGTGTAGTGATTGTCAGCCGTGTTACATTTTAAATGTACTTTTTGAAAATAGCAATTTATTAAAAATTTATGAAGGGGCTTTTCCAAATAAAAAAGCGCAAATTCAAACAAAGGTAACGCTGGCCGCGAGAATACAAAAACAATTCAACTTGCTTAGTCAACGCGTTCGGATTCATAGTCACGACCAATCTAGTTGACGTTTTACATAAACTAGGTATCCGAACGTCCCCATTCTCTACATTTATACAACTACATACTGTGTGACTGCGAAGCAATATCGCTCAAGCGAAGGGAGTTTTTGGGTAGGTACTTTTTCCGTTTTTTTATGTTAGATAGACCACCCGGACTACAATGGGCTACTCCGTTTGTGTAAGGAGATTGGGTGTTTGGTGTCACCTTAAAAGATGGTTTCCATATTCCACTTCTACAATTCAGAGACTTTCTTGTGTCTCTTTCAATGACTGCTGGCTAATTTGTTGGTCGCAATCGCCTTAAACTTTATATAATAAAGCTTGTGAAATCATTGTTACGGATCATCTTTTTTTCATGTATGGACTCCAATAAAAGCTGTAACGTAGGTAACTTATTATTATTGCTGCATTTACACGGTCACTCATTCCTTACACGGAAGATTGAAGGGATGCTAAATACTAAATAGCCGTGTGACTGAAAGGGACAGCATCAGCATAACACACAAAAAAAAAGGTGACACGTATTTAGGTCAGCCATCTTCTTTACGTGGTAGGATGTAGGAATTATAGGAAAGCTCCGCATGTTGATATTTTTATATTGATGGCTAAAGAATTTCCGCGCTCATATAAAATAATATGGCTTCCGGAAGTGATGAACGGACAAATACTTATTTATTTCGTGTACCTAACTGATTGATGAATTATTAGTTTAATTTACTGAGACTAATTACCACTCTCATTTCACGCGTTTCAAATCAGAAATAGAAATGTTTTCAAGCAATTGCAGAAATGTTGGTGGCCGGCAATTTTGTTTATTTTCGTTTCCATAATTATGGGTAGAACAATAATAACACTAGGTGTCTGATTTGTGATCTCATTCTTACGTATTCTTATTAGCTGAATACTTGGTATTTCGATAAAAATGCTGTACACAATACGTTAGAAGATCGTACTTTATTCAAAATTGTTTTAAATAGGAATTTGTTATGAAACGAACGTCTTTTTAAACAGTTGGAAAACTTAAATTTAGCGAGGGAATTTCGTGCGACACTGTGCAATCTTGCATCTGAATCCGCTGTTTTGGGCGCCACTATTTGTTTCCAGATGAGTGTCTCGAGTCTCGACCAGGGTTCGAAAACAAAGTTAATTACGCGCATTGAAATAAAAATATTTCGAAAATGTAAAACCTTACCTAAGTTTAAAAATTGGTCTAGTGGATTCGAACAGGCGGACAAAAACGCAACTAATAAGGTTCCGTTTTTCCCCTTTGGGTAGGTACGGGAGTTAAAAAGGAGGATGCGTCCAAAATAGAGCGTAGTAGTAGATAACTGTAGTAAATCAACTTGTCAACTCAGTTTTAAGTTGCCTGAGAACCGGGTAAAGAAGACAGTAGACCTTGCGAAGAAATTACTGAACTAAAAATAACAGCAGTTGATTTTGAGTAAATATTAAACTATTTGTTTCAAATGCATAATTGTATCCATAATAAACGTAAGGGTGTGCTGTCGAATGCCTTAGTGTTGATAAAAGATCCGTGAACATTTGCAACAAAGATCATCGCATAAATCTTTATTTCCGGGATTATTCTCCTATTACAATAAATCATTCTTTATAAGTCGTAAATCTGCGTCCGTCTGCACACAAGTATGCATTCATGAAGAGGAAGATAATGCATTCACGAGCGTATTTAAAAAAAAAAAACTAAGAGCTTATTTTGTAATATACAAATTAATAGAAAATCCATAAGCCTCTACAAATCACTTAACTGTGATACAAAACTACGCGGATAGAAATAGAAAAAAAACTTAAACAAATTTCTAGTTTCCCAAGCTGGGTACTTAAACGTTCGCTCATTCTTTCCATTTATAACCACAAAGTATTAACTTTCAAAGTTAATTACTACTACTTACTTACTTACTACTTACTTAACGGGCTCCCGACCCGTGAAGAGTCTCTGCCTGAGACACGCTGCTTCCAGTTTGCCAGACCAAGCGTGTAGAGCGTACATTTCGTCCTTCGAGTTAGGAGTTTAGAGCCCAATTGTTTTGCCAAACCGAAGTAGCAGCGGTTTCCTAGGGTAATTCTTCGCCTGATCTCCACTAGGGTGTCATTCGTGGAGTTCATATTTACACCGAGGTAGATGAACTCCTTAACTACCTCGAAATTGTTGCTATCAATAGTGACGTTTTGTCCTAGGCGGTGGACAGATGCGTTTTTGTTTGTTGATAGCATATACTTGGTTTTGTCCTCGTTTACTTCAAGGCCAACAAATTTCGCCTGTTCCTCAATCGCCGTAAAAGCCTCAGTCACGGCACGCTGGGAGCGACCGATGATGTCGATATCGTCCGCATACCCCAGTAGCTGAACGGATCTGTTGAAGATAGTGCCTTCCGTGTTGACACCTGCCCTGCGCACTATATGCTCCAGCACGAGATTGAAGAAGTCACATGAAAGCGCATCTCCTTGCCGAAATCCGGTGCATGTTTGGAATATTTCGGAGGAGCTACTTCAAATTGCACGTAGCAGCGCGTGTTCTCCAGCGTTACGCGACACAGCTGGATCAGTTTTGCCGGGATCCCAAATTCGGCCATCGCCATATAGAGCTCCTGACGATGAATGCTATCATATGCGGCTTTGAAGTCGATAAATAGGTGGTGAGTCTCGACTTGAAATTCATTGGTCTTTTCCAGGATTTGCCTCAGTGTGAAAATTTGGTCTATGGTCGATCTGCCGGGCCGGAAGCCACACTGGTATGTGCCGATTAGTGTGTTGCAGAACGGTTTAAGACGTTCACACAGTACGTTGGATATGATCTTGTATGCGACATTAAGCAGGGATATGCCTCTGCCTCGGTAATTCTTGCAGGACATAGGATCGCCTTTTTTATAGATGGGACATATGGAGTTGATAGCCCAGTCATCGGGCATACTTTCTTCCATCCATACTTGGTTGATGATTTGGTGCATGCGCCCTACCAATAGTTAATTACATAAAAACAAAAAAATGTGATAGGTAAGTGATATCGCCTTCCCCTCTAACGAGGAAAGTATTTCATGTTTTATTACCTGCTCGGGTGATTGCCCATTTACATAGTCTGCTGACTGACACGCTGTTGTCATTGAAACGTTGTACTTCGTAGACGCGTTCGTGTGAGAAATTGATTTTTTTCATTATAATATGACACATTGTCCCTTTTATTACCTAACATCATGATTACAGCTTTTAATTGTCTTCATTTCGTTTCCATAACAATCACATTTCAGTCCCATCCAATGATGGATTCAATAGTGGTTAACTCCACGCCATAAATGCGGGTAACCCTTGTGCTTTCCCATTAAATAAAACACATTGAATTATAAAATATTGTAATTTCCTTTTTATTTGCAGCTCTAAATATATGCAAAATATGTATATAATGTATAAAGTACTTGAAAGTATATAATAATAATAAAAATCATGTCAAAGAAAGAATGCGATAAGTGCCCAAGAGAATACAAATTCTAGTAACCAAACCGGATCAACACTGACAATTCAAATTTCTTTGACGTCGCTTGTATGCAGGTATTTGAAAAATTCCTTAATATCTTTCTATAACGCGTTTATCTATCGATCGCTATCTACACATATAAAATAAAACTGAAAAAAAGTACACACAACTTCAACTTAACTTTGGCTTATTGGCTATGAAAATAAGCCCTTTTCGGTGTCTGCTGTCTCTGTGGCCTACAAGAACTGCAAGAACATTGACTGATCACAGGCCTCCTCCAGCATCGCCTGTTGTTTTTCCTTTTCTTCGGGCGTGAGTTCGCGCACTAGCTCATCGAAGCTATCGTCAAAATCCTGCGGGAATTCTTGACTGCCAAACGGTTCGGTTGGGTGCTCCCCAATTATAACTCTTATATCGTTCGTAAGTGATTCAGCTGCCTTAATCTGTTCATAAATCGCCTCGGACAGTTCAAGTGTTCGCTTCAGGTCGAGATTGCCCGACAATTCGTTGACATGTTTCAGTATCTCGTTGAATTCGTACTGGTTATCGATGATTATGTCCGTTTGCTGATCTAAAATTGCCACACTCACTAGCAGCTGGTAGTTTGGACATGGCAATCGGGTCCACAGGCATTCCCATAACTTTAAAACATCGTCGGTTGAGAACTCTCGCTTAAACCAAACCAACAGCCAACGGAAACAGAAGTACATGTTATCTGAGTCATGAGTCTTCATGTACTGGAACAACCGGGGATTGGCAAACTCGAGCAATCGTCTCAGTTGATTGAACTGATTCTTCATGCCAGCCTGATCGATGTCGAAATTGGCAAAAACCATGTCCATGAAGCCAACAAAGCACCAGAATGCATCAACTTCGTTTCCTTGAATGGCGAGAATCGGTGCTAGTAGATCACTCATTCCTTGTACATAGCCGAGGTCAAAGTTGTACATTACGTACGTCATGAGGATGCCCTGCAAGACCATCAGATTTGGGTTGTCCTCACCGGCAAAGAATTCTTGGGTGCGATCTGTGCGCTTTACATCCTTTTCTATTTGACACTTTCGGTCGCGATAGCCCGAGAAGTTGTGCTCTTGTATTGGTGTCATCGACAGCCATTGCGCTTTCATGCTGTAGTATTCCATTGATTTTTCTTTGCGACGCTTGACACGTTCCACGTCGGTATCATCCCAGTGATAGTAGTTGAGGAGATACTTCCAAACTTCGCTGCGCAGACGGTTATCGACGCCACCACGGAATATGATTTCCCGGATGCGAGTTGGATCGGAAATACGCCCGTCTGGCGTTTGAAACTCCCTCCATTGTGCTTCGCTAAGTGGGGAAGCTTTGGAAAAGGGTGAGAGTTTATTATTTAGTTTCTAAAAGTGGGCATGTACCTGTAAAAAATTAACTCTATTAATGGAAACTATTCAAAGTGATTGGCCGGTGGCCGGCCAAAGTGAATTTCTCAGTTCGAAAAGTCACCGCGCAATAGGATGCGATCGAAGAAAATGCGAGTCCCTAGCTACGTATCTCAGAAGGAGGGTGGAGCAGCATTTTGTTTATTACAGTGACATTAAAACTCAGCTCTTTAAATTCCTTTTGCAATTTTTTTTAGATATAAACCAACTCACAAGTAGGTACTCACGAAATGCACTCAAATGGTATTGAATTTAATTTTTTTGTTATCATCGGCCGTTGACATTAAATTCAACTGCTATCTGCAAGCTGTTTATTTTTGTATACCACTTGATAAATCCATGGTGTATGCTAATTTGTGCCCTCAATCTGTTGACAAACAAATCACAAAGCATCAACATCAGCTGATTCTACGTTGAGATTTGTGATTTGCACCAGGAAACCTTATAAAGAAAACTTTCCACGAAAAGGGCAAAAATCATTGTGCGTTGAGTGGCTGCAGTTGAGCTCATATAACCATATTTTAGTTATCACTTTATCAGCTAACGCCCGCGTGCATAGTGCACAAACTAAATCTGGTGTTGAATACATTACGTAATTATCTACATATCACCGAAGTCATTGCATACACTCCGTAGAGAAAGTGAGCATGAGTAATGTTTAATTCTTATCCCATATTTATCTGTTATAAATAAAAGTGTACTGCACTGTTCCCAATACTGACGGAAATACTAGAAAAACACAAAGTCCGTAATCAAGGTCAACAACGCAATAAACCGAGCTTGTTCAGCTTTGTTTACATGACTCACCTCTTTCAATAATCTTCCTCTCGGGCAAAACATTCGGTATAACTTCCTCGTTGCTCTCGTCGTCCTTTGGCGACTCCTGTTCTGGAGTTACCTCGCGACTATTGTCTCCATTCAATACCTGATAATCCTCACTAGGAGTCGGTCTAGACCTTGGCTGAGGTCTATGAAATGGCGGTTGCACGTAGTCTGGAAAGTTCACCAAAAACCCAACCAACTTGTTGGGCAACCAGCTCTCGGACGGAAGTGAACTGGCCTTGATCTCTCCAATGTCTAGCTCAGCAAAGGTTTTCTTCAGTTTTTGCGTTTCTGTGCTGAGGACAACAAATTCATCTCGATTGGACTGCGATATATCCAATATGTGCAGTTGTCGCATTGATCGGACAAACATATCGGCGTTTCCGTGCTGAAAGAAGTACTCACTGTGCAACGCACCACTGTCTCTTTTAATCAGCCGTATAGTCTGACCACGATTTTTCACTTCAATGGAACGCAATTCCTCCAGATTGCAACGAATGCATCGCGCTTTGGGTACATTTTCCGGTTTCGTGTTGAATACACGACACTCGGAAGTGGTACGTGTTCGACGTGATATGGTGTCAACTAAGGCCCAATCACCTTGATCTTGAGTATCATCGGCGATTAGGATGTTCTCATTTGGATGCCATTCAATGTACTTTCGCTTGCTTGGCGAATATTCAACCACACTTAGTGACCCGCTGGTATTAAGGTCAGATATATATTCAGCGCTAGCCTGCTTCAAAAGAACGCCATCGTGTGTGCAGAGTATCTGTACATGAATATAACATTGAGAAATTATTATTGATAAGCTATACAAAGTGCGTGAGATAAGGAAGAACAAAAAAAAATTAATGCAAAAGGGCGACTTACCTGTGCCAAGCCAATTGGTTCATCTAATGGCGTTGGAGATTGCTGCTGGCTTTCGATACTCGTACGCATTAAATGCATTTGACCAGAATCATATCTAACCGATTCTAGCATTGTGATTAGAAGATTCACAAACTTTTAATTTCGGGAAACTCAATAATTTGCAGACAATTATGCGTATTTTATCGTACCAATCAGTAAATTACAAGCAGCTGACTATTTTTTGTTGTAGAAAATAGCTTTGTTTTCATTTTACTGTCAAAATTGTATGACGTAGCTGGGTCAAGCGTGGTAAGGTAGGGCTGTACAAATTGACCGAGTTCAGTAAAGTGAATAGGAATTTGCATATTATGAGTGCTGCGTCGCAAAAAGCTATTTTTATAAAAAAAAATCGAATTGTTTGTTAGCTAGCTCTAGAGGTTAAATAATTAAAATTTAGAGGGACGATTTTGAATAGGTGTTTGAGGAGTTACCTCAGTTTAACATCTGCAAATGCGATCGTATTACATAAGAAAAGATTAGATGTTACAACTTTTGTTCGATTTACAAAACATGGAATAAACAGCAGAATACGGATAAATCAAAATTTGACAACACAAAAAAATGTAAACTGAGATTTGTCCAATGTTATGTCGTTCTCGATTTGGCAAACATTTTATATTTTTGAGAACAAATAACATAATTTTTGATCGAGATTGCTTTTCATGTTCGATTTTGCCAAAAAAATCTGTGTTTTCTTTTATCTTAAGCCCTTGAGAAATCTCTATTTCTTCTCAGATTTACACATACTTCCACTAATACCAATGTGTATGATACACAACTGGCTGTTACGAATTATTCATAGTTGGAAGGATTGTTTTTTTAACTGAATGAAAGCGTATGGAAATGAGTTTTTAAATTAATTTATTGCGAAATGCGTTATTATAAATGTGTGAAAATCAATGAAATCGACTTTCAGTGCAAGTGAAGTAATGTTTTTTTTTTTTGCCAACTCAATACACAAAAGAATCAATAAAATTACTAGTTCATGTTCGATTTGGCATCATAAGCCTGAAATCTTAGATCAAAGCGAAGCCAAATCGAAAACGTCGAAAACGACATAAAACACACGAATTGCCGAACACACACAATGTCGGTAACTTAGACTTACCACCGCACCCAACTTCACACTTACAGTTGACAACTTAAACATGAGACGTCAAAACGGTGTCAAAAAGTAGTAAATTCTCCACACGTGTGGTAAACATTTTATTTTCGTTTAATAATTTCTCGTTTTTTTTAATAGAATGAGTGACAACGAGTCCGAGGCCAATCAGCAAACTTCCACTGAACCAGTGGAAAATGCATGGGCTTTGAAAATACCCGAGTTCAAGTCGGATCACAACCCGCACGGTATGTCCGAAGAAAGTTCCTTTGCTACACTCTTCCCAAAATATCGCGAGAAATACCTGAAAGAAGTATGGCCCCTCGTTCAGCAAGTTCTTACCGAGCATCAGCTTAAAGCGGAACTCGATCTGGTCGAAGGTAGCATGGTAGTGAAGACAACCCGCAAAACCTGGGATCCATATATCATCATTAAAGCTCGAGACATGATTAAATTGATGGCCCGCAGTGTTCCATTCGAACAAGCCAAACGTGTGCTAGAGGACGAAATCGGTTGTGACATCATTAAAATCGGTAGCTTGGTGCGCAAGAAGGATAAATTTGTAAAAAGGCGACAACGTCTCATCGGCCCAAATGGAGCAACACTCAAATCCATTGAACTCTTGACAGATTGCTATGTTTTGGTACAGGGCAACACAGTCTCTGCCCTTGGTCCGTATAGAGGTCTTCAGCAGGTTCGAGATATCGTCGTGGAAACAATGAACAACATTCATCCCATTTACAACATCAAGGCTTTGATGATCAAGCGCGAGTTGTCCAAGGATCCTAAGCTGGCTAATGAGGATTGGTCACGTTTTCTGCCCAAGTTCAAGAACAAGAATATCAGCAAGAGGAAGCAACCGAAGAACAAAAAGCCAAAGAAGGAGTACACTCCATTCCCGCCAGAACAACCTGAAAGCAAGGTCGACAAGCAGCTGGCATCCGGTGAGTACTTCCTCAACAAGGAACAGAAGCAGGTCAGGAAGAACAAGGAGCGTGAGGAGAAACAAGCAGTTGCTGCTAAGAAACAAGAAGAAAAGCGTAGCAAAGATTTCATTCCACCTGAGGAGCCATCACGCAAGAGAAAGTCAGACGAGGGTTCGACTGAAAAAGTAGACGTGACGGCATTAAAGGCGAAACTGGTGAAAGCGAATAAGAAGATGAAAGTAAAGTAACAACAGGAACATATTGCACTAGAGTTAGGAGCTAGATTTTAATAAAGATATAGATGTATGCAAATGGCGTTTTGTATTTGTTTGTCTGCAAATTTTTGTAATCTCCGTGGCGAAGAAGCGGCCGGGAATCATTACCGCAAAAGATAACACATAATTACAGAATACGTGTTAATAAACCTGCTACACAGGACATAGGTGATTGTATTTGTTTTGCAGTTTCTTGTTTGCTAGTGTTCTAGCTAATATATTTCGAAGTCGATCCCACTAATAGTAGTAGTTCTTCCTTATTCCAATTTATTCTAGTACAATCTTGACTTGAGTACTATAACACAGCACTAATGAATTCTTTAAAACTTTTGACATACCAGAATCGGCAATACAGTTTCGTGTCTTGTTTTGTTTTATTCGGTGGAAGTTTTACTTTTCTACCTAAAATTTGTGTTATCCTTTGGAATAAAATGCAGAATCCACCCCCTACAAAGTCCACACATCCACAGAAATCAAAAACAAAATCCAGGCTCAGTAAACGACAACGGCAGCGTCGCCGAAACAAACAAAAGTTGCTGATAAACAACCAAAACAAAACTCAATCGCATATCCCCTCCAGGCGAAGTAATTTACAAGTACAAAATGGCGCAGATGTTTGGCGTAAAGCTTACGAAAATGCTGTAAGATGGCACGGAGAACACCAAAGTAATTTTTGGCGTCATGCGGCGGAAAATCTTCAAAGAGAGAATCAAATGTTGCGGCAAAAACTAATTTCAAATCATGCTGCGAATTTCAAACAGGATTACTATGAAACTTCCGGTTCCGACGATGAGGAAGCAAAGAAGGAAACAATTTCAATAAAAGAAGAAACGCAACGAGAAAATGATGCAATTGATGTGCAGTATCTGGAATTTTTGCAAATAACTTTTAAACATCGCGAGGAAATGCGACTAAAGCGACAGGCAGAAGAATTGGAACCGGTAGATATTCCTCCTGATTTGCCTGAGAAAATCGCTTAAGATAATTTGTATTCTTTGTTTGTTTTTTTTTTTCGTATATAATGACGTGTCCTGTGTGAATTTAGTGTATCAAATAAAAAATGCTTCTGTAAATTCCGACCAAGTTGTAATTACCGTTTACAACATAACTAGAGAATAATGTAGTCTGGTTCATCCAAGAATTGTACAAAATAAGGCTTTTATATCAACTGTCAAAGGTGAGTAAACTGGGACTTCTTCTACGTCGATGTCTTGCCTAGATACACAAATTGACTGCTCAAGCATCGGGAAAATTCTAATAGGGATAGGTAAAAAGATACAAAGATAGATGTGCAGAGTTACATAAATACCAGCGTACCTGCCAAGATCTTTAAAGACTTCGACAAAGAAATTCCCCTGCAACTAGGTTACAAAGTCAACTACCAGTGCATGTCCTCATGATTTGGGGTCCACGTCCACGAACTGTGTGCAGCGAAATGAAAAACCATAGCAAGTACCACTTAACCTTCCACCCGCACTCGCAGCTAATTGAAATATAACTTTGACCCAATCCCATTTCCAAATAGTTTACATTCGTGCTCTGGGCCAATTAACTCATCCACGATCTCTTCCTATACCAATCAAACCGGCAATCTAACTGACTATTTTCACTTAGCCAGCATTTCCCCCATAAATCATCTCACGAGGTAACCGAAAAAGAAAATTCAATTTTCTTCTTCAAATGCAAAAAGTTCTACAGCGTTCCGGGCCCTGCTCACCCGAGCTAGACTGTTCAGAGATAGCTTCATCGCGACTTTCAGATTTAGTTATTACGTCGCGTCAGTTCAGTCGGACCGTGGCATCGCAGTCGTCCTTTCGCCATCATGTCATATGAGACTCCATCGATACTTTTGCACAGAGGTGCACCTGACCTATTCATCTTGTTGCGGTAGTGTACCGCCCCTCTTATTCATGGCCAGTGCATTAGTGCATCGATGCAGTAAAATATGGAACACCACTACCATGTTGATTGCTCAGCGCATAGCTGTAAGTTGTGTGAGGTATATAGGTGCCTCTTGCCGTTCTGTGCTTGTTTTATGTTGTGTTCCGTCGACCTTTCTCTAGTTTTGCTCTCAAGCATCATCGTAGTTCCACATCCATGTGGTTTGGTTCTGTACTGTGGAATTGAATTTCATTTTGTAGCGTTCGGTTTGGGTAATTTAATTTTGCGCTAAGCTTGCCAAGCGAACGGAATGTAATCGTCTGGTCATCAGATTCCACCATCATCGGCACGTAGTGGGGCTGGGCCGGCCTTCTATGGCATTCCTTGTGCAACAGAATCTATAGTTGGTATATACACAGGTGGCTCACGACTCTGTGTGCGATGCGAGTTGTTTTTCTATTAGGAGTCGATTATCCAATAATTCAGTGCTTTATGACCACTTCCAAACATGTGGTTCTGTCAGAGGAAGGATATCTAACAGCAGATATCTGAGCTCGAAAGAATAATTTCCTATTGTGAGTTGCATACAGTAACAGGTAACAGCATGTGTATGACTTCACAGCTGTAATTGTGTTTCTGAGTTAGTGTTTTGACAGCGAGTAAATGAGGAACAAGTCCGATGTCCGAGTACGGATGATGCATATCGCGGCAGGTAATTGAGGCAACACATCCGATAAAGTCAGTTTGATAGAATTATTTATGAATTGGCCGCGTGTTGTTATTACATAACTACAACGATCTATGATGGTTCTCAGAAGAAGCACAATCTTCCCACTTTAGGGGAACCAACTCCCTTGTCAATGGACTAGAGAAGTGTGAAATTTGAGCAGCAACTCTGAGGTATGTATATGTATAACATATTAACAATATGGCCAACAGAGTTGAGTACGATTTCAAGGATCTGATGGCAAGGCGGTTATGGATGATAATGATTTTGTTTGGGATATCTAATGAGGTCAGGGGCATTTCGGGAGTCTGCAAATTTATACCCATTGTGGTGGGCACAACATTTTTCGGATTCATTCTAAGAAGACATATTGGGTGTAGGTGTGGGTGGGTTGGAGCTTATAGGTAATCAAATCATGTCAAAAGTTATTGGGCACATTGGAATGTAACCTTCACGGAAAAACTACATTAGTCAGTAACGTTACTTTTTATACCATCAGAACATTATGCCAACTGTCAACTTGTTACTCAGTCAACAATTTGTTGACTAGATTCGTAGGATATCCTTCTACTAATCCACTTTTGTACAGACTGGACTACAATATACAAGCTTTCGAGAAAAGGGATAAAACAGCAGTGAATTCAAAATAACAACAAATTTGAAATCGTCTGGCAATCGCCAGGTGACTGACCGCTTTACCAATTCTTACTGCAAGAATTTCGGTCCGTTCCTTTACTCTTAAGTGCGGGTAATTTTTTGCAAAACGTAAAATTATTTAAAATTTGCTAAGAAACTGTGCAAATCCGACCACGTATACTGAGAAAATTTAAGAAAAAAAAAAATAAGGAGAGAAATCAATTTCCCCTATTTTCATTTTTTCGTAATTTTCTACTCGCCGAACTTCGACTTACTAAAAAATTAAAAATTATATCTGCCAACTAAGTGACAGATCAGAAGTTTGACAAGTAAAACTCTATTTATTTTCGTCTTCAACGATGTCGGAAGAAGAAGTTCTAATAGAATGTTCTTCCAGAACATATCAGCGCATTCGAAATGGTAAGTTGAATAGGAATTTTGCTTATAACGAACTCAATTCCAACTTATTTTGTAGATGGTGCATTTAAAGAGAAAATTGTGAAATGTCAAAATGACGTTTCTCAACATTTTTGCAGGAAAACCGGTCAGGTACTTCTCTTCAAATTGAGTGACTTCACTCTCGATTTATGGGATTTGATATTTTTCATTTTTCTATGCTGAAAGTACACGAACGAACCTTTAAATTTTGCGAATTTTTACTCAATGCCGTTCCTTAACTCGAGAAATTCGTGAAAGAAAGCGTCATTGAGAGAGCAAGTTATTACCAATCCGCTAAGAATTTTACGGGTTTTTTCTCAAACAAAAGGTCGCTCTCTTTTATGAACGGAATTGAGTATACAAATTCAACAAAACAACAGTTGGAAAGAAATTGGAAAATGTAAAAGTAAAGGAACAGACCCATCAAGTCAGTCAGTTGCTAGACTTACTAAACTAGCTAATTTACTTGAACGCCTTTCAATGTCAGAAATGCCAGATTGCCAGATTCGATCTTATGTGGTATTCGATTGGGCGCCAGTCAGAACACTTTATTTTTGCTCTCAGAGCTCTTTGGTGCAAAAAAAAACAATCTTTTTAAGATTTCAGAGCACTTTTGTTAATCTGGATTTTTTCTCAAATTTTGCTTCAGATTTACCAATACAAGTGCGTTTTAGTTTGACAACTGGTGGAGTTTGTTTTCGTTTTCATAAAGTTTTTCTGCTGCCAAGAAACGCACTGCATCGGGTGAATCTATTTTTGTAAATTATTTATTAAATAAATCAGGATACAAATTTTGAATGTTTTAATATAAAATTTATCCAGTTAATGGAAAACGATTTGGAAAGTCTTAAAGGCTGCACATTTTCGAATTGCACGGATATCAACACAAAAAAAAACCAAGTGACCCACGAAATCTGAAATCTAAAAGCGAATCTGAAGAAGCCCAATCCAACACCACATTAGTTCAACAAGATTTACCCTGAACACGAAACCGTCGTTTTTGTTTTAATTCCAAGCTTTAAGTACTAGGATGCTAATATGTAGGTACACAGCCAATTAAATCCTTTAGGTACCAACTTTAAACATTTTGATGTCCCAACTGGCTTTAGAAATTCCAAACAAAATCTCCACTCGTTGAACATCCAACTCGTCTAATCGCAATCATAATAGATCAAAATTATTGGCCATCATCCAAGCTAAGCAAAGCAAAAAAAGAAGAAAGAAACCCAACCGACTGCATAGACCATCATCATCATCAAAATCCAAGGGCAACGCGAAAGTATTCCCCCGCAACTGCAATTTTGCCAGTTCAACTCTTGGCCTTCTGCGCTACCTCAAGTCCTCTTTCTTCCAGTGCGCGCACTAAATAAAGCGCAGAACAAACAGAAAAAAATCGTTTTAAGCCCATTTACTTAGTTTCTAAAATGTGTGTTACCGCCCACTTCATACGGTAATTCCTGAATCGTGATCACATTATGAGATCCAATCAGTTGAAGGCAAAAAAAAAACCCCGGCAATATCGGTGCGCGGTGCGCCTCCTAAAGACACACAGCAAATAAAGTAGACACACCGAAAGTTCTCCTCCTAGATATCGTCGGCGGTCTCCTGTCTCCCCCCAGCCCAACTATTACCTACTCCGGATCAGTTAAAGTTTCTAAATACTCAGCGCACTGTATACAGACACACGCTCTGTACTACAAATTATCTAGAAGATACTATCGCACACAGGTGAGCGAAAGGGGGATGGCGCTGTACGCTGCGCTGTACAGTCTACAGTGCTCTGTGGTTTGTTACTGTTTACAGAACCATGGGTAAATACGATTTGCGCAATTGTGCACTCAAAATTCGCTGCAGATGATTATGCTACGGCGGCGGGCGGCGGCGGTTGCGGTGGGTGATGATGATTCACGACGACGTTGTTTTCCGAGCCACCGACATAACCCCACCAAACACCGGGATATGTGTGAGACATTGGATTTATTTTAGGCAATTTGAAGCGCTTCCTCCTGCAAACCAAGTGGGGCATTAATTAATTGCCCCAGCAATAGCAAATCATCGCCAGTATATGGCGCGTTGGCTTCGCGCGCATTTGATTTTTATTGCCACAACGATAATCGAATTGTAGTAATTTAAGTAATTTTGCTCGACGACCTTTTGGCCCAATGAGAACCGGTGCGCTGCTATTGCTAGAATTTATTACACGGTGGAGTCTAACTTAACGGTATCCATGGTGGAAAATTGGAAAATTTCACGCTGCTCTCAGGTCAGCAACAGCAGCAGCATGGTAGCCGGAATATACAATGTATAGCGCGCGACCGACTTCCCTAAATGACATATTACCGATCTGTGATCTCGTCCATCGATCACTGATCCGCACAATGGCAACTGATTTATGTGTGCACCATGAGCTGATATGGATGTCCGTGAAAGTCATCAGGAAAGCTGGGTGCTCCCATTTTCTCCCGTGGTGGTAGTGAGCGTGGTCATGGTGGATTCCGAAACGGCCTTTACCCACTCACGTATAGGGGGAAAGCGGGAGACTTGAGCCACTTTTTGTTAGATCGTTAATAAAAATTTGTTTATCAATCACAGCCACCTGTTAAATGCATTTTTTTATAGCTACATTTATCTATTTTAAGAACGGTCTCTTAAACTTATAATAAACGCAAGAAATTTTCGGCAAATGCCAAATGTTTGAAAACAGATTTTCGGCTCAAGTCTCCCGCACCACCGGGAGACTTGAACACCCCTTCGGGGAGGGTTGAACATACTCAAATCCTACGAGAAAAACAATAAAACGAATAATTTATCCACTTTCAATGTGATTATAATTTATTTTTTATTGTTTTAGTGGTTTAGGTACTTCAGTTTCTTAGCATATATAAAGTACAAAAAGGTAAACAAAAACTAAACTTCAGAAACATAACGAAAATAAATCAATAACTTAAATAACCTATTACAAGGTTTATTTCTTTGAGTTTTTTAATTAAATTATTTTTTTTTATTATTAAAATTAAATACAAGGCTTTAAAACACTTACATAACATTTCATCAGAGCAAATGGAGATTTGAGCCACTGATCAACTCTCCCTTTAGAAACTGTCTCAAGTCTCCCGTTCGCATTTTTTAAGAAATTTATATTCATAATTTTTGTTATATACAAACTAGAATGGTATCATACTAATATTTACAATGTAGAATATCAATATTGTTAGGTAACATCAAATTGATTTATTTAACGCTTTACAGATCAATTTTATAGAGAAAAAAGAAAAAAATTTTTTTTTTACTATTGGCATTGCAAAACACCTTTTCTCTTCCACCAACCAGAGACAGCTGATGATTTAGAATTATTTTTGTGTGCAATTAGCTCGTCACTGTCTGCATGGCATACACTTACACTTGTTGGATTTCAATTTAATTTGAGCAAATTATTGAGAGTGGCTCAAGTCTCCCATATGTTCAAGTCTCCCGCTTTCCCCCTAATTAAAGTGTCTCCCATTGTCTCTGAAGAATCCAATTGAAATCTCGGCAACATTATCGAAGGTTGTAATTAAATGCCGATTCCGACTGCAATCGTGCTTAGCGCATCAGTGACTCTAAAGGTATAGAAAGCATCTCTTTCTGTTTGGGTTTGTGTTGGCTTCACTCTCTCATCATGATGGGACGATGGGAGCCATGCAAAATGCATGATTGCTATCTAATGGTGGCTTCTCTGTTGCGATTGTGAAATGCCATAGAAAGTCCAAGGTAGCTTGATCTGTTTATTATGGGGGTCCGAAGAAAATCAGGTCGATTGCTGGGAAAAGAATTGTAGCTTCGTCTCGTCGAAATTGGGCGAAATGGGAAAACAGAAAGTTTACCTATTGTACTGCAGCAGGAGACAGATCAGTTTTCCTTCTAGGGGTCAACTCAAATATGTGTTATAAAAGAGACGGCACTTCAGTTCCAAACGTGATAGCTAGGAAATATGCGTCAATCACTTGTCGTGCAGCTTCACAAAGTAAGTCAATTCAGGGGAATGTTAAAAATAATCTACAATGCTAATTTCCACAAAGTAATATTAGAATGAAACTCGGAACGAGTGGGAATCGGCATGAAATCTACGCGGAACAAGAAAAAATGGGTAATTTTGCTGACTTCCCTCAAACGTTCCTCATCTAGTGCTAGATTTCCCTTGGAAACCAGGGGTGGGATTCTGTAAGGTGAAAACGTTTAAACGTTTTCGTGCACACGAACAGTTTGTTTCATGTAACATCAAAAACGAAAGAAATTCTCGTGGGCGCGAAAAAAAACGAACGAACACATTTTCTTTGACGTTTTCGCTTTTCTTCTTTTCTTCATGCAACCTTAAAAACGAACAGATTTTATCGTATCCACGAAAGAAAACAAACGACAGCTATTTTGTTGAAGTTTATCATTTTCCTATTTATTCTCTTTGAATTTGGTGGTCCTCCCACATTACCTGACAAAAGGTTGGTTTATTTAAATTTGGTTCTTTGTTAAAAAGTTATGTTTTTTTAGTTTTGTTCAACGTTTTAGGTTAAACAAAGCTGCCTTTAAGTATGTGCTGGACAATATTCCTTTGCATACAGGTACACGAAATACATACGTGCCTCCTATTTTAAACTTTCCTCAACATCCCACCCCAGCTGTCCCCCTCCAATAAGTTCACCAATTCCAATCACTAATTAGAATGGCATCGATCAGCTTGCAATAATTTCAGACGGCTCTGCACATATACCACATTTGCTGCAACTGCCTTATATCTGTGAATTGGGTAGACTCAACGATCTAATGTTGAACTTTAATCGCAACCTACTCCTCAGAATCGAACATGCTCCTGGTTATTTATGTCTAATTAACGTCTCAGTGACTAAATCAGTTTCTAATTAGATCGATTCACTATTTTCTGCGGTCTCTCCCTACCCTATATAATACCGTGCCTGTATAGCCACTCTAGGTTGCAATAAAACTCAGCGGCTGGATTGATGCTTATCTTGTTTCGATCTTCGACAGGTTAACAAGTCTTGCAAAATAAAAGAATCAAAAGGATAGATACAACTGAGAGAACAACAGAACAGGCACACAAACTGCTTGCTAGGTATCTATAAAAACTATTGCAGGAGAGATTTGTATTTTTCGATAAATTTATGCATAAGTTTTTGATTTCATTACACATTGACGTGCTGGGGTGATTGGTTCGGGACTGCGCGGTACACACATGCAGTTTGACTCAATGACTTTTAATTTAATTTTAAGAATAAGCTTTTAATTCTAAGCGCTGTTGTTCAATGGGTGCCGCGCGGCAGCCACGTAGATAAATCCACAGATAAATAAATAAATGTGCACCGAAATGTTTTCGCGATTTAGGTTATGTTGTATTTTTCGCGACACTAGACGTTGTTTGTTTAGATCGCACTGAAAGCTTGAGATAGATCGAATTGGAAATGCTAGCGGGGCAATGTGTAAATTGCGCTTGCCAATGGCTAACATGGTTCGATTGATTTTTCGTCATTGGAAATCTGCACTTGAATCTGTGGATTTATGAGTGTATTGGACATTGTTTGGTTGGTTGCTTGGAATGCCATGAGATTAGGTATACCTACTTGCAGTTGCTCCTAATTAATGCAATAACATTTAGGTTATGGACGTTCTGGGAAATGCTCAACACTTTATGCAAGCTCGTTGATTGTTATCATTGCAATGCATCGTATCGTGCGCAGCTGCATAATGCGAGTATAGGTATACGTTATGCTGGACGTTATAAGTAGTTTTACAAATAAATAAAATATAAGATTAAGAACTCTTAAAAATTAACTTTATTTATTATGATTGTAGTGTCGTCTCCTTTCTCCTTTAGCGTCTCGCTCTTTGATGTTACACTAGTTTTAAAAGTTCTGCATCGACTTCCAGTCAGTGTGTTCTCAATTCTCAAATTGGCCTCTATGTTTGTCCTAATTATGATTTGAAACGAAACTCACGAAAATAAAAAAAGAACATTCCATACTTAAATGAAAAAAAAAGACGTCAAAAAACGTGACATCTGTCAATGTAGATTTTAATTGGGGCAAGTTTTTAGTGTCAAATCACATTCGAGCAGAATGCACATAGTTTTCTATTTCACATTTGACTTTTGCAATAGTGTTTATTAAAGTGACATCGATGTCAACAACTACGGAACACAATAGGATTGTTTGACGTGGGTAGCACTAGTGCGCACTCCGCCCTTATGAAGTCTGTCGGTTTTTGAAATTGAAAAATACTTATCTTTTGGTGAACGAAGTATGAAGATGATAACACTTTTTTGTTTGTGAACTCAATTCTGATCTTGTGCTTCCCAGAAGGCCAATAAGTCGATAAAACTGTTTGCAATAAGGCGATGCGCAGCTTCGATTTCAGCTTTTTCCCATTCCATTTTCCTTAGTTGTTGTTTTCGAACAATTTCCTTTTAAATATCAAATTTATTAAATTTATCTTTAATTGGCGATATTTTCTCAACAAACGAATGACAGCAAGCGAAATGACAGCAAAACTCAGAACTGAATTCTTGCCCCGACAAAATAACTGGGGTCAGTTCAGTGCACAACTAGGGCGCCCTAGAAGTCATGTCAAACACAGGTTTTCAGTACCAGGGCGAGTTCAGTGCTATATCGAACACATTAGGGTTAACCCAGTGCGCACTAGTGCGCACTAGGGCTCACGTCAAACAAACCTAATATCGAACGCAAAATATGCTGCCCTTATGAAGTCTGCCGGTTTTTGAAATTGAAAATTACTTATCTTTTGGTGAACGAAGTATGAAGATGATAACACTTGTTTGTGTTTATTGTTAAAAAATTTGTGAACTCAATTCTGATCTTGTGCTTCCCAGAAGGCCAATAAGTCGATAAAACTGTTTGCAATAAGGCGATGCGCAGCTTCGATTTCAGCTTTTTCCCATTCCATTTTATAGAGTTGTTGTTGTCGAACAATTTCCTTTTAAATATCAAATTTATTAAATTTATCTTTATCGCGATATCTCAACAAACGAATGACAGCAAGCGAAATGACAGCAAAACTCAGAAGTGAATTCTTGCCCCGACAAATTAACTGGGGTCAGTTCAGGGCATAACTATAGGGTGCCCTAGAAGTCATGTCAAACACAGGTTTTCAGTACCAGGGCGAGTTGAGTGCTATATCGAACACATAAGGGTTAACCCTAACACTAGGGCTCACTTCAAACAAACATATTCAGGCTTACCTATTGTGGTGTGGAATGTATCGTGTAACCTAAAATGGTGAAGTGAAAACAACCCCTTAGTCACCAAACAAGTTCCACCCAAGTGTCACTTCCAATTGGAGACTGGAACCTGTCAAGTAAATGTATTTCACCACTGACCTTGTTCTAGAACCACTTAGAATTAGCTAGAAAGTTCTCGTCAGATGGCGGAGCGGGTATAAAAGGACAGCTTTTAGAAGAGGGCGAGACAGTTGATTTATAACAGTGATTGGTTAAAGTTCGAGATAGTAATAGTTTGTGAAGATAAATAAGTGAAAAGTAATAGAGTAAATTAAGTGATTGGTTTGAAACGTTGAAGAATTGTTTAAGTAATAGTGTTCTGGTACTTTATAAGTGAAATATTAGAATAGTCGATAAAAGTGTAATAAAAGTGAATTTTATTAGAGAAGTTAAACGGAATAGTGTTTTATCTTTACGAATCCCAGCCTGAATGTAACATTGGTGTCAGAAGTGGGATAAAACTTATTCTGTGCTAAGTGTCTAAGTGTAGTTAAAAAAAAAAAAAGAAAAAAAAAAAAAGTGAATTTGTGTGAATTTCTAAATTACAAGAGACAAACAAAATGGGTCGTATATTGCTGCAACTAAGCATACCCCAATTAAAAAGTGAACTAGAAAAACGGAATCTATCCACAGCTGGAGGAAAAAGTGACCTCATCCTTCGTCTACAGGAAGCTGTCCAAAACGACGGAGAAGATCCAAAAACCATGCTATTCGACGTGTCAGAAGAACAAGTAAGTACAGGCGTTGACATTAGCTCTATGATGGAATTACTTCTTGCGAAGATGGAAGAACAGAAATATTCTATGGAATCAAAGTTCGCAGAACAGAAGAATTCTCTAGAACAACAGAAAAATTCCATGGAATTGAAGTTCGCAGAACAGAAGAATTCTCTAGAAGAACAGAAAAATTCTATGGAATTGAAGTTCGCAGAACAGAAGAATTCGCTAGAAGAACAGAAAAATTCTCTAGAAGAACAAAAGAATTCTTTAGAAGAACAGAAAAATTCCATTGTCGCCGCACAAAAAGACGCCGTGGAAGAATTTAAGAATGTTCTAGAAGTAAAAATCGACGAAATTGATGAAAAATTAAACGAGCATGAAACAAAGTTTGAGAAAATTAATGAAATGTTTCATAAACAAGGAACAAACATCGAGAACATAGCTAAAGAACTGGAAAAAGTCAAGAAGCAAAAGGCTCGGGAATATTCTGCTGACTGCCCAAGAAGGAAGGAGATGCAACCACCCGTTTTTGATGGTCAAACATCATGGCCAATTTATAAGAGACAGTTCGAAGCAGCTGCAACGACCAATGGATGGGACGACGAGGATAAGTCGATTGCATTAACGCTCGCATTACGAGGTACAGCTGCAGAATTGCTTCAAACTATCTCCGAAGAAAAACAACGCGACTACGAGACTTTGGTGAAGGCTATTGAGATGCGATTTGGTGACGACCACATGCAGAAAGTGTATAGGGTGCAACTGCGCAGTAGAATCCAGAAGAGGGGAGAAACACTCCAGCAACTGCAAGCTGATATCGAACGGCTAGCGCACTTGTCTTATCCCAATGCCGGCGAGGATGTCATCAATGAAATGGCTATTGAGGCATTTACACAAGCCATAGAGGACAGACAACTGCAGATGGCTCTACGAATGGCTGGAAAGAGAACTCTTCCTGAGGCACTGGCATTTGCCTTAACGATGAAAGCTGCTGACCAAGCATCTCAAGGATTTCACCGCGTGAGAGAAATGACATCCGTTGAATGCTCGTGCCAGAGAGCCGAAGTAGTAGACCGTAACAGTTCTCGAAGGGGACCGATCCGTTGCTGGAACTGCAACAAAATTGGACATCTACAACGACAGTGCAGAGCCGAACGTAGACAGGGCAGTTGTCCGCGTTGCAGAACTAATAACGAGGAGGCGTTTGAGCATTCGGCGGAACCATCAGTCGGGAAACGAGTAAGAACCAACTTCGCGGGGCAGAAGCTGGTTTCTGGAATCGACGCCCCCAGGACCACAATTCAGGTTTCCCAGACCAAACGATGTAATAGAAGCTTGACAGTGGAAGCCCATATCGGCCAGAAAAAGTATGTGGCCACCATCGATACAGGTGCCACCGCTTCCATAGTCAGAAGGGACATCGTTCGCCAATCTTGGCTGCACAACACCAGCAGCTACTGTCTGAAAACAGCAACTGGAGCAACAGCAAAGGTGTATGGTGAGGTACTCTTGACGATAAACCTTGCAGGAATAGTCTTCTCCCATGCATTCTTAGTGGCTGATATATGTGACGAATGCATCATCGGAATCGACTTTATGAAGACGCATGATATAGTGCTGGACATCGGTTCGCAAGTTTTAAAGTACAAGAACGTCGAGATTCCGATGGTTTACGGGAACGAGAACGTCGCAGCTCTAAGGACAGTTGTAAGTGAGGACGAAATACTACCACCTTCGTCAGAAACAGTTATTTGGACAAAGCTGGAAGGCGACCCTGGGAGCCACCGATTCTACCTAGTCGAGCCAGATGCAGAAAATTATTATCAGAGGTATATCGTCGGAAAGATGCTGGTTGAACCTAAAAACCACTTGGTTCCCGTTCGTGTCCTCAATGTGGAAAACAAAAGCGTGAAACTAAGGCAAGGGGAAGTAATTGGAAAGTGCGTACCGATTACTGCGGTCACAAAGTTGTCCAATGCAAGTGATGTGAAAGCGGTTAGACCTGCGGAGATATCGGAGATGAAAAAGAATATACTCGGAGAGTGCGAGCTGGATCAGGAGCAGCGGTCCATGGCAGGTAGTTTAATCAACGAGTTCGCTGATATATTTGCTTCGCAGAACAGCGAGTATGGCCGAACACATCTCGTACAACACCGAATCGACACCGGAGATGCGAGACCGATTCGTCAGCCTCCCCGACGACTACCATTGGCTAAGCAGACGGAGGTTGCAGAAATGGTTTCGACGATGGAAAAGGAGGGACTGATTGAAAGCTCAAAAAGTCCGTGGGCATCGCCGGTCGTCCTGGTCAAGAAGAAAGACGGAAGTACGAGATTCTGCGTGGACTATCGTCAACTCAACAACGTCACCAAGAAGGATAGCTACCCCCTGCCAAGAATTGACGACACCCTGGACACACTATCCGGAGCCAAATGGTTTTCGACTCTCGATCTGAAGAGTGGCTACTGGCAAGTGCAGATCCATCCAGAAGACCGCGAGAAAACAGCATTCACAGCAGGAAACGGGCTTTGGCAGTTTACAGTAATGCCATTTGGACTGTGCAATGCTCCAGCTACCTTTGAACGTCTAATGGAGCGCGTTCTGCTGGGACTAACATGGAAAACCTGCTTGGTCTACCTGGACGATGTCATCGTAGTAGGAAAAACATTTAACGAACATCGAGATAACCTTAAGGAGGTGTTCCAAAGGCTACGAAGTGCGCAACTAAAACTTAACCCGAAGAAGTGTTCCTTATTTAGACCAGAAGTGAAGTACCTCGGGCACATCATCTCTTCCAAAGGAGTCAAGACCGATCCGGAGAAGGTCGATGCAGTGAAAAACTGGCCGGTACCCAAAGACAAACATCAACTGAGAAGCTTCCTGGGACTTGCGACCTATTACAGACGATTTGTAAAGGACTTTGCCAGGATCGCAAAGAGCTTGCATCAACTGACAGAAAAAGGCAAACAATTCAAATGGTCAGGTGAGTGCGAAAAGAGCTTCAAGGAACTTAAACAACAGTTGTGCAACGCCCCCATACTAGCGTACCCCACCCCTGGGAAAACATTTATTGTGGATGCAGACGCTAGTAATGTGGGAATTGGAGCCGTCCTTTCCCAGGTGCACGATGGCCAGGAGAAAGTAGTTTCCTACTTCAGCAAAGTTCTCTCAAAGCCAGAAAGGAACTACTGTGTTACCAGGCGCGAACTCCTTGCTTTGGTATTGGCAACAAAACATTTCCATAAGTACCTTTATGGGCGGAAATTCATCCTCCGCACAGATCATGCATCTTTAAAGTGGCTGCTGCACTTTAAGAATCCTGAAGGCCAAGTCGCAAGGTGGATCGAACGGCTGCAGATGTACGACTACGAAATACAACATCGAAAGGGAAGTCTTCACTCTAATGCAGACGCTCTCTCCCGTCGACCGTGCAAAGCAAATTGCAAACATTGCTTACGAAACGAGGAAAGAGATGTCGCGTCCGTTCAAAGGGTGAGAGCTATGCCCATTGGTGGCTGGAGTGCGCGGGAAACACGGGAGGCTCAAAGGGAAGATCCGGATATCGAACCGATTATCGCCTGGAAGGAGCATGAGGGAAAACCAGACTGGCAGGAGATATCAAATAGGAGCCCCGAGCTGAAGGCATACTGGGCGCAGTGGGACTCCCTTCACGTACAAGACGGCATTCTAAAAAGAAGATGGGAAAGCCCGGATGGAAAGTCGTTCGTAATGCAGCTTGTTGTACCCAGGTCAAAGGTTATGGAAGTGCTCAGGGAATTGCATGATGGAGTGTCTGGAGGCCACTTGGGAATCAATAAAACGCTCGAAAAAGTGCGGGAACGCTTTTACTGGATTCATTCAAGGGAGGACGTTGAAACTTGGTGCAGGAAATGCGTTACATGTGCGGCCAGCAAAGGTCCGAGATTGAAAGTCCGTGGCAAAATGCATCAATACAATGTTGGAGCCCCTTTCGAAAGGATAGCAGTTGATATTGCGGGACCGTTTCCTGAAACAAACAATGGAAATCGTTACATCCTCGTTGTTATGGACTATTTCAGTAAGTGGCCTGAAGCATTTGCTATCCCAAATCAAGAAGCTAAAACCGTGGTGGAGCAAATCGTCAATAACTGGGTAAGCAGATTCGGTGTACCAATGGAACTGCATTCAGACCAAGGGCGGAACTTCGAGTCGAAGATTTTCCAAGGAGTGTGCCAGTTACTCGGGATTCACAAGACAAGGACAACCCCGCTTCATCCACAATCAGATGGGATGGTGGAGCGCTTCAACAGGACACTGAATGAACACCTCTCTAAGGTCGTTGGCGAAGACCAGAGAGACTGGGATAAGCAGATTCCCATGTTTTTATTGGCTTATCGAGGAGCAGTGCATAACACCACAGGACATACTCCATCTGAAATCTTATTTGGTCGAACAGTCCGCCTACCTAGCGAGTTGATGTTTGGATATCCATACGAAGAATCCAAGAATGATGAGGAATACGTTGCAGACCTCAGGGATATCATCAGGGACGTGCATCGAGACACTAGGGATAAGATTAAGATAGCCAGTGACCGCATGAAAACGAGGTACGATACTAAAACGACAACTACAGGATTCCAGGAAGGAGATCTGGTATGGCTGTATAACCCTCATCGAAGGAAAGGTTTATCGCCTAAGTTGCAACAAGACTGGGAAGGGCCCTATACAATCGTAAAGCGCATCAACGACGTTGTCTATCGCATCCAACGAGGAAGAGGCAAGCTGAAAGTCGTTCATGTGGATCGTCTTCATCGTTATAATGGTGAAAATGTTAACGAGTTTGTTCGGGACGAACAAGTTTAAGAGGGGGACATTGTGGTGTGGAATGTATCGTGTAACCTAAAATGGTGAAGTGAAAACAACCCCTTAGTCACCAAACAAGTTCCACCCAAGTGTCACTTCCAATTGGAGACTGGAACCTGTCAAGTAAATGTATTTCACCACTGACCTTGTTCTAGAACCACTTAGAATTAGCTAGAAAGTTCTCGTCAGATGGCGGAGCGGGTATAAAAGGACAGCTTTTAGAAGAGGGCGAGACAGTTGATTTATAACAGTGATTGGTTAAAGTTCGAGATAGTAATAGTTTGTGAAGATAAATAAGTGAAAAGTAATAGAGTAAATTAAGTGATTGGTTTGAAACGTTGAAGAATTGTTTAAGTAATAGTGTTCTGGTACTTTATAAGTGAAATATTAGAATAGTCGATAAAAGTGTAATAAAAGTGAATTTTATTAGAGAAGTTAAACGGAATAGTGTTTTATCTTTACGAATCCCAGCCTGAATGTAACACTATGTTACTATTTGAGTAAGTGCAAGATTCGATTGATCAGCTTGAATCACTTTCGAGCAGCACAGTACAACCACTCAAAACGAGTAATTGTCTGCAGTGTATGTGTCAAATTTAGCTATGAAGTTGAGAAAACAAAACACCATTTGAACATATACCAGAATATGAAAGCTTAAATTGAACTTGTTGTTTATCAGCTAAATAATAACGAAGCACGTCCTAAAGCCGTATTAGGTATACCGGCTTTAAGAATTGTTTCGAGAATTTCCAGTAGAAATGGCACGCATCACTTTCTGAGATCTACTTCATTGCCGACGTGTAGTGCGAAAGAAGTTGATTACGAAACGAGGTTAAAAATAAAACAGTGAATTAGTGCAAACGGATGCATGGATTTTCCAAAAATCACTTGTTAGACTAGAGCTTTGAACATCCCCTGTCTTCAGGATTTTCCGTCTGAATTCAACTTCATCCAATTCCATTGATGTTGCTTTCTTAATTCAGCTCTGTTTGGCTTAAACTCGCTACCGTGCAATTGACCAAAGCTTTCCGATGACAATCATGCCACAGTATATGACGTACACCAGTTGTTGACGTGCCAATTGCAATTCAATCAAATATACAGCTCTCAATCATCCGCACTCGCCTTCGATAGCGATCGCTACAAATTTATTGAAAACCAACCACAAAACCTCAAAGCTCCGCATGTCGCGTCGCGTCGTGTCGGTCAGGTAATCTTGTTATAGCAAATTGAATTTGGCCTTGGTGAACCCGCGTGTTGCATTGCATACCCTGCCAATCGAAAAGCCATTCAAGCCTCAAACAATTTAAATATTTCACCATGCATTCAGTTGACAATGAACAAGATCAGAAAAAACCGTCAAAACCAAACATTTTGTTACAAGCTATACGCGCGACATTTTCTCACACACAAATGACTTCTACGAGTGACGGGACGGGACACGGGAGCGCGTCGCGAGTAGCCATCGATCGACAGGTCTATGTTCTCTGGCCTTAAAGACACGCAAGTCCATAGCACCATATAGCCAGCAGCAGTAGCCAGCCAACTAGAGCTGTACAGTGTACACGATGTGCGAAAGGTGCCACAATCGCTGCCACATGGTGCTTTACAACGTGCGAATAGGTCAGACCCGCGACAGGATCGCTTCTTAACGTGGTAATAAATTCTGTCATTGATCTGGGCAGCGATAAGGCAGTGCGCTGCGTGTGTTTGTGTGTTTTTTTTTCCTCCGACAAGCGGATTCTTGTATTTTGATTGAATTGGAGCTTTTGGCCACCGCCATTGCCGAGTGGCGAGTGGAACTCTCAGCGATATTGAGTTTGATTAAGGTTGCCAATTGATGGCCGATGACCTTGTGAATCGTCAATGAGCAACATACACCGCGTAGCTGGCGCGAAGCAATTTAATTGGAATTTATGAGCCGCTGTGTGTCTTGTCACAAAAATGACGACTGAACACACATCGAGTAATTTAATTGCGGGCTGCGGGCCGTCGAGAGGATTTTATTTCTGGGAAATATTGCACTCGATAGAGATCCCATGGACTAGTCCTGAATTATGAGATGTATCTTACAACGTTGTATAGCAATAGGAATTCGGTGTTCATCCACATCACGAGGAGACACACACAAAAGGTTGCAGAACGGGAAAGACTCAGCGAGAAAGGGGGAAAGACAAGGAACCTTTTTGACCAGATCTGCATCGCCATCAGATTCAATGAATGGCGTTTAACTAATTTACCCGTTAACATTTTTTCGCCTCTCCTTGTGCTCCTTCTTCTTTCAGCTTCAGCTGTATAGGTACAGCTGTGTAGAGGTACGTAGCATTTTCCGGCAACCTCCAGTTGGGCAGACATTGCACAAGGAGCCACGGCGGCACAGTCCAACCGCACGAGGTGGGGTACGACTTTAATTTTCCATATAGCTGCATGCAGTCTGGATGAATTAGAGGTTAGAGGGAATAGCAGGACGCAGACGTCCGTTAGTGGGGTATAAAACGAATCAAATCCTTATACCGACGAGTATATCAGTTAAGTAGCCTTGGTTGCTGCGCAGTATAGTTGGGAACTCGTTTTATTTTGGAAAACAATCTCAGTCGTGGGGAGTGTGTTTAGATGCTCGAGGCATTGCTTACATGGTTGGCTTATCAGCTAACTGTAAACAAAAAGGGAAGCGTGGACAAAATAAACAAATACCAAGGTTGCGGTCATTGGTATGGGAGATAGTGTGATATGGTGGTTTTTCACTGCAGTGGAATATTTAAAGATTTTTGTTGTTGCTATTTTAAGTGTGTATACTATTTAAAAGCAAGAATCTGCGCTATATGGATAAAGTTGTTTCCCAGTGAATGTGGCTTTGTTTCTAATCAGTTTAAGAGTGATTATGGTCGCCATCTTAAAACTTACATATTCGTTTTGTGAATACCTATCTCAGCAAAGTAAGTTTTAGGTGACGTTTGGGATAAATTGCGGTGTAGGTATGTCTCGACTTTTAGTTTGATTCAAAGTTCTCCGTGCACCTGCTCCCTGAAAGTAAGTGGCGTTGAAGGCAGACCAGTTCACTAGCAGTGTCAACATGGACTACACTCCCAAGTCACTTCCATAATAATAATATTAGTTGGCGCAACAGGTCTGTAGGGACCCTGGGCCTAGCTTCTCGCAACCATTCGTTTTGTGTGAGTTTTTAATTTTTGGAACGAATGGAAGGGGTCAACAATTTTATGCCGATTCCAGGCGGACGATTGAGAAGCTCTTTCAAGACAATTATACTCTCGGATGTTTGTCAGACGTTCGCAAGAGGTGGCGCATTAAAAAAAAACCCTGAGTTGGAATTTGGGTTTTTGCGCGATTCGAACCTGGTACCCCTCGCTTAGTAGTCCAACACACTAACCACTAAGCCACTGCGTCCACCAGTCACTTCCATATTTGGGATTAATACACAGAAGTTTCAACTAGAGTATACCTACCTCGTTTTTGAAATTGCGTCTTAAATATTTGATTTTACTTCACTTTAGTAAGAAAAAATGTTCACACCCGTATTAATAAAAAACCCGAAAGTACTTTCCAACTCGTATGTTACCTAGCAGCTAGCACCTAACTAAATAAATAACATTTTAAGTAAATTTTCCTATTGATAAATGAAAATAACTCATATTATAATAACTAACTGATTTTCTCTAAAATAGCTACTTAGAGCTGGCATCACCTAACCAAATTGGCTGTCATCATATCTGGCTAGTAAATTTCAATTGTGACAAATGAAAAAGAAAAACAACAGAAAGTAAACGAAAATAAAGGAAAACAACAGAAAATTTGTATAATTATGTGTTTTTCAATTTTTTATTTGTAAACATTTTCATCGGGTTTTTTCTTTTTTTGTACCCTTTTTTCGAGTTGGGGCGATGGTAACCGAATCCCCTCCTAACATATTTAAACTATTTAAAAACACTGAAAACGGTGAGCCATTTTGTTCCTCAATTTTTCATATTTAAATGTAGGTAATTCAATTGTCATTTTGACATTTTTTTTAATGAATTAAGTTTGATCTTCATATTTGAGTTTAGGTAGATATTTTTTGAGCCAAAATTTTCCAATTTGGCTCCATACCTCTTATAAGTTATAAAAGCTTGCAACACTGCAGATACAAATGTCAAATTTTCTCAAAGAAATAATGTCCCGGACAATAAACGAGTGCGAAAAGAGAGTGGAGAATTGTACCAAGCAATCTACTACAACTATCCACTTTTCCGACATCATTTCGTAGCAGCTCCGTACCGTACTGCAAAACGAAAAGGAGAGCGAAATGTTTCTTTCATGATTTCGTTGTGTCACTTTTGTATGGGATTCTTCGTTTCGGAACATCTGCATACTCCGCTATAGATCTAAAAAACTTGAATAGAAGACATTTTTTAGTACTAGATTTATTGTTTGCTCGTTCAGCAAGTTATGGTATTATCATTTTGTTCATTGCATCTTGGTTTTCGTAATGTTTACGTTATCGTTTTCCAAAATTTGATTAACATTCAGAGCAAATAATGAACAACTTCTTAAAAAGCTACAAAACATGTTTACTAAATACGTAATAATAATATGTTTACAAAATAATTCGTAGTAAACCATGTTTTCTACAGGTGCACCTTGCTCTTCTGCCAACTGTCAGTCGAAATGTGAAATTACAAATGGAAAAGTTGACGGAAAAGTCTGACTATAAACTCTTCTCTTCTGAGTAGCTACTTAGAATAGCCCGACACGTGAATAATAAGACTATAAGACCTATGTATGAAACGGTGCCGTGAAATAACGCCGAGCGAAATAACGACGAATCGAATTCTAAAATTCGGCATTATTTCACTTTGTGAAAGCGCAATAACGCCGAGTTTTGCAATTCGGCGTTATTTCGCTCGGCGTTATTTCACGGCACCGTATGAAACATATTTGAGCATTAGCTGTCATATGCAAATGATGTGAACAGTTTTTATTGTATTTCTATACTAGTCTACTATTTTTGGCCATCTATTAAACTTTTTAACAATTTCTTTCTTTTTCTGAGCCAGAATTCGCATGTCTGACTAGCTGTCAAATTATTTGTACAGAGACTGTTCAGTCAATTTATTCTGAGCTTATAGAGGTCGTTCAGTGTTCTGAACGGAAAAAGAAGCACGACCTGTTTTTTAAGAGTTCGCAGTTCAACTTTGAACAAAAATCCGAAAAAAAGTCTAATTTATTTTATAAAAAATCATAAAACAAATTCCCAGAATTTGACTTCCTATCAGCAAACTTTTGGGACACTTTACAGATTAACCTAAGGTGGACCTCGTATTAAGATCCAACCGAATTAAGACACAATTTCTAGGCGACACTAAAATGCACAAGAACTGCGTCATCATGTCGGCGCATTCCAAGTATAACTATGGTACTTACTCGTGCACTTATTTTAGAAATTCACCAGAATTAATGAGAAATTAAATACACAGTGCACTTCGTCAAGGTGGCCTTAATGAAATAATCACAGAGTGAGTCGCATTGTAAAATAGGTTTCTTAACCAAAACAACGCACTTAACGCACAACCAGTTCGCAATGCCTTTGTTGGAAGTGGTTGTCTCGGTTCAATTGGTTGGTGATCCTATCTCGCTGGCTGGCTGGCATTGGCCAAGTGCAAAAAACCGACACGATCATCATCATCATCCTCATCGAAAAACTATTCCACATTCCACATTTTCTCTCTTACGGATCATAAAAGTTCCAATCAATTTATTTGCAGAGGCACCTCCAATGTTGCACGTCGTCCTCGCCATCATCATCATAACAAGTTCACTGCGCGTAAACTGTAGATTACCAAATGTGTAGCAGCGCACTGCACTCCCAGCAGACACAATCGATTGGGGACTGCTATCGCGCGCAGCGTTTTACTGGCCGTAATGTACTGTCGTGGTCATCATAAAGTGCTGCGTGCGTGCGTACAGGTTCCAAGGGACCCACAATCAATCCGAGATCGCCCTTCGATCAACTCACGATTGACACTCTCTTCTTTAGCGCGAGCTATCATGCGCCCGCGAACGGCGATGAGGAAACAATTGATCGCGATGGCGCGATTCCGATTGCAAAGATCGTCAATTGGTGCTGCGATGATGCTGCCATCTTGACAGTCAAGGTAAATATGACTGCTGCACGGGGAAGAATCAAAATAATCTACAGCTAGAGATAGAGACGGCTTAAATATGGAAAGGCCTCGTTTTTTTTCCCGTCCATTCGTTCGTTAGCCATTCGCACTTTTTCCATTTTATGATCGATTGACTGAAGCTGATCCATACACGACAAGCGACAATGACGACGATAATTCGTTGGAATTTTTTACCTTTTTCTGGAAATAATTTCATGGGAGGCTGCAGTAAAGGGGTACAAGTGAGTCCCAGCCTAGACAATTGGTCCATGTTTTGGCTGAAGTTTCTACCGACACGGAGTACATTCTCTGGCGGCATTTCACACAGTACACAGAGCCTCACTCGAACAGATGTCGGTCCGACAAGTGACGTAGTCCCAACATGGTACCACAGAATCACTACTATCAACCAGCACCAGGCGACAACGACTGTTCGAGTATATATGCCTTCGACTGGCTGTGGCAATTGTTTCCGCGCCACTGCGAAAAATTTAATAACAAGTCGAGGAATTCTCCCCGCGCAATCAGTTGGCGCAGATCAACCGGGTATGTGTATGACGGGCACGTTTCACAGACCTAGTCGACTGGCCTGCGACCAAGGAAACAATTGAGCGCGCATCATGTTACGAATGTTTCAATTAAAATGCAATTGTAGCATACCTCACGTGTTCCGTTGACTCTGCTGCTTATGCCTATTAGCGAATGCCAATAATAAATTATGAACGTGTGAAATTCCTGGCCAAATATCACTCAATCAGTTTGAATTTGAAATCAAGTTCGCTGTTGAACTCTTTTGTTTTGATATGGTTCACTTGCGGATTGATGTTGAAGCTGAAGGCCGACCAGCTATTCCAATTGAGGCACATGATTGCCAATTAAGAAATTAATGGGGGAAAAATGTGAAAATCCGAATACTGTACAGCGAATGGTGTGAACTGTGTGTTTAGTATGGCAGATCATATCGGCGCGCATGCGTTTTATTGATTTTCTCGGTTTGTTATTCGGTTAATTGATTACGGTTTAAAATTATGCAAATTAAACAAAAAATAATTTTATTATTTTAAAAGGTAAATAAATTACAGCTTTAAAAGGTAAATAAATTACAGCTTAAATTTGTCTTACAGCACTAGCTACCTGGGCCTTCGGCTAAAAAAATAATTTGTTAGCATTTCTAGTAAAAATGATAAACGTCAACAAAATAGCTGTCGTTGGTTTTCTTTCGTGGATACCATAAAATCTGTTCGTTTTTAAGGGTAATTGAAGCAAGAAAAGTGAAAACGTCAAAGAAAATGTGTTCGTTCGCTTGTTTTTCGCGCCCACGAGAATTTCTTTCGTTTCTGATGTTACATGAAGCAAACTGTTCGTGTGCACGAAAACGTTTAAACGTTTTCGCCTTACAGAACGCCGCCCCAGATAATGCTTGCTGCGATCGAGGTAATGCACATCTCTGGATTTACAAATTTCGGCGCATATCGAGACCAAAAAATAGTTCTAGGTACGGCCGGATACCTCAAAATGGCGGAGACATGTAGAGCGAATGGAAAGCTCCATCTTTGAGAAACATAACTTACGTTATTGAGAGTCTACCTCGCTCTTCGTCTTCCAACTTTGTCATGCGAAGATATATCCTCCCAACGTGGATTATTTTCAGTGAAATTGGCGCAAATTGACTGTTAGTTAATGTCGCACTCCACATCACACATCAGGAGCAACCTATAAAAGAAAGTTTATAATAATACAAACCAACAAATTTGATGGAACCCAACGAGGAATCTCTATGTGATTGGTGTCCTTCTGTCCATTTGTTTCTTTGTTAGGACACTAAAATCAGTCTAAAAACGAAACAGTTCCATTGCCCCCGTTCCATACCACTCCACTACACCTATGTCCTTTCCACACTCTCTAACAAATCAGAAATGTTGGACAATTCAACCAATACCGACTGGCAACATGGAACAAAACAAAATATTTTGTATCCCCTCTGTTGGCAATCTCTCTGTGCTCTGACCATGAATTTAGAGCTAAATGCGATGTCGATCACATGGCATTGCCGATCCTTTAGTATAGTCCTCGCTGGTACACACGAAGTGGTGCAGCTACAGACCATACCCAAACTATAGACCCAGAGCGCATTTGTCTTCTGTGCTGTTGTTGTTGGTGCCGATGATGGTTGGTGGTGATGATGGTGGACCGTCTTATCTGAATGTAATCGCATGTAAATTAGCTTCAACTCCTTTGTGTAAACATGCATTTAAATCGTTCATTTAATTTTAACCCAGCAGTAAATTATTTTTAGACTCCCATCGATTGGAATCCCACGAAGAGGAGTCATCCCTTTTGTTGACTATATAGGCAACTGGTTCTGGTTGTGTGCGGTTAGTGTTGGCTCGCCTGATGACAATCGTGTGGTGGGCGAGTATGTCTACACCGGCCCAATGATGCTCGCGATGTTCATTGAATTAAGGCTATATGCCCATCTCGGCGAATAATGAACACAATTCGACAGAAGATACTTTATAATGTGCACTGTGCCAGCCTGTTGACTCATCAATTTATCGCAAATGGTTGCATCAGCAAATCGAATCGAGTCATCGATGAAAATCGATATCCTTCTGTTGCGAGCGATTGTGGTGCGGGTTCTTATAGTTGCCGTGCATAAATTATCACCAAAGCGATACAAATTTATCAAATTTAACAGAAAATCATTTTTCATTCGAAACTGTCATTAATTTGAAATTTGAGAGAGAAAAAAAATCCTTTTGCGATGGTGGACACACCGATTGAGAGAACGACCAATGAAATTTTGAGTTATTATCGCAATTTTCGTTTACAGTTATCGGCAATGGGTACGTAAAGGAAACGAGCATGGTGACATATTTGCCCGCATAATTTACAAGGGTTGAGGATATTTCCAGTAACAACAAGAGGTGGGAATTGTCTTTAAAAAACGGAAAAGGGAACATGTATATATTCATACTCGTACCAGTGCAGGTTTTGGAAACAAATGGAAGGCAATTAAAACTTGAGACCAAATGTCACCCAATATTCTTCTGCAGGCATATCCATATATACAGAGGATGCCATTCTTATCAAAGAGTTGTTCGCAGTCAATTAGGACTTGATTCATTTGTCTGGTCATGGAGGTGTATATTGTATATGAACCAATACAATCCAAGTCA
The DNA here is from genome assembly GCA_949126925.1 of Cheilosia vernalis. Lineage (NCBI taxonomy): Eukaryota > Metazoa > Arthropoda > Insecta > Diptera > Syrphidae > Cheilosia > Cheilosia vernalis. The sequence continues at coordinate 12,070,343 of OX421362.1, forward strand.
AATTGAGTGCAATGCGTATTGCATTACATCTGTTTCTCCTTGATAATAAAATAAAATAATGAACAAAAACCGGAAGCATATAGAGTAGACACAAGATTATCAGTAGAGGAAGAGTCAGTTAAAATGTCAATATTGAAATCTCCTAAAAGGGTCTGTTTAAATCAAAAATGTAATGCACGAGTATTATAGCAACAAGATTGGTGCGATCCGACCTTATCTTCTATTTCACACTAGAGGGCGATCGCACCCAGCGAAGTTGGGTGTAATTGTAACTAAATTCTCTCTTGGTATAAAACCAACTACGACGCCATTTTTCTAGCGGTCGGACCGGACTTGAACACACTGAGGTCAACCCAGACAACGATGCAAACCATGAGTATGAATCCGAGAAAACAGCCACAATTTATGTAAAATAGATTTAAGAAAACAAACATTGTATACCGTTAAGCCCCTGTTGTTGAGCCAACGCATTTAAATATTTAATATTCACCACCAATTGTTACCTAGAATTAAGTCAAATTGTATATACAAAAAGTTTAATAAAAGTAAATGCAATTCTGCGGTTCTTCTTTCTTCTTACCGTCGACGACAACGGCCGCAGTACGCCATCTTGAGCACATTTTTTTGATATTTTTGTTTGTTCATTTGCACCGGTGCAAGACGCGAATTAAACAGGGCAATATTCTAAGATTTATTGCTTCTCAAAAAAATAGAAAATTCATCTAAAAATTCAGAAACACTATTGCGACCTAGAAAATATTTAGTGTGAAGGCTAAAAAAGATTATTAGTTAGGCCCATTGTTTATATTCGGCAAACCAACGATATCAACACAAATAACTCGGCAACAGTCCATTTTTTTAGTTCTCTGGTTCACACTTAACTAAGTTTATTACTTCTAAGCCACTTGCTAAGCATATTCAAATCGCTGTTGATTTTGGAGATGCATTCATTAATATTTGTACCGGATATGTCCAAGAGACCTCCGCTTGCAAACACTACTTTACAGCTTTCGGCATCTCGTTGACATATATATTATAAAAAGTAAGGCTCCAAGAACTGATACCTGAGGGACTCCAAGCACGACCCTATAATATCTTCCGATAGTGTTTCGTCTATTTAGTCCTTTGCTTACGTGCTCGAAGTTAAAATTGAAACCATTTCAGCTCACTATACCTTTTACTCCATACTTTTCCAATTTCGCAATCATAATTAGTCTATATCGACTGTTTCAAACGCTCATTTTAGGTCCACAAAAACAGCTACGATCGACTTGTTCAAATGTATCTCTGTCTTCCAATCAGCTATTACCAAATTTAGCAGAGATTCACAGCTGTGCCTTTCTATAAATCCAGATTGACAATCCGTAAAAATTCGTTGTCTTCCATATACTTATGCCGTTTTCTTTGCACTATTTTCTCCAGAATTTGCCATCATTGGGTAACATGTTTACTGGCCCGAAGTCCTCAGGCTTTGCAGAGTTCTTAACCTTGTCAATTGGTACAATTGTGGATTCCCTCCAACAATCAGGGAAAATTCCTTGCGACAATGATTTGTTTATTATTTTACACAATACAGGACCAACAATATCGAAAGAGTCAATTAGCACACAGACACTTTACATATTTGCATCTTTTTTCTTTTCATATTTTCATTTTCATTGCACACTTTAGCTGACTTAGATCCTGCAATAGCAGCTCTTATGATCGCCAAAAGTCATGCGTTCTTCGTTGAAAATGCATGTTTAGTCCGAGCCTAAGGAGGAGTAATCACTTCAACTATGCGTCAAGTGTTGTCGCTAATACTACGCACCTTATTCCAAGTGCGATTCAACTAAGTTAACCCTATTAAAAACAGACAAACCTGCTCAACATGACAGCGGAAGGGAAACGAATTTCTTCGTCATTATGATGAACTCAGAAAGAATTTAACTTTTTTTTTGTAAAAGCACCGGAGGACCACAATTCGTGCCATCAGGCCGCTTGTCAGTTTTTACTACCAATTTTAGGTTTCAATATCAAGTCCTAACCTCAGTCTTGCCCTTCACAGCCTCACGAATGCGGCAAGATCACATATAGCGGTGGTCCCTATATAGCATCAACAGCTCGCGCCCCCTTTCGCACAATCTACGATTATGATCATTATGAAACTAATAACTAATAACTGGAAAAGGACTACTTAAACAGCAACGGGATGAAAGTGGCCAGGCCGATCTGTAGATAAACATTCGAGATCACAACGCAAAACGGGGGCTGACTTCAGCTCAGCCCAGGGGAACATATTTTAACAACACACACGGACCGAGGTCCTATGAGAAAATGCGTCATAAATGTAAAGTCTCCTCCATATTGCAACAATACTGACTGGCAGAAGCAATCATACAGCCGACGTCGTCGTCGTCAGTCGATAGAACATGTATCCATCAACATCCACCAGCCGCATCCGTCGATCCATCTAGCATCTAGCTCCATCCACAAGCTATTTGGTATGCTAGGCGCGTAAATTAACTCGTCAACTTTTTATGATCGCATTATCCTTTTGTTTGGATTAAAATGGGATGCCAATTGCACGCTCTCTGCTCGCACCGATCCATGCAATATGCCTAACGATGCAGATTGAATGAGATGATGATGATGATGATGATGCGGCAATGACGATCTAAACATGGTCGGCGACGGCGACGGTGATGGGCCCGATGCCGATGCCCATTGGTGGAATTTCCGCACGAATCCAGCCGTCGGTCGTCGAGTCGAGTTGATTTAGTTAAACGAGAGTAAGGATTCTTAATAATGACAGAAGGAATTCGAGGAACTCCATTACACTCAGTGGGCATAATAATGCAATGTGGAACGCAATTTTTATTCGATAATAATTATAAGCTTTTCGGATTTCATCACTTTGTTTTGATGGCTTTTCCACGGAACCGGGCTGCTTCTGGTGAGCTCATTATTCACGGGAAGTTGTTACATATTAATGTGTTAAACTCGGGGCCCATCTTCTGGTGTTAAGGCCGCGAAGAGCTCGTTAATTAAGCCGAGCGATGAGCTTGGTAGGTGCGATTTCTGCAGGCGGACAGTTTTTAAAAGATGCGTAAAGACTAAGGGCCCTGTAATGAGCAGATACGCCATTCTAGGTTGCGTTTCTTTTGGCACCCATTTTATCCTATGCTAAGTAGATACTTTCTGCCCCTCAAGGGCATTTGTACAGGAAGTTGGATGGTATGCAGAGTACCACTTAAAGCAGCCGAGTTCAAAGACTTGCGCCTGGGGGTGCATAACTACGATTGTTATGAATTTAATGTCTTAATAACGATTGTATATAGTAGCCGCATCAGAGGTTGGAAAAGTTTCTGAAATCGTTTCCTGGTTTTGGGATTTTTTTTTTGTTGCACTTTGTGCACTGTATTGCCGAGAATCGACGGAATGAAATGTACGGCTGAGTCGTAAAAAAACCTTTTCAGTTAGGAGCAGTATTTATGGTTCTATTATCGTGAATGTTGGTTAATCAGTTGGTTATCTCTGTAGTAGACGATCCTTGAACAAAATCTCTTAAAAGGGTTGTTTATTGTGTATGCCAAACGGTTCAGCTTTATTTTTTTCGATTAGAGACCTTGGCCAGGTTGTATAATTCCTTTTGCCTGATTTGAGAGAGAATAGTTTGCAGAAAGTGTTCCTCCATAACCCCATTTTTTGCGATTGCACATTCTCAACTGCAGATCTTCCCAGTAACTACTTGCCGACAGGTGTCTTCTTGAATATTGAGCCGATAAAACTGTTTGCACCAGCTAAAGTTCTTCTTTTCTATTTTGGCGGTAAAATTATATTTAGGATGATTAAGCGTCATACTCTTGGCATACCAGACTGATCTCAGATTATTGTTTGATGCGGGTAGTTCTAAGACGTCCAATCATATGTGCTGAATGTTTTTGGAAAACTCTTTTTCTATTTGTTGCCCTCGCCATTTTCATCATTTTTCTGCCGGGTCCAATCTTTTAATACGTCCATTCTCAAAAAGGAGGAAAATATGTCTTAAATTTCTGAGTTTGACTGACAGATGGCGACACAGGCTAATCAAATGCAATTTGCGGTTTGCCGACGTTTTGTACCTACTTCCGAGAGTCATTTGTTCTATGTGGACATCTAAAAAAATTCCATCGCATCAATTCCAAACCTAAAGTCATACAAGATAAGCCCAGGAACTTTCTCATCTAGCGCCTGAGAAAATAAGTCCAAACAACGATTTCACCAATTGATCTCTATCCGAGTTCCAATTGTTGCTCCCTATAGAAAGTACCACCACTTACCTCCGAGTATACAATTAATTTCCAAATTAACTTTTATCTCTGCTATCGCACGGAGTATCGTACAAGACCGAAATGGCCCAAACACACCAATTGAAAAGTATATCTCACAGTTTAGTGTATACCAAGTACCAAGCACGGACCAGCAACACAAGCCACCTCAAACATCAAAACTTATCCGCACGCCGCCATGCTATTGCTATCTACTGCGGCTATCATCTGCACGCGGTTCTTGTTCCCGCTTGACACACAATTTGTGTACAACGTCGCGTATATCCCGAAAGGAAGTGTTAACCTCTCGATGGCGGCCCCAAAAACGACCAAACCACGGAAACAGTCAACAGTCGAACAGTCGAACAGTTGAACAGCAAAAACCTCCAGAAACGTGATCGGTTCACGATCGCCGAAGTGTTGATCTCCAACATAGACATATCCCCCACACACAGCTGATGGGGTGGTGGTAATTAGGCAGCACTTAAAATTTAAATAAAATATTTTATTGAGCGGGCCTCAGCCGCAGGGACACCGAACAAGGATGAACTTGGGAGACATTTGTTGCCCTCCAAATGGGACCATATAAATGGCAGCAGTACAATGGAAACGGTGTCGGGTTGGTTGCGGAATTTCTTTAGTTCTATTCGAGGCGCTTTTTTTGTCACCACAGTCATCAATTGTTTGAATTTATGGTCAACTAAATCGAGTGACACATCCGAGTACAAGATCGTGAACATTTCTAGGACAAGACATTTCGCCGATGTACCTAGTGCGCGCGAGCGCTCGGTGGACGACACCTTCCCCAGCGTGGTGGTGGTGTTCTGCTCTGGCAGCTTCCAGGTGAGGATGAGAATACTTATAGAAGTATATGCAGTGGGCTCCATAGAGCACCGCATTGGCATAGATAAAAGTATTGTGACCATGATCGTAACATCAGAGGAATTCCTTTACTTCTGTGTCGCAGCGCACTGTTGCGGCAGGGAGGGGCGGGATACATTTGGGGGAAAATGGTCGATGTTTCTGGTTTTGTTTTTCGCGCGCTCGATTTCAATTTCCAGGAAAAAATAATAGACCAAAAGCCTCCATCGGAAAGCGACCAAAAAAAGGAAGTTTTTCGTGAACATTACACGATTTTCAGGCGGCCGCTTTTCCCGCTTGCCGAATAAAAAAAATAAAAAAAAAATTCTCTACGCGGAAGTCTACGGAAGAGTAAACAAATAACAAATAAGAAAATGCCAAACGTCTTTTCGGGTAGAAAAAGTTCCTATACGGTACCGAAGTTGTCCCTGTTTTCGGTTGGATGGAAGCGCAACAATTGATTGGCGGGATAAAGGCTTTCTCAAGGTAGCGGATGCTTCACAGACCGTTTCAAAAGACGTACCTAGTTTTGTGAAATGGAATTCTGGGTGTAGCTGTTGACAGCCTTAAAGGCGAATTTATTTCTCTAACTCATGTGTCAATCAGTACAAATTCTTCCACATATTCGAATTCGGGAAAGAAGGTGAAGCAACTATTTCTTTTTAGTAAACTAGAAAATTCGACTTTTCGTACCTACAATTTTTTTCGGAATTTTTTAACTCTGTAGGTATCTGTCGTTTTTCATAGATTCCTACAAAAGCGTTCCCTAACTTTTTCGTAAATTTTTCTCTTTGTGAGAGAATTTATCCTCACCACCAGTGCTGCCAGATAATTTTCACGAGAAATCGTAATAACTAGCTTTCAAAATCTTGGAAATAAAAAAAAGAAGAACGTTATTATATGTACTTCAATTTATTACAACATTTATTGTTTTGGCTAGCATAAACATTTTTTGCGAAACGCAACATTTTAAATTTATTAAATAAGAAAAAAAAAAACTTATATGTCATGTATTTACTACTGTCTACTTCCTTACACATTACATACTTGAATTAAATTGATTCAGCAAAATTAAAATGATAAAGCAAAACAGAACATCAGGCAATATGGCCGAATGCGTTACAGTACTGTTGAAATTGCCAAAGTTTGTTCCATGAACACTACAGGTACCTACATTAACAAAAAAAAAAACAGTATTCATAAGCATTAAGCAGAACTACAGATGGGCGGGTCTTACTTCACCTTCACAGTTTTAGAAGATAATATATGGAAAATTGAGTATGAATTTTTTTGCATTTGATAAATTTGAAAAATCTTGGAATTTTTTGCTTTTTCAGCTCAAAAATCTTGGAATAAATTATAAGCTTTAAAATCGTAAAAATACGATAAATCTTGGAATCCGGCAGCACTGCTCACCACTGCCATTTTGACAGTCTTTTCCATTCTTACTATAAAAGTAAAGGAACAAACCTATTGTAACAAGGCAGAGCGATATGTCCAGTGATCCCAGATTAAACAGGTGGCAGATTCCGTATATATTGATGACTATAAAACGTTTTATTCTGTCCTGTTTTTTTCAACTATCGCCACCTTTCAATGCATTTGTAAAAAACTAACTGAACTAAGCTTCAAACTTCAATTTTTTCACTTTGTTGCTTGTTTTGGAGATAGACGTTTCGACGATAATCGTCTAAAAATTTACGAAACGAGTGCCCGGTACATGGAAGAAAAAAATGTACAAAAATTGAATGCAGCATACTTAATTTAAGCACTTTAAAGCGCTGAATTTTTTTGCTATTGAATTTATGGTTTTTTTTTTTTAATTTTGTTCTTATGGAAATAAATGAAAACTTTACTTCGGGGGAAACTTTCCGAATTTAGGGGAAAAATGAATGCTCGTGATCATGAAAAAAGGAGAAAACAGTCTTCAAACTCTGGGAACACAGCCAGAAATTTTCCAGCGGAATATGTCAAATTAAGAAAAAAAATTTTTAATTATATGCAGCCGTATTAATAATAGTCGCGTAACTACATGTTAGGCCTAACTATTGGCAAACACATTAGTTAAACTCAAATTCCTATTAATAAACATTTTTAGAAGATAACTAACGCTTCGTAACTTTCATATAACTAACTAACGGCAGGAGGTCTGTTAGCGAGTGAGTAAATCATAAAAAATTCGTTACCGTCAAAATGACAAATAAATTAAATTTAAATTTTGAAAATTGTGGAACAAAATGGCTGACCGGTTTTCAGTGTTTGTAAATAGTGTTAATCAGTGTTAATATTTGGTGAATATGTTAGGGGAGGATTCGGTTTCCATCGTCCCAACTCGAAAAGTGTACCAAAAAAGAAAAAAAAAACCCTACCTGTTGCTTTGCTTTATTTTCTGTTGTTTTTTTTTCTTTTTCATTTGTCACAACTGAAATTCACTAGCCAGCCGTGATGATAGCCAATATGTAATAGTTTTCAGCTGTTTTCAGTACAATTTGGTTAGGTGATACCAGCTACTTTAGAGAAAACATCAGCTAGTTATTATACGAGTTATTTTCTTTTATTAATAAGAATATTTAACACATATGTTATTTATTTAACTAGGTGCTAGGTAATATACGAGTTAGAGATTAGTTACGGGTTTTTTTTATTCATACGGCTGATGGTGAATAAAATGAAATATTCTAAAGTTTAAAAACAACGACTTTATATTACAGGGAAAAAAAACTAAATTAAAAAACAACAAAAAATAATGATCAAATAAATCATTTGTGTTCCATATTTATATTTACCTTTCCATTAAGGAAGCAACTTAAATTAAACTGAGCAACAATTCACTCGCTGTTGACTTTTGAATTGAATTTGTTTTTGAGGTTTGACAGCTGATACTCCGAATTGAAAAACTGTCGTACATATTTTCAGTAATGCCAAATTAGAACATTTTTATGAATGCGTTCGTTATCTGTAAGGCAATATATACCACGAACATGTTCTTATGATGGGAATAAAGTTTTTGTTTTAAATATAGAAAATATGCTAGATTCCATATAGTATGGTAATTTACGGCATCACCGACAATCTCGGCAATGACAGCCCAGATGTACTCAAAGCCCGTAAGACACTACATTTTTTTTCAGACTTTTAAAATGAAACTGCAGCAGTACGAAAAATTACTACGAACATTCCCGATAGGAGTGAGTGCGTTCACACGAATCTAATTAATGTAGGGATTTCAAAAGAGAGGCATTGAAAATGAATTGAATTCACATGTTTAAGCTGCTGGCAGGTTTTTTAGACATTTTTTTGCCTTCCGTCGCCTTGAAGTTTGTGGTTATAAGTTCGCTTGAAAATTTGTGGTTGCTTGAAAAACAATAATTGTTACCCCTTTCATAATACACATTTTGTCTCTTTTACACGAAGCTGACATTTGAACATGATTTAATGTGATAAAAATGAGGAAAAAATGAGGGAAAAATGTAGTGTCACACGGGCCCTATGCTTGCTCTATGATTTTAAATATTTTTAAGCACCTTTGGGATGTAAAAGGTTTAATAAAAAATTCCGACTCACACCTACGTTATCTGACAGCAATCCGAATCGCAATCTCTTGCGGATCACTGTCTTTTCGCGCAACAAATATAGACATTCAAAATATACCGTTGAACAATATATTTTTACATTTCGGAGCGAGTCCGAACAATGGCTTTCTGTGTGCACCCTCATAGAGAGCACCTCCAACGGTGCCTGCCAGCTTCTGGTATACTCCATTCGTATCCATTTAAATTTCAAAATATCCCAGCCATCTGCGGAGGATTGATCGCACCAAAAGGAGTCAGAGATTTAAAATCAGATTTCGATTGGTTGGCTCCCCCCCTTTCGGCTGCACTCTCCTTCAACACGGCAAGTATACACGAAATTCCACTCGCCCCGATAATAGTGTGCTAATGAGATTCACTTCCTGGCCAAAAGGCGCGCCAAACACCAAAACAAAAGCCAGCCACCGAAGCGATCTGAACCGTTCGCTTGCGAAATTGAGTGAAGGTATTTTTTTTTTCGTTTGGAACCTTTCCACACAATAGAATCGAATCCAAGGGAAATCCATTTGCCTGCTGCAGAAGCTATACACCAAAGTTATCGATTGAATTATCAGCATTCATTAGCATTTCACTAAAGGTTTTCCCCGCATCAACACAGTTGCAGACGGCCTGCAAAGGAGCTGGAAAAAGAAGCGCGAGCAAACGGTTCCTGCCAGTATTTCCCACTCTATGCGCAGGAAAATGCACATGCTACTGCTTTTGATTTGAGATTGTCCAAACGTAGGAAACGAAAAAAAAATCCACAGAAGAGCCACCCGGGTTATCCAACTGGCATCTGATACAGCTCTGCCGATATCGTTTCGGGTGAAAAGCTAATTGCCAGTGAATTGGTCTCCTTTTTCGAAAGGTTCAGCTGCGGAAAATGCTTTCATTAATTAACCTGGCAGCAGAGTTAGCCCCCAATCAGTCCAGCTGGTCATGGTCACTGTCAACAACATCCCGGGGGTTACCGCATCGAAAAAAAAAACAACAACCAAAACGGTACCCGTACGGTTGACAATAGTACAAATATGTACATAAATACACTCAGGAGAATGCTGCCAAAACAAATAATGTGGGATTGCAAGCGCAGATCGTCATCTTCCCAACTCGACTTGGCGCGAATAGAAAGCCTGCCAATGATGAAGGGCACAAGAGTGGGCGGACGAACCCAAACCCAGCCGCCGATCAGACCCCTGAAGAACCATTCACTGAAAATCCTGAATCACGGAAAATCGTGAATCCGCTCTCAGTGATAACACGTGTAGAGTGTCTTGCTGCACCGCGAAATGCTTTTAGAGGATATTTTACATACTTCGACAGGCAAACCACTAAATAAGTAGATTCTTATTTTTGCGGATTCGCGCGACGACAATAAATAGCTATCGCCTCTGGAGAGGCACACGGATGCAGTGTGTCTCACAACGAGCAGCCAGGCGATGACACTAGGAAACGAGTTGGGGCAGCAAAAAAAAGCCTTCACAGGGAACAGCCAAAGAATGGGGTAGCGCTCTCTATGGGATTCAATCGACCAATCGACCGACGCGACGCGAAGCGACTTTTGGAAGGAAGTTGATTGCGGTGAAGTGTAGGTATGTGCCTTGCATACCACTAATATCTATTTTGGAAAATCAAAAATGCAAAATAGTTACCTGGGAGTTTGGAATATTAAGTTGACCAGGCGAGGGTTTTTATTTTTTTGCCTGCGTGTGAGGAATTTCATTCGTCAACTTAACATAGATGGGGCCAATTGTTGGACGAAGAAATCGGCGCTTAAAGTGACAACAGAAGAGAGGCCGTAGTGCCAGAGCCCAATGAAGGCCTTCCCGTCCGAAGAGTTTTGAAGAGAAGTCCCAACACACACCGTTCTGACGGCCAAATATAGAATGACCGTTGTAGAGATGGGTATAGCTCGGGTCTTCATTATTAACATTATTATTGACAGCTTAGACCATACCCCCGATCTAATTTTTTGGGGTCGCCCATTTGTTTCACTCTGACCAAGGCACCCTAGGCGAGTGCTACACCCAAAACCCCTACTGGAAATAACAACATCAGAAGGACCAATCTGTCCAAATTTCATACTTCGTAACCATCATTTGCTACAGAAGGCAAGAAGTTCTTTTGTCAACTCTATTCAACAGATGTTGAAGGTAGATCGAAAATTAGAGACCACAAGCTAATTTGTTTTTAGATCACATGCACATGTGTGTAATGAGCTTCTCATCGTATGGAAGGTGCTAACGTCACAGAAGTAAAGCAATCCAAGAAAGAGTAATTGAGGCTTACGGAAGATATTGGTAGATGTGTGGAACTTCCCAGTAAACTCAAATACAGACAGAAGGTTCAAATTCTAGCAAGAATAAGTTTTATTTTGGACATGTGCAAACTGTAAGTCTAGTTCGTATCAACGCGGATCTATGCAGTTTTTGTTAACAGCGAAAATCCATGTATTTGCATTTTGTTGATTTATGTACGGATCATTATGAGGTTTAGACCGACTTATGATTTGCCATTCATAAGCTGACTGTTGACTTATAGTGCAGGACCTTCCCGCACTGTGAGCTATTGTATACATTTGTGCGACCAATTCATTATTATTTTCGTATAAACAGCACCAACAAGCCTTTTTTCCAATTCCAATGGATGTTGTTGAAGCCATTTACATTTAAATTTCGAAACTGAAGTACAGGTTCCCTCATTATGAACAGTTTTTAAAATTAGCGTATTCGGGGATTCGAATTGAAAATTTAGGTCGCAATAATTTCGGAAACATCAAGTTTACTCTAAGCATTTTGGTGAAAATCGTTAGTTCCGTTTTCAGGTAGGTAAACTTATGAACAAAAAAAAATTAAAAAAACAAATATTTTTTTCTAGCAAAAATAGAAAAAATGCGCTAAAAAAATGTTTTATAATTATTATTATCAATTTATTTTTCTTCTTTCTAAATCATTTTGTAAAGTCACTATTAAGGAATCTATTACATTCATATTTTGTATTCACTTGACGTTTCTCTTTCTGTCAATTTGCTCATTTGCTTTTATTAAACTTTTTGTATATACCTACAATTTGACTTAATTCTATGTAAAGCGTAGTACGGAGATGATCCGAAACGAAAAACCCCATACAAAAAGGACACAACGAAATCACGAACGAAAAATTTCGCTCTCCTTTTCGTTTTGCAGAACGTAGATGGTACGCAGCATTGGTACACTTATTCTGATTAAATTGTTTTCAAACACGACGATAAATTAAAAATAGGCGGTCATAGCAAAAATTCGGACAGAAAAAAATGTTCTCTGTGAAATTTATTAAAACAAATCAGCCACCACCTATTGGATTCCATCAGAAAAAAGTTCCTGACACATGGAACAGTAAAGAAATTAAATATTTCAGTGGAATGATATGTTTTTTTTTTTGTGGAATTAACTAAGAAGTTGATCGGACAAATTTGTTCATACGGAAAAATTTATAAATTCTTTTTCTAGAAAATTTAAAAATAATTTGATATTTTTTTTTATTAACTAACTTTATAATTCATAAGCAACATTTGAAGACTAAGATTGAGTTCAAGAGACGTTTCGCTGTCCTTTTGCAGGCCACCGGAAAATTTCGTTTCGGATCATCTGCGTACTACGCTTAAATATTAAATATTTACATGCGTTGGCTTAACAACATGGGCCCAACGGTATAGAATGTTTGTTTTCTCAATTCTATTTTAAATAAATTTTGGCTATCTTCTCAAGTTTCAAGATTCATACTCGTGCATTATGCATCGTTGTCTTTTTTGACCTCAGGGTGATCTTTCTGTCAATATAGTTTAGAGTTTAATTTAAAACCGAAGCGATCAATAGTCTGTAGTGTTCCTTAAACATCGATAGTAAAAAACTATCGATACTATCGAAACGCATATATGAGCGTATTCAAAGCAAACGTAGAAGTACTCATAAAACATGCGAAACATGTACGTAAAAGAAGTAATTCGTTAATAGGAGTACTACTTTTCTACGTATAAAGAAGTACTTCTTTTGTACTGAAAAAAGATAGTTATTTTAAAACATTTCTTGACCTCAGCTGCTTCGGTATTCTAATATTTTTTAGTGTATAGACATCGGTCTTGTCTAGATATGCATCTGGTTTATGGTGCTGTAATAAAAAAAAAAATCGAGCTGTCGTGGGACGGCCGAATGAAGCGAAGCATTGGACGTAAAGTATTGGCCCGTGTTACGTGGCGGCCTATTTGAAATTCATTTTAATTTTTCATAGTGCCAGTTAGTTTAGATTACTCTCTCTATTCCTCTTTCGCTCTCTACACACATATATTTGAGAATTTTCCGACTTTTCTTTTTTCCTAAACCATCCCTGAATCAAGACGAACAACACAAAACAAAAATCATCCAAATCGGTGGAGCCGTTCTCGAGTTTTCATCTTCCAAGTGCGCCATGGAGGGGGAAGTTAACGCTACGGTGACGATTTTTTTCGGTTTACTCCCCATCTTTTTGAATAATTTATATGCGTGACCCACCGACCGTCCGTAAAAAAGCTATATTCGCTTCAAAACATCAAACAATAACAAAACTCTGGCAAAAGAAAGGCGTCCTCTTTACTACAAATTACGTTTGCGCGACTATGTGCGCAATGTGGCCGTTGGCGCTAGTGAAAGTGATTTCGAATTTTTTGTACATATTTTGTTTTTTCTTGTGTCAGCAAAGAAACAATTGTTGCATATCCTTGTAGCATTATTATAATCGCAGATAGTGCCGCAAATGCCATGTTTTCAAACTTTGTAGATGCAATTCACTTGAAGCTGGCTGTTCTTACGGTTAAACTCAAGTTTGTTGACTAGTTGACTAATTACAATAAAATAGTAAAGTTTTTTCTTCAAATTTAAAGTTAAAAATTCTAGTGATACCTAAATGAATCAAAGTAAAAAATCGGTTGTGTGGACATTTTTTAAATATGTTGAAGGTGACAATAATATTGTTAAGTGTACTTTTTGCCAAAAGGAGTACAAGCACTATGGTAACACGAGTAATCTATCCGATCACTTAAACCGTAAGCATCGGTCGGAAGTTCTCCCTAGAACTTCTCATGATCAAGATGGTTTGCCTGAGTCTGAGGATGTTTCTTATTAATAAATTATGGACAAATTACAACCCCGTCGTTAGAAAACGTATGTATATAAAACTATCGATAGTATCGATACCATCGATAGTTTTACTCCGAAACTATCGATACTATCGAAATATTAAACTATCGATGTTTAAGGAACACTGAGTCTCTGTATTCTCTCTACAACAAACTAGGGCAGCCGTTTAGGTTGTATGCCTTGTGAACGTACGCACAGACAGACGGATAGACGGGCAGAATTTCGAGACCCACTTTTTTGAGTTCCTCTATCATCGTAATGTTAGAATTGATTAACATCTCGAGTTTGAAAGTTTGTACGAATACAACATCATTCTCTACGCAATTGAGAAAGTTAAAAATCTGTGGAAACGACGGCAGCTTTGTGGGAGAGTTAAGGAACTCCGATGTCGGATTGATTTATGTTAAGTATTCTGTTAAGACGTAATTCCTAATGTTAAATCACCCTGTATTCTCTCACACTTGTATTCAACTGCTGTAAAACTTCTTTCAAACATTGTCAATCAAACACACCCATTAAAGCTTCCGGTTGTTAAATTATTGTTGTTAATAAATATAGACACATCATCTTGAATTGTAACCATCGTTCTGACTTTTATTTTCACGGAAGAAAGCCGTCTTTACTCTCCCCATCGTCGACAATTATTACCAAATAATTTCGCCATAACATATTCAAAAGAGAAGCTATAGTTGAAAATATAGAGTTTGTTTGCAAGAAAATCAATTATACGAAATTATCTTAAGGTAAAAAGCAAATTTCCTCTTAAACCTCCAGCTTGTGCCAAAAATGTAAACCAAAAATATACAACAACGTGAGGAAACTCCTCACATTCGCAGTATTTTGAATAGGTCCCCCAAAAAACTGCGCTTTAAAAAGTAAAGCAAAGCAAAACCAAGTCTTAAATTGTTTGGATAGGCCTTAAACCAACCAAAAAAATACCATCGCTCAAGTAGGTATGTACTATATCCTCCAGATTATATGTACACCTACCTCCGAACACATCACAGAATGGAACATTGTTCTCTCATAAAAAGCAACTCAACAATGTGTCGTCTTTCTTCCATCTCACAAAACATCGCTGACAGTTATCATCCGCTTGTCCCAGACAACAAATGACAAAATCCCGAATGCAAATTACCTTATACCCGCCAGTATGCCCTGAGCGAGAGAAAGAGAGGACCAAGTGATTCACAATGTCCCATGGCCGATGCCTTTAATGGGCTAATATGGCAGGACATTTCCCTTGGACAAATATGTCAGTGCCACAGTTCCTCCACTCCACGATATGTTCTACATACATGTTCGACAATATTTATTCCCTGGAAGAGCCCTCTCAACAACATATAAAGTCGCGAATCATTATCAAATGAACAAATGAACAAAGCAAATCAACAAATAACCAAACAAAAGCAAACCAGACAAAACAGAGAAAAACAAAAATAAAAACCCAGCACAAAGCGCGCAGCGCTCCGATCGAAAAAAAAAAATAAAAAATAAGAAAAAGACAAAACGCGCCGGGGGAAGCAAGCAGCACCATCCTTGCCAATCGATAATCATCGACAAAGGCCGACAACAACAAAACAAGAATTTCCTATGTTTATGTCTTAATCAATCTACGTTTACGTCGATTCCATAGAAATTGGCATTTCGGGTACACTCCGACTAACCAATGAGCCCGACCGCATCAGCTCCCCAACCCAAGTGGAGCACCTTCGTCGCTGCGCTGGATGTGAATAGTGAATTCTGGAGGATGCTGATGCTGATGCTTGTGGTGGATTTATTTTAATGCAGTTTTTTGTATCCCGGATAAATAAAGAAAAGTGGTCAATTGTAGGTGCACAGCGCACAGCCACCAGCCACCACCAACAGTAACACTGCGACGATGTATTTATGCTTGGAATCTAGAGCTCGGCAAACGGCAAGTGTAGGCAACACATAAACAGCAGCCGAACCCCCAATGATGAAGATACATTGGCAGTGGCCTTGGATTAGTCCAAACGAAGTCGCGAATACGCAACATAGCCAGATAGTTGGCCAGCAGAGGGTAAACTACGTGCTGAGTAGCTGTTATCTAATTCACTGTGATTTATTTTTCAATGCGCGCAATTGTTGTGCAACTTTTTATGACCGCCCTGCTCATTTGGGTTTGTGTGGCGAATTAGATCTGCGCATTTGCAGTATTTCATTTTTTGACTGGAACAATGTGAGTACCTATTTGGGTTGGGGTAATGCGCTTCCGGACTTGGGATCAAGTGCAATTTGGAAGACAATTGAACGGGTTTTTCGGTTACGGCTCAATGAAGTTAAAAAAAAAAACTTTATAACATAAATAAGGATGTACAAGTTGGCGACAATAGCCAGTAGAACAGTTCAGATCCGACCCTGATTAATGTAGCTCCTAAAACTTAGATCTATTCCGAGTACTGCTTTGCTGCTTTACTTGTTTGTGGGGCATGCACTTTAGGGTGTCCCGTCGCTATATGAAAAAACTGTTTTCTTCGTATATGTCATCAGAAGGAGTATCAAAATGAATGTGTACTTACTTTCTGATTTCAGCATAACTTTTGGGCCTCTATACCGACTCTTGAAGTATAGGAAAGAGTAACTAAGACGTTTATATTTGTTAATTTTTCTATTTATTCAAAATATTGGCGCAAAATTGTAGGCATCGTGTATTAGGAGAGATTAGTTGATACTAAGTAGCACCACTCTAACTCCAAAGCCCATGCCTAACTTTTTAGTAAATTATAAACTCTTTGTAGCCTGCCTATACAACCTTAGAGCGACGCAAATTTTTGTTATGTGGTTATACTAATTATTTTAAGAACGGAATTTAATGCATTTAAAGACGTCTGGCAGGGTGAAAGCGGTGCGTAAAACGTCTGGGACCTATATTTCTGTAATCAGATTGATCTGTTCTATCGTTTCAAAGAGGATTTAAGCGGTTATACAAAAAATCCAGATTTCGGAAAAATGCACGTTTTTAGGTTACTATTATCAGCTGTGACAAAATTATGCCAGACTTACATTTTTGACATTGTCTAGTCTACTGCACTACTGCAGTGCTTCAAACTCATGTAGCAATATTTTGGTTATATCTTCATCCCTAAAATTTGCTGTGGGCTCTTAGACTATAGCTTTTAATTTTTTTTGGAAACGAATGGAAGGGATCTACAATTTTATGGCGATTCCAAACGGCCGATTGAGAAGCTCTTTCAAGGCAGTTATATTCTCGGATGTTTGTCAGACGTCTGCAGTGAAAAAAAAACCTGAGTTGGAAATTGGGTTTTTTGCGGGACTCGAACCTGGGACCCTCGCTTACTAACAACTAAGCCACTGCGGGGGCTTTTGTTAAGATACAAGAAAACAAAATTTTACGGGACACCGTAATGCACATGCCAATGCCGTCTTTGGGACATGTTTAGTTTCGGATGGAGCTCGAAATATACGTTTTCCTTCTTCAAATATGCAATAGCATCCCTGATAGCGGGTACCTTTGGAAGCTCGATGCAGAGATTTCGTTTTTTTTTTTTGCTTCTTACATTTTTCTCTTTTAGGTTAAGAAGTCCTGAACGCTCTCGCATAATTCATGTGCGACTTTTCATGATCAGTATGGAAAGACTGCTAAAGTTGTACGTGAGATGCGGCATTTTTTATCAGCTGAGTAAATCTTGCGGAACCGCACTTGCTGGGAAACCTGATATAGGAATAGTTCGATCGTCGTCGATACAGAGGGCGCCCTCAACATCACTACCTTAGGTGACATGTGCAACAAAGCATGGTGCTAATGAAAAGTTTATTCTCTGGTTCAAGGCTTCGTCCTAAGACGGAGTACTGTACTCGTATGTGTTGGTGGAGTACGGTTTCCGTGTCATGGCAGCTATTAACTGCAGAGTCTGTCTATAATTCGTCGGGGGTTTCGTCGTCTGTGGTGGAATATGGTAGTTGACTCTCTGAAGTAACGTTAGACAGGAAACATAGAACCGTCGATTAGCCTGTATAACAAGATCTCAGAGGAGGTTTTCAAAGCTCGCTAATAAGCTCCACAAACAAGATGATGAGATAATATTAAAGCTCGAATATTGTCGAACTAGGGCACCCCTTGAATCCTGATTGCGAGCTTCTGTTGTTCCGCTCCTCAAATGCCTGAATTCAACTGCCACCAACTGGCGTTGTGGAAATCATATCTCAACGATCAAATGTCTGCCCCCTGCCAGAGGGCAAACCAAGGATGGTTACATGAAAACGGCGGGAGTGCAGTAACAAAATGATGCGATGCAGCGGGAGTTACCATTTTCCCAGGACCTTGAAAAAAACAAAACAGAGGGTGGTCCTTGTTGCGGTCTGTCAATTCCTGGGAAACGCACCAACCTCTCATACACACACACATACAAACAACTGCTGCAATTCAGCAGAAATCAATGACCCCCGAAAAATTCCCCATAAAAGGCACCACCGATTTACATTTAGTGACATGCAAAGTGATACTTGCATGGCTTCATTAAACCGAAAGATGCCTTCCCATGGACTCGCATCAGCGTCCACTGAGAGTCCACTACTCTTCTTCGTTGACAACAATTGCACGTGTCATCGGATTGTCAGAATTAAATGAAATTCCTTGCCGGGTCCTCCATTTGAATACGAGGACCTTCAACACAGCCCCAAAATGCGCATCCAATCACAAAAGAGAACCAACAACAACACAATGTGCCATCGAAATCTCCAATTTACCTCTCAATCATTGGCCACCGCACTCTGACCATCTCGGTTCTTGTTAAAAAAAAAAGAAGACCAAAGTTACACAAGTCCCCCCATAACCATGCCCACTCGTGGCATTCCAAGAAATGAATCTTTTCGGGGACTTGGCCATATCGCGAGGATGTGCAATCATCAAAATCCTGCACACAATTCGTCTTCGCGTGCATCTACTGGCGGAAGGGGTTTGAGTCCGCTCGTTTCGTCCGGATTGCGCCATTGTCAAATTCTGGAAATTGTTCTTCGTTTTCGGCAGTAAATCCTTTACTCGCGCCCTCGATGTCATAGCCATTCTGTATTGGTATTGTATATTGTTGAATTGAATTGCTACCAACTGGCGGGAATGGAAGCCACACTCGGCTTTGAACTTGAGTTTGGCTTTGGATATGCATGGTGCTGCTCGCACGGGCTCGCTGGTGTCACACGTCGCATCGTCGTTGTCGCAGAATGGACTGCTGCGCTGCTGCTGCGCTCCGAGAGACTCAAAGAAATGTGGAAAATATGCAAATTCGCTGTTTTCTTTCTGGAAATTACCGTAAAATATTTGAATATCTTCGATGTTTGGTTTTCGTCCGCTGGCACCGTTTCTTTTTTTCTCTCTCTTTTGGTTGTTTTTGTTCTTTTGTCGATGGAGATGGTTGGTTGCGGTGCTGCGGCTGTGGCATTGTTCCTGGATTGCAGTTCCACTCTCAGCCAAATGCCAAGCGAATTCCCCCATTGCAGTGAGGCATAATATGTCCCCGCACCCACTTGCACTCGGCTAGTGTCCACATTGCGATAGTAACCGCAGTGTTGGTCGTTTGTTTGACAGTTAACTATAAAATTTGCAGCTTTTCAATTTGCAGTGCGCTTTGTGAGCGTATATATGAAGTGAGCTACAGTAGCGACCAAAAGTCACCGGTGACATCTTTTGGTTAGGAAAAAA
Organism: Cheilosia vernalis; assembly: GCA_949126925.1. Classification (NCBI taxonomy): domain Eukaryota; kingdom Metazoa; phylum Arthropoda; class Insecta; order Diptera; family Syrphidae; genus Cheilosia; species Cheilosia vernalis. The sequence continues at coordinate 12,089,892 of OX421362.1, forward strand.
AGTATTCTGCGCAACAGTCGCGTGTGAGAGTAAATTTCGTTGACAAAAATACAGGGAGGACGAACTATTTTATTATGTACCCAATTTTTTACCCATCTCATCATGGATCATGAGGTTAGTCATCGTGAATCGTGATCGGTCGCCAATTCGCTGTTCTACAATTGGACACGCAGTTTTATTTGTATAGAAAATTTATATTTCTGGCTTAAAATTTTCAGAAATAGTAAAAAAAAAGGCCCGCCTGGAAAAAGAGTCCTATTCCCATATCTTATAGGTTTTTTTTATAATTTAACCGCGCTTAATGTTTTATACCCTTGTACCGATTAAAGAAAACACTTTTTTTCTTATTAAACGTTATAATTATAATTCAACTTAACACAGACGCAAAATGTATTTTTCCAAATATATTGACAAGACTCACAAATGTCAATACTAGTAGGTGAAAGTAAAGTCAGTCAAAAGGGTTTCACAGGCTTATAATTCAATTACAGAAAAAGCGTTCTACATTTGAAAAACGAGCCCAATCTCACACATTTTCAAAAAGATGAGTCCGGAGTCCGGGCCGCCAAAAAGGAGTCAAAATGACTCTAAAGCATCCAGAAGGTAACGCTGAGTCTGGTTGGAATTCGGAGTTTAGATCAGTAGATCTAGATTGCATCGCTACCGTGCCATCGTTCATATCGACAAAAGCTTGGAAGAGAGATGAGTTTATAAAGAGATAACACTGAACAAACTAAGCTACTTGGGATCAAAATTTGTCGTGAAGTTAATTTCGAGGAATGGAGCTGCCACTTGTTTTCCAAGGTCGTGCGTATTTAGAACTAAATTTCTTCTGCAATTGTGTGGAATCTCAATTGGATTTGCATTTTTGTCTAGGTTTGTAGGACTTCCTATAAGAAATGTAAATAGAAACGTAGTCCTTTTTTGGATCATTGACTTAGTTTTTATCTCGACGTAGATGTTCTCCGGTGCCCCTTAAAAACTTTTAACCATAGTGTCATCTAATTTTGGAAGAAACATATATGAAGAACGTCCAACGTGCCCTCGGAGAAGGAGATTGTCCTAAATTAAGTTAAAAAGGCGTCTATAGGGCATCAGTCTATTGGGGCCTTTTCTTAGTTTTCGTCTTAAATAGCTAGTCTCGCATCGGCTGCTAAGCTGATTTTATTGATCTAAAAGTCTGTTCAAATAATATGTTTGCAATTTAAAAACATTACCCATACTACACCTGTATTTTGAGACTTCTCGCCCCCACTGTACTGTGTACATTGCCAGTGCTCTGCGCGTTTCATGCTGTTTGTCACTGTGCTACCAGATCTCGTATTTATTTTGAAAAAGTACAAACAACAAAAAATAACGCACTTGGCAGGTACACAATCGGATGGATATAAGCCGAAGTTGGGATGTCCGCCATTGGATATGGTGGCGGCGGCGGCTGCTTGAAGGAATGTTTTATGGTTGTTTTAATGTTTTGTGCCATGTTCGCCGTTTCCGCAAGCTACTCGAACGTTTAATTAGTCCTTGGCCTGTAGTTGTCAAGAGCGTAAAAATCTTCGACTCAAGTTGCGAGTTTTCCGTTTTGTTTTTTTTTTCTTCTGTCTGTAGCTGTTTGGTTTAAAGGCCTGCGCCGCCAGTAGCTTAACCTTTCGAATGACGCGGTGATCATCCCATAAGCTAAGCCAAGCCAAGCCTACTAACAAGCGAATTGATAGGGTGATGGCTGAGGTATTTCACATTGCGGTAATCGAGTGGTGAAAAATTTCGGAAATTTGTTGACTTTTCTCAGGATCATCGGTGATCGAAGTATTTATCCGCAGAAGCAGCCACTTACCGGAGGCGTTTTTGGTGCAAAGGTCGTAAATAATTGCCAACATCGAGAAAGGTATTGTTTTGATGGGTAATTTGGTGACTTGCGGTGATTATCTCGTTGCCGAACTGTATATGCCGGGGTAATTTGTCGCATGAAGTATGTGAGGCCGGCTTTGCTGTGAGTCGAGTGTTACATTGTTGGCGAGATCAAAGAGTTCATAAGTATAGTTGGTATTGTGGGTCATGAACGGCTTTAAAAGAGTGGCTATGGCATTAAGTTGATATAAAGAAAATACGGTTATATAGGCGCATGTGTGAGATGTGAGGTGGAAAACTTTAGATCAGCATTGACCTGAACATCGTCCGAAGGCATTAGGCCAGATACAGTGCAACTTTTCGAGGGCGCTATCATCTTTAACGTCCAGTTTCAAAAGATGTTTATATAAACTGGTGGACATATTAGCTTCATCTTTCAAGTTGAAGGAAATCCTCTGCTAAGTAATACAGAGCGGGCTTAATGTAAAAATAGGAAAGCATACTTCTGGGATTAAATTATTATTTTAATTTTTTTTATAGATGGGGCTTACGTACGGTGACGTAGACAATATGGTCAACTAGAAGGAGGATCCTTTTGTAGTACAAAGGGCTCCAGAATCCAGAACATTCTAACTAATTTTATCCGAAGGGTTCAGGAAACTGCAGGGGTTAAAATGGTATGCAGTCTTCAAAAACACCTCCCATATCTAAAAGAGGTTAGAATCAGCTGTAGAACGTTCTGCTTGTTATTTTTACAAACAAAAGAAGTGCGATGAGGACAATTCCAACCGCAGGTCTTGAGGCTCCTCAATCTGCTGTTGCTAGGCTTCTTTGTACAATCTTCAGCCCCCATTAGTGTCATGATAATAAGCCAATCAGTAAACTGGAAACTGAACGGCTATGTACAAAACACAGATCACATTACGCCATACTTAAAGTTCAAAAGTCCTTTCTCGAGCGCCTATACCCCAGCAGGGAGCAATAAAGAGACGGACTCGTACCTAACACGCATAGGCGGATGGATCTAAAATGGAAACCGCGGGGTGGGTCTTCTCCTAGATCAGGGGTTCCCAATTTTTTTCGGCCACGGAACCCTTAATGATCAAACTTTTTTTGGCGGACCCCCATATTGATATTAACAGAAAACATCGTTCCTTGAAGAGCGGTTTGGATATTTTTATGTTTGACAAGATACAAATATAATTATTTTAAGTTTTATAAAACATTTATTGCACAGCAAAAAATACGCTGCAACTTTTTAATGTGAGGAATGAAATTTTTTCACATATTTATTTAAAATATCCTTAAAATTAGGCTTAATGTTCGACAACTGAATGCGAAGGTCTGGAGCTGCCACTAAAGGGTATTCATCTGTCAGTCCAACCCAAAATGTATTTAAATTAGAATCTTCTGATTCAAAATTTTGTTTTAGAAGGGATGAACTTTTGATGTCGATCAAATTTTCATACTCTGGCACAGTTAGCATTGATGGTTGGCTATAATTTCCAAATGGATTCTGTACCCAGTCGATGTCGTCCTTTTTCTCGGGAAAATACTAGATGTATGAATTTGTTTGATGATGAATTTCGGTGCGCTGCGACGGCACGATTATGTTTTTTCTACGGAACCCCTTTTACCCTTTAACGGAACCCCAGGGTTCCGCGGAACACCATTTGGGAAACGCTGTCCTAGATAACCAAATCGGCCCGCCTTCCCGACCACAGCAGTCTCTTCCAAGCAGAGGTCCTGGGCAGTGACAGCAGCAGTCCATGAGTCTGCGGAAAAGGCAATACAACCTGAAGGTATATTACCTTCTTTATCGACAGCCAGGCTACCATAAAAGCCTAAACTGCAATAGAAATAAAATCAAAGCTGGTGAAGCGCTGTCGCGAAGAGCTCAGGGTTCTTGACACTAAGCATAGGGTATTGCTCTGCTGGGTTCCGGGACATGAAGGCATTACAGGAAATGAAAAGCGGACGAATTAGCTTCAATACGTTCGGCAGCTGTATCAGAACAAGTTGATCTCTCTATGAACATCCCGCCTTGCTCACTCAAGCTTGAAGCAAAAAGAAGGGCCACAAGAAAGCCCTATACTAGAAACGTGTCATACCACAAGAATGCTATGGCCAATCTTCAATGCCTGTCTTAAACGAAAGGATAGAAAATCTCTTTCCACCCTCGTAAGAATCATAGGGGCACAACCCTTTGTTGTGTCACATAAAGAAATCGCGCTTGAAGGAAGAAGAACTTTGCAGAGGCTGCGGTGAAAAGGAAGACACAGCCCACTTCCTATGTCACTGCCCAGGTCTCCAACATAATAGGTACAGATTCCTAGGGAGACACTCTGGACGAGCTTTCCAGCACATCTATTGACAAGATAATGAGTTTTATCTAATCCACAGAATGTGTACTTAATCACAGGTATTTATTTATAGACATGGTTAGGTTATTATGGGTAAGGGACAGCCAATGCAGCATCACAATGGGTCAATATTGACCTGAGTGTAGCACGGAGTACTCCACTCCAACCCGCTTACCTAACCTGACCCTATTCCTATAGCTTCTCACAATCATTCGTTTTGCGAGAGTTTTTCGTTTTTGGGACGATCGTAAAAGGGATCTACAATTTTATGCCGAGTCCAAACGGTTATTTGAGAAGCTCTTTCAAGACAGTTATACTCTCGGATGTTTGTCAATCGCCTGCGAGAGTTGGTGCTGTGTGTGAACAAAACTTCAAGTTGGAATTTGGTAGTCGAACCTGGAGCCGCTCGCTTAGTAGTCCAGCACACTAACCACTAAGCCACACCGAAAAGATATAAATAAAGGTTCCTTCCCGTTCGGCTATTTAAAATGGACTCAACTTTACTTTTCTATCTCTACCTTACATTTCAAAATAAACTTAAACTGGGTCTGTTCAAAAGTGCCGACAATGTAAATGTTGACAGTCGTTGGAACCGATTTGCTGACAAGTGAATTACAGCGCTGGGGTTTATAATGCTGTGCTATGGGCTAATGGATGCAGGCATAGAGTTTTTTGCATTAACTGATACATTAAACACATTATGTATGAGCTTATACTTCGACTTCAGGCAAGCTTTACAGCTTTAGATGTCAGATTACAGGTGAATCACATGCTTGCAAATGGTGGAAGTCAAGTGTAGCGTTGTTTTCGTTCGCTTGTTTCTGCATTTTCATTCAGATTTGAAGTGGGTATAAGCGATTGCTGCAGTGATGCCAAGTTGCAGGTACCTCTTGGAGCTAGATGAAAGAAAGTTTCTCATGCTGTGATCTAGATTCTAGATTTTTGCTACATAACCTTGAAAGCATTACTGAAAAAATTGAGCAAACTTTATTTTAATTCCAGTTGTTAACAAGTGACCCAGCTAAACGTTCGTTATGTTGCAAAAGGTTGGCTGGTTATAGAAACTTTGAGCTTGGTTCGGCTTTCAAAAGCTGCGTTTCGTTAAAAAATACGCTTGTAACGCTTCGATCTCGAGTTTCTGAAATTTAGATCAATCATTTTATTAGAAAAAAATAAAAAATCTCCTCTCAAGCACTGGACCTGTATAGATGACAATTGACAACCTCCAACCAAGGGTACTTAAAACTTGGCAAAAAATTCTCTGCTAATGCACATTGAACACGTAAACTGCAAATTTACGGCTGGAACCACAAACGCGAAGCCCCCAAGATGAAAAGCGGTGCTATCCACTTCGCCGCAGCCATTAACATCATTTATTGCTGAAAGAAATGTTTAAACATTCAGACTCGAATCCGACACGAACTGTGTCACCTATTTGCTGCAACCATTTGTCAAGGCACACTTAGACACTTTGTCTGCAGGTAGTTGGCACCCGACTTACTGCGCCACCACGCCGCACCGTCAAAACAATTAAGCTCACATGTTATGAGTTGTAAGACATGCGGCAAACGCCTCCAAGGCATCACCTCGACTTCAGACAACAATGGTGATTAATTCCAGTCAAATCGCGCTCTTCGGGCTTGGGCCACTATCACCGCCACCGCCGCCGCCGTAGTCTCCTCTACTCAGCCAGTTGGCGGTAATTGCAATTTGTGATGTTAATTAAAATAAAATATTTAACAATTCAGTCAACAGCTCGACGGCGGCGGCGGCGGGACTGAACTGAGCTGCGGCTCACACTGGCGTGCGGTGCTAATAAATTAGCCGCACCGATAGTAGGAGGTCGCCATTAGAATAAAGCATATATCGCTGTCGATTAGTCTTTGCGTCATATCAATGCACCAGTTGGTCAGCTGCTGCTGTGTGAGGGCGCACACAATTTGTGACATGGACAACGGAGGAATGCTGGCCCATTAGCCGATCAGCAGGGGAGACACATTCGCCAACCTTACGTATATAGAAAGTATGGCTACAGTTTGTCTGATTGTTGGAGCTTTCAAGTTCCCAAACGTGTACATAAGGCCGTTTGGACTCCACCTACTGCTGCCACCTGCATAGTGGATTGTTCTGGGTGACGTTGCATTTTCAAAAAAAAAACAAAAAAATGGCGTCCATAAATATCATCCGCTAATTAAATGGGTGTGTGTAACAATTCCATCAGCGGAGAGATGCACGCAACCATGACTGAGAAATGAACCGGCTCACATTGGACGAGATATAGTGTCCATCGGGTTTGGGTTCACTGGGATTTGATTATGTGGGGACTGGAGACACCGCGCCACCATTGGAGTTGCATTTGTTCGCACACACCAAGAGCAATGTTGATGCGTAATGTGGCAAGAAATGAAATTACACAAAGAAGACTCCGATGATGCTGATGTTGATAATGATGATGATGACGGGGACAGAGATGGTGATGAGCTGAATATGCATACACCGGCACCGGGTATGTTATGTTATGTACACTGGTTATACTGGTCACCCATTAGCTGGGAACACTTTAGAGACGCCATTGCGAGGAGCCTGCACCAACCAGGTGATGCGAGGTGTTTTCTTTTTTCTTTGTGTCTTGTTTTCCCCTCAGAGGTTGGGTTCTTTTTTTCGCTCCCCTTGGCAGAGTATTTGCATCCTTGTGGAGCTTCATGCTATACGTTTTCAGGTGGATGCACATTGCACATGGGTGCACATAATTAGTTTCACTTTTAAATATGGCTGCAGGTTTGTTAATTGTGCTTTATTTTTATCGTGTGTGTATTGAGTGGATCATGTTATCCTGTTGTCTTTGATGCCGGAATTTCGATTTTGAGAACTTTTCTGATGTAAACCGCAGGGGTGGCGCATAGATGCGTTTGCGCTTCGATGCATATTTGAGAGACGCCATTTTGAATGCAACGGTTTGATTTTGGTTTTCGTTTTCAGGTGGAGTACTGTACCAAAGGAGACATAGCCGTCCATCAATCACAAAGGTAGTGCTGAAGTGGACACAGCCGATCTCCCGCCATTGGCTCTAATTCAAATATTTTTCATACTGGCTTTTAACTCAACGTCCCCAGGCTACGTCGGAATAGTGGCTACAGGATCTGAACAGGAAGCTCCAGTTGATGTGATTTAGTTAAAGATAAGGTTTGTCATGTCTGCGTGCATAATTGTACCTTCTGAAAAAGATGGACTAACCGACCACTCATGCTTGCTTTCTTCTCTAACCCCAATTGCCAGGATGCCAACATCGACTTCGAAATGGGCTTAAAAAACAAAATACGGGACAGAAGTCTATACTTCGACTGATGTGGGGTCTTGTCACAAAAGACCTTAACCTAGAGCTTTACTCCGAACAATTGTGACGTTCTTCAAGTCGAAGTTAAAGGTATTTGCAAGCTAACCAATAGCTTGGCTGTCGATTGATACATCAACATTTAATACGATCTAAAATTGTGAAGACGACGAACTTCCTAAGAGAGATTCAAGTCATTCGAATTTCCAATGTGTTGGACCCAGCTTTACCCACCTAAGTCAAACCATTGATGCGCGTTCAAAAAATAGGATAGCTATAGGATCAACTGAAATGGTCAGTTCTAGTCCTTTTGAGATTGAAGGAGCTTAAACGCTGTCAAACTAGCAACGTGCTCCAGGTTGTTAAGACTGAGCCTGATGTTCCTTTTTCTCTGCGTACTTGCTTTGCCAATCTGAAACTTAGGAGGGCTGATGCATTTATCAGCACCCGATAGATCTCTTTATGTCACTCTAAAAAAGATCAGGTTTTCCAAAGTAAAGTACTAAGGAACATAGTTAATGCACCTTGGTACATACGCACCGCCGATCTGCATATAGAGATCTAAATGTTGAAATGGTTGAAGATGAGGCTAAGAAGGTTGCTCGGAGGAATAGGAATCGGCTTCTTAACCATGTAAAAATGTAATCAGGAGATTGAGACGGATAAAACCTCTTGATCTGTAAGATTTGGCTATTGGGCTAAGAAATTAGGTATTGATTTCAAACAAATAAACAAGTTTAAAAATCCCACAAACGGCGGATTTATCTCTTTAAATTCATTAAAAAATTCAAAAATAAATTGCTGATTAGTCGTACGACTATAGGTGCAATCTTATTCGGGATGGCGAATGTTTGTCCCCCGGGAGTTTTTTTTAGATGAGTTAAAGTCCATCACTATTTCAGAAGCATCGCTCGCGTACTAGCTCTGCAATGTCTTTCGATGATTTTTTACTTCCAGCGAATTCCCAACACAACAAAAAAAATGTCGCTCTAAGGGCTCCCTTCTAGGTAGAGATGAATTTCTTCTGAATTCCCGTCGTACATTGACTCTCCGCATTCGCTACTGATAGTCAAACAATTCTGGCTCAAAAAACCAGTAATTATTTACGGCACAGTCATGCTCAAGAAGATTCAACCTTTTAAGGTGATAGTATTTTCTGACTTCATGCTTAAAACTTCAACATTATCGATGTACTTTGGCGACTTGGACAAAAATTGTTTCTCTTCTGAGCGTCTTTCGGACGACCTGTTCACAATCCCCCTACCAATATCATAGAATAGCTTCATGTCGGGAAATTTCAAAGCAGATTCCTTCTGCCCGCCTTTCACCCAAACCACTTACAGCTCATTCTGAGTCGCATATTTGCCTAGAAATCTAACTTCTCAACAATTTCAGCGCGCCCTGACTGCGCCATACGCACCTGCACCGCCAGCAGTCTCATAGATTCGTCAATAAGAGAATAAGCAGAAGCAGAAAGCCTCCTGATGCACTAAAAACTACTTCTGCGGTATTCAAATAAGACGACCACTTACCCAAGTGATCTTCTTTATCTAAAGCTGCCAATAGCTTTTGGAAAATGGGGTATTTTTAACCAATACTATTAGGTGTCAATTAAAGTACAAGAAAGAAAAGGCTGTTTAGCAAACGGAATTTGGTCGAACGGGCTCCCAGGAAGAAGCTTCCATTTGCTGGCGAGTATATTTCAGAATCCCAAGCGACACATATTTCGTGTAAAAAGGTGGACTTAACGATTAATAACGATGAAGGATTCGCATGCTACAAACTCATTTTATATATTTAAGAAAGAACCAATCTAGTATAAATCAACGATTTTGCGATTGCAAAACTTCGCTTCGGGGTGTCCTTAGGCCCCAGTTACAGCCATACGATAAACGAAAATTTTAACATTTTATTTATCTTTTTTTGACCAACTAAACTAAATGGTTGAACTCAATCTTGGTCGTAAAACGTTGTTTATGAATTATAAAGAAGTCAAGTTTGAGTGGTCAAAAAAGGTTAAAGAAAATGTTTAAGGTTTCATTTTATGTATGACTGTAACTGGGGTCTTAACTGAGCAATTCCCTTTTCTTTGTATGACAGTGTTGGACAGTCGCACATAGTCCAATTTCCGCCATTTCGTTTTCATTTTCCACCAGAGTAGAACATTTCGCTTCCCACAAACGTCAAATACAACCATAAAGGGTCATTCATTTGTGGTTTCGAAAGTAAAGCTAAATAAAACACACACAGCGATACATTTTTGATGAAAATTTTATTTCATTATAAAGTTTGGACTCTGCCATTAAATGTGAAGAAACAATATCATTCAAATGGCCGCCTCGAGAAGATTCCTATAATGCGATTCTTTTGAGGTAATTTTTAACCACTTTTTGTCACATTTCGAGCGGTATCTCGACCATAACTTGAGTAAAGTTGGTTTCTAATGCGTCTAGTGTTCGGAGATTAATCGCGTAAACACGGTCTTTTGCGTAGCCCAACAGAAAAAAAATCTTACGGTGTCAAACCGCATGATCTTGGAGGCCAATTGACGTCGCCAAAACGTGAAATTACGTCACCAGGAAACTTCTCTCGCAATAAAGCCATAATTGGTCGTGTTATGTGGCTGGTTGCACCGTCTTGTTGGAACCACATATTGTCCGAGTCATGATTTTCAATCGCCGACCAGAAAAATTGGTTACTTGCACTTGCAGCGACATTATTTTCGACTGAGCGTGCATTACGATGATGCACAGGCCTTACGATTACGACAACAGTAACGCTTCCGCTCTCTCCAAACTTCTTCAAAATTTGACAGATTGCTTGCGTAGTCGGTCGATTATGGCGCCCATAATCATGCTCGAAAAGTGGCTACGTTGGAATCACCACTTTTGAAGTAAGTTTTAATGATTTTAATGCGTTCAATTGTGTTCAATTGTGAAGCGATCCATTATCGTAAATAGCAAACATTCAAATAACAGATAAGTTTGACAGGTGTCAAATGCCAGCGCTACTAACTTGAAACCATGAAAAGAAGACCATTTCATTCACTAGTACCTACAGAATCCGTACCTTGACTGGATTGGCAATTTCCAAAAACACTGCTCTTCTTTGTTGTAGCTGCGACATAACCATCGAGTGTTGAACTCGCCCTCAACCATAAACAACCTCAATTTCATTGTCAGTTTCAGTTCAGTTTGGCCGTGATGCGTTTCTCAAAAGACTTTGATGGAAATCTCTTCGCGCTACTGCCCACATAGAGGGACGTGTCATCACTGAATTTTGTCGCCACTAATGGAATTAACCACGCGTACTGCATCCATTCTCACATCCTCTATAGCTTTATATACTGAGTTGCATTTTTAATGAAGATGCGATCATCACCATCACCATCACATGCAAGATGAAACCGGAGAGTCTGCCACTCTGTGATCTGATTAAGTTGCTTGGTATGTGCTCGTCGGCTTCTAGCCGATGTCCTCCGCAAGAACATTCATCATTTCCCTACTCAAGGATGATTAATTTCAAGTCCAACTGTCGTCGACCGGGATTTGACACTTTTTTTTTTGTTCGCTGTTCTCTTTCCTCAAATTTATGAAGCTCGTAATTGTGAATCAACGAGAACTTATCCGGAAGCCATATGGTGGGTCGAAATTGACGCTGAAACGAGGTGCACGGGTGCTCGGCAACATAGAGGACCCAATGACCAATTGTATATTTTTACGGCATCATTAGGGCAGACTTTTCGCATATCAACTGAGCGATCGGTGGTCGGTGGCTTTGGATTTGGTGGATATCTTTACCATTACCGTCGTCATCATCATGATCGCCATCAATTTCGCAGAGTGTGTCGCGTATTGTGAGAGACACCGCTCGCCATCATCATCATTATTCCGTCGCATGTTGTCGTCGCAAATTTTATCACTTTGATCCACGTCTCGGTGGTGGCGGTACCCCTCTACTAGTGGTGGTGATCTGCAAGAATGCCATTGGCTTCGAAGTACCCTCCGATGTTTGTATATTGTGTCGGATCTTAGAATCGTTCGGCTGGGGGCCCCCTACTTCGCGCGATGTGAGATCTTGATAAGGTCATGCTATTGCTTTTGCGGATATTTTATGGTGATGTAACCTGGAACTGGAGTAGGCGCGCTGGTTCATATCACAATGGGAATTGTGTGCAAGCAGGACAAAGCGTATATGCATGCATGAAAGAGGGGGAATCGCTGCCGCCTCAGCGCATAGGCAATGGTCTTGCTCTACCTAAATGCGACAACTTCTTCCACGTGTAATAAATTTCGCTTCCCAGCTGTATTGTCGGTATTTCGGTTGGCTGGACTCAGACTCACTCGGAGGATGACTCGGTCTCGAGAATCTCTTTGAATCTCACATGGAAGAGCATGGAGAGGCATTCAATGAATGGCTTCAGTTGCGCCATAATTTTTGTGGTTTTGAATTTAAAATGCAGCCCCAGACACACGAGTGCGAGTTATTGCGATGTGTGGAGCTTCCTGAAATTTTTAATGGCCAACAGTGAATACAAAATGGCTGCGGTTGTGCTGTTTTATCGGACACTTTGTTGATGTTTCTGGTTATCGAGGATGAGATTCATGTTCGTAGGGATTGTGGTGGCGGCAAGCATCTTGTTGAACGTGTTCGGGTTGAGTGTCAGTCGAGTGTCTGGGTAGCCGACTCGAGGGATATTTGATGCGAGGTGGAGCTAATTACAAAATTATTTTATTTTTATCTCTTTAGCTGTCAAATCTACCTGCATACATGCAGAGCTAACTCATCACAAATAACGTAACATATAGTTCGCCCTATAGAAAGCCTCACCCATCCGTTCACATTGTGTCCATTCCAAAGCCAACACTGTCTGCCTCTCCTAATTCGATAAAGACACCCGTATCCTCACGCAGAACAAGGGCTTCATCGAATAAATCCAGAGACTTCAATCGGAGCCAACTGCGTCCATTCAATTGCTCATCACATTCATGGCATTCCCGCATCAAACCAGCCTGAACTATGCAAATCTCTCAGCGAAAATGTCAACTTTAAAAATAGACGTCCCCCTCTGATCATCGATACATTCACATCACATCTGTGCAACGTCACAGCCAAGGACACGGTATGGCTGGGGCCGCCCCGGTCATCCGAGAGTCTTAATAAATTAATCAGAAAATTTTCGTAATGACATTTTGAGCAATCATCGCAACAAAATCAGAGGAATAACTTTGAAATTATTGAGCTATGCGCGGCGAGTGATTGCCGGGACTCATCCTTCAAAGCGTTTTGTCCTTGCACATTATTCACTGTGCGGTGTATAGAGCGCCCTTTCTCAACGACAAACGGGAGCAGGGGTAGAGGAGACAAAATGCGCATTTCACGAAATTGACAACATAAAGATTTGTCTTCATCGTTGAGATAATTTATTTCGCGTACTTCTGTGTGTACTGCGCTGCGCTAATGCGCGAATCTCCAACAACCCCATATGCCAAGGGGCGGAAGAGAGAGCGGATGAAAACAAGGAGAAGAACCTTGGAATAGATGACTAAACACAGCCACGACAACGACACATTGTCGACCGCAAAGAAGATGAAAGCAAAACCAAGTGCTCCTCGCAGCAGTAGCGCATTCTCAGCCAGAAGGCAGCAGTCCTAGCCAACAACAACAACAGCAGCAGCAAATAATTTCAAAGCCATCTTGAGAGATATTTCCTTTGTCCTGTCACCAAAAAACCACTTTGCATACATAAATTCATCTCAAGGAGGCAGTTGGCCAAGAGATCGGGGGGAGAGGCACCTCAACGAAAGGGAACTTTAGCGCTACTGGTACTACGTTTGAGGATGCTGCGCTGTTGTTCGTCACAAAGCGTCGCGTATCCCATATACGTCGCGTCGTCGTCGCTTGCACACCACAATATGGGAAGTCCTTAGTCGGAGCTATTTTGTTTGTGTCTCTGGTTTTGTTTTATTTTGTAGGTTCCTTTTGAAGAAGATCCGCGAGGAAGCGCGAGTGCGCGCACTAGTAGCTACGAATCAGAGTAAGTGCAGACTGCAGACAACCCTTTAAACGGTCTGAACGTATGCAAAATAGTCCTCTCCGTGTACTGCTGCAAAGTTCATCCATAAGCACCGACTTTACGTCGTCGTCTTCGTTGCCGAGGAGCGGAATATTCGTCCTTCTTGGTTGTTTCTGTATCTTTGACAGTTGTCGGAGACGGGGAGACGGACACTTGCAAGGAGATTGTTTTTTTTTCATTGCTGTTGTTGTTGTTGTTGTTGCCCCTTTCGCTTAGTCGCGTCGTCGATGTCATTGCGATAAAAATAAATTACGCCTTGGCTGCCATGTCAATTGTTTCCAAAGGCAATCCAGAACCGAAACTCTTATGTGTCTATGCGGTGTTCCCATGAGGTGGTGAGTGCGGACCCTTAATCGGATGCTTGGCTATTTTGGGAGGTGATTCATTATTGCCTATGTCAATTTGAACCAAATTAGAAAGAGCGGTAGAGAGAGAGAGAGAGAGAGGGGAGGTAGGTGGCTTTTGAATTTTCCATAAACGGGCTGAGTGTGGCTATCAATTTTTCTTCAACGACGTTTTGCAAAATTTATACAGGACACCGTCTGGAGAACAAACAATCTCGACCCAAAAATGTTCTTCTCCGCGATCTGATTACGGAATGAAATTACTTGTTCGTATCTGAAGATGCGGTAGTTTCCGCACAAACCTCTTACTTTCCACTTTTCCAACTAACTTATAGATTTCATCACAAGTCTCACACTTTTTTTATTGTTAACGATAATATTTTGTTTATTCTGGCACCGGATTTATTGACCTACAGTGAAGGAAAAGCCGTCGTCAATCCACTTAATTAAATCTGAGGGTAGCATTTGTTATCACTTTTAAATAGGCGTTGGCGAACGTATACTTTTCACATAGGTATTAAATTATTAAAAACCTATCTGTATAAGCGAAAGCTGGGGAAAAGTTTTGGAGTTCCTCATACAAATTAATAGTATTTTTTTTGTGCTAAGTCAGGTGGATTTCCACCCCAAGATCAGTGAATCAAATCGACTTTTCTCAATAATTGTTCTAAAAACTGAAAACAAATTTAACTGAAACCTACAATATAGTACGTAACTTTTTTAAATGCCGTAATAGGCGTATTTTATTATCAGCTCGATCTGATCCGAATCAGACATGAAAATAAAACGATACGGATAATAGAAAAAAAATTGTTTTCGAGTTGTGGCAGCAGTTGCTTTCAAAACATGAGAGATTTTGAGTATGGCGAACTTTATATTGCCACCAGCCACCTAATGCAAACATTCTGTACATCGTGACGTCACAATATGATGTCAATTGACATGACATTTCATTTGCTTGTCGTGGGTGTTACCATATGGATTAAATTAATAATTTATATTTTTGATATTGTTGTTTTTTAAAAACCAATTTAAAATTTCAAGATCATTTATGCAGCAAAAAAACAATATTTTGCTGCTATAGTATTTCGGTTTTTGGCAAGCGAAAGATTTGTTCAAATATTTGTGAAATGTTTTCGATTTGCTTCTTTTTTTTTTTTGATAGATAGATATTTATTTCGTATAAGCCCTTATGACACTACATTTTTTTTCTGCATTTTTCAGACTTAAAAAATGAAACTAGAGCAGGACGAAAAATGACTACGCAAATTCTCGATAGGAGTGAGTGCATACACACCAGCCTAATTAATGTGGATATGTCAAAAAAATGCATTGAAAATGTATTCAATTTACATTTTTTTAAGCCTCTGGGATTGGAGGGAAAGTCGGCAATTTTGTCGATTTTTTCTAACAAAAGGTTTTTTTTTTTTGGGAAAACGAAAACAATATAATACCTACAAGTATTGTTTCTATTAGTTTTTTGTGTGCTAAAGACCCTTAGTCTTAGTTTTTGGAAAAAAAAAAATGTTTTTATTTTTGAAAAAGGGTCGTGTTAAAAAACTGGGATGTTTTTTTCTTTAATCTGGGATCCCTGGACTCACTTTGAAGTTTGTGGTTCGTTTGAAAATTTGTGGCTGCTTTGCAAAACAATATTTGTTGCCCCTTTCAAAATACACATTTTGTCTCTTTTACACGAAGCTGATATTTCGACATGATTTAAAAATTACATAAGCTTGTTGCCGCACAATAATTACCTAGCTTATGCAATTTATAAACGCTTTTTATTTTTGGAAATTCACGATACAACAACACTTCTTCCGTAATATGGTGCGTTTTATTTCTACAAAGGAATCAGTTTACAATCAGTTCGAAATGTAATGAATATCTTACTATTACTTACCTAATATTTTTTGAGATAAAAAAGAAATGTGTTTCCCAATAATTAGTTTTGAAAATCATTTAACTTTATGCAGCATGCTTGTTTCCATTTTTCATTAGATGTTCCAAGATTTTCTAGACATTTGTACTTTATGTGAAAACAAAAAACAACTCTAACCTTTCTGCCGGGAAACTTGTGAAACAGTAATTATTTGCGAACTGCGAAACATTTCATAGACATTTTTTTGTTTGTGTGTGTGTAACTTAAATACATATTTATGAAATATTTCGCTGGACGGGAAATTTATTGGATGTGAAAAAAATGCTTTTTGATTTTTTGTATTCAAGCCCAAAACAAATCTCATTTTACTGAATTTAACGGCCATATTATTCATTGCGGGTGTAAATTAGGTTTAGGTTAAATCTACACCCTAATCTGAATTTTTAAACGCGATAATTTAAATTTAAATTTACATTTATTATTATATTGACTCAAAAACATGCATTAAACTCGCTGGATAAAAATGCATTTAAACGCGGAGTTTAAACCGATTTCAGCTTAATTTAAACCTAGGGATGTTAAATTTCACATAAAATTTAATTTATTTAACGACGAATCCATCAAAATTTCACCCGCTTTGCAAATGATATCCATTTTTTTAGCTTCTTACTACATTTTATAGTTTGTTTCACTTTTACTTATTACTTGAACGAGGAAATGCCAATAATATGAAATTGAGTTTCAACCCGAGTTAAAATACTTAAAGTGGTCTCCGCAGTGCAGTTTAATTTCAATCGACATGTTTAAAAATATAAGTTCATGTTCGGGTTTAATGACTGAATATTTTGGACTTTGGTCCAATTTTTTGAGTGATTAATATGGCCGTAATTAACATTATATATAGTCGATTTATATCAAAAATTAAAAATATGACAAATAGTACCTACCAACTCAAAATTTAAAAGTGGTGCTTGCGTACCCGGGAAGGGCAAATAGTAGGTACAGTGAGCCTTTATTCAACAGTGTTTTCAATATTTTTGTATTTAAATCAGTGTTATAGTCCTAATTATTGTTTTTAAAGAAAAATATTTAGACAAAAAAGTATTATGTATTTTGAAAAATATACAAGAATTTGATTTCCAAAATACCGTCAAGCACTTAACTTTGAGCGGACTGTTTACGTTGACTTAAAACAGGATTATCTTTTCACAGTATTCGCGAGTATTTTTTTTTAATGTTCAACTGATTGCGAGTTCTTTCTTTGTTTGCATTTGTTTGTCAGCAGATGTATTTGTTTGTAGACCAGCGGTCGTCTTCTTCTCACTGACTTCTCTCTCTTGTTGTTGGTGTAGTTCTCAATAAATGCAAAAACCAACCTAAAAAACTGTTTATTTTGATACCAAAGCTTACAATTTCAAATCAATCAAGTCGCAAACAAAAAAATTCCGCTCAATTTATTTTGTATACTTTAAAAATGTTTATAACTATGAGTACTCTTAAGTGAAAATAAATGCGTATAATCTGGTTACCCCTTAAAAGGATGTAGAGTGGTATCTAATTGGCAAATGGAGCTTGATTTAAGAAGGCAATTATCGTCTTGAAATTTCCTGGTTGCTCTATCTTGTTTTGAGGGTCCATTTTTTATTTTTTTTAAGATGTTATAAGGATTATAGTCATAGATTTAAATTTTAAAAGTAAATTATTGCAGTCTTTTTAAAAAAGTTATAGGCAACCAAGGGTTACCCTTTTCTTAGGAAAATATTTTTTCTAAGTCTGGGGCATTATTTAAAATCATTGTAATGAATATATGGTCACATCATCCGCGTTAGCTGGGAAAATAGAAAAGGGCCTGACTTAGAATCTTTTTTTTATAAGAAACCCATTTGTTTCCGATATAGAAATCGGCATATAAATTTTAGGTAGCATAAGGCCAAATCGATTCTTTTAACTCTTAAACAAATCCAAAAAGATCCACATTAAAAAAAACTATTACTTTTAAATAATCTTCGACCCTATGTTGGTAATATATTTCTCGAGAATCTTGATGAAGTTGTTCCTAACATTGGTCGACGTCTTCATAGCACGCGCGTCTTAAGATTTCGAGTGCCTATTTCTTCATCTACTAAAATCATTCCTCTGTTCGTATGAGGATTGGGATTACTCACTCGATCCGTATGAATTTCTCACACACAACTCAGAGCTTAATTGACCAACATTTAGGGAAATCGATTGCCATCCATTGCAATTTCAACTAAAATGCGAAAACCTTGACTTTAGCTCCCAGCTAGTTCACACTACGCCTATGGGCCTATGAGAATTTAATGAAAATTGTGGGTACCATAAGAGTCGAAACTAAGGTCATGGTCACTTGAAATATCCCAAAAGGAAGCCTACAAACCAGCGACATGATCTTTCTATTACCTACACACCCTTTGCCCAACTCGATTACAAAATTACAATCCCTTGTCCACATCGTTGATGCCCTTTCAAGGACATAAGCTGCATTTTCATCCTCTATCCAACTGCAGCACTTGTCGCCGGAAAACAATCAAATCAATTGCTTTCCGATAAATTCCATGTCCATTGAGCACGGCGAGAGCCCAAAATCAATTTAACAAAGCGTTCCCTATTTTGCATACGAAATTCCCTATGCCTATGGAGAAAACACGTCAATAAATTGACCGACAGTTGGACCTATACACTACTCATGCTCTTAGCCCCCTCTGCACACAATTTCCCAATCAAACATAACACAACCAACCGCAGCGAATTACAACGGCCCGGCCATTCATCCATGGATCGCATCGCCCAGCCATCGGATGTATACGATCCATCCATCCATCCAGTCTGTGGTTCGATGGAAATCCTTGCTGAACGACGACATCTACCTGACGAAGGGACTTTTATTTTCTTCTCCTTGTTGGAACGTAAAATCAATTTCAATTGTCACCGCCGATCAAAGCGAAGATGTGTCCCCGGCTAAGAAAGATTTCACATCATCCACTGAGCCATCGACGACGACGACGACGCAGCAGCAGCAGAAGAAGACTCCCATTGTCAGCCACCACCGAAAAGACAAAAGACAGATCGAGCGCTGGCCTCCACCCCACCCAAACGACAAAACTTCTCTCCCCGGCATGGCCTTAACATGACACTATTTGCATACATCTTAAATCGCAGCCACATCTCTTCCAGACATCAGAGCGGTCATGTCAGTTGCTCGGATCTTCGCCCATTATTCTCATCTTCTCTCAGGGTCTCCCCTGCAGGTTCAATCCCTTTAGGAGGACGACAATTCCAACGTCATTCGATCGCTTTACATAAACGATCCTCCAATCCTCATCCCATCATCATCATCATCATCGTCGTCGTCATCATAATCATCATCATCATCATCATCGATTTGTGCTAGGCTCGGTGTATTTTGTGGTCGATGCTCAGCGAGAGAAGCCAATCGTTCGGATTGAATGGATGGGACATAAATCCTCTTTCATCAAGTTGTCAAGCTGACAGTCACACACTGCACCGAGGAGGACAAAGAAACAATACGAGCATAAAAAAATCGATGTACCGCGTTTCCAAAAACCGAATCCGCACAGACACCATGGACCATGGTCAAGCGATGCACTTCCTCCCTATGTGCAGTTGCAGTTGACCAGCTCCATCCGTCGATTCGTCTCTATGAGAGAGATTCCGGTATGCAGATACAGGGAGCGCACAGCATACTGGCACTCCACCACCACTAGCACCGGCAACGACAACGACAACGACAACGAGAACAGCATCGCTATACAGACCCATTGGGCATACTAATGTCGCAAATCTCAGATGTCGGTTTAATCTGCGATTAAGATTTAATCATATCAATTTAATAGCTTGCGCAAAATTATCTTTAAAAGACTATTCATCGGCACCGCGCTGCCGCTGCTGCTGCCAATACCACAACAAAGCGTTAAAGTGGTGGTGGGGTGCCCTAGTCCAGACCCAGAGCGCTGCGCTGCCCTACCGCTTGTTGTTGTTGTTGTGGTGGTAGTTTTGCGGCGGCAGCCCTGCTCGATGAAATTTATATCCTCCGGATGGCTATTATTATGCCGAATTGCGATCTATTGACTGCGCGGCAAGGTACAACGTCCGTCGGCAGATCGATGCTGTGTGGTTCGGTGGTCTTAGGCCATGTTTTGGTTGTACATTCGTCGGCAAAAGGGCTTCCTTTTGGATGTTTAAAAGCGAAAATGAACTCTTATGTCAGTTTGCTGGGTGTTGAGTTATTTATTTGAATGAGCTCTTCAAGTGGGGGTCTTGGCCGTTACAACAGCACACATAGATACGAGAGTATGCTCTGCGCTGCTGTGGCATGTGAATTAAGTTGATTTGAATTATTTCTCTACGTGTACAGGTCTTATTTGCGAGGATTTAATTTACTGATAAACTCTTAAGGGCGCACCAGAGATCATGGATAGCCCGAATAACATTCCATCTGTGGACTGTGGCTGAAGGATCTGCTGGGAGGTGGATGGAGGGCAGTTATTAAGTAAAATTCTACAATAAGTATAAAATAGTTAGGCCTACTCAAACAAAATGATGGCGAAAGTATACGTTCAAATGCTTTGGAAACATGATGACAAAAATACTCGAAATAAAAGTCCTAACAAAAATAACCCTAGGAACAGCTTTAACCTCACCTAAATTGGGTAACAAATTGCATAAAAACTGAGTTTAAAAACCACTTTAAGCAGACCCAACGCCCGATCAGCCTTCAAGACAAAAACTAATTTTGTTTCAAAAATGTTTCTAGGCTTCAAAAATGCAACAAAAATTACTTTAATGTGAAATCTGAGCGGTAACAAAAAACCCGAAACAGCTTGACCTTACGTTTCGAAAACCAAAAAATTCAAAACGACTTGAAAATTAGGTATTTTAAAAAATTATGTCTATGAAAATAAATGGGTAAACAGAAATACAACTAAATCACATGAAGGACCAAAGCCGTATTAAGAAATTGCCCAAGATCGGATCGAAAATTGTATTTAGAGCTGCTTAGAAAAAGGAATTTAGAACCCAGACCAGAAACGGCTACTTAATCCCTCGAAAACCAGATCAGAACCATGAACTTTCCCAAAAATCGCGTACATATAAAAATCATTAGAATAACATCAACAAAAATATTTGATAAATGGCAAAGGTTCAAGAATCCTCACAAAACCTCTACAATGGCTCCAAAAAATTATCCCACTATACCATAAAGAATCGACCAAAGGACTTGTTCAAAAAGCGCAGTAAAATCCCAAATAACTACGAAAATAGGACCACTAATATTCTTTTTATTATTATTCGAAAAAAAAAGAAATGCAAAAACACTTCCGAAACAAGCTTCGAAAGTAGATCCAAAAGTTCTCTGAAATTCTAACCACCTTCTAAGCAGCTGCACAAAAGTCAACTATTGCTCAGAAATATTTCGTAAAAAGGCTATACAAAAAGATTATTAAACAAACACGACAAGGAAGGTTCAAAAACGCCGCATCAGAAGTAGTACGAAACGAATCAAAGATTCACCCAAAAATATAGCGTCCCAGTAGTTAAAAATATAGCGTCCCAACACTTAACCCAAAAATAGCATAGAACTGATGAAAAATCACAAACTGCATATTTGCATAAAATCACAGCTAATACAGGCATAATAAGCTAGGACAAAGTGGTGGGAATACCTACTTGAACAGCAGAATAACCGCCTTAAAAATCCCATTTAGATTGACGGAAAATTTGCCTTTGAAAAGACGCTGAAAACAGGGTGAGTAGGAATTTAAGAGATCATAAAAAAACCGACTTACAATCGACTGAAAATTAACTTCAAGATCACTTCTAAATTAACCACGAAAATAGGTTAAAACATGATACAGAAAACACATCAAAAATTATTTGGAAAATTTATGCGCATGTCATGAAACTTCAAAATGAATTTGTTTCAAAGTTGGTCCAAAAATCAAAGCAATAATTGCCTCTACCAACAAATAAACACGAAAGCACTTTAAAATGTTTTACCTCAAAATCGCACAGAAGCTCCACGAACGAATTCAAAAATAACCTTAAAAGTCTCATGGAAAAGACACTAAAATGTTCGCAATACTGTTGAAAAATATCGCATCAAAAATTCAGTAAATAAAATGTGCTCTTTCAAGAAGCTTCAAAAAAAGATTCAATAATAACTCAAAAATAAGCCCACCATAGCTTTGACCTAAAAATAAATATTGAAGGGATGAACAAAAAAGAAATGATCAGAAATAGCCTAAAATTACTCAAATATTAAACAATTTGCTTGAAAATTAAAACCGTACGCAATTTTGTAACATACAAATCGAATCCAAGATCAGGCTGTCGTTTCTTTAAAAAGCGTCAGAAACCGCACGCCAAAATTTTCGAAAAAAAAAACCGTCTTAATAAAAGTCGCTTTATGTGAATGCTCTTTATTTTTAGACACTATTCAAGAAACCAGCGATCTAAATTGTCTACTTCTTGGCTTAATTTAAATTAATTTAAGTCAAATTTTTAAGTCCGAAATTCAGTGCTACCAACTCTCTTTGGCTTCAGCCATATGGCTTCGATCTGCCTAAGCTCGAATTCGCCTGCGATTTCAATCAACAGTCTGCAATCGTCGACAGTTGTGGACCCCTATTGAATGCGCTATGCGCCACCTCAATAGGAACCCTGCCGTTTCTATATTTCGATCAGAATCTGTTTTAAGCACAATACCATGAAGGGGATTATTTATTAGCTCACGACACCCTTTACAACAAGCAGTGAAAGATTTTGCTGATTACTTCATCAATCGGGTCAAGAAATACTAATACATCATCCGCTTAGAAATGGAAGACTGTATAGCTTTTCAACAATTTTCCGAGCACTTCCTACTAGAGCGCGTACTGATTAGCTGTCATCAGGTGAAAAGAAAGTCGATCCAACATCACACATTGCCTGTCATCTGTGAGTGGCGTACGCTTTGAGTCGCTCTTTCCTAGAATCCATTCGCATTTCCGCAATAAGATCGCCACAATGCGACTCTCGCCGCATGTTAACCTAATTGTTTTCCATTCCAGTCATCACTTCGAAGACAAATTTCCGCATTCGTCTATAGAAGAGCGTATATTTGAGTACGGCAAAAATTAGCCCCGCATTCAGGTCGCAGCTGAATGAGAAGAAAAATGTGTTTACACTGAAACGCCTCGTTCGAGATGTGCCTTCAATGCCAACTCCAGCCAACTCCTCCCAATCACCCTCACAATAGCTTAGACTGCGGATCCACGGTCTGCTTAGAAATTCTAATTGCACGGAGCGGCAGGAGTGCTTGTATGCTCCAAACAGCTACACCAAATCGTATTGAAAGGTTTTCAATTTGGTTCTGGCTGGCGCGTCCTCATTTCGCATTCACACCTCTGCGCTGGCTAGGGTCGTGATATGCCGAGGAACAAAAGGACTCTGGTACCGGGATTATTGTCACGACTATCTTCATATATTTTTTTTCGCCTCTTTTTTCGTTTGTTGTATCTGTGCAAGGAGGAGGTGGAATTATGCTATGAATGAAAGATGTCCGTTCATAAATCACTGTCACATGATTCACGAGATCACTTTAGTGCACAGCTAATGTAGGTTGTAAAGGACTACAAAGGCACACGGCAGTTCCTGTTAATTGTTCGAATAGCGTCGCGTCGCCAGCAACAACCGCCAATGTGACCGTTGATATATCTACGTGATGATTTTGATTCACACAGAGCGCGAGCGAGACGATGCAAAACCGATCCCCGAGTGGGAGGGCGGAATTATGGAACCATGTTGCAGCAATATTGTCTTTGCCGTTTCCGTGTTCTCGCGATATTAATGAACAACAAGATACAGTTGACAGCGCGGAATTTGACAACTTAACCTATAAGCGTGGCGGCGTCTGTCGTCGTCGGTCGTCGTCATTATCGTTCGCCTCTTAAAGTCGACGAACTGCCTTGCGCAATATGTGTAGTCGAAGCCGACTGTTTTTGGATTTGTATCCTATCCCAGTTTGGACTCGGATCGTCGTCGACAACACGCGCATGCTGGCTGCTGGTTCTGCCAAACTGGTTGGCCTATTAACACGCGCTAGTATACGTTTTGACATCCAGCCGGTGGAATTCAGCGGCTGTCCGAAACACCTGTGGCCGCCGCCAGTTCTCAACTTAATAGAGTGAAAATCTACAATTATGTGCAACATAATAACGATTTCCGATTCATATCGCCCGACTGGATGGTAATGGTTGTGCTGGAGCGAAAACGAAAAAAAAAAAAATATATCCGCGTGATTAATATCACTGGTCAAGTGTTAGATGGCTAAAGAGCTGTAGCACCGGACGGCTTTTGTTCTCGCTGCGAGATAAAAATTCAGAGCAGCTAGTGTGCAGTGAATTAATTGCATGATTACGAACGGAAACCATAAGCAAGGTGCTCGTGTGTGGTCCGCGCTAAGTGGGTGAACTGCAAGTGTTAGCAAGTGTTCTTGATGGCGAGGTGTTGCACCTCACAGAACGCTGTAATTTAATTTAATTTAATTCTGATTCGCAGTCATTTTGTTCATAAGTTGACTGGCATCACCTACGTGTAGTGGAAATATGCATTTGTTGCGGAGAGAATCTTTTTAGCTCCTGCTTGGCAAAATGGTCGCTAATTCACACACTTAATTCTGTGAGAGTCATTTATCTTGCGCTGATCACTTCCAGAGAGTGAATTGCATTCAATGCATTATAGATGAGATGCGGGAACAACATTTTATGCAAAATAATCCGCAGCAATTAGCTAAGTGCGACTAATTAGCTTCAAGATAACTTTTGAAATGACAACTCCCGCAGTGCGGTGTGTCATTGGGACGTAGCTATTACCATTTCACAACTGCCATTTCTTTAATTTACAGCAGGTCAGAGGGGCCAGTTTTTTGACGAAAATGTCGCCATTGTGGGATCGTAAAATTTGAACTTGTCACCAAAAATTGTTCAAATTAAAATTGGTCCCCATTCCCGTAGGATCAAGACAGTTTCAGAATAAATGCCCAATGCATCTATACAAAAAAACTTGCCCATGAGGACAAACTTTAAAAAAGAACTGGAGAAGTACTTTAAGTTATTGCGATCCGATATTTAAACATGCAAACAGAGAATGGAGAAATTCCCGCTCTTCACTAATTGACAACTGAACAGTCAACCATAATGGGATTATGCCGGCTTAAGCTGAGCTTAAGATAGTCTTGTAAACCTAAGGACAAAAGTCTACTTTCGATCCATTAATCACTTGCAGACCCCTCCTGCCTCCTGGCTTCAGTAGAATTTTTTATTGTGTAATCTGTACTTAGAATAATGTTGTTTGTATGTGAATGTGAACCGTCACGTTTGAACTACTTAGACTTACCGAATCCGTATGGAGTAACGAATGGCTTAATGGAGAAACATTTAACTTTTATTAAATCGCTTGAAATTGCTAGGATCATCCTCACTTCATTTAATGAAGACAAAGAAAGAAAAAACAAATCGACAAAAATAGTTCCAATCGAAAACAATCGTTTATATTACGAGGTTGAAAACACACTAAAAATGGGTTTCTATATTTATTATCAAAAATGGCTGCCTTTTGGAGTTTTACGAAAAGCAAGCCAATTTTTTTTACAATGCCGGAAATTATACTTGTATTTTTATATAGAGAAAGAGAAGGAGAGTTTTACATGACAGTGAAGTTAGTATGGGTAAGAGAACAATCCGCAATGACTTTAAAGCGGAGGCACAAAAAATCAAACTTTACAAGGTAGGTACTATTTTTTTTTCGCTTTTGAAGAAATGGGATCCGTTTTGAATTTATTGTACCTCAGCCTGTGAACTAAGCAGAAAGATGTTTGCTCAAGATACTCGTTAAAGTATTGCCTAAAATTGTATTTATTCAGACTTATGAATTTTGCAGCAAATTGAATGAAGTAAAGTCGAACTAAAAAGTAATTTAATTGGTGTTATCGAACATGGCAGAGGGAAATTTTTTTATAATTAAAAAGAAATGAAACACGAAAACATTAACCTACTATATGCAAGGGAACTCCGTAAATATGGAGTGAGCGTTTCATCGAAAACTTCTTAGCATTAACGAGATTTTCAACATGTGAAACATTATACGTTAAACTTCATATTTTCAAAACATTCCCTTTACTTCAAATATAAATTAAATCGTTTAAACTGTTGTCCATACTGGATGAAATGATAAACATCTTCATTAATTACAAATTATTCCCTTCAATCAAACAATTAACCACAGAAATAATCGCCAAATGAATTCTCTCCAAATGAAGTCACTCCAAATGAAAATAATTGTTGTGGCTCTTTCCCTTGTTTGGTTTTATTCTATGTTAAAAGGCAACACTGTGTCGCTGTTTTCGTCTGTGACAAAGCAAACCTTATGCGGGAATTCACCTACAGAAATTTACCTTTTATCTGGTCCATGTTCCATAGAAATCGGTTTCGAAATAACCCCGTACTTGGTAAGACAAAAAAACGTCTATCTTATGACATGACGCACTACTCGCGTATGCCACTCAATTCCTAGGTAAGCAAATATCGGCCTAAGGTGGATTACTTTTATGCAGACGCATTATAGCGGTTGCCACTTGAAAATAAAGTTTGTGTCCAAAATTGGAAATAAAAATGACCAACTGTAGCTAAAAATGACCAAAATAATTTAAGTCCGAAATATTTGTAACCACAGACCAATCAATACATATTTATTCCAACGTATTCGTCATATATACAGATCATATACAATTTTTTTAATTATTAATAATGTTTCATTTCGTAAAAAAATAATCACATGAAATAAAAAATTACCATTTGGCCAAGAGAAAAAGCTATGACCAAATTTAGTCACAAATGACCAATGTGGCAACCGTGTAGCTGTTTCGGATAGAAAAGGTCCATACAAAAATCTTAAGCCTGGTACCGACCTGTTCCGGAATGAAAAATCCCATAAAAAATTGAAACAACGAAATCGTGAACGAAAAAATTCGCTCTCCTTTTCGTTTTGCAGTAGTTACGTATTGCTGCGAAAAGATTGCGAACATTGGGTAACTCTCTACTCCTTTTTCGGTCTGAAAAATTAATTGCCAGCGAAAATTTGACACTTGTATTCACTGTTACCCGCTTTTATAAGAGGAATGGAACCAGATTAAAAATATTCAAGCCAAACTCAAATATGAAGATAACAAAATTCGCATTATCTGTAATTCCTAGGCACACTTTTTCTGATTTAATTGTTTTTAAAGACGACCATACTAAATTAAAAAACATGCAAGATGTACCTACTCGTAAATCATTATTGAGAGCCTTTTCTATTTTCCAATGTTAACAAAAAAAAAAATTTAGCTGGAAGCCTACCTGTATACTTTGACAGTGGACAAATTCTTGCATATCTTGTGAGATGATGTTGCTGCTGAGATGTAAGAGTCTGTTCGAAAACTGTGTGAAAATGCAGTTGGCTCATTTGCAGTTTAGTCAAGCAGATTATGTAGGACAACCAACTTCAGGCTAATGTCGGCCATATTGGAAGAAAGAAGCAAAAGAGTCGGCAGACCGAAAAAGGCACAAGCAAATAAATTTGTATTAAATAGGTACTCATTATTAAACTAAATTTTAATAAAATATCCAACTCATACAATTAACTGTTTACAAAGTTTTAGTTATACGAAAAGAGTACGTTCGCATTTTCTTAGTATATGCACTTTCTCACCGGATCCTATCTGCAGACTCTGTCTTGAGAGTGATGAATCCATTGTTCACATACTCACGGATTGTCCGGCTCTATGTCGTCTTAGAAAAAACATCCTAGGTGATCAAATTGTTCATTCAGTAACCATTGCTGTCATACACACACAGAAAATCCTTGTCTTCCTACCTGGGTATAGTATTAAATGCCATTTACATTTTCTTATTAAATAGGTATACCTATAAAAATAAATAAATTTTATTGAGCCAGTGAAAACTTCCAAGAGCCAAATCGGAGATAAATAACCAGTGCTGGTAACACTGCTTCTTGTGTAGCAGCTGATGAAACTCCCCACAAATTATTCTCCGCTGTGTGAATTTTATTTTATTTATCTCCCTTCTAAATAAGGTTAAGCGCTTGCTTTAGGGCCGGTTAGAAGCAATTTCGAACCTACGTCTAAACTTGACAATCTTAACGACATTTCGGGTGAAGGGATATTAGACATAATCCGTTTCCTCAACTTCACAGGTTGGATATAGGCACCGAATGCATCACACCCTTAACAGTCATCAGTCATCACAAACTAGGTCACAAAGCTGCACCGCCACTTCTACCTACCTACCTAACCTAACCTGTTATATCCCATATGTAGTCAAATCAAACTATTCCCGTGTTTTCTGTGACTCCAAGTTGGTGTATGGATTCCTTTAGAAGGATGTGGCTTCTATTTTTAAATGAGCTGCAGCCGATGCAATTTTGTTAAACAAAAGTCCACGGTTTTGTCCACATCTTCATGTGGAGGAGTAATCTGCGCTGATCTCTGGTTAAATTCTGACGACACTAACATCAGAGTAAGCCAAGCAGTAGCAAAGATGTAGTCGCCTTTGCTTTCGACATTCATTTGCAGGCGATTGACATGCAACTTTGAATAGCCAACAACATCTTGCTCAATATACGCGAGTACAACGAAGCTAAATCTGCATCAAGGTGTGGTTATCTTAAAATGCGCACTGCGCTGATCTCGTCTCAGCATTAGCATGCATTTATGGAGCCTTATCAATTCAATAAACGATGATGCCCCTGACGTGCCTCATGCCAACTCCGAGCACACCAATAATCACAGAGTCAAACAAGTCAATGACTAATCAAAACGAAATCACCTGCATCTCCCGATGAAACCTACACCGTCGCGTTCTCTGTAAACCACGGCAAAGATTTCAGATAATATTTACCCGAAAATTAAATTTCAATTATCAGCAAAGCAACACACAAAAACAAATGCCACCTCTTCAACGCAATCACCAGAACAATCTCCGTACAGCGGTTGATGTTTTCGCAACATTCGATCATTTGTATGCGCTCGGTGGTCGTACAATACAAAAAACACGGCCCAAGAGCACCCAGAAACACACCACACTCGCGTTCGCATGCAAATAGTCGCTGTTCGCTGCTGTAGGTCCCGTCCCGGCAATTCAATTTACCAACGCCAAGCGCTTAGCTGTGGCAAACAGCCTCCAACCACCGAAACTGCAACAATCCTATCCCGAATAAAGCCAGGCAGCGGCCCGGCCGCCACCAACCAGCACCGGTGTGTCGGCCGCCAAAATGGAAGACCAGGGGAATAAGTAATCTCCAAATGGCATCTAGATAAATAATTACCATATGCTCGGATATTTGTTTGATCGCGGAACGCGATAGAGCGATTGCCATATGCGCCGCCGCCGATGTGGAATTAGGAACACCATGCCGAGGGAAATGTTTTTAAGGTTCGGCTGATGCCAGCACCAGCATAGATGACGACGACGATCAAAATTGATTTGCGAATTAATAATCCCGAGCTTAGACAGGAATGCGCAATCCAAACACGAAAAAAAGCCCAAATAGACAAGACACCTCAAAATTATCCGACACTCGTGTTCTGCCGGTATGTAGGACTGTAGGTGAAGCATTCGTTTTGACATTAACGAATCGAAACGCACCTGAGGCTGCGCAAGCGCAAGACCTGTCTCTAGAGTCTCACTGAGTCTAGCGTCGTTTACCTATGGCGGTGATGATTCGGGGTGCCTCCATCGCCGCCGCATGATAAATCAATAAGTGAAGCTCCACATTGAATAATGAGGACAAATCTGGCTGAGTAATCGCAGGGATTCATCACTGGAATCCTTGGCATCCTCTGCAGCTCGCACGCTCGCGCACACAGTAGCCACTGGCCGCGGGGTGCGTTTATATGATTGCAATTACCATATGGTTAGGCGTGCGCGTTGCGTCCATGTCCGTCGCGTCGCCGTCGTATCGATGAAGGTCGTCTTGCTGCTCGCTATAATGTACATCGCCGATGATGATGTGATGGTGATGATGATTATGATGGCGTTGGCCGAAGAAGAAGCTAGTTAGCCGGTGCTGAGTGGCCCGCTGTTTGTGTTTCGCTTTGATCCGCCACTGTCAGGTGAGATGGGATTTTGATAGAAGACGATACGAGGATGGTGTTGGTGGAGATTTTCCTGTGCGTGTGTTGCGAACCGATTTTTGTTGATTAATCAATCGATCGATCGAATGAGTCCCGCAGTGGCGGTGGTGGCGCGTAGCACTCGGAGCGCTCTCTGGCAAGCAGATTATTATTGCAAATTTATGGATGATTATGAAGTGCGGTCGAGTAGCGGCGTGTTTGCTTTGCCGCCCGATATATGCGCACTAGCACAGGTGGTTGGTGGGAAATTGCTGCATTAGAGTCGAGCGGTTCTAGTCAAAGGGAAGCAATAGTTCCATTTGGCGAGATGCGATCGGGTGGTGATCTTATCTGTAATGACATTTGACAAGATGTCAATGTCAGCGAGGAGATTTTTAACTGCAACCGATTGAGCAGATAAGCAGGGGGTAGGCATGAGTTGCGGCCCGTCCATTGATGGCCTAAATAGATGATTAGTTTACTTGTCAGCTGAGACTCGAACAGGGAAAGCAATTACTCTGTCACTGGGAAGAAGTCGTCTTGCCGCTTTGATAGAATAGGGCTTAAGTGGATGTCTATATGTTGACATATGGATATGTTGCTGTTCTCAACAAATGCTGAAATTAAACTTGACATTTCGGACCAATTTACAGCGAGTTGCTTACAATTTTATTTAAGCGGAAGGGTCCTTACAGTGAAAGCTTCCTTCGGCGCACAATGATGGTGACTTAA
Source organism: Cheilosia vernalis (assembly GCA_949126925.1). Taxonomy (NCBI): domain Eukaryota; kingdom Metazoa; phylum Arthropoda; class Insecta; order Diptera; family Syrphidae; genus Cheilosia; species Cheilosia vernalis. Next base: position 12,120,653 of record OX421362.1, read on the forward strand.
TATTTTTCCGGGACAATAATAACTTTTTTATTCATAGAAACACAAAGAAGCACTTTCTGCTGTACCTATTTTATACTATAAATATGTAAGAAAACTAAAAAAAAATTAAGTCCCATCCAAAATAAGAAAATTTTTGACAGTCATTTTTGTCGTACCGATCACGGCGTTTATCCGTAACGCATTTTTATGAAGTGTAGACCAAATGAAAGGTGAATTTCTGTAGATGAGTTCCTCATTTATTGATTTGTCACATAATTTTCCTTGAATTAAGTGTAATCGTAGTTGGAATTACTTGATCGTACTTATGTACTCGAATATGGGAGAGGGACTCTTTTTTGTTTGGCGGAACTGTAGGAACTTCAATCATAGGAGTTAACAAGTCAAAAGAAAGTTAAAATGTGTCTGTTGAATGAAATAATTTGTTACTAATATTTTGGTCTGCAACCAGTCAATGGAAACGTGAAACATATTAAATCGAATATTTATAGAAATTAAATATTTTACCGTCACAAGATCAGCGACAAGATCCGCACGTCGAGCTAAGCACATCAGATTTCGTACAACCGTTTACGTTAGAGCAGCGCTTTAACCAACGAGTCACGACAGTAGCATCGATAGTTCTGTTTAACCGGTTGTACTCAGCGAACAGTGTGGTCAATAATGATATTGCTAATGCATGCGAAGTGAGTGTAGGAGTGCCGCAGGACTGAGTATTGAGGGTATTCTTTTTTTTTTTTTGATAAACACTAATCGACACGGTTGTAAAAAGTAAATAGTAAATTAAGTGTGTTTGCGAATGTTGTTATAACCAAAAGTAAGTGGAAATAGTATCCAAGTTTGCATAAATAAAATAAATATTGATTTAAAAGCTTCAAGTAAATGGCTGAAAATTAATAAGCTACAATTTAATACTATAGTAAAACAAAATTAATGGTAACGAAAATTTAAATGTGAACATAGATGCAGAAAGAATAGAGCTCGCCAATGAATTTTGGTGTTGTTATTGATAATAAAATTAATATGAAAGCTAACATAGATTACGTGCAGCGTTGCCAAGTCATTGTGGCGTTTGAGCACTGTTTTTAGAATTGCCAATTAACAATTTTGACGTTTTGGGCACCAAAACTGTAATTTTTTTAAAAACAACTTCAAAGTAGGTAAAAAAAGTAGTAAACAACAACAACAAAAGTTTATGCATATTCAGTTAGTATGCCGATTGCGCAGTAAAATAAAAATAAAAACAAAAACTTCAATAAAATTTAAAAAATAATAATTTTTTTTAAAAAAATTCCTTTGGTTCCAGTTTTCACTTTGTGTTCCTAATTGCCTCGATTAAAATGTAGGACAAGTTTTATCGCTATGCACTGTCCAAGAGCGTATATTCATTAAATCTAAGCTTTTAATTGTAACGGGTGATTTTTTAGCTGGTTTGGTTTTGGCAACACTGGTTTTGGCAGCTGACGTGTGTTTAGTACCTTGTGTCACTGTCAAACAGCTTCAGTTTGGTTTGCAATTTAACCATGGATCGTCTTACAAATGAACAACGCTTGGAAATTATTGAATTTTACTATCAAAATTCGTGCTCGGTTCGAAATGTTCATCGCGCGCTGCTTCCATTTTATGATCGGCATTCTCGACCTTCTGAGCAGTCTATTCGGAAGATTGTGACCAAATTTCGCACCAAATTTACTTTGTTGGACATTAAACCACCAACACGTTTACGTACTGTGCGTAGTGAAGAAAATATTGCGGCCGTATCAGCTAGTGTGACAGAAGACCGCGAAATGTCGATTCGGCGCCGTTCCCAGCAGTTAGGCCTTTGTTACAGCACTACGTGGAAAATTTTGCGGAAGGATTTAGGCGTAAAGCCTTTTAAGATACAGCTGGTGCAAGAACTAAAGCCAGCCGACCTACCACAACGCCGAATTTTTGGTGAATGGGCTCTTGGAAAGCTGGCCGAGGATCCGCTTTTTTATCGAAAAATTGTGTTCAGCGATGAGGCTCATTTTTGGTTGAATGGGTACGTAAATAAGCAAAATTGCCGCATTTGGAGTGAAGATCAGCCAGAAGCATTGCAACAGCTACCAATGCATCCCGAAAAAGCCACTGTTTGGTGCGGTTTATGGGCCGGCGGCATTATTGGGCCATATTTCTTCAAAGATGATGCGAATCGCAGCGTTACTGTCAATGGTGAACGCTACCGAGCGATGATAACAAACTTTTTTTTGCCCGAAATGGAAGTTCTTGACTTGCATGATATGTGGTTTCAACAAGACGGTGCTACATGCCACACAGCACGCGAAACAATGGCGCAATTGCGAGGCGAGTTTGGTGAACAGTTAATTTCACGTTTCGGGCCGGTCAATTGGCCGCCTAGATCGTGCGATTTGACACCATTAGATTATTTTTTGTGGGGGTATGTCAAGGCTAATGTGTATAGGGACAAGCACGCTTCGATTGACGCACTGGAACCCAACATCCATGCATTCATTCGTGAGATACCGGCCGATATGTGTGAAAGAGTATGCCAAAATTGGACTCAGCGGATGGGCTACCTGAGACGCAGCCGCGGTCAACATTTGCATGAAATTATCTTTAAACGTTAAATTGCAAGGTTCAAACTATCGATTCAAATAAATATTTCATTAATTTTTTCGAATTTTTTGTGTTTTTTTTTTTTTAAAAAGTTCTAAACCTCTTAAAAAATCACCCGTTATTTAAAGCTTAATAAAAGTTGTAGGTACTTAAATGGGTCCAATTGTACTTCTTTGTTGAAGGTAAATGTGTGCTCCAATCTCCAATAGGGACATGAATTAACTTTTACATAGCTTGTAAAAGACTAAATTATTATTTGATATTATGTATTTTATTTGGGTTGGGGTCGAAATTCTGGCGAGGTAAAAATTCTTTTTCCAAAATTACAAAATTCTGCTTTTCAAAATTCTGCTTTACAGAAATCTGCCATACAAAATTCTGCAAATAAAAAAAAGGTTTAACTTTTTCCAAACCTTTTTTTTTTTAACTTTTTCCAAACCTTTTTTTTTTATTTTGTATGTAAAACATTATACCTATACCTACCAACTCACTTGTTATAGTTAGAAGAAGAGGTAAAAGTAGTTTTGCTATTGGTTTAAAGTTTGCTCTCTTGGTTTAGACAAATATTTTGTTAGTATACCCTTGTGAGTGAAAATAAATATATATGCAATCAAATCCAATAAGGGAAAATATATGGTCATTTTTTGGCTTTTTCTTTTGTGTGTTCCTGGTACCCACCTGTGTACCTTAATATATAAAATATATTGTAATTTGTTGACAAAGTTGAAAAATATTAGTTTTCTTCAAATTCGTAAATTGGAAAAAAAAAAAAAACAGAATTAGCAGAATTTATTTGTTTAAAATATTGTCTGTCAGAATTTTTAAAAGCAGCATTTTGAAAAGCAGGATATTGTTAGACAGAACAGAAAAAAAAAACAGAATTTTAAATAGCAGAATTTTTGTGTTAAAAGGCTGAATTTTGCAAAGCAGAATTTTGAAAGCAGAATTTCGACCCGCTCCCATTTTATTTCTTATAAAAAAAAAAACATAATATAATACAATATAATTTTTGGCGCAACAGGTCCGTAGGGACCCTAGGCCTAGCTTCTCACAACCATTCGTTTTGTGTGAGATTGCAATATTGGAACGATGGGATCTACAATTTTATGCCGATTCCAAACGGCTAATTTGAGAAGCTCTTTCATGACAGTTATACTCTCGGATGTTTGTCAGACGTTCGCGAGAGGTGGCGCAGTGCAAAAAAAAAACCCTGAGTTGGAATTTGGGTTTTTGTGGGATTCGAACCCCTCGCTTAGTAGTCCAACACACTAACCACTAAGCCACTGCGCCTTCAAAAAAAAAAAAACCATAACAATTAATAATAAAAACAGAAATTAACATAACGAAGTGGTGTAATCATTAGTTCATACATAAATAGGTACTTAGTTAGTAAAATGTATTAAATATTGATGAATTGTAATTTCTATTTTCTCAAGTAAAATATATTTATATTTAAGATCTGGCTGTGTACCTACGCATGATTCAGCTCTGTCTACCTCCACCATGCAATGGAACCAAATATATATATTCTTGCGAATGAGTTGATAATTCTAGTACCACCATCTTGTTTTAAGGACTCATTCACTTATGTACTCTTGACATAGGTAAAAAGCTCATCAAAATAACACCATTTGGTGAATGTTATTATACATACCTTCTTCGAGTCAAATTCTTAACACGTGTAGCTCACCAAAGACACTTCGAGGTGACCCCTACCGCACCAACTGGACACCAGAACGTGTTACAAAATTCTCCAACTTTAAGCCTAATTTATCAATTAAACGACAACCCAAATGAACGGCGACACCCATTAATTTCGGCCGAAAATTCTCCAATGTTCCCGGTGACAGGAGCGACCAGCCCAAGGAACCATCACTTAAAGCGGACCTCTCTGGCCCGCATAAAATGATGTTCGCATACGAAAACGGCGAGAACCTTTTGCTCCTAAAATTGCATTTACTAATTCCCATTGCAGTGAAACCGTCCCCGACCGATACAAAGGATCATCGCTTACTGCATTGGGCCATTGACACATGATTAATGGGGTGTGGCGTAAAATGTCCTACACACTACAACGATGTCGTTGTCGAAAATATAAAATCGTGGCTTCCATCCCTTAAACACGTTTGACCTTCCGCCGATACCACGGAGTGTGTCTCTCACAACTGTCGTCGTGTCTAAGTGATTTCAAATTTTAATGTTCTTCCCTGGCGAATGCAAGTCTCAAAATTAAAAGAAATCCTCTGCCCAAAAGAAAAAAAAAATATAAAGAAACCATCTCTTCAGCACCTTTTCAGCTGGACCACGGACCTCCATGGATCAGTCATTGTGCGCGCGAGAGCGCGCTCGACAAACTAATATGATTAATTTGCGATCAGATAAAAATCACGCGAATCTCTTTTGCGCGCTGTCGGGCGTCGAGCGTCGGGCAGCGAGCATGCTCGCATCAGCAACAGCCATCGAATGCTGATGGTGGCGGCGATGGCGATGGTGGGATATACCCCGCTTTTGCCCCAGCGAATTCTAGAATTAATCATGAATTATGGAAATAAGTCGGTTTATGGGCATGTGGCATTATGTTCAAAGGAGCTACCAGTTTTCTCTGCTGACTCTGCGAGCCTTCGTGCGGTCAGGGAATGCTGGCATGGAAAACACTTTTAAATCACTCGCCGTCACATTATAAAATTATTCATCTTTTGTGATCATTGTGTGATCGGTGGTAGATCAGTTTTTGTTCAGCAACATTGCTTTTCCGGGGCCGGCAACAATAGAATTTGCATTTTTACGCCGCCACCGCGGATAGTTAAAGGTTGGCCTCCACTCTCTGTCCGTTGCGACTTAAATAGACAAATTGCTGATGTACCTGCTTCGGGAAGATAAATCGTGCTGGAGCACTTCGTGGTGATCCCTTCCTACCAAACTACTGCTCTGCAACGGCAGCACCGCTGCATGCTGATGATGGTGGTGAGAATTTTGCGATTATCGCATGAGGCGGGCGTTCCGGGGGTGTACGGGCCGAATGTGATTTATAATTTATGCATTTCCAATTGTTTGGATTATTATTCAGTTGGTGGCCTGGGCCACCTACACACGCAGTCCTTGGCGCAACCGTCTTGGAGAAAATGCATGGCTTCATGACTGGCGTTGTGACACTCGCGCCAACGAGGCTAATAAAGTATAAAGAGGTTTTGTTTGTGTATAGTTCTATAAGTCGATTGGACTTTTGGTTCGATGAGCGATTGATTTATGTCTGCCCAGAGGGTGGGTACAGTGTGTGTGTTCTTTGATCTGAACCGTTTATGTGGGAAAAATTGTAATAAGGTGGGATGTGCCTGATTGAGAGGCAAGTCAAGTATTTAGTAGGATCTTGGATGTGGTTTTGGTAGGACACACCGAGCTCTGTGTCTTTGATCATTTGCCAATTGAGTAGTTTGCCACTTCCGGGTTTTGGTGAGTTTTATGACCCCTGTGGCCTCAAGAGAAAGGGCACAGCTTTCAAAAATTATAATCACTGAATAAAATCCAATGGTGCAACATCATCTGTCTTGTCAAAAACAGTTTAAAGCAGCACTGATTCATCCGAAAGAGGACTTGAAAAATACAAACGCAAATTAGCAACCCTAAGTTTTATATTTCTCTCCATTCGTGCATCATATGTGGGAATCTACCTACAAAAGGCCACCTTTTAGCTGGTCTAAATTCCATGAAAATCAGTTTTGAAATAACGCCGTCATCGGTACGACAATCTAAATCTAAAGATGCTCCTGTTCGAAATCTACTGTAGCAAATATTATTTGTTCGTCTTCAAGAAAGTCTACTTTCTAAAATTTCGCTCTTTGCTAAGTCCTCAAAAAATCGGTTTGAGAACAGTATTTTTTTACTTTCATACTTTAGACTCTGCAACCGACAAAAGCTTCTAAAAGTTTGTTTTGTCACGAGGTAATTTTTTTTTGTAGACCCATATTTTGTATTTTCAAAGGGTATACGATTTTACAGCAAATGCATCCCACTCCTCCTAATTTATTATTCCGTGGGACAACCCATTGGCGCAGGGACATAAGTCCCAATTTTTAATTTTGGCACTTATATCCAACATAAGTGAGACATAGGTCCAGAATCGAGTCCAACCGTATTGGGACATAAGTCGCAAATTTTCGCATAAATAATATTTAGCAAAATGTAGTGGATCTCCATTAAGTATCCAACCAATTTTTTCACTACACATACCAACAATTGTTCTTAATAATTTAAAAAATTAAAATTGATAGTATAATAATAATCCTTTATTTTATTTTTATTTTCTCAAATTCCCAAAAACAAGAGTTTTAAATTTTCTTAGAGGATTAGAGGAATTATATGTACAAAATTCTTTTGATCGAGAAAAGAAACTTATAAAACTCTAGCTTTTGAGAAAATAAAACTAAAAACTCGCACCACTTCTCAAAACCTAAAATTTTGCAAGTTTTTTTTCGCATGCTATCCAAAGTCTGAGCCCTTGAGTAGAAATTTTAAACATTTGCAGTATCTGTAGTCTCACTTTCCATTTCCCCGAAATTAGCTTTAGAAGATCAAAAACTGGACTAACTAAGAAACCAATTACCTACTACTGACATGCTTGCATTGTGTTCTGCAAAAATTGTTAGTAACCGTATTAAATGAGAAAAAAAAAAAACAGTTAGACTGGTTAGACATTCTTGTTCCGTGCTATTCTGGAAAAAAATTGTAAGCTTATAAAAAAAATGGTTGGTTGGGACATAGGGCCCAACCTATGTTTTGTTCTTATTTGGGACTTATGTCTCACTTAACTAGGTTTTAAGTCACAAAAGTAAAAATTGGGACTTATATCCCTGCGCCTATCCCATTATGAACTTGTCTGTCACTTTTTGAATTACAAATTGACGTGCAGTAAATTCAGTGAAATCCTCCGCCAGATAGACAGTTTAACATTGGAAATCGTGTTAACTACATTACAGAGGCCAGCGAAACTATAAATATTCATCACAATTACCCCATCATAGCCACCAATCGAATTCTACTATAGGTAGGATATTTTTTTTTATTTCCAGCTCGCATTGGGAGTATACCTAACACATTTCTCAACCGACGCAGTTTCTATAATATCTTTGGCAAAGCCATTCCGCGTCAATAAATTACTTTTACTGCACAACCAGCTGACACGGTGTGACCATATTTCAATAGTAATTTATACAAAGTTTATACAAAACGTGCAAACATGACCTACTTCATTAACATCAATTGATGTATGCATTAGATCTTGTTGTCTATAGTGTGGTCTGCATTACGTATTCAATTCTGTTCTTGTAATTGTCTTTGAGCTGTGTCCGACTCGGGCAAAGTTCAGTTTTGAATAATATGTAGAATGGGTGGCCTAATAAGGAGTTTCACACCTTTGGGCTAGTTGAAAGGTGGCATAGTCATTAGTCAAGTCCATCTTAAAGGAAGAATGAAATGCATGATTATCTTATGCGAATCTATTACTGACGATTGGTAGGAGATGACTTCTAAAAATGACTAGACAAGCGTTTTTTTTTAAGTTACTAGAGCAACTTGTCTAGTCATTTTTAGAAGGCACAATCTGCCCCAAGTTTGGGCGCTGAGTGAAATATAGGTTGTAAATATTTTACTCATCTTGTCATAGTAACTAAACTGAGTGTTTTCTGATGCAATGCATAATATTAAGTATTTCAAGCAAGAATCCATTCTCGCTTTTATAACAATAAAGTTTTGTGTCTGGGCTAGGTATATTTTTCGAACTCACAATGACGAAATTTTCAAGTACAAAATAGCATATTGTGACCGACAAAATATATAAGGTGAAGATTAAAATTGATTATTAGTTGGGCTCATTTACTTTTTGTTAAATGCTGTGGAGTGCTTTTACTTTTTTTTTAAATTTGTCCTCGTTTTTCTATAAACCTGCTTATAATATTCTTTTATTTTTTTTTTAAATTCTGACTCGCCATTGCGATAAGAGGCACGTCGACCTGAGTAGATCTATTGTGCCATTCTTTTTTTTAATCAACAACGAGGACAACTTGGAGCATTTCCTTACAAATTTGTTGCCGCTGATGACACTTTTCATCCCATACTTGGCAACCTGCGACAAAGAAAATGACAAACACTGCTGCAGCCTGCAGCTTCGCTTCTAAGTGAAGCAAGAAACAGAGTGTAAGCTTAAAATATTTAATCAAGTGTGGGCTGCCTTAAGGATTAGTACAGTCAGAAAAAAATACATTATGGTCGAAAATGCTTCCAAAAAGTAGGCGTGGAAATGATTGAAATAGCTTATGGATTTCATGGGTTGGTGAGAAAAATTTTAAAATAAGCCTTTGCGATAGGTATCTGTGTTTTAACGGCAGCAGGTAAAAGCCAGACATTAATTACATGAATTCCCGGCTTCACTTACCTGTACTATATACTGCCGCCATATCTCTGGAGGTCTATACCTCTAACTCTAAGCTATCCCATCTCTATTATTTCTGTAGTTTTTGTAGTGTTCTTTAGCCACAGTTGTTAATTTTTATTCCCAACTAGCTGACCTGGTGAGCTTCGTACCACCTAACCTTGATCTATTTGTAGCTTCTTTTTTTGGATTTCAACTTAGTTTGGTGATTAAATAAATTTTGTTAGTAAATCAAATTAATTCAATGCCTTTTATTTTCCTGTAAAATATATGACATTAACATTCAATGCAAAGCTTTGTAGTAACAAATTGCAGTCGTTTGAATTCGAATGGTAAGTCCATTGGTATCATCGGGATTCGTGGAATCAAAACATCCTCTCCTCTATACTTCCCCTTGATAATCGTAACCTCATTGACGTTGTTCATGAGCTTTTTCACAACCAGTTTCCATTGCACATTCGAGGTTGATTGATGTTACGTAACATAATGGTTACTGAGCCTACTTTTAAATGCAAATTGTGAGGTGGTAGTCCGGACAATTTCAACGAATTCAAATATCTGTGGGATAGTTGACTTCTTCATCTTGGTTGATAACTGTGTCAACCGATTTGAAGGAAAACAACTATCCCGGAATGAAATTTTTAATAGTGGAGTTAAGTTCATGGACATCTCTGTTTTTCGCCGAAAATATCTGGCTCATTCGCTAAGCCAACTTTTGTTTTTGAAGTTATGCGGTATGCCCGGAAAAACTCGTCGAATGAGCTCTTCCTTAGAAACGGTCATGTGGCAGAAATCAGTGGGCAATGTGATAGGTCCGGTCCGGTCGAGATATCAACTGCAATCGTTCCATTACCAACAATTGCTTCGAAAACACATCTGCAGTTTGATCTGAAATTGCAAATTTGATGTTTTCAAGCACGCATTTAGTTCGTCAGCTGCAGTTTTCGATTGAACCTAAGGAAGACCATAGGCTATTTAATGTCTCGAAAACAAAACTTTGACAGGATGATATAGGTATAGGCCATGAAAGTTTGTGTGTTATTCGGCGATTCCAAGACAATTTTGATCATGCCGCCAGTGAGAAGGTCAAACGTTTCACGTCGCAGAAAATCAGGACGAACAGTCAGATCGGAATATTAACAATCGAGAGAATTTATGTCGGAAGTTCGGGAAAGAATATCATGCAGTCGTCCATACTGGAGAAGTGGAGACCGGGATAGACAACAGCACAATCGCCATCAGCATAGCGTTCCATGTTTCTCACATGGTCAATTGTATGTGGCGTGCTCACGTGTCGGCAAATCTCTCGCTTTCTACGTGTACGCACCCGTAAATGGAGCGAAAAATGCTATGTACCATAAAGCACTTTAGTGAAAAAGCGGTAGCTTGGCCGACAAGTAAATCGCTACGGTTATTGCAATTGTATTTATTTTAATATAAATTTTGAATAAAGAATTTAAATTGACCGGAAGCGAAAGCTCGGAAAATATTAATTTCAATAGCTACATTAACGAGTTTTTGCGGAACAAAGTTCGCCAGGCCAGCTAGTATAACATAGATTATTGCTAAGCAAGAACTTTTTGCTAACAATTTTTCAAAAATCTCAAAATACTTCGCTCAACAACCTTTTTTTTCTGAGTGTAGTGGTAACCAAAATGATTTTTTGATCGCGCCTAAATTACGTGATTTGCATTGATAAGTGCAAGTCTTTTTGTCAATGCAACTTATTTGAGCAACATAAGTGCATTAATTCAATTTTCCCACAAACAAAATCAAGTCTAACTACATGTGGCAATAAAATCTCTGTGATACTAGTTTATAAGATTCTTGTCTTGTAATTTTTTTTTTAATTTATTAATTTGTATAGTGTTTATGTTATACTAATATTATTTGTGTTTATTTATTTAAAAAAATGGTCAAAACCACTCGACCAATGTAAAACCCAATAAAAGAGAAAAATCCCCAGAGAAAGATGACAAAACATCAACGAAACGTCAATTTATTAAATACCTGGTCACCACTTAACAAGAAAAGTACAAGATCGCTTTTGCTGACCCGTAGCCGCTTCTCAAATCATCCACCTTCCCATACCGCCCGTCGAATAGATGACCTGGCATCTGGGCCAAATTTCCGCTAAATAAACTCTTAAGAGCCACGCAAAAGTTCAGCGGTAAAATAAATCTGTCCAAGTTCCCAGCCTCAATATACCATACATATGCATACACCACTACGAGTATAGCGCACTGACTTGATCGCTTCAACAAAAGCCTCCAAATCGCAGTGCGCACGAAGGAGGAGGTGTGACAATAGCCATCAATTTCGCTCCCCCCGTTTCGACATGCGAACCGCATTTTGGGCGAAAGGGAGACTTTTCTCATTCACCGCGTAAAATATGTACATTTGCGATTACTTATACCCGAAGGCTTAGCACTTCTTTTTGTCCGTTTCCACGGCAGGCAAGGCTGCTGCTGCTCCTGTTAGGGATGTCTGTGTCTGCCTGCAAGTGCTGGACCGTTGATCATTTTTATTAATAATTTTTTTTTCTGGTAGGTATTGAGATTTTCTCTTCTCGTTAATTTCTCCCTAGCGTAAGTTATGGAGGAAGATCCTCGTACAAACGATGACCCAAAAGAGATTAGCGCAAGGGACTAACCGAAAAGGGAGTGAAAATAAATTTCAAAATCCTCACCCGTGTAGATAGCGCGATTATTGATTCCTGCTGTACGGAGGACGGCTAACAATGGTTCGGGGTATTTGTCATGGCGCGCGTCGTTGACCTTTCACCACCCCCTGGAGGTGGTAATTGAATTTGCCCGTTGTTAGCATGTACTTAGAGGGAGACAGAGCTGACATGCTGCGGCGCGGAGGTACTTCGGTGAATGACCCTCCGAGGAACGCGAAAAATCTTAATTCATCAAACTGTCAGAGGCTGCGACATAACACAACACAAAGTAGCAGGCCGTCGAGAGTGGAGCGTCCACCTCTTCGATGACAGCTCTAGTTTTACGGTCGGTTAATACAAACGTTCCATGCGCTGTGGCATGAGATGGTGTTAACTTGTCTCCCGACTGTCGCTGCGATTTACACAATTTTCGGCTCCAGCCCGAGTGACATTCGGAGAAATAACGAAGAAGAATGCAACCAAGTCCACCAACCATCATTCGGTCGTTGGACTCTTCGCCTGTTCTTCGCACGGTTTTGCCAAAAAGGAAGGTTCAACTTTTTGGCAAGGCGCAGAGGAGAATATACAAAAAAAAAAAAAAACAATCGGAAAACCCACACTCAAGAGGGAACCCAGAATTTTTGGGCAGGGCCACGCAGGATTACCCATGTACGGTACGTGTGACTTTCAGTGCACTCTGTTTCTGCGAAGCTGTGTCCCCGCGCCACCCGCGGAACATGTTGGACCGCACTCGCGCCCGTCCCAACCGTAATTTGTTGGTGAAATATAAATTGAGTTTTTGGCGGTGCAGCAACAGCAGCGGCGGATATACATATTCCTGCGGACTGCGGCGGAAATGTGAAAGTCGTCTGCAAGGACTGTTACTGTTGTGTTGCGTTCCGTTCAGCCTCTGTGTGGCTGGAGGAAATGTGTTGGGTACTCCATCATATCGTCAGGCAGGCGAACGCGACCAAATTTGTAGTGCAATTCGAGGGAAGCGCAAACAACTCTTCTGGGCCATCATCATCACCATCACTACATCGCCGAGTGTCTACCGCATGTTGAAAGAGGATGGTGCCATTGAAAGTGTCGTTGGACATTGTTTTTGGTGTAAGGATCGTTTTTCTTTTCTCGTCCCGGTAAACACTTCTCTCCCTCCCGCCCGGCCAAACACCAGATAATCATTTTTATTTTTGCTTGATGTCTTCCTGGTTCCCTTGCGCGAGTGAGACAGAGCCACCGCACGCTCTTTCGTTGTTTGGTCATATCAGTTGTTTCTGGCTTGGGACCGCATTTTTGGGTTCCTTCGTTTCGGGCGGATCTTAAATAATTGAGTTTGGCACAATAAATTGCACATCTGGTTATGTGTTGACAGTGGCCAATGAGTAGGTACTTTTCGTACCACAATTCGCTCAGTTAGGCCTGGGATGGTCAGGATAGGCGTATGCGGGTTCATTTATTATAACGCTTTTCGATTTTTTTCGCCTTTTTGCTTTTGTTAGCTCAACACCACCCATCCCGATGTGTCGTCCTTTGGAAATATAATATGCCGCACAACTAATGAAACACGTACAACGGTGTGACTGTCGGATTTGGGTTTCACTTGAAAGATGGCCTTAACGGAATTGTTTTCGAGAGGCTTGTAGCCCTGTACGCCTACTCGGGGAGGATTTTATTGCCATTTTTTTAAACAACTCTTAATGGACTTTAGGTGGGTGCGAAATGTGGCCTCATTTTAACGCCATCAGTTAGCCGGACTTGTTGTGGGGTTATTTTCGAGTTTACAGTAATTGATGTGGTGATTGAGCAGCTTCAATAAGCAGAAGAAGAACTGCTAAGGCAATGGTGGTGAAATTTTGCTAAATGGAATAAATGAGTCGATGACTGGGTAGCGAGCTTTGCGGTGACAGCAATTTACTTCGGGATACAGAACAGTAAGTACTTTCATCTGGAAATGAGTACTTCCCCGATGTGTCACAAGTGTAAGCATAGAGCTGTAGGAATGAGGAGCAAAGGAACAGGCGACCGCAACTGTATTGTAATGTCTGAAGGAAGTGGTTTTAATTGTTATCTTTCTCAATTTATCTTATTCAATAGTCCCTACTTGGCACACTCTGCCTTCTTCAGCCCTTTGCTGACAGATTCATATGTGGTTTCACAAACGACCCGTATAGGTATATCATTTGATTAGCGTTTCGCAAACAGCCGCCTTATAGCTAGTTTACAGGGTGGTCGCTGTAGAGTTCCGAAAAGTCGAAAGAAAATCAAGAAAATGAGAAAAAATGTCATTTCTGAAGAATTTTTTAACCACATTTAACAAGCACTGGCTCTATAAACACTATATAATAGTGTCGTGTTGTGATAGGCAACTGCTTTACATCTTAAAGGTTTTCAAAAATTTTGAAAGCGCCTTCTTCAACTAAAAAATGCGCCAAAACAGAAAAAAATTGTGGCAGGCTCTCAAAAAAGTGACAAATTACAACATTAGTCGCACAACGGTCACGCTCGTAGCCACAACTTTTTATGAATTGAGCTTCGGAAATATCATCTAACATTATTGTCCCTTATCCATTCGATTCCAAAATTTGGACTGAGCATTATCCGTTTTTAAAGATTGAAGAATTATTTATAACAATCGATAAAATAGCCCAACTTGCTGGAAGAATTTAATTGTTTGCATTCACATCTCAGACCGAAACACGACTGCCTGGAGTATACAGAAAAGATTTAAATTCACTATTTTTAGCTTTATCGATTACGTAGTAAGAGAAAGATAGAAATATTGTATTCGTACAAAATTTTGAACTCGAGGTATTAATCAATTCTGACATTACGATGATAGAAGATCTCAAAAAAGTGGGTTTCGAAATTCAGTCCGTCTGTCCCTTTTGTCCCGAGGGTTACAGCCTAAACCTCTGCCCGGATTTGGCTCAAACTTCGGATTTGGGGTTTTTAACTTACAATTCGCGTCCGTTTATTTCTTTGCAAGTTAACCCAAATATTAGTCGTACTTCCTGTACAAAATGTGTATACCAGTTTGATTTGTCCGAAAACGGCTTTAACGAATTTTACCAAAATTGATATTTGAGCTTAAGTGGATGAGGTTACCGTGACTCCTTACCCAGTTTTTGGATAAAAAATGGAATAGCAGAATCTACTTTTGAAATTTTGACATATCTCGAAAACGATGCATACGACTATGAGATTATAAAAAAAAATAATTTCTAATGTAATATGGTCATTTCCAACTCAACACCAAACTAATTTTTTCTCTATATTATCGTACAATGGATTTTTGAATAAAAACATTTAAAAAAAAACTGAGTTTCTTTAGCTTACCCGAAAACTGTATTGAGGATTCTGACCAATAGCATAGTTAGAATTCAATTGTTGTTCAAAATTCTTGCGTTTTTAATTTTTATGCGAATCACCGAAAACACTAATTTTAGAAACAGCTCATTTTTGAAAACCCCATTTTCGATTTTGATAAAACTTTAAGAACCAAGTAATGCTTATATCCCGAACAAAATCTAGGTATCTATCTATCAATGTCATCAGTTAATAATTAGTTAAGCGATAGTAATTTTCAAATTAAATATTGAAAAATATTCGAAAAAATATATTTTTTATTTTAGACATTTATTGACATTTAGACATTATTTGTAACCCCGTTCGTGTTGGACTGTTTGCTGTCACCTGTCACCCTGACATCTGATACGACAGTCGGGTAGAGATCTGTCGAAAAAAAAAACAAAATTCATTAGAAAGTCTTTACGGAAAGCCCAAAAAAGAATTCTTTCGAAAAGAATTATGCGAGTGTTATATTTTGGTCAGAATGACCGCAAATATGGTATTGGTATGGACCAGTGGATCCCTCGATAAACTTGTATTCAAAGCAAAATCTCTAGCTGTTATTAATTGAATAAAGCGGTGCAACTTTGACTCTCCGAAGTTCATGGGTGTTTTTCAAAAATATTTTTAAGTATATTGAGAGGCCCTGTGTCAAAATTAGATCTTTTCTGCACGCCTTTTATAATACAGAAAGTTCCTCTTTTTAGTAATGAATAAAGGCTGATGGGATAGAAAGTAACTAGACCCTTAAAAATCAAACCCAAGACTATTTCTCGTGGCTATCTCGTTCGGAGAAAGCTTCTAAAGTTAGACGTTTCGAATTGCAAAAATTTGTAAGTCCTTTCCAATTGTCCCAAAAGTATAACTCACACCAAAGATGCTGCTTCCGCAAGATTATTTTTGTTTTTAACTAGCGAAGCTCTGAAACTATTCTTATGATGCGACTACATCAAGTTGTTTTGAATCAAATCTGAATATCACAGCAATTTTTGTTAACTTCTTAAGTCGGCACTAATATCCTCTTAAAACTTAAGCAAAAAATGTTTCCATTTAGGGCTCAATATCCAGACATTTCAGTCAATGCTGCTCGCTAACCATGCGGCAGCTATATCGATAGTTTGTCAAAATTTCTCGGTAGACATTTTTACTTGCTTCAAATTATAGCCTTAATTTAATTAAATTTTTTTAAAGCATCGGATTATGGGGGCTTTCTGAAGTCCAAATCACCCCAATACCTCTGTCAGTTGTTGTATCGACCTGGGAAACATGTGGTTCCAACAAAATGGCTCTAAATGCTATACTGTCCAACAGATCGAGATGGGTGTCATTGAAACGAACTTTGCAGTTCCAACCAATTTTATGGAAAAAAATATAAAAATACCCCGATCATACTACCAGGCTTATGAGGCGCGCTTTCCTAGATGTAAGGTCGTTTTATGGATCGGCGCATAATGGCGCCTATATAGTGTTTTATTTTGCTATGCATCGAACTTGACCCATCAGTCCGTCTTAATGGTACTCACCAACAACAAACAGATTTTGTATAGAAATAGTGACGTTCAAGTTTGTTCCAACCTCTTCATTTCTAATATTTAGGAATTGCACTGTCATCCACTATAGAGTTACATTTCGATCCCCGACCTGGCGTGTCGTTCTCTTTAGAATTGCCTGCGAAATAATATGGCAACCAAAATTGAGTAACAATTCCATACAAGGAACATTGAACCACTTCGTCAATAAAAATACTTTTTGGGTAATCGTAATCGGCACGATTGCACGAATTGTTCCTATCAGATGCGTGAAGTTGTCCGACATGTTGGTGGCAAAGTGTTGCAATTTATTCGCAAAGGAGCAGCTCCCGCGACTATAACTCAAATTTGAGTAGGGACAACATCTCGTTGTTTGCTTTCGTTTTTCCCTGTCGATAGACAAGTAGTAGACTCACAATATTTAACCGCAGACAAGTCAACGCCAAACACCGGTAAGTAACGCGCCGCTGACCAGAATCGTTTAAATTGGACACGGATTCAGCGATACTTTGCAACCTACGGCTATTTACATCGCGCGACATCGATACCAATTTACATGAGGACGGAATTTAATTTAAAGCCTCGACTGATGTTTTTTTAATTAAATCAGTTTTAGGACTGCTCCTCGGCTCGGCTCGCCGGATGCTATACACCACAGTAGTAGGTGAAGAGCAGTCAGCGCGGTGGTGGTGTTGGTGATGGTGCCAAATCCAGGAGTGGGTATTGTCCATCCCGATCCAAGACAAAGGTGCGGCCATAGGGAAATTACTTTGCCTAAAGGCTCTGCCCCACGGTCCCATTAATTGTGCCCGGGAAAGGGGGATGTGGCTCTCGAACGAATTAATGGTCCTTCACATTGCGGCGTGGTGCAGTTGGGAAACGTCCTTTGTCGATGTTCAAGTGGACAGCCTCCGCGATTTAAAGCAGCATTCCTGGCACCACACTCTCGTACTCGTACTCGTATATCAAAGTCATTAACTAATTACGCTCCTCTCGCTTTCGCGCTCTCTCTCTCTCGTTTAGAGGATGTTTCGGATGGGATTTGTTTTCAAAAAAATCCAATCCATGGATGTTTTATGCCACCATCCGAAGAATAATTGCACTCGTCCGAGAGAGAGCGTCGACAAAGAGCGCCAGAGAGCCCTGGGCAATTAAAGTGTGATCCTCATGTACGTCGCGTCGCTGTGAGCTGCGCTGGGAACAGATCGGTTCTGGTGCTGGACCGGGGATATGGAACTAAAATTGTTTGGCAGTTGTGTTGTCAATGCCACTTAAGTTGGGGGGATGTGTGACGATTACGGCTCGAAATGGTTGTGTTCTCGTCTCGCAATTCGCGCTACAATAACACAGACCGCGAATAACACTTTCGATTCAATTGCAATGTGTGAATGTAATGCATTGCGCAAATGGCTATGTGCACAGGACAGCCTCCTCGAGCATTGTGTTCTCGGGCTCTGATGGTGTTTTGTGTAATTTCATTGGAATTACCCGGTCGATTAATTCGAATGAGTTGGGTTTGCGGTTTGTGGTTCTCTTCTAGTCGAAGTGTTTACGGCTACGGACTTTGGACAAGTTCTCATGGATTATTGGCGAATTCACACAGAAGAGTCGGCTCAGTGTCATAGGTGGATCAATGTCGACATAGGTCTTTAATTGAATTTCACTCATCGTAAATTGCTTAAAGTGCTTGTATTCGAATATCGCGTCTTGTCAAATCGAACAAAGAATGTCAATTGGAATTGCAAGAATATGTAGGGAGGGGGCTTTGTTTTTTCAGAAGAGTACAACAAGTTTTTGCAGTGAGTAGAATACGTTGCTGGTGACTCTGTTTTTAGCTAACTGAAAGGTAAAGTCTTTGCCAATTTGCGTTAACAATAATGTTGTCCATTTTGTGGTGTACCGCAAACCACAACCCAAATAAACCCATTTTAAAACGTGTCATACAAAATTTCCTATCACTAGTTCGAGTGACAACGAATGGTGTCTTGACAAAGTTTGGGGATTTTTTTTAAAAGATTTTGGTTGATTCGGGAATCGTAAGACGTTGAGAAGGTTAGGGCCACTAGGTGAGCTATATGCACTTTTCATTTGAAGACTTTTACTGCATCAGAGTTTGAAGTCGGCCACTACACAGTTGTGGAGACAGAGAGAAGCCGAAGACGTTCCCAGAGTCGCAGTATTTTTATTGACAATATTTTAATGAATAAAAATGAGTCAAAGTGAAAAAAAGCTTAACCGAGAAAATACTTCCTCCTCTATCGAAAGCATGAATAAAATCTAAAAATGTAACAAAATTGTAAAGTTGGTCATATTATATGTGAATTTGTGCACTCATCACTTAAAACTACTCACGACCAGTGTTGCCATTCTGACCGGATTCCGGTCATATCTGACCGAAATCTCTTTACTCTGACCGGAGAAAATTTTGAAATCCGGTCTAACCGATTTTTAACCGGAACGAAGACAATTTTTAACCGGAAAACCCTTTTTTGACAGGAAAAATAATATTGTTCTTTGATTAAACCTAAAGACATATTTCTATAATTTGAATGAAACTTGGCCATACTTAAGGAACACGCTCACAATTCCGTACAGAAAACAGTATTTTGTGAATAAAATAAAAATATGGATTAGAGACATTGCTTTGCTTTTCTGCAATTCAGCCTTATTAATGACAACATCATAAAAAAAATAGGGACAAACGAGATATATAAAAATTATAATTCAAGCGATTCCGATAACTGAAGATAGTGAATTTTTTAATAATTTGCAAAAAATGTCAAATTTTTTCTATAAGATAGGTACTTAACAATATTTTGGGGACTGAATTAGATTGAAATTCCTTTTTCTGTTGTGATGCAAACCATTTCAACAACCTGTTATTTTTTTTTTTAGGTTTCAGATTAGTTTGGAAAAATAAATAAACTACATACCTACATAATATTAGTTAATTTTTGTTTTCTATTTTTAGTAAAAATATTACTATTTCCTTTTTTTGACCGAATTCTGGTCAAAAATTCTTATTTTAACTTATGACCGGATTTTTTGACCGGATTTGAAAAAATATAAATCGGTCATTCGGTCAGATTTGACCGGATTCACTTTTTTTTAGTGGCAACACTGCTCACGACTGATACCAACCCACAAAACAATTTATCAACTTTGCAAATTATATTTTTTGGCAAAGTGACAAGTGTTTCTGTTCCACAATATTTGGGCCTATTCTGCGAAATCTTTTATTCTGTTTGAATCATAAAAGGTCTCGACCATAAAAGATCTTTTATAAATCGTATTCTGGGCTTCGAACTTCTACGAAACTTTGTAAGCATTTCGTTGCCTAGGAATTGTATGGAGAAACATTTCAATCCAAGACTTCATATTTAATAAAAATCTTTTATAATAAAAGTCACAAAAATTCTATTTTTTATTCTGTTATGATTCTTAACAGAATTCATAAAAGATTTTTTGATAATTCGAACTTTTGTATGGAAATTCATAACAGAATAACAGAACAAATTGATAAAAGATTTTGCCGAATATGCCTGATTCTTTGCAAATCTCACTTTCAATTTCATCTTGACACTTTTCAAATTTTATAGTTTTGAGAAACATAAAGTTTTGCAAATTGCCAAAAAAATTGCTAATTGCAAAGTGAAAAATTGATAAATTGTTTTGTGGAATAGGGCCCTGGACTCGAAAAAAAATTATACCATTTTTGGTAAAATGAAACGCAACGAACCTGCAAGGTCATTAACATTTTTTAACAGAATGTTGGTCGATTGATATACTCGCAGGTAGGTAATTAAACCTTTTTCATTTTAGTAATTCAAGGTTCGGGTTTGGTGAGTAAGACAAGTAGAGAATTGGAAAATAAGCGCGACACACAGTTGTAAATAAACATTTGTGATGCGAAGTTGATCAAAAAATGTACCAGACTTACCGTAAATCCAAATTGCATTTGTATGAATCCATTCAATCATCATCATAGCATCACTGCTACTCAGCCAAATGGAAATAATTTCACAGAAACACGCATTTAGTTTTTATTTCATCCCAATCGTCCGATTCTTCCTGATTCATTCAAACGTTACAAACTAAGTCGCCTTTAATTTTGAAATTTTTCCACATGGACTTAGATAAATGTGTGTCACGTGACATTTAAAGTGGCTAAAAAAAAATAGGGAAAAAAACTACACCACTGCACATCTTCCCGTCATAAATATATAAATTTCCTGCTTTACTCAGAAAATGTCACAAAATTTAGTCGCGCATTTTTGCCGCAATTTTCCTAACCCATGCGGGAACAGCCTGCAGCAAAAGATCTTAAGTAAACATTAATTAAGTTCTCTCTCTCGACAGAAAATCCCTTGAAACACCCATCAAAGCGCCCGCCAATAAAAGGCCAAACACTTAAAATTCTCATCCATGATTCAGCCATTAAGACCCATTCACTCACTTAAAGAGGCCCACCATCTAATGGTTTGCCATGGCGAAAACACCGATCCGTGAGAGAGGCAACCATTCAATCTCAAGGCATCTGCATCGCCGCATCATCTTTGTCGTAATAACAATATTTACTCCACCATGTGTCATGACTTTAGATCTTATGATCGTTTTAGTCACACACAAAGAGCGTTGCATCTACGGTGGCGAAAGAGATTTCTCAGCTCAACGGGCACAGAGAGGCAATCAACAATTGACAACTCGTACAATTTGCAGCGTGTTTTAAGCGTCAATATAACTGTTTAGGATGCGCGCATTCGAAATCGACACATAAGCAGCGTATCCACGCGATAGATGCAAAATTGAAGCACATATTATACACATCCACTTTCCCCGAAAGTGACATAAGAGCTTTGGAGCTCCATTAGCCCAAGTGAAACTCGGAGGCATAGAGCGCATCGTGCCCGCAGTTAGGACAAGTAAATATTCAATCAATAATTGCAAGATAAATACGTCACGTTTTGTGCTTCCTAAGAGCATGTGCTGCGATATCCTAACACACACGTTTATAGTGCGGTGGAGCACGCTTGCGAGCATATTAGAACGCATTCCGTATACGAGTGCCCGCCTACCCGGGCAGAGATGGGCACCAGTGTCAGAGATTTATTGACTTTTCTTGAATTCATCGGTTTATTGTGTTTGTGACTGTGTCCCGTGTGCGGCAAGGCGGATATGTAGCTGCGCCTGACATGGAGGGACAATTCAATTTTACGTTTCCAGCTATTTTTGAGTTCGTGATTGTGTTTTCCGCAAAACACTTTCCAAGTAAAAGTGATAGCTACGGGAAAGTTATTTATCGGTTAGGTTTAAGAAAAAAAAGTCGTGCGAATAGCAGCGTATTTGGGGTGGTAAGTGATGTCCTATACGTGAGCGAATTCTCAAACTGAAAATTGTGTAAAGCTGGCCGAGTGTTTGCCATACTTTGCAGCTAGTGGTCATCAGTGAAATTATAGGAAAACCTAACCAACAGCAGTTCTTCGTTCCTATCAATTCCATAATGGGATATTTGAGTTGAGTTACGAGTGGGGTTTTTCAATCACCTCTCGACGAGGGAAGATTTTAACCAACATCCTGCCATTTGAACCATAGATGACAAAATTTCAAACAAATTCACGAGAAATGTTCACAACAACAGTGGAAGCCGCACCTAAATCCTTTCAGTTGTTCGCAATCAATCAGAACAGAGCAACAGCGCCTCCTCTCGGATTGCATCCAAACTACCCTCTAAACACTGCAGGTACTAATAAGATTAAACTTCAAAATTTTAAGCGCAATCTGTCGATTCGTTTTTGAGTTTAGAGGCGACAAACATACGAAGCTTAGGTACCTTTTATTTGTACAGAAGACGATGAAATATAGAATATGGAAGAGAGAACATGGAAAAAGAAGAAGTTTTACAAGACCTGACCAGCGTTGTTCCGAAGTAATTTTGAAGTTGAGACATTTTCCGAGCCATTCCACACAAGTTTGAAACATTTTAGTTCAATGAAAACGAGGAGGGGCTTTTAGAGGTTTCTTAAAAAAAATAAATGCAAAATTTATGGGCGCGTTTACTTGATGATACTTTTAAGCAGCTTTTGTTCTGTGACGGCGTTGTCGAGCAAATTTTCATTTCTTGATTAGGTTTATTTATTTTTTTTAAGAAAGTTATGTTTAAGTTTTTTGACAAATATGAGCCATATCTCTTTGGCTCGGAATTGAGCTAAATCTAAATTACTTGTGCTAAATTATATGGGGTGATGGGCCTCACCCATATATAGATCTAAAAATTAACAAGTAACCACATCAATTGGATCAGTGATTCTCGAGTTTAAAGCTGACGAACACAAAAAGGATAGAGCGACGCAGAATTTCTTAACCGTGCGTAAGTGTGAGAACTACTTTACCGACAATCTCTAAAATGGTAAATATACCTAACTAAAAAACATTTTTAAAACGAGGAAAAAAATCTCACAGTCGCCAAGATCTAGATTTTTATGTAAGAGGCATTTGAACAGGCACGACAACTTTTTGACACCTGTCAGTTTGAAAAATAAAGTGTGAAGCGAATTACAAACTGCCAACTATATCTAACCGGGGGATCATTGCCAGTCTTACAGTCTTAAACCACCGACTTCTATCTGAAACTACGATTTTTCTTTTCACATTCATCCATTCCCCCTTTGACATTTTGTCATCTAAATTTTTCGTCCGCTATTCTACTGCAAAATGCCCTCTTGAACTCATCTGCAATGGTCTCCCAAAATTGACAATCTACTACGCTTGCATAACTGCTCGCTCTGTGATTTATTACTTTTAAAATCGGTTTTTCCTTCAACTAGATTATGATGAAATTTCCCTGCAAAACTGCACTGAGCGGCGCGGCAGCACGATTCGTATCTCAGAGCAGCAGCATAAAAATTCATGACTTGTCACATAAAACTCACTGAAACGACAGCAGCACATTGGCCCCCTCCGCATATAGTCGCAGTCGCTAACTAATCGACGGAAATTAATGGCATTTGCTCATGTTGTGATTCGCGGTTGTCAATGCTGGTTGTGTGCTGTGTGAAGCTTTTGCGAAAAATCACCAAACCAACTGTCTTGACAAAACTGCCAACAATCAAAGCCATTCCTATGCAAATGACAGACAGTGATTTGAGGTGATTTCAGGTGATTTTCCTCTTGTTTTGGTCTAGATATAGCATAGAGTTACGTTCACCAAAAAAAAAAAAAAAGCGTAAGT
The DNA here is from genome assembly GCA_949126925.1 of Cheilosia vernalis. NCBI lineage: Eukaryota > Metazoa > Arthropoda > Insecta > Diptera > Syrphidae > Cheilosia > Cheilosia vernalis. The sequence continues at coordinate 12,144,442 of OX421362.1, forward strand.
CTCCAACAATCCGACAAGCCATTGTTAGCGATCAACTACAGTACCTAGCACACTCGCATTCCACTGGCACACAGACAGAGCACGCAACTTAAGGAACCCTGTAGACCGATTGCGAGGACGCAAAGGCAGCTCCACAATAAATGATGGAAGGCGAGAATGATTCCCTGGAAAAATGGCCAAAGTTGAGATTCATCTAAATTAAGTTCGCGCTCGGTAATGAGGCAACCGCACAATCGCCTGCAACACCTTAATAACAATTCCATTAACACTAATGTCTTCATTGGATCTGTCAGTTAATGTTGGATGGGAGCTGGGCCTGGGATACAGCATACAGCTCTCTGATGGGAAATGTTTCATTTCGCGCCCAACTGACTCACACACACGTGAGCTAAAATTAACTCTCCAAATGCGAAAATAATTGCTGAAACAAATGACGATCCACTGCCGCCGCCACAGAGAATGACGACGGACCTCTTCGACTAGTGGGTCACACTCACACCGTAAGCGACAGGGCGCATCCAGCATCCCTCTATATACGCAGCGGACGCAGACCTAAGTAAGTCATGAACTCTTGTGGGCTGCAAAATAAAAATGAAGAAATTAAAATAAAATAAATAGAATGTCTGCTGAAAGAGTGGAAACGCGAAATTGTGTATGGACATGTGGATTTTGAGGCGACTCGGTTAATTTGCGCCAAAGTGTGATTTAATCGGCGGAAGAATTATTTCTCAATTTTGGCAAAAACTTTTAGCAGGGCAGTGCGCCCAATAGCCGTGGGGGAAGTGAGCAGTATATAATTTCTAGAACAGAAATGGGAGCATGATTAAGCGGCCAAATTCATCGTGATTCGTGATTAGTTGGGTGTGGAATTTTATATGGCATCGCTTGCAGTCCGATCTGTGGTTGCAATTAAATCTCGTTGGAAATGGAACAACAGGCTACTTTCGTGTCTGCGAATACCTGCGCTCGGAAAACATTTAGTTCCTTTGTCATATACAGGCTCTTCCATTAGCGACTTGACAACTTCAAACTTTCAGTGTGAACGCGCACTTAAGGTCCTAGCTTTAGCCGTACGTAAAACGAAACGGTAAAAAAAAATATTTTGCATTTTTAGAGCACTTAATCGTAATGGTTGAATTATTCAATCTTGATCTTAAAATATTGCTGATGAATTATAAAGTTCACAAAAAATAAATAAACAAAATAACCTTAAAATTTTCTAGAAAAATATTTTATTCATTTTTCCATACGGAAAACTTTTTCTGATCTACTTCCCAGTCAATTCCTAAACAAAAAACCAGTTCATTCCACTGAAATATTTCATTTCTTTACTGTTCCATCTGTCAGGAATTTTTTTTCTGATGGATCCAATCAATGGTGGTTGATTTGATGTAATTGTTTTCGAAGGTAAACATTTTTCCATCAGAGTTTTCGCTACGATCGCCTAAACGAAAAAAATATCATTTTTATACTGTTAAAACTATGTCTGTTGCATTTTACGTATGGCTAAACAGGAACAGAATCCCATACATTTGCAACGGAAACAGAACTTTTTTTTTTCAGCAACAGAATTTAGCGACAGAAAAATGCGTTTTTCACGACAGAACGTAAACAAGTCTATATGACAATATTTCGTGGGGGGAGTTTTTTTTTTCTTTGGATTTTTCTTCATCTGTCATCTGGCTGTTTATTTCGAATCGTACTACCTATTGTATATTCGTGTGGACCCTTTTTTTTTTCTTTCCAGTCATCAGGAAGAGTATAGCAAAAAATCGAAATCCTCTGCAAACTGTCGCTCTCTGATTGATTATACGGTACAGTTCGACAATTAGCTTCATGTAAATCGTCTTCACTAAACATTAAGAAAATATGTTGTTGAAGTCAAAGCTAAAATGTAATCAACGAAACACAATTTGACAGAATATTCGGCACCCATGTTTTTATGGATCTGATTCTGTTTCAGTTTTGTGTTGCTGAGCGAGCAACGTAAACAGAACCAGAATTTAATACAGAACGAAAAAAAAATTTCTGTTCTGTTTCAGTTTCTGTTCCTGTTTCTGCTCTTTGTCGCTTGGTGCCCTTAAACCGATTACCGAACTGTCAATGTCAAAATATTCAGTAAAATTAACAATTTTATCATGGTGAAGTACACAAAGGAAAAACGTTTACAAATAATTAAAATCTACTACCGAAATTCCGAGTCGGTGGTAGCAACTTTAAGAGCGTTAACGCCAGTTTTCAATTTCCATCGATGAAGCGCATTTTTTTTCATTATTTGTTCTGTAAATCATTGAAATTCTTAAAATCAACAACGTAAACGTTAAAAAAACCTTAATTTTATGAAGAAAGTGATAACGCTAACGTAATCTAGTACTAAAAAATATATTTTTTTATGCTACCTATATTTAAGGTTTATTTTATCAAGTGTACCTACCTATTTATCAAATGAAATAAAATAGTAATTAAAAATTGTGATGTGATTCGTTTATTATTTGGAATTTGGTACCGCCTTTATGCATAAAACTCGGTTGTGAACATAGAATGCTTTCTTTTGTCAATCGGTTTACAAATAAGTTTCGTATAGACAGCATATAGGTTACAAACAATCATGATGCCAGTCATTTTATGCTTTCGGACGCTATCAGGTTATTTATTTATCGGTAGGCTAGCCAACCCACTTAGGCCCATTTTATTCACTCGAAGTTAAACACAACTTGGGGATTTTTATATGGAAAACTCCCAAGTTGTGTTCAACTTCTAGTGAATAAAATGGGCCTTAGACCTTTATTTGGTCCGTTGTGATACCACGTCAACCTCAGAAAAAGTTCAACCATCTTTCAAGTCATCATTGCCACCTATTCAACAGCTTTTAAGCCAACTGTAAAATGGAGCAAATATTCGTTTAAGAATCGCATAATCATACCTATGAGTGATCTGATAGGAATGTTCTTGTCAAAATATTGCTGCGGTAGAGAAAGTTTCGTGGAACATAAGGCTTGTGCGTGCTAAAGCGGAAAAAGTAGTTAAAAGTCTTACACTTAAGCACTAACTGTTCCCTGGACCCAGCTTAGGCTAAGCTAGAATCTCTTTATTCGAATCAGTCCACTATTACAAATAAAGATCTAACGACTGAGGTTTAATAATAGTAATTAATAATAATTTTTTGGCGCAACAGGTCCGTAGGGACCCGTAGGGAACGAATGGAATGGTTCTACAATTTTATGCCGATTCCAAACGGCTAATTGAGAAGCTCTTTCAAGACAGTTATACTCTCGGATGTTTGTCAGACGTTCGCTAGAGGTGGCGCAGTGAAAAAAAACCCTGAGTTGGAATTTGGGTTTTTGCGGGATTCGAACGTAGACCCCTCGCTTAGTAGTCCAACACACTAACCACTAAGCCACTGCGCCTACGACTGAGGTTTACTGCCTATATATATTGTAGACCCCATTTTTTACTTATCTCAGCGGACCAGGTTTCAACAACTCTTCAAGATTGTTTAGCTCTGGTGAGACGATATTCAATCCATTTGTAAATATGTCTTGTGGATCGGTTCGTTTTGGAGCTACCTACGTGCCGCCTTTCTTGAGTAATGCATTGGGTTTTCGAGGATTTGATCTAAAAATCACAAGACAATTGAACTAAATATTTGGGAAAAAAGTATTCACTATCCGCCTAAGATTTGGTATTTTCGAACCAGCTTGGCAGCCTTTGTTAGTCGCAGAAGAGCCTGCAACATAATCAATTGGTTTTTCCCAGTTACTGGTTGCATACTTTGAGGTATTCCCGTTGAAAATCCAAGTCACTTTAACTTATAGGTTTGGTTCGAAAATTCCCTGTAGCTATTTTTGAGGGGACAAAATGTTGTGTTTTAACAATGAGGCTTTTAGTTGCCTCTTGGTGTTATAGATACAGATGTGGTCTTAAGGGTCTTAGATGGGAAGGCGATAACTTGTTTGTGTTTCTTTTCTATTTATGTCAATACAGATTTTCCAAGATTTGTAAAAGGAAGTTAACCAGTAGACTCGCAAGCCTTGTATATAGAGAGGGGCTGTCATACACTCTAAAAATTGGTGCCCTAGTTCTCTACGCTTGTGGTGGACGATGCAGCAAAGTAAAAGCTTGCTTCCTGAAAGGTGAGTCCTTCCTAGAGGAACTTCTACGGCGGACATGCGGTCAGAATTCAAATGTTGAAACGAATTCGAAGTTTAACACTTCAAACCAACGTTCATTTTTTATGATAAATAATGCCTTTTTTAGGCTTCAGACTAAATATTTTGTTGGTCACAATGGGTAGCCTTAGGTATATGGAAAAGTGAGTTCGTAAAATTTAGCCTGGACACTAAACAATATTTTTAGTGCCGTGCAAAGAGTAATAGCGATCGAAAACCTTTTAAGAAACACTCGTAGACCTCTCTCGATTGTGAAAAGCACCAGTTCGGTCTTCTGGGGACTGAATGCTGCATTGTTGTGTCCACATTGTAAAACTTTCTTAGAGTTTCGTGGTCGTAAGCTATACAAGTTACTCACACCATTTGCGTACAGTCGACTTAATGTTTTTCAAAACGCGCAGTCCTGAGTTTGCCGTAAAAACTCTGAAACCTCATAGAGCAATGTTTAATTGTCAGCTTGCCGTATTAGCATCCACAACCGATTTTTGTTGTTGTGAAAAATATTCTGTCACCAGACGCAGACTTATCCCAGACTGTGGTACTATATCCTGTCTTTTGTTCGCCCACAGCCTTATAGCATTCTTCTCTCATCTATCCCTCTTCTCATCCATATACGAAGCAAAGTTTGTTCTTTTTTTTGTGTCCTTCTGGAAACCCATCTCCTTTTTCATTGTTTATCCGCTCATCACAAGTTATTAAGAATCTAAAAATCACGAATCGCGATCATTATGATCAGTGCCTTGTTCGACGTCAGTTGGAATTAGAAGTCAAAAATTTTGACAAATTATCCCCGTAATCATGACTGCCGCTACCATATCGCTCTGCGCGCACAATTTACGCCAACAATCCGTGGGGGGGAGAGAGAAAGACAGGGGGGGCTAAAACAGAAAACCATCCCAGAGCCTGCTGAACAATCAAAACAAATAAAACCCACAAAACCGGGATGTCTGTGTTCAGCCAGAGAACACGGAGCGGGGTACGTCTCGGTCGGTCGATGTGTGCGCTGGAGGCTACTTAGGCTTCTAGGGTTCCATACACACCGTTCGGAGGGAGCGTTTCCATTCCCCCATCGATGCAATTTGATATTCTTGTAATAGAATCCACGATCCGATTCTTCTTCGTCTTTCAGCTCTGAGACTGTTCATCGAGACTGTTGGCCGTAAGAATGCATCATTTGTTCTTGAAGCCGCAGTCGCAGACCGTGCCGCCTCGGTTTGTTTGCGAACCAAAAGGATTTTGTTGTGTGCACTCTTTTTTCTGTGGCCCATCGTGGAAACCTCTTCCATGTCAATTGATGGCGACAACGATAGACAGCCATGAGAGAAGGATGCAACTTTGGGGAGTAAGGCGTTCTTTTCTGTTTTTTTTTTGCTCTCTTTGTTGCTTGGTGCACGTCCAACCCTTGTCTGCGGCGGACTGATTTGTGTGTGTACATTGTGTGTGACGTGCATCCTTTGCGCTCGGTAAGAGGATCGCATTAGGGGAGTACCATGAGACAAAGGACACACAAAAGCCGAAGCGCATTCAAATGTGCAGAATCAGGATACTTTTTCAAAGGAAGCATACGTCAAAACTAAAGCTGTATGACCGCCAAGGACGAAAGACGGTTTTTGTGTTCTTTATTTTGTCCGCATTTGTTCTTTGTGCGCGACTTAATGAAGGTTCTCTTGATGGCATATTCGCTGGCCCTTTCCTCCCGCCGAGTAAATTAGCACTTAGCCCAGGAGACATCATCATCATCATCATTATCATCATGGCCAACATCCTGGCCGTCATCAGGGCAAAAGGAACACAACAACTAATGAATCTGGCTAATGAGCTAATGCACTTTTAATCGTGATATGAATTTATTATCGCTGCGCAATTTGTGGATGATCTCTTGATGTTCGAGGAGGAGAAGTGGCGCAGCCTGTTGATCATTGGTCAGTCGGTATAAAGCAATTTGTCGATTTTAAATGCGTTTTCGCGTTTTTACTTATAGAGCTGTAGTTATATGGAGTTGCAGTTAAAGTTGGGGGACCCTCGGATGCGCAGCGCTATTGTAGGTGCAAATCACAGAGCGAATTGCGCGAGAAGGATTATGATCTCTCTGGGTAGAGATGTATCGACAGGTTGTAATTTTGTCGTGATTATCCAAACGACTTGTAATTGGGCTTTGATACTTGCCGATGGTTTTTCTACAGTAGATTTCTCGATAAGAAATTTGTCGGACAAGAGTTTTCCATTTGGTTTAAGTTAGGCGCACATGACTATAGTGTAGAGAATGTCCCCAATAGATCACCTCAGCAGTCTCTGTACTACGTTGGAGAGGGATTTTTTTTTAGAGAACTGGTCTTAGGCTTAACGAAATACAGTCTTATCCAATTAATAGGCTACCGCTATACAAATTTTTAAAGGCTGGAATGATGATTTTTTTGCTTTGATAATATTTTGCTGAGACTGACTGTCGAACAAAAGGAGAGGGTGCAAAGAGATGTCCGAGAAAATGACCATTAATTCTATATGTGACATCTATATATAATCTACCTACATCTATATTTTTATAACTATACAACAGTCTATTTATGAACGTGAAGATCTTAAACAGGTTTGGAACATATTGAGCGGTTTTGCGGCTTGCAGCTAAACTGATTTACCAATAAGTTACATCCTGAAAAAGACCGTCGCAACCAAGCAAACCCCAAACAGTTTTCAGTGGATGTTGATGAAAAATTCGCCGGCCATTCGGCAAAACATTCGCGAAAGAACAAAATGCGAACATCTAGACGAATGTTTTGCAACTATTCGCAAATTAATAGTAGGGCAGTTCTGGTCGCCAAAGCTAGTCAAACTTATAATATGTTTGCCCGGTATTCAAGAACAAGTGACGTTTGTTGCTCTTGGAGTATAAACGGTCCCACGCATAATAAGAGAAAGAAAAACCCGAGCAACCGAAATTACGTGCTCAAGAACTGTTTAAAAAAACTCAGACGGATAATTTACTGCGGAAAATTCCCAAATAAACCACTCCAAGTCAGTAGTCTATGACAAAGTGATCCCTAATCATAAACACTGCTCCGCCAGTAAACCCATCGTGGCACCTTCTATATGCGATTCGAAAGTGACAATAACAAAAAGGAATCGTGACATACTCCTTAGCTTCAACTCGTTCCACTTGTTGGCAATAAAACATGAAAGACTTCAAATATACAGCCCCCGAGTGATATGCCATTAATAAGCCCAGACGAATGAATCGCAGATAGCCAACTACTATCCAAACTCAAGCAGACCCAAGCAAAGCAAACGTCTCCCAAAGGCTGTTCTTTTCACTTTCCCAACCTATAATCAGCCTCAACCCAGAAACAATTGCCCGACTCAAGCGTCAAGACAGCGCACACCATTGCAACGGAAGACAAAATGAGAAGTCTCCACCAGAGAAACAACAAACAACAAACACATCCCAGGACACAACTAATAATAGCCAAAAGCGCAACTGCAGCCCTTCTCCACTCAAACGAAAAGCGGACACAAACTTCTAGGAGCCACCACCACAACACGATGGACAGAACAATAAATTCTTAGGCGCTACCACATTTCAAATGCAATCGTTGCACTCCACTCTTAAAGCCACCGCAATGCACGTGTTCCACTGCCAGTGGTCTACATGCAGTATGACATCAGCATGGTGCTGCTGCACAAGAAAATATTTCACAAAAATAAGAGCGCGCAGTCATACATACATACACCCAGTCGAGAAAAGTTAATAATAGTTCTTTTTCGGCATGCCCAATAATGAGGAGGGAGCGTGTGTGTCTAGAAGTGCCCAGCACTACCACACCGACACGGAAGACCTTGCCGTAGACTGCGACTGCTTCAGCTGCGCTGTTCCTTCTGACAACGATGATGATGACGAACCGAGAGCAGGACGATGAAAAACAAAGTACTGGGCTCTTTCTCCTCTAGACGTTGTAACGGTCGGGGAAACGATCGAAATTCCCCTTTGGTGGCAACGGATGGCACGCTTGCGATGCTCGGTCTAGCTCGCCGTATTGGGGTGGGAACTTGTTACCACATACAACTACCCGTCAAAAATAAAAAAAAATATCGTGCCAAAAAACAAAAAAAAAAATGTATCTTAAAACACACACCTGAACAATATATAGGTACACCTGTTCGGCGCCTGATGTCTTTGGCACCTAAGATGCTTGTAGGTTGGATGATGTCCTACATAGGCATGCCCGCAACCATTGAAGCCACAAACGCTTCACGCCATTGTCAACGGTGGCCTATCATTTTTTTTGTTGACCCCTAATTTTCTTTTTTTTATCGTCACTATTCAATTCGCTTCTATCACAATCATCCCGGCTTTCGTCCTCAACCCCTTTCTCACCGAACTCTCAACAAATCTAACCACTCATCACGATAAAATGAATATGCTGCCGAGACACTAGGTTCACTTTTGTTTTTTTTTTTTTTGTTTTTGTTTGTATTTCAGATTTTCATACACTTCTTTTAGGTTAATAAACTAGGCAAATTTTTGACATAATTAGATAATTCATGGTAACTTTAGCAAATGCCAATTAAAGGCAACATTAGGAAATATTTATATGTAAAAATAATTAAATAGAGAATATTAAATTATAATAAAAACACTAGGAACTATTACTCACGTGTGACCATTAACTACGTCCAGTTGTTGTTGTGCGCACAAAAACCCTGATGATGTTGTCACTATTGCTGATTAGAATTAACAAAGTAAATTTAACATTCTCTTAACACAATGAAACCATGTCTTGGATTTAAATGGAAATATTTAAACTACACGATCGAATTTAGCAATACCAAAAGAAGTAAAAGATAATCCGTGTAATGTCAAACGCGATGTTAAATACACTAAACAGGTTTTTGTCTAATCAGCGAGAATTCTTTTGATGACCTGCGGCTGCTTGTGCGGGTGGGGTATTGCAGATCGTCATACAAGTTGTGTTGACAAAAGTTCGGAGTGCTGGTATGGTCCAGATTTACACATGGGGGCGGCATATACCTCGGAGGGGATTTTTGGATCGACAAGCGCGGTTTGCGATAAATGACTTTGATCGACAAACGCGCCGCGCGGTAGCGGGGTGATGTTTTCGTCAGCGTTAAGCTGCTGGACTTTGGATGCTTCACTTGCTGACTGGCGATCGAAACTCGGCACGATTTTTTTGACTGCTGCTCGTGGACAAAGTAGGAGCAAATATCCGCTCCACAAATTGCCCAGCGAAACAGAGCTGCTAGCAAGAAGAGGGATCTGTATTTTTTTGATAGACCAAAGAGTATTTGATTCCTACTTACTTGATTGATGATTAAAGGTAGATTTAACAGACGAACGCCCCTGACTTCGATTTTGAAGGAGTATTTTTGTCTTGATGCGGTTTCCCTGCACACCCAACTCGAATTAGATTGCGGGGAAAATTCGAGGTGAAATCGCCCCCGTCGCTCTCAACCTGATCTATTTACAAGAAGGTAATCTTTACTTTTTGACGAAATCAGTAAACGGGTTTTACTTACTTGTCGTCTAAGGAATAGGAATTTTTTTATCGAACTATAACCACAGATTATTTTTATTCACTATGATTTTTAGAGAAAATAGTTATTCGAATTACTTTCGCTGTGTCAAGGCACAGTGGATAGTTACTCTATTAGTATGGATAACCTTCTTGGGATGTAGTTCGCAACGAAAAGATCGGTCGTGGGCGATGGGAAGTCTAGATCGGCCATCGCGATTTCGTTTAGTACTCATGTACTAAATTTGTGATATTCTGGTTGGTCTAATTAGGAGGTGCTCGTACACGGCAAAGACCTGTGCTAGAGATGCGAACAAAAAAAAATCTTATCGCGGCTGTACGCTACAACACCATGGATTTATCGACAAACTCGTTTGTACAGATAAAGGCATGGAAACATTTGGCCGTGATTGAAAGTTTTAGGTGAGTCGACCCATGACCCTGTTTGACTTCTCAAGGGATGACACCACTAAGCCTTCAAATCCTTGGCATGAAAAATACCAATTCGTCTCCCTTTTAAGTTTTCAATCTCGTACATACTCTGTCCCACTCTTTTTAAGACTCGACATTTAAGAAATTTAGGGCAAAGTTTGGCATTTAAAGATTTTGCGGCATTACTCTGGGTGAAATTTCTTCGAAAAATCTCCTGACCGGGCTGAAAATATCGTACTTTAGTCCTCAAATTGTATACTTTTGCGTTTTTCTCAAAAGCTGCTTTCATGTGCTCTTTCACCTTATCTCGAATCAGATGGAGTCTATCGGATTTGGGTAGAATTGTGAAATCACCTTCGTTTAGCACATTGAGTGTTTTAAGTAATGGATACACACTGCTGTGGGTGACCATTTCTGTACCGAACAACGCAAAATAGGGACTAACTCCAGTAGACTGGTGAACTGAGCTGCAAATCGATTGCTGTATTTCTGGAATGTAGCGGTCCCATTCACGCTGATCACTGCGAAGATATGACCTTATTGCACTTAGTACTGTTTGGTTCACCCTTTCCGATGCATTGGATTGTGGTGAATACAATGCGGTTCTGAGATGTTTAATTCCCCACTTTGACAATGTATTTGCAAACTCTTTGCTGACAAATTGTTTGCCATTGTCCGAATGCACGGTTTCAGGTATTCCAAATGTGTTAAATACACTTTGCTCGAGAAAGCGAATTACTCCCGAGGAATGAGCTTTCGGCATCGGTTTCAGAAGGACGAACTTCGAACTGTGGTCAAGCACAATGAACAAATAAAGATTACCGCTTTTCGATCTTACGTATGGGCCTAGAAAATCGATGTAGATTTTCTGAAATGGTTTGCTAATATTTACCAGAGATTTCATTGGAGGCTTAAGACATGCATTCGAGGACTTGGATTGCTTACACTGGTCGCAGTTTCTGACAAAGTCGCGAACCTGTGTTACCATGTTTGGCCAGAAGAACAGTTTCCGGAGGCGTTCTAGTGTTTTTGTCATTCCGCCGTGAGATGCCGTTGGCGGATTATGAGCGTCTCCTATCAGAGCGTGTGTAAGTTTAGATGGTATCCATAATCGCCATTGAACATCAGATTTGTGGATGTCGTCTGCAGAAATCAATCGTTTGTAGACTCCATTTTTAAGTATTTTCAGATCTGGAAAGTTATCCGGGTTTGTAGATACGGCTTCTAGGATTTTCCGGTACTCGTCAGAGCTAAATTCTGGATCTTCCGGATCTAGTAGAACGGTAGAACTCTCGCTCAATGACAGTTCTTCAATGTGTGCTCGAGATAACGCGTCGGGTACGGTATGTGCAGTGCCCTTTCGATGTTGGATATCGAAATCATATGCTTGCAACTTCAAGGACCACCTCGCTAGCCGGCCGCTTAAATCTTTTAACCCCATTAACCATTTCAAGCTAGCATGGTCGGTGATTATGGAAAATTTGGAACCCTCAATGTACGGCCTGAACTTTTTCACTGCATGCACGGCTGCGAGGCACTCTTGCTCCGTCACGCTGTAATTGCGTTGACAAGCATTTAACTTCTGCGAGAAGAACGCAATGGGCTTCTCGTTACCCTCGTCATCGCATTGCGATAAAACTGCACCGATACCGTAGCTCGAAGCATCACATTGAATATTAAACTTTTTGGAAAAATCGGGATTAATGAGGAGAGGAGCAGAAATTAAAGCCGATTTTAAACTTTCGAAAGCTGTGATGGCATCTTCGGTCATTTCAAATGTTTTGTTTTTCTTCAACGTATTAGTTAACGGGGCAGCAAGTGCTGCGAAGTTTTTTATGAACCGTCGATACCACCCACTCATGCCGAGGAATCGTCGCATCTGTTTTACGGTCTTAGGAATAGGAAAGTGTTCGATAGCAGACACTTTTTCAGGGTCCGGCTTAATGTGTCCTTGGCCTATGATATGGCCTAAGTAACGCAATTCTCGAAAACAGAATTTCGACTTCTCCACATTTATGGTGAGATTGGCTTTTTTGAGACACTGGGCTACCTCTTCCAGCAAAATCAGATGGCTATCAAAATCCGGGGAGATTATTAGAAGGTCGTCGAGGTACACAAACACGCGTTCTCTTAAAGACGATGGGACCACCTTATCCATTAGCCTGCATAGCCTTTGCGCGGCATTGCACAGCCCAAAGGGCATGACTGTGAAATGGTAGAGTGGTCGACCAGGCACAGTGAACGCGGTCTTGGCCCTCGACGATTCCTCCAAAGGAATCTGCCAAAATGCGTCCTTGAGATCCACACTTGAAATGAAGTGTGTATCTCGCAGACGACTTAACATACCCTCTATATGAGGAAGAGGATACGCATCCTTCCTAGTGACTGAGTTGAGCTTGCGGGAGTCTAGACAAAGCCTGTTTTTCCCCGGTTTTCTAATAAGAACGACCGGAGAACTCCAGGAACTTTGGCTCTCCTCTATCACTCGCATGGAAAGCATGCGGTCCAGTTCCTCATACAGAAGTTTCTGTATAGCAGGCGACACGGGATAATGCCTCTGTTTTACTGGTTCGGCATCCCCAGTGTCAATCTTATGCATCTCTACGTTTGTACTACCTAGCCCAAGTTTTGCAAAAGATGGAAACGCATCGACAGCTTCTTGCAATTGTTTACGTTGCTCTGCTGTTAGTTGGTGAGCTGAAGGGTTCATTGATTCGGGTGCAGAAATTTCATGAATGAGGTGTGGCGCAATTTTAAATTTCTGCCAAAAGTCAATACCAAGGTAGAGAGTCTGAGAGAGAGATGGCACTAGATACAAATCTAAATTGTGCTGTGCACCTTTATAGCTAATGAGTACATTAATTCTTCCCTTCACCTCCTGTCCTTGCCCATCGGCTGTGTGCACTTCAGAGTTGAAACGAACTATCGGAACCTTAAGGCGTTTAACCAGGTCCAGACAATTTTTACCAAGACAGGAAACAGTTGCTCCACTGTCGAGAATGCCTTCCACCTCTTCATTTAATAATTGAATCCTCACATACGGGCGAGGATCATTGTAACCTTCAAGACAAGTGGACTCAATCATTTCTCTAAAATGTTTCCTTTTTATTTTGCGTAAACGCGCTTTTATTGAGCGGTGTTTGCTTGTTGGATAATGCAGTTCTTCAATAGAAAATATCTTTGCCCTAATTTTATTATATGTTTTTAATCTATCTTCGTATGTCCTAAGGTGTCGACAATTCGCAAAGTTTATGGTATGCGATTTTTGACAATCTGGGCTGTTATTTAAAAAGATTAATTTATTAGTTGGCTCTGACTTGAGACCAGAGTTTTCAGTATTGGTGCTTTTATCTATAAAATTTCGTTTGGGGTAGTCTGCGTCGAGCATGATTCCCCCGTCCTTTTCACGCTCGATCTCCTGTTTCCCTGCTGTGGATTGCATTTCGGACAATCAGGTGTTGTGAAATCATCTAGACCACAGCGGTAACAAAAAAGATTTCGGGTCGGTAACGGACATGACACAAAAGTGTGACCTCGTTTCTTGCAGTTGAAACATCGTTTGTCAAAAGAAAGGGCATCCACTTCAAGCAATGAGTCATCCGACTGATTTTTCCAATCGAGCTCATGTACGTTTTTGTACGTAAACGAATAAGGTCGATTACGATTAATGTCTCGGGCTTGAAGCATCTTCTCAGTTCTTCGACACTCTTCCCGAAATTGGTCTAATGAATGAATAGCCATTGGATACACAAAACTCATAAGACGGTTGTTCACATTACCCTTGAGTATCTGCAACAACTCTGATTCTGGAATGGGTACTCTTAACTGGTTACGTAGATGCATTATTGAATTGTAGAAATCATCGAAGCTTTCAATGTTTTGTTGCCGGCGCTCCATGATTTGCTTGATAATTTCGAAGTCGGACTCATAAGTCTTGAACTGTTTGAGTAATGCTTGGCGGATTGTGATCCAATCCGATCTGGGATTAGTTCGCAAATATTGCCAAAACCAGTTCTGTGCTATTCCACCGAGTAATAGGTGAAAATTGTTGATGATCTCCGACCAGGAATAATCATAGTTTTCTTTTAGGATTTCCACTCTGAACACGAAGTCTTCGGCCGAAACAGACTTAGAGGTGCCATCAAAGCAAATCCCCCAACGGTCTAATTCCAGTCTACGAATCGATTGTGGATTATTTCGGAAATTCGACGGACGACTAACGTAACTATGGTACGCCACGGATGAGTCAGAATCATCCTCTGAGTAGTTGGCCCTCATTTGACTATGCAGACGTTGACTTTCATTGCATTGCCTATGGTTTTGCTGCCTGACCGAGTTAACATTACTACTTGATGGTACCTGACGCTGTTGCTTACAGTTAGGCAAGACCTGCGGTGCATGATTATGCCGAGCTTCTGCGCCAGTAGCATTTTGTTTATTTTGACGTGTGTCTCTATTCAACACGTCAGAAACTGTAGATTGTACTGTCTTTTCAACAGTTGACTTTACAATACTTTCAAGAGACTTCATCATCGAAATTTGAAGGGATTTCAAAGAATTTTTCATACAATTTTGAACATATGAGTTCATATCAATTGTAGGTCCTGGGTTCGAAGCGTCGCTTAAGTGGTTAGTTCCATCCGTAACGGTTGCATTTCCTTTCGGATGGATGGTCACGCTATCCGATTCAAATGGTGGTTCTAACGGGTCTAATGTATTTGATTCAATATTGAAGTCCCTAATCATGTCTATTACTTCGGCACCAGCTTGTTCAGTTAAACTAGCAGAATCGGGGCCTGTAATATCCTGTTGGGTTGAATAACTAACGTTTTTGGGTGAATGTGTTATTTTTGGTCTACTTTGTAATGGATATCTAGTATCAGAATGTATTGAATTATCTAAAGCTGATTGTTTTTTTGATGTCGATCTGGTTTGTAATCTATCTTTAGGTATAGTTCCTGATTTCTTCATAACGGAAATTGTTAATATAAATTGTTTAATTGGAAATGTGTACTATATGTTCGGTTCGAAAAAAGGTTGATTCGGAAATAAAAGGTTTGGATATGATAGAAATGAATTGATAAGGTATGTGTGTAAAAGAGTGTTTGAATCCGTATATAAATTTAACAAATTTTTTGACTCTGCAAACGGATCTCTACAGCGGAGTGGCCAAGGAGGACATCTTCCCTTGTGGATCTTGCTCAAACTATTTACAGGCGATACTCTAATAGGTCTCATACAATATAGTTAAATGAACTAACAATTGAAAATCTGTAAGACTCTTATCGGCATCTGCTCCTGTAAACTTTGACAGTTAAAAGATGTGCTGAGGGATCTTGGTTCCTACTGACTTCGGATTTAGATTCTCCTTGCCATGCCTTTTTGAAAAAAAAACAACCAATGGGTTTGCATTTGGTGCAAACTTTGGCCTCTATCGATGGGCGCCATTTATTTTTGTAACGGTCGGGGAAACGATCGAAATTCCCCTTTGGTGGCAACGGATGGCACGCTTGCGATGCTCGGTCTAGCTCGCCGTATTGGGGTGGGAACTTGTTACCACATACAACTACCCGTCAAAAATAAAAAAAAATATCGTGCCAAAAAACAAAAAAAAAAATGTATCTTAAAACACACACCTGAACAATATATAGGTACACCTGTTCGGCGCCTGATGTCTTTGGCACCTAAGATGCTTGTAGGTTGGATGATGTCCTACATAGGCATGCCCGCAACCATTGAAGCCACAAACGCTTCACGCCATTGTCAACGGTGGCCTATCATTTTTTTTGTTGACCCCTAATTTTCTTTTTTTTATCGTCACTATTCAATTCGCTTCTATCACAATCATCCCGGCTTTCGTCCTCAACCCCTTTCTCACCGAACTCTCAACAAATCTAACCACTCATCACGATAAAATGAATATGCTGCCGAGACACTAGGTTCACTTTTGTTTTTTTTTTTTTTTGTTTTTGTTTGTATTTCAGATTTTCATACACTTCTTTTAGGTTAATAAACTAGGCAAATTTTTGACATAATTAGATAATTCATGGTAACTTTAGCAAATGCCAATTAAAGGCAACATTAGGAAATATTTATATGTAAAAATAATTAAATAGAGAATATTAAATTATAATAAAAACACTAGGAACTATTACTCACGTGTGACCATTAACTACGTCCAGTTGTTGTTGTGCGCACAAAAACCCTGATGATGTTGTCACTATTGCTGATTAGAATTAACAAAGTAAATTTAACATTCTCTTAACACAATGAAACCATGTCTTGGATTTAAATGGAAATATTTAAACTACACGATCGAATTTAGCAATACCAAAAGAAGTAAAAGATAATCCGTGTAATGTCAAACGCGATGTTAAATACACTAAACAGGTTTTTGTCTAATCAGCGAGAATTCTTTTGATGACCTGCGGCTGCTTGTGCGGGTGGGGTATTGCAGATCGTCATACAAGTTGTGTTGACAAAAGTTCGGAGTGCTGGTATGGTCCAGATTTACACATGGGGGCGGCATATACCTCGGAGGGGATTTTTGGATCGACAAGCGCGGTTTGCGATAAATGACTTTGATCGACAAACGCGCCGCGCGGTAGCGGGGTGATGTTTTCGTCAGCGTTAAGCTGCTGGACTTTGGATGCTTCACTTGCTGACTGGCGATCGAAACTCGGCACGATTTTTTTGACTGCTGCTCGTGGACAAAGTAGGAGCAAATATCCGCTCCACAAATTGCCCAGCGAAACAGAGCTGCTAGCAAGAAGAGGGATCTGTATTTTTTTGATAGACCAAAGAGTATTTGATTCCTACTTACTTGATTGATGATTAAAGGTAGATTTAACAGACGAACGCCCCTGACTTCGATTTTGAAGGAGTATTTTTGTCTTGATGCGGTTTCCCTGCACACCCAACTCGAATTAGATTGCGGGGAAAATTCGAGGTGAAATCGCCCCCGTCGCTCTCAACCTGATCTATTTACAAGAAGGTAATCTTTACTTTTTGACGAAATCAGTAAACGGGTTTTACTTACTTGTCGTCTAAGGAATAGGAATTTTTTTATCGAACTATAACCACAGATTATTTTTATTCACTATGATTTTTAGAGAAAATAGTTATTCGAATTACTTTCGCTGTGTCAAGGCACAGTGGATAGTTACTCTATTAGTATGGATAACCTTCTTGGGATGTAGTTCGCAACGAAAAGATCGGTCGTGGGCGATGGGAAGTCTAGATCGGCCATCGCGATTTCGTTTAGTACTCATGTACTAAATTTGTGATATTCTGGTTGGTCTAATTAGGAGGTGCTCGTACACGGCAAAGACCTGTGCTAGAGATGCGAACAAAAAAAAATCTTATCGCGGCTGTACGCTACAACGTATAGACAATCACAGCCTAGGTTGTCTTTGCTACTTGGAACTCACCTTCGAAACGGCACCAGTGCTGGTCCTCCTCCCTCATCTGCAGCTCCCGCACCCGCAGCTCGGTGTAATTTATAATAGCCGTACTAGCACAGTGGCATTAGGACGAGATCGTTTATAAAAATTAAATGGATTGCAGGTAGAACGCCTTCATTAATTTTAGAGCAAATTCTCTGTGGCATGTTCCTTGGTCATGTGCCCCCTCCCCCGTTTCGCGCTGTCTTCGCTTTATACCCTTTTTCCTCCTGTTGCGATGGCCTGATGGGAACTATTTTTTCTTGGTTCCATTTGTTCGACAATCTCGCTTTGTACCTGTACGATCTGGAGACGATGTCGGTTGCTTCTGCTTTTCGCTGTGGCCGATGGTGCTGGTGGTGGTAGGTACTGCGAAAAAGATCGCCCCCAGAAGATCGCCACATGCAGAAGAGGAACGATCGCAAAGAGGGAAAGAAAAAAACCAAAAACACGTAAGAAATGATTCAAATGAATTGAAACGACGGACAGACAGACAAATTTTTCTTCTACTTCTACCAATGTTGGGTACGTACAAATGAGAGCCGTCCGCAATGCTTTTGTGCCCAGATGAGCCCCTGCTCTCCCATGACTGTGTGTTTGTTTTCGAGGTTCGCTGCTGTGCGATTTAATAGTGGGATAAGCAATAGGCACGTTCTGCGGCTGAGTCTGTGTCCAAGTCAGTCCGACGAGATACGAGATGAGCACCGGCTGCATATTACTCATTTGGGATGGCAGTGGGGCTGAATTTTTGGACACAAAAATTTCATTTATGATGGCGAATTGTATCTGGATGGGGACACACTTCAGTTAGCATCTTGTACAGCAGCGCTCTTCCACGAAATCATATTCTCTCTCCCATGACCATTCTCTCACAGCACTTATTTCCACTATACCGTACGCGTACCATTATAGTGTTGGCCTTCGAGGCCATGGAAAGGGAAGTCATTTAATAGAGAGAGAACCAAATTTTGCGAAGGGAGCATCAAGAACTTTTGGGAACAAATTGACACCAACTGGCGAAACGGACATTTTCTTATAAAATCGATGAAAATAAGAAATTTAATGTTGAGAAGGTTCTTACGACAGAAAATTTTGGTCAGACCTTCCGGAAAAGTCGGGAAATTGCAAAAATCGAAAATTGAGATTTTGTATGGAGTTTTGTGTGTAATTGTTCCTGAATAGCTTTTCGAATGGAAAAATAATAGAAAATTTTAAGTGTAAAACTCTGGAAATTAAAAAAAAAAAAAACAAAACGAACAATTAAATAAAGTGCACGACTGGGTCGCACGAAACTTTCTCGTTTAGTGCGAGTCTGACTGACTTTCAGAGTCTTCAGCAAATCGAAAATTGAGGACACAATAGTTTTGAAAACGTCTATTGGACTCTAAGTTTGCATTTTGGTCAAAATCGTTATCGCCGTTTTCCGGTAAACGGTAGAACAAACTTTTATCAATGCAAAAACATACGTTTAATGATTGCATTAGTGGGATATGCTTCCAATCTCAGCGCAGAAAAAAGAAATTCAAGCAAATTTTGTACTTCTTTTAATTTTAATATTTTTCAGCGTGTGGCGTAAAGAAAGCAGTCAAAATGGCAACGCTGAGTGGGCTTTTGTCTGTTACCTAAGGGCAGATTTCGGTGACTTTTCTTCTGAAATGGTATGCAAGAATTCAAGAAGGCTATAGGCTCTGAAGTCCTTTTCCATCACACCTGCTTTTGGAGAGCCGCGATCGAAAATCACTAGTCTCATCGGAAATAAAAAGTTTTACCGGATCACTTTACTCCGGGCTTACAAGAAGCCAAGGCACACACAATTTCAAAGTTGAAGTTGCTAATATACTGGAGTCTAAAGTCTTGATGCAAACGCAGCGAACCAACCACCACACATTAGTGCAAATCCAGTCTTTCGTGTCCAAGGTTGAGTTCAGTCCTTTCGGTTTGCAGTCAAACGCGACCAACCCATAGTTTCACCAATCATTACTAAAAACTTGTTTACTTTGCCCAAAAATAAGATGGACTCAAAACAAATTGTTCCGAGAAGATGGAACCTGGTCGCGTCCATTGTTTAGCCAATCTTAAGCAGCGTTGCTGCTGAAAAATTTCAAAAAGGGGACTAAAAAGGGGCCCGAGCCACATTAAATATTAACAAAAAACAAATTTCTTCATCACGAAACACTTCTTTTCACATGTTTGCATTCGTTTTCGTTCAAAAAGGAATGAAATCTTACTTAACTGAAAAAGGGGTAATTTTGATAATTTTTCAAAAAGTGGGGCCCAAGGGTCCTGAGCCTCAAAAATTAGCCATTCGGTCCTAAAGGAGTCAAACGGCAACGCTGATCTTAAGTTCCAATTATGAACCTCTTTTTCGTTTCCCTCTTGTATGTTGTTGTCAAAAGAGTCGAAGCGCTTTCCGAAAACTTCGCAGCCCGTTGGTACTTATGGCTATTTTCATTGTTCAAGCCTAGGGGCGGTATAAATCTGTGCAATTTGCATCTTATCGTCATTGTAAAGGGATCTTCTCTCATTTAATAATAGCTAATGCTCAGCAGACAATTCAGTATCAAGATCGGGCTACATGTTGTAAGCTTACCTGTTTCTAAAGTTTCCCATAAAATAAAAAATATTGCGCCGTACTAATAAAGTATTTTACTCTCGACTTTAAATTTACAGAAGCTCACAAATACAAAAATTGTATGCAAAATATATCCATATATCCAGAGTGAACTTCTAAAATTTAGAGTCGAAATTAAAAACAAAATGTTTGTTGGTTAGTCCCACAATCTTTGCTAACCGGGTTGCGTCTTTCTTAAAGCTTACATTGAGCACCTACCTTTTTTCTTACAAATGACAGATATTAGGTACTTACAGGTGGCAAAACTTGCTGCTTTCTCCATTCCAAAGACGTCGTCCCAACCTGAAATCCTTACATATACTTAGCTTACCTTTGTCTTACGAAAAAATTGCCTGTAAATGAAAGAAAAAGTCAGAAACAGATTTTTTTTTTTTTATAAAAACATCCATTTTATTCAATTTCTCGTTTTTTTTTTCTCGTTTTTAACTTGTAGTAGAAAAATAATAATACAATTTTCTTACACACACTAATAAGACTACTTTCACAAAAAGTAGCATAATTCCTAAAGCTAAAGTTCTTTCTTCTTATTTTTTTTATTTATTTGCTTATAAAAAATAATAATTTTACTAAATTATAATTTGTAGACATATTGTAACTATAAAAGAAAATTATCCATATTTATAATAAGTCTATGTGTATGCTTAAATTAAATTGTTTTCAATAATTTGTACAAAATCCATTACTTAGCAATTATTTTATACACTTACAACGTTTTCTTTTCATTTTAATTATTTTTAGTGGAAGAACTAATGGTTTCTTTTATTTCTATAAATTTATTTATTGTAATTCTTGGCAAGACTTTTGTTTTACTAAAAGCGGAGAAATGTTTATTTTATTATTTATGGCGATTAATTAATGCTTAAGAGTGTCGTTTTAATTTGTCTATTTTCCTTTCGTTAAGAATATCTATTTAAGAGTCTTTATTGGCTTCTTAGTCTTGGATACAGTATGTACAGGTTATGACTTAATTTCCTTAAGGGGGACATGGTGTTAATGTTTAACAATAAAAAAAAAATGCGCTTTATGGTCAAAAATGAGGTTGAGTCTCTAAGTCTACTGCTTACAAATTAATGGCAAATCGATTAAAAATTAAAACTGTACAAGCGATTATGACGTGTATATTCAAATGTATTTGTTTAAATAGTTGTTTTTAAGGTTTTTCGTTACCACAGCTGAGAGAGGGCAGCCGAAGCTGCCGTAATCTTAACTAGTTAACTTATGGACCAATTCGAGGGGGATTGGGGTTGCAAGAAGCACACTCGACGTCGATCTTACATTCTCACTCGCATATCTCCGTCGAGATTTTTGCGTTGCTGTGGCTGGGGCTGGTGCCGCGGCAGTGACACCATATGATGGCCCGTCGGCACACCGCCGACGACATGCGGCGATATCGACGGTGACCTCGTCGCCAACGGTGAAAGGGACGGCGAGAAGCTGGGAGACATGGCCGACGATGTGCTGAATCCACCGCCTGGTGAATCATGACTAATTGGTGATCGTGGCAGGAGGTATTGGTTCGCGGGCACCGAGGAGTGGTGACTGCCACTCCCTCGGCTGGATAATACTGGAACGTTGATGGACCTGGGCGCGACGTTTGTCAGCAGTGGCGGTGGTATATGTTTCGCTGAATGCGCCAGCGACTGCTTGCTCTTGGCACTGGATGAGGCCCCGCTATTGCCGCTATGCACCGAGAGGGTATCGTCTTTCAGTCTTGCAATCTCTGAGAATACGTGTGCCAGCGGCTGGTACTGCGGGCCCCAGTCGAGCAGGTAATCCCAGTTGTAGCTGCCGGTGAGCTCCTCCTCGCTGTGCACTATCGAGCTGAGGGAGCCATTCATGGAGGGGCCGACGTTACCGCTGCCGACTACAGGAACATCCCCGAAGCCCATCACGTGGTCAACAGCGGCACCAATGCTGCCGGCGGTGGTGGCCGCTTCGTCGGTGCTGCTGGCGCGATCACTTCCTCCAGTGACGTCGTTCAGCTTGGCGTAGATGAGGTTCGTAATGTCGGACTCGCCGCCCGGCTCTTCGTCGAACATGTGCATGGAGTCGATCGGCAGCGGGTGATGGAGGTGTGAATCTTTGTTGCTACCGCCGATGCTCTCCGAACAGCGCCGCGAGGAGGTTGAAGCCGCTCCCGTTGTGTTCGGGTTATCGACGATCCCCAGCCGCGCTAGGTACTCTTGAGTGTTCTGAACTGAAATATCCGATAGCCGGCCGTCGTCGGCGCCGCCAACTCGATGGTGGTCTCGATGGAGTGGTCCCTCGTTGATCATGCGAATCTCTTCATCTTCGCCATCGTCTTCGGCCGAGCCCCTGCCACTGGATCCGGATTGTTCGGAACCCGACAGCTCGGATGTTGTTGCCGCTCCTGAGTTCGAGCTAGCAGCATGTGGTCCGTAAGGTGGAATTTCATCGTACTTCGGCGGTGCGAACTGTCCCGCACTCCCCGTTGCTCCCGATCCTCCTCGGATGGGTATCGTGTCAAACGCGCTCGGATCCACATAGCTGTTCGAGTTGCCCACCGCGTCCGTGCTCAGGTTTGGCTTAGACACCTGCCTATGCCGGCGGTTGCGCATGTGCAGAAAGAGGAACACCCCGGCGAAGGCACATATCACCAACAGAAACGCGATCAGTAGACCCAGCGCCCAGTCAGCAATTCCGCCGCCGGAACCACCCGCTCCCGCATTACTTGCCAAATTCGTGACGGGATCTGCCAACGGGTCGAGGGAAATCTCCACGACCGTCATGTTCGTGAGTGATCCCTGACGGCCTGAGCTGGCGGTGATCACTAGACTGATGTCGCGTCCGTCATCGAAATTGTCGTCGAGTTTCTTCTTGATCACCACCGCGCCAGTGGTGCGGTTCACCTTGAAGTAGGCATGCTGTGAGGTTAATTGGTATACGACACGTCCATCGGCGCCCTTATCATGATCACTGGCAGCGACCTGACCCACAACATAGCCCAGCGGCAGATAGCCTCCCGCCGGTGACGGCATAATAAAGCGATACGTCCGTTCGGTGAATTGTGGACTGAATTCATCCTTCGACTCGATCATGATGCGTACTTTAACCGTTGCGTACTTGCCGCCTGTATCGGTGGCGCGCAGCACAAAGTCGTAGCGGTTCCGCTGCTCGTAATCGAAAATCGCGTTCGAGGTTACAACTCCGGTGACGGGGTCGACGCGAAACAGCTTGTGAGCGAGTTCATCGCCGGCGACGTTGTACGAGTCCGATTGATCGATGGTGTAGTTTAGGTGGCCGTAGATGCCGCGATCCAGATCAGTTGCTCGAGCCGTGAATATACTGGTGCCGACTGCTTCATTCTCGCCAACAAATTCGATGTATTCCCCAACGGGAAATCGTGGCGCGTTATCATTCTCATCGAGTAGGGAAATTCGGAATGGCTGCAGACTGCACCGTGCAATGGCGGCACTATCACATGCGCGCACGATCAGTTCGTAGTTCATGGCTCCGCGGTCATAGTCGAGTTGATTGTTAGCGAACAGCACTCCGGAGACCAGGTCGACAGTGAACATACCCTCATCGTTGCCTGACGTGATATCGTACACAACCTCCGAGTTTGGTGTGTTCTCCAGATCGGCGTCGATCGCTACCAGTTGCGCTATGGAGTACCGCAGCGGTGCCGATTCACTTATATCCGCCTCATACCGTCCAGTGGACTCGAATACCGGCGAATTATCATTCGCATCCTCGACGGTGACAAACACATTGATGGCCGACGAATTGTTGTCCGCCCGCACCGGGGCTCCCTTCTCACTCATGACCAGACGCAGCTTGTACAGATCGACACGCTCACGGTCCAGCGATTGCACGAGGATGATCGCACTCGATTGGTAGACTTCAAAGGTTCCGTCCTCGTTGCCCGACACAATGGTGAACACCAAGTGCTGTGTGAGTTCCGTATCGAGTACGTCCAGTGACAGCTTCAACACCACCGTTCCTAAGGGTGCTTCCTCATTAATGGTGGTACGGTACTGTGTCTGCAGAAATTGCGCTCGACCCTGGCTATTTGCATTCGTTTGCACCCTCACCACGGACGATGATTTCTGCGCAGGAGTGCCAGAATCGGTGGCGACAATTGTCAGGTAGATGTCATCACGACCGACCGCATTTATCCGACTGGTATTGACGTAGACAATTCCCGAGGTTTCGTGGATTGTGAAGCCCGTCTGCGGCGGCTGGATGGTGTAGCGGATCAGTGCATTGCGCTCGGCGTCCATGTCGGTTGCGTTCACCGTAAGGAGTTCGATGTCCCCATTGGACATCTGATCCGGAAGTGTGGTGTAATAGGCTGGCTGCTGAAATACGGGCGCGTTATCGTTCTCATCGGTGACACGGACGGTGAGAGTGGTGCGTGCTTCGTGTGCTGTATCCGAGGCAATTATCTCCAATTGGTACTCTTGTTGCAGTTCGAAGTCGAGTCGTTTGCGCAGAATCACTTTGCCGCTATACCGATCGATTGCGAATATGGAAGTGTTCTCTTCGGCGGTTGTTGCTGATGATGTAGGAGCTGCTGGTGCTGCTCCTGTTGCTGCTGCATTGGAGTTGTCCTCTTCGGTGGCGAAACGATATGTCAGCGCTGGATGGGTGTCGACGTCGTTGGCGGATATTGTTGTTATCACGGTGCCCAGTTCGGTACCTGCGTTTATGCCAAAGGAAGAAACAAAGCAAAATTTAGTGTGGGGGTTGGGGATTGGAATGCGTCGATGGATGGTCAAAGAAGTGGAATTGGTGCTGACTGCTGAGGGTGCAACTAACGATTGAATAAAATTACCTAAGACGTATGAGACCTACGGACGGTGAAAGGAAAATGGCAGACGTAAATTAAACGATAAAATAGGTTACTAGCTTGAGAATGCTTCATACTTTAGCACAATGGGTATCATCGCGAACACTTCCCCAACTACCAACACGAATTCAAAGGGCCAAGCCTTCAAATTCGTATGATGAAAATGAGTAAAAGGCAGTCACAATATTTGCAAGCAGACTCAAATCCTCCGGTCTCAGCTACGATGATAACACCTGCCGCCCGGTAGATGGCAGTTCTGGTTTAAAGTATGCCTTGCATGACATGTGACAGCTGTTAGTTTAATGAGGGGCGGGCAATATGTGCTGGACTAAGGGATTTTATAAAAAAGGGACCTTGCAAAAAATATGTTACACTTAACGAATTAATATTTCCCAACAAACATACAGAAAGTAGATACTAGAATACACAAGATTGCTGCTCATTTTTAGCCACTCATGACTCATCCCATCCTTTTCTGATAAAATAAAAAAAAAAAAAAAAAAAAAAAAAAATCAAAATGATTTTCCTATGAAAAGTTTTAAAAGAAAAGATTTGTACCTACCATTGTAGATCTCCTGTGAAAAAAGTTATAACATACAATGCCAATTTGGCAGCACTGGAAAAATATTATCTACCGGTTACGTTCTGTCACTTCTCTGTTTTGTGGTTGAAAAGTAAACCAACGGATACTTGGAAATTCTTAGCTAAGCTTGTAAAGAAGAACGCAAACCTTAAAAAATTTTTGTTTTTGTTTTTCAAAAATTCAATGTAAGAATAATTGTTGCACCTAGAACTGTATTGTTTTAAAAAAATGTGTTCTCGAAAATAAAATAAAAATAGTAAACCCTATACTGCCGGAGACTAAAGTTCTTTTCACTGGTCCTTGCTCTTTATGTTTTCAAAGTTATTGCGTCCTTAACTTTCAATTCAAATCATCGAAAACGGAAATTGACAAAGCTACTCATATCTCGAAAACCCCATTTTTGATTTGGATAAAACCAAGTATACCTTACATCCCGAACAATATATAGTAGGTACTTAGTTTTCAGCATCATAGGTAAGCAAAAGTATTTTTGAAACTAAAGATTGCATTTTTGTAACTTTTTTGTTTGCATAATTTTACAAAAAATCGCTCCAACGGTTGATTGCTGATTGGTTGCTTGAAATAACTATGAAAGTGTTGGCTCTGCTAAGTATTTTATTTTGTTGCATTGTTTAAGAATTGTTTGAGTAATGGCGAGTAAAAGGCAGTAAAATCAGAAAAACAAACACATTTTGGTCAAAAACGCTCCAAAAAAATAGGCATGGCAGTGGAAGGAATAGCCTATGTCCTTCTCAGAATCTTAAGGAACATTTCAAAAAAAGTTTCATCGAAATCTGTGCAGTGGTTTTCACGCCATCAGGTAACAAAGAAATTATTATATGTATGAATAGGTAGAACAGCTTTCTACCTAAAGTTAATTATAAAATTTTGAAACTCAATCTTCTGCAGAAAAGCCTTCATAAGGCTTCGTGGAAACGCATATATCCATTGTAAAATATTCTCTGAAAATAAAAATGAATTGGATTTAAAAAATAGATGAGACGCCCTACTTAATTTGTCTCCAAAAATTCCCAAAAAGCTGTTGTCAAGTTATTTCTCAAAAATAACTACCCTACGGTATATTTTTGTAGTAGATATATGTAGTTTCCATGCCCCAATTCCACTAATCTATTCCAGTCAAAAATTAAAACATGCCCACGTCATGTCCTCGTGCTCAAAAATCATGTAAAGTGTAAGAACTTAAAAAGTAGGAGCTTATAACTCTCTAGCCAGAACTTGCTTCAGTTCCCTGCTACTGAGAGCTTGAACCTACAAAAAAAATCAAATAGTTATTAGATGGGTATGCCATATCAGACGAATAACATAAAAATGTCTTTTTTATTACTATTCCTTTCTTTTGCTAACCGATTGTGTAATCAAGGACCGCTTGTCAGATTCTTACCTACATAATAAAATAAGAAAACAGCCAACCAAACTTTTGATGAAGGAGAAAATTTCGTTCGACCCAGAGTAGTGCACTTTATTTAACATGGCGAAGCTACTACCTAAATCGATGTTTTTTTAAATTCCACCGATCTGAAGCTCAAGATATACCACACCTCTGGTTCTTTTCTGTCAAATCATCCAGTAATCGACTGACCTCTCTTGAACAAGCTCTCCCAAATGCCACCACTAGTTAACACGGACCTTATTCTTGTGAAAATTCCTAAGCATTCCACAGCTTCGAAGACATCAAACACACCTCAGTCTTAAAGAAAGACACGGTCCGCGCTGTAATTATGTCCTCCACTCCACAGCTGTCGAATGCTAAATGCTTTATGAGTCCAACAAAACTGTTCTTGCGAACTAGTTTCACACGACAAACTTCTGTGCAGCCTTCGCCATTAGGCGCAATCATTATGCATGGCACTTTTCTACACGCGTCACCTACATCATGTATCGACGTTGTCAACGCCAATCAGATAAACCATCTTGCTATCTATCTACCGACGCTTTGCATATAATTACACTCGATTTAAGATTCGTTTCGACCTTTAAGCCAGTCAACAGTCAGCACCCATTCTAATGAAAACCGCACACGTTCGGCGAGACGCAAATGCAAAGAACAAACAAACCAACAACTTACCTTCACTAACGCTAATCACACTGTGCGGTGGAAAAGTCGGTTGATTATCATTCACATCGACAATGTGCACCCGAATGGTAGCCGTGCCCGTCATCTGTGGCACCCCTTCATCGGTGGCGATCACTTTCAGCCGGTACATGTCGCGTATCTCACGATCGAGTACAATATTCGTCTTAACAATTCCACTGAACGCGGGCTCAATGACGAACGCATTGTCATGATTGCCATCGACAATGTGATACAGCACCCGTGAGTTGGAGCCGGCGTCCGCATCGAAGGCCTGCACCTGCACCACGAATGTACCCTTGTTGTTGCCCTC
Source organism: Cheilosia vernalis (assembly GCA_949126925.1). Lineage (NCBI taxonomy): Eukaryota > Metazoa > Arthropoda > Insecta > Diptera > Syrphidae > Cheilosia > Cheilosia vernalis. Next base: position 12,172,443 of record OX421362.1, read on the forward strand.
CCACACGGTGGCCGAATACTGTTGCTGCGTGAAATGTGGTCCATTGTCGTTCTCGTCCTCGAGGATGATGTGCAATTCCGCATAGCCATACAACAATGGTGAGCCGTCGGTGCGTGCGACCAAAATTAATCGCATCTCATTGGGCGCTGCACTCGGATGCTCGTTCTCGTTATATGTGACGCCACGATTCCGTCGTACGATTGCTGTTGTTGTGTTGCTGGCTACTGTGCTCCTGTTGTTGCTACCAGACGCAGCAATGTCATCATCGTGAAATAGACTGCGACCATTTGACGAGGCCATGGACGACGACGACGACGACGAGGACTGAGGTGAACTCAACAACGAGTATCTCTCGTAATCTAGATGTTCGGAGTTGCGCACTTTGATCTCGCCGGTGTTCGCGTCTATCGAGAATGTGCCCTCCTCGTTGCCCGCACCAAAAGAATAAATAATCTTTTGGCGTCGTCCGTCACTGCGCACCGCATTCACCTGAATGACAGACTGACCAATTGGGGTGTTCTCTCGCAGGCGCACATGATAGGTATCGTTCTGGAAGCGCAGCACCGGACTGCCCAGTTGCATTTCCCCCACACGGATCTCAATTAAGCCGATCGAACTCTGCGGTGGATTACCCTTATCGCGTGCCATCACCTCCAAGTGTAGGAGGCGACCGTTCTCGCTGGCCAGGCTCTGCGTTGCACTCACCACCCCGGTGTTGGGATTGATGCGAAATTTGTTGCCTGTCGCATCGTTGATCAGGCTGTAGAGGATCTCGCCGTTGATACCTTGATCCGCATCCGTGGCACTGACCTGCAGCAGTGTCTGGCCGGGTTGTATCAGGGTCGGCACCTGCGTCCGGAATGGGTAACGCTCGAACATCGGCTTGTTGTCGTTGACATCGTCCACGATTATCTGGACGGGTACACGTTGCGAGCGCGAGTCATAGCGTCCGCCATCTGTGGCGACAACCATGAAGTTGTAGATATGTTGACGTTCCCGATCCAGTGGTCTGCAATGAAACGAAACACAAGAGAAAAAATATTATTAAATATTATTATTAATCTGGACCAAAGTATGCGCGAGCTCTGGCATCATTCATTGTGTTGTGACAAATGGGATGCGTTTAAATCATTTCCAATATGCATAAGTCTTGCGCCGAGATGGGCGGGTTCGGCTAGCCCGATCATCCATGGTGGCATTCGGCATCCACCAGAGGACAGAGAGTCATGCGGACTAAAGTTATGGTCTTCAGCTGGGAGTCTGAATGTATGTATGGAAACAAAGAATGTCTGCGCAATCTGCGGTGCGTTTATCCGCGGGATAGGAGTTGACTGCTTTTCATTTTAGTTCATGGCGAAGGGTATGACTTGTATGAATTGTTTTGGGTTCCGGTTGTGGTTGTGGTATCGGTATGTGTCTGGCTTGCGTTACTGCGAAGAATTCAAAGGAACAAATGCGCACGCTTGCTCACTTAGCACAAATACTTGTAGAGAGTAAGTGGCCTGGTTTGGTTTCTGTCTAGAATGGGGTCAAGAAGGATACTTTTTTTTTTTGAGTTCTCAGAATAACAGTTTTTCGAAGATAGATCGTAACTTATCACTAGAGAGGGCGAACGAATGCCGGCTAATAGGAAGCACCAGTATCCGGGCACTTAACGAATTTGTGAATTTTGACGTCCATTCATTTTATCACTATTGGCGACGTTCAGGTTCATAGTTTAGTAAGTCGGACAGCTGTCTGACTAGATGTGTTTCAGTTTTCATTGGCCCAGAGTGGTCACGTGTGTAGTTTTTGCAGTTGACGTTTATGGAGGGGAAGCCGACAAATCTAGTCAGGAAAATCCTGCCTGCATACTCAGTTGAGAGTTTCGTCGAAAAAAGGACCGGTGAGTACATTTTAAGTGTACTTGTTTGAAAATAACAATTTTTTTTAAAATTTATGAAGGGCCTTTTCCGAATATAAAATTCCAAAATCAAACAAAGGTAACGCTGGCCGCGAGGATACAAAAAACAATTCAAGTTGCTTAGTCAACGCGTTCGGATTTATAGTCCCGAAAAATCTAGTTGACGTTATACATAAACTAGGTATCCGATCGTGCCCATTAATAGTTTTTTCTGCCGTTGTGAGCCCTCAAAAGTCACAAGCTCTTGAAGTGAGATTTGCTGTGATTCGATAACTTTTTCCGAATTCTACGATAATCCTCACAACAAAACTCACAAAAAATTCACCTCAGCATGATTACTTTCAAATTGGCACAAAATGCTCCATAGTAGTCCGAACTGGTACATGAAGTTAGTGAAACTATGTAAAAAAAACAGGGCAAAATACCTACGCGAAATATGAACATAGCAATGTTTAAGAGCTGGAGGGTAAAAATTATAGACGACATTTCTCACAAATCAGATTCCCCACCTTCTTGTTTTTTTTTTATACAATAACCAATTTTTCCCGAGATGGTTATAAACGTAGCATAAAGTGCCAAGTTTGCGGAAATAGTTAATCAGTGCCGTTAAATGCAACAATGATTGTCTCTTGTGAGCCTTTATGAATGGTTTTGAATTTTGTGACCTGCTCCATCGGAAATCACAAATTCGTATGTTGCTTTTTACCCTGTAGGTGCTCTAACTTTGTCATTGTTTTTGGGCAAAGGAAAAGGCAAAAGCTGTACATGTTACCACTAAAAATATGTTTTCCAAATCATTCGTGATGTGCAACTGACCAATGTTGTTAAAGTAGTCAACAAGTTCAAAAAACTATAGACAATGAAGTTTGGTTTCATACAAATTTAGCATTCATCGTTTTAAAATCTGTTTGAATATGTTCCGATTTTTTGAATAGTTTTAACAGTATTAAAAAAATACGCACTTGCAGAAATCGGACCGCTGAACTGTCGTGGAACACTGTTATGCTTTTCACCGATTAATCTTTGGTACATACAATTTTGAACGCTATATATACTCGTATGTATTTAAAAAAAATTTAAGTAAAAACTGGAAATTACATTCAAAAAAGGTGTCTGGAAACTGAAACTATACATAATTTCAGTATAAACCGACGGACATATTCCCACCAAGTAAACCCTGTCCGAATACATACTGACAAACTGAGAGAAAAACATAAATAAAATACATTTGTGTCGTTAAGCGGCATTAAAAGGCGAATTTGTCTCTGCTCTCAAATTTATAGAATCCGGATAGAGTGTACGGATACTGAACATTTTAGTTTTGCCGGACACTAAAAATTCTTAAAAAAACATATTTTACTAAAATTTGTTTTTGAACAATTTAAGCTGTTTGTTTTTAAAAGAAAATTTTCTTAAATGATCCCCACTTTTTCTTTTTATCCAAAACGACAAAGTTACCACGCTCTCTGACCTTTATCTATTGCTACACAACTTTTACTTTTAGGCCCGTTTGCTGATACTACTCATAGCGATTTAAGTTCCACTTAAAATCTTATGTGGCAGTTTATGACATAGAAAAAGTAGCCCATAAGATATTTAAGTAGAACTTAAATCGCTATGAGTAGTATCAACAAACGGGCCTTAGAGTTATGCAGTTTAAAGCAGAGTAAAAACGATACCGAGACCCCCAACTAGCAATAGTCTTAACGCTGGCCCCCTCAATTTTTTTTTTTTTCAAATTCGCAATTTTGTTTTCATATCTTTGTTATGTCAATTTAGAATCAATGTGACATGCAAAAACATACAAAAAATGTAAAATAAATGCTGCCAACCTCTGCCAACCGTGGGGGAATGTGATAGAGTTCGGGAATACTCCATTTTAAAACTACTATTGGCTTGTTATTAAATATTTTAAGAAGGCCAATAATATAATGTGTTTTGTTAATAAAACTACCTAAATGTGATGTTTTAAATACTAGAAACACATTAGGACAAACATGCTTGCGGATTTTCCTCTTTTCAATATTATTTTATTAACTTAGATTTTTTGGGTACATTTTTTTAAATAACTGAAGAAAAATTGTTAAAAATTGTTTTTATTTTCCCTCACACAATCTACATAGCTGCGGTATTTCATTATATATATTTTAAGCAAAAGTACAAAAAGCAAAAAAAATACTACCTAAGTATTCACACGTTACGAATAATTTCAAATTTAACGGATAGAATTTTATGAACGCTGCCAGCAGTTTTGCCCACATCGTAAGTGGTTCATATTTTTCGAGAGCATGTTGGTGAGCCGGAATTTTTGAAGTTTCGTGACATTTGTCAATACGAATTTCTATGTATCAATACCTACTAGCGCAACGGGAAATCGGCCGAAGTTAAGGGTATCAGTATTGTCTCTGGTTTGAAGCTTCGCGTTTAGTTGTGTGACGTACATGCGATAGTTAAAATTTAAAGTCGAAACTAAAAATGTTTATTGCAAAGGCCCATTATGTTGGACGTGGCTATTTTTCTCAGCTAAAGAACTTAGTACGATACTAAAACTGTCATTATACTAGTGCCACTACCACTGTTCAAAGGTTTGAAGACGGAACTTGCGCCTAGTTTCCGTTCGAAAAATACTCCTTCCCAGTGTTAGGCTTTTTGTTGGTCTCGAGATGCAATAATCTCGAGAACCACTAAACGGATTTGAATGGGGTTTTCAGTGTTATCTGCTGAATTTTTTTTTGGGAAATTGGACAGTCTAGGTTATTACTTGCTTCTCCATTTGTAGGAAGTTATGCAAGGATTTTTAACTTTTAACAGAAAATTTCAATCAAATCTGAAAGGGGCTCGAAATATTTTTTTTTTCTGAACTTATAAAAGTGACTCAATAGTTTTTAGGCAGATTTTTACTTTAACTCAGACTCAGACTGAGAGATAACCAAAGATCTGTAGAAGTAGATGATTAAACGCTGTTTACCTTCTGACGAAAATATGTCCAATATGCTTCAGCACACCCAGTCAATTCCACTTCTAGCCTCTTAATGCTGAATGCATATGTAACCATGCGGCGACTCTCAGCTCATTTGCGAGGTCACAACCACCGCCTGGTCAATGCCCAAAGTACAAAGGACTCAACTTCGTCGATGCTATTTCCCTACCAACACTCATGTCGCACAGCCTACGCGCAAAAACGCTTCAGTGAAAAAGAAAAAAAAAACAACAATATCTACTTATCTCCTCGAACAAATGCATAATCTCCGCGCTATTAAATCCCCTTAAACGATTAATGACTTAATTCCTGGCATAGTCATCAATTATTCATTTCATCATCCCCGATGCAATTCATTAATTTAACCAACATAAATAGCTCCATTCGTCGATGACTAATAGACCCATTTAATTCGTTCAATTAAAACCGTGCTGCTCTCCTTACATACAAATCATATAAAAATTACAGACCAACAACAGAAACCGGCAACAAAAACCCCCAGTGTATCGATTACAACCGATTGATTTACGACATTCAACAGCACAGTACCTAGTCCGGCTTAAGCGAAAAAAAAAGTGCACAACAAACCTCAGCACCCAATCCGATATGCATTGTCCAAGATGCCAGCTCCACTCGCTGTATATAGGACACACGAATGTTCTGCTTCCCCACTGTTATAGTAGTTGCCCAGCCAGCAACAAAAGTCAGACTATAGCCCACTCACGGTGGTGTTAAAAAATTCTTTTGAAATATTGCGTTAACTTAACGAGTAATAAAAATAGCCAACATTTTAACATCATTTATCAGCCGATGCGTTTTCACAGGAATTTCCCCCAGCAGGACCCAAAAAAAAAGAGGTAAAAACAATAAAATTACATCGAAAGTTTAAACAAGATCACACACAGTGGCGGGGTGAGGAGGACACACTCAGGAATCGGGACGTACATCAACAACATATACTACACCCAATCAAAATAATCAATACTAGACTTCAACGCGTTCGCGTATGCGCAAGCCTCCAGCCACCACTGCCGCAGACCCCCCCGTGGAGAAATTTATTCTCGTGGCAATCGACGACAGCATTTATAGATTTAAACGAACAGAATAAATAATTTCAACTACAAAAAAATAAACAAAACCCTCACCAAATCCGAGTCAATCATAGAGCCCCAGCGACGCACAAAAAACCCCGACACACACATGCAGCATGTGCTGGCCTCGAACTGCGTGAGTCCTAAATGCAGGTTTTCGTGGCGAAAAAAGGATACGACCGACCAGCAGGCGCAAAAGAAAGAAAATCCGGATGAGGAAAATAGACAAAAAATGTCCAACCAACACGCAATATCACTTTTGCTTTTTTTTTTGTTTGTTTTTGTTGTCGGTGATTTTTTTGCTGGGTTCGGGCGCTATTCGCAGAAACAAGTGCACGCGTTGGACACTGAAATCTCAAGGCCGCAATGTTCACCGCACGGTGATGACGATGATCATGGACACCAAACATGACACACGTGGTATACCTACAGCAATACCAGCTCTGGTGTTGTCCGGCCAGAGTGTGTGCTGTATTGTGTGCTCATTAGACATTATGGAATTTTTATCAGATGGCTGGACGACGACGACGACAACGACGACGTCCAATCTGTTCCTTGGCTACATCTGTGTGCTTCGATCGATTGAATGTCTATTTGTTGTTCCAGAGAAAATAACCGCTCGCTGATCGAAGTGAAATGGATGTGTCTCGTAAGATTTCAATCAGGCGAAAAAAAAAAACAACATCAAAAACAACAACATGGCAGCGGATCAGTTGTCCTATACCCTACCTTGAACAATACCCGCAAGATTACACAGAACGGGCAGCAGCAGAACAGAACCGAACAGAACAACGACGACAACGACGACGGCTTCAACGACTTCAACTAGGCGATGGTCGATGGACAGTGACGACCTACTCAATTTCTTTAATTTTTATTGATTGTACACCACGGACGCGGATGAGATGGTACACTACACACAGATTGAGTGTGCGTGCCCACATTCCACTGGATCAGCAATTGTCAGAAGAGGTACACGGAATTTCGACTCTCCGTATGTACGTCTACCTAAAACAAGAGGTCTCTAGAGAAAGATCATCATCGCAGTCATCATCATACATCGAAATTTTAATGGCGAAAGGTTCACTCGCTGCTCAGTGCTCATCTGTGTGCGCCGCGCCCCACCGCATCCCTGACCATCATCTAGTCGTCGTTCATTCGCCTGTCCTTTACCGGCCTCTGTCAGATCAATGCTACGAGTATACTCGTTTCCTTCTTTTTTTTCTTTCTTACGTTCTTCCATTGCTGCCTTTTATATGCAGTGCGCTCTCGTTTGCGGTCGGCGGGCTGCAGCTGAGAACAACTCGTGATGTTGCCTTTAATTCATAATTGCAATAGTGCAATTTTTAACTTGAGTGATTGCATTTCAAAATTAGCTAAAGGGTGGGCAGGCAAAGGAGGACGAAGAAGGCAAAATTGGAGAGAGCAGATGAATACATGAATGCCGGATAAGATGTAAGGAGGGGTCGCATGTTAAACTAAACTGTCCGCTTAAGAGTAGGAGCAAACAAAGTTCTAGCTGCGCGTATACAATGTTGCGCTCTATGTGGAGTCTACGCAGATGCACAGGGATGTGCGAGGAATATTGGGAATCGAGGTGGCTCGAGGTGGTGAAAAGTGGAAGGAATTGCCGTGTAGATGTTTCCAAACCCAGTTCGGAGATGAACTCTTTTGTTTTGAATGCGGAGTCGGGAACAATGACAGAGTCTTTGACGGTTTTGGCAGAGTCTTTGACGTGCGGTAATGGCTAAAATGCGGAAGGACAATTGTATTGGCGAGATCGAGTACGATAAAGTGAATAAGTTAAATGAAAATGCGGACGACCTTTTCGACCGCAGAGTCCGCCATAAAACGATAACGCTCAAAGAAAAAAAAATAAAACTGTCCACAGATCAATACTGAACTTTTCACTAGTCAGTTTTTCTGACGGCATCTTACACAAGGTCCAAGAGTCCGCCAATCCAAGCCTAGTTGCTCCGCTGAGATCCTAAACAAAGCCGTCCGTGAGCTACCATGCATTTTTGACCTCGTAGCGCTTGCAATATTTTTCCAGGCTTATCGGCGACAACGTTTAGAAATTTAGCAATGTGTGAAAAACACAATTTAATCTGTGGAATCAGTCACAGTCCTCTTAACAGCAGCTGCAGATGATTTGGTACAGCCTGTACACATCAACTCTTTACTAAAATTTGCTCAGCTGAATGAAATCTCGTGATCTGCCCAAAACACATGAAGGAAGACGATGCCGTGACTATACTTACGTCTTTAGTCTTGTTCGTAACTGTCAGTCTTCTTAAGCCACGGACAATTAAGACCCTGGTTGCTGTCACATTGTACGTACATAAGTCTAGGTGACAAATTCTAATATACTCCTGCTTAAGCTTGGAAGGTAGAGGCGGTTGCTACTGCAACTTTAGTTGATCGGACGGTTTGAAAAAGGTATACTCCATGATTGGTTCAACTGAAGAATGGCATAATAGGAGTACCAATAAAATAAAATAAATAGTTGGCGCAACAGGTCCGTAGGCACCCTAGGCCTAGCTTCTCGCAACTATTCGTTTTGTGTGAGATTTTAATTTTTGGAACGAATGGAAGGGATCTACAATTTTTCGCCGAGTCAAATCGGCTAATTGAGAAGCTCTCTCAAGACAGTTATACTCTCGGACGTTTGTCAGACGTTCGCGAGAGGTGGCGCAGTGGAAAAAACCCTGAATTATAATTTTGCTTTCTTGCGGGATTCGAACCTGGGACTCCTTGCTTAGTAGTCCAACACACTAACCACTAAGCCACTGCGCCGACAATAGGAGAACCATTTTTAACAGAAAATCATGTTGCTAGTCACTCCAGATGTAAGAAATGTCAAACGGACTATCTCGAGCCGAATCGTCTCATCCGTGAACGAGCAATATGCAAGGGAATTTAATTTCAATTTCTTTTTTCTAAAACAGACATACCTAATTCTGTTAGATATAACTCAATCATGGACGTGGCGATTTGACCCTTGTAATGGTAGAGTAACCTTATGATCGCTTAGGTGCAACAAAAGTGAGGCAAAATTCCCACTGAAAAGTGTACCTAAAGGTACTCACTTCTTTAGTTCATTATACTTATAGTTCAAAAGGACAAACATTGCATTTCTACCACGACGACGGTTAAACAGGGATATTCAAAAATCATTCAATACAATCTACAGTCCGAGGCTTGAACTAAATGACCTAAAGATGATTTGAATCAAACCCGAAACGCGCAGGCATTTCTCGACACGAGTCCCGATATTGCCGCTTTTCTCATCAGGTGGCTTTTCTGTCTTTTAAATCGAATTTTAAGAAAGCATTTTTTAAACAAGGTAAAAGTTTAACAACGAGGATTTCCTCAGACTAAAATTATATAAATTTATCAAAAAATGGAACGTGTTTCGGCATGTGTACAATGACAATTAATTTAAATTTAACGAACGTCAGTCGTCAAGTTGGTGTCGGCAATGGGTGCGTCTGGTAAACACCTTCATACATTGTAGGTTGAAAGCACAGATGGCGCTTTAACTAAAGTTTACTATATACTATATGGTTTATAGACGACCTTCAATGCTGCTTTAAGGGTTTAAACCACAACAATTTGTCACAACACAAATCACAATTATACAAACAATAGGAAAACTCTTTCAAAAAGTAGAATTCACTTACCCAACAGTCGTTATCAATCCACTTCGATTGTCTATCGAAAACAGCCACTGTGTCTCGTTCGCCAGCGAATAAACGATCCTCGAATTTATACCCAAGTCAGCGTCGTTCGCCTTCATTTTCAACACCGATGAGCCAATTCCAATATCCTCGGCAATATTCACGATATATTTGGTCTGTTCGAAACGCGGATCATTGTCGTTTTGATCCTCAACCATCACCGATATATTACAATGGCCCTGATATGTGATAGGAGTACCACGATCTTGGGCTTGAATTTGCAATAAATACCGTGAATGCTGTTCACGATCCAAGGAGCGTGCTGTCAGCTCACCCGTATGCATATCGATGCTGAATTTATTTCCCAGGTTTCCGCCTGCAATTTAACACAAAAAAAAACAAACAAAAAAATGACAACCAATATTCAAACGATGTGTACAACAATGGAAAAGGAAGCGCTGAAATCGTCTCTTCTTTGCAACTTACCAATTATACTGTAGACAATTTCACCATTAGCACCCTCGTCCAAGTCGGTAGCGACCACCGTATGAATGACCGCTAAATCACTATTTTCTGGCACTGCCAATGGATAGCATGAGCCAGGACGAAATTCAGGTGCATGATCATTAACGTCAGTTATTTTAATGACTATCGTTGCAATGTCAAATTGTCCACCGGTCTGCTGTTGCTGTTGCTGTGACTCTGATGTGACAGAAGGTACTACTCCTCCGGAGGACGTCAGCGCTGATGTACGTTGTTGTATGCCAACACTTTGGGCACGATTCGTCTCGAACACATAGATTGGTATCGTATATTGGTCTTTGGTCTCACGATCAAATTGTCCTCGCGTTGTGACAATACCACGATGAGTATCCACAATGAAGTGATTATCAGCGACACCTGATGGGATTTGATATGTGAGATTTGCTGCAAAAGAAAAGAAAATGCATGCGATTAAAATGGATTCCGTTACGTAATTTGGTTTCTACATTTCAGAAGAAGTGTCAAGCTTTTGCATCTAATTAGGAGTGATCTATTATAGTAGGAGATGTGTATATGGGAGTGCCTATCCTTAAAAAAAGACAAAAGTCCATCTGTTGCTTGTGCAACCCAACTTGGTAGTACCTGGTCAGCGCCATACTACTCGCAACAGGTTACCTATCCCTTCGCTTCGAGCAGATGATAAAATATCGGTCCATTGTTTCACCAGTGTCGTTCGTCGCCATGAACGGAGCTAAAAAGTGGTTTCAACAATACGCAAAGTAGCTGCAGGAGGGAAAAGGACATTAATCTCTCTGCCTCAGTGCGGTAGAAGAAAATCTCAAGACTGTTGGTTGGTGTGTGTAGATCGCTTTGTCAGGTCATGAGCATGACATTCGCGAAAAAGTGTCATTGTCAGTTGCTAATAGTTGACAGGGGAATTGCCATTGTTAGATACATTGTTGCTATCCCGTTGGCAGTGCATTTGTTTGGTGACTGATCGCAAAAGGAATTTACTTCAAGAAATTAAAACAAAAGAGTTGGTGCGAGAACTGGTGATTTTTAGTTTTGTCAATGGAAATGTGAAATCAACTACCTTCATCTTAGAAGGGGCGGTCTTCAAGGTAATCTAACCGAATAAAGTGGAAGGGAAACCTATTTTACGGGGCTTATAAATGGTGCCGTGGAAAGGGGTTACGAGCAAATGTAGCCGCAGCAGGAATTCCATAGGGGAAAGTAGAAGATGATTGTGCCGTCGACAGACGCAGCTCCCCGCATAGCGATCCACATGCGTGTGAATAACCAGAGTTCACCCAGTGGTAGAAACTCTGCCATTGGAGTGACCTGGCTCATACACGTCATATAAGACAACTAACTACACGCAGCAAACTTTTCAATCCGGCAAATATGCTTGGTTGAAGGCAATGAAGATGGTTCTTAACTATTTGCCTTCTCCTATTTAAATAAGAATTCTTGCATAGAATTTACACTTCATTTCTGAAGCTCCTTCGAGGTTCTTCTGCATCCGGAGTGAATTGATTCAACGTTTACAAGATGTGAATGGGCTCCTAACGTCCACTGGTACACCTAAAGAACGACTTTTCATGACCCCTAATCATCTCAGTCCTGCTCTATGGCGCAAAATCATGAACGAAAAATCAAGGCCGATAAGGGCACCCTTTGTTGTTTTAAACGCAACATATTTGCAAAGATTTTTTGTTCCGAATGCAGCGGGTAATGCATCATTTATGTGTAGAGCGGTTACACCCTAAACCTTCATCCCGAAGTCTTTTGATGCCTAATCAGAGCTTCAACGCACAACTGGCCAACCAAGGAACTATCCAATTTACGCGCTAGATCCATCCATAAATGCATAGTCAAACAAAAGTAATTAACTAAGCTAAAACAGAATAACAGCTTCCAACTTGACTGTCGTCCATATATCAGTTACAAATCCAAACAACGAAAAGTCCCCCGAGGATTCCAACAAATTGCCATCCAAATACAGCCGAAAGTCTAGGCCTAAAAAAATATACACAAGTCTCCTCAAACTTTATAATAAACTCCCCTGAGAAATGAGTTAGGTTCAATTAAAGAGAAAACAACGTCCAAATACATTCCACAGAATGTCCGCACCACCAATGAGCGCTATAAATTACCACAAACTGCTTGTATTTACTTAGTCATACAATGAAATTAAATACCACTTCACTTAGAGCAGACATTAACCATTGATCAAAGCTAGAACATGGTCGCTGCCCACGTGGGCGCTGCTCAACCAACTCGAACGCAAGTAGTTCGAGAAAGGACATAACGATGCGACTACAAGCAAATCTCAATTAATTACTATTTTTGTCATCGTTTTACTCATTTATCTCTCCTCCGATTCAGCTCGTCGCAACTGCAGTTCAGGTGCAGATGCAGATGTTTATGCAACAAATAAAAGTCTGCGCGCATATTACAAGGGACTGTACCGAACGAAGGGTCTTTACTAATTTCCCCTTTTAATTAGCACTTGTTTCAGTTTCAGTTTCAGTTTCAGTTAAAGTTTCAGCGTAAGTTTCAGTTCGAGACGATGTGTGCAAGGTGCGCACGTGTATATGTGTTCGCCATGTAAAATCAATTAAACAGGCAACACAGGAGTGTGAGAAAATAAGACTCAAACAAAATAGTAACACCAAACACTTAACCATGGTACAACTTTGATTTATGTCATCTTAACACATTGCCGTGCCAGCCCCCCCCCCATCCCTCTAGGTCCTTTCTTCCATTTTTCAATATCGATCAAGGCAGACTGAGAGAAAAAAGGGAGAAAAAAAAACACAAACATCGAAACAACACCAACTGACGACGAAATCAATCGACAAGCAAATTAAATGCCAAAATTAAAAACACCCATGTGCGCATGTGTATACGATCGTTGCCGGGACGAAGGAGAGAACAGCTCCAAGAAGAACGAGCAACAATAAAAAAGGTGCTAATTAAAGATTTCGCAAACGAATTCCAATTCCGAAGACCCAATAAAGTCTCAACTTGTTGCTGGCACTCTGTATACCGCCAGGGGACAGGGACAGAGAGACAGAGACCAATTCAACGATAACATGGAGTCCTTTGAGTTCGACAATAATTTCGTGTTGTGTCTCATATAAACGGCGATGGTGTGTGGTGGTTTGTTTTCTTTTCGGCCAGTTTCGTGGTCTAAAGAAATCCACAATATGACCGCTGGACATGTTTTCAATTCTGTTGCAGAGCAGCAGGCTTTGGTTGGGGTACGAGGTGTGTGCGTGGTGGGTACATACTTTGTAAATGGGTGATAAACTTGAGTTGTCGATATTTTGTCACAGGGAATTGCCTGTTGGATTTTAATTTCAGTGGGGGGAGAAGCGAAGTTATTTTGACTTAAAGATCCAAAAAGTCTTCACATACACCATGTGCATCAAGTGCAGACTAAGCCACATCAAGAAACGTCCCAAAAGTGATCCGTTCAATCCTCTTGAGTCCAGCACATCCTGTTACCCAAATTAAGAAGAACATTTCGCACCCAATCCCAGCGACACTCCGCACTTGTCAACGCAACCAAGAGAAAAACCAAAGATGGATAGCAAACTCGCCCCGATATTGTCGTTCACCTGACACCGTCCAACCTCTTTGTGTTTAATTAAAAGCTTACAAAAGATCTGCACACAAAAAGAAGGAAAAGACAGAAAGAAAAAAAAATGTCATGTACTCACCGTTGTCACCGCCATTAAAGGATTTAGCGCCTACGCGCAACACAAAACTTCCTGATTGGATATTCTCCGAGATGTTGACATGATAGACAGATTGCAGGAATCGCGGAGGATTGCTAGTCGTGCCCTGCACCAGAATCTGTAAATTTAAATGGGCCTGCTTGGCTTGTGGTACACCATGATCGCTGGCGCTGATCACCAAATTAAATTTATTGATCGCCTTCTGACCATTAGCGTGGTTCGCCTGCTGTTGATGACGACTGCCGTAAAAGCCAGACGCATCATCATTCCCCATCATCATTAGCGGCAGCGTCTTGGCCAACTCGATGAAGCCGGTCCGCGAATCGATCTTAAACCGTCCGTCTTCATTACCACTAAGTATTGCATACGTGATGTGTCCATTATCGCCCGCATCCTTATCAGTGGCCACAACGTGTGCCACTAATTGCCCGACTTGAGTCGCATCACTCAGCACAATGGTGGTGTCACCGCCACCAGCTGGGGACACAAAAACTGGACCGTTATCGTTGGCATCCTCGACGAGGATGCGAGCCGTAACTGTGCTGTGTAGACGTTCGCTGACGTTCGACGATTGGTCGAGAGCTTGTACAATTAGAATGTACTCATTGATTGTTTCGTAATCGAGTGCAGCTTGTAGGGTCAGAGCGCCGGTTAGGGGATCCACGGAGAACAGTGGCTCCACATCAGCGGCGACACCACCATCTGGACCGTAGCGGAGCAGTTTGTATTGCAGCTCACCGTTGGTGCCGGTGTCTGCGTCGGTGGCGGTGAAGTTGTAGATCACCACTCCAATAGCGGTGCTCTCGCTGACGTAGATCATTATTGGATCCTCGGCCCACTTGGGTGGATTGTCGTTCACGTCGGCGATCTCGACTTTAACTGTGATTGCGCTGCTTTGTGGATTGTTGGAGGCGGTGGTGTCAAGGGCGCGTATTTCCAATCGATACTCGGACTGTTGTTCGCGATCCAAGCGGCGGGCCACGACTAGAGAGCCAGTCTGGCGATCCATGTCGAAGGCGCCTTCGATGGTGTCTTTGGTGAGCGACGTCAGCGTGTAGGTGATATGAAGTCCTGGCTCGGAGATCATATTTTGAATGTCGCTCCGTTCGGAGGGGCCGACCGAGCCCACAACATGACCCACTGGGACGTCTTCACGGACCTGAAACGAAAGGACGAACACACGTGATTAGTTTTCGATGTGCGGTGAGTCATTTATAAAGAAAAACAAAAAAAAAAATAAAACACGAAAACAGGAGATGCAGTCAAATTCGAAGCCACCGCATCATCATCCGTACCACGTACGGGACTTATTTGATTTTTGTTGTTGGCTTCTTTAACGAGCTACCATTCTTTTGTAGTTATGATAATTTTAATGGTGATTTTATCTTTTTGAAGCGGCAGTCAACAGGAGCTTGTGACAGGAGTGTGGGGGCAGTATGGGCAGTATTTTTTTTTTTTTTTTTGAGAATTAATCTCTCATTCGTTGGCCGTTTTATGTTGTCGTCGGCCGACACACATACCACAGAGAGAAACAAGATGTGGATGCGGTTTTGCATATTAAGTACAAAAACGGATCTGATGTCCACTTTGGAGAGAAGGCAATTTCTTTAAGCAGTTTTTTTTTTATTTTTCTGTTGTTCTGTTGGACAAGCCAAGAAGGAGTAGAATGACATTTCTTTCTTTTCGGGCGGCACACTTGATACATGATTATGCTGGAGGAGGTTGTTCACTGTGGAGAGAACGAGATGTTCGTTGGGCTGTGTGGCTCTTTATGATTTAGAGCTGTCGCAAGTGGATTTCGGAAAAGATTTAGTTATTGTGAATGACATGCAAGTGGTTGCATTCTTATTTCGGAATTGGGCGATTTATTATTCTTGCTGCGCCGCGCTACCAAAAGCTTCAGCAGAAGGTTGATGAGCGATTCTTTTTTAAAAAAAAAGAAGAAGATTAATGGCAACCTTTGCCGGATATATTGGAATACCATTCTGTAGCGTGCAGCGACTTGACAAGCATTTTGAAGTAAACTGATGGAGGGGTCGTTCAAGTAAGTCATGTGTGTTGTGTAAGGAAGCTTATTGACATTCAATTGAAACTAAATAGCAACTGCGCAAAGGTGTCCGCACTTTGTTGAGTTGAGTGTATTTTAATCGCGGGTTTATTGTGTAAACTGAGAATACGCATTGGTGCCGCCTAGAAGGGGGTCTGGGGGTCTTAACCTCCCCTTGCAAATTTTCTGAGAATTTTCATGAAAATTATAGCCGCTAAGTTATTTTGTGCTTGTTATTTTGAGCATCTGTGCATTTGGCTTCTTAAGAGCCAGGATGATCGATGAATAATTCTATTTACTCGGAAATAGGCCAAAAGCTGATTCCTTCCTCACAAATATAGGAGGGCCCAGTGGTCTGGATCAGTGGACTTATTTTTGTAGAGGTGAGGAATGAATAGCTGCGACACGTATTACACAAAAAAAAGCTAGAGTTTTAAACTCAGTTGAAGAAGCCGAAATTTTTACGTTTTTAAAAACAAAAATGAAAATGATCTCAATCCCAACTAAATTCATAGGTAGGTAAATAGGTTCTTGGTCTGGGAATGGGTTTCGTTGGAGGACCACCTTAATCGATTAGAAAGGCCCCAATTTACTACACAAGACTTTTATATAGATCCCTCTTGTAATAAGTTCACGTAAAAAATAATACAATGTCCAACAAACTAGTCCAGTTGGACAGTTGTTTGAAAAGAGTGTGTCTGGAGATGAAGTGGTATTTCGCCTAAGCCGGAATAGAGAGGACCTGAGCTGCTCGCGAGCTCTACGAGCTAAAGAGACGAGAGGAACATCCCCTTCTCTGGAAGAAAAGATAACGAGAAGCGCGAGATCGAAGAAATTGAGAGATGCTACTCCAGGATGTAAAGAGAATGTGCCAGAGCGACAAATCTCGTACAGAAACCTGTAGAGATAACGAAGGTAAGCTTGTGGTAGAATCAAAGTCGTTGCTGAGAATATGGCAAAACTACTTCCGCAGACTGTATAACGGCGACGAAGACCAAAATCCTGCTGTCAGGCAGAACGAAACATTCAACTTAGCAGATGATAGCCAAAACTTCCGTCGACCTCATCAAAACGAAGTAAAGATAACAATATCCAAGCTTAAAACCAACAAGGCTGCTGGGCCTGACGGTCTACCCACCGAGCTTTTTAAAACAGCTGGAGATGACTTGGTATAGAGCATGCACCAACTCATAACTAAGATTTGGTCAGATGAACGTAGGTATACCTGATGAATGGAATCTCAACATCGTTTGCCCGATCTACAAGAGAGGAGACCGCGCCTCAACTGCGCCGACTACAGGGGTACAAGGTCCTATCTGATATATCGTGTGAACGCATAAAACCCTGCGTCAACAATCTGATTGGTCCCTATCAGTGCGGTTTATGGCTAGGAAAGTCCACCGTCGATCAAATTTTCACACTATGGCAGATTCTGGAAAAAAAACCTAGAAGTCCAAATCGATACTCACCATCTTTTCATCGATTTCAAAGCCACTTTTGACAGTATATATAGAGACGAGCTATAAAGAGTCAAGTCTAGTTTTGGCATCCCTACCAAACTCGTCCGTCTGTATAATTGGAAGAACACAGCCAGCTGTCACTGGAGCGTTTGCAAGTATAGACAAAGAAGCGGTTAACGTAGGCAAAACCAAGTATATTCTGTCAACAAGCAGGGAAACTCAGCATCGACGAATCGGTCAGAACTTTCAGGTAGAAAGGGACCGTGTCTACCTTGTATCTTTTCTTTGAGCAAGAAGGCAACACTGTGTATAGTAGATCCCTCTCCCGAAAGACTATAAGGAGACTCTGTATAAGACCCTCATCATTCCAGTCCTGCTGAATGGATCGGAAGCATAGACTATTTCCAAAGCGGATGAAGATATTCTTGGTCGTTTCGAGAACAATTTTTTTTCGTAAGATATTCGGTCCCGATTGTGTTGATGGGTTTTGGAGGAGATGATTTAGGACATGTAGAGCGAATCGACATCAACACTCCGGCCCGCAGAGTATTCGATTCCAACCCAGAGGAGGGTCAACGCAGTTCAGGAAGACCTCGCGTTAGGTGGCGCGCACAAGTAGAAAATGACCTCAACCAACTTGGAGGGCGTCACTAGAGGCTAAGGACCGGGCTAACTGGTGAGGCTTGTTGGTTGAGGCCCTGGTTCACACCAAACTGTAGCTGACTGGAATCGTAAAAATTTCAGGGGTCATTTCATACAGATTTATAATTAGCCATCCAACCTTAACACGGATCAATTTACATCACAAAATCTCACGGACCAAGGTCCCAAAAAAGGTGTGGGCCTTGAAAATTGCGATTTTTACCACTGACGGACATACTACCAACTATTAACCACTTTCCTAAGCTGAAATACTTTCAAGTATAAATCCCATAACACTTAAAGAGCTTATTCAGCTGTCTGACGACTCATCTCCAAATTGTGTTAAAATCCTTGTAAAACAAAAGAGTCCATCACCGAACTTGGTTTCCCCTTCAATCAAGTCGCTTGTCAGATCGTCTCGTCAAATTTAATAATTCCTCGCTTCGATATCACAATAAACAACACTCGATGACAGCAACCACTTTGCATTCCACACCTGTCCATCAGCGTGAAGAACAAAAGCAAAAGTTAATCCAGCCGATGTCATCAGAGCCAGCAACAAAAACACAAAAGAAAAAGAAACAATTACATGTCGCAAAACATGTTAATTTGGCAATTTTAATGACAGCATAACGCGTACAACGAACAAGAAAAAAAAAACGAGGAACCAACAGAAAACCCCAGCCAAAGGAGTAGAATTAAAATGATCATGTCATATAAACTTGAACTGAAGTAATTCGGAGAATTTCAATTTCAAGTGCCGTCTTCATTGGTATTCATTGTTTCTTCTTTTTTTTCCCGATGACAGCGGGGGACAGGTACTTAATTTTGTCTTCCCTTGCGCTCCTCGCCTGTCCCCGGACAAAGATATAATTAATTCGATTGACGGATTTTCGTGTACGCGCTTGAGCCGTGCTGTCGGTGATAGTGTAACGAATTAAGACCCTCACACTTTGGGCTGTAAACGTTGTCCGTTGTCCCTTCATTAAAAGAAAAAAAAAATGTTACTGCGAACACATCCCAACGACTTGATCACGCGTAACTGCGCCGATCTTAATCGCTCTTACATAAGGAAAGCGATCACTTCCAACGAATGATGAGCTCCGAATAAAAGTATTTGTCATTCGGCCGAGAAGGAGAGGAAGCCGTCCCACGCAACTCAGCCACTCTTCGAAACAATGAACCCTCCACCGCCGGTGGTGAGCGCGAAAAGAACAACAACGAAATGTATAACGAAAGTCGTGTCTCTGCCGTTTGTCACGTGACGATACAAATCATCTCGACACTCTTCTTCCTCCACACACACACGGACAAAATTCCGAAGACAAAAATCACGAATTCAAATGCGCCACCATCGCACAAAGGTCAATTCTCGGAAAGAACAAGGTCAAGATGTACATGTGCATTAAAAGGAGACCACGCTGCAACATCGACCATCAGGAGGAGAATGCTTTTCTTACAGTAGATAAAGGTACTCACCCTGAAGACCAAACTGGAACTGGTGAACGTCGGCCGATTGTCATTCAAATCCAACACCTCGACACGCAACAAACGTACTGTCTGCTTTGGTGGGGCACCACCATCGGTAGCGGCCACCGCCAACCGATAGATGCTGCGCTCCTCGTGGTCGAGCACAACACGAGTGCGGATTTGGCCGGTACCCGGATCGATCGAGAACAGCCCGTAGCCGTCTGAGTCACGACCCTTTAGTATCGAATAGGTGATCGATGCATTTTGGCCATTATCACGATCGACGGCACGAATTCGTACCACTTCGGTGCCGGGCGGCTGTTCTTCACGTACACTGACCACATCCTCTTGCGGATCAACGATGTCCGGAGCATTGTCATTCACATCAGTCACCATGACTTTCACTGGTACGCGAGCGCTGCGATATGGTGTGCCCTGATCCCGGGCCTCGGCGACCAAATCGTAAAGGGAGCGCGTTTCACGGTCCAGCGGTTCGCGGGTGATGATTTCGCCTGAAAAAAAAGAATTATACACAAAATTAGAAGCTGCAGATGGACAGCGATGCAGTTGGTTGGTTGGTTGGTTGGTAGCCGTGATTGATTGATGCTGCGCACAGCATTCGGAACTGGGTTAGATCGTGCATATCGTAAGCACCACTCCCTGTCATCGGTGGAATCGAATGCAAATCAATGACCATCACCGGTCAAAACCGATTTATATCTTCCCGATGGTTTACGGCACTGTGTTGCTCCTGCTCTGTTTCCTGTTGCTGTTGCTGTCGCTGTATGTAACTCGCTTGTCAGATGTCAGTTGCGAACAAACAACCTACTACCGGCCTGACCACTAGTCTCCTTTTTTTTGTCGTCTTCTAGTATGTTCAATTTAATTAAAGCCGCAACCGACTAATAAGCCTTTGCGAGACAATTGCTGTGTGCGCGCTCGCTCAATCACTAATCCTGTTTGACCACCACACCACTGGCCGCCATGGTGTGTGTATATAAATTTGCATGAAATCTAAATATTCATCAAGCTTGGCAAAGATTGACATTGACTTACCTGTAACTGGGTTAACCTGGAAGCTGGTGTTGCTCGGTATCAGACTGTAGCGTATCGCTGCGTTCGCGTCGAGATCCAAGTCGGTGGCTGCAACGGTGCCAACTATGGCACCGCGACGCATATTCTCCTCGATGGCGAACTCATAGGCGTTGCTCAGAAATCGAGGATCATTATCATTAGCATCGAGTATATTGACAATGACACGTGTTTTCGCATGAGCAGATGGTGTACCATTGTCGCTGGCCATTATGGTTAGTTCGTAGCGATCCCGCGTCTCCCGATCTAGAGTGCCACGCAGATAGATCCAGCCGCTGTTGGGAAAGATGCCAAATAGCTGAGTTGTATCGGAGCTGGCCGTTATTGGGGAGTGTGTGACTCCGTTCATCGATAGCATTGTCGCGAGCGATTTGATGTTGCCACCGCCCAGGGGTAGTGTTAGGTTCGCTTTGGGTAGGTTCTTCAAATCGATGCCAGAGCCTACCAGGCGGTAAGTGAGGCGCGCATTGTTTCCTGTGTCCATGTCGATGGCGGTCACTTGGAGGATCTGCAACGGAAATGGAAGGTTGATTTTAAAGTGGGTGAGTCGAATGGGGTTTTGTCACTTAATTAGTGTTTATGATAGAGCCTCTCTTCGGACTTTCAAAAAGAGGACAACAATAAAGTTGAGGGAAAGACTGAGAGTTTGGGAAAAGTGTTGAGATCAAGGGAAAGTTGTCTTCTACTTAGAATTAGTCACCGTCGTCGACTGAGCTCAACAGCTTTGGTACAAGGACTTTGGTTTATTGAGGTCGTACATTCTGGCACCTATATCCCAAACGGATGACACTCTGTCCATCGTCCAAAGTAAGAACTAAACGGACTCAGCTTGGCCGACTTTTACGCTGTATTATCTACAGGTCGTAGAAGTTACCACTGCCTTTACACACATAGAAGTTTTTGCTGACATTGTCGGGTTTGAGAAAATTTGTCGCCGGCCATTACTCAATTATTTTTGCTCAATTTGCGCTGACAAGGATCATTTTTTACGCCGAAACAACTTTAATACGTTTGCCTTGGAGCATGGGAATGTTTTTCGTCTCATGTCAGGTTTCGAAACCGACTTGGATTTTAACCCACCTTGGCTATTTAGGGTCGCTTAGGAATATTTGTACAACAATGACCTTTGAGACTACAATTTCCATGGAAGCTTCAACATACCGAGCGTCGATACACGCAGAAAAATCACTTATTTAAAATCAACCAACTTTCGGTTAAAAACTACCAAGTGATACTGTTAATATAGCTCTTACAGAGTTAGTGGATTACAAATAACCGAGTCAACATGTTTAACGGTACTCGTGTAAAAATAACCGATTTATCGATTTCCTCTCCAAATTTTTTCGGTCCTAAATAACAAACTAACTAATAACAACAGAGTAACATAGTTGATACCAACTGATAAAGTGTGTTAATTTTACCAGTATGATTTAACCTTTTAAACTCGCTAGTTTTCAAAAACAAATACTTCTTTATTTTCTACAGAGACTTAGTTGATTTTAACACATTTTTTTTTAACCGAGCAAAAATTCCACTCGGTTAAGGTTAAAATTTCTGCGTGTAGAAATACGATTGAATATCATTACGAGACTTTAGTGCTCAAGACCTCGGCTGGATGCCACAGATAGGCATGCGGTGCCTTAGCTTCATGGGTTTGTAAGACGCAAAAGAAGCATTGAATTTGAGGCAAAAATGTTATATTCTAAGCTGCAGTTTATTTAATTCGAATGCAAATGTTTTAAAATTCTCTAGTTTTATAATATATTTAAACTTTTGTATTGAATACCAGTTTAAAGTATAAAGTTTCTTGGAAATTAAAAAAACAAACAAAATTAAATATAAGTAGATTTAGGGAAGAAAGGCAATAATTTTAAGGAGCCAGTAAGCTAGAATAATACAATAATTGTCTTAAATTAGATTAGATGCTTGTCTAGTATGTAAGATAAGGAAGAAATTAATAAAAAAAATAATTTAGAATTTTTGCATTGAAAACCTTCTCCCTCTATATTTAGATTTAATATTTCAGGCATACTTTATTTTAGCAGGCATTATTTAATTATTATTTATTATTTATTTCATATTTTTTCGACACTAACCTCACTTTAACTGGACTTTTACCAAAGGGACTCAAAATGAAATTATATGCGTACGTCCAGCTTAGCTACTTATGTATTCGATTTTTTATTATTATCCTTTGTCAAATATAACCTTGTTATAATAAAGCGAATTGTTTGTGGCAACGCAAAAGTTTAATCGGTGACTCCAAGGACGTTTAAAATACTCAGCGAAGTGGGCACTTTGGCTATTCTTAAAGTCCTTAAGTTTGAAGCACCCAAATGAGCAAACTATCTGACAACAAATTTTGTTTTTGAAATAGGCTTGCAAAAGATGCACTTGGATGGCCGCAGGTTGTCCAATTTCCGTTCCTTATTCTCTATTCTTACAGTTCTGCCGTTCACCGTAACTGTGGATCCAACTTCATTTTCGAAAAAGTAAGGTCCAATGACCCCGCCGGACCATAAACCGCACCAAACAGTCACACGTTGGGGATGGAGAGGCTTCTCAACAATAACTCTTGGGTTTTCCGAGCCCCAGATGCGACAATTTTGCTTGTTGACGTAGCCACCGAGGTGGAAATGGTCACGATGATTTTTCGATGGAATTCTGGATCATTTTCATGCATTTCAAGGACCGAATCTGCAAAGACACGACGTTGTTGATGATCGGCCAGCTTCCATTTTTAGTAATAGCGTAGTTTCTACTTGTCAAATGTCAAAGAATAAAAAACTTCAAAAGTGACAGCTATTGAAATAGCGGGACATTCAAAATAACACCTCTTATTAGAGGCTTATTATAACACGTTGACTTTGAAAACCCATTCCGCAGTGAAGTCACTTTTAATCGTCCGCAAAAGTCATCGTTAGGGCTTGATGTGATGGATCGAAATGAAGTCTTGCATATCGCATTTCATTAAAATGAAAATCCCCTCATGGAGACTAGAAACAGTTCAGCATTCTTTATAGACAAATACTGCTTTATATTTCCATGGTTAGTGAAAGTGACGAAAGCTCAGAAATTCTGTCAAAAACAAGGCTTAGTTAGCCGACCGATATAATTATCCAGTTCGGGACAGAATTTAGCTTGAAAATCTAGGGCACCCTCCAATACATACCTCGTTGGAAATACCTATACTTTTCGACTCAACTCAACTTTCAGTTCATCATGCGATATGACAACAGCTCTTCACATCAACCCGCAGTTAGCCCCAAAGGACTATTTCCACTTCTCGAGTCCACAACCAACGTGCCGCCATAAATTTCTTCAAAACCAATCACAACTTAGTCTGAACTTATAATTTGGCTATTCACATGACCTCGACTTCTACTTTTCATAAACTCACCCATAAATGGTAAATCAGTTAACAATCGCCAACCGCAAACGGGCACCGGGAAAGCGCAATTACGTGGTCCATAGACCCGTAGTCTCGCTCTGCGTTTGACCAAAGTCATTGCAAATGTTGAGACCAAAGCAGAAAAAAAAGATAGACTCCACTCGGATGAGGGTCAATGAGGGATCACCAGAAACCAAGTCATGCGCGCATTTGAATGCGATCACATCCGATGGCGGAAAAGAACAGCAATTGCGCGTCGGTTCCCGTTTCACATTAGTATGTTGCCCAACTGGCATAGACATTCTACATTTCATTACTTTTATGACAGTATTCAGCTTGAGTTGCACTATTAGAGAGCGAAAGAGAGAGAGAGAGAGAAAGACTGAAATCAAAACAGCCATCTACAAGGCGACACAACATCACAAAGTTCCCAAAACAGTTCATATACGTTCGGGGGGTTGCGGAGAGGATACTGTGACTGGAGGTTACTAGAAAATGTGTGCGGCTTAGTATCAACAACGTTGTGGCTCCCGCTGCTGAGTCCGTTACACATCCAACCAAGACGACGACATACACCCAGTCGCCTGCGATGTTCAGTTGGTTTGGCCTTTTTTGCCTACCACGGAACATGGTCTTCGGGATTCCTTCTCTTATTTCAATCAAGGCAACCGCAAGCACAAGCACAAGCTTATGTATGCTTATGCGCTTCCTAGATTCACATGATTGTTTTGTTTTTGTCCCGAGCGGTGCGCTTGTTTACTACTGGCACAGGAACACAGCGTATACAGCGGCTGCGCGCACAACAAATCGTGGTTACAACTCCATCAAAGGCTCGTAACTCATTTACATATACCTCCGCTGAGCGAGTAGTGTATGTGTCCGTTGACAGAAGAAATGGGACGAAAGATGGCCACGAGGCGAGCTATGAAACAAAAAAAAAAAAAAAAGAAGAAAAACATCCGACCGACAAAAATCGTAAAAACCAAGTTAACCGAGACCCAAAACAAGCGTGGTATGCACATTGGCCAAAGGAGCGCGCGCGCAACACAGAAAACCAGTCAAGCGGTCATACACTCTAAACGGAATTCTTACTGCTACTCCGCTCCAAGGCTGAGGGGGGTACCGCACACAGTATTTATAGGCTTCCTGATGAGCGAGGGTGGAGAGGCGTCGTCACCGGCACAGGCTTAGCTTTGGCATAAAAGGTGCACATTCTCTCTCCTTGATTACGCCATCATGTCAATCTTTATCTGGTCGCGCTCTCTCGCTGAGCCAGAGACTTCGTTTTCGGTGTTTGTCCACCGAGTCTTTAGCCTTCCTGCCTCTGGTGGGCACTTGGCTGGGGCTCTGTGCGGCAGAGGCGTGCATATAGTGTATACCACTCTCTGTGTGAGTGTTGTGCTCTTTTTTGTGGGCACATCGTTAGTTGGTGGTGGTATAGTTGGGTATATCTGATCCGAAACCGTATGTAGGCCCCCTTGGGAATTTTTCCAGGGCAAAGAGTCAAATGGCTGACGAGGAGGACTACCACGGCAGCGGCGCAGAGCCCCGCTTACCACACACTATTACTCCACACTATTATGGAATTTAATGGTCACATGCAATGATGGATTTTTTTATGCATTTTCGGTGAGGAAAACGTTTCACTGGTCCAAGTCCAAGTGCAGTGCAGCTCATTCATTAGTCATTCGGCGGATGATGTTGATGCCGCTGCTGCTGCGGCTGCAGATGATACTGCCGCTGCTGCTGCTGCTGATGATGATGATGACGATGATGGTCGGTTATGTGGCGACGGAGAGCAGCACTGCCACACCACAGACCGTAAATAGTAAAATGGTTTTATTCGTCTTTTACGGTGCTCGATTGCCGCTGAAAGAGAGCAACTAGCTCTAGCTGTTCCTGTTTCTACTATACCTACCAGCAGCAGCAGTGCTCCCGGGGTGAGTGTTGCATTTTTTATTGAGTGATGCTATTCAATGGCATTCAGGAGGCTGCGACCAACGGTATACTGGTTTCTTTGCAGAATTTCCTTTGTTATTCGAATGCGAAAATATGAATATATGTTTAATTCAGTTTTATGACAGTTCCGTGGTAATACGGGATTACACCGGAGCAGGCATATGGCGAAGCCTTTCAGTGAAATGATCTATTGTGGGAATGTGATACAAAGTTAAATGGAAGCTTACCTTTTGGGGGGGCTACGGGATCACTGGGTTGTACAGTGTTATTGACATCGGGCATGTGGATTTGAAATGATTTCTTATGTAGACAGCTCTATGATGAGGTTTCAGCCATTCAACCCATGGAGATATTTGTGTTTTGTGGGTCTAACGTTGTTTCGAATGCCAGTCAAAGTTGTAGCCCAACAAACTTGCCAAGAGTACGAAGGAACATTATTCGAAGTAAGTCGTTAAAAAAAATTCCAATTCAAGTTAGAGAGGAGCTTGCTGTGATGATTAACTATTTAGTGTGTCTAGCTAAGGCTTCGCCAAACCACTGAGCTAGCACGTTTGACCTAAGTCTCTATTGGAAGACTAAAGAAATACGCTCTTACCACCGGGACAAGGAAATAGAAAAGCGGTCAAATAAGAATATTGAATTCAAATTGTAAACCAAGGCGGTTTTAGCAAGGACACAAACCGTGGTCTGCAAAAACTTCAACTTGCTATTGCTGAGGAAACGGTCGAAAATGTAGTGGTTCTTGGTAGAGTGGAAACGACTTAAGCCTCAAACTAATCAGTCGGAGTAATACATAATTCTAGATAGTAAAGATATCAACCATTTGAAAACACCAAACTTTGTTGGAGTAGAGGTCATAAACAGTGAGCAACAATTTTCTATCTGGTCATATGGTTGATCTTGTTCGACAGAAGAATTCCTACCACATTTGTCCCTCCTTAAAAACCGGGGTTCTAAAGGAAATAGCAAAGACGAGAACCAGGCTGAAAAATATTTGTTTGGGGAAGTGTGATTACCTTCGGTTAAGTAGCAAGCATCACTGTAACTATAAGGCTTACAAACTTAGGCTGATGCTTATTTTAGAGAAGACGACAATCCTTACAATGATCTACTGTTTGTTTACTAGGAAAGAGGGCGGAAAATAGCCTGTAACATTTTGTAATCCAGCGGCAACATTGGACGGCCATTGGCGAGTGTAGATCCTAAAATCACTACCAAAGCAGGTGGTTTAAAGCTTATAATTAGCTGTAGCTGACAAAATTAACAAAAACCCTTAAAAAATACAGCAACTGAACATTGCCAAGAAAGTTGTCCAAAACAGTCCGGTATAGTTTGAATCTTAGCTAACAAATTGTCAATGAAGATCAAATCAAAGACTGTAACCGTGAGCTTGAAAGCTTGTGTCTTCCCTATGTAATTTTCTGCTTATATTACAATCTCGCAGTGGCTTAGTGGTTAGTGTGTTGGACTACTAAGCGAGGGGTCCGAGGTTCGAATCCCGCAAAAACCCAAATTACAACTCAGGGGTTTTTTCACTGTGCCATCTCTCGCGAACGTCCGACAAACATCCGAGAGTAAAACTGTCTTGAGCTTCTCAATTAGCCGTTTGGAATCGGCAAGAAATTGTAGATCCCTTCCATTCGTTCCAAAAATTAAATCTCACACAAAACGAATGGTTGTGAGAAGCTAGGCCTAGGTCCTTACGGACATGTTGCGCCAACTATATAAATATATTGCAATCTCAATCTCTTACTGCCACCTTCATATTTACAAATCGTAGATCTAAGATTAGCAAAGACCATAACCCTTCACAAAGGCTCGAAGACTTTCTTTGCTTAAGAAGAGTCTGAAAAGATTTGGTAGGTAATTTTAACAAATATGTCTATAGTTCAACACTAACACTATAAGTCTCAGGCCAGCAAACCGTTACATCAGATGACACTAGCAAAGACCATAACCATGAGTATGGAAAACTACAAATTTAGCTGGTGAAGTGAGCAAAATTAATATAACTTAATTTATTTAGAGAGACTGATTTCAGTCAGGTATCAAGTATTGTCACTTGGAAGCCAATGAATTTGCTCTGAAGATCAATTTAGCAAAGACATCAACCCGAAGTTGGAAAAACATGTTCGCAGTGCGAGCGCTCTAAGTATTTTGGTTAATAGTTTAACGCGGTTAAGTTGCGACCACTATAAGTCCCAGGCTATCAAACCGTGATCATCAGATGACACCAGCAAAGACCATAACCATGAATCTGAAGAACTAAATATTTGATGATGAAGTGAGCGAAAACAATATGACTTTATTTATATAGAGTGACTGATTACAGTCACGTAGCAAGTAGGTACTGTCACTTGGAAGGAAATGAATTTGATCTGAAAATCAATTTAGCAAAGACATCAACCCGAAGTTGGAAAAACATGTTTGCAGAGCTAGCGCTCTTCGTATATGGTTTATTCATGCTATTCACGATATCTCGTCCAGTGTGCAAGTGTCCTTAGACCTGCATTCCTTTCGCACAGCAAAAGAACACCCATCACTTATAGAACCGCACCTACCGTGTTGGTGCTCCCTCAACAAACAAACCGATCCCCAGCTGCTGGCTGATTGACTCACTTAAATGCTGCTCACAACAATCTTCTGCAAAGCAGATTTCACAGGTCTGTATAGTGTATACCTCATCGAAAGAAAACTGTTCCCATGTGCTTCGCTCAGCTCATTAGAGGAGTCACTATGGCAAATGCAGCTCCCCACGTTTCCGCCGGTGTCACTCACCTAGAAATCAGGAAAACTAAACACCAAACACCTCCCCCACATGTATGTCATTAGTACTTGATCGTACTCGTATATGTGCCAACAGAAACCGCATGCAGGTTGGCCTTTTATCTGAGCACAAGAATCAGCAAACTGACGCAAGAAGAAAAGTTAGTTCGCGGTAAAGTTGGCCAAGGAGGCCTTTTCTTCCCCCAAAACACCGTTAAATACCATTCTACTTTCTTCGGAGGAGCGCCTCGTTCTCTCCCGCGACAAAAACCAGCTACTTCCGTAAGCCTTACATAATATACTCGTATATATATATATGGGTATGTTGTATATGGGGAGGCCTTTTGACTTACCTGCGAGTTAATCGGCATCGATTCCAACACCTTAATTGAATATTCATTACGCTCGAAGACCGGCGGATTATCATTAACATCTTGTACCTCGACGAGAATAGTTAAATTAGCCGATAATGGTGGTACACCAGAATCGGTTGCGGTGACAATTAACGAATGCCGTTGTGATGTCTCATAGTCTAAATGTCGTGACAATGTTAAATGTCCGGAACGTGAATCGATCGCAAACAGTTGAGCTTGGTGCTGCTGCTGCTGCTGCTGTTGTTGTTGGTGGTGGTTCATCGCAGATGGCTGCACTAGATGATGCTGCTGCAGTTCTGGTGGCAATGAGTTCGCCAACAGATAACTACTACCAATGCCAGCACCCATTCCGTACAATTGCTGCTGAGTAGATCCAGAACCAATTTGATTGTGATTACCATTCGCAATGGTATACAGCCGGCCATTGCCACCATTCAGCGATGATAAAAGCGACGACGACGACGATGATGCAGATCCAGATGATGATGCTGCTGCTCCCGAGGACATAAACATCGCTGAGCCGCCATACATCGCTGCAGTGGATACATTCAGATGTGGCGATGGCATTGAACCGATCATTGTTAGACTGTATGTGACAATGCCGCTCTTGCCGGAGTCCTTATCGCGGGCGTGAGCCGCATACAGTGGTGTACCGAGTTCGACGTTCTCCGGCACCGAGATACGGACCATACTCGTCTCGAATTCGGGCGGATTGTCGTTAACGTCCTCGATATCGATGTTGACCTATACGAACGAAAGAACAAAAGATATAAACAATTAAAAAAAATAAAATTATCCGTATCGTGGGTCGTCTTTCAAGGCAAAACAGAAAAGGCCACAAAACAAAAAAGAGAAGGGATATGGCGACCACAGTTCTCCGAAATCCAATGCAAGAAATTGCGCACACAATTGCTTAATTAACATACGTCCTAAGTATTTTAATTAGGATCGAGTTCGGAGGACTTTTTGCTTTGTTCCTTTATTTGCATCTTCTGCGGGAGATCTTTGCTCTCTCTCATGGTCAGTGTTGGGCTTGGGACTCAGCTATCTTCGTAGTCAGAGAGGTAGACGCGACGGGGTGAAACAAAACTTTTGTGTCACGTTTGTGTGATAATGATGGCAGGGCCAAAACCAATGAGAGGAGCAAAATCCTATTTAGCTAGGTCGTCCCACAATTCAAGGAATTTAATGGTTGGTTGAATTCAAACCTCCTTGGGATGCCTTGTAAAGCGCGCCCTGGTATGCATTGAAATAGAATGTCGCCTTGCATTGGACTTGGATGGAAGGGTTCATAGAACTTACCTGAGTGTGCCCATAAGCTGGTGGATCACCACTTGTCGCCTGGATGTTGAGCAGCACTTGAGGTTTCGACTCGTGGTCCAAGGGATTCGCGATTCGGATGTTGCCCGATATGGGGTCTATGCTGAAGTACCCGTCTGGGTCGCCAGAGTAGATGGAGTACCGGACCACGTTGCGACTTCCTGCAAAGAGAGTAAACAATTTTAGGGATTTGTTTTACCATCAGCAGAAGTAAATAAAAAAGGAAACTACCATTTTCGAGGGGGAAGTAATCAATATTTTTGAGTAGTCCTTGACTACAGATTTTCTACTTGTAATTGCATGCGAATTCGTTTGAATACACTGTGATACACTGTGATTCACCATGAATACGCACAGAAAAGTTCCTTGAATACACCTGATTACTTCCCCCTCGACCATTTTAAATAATTCCAACTAAGAGCGGACAATCTTTGAAAACCTCTCTGAGTTGAAAACTTTCAAATTTCCCCTGAACAATAACTGCCGTTAGGTCGACTCTTACTAATAACAATGGGATATTGGAAAATATTATGGCCCATGAAGTTATAGGTAATTAAATTTGAAAATGCCGGGTAAAAGTCGTTTCCGCCAATGGCAATGACAGTTGGAAGTTGCGCGGCTTAGCGGAAATGAAAGACAAGTAGTTGCACAACGAAGAGGTTAACTGTCTGGTGAATGATGGCAAGCCGATGTGTAGTTAGCAGTTTAATATTTGCTAATGAAAGGAAGGATAAGATGGGGAAGACTTGGTTAGTAATGAGCGTGCGGGAGAACTTTCTAAAGAAAAAATTACTGGCGGATACCTGATAAATTTGATTGAATCATATTTGATCGTAGTTCAGAGTTCAGGGCCCATGTTCTGTAACCCATGCGATAAATTTTCGCATCGAAAACATAGTAACATGTTTTTCAATTTATATCGGTTTAGTGATAAATATATCGATGTGATAATTCCAGAACATGGGCCCTGATTGCATATATGGAGAACGTTTTTCTGAAGAAGCTAAAAAAAAAGTTGTACTCGTAGTTAATGAAATTGTGCTTCCATCAGACAAGACCGCCGGCCTCGAAAAATTAATCTGAATGTTGATAAACAAGTGACGGCTCAAAATAAATTTAGCACAACTCATTTAGCACACACAACGGCATATCTTGATACGCCATTCGAAAAGAGTATTCCAGCGCCACCTATTGTGCATCACTTTTCACTAAGTAACCATGCTCCGCAATAAAAAACAGTTGATCAGCTTTTCATCGCAATTTAATGAATGGTATATGGGGACATATGTTATGTCTCTTCTCTGTCTTTACATATACGAAAGAGTTATTTGTCTTCTTGTATGTGGATTTGGATTAATTGAGGCAAATATTTCAGCTCAATCGGACAACTTTTTTTAGAAGATATTCGAATTCAAAATTTTGTGAATGAGGGCGGATTTAATTTAAGGGCCCCCACTGTACATCGTCACGATTTTTTCAAATCGGAGCAAAACTTTTTCCTTGTTTCGTTGCATATTTTGACAGCTTGTCAACTGGGAATTATGGAGTTTTATGTTGTACGAAGTTTTCCTTTATGCTGTGGATTGGCATGATGCATTGCGCCATTCATTCGTTTGAACAATCGTTCAGACTCTTTTCGCATTCATTATGAATGGGATTCGATTCAAGAAAATTGAATGTACACCGAACTAACAAGAATTGAACACATGATTACAATCGTAAAGTATCGATCGAAACTTGATAAAAATTAGCAACATCGTCCCAACGAATGTATACCTAATTGTTGTCAAGCTTGGCAGCACTCTTGAATGAGAGCTCCACGACTGGATGACGTCCACGCGGAAAATCGTAGAGGTTACGATGCGAATAAAACGTAGACCTAGTTCTTAAGCTGAACTAATTTTTAAAATAAAGAAAAACTAAACGTCAGGAAATTGAAATCTTACAATACATAAAAATGGTGTGAAAAATGTATAGTATAACTCATCAATTGAGAACGGCTGGACCGTTTTGGTTCACATTTTTTTCTGTTATTCGTAATTGTCAGGAGAAGGTTCTTACAAAAGAACATTTAAAAAAAAACTTTCGGAAAATTGGAAAAATCGAAAATTTATTTATATGTCCGGTTTAGTTCATCATTCATGGCCATGTCAGTCAATCGTTGAGAAGTGGGAGAACTATTTCTAAGGACTGTTAAACTCAAAGACTATGGTACTAGTCGCTGGATGGATGATTATCAACATGACCAGCAGTTTAGGACAACAAAATTAGCTTTAACGAAATATTCGTATTCGAAGACCGACTTTGGAAAGGAGTCGTGAATTTCCAAATCGACATCAAAAGTCCTATTCATCGATTAATGTTCTTTTTTGGAAATTGCACTTGAAATAACCAAACTTTTTAGCTCTTTATTTTCAAGTCACCGCACCAATTCAGACCAGCCAAGTGTTATAAAGAGTTATTAAACCAACTCCAAAGTGAAGCCTCTGTCCAACCAATATTTCGCCGCAAAATCAACATCACCCAACATTCGAGACGTTAACATTTCACCAGAAATCACAAATGATCTCCAATTTACCCAACCAAAGTGCTCCAGCAAACATACGGCATTCATCCCGGAAAAAAATCTCTTCCACTGCGCATTATCTGCATTTAATCTGTCCCGCAGTCAAATGTGTTCCACATTTCTCGGAAGTGTCTCGTCTTCGAACTCATCACTTCAGCAGCAAATCTTTTTCTTTTGGCTCTTGCGAATTTCGAATGAAGCAATTATTTTCCTCTTATTCCATGGACCGTTCTACTCTCACCCTAATGACCAACAGCATGGACCGCAGCAACATAAAAAGCATACGTCAATTTTCATTTTATATTCAAATAAACAAACAAACGATGTGATGTGGGAGCCATTCGAAAAGATCATTAAAACTGATTCACCGCTGCTGTCCCTTTTTGGGTGTTGTGCGAGCCCTAAAAAAAAATAAGCCAAACTCAATAGCCTTCCCGGAGAGATCCTTTTTTGCATACATCAGCGAAAATTTTTGACAATGCCTCTTGGTCAACATTATTCGGCAGAATGCGACTTTTTCTCTTCTCTCGGCCAAATTTCGCCGAACGACAGGCGAACAATGCATTTCGGACGACCGACACAATATTTAAATTTCCATCCTGTCCTTCAAAAGTGCAGATTTTCGGTTTCCAAATCATTGAACTGATGGCTGGCGTTCTGAGAGAGTGCCCACTTCAAGTCCATCTCGTACAATTGTGATGCGACTTTGAAAATGAAAAATTCAAAAATACATCCAGTCGCGTAGTGTTTTTTGTTTTTTTTTTTTTGTTGTTTTGCGGAATTTCTTCGCCTCATTTGTGTGTGCGGGCAAAGGACCTGGCCAAGCAATTTATTTGACGAAACACAAAATTGCGGAAAATAAACGAATTTTTGTCGGTTTTTGCTTCTTTTCGCACAAAGCGAATAAAAGACAAGAAAAAAAAAAAAAGAAAAGAAAAAGGAAAAACACAATCCAGAGGGGGAGCCACGAAAGAATTGCACTGAGAAATGCGACCGAAATTGGTGGCGGCGGCGGCGGCATCCTCTTTTACGCAGTTAGAGTAGAACGAGTAGCTCTCGGTTTCAGCTTACCAACCATATCACGATCAATCAATGGCCTAACAGATGAAATGTCCTTTTTTGCGGACTGCAGCAGTTCGATGAAAAATATCTTCTGTTGTTTTCGACCGCAAGAAAAATGGCGAAATAATTCAATTTTGCTTAACAAACACCGTGAGATGGTGAGGCATCTCCTTCTTGTTTTTTTCTTTATTTTTTGATGGTCAATTCTAAGGGATGGATGGCGTTTTGTCCGAATTTTATGCGTGGCGAATGTGCTCGGTTGCGGTGTATCACATTTAAATTAGCAGTGGGATTTGCTTGCGCAGTTATAGTTCGGGATGTTGTCGTGCACGAAATTGGCGTCAACTGACATCTCTTGACAAGGAGGGGCCATTGCACATTTTGGGCACAGTGCAATTGTTCGGCAAATTCAAATGAGCAATTAGTTCGGCTGCCTTCGTTTGGGTTTGGGCGTAACCGAGTTTGCCATTATAATTGGACGGGCGGGACAGTCGGCATAAATGCGATTCTAAAGATAAAAGTACGCGTGCAAAGGCAAGGACAAGGACTTTAAATGGCCGTTCAAAATAGAATGCCATCAATAATTTACCTGAATATGGTCAACGAGATGCCCTTGTAAGTCCATTGAAAGGGACTCCCTTAGATCTCAACTAGAAACTACATTTGCACCGCAATACTTAAAAAAAAAAATCGTTTAATCTACTTATACCTGGCTACCAACTCGCAAACATTTTAACCATTCCGCTGACGGCCGATCAGCCAAGTCTATACATACTTGCACCATTTGTATTTGGAAAATAAAACCCTTCGACAGTCGACGTAAGGTATCTCTTCCTATTTCCAACTATTTCCACCTACTTATGATAATTTTGCGAGCTAGCGCACTTACCTGAATCACTGCTCGATGCCATCACCGAGCCGACCACTGTCCCTCGGGGTATATCCTCCTTCACGTAGTAGTTATAGCGTGGCTTCTCGAAAATCGGCGGCCTCTGTGTCGAATCAATTATGCTAATGAAAATCACAGCATCTTGTGAAGTTCTCAGGCCACCACCATCACTTGCGGAAATATTCAGCATGTGAATGGGCTGAGTGCGTATCGACAGCATATTGGGACGATTAATGAATATCTCGCCGGTAACACGATCTATGCGGAAGATGCCAGCCTCATTACCGGCCACAATGCGATAGGAAACTGTGCCGAAGCGACCCGAATCCGGATCTGTGGCCACCACCGATACCACCGGTGTGGCAGTGGCCGTCGACCCAGTTGATGACTCCCGCAGCGACACATTGTATTCGCGTGGATAGAAAACAGGACGATTGTCGTTGACATCGGTGAGTTGAATCTTCACCATGGCTGTTGTACTGAGACCACCTGCAAAGAAGGAGACGTTCAAACTTTGTATACCCATATGGTAATTTCATATCTATGATGATGGACAAACAGGTGGGATGTGAAGATGCATACAAATACACGGGATACATACCTCGATCGGTTGCGATGACGGGAAACTCATAGGAGCTGCGCTTCTCATAGTCGAGGTCACCAGAAATGCATATCTCGCCGGATGCGGGGCGTACTTCAAATTCGGTTAGCTGCTTGATGCCCTCACCGAGGGTATAATTAACCATTGCATTAACACCGCAATCTGGGTCACTCGCAGACACCTGTTTGGGCGATAAAAATAAAAGATTTAGAAACCATTCAGAGTGAGATCTTGACGAATATATTGTACTTAATATATAGGAACCACATTCACTTGCGCGCCGACACTTCAATGCGCGCTCGATTCAATTTCAATGTGGCTGTGTAATTATAATAGCTCGGGTCTAAGAGTTCATAAATGCTAAATCCAACCGCCTCCTCCTACCGTCGCAGATAAGTTTGCGATCAATTAACATTCCACAGCCGATGCTGGCGATGGTGGTGTGTTGGCCGGGAGGCGGTTTTTGAGTGCGCCTCTGATTTGTCTGTTTGTGCAAAACCGAGAGCTGGGTATACAGTGTTAGATGGTCTTAACACTTGGTTCGATTCGAGTTTGAATTTGTTCGTCAACAGCACTCCTTATTGGTTTAGATATCTGTATATGCAAAAGAGCTTAAGGGTAGGGTATCTGTTGGGCGATAAAGCATGGCTGTATTTATTGCAGTTGGAAATTTGAATTTGGCTTTCCGTTTGCTTTGTCGCAGTCCAGGCAGACTGAATGACAATGAATTATAAGACGTGGTCACTTGTTCTTTGCAGATTGGTTATTGTTTTTTTTTTTTTGGTTTTGCAAAAGGTAATTAATTTGGTGGTGTATGGTCGGACAATGGACATTCTTTGGGGGTTGTTGGTGGATATGTTGCTGTAAAGAGTTTTTTGGTACATATTTTGGACACAGATAGTAGAGTGATTCATTGGGTTGGAGTGCTCAAAGTCGATTCTTGCGTAGTCAAGTAACAAGTTTGATTGACAACACCAAAAAGACAAAACAAAGATAAAAAAATATAGGAAACGGAACGTTGTGCAATACCTGCGACAAAGCTGATTGGAGAAGTTATTTCACCCAGCACTCGAATATTATAAAATTGGCATTCTCCAGACCTACATGATTTTGCTTTAACTAAATTGAGTTGAGTTAGT
The DNA here is from genome assembly GCA_949126925.1 of Cheilosia vernalis. Taxonomy (NCBI): domain Eukaryota; kingdom Metazoa; phylum Arthropoda; class Insecta; order Diptera; family Syrphidae; genus Cheilosia; species Cheilosia vernalis. The sequence continues at coordinate 12,209,104 of OX421362.1, forward strand.
CCGAAACTCCATTTGTTGAACGGAACTCCCTTAACATCTCAGCAAGATCATCGCTCAAAGCAAGTACAGGGATGAGTATAACACTTTAAATAAAAAAAAATATATAAAGCCAGCGTACCCAATGCAGCGCCATCTGCTGGGCTAATATGTGAATCTAAACCGTCCAGAGGGCGCCACCCAAACTCATACAAAAAAAATCATTCAAATAGGTCCAGCCGTTTAGGAGGAGTTCAGTGACATACACACGTACAGTAGAACTATATATATTAAGATAAGGCACCAAAACTGACACCATCGATGTGAAAAAAAAAACAAAAAAACATTTCGGACTCCGGAATATCCAAAGACACAACCTTGCAGTTGCAATCAATGCAGCAGACCACTAAATAATGAGACAGACTCCCCTCAAGCTTTGTATTTTTCAGAGCCGATCTTGATCTATAACTTTGGTCCCAATATTGACTGTTGCAGTCGACACGGCGCTGTACAATTTTGGTTGTCTCGACATTATTAGTATCGATAACTTCTCAAACAATTTGGAATCAAACTTAGGACTTTGTTTTTGCAAGTGACAAAACAGCAAAAAAAATAAATTTCTTAATTTTTTTCTGGACCATTTTCACATGCTTTTGATATCTAGACGAGTTCGTAATGGGCGACAAAGTGGTATACTATACTTTATTGACAACAGCAGATAAATGATGATTACCACGCCCACAATGTTCAACATGCATACCACTTTTTGAAGCAAAATAAAGCCAGATTATAGCACTTTCAATAAAAATCAATCACAGACTCTTCCAGCTGCGATAAGAGCTACACAAAAGTGGAAGAGGTGCGTCTTAAAGGTAAGACCAAGTACAAGTATGCTGAGCACAATTTGCTGGTAAATTTTACAAAACGAAAATTTGATGGATGAGGTGTCAAAAGCACCGATCTATCTAATGGAACACGAAATGCGTATACATACGCAACACTAATCCTCGCAATTTCTCCTCTCACAGCATCTTATCGACTTATTAACACGCAACAGGAAGTAATTTGTACAATACCCTGCGAGCGCATATCATACTCTCGCATAATGGAAACCGCAAATCTAATAAGACTCCGAGTATCTTCATTATTCGTTTCGGAATCAAGCAATCCGACTATACGCGCAGTCACACTCTCATTTAGCAATGACATTAAGGAACACAAAAGACATATCTGCGCTGGCGCATTATAAACCATTACCATGACCAATTCGACCAAATGCCATAAGGGCATGTAAAAATCAACCATTTAATGCTTAATAACATCGGCCAAGTCGAACAGACTCGGCTCGGCAATCAGAGGCAATTATTCCCGCAGAAGAGAGAGAGAAAAAAAAAAAAAAAACAACCTGCCAACGACGAATTGAACAACAATACAAGTATGCGGCGGGGATAATGTTGCTGCTGCGACTGCGATATGGACATTGGCCAGCGGACAAAAAATGAAGTTGTCAAAATTATAATTTGGTCGGGCTATACACATTGAAAAGTGGGTTCATGTGCGCTGCGGCTTCTGAAGTCGATTCCAGTACCTGTGCATTTTTTTTCCTGCGTTTTCGGTTTTGGCCGCCACAAACAAATCCACACTTACCACAACGGACGGACGGCCGACCGTCCTAATGTGCGAATAATTTCTCATTCTTTATTCTTTCGCGCAGATTTACATCAGAGATCAGACCATGATGATGATGATGATAGTGGTACCGCGCGCCGAGGTAATTTGCATCTCTGACCGCAATGAACTTAGCACCTGACCAATATTGAGTACTCAGTGGGGTTCTCTTCTCTGATATTTCCTTTTTTTTCCCCTTTTTTGTTTAACCATTTGAGTAATATTTTTGACTTTTATTATGCAATTGACCACCCGCACAAATTGATTTGATGCAACGCTGTACCTGCGGAAGAATATCGAAATTTCGATTGCATTTTGAGAGTAGGTATATATGGCAGCGTCAGCTCTCTCTCTCTCCTTAATCCAATTAAAATAAATCACTTCTGTCCTGTAACATTTTTTTGTGCATCCTCGCCTCGCATGTGCGCTCGTTTTCATCCGCTTAGCCTGGAATGTAATTTACTGTTTGAGTATATACGCATTGCTAGGGGGCTTCACATTATACAACGGGGGCCACATCATTCAAATTTCGGGGATTAATTTGTGGTCGTTAAGGATGGGTTTATGGTTGAATAAGAGTGCAATAAAAAAAAAGAAAAAGGAAGAGGCTATAAGCGTATGCCGAGAGGAAAGATGAATTGACATGAGGAGGGATTTTGTTCCAGTTAAGTGCTTGTGTCGGACGGGGCTTTAAAGACAAAGACGGCACAAAAAGTAAGAATAGTCGTTAAGGACTAACTCGTTGAGCACTCAATTTGCAAAGTCGACTCAAATGACAAGCGTACTTATGTTAAGTTTCGATTGAAGAGGCTGCATTTTTTGGAAACGATTAGTAGGTACCCGCGAAGAGCTCAGTCTTCTCGGTTCTTAATGCGTATTTTTTTTACCGATCAGTGTCGAAATTCTGTTGAAGTCGTTGCAGCACAAAAAGGGGTCACTAAGCTAAGTCACAACTACTGTTAAATAGCGTAGTAGCTGGAAAAACTTTATCTAGTAGTGATGTTTGAGTACCTCGATGGTTCTCCAAGGCCCCTGGGCCATTTGAATAGTCAATCTCACAAAATGTGGCCAAATAAGCGTGGTAGGGATCGGAGTCAAAAGACTGGGAAAGCGAGCTTCTTAGCTTTAGAACACACAGCATATAGCCATGGCATGCGATTGACTTGGAAAATAACCACAGCAAGCTTGCTACTGCTATTCGCACATGGTATCGAGTGCCACCTGTGTTTTAAGTTCGTTTGAGTTCTCTGTAGTTCAACATTTAAATCCACTTTCTCGCATCTTCACATATGTAGTTCGGTATATTCCGCACGTCAATCAGCTGTGCGGTCGTAAAAAAACTAATTCTTACTGACCAACCATCCATGATCTACAATTTGTTCAACAGTGTAAAGCCCTCAAAAATGTAAGTTCGAAAGAAAGTCCATTTAGTTCAGGTTTCAGAAATTAATTCAACAATCTTGTATATGTTCTGCGAAAGCCACTCAGTGAACGCCTGAACGCAGCGGACAATATTCGAACAAAATTTGGTTCAGAACTGAAATGAACTAAACTATATGTGCCATTGACCTGCAAGGCTCGTTGATAGCAAAAAGGAGTTCTCTTCGCTAGTCTAACGCACATTATTCGACTGAGTTCAAATTGTCTCTGAACTACTTCACTCATTAAGTTCATGGCTCTGGGAAATCGCCTCCAAAAACTTTTAATCAAACTAAGCCGCTGAACTTTTGTGATGACTGCTTTTAAGTCCAATTCTTCTTAGAACTAGTTAGTTCGAATAGCTCACTGTTCAGAGATTACTAAAATAATAAATAAATTGTTGACGCAACAGGTCCGTAGGACCCTAGGCCTAGTTTCTGTAAACCATTCGTTTTGTGTGAGTTTTGTCGTTTTTGGGAGCTCCTTTATGACAGTTATACTCTCGGATGTTTGTCAAACGATCGAAACACTGAAGCGAAATGAACTTGCATACGTAATAAGCACTTTGTAAGTTTTTGTCACCATTTTGGACATTTTCAATATTCTTGCCTAACTCACAGCACAGCAGCTCCCTGCTTAAATTTTCTACTATGACAAGTTGTTATACGTTTTTTTAGACATTTTTCTAGTTCAAAATATCGCACTGCCAAACAGTCACCACATGTTCTTAAGCTCACCAACCAACTAGCAAAGCCGCTTGATCTGCGCACATCGCACTCATCTCCATTGCAGAATATATCAAATGAGCAGTCACAAACTAAATCCTTCCTCAAATCGCCTCAGCTGGTATAAAATATCTAATCGGGTGGACAGTAGTTGCATAACAACATCTGCATCCCACCAGAAATATCGCTCAAAGGCCGATCTCCATTTAACATTCGCCATCTCCACCTCATAGAGTTTTGTTGCCATCTTTCGCAATTGCTCAATATACCCTACATCCCATTTAGATATCATAATCTTTCCCTATAATGCCGATGAAAGAACCATCTAGATGTGCGGCATCCATACCATATACGCCAAGCTGGCAACTGAAGAAAGGCGCGACGTTGCTATACACTGAGAGAGCACTCATTTCACACCTTTCCTTTTGATTAGTCAGTGGTTTGATTTATTTTGACATCTTATCAATTCCGTCGAAGAATTTATTGCATTTGCCCTATGCCAAACGTCGGGCTTGTTGTGTTCGCCTTTTGCGAGCAACAGAAAAAAGGAATCATAAAGAGGAAGTCCTCCGTGCACAAGAATGGACAAAAAAAAAAAAAATCTAAAATGGTTAGAAGATGAGAAAAAAGTCTTCAATTAGAAGAACACACTCTTGAGTCTTGGTGAAGAATATATTTTTATATATTTACATTTTTTTCCCTTCCCGGGCTGTCGCGAAAGAACCGCCAGCCGCACGGACTTGCGTAGACGTTGGCTATCATTACCGTATAAATTCTAAAAATATTATCTGGATTGATATTTGATTTATGACCAGCGAGTGGGTAATGAATTTAGGTTTTTTTTTTTTTTGTCCGCTGTGTTCCTTCTCTCTCTATCTATTTAGTTGCACATTATCGAATGGGGTTTACGGTTATGTTTTGCATGCTCGCTTTTGTGAATTGCTATTGCGAGGACGTTTGTATGGTAATTTTGTTGTTGCTGTGTTTATGGTCCCGCAGATGCCCGTATGGAGTTAACATTTTGTGTTAGTTTTAATTTATGTATCTAAGTGCAAACAAAAAATAAATGAGTATAGATGAATGGGACGGTGAGTGTGGAGTATGGGGTGATGGAGGATTTTGGTATAAAACAAAAGAGTTGGGGTGCGAACTGGATTTTCGCTTCGGTTCTATGCGGCGAAATTGATGCCTTTCCATTGAAATGTCACATCCATGACAGATAACACAATGCAATTGAGTGCGGAATAGGTGAATTCAGCAATAAGTATAGCTTGAAGCGATTAAAAAGATTTCTTTTTCAGCCAAAAGAGCAGCGACCGATTTTTCCTTTTCGCACTAGTAAGTGGTGTGCCAGCAGCAGTCGGAATTTTTAATCCTATAAGTACAATTTTATTTAACCAGAGGTGTCCTTGCAAGTACTAGTATGGAAAATAATGTTCTTCATCTTCTTTCGCTCCCAAGAAGCGGTGGTTGAGACAGTAGACAACGAATTCAATCAAAGTCACATTAAGGACATTTCGACAGTGAAATAAGACACAGTTGACTTTAAGTCGCCGTCACAAGCATAATTATCACAGTTTTAATAGTTATAATTGAAGATTTTGGAAAATAGTCCCTAGATTCTCTCTCGTTTTGATAGATTTATTAAGCAACTCTCTAGCAAAGGCGGTAAAGCCTATAGATAAATGGGTCTGTGATACCAATTTAGGTATGGGTTTTTCGGAGGTGAGTCTAGGACCAAACCAATTGATGGCATCCACAAACTCATGGTGACCCAATAATACTGAAATAGCAACCACCGAATGGAGTGCTTTTTGTAGGTATCCCGAAAATTGTAAAAGTGTGGCCAACAATATTACTTCGCTCGGCAAGAAATTTTGTCCAGAAAGTCAATAGAAAAACTTTCACAGTGGCTTTCAAATGGACCATCAAATCCTCCGAACTAACAATTCACACAAAATAATATATACCCAAAGTCCATGCGCACAAGTCAATCCATACCTCTGCCATCCATCACAGAGCCTTTCCGCAATTAATCAAACATTTCCCTCCACACATATGAGAGCGCATATGACAACGACCACCACCAACGAGTGAGAAGCGACAGCGTGTGCAAAGTTGCCTCTAAGACTTCACCTCGTTTCAAGTAATCTTATCGTCACTTAAGTAGAATAAGTGGATTTCACATCCCATCAACAAAATAATCCATACACGCACATCCACACATACCCAAGGCATAAACAACAACAAACATATCCTCTCTTCAACTAAGGAGTAAGGACCATTAACAATCATCATCGCTCAATATATTAGGGAAAAAAATCTGTCTACGCACCAGCAGCCAGCACACACTTTGCAACTCAAATAGATGTACAAAAAACAAGGAAGAACCCAAAAATGGACCCCCCCCCAACCCTTCCGAAAAAAAAAGAAGATATCTTCCCCCGGAAGACCGACCGACGACGACGACGAGAGGAGAAAACTTACGGCGCAACACTGCGATGCGAAACAGGAACTCAAACTCGCACCGAAGAAAGAAGAAAGAACAGCTCTCCTCTCGAGAGAAGATACATTTCATATGCAGCGCATTTTAAAGGCAGTTAAATGAGAGATAAAAATTTTTCGCAATAAAATACATCATCGTGCATGTATCTTAATGATTTATTGTCTTCGGTTAACATTATAGGTACAAAGCAACGAAAAAATCGCCGAGAAGGCGAGGAAGGAACGGCTATCAACACTGGGCACACTCGCAGCAGACCAACAATACCACCGACCAAACTTGGTACTGGTATACTGCTACAGCAAATGATAAATGGGTAGGCATGCGGGGAGAAAAGAGAAACACACACAGAATCATCATACCTGCAACTTTGCTTTGGGAGTTGGGTTAGATTGGCCACCGGCCACCACACATTCCTCATCACTGCCGTTGATTTGCATCCCTTTTGAGTTGAGGAGCGAGTGCGCATGCACTCCGTCTTGTTTAGAATTCTTGTTTTTCTCGAAATGATGAACTTTCCCCGCGCCATTAGAATGGGCATCACTATACGCTCGCCCTTCGCCAACATGAAACCCAAACCCAAGCCCATTGGAGTAGTCGTACCTACGCACGAGGGAAACTTGAAAGATCCATTGTGTGGCGTGGTAATGTGTGAACTGCGTTTTGTTAAAGGTCTATTATTTCCATGTTCAATGTCTATCCCATCCGTGTATCCACACAGGATGCCTCCTCAGCCTATGGAAATCACTCGCGGAGCATGCCCTTTCCGTTGGTGGTGGTGGTGCTGCTGCTACTCGAGCAATGTTTTGAATGATTTATCAATAAAAATTTTCCAGATTATGTAAATATGCAATATCTGTAAAAGGGTATCACTGTTTGTTCGTGGATAGTCTTGCTATCAATTTTACTGGTCCTCACGTTCTTGGCCCCGGCTCGGCCATAGCCGATGGTGCGATTTATACTGCCTTTGGTGTTTGCAGTTGATTGGTTCGTGTGAGCTGTAGCTGGAGCTAAATGGTAATTTTCTACATTTCTGCGCTCGCTCGGGATGGTAATTTAACTCGCCAACAGAAAGAGGAGCGAAGCTCTAATCAGCAGGTGTAGTTGGGGAGTACCATAACCATAACATACCTACTGCTCTCAGTAAGGGATAAAGTCGTGAGTGCCTGCACTGTTTCATGTGAAATTTTAGTTGCTATCTTTGCGTAATACATTTATACATGCAACTAGATTGGATGAGTTATGTGTACATCAAATTGGAGCTACACGAGATGATCGGTCGTGAGATCGTATTCGTTTATGAATCGATGGGCATAGGACAGCTGAGAGCGTCCATGCGGCGCAACTATCGCGTTAAGGATGTTCAATTCAAGCGGATGGATTTTTGGGGTGGGAAAGGCTCCAGCTGACGTTTTAACAATGTATCATAGTTTTGGAGTCGTTTACTCTGTTAATTGAAAGCGGATCCGGTATGTGGATTGTGGTAAATCTCTTGTGTCAATCATGAGTTATTAGTGTTCAAATACGAGTCGATTTATGAGTCGGGCGGAAGTCGATTGTGCTCTTGTATAGGCTGGTTATGATTCTGATTAAATCAGTCTTAATTTAGGCATCTTTTTCGGCTGTAAGAGTGTTGTAATTATTTTGTCATGATGACTGTTCCAGCGCCATTCAAGCCTTCTGCTACATTCTGTGTTTCGTTTTTGCGCATTTCGGTCATTTTATAGACACAAAATTTACGAAAATGTTACTTCCAAAGGAAATTTGTACGTTTGAGACGCATAATGGTAACAAATATGTCAGAAAGTTGCCAATTTTATTTTAGTGGTTTTTTCGACACAAAAAAGGGTCAAATATACCAATGGTCACAAATTTCTACTTGGGATTGCCTTAATAGTTTCTTCTACTAAATTTTTATAAAATTTATATATGACATCTGTCAATTGTTGAGCTTTAAGGAATAATAAATCTCTTCTTTGGATTTCACATCAAACCAATCCGACGTATTTCTATTTCTCTAACCTGTGTAACCTCGGTGAATCCAATTTTTGAGAAAGATTAGTGGTTATCCGATCGAATATATCTATGCACAAAGTTTACATTTAGACTGTTTAAGTCACACTTTAACGACCCACGTACTCCAATAACGCAATAAATTTAAGAGCAGTGCTATAAGAGCATCGAAGGTCTGTGTAGTCTGTGTAGGTCTGTTATAGTCCTGGCAATATAACTTTTGAATTACGGGTTGAGTGGCGAGCTATGTCGTAATGTTGAAAACCCACCTTCCACGATCTAACTAAGAGCAGTGTTATTTCATAAGTCGCTTCGTAAATTCTCTCTTTAGGCAATTTTCTAATTTCAAGGCAAATAACAAAAGAATTGTCAATTTTCGGATAGCCGATAAGATATACTAAATATGCAAAACTTGGTTCTTGAAATTTGTTGCGACCATAGACAGATAGAAATTGCTGACCTTTAGGTACACCAGGATGACTGCGGTTTAATTGTGGAAAATCTCAAGGAAAAGGGCCAATGAAAAAAAAAAAATTCTAAAGCTATTCTGTTAATTTATAACTTTAAAACTATATTTAACAAGCATTGGCTGGCTTAACACTATAATAGAATAGTGTTATGATAGGCAACTGCGTTACAACTCTAAGCTTTTTTTTGGATATAAAATAAATCATTTGAACAATTTCGGAAACGCCTTGTCCAATTAAAATAAAGTGAACGACTGGGTCGAACGAAACTTTCTCGTTAACAGTATCCATATGGACATAGAGTCCCTTATTTATGAGTACATATGTTTAGCAGTTCATTTAATACGATGAACCATAGCAGGGCGATAGAACACCACCCAGGGGGCAACTTTAGAGTTTTAACAGAATCATAATATTAAGAATGCTTTTATTATCTTTAAAAGTATGTATTTTGGTCAAAATCGTTAGAGCGGTTTTTGTAAAACGGTACCAAATATTGCAATGTTTAATTTGAAAAATATTATTGCGTAATTATTTAGTTGAAAACCGATTCTAAGTTATTGTAAGCATTGCTTCGTTTTTAAAGTTTTATCGAAATCAAAGATTAAGTTTTCGAGATATGAGAAGTTTTTAAAATTAGCGTTTTGCTTCGAATTGAAAAATAAGGACACAATAATTTTGAAAACATGCATTTGACTCTAAGTTTGCATTTTGGTCAAAATCGTTATTGCCGTTTTCCGGTAAACTGCAAAAACAAAATTTTTAAAAAAATTACTTTTTTCAAAATTCCATTGTTCGATAATATAGAGAAAAACTGACCTTGCTATTAAATTATAAATGACCACATTACCCTAGAAATTAATTTTTGCTACAATCGTATAGACCGTTTCCGAGATATGTCGAAATTTCAAAAGTACCGTTGTTCGAATTTTTAGCCAAAAACTGGGTACGCAGTCATGGTAACCTCACCTACTTACGCTTAAATATCAATTTTGGTTAAAATCGTACGAAAATTTTATTTATTTATTTATTTATTTATTTACTGTAAGCCCAAAAACTCCAAATACGAGGTTTTAACGTAATCCGGGAAGCCGTTTTGGCTGTAGGCCTGTGGAAGGACGGACAGACAGACAGACTGTCTGGTCTGTCCAGACAGAATTTTGCGACCCACTTTTTTGAGTTCCTCTATCATCGTAATATCAGAATTGATTAATATCTCGAGTTCGAAATTTTGTACGAAAACTAGCTATATATCTTTCTCTTACCTACTACGTAATCGAGAAAGTTAAAAGCGGAAAAAAATTACTGCAGGCTCTCAAAAAAAGTGTCAAATTGCAACTTTAGCCGCACTCGCTCTATTCTAAGAATGTCACGTCGAGTTCCAAAGAATGTTTGCTATTTCTTAAATTGCATATGTGCTCCTTTTTGGCATGTACGATAAGACTCCTTGAAGATCCCGCATGTGTGCCTTGTTGGTAAAGACTAATTGAAGACAACCACAACATTGCCCCTGAACAACTCAACTCAATTTCGAGCAACAATATTCATATATTCCTGGCATTGGCTTTCCCTTTCGACACAACTGCGAACTGCCCCCACCCTCATGCAATTTTCTCAAAAATGTTCAATTTGTAATGGGAAAGGCAACACGATTACAACAAGAACGGAACCAGATGTCCTGCCCGTAATCTCAGCAACAATGTTTCACTAGTTAATTATTCAATTAAATTCGAGTGCACCCCTCTCAACTTGAAAACATCGCATTAGACAGATGTATACAAAAAAATGCTTTAAATTATTTTTTAATCTGTTGGTAATGGAAAAATGATTGCAGATGCGTTTGACAGTTTCCCTACCAAGGTGAGCGAGTTAAATATCACGATATGAAATAAATCTCACAACAGAACAAGCGACCAACAATTGTAATCAATTTTTCATCCATCCAAAGTGGTTTGCCATTCACTTCTTGTTCCACTCGTGTAAAATAAAACAATTCACCCTGTAGTATAATAATTTTGATGTGTGTGCTAAATGCAATTTTGTTTTGTAATTTTCTCTTCAGTCTGAAGTCGCGTGTGCAGAAATTCATTTATTTCTGTGTAGTAACGCAGTAATTTTCATATGCTTATTAAAGTTGTTGCTGCTTTGTTTGCTTCGGCCGCGTTGTGCTTCCTCATTTTATTCCATCATCGCCTACTCGCCCGTTCGCTTGGGATAATTTACGAAAAACGAAGGATGAGTTCAGCGGCTCAGCCCCAGATGTATAATTTTATCATATAATTTAAAATAGAATTAAATACGAAAAATAATGGCAGCACTTGGATGCAGAGGGAGCAACAAATAACAAAAATAAAAGATGACTCTTTACAAGACAACAATAAGGGCCTTTTAGCGGCAGCGCAATTGAGAATAACACTGCGCTTACTTTCATGAATCCATCAGGGCATCAGCTGAATCACTTGGTAATTATTTTGGAATTTATTTTTTGCTTTGTGCACAAACAAAAAAAAATAAAAAAAAAACCTTATCGACTACTCGTCGATGGCTATTATATGTATTAATCGAAGATTTTCCCGCGCTACGATGGCGCACGGTTATATATTTATATATTTCTAAAGCTGATTTTTTGTTTGGCCTGCTTAATGCCAAAGATTAGCAGCAAAGTTGCAGAGTGCACACTGCACACCCAACAGACATCTTCCTCACTCCTCGAATTAAATTCAATTCAACTCGAGCAGAAGACTCTCAATTGGTCGCTGGTCGGACGGAAGAAGAGGTGTTAATGGTGTTTCAAGTGTTTTTTATCGAAAGTGTTTTTATGATAAGAAGTTTTCCTTTTGCGCCAAGGGGAAATAAGTACAAAACACTTATCGCAACAATGTAGAGAGGGGTTCTTTTTGTATGCAACAAAAATTGATCCGTCGTCGTCGCCTCGCTGTCGTTCCTCATTCGGTCACAATATGGCAATAACAAGTGGAGAGACAGTTTTAAATGTGTATAATGCACTTTTTAATTCCCCAAGACTTCTTGAGATCATCATAAATCTTTTTATCTGCTTTTGCACTGAAGAGCTGACGATGAGTGTGGATGGTGTTGATGTTGCTGTTGCTGGTGTCGAAGCTGTGATGTGTGTTGTGCTAAATGTATGTTGAAATGTTTCGTTGTTATTTGCCTTTTATTTAGGTGTCGCTGTGGAATGGGAAGGCTTTCGTTTTTTTTTTTGCGCCCGTGTGAGAAACAGACAAACAAAAGAGTTCAACAGCGAACCCGGGTTTCGCTATACTTATCCTGATGTTGATGACAACTTTTCTTTTACGCGGGGATTTAGATATTGTACATGGGATTGAATATTTTGGAAGTAATTGCCAGGAATTGTAGGTACATGTGGAGAAATAGAGTTGACGAAGGGTGGAAAATATTTCACAATTCGATGCTAACTCGGTCAGCATAGTAGAGGAAGACCTCAGCTAAAATGCTAACAAGTAGAAAAGGCATCTGAATCAACTTGCAGTGAGTAACTAGAAGCGGTAAGCCGGTGAATTGGTGGTTGCCTGATCCACAGACACAGAAAAGTGAATCATCATAAAAATTTCCCTCCATTCTAACCCACGCGCCTTCTCTAAATGCAGCTGTCAGCATTCAAAAAGACAGTATCGCCCCAAAGTAGCTACCAATAAAAATATCCTACAACTCCTACCACGCATTCTATATTGACCTTCAAGTGTCTACCGATAACATAAACTAAAACAAAGCGATCGCAACTGATCTCGCCTGGAAACGTTTAAACATATTAATTTCCATTGGCAAGAAACAAACTCAGGCCATCACCACAAGCAACAAGCCAACCACTACCTGTCTTCAAATTGCAATCATTATTATACGGATTGGTAACCAAACTTACTAACAATCCATCATCATCATCGTCATCAACCAAACAGCATAAACAACCGCAACATACCCGCTCATACAAAACACAACATACACGCACCGTTTGCCACAGCCACATAATATCGTGAATGATGTTAATAACAATGATGGACCATCATGGGAGAGAGCCCAACCACACGCGATATTCTCATTTTCACCAAATCCTTATTTATATCCACACCATCGATGACTTTTTAAACACTAGTCACCGGATCTCCGGAGGGACTCAAAAACAGAAGAGGCTACACCGTTGCAAGAGCGAAAGAGAGCGCTTGCTCTACTACAACTAGAACCATACCATCAACATGTGCGATGCAAATCAAAAATAACTTAACCAACAGCCCGTTACACATTCGTCCCACTTAGTGACTAAAGTTTGTTTGCCTGCTGCATCTTCGTGTGTGCTCCTGCGGGTGCCTTAGTTTTAGTTTTTTTTTTAGTTAATTCTGGTGGCAATGAATTTCTGCCTCATACCATCGAGGTTCATCTTTCGTAATCGATCAACCCCCTAAGGGTAGGCTAAACTGGACGAACACTGTGGCTACCATTTTTCTTTTGGGAATATTGCTACTCGTGTTCGGTTTGCACTCCCAAGTTGCGATCGGCTGTGGGTTTGTTTGGCTTTCTTTTATTTTATTTTTTTCTGATTCTGATGATTGCTGCTCACAGTTGGATAGAATTTGTTGTTAAGACAAGTAAATTGTGCAACATTGTACGGGATGATTTATCGAAAAGGTGGACTTTATCATCGATTGTAGGAGATGGCTTGACAAGTTGAATTACATGTCATTCTGTTTTGATTGCGCTGCGATAGAAACACCGTCACCGGCGTGTGGATGGTAGAAGGAGGCGGCTACGACGCGTGGGCTTCATAAATTAGATATATCAAAGCGCAACTGGGACCGCATCGTGTGGCTGATTTCATCTTGCGGAAATAGTTGGCGGTCGTTTGGGAAGCAAAGGAAACGACATCGGCGAAAGGTAAAGGCAGGCGAAAAGGTAACGAACCTTGGAAGAGCGACCATCATCCTGTGTAATAGCTGTTGCGGATTTTTCACTTTCTATTCATTGGTGGATCGGCGAGCACGCGTTTGGAGGTTCCACTGCGTTTAAGTCATCGCTCTGAGTAGTCCAAAATTGCCACGCATGCAGAAGAGTGAATTGAATTTGCAACATTCCAACTGCGATATATCTGTGTATGCTGTGGCTTTATCATTCGACCAAATGCATTGGCAACAATTATCCTCCATCAACTAAGACGACATTCACCAACTGCATCGAATACGTAGCCGTAAAGGACTACCCAACATCCGTACGACAAACTATGCACAACGAATGGAATTATTTTCCAAACACCTTGGTGTGTAACATTTTCCTTTCCACTTGACTTCTGTGCGGTGTCAAGCTAAAAGTCAAACAGGATCGATTTCATTTTAATTGTTTGCTGTTGCCCCCCTCTCCTTCACGGGGACATAATTAAAAGCAAAGCAGTCGAGTTCAGAGACTGCCAACACAAAAAGCGAAGACATTTTCACGTGTCTCTGCACAAAAGGCTCCAATTAATTTACGACGACCATGCGCTTCTCGTCGTCTCCCCGCCGATTAAACCGAAAGGCGATACAAAACATCTCATATTGGAATGATTGGGCACCCTCAACGCGATCCTTGTGAGATCGACTTGGCGTGTGGGCGGTCATCTTTAATTTAAATGACATTTCTCCACCCGTCGTAATTAGTGGGACTTTACGTATGTGTGATTTTAATTGTAGCTGACGACCAAATGGAATTAAATGAAAGTCAGGTTGGGGATATATATTTTTTTTTTTTGTCAGCTTTGCACAACTTTTCGTTGCACAACTGTTGGCAAACGGTGAGTATACAATTTCATTGATGAACGTCGATTGCTTGACATTTATGCTCACAGGCCGGTATCGGTATGTTGCGGTCATGGAAATTCGTATCTAAACTGTGAAAGGAGAAATGTCAATCAAAAAATCTGATTTAATTGGACAATGAATGTGTGTATTGGTAATTGGATAGGTCTTGAGTTGATATGTCTTTTTCGGAGTATAGTTCTGGTCGGTGTTCATTTGCCATGGCATTTTGAATAATATTCGTTTGTCCATTCGGAGCGGGTTTTTTGTTTTGTTGTTTTATTGGACTGCATTAGGGGCCATTAATTTTGAAGCTGTCATTCGTTGTGTAACCATGTTAAGCCGTGTCACGGAATGGGTGTAGTTTAGGGGGGACATAAAGGATGCGGACATATGGGATGAATTAAATGCTAATGACGGTAAAGCCCTTGTAAGCCAGATCTTACTGGGAATTTTGACAAAATTGTCTCTGCACGGACTTAGACTATCTGACATCAGTTGAAGTTTAAAATTAGGAAGCGTCTTTGTTTTACTGTTTTACCATTCTCATAAATATTGTGATATTCACTTGTAAACGTAGTTTAGTTATGGATGAAAACAAAACGATCAGCATTGTGATAAAGTACGCGTTTTCCTTTGACACTCGGTCTACCAATAATCAACATTAGTCTAGAAGTTTACGAAAAGACTCCATACACTTTCCAAAATCCCTTTACGAATACACAAATATATGAAGTTGCCAGTATATCGCTAACTGTAGGTTTAAATGTAAATGTTGAGAATGCCGTGTTTATCTCGGGCATTAGCTAAATAAATCCTCCCTTAATGTAATTTTGAAGACAAGTGTTGCCCAACCGTCCAAAATCACGGTATTAAATTTCGTAATAGGAGAGAATTTAAACACGCTGTTGTTCAGCCTGAGCGTTTACAATTATGAATAAATTTTAGTTAATTGTAAATGTTTTCTAATTTTATTCGTTGCAATACAGCAATGCAAATGGTTTTTAAGTCTAACAAACAAAAATTTGTACAAATGTAGGTATGCAAAACATTTAAAAATATTGTATTTTTGTTTTATTTCAAAGAACGTGAAGCATATATTTCTGTGTTCTCTTCTTTTTTATTTTGTTTAACCGCTAGTTCTTGCTTTTTAATTGGTTTTCCTTGTTAAATACATTGCTAGCAAAGAATGGGTGCTTACTAAAAAATTTATTTAATTGTTAATATAAGTTTGGGATATTTCCAAGACTTTCTTGATAGTCGTCGCAAACAGAGTAAAATATCTTCTTACCTAAGTTTGAACGGCTCATACCCTTTTTTCAACAATTCTCAGTCTCTGTACCTTAGGCGACACAGGTATATGTTTTGTTGCAACCAAACCCTTTTCAAACTCTTTGGAATAGAAGTTTGTTTACCGGGAATGAGGATCTCTAATGAAACAATGATTGGTGTGAAAAGGCTCATATCGCGGAAAATATAGTTATAAAAATATAATTATCAGCACTCAGCAAAATACATAAAAAATAACAAGTTTATTAACTTCTGGAGGGGTAACAGGTAGTTCGAAAATATGTGTACATAAACATGTGAGCTTTATATTTTTCAGTTCGAATTTAAACTTTTGGCGGTTTCTAAGTTTCCCGAAATAAGTATATAATATATAAGCCATACAATTTTTTATAGGTCAAATTATATTTATTTTCAAAACTTGAAGCGAAGCTTTTACTAGCTTCCTACGTGAGATATTAATTAATTCTGAAATGAATGAGCCGGGAGCGGGTCGAAATTTGACTTTACAAACTTCTGCCTTTTAACACAAAAATTCTGCTTTTTTACAAAAGAAAAGTTGATAAAGAAGAGAATTTGACTCGAAATAGTACAGTTTGACCCAGAATATTTCATTTCTACTGAAGCGATTTAAAAAATTCTTCCAATGACCCTGAGTACATACTTCTGACAAATACCTACCATTTTTGTACTTAATTTATATTTTTGTTTTAGTTATTTCATTGAAATTACTTTTTATTTTAATTTTCAATATTAGTTAAATGAATTAATTTTAATTATACACAAATAGAAATCAGTAGAAGTAAAATCTGGAAACGGCTCATAGGAAAAACTTCTCCCAGCATTTTAAGCTATCACCTTTCTTTCTGTGCCGTCCATAAGCTATTTTAAATTTAAAATCGATCTTACTCGTCCTAATGCGAAGAAAAATGTAAAAATTATCGTTTCCGATTTGAGTAACCAAATCGAACTTCAACCAGGCAACTCCAAAACATCTCGCCAAACTGCAATTGGTACCCCATTTCTGTCCTACTGGTCTGTCCTAATAAACCCCTCAAATCTGGACTGGAAATCATGCCAAATGCGCATATTTGAATACCAAACCTCAAACATAATAGAGTGTCCCGCCGCCATGAGCATGACTGAGCATAAGTGTTGCAATTTGTTTTGTTCCACAGCCCGCACCCTAAAAAGAGTTTTCGCTGTTTTTTTTTTGTGTCTAGTGTGTCTCCTTAAAACAAATTTGGCCATTCAACTGTTCCAACACACATGCCTTGCTGTAGTGTATGCTCAGCTCATGCGGTGCAAACATTTAATCAATTTCCATATTTCCATGTGATATCTCATTCGTTTAATCAAAATAGGTTTCACGAAGGAAATATATATTTTGAGAGATTTGCGCAGTTGTTTTATTATTTTTTTCTTCCTCCCATTCGTCTTAATGGAGGACATATGTGCGACCGCAATTGTATGCCCACCACCCGCAAACTCCGGGTGACATTTAGTGTCAATTTATACACTTGCATGGTTCCACGACCGACGGCGGCGGCGCGGCAGAGACACGTTTAGGTATAGGTAAGGTATTCATCTGAAGGCAGGAAAAACATTTCCACACAATCGATTTAATGGTAATGAGATTTCTATGCTCACTCTCGAGATACATTTTTCTTTGCCCCAGCGAGGGGACTGTGCTGACTGGTTGCTGTTGTTGGTGGTGTTGTTTGTTCACCCTTTATTTTGGTGACAATGGCGACGATGATGACGACAAAAAAAGCACGACGACAAGGAGGACGACCACGACAAACGACTACGACGACCTACCGACGGTGTGATGGTGACGGCCGTCTCTCGCTTGGATGTTTGAATGAGAAGCGCAACACAAAGCACTAAAGTTGCCAATGTTGAGTTATTGAATGACAATGCCGTTCCCTCAATCCGCGCCGATCACTCTACCTCTGTGCGCGGATGAGGAGGAGAAATTCAAACATGGAAAACGTTCGCACATTTCCAAGGGCAATGTCGGCGGCTGGGGAGGTGCGACGACATCCACACACCGTCATCGCTGCAAATTTACATTTCGCATTTTCCGAGTTTTTTTCCCCCGTTTTTCTTCATTTATTTGTTCCTGCATAGTCGCGCGCTTTCCTGTTTCGTTCCTTTTTTTTAAGCCGTCTTCAGCAATTTTTCTTTCTTCTGTGATGTTATCGCTGGAAGATTTCCACTAAAGAGCAATCATGTTGATGATGATGATGATGATGCCGCTGTACATATAAAATGCATTCCATATGTACTCGTACTCGCACCGCGACGGGGAGAGAACAAACTGCCTGCGCGCCGCTGATGAGCTTTGAATCGCTGAGACTAATGCTAAGTCGGTTGGTGTTAGTATGGTGGTGGCATTTCAAAGAACATGACCATTTGGACAACCGCAGCAGAACCATCAGCAGCAGCAACAGCAGCAACACAACACAAGAAGTTCACCCGGCTTACAGTGGGGGGGATATATATATACAGCGAACCAAAGTATGACATATGAATAAGGAGATGGTCCAGCGTTCACAACATATGCAACGGGCTCACACCGGGGAGAGCTATGCGCTGGAGCACAAAGAACAAGTCTTCCGGAGTTTCGGTCCTCGGAAGACTCTCGCGGGGAATTTATGTACGAATTCATATTGTATTAGTGGCTTGTCGGGAGGGCGAACGGCCCAGCTGCGGCTGTGAGGATTCGCGCATTTACACCTAGCAGGCGGTGGTGTGTGTGCGTTTATCGATGGTGAAACTGTTAAATAAATTACATTGATTGCACGACTTCAATGTTCAATTTCAACATTAGATAGGACAATGAGAATAAATCACGAATTAGATGTGTTGCACATTGCGAAGGGACACAACCAGAGGCGAAAAACGAAAAACGAAAAGCGACAAGCACTGTATGCGGCTTAGAAAGAGGGTGTGTTCGGTGTTTGCCAGGTGATGACGAGATGTACAGCCGATCTTGTCAAACAGAAGAGGTCCAATGTGGCTGCCTTTAGGTATACCAACAGAAGAATAAGTACGTGTTAGGAGGCTGATCTTCAGTCTTGTTCGTTGTAGAAGCGAGGTGTAGGTGTTCTCGGGAGGACAATCTTGCCATCGCGGAAGAGGTGCACATCAAAGTTGAGGGACCTTCCAAGGTATGCGGCTAACGCTTTAAAATTCAAATTGTTACATGAAAACTTCTGGAAACTACTGTCTTAGGCAGCCATCGGATTCTATGAAATATTATCTAGGAGCCACTTTAACGTATGGGTACATTTTTTGCACAACACTTCAGTTTTGGAGTGCTTTAAAAAATGGCCCAGCCATGACCTAATTGTAGTTGGGAACTAAATTAAATAAAAAATAGCAATATTCCTTTGTCGAACAGTTGATTCTGCTAATGGATCAGTTAACGTTTCTGTAAAATGATGGAGTGAAACGCATGTTCCCAACTTGGACACCAATATCTGCTGTAGTATGTAATGGAAAGACTGCACCGTGCAATCGTTGAATACGGCGACTCATGTCCTCAGCATCGCTTTCTTCCCAACGACATTTCACAACCCACATTGCAATAAAAGAAAGGGTCAGATGACTTTCTTAATGCAAATACTAACATGTCCTACCTATCAGTACACGACTTAGGTACTAAACAAATTACTTCAATTTTAAATCCAACCACCAAACCGAGAAGAACCTTTCGGGTCTCTAATTAAGTAAAACAAAAGAGTCCACAAACGAACTGGGTTTTGGTGGTCAGGCAGTTTTATAAGAAACTCTGTGCTAACTTCTCTATAGGTCCTCTGCGAAGAAGATAGTATCGACCAACCATACCTGACGTTAACATTAACCTATGGCTATTGTTAAGAATATTAAGAACAACCTCTGCTTGGTGTTTCGACCAAAACTTGCTTCCTACTTAAGGGTCCGATTCGATAACAATTTTCTGCCCGAGTAAGTAAGTAGCACCTAACTAGTTAAATTGTTACTTAAGGCAACTTAAGCACATAAACCAGCAATAAAAAGAACGAGTAAGAATTCTCATTACACTTTCTTTTACGCTCATACCTGATACCTACTGCATTCCAACGAAATTGTACAATTCTGCCTACAACCAGGAGCCCACTGTGCAGATATTAATTGCGACCCCGTGTAGGTGGACATAACCCAAACCCTCTAAAGTCTAAACCATTATTTCCGCAACGAGCCGATAGAAACAAGTAAAAATCCTCGCTGCAGGCGCAAATTCTAATTTCCATTAGTGAACTCACTTCAAGACCGATCTTACGACACTTTCAAAAAAGAAATTCTCCCGTCCGAAACGAGCTTGAATTTAACTCTCAAGCTAGTTAAATCTGTGAAAGAAGAACAAGAGCGGAGTCTGCCTGCCGACAAAAATAATAAACTAACATAACAAAACATGACAACCGTTTACACCGGCAAACAGTTAAACTAGAGGAAAACTCACTCGGCTACGGTGTCCGAGGTGTAACTCTTCTCTGTTCTTTTTTATTTCGTACCAAAGGGGGCGCGGGCAAAGTGCCTCAAGTTTGCCTTTTCAAGAGTCCTCATCATCAAGTCGAGTATATCACCATGAGCAGCGTAGCGCACACACAACACCACGAGAAAATTCTATTTTATAGATCTGCGAGTAAGAGTGTAGTGAGTTTTCAAGTGTTTTGCTTTAGCTGCCGTTCGACTGAATAGATACACATACGCGACGCATCAAAAGTCCAGATTCAGGCCGTGACCAATGCGAGGAGGCTGAGAGAGGTAACAAAAAGAATACGAAGAGGCATCAAATCATACCAACTTGACATTATTTCGAAGAGTGGCCGCGGTCTGTTGTGATTTTATGAGTAGCATCATAGTATGCAAACGGAATTTGACCGTTCCCTTGGTGTGTACACGAAATATTCTACGAAACCTTTGGGTTGTCAGTTGTGTGAAGAGAAAAAAAGGAAATAATAAGTCGGCGTGGGATACGTTTGAATGGTACAAGTCGACGATTGTAATTTGCGTCGTGAATGTGACATTAATGCGCGACTAGTTCGCTTCTGGGTAGGTAGTGTGTCGAGTGCTGAAGCTCATACAGTCATACCCCTAGCGGTGCGGGACGACAAGACAGCAAATGAACTAAGACATCTCGTTGGCTTGATGGATTTATGACGGGCTAACTGCACCAGCTACTGGGTTGTAAATTTGTTATAGTTCGTTAGAATATTTTACGTTCAGGCGAATACGTAATTATGGGGATAGATTGAATGTAGGCGAAAATCGGATAATTTTGTTGAGCTTATGGGGGGGGGCACGTTTTTTCGCAAGCTAAACTTTTGTTTGCAGTTTTTCCGACGTTCCATTGCTTCGCATAATAAACTGTATCAATCAGATGATATTAACCGTGAAAATTCAAATGCAGCGGACTAGCTCAGGGAGCAATAAAACAAAAGAGTTGAGGTGCGAACTGGGGTTTGATATTCTAGTGCAATACGTGGCTGGCAATGTTGAGGATCTTTACTTAAACCGACAACCACGCCATTTTGCAATGAATAGAGACGAATTTTCGAAGATCAATGGACAAAATATCACGTAACTCAAAATAATTGCAGGAGCTGTGATATCAGAAGTGGCGACTGCTGTATACCCGCCCAAACTAGGAAAGTCTTATCAAAGCCCAAACATAATCAGAGTGGAATTTGAATCAATTTGTACTTATGTGTAGACACCGAAAATGAGCTCAATTGGTACTTTTCCAGAAGCTGGAACTCGGCCAGTATATCAAAAACTTCGATTACGAATCTATTTCAACTCCCTGGTAGATCTTTTTTGCAGAAATCATACCAAATCATCAACAACCCCTTATATGTACCCCGTCTACGCAGAGTACCGATTTCAATGATACTTTGAACTGTTGAGCAACTGATGTAGGCTATAAAACCATCGGTTTGCATATCAGCTAAATATGCTAAATACCTGAATTTGCATTACACAATCCACCCATAAGCACTGCCAAATTTGGATGCCTAAAACCACAACGCCCCACCCAGTTTAACGCCAGCAAGGCTTGCGAGAAAAAAGATTCCACCGTCGTGAAATGTCAGCAGTCAAGACACATCCAAATATGCGTACTTCAAGCGAACCCACACACAATCCACTCAAACGCATTCATTCAAATTGATAGCGCAAACCGTGATGAGAGCAGCCACTGCATATGCACAGTCGAGCGAGGCTATAACCTCTCCGCTTTCGGGCATAAGTCTTATCTTGGCAACTATCCCAACAGTAGGTATGGCCAAGCGAAATGGGTGCGAATGTGGTTAGTCCGAGTCCGAGTACGAGTACCCATATATACCCATTTCAATGTCATACAGTCCAGCAGACAGATATTTGCTAAATTGGACAGAACATAAAGGTACTCGTTGCATACCGTACCAGATGAATGGTAATTAGCAACCAAGGGACACAACCGATATTAGACGTTCTCTTTTTCGTGTTGCAATTATGATAATTTTTCCTATATATACACAGCAGTGGCTCTCTCAATCCACCCTGATATCACCACCTGTCCTGGTACTCATTACTATGCTAGTCATATTCTTTAACATCCCCCACCGCAACAGCAGCGAGTAGACAAGCGAACACGTTCGCTAGGAAAAACACAATTGATTTTCATTTCGCTTCATGCAGTTTTGCAGCAGCAACTGCAACAAGCACAAGACAATTGTTTGCGGTAACTGAACTCCAGAGAGTTACTACCGTGTGCTAGATGAATGGACAATGGTATCTGAAACATTTGAAATTGTGGAAAAAAAAACTAAACACAAAACAGGCAGTTGTTGTTGGTTCTGGGTCTCCTCTCACTCATGTCTATCAGCAATTCGTCTCTGTATTGTCTTCGATGGCATTGTGTTGTTCCATTTGAATGGTTTATGCTCGAGTGAAGGAACAACATCCATCCGTCCGACGGTACAACGTCAGCGATTGAATTGTTTTCCTCGATGGCGCAGAGAATGCACCGCCGCCGCCAACATTCAACGAAAGGATCACTTTTCGCATTTTGATGTCCGAATTTTTTTTTCTCGTCCCGGCATTACCTACACTACACCAAAGGTGGTGTGTACTTTGTCTGCCAATTGGCACAATTATAGAGATATTTTAATTGGCTCGAAACAACGCGTGTAATTGCCGCGAACAGAAACAGCAAAAAAAAGGACACCTCGTGTGATTTAATTGTGTCAAAAGGCCAACGTCCACCATAAACAGACAGTAATCCTACCCAACTTTGGGTGGCCATTAAAAAGGCCAACCTAATTGATGTTGTCTCTCCTTTTAGCCTGTAAGCCATATCTGCGGATAATCTGAACACTATGTCATAACACCGCTTAGATACCTACCACCTGTTAACATTTTCGCCTTTTCGGGGTGAAAGCGTTTTTCTTCTCTTTTTTGTTGTCGCGCAACACACTCAGACTCAGACTCACCTGCAAAGAGAGAGAGAGAGAAAAAAAAGTTATTAATGCAATTTAATTGATTTATATATTGAATGAATTTATTGAGGAGAATTTTTGATTTGTGGCTTTTAATTGGACATAGTCAATGAATAGACGAAAACGCAAACGAACGAGTTTTACACCGACGACGAGAAAGGAGACAATTTTTCTGTGTCTCGGTGTCCGTCGAGATAAGCAACATGCAGCGTACAAGGTATTATGCCAAAGGAGTGTGACTTGCTTGACTTGGGCCCCCCTTCCGCGCTTGTGCTAAGTAAGTAGTTTAAAAAGTCGTGAGAGGACATTCGATTTGGCTTTGGTTTCGTGTGGCTTTGTGTATTGGAGGAGATGTCATAATCGATTTAGAAAGTGCGCACTTTTTGGAATTTCGATTTTC
Source organism: Cheilosia vernalis (assembly GCA_949126925.1). Lineage (NCBI taxonomy): Eukaryota > Metazoa > Arthropoda > Insecta > Diptera > Syrphidae > Cheilosia > Cheilosia vernalis. The sequence continues at coordinate 12,232,871 of OX421362.1, forward strand.
GTTTTCTCAACATATTTCCTTCCGTGTCCCGTCGAGTGTTGACGATTTTTCAGGACGATTATGTCGTTGGAGACATGTCACGGTACTTTCTCAATAATTTATACTGGTGCGATGCGTAGGTATACGGGCGTATTTCTGGCGAATTGATTGAGTGTGTTTGCAAGCGGGGATGTCTCAGAAAAGTTCCCCCTTTGAGAGGTGGCTTTTTGAAATTGACGGCTAGTTGGGATGCAGGTCAAAATAGGCTCAATTCAATGTTGGCAAGAACGCCTCCTAAGAATCAAGTAGGGAAGACGCCAATTGTACCAAACGGGGAGAGGGGGTATGCCTCAATTTGTTCATCGGAAAAGGAGTGATTTCATACACGAAAATGACACCCGAACCCAGGGACAGAGCAAACAACAAATCTCCTTCGGAAGCAGTTGGTGTACCTATTGAATTTTTAGCTCTTACGAGGAACATGCATTTTAGAGTACTCAGGCTTCCTTCTTATAAATTGTTGGACTCTAACCTCCACTACGAACGATGATTCTTATCGCGTAGAGTGCTAATCAGTTTTGAAGCGGATCTAGGTCCGATTTAGTGTCAGAAGTTTCATTTGGTGGGACTAGAGTTATTCTTAGAAAACCATGGCAAGCTAACCCCTTTCTACGCCCTCAATTTTGCAATAAAGTTTTCCCAATTGGTAGATGTATTGACTAACTTATGCCAATTCAACCTTTTTCTAACCTCTCTTGTAACTCATTTCCTGATACCAATTTCCACCTTCGCTCCCACAACCCACAATCAGGATGTTTTTGTCTGAACTGGACACAGCGATTAACTTCTATTTACGATCCCCTTCAGTGCATGCGCCAATAAATATCGATAGTTAAATCCCGCCATATCATGCGACAGCGCTGCTGTATGCGAACACAGTTTTAACATGGCCCATTTGAGCAGAGCGCCGCCAAAAGCAATAAAATCAATTTCTAAGCATCCGAAAGGACAACTTATCGGGTAATTATGTCAGGATTCCATTTGCATTCGATTCAATTCGCACACAGCCCCCGTCCGATATTATATTATAAACATCCGATAGTTATGACCGGAGCAGTAGCAATAATAAGAATAATAATGGTAGTAATCAGCCGGTTTGTGTCAGGGAGGGCTTACTTCAAACCTCAGTTGCGAGTGCGGTCACAATTTACACTTTGTATGGCGGATGGTGGATGGTTATCGATGTGCTGTTTTATTTGTGTGCATAGTCAAGTCAGTGGTGGCGCGGAAAACGTGTAATCAAAGAAGTGGCTGTGTTTCTCTATTTTTTTTTAGAGAATTTTTCTCATTTAGCCATATCGGTTGAGCAATTAAAATATCTTAGCCACACACATGCGTTTGTGGCACGAAAAGCCAGCCAAGAGTGAGTTAAAGTCGACGGATACGGAATAGTTTGGCGGGAATGCAACTTTATTACCAATCGACGATTACAACGGAATTCTGGTAGCTTTCTATGGAGGTATTTGGATGGGGTTTTGGAAAGGGAATTTCGGCTAGAGCTGGCTTTGGGTGCTTGTCGATTTCTTAAGATTTTAATTAATTTGCGGTAGGTTAGCCGAAGGTAGGTATATACTGCGACATTTTTGTGAAATTAATACTTGGCTATGGGCATGGGCAGGTATTATACGTCGACATTCATCTAAATCGCAGTTGTAAATAAGGTATAATGTCAGAGCTGGTATTTCTGGTGAAGACCGACACAGCCGACACAGAGTCAATCGTTAAATGGGGAATTTCGAAGTCGGGTGTATGTCAAATATGTGAAGGCCTGTCTAGTTTAAATAGCGATGCTGGTACTTTTTTTTATGAAATAACGATTTTTCGACATGCCTTTGTTTATATGGCCTGTAGCGAGTGCAAGAATTTGGGGGAAATTTATACCCAAACCTGAGGTAGCTTGTGAAAGACAAGCAATCATTTTAGTGTGTATTGCAACGCCGTGCTGAATTATGACCAAAATGAGTAATTTTATGAACTGCCAGCTTATTTTATTTTTGACTCTCGCTGTTAAGTCAACAGATTGGTGATTGAAAGCAAAAGCGATGAGAAAATGACGAAATGCAACTATTCAACAGGGAAACATACCTTTTGGTTATGCCATCGAAAGGGCGCTGTAAGCAAATGCCACAAAACATAATAAAAAGAAAGACCTTAGGACTTGAGAGGTCAGCCGAGGAGCTTACAAATTTGACAATTATTTGAAGGCTTTCTGAAATAGTTTTGCCACATACAAGCCTTGAAATGCTGAGTGTCGTACTCTCGTATATAGTTATACCCCTAACCTAACTTAATCCACAAACCTTTTGCAAGGAGCCAGTTCAAACAAAATTGCATTACGCAAAAAATTATGCGATCTTAGAATAATGTGCTGATCACCCTATCGTTTCAAATCCATGTACTATAACAGGGCCTATTTTAATATTTATTTACTTCATACGCGCAAGTAAAACACAAGTCACTTCGATCACAATTTTATTTATACGTCCACCTCCTTTCACTGATTTACTTCGACTGACTCTTCATCTATAGGAATTGAGTGTCAATGCATATGAGGAGCTGAGCATAGGGTCCCTTCCCTACGGACCTGTTGCGCCATTTATTTAAATTTTTAGGGTGGATTCCGGACCACGAGGGTTTTGAGGGCAACGAGAAAGCCGACGAAATGGCCAGAATTGGCTCTAAAAATCCATTCACAGGACCTGAACCCTTCTGCTATATACTCCCAAATCGTCTATAAATTTAGCCATCACAAGATGGGAACACACAGAATGTATTTCATATTGGGAGAATATCCCAGGACTAGAACAGCCTTTCAAAAACGATGCCAACAGAATCTGAAATCTTATTAGGCATGGATATCAAAAACCTTACTGGTTTCTTCACAGGACATCACGACCTACGATGTCACCTAAATAAAATAAATTTAACCGACTTTTCACTCGTGTGTTTTTGTATCTTGCAGAAGACGAGACAGCTGAGCACATAATATGTGAATGTTCTTTAAATCTTTTAAAGCTTTCACTAACTATAAGATGTAATCCTACTGTGAACTTATTTTTTGAAATAAATAAATAAATGTTGAGTGTCGAGCCCTACGCGGAATCAGAAGAACTATCTTCTAGAGGGAGCTTCTGAGCCCTGAAAAGATGAGGAAGTCATCTGACAGCAGTTTGATTAACTTTGTTAGAAAAGTAGAGAACCTGCTAGCCGAAACATTATTCTGGTCCTATGGCTAGGGTTGCTAGATTCAAAAATACGAAAAGGGGCGCAGCGTGAATTTTTTTTAGGGGGTACAAGTGTTCAAAAAGGGGGACAAACTTTCTTTTATTGTTGAACACCAGAGTCAAAAAATGTGAAATAAAAATAAGTTTCATTAGATACATAAGGTACATATTTTAATTTATTTTTGCATATTAGGAAAAAGCACCAACATTATTTATGTACATACTTTATTTAAGAGAAACAAAAGTAAATAAATAAGTATTCAACTAAGTAAAATTTTGTTTTTTTGGTTTTAAAACAAAAACTGAAAGAGAGACAGATGACGGTACAAAACAAAAACGTACAGGAGAACAACTTAAGCACGTGAAGTTAGATGTAGTTCATGAGTGGATGCATTCAGCGTTGAAAGTTTTCTTGCACTTTAAATGGATGTGTTCACAGAGAATCTGGTTAAAATATTTCCAAAATTTTCGATTAAATGCTTTCTTTTATTGAATTTTGACTTAATATTAGTATTAGGGGACAAAGAGCATTTTTGTATGAAAAAGGAGTACGTCTGGCATCCCTACCTATGGCACAGTAGATCTTATGGGTCGACATGCTTTTCATCGCTCGTACAAAGTCAGAAGGTTTAAAAAAAGAAAAATAAAAACCCATGGCCTTGCGAATGGCATCCTGCTTTGATCTATGTTTTGCTCGAAAGTCAAGTCGTTAGTGTGCTCCATCTGTTGGATTGTTATTTAAAATCACATGCCATTTACAACGTGACAGATCTCTCTTTAAAGATAAATACAAATACTGTGCCATATAAAACAAAACGTATACTTCGTCACCAATCGAATCGAGTCTCCATCTCAACACCTAGTACCATCTCAAAATTTACTACTAATCAATTAAAATCGCAAATCACACCCACTCACCAACGGCTACAAGCAAATTAAGCTACTTTGCTCGACAGCCATGCACAAGCACATCCCATATTTCTGATTGAAAATAAAAGAATCCAACTACGGCTAAATGAAAATTAAAACAATAAAACATCATTATAGCCGAGCGTTTATCCTTTTGTTGGTTTGTTCAATGGCAAACTATCTGTGTAGCCAAACTATCGTATGTATCCGCCGCGCTCATTGAAAACCAATCGATCGTGGGTGATAATAGCACAAAATAATTATTATATCTATACGTGTAGCTATATCGGTATCTTTAACATGCTTTAATAGAATTTATTTTTATCCCAAAGATTGTTTGGCTTCTTTTGTTTGGATTTTGTTTCGGTTGCGCTTGGCTGTGCGGTGCGTTGTCTCGTAAATTCTCATTTAGACACACGAGCCGACCATGAAACAACGCACTGGAACGAATAGAGTCCTTGCCCTTTTTTTATTTACCAGATCCAATACAGCAAGTAAACATAAAATAGAACCAACAACAATTTCGTATATAAATACTTTTGTAAGATTTACGAATGAATTTGCATTTTGTATAGCTTGGGGCGATTTTTAGGATTTCGCTTATAATCGATGCGTGGGTTGACCAGGAAAACAGAAACAAACGAGAAATATTATTGCTTTTGAGTTGGGTGTGTGTGCGCGTGTGGTCGTTATAAAATGTGTGTAATTAGGTATCTGTTGGAATTTATTGGAGTGGTGATTTACACGAAACTGGAATATGGTAAGTGGAGAGGTCTTCTTTGGAGCAGCAGATATCCTTTGGACCAGATTGTTGTGAAAATGATTTCGATGACAGATATAGGTGGGTAAGGGGATCTGTATTAATGCAGTCAATTAAACTATGAGAAGGATCGATGCGGTCTCGACAATAGTTGAAGGCGTCTTTGACTTTATAAATTCCGAGCAGTTAAGAGTGATGAAGGGAATGACAGTATTCCGTCATTGAAATGTGTAAGAGTCTTCCTTTTTTTTTCTCTAAATTGTGGAACGAAGAGTGGTATCTCTAAGGGGGAGGTAGTACTAGTGAAATTGATTGAGCAAGAATCTTCCTCGTCAACGGCCTAACTCCTGAATACCGTCCAATTCAAGAGGGTGAACCAAAACCATCATCGAAAGCTCTTAGTAGCAGCCCATCGTTAACAAACTCGCCGATGATCTTTACTTACTTACACTTATGTGCTATATCCCCTTGTGGGTCCTAGGGCATCTACAACGCCTATACGCGCCATCGTGTGCGATTTCTGACAATTTGCCTCAGCTCTCGCCAACGCTTTTCTAGTTCTCGACTGTTCTACGCCATTGTCTTATGGGACCGCCGCGTATCCTGCCATTCTGAGTAGGTAAGCGGATTCCATTGCATCGCATGGTAAGCTATGGACATGGCAATTTTTCGGAAAGTGTGACCAATCGACTGCCACTTTCGTCTTTGTATGATTGTGCCAATAGGTTCATGGCCGGTTCTCTTTCATAGAGCTGTTCGGTTTGGCCAGCAAATTAAGATATTACGCAGGCACCTATTTCCGAACGCTTGCAGCTTTCTTTTGGTAGTAGTGATCACTCTAAAAGTAGTACATCCATAAAGCAGCACGGACTCAACGTTGGAATAAAACAGCCCTAGCTTGGTGTTTAAGCTAATTGCATTACTTCGCCAAATTTTAGATAGCAACCCAAGCGCAGACTTCGCTTTACCTATTCGGCTGGCTATATCCAGTTCGGTGCCGCCATCGGTTGAGTCAATACTCCCAAGGGAAGGTATTGGAAACTCTCTACCGTCTCAACCGTTTGTCCAGCAATGCATATACTAGTACGAATTGATGAGTTAGGTTTCAGGCTGATCATTTTAGTTTTTTCCGACGCGACGTCTGCTTCCCTCTTCACATTTGCTCTCATTTGGTAAAGGTCAATTATTCTGCGAGATAGTAGGCATACATCGTCAGCGTAGTGAAGGTGTTTGAGTTCAGATATAAGATCCATCGAATTCCTCCATTTCCCATCGATAAAGCCGCATTTGGCACATCGCTGATCACTAACAAAAACAATATTGGTGAAAGAACGCAGCCTTGCCGAACCCCACTTTGGACTTCGAATTTCTGAAACAGCTTTCCCCTGTGCAAAACGTGACATGTGGACCCATCGTTCGTAGCCTTAATAATTGCTATTAATTTATCTGGGATACCTACTATCCTGCGCAAGGCACGCCAAGTAAATTCCCGATTCACACTATCAAACGCCGATGATCTTTGCAGATCACTGATTCATTCACAGTGTCATCATTTTTAACGTCCTTTTACAAAATTAAAAAAAAGCCAACTGATCAATGTTACCATTTCCGTCCAAATTGCCATACATTTATATTTCCCTTGTGAAACCATTTATTCGCGTCAAGTCTGCTATATCAGTTTGATCATCGATTCGCAAGGAATACAGTAGCGGTACCACAAGGCTCTTTTCTAGGGCCTTTCCTATATTTTTCCATTATAATGAGCGCCTAAGAACTGCTTCCAATTATGTCCAGAAGCTTCCTTTTTAGCTATGCGCACTCGACATAGCATTATCCTTTCAATTTCAATGTGTCCCCCCAAAATAAGAGCTACAAATCTTAATTTTTATGACACCACCTAAAAGATAAAAAAAAACTCTTCAGGAATTTCCTTATATCCGCAACAATGTCCACCTGAGGACAATAAAATGTCAGCTGTAATACCATCCTCGCCGGCACAGCATGACCGCGCGATAACCTCCTTCGTAAGGGTTTTCAATTAATTTCACTCGTTCTCATTGCGTTGTCCACACTTCATTTCCCCTTTTGAATTTTCGAAATGTCATCATCGTTCGAAAACCAGAGGTGTGTACCGAATCAGCAGAAATGCCATCATTTCAGCCGAGTTCAATGGCTTCGCTATAAATCTGTGCACAACCTACCAGCGAAAAACAAATTCACCACAAGAAGGACAACCACTAATTAATTGCCATTTAAATTATTGACAGCCAGCCGAAAGAGCGAACGATACAATCTGATCGGAAAGGATCGGATCGGAGTTTATTGGATTAGCAGGAAATTTGGTCTTCTCTCTCAAACGGTTAAGAAGTGTATATACGAAAAAAGCTTTTTTAATTGTGGTATGAATACTTTTTTAATTGGTTATTTGATATTTGGATTTGGATAATTTTTTGGGGGAAAATTAATTTTTCGATATTTTTCCCAATAATTTGTGTGCGCACTACGTACCTACATGAATGGATGCTTGCAAATGCCACACGGAGCCGCATTTGGTAATCGATTGGTCCAGCCAACAGCGAGCACTAAGTGGTATTTGCATACAGATCATAGATGCGGAGAGCGAAAGCCACGAACCGCCGCGCGCCGTCAGCCGTTTTACCTCTATACCCCAGTCAGCAGCAGCATTCAGCTTTGAATAAGCAATTTACCAAATTTATGGAATTTAATGAAGTATTTTCGCCGCGGATCATATTTCACGGCGCACCGGGAAAAGAGCGAGAGAATCGATTTGGGTGTGGCCACGATTACTCTGCGAGCATACAGACTCATTTCACGTTGTATATGAGGTTCAAAGATGGCAAATAAATTCAGATGTGTGGATAGGATATATATACATCTCGGCATTCAGTACAAATTGCGTTTAATCTAAGCAACGCTTAGTTGGATGTCATCGTTTGAAATTAAAGATCAAAACGTGCGGTACACTTTTGCTGAGTGAGCGCATGTTTAAGGACTCGTCTCGCTGGAGAATGGGTCCCTCCCGCAAGGGGAGGGACATGCGATTGCACGACACACTGGGAGAGTATAAGGCGCATGCACGTGATGTTGCACCTAATGCTCAAGCCATACACCTCGTATGCATTAAGTAGGAATTCGGATTTAATTCCCTCAACCGTGTTGGATTGATCAAAATTTATTCAGGCTACATTGTCGCCTCGCTTGTTATGAATGAGCAGATGGGTATAAATGCGGCGGACGTATATGGTTGGGCTTTACTTAGTTGCAAAACCGATTTTGGAGTTGTTGTTAACACTAATGCGATACGAAAGACTATCGGATTAAGAAGCCGTGTATAGTGTGGATTTAACTGTCTGTCGCCAGTCAGCTTTGCAGTTGGCAGTTTGTAAACACAAACGTATCTCTGGCAACCTCCCAAGTGGGTATACTGATGCGATTGGTACGTACTTGTTGAAGAGGTAAAATGAGGTAGACGTTAACGCTTCCTGCCAAAAAATTCAATAGAGTTTGGGATGCCATACGATTTCGTTATTAGAGATCTGAGCCAGAAATGAACAGCTGAATTGTATTATGAGTGTCAATGGAGAGGAAGCGATAATTCGATTGGTAAATTGAATCAAATTGATTTGAATCGTAAAATCGACTTGAAACGCGGAAGTTCCTCTACCTCTAAGCCGCTACCTCTTTAAATAAGTAGAGGTATGGTCCTCTATTGGTATTGAAATCTTTACCTTTGTGTTTGGTAAGTTTGAACAAAATATTTGAACGAAGACTGCATTCTGACGTTCTACGAAACTTCGTCTTCAAATTGGTACCTATTTTATAAAGCTCGATTTTGAAATATTACCGCCATTTACGTGTAGCCTGTTTTTGTAACGAAGTTGAGTTAATTTAGTTCAAAAAGGGAACCAATCTTTTAACGTTTCTAACCGAAGTATAGGTATAAGTATAAATACAGGTATAAGTATAAGTAAAAGTGTGAGTATAAGGATAAGTATAAGTATAAGTATAAGTGTAACTATATAAGTATAAGTTTAAGTGTAAGTATAAATATAAGTATAAATATAAGTATAAGTATAAGTATAAGTATAAGTATAAGTATAAATATAGGTATAAGAATAAGTATAGGTATAAGTATAAGTATAAGTGTAACTATAAGTATAAGTATAAGTATAAGTATAAGTATAGGTATAAGTATAAGTATAAGTATAAGTAGGTATAGGTATAAGTATAAGAAGTATTAGTATAGGTATAGGTATAAGTACAAGTATTAGTTTAAGTAAAAGTATAAGTATAAATATTAGTAAAAGTAAAAATATAAGTATGCAGTGTGAGTATAAGTACATATAACTATAAGTACAAGTCAAGTCATAAGTAGTATAAGTCTGAGTATAAGGATTTCGCATATATTATATTATATAGTCCACCGTTAAAATAGCATGCTTGAGTGGGGAATAATAGTAGCCAATTCGGCGGCGATTATTGCAAAGGCTCCTCATATAACAAGAGACCTTCCGCAATCACAGGGACAAAAGGGCTGTAGCTTATCGTCAGATTTGGAAGTTGGAGCCCTGGTAATGGTCGCCACCACGTGGCTGTATCATAGGGCATATATATTTTTATCTATACACCAATTTCCGCACCACTGACATACGTAATAGTTGCTTACAGCTGCGATTCAAATGGCTGTGAAAATTAAGGAGAAACCCCCAGTTCACACGCCAACTCTTTTGTTTTGCGCCATAAGTCAACCGGCCGATACTGCGTGTCACAAGATGTTTACCCAACATAATTGCTGACATAATGAGAAGTGATGACCTTTTCCCCTTGCTTGGTAGTTGGTTGCCCACACCAAGGGGATACCAAACCGCTCCCCGCACCAAGAGGTAATCTGTTTTATTTTTTGCCTGTTCATTTTTGGTCCGCAATAAGCCACAGGTGAAACGAGCTCAGGAGCAGGCCAAATATTCGCGCGCTATAAGAGCTCACATTAAAGCGCATGTCAAATATGTGTCCAATTAGAAGGCCAGGTGAATTTTATGTTACACATAATCATGTTCCTTACTCTGCATGATTTTGTGGTTCCCGTTTATATAAACTTCAATTTTGCCCTAAACAGGAGAAAAAAAAAACTTCCTCTTGCCTTTATTATCTCATTTTGTTGGCGGATGGGTAATCAAGCAAAAATTATATCTCACAGCATGTTGGCTTCATTTGGCTGAATAACAGCGGTGCTTCGGTTTGGCTGTTGCGTATACTGCACGTTGAAGGTGATGTGTGGTGTGCCCTGCGTTTGTTCTTTATTATTTGATTTACGTCACTGGGAGACCGCACCGCGCAACACTGATGCGCTCGGATCATCATCAGCAAAGAGGAATGACTGCGCGACCGAGAGTTGTTGTTCTTTTTTTTTTTTTGTTCACTTATACTGCGCCGGGGATATCTCTCTTTTGATTTCAACAATCAAATCATTCTTTAATTTTTATGACGCACCATGATGGTGCTGAAAGCTTTGGGTACTCGTTGCATGATGGTTGGTTTATCTTTTTATTTCTTGTTTTTGTTCGTCGAGCGTGGTTTGTTTTATTTGAGGTACCTTGGGCTGGCATTTAGTTTCCTGACCGGGTTTTGTGGTTAGTGGCTTTGTAATCACTGGAAATCTCTCCTCTGTCTCTTTCAATTTACCTTTATTTCGCATCTCAGTCAGGTACACGCAGAGAGAGAAAGGAAATAAAGTTTTTCTTAATGGGCACTTTTTGGTTATAATGACGACGATGATGATAGCTATCAGAGTTGGTAGTACCTGTGTGGACTGTTTGACAGCCCGGCAAGAAAATGAAATAAAATTTCCGGCCCTAACAGAGAGGGAGGAAGAAAAACAATCAATCTACCATCCGTCAATTCCGTAGCCCTGCTCTGTCTCGAAAATGCCACAGTACACCAAAGATGGGAATTTCAAATTATAGCAAGTACACACCTTTCTTCATTATGCGATCACTTATCTCGATACATAACAATTCTTTCCTTTTTTTTCGTTTTTGCTGTTCTTCTCCATCTGATTCCATTCGCTGCGGCATTCGCATAAAATTCTATACCTACTGCGATGGTTGTCTTTTGCTATATAACTGTTGAAATGCGGGGGGTGAGAGACGATGCGAGCAAAAGCTGTAATCCATCCAGAGAATGGCGGTTTTTTTATAGCAATCAACAGTACAGAACAGAGAACCGGCGCGGTATGCGCAGCGAAGACAACAGAACAAAAAAATCGTAAATTGTGATGAAATTAAATTTGTGTATCTTTGATCAAATAAAACTTGAAATATTTATGGATTATGTTTTGTAATTGCATGGAAAATGATTGTTGTGCGCACGTCACTCGAAGAGTGTGTCTGTGCGTTTTATTTAGTGGGAAGTTTAGCTAAGACACCGAGTGTGGTTTTGCATCCAATGGGGGATTTTTGTTTAGTTTGATTGTTGGTATGCTGTTGAACCTCTTAAGTGACTCCTAGTTTAAACTGGAAACGGTTTCGCATGAAAACGGTTTGTAAGAATTTTAGCTATATTCTTGAGGGTTTATGGATTCTAGCTCTAGTCAAGGTCTACTTAAAGAGACAGTCCACTTTAAACTAAATCGATCACTAAATGAATCAGCAGTAAGCTATTAGAAGTAGGCAAGAATCTGAGGTGAAATTGAGGATGGCGCGACCTCCATCTTCTGAAACGGCTTGCGTCCAATTGTGTAATACAATAGTTTACCGGCTGCTATACGAAAACGTGCACCAAATACATAAGGGACAACTCAATTACCGAAAATTCCTCTATTGTTCACCTAATTGGAAAAGTTCGTCAACTGAATATGCTATTGGAAGCATTTGTTTGTATGTAAGGAGGTGGCTGATGAAGCGGCTTATAGCCAAATAAACTTCAGCCAGTGGAGGGCTCGCATGCAGTGTCAATGAAAGGCACACTAGGTATCGAATATTTTTTGATTTAGAATAATATTTCGATCGAACTTGTACAGCCTTATTTTTAAACCCAGCGTAGAGTCTGCTTATCTTTACACACCTTACTGTTTAGTTTAGGGCAGTCATAAAAGGCATGCTCTATTGTTAAGCATGATATGAGTTCAATATGAAAACAGAGGTCTATGAAAGGCATTTCAAGGGATACAGATGACAGACTTCTTGGTATGAAGTTCTTGATAGATATGTGTGAGAATTTTTCTACTTTCGGAATGAGAACAACTTTAACAACCTTCCAAGGTGGCAAAAATGTCGTCAGATCAAGGCTCAAGTAGATGCCTGTGCGAAAGAGTATTGGACCAGAAATAAGGCAAACGACAGATCCATAATTAGTGTCATTGAGCTCAAGCCCAGTTAGACCAACCAGACATTACGAACGCAAGAAGCCTGGGACAAAATATTATATGAGGTTGTGCCCTTTCGGATGTATACAAGTTGAAAGATTCGTTCTGCAATCAAACAATATGAATGGGAAGTCGAAGAAGCCTGCGTATATTCTTCCTCTTGGCGGGTTATAGCTCCACTTATGTCAGATTTGACAAAATCCAAGAAGTACGTACACCTCTTAAAAGAAATTAAACCGCACCTTTAATAAGTCCCTTGACACCCATATGATAGATCTTACGGAGTTTTACCTTCAGGGTCTTTCAAAGGCTTTAAATGGACACTCACACGTTTATAGCAACGCTCTCAAATAAAATAGGACCATGTGTGAACTCAGTCCTTCATCGTGCGACACTTGAATGAAGGTCATCGTGTGGCCCGTGGGTGCCGCCAACTTTAACCACTTGGATACTTAGAACTTTCACCCGTATTCGACTGTCAAAAGAAGTCGAAAATGTTCGCCTAAAACGTGACAAACTTTCTCCAATTGCAGACCAAAACTTCCCCCCTCCACCCACTTCTTCCATACACTTGAGTAGAGGCAGAGCCATGATATTTTTATACATTTACCACAAACGTATACATTCCGACAACGACCCTCTTTCATGGTGGTACCTCCCTCCGTCATTTTAATATGTAATTATCTTTCATCTTGAATTGAATTTTATTGCCACAGAACTGCCAGTACTAAAAATACACAAGACACATCACAGACCGCCAGTCCATTATATTATACGTTTCCCTCCACAGTCTCAGTCCTGGGCATAGCCAGTGTGATCTGCAAGTAGGTACCTCTTCTCTCTATGCTCGGTTTGGTTTCCCTTTTCGTTTTTTTAGTTTATAATCCCATCCCAACTAGATTTTCACAACTAGCTATATCCCAATGGGTATAAGGCCCAGCCACACACTCTCCATTCAACGATGAGAACGAAACAACAGACGACGATGATGATGGCATGACCTCAATGGTAATAATAACCTATTATCAATGGTGGAACATCCGCCACCGCAAACAAGACCAAAACGAAAGGAAACTCAACTCACTACCAGTACATACTCATACTCGTATACTGGTGCACCACAAGATTGCTACTTATTTAGATGTCAATTTGTGCGCCTCATCGAAAGAGGTGCGAAATACCAAAAGCCGTTTGCAATTGGTACGTAACTTATGATGCGGAACGCTATACGCCAACCACAAACACTTCCACGCTTCCATATAAACTAATCGAAAGAAGCGCACACCCTAAACAAGGATCAAACCAAAGTCCATCATGTGGCTGAACAAAAAATCGTAAAAAAAAAATCGTAGTTTCCCTCCCCATCCATTATTTATGGCGCCAAAAAATCAGATAACAGCTGCAATTCACAAAAAGTAATTTCCGCTGATTTCCGATCCGTTGTGTTGGACTGGACGCGCGTATCGCTTTCCCAATCGATACCACTGCTGCGATCCTATTCGCGTTCGCTCTTAATCCGAACATGAAAGCGCGTTGACCACATGAGCGCATGAATGGTGAGCGCATGAGCTGTGGAGCAACAGAAAAAAAAAAAAAAAATAATATTGGAAATGGAAACATGTCTTGATGGACATGATGGACTCACAGAAGATGAGCACATGATGCAGAAGCATCAGGCAAGCCATCATCAGCACTTAACCGACCATGAAACATCTTTTGTGTGATTTTCATGGAATTTAATTCGATTACTGCTCTTTCTTGACCATGTATGCATTCTTCTCCTTCAAACTTGAGATAGAGAGGGAGTGCTATTGGTGCTGCCTGGCTTCGCATACATTTTGCGTAAATAGATGTTACAAATGGAATTGATGGGGTGCACCAATGTAAGTGGGTTCACACCGCAACTTCCTGGGCACGTACTCGAAGGAGAAAATTGTTTTGAGGTGTTACTCCACAATTTTGAGCTATTTTATATTTTTATGTTGATTGGATCAATGGCTCTAACCGCACTGATGTGCACTTGCTGTGGTTGCGCCTTGCGAAGAGGAGTAGGCATAACAAGAGCGGGGCTATTTTTTTTAGATGATCATAATCGATGTTAGATGGCCAGGCAATTTGGAGCTAATCCGATGGGCTTGTGGTGGTTTCTTTTTTCCATTCAGAAGCCATTCGGCGGAGGTTTGAAAATTTGATCTGTGTGGCTACGTATACTGGTTAGGAAAGAGTGAGGACTTCTTTTCCGATTTAGGAGCATAACTCCATCCCAAGGTGTATGGCAATTGCGGCGGCTTGTTTAGAGGAAAAATATTCACCTGCTGTTACACGTTTATAAGCCACGAGACTTGGTAATGGTAGAACATTTCCTTACCATGGTTAACTCAGCAGACTTGTTTTTCAAATACCTACTCTGAATATGGTTGGACTATATTTTTGGTTGCTGAATTCTCCTCCAAAAACACTGTTCTACCAAATGTACTGATCTCCTTCCTATATGAATATTGTCTTAGCCACAGCTTGTAAATACTTATGCCTTTGAAAGCAACGTCAGTAATGTTGACATTAAACCTGAAAGCGTCATTAGATGCAATTATGCGAGACTAGAATCTTTCCATGCTCCGATTTTTAGTTGGCCAATGAGTAGAGCCGGCTGTTTGCCCAGACTTCTACGCCATTTGGGTACCAAAACTGAACATCATCGACACGATATTTATAATAATTCAACTGGATTAATCAATCAATCCAAAGCTGTTTAAAAAATTGGCTCGGAATATCGGCGAAAATTTAGGAGATTTTTTAAAAGATGGATGGACGTACACAAAGAAATTGAAGAAAAATGTGCGTCTTTCCATTCGCATCTCAACCTACATATCGCAAACAGTCTCTTAGATTCAGACGATAAGCAAACCTCCCCACATCTCGCAGTCATCTCATATCGATATCTAACCGGGTTGGCATCTTTTTTTTTTTTTTTTTGCTTAACCCCATCTTCTAGCATTACTGCACTAGATTTTCTTACTGCGCCCCATTCAATAAAACGACCAATAAAAGTGAGATCTCGTTTTAGTGGTTCTTTTCCGAGTTTGCGTTCCGACTGCTGCTGCTAAAATCGTGCACAATCCTCTCTCTACGATCCGGCAGGAAGAAAACAAACCAAACCCAATATGCAAGACCAACGAGTACTCAATTACAAATAATTGCACGCACAATCTTTGTTTAACATTTTGCATTCATTGGTATTATGCGTACGAATTCGTGTTGTTGATATTACGAGAGTACCGAACTCCACATGCATTGCATATGTGTAGGTAAACACATGGCTCTAGTGCGCTTTACTCTTTAACGTAGGTATATACGAGTATTTTGTGAAGGTTTTGTGTTGAGGAATTCAAGCACTTGTCCTGGGTGAATTTTTCTTGCTACGAGTATATACGTTGAGAAGTGTACGAGTCGTGGCTCTCGCCTCCTTACCCCCATTACAATTTGAAACAATAAAATCACTGGAATTACTAGGCTCAATTGGTCGGGTCGTCTTGTGTCGGTCTATGTGAAACGTGTGCCGAGCGGACATTTTAATTTTATTTTATTTTCCACATTACACATGCAACGTGTAATTGTGATTTTCTCTTGATCTTTTGTTGGTTGTTTTTATAGGATGATGTGATTCGAAAATGTCCAAGAATACCGTCGGGATGGGTATTCGGAAAATAAAAGACCAATGAATAGTCGCTGGTGATTATTTGTAACATTCACCTTAAGTACAGGGTGGCACGAGAATTATTTCCCCATTGGAAGTGGGAGTAACTTTTATTTTCATACATGTTTTTTTAAATATTTTTTTTTTTTCTTTTTAAGAAAAGACTTGAGGAATTTTTTATTATAGACCTGGAGCTCTACTCTGTATTTCGTTCCGAAAGTCAATCCTATTCGAAAGAGATTTTCGCCCCGTTTTTGATTTTGTACTCTGTTAAACATTCGAAACGGAAAAAAATAGAAGGTACTTAATACTTTTAACTTTTACGGATTGGGGTTTTCGAGTTTCGAATTATTTCTCATGAAGTCTGTCAAAAGAGGTGATCACAATTGGCCACCGAGATCTTTTGATTTAACACCGTGCGACTTTGGGGCCACGTGAAAGATAAGGTCTACGCCAACAGCCCAGTTTCGGTTCAAGACCTCAAAGATAAAATTCGTGAGGCTATCGAGGACATACGGCAGCCACTTTGCGATTTGGTTATGGAAAATTTCATGAAAAGGATATGGTCCTGTATGCGTGCTCAGACGAACCAATTCCATTACTATTGAAGTCCCACTTTCCCATCCGTTAGCAGTCGACCTCCACTTTTCTCGAAAAAATAAAAAAATAAATGACTTCAATTCCACCCGACTAATTAGGCTTATTTAAATGGAATGGGTTTTGCTAAAAGCACAAAATATTGCAAAACAATTTATTTATTATAGCCCACAGCGAGAAACACTTATAGCGTTGCAAGAAAATAATAAATTTTCCCTCATCGCGTTATCAGTAAATAATTTGCTTCCCATCAGCAGGTGTAATACCACTTTTGACCAACTTCAAACGGCATCGTCGTCCTCGTCGTCGTCGTCTTTGAGGCTAAAAGCCTTATCTGCTGAATGAATAAATTGCATTAACCGTAGATACAACACAAACTGATACATGATTTAACTATCTCATAATTTGCCAAAGCAACCTGTGGCTCTGGGTCTGCTTTGCGCTACACAACTCGCAGTTCACATAGAAACGCAATGCAGCCAAACCTCTTTGCTTGATATGAAACAGTTTTTTTTTTTTTCCCCAAAACGCGGACAATCCGGACCTGACCAAAGCCAATATACCCACAATCGTACAAATAATGTGGAAATGCAAAAATGTTAATATATCATAATAAATCGATATTTTCCTGTGTGTGTCTAATAATGGATCGACATTAGTTAGGCCCCCCTCCTCTACCAACAGCACTATGGAGCGGCGCATGTACCAGAAGTTTAGCGGCGACTATTTGTGCGGTTGAACCCGAAAAGCCTGGACACACATTAGTGCACCGACTAACATGTTTCTCACCATAAAGTCAGCGCCTGGTGGGGATTGCGAAATTACGCCATCACGCGGGCACCAGAGACGGGCCGGGAGAAGGACGCGCTACGCGGACAGCTCGAAATAAAATTGATTCGATTTTAAATATTGATTTTGTTGATTTAAAAGACATGGCCAGTGCTGCGATAAGAGAAATTAATTATAAATGTTAAATTGATTTTTGCTTTTGGCAAAGTTTTGCTCCGCTCATTTCATGCAGTCATAGGATGGCGAAAGTGTCGTAGTCATCGTGGTCGTTGCTCGTTGCTGTTGCACTTCAGTGCAGCGAGTGCGAACAGTGCATGTGGTGGTGACGACTTCGCCCGGTTTTTTGGCCTACACAAATTCTGTTCGAACACACGCTTATTACTTGTGTTTGGTTGGTACATAAAATAAATTCGCTGTTTAACACGTTGTTGTCCGCGTTCAATAGCGATTCTCAGCCACGGTACAGACCGAGGCGTCGTTGCCTGGCAATAGACTCTATGTTTTACTTTTAATTTACAACAATTTCAGTATGTCCGGAATGTGGTATAATTATTTGTACGGAAAGAGCAATTTCGAGGAACAGGCTCTTCAACCAAATGGATGGAGCTTGAGAGCAACATAGGTACGAACTCGTGCTTGTGCGATGTGAATTGTGGCCGAGAATGGGAAGTCCATGCAGGAACCAATACTGTGTCACTATAATTTGTTAATCAAATTGTGTCTATACTTAACTTGAAGCAGAAGCTATAACCAGGTCACACAAAAATTGGTCCAAGTCTAACTAAATGACTGAGCTCTAAATCGAGGATAAGGACTCCCCTCTACAGATTTAACCTAATCTAGCGTTGATTTCAGTTGCACGTAGGCTATATTTAATTTTGAAAAAATATAAGCAGACTACTTATTAACAGTCTTTATATGATTGGTCTAAAAATAAAATATAAAATGACCAACCTAACAGGGGTGGAAGTGTCTACCTCTTCACATGAAGTGAAGTTTCTTTCCTTCTCTTCCTAAAAAACTCAAAACTGCATTTTTCCACATTGAATGCTTTAAAATATAGCCAGAGAAAAAATATGAATGAGTTATTCTTTCTGATTTATTTTCTATTTTCTCAACATTATAAGCAAACAGTTTGCATCATCAAATGATATATTACGGCAGAAAGTTTTGAAAAAATGGACAACGTGCTTATTCAGTTGAAGCGAAGTGTATATACCGCATATTTCCTAAAAATATTAGGTTTAACTGCTATTTTTGTATACTGTGGTATTCAAAAAGATGCCCACACCATACAACAAAGTTCTACCAATCTAAAAATGTTTTCTTCTTCAACTTTTCCAATTGCTGTTTCGTATAGCTCTACTGAACCTTAAAGGACGTTTCACAAAGTAGGTACATTCACTGACTTGTTGTGTGGTAAAAAAAGCATTGCGACTTCGAGAAAATTCTTCACTGAGATCACTAATTAGAAGCATGGGTTACCAATAACTAAACTATGCCAAAACTTCCTAAAGTGGCACACGGATGGTTCCAAAATGGAATCGGGTGTGGGAGCTCGCATACATGGGAAAAGCCCCACTGTATTTTAGGCAGAGCTTCATGCCATTAAGGTATGCGCAGACCTCATAAATTGTTCAGTTGTAAAAGGTACAAACATCCATATATTCACAGACATTCAAGCTGCTATAAGCTTGTTTTCCCCACAAGATCCTTCCAACGATTGCAAATATGATTTCCAGTCCCATTCCGAAAATGGCCACTAATAGCAATGGCAATACATCATAGCCTAGAAAATTCCATGCTGCATAAGGACTTCCAGCTATGCTTCATATTTTTTCCCGTCAATGACTGTATTATGAACTTTGTCAGCCTTCCGCTGGTGCATATGACTGACGGCATTCCAATAACAGATCAGCACTTATGTCGGAGTTATGAGCGCAAATGTGGTCAGCAGATACATTCTTCAATTTAGAAATGAAGTGGACAGCAAGTACGAGTGGTGCAGGAACAAATTGTTAAGATTGTCTAAAAAAAATGTTGAAAGCCGTTAAATGAGAGTTGGACTAACTGTGTCTCTTGAATTATGCCGCCACCTCTATCAATGCGAGAGTTACACATTTTTTGGACCGAATCTTTCTGAGGTAGTGCCCCAGTCTCATAAATTAGCAGCAGCGAACTCGTTGCAAGCTTCGCCCAAATCTTATCCATAAAAATCGTCGTGCTAATAAGCCATTCTACTAATTTACTGCTTCATTGTTAGCACCACCCGAATCCTCGACTCTGGGGCTGATAAAACCTACAAATTGCTGTCAAATGAGTTGCTAGTTGGTATTGTCCACTCTAAAGCAGTGCAGACCTAGGTAATTACCATCGATTAACACCTGCACGCAAGCAGATGCTTCCTCTCATTAAAATTTAGAACAGATAGACAGCTCCTTTTCGTGGCAACAACATAGCCTAACTAACCATAAGTTTATTGAATCAAAATTCATCGACATCTTTTTGTTGTTAATTTTTCTTACACCATCATCCCTGTTTGAGGCCACACATCACATCCGGGTGTAGGTACATTAAAACATCAAATTGCACTCTCGCAGAGATTACGTCTACATGTGTGTTGCAGACCCCATCAAACATGGAAGACATGCAATCATGTGGCTCTCACTGCAATCTCGATCTCATGTAAACGCGCACACCGTATCCACCCAGCATACATCCACAAATCCGAGCTGAATTTAGTTTTTGTTTGATGTCTTGATGGCGGAATTGATTGGGGGTTCGTCGTGTCGGATGGCCCCTTGTCTATGTGGAAAATCCTACTCGCGGCATGTGTTTGCCGCCCCAATATTACATGGAAGCGTCCCAGCCGAAATACCAATTGCGTGTATCTGATAGATTTCGGTGCATAGGTTGTCTCATAACACCCTCGAAATGAGGACGACGTAGACAGCTGGCGGGGGAAAACTCCTCTCACTACCACCCAGCATGACCGGGCTGATATTGCGCAAGCCTAGTACAAAACTCGAAGCAATGGCTCCTTGTCATCGAATGAGATGAAAATTTCCTAATCACGTCTACACACTGGTTGGCTTCGACTGCGAGCGATAGGAGTCAACTCATGCCTTTTGGCTGTGTATGAGGAACAAATTGAAACGGTTTTTCTTATTGTCATTTGAAAAGATTAACCGAGCAGCGAGCTTAACTTGCGTCATTGCAGAGGTTTTCACGGCGTTTGGCTGGGAAAAATAAATAATTACTAATGGAGCTCATTGACTGTGTGTGTACAGAGATACTTTTAACTCTTAAGCCGTATGTAGGTTGTATACGTCCTCCAAAATAAGCCTACACTTATGGCATGGTATGGCTTGGCAAATAAAATACCAATAGCCGGCTGCAGAGCTGGAAACGTATAAAAATTTGATTTATTTGGTGCACTTGGTTTCGGGTATTTAGAGAGAGCGAAATAGTTTTTTTTAAGGATTGGTTCTGAGTTGGCTGCGGCATGGTGGATGTCCCTTCACTGCGCGCACAAAATTACTGCTGTGCACGCAAAATAGGAAAATAGAATGGCTGGGTGCAATTAAATTTGGCATTCGCAGTGGGTACCCTTACCTGTGGTGCCATATAAGAGAGGCGACCATCGAATCGTCGTCGTCGTCGTCTCGGAACCGGTGAGGTGTCGATACCAAGTGAGGTGTGAAAAATGGCAACAGTTAGAGTCAATTACAGTCATAGGCTGCACTCGGATTCATTTATTTTAACTCTGGTGAAGTTTGGATTCGAATTTATGCTGTGCGATTGGCTGTTTGTTTTCTTTTTACTCGTTCGGTACGAAGTTTCGAAATACATGTCTCATGCTAAGGCGTCTACGGTGGTATTTGCGATGTTGTGAAGTAATTCCAAATTTTATGGACTATCGAAATCGAAAACCAAGTATGGTGGCACAATAATTGGACGTTAATTTAGTAAATCTAGTAAATTAATGTTGCAAGAGGTGATTTGGATTCTTTTCTAGAGTTATGTGACAACCCGTGTCAGGTGGGGGTAAAGACGGTGCGCGAATGTGACAGCGAAACACTTCTAATGCTGTGTCTGTCAGCTGATACAATTAGGTTAAGTTGAGTGGGGTTGTGAGATCGTCACAAAAGACCTGACACCATAGCGGGCCCATCGTAATCCCCAGGGAACCGTCACGGTTAAAAACCTAAAACAAATCGCCCAAACAATCAATTTCGGTAACGAATTTAATTATGGTCTCAATATTGTTCGAGGAATCAACCTCCTCTAAGTGATTAAAGAAGTACCTGCCAATCGATTGCTTGACACTCACAAAGAAGGTGGGAGATGTCTTCCGTGACTTGTAGATCCTCACAGTACCTGCATATATCTGATTTAGCTAGTCCTAGTCTTATGGCATGCTTCCTTAGAAGGCAATGTCCAGCGAGTATTCCTATATTTAAAATTTAATTTTGCTCTACCGATATTGATTAATTCCTCAGACTTTTTCCGGTTTAAAATGGGCCACATTGCCTTTGAGACCCTGTGACCTTTCAGTTGTGAAAACAGCCCTTTTTGCAACAGCCATAGGTGGTCTTTTACCCCCAATCATGGTATTAAGTGGGAGCTCCGCTCCTTCCTTGGGCAGAGCGTCGACCTTTTCGTTACCTTCAAGTGGTATGCAACTCTAGCGCCTTAAGCGCAGCCTGGCTATCAATGTAGATGGTGACTTTCTAATTGAATATCGAGCTCATCTTAAGTACCTCCGCAGCTTTGAGTACGGCCAGAATCTCCGCCTGGAACACACTGCATGTATCCGGAAGTCTCAGGGCCAAATGCAGGTCCAGTTCACTGGAGAATATACCAGACCCTGTGCCCTCACTGGTTTTGGACCAAGTTTTTATACCAATCCTCTCTGTCAGGGTACAACACATCGTGTCAAAATCAAGTGTACCAAGACTTTCATCCGCTTTTCTGGGATTTCGGAGAATGATTCCTTCAAAATAATGCTGTGTCCTATCCTACCGTTTTTAAAGAGCCCTATATTAGTGAGCCGTAGTGCACTATTACATGCAATTTATTTTATTTCTAGTGCAGCCGTTCGTTGGTGTGGTACGTAGAGCACCCGTAACGGCAATGAAGGCTGTTCTTTGTACCCTGGTAACCTATCCCGAACATACTTCTTTTTCGTGGCTTTCCACCAGACAAGAGCCGCATATATGTAATTATGGATCTTACTACCATTATGTATAGCCAACATAAAATTGACAGCCTGATGCCCCATTTCTTTCCTGCTGTCCTCCTACAAATGAAGAGAGCATTCAGCATTGTAAGCCTTGCGGACTCTTTCGGACGTTAAGTTTCTAATTCCAATTCCCTGTCTAATACCGTGCCAAGACATTTTTGAGGGCATGCTCCACTCCACCAAGTCTGGGCAGCTTGAAGGGCTTTATCTTGTATTTCATTTTAATTGAATGTGTTATAATTTTAATTGAATGTTGAAACTAGTGACTTAGCTGCCTAACAATAAAGAAGGTTTTTGTTCGTCAAGTTATATCTTCTGCACTAAGCTGTCAGAAAAAAATCGCCTCTGAATTCCAAAATGAATGAAAAACTTCGGCTGCACACGGATCACAGCATCAAGAATAACGTGCAGATCAACATCATAAGCAAAAGTAGCAACTCAGCGAAAAAGTTGACACTCTTGCAATATGTTGATCGAAATGTATATTTCCGGCTGGAGGATGCATGATAACTGATTATCGCCAAGTTCAGCAGCCCTACCCAACACCGAAATAAAACATGCACAGCGCATGCATAGAACCGACCCCAACACATTTCCCGCAACACCTGCTTGCAAAAATACAGTAGCACTCCGCGGA
The DNA here is from genome assembly GCA_949126925.1 of Cheilosia vernalis. NCBI lineage: Eukaryota > Metazoa > Arthropoda > Insecta > Diptera > Syrphidae > Cheilosia > Cheilosia vernalis. The sequence goes on from OX421362.1 coordinate 12,256,149, forward strand.
GCCGCACTTAAACAACGTTAATTACCAATATTTAGCATAATCGTAGCCCAATAAATTAGGGACCCTGCAAAGCGCTTGCAAACATCCTTTGCCCATAAAAATGCTCATTTTATTTGCCACCACCTGCAGAACAGAAATTATGTGCTAACAGCCATTAGTTGGCAACTTACTTTCGAGAAAGGCGTGTGATTTAAATTTATTCTCTCTGCCTTGCACAATATTTGCATTTAGATTTCTGTCTGTCTGTTACTTTCTATCAATCGGCATATATATGAGCTACAAACGAAACCGCTCGTTAATTAAGAAGTGGAACTATTAAGTTATAATTACTGATTTACTTGCATGTTTCCATTAAAAATAATGAACTCGAAGATTTCTAAATCAATCCATTAACAGATTGGCTGCCCTGAGGCCGACCACAAAAAAAAAAAAAAATCTGGTTCAGATATATACCTATACCCATTTAAATAGTGTTAACTGTGATTTGAAAGCGTCAGCTGAACTGACTTCCAAAACAACGGAAACGAAAACGACTATCAAAATACTAAATAAATCAAACCCCGTTACGTCACTCAGATTGGGCAAACTGTCACACAGAGTGACCTTACTAATAATGAAACCTTCGGAAGGAATGAAACCCATCGCTTTCACTGATCTGAAAAATATAAGCAAACAAGAAAAAGAAGAAAAGCCGACTTCATACAGGCACAGCATGGCCTATCATATTCCCGGATTCAACCTGTCTATCACCGCAGAGTCATCATAAGGGTATCACAATCGTCATTCGGCAAAAACAAAACAACACAGGTAAAGAGAAAGTTCCTCTGCCTAGTGTGTCTATGAAATTCGACTCGAATGTGAGTGCATATACTGTGTACCCGTAGTACTTGCCATCAGTCATACACACTTGACAGACAGTGAAGTGTACGTATGGACCGCGTCTCAGTGGGATAGAAAATGAGACCTTTTGTTTTTTTTTTTTTGGTACACGTTCACGTTACATTTCTTTTGTCGTAACCTAATTGTTTTGGTCGATAATCGATTTCTCGTGGTCAGGGAGCCTGAAAATTTGATGCCAACTTTTCGGTTTTAAGTAGGTACACCAGTCTGAGCTTCACTCCCTGGTGCAGTGTGAGAGTCACTGGTAGTTGGAGTCATGCACCACTGTGGCGCGGTTTCGTTGCGGTTTTATTGTAACAATTACTGAACGGATTTTTATTGAAGCTAAATCAGTTTTGTATTATTCATTCCCAAGTGGAAATGGTGTGGGGAAAATGTTGAAATTTTTAAACTTTAAAAACACAAGTAAATAGTTGGCGCAACAGGTCTGTAGGGACCCAGGGCCTAGCTTCTCGCAACCATTCGTTTTGTGTGAGTTTTTCATTTTTATAACGAATGGAAGGGATCTACAATTTTATGCCGGTTCCAAACGGGCCGATTGAGAAGCTCTTTCATGACAGTTATACTGTCGTTGGTCACCAATTTTATTGAACGCTTCGCAGAAAACAGACGATATCTGTTGTATAAATGAGGACAAGTCTTAGTACTCGTATATGTAAATTCAAAAGCAAAAATAAAAAAGTTAATTAAAAAAAAAAACAAAAAAAAAAACCCGACTGACTGTAAAATTAGTTATACTTGAAAGTGTTTTGTTTTAATTTTTTTTTACAGTCAGTCGGGTTTTTTGGTGTTTTAAATTAACTTTTTTATTTAAATAAGTTTTTGGAGAAATTATATTTCCATACAAATTCCGCAATTGTGAGCTTCCGCAAGATTTAAAGTTTAAAATTTCTTAATAGTAAGTACGACGAAAACTAAAATTTTTTTCAAATGTTTAAAAATATGTACAAAGTTAAATTTCCATTAAACAATTAAATATTGTATGGAGTATGTAAAATGTATGTTGGTTTAAAAAAAAAGTATTAAACTGTTTCTTTTGTGAATGGTGTGCATTATATTTATTTGTTACCGTTTTAGGAGTGTGGCTGGAGCACTTTACCAAAATCTTTAAAGCACTTCTATTTCATGTCGATCGCAAATGTAGTGTTCGATATGCTTATGTAATAAAAATAATAATATTTAATTTAAAATAAATGAATTCATGACCAAATGCAGACACTCCACAATACCGCAATTGTGAATACATCGGAAACTAGTGAATTGCATATCTTGACATTTCTCTCAGACATTTGTGTGAAAAAAAGTTTTCTTGTTTTTTTTTTTAATTAATATTTTTATAATATGTTTAACCTATGACACTCCGGGGAAGAATACCAATTTAATGTCACACCACTCTTTAAAATCGGTCAAACCGTTTGGGCTACAGGGCATCCCATAGGAACGTACATAGGATACGCGCGAAACACATAACCCTCCCTGTGTACAGTCGGGTAAAAAAGTTTACCGGCTTCTACAACACGTCGCAATTGATAAGGATTTCATCTACTCCTTTACCTAATCGCACCATACCTTTTTTAGGAAAAAACAGAAAAAACAGGATAACATTTCGCTGATAAACTATTGATGCCTCACCGTCTTCAGACGAAATATCAAACATTTTGACGAAAACTCCAGCTGTGGGATCGAAATATCGACGCAGAACGAGAAATATCTTCACAGAGCTATGGTTGAAAGCATCTGTCTAAATGGACACATATTTACGCTAGGACAAATCTTCTTTGACGATAAGGCGAGGTCTTCCTCAACTGCGTTGTCATTCCGTCGGAATCGAGGACTTTTCGGGCCGAAGCGATGGTATCCATTCGCTCTACATGACCCAGCTATCTTAGACGACTGATGCGTATTTTTCGGATTAAGTCGATGTCACTCGTTAAATCACCTCCTCCATAGCCCAAACGGAACAAAAAAAATCACACGAAGAATTTTGTGTTCGAAGCGACCATCAAGGAAATCTTTATCCGCCCTTGATAGCGTCCATGCTGCTGCACCATAAAGCAGGACTGGCATGATGAGGGTCTTAGATTCTCCAATAGTATTTATCAACAAGGGCCCACTAATCAAGTGCCTTCTTCGCTTGATTTCTGAGGTGTCGACATTTTCAGAATTAACAGCGGAGCCGAGGTAGACAAAATCCCGAACTACCTCAAAGTTATAGCTGTCTATTGTGATGCTCTGTCCAATTCGTCGATGTTGTGTGTCCCTTCTTGTTGATGGAATAAGTATATTTTGTTTTGCCTTCATTCAACCCCCCATTTTGGCGCTTCTGTACTGATAATTGAAAACGTACCAGTGTCAACTCGCTGGTGTTCTGCCTATGATGTCGATGTCGTCAGCGTATGCAAATAGTTGCACAACCTTTGCACAGACTACTGGAAAATTGTGCATCTGGTGTTGGCTCGCGAGTTTCGCACAATCTTCTCAAGAATGATATTGAAAAAGTCACATGTCATGTTTAAATTCTTTTTTTTCATCAAAGGTCTCGGTGAGATTGTTTCCGAGCTTTATGGAGCAGCGAGCGTTCCCCATCGTCATTCTGCACAATCTGCCGATTTGAAACTTTTATTTGAGTTTTAAATGCCCCTCCAGGTCAATTAACAGCTGGGGATGGGGAGTTCACTAAGCTAGTGAGTTCTGTGGGCCTTGCAATAACTGCAAGTAGGCAGCTCTTTGAAATGTCTCTCTTGCAGTCAACCCTCTCTACAGCCTCCTTAAGCATGACCTTTCCAATTGCATTACGAGTGTGCGTTAAATTCTCAATAACATCAAGTCCAAAACGTAAACTAATCGCACAAATCAACACACAATTGCACAACCGAATTAAAGTGTAATTGCAAGAAATACCTACTGGTCCCGTTCACATTAGTTAACCACAAAAATCGAAAAAAATAAACACCTACAACTGCACAACGAAATGAAATCCAAACGTGATTCTTTTGCAGCAAAATGCCAAATTAAATGAAGTTGTGGCAGCCTAGGAGTTGTTACAAAAAATAAAATCTCACGCGTTCGCCTTTGGCAGCCCCTGCAAGCCATTAACTCGAGTGTGAGTTGTTCGATTACCGAGTGGTAATGGCTCCAGCTCTACTATTAACCGATGATGGTGTTGCTGTTTCTTTTTTTTCTTCAATAAATTACACCACACATTAGTTAAAAAAATTAAAAAAAAATAACTCGCAGTGGATAACATTTGATTGACCCCATATGAACGAGTAGGTTACTTAATATTCATGCATTTCGTACACATTTGGGATTGTTCAATCGGATACATGTAGAGATGCCGGGGAAACATTCCGAAAGGCACAAGCATCTATCAGCTCTCATGGGGTGCAATTTGTAGGTTTCTTTAATTGGCTGCGAATTATGTTGAAATGTTATTCCAATCCAAAGACAATTTCGCAATAACGCTACACACATTTGTATAATAGAATCCGCAAAATGCTCTCAGTCACGTGAGCGCACAAATCAGAGATTCTTGTAGGTACAATTATAGTTTAATATTTGTATGAGGAATGATTAGTAAAACTGTGTTATTCTAACAACATTTTAATTGGGTAACTCGTGTCAGCGCAGAGAGAGAGAAAGAGCAAATTGTAACCCAACCAGCAGCCACATGCAATTAGCTGTAGCACGTATCTTTTGCTCGAAACAAATTGGCCGATGGTGGAGAGAAAAAAAAAACCACCACTTGGAGTTCGTCAAATTGGTAACCTCTTAATTAAACGATCAAATGCAATTTAAATGTCTGCATTTGTGATTTTGATTGATGATAGTTGCCAGCTGGTGTGGGGTATACAAGTGTGGCGCCAGCACCAGTTATTGCTACTGAATTGAATTGATTGTTGTGCAATATAATGCATTAGTGGATTCAATAGTTTCTTGTTCAATTTTTTTTTTCTTTTGAATTATTTGCCATTAATGAGGTTTAATTAGTGGGGCAAGAGCAAACTTCAATATAATTCTAAAACACTTTGGTATACGTTTGGACGCTCAAATTGCGAGCCAATCTACCTACTATATTCACTTATGCATTCGGAGTCGGAAAATCAATTGAATTAAAGTCTGTTCCAGGAACCACAGAAAAACACCTATTCCATATGTCATAATGCTGGTTAGTGCTGGAAAAAATATACAATTTGAAAAAAGGCAGCGGAATGAGGGTTTTCGGCGAAATAAACTGTACCGCATACAGGGGGATGTTGGACTGGAAAGGGAAGCTACGAAGTTTCAACTAAATTAAAGATTTGCCTAGTTGTTTCAAGAGTGAACCCAGTTTGAGCAATCCTACTTGATTAACTGGTCTCTGAGTCTACATGAACCCATATTTTTTTTTAATTTAACAACGCGTTAAAATTAAAATTTAATTAATTTTAATTTAAGTGGGGGCAAAACCCCCATATACTTGGCTTAATACAAGCTAAAACTAGCCTTTAGGCTTAAAGTAACAACTTACAACTAAGACACTTAAAACTAAGACATAAAAGCCCATTTTATTCACTCGAAGTTGAACACAACTTGGGGATTTTTATATGGAAAACTCCCCGAGTTGTGTTCAACTTCGAATAAAATGGGCCTAAAAGCCTTAAAACTAAGACTTAAAGATAAGGAGAATGGTGAAGGAGATCGAGTTTGAGGTTGGCAGTGCTGCAGTTGAAATCGAAAACTGAAAGGTTGGAATTAACCTTTCGCAGCATACGGGAGATCGGTTCATTATAGCCATTTGAGGCACGATGGTTTGGTAGGTAAAAGAGACGAAGGCAACGTAGACTATGGGGGTTTGTGTTAAAGAAAATAGAGTTGTAAAGGGACGCGAAATCGGCGGAGCCGGATAAAAGACGATAAATGAAAAGAATGTCTGTAGCGTCACTGCTTTCCTCAAGGGAATTCAGGTTAATCAGATTGAGCCGGACTATGTAGGGTAGCAAGATAAAAGTCCTGTAAGCGCAAATCTAAGAAAGCGACGTTGGACGTTCTCATTTCTGTGTGCATGAACTCGATGAAAGGGAGACCACACTTGACTAACGTATTCGAAGAGGGGCCGAACTAAGGAGATATAAGTAGAGGGATCTAGTCACGTAAGGGTCGGAGAATTCTTTAGACCAACGTTTAACAAAGCCAAGTGATGAGTTGACCTTACAAATTATTTCGTCAATATGCGAATGGAAATTATTTAGCTCCCTGTCGCGAAGAGAATGAACGAGAAAGATTGTGACCGTGGAGAAGGTAACGTCCGCGAGGGGACTTGTTGCGCTTGCGTGATAGCTGATAGGGTAATGGATTGGCATTTGGTGATGTTGATGTTGAGCAATTTTTGAGGCACCAGGTCGAAAAATGGTCAAGGTCTTGTTGAAGGAGGCAGCAGTCTTGGGGTGAAGAGATGATTTTGAAGAACTTAGTATCATCCGCGTAGTGAGAGAGAGATGAGTGTTTGATGACCTTCTCAAGATAAGGGGACCTAAATAGCTGCCTTGTGGGACTCCAGATGTTGCGCTAAAAAGGAAGACGACAGTACGCACCTAAAGCGGTGCGTACGGGTTTTCTAGGTAGGAAGATATCCATTTTATCAATATAGGTTCAAAGCCAAAGGCAGACAATTTGAAGAGGATTAATTGATGTGATATCTTACCAAAGGCCTTGCTGAAGTCAGTTGCGATGACGTCGACTTCATTGCTATTCTCTAGAGATGAGAGGGCAGAGGAGACGAATTCGATGAGATTTGTAGTAGTCGATCTACCTTTCAGGAAGATATGTTGTTAGGACTTGCTCCGAAAGCTCAAGACTTCATTTACAATATTTTCAAAAAGTTTGGGTATATGCGAGAGTTTGGCAATTGGGCGGTAACTAGTAATTTCACTTTTTGATCCTTTTTTTGTGTATCGTTGTAATGAACTAGGTTTTCCAAATCTGGGAAAATTCTCCGTTTGAGAGAGAAAGATGAAAGAGATCAGAAAGTGGAAGCGAGAGATTGGAAGAACACTTCTTAAGGAAAATGGCTCGAAGACCATGTTGTCTTCTCCCATAATCATGCTGTAGGATATAGTTTTAAATTCATTGCAATTGGCCAGCTCATTCAGGAGATATACAAGTTTTTAGTAGATGAAAGATGTCCTTGACCGATGGTAAATGCGTAGGCCCATCGAATATTGCAACTCGTGGACTTAATAGGATAAGTGGGACATTTCAAGTGTTTTTATGGATTGAAGAACGCTTTGGACTACTTTTGACGCTAGCTTCCACCCACGTAATGCAATTATGATCAGTTAGATTTTACCACTGATTGCCTAAGGTTTTCTGAACACAAATCTCATCTTGGGTGGAAAAAGCCGTTCATATTTAACAGCTAATCCCTTGGGTTTTCACTTTCTGACTTAAGATGACGTAAAGAGTGTGAGAAGTTTCCCGAATCCTCAAAAGGTAAACTACTCAAGATGGTACCTCTCATAATTGCCCTCTTTAAACAGTTCTACTCGATGGCACGTCACCATAACCACTGGCCCGCATGAGAAGCACGATTCAAATCTCTACTTGTCCTATTGTTCTTAATTTGTGCGCCACAGTTATGTCTGTTGTCAATGATTTACGTATTGCGATTATAATCACCATAATGAGTTGGGAAAGAAAAATTAAGAAAATGCAAAAGGAAATAAATTCGAGTTGAGGGAAATCTTCAAGGCACCAGTCTCACTGACCGGCAACAGCAATTGCGGAGAGCAATAAAACGAAACTAACATCGCCAAACAGCAGACACGGCACAGCCACCACAACCACAACTATAAAAGGCAAATGGCCCAATCATTTTCTACAATTATATCTGCCCTGGTTTTTACGATTTTCCTTTTTTTTTCTTTTACTATTATTTTTATTTTTTGTTTCTCTGCAATCAATGGTTTTTCATACGCTTTCCCGTACGTTCTGCTACGTGCTACGTGCATATATGCGAGCTCAAAATTTATCACAGTGCAAGTTTATAGTTTCGATGAAAATCAAGTTATGACCAATATAGACTTGGGCGCTTGGAAATCACTGCCCCATAGAGTATGCAGAGAGATAATATACACATGGCTATATGATAAAAGAAACAAAGTCAAACTGCGCCATGTTTGTGTATATATGTGGCACCTGGCAATATAATCAGCACACGTCGCTGGGTGTTTTTGTTTATTGGTTTTGCTGTTCTATTTTATGAACCAATTGATAATTCACTTGTTGGAAGTTAGCTTCGCAGTGTTGCGTATACAAAGGTATGTATTTGTCATGTCGAAGTCAGGCTACGGGCAGTGGACACAGTCATATACTTCTCCAACTGCCACTGATAATAATGTCGTTCTTACGAAATGACCCATCATGGAGTTGTTAAATATTTTTTTTAACGAACATGCAAATGTGTCCTTAAAGATTAGAGAGGATGTTCAACCCTTGGTTATCATTTTGTAGTTACGCCCGAATACAATGTGGTTTTCAATATTTACCGCAGATAATAGTTTTTTGTTTAAAAGAATTCTGGAGAGTGTAAGGGAGACGAAAATGTTACCACTAACTGCCACGTGTTTTGTTTGTAATCCTCGCATTTGAAACGCGCTACACAAATATCTGTCAGTCAAACCAAGTTGCTGTTGCTCTCTCAAACAATCAAACTTTGCGCGCCCTGTCAATACTCGTAAAAACAGTGGCTACTGGCTACGATCGGAGTTAAAATGATTGCTCAACAAAACAAGTGGTACCTATATTAAAACATTCCAAAACTAGAACAATAAAACCAGACAGTTGCCTTGAAATGTCATATTGCATTATTACACTGCGTCGATATATTGTTATTAAGCAAGAGCCATAAGCTCGAATCGAACTTCGCGGCCATATAATTTTATTATTCCGCATAAATGTAGAAAAACCTTAACAAACCCAATGACAATCAATTACATTCATTTGCTGGGCAATTAAAGTCCCTAAATGTTATAAACTTCATATTTACTGTCAACGCTAAAGACCAGTAAGCCAAATATGCAAAACTCAGCTCAGCTGTGGTTTTAATTCGATGGAAATATATGAAAAAGATTTGTGTGTGCGATTGGAACACTGGAAATGTGATTAAATTTAATGACAATGCATTTTTCGTGTTCGAAAAATGTTAAAACTGTGTTTTTGGTATTAATTAAATGTAAATGTAACGTCTATAAGGAGCGGCGCTTTTTGAGGAGCCGTCACGTCGGAAGGAAGATGTTTTCACATTTAGTTTGATTTTATTTAGTTTTGAAGGGACTGTCAATGAATTAACGAGTGTCCGGACATTAATTAAAGATAAATACAGTATTGAGCGACTTTTTATGGGCGGATGAATACCATCTTTTGGATCAGTGGTTCAGCTGGACTACTGAGGAAGTACTTATTACATTTTATAAAATTTTAAGGTTTTGTGCACTGTGCCATCTGTTGGGGATTTTTTGAAAATCGTGAAAAATAAACGACTTTTTAATATTGCCCAAAGTTTGTTCCTTAATTAAGCGTTTCAGTTGGCTGCTCCTCCTTGGAAGTAGCCCATCTATCAACCTAATTGCGCTGAATATTGGCAACGGTTTGGAGACGTATTTCTTGAGCAGCTCGACCCATGTTATGCATAATGCAGGGATACATTTTCTGAGTACACAGGACGAGTGGCTGCAGTGAGTACAATATTATAACCACTTCTCGTCAACTGTCAAACGACTAATATTTTTTATAGTATGCGCCTATTTGAGGTCTGGGTGTCTATGTCTAGTCACAAGCCTGGTATTTGATACACATGTCTCTATTTCCTGTCAGGTTGGGCCCAATTATAGCCATACGTAAAATTCTACCGAAAAAGTTGGAACAGTATGAAAATGAGTTTTTTTTAAGTTTAGGCGGTCATAGCGAGACTGTTGTCAGAAAAATTTCACCTTACAAAATCAACTGCAACAAATCAACCACACTGATGGGATTCGCTCAGAAAAAAAATATTCTTGACAGATGGAACAGTAAAGAAATGAACTATTTCAGTGGAATTATTTGTTTATTTTTTTTTTGTGGAATTGAAATTAATAAATTATTTTTATAGAAAATTTAAAGATTATTTGTTTTCTTTTTTTTATAAACCAACTTTATAATATCAAAGACCAAGATTGAGTTCAACTGTAAGGTTTAAGTCGTCAAAAACGCACAAAGAACATAACTAGCGCCTTAAAAATTCAATCCTATCCAGCCTATGCAGGTTTGATACAAAATAAGGACTCTCTTTTGAGTGTAATGCAGATTAAAGTTACTTATGTTCATCTATAAACTGCCGAAACAAGTACAATAGTCACATTTAACTTTTACGCCTAAAACAAGAGAGTTACACCGCGAACTGCGCTTCAATTTGTTTAGCAAAAATACAGAAAAAAATCCCTCGCAATAAGAAAAAAAAAACTCCAAATCAACCAATGTGAACATGCATAAACACATGCATCAACCTAATTTTAATATCTCCACCGCTGTGTCGTTAAACCAGAAAAAAAAAAAAAAAAACTATGCATCTTCAAAATGGCCCCCAACAAACCATATCAAGTTTCAACCAATAATGCTGCCCTACGTCCGATTGGACAATGTCAACAAAATAAGACCAAACGAAAATCCAAATAAAGCCCGTAGCCACAAAGAGAGTCCCACAAAAACCACCAAGACAAAACAAGAAGAAAACTGAACCAAAAACTGACAGCGACATTGGCTTAAACTAAAAAACCAGAACAACAACAAAAAAATATGTTTGTCCTCGTAATTTTCTTAGGAGAGGATAGTGTTCTGTGCTGTCCAAAAGAAATCCACACAGCAAAGGACAAACAAAGCGATCCACACCAACAGCGAAGAGAACAAAAAAAGCGCAAACATGTCTTCAAATAAATTGATGTTGAAATCTAAACAGAACAAAGTATCTTGGCAAAGGGCCTGCCTGCCTGCCTGCCTGCCTGACTGTCCGGTCCGTGTCCCGTGTGTCGAAGACTTAAGGACATTTTTTTGTCTACCCGCTGCTCAGTCAGGAGTAGCCTGCGCTTACTGTTAATGCTTATTCGCTTTTTTTTCCATGAGCTGTTGTTGCTTTGCTCCTTTTCTGCTTTGCATTTCCGAAAAATGTCAACTGGTGATTTTTGATTGAGATTGACGGTCGCCGCTGTCCAGGCTAGCCATTCGGTTGTAGAGAGAGGCAATCTGAGATCTGGAGAAAATTGACTTTTCAAGGATGCTACGCCCTGTGTCGGAATATCTACCCAACTTTTTGAGATGTGCCTCAAACTGACAGCGGCTTGATATGCAAAATGATTGCAACCGACAACAAAATCGGCACAAATGTCAAACGATCGATTAAAGTGTACACGCCTCGAGCTTATCAGCGAAATTTTTGGACTCAAACTCATAGACACAGTCTCCTCCTCCGTGCCAATTATTTGCATCCAAAGCTGCACAAGTTAGTAGAGTCCTATGCCACACTGCAGCTGATTGGATTTACTTTTCACCACCGATGCAACCGAATCGATAAGGATTTTAAATTAACGAGAGATGTCAACAGCGAATCCCACTGGATGTTTGTTCTCTCAACCTTCTACATGTGTGTTTCGTTTTTCACATATTATCACAACATAATGACATTACAAAAGACTTTTAAAGATATTCAAACTGATTTTAATCGTAGTTTTCAATAAAAGATACGCCGTCCATGAATACGAAAAGGATAGCGCAGAAGAAGAAGAAGAAGAAGAAAAAGCGACAAGTACAAGACGAGAAACAGAACAACAGCAGAGCAAGATGATATACGGAATGCATTAAGGCGATCCGTCTGTAGTAGGTTTTTATTTTATTCTTGAACCGGCCAAGATGTTGCCCAATTCTGTGAAGCCTTACAGCAGTCCTTTTCTGGTTCGTATTTATATGCATTTTGTGTGCGGTTGCTTCTAGTTTGCTCTGAATATCTGTGGTCTCTGTGCAACAACAACATATGCGGCTCACCTTGCGCATTTGGCTCGCTCTCTCTCTCTATCTGGATGTGTGTGTGTTATTTCTGAGATCTGTCAGCAGGTGGATTTATGTCGGCTAACTAAGCCAGCCTGTAAATCATTCGGCGAAATGGCTGTTTAGTTTCTGTTGGTTTATTCATTTGAAAAGGGCTCCGCTGTGGGAAGGACTGCTTTTGGGGGGGGAATAGCCATATGTATCTAATTTGTTTTTCGGCTGATTAGCCATGGGCAGAGTATTTCGGCCCATGCGAATGAGATATGGTTTGGTTGGTGTTCTTGTCTCGAAAGTTCCTAGAGAGAGAGACGAATGAGGGATCTGAACAATATAAAATGAAAAAATATTTTGGGGTTCCAATGGAAGCACAGGAACAGGGTTATATGGTCTCTGTTGCATTTTTCACTTATCACATGACAGTCGTCTTCTCGTCAACTAGTGTTGGCAATTTGAAATGTAGAATCAAAATTGGAATTAATGATGCTATAAGGAGAATCGCCAGGAATAACTTTAACAGTGGATTTATATCTTAGTCAAGAGGAAGAGAGGCTTTGAAAGGGACACAGAGGAAGCCGAAAAAGGCCTTTGGATCAGAGTTTCAATGTTTATCAGTATACTTATTTTTTTACGACTTTGTTGACAAATTTTAGATCACTCGACTTGTATCCTGTACTATGGATGGCATAAGGCAGCCAAACTGAGGGCAGAAAGCGACCCTGATCCAGCAAATTTCACCAGATAAATAAAAGAGTTCTTCAGTTTTTTGTGTGTGGGCTCAAATTATCTGCAATTGAATTGGAAGGAAATTATTTTGATCGCAAACTGAAGACGAAAACAAAAGAGCCCAACAGCGAACTGGGGTTGCAATGTAAATGGCTCCTTCACAGTGGACTGTAATTTGTGTAATTTGTGGCAATTCTTTAAAATGCCCTTCTGGGTGGTTGCAGTACGGTTGATTGCCATTGCTTTTCATCTGTTCTGAGGGACCTATCTTAGACGATAGATGACACCAACGCTGATTGCAAATCATAACAACTTTCGTTGGATTTATCGATCTTCGCAGTCAGCATTCAATTGCTCGATTTTATGGGCTGCCAATAGAGCTTACTAACATACCTTTCACGAAGACTGTGATTGCCTAGCAAAACTTTGTAGTTGCGGCAAATTTTCACCCATCCAACACAAAAACAGAAAAGAGGCTTAAATTGAATAGGTGCCTTGCTTTGCTTCAATCCCAGCGATTATTACAATAAGGAAATATCTACCATCACAAAGTCATTTGTGAAAGTTGAAACAGCCTGCCAATAAACAGTTTCGCTGCTCCTTTGTATACAGAAATTAAGTTTATAGTAATTTTAGGAAGCCCCAACATGATCACCTCATCTCAATCCTCCTCCTCCACGAAATGTAGCTATTTTCATTAATTTTAATGAAACCACAAGCAGTCTCTTTCGGAAATTGGAATGCGCAATGGAAAGTTTATATTACCAAATATAGTGTATTTACCAATTGGAAACAGTTTCCTGCATGCTTGCCGCTCCAACTGTTATTACCGAGGAAACCACTTAAGCAATACACTTTAGCGGCACAACGTCAGCGTGCCAAACAAAAGAAAACGAAACAATGCGAAGAGGAATCACTTCATTACGATGTTCCAATAATAAAACTATTTCCAACCATCGATACGTGCTCGATATGTTTTGGTCTATTGGACGGCCGCTATAATACAGCCTGTTTCACATAATAGAGTTATCAACGGTTTTCAAAGGCTTTTCGTCTTTCTCTTTTCCAGCGGACATTGGTCGGCTGCTGCGCCTGGTTGATGATGAGGACTTACCCCGCAATGGAGATTGGAGAAATATATACTCACTTTTCCGATTGCACACTGCGTTCAGCCTCATCTTCGTTGTCGCGCAATTGTTTTTCTCACTTTTAAAATTTCTTACCATTTTTGGTATTGGCACAGGCAAACGCACACATCAGCATCTATTATCTACTTTAATTTTGTGCCGACGACGAGGGAAGGAATGAAATTCTCCAACCCAACAGAGTGCCAGCCATGTTTGTGACCAAATGCGGCGCTTCAATCGCTCGGCGGCCCAAGGGGAATGCGTATTGATGCTCGACTCTAAGGGTTCGCTGGGTATATTTAGCAAACTAATAACCCTTATGCCTGCGAGTACTCTATGTTCGGTGTCGGTAGGAGACTTTGCGGACATTCATTGTTCGTGAAAAGGATACGTGGACGCGGATACGGAGCCGCATGTTCGAACATAGCAAATTCAATTCTAACACCAAAACGGCTGGCATAATGTAATTTCGTTTTGCATCCTCAAAACCAAATGGGGAATTATATAATCGCAGGCGACAGTGTCCGCCATCCTTACCCGTCATCCCCCCCAACCCAGAAAGGGACAATTGAGAAAAGTGAGCATTTCACCACCATCATATACCATTTGGAAAATAGATCCAACCAGGCAGAGTATGGATTTTGTTGTTTGCCTGCGACTAGTGCTGTATTGATGGAATGGAGAAAATTTGCATTGTCGTGACATTGCCTTATAGCCAAGCGAAGGGGATGCATGTGCCCGTGTGTACACTGTACACTATTTAAGAAGTTCTTATGAAACTAAACAAAAGAGAGATGCGCTCATTTTGTACCATTTTGCTGGACATTTATTCATACGGAAAATTTTGCACTGTATGCTGCCGAACCTTGGATAAAGAGAATCTCAGGAGTCGCACTTTGCATATGTGCCTATATATGTACGGCAGGCAACCCGCTGACTAAGAACGCCGCCGTGATGCTGTGCTGGCTGCCACTGTCTGCAGCCATCGTGTGTAGATGCTGAGTTAATATTATCACACATCTTTGTGAATATATTTTCATGAGGAGATATTTGCTAATTGAATCAACACCAAAAACAAAATGCAGCACCTAGGCGAGCATCCTGGTAGAGAAGCGTTTTCTTGGTTTTTTTTTTTTTTTTGTTCCTTGTGGTAGGGAGGTTCGGTGAACTTTTGAGAATTGGCATAAAAGGCAAACAATGTTGCTGATTCGAGGGTATATTTGGATACTAGACGAAATGAAATATTTTGCATGCAAAGTGAAAATGAAAACAAAAGAGTGCAACTGCGAACTGGGGTTTCTTCTATGTGCACGCTCATATAGAGCTCGCACGAATCGTCGGTATTTGGTGGCATTTTGAATCGCTACAGCGCTCATGTGATTAGTGACAGACTGTATTTCAACTTGCTTTATATGCGATGTAAAATCTGATGTATTGTATCATCATATGGGTTTGGTAAATATTGTTGACGACAGGAGGGAAACAGTCAACAAAAAGGCTACATGAAGCTGTTTATAAGGGCAAAGGGATAGTTATAGAAATAAATTCCCACACTAAAGAAACGTGGATAAGCGGTGTCACTTTCAGCCGAGTCATTTCCCATTGTCCCGCCAGTAAATTTCAGTTCAAATACAAGTCCAATTATGTCCCCACTGTGACTTCTTTCACTCTTTCTTAAAAAGAAAAACAATTTTATGGAAGATAACCACCATTTCCGTCCGACCCCAAAACGCATGCTCAGAAGACCATAAAATTGGTCTATGTGCCGTCTAACTCAAATTAGGTAAAACAATCGAAAATCTGTTGATTCATTCATAATTACTCCGTCCTACATCAACATTTGTGTTAGAGTATAATTCGGTGGAAAATTGTAGACATAGAATTTCCCCCAAGGATTCTACCAACTCGTCGAATACGTGACATCAAACTACCGGTAGTAATTTCCCTGGAACGCCTTCATCTTGTTCGGTATAAAAGCAGTTCTCTCCCCCTGGTATCCCTACTGTAATGGAATTCTTCTATGCAGCGCATAACGGACAATAGATAGCTAAACAAGAACAAGAATAAAGCAAAATAAGAAACTCATCATTTTTATTACAATTCATCATGGAATTATGATGCGCGATCATAATGATGGCCGATGATGATATGTATGTGTAGATGTGTATGTGAATTGTGTATGCGATCGTAAACTCCATCAATGGGGAGTTTTCTTTCCACATTTCTGTTCACCTGAGAAGATGACAGATAAACCATTGTGTATAGTGGCTATCGTACTCGTATAACCCTACCCTAACCTATAAGTCCGGGCCTACCTATTCATTCTTACAGTTGCTATAGCGCGGTGGATAGAGTGGCGCTCGGTGGTTGATGTCTGCTGCTGCTGATTCGTTCGTTCAGTCGTCCATATCAGCCATTATCACAAAATATTGTTTTTTCCTTTCTTGTTTTCTACAAGAATGTAATTTTCACTCTGCATACGCTTGGTTGGTTCTAAATTAGCCATCCATGGGTTCTTTGGTGAGGCTGTCTTTTTTTTCACTTTTTTTGTGTTCTTTGTGTTTTCTGTCATCTGTTGTGTTGCTTTTTCCTCTTCGCGTCAAGTAAGAGTGAGTTAATAATGACGAGAAGAACAACAGCGACAGCAAAAGAAAAAGTTTCTTATAGGCGGAACTTTAGGGTAAAATGGCTTCCATTGGCTTCTTGTGACTCCGCTGGTTGGGTGTTTAACTTCTTCTTTTGCAGACAATGTATTCTTTTGCTGGGATACTTGTAACTTTTTTGTTTTGCTGGGCGGTAATTATGATATGTGGTAAGATAATGATACAAAGAAAGTGGGTAGTTTACAAAAAAAAAACACCAAGATTGTATTAAGAATGGAGAAAGAGGTGGTCCTTCTTATGAGAGAATGGTTAGGACAGGTCAGATCTGACCATGGTTTTGGTTTAATGTTTAATAACGCCTAAGCGGAACTACTTACTCAAATAATTTTTGATTGTAAATGGATCAGAAATGGCTATTACCTGCAAGAAAATAAAAAGAAAAAATTGTTTATTAGATTTGGGTGCGGCTAAGTTTTAAATTGAAAAATAAACAAATAGAGAGATGGCTGCTGGTGTCTTTTAGATTCATTGATTCCAACTATCCAATTGCCCTTTGCATTGAGAAAAAGTGTGTCTGCAACAAACCGACTGTGGTATTTAATATATAATTATTGTTCTGTCGAATGTTCTTTATTGAATGATTATAAATATTTCTATTATTTTTGTACAATATGCATATGCATAATAACTACCTACTATAAACAATTCTTATTCAAAACTCTAGTACTAATATACTACACTACTACAGTATTATACACTACACCGACTTATACGGAGCTTCAAACCACGAAAAAAATGATTGCATGGGAATGATCCACCTTTAGGAAATATTAGAATATTAGGTAATAGCAGGTCGTACCTATAACACAAATGACTCTGGCTTCAACCCCGGGTACATAAATATAGCTTCATTATAGTGAAAAGAGGTGTACGCCTAAAAGAGCTTTATTCACAAGAACGCGTTTTTCTTCTTCGCACTTGATAGCCCCGTTAAATATCCACCTGTGGTGAAAATGTCTATCTGCTTGAATGTGCGGTCTTGGATTTGTTACTGCCTCACAGAAACTCGTTCAGAAGATATACCTACGGACTATAAGTTCTTTTTAAATAATTATGATATGTAAAAATGTCCAACGACTGAGGTGGCTTGGTCGGCGCAGGGGCATAAGTAAACGAGACATAAATCCATTATGGACTTGTGTCTCACTGAAGTGAAAACATTTATGGAATTATTTCCCTTCGAACATGTTTTCACTGAGCTACCATGCCAGACTCTTCTGCATTAATCGGCGATCATTGTAGTTTGGCCGATTGAACTATATACTGTTTTGTGAATTTCAAATTTGTGTTATTTTTCATATTGAATCAATTAATCAATTTATTTTCGTTTATAATTTACAATTTGTTATAGCACAATTTACATAATTTAAATACAGAGGTATGACCAATTTATATCTTTCTACTGGAAAAAGTTTACAAGTGACAACAAATAAATAAAACTATATAAATGTTTTTTTTTGAGGAAAAACAACGACTAAAAAACCTCAATTTAAGGGATTCATATTGAATAATCACCCAAATTACTTAAATGGAAAGCGAAATATTTCTTTTGGCGATCTTTTATTTTCTCAAAATTTCTGAAGCTTGTTTTATTATTAAAAATATTTTTTTCTCTTATTTTAAGATTTTTTTTTGTTTTTTAAAAATAATGTAAATATGTATTCTGTAAATTTCAAAATGGTAGACTTAAATAAACAATAAAGTTGTTTCAGCAAATAAATTGACTTGTAGTTGCAGAAAATTTGAGAAGATAAAAGTAAAAAATTGGTGCGAGTTTCTAATTTGTATTTTCTCAAATTTTCTGAAGCTAAGACAAAAAGTAGCTTGCGAAAATAAATTGACTTTCAGCTTAAACATTTTGTTTTATTTTCGTTTCTTTAAAATAACGTGCTTAGAACGTCGGTGTTATTTTTGTGGTTACTTTGTAAAAAAAAAAATCTGAAACGTTTACATTTTTACGACAGCATTTTCTTCTAGTAACAAAATGGTGGAATTATGTCCGATCTTTGAAAAATAAATTATGGACTCATATCCCACTTTGAAGGGGCATAATTCCAGAATCAAATGGACAAAAGTCCATTATGAACGCGGAATTATGTCCTTTCGCCGGCTGGGTCACGTAGAGCGAATGGACACGAATGCTACGAGGGTTGTCGCAGTAGGGGAAGACCGCGGCTCAGGTGGCGCATACGTAAGTGGAAGGACCCCCTTTCACAACTTAGCTTGCGAAACTGGAAACAGCTGGCAAAAGATCGTACTGGCTTGAGACGCTCGTTGGTTGGGGCCCAGGTCCACCCCAGACTAGCGCCACCTTAAGTCAGTCTTGGTAAGTACTATATAAATACGTTACCAACATTTCATCAAATCAGCTGCAGAGCATCAATCACAGATTATTAGTTACTGAAAGGAGAATGCGAAAAGAGAGACACGTTCTTCTTAAGATGGCGATAGACGAGAACATATTCAAGCAACTCAATACCTGGCCAACTCTGACCGGGTTATAGTAAAGAATTTTCTACCACAATTTCATCTAACAAATACGACACAAACCCGATCCCATCGCAACGAATTTCAATTGCGAATTATTTCGCCCATCATCGTAATGAAGTCATCTCGATATCTCACAGAAATCGTTGGAAAAAGCGCAACCATCCGCAACAGCTAACGTAACTGATGTCACAGCACCAATTACAATCAGAAATCGACAAAAAAAGCGTCACATTCTCTATCATCTGACTGCCAGCTCAGTGCAACTACCACCAGCACAATAGCCAACCTGCAACTGGTAGCTGGCTATACTTTATTTGTCCCGCTAAAGCAGTTGACATTTCCGAGTTAGCAGCAGCAGCAACTACCTACAACCTCTATCTACGTTCACTTGAGCGTATCTTTTTTATTGTTAGTGGCTTCTGGCAGTACTATCGCTTTTCACCCAAATTGACATCTTATGAGCTTGTCACACTCTCGAGTGGGTGGCACTCACACCATGCATAGCGGTAAAGTAGGCAGCCGAGGTAGGTATATACATTTTTTTTTACCGGAAATTAAGACATGAAATCTGTTAACGGACTCGAAATAAGTTTCTTCTCATTTTGCCAGGCGAATCGTCTTCAGAAAACCAACAAACCCCCAATCAACAAGATCATTATCACCTCCAGGTACACCTCCTTTAATCCGGAGAAGAAAATAAAACCCATGGTCCAACTGCGCTTGGTGAAAGCATCTCTACCCCCGAAAATTAATGTGAGAATCGGTCTTCAAAACGAAAATATAATAAAAATGCTCCTTGGCATCCTTGGCAAACGACACCGAGGAAGGGAGGATAAATTAACATTCGAGTACGTGCCCCATGGTCCGCCATATGCCAACCATATGCGTCTTACATATAGAAAATTA
Organism: Cheilosia vernalis; assembly: GCA_949126925.1. Classification (NCBI taxonomy): domain Eukaryota; kingdom Metazoa; phylum Arthropoda; class Insecta; order Diptera; family Syrphidae; genus Cheilosia; species Cheilosia vernalis. The sequence continues at coordinate 12,276,010 of OX421362.1, forward strand.
ATTAAAGATGGAAAGATAATTGATTAGGAACAGCGATTAATAATCCTTAATTTTTGGTGTCGACCGAACATGGGTAGAACAACGCTCGGAAGAAGAAGAATGTGCAATGTTACATGCGGGTACTTCCACAGGAGCCGTGGTAGCCAGCAACAATTAAAACCCCTCCTGTTGGAAGACGGAGAAGGAGTCCCAGAGTGCGGTTTTTATCGTTCAAGGAAATAGGCTGGATGGTATCAATATCGTAATTTCTCCCTTTCCTTCGCAGCCTTGGCGCGAGTGCTGAGCGTTGGAAAAAAAATCGTTTTAATGGGCATATGTTCTGGACACACTCTCTATATCTCTCTCGCTGGATGTGCTGCATTTATAATAATCTGGCGCATATCATAAATGGAACGCCCCCCAACAAAAAGGAAGAAATGCTCGTAAAACAGCGGAAAAAAAACCCTGCCAAGTAAGTAGCGACCTCATGCGGTACATAAAGTCTTGGTATCGTCCCTATCTATCTAGTCGGCGATGGAGCTGGCGCGATTGTGGTCATCGTCATCTGCGACGTCAGTGCACATCAGCGAATCCTTCGCTCTTGCTCGATGGACTCGCTGAAATGCAAGTTCAATTTTAGACAGCATCTGCCATTAATTGCATTTTGTTGTGTGGCTTGGTCTTGTGAGTTTTTTTTTTTTTTTTCTCTTCGCTACACCACTCTTTGCTCTAACACTTGCTGCCATGTATGTCCAAAGTCGGAGCCGTTCGTCAGGCGGGGAGAAAACATAAATTAATCTATATTTCTGTAAGTGGTGCGCCTCCTTTTGCACGCTATCTATGTAATGCAATCAAATTAAGTTTCGCTTGTATAGTACTTCCTTCTAACGCCGTTGTGCAGCACTCCCGATGACGGATGCACATCGTCTTTGAAATAGATTAGCCGCCAGAGTGTACTTCCTTGTTAGAAAGTGTATAGGCGCACCATATGTCCGACAATCGCAACGAATTTGTCAATTAATGGACATTAAGTCAGTTGATTGGTAATAAAAACGCGCATTTTTGTAAATTGCCTTTTTTTTAGCGAGCGTTTTAAACGTACTATTACGCAAGTTGGATGGTCTCGGAGGGGTTTTTTTATCAATTCGCCAAACTGGTCATTTGGCCTTCTTTTTTTGGGTTAGTGCGGCATCAATAATAGCATTTATCTTAAACTTGTTGGTAATTTATTTTTATTTTTTTCCACATCAACCACATTCGTCCTTCGGTGGTTGCATATTTTTATGGGTGCATTTTCGTGTATTGGGTAATTTTTAAATTCAATCAACTGGAACACTTTGGAGATGGTGTTTCCAGGCCGTTCAGCGGAAAGTGTATTAAAACTCATTATGGCAACATTTTGGTAAATTAGATTTGTTATTGCCCTTCTGCAGGAACGCGGGTAAGTATTATTATTTAGAGAGCTTATGAGCGATCTGAAGCGAGAAAGTGATGAGGATACATTTTACAAAGGCGGAAAATGGTGTCATCGCTCTTGATGAGCAGACGGTGATGGTGATGGTCCTCTTGAGATCGAGCTCATGGACAACTGAATGCGGACAACTCATACTGTACTTAAATGTTAATTTTTTGTTTTTTTCTTTTGAATTTGAGGTTTTTCTCGTACTTTCCTCAAAAGTCGATTTGTATTTATGTAAAATGTCATTATAAATAACACCATATCTCAATAGAAAGATAATTACCATTATCAAATTATTGTATTGTAAAATGTGCGGTTACAAACATCCATTGTAAATTTTATGTACGCAATAAAATATCTATCTATCTATAGCAGGCGGTGCTTTTGGTTGTACTCTGAGACCATCACAAGGAGATAGGGGACTTGATCACTGTTACTGGGGCCGTATAGAAAAATGATAATTAGAAGAATTGTGCCATAAGCTGTCGAATGCACGTCATAGTTAGAGCTTATATTAAGTGCAGAAAACAGATAAAGAACTTTAAAATGCAAATGCTTTGCAACCATAGGGTATTTTCCTCAGAGATTTATTCTTCTAACTGGCAATTTTTCCACATATTTTTTACAGACAAAAAGTAGCTGCAAGCGATCCTTTCTTTTGCAAACCAATAGCCCAAAGGCGATTATTAAATGCTTCCATCTTTAAGGCCTTCCAGAGGTAGAACTTGTATTTTCTGTGCGGTTGTGTTCACGAAGTCTTATTCAGGTAAACACATTTATAAAACTGCGCTTGATGCGATTCTAATAAGCCTTAATAATAATAATAATAGTTGGCGCAACAGGTCTGTAGGGACTCTGGGCCTAGCTTCTCGCAACCATTCGTTTTGTGTGAGATTTCATTTTTTGGAACGAATGGAAGGGATCTACAATTTTATGCCGATTCCAAACGGCTAATTGAGAAGCTCTTTCATGACAGTTATACTCTCGGATGTTTGTCAGACGTTCGCGAGAGGTGGCGCAGTGAAAAAAACCCTGAGTTGGAATTTGGGTTTTTGCGGGATTCGAACCTGAACCCCTCGCTTAGTAGTCCAACACACTAACCACTAAGCCACTGTGCCTACTCTAATAAGCCTCATGCAGTCAAAATTGCGAAATGTGAAATAGCCTCAATAGGCTCTTCCCGAGGTCGCAAATTGATACGTAGGCTGAGAGCTGATTTGTGCTTAATTTTTGGTACCATTCCCGCCCTTAACCTGGACTTACGATACACAGCCTCAGTTGTTCGAAAAAATACTTGAAATTTACTTTCTTACCCACCACAAAACTCGTTGAAAAAGGTGGAACAACACGAAACACGACTACCACCAGTGCCTTCGCAAATATTTCCCTATCCGATATGTAATCCTGTAAGGTTAGGGTGAAAGAAAACTTATAGGTTATTGTGTAATGTCGACAACCGACCGTAACGAAAGTTTTAAATTGATATATGTATATGTCGATCAAGGCGCAGACACGAGACATAAATCCATAACTTTTGTGCCACTTTGGTAGGTCGTCGAATTTTCGGAAGCTAAAAATAAATTTATTTTCTTAAACAACTTTTTGTTTTAGCTTCAGAAAATTTGAGAAAATACAACTTTTAAATTCGCGCCAATTTTTTACTCTTATTTTCTGCATCTTTATTTTCTGAAACAACTTCTAAAATAAACTTAGGCTTTAAAACTTTAAAACAAGCTTCAGAAAATTTGTGAAAAGGTCGCCCAAAGTACTATTTTGCTTTCCATTTTAAACAATTTGGGCGATTATTCAATATGAAAAAGCCGGAGTTTAAAATTCACAAGATAGTCGAAGCTTAAATGAACCATCGGAAGAGTCTGGCTTCTGGCATGGCTAGGTTGACCAGATCCAAGCCCAGCAAAAAGGGGAGACCTTCAAAACTCTCAAACGAAAAATTAAAGAACAAAAACAAAATAACAAAATATTTTTTTTTTGACTCATTAAAATAAACAAAAAAACATACATTTTAACAAATTCAATAAAATTGCAAAAGAATTTGAGCTGTCAGATGAGTGGGTGTGTTCACGGTTCAGTTTTGTTTGCAGTTTTGTGGTGTCGATAAATTCCATAAACTGAAAAATCCCAGAAAGAGGACAAATTTTTCAATTAGACACCGTCCACTTTTTTTTTAGATAAAAGGAGGACATGTTCTCTGGAAAGAGAAAGTCTGGTCAGCCTAAGCATGGCAGCTCTGTGAAAACATGTTAGAAGGGACATAATTCCATAAAATTTTTCAATGAAGGTATTTATGGGACACTTCGGTAACTTACGTCCCACTTCAGTGTAATTATGTACCTGCGCCGTCGATCAAGGCCTCAACTAAAAAGCCTTTTCAAGCAGCTCCTTAGGCAGCCGCCTCCAGGTGCTCACTTCAAGTTGGTTCCGGTTCTTTTCTATTCGTGCACGTCACCCATCAAGGCAAGGGCATTCTCTGCTGAGGGTCAATGCAAGATATGAAGAAAAAACATAAATAGTAGGAGCAATAGGTGTGAATTTTTAATTTCTATAACGAAGGAAATAGAAACTCTTTCATGACAACTATACGCTCGGATGTTTGTCAGACGTTCGAGAGAGGTAAAAAAGAATGTAGGGTGGAATTTGGGATTTTCTTTTCGGGAATTGAACCTGGCAACGCTAGTTTAGTAGTCAAACACACGTATACATATAGTTGCTAGTTTTGGTGATTTATCGTTTGGACGATAATCGTCTGAAAAGTTATTGTCTCGCCCTGCAACTAGTGGCCGTCCGTTTTTTGTATGTATTATCAAATTCGACGAAGTCACTAATCACTATATGAGGAAACTACAGTTAAAAATATGAAAACAATTTGCAACTACCCCAAGTTGTGGTGCATCCGTTCAAACCTCAATCTGAATCAATGAATTCTACATTTGCAATTATGTGTTTACTTACTGAGCAAGTCTAACTCAACTGCCAGCCCAATAGACTTGTCATTTCCTTATTTAAACTCGCCAATTAACTCCTTTTTGTACAGTCGGTATGCAAATCCATATCGCGATGAGTCATCTCCTCACATGTGATCCCATTGCTCAGAACAAATCACTCATTGGTGCTTTGCATTTGAAAAATTATTCTAATCCACTTGAGCGTGTTTTCACACCCTCAGTCTAAGCCTGCGATTATAATTCAATAAATGTACGAGTACCATTCTAATTAATCAGCGACTTGAAAGAACAACAAAATTGCCCACAGTCCGCCAACATTTCTTATTCCTATGCATTGTTTACCCGGGCATCTGAGGCAATTAAAAATATGCATACTACTCGTACATATACGAGGTACGACTCACCGCTCAGAGCTGCAAGCTGCTCTACTCACTCTCTGTGGTATCCCGATCTCGTAATTTATGCAGCACAATCAATCAATTAAGTTGCCAGGTTAAGTTGCCATAAATGTCATGTTTAACCAATTCCAAGAACCACTCTTAGTTTCTGCAACGAAATTTATCATCATCGCGAGCAGTTGTTGCCGCTAGTGTACTCGTATCGGTATCCCTGGGCCGCAGTGACATTTCATACCGGTGCGTAAGGCAAGACTCTGCGGCCTTAAATGAGTGTATTTCTAAAATTGGTGTTAATTTGAAAGCAACCTGCAACTGTTGCTGCGGCGGCGGTCCTACAATTACAATTGGCTTGATTGATGGATATTTCTTCATCGGGTCTTTTAATGAATGGGAGATCTAGTGCGCGGAGATTCCGCGAAAAGCGTCCACTTTTTTGTCGATGTGTGTGCGAAAATCTTCAATACGAATTGCAAGGCGTGCCTCGGCAGCGATAAATCATCGATCGGGCAGCAGGATGCATGTTTTGCAACGGTTTCGCTATGCAAACCGTGTAAAACAATTAAAACATAGCAATCGCCATTTCGGGATACGAATAAAAATATTTCGTCTCCTAAGCTGGTTCTCTCTAATTGGGTCACAGAGAGCACAACACTCTATACAATGTACCTAATGTGTGTGCGTTTGTGTGAGCCGTAAACGGTTAAACGTGTTGTGGCCGTTTTTCTTTACACCTAATGACAAGCTGTTGTGCGCGATCACTTTAATGGACACGACAACAATCGTTTTGCTGCCAAACTCTGCCGAAAACTGATCGATAACATGTGTCAACATTTTCGTATGCAGCGAGTGTGTGAGCTCTTCGGCGGCCATTGGATACTATCTGGCCCCGACTCGGCGTAAGCAGAAAATGTTAAACGTCGTCGTTGTTGCCGTTGTCGACGGATACGAGCAAACCAAATGCGGTCGCGTCAATACAACTATTCCGTCTAATGATGAAATATTGCAACCGCAGCACAATTTATGTTGATCCATAAGATGGATTTCTTGATTTTATGGTTTTTGAATTGGATTTTGGATCGATTGTGGTCTTTGAGTTATTTATTTGCGTGAATTTCTTTCGACCTAAGCGAGTGCGCACGCTGTAGATTTTGAAATGATCTTAACCAAAAAGTTAAGTACCGCGATTGAATGGATTGGTCGCGGTAGATGGAATTCTCTAACTAGACATCAGACATGTGGATGCATAGTATACTCGTACTCGTACTCGTACTCGTATGCAAATGGAATTACGTTCGATTAAATCGGGAAAATGAAGTATTATTCAATTGAGGTAGATTAATCGATTGGTTGGCTGAGTATTCATAGAATTGGTGGGGCGTTATACGATTGGCAGAGTTGACTGAACAAGGTCGTGATTCGAGGAAGAATTTCAGGAATTTGAGGTTGGAAGGTGGAATTTATAGAATTTTTCAAATGATACAACCAATTTCGGCTCAAATGGTGAGGGGAGATAGTCAACGAAGAACTAGTTAAAAGAGGTAGGCTTTGCTATATAAGAGTTTTATGAACGTTTGAGCTGGAAATTATATTTTGATAGGGCGCAAGCAAGTTTAAAGGAAGCACGACTTATAACTGCTCTATCAGCTTCATAAACTAAAAAGACGATTACACTCTGCTTCCTTTTTGCTTCTTAATAAAACATTATATTTACAACTTGACCTTTACATAGTAGAAAACGAAGCTGGAGCCGAGTGAACTTCTCTTTGAGCCAGAGTTTCCAATAGTGCGGCTTCATTTAAAAAGGTTTCTCCTGTTTTATAGGCTCTGTGTTATAAGTAGCAAACTTACAGGTAGATAGCGACATCTTCCGTCTTCAAGTAAACATCAACTCAAATAACATGTGTTTGAAACTCGTTGGAGAACGTTCTAAATAAAACCTTCCGATCCTCCCAAAACAGGAATAGTTATCACCCCAAGAACTCTTCAAAAAAAAAAAACAGAATGCTTTGTTGAAATAGCTACAGATGAGAGAAGGGGACAGTATTGGACATAACCGAGTACAACAGAGCAAACTCTGTTAAAAAAAATGTGTTAAATTAAATAAGTCTCTGTTGAAAACAAATGATCAATTTTTGTGTTGAAAAGGTTAAATACACGCTGTTAAAAATAACACACTAAATTGTTGTTATCAATCAAGTTGTTGTATTAATATTTAACAAACAGTGTCGTTTTTCTGTTTGGTTAAATTCAGAACAAGAATCTAGGTTAAGAAAAACCTAAACTAAATTTGGGGTTTTAACTAACTTATTGGTTATCAATTACCGTGCTTCTTATGTAAAATTAACCAAACGAATTTAATGTTAAAATCTAACAATTTCTCTGTTAAAAACAACAAATAAAGGTTGCTTGAATATAACCAACGACTGCTTTCTTTAAACCTTTTGCTAGTGAAATTTCAACCCGTACAAACTTTTCTCAAATCTGAAAACTTCTTGAAGATTTCCCAAAAATAAAGTAAAATATTGTTCAAAAATTGAGAATTGTCCTCCATTTATTTAACATTGGTAATCCATTTTTTATCGAAATTATGTAGGTACCTATCTGATATTTTGTTATACGTAGAAATCTGGTAAGTGTCTGTTAATTTTATCAATCAACTTGGTAAATTTCTACAAACACATACTGTTGTTTCTTAACGAGTTATACCTACGCACACCACGAATTACGACGCTGCTTTTTCAAAACGTAGAAAACAGGGATGAAAAGAGGATCGCAATTGTACTTTTATCGATAAAATTGATTAAGAAATACACGCAAGTACGATTTGCCCAAATTCAATACTCTGCTGAACATGTTTTTCGTATGAAAAAACGTTCCGACATTTTTTTTCGAATTTAGTAGGTACATTCACGAACAAACCAAATTAAACAAACAAACTAAGTTAAATTCTACCAAGGTGGTTGCCTAGTTTTAAAAGTAGTTGGCTAAAAACAGCACACTAATCACGATTGACTGGCTACTAATAACGAAGTTAGTTTGATAAATACAACTAAGTAGGTTGGCTAATTTCAACCAAGTGAGTTGGCTAATAACAACAGAGTAACTTGGTTAAATTCTATTAAGTTAGTTTGTTATTAACGACGGAAAAAATTGGAGAGGAAATTGATAAATCGGTTATTTTAAACCGAGTTTCGGTAAACAAATTGACTTGTTTATTTTTAACCCACTAACTCTGTAAGAGCTATATTAACAGTATCACTTGGTAGTTTTTAACCGAAAGGTGGTTGATTTTAAATAAGTGATTTTTCTGCGTGTAGTTGCTTTTTTAACGATTTGTCAAACAAAGCCATCGACAGCGATATTGCTTGTTAAATGTTTTCCAACGAATGCATTTTTTTCTTAGACCGAGGTAGCTGTTGTAACTTAAGCAGTCAAGATGAATACTTGTCTCACAACTTACAAAGTAATTCCACTTAAGTTGGAGCTTACCGCTCCTCAAGTCCCTCAGTCAAAAATGCAGTCTATATGTACTGCCCCTAACGTTTTTAGGTTCATCTAAACGTATTTTTAAAGGCGATCAGTATATGTAGTCCCGTATTCAAACTTGGAGACTATATTTTTTTTACATTTTTAGAGCTGTGTTTTTCGAAAAACAACGAACAACAGATTTCTTTTTCTAGGGCAAATTGACAATTGACATGCTGTCAGAGCTGATTTAAGCTCACTTTGATTTGCCATCTCACCACACTCGAACGGCTCGAAAAGCTTATCGGAAAATAAACTCAAATATTTGCCAATAATTTGAACATGCGACAGAGCCCGTAATGTCCGAAATCATTCTCCACAATGTCATTAATTTATTTTTCTAATAATAATATGAGTTTGCATTTCACTTTAAATTTGTGTAGCCTTAAAAAAGACACCGTAAGTATATAAGATGGATCCAAGAATATAAGATGGTTGGTTGTCCTAAACCTTGAAGACTGACTGGAAGAGAAGACCGAGAGCTACGCAGAGGGTCCACTTAAGCATTTTACGACGGTTATCCTGGACACTAATTTCTGGTACTAATTTTATGTCGATTTTTTTTAAATGGAACCAACTCTATGTCTTGCTGGAGAATGTGCTAAAATGCACTTGCAGCATCTGCAAAATTCTTGGCTCCCGGCCATATCTAAAAATACGTTCTACTTCCTACTTCCTTTCAAATACAGCCTCGGCGATGCAGCATCAATTAGAAGAGTACCTATTTTCCACCACACAAATTTGTATCGGCACTCCTTTCGATGGTTATGGAATATGAAGCATTTCCAACCATCACGTGAATTTCCCTAGTTCCCTACAAAGCGCAATCCTAATCAAAATACCTCTCATTTCAATTCCCATTTATAATTACAAAATTCCTCGAAATAGCATCGTATTGTTTTCCACTTCGTTCCATTACTTTATTCCACTTTAGCTCCCATTCAATATCGATAAAAAAAAAATAAGACAGAAGAGTTTTAAATTAAATTGCAACATTGAACAAAAATAACAGATGCACAACCTCACACTCCTCTCTCACACACAGGCTCGAACCGCCGTTGACGAAGCAAACAAAACATACACCCATCTCCTTATGGAAAACCCTATAAGAAGTAGCACCAAACACCATGAACTCGTGTTCTTAATACGCTTAAGACACAGGAGCGCCAACAAAAAAAAAAAAAAGAATGGAATAAAAACAAAAACCCCTATACCACAGAAATGAAAGGCTCCTTCCTCTCATTCGCATCTCCGCATGGGCACTCTCCGTTCTCCGACCGCGACCATAGTTACTTGTGTAATAAAGAAAATGCCTCCCATCTTCATGCATCAAAGCTAATCATTAAAAAGTATCTACGAAATGCAAAACCCAATCAACTTTAATGAGCTTTAATAGTCTGCACCGAAGCTGAAAATTAAAATGGTTGACCATTTAAAACTAAACGTTACAAATTTTTGCCTACAAAGGTTCGCTGAAAGCGAAGAGCACCAACACTGGGCTGGGGCGACGCGACGCCGAACGCAAGCAACTCCATGCGTACGTGTGCGCATACGAGTATAACACCGGCCGGCAGCATGTAGTTGCGAGTCATCATTTTTTTTTTCTTCTTGCGCTGCCCATCATCGGATGGCAGAGATTGTGCTGATGGAAAAAGAATATTATGAGCGAAAATTTATGGGCGAGAGTATGTTTCTGTATACATGGCACCAACGAGTTAGGTATATTGTGGGAAAGAAATCTATTGTTACAAGAGATATGCCACTTGTGCCAGATGGTAATGCCACACATTCGAATGTAATCACTCCATTAAAATCTATCTAACTGCAGAGATATCAGCGCGGTGATACCGAAACACAATATTAATGTGTGTCCGCCGAGTTAATTTCGAAATACCAGTCTCCGGCCGTTGTATACCGTTAGCAGAACTGTAGATACATAACCAAATGCAATGCAATTTTCCAACAACACTCATTCGCTCACTGCAATTCCACTTCCACATAAAATTGCCATCATTTACACGAGCGAGAGAGCTGGCTGTGCGATTGCCCCATGGATACGACATATGAGTATCCCAGCCCAGACCCAGTCTCAGACTTAACTTCTAGTCGTCAATTTGACATGATGCCAGCAATGACGGCGCGGCTGCATTTTGCACCAAGCCAGCAACAGCAACAGCAACAGCAAGTCCCGTCATTAAGCCAGTGCCGGGCATATATCATTCCGCAAGCAACTGTGCGGTATTTATTTGGGCTGACTGGCTGACTTGAAATTGGAATTGATTGTGGGTTGCATGAGGCTCACAATATTCACTCATTGATATAAAGAGACACATAAGTATCTAATTTGAAAGAAGATAAACACGGGATTATAGACATCATAAATTTCGGCTTTAACTTTTCGTCGAGCGCATTGTCTTAGGCCTGTCTGTCAGCAGTCGGTGCTTGGTGGTCGTGCTGAATTGTATTACTGGTGATAAGATACAACAGCAAATCATTCATGGATCATTTGTATTTGCATAATCCGCGAATGAGTTTTTTTTTTTCCCATCTAATGATGACAAATTATAAAATTCAATAGGGGAGATCATATATGGTGGTGCTAAGCTTCTTCTCTTTTTTTTTTGAATACGAGTATCTTGTCAGCTCGCTGGCTGTCATTGCTTCCATTAGAGGAGGGCGAGGGGGATAGATGATATTTTAGTCAAAAAAAAAAAAAAAAACAAGTGGGTTATTTTAACTCGAAACGCGAATCACGGTGGAGGTATTTGGAAAATTTCCGCAGACAATTGAACTTCGGTGGCTAGTGAGAGTGGGTAGAGAGAAAGAATAGATTTTTTGGAACTATTCCGGCACCAGGGTCCGGAATTCTGTAAGGTGATACGTTCAGTCATTTTCATGTGATCAAGGGATCCTGTACTTCTGCAACTCTAGAGCCAATGATTCGTGCCCTAAACGTGTCAACGTTTCTGACCCCATAATTGTCATACATTTTGTTTCCTAATGTCCAAAAAGGTATAAATTTAACCAAAAACTTATTGAATATTGTTGCATTTTTAACATCATTTGGATAGCACATATATACTCGCAAATGTGTCCCAAAAATAGGCACAATCGAATGGGAGATAGAAGTCAGGAATGGGGTACAGGACCGTATGTGCTTGTTGCACAATCTGCAGTTACTTCAACTTTCAAGCGTTAAAGGTTTAGACTATGGGGAAAAAAGAGACAACACTGTTGTTACACAACTAAATGTGCGCACAAGTGCAATAAACTATTCAAAATATGAAACAGTTGTTAAGTTCTTTGAATATTCACTCAATGCGTAATGTTGAAAGTCGGAATTATTTTTATAAGGGTTTCCTAAAATTAACGCAAGACTTGAATTCAGTGCGACAAATCGTTGCCAAGGTTTAAAGAAGATAGAAGACTACTTGACAGCTGACATTTCTAATTGTTTTTATTTTTTTATAAAGATCTGAAGGCTTTGAGAAAGGAAAACCGTTTTAATTGTGACAGATATTGATTTGTGAAATTTCGTCATTTATTTTTCGAAAAAAACTGTGTTACCTTCGGTGTTCCTTAAGGAAACCACATAGGCCCTCTTTTATTAATACCTACCTCGCACCCACCCCGTAATTAAACAGTAAATCCAAGAAGGGGGGTTACAGGGGGGCAGCGTGCCCCCCCATACACATTTCATAATTTGCGCAAATTACCGTTGTCTCAAAAATTATTTTTTTATTTTCAGAATTTTGTAAAGCAGAATTTTGTAAAACAGAATTTTGAAAGCAGAATTTTGAAAAAAAGAATTTTGACCTCGCCAGAATTTCGACCCCAACCCAATTTAACCACATCAGTGTTGGGGTCGAAATTCTGGTAGTACAAAATGTATGAAAAACATATTTCTACGAAAATTTAACCGGGAGCGGGGCGAAATTCTGCTTTCAAAATTCTGCTTTACAAAATTCTGAAAATAAAAAAATAATTTTTGAGACAATGGTAATTTGCGCAAATTATGAAATGTGTAACCCCCCTGCTTGGATTTACTGTTGGATTACGGAGTGGGTGCGAGGTTTTTTACTTATATTTTTTGTTGAATTTTCAAATTGTTGGGCCCAAAATTCGAATTTCAGCACTCAAACTAGATAAAAATTTTCGAGATTTTAACCATTCTAGATTTTATTTGTTCTAGTAATCGTTGAAAAATATTTGTTTTCGTTAAATTCGTAAATTGGAAAAAAACAGAATTAGCAAAATTTATTTGTTTAAGATATTGCCTGTCAGAATTTTAAAAAGCAGAATTTTGTTAGACAGGACAGAAAAAAATCAGAATTTTGAGAAGCATAATTTTTGTGTTAAAAAGCAGAATTTTGCAAAGCAGAATTTTGAAAGCAGAATTTCGACCCGCTCCCGGTTAAATTTTCGTAGAAATATGTTTTCCATACATTTTGTACTGGGAGTTTTCTTTTTTTTTTTTTAATTTTAATCGTTATTGTTAAAATACTTATCATTCATTCACACGACACCTTACCAATTTACTTTACGTTAATTGATCTAAGTTTTCTGTACATATTTCTTTTACTGAAAAATATGTTTTTTCAATCATTCTTCCTAAAACTCGAATACGCTATTGAATTAAATAAATTATTTATAAATAAAGGGTTTACCTTTCGTTTTATTAGTACGGGACTGGATATTATTAACAGTAAGTATACAATGAGATCGTGTTTGTCAAACGTTTTGCTTTATTTAGATGATTTCGACAATTTTCTTTACGGCAACAATTTAGGGATAATTTGGAACTGGATTTTCGATAACTTCTAAAACGTTGATTATTTACTTTTGGTATAGGTATCCAGTATGGAAATATTATTAGCGACAACAACACATTGTTTCAACGTAGCCTAGAGTTTAATAGCATTGAAAACGTTTTTTCTTGCAACCCATGGCAGCTAAAACTCTGCACTAATTGTGAGCGGGACTTTAGACAAGATATTTAAGCACAAAAGTTCCTAAGCACGGGCAAAGCCGGGTGGGAAAAAGCCACTGTCGATACATTGGTCATTTGTGACCAAATTTGGTCATTATTTTTTCTATTGGTCACATTGTCATTTTTTTCATTTGGTAATTTTTTTAAGACATGACATATTATTAATAATTTAAAAAAATATATGTGATCTGTGTGCATGGGGAATATATTGAAATAAATGTGATGAATTGATTGTTCTTCTATTTCGCACCTAAATTATTCTGGCCATTTTTAGCTTCCGTCATTTTTATTTCCAATTTTGGACACAAACTCTATTTTCTAGTGGCAACCGTGAAAACAGCTAGTATTTATATAAACATAACCAATCGCTCCTGTAAGCAATCTGTCTGATTAAAAATAGCTTGGAGTAAATTAGGTAAATTTACATTGGAAATTTGAAGTTTACATGCCGTTCCAAAGGTGCACCTACTCGTATGTATGAACAGATCATGCAATATGTTCCAAATTAGAAATGAAAAATAAGCGAAATCCGTGACTAAAACCTTTTGGTTGGACATGCATGCAGTGCACATCATTTTATTTTTTACAATTCGAAATATAGATTTATCGTTTCATTGCCGAAAGCTTTTGCGACGATTTCGTTTGGACATCGCTTTCGGTAGAATATTTTTCTGGACTTTTGTTTGTTTTTGTAACAGTCTTCCTATTATTTTGAATCATATGTATGAAAGCCAATTTTTATCTGTCACATTTAAAAGAAAATAGAAAAAAAAAACATTATTTTCGTAAGCTTATAAAATGCCAGACACACGCAGCCTGTGCAATGTCCATACACCATACACAGAATTGAAAATTAAAAAAAAAACTAAGTTTCTTGGTATAAAATCGCAGCGTCATATCAAATAATATTCAGTCATATTTTAATCAGCAGAGGGATAGAACAATCAATTGGTCGGCCGGCTCTGACTTTTTCCTAAAATATAAGAACTTTTGAATTAAATAAATTTACAACAAGTTTCACGAATTTGTATCTAAGAGACGGCAAGATCTCATCACAGGCCCCACGTTGGGCGCCAATGAAGCTCCCATTAAGGAACCACCCGGTTACATTAAAAGCGAATCCCCAGAGAGAAGTGTTAAAAAAAAATTGAAAAATACTAAATCTACCATTACTATCCGAAGTCCCATTCCTCCCAAGGCTCATAGCTCAGCAACGTATCTTCAATAGTCCCGAACGCAAACATCGCAAAGATTCGTAATAAAATCTTACAACATCTCCCACTTTTTGGACAGCACTGCATCTTAACCTTCTGATGTTGGCCGTCAACTTAATTAAAAAAGAGTAGAAGAAACTCAATCACTTTTCTAACGGTCCAGTAAATCTAGGACATCTTTCAAATAGGCATACCTACCTCCGAACCTCTATATGGTGCTCGGGTCAACATGGAAAATTTAATTAAAAATTTTGCAACGAACAAGCCGCACCGCTTCAAATTTACTTCTGATTAAACAAATATTTCCCCATTTCCTCCCATTATAGTGCGCGCGGGTGAAAGCGCCACAGTATAACTGTCTAGTACCTATAGATACAGCACCAAGTCCATCTCACTCACTACTTGTTCGCATTAAATAATTACAAAACACAAAAAAGAAACCTCTTATCCACCCACTGTTGGTATTCCGCAATTTTTACGACCATGACTACCATCTTCAACATCATCATAGCCATAAGTGCTGATGGTATATAGCTGCTGCTGGCTGCGCGCACATCTTTCAATCAAAACAATTTTCCTCTTCCGCATTGTGGACCACACTCTCTGTTCTGTTGTTGTGCCCAACTGAGAGTCTACATTCTCCTATTAGTGATTTACGAGAAATTATACGCATACGCGATAGATACCACGTAGACGATCCGAAAAAAAAAAAACAACATAAGTGGGCCGACGAATGGAATGGATTAATTGCGAAAAATTCCATAAATCACGTTTAATTGAAAATTGACTACATGCTGGGATTACAAAGGATTGGGATTGGCTCTCGGTGAAATGTGATTTTGTTCAAGCCTCAGCTTCCGCAGGCAAGATGAAAACCAATTCTCCAAGTGGATGCGCGCAGGCCCCAAACGAATGATCTTAGTATCTATGTCTGGCGCTGTGCGTAGATGTGCGGATTTTACGCACCGCCACCGCTTAGATAATCGCTAAGAGATCGTAAAATAGCTTAAAATATCTGCGGCTACTTAGAGCATGACACTTTGGTTTCACAGTCCTCTTGGGTGGCTAAGTGGATCAGGTGTGGCGAGCGGAGGGTCTACACTGTGGTGACGGACAAAAACAACAAAATCTGCATAATTTATTGTTATTAAGCCGAGTGGTGCGTATTCGAATCTCTCTCTCTCGCTCTCTCTCTCTCTGTGTATGTGGGTAATTATTGCATATCCATGAGTTATATTTATTGCAATATCCCGAGTTCATAGATACGGCGAGGGGGCAATAGTAATTACAACTTGGAAATCCTGGGAAGACAATCCATATCTGGGCTTGGAATCGAAAAGGTTTAGTCGCACCGGAGGAAGATGAGAACCGAAAGCAACAGCAGCACCATCATCATCATCGTCATCGCGATGCCAGTGCGATGACAAGGTCGGCCACCATCAACCAAACTCATAAAATACGAATTAAAATTATCCAAGATGGCCGGTGGTTCGAGTGGATAGTGGTGGTGGTGGTGAACGGTTGCCATCTTCTCCTCCTAATTATTATTATTTTTAGATTTGTCTACATTTTGCCGAGGATGGGTTCAGTTCTTGCGGATGCCGTTGCCGTCCTCCTCATTAGAAGAAGCATTATAATTAACATGAAGAATTCGGTGTTGTGGTCGTAAATTCGTCGCTTTTACTGTACGAATATAAGGAAGTGCTCCTCTTTGTCAGAGATCCGAGGGATTACTGTGAAAAAGCGTAAAAACTGCGCTTAAGGATGGCGATTGATACGCACCAGCCATACAGTTCGAGACTACAAAGGCAGTGAGTCATAAAGCGTGGTTGATGAGGTGGTTAAGTTTGCCGTGTCAGTTTGAGTGATGATGTTCGCCATTCCCTGCAAGACATAAGGAAATCAGTAGGCTAGGGCACACACACTCTCTGGGTTCCCCAAGCACCATTTCGTGATGATGGAATTTGAATATCGCCAGAAGGGGTGTAGCGTATAAGTTATTTGCCGGCCTTTAAGAAATCGCATCCACTACATCTTCCATCACAGTCCCATTGGCTTGAAGTGAGTTCGAACGGGCTGTGCCAAGTCCGAAAGCCTCTTCGCTGAAAGCCTATGACAAATCTACTTTAAAACAACATAAAACCATATCTGGTTAATTTTATGTGGATTCTAATGGTATTTCATTTAAAATAGATACTTAGTCAGCCAACAAAACTGGTAACGAAGTAGTAGGCGAACAACAACTGTTCGAAACTCTTTTGTATATGCTAATGATAGCGACCCGACATTTATTTATTAAGACATCAAGCACTTGTACGAATCGATAGCCATTTGTTACCATTAAAGTTCCAATGCAGTCGTGTATTGCAAAATGACCTGGACTTGTGAAACGCTTGTCGTACTTAATTGGCCGCCTTTCAGTCTCATGCGTCCACACAAAGGGGGTACAATGAACTCTCCAAATATTTTACATCATTCAGCAACTCTTGTCATCGTCATCAATTAACTTGTATTAAAAAATCGATAATTTGTTGGGCCTTTGTCTTATAGGAAAGGAGAACAATTTCTGCGAAGATGCCCATTAGCATATTGTTTTTATTATTATTTTTTTCTTTAGCAAGACATCTATATACCTATCTCTGGGTCTGGGTATCTACCTAAGCAGAAGGCATTTTTTCATGTTTTGTTATACGCATAATTTGTTCATCTGTCGGTTATAATTATTTCTGTTTTGGTTTTAATTTTAATTCGGGTTGGAGTGGAGTAAAATTGAATTTAAAATTTCTGTCAGCCGAAATGAATGGCTAATAATTGGTGGGGGGTAAGCAAATTAGGATACGTAAGTTGGTGGGTAAGTATATTCTATGCGTGAATATGGGAAATGGTTATTATTATTGTGTTATTAACGTAAATGATGACAATAAATTAGCAGACCGGTTCTTCCACCATTATTTATTGTTATTGGGAGTTAAGTGGTCTAACTGACAGCTCCTAGATTTTATCGATTTTGGCGAATTTTGCCATCAAATCGGTTGCGAAATACAGTTCGCCGTTTATGGCGGTTCTATTGCTGTGAAGTGCTGCAAAAGACATAAATGGAAAAAGACAATTGTATTCCAGGAAACGTTTTAACAATGTTGTGTACAGGTCCAGGTCGTCTTGTAAAGGAATGCATTCATACTCGGAAGTAACAGGTCAATAGGACTTTAAACGACAAAAATGAGACGTTTGGAATTCGAAATCAAATGAGTAATTCCATTGATAAATTAAAGAAAAGGCAAGGTGCCGTGATGACTATCCTAAGCATTCATTTGTATCGAAAGTACGTCGCTAAAGCGAAAATAAGAAATACATACTTTAACGGAGGCGCAGTGGCTTAGTGGTTAGTGTGTTGGACTACTAAGCGATGGGTTCAGGTTCGAATACCGCAAAAACCCAATTTCCAACTCAGGGTTTTTTTCACTGCGCCACCTCTCGCGAACGTCTGACAAACATCCGAGAGTATAACTGTCATGAAAGAGCTTCTCAAATTAGCCGTTTGGAATCGGCATAAAATTGTAAATCCCTTCCATTCGTTCCAAAAATGAAAACTCACACAAAACGAATGGTTGCGAGAAGCTAGGCCTAGGGTCCCTACGGACCTGTTGCGCCAAAAATTATATTATTATAGCACTGAATCTACTTAAGTAAGTTTAAATTCAAAAACCCCATCAATTTGGAGTATAAAATATTATAATTGACGGGCAGGAAAGCTTTAACAAATTTAGTAAAATCCACATCGCTTTGTAAGTGAGGACGTATGACAAAAAAATTGGGAAATCTACAAAGGAATGTAAATACTTACATTTACCTTTTTAAAGAGTTTCAGGTCCAAGTTGAGCACGAAAACGTTTCTTAAACAGCTTGGAAATGGCTCAAATGTCGGACCATAATATGTAGTTTACAATGTCTTGATCCAGATTTATAAATTCTTTTTGATATTTAGTCATAAGGTGGGCCAAAAGAGATCACCCTATTGGAAGATGCTGTTTTTGCAAACAGCCGCCAACTTCAAACCTGTTTTGACATTTGTGGACTAGACAGGTATAGAATACAAGTGAACAAGCCATGGAGTGATACTCTTCCCAAGAACGCGGAATAATCGTGTCTATCGATTTTTCGACCAAAATCATAACGAGCGATGATGCTCATGTCCACCTCAGCGGGTATGTGAAAAAGCAAAACTATCGCTTCTGGGGCACCGAAAATGGACGAGTAATGCACGAGGAGCCATTATACCAACTCAAAGTTACTGCATGGTGCGCTGTTCACGCTGGAGGAGTCATCGGGCCATTTTTTTTCGAGAACGCCGCTGGTCAAACGACAACAGTGGACGGTGCGCGCTCTAGGGCCATGTTAACCGAGTTTCTTCTACCGCAGTTTGACGAATTAGGACTGGAGGACATGTGGTTCCAACAGGACGGAGCTACGGCACACACTGCGCGAGCCACAACCGATATTCTGAAGGCGCGTTCCCGGGTCTCGTTTTGTCGATTTGCACTCTCCCGCAAGATGGCCCACTGTTAAACATTTTTTTGTGAAGTTTTTTGAAGTCCCGTGTTTTCGTGAAAAAGTCCGAGACCCTAAAATCCCTCAAAGAGAACATTCGACACGAGTGCGAGAATCTGTGAGAAAGTGATGAAAAATGCCATAAAACGAGCCCGCAATCAATTGTGACGGCGCCCATCATCTTCCCAACTTGACCAATAAAATTCTAAAAGTTCAAATAAACATAATCAAAAAAAAAACAGACTCGAAGTTTTCCATTTAGAAAAAAAATGAGAGCCAAACAACAACATCGGATGACTCCTTTTGGCCCTAAGCACTAAACAGGGACAGAAACGCGTAAAAATACCTACAAAATTTTGTGGGAATTCTCCTTCAGCATGATTTTTATTTCATTTCGTTTAAACGTTTTCGCCTTACAGAATGCCGGCCCTGAATCTGACAATTATTGCTATATTTTTATTAAGATAAAAATCAAACGTGTGATGAATAAGCGACAAGCCCTTCAAAGTCTTCGCAGAATAGTAAGTTAACATCTGACAGAAATTCACATGGTTCTTAGTGCATTGTGCATTTATTTGCATATTAGCCAAAGCACAACCTAAATGAGTATAAAATCACCCGAGTCCCAAATCAAAATGTTACAATGCACACAACCACTTCGAAAGTACTAGGTTCACCCCGAGATCGAATTGAACTGATTGGGCCGACATTTTCTTGGCAGAAAATAAGGTTAAAGAGCCGTAAATTAGAGGACAATGCATTTTATCTGCCATTGCCCTCAGAATATGTGAAATGACGACCAAACACTTGGAAAATGTATAGGCCCTCCTGCATAGGTCCATGTTCATTGCAGAAGCCTCTTTTCAACACTCTTATCTATGAGTCAGTACACCTACCATCTAAAACTGACTAATTACCAATCACATCTGAACATCCATTATCCAACAGTCTTCTTCCTAGACCACTACCACACCAAGTGATGGACTGCAAAATAAGTAAACACTGAGAAGGACATTAACCCAATCGAATATACAAACCATTAACCAAATGAATATAATTTATTTAAGTTTTAAATGACCGTTTCATTGCAGTCTTAAGACTCATTACGTCCGACCGCTTCAAGGATTTCGCCATTAAAACCGCTCCCCTCGCTGTCAGTTGAATTAATTTCGTGACTTTCTCAGTGTGGGTAATTAAAAAAGACAAGGATTTCCATCGCAACCACCACAACAACACAGCGAACACAATTTGCACATGACACTCAATTAAAGCCACCATAATCCGATCAGATTTTCTATCACTGACGTTCGCCTTTTCTTCTCTATAAAACACGGCAACCATAACATATTATCACAGAAGAAGTAACTAAAACCTCTCAGCCGCCGCAGCAGTCCACCAGCAAGAAGATACATCCCTTCAACGTATATGTCTACTTAAGACTACTTAAGGCTTCAAATAGTCGTCAAATTTCATCCTATTTAATGCGCGCGCACGATGCGCATGCGCACCGCATACCACTTTTAGGACATGATTTTTCTCTCTCTACATATATACGCACACTCGTACCTATGAGTTGAAAATCATGCGTGTGTCTCAACCAGCCTGGCCATATTCAAGGAAAAACCTCACTTTTTGCGAGCTCAGGTATCAAATTACAAATAATCCCTCAATATGAGAATAATTCCTTTTGATTTCAAGACAACACAACACAGCAGGTACGTATAGTTACAATGGTGTATCTATAGCTTGATTATACGAATTGTCTATATCGAATGATGACAAGCAACACACTATACCCAGTGATGTGTGTATGCAAGAGTGGCT
Source organism: Cheilosia vernalis (assembly GCA_949126925.1). NCBI lineage: Eukaryota > Metazoa > Arthropoda > Insecta > Diptera > Syrphidae > Cheilosia > Cheilosia vernalis. The sequence goes on from OX421362.1 coordinate 12,296,910, forward strand.
GAGCTTTTGATTGTTGAGGCTGTGCCACCCGCCTTCATCTACAAGTGGAACTTCCCCTATTGCCATATAGGGACGGAACATGAGTTGCTGTATCTGCAGAACCGATTAAAAATTAAAATCAAGACAAAAAACAAAACACACACGCAATCGAACGAACTTGAACGCAAAGCCAAGGGCAACCGGCATACAGCATACTAGATTCAGAAAATGAAGAGATTAAGAAAAAAGGTCGTCCACCACAACACAACAGAAGAGGAAGAAGTCCAAAGGAATGTGCAAGTGGAACTGCGCGTCATATACAGGGATTGCAGACGCACTCTTTGCTGCGACGCGGGAGACTCCTTTTGGTGATCTTGTACTTTTTGTGTTTGCTATAATATGCGCGAGCGCGTTGAAGAGGATCTCCCGCATCTCAGCGGGAAATTTTTTTGGATTTTTCTCATTTTTTTTTCTTTGTGTTTGACCGATACACGAGCTTGTGGACATTTTTATTTCAATATAAATAGGCCTTGCGCGCAGACTGCATAGGATAGGAGTCTGCAGAAATAATAATCAATTAATATCATGATTTAGGTGCGAGCCAGCGAATTTCGTGGTATTTTTATTACCCGACCTCGCAGGATGGGAGTTTCCTTTGACCTTTGTATAGTGAGGTTAGTCGAACTAGACGGCAGTGGAGTCGGGGTTGTATATAAGTTGCGGGAGAGTCTTACAGCAGAGTTATTGGATATGAAGAAAGTATGGCTAAGCTCGGCTTTAACTAAGACTTTGATAAGTTTGACTAGTGTTGGATTCACTGCTGGATGAAGTTCTTTATTTTTCTGCGTGATTTTTGTCCACCAGAAATTCCCCAAATCAAGTTTAACTGCCAAAGAAGTACACATCGAGCTGAGCTTCAAACCGCTGCTTTTAGACCGAAAAGGGTTGAGAGACCATGATCTTTTTCAATGGATATCTATCTATATTGTGTGTTGAAGCCGACACAAACCATTAGCCACTATAATACAGAATGGTCCATGATAAGTTGTTACTTTACATTTTTTACTTGTTTTTATTTTTTGATATTTATGAACTTTGTCATTGCGAAAAGAAAAATATTATAATAAAAAGTTTGTTTCAAAAAACATTAAAAAAAGGAATATCCAGCAAATTACAAAAAAAACTATAGTTTTGGATGTATTATACAGTCCACACTTGGCGGGAGATCTGAGCCATTGAAAAACATTGTGATACCAAAAAAAAAAAAAAAAAAACAGCACTTCGTCGTAGTGCGATAGAACCTTTAGAAAGCCTGCTCTGCTTTGCTTTCACCCTTTGTACAATGACCTACAGACTATTTGGAGATATATCTGGTAACAAAGAAACGTATGAAACACAGATCATTGTTCGGGATGTAACCATTACTTCGTTTTTAAAGTTCAATCGGAATTAACGATGGGGTTTTCGAGATATGAGCAATTTTTTTAAAATTAGCGTTTTCGGTGATTTAAATTGAAAATTAAGGGCACAATCATTTTGAAAACATAAGTTTGACTAAGTTTGCATTTTGGCCAAAATCGTTATTACCGTTTTCAGGTAGATAAACTAAACAAAACTAAATTTTTGAAAAATGACTATTTTCAAAATTCCATTCTACGATAATGTAGAGAAAAAATTGAGTTTGCGATTAACATTAAGTTATAAATGACCACATTACCTTAGAAATTAATGTTTGCTACAATCGTGTGGACCGTTTTCGAGATATGTCGACATTTCAAAAGTACCATTATTCGAATTTTTCTATAAAAACTGGGTACGCAGTCCTGGTAATCTCACTTACATAAGCTAAAATTTCAATTTTGGTTGAAATCGTTATAGCCGTTTTCGATCAAATCAAACAGGTAGGAACATTTTATATGGGAAGTATCATTAATTTAGAGGTTACCTTGCAAAGAAACGCCCCGAATTGTAAGCCCACAAACTCCAAATCCGAAGTTTGAACAAAATCCGGGCAGCCGTTTATTCTGTAGGCCTGTGGAAGGTCGGACAAATGGAAGAACGGCTTCAGCGAAGCACTGGGCCTACGAAAATCATTCAGAATCAGCGATGATTGCAGTGTCTTTCCAGCAGAGGTAGCCGCTATCACCCAAGCGGCCAAACATACCGCACATTGTCTGTAAACAAATCACTATTTACTCTGACAGCCAAGCGGCAATAAAAGCCATGGAGTCAGTCATGGTGAATTCAACGGCAGTATGTCGCTGCAAGAAAAATCTGGACGAAATATTATAAGCCAACTCGATAACCTTATGCTGGGAACCAGGGCATATGGATATTCCAGGCGGATGAGCTTACAAGACACCGGTCGAAAATACATGCATCCTTGGCCCTAAAATCAGTAAGAACTCCGCTCAGCAAGAAAGATTGACATTGAATCCTGGAGTAAAACTAACCTACGCTGAACCAATCTCATTACCTGCAGGCACACAAAACAGAGTTGAGTGAAAAGTGATCTAAATTCATGATCGGACTAAGCCGCAAAGATATTCGCATACTTACTATTTTGCAATCAAAACGCGTAAATTAACTTTAGAGGGTCTTGTGTTTGTTTGCTAAACAAATAGCGATAGAACTTTCTTTGAAATATTTCTTAAAACTCCGAAACAACTTTAAGCTATTCTTCTTTTTGAGGCCGTTTTTGACCAACATTTTTTTAGTTCTTAATCCATGCAAACAACAAAGAACACTTGGGCCAGCTAGAAGTTCTGTTTCCACTTCTTCGTGTTAACGGTTTTATCGTCTCTTGTGTTAATTTGCATTGAATGTCTTATAGAATCTAAAAATTCCACACAGAGAGTCACCTTTGTGTCTTTACGGACTTGATCGTCTTGCTCAAACTCCACCGCTCACCCTTGTCACAACTTCCATACCAACAAATCGCGTGCGCTTGATTAAGTGAAAGGCCACTGTATCCTCTTACCCATTTTACCCCATATTTTTACCACTTGAACACTATAACCACAACAGATATGCCAAAGAAAGTCGATAACATACGTTTTCGAAGCCAAATCATTCCTCACCATTTGCGGTGGGAAAACCTCTCGCATGAGGGTAGTTCAATCCGTCTTTCTGCAGTCTCTACCGACTACCAATGACTGCTACTGAAATTGACACCAGCACGACAAAACGACAAAACCGTCAACACCCAACGTACAGCGATGTCTAATGGAAAACGTGCGCACTACTCGCATACATTGCAATGACGCCGAAGAGCGTGTTATTTTAGTTTCGCTCAAAATTGCTTTTAATGTCGTTTTCCACCTGTGTGAAAACATATTTGCTGGAACGGTATCGGTTTTCGGTTTTCTGTAAGATAAACTTTTCCAGCTAAAATCTGCCGCCGTCTCGCCAATTCATTAAAGCAGAACGCCAACAGTGCCACAGTGAGTATAATTACTGTGGAAAAAAAATGCTTAACGAAGCATACTAGGCCTGGTCTGGTGGCGTCTAGGTGCACATTTCATTCGGGTTACTCATACACGTAGTTATGCATATATCTCCCTCCGAATTGGGTGAATTTCAAAATCGTATATCTGAATTTGAACGAGCGTCAGCCACCCAGCAGGGGGTTGCTTTGTAAAATGATAGACCAGCAACCATGGCTTGAGGTTGAATTTGCGTTGCAGATAGTGGTCTGGGTTTGTCATTTGATATGCTTAGCCTACTCGAATGAGGCGAGGAATTTGCGCAAAAATGTCCCCCTAACAGGGAAATCTATAATTCACTTTCTATTCGAGACAGACTTGTGTGGCGGTAGTAACTGGAGTTTATGTGCAACCGACCGGCCGACCTGTCTGGGTCAGACTGTATCGAGTTTTCCACGCGAGGAATGTACTCATGGGAAACTTTTCCCCAGGTCAATGGCAGGTGGAGGTCTTACTTTTGAAGGGACATATTCAAGGAAGAACGACCTCATCCACTCTTGACAGCTCCCATGTTATCGTACAATTTTTATCGTGTCAATTTCGCCAAAGACGATACCCACATAGAGCGAAAAGCGCTTCGTTCCATTTACAAAACCACCGCACAATTTGATGGACAGTCGAGTGCTGTCGCAGTGACAGTTGTGACTTGTAAGACTTATTACACGAAAATCACAGTACCCCTCCGAGGCGCATGATGATATGAAATATGAAACTGCATGTTGTCTTACAATGTAAAACGTAATTTTTTCCAATCGTTCGATTTTCCCTTTTAATTAACGTACTCTGATCGGATATTGATATTATACAAAGTATGGGACGTGAGAGAGAGAGCGATCGACACTCTGTCATGTTCTATATTGAAAGCGTTCTGATCGAAAAGGACATCATGTTACAGTTCTATGGTGGTGAGTCGATGTCTCTTCTCATCTTGTGGTCACATCATCAACATTTACAATCGTGCAACGATCGTTCCAACTGTCAGTGGATGGCAATTGCCATCAATGTATGACCACAATACCACAATGTGGGATGGTAATTAAAATAAAGATAAACAAGAAGTAGTTACATATGTACATGATGCAGCTAGAAGGCAATTGTCGGAATTCAAATGTTGAAATCAACGAAGAAGAAGAAACTGATACGAGTTCATTTCCACTGACTGAACTGGGAGTAGGTATACCTACTCTTGGTGGGTTGTTTTATTTTATTCCGAATTTTTCGATTGACCCGTCTTATATCTATCATGGTTTGAAATTATTTGGAGGCCAAAAAGTTTTTACATAGGCTGTCAATAGAACCATGTCGATTGAGGTGCACAAATAGATGTTGAACCACTCTTTTCAGTGTGTACTTATGGAAATAACGGGCACAGTAACAGCCAGGAAACATTTCTTAAAACCGATTGCTTTTAATCGCATGAAACACATTGGAACAGCAACGCTAACTAAGGAAAGAAGCAGGCTTACTCAACGCTAGATTTTATAAACAAGCTTTGCTTGGTAGCTATATATTTAAGAAAGTTGGTTCTCAGGTTATACCGCGTTTTTGAACGATTTCGTGATTGGGGTCTACATACAACCTCACTTTGGACTGTCATAGATCATAGATCGAGGATTTTCTTCTCATTGGACTAGTGAAGAGGATTTCTTTTGAACTGGCACCAATCTAAACCTACGGCGCTCGTACCCCCGGCACAATTTCATTTGCCACTTCCATAAACCCAAACTTCCCTACTCTCACCTCCTTACACAGTCAGGGGCGGGTTTAAACGACAGCATGGCCGATTTTTCGTCAATCCTTCCAACTTACATACAAAACGAAGTCCAATCTAGAGAGCCACTTCTAAGCACACCACAAAAACAAATGATGCTTTTTTACAAGCCGACTCATATGCAGCCAGCTCAAAACGCCAAACAAGCAACCATGTGAATTGCCCTAATCCACTTTGCTCGAAATCTCAAGACTTTCCTTTTCGATTTGTAATTACAATCATAGAAAGCTGTTAGGTAGTGGAAAATCTCCAACATCAATCCATTCGCCACCGTCAGACAATAAATCGAAACTGCAGTTCGCTACTCGACTCTTTTGTTTTTCCTCTGAAGATTGAAGACTGATGAATCTTGTGTATCGCTGCCAATTGCTAGGGCGTGGCTCAATTGCACAATCGAACATTTTTCCGCTCACTTGGCTAAACACATCTACACATATATGCGCCATCTGTGGTCCACTCTTCTCAAAGCTTAATGGACTTTCGACAAATTGCTGTTCTCAATTAAAAATTTTATACTAAATTATATATTACGTTCGTGTCATCGTTTAGCATTACAACTTATTAAGGGAATACTTGCGAAAGAATTAAATTAACCTGTCAATAGCTGAACCTAGGTGAGTTGTGGTGCACAGAAAAAAATACGCTTCTCAATTTAAGGCAGACAACTTGATAATGGTAATTACGTGCTCCAGCCGCCATGCTCTTGAGACCATTAAATAAGTTTATAAAAAATACAACTCCAAGTAATCAGAAAATGCAATCGATTTAATTACTGAATGCACTCTGCACCAATATCCTCAATAATTTCCTCTTTTTTTTTTTTTTCAGTGATCCATTATTTCCCATAGACCTAAAGGATGTTGGGGATATCTGCTCTCTGCTGTAGCTACGTCCATTATAATTTCAGGCATAAGTAATTGCATCTAGGGCTACATGTGTGTGTGTCTGTTTACATGGAACATATTCAAAAATGATACAATTCATTTGAAAATCGATTTCTCCATACCGCTGTCTCCTTGCAAGATACGTATCTATCTGTGATTAGAACTTTTTTTGTTCTGACAAAAACGATTTGTTCATAATTTCATTTTGTTTACATCAATCGGTGACTACTTCCTGCACATATCCTTTGATGAGGAAAAAACCCTCAGCACTCCATAGCAGTGGCGCAAAAAGTTGAAAATAAATTCAGCTTAGTCAGGGAATTTATGTTACTGTGGTGCAACTTTGTTTTGGGGGCACCTCCAATCTGAGTATCTCCAGCAGCGGCTGCACCAACAGGACAGCGCATACACATGAATCACATACACGCTAGCTCCGATCCGAGATTCGTGGTGCTGCCCGGGGGGATGTGCGGCATGTGGTATGTGGATCGTAAGTAAGTTTAGTTAAAGTTTATGTATGCACTGTGCACCTCGGTCTTGTTGGTGAACAATTTTAAATGAACGACAGACCCATACACAGTTACACAAACGAACACGGACAAAAAAGAAAAGAAAAGGAATTACCACTTGAGTCACGGTTTTATGTGAAATGCGGCCGCGTTTAATTGAGAAATGGCAAAAATGTTGAAGGGGAGTGAAGTTAACTATTTCTGCTGTTGTTGCTGAGGGGATTGGAGAAGCGGACAAATCCATTGATTAGTTATGAGTTTGTTTAGTCCGGTTGTACAAGGAGTCAATGTTTTGTCGTTGTTTTTTTTTTCTGTTTTTGTTTCTTTGCTCGTACTCTTATATTCAAAGTTGTACGAGGACTGGAAATTGCAATTTGGTTGTGCACGGTTGGTAGAAATATCGTTAGCTTGAGGTGTTAATTTTAATAAATAAGTTTTTAAGTCCGCTTGATGTAGAGAGTTAACCTATAAGTATGTAGGCTCTGGAGTGTAATTGATTTGGGTTATAGGGGTATATTCATATCTGCGTTTATTGCGGTACTTACGCGATAGTGAGTTAAACGAAAGCAAACAATGGCGGTACGTACCTGCAATGGAAATAGAAAAAAAATGTTAGTTAGTAAATTGTGGATCGATGGGGCTTGGAAGAATGTTGTAATGTGGTGGGAACAATTTTCAAACGGCTATTTTGCAATTGGTTTTTAACTCCCTAGCTTATAAAACTGCATAGTTGTCATTAGAAAATGTATTTCGTAGTCTAAAGGCAGATGAAAACCAAAAAATATGTCAACGAAGCTGCGACCGCTGGAGAAACTCTAAATTTTTCCCAGAAGCTCAAAAAATAATGGGCAATTGGCAACTTAGGGCGCTCGGTCTAGCTTTTCAAGGTAAGTTGAGGAATATTTGAAATTGCAAAATTAAAACGCTGGAAGATGGGCTAAATAATTTTGTAGAGAAGTCAGAAGACATTCATAAAGCATTTTTTAAAGCAACAAGCTGATCCAGTCCTAACTAAGGGGGATCCGTTCACTGAGAATATAGATCATTTTTGTGTACGGCCAGAGCTTGATGGTTGATAAACTAATCGATACCAAGCTTAAAATAGCTGTCGGTTAAATATCTCTCAGCACTGCCTTAAAGGTTAATGCTTGAGCATTTTACTTGTGCAATTCCGCTAACTCGGGAGTTGTACACTTGAGTCTTCTCTGCTTTATTAAAAGAAGCAATCAGCTTGGAGACTGGCAAGCAATTCATAATTTTTCTTCGAATAAACGTATGGTCCTTTATTACACTACACTCACTTAGGGCCTATTTTTACGGTTTATCCTGACTTAAGGACAAAGCGATTCAAGAATTAATAAATATACTATTACCCCATCGACGCGACGGTCGGAATGAAATATATCCTACACCAAAACATCTAAAGCATACTTTTATCACATCCCAGTCGGAAAGTGCCCTTGAAAAAGCCAACCTCAGACAGCACACACGACCCAGCACCAAACTGAATCGACATCCACGACGTGTGTGTTAAAATAATTATGATTCTCATTTGAGCTTGTTTTTATCTTCCAAACCCTTTCACCATTTTCTTTCTTAAATCTTTTTATGTGCACGCTCATATATCGCCCCACCATCAAACTTTTTTTTTTTTTTTTTATTGGTTTCCTGTGATGGTGTTGACTGTGGCGCGCAAGGATTTTAACGGCTCTCCTGAGGCGTTAGTCTGATTTTTATTTACCATAATGATTCTAAAATTGGACTTGGTCTAATGACATTTATTTTTGTTGAAGTTTTCGTCTCCGCTCGCCTTGTGTTTGTATTTTACGACTGATTATTCTCTGTTCGAAGAACTTCCCAAACGTTTTCTAATTTTAAAATTTTACGGCATTTGTAGCAATAAAAAAACAGGAGAGAGCTAAATCAATCGAATGGAATTCAATTCATCCGATATCGAGAAGTAAAATTCACCCATAAATGCCATCAAAGGTGTCAGATGAATGCGTATACAAAGAGAAAGAAATAAACTGACAATTTTAGAGAAATGAAAATATCGCCGTGACATTTTTTCCCCCTTTTGTACGCACTAGAGGCCATTTTAAAATCAAAGCCAACTTCAAGAAACACAAGAATTTCGTCGTAAAAGTTGTCGTTTTATGGCATCTTAAACGTTTATAGACCTCTAGACCATGCCATTGACTACTGGGTAGTTCCCAGAGGCTCCGCCCCCCTCTACCGATCTGGTTTGGACAAAACGTGCGCTTCATTCGAAATTGTGATAATTTTTAATTTTTCTTTGTTTTAGTGCTTCTAGGACCGGATTTGGTGTGGGTCTAATGGCGCAAATATTATGATTTCGCATCTACGGCCTACTCACATGAATTTTTAATTTTTTTTAAGTGATTTTAGACAGATACGTGAGTTACCTATCTCGATTTGATTTGTGGTGCCGGCAACGTTTTATTTTTTAAATTGATTTTCAATAAATCGATTGGGAATGATGAGGACATGATGTCAACTGAAATTTACTTATAACGCATTCTCGGATCATGTTGGAAGCGTGTGTGTGGCAGAATTGGTTCCTTGGTGGAAGTGGAAAGTTTTTCAATATTTATGAGGGTGGGGTGACTTCAATTTATTTGAATTCACCTTGGTAGCTGGAGAGGAAATCACAGAAGATTGGAAGACAAAGCTGTCACTTTGGACTAAGATGAAAATTATTGTACAAGCCAATGATGGAATGAAATGAGAATCGAGTTTGGTGTTTTACATGAAATAGTTCGACAGAAATATGTTCGACAAGGGAAATTTTATGCCCAAGTGTCTATAAAATGTTCCACAATGTCAAGTAGATGCTCTTGAAGCCACAGCTCTATGAAGATTGTTTTGAAGCCAAACAAATAATCAAATTGTAACGATAGATCGATATCAACGTAAGTTTCTAAGGACCCAAATAAGGATTGAAATTGACTCCTTTTGATTTTCAAAGTCCAAAGCCGACATTCAAAACAAAAGGTGAGCTTTTAATAATAAAACATATTATTATATTTACTGTTATAAAACAAATTGGCGCAAAGTTTGGTACGTCGATGGACGTTAAACAAGGATGTGTTCTAAGTACCCTCCTCTTCAATTTGTATATAAACGACATAACTGATTCGGTGAAGGGTGTTATTGTCATGGGAGGAACGAATATTCCAGGAATTATGTTTGCTGACGATATAGTCTTCCTAGCTGAAACTATAGACGGGATGCAGCTGATGATAAATAGGCTCCAGCTCTACTGCAAAGCCTGGAATTTATCGGTTAACGTTTCCAAGTAAAAATTATGATATTTAGAAACGGTGGCGGAAGATATACTCCAGAAGGGAAAAGTGGACTTTTGAACGGGAGTCAATAGAAATAGTTAAGGAGTATAAGTGTCTGGGAGTCTTGATAGCTTCCAACCTAAATCTAGATAAGCATCTACAAGCCAAATTAGCGGAGGATAAGCGTGCCATGTATTTTGTGTGGAGAAGTTGAATACTTAAGAATAAAGTTTCTCACGTAGATAAGTATAAAGTCTTTAGAGCACCTCTGTTTTTCGGAGCACCAGGCATGTGGAAATGTTCCTTCGTTATTTTATTAAAAGTACCTTCAGACTGCCCAGTGCATAACCAAACTATATGCTATATCTTGAAACAGGAATAGCACCCCTCTTTTCGGAAACCCTTAAAATGCATTTTAACTATGTGGTAAAAGTTATGGCGATGAGCGATGAAAGGATTCCACGATTGGTACTAACACAAATTATAAAATCGGATGGAACTTGTGTAAATGAGTGGAATAAACTGGCAATTGAATCTTCAGAAACATTTTCAATATCAGCCGACTAAAACCCCGATTCACTTAAAACAAAATTTGATGACTTGCTGAAGAAAGCTGGTAATATGATGTATGACACGTACATTGAAGAAGCTGAATCGTCCATATACAGGTAAAGTAAACCACTACTTAAAGCAAAAAACATACTTCTTAGCTGACAACACTTCTGAAAAAATCAGCTTTCTATTTAAAGTAAGAGGTGAACTACTCCTCAGACTCAACTACATTCCCCATCGACCAGAGTTACCATTGTTGTGTGACTTGTGCAATCGTAAAAAACGGGAGGATGTGTTCCATTTCCTGGGAGTTTGCTCCATGCTCAAGGATTTCCGTAAACGCTTCTTTGGTGTACCCATACGCTAAATTTAGAGGAAACGATCAACATTTTGAACGGTGAACTAAGTTGGCGCATTCTTTACCAATATTGCTTAAGCGCTATTCGTTACAGAACATGCATAGTTCAGGAAACATTTTAAAATCTGGCTCAGCAAATTGTAAAACTGTAATTTTTCTTATTAAGTGTAATATAAGTGTCAGTCTGGTAGACGGCCTTCGGCCAAACCATTCAAAGACTTAAGTTAAACTTAAAATTGGAGTCAATTTTGAAGTCAATAAAATAAAAATAAAAATAAATAAAAACAACAAACACGACACAATCCCCTGAAGCAGGGCTATTTAGTCGAAAGTAGTTGTTTTTAAATTTCTTCCCATTTGATGAAAATAAGATCAGTTTTCAGTTTTCAGTTTGTTATAAAAGGAGCAGGGAAATGACTGCGATCTCAAAGTCCTCGAAGAAGTACTGTCTAAAAACGCATTCAAGCTTTGTTGTTTTAGAATAAATTTGTGTATGTAATACGAACGAAAGTAGAAACTAAAATAAAGTCCACAAACTTTAGAAACATGTTAAAAAAAATTTAATCAATGGATTTCGCTTTGGAAAAGGTATTGGACTTTATTTCCCCCTTAAAAGAGAGACACCGGGTTTCACTTGTTAATCTAATCTAAAGCTATTTAAATTTTGGACTTTTCTAAATTTGTGTAGGTATTTTAAAATAAGAAAAAAATTACGCATGGAACCAGTTAGCAGCACCACTTTTAAAATGTCTGACACTAAATGAACAATTTAGTACTTCTCATGATTTGGAAATCGATTGGAAAGTTCTTCTCCAGTTCTTTTCGAAATGATCTCACAGCAAGCAAACAAAATCCCCTACATACCAATTCGCAGTCGCTTGCCATACCAACAACTACGCCCAGGGCTAACCAAAAGCACCAAACATAAAAATCATGCCAACCTTTGACTCGTTTTATCACATGTACTCAAGACTTCTCACTCCAAATGATATGAATCAGTTCAATAAGATAAATCTTTAAATGTAACCTATGTCCTACAAGCACGCACATCCTCCGCTTGTCGCTAATAAAAAATCAAAATGTTAACCACAAAAAATTCAAATGAAATAATTCTCTTCGAATGTTCTGAGCAATGCTAACTGTCCGATGGTACAAACCGCACCACTGCATCGTATATCAGGATATGGGTATCAAGATCAGGTCACAAATTAACGACCAACGCAAATTCGCGCATGTGGTATTTATATCCGTGTTGTGTGTAAATTCGACAACATGCACCAGTGTCCATTGTCGTTGTCGTCTTGCCCCCATCCTCCCAAATGCACCATACACCATTTAGCTCCATCACCGACAACAACAATAACCACCGAGAGAAAGATTTCCAAAAATTCACTCCAATAAGGCTCGGATTTTCATCGTCCAGGAGGGGAAGGAAAAAAACTGAAAACACACGCAGGCCACAAAAATCTTCACCTCGAATAAATTTCATCGCAAATCCCTGAAACCAAAAAAAAAAAAAAACAAACTTCAAACAGCCAACGAATCACCTGGCGGTTCGGACTTGACTTCGCCTATACAAACATGAAAAGAATCTTCTCTGGAAGGCATCACCAAAAAACCCACCAAATTGCAAGAAAATACCAAAAAATTATAAAAGGAACAGAAACTCCATCGCAGCAATTCCATGCTCCTCTTGGGCAAACACACCCGGCTGATATTGCATGATATATATATACAACAGCTACACATAGGCAAGGCTGTAGCCGATTTTCGATTTTTTTCTCTCGCATGAACTTGACCAAAAATCGCGCTTTGTTCAAATTGATGATGGTATACCCTAACCAAATGGATTTTATTTTTCTTGCTTTTCGGTAACAATATCCCCATCTTCTCATCCCCTCGTGAGATACATAAACGCAGGCATATGCGGGTTGTTGTTTTTTTTTAAGCCGGCAGAAGAGTTTGACTAAAATTTGTGCACATGTTTCATTAAGCGGAAAAATATCACATTTCAATGATTAATTTTTCATGTATCAACTTATTTGTTAGCCGAAGGAGACGACGAAGGAGGAGGTGGCTGTTTTTCGAAGGGGGGGGGGGACATTTTTTGGATTTTTTTTCGGGGGTCGTCGCGTAATAAATTCTTCCAGAGAATGAAAAAAAAAAACTGTGCAGAGTGTGCGTTGTTTGTTCTTCTTATAGAAATACCGACCACGGAGAGCAAGACGCGGCGACGAAGGAACAACAACGACAACATGATGCATACGGCATATTGCAACCAAAGAGTGGACAACTTATTCGTTAGGGCTGCGGCTCTCGGTATGTGTACGACAACATTGGACAGGTCAGTATGCATAAAGCTGGTGACATATTTTTTTCCTCTCGTCCTTCCTTCGAACTTCTTTTGGTGAATTAACAACATGCAATATAATGAGGATATAAGATGAAAGAAATATAAATTTTACGATTTTTTGTTGGCTGTTGTCCAGTGTCCACTGTCCACCCATTGGAGGATGGTAAGTGGGAAGTTCGGTTGTTTTTTTTTCGGAGTGAGACCTCATCCACCGGTAGGTCGCTGCAATTCGGTATGTCACATCAAATTACAAATTACTTTCTGGGGGAAACGGAGTAATTTGCGAATTGTGTTCGCGATTTGTGCGGGGAGAGTTTTTGCATGAAAACGAAAGAGTTCACATGCGAACTGGAAATATTTTGCGATCGTGAGTTCAGTTTGAGTTTGACCTAACAAGCGAACCGAGAGAGAGAATTTCAGTGGTATTGTCAATTGGTGGGGTCACATGCGAGTGGGTACGTGAAGGACGGCGACTTGACAGCTGACTACTCTGGAACAAACATTCAACTCCGTTTGTAATGAGCTGTGGTGCGCAAGGATTTAGTGACGGGTGAAGATTGGGGATTATTCAACTGAGCACTGTCTTTCTAATTTATTTGCTCAGCAATTGCTTGTCAGTTCACCCGCAAGGTTATCTTTGACGTCCCTGAAAAAAAACTCATCTCCAATTCTCTCAGGTCATCACAAGAGTGGTTCTCTCTCATTTTCTGGCATCACTTAATATGTCTATAACTAGCGGATAAAATCCGTCATTCCGCGGGCAACTCATCCACAATTCTTTTAAACCATTTGAAGGGTGTCTACTTAACTTTCATTTCCTGGTCTCGCCTAGAATGTCCCGGACCCCAGTTTTTGTCATAAATTTAATGCTTAATCCACAAGTCATTCTTCGGTCATTGGTGGCTCTCTTCGTCGTCTTCACTTTCGATTCCTGGTATCACATACCACTCTACTTTTTGATGAAAATCTGATCTTAGATAGGCAAGGGACAACTCATCCACAATTATGTTTAGGTCATTCTAAGGGTAAGGAGCTCTCTCCACTGGCTTCCAACCGTTCGATGTTTTTATTAGCAATTCTCAACCAAATCCATAACAACATTGTGTCTGCATCTCAAAGCGACTCATGATATCATGGCACCATTGGAAATGCAGTCGAGTAGGTTGCACTTGTAGTTCTTCCAACACACACACGCACAGAAACACCGCGTCGTTTTGAAATATCAGATTTTTCTGCTTACCACTGAGAGATGACATGTTTTGTCAATTTCTCATTGTTAATCCACTTGTAATTGATTCTATAAAACACTGCACCCCACATTGCCGCGCGCCCTCGTTTCGGTCAATGTTGATAATTTTCCCTTTCGTTTGCCATACGATATGACAACTGTCTGCATGTTTGCGGGGCAGCATGTCACTGCACGTTGTCATGTAATTTTCGTATAAGTTTCTCGCTTATTTGTGATTTTTGCTTCAACTTGGTTCTTTTTTTTTTTTGTTCAGTTCCTCCACTAGGTTGACCATTTTTATGTGGGCTCTCTGTGTGTGCATAAAATAGTTCAACAAGTCCACTGAGAAAAGTGTTAATGAATTACTTCGAGGACGTCTGCTTAGGGCTATACCAACCGTCTGGGTATAAGAACACAGCCACCTCTTACTGTTGACATACTACACTATTTGTGTTGACATATATACGGTCGTATGATAGCCTCGTCGGGGTATTGTTGTTTAGTCCTTTTGTTGGTTTTCAATTAAGCAGATATGCGGTTTACTTATTTGTCACCTGCCATCGTCAGCATCAGCATCAGCATCAGTCATCAGTTCGGACTGTGTGACTGTGCGGCTTAATTGAATGATTGTCCGGTTTTAATTGACAATCAAATATTGGGAGTGATGTGCTCCTTGAAGATGTTTACTTTGATTTTCTCTCACACTTGGTAAGGCGCGAGTATTGGCTGATTTTTGGGTCGCAGATTCATATTGATGGTGGCGGGACCACCTGAATTGCGGTCATGACAAGTGAAATCTTAATGACATTGCCACTCGAATTGCAATCGTGGGGAATTTATTTAAATTGCGCGATTTTTGAAAGCTGATTGAGCGTCGTCCACTGACATTTTACAAGAAGCTCAATGAGTTGCTAATATCGTCGTTTGTATGGTGTCATTCAGGAAATGGAGTGTGCATCGCGTGGGGAGGAAATGGCCGCTTTGCCGGTGACCTATAATGCACTTGCCATCTAGTTTGATTGGGAAAAGTGGGACAAGGGAGGGTCAAATAAGCTTTCTATGTTAAACAAGGATTGCACGGTTTGCAGAGACTCACAGAGCTGTTGATGCGAAACGCCATGAACTGTGGTCTAGAATCTAGATGGTGTCGGTGGCTCTTTATGCGTGGTCAACGATTCACTTTGAAATGGAGTATAAGCTTAGAAATTGTTTCCTTTTCCCATTCCCTACTGCTTAATTAAATAAGTGTATCAATCAGCAGATCTTAAGAATATTTCTGTTTCCAATTTGGCACTCGCATACATTTTGCTCTTTATGTCTGTACAGATTGACCTCAATCGTTAGTTCTATGATTTTAAATACCACCTATTGGACATCGAACTAAAACCACAGATAACTACCAATCCGTGGTGGCAACATGCCACCTGACAGAGAGCTGAGCTTCTGTCAATTCGGCCGATTTACAAGTAATTTACAGACGTTGGATCACAAGTCAAGACATAGACATGGGTGACGGGTGTTTCTGTCGAATATGAATGGGAAGAACTTGGTGAGGAATAGGATCTGCTGTCCAAGAGCTTCCGGTTGACACTCAGTCCTTATCTATATGTTTTTACCACATAGATGAGGGAATTGTGGCACATAAAACGGCAGTCAGTCTGTGTCCAAGTTTCAAACACATCTGATGAAGAAGCAAAAGCCTCCCACTTCGACAAACTCAGTGATCTGTCTCACCCAAGCCCATACCCAAGGTGGTTCTACGAGTACGTGACACCCGCTTGGATACTATCAGCCTGCCAAAACTCTTCCGTAATTAGGTTGAGCAATTATATGCAAAACCTCCGACTAGCAGCGGTTACATGACACAGCAAATGCTTTCCGTTAGTGCGACTGATCAATTTATTGTCGATTTAATATCACATTCGATCTGTAGATACCCCTGTCTAGGCTATTTATCTTCAACCTGAATCGGCTGTCGGCTGTAAATAAAATTGATCACACCACGCCCTGAAATCTGTAGGAGACACGTGTATTAATGTAGGTAGGGGGCGCTAAAGATCGATCAATATGCACCGCGGTATGCAAATTGCATTTGAACGTTCACAGAGTGCCGCCATTAGAGCAAGTAATTCACCTCATTATGAACTGAATTCAAATCGCATAATTTCCACGCTCCTAATTCGCGGCTCAAGCTGTGGCTACTTTAAGAAAGTCCAGACTTGAAGTGCGGGAAAACTTGAAAAAAAAAAAAAAAAAAAAAACACACACACACAACTGATTAATGTTGGTTCCTGGTGGTGGCGACCCACAAGAACTGCCACATCTTCTCACTTCATTATCGACGCTTGTTGTTTATTTTTCGCATATTCGTATAGTTGCGCAGCCCATGCCTATCTGCAGCTCCAGCCTGAAATCCTTTCAATAAATTTCACCAATTAATCTCAATTAAATCTGACTTAAACACTCGATCTGCATTCCAAAATGCAATAGGGGTCACAACAACACAAGGATCGCCCATGCGCGGTGCGAGCATCTACCGCTTGGTGTGGAATAGTCGAAGTTGATGCTACATCTGTGGTGGTGGTGGTACTGAACAGATTTCTATGAAAATTCCTCATCGCCATCATCATCACCATCAGTGTGCCCATCATCATGGTCGTCATCATCATAGAGCGTCGTGGTCGTGGCCATCTCTCATGGAGTATATGAATAAAGGCACAACTTTGGTATAAATTTCAATATCATTTGACGGCGGATAATTAAAGCAATAAACCATCGTGTCGAATGTGTACCTCATGATAAAACTATGACGGACCACGGTAATAGATACATCTGTGTATATGCACACGCGTGCAAGAATGTAGCCAAATACATGTGTTTAAATCGAAAACTATTTCCTTCACCAGCTTATCTCCGACTGCGCGACAACCACAGATGCTTATATTCAGATATACAGACTAAGACAGAGAGAGAGCGAGAGCGACGATGCTCATACGGACTGCATCGGACATCATCATTCGCATTCGAATTCGCGCACACGATGTTGGCCCGCTTCCCGCTTAGATACACATTTAAGTATATATTTAAAAGAAAATTTGTCGGCGGTGGATACGTACAACATTTCCATCCGTAGAGTGAGCGAACGCGCGCTCACCGCACACATATGTGAGATACAAATTTGTTCGGTTCAACAAATGTGAGATTTATGACTATTTCGATTGCTCGTTGCCAAGCATATTATACCGTTTTTCTTGTCCTATTCATCCTCGGCATCGGCTCTATGTCTGGGGATGATTCCCGCAGCTTCTCACCAGATTGTGTGGTGTACTTGTGCACAGAGGATGGCGATTTATTTGCATCTTGGGCACGTATCTGCACATTCATACATCAACACTTAGTCTTATTAATTTCTCTCCTCTTCCGCGATGGGCTTTTGGCTTAGAGATGATGAGGTAAATCCATGTCCATCAGAATGTTGCGATTTGCCGATTTGCAGCGAGATGACAACAGGAAATACATTCGCCTGTGTCGAGGTTGGCGCGCTGCAGCCCACCGAATATATGGTGTTATCTCACCTGCGCTATTCCGTGTGCTGTGTAATTAGAAAAAAGAGTCTTACACTCTTTTGGGCTTGTGATCGCAAATTTGAAACATTTGATAGGTTAGCTGAGTTTTGATTTAGTCTTTCCGGATACAACAATGTTGCACACATACTCATTGAGTGTGTTTGTGTGTGTGTGCGTGGAAATTGGAGAGGACCACGAGATATGATAGTGATCCGATGGAATGTGCATTCGAGATGCTATGTTCGGCTAGTGTAGTGAGTAATTTTACAGTTCACTTGGTTTAGATTGGATTAGATGTGACCATGACCATGCCCATGGTGTGGTTATGACTGCGTGACTGGGTGTGATGTGACGGACAACTTTGGCGGTGCAATTAGTCGGTTTAAGGAATCGTGTTTGTGCCCCAGGTGCGGCTGCACAAACGCACTCGGGCGGATTTACCGCAGATCCTGGGATTTATTTTTTAATGAGAAATGTACCTAACTGTCAGTTGTATGAGTATAAAGTCAAGCAAGATTAAGAACCCAGAATTGACGGTGGCATCAAAAGTCAGCAGGGAAGTTTTTCAAAAAAAAACTTGCATAAGCTGTCCACCATCTAGAAGTTGCTGTTGGATGAACAACTTTGACAAAGACTGTAAAGAGTGATACATAAAACAGATGCAGCGTTTATTTGGGTTCATCGTTTCTACTAGAAGCAGACTGAGGTCAAGAGTCGTATAAGATCTTGACACGTTAGTTGTCATTAATTGCCAAGGACCGATTCTTTGACAGAATCTTTCTACGGGCTGATCTAGAAAATATACCACCAACTGGAACAGAACCATATTTAAATCGACACAAGAGATATTCGTGTGCATTCAGGAAGTGTGGCATATTTGCCTACAACTTTAAGTTTGTAGCACCTTTCTGGAAGAATTTTCTGCAAGGTCTTGCACAAACCCGTTAAGGCCAAGGGATTGCTTAGGATTGAATAGGATCTTACAAGTTTTCCAGAATGTGCATCACAGTGCAAGACTTTCTAGTCGAGCTTTTACCCTACCTGGCCTTATTTATAGGTACTGTGATAGTTGGCCGAGCTAATTTCGTAAATCAGTGGAGGATGAATATAAAAGCAGGCGCAGGGACATAATTCCATGAGACATAAATCCATTATGAACTCACTGAAGTGGAATATAAGTTCAGAATGTTACTTACTTAGGTCCTTTAACCCCTCGGGGGGGCATAGGGCGTCAACCGCGCCATCTTCGTACTTCTGCAACGCGTTTGAGCTGCCTCCAACTCATTCCTAGACAGCTCGATTCCTCCTCAACTGTCCTGCGCCATGTTTGACTAGGTCGTCCCGCTCTTCTGCCTGCTTGGGTGAGCGGATTCCATTGGTGTATTTCGCAATGGAGTTGTATTCGCGCCGTAGGGTGTATCCAATCTACTGCTACTTTCTCCTTCGTATAGTAATGTCTATAGGTTCTTGGCCCGTTATCATATAAAGCTGATCGTTGGAGATCCGGTTCGGCAAAAAAATCTTCAAGATGTTTCTTAAACATTTATGTATGAAGACTTGCAGCCTGCGTGTGTTTTCCAGATTGTGCATAGCATACCGAACGCAGCTTTAGCCTTCCCGATTCTACTGCGTACGTCCAGTTCGGTGCCACCGCGATCAGCCGAGACCACACAAGAACAATAGTACTCCACTTTGGACATTAAATTTTTTCTAACACCTTACCGTTGTGTAAGACGTAACACTTACCGCCCTCGTATGTAGCCTTGATAATAATAACAAGTTTTTCCGGGATCTACCATCTAAATACCATCTCGATTCAAGCTGTCGAAAGCCTTCTCGAAGTCGATAAACAACAGATGTAGCGGAGACCTGTGCTCAACGCATTGTTCAATTATGATCGACGTCAAGAGTAGAATCTAAATGCTCCTTAATTCGGCCCAGAATTATTTTTGCTATTATTTTCCCAATATTGTTATGGACTTACGGCTTTCTAGAGGGCCGATGAAAAGTCTTCACTCATTTAGCTCGCGAAATAAAAGTCCGACACATTAAATCGAAGATCAATTTTGACAAGAAACGGAGGAAAATGTTTGTGTTGTGTTTGATATGAATTTTTTGGAGGAAAACGCAGAGAGCATTTGCGTGAGAAATAAAAGAAAGCGCAAAGCCAAAAAACAGAGCCAAAACAAAGATGTTTCTTGCGAGATATAGAGATATTTATTTATTTATATGCATACTCTATAAGAATAGCGAGCTTTTGCCAACCATTATGAACTTATGTCTCGAGGACTTATATCGCTGCGCCATAAAAGCGAAGTCGGATAAGACTCCCTACTAGGTCAGAGTCGAATTGGCGACTCCAACTTGAACTTACTTTTTTTTAACCGCAGCTAGCCAGATTCACAGCAGTCTACTTTAGTTATAGCATAGACCTCATGTGCTTGACGAATGTTTTCATTTGCATTCGACCCGATTTTTTACGAAAATATTCTCATTCCGTATCATTATAGCTTGAAGTACTGATGTGTAGTTATTTGTTTCGTCACAGACTGCTCAGAACTCCTGGAAATTAACGAGTCACATTGGAAAAGGTTGTCTTAAGACTGTCCAAATGCTTTAGGAACAAGATCAGCCTATTGTACCTACTCCCGCGACTGTAGCCCATCCAAAGAGGAAACACCCAAAATCACTCTCTGGACAAAATTTCCTTTTTTGCGCTTGTGCAATGTGGATTCCAATCCCAAAGTTGAAGTCATGTAAATACGCACGCAGAGTTTGAAATGCTAAATCCCGTTTCGGCCGTAAGATTTTATTACCCCCTAATGGCAGATATTTTCGCCTGCCTTTGCGGTAGTTTATTTCTTTCATTATTTTTTTTCATATTTCCTCCAAATTCAGCGAAATTTCAAGTAATTTACTCTCAAACACAAAGGCAAACGCTACTGCGGGAATGAAAAAAAACCGACCAGTTATATGCGCGCTGTCTCACTGCATGTGTCTTCGTTGTGCGGTAACCATGAATTATGTTTTATTTCTCAACCTCTGTAGCATATCATTTGGTTTCGATTCTTACATTCCCGAAGGTATCAATCTCAAATCAATTCCAGAAACCAGAACGCATCTCCAACAACAGCAGAAGCAGCGGCACACACAGCCACCATCAATAATTCATCCATCGCGTAAAACACACAAAAACCAGTGTGCGAGATACGTGGATTGATGTGCGCGAATGCGAAATCTGTATCTTTGTATAGAGGGTACACCGTTCTGGCCGACGAAGACTTATCGAGAGCGCGCGCCCGCTCGATCGCTCCTTCGGAGAGCAGCGGGGCAATGTCACGTAGAATTATTGATCCACAAACAGCAGTAGATCATCATCTCTCTCTCTGTCCTGTCCAAAGACCAGAGACCGGGCCAGACATTTCAAATGATACAAAAATTGATATTATTACGTTTGTGTATCGCGAGCAGCATCCGTGCCACTACTACCACCGATTCGTGCTACTACCACAACTATTATTATCTTGGTATTTTTTTTTTTCTTTGTCTTTGTCCCTTGAAATTAAGCAGAAACCAGAAGCAGGATCAGCAGTAATACTGCTCCTTTATGGCGCAAGGTGATGACGGAGTAGAGCGATACATGAATGGCAGTGCAAACTTTCGATTCCTTCGCTCGCAGACAACGCCTCGAGGGTGTAGGGAAGGCAATTTGCTTCTTCTCCTCGCGCCACTTTTTGAAAGATACGAGCATCCTTTCGGCCGACTACTATAGATGTAGGTACTGGGACTTTCTTCTTAATTCAGCAGGACAATCATTTTTAATTGTCTCCGCAGATGAGCAGAAACAGGAGAGATGAGGATCTCAGTCGGAGGAGAGGTATCTCAACTATTTGCCCTCCGGCGGGGCGAATATTATGCGATATCTGCACGTGATGGAATCACTGTACTACTCCCATTCTTTTTTCCCTGTTCACACCTTCTTTGGTCGGCGGAGTTGTGGTGTTTTGTGTGTATGTGCTACCGCTAGCTACAGTGAAGAGGGAACGGATCATTATGGGCTTTTTGATCATCGACGGTGTGTTGGTGGTGGTGGTGAAGGTGGTAGTGATGCTGCTGCTTACCATCGCCATCGTCGTCGGTCGAATTAGACGAACGATGGATCGATTGATTGCGCCGGAGTAACCTGGTTTAAGTCCCGTTCATGCTCGATGAAGTAATGGAATATCTTCTAGTTAGCTTTTTGTTTTGATTTTCCCGCCTTCCCTCTGCGTGCATTGTTGTTCTTGTTTTGTTTGGCAAAATAAACGATGTCGGTATAGGAATTGATATTCGAGACGAGTGTGAAATGGAATGATCATTAATCAATTTATTTCTCTATAGATACACTTCTTTGTTGTTGGTATATTCTGTATCTGGTATGTGCGATGGTATTGGGCGGGAGGGGGAGACACTCACTCAAAAAGCTGGAGGGAAATAGGTGTTATAAAGCGATGGAGGTCCACTGGGGTTACGAGCGGTATTTATCGGCCCGAAAGGTATCCGCATTTGAGCTGTGAGTTGTCGTATCTTTGGCTTTGAATCTTAGAAAGTGTGCGGAATCATTTGTTAGCTGAAAGGGTAGTCCGAGAAAAATTGACTTTCTACCTACATATTGAATGGTTTTGTGTGTTTTTCCGTGATGCTGCCCGAGTGGTAAAACTTGCATCCTGATATTTTTTGTACGAAAGAGGCTTACTTATTAGTGAGCAATGGATCGAAGTCAAATTGAAAATGACCATTTGACTATAGCAGGGATATAATCCGACTTAGGTATAAAGTTTACGACTAACATTGTAAAATGCTAAAATCGGAGGTAAACCTACTCAAAAAATCTCTTCTCCAAATTGTAAATGTTCCAGAGGCGGACCTTTTAGGTCTTAAAACACAACCTCTGTAGCACCACAAGTGTCTGTCGTCGGACCTGTACCGAACCTATATAATTCGAAGACTATGCGGAAAATATATACGGATTTGATTGACGATTGCCATGTTTACGGTGGCCAAAGGAATTCACGCGATAGAGGGCGCCACCTATAAGGCAATAGCCATTATCAAAGGTTTCTTTTTTTGAAATTAAACTTTCTCACTTCTATCCGCAAATCATTTGCTACTCGCTTATGCGCGATATAGAGGTCCTTAGGGACCCTAGGCCTAGCTTCTCGCAATCGCAACCATTCGATGTGTGTGAGTTTTTTATTTTTGGAACGAATGTTATGCCGATTTATGACACTTATACTCTCGGATGTTTGTCAGACGTTCGCGAGAGGTGGCGCAGTTAAAAAAACCCTGAGTTGGAATTTGGGTTTTTGCGGGATTCGAACCTGTGAGCCCTCGCTTAGTAGTCCAACACACTAGCCACTAAGCCACTTCAGCTAGTGGTGATATCAAAAGATGAAGGGATGTGGCGTTAACCTCTGTTAGCCACACATAGTGGGTCAACCACAGATATTTCCTATTAAGTAATAGAATTGGGTGCTCAAAAGGTCCTACGACTGCTTCCAGAGCTACAAATCGTAAGCCTGTCCCGCAGTTGAGCATCATGGCACCACAATATCTCATCCAATCGTCAACGTGTCATCTGTATTGCAAAAGATCTTTGGAGATCCGCCGCCGATTGATGGAACAACGAAGAAATGCACTAAAGGACATAGTTGAGCTTGCTATTCGACGAATAACCCACCTAAGAAAGGCAAAAAGAGCCCACCAAGTTCATTTAAAAGACGTGCATATGACAGCAGCACATCTCAAGAGTATGTCTATTTTAAGCATAGTTTTGACCGCAAAGATAGACAGAGAAGCGATATCGAATATAATCTCTTCTAAACAGTTGCAGCTGAAACTTTCTTAGCTTCCTTAAACCAGCTCCAATTACTTGTGATGGCTGATGGCTCCAGCAGCATGCAAAACGTATGTCTCAACAAAAATAAAGGGTCTCCACAAATTTGCTATCAGCAAACTTACGGAAGTTTTTGCCAGATTTTTGCAAAATAGGATATCCAAAGTAGACCGTAAAATTACACTTGAATCACAAACAAGCTCTCGTCCATGGGCGAAATAACTCCAAGTCATCGTAGCCATGACCACAGACTTGCGATAGGAATGGTCTTTCAAATATCGATCAGTAAAGATTCAAAAAGACAGATGTGACTGATAACGCCTGAGTCTGTCTGACAGGGGGATCGGATCTTTACCGACAACAAGGTTCTAAGGTAGCTTAGGTGAATGGGAAAGAGTCTTAGAACAACCACTTCCAAAAGGCAAAAGGGTAGTTGAAGCATCTTACAGCAACGGAGATGGACACGCAAACTTTTCCTCACCATCAACGTGAAATCACAGTGGAATCACACGTAGACTGTAACTACCACTTGTATGTAGTCCAGTTTCTTTGCAGGCACTTTGACAATCAGGTGTATCAACAAATTTGGAATAAGATCGCCTTATCGCCGTGATTATGATCACATCGAGTCTGTGTGGTCGTTCTAAAAACTTTGAAAACAAAAGAGTCCAAGTGCGAAGTGACTCAGATGCCACCTCACCAAACCATTGGAGCTGGCGTATGTCCCCCTCCGTGCAAATGCGATTCTAATAGGTCTGTAAGCTGTAACATGTATTGCTAGATTGCGTGATATATTTACTAATACAAATCCGAGACCTACACTCAAATACAATGGACTTGTTGTTTGAAGAAGTAATACCACCTTGTCAGGTACAATAGCGGATGAAAAATCGCCACAATCATAACCTTACTTCCTGCCAGATAAAACTCTTCCCACCTTACACCACCACCAACCTCTCCATCGTCATCATAATCATAATCATCATCATCAGCAGCAGCAGTAGAATTGGCGGCTATATACGGGCATCATAGGCTAACCTATAGCCAACAACAAATCGAATTGGTACCGCCGCCGATCAGCCAACATCACGCAATCCGCCAATAACAACCAACGACTATAAAATACGAAATTCTTTTGTGTTCCTTTGTACGCCATTGTACACATTGTTTTCGTCGCTTTCTCCTCCTCACCTTGTCTTCTCGTTTCTCGATAATTGACAGATAATAATTAAAATGTCAATCGTGATATAGCCGCCTTCCACTGGCTTCTTGGCCTAGACCTAGACCGTTGCATGTACGTTTGCTGAATGGTCACTGATTTATTCTCTGACAGATACTCTTGTGAGATTTTAAACATTTCTGTGCGAAATTTCGGGAATGGCACATCGATTTAATAGCCACAACTCTATAGGTCACCACATGAGGTCTTCCAATCTCTAATGTCCGCGAGACAAGACCGAAAATTCATCCATTAGCTGCTATCCCCCAAAGCCAAGATCGTTAAATGTAACATTTTGTTAAATGGTAAATTGCTGGGTAAAGTTACCGCTAGATGCTAGTGCGGTTGAACCCGATACCGTCTAAGGTTAGTTGGGCTTCCTATTAGGCCGGCGATCGGTGGTGCCCCATCCAGCATGGATAAACGCTTTTTGAACTCGTTATTGGGTCAGCGAATGATGTATGTATTCCGTGGGGACTTGGATGCGGCCGTCCGTCGCTGGCAGACCAATTTGAGCATGGTATTCGATCTTCGATTCAGATTTGTGCATTCCTTTGAAATATTCCAGCGAAAGCACCAAAGTAGTCTGCTTGTGGGCAACCGTTTTGTGCGCAGATGCAGTGACAAGAGATCGCAGCAAATTGCAAGTGAAAGCCCCACGTAGAGTTGGAATAGGTATATATCGCTTCTATAAATAGAGATCGAGCAACAGTGAACACAAGGCGATCTGGAATTTCAAGGATATGATACATACTTTGTTGTGGCACAAAGGCAGAAAAAAGCGTTAACGCAGTCGAATGCGAAGAGGAATCGGAAAACTAAAGTAAATTAGCCATGGTAATAGGTCAGGCCAGAGCAGAAACAAAAAGATCGCGCCGTTGACCACGTACCATTGGAAAAAAGGGATGTGTACAATCAAAACGAAATGGCCAACTCTGTTCTGGCCAACGACATTGTTGCACAGTCGGTGTTTTTGGTTTTTGGTTCGTCTTCGCCATGCTGCGCTATTAGCCCGTTACGGCGAGCAAAGTGTCCAAATAATGGCCGATGAACGCAGCGAACGTTTTACAATTCAGTTTCTTTAATAACAACATTTTAACGCATTTTACTGGCTTATATGGTATTTGCTGCGCACAATTAAATGTCGTCCGTTGCGGGTGGGCCCAATCGTGCAGTGCGTATAGCAATTGACAGGGTACATTACGCGGTCGTAAAAGCTGTCACCAAGTGAAGATCATTAGGGGAACTGTGTTTCCTTACTTCGTTCGAGAAGGGAATGGTTAAATGTGGATTAACTAGATGGCGCTGTTACTTGCAGTGACCGTTCTGTTAGAAGTTAAACAAACGTTTTTCTTTTAATTTTGCGCCTTACTCATGACTCATGACAATGCAAATGAAGTCGATTTGAATAGCGAAGGCAACCGTCTTTTTAATTAGTACCAAAGCTGCAGCAAACGACTAACGACTATTCACCACACCTGACGACGATGAAAGCCACACCAATTGGCCCACAGAATCATCTTCACTTAAATCTTATAAATATTAAAAAACTTAAAGAATAATCGCCAACGATTAAATGAAACTTAATACGTCTGTGGTCTGTCCTTCGAGCAAAGCATTTTTATTAAAACCCTCAAGGAGAAAAAACTTCAAATAAAAATTAACAATTAATCAAAACTGACAAGTTGAAGTGACCACCGTGGACGGTCCGTAAATTCAGCTAATTATCAAGCAGCCATATTTCCAATTTTGCACCTAAATTAATTTGGAATTATATTTTTTGCAAAACGCAAAAAAAATATGACCTGCCAAACTAAGTTAATCTTCGAATCTCAGATCAGTTGGATATGAGCTCTGTGCCGTCATAAATGCAATAAATCCCATTTGCGGTTTCATATTTCATAATTAAAAAAATGTCCAGTGGACAAGTAATTACTTTCGATCGTGCAATGTGCAATATCCTGCCAGCGGGGGGTTTTTCTTTTATTTTCTCCGAGACACAGGGTAAAAAATTAAAGCTACATTTTATTTCGGATTCTTCAATTGGCATTGTTTACAACTGTAAATTACGCGTTCACTTTGTATGACAATTTTCTTCTTTTGATTAATTGTCTTTCGTCAATGTTAATGATTTTGTAACGATTGGGTTTTGGTATTTTTTTTTTGTACTTAAATTTTGTCGGAAAAATCTCTTTTGTTCTACAATGAAATAAAATACAATTATTGAGATTTAACCATTAATAATTTTCGCAGCTAAAAATATGGATAATTACCCAACAGCTAAGAGAGACACAAAAAAAATAAAACTGGAAGTCAATATGGAGTAGTTTTGTTGGTGTTGTTCGAAATATATTATACCACCAGAAGGTTAAACGACTTTGTGAAGAAGGTAAATCGTCCAGATTAATTAATAATTTTAACACTGTTGGAATCGTTTTTTTTTTTTTTTTTTCGTAAATAGGAAAGCGAAAAATTGGAGAATGGATTTAAAAAAAAATACCGAGGAGTACATAAATACTTTCACCGGTTTTGAACCTAACTAGGTACGATTTTGAGGCAAATTTTTCTTTTGGTGAATTTACATTTTTTTGCAGCCTCTTGCATAAGCACGGCAAAAGTAAAAGTGATTGAACGTGAATGTGTTTCTTTTTGTTTTTTGTAACAACAGGCTTAAATAAAATAATAAACATGGGAGCCTACTTGTAAATATTTTCAGTGTCGAGTTCAAATTTAACGTTAGTTCACTATATAAATAATTACCATGGAATTTACGAAATTGTGAGCTTTTGTAAATTTAAGGTCTTGACTACAATCTGTCCTAAGTGAAGCACTGAATATCGTCCACAATGTGAACATCATGAAGTTAAAGAAAAAACGCTATTCCACGCTCAATATTAAAGATGTATTTCCACTTGCAAGCTGGGGCACCCTATTGTTGAATCAAAAAGAAACAAGGTAATGAAATGGCGAAGCTAGCAGCAAAGATCTAAATTACAATTTACATAATTGAAACAGTGAGTGATAATTTTGATTTTTTAAATAAAAATATTGCCGATACAAGCAATACTTATTTTATATAGGGTGACGCAAATGTCACTTTCACTAAAATAAGTGGTGATAACTATTTATAGATTTTAATTTTGTTTTTAATAATTGCCTATATAAAATATCGTTTGTGAAGATCTTTTTACGCTAGTTTTGGAATATTTTGAAACACTATTGCAAAATTAAGAGTCATGGCATGTCCACTTAAGCGTACTACTGCTATGACGCTTGTATAATGGATTAGTGCGATACTTAAATTGAATGAATGGAATATAACCAAGTGAGCAGCCGGCTTAGCCTTACTGATATAAAATATAAGCCAGAATAGTTGTGCTTTTATTTTAATGAAAAAAATTAGCCATCCCGTACATATATATAATAATTTTTGGCGCAACAGGTCCGTAGGGACCCTAGGCCTAGCTTCTCGCAACCATTCGTTTTGTGTGAGTTTTCATTTTTGGAACGAATGGAAGGGATCTACAATTTTATGCCGATTCCAAACGGCTAATTGAGAAGCTCTTTCATGACAGTTATACTCTCGGATGTTTGTCAGACGTTCGCGAGAGGTGGCGCAGTGAAAAAACCCTGAGTTGGAAATTCCCGTACATATTAAAGCAAATAATATTATTGTATGTTTATTGGTATATTAACGAAAATTTTGCGGTCGATTTAGTTAAAGAGACAAAATCGGTAACTAGTTAATTTGACTCCAATTCGTTCAGAACGAACAGAGAACAAGAGAATGGGTAGACGGCCTACGAATGGAACGTTAAGGGTGTTTTTTTTAGAGGTATATAACTTTGAAGTTAAATAAAACAAAGATGATTTTTTTTAAATTGCTTATGAAAATTGGCGTAGTGCGCGATACGTATTTCGAACAGAACCATGGTTTTTAAAATAAATTTGCACAATTTGGAAGCGTTGTTCAGGCGTCATTATATTCATGTTGAAATGCAAATCAAAACTAAAGATAAATCAATTGACAGCTGACAAAATGGCAGCCAGTTAAAATAGTATTGCCAACTAAAAGTTCTATACCTCTAAAAAAAAAAAACTTTAGCTTCAGGTTTCATCGCAAATTTGCTGAAAGTTCGCCTATTTTACCGTTCTGATTTGTTTTTCTTTCACAGGTTATAAGATTCGCATATTAAATTTGCCGATCTCCGCTGAGTTAGTTCAAGTTTTAAACAGCTTGCGCGTTTCGAATCAGTAAGTTTAGAAGAGTTATTGCTTAACCCTGGTATATCCCTGCTAACACTTGCTTTACTTTAGTTTTTTTGAGGTTATATCTGTTGCGCCCTATACTAAGTCCTAATAACACTGCTCATTTTCTCTTCTCGAAGTGGTTTCGATTTAGTTTTAGTTCTTGCAGTCAATCAACTAAACGATGGTAAAATTCTATATAGGCGAATGCTATGTCCAAAAAGTGTTGTGAAGAAATTCTATTAATGGTTTAACACAAAAAAAAAAGCAACTTTTCAAGGACATTTTAACTTTTCCAGATTTTCTTTTCATCTCTACGGAGTTCTTTTACCCCATTTCAAAACCAACGATGCTCGTACAACACTTCTTACCCAAAATCATGGTTTTCTCCCTCCGGCAAAGGTCCACTCACGCGTTGATGAGCGATATGGTCTGCTTTTGACACAAAACTTAATGAATACCCTCATTCAAAAGAACAAACATTCGTTGGGGCTGTTACAAGCAAGATATCCAAATAAACACCACGATCGTGTTTCTTGTCCTTTATTTCGTCCGTTTATCCTTTTGTCATTCTCTGTTGATTAACCAAATATTCTCTTTTTTAATTAGTTAATTATTGCTTTGGTTCTCTTCTTCTGATCTGCTAAGTATAGTTTTTCTGGAACTTGTTTCATCATATGCCTTAGTAACGATCGGTATACATGGATCTTTTCGACTTTGGAAATGTCATGAATTCTGCCCCAATTGGTTTTCGAAATAAAAATTTTCTTTGAGATGAATGATAAAAGGATGAAAGGGATCGGAAAATATGACACCTATAAGTTTTCAATGATTTTTGTGTTCACAACATACTCTTATCTCGGAGTCATTGAAGGATAGGTACTGTGGCTAGGGAAAAAACACCAGTTCGTATGTCAACTCTTTCGTTTTGCAATAATTATTGAAAACGAGCAGATTTCAGCCGCTTTCTAGTTGCATTTTGATAGAGTTTCCTCGGTATATTGTAGAGTATGCAATAACAAATGTGATGTCAACTGGTTATTAACCTCTGCAAAGTTTTCTCTTAGAAATTCAAATAAAACATAACACAATCCCAAAGTAGGCAGATGAAACAAACGAAACAAATCGACAACACATTTTTTAACTACCACAATAATCCAACGGAAATTATAAAATCAAGCTTTTCTCCATCTCTCTGTCTCTATTTCGAGTTTGTCTTTTTCCTTTACTTGTAGCGATTTTTGAAAAAGAACCCCTGCCAGAGAACGTCAGTTCTACTTTTGACCAGCAGGCGTGGATAAATCACTGTTCACTTGGAGGAAAATAAAACAAGTCTCGATTTTGACCGTGTTAACCTTGTCTTATATTTTTTTTTTCCAAGATTTAACGAATAATGGCATCCATCAAAATTCAATCGTTAATCTATATTTCATTGCTGTGGGGAGAAAATCGTGCCAACATTTCTTTTTCTCATACAAGCTTTTGGTGGCTACACACATATATTCTTCTCTTGGTAGGATGGAAACAGCAATTATTGAAATGGACCACAGAAAGAAGTTCCATGTTGAAACCGGAGGCTATGGCTTTTCGACTGATCCAAGAATTTCGACTCTTTCTTCTGATGCTGGCTTTATGATCGTGCCATCAGATAGACTGTTTGAATGTCTCTGTTATCTGCGGTCGCTATGAACGGGAAGGGAGAAGTATCTAACCTTGTGTGGCTTGTTCTTTTTACCATTTTTCTATTCATTTCTAAACACTTGCATTTAAATTGAGACCACACGAGAAAAGAAAGAACAAAACATCGAGCAACAAAACGAGAAGAGTGGAATTTGATTACAGACGGAAGGTTACGCACATGGATGGAGTCGGAAAAGGTCTAGGGAATGTGACGAAGTAAAAATGTAGGTTAAGTCTAAATAGCAGCTATTGACTGATAATTGTTAAAACTCTCATTTCGAGTCAATTGATTACGAGGACATTTCGCTTTGGTGATGGTGTAATAAAAACCCAAGTGGCAATTATAAGAAATTTCGGGGAAGCCTATCATGACGCTTAAAATTAAATTAGTAGCTTTCAATTTTATATACTCTCATAGGTTTTATTGGTCACTTAAATTTTCGGTTCTCTCTATATGCATTATATTTTTGTCAAGCTCGGTAGCCGCCTGTAGTCGAAGTTCTTTCTGGTTTCTGATCAAAGTTAGAAAAGAAAAAAAAAACTACTCGCCCGAGGGTAAGATTAGCAAATTCAGAAATAGAAGCGTGACGGATAAGTGAAACGCGATTAAGCGTCCCAATCATCATTTGGCAACCCAGCAGTGGAGTAAGTTCATAGTGTTTCAACAGTCGTTATACGCCCTCAGTCTTATACAGGCTTTGAATTGAGAACGTAACGAAAATTGGCACAAATAAGCCTAGAGAAACAGACTAACGTTAAAAAAAATGATATTGGTATTCACTCTACAACTAATATTATAAGGCACCTTTCGGCGACCCATCTGTCTCATGCATGACCGCCTGTACAGATCAGTTGTTGAACTTGAACAGGAACACTGTTGTAAAAGATCTTGAAAAAGAAATGAACTTAGAAATACTGGCGTTGCTGCGGTCTTCCTGGCCCAACTTCAAGCGATTCATCAATCTTTCCTTCTCTTTATTTGTTTATCCTATATGTAAATATTGTAAGTGTCTAAAAAAATAACAGTAGCACAAGAAAGTCGCAGTCTGACTGCACAAACTTGTCTTTCAGCTTTAGGTAAGACACCGTATGCACCCTTGACCATCCGCATTATTTCCAAAATAAACAGTTCTCTGTCAATCGGCTAAGCAGACCAATTTTGTTTCCCACTATCTCTCTCCCTGCAGCTGTGTAACTACTGTGCCCCGCTTCTGCTGCACTCAAACGTCATTTTTAATAACAAAAAAAAAACTTCTTCAATTAATCACAATTTTGTTTACAAGCCACAGACGAAATAAAATAACAACATCCCACCATAACCCATCTCTGAACTGCACACATCTCCTTCACAGGCACTTTTTTGCAAAGAAGTGACAAATGATTCACTATCAACATAATTATAGTAATAAAGTAAGTTATGAGAATGTGAACCATCCACCGTGATACCGCGGACCTGCCATACCAAACCAATATAAATACATTCTCATAGCCAGCCCGATACTGCGATATAACCAACACTGAGTAAGTAGTTCCATGGCGTAACATTGTTGCGTTTGGATCAAAACAAGATCACCACCTAAGGGTAACTGGCTACCGCACATTTGCATTATCATTCTTGGTCAGTATTAAAAATGAAAAGCCCAGCATTATCGGCACAGAACGGTAGGAGCGGCGAAGAATAATCGCACGAGACCAAAACAAAACGACCACTATACATACACTAAAATGTGAAATGATATAAAAAGGAAAATCCATTAACAAACAGAGTGGAAAAATGATTTTCCAACTTAGAGAAACGGGCAGCAACAACAACACAAAATAACGCGACCTCATACAGCAGTAGCAGCAGCAGCAGCAGCAGCAGCAGCAGTGGTAGTGGTAGTGGTAGTAGAAGAGAAAACTATGCAATTTTGTTTGAATACCTTAACTGGTATTATGGGCATGAGCATTTGAAGTCGAGATAGAGAACGAAGTAGAGTTTCCACAGACAAATGTGGCAACAATGGAAATTGGTAGGCAGCAGGAAGATTTGAGCAGATTATGAAAGGAAATAGCCACCGTTCTTTTTCTATTCTAATCTGTAAGTGTGAAACCTGGCAACAGCTTGTTAAGGTATCCATCATCTACATTCAAATTCAAATTAGACAAAAAAAGAAGTTGGCAGTCTTTAGATTGCACTCGCTCGCATCCAGGGATGGTACCGCCAAAACAAAAGAGTTCACAGCCGAACTGGAGTTTTCACATTTCCTTGAAATTTTGTTATTTTTTTCCCAGCCACCCAGAGATGAGCTTAAATCAATTGCCCATCAATCTGGAAAATACAATTTCTCACACCCTCACTAACATCTCTGTGGCCAGGAGCATATATCAACAAAACCGGTGTTTAGTTTCTTGTTCTCTATGCCCGCGCCAAAGCCGAACTTGTGTGTAGTACACACAATACAACCAGCTCGCGTTGGACGAACGGTTTTCTTTTCTTTTGAATTTTGTTTTCCTCTCATTTTTCTTCTCTTCCAGTTTTATATTGTGTGCGGTTTTTTGTCTTATTTGGGTTGATTTTTTTTTTTTATATGTACCTGCTATGAACATGCTTTCGAGCTTGAACTGAAATCCAGCAGTAGGAGCAAGAGCAACACAGCAGCTTACCTACTATGTGTGAGCAAACGAGCACCGGTCGTGCGCCTTCGAAATCATAAAAATCCATTGCCGGTGTTGTTGTTTCTCTGATACAAATCAGATGAAACTCACCACACTGAGAGTGGAGAGCTCGCAACGCAAGTAGAGAGAGTGGCGTAGTAAAACTTGGCTATACACATGGGTATACTGAATTGAGATTTGTAAGAAATTCCTCTTTAATGGTACATTCACGTTTGTGCTTCTTTTTTTTTTTTTTGGTTTTCCAGTGAGCAAGAGTATTGGTGTTGGCCATAGACAGCTTTTACAGCGTGGTGGTTAACGCATTAGAAGTTCAAAACAAATGTTCGCCAGCGAATGTCTCTAACACCAGCTCAGATTTTGGGAACTCGGTACGGTAACACTACGGCGATGGCATGAGATGAGAGTGAATAAATGCAGTTTGTATCATCACGTGTGTGTCTGTGCGAGAGAACGTTTATGACTGCATAAGTATGGCAGCCGATTTCCTTTTTCCTTATGGTTCAACTATAGTGGTAGAGTGGAAGGTTGCTTTGTTGTTATCTAACTCATTGAATGTAGGCAGTTGCGTTGAAACATAAATCAGAAATTGAGACATTTAGAAATGTAGCTGGTTTTACAATGGGCTTATGAAATGCTTTACGGCTTTACCTTAACCCGAAAGAAGTGCGTTTAGGTTATGGAGACTTCCACAAGCCATGTGGTTCTTGGTGGATATTTTTCAGAAATAGATTCGAAGAGAAGAATTTGAGTATAGGGATAAACGGAATGAGTCGAATTAATCGCCATCTATGGGGAGATGTTTGGCTGACAGCTGTCGTCGAACTAAACGTTGCGCCCAGAAATTGAAAGAATCGCCATTAAAATTGGTGCGTATTACCTTACTTGTGGTCGCAGTGGCTTAGTGGTTAGTGTGTTGGACTACTAAGCGAGGGGTCCAGGTTCGAATCCCGCAAAAACCCAAATTCCAACTCAGGGTTTTTTTCATTGCGCCACCTCTCGCGAACGTCTGACAAACATCCGAGAGTATAACTGTCATGAAAGAGCTTCTCAATCGGCCCGTTTGGAACCGGCATAAAATTGTAGATCCCTTCCATTCGTTCCAAAAATGGAAAACTCACACAAAACGAATGGTTGCGAGAAAGCTAGGCCCTGGGTCCCTACAGACCTGTTGCGCCAACTATTATTATTATTATTACCTTACTTATTTAACAGACCATTTACATGTTGGTAACATCGTTTCAAATGTTAGAAAACAAATAATCGCCATTAAAGTGTTCCAGCAATAAACGTTTTCGAAAAGAAACCTCTTCGCTTTAGGGTCAGATTTAAGTATTTGGAAGTAGGAACGCAACGAAAAATAAGTGAAACGTGATTGATCGTTCCGCAATTGGCAGTCCAACAGAGGAGTGAGTTAATATTGCCTCTCCCCGTCTTAGAAAAGCTCTCTTAAGCCTCAGCGTCGATTTCTTAAAACTTAAAGTCGCTTTAAAAATGCAAGTAGAACGTTAATCTTAATATCGATTTCGCATCTGATGTTGTTGAAAGCCAGCTTTTGGACTCTAAAAAAATTGTACATATTACGATTAAATTTAACCAGTGAATTATTGGCAAACGCTCTTCAAAAACCCTTCTTTAGTTGGGCGACAAAATGAGCTTGTTATACAAAGTAGGTAGCCTAAATGCATAAGTAAAGTAATGTCTTAGAAAACAACAATGACCCTCCAACAAAGACTACCTCCAAGACGGAGAATCACTACAGACTGTGTGCGAAAATGCCGCCCCTCAAACTAGGAGTAATGCTAAAAACTGTTATTATCAAAGACAAAAGCCTTCCGGATACCATCCTCCGATACCTACGCTTACTCATCCCGTCACAGTCAATCGCAACTCTCACCAACAGTTAGAAAAGAACTAAATTATTGTGTTCTAAACGATCCATTTAAGATAATTGAAAAATTGCACTGGGAAATTTTGCAAACAGCGAATTACACCCTTCAAGCAGTTTCCTATTGTTCTTTGTCTGCCATGAATCACAATCCATTATCCGCTGACCACGATCAATTGGGGTATTTTTTTCTTTTTTTATTCTGTTCATCTGCCCATTCGATTGTTAGCAACATAACACTTGGAACATTGAGAGAAAACGTATGTAGATGTTTTTTTAGAAGGAGCTAACAAAATGATCGTCCCACATTCGTCCATGCCTAATTCATCTTGGTACTTGTCTTTGGGGCTGTCAATCAAATTTGTGTTGTGTGTTTATAATTTCTGTTGTCTTGTACAGTGTCATGTGAAGCTCATTACATGTAACTGACAAAGCTTTCTCTTGTCAATGGAAACGGGAATACATCATTTCTTACCACACCTTTAATTGACCATTTAATCGATAGTGGAGGTATAACAAAATGTTGTTGTGCTTTATACCCCTCCCGTTCGTCCGAATGAACCAGTGAAGTATTTTTTTTTTTTTTTTTTTTTTTTTGTGGGATCAATTCACGAAGTTGACCTCAAAAAAACATTGGAAACAAAAAGGTATCTAACCTGTGGTGGATAATTTTTGATTTGATTTGATGATGATTGAAGCTATACCATATAGAGTGGCATAGAGCTGCTACAAAATTATGAGGTCGTTCAGTGGAAACAATTAAAATTTGTTTTCCCCTGAATGGATTACACCAGAACGAAGAGAACAGAAACCGCACACATAGAAGGAGAGTGTATTTAACAACAATTTTCAAGCAGGCGAAAGAACAATCTGAATTTGCTCAGACGGGGGGACGGAGCAGAAGAGCTTGTGAATGATTGCTGGTTGTGTCTGCCCAAATTGGTTTCAAGTACCTCAGCGACCAATACACTGAACCGTTAGAGAAATGTTATTCTGTGTAGGAAAACTTGGAGATCAAAAACACTTTATGAGACGCCTCTGCGATGTGGACTGATGTATCTAAATAGGATCTTCAAAGATACTAATCTGGGAACAAAAGAGTTCATTTACTCGTCGGACGTCGGGTTCGTGGTCAATCTGTCGGAGCAGGGTCACACGGTCAACAGGATTGGTGTGAAATATTAGACATGGGTCTTGTCGAGTTTGGGTGTGAGAAGAAATTTTGGCAGAATGTTCGTTTTTTATCGGGGTTAGTGAAGCTTCTACCAAACTGCTGTATCGGTTAAGTAAAAGAGGGTATAGAAATCTCATGCAAAAGTAGGCACTGGGCAATGAATTTGACGTAATAATCACACAGCTTGTACGTCAGAGCATTTGTTTCGCATTCGTGATTGCGACATTTTAAAAAACGTTAGTGACCTCCATAGCCACCCCATCATTTAGCAACAATGTTCGTATTTACAATCAAACCACACACTTTACGTAGTAGATACTGCAACCTATTGTTGGAAAAAAACGCCATCTGTCAGTGAAATGGAAAATTAAATTAACCACCAACAATGGTAGCTGGATTAACCAACTCTTTCTTGCTAAGACTTTTTTATAGACATATCCTTCGTTGTCCATTTCACACTTGCAATGTCGGGCTCTGAAGGACCATCACTTAGAGCCTCCACCCCCCACTCTCAACTGAAACTACAGCAAACTAAACTGTGCCCTACATGAGAGACACTGCAATGCAAATCAATCCCTACTCTCTGATAGGTAAAAATAATCTGCAAAAAAAACCCCGCCAACAATATTGCAAGGAAAACAAATTACATAACCTCAACCACGGACTCACCTTTAAAATGCATCGTCCAACAGGTTCATTCTCCGCCACGGAAACATTATAGAAACTCTGATCGAATATCGGCTCGTTGTCGTTCACATCGTGAATCGTTACCAAAACGGTAGCCGTCGACGATAACGGCGGATGTCCATTATCCTTAGCGACGATTTTCAATTGCGGAACCGGTTCGGTCTCACAGTCGATATGTGCTCGTGTCGTAATTAATCCAGTATGCTCGTCCACCTGAAACCATTGCGAGTGCGTTTCGGGCGTATCCACTAAGGAGTAAATCACCGCTGAATTATTGCCCTCATCCTTGTCGACGGCTACCACTTGAATGACGGAGGTGCCCGGATCGGCTACTTCCATGACGTTCGCATGGTAGACGTCCTTTTCGAATTCCGGTGCATTGTCGTTAATATCGGTCACGCGAAGGTAGATGGTTTTCGATGCATGCAACGGTGGATTGCCATTATCCGTGGCCACAACGCTGAGTGTGTAGTTTGGTTGCGACTCACGATCCAGTGGCAGCGAAACGATCACCAAGTAAATGATGTTGTCACGTGTCGTTAGGCCAAAGCGACCGTCACCACCGTTTAGCGTGACATTCACATTCGAGTATTCGGTCTTCGAGTCGGGGTCATTGACTGAGATTCTAGCAACGAATTCGCCGGGTTGTGCACTCTCCGAGATTTTCGGTGTGGCATCATCGCTGAGGAAGATCACATTGATTGTGGGCTGGTTGTCGTTGACATCGGTAACGCGAATCGACACGAACGCTGTTGTTTCGAGCGGCTGTTCGCCGTGATCCTTTGCCACCACCACAAGTTCGTGCAGTTCTTTGGTTTCGAAGTCGAGAGGTTTGTTGACGGATATTAGGCCGGTTTGTGAGTCGATGCGAAACATTTGCTCCTTGTCGCTTTGCCGTCGATTGATGGAGTACTCGACGAGCCCGTTCTCCTCGGCATCGGTATCCGAGGCATATACCTGAAGGACACTCGTCGCTACGGTGGCATTTTCGGGTATTGTCGCAAAGTACCGGCTTTGATTGAAGATCGGTTGATTGTCGTTCACGTCCTGAATGGTTATATTGACAGTCATCTGTCCCCTCAGTGGCGGACTGCCCCCATCGAGTGCCTCAATAACCAAACTATAGCCAGGCGTAGTTTCGCGATCGAGGAATCCGTTTATCTGCAAATCCAAATACAGCACACCGTCCCGTTCGCGATGCGACGATAACCGAAACATGTTATTCACATTACCCGACACGATGTTATACCGCTGGGTATTGAACCGACCCAGATCAAGATCACGCGCTGGATTCAACGTACGTTTCACATCACGCGGCGTATTCTCGGGAAATTCTATGTTCATCACAGGTGTCGGAAAGGTGGGTGCATTGTCATTCTCATCGTTCACCCGCACCAAAACGCGGACGTTCTCCCCACTGAGGGGGATCGCCACCAGACTGTAGGAAGCGCGCGTCTCCCGGTCCAGCTGGATTTTAGTCCGTATCTCACCGGTGGTATGATCTATGGCCAAGTCCGTATCGACGGCACTACCCGGCACCGGCACTATCAAATACGGTGGTCCACTGTCAACGCTTTGAGTGAACTCGCCGATATATCCGATCTGGTGTCCGATCGGCACACCTTCGGACACCTCCAGTTCGCGCACATATTCGCCCGCTGCACCACCGCCTGCTAGTACTGTGCATATCACAAGAAACCATAAAACCATGGGATTCCTACTTCTTCTGCGGTGTGTGTTGCCGACGTTGCAGACGTCGTCGTCGTCGTATATCGGCTCGAACTTGGTTCCAGTTGCTGTTGACTTGGTTTTCGATTTTTTACAAAATAAATATTGAGCCATTCTTACGAAGCCCATAGATATGTGGCTTCGATAATCCGTTGACATTTCGTTCGCGAACGATTCATTAGGCTCTGTGGTCGTTTTGGCGACTAGACAGCATCCAAGCATCACCGATGTCGCAGCGGTGACATGGTGATAGTCATGCAGGTTGTGGTCGCAGTTGCCGCTGATGGAAATCTGCGCCCAAGTTACCTGAAAATGAGAGAAGATGTTTTAGTTTTTGCGTATTTCTGGAAAGTGTTTTAAAACAACAAAAAATGTCTTCAAGTTTGCATAGCAAGATTGCTTAAAAAAAGATTTGACGATTGTCTTGAATCACATCCATCCATCACATGGACTGTGAGGAATGGTGAACTAGGTTCCCAAGAGTATAAAGTCTGGTCCACGGAATTGTAGCCAATTTATACCAGAAGCAAATGTGTTTCTATGAAACCAAGTACAGATTTGATGCCTGATATTATTTCTCCAAATTAACCGGTAAATATGACCATACCTGAGTTCAGTCCTGGAGTCGAATAGCCGCATCAATCGACGAGCTATACCAACTTTCATCGATTTTCCACATGAAGCAAAACCAAACTCCGTCACGTATTACTCGTTCGGGATGAGGCTTAGACCTTATTCAAAGTTCCCTAGGAATTGTGAACTCATTGTGCCTATCATGTTGTTTGTAAAGGTATTCATGTAGGCAGATATCAAGTGAAACAAATATCGAGTAAAAAATAACTTTCCCCCATTAAAACTGAACGTCCTGCATCACCATTCAAAATGTAATTAATTCATCCCTTTGTCAAGAAAAGCTCAAGCCTATTGAAATAGTTTCCAAAATTTGTTCACAAAGAACGTAAAACATTAAAAAAAATATATTCAAAAGAGATTTAGACGACTATAAATATACCTATGACATCTCGTATAAGTGGGATGTAAAATGAAGGGTTCCAGCAGTACCGGGGTACTGGGGTAGGTATGGAATAAAAAATGTATACCTGGGGTATGGATCATGATATGGATCTTTTAAAATGCACTTCATTTGAATGCATATTGGCAAAATGTGAAACCCTGAGGGATTGAGTGGTGTCACCAAAGCTATTGGAAGAAGTGCCAAAAAAGCCGATAGTGAAGGTCAGCTTTATTGTTTTCGTACAAAATTTCTAGTCCATCAATTCTGGCTTGTGGTGATAAAGGAGCCCGAAGAAATGGGTCACGCAAATCTTTCTCATGAGGCTGAGGCCTACAGTCTAAAAGGCTGAACGGGTTTGTTTCCAACTTTGTATTTGGAGTTCTTTTGCTGTTTGGATCAATTTTATATTCGCCCTGATACTATCGGAAAATTCTGATTCTTTTTGAAAGCACAATTGTCACATTTCCTGGTTAGAGAGTTATAAGCGCCTACTATTTTATGCTCTTACAGTTTATAAGATTTCTGAGAACAAGGCAAAGTGTAGTCGGAGTTTCTGTTTTCTGATCTCCAAGGGCATGTTTTTGTTTTTGACCGGAATGTTTTAGTACCTAATGCTGGTTTAAGGTGTCTATGATTGGAAGTAGGTCTCGTATTAGATCGAAATCTTTACTTCGACAAACACGTACGATTTAAGAGGTTTGTTTTTGAATTAGCATTAGAAGTTATAAACCGAAAATAATTTCAAAGCTTTTTTAATCGATTTTTTCAGAAAAACTAAGTATGGATCATAATTATTGTTTTTTACTATCCCAAAAATGTATTTTGATCAAAATCGTCAGAGCGGTTTTTGTAAAAATTTTCCAGACAAAACAGTACAAAATATTGCAATGTTTAGTTTGAAAAATACTATTGCTTAACTATTTATTAGAAAACCAATTACAAGTTATTGTTCGTGATGTAAGCATTACTTCGTTTTTAAAGTTTTATCGAAATCGAAGATGGGTTCAAAATATGAGCAGTTTTTTAAAATTAGCGTTTTCGGTGATTCGAACTGAAAATTAAGGACACAATAATTTTGAAAACATCAATTTGACTCCAAGTTTGCATTTTGGCCAAAATCGTTATTACCATTTTCAGGTAAACTAAACAAAACTGAATTTTTGAAAAATCACTATTTTCAAAAATCAATTTTACGATAATATAGAGAAATTAAATTATTAAATTATTTTATCATTAGAAATTAATTTTTGTTGCAATCATATTGACCGTTTTCGAGATTATGTCGAATTTTCAAAAGTACCTTATACCCAAAAACTGGGTATACATTCATGGTAACCTTACCTAATTATGTAAGCTTAAATATCAATTTTGGTTGAAGTCGTTAGATTTTAGGACTCTGTTGGGGAATTTCACTTAAGACGACAGTCAATACTTAAATAATATTTAGAAAACATTGGTACTCAGTAAAAGCAATCAGCAATAGTTGAGCTAATGAATTCTTAGGGTTTCTGAAATGTTACCACCATTACGCTTTGTTCGTCTGAAGTTTCACCAGCACTTCGCTTGCCGAGTCCTCGATTTACCAGGACTCTGCTTTGTCCGGCCTGGATGTTAAGTCAGAAAGGCCTGTGAACTATTTTGTCAGTATTAAGAGGGATTACATAGAAGCATAAACATTTAATTATCTTTCGATTCATTTTACTTAAAAGATTTTGTTAGACTTTTTTCGAAACAAGGCACAAAAATAAAGTTTTTTTTTTTTAAAGTTATAGAACTTTATAGAACTTTGAAATGGAAAAGAGACGGTTTTTTAAATTGACATGACATTTCGTTCACTTAATGAACGAAAAAATCAGTAATCACGGCTCTATAGCGGTCACCATTGACTGTATCATCACTCCAAATACGGCAGTTTTGTTTATTGACGTATCCATTCAACCAAAAGTTCAGCTTCAACAATTTGGAAGCGTTGTTCAGGCGTCAGTCTATTCATGTTAAAATTCCAAACAAAACTAAAATAAAATCACTTGACAGCTGACAAAATGGCCGACAGTTAAAATAATGTTGCCAACTTAAAGAAATGGCCAAAAATTGTGGTTGTACTTGTACAGAAGAGTGAGAGACACGTCCGATTTTAGGCTTAAAAATAAAAGGACGATCGTCTTATTTCTAACTTAATTTTTTGTTTGCTTTCCATTTTGTTTAAAAGGAAAAAATTGAAATGTAGAATTCTCAAGAGAAAGCTAATATGCAAAAGGTAGCCCTGTCCAGTTGACATTTCAAAACATGTCAGTCTTTTTACGAAATATCATCATAAGACGCATAAGGTTGCATCTTTTTTACCCATAGCCAAACCACACACGAGTTAAATACATCATATCACAATCAACACATAACTTGGGTTTGATTAATCCCATCCGCTTGTCCGATGCGTCGTATAGGTAGGTACATAATTTGTTTGCCTGTAGTAGCTAATTTCATATTCACCTGATCAACACCTCAGGTATCCATATTAATTTGTATTAAAACCCAAGTCCAAGCAATCCCCTAGATCGCGTTCTATATGCACCACAGCAACTGTGTCACACCCTCACAGTGGGGTCATGCATCGAAACACATTGTCGAGTTGAAACGTTTCCATCCATTTCAGAGAAATAGTCATTTTGGTTGATAAATGTCTTCCTTACGTGCAATGAAACCCAGAAACACGAATAGAAAATGAAAAAGAGACAATAAAAATCAAATCCTAGTTCAGCAGGCCTTAAAAGTGTATTTAACCCCCACGCTCTCGAACGCATTCCACATAACCTCTTTTCTGTCCTCCTCATTTCTACGGTTCCTCGTCGAAAGTGTACCTAGTACATCTACATAGCATTTAACTTCAGTCGCGTATGCGAGTATCTATAGGTATTTGTAATTCAACTTATTTTTTTTTTTTTTCCCGTATGACTGTATGACTGCATGCCTATTGCCTACCTAAGGTCGGGCGTCGTCCATCAATCTCCAGCCCAAAGAGTGAAGTACCTATTTGTTAGATTGAGAATGATTTTTTTGTTTTGTTTCAGGTGTCCATCTTTTGGAAGAGGAATCTTCAAAAATCGTGTACAACCGCACAATACAATTATTACATTTCGGAATGATGAGGTGATTTTTATTCGTAATGAAATTATCGTTGAGGTAAAAAAAAAAACTCTCACATCGAGAATAAGAAGAAGATTTCGATTTTATATTTTTTTTTTTT
Organism: Cheilosia vernalis; assembly: GCA_949126925.1. Taxonomy (NCBI): domain Eukaryota; kingdom Metazoa; phylum Arthropoda; class Insecta; order Diptera; family Syrphidae; genus Cheilosia; species Cheilosia vernalis. Next base: position 12,340,313 of record OX421362.1, read on the forward strand.
CGATGCCTGATATGAGATAAAATTGTTTCTATATACATTTTTTTTGTGTGCTTCGCTTTTGGGGTATGATGGTGCATGTTTTGGGGCCACATTTTAAGAGGTTATTTTTCGGAACAAATTGCTTGTTTGTTAAATGAAATTGAAGAACGGGCTAAGAACAAAAAATTGAGAAAAAAAAGCGTGCTTTCAAAAAGGAAACAGTTCTAAGAAGTTCTTTGTTGTTGGCTGTTGTCTTTGGTCCCGATTTCTGATCATATTTGCTGATAAATTTCATTTAAATTCGATGAAGCTGCACTTTTTGTTTCGTGAGTACCAATCATAATGTGTTCATTAAAGTTGTGAGCTTTTTTCTTTTTGGGTAATTCTTTTTGTACGAAGGGGCTTCTGTACTGTTGAGATTGTGATTGGGATGGATAGTCGTGTGAGTCGTCTACAAAGATTGGAATCTACTGAATTTTAGAATTCTCAAAATATACATATTTCGGTGTACGTTCCTAGATTGTGAAACGAGAAATCTTTCGATCGGCGGAATGTTCTCACTAGGTTGAGTGAGATGGTAAAACATGGGCACTTATAAGACCTCACTTTTAAGGCGTCTGTTGAGAACGGAAATTCTGTGGAGGCAAATAGAAAAATTTTATCACTTTAAGTGATATTTGGTGTAGTATCTCTTTATTACTTTAAATTGAATTCGGCTCCTCCTCGCGGACCCATTGTGATGCGCTTTATTTGGGGTAAACCGTTGTTGGTGTTCCATCGATGGTCTCCATTCTCCTCCTTTCGTGGTTCCCTGACGCTGTCTAGCCATCCCGATGTCCTCAGAAACATCAGAGACATCAGAAAGTTCATGTTCCTCAAGTGACAGAGAGACGGGCAGTGATAAAGGAAGTAAGGTGTGTCCTCGTTGACCTCTCGTCATCCTTGAGATTTAGTTTCATTATAAGTGGTTTCTTAGGAAGTTATGTCCAGTCAGAGCTCCCACTAACTTAGATAGCGATGACCTATCAAACTGTAGAAGTTTGTTGGTCGGACCTCTGTTATATTCTGGCCAAAGCTTCCGTGATATTTCACAAGTCGGGAGTTCTTTCCACCTATTGTTGGTTTTCATTCGAATTTTGTTCGCTCTCTGAAACTGCAAAGTGGTGGATTGATCGATTGAATCGATTGATTGCTCTATCAAGATCCATTACGGACCCTTTTCTCGCCAGTTCATCTGCCCTATCATGTCAGTTTTGTCTCTGTGTCCAGGGACCCAGCAGAGATTTATTGTGTGCTGCGAGCTAAGAACCTTGAGCTCTTCGTGGCAGCGGTGAACTAGTTTAGATTTTATTTCATTAGCAGAAACTGCTTTAATAGCTGCCTGACTGTCAATGAAGAAGGTATAATATCGCTACGATGTATTGCCAATTTTGACGCTTTACGGACCGCTTCAGCGATAGCCAGAACCTCCGCTTGGAAGACACTATACTGCTTTCAGGAAGTCTGTTGGAGTGTTGTATATTTAATTTCTCAGAGAATATGCCGGCACCGGTTCCACAGTCCATCTTTGAACCATCTGCGTAGATGGATATTGCTTTCCTTTTTGTGGGTTATTTTGTGTTCCATTCTTCCCTACTCGGAAAGGAACAGGTGAACGGTCTCTCGAAGTCCAATAGGGGAGGCATATAGCCAGAAGTGACAACGTTCCCTACGTATTTCCCTAATACCTGCGCTGGTTGTCCCTTCACATTTTTGTATTTTAGTCATCGACTTAAGATTCGTCGCTTTGCTGGCGGCTTGCCATCAGACTACAATGCCATATGTCAGTATTGGTCGCGCGATCGCAGTATGACATCCAGAGGTTAAATCTGGGGTTTGGTCCCCAACTTCTACAAAAGATGCGGTTGCATGCGTAGAAAGCATTCTCTGCTTTCTTGACTCTTTCATTGACGTCCGGCTTCCAATTAAGTTTCCTATCAAGGATAATTCTCAAGTATTTCGCATTATTTGCTACCCTTTAGGGGCTTTCTCTCCAGAGCTGGTGGCTCGAATCGCGGTATTATTGTTTTATTCGTGAACAAGACAAGGTCGGTTACCTGCGGATTGACCCCAAGGCCGCATTGTTTTGTCCACTCCCTAAGTGAGTTTTCTAACAGGTCGCTAATGGTCGGTAAAAACTTCCCTTTAGTAAGTATAACTACTCGTACATCATCTATGCATATGCAGTTACTTTGACTATCATGATTTGTTTTATAGCACGACTTGGGAAGCAATTTCAGCTAAACAACGTTATTTTGAAAATGAGGAGCATTTCAAAACGAGCCAAAACTATTTTTGCTTCCACCTCTAACTCTAACCAAACTAAGTTTTTTTTAAAAAACATTAAAGAGTAAAACTGTCATGAAAGAGCTCCTATTTCAGTCTTTCGGAATCGACATAAGATGTTAGGTCCCTTCTATTTAACCGTTCGGACTCGACATACAATTTTAGGTCCCTTCCATTCGACCTCAGAAGAAAATCGTATACAAAGCAGATGGTTGCGAGAAGTTGGAACCAATTTTTTGTACGAACCAACTGTCTATTTATTTATTTTAAACTTCAGCAAAATTTCTTAAAAACATCCGAGAGCAGTTTTCCGAGCCTCAAAGGTTTATAAAGAATTTGAGTCCAAACAATCTTCCACAAACGAAATTATACTGATCGGTGATCTAGTCCGACCTTTCTCAGATATTTAATTGAACGAAGGAGTGTTTTCGGCTTCTTTGAAAATCTGTATTCTATGATCAGTAACGATGAAGAACTTTTAGGCCAATTTTATTCACTCGAAGTTGAACACAACTCGGGGAGTTTTCCATATAAAAATGGGCCTTAGTGGACTTCGTCAACTTCCAATTTTCGATTTAAGCTTTCACTGTGTACTCTCTATTTACAACAGGTCTACAGCAGTCTTCTGAGTTGTGATCTTAAGCGACGCTTATACGTTGATTCTTAGTCGAACCTCGCGTAAATGATCTTATCAGTTAGACTTATATAACGTGTTCTGTGGGAGTAGGAACGTACATATGGTAAACATCGGCTAATCACTTCACCACGGCTACTACCCACCTTTAACCACATTTATGGAACATACATTTCAGTGGGTAAGAGGAAGCGATGCATTCCACCTGGATTTGGGTGTAACAAATTGACACCTGCCACCGGACCATCATTTAGGCTCTCGTTTTACCCAATGGGATATGAAAACGTAACAAAGAAGCAGATTTGACATCAGTTGGTGAGGGAACTCACTTAAAAATACATTTCCAAGAAGCTTCAGGCTGTTTCTATACACTTCGTCTGACCATACCAATAACTGCATGAGTGATGTTCGAACTTTGGAACATGCCTCTGTGAGCGGAGCGGCTCATACGAAAATTCTCCACTTAACACAGTCACTGCCAATAACCCATTGTAGTGCTGGCTTTCCCAAAATCTTAATTATTTAAACAAACTCATACTCATGTTTCCGAAAATTTATTTGACATAACCAAACAAAAGCAATAAACACGTTTATGTCGTTTGATGTTTGCCAATCAAAGGGTCATTTGAATAAATATAAATTCTTCATCAAATTGAGACATATTCGAATACGTCTTCGAAGGAAACGAGTTTTTCTCTGAAAGATTCATCAGTTTTTATAGAGAAAATAAACTTCCAGTTCGTTGGAATTATGTACCTTCTTCTAATTAAAATCTGTACATGGGCAGGACCATTCAAAATAAAAATCCATTTGGGGTCAAATCATATTCTCAACTCATTTGTTTTGAAAGCAACAACCCACTCCTATCATAAATAATAATTTATGGCGATTTCTTGAAATGTTCCCCAAACGTAAACCCACTACTCCTTTGCACAGAGTCAAACATAATTATCTCTCTTCGGCATTGGTGGATAATTAACGAACAGTTTCGCCATCTTTTCCCGTCGCTTTTGGATCGCTTGTTGCGCCAAATCGCATTTGATCTATGAGAACTCAATGTTAAATCCTATTTTAACTACATTTCCAACTAACGAAGCTTACTTTCCCGAAAAAGACATGAGCCAGCGTATAAGCGGCTGTGTTGGACGCCGCCGCCGTCGCACTTACAAATCGTGTATATACGCTTGTGCACGGTCTCAATTTGCTCGCCCGTCTTCATCGTCATAGTGGTGGTACATAGTAACATAGTAACATAGTAGTTTCTGTTTCTGCTTGCCGCCACTGCGCAGCACAAAAAGACAGATGACCGCAAATATCTAATTAATCTATGTTCTTCTAATTATTTCACTTACGAGTCGAATCTTCGTTTGTTTCGTCTTTGGCTGTGTTTTGTTTGTGCCCTGGCCACCAATTTTTTTTTTGTACTACCTTTCAATTTTTTAATTAATTTCACGAAAATAAAACCAAACAAAACTGCCACTAAAAAGCAAGAGAAAGAGAAAAAGCGGAGTTGTAATAAAACTGAATGTTAGTTGGGGATAAAAAGAGGAGAGAGAGCAAAAAAAAAAACATCAAACAAACCAGAGGCACAAATAATTTCAGAAAGGGTGAGAAGATGATGATTGAGAAGTAGTGGATAGTGGTCCATAGGAGGAAGCAGAAGAACCAGAAGAAGAAGCAAACGAAGCAGCACACAAGAAGCGCGCGGTATTTCTTTCCATTTTGTTTTTCTATTTACTTTCAACAAAACAGTAGAGAGTAAGTTAGCCCCTTGAACTGAACCACGCGGAGGACACTCTAGAGTGCACAACAGCCGAGTAGGTAATAAAAGCGGCCGAAAGAGAGACAGAGATAATCAGTGTGTGGTAGTGAGCAAATGGAGGAATAATAATGGGAATAAGGTAATAAAAATAACATCCCGAGGAAACAGGTATTTGGTGGTGGTGAATTCTTCTAAATCCACACACACTGTGCGTAACACACTGCTCGCGATCTACGTTGAGATGTCTTCTTCTTTACTTTTATTTCTTATTTCGAGTCTTTTTCTCCGGTTTTTTTGTTGATGATTGTCTATATTTTTTTGGTGACCTGTTATGGATTGCCAAAGATGCAAGAAGGTGTATATTTGGGACGGTGGCAGTGTTGAGTGTTTCGGGCGGATTTTGGTAGCAAGGTAGGAAATGGTAATTGCTTGGTTTCGTTTTGGAAAAAGGGCATTCGTGGAATTGGGAAAATGGCTTGCCGATGCGGGGAAAGGGAGTTGTTTCTTCAAAATTTTTGTAGGCTAGCTCTGAGACTTGAATTACCAGCTGACCCGTTAGAAGAAGTCAAAGGGAGACGTTCTTGAAGTTCAATTGGCGATCACAACAATAAAAGTAATTTTAAAATTGAACCAGAAATGTGAAAATGCCTTTAAGTAGCTATCCAATATATCTGCAAATAATAACCGGATACCAAGTATAGAGTTTGCTGACCTTACTTACTGTAACTACCAGTAGCAGCATTGTATCAAACGTCGACTAGTCGGCAAGTTCTTCATCATACTTCCAACGAAGACGATCCATTTATAGATGTAATTTGCTCTGCTAGAACTCATTAATCATACTACATCAATCAGAACAAAAGTTTACTCACTCGAAGCCCGGAAAAAATCTCCACAAAACTATACAAATTTTGCGTATTTAGCTTGAGGTTTCCAACATGAATGCCTACTACTTGTAATAGTGTTTCGCGCGATCATGTTGCGCTGCTCAGTACGATCACGATTTGTATGCTTGCGCTTGAAGGTAGGCTCATTCTTTTGGTTTAAATTTCTGCGAATTTTCTGCTTACATTTATATGTTTAGGAAGAAGGAAAAAATGGATGGAAGAAAAGTGGTTTGCAGGTCAGTTTTCGCCTAGAAGATTTCTAACTATCGGTTAAAGTTCACAGATTTTTTTTTTTTTTTTTTGTTAAATCAGCTTCACTTATGGATGACCTTTCCCGGGACTTTTTATTTTTTAACTGAACATTATCACTAAGCCATGATCAACCGTTTCCATGGCCTTGAACATTTTTGTTTAAAATATCCTTCAGCGATAGGGTTCGATTCTGGCTGAATGGTTTTACAAATAAAACTATTTCTAATGAAAACCAGTCCAATAATTCACCGTCAGCTGAATAAATTTACAAAAAGTTACTCCCTGGCTCTAAGACCGCACCTTCTTCGGGTCCTCGCCTTTAACAGCACCTTCAGACGTCATACGCAACAATTAAAGCAACAGTTCTTAAACTAAGCAAATTGTATGAGTGCAGGCAATTTTCTAAACATGAATGTTGTACCACCTCAGGATATAATTTGACTAGAACTCTCGACCCACTTACAAATTAAGAAAGCTAACCATGCATACACCGCTATGCATATACTTTTTCTTCTCCCTCGACATTCTTTTGGGACTCTTTGTACCTATGCTTCCGTCATGCACCCAAAATCCCTTACATTGAGCATCCATCGGACGTCATGATAAATTATCAGTAAATAAAAGGCACAAGGGAGAGGGAGACACATCTCTTCCACTCCATTTATGCTACGAAAAGACTTTCTGTGGCTGCAACTTGGTTTCATTAGTCAGCATCATCATCGTTGGCGGAGATCGCATATGTGTTGTATGGGACTGTTACCACTATTTGTGCTGCCATGGAAGTAAATAATGCGATTATGAATAACAGTACCATATGAGAGCGATGGTCAACCAGGAAGACAGCATATTTCTTGTCCGTCTGCTAAGGATCATGATAATGATGATGCTGCTGGTGATGATGATGATTAAAGTGGGGTCGTCGGCATTTTAGAAGCGCACTCAATGAAAACGAATTAAGATATTTGTTCGTTCTTTTTTCTTTTTTCTTTGTAAATGAAAAAGTCTTAATTCACTTGGAATTTGATTGAAATGGCAGGTGAAGTTTGCAAAGTGAGTCATGAGGATGGAGGAACACAATCTCCAGTTCGCACGTGAACTCTTTCGTTTTCTTGAAGTTGGGGTGATGTGTTAAATTGAAAATTGAATGAAAGAACTCGAGAATTCAGATGGAAAATAATACAGACCGATGTAGTTTTATAAGTTCTATGCAAGTGGGTGTAGGGCAATGAAATGTTTCATCCAAAGTTTGACGCAAATCGTTGGCGAAGTGAAAATTTTAAAATTCGAACGAGTCTAGAATATAAAATTTCTGTTGTGGTTTAAAATATCAAATCAAAATTGTTCTTACGACGTTGGTGGGTGGCGTAAGGTCTTCTTCAAAAACACAGCCATTGCAACAAAATGTTGGTGGCCTTAAAAATTATAAACTCCTTTTGGACGCCATACTCAACATTTAAAGCAGCAGTTGTTAAAGTGACGAAATTTCGAGAGAACAGGTAATAAAACTTTTAAAAATAACTTAAAATTCAACTACATAGACACAACAAGTGCAGGTTGCTTCCTCCACTTCCTCATTCATGTAGCTCCGGCTTGGTCAAAGGTGGTGCGCACCTATGGCTTTCTTTAACAATGCAAAGGAGCACGCCTAGTACTTTGATTGACATTTGTTTCTTTGTTTATTTACTTAAGTCTACCATTTTACAATTGAATGAATATAGCTTTTGAAAGGCTTAAAGACAAATAAAATGATCGAAAGATCTTCAGATAATCGAATAAAGCCACACTATTTAGTTCCCGACCTTCAGCGCTTTAATATGATTGCCTAGCCGAAAAGTGGAAACTCAGTCTATATGCACAAGTCTGACAAAATACTACAAAGAACGCCTCAACCCTGCTCTGCAAATATAAGATACCCAATCACCTCAGAAAAGTGCAGTTACGGCCCAACTCTGAAGAGCTTAAAACTCTCCATACAAAATCCTCGCAGCCGAGTAAAATCACCACCGTGACACTTTGCGCAACCATCGAATACCAACGCACTCGATTGTCTGCCTCTCATCATCTGTCAACTTATCATCACTATGCCGCATGGTGCTATCTCATCATCAGCAATGTCAAACATTTATCCAGCTCTAGCTGTGCGTTACACCAGCTCATTAGTGCGATTAATTAATCGCATTTTTTTCCTTAATTCCATCAGCCATCAGCGCGCCATTTCCCCATTCATAGAGCGGGTATAAATATCCTTCGCCACGAAAAGAGAGAGATTAATACCATAATTCTCTCTTGTGTGTCCATCAATTGGTGAAAATCGTAATGATGACATTTAATCCGTAGGATTTGACGTGATGATCCAGCAAGACAGCCTTTCACTTGATTCTCTCTCGCTTTGTACCTAGGCAAATGTATGTGCGCTTGGGCAAGCTCTACGAAATGCGCTATTCTTACTCATAACGCAAACGCGGAGATGCCATAACCACCGCCATAACGATTGAAGCGAAGCCAAAACCGGTAAGTGGTGAGCAGTCTTATTTCAGTAGGTATCTCAACTGAAAGGAGAGAAATATTTCTCTGCGCAGATAAATTGCCTAGGATCTGTGGCACTGAAGCTCATGATGGTGGTAGATTTCCATGTAATTATTCACTCCTAATGTGAGAATTAATTAAATCGATTTTTTTTTTCTCCACTCTGCACTGGGCAATGCGTGCAGACATCTCTCCACGGTGCACACAGAAGACAAGACGCACCATCAGGAAGATGGACATTCGGGCTGTATAATATTCACTGCCACAGCGGATGGAGTGTATAAAAATTCGAATTCGGGAAAAAGATGATTTGCCGGAATTGTGAAAATGAAAATCAAGAAATGTGAGATGAAGTTGGCGCTGCAAACGCTTTGAATGTGTGTGGTGGTGCTGATGAAGACGAGTTTTTGACATGAACACATCCGAATGTGTCTGAATATTTGGTCAGTTGTCGGAATCGTGAAATTGAAATGTGGTTTCGGTTGGTTGGGGGAACCGGTTGGCGATCCGAGGACAGAAGGATCTTCCCACAGACACAAGGGGTCTGACTAATTAGGCGCGCAAATGATTAGCTGTATCCCACATAGTCATCAAGTGATTGACAGATCTTCAAGAAGACCCCTATCCGAGGCTGTCACACTATGTATCTGTGCTTAAAATAGAATTTCCATCCTAGAGGACTCTCTCTCTCTCTCTTTGTCTGTCTCTGTCTATTTGAACATGAAATTAATTTTAATTACTTCCAGGTGAGTGAGAACACGGCTTATCGCACAGACATCCGTCATAGAAAAGTTGTACAGATCCTGTGTATAGATTCAGCATGTTTATATATGGGAAAGGTGTTAAATGTGATAACAGTGTCCCTTTTCGTAATTATTATAAATTAATAAGAACTTCACGAGTTTTCGTTGCTGTCTTCATTCCTCGGCCATATTATCTGCGCTTAGAGCGCGCAGAGGCGAAGAAGAACGGCGATGAGTCAAAGTCAACGTGCGATGTCCTCTGTCTGGATGTGTCTGTCTGCCTGTGGCTGGGGAATTTTGTTCCTTATCTTCATCCGGATTTTGAATTCATTTGGATCTTTTTACCACACGATGTATCAGTCTAAGAGGAGCAGCAGCAACAGCACCACAGTGGCGAGAGAGAGCCCAAGGTGAATTCCATCATCGAACGTGACAAAAACAGCGAAAAATTTTTGATAAGCCCTGGGAGGTTGTCGAGTTGTGGGTTTTTTTTTTTAATTTTTTTCTCTTGTCTGTCTTCATATTGGCTGCTGGTGCATCACAAACACCATCAGGACAGGATTTGCAAGGAACGCACAGGCGAAAAGAAGCAATAAAGTCGCTAGTCCGCTAATGAGGCAACAACTTCTTTAGAAGAGATATGAAATGGATTGGTTCCTCAGCGGGGCTTACTCATAATTCTAAGAAAACCAATAATGGGAAAATTGCGCAGGGGATATGAGATCTTAATACGACTTAATGATTGAAATGAAGCGCTGATGTTCGGAAGACCATTTTTCGACGCATAGGCATTGGAAAGGTTGTCCTCGAAACTGTCTAAAAGAGGTCTTGTAACATAATAGCCACCTAATGTGCAGTCATCTCTTGGTTTATTATTAATGACTCATCGGGCTGTTCTTACGCCCTTTCTGACCTAGCTTCCGTCGCTTTCTTAAGCCCACAAAGTCGTAGTAAAAAAATAAGAAAGAAACTTGGTGAAAAGTCGATTAATATGCGACTTCGTTCAGTCCGAAGTTTCGATTTTGTGTATAGGTATTGGAAAATGGTTGCCTTCCGAATTTCTTTCGACTAGGTCATCCAAAAGCATCTATTTACCAAGTCCGCAAATAATATTTGTGACCAGATTGAACTATCCCCGAAGCATTTTAAGAGGCTTAACGTCTCCTTCCCTATGGGCTGTCTGCAGCAAACTGAAGACCAGTGATGAAAAGATAAACTCAGGTATACGGCTTCACTGTGGCCCATGAAATTTGTCAGATTTTCCACCTCAAATACCAACCCATGACCATGACAGTATACCGCATATCCGCCAACGCTCCCAAGACAGTAGCCCATAAGAGTGGCTGACAACTTTTCAAATAGTTGCCCAAGCGCAATGGATCATTAAAATATCCACAAATCTACACATAAACGCCTGCACTCGATTTCTCAGCCTTAAGCCATAAATATTACACTTCTAAGGAGGACAAGAAAAAGAAAAAAAAAAACCGACTCCTCACCTCAAGTGTATCTCAATAACCATATCGCTTTAACAATCACAATAAATAAATAAAATTTAATTCGGATTCAATTGGATTCGATAGTGGGGCAAAAATATTCCAAAGGTGGTGGTGGGGGGTGAGGTCGAAAAATAACCCGAAATCAGTTTAAAATATATTTTTCCGACTGTACACAGCTACTTGCTCAATTAATATATATGAATGTAAATGTACCGCGCATCAGACTGCGTCTCTTCGTCGGTATATTCAAAGTGTAGCTGGGGCGAAGAGGAAACGAACAGAAAAATAAATAAACTGGTCGATTTTGTACCTGCACAAAGAGGTTTTGTTAAATTATGAGATACTTAAGGTAACTTAATTGCCAGCGATAAGATAAATAAAGCCCACAAAACGATGACGCTTTTTCTGCAATCAATTTCTCATGGACTTGAATCCGAAAAGGAAAAGTGATTGTGCGCATTATTTCACACACAAACTGTTTGTAATTAATTCGTGGTACAAAATACCCCATCTCATGCTTCCCCGAGCGTGCAGCCAGAATGGAATTTTTCAAAGCTCATTACCAGCTATTCTGGTGGCTCTATGGTATCTTGATTCTGAGCGAATTCTTCTTGGCTATGTTAAATGGCTCACCGAACACTGAAGACAATTGAGGGTACACTTATAAGGACTAAGCACAGTGTACCTATCATTTTGTGGGCTCATTTAGAATTCAAATTCGTTAGATATTTTGGTCTGTTCTGTTTTTTTTTTTTGCATGCGCGAGGGGGTGTTGAGAACGAAACAGTTGAGAGATGCGAACTCGAACTATAACAAGACATTGCGACTTCGTGACACGGTAGCCACCGTCGTCGTTGTCGGCGGCGGCGGTATTGTTTTCTTGTTCTATTATTTAGTGTGTACCTTGTAAAGGAAAGCAAAAGTTCTGCTAGCATTTAACACGCCAAAGGAACAAACAACAAGAAGAACACAGAGCGCGCCGCTCCATAAGTTGCCATAGAAGCCATTGTGCATTTATGTCACGAAATTTTAATTTCTACTACACTTTTGTAGCCCATAAATCGTGTGTATTGCAAATGCGAATAGGTTGGTTTGTTTCCAGTGACTTTGACATCGATGGCAAACACAAGAAGCACACCATCGTTTGCCGCCATTATAACTAGTTGTCGCATGTCAGAAGTTTTCGTTGAAAAGTGATCGTTAAATGACGATAAAACAACAAGCCGCACTTGTAAATTTTCAATATCTTAATGTGCCAGTGGTTGACAGTTTGTGTTTTTGCCGGCACCGGCACGTCGTACAATTCAATTTAATTGTGCGCTCTTATAGCATTACCAGGAGTACCTAGTTCTCTTGATAATTTTTGAAAAAAAAATAATAATACCTTTACTACCCATCTGCTGTTTATTTGATTTGCTTGGCATTTTTACTACCATTTGTCGGGGTGGACAAGACGTGATAGGAATATTTATAGTTCAACCTTTGACACGTAAAACTAATCACAATCACAACTGCGGTTAGTTAAATTCAAATAGAACGATCGTTAGGGGTGGCGTTTTCTTTGAGCCGACAAATACAGTGGTGGGCAGTTCCTAATAAGGAAGCATCCTCCCGCAGAGTAATGATGGTTAAACATAAGCAAACTTGTAGGTCCACCTTGATGGCACCACTCGTCGAAGTGTTTCTTGGCCTTGTGTGTGGTTTCATAGAATGCGGAGCGCGATTAAGATGATTCCCTTGGCGCACAAAATAATTTAACAAATTGTGATGATGAAAGATGGGATGTAGCATTTTTTTTTATATAAATTATTTATACGTAGATGGTAGATATGGCTGCGTGTGCGGTCTGGCTCTGTGCGTGATCTAAGTACCTATGTTGAGACTCGGAGATGTTGAGCAATTTAAATGACATTAACCGAGCCAACCAAATGAGTACGAATGGGCGCTCGCATTTGAAAATTTGTTTACATACTCGCATACAAGTGGACCGATTTTGTGTAAGGTTTGTGCAGATTAATTTGATGTTTTTTTTTCTACGTCGCGGCAAATGAGTAAACTGGAATAACAGTCAGGGGGAAATCTTGATTAGAAAATGACTCGCACTTATCGTGATTTCATGGTTTGAAAGATATGGCGGCCGCAGTAGTGAAATGAGTGTTGAAGATGTTTTTGTAGCTATAAGGAGAGCCGATCTTGAGTTGGCTAAACCGGATGTTTGTGAGAGGAATTCATAATTTACTGGGAGCTTACGAAATTCAATGGATCGAAGCAGACAAAATGTGCGAGGAAACTTATTAAGGGAATAATGCAGGAAATGATTTATGACGCAGCGGAGAGCCGTGCAAAATGGGAGCCGTGTTAAAATGTTCCTTCTAAATGAAAATGGGAACCGTGTTAAACATATTCCTTCTAAATGCCCAGAGCAACAGAGCACCTGATGTCGCTCACTTTGGTATGCCCTTCTAAGACAAACCTTTCGATTTTTCTGAGACTAAATTCTCCAACGCTATTAACTTTGTCAAACTCACCAGATGCTTTTGAATGACACCTTAATTCAGTCTGAGTTTTATATACCTACTGCCATTGTAGACGGTTACCACAAAAGGATTTATGATTATTTTTAATCATGTGGTTGACATTCATCTGTGGTGATTTTCTTTCAAATTTCGGGTTCAACTGCGGGATTAATAAAATATAACAACCTTCATAAACCAGAAGCACTCATGAATCTCAACCGTATACTAAGCAAAAGTTATCGACTCGCTTTCCCCCGTTATATATTCAAATGTTCATCTTCAACCGCAAACCACATAATTACCAACCCGAGGAATTCCTTCGAATGCGACATTCTTCGGACATTCTCCTCCGATTCACAATGAAAATAATAATAATTCACTGCCCTTAACTGCTCACTTTGATTAGTGCACGCAACACCAAAGACCGTTTGAAATCGATACAACTAGGCTGCAGACAAACCATTGATCCACATCTTGTTTTCATATCTATTCACATTATCAAAAGCGTTTTTCAAATAGAAGAATTTCAAAAGAAAACAACAATTTAATTCAAGTAATAACGACACTGTCGAAATACCCATAAAGTAGACATATAACGATTATCTCTCCGGCAGAGAACAAAGCAGCACCAATCTTAGCAGTTGAAATATGAGGCGCTGGGTAGTTCGCGCAAAATTATCATGAATAAACTTTCCAACCATGGGAATGGAATCGTGTGCCGTTGTGAAGGGCAACTTTTTACAGGGTCATCTTTGAATTAGAGAAATAACCTACATGCCACTCAATTATGAAACATTTACCGTTGACAGGAAGCCATTTGCGCACTAAGATCTGCCAAACAGATTGGATGGAACAAAGCTCTACCACCCAAAAAGTTGGCCTTTACACCATTACTTCTTTGGGGTCTCTGACAATTTAATGGCGAGTTCTAGGTATTGCCGCACATTAAAACGAATAACGGAGCTCTTCGCCGTGATTTCCGTTGAAACGCGCTTCAAAATTGGATTGTTTTTCCTCTCTCATAGTAAAAAGCTTGTTGGTAACGAGAGAATAGAACTTCAGATTGTGCTTAAGTTCAAGAGCCGCCGGCTTTCTATTTCATATCCCTTTCTTCGTGGATTCGCACTCACCACTTCTTAATTAAAAATCAAACAGTTACAACTAAATCGAAAGGCAGTTCGCCGATCAACTCTTTTGTTTATTTTCTTAAATAGTTCTCGCACTTCACTTCGGTCACTTCATTTCGGATTATAAATAATCATTAATTCACGAATTGTTTCCACCTTTCCAAAGTTTCACTCACATTCCATACATTTCTAATTGAATGCCAGCAATGGGGCTCTTAATTAGAAATGCATGGCATTCTTTGAATGCATTTAACTCAACGCGAGAAAACAGAAAAATTATGAATAAGATATTAAAACTCATTAAACTGGAAGTATTCCCCTTTGCTGGCTGGTGCCGTGGCAATCGGAGATCATGGTACCCCCACATTGAAATGGGTAGATGACCATGAAATTAAATGAAACAGATAAGCCCAGGGAAATAAAAAACTAGAAACCAGAAGGTACTAAATGATCAAATGAAAGAAACATGTCAGTCGGTGCCTTTTGTTTCTAATTTAGTTTCTCCTCTTGTTTTATTACCCGTTGTTGTGTCCAGTTTGGTTGAGTGCGAGAATTTTTATTAAACTTAATGTAAAACTCCTGCATGGTGACCATGAACTGTGGTGGGTCCTCCCGCATTACAATCGTAAAAATGATTTCAATTATAAATTCCATTGTAATTGTTTTGACTCGTTTTTATGCTGCCCCCTTTTAACGGGTATCTCTGGACTGCACTTTGAATTATTTGGTGTGTGCACATGGGATGGAGTAAATTAAAGGAAATTACACAAATTTAATTGGCGACAGGGAATGTGTTTCCTTTTTGGAACTTCTATTTTTTTTTTAGATCGTGAAAAGGCGCCCGAGAGAAGTGGTTTCCCTTTTTCCTATACCTGGGGTCCTTATCAATTATGGTTTATTTTTATTTTCGTAGGAGGTTGCAGGTGTTATGTTTTCCATTCTGTTTGATCTTTAGCGAGGTGGTGTTTCTTCGGAATAACTGGTAGCTCATCTGAGGTTATTGTTTGAATAAAACAGGATGTTTGACTTTCAATCGGGAAAAGACTAATGGTGCGTACACAAAACCCGTGTGCGTGTTGGTTTTATTAATTCAATTGGAATGGTTTAGCATTTATATTATCAATTGGACTACTAATGTGTTATCTATCAGTTACGAAAGTGTGTTATTTAAGATTTCGCATGAATTTTATGTATGTGGATTGCACTTTTCTCCAGGCTACAGCCCGACGGTATTTGGCAAAAGAGACCTTTTCCAGGGGAGAAGAAAGTTTACAGATTGACTGGCTGTTGTTATTTTATTTAAATTGCAAAACGGCATATGTCTTAAGCCTTAAGAACAAAATTTCCCAAAACCTTTAGTTTTTTTTAATTTGACGTGCAGCTTCTATATTTCGTGATTAGAAACTTCGAAGAATTTCAATAGTTCGATTTTATAAGAATGTATTCACCTTAGGGAAGATACCAATAGATATAGTCAAACTGTTGCCCGTTTTATGTGTCTATGCGGTTGACGGGAAAACTACTCCACAGGAACCTGCGGTCAGATTCTGTAAGGCGAAAACGTTGAAACGTTTTCGTGCGAACGAATGATTTGCTCTAAGTTGCAGAAGTAGATCGTTTCTGCACATGAAAAAGGTTGGACTTTTAGCCGTACAGAATGCCGACAATGTTTTCTGAATACTTCTTTACACTAAAAAAAGGGTTTATGTCATTTATACATTTTTGTAAACGTTTTCGTTTTTGACCCAAATGTACTTCCTTCTTACTTCAGTGCAATGAACTTGCTTTTTATTAACCACCTCCTTTCAGAAGCTGAGCTGCATACCAAAATTTAACACGATCGAACTGGGTACATAGGTATTCCTTCAAATCGAAAATTATAGCCACATCGACAGCACTGTATGTCATTGGTTCTTTTCTAGCTGAACGAAAAAGAAATATCTATGCGTTATGTATGTGAAAGTAATCACCAACGGCAATGCGCAGATTTTGACGTAAATTTTGGAGGTCCTGTCTTTTTTACTACATGTCTCTATGCGTCTTGTAGTAAAAAAAGGAGTATGTAAGTTATAAACGGGTTCTCGAAATGACCGCACGATTTATTTATATAAGTAATTTCCTTAAGGCAAGAGGAAAGTCCAAAAAAGTGGCATACCCACGGTCATTGCGATTATAAATCATGGAACGGTACACATGGGATTTTTATACCGAAGGATTACTTAAAATGAACTAAAAGTAGAAATATTTCGCAGATGAGATCAACTTTTCGTAAAAAAATAATTGACAGAAAAAAACGCTTAAAATATTTGGGTGCAGGGAAATAAGCCGCCGGGAACTAAGTCCACTGAGGCACTTAGTGGGAAATAAAACCACTTTCGTGAAGTTCCCATGTAAGGTGGGAAATAAATTCCGAAAACTCAGAGTTGTTTTATTTCCCTTTGACAGTGACGGCCCAAATGAATACGAACACACATGAATGGTAATATTTTTGCGAATATTTGTCTTTTATTTCCTCAAATTTTCTGTAGTTAAAAGTCAATTTCTTTTCTCAAAAATGTTCTTACTTTTATATTCTCAAATACCGTGAAGTTAAAAGAAAATTTTTGTATACGAAATTTTCATATAGTTAAGTGTATATACTTATGTTCTCTACTCTCCAGCTAAACCTTGAATTTAGCGAAATAAAAAGTCGTCTCTTAAAACCATTTCCATTTACTTTAAAACGTGTCTCAGTTCCTCAATACCGTGTGCCGATTTTAAAATTCCGTCTGCAATAACATTTCGTTACGTTGTCGTGTCCCTAAGCCGTGTCCTTAACGATGTACGAATAGCCACTTCTTAATTTGTATTCTGTTTGACAAAATACTCCTTTCGAAATTCAATTTGCAAGACTCTGAAAATACTCAACTGAACTGTTCTCTCTGTAAAAATGTCATCAGCTAAGCGGCCATTGTTGGTGAGCCGAACACACAAAAATATTATAAGCAACATTTCGAAATGGGAGGAACTTCCTAAAAGAGCTAAACTGTCATACTGTGTCTGCTTTTGGTATTTGTAATAAGTTAAGTCTGGCAAGTCATTATTAACAGAATCATGCTTCATCTACACCACTTAACTGTCAAAATTAACTTCAAATATCATTCGCCGCTTCGGGACACTTGCAAAACCAATTTTATCGCAAAATTCTGTACAGCGATGTGTCAGTTTATTCATTTGACGGGATTATTAAGATGCAAATTGGGTAGGTACATTAATTCATATGAACATCAGGCAAACTACACATACGCGTATACCTATGTATACGCTGATGACACCTTTGGACCTTATTTCTTTAAAAAAAAAGTTGCGGTTTAGCTTATAGTTTTAAGAATCTTTAAATTGTGTTAATTTCTTATTTTTATGATGCAATGGCAATCTTAGAATCTCAAAACTAAGCTGAAAAAAGTTTCAACGTGATTCAAACGTCGCCTTTGTTCAATAATAATTAAGTTAATGTAAATAATGATAAAAGTGACTAAGAAAACACTTCTTCTTTATGTCAAAAAGATTGCCATTGCATCATAAATAAGAAATGAACACAGTTTATAGAGTCCTAAAACTAAGCTAACGCTTGTTCTATCTGCAAACTTGAGCTGAGTGGCAACAAAAATATGAAAAACTCCATATTAACTAGAAAATTTGTTTAAGTCGACCTTGGTGTGGTAAGGAAGTCAAAGATCTTTGAGGTAAGACGGTCAATTCTGGATTTACGAGTATGTCCCACATAGAGACGATTTTTATAACTCTTAGAAATGAGAAAACATCTTTCACTTTGTCGCGAAATGTCAAATGTTAGTTAATATTATAGAAAAACGATACCTAAGTCATGTGATCTACCAAGAGTAATTATGGAGAATAACTATAACTCACAGATAGCTACTTTAGCCACGCTCTACTAAATTGAAAATGGTAAAGACCTTACCACTGTTAAAGTAAATAATAAGCTACCAAACCAAGTTTAAATCGCAAATTTGAAAGCAGAAAACCAATTCCTTTGTATGTGTCTAGAAAATACTGTATGTTTAAACGTCAATAACACAGCAATTGTCTCTAAAAATTCAATAGATTTAGCGAGAGCGTTTCCACATCCAAATTCCACATTCAATATAGATAAAGCGAGTGCGTTTCCACATCAAACATCCTATTGGCTAGAGAAAAAAAAAACATTTTGTCCTTCATTTAAGAGATCACCGATTTCTAATGCCGTTTTTAAGATTTCGGTTCTTAAGAACCATGTATTTGTAAGGAATAAATTCTGTTTGCCTTCGTTTGAGGATGGCTAGTTCTGCCTATCTAAGAAACAGAATAAAAATGCTAGACTCTATTCCTAACCGCGTTCCTTCTTTTAAGTTAACTCTACAGTGTATTTAGTAAAAGCCTCCTTTTCTCGGAGATGTTCCAAATCAAGTACAACACTCGTTAAATTAGACTTGAACATTCCGACTTGAACTCTATTCCTAACCGCGTTCCTTCTTTTAAGTTAACTCTACAGTGTATTTAGTAAAAGCCTCCTTTTCTCGGAGATGTTCCAAATCAAGTACAACACTCGTTAAATTTGACTTGAACATTCCCAGTTGGCGGAACCACTCTTCAGTTTTTAGACTTGAAATTCTCTCACTCATCCTGACGCATTGCCTGCCCAATTATGTGTTTTTATTCCAATTCAATTTGTCAGAGTTCCTGCTCAATTTTTAGTCGAAGCAGTGAACGACTAGCAAAACTCTATCTTAAGTTTAAGGAAATTCTCTTTCGAATTTGTCCAGTTCGCAGGCAAACTCTTTTGTTTTCCTACATTACAGACCTGGAAATCTCTCACCTATTTCTCACCCATTCCAATTTCTACTCACCTTGTTTTCGCTTATATATTTTTCAACAATGTAATCCACAAAAAGAAAACTGCCAAACAGGTAGACGATGCTGCCTCCTTTTCTCTATATAAAAAATAAATCCAACTGGTGGGCCAACAGGTATAATAATCCCAGAAATAAGGTTTCGAAGGTAATCCAAGGAAAAGAATATTCCCTTTCTCAGAACCACACCGTTAGAAGAACAATTTTCTCTTCAGCACTTCATACAAGACGTTTCGAACACGCGATTCTAACCCGACGAAACAAAAAAAAAACACGCGAATTTGCTAAAAGTTTTCGATTTTCATTGCACGAAAATTGTATACACTAGCAAATTTTTCAATATCGGTCTTAAAATGGTGGGGAGGAGGCCTTTCCGCAGTCGATTTCTTACCGGGTTACACGAATTAATGGAACTATATTTTCTTTTTGTTTAAATTTTTTCTCATTTTCGAGGGAAATGGCATTTTATTTTTTTTTTGATTCTTTTGAGGAAAATGAAAAATATTTTCTTAGAGCACAGCCACACAAGGATTTTCCTTGCACACACAGACACTATCTCAAAGAACTCGTTTTCTCCACTCTCTTATATATTTATTATCATTTCACTGGTTTTGGATAAATCCAATTTAATTTCTTTGCTGACGATTCAGGTGGCTTTTGGGTGATTGTGGAAATTATTTCGATTTCAAAAATATTTCCATTTTCTTTGATTTATTTGTTAAATTATACACAACACGAATTATCGCGACGGGATTTTTTTTTTCTAGGTTAGAAAACTTATCTTGCTGCTTTGAGACACTTCAATTGGAAAAAGCCATGTACGAGGTTGTTATTATTTTTTTTTAATATTTAAAATTTGCAAGCGAGTTGTGCAAAAAATTTAAGGTATTGTTAGAGGTAACAAGAAAAAATATTTCACAGACGAGCGGCAAAGACCCTCCACATTGACATAGAACGATCGAAGAACTGAGGCGGGCACATTCAGTTGACCATACCATAGCTGGCCAAGATGAGTGTGGGGAATATTTGTTATTGGCCTTTTTTGCTAGCTCACGGATAAAACTTACCACAAAAAAATACAACTGATTAGATATTTTATTGTACTTGTACGTTGTACGCTGTACACTGTACACTGTACAGATGCAGAGAGAGAGCCGTCGAGTTTAGTACTGTTGAGGTAATACCTGTTTGCAGATGGACAGCACACAGCACACACAACACACTACACAGGGCTATCGTTGGAGGTTGGTGGTGGGCGAAGAGTTTGGACAGTGCAACTCGACAGGTACGCACCATGGAGAGCGTGGTGAAGTGCATTTGCCGTGTGCTAGTGTATCGGTGAATGCATGCACCCACACATGGATGGCAATGTGGTATTTTAATGGATTTTCACAGTTCCATTATGAATAGAGCGGCTGTAGTGAATTGCATGTGGATGGGGGCTGTGAAGGGAAGGCAACCGAGCAACTTGTTGTATGCACAAATTAAATACAAAAGGTAAGATAATGCCAGGTAACTGTTTGAAGGTAGGTACGACGTACGATACGAGTATAAGAAGAAATCATGGGAGAAGAAAAGATGCAGAGCTAGAGAGACCGGCCGAAGTCGGAGCGGATTTTCGTGGTGAGATTAAGAATGGAATTTCCTGAGAGGGTAGTGTAAATACACAGGTTAAAGGTATAGGTGATGGCAGAGAGCACCATTGAGAGAGCGTTTAACACAACCAGCTAGGGAGATAAACTATTTCAGTTTGCTGTGTGTGGTTCCTGACTTTGAGTTTATGTTTTGAGATTTTTTCAAGGGAATGTTGGGGGAACACGGCACAATTGACAATTAAAAAAGAAAAGAAGCACACCGCCGAGTGGAGGAGACATCGGCGGTTAAATGGGCGCATTGTTGCCCCAAATATGAAAAAGGAGTAACACGCTCAGTTTGGCTAGCCATTGATAAACTCAGTCGTTTATTAAGTTGTCAACAACTGGCAGGAAATACAAAAGATTGACATCTACACCGCCCTGGCTGAAAAAGAGCATACCAAGAGAAGTTCGGATCTTGTCATCGAGCACTATTTGTGGTTCAAGGGATTTTTCGACAAAATTTCAGACTACCTAGCTCAAGGATCTGTAGGGGTATCGTATGCAAATAGCATAAGACGTCTTTCTACTGCTTTATGCCGTTATAAGCACAACAGCTCGCGTGTCTTTTGAGTTTTCTTGGAAATTCTCCACCTTTGACCTTTTAGATTTATATGGTTATCCGGGCTCCGGGGATTGCCAGAGAAGAGCCTTCAAATATCTCCTTCCTATCGTAGTTCCCGACATTTTTCGATTTAGTAGAACCCCAACCAATAAAACGATTTATTTGGAAAACGAAAGAGTTGAGCACCGAACTGGATTTTTCAACTGTTTTTAAAAATAAGAGGTTTACATCTTCTTACTTCCAAAACTATACTTGCCCCAACATTGTCTACTCCACTGCCGCTCACACATACACACCTTCTGAGGAATTGAAATAGTTTAAGTTTACACAAGAATAAGAACAAAGCACCAACAAAAACTACGAAACTAACAAACAAATAGCAGCGCTGAGAGGAAAAAAAAATTAAGAAATAAAAAGTTAAAAAAAAAAAAACAGGTTTCTTCAACTCCACACCATTTCCGTGGAGAGGTGAATAACAATCAACAACAAAACAAAAAAAAAGACAATACTCCGCTCATGTGTGTGTGAGGTTGAATTTTTTCGGTTGTATAGTATTCCCTTTTCCTCATCCAAATATCTTGCATTTGTGTGTTCGAATTTCAACACACAGAGAATAGGGTCCATCATCAGCAGCAGCATCACCTCACCATCAGCAGCAGCATCAGGCACCACTCTTCAAAGCAAGCAGTTCAATTCCACCACCAAATGGCAAAGCAACAAAAAAAAAAGAAAAATAAACGAAAAGAAAAAACATTCCTCGTGTGTGAAATTCAAATTCCTCAGCACACATGCATGGAGTTTCATTAAATTGATCGAAGTTGAATAAGAAGAAGAAGCAGACGAAGAACATGACGATGAAGATGCAGACGAGGACTGAAAGAGAACCAAGAAGAGGAGACCTACCACGCAACAACAACAAACACCAACTGGAATTAGTAATCATTCTGAAGGCATCACATGGTGTGCTGTGCATGCGCGGCGGCAATGGTTATTATCTCTCCCTGGAGTTGGAGTATTTGTCTCCATCGACGGACGGACGGACGTCCTTTTGCGGCCTGGATGCTGGATGGCAGACGACGCAGACGACGACGGCGTGTAGTGGTGTTTACTGGCCGTGCGGTGCGCTAGGTGGCTGCCTGCTTTGGCATCTCTCAACAGAAATTGGCTAGATGGCCAATTTTGAGCCCTTATATCGTTGTTGCCTTGTTGTTTTAATGTTCTTTATTTTTTTTTTTTTTAGGCAGACCGACCAAGACGGAAGGAGCGGAAAGGAGTGGTGCAAATAAAACAAAAAAAAAAACACAAAAGGAATTGACAAACATTTTTCCACAGTGTTTTGTACAAATAGCAGTCCGGCGCAAGAGCTGTGAAGGTTTCATCCTGGATTGTTGGTTGTTGAGATGAGTACCTTTGGGCCGCCTAGCGGATGGTCATGGGACGATGAGAGTGAAGTGGGTAAGGCTTAGAAACGAAAATAACTGCTGATGGTATCAATAAGCATTTAAATGCTATGCGCATGAATTATGAAGATGAGTTTTCCAGGAGCATTTTTCATGACCATTTCTCTTTCTAGTGGATGGTATGTCGGTGGGGGAGAGGAATTTCTTGTTGTGAGGTAATTGTGGAGAAGGATTAGAAGCTTGTTTCAATGTTGCAAGCGAGGCGCGGGAGTTGGATTGTTTTGTTTCGTGGGTAGAAGGACTTTTGCAGTTTTTATTAAATGTTTGTAATTTGCATACACCTTCAATTTTAAGGGTCCAAACTGCATTTTGGCACTAGAAAGACCCTTTTTGATTATTAATCACTGAAAAATGCGCCATTGAAGTCAAGCTCTGGTTGAGTCAGTGGAATATTTGCTTTGCCACTGCACCACTCTGCAAGGACGCCGGCTATACACGGTAGAATTCAAAGGCTTTCAGACATCACATCTCCTATCCTCTACTAGAAACTGAAGAAAAGACCTCCGAATACTGATGCAGACCAAGCTCAATATGAAATCCGATCCTTCGCCAATCCAATAGACCGTCAACTGCTGACAAAATGAGCCAGTTGGCTTGGGTGACGTCTTGGCAATTTGTATATACGAAATTAAATTAATAATGCTTCGAACCATAATGCTCATGCTCACCCATTAAGTCAAATAAACAATTAGAAAAAGTCTTCCACCTTCGGATTGATGTCATGCGAATAACTCAACCAATGGCAATCGGCCTGGCATCGAAACAAAGAAGTTAAAACTCATCCGCTTCGATTAACTAATGAACACAACGTTCTCTTATCTCGCACAGTTAATTTTTCGGACCTCCTACTGATTAATGGGCTCAAATTGTGGTGAAGAGTTCTTGTGCGCTAAAACCGTTTAACGGCTCCGCCGAACTGCTTCAATATTTCTCTCAGTTTCTTCTTGGTTTTTTTTTTTCGATTTCATCCTGCAGTCAGGGGTACAAATTATTCGGCAAAAATATCAAATTTTCGGGCCGAGAATCACGCGAAATTAGTACCCTCCCAATCGTGTACAAATCATAATTGAAATTGAAAACTCCTTATCCGGGATGGCTTCGGCTTCGGCTTCAACTTCAGCTCCAGGTCCACGCAATTCGATGATGATTCAGGAGCCCTCTGCTCGCACACCAGCTCTGGGTACAATGTAACCTGTGTGCATACCATTATTTGCCTCAATGGACGGATTCGTCAGATGCCGCAATGCATCTCTTGGAAGTGATAATTTCATTTGCACAATCCATAGCTGTGAATCGACGAAATGGAACAGCAGAAGCAGTCTGGGTCTTATATACACACTCTCGTAGGTAGGCGAATCCCAAATCGAATAGTCCTTAGTAATTGCCAAAAAAAAGGAAACCAAAAACAAACGACGACGCAAAGGAAACAACAAACACCACAGGTTGAGATGAAGAGACGATGACGGCCCATGATGACGATGACTTGAGACGGACCAAGGCAGGTCGTTCATCAGACATCATCATCGCATCAACGCTGATCGTTTGGATAGCACACAAGAGTTACGACTTACGACTGACTGCAGCGCGCTGTGGAGTATGCGGAGACGTGTACATTTTGGCCCGGTCCTTAATTCCATCAAAATTATTCGATGAAATTTTTACCTCATCTCCGCTTTGTGCTTGCTCTTCGGACTTTGGCATTCGTTAAATGTTTATATCGCATGCGATCGATTTCTGAAGAAATTTCCTTGTGGCCTCGCCAAGGAAGCTTCTTCAGCTCTGACCGGGCTTACACCTGTCGGCCGGAATTTACAACATTCATTGGCGGCCGCATTATTATTATGTAAAAAGTCGTAAAACCATATTTTATAGTCCCGTTTTGGGGGCGATAATAAAACACTAAAAACCATAGCACACTGCCATTGGAGACCTAGACCGTGAAGGCCGTACCCGTCTTGAGGCAGCCCGCCAACCAAATGTGTCGTTGTCGTCTGGTTTTTGTCATTTTATTACTTTCGATACCACAGATGGATGGCAGTAAAAATATCGAACACAAATAGGAAAGGGCAATTAAATTTGGTTTTTCTTGCAGAAGATTAAGACAACAGTGGGAGGAAAGACGATATAGAATACACTTATACAGGCATTCGCAGTGAATGCCGTTCACTGATAATGAACCAACACGTTGTAAGGTAGTAAAAACCGTTTTTGTTGGTTTTATTGTCGAAATTTTATACAGCGGTTTGGTCAGCGAACATGAAACGATAAAAATTTTGATCGTAATATAGGAAATTGGTTGGCTTGAGGGATTTATGGTGCAGGGACATCTATCTCTGGTGTTGGTTTGACCACCCATCAATTTCCGAATGGCAGCATAAAAGTATGTTCTTTTGGGTAAGGTTTCCAATGGTGCGGCGGAAGAGGTGGAACACACTAGCTGAAAATATCATTTAATTTGTTGCAGACAAGGAATGGCTGGTGCTGTATATTAGGGAGTTTTGTTCTACGATTCAGCGTTTTTCTGTTCTCAGGGTAATAAAAGACTAACAAAGGTTGTACACGAAAATTTGTTCTCAAATTTAGGCTTAGGTACATATCGAGCAATGTTGACGAGTCACGTTTTTCGAAAATATAAAAGAGCTTTAATTTGGTTTGGTTTATGATTGGTACCCTTGTTTTGTCAGGTATCTTGAAGCATTCACAACAAGCTGTCACTTGTCGGACCTAAGGTTTTTGGCGCAACAGGGCCGCAGTGGCCCAGACCTAGCAACCAGTTTTTGGGACGAACCGAAGCTGACTAAGTAAAAATAATGTAGTTTCGGTTCTGGTCCAGGGAATTTATTTCTTATTTTGAACATTTTCTGCGAATTATCCGAGAATGGGAAAAATTAAAGCTAAATAAACATGTTTTTATTTTAAGAAAGAGTTGCTTAAATTCAGAAATTGAGAAAGAGTTTCTTAAACTAGCAAGGAACTATTTTCTACATGGGTGGAAGTTCTTGTTTTAAGAAACAGTGTGTTCTGTCCCTAAATAAAAAATCCACACAAAACAAATTGTTCTGATCGGTAAGCTAGGTCTACGGATCTGTTTATTTCTGATGTGGCAATGGGATTAGCCAACGTGACCGTTGTGCGACTAAAGTTGCAATTTGGCACTTTGGTTGAGAGCCTGGTACAATTGTTTGCTATTTGGGCCCTGTTTTTAGTTGGAGGAGGCGATTTAAAAAAATGTTCAAATGCTCTTATCTATTTCCAAATAATAGAACTATAAATGTAACGCAGTTGCCTATCGCAACACTATCATACGGCCGATACCTCGCTATCCGTCGGAACGGAAAATTCTCCTATTTTATCAGATTCGGAGGATTCATGCTGCATAGTATTTTTCGGAGAATCGTTCCGACATAAATGTCACGCACTCCAAAGTTTTGCGTTGCAGTGCGAAAAAACAGTTTTTGAGTGACATTTTTGACAAATTCATATGAATTGTTTCCGATATCCTCCGACACCAATCAGTCGCGGAATTTATTTCCGATTTCCAGTAAAGTGTTAGAAAATGCGAACAATAAAAAAGGAAAAAACAAAAAAGCAACGACCAAACAATACGAGGATGTGACATCGATACGTCATCGCATTTCTAATCTTTTTTTCCGAAAACGGATACCTACAATGTGATTTGCTGTACCGACAGAGTATGGGCTGCGGAGAAGATGTTCCGTTCCGAAGGATAGGTACCTCCTTAGGGCCGATCGTTCAAAAATTCAAAAATTTTCAAAATAGCTTCACAAATAACACTTTTTTCGCGTTTCCTTTTTTCTTGTGATTTTCAGGCTAGGTGGCTCAATGGCTAGTGTGCTGGATAACTGAGAGAGGGCCCCGCGTCTTATGATGGAAGAATTGTAATAACAGCTAGGAGGCTGTTACTATCCGATGGAGCCCTCAGACACAGCTACTGATCCATTGTACTGTAATAACAGCTAGCTTTCCGGTATTAAAACCTTGAATCTTTCGATTTGTTATATACTTGTTGTACCATAAGGAGATACAGGACCGACAAATTTCTTGTGAGAGGGTCTGGAGATTTTTGAACATTTTTAGCACTTCTTTCACCAGTTCTCCAATTATTAATTTGTTTAAGGTGGGCCCTGGCACTGCTTGAACCTGTCGCGCACTTTCTTACATTCTAGGTCAGTTTACTATACTCCTTCCATTTTGGATTAAAGCCTACAAGTACAACTCCCTGCTTACATTGTTGCACTCATCGCTCTTGCGCTAAAATTATCCATGCATGCAATACCTACCTCTAAACCACGTTACACCCTAAGATCTAATAGGTTAACAATTTCTGAAGGTAAAGACCCTTTCTCAGCGGTTCATGCTTGACCATAAAACCACTCATAAAACTTCTCAATAGCACCAATGGATCTAGGCACGTAGTACTCTTATCACCTATTAGGTCTCCCTCTGCCCTTCTCGGCCAATTCCAATGTGTACACTATACAATGTATATCCACTTACTAGAGAGCGTTCCCCAACTGTGTTTACATTGCTGGCGCCACATAGTTTATTTTTTTTTTCTCCCTCTCTCTCGCTCGTGTTCCCACTGTCTTTGATCGCTTTGTTTGTTAAACCAAAAAGTATGTTCCACCTATTAAAACTGTTAATTCAATGCGTCAACTACTGTGTGACCCGGTGAAGTTTTCAAGTGAAAATTACTTCTTTTCGCCACCCCACTATATGGATGAAAGGAAGTGAAGAAATCATCAAGGGGATACAATACCTACAATACCATCTATACCCAGTTGAGAATTGTTCAGCTGGGCAATGCCAACGGGGGCTTGGGGCCGGCCCCATCTACCCAACAAGTATATGAAAAATCAACAAATAAATTTGAAAACAATGGATTTGCGTGAACGATTGTGAATCTGATGAATTTGTAACAATAAAGTGGCTCACCTTCTTTATGGACAACTCGAGGTGTGGAGACGCAGAGTTTTCTATACTCGTGTCTTGAGTGTTACGAGTATCATCTTGTGCATTTTACTGTGGCCTTGGACGCTTTCTATTGATGATGCGCATTCTGGGGCTCGAGTACGCATATGGCTCAAGTGGGCTTTTACTCAATGGTGACAAGATTTACTCAAATGAAATTAGGAAAGGTAAACATGGAATCTCTTACAGCCACTGCATTAATATCTTACTAAGTCCGCTGTCAATAGATATTTATCGGAGCTCACTATAGCTACTGGGGGCGTAAAGTGGGTGGACTTTGTCGCACCAGGTTCCAGAGAAAAAGCAAAAGAAAAACACTTACGAATTTATGTTCGCTGGTCACAATTGGTACTGGTTCCACTGACTATTGAAGCACTCTCAACCAAATCGTTCTCTTCCCAAATTGGCGTGACTGATGACCGCTCCACTGCGCTCCTATTTCTAAGTCGAAAAGCTTTTCTAAAAAGATTGGACTCAAGTTTGTTTGGATCCACCATTTACAATCTTCATAATCGAGTTATTATCGCCGCAGTCAATTAAATTTCCAGATTTATTCGCACACACACAGCGAAAAGAAAAGAAAAACCAAACGAAAATAAAAACTCAATAAACTATTCGTACCTCCAATCAGGCAGGGAAACGAAGCATCCGCACCGCACTATTGAACCCTGTGATGCTTATTCCTCCATCTTCACATCATCAATGTTGATGATGATTTCCACCCGAAAACCAGATCATTTTTGGGTGCAATTTCCGAATTCTTCTCCGATGCCATTCCACGCCAGCGAAAAGAACAAAATCGGTAAACAAAAAATCCCCCATCCCAGACCATGCGAAAGAACACGCGCACGCGCAGTGCTACAGCACCACCAATTTCGAATGACACCCCACACCGCAGTAGATACACCTGCATACGAACGCCTATAAGTATATAGTACTTTGTGGATCTTCTTTTTTTTTTTTATTGCTTTTAACATTTAGCATTTGGCTACCAATTCGCGAGAAGACTCTTCTTCGATTTTTGGTGGACTCTTCCTCCTTTGGACGATGATAATCGTCGTCGTTCTTACCAGTTCCCTTTTCGGGGTTCTTTTATTCCCATTTGTCTCTTTTTTGTTGTCTGGGATGAAATCTCTGTTCTGGTATTTGCAGCACCCAAAATCTAACAACACCAAGGAGAGGACCATAAACAAAGAAGTGGCGGAGATCCACCACCAACAACAGCAAGAAGAACAAC
Source organism: Cheilosia vernalis (assembly GCA_949126925.1). NCBI lineage: Eukaryota > Metazoa > Arthropoda > Insecta > Diptera > Syrphidae > Cheilosia > Cheilosia vernalis. The sequence goes on from OX421362.1 coordinate 12,369,340, forward strand.
AAAAAGCGGTTTTACGTGCATTCAGACATCTATCTGGATGATGGTGATGATTTAGGGGCTCATTGTGAAGTGAGGAGTTTTCTCTAGGAGAGTGTATATCATAACAGTGCTCTGAGAGTTGAGCAGCAATATTTATGCCACGACAAAGGTGCACATGGTCCCACATGTGGCTATGGAAGCTGTAAGCTGGTTCGATGGCTTTTTCGGTGGTAATATGCGCGCTGTGGAGCTGTGCTGATGTCAGAGAGATCGGACGACATTGATATCGAAGGAAGAGAATCACCGCATCTCCTACGAATGGCGCGAATTGAATTCTTGGAAAAACGGGGAAGAGTGGGTTTGGCAATTTTTCTTCTTCTGTTTTTTTTTCTCCATCGATTGCTGGAGGAGAACTCATAGTTTTGGCAACAAATTTCGTTTTGTCACAATGTTGCTGGGGGGGATATCGTGTCGACTCGTATAAAGAGGACACCACATCGTTGGTTTAGTTTGTGGGAGGCTAATTGGAAGAGTTAACATTGTTTGTTTAACTGGGAGTCGGGTCAGAGATTGATGGGATGGTATTTGGGCTCATTTCGGCAAGACATGCCATTGAACAGGAGTACCCGTGGTGCCGTGGTACTATGTGCGCAATCAAAGAGAAATCACAATATGGCTAATGGTTTCACTTAGAGATGGACTATTGGAGTGGAATGGTGGGAACAGTTTCTTTTCAAATAAACTCAATCAGCGGAAGCTTTGTTGTTTAAAACTGAGCAACTTAGATGCTTCTACATTAGACCCCACTATAAATAGTCCAGGGAATCTTTATGAATCAGGTAAATAGAAGATAAGGACATTCCTTATTTGACAGATTACCTACAGAAAAATGTATGGGATCTTATATCGCGACGCAGTAATTGCTGACATTGTGACGTGGTTGCGTAGGGTAACAGAAAATGCACAGTACTTGTGGCGGAATTTTTAATACAATTCAACGCCACTCACAAGCATTCTATTTTGACTCTGTCTCTTTGTACGAAAAAGTAAACTAAATTTCACAATCTTAAATTTTCTTGATTCATGGGATATCTTTGAATATTTGAATTATTTGACACGTTATTAGAAACGTTTCAAGTTAGTTTCGATGACATTTCGGTTGGATGCCAAAAGGTAGGAGGACAAGTTTTTACTCATCAGCAGGATTGCTGGATAAGGAGACCTACTTAACCCTCGGATAAGGGCAAGATTTCTTCTTATTTTTTCCGATCATGAACGTCTGATAAATACCCGACAGTAGGTACAGACAAATCGTCTTTCTAAACATCGAACCGTACAGATTTGGTTAAGTAAGAATTACTTAAACGAATTGTATAGAGTCTAGATCAAGGCTGCTCAACTTTTTTAGCAGTCGGGCCAAACTGACGATTCAGATATTTTCAGTGGGCCACTGACGCTGACGGTTCCTATTTTAATTACTTAAAATTCAATATTGTGAAGTGTTTTAGTTCTTTATTAATAACGGGTGATTTTTTAGCTGGTTTGGTTTTGGCAACACTGGTTTTGACAGCTGACGTGTGTTTAGTACCTTGTGTCACTGTCAAACAGCTTCAGTTTGGTTTGCAATTTAACCATGGATCGTCTTACAAATGAACAACGCTTGCAAATTATTGAATTTTACTATCAAAATTCGTGCTCGGTTCGAAATGTTCATCGCGCGCTTTTATCGAAAAATTGTGTTCAGCGATGAGGCTCATTTTTGGTTGAATGGGTACGTAAATAAGCAAAATTGCCGTGTTTGGAGTGAAGATCAGCCAGAAGCATTGCAACAGCTACCAATGCATCCCGAAAAAGCCACTGTTTGGTGCGGTTTATGGGCCGGCGGCATTATTGGGCCATATTTCTTCAAAGATAATGCGAATCGTAGCGTTACTGTCAATGGTGAACGCTACCGAGCGATGATAACAAACTTTTTTTTGCCCGAAATGGAAGTTCTTGACTTGCATGATATGTGGTTTCAACAAGACGGTGCCACATGCCACACAGCACGCGAAACAATGGCGCAATTGCGAGGCGAGTTTGGTGAACAGTTAATTTCACGTTTCGGGCCGGTCAATTGGCCGCCTAGATCGTGCGATTTGACACCATTAGATTATTTTTTGTGGGGGTATGTCAAGGCTAATGTGTATAGGGACAAGCCCGCTTCGATTGACGCACTGGAAGCCAACATCCATGCATTCATTCGTGAGACACCGGCCGATATGTGTGAAAGAGTATGCCAAAATTGGACTCAGCGGATGGGCTACCTGAGACGCAGCCGCGGTCAACATTTGCATGAAATTATCTTTAAACATTAAATTGCAAGGTTCAAACTATCGATTCAAATAAATATTTCATTCATTTTTTCGAATTTTTTGTGTTTTTTTCTTTTTTAAAAGTTCTAAACCTCTTAAAAAATCACCCGTTATAAGAAAAAAAGGACTTTTTATGCCAAATAAATTTTAAGCAAAATTGTACATGTGTATAGGTATCTCAACTGAAAAATGTTTTTGTTGTAATAGTTTCTTTATGTTATGCATAAAATCGGATGACGATAGTAACAACAAGTCAGAAAAATGTTGCTCAGTTAGTGATGTGCGCTACTTATTTTTTATATAATTAATATTTGAAAAAAAAAAAAAAACAGTTATTGCAGGTAAGTCTTCTTTTGGTACTAAATTCCAAAAATCTGCAAAATCTTCTGAATATTTTTGTTGTTTGGAAAATACTTTCTCGTTAAAAAGTTTTTCGAAAAATGATTTTGCAGTTAAGTGAGTTCCAACTAAGTTTCGGCAGGATAAGTAATTATTTCACTCAAACTATAATTTGATTGTATATTTGGTTTTTTTTTTTTTTTTTTGTCAAAGTCCAGACTGCTCTCTCTGCAACAAACATCAAACTTTGAATTCGTACTTAGAACAGTTGAAAGTAGCAATATTGAGCTTCTTTTTCAAACCTTTGAGTGTTGGAAAATGATAAATATTTTCGGTAGCTAAATTAACTAAAAGCAAATTTAATTTAGCTTTAAATATGCTTATTAAATTGAACATTATCGGAAGAACTATCTTTGACTTGTAAATTGAGATTCAAAATATTGAGGTATTTCGTAACATCTTCAGTCAAACAGTTTCTAAAGGTATAGACGCTTTTTCCTCTAAAAATTGCAACAACTGCTTACGCGCCTTGTTTTCAATAAAGCAATATTTATTTTCCCATTCATCATGAAAAACACGGTTAGGAATTTGTTGGCTTGCTATGAGCCATCCTAAAACAAAAAACTTTTTTTTCTTTTTTCATTAAGAATAACCCTAGCAAAAAACTTAAATAATAAATAATACATTTATTTATGCTAGAAATATTTACATGTGTATTGATGCAAGAAGTAAATGTGAATCGTGGTGTGTGTGCGTGAAGATTTTATGTACGTACTCGATCCATATTGAACATTTTGGAAATGAAACACGCAAGTGGCTTTGACAATTAATTTCCCGCAGAAGCAAAAAAAAAATTCTTGCTAAAATTTCTCTAGAGAATCTTTATATGGATGATAAATTTTAGAGTATGATGTGCACAATATACTTGGGCAGGCAATTTGCAAATTTCTTACGCGGGCCATCTAAAATTCGGCCGCGGGCCGCTCTATATGGCTATGGCATTGGTCTAGATAAACTCAGCCGATTTTAGAAAACTTATCCTTCTCGAGGCAAGCACTTGACTCACTCGATAGTAAATTTGAGTCTTTTATCGTCATTGATTGGTAGTTAACTATCGCCACAAACCTCTCCTATATCCTATTGTCACAAAAGCTTCAATTGCTATCCACACCGGTCGTCACCTTGAGATCATCACCTTACACATCGGCCTCATCAGCACTCAATGTAAGTCCTATTCACAATGACAAAATTATTAGACAGATATAGAAAATAAAATTTGTATTGAAATGATCCGTGATATGCCGCACCTCTCGATTTAAGCGATTTAAGGGCCATTTACAATATTTTCGCATTTACCCATTATATCGATCACTAGACACATTTAACAAAGCGAATGAAAAAAAAACTTTGATCGAGTAGCTATTCGTATGTTTGGTTATGACTATGCTAATGCTAATGACTAAATTGTGTTAACATTCAGTCTTTGATTGGCGTCCGGGGTGGTCCGTCGCCAGCGACACACGAACAACAAAAGAAGATGAAAATCGAAAACCATTTCTTTCGTCTTCCATTTTATCTTGTAGATAGTTGTTTCCTTGGTCGATTTCATTTACACAGCTCTATTGAGATGTCTTAAGTCAACTTTGGTAATTTATAGGTCGGTGTTGAAATTTGAGAATTTATTCTCGTTGGGGCTGGTGCTCTCAAAAATGAAATAAGGCCTATAAATAACGGGCTTAGTGGTACAACTTCTGGTGGTGCGCGGTTGATTTAGTGCTTGTCGATAAACATGGAAATTTTTCGGCTTTTTCCATAACTATAGAATATTTTAGGGGACGATTGTGATTTTGTATGAGATATGTGGCGTACCATCTATTTGTCCAACAATCAATAGCAGTTTTCGAATTCGCTTTTGCCGACACAGAGTCTCAATTTTGTAGCACGAAATCAACCATGATGGCGTTAGCCCACTTGAACCGAAAAGGGAACAGTAGAAGATTTTTACGACAAATTAGTTATAAAAAAACTACTGGATAATTTGTTAGCTTTTCTCTTGTGAGGTGCATGGTAAGCGTTCAAACACTGGGCTTTGTTTTGGTGATGGTCATCAGAAGAGTGATATAACAATTTTAAGTAGTTTCCTGATTGTGGCTGATTCGCTTGTTTTTTTTTTTTTTTTTTTTTTTTGTGCAGATTATCCCATTTCTTTATTTAGATTACAATCGAATTAATCAAATTGGATATATTCGGTGAATATATTTAAGACTTTGAAGGAATTTTTTAACACGATTTCTCTGGTAGCTTTGTTTTATGGGTGTAATATGGGTATTAAGGAGAATAAAACTTAATCGATCGAGAAGTAGATGAGGGAATACTGCTTACGGTTACGAGTTGCGTTGGCTTTTGAAGTCTGCCAATAGAAAGACGGATTTTCGCGGCGAAATGGAATTTTATTTCTTTTATCTCTAAACGGTAACAGAAAGACGTTTTGTTTGATGTATGACTAAAAATGCATAAACGATGTATTTGGGACTAATTTGTGTACAAATTGTCTTAAAACTTTCAATAACCTATATAATATTAGTCTAAAATATATGGCGGTCGTCCCAAAATGGCGAACTGCATTAGGTACTTTTCTGAGAAGAAAACATTTCAAAATGTTCGTAGTAAAAATAAAATGACACTTAGGCCCGTTTGCTGATATCTTCTACTCATAGCGATCTAAGTTCCACTTTAAATCTTATGTCACAGTTTATGATATAGTAAAAGGATCCCATAAGTAAAACTTAAATATGAGTAGTATCACCAAACGGGCCTTAATCGCTTAAACTAAGACAGGTAAGAACAGATCAGATAGAATAGGAACGACTCTCGCTGTATGTAAACTGATTCTTAAATAAAAACAGTGGACTGTCCCATTCTTACAGCTCATGTGTAATTTATTTTTCTTACAGAATGTTGGTGATGTATTTCCGTATCACATTAAAGAGCACGTCGCCGACTTGTATTTACAGAATTTGATAATGGATTCCATCTACAATATAATTACACTAAATGAGGTTTAAAATAGTTTGAAGAAAATTCCTAAAATCTGAAACATTGATTTTTCTTAAACTCAGAAAATGCTTACTGACTTAAAACAAAGCAGGAAATTCGTTGGCCAAAATTTGAGCTGCTCTGACCTGAAAATACCATTTAACTTACATCTGCAAAATGTCTAAAAATAACTATTAAGACGACCACACCAGGAAGTCTTAGAAAGAGACATAATCTGTCTGAATTTGAGCTCTTTCGAACTACACCTAAATCCTATCACTTTGACGATGAAATAAGTGTTGTGGCTCCCGAATGAGTTGGGTCTCCCCTGACAATTTCCGACCACAAATGATTGACAAATCTTGCCAAGGATATATGGTTATTTAGAACAACATCATTAATTCATCATCCCACTCGTTTTCACTGAAAATAAAATACCTGGTAGTATTTCCAAAATTTTAAAACCTCAACAAAAATAGTTTTGTTGAACTGAAAAAAAAAATGTTTTAATGATAAATGAAATTCATCAATACAACTTAAGTTTTATCAATTTCAACGATATTTTGTCAAACGGATAAAGCATTTACTAAAAAAACTATTTGCGTCATTTGTATTTTGACTCGGGTAAGCAGTAGTACTTATTAATAATAAAATGTTTTTATTTCAACATAATAACAAAAAAGTTTTTTTTAAAAAAGTGTTAAATTTTAATTATTAAACTTATTTGTTTTGCTTATCATTTATTAATACCTAATCTAAAACACTACGGCAGTACTGAGAAATAATTTCTGTGCAATCAACAATATTTCGTTGTCGTTGTCTTCTTTATAGCAGTTCCTACAGATAGTTGAAAAATTGTCAACTCCAGCTAGTCCTTACCTACTCCTCACTTTCCTAAATATTATTTTCTTAAATTAAGAAACATTTTCTTATTTAACTAAAACTGGCATTTTGAAAAACTAACAAAGAAATGTGGTCAAGTTTTACAAACCACAGTAGACGGCTGAAAAAAAAAGTTAACCCTTCGTGTTGTGTGAGTTTTTAATTTTTGGAACGAATGGAAGGGATCTACCAATTTTATGCCGATTCCAAACGGCCGATTTTCTGATTACGCGTCACAATCGGCCATCGAGGTCGTGTAGTCTTTCCTGTTCGTCGGATCTGTTTTTGTGGCGCTCGAAGAATGCATTCGATCCCCAAATTTTGGAAACATTTAAAAACCAACGTCTGTGATGAAATTATTACCGCAAATCAGCTAGTACTCAAAGAAAGTCCTATCAAATTTGATAATTTGCCCATTTTTTCTGATGGAAATATATCTTTGTTTGGTAGAGACGAAGAACTAAATGCTTCAAAATGGATCAGTTTTTCTTCCACCACAGCTTGAACCTAGGCAGGCCGTCAACAGGACTACACAAACTTCTATGCCAACAATGGGCAGTGCTCGTTTTGAATATCGACAACTGGAACCGTTTTAAAAAGCACTACACAAGACACTTCAATGATCCTTTCTTGATAAAACAATTCCCCTTACACATGTATTCGGTTCACCTCTCCCAATGGTCTACTCAGCACAGCTCTTTGATCTTCCATCACACAAAATGACTAATTCGATCGGTCTGGCTGCGAGCTGGGCGATTCCATTGTACCGCTACACGCACTATATACCTGACTTAGCACTTAGAATAATGGATTTAATTACTATCACTTCGAGTACACGGAACATCGGCCAACAATTGAATAACTCGCCGACTCCCAGTCCCAGTTCCAATCCCAAGTGCTGCGCGATTACCGCACAAAGCCGTGTTCCATTTCTGTCTTCCTTAAGTAATACACTCGCTGGCCTGCGGCGCAAGCCCCAAAAGTGTATCCAACGCTTTGTTTATTCAACTTCTTCGATAGAGAATTCCTTTGCCCCCGCCCCGCCCAATAGAAAGCCATTAGACCAACTCGGCCGCATGATGAATCTTCACACGTACTCACCTTGTATTCGGCGTCGAAACCTCAAGCCTGATGGAGTTTATCCGTTTCGGTAATGGGTACGATCACGGAAAAACCTTGCAACAAACCGCAACGACCAAAGACCACTGCGCCGTTGCCATAGCCATTGCCATTGCCATTGCCACGACCAAAGGAGACAGGTATTAATGGAAAAGTCCATTATTTGATGTCTTTATACGTAATAATTTGCGACTTTCATGAGATGTGTGTGCGCATGCCCATCGAGGAGCGTGCAATTCATCTTTGAACCATGCGGCCATGTGCTATGCATCATCAGCGACCGGCCGAAAGAATCTCCAGACTCTAGGAAGAGGAATATTTTCACTCTTCGTCATGCGAGCTGGCAAAGAATTCACAGATTCACTTTTTTCTCCCATATTTTCAATGGGAATTGTGTAAGAGGCCGGCTCTGGGACTGAGGCTGGGGACTGGGCGACTGGCGATGGCGACTGGTTCTTTATCCTCTCTATGGTCACTGGCCATTACTTTTGTTGCGGTCAATAAATCCAATCCATTGGCTATGGGGGCTTTAGTGGATATTGAAATTTTTCTCTTTTTTTTTTTTGTTTTCTGTGATAAGTGCACGCGCGCACGGACGCATATATGAGTGAAAAGCGCCTGGGGGACGCGCATCGCACACAATGAGGCCGATCGCATTTGAGGATATTAGCTGTGATGCACTTGGGCTAGTAGCAGCTAGCAGCTAGCATCCTTCTGCCTTTGTCTGGCCGATGGTTTTCATTTCGATTTTATTACTATTATTAGGAGCTCTAAAGTGTTAATTGATAGCCTTTCAGGCTCTATCACTGGGGCATTTGTTACGTTATTACGTGTGAAGTAGATGTGTGGATCCTTGTCCTGGAGTGCATCACTCACTGGGCTACTACGGTCGAATGGGAATCGATTAAATTTATGTGAAAGGGCAGAATGGACTTTGAGATTCTTATCGCGGCAATGTTGGTTTAATCTAGAAGCTGATAGGAGCTGTGTTTGTGTTTGTATAGAGCTACTGCGGATGAGAGGAGTTTAGTTCCACAGTAGGAGCGCGGAGTCCGTGAAATTAGCTCGTTTAATTGGGGCTTTTTTGTGCTGTGCAGACGACGGAGATTTAAGTCGATCATTAAGTTTGATCGAATGTCTGGGGATGGGTGAAAACATGTTGTCGGAGATCGAAGAACAATCGGATGGGTCGACTTTTTGAGCTTCCAGAAAATACATTAAAGTGTAGCAAAGTGCAAAAGTGTAGCAAAGTGCAAAAGTGAAAGGCCTTGGTTTTGTGGTTATAATTGTTCTTTGACTGAACTTATATTGACATGGGAGCTGTTACGAAAAAGCTTCTTTGCAGCCTAATTAAAGTACCCCGTAGGTGGCATCATGATAGATGGACAGAACTGCAACTGTTATCATGGACTCTGCGTTGTCAAGCCTGTCCAAGTAGATGGATTTAATTAGATCCAAGTTCACTAGATAATATAAGACTCCTACCAAAATGAGATCCACTACATTGAGATTGGCATTCATACTTATTCCTCCGCAAAGCGAAGTCTGGGAAAGATACAGAGAAAGGACTGAAGAAAGAGATTTATTCCTTTTACGCATGTAGGAAGAATAGGGTCTCAGAAGCGCATTTTGGTCCGTCTATCTATTGAAATGCTGCGAGCACTAAATTCCACCTGAAGAAGCTTCAAAAGGCAGATTGTGTATCGAGCTCAGAAAAATACACACCGCAACTAGGCCTGGAAACATTACTGAGTCAATCCCTCGAGCTATAAAGGAAAGAGCGTGGTATACAAATTAGCTCTCAGACTAAGAGGCCAAAAATGTCGATGCCCATTTCTTTGGACGCTCGCTCATTCTCATACTTGACATTTTTAATAAGAGGCAAATCACGGATAAAAATTAAGTCATAAGTACCTACTCTCAAAAGACCAGTCACACATAGTTGTAGATAGCTGAAGCGCTTTCCTGGCGGTCAATTCTCGTTCTGTGAAAGAGTGAATCGAATAAATCGTTTTCACATTCGCTTTCGTTTTTTCGATTCACTTTGTACTAAAATACGATTCTCGTTTGAAGCGTAGTACGCAGATAATCCTAAACGAGAAACCCCTTACAAAAGTGACACAACGAAATCATGAACGAAAAATTCCGCTCTCCTTTTCGATTTGCAGTACGCAGCTGCTGCGAAATGATGGCGGAAAAGTGGGCAGTTGTAGTAGATTGCTTGGTACAATTCGTTCATTGTCCGGGACATTATTTGCTTCCGAAAATTTGACATTATTGTACTGCAGTGCTGCCAGCTTTTGAAAGAGGTGTGGAGAAAAATTGGGCAATTTTGGGGCCAAAAATAACCAAAAATTCATTTGTTTTGCAATGCATTGGCACAATTATTGTTTTAATTAAATTGTTTTTAAAGACGTAAATAAATTACAAATACGCGGTCATTGCAAAAATTCTGACAGAAAAAATGTTCGCTACGAAAATAATTAAAACATGTCAACTACCAACGATTGGATTCCATCAGAAAAAAAGTTCCTGACACGTAGAACCAGTAAAGAAATTAAATTAAATTAATTTAACGCAGATGTTGATCGGAAATAGTTTTGCGTGTGGTGAAATTCATAAATTCTTTTTCTAGAAAATTTTAACATAATTTTCTTCTTTTTTTTTTTGATAGACTAACTTTATAATTTATTCATAACCAACATTTGAAGACCAAGATTGAGTTCGAAAATCATGTTTAGGTGGTCAAAAAAAGGAAAAGAAAATGTTTACGGTTTCGTTTTACATATGGCTATATGTAACTGGGACTTTACACGGAAAGAGTACGTTCGCAATTGAAGTATGCATTTTTTTAGGAGCCTAAAATTAGCCAAACTTTAAAGTAAAGAGTCTAAGGCCCATTTTATGCACTCGAAGTTGAACACAACTTTGGGAGTTTTCCATATAAAAATCCCCAAACCTAAATTAGGTTAATTCCCAAAAGACAAATTTAAGGAGCCAGTAAAGTCCGAGTCTCCAAATCGGGGATAAGTGGCCAGTGTTGGTAACACTGCCACTTGTGTAGCAGGTAGCAGCTGATGGAACTCTCCACAAATTATTTTCTGCTGCCTTTTCGCAGATATTTCGCTGTCCATTTGGAGACCACCGGAAAATTTCCTTTCGCACCATCTGCATACTACGCTTAATAAGTGAAAAAGCTGTATGAAACTAGGGTCTCAATTTTCAAACTCTTAATTAAAACATTCACTTGCAGTGAAAAGAAATTATTAATATGAAAAATTTTGGCATTTGGTTTCATATTTTCATAGAACGAGAATCGGAATTACGGGTGAAAGGGTGAAAACATTTACGATTCACTTTTTCACAGAACGAGAATTGACCCCCAGGCCAAGATGTGGAAAAGCGCGTTAAATCGTCATGGCTGTGGAATCTACCCTTTTTCATTGGCAGTCAATTAAAAACGTGGCTAAAAGGCTGCGGACGCCTATAAAAACGACTTCTGAAGCCACTTCCCTGGCAATTATTCCCCAAATCGCCGACCTTCTGATTTTCTCAAGACGCCATCTATTCCCACAGTAGCCTGACAATCATCTCAACTATCCCTTCCAATTTGCGAGCCATGCAACCCCAATCACTAATCAGAGACGATGGATAGCATCCACACAGCACACGTAACTCCACATCTTCCTAGGCAAGCTGCGTCTCAACATGTCGTGCATACAATTGGAAACAGGAAGCAACACAACATTTCATTACCTACACAATAAACGGGGCGAGCTCATCAGCCATGTGACCGTGTCCTGTGTGTCGCCAAAACTAAAATGAAAAATAATGAAGAACAAAATTCGTAAATTAAACGGTACTCACACACAATTAGCTGTGAATTCAAGTTATGATTTATTTAAGAAAACGTTACCACAACAAGGGACTTAATTAATTTCCCCGCCAAGTAACCAGCTGGGCTAAGGCTGCCCCTCAACGAGTACGAGTCCGATTCCGAGCCCGAGTACTCGTACGAAAAAAAAAGAAAGAACCACCAAATAGGAGGAACTCCAGAGCGCTGACAGGCGACACCTAACCACTGGTAACGCGTTACGCATTTCTCCCAAGCACTGGCAGTGAGGTAGTCGTGTCGTTTGTGCAATTCGCACACAAAGAGGTGCCTCTTAGCCGCAGAAAGCCATCATCATCATCATACCAACCAGTTATTAATAAATTAACGCAACAAGAACGCATCTAGTAGAAGTGTGTGGCGCGCAGGAAAAATTGTGTCGCCTCCTGCGGCCTATCAGCACCGTGTCGGAAACTCGAATGTATACCAACTGTTCCAGCCAGCAGAACACATCCTACTATACGAAAGTATGTCGGGAATCTTTGGATTTGGACTTTGCGCAGTTTTATTTTGTTCGTTGGCAAAGTTGTGGTGTTCTTTCTCTCTCCTGCGGGATCAAACCGACAATCCGGCAAATGAGCCGAACAGGGTGGAAGAGTGGTGTTCGTGTTCCGAACATTGTACGGTTCACACCACAGACAGGGGCTCCACATTCATCATGAACGTGTGAAATGAGCTGACGACATTGGCAGGAGGACATGGCTTAAAACGAAGTGGCGTGCTACATTGTATGTGGTTAGGGTTTTGGCCTTTTGGGTATATAGGGCGCGAACTTATTCGATTAAAATCATCAACAAAGTGGTGGTACCAATGGTGCTCTCGGATAAGAAAAGCACACAGATGCATGGGTGTATGCGGATGTTCAGACATGCTGTGCAGTGTGCAGTATTTATGGCTTCTTCAATTTATTTCTGGTTAAAATCTGAGTTTGGCATTTATATTGACAAATGTCATTGGCGGTTACATTGTGGTTGCTTTTGGATTGCTGTGTATAGAGGGTATACCTATGTACCCAGAGGAAGATGTATCGCCTTCAACAAAGTGAGCGCTTTCTTTTATGCCAAATAAGAATGGAACGTAGATTGCAATAAATCTTCGCTCTTCCTGGTGGTTAATACTCATTTTGAGCAAGCAATTTTAGGTAGTTTTTGGCGGCGTTGACGGTTGTTACAAATATTTCTCTCAGAAAGTGATATCATATGTCATAGTAGGTGGGTCAAACGCGAAAGCTATTGATGAATAATCAATCTAGTACAATTTTTAGTGCGCTTTCGGTGTACAATTTTGTTGATACTACTTCATTGTTGTGCCTATTTAAAAACTGCTGTTGTTCACGAGTAGGTTGGGAATTCATTTTCGGATCATAAGACCGAAGAATAATTATCCAGAACTTAATTCAAAATTTGTTCTAAATGAAAAGGATCACAGTATTTAAAAAAAATACATGAGCAGGGTTGCCAGTTTGGGGGTTTTCCCACAGATTTAATGTTTCTTCTGGTCGACGGGTGAAATATCGGGGAGAAAATGTTTAGGGGGAAATAAAATTCTATTTTATTTGTATTTCGTTACATGTAATATCCATTTTAATAACCTCAAAATGTGCATTCGCATTTTGCGAACGTAAACAACGCTGAGTAACTCAAACATAAATATGAGGTGGCGATTCCACCCTTCTGATCTGTTCACAACCAAATGATTCAAAATGGGGGATAAAATGAACAAGTGAGTAATTTTAAAATGCTGATAAATAATCAATCGATCCTTTAAGCTTTATTTGCCAGTCAAAATTATTTTTTCTAATACCTTTGAACTATTTTCGTTTAAAAAACAAGTCTTTTGAAATAAGGTAATGCCTATGCCAGTTTCTTTAGGAAAAAGTTATAATTTTTCGTAATAGTTCCTTATATAAATTTCCAGCACCAACCCCATCTGTACATTTTATTAACAACTATTTCAATAAAGTACGTAGCGTAAGGCCTGTGTAAATTCTTACAAGATGGTTCCAAAATGCAACATGCTTTGACATTTTGCGTTGTCTATATAATATAAAAGAGAATAAAGTCCGTATGTGTGCGCATAACTCGAGAACGGACTATTCGATTTTAACGATTTTGGGCTTGACGGTTTCATTTTGGACCACGGAAGGACTTTTGTTGCAAAAACAATACGTTGAGGGGATGAAAATGGTTCTGAAAGTATGTATGGGGAAATGCATTTTGAAGAAAAATAAACTGGATAGAAATCGATTAGTGACACTCAAAATACAATAAATTTTAAATTTTATTAAATTTATTTTATTATTTTATTTATTTTATTGTATCATCTTCTATATATCTATTCTATATATCTTTATACATATATATTGACTTTATAACTCGATAACCACTGGGCCAATTTTCAGGAACCATTCTTTGTTTTATTCGAATAATACTGTTTAGCAAGACTTAGAAGATAGGAACATTTGGACGGGACCCCAAAGGTGCCACTTTACTAAAGATTAGAGGGAAAGGAAAACAGGTTGTGGCACCAATATAACAAAAATTATTTAAAATATTTAATTTTCTAATTCTTTGAATGTTCCGGGTGCAATTGAATGTCAACTCACCAACAATTTTTTAACGCAACCTCAATGGTCCGAAATTTTGCACGAAACTCGTTTAATTTGATTATGAAGAATCTCAAATCAATTGTCATGCAAGCAAAAGATTGTGAGGGGAAAAGTCAAAGGCAAACATTTTCATTCTGTGAATTCCGCTTATTCAGACGGATTTACCAATCTTATTTAAATGTCTTCAATTACCAATGCGTCTCGCTTTCGCTATGACAATATTTAGGTCGCAAGGACAATCGCTGGAAATTTTTTGCATCAATCTTGAATTCCCCTGTTACTCGCATGGTCAATTGTATGTGGCGTACTCACGTGTGTGCAAACCTTCCGCTCAGTATACGTCGTTCACCATAAAGCACTTTAGTGAAAAAGCGGAAGTTTGGCCGACACGTCAATCATTGCGGTTTGATTGAAACACATCGACATTGCTATACTTCAGTTGCCTATTTCTATTGTATAAGTATAAATTTTGAAGAAAGAATTTGAATTGACCAAATTACATAAAGCTGCATGTGCATTGTTCATGCTCGAAATTATTATTTTGATTACATAACCGCATTTGGGGGAACGAAGTTCGCCGGGTCAGTTGGTATATTATAATTTAAGGAATAACAGTTATTTTAATCTTGAACAACAATAAACAGCATAAGTCAATTTTCGCCACTCTTTTGGAGCGCAGGATAAAGGTTTTGCTGCATATGGGGGAAGACAACTTATGCGTTTTTTTCCTGATCCTTAACACAGCAACCGTAAGATATATTTGAATGAAACAAATATGACATATAGAGCAGGGTTCGGTGCATCCGATAGTAACATTAACTCTATTTTTACTTACGTCGACTTATTTTAGAACTATTTATGAATAAAAAACTCAAAACATTCCTTTTTATAAGGGCTAAACTTATTTAATAAGCTAAACATAGTATTCAATGCTTGCACTAGCAGATCGCCCATATATCACCATACAAAATATCACCAAAAGCTATGAAATCAGCTTCTGAATCTCATTGTGATCACTTTACTATTTTTGGGAAACCCTAAATCTCTCAAAAATAAATAAATAGAACATCTGACCAGCGCGCGTTGAAAATATGATTGGGTTTATTATTTATGATCGCAAAGCAAAGAAATAGAAAACAAATCAAACGACTAAGATGATTTACAAATTTATTCATAAAAATAAAAAAAAAAACTTTCAATCTCTGCTGACCATAATTTATTAGCTTTATTAATCGACTTATTAGCTACGTCTCGGAATGCCCGGATTTTGAACATAAAGTATGTATTTCAGCATTTCAACAGTTGGTTATACTTGAAGTGATAATGGATGGATTCCTCTTCCCATGACTTCCGGTGAAAGTTTGGCAGTGCTGGAATTACAAGCAGCCCTTAGTATTAATTGTTTCGGACATCATTTAGGTTGTTGAATGCAATTTTTGACGCTGATAAGAGTGTTGATAATAATACCCCACCTGTACCATTATCGTAATAAGATCGAGTTGTGTAAATGGGTTACACTTGACTTTGGCAATTAAGTAGCCCCACCATTCCGAAGATCTACCGAATTTAGGCAACGAGGTCAATTGTGTTGTTACTTCTTTAATTAGGGGGCGAAGTGATATCCTTCAAAACCAACCAAAATGGGAACTCCTCAAGCTTTACAAAGAATTTTTGTATTTTTCTCCATATTCAAAACTTTTTTGCGTTTGATTTACAATATATTGTGAATATTCCAATATCCGACTTCCAACTTCAACATCTATACCATGCACCTCGTCAATGTCAGCAACTTTGACAAGGAATAGTTACAGCAAATGAACACAACTATTTCGAGTTTCCTTTCTCCCGAACACAATTCCATCCACAACGAGTACAACATCCCATAGAGCACAACCGAGGAAGAACATAATATACCTACCACAAAATGCGCACAGAATAAATTACAAGCAATAACTATTGGATATATCCTATTTACCATATTTACTGTCAACGGAACTAATGCCAGCAATAATTCATTTGGCAATTTCCCGTATAGAAAATAGCAAACAAACAAAAACAGAAACACCACACGAGCCACAGCCCATCAGAGAGCGGGCTCTGAGCTCCCACGACGAGAGTTAGACACACCGCTAAACAGCGGCATCGACTAAAACACAGAAAGTTCTACGAAACGCACTCAGCGCACACAGCATCATCTCCACGACATCAACATCTCTGATCCATCGATGGATCGACGAGCGTTTGGTTTCGTTTGTTAATTTCCAGGCAAATCATGTTCAAGAATAAATCCGCCAAGAGACAGCGCGCGCCAAGAACAGCATCGAGCAGTCTCCTCCGCCCAAATGTGGGGATACTGCCATAGATCGATCGAATGTTGAAAAGGTCGTCATCGCGATCGCTGATCGTTCAGCCAACGACAGCGAAGACGACGTCGTGTCGTTGTCGTCGCCGACTGCAGAATTGACGATAACAACTTGAACGGCAGATTGGTACTATGCCAATGCCAACCACGCACTTTTGTCAATAATCACCAAAAACAACAAACCGCGACGAAGGCGACGACGCGCGCGGGACGAATCGACATGTGGTAAGAGCTCTCAGAACGAGATCATATAACTCTTCTCCGGGCATATGCCTGTCCACCACCACCGCCACCACCGGCACACAGAGCAAAGCCTCCTCCTCATATCCATGGCAGATACTAATGACAGATTCTTGCTCTGGTTTGGTAATTTTTTTTTTTGTTCTTTTTTATCTGTTTCGCCTTTTTTCACCGTCACTCGTCAGTCATTTTGTAATTATTACCCGAACATGTATCTGCGAAGCCGAATTACCATAATCGTTCGAGAACGAAAAAAAAAAGAAAATCGGAAAATTTATTCGACAACGCAGCGTAATATTGTAATTACGATCGCGGTAAGGTGGATGTGGGTGGCTATCTGGTCGGTAACGTATGGAGAAAAATAGCTGCGATCGGATCTAGCGAGAAGCACACACAAATTGCGATATTTGACAGTAAACGCTGACAATGGGATCACTGTCAGTCGCACAGGCTACGTGGAGTATGTGTCGGGGTCGTGTATCGTGTGTACGGATCTGGAATGTAAGGTGTTCGATTGTGATAATCATACCCATACCCATTGCCGGCAGCGGAGTGTGTTGTGTTGTGTATGCTAAATGCGATGACGGGTGTGTTACTTTTGTTCAAATGCCGACTACTTGTCGGATTTGTTTGTTAATTATGGTAAAGTTATGTGCAGTAAAGTGGGTTAGATCTGATGGGTGAGAGCGGAAGATCCGCGGACTTTTATTTCAAACGATATGAAGAGATTTTCCAGACAGAGTTGTTAAAATTTTCTAGGTCAAGGGGGAGTTTCTTTAAATAATGTGCACGATTGGGCCGCACATAACTCGCTCAAGAAGTACTTACTGTCAATTTAGGAGCTCAATTTTAAGGCCCATTTTATTCAAAGTGAATAAGGCCTAAATCACCTTCGGGGTGGAAGTCTAAGGAAGGAACCACACTTGAAACATGTGGTTGGTTGTGTTTTTATAAATGTTCGCTTTGCTATTGATTACAGAGGCTCTAAAGTCAATCTATTCCGAAAATAACAGCTCAAATTTCGAACTGTGTACTACATTTCGAGCGTTTCGATAAGAATTCACTATATTTATTGAATATTAGCCGTTTGGAATCGGCATAAAATTGTAGATCCCTTCCATTCGTTCCGAAAATGAAAACTCACACAAAACGAATGGTTGTGAGAAGCTAGGCCCAGGGTCCCTACGACCTGTAGCGCCAACTATTTATTTATTTTTTTTTTTTTATTTTTTTATTGAATATAGCTGAAAACTTTATATAGGGGAAAAGGGGGCTAGAAGTAACACTTGCAAATCAGTCAGCCAAACGTATTTTGAAACAAACAGCAATATTTGAGCTACAAAACTCACCAAAAAAGTCTAATAAAGTTGGCTCAAAAGATGGCAACATGCTGACTTTTTAAAAAAAAAAAAAAGGTTTGTTACAACTTATCTCTGCTGTCGGGTAAGTTTTAACATAGGTGGGGCAAGTTGCAACTATGATTTAGAAAAAAGTCAAAACAATTTTCTTGCTGAAAAAACTATAAACAGAAGCAAACATATTTTACCTTTCTGGCTATATTCTTATTTTGTTCCTCAAGAAACGGCTGCTTTCTCTGGAGAACCGGTTAAAATGACTGATTTTCTTACTCTCACTCAAAAAAAAAACAATATTGTAAAAAGAAAAACTCAGCTCACACAAAATACCAAATTATTTTCACCTAGATAAATGTGACAGTTTTTCAGAGCAATATAGAGACCACCCAAAATAGGTCTTAAAACAAATTACATACTATGAAATAAAAAATCAATGCAATAGAGAGACATTAATATGTCAGCAAAAATATTCATTTATTATATAAAAGACTGTCTCCTATATTATTTCCGTGCAAAAGAGCGATAAGTGGCAAGAATTTTGACTTATCCCTTTATTGCACTTATTGTTATTAATATTTTGATTTACTAACGAAAAGAAATATTTAATTTATAATGAATTATTTATTTAAATAACAAATATTGTTAACAATTAAAAGCTTATTGTTTTGTTTTTCTAAAGTTTCAGTAAAATGATATAATTTTATTTGGCAAGATTTATCCTGAATTTTTTAGATAGCGCAACCTTAGATGCTGCTTTTAACACCGCCTTCCCCTACATAGTTTGCCGAAAATATCCAACTATTATTTTAAGCCTGTTCAAATTAAAATTTGAAAGAATAATAGCGTTCTTGAATTCCAAATTCATGGGCCAGAAAATCATAGTGCCGAAAGAGCGCAGTAGAGAACTATTATTTTACGGTTTTTAATTTAAGTTGCGTTGGGGCGCCATATCGAGCCCACCCCCATCCCCAGGAAACCATTTCGGTTAAAACGTAAACCAATTTGCCCAAACCCTCAATTTCCCAACAGAATTGATTTAAGGTATCATTTTCGTTTAAAAGACCAACCCCCTCTTGAAAGTACCTGCCGAGGTCAAGTCCTACTCAAAGAAATTTCCTGACATTCACAGCGAAGTTGGGAGATGTCCTCCGTGACTCCGCGTTTTCGTATTTTTGTTAGGCTCAGTCTCACGACATGCTCCTTATGATTAATCTCAACTTCGATCTGCTGAGATTGGCAAAATCTCCAGACTTTCGTTAGTCGTTAATAAATTACGTAAAAAAATACTTTTGGGTCGTATTTAGGAACGTATTGGAACGGTCGGAAAATAATAGTAAAAAATTCTTAAAAACCTAATAAAAAAGTAATAGGATAGCAGTTGGCAGCGAAAATTTCCAACGACTATTATATTAATTGCCGCTCCATTTTTAACTTATGAAAACAGCAGCTCAAAATATTCACGAATACTAAACTTATATTTTCCCATATTTTGTTTTCAATGTAACTGTTAAAAAATTCAAACTTTTATCTTTCAGCAACTCTATTTAGAATATTTTCCAAATTTTAAATGAATTCTGACCTATTATTTGCTAAAATTTTTAATGTTACGACCGAAAAGTAGCAGTTCCAAAATCTCGCGAGTTCGGAGTACTAATTTTCAGTGAGATCGCTTACAATTACAGTCACGCGTTTTTTGCCTTAAGCTGGATTGCTCATTATTATGAACCTCCCATTTTATGCGATTATACAGAAGTATAATTGTAAGTTTTGGGCGAGTTCTCCATAAAGACGACCCAATGCCACTATTACCCGAGCTGAGTATTTGCACTCTATGTCAACAACTCAAAGTTGGATTAAGAATGGGTCGTACATCTGCAGTTTGATATTTTGATATTTAATATTTTTAAAACAATATAAATTTGTTGATGGTAAATTTGTTTTAAATACATAATTTTTACTTTTATTAGTCATACAGGAATCTACTTTTTTTCGCTACTAAGAAACGCAATGTGCATGTTTAATACATATTTATTTTTTGTTTTAGTAATATAATTGCGTAATTTTTGTTCCTCTCAATTTTTTTTTTGTTTGTTGAAGTAGGGTGGAAGGGAAAGATTTTGACACCCTAAGAGTTTATTTATCTAAAATTTTGAACAAAACTAAATATTTATTTCTTCTTGCATGCATTTAATGTAAACTGTCATTTGTTTTAATATAAAAAAGTTTTCGGAATTTATAAGTACTGAGTTCCAATTTATGACTCAGAAAATAATTATGGACAACCTGTCAAAACCTCCCTTCGAGTGCTGGTGCCTTGATAATTTCTTTTCCATATTTGTATCATCGATGGTCTTCTCGCCGCCTCCCCATATGTCGAAGCGTCCCCCCTCTACCGTACGCATGTTTTGGGAAAGTTTAAAAATGTTCATTGTTTTTAATAAATCGAAAAATCCACTTCAAAAAAAAAAATTTTACTTGGCTTTTTCTTTTCATCTACTTCGAAATATGTATCCTTAAGTCCGAACCCTGGTAAGTATTGAAACTCTGCTAATTGCAAAAATAAGAATTTCCTTCATTCATTCAATTGACGCTTCCACACCTCACCAAGCAACGCACGCAAAAAACACCATTCGAGCTGTCTCTCTTCGCTTTCATGACAAATTACCACTTTAACTGTCACCCATGTCGGTCAAAGCAGCTTTCATTGGGACAGCAAAGAAGTTACAAAAACAAAAAAAAAACTGTCCCCTTGATTACAACATCAGATAAAACGCACTCATTTCCAGCAAGCAAACCAAACACAAACGTATGCGTTACGTTACGCCAAATGTGAAAACAAACAGAGACCACACGTCTCAAGCGAATGCAACTCTCAACTCGAACCATTGTAATAATGCCATAAAATCCCAGATACACAAGATGCGATAAGACAGCGTCAGCCCTGGGTTAAGGCTTGTTATATACCACTGACAGAAAGCACACATTCTGGCAAAACGAAAGCAAAGACAATGCGCTCGCATACGAAACCGACTCACAAAACGTTTTCAACTTTGATCCGCGTACATATATACGCCATTTAGATGGAAATCCAAATGAGGGAAGGAAAATGCGCGCCACTTATCACAAAGCTGTGCAGTGTGCATACACTTACACACTTATGGAAGAAAGCAAAATGCGCACCACTCTCTCTTTTTATTAGGCCCAACCATGTGGAATGGAATCCTACGTGTCTACGACGACAATGAACAGCGAGATCTGTGGAAGATCTTCTCGTAACTTGTAAGCCGGTGACGCGGACTCTCTGGGCCGATCGACCTCATGCCGTGAACCCGCCAGACTTGTACTCACATTCGAATTTGAGCCCATAGAAGACTCCGTCTCCAATCCAATCCAATCCCGGTTCCAATCCAAATTCAACTCTATTCCGCGATGATAAATCGTGAGCCGATCGCTCTTACGCCACGATGGTGGTCGCGGTCCTGCAACAGGCCATCTGTTTACGCGCTGAAGCGAATTATGAAACAGAACCTGGTGCCAGGTCCAGATATGAACGCTCGCCGCCATGCATCTTCCAATTGCATTACACAGCGCGGCCGGACACGCCGACTTCGGATTGTGACAATTCGCGTTTGTAATTAAATTGGAACTCACCGAGCGGGCTGTTTGTGGTGCCTTACAGATACAAAGATACCCAGATGTCCGTACAAGTGGAAAATAAAAGAAATTGACGACGGAAATGAAAATTAAATTTTCATTCTCAATTTACAGCTTCCCCATTATCGGGTCCAGTCATCTCTCTCTCTCTCTCTCACCATCTAGCTGTCCGTCAGTGGGAGCGATTCAGTGAAGTGTGGCCAGCATAGTTGGGGGGTCTGCGCTGATGCCTTGTTCGGCGTCCGAGCTCTGCGGAGGAATCTACGAACTACGATGCTAGGTTGTTCCCGTACAGCAAAGCATCTCCACATGAGGTGTGTGAGCGTGCGCGCGCGCACCGATGCCAGGAGTGTCTCTTCACAGATTTGCAACAGGAAACATATCCAAATCCACTCAGGCATTTCCATTTCGTTTTGGGTGAAATTAATGAAAGTCATTTGCGCTCATACGGACGGACAGGGGGAGCAGGCGGCCGCGCCGACGACGACGGATGACTATGATACGACAACGACGACGGGCCTAGCAATTGCCAATTGCAAATGATATCGTAATTTTAGCAAAGCACTGTCGTACTCGTATACAGTGAAAGTGTGAATTGGTCGGTGCTTGTAGTTTAGAGATACTTGTTATCGTCGCTGGCGGTGGTGGTGAATGCTGCGTTGGCCAAACGTTTTCCCAAGGGGCCGGGGGTGCGGGCTGAACAGATGGAAGCGTGTGATAAGTCCAAATGGTGTAGCACCATCACAACAGCAGTACGCCGTTTGTTGGCAGCATTTTGATAGCTTCTGCTAATTGGTGGAAAATGTTTGTCCCCGATTAGATACTACTATATGGACATCAAAAGACTCCGAAATGTAAAGTCATATCGCCTGGCACTGCTGCTGTGGGAAACGGCGAAAGTGTCGATTTCACGTTGGCTTCACTTGTTGGAATATACGCAACTTAGTCTTCACTCGTTAATCAAAGTCACAGTTATAAATTTCTAAGACGCACCCGCATGTCACTGAGAGCTCCTAATTCCATCATAATCTAAGATTCTGTGATTCCATTAAAAGAGCAACAACAGCCACAAATATTTACACAAGATAATACTCGTGTATTGAAGCAACCTCTAATGCTGCTAATGACCAGATGCATATTTACCTCCTCCGCTGCAGCAGTTCCCGACTCTCTCGAAATTGGGTAAGAATTTGAGGCATGTCAATTGTTTGGGCAAACAGCAGGCGCAGGAATCTTTGGCGGTTGGGCCACCGAATACACGCCACGATCAGGACCACTGAGTATACACGCAGTCGAAGATTTTCGGTGGAGGAAAAAACAGCACACAAAGAGGCCAAAGGACCACGGTACATTACCTGTAGTCAAACTGAGCAATGTTTGCATTGTACTGTTTCTGTGTTGTAGGCCAGTAAATCGTTTGTAGTTTTACCGCGACTGACACAGAGCGATACGCTATGCAGGAGCAGGATTTCAGTTTCCAAACAACCCACAAAGACTCACTTAACAGGTGAGTCTGAGTATAGCCGGTAAGAAATGCTTCATCCACCGCACAAGGATATAAATGTGAAGGAACAAGGCAGAGCGTCGCGTCGGTCGTCAGGGTAAATGACGCGATGCGACGAAGATGAAGAGGAAATTAGGATCGGCTTACATTGAAGATGATCGTTTCTGATTTTTATTTTATACACACACAGTCACACACACATATGAAGATCTGTGGAGCTTTGTGCGCATAGTGCGCGATTATGGTTGATTTCCTGTTGGGAAGGGTTTGTTTTATTTTGTTGGTAGAATAGAGGGTAAGGTATTGGTTTTGTTGAAATCGTTGTAATTGGGGCTTGCCAATGTTTTTAGGACTCTCTCTTTATTTCTCCCACGAAGCGTACTTAGTCATTTTTCCCTTACTTTCTATTTCATAGTACCTACTTAAATTTTTTTAAAAATCCCTCGATAATCTTGTGTGAAAAGTTCGAATTTTTAAAGTACAATTTTAATAGACTCACCTTTAGTATTAAAATCCCAGATTTTTAACATTACTATGACTATTTTTGGTGGTACTAGAACATTTTTATGAAAAACAATTTACATAAGCAATTTTTTATGGACACTTTTTTGTGCTTAAATTTTGATGTTTTGATGAAATTGCAGCTACAGTTTGAATGTTTTTAGTTAGATTCATAAAAAAATCCAACGATTTCGTGCTGTTTCCCTTTATCCCACAGAAGGCTTTTTAGACATCGACAATCCCACAAAAAGGGATAAATCCCAACATACAACAGCACTGGGGCTTGGTCTCAGGAAAGAGAGAGTGGCTTAATACTTTCCACGTCCAAAGTGGTATGCATTCATTAAAAATCCTATCGTTAAATTTAACTTTTGGGATTGTATATAAGTCAACGCCGAGAAGTAATTAAAATTTAATATTTTGCATTATGTATTAAAATCAAGCAACTAATACAAAATTTATTAGTTTTAAATAATGTCTGCAGTGCAGGTTGAAAGGTTATATTTTTGCCACAAATTCATTACTTGCTTTTTTTAAACCCATGAAACACTAATATATATGACAATTTTATTATATTTTAAACCTTCTTTAGAATTGATTTCGACACAAAAATATATTTTATTTTAATAGAAATTTTTATTGGTTTTAACTATAACAATACATTTAGAAAATTGTTTCCCTTGGGCGTATTGAGAAATGGAGGGTGTACCCTAGCGGCTATAATTTGAACCCTACTAGACATACAAGTTTGACAGATCAGCGAAAAAATATACGTAAAAGAAGCTAAGCGAGATTAAATATTTAAATATTGTGGCAAATAAATACATTTGTTAATTAAAAACATACAAATAAATTTCTAAATAGTTTACAGTGTTGGAAAATAAAGAAAAAGTGTTGGATCGAGTGTCTCATTGTGGTGTACCCCAGTGCAACTCATATAGAGAACATGGTATAACCATGTACAAAAATCCAAATGAAGTTTAAAACTCGATTCCTTGTAAAAAAAAGTGGTAAATTGTTCTTCGCATGGGAAAATAATTTCCTAAGTTCTTTAAAATATGTAGTTTACATTTTAAAGAAGGCGATATATTAAAGCCAATTGCAAGAGATAATAAAACATACTGCACGCGTTTGCTCGAAGTAGCATTTCCCAGCAGAAACCTTCCAAAATTATCATATCGAGAAGGTCTGAGATAAATCTTGGCTAGTTGCGTCAGCTACACAATAATAGATACCTAATGCTGCATAATAAATAGAATATTAACAACAATTTGAAGTACTTCAAACAGTTAAAAAAGAGTATAATCCAAAAATAAACAACACGAAACAAACACAAATTATTCATTCCACTTTTAAACGATTCAAACATAATTTATTGACCCGGGGTTATTTTATTTTCCCTAAACAATACTTGAATTTTAGACCGACAAGGCATTTATATCATTTAAAATAGTTTTTCATTTATAAAATAAATTAATTACCTTTACAAAAATACACGCACTGCTTACCGATGACTGATTCCTGTATGTCTGATAGGGTTCTTTTCATTGCCACCAGATTTCGCAGGCCAACTTGTACATTTGTCAATCCCCTTTGAAAATCATCCTATTGACGAATGGAGGCTAACCCCTGGCGGCAAATTTTTGCATCGGTAGGTTGCTATAGATTTTTGTATGTGTGCAATTTTGTACTTAGTCCAAGGATGGGGATGGGGAAAAATGTCCCGAATGTTGCAGTCTTCACTTGGGAGATATCGACATTTTGCGACCGAATACACGGTTTGGTTTTCAGCAGTTTTCAGTATTGAACCAAACTTGTGAAACCAAAGCAGTCCGAAAAAGTTTGCAGCTCAATTTTTTACACAATTGTCCGACGAAGGCGACTATTCGTCAGCAGAGCTATTTATAAAGATTTCACTGAATGATTTGGGGTATTGCGACTCCTTCAGTCACAGAAAGCCTTGCTTCTTTTCCAACCTGGAAGCTATTCAGTCTCACTTTGCATAGAATCGTGTCAGTTAAATCCTACTACCTACTGTCAAATTAAGAAGGAGCTTCGCAGTGAAATTTGTCACTACCCAGTTGTTCACTTTTTTGTGGTTAACTCACTCGTTGAAGGGATATATCATATCAGAAGCTCAGACCGCGTATCATCCTCAATATAAAGGAAATGTATGTTATAGTGGTTATTGTTCGCAGTAGTTCTGGAAAGATAATTGGTTTGGTGGCTGGGAATTGGGTTTCATAAAAAAATCGTCCTCTGTAGGTAGATCTATATGATCTCTATATAAAAACCGCAATGCGAGCCAGACGACTTTTACCAAGGTCAAGAGTGGTACTCCAGACTCCCATGGGAAATCTGTTGAATCAGGTAGAGAGAGAGAGACCAATTCATTTCAACCTTAAATTAAAGAAGCGGCACGGATCAAAGACCCCAGTATTCAAATGATTAATTAAGTTAAGTACAGTGGCGATGGGAAGCAGGTCAGCGTTCCTCACAGCCCAAGGGTTTTGCGCCGAATTAGTTGGTACTAAGATAATTGGGTGAGTGAGAGGCTGGAAAGTATGTTCTCCTCAATAACGACAGATAGTCAAACAATCCAAATGGTAGCAATGCACTTGCACTTCACCAGAACCATTTTGAATGTTGACCCTTTCAATTTTGATTAACGCAGAAGCACAACCACAATGGGCGAAGAGAACAAGGCTGCGCCGGACCCCGTGGCTACTATGTTCGCCGAAACATAAATTCACGGACATTACGATCCGTAGGACATGGCAGCGAGAGCTATTTAAATGAAATCGAATCGAGTGGCGGTGTTACATGTGTCTGTCCGTTTGGCCGGGCATCAGCGGCGGATGCTGTGAATTTAATGAAGATCGCGCTTCGACTGTCACTCTGCGGTTTATGACGTCGACTTCCTCGCAACTACAAGCGACTAATTAATGTATTAAATGAGCGCTAGGAATTTCGTTTCTTGTCCCCTTGTTTCGGAGTTTTGTTTAATGTGGAGGCAGGCATATAAACCGTCAACCATAATGTTGATTAGTTGATAGATTTGTGGAGATTCTGGTCGTAAAAATAGTCCCCCAATCCAGTGTATATCGGCGGGGAAAATAATAGGGGGGGGGGAATTGTAATGCGCAATTGTTGCTACGTAGACATGGCAGTAAATGTGCTGCGAAATGTTAACAGCAGGGCGGCTAATTAAGGAAGTACCATAATCTCGATCATAAAATGTGAATAAAATTGTTTAAAGTTCAAGGGATGCTTGTCAGGTTGCCGATGTAACATGTAAGTGATGTTTTCAAGGTCGGCTCTCCCAATCGATTGTTAGTATTCTTTAGCTGGGCATCTATTTCAGGAAAGCGAAGCGAAGAAGACGACAACGGTCTGGGTATTCCTGTTTTATCAACCGTGAAATCCAATTTTTCGTAGAAAATGTTTCACTGCTTTCCCGTGAAACCCAATTTTTCATAAAAATTTTTTACTACGAAATGTCAAAATGAATTTTCCACATGAAAATTTCACTAGGCAGTACGCAGTTCAAGTAGAAAATAGAGCTTCCAAAACTGAGTTGTAGGTGGCGATACAAAAGTCTCTCAAATTTTTGACTTGATTTTTATTGTCCGTCGCATTAATTTTTTAACATTTCAGCGTAAAAAATGATTTACCACCTACATTATGCGGTTTAGAACTTTATTAGAATTTAAGATGTTTTTAAAGACAATACTAAAATAATAAAACTGTTTTTCATTGAATACAGTGCAATACTGTTAGGTGTACAAATAATTGGTGGCATGGATGACCATTTTCATAAGCAGGGTGCCTCAAGAATATTTTTCTACCCAGTGTTGTTTAAAAAAAAAGCCAGCAGATGAATTCACGGATCTTTGAAAATATGTTTAATCTCCATGCACTATTAATTGTTTAAATTTGATGGCTGTCCTTGTTATATTACTATAAAAGACTATACTGTTCTTATTTGCACTTTGCCAAATAAATTAAGCTGAATTAAACTGAAACATTATTTTCCAAATTGAAAACTATTAAAATTGTGGTGAACAAAATTGAAAGCATTGGTTTTTTTTTTGTGTTTGGAGGTTCACTGGATAGGAAAATCATCGAAATTCATTCCAGGGGTAGTAAGTATACGCGAGAGATGTTTCGGCTATGCGGCGTGACTTTAAACCGATCTAAAACCTGCCGAAGTCACTGACTTTTCTCATACCGAATGCGATGGCACCTATCCCTTCGAGTAATCGGCAATTTTCTTATGAATTATTAGAAAAATCTAGAACAAAAAATCCCTCGCTGGTCGAATATCTGAACTTTTACGGAATTTCCTTGACTTAGCTAATTTTTATAGATCGAAAGGTTCTATCCGCCCTTATATCCTGATTACATTGTCTGTATTTAATAATTCGGTTATTTCTAAGCGAACGTGGTTGAGAAGCTTACTTCTGTACATTTAAGCAACTTGTTTAAGTTCTTTTTTAACTATTTCAATATTTTCATCTCCATGTAGATCAGCGTTGTGTAATGTACCAAGGTGCATTGACTCTGACTATGTTCCTTAATAACATATTTTAAAAAACCTCTGTACGGGTACCTATCTCCTTTTGTGATTATGCCGCAACAAGAAAACCCAATCTATATTTACGTTGGTGCCACAAGAGAACAAACTGTATTTTTTCTATTCGATAAAGGTGGGGTCTGGGCTCCGGGGTGTCCACCATCAAATTCGCTTAAGACTCCAATAACGAAAGAACAAATGTCAAAGTCGACATAAATATAGATATAGGGTCTCTTCCACCCAGAAACAAATTTGATCACAAAAAAATAAAGCGCCCTCTATGCACTAATAGCATAATAGTAGAAAAGTAGCAATTAGCTCCACTTAAAGGCGGATACAGCGTATGGGTGGAAATACAATTGAACAACCTACAATTTTTTCGAAATTCGTTTGGCGTGGTCATGCCCACAACTACTTGTGCACATGATTCACAAAAAGTGAAGTTTCCGATTTGTTTCCTCCAACTGTTTTCGTGAATCGTGTTTAGTAGAAGAAAAATTCGAAAGTTGAATATTGAAATATTTTTTTGTTTTATAGGTAGGTAACCTAAGATCTTCTTGAACTTTCACAAAAAAAAACCATTGAGCTCAGTCCCAATGCATAAAATTCTTCACGAAAAATCTCGAAAATAAATATTCCACTTTCTATTTCACAGCACTTTTTGGAGAGGAGTGGAAATTTCACTTCATTCGAACAGCGTACCAGCCTTTAGTATACAAGACCGTACCAATTCGAATTTTGTTGGGTGACTGAGAGTTTTTACCATTGGAACAAATTCGCAGTAGTAATTTAATGAGTTACTCTGATCAAAAATGAATTCAAAGTCCTGGACCTGATACGTTAACTTCTATACCTATGCTAATTCCTTTGCTAACTTTCGGCATATTCAATGCAAAGACTCGCTTCAGCTAATTTGACTACAGCAACACTCAGCATGCTCCTGTCACTTGGGTTGCAATTGCCAGTTGCCACTACCATCCGCTTTTCTACGCAGTTTTATTTGTAAGCCAATTATCTTGAATAATTTCGCACGTAATATAATAAAAGAGAAAAAAACGCAGCCAAACGATGCTAGCGCTTCTGTGATACGTAGATACCATTTAAGTCTCTTGCGTACTGAACAAGTACTACGAGCTCTTCATATCTTCTTATCGTTGTCGGTATCCATAATTCTATATCACTGCAACCAATGTGTGCTGTTGCAAATAGACCAGCTTAATGAAAACCTAAATTTTCGAAATACTGCTATAAAGTGCCACTGACATGTGGGGGGTGTTGTTCGATTTTGCTGTCGCCACTGTGGGACACAGTTAGCCACATGTCCTGTGACAAAAATGTCTTAATTATTAACAAACTTTAGAAGTGAGTGGCTACCACAAGTATCAGTGGGTATAATTGCAACGAATGGAGCAAAAAATCCTTAGAAATGTAGAAAGTTATACAAAAATTAGAATACAACTGTAGTACTCATTAGATGACACAGCCACTGTAAGTGGCTCCATCTGAAGTGGGAATGGGAAGATTTTATCTGTTTACAAATTGATTGCGTTTAGGGACAACAGTGGCTATTGAATGTAGTGTGACAAAAGTTATAACTTATAACTTTGCGTCAAAAATTCGTCTATAGCCACTTTTCTAAATAAAGTGAATAGTGTGCTATGTAGTTATATAAATGTTTCTGTGGCTAAAAATGCAATATACCTCACACACTTTTTGGTAAAAGACACCCAATAAACCCCTTTAAATCTCCGACTCCGCATCAAGCAGAAAGGAAACGGCCTTTCCTTTTTTGTTATTTCCAACACTCTATTGTTTCGAAAATCTTCGAATTTATAGACAAACAAATTAAGGTTTTATGCATAAACCCTATCCTACCATTTTGTCGGCTTCGATTGGATTCTATAAAAGAAAGACAAGACTCCCAACCCCAACTTAATTTGTGTCGGCTTCGTTTTGGGTTTTATTGAGAAAATATTTGAAAAAATTATATCAACATTAGAGTTCCGGCTTTTTGTCCAAGCTTGCAGTGTAAATTTTACATTTCCTGTTCCCATACAGTAGGTATCCAGTATCCACTGTTTTGGGGAAACATTCTCGAAAAAGGTGAAAAGTTCCTGCAGTAAAACTGAATACCGTGTACACTGCAATGAAATTCATTGCGCATCTCATTTTTATGAATCATATTCGGAAGCCGCTCAATTCATTGAAGAATTCCCAACTACATTTGTATAATAGTCACCCAGGTACGATTTGATGAATGAAAATGAGTTGTTAATGAAATTTGGGACGGGTGTACGGGCGTATTGTAAAATCCTTAAAGGATGTGGGAAATACTATACAGTGTGACCTTTTCGTATGGTATTTCCCGCCTGATGAATGAAAACCATTCGATCATAAATCTAACATCCGTATGTAAAACTTGCAAGAAGGACATTGTTCTTCGCTGTGTTGACTTTGTGTGCACTTTCTTGGAGTCCAGTTGTTGCCTTTTTATACAATTTCCTCAAATGTTTGTTGTACCTTTTCTCGTCAAGCGGAAGTTTTTAATACGACTTATAACGATCTACGTTTTAAATAAATACCTTATGCCCTCCTTTTTGTATGGCTTAAACTGTCAAATAGAGCCTTATGTGGAACTTGAATCATTATGACTAGGACCAGCGAAGGGCTCTAAGAATCGTATTGAATATTGCGCTCTTGTGAGACAAAACAAACTTTTTTTAAATATAGCCGTTCCATAAAATTGACATTTATATTCGTTAGAAGACTTAGTAGTTCTACAGCTATTGATTCTCTTCTGGATTCATTTTAGCAAAGTCCATTTTCCTGAGTTGCAGCATTCGTCAGTTTTAAATTAATTGGGGAAAGCTTCAGGCACTTCCTTGAGCTCAAATACCAGAGCATTCGGTGAGCAGGAAACCACTTTATATCAGATTTAATTAAACTTTAGCTGTCCACATCGACTGGGGCTACTATTTATCTGTACCTAGCACGGAAAAGGCTTGGAGAGAGTTCAAAATTAGAACTTTTTTTTTGAGCTTTGGTGTCAGCAACGCAAAGTAAAGTAGGATTTTTAGGACGCAATTACAAATAAATATTGCGAGTCTCGAAGTTTCAAGCGTGCTGAAAATCCTAATTTACTTCGCTTTTCTGAGATCGAAGCTCAAAAAAACACGGCTATAATCGGAAACTACATAAATGTCAAAGACGTTTCCAACAAGTTCTGTGAGGTCAGATGTATTTTTTACTTGATGAGAGGTTGATTGAACCTAACGTAGTAGTGAAAAAGCCTTCGTGGTGAGTCTGTAGGGATATTTTACCTCACGAAATTATATTATTATTATTATATATAAAAAAAATTAAAACAAAAGAAATAAAAAAATAAATAAATATAGCAAACCAAAGTCTCTATGTTGAAAAATCAGCCAGTCATCCAAGACGATGACAAAAATCCCTTCAGCAGTTGAACCTGCCCAAAAATGTATGGAAGGCCTTTCAAATTTCAAGAAAATAAATTTGAAAATAGAGGTCTTCTAAAAAACGTGGTTTGGTATAAAAGTATGCATCTCAGTGTTGATGAAGCGGTCTTGAACAAAGAGGGCAAACTTGAGCATCACGTGCAAGTTTTTTGTTGTTTTTAGTTATCTGTATATGGACGGTGATAACCTATAACGATGGGTTCGTTTTTAAGATTTGGAAAATTCGAAATCGACAATAGCACAATATTTAGACGGAAGCATTTGTAGGGAATGTATAAAGCAGAGATCCGGGCTTCTATGTTGACAGCTCAAAAATCTCTCGGTAATTCATAGTTCTTGTTTAACTAATTGTTCAGAGTGTTGACAAATAAAATTTTCCAGCAATATCGGATACAATTCACGGAATCTGAAGAAAAAATGAAGCAACAACAAACAACATTAATATTTCCAGGTGCAATGTGTCCCTACGGACCTGTTGCGCCAAAAATTGTTATTATTTTTTTTATATCTAATGGAAGCTATATAGATTGCATTTATATTTCTGAATTTAATTTTTTGAATTTCAATTTACACAAAAGTCGTTAGAATCGGAAGAAAAATTCAAAAATTCAAATTGACTGGTCAGGTTTGAGAAGAACTGCAAGGCAAGTACACGTACAGCGAAGTAAATGCTATGTTCGAATTTTCTAACAAAATAGAGTTTTATTCATACCGATTCAAAGCAATGCTAGTTTTTTTTTCATACGACCCAACAAAACTAGCTACTCGTTGTGGTACAATGTATAACGCAAGTGCTCAGAAGGCTATCTTTATTCGCATCTAACCGCACAGGTTCAATTAGTTAATGAATGCCAACCCTGTGTATTTGCTAATTGCAAGGATACCACGGACTACGACCATAAAATGAAGTGAAACAAAACTTGAAATCACCTAAACAGCAATCTCGGCCTTAGTCGTAAACCCAATGACGCCCAACAATCGACTTGGTTATAATTTCAAATTACTGCAGCAGCCAATGTGAAAAGCATGTGCCATAAAAAGGATCTTCGCTCAGTTCTACAGGGCAGCGCAATGTTCGGTGCTTTGGCTAGTTTGCGGTCCAAATGAAATTCAATGCACAATGGATCGAACCAAATAAAAGAAAATGCCCAACGTCCGAGTGCAAAAAATATACATCTTCATTAGTACCAAGAACCTAGAAAGTTGCAGAAATACTTTTATCTTTATCATCGTCGGTCATAATAAACCAATAGATTGGGAGGCATCAATGGGAGTCGTATGATCGCCATAATTACAGTTCCTACTGTGCGCGCACTCAGCAATCGACATCGTCATAAAGTGTGAGGCGAAAAAAAAGAAGAGTGAAACAATTGACCGCCTTGGCGAAAAAGCACTCGCAACTGACATTCCTTCAGCACTACCACCGCAAAGGCGCAAATACAGACAGCCGCGTGTACGAGATAGACAAAAGATCTTCTTCATTTCTGTCAAATATCCTCTCAAGTGGCCCGTCAGGGCGTACCACAAAGTCATGTAATGAAGATGATGCTTCCGAAGCTGGGTGATGATGACGATGCGGACGAACATCATCACGATGATGATGATGGCTGTGGAAATTGGATTCGACGTGTGATGACCAGTCAAAATCATAAATATGATTAACTTATAGGAGTTAATGGATTCTCTTGCGGTCATTGATCAAAGAAACTTATAATGAGCGGGTGGCGGTGGCAGAGAGAGAGAGGGAGAGAGAGAGATGCCCTCACTTGGGCTTGGGCCTGCTCGTGGTCGTCATCATTGTGCGAAAGTGCATGCACGATACACACTATACACAGCGACCTGGCTAATCCACTAATAAATTGTAACAACAACGACATCAGAGGGAGCTGCGAGGCGCTGGAGTAGTCGAGGTATCCGGTTGATCAGAACGATGGGTCATAAAGAATGGTATTCCCAACAATGTAAGAATTTCTTGCAAACACAGACGGAATAGTGGGATGAAGCTCTGTGTATGCTTATGGACGACGAAGGCAGAGTTGCGAGAACAGTAGTGGGACAAACTCCCGAAATTACGACGTGGTTTCGTTAGCGAAGAGATAAGTATGACAAATTTTAATTGCGTTACAAGGTTGGTTGGGTGAGGGTGATGAGCCGCCTTGGAATCTGGGGTCAAATGTGCGCAAATTGGATTTGGTCAGATATGTGGGCTCAAAGCTAGTGATTTGTTCACCTGGGATATGTATCATTTCCTTTCTGACAAAAGTCCCATTTGATACTGATTTTCATGAGGAAGTTTCGCCTTTCGAGTGCGTGAAACTGCAACGGCTTAAATATGAACGCTTTTAAAACTCGAAGGATATTTTTGTGTGGATAAGCGATACTGATACTAATAGTGATACTGAGGTTGATGTTGATGTTGACGTTAATATTAATTTTAATATTGATACTGCTACTGACACTGATACTGATACCGATACTGATACTGATACTGATACTGATACTGATACTGATACTGATACTGATATTGATACTGATACTGATACTGATACTGATACTGATACAGATACTGATACTGATACTGATAGATACTGATACTGATACTGATACTGATACTGATACTGATACAGATACTGATACTGATACTGATAGATACTGATACTGATACTGATACTGATACTGACACTGATACTGATAGGTACTGATACTGATACTGATACTGATACTGATACTGATACTGATACTGATACTGATACTGATACTGATACTGATACTGATACTGATACTGATACTGATAGATACTGATACTATACTGATACCAACATTGATGTTCATGTTGAATTTATTTTTAATTAGATCCACAAACAATTGTTCTCTGGGTACAGCCAAGGCTCATGCAACCCAACCACAAGTTGAAGGCATTGTGCACATATAAACACTACACGTAAGCAATATTTTCGACCATTTATACATGTTTTCGTCAATTTTATATGTTACTATCGAGCTCTATGCGAACTTTGTCCCGCCTAAAATTGATTTTTTGACTTTAAAAATTTTTAGCATTCACGATTCCACCCGAAATAAATTGTTTTGATCGAACTGAGCCTTCACCAAATATGATCTCACTTTATATTAATAAAAAAAAAGAAAATTCCCCGTAAAAAATGTATATAAAATGTTTTTTAAGAATTTTGCAGTTTCCCTTTGAAATTTTCCAATTTTCTCATCGTGTGTACTTTCTTTGGGCGTAAACACATAAACAAAAAAAAAAGATAACCAAGTGCACGATCCGTTCCCGAGCTATGAGCTGTCTTACGGATGCTTAATAGATAGATATTTCTTCAAGCATCTCGCTGCGGTGTAGCAGATTTCAAAGATCGGGTTTTACAAGATAAAGGCTATAAAACCAGACGCTATTGCAGTGTTATCGTTCGCTGAAGTTCTTGTTGACTAAACGTCAGTAGAACTCATTTGTATTCGTTAGTGAAAGTCATTAGTCCTCATTTTGTATATATTCTGATAGTCTGCAGCTAGAAGATGTGAAATGCTTTCCCCTTCTAATTTATAATGGAATGATATACCCTTTAAAGTATGCTTCCACTTAAGACAGCGCAAAGTAAAATAATAAAAAAAGTGTTTAATGCTTAACCGGGCAGAAGAACTGTGTGTCCACGATAGCAACAACGGGTATGGTCGACCTTATGGCCAAAGCGGGCTTTCAAATCATTCCTTATTTTCTGCTTGTTACCTTGGCCGCCATAGTAATACCTGTACCTCACCATAAGCATCAAATCGAATTCACCAGAAGTGAATAACCCATTCGCAACCGTAACAGACTTTAACTAACCTCCTCAGAATGCAAGAACTCAATCGCACCAAACGGCCGGTAATGAAGAAGCATCAGGGTTACTGCACTAGCAAAACGAATCTTTTATAGTTGCTTCCAATCAACCGCAGGGCGTTCGTAAAAATCTCACCATAAGAAACCAAGTGTCCAACTCGGCAAACTCCAATACCTCAAGGGCGATGCTTTTGAAAAACTCAATTTGCATCTGGTTAAATCGAAAGGAAGGAAAAGGAGCGAGGGTAAAAAAAAACTACCATTCTCAATCGAATTAGCCATATCCGCTAATCGTCAGTGAATCTGACCAATTAATTTCATGCTAAATTAGAGAGACAAAACTCAAAATTCGCATGACAGCATAAACGAAACCACCAACACAATGAACGAAAACCAAACCACCACCATCAGCAGAAGAAGAAGGCACAAAACCATAAAAAAAAATAAACCGAAAAAAAGCAGACCTCTACTGGAGCATCCCAAAAATCCATCTACCAGAACCAAAAGCTTACTCTGTACCACCACCGAGGAAACAGAACCGAGCCGATTTGAACCAAACAACAAGAGGACCGGCTAGCGGATGATTATGATGGCTTCTCGAGGAATCTCTTGGTGATTATTCCAGGTGTTAATTTCTCATTATTCCTTGCATGCCGTTTTTAATTGATTTAGGAATTTCGCAAGGCGTTTTGGCCGCCCCTGCCCGTGGTCCCCCATGGAATTGCGATGACAGGACGGTCACCCGAAATGTTATTCCGCCGCGCTATGGCTTCGTCATAAATTCATGTGAGAGTGTGTGTATGTTTCAGCATAAGCGACCGCAAACAAGACAATCGCGAAAAGCGGATACGAAGGGGGACATACTCGTACTTCGCCAAGGAATCTGTGGTGGATCGGTGAAGGTCTCGCCGGTTGATGTGTCATCTGCAGCCGCAAGCAGAATTGTCCACCACCATGTTCTCACTGACAGATGATGTCAAAGTAGGCAAAAATCGACGAATAACCAACTTCAGAGAGTCATCATCATCATCAGCTTTCAGCTATATCGGCCCAAGGGGAGTTTAGGGGGCCGAGACCGCATGACATGATCGAAAGGACACACCAACCGATCATCGACGACGAGACCATGCGTATCATTCGTTTTGTTGCTGCATTGCTTTGCTCATTTCTCTTTGATTCTTGTTTTGTTTTCTTTTTTTTTATTTTGCACTCGTTGTCATCGTGTTTTGCGCGCACGCGGTTTCTCTCTCCATTTCACCTTTGCTACTACCTACCACATTCGCGCGGACAACTATTTCGCTGAAGAGTATCTACCGGATCCCGCCGGCACGCCAAACGATGCAGAGCGACATAATCGCAGGCAGCGGTGCAAACCGAGTCGCGCTTGCTCCAGAGATTCGAGGGCTAAAGTCGTAAATAAGAATCAATTAGCCATTATCTTAGGAATTGTGCACGCTGTCACTTTTGATAATTACCCTATGAATGGTTTAATGTCATGTTGAGTTCGTTTCTGTTGCACGGGGTGTTTTTTTGCCCTGTTTCCTGGATCTGGAGAGATGTGATTTCTGAATGGGATCAAGTGCATGTAGAGCGGTGCGAGAGTGGCTATCTACATATATCTAGTTATTATCTCGCAGTGAGATTTAATTTGGATTTTTCACCGAGCATTTGTAGGGCGTAGCTCACAAAATCATGCTCTGTAACAGTGTCATACCTAGGGACATATCAGGACTCGTAGTGATGCATAGTTTTGGCTAATTGTTGTTTCCCGGTTTCCCTGTCTTCGGTCTGGAGTTTTAAGTAAATCGTAAAAGTTTCCGCAAAAACTCCAGCTCCTGACCAACGGCTCAAAAATTTAGAAGCCTCTTCTGCTGTTCGTTTGACACGCGGTCGGGTCGAAAGGGCCTCTGAATACTGCAAAAATTACGCTTCCTGGTCTCGTTTTTCAAGTCTGTTTTGAATCTCTTTTTTATTTTTTTAAATATCGTTTATTTGGCAAAATTTTCCATTTAAAAAATCATCACAAATTACATAGTAAATCTATTTTTAACATATTCATTCAAAAGTTTTTTTAAATCTTGGTAAGTTTTGTTCCATTTTTAAATCATTTGGCAGGCTATTATAAATATTTAATCCTCTGTGCAGAACCATATTCTTAGTCCTTCCATTATTAAACCTTGGCAACCTAAAATCACCCTCATTACGTAACTCAAAAGGTTGTACATCACTTGTACTTGTACATTTATATTCATAAAAATAATTTGGTAATAGGTATTTTAAATTTAATTTTAAACACAAATACGATCACATTATACATAATTCGTTGGTCCACACTTATCCAGGATAGTTTAAACATCATTTCTCTGATTGCTGTTATTCCATTACGCATTAAATCAATTCTCATTACTCTATCAAATTAATGCACATAAACAAAATACTCCCAATGTGGCTTTATCATTGTGTTACAGTCGAATCCCTCTAAGTCGAACCTCCTTTAACTCGAATTTCCCTCAAACTCGACCCAATTTTTGCATTCCCTTAAATTTTGCATAGAAAAGTCATCCTCTAAGTCCAAAATCCCTCTAACTCGAACATATTTTTCGATTCTTGACCTACAACAATATCCCTCTAAGTCGAATTTTTCGTCTGAGAAAACAAAATTACAAAAAAAAAACTCGGAGCTGAAGAAGAGTTTGGCGAAACCATTACTAACCATACGCCGGAAAAGAATGATATTGAAAACGCTATTGAAATATTGCAAACTGGAATTGAAATGACCAAGGATGTCCCAGAGGAGATTCACTACTGCCTAGTTAAAATAGAATCATTTATTAAACGAGTGAACACTGCTACTTTCAAATCCCAAACACAAATACCTAACAATTTTTTTTAACTAATTTTGTACCTACTTTCCTATTTTTTAATTTAAATAAATTCGCTTAAGAAAAATAGATCCCTCTAAATCTAACTTTTTTATAACCCTCGTGAAAATTCGACTTAGAGGGATTCGACAGTATCTATATACCTTAATTGTTGTGTTTATATTGAGAGTTTTTTCCTAATTCAACCCAAGAAATAAAGTTTTTTTTTGATAGATATTTTTTACATTCAAAAACAACATGGGCTTGTGCATTAAGACTTAATTTATCGTCAATAAAAACACCTAAGTATTTAATTTCACTGACAGTTTCCATAGTTTGCTGGCATATTTGTATGGTTCTATTAGTGGTACCATTTAATATCATTGCTTTAGTTTTATCAACATTCAATTTTGACAAATTTCTGTCAAACCAGTCTTGCAAATTTTCTAAATCTAAATTTATTCTATCTTTACAAGTAATGTCGATGCTTCCGAAAATAAACAACAACGCATCATCATCGAACAGCACAATTTTTGAAAAGTGAATAGCATTCTCCATATCATGAATATACAACAAAAACGGAGCAAAGATCCTTGCGCGACACCGCATGAATGAGAGGAACAGTGTTTGACACAACATCGTTAATTTTTGTTTTTTTGGGTTCTGTGTTCAAGGTATGATTTAAACCATTTAAGTTCAGGATTTCCCCCTTCATACATTTTTAGCTTTTCAATTAAAATAACTCTGTCCGCGGTTTCGAACGATCTTTTTAAATCAAGAGACACTGCCACAACCACTTTATTGTCATGAATGTCAATTTACCACTTAGTGATCAGTAGATTGAGAAGGGATTCGCAATTATGATTTTTTCTGCGAAGCCAGATTGATAACACGATATTAAATTGTATGATTCTAAATAAGATTGTAGTTACACAATTTTTTCAATAATTTTACTTTCAAGGGACGTCATATTGACAGGTCTAATTCTAATTCTTCCACTTCCTTAGAATCACTTTTTTTTCAATTGGAACAATAACACGCTCCTTGCAGCAGCTTGGAAACGTACCACTGGTTAAAGACAGATTAATTAACAATTCTAAGCAACAAATCACCACATAAATCAAAGGCGTCCAATAAGATTTTAACATTGACTTTCTATTGTTCATTTGCTCGAGAACAGATCTTAAGTCACTCATAGCTATTTGAATTTAAAATTTAAATAATAATAATACAACACTGTATTGGTATCTATATTTTTTTATTGGAATATTGCTCCTAATTTCCACTATACCTACTATTTCCAAAAAAAATAGTATTCAAAATGTTCGCCATTACGAATTTCTTGTTATTGTATATAACTTCATTAATCTTTTTAATTTCGCTCGGATATGTCTCTCCGTCTGTCTGTCTGTCTGTCCGAACCCACTAAGCCAATTTTGTTACCAGGTCTATCTCAAGAACCGATTGACATAGGAGGCTAAAATTTACACACAACATCCGGTATAACCTCTAGTTAAACGACAAATACCAATGGAAGGAATACATCGATTGGTTTTGGATTAATTAGTAATCTGGTGAAAAAAAATATTTTCATTTGCCCAAAAAACGGTTTATTTCTTGATTCACAAAAAAATACATAAATTCCTTTTTTGTAGATCATGTTCTTATCTATATATGTGCTGAATAATGTTTTGCCGAAAAGTTAATAGTTTACAAGATATTTTCAAAAAAGATAATTTTACCATGTAAAATACATTGCTCTCATAAGTTTTCATCTCTACTGCGCAGTTGTGCACAATTGACCCCATCAAAGACAGAAGACCACCAGGGTTCCCGCTTGCTAATTTCGTTGGGGAGTACCTACATAACAAAATAATAGTAATATATTTTTAGTCAATAGTTTTTAATTGGGACAGGTCGCATATAGAATGGAAAATTGGCGTGGGTTGAGTACTAGGTAATAATTAGAAAATGAGATTCATGTGCGAGTAATTTTTGAGAGTAAAAATATTAAGTAATTAAATTAAACTAAATTGTGATGAATTCATGAAGAGGGGAAAGATTGAATGATATAGATTTCAAATAATATCTGATGTGTTGACTTTAGTCAAATACGGAACCTTCGGTGCGCGAGTTACACTCGCACTTGGCCCGTTTTTTTTTTTTACTTGCTTTTAGAACGAGTAGTTTTAAAGTTTTCCACATATAGCTTTCTGCTCTCTACAGTAATTTGTTGCTTCAAAAGACCGCCATTGCTCTATATAAAGCAGGACAT
This sequence comes from Cheilosia vernalis, assembly GCA_949126925.1. Classification (NCBI taxonomy): domain Eukaryota; kingdom Metazoa; phylum Arthropoda; class Insecta; order Diptera; family Syrphidae; genus Cheilosia; species Cheilosia vernalis. The sequence goes on from OX421362.1 coordinate 12,410,194, forward strand.
TCGTATGGCATTGCTGAGAGTTGGTACTTAAGGTTTCGACGGATCAACCTCAACTCTGTAACCTAACCTTAAATGGCATTCGCGTTTCTTGTGCTAACCTCTTGTAAATGATAATATTTTCGCTAACAATAAAAAAAAGATCATACAAAATGTTCGCTCATACCAGTTAAAGGATTTATTTCAACACCTGTCAAAGAAGATTTTGAAGCCAACCTATTCTGATGCCGGAAGCTACTGTGCAGCCCAATGTGGCGATTCGGCTTTCTTCCGTCTGAGTCATAAGTATAAGTTTATAAGTATAAGTGTATAAGTTTGCGTTGCAAAAACTATCTCCTGCAACACCCGCAAAAATATACACCCCATCCAAATCCGTGAATTGTCAGTCACTTTCTGGCCATTTGCATAATATGCATTGCAAAACGCATAATTTACAAACGACCCAACACCGCATGAAGCTCCCATCTCATCGATCACAATCACAAGTCAAAAGCCACATTACGATGCCTACAGTGCCCAAATTGGGATACTGTTTTCTGTGTCGGACAGCGCAACCAAATCATGATTCGAAAACGCACGAAACTAGAACAATAGACCGGCATCTCTCTTTAATTTATATCTCGGATGCATATATAGGTAAATGCTGACACAAAAACCGTGATGGAGTGATCAGACGGTGCTGATCTCTTTTGTATTGAAAACGAATCGCAATGCGCACTTGACTCCTGGGGAATGGAGAAACTGTTTAAAAAAAATGCTGTCATCCTCTAGAAATGTGTCCACTCCATTGTTAGATTTGTACATAGCAGGAGCAGCTTAAAAAAAATAGCCAAGCTTCTATTTCCATTGCTGGACGGAAAACAAAACGAAAAGTATCCACTCGCAGCTATATACTCATTCATTCATATGGCAAGAGATCTCCCATCAATAAATCTAATGTTCGGTGGTTAGCCCGATCGCCTGCACACAATATGCAATCCGCCACCTCCAACCTCCCCCATCGGGCCGCATATGAATTATGCAAAATATTGTCGTGAATTACAGGCCAACTAAGCGAGTTATGCAATCTCGCACATGAGCCTTTAGCTGGGAAATGTGTATTTGCATGCCGCATGTATCGACTCCTCCTCCTCCGACTCTGTCCACAGCCGCATCTACTCCATCGAACTTCGTCATTTGAATTTTTCAGATTCTGTCGTCGTCGTCGTTGTCGTTGTTGTCATTTTACTGTGCTGTTGTTGTTGTTTTCTTTCACGCGCACGCTCTCCACCACACGGTATCCCCCGCACGCTTAACAAAGTGTTTTGACACAAGCAAACAACAGGCAACACACACGCGAGAACGTGCAACGGAAAAATCCACAAAAAAAAATGCAAAAAGAAAAAAATAAACAAAAAGATAAATAACAGCAAAAACGATCCCAGTTCGACGTGAAAAGTATCTATGGCGAGAAAATCCGCCAAACGATCAACTCGAATGCAATTATTCACTTGAAAGGAAAATTTGCATGAACGACACCACACACACTGAGAAAGTCAGCCGGCCTCCACAGTCCACACACCACACTTCATGCATAGCTATCCTCAGCAGATGCAGATATACAAAACGAGATGCATGTGTAGTCAATTGGTTCGATGAAACAAATAGTTTGACGGTCATAGTCAATTTTTAGCACCACCACCAAAGTGGAGTTGCAGTTTCTCGCTCACTGACGGAGACCGAAACAGTGTTGTAGTTGTAGCTCGCCTCGACTGGTTAGGGATTTCACTTCACATAGCTCATTTTGTGTTGCACGCACGGTTGCCACTTTGGTAATATTTTACCAAATTTGGTAATTTTTTTGTTGCTTTGTGATTTTTGGTAGTTTGGTAATTTTTATCGGGTTTTGGTAACTTTTTGAACAAGAGCACCAAACATACGAGTTCGATATCACCACATGTAAATGCTGCTTTACTGTTTCTGAGTGAACGCATTACACATGCTCCACTCATGAAAACCTGTTTTATTCAAACAATTACTGAATGCACTCATTTTCTTCAATTCTGACAGATGTGAGTATAGTAGCCGTTGTTTAACTGCTTTAAGACTCATAAACTTCCTACTTGACTAATGTACCTAAATGAATTACAACCTTATGTTTTAAAAATGTATTTTATAAATAAAAATAAAATGATGTGAATTCTACGCTTTTCTTAAAACTAAGCATGTGTATACATTTTTCCACTGCTGTTAAATGTTTGCGTATTAAGTTCGTAAATCTGAAAAAAGCTCTAAAATCGTATTCATATTGCCTCAAGAAGATAGGGTATGCTTTTTTGGCTCTTTCGGTGTGTTTTATCCAATTTCGAGATTTTTGGTAACTTTTGACTTGGTGTGGTAACTTTTTTTTTCAATTTTGGTCGATAATTATTTTAGCAAGTGGCAACCGTGGTTGCACGTCGTCGTCGGAGGAGCAGCAGATCGATGTTAGCGATTGGAAAAACCAACTAGCAACGCCACCACCACCACCGCCAGCGGTATTAAACCATAAGCCAGATGAACTGGTTGGTGGGTCTCCGCGTCTGCGCACATCCAGCCACAGACACCAACTGGGCGCACATTTCAGCCACAGCGCGTAAATTTCCGATTGCGTAATATTCCATTAGAGCTTCTGGCCATATAATGGCACTTGTTCCACCAGCAACGACGGAGTCTGAACTCGGTTATCCGCGTGCATACTGCCTCCCATACGGACAGAGCAATGGGGTGCTGCTATCCATCCAAATTACCAAAGAACTTGAAATTACAACAATTCGTGAATGAATTGCTTCTGTTCACATGGCTGGCGCAGTTGTACCTCTGCGATCGATTGCGATATTTTATTCTTGGACGTTAGACGGAACAGTTCTTCTAGATGTCAGCTTCTACGAGGAGAGCAATTTAATTGTTGGCTTAGTACTCTTAGTATACTTTTACTATTTGGTAGCACTAACACTTTATTGTGGTTTCAATTTTGACAGGTTAGGTAAGCTTGGGATCTTGAAAACTACAGAACCCAGAACTGACCTTCGTGGGGGGCTCTATCCTGTTGTGCATCTGCTTGGCCCTTAAATTGTTAGATTCTTCCGTCTTCCAAAATAATTCGCAAAAACTCGTATTAAGAAGTGTGGCGCCAGTGATACCAGACTGTGGATGATTTCCCATTTTTCAGATTATTTGTTTAGAGGTGTACAACTTTTTAATAAGTAATAATTTTATGCAAATATGATTTCGCGACTCGAAGTTTTATCATTAATGAAAATTCTTTTTTCTTTGGTTGTTACTATCCGATGGAGCACTCAGAGATACATAACTACTGATCCATTTTACTGCCAAACGGACATCTTACATTATTGTACTTAGTTTTTCCGTCTTTCGAAGGAAGATAAGAAGTAGCTTCAGCGATGAAGAGCTTTGATATTCGGCACTCACGACATCAGCCCCAAATATCCGCCACCTGACGCGAACAAGGGCAGGGCAGCTACAGAGGAAGTGTTCAGCTGTATCGTCATCCTCTGGTGGTGTATACCTGGTGTCGCTCAGGTACATTACATTTAAGTGTTTGGCAAAAGCTTGGTGGCTCGAAAGGACGCGGACAAGCAGTCTTCAGAAGTAATGCCAGATTACAAGATAACTATATATTTTTTTCAAGATTTTTGAGCTCTAATTATGAGCAAGACTTTTTACTTATTAAATCTACTAAATTTCACAGTTCGATTAAAATTGTATCTAGAGAAATATTGCGCTTATTAAAATGGAATGTGCCTCCGAGGCACACCTTGGTGCCGATTAAAAATGGCCGGAATAGTGCCTAGTTAAAACATTCTTAGAAAGCACACAATTCTCATTATTTAAACTTCCCAGCTTTTACCAAATATATTTTACAAACATAATTTTTAAATGTTCCTAAGAGACAGAAGGAAAGACGCGGATAAATGTCCGGACGCAGTCGTTTGGTCTGTCTACAACCAGCAAAGTCACTCCATCGACACTCGTGTTCACGAGAAACCCAGGTATCAATAGATGACCTAACCACAGATGCAGGCAGACCCAACGCAGGTTCAGGTCATAAGAAAGCTTCTTCAGAACCCAGCCTGGCAAGCTCATCAGCGATCTCAGTGTTTCAATGTGTTTAGCCTTCTGACCAAGTTGAGAAAAAGCTGAGCTCGAGCACTAACTTAGACGAGGTAAGAGATAAGAGGGTTAAGCAGCAGTTTCAATGTAGCTTGGCTGTTACTGCAAACGCATATGCCTCTAGCCCTAAACCTGTTTGTCACAATATAGCGCATAGCCATAAAGATAGCGAAAATCTCATCTTGAAGGACAGACGCATGGTTACCTAAGGGGCAGTGTAGTCTAATGTTCTCGTTTTCCACAATAACTCCGGAACCAGATCCCTGTTCGGTTCAAAATGTCTTAAATGTTTTTATAAGTTCACAATGCAAGCGTCGTTCTGGCGTAAGTATCTTTGGTGAAATGACACTGACATGGCAGCACTGTAATATATTGTTTGTCTTAAATTTCTGATTGTGAAAGAAATTTTTTTACGTTTTAATAGGCACATTAAAAAATCCAGTTATCTTAAGTCGACTATATTAGTGTAACCCGAACGCAAAAACTAGATTGGTCGGGAAGTTAGTACTCAGTCACGAATATCCCTCCATAAATGACAACTAAAACAGCTGTTCATATAACTTATCTAAGCCAAGCAAAACTGAGATCCAAGTCAGACAGCTGTCAGACTTACTTAACTTATATCGTTTTCCTTTGGGCATAAAAATCAATTTTTTTTTTTTTTTGATTCGGATCACTTTTTGCAGATCTCGATATTTTTTTTATTTACACATACTGACACATTACTGTAATATACTTTGCACTGCACAGCTGTTTTATGTCATTTTAAGAAGTTTACTTTAAAACAAATGGGCAAAGTTAAACCAAAATAACGAAAAACATAAACAGCCATTGATATAATTTTTGGGGAATTATTATCGTCATCGTTTTTCTCGTCATCTGAAGACAACGAACTACCAAAAATTTCCATTTGTGACTACAACAGGGGAAACATTTTTGAAGTCAATATCCATTTGTGATTATTCCGAAAACGAATGCAATTTGAGCAGCATTCAAATAAAGCACTAATCCATTTACAAAAGCAGATCAATATCATGCCTGTTCAATGAGCCGTGTAAAATCTGAGATCTGAAAAAGATTTGTGGTTGGAAACGTCACTTTTCTTACGTCACCCACATATACGAAATGTCAACTCAGTACTCGGTCACGAATTTCTTGACTAGATTCGTCGACTATTCCCCAATAAACGTCAACTGAAGCAGCTGTTCATGGGACCGATCTAGACCAATCAAAACTGAAACACATCAAGTCAAAAAGCTGTCAGACTTAAACTTTATATACTTGAACGCCACCACTCATGATACTAAATGCTCAAAGTCAAACAATGCAAGCAGTTATTTACATTTTATCCGCATGTTGCGTTGCATTATATGGACCATTAAAGCTTAACGCGCAATTTCCCAACCATCAGGCGACATAAAATTTGATTTAATCATCGTTCGCACCCCATAATCGACACTTTGATCTATTTAACCCCCAATGGACTTACATGTGTTCCCATCAATTTTTTATACCTCGGTCTCCACTTAAAAACTTCCCATCAAAATTCATTTGCCATCACATAATTCATCATAAAAATTTATTTCGACCAATTAGACGTCTAAAACACCAGCTGCAACATGCGAATAAATTAAACGCCATCCACTAATCGGCCATTAAAATGAGCGAAATATTTTCGTGCGAACCCAATCAATATGCTAAAATCAAAACAATTCCATTTAAGTCGTCGGCCTAGGAGTCTTAAAGCTGTCAGCCAGCCAGTTTTCGGCTTGCAACCAAAGTTAGTATACAAGTACCGAGTACGTGGTGTGCAAACATCGGAATCAATATTTTTGTTTGGTTTGTTTTTTTTACGAGGAGGAAAATTCGTAGGCCATTTTTGCACATTTTCAAAAGTCAAAATGACACAATCGCACGAAGCCCATAACTCATCTATCCTGGTAGGCACTCGTATATATGCAAACTTTGAGTCGTCTATGTCGCGTCGCAGTCATCGTCGTCGTTGCAGCTTGCAGCCGTTGTAACTTGTAAACTGTCGGAGTTGTATATGTAGGTACGATTTGTTGAAGGTGAACTCGCACATTAAAAGCTACGCTCTGCTTTATCACCTGCATAAATTCGCAGAGTTTTTCACTTCGTGGTGCACACGAGGATGGAGAAGAATGTCATAATCGGTTTTAATGGCCACGGAGGGCCATGCACGACCGGTGGTGGTTTCTGGTTTATTTTTGCAAGAGATTTGGGCTTTCGATTTCGATATTCAAGAGTCAATGAGATCGCCGAACGAATATCTTAATAACAGTGTGTGCGACAGGAAAATCAAATGTTAGGGACTTCATGTTGTGTTTTCTTTTTTTAGTTTAAGGTTCAAAGGGCCTCGATTGTGTATACACTAGTCGGCATAATTATTTTGACACACCATTCCCTTTTTTTGTTTTTTATTTATTTCCGATTCTATGCAAGGAAACGAATTGAAACAAATTATTATAGTAAGGTATATTATATTTTATTCAAAAATGATAACCTTAAATATTTTAAATGTGTTTCGTTTGTTTTTTTTTTAATTAAATCTAAAAATATGACAATTCCGTATGTGGCATAAGTATTTTGACATGTCTTTGTTTTTTATATAAATAAGAACTTATTGTTTTAAACTCAATATTAACTTTTAACTTAATAAAAAATATATCCTCCCTTCGCATTTAAGACCTTTTGCAGGCGGTTTGGAACGGAATCCACCAAGGATTGGAGAAACTCCGTTGGAATATCCTTCCACGCGTTAGTTATCTCAGTGATGGTTTCATCCCTCGTCCTTGTCAAATCGGAGGATCTATTTCGCTTCATGTATGACCACACGTTTTCTATGATGTTCAAATCAGGACTCTGGGGTGGCCAATCTAGTGTTTCAACCCCAACATCCGTTAAAAACCTTGTTATCATTTTGCTCTTATGACAAGGAGCGTTATCCTGCTGAAAAAGGAACGCTTCTCCGATCAATCTGTCGCCAGAGGGGAATGCAAAATTATTTAATGTCCTTAAATATTGATGTTGGTTCATTGAACCATCGATGGGAACCATATCTCCAACCCCATTATATGAAACGGATCCCCAGAACATAACACTTCCGCCTCCGTGGCTAACTTTTTGGCATACAGGCGCAATTTTTTTACGAATATTTTTATTTAACCTTACAAAAACTTTTTTTTTGATGAGTGGTATTCGAAAGTACTCTCATCAGTCCATAAAATATTACGCCAAAATGAAAGAGGTTTGTTTAAATACTTTTTGGCGAATTCCAAGCGCTTAATTTTATTTTTTGGAGTTATGAAAGGAATTGACTTTGCTATATATGACTTCATATTGGCTTCATCTAAACGCCTTCGAATTGTTCTGTCGCTAATGGTAATGTTTGCGCTGATATTCTACTCCAAAGCCGCAGTTTTGGGTTTTTTCAGTGGGTCTTTTTTGAATTCGCGCACGATCAGCCGGTCCTCATTAGGTGTTGTCTTACGTTTTCTACCTGTTCGACGCAAATTTGTAACCTGTTTCGTATTTTTATGCTTATTTATTTGGTAATAGATAGTTTGACGCGACAAATTATATTCCTTAGCGATATTTATAACTGAAATACCCAAGTTATACTTTGTCACAATTTAATTTCTAATCGAAGAGCTTAATTCTGATTTTTTCACCATGTTTGCAATTTAAAATATAATTTTTGCAATGAATAATTATGAAATCGACAATTGGGAATCAAACTCTAATTAAATATGAGAACACACGACCAAATCACGAGATGTCAAAATACTTATGCCACCGCAAAAACCGTTGTCTGATAACATTTTTATCAGCAGAAAGAAAATGGAAAAGGTAATAGACAAAATAAAAATAAAATAAACTCGCACTTTATTTTGAACATAACGTTGTGCACCGTTACTTCATGTAATTAAACAAACCAGACACGAAAACATCACAGTGGCGTTTGTCAAAATAATTATGCCGACTAGTGTACTTACTTGGTGTTCATAGAAGTTAAAATATTCGGTGGCTAGTTGACGCAAGAATGAGCGAGTAAGAACATTATTAACAGCGTTACCAAGTCAGTGCTTTCAGCGTTAAATCTAGTGCCCATAACATTTAATTTTAGTGCCGAAAAAGTAGACTCAGCGCTTGGGCGTTTTTTTAGTAGGTAGGTACTTAAAAAAATATTTTAGTGTTTTTTTTAACGCTGCACACCGCCTCTTTGCCTACATTTGCTTATTCTCAAACAAATATACCACAGGGGTAATTTAAAAAAACAAATGAAATGTGTGTAGTATTGGCAACGCTGACTATCAAATTTAAAAGCAACAAATTCGAAATGTACCTCTTGTATGGTGGACAAGAATAGCCTTCTTAATGAACTTTTACTTTCGTAAAAGAGTACACAACCTCCGAAAAATATTCTCCTCCTTCTGTAAGCTCGGATTATCAGACGAAAAAGTTTGCAGCAGCTTAGGCATACTTGCGAGGAAAATCGCTGTAGATTCTCCAATTGACATTGCACACGAATCAAATGCGTTCAAATTACAAAATTTTGCAAATTCTTCTTGACTTTGGCCTCTAGAATTCGAAAAATTTCAGTCCTTTGACTGCCAGTTTCGATCGCAGGAATTATTCCCAAAATCTCTCCCCGTAAAGAAGACTATAAAACAACATTCACTCGTTCAACTAAAAAAGTATAACCTATCTTGTTGCACATTCTGTGAATGATCCCTAGAACAGGCAAGGCGACGTCATAACGTGACAATATGTTGTACAACCGCACCAGCAACAAAAAGAGAGTTAGGCGGGAGTAGGAGGACAATGAAGTTTCACATAACCATACGAGTCGAGTTCGAGTATGTGTTCTCATAACATTCGACTAGCCAGTGGGTCACTGGATGAGCGCGGTATGCAAAACATCATCGCTTCAAGGCATCGCGCGCGTGCATATGGCCAAAGTATAACAGGCATGGAAAACAACCACCATTACACTGCAGCGAATACCGCCGCGCGACAACCGCTTAGCCCAGTACACGATTAACCCACATCTTAGACGCGATCATAAATTATACAGCCAGCGAGCAAATTCAAAACGAACAAACCTACAAAAGTTTAGTTACAAAATTTTTATGAATGTACTTCTGCCACTTTGCCAATAAAATCGCTTACAGATTTCTGCAGTCGCATTTCCGTCGTCGTTTAAGTCCTGCTAACTGCACTGGGGGGTAAAGCGCGTCGGTCGGATATACGTAATGCTGCGCACGCTCAGATTTATGAGAGCGCGCGCAAGAGCTTGATCGCCTACAAATAAAATTACACCAAGAGCTGTGTTCTTCTGGTGTGTGACAGTGTGAGTGTGTTGTTGCTCCATTAGCAGCATGTGGAACCATCGTGGAAATAAACACTTTTCATGTTTTCAAGTTTTCCCTTGGATGTTGGATTTCGGTTGTGGAATGAGACGCCAGCATGCAAGCATTTCATATGGGAAAATTTTTAACTGAAGTCCCATATGATGGATACGAAGCAGCGGTGCCATTATTTACGACCAAGGATGGGGCCTCGATGGAGTGGTCCACTACGCAAGCGGGCATTTATTTTGCCATTATCAGACAGACAGTTTATAGAAAGGAGGGAGTATAATGTTGGTTTAAAACGGAAAAATGGAGAAAAAAAATTGTTTATACTTTTAATTGGGGTGACGTAACATGTGAGTAGCTGGCAGTGTCGGTGTTGGTTGTTATGGACCACGTGGGATATGTGTTGTCACGCAATCCGATAATGGCAGTTTCGATTTCGATTAGTGACGACGTCGAGGAAAGGTTTTTACTTTCTAGCCTACCATGACTGTGTGGGAGTGGTGTTAACTGTTAGGTTTACCTAAACTCAGATGTATGGCGATTTTAAAAATGAGAGTAGTCTAATAAAATGTCGGTTGGTCAATTTATGACCTCTTCTTACTAAAGTACCCTTATCCGAATTGTGGTAATCTAGTACTTTTTCCACAAATTTGATCCGAAATAGGGGGCATTGGAATGAATGGTGGAGTTATTATTAATCTAATGACAACCAAGAATAACTTGTGCATTGTGCACATAAACTTAAGTACTCTATTACAGGTATATTGGACTCTTACTGTGATCGCAACAAGTTCCTATTATCGTGAACAGTATAATTATGTTCTAACTGGGACAATATTTTGTTCGAGCTTTGTAAATTCTTTTTTGACATTTTTAGAAGGTTCGAGCTCAGTTCCTTAACAATGCGGCTTCCTTGACATAGGGGGTGCTTTCGAAAACACCGGATATGAATCCATATCAAACGCTCTACATATATATCATCCGTATCTATCGAATGGATCAAAACGATGCTTAAAAGTCGGAAAATATCAGCACCATCAGGAATGAACTCAGCATTAGTAACAGTCGTAAAGAGCTGCCCGCAGGGAGGGGTACTTTCGCCCCTACTGTGGTCCTTGGTAATCGATAATCTTTTACAAATTTTATGTAATTCAGGCTTCAACGTAGTTGGTTATGCGGATGACTTGGTCATCATCGCTAGGCGTAAAATAGAAAAAATGAAATCTCACACAAAACGAATGGTTGTGAGAAGCTAGGTCCCTACGGACCTGTTGCGCCAAAAATTATATTTATTTTATCAAAGGCGCAAACATCCATATATTCACGGATAGTCAAGCAGCTATAAATGCCCTTAGCTCACCTTCCATTGACTCCAAATCAGTCTTACACTGCTTCAATACCCTCCAAACACTATGCACCAGAAACCAAAACAAAATATGGTGGGTTCCTGGCCACAAGGGGATTTTAGGAAACAAAAACGCCGACGAATTGGCCAGAAGAGGTTCGGAAACACCTTTCACAGGACCTGAACCCTACTGTGCGGTCTCCAAATCAGCGGCAAACCTTGCTATAAAAAGCTGGGAACCAAGTCGAGACTAAAAATGGTTATTGCTAAGGCCCAATAACTGTATTTCACAGTGGGAGAGCATCCCAGGAATAAGACAGGCCGAAAAAGCTATTAAACCTTTCAAAAACAATGCCAAAAAGATTCTAAATCTACGTAGGCACAGGGCACCATGGTTTGCGATAAAACCTAAACAAAATACATGCAGCCGACTCTTCCGAGTGCCGCCTGACAAAAGAGAGGCGCCCTTAATTAAACTATAATAAAATACAAATGCGAGTCCTTTTCGTACATTTCTTGACCACATCTTGACATCGGTCTTGTCACGATACGCATCTGGTTTATGATGCTGTAATAAGAAAATAACAAACAATAACAAAACTTTGGCAAAAGAGAGGTAACCTCTTTACTACAAATTGCGTTTGCGCGACTACTAGTATGTGCGGAATGTGCATAATTCGAGTTCTACTCCTTTCAACCCTTCCACGAAACAACACGTGGTCGTTTGCGTTAGTGAAAGTGATTTCGATTTTTTTTTGTTTTTTATGTACATATTTTGTTTTTTCTTGTGACAAGCGTCGTAGCATTTACAATCGCAGATAGTGCTGCAAGTTCTGCAAATTTCCTAGTTTGTAGATGCAATACACTTGATGCTGGTTGTTCTTACGGTTAAGTTCAAGTTTGTTGACCAATTACAATAAAATAGTAAAGTTATTTCTTCAAATTTAAAGTGAAAAATTCAAGTGAAAAATGAATCGAAGTAAAAAATCGGTTGGGTGGAAATTTTTAAATATGTTGAAGGTGACAAAAAACTTGTTACGTGTACTTTGTGCCAAAAGGAATACAAGCACTCTGGTTACACGAGTAATCACTCCGACCACTTAAAGCGTAAGCATCAGTCGGAAGTGCTCGCTAATTTACAACGCCGTCTTAAGAAAAGCGTATGTAAATAAAATTATCGATACAATCGATAGCTTTACTTCGAAACGATCGATACTATCGAAATGTTAAACTATCGATGTATAAGGAACACTAGATGATGGTCGATGATGGAATGTCAGAATTCCGTTGACAAAAATACCAGGAAAGGTCGAGAAAATCGAGAGCACGCAGCTTACACAAAAAGTACTAGATTACTGCTAAATGTATCAAAAATATAGGCTGAGGGCCTATTCATAAAGGATTTATTTTAAAGCAAGACTTGAGAAGCAAGTTTAATTAATTATTATTATAGCATGACTTGGAAAGCAAGTTCAGCTAAACACTTGGTTTGACCGCATGTACAATCATAATATTTGGAAATTTCGATTCGAAAGTGCGCCGCCTGTACGGAAAAGTGCAAATCTATATTTCACCGCCTTAAATAGTCACACTATTCAGTGCCAATGTTGGGGAAAACGTTTCTGGTAATCCGTCCAAAGCAATAATTGCGCCCGAAATCACAGAAACTCTATCTATAGGTAGACACCGAATTGAAAAGTGAAAGGAAAAACTCCGTGCCCATTGGAACAAGATAAATGGGAAAATCTGCACAGAAACCTCCTAAGATGACGCGATACTCTATCGCCTGCGCCTTATGACCACTCGACCTGATACCACTACAACTGCGCCCAAACAAGCGCTCATACAAGTGCGATTTCATTTGGAATGCCCATGCGGGGCAGTTATAAGCTTTTGACTCGAAACGCGATGTGTGCGGCCCAGAGGCGAAATATCGCGCGAGGAAGTGACCAGTTGGGTGGTGGTGACTACATATCTCTTAAGAGCATAAAGCGACCAGCGTGTGCGGGGGTAAAACACCGGGAATAATTTATTTCCACGCACCTCCCAACCAGAGTGAGCCTGGCTCTGTTACCGCTCCGGTAGTTGCCTCCGATTTGCTATTCACTCGCTGGTCATTGTTGGTTTTGCGAAGAACGCAAATTATCGATGGGCTCTGACACTGACATAACCAGATTCATAGCCCCATACATTGCAGGGTCATTTAATATTGAGGGGGGTGGAGCAATTTTCCAATTGGCTTATCTGAGAATTTACGTAGAGAAATAAAATATCTACACCTAATCGGACAATTCGATGCACTTAACATTAAGCAGCTGGATAGATACGTACGACAAGAAATACACTCTGGCAATTTACAGCTCGAATGGGGACAGCTTGGATATGTAGATTTCACGGGTCATTAAAGGCATAATTATTGATCTTTTCAAAATACTTAAAGATTTTCTACGGCCATGCATGGCTTGGTGTTGGTGGCTGAACGCAGTCAGCAACAATTGTTGCGGCGGCAGGTGTTTCTGGGATATCTCTGATGGACTGTGCGAGAGATGAAATGTCATGATACAAATTGGTGCCAGTTGCTGGGTATTTTAAAATTACAGTCCGACTTAATTGAGTTTTTGAGGTGGTGGTTCTACATGTAAGGGCAAGTGAACTGCTGTTGTGGGAAATTTCAAATTCTTGCTTAGGACTTGTTGGAAGAGCGTAGGAACTGATGGACATCAACCTGTCGATGCCAAGTTTCGGAATTTCAACTTGCCCCACATTTGTCGTTAACGTTTGCGCATCCAGTTTAGCAAGAGATGCAGCCAAACACACTTTGCTAGCCGAGTGATGCCAAGTCGATGTGCAAAAAGTATTTTACAATTCTGCCGATATAAAATGTTTAGCGACTGTAATGGCAGTCTATTCGCTGGAAATAGGTCAGTTCTTCTAATTTTGTCAAATTCTTAATACAATTCATTACAGTTGCCAGTTTGCGTGAACATATCTCAATACTTCCCATGTTTTCACATTTTAGAATACAGAAATCTACTACTTTCCTACGTGTGCAATTTTTTTATCAAATTTCTCATCGAATAACAAATTTATGTGATTTATAGACTATTAAAATAATTTTGAAACAGCCCTACAGCTTGATCACTCTGTTGTAACAATCCGCTTCCTAATTAAAATTGCTCATCGATTAACAAATTCGTATGTAAACAACAAATCACCATCATTAGATTATTAAAATAATTTTGAAACAGCCCTACAGCTTAATCACTCTGCTGTAGCAATCCGATCCCTAATTAAAATTACCTATAGGAAATGTAGAGCAGTTGCATGCAAAGGGCAGTCAAAAAGTTTAATCTCTTGCAATTTGCAAATAATTACAGTAGCGGTATGAGCTTAAAATGGCAAACCAGTTCGGATAGCCAGTACAATCAACTACTGAAATACTGGCTCATTGCCACAAAAGTCAACAGTCCAAGTTTTCCCGTCAATATCTCAACACACTATATGCACTTGGCTTAAAAATGCATTTAGTATCTACTTGTTGCTTGGCTCTAATTTCTAGCCAGTTGGTATTAGCAATAACAAGTCCCGACAAAGCAACTCTACGCTTTTACTATGGGTAAGTGAAGTATATATAAAGGAAACAGGCCTATGAGGTCCTCAAACCCATCCTTAGACCAACATACAGCGATTACATAACATACAACCTCTCTGATGCACACCAAGTCCTTCAACATCCGAATTTCGTCCTCAACAATGAAACGCATCTCTATATTCATGGATTCACCGAAACTCAGGAATCCGAAAGTGTCCATGTTATCGTTGATGCCTATTTGCAGAGAGGAACCATTAATCTTCTAACCATCGATTGGGCCGAGGCAGCTGGTGAAGATTACCTGACGGCCTCGTTTCCAAATATTAACATGGTAAGTTTTTGGGCGACACCATAGAATTTTTGCACAAAGCAAGTATTTTCAAGCTTGCTCCGGTGCTGGGCGATACAATCCTGAATCTATACTATCAAGGCTTGAATCGAGAAAGTCTCACAGTGGTAGGGCACTCGCTTGGAGGTCAACTGGCAGGAAAGACCGGCAGGCATATTAACTCAGAAACCAATGGCAATGTAAAAATTTATAGGTTAGCCTACATTTGAATAGTGCTTTCGCAGAATGAATAATGTCCGAAAATTATATTTAGAATGGCCGTCTTGGATGCAGCTTTCCCTTTATATTTCAACATTGAAATCTTTCCTAGCACTGTTAGTGTCAACAGAAATGATGCGGAGCACCTTCAGGCCATTCATACCGCCAAGCTGACATATGGTCAGCCCGGTTCAATTGGACATGTTGATTTCTTTCCCAATGGTGGCAAGGAAATACAACCGGGATGCCCAGTAGGACTGTTTATTCCGTTAAGTGATCAAAGTAAGTCTTTGGAGGTGTAAGCGTTTGGAAAATGAATTTCATTTCGCGGTGTAAATAGGTTTATGCAGTCATCATCGATCATGGAGATTCTGGGCTGAGAGTATTATTCCGAACGAACCCAAGTTCTTGGCATTCCCTTCTACGAGCTATTGGAAATTCTTATCCGACGGTCGTAGAAATTTGCAGAATGAACCAATTGAAATGGGAAACAATTGTCCGGTGACGTAAAGTTTTCTGTTGAAAGAGCTTTGGATTTGTTAATATTTTCTATGATGATTACAGTGCCAGAGGGGACTACTATCTAAAGACTAATAGCGATTCGCCATTTGCAATGGGACTCGATACAGTGGATTAGTGTGGTTGCGTCCAAAAAGGAAGCTTGCTTATAGTGTATAACGTCAAGTTTTTAGTCGATATGTCAAGGTTAACCTTAAAATTTTCTAGAACTAAATGTACTTGTGTCATTATTGCGATATGTTTGTGTTGTCTAAAAAGGTGTGGTTTACGAATATAAAAGCTCCAACACGCTGTCAACGGATTTGTACGAATGCAGTTCTCCAGCGATTTGACTTTGAATAATGAAATATCGACGCATGTCCTTATTCTTCGCTGCTCGTATTGCCCGTTCACTAATCCAATGGAGATATTTATAATTTTATAATTTTGTGCCGGGCGCCGGGGAACACTATGGTGATGAGTTCCTCCTTCGACAAAGTGAATTCGGAAAAATTTGCGCTGAACGATATCATTCCAGTCGAAACATCAATTTGGTTATTGCCAAGCGCCAGCAGTGTTGTCTCGAGATTTCAGCAGCCGATGGGTCGTTCTGCAATGCAACAAAGGCGACAATTTCAGGTACGCATTAAGTTCATCGGCAGCAGTAGATTTCGGGATGACGCGAAGCGTTTGAAGAAAATCTCGGCAGAGCAATATCGTAGCCCCACTAAATCGTCTCGAATCACCTCGCAAGTCCTTCATCGTTAGATCAACTGCCTCCAAAGCTCGTTTATGCACCATCGTGCATTCATCCCAAATAATATGATTTTGCATTCTCGCATTAATTTCGCTGTCGCCGAATTTTTTGGCTTGTCAATCGTGAGAAGATTCATCAGAAAGTAAATGCCTCCCGTTCCATCGTCAAAAAACCTTCATCAGCGAATCGTTTCTTCTGCTCGGCATTCAACAGCGTTTACTTCTACACCCAAAATGCACGCAAAACGTCTTTTATCACAATGAATTTCACAATTATCCGAAATTTTCCAAGCTTCATAAGGAATTTTCCACCTTTCACATCGTCCAAAATCTTCAAATTGAGCTTCCAAAATGCAAAATTTCTTCGAATTTTGTTTCTTTAATTTTTCTCGTGTTAACGAAATTTTCTGAGTTTTCCACGTAGCATTTTCTATTTTTCCATTAGAAAAGCCTATCCCGAACATTTGCACACAAAATTCCATACAATAGATCAATTTTTGATATTTCCGATTTCCCGAATTTTCCAGAGGGTTTTCCCAAAATTTTCTTTCACAAGAACCTTCTCCTGGCAATAACGAACAACTGAAAACAAGTTTGAGAAAATCGGCCCAGCCGTTCTCAATTGATGAATTACTATACGTACATTTTTGACACCATTTTTATATGCCCAGCAACTAGCACAAATTTGTAGAAATATAATGAGAATGACATTTTATCTTTCACAGTCCATATATACTTACAAACGTGTTTCCAATTTGTCACTATTTGATTTCCAGGGCGACCTTCACATCTAATGCAACATGTTTCGTGCACAAGCCAGGCTTAGATAGATAAATCTATTATTTTAAATTGATTTAAATGCAGCAATTTCACATGCGGGTCCTACGGCCCATTTAAAGTAATCACAAATGCATTACGCTATTCATTTCAATAGAGCCGATTCCAATGTTGCATTTATAACAATTCATCAGTCAAAAGGTTTCCTTCTTCATCCCAACACACAATGTTCTCGCAGTTTTTCCAAGTAAATTTCGGTTTTGTGCTTCTATTCAGTGGCTTGGTGTCCACGATCGTTGGTCCCGAGGCAACAAAACTCGTCTTTTACTATGGGCCAGACTACAACGACCACATATCATACAACCTTTCCGATGCAGCTCAAGTCTTGCAACACCCGAAGTTTGTCAACAACGAAACGCACTGCTATTTGCACGGATTCCATGAGACCCAGGATTCGGAGAGTGTCCATGTGATTGTCGATGCATATTTGAGGCGCGATTCCGTTAATCTCTTGAGCATAGATTGGGCTACGGCAGCAGGTGAAAATTACATTTCTGCAGCCTTTTCAAATATTGAAATGGTGAGTTGTTCGAATCGAGTGACAAACTTTAAACTTCGTATTTGTGTTAAATGCAATAGCTCGCTCCAGTCTTGGCCAATATGACCTTGAGTCTATATAACGCGGGCTTGGAAAGGGAAAGCTTCACAGTGGTCGCACACTCTCTGGGTGCTCAATTGGCGGGCATGACGGGTAGGCAGATTATGAAGAAAACCAAAGGAACATTGCAAATACATCGGTTAGTAGATGGATGAAATTCGAAAGAATGCGATTGAAGAGATATTTTCAGAATGGCAGTTTTGGATCCGGCATTTCCATTCTTTTTCGCATTTTTCTTGCAAACTGTGAACAAGAATGATGTGGAATTTCTTCAGGCCATTCACACGGACATTGGAACTTATGGTCAACCAGTTTCACTGGGTCATGTTGATTTCTGGCCAAACGGCGGACGGCAAGGACAACCAGGATGCCCTCAAGGGTTTATTATCCCCCTCAGTAAAGAAGGTATTCTTTTTATCAATACACAAAAGACGTGAATATACGATTAAATTGGTTTAAACAGACTTATGCAGCCATCAACGATCGTGGAGATTCTGGGCAGAGAGTGTTGCCAGTATGAATGGGCCAAAGTTTTGGTCACTTCCTTCTCCGAACTATTTTCAATTTCTATTGTTAGGTGTTGACAATAAGAAGGAGGAATCTATTGAAATGGGTTTCAATTGTCCAATCAAGTGAGTGTTTGATAGACGTTTAAGGTTTAAAATAAAAAGATTGAAATATTGTTCGAATTGCAGCGCAAGCGGAAACTATTACCTCCGAACAAATAGCGAGTCACCATTTGCAATTGGACTAAATTAAATTGGACTAAGTTAAATACGTTAGTCCAACTTATAAATAAATAAACGAGACTTAAGATTGAATGTTTCATGTTTAGTATCAAATTTGTATTGAATCGTTGGTTTGTTTCGTCCGTAGGTGTGGGTGCTAGTAGGTATGGGGCCAAATTTTGTACCATCTTTGGCAGTATGTCCGTTAAAGTTGCCCAAGTTTATAGCGGCCTTCTGCAAGATATTGCTAGCTTCAGCAAAGGTTCCACCAACTTGGCTCAAGCCTGCAGCAACTTTCCCGATGATTTTAGCTGTTTATCTTAAGCTTTCAAAAACTTTTCCAATGGGTCCCCATACTTGCTGCAAGGTTGTGCTTAACCCGCCAAATTTCCTCCAAGTTGTGCCAAGCCACTTGCAATTTGTTCGTAAGTTCCACCAAGTTGGCCCAAGCCAACAGTAACTTGATTCGCGGGTGCTGCAACTAATCCACAAGTTACATGTTCCAAACATCCAGTAACTTATTCAATGGTTTTGTAAGCTTAAAACGATAGTTGAGAACATTAACCTTTCCATTGCAACCATACGCAATATTCTTCATAACTGTCTTAATCTTTCAAGTCAGTGCAAGATGTGTGCCTCAAATGCTCACAGCGCCTCAGATACAAGTGCGAATCGAGTGCTTTAAGGATTTTTTGCAGCTGTGTAGCGAAGATCCGGTAAGAATTATTAATAGAACTGTTACTGGGGACGAAGCATGGGTTCATCACTATGTATGGTCCTGAAAGCCAACAGGAGTCCATGCAGTGGCATAAGAGGAGCACATGCCCCCCGAGGAAGTTCAAGGGCACTCTGCCGGAAAGGTGAATACAAAAAAAAATGTAAACCATAAACGAAACATGCTACGGCATCCACTTACGGAAAGAAATAAAAAAAATTACGAGATAATCTGGCTGCTGACGTGTTGCTCCTTCACGACAATGCTCCGGTGCACACTGCTCGTATTTCTAAGGCTCCTGTGCGGGATTGTGATTGCGAAGAGATTCAACACCCACCCTATAGTCCGGACCTTGCCCCTAGTGATTATTTTGTATTCCCCGATTTAAAAGGAAACATTCTTGGTAAGCGATTTACCGACGATGAGGAGCTCAAAACTGCAGTATAAATTTTGAAGAGAAGGATGAAAACTATTTTTTGAGGGCTTAGAAAAGTTAATCTGAAGATGTAGTAAATGCATCAGTTTTAGAGATTATATTGAAAAATAAAAATATTTGTATTTCGAAGTGAAAGATTCACCAGTCGGTAAAGTAAATGCGTTAAACAATAATAATAATAATAATATAGTTGGCGCAACAGGTCTATAGGGACCATGGGCCAAGCTTCTCACAACCATTCGTTTTGTGTGAGTTTTTCATTTTTGGAACGAATGGAAGGGATCTACAATTTTATGCCGATTCCAAACGGCTAACTGAAAACTTTCAAGACAGTCATACTCTCGGATGTTTGTCAGACGTTCGCGAGAGGTGGCGCAGTGAAAAAAAATCTGAGTTGGAATTTGGGTTTTTTGCGGGATTCGAACCTATGGGACCCCTCACTTAGTATTCCAACACACTAACCACTAAGCCACTGCGCCTACAATGCGTTAAACACCATCGTAGAAAACAATCGAAGTGAAACTTCCCAAACAAACTTTGACATTTCAAATACGCAGCTAATCCATTGCGTATCCTATCGTTTGTTGTGCGGTTTCGTTGTGATTTTCTAACTTTTGTAAGTTCAAAACATCAAAAGTACTTATAGGAAAATGATCTTTATTTAAACGAAAGCACTTAGAAAATCTTAGAGATAAATGAACTTTATTAACAATTCGAATAACAATTGTGCTTAAAGAAACTCGCGTCAAATCCTTTGCAGTTCTTATAATGCACTCATTTTCCTGTTGTTGGATGATCTTTCCACATTGTTTTTTATACTCAAATACAAGCTTATACTATCCATTTACTTTTGATTTTGAACCCTGCCATTTAATACAAAACAGCTGATTTGCCGATCAACTTTCAATGAAAATAAGGAAGCCTCTCGCGACGGATTTCACGATATAAAAGAAAAGTGAAAGTGAATCGAGTGTGCGAAGTGAATCTCAAATACGCCGTATTCCACGATAGGGGTGAATATTGAACTCCCCTCGTAGGTACGCGTTAGTGCTCTACTCCATCGATTAAGTAAACGAAATGGACCCCGCCGTTCCATACTTACATTTTCAGCTAGCAACAACCTTGTTATCTACTTTATAGTAACCAGTTCCACAAACGCCTGGGATTCCATCATTTGACTTGTTAAGAGATGCACCGCAATTCTTTTCAAACCTTAAGAATATGAGAGCTAAGTGGCGTAAGAAGCGTTTGCGTAGGTTGAAGCGTAAACGCAGAGAGATGCATGCAAGTTCTAAATAAACTGGCTATACTGAAAATGGATTCCATTCATGCTACCTGTAATAAACGTTTTGCTTCAAATGTGCTTTTGATCGGCCAACTATAAAAGTGAACCAATTTTTTTCAATAAAATTACTTGAGAGAATCGCAATTGGACTAAATTACTTGAGAGAACGCCTGTGATTCGCATATTCCTCCATAATTAAAGAGAAAAACATGGTGATTTGATTTGTTTAAATATATTTCTATAATTTATTAATGATTTTATGTTGTGTGTGGCTTTTTTCATTCACGTTTTTTGCTTTTATTATAATAACCAGATGTTTGTATATAATAATGGTTGATTTATCGTTTTATTTTATGACGGTTAAGTCTTAACTTTATTTTTAATAAAAATATTAATAATCTTAGCTGTGGCAACACCGCGTTTATTGGCGACGTTGTCGAATGATTTTTCTTTATTTTTTATAAATGTTTATTTTTCCTTCAAATAATTGAATTCGCTTTCGCGGACTATAAAAGAAAATTATAAGAAAAAAAAGAAAACAAATTACGCTGAAAGTAAAAAAAAGAAGAATTTGTTGTTAATTTAACATTTTTATAAAATATCAATTTAAAAGGAAGAATGAATGGGAATCAAACTGAGAGAGGAGATTCGGAAAACCAAGCAAGAAATGGGAATGATATTTTTCAGCTGAAGACTTGTCGTGGACGAATTGGCGGCAACGGAAAAAATAGTGGGCAAGAGTATTTCTTTAAATTAAATGGATGTGTTCGTTCTTGTTTAATAGAGGCAGGGTTGGGAACTATAATGCGGACTTAGGGGGTGTGCTGCTACCTCCTACTGCTCATGGGAAAAATTGAGCTAGCCAGTTGTGTTCACTAAATATTCTTTCGCAGTAGTAGGATTCAGACAAATTGAACTTTATTACCAAGTTAGCATCGCTGATACATAAATTTATTGCAGTTGCTACAATGAGCAAAATAGGACTGAAATAACTTGTGCTACGACCTGACTTTATACCAGCTGTATTTTTCCAAGTAAACTTGTCCTTATTCTTAATTCATGCTTCTCAAATTCACCTGCCACTTGTAAGCTCAACCTACAGTATCGATCCATACGAAATGATTTAGCAGGAAAATCACAGAAACACTTTTTAAAAATGATATTGTTAACAGATTTGTACGAATCTAGGACAAATTTAAATTCATTAGACTTACCATTATTGAATGAGTGGTTTAAGTTATCGCGTGATAATATTAATGCAGGCATGACCACTTTGCACGTAGCTTCAGCTTCAAGTATGTGCTTCAAGACAAAAGGAAGCGATAGAGGGGGCGACTGGCTTTGGGGCAACTCAACTTTAGGCATTTTTACAACATTATCTATAACTATACCGCATAATCGTGCCTACAGGTCTTAGACAAAATGGGAAGTTCTTAAATACAAGTGCACTTACGTTTGGTATCTGAAATCTTAAACATTCCTGCAATCTATTGACAAGCATCAGAATGCCGAAGACCTTTCGAGTGGTGTACATCACTCTGATATAACTAAAAGGACCATATTGATACTAAACAGAAAAAAAACATTCAAATACAGAAAAATTTCATCACCATTTGTTAATTTATTATGTGGGGGGATATTGTAAAATAAATTTGTTCACGTGTGGGAGCAATAGTCGGAGAGGAATATCACAATCCTGCCCGCTGTTTCTCCTTTCTTAACAAATAAGACTTTTCAAGGCCGTCAGAAGCATTCTGCTTGCCCGTTGTTTACTTGAGGATGCATTCTCCTTTCTTAACAAATAAGACTTTCCAACACTGTCAGAGCCCATCTGTAGCTAATGAAATGCAATAGGCCCTTGTTTTCTACACTGCGAGTACGAGAGGTCTATTGTGCTGTCAGTAATCTCCCGAGTATTTTCATTGCGTCCGAATATGGTGTACTCTGACAGCCTTCGGAAGTTGGAAAAGTTCTGTACTTGCTGTTTTTATACTGCCAAATTTTGTTGACATGATCAGAGTCTGACTCAACAGGCGACTATGTACATTAAACCGGTTAAGAGCTGTACTAAATGTTGAACTAGAAAAGAGCACCATTTCTGAATGGAGCTGGAGTAAATCATTTCCATGATGTTAATTTTCGTTGACAATAGCCATCTAATTATCCAACCAACAACCCAATTCCAATGGGACAATGATAATGACAGATGTTCGGCCATTTTCTTGTCAAAACATCATCCAAACTGAACCAAACCAAACCAAATCAAATCAAAACAGAACAGAACGAACAAAAAATCCGACAATATTACACACTCCAACGAAACACAAAAGTTGAAAACAAAACTAACATGAGAAATTAAATAGTTCTTCTCCCACTTTGTCTTGTGGAACGGGTGTATCTTGTTCCATTGGTAGTGCATCGAAGCCCGGAGGAGTTGTACTTAAATGGTAATCACTAAACACGTCGAGTTCCAGGTCTTTGTGTCATTAAGGTTATTTTGTTCAAATAAAGGTTCATATATGAGATTTTATATAGAGAACGGAAAAAAAGAACAAAAGTTTAGAAATAGAGGAAGAGAGGTAGAGTAGCAGACATAAAAAACGCTCAGTATACCTGCGGCTATTCCAGCAATAGCTTCTGAAGCGAAATGCTTGACATCCACATCACTGTCTGCGTTTAGTTTGTCCAATGCAGGTTTCACTTGCGTGTCGATGACGTTTGACTCCAAATACGGCGAAATCTTCTGTAGGGTCTTTGCAACATTGAATCGTACATTGGCGACGGGATCTGTTGCCAAGATGAGTACTGTGGGCAATAGGAGTTTGGTGGTGATTTCTGTTCCACAGACTTCGGCGAGGACATTGAGACAGAAGAGGCAAGTCATTCCTGAAACGAAATACGTCGTAAGTCAGGGTTGCATTCCGATTTAGATAGAGAACTTATGAAACTTACTGTGCAAATAGTTCTTATTTCTTGACATGACCAAAATCATTGGGATGATGGCTTGTTCAGCCCACTGTGCTCCGAATTGTTCGACGAGTTTCTTCATATTTAAGGTGGCAGCTTCACGGATAGCGTAGACGTGATCGTTCAACCATCCCATGCAGAGGCCGCGCAATTTCTGATCGAAGAATTCTTGGCCCAACTGCCCGGCTAAGGCTGGCATGTATTCGATGATTGCCAAGCGAACACGCCATTTTGAATCTTCAGCTAGTTCTACAATCGCTGGCAAAAGGGACTGCAAGGGAAATGGTAATTTATAGTGATTTTAAGATTAAATCCTATCGCTTACAACATACCTGGGACAATTGTTGAATTCCAATCACATCGTTGACACAATCCAAATTGGAGATAATATTTAAACGCACTTCTGGGCATTCGTCCTTCAACTGCACAAGGAACAATGGCAACAAATGCTCGACTGTATTGTAGGCGCCCAACATTGGGCTCAGTCCCATGATGACAGAGGCCAGAGCTGACTTTACATGTGGATTTGGATCGGAGACCAAATCCTTGACGTATGGTAAAATCGATGACATAATGATTTGAACTTGGTTGGTTTTGTCCAAGTTGGAACAAAAGTCCTTGACTTTAGTAGCGACTGCGGCACGAACTTCTGCTTCAGCATCTTTCAAAAGGCACTACAATACAAATAAATTCGTTTAGATTAGATTCACAGTTCAAGGATACTTCAACGCACTTGGAATGCTGGAACCAAATCAACGCGAGTAATCTCAGGACCAACAGCCTTCTGCAAATCAACAAATTTCTCTGCCACCATGTAGCGTACACGCCATGAAGAGTCACTGGCGCACTGGCGCAGTGTTGGCAAAACCAACTAAAATAAAGATAGCTCCACGTTAGTACTGGACTTTGGATAATTCTGCTGGCAAATACTCACATGTTCAACATCTTCCTGTGGCAAGAGCTGTGCAATGCTCACGCATGCTTCTACAGCAAGTAGCCGAACGGAATCCTACAGCGAGAATATGAGTCATTTTAAGCGCATCAATTTTATTGTAATTTACCTGATCATCCTGTGCCAACTGCACAAAGTTTGGAATGAGATCCGACTTTAGATATTCAATCTCAACAACCTTGGCGAACTCTCCCAGTTTATTGGCGGCCGCACGACGAACCATTGGCGTCTCATCCTGACACAGTTTGCGGAAATTAATACGCAATTCAGCCTTAACTGGTGCCGAAACCCTCGAGTAACAGACGGAGAAGAGTCCGCACGCAGATGTACGTGAAGTGAACCAATCACCGGAAACCAAACGTTGCAGAGTTGGGACGACATGAATTTCTAAATCAGCAGCACTATGCTCAGCAGCGACTGTTCGAAGCGATTCAACAGCTTTATCGCGCACCACCGTCTCCTCGACAGTGGCCAAACTCTCGAGTGGCGGAATCAAGTACATCGCGTATTCTGGACCACCCACCAAGCCTGAAAGAAGGTATATTACCAAATGTGTTTAGGTATTCAGTGCGAATGGTTTTCTTACTTGTAAAGTTGCCCAATTGGTCAGCCAATGCCAGTAGAACTTCGTCTTCATCGTAGATGGTTTCGGTTAAGAATGGGATCAATTCAGAACGAGTGCGTTCTTCGCCAAGAGCCAGCGCAATCGTTGACAGCTTCTTGATGGAGTTGAGGCGAAGCTGAAAGAAAGAGTCGCAAAAACGGTCGGATATTAAAATGTGTTTGCAAATGTTTTTTTTTGTTCCAACTCGCTGTGGTTCAAGAAAATGAGACAGAAAAATATACTCAATTAAACTAGCAAAATCTGTGGTCGACACTGAAGATGATTATTGTTAACGCATGGTTACTTTATGATGAAGAAGCAACCGTGCAGCGTGCACCCAGCGAAGAGGTGCGAACATATTCTTTGTTTTAGGGTTTTAGGTCTTTCTGTCGTAGAGCACACAACAAGGCGAGTACGGCTGAATATGTCATCGTTGTTTAGTCTGATAGTAAAATAAATTAAAGTGCAGACGGCTTCAGTTTTCATAAATGGGGAATACCCCATTTTTGTGTCGTCAAAACACGAAATTATTAGCATTGCATCATTCGCTTTGCGTCGCCTTCATGACCAACAGCAATCAAGTAAATAAATTTGATTTATGAGTGAGGGTGAGAGTGCATACATCGAATCGAGTTTAAGTATCCACGAAGCCCGGTTAAACGTTGCGAATGTAAGGTATCATGTGCGCCAGTTCACATTGAAAGTGAATTGTTCAGTTTCCTGCAGCTTTTCTAGCCATAGAAAGACATGTACATGTACATGTGCATATGCAATGCGCTTGTGGAGGTTAACAATCGACTTGCCGATTAAATAAAAGCATGTAAATCTGACATTCGAGCTATTCTAAAAGAAAGATAAGAGTTATGTGGTGCAGAAGCAATAGCGAGGACGGATGAAGACAACTTAGACTTATAGAGGTTGGTACATGTAGAGCAAATAGTTTCCAACTAAGAAACCCTCCATAGGAAAGGAAGTTCTCGACTTATGCGAGGCACAAGTGCAAGACGATCTTAACCAATTTTTTAGTGCGCAATCCAGGTTACATTGGACTATATATATAAGACCATTATACGGACAAACCATTGTTCGTCTTCTTTGTCGCATCCAGCCCTGGATAGTTTGTACATCCTATACACAATCGGCCTTACTAATAATCAATCACTAATGTCGACAACTAGTTAGATGTCAGCTTTAGTAAAAATGTACAGCTTTTGTGAAATGGTACCAATAAACAATTAAACCTCCACATTTACTAGTCCTACAACTTTCTTAGAATCTATTACATTTGTTGTCATTGCAGAATTCAAATTTCATAATTTGTTTTCGTGAAAAACAAGGTCAATGGTCTCTTTCACAAGGAGGATTTTATTCTAAAAGAAGGAATACATAAATTGCAATTAAATTTGCCCAACACATATCTTTCCAATACTCTTTGAGACTTATTATAAGCAAAAAACAAAACACAAAATAGGAAATGCACAAAATATCCGCTGATCTGTCAAATATCATATGCAAATCAGTAATGCCCTATCGTTCGATCGGACACAATTTTCAGTACTTTTATGGTACGCTTTCCATTGTTTTCTAATACTACCTCGCGATTTCTTTATGAGTGCATTTGTGTCGTAATAAAATCGCTTTCAAATTATTCAATAAACAAAGCACAGTTTATTTGAATGGTTTCATTTATTCGTAGGCTGACGATGCAAATCAAAACTTATTAGTGGTCTAAGCACTAAGCATCACAATTGCATCGTTAGCAAGAGAATATTTTTGAAAATAGAAATAATATCTGGCTCATTTATTTCAGAATGAATAAAAATCGCACGTAGGAAGCGTGTTAAGAACTTATCGCTTCCGGGTTTGAAAATAAATACAATTTAACCTATAAAAAATTGTATGGTTTATATATTTCTTAATTCGGGAAACTTAGAAACCGACAAAAGTTGAAATTCGAACTGAAAAATATAAAACGCATATTCTCGTACTACCTGTTTGTTAGGCTGTACTTGCACCCCCAGAAGTTAATAAACTTGTTATTTTGCATGTATTTTGCTGAGTTCTGATAATTCTACTTTTATAACTATATTTTCCGCGAAGGAACCTTTTCACGCCAACCATTGTCTCATTAGAGATCCTCATTCTCGGTAAAAGGGTTTGGTTGCAACAAAATATCTACCAGTGTGGCCTAAGGTACTGAGAATTGTTGCAAAAAGGTACCTACAAGCCGTCCAAACTTTGGTAAGAAGATATTTTATTCTGTTTGCGACGACTGTCAAGAAAGTCTTGGAATTATCCCAAACTTATATAAAATTTA
This sequence comes from Cheilosia vernalis, assembly GCA_949126925.1. NCBI lineage: Eukaryota > Metazoa > Arthropoda > Insecta > Diptera > Syrphidae > Cheilosia > Cheilosia vernalis. The sequence goes on from OX421362.1 coordinate 12,437,901, forward strand.
TTTTTTTATTAAGCAACTAACTAGGAAAACCAATCAAAAAGCAACAGAAAGAAAAACACAGAAATATATGTTTCACGTGTTTAGAAATAAAACAAAAACGCAATATTTTTCAATATTTTGCATACATTTTTGTACAAATTTGTGTGTGATAGACTTAAAAACCATTTGCATTGTTGTATTACAACGAATAAAATTAGAAAGCATTCACAATTTACTAAAATTAATTAATAATTGTAAACGCTCAGGCTGAACAACATCGTATTAAATTCTCTCCTATTTCGAAATTTAATACCGCGATTTTGGATGGTTGGGCAACACTTGTCTTCAAAATGACATAAGGGAGGATTTATTTAGCTAATGTCCGAGATAAACATGGCTTTCTCAACACTAACATTTAACCCTACAGTTAGCGATAGTCTGGCAACTATATTTGTTTATTGGTAAAGGGATTTTGGAAAGTGTGGAGTCTTTTCGTAAAGTGCCAGACTAAAGTTGATTATTGGTAAGGCCGAATATATCTTAATTTTTCGGGTCTACTTCATCTATAACCTTATTTTACTTCTACCAATCATTAAGGCCCGCTTGCTGATACTACTCATGGCGATTTAAGTTACACATAAATTACTAAGTGCTACTTATTGGTTTGCACCAAAATCAAAGGTTGTCATAAATCGTATTCTGTAAATTCTTCAGAACACTGCATGCCTCCGCAGGTTGAATAGAATTCTTCTTGATTTGTTTTAACAGCTCAGTTTTTATCTCAATGTCTAATTCCAAGGGCGTTTTTCTCAATTCATGTTCTATTGAATTAGTATATTTCTTCTGAATTGCTTCTTCTTTTTGTGTGTTGTATTGTAGCTTAGCAAGCTCAATTTTTATTGCTGACAGCTGTGAATATTGCTCACTTATTTTGGTGCTGGGCAACGTTGAAGCAACTGGTCTACGTCTATCAGACCTTGTACTTTGTTTTTTTTTTTGGTCCAGGTTCGAACTGGAGGTGATAAACTGTTTTTTAAATCCTTTTGACATTGGAACATCTATATTCGGATTGTAATTGGAATCAGCACATGGATCATCAGCATCTTCTGATAAACTATCATCCACAGCTTGTCTAGTTTGGAGTTTTGGATGCACCGGCTGTTTTAAGTGACTTGGTTTATACTTTGTCCAATCTGATGCTGCTATTTCCACCCGTTTTTCTTCATTCTAAAAATAATAATAAATGTTGTTGAAATAAGGTAGATGAATCAAATTTTTCCGCATTTATTTTACGTTTTTTGTGCTGCTACATGGTTGGTCTTCTGCTACAAGAAATAACTCATCCACTCCGTCACCATCGGGAATATTGTCAAAGCCTTCTATTGTCTTCGGATTCATGATTGACAATGCGAGGTCAAAATTGGGATCGGTCACATGTTGCGCTTTGCCACCTCTAGTCTGATTCACAGATCATTTTTCGTCAATCTTTCTGATTTCTTTTTTGTAAGCTTGGTAGAATTTCTTTAGCGCTTCTACACTCCTGTGGCATCCAGTTGCCGATTGGGAATTAAAACTAGCGGTAATTCTTTCCCAAGCCGCTTCCTTTTCCTTCCATGTCACTCCGTCTGCTTTTTTTATTTTCGATTACTAATTTTTCTTCGTAAGCGCATTGAAGCAGTATCCGTTTTTTAATTAAGGAGAAGTTTGGATTCCTCACTCTTTTTAAACATTTTTTATCTGCCATTATTGAATTTTATAGGTACTGAGCAACAATCTATTTACGTTTTCGCACTAAAATGAAACTCATTTGAAGTTTATTTGACATTTAGCAATACAGTGAAGTTGGCTGCATTTCAAATTATTTTTATCTTATGTCGATTTCCATTGGGACAGAAAAAGCACTTTTTTTCAGAGTCAGAGCAGTTTTTCTGCTCTCGAAATCAGCTGGCTGTCAGATTTCATGTTCCATTGGCCGCAAAAAAAGCACTTTTTTTGAGAGTCAGAGCAATTTTTCGAATCTCGATATCTGAGCAAGATTCACATCTACTTACACTAACACCAAAACATTTGCCTTTTGTCAAACTTTAAAGTGTGTATTAATTACGTATTTAGAAAACCAGTCTGTGAAAAATAAAGAAAAATTTACATTTGGCCGGCGCAATGGATATCAACACAAATTGAGTGGATTTTTATAAGCATAAATTGTAATTTAAGAACAGCTGACTTTTCAAACACGCACTACCACAAATGCGGAGGAAGAAAAATCTCGTTTTATGTTCCATTGGGCACGAAAAATCTGAGATCTGAGAGCAAATCTGTAAAATCCCAATGGAAATCGACATTAGCAAAGTGCAACTTAAATATTTTCTGACAACGGAAAATAAATTAAGTTGTACTTAGAACTTAAGGTAAACTTAGTTATGACACAGATTTAGGAACAGTATCAGCAAACGGGCCTAAATGATCGAATTTACTGCCTACATTATGTGCATACATACAGATTTATGTTCTGTCGACTCCGCTAAGTGATGTCGTTTTCAATTCGGACAGAAAAAGCACTTTTTTGAGAGTCAGAGCAGTTTTGCGAATCTTGATATCTGAGCAAGTTTCACACCTAACAAATTTTATGTTTCAGTTAACCGATTTTTTAGTAAAGCGCAGTTTAGATAAGCGGAGTCGACTGCATATGCAATTACTGATTTATGATTTTTATTACGGGTATCGCAATTCATGAACCTACTGTCAAATTCAGACGACCATTACCAGTCATAGAATTTGAACTATAAATAAAAGAAACCAACTCAATGTCCTCCAAAACTACTCCGTATATATTCTTTCTTGCTTTTACAAGTTCAAGGTCGTTTCCTTGGTAACGAATAAAGCTTTAACAACAAAAAAAAATGTTTTATTTCTACTATCCAAAAGTAGGTACACAAAAAAAAATTATACTGACTGATTAGTGATTAATTTCACTTCTAGGTTTTTTTCATCATTTCCATTGCATGCCCAAATGGAACTTCCAAATTAATAATAAAGAAAATTCCAGCGAGTACACTATCGAGATTCAATCGATATTGAGTTTACGCCATCAAACGAAATGATTTCCAGCTGTTAGAACACGATACACGAACATTTTTGATTACTCATTTGCTAAAGCACACTTCCTACTTATTGACAATGTTATTCTTAAATAATGCTTCATTTATCTACTTCTTCTTCATAATAAACTTCAACGTGCTAGTATTAAACACCGACCAAATTGTTTCTGTTGCAGCCATTTGTAAACAATAGTGTACAACAAAACCTATTTACTATTGTTCATTCGTCTGACTGCCCACGCCGTCTTTAAATGTTTATGATTTAAATTTGCACAAGACTATCGATGAGAAAAAAATAAAACAGGCTGAAAAAATCATTTGCACCAAGCGGCAGCCATTACTCATTGGGAAAAATTAATACACATGGACAAGATAATACTTAAAATTAACATTTTTCCAAATTGATAAGACTCATTTACCTGGACATCTTCGTTCTTTAATTCATCAATTAGAACCGCAATCGGGTATAAGGAATCGTCCAAGGCCTTGTCGCTTGCTGCCATTTTAGAAAATTTGCGAAAATTTCTGATTCGATTTTTTTTTTTCTTCGTCTTTAGTTATAGTCGCCGCCCGTACTTTTTTCTGATTTGCTCTAGTTTTGTTTCACTTTTGATGTATATCAACGATAAACACTGAACTGCATCAGAGAATTTCAGTGATGTGAATATGTGATTTAATAGTTTATTTTATTTATTTGTTAGATAATAATCCAAATAAATTATTCTGTTATAAATTTTGCGTGAATATAAAAGTGACACAACTCCTCGCTTTCCGATGCAGTTCAATTTTTTTTTTAAAGATTTTCGTTTCGCTATGTTGGCTATCGTGGGCTGTGGGAACACATTTTAAACTGGGAAATTAACTAATACAGGGAAATATTATATGAGATATGAAAGCCAGTGCCGCGGTCGTTGGGATTTCTCCCTTTTCGTGGGGAATTGAATGTCCGAAGGGAAAAATGGAAATTCAGGAATTCGACGAAAACTTTTTGTTATATTTAATCAAAACCAAATCAAAACATCTACATAACCATGATTATCAAGGTGTAACAAAATAATCAACGGCTTCGAAATAAGTAAATATTTGAATTGCATACGATTTAAAAACAAAAACATTAAATTACTGAATCCAGAAATAAGTTAAATGCGCCACAAAACACGCCGAACAAACCATTCAAAAATATTTTCAACTACGAATCAAAAGACTCCTGAAAGCGCATTGAAAAAAATAGCAAAAAATGCATTTTTAAGCGAATAGAAAGCTTAATGCAGTACTTGCCCGTTGAAATTCTCTGAACTGTTTCGAGCTAAGAGAAGAAAACTCGTTAATCGTTATTTTGCTAATTTTCTCTTTTTCTGTCATTTTTGATGAGAACGTGCATAGACTTTGTGCGATTGCCATCGATTTAAACCGCGTACACGAATGAACCTATTTTCTTCGATTTGGGAATTTGTATTCGCGTCTCTGAACACTGGGTAATGTCAAAGTAATTCTTTCCCTATCTACACTGCTGCCATCTTACGAGTTTTTTATTTTCTTATTAAATATTGAAAATATTCCAAAATTAGCAGTAAAACCCACTCAACCTGGCGATGAATTCCGAAATATTACAACGCGAGCAAACAATCGCTGCAAACGCAATACTCGTAGAATCACTCAAAATAAACAAAAGAAATATGGTTTTTATTAATTCTCCAGAAAAGATACAAATTCTGTTAATTTGAATAGCTGTTCCTCTGACCGTGGGCTGAGCGGTTGTTCGTTGATTTTTCGTTTGGGTATAACTAAGGACTGGTGCTGTGCATTCTGTTCCAACTGCCAATCCATCTCTGCGCACACTTTTCTTAGTTGCTCCTGCGACAAAGCCGTCAGTTCCATCAGCTTATTCTCGTATATTGAGGTGTAGGCGTTTGAGACCAATGTGAATACATCCTGCCTAATTTTTTCTACTCCGAGCAAAAAAAAAAACAGCATTACTTTCAAGTTTCAACGATTCATCAACGAACTTCTTAAGAAACTCACCTTCTAAGTCTGTCATTAGATTCTTAATCGTTTGCGACCAATTATAGGAGAGTCCGCGAAAAAATTCAGCAGTGTTGTTATTTTTTAGGGCTAAGCACAAGGAATAAAGTTTCTCAAGTTCTTTGTTGCTGGCTTTGGTATTGAGTGGTATTCGTTTCCAAAGATATCTTGCATTTGATCTAAGCGGGGATTAATTCGTAATAAATTAACTAGATGGATTAACTTTTTTACTTACAAATCGTTTTGATATAAATAGGCTGCTAAAAGTTGGATGTAGTGATCAGTACTAATGCAGGAGGACTGCAATCAAAGTGAGATAATTAAGCAATAAGTGTTGTTGTTAAATGTATTCAAAATTATATCGTACCTCAAATTCTTCATCTTCCAACTGTTTCACTAAATCTGTGTATTTATCCAATTGCATTTCAATACAAATTTGTTTGTCTCGACCACTAACTCTGAAAAATTCGCAAATGTTGCTTCAGAATATCAACGATGACATATGAAATGTCAAGTTTGTTTTTAGGCTATTTGCAATTGGTTCTCTTAGGAATTTACTGCATGAGACGTTAAAAGCATTGGGAGGGAATTTTTTTTTGCGAATTTTAAAGAAGTTGATCCTAATACCATGTTCCCACCAACGTGATTTATCCAACGTGATTTATTCCCACCAACGTGATTTATCCACTTGATTTAGGTAAATCATCTCATAAATTACGTGATTTACCATACATTTTCGTGATTACTAATTACGTGATTTAGACGTGTTTAATTTTTAATTACGTATCTGTCATCGCAAATCCACACAAAATAAAATCGAACATACCTGCAGCGCTTTCAATTCAATTCAATGTTATTCAACAAACAAAAAAAAAAAAAAACACAAATGTCAAAAATATTATCCCAAATTCAATTTTCTTCGTGTTTCGGTGTATTTTGGTATTTTTATTAAGTAGTACAACAATCATAAATTGTTTTATTTTTGGCAGAGTTGTGATAACAAAAGAAAAACAACGAAATAAAAAAACTACCCTCTCGGAAGTGGACGAATTTTTTCTGCTGGATGTCAAACTAAATCACGTAAAATTCGGTGGAGACGCCTTTCGTGATTTATAAATCATATGAGCTAAATCACGTTGGTGGGAACATGGTATAAAATAACATAGTACATTTATGATGTGCTCTAATCTGAACCGTTCTGATAAGTGCTTAAGGCTGGTACGCAGTTCAAGTGAAATCCAATTTTTCATACAAATTTTTCACTGCGAAATGTCAAAATGAATTTTCCAAATGAAAATTTCACTAGGCGGTACGCAGTTCAAGTGGAAAATATCGCTTCCAAAACTGAGTCGTAGGTGGCGATACTAAAATCTCTCCGCAGCTATTTCACTTGGTTTTTATTGTCCGTCGCATTAATTTTTTGACATTTCAGCGTGAAAAATGATTTGTAGGAAGTGGTTTAGAAATTTATTGGAATTTCAGATGTTTCTTTAAGAGGATAATAAGTTTTTCGCACTTGCAAAATTGTTTTTTCATTGAATATAGTGCGATAATGTTAGGTGTACAAATAGTTCGTGGCACGGATGGCCTTTTCCATAAGCAGGGTGCCTCAAGAATATTTTTCTACCCAGTTTTGTTCAAGCAATACCAGCAGATTATTATATGTATAGTTTCCCTGCACTGTTAATTGTTTAAATTTGACGACTGTCCTTTTTATTTTATAAATCAGACATTATTTGCCAAATTGAAAACTGTTAAAATTGTCATGAACAAAATACGAAACATTTTTTTTTTTTTTTTTGTGTGTTTGGAGGTTCGCTGGAAGGGAAAATCATCGAAAGTCATTCGAGAGCTAGAAGGTACGCGAGACCGAGAGATGCTTCGATAATACGGAGGACCTTTCAGCCGACCTAAAACACCTACCGAAGGGCACTGACTTTTGACAACCGACAGTGATTGCGCCTAGCCGTTCGACTAATCGAAAGATCAATCGTTTGTAGAATATCTGAACTTTTTTGTTAGAAAATATATTGACTTAGCTAATTTTTATAGATCAACATGTTTTATCCGCCTTAATCTCCTGATTACACTGCCTGTATTTAATAATTCGGTCGTTCCTAAGCTAACGTGGCTATGAGAAGCTCCTGTGCACTTAAGCAACTTGTTTGACTTCTTTCTCCACTGTTTCAATATCTAGATCCGTATGTAGATCAGCGTTGTGCTTGTACCAAAGTGTTGACTATGACTATGTTTCTTTCTAATATTTTTGAAATACCTTAATTTTTTAGAAATACGTTTGGTGCTGTCATACCCACAACTGGTGCCCGTAGGTCCATACTCGTTGCAGAATTTGGTTTTATAGCAACAACTTATTGTTATTGTTGTTGAACACGGATGAATATCTTCCAATAAGTCAATACATTTTACTGTATCACATGAATCACAAAAAGTGAAGTTTCCAATTTGTTTCTTCCAGCTGTTTTCTTGTCTAGTAAAATAAAAGTGCGATAGTTGAATATTGGAGTAACTGCCACAAAAAAAAAAAACTTTTGAGGCAGGCACCCTACATAAATTTCTCCAACTAAAATCTCCAACAAAATATTTCACTCTCTATTTCACAGCACTTTTTGGAGAGGAGTGAAAATTTCACTTCACTCGATCAGCGTACCAGCCTTTAAATCTAAAATGTATTATTTTTCTTGCAATAAACATATATAGAAAAATCCTCAAAAATGACTTAAAATATATAGTATGGTACTTTAAATATAGACACATATAAAGAAATCATTGCACTTCCTTGAAAACAGTAAATGAAGAATGTTCAAAATCACTTTAAACGGTGAAACGAACTACGACAGGACAACGCATTAATGTGGTATTCGTTTGGGCTTCTTCAGGTTTGCCCTCAGATTTCAGATTTCGTGTTCCTAATCGAACATAAAAACCGAAAACCAGAGACAAACCATATCAGTATTGTCTCTGATAAAAACGTCACTAGCTCTTTTTTTTTTGTTGGTATTCGTGCGATTTGAATATGTGTAGTCTTCGACACTTTTCTAAGCGATTTGCATTCACTGGTTAAATTTTGTATTAAAACATTAGAAATATCTGTCCCGATTGATTTCTAAATATTTATACATAAATAATTTACAAAAAAAGATTCACCCGATGCAAAGGCTTTCTTTGCTGGAGAAAAAATTCACTAAAAATATAAACAAACTCCATCAGTTGTCAAACTCAAACGCACTTGTATTGGTAAATCTGAGAAAATATCTAGATTCGCAAAAGTGCTCTGAAATCTAAAAAAGATTGCTTTTTCCTGGTACCAAACGAACATAAAAATTGCTCTGAGAGCAAAAAAATGCTCTGAGAGCGCCCAATCGAATACCACATAAGTTAAGCTTGTTCGAAACAGGCAACAAATTACACCAATTTATACCAATCAATTAGACATTTGACTGGAAAATATTTTATGCTTTGTTGTAGGTGTTTGTGGGATAGGTATTCAATCAATAAAATAGCATTACTTTCCTTACTCCCGGCTTACGCTCCAATAGTGCGGAATTAGAAGCGTAAGGAATTAGGACATCATTTGACAGTATGTCCACTATCACTTATATATTTTTGTAATACCTACCCACCGATTTCTACTTGCCAATTGCTTATCCTGATTTAAAAGACTATCGGACTTCATAAGAAAAAATGCGAAATTGATTAAACGAATAGAGCAACAACAAATAGGTCTTTGGGGGTGGGATATTGCCCAAATGCTTTGACCTTCCTGCTTCTTCTGTATAGGTGCAATGTAAACTAATATAAATAATAATAATAGTTGGCGCAACAGGTCTGTAGGGACCCTGGGCCTTTTGGAACGAATGAAAGGGATCTACAATTTTATTCCGATTCCAAACGGCAGATTGAGAAGCTCTTTCAAGACAGTTATACTCTCGGATGTTTGTCAGACGTTCGCGAGAGGTAGCGCAGTGAAAAAATCCCAGAGTTGGAATTTGGATTTTTGCGGGATTCGAACCTGGGACCCCTCGCTTAGTAGTCCTGCAATATAAACTAGGACATGATAAATTGTTTCGATTAGGTGTGCCTATAATCTTGCACATTTTTCTACGATTGAAGTGCACGATTCGTAAATTTATTAGAAAACAAGATGGCGGATTGTGGCATTCTTAAATAAGTATCAAGTTTGATGTCGCTTTTCCTGAGACTATACTTTCCGTTGGAACAATACCAAATTCTGCATGCCGGTATGACATATTACTGGCTACTAATGCAGAAAATGTGATGTGAAACAAGTAAAACTAGAAGCAAAATTCTCTCAACTGTCAACTCAGCTCCAGAAGACAACTGTTGACGTCACAACAAAATGAAAAACATGACGTCTTCTTACTGTTGCCACCTCACTTAACAACTGATCGAGCAGCATGCTTTAAACTTTAATCGAATAACCACCACCTATATTACATTAACTCGCTTAATTACCCCAGTCCGATTAACCAACCCCCAATTCTGTAATAAGCTCCTCAATTACTCCCTTTCGGCCTGTCTCTTCAGCCAAATCATTTCGAATTAAAACTTTCACGACAACCCAGACGAGCAAAAGTCCAAAAGTCCCATGCAAACTTCAAAGAAATAACCATCTCCTCGCCCACAAACACGTAGACAGCCCCGCAAGGAATAATTTCCATTCCTTTCTGCTTGAGTGCGGTTGCGAAACTCCACTATTACCACCTCGACTTTAAACAAAAAAAATTCTACCCTTACTAGAGCGCTTAGTATACAGGTGCATCAACAGCACTCACATAGCATTTCCGCTGCATACAACCTATTTTGATTTCTAATTGATGCCCAAGTGGATAGATAACAAGTGATGCCTGCCTGTCTTGCCTTTTATCCTCCGCACAGCCACTTCAAACTATACCGCAGTATGGGTGAACCAAAAAGGAAGAAAAAAAAACAACAACTTCAGCTATTTAATCAGGCTGCAACGAGAATCATCAAGGATAACTACCCACCAAGCCATCGAACTCATCCCCTCTTATGCCAAAGATCAATCCAAGCGCATCATTCCTCCCGACCACCTCCATCAGATATAAAAAAAAACCTCCTCTACTTCGGGGCATAAATCTTTGCCCGGCGTACATCAGCACTATAAGTCGGTATGAATTGAGGATGTGCCGAAGTAGCATCAGCATCACAGCTACACCACCTTCACCATCACTCGCCCAGCTCCATCAAGAAGAGAGGCTTTAAATCCTTTCACACCGAGCTAGCACCAGCACCCATTAAAAAGAGGTTTTCAAAGTAAGTTCACCGCAAAGCTTTTCGTGTGTCGTGTCCGTCTGTTTTATGCATATGGAAAGGTTGGTACGGTACCAGGAGCCAGGACCGCTTGCTGCATCACATATAACCTGCCCTGTAGCTCGCACCAGCAGGACCGTAGAGTACGTGAAAATAATCTCCTTCTGTGCAGATGCACAGGCCACACAAGCAGCAAACACTGTGTTCGGCAGTCGAAGGAGCAAAATATGCTATGCTGATAGATAAATCCTTTTCCAACAACCCTCGAAATCCTTTCAAGTTTTTTTTTGTCTGTTTTGCCACTGCTCCTTTTCTTCCGACTTTCAGGATCAAATCCAGAGCACGAGCCATCTTCGTTTCTCACAACGACAACGACGACGACTACGAAAACACATTGAACCAGAAAAAAAAGGAAAGAAAAATTACAACGGGCAGGATACGACGGCAAGGATGTGACCCCCTCAACTCTTGACTCAACTGCCTGGGTGGGTTTTAGGGCAGGGCGAAAACGCAGAGCATAACTTGCTTGTGAAATGCTTCCACACCTCTGAATAACAACGAAACGGAACGCTTATAGTATCTGCGGAATATTGACGTATGATTATGCTCCATAGATACATCTATATCTCTGCATCGTATATACAAGAGGAGCTGGTGCCACACGTATTTTAAGCCAGCAAGCAACTGCTGGTGCTTTCACATCCTACACACCATACCGCACAATAGAAGTGGCCTAGGGAGGGGGAGTAGAAGCAGCAGCGGCGGCGACGGAGCTTGATTCGGCACTCAGTCCCAAGTGCCATGATTTCATATCCCAGAGCGTTGAGATACAGGGATATGGTTAGATAGATAGATAGATACGTGCTACCATGACTCGGTGTGGTGCCTGCATTAGGGACCCGAGATGACGGCAGTTCAAATGGATAAAACGGGTGGTTGGCGAAAATTGGGGGTTGAATCCAAATCCTAACGCGAGGCTGCCTGGCAAAACTATCTATATTTTCACCCATCTATCTATCCATCTGTCGGTTCGGTTCGGTTGAATGTACATTTGTGTTTTGCTGGGAGTTCACTTTAGGGGTTTTTTTTTCTCCTATATTTCGTCGTTCGTCGGAAACACAATGTGGATCTGGATGTCAGCATCATCTGCGGCTTTCTGATGGTTATAGTAAGGCATCCTGCAGTTGTAGATATATATTTGCTGTACCACACAGTTCATGCTAACGTAAGTGATTTGGGTTGAGTTGAGACATCTCATTTAATTCGAAGCAGGGGCTGGGTTGGAGCACATTTCAGCGAAGGTTAATAATAATAATAATAATAGTTGGCGCAACAGGTCTGCAGGGACCCAGGGCCTAGCTTCTCGCAACCATTCGTTTTGTGTGAGTTTTAAATTTTTGGAACGAATGGAAGGGATCTACAATTTTATGCCGGTTCCAAACGGGCCGATTGAGAAGCTCTTTCATGACAGTTATACTCTCGGATGTTTGTCAGACGTTCGCGAGAGGTGGCGCAGTGAAAAAAACCCTGAGTTGGAATTTGGGTTTTTGCGGGATTCGAACCTGGACCCCTCGCTTAGTAGTCCAACACACTAACCACTAAGCCACAGCGAAGGTTGCCGACAAATAAAAGACTGCGTGTGCGATGTCACAAGCAACGCTTTTGTTGAGTCGATTGCTAATTAACTGCAATTCCTGGATGATATCAACTGGTAAAGCTCAGCGTCTCAAACTTATTCAATCGAGCGCGCAAAAGTTATACCACTCATCAATATAAACTGTGGGGAATTTCTTTCAAGTCTCAAGAGTATTTCATTCACAGAACCGGGTTGATGAATGTCTCTATAAGCCCGGGAACAGTGTTGCAGATGTCTGCACCGATATCGTTTCGGAAATCTTCTGATGATCTCTTGCGATAGTAGCCTTGCCAAATATTAGCACAGACAGGGAATCACATATGGAATTTCAAGAATCTGAGTAAATGTCAGCCTTTGAAATTGTATATCACTCACCATAATGCAGCACGCTGTTGATTATCCTTTTCGTGCTTCCCCAGCTCATCTCTATTTTTGTCTGGAATAGTCCCTTCGGCATTTTTTTCTCACTGGGATTCCTGAACTTCGGAAGTCAGAGAAGTCTGATTCTATTTCGAATTTATCTCAGAAAACTGACAAATTTTCCATCAACCTTCTTCGAATGTGTTTGACCTAAACATTGCGATAAAGTCCTTGAAATATAAATACCCAGAAGGAAACATATGTTCATTAATTCCATACATTCCATCGGTTTGAACTTCGATTTTAACCGACCACAGTTTTTCGCAACATTTAAGGCTTCGTCAAACAGAACGCGTTTATTTGATTGCGACGTTCCAACCGCCGCGTTACAAACAGAATTCTATCTGCCGTAGCTGTCATAACTTTTTGCAAAATGTCAGCTCAGAATATTTTTAATTGCCGCGCGTAATTCACAAAAAAGAAAAAGAATTTGAGTGCATGAAATTAACAAAAAGAGAAATGAAGTCGGAGAATACCACCTTTTGAAGAAGACCTGCCAGTGCTACGGGACAAATTTGTATCGTATTTTAACAACAATTATATGTAGTTTGTAAATTAATCGTGAAAATCTGTATTTTGGGTTACCTCTACAGGTACATATTTAAATAATCGGCCCTAGCGAGGTATCCGTCGGAACGGAAAATTCTCCGCAGCGCATACTCTGTCGGAACAGCAATCAGCATATCGCATTCGAGGTATCCGTTTTCGGAAAATATAATTGAAATGCGATGACGCATTGACTTCACATCCTCGTATTGTTTGGTGCTTGGTTTTTGGCTAGATTTTCCACTGGAAACACAAATTTAGTCAATAAATACAAACAAATTCGTTGCTATATTGTTTTTTATTAATTTATTTAACACTTTACCGCAAATCGTGAATAAATTCCGCGACTCATTTTACTCGGAGGATATCGTAAACAAATTCCGCAACCAATTTCTCTCGGAGGATATCGGAGCCTAGCTGTCAAAAATTAAACAAGAAAATGCACTTCATCGCACTTCAATGTAATTCGAGGATATGCGTTGCAAAATGTCGGAACAATTCTCCGAACAGTTGTTCCGAAGAATACCTCGCAGCAAAAATCCTCCGAATCGTATAAAATCGGAGAATTTTCCGTTCCGACGGATACCTCGCTAGGGCCGAATATCTGCCAATTCAAAAACAAAAATTTGTATGCTTACCGTCCTCATTCATTTCTATTGAAATTGTCTCCCATAAATCTCCCATTTTGACAACTTTTTTGTACATTTCATCACCCATAGACATGATCATGGGTAATTTCGCAAACATTCAATTCATTTTTGCATTACGACGCGCCGCGTCAGTGAAAATAATCTGTAATTTTTCACAACACCGCGTTTCAACGCCACGGTGAATTTGAACGTTAAAAACGCGCTCTGTGTGACAGAGGATATGTATTGCAGTATATTACATAACAACTGTCAAACGCTGCGGTAAAACGCGCTCTGTTTGACGGAGCCTTTACTCTTATATTTTGATCTGCACAATGACCCTTTGTAAATCAATCTTCAGTGCACGCCTAGGTATTGGTTTCATCATAGCTAGTCCTTAACCCCATATGAATGTGCTCTATAAACTGCTTTTTACCTGTCATAAATAATTCTCCAATTGAAATTCTCAACGGCACATAATTCCAAGTTAAACCCTGAAAATGTGAAATCATAATTACCCATCCGGAATACCTTTCCCTTCTGCAGGCACATACATATATCTTGCAGCCCGTCTGCGTATGTATGATGGCTGGGAAGCAGAAAAATATTTCTCTCTATCTTTTATAAATTCTCCTCCTTTTATTTTTTGTGTACATTTTTTTTTCTGCCACTGAACCCAAAGCCCTGACGAACAATCATCGGGCATGAAGAAGTAAAAGTTCAGAAGCAAGCAAAAGTTGAGCAACTTAGTTAACAGCACTGGGGTTTGAGGTTAGGGCGGATTGAGCGGTTTGGGCGCCAAACCATCCTCGATAACAAACCCCCCCTTACAACCAGACGTTGGCTGGCTGATGGCTGGCGAACGGCACACAGAGCGAAATCACACGAACGTGCGATAGTACTCTCGGCACTTAAAGCGTGTTTTGGGTGTACATAATGGGGCGAAGGGTTGGGGTGGCAAATTCTGTGCCAGAAGCGAGGGCAACCATTAAACAAATCTCGTGCACAGTTCACTTCACAGTCTGCACAATCCATCGCTGACAAATTATTAAGACTGAAGAGGATGGGAGATGAAAACGATTCGGATCTTCTATGCGGGCATGAGTCTGGTGGGTAGTTATGGGAAGCGCGTACACATAATCATCATCATCATCATCATCGTCATCATCATCGTTGGAGTCGAAGTCAGCGTCGACGAAGTTGGAATCAAATAGCCTTCGACGGAGACGTCGACTTCGCCATACTCGTTGCCATTTTAATGCTACGGCAGTATCCATGCAGTGACAGTGTGTAGTAGAAGTTTGATGAGGGATAGTTGAATGTCTGGCAAAATCAGAATTGGGCATCTGTGAGACGCAATCATAAGTGGGATGGTTTAAAGTTGGAAGATTCAAGATAAGATTGCGGTCGTGTCAAAACCCTGATTATGGCAAAAGTGGAGAGGCAAATGTTATAAGACAACAGGAAGGAGCTTTACGACCTTTTTCTACTGTCAATCAGCAGTAAGATCGGTTGCTCATCCATGATTAATACTGTTAAGATTGGCGTTTTACTCTCCATTCCTATACCCTGACCGCACCATAGAAAACCACAAATTCATTCTCCGACTGTATTTATTATTAGGTTTGTCGTTTATTTTATCCAACAGAGTAATGTATGTACTGTTGAAACAATTCACGGTTGCTTGCTGGGAACCAGTCTGGCTGTATTTATACAACAACTACGCTATCTTTACACTTCGAGACTCGCAATTGTTGTTTTAATTGCGTTAGGGATGCCATGCGCCCCCCCTTAGGGGGACAGTCCCCCATTTTCATACAAAAATGGTGTTTGTCCCCCCTAACACAAACTACTGTCCCCCTTAATAAGTCAAAATTCAATAAAAGAAAACATTCAATTGAAAATTTTTAAAATACTTTCTTTTAATATTTTTAACAAGATTCTTTGTGAACACATCCATTTGAAGTGCAAGAAAACTTTCAAAGCTATTTTTATTTCATATTTTTTGGACTCTGGTGATCAATAATAAAAAAAAATATTTGTCCCCCTTTTTTAACACTTGTCCTCCCTAGAAAACTCACGTTGTCCCCCTTTTCGTATTTTTTAATCTGGCATCCCTAAATTGCGTGCTGAAAATCCTACTTTACTTTGCCTCTGCTGCGCAGTTAGTTCTGCACATCTGTTTTACTTGCAGCACTGCACTCTGCGCTGCGTACAGAATTTCTGCACATCTGTTTTGGGCATAATGTGAACTACCACATTTTCGATATGACATCTATTGCAGAAAAAAATGCCAAACAATTTGAGTTTCAAAAACATTTCAGCAAATTTACTAACACCCAACAGGTGTCTCTGGTATTCTATGGAGAAATCCAAAATAGTTGGCATTTTGTTAACACTTTTGTTTAAGGCACTGCTGCCAACGCTATGATAATTATGCTACATGTATGATAATTTCAGGTCTCGTATGATAAAAATTACGAAATTATATAGTAACTCACTTCCAAGAATATGGTAGCACTGGTTAAAGATACCTACATCTAGTTTCTATAGGTATATGGTATACCGTATACATCTGGCCGCATTCTATTTGAGATAAATAATAAAACAACGAAAAATGTCTCCTGTCAAATAGAGCGCAGTTGTTATGATTTTACGATAAGGACTCATCTTTACTTCAATAAAAACACGCCTTTTATTATAATCTCAACAATTATTGTTATTCGCTCCGATAAACGTCAACTAAAAACAAAATGGTACCAAAAATGTGATCAATATTATATTAATCTAAACCCTGACAACTCCTCTCGAACTTAGGTGCGATGAAGTTTCTTGCATCAGTTGCGGCAACGTATTTAATTGACAGCCATCTTATGGAAGGTTGTATTATTTGTAAGCAACGCATTTGCCGGATGTGACGGATAAAGCGGGTACACTTTCTACTTTCTCTGCCCTTTCGAAAGGTTGAATATTTCACCAATAATTGAGGTAAGTCGCTTTCTTCGGCGGACTGATCCCAATGAAAAAACAAAACATTCTGCAAAAAAAAAAGAATTCACTACTGCAACGGATATGCGACCATTTAATTTTCATATTCTAACTTTGCTTAACTTTCCTCAAATTAACGCTCGTCGTTGAGCTGTCAATCGAACGCGACCATTGTCATGTCATCAATACTGATTAGCCCTGCTTTTTTGAGCTTCGATCCCAGCAAAGGAAAGTAAAGTAGGATTTTCATAACAACCACGCTCTACTTGACACTTCTTTGCTGAGATAGAAGTTCAAAAAAACACGCCTATTGTAAAGTTTTTTTTTTTTTTTTGAGGTATAGAACTTTGAAACGGAAAAAAAAGACGATTTTCTTAAATTTTCATAAAATTTACTTTATTCGAAAGATAATCTTCTGGCATTATAATTTAAATATGATTTCTGGCATATGACCTCTATACGACTAATCTGTAGGTCCAATTTTCGATGACTTTTTCCAACATTTGTGGCCGTTTATCGGCAATAACTTTGCAAATGTTGTCCTCCAAGTGGTCAATCGTTTCGGACTTATCGGTGTAGACTAGCGACCGCACACATATTCCCATAGAAAATAATCGAGCGGCGTTAAATCGGACGATCTTGGAGGCCAATGCACGGGCCCGCAACGTGAAATTGTGGCACGAGCTGTGTGACATGCTGTGCCGTCTTGTTGAAACTACAGCTCATGCAAGAAAAAGTCAGTAATCATGACTGTAACGTTCTGGCCTGCATCGTTTTTAAAGAAGTACCAACCAAACAGACAGTTGACAATTGACGTAGTGCCCGATACGTATTTCGAATAGAACCATGATGTTCAAAATAAATTTGCACAATTTGCTTTGTTCAGGCGTCAGTCTATTCATGTTGAAATAGCAAAACCAAACCAAACTAAAAATAAATCACTTGACAGCTGACAAAATGGCCGCCAGTAATAATAGTGTTGCCAACATAAAGTTATATACCTCTAAAGAAAACACCCCTTACAATTGTTTCTAAACAACTTTACAATGATACGCTGCGCCTCCCTTTAAACACAAAGATGAACGTAAACCTTGTCACATCCCATGGGTAAAGTAATTTTTCGCTGTTAAGCTCCCTGACCCTAATAACATTTCGTTGGAAGTTTTCTTCCTAATGCCACTGTTCTGCATCCTCGACACGTCACAGAAGTTAGGTGCTACGCCATGAGGTACTCAGTATTCCTCTTAACTTTTCAGTTCTAGTTTCATGGAACTTTGATTCTTTTTCCATTCGTTCATCTCGTCCTTCCTCTCAGGCGGCAGCTTATGCCACCCTCGTAAGTCCTGGATTTAGCTGTAAGTGTTGGCAGTGCTTACTCCTGATATCAAAGTAGCGTGAACAAAAAAAAAAAAAAATAAAAAAATTATAACAAAACAACCAACAACTATACGGGTGGCGTTCATATACCCAAAGCCGCATTCGCTACTTGCCTCTAGAGCCACAGACGTTACGACACGGCACCAAACGAGCTGTGTCATGCCACGGCGTATTTTCATCACAAAAACCACCCTCGCAACCCCACATAATCTGCCAACGACATTACCACTGCCACCAGTCGTTGTTGTCGTTGTCGTCGTCCATAGCTGTGGCACGTTGGCCTGGCGACGTCGGCGGCAGCATCAACAGCAGCAGCAGCAAACAAAAAAATTAAATCCTTCTCCCACTCCTACCACCTTCAATCCGGCTCTGACTCCGAATTCCACCAACCCCCACATCCGCACTAGAGTGCAAATGAGCACCCGTGGGTGAATGTTTGGAGCCATAGCCATATATAATATACGAGGGAATCATTTAATGTCGACTGCTTTCCCTCTTCCATATTTGGATTTGGATGGGCGGCCTGGTTGGATAGCATCGTCATCGTCATAGTCGTTTGGCGGCATGTGGTGTTCGCTGAGTGTTTTGCGGGAAGCCTACACCCGTGCCGAGTGAGGAAGGGTGTTTTTTTTTTTTTTTTATTTCTTTTTTGATCCGCTCATCCATCCACATGCCATTCCGTGTTGACATGTATGCACGTACAATTATAATGGCCCAGTGTGAGTGTGCGGCAACACGGTGCGACCCGACGCGACCCTGGGAGTTTATGGCGTTGCCGGTGCTCAATCATGCCTGGAAGCAGTCGGTTGATGGTTGAAAACACCTTCACCCGGTTTGTTTTCAGATTTCATAGTGCGGAAAAATACCTCTGCGACTTTTAGCATAATGTAATCTCTTCCTTTTTCGGTGGAACTGTGTCCTTTGGAGGGAATTTGTCAGTATAAAGTATACGTCTTTCCCTCCATGGATATGTATAGGCGGGTGGTTGGTGTACCGTGTGACTCGGTATGGAAAAAGAAACTTCAGAAGTGGTGGGCGCGGTATCCTTGCTCAATGTTTAGCACACACATCCAGGGCTTGTCATCATTATACGTAGTTTGGGGTGGGAGGACGAATGCGACGTCTGCGACACCTTCAAACGACAAACAAATGGCGACGACGACGACGACAAAGAGAGATGATGGTGGCACGGTGGAATTGTCAAGGAGCCGTCTCCTTTGTCGTTGAGGTGTTTCGGCTTGTTGTTGTTTTCGAATTTTTTTCTTCTCTTTTCTTCTTTTTTTGTTTGCACTGTTTTTGTTGAATAATAGGATAGAGGATGAGAGATACTAAGGTGTCGTCAGCGGTATTGTCTCAGAGCATTGGGAAGCAGCGTTCAAGTGTGTGTGGTTTCAGGTGGGAATACGAATAAAAATACCTAAATAACAACAAAATTGTATGCCTTTTTGATGGAGCGTGCAGGTTCGGTCTTGAGGAAGCAATACGGGTAATAACGGCAATTTTATGCGTCCGGAGGACTTAACGTGTAAGAATTCGCTAACAAGACCCCAATTAATCGGCAGAGAGAGAGATAGCGATTGGATGTCTGATTTTGTTCCGGTTGCCAGATTTCCTTGATGATTTCGAAATAAATTTAAGTAGTGGATTTAGGAGGTACATAGGTAGTTTAATACAGATTGCGTAGTTTCTAAGCAATTTTCTGACTTATCAGTTATCACAATATTGAGGGAACTCGGATAATTTACGGGAAATGAACTCTTCATTTCGCGTAAATACGGTGAATTCAAAGAACTGTGACTAGGAGCCATGACTGGTTTATCAAGAACTTAATAGTGAAGGAACAACTGATTAAGTAGAAGGGTGCGAACAGTTTCCGATGGTTTTGTTCATTGATAATCGAACAGTGAAAGCTATGTGGTTATGGAACTTCATTTCAAAACCTTAAACGTCGGTAGAAAGTCGAAAAAAGGCCAAGCAAACACAAGTATACGGAATGTGCCTATTATAAAGGATTTTGTAATTGTGACGGGTCGAATGTTGGCAGATTGTGGCAGCCATGATTTTGGTTGGTATTATTAAGATACAGTGTCACGATTAAGAAACACGTCCATAAATGATAGAACTTAATTATCAAAAAATCATTGCGCACTTTGCGACCATTTAACGGAAATCCGGGTGGCTCTTCAAAATGAAATCACCAACGTTTAGTGGTTGAACCACGGCTTCGGTAAAAAATTTGCCATCACCAGCAAGTTAGAACGCCAGATCGGCCGACAACACTGTCGCGATCCGTAAAATTCTATAGGAAAGCCAGTGATAGTCAATTCCTCGGCGGGAACAAGAAGTCGGTTTTTGGCAGACTTCAACTTGGCTAATTTTGCATCGGCACTAAGGCTTACACCCGTACAAGATCCAAGTGAACCAGGAGCTTAAAGTTAATGACCATGGGAAACGAAGTTTTCGAAAAATGCCGGTCGGATACTTTGTATCAGTGTTGTTATATCGTGCGATTTATCCCTTTTTGTGGGGTTTTCGATGTATAAAATCGTGGAAAATTCAGAAATCTAACTTAAAACATTCAAACTATAAATTTTTTGCTGCATTTTTATCGAAACATGTTCATCGCACCATGGAAAAGTGTCCCTATTGCTCATGTAAATTGTCTTTTTTATTTAAAATGTCTACTACCACAAAACATAATCATTCATAATAACAGCCTTTTCACACCGAGCCGAAAACCGTGTTTCCGTCGAAAACTAGTCGATTCATTCACACCGACCAGCAACTAGTGTTCGTTTGACGTTTTAATCAGCTGTGAGACACTAGTCGTCGAACTTCGGTATAAACTATTTTTGTTATAAATTTCTATAGCATTAATTAACAAATAAAAGGAAACTATTTTTGTTATAAATTTCTTTAGCATTAATTTACAAATAAAATGAATTTAATGCATTTAAAAATAAAAATATTAGCCCATCAATTAAGTGAGGAAAATGATTTTCAGTTGTCAGTTGTGACATTTGTTCGGTCAGTTATTCTTCTGAATATTGCAAAAGGTGTGTTTGTTTCACCATTCCAACGATTGGAAGTCGTTTTCGTGGTGTTTTCGTGGAAAACGAGTTAAAACGACTCGTTTTGAAAACTGAAATATGTATGGGAAAAATGTTGTTTTCGATGAAGTTTCCGAGTGTTTTACTCTATCCACCAACTTCACCCAGTCGAGCTGAATGTGCAGGACCTATTCTAAATAAAACATGAGTGGTCGGGATTTCACCACTCCTTATAGGAAGAACGTAAAGTTGAGCCCACTGTTGGTTAACATGTGTAATGCAAATTTTACTTAAAAAATTGGAATCATTCGCAAAATGTTATCGAGGAATTTTTAAGGAACTTTAAGTACTATGAAATGGAAAAAACGACTATGTTTCGTGGAATAAATGAAGAGAGAGTCCTATCAACACTTGTCTGTTTTTATATGCGGACTTTCAAAAACGTTTTCTTGGGGGAATTTTGTACTTAACTACGATGATGGGTCCTAGAGTCCTAACACTTGACGAAAGTGTACGTTTAAAGTGATTATTAAGAACTCGTGCGAACGATGGTCTAAGTATAATGCATCGTTAAAATATTCTCAGGTTATTTTAACATCAACATAGGTAAGAAAGAGATCATCTCTGTTAAGTATAAGTATAACGATTTTTTCTGCTGCCAAACAAAATTTGTTCAACTCCTGTAGCTTCTCTTCTGTTCAACTTAAAACCTTCCTTTTCAAGGAGTAATCGAACGACGCAAGGCAAAATTCAATTTTGTGTTAAACTACAGACCGATTTCATGACTCAGTACTGTAGGTTTGAAGGACAAATATATGGTAGACCATCAGAAAAGATTAAACTAGATCGGTAATCAGTTATTTTGTGTTCATTCAGCTTTTAAAATTCCAGTTACGCTTAAAGTTAACATTGTCACAAAGGAATAAATAGTTTGCGTAACAGGTCTGTAGGGACCCTAGGCCTAGCTTATCATAACCCTTCGTTTTGTGGAAGTTTTTAATTTTTGGGACGAATGGAAGAGATCTACAATTTTATGCCGAGTCCAAACGGCTAATTAAGAAGCTCTTTCATGGCAGTTTGACTCTCGCATATTTGTCAGGCGTGACGCAGTGGAAAAAACTTTTAAGATGGAATTTTTTCAGGAATCGAGGTTGGTACCCCTCGCTTAGTAGTCCAACAAACTAACCCACGGCGATTCCAACATTGTCCTTAAGAGAAGATAAAGACAACAACCCATTTACGCAATTTATTTATTTTGTAGGTATTGAAATATGTACTATGTTGTCAGATGCAATGTGCACTGAACGCTGTCTGTTGGACATGTGAAAATAGTCTAACGAGTGCGCAAAATTATTTTACAACTGATTAAGAGGTTGACAGATGATCGCAAAAGGTGGGACAGTAGAACAAAAGTTAGTTTTAATTGTCAACGAAGAAAATTGCAACTTAAAACTAACTCTTGTTCTGCTGTCCCATCTTTTGCGATCATCTGACAGCCATCCAAGTGCATCATTTGTAAATGACGGTCGGTTTCACTTTCCAGCATATGTTTTCAAATAATCCACCGCTCCAAACGGTCACCCGCCATTCCATGGAAAGTCCATTCCCAAACAATATCAGGTAATTGCATAGTAGTCTCATTAAAAATTGAAACTCGAATCAAGTTAACAATTAATCAGAACGGCGAGATTTTTGGTTACGTATACGCCGTGGTGTCCCCATACAATTAGATTGAATTACCCACTCCGTTGGAACGCATTCATTAATATCTCACCCTATATAGAGCACAGATTTATAACTCGGATCCCTATTTATTGTATTTATCTACAAGTAAAACAGACAAAATGTCCCATCGGACGATGCCAGCGACATGCCAACTGAAAAGGCTAGCGGCGGTCACAAAAACACTAGCAATATATGTACCTACTGCAATCATCCACTGCTTCTAATTTTCCTAATTAACTCCATACATTTCAGAGCCACCACCTAACAACTACTGCTCTTGTAAGACCTTTTCGGGTTCATGGCCTCGTTGCCTGGCCACAACACATCATCGTTATACGTTATATGATTTACACTCCTCATAAACCACACAGTACTTAGTTTCAAATGCCCATCAGCCAAATGTGCAGTGCCACTTTGCGAAGTGAACAGAATCCGTTCGCCGTATCCTCATACGTTAAGCATTTTTCCTTTGCTCAGGACAAGTGTATAGGGCTATGGTCGTATGAAGTTCATGGTTTTCTGCTTGCCGAAATGGATTTGCATGTTCGTTTGCATGGGCGAATTAAGTGCTGGAAGTGTTCACAGAGTGGGAGATGTTGCAATAAGCTCAGCTTTTTTTTCAGGACAATTTATTCAACATTTATAATGAATGATTTTTAAAGTTCGAATGTTGAAAAGAAAAACGAGGCAGAAGTAACTACTCTCAGGTTTGTTAGAAAGCTATTTACAGTTCTGGTGGAAAATAGCTGTCGAACTAGCTATTAAATATAATGAATTGATCCTATTGTACTTTTCTTTATATTTTTCTTAATATTTATCTTTCACTTTAATAAAATAGTTCTTTAATAGACGCCTAACATTTTTTCTAAAGGATTTTTTTATATACAGCCATTGCTAATTATGAGCTCTAATATTCTACACTAGTCTTTCAGTTGGTCAAAATAAAAGCAACTGCGTTTTAGGCCTGAACTTTCTTTTTTAGGTTAGTTTTCGAGCTAAGTGTATAACATTTGAGTCTTAAAAACATCGCCAAATGCTTTACAGAAAGAAAACAAGAAGATCTACATTAACAGAAGGACTTTAGCGGAATCGTGGGTTTTCAAGATAAAACTAAAATAGCAAATGACATGTTAATTGGTGTAAAAAGAAAAAAAAATGAAACAGTAGGTAAATATATGTCATGAAATTGAAGTAAGAAAAAAAAAAGTTGCTTTGGCTCACAAGTGTGAGTGAAACTTTGAAGCGGTTGAATTTAAGGGCGCAATGAAATCACTCAAACAGTGTGGTCGTCGATTAAATCACGAACATCGACTTTGCCCTTTTAAACGATCAGCAGGTCTGTCCCTAAAACAGGATCTAAGGGAAACAGCGAATAGTATCCAACGGAAAATAAAATGGCACAAAGGACTAATACTCAAATTACAAAAGTTCTACTTAAATACCTTATATGCGCTACTTTCTCTATGTCATAAACTGACACATAAGATTTTAAGTGGAACTTAAATCGCTATGAGTAGTATCACCAAACGGGCCTAAGAGACATTAAAGCTGGTGTACCGCAAGGCAGTGTGCTAGGTCCAGTTTTATTTCTACTCTTCACCAGCGATTTGCCTGAAAGTGAAGAAACCACCATAGCTACTATTGCAGATGACACAGCCGTCCAAATAGCAACAAAAAAAGCTTCAGACGGCAATAAACAATATTTCAGAATGGACTAAGAAATGGCAGATTAGATTAAATGACCTTAAGTCAGTCCATATTAATTTAACGTATAAAAACGTACCACACATTCCAGTCTACATTAACAACAATGTTGTAGAACTTTCTAACACAGCTAAATGTCTATTCATGGCTCTAGACCCTAAACTGTGTTGGAAAGCGCACGTTAAGAAAAAAAAAGATGGGTTTAACATGCGATACAGTAAAATGTATTGGCTTATTGGGAGCCCTGTCCAACTACAATAAGTTATTGCTATACAAGCAAGTTCTAAAACCATTATGGACCTACGGGCTCCAATTGTGGGCATGCACATGCCAAACAAACTTACAAAAAATTCAGGTTTTCCAAAATAAAGTACTAAGGAACATAGTTAATGCACCTTGGTAAATACGCAACGCCGATCTGCTGTTGAAATGGTTGAAGATGAGGTTAAGAAGGTTGCTCGGAGGCATAGAAATCGGCTTCTCAACCACGTATAAACACAGAAATAAAAGAACTTTTAAATAATGACAATGTAATCAGGAGATTGAGACGGATAAAACCTCATGATCTGTAAGATTTGGCTAGGACAAAGAAATTAGGTATGGATTTCAAACGATCGAAGTTGGTTTATCTCTTTAAATTCATTAGATAATTCTAAATATAAATTGCTGATTAGTCGTACGACTAGGTGCAATCTTTTTCGGGATGGCGAATGTCAGTCCCCCGGGAGTTTTTTTTTAGATGAGTTAAAGTCTATAACTATTGCAGAAGCATCCCTCGCGTACCAGCTCTGCAATGTCTTAAGCACCGCACTCTTTTCAGATTTAAGAGCACTCGGTGCAGTGGCTTAGTGGTTAGTGTGTTGGACTACTAAGCGAGGGGTCCCAGGTTCGAATCTCGCAAAAACCCAAATTCCAACTCATGGTATTTTCACTGCGCCACCTCTTGCGAACGTCTGACAAACATCCGACAGTATAACTGTCTGGAAAGAGCTCCTCAATCGGTCGTTTGGAATCGGTATAAAATTGTAGATCCCTTTCATTAGTTCGAAGTAACAATTCGTTTATAAAGTACTAGAAGTTTGGATTCTCTTTTAATTCCAACTGAAATGTTGAAACTGAATTTGAGACCGAAGCAACTTAGACGATTAGGTATGTGATTTGAAACGTTGATCACAATGAGAGGGTTTTTCAACTCCTATTTAACTTTTCAACTGCCCTTTGGACAGAAGCTTTTTAACCTTGAAGAGTTCTCAAAATTTTAGCAGTGTCTAATCGCTTATTTGATTCCATTTGATTTTTAACCTACACGGATTTAAAGATTCATATTCACCCAACAATTGGCTGTATCGCTGGCAACTAAACCAATCCTACCGGTGTTACTTGTTCCCTACGCTGACTGTAGTCGGCAAAGTACAGTATCTTTGCTCATCGATGGATGAAAAGAAAAAAACAACTGCGACGACGAAAAAGGAACTTCCGAATCCTCTATCCTTTCAGCTTAATTCAAAAATGCTGCCGTTGCCGCTGCCACTGCGGTGACCACGATTCTCGACATAACCATACCCCATTCCGCACAAGTAGGTTCTCGGTCATACATATGTACGATTCGTTTATATGTGTATGCGCAAAGCCATAACTTTGTGTTCGGATTTCGTAGTGCCACTTCAGTTTCACCCAGCAGGAATAGTGCTACATCGTTTGGCGCACACACACCCCCATCCCGTCGGGCTTACATGCGGATGCCAGGCTATGGTATAAATAATACGGCATTTCCTAGCCTTAGAGTTTACCCCAACTCCATCCACTTGGCTGCTCCTGGTTGCCTGACTGCCGTCGTTCGTTCACAACTCAACTCTTGAATCTCTGTGTGGCAATATCAAAGTCCTAGTGCTCTGCTCTGGTGCCGTTGCCGGTGCCAGTACCGGTGCCTTGTTGAGCCTTTTACGATGTCATGCCCAACATATATACTCTCGCTCACACACACATAACGACATCACTCGTTGTCGTCGTCGTCCTCGTCCTCGTCGTCGGCGTCGTCGTCATTGCAAACAGTCGTTGTGTGCCAGGCCATGCGACTGATGATTACGCCTTTGGCCTTTCGATTTTCACGCTGGTTTCAGCTTCGCTACCCATCCTCCTTCGGGAGACTGTTTGTATGTACATCCCGTCGCTGTGAAACTGATGGCAGCTTCGGCTGCCTCGATGGTCCTGATCACTTCTGCCTATTATACCCTGAAGTGTACTCTGTTACAATCCCAGACCACCATTAAGAGTGTGAACAATCAAAGCCACATCACCCACAGGATTTCGCTTCTATACGGCTCCGGCTCTGCCATTCGTTTAAGATGTTGCTCCATCAAGAAGCGATGGCGTGCTGTATGTACGCGCTGCTGTATATATGTGTACCGGCAACACCTCGGTATAATATCTTTATTTCCCTGAGATATGTACAAATTATCCGCATACACACGTTCACATATAACATATAGCCGCAGCATACCTATACAGCACCAGTCGTCCTCGCACCGTCGTCATCGTATATTAGTATGACAGTCTCTTGTTTGTCCTTTTCAGAATGGCTAAGGTGTGGGGGTGACAACTTCAAGGATATCTGGCAGAAAGATGTCTCCTGTTCGTTCGTCATCTCCATCGTCGCCACGTAAGCCATGGGCGACACATAAAGGAAAGGTATTGTCGATGGGTGGTTGGTCGTGCCGGAACAGACCGGTCCTTGGGGGAAGAAGTACGCCGGTGATGATAATAATGCAGGATATTCGGTCGGTCACAGGCAACTTTCAATACTTTTGTATGAACCCAAGGATAAAGTGATTGTCATGGCAAGGGAGGGCACAGGCAGCAGCACACTGGCTGTGTAAGGCTTGGTGTGTATAAAGGTTGCCGAGAGGTGGTTGACAGAACAAAAGGCCATGCTAGGGATGAACGACGCAGTGTGCATGTTTTCGTTTCTGCAATTTTTGTGACTTGGGATGGATTTATAAAAACGTAATTGATTGGATGGGGCAAAGGATCTCGATCCCCACACAAAAAAAAAAAAAAACAAACAAAAATTGATTCCGGCGAGGGCGGCGAGAGAGCTTCTTTAGAAATTGAAGTTTTGCAACCTTTGGCCCTTGTTGGGCGAAAACAAAGTGTGCAGGACATTGATTGGCGGGTCGGTAAAGCTAATTAAACAGGGAGTGGCAGCGGGGCGCGGTACAGCTGGTGAGTCACAATACTTCACCAACATATTGGTGGAATATTAAAAAAAAAAAGGTAGCCTTTGGAGTTGAGTGCAAAAGAAGTCAAATAAAAACCACCGCGCCATTTAATATCCTTAAGATGCTTGCCTTGGTTTATATGCTGTTTAAATATTCAGCTCACATTGGGAAATAAAGTCTTCCTAACTGGCTGGTAAAGGACTGCCGCAGACAGTTGTTGTAGTCATTTCGGTAGATTTTTCACCAAAGCCGACGATGATGGATTTTATGTCCGGTTTTGATAGCTTTCGGTTGCGGATAATCTATAAAAGTTTGGTGACTAATTTGCGTTTGCTTTTTATAGGTCTTTCCATACTTTCGGTTAAAGTTAAGCGGGAAATTATAGGTACTTTCGAAATCAAATGTTGGGAACATATACCTATCAAAAATATTGCAGCTTCTGGATTAAAGAAATTCAGTTTTTAGTTTTTTTTAACCAAAAAGTAAATTCTTATTCCTGAAGTATTCGTAAATTAATGTACTCTATTGCTTTGCGAAGCTGAAAACCCTCATTTAGATGGAGAAATTCTATTTCTATTTGCTTCTTTTTATAGTCTGTAACTATGGTTTGCAGTTGCTGCAAATCACAGACAGTAAGCAACCGCAGACATCCTCTGTGAAATTTTCGCACTAGTATCTATGGGTTTTCAAAAATCAACCATTCGCAATACCTCATTTCAAAGAGACGCTTTTATTTTGACTTTCGTGCGTCCAAAACTCTTATCATCTAGCTGTGAAATATTTTAAGCAATCTTCTCGAATGTTTCTATTGTCAAAGAAATTAATTTACGTTCGTTCATTGAAATATGAGTAAATAGCAATGATTGACTTATTATTTATATGGACTATTAGTAGACAACTTTACGCATTTTCTAAAAATACTGACGCAGTACATGCGCTTGTGTTTTACAGCGGAAAAATAAAGTAAACTTCAAACAGCCAAGATTACTTTCATTACAAATTTGCATGTGGTATATGCGTTGAGAGAGTGAGAACTAATAAAAGATTTGTTAGTGTTTTTGATTTATTTATTTACCTATAGATATTTGTGGCTTATACTTAGTTCCATAACGAATATTTTACTGTTTTGTTTTTCCTTTGAATCAAACCCTTTACACAAACCTTACGAATTCAATGACAACAAAGGAAGAGGATTGGTGGCCGGCCATAAGCAACATCCATTTTTGTAGCTCACACACATTTCCAGACATAGAATAAAATTACAAAAACAACAACGCAAACAGATGGGTTTTGTGGGGGATTGACGTAGGAAAGATATCCATCTTTTTAAATTCATTTATCTCTGTCCGGGAGTATAACTGTCCTGGACAAGCTTCGAGAGCAATTCATTCGTTTGGACTTAAATAAATAATAAGCATAAAATAGTTATAGGTCCCTTACATTCTTTACAAAAATAAAAACGCACAAAGCGTGTGGTTTTAAGAAGCTAGGCTTAGGGTACCTTCAGGAACCTGTTGCACTAAATAGTTATTTATTTATTATCTTTATAGCTAGTTGCTCACACAAAAAACGCTTAGACCACGCATCATGGTACTCCAAAACTGAAGTGACTGCTAGATGCAATTAAAAGTCATTGGATGTAGGATGTAATACCTAAATAACTACTTGTACATCATTAGAACGAAAAAATAAGGAACTTGTCATATAATCTCATGATAGCTAAAATGGACATAATGCTGCATTTCTCACACATTCCTAACACGGAAAATACTAAATAGCGGTGTGACTGAAAAGGACAGCACTACCTACATAGCACGCAAAAAAACGTGACACGTATTTAGGTCAGCCATCTTGTTTACGTAGACGCAGTGGCTTATTGGTTAGTGTGTTAGACTACTAAGCGAGGGGTTCAGGTTCGAGTCCCGCAAAAACCCAAATTCCAACTCAGGGTTTTTTCACTGCGCCACCTCTCGCGAACGTCTGACAAACATCCGAGAGTATAACTGTCATGAAAGAGCTTCTCAATTAGCCGTTTGGAATCGGCATAAAATTGTAGATCCCTTCCATTCGTTCCAAAAATGAAAACTCACACAAAACGAATGGTTGCGAGAAGCTAGGCCTAGGGTCCGTACGGACCTGTTGCGCCAAAAAAAATTATTATTATTATCTTGTTTACGTGGCAGGAGTTATAGGAAAGCTCCGCATGTTGATATTTTTATAGCAATGGCTAACGAAATTGCCCATTAACATAAAACAACATGGCTTCCGGAAGTGATGAACGGACAATAATTTATTTATATCGAATAACCGATTGATGAATTGTTGGTTTAATTTACTGAAACTAATTACCACTCTCATTTCACGTGTTTCAAATCGGTAATAAAAATGCTTTCAAGCAGAAATGATGGTGGTCGGAACTTGTTCTTATTTCCGTTTTACGTATCTATCACTATGGGTAGAACATCCATAACACGTTAGGCGTCTGATTTGTGATCTCATTCTTATGCCTTTAATAGCATTGACTGCGGATAAACGGATCTCTCTGTCCCGTTTCGTGCAAAATTGCGCGTGCGTGATGGTGTAAATCGTTACATTTTCCTTGACAGCTTAATTTGCTTCAGGTTATGATCGCCTACCTATCAATTGGCTTCACCTCGAATAATTGGCCTACAACCACTGTTTGAAAAATTAAGATTGCTGCCAGATTATAAATAACTTTGCTTGCGATGTTGAGTTTTGGAAAAGAGGGGTTTCTGTCTTCCATCGGTCTAAATATAGGTGTGTATCAGGCGTTCACGATAGCTAAAGGACATCGCGAACTTGTCTACATTTTTAAACCAAGGCCGTCGCATTTTAGAGCAACACCTCGACCCACAAAAGTGGAAAAGAACTTAAAGCCGTGCTTATGTTATACTGGTATGCATTTAAAGTAACTTGGAGCATTTTGCAAGACGCCTATTAAGCACAAATTCCATACTGAGGGTTCTCTTCTTTTTTTAGAATTTGTTTCAATGTTGTTTTTCTTAGTGACACAGAAAGTTTCGTCATCTGTATACCTAGGTAAAAGAGTTGCCGATTGGTCCCTTTTTGAGCTTCGGGGCAAAGGCATCACATTTGGAAAAATCATCAAAATGGCCCCCGCTTTTCAGTTTAAGTAAGATTTTATTCTTTATTGAACGAAAATGTACGAAAACATATAAAAAGAAGTGTTTCGTAATGAATAAATTAGTTCTTTGTTAAAAATAAATGTCTTTGTTGGTCTGATTTATTTTTTTTTATTTTTGCTATATCAGTATTTTCTTTAGAGGCCCCTTTTTTGATATTTTTCAGCGGCGACGTTGCTAGGTAATAACACTTTGTATCATCTTGGCCGAAATCCGATGTTAGACTTCAAATGAGCTCCATCCTAAGGGTCCGATTTGAGGGCGCCCTATATAAATTTGTTGTGTGTTTGTACTCCAAATACGACCATTTTATTTTACGTTTGCGAAATTGAAAACGATGACGTTTCGGTTGAAGTAGTGCTGTCTATGGCCTGGTTCTGTAAGACCATCTATTAAGTTCATACATTTGAGCCAAAAACAAGGTAGGTACAGGAAGCTACTTACTGAGTCTACCCCGAAACGTCGAGTAGCCATCAAGAATCATTTTAATTATTTGCCACATGCCTCAAAAGTTCATTCATATTAATTAAAACTGCTCCCCACCTTATACTTTGATCTTCGAATCATTTTATAACACTCTTTTCATGCACAAGTCTCTATCACTTTTGAAGGCTCCCAAGAAATATTACCGCAAACATTTGCACCTGATGATATCGTTATTCCAATGTTCAACCTATCACCTGACCATTTAATTTGTGTAATAAATTTTCCTACGAAACTGTATCAGTCACCTCGTTATAATACAATCGAGCTCTTGCCACCAATTACTCAACTGATAAGTGCCCTCGCATTAAATCCACACCAACGCAGCCCCCATTCATCTGTGTTCACTTGTAGTTAGTCTCCGTTGTTGTCGTCGTCACCATCGTCGCTGTCGTCGATTCAAATTTTGTTCCGACTCCCTTTACACTACATTAAGTACATTATCACATAATTCCGGTTGGCCTAAGAAGGATACACAGTACACACTTCACTGGGAATTGCAAACAGCCCACCGCCATCGAGGATACCATCACCTAACCAACAAGAAAACCCCTCAAAACAAAGCAACCGTAGACTACCCTTCTTCGGATCCTTCGGGAGTATATATACGTACGTACGGATCTTTTATGGTTCCGTAAAACCGCAGGGGCATCCGAACCGCACCCTTCTCTACAGTTTCGCTTCAAATGGTTGGCTCCTTGATGAGCTGAGTCCTGGCCTTTGGGAAATTTTTATACTGCCGAATGTACTTCTTTCCGTTGATTATAACAATTAAAGCGGGTGGCGTGGCGTCGAAAACGGTGTTTCACAGATACGTGTCCGCTCATAAGGCAGACGATGCTTGGTTTATAGCACCAACTATCTAAACTTTGAATTGGCTTTTCGGAATTGATGGGGTGAACTAGATTTCGAGAAATGAAATGGCGATGCCGGTTTATAAAGTGAATAAATAAAATCTCGTAACTACCTATATTTTGTGAGTATAAGAACGAGAATAATGCAAAAAGAGTTTAATTTATAAATAAATAATATTATTGGTATCCTTGTGGAAAATGTCTTTGATTGGAACATCTCGATATTAGTACCCAACTGTGTGACATAAATAGTTGAAAGATGTCGGTGCTAATATTTCGGATGCAATTAGAATGGCAAATGTTGGGGCGCCGGTTTTATGTAATTTCTAATAGAAATAGAAAAGGCATGTGACCGTTTAAATACAAAAATTACCGATATATGTACAGGGTGTCCGCCGGGAAGGTATACTACTTTGTTTGTTTATAATTTTTGATTAAATGAAAGAGAATGGATCTTATATTGATAAATGAATGAATGAAAATGAAGTTGTGGCGTTTAAAAGTTTTCAATTATATCACGATATCGCTCCCCATTCACAGTTACCGTTACGCAGTTTTCATTTTCAAAGAAGTAAGGTCCAATGATTCCTCCTGACCAAATTGCACAATCTTGCAGTACGTTGTGGTCCATGCTTGGGCCTATCAGACGCCAGAACAACGTTTGCCGGTTGAGCCAGTCTTATATATAAACATTCGAAGGCAAATAGTTAAGCTCCACTTTCACTGCCTTAAACAAAGCATATTCGCTTGATATTTTTTTTTGGGACTTGATTTTCCCTAAACAGAATAACTGACTTGATCGTTAAAGTCATCGAAACTCTAGACTAGTATGCGACATGCTCTAAGTAACACAGCCTGCGATTTGGAGAGTAAACAATCAAGATCGATTTATAGAAGTAGTTGAAATCTACCTCAGTCCGCTCATAACCCAATATAACGCAACTTTGAACCGTATCCTCAATAATAAGATCAAATCCTATATGGCATCAAGCGAGAAGTTAAACAATTCCGTCAAGTCTAAAGTTAAACAATTCGCTGAAGACTGCGTGGATCCACTTGAAGTCTTTGCGGGATTAGTATGTCGCTGCTTCAAAACTTGAAACATGTAAGTTAGTTTTAAGTTTTTATTTCACCGTGCACAACACTTTATGCTGTAAATGTGCTCGACACGTGTACGACAAATATTTGCAGCTCAGTGCCCATGTTCTGTAACTCATGCGATAACTTTTCGCATCGAAAACTTAGGAACGAAACATTCCGCTGTTTATCGCATCTGAAAAATAATGGAGTTCTCTAACTACATGCGATAAACTATCCTCTGTTTCTAGTAGCTTTTAATTTCATGGGAATTTGTCTACAAAAATTAATTTGTTTCTTGGTACAAGTCTTAAAGTCATTGGTCATTGCACAATCAGCCATAAATTCAACAAGCTTTAGCTTTCAAATTTTGTAAATTCTGAAGTCCGTCAAAAACTTATAACTACATTCTTCTAGTTAGTTAGGTTTTTTTTTATTATTTTTCCTACTTTTTTTATTATCACAAGCTCCGCGTATTGCAAAGTGACCAGATCCAAAAAGTCAAGATGTGGGACAAAGTAAGGAAATTCCTCGGGAAATTCACCTGAAAATAATATACAAATCAAATGTGG
This sequence comes from Cheilosia vernalis, assembly GCA_949126925.1. NCBI lineage: Eukaryota > Metazoa > Arthropoda > Insecta > Diptera > Syrphidae > Cheilosia > Cheilosia vernalis. The sequence continues at coordinate 12,471,756 of OX421362.1, forward strand.
GACAATTTCAATGTTATTAAAAGAAAGTTGCAGAATATAAAGAAAAACACTTATTTTAAGCGAAAAAACAGGAACAATATCTTAATAACTATTAAAAACAAAATTATACAATAAATTCTTACAAAAAGTGAAACAAAGCATAGCTTACAAAAAGAAAATCAGTTCAGTTAAACAAAAAACAAGAAAGTTAAAAAAATTACTAGATTTTGCCAAGACAAAGCGTAGGACCGCCCAGGAGGTTGTAGGCAATATAAAACCTCCGGTTCAAAAGCGTAACATTGTCAGAGAAAGATAGAGACAACAGAAAGAGAGACAATAGAAAGGCCCTCGACCTCTGTTGTCAAAAGAACTGCTACTGAAAAGCTACCATCCGGAAAGCCATCGAATAGTGGCCCTCGAATAGCCAGAGTGCCAGAGACCTATGCTCAGGCCGCGGCATTCGAAGGAGCAAAAAACGTTGAAACTTCGCCGGACCCTGTTTCTCATGTTTTCTCAGTTATTCTCGAGAAACTTGAAGAACAATGCAAAATAAATAAAATTATTCTCGATCGCTTGGTAAAGCTCAAAAATAATAATCGGAAAACGCGTGCTTCAAAAATAACATGAACGAAAAACCAATGTTAAAAATAAGCACTTGGAATGCAAACGGGCTTTCACAAAAACTCGGCGAATTGAAAATATTCATACGCGAGAAAGATATTGACATTTGCTTGATTTCTGAAACTCACGTGAAAAAGGGATCGAATTTAAAAATTAAAGGCTATAATGATTTCCACGCTTGTCACCCATCAGGAAACGCCAGAGGTGGATCATCATTGCTTATTAAAGACTGCATTGAACAATAGGAAGACCTGAAGATAAAACTCGAAACTATCCAACTGTGCACGATTCGAGTTAAAAATAGTCAGCGTACTTTTAGAATTTCGTCTATCTACTGTCTACCGCGTTCCGCGCTTGAAAAAAGTGATTATTTAATGGTACTTCCCATATAAAATTTTCGTACCAGTTTGATTTGATCGAAAAAAAAGTAGGTGAGGTTACCTTGACTGCATACCCAGTTTTTTGCTGAAAATTCGAAAAACGGTAGGTACTTTTGAAATTTTGACATATCTCGAAAACGGTCTATACGATTGTAACAAAAATTATTTTCTAAGGTAATGTAATCATTTATAACTTAATAGAAAACTCAGTTTTTCTCTATATTATCGTGCAATGGATTTTTGAAAAAAGTATTTTTTTTTTTAATTTTTTTTTTCGGTTTACCGGAAAACGGTGATAAAGATTTTGACCAAAATGCAAACTTAGAGTCTAATGGATGTTTTCAAAACAATTGTGTCCTCAATTTTCAATTCGAAGCACCGAAAACGCTAATTTTAAAAACTGCTCATATCTCGAAAACCCCATCTTTGATTTCGATAAAACTTTAAAAACAAAGCAATGCAATGAACAATAACTTATAATCGGTTTTCAACTAAATAGTTACGCAATAGTATTTTTCAATTTAAACAGTGCAATATTTGGTGCTGTTTTGTTTGGCAAATTTTACAAAGACCGCTGTAACGATTTTGACCAAAATATATATAAAAGGTAATATAAGTATTCTTAATATGATTCTGTTAAAACTCAAAAGTTGCCCCCAGAGTGGTCGGTCCACGGTCCATCGTAGTACATGAACTGCTAAACATACTCAGAAATAAGGGATTCTATGTCCATATGGATACTCTTAACGAGAAAGTTTCGTTCGATCCAGTCTTGCACTTTATTTTAAATCCACTTGATTTTTATGCGCTAAGCTTTAATCTGCTAAAATGTGTGTGCGTTCTTTTCTCTGTTGGGTGTGGCCCGCCCACAAACTTTAAAAACTAGCCTAATGAAATGATATCAAAAATTCAGGTTACCTCCATTGCTAAATTTATGATTGAATTTTGAAAGATAACGCATTTTAAATTAAAAAAAAAAAATGTTTACTCCAATTGATTTGAAAATTTAAGTTCAGTGTGGGAATTCTTCTAATTTTGTGGGACATTTGTGGGACAACTTTCGATACAGTTCACGTAAATGTGGGACGAATGGTCCCTTTAGCGTATTGTGATAAATTTGGGCAGTTGAAATGAATATTTTTCCGCTCTCATAGTTACAGAACCTAAATACATAGATCACATATTACCAAGGGTTTCATATCAAAATGTTCCATGTGATATAGTTTTCGATACATGCAGTTACAGAACGCATAATGTGATATTATGACATTTTGTTTCAATTCATATCGTTTTTGTGATAGATATATCGATGCGATAATTACAGAACATGGGCACAGTTGTTCCTTCTTTGCAACATATTGAAGGAAACGCCTGAGGTTTCTGTGATCTAGATCGACAACCTTTTAGGCAGTATTTGCATTATCGAAAACAATGGCTTCACAGGAAAAAATATGGTAGTACCAACAATCGAATGCTTTAAAGTCGTCACGTCATCCTCTCTGGTTGCTTTCAATTACTATATTGGTGACCTAGTACTTAGCCAACCGTTTACATACAGTTCTAAATCCTCAAGGGCCGCACGGAAAATCAAACAATTGTGTACTCGTCCGTCTGATAACTCTAGATTCTCCAGTTTTTAGCCACTCCGTACAACTTGCACTCCATCCTTTGATAAACCGCATTCCGATTCCGAATATGTCCATGTCCAACACAACAGTTACCATACCTCGGATGCCATACCTGTGTATAAATTCATCGTGAGACGGACGGATATAAATTTTCGAAATAGTATAGAAGTGAAGGCTCAAGTTAAACAGACATCGTGCGGCGAATTACAACCCTTTGCGATGTCATGTTCTGGGTTTGCTCTCTCTATTGCCATCTTCAAAATCGTATATCTATAATATCCCTTTTTTTGGGGTTTGCTTGTTATTTTTCCTTTTGTCCGTAATTCCGACCCCACAACTTCCTCCTGGATTTCACTACCTAACTACCGTCTTATTATACATTTGCACATACATATCTGCCCCTTACAAGCAGACAGCACAGTTCAAATGGATACCAGCAGTGCACAGGCGGAGAACTAGAAACAGAGCAGCAGTACGAGTAGGTCGTCGTATAGTCCTTGTGGTAGTAGTGGAAGTAGCACCAGCAGTCAGGTACACTTTTTATACCCACTCAGCGCTCCTGGTTTGGCTTGCTTGCTTGCTGCTGCTTACCCACTGAATTATACCACGTTATGCTATCGGCAGTGCTCCACAAAAAAAAAAAAAAAAATGTGAAAAAAAACAAGGAATACCAAAACAAGAAAAAAGAAAAAAGGTCGAAACGAACAAACACTCGAACCTCACACCCTGTCAAGCCGGTATAGCCTCCCTCAAATCCTTAACCGTCATTCAACCAACCGACAAGCCACCCACACCCCATCATCATCATCATCGTCGACATCGTAGTCGTTGTCGTTGTCCTCGGCGGCACCCTCTGCCCCACATTCCCACGGATCCGCACCGCACACAACCATCAAGCCAGCCAGAGCACAAGCACACAACACCGGAGGGATATAATCCGGCACGAGGATTTCAACCTAAAGCACACGCAGCAGTAGCTGTAGTCCCAAATCGCTCGCATATACCCGTGTAGCGTATAGGCAGAGCTATGGAGAAGGATGTTTGGCAAGGATATTTATGTGCGTCCAAACGTAAAGTTTTCTGCTGATGTCGTTCGTGCTGTTGGCTGGTGGCTGTTGATGGCATACGGCTCCCAAAGTGTACGCTGTACGTATGTATGTCGCTCCGGGTATATGGATGGATGTAGGTTGATAGCGAGCATGCCATGCCATGCCATCATGGTGCCACCGGGGTTCGTGTGTATCTTCATTTCCATGGCACAGCTGTACGGATGAGGCGGGGAGGGCTGTTCTGAGGGGATATCCTGAAGTTGGGACTAAGTGACATGCTGTTTATTGTTGAAGGGTGTTAAAATGTGGTGTGCGGCGTTATGGCAGTGTCCATGTGCGCCCGTGTGCTTGCTGCCTGCTCGCTTCTCTGTTGTTGGTATACTTTGCTACCGAGTTCTGGAGTGCCATGTTCTGCTCTACTATGCTGTGCTGTACTGTACTGTGTGGCGGTGTATAATACCGCTTCGGAGTTTTCTCTTTTTTTTTTATCGTCCTTTTTTGCACAATACACTGTACGCCAGGAACACACTTATTTTCCACAATGGAGATATGCCTCAGTGAATAGCTATCTAGTTGACTGTGGATAGAGATACGTATAGCTGTATGGAAAAATGTACAGTTGAGTGCTTTGATTTCGTTCAGGGACTCGTCGCCATCGCCCACGTTAGGAGCAGATACGACAGATAGATATAAAACAGTTGCGTCAAAGAGGCACATATTGCAAGTTGAAAATCTGTCAAGTTGAATAATTCAGATTTTTTTGGTGGTGAAGTTTGCGAATTTCGTAACTTGGTTCAATAATTTAGGCGAATCTGTTAGAAACATTGACAGTCCAATCTGATTCTAAGATTTCCGTTGAATTCATGTCCTCAGAAAAGTTCCGGCACTACACACTTTTTACAGGAACAAACTCAGGCGATTTTCGACCCAGCTCTATCTTCAGTACCGCAATGAATTCAGAAATTTCAAATTCGGAATATTTGCTAAGCTGATCAACCACAGGCGCCTCATCAAATTTCATTAGTGGTTCCTGAGATACAGGGCTGCAAAAATCATAAAAAATCGTAACTGACTCACTGACAGATCAGCAAAGTTATGGAGCACTTCCCAACATTGTAGAATCTTGTAATTTTGCACAACGGTAGGTCTTGTGGTGCAAGGAAAGGAATACATAGTGGTAAGCGTGGTATCCCATCCTTATTTTGTTGCGGCCAGGCTTGCGTAGCCTTGCAAAAACTCCTAATTATGTGCACTTAATTAATTTTGACCCAAGTCGAACGAAAACATAAAAAAGTGCTATTTAAGCATATAGTAGATTGAGAAGTCTCTATAGACCTGATTTGTTATCACTTCAGTTTGAGTATACACGTGTCCAAAAAAAACATGTGACCGAGAGTGCGCTATCCGATGTCATGCAACGAGTCATACAACAACGCAAGGCATCTCGCTTTGCACAGTGGCTTTCCGAACCATTCGAAGTGCGTCAAGGAGTTAGACAAGGAGATGTACTGTCAACGATATTGTTCTTACTTGTGATTGATGATGTAATGGCCAGGTAATGACTGCCACGGTGAGTACAAACGAGAAACTTGGAATCCAATGGAACCCGTTTAATAAGTTAAGCCATTTGTACTAGGCTGATGATATCTGTTTCCTGGCAAACAACATTGATGCTCTTAACCAAATACGTCATTCACTGCAGCAGAATGGGGAGGTGGCTGGTCTAAGGATAAATACCAAAAAGACAAAAATTATGCATACTAGCCGAGACCAACAACAGCAGGAGACCTTATAAGTGGTCACGCATTTCAACTATTTGGGTAGTTATGTGTCACTCGATAGGGGAGCGGAAGAGGACGTCAGTAATAGAATAAATAAAGTTCGTAGTGCATTTGGAATCCTTTCTCAGGTGTGGAACAAAAGCAAAATATCGCTTCGCACTAAGTTAACATTTTTTGAGTCCAATGTAAAATCTGTTTTGCTATACGCATGCGAAACGTGGAAATGCTCCGCCAACAATTCGAGCAGGCTATAAGCTTTCGTTAATAGCTGTCTGCGTTTTTTCAACATTAATTCAAAATTTTCTGGATCTTTCTGGTGTGAACACAACCTAAAATATATACCTATACCCGAACTCATTCACTTCTGAACTCAACACCATCTTTTTTTTTTAACAATTGTCTGAACACACCCACTCATATGACAGCTCAATTTCTTTTGCAATTTTATTGAATTTGTTAAGATTGATGTGTTTTGTTTGTTTCATAGAATTAAAAATATTTACATTTTGTCGTTTTGTTGGTTGTATCTTCTGCTTAAAATTCCCATTTGAGAATTTTGAGGCTCTTTTTGCTGGGCGTGGATCTGGTCACCCCTATCTTTCAGTATCTTTCGAGGTTTTGAAATGACAAATATTAAAATCTTTGCAAAAAGGAGTGAGATCAGACTAAAAGCATAAATGTTAAAAAAAAGAACCAAATCCTATAGAAAAACCTCTATGTAACAAGTCAGGTGTGAAAAGTACCGAGATCTAAAAGTACGCCAAGTTCTTACTTCCTGAACTTTTAAAACCAAATATAATACTGAAATAACTACAAATAAAGAGAGAAAAATTTACTACTTTTCAATGATTACTGACTAAAAATTGGTGGGTTTTCTTGGCAATTTTTCTTTTTACTACGCCCAATTCGAAAGGTTTTAAAAACTTGACCATTGAGCCCTCCAAATTTAAGTCAGCCTTTTAATGATGTTAATTGTTCAAAATTCACGGTAAAAAAATTCGACTTCGAAAATTCGTTACTTTAAATTGTTTTTTTGTTGATGTTCAATTTTCTGCAATTTTTAAAAATGACTCCTTCGAGTTTTATTTGTTCGTTCATTCGTTCTTGTAGGCCTGTGTTAAGAGTTGATTTTACGTTATATGTCAAGTGTCAAGTATCCGTGACAGATTTAGAGCAAGAGATTACAAACAAATCCTGAGGTGTTTCCACAAAAATAAAACAATATTAATAGGTCTGTTCCCTTACGATAATGCATTCGAACACATTAGCCAAATTTAGTCAAACTTCGTTCCCTTACGAAAAAGTTGGCCGGAACAGAGCCAACAAGAGAGAACAAAACATTTCCCCTCCATAAAAAACCAGCAAGAAATTTCTCTGGGCTAGTTGGTTATTGCTGACAGATGGTTGTCAAATCTTTCAAATGCTTATTTGTAACTGACTTTTCATTTGTAGTTTGTGATTGTATAGCATTAAACATCTAAGACGCAAAAGAATTGAACTTTTTAATTTCTGCAATAAGAGCAATTAAGATTTTGGTCTTAAATATAGATTTGTGTCTTTTTCTATATTTGAATATTAATTTGTGGTTCAACGCGTTCCTTTTCTTTTTGGGTATATTTCATTTTGGTATTTTGGACATTCCGAGCTGTGGAGAGTGTGTTCACAAGCCGGACTCCACATGTAAATCTGGTGAATTTAGGAGATTTATAATTCTTAATTACCTTTTGTATGATAAATCCCGAGATTTTTGCAGGATATACGGACATTTCTAAGTCTTGCAGATAATCTCCGGTGGAAACATAGCATAAGATTTTATTGAACTTGCATTTTAAAGCTACACATATGCGAACATAATAGTGTGCTCGCTATAAATCGTAGCCATAGTCGAATGAAGCGAAAAGTTTTCTTATACAGTTCATAACCTCCAAACCATTACATTTCCGCCCCACTGTCAGCGCACAGCTATATGAAAACCTACTCTCATAAACGATGGACGACGGTCCTTGTCCGTATCTGTAAAGTGTAAAATACGAAACCATGAGGGATGAAGGCAGCACAAAAATAAAATAAAAGAAATTCACGCAAAAAAAAGGAGAAATTCTCTGAAAACCTTCCAGCCCTAAAAAAAAAAGGAAAGAAATCCACTCCATGGGTGGAGGATACAAACACAAAAAAAAAAAAAAAACTTTTTATAGAAATCATCGGCTTCGTTAGATGTGGCCTTAGTGGTAATTGCGGAGCATTTTATCTCCCCTATAGCCATAGCTATACGTGTGATGGTTGTTCCATACAACCACCATCGCCACCACCACCCCCATACCCTTAAGGAGGGTGAAGCCCAAGGGCGAGGGTGAGCGCACGAGAGTAATTGTGGCAAATGTCAAGGGATGGGCATTGCCGCCGTGCCGTCATGAAGTGATAGTAATGGATAAAGAATTACATAGTAAATTGGCTGGAGCAGGTTTGTGTCCGACGTCGTCGTACTTCTCGTCGTCGAGGCACTGACTTTTATAGGCGACTTTATCTATACATATATCTACATACTGGACTGTGTTATACAGTCTTCGCTTCGCTTTAGCTGTGGGGAAGAAAAAATAATAAAAATTAACCGAAAGGGACACGGAGCTCTGCGGTATGGTTCGGTCGGTCGATGGTGGCCGTGCACAAAGCCAAGTGGAGACTCACCTTAGGTGGCAGTCGCGCCATTAGCTGGCCCAACCCTCACCCAATTACTGATGACTCAAATTGTGGAAGGTTTTATATTTTTGTTGGCTGAAACGAGCATATCCGCACCACCCCCGTCAACGTGCGAAACGTTGAATGAATTATAGGCACACTCTCCCTGGAGTTTGCACAATGGGGACACGCCGCTTATTATCGGCGAAATTGGGGTGGCACGGCATGTCGTCCTCGCATAGCTTGGCATTGTGTGCGGCGCGCACGACACAGGGTGGGGGGTTGAGGGTGAGTGAGACATTGTCGTGTGCCGTGAACAGAGTGTCGCCAGTGTCGGATGTCTACTCGAAAGTCGAAACCCTCCCAGTTCACACTCCATCGACCCATGCAGTCATTATTGCCCTCAACTGCGCGATATCCTCTTTCACAATTTGCCGCACACTGAATTGTTGTAGTCGATGTCTACGTGCATATATGGGCATGGGGATGGGGCTGGTGGCCGATCTGATTTCACCAAGGCCCTATTTCAAAGCGCACCAGTGTTTCTGTTGCTCGTCGTCATCGCCGTCGTGCTGGTGGTGTTTTCACATAATCAATCTAAGCTTAAGGATCAGACGGCAACTTGTTTAGAATAGTAGATGTAGGACGGATGTGCACACAATGCGGACGATGCTCAGTGGCACCGTTGGGTATAGGTTGACGCCAGAACGAAACCAATGTCGTTATCATAATGACTACAAAGTTCCATTGTCGTACTATGGGCGAAGCGATGCTACAGCAAGCCCTCTGCTGTCCTTTTATGATGTCATAACGTCCCACTCGAATCAAATATACTCTTGCCTTCTGTTTGTCCTCCAGATACGTCCTCCATCTTTCACTTTGTATAGCCATCAACGTAGATAAACCCACTCACTATCGCCCTTAACTATGGACGACTGCGGCTCCTATGCTGTCTTTACAACACAGAACTGGGGTATGGGGGAAGATGCTCTTGATGACTGGTTTAACCCAACTTTGCCAACTCGCCTGCAGCTATAGTGTGCAAGTACAACCATTCAGCCAGCAGCAGCTCTGGAGTAGTTTCACAAGTGGTAGCTGGCTGCGGCAAGTGCACCAGCATTAGGACAAACAGAATAATAAAAAAAAAAAACACGAAACCCATCAACTCCACTTTCTGGACCTTCATAGCAGATCCAGAATTTAACGCGTGTGACGACGCAATGGCAGAAACATAACACGTAACCCGATTCAGATTACCTAGGGATCATGATGAGGGTTGAAAGCAGCGGCATGTGGTGAATTTTATTGAGTCGTAAAAGAAAAAATACCCCGCACGAATTTCCTTTTGGGAACCTGATTTCAGGTCATAAGTACCTGCTTGGTTTTCCCGGCTGCGCTCACTGCCATTTATTTAAATGCAAGTCAAGAAGTGTAAGAAAATTTGCCATTTAATGAGGATGGGGGTTTGGAGGGGGTGGGCAAGACTTTCCGGCACAGCAAAAAGGACGTCACTTGGGGTGAACGAAGGATAAAATCCGTGCTGTGTGCTGCAGAGGGTTCAATCAACACATGTATAGATATACATGGTGTGGAGGAATCAAATCCCGAAGCAGTGAAATGTATTGCCCCAGCTCTGTGCGATTTGTCGTGTTCGTGTCAGTTGGTTTCGTTGTTAGTGTCTCCCCATCCGGCTTTAGACGTTCGGGCGCAAGCAGCGCCGCACACAAACCCTTGTGTGCCTTATAATTGTATAAGACATACCTACGCGCGCTCTGGTGCCATGAACAGTCAATGTTGGATGGTTTTTGTGTGTTGGAATGTGTATCTGAATGGAAAGTTCAGGGAAGAGCCAAACGAGAACCATCGCAGTGCCATCAGCCCACGCTCAAAGTGATGGGGTTGAAGCATGTACATGAGTGGTTCACTTTACCATGTTTTGCCAATATGTGTTACTAGCCCTAGTAAGGTGCGACCTTGTACGTTTTGCTTTGGAAGAGCATCTGTATGTATCTAATGGGTTGAAGACATTTTTGGGAACGGCTAACTGTGTCAATATATGGAAGGTGCACATGTATGTGTATTTAGCAAATTCAGATGGAAACCGTCAAACAAAGCATTCTCGAACACACCCCAAAAATCACATTGGGGACGCTCGGACTTCTAGTTTAATAAGTCTGACAGCTCGGTCGATCTCACAACCTACTCGACCTAACCTAACATAACCCAAGTCTGACAGCTGACTGACTTGATGTATTTCAGTTGTAATTGTCCCTCGTAGATTGGTCCCGAAAATAGTTTTTTCAGTTGACGTTTATGACCTTGTAGTGCAGAAAATTCTATCTGCATACTCAGGTGGCAATTCGAAGTGTCAAAACTCAAAAAAAAACCGAGAGAATATAAAAAAAAACAGTTGACTTTAAAAAGTTGACTATTACCGCGTTTGTCTTTCATTTGACTTGACTTATTTTTGAAATAAAATTCAAACTACTTGAGGTTGAGATATGTCGACTTCGTTCATATGTCCACCACTGGAACGTATGCAGGGATCGATACGTTGAACCCAATGGTCGATGACTCGGCCTTCAATATTGGCTCTGAGCTCCTCTAACGTCGCCGGCTTGTTGGCATAGACCATTGATTTAATGTAGGCACATAAAAAAATCTAGAGGCGGTAATAACACGATCTCGGCGGCCAATAGACTGGTCCGTTTCTCGAGATAACACGTTCACCGAACTGAGACTTCAAAAACACGATTGTTGCATCCGCTGTGTGGTTTGTGGCACCGTCCAAACATATCATATCACTGATGTCCAATTCATGCAGTTCCTCAAAGAAATAACGTTCCAACATGTCTCTGTAGTAAATACCATTTACCGTAATGTGACGGTCATTTTCGTCGAAGTGACAGTAAGGGTATTCACTTAACCTCATAATTTTATGCCGTTCGTAAATTTATAATTTTCTGCGGTGCTTTAAGTGAACACCACTCTCGGAAATGTCATTGCGTAATTCGCTGAAAATAGGATAAACCAATAATAAATAGCCTGCGTAAACTATTCTCCATACAAAATCTGACAGTTCATTTACGAGGCGGTAAATTTCTGCAGTCTACACAGTTTATGAGGGTTTTACGTGTGTGAATACCTACCCCTTAGTGACTTTTTGCGGATGAAGTTCTGTTTCATTCAGCACATGATAGCTGTCAAATGTCCAGTAATGCATATTTTGTTTATTGAATACTAGCTGTGCCCGCAACTTCGTACGCGACGTGAGACTGTGTAATTTCCAATAAAAGAGATACTAATAGTTAAGATTCAATACCTACATGAGATAATTATACTTTTTATGATAATTTTTTTACAAAGCTTCTTGAAATACAATATGTGTTTGAAGTTCTGTTGCCTGGATCATACACAAATTTGTACCCACACCAACAATAAATCAAACAACATAATTCACCTATATCGTCTTTACTTCTTGAATTCTTCAATTCTTTACTGTAAGGTAGGTATCACCTTCACCGTAGGTACTATAACAACCGTTAAAACAAAAAAATATCAGGCACTCCGGGAGTGCAGACAGAAGTTATTACTTGAACATTTACGTGTGTAATTTTCGAATTGTCAGGAATTTTACTGCACAGGAAATATTTAAAACTGTTTTGGGAGTAAAAACAGCTAATAAAAAAGTCGACAACAGCGCCACCTATCGGATCCAAAAATATCCTATCTTTCTAGCTGCATTAAACCATGCATACAAACAAAGTTTCATTGAGATCGATTGAGTTTCTCAAAAAATCGACAACAGCGCCACCTACCGGGTCCAAAACTATTCTATCTCTCTAGCTGCATACAACCATGCACACAAACAAAGTTTCATTGAGATCGGCTGAGTTTCTCAGAAAATGGACAACAGCGCCACCTATCGGGCCCAAAACTATCCTAGCTTTCTTGCTGCATCCAACCATGCACACATACAAAGTTTCATTGAGATCGGCTGAGTTTCTCAGAAAATGGACAACAGCGCCACCTACCGGGTCCAAAACTATTCTATCTCTCTAGCTGCATACAACCATGCACACAAACAAAGTTTCATTGAGATCGGCTGAGTTTCTCAGAAAATGGACAACAGCGCCACCTATCGGGCCCAAAACTATCCTAGCTTTCTTGCTGCATCCAACCATGCACACATACAAAGTTTCATTGAGATCGGCTGAGTTTCTCAGAAAATGGACAACAGCGCCACCTACCGGGTCCAAAACTATTCTATCTTTCTGGCTGCATCCAACCATGCACACATACAAAGTTTCATTGAGATCGGCTGAGTTTCTCAGAAAATGGACAACAGCGCCACCTACCGGGTCCAAAAATATCCTATCTTTCTAGCTGCATTAAACCATGCATACAAACAAAGTTTCATTGAGATCGATTGAGTTTCTCAAAAAATCGACAACAGCGCCACCTACCGGGTCCAAAACTATTTTATCTCTCTAGCTGCATACAACCATGCACACAAACAAAGTTTCATTGAGATCGGCTGAGTTTCTCAGAAAATGGACAACAGCGCCACCTATCGGGCCCAAAACTATCCTAGCTTTCTTGCTGCATCCAACCATGCACACATTCAAAGTTTCATTGAGATCGGCTGAGTTTCTCAGAAAATGGACAACAGCGCCACCTACCGGGTCCAAAACTATTCTATCTTTCTGGCTGCATCCAACCATGCACACATACAAAGTTTCATTGAGATCGGCTGAGTTTCTCAGAAAATGGACAACAGCGCCACCTATCGGGCCCAAAACTATCCTAGCTTTCTTGCTGCATCCAACCATGCACACATACAAAGTTTCATTGAGATCGGCTGAGTTTCTCAGAAAATGGACAACAGCGCCACCTACCGGGTCCAAAACTATTCTATCTTTCTGGCTGCATCCAACCATGCACACATACAAAGTTTCATTGAGATCGGCTGAGTTTCTCAGAAAATGGACAACAGCGCCACCTACCGGGTCCAAAACTATTCTATCTTTCTGGCTGCATCCAACCATGCACACATACAAAGTTTCATTGAGATCGGCTGAGTTTCTCAGAAAATGGACAACAGCGCCACCTACCGGGTCCAAAAATATCCTATCTTTCTAGCTGCATTAAACCATGCATACAAACAAAGTTTCATTGAGATCGATTGAGTTTCTCAAAAAATCGACAACAGCGCCACCTACCGGGTCCAAAACTATTTTATCTCTCTAGCTGCATACAACCATGCACACAAACAAAGTTTCATTGAGATCGGCTGAGTTTCTCAGAAAATGGACAACAGCGCCACCTATCGGGCCCAAAACTATCCTAGCTTTCTTGCTGCATCCAACCATGCACACATTCAAAGTTTCATTGAGATCGGCTGAGTTTCTCAGAAAATGGACAACAGCGCCACCTACCGGGTCCAAAACTATTCTATCTTTCTGGCTGCATCCAACCATGCACACATACAAAGTTTCATTGAGATCGGCTGAGTTTCTCAGAAAATGGACAACAGCGCCACCTATCGGGCCCAAAACTATCCTAGCTTTCTTGCTGCATCCAACCATGCACACATACAAAGTTTCATTGAGATCGGCTGAGTTTCTCAGAAAATGGACAACAGCGCCACCTACCGGGTCCAAAACTATTCTATCTTTCTGGCTGCATCCAACCATGCACACATACAAAGTTTCATTGAGATCGGCTGAGTTTCTCAGAAAATGGACAACAGCGCCACCTACCGGGTCCAAAACTATTCTATCTTTCTAGCTGCATCCAACCATGCACACATACAAAGTTTCATTGAGATCGGTTGAGTTTCTCAAAAAAAAGTCGACAACAGCGCCACCTGTCGGGTCCAAAACTATCCTAACTTTCTTGCTGCATCCAACCATGCACACATACAAAGTTTCATTGAGATCGGCTGAGTTTCTCAGAAAATGGACAACAGCGCCACCTACCGGGTCCAAAACTATTCTATCTTTCTGGCTGCATCCAACCATGCACACAAACAAAGTTTCATTGAGATCGGCTGAGTTTCTCAAAAAATCGACAACAGCGCCACCTACCGGGTCCAAAACTATTCTATCTCTCTAGCTGCATACAACCATGCACACAAACAAAGTTTCATTGAGATCGGCTGAGTTTCTCAGAAAATGGACAACAGCGCCACCTATCGGGCCCAAAACTATCCTAGCTTTCTTGCTGCATCCAACCATGCACACATACAAAGTTTCATTGAGATCGGCTGAGTTTCTCAGAAAATGGACAACAGCGCCACCTACCGGGTCCAAAACTATTCTATCTTTCTGGCTGCATCCAACCATGCACACATACAAAGTTTCATTGAGATCGGCTGAGTTTCTCAGAAAATGGACAACAGCGCCACCTACCGGGTCCAAAACTATTCTATCTTTCTAGCTGCATCCAACCATGCACACATACAAAGTTTCATTGAGATCGGTTGAGTTTCTCAAAAAAAAGTCGACAACAGCGCCACCTGTCGGGTCCAAAACTATCCTAACTTTCTTGCTGCATCCAACCATGCACACATACAAAGTTTCATTGAGATCGGCTGAGTTTCTCAGAAAATGGACAACAGCGCCACCTATCGGGTGTCGGTTTCTCGTTGTCGATGACGCGGTGTCGTTTTAGAAGTAACCCAAATTCATTGATTTCTTCCCATCTAAAAGTGTCCAACGCGCCTTAAGAAGTAATAACTTCAAAAAAAAAACCTTGAACTCAATTTCTATAATATACACCACCACCACCATTATGTACGATTGTACGTCCATCAGCGCACGTCATCAGCCACCTGCGCATTTCCTCAGAAACACATTGGCGTTGTTGATTACATTTTACATACCCATTCATGTCGCATACTTCTCTTTCGTTTCACTTAATTCGGAGAAAACACCACGCAGTTTTTTTTTTACATGAACGTGCTTGTGCGATGTGCGCCACCCAACCACCCCAAAGCAGAACAACGAACAAGAACCGCGGCTGCTGATAAAGTTCGATTTGAGAAAATAAATTTATTTTTTTCGTGTTAGATTTTAGGTTGTAGCTCAGCTTCTAGAGTACATAGAAAGCTGATTGATGGCTTGAAATAACTGTGAAAGTGTTGGCTCTCCTAAGGATTTTATTTTGTTTGCATTGATTAAGAATTGTTTGAGTAATGGCGAGATGAAGGCAGTAAAGTTAGTAAAAAAAACACATTTTGGTCAAAAACGCTCCCAAAAAATAGGCTTGACAATGAAAGGAATAGCCTATGTGTTGCTCAAAATCTTAACTAACATTTCAAAAAAAGTTTCATCAAAATCTGTGCAGTAGTTTTCACGTCAACCGCGAACATAGAAAACGGCTACAGTTTTATTATATTTATAGATTAGCCCATCAATTAAGTGTGGAAAATGATTTTAAGTTGTGAGTTGTGACATTTCAGTCAGCTATTCTGCTGAATTTGCTGAGTATTGCTAAAGATGTGTTTGTTTCAGCCACCCACCGATTGGAAGTCGTTTTCATGGTGTTTTCGTGAAAAGCGACTCGTTTTCAAAACTGAAATATGTATGAGAAAACGTCTGTTTTCGATTAAATTTTCGAGTGCTTTCGCGAAAGCCCGGTTTTCGTCTCGGTGTGAAAAGATTATAAGCCGCTTAACCAAAAATGCGCTTCATCGCTGAAAATTGGCGTTAACGCTCTTAAAGTTGCGACAACGAATTCGGAATTTCAGTGCTAAATTTTAATTAGTTGTAAGCGTTGTTCCTTCGCCAAGATGAAAATATTGATTTTACTGAATATCTTGACATTGACAGTTTGGTAATCGGTTTAAGGATGCGATTACTTCATACGCGCAAATAAAACACAAGTCACTTCGATCACAATTTTATTTCTACGTCTGCCTTCTATCACTGATTTACTTCGACTGCCTCTTCATCTATATGAAAATAATAGAAAAACTTGGCGCAACTGAAAAATAATGTTCACTTTAATCTGAGCCAGTACAAATTCAGACTCTTCACGTCATATAAATTACGTAAGAGCAATCAAACAAGGCACGCTTAAAGACGTTCAATGATGTCTGACCTTTGCCAGCTGAGTAGCTTGTGCCAATTTGTTTCTTAAAACAGCCAGCGGCTGGTATTTCGAGCGCACCCAATATTTAAGCTGGTGACAGTAATGTTACCGATCAGGTAATTTTTGACAAGCATTTATTTTCACTGTTGCTATTACCTATTGATTTTGACAGCGCGGGAAAAGTCCTTCTCGGTCTGAACTGTAGTAACAATTTCCAACCGCACTTATTCAAAAAGAGATCCTTTAAGTGAAAGACATTCTCGGGCTAACTATCCGGAATTCAACTTCGGACTTCACAGTCAATTTAGCCAATGCTTGTATTACTTGCGGTTCACAATGTTTTAGCTGTGTAAAACCGAGAAGTGAGACCCCTGCATGATTATGTTCAAAACCACCATTCATTGTGATACGACGGCAGGCAGGAGCAGGACTTTTGGAACAGAGCATCTGTGTGCTTGTTTTTGCTTCCTTTGGTGGCTGCTGCTTCTCTGCTCGGCTATGTAGATAGGGCGTCGGGCATGCTATACTCGATACACATACACCCAGATATATATTTACTCGCTCGTTTATGGTCATAGCTATGCGCACAACTATAGCGTATAGACTTGGGGGAGTTTTATTCCATGGAGAGTGGTAGTATAAACATTTGGCACTAGACTCATGGTTCAAAGTGCCGCGATGTCGTGCTTTACAGCTTTTGTTGCTTTGTTTTGTTATCCTGCGCGCGTGCTTCCTCTCACCACACTTACGTGGTAGTTGGGTAGGTAGGAGTTTCTCACACCTACGTCGGACAGCGACGACTACGACGATGGCGATGACGACGACAAGACCACTTTTTTCACACCCCATCCTTTACTCTTCGTCTCCCCGTGAACTGCTTTCGGTTCGGTAATTTTTTTTTCCCTTTGCTCTAATTTTTATTTTATTTTTTGCTGTTCGTTCGTTCTCCGCAAGGCGTGGGGTTTTATTTGAGGGTGGCTTTGGGGTGATTTTTTTTTTCTCTCCACTGGGTTTTCAAATATTTTTTTTTTCCTTTGTACATTCTTTTTTGCGCCTGTGAGTTACTCTCCGCACCGTTAGATATTGTGTGTTGCCGCGCTGTCGACATCATCGCTTCTGGGCAAGAAGGGTGTTGGGTGGATAGAGGAAAGCTTAGCAGCAGCGTGTGATGGTTGTTTTCATCCCAGAACGGCAGTTTCAAGTTAAAGTCGCCAATACACACGTGGGACGGAATAAAGGGTGGTGGCATGGGCGATAGGATAAGTATCTGCTGCGACGATATGGTAACCTCTGTTGTATAAGGGTCGTCGTCGGCGGCGGCTATTCTCTCATCCCGCATCCCTCATCCCTCATCCCTTTTGGAGGTGATCCTCATAGATACACACACATAGAGATACACAGAGAGATACACTTGTGTATGCCAGCGAGTGGGAGCAAATTGTGCTGGCTGGCGCTGGCTGATGGCAGTCGTGCCGTTGTATAGAAAAGGTTCGGCATAGAGAGAAATCAGATGCCGGAGCACGGCTAAAGGCACACAGGCAGTGTGGAGCTTTTCACAGTCATCCCATCGTTGGAGTCGTTGAAGTCGTGGTTGTTGTCGTCGTCGTCGTCGTTGTCCTCGTCAGTGTCGGTATCGGTGTCGGCTCTTTTTAGCAGGATAATGTTTCAGTGATTTCGGTATTTCGATTCGGTTTAGTTCAAAGGATGACTTCTTGCGGTAAGGAAGTGTTTCGGACTTGGCTCCTCGGTGATTGCCAGTAGTGGCGAGCGAGTTTAATACTACAGCATTACCCATCGCATATTGGTGGTGGATTTTATTATTTTTTGTTTGTTTTTGAGTGAAACACTTGAAACGTGACCAAACTGGCAGTGAAGTGCGACATGTGAAATATGAATTAAAGAAAAATTACAAAAAAAAAAAAATTCTCTATAAATGTCTATCTCGACATAGATTGTGATTTAGAAATTAAATTTAAAAATAAAATGACTGCAAAACGCGAAAAGGATTACGCAAAAAATAAAACAACCACTGGTAACCACTTTTTTTTTTGTAATGACATTTCCCAAATGAT
This sequence comes from Cheilosia vernalis, assembly GCA_949126925.1. Lineage (NCBI taxonomy): Eukaryota > Metazoa > Arthropoda > Insecta > Diptera > Syrphidae > Cheilosia > Cheilosia vernalis. The sequence goes on from OX421362.1 coordinate 12,490,039, forward strand.
GTCAAATGCTTGACGATTACTCATTGACGATAGCTGTCCATGGGCTAGGTGCGGACATTTATCCGCAACGAAACTGTGATGGTGCGGTATATCTCTGGCATGCAATGCGTTTCACATTGTTGCCTATCCCTGATAATGTGGATGCATCCTTATCAGTGTTCGACGATATTTTGTGCACACATACGGTGCGGTTTCGAGATTAGAGACGCACCTCCTGATGGAGTCTGATTAGGATATGAGTTTGTTCTTTTTTTTGGCAGGGATTAGCGGGCGTGTTTTGAACATTAATTTAGCTGAGGGTCGGTTTAATTTTCAGTGAGCTATTCAATAAGTGTTGACCGTTAAATTTTTGGAATTGCAGTTTCAATTGAGTCATATGAATCGATTTCTGAGGACTGCAATGCTTTTGTGCTATAGGGGTTACGGTTTTCAGTTCAAAGAGGAATATTTATTTCTTGTAACGGTTACATTCCAATATTTACTGCGGACATAGTTCAAACCAGATGCCAACTCCATAAAATAGATAACGAAGTGCATTTGGCGATTGAAATGCGTCGGCAGTTGGTTTTTCCTAGCGGCTTGTAGAACTATGGCAGTAAGAAGCGTGAATGTTTTGATCAACTGACACACATTAAAAAGTTAGCCTGTCTTAGGATGTCCTTGCTAAAAGCTTCAAAAACCACTTTCAAGACAGTGAATGCTTTTCTAGTATGTATTTTATAGTTGTGTTAAAACGACGATCCTTTAAATGGTCACGTAACAGCTGTCTCTTACGACTTGGACCGTACCAAAGAATCTGCTCCGCACTTATACATGATGTTCCATCAGATTTGCTGATATGGACTTCACTCTTTCCAATTCAAGATGTTGGTCGCATGATGATAGTAATAGTAGATAGGTTACTATTTGTTGTGTGTTTAGTTCTTATTTTAAATTCTTCGAACTTGTAGGTATTTTTGTTAGCTTCTAAGATACCTATACATCATCTGCAGGCATTCTTAAAGGGTTGTAGGTAGGGCTTTCCCAAGAGTATTTAAATCGAAACAGCTCAGGGTGAAGCATTATAAATTATTACAATACAAGGAGGGTTGTCTGTCATTGACCTGGAACGATACGTGTGTAGTTTTTCAGTCGACGAACGACGTTGATTTGTCGCGTCTCGCACACGATTTATTTATTTATTAAATTTTAGCAATCACGCATTTACTAATTTTGGACACACATGTAGCTATATTCGCATTCTTACAAAATATTAACTAGGTACGACCTGTGGGCAGAGAATATATCTGTAAGCCCTCTGCTTCCACTGTTTTGTGTACGACACTGCGTTATGTGTCAATTTGACAAACGTGACGTTATAGTGGCTGCATTCGTCGACATTCGACGCACTTCGTTTTATGAATGTACCCGAGAATCGTTGCAAAGGTACCTACGGTCCGTTATGCAAGAAATGACATTTGTTTTCTTGTTCTTTTTAAACCAGTTTTATTTCTTTCGATAGCTATTTTTTTTTGTGAATTTTCGGTAAGACTTTAAGAATAAACAGAACTTAGTCGTTAAAGTATGTGAAGGGAACGTCCCGGTTTTATTTGAAAATAAGAATGAAGAGCCTGTGAATTTTACATTAATTTAAGCCGTTGCTCAAATGACTATTAATCACTATTAATTCACAATTTGTAAAAACACACGCTCTTGTAAGTACGCATTACTTTGTCAGAGACTCATTTGTGGTGTAACCGACGCGAGAAGCAGTTACTAGTTATTGTAAAGGAAAACTCAACAAAGAGATTACGATGACACGTATTTCCCAACGTATTCTTCTCCAAATATAAAATTAAATAAAGTGTTTCCTGCGTTTTGCATAGGTAGCTTATCTTCCTATATGCGTTTGCGAATAGTCGCAGCTGATTCTTGCATTAATTTTTCCATTTGACAGGAAATATGATATATGATTCGCCTGGCATTCAGATGAGTAAATCGGGGAACTAGAAACAAACGAAATGCGAATCGCTTGTAGTTTGTTAGCTATAAGGGATCGGATAGGTATCCCAAGCATAGTACGATTCGCTCGAAATTCTAAGCGGTTGCTATAATTCGGATATTAATAGGAAAATACTAAAAGACGAGCAAGGAGATGAGGGCACTCTTCTTGTTATTGAAGGAAATATAGGTAGTTGACTTTGGGACAAATATGTGTAAGAGTAAAAATGATTTTCTTCAAATGATTACTTGATGTTTAAAAACGGCTGCCATAAAAAATGGAACAAGAGCTAATTGTGCGTTGATGCATGAGCGGTTTCTTACCAAAAAGTTATTCATTACTGCTTGGAGAGTTGAGACAGGAATAGCCGCAATTGTTTCTCGAATGGATTTAGTTCATTCAAATTTGTTGCTATTTAAATCGAAATAGGCCTCGTCAGACATAAAAAGACAGTTCAATATGTTTCCGTCCTCTTCCACCATTGGAAGCATATTCTGCCAAATTCCAAGCGAATCGGCAAGTCTGCTGCGTTCAGTTTGTTGGCCATTTGAATTTTATACGGGAATAAGTCCGAATCATTGTGCATAATTGACTGCAACGACTGTCTGTGTATACCCATTTGAGCAGATAATCTTCTTATCGAAAATCTTGGATTGTTTTATATGGCAGCAGCTATAGCAGCGATTGTTTCCTCTGTCTGAACCAAAGGGTTTCGATGGCAAGGTCTCCTTTCGACTGTCCCATGATCGGCAAAATTATTAACAAGTCTCATTATGGGCCATCTGCTCGGAGGATTTCCGCCAAACGTGCGCCTATACTCTCTTTGAACCGAAACTACGGACTCCAGTGCGTGATAGCGGCGGACAATCCAAATTCTTGTTTCAGTGTCCCAGCTGTCCACTTTTGTTAAATCTTAAAATCAATCTGCAAAATAAAAATAAAAATTAGCCAGATCAAATAGAAAAAAAGTTATTACATTTTTTTTGGTAGCGGCTTTCATCAGCCACCATGTATGTACAATGTACATTGTACATGCCGTCGACTAGGTGCACTGGTTATTGCGGTTAAATGTTTACCTTTGTCGTCTCAAAACCGAATTGACCTTTGGTTTTTGTGTAAAATACTGATTTATTGAAAGAGTTTTAAATTATACACTAATCTGCAACAGCCATTCAGGTTAGGGTCGGGCCGGCTAACTACTGAATTCTAAAAGAAAATATTGCCATCTAGCCTCTAGCCCACAGTTGGGTACATACGTTATAACTGATGTCCTTTTACTGCACCAGTAACAATGGAAATTCTGTACTATACAGATTATTGACTTAAAACTGGAAAAGCGAATAAGAAAAACATTTGTTTTCACCTGTAGACAATAATTGTAAATAAAATACAAACATTTGACAGGCACCACTTTTTCGAGGTCGGACACATTATTGTTTCAGTAAGTTAATGTTCGGCTGCTTGTGGTTGATCATATTTGAATATACACAACAAGCCAGGACAATTTTCCCAAAACAAAGATTTGCACTAGTTCTCAACAAGTGCCTAGCTTTCAGATCTATTGAATAAGATCAAAAGTTACATGAAGACGCCGAAATGAGGTTAGGTCCTTTACTTTTGTAGTAAGAATTGAAAATACCGTCAAAATGGCAGTGGTGGGGACTCGCAGAGAGACACACTTACGAAAAAGTTAGGGAACGCTTTTGTAGTAATCTATGAAAAATGGCAGATACACAGTTGAAAAATTCAAAAATTGGTACGAAACGTCGTTAAAATTTTTGATAAGCTCAAAGATATTGCTATCAAAGTGATTCGGAACTTCTTTTTGATGAATCCGCATATTTGAAAAAGTTTACATGGTACTGATAAGCTGCAAGCATTCAAGAAGAGGAAAAGGCGACGCTGCATTGAAAATGACATGGAGCAGATTGTTTCTTTTAACAGAAAGAAAGAATTTCGTTGCCACTATCGAAATCGAAAATAATCTTGAGGAGAACAATCAATATTATTTTTCCGCCTGTTGATACCACTTTAATACGCAAAAAACCAAAACAAATGCACGCATATGCCAAATGGGATAACAAACCTCAAATCAGCTGTTAATTGTAAGGTGACTGACAGCTTTACCACTTCTTACACCAAGAAATTTTTTGAGTGAAAATTCGTAAGATTCTCAGTGGAGGGGTAATATCTTGCTCTCTCGATGACGCTCTCTTTAACGATTTTTTTGAGTTAGGGAACGGCAATGAGTAAAAATTCGTAAGAATTAGTAAAAATTCGTAAGATTTAAAAGTAAAGGAACCGACCTATGGTGTTGAAAGTGGCACAAACGACGCCTTGTTTTGTTTAAAATTGGAAGCCGAATTTGTTGATTGAAAATTCGTAAGATTCTCAGTGGAAGTGGAGGGGCAGTATCTTGCTCTCTCGATGACGCTCTAATTTACGAATTTGTTGGGTTAGGGAACAGCAATGAGTAAAAATTCGTAAGAATTAGTAAAAATTCGTAGGATTTAAAAGTAAGCGAGCAGACTTTTGTTGAAAGTGGCACAAATGACGCCTTGTTTTGTTTAAAATTGGAAGCCGACTTTTATCAAAAAATATTTATCCGCAAAATAAAGAAATTTGGAAATCTTCATGAGAAACTTTTGTTCAAATTAAGGTTCTGCAAATTTAAATATGATCCTTGTGAGCCCTTTACACCCACCCCGAGTAGTCTAACAGCTTAATGCAAGCTGTGGACAGGCGGCCTTACGTAATGCGAACTTATTTGTTTTGCAAAAGATAAAGCTGTCACTGTGAATGTTTCGAGAAGCAGGGACTAGGCCTATTTGCTTTAAACTTGTTTCATCAGTATCGCATGCATTGAATCTGCTAATTCGGCGGGATTACAATTATACACAGCCCTCCTTACCAGCAAATAGTTTCACTTAATATGCCCAATCCTTTATTTAACCACTTCATTGGAAGCAAAACCCTATATTCATCAAATCTCTGTTTCAGGTCTCGGAATATCACAACCCGGCGCACTGCTTAATTCGAAAACAATCGGCTTAGTTACCTCTACACAAAATGTAAGCTCTAGTCAGGAAGTTACAAAACGCACCAATAAACCTCTAATGGAGAAGCGCCGAAGAGCACGTATCAATCAGAGCCTGGCCATCCTAAAGGCCCTCATCTTGGAGTCAACGAAAGCAAATACCAAAGGAGCTGATGGACAAACTAAGCACACAAAGTTGGAGAAGGCTGACATTCTGGAATTGACAGTTAGGCATTTTCAGCGACATCGAAATCTAGATGATCCCAGTGAGTAGACATCATAATCAACTTCTTCTTAGCAGGTATTTAATTCTACCTTCCAATTCCTTTAGCGATCAACAAATACAGAGCCGGATATACAGACTGTGCGCGCGAAGTTGCCAGATACCTTGCCACTCCTGAACCTCCGCCTCTTCCAAATCTTCCATCTTTGGCTGATCCTGGCTCAAAAGCTCGACTCTTACGCCATTTAGATCAGTGTATTGTGGAGATCGATGTAGAAATATGTCCGCATACAACAGCGTACGCAGATAGTCCGTCTAGTAGTTGCTTCGAGATCAACTGCGCCAAAAAACCGTAAGTGGAAAGAGAAACCCGAATCAGTAACAGAACTGAACTTAGTTTAAATTTCAGGCAAGACGATAACTCATTAGACTACAGCAGTCAGGACTCAAATCCACTGGATTTTAGTAAGGCAACCAGGGTTAATGTAGCAGCTCATACGATATCGTCGACGTCTTCGGAGCATGCGACCACTCAGGTATATACTGGTTTTGGATAAAGAGACATTTTACTCACAGATGATACCATATCTTTTAGGATGAAAATAATAACCGTGGCCAGGAAATGGATGCAACAGATAGCAGTGTAGACAATCTCCGAATACCCATGGCAACGTCTTCAGGAATGATCGACGTGAACTCCGGCCTTGGTGCAGGAGATATTCGAAATAAAGTGAGTATGCGTCACACAACACACAGACTATCGTATTCAAGCTAGCCTTTTAGCGATATCAAACGAAAACAGGGTGAAACTACCTTCAACCCTCCTCCAACCATCCTACAATTGTAATAGTAAATTCGACTTGATTATATTTTCCAGCCCTGCACCCTGGATGGATATAAGAACCTCAAAGTGGGCGATCCAAATAACGTGCTGGTTTTACCCCCGCACTACATGCAATTAGCAGCCGCCTTAGGACTCAGCACGCAGCCAATTGTTGATCCCATCGCGACACGAACTGACTTCGAACGACTTATTGAATTGAATCGAAATCAATCGGCGTCCATTGTCAGTGAAAAATTGGAAAACTATGACAAATGTTCAATGGAATTGCATACGGATGAGGGTAGTGCTACATCAAATCCAGCAATGCTGCAAGCGTCATCGATTCCCACCTCACTAATTGCTCCCAATTCACGTGGACATAGCCCCATCATTACCGAACATCACATGGAACAGCAGCAACATCAGCAGCAGCAACAGCAACAGCACTCCGCACAAGCACTCATCGGACAATCAACTTCATCGGAAATCGATGTTGACATTGAAAAAAACCCCACGACCCCGCCTCCTACACTTTCTACGAAATCAATAAGCGTTATCGACGACGGTGACAACGATATGAATATGGACAACTCGGATCAGAATCAAAATAATCAAAATTATCTGAATCGGCAAGAGGGTGGCGGCCCCTACGCTGTCGAATCGAGCCAAATGGATGAGAATATGTGGCGCCCTTGGTAGAGACGACTAGTAAAGACGAACGTCTAATGAATGAGAATGTAAATTATTCAGTTGTTCGCAGGAGGTGGAGTTCGGAGTAACAGCAAACCAAAGTCTTTGCTGTGTATTTCCAGCTTTCGAGTTAAGTTACCACTTCTGAAACTGTGCCAAAGGAATGCTAACCCGACTTTATGTTTATGTAAAGTTGTTCTATTTTATTTCGAATCCTAGACCGAAATCAACAAAATAATTATATAAATTAACCTTATCCACCGTCTGTCTACATGCATTTAGCGTTATAACAAGTTTGTCTTTATTTTTATAATAATTTACTCGGTTATGTTGTTGTTACTAGATTCATTATTTCTCGACAGTAAGCAAAAAAAAAAATAATAATAATAATTAAATAAGTAAAAATAGAGGCTTCTAATGTAAATTATTAGATAGCTACTTCATTCTGTGAACATTATTGATTATATATTGTTAAATATTTATTTGAAGTATAGCATAATGAAATGAGAGAATTTAAATAAATTGATAAATGAAACTAATTAAGGAATATTATATAATATACATACGTAGATATGTACATGCTAAATGCTAAATGTGTATCAATAAAGAACTATTTCTTAAATGTTAATTTTTATTGATTTATTTATTCGTATAGGTATAGTGTTTCCGAACAGGCACAACACTGATACCGGTCAACGAAGTAAAATACCCATAGGAATATACCTAGATTTCCAAGAAGGCAACACGCGCTCTTATGATATGCAAGAGCTTAGCAGGAAAGTCGTGCTGATGTAGCCCAATTATCCTGTGATGGATGTACATTGCAATTGTGAGGCCTATGATCACATATACGGAGCTGTAGCGAACCAGTCTAGTCACAACAAGAGACACTCTTAGTAAAGTGCAACGATTGGTGTGCCTATGCGTTACCGGAGCAATGCGTACACGCCCAACTTCAGCCGTACACTAGTCGGCATAAGTATTTTGACAAAATAAAAATAGTGAATTTTTGCGTTTAACTTTTGAACAGCTTTGTAGAATTCCTTCTAATTTTTTCCTTTTTATATATAACTAATTCAAACTTAAAAATAAAAAAACCAAGATATTTTCATAGCAACGTAAAAAGATATAAATTAATTTGTAATTTCATGTGATGGCATAAGTATTTTGACAAGAATGTAAAACTAAGAAAACATTGTTTAAACTTAACAAAAGTAATGAAATGAAGACTAAGTTAGTGAAATGTATATCCTCCTTTGGCTTCAATAACTTTTTGAAGGCGCCTTGGTACCGAATCCACTAAATTTTGGAGAATCTCTGGAGATATCTCTTCCCAAAGAGAAGTGATCTCAGAAATTGTCTCCTCCATTGTTTTATTTAACGAAACTGTTCTTTTGCGTTTCAAAAGAGACCAAACGTTTTCTATAATATTTAAAGCCGGACTTTGAGGTGGCCAGTCCAAAGTGTTTACCCCAACATCTTTCAAAAATGTAAAAATCTTTCGCGCTTTGTGGCACGGGGCGTTATCCTGTTGCAGGATAAATGAATCCCCAATAAGCCTTTCTCCAGAAGTAAAGGCATTATCATTTAGGATCATTAATAATTGGTCTTGGTTCATCGAGCCGGTGATAGGAACCAAGTCAACCAGTCCATTATACGCCGCAAATCCCCATAACATGACAGAGCCTTCGCCATGGCTCACTTTTGACAAACGGGTCGTTTCTTTTGCGTAACTACCTTTGCCAATCTTACAAAAAAATTGTTTTATGAAGAGTTATACTCAAAGGATCTTTCATCTGTCCATAAAATGCTTCTCCAAAACTCCTTTGGCTTGTGCAGATGTTCCTGTGCGAAGGCCAGTCTTTTAAGCTTGTTTGCCTTCGATATATATGGCTCTTCTTAGCTTTAATTGTCTTAAAATCTCCTTTCTTCAAACGTCGTCGGACAGTGCGCTCACTGATTGGGTTCTTCTCCGTCAAATTCCATTGATCTGCAGTAGATTGAGGCCTCAGAAAAATGTTTTTCTTAAATTCCCGTAGAAGGACTCGGTCTTGAGCGGGCGTTGTTTTGCGCTTAGCTCCTGATCTCGTTAAGTTACTTATGTCGTCATGTTTTTTAAACTTATTAATTTTATAGTGCACAGTTTGACCCGACACATTAAACTCTTTTGCAATGTCTTTTACTGCCGTTCCAGCGTTAAACTTTGCTACCATCGAAGATCTGGTAACGAAACTCAACTCTGCCTTTTTACCTATGCTTTATAACACCTTTTAATCATTATATGTGTTTTTTTATCAGCGTTTATGATCAATTAAAGTTAAATACAAAAGTTGTTTGGCTTTAACGTGCTCAAAAGTGCGAACATATTTTCTAAAAGGTTCCGTCAAAATACTTATGCGCGCAAAAATTTGTTGTCTCCATGAATTCTTATCAGCACAAAGAGAATGGAAAAGGTAAACGGTACAAAATTTGGCAAACATAGAGCTAAAAATAACTCCTCTACACCTCATGGTTGAGGATACGGCATATAAACCAATTCTACGGAGAAGTGCAATAGTTCAAAAGAATGATGTATGGCTCGGAAAACTTCCACTTCTAGCTATGCCCAGAGATGATGGCATCAGGAAATTCAATTTCGAGAAGAATTTTGTTGAAATCTACAACATTTATTTTAACTCAACTTATTTATTTGTGGTTAAAGCTTAAATCTAATTGTCTGAACTTGTAATCTATTACTTTTATACTACTTACTTTTTGTTTCATAACCTATTTGCACTATTTGTCAATCTTAACCTTTTTCTCACTCTATTAAATCTGAAGGCAAACCAAGTCGACGTCTTTTTATCGTCCCTTTTTATTAGCATCCTTGAATATTTAAACAAATTTCATAACGAAGCTCGGCAACAAGAAAAACTGGAGCAATGAATCCACGATTTATGGACTGAGCCACCACACTGTAAAATGGTATACAGATGGATCAAGAACGTAGAACTGGTGCAGGAACTATGTAAACACTACGAATCCATGGGCAAATGTACCAGCATCTTTCAAGCTGAAATATGCGCCACAGGTAGTTGCGTTCGAATCATCCTCAAGAAAAACTACAAAAACTGTATTACAGCAGTGATGTCAGATAGTCAAGCTGTCATCATGGCACTTGACGACTGTATCATAAAGTCAAAGCTTGTATGGGAATGCATGCACAAGCTTAACAAATTAGGTAAAAACAACAGAGTAACCATTTGCTGGATACCTGGTCACACCGGCATCAAGGGCAACGAGGCTGCGGATGCTCCGGCAAGACAGGGCGCGGAGTAGCCATTCATATGGCCTGAACCATTCTGCGGAATAGGGGAACACACCCTACGAGAAAGTTTAGCAAAATGGAAAAAGAAAAAAGAACCGCAACTTTAAAAAATACCCAAGGCCTGAGGCAAGCTAAGAAACTTATAGGGAACTAAAATCTAAAAGATTCAAAGTATGTATCGGCCTAGGCAAAAACAACCTAAGAATTCTAACAGGTCTCCTAACGGAACACTGTAGACTTAAAGAAGACATGAGAAAACTGGGCTGTGATGAGAGCGCTGAAACCCCAGACCACATTCTGGAATCCTGTGGAGCACTAACCCACAAGAGGATTAAACATCTGGGCAAGTACCAGTTACTAGATAAGGACATACAAACCATAAGACCCACTACTCATTCTCAGATTCATAAGAGAAACTGGACTGGATGAAGTGCGCTAAAGTTGATATTTTCGCCAAGGCAAAGACAGAGCAAACCCTCAAGCACGGTTCTCAATGGAACTGTGGGCTCGAACCTTTCCAAGGTATTAGCAGGGGCACAATAGACCACAAAGTTGCAGTGCACTAGGCCCTCTCTATTATTATTATTATAGTGTTTTCGAAACACTGCTAATGAATTGCTTAGCAAAATGGAAATAGTTGCATTTAAAGTTGCTCAAAAGAGAGTAGGTACACACATGGGGACTTACTGTTTACCCACCTAAACCGTATGTATGTGACATCTTTTTAAGGAAAACCAAATCATTCTCATTGCACAATAAGAAGGGCAGGTTCCTCTGTTGTCTTCGTAAAATGTTGATTAAGGAAACCGTATTACAAAATCTGACACTTTCATTCGCCCGTTTCCCTAATTCACTCCAATTATTACAAAGGAATAGAATAAATAGGAGCCTGTGCATGCTCATACTGTTTTTTACTGGGCTGTGAAATATTCTCAAGCAGTATAAAATTGCTGCCGAATTACCGCATCCGTGAGCGTGCCATAATGTCACTGAATGGATTTTACAAGGAAAACAATCAGGGCTATCGTGAACAAAATTCCCCCCGGAATATTCCCCATTTTTCAAAAATAGGTATCGGCAATGATTTTCGAAAAACGGAAAAAATTCCCCCCGGAATAAATTGGTATCGCGAACAAAAATTTCCCACGGAATTTGATGGGATTCCCTCCGGAATATTTCCTTTGAAAATTTGTAGGTGTAAATTCAAAACGTAAGCAGTTTGTACGGTTTAAAGTTGGAAGTTTGCGATTTTTTGGCGTTTTTATTTGTAAACTTCAAACAACAGATAGAATAAATTGCAGATTGAAAACAAATAAACGGATATTTAATCAAATTTCATGTGTGTTTCTGTTTTAAGTGGAGAGCAACAATTTGTATGTACTTGGTATTGGTGTATTGACCCTGTAGTATTGGTAAAATCTAATAAAGAAGGAATATGTTATAACTATCTATATTGCAAAAGGTATTTAATTTCTACTTACAACGCCCGTGGTAACTCTAAGGGATTTGATTTATCTCTTAAAGATCTTCTATTTAGTTTCACTTATTTTTTTTTTATTTTTGAATTGCTTACTCGGCCAGAAATCTAAATGCTGCGTTGTGCATTTTGAATTTTTTTCTAGTTTTAGCAATCAAACACTTTCTTTGCACTTTAATACTAAAATACTAATATGTAAATCGAATTCGCGACTTTACAATTGATGAAATTATCAAAACTAATTGTTTTCTAACAAATATTTGCAAAATATTCCCAAATATGAGCCCAATTGACAATTCAAAATCACAATTGATATCTGTCAACGCCTTCGAAAAATAACTTCGAAAATTCCGGGGGAAATAAATTCCCATGGAGATTCACGATACGAGGAATATTTTCCATGGAACAAAAAATTTTCGGGGGGAATTTTTTTCCCTCGGAATTGCCGATAGCCCTGAATAACAAATTCAGTCACGTGTTACTCGATCACGGATGCAGTAATTCAACCCCTGTAGTTCCACAACAATCGAACACTAGTTTTCAACGAGAATAGGGTTGACTATAATAAAACAACAATTTTAAAATGTGTAAATATATAATATATTTATACGTTGTATATATTTTTGTTAAAAAAAAAAAAAAAAAACGGAAGAAAACAAAGAAATAAACCTCACGAAACATACCTAATGTGATGGATAAATAAATAGGAAAAATACTAAATACAAACATTCACACCTAGTTGCTAAAAGTATAAGAAGATGCATGCTAATACAGAATAGTGCCATGCTATTTGGATTTGAACGAGCTGTTCAGTGTCTTTCGGGGCGCTGACTGTCGCTGTCTTGCCAGGAACGTTTGCCCTTGACCCATGAGCATGGCGAGCTTTGTGTCGACTGCATCTCGTTGGGCATTAATACCGAGTCTGCCGTAAAGAAAGGAAGAACAAAAATAAAGATAAATTTTATTTAAAGCGTTGGATTTCACTGTTTACCTGTAGAATGCCGTTGTCATAAGTTGTTCCTCCATTAGGCTCATTCCGGTTTTGCTTTCCGGCTCGCTGTCTTGACTCTTTTCAAGACCAATTGTTTCGATAACTGAAAAAAAAATCCATCAGTGTTTCTATGCGCTTAGAGAAGTAAAATTATAATAAATTACCACTAGCTACTCGGGGATCAAGATTCTTGATCACTTCCTTCGCCTTTTCCACGCATTTCCGGTACTTGGCATCGAACGCTAGTAGTTCCTGTTCCCTTGCGGTTACCGTGCTCTCCAATTGGGTGACTTTAGTTTGTAAATTCGTATTTTGTTGCAATGACTCTTCAAGTTGTGATGCTAAAAGAAAAGGAACTCAAATATTAAGGGGAAACGCGCCGGAGGGGTCACTTACTCTTTTGTTCATTAAGCTCGATCAGCTGCTTCAGGTGTTTATCAACTTCACCACTAAATGTATACCAGTTACTGACAGATCTTTAAAAGCAAACAACTAGCCTTACCCTTTAAGTTTGGGATCAATAATCGTAGAAGCTAGCTTCAAAGAGAGAATCTGTTCATTTGCTGATTTGAGCTGTTCCCTTAGGTTCTCGTTGCGTTTGTTGGCATCATCAAGGAGTTGCTAAAAATTGAGAAAATTGCCTTCGAAACAAGAGGGTTTATACGAATAAATATAATTTCCTACCGCTAAGGCTGTCTGTCCACCCTGACCTTCACGTAAGATCTTGTTTTCGGCTTCAAGACGTTCAATTTTCTCTATCAATGCCGGCGACTGCAGTTCTTTGGACATTGTATTACCGCTGTCTAAAATAAATACACCAAGTGAGGTTAAGCATTCGAGTCACTGCCATCCACACACAATTTGAATCAAAATAATCCTAATACCAACAAACGGTTGGGGGGGTATTTCGCGTTAAATAAATATCTGCAAATGGGGGCTGGAATTATCAAGCACAAACTGCAATAGACTCTACACTTCATGGACTTAACGTTCTTCACATAGACTCAATAACCTAGTCCAAACTAGATACATATCGAACTTTATAACCCCGTGCTCTTTGTTTCCAATTCCTTGAATAGAAAATAGAAAACGCATACCTTTTCTGGTTGACAGCTCTCCGCACTTTAGTTCGTCAACAGCTTCGCGCAAATTGTCTCTTTCCTTTAACAAACTCTCTTTCGCTCTTTGCAATGCACTCAAGTTGCTTTCAAGATTTTTGTTATCGAATTCTAGTTTCACATTCTTGCTCAGTTCAAAGTCAAGCTTCTTATGCAGTTCTTGGATCTGAAAAAAAAAGAGTTATAAAGAAATTTTTGAAGAAACAAACAAAAATCCTTGGCTCACTTCTTTTTTGTAGAGCTCTACTTGCCCTTTAACAGTTGCAAACTTTTTAGCGTCCTCTTCGAAAGCTGCATTCTGTTGCAAGTATTCAGCACTGCGATCCTCCAGCATTTTGATTTGCTTCTTCAAGTCGTTGTGATCCTCCAGCTTCTTTTTGTATGTAATCAGTTGATCTTCGCAAAGTTTTAATTTATCGTTCGATTCGCGAAGAATATCAACCTCATCCTTCAGCTGAGATAATTCTGCTGTGTGTTGCTGTACGAGTAAAAAACAAGTCGATAAGTATTGATTGAACAAATATTTTTAACATTGAATCAACCACAACGAAGGAAAATAATTCAATTAGCTAGGTACCGTAAGTTCCTCAATTTTTTGCTGCAGTGCTGTTAATTCTTTTTCCTGTTGTTGGGTTTTCATTTTCAGGTCTTCTCGAGCCGTCTCCGATTGAAGTAGTTCCTCTTTTAATAGATCCATTTGCCGACGCAGTTCGTTGTAGCGTGCTGAGCCTGGTTGCATTGGCCCAAGGGAAGTACCGTCCTCGCCGATTGTGGCAGAATGCTCGTGTTTCTCCATTTCTATTTGGAGCTTCGCTAACTCTTGCTGAATGACAGTTTTCTCCTCAACTAAAAGGACAATCTGAAATGGCAGGAAGTAGTGATACGAATATATTCAACACAAACCGGTGCGAGTTACCCTTTTTTCGGCTTCGAAACACTTTTGTGCCAAAGCATCACGCTCGTCTTGCAGCATTTTAAAATCAAAGTTCATCATGCTTATGGAATTTCTAGATGGCGACGACCCCTGTAATGTGGATTCTAAATCTTGTAGCGCTCGCATTATGTTCTGCTGTAGTGACTCTTCCAAGTCCATGATTTGAGTGATGTAATTTTGTTTGTCAACACAATTGACTGCACATCCCAATATCAGTTGCAGCAATCGCTCCAACTCAAGCATATCGCATTTCTCTGCAATTTTCTGAGCATCTGGCCTCGGGTAATCCGATAAGGTGTAGTTCAGCACATCTGTATAGTAATCGTACACGCCCTCGATGACTTTCTTCATGTTGCTCATTTTTAGACGCCAATTCGAGCCAACATCTGACTTTATTTTCGACAACCAAAGGTCTTAAAACGGAAATGAGCATTAAAATTTTCGATTTTTCGCATAATATTATCGGGAATTGTAGTTACCAGTGAAAGAATCCGCTGAAAATTGGTTGAGAGCTTGGGCCAGTGCTACGCCATCGCTAAGCTCTTCTGCATTGCTGTGGGGCGATTTTAGATTCAACGTTTTGAACCATTCTATGAGGCTTTTGCACATTTCGATTTTACTACCTTCCATTTTATAAATTTATTAGGAATTTTAATAATTTTAGGAATTCTAATTACTCGATTTTTAATAACAAAAGAGTACAAAAAAACAACTTTCACCATTCACAAAAAAAAATTAACAACAACTGATATGTCATTTCTGAGTCAGCTGAGAGTCCACCCAATAAAGTGGAAAACACAATGGTGATACTTATTTTATCGATTTATCGAATTGTGCGAGGTTATCAACCGATTCAATATGATTTTTTCAATACATACCTAAATAACTTAAAAGAAAATTGACTGTCTTAAAAACATTTGGAATTAAATAAATGAATAGAAAATGCTTACAAGAATCATAAGCGAACAGTTCCAAATTATATTTGAATTTTGTTGTTTATTGGATGTGAAGCACAATCAAATTCCTGACAAAATGAATTTATCGATCAAACAATTCCCAATTTTGGGCAGTTGGGGGAAGCCATGATTCAAAGAATAATTACAACACGCGCATGTTTTTTGTAATATAAAAGAAATCGACAGTAGTTGTTTCAACCGTTTCAGTATCCAAATATAGAGTAATATATTTGATCGCTTTGAAATGACATTTATTGCCCCAGAAGAATGAAACACTTTTTCCTTGCCCCATAATTGCATAAAGGAGTTAAAAGTCTATACATTGACCCGGGATAAATAAACAACCATTTCGTTGGCTCAGGTTCATTGAATAAATGTTGACGGGATTTTTTGAAGTTGAGCATATTATTGCAACCGAATATTGTTCCCCTGAAAGTGTTTCCTTTTACAGGAACGATTTGTTGTAATTACTTTGAAAAGATACATCATGAGTAAGAAAACAATATATATGACAATAGTAACAGTAGCTCTCCCAGTTAAAAAAAAAAAAACAAATATTACCCGTGTTTTTTTTAGCTTCTATCTCAGCAAAGCAAAGTACGCTATACATGACACTTCGAGACTCGCAATAGTTGTTGTAATTGCGTGCTGAAAATCCTACTCTACTTTGCTTTGCTGAGATCGAAGCTCAAAAAAACACGGCTATTGAAGACTTGCAAAAATGAAAAACAAAAACAAGAGCAAAACATCTACACTCATATTCAAATTTCCAAACACCGGCAATGTACTTTGTGAACATACCTACCTATGTCCCTAACACAATTTTGTGTTCACACCTTAAAGACGTTGGCATATTTTCTACTTTTTTGACAACTTATACGTCAAAAGCGAAGGTAGGTGCACAGAAATAATTTATCAAAAAATTTATTTGTTTATTTTTTCTGACCTATGTTCGTCTATTATGAAAAGATCTGCAGACATGGAACGATTAACTTATCAGATTGCAGTCAAGAAAGGTACGTAACATTGATAGGCATTCAAATCACTGTGTTTCCCAATTCGTTCTTATCTATTTATAGCTCAACTAGTCGAAAGAAACCCTATGCCAAACGGTGTTGGTCTTTTAGATCCTAGCCGTGTGTCTGTTCACCATGAGAACGATATCATCTCCCTGGCCACACAAATTCAACAAGCTGACAAACATTTGCAGTCAAATGCATGTGGAAAATTGGCGCTGATTCTCGACCAGGTAATCAGATTCATATTTTTGTTGTTTTTTCTGAACAATCAAAGAATGCATTCTCTATCCGATTTTTAGATCAAAATGCTCCAAGCACAAGCCGCTACCATTTTAGAGGAGACGGAAGAAAGTCGTGTGCTACATGGCGCCGCATGTAACTTTGAAAAGAAACCTGGAAACGTCTATCATCTTTATCAAAGGTCATCGGGTCAGCACTATTTCAGTATGTTATCTCCGGAAGTATGTGCTAGTTATTCAAATGAGGTTTTCTATTTGTTAAATGTGACTTGTTGCAGGAATGGAACGGTTCCTGTGATCAAAAATACATTGGCAGCTACCGATTGGAATTTGACTCTTCGTGGACGCCAATCAGCAAAATTGCAGAACGTGATGAAAAGTATCAATGGGCTCAAAAGTGTCTCAACGCCAGTGGCTCTGGAAATCATGTTCAGCTTTCGATAGAAAATAGCTTCCTGGAAAAAATGGAATAAGACGTTTGGTTAGGGAAAGTTTGTAAACTCGTTATATTTTAGGTAATGTTTAGATTAATTAAGATTACAGTATGTGGGTACTTATCGAGGATTGTTTTGATTATTGAATATTTGCTTTAGCCGATGAACAGTTTTGTGTAAAGCTCTAGATATTTGGTTTACAATTAAAAACGAAACTACAAATCATGTTTAAAATCGATTTTATATTCAACGTCTCTAAGGAATTGCAGTTTTTTTCTGTCCTTCAATAGGAAATGACAAATTGATCTGAGCTGCACTTATGTGCAGGTATCTAGAAAAAGCAGAGATGCAACGATTCAATTTCCCAACTAATTGGTGGCTCTTTGCTGCTGATGTGCGAATGCTGGTACTATAATAACTATTTCTACAGTCGTCACTTAAATCCGCTTTTCATTTTCTTGGACTAGAATATACCAATTGCAAACAGACTACCTATTTAAAAATCAAAATCGGTCAATGTGTGTTTAGTCAAGTTTACGGAACTATAGTAATTTTGCACTGCATTTTGCAATAGAAAACAAATTTGATCTACTCACTCACCCTTAGTTTTTTCCCGTCACATCTATCCACCTCTAGAGGTCGCTTTCACCCCAGTATTCTAGTTTCCCTCAAAGCCAGACCGAAACAGATGGCAGCAGCAGCCGCCACCATAATCGACAAAAAAAAAAAAAAAAACAATTTTGCCAGAGAAGTGAACAAACGTCGGGCGGGTTGTCAATAAAACTTCATTTTTACCTTTGCAAAATCTAGCAATTTTTTTTTTCTCGAAAAAATTAATCGAATTACCACGTTTCGTGTGTGAAAAATCTAGTTGCGAAAAGCAGATGCTCACAAAAATTGTTTACAGTGCTTCTAGTGATTGTGAAAACGGGGAATATTACGAAAAAATAAGAAAATTCAGCTGCTGCCAGTGCAAAAAGTCCACTTTAAAGTGTCAAAAAAGTTTTTTTTTTTAATTATTCCTCTTCCGTTGCCTATTTGTCGTCGTCGTCGTCGTCTCCCTGATTTAATTTATTCGCAGTGTGGTGATTCATATTATATTTGTTCATAAAATACCTATCCATCGCGGACAGAAAAAAAAACGAACCAAGAACAACCGAACCGAATACTTCTTTTTTCTTATTAATTTGTGTGAAGAGCCGTTGCTGCTGCCTACTTTGCGTCCTCCTTCACCTGGTCAGGAAGTTCGAAAAAAAAAAAAAAAAAAAAATGTTTCTCTAGGTGAGTTCGTTGTATGTAATTCTACTATTTTTTTTTTAAAGTGATTTTTGCTGTACCTACTGTAGACACTGTCGTCTTCATAAAGCGAGCTCTTATCTTGCATGCGTTTATGAAGAAGGGAACATCGAGGAAACCCCTTCAAGATTTGTGATTTTATGTAAATAGTTTTGATATGTGAGAGGATGGGACACGGTCTTAATATTGTTTTGTTGTCGTGCTGACTCGTTTCCGCTCCCTCTTGGCAAATGTAATGAAACCACCGCACCAAGTACAGCTTGGTGGTTGTTAACATGCAGTTGTAGGTATATGAGTGGAGTGTAATCATTTTTATCGTTTCCATGGCGATTAATGAAGAGCTGGAATAAAAAAGTTCCGCTCGCCGAATCATAGATTTGTTAAAAGCTATTTCAATGCACAATGCATTTGCAGAGATTTTTCGAAGGCAACCACTTCATGGTTCATGGTCATGGTGCATAGTGTGGAAGCTCGTAACAGCCACCCACACACAGCACTAACACTTGACGTGGAAAAATAAGCAACTTGTAGCCAGTTTAATAGTTTTCTACCGGTGGACAGTGAAGCGGTTGGAGTTTGTTTTCCTGCTTATTTTACCTAACTGCTTACATTGAGTATGTCATGAACTGCGGCCTACCGGTGATGTGGGCTTCAGGTGGCAACGATATTCCACTTAATTTTAGTTACAGATGGTACCTACCTACTCTGTGGAATTGAAGTGCCACTGCGGCGCTGATTTTTGTCCCTTATTGAACATGTGTATAGGAAAGAACCACCAAATGAAACCGTTTCCAACTGATTCGTTAGAGGTTAGACAACCAATCATGGCAACCAAACTGACCTTTATAACACAAGAAAATATATATGTATACCAATTTTTGTGAAATTACGCAAGTACCTGTCTGCAGGTGCACCAGCAGTGACAACATCTGCGGGCATTACCTACTCGTTGTTATTACATGTGTCTCAACCTTGAACATTGCAACGAAATCATACACTACGTACCTAACCTATATAAGTATCGGATTCTTATAAGAAAAGCGGGTTGATCTTTCACGACCTCATTTTTCTATTCAATAGAAATAGCCACCCACGGCCGAAGTAAAAAAGACCTTCCGTTTATTTATTGAAAAGAGCTCACCTCCTAGTTTAAAAACGTGACTTCTCTATGGCCAAAATCAATGCAGCGTGAACTGTTATCATACCAGTGCCAAGTTGAATTGTTAAAACCGAATTTAAATAGCAGAGTTCTGCTCAATAAATAAATAAATAATCTAAATCTAAAGTCAATAGATCTAAAAGAGGCCAACCGTCATTTAAAAGCAAGCAGCTGTTCATCGCCCTGCAAGTAGCCTTTATCGTATAGAGAACTAATTAAGACGTAGTGGCAGTCTACCCACTTAGCCCACCAAAAAGGGTTTCTGTGCTCATTTCAGACTTGAAGTTCCGCTATAAATATTTACTAAAGCCCCACTTACCTTCTTCTCATTAGTGGACGGTTTATGTCAACGCTCATAAATATCTCTGCCGCTAATCGAAAGAAAACACTTTTCAAGGTCCCAAATGCACATATCCATGTACGGCCTTCCATCTAGCCACAGAGCTGGGGAATCTCAGAGCAAACAAAACTTCGATTTCGCACCACGTGCTCCCCGAGCCATCATACAAACGCCAGTCAAACGAAAATCGTGTCATTGGTATTGGAAAAGTAAATATAACGGTTCTGGCTGGCGACGGGTGTTTGATTTCCCCCGGTGAATGATGCAGCAGGAATAAGCAAATAGCTTCTTCATACTCGAACCGTTACGTCGTCATTTTTACGACTAAATCGGAAGCACATTACGTCCCTCCCCATTAACAGTGATGACTCACGATTTCTTGAAAGTTTTCGAGCCGCCTGAGGATTAGAAGGAAAATACGGCCCTACTACCCCGCCCCCGATGCAATGATTAATTGTAGTGCTTCGCCACACTCACGCTTTTGCGGGTTTCCTCAAATGATCGCCGCCAGCTGCGAAGGTTGATATCCAATTTCAAGTGTCAACACCCCTGCGATACTCGAGCGCCTATAGTTTATGTTATCTGTGTCATTACACCGGACATTTGAAATTCGGATTGAATTTAGGTGAAAATTACTCATTACGCAATTGAGTGGAGTTTGGCAGTTGCAATCACCCTCACTTTCTTTTCCGAGTATAAAGGATCAGATGACGCGCCAAGGGACCGAGTGTTTGCTTTGAGCACACAATTCCTAGGAACTTTGTCTTTATTGGGATTTTTAAGAAACAACATACAATAACTCACTTTAGGTTGGATTTTAAGGGAAAGTTGATTGACACCAAACTAAAAAAAAAAAAAACGCACAAAGAAATGCGGATGAAGATTCGCAAGCGGAACAGGATTTGTCAACAGTGTTTTTAGATAAGTGATTAACGAAGTGGGGCTACCAATAGTTTCATGAATTATGCCTGAGTATCCAGTTAACCGAAATGATTTAGGAAATAGACTTTGTTTGGTTGCGGAGTAAACTACACACAAATGAATTAGCCCAATGGTAAATTCAATTAAGTTTAATTGCCCTAATAGATTTGTGTCTATAGCCGATAATGAAGTCATCCTGAAGCAGAACTTTGGTAAAGTGCTTTTGCTTTTTATGTCGGTATAGGATTTTATTCCATCAAAAACATCTAAACACATCAACGGGAAACAATGTATAAGCACAGAGTACGCAACTCCCCGTCTATAGACTTCGAGAGTCCGGAATGGCAATTAGAACAACCGCTTTCCAACGAATAAACAATGCCCACATCTATACCTATACAGATAGATCCAAGGTTCTATTCTCAAATATGGACTATCTTATTCAATCACACTTCCTGGACTACAGCAGGCTGAGGTTCTGGCAGTGACGGCAATACCTCGTGCAGATATTCCTTGTTTCATTAACTGGCGAGCTGCAATAAAACTAATCTCTGTTGTTGAAATGTCAACGGCGCAACAAGCTTATTCTAAGGGAAAATCAGTAGAAACGGCTCTACACACTCTAACGCGCTCTATAGAATATTCCTTCCACCGTAAGGAGTATACAATGGTTGCATTTGCATTCCTAGACATAGAAGGCGCTTTCAACAACGTCAACTCATCGGCGATCGCTGGTGCACTGGCAGCTCTGAACGTGGCGAACTGATTAATTTGATGCTCAATATCTACCAGAAGATCTGTCAGCAGAGGAACCCCGCAAGTTGGCGTCCTTTCTTTCCCTTTCCCTGGAATTTATTGGTGAATGAACTGCTGATATGCCTGGAAGCGGGAGGTCATTATGTTATTGCAGAAAAGTACATAAATACTCTAAAAGAACTCCTAAAACACGGTCTCAATAAGCTAATAAAATGGGCGAACAGATGTGGGTGTAAGCCCTCACAAAACGGAATTTGTCCTCTTTTCTAGAAAATACAAGATTCCACACATCGACCCTCTATCTAAAAATGGCACTAGTTTAACATTCCCAAATGAAGCTTAATACTTGGGCATTATTTTTGATAGAAAGTTAACCTGGAAGCCTAACATCCAAGAAAGAGTTAAAAAAGCCACTGTGGCACTTTTCTCTTGCAAAAAAAGCCACAGGGAACAAATGGGATTTACAGTCTCGTATATACATCACTCACTGGCTATACGTCTCCGTCATAAGACCGATACTCACGTACGGTGTGGTTGTCTGGTGGACTGCTTTGAACAAAGCGATCAATAGCGATAAGTAGTAGTAGTAGTAGTAGAGACTTTATTAGTAATTCATTAAAATTTGCAAAATTTTACAATAATTAGTCGTTTATGGTTTGGCGTAAGGCCGTCTACCAGAATGGCAATTAATCTATTTTAAATTATAAATATAGTAACCTAGTAATAATAACTTTAAATAAAAAGTACTGCTCAAAAATCGGCTTCCAATATACGGTTTCTGTAGCGGCTAGCAGCTGAGGCGTAATTGAATAAAGTTTCCCACCCAAGACTGCCGTTTAATAAATTAATAACTTCGTCAAAACTCAGCAAAGATCGTCCGAAGTATCTCACGCGGAATTCGCTTAAAATGGGGCATCTTCCAATGAAGTGGTATACATCCTCCCTCTCTTTAAGGTTACACAGGTCACATAATAATGGAAGATCGGTTCGATGCGGAATAAAGTATAGATTTACTAATTCACCTCTTAGTTTGAATACTGTGCTTATCAGTTGAAGAGAATAGCGGTTAAGAAGGTAAGTAGATGCGGTTCCCTTGAGGTTGTGGTTCAATCTAGGATACACCAGCCTATGTTGCGATGCATGTGCTTCATTGAGACATTTATCGTACAAAGAGTTACCCGCCATTTTCAATATATTGGTAAACATTTGTTTTAACATCGAGGGATCCGAGTCAGCTGCAATACTTAAACGCAATCCGTAATTTTCTGCCAAATCCTCCCACTTTTGCACCAAGTGACCTCTTGTTGAAATCACATGCTTCAGGACAATCCAGGGCAACCTTTCCCTTTCCATCGCCCCTACCCTAGCAATGTAATCTGCATGCATCTTAAGGGTATCCAAAAAGATTGGGGGCATTCCAGTTTCTAAGTGCAGCATATAATTTGGAGTACAAGAGGGTAGTTTAAAGATACGCTTCAGAAAGTACCTAAGAAACTTCTCAATTTCCTCGTAATAGCGGTAACCCCAAATCTGGGCCCCGTACAGCAGTATTGATGCCGCGGTTGCACGAAAAAGCTTTATTTTCGAGGAGTGATCGATATACTTGCTGTCAATGCAAGGACCCCAAACTGATGAAATAGCTCTTTTAGCTGCTGCTAGATTAGATTCAAAGTGTTTTTTCATATTCAGGTTAGATGTTATTATCACACCTAAATATTTATATTCTTTTACTATTTCCACCCGTTCACCTTGATAGAACCATTTTTCGTTACGGGAGAACCTCCCTCCACCATCTCTAAAAATCATCATCTTAGATTTCGTTAGATTTACCGTCAAGTTCCATTGCTTGCAGTATCTTTCCAAACGGTTGATGACAAGCTGCATCCCTTCTACTGTGTCCGCCAAAAACACAATATCGTCCGCGAACTTCAGCGCTGGAATCCGTACACCTCCAAATTCTATCCCTCTTCCCACCTCCTCTCAATCAATAGCGATAAGCTAAGCAAAGTCCAAAGAACAGCTTGCTTGTGCATCGGCGTGGCTCTTCGTACTACCCCCTCTGCTGCACTTGACATCCTGTTTCATCTGGCACCCATTGACATCTTCAGCAGGCAAACGGCAGCTTCTACACCCGTACGCCTCAAAGCTACTTCACAATGGACCAGCAAAACAACTGGCCATGCCGCTATCCTGAACGATTTTAAGAACCTTCCAGGAAACATCGACTACACCATACACCAGAACTACAGTTCGATAAGAACGTCCAGGTCTCCATTCCCACTAGATCATTCTGGGAGGAGGGATCATTCCTGGATGATGAATCGATCCATTTCTTCACAGATGGTTCGAAGACTGTGGACGGTGTTGGTGGTGGTGTCTTCTCCGACAGACTAAATCTTAGTCTCTCCTTCCGTCTTCCTGATCACTGTAGCGTTTTGCAGGCGGAATGGCG
Source organism: Cheilosia vernalis (assembly GCA_949126925.1). NCBI lineage: Eukaryota > Metazoa > Arthropoda > Insecta > Diptera > Syrphidae > Cheilosia > Cheilosia vernalis. The sequence goes on from OX421362.1 coordinate 12,514,192, forward strand.
ATAAAAGAAGTCTGGCTGAAAGAAAACGTGATATCTGCTAAAGATATCCGTATCTTCTCGGATAGTCAAGCTGCTATCAAGTGCCTGGAATCAGTCTTCACAGATTCCATAACAGCCCAAGACGGTCGCTCGTCTCTCAGAGAGATGGCAGAACAGTTTAATATTCACCTCTGCTGGGTGCCGGGGCACAGGGACATCCCAGGTAATTGTAAGGCTGATGAACTCGCCAAACACGGAACTACACTACCTATGCTTCCATTTACGGATTTTATAGGTATTCCGAACGCGACTTGTAAACTCATAATACAGCTGGGTGCTATCAATAGAACAAATCTTAGGTGGACAACCGGCTCGACATGTCTAGCGTTCTACTATAATGATCTGAACGATCTAAAAAACATAGACATTCGTAATCTCCTTCGCTCAGAAGCTCCAATTGGTTCAACTATAGTAGGAAGAATTGACTTTTAGATTCATGTGGTATCACAAGGGACCTTATAATGGTCTATAAGTGTGTCGGCTAGCCACTTCAACCTAACCTAACACTGCAAGTCGCTGCCGCGAAGAGCTAAGCACAATCTAAGAGTCCGCTGGTTCCCGGTAATGACAAGGCTGTTCCGCTGATGAGGCTTATGAGTCGGACCAGGCCTATACGTACACTTGTAATAATTCGCCCTGTAACCCCAGACTGGCAATTAAGAACAAAATACTAGCAGTGACAGATTACAGATGGAGCAACCTCGTTTCCTGTGTTATAACCATGAAAAACAGAAGACAAGTGGAATCCCACAAATAAGCAAACAACTGTTATCCTCACTGAAGGTATATTATCACAGGAAATGACATGATGAAATAGCACACCAATTCTCTGCTCTGATGTCCTGTGCAGAGGATGCGGTGATGAGACTCGAAAGTGTTGATTGTTTTTTTTTTTTCTGGGGGATGGCCTCTTGCTTTGTAGCACAGCACACTGACCACTGCAACCAAAATCTGTGTGTAATAGTCGTAAATTAATTCAAACGCTCTAGGAGACCATTAAGTTCATAGAAGTACTCCAACGCAAAACAAAAACAATTACAAGGGCGGTTGCCCTTCGCAGCTAGCATTCGCTCCAATTCCAGGAACATTTTATGTATACATTTTTCTTTCGCGCACTACTGTGGTTTTTACGGTCATGATGGAGTTACGCCATGCGAAGGAAAAAATGCTGCAAGGTGGAAAATCTATTGTAATTGGCTTGAAGATGTTCTCCTCCGACTGACTTTTGAGTTTCGTTTGCTGTTGGCTTCCCCTTCACACATTCAATTTAAACGCACTGTTGCGTTGCTGACTTTCAGACTTTTACTATTTCCAAGAGTTTAAAGACAGTCCCGGTAGCAGTATTCATGTAAAATGTCCGAGATGGTGTCGCTCCCCTGCGGACAATTTATTTCCGACGACACTGTTGCTTCACATGGGCGGTGAATGCACCTCGCCCTCTCTGTGTTCCAGAAAATGTTTCCCATTTTGTAACAATACCGCTGCCAGAGGAAAATATGCGCAAGTATTTATATATTTTTTTTTCTATTCCATGGTGATAGATAGTTATAAGCAGAATTCCAACAATAGTATCGCATTTTCATTATCTACATTCTAAACTATGGAATCAACTATGAACAACGAACGAGAATAAACAAAACGACCACAGCGGAAGTGGGCATGAGGAAACAAATAGAAATTAAAAACAAAACCCTAATGCGCATCTATTTGCGTTTCCAATTTCATTTGTTTCTCTCTGCTATACACATTTATATAAATTTGTGAATCTATTTGAATTCAATTTGGATATTGGAAGTGCAGAAATAATTTGAGTGAAATTCATTCGGTATTTTATCATGCGAACGAGTGAACGGGCAAAAATCCCCGAATGGTATACAGTCATGGTTGTTTTCCTGAACGTTATCTGGAATAATTTAAAAATTTGTTGCTTGCTATTATAAAATAATAATGTAGGCGATAGTATCTGTAAAACATGTGAATGACTGTGTTGGTTGTACACTATAATTTATGACAGTCGGAAATTGTCGATGACCTGATGTGAACTGTCTCTCGTGAAAAGTGAGGTCTGTGTAGATAGACGGTGACGTCTACAAAATCCCTTTATCAATAAACAAATATAGTTGCCAGACTATCGCTAACTGTAGGGTTAAATGTTCATGTTGACAAAAGCCATGTTTATCTTGGGCATTAGCTAATGACGTTTTCCATTGGTTTCACTCGGGGATCCACTCATTCTGTAGTCCAATGGAACAAGAAAACTGCTTCAGATTGAATCCACAAGAGTCTTGGTGAAATGCCAAACAAATAATCTACGGCAGCTGTCAGCTGACTTGAATAAAATACACAAACTGCACTTGTGTGACTGCTTTTTGAGTGGATTCTGATTTCTGACTTCAAGCGAAATTCTCTACTCAGAATCACCATAAGAGTATTTTTTGTGACAATGGAACGGCTTCAGCAGTGACTTTTTCGATTCCGGTCCGGACTCTCCCGGACACTTATTCTTTTTGGCCAATGGAAAAAGACATAAGTATTCACCGTCTTCTTCCATTGGAACAATTTTGACCCTAACACACCTGGAAAAAACATACTTATCTTTTTAGAGAGCCAAAAGCTCTTGACTCATCTGTCACAAATTCTAAACTTATCTTAGAAACAATCACAAACATCTTTCTAAGAAGGTATTTGAAGGTAAAAAATCAGCTGACTCACTGGCTAGAATTGGAGCAACCACTCAGCAAAAACCATTTCAGGAACTATATTAAGAACCTATCTCGCACCGAGTCTAACGAGCAGAACTGCACCAGAGAATTTTCCACAAGTCCACCTCCAGAAAATCACTCTTCCTGATTAATCTGGAAAAAAATAACCTGAGAATCTCAACAGGAATAATCAGCGGCCGCGGTCTCGTGAAAAAACATCTCCACCACATTGGCGTCTCACCGGATCCTAACAGCAGACTCTTTCTTGAGAGTGACGAATCCTCTCTTCACATAGGTACTCAAGGAATGTCGGGCTCTATAGATAGATTTTATTTCAATTTAAATATAAATGGTTTACAAATTTGTGTACGAAAATCAAAAACCATGGCTTTGCCGTCTGAAAGAGTGACACTTATCCGGCTCTATGTCGCCTTAGGAAAAACAGCCTTGGTGATGAAATCGCAATTCAGCAACCCTTAGAGAAGATCCTTGTCTTCCTAACTGAATGTGGAGTGAAAATATGGCTCTAGAAACCTACCAGGTAAGGCGCAATATGCTCCTTTAAGAAGCCGCAGTGCCAAAGACCCTTAAAGGGTCTCCCGCCTCATAATTTAAGGGCAGTTGTATGTTAGTTTGAACTAATGTTATCGATTTCATCAAAATGTAAGAGTGTGCCCATCAAATAATCGGAGGAACTTGGCCAGCTGTCAGTTGTACATTTATGAGTATTGAGTATTCTAGGGTTAAGCGAATAGTCAAACAGATGAACGGACTTACTTCCTTGCTTATATAGTTGTTTTTTTCGACGTCGGAGGTATCGAGGATTTCTTACCGGCCTTGATGGAGCAGAGCGCATTCTCCACATTGACATTCTGGAGAAACGGACGAGTTTGGCAGGGATGCCAGGACGAGATATCGCTCTGCACAGCTGGTCCCTAATAAATGCTGTCATAGGCGGCCCCAAAATCAACGGGCCTTGCCAATATCCATTTTTAGTTTCGACTCTTAGTTTTAGTAGTTCACAATGGGCCCTACCATTGAACATTTTTAGTTTTGACTTAAAGTTTTAGAAGTTCACAGCGGCCATATTTTCCATATAACTTTTTCAACTGTGAGCTTCCGTCAATTTAAATGTCAAGACTAAAATTTGTTATTAGTACGACACAATGAAAATATGGTTGGTATCGACTTGAAGTTCCTGGGCAGTTTGAATATTTGAATCAGGTTGTTTGAGAACGTTTTCAGGCGTTCACGCAACACGGGGGATAAAATTTTGTAGGTGATATGAAGAAGCTTGATACTTAACGCTGTAGTTGGTGCAGTCCAGAAGGTCTCAATTTTTGAGGATCGGGCAAACAATGCTGAGGCTCAATTTGTCGGGCATACATGAAAGGACATCTATATATTAAATATATACAAATTTGGGAAAACCCTCCGGAAAAGTCGGGAAATTGGACAAAACGAACTTTATTTTGGTTTTTCCGGAATGGCTTTCTCGACATCAAGACATTCGTCATTTCTTTGATTTTGGCAACAATTCGGTCAAGAACTCCAATTTGCGTTAGCTGTTGCATCCTCTGGCATTGCTGCTACATTGTTGGACGGCGGTCAAACTGCACGTCCTGCTTTGAAGCTGCCGATGTATCTTAACACGGTTGACAAGCCAACGTGCACAGTGACCAAGAATTCGGCGACAGCGAAATTTATGCGAGAATGTAAAATAATCATTTGCGATGAATGCACGACGGCGCATACACGAGCTTTGTTGGCAGTTGACCGAACGATGAAGGATCTATGATACTGCTGTCCGGAGATTTTCGTCAAACGCTTCCCGTCATCCCCAAATCTACTGCTGCCAGTGAACTTAATGCATGCCTGAAATGTTCGTCTCTGTGACGGCATGTCAAGAAGTTGAAATTGACCACGAACTCCTCAACAATGCGTCAAGTTTGTAAAGTTGGTATAGATCCACACATTTATCAGGATCAGACAAAAGAAGGTTTCACATACAACTAATAAAGACTAGAAACCAAAAGTTGTCATGGGGGAAAAAGACACAACGTATTGGCAGCTTGGATTTCGGATACAGGATGTAGTATGAACTCATTTAATTTGAACGTTGTCTCCTTCATTTTCTGTCGGTCATAACTTGCTTCTGAGACGCAAATGAACAGCTGTAGATGAATAAAAATACCAATCAAAACAGAGTCGTTTTGTTGGTTTACACAGCTTAAATTCTCTAATCGGGGAGTTTGTTGATAAAATCGAGTATTTGCCATTACCTTAGTAGGATATTTGTACCTAGCCCCTTATTGCTCTCTAATGTTCTAATGTTGTGTTATAAAGCGTCAATTCTAGTGTGAATATTGTTAATTTATTGTAATAAAATAGGCCAAGTTGGAAGTGAGTCTTATGCGGTAAGCAGATTACCACTTAACAGAAACTTCAACAGTAATAGCATGCTTTTTAGAACCACTATGCTTTTTGATGACATGAAACACATGTGTTTTGTTTGACATGTTTACCTTTGTTTATGTAAAACAGTGTGGAGTCTTATAATGACAAACGTCAACTGTAGCTTGAGGCTTTAAATACATAACTTTTATTTTTACTTTACAATTTTACTTTATGTTTTAATTATGAATAATATAATACATCCTCAACAACATAAACATCAACATAATTCTAGGTTCGATGTTTCTATGCAAATGCTGCCAAACTTACGTTTACGTCGATGCATTTCAGTTCTCCCAACGTTGGGGAAACTTGATGAAACTGCTGTCGACTTCTGCAATTACTGTGTTCATCTGTCTCATCTTTTTAAAATCTCTTTTATGCACTTATACCTTCTCTGTTCGAACGTGATCTGCCATCATTTTGGACCTTTAGAGTTCGAATCCTTCTCTATTTAAGTAGAAACCAACACTCAGCAACAGAAGCACTGATGGACCTCTTTTCCCGTTGTCGATATATCCTTTTTGAAATGCATTAGAACTTCCTCTAGATGAGACGTCACAGTAATTTTCATTTCATGAAATTTAATTTATACATAGATTTCCGCTTAATTTGGCTTTGAACTTACCCCCTTTTTTAGCCGTGCCTTTTCTAAAATGATACTTTCATAAAATTCCATCGATTTGGAAAATTTGTCGAATATACACCGATGTTTGGCGAAGTCTGAATTCCGCCTTCCGTATATGAAACTTTCAAAGTCAAAACTGGTTGACGACGAATGATTCATTTGAAAATATCTTGTCAACTGAAATATTATTGTTGGAAGTTTGGCAACCCTAAAAAAAATAAATAGATGGCGCAACAGGTCTGTAGGAACCCTGCGCCTTTCTTCTCGCAACCATTCGTTTTGTGTGAGTTTTTCATTTTTGGAACGAATGGAAGGGACCTACAATTTTATGCCGATTCCAAACGGCCGATTGAGAAGCAGCAGAAGCCACCTCAGACGTTCGCGAGAGGTGGCGCATTGAAAAAAAACCCTGAGTTAGAATTTGGGTTTATGCGGGATTCGAACCCGGGGACCTCTCGCTCAGTAGTCCAACACACTAACCACTAAGCCACTGCGCCAACTTGGCAACCCTATGCTGTGTTTTAATGTCGTTTTCCATTGGGACAGAAAATTCAGAGCAAAGCAGGTTTTCTACTCTCGAAATCAGCTGGCTGTCAGATTCATGTTCCATTTTGGCCGCAATAAAAAAAAAAAACAATTTTCAGAGTCAGAGCAATTTCTCGAATCCCGATTTCTGAGCGAGATTCACACCTACTTACACTAACATCAAAACATTTGTCATTTGCCAAACCTTAAAGTTTGTTATTTTACGTTTTTAGAGACGATACATCTGTGAAAAACGGAGCAAAATCTGCATGGATATCAACATAAATTGAGTGGATTTTTATAAACACAAACAACAATTTATGAGCAGCTGACTTTTAAAACACGCACAAATGCAAATAAAATAAATCTCATTTTGTGTTCTATTGGGTACGAAAAATCTGAAATCTGAGAGCAAAATCCGACAAAACCCAATGGAAAACGACAATATTTAGGTATATCGGCCTGTCTGTTAAAAAAAAAATTATTTAAATATCCCACCTCTCAACTCGATTTCGATTAAAAGCGATAATCAGATCATTTCCTGTCGCCGCTTCTACAATGACTACCCCATTGTTTTTCTTCTCTCGTATAATTACGTTTTTCTCTATTTGGTTGACGCTACTAAGGCAATCATCATCGTCGGACAATGCGCATTATCAATATTCAATTAATTTGTTATTAATATATTCATCCGTAAATGACAATCCGAACGACGATAACGCACAGCGTCACTGGTTTGCTTGCAGCTATCTACTTTTCTTCCTTTTTGCATGTGCTAATTATAGAAAACTCTCTGTTCTGCCTATTTATACAAACACTAATTAACTTCTTGTACTTTTTTTTCCAGAATGACAGCGAGTTCATCATTTTGTCCAAAATTCCCCAAACTACAACTACAAATTCATTGACCCTTCAATACGAGAGTGAGAGAGAGAGAGAGAGAAAAGCAAACAAAAATAAGCCGAACAGAAGAAAACAGAAAATGCGAAAACATCATTATTTGTTGGAATAAATTCGAATTGAAGCCAAAAGAATACTTAAATACTGTTAAGAGACGGACGGACGAACGGGCAGAGACAGAAGGAAATGGCATCAATTCCACCCGGCATAAGAGTTGTTCGTGGTCCCAATTGGATATGGCAAAACCAAGGTAACATCTACACGATATACGAGTATAATCCACATTTGGTCATTCTCAAGTTTTCGTTTTCGACACATTTCGACTTGGCCGTCATGTTCGGGTTATTAACACTTATGCAATGTGCATGCTCTTCGCCGCTCATCCTTTGTTTGTCATATAGCCAAGTGCCAAAGTACGGTTTGCGTTAGCTGTGCCACCAGTACAAATGCCGTTGCCGATGAACATATTAAGAATTTCGAAATTTCTAAAAATAAAATCGATTTCCACGTTGGATCTGTTCAAAAATTTGGGGTAAAATATTTTTTTTTTCGTTTGGAAAACGCCTCTGGTCTTGTCGAAAGCGACGAATCAGACCTCCGTCTTATGAATGGGAGAAATTTTGGGTGTAGTTAGCTATTTTTAGAGTTCTTTTTTTTTGTCCCTGATTTTAATGGTGTTTAAAACAAGAAAAGAAAGGAACGTTTTATTTTTATAACTTTCACGCGAGCCGTGGAATTAAGTCGGGGGAGGATAAATATTCTCGAAAACAAAATCGGAAAAAGTTACTTCCTTCCTATTCCCTTTGACTGCATCCTGCCGAAGAAGAGGCGCACGACATATGGTTGGAATCAATCGTGTACAATATATATATATACCCATGCAGTCTATAGTGGCGTCTAAAAATAACGCACACTGATGCCGAACATGTGTAAGATAATTCTATCTGCGATATTGTTTATGGGCGATAAAAAAAAGAGAAGTATTTCAAAAACATGTTGGGGTTAAATTTTTACACACTTTACCGACACTTTGGTAATTGATAAGTAGAGTGCGCACTGCGCAGAGGTAATAGATCATCGGTAAGTTTGAGCGCCGATCTGTTTATTGTATTTTTAGGGGATTATCGTACAAATTTACACTATTTTTTTTTTAACAGTGTCTAAAACTGAATGAGTATAGTGTGAAAAAGGGTGGGCAACGTCTTACGAAAAGGTTGGGGATGTATTTGCGGAGTAGGAGAAATGATACCATGCATTTGTGGAGATTTTTTTCAGTCTTGTGAGGCAGAGATCGAAAGCAATGATATCTTAACTGATCCACCCAAGGGCACAAGAACCGAACAGCAGTCAAGTAAACATGGGAAAAGATTCACTCTCGGTTCTTAGAATTTGGAAGCAACAATTCTGCGGACTCTTAAATAACAGCGGGCCATATAAGAAATAAAATGTGAAATGCATAAGTCGTAAGAGAAAATGTAAATTTTTTAATTAAAAAAAAGGTTATATATGTTTTTATAAAGACTTATGGAGCCGAATTATTATTTTGATGATACATAAACTTGAAATAGAAACATACACTAGGTGCATGCGACAGCACTTCAAATAATGCACATGAAATTAGGAGATTATTGAACTCATGAATCGGGCCGCTGGAAACTGCCTTGAGCGCCGGTCACGGCCCGCGGGCCGTATCTTTGACATTCCTGCTGTAGGCTGTAGGCAGTCAACAATACACTCGGACTTTGTAAAGCAGAATGAACGATCAGTCAGTCGAAATTGCTTCCACCGAACCAACTAAAAGGAATATTTTTATAGCAGCGAAAGGTAAGTTGATAACGATACGCAGATATCAGAGCCATGTTTGGGGAATTCGTCGGCTCTGAAACTATCCAAGACTTGAAAATAGTTCTTGATCGACAGGTATAACCTCAAATTGTGATGCTGTCATGTTTGACGAAGTTCAATTTACCCTGTGACTGTGTGGCAACAGCTCCGAATGGTTTTGTTAGTTGCATGTACTAAGGGTAATTACAATGGCTTCTGGGTGCAATTGCATTTTAATGCAAATTGCCCCGCTAACCTAACCTAACCGATTTGAAATTGAGTAGGCACTCAGAACTTTCATTTTCTCTTGTCTTTTAGCTTTCATTTTTACTTCCCAAGTATACGATTACTAGGAGGTCTAAACTTTTGAGCAGCAGAACGTCAATACTGCATTTTGCAGGTCTGAAATTGTAGACCAGTTGTAATGACACATTCAAGAATCTAGTTATCTTAAGGCGACTAGATCGGTCGAACTAGATGTAACCTGAACATAAAAACTATATTATTAGGGAACGTCACTTTTTCCACGTCAGCCACATATGCGAACTGTCAACTTGGTACTCGGTCTCGAATTTATTTACTATATTTGTGGGCTATCTCCATAAACGTCAGCTTTCATATGACCGATCTGAGCCAATCAAAACTGAGATGAAGACAGCTGTCAGACTTTCTAAACTAGATATTTGAACGTCCCCAATGCCTGCGTTCCATTGACACTAAAAGCAAGCTGTCGCAAATAATGTCAAGCTGTAAATAGCTGTAAAAAAACGTTTACAATAATTTGGTTTAGATCTTTTACTATTTGAGTTTGAGGTGCACTGTGACACTGGCCTAAACGTCTAGTTCGATTAACACCCTAAAGTCATTCTGGTATAATACGTTAAAAAAAAGAGCTTCATTCATATTTGTAGAAGAGTTTGGTCTTCCTAATGCCACTGGAGACTACAATGTAACAGATACAACAAAGTTCTTCAGTCTTCATTTCGAAAAAATTGAGTGTGACGTAAATATTACAGTCCTTGCTAAGAGTGATGCCAACTTAGCCCCACGTCCCACGTAGGGTAAATAAAATGTTTAAATAGTTTGTTAATAGTTAGCAGGTGATGGATAACACATTTTCACCGCATCCCCATGCGCTATATGCTCAACATAAATCCGTCAAACCGCCGCCCCCATACCGTTGAAATGTGATTTTTTCATTGGAGTACACGAAATTTCAGCTGCTACTGTAACACATGTCAACACAGCATCAACCACATTTTCCCTTGTTTAAATTCCGAAACCGAAAAGATGAGTATACTTGTCGCGTGCTGCAGACAGATTTATATCCAAAGGAAAAGGGCAATATTCTAATATTTATCCGTCCTCCCCGCTGCCCCTCTCGAGCGTTCACACTTCACCGTTGTCGTACGCTGATGCCGATGGATGCCAAAGAGGGAAACCCAGTGCACACAGCCGGGGAGTGTAACAAGCATTATGTCGGCCGAAACCCGAACGAAATATTTCCTTCTGCGTCTACCCCGCGATGAGCGCGAGAGTAAATTTAAAATTAGATTGACACCGCTATACGGAGACCGAGGAAAACCAGCATGCCCCACATAAAAAAAAAAAAAAAAATAAAAAGTAAAAATCACTGTATCACCCGACGAACCGAAAATTGATGCGCGCACCCCAAAACTTAAACGCAGACACATAGCCCGTCAGTAGGAGCAGCGGCATCAGTTTTAGTAGAAACGAGCCTGCCGCACTGCATCGGTATATCCTCCCCAAGAAGACGCACTCACTGCTCTTGCTCTGGGTTCTGCTCTCAAATACAATTATCTTAGCTTAATGTACTTGTACTATATTCTTACTCTTGTTGTTTGTTTTTATTTATTTTTTTCATTGGTTTAAAGTGTGGTGGTAAATTTTGTATTTGTAGACGACGGAGAAGGTCATGTCGGTACAGTCTGTGAGATAGGACGTTTTGGATCGGCACATTCCCCCGAGAAGACGGTCGTGGTGAATTGGGACTCCGGTCATAGAACAAACTATCGAGTTGGATACCAGAATCAGTACGATTTGATTATCATAGACAACGCACAAGTTGGTGAGTGAAAGCACATTTCGTGAATTCGACGCCACCGCGCAATTTACGAGTACTGACTGTGTTCGTTTGTGGATCTGTGCGTGGACTTGGATTAATTTAATTTTTCTCAATTATTTCGTAGGTGTTCGCCATTCGAATGTGGTATGTGATGGCTGCTCTAAGGGTGGCATAGCCGGAATTGTCTTTAAGTGCGCGCTGTGTTCTAATTATCATTTGTGCGCCTACTGCTATGGGGCTGACCAGCACGACATAGAGCATCCGTTCGTACGTTATACTACGCCCACATCACTTGGGTAATAAATTTGTGAAATTTTGTAACGCGGAAATTCACTCTTTATTAATGGGGAATTTGTTTCTATTTAATATACAGTGTAAGAGTGCCTCCCCGCAAAGGATCTACGAAAATTCAGCTGAAAGGAATCTTTGTCGGAGCCAAAGTTGTACGCGGTCCAGACTGGGAGTGGGGACAGCAAGACGGTGGCGAGGGTGAGTACTTTTTCAAATATCTAAAAAAATATTCTTAAATTCGACGCAAATACGGCGCCTAATGTACTTAGGCATTCATATTATTCGATAAACAATTACACATGTATACAAAAATTATCGATTGCTCCTTGGAACACGTGCTGTTTCTCTGGAATGTTCAACAGCTAGCAAATTCCTTGAACGTTTACGTATATGACTGTGTAAACGTACATGTTCAGTGATTGAAATTAGATCTAAAAAAAACGTCGCCTTTGACATCTTGTTTCTGTTGTCGTGACCATTTATCTATTTTTGTTCGCGTCTCTCTTTGAAGACCTCTTAATAGTTTACATAGATTTTGCAAACGTCTTGCAAAGTAAGTGCACTTTAGTATCACTTTGTTTGGCTGCGAGATGGCAACGTTCGCGAAGTTGAACCCGAAACCTTTTAAACAGTAAGGGGTTTAGTTAAATGTGGTCAATAAAAGCATTGGGCCTTACTAATAACCATTTTTAACCTTCCATTGTGAGCTCGAAAAATTTAGCCTGGACACTGAAAATGATTATTAGTACCACGGATTATGTATGTACAGACAAAATCCAGTGTTTTGGTGTCACTTTTGTCACAAATGGAAGGGATGCACAATTTTATGCCGCATTTGAACGGGAGCGAAAAGCCTTCTCGGAGGAGTTATTCTTATAATGCTCTGTCAGTCTTTCACAAGAAGTTCGGCAGTGGAAATTTGTTACAGAGTAGTTCGCGACAACGTCAGTGTCAAATGAGAAAACAAAGTGACAGCTGAGTAACTTGTAGGAAAACAAACGAAATTTTATATGACGGGTAATAGACATAAATTTGAAATTTAACAAAATTTCACATAAATGCTCTGAAATCGGAAAAAGATTGCTCTTTTTTTAGTAGCAATCAAACATGAAAAGTGACCTAGAGCAAAAGAAAGTGCTCTAAAAAGCCCATCGCATACCGCATTAGTGTTTATTAAAAGTTTTAAAAGTAACTTAAATATAATAATTTTAAAGTAGGTACTCATACATAACTTACTGAATAACTTTAGCTTAGGTATAGAAATGGAGCTATCTGCTTACGCAAAAAAACCTTGATGGGCTGAATAAACCCTGCTACTTAGGCCCTAGTTGTAGCCATACGTCAAACGAAACCGTAAACATTTTCTTTTGCTTTCTTAGACCACTTAATACTAATGGTTGAACTCAATCTTGATCTGAAAATGTTGCTTATGAATTATAAAATTACCTAGTTTATAAAAAAAAAAAAAAATAAACAAATAATCTTGAAGTTTTCTAGAAAAGTTATTTATTAATTTTGTCCGTACCAAACACTTTTTCCGATCTACTTCTCAGTCAATTTCACAACAAAAAAGCAGATCATGTCAGGAATTTTTTTTCTGATGAAAACCCATGGCCGCGTTCCACTGCCCGCTAGTCTTCTAGCACAAAATATCCCAGATGAAGGAACGATCGCGCAGCGGCAAAGTGACTTTTCTTCATAAATAATTTCGTGTCGCATAATTATTTCCAAACTACATTTAAAAAGAAATTGTACATGTTATAGAAACCATAATAATATGGGAATTGCTATTTTACTTACCTTATTACCAATTTTATCACAATTGCAGCTCGGCTTCGTATTTTGGTTTTTATTTTGTAGACGTTTGAACGATTTCTTTTGACAGCTGTTTTTTTTTTTGTTTTTTTCTCTCAAAGCAGCAGGTAGTTTTGCACTAGATTGAGAAATTTCCCTAAAAGGGATATTTTACAAAAAGTGCTAGACAACTAGCGCAAATGGTAAAATGTCAATTTTTTTTATATGGAGTTTGACATGCCGCTGCTCATCTAGCGGGCAGTGGAACGCGGCAAACTACCCGCTGCTTTGAGAGAAAAAAAAACAAAAAAACAGCTGTGAATGGAAATCGTTCAAACGTCTACAAAATAAAAACAAAAATACGAAGCCGAGCTGCAATTGTGATGAAATTGGTAATAAGGTAAGTAAAATAGCAATTCCGATATTATTATGGTTTCTATAACATGTACCACTTCTTTTTAAATGCAGTTTGGAAATAATTATGCGACACGAAATTATTTATGAAGGAAAGTCATATGTTTTTGATGCCAACAAGTCAAATGTCATTTTGCCGCTGCCGCTGCCGCTGCCGCTGCCCGAGCGTTCCTTCATCAGGGATATTTTGTGCTCTAGAAGACTAGCGGGCAGAGGAACGCGGCCATTGTGAACGTTCGGATACCTAGTTTATGTAAAACGTCAACTATATTTGTCGGGACTATGAATCCAAACGCATTGACTAATACCATGTTCCCACCAACGTGATTTAGCTAAATCCACTTGATTTAGCTAAATCATCTCATAAATAACGTGATTTACCATACATTTTCGTGATTACTAATTACGTGATTTAGACGTGTTTAATTTTTAATTACGTATCTGCCATCGCAAATCCACACAAAATAAAATCGAACATACCTGCAGCAGTTTCAATCCAATTCAATGTTATTCAACAAACAAAAAAAAAACAACACAAATGTCAAAAATATTATCCCAAATCCAATTTTCTTCGTGTTTCGGTGTATTTTGGTATTTTTATTAAGTATACAACAATCATAAATTGTTCTATTTTTGGCAGAGGTGTGATAACAAAAGAAAAACAACAAAAAAAAAAACTACCCTCTCCGAAGTGGACGAATTCTTTCGGCTGGATGTCAAACTAAATCACGTAAAATTCGGTGGAGACGTCTTTCGTGATTTATAAATCATATGAGCTAAATCACGTTGGTGGGAACATGGTATAAGCAACTTGAATTGTTTTTGTATTCTCGCGGTCAGCGTTACCCTTGTTTGATTTTGCAATTTTTTTCATTTGGAAAAGACCTTTTTCAAAAACCGTTATTTTCAAACAAGTACATTTAAAATGTAATTCGGTTGCCTATCACAACACTTTAATAGTCTTATGCAAACTAATGGTTCTTAAATATCGAGCGAAAATTATAAATTACCAGAGTAGCCATAGAAATGACACCTTTATGTCTCACCGGCTCTTTTTTTACTTCAGAATTCTGCAGCGGCAACTCTGCTTATTTTAAATTCGACTCTTCGAAATGTCTACTAAGTATGCAGGCAGGATTTTCTTGACTAGATTTGTCGGCATCCCCTTCATAAACGTCAACTGCAAGAGCTATACACGTGACCACTCTGGGCCAGTAAAAACTGAAACACATCTAGTCAGACAGCTGTCAGACTTTCTAAACTAGGAATCCGAACGCCCTTTATACAACTGTTGTTGTAAACCATGGAAATCAATGATCTATATATGTAGATCATGTGGGTAAAATAAAAAAACGCCTATTATGTTCATAAATCCCAATTCCCGAACGAAAAGTATTCAGCTGTGTGTAGGTACACAGATTTGGCAAAACAAAGAAAATTCAAAAACCAATAGCACCGTCACTCCATGGCTCAGTTTCTTTTGCACTTTTCGTACAAACTTTTGTCGCAAACATAGAAAATCCTTATAAAGTAACTAAGCAAGTAAGTAACTGTGCTTGTAAGCTCAGTATCAAATGCTTGTACGAAAAGTGCGGAATAGAAACTAAAATACATAAACTTGAAGCTTAAAGCCAACTAAACAAGTTATTCCAAAATGGTGTGTAACCTCTTTTGACTGTTCGATTTATTCTACGGCCGTTTTTCTTTTTTAGTACAGAGCTGAGCACTGATCTGATGTATTTTCTATTATCCTGCTTTTTTCTTC
Organism: Cheilosia vernalis; assembly: GCA_949126925.1. Taxonomy (NCBI): domain Eukaryota; kingdom Metazoa; phylum Arthropoda; class Insecta; order Diptera; family Syrphidae; genus Cheilosia; species Cheilosia vernalis. The sequence goes on from OX421362.1 coordinate 12,529,614, forward strand.
TTTCAAATGTGACTGCAAGTGTGCATGTACATTTGTAATCAGCCTTTTACTCAACTCAGTCAATTTGTTTTGAGCTTATAGAGCACGCTCTGATCATGCTCTGAACGAAAAAGGAAACACAATTGAACTGATGTGTCTGAGCTAAAAAAGAAACAATAACTTTTTGTATAACAGTTCAGGTTCTGCTTGCGGCATCAGGCTTAATTCAGAGAAACTACAAATTGAGCCTTTTACACCGCCTCTTGTCACGAAGTTCCAAATTCAAGTTACGCATCTGTTTATTGATTAATATTCGAGTCAAAAAAACTTGCCAAAAATAAACTAAGTAGTTTTGACCAGCTTCTTGAGTTTGGAAATATTTTCAGCGCGAATAAGCAGTTGGAAAAAATATGTTAGTGTGGTAACACGCATACAATTGTATTCAATTTTTGGCAAAAATTGTGTGAAAATTAAGTTTTTACGTTTGAATTCCACTTTAAATATTTTCCTGCATTTTATAAGCGTGCTAGCTTGAAAGAATCTGATCACAGTTCGATATGTGAGGTAGGAACCTTTAGTTTGCAAATATTCTCAATTAATTGCAATTAATATATGCAAATGATAACTTACTTATTTATTTTATATTTGCACAGGTAAAAGTGGACGTGTTATGGAAATTCGTGGATGGGACAACGAGTCTTGTCGCAGTGTAGCAAACGTATCGTGGGTTACTGGTTCAACAAACGTTTATCGGCTCGGCCATAAAGGCAACGTAGATTTAAAATATATTGTTCCAACATCGGGAGGGAATTTTTACAAGGACCATATGCCTGTGTTGGGTAAGTTGAAATGTGTTTTATAAATTTTACCATATTTTAGCTTTACTACTGCTCAATTAACCTTTAAGAGGTTTACAGCACTCTTTGATTTCGCTTTTGCGATCTGTGAATGTAGTAGTTCAATTATATCTTCTTATATCCACTTATGGGGACGGTTTCGTTTCCGTAAGCGTGCTCTGAATTGCGCCGTTCTTCACAGTGAAGTTGAAAAATCCTCAACTAAGAGGGCTTAACTTTTTAATTGGATACTTTACATCTGGATTGATGCTTTGAGTAGTACGCTATGCATTTCGACGTTGAGACACATGTCCACGCAATTGATGATGATAGGAATGTGTGCTATCGTAAAAAGTAGGACGGGCAGTGTTTTTTTTTTTGTTTAATCTCTAGCTGTAAGATAAATTTAAGCACCACCTGGGATTTGTTTTTACGCAACACCTAGAAGAAATATCTTACTAAATGAACGAATTATACTTTGCAGGTCAACCAGAGGAGCAACAGCCTGTTGTTCCTACAGTAAAGCCAGTCTTCTCTGTGGGCGATCGTGTAAAAGTGTGTTTAGAAGTCGATGCCCTTATGAAACTGCAGCAAGGGCATGGCGGATGGAATCCTCGAATGGTAGAGCATTTGTCAAAATTGGGAACAGTTCATCGAATAACTGATAAAGGCGATATACGGTGAGTACCCGGGAACTTTATTTTGTGTGATATCGCTAATGTTTGTGTTGTTTGCAGTGTTCAATATGACAATTGCCCAAATCGCTGGACATTTCATCCGGCGGCTCTGGTTAAAGTATGCTCGTTTCGTGTTGGTGATCTAGTAACAATAATCAATGATGCTGCCAAGGTGCAACAGCTGCAAAAAGGTCACGGCGAGTGGATTGAGCTGATGAAATATGTAAGTGTTCATCGCATGCGCATACGACAAGTCCAATTAACAAGTTATTTGTTTAACAGGCCCTAGGCAAGCACTGTAAGGTGATAAAAGTTTACTCCGATGGTGATCTGCGGATCCAACAGCTGGACGAAGTCATCGAATGGACACTAAATCCCAAGTGCGTTAAACTCGAGCGTTCCCCACTGGCCACCGCAGCAGAACGTTCCAACAGTATGATGGATTTAAGCCACCGGCGTACAGACCACGTCATGACCCCACTCTCTGGTCTGTCGGGAACCTCACTGGCTGACAAACTGGTCCGTGAAGCAGCCCAAGGCCACCTCGAGTTCGTCAAACAATATCTAGAGCAAAATCCACAACAAGTAGACGTGATGAGCGGCGGGAAGGCTTGTATCCAGGTTGCTGCCCACCAGGGTTACGTGCACTTAGTCAACTATTTAATAAGCAAAGGCGCAAATGTCAACATAGTTGATAAAGAAGGCGATTCTACGCTGCATTACGCCGCATTTGGCAACCAACCCGACACCATGAGAATTCTCTTACAAAACGGAGCCGATATTAATTTTCTTAACTCCAGTCACTGTTCAGCGCTGCACATATGCGCGCATAAGAAGACCCCACATTGTGTTCGTCAACTGTTGGAATTCGGTGCCGATGTCAACATACAAGACTCGTACGGCGACACTGCCCTGCACGATGCTATTGCCAAAGAGAACACCGAAGTAGTCGAACTGCTCTGCAGTGCTCCGAACTTAGACTTTACTGTGAAGAACAATCGCGGTTTCAATGTACTCCATCATGCCTCGCTGAAGGGTAATGTTATAGCTGCCAAACGTATCCTCCAGCTGTCGCGCCAGCTGGTCAACGTGAGAAAGGACGATGGATTCGCTGCGCTGCACCTGGCCGCACTGAACGGTCATGCGAATGTGGTGGAAGCGTTGGTCCTCGAGGGTCAAGCTGAGATCGATATACGCAATAATCGACGACAAACGCCATTCCTGCTGGCCGTGTCGCAAGGTCATGCGGCCGCTCTCGAAAAACTAGTCAATTTAGGTTGTGATATTTTAGCAAAGGACGAAGACGGCGACAATGCAATGCACTTGTGTGTGATCAAGAAAACGAATCTACAGCAGGCGGCAGCGCCCACAGAGGCTGCAGAAATTTCGGAAATCTTCAATGGGCTGCAGCATTTGACCGAGTACCGGTTGATGTATACGATATTATGTTACTTGGCTCGACGAGGGTGTCAAATCGAGCCAAACAACAAGGGGGCCACGATTTTTGAGTGGATCACCGAGCAGGAGGAAAAGGATTTGATCCTAAGCTACCAGCGGAGCGCCACTAACTTGTCGACATCGACATCTGCCGCTGTTATGAACAACGAGGGTATCAATCAGTTGACAAGAAATATTCAGACGTTGAATCTGAACGAAAGTTCGGGGAGTGCGAACATAAGTGCCGAGGGCAATGCTCTTGGTGGTGGAGAAGGAGGCGCGGCGGCGGTTTCAACGCCACCACCAGTACCAGCGCAACGAAGCCAGCCAAATCAGCTACAATCGCCACCGCCTCCACCACCGCCAGATGACACATCTAATGTTCAAGTGCCAAAGAAACAACTCAACTCCGATCCAAGTCATTATTTCGAAATGAATCCCAGTAAGAGTAACAAATTCGAGAATGCTTTATCCCCTGCAACACCACCAACACCGCCAACAACTGCGGCTGGTAGCCATGTCAGTCGTAAACAGCAAAATAAACCCGCCGCCCCATCGGTATTTATAACGGAGCCAAAAGAGTGCATTGTCTGCGACGAGGTATTGCACTTAATCAAATTCGAACCATGCCAGCATCAGATATCGTGCGAGGAGTGTGGTCTGAGGATGAAAAAGTGCCTGACCTGCGGCATGGTAATCGAAAAGCGAGTGGGACTTAACGGCCGACTGGTTACGGGCAAAGATACAACACGGACATCATCAGCTGATCGACTGCGTTATCTGGAGAACAAAATACAGGAATACGAGGAGTGTCACTACTGCAGTATTTGTATGGAGCGAATTAGAGACGTTGTTTTTTTGTGTGGCCATGGAGCGTGCAGCGTCTGTGCCGAAACACTGCGTACTTGTCACATGTGTAGAAAGACTATTCTCAAGAAGATCAATCTCTACTGAAACAGCTGTGCGCATTTTCATTTCCACCGCTTAAAGAAAAAGGAGACTGTTTTGCAAGGGACGGAACCTTTAAGGTATGTACACTGTACAGTCAAGTTTTTTGTCAAATTGTTGCACAATTGATTGGGAACCATTTGTAATCAGTGCTTGCTGTCGATGGTTGAAACTTTATAAACAGATTTTACTTTGTCTGACGCATTGCCGACTTATATTTTCGCCCAAATTTCAAAGGAATACGCATATATTTAATGTACATTAACTATCTGAGAGCTCTGCATAAGATTTCCCGTATCCACCTTCTTTTCCGAGCTCGAAAACGCTGTGCAATATCGTGCATAGTTGCTATAGTTGATTTCAATTCATATTGCGTTAGTAATGGGAAATAACTGCTTCTAAAGATTTTAGGAGTCTACACATAACACAATGCTATGAGGTGGAACAAATGTTTTTTTTTTTTTCGAAATGAAATTCTCCTTTGTGCTGCGAAATTGTGATTTAATTGTCTCTAGCATATTGAAATGAATTAAAGCTCAGTAAACATTACAAATTGCATCTGTCATTTTAAGATTATCGAGCGCTGTCATTCACAACTATCCAATCTCGTTATCACAAAGACCACATGCGGAATAATTATAAATAGCCCTAAATTCAACTGCGAATTCCAGATACGTTTTCAACAGCTTATAAGTACTGCTCATTGTAAACAAGAGCAATATATTTCCTCCTTTGGTTGCCTAACAGACATCGCTATAATCAATTTGCTAGAAAAAGTTTTAATACTCTGCGTCATTTCATTCCGCAATTAGTGTAAACATTTGAAATGCTTTATTTTTAATGATGCGAAATTTAAATTTAGTTCACTCCTCTTGAGGCGTGTGCTGCTTCCTTATGCAGAGTCTCTATGTACATTTAAAGCAATCAATATTCTTTTACATTTTCCAGCGACTACTTTGAAAATATTCTTGTGCAGAGCGGTCTTCCACTTTAATAGAACATTTTTCTTTTGTATATAATATTTGATGTATGTACTTTTCTTTGTTTGTTTTCTTATTTGAAAAAAAAAAAGAAAACAGAAGAGTTTCACAGCGCTTGTTTGTTTTTAGGTTCAATTGTGTACTCGAATATTTCATACTGTACGAGAAGTTTAAAAGAAACAAAAAGTCTGAGAATAAAAATAAAAAAAAAACTACTTAAGTATTGTATTTAATAATAAACATTATATTCGAAATGCGTTTTTATAACAAAAGAAATAAATTTAACAATATTCCACCGAATTTAACAAGAAACGTGGGTCTGACAACGTTTTATCTAATTTTGCCTATCATTATTGTTTAAACACCTCGCTGTGAACTCTACCCTGGGTTGCAAATAAAATGAAGAAAATAATAATAGCTATACTTTTCAAAACGAGTCTACTTTTGATTGTACATAACTGCGTAGTGCTGTTTTTGTCTTAAAAAATGCAATTGTTATTTGTTTTATGTAGCGTTTTGTTATTTAGAATTTTAAACGATAACGGTATAGAGTATTTGAAATAATAAACCATTATGCACATGTGCCGCCATAAACATTACATAATTCTCATTGTGGTGGCCAATAGAATGGGGAAGCGGAAAACTGTGTTCAGGAAAATAATTCATTTACTAATGTGGTATTCGATTGGGCGCTCTCAGAGCAATTTTTTTCGTTTGGTACAGGAAAAGCAATCTTTTTCTTTTTTGCGTTTGAGTTTGACAACTGGTGGAGTTTGTTTACATTTTAGTGAATGTTTCCTCCAGCAAAGAAAGGCATTGCATCGGGTGAATCTACTTTTGTAAATTATTTATGTATAAATATGTAGTGAATGGAAATTGCTTAGAAAAGTGCCGAAGACTACACATATTTAAATCGCACGAATATGAACACTAAAAAGAGCAAGTGACGTTTTTATTTTCGACTAAGCACAAGACATCTGAAATCTGAGAGGAAATCTGAAGAAGCCCAATCGAATACCACATAAGCCACTTAAATTGTTTTTGTATTCTCGCTGTCGGTGTTACCTTTGTTCGACTAAAATCGAAATTTGGCACTTTTTTCGTAAGCCTGTCACGAGTTTTGCTATTTACGCCCTCTTCAAATTTTTGAAAAAATTTTATTTCCAACCGGAACAGAATTTACTATAGAACGAGAAACTTTCTGTTCTTTTTCAGTTCCTGCCCCTGTTTTTGTTTCTGTCACTTGGTGCCTTCATTGGCAAAATTTTGACAGTAAAGGACCATTCACATGAGAGCGAATTGCGAACCACGAACTGGCGAATATTCGTAGATTCTGACACTTCATATTCATTCACATGAAATCTTTTTTTAGTCGCAGGTACCCGCGAATCATTTGTATTGTTGAAGGTTAAGTTCGAGCGAATTGACAGTTCGCGGCAAGAATTTTCAATTCGCGGGAGAATTGCTGTAATTGTAAATTTCGTTATTTTAATCAATCAAGTCTCGGTTTTTTTTTAGATTAGGTGTTGAATGAATTGAATATAATGCTTTTGTGGTAAAACAAATATCAATTTTCAATTTATAAATACAGATGAATTGATTTGTTCGCAGTTCGTCTACTCGCAGTTCGCGCTCATGTGAATGGTCCTTAACACCTTGGCGGGCAATACATTGCTCATTAGCTCTGTGCGCTTACAATAATGCATTCGAATACATTAGTCAAAATTCGTTCCCTTACGCAAAAGTTGGGTAGAAGTGCACGAATTTAGGCTAAATTTGACAATCTGTCAATGTAAGGGAACAGAAATATTGTTTTCAGAGATTGTGTGGATGCCTGACTGTACTTTGTAGAACTTTGCATTTTCAAATCAAACACATGCTCCATTTTGAATCTTGATTTTAACAAGGCACAATAAATTAAGAAAAAGTTATCAATGCGTTTGGTCATTGAAGACCAACTTTAGCCTAAGATATTTGCATTTCATTTCTTCGAGATTCATTTTCACAATCATTAGAGTATTATTTCAAAAAGTCTCACTATGACCGTGAAAAAGATTTCTGTGCAGTCGCATTTAATTAAGAAAACTTTTCGAGTCTAAAGCGCAGTGACCTCATAAGCCGACGACGCGATGCGTTTCTTTTTCGCAACGATTTTCCGAGCAGTCGGTTCGCTTCTTCCTACAGCATAATCGGTTATTGTTAATTATGTCTGTTTGATTGACGAGTCTATTTCAAATGCAATTTTGTTATAACGCATTCCTTTGGCCACCAGTGAACGCATTTCGTTTATCCAATATCTACGTACATTTATAGGTTATTCATATCGTATTTATATTTGGTTGTGCTTGCTATCCAATATCCTATCATGTGTCATAATCTCTCTATAAATTATTTCTCAACCAAGTGCAAACAAAAAATCGCCTTTAACTTAAATCAACGCACACGCATACTTCATGTTGTTTATAATTATATTGTTCCAAACAAACTTAAATAAAAAAAATAAATACCTGTATTGTATATTAAACATTTTCAACCAAAACGACGATATTGCTTAATTTAATTTAAAAAAAAATCAATTACAAATAAAAAAAACTACCTTTACTTGGAATTCGACCAATTATGTTAAAAACTAAATTTATTCATCAACTAAACTAATATATTCATTTTTTCTATGGAGTTATTAAAATTATTATTTTATTTCTTAGATTTAAGAACACTTAAAACTGTTGTTGATTGCAATCATCTTAATTTAGAGAAGTGAAAAGAAATTGCATACAAATTAGGAAAGTGTGTGTTGCAGTTGTCAGTAAAACCACACTTTCATCAGAGTACAGTACTGTTGTGAAGAAGAAAAACAGAAAATATGTAAATTGACGTGTTAATTTTAATATGTATGTAATTGTTTTCATTTTCATTCGATGGTTTTAGTTTTATTGTTTGTTTTTGCAAGTTTTAGGCTTAAGGAATATCTAATTATATTTTCATGTAGTGTTTTTGACTGTTATAAAATTAAAGAAAGATGAAAATTAGTTTTACGATTGCGATTAATATCATCAATTATTATATTAACTAACGTAATTTTGAAATTAATAAAAATAAAGTATTTATTAATGTGATTGATGTTTGTTTTATTTTTGTCTTTTTATACTTTCGGTCGATTGTGTTCACTGAAAAAAAAAAAACTCTACTTTTACGAAGATTCCTTGACAGTCATCTGAATGCACCAATAGTTATTTTTAGTTTAGTTAAGTTTAATTGACTATTTCATTTCATGTTTCAGATTCCATAGGAATTTGGCCATAGGACGTCTGCCAGATTGACATTCAAATGAAAAGAATTAAATAATAGTTCGTAAGTGTATATAACATTAAATCATATTTTATATTAAGTGTTATTTTTATATCCTTTTTAAAACATTTCTTCGATTGTGCAATCTCTGTAACGAACTTGTATGGGAATGCCTACAAAAACTTAATGAACTTGGTAGGAGAAACAAAATAAATGGCCGAATGAAATGGCCGACTCCCTAGCAAGAATGGGAGCATCAGAAACTTTCATAGGTCCTGAACCATTCTGCGGAATAGGGGATCACACCCTCAAAGAAGAATTTAGGAAACTAGAGAAAGAAAACAGGGCAAGAACCTGGCATAACACTCAGGGCATGAGGCAGGCCAAGAAACTTCTGGGGCAATATAACCGGAAGCGATTCCAAGCTTGCATCGGCATGAGCAAAAATAACATTCGTATCCTAACGGGCTTCCTAACGGGGCACTGTAGACTCAAGGAACACCTCAGGAAACTGGGTATATCTGAAGAAGGTCTCTGCAGATTCTGCGATTAGTCCAGTGAAATCCCAGAACACTTGCTGGGATCATGAGGGCACTGACCCACAAAAGACTGAAATACTTGGACAAGTACCAACTATCTGATGAGGAAATACAGTCACTAGAGCCAGCTCTCATCCTTAGATTCTTAAAGGAAACTGGACTGGAGAGAGTGCTATAGGACGAATTTCTTTCGCCAAGTTGTGTTCAACTTCGAGTGAATAAAACGGACCTAAAACCTGTAGAATGATTTCGAAAGGAATTATACTATGAGGGAAACTCTTTTGAGGGAATAAACCACTCTGAGGCGTAAGCAGGGGGTACAATAGACCAAAAGGTCGCAGTACAATAACCCCTCTCAAATAATAATAATAATCTCTGTAACGAAGTGCGTTGACTGTGAAATTGTTTTTTTGAGCTTCGATCTCAGCAAAGCAAAGCAAAGTAGGATTTTCAGCACGCAATTACGTAATACTGAAATGCCATAGGTTAACCCACATCAAATATATGTTGAACAAACTAGGGTGGTTGAATGTTAGGCAACAAATTAAACTTAGTGTATTAGTATTTATATTTAAAATGAAAAATAACTTGCTGCCGGAATATCTGACTAACAATTTAAAATATATAAGTGAAAGTCAACCATACAACCTCAGAGGAGGACACAACTTTAGACCACAGTTTAAATCTACAGTGCGCGCTCAAAACACCGTAATGTTCAAAGGGATAAATATGTTCAACAACCTTCCCAATGCAATTAAAACGCTTACAAATGCTAACAATTTTAAAAAGCAATTAATCAAATTTATAAAATCAGACAATCAAATATAATTATAAATAAATAAATAAGAAACATAAATAAATGGCTTTTAAGCCAAATAAGGAGTCACACACTCAAACACTCTCAAAATAAAATAAAATATAAAATAAAAAGATAATGAATTCAGTGAAAAGAAAATCATAACAAATAATAAATTAATAAATAAATAAATAAAAGGTCCGTCTCACCTGCGGTCTAGACGGGGAATGAGGGCGTGGGCATAATAATAATAATAATAATAATAATTACAACAACTACATTCCATTTGACACTAAGTCTCGCAATTAGTCTCTTGTAATTAGCGTCGAAGCTCAAAAAAACTCGGCTAATATATGGTTTGCTTCCGCCAATCCAAGTGTCGGAGCTCCGAGAAAGTTTGTGTGGATTTCTTGAAGAATAGGACATTTTGCGATTAAGTGTAACACATCCTCCCGCTCCTTGAGATTACAAAGATCGCATAGAATTGGTAGCTCTGGGCGGTGTGGAATAAAATTTAGTTTGATAGTTCTACCGAATAGTTTCTTAAAAAAAATAAGGGCGAGTTCATAATTGCAACATTGTTGCTCATGCCAAGCAAAAAATATTGATTCAATGCAATTATGAACAGAAACATTGCTGCAAGTTTGCAGTAGTTTTGCGTTTCCAAAAAAGAGTTCATATATGCAGTAAAAAAAAAATGATAATATGGTTTATTTCATTGACACAAAATTTGAACATTTACAGTTCACAGATCATTGACCGGTTTACAGAATTCTGGTTCTGATTTTAAACTAAATTAAAATGAACATTAATAATATAAAAAAAATTAATTCATTGCTTTTTTTTTTGAGAGAAAAAAGAAAAGCTCAATCGGTAATTCTTTGTTATGTTTCCTGTAATGACATGAGAACTTCTGATCTTATTTTATCTGATTATTTGACAATTTTCAATTATTTTTTTTTAGTCTTCTTTTTTGGAATCTCATCCTCTTTATCACGTTCGTCGCTTTGCCCAAAAATCTCTGCCACAAGCTCATGAGGAAGTTCAACATTCGGCCCTAGCGAAGCGAGGTATCCGTCGGAACGGAAAATTCTCCGCAGCTCGGAAAATATAATTGAAATGCGATGACGCATTGACTTCACATCCTCGTATTGTTTGGTGATTGGTTTTTCGCTAGATTTTGCACTGGAAACACAAATTTAGACAATAAATACAAACAAATTCGTTGCTATATTGTTTATTATTAATTTATTTAACACTTTACCGCAAATCGTGAATAAATTCCACGACTCATTGTACTCGGAGCATATCGTAAACAAATTCCGCAACCAATTTCTCTCGGAGGATATCGGAGCCTAGCTGTCAAAAATTAAACAAGAAAATACACTTCATCGCACTTCAACGTAATTCGCCGATATGCGTTGCAAAATGTCGGAACAATTCTCCGAACAGTTGTTCCGAAGAATACCTCGCAGCAAAAATCCTCCGAATCGTATAAAATCGGAGAATTTTCCGTTCCGACGGATACCTCGCTAGGTCCGATTATGTCGACACCCGTACACCTCGTCAAATAGTAGTAGCTGGAAATAGTACCACAAAGGACATCTCTTCCGCTTTGTTTGTTCCTTGTTCTTATCCTTTAATAGGTTACCTTTAAATTTTGATATTTTCTTGCAAAATCTTCTCTATTGTAAGGCAACAAGGGCGAACGAGTTTTCATTTCCGTAAAAACTTTTCCCCGAAGAACAGATTTTTTTCAGCCTGATATAAATTCGGACTCGATGCCTAAACGGATCGAAATCAGCAGTTTAGTGTCAGTATCCGACCACAATTTTTGTTCACTTTTATTCCTATAAACACACAAATAATATATTTTAACTTTTTAATAAAAAAAAACCTTCAAATTTGAATATATCTATTTCATTTTCATTTATTTTGCTTACATAAATGTAGCTATTTGTTCCTGCCATCTTCCTGCAACTCGGCAACAAAATAAAATTCAATGCAGGCAGAGTTGATCGCAGTTTGACTGTCATTTTACTTATACGAGTATGAACGCAAATGAAACTGCCGTCATGCAAGGATAGTGCAGGTTTTTTACTAATGAACGCAAAAATTGCAGTACTGCCGCATTTTTACTTTTATAAACTCAGCCTAAGTCTTGCTTTTAGGCAATAGTTAAGCTTGATATAGCAAATTGGGAAGACTGGGCTTCATTTGGAAATTCGTCACAAACCCTTCGACTAGTTTCCGGCAGTAACTTTTTTGCTTTCTGCCTGTGACTCATTCGGCATAAAAGTGAGGTTATAACCGAATTTCAGTCCTAGCAATTCCCACTCTTGAACACATTTGACCATGTAGCAAGTACCAACCTTGGGAATCTTTCCTGACTCATCCCAACGACCTTTACAATGTAATCAAGATGCAGTTTTTACGGTCTCAATTTGTGAAGTCAACCTCATCTACGTTATTAAAGTGCCTGCAGAGGATATTTATTTAACTCTGAGCAGTTGATTGACTTTCACAGAAAAGGCGGGAGTTGTCCAGGTTCTTACATGAAAGTGGCGATTCGAACTCCGTTTTAAGGACACCTACGGCTGCCATAAAACATTTCAAACGTTAGCGACCGGAAGCGTGTTCTACTCACCCACAAACTCCAATTCATACCAAGCAAATCATTACAAATTGCGTTCAACTGTGTACCCGTCATGAAAAGGACGTTCGTCTTGAACCTAAGGACAACAACAAGTACAAATTATATTTAAATCATAACAAACCGAATTTTTATTTACGCTTACACAAATTTTCTTGCCATTATTTTTATTTATTTATAAAGCTTAACATAGTGACTTGTTCCTTGTTCCTCTTCAAAGTGAAAATACAAAAATTTAGTATTTAAGTTAGCTGTTAGTTGGTTTCTCTTCTTTTCTAAAATAAATAAGTAAACAAACCCAAGAGTATGTAGGTATGCATATACTGGTAATACTGTACAATGAATGTTGCATTCTAAATACAAAAATAAATTAAAAAATTTAAACAACGGTGAGAATTGGTAGAGCTATGATCTGTGAGCGTCTAGCTGTCTTGCGACAGTTTTGTCTTTAGTTGCTCAATTTCATCGTAGCGGATATTGCATAGTGTTTTCGCCTCCCAATACTTCTCCTGGGTGACCTTCAATTCCTTCTTCAGTTGTAAGTATTTTTTCTATCGAAACATTTCGTTATGAGTATTAATTAAAATCGAAATTGTTGCATTCTGCACTCACCTGATACTGTTGATTTGATGGTGTGTTGTCGATTGCGTTTTCTTTTCCTGTGGACAGAGCATCCTCGAGCTCTTTTATTCTTGTATGCCTTCCACGACAGATATTTTTCAGATCCTCATATTTACTAAGCAATTTACGATAACATTCGTTTTCATCGCGATCCGCTGTCTGTGTGCTACTGTCGACGATAATCCGCTTGGAGGCTTCTGCACATACGGCACAGTGTCTGCTTTCATTGGTTCTGCTGACGATTAGTTGTTGATATTTCTTTATTTCTTGGCGCAGTTTTTGTTGCTTTGATTCTTCATTGTTGAGGAGTTTTTTGAGCGCTGCATTCTCCATTTTGAGTGGATGATTTTTAAGCTCCATTGAGAGAGTGTTCACTTGGCTGTCACGAATTAGGAGATTCTGCCGCAGCTCGTTTAGCTTCAGATCTAGTTCGGAACAACTGCATTCAGAATCTGCAAAATATAATTGGAAGAAAATAGGTAAGAAGGTGGGCAATGGAGAAGAAAATCGTGTGCTCACTTGTTGGATCAGTCATAGTGGAGATATCGCGATTGCTATCCCAAAACGATTGACGTCGTCTCTCATCGTGCGTACTTAATCTGCGGTTTTTTCGTTCTTCGTTTTGTGATTTGTGACACGAGTCTAGCTTGTCCATCAGGTTCATATTCTTCACCTGAAATGATAAATTTTGTTGGTTGCAGATGGACATTTTCAATAGCAAGTGCATGACCTACCTTCAGCTGATGATTTTCGCCCAACAAATGATCTAGGGCCTTCTCCCTCTTCGGTGATATTGATTTCGACAGATTCACACTGTTTTCCTTTTGCAGCAATTGAATTTGCTGTTCAAGCTGCGCAATCCTACTCAAACTAAGCTTTTCGCTGACCTCGAGTTTCTCCTGGATGGTCTTCTTTTCCGCAATTAGGCTGGCAACGTTGGCTTGGAGTGGAGAGATTTTGCCTTGCAAAGTTTCTAGTTGCGCCTGAAGTTTGGCTATCTCGCTTTGTAACGTTTTACATTCACCCGCCTTCAGCTTTGCACCTTCCAGGTCCTTGCAAAGTGTCTTGTTTGCTGTCACCAAGCTCTCGTTATTCGAGCGCAACAAGCGGCATTGCGATTGCACTTCCTGAAGTGAACTTTGCAGTTCAGTAACTTTTTTTGCCAGAGTCGTATTTTCGAGCAAAACTTTACGTGCTGATTCCATTTCACCTTCAAAGGATAATCGATGTTTATTCAAGTTTGCGTGCTGCAATGACAGCGTATCATATTCGGCTTGCAACTGATCAAGTTTCTGCAAAAGCGAATCTCGCTCAGCGGCTGCACTTTGAGTGGTCTTGAGATCATCCTCGAGAGCTTGAATTTTACTCGTAAGATCTTCAATTTTAGAGCTCTGGTTGGTAGTAACCTTGCTGTTGTCCGCCAGTAGTTGCTGCAAACGAACAACTTCAGAGGAAAGATGCCGTTTGGACTCCTCAAATTGATTTCCTAGGATAGCCAGTTTTTCTTCTAGCTCGGAGCTCTTTGTTGCCATCGAATTGTTATTGTTAGTCAGTTGAACAATTAAATCATCCCTTTCGGCATTGGCCTTCTCTAGGACTTCCTTGAGATGAACTTCTGCGGAGAGACATCGCTTCGATTCGTCCAATTCCTGCTGCAGCACTGCAAACTCTTTCTCTAGATTTGAGCTCTCTGTGGTCAATTGGTCAATCAACTTTTGCTTTTTAGCCCTGAGACGCTCTTCATGTGACATGCATTGCTTGAAATCCGCCAATTCATGTTTCAAATGTGTAATCTTTTCTTCCAATTCGTTGGATTTGGTGGACAACTGCGCAACCAATTCTTCCTTTTCTTGCTTTAAGTGGTTGGTCTCGTGCAATTCTTGCTTCAAAGGCGCAATTTTCTCTTCCAATTGAGAGTTCTTTGCTGACAATTCGCGTTTTTGATTGTTCGCTTCCTCCATCATTCCCTCCAGTTGCGAGATCTTTGTGCTGAATGAGTTGTTGTCATTTGTAAGTTGAATGATACGTTCATCCTTGTCGGAGCATTCTTTAGAATATGCTGACTGCAGTTCGATTTTAGTTGCGGTAAGTGCCTCTATTCGAATGGCTAAAGATGAACATTTCTCATGCAAAAGGCTCCTCTCCTCTTGGTGACTCTCCTTGAGCTTCTCATGTTGATCTTTGAACGCTGCCAGTTCGCACTCAAGACTTTTCTTTTCGGCAGACATTTTGTTCAACTCTTCTTTCATTTCTTCACACTTCTGCTGAACATTGAGCTTTGCTGCCGAGTTTGACTTGCACTCGTCTCGAAGTTTCGTTATTTCACTGCTGGTTTGTTCATACTCTCGCTGCAGTTTTTCTTTATCTCTCACATTCAGCTCATGATCTTGAACGAGCTTTTGCAACCGTTCGTGCAAAGTTCTTTCGGAATTCTGAAGAATCTGACGCTCTTCTATTACGATCTTATTCTCTTCGACAACAGCCGCGTACTTGTCTTCCAGCATCTTCAGTTTTTCACCGACTCCCCTCAGCGACTCAGACTCTTGCTCCGAGCACAGGAGCTTCTCACTGAGTTTTTCCTTTTGTTCTAAAATATCGTTGCGCTCTATTCCAAGCGATTCAACGGTCTGACTCGAAAAAGCCAAAGAATTTTGCAGCACGGTGCATTCCTCTTCCAAGTGGGCAGTCTTTTTCTTCTCAGTGACAAGCTGTCGCTGAAGGTCATCACATTCAGCTTGCAGTTTGGCATTACTTCCGCTTAGTCCTTCGATCTTCGCTGCGCCTTCAGCAGATTCTTGAATTTTCTTCTCCAAAGATGCCTTCAGCTCAATTATCTCTATATGAACTTCTTCACCCTTGCATTCTTGCTGCTTTAGCCTCTCCCGCAACTCACAGATGTCTTGCTCGTCCTTTACCGATTTATCACCGCCCAGTTCGGCGAGTTGTTTTGTTTTTTCAGTCAAAGATGCCTGTAGTTCATCACACTTACATGCCTGAAGCTTCTCGTGCAATTGTGCATTAGTTTTCTCCAGTTCAGATCGAGCCGGCAGATCATTATTGATTTCCAATTGCTCAGACAAATCTTTCACAGTCGCTTCGAGCGTCGAAATTTGACTCTTGTACTCGGCAAACTTGACTTCATGTTCCGAGTTGAATTCTTTCAGGTTCTCCTCGTCGCCGAGCTTAGACTGTAGAGTACGCAGCTGATCTCGTAGTTCATCACATTTATTCTCATATTCCTCGAGTTTAGACTTCGGACACATTTCCTCATTCTGTCGTTTGAGTTCGTCGTAAACTGCTCGCGAAACACTGTCCACATCACACTCAGACTCAACGGTTTTCTTAAGCTGCTCACAGTCGGCGATCAATTTTTTGTTCATTTGCTCCATCTCGATTCGCTCATTCGCCAGCTGTTCTTTTTCAGTCTTTAGATTTGCAATGGTTTCTTCCAAGTCGCGTATTTTTTCGAAAAGGTGTGATTTCTCTTCCAGCAACTCATTGATTTGCGCTTCATTCGGTTGTCGACCAGCGCCATCTAAAGAGTCACAACTGTTGGCACTTGTTAGGTTGTCTTCCTCTTCCAGCGAATCATAGATTTCGGTGCAAGGCTTTTGCTCCACGGCAAATTCGATGGCTCCGCGAAGCTCATTGAAAGGTCCTTTAACTATCTCGTTTATGCTGCCTATAACCATTCTGCTGCCGGCGGTCGATCTGCCAGTGTTTTCAGCTCGGAATGTTTTTATTCTGCCATCCGCGACGGCAATTTCAATTTCCACAAATGATTTGGCCAACTGAAGGAACTCGTCGCATTTGGCAACGGATTTCCTTGGCGATTCACTACGAGCCGACAGATTTTTTATTTCCTCGGCTAACTGCTCCCGTTCGTCGCATTTCTTTTGCATAGACTTGGTAAGCGACGAAACAGTTTTCGCCCAATCTGCGTTCTCCTGCGTTAAATGTGAATTCTGCGCCTTCAACTGTTCGTTTTTAGCTGTTACTGCTTTCGCTAAGTCTTTATATTTATTCAACTCCTCTTCGAGTTTTGCCATCTCATTCTGCAGTGTTTCATAGTCAGCTAAATTATCAACCAGTTGCGTGGATACATCATCGTACTCATTCTGCATTTCATTGAACTGTGACTGCAGCTTTGCCAGCTCGTCTTTCAGTTGAGCATTCTCTTGGCGAAGGTCAATGCCATTCTCTTGCTTGCTTAGATTGTCCGACTTCCTTTTGGGTGCCACGCTTTTTTCGTTCTCCCCTTGCAGGCGATTCATTTCCGATTTCAATGATTCCAGCTCCGTCTGAAGACTATCGTTCTCCAGCAGCTTACGTTGAGCTTCTTCGACTTTAGCCTTGAGCTCACGTATTTCAGTCTCTAGATTCTCATTCTGGTTTTGCACTCGATCGCAGTCGGCCATCGATTGGACGGAATCGTTTTCCAGTTTCTCATACTCCCGGTGCAGGTTTTGGTACTTCTTTTGAATCACGTCGTATTCTGATTGTATTTCACCAATTGTACCCTCATGCTTATTGCACTCAGCTTGGATCTGCTCGTATTTTTGCTGGATGTTGAGATATTCGTCTTGGAGTGTCTGCAGCTGATTGCGCGTCGACAAAACCTCCAAATTCAGCCTATCCAAGTGGTTCGCCTGGTTTTCATTCTCGTTCTTCAGGTTGGTGTAGTCAGCTTGAGCACTCTCCAGCTTCGTTTTAATTGTCTGCAGCTCCGAGTGTAGAGAGCTGTTTTCGGTGCGAAGTAAATTTATCTCCTCGGCAATACTACCATTGGCTGCTTGTAATTTATCACATTCAGCGGCAAGGGCATCCCTATGGGTATTTAGTGTCTCGATTTCCTGGGAAATCTTGATCTTTTCGTCGCTTTTGTTGGCTACTTCCTTGGACACAGCTTCGAACTCATCGTTGACGGACTCCAGTTTGCATTTTTCCCCCTCTAGAGTAGCGATCTGGTGCTGTATGTCTTCCAGTGTCCCGTGGAGTGACTTTAAGTGCTCGACATCCTTTTTTAGACCATTATTCTCCGTCTCCAGGTTATCGGCTCGTAGTTTTTCCGATTCAGCATCCGAGGATAATTTTCCTAGATCTAACGTCAACTTCTGGTAGTCTAGATTGGCCCTCTCAACGTTTTGAGTGAGTTGTTTATTTTCGTCGAGCAGTTTTTGCAAATCTTTACATTTAACGCACACAGTCTCAGCTTGGTCTACGCCCTTAGATACTTGTCGCAGTTCTTCCTTGGAGTTATTTAGTGCTTCACTGGTTACAGTGTGAAGAGACTGCTCTAGTCTTTTGATTTCTTTTTCTTTCTCGTCCAACGCTTCCAGTAGTTCGTTTTCTCGCCGTTTAGACTTGATCTTGTACTGCTGAAATTCGTACTCCAAACTTACGACTTCTCGCATATCCATCTCAAGTTGAGTTACTTTGCTCTTTAATTCGTTGACTTCTTTCTCATACCGACTGGCTCGATCGGCAATGACTTGGGAGGCTTTTTCAGACTCACTGGCCTGCGATTCCAGTCCAGCAATTTTCGATTCGAGTTCCTGACACCTGCAACAACAACCAAATGGGATTTATTTTTTTTAAAAAGGAACAAACTACTGAAATGATTGACATTCTACTTGATTGACATTCTACTTGCTATAGAATCGCAGCAGATATACATGCGCTACTTTTTTACTATGTTACATTGTGAAGACGAATGCATAATGCATTTTATTTTATATGGACAGTTTATAAATTCTAACAAATCTAGCTGAAACCTGTAGAAATCAGGCCAGCAGAAGTTAGCACAGCCTTCTTTCATGACATCGTCGATGAATTTGGATCAGTAGCTAAAATAATTTTAGATAGAGGAGCATCATATACAGGTAAGCTTTGTCATAATGTTGCAAGAACAAATATATTCTTCTTACGATTAACCTATTATTATGAATTTTTTATCACCCATAACCTCAAATAGCTATATCTATTCCATTTTTAAAGTAGTCATTGAGTACTTATTGTGAGGGTTTAATAAATTCAACTAAACTTCACTTCTAACTAAACTAAACTTCAACGTTATCAAGCACATACTTAACAATGAGTGTTGTTCGAACTATTGCAGCCGAATCTATGCGGAAGTGCAAGTGTAACTTTTCAACAAATATATTCTTAGATAGTAGAACGAAACTCTCAAATCTGAACTCCAAATCGTACACATTCACGCAAGAAGATAATCAATGTGGGTCAGTTCAATTAAATATGCAGATATGCACTTGAACTATACAAAAACTCGACCACTCTCGTGTGTATATGCCTACGTACGTACACTCGCTGCTAATGATGTTTTTGTGTCTTTTTGCGTACACTAAAATATTGTTTGTTTGTTTACCGGGTTCCATCAGAGGCACTGCACCATCTTTAGAATATTTTAATGGCTAGTTAACGATTCCATTTGTATTCAATCCTGTTTCTGACTTCTTTTCACTTCCCTGACCGGTAAAATATGCACAAAAAAAAAAAGAAAGAAGGAAAACCAAACATAATCCAATTAACATTTCACGCTTATATTTTGTCTCGCGGAGTCACATTATGGAACCGATCGAGGTTCAGCATTATAAAAAATAATGCAAATTGTGTAACTAAATCATATCGAGCGGATAAAACAATCTTTAACTTACTTGAAATGTTCTTTTCAACAGTTGTGTTGTTCTGGACGTGGTTATTCATATGATGGTAATATGACAACTAGTTTTGCCCAACAAAAGTTCTACTACAGAACACTTTTAAGTTCTGACGTTCCGGCTGTGTGCTTTTTCTTGTAAGGAATTTAACAGACAGTTATCTTTGTGCTTGTCATTTGGCGAGCTGTCGTCGCATTTATAAACAAGCGAATGTCGTAGAATCTGAGACGAACGACCAAACAAGTAGGTAGGTGTAGTAGAAAGTCAACTGGCTGTGGCTATGTTTTTGTTTTTGGTTTCCACTTTAGCAGTGCAAATGCAGCCCTTGTGGTAGAAAATATTAGAAATGCACGTTTTGCACTCAGAATACAAGTGCGATGACACACACAATGCGAACTATTCTGGTATTCTTTGAGGGCAGCCAAGTAAATGCATTATGCTCCTAATCACGTAGTAGATTGTTTGAGCATTGAAATTTATAAATAAATACAGTGAAAGTTTATTTATGGAGCGCACTCGAAATTTTAATGATGGGTTGATGGTTTGTTAACTGCAAATGTGTAAATTGAATTTGGAGCGGTACGGAATAAGGGCACAGGTGAAGGGTTTGTACAGGGGGTGGCAGTTTTGTTTTTGTATGAATCTACCCATTGACGCAAAACAGAACAGCAACTGGGCAAACATTGATTGGGGCTATATACCATAGAACATAAACCTTTGTACTCATGCGCTTACTAATTAAGCATATCAAGAGTTAACCTCAGTTGAAAGCTAGTGCAATTCGGTAATAGCAAGGGACATCCACAGAGTCGCATTTTGAATTAGAGGTCTTAGGCCCACTTTATTCACTCGAAGTTGAACACAACTTGCGGATTTTTATATGGAAAACTCCCCGAGTTGTGTTCAACTTCGTTTGAATTTTGAATTTATTGCATAGAGTATAATTTCACATTAAGATTGATCTTATTTGCTGTGATTGGCTTAAAGTTTAACAATTTAAGAATAATACAAGAGTAAGAAGTCATTTCAGTGATTCTCGAAATCAAGTTTACAAATTTTGGGGAGGAAAAATTCGATTTAAATTGTTGTACATATAAAGATTTATGTTATATATAAGTTTTCAATATTTAAATGTTCTAAAATTTAGCAAGTTTATATGAATAAATATGATTTATGCATTTCTAGCTAAGTATTTAAAAAGATCAGTTTTAAATATGTTTGCGTTTGTGATTCTTCTGAGGTGTATGGAGTATGGGTAATGAGTTCCATTGGCGGGTGGCATGGACAAAAAAAGTACGCTCGGATTGTTTACAGTTAAATCTCGGCTGTATTAAAACAGTTGTTCTCTGAGATCTTGAAAAATTAAGCCTGTTATACAAATAGTCAGGTTGATGCGATTTCATGATCCCAAAAAGTAGTGTAAGTGATCTAAATGTAATCAAATCTTATAATCTCAAGCCCGTTATTTGCCTGGAATAAGCGGAAATATGGTCGAAATATCTTTTATTGAACACATATCGAGCCAAATTACTATAGATTAAATTTAGTTTCCGTTTAGTATTGTAATCAACACTACAAAACACTTCAGAACAGTACGTGATTATGGGCAGAAGTAAAGACTTTACAAGTAGCATTTTGGTAGCAGTTGGAATACATTTTTGGGTACGCCAAAGTAACCGAAGACCATTATAGACTTTGCCAACAGTTGCTGCTATATGATCAGTCCAGGTAAGTTTCTCATTGAAAACGAGACCCAGATTCTTTGCAGTATGGACGTATTCAATCGCTGATATTCCCAGTTGTACAGAAGGAAATCTGGAGGTGTCTAAGCGGTGCTTATAACGGGTGATTTTTTAAGAGGTTTAGAACTTTTAAAAAAAAAAAAACAAAAAATTCGAAAAAATGAATGAAATATTTATTTGAATCGATAGTTTGAACCTTGCAATTTAATGTTTAAAGATAATTTCATGCAAATGTTGACCGCGGCTGCGTCTCAGGTAGCCCATCCGCTGAGTCTAATTTTGGCATACTCTTTCACACATATCGGCCGGTATCTCACGAATGAAAGTATGGATGTTGGCTTCCAGTGCGTCAATCGAAGCGGGCTTGTCCCTATACACATTAGCCTTGACATACCCCCACAAACAAAAAAAATCTAATGGTGTCAAATCGCACGATCTAGGCGGCCAATTGACCGGCCCGAAACGTGAAATTAACTGTTCACCAAACTCGCCTCGCAATTGCGCCATTGTTTCGCGTGCTGTGTGGCATGTGGCACCGTCTTGTTGAAACCACATATCATGCAAGTCAAGAACTTCCATTTCGGACAAAAAAAAGTTTTTTATCATCGCTCGGTAGCGTTCACCATTGACAGCAACGCTGCGATTCGCATCATCTTTGAAGAAATATGGCCCAATAATGCCGCCGGCCCATAAACCGCACCAAACAGTGGCTTTTTCGGGATGCATTGGTAGCTGTTGCAATGCTTCTGGCTGATCTTCACTCCAAATGCGGCAATTTTGCTTATTTACGTACCCATTCAACCAAAAATGAGCCTCATCGCTGAACACAATTTTTCGATAAGCAGCGCGCGATGAACATTTCGAACCGAGCACGAATTTTGATAGTAAAATTCAATAATTTGAAAGCGTTGTTCATTTGTAAGACGATCCATGGTTAAATTGCAAACCAAACTGAAGCTGTTTGACAGTGACACAAGGTACTGAACACACGTCAGCTGTCAAAACCAGTGTTGCCAAAACCAAACCAGCTAAAAAATCACCCGTTATATGCATAATGTTTTTGACTTTCCCGGATTCAAGGACAGGCTGTGCTTAAGTGCCCACTCCTGAATAATTTGCAAATCATCATTAATTTTGTCTATTGTACTTGCAATGTTAGTTAGCGGGCAGCTCCGGTATAACTGGACATCATCAGCAAACATGTGAACTGAGCAATGTCTGACTAGTGTAGGAAGTTCATTCACATATAGCGAGAACAGCAGTGGACCAAGGACTGAACCCTGTGGTACAGCTGCTGTTAGTCTTAGGAATGAAGACAATCTGTTACCAACTGCCACACATTGTTGACGCCCAGTCAAGTAGGAGTATAAAAGCTTTACTGCCAGAGGAGATAGACCAAAATTACTTAACAACTTTTTGCAGAGTTCAATATGGTTAACAGTATAAAACGGTTTTGAGAAATCAAGCAGTGTTAAGAATGTACAACAGCTGTTATCCATGGCTTTACGAATGTCATCGACAATAAGCAACAATGCTGTTTTGCAACTTCTGTTTGCACGAAAACCAGACTGAGCGGAACTCAACAGATTGTTTGTATAAAGGTAGCCTTGAAGCTGCCTAAGTATGGCTTTTTCGAACACTTTCGATAAGAACGGCAATATGGATATAGGTCGGTATTCTGTATTTACCCCATTTTTGGGCTTAGGTATTGCAAGTATTTTGGATTTTTTCCATAAAAGTGGGTACTCGCATGTGGTAAGTATGTTGTTGAAAATATAATTAATGTACTTCAAAATACTAGGAAGAAGAAGCTTCACAAATTTTGGATTGATATCATCCAGTCCTGTAGCATTTGACTTGATAGATAGAGTTGCTTCAACTATGTCTTCATCAGTTAAATTGTTGAATTTGAAGTTGTGCTCACTATCATCAACCTCTCGTATTTGCCAAGGTAATCGAGTTTCGGAATGAGAATATTGCGTTAATGATACCCCAACAGAGACAAACTGCGTATTTAGCATGTCACAATGTACATCAGCAGCTACTTCTATTTGTTGTCTTCCATTCCCTAGTTTACGTAACTTTTTCCAGATATCTTTCCCGGACTGACTGCTAGAGGAAAGAAAGTGTTCGTAATAGACGCGCTTCGCACTTTGGATACGGGAAACAACCAAATTACGTAAAGATCGGTACATCATATAAAGTTCCTGTAGCTTATAACGTTTCCAACGGACATATATGCACAATCCCGTTGTTTGATTAAATCAAGAATTTGATTACTAAACCAGGGTGGGGAATTTGATTTTAATGGGACGTGTTGATCGAAAAGCACTTTTATATTATGTTGCAAAAAAACAACTTGTTGTTCAACCGAAGACATATAATAAATTTGCTCCCAATCGACATTAGCAACATCGGTCTACATCTTCTACAAAGAAAACATCTAGAAGAGTTGCAGCTTCTTTTGTAAAGTGTGTTGGTGTCAACAAATTTACTGGTCTGAGATTAAGACTCCTGAAACTATTAACTAACTTAGCTGAAGTATCAGAATTGAGCAAATCACAGTTGAGGTCCCCACATATAATAACGTTGGAGACAGAAAATGATAACTCTTCCAAAATGCTTATTATCGGCGTAGGATCAATGTTTTTATTTGGCCTATAAATAACTCCAAGAAGTAATCGTTCTGCAGCAAAGTGAAGTTTTAACAACAAGTATTCAGACGTACTGTCGAAGTTTGATTTGAATAAAATGGGCGGATTTTTATATGGAAAACTCCCCGAGTTGTGTTCAACTTCGAGTGAATAAAATGGGCCTTAGTATTTTTGTTAAACAACCATCTCATCCATCCTCGAAGCCTTCTTTGATCAAACGACTTTGTAAAACCTGAACGGATTCAAGTGGTCACTCACTAAAGATCCTAATGAAAACTAACTTTTCAAGATTGGAAACCTTAAATACTGATGATGGGACATGAATTAGTTGAAGGAGTAACGATTGTCAGCCTTTCATTAAGCAGGAAGCTAGAATCATATCATAGATAAGCCGACTTAATAATTATTGTATTAAACAAGCTAATGGCTGCGAACTTTATCAATACATAAAGTAAATAATTTCCTGAAAGATAAGTCAAACTGAAGACTTAAATGAAAAACCCATAAGGACCCATTGTTTGAATAGCTCTGATATCAGCACTTACGGGTTTAATTGACTGCAATCGGAAAGACAAACAAGAGTTGCACCACCTTCCTAATCAGACTGCAATAGTATTCGATTGTTGTCAAGCCGAAAAACAAATCTTATAGTAGGCAACTCAAGGCAAAAATTCAACAGAACTATTCCGGATGTATTGAATGGATTCTGTGCAGTTTCTGCTCATTGCGTTAGTGAGTTTTTCTAACCAACAGAAGCTAAATGGGAACGAACAGGTATTGGAAGTTTGAATTTGAAGTTGAATTAAAATAAATGCTGCCACATTTTAAAGTTATACACTTATAACACAAATAACGGATGCCCGACAACCACATTCACATTCCGTTGACAATTTCAACTACTACGTATATGGCTCACCTCTTTTGGCAATTGACCAAGTTCACTTCTGCCTCGAGGTATTCAACTTTCATAAAAGCAGAGTCTTCTCGTTCCTTTTCGTATCGAGCAATGAGACGCTCAGCACCCTCCAATTTGTACTTTAGCGAGTTGTAAGTGTCATGTTCAACATTTAACTTATTTTCCAAATTGGTAAATGCCTCGAGCTCCTGCAGTTCACGTTGGACTTTTTGCAAACTAAAAACGTTCGATTGTTCACTTTGCATATGAGAGGACAACACCACTTACCTCTCCTTCTCCGTGAGACGTGGAGTCAAGCTGGCTGTGCGCAAATTTTGATTTTCTTTCGGCGTTTGGAAGCCTACTTTAAGAAGATGCGACGGTGATGTATGCGGCGTTAGAGCTTCATCGAAACAGGCTTCTTCGGCCGGCATGAACTCCTCATCGATGTTGGGCGAATGGATCATTTCTTTGAATTGATCTTGATAGTATGCATCTCTCAGCGTAATGTGAGGCGTAAAATTCATCGCAGACTTGGGTAACTGTAATTTGGTTGGCATTTGTGATGCCATTGTCGGATGACGAAAATGAGTGGCATCGGAATTTACTTCTATTATAGGAGGCGTTTGTGACGACGGACACCATGTTCGGCGGCGTTTATCTGAAGCTGCTTTTGAGGAGTTCGATGAATTACTGTTGATGAACTTAAGAATTTCTTCGTTAATGCGTTTTTGTAATTGGCCCACTTTTATCTAAAAACAAAAAACATACAAACATTCATTCCGCTTATGGTGTTAGACGCTTTCAAGTACTGACCTGACTATTCTTGGTCTTCTCCAGCTCTAGTTCACTTTGCAGGCGATAGATTTCCTTCTCTAGCCTCTTCATCATTGCAGCATCTGTCATTACTTCATTCAGTTGTGGTTTGTTCTTAACTACTTTAGCTCGATTAGCGAAACTGAAACATTAGATTCAACATCATGCTACCAATGAATGTTGCTCAGCGACTCACCTCAACGTCGACAACGTTTCGTCCACAGCAGTGGGATTGACGGTACAAATAATGGCAGTTAACGCATTACCACCAAGTGAAGCTTGCAGGATTCGCGTTAACTTGGAATCACGATAGGACACGTACTTATCTTCGGCAAGTTGTTTAATCACACAACTAAGAAAGAGTAGACTTTTATTAATGTGACTGCCCTCTTTAAGCCGTGAACCGGTAGCTCCTGTTTGATCGGCTCTCTCTGAGCCGGCCAAATCGACGAGATTTAAGATGCTGATTTGGACGGACTCGTCATCATTGTTGTCAGTTTTACGAGATTCGATTATCTATAAGAAATTGATATGAAATATGCACATCTAGATGTGAACAGGAAACTAACAATTCGGAAAATTGCATGCGATCGACTTGAACGTTCGTTCATATTGGTCTCTCCACTTTTTCTTTGTTTGGTTCCCATGCGTAGATAACTTATTAAATGATCTTCAGATGTTATAATGTATTCACTGCAGTTAACGCTCACATCACCGTTGGGTGTTTCATGAATTTTAAGGTCCTGGTTGGACTTGTTCAGGAGGTCGTAGATTTTTTCATTGTAGATTTCTATGTAGCCAACTCTAAAAGATGAATAGAAAGATAGATTCGTCACTTAGGTTGATTTAAGGACTTTCTAAGGTTGCAAATAGCCAAATGGTTTTATATGCATATAGTCCGTTGCGACTTGATGGCTGCCGCGAGTGAATCAGTTGTCAACTAACGTGTACAAATTGCAATTGAATAGCATCATTAGTTATGTGCAATGTTAGCGAAACAATTACCACACAAAAAACATAATATACCTAAGTAAGAACTGCCGGTCAGATGCCTTTTCGATTTCTTTGAAGATTTCCTTTGTTGCCAATTCCATGACACCGGGATTGCTTTTCTCGCCCATCATTGTGTAAGTTTTACCTGAAATTCCCAACATTAGGCACATATAAAGCATGGGACAGGAAACTTACCTGACGACGTCTGTCCATATGCAAAGATGGTACCATTAAACCCTTTTATACCTGAATCAACAATCTGCTTGGCCATGGTATCGAATATAACCTGGTTATTTACATCCTGATCGAATATATGGTCTAGAAGTTGCCCAATTGTGCCACATGAACTACTTATGAAAACAAAACTATTAAATACCAACCAAAATAGAAAGGTTCCTGTTGTCCGTCGATGAGTTGAATGGAGTTTCCAGAAACTCTCCACAAGCTAGATTGTTTTTGCTCCGTTTCATTGCCAAGGATTGGCCGCACTTTGATTGCAACTTGTATATTACTTGCAGACATTGTTATGTAGTAAAATTAATCTTATTCAACAATAATTGAAGAGAAATTATAAAACATTTATGCGTATTCATGCGAGATTTACATGCAATAATTTAAACAAATGGATTCCGCATAAACAACAGTTATTTTTAAATACGCCGCACTTACAAGTCAAAATACAACGAGTAACGAGTGAGGGTGCGTTCATGCTGTTTTTGTGTATTGCAATTTGACAGATGTGAGTTGGGTTTGTTTGCTTGAAAAATCAATGAGACCACTTTGCTCCTACAGAAAGTAAAATGAAAGACAGACAATGAGAATAGGTATAGGTAGGTAGGTAGGAAATGAAATTGGAAATAACTACGAAATTAATAATTGTATGTAGCTGAATGTGATGTAGGTATTCGTAAAAACATGTTGCAAAATAGCAAAGAAGCCAGAAATTAATAGGTACCTATATATATATACTTAAATTCTACATATCACATTTACTTTTTTTTTTTTCAATTTGATAGTTCTAGTTAACAGTTTAAATCTGCTTTGCTTTAAGAGGTGTCATAGTATTTTTAGTACCTATAGTACTTGGCTCCAACTATAAATGTCGCGTTTCAAATAACTTTTGAAACAGATGTCATAATTTGGTTTCAAGTGATTTCAACCATTCCATCAGTGTACTGTCAATTCAATTGACAATAAAGTGTTTTTTTGTTTTTTTTTTTGCACAATTAACAAATTCTATGTTTTGGTTGTGTGCGTGTATTATTTTCGTATAGATTTGTGGAGAGTTCTTACATGACTAGCTAAGAAAAATAATAACTTGTTACAAGCTACTTACAATGAATGTTAGGATCTAGGGTTACGAATCTAGCACTTCATTACATGACACGCGAATACCGAGAAAAGTAGATGATTCTTATTTCGGTCACTTCAAAAATTCCTGTAAGCAAATATGTCTCTCGTTGCAACGAGAATTATTGTGAGATATTTATTTTGTTCCCATTGTTTAACTGTTTTTCAGTTATTCATCAATTAAAAAATTTCGGTGCTTCAGTCAAAATATTTGGTTTTGCATTAAGCCACCAATTGGTAGATGCAGGAGGTAAATTATTTCGTATTTTTCGCAAAAAGCTCGTAATAGGTACTATTACATCCTCAACACAATATTTTCGCGATCTGAAATTTAGATAAGTCAAATTTCCATACTTGAGAGTTTGGTGTACCATTCCAAGTCCAAACCATACCCTATTCTATCTTGTTGTCGTTAGTCTTTACAAAATATTCCGCATCACCCAAGCAGAGAAACTTTGATGTAATATTAGATCGAATTACATACGTAGGTAAGCATATTTAAAATGAAACTAGGTACCTACATAGAGTACAACTTAAAAACAAAACAGAAGTGGACACTAAGTGTTGCACACCTTGGTATGTTTTAAATTGGCGTAATCTCTATAGAATACTAACATCTCTAGCTATATCCTCTTATTACTTAATATTTATTAAAACAGCTTTGTATACTTATATTGTTTGTTTATTTGAGAATATTGAAAAATATATATATATAAAAAAAAACAACTAGTCTATATGCTCTATCTAATCTTGTTTCTCTTTTTAGAAAACTTGTTTTCATATCGGACGAAGTTCAAGTGTTATCAATTCGCGATCAGAAAGAGCCACAGTAAATTCGAAAACATTTATGACGACAAATAAGAACAAGTCCGTTGGACAAGTGAAGTCTATTGAACCGTCAAAGAAGAAACGCAAAAAGCCTGTAGGAGAAAGCAACAAAATTTTGCATTCTCCGGTTGGCTGCCGGTTCTTGCTCTTGAATTGTAATTGATTTGATGAGATACGAGTATGTGGGCTGTGTTGTGGTCCCCACTGCACTCCGTCGCTCATATGAGAAAATCTTGCTTTATAAGAACAAATTTGCAGTATGGATTAATATATGAGACATCTGAAATTGATGTTTAATATTTTTATATTTAGCCAAATTGTGAGACGAGAAATGTTGTAACATTTTCGGCTTTTGGGCATATTATTTCAGAACACAGTTCTTAATTGTTCAATTATGCTGACAGTTAGATGACAGAATATTTTCGATAAGTGTTTATTTCAATATAGCTGTAATTCAAACCAACAACAATTCGTTTAGATATTATATTTTGTTGTGACAAGCTAACTATTATGGATTCCTAAAATATTATCTTATGTGGTATTCGTTTGGGCTTCTTCAGATTTGCCCTCAGATTTCAGATTTCGTGTGCCTTATCGAACATAAAAACGTCACTTGCTCTTTTTTGTGTTGATAATTGTGCGATTTGAATATGTGTAGTCTTGGACACTTTTCTAAGCGATTTCCATTCACTACTTAAATTTTGTATTAAAACATTAGAAATATCTGTCCCGATTGATTTCTAAATATTTATACATAAATAATTTACAAAAATTGATTCACCCGCTCTGAGAGCGCCCAATCGAATACCACATAAGTGCTGAAAAGAAAAATTCAATATAGAGACAACTTTTTTATGTCGTTTTCCATTGGGACAAAAAAAGCAGTCAGAGCAGTTTTTCTGCTCTCGAAATCAGCTGACTGTCAGATTTCATGGTCCATTGGCCGCAAAAAACAGTTTTGCGAATCTCGATATTTGGAGCGAGATTCACACCTACTTACACACTTACCCAAAACATTTGTCATTATTGTCAAACTTTAATAGATATTATATTTTGTTGTGACAAGCTAACTATTATCAATTCCTTGGATATTATAGGTCTGTTCCTTTGCTTTGAAATCTTACGAATTTTTACTAATTCTTACGAATTTTTATCCAATGCTGTTCGTTAACTCCAAAAATTCGTAAAAGAGAGCTTCGTCGAAAGAGCAAGAAATTAACCTTCCAATGAGAATCTTACGAATTTTTACTCAACATATTTCTTGGTTTAAGAATTGGTAAAGCTGTCAGCCACCTTACAATTAACATGGAATCAACAGGCGGCAAAATGAAATTGAACGTTTTGCTCAATATTATTTTCGAAAGTAGCAACGAAATTCTTAGTAGCTGTAGCAAGGAGCAATCTCCACCATGAAATTCTTAATGCAGTGTTGCTTTTTCCTCTTCTCAAATGCTTGAAGTTCAATCAGTCAAACTCTTTCACATACTTGGATTCATCAAGAAGAAGTGTGATTAATTTCAGATCACTTTCAACACTTTCAAAGCAACCGACTTTTCATACCACTCTTCTTTTTTTCCCAATATTTGAATTATGTATGTCATTTTTCGTAGATTAGGTACTAAAGAAGCGTTCCCTAACTTTTTCGTAAGTGTCTCTCTTTGTGAGATAATTTATCTCAACCACTTCCATTTTGACAGTCTTTTCCATTTTTACTACAAAAGTAAGGGAACAGACCTTATGTAAGTGTTGAAAAGAAAA
Organism: Cheilosia vernalis; assembly: GCA_949126925.1. Lineage (NCBI taxonomy): Eukaryota > Metazoa > Arthropoda > Insecta > Diptera > Syrphidae > Cheilosia > Cheilosia vernalis. Next base: position 12,560,081 of record OX421362.1, read on the forward strand.
ATTCATTCTAGAAACCACTTTTTTATTTTCACTTATCAATTATTGCCTTCAGAGCTAATATTATATGTTGACAGTTTATTGACCACTACAGTGCCAGAAAATTAGTCGTAGATTTTTGGATTTTTGCAGTTGGAGTTAGAAATTTGTCTTATCTACACGTTAAAATTTGTTTTTACTTATGTCGTTTTCGATTTGGCAAAAGATCAATTTTTTTTTTGATCGAGATTGCTTTTCATTTTCGATTTGCCACAAAAATCAATCTTTTTTTTGATCTCAGATCACTTTTGAGAAATCTCAATTTTTCCTCAGATTTTACACATACTTGCACTAACACCAATGTTTATGACACACAGCGTCGGTTACGAATTGTTTGTCGTTGGGAGGGTTGCTTTTTTAACTGAATTATTTATTTTACGCATATGGGATCGAGTTTTTATATTAAATGATTTCGAAATGCAGTACTATAAATGTGTGAAAATCAATTGAAATGGATTTCGAGTGCAAGTGCAAATATGTTTTTTTTTGCCGCCAACTCAATACACACACATACCAATATAATTAAGATTTTATGTTCGATTTGCCAGCAGAAATCTGAAATCTCAGATCAAAATCTGAAAAGCCAAATCGAAAACGACATTAGACATTCATTCAGTACCAATACCAATTGAGAAGTGAAACTGCTATGAGTTGATACCTAGTCAATTTAAATTGACTGGAAGTTTGGGGAGATAATGGAAAAGGAAATGTGGGAAGTGGGACTATGTAGCCAGACGCTTAACGAGATATGTGCCTACTGCCTATGTGGATCAAGCCAGTTTGTGCGATCGCATGCATTCTGTCATCAGTTGCATTTTAAATTCGGTTTAGTAAGGACGCTAAATACGACTTGTTTTTTTACTGTGATTTATATAAAAAAAAAATTAAATATGCCGGTCGAAATAAGAAATGTCTTGGTATGTGATGCGGTAGATAACGCGTGTGTTGATCTCTTGAAGAGCAATGGAATCAATGTTAGTACCTCTTTGTGTGATTAATTGGCGAAAATGGAAAATAATAAAATCAATGTTTCGTATACCTTAGGTGGACTATAAACTGAAATTGAAGATCGATGAACTCTGCAAGGAAGTAAAGGTAAGCATTTCAATACAAACAGAGGAATTTAGTAGATTTTTAATTCCAAAACTAAACCCATTAAAGATGATCATATATTTAAAATATTCCAACATCAAAAGACTAATGAAGTACAAGATAAGCTGGTTTAAAATAGAGATAACGATTTTCGAGTGAGCCTTTGTCACAGCGGCTTTGTATTATTTGATAAGCCAGTGTGTCGAAAAAGGAATGTTTGTAGAAAAATTTGTCTCTGTCTGACTGTAGGTTTAAAGGTCAAATGCATTTTCCTCTTATAGTATAGAGCATTCAACTTTCAGTTTATTAGTCACTTCTTATTCCTTTTCATTCTTATCAAGCTCAATTCAAGGTTTGCATTCTCCCAACTCCGGAAATTCTTTCTGTTTTTCTGGAGCACTTACACACTCCGTTATTATAGTTAGGCCATCCATATATTTTTTAGTTTAAAAAGACTGAAAAATCAGAGCCTCGTTCAACGAATAAGAAATAAGAAAGGTTATGGCTCAGTAAATTTAAAAAATTAACAACAATGTCACTTGTGTTGTGCACTAACATTAGGCTGCGCTGATATCTTCTAGGAGAACATTCAATACATTCAAATAGAGTGTTACTTGTCAAACTGTTGAGCTGTCACTTGGTTGGAAGTAATTTTTCATTTTTTTTCGGCGAGTAGGAAATTACGAAAATATATTTCTCTCTCATTTTTTGCAATTTTCGCATTAAGTGATCGCATTCGCACATTTTCTTAGCAAATTTTAAATAATTTTACGTTTGTAAAAAAGTACCCGAACGAACCTCTCATAGGTTTGTTCCTTTACTTTTGTAGTAAGAATGGAAAAGATTGTCAAAATGGCAGTGGTGGGGATAGATTCTCTCAAAGTGAGAGACACTTACGAAAATTTTAGGGAACGCTTTTGTAGTAATCTATGAACAATGGCTGGGTACTGGATAGGTACACAATTCAAAAATTCAAAAAAATGGTACGAAAAGTCGTTAAAATATTTGATAAGCTCGAAAAATTTGCTAATTTACTAACAAAATTAGCTATTAAAGTTATTCGGAACTTCTTTTTGATGAATCCGAGTATTTGAAAGAGTTTGCATGGTACTGATAAACTGCAAGCATTCAAGTAGAGGAAAAGGCGACACTGCATTGAAAATGACATGGAGCAGATTGTCTCTTTTTACAGAAAGAAAGAATTCCGTTGCCACTATCGAAATCGAAAATAATCTTGAGGAGAACATTCAATATTATTTGCCGGCTGTTGATATAATTTTAATATGCCAAAAATCAAAACAAATGCACGCATACACCTACCGAATTGGATAACAAACCTCAAATCGTAAGATTGGGTGTGTCTTGGTCTCTCGAAGCCGCTCTCTTTTACGAATCTTTGGAGTAAGGGAACGGCAATGAGTAAAAATTCGCCAAAAAAGACGTCAAACAGAATTCTAGCTGCCGAACCTGTCATCACTTTTTGCAAAATGTGAAGCAGCTCGGAATATTTTTAATTGCTGCGCTACGTTGTTCACGGAAAACAAAAAGTATTTGGGTGCATGAAATTAACAACAATGTGTATCATATTTTAATAATTATAGTTTGTAAATAAATAAATATGGAAATAACTTAAGACAATTAATCATGAAAATCCTGTGTTTTGCGTTACCTCTATATACATATTTAAATAGGTAGTATCTTCAAATACATCACAAATCTCCCATATTTCTCCCTTTTTGACAACTTTTTTGTACATTTCATTACCCATATTGTATAGACATAGGTAATTTCGCACACATTCAATTCATTTTCCATATGACGCCTCGCGTCAATGAAAATAATCTGTCATTTTTCACATCACCGTGTTTCAACGCCGCGGTGAATTGGACGCGACGTTAAAAACGCGCTCTGTGTGACAGGGGATATGTATCCAGTATATTTTATATTAAGTACACTACAACTGTCAAACGCGGCGGTGAAACGCGACGTCAAAACGGGCTGTGTTTGACGGAGCCTTTACTTGCCTTCATTTTTTTATTCCACACACGCATACAGTATTTAATTTCATGGATGAATACCTAATGTATATTCATACATGTTGCATTTAAGATTCCAGAACAAGGTTAGTTTCCGTTTTACACAAGAAGGTCCGCAAATAGATAAACCGACTTCCAAGAGTCGTGTTCATAAAAAACAATTTTTTTCTTTCTTCATTTTAAACTGACTATACTCGTATGAGCGATAATTTAAGGAATCCATTTCTTGTTACAGTTAATTAAATTCAAAATGGAAATCTGCTTCAGTAGGTAGGTTCCGACTTTGGAGTCAGCAAGGCGCTGCCGTTTCACCCTCTCTTCGTTTGCATTTTGAATGAAATTGCCCTACCTTCAACACCGCGTGGACAATTCTTAATGATACAGAACAAATTACATATTAAAGGGAAATCATATAGAAAATGAAACCACTTAAACTTTGTTCCTTATCCTCAGAAATTATCCAATGAATTCCATTTTTTTGCTAAAACTTTGCCCTCAACATTGGCCTTAAAGAGGTTGGCTGATTTAGGTAATTTAAAATTGTTCCAGTCGAGTCTCCATGCGCCCACTTGACTGACGCGAAAATCGGCAATTAAATTGTCCCCTTCCTGTCATAAGGTATTGAACATTTTCAGAGTTTTTCTGTGCATTCGACTGAAGTACTTTTATACAATAAATTTCCACTTCGTTAAAAGCTTTTGTTTAACAAGAAAACAAAAATTTAAAAACGATTTTGAAACATAATATCGCGAGATGCTCTCAATTCACAAAATGTTAGACGGTGGAAAAACGTCTGCCTCAAAATGAAATTAAATGGATATTTAGAATTACATAAACGGTAGAAAATTGACGATGCCAAGGACGACATCTTACACAATAATTGATTTATGCAAAAGCGGCGTAATTGCGGTGTTTGGAGATTTACGCGGTTTCAGCAAAGGTTACACGTGTTGTAAATATATCACAGTCTCGTGTATTTGTGGCATAATTTATTTTTACGTTAGAAATTTACGTCCAGGAATTATTTTAAAGAATTGCCTTAAGTTACAACCACAAACTTGCCGAATGTCAGATTGCAATATTTGTTGTTTTGTTAGAAACAAATTATGATAACAAAATATGAAAATAAGTGAGCCAAATTTTGGTACTGAAATATTTTGATTTGGACCACAAAAATTATCAAATTTCCTGTAAAAACCAAGAAGTGCCAACCTCAAATCAAACATATGATGTAGATGTGGCTACCACGACCACGACATAACTAAGAACTGACAGCAAACAAATTTGGCTGGAAGCACACGCTGTATTTGACAGTTGTTAGTAGCTGGTTAGTAGCTTAACGCAGTGGGGCTTTTGGTAATGGCTAAGCATAATTATTGACCGCGGAGTTTGAATCACTGTGGTCGAGCTTGATGGTGAATTAGTGGTGTTATTTAAATGAAAGATTTTTTCATTACTTGTTTAAGTAAGTTGTAAACTCAAATGCATTTTTCACACCCATCCCAGAAGGCTGCCAAGTACTATCCTTGTTTATTTTATATAGTGAAGTCGAGTCCGGTGCATATTTCTTGCACAAATTTAGGTAAAGATATTTTGCAAAGTGCAGAATTATTCCATGGCAAGCATGATTCATTGGGTCCGTTCGTGTACTTTCAGCATAGAAATATGAAAAATGTCAAATCTCTAAAATCGAGAGAGAAGTTTCTCAGAAGTACCTAACCGGTTTTCTTACAAAAAGTTTAAGAAATTTCTTTTTGACATTATCTTTAAATGCAGCATCTACAAAATAAGTTGGAATTGCATTTTTTACCTATTAAACTTTCCATTTTGAATGATGCGCGATATGTTCTAGGAGAATTACAATTACAATTACATATAACTTGTTCCTCTGACATCGTTCAAGACAAAAATAAGTTTTCTTTGTCAAACTTTTGAGCTGTCACTGCCACGCTGCCACAGCTGGCAGTTTTCATTTTTCAGTAAGTCGAAATTCGGCGAGTAGAAAGTTACGAAAATATGAAAACAGGAAAAATGGATCTCTTTCTCATTTTTTGAGATTTTCTCAGTACGTGGTCGCATTCGCACAGTTTCTTAGCAAATTTTAAATAATTTTACGTTTGCAAAAAATTACCCGAGCGACCCTATTATTGAAATATATCATCTGTCATCTCCATTACAAATTAAACTTCCATTACAGCAGTTCTCATTAGGTACCTCAATATTTCTACCAACGAGTGAGAACAACTGCTGTGACAGCTCAGAAGTTTGACAAGTAAAACTCTATTTACTTACGTCTTCAACTTCGTCAGAGGAACAAGTTATAACTGAATGTTCATATATCACATATCAGCGCATTCAAAATGGAAAGTTTAATAGGTAAAAAATGCAATTCCAACTTATTTTGTAGATTCTACATTTTACGATAATGTAAAAATGACATTTCTTAAACTTTTTTTAAGAAACCCGGTCATGTACTTCTCTTGAAATTAAGAGACTTCTCTCTCGATTTTAGAGATTTGACATTTTTCATTTTTCTTTGCTGAAAGTGCACTAATTTGTGAGAACAACTGTCAAATGAAAAATTCATTTGACAAATTTTCGAGAGATCTTAGCAATTTTCTGGACAGAGTAATGAGGTGTGTATTTGGATGGTTTTTGGAAATTCAGTTGGAAAAGTAATACGATGGTTAAAAAATGAAGATGGAGGTCTATTTTTAATTTTTATACTGAATACCTACTTACCTACTGCAAAGGGCTTTGGTGCAAAAATGCGAATGTGCAGTACAATATTTAAGGCCCAAAACAGCCGCTTTATTTTTATACATACAAAAAAAATCCATACAGACGCCTAGACCTAGTTTCTCACAACCATTTGTTTGTATGAAAAAAACCGTCAGATATAATTCATGTTTTTCCGAGGATCGAACCTGAAACTCGCGTTAAATAGTCCAGCAGGCGAACCACTGAACTCACTTTTTATTATAAATAAATAAGTATAACAAAAGGTGGATACAAATTACAAAAAAAAAACTCTTTTCAATTTGACAAAGGGTCTGCTATAAGTTATCAAAAGAAACCTCTCGAAATTCCACTTCGTACCACTACCACCTACCAAAACTGCAAGTAAATATAGTTAAAAACCAAAAACCAATCGATTTACCGCAGAATGATCTTTTAACGTATAAACACAACCTTTTCATGACACTTTTGCTTTGCAGAATTATGATGCGGTAATTGTTCGCTCAGACACAAAAATCACCGAGAAAGTTCTTAATGCTGGCTCTGCGATTGCTGGTGGAAATCTGAAAGCAGTCGGCCGTGCTGGAGCTGGGGTAGATAACATTGACGTTGCCGCCGCGACAAAACAAAATGTTATTGTCCTCAAGTGAGTAAACAAACACAGACGACTCTCCCTCAGATGATGGAGTCAGTCTCAGTAACCATAAAACGGTCCACGAAAACACGCAGTGGTACGAGTAAGCCCACCTTTGACGTGTTGAATTAGTGGAATTAATCCTTAAAGTGGGATCTTGCCTCTAATGGTGTAGCGAAGGCGGGGCGGCAACAAATTAATGAAATACCAAACAGCGACGGGCTTGTATACGAGTTGAACAATAATGTCCTCTTTACGTTTTTTTTTTCTGCTGTAGCACTCCGGGTGGCAATTCGATTTCAGCCTGCGAACTGACGTGCATGCTAATTGGAGCTTTAGCCCGCCACATCGTGCCGGCTGGACAAAGTATGAAGGAGGGTCGCTGGGACCGGAAGTTGTACAGTGGCACCGAGCTGTATGGCAAAACACTGGCTATTTTGGGTCTGGGTAGGATCGGTCGTGAGGTAGCACTTCGGATGAAGGCTTGGGGTATGAAGGTGAGCCTGAACTGATGCTATGTGGTAAAAATAGGTTGAAATGTTTATTTTATAGATAATTGGCTACGATCCAATAACCACTGACGACGAGGCGAAGGCGGCTGGCATTGAGAAAATGACACTGGAAGAGATTTGGCCTCTTGCTGATTATATTACAGTACACACCCCATTAATAGCGGCAACGAGGAGTAAGTGTTTATTTATCCATTGGATGGGTTGATTATGTAGATTAGCTAATTGTTTCTATTTGAATTGCAGATCTGATTTCAGAGGATGCCTTGAGCAAGTGCAAGCCTGGTGTTAAGGTTGTGAATGTTGCACGTGGTGGCATTGTGGATGAGACTGCAGTGCTGGCTGCTTTGGAGTCTGGGCAATGTGGGGGTGCCGCCTTTGATGTGTACCCTGAAGAGCCACCCAAATCTGAGACGACAAAGGCATTGATTCAACACCCAAAGGTGATTGCCACCCCACATTTGGGTGCTAGCACGGCTGAGGCCCAAGTGCGCGTTGCAGTGGAGGTTGCTGAGCAATTCATCGCGTTGACTGGGAAGTCGAAAGAGTTTACTGCGTACGCTGGTGTGATTAACCGGGATGTCCTTAAGCAGTATGAATAAAATGGTGGAAGGTGGGTTTTAATTCACGAAATAAAACGAATTAAACTGATATTGGGTTATTTGTTAACATAAGGTTGAAGGAATTCCAAAATGGTTGGTATAATTTGCTCTGCGGCTATTGCTTTTATATATACGGATAGGGAAATGCTCCTGATAGAAGTTTTTATTCGATTCGAAAGAGAAACTGTGGATTTTACACAAAACAAAGCGTTCTCAAAGCAATTCTTTTGCTCTCAGAGCAGAGGCAATCTTTTAATAGATTTCAGACCACTTTTGCGAATCTAGATTTTCTTCTCCGATTTACCTGTACAAGTGCGTTTTAGTTTGACAACTACTGGTGGAGTTTGTAAGCTTTTCGTGGACCTCTTCTATAGCAAAGAAAGGCATTGCTTCGGGTGAATTAATTGTAAATTATTTATGTATAAATATTTAGAAATCAATCGAGACCCAAATTTTGAATGGTTAAGCATAAAATTTAACCAGTGAATGGAAAACGTTTTGAAAAGTGTGAAGGCTACACATATTCGAATTGCACGAATATCAACACAAAAAAGAGCAAGTGACTTTTTTATGGTCATTTGACATTTCAGCGTGAAAAATTAGTTGTAGGATGCGGTTCAGAAATTTATTGGAATTTCAGCTGTTTTCTTAAGAGAATAATAAGTTTTTCGAACTCATAAAATATTTTTCATTAAATCTAGTGCGATAATGTTTGGTGTACAAATATTTGCATAAGCAGGGTGCCTCAAAAAGGTTTTGCTACCCAGCTATGCTAAAAAAAGGCAGCAGGGGAATTCACGGATCTTTGAAAAAAGCTATGTATAATTTTCAGGCTTAAATTCCACGGCTGTCTTTTTATATTACAAATCAGACAATAGGCGTGTTTTTTTGAGCTACAATCTCAACAAAGCAAAGTAAAGTAGGATTTTCAGCACATAACTACAACAACTATTGAGAGTCTCGAAGAGTGAAGTAGAGTGTAGTTGTTGTAATTTCGTGCTGAAAATCCTACTTTACTTGGCTTTGCTGAAAACGAATATCAAAAAAACACGGCTAATATTTGCCAAATTGAAAACTATAAAAGTTTGTCATGAATAAAATAAGAAACATTTTTTTTGTGTGTTTTGAGGTTCACTGGAAGGGAAAATCATCAAAAGGCATTCGAGACTCGAGAGCTAGTAGGTACGAGAGAGATGCTTCGATAGTAGGGAGGACCTTTAAAACACCTCCCGAGGGCACTGACTTTCGCCATACCGAATGGGTTGGCACCTAGCCGTTCGACTTATCGGCAATTTATTTATGAATTTTTAGACTAATCTTAAACGAAAAATCCCCCCTCGTTTGTCGAATTTCTGAACATTTTTGTTAGGAAAAATTTCCGGATATTCTTTGACTTAGCTAATTTTTTTAGACCAACATGTTTTATCCGCCTTAATCTCGTGATTACACTGCGTATATTTAATAATTCGGTTATTTATGAGCTAACGTGGTTGAGAAGCTTATTTATGTGCCCAACTTGTTCGCCTTTAAATACGAAAAAAAGTTCTTGAAGTTAGCTCTTTTAAGAACTGTGATCATAAATGCAAATTCCGAACGAGCCAATTGTGACTTTTCGTTTTAGCCATCAATTTCCGACAGCGAGTGTTTGTATTATGACTTCGTCTTATGGATTCTGAATAAAGTCGTTGTCAAGTTAAAAATTTATCACAAAAAGGGGGCGGGGGGCGAACAATGATGCCACCAACCATCAAATGAAAGGTATCTTATTGATCGGTGCCATTTAAATTTAATTCAATTAATAAAACGCAAAGGAAACTAATTAGGAGGCAAGTACCTTTTTATCTATTTTATTTTGTCACATCGTATATTTTTTTCCGCCCGTAAACATTATTAAACGTGTCAAACAGAGCCCTTCACTTCCCCCTCTCATAGTGACAGATTGAAACGAGGCACCCTAGAGCTTATACATTTCAATTGTATTACGTAGATCAATTCACTCAATACATTTTCATTAAAATCATCCTTAGATGTAAATTAGCTTCGAAGTACGCTCAAAGTATTCGCTTTCCCATTGAAAAGGTATTTTTATTAACAACCAGCCTAAACAAATAAAACATCAATGAAATGATTGATGTGCAGATTAATACTGTTTTTCAGATATCTCCTCACCTCCTCTGACGCAAGCGGCTATGAAAATATGTAACAGTATTATAGAATTGTTGGTTTCTTTTCAACTTTGAATTGGTGATGGAGGTGACGAAGGGATTTGAACGAGTTTTCTCTTTCAACATGAAATCCTCGAATTGGCCTTTTGCGGAACTTTTTCAGGTTCTTTGAGTGATTTAAAAGCAAAAGCGAAGTTGGTTGGTATATACGCAATCATCCAGCTATTCAGCCATTCAAACATGTTTAAGTTGAAAAGATGGCTCTGATGACTGAATGGAAAAGCTGTATCACAAGTCGTGTCACAGTTATTTGACAATGATGTCGCAAAATGTGGAGAAATTCCCATTCATTTTCATGTACACATGGACATGAGTAGGTATTATTCGTAATCATTTTCACTGTCATGGGGAAGTTCTGTCGATCAAGGTCAAGGTTTGTTTTCGTTGAAAACCTATATTTTTTATTAAAAAGGATGGCGCTGAAGCCATTGAAAACGAGTATAGAGAAAGTCTTGTAATAGGATTTAACTCAATTGAATGTTTGACTTCAGCTATACAGCATTCTTTGACAATTTGTGCATTGCTTTTGGGGATGGAAGTTTTCTATTCCGTTTTTCGGACTTTTACTATTAAGTGAAGTCTGGTTGCTTGGGATTTTCGGTTGTTGCTATACAGGGACGTGAAAGAAGCACATACTCGTATATGATCAGTAGTTAGAGACAGTTTTAACACAAATAATGTCAATCAATGTCAATCAGTACCTACCCGAACCGAATCCTGGTAGGTACACCGGACAACCGCTGGTATGTTTAATTGTAAATTTACGGATAGATACGTTTGGTTACACAGATATATTTTTATTTAATTATTTACTTAGGGTTGAATCGAAATTTTGGAGAGGTCAAAATTCTTTTTTCAAAATTCAGTAAATTGGAAAAAAAACAGAACTAGCAGAAGTTATTTGTTTAAAATTTTGCCTGTTAGAATTTTAAAAAGCAGAATTTTGTTAGACAGAACAGAAAAAAAAACAGAATTTTGAAAAGCAGAATTTTTGTGTTAAAAGGTAGAATTTTGCAAATCGATATTCATTCAGAATAATTTTTTAAAATAGTACAGGTAGTATTATATGCATTTATTTTAAATGTATTTTATTTTAAAATTAATGGGCCTTAGCAATTAACATTTTTAGTCTCGACTTTAAATTTACGGAAGCTCACAATTTCAAAATTTGTATAGAAAATATAGCCACTGTAAACTACTTTAATTTAGAGTCGAAACTAAAAATCTTTATTGCTAAGGCCCAATAAGTTGGAAGGTTTATTTATGCTAATTTTGTATACTTAATAATTATTACTGCTGTTAGTCAATTGTCATTGAGCACGTCCTTGGCAAACTACTATCGCTGTGAAATGCCGCACATCCAATGTCCCTCGACTGTATATTATGATTCGCCCTCAGGGGCGCCCACACATACAACTGGCCTGGATTATCATGTCCTGTAAATATTATGCAATTGAAGTTACTTGTCAACAACTTGCTTATATGTTTTCGGTGCTTTTGATCTCAAATTGTGCGAGAATTATGGCCAGACCCCAACTGGTAGTCCTTTACACGTGCCAAATTGAATGCATTTCCGTGTAACCTTGAACAGGATTGCCTGATGTCATCCAAACAAAACAATTACAATTTGCTTCCAATTGATGGTGGACAAGGTTGCACCCACATCCAGGCATGTGTGTCACATTCAAGAGTAAACTGCTCGTCATGTATTCACTTATCGGCAAAGCAACCTGTATCAGTATCTGTATCTGTATATACCTTCTATCTGCTGTCAACGGATTAAAATTCCCAGGACATTATTTGTCAACAGTGGCAGTAGAAAGACCATTTAATGCGCAATTTATTTCATCCTGGCTGAATGCAATTAACATTTAGAGTTGTTTTTCTTTCTGCGTCTGGGATTCGTCAAAATTACTTTTTGTTGTCCGCACACCGCACGACTGTGACACAAAAGGATTGGCAGCAGGATTCTTTTGGTTTTGAAAACGATTAAGATCACGTCGCAAATCTAAACTAAATTTCATTATGAGGTTTTCAGTGTCTGTCTATACCCGACGGTCTATCACATTAATTCATCTCATTATAACCAGGTCAGTGAAATGTTGCTTGTTGTGTATAGGTTAAGGGTCAACGATCCACACAGTTGTTTTTTTTTTTTTTTTGATGACAGTCCCACAAGTTGCTAAAAATCGGGCAATAATTTTATTTCGGTGCAGACATTTTAGCTGCAGGACAAACATGCCTGTTGAGTGTTGATGAAAACATCTGCCGTCCATTTGCTGTCTCCGAGGATATAATTTATATTGCGATTAAGTGCAAAAATGTGGCAGTGTGGTCATAGTAGATTGAGTAGTGACATTGGTTGACACATTTTGTTGACCAACTGGAGACATTATTGAGATTGGATTGCGTACTCCCTCATCGGGTAGGAATTAAATTAAATTTTGTTATGGCAGCCAACTGATGGAACATGCCCCTATTTGCGTAGAAGTTGAAATTGCAGAAAAAAATTAAAATACATTTTCAAGTGTTGAATTTTTTACATCACCCAGGCAAGGTGCGGGTCTTGAAATTTGCATAAAACATATAAAATATTGAACGTGCGAAGGGGAAAATGATAAATTTCATCAACGTCACCCATGTGTGTGAATGTGATAAGATTGTAAACACTAATGGTGTCTAAGAATAGGTTACCTATTGATACGCCCAATCGTTTGATTGAAAACAACCTTCAGGCAGGTGTAAGAAATGCCCACTACCTTACAGCCTTTAGGTATATACATATATACACCACAAGCAAACCCCACAGTGGCGATAAATGACATTCTGGGAGAATAATCAATTTGGATGCTTAGTTTTTATTATTATTGGGCACAGAGTTAATGACAAGAACTGAGTGCAGAGCCGTAGCTAGGATTTTGTTTCCGGGGGGGGGGCCTTGTTTCCAAATCTTACGACGAATTCTTTAACCAAAAAACTATAGGGGTATTCGCACGATTCGGTGTAACGAACCTTGTAAGAATGCGAAATTTTATATTTTTCAACCAGATCGTGAACACACTTTCCCATCTCTAGAAAATCTGGAACAAATGACAGATCCAGTGTGACAATTGACATTTGTTTTAAAAAAAAAATTCTCTGCCACAGAAATTTTTTATTTATTATGGCGGAAAAAAGCGAAAAAGAAAAAATAAATCAATATTTTTATTGTAAGATGATGCAGACAAAATTATGTGCATAGGAAGAAACAAACGATGAAAATGATAAAAACTATGGACATGTTTTATTTTAAATACGATGTTATAACGATGAAATCCTTTTTTACCTTTGACGAGGATATTCTGTTCTTAATTTTTTTCCAATAGCTGCAAGCTACACACAGGAATTAAAAATTTGGCGAACTGTCAACTTGATAAGGCTACACTTTACTCTGTTGTATTTGTCGGTTACAATAGGGTCAGTGTTCACGCCAAATATCATTGAACGTACCTACCTTAGATTTCTAGCAGTTATTGTTTGTTCGAAAAATCAGAGGTCGATTTGAAATTTGATCGGAATTCGAGATCGGAAACCGCTCAGCCATATTTTTATTTATCTTCCATATTTACTTTTTCTTGATCTAGACCTCATCGAGCTAAGACCCAATCTGGAGAATAAACTGTGATATCCACTCAAACAGAAGCGAACATTTGTCTGTTTTCTTGGGCAAGAAATTGGAAGCAACCAGCGAGGGACATTACTCATCCCAACAGTCAGGGTATAGATAAAGTGCAAAAGTTTAGCAAATTTTTTGTTGTTTTAGTGCGAAAAAATTTCGCAATTGTAAAAGACCAGTTGCATCGGATCTTGAATATTTATATACCCCTTATACATATATTCCAATTCATTTTGTTTTCAAAAAGTTTAAAACCTTAGCTAAATCCAAATAAACTATATACCTCCCTGGATAGTCTCCTTATTTTTATAGATTTGAGTTTATATCAGAACGTTTTCGGTTTAATTGTTTTGCTTCAGCCCCTCAAGCCCCCCCTCCTCAAGCCTTCGCACCCCCCCCCCCCTGGTTACGTGCCTGACTGAATGAATTAGATTTCTGTTTGTGTAGAATGAAACTGCGTAGGTTAATCATCGCCTCGCAGGACCAGATACGGAAAAAGGACGTGCGATTTGTTTTTGTTTGTTTTTCCACATATATATACTCGATGATAAATACCTACATCGATTTGGGGTAATAGTTGCCTCATAAATAACCCAAACAACAGAAGTGACACAAAGTGTGTATCCGTAATCGGATTCATCCGATTACGTTCCCGATTGTATTGTTTTTCCAGGTCACAAAATGTTTTCATAAATAAAATAGAAGCTTTAATAAAGCGCATTAGAAACAAAAATAAATGCATAAAACGATTTTTCAAAATCAGTTTCAAAACTTACTAACGCTTACAAAAAATTCGTCACCCAGGTCACCCGTGTTGTCGTCGAAAACTCATCGATGCATTTAAATAACACAAACAAACTAAACCCATGCATTTTTCTCAATTTCTTTGAACAATGAACTGCGAAAATCAGGATCATTTAACAATTTACGAATTTGGGGGCCGTTAAATATGCCTTCTTTAAGCTTTTCTGAACTAAGATTCGGATCAGCACGTAATAGCTATATCTTAAATACTGGAGCAGCTACAAGAAACTCTGACAGTGGATTCGCAATCAGTGACCTCGAATTAGTAAACAAAAATTCAAATATTTCATGCAACAAGAAGAAAAAATATTTTTGTTTGTTATGTAGGGGGGTTATTGGGTTTTCATAATTTCTTAGAGCTCTTGTTATAAATTTCCATCAGAATCGACAAAAACAAAATGTATACCGCCAGCACCAGAGAAATTCTCCGTAACATAAATTTATTATAATGAAAATGGATTACCACGAAGAACCATTGAAAAGCATTTTTATTTTCATCTTGGGGTGCGGTAGGTATCCTGCATAATTATGGATCGTAAGATTTTATTATATTACTTTGACAAGTACCTACATTAAAAATGTATTCCTGTAAATTCTTAAAAAATGTGAATTTGTTTTTATACGAAATAAAAATGTCTTATCTATCTAAGGGTAATTTCTTTTCTAGCTACATAAAATATTCTATTACCGACTTTTATTAAAATAAAGGTATTCGTCTCTTAATTTTATGCGGCTCGTAAATTCGTTTTTATGAGTAATAGGAAACATATATGATAGGTTTGAAAATTTTAATAAATGTCTGCGGTGCTTTAAGTGAACACTCCCCGGAAATGTCATTGAGTATTTCACGTAAATCGACTGTCACGTCAAGTCTATAATAACGAAAAAGCAAAAGCAATAGAATAATTAGGTAGGTATCTTCTATTTAATCAAATTCTTACAATCATTGCTGCAACTCTAAAGACATGAGAAGCAATTCGCACGACCACATGTCACAGTTTTACATTTATTCCACAGTCGATTTCCAAGCATAAACTATTCTCCATACAAAATCTGACAGTTTACGAGGGTTTTACTCGTTAAGCTAATGTTTTATTCGATTGGGCGCTCTCAGAGCACTTTTTTTTTTTTTTTTTTTTTTTGATCTCAGAACAATTTGTTCAATCTTTTTCAGATTTCAGAGCACTTTTGCGAATATAGATACATTCTCAGATTTGCTTTAGATTTACCAATACAAGTGCGTTTGAGTTTGACAACTGGTAGAGTTTGTTTACGCTTTCGTGGATTTTTTCTTCAGCAAAGAAAGGCATTGCATCGGGTGAATCTATTTTTGTAAATTATTTAAGTATAAGTTTGTAGAAATCAATCGGGACGGAAATTTCAAACGTTTTATGGAAATCGCTCAGAAAAGTGTCGAAGACTAACCATATAAATTCAAATCGCACACATATGAACACAAGAAAGAGCAAGTGACGTTTTTATGTTCGATTAAGAACAAGAAATCTGAAATCTGCGAGCAAATCTGAAGAAGCCCAATCGAATACCACATAAATTATTTGAAAATTAGCTCTGTTCGTAGTAAAATAAATATCTATGATATTGGATTGGCCCAATCGATGGGCGGGGATGTTATCGATTGAATTTTATTGGGAGAGGTTTGTTCGTACTGAGCATTCGCCGACGCCACAAGTTTAAGAGGGGTGATCAACTTGATCGTTGAATGAGGGAGGGAAATATTTCGTTTACTAAAGTTTTCTCGAAAATAATAGAAAACTACATCGAAAACATTTATGTCTTCCCATCGATATTTCAATTGTTAAAACGATTCGTTTCGAGTCGTTTTCCGTTTTCCACGAAAACATCTTTTGCAATATTCAGCAAATTCAGCAGATCAGCTGACCGATTGAATGTCACACCTCACAATTTAAATTCATTTTTCATTTCCGTACTTAGTTGACTAATATTATTTTCACTTGCTCTGAATTTATTTTATTTGTTAATTCGTCGTTAATCGTTAATGCAATCGAAATTTGTAACCAAAACAGTTTACACAGAAGTTTCACGATTAGTGTCTCACAGCTGAGAGAAACGTGAAACGAAAACTAGTTGGTGTATGGTGTGAATGCATCGACTAGTTTTCGACGAAAACACTGTTTTCGGGTTCCTGTGAATAGGGTTTTAATAAAGTCTCAAATAAATTGGGAAAATATGAAACTTTTTTAACTGAAAGAGAGTTTCGATAAGTAGGTACAAAAAAAAAACCAGCAAACAACAACATTACACGAGTCATTTTAAGAAAGAAGAACATTTTTAACCACAATTTTGCTTCAAGCTATATTTGTATGAGTTGTGACAGTTATTCAAGTTACTTCCGCTGAGTATAGTATAAGCCAGTATCGACCAATGTCGGGGTAATAACACGTACACGCTTACAACAAGACAAAAAAAAAAAAAAAAAGTGACGCAAAACAGTTAAAAAAAACAACTACACACAATTAGCTATTCATATACAGTTCCGGCGACGAATTACCATTTGCAACTTCTCTGTCCCCAGTGGAAAAAACTACCAGATAAATAAATGCTGCAACAAAATACCGTAAAGTTGAGTAGAATACAACTTGGATTGAGGTTGGTAATGAATGCAATTGTGAATATTATTATGAAATTCTTCGCAGGAATGTTAGTTGTTCGAAAACTGAGGGAATTAAATTTCTTTTGAAAAAAAAAACAAATATTATGCGCTTCACATCCATTTGAACTTCTAATTGTTAAGTTCTTATTAATGGATGTTGTATATTTTTTAAACTTGCAGTGATTTCATATAACTGCAAGACAATGATATCTAAAATTTCCTACAAAATATGTCGCATTCACTACAAACATTCTTCCTTATATAAAAGTATTCAAATTTGCTCCTTTATTTACTTCAGTAGTTTACTTCAGCAGGTTACTGCTACAGCTTATGTTCTCTTTCAAAACAGAGTACCTTTAAAAGCTTTTTATCTGCAACTAGGATTAAGATAAAAGTAGTTCACCATTTATTCAGCTTGGTGGGTGCTGCTACTTTAGGAAGGAATTTCGCAGTTGCTCAGAATCTTTTCTTTTATTTTCTTCAGCTAACATCGATAATATCGAAAGGCAGTCTTTGGAAAAATGCCACAATACAATTACTCACCGATCGCATATTATTGGCGAATTTTGTCTTGTATGTTTTGAAATGGAATAAAAACTAAATGTTGCTCAGTTGTGTACATTGTTGCTATTATGTCTGAGAAACAGGCGTTAACAAATCCATATACATTCACGTACAAACATACAAACAATCTATTTATTTAAAAATGAGCTTTTGATGTAATATTTGTCCGTTTATATCTCGAATTTGGCAGCACCGAATTCGGGATTCTTTTTTTGCTGGAATGATATTTTTTTATAGCAGATTTGTATATAAAAAAAACAACGAAAAAAGCATTGAAAACTCTTACTCTAAAATACGTCGATCGAGTGCTGAATTATTTATTTATTTGAAAGCTCAAAATCTAATATAAAACTCTCATGTTGCAAGATACTAGCAGGAAGAAGGGGAATTTCAAGAAAAAAAAACTCCATTTTCTGGAAAGAAGCATTTTAGTAAGAAAAATTAGGTAGTTATACACGCAATAGTAGACACAGAGCGGCTGTAACAGCGACAAAAAGTGAAGAGGAGCGTGTTGTTCGACTCAATATTGAACGTGAACGTATATAGCAAGATCAATTTTGAGGCATTCAAGTAGTGAACTTGAGAGTGAAAACAGACAAAATTGACCCCGGGAAATACGTTTAATTGGAAGTCAATCGATTATAGTTCGTTTCGATCAGTTTGGATTGGTAAAATAGACAAAGTCTGTAAAAATTGCTATTCATTGAAGTTGTGGCAAAGTGAAATTGCCTACATTGAACCCACCCCCCGAACCTTTGAAGTCTTAGTTTCTGGAGAATCATCGGAATCGAAACATTTTTTGTCGAAGATTCAGCAGTACCTACACCTATAATTAATTTTTCTCAATAATTTCACCTGGTGCTACAAATATATTGAGAGATGGACTTATGACGTTTAAGGTAATTTGTGTACCTACCTCATTATTTAGAGCTTAAGGTTGGAGCATCGATTGTAATTCTGCGTAATATTAATGAACAATCTAAAAGCAATTATTCTGAGTGGCAAATATAAAGGGGAAGACGTTTTAATACTTGACTTTTATTTGTGTGGTTAATATCACAAAAAAACGATTTTACACAAGTGCCAGAGGAGGTCTCAGCCCGTAACTTATTCTCTCAAAAAAAAAAAATATAATTCTCTTAATTGTTGTTTTCGTTTGGCCTTTTTTGGGCTTGGTCTTGTTGTTTAATTTTGATTTTAGGGCAAATATTATTCAATTCAGTCTCAGGTTGTCTCCTGGCTTTTGTCTCATCAAAATCAAGGGACACTACCTCTACCCATTGCTCTTTAATTTAATTTAGCTTCTCCATTGAGCTTTATTTTCTTTTCCCACGTTTTTCGTTTGGCAACATTTCTCTTGAAAAATCCAACTAAGTGTTCTAATTGATTTGAGTGCAAAGAATTTAATTACCTGCAATTGAAGTTAAATCCATTTTAGAAATATAGAGATTTGCATTTGCTTGTGATGGCGTATGTATAAAATGTTTTTACCATCATCCTCGTGTGTTAGAGGTTGGAAATTTGTAGATTTGTTAATAAATGTCTCTCGATGGCATAAGTGTGTAAAAGAATACCCAGTTAGATATTTTAATGGTTATGCATAAATGAGATATTTTATCATTCCGTGAAATCAATAGCATAATCATTCATTCGCAATCTTTTGCTCAATTGGAAGGCATTTTTAACGATATAGCATATATTTGGTACCTATGCTCTTTTCAAAACGTAAAATTGAAATCATTTCTGCCCTTCACAGTGCCCCAAGCAAATAATTCCCAAAACACTATATTGCGTCTGGATAAAATTCCTCACACACTTCCAACTACTGCCATTTCGAGCTCGATTTAAATTGAATTGGTTTTACAAGCTTATTGCTTTCAGCGTTAATCGAAAATTAATCTCTTTCAATTTTATATGTAAAATTCCAAATAAATACATTTACGCTACGCGTTTACTACTAATTCTCTGATCATTCATTTTATGACATTTAGCTAGCACCAATAGCTCCATCAGCTTTCATACATGTTTTAGTGTGCTCCAATGAACTTGTTACTTCTGCCAAAATTACTTCGTTTTTTGTTATAACTAGCAACTCATTCGTTTTTCTTTTTTGGAATTTCCGTCACTACATCCACCACAAAAATGTATAATTTAGCACCCAACAACATTACGCGATAAGTTAAAGCGTCCACCGTCCTATACATGATTTCACAATCTGAACCAAATATTGTATTTGACATATCCATTCTCTAAGCAGATGGTAGAGTTCATTTCGAACCGCTGACTCCGTTCATTAAGGTTCCACAGAAAAATCTTGAATCGGCACAGTAGTCGGTTTGTTTCTGTTGTCAAAGGAACTAGATTGCTTGTGATATAAAAAATGACAATTTTTTCTTTCTCTCGCTTGATCCTGAGATGAAAATTAAACATAGCAATGACTCTCAAGTTGCTAAGCCCGTAGTAATCCTTGTACCTGCTTCAATTTGTTTCGCGCAGCCATTACTGTCTTTGCTTTTGCAGCGCGCCCCACATTGGGCGCCACTTCGAATGTATTGCAAACAATTTGTGCCAATTAGAGGTTAGCAATGTTATTTAACATGCAGCAAGGACAATCATATACATATTCACAAGCCATCCAGTACGTTTTGTTCTTTGAAAACATCTCTTTTAATTGAACGTGTTCCCTCAAAAGTCCACTCAAATTTAAGTGAAAATTTCTCCTAAGTTGACAAGACCAAGCAAATAATATCGCCCGTTTGTTCCATTTGTCGATTCAAATTAATTTTCCCTCACTTTATTGCCTTAACTGAGAATAGAGTAACAGGTCTTCTCCATAAGAGCACAACAATTACGATTTCTATAAAAGTGATACAAGCACATAACATAGATACATTCAACCCTATTACAACTCTAACTGTTCGTAAAATTGCGTAGCTCCTCTGCCATAGGATACACACTCATGTACAGAATATACCATCCACCCAACGCGCGAGACACAGACACGGAGTAGTATAGTGAGGGGGCGATGTTTCATCATGGGAACAGAACTTCCTGGCAAACATAAAGCCTCGACGAGTTTTCCAGTTTCATTCAGTCGACGACAGGACTCGTATCGAATAGGATCTCAAGCCGAAAAGAGTGTACAGTACTTGATATCGGGCTGGTGTAAAGGCATGCGATGGCTCTTCGGAAGTGTTAACCGAGTGTTTTACTTCTGTCCTTCTACACTGTATTTGTATCGTTGTTTATTCGTTCTATGCTTAATTTTTAAAATTCTTTTCCTTCGTGATTTGCATAGAAAATTTCTCCGATCTATCTCTGTTTGTCGTGTTGCTTTGTCGGCGTGACTTGGCATCTTGCAGTGGTTCTTAATTATATTTGTAGCGGGTCGAGAAAATATAGAAAACTGTGTCGTTCCGTTCAATGGGCAGTAGTTGTGTGTGCCCGAATAAATTAAGATGTTAAATGATAAGTTAATAGACAAGTGCAATAAGAAATTACTTAACGGCTATGCTAGTTAAATTAATACACTGCCCCAAACACTACTACCAATTGGTTTCAAATTAAGAATTTAGTGACACTTTAAATATAAAATTAATTAAGTATAAAATAAAAACAAAAACAAAATACAAAAATGGCCAAATACTTCCTTCTGTGGTTTGTTTACGGTAATATTTTAAACTTCTTGCAATCTCTGCCACGGAACTCGACGTATCCAACAGCCAACACAGACACTATATTCATTGGCTTCCTTGCGGAGTATGCACAGATGCGTGTAAGTTTTAATTAGTTTCACTTAAAAACTTTATTTCTGTTCGATAAATGAATTAAGTTCACAAATTAATTGTTGATTCGTAACTTAGTTTTTAGTGGGTGCATTTCTTAGAAGTTCTTTACCAAGTACTATATGTAAGCTGCCACGGAGTAACAGGTCCATTTGTTAATTTGAATGGGAAACTCAAATCAACATTAATTTGTTTCGGGAACTGACACATTCGGTTCATTAATTTCCGTGGGCTTTGTTTTGACAAGATGAGCAGTGGTGTTTTTTGGGAAAACAAACGTGGTGTGGAATCAGTGTATAAAAATATATTCCTATGGAGTTAACAAGTAAACTTTAACTTGGACACTTCGACTTGAAATTTATCTTGAAACTCCTTTTGTGGACTTCTGTTTCCAGTATTTACAAAGACAGCTTTATACGTTCCCATTCAACGAAAGAATGGGAAAGTATTTTGCTTTTTATAGTTGATTGGATTGGATTGAAAGTTTCTTCGTGTTTTAACGAAAAGGATTTGCCTTTTAAAGCCATGATGGTATAGTTGATAATTGCTTAACTGTGACAATAGTGCTTCCCATGTATCAATTATTGTTGGTTATAGTGTAAGCGGTAAGCTCTGTTCCTATATTTCGGAAATATTTCCGTAAGAGTAACAGTGTGTTTAGTGTATCAATGTGCGTACTGGTTCCAGTGCAGGAGGGAACGTTGACCAAAGTGGGGTATAAGTTTTAGCTTATAAAAGTACTTTTTCGGGAAACACATATAATGGTATTTTGCTGATGACTTTCAATCGGAATGTGAACGAATTTTAGTGAGTTGTCAAATTATTTTTCATATATTTGTAAGATGGTTCGCACGGAAGAGAAAATGTGAAGTAGAAATACTTGTACCAATATAAAAAGTAAAGTCTGTCCATCCTTCCACGGGCCTACAGCCTAAACGACTGAACTCATTTCGTTCAAACTTCGGATTAGGAGCGGGAGCGGGTCGAAATTCTGCTTTGCAAAATTCTGCCTTATAACACAAAAATTCTGCTATTCAAAATTCTGTTTTTTCTGCTCTGTCTTACAAAATTCTGCTTTTTAAAATTCAAATTTCGACCCCAACCTGAAAATATTAATTTTTAAAAATTCAGTTTTGTTTAGTTTACCTGAAAACGGCAATAATGATTTTGACCCAATGCAAACTTACAGTCAAATTGATGTTTTTGAAATTCTTGTGCCCTTAATTTTTAATTCGAATCACCGAATCAACGATAATTTTAAGAACTGCCCATCTTCAAATTCAATAAAACGTTAAAAACAAAGTACTGATTGTATCCCGAATAATATCATACACTCAGTTTTCAGGTTAATAGTTTGTTATGTAATATGTAGTACTTTTCAAAATAAACATTTTGATATTTGATATTTGATCTCTAACGATTTTGACCAAAATATAAAGCTATTGAAGATAACATATTCTATCTAAATAAGATCCCGTAATTAGTTTTCCTCAAAAAAAATCGAAAACGTCAGTTTTATAATTATTTCTTAAAAAAATACTACAGAAATAACGATCTGTGTATTTTCATATATCTACGGTATATTTTTGTAATACGCTTAATACCCCGTGGCTACGCAAAACTTATTTTTAGCAAATGCAAACCACTTCTTCTTATTTCAACAATATTGAATATGGATCTTAAAATAATGCCAACCATTTGGGGCTTTCACAATCAGAAAATCAAAATTCACAAATGCCTGAATTCTATGTAAAGATATCATCTATTACGAGCAATACTTCCAATCATTGAATACTTTAATAATATTCCAGTCAAAATTAAAAACATACCCTAGTAAATCAAAAACAGAAACTCCTACTAGGTACGCTTGCTCTGTACTCAAAAATCTTGTGAGATGTAAGTCCTTACAAAATAGTATAAAGTAGGCGCTTATAACTATATCTATATAGCCAGAACTTGCGACAATTGCCTGTTACTGAGAGCTTTAACTTTTAAAAACTTATATTGTTATTTGATATAAATGCCATTTATATACCTAGTATCGAACAAGTTTAGTTCGACCCAGTCGTGCACTTTATTTTTTTATAGTTCCACCTTTTTTACAATCAATCGCATTATTTCGCGCTCCATTAATTGCTTCCAATGTAATCTGCTGCAGTTTTATGTGCCATTTCAAAAATCATTCCCATTTTTGTCCTACTAATTAATTAATATTATTTAGACTGTGCGCAGTCGATTTGCGTAGCTATTAAGTGGTATGGTAACATTAAAGAGGAACCGCACAGTTCTTGTGTGCTTTGAAATGTGACAGTAAACGACATATTTTGTGTCTTTGACACACGTACTGGTGACAAAAATGTCAAATAGTAACCATCCTATTGGAATGGAGTTTACCGGCACAAAACTGAGTCAAATATAAAGTGTGGTGACAAAAACTTATAGTAAACAAGCGGACCCAGCGAACTTCGACTCAACGCAATGTAACGTCAACAGATAGTTATAAATTCAATGTGATTTATTCGAAAGGAATCGAAATCAGTAGGGAGCGGTATGATAAACAATGTTTTTCCATTTATTTTCCGGCGCAAAAACAAACAACGAAGAGGGTTTTCCAATACGCGAACAGGCATAGTCATCGCAAAAGCCAATTGAAATAGCCCCCCCGAATCGTTCTTCATCTTCATCGTTTGGTGAACTGCCTCCAAAGCATTCATTCATCCCAAATAACGATTTTGCATTCTCGCATTATTTGAGATCAGGACCGAATTGTTCCCAGAATCAACGAAATGACGAATGTCTTGCCTTTCCTACCGGGAGCATCGAGAAAGTAAATGGCTCCCGTTCCATCGTCAACAACCTTCGTCAGCGAGT
Organism: Cheilosia vernalis; assembly: GCA_949126925.1. NCBI lineage: Eukaryota > Metazoa > Arthropoda > Insecta > Diptera > Syrphidae > Cheilosia > Cheilosia vernalis. The sequence continues at coordinate 12,584,265 of OX421362.1, forward strand.
CGTTGCTCGGCATTCAACAGCGGCATTATTTATCTCGTTTATTTCTACACCCAAAATGCACGCAAAACGTCTTGTATCACAGAGAATTTCACAACTATCCACAATTTTCCAAGCTTTAACACGAATTTTCCACCTTTACATCATCTAAATTCCAAAAAAAATTAACTCGCATTTTTCCGCAATTTACCATTTTTCCATTCGAAAAGCCATCCCGGAACAATTGCAAACAAAATTTTCCATACAAACAAATCCATTTTATATTTTTCTGATTTTCCACATGGCGGTGAAGTTAACCGATTTTGTGATAGGCATATGAATTTACATGCAAAAGTATGGAACCCATTTGCGCGTTTAATGAGATGCGAATATAAATACCATCACCATGGATCATGGATTTTATCTGACTTTGCTACTATTTGTCTAAGTCAAGGTCGGAGTAAAATTGTCAACAAAAATAAAATATCTTCGCCGGTAAGTAAGTAAGCACAACCTACATGAAATGACAAGAGGCACCGTCTAACGATCCACACACAGTTAAACTTCTGGTTCTCCCCAAAACAGTGCTTAACTCGCATATAACAAGCACAAATTGTAAACTTCTTGTGGGATGTACTTCTTGAGGTGATTTAAGTCATCACAAATGTCATTGAATTTCAATTCAATTTCGATTTACGAGCACTTACACAGGTTAAAAAAAAAACAACTTCATACGCGCGTGGATATGGTGGAAAGGAGATACTAGAAAACAATTAGGGACTAATGTTATTTGAATGAGTGGTACTTCTTACAGATTTGCCGGTTTTTTTTTTATTATTCCCAATATTTAATTTGATTATTCGGAGTAATCAAGTGCCACTGCAAATATTTTCCATAAATGTTTGCCATACGGCTATAAGTCCTCCAACTGTTTATGAAGGTCCGTAAAATAAAAACGCAGACCTTGTCATGTATCATGAGGCAACAAAATGTAAGCGGATATGGTTTACTTGCTTGAGCTTTTACTTATACACCGAGTACCGACAAAAATGCAAGCCGATTTAATTTCGTTGCGAATGTACCGAAGGAACTCTCTAAAGATGATAAATATGCGATCATCTTAATATTCTCGTATTTCAATACCTATGCTGTCTATAGCTGCTTTCAAAAGAGAGCAATGCAAATTTGTTCACAGCAAAAAATACCCCATACAAAAAAATCTTTATTCTGACTTTTTCTTCATCCCCCTAGCTTGTGTGTAAGCTCAACGAAGCCAGATGGCTTACCTAATTGCATAAAACAACATACCTTTTCCATGTCTAACGCGTCAACGGAGTACTCATAACCCCACAATAAAATTTAAATATTTATCTACAGCAAATTTAAAGCTATGCAAAAAGGATATACCCGCACTCGACAATCTTCAAACAATTTATTGAAATTAGTAGAAACCAGTTTTCATTCAGAAGCTTAAGAACTAATTGCATTTGTGTGCATCCAATAAATTTGCATGCAACTTCGCAATTGAAACATCCTTTGCGTTGATAGCTTTAAACTGGTGGCGATTCATTTTAAAGTCAATGGCAATACTCTTTAATCGATGAATTGGATTTTGGATATCAGTGAACTCGACTTGTAGAATTAATTTTACTACAGTTCGCCCAGTGGTAGAAACTTCACTATTTTTCGGGACTGGATAAATACACAACATATTGGAAAACAGATTACACACAGCGTTGCATCTCTGTACAATCTTCCCTTTCAACAAAAAAATCATCAAAAACTAAAATGTTATGTTTCAGACTCAAAGTGGTTTTTAACTAATTGCCTTCGACTATTTTTTTAAAGGATTACAAACGGGCTTGTGGATTGTGTTTTTAAAAGCGGGTTATTCAAAAAGTTTCGAGTGCAAGCATTTTCCAAAATGGCATTCAATTTAATCTATACAGCTTTAAGTTTTGGTATTTGTAGTGAAAATTGCTATTGTGCATTTGTGGCACCGCTACTAAGGATTTTGGGCGCTGTGCTTGTCAAGTCGGTGCTGCTCTGAATGTATAGAATTTTTTCAATTAATTTAAGGAAGCCCAATTTAGGATTTCAGTGACTATACATAATTTGGATTTAATTTAAGTTGGCTGGGAAAGAACGCAAGAACGAAATAAATGAAAGTAGGAACACGAAGAACCGCTGCATTTCCGGGTCGCCTTGTCTCTCGTTTTGACGATTTGCATTCGATCACCGATTTAATAATTCCAGACTTCTTTTGGGTGTTTTTTTTTAAGTCACTAGTCTATGTCAACAAGTTTCAGGCTCTTGAAGCCCTCAAAGAGAATAAACGTCAAGAATGCGATGACCTATCGCCGGAAGTTCTGACAAGACTGATATAGAAAATACCATAAACAGGGCCCGGATAGCCCGATTTAATTTAACATATCGAATAAACATAATCCAAAGGCAGAGCCAAAGTTAGTCATAAAAAAGAAAGAACATCGGGTGACAACTTTTGCGTCACCTCGAATATCTCGGATAATTATTTCCCGTTTGCTGATATCCTTTGCAAGTGTCAGTGCAATTTGTTATGAACGATAACCATAACATTGAGCTGCATCAGTACATGACCAAATTCCTAGTGGGATTTATTTTAATGTATTTCAGACTCTGCAACTTTTCCTCCAACATTTACAGGCTCACGAGAGCAGAAATAAAAAAATAAAAGAAAACCAAAATATTACGTATACGCCTCGGTGTTTTATTTGGTGGAATTTTTCGACCGCACTTGGGTAAATGCTATGCAAATTTGAATTAATATTCCATGGTCCTAGCAAATCGTTTATTTTCGCGGATGTATGAAAATGAAATCATCAAGCATGCCGTAGGACTTTTTATTGACTGAAAGCATTTTAATGTGAATTTCAATTTGATTGGCAAACATTTTTTTTACTTTTCAACTGACGGTGACACTCTATCGGGTCAATGTAATTTTGAATAAATTCGACTTCAGCTCTCGAAGCAGCTGCATATTGTGCTTTCAACAATTTTTGCATAGTATGTGGTCTACAAAGGCAGTACGACGGGTTGATTCCTCCTTCGACATATGGGCAGCACGAAACGCGAAATTGCGTCATTACTATGTGATAATTGCAGGAAAATTTTAAGTCTTGTACAGTAACGAGAATTATAAACAAGAATTTGGGAAATATTTGAATATAAATTATCCAGTTGAAAAATGTTCTTTACCCATTCACCCTCATGTGAACTGAATTGAAAATGGAGTTGATTTTAGTCCTTGAAAGAGGATTTATTCACTCGCCAAAAATAAAGCTGCTTGGAATTAGAATATCTATATAAGCACTATCTATAATTAGTCGTTAACTATTTATCAGTTTAACCGCACAGCCGGAGAGCACCAGCCACAATATGAAAATATAAGCAGACAACAAGTGTTGTTAATGACAGTGACACGTAATTAGTAACATCATGGCATAACCGCAGCGGTTTTATGTACAAGTACAGCCCCGTATAGCCATACCTAGATAGGCTTCCTCAAGATCCGTAATGGGGGCCTATGATAATGACGAATTCCAGATCCACATACCTAAATCATAAAGTTAATGGCACTCTAAAAAAAAAACTGCAGACTTTTTTTTTGTCTATGAACTGTCAATGTCCTTTAAATTTGAAAAAGTACACCAATCAACCGCCTGTTGATTGATGGGCATTTATATGATGGCACAATATCCAATTGACGAACAAAATGAAATCAGTTGAACTTGCCGGCTTAATGGGATCATTTTCTTTGACGTAGTTTTCTACAAAACATCTGCTAGATGAGTATGACGAAAATTCTTAGCTGCGTATGTCACATAAACTCGCAGTTATCTTCGTTTGGATTGAGCATTTGAAAATACCTGGGGTGTGAAAAGTCGAACCTTCCTGTAGACACTCGTAAGTAATGTTGAATTAATTATACAAGAATGAGGCTTTTTGCGATGTGACATATAGCGGAGTTGTCGTTTAGTTGATAAAATGTAATTATTCTTCAATCAATGCAAATACCCCAAATATGAAAATTTGCAAAAATTAAAGGAACATTTTTCAAAAAAAACACAGCAAACGACTCGTTTTGAAAACTGAAATATGTATGGGAAAACTTATGTTTTCGATGAAGTTTTCCGGTTTTGGGATTGGTGTGAAAAGCCTATTAGTAACGAGGTCATAATGGTTTTAAAACCAGGAAAACCGCCAAATGAAGTAAAATCGTATAGACCGATTTCACTTCTTCCAGTCATTTCCAAAGTCTTCGAGAGAATATTGCTTAGGCGCCTACAACCGGTTATTGAAGACAATAATCTTATCCCTGACCACCAGTTTGGGTTCAGAACCAAGCATTCGACGATTGACCAAGTACATAGAACTACTGACGTAATCGAGAAATCATTTGAAGAAAAAAAGATTTGCTCAAGCGTATTCCTTGACGTCTCACAAGCCTTTGATAAGGTGTGGCACGACGGCTTGAAATTTAAATTACGACAAGTTCTCCCCGCAAGCCTATATGATATTCTAGAATCATATCTCGGGAATAGACACTTCCGGGTTAGAAATGGAAATGAATACTCGGAGCTAAAAGAAATTTCGGACGGGGTACCGCAAGGAAGCGTCCTTGGTCCGCTTCTCTATTTGTTATATACTCGCGATATACCAAGGGAAGATGACACTACCCTTGCTACGTTCGCCGACGACACAGCTATCCTAGCTGTAGGTAATACAATCGAAGAAGCGACTACAAAACTGCAAACCGCAGTGAATAAGATAAATGAATGGACAAGGAACTGGCGAATCGCCTTAAATGAAACTAAATCTGTACATGTGAATTTCACGTATAAGAAAACCAATGACTTGCCAATTTTCCTAAACTTGGCCCGAATACCCTTTGCAAACGAGGCCAAATATCTGGGAATGACACTCGACGCAAAGTTGAAATGGAGTTCGCACGTGAAAATGAAATGTAAAGAACTCGATATCAAATATAGAGAAATGTACTGGTTACTCGGAAAACATTCCCAGCTCAGTACTGAGAACAAATTGCTTTTATACAAGCAAGTGCTAAAGCCGGTGTGGACCTACGGTATACAACTTTGGGGTTGTACCAAGAAAACAAATGTCAATATTCTACAAACTTTTCAAAATAAAGTTCTTAGAGAAATTGTACAAGCACCATGGTATATTAGAAACGACGATATCCATAGGGATCTCGGAATTCCAACAATCGAAGCTGAAACTAGAAGCTTCGCGAGAAAGCATAGAAACCGACTAATCGGACATATCAACAATACAGTCCGACAAATCTTGGACGAGAGCAATTTATTGCGCCGACTACAAAGAACGAAACCGTTCGACTTGGCAAGATAAGATTAACCGCGTTTAATTTGCGGAACACGCAGGATCTTTCATTGGAAAGTAACCTGTCAAAAGTTTTAGAAAAATTGCTTGATAAGTCATATCTTAGTTGCAGTATCTAACAATCTTTAGAAGGGTGGTGTTTTTAGTCAGTAAAAATCTGACACTACTATGAGAACGCGCTGGCTATTCTCAGTGTCTTTGGAAGATTTTCACCTACCCTCGGATAAAAAAAAAAAAAAAAAAAAAAAAAAGTAACGATTTCCAAAACCAAAATATTGGTATTTTTTAAATTTTAGTGAAATCATACTTTTAAAGCTGTCTGAGACTATTAAAAAAAAAAACAATTACAATTTCAAATGACAGCTCACAGCTTTCTCTCACGGATAAATGTTTTGACTGGTGGTTATCGGGTAATCGTGCCCAGGAGTGAACTCAAGGACTCATTGACCCAACCTGTATCCAAATCAAATTAACGTTTGTTTCTTTTATAACACAAAATCGAGCTTGATCCCTTCTTTCCAATATAGCTACGCATCTAGCAGAATGATGGATTTCTAATCCGATTTTCCAGAAACTGAATTTAATTACGTATCCAAGGACTTAACAATAAATTAACCCGAAAATGACTCAACACTTTAGCGCAAATTAAATACTTTACTAAATCCGATTAAAATAACCGAAATCATGGTGCTACACGTACATAAGCTCATTTTAAAATTAAATGCCTGGCAATTTGCATAAGCTGCCCATACGTGCTGATGGTCCCATAGCAAAAGTTTGTTCCGGTTTCGGAAATAACAAACCTTTTTCTGTTTGACACTTAACTCTAAACTCTACAACGTAATGGGTGCTTAAAACTTTTGGATAGGTAGTATATTTATTCAGAATTAGGATACTAATAATGTCACACTGTCACTCAAAGAAAAATACGAAGGGTTGGTGTTTCCAATGTGTTTTAATGACACATTATCTGGGCTTAGGGATAAGGCTACGAATGAATATTCCAATTTCGCTTTCAGTTGATAGTCAGTTCAAGCAAAAAAATTATAACATGTGCTACTTGTGCAACAGTCTTCAGTTATACACTTCAAGTGGAAAACTTTATTTTTAGTTTTAGTTGGCACTGCAAATGTAAATTTCAAATATAGCTGCAGAAAGTTCTTGAAGAAGGAAACAAATTCCATCTCTTGTGCTTTAAATTGATGTCGTCCTAAACGCATATTCCCCATTCTCTTTGTGCAACCAACTAATGCATGGATGAACCTTAAAATGCATGTGGTGGTGAGAAGTGCGGAATATACACTTGCCATCTGTTCGCTATGGGAATATTCCTTTCTCACTGCAAAATTCATGTGCAACTTTGCCGATGTGATGTTCAGTTTCCCATTATCCACTGGGAAGTGGGAAGTACTATTATAGTTATTTTACTATGTTTGACATTGCATGTGTAACTGAAATGTCAATCAAAGGATGCAAGTAACAGAAATTCGGTTGCACCAAACAGAACAGAGCAACTTTAATTTTCAAATGATTGACCGAAAGAACCAAATAAAATAAATAAAAGAAATGAATAAATGAACCGACATGACAACATCATCCGCGTATGCCAGAGCGAGGACGTTTTAACTACTGAGGGTATGCAGCATAGTAGTGGTGAATAAATACCTACGTAGCTTTTGGGATAAAGTGCTTAATTTCAATCAATGACAGACTGTCTTCGTGAATGATGCATTATGGGTGTTGTTGCTTGCTTTTCGTGCAAATCATAAACATTTAATAAATAAAATAATTGCGAAGAATTCGTACAATAATATAGAAATCATGTTTGTTTTGACTGCACTTAAAGCACAGCGATTTCACCTTCCTTCAGCCGTCCGAGAAACACAAGACTCCACAAACTGATTTATCCTTATGTAATTTCCAATATAGACTTCAAACTAAATATGAGATCTATGCCCAATTGTTGACAATATTTTCTCAACAGGAATTGCTTTCCAATTCAGTAAATATGATGCAGTTTGTGATACGACACAGATCTGTTAGTGCATGTTTCTATTTTTGACTGGAATATAACGTTGGTTGGTTCAAGGTTTTTACGATTGGAAGTGCGGTTCGTATTAGATCGATATTACATTAGATATATATTTAAGATTTCGGATATTTGTTTTTGAACTTGCATAAGCAGTTACAAACCGACCGATGGACGTGTGTTGGGGTATAAATGATTGTGTCAGGCTCATTGGTTGGAATTATTTTAAGGTACATACTCTATATGGCTGAAAAATAGAAGAAGTGAGTTATATTTCCAAAAACAAAGTCTTGCGTAGCTGCTATTGAGTTTTTATTGAGACTCTTACAAAAATATACAGCAGATATGTGAAAATACATCGGGAAATATAAACAATTAAAAAAAATCATGTTTACGCATATTTTGAGAAAAAATAAGTACGGGATCTTATTTACAATACCGATATTATCTTTAATATGTATTTTGATCAAAATCGTTATAGCATTTTTTTTTTAATTTGGCAGACAAAACAGTAACAAACCTCTATTGCTTAAATATTTATCTGCAAACTAAATATACGTTATTGTAAGCATTATATGTTCTTTTAAGTTTTATCGAAAGTGGGGTTTTTAATATGCGCATTTTTAACTTTCTCCATTACGTAGTAAGAGAAAGGTATTGGTTTCGTACAAAATTTCGAACTCGAGATTTTAATCAATTCTGATATTACGATGATAGAGGAACTCAAAAAAGTGGGTCACAAAATTCTGTCCGGTTTGTCCGTCCTTCCACAGGCCTACAGCATAAACGGCTTCCCGGATTACGTTCAAACCTCGGATTTGGAGTTTTTGGGCTTACAGCTCGGGAGGTGTTTTTTTTTTCAAGGTAACCTCAATATTAATGGTACTTCCCATATAAAATGTTCGTACCAGTTTGATTTGATCGAAAACGGCTCTAACGATTTCAACCAAAATTGATATTTAAGCTTAAGTGGGTGAGGTTACTAGGACTGCGTACCCAGTTTTTGGCGAAAAATTCGAACAACGGTACTTTTGAAATTTCGAAATATCTTGAAAACGGTCTAACTATACGATTGTAACAAAAATTCATTTTTAAGGTAATGTGTTCCATTAGAACAACAGCAAACTCAGTTTTTCTCATTATTATCGTACAAAGGATTTTTGAAAATTGTATTTTTTAAAAAAAAAATCTTTTGTTTAATTTACCTGAAAACGGCAACAACGATTCTGACCAAAATTCAGACTTAAAGTCAAATTAATGTTTTCAAAACTATTGTGTCCTTAATTTTCAATTCGAAGCACCGAAAACTGCTCATAATCTCGAAAACCCCATCGTTGATTTCGATAAAACTACGATTGCTTCGTACATACCGAACAATAACTTGTAATCGGTTTTCACCTAAATATTTACGCAATAGTATTTTTCAAATTAAACGTTGCAATATTTGGTACTGTTTTGTCTGGCTAATTTTACAAAAACCGCTCTAACGATTTTGACCAATATACATATAAAAGATAATATAAGTATTATTAATAAGATAACCTTTTATAACCTTAAGTGTTACTCTAAAAGTTCATTTTGGTCAAAATAGTAGATTTAATAGATATACAAATAAACTGAAGAATGCTACATTTTTCAAAAAAAAACTTTCTTGAAAAGTACTTTTTAAAACATCCAGTATAAAAGAAAAACTGAGTTAGCCTTTAAGTTAGAAATATCCATATTACATTAGAAATAAATTTTTGTTACAATCGTATGGACCGTTTTCGAGATACTATGTTCAAATTTCAAGTGCCGTTGTTCGATTTTTTAGTGGAAAACTGAGTATGCAGCTAATGCTAACGTTATGAAAATTTTGTATGGAAAGTACCATTAATATTGAGACTACTCTTGCAAGAAAAAAATCGGCCCCGAACTATGGGTCCCCGAATTCCAACTCCAAATTTGAACCAAATCCGGGCAACCGTTTAACCAGATAGACGGACAGAATTTCGAGACCCAATTTCTTTTTTAGTTCCTCTATAATCGTAATGTCAGAATTGATTCACATCTCGAGCTATAAATTTGTACAAATACAATATCATTCTCCTAGAGAATGATGTGGTATTTAAATTTGAAGATGTTCTTCGTTTGTACGAAATCCTCGATGTTCTCTTCACAATTGATTGTGAGCAATAAGGACAATATTAAGCCTTAAAGAAGCAAACGTAAGGACTTTTCTTGGAAGCAAAATGTTAAGGGCCCTCAATTTCTATAGTTACGATTGAAAAGATTGAATTTTAAGTACAGATTTTAAGGGAACGGGGCACCGTTCTTTACAGCATACATCGTTAGTACGCCAATCCTTTAAGCACTTTATGGAAATTATCCACTTACAGGAAATGAATTCTAAACTTCTATTCATTGTTTAACAATAGGTAATCCTCACAGGCACATACTTGCTGTTTGCTCATACGGTTGAACTTCTAAGCAATCTATCCCTTTTGGTATATGACCAGCTTTGGGTATAATCATTCCAAATATATAAAATTATGTCATCCCATTCTATAAAGGCCCAAACAAGGGGTGGTATAAACTCCTACACAGTATGCTCGCACTGTACAGATATGTTATGTCTAGTCTCTTATGTGATACATACTACAAGGAATGAGACACGCACCGAAATGCTCTTTCATATTCAGAACTCAATTTTCAACATAAAAATTCCTTGAACTTGATATCTATTTTGCTGTATCCGTATACAAATTTCAGCATGTTGCTCAGAGATTAAGTACTACTTCTCCGAAATGAATAATACATTAATTTTGGAGGATATATTCTCCTAAGAGTTTGCTAAAGACTTTCGTGGATGAGGATGTTCTCGTTTTGTAGAAAATATCAACATGTGACATATACTCTAATACTTTTTACGAGGCAATAGTAAGGCAGTTAAAGACGATTTAGATTTAAAAAGTACTTTGTCCAGAATGCAAATTGTTTTCGGTCAAAAAAGGTCCTAAAAAATGTTGATTATTTTTGATGGTATTTATAGATGATTTGGTTAATTGGAGTGAAAAATTCAGAATAAATGTTTTTCTTTTTAGCCCACTCAACTGAAACGATATACGACATAGAACCTTATTAAGTAGGACATGTGTCTCTGGCTAAAAAAATTTCCTGGACGTTTTACACAGAATGGTAGAACTCAATACAGATAACAACATTTCTCGCAACTAGTAAACAGATGTGTATACGGTTGACTTAAATCAAGCCATGTCAACAAACAAATTAAAGAGTAGAAGTGACTACTGTCCAATGTCCAATTGGCATGTATTTATTAAAGTTTGAAGGACATTTTTACACGGACAAGTAGGCTCTTACCGCGTGAAAAAAAAACACTTTTCTTCACAGAATACATTTATCAATGCATATGACTATGACAATATTACAATCACACCCAGAAGACTAGATAGACCGAGACAGTTCACCATCGAAAGAGGATATCAACTGTTGTAAGTAAAAGATATTCGATATCTAAATCCCATAATCAAAACCGACAAAAAGCTATTATGTCGGTCTATTCTCGGAGCCAAAATCGTTCGCCGACACTTCACGTGTATAAAGATGGACACGCTCGAGTGGCCCTACCTCTGTTCTCATTCAAAATCATGAAAATAACTTTTCCGATCGACTAGAGACACATAGACAGTGATGCCAACCGAGGTGTAATTATGCCCTTAGGGATAATTCCGATGCTTGAGTCATTCAGGAATAGTTTCGAGAATACATATTTGTAAGATGGTTTTACATTTAATTCATAAAAAATAAATTTCATATCTTGTCAATCTGGTCCTTTGATAAAAGTTCCATAACTCGTTGTCAATCTTTTTTTTGCAATTCAGAACTTGACTTATACCCTGTTCCCACCAATGTGATTTAGCCCATGTGGTTTATAAATCACGAAAGGCGTCTTCACCGAACTTTTACAGCATTATTCATAAAATTTAATCAAAGCTGAATAAGAACTAATTTTGGTTTAATTGCAGAAAACCTTATTCAAAAACTTTTTGCAAAGATAATTGACATTAACTGTCAAAAAATTAAATGCCTAAATTCGCATTTAGCGGTGAATTAACATCTGCGAACATTTTTAAGTTTACTCAGTTAAGCAATAATATTGGCTAGGTGCATAATTATAATACGAAAGTGAATGGAGAAAAAATAATAAATTTTGCAAAGACAAAAAGAAGCAAACATCGTTTTAAATATTTTTTTTTTTCGTACAAAATATTTCGATAAGACCTTTTCACACAATCGTTCACTATCTGAATTATAATTTTCTTCCATGATACTCATGTCGTTTTCGATTTGACAAAAAATCAATTTTTTTTGATCGAGATTGCTTTACATGTTCGATTTTCGATCACTTTTGAGAAATCTCAATTTTTCCTCAGATTTTACACACACTTTCACTAACACCAATGTTTATGACACACAGCGTCGGTTACGATTTGTTTATCGTTGGAAGGATTGCTTTTTTAACTGAATTATTTATTTAACGCGTATGGGATCGAGTTTTTATATTAAATGATTTCGAAATGTAGTACTATAAATGTGTGAAAATCAATTGAAATGGATTTCGAGTGCAAGTGCAAATATGCTTTTTTTTTGCCGCCAACTCAATACACACACATACCAATATAATTCAGATTTTATGTTCGATTTGCCAGCAGAAATCTGAAATCTCAGATCAAAATCTGAAAAGCCAAATCGAAAACGACATCAGTTTCTCGGTTATATTTTTGCTGCTGTTCATACCTTTTGTATTTTTTTAATTAATGTCAGATGACTATACCCAAGTGCGACAGTGCTGCCAGCTTTTCAGGGTAGTTTTGCTTAATCAATAGATTAGCTATACCATGGTAAAATTATTTTTATGAATAAACATTTTCGACAATAAGATTAAAGCCAAATTTACTCATTTGACGTAAGTTATAGTGGAGAAACTCTTACGGCCATATTATTCATTATTTGATCCGGGCTAAAGAATACATCCGGATTTAAGTGAGTTTAACCCCAAAAATAGACCCAAGTCCATAATATTCAGTCGTTAAACCCAAACATAACCCAGTTTTTTAAACTTGACAGCGTTTGATCCGATTAAATTTAAACTGCACTCCGAAGACCAGTTTAAGTACATTAACTCGGGTTAAAACTCAATATCATAATATTCACTGTTTTTCTTTAGGTAATAGAAAAGTGAAATAAAATAAATAGCTTTTTTTTTGGTCACGCGTATTCACAGGCGGGGCTGAAATTACAAAAACAACAATGTAAACAAATGGGCTTTGGGGGGATAGACGTACGAAAGCAAACCATCTCTTTAAATCATTCGTTTCTGTCTTTCTTTCTGAATTTTGACATTACGCAGGCTTAAAACGGATTAAAAACGGTTTAAAGTATTTTAAATCCGTATTTAAATCCATATTTAATCCAGCGGGTTTAATGCATGTTTTTTAGTGAATAATATGGAAATATGTTTAAATTGTCGGATTTAAAAAATGCGGATTAATGGTCGGGTGTAAAATTAACTTAAACTTGAGTTACATCCGGAGTGAGAAATATGGCCGTTAAACTATTGATTTAGGGAATCGAATGAATAAGGCTGTATGTATTTTAATTTGACATCCAGGAGAAAGAGTTGATCTCCTTCGGAAAAAGTATTTTTTTTTTGTTCCCATTCCCATACCTGTCAAAAATAAAACAATTTATGTACTTAATAAAAATACCAAAACTCACCGAAACACGAAGAGTATTTAGTTTGAAATAATTTTTTTGACATTTGTTTTTGTTTTTTTGTTTGTTTGTGGAATAAAATTGAATTGAATTAATTGAATTGAAACAATAACAGGTATGTTCGATTTTATTTTGTGTGGATGACGGGTTTACCGTTTACCCTGATATATAGAAAAATATAATACAGAAAACCATAATTTAGAAAAATAAAATCTCGAAAACAAAAATTTATAATGAAAAAAATCTCGAAACCAAAATCTCGAAAAAAATATCTCGAATAGCAAAAATCTAGAAAAAAAAAATCTAGAATTAATAATTTTTGAGACAATGGTAACAAATCGCGCTCGCGAATTGTTACTCATATATGGGAAACTATTTGAATTGCAACAACAATTTGATTCACTGTTCATGCAAACAAATGCGTCAGCTAAAAAACAACAGGTCTTCTTAAACCTTACTGAATTGCCAAAACACCGCGTGGCTTAATTCAGACACTAGCTGCCTATATATTTTTTCCGTGTACGTGTGGAGTCAAAGAGTGGGACAAATGAAAATGAATCAAATTAAAACAAATAAGGGCTTAGTAAGAATAGAGTTAAATGGTTGCATTTGTCATCCCTTTCTTTTGTATAGGTATTTGTACATAATATGTTATTGAAAAATGAGTTTGGTTACGTTTAGATAATCAATCTAATAACTAAATTTATTTTCTGTTGAATAGTTATAGTTTCAAAATAATGTATTTTGTTATGACTTGTTAAAAATTCATTATTTTCAAAAAAAAAAAAGCTATAGAATGCTCATTCTAGACTTGTTTTCATTACTTTCAGACTAAATTTTTAGAAATTATAAAAATCTCGAAAGCAGTTTTAGTTTCTAGATTTTTTTCGAGATAGAGTCTTTCGAGATTTTTGTACTTTCTAGATTTTGACCCATTCGAGATTTTCTCATTCGAGATTTATCAAATTCATTTTCGAGATTTTAGCCATTCTAGATTTTAGTCGTTCTAGGTAACGTCATGATCCCGTGGATGACAGATACGTAACTAAAATTTAAACACGTACCTATAAATCACGTAATTAGTAATCACGAAAATGTATGGTAAATCACGTAATTCCTGAAATGATTTACCTAAATCAAGTAGATTTAGGATTGCAGGATAGGCATCACTGTACATACGTAATCTTGTTACACAACCCCTTCGGCACGTGCAAGAAAAACAGATATATTGTCTAGGAGGATACAGCAAAGTAACTGTTGGAAATCATCAACATGGAAAAGCATAATATATAAAAAGAAGACTCCATAAACATTTAGAATTTTCCAGAACATAAAGTTCTGATGGAAATTTGCATAATTTTCATAATCGCCGCTGTAGTTTTAAGCGTGCAAATATTCTACCTACAGCTATCGCGTACCGTAGTTATTTTATTACACAATAATCTGATGTTGCACACGCTCTGCGGTTACATTAAAAGCTTTCACCGATTCTGTTTAAGGAATTTGAATGAGCAATTAAAATGAACCGCCCACGTGGAGCATAAAGTCATTTCGCCTTTTAATACACACATTTTATTCATTTATTTTGACAGTTATTCGAATGGGTACCAGTTAAAAGTCAAACTGTTCTGCGAAATAGCCCTTTTCATGTTTCGCATAATATTAACATTCGTAAAGGGATGAAAGGCGGTTTGGAAAATATTGTTTGTTCGCTCTTTGTTTAACCGTCATGAACATTGTTTCTATGGTCGATATAGTGAAACCGAAAGTTTCGTGGAATAGATACGGTATCCAGTCCCATTTCGGTTGCACGTTTCACTTTCATGAAAATGCTACATCATAAATAGATTCATGCTGAGCGAGAACGTGATTAATTTGAATGAAAGTGACTCGTCGGGAACTGATGAAATGTTTATTTGATTCCTGATTACGGCTGCTTTGGCATGACTTTCCAATGAATAAGTTAGTAGAAGAAGGTTTCGTGAAATGACTGTTGTTCTTTCAGCAAAAGTTTAAGGATTTTCGACTTCTCGCATAGAAATTGTGGTTTGAAAAATATTTCAACCACTTGGACGAAATAAAATAATTTAACATAATCCAAGAGCAAGGCCAAAGCTAGTCTTTAAAAAAAAAAGAACATCGGGTGACAGCTGAACGCCTCCATGTAGTCTTTCAAACCCATCTCCGAACTTCGGAAACCAAAATTCATTTGGCGGGATTCTATCTGTATTCAAAGAAATTTGCTGACACAGTTTATATGGTTAATGCGATCGTTGCCGACTTGATGTCCCATTTGTCACAAGCACAAATGTAGTGATAACATAGTAGATAGATAAAATTACACGCTCTGTTTCCTTTTCCTGTTTGCCAAAATAAAATGTACAAACAACAAAAGACGTACGCCTTTTGTAGAAAGAAAAAACGATTGAATTGAATTTTTACGCAGTCATGTTGTTTTGATGATTTTGTTAGTAAACACAAAGTAGGGCAACAGTATCAGATTGAGATGGAGGAAGAATTATACCAAATGCTTGTGCCCATAAACAAAATTATGAAACTGAGAGCTAACAATAGAATTGAATTGCAATTTTGTAGTATTCTTTTCCTTCTTCTGTTTAATTTAAACCTCGTAAAACCAGTCAAGTGGAGAATAGTAGACTGTTAACCTTGGACACACCATTGATTTGTGGTGGAAATAACACGAAATAAAATAAGGAAAATGCAATAGGTCCACAGGTTAGATCAGATTGAGCGCTGTAGTAGAACAGTATCCACCGCAATCATGACAGTGCTGTCCAAGAGATATCAGAAATTTTACCATTGCGGTCATAGGGGGATATTCGCATCACAATCAAAGGTTTAAATTGTGAACCTCAGAAAAGGATGAACGTAAACGATACCCAAGCACCGAAGTATACAATTTGGAAGATTTTATTACACCAAGTAATCGAAAGGCATGCGATACGAGTCCCTACTCTCTGAAGGCAGCTGCAGAAAACATAAATACAAGCTCGGTAAATTTGACTCATGAGAGATACTGGATTTTATAATCGTGGTCGTGGATTGTTAAAGTACTTTACTACAATAGAACTGAAATGTCGGCTACTGTCAAAACCCAGAATAGCATTCTTGTCAACTGGACGCTAGAACTTAGCCAATTTGGAAAACTTGACAAAACCCCGCCACCATCTGGGGATGGACTTTAAAAATGGTATAATATTTTAACTCAATTTTACAAAATCAAAGTGTCAAGCATCCGCATACATCAAATAAAGAAACTATTTAGTTATAATACTTGACGTTGCCACGTACTAAAGATACCGCCATAATTGGTTTACATTTACTCTGGCACTGAGTAAATACGTCACAATGTAAGAAATAACCACGTATAAGTGTAAGAGATCCCACATACATTTTGGTCTCAACAAGATATTCAAAGAAATCATGTCAATTCCGTCATCTTGTATATTCTTTCCCAACAAAATCTTTGTAAAACAACTTCAAATGTTTACAAAGTCTGACTAATACCATTTTTACAGCGCGCCGAAAACCGTGTTTTCGTCGAATGCATTCACACCGAAAACAAACTAGTTTTCGTTTGACGTTTCAATTAGCTATGAGACACAAGTTGCTGAACTTCGGTGCAAACTATTTTGGTTACAAATTTCGATCGCATAATTAATAAATAGATACAATGAATTTAAAAATATTAATATTAGCCCATCAATTAAGTGTGGAAAATGATTTCCAGTTATGAGTTGTGACATTTGTTCGGTCAGTTATTCTGCTGCATATTGCAAGGGGTGTGTTTGTTTCAACAACCCAACGATTGGAAGTCGTTTTCGTGGTGTTTTTGTGGAAATCGGCCGTTTTGCAAACTGAAATACCTATGGTATTTGCCCCCTTATTACGAGCTTGCTGCATGCATCATGGTTTCTCACACTCACCACAATAAATTCCAATAAATTCATGTCAAAGTGTGTAGGTTCTAATAAGTAAAGGGTGTTTTTTTTTGTGAATCGGCAACCCCAACCATAGCGGTATTAAGTTGCCTAACCAAACCAATAGAGGTATATAGGACTTTAAGTTGGCAACACTATTTTAACTGACGGGCATTTTGTCAGCTGTTAAGTGATTTATTTCTAGTTTGGTTTGGCATTTCAACATGAATAGACTGACGCCTAAACATTGAACAACGCTTCCAAATTGTGCAAATTTATTTCGAAAATCATGGTTCTGTTCGAAATACGTATAGCGCACTACGTCAATTTTTATAAAAACGGAGCTAACCAGAAAGTTACATTCAATGGTGACCGCTATAAAGCCATGATTACTGACTTTTTCGTTCATCGATTGAACAACCATGATGTGCTTTGGTTTCAACAAGACGGCGCAACATGTCACACAGATCGTGCCACAATTGATTTACTGCATGAAACGTTTGGTAACGGTATAGTTTCACGTTGCGGACCCGGGAATTGGCCTCCAAGATCGTGCGATTTAACGCCGATTAACTATTTTATGTGATGATATGTGAAGTCGTAAGTCTACGCGGATAAGCCCGAAACGATTGACCACTTGGAGGACAACATTCGCCGCATTATTGCCGATATACGGCCACAAATGTTGGAAAAAGTCATAGAAAATTTTACCTACAGATTAGACTACGTCTGAGCAAGCCGTAGCGGTCATATGCCAGAAATCATATTTAAATTATATTGCCAGAAGATTATCTTTCGAATAAAGTAAATTTCATGTCAATTTAAAAAAATCATCTTTGTTTTATTCCATTTCAAAGTTGTATACCTCTAAAAAAAACACCCTTTAAATACTGAACGATAAATCCTGTGCCATTTTGGAGTTTATTTTTCAGGAAAAACTATTGTTAAGTTTTTATTTTTATTTATATTTTTCGTTTCGAATATTATTTATGGTGGAAATATTTATTCAGGGAAATTATTAATCATAGGCGCCGTTTCAAAAATTTCAACGAATTCGTTGATTAAATAAAAAAAAAGTTCCCTTTGATATGGGCACAATCCACAAGATGTACTCGTAGTTACTGACAAGCACATTGATCGACTTTACAGAATTTCGAAACAGCAGAATTAATAACTTACGAGTTATTTTTTTTATGATTTCCAACGTTACCGTCACCGACATGAGTGAATGGCTGCGTTACAGAGATCAACATAAGGTTTCCTGCGATGGGTGAATTGACAATAATAAAAGTCAGTTGTCCTTGTCCTTGCTGCTTTTTCTGCGAAATTATGTACGTCAAACCACTGACCAAAACTTTACAGTTGGGCACATCAATCCAAAGAGTAAGTAGGTAATGTTGTACTCAAAACTTAAAGCATTTACCACCTGGGAGCATTAAATTGTGGATGCTCTCGCTCTGGCTAAACTTGTATTTTTTATGAGCTAACCGTAAATTATTTTTCACGTCTGGTGTTTCCCTATTTCTTACCCGGAATCGCCGCGTAGTTTTAACGATGCCACTTATCCCATCATGCGAATAATTATTTTATTTTTTTCGTTCAGAAACCACGAAAACTTAAACACTTTCCATTTAGCTTAAATTTTTGTAGTATGCGTTTAACTTGAAGCTGCTGCATATTTGCATAATGATTGGGGACGTTTGATCAAGTAAAATTTGACAACTAGATTACAACTTGAATTGACAACGAGGGTGCCATTCCAGATTTTCTAATTTATGTGCAATGTACCCCTCTTTTCACTTTTAAATCATAACAAATTTTTATTTATTGAATTTGCAACAAGCACTTATAACATAATAAAAATAACCTATGTAAAATTCAAAATGTCAATTGAGTAGTCAGGCAGGATTTTCTGAACTTGATTTGATTGGTCGGCTACCACTTCGTTAACGTCAATTGAAAAATTGTTCATGTCATCAATCCAGACCAACCAAACGAGAGACAAATAATGCTGTCAGACTGATGTCAGACTCACTAAACAAGAAACCCGAACGGCCTCATAAAAATGACAGCCTCTTGTCGTCATTGTGAGGATATGCAAATTTTTCTTTAAATCCGTTTACATATTCATCGCCCAGGTTTGCCATATACTTATTTATGCACTGCACTGTTTAAACTGTTTTTCTTTCAATAAATGTCCGCAATCGTTTAAAAAAGAAAGAAAAGTGTAAAATGGAAATATCGTTTCTCCAATCACAGTCCAGTAGCCGGGAGTGTACATCAGGAATACGATGAACGACTTTTCGGAATGTCTAGCAAACGCTTGAAGAATTTTATTCAGCTTTCCTTTGATCGCGTATTTATAAACGTTTATATTGATTTTCTTCGACTGTGGCATTAATATTGATTCGCGTTGCTATTTAATTTCGAGGGCATAACGTCCGAAAGCTATTTTCTCAGGTTTAATGTTTTTGGGGAAATTAAACCATTTTTGATGCAGCTGGTCTTACATTTATCTGTGTGGCTATCATAAAGGGATAATCTGTGTCGTCGCCTTTCTGAAAATAACTAATTGGATATTGATGTACAATGTCTTATCGACCAAAAGTAAATTCTTTGGTGCCTACTTAATTATTGGGAATCAGAATCAGAAGCATGTACCGTCTTTATTTCAAAACCATCCGTGGGGGATGAGGTCTTTCATCTGAAGAAAATAAACAGAAAAAAAGCTTTGCCGAAATGTTAAACTTTTGTATTTAAAATGGCAGAGTATTTATTTAGGTTTGTAGATTATTTGCAGTTCTAAGTCTCTAAGTAGGAATTTAATTTCTTAGTTAAGAGTTGTCTAAAATTTGCAATACTTATTTGACTACTGAGTAGACAAGAACGATAGGGAAAAAAATATTTTAAAATTTAAAATTGATTCTGGCTGTATGTTTAGCTAAATGCATGCGGTTTTAATATGGAATAGAACATCATGTTTTTTTTTTTCCGAGGGTAGGTGAAAATCTTCCAAAGACACTATGAGAATAGCAAGCGCGTTCTCATAGTAGTGTCAGATTTTTACTGACTAAAAACACCACCCTTCTAAAGATTGTTAGATACTGCAACTAAGATATAACTTATCAAGCAATTTTTCTATCATTAAATAAAAACTTTTGACAGGTTACTTTCCAATGAAAGATCCTGCGTGTTCCGCAAATTAAACGCGGTTAATCTTATCTTGCCAAGTCGAACGGTTTCGTTCTTTGTAGTCGGCGCAATAAATTGCTCTCGTCCAAGATTTGTCGGACTGTATTGTTGATATGTCCGATTAGTCGGTTTCTATGCTTTCTCGTGAAGCTTCTAGTTTCAGCTTCGATTGTTGGAATTCCGAGATCCCTATGGATATCGTCGTTTCTAATATACCATGGTGCTTGTACAATTTCTCTAAGAACTTTATTTTGAAAAGTTTGTAGAATATTGACATTTGTTTTCTTGGTACAACCCCAAAGTTGTATACCGTAGGTCCACACCGGCTTTAGCACTTGCTTGTATAAAAGCAGTTTGTTCTCAGTACTGAGCTGGGAATGTTTTCCGAGTAACCAGTACATTTCTCTATATTTGATATCATGTGGTCCTTTTTTTTTTTTAGATACACGGCGTTATTCCGGTAATACTGTTTCGAATGTAAGCCTCGACCTCGTTCAAAGTAGTTGGTTTGTTAGCGTCGACTTAGGACTTGACGTATGGATGTAGGCCCAATCCAAGAGCAAAATAAGCTAGACTCTCTGGCGGTGGCCACAAATCTCAGTTTGGTTGGTGGGTTAAGGTTATTGTCACGCTCGAACTTTTTCACGGCGCGACGAAACATGATGATGAGGATGACCGACCTCATGAGAAGGAATTTGGAAAATAAATTTTAATAATTTCCGCACGTTCGGCAAGCGTGAAGCGCTGCATTCATATGAGAGCGAAAATTCATAGTTTCTGACATTTCATTCCCACGAATTTTTTTAGTCGCGATTCAGCTGCATTTTTAAAGGTTAAGTTCGAGCGAATTTTTCATTCGTATGCTTATGGATCGCGACTGTTTTAAGTGGATTGTGAACAAAGTGTGACAGTTCGCGGCAAGAAGTTTCAATTTGCGGCAAAATTGCTGTAATTGTATGTTTAGCTACTTAAATCAATTATTATTATTATTATTTTTTAGCGCGAAAAAAAGTAGCATTTGCTTTAAAGAATGTTCAATTGAAAACGGATGAGACAACAACTTAGTTTCAACTTATAATCTGGCTCGTCAATCCTAGTCCCCCTTTCATCGGGTTCTTCTGTTTATTACCAAGTTCATCCAACATCCAGCATTTTATGACCGCATTGAGATCTTTCGTTGAACACCCCTTTTATTAATTTATAGACGAGACGTTGATGGTGTACCTACTGTTTTCGAAACTAAAAGAAGTTGTGGTTTTGGTAGTTTTTGCGGGAAATTAACAGGGAAGACTGATAATTTGTTTTGAAGCTCATGATAATGTTTTTTGATGATAATTTTGTCGTGTGGTTTGAAAGAGTTTTTGTAACAAAGTTGTTCCCCTCTCAAACAAGACATAGATCGATTTAAAGTCGTTGAGCGTGTACTTAATGCTCTTAAGTATCTCTACACATTTTACAACTCGTAGTTACGAAACCTGAAATGTCAAAAAATATCGAAAATTTAATGCACCGGACATCTGTGCTAAAATAGTAGACATGGATAAGCTCTTAAATCATCTACCTGTACAAAGTTACATTTGAAGTCGTCTTGATTTAAAAACCATTTTCAGGAAAATCCGACATGCATACCCAATACATTTTCCAACTTGTTTCTAGATCAGGGCCCATGTTCTGTAATTATCACATCGATATATTTATCACTAAAACGATACAAATTGAAAAACATGTTACTATGTTTTCTATGCGAAAATTTATCGCATGAGTTACAGAACATGGGCACAGGACATGCAAAGCAAAAATTGACCGACTGGTCACGAATACTATAAATTCGTATCCACTGATAAACGATATTGGCTATGCTATGTGGTTATAAGTGCCCACATTTTGCTCTTTTGCAGAATCAATTTTACCAGAAAGATATCTACTTAGTTGACCTAGTTTAAGTCATCTGTTGTTGATTCAAATCTGAATCCTTTTGGATCATGTTCCATGGCAAGTATTGGAAAAATAAAGTGCTTGCATTTTGAATCGAAGGAGGTTCATCCAAAGGATGGGCGAGAAATTGTCGGATGGAAAACTTGCGATGAAGGATAAAAAACAAAATGCAAGCTGCTGTAAATTCAGAGAAGGAAAAATTATGAATGGAGGTGCTTTTCTTCAAAGAAATCCTGACGATGTTGGCCATGGCTATGGTAACGATTTAGATGTTTTGCATACAAATACGTTGAAAATGTCTTGGATGATGAAGGCTGGAATGTTAATGAGAAACTTTTTTTTCGAGAAAGCAAAGTATGCATTTGAAAAAATAGTTGGCGATGGAGTGCTGCCAGCTTTTATACGAGTTATGGAGCCAAATTGGAAAATTTTTGCGCCAAAATTACATTCACCGAATAACTTTCTTAATGAAAATAACTTTATTATCACAATGAGTGTTCGTCGGAATTCGGCCTTGCACAGCTTTTCCGTATATGGAAGTATGGGACGACACCATCCCACACGAGGCTCATAAGATTTAAATGCGTCAACAAAAATTACTGTAGGTTTTTGGCCTGCGGTTTCATAAGTGCGTATTTTTCCGAAAATTACATCGGTGAGGCCGAAGGCCATCACAATCAACAGCGAGTGCTACAGAGCAATTCTATTCGGTTTCTTTTGGCCCAAATTGAGCAATATGGAGCAGAGTATACATACCGCAATAAATGTTTTTTTAACTTTCTCGATTACGTAGTAGGTAAGAGAATGATATTGCGCCGTACTAAAAACAAATTTTATTATCGACTTTGAATTTACGGAAGCTCACAATTGCGAAATTGGTATGGAAACTATATGGCCACTGTGAACTACTTAAATTTAGAGTTAAACTAAAAATCGAAACTAATCGTACAAAATTTTGAACCGAGATATTAATCAATTCTCATATTACGATGATAGAGGAACTCAAGAAAGTGGGTCTCGAAATTCTGTCTGCCTGTCCGTCTGTCCGTGTGTCCCGAGTCCTACAGACAAAATGATTGCACGGATTCGGTTCAAAATTTGGAGTTGGAATTTGGGGGCCCATAGTTCGGGGCCGATTTTTTTCTTGCAAAGGTAGTCTCAATATTAATCGTATTTCCCATATAAAATTTTCATAACGTTAACATTAGCTGCACACTTAGTTTTTCACTAAAAAAATAAAAAATCGAATAGGTACATTTGAAATTTGGACATATCTCGAAAACGGTCCATACCATTGTAGCAAAATTTTTTAACTTTCTCCATTACGTAGTAAGAGAAAGATATTGGTTTCGTACAAAATTTCGAACTCGAGATTTTAATCAATTCTGATATTACGATGATAGAGGAACTCAAAAAAGTGGGTCACAAAATTCTGTCCGGTCTGTCCGTCTGTCCGTCCTTCCACAGGCCTACAGCCTAAACGGCTTCCCGGATTACGTTCAAACCTCGGATTTGGAGTTTTTGGGCTTACAGCTCGGGAGGTGTTTTTTTTTTTCAAGGTAACCTCAATATTAATGGTACTTCCCATATAAAATTTTCCTACCAGTTTAATTTGATCGAAAACGGCTCTAACGATTTCAACCAAAATTGATATTTAAGCTTAAGTAGGTGAGGTTACCAGGACTGCGTACTCAGTTTTTGGCTAAAAATTCGAAGAACGGTACTTTTGATATTTCGAAATATCTCGAAAATGCTCCATACGATTGTAAAAAAAATTAATTTCTAAGGTAATGTGGTCTTTTGTAACTTAATAGCAAACGATTTGCTGAAGACTCTGAAAGTCAGTCAGACTCGCACTAAACGAGAAAGTTTCGTGCGACCCAGTCGTGCACTTTATTTTCTTAGGTAATATGGTCATTTCTAGCTTTCCAACTTAAAAGGAAACTCAGTTTTTCTCTTACACTGGATTTTTAAAAAAAGTATTTTAGTTTATCTGAGAACTGCACTAACGATTTTGACCAATTACACACTTAGAGTAAAATTGGTGGTTCTAAGATTATTATGACTTTTATTTTGAATTCGAATCATCGAAAACGTTTATTTATAAAATAAAACTGCGTTTATCTCAAACACTCCACTTTCGATTTCGATTAAAAAGACTTATAATGCTTACAATAACTTATACTTAGCTTGAGTTTTTCAAAATAAACATTGCAATATTTGTTACATATCAGTATCCTAAATAAGATCCCGTACCTAATTTTTCTGAAAATATTCGAAAAAAAACATTTTTTTTTTTCAATTATTTAGATCCCGATCTGTTTTCACATATCTGCGGTAATATTTTTGTAAGAGTCTCAAGGCCCCACTTTCAATAAAAACTCAATAACAGCTACGCAAGACTTGTTTTACGAAATATAACTCACTTCTTCTTTTTTTCAGCCATATTGAGTATACACCTTAAAATAATTCCAACCACTATTGAACCCTTACACAATCAGAAACTTCCACTTCATTTGCACCCCCACAAACGTATATTGGCATGTTCGGCTTATAACTGCTTATGCAAAGTTCAAAAACAAATCTCTGAAATCTTTAGTACATATCTATTTAACGATATCGGTCTTAATAGAACCCTACTTCCAATCGTAAACACCTTGAACCAGCGTTACTAATATATTCGAGTCAAAAATAGAAACATACCTTAACAGATAAAAAAAACAGAATCTCCTGCCACACTTTGTTTTTGACTCAAATAAGTGTCTTAAAATATCACAGTAGGTTCCTACAACTCTCTAACCACAAATTGCGTCAATTGCCTGTTACTGAGAGCTTCAACTTATAAAACTCAAATTTTTATTTGTTATGTAAATTAATTAGATAGACAAATCCGGTAATGAAAGGACTCTTCTTCTTTGCGACTTGAAATAAAGTGACTTTTTATTTTTTCCAATCTTTAAAAATAACTCAATACTACCTTCTACCGCTGCAATATTTTGTGTTGGTTGAGTGACATCCGCCCGTGCTGGGTGTTGCCGACTCGGCGTCCGCTTTGCTTGGGTTGCAAGTCACCGTCATTGGTTCGACTTGTTAACTTGTACAGATCAGATTAACTAACCCAAAAGTCAATTTAATTTAACACTGTTTCTATATTTTATGAGCCGTTTCTTTTATCTTGCATCGTTTTTTCAGCTTTTTACCTAACTACCTATACTATCAAAGTAAGAAAACATCCAACCAATCTTTTGATGAACGAGAAAGTTTCGTTCAACCCAGTCGTGCAATTTGTTCTTAAATATACAAATACAAAAGAATTTCGTTAATAACTTTCATACAGCTTGATTTATTCCATTCCGACATCGACCCGACGTTTTTAAAATACCCTTTATAAAAAATTGGTGAAGACTTGAGAGTACAATACTCATAACATAAACACTTATAGTTATTTTTGTCGGTAAATATATATTCCGCGGTACCTACTAATAATCATTCTTTTTCAAGCTAAATTTTTCGAGCTCACAATGGCGAAAGTTTCCATACAAAAGTGCATATGACGACCTAGGAAATATTTAGTGTGAAGGTTAAAAATGATTATTAATAAGGCCCGTTTTGTATTATGTACATACATAAATCAATGTACATAGTTTGCTAGAAATATAGTTCGAATTTGAATTCCAATGAAGAAGCCTCGAACACATAGCACTAATGATGGGAGAACATTCCCAACATTCTCATCATTACAAACCAATTAAGGACATCTGTTTAGTATGTCTGCAATGCGGTCGATTTTAGTGATATAGTTTCAATGAACCGTTTGTGTTTGCTTTCAACGCAATTACAAAACTTCCAGTCTATAGTCCAGCAATATTTTGCTAACCCCATTCATCACTTTTCGTCAAAATCAATCTGTTGTTGAAAGCCCACTTCTCTAACCAGTCACAACCTTTTGCGACTGCTTTATAATGTTACAGGGATGTTTCTCTTTGACCACAAACTGTCCCTAACAGTATGTAAATTTATTCGATTTTCCTCCATGAAAGCTGTGCCAGCCGCATATATGATGAAATGGATAAATCACTCTTGCCAAAAAGTCACAGCTAAAAATGTTTCGTAACGAATTTGAATTTTAAATTGTGAGTAGAATTTGAAAATGGCATGCCGCATGCTTCATGCTTGATCGAGTGTGGGAATTGTTCTCACATAATGATTTACATGGTGATTATTATATTTTTTTGTTTTAGGTTACACTCGGAGGTTTGCCACTGGCCATCGAGAATGTTAATAAAAATCCCAGCCTTCTCCCTGGTAGGAAATTAGATTTCAAGCCGTTTGACATTGGTCAAAAAATCGACTCACACCGCATCCAGCCAATTAAGTAAGTATTGCGTTTCAAAAGCATATTCTAACCTTGTCCTTAGTACTGATTCACTGATAGAATTAATTTTGTTCGATAAAGGTTCATGACCCAAATGCGAGATGAGAACATTGCCGCATTCATTGGTCCAGACGAAGGCTGCACAGCAGAGGCACTTATTGCATCAGCATGGAATATTCCAATGATGTCGTTTGTAAGTATTAGTTTATTGGGGGGGAATTTTATCTAAAACTTTAAAGTAAGGAAACTTAATTCCGATTTAGAATTTCATACGTAGCTGCGCTCAGTTAAAGAGGCAAAATCCTTTGAGAATTTAAAATTTATGCGGAAAGACCTCTGCTTGTTGTGGGAAAACCCAAGTTAATGAGACCACCACTTTAACAGCCTTATTCATAAACTCACCGTAGAGTCTGCTTATCTCTACGCACCTTCTAAAATGCCCTTACGCAGGAAAATGTAATCTATAAAGATTTTTCGAACTTAAGCAACGTTGCGTAAGTTGAACGCGAAAATTTGCGTTTAGAGGCTGCGTAAAGCTTACGTTTGTGTTTTTGCATCATTTGTTAGATAATTTGACTTTTTATTGTGTAAAATGATTTAATTTACAAAGCTAATCTGCTCACTCCAAAAATATTCTTGGATGTTCATAAGAACAATGCCTAAAATTTTGCACTATTAAATGCCTTCATCGGATTATAACCTCTAAACAACCACCTTATTTGTATAATAAACTCATTTTTACGCAATCTAGTCGGTCTTTAACGTTAGTTCTCCCCCGGTATAATTACACATGTACAGAGCATCAATTTTTCGTTCATGCCATTCGTATTTGGAATGCTCTCCCTCTTAGCATTAGAAGATCTTGTTATGCGAATTCCTTCCAAAACACTCTCTTTGGGCACTGTAGATATTTTACTAGATAAGATAAATTTAAATGGTAATAAATAGAAATACATACGTAACTGTATTTTAACTGTGTTCCCCAAATTTGTGTACTCTTGTATTATTTTTGCTATCATTTTCCGAATTGCATCTTCATTTATAACTTAAAGATTATATTAGTCTATTGTAAATGATGTTGATAATAATTAATAAATAACTAAATAACTAATCAGAGCTGATGTCGGTTTCAGGGCAAAAAGGTAATAGATTTCTTTGTTTTCTGTTATAGTTTATCGAAATTCTTACCGATTTAGACACAAACCTCGTTTAGTAAAATTACCGAGGAAAAATGTTTATAAATCGCAGTTTCAGAAAAGCCACGTAGAGGTTGCGTAAATATTTACGCAATGTTTAACTCAACAACATCGTAGAGGCGTCGTAAGGGAATCTAAAAAATACGGCTGTAAGTGTATGGCAATACTCTGCGTCTATTTATGGTGACCAACAGCACTCCGTCATAAGCAAACAGTTTGCAACGACAAAAAAAATAAAAACAATTTTTTAATGATCTATGTGAACGTTTGCTTATTAAATAAATAAGTTACAAAACTGTCACACAAACAGGTGAGAAATTTTAAGCCTGTGTGTTTGTGTTTTGCTTAGCAAAATATTGTGAAAGGAAATCATTTCGTTTGCGTATATATGACTTGTAGGTATAATGTAGTTGTCGCCTTTCAGTTAAATGCGCTGAATGGCAGAGTGTGTACATCCTTTTTTATTGCCTGCCACTTGTGTATAAAAGTCTGTAAAGAAATAGCACGTTGAAAAGCATCCCTAAGGTCGTTTGCGACGCAGTAAACCACCGGCCACCGGGCAAATGTATGTTCTCTTTAATGAATCTTTGCGGGCGTTGTTACATTTTCTTTTTTTTCCAAAATAATCATTAGCAAAAGAAACACGACCATTACGCGCTATAACGCTCCAACTTGAAATGTTATCCGATATCTGACTGGCGAAAACAGTGTGCTAACTTTTGTGCCAAAGGAAGACAACGAACAACAAAAAATGTGCAAACAAAATCCGCTGAAGGTCATTTTATCATTTAGTGGTCGTTACGCATGTAAAACCGAGCAGCAATTATTGTTTACGAAAACAGATGGTTTCAGAATTAAAAGCTCTCCAGTATAGCATAATTTTCTTACGGTGGGTAACGTGGAGCGCCTCGGATTCTCGAGCGAACTCGCCGGCAAACGAAGTCTTCTTCCGGGGACCTGTGGCGAACGAAATGCGAATCGCCCAACATACCTACTGCTGGACAATTCTCCTAAAATACGAGATACATATTATGCGTTGTTTTTAGACTTACACCAAATGCCGTTCGAGGTCCGTTAAAACAAACTTGCGGCCCAAAAAGCAACACAAACAATCTAAATGGAGAACATAGAATTAGTCAGTAAACTCCTTCAGTCATTTGTCTCCTCCGCATAGCTCTATTATCGAAAGAATATCAGAATTGAATAGCGCATTTATTTGAGCTAACCCTTCTGTTCATTTAACAGGGCTTTGCTTACGAGTAACGTACGACGCTCTTATAATATAGATTGTGTGAAATTTGGTAGCGCAATATTTTACGCTTAATGCGGGATGAGGGAGATTTTTTTATGAGAAAATTGAATTAAATTGAATTTTACCTCAAACAACTGTTTTCTTTTCATCCACAGAAATGTGCCGACTCAGCTGTGTCCAACAAAAACATTTTCCACACGTTTGCCCGAACACTGGCGCCGGCATCCAAAGTAATTTGCGAAAAAAATTCCCATAAGTCGGTGTTCATAATTAGTTAAATAAATTCATTTCATTCTTTTGTGCCCCACATGATGATCTGTTTCGTGTATCATGCCCAAGGTCTCTAAGAGTGTGATTAGCCTTCTGCATGCCTTCAGTTGGGATAAATTCGCCATCATAATAGGGACCAAACCCGATTGGGGATTCGAAGTCGCACGCGCCATTCAAGTGAGTATAAATACATAATAATTGATGTAAACGAACTTGCACTGTGTCTGTGATTTATGGCAGGATTTGGCGGAATTGGAAAATCTGACGATAACACATTTCAAGGAGATTTCCGATTACATCCCAATGGACACGACTTTAATTAAAATGCAAAAGATAGTCGACGAGACATACCAGAGCACAAGAAGTACGTAGGGCGACCTTAAGTTGACTGCTTTAAAGGTGACTTTAATAATTTTGTTCGCACATAGTTTACGTGTTCATTGGCGAGCACATTGCGATGGTGGACTTTGTGCGGTGCCTGCAGAACCGGAAATTATTGGAGGGAGGTGATTATCTTATAATATCTGTGGACGATGAGATCTATGACTCGAAGCGTCGACTGAACATCATGGAGAGAAGTATGCACATGTGTTTTGAATAGGAAGAAGCTCATGCAATGGGGTACTTAAAATTTAAAATTTTATAGTTTGTGAAAACTTTCTCCTTAGAGTTTCAAGTAAACTGAAGAAGTTGCATAAAGTTTTATTGAAGATGAGGCTAATCATATAACTTTAGCGATCACAGGCCTTAGGTCAATTTATTTCCTCGTAGTTGTATAGAGTCTCTCATGCTGGGTGCAGTATTATTTATATTCAACAAATGGAAATGGATACAACGTGAGAAATAAACTGTGGTGTGTTTTTGATACTTGTGTACCCATTTAGGTAATAGCCTCTATGTGGTCCTGCAATGTTACATGCCAGGTGCCACCTGTCAAGGCATTCGTAAAAGGCTGCTTTTAAAATCTTATAAGTAAGTGTTGAACAGCGTTTCGGTGTTGCTCCGCAACAAATTCAAGTACTCTTCGACAACCCCGTTTACTAGACCAATCACAGGACGCAGCACTTTGAACGGGTGCCGTGAAATAACGCCGAGCGAAATAACGCCGAATTCTAAAATTCGACCGAATTTAAATGTTCGGTCTTATTTCACTTTGCTAAAGTGAAATAAAGCCGAGTCGGCCTTATTTCACTTTGCATTTATAAATACATTCTTAAATTAATATTAATTTTTGAGACAATGGTAATTTGCGCAAATTATGAAATGTGTATGGGGGGGCATGTTGCCCCCCTGCAACCCCCCTGCTTGGGCTTACTGTTCGATTACGGGGTGGGTGCGAGGTTTTCTACTTATATTTTTTGTTGTATTTTCAAATTGAGATTTTTAGCCTTCGAGATTTTTGTCATTCGAGATTACGTCATGATCCCCATTTGCTTCGGCTCTATTTCACAAACAATGTTCGGCGTTATTTCACTTTGTTAATGTGAAATAATGCCGAATTCTGAAATTCGGCATTATTTCACTTTCTGAAAGCGCAATAACGCCGAGTTTTCCAATTTGGCGTTATTTCTCTCGGCGTTATTTCACGGCACCCTTTGAACGCACTCGGCAGATGACATCGTTCGCACGCTAAAGAAGTCATCCTACGAATTAGTTTCTAAAATTGTATACACAAATGAACTGCAAGAAAAACTTTTTTCTGTATTTTTAACTATTAAAACAGTTCTTGTTTGTACACCCAAAAACAAACATATTACCGTACCGTTCCATCCTTGAAAAAGAGACACCCACTATATTTGCCAGCGGCATACAACCCACTCTAACATGTCGAACCCATCGCATGAGACTCTCTTCCCTCCAACTCTTATTGCTCATACCCACATCATTTAGATTACCTGGACCCCTACATCAAGCGAGATAAAAACAAATCGCTCAACAAGAACTCCTTCCGATCCGTCATCAAAATCAGTATGTCCTACCCACAGAATCCGAATCTGAGGTAAAACAAACTTCTGCGCAATCTGTAGGCAAACTTTAACGTTGTTTCATTTCAGAGAAATTTGCAGTAGAATTAAGGAGTACGCTCGAAAGGACCCCTTCCGAGTGCCATATCACGAACGAGTATTCGACAATATTTCGGTACAGCCCATGCACATACGAATTCGCGGCGAAAATTAAATCATTTGTTATTATTGTTTTGTTTTTTAGGTTCCAATTTACGGTGTTCATCTGTACGACACGGTTATGATTTACGCTCGAGCTATAACAGAAATTCTACGCGTTGGCGGTGACATTCGTGATGGTCGGCTGGTAATGAGTCGCGTCTTCAACAGGTCCTACCATTCGATTCAGGGATTTGATGTAAGGCTGTTGTTGTCGCAATTTGGAAACGCGTTTTATTGCGTTGCTCCTTTATCTATGTAGGTACACATTGATTCGAATGGCGATGCTGAGGGCAACTACACGGTGATAACGTTACAGGACGATACTGGTCATGGGTCTCTTGCCAAGATGTCCATGCAGCCTGTTGGATATTTCGTTTTTAATAAGCAGTCGACATTTCCGGTGAGTTGTGGTTAGAAATATGTCACGCGCATTTAATTACAAAACAAAAATATATGTTCGCACTTTCACCATCAGGAGTTTCGTTACATTAAACCTGACCGTCCGATTCTTTGGCTAAAAGGTCGACCACCTTTGGCCGAACCGATTTGTGGATTCTACGGAGAATTATGCAAGGCGAAGCGGATCGATTGGAAGTATATTGCGCCGGGGATATTTATCGGCTTCTTTGTCCTTGTCGCCTGCATATTTCTTATTAAGTAGTCAATATATCGCAGGACTTTAAAAGCTTCCCCTTCCACTATAAAAGTTTTTTTTTATCACCTGTAGGCACTACCGATACGAACAGACGTTGGCCGGGCTCCTGTGGAAGGTCGATATGAAGGATGTGACGCTGATAAACATCCCCAGTCCGGACTTCAATATGAAAAGTAATCGAAATATTGTAAGATACATATACATGTGGGACGTGGGGTTATAGTGGGTATATATTAGAATTTTATCTTCTTTTTTGAGCAGTTCCAAACATGTCGGCAGAGTATTTTGAACGGGGGAATGGACACTACCAAGAAGGCCTACACCAGTATCGGTAAGTGGTATTAATGTAAATATCACTCACATCAGCAGTTTGCATATATATGGAGTTGTGCATCTAGTGAGATTTAAATCGCAATTTGTGTAAATGCAGATAATAAAATTACTTCCCCAGTTGGGTTGTGGAGTACTTTTTTATTAAATTAATTGAATTATTAAAGTAGCAAACACTTAGTGCAAATATTCGATTGGATTCTACTTGATGGCCTCCCTCAAAGTGTTTTCGGACATCAAAATGATTGGTGAACCGCATGTTAACGACACCAATTATGTGTCTAGAGGCATGCAACCGCGAGTTTTGTCGCGAGAAACTTATTATTGATAAGAAACGGACACCACACATGAGCAGGAGCACCCCCCAAAATTATTTTAAATGGGTGGTTTAAAATTTAAATTGCATTTGGAAATTCGCTGTACATGACATCTAGCTTGTGATGAAAATGTTCATGTATCTATATATGTAAAGGGTCTTTCATTAAGGACTTGACAACTTCTTTCTTAAATAAAATGCAAACTACTTGAGACATCAAAACATTTATGAATGCAATTCGACTTCGTTTTACGTCCACCACGGGAACGTATGCAGCGTTGAACACTGTTTTCGATGACTCGGCCGCAAATTTCGATCGATACGGCCGCTATATCTCTTCTTTTAATATTGGCTCTGTAGCCCCCTAAAAAAAAAAGTCTAGACTCGTTTAATCACACGATCTCGGCGGTCAATGGACGGGTCTGTTTCTCGAGATAGCACGTTCACCCAACTGAGACTTCAATAACGCGATTGTTGCACCCGCTGTGTGGCTTGTGGCACCGTCTTGATGGAACCGCATAATCACTAATGTCGAAATTATGCAATTACTCAGAGTACCTAATAACGTTCCAACATATCTCTGTAGTAAATACCATTTACCGTAATGTGACGGTCATTTTCATCGACAAAAAAACGAATACCAATGACGCATGGAAACCGCACCAAATAGTGAGTTTTTGCCGATGAAGTTCGGTTTCATTAAACAAATGAGGGCTGTCACCTGTCCAGTAACGCATATTTTGCTTATCGATGAAGCCGTTTAAAAAATGTGCATAGAACAAATTTATATTTAAGACCAATATTTGAATTGCTTTTTTGCTTCTTTAATCTATTTTAATGCTCTGCCTCAGGTGTTCCAGAAGGAAGCCATATAGGTCCATTATTATTTCTACTCTTTGTAAATGATCTACCGGGCTTAATCCCTCGCGCTCGCCTTATATATGCAGATGAAAATAAGCTTTTTAAGACGATATCAAAAATAAATGACACTTTACTGTTACAAAAAGACTTAAACGCGTTCTCTGCGTGGTGCTGTTCAAATGACTTACTGTTAAACATCGGTAAATGTGCTTGCAATGGTGAACAAATAAAAGTAGTTGATGATTTTAAAGATCTTGGTGATATTTTTGAAACCAAGTTAAGTTTTAATTTCGTTTCCAGAGCGAATTCCCTCTTAGGATTCATTAAAAGGAACTCTACAGATTTCAAAGATCCTTACACTCTTAAAGCATTATTTTGCAGTATAGTGCGCCCTGTCTTAGAATATGCTTGTGTTTTCTGGGGTAGGTACGCAGAATTGAGACTGTTCAAAAGAAATTCTTAAGATTTGCTCTTCATCACTTTTTTCATAATGATGGAATTGAGGTTCATGGTACTTACCGCTCGAAATGTCTTCTACTTGGATTTCAATCTCTTGAATCGAGGAGAAAAATGTATAATGTTACGATAATGTTCATTCGCGATATACTATGCGTTGATAGTGAGAATTTACTTAAGTGTTTGAATTTGTACGCTCCTTCCAGATCTCTTAGAACAAGACCACTGCTATTCGAATGCAGCCACACTACTTTGTATGGTCAGCGTGATCGTGAACCCGTCTCTGTATGTATTAAAATGTTCAATACGCACTATTTTTAATTGGATATATTTTTGCCCAGTAATATTTTTAAAAATATTTTAATTTGTTTAACCTATCATATTTATAACCTTGTATATTGTTTTTCGAAATCTGTTGATTGTACTTATATCGTAGATTGAATAAACGAAATGAATGAAATATAAATGCAACAAATAAAAAGTCTATTACAAATTGGCATTTGAACGATTTGACAACCAACTGTCAGCAATAACCAACTAGTCCAAAGATTTTTTTTGGGTAGGTAATATTTGCGGTTTTTTCTATAGGGGAAATTTTATTCTCTCTGTTTGGACCTCTTTTGCTCAATTATTGCGTAAGGGAACGAAGTTTGACTAAATTTTGCTAATGTGTTCGAGTGCATTATCGTTAGCGAACAGACCTAGAGCTCTGTTCATTCCTGTTCAAGTACCTAGTCTGTAAAAATTAATAGGCGTATTTTTTTTAGCTTCGAACTCAGCAAAGCAAAGTAAAGTAGAATTTTCGGCACGCAGTTATAACAACTATTGCGGGCCTCGAAGTGTCGAGTCCAGCGTAGTTGTTGCAACTACTTTATTTTGCTTTGCTGGAATTCAAACTAAAAAAAAGGACTTAGGACTTAGAAGCCTTCGCCCAAAAGATTCAAAGATTTAACCTCCAGATCATGTAGATTGTATGTTAAGCAGGACTCTAATCGCGTAAGCACAAAACGATCGAACGACATCGTCTCGACGATACTTCTACATCGTGTAACAACCAAGAAACGATAATCGTCGAAACGATTGGACGATCATCGTTTTTTGTTCCTTCACATTAGTAACTCAAACGTCAGAAACGCTCGTCGAAACAATTCGATTGAACGATAGCTATTTTGCAATCGTTTTATCGATTTTGGTCCATTTTGAACCATTCCATGGTTCAGTTTAAATTAGGTTGGAGAGAATTATATAAACATATTTAAAGGAAGACACGCACTCATGTTCTTTTTGGAAGTGTTCCTTTCAAAAAATAAATGGTTGAGTTTCATTTATGTAGGAGAATGTCCAGCCGACAAGTAAAGTTTCAATCCTCCGTTAGCTAAAGATTGGAAAAATACATACAGACAGCAGGGCATTCTTATGTACTTCTTTTTTTTTTGCCAGTTAGTCTAAATCGAAAAGCCGCCAAGTTAAGTTATCAGCTAAGTCGTACTCGCAAAGTCGCTTTAAAATTCGCTACATGGTGTCAGAAGTGGGATGCGTCAAGTGTCGGTCGGTTTGTCGCATTGAACATATGGAACAAAAGAAACTAAGGAAAAGTGAATGCAACAACAACACATTGTGAAGCTGCAATCGAAAGTGAAGTCCCCCACAAGTGTATGAAAAGTGTGAAAAGTGAAGGAATGTGTTAAGTCAATGTGGCAATAGAAGTAATCGGTAGATTCCGAATCAAAAAAAAAAAAAAAAAAAAAAGAGAAAAGGAAGTAACGTGAACCTGAAAGTTGAATGTCGTAAGGTGAAGGGAAAATCAAAGTTGGTAACTGTTAGCTACATGGTGCCATCTTATGTGAAGAGTCAAGAAAACCGCAAGCAAAAGTCAAGTGAACAAAGGAAATTGGTGAGCTCGTTTCATTTTATTTGCATGCTAAGTATATAATAATTCCGTACATGCATGACTAGTACAAGTATAGTATAGCCACACAATCTACTTTTATTCCGTTGAGCGAAAAAGTCGCTAACGTTTCCGCTGTGATAACTTCCCGTTAGATCGATTTGCATGGGAACCCACTAGCGCTTATCGCTTTTAAGATTTTAAAATTAAATGAGTTTTCCTGGGGGTATTGAATCTTGGACCACGAAGCAACTACAAGAAGTTTTAAAACAGCGCGGTTTGTCTTACCGATACAATCTAAAATCGGACCTAGTAACGCGACTCCGCATTTCATTAGAAACCGAAAGGGAACAATTGGAAGGATCAATTATAAGCCAGGAAGTCCAGTCTGATACGTCATCACTCTACGATTCTGATACATCATCTGTGGTATCATCCGCTTCGGCGACATCAAACATGTCTGTAAAGGAGGAAACTATTCAAAATAACTACCAATTTAAGGACGTCGAGGAGTCATTGGAAAAGTTTGATGGCGAATCTAAAGACGTCGATTTATGGCTTTCAGATTTTGAAAGTGTTTCGCTAGTTTGTTGTTGGAATGAGGTCCAAAAGTTTCTGTATGCAAGGCGATTGTTATCGGGAGCAGGTAGATTAGCAGTTGAGTCAGAGTCGGGTATTTCCAGTTGGCAAAAGCTGAAGGAGTTCCTTACAAGAGAGTTTGGGGCTAAGGGAACCGATAATGTTCATCAATTGTTAGCAGATGCGAAAAGAAATACCTCTGAATCATATCTAGAGTATTATTACCGGCTAAAAAAAATTGCTACAAGAGGAAAAGTTGAGGATTCGCACTTGATAGGTTACATAATAGGTGGAATCCCAGACAGCGCTGCCAACAAAAGCATACTTTATCAATCGCAAACCTTAGACCAATTGAAAGTAAATCTAAAGGCATATGAGAAAATGAAGGAAGATCAGGAGAAGGAAAGAAAGAAATATGATAGATCACAACAAAGTTCAAGCAGTGTTAAAAAGCAGGATCATGTTCCCCCTAGGAGGCGGTGTACAAATTGTGGAGCTACGTCTCATACTCATGGCAACTGTCCCGATAAGTCCAAGGGGATGAGGTGTTTCCACTGTAATGAGTTTGGTCACATCGCTCCAAAATGTCCCAAAAAAGCAAACGTCAGCGTCATAAGAGCAGAAGTGCCTGATTTTACAATCCAAGTAGTCGTTGGTGGAGAAAATTGTCGCGGACTTATAGACACTGGTAGCGACATTTGTATCATAAGGGAAAATCTGAAAGATAAACTAGGTCTATTCAGTTTTGAGGAGCCAGGCATCCCGGTGGTAGGATTTGCCCAAAATAGCAAGACAACTTTAGGTGCGGTAGCCATAGACGCAGTCATCGATTTCGAGTCATATCATTTTTTGTGCCACGTAGTCCCGAATGATTGGTTAAGTACAGATATACTCATCGGCAAGAATTTCTTTGCAAATGCTTCACTGGTAATCGAGAACGGAAAACCTACCATTTCCAAAACTAGCAAAGATGGAACATTTTTAGCCCGGGTCAATGTAATAAATTGCGACTCGTATCCAGATAGTTTGGACAACATTTCCAATCGCGAGTTTAAGGAACAGATCTGGTCTATGGTGCAAACTTATCAACCTAAGAAGGAAGCAGATTGTTTAGAGGTGGAAATGAAAATTTGCCTGGAGGACGAAACTCCAATACATCAAAGGGCTAGGAGGTTAGCGCCGTTGGAGAGGCAGCTGGTACAGAGACAAATTTCGGAATGGTTGGAAGAGGGAATCATTAGAGAGAGCACGTCATCTTATGCTAGCCCTATAGTTTTAGCCAAGAAGAAGGATGGAAGCAGCAGACTGTGTGTGGATTACAGGAAGTTGAACTCCAGAATAATTAAAGATAGGTTCCCATTACCTAACATTGAGGAAGTTCTTGAAAACCTACACAAGGCTAGGGTATTTACGACGCTCGATCTGAGGAATGGATTTTTTCATGTGGGTATAGAAGAGTCGAGTAGAAAATACACTGCCTTCATTATACCGGACGGAAAATATGAGTTCAATAGAGTTCCATTTGGATTATGTAACTCGCCGTCAGTGTTTCAGCGTTTCATAAATTCAATTTTTCGGAATATGATTCACGACGGCATTCTTCTCGTCTATATGGATGACCTCATTATTCCCTCTGAGAACGAAATTGAAAATATGGAGTCATTAAGAAAAGTTTTAAGCGTGTGTAGCCGACACGGCCTTTCAATAAAATGGAGTAAGTGCCAGTTTCTGACAAAAGTAGTACAGTTCCTAGGGCATGTAGTACAAAATGGTACTATCCGACCGTCTGATGAAAAAGTTTTAGCGGTAAGGAAATTTCCTGTGCCCAAGAATGTTAGGGATGTAATGAGCTTTTTGGGTCTCACCGGATTTTTCCGAAAGTTTATATCGGGATACGCCTTGTTAGCGAAACCGCTTTCTGACTTGACAAGGAAGGAGGAGAAATTCACTTGGGAACAAAGGCAGGAACACTCATTCCAAACTCTGAAGAAAAAGTTATGCGAAGAGCCGGTGCTGAGGCTTTTCGATCCATCACGGCATACGCAGTTGCATACAGATGCCAGCAAAGCAGGATATGGAGCGGTTTTACTGCAGAAAGGAGATGATGATTGCTTTCATCCAGTATTCTTTCTTAGTTTCAAAACTTTACCCGCGGAGAAGAATTACTCGAGCTACGAATTGGAAGTGCTTGCTGTAGTACGAGCTCTCAAAAAGCTGCGCGTTTACCTGTTAGGGTTAAAGTTTGAAATTTTTACAGATTGCAAGGCTTTTCAGCTAACCATGGCCAAAAAGGAGCTGAACAGTAGGGTAGCAAATTGGGCGCTACAGTTGCAGGAATATAATTGCTCAGTGCATCATAGGTCGGGGCGATCTATGCAACATGTCGACGCACTTAGTCGGTACCCGAATGTTTTGGTGATCGAAGATGGTGTTACACAGTCAATTAGGAAAGCACAGGCGAATGACGATTTTTGCAAAGTTGTTTTGCAAGTTCTACAGACATCGGAGCTCGAGGACTACGTGTTGCGGAACGGTGCCATTTATAAATATGTAGAGGGGGACTACCGTATAGTGGTGCCGAAAGTAATTCAACGACAAGTTGTTCAAAAGGTGCATGAACAAGGTCATTTTAATAATCGTAAGGTTGAGGCGTTACTTCAACGAGACTACTATATACCAAAATTGTCAAAGGTAGTGGAAGCGGTTTCCAAAAGTTGTATAAGCTGCATTCTTACTTCGAGGAAGTCTGGGAAAAAGGAGGGATTGCTGAGCCCAATTGACAAGATGGATATTCCTCTCCATACATTTCACCTAGACCACATAGGACCGTTACCTTCGACTGCCAAGAGCTACAAATTTTTGCTAACGGTCGTTGACGCCTTCAGCAAATTCACCTGGATATATCCCGTCAAGAGTACCGGAACAGAGGAGGTTCTGAAGAAGCTGGAGTTTCAAGCTGATGTTTTTGGGAATCCGCACCGGATAATTACGGATAAAGGAGCTGCTTTTACCTCAAATCTATTCAAGGAGTACTGCGAAGCACGCAACATCTACCATCATCTAGTAACAACAGGGGTACCCAGAGGGAATGGACAGGTCGAACGTCTGAACAAAATCGTGATTGAAGTCATTTCGAAGCTCTCTGTAGACGACCCTTTAAAATGGTATCAGCATGTAAGTCGTACTCAACGAATCCTGAATTCTACAGTCTCGCGGTCTACAAAGAGAACACCATTTTTGCTGCTCACTGGCGTGCCAATGTTTATTACGGAAGATTTAAAATTGGCCGAGTTACTTGAAGAGGAGATTCGTCTTGACTTTGAACAGAACCGCCAAGAAATCAGACATCAAGCGAAGCTGGAGATTCTGAAAGTGCAAGAGGAAAACAAGAAGCGGTACAATCGTGGCAGAAAAGAACCTATCAAATATAAGATTGGCGATCTCGTAGCCATCCAACGGACGCAGTTTGGGACAGGGCTTAAGCTATGCCCTAAGTTTCTAGGACCATATGAGATCTCCAAAATAAAGCGTAATGACAGGTATGAAGTCCGGAAAGTGGGGGAGCATGAAGGCCCACATAATACATCGACATCAGCCGATTATATCAAGCCGTGGGAGATCTACAATTCTGATAGTGACGAAGATGAATATGCTGAAGACTGCCGTTCGACCGAGCCGGTCGAAGACCAGAATGGCCGAGTGTAGGAGAATGTCCAGCCGACAAGTAAAGTTTCAATCCTCCGTTAGCTAAAGATTGGAAAAATACATACAGACAGCAGGGCATTCTTATGTACTTCTTTTTTTTTTGCCAGTTAGTCTAAATCGAAAAGCCGCCAAGTTAAGTTATCAGCTAAGTCGTACTCGCAAAGTCGCTTTAAAATTCCTTTAACTTTTTTTTGTAAATCTTTTTCAATTAAACTGTTACAATTTATGAACTATATGAACTATACCTGGATTAAATAAAATTACGAATAAATCGAAGTGCTATAATCTTTTTTATGATCTACATTTATTTGTTTTATTATTTTTTTTTTTTGCAACTCGAAATGCAACAAAAAATGCCAGAAATTTATTTAGATTTGGCACTGAATTTCCTCCAGATGTCCGTCACAGGGAAGAAATGTGAGACCATCATATATGAAAAACCTGCTTTATTTCACATCAACAAAAAGCTAAAATTAATATGCCCCAGCTCATAAATGTATGCAAGGATAAAAACGTATGCAATGATAAAACACCGGGCGCATTTCCGTCCCCGCAAGTTAAATGTGTGGAATTACTCCACCAGATTCCAACAACGCGCGCTTAGATGTTTACACATCAAAAAACATCAGAATGAACTACTATGTGCAAGTGAATGCGTGTGGCTGATTTGCTTTATCATTGATTTATAATTTAAAAATATTGGCTCTCTTAGTTTGGCGGGAATTGAGTCGAAACAGTCACAAACTTCTGCCGATTTGAAATGTTGTCGGTGTCACACCGCATGCTGCATTGCTCTGAGTCTAAGTGATATATCACAATGCAATACGGAAATTCCAAGCATAAAAATACCATAAGAAAGAAAAAGATAATTGTTTTGGCTCCAGGAAATAACCCCCCAACGAAATAACCCCCCAAATAGAAAAATGAAATAGCCCCCCAAAATTGGGAATTTATTTCATGGATTTTTGGGGACTTATTTCATACTTCAAATTGGGGAGTTATTTCACTGTGAAATAACTCCCCAAAGTGAAGTATGAAATTTGAAAATTCAACAAAAAATATAAGAAAAAACCTGGCACCCACCCCGTAATCCAACAGTAAACCCAAGCAGGGGGGTTGCAGGGGGGCAGCATGCCCCCCCATACACATTTCATAATTTGCGCAAATTACCGTTGTCTCAAAAATTAATATTAATTTGAGAGAAGGGCGCCCGCGCCGATTTCTTACTTATTTGGGAACTTATTCCATACCGTCTTGGGGACTTATTTCATACCATTTTGGGGACTAATTTCATGTTCGATTTGGGGTATAATTTCACAGTGAAATTAATCCCCAATTTTGGGGGGTTATTTCATTTTCTATTTGGGGGGTTATTTCGTTGGGGGGTTATTTCCTGGAGCCAATTGTTTTTGTTTAGTATTTAGGTATTTTCTAATTTCCAACGTCACTTTATGTCAAAATGAAATAAATCCCTGAACAAACACTAAACTCTTTCAACTTTTAGATAAATGCCTGACTTGGGGCTTAACAAAATATTCCTCGGATCAAACTTCAACGGGATTTGAGTCTTCTCTGTAGTTGTGAACTTATAGTTCTTCAGCAGAAACGCTAGACCGATGAACGACTGCATTTTACCAAACCGCAAGCCAATGCAGTTACGAGGCCCCTCACCAAAAGCCAACCATGCAACTGGATGCCGTTTGTCGATCTCTTCCTGAGTGAACCTATCTGGATCAAAGACTTCCGGATTCGGGTAGTACTCCGGATCGTGGTGAATAGCGTCGACGGGAATAATAACAAAGGTGTCCTTTTCAATGAAGTAGTTTGGCACCGAAGTCTCATAGTCTCGATTAGATCTACGAAACAGCTGCGACAACACTGAATATTTTCGAAGGGTTTCTAGAAAGAATTCAAATTAGAACAGTATCACCAAACGAACTGCAAACCCACCACAAACTGTTTGATCCAAATACCGCATTTCCTTCATGGACTCATATGTGAACTCGCCATTGAACCGCGCCATTATTTCGTGGACTTCTCTCCTCACTCTGTCCTGAATAGCTTGGTTTTGGGCAAGTTCATACAAACAGAGACCCATTGTTGTGGATGATGTTTCAAAGCCCGCCAGGAAAAAGATAAAAGCTTGTGCGGCAATATCGTTGAATGTCAGTGCTGTCAATTCCTCACTGCCATCTGACTTGATTGACTTACTGTTCTTCAAGTTGATTAGCAGATCCATAAAATCTTTTCGCTTAATGTTGTTCTTCTCCCGATACTCCACCGTATCCTTAACGATTTTCATGTAAAAGTTGTGAACTTCATCGGATATTATGCGCAATCTTAGTTTGGATGCTAACTTTGGGAAGCTTTGCATAAAACCGTCCACAAATTTATTGTGCCTTTGTTCGGTGAACACTTTTCGCCCAATTATTCCGAATAACGCTGTAGGATCCCTCAAGCTATTACACTCAATGCCAAAGGCACACGTTCCAATCACGTCTATTGTGAACCTCTTGACAATATCCCTGATCTCAATCACAGGATTCGCATCGATTTGCTCACCCATGATGGTGGTTAACTCATTGCCAATTGACACAACAGTAGGGAACATGAATCGCATTTTTCCCGAAGTGAAGGTTGGTGTAAGCTTTGTCCTCAATTTCCTCCAAGTTGGTCCATCCAAGGCGAAAAGATTCGCAGTCAGCGGGTCGTCTCTTGCATTATGGAACAAACCACGATCATCAAAGTAGCTAAAGTCCTTGATTAGAATGTTTTTCACCAGCTCCAAGTCCAACACTAACACTGCTGGCTTGAATAAAAAATAGA
Organism: Cheilosia vernalis; assembly: GCA_949126925.1. NCBI lineage: Eukaryota > Metazoa > Arthropoda > Insecta > Diptera > Syrphidae > Cheilosia > Cheilosia vernalis. The sequence continues at coordinate 12,627,387 of OX421362.1, forward strand.
AGCCCGCGAAGAGTCCAGTACCTTTGAACTTTCTATAGGTCTCACCAAATATTTCAGCGAAATTTTTTGTCTTCTGAAACTCCTTAAGACCGCCAACGAAAAAAGCCGGCTTATCATGCGGAATTCCACGGTTTGCCCAGTAGGAATACTGTCGTTTGTATAGGTACACAAAAAGCGATGCTATTACAAAAAGCGCGGTTAACGTCACCGCGGTAATTGTCATTTCAAATTACTTGTATTCGTTCAACGTGCGTTCCACTGTACTGATCGGTGTAGCTTATACTGAATTCTCAAATAAAGATTCTAGTGTTTTTATTAGCTGCGGTTATCTACCATTGAAATGAAGTGAGATAGGCGAGATGCGTATAACCGTGCGGCAACATTAAGTCGTTGAGTAAATTCGATGACTTGTTTGTTGTTGTCGCACGAACACATGTTCATAAAAAATAGCTCCGTATCTTTATAGTTTAGATAAGAATTGTCTCTGTTTTGTTTTATGTATAAGACTGTTGTCCTATGTTGAAGTTCTGCCTAGAAAAGGTTAATAATTTTGGGGAGATCCCCTATAAAAAACTGAGGACTGCTACAAACACTGCATTTATGTATAGTTCGGTAAATTGCAATTCTAGGGCGTATACGTAACATTTTTTCCAGGCCCTTTTGAGTCGTCACTTTCAACCTATCTTAAAAAGTAGTGAGGTGGCAAAAAAAATTTAAATTACCGGACGCTGAAGCATCGATTAATTGCACTTTCGTTTATACATTTAACTATTTATTTAAAAAAAAAAATTAAGTAACGTACCGTCAGATTTTTTCCGCATTCGTGGAATACGGCGTATTTGAAATTCACTTCGCATGCCTACTCGCTTTACCGACTGGTGAATCTTTCACTTTCGCCAAGTATTTTCGATGCCAAGTATTGAATTTGAGTGAAACGTTCCCCTCGGCATATTCCACGATAGGGGTTATTGTTGAAGGTCCTTTGACACTGTTATCAATAGAAGTGAATGTATTAATTATAAAACGAAAAACAGAATAGGTGTTTAGTAAATAAACATCAAATCTTAAACTAAAGAATGATGTTGCCTATCATTGAGTTTGTGAAACAATACAGTAGTAGATGACAGCGTTTCCTTCAAGTGTCCACTTTCATCTTCAATCCAAAGCAAGTTATACCGATATTGTTGAATCAACAAGCACTCCGCATTTTTGCTTTCATTGGTTAGAAAAGAATAGCTTACAACCTTTTGGGCGAGTTATTCTTAAACTCTGCAAAAGAAATGAGATTGACGTTTCATACAAAAGACATTTTTTCCCCAGATAATAGGCTTCAAATGAAATGGGATTAAATCTGCTGTCGTAGAAAAGTATAATGCGAAGGAACCTAAAGTGTGGTGTAGTTGGGAAACAAGATGTTATATACAGAAAGGATTACTTACTCTTTAGCAAGGATTGGTCATTCATGACATCACATTATAGAAAAACAAAATACGTTAGTTTAAAAAAAAAGAATAGAAAAGACCTAGACTTCCACATTCGAAGCTCAAGAGGGTGTATATTTATACTAGCTGACCCGGCGAACTTTGTTCCGCCCAAATTCGTTAATGTAATGAAAATAATAATTCCGAGAATGAACAATGCACATGCTGCTTTATGTAATTCGATCAATTCAAATTCTGTACTCAAAAGTTATACTGAGTACAACAGAAATAACTAAATTTAAGCATTTTCGATGTGTTTAAATCAAACCGCAATGATTGACGTGTCAGCCGACCTTAAATTTTTCCACTAGGGTGCTTTACGGTACACGACGTACAAAGCGGAAGATTTTAGTCACACGTGTGCACGGCATATACGATTGACCATGTGAAAAACATGGGAATTCAATAATTAATGTCACAGCGACTGTCCTAGCGACTTATTATTTTTCATATTAAAAGCGACACGCATGGGAAATTGAAGACGCTTGAAAACCAATGACAAATCATCGGAATCCGCGGAATTATAATGTTTGCCTTGAATTTTATGTCAACATCTTAGCTTCCATGATAAGCGCGATCCGTCAAAAAAGTTTCGTTTGATTGGTGTTGCTCAACTAAATAACTGAGTCGACTTTAGATTTTAAATTGTATAGCGGTAAGCCCGGAACATCCAAAGAATTTAAAAACTAAACATTTGAAATAAGTTTTGTTGTACTGGAAGTAGAACTACCCGTTTTTCTATCCAGTTCTATTCTATCTACTAAGTTCTATTCCCAATCTTATCCCCTAAAACTTTTATTTTCACTACACAAAGCATAATGTCCATCCAATACGAAACCACCAAGCCCAAAATCGTAAAAATCGATCCATTCTCGAGTTATGAGTGCACACACAGACGTGCGTCGGTCTCTTTTATATATAGGGGTACCCACCCGGTTTGTCCGTGCCTTTCATTTGGAACTATCGGGTCCAAAACTACCCTACCTTTAAAAAACCAACCATACCCATCCACAAAATTTTATTGAAATCGGTTGAGTGGTTTCGGAGATCGACAACAGCGCCACCTATCGGATAGACCATTAGCGCACTTACGCAATTCCCCCGTAAAATTTTTAAAATAAAATTCGTTCTTAGAGCATTATGTTTTCACTACTCTTGACTGTAGTTTGTACGGGTACGGGTATGAAAAACGAAATAAAAATATCATAGTATTTACACAACTGCGTAGCTGAAATTGAATGTAGTAAAATTCAACTTTTCAATTGTTATTACTTAAAAAAAAGTAAAAATGCGAAGATAAGTACCAATAAAATCTCTGTGAACAGCAATAGGTAAAAATAACATACAGAAATAATATGGAGGTAATATCAACTATTACAATGCGGAACAAACATTATTGTGCTTAAGCTTGCACCTTAATGTATAGGTACTCCGTCATTATATTCGCATAATAATCTTCTAAGTCGACGTCTCTACAATCAATTTATGTATTTTCATTTCCCATTGCAGGACTCTATCGTGGCAACATTGTTGCGATGAAAAAAATATACAAAAAATCTGTCGACATTACTCGCACAATCCGGAAGGAGCTCAAGCAAATGCGGGAGGTTGGATGTTTGTTTTAATAGTGTTTTATACGATAAACGTTCTTGTATCCTCGATTTATGTGTGTTTTTCTTAAAAGCAAATCTATGTGTATGATATGTATAATGCTTATGTGTGTTTTAACAGTTCTCATTCATTGGTGTAACAAAGCTGTTGAGCGCAATAAAAATGGTAATCAGTTTTTATCCTTGACTACCTCCCTCCCCCCAAAACAGATACGTCACGAGAACATAATAGGCTTCATTGGAGCATCCATGGACCATGGTTCGGTGGCCATATTCACCACCTACTGTGCTCGCGGCAGTTTGGAAGATGTGTTGGCAAATGTCGACCTACACTTGGATCATATGTTTATATCGTCGTTGGTCAGCGATATCCTTAAGGGGATGATATATCTCCATGACTCGGACATTATTTCCCATGGCAACTTAAGGTCCAGCAATTGTCTCATCGATTCGCGATGGGTCTGTCAGATATCGGACTTTGGCTTGCATGAATTCAAGATGGGACAAGAAGAACCAAATAAGTATGATAAACAGTTGGTGGTTCCGAATGGTTGTCTGTTAAATTGATTTTCTATTTGTTCAAGACGAGAGATGGTGTTAAAACGTGCTCTGTGGATGGCGCCGGAGCTATTAAGAGATCTGGGAAGATTACCAAGAGGCTCACAGAAGGGCGACGTCTATTCGTTTGGCATCGTTCTGTACGAAATCATTGGCAGGAAGGGTCCTTGGGGCGATACGGCATACTCCACTGAGGGTGAGTGAACTCTTGTACATATTTATTGTGTCTTTAAAGAGGGGATTCATTAAAAATTTCAAATTTTCCCTAAAGTTCGTTATATATAAGCGATGCGATGAAATCAAATTTAAATTAAATTACTTATTTCTCAGTTAAATTATTATAAATTTGCTTGCTCGTGGTTCAATTAATTCAGAATTATGTTGGCTTTGTTTTCAGAGATTATTGCGCGTGTAAAGAATTCTGAAATGTACCGTCATGGAGTGTTTCGGCCGCCAATTGCATACCTGGATGTACCGGAGTATGTGCGACAGTGTTTGCGATTATGTTGGGACGAAGATCCAGAAGTGAGGCCGGACATACGACTGGTGCGGATCAAGTTAAAGGAATTGCAAGCGGGACTGTGAGTTTGTTTATTGATTGAATTAAGGGAAGAAAGTTATTTTTTTATAATTTTATTTATTTGTTATAAATATCGGTATTCAGCAAATTCAGCAGAATGGCTGACCGAACAAATGTCACAACTCACAACTTATAAAATCATTTTCCACATTTAATTATTATTATTTGAAAATTCACTAAATTAATTTTGTTTTTTTATTTAATGCTATCGAAATTTGTAACCAAAATAGTTTGCGCCGAATTTTAACGACTATTGTCTCACAGCTGATTTAAACGTCAAACTATTTGGTGTTCGGTGTGAACACATCGAAGAGTTTTCGACGAAAACACGGTTTTTGGAGCGGTGTGAATAGGGTATAACACGCTCGGGGCAGATCATGCTTGGTGTGTTAAGTAATATATTTTCTCATTATACATAAAACATGTATAATTGGATTGGATAACAATCTTTATTAGGGTTCCCTACCATACTATAATAACGGGTGATTTTTTAGCTGGTTTGGTTTTGGCAACACTGGTTTTGACAGCTGACGTGTGTTTAGTACCTTGTGTCACTGTCAAACAGCTTCAGTTTGGTTTGCAATTTAACCATGGATCGTCTTACAAATGAACAACGCTTGCAAATTATTGAATTTTACTATCAAAATTCGTGCTCGGTTCGAAATGTTCATCGCTGCTTCCGCTTTTTTATCGAAAAATTGTGTTCAGCGATGAGGCTCATTTTTGGTTGAATGGGTACGTAAATAAGCAAAATTGCCGCATTTGGAGTGAAGATCAGCCAGAAGCATTGCAACAGCTACCAATGCATCCCGAAAAAGCCACTGTTTGGTGCGGTTGATGGTCCGGCGGCATTATTGGGCCATATTTCTTCAAAGATGATGCGAATCGCAGCGTTACTGTCAATGGTGAACGCTACCGAGCGATGATAACAAACTTTTTTTTGCCCGAAATGGAAGTTCTTGACTTGCATGATATGTGGTTTCAACAAGACGGTGCCACATGCCACACAGCACGCGAAACAATGGCGCAATTGCGAGGCGAGTTTGGTGAACAGTTAATTTCACGTTTCGGGCCGGTCAATTGGCCGCCTAGATCGTGCGATTTGACACCATTAGATTATTTTTTTGTGGGGGTATGTCAAGGCTAATGTGTATAGGGACAAGCCCGCTTCGATTGACGCACTGGAAGCCAACAGCCATGCATTCATTCGTGAGATACCGGCCGATATGTGTGAAAGAGTATGCCAAAATTGGACTCAGGGGATGGGCTACCTGAGAGGCAGCCGCGGTCAACATTTGCATGAAATTATCTTTAAACATTAAATTGCAAGGTGCAAACTATCGATTCAAATAAATATTTCATTAATTTTTTCGAATTTTTTGTGTTTTTTTTTTTTTTAAGTTCTAAACCACTTAAAAAATCACCCGTTATATTTGGCTTTGCGTTCTATATAGGTACTGTTGGAGAAATATATGTATATATGATTGCACCTTAAGGTTTCACTTCATCGTACATGAACCGAACTCACCTATGTAAGTTTTGCTGTCAATGTCAAAATTGACAGCCATGAGATAATGGGGACGTTCAAGTATCTAGTTTAATAAGTCTGACAGCTGTCTGACTAGATGTTTCTCGGTTTTGATTGGCTGAAATCTGTCATGTGAGTAGATGTTTCAGTTGACTTTTATGGAGGGGTAGCCGACGAGTATAGTCAAGAAATTCGTGAACGAGTACTAAGTTGACAGTTCGGATACGTGGATGACGTAGAATAAGTGACGTTCCCGACCAATTTAGTTTTTGCGTTCAGGTTACATTTTTATCATTTGAAATTACAACTGATTCGTGTTCGTGTAATATTTAAACTTTGTTTAGTTTTTTGATTTTCAATCGTATTTTTTTTTTTGGCGAAGTTGTTCTTGTTAGTCCCTTTAAAGGTTTAGTTGTTGTGCTAATGGAAAAGAAAGTCACAACGTAAATGGGTCAGGTAGCGAAAAATTAAAAAAAGACTACTATATTACTTTTTTTGGTATACTTAGTACTATATTTTGAGAAAAATGTTGGGAAACCTAATCTTAATACACAATGGGAACGTTTAAGTGTCAGTGTAAGCTGACTGACTTGATGTTTTCCAGTTTTTACTGGCTTAGATCTGTCACATTAACAGCATTTTCAGTTGACTTGTATTGAGTGGTAGGCGACGAATATTGACAAAGTTGACAGTTGATATACTCATCTATAGGTCTGTTCCCTTACAATAATGCATTCGAATACATTAGTTAAACTTCGTTCACTTCTAACCAACTTTTGCGTAAGGGAACGAAGTTTGACTGATGTATTCGAATGCATTATCGTAAGGGAACAGACCTTATATGTCTGACATAAGAAAAGTGACTTTACCGACTAGATTTTGCATTCAGGGTATATCTAGTCCAGATCCAGACCAATCTAGTCGATTTATGATAACTAGATTTTTAAATTTGCCGAATACATAACCGGCTGCTCAAATTAAACCCACCAACCTAATTTTCCATGTTAGTTGGGTTTGTTTGTTTAGAATTTCAGAAGCCCTTTTATGTAAAAACCCATTTTTGTCTGTAATGTTAATTGTTTAACTATTCAAAACTTCAAAATTCGCTTGCTTTCACTGTCTTTTTCTAAATTGCAAAGCAAATCAAATATATTCGACAATATGTTGGCCATAATGGAGAAGTACGCCTATAATCTAGAAGCACTTGTCCAGGAACGCACTAACTTGTTATATGAGGAAAAGAAGAAAACCGATTTGTTGTTAAATCAAATGCTTCCGAGGTAAGGAACCATATAATATATTCGCTATAAGTGCTATTTATTCATATTCTAATTAAAATTCACTTCGCAGATCTGTTGCTGAATCACTGAAACGTGGTGAACCGGTGGAAGCTGAATGCTTTGATTGCGTGACAATACTGTTCAGTGATCTCGTTGGTTTTACTGAGCTCTGTGTAAAGAGTACTCCTTTCGAAGTGGTGGAAATGTTAAATGATTTGTATACGTGTTGCGACTCAATTATTTCGAACTATGACGTCTATAAGGTAATTTAAGCAGAAGAAAAAGTTGTTGAAATTGTACGAACTTGCACAGGGGAACATTTTAATAAGAATTGAAGGTTAGTGGTTTTGACAGTTAAAACACAAAACTGTTCCACTTCAGAAGAAGATGCAAGAAAATTCTATTCTAGACTGTTCAAAACGTTGCATAATATGTAAAGTGGAGCAGACACCAATTTGCCGCATACAGTTTTCCCGTTCACAACACTGGATGTGGAATGGCCAAGTTTTTAAAGCATCTCTCCCTATCTTCCAACAGGTCGAAACAATTGGGGACGCGTACATGGTCGTCTCGGGTCTACCAATTCGCAATGGAAACAAACACGCCGGAGAAATTGCATCACTTGCACTACACCTTCTGGAACAGGTCTCCAAATTGGATGTCCGCCATCGGCCGGGCGATTCCCTACAGTTCCGAATTGGCATCCATTCTGGACAATGTGCAGCTGGGGTTGTGGGTCTAAAGGTAAATTACCAACAACATCAAAGGTCAATAGAGATATGTCCAAACTGTGACGTTCTTTCTCAGATGCCACGATATTGCCTATTTGGAGACACAGTCAATACAGCGTCACGCATGGAGAGCAGTGGGGAAGCATTGAAAATTCACATCTCCGAGAAAACATATCAGCTCTTGGATCATGTAGGTGGATATCACTGTGCGGAAAGAGGAATAACGAATGTTAAGGTAAGCTGAAATCAACACACATTTTGACAGCGCTGTTTTTAGAATCGAGTAGATGTGATTATAAATTACCTATACAAAATGATTATATATTTATAGGGTAAGGGAGAAATGCGCACATACTGGCTGATAGGGCAAGTGAAAGCTTGCGAAACACATCCGCCATGTCGCAATAGTGACATAACGCCCGATCTAATCAGCAACGTTGATAGTGACTCACTGGGACCATTGCGTTTATTCAACGACTGTAATTCGTCAAGTCTTTCCAGCGTCCAACAACAATTCGGACCTCACCGAACAAGCGTTCCAATCCGTCCACATTCAGCACGTATGGTCTATCCGAAAACTTACTGCGCTTGCCGAACGAAATGCATATTTAATCACAATTCCGATGACAATGTCACCTTTGGCATTGATGGAAATCCAGAAAAAAAATCGAGACAACTCGATCAAAATTTTCTCTGTGTGTGCAATTTGAGTTCGAACTTCATTGACGGTGGACCAAGGGGTCCGCGCTCAGCGCCCCATATTACATTCCGTCAGTGAACTGTGTCTCTGTCATTCACCCGCAATGATGTCATCTAGTCAATTGACATTTATTATTATGGCTATCGCAAAAGAAAAAGTGTAGTGCATGGGAATTGTGGTTGTGTCTTGAAATATGAAATGTACCGTTAAGTTAATAGGAATGTAAGATATATATATATTTTTATTTACATTTGATGTAATTTTTTCTATTAGTTCGTATGCTGTCACCTGAGCTTGCAAATTAACAAATTAATTGATAAATAAACAAATCGTACACTCTAAAGGTACTAGAACATGTACAAAACAATGAACGAGGAACCTTGCCAGTACTTTTGCAAAAGCACTATAGTTATTAACATAACTTAGTCCCGCAGCCGTCTCCATCCGATCGTTTACGATCCACCCAGGGAATGTTTTCAATTGTTCATAAAAAAAAAACAAATTGAACTATAGTTAAGAGAGTACACTATCATGAGCGGACAGCAAATATTTACAAAATCAAAAGTGACAGAATACCTGTTATCACTTTATCTTACAGAATAGAGGAATTGACGGCCAATCTAAATAAATATCAATTGTAAAATGAAATAATTATAATAATGATGATGTTAAAACTTGAAAGTGTTTTATTGAATGTTTAAAACTCTTCAATAAGGATGTTTTGGTATACATACATAGTATAATACCTATAATTGGTTTGTAATTAAGTGACATTAAAAAAATTACCACAATATACAAGATTGACTGAATTTCAATTTATCGAAAATCGAAGATAAACGATAATAATGTAACTATTTACGTACACAACATTTTTTGGGGCATTTTTATGAAACACGTACATATACACAACTAATTATTGTAATAATTGTATAAATTGGCAGAATTTTTAACACTACATAATATATCACATAATATTATATATATTTGTTATTACGGATTAGGTATATGTATGTTATTTTTAAATAAACACATTGCAAGTATAAGTGTACAACATGGCGTGTCTTTTATTTACTTTGTTTTTGGTGAAACACCAGATGTGTAACTGAAGCGCAATACGTGCAATACGTGTACCTACGTGAACCTTGCAATTCTCTTCTCTCGAATATTCAACATATCCTAAGATTAGGCAAAGTACAATTCGGGCGGAATCTGTGCCTTGATTTTGTGCGGTTTTTTCCGCAATGGCGGTGTCGGAAAGGGTTCGCGTATCGGCGGATTCTATTAGGCGGCTCTCCCACTGAGGCAACAAGCAACTGGCAATAGGAAACATGCGATATTAGCCCTATTTTATTATCAGCCATGATCTATATAGATCATCGATTTACATGCACTTACAACAACAGCATATGATCCTGCTTCTCATCGAGATCATGAACCATGATCTGAAAATTATTTCTACTATTGCTCGCAGCGCTGTTTGGCGCTGTTTGTTTCATTCTTGAATGTTGGTGTGCCTGTAAAAGATAGCCATACAGTCACGTTTCCAGACTAAAAAATGCAATACTCTTCATAGCACAAAAAATCAATCGGCATTTTTTTACATCCAATAAATTTCCCGTCCTTGGAGATTTTGCTTTTTAATTCTGTAAAGGTATGACAAGCCCAGCGAAATATGTATATAAATGTTTATGAAATGTGTCGCAGTCGCAGTCCGTAAATAATAATTGTTTCACAAGTTTTCCAAGTTTTTTTGTTTTTACATAAAGTACAAATCAGGTACAAATGTCCAGAAAATCTCGGAATATCTAAAAAAAAATGCAAACTAGCAGGCTGCATAAATTTAAACTATTTTATAATTGCAACTGATTTCGCCGAGTTTTTTGGACAAATAGCTTTAAATTTACGTGAAGTGACGATTTTATTTTGACAATCAAACGTATTTTGTGTGTGTGCAGAGAGAGAACTATGGTATTATTATGAAGAGTATAATGCTTTGTCTAAGAATTATTCCAATCTAAACGGACCAGATGTGTAAACTGCGGTTTTCATTATATTTCGAACTGATTTTAAACACTTTAAATAAGTTCTTAAAAAACTCTCACCTTCAAAAATTTAAAATTATTAATTTGATTGATATGGCAACACCCCCGACAAGCAACTGAAATGTCGTTGTACAGAATGTTTGCAATATGGCTGGTGGCATGGTCGTCTTTTGAAAGCAACTGTTGCCACAACTCGTCTATGATCCGTATTGCCACAACTCGTCTATGATCCGTATTGTTTTATTTTCGTGATCTGATTCGGATCAGATCACGCTGATAGATCACGAAAATAAAACAATACGGATCATAGACGAGTTGTGGCAACAGTTGCTTTCAAAAGACGACCATGCTACCAGCCACATTGCAAACATTCTGTACAACGACATTTCAGTTGCTTGTCGGGGGTGTTGCCATATCAGTCAAATTAATCATTTTTCATTTTTGAAGGTGAGTTTTTTAAGAACTTATTTAAAGTGTTTACAATCAGTTCGAAATATAATGAAAACCGCAGTTTACACATCTGGTCCGTTTAGATTGGAATAATTCTTAGACAAAGCATTATACTTTTCATAATAATACCATTCATTCTCTCCCTGAACACACACAAAATACGTTTGATTGTTAAAATAAAATCGTCACTTCACGTAAATTTAAAGCTATTTGTCAAAAAAAAACTCGGCGAAAACAGTTGCAGTTATAAAACAGCCTGCTAGTTTACATTTTAAATTAGATATTCCGAGATTTTCTGGACATTTGTACCTGATTTGTACTTTATGCAAAAACAAAAAACAACTATCACCTTTCTGCCGGAAAACTTGTGAAACAATAATTATTTACGAATTGCGACAGCGACACATTTCATAAACATTTTTTGTTAAACATTTACTTAAAAAATTATGGAATATTTCGCTGGGCTTGTCATACCTTTACAGAATTAAAATTTATTGGATGTAAAAAAATGCTTATTGATTTTTTGTGCTATGAAGAGTATTGAATTTTTTAGTCTGGCAACGTGACTGTGTGGCTATCTTTTACAGGCACACCAACATTCAAGAAAGAAGCAAACAGCGCCAAACAGCGCTGCGAGCAATAGTAGAAATAATTTTCAGATCATGGTTCATGATCTCGATGAGAAGCAGGATCATATGCTGTTGTTGTAAGTGCATGTAAATCGATGATCTATATAGATCATGGCTGATAATAAAACACGGCTAATAAAACACGGCTATTATCGCTAACAGTTATTTTACATTGAATCAAATTAGACGTCTCACATTAAAGCAACTCAATATCGGTCGAACTAAAAATGTTGCTGATTGCGGCAACATTATTGCTGGCGATACACACAGCGCATGTTGAAAGCGATATAATATCGCGTCGTAGTATCAACATTTGTGAGTAGTGAAGTGACAATTTTGAAATTGGGTGGGGTGTGCTCTGAATTCCTTTGCGCAAATATTTCCACCATGATTTATTAAACTCGTAAATGAGAGGTGCACCCAAATTTCCTTCTATTTTGTCTCTTTTTTCTTAAATTCCACCACATTAGCAAAATCGTATCATCGGAGTCGGATGACATCACAGCTAGAAATTTTCTGGCAACTCTGTTGCTTCAATGTGAGAATAGGTTAAAATAAAAGTTGCTTATTGCTTATTGCTTAATGCTAGTTGCGTATTGCTTATTGCTTGTTGCCTCAGTGGGAGAGCCGCCTAAATGTGTGAAGTGTGAGTGATATCGCGAACTGACAGACATCTTCCAATATTTCCCGTTCTAATATCGCATTGTTTATGGAAATTACAGGACTTTCCCATACGCAGCGTTTTTAGGTAGCGAGAAGGATGTCGGATGAGAACAAACGACAACAGCGTGACCGTTGTGCGACTATTTGGTACCTTTTTCGAGGACACTGATGCAATTTGTTGTTCCTTTTCATTAGTTGGAAAGTTCACATGAGAGCCAATTGCGAACGAACTGCGAAAAAGCGATTTGTGTGATTTGAGTGACTTTTTGAATTGTTTACTCAGTAATGTCGTTTTCCATTGGTTTCACTCGGGGATCCACTCATTCGGTAGTCCAATGGAACAAGAAAACTGCTTCTGATTGAATCCACAAGAGTATTGGTGAAATGCCAAAAAATAATCTACGGCAGCTGTCAGTTGACTTGTATAAAATACACAAACTACACTGGTGTGAGTGCTTCTTGAGTGGATTCTGACTTCAAATCCAGAAGCGAAATTCTCTCCTCAGAATCACCAGAAGAGTATTTTTAGTGCCAATGGAACGGTTTCAGAAGTGATTTTTTCGATTCCGGACTCTCCCGGACGCTTCTTTTTGCCCAATGGAAAACGACATAACTGTACATTTTTATTTTACTATCGTCAACTGTCATCTCTTATTATGTCGTTTTCCATTGGTTTCACTCGGGGATCCACTCATCCTGTAGTCCAATGGAACAAGAAAATTGCTTCTGATTGAATCCACAAGAGTATTGGTGAAATGCCAAAAAATAATCTACGGCAGCTGTCAGTCGACTTGTATAAAATACACGAACTACACTTGTGTGAGTGCTTCTTGAGTGGATTCTGACTTCAAATCCAGAAGCGAAATTCTCTCCTCAGAATCACCAGAAGAGTATTTTTTGTGCCAATGGAACGGTTTCAGAAGTGATTTTTTCGATTCCGGACTCTCCCGGACGCTTCTTTTTGCCCAATGGAAAACGACATTAGACTGTGAAATTTTGAGTAGCCGGCGTCATTTACCTACTTTGTGTTTGAGAGCTATTTAAAGCAATAAACCTCTACAATTTTAATAAAAATGAAAAAAAGTGAATTTCGTGTGCTGATTATTGTGTGCATTATTTTGTACGTAAAAAAACCATCACCGAAACCAAGGAAAGACTACCTACATAAATACGATATGTGATCTGCACCATCAATTTTAATGGTTAAAAAGTGACGCCGAACGTTCAGGACGCCCCAAAGAGGTCGTTCCTCCAGAAATCATCGATTAAATCCATGGAATGATATTGAACGATCGGAGAATTAAAATTCTTTAGATGGCTGAGGCATCAGGCATCTCAAATGAGCGGGTACATCATATTTTATATGAATATTTGGACATGAGAAAGCTATCCGCACGATGGATGCCGCTATCGCTCACAATCGACCATAAACTCAACCCGAAAAGTTAATGCGCCGTTTCGAAACCGTTGACGACGAGACCAAGGAACAATCAAAATAATGGGTTTCTACAGGCGAACGTGCACCAAAGAAAGCTAAAGTGGGTCTTTCTGCCGACAATGTCATGGCCACTGTATTTTGGGATGCACGCGGTATCATACACATCGATTATACCTTAAGAAGAGTAAAACGATCACCGGAGTCCATTATTCAGAGCTCTTGGATAGATTTGATACTGAATTGAAGCAAAAACGCCCGCATTTCGCAAAGGAAAATGTGCTGTTTCATCAAGAAAATGCCCCGGTGCACACGTTTGCAGTCAGCATGGCGAAATTCCACATATTACGCTGTGCACTGTGTTAACTGTATCCAAACCTAAAAAAAAATCCTGGGCGGTAAGAGATTTAGGTCCAATGAAGAGGGCATCATTGAAACAAATGCATATTTTGAGAGTTTTGAGAAAACCTATTATTCGAAGGTAATAAAAAAAATGAAAAAACGCTGGGCTAAAGGGTATCAAGCTAAAAGTAGATTATATGGAGACATAAAAAAATTGTTGGCCAACAAAAATATGTATTATCCAAAAAGTCACTGACTTATCAAACAAGGCTCGTATAAGTCTTAGTTTGTGGAGGCAGGTAACATCCATAAACAAGGTATATGGTTTTTCTATGATCAAAACCACCCCTTAGAGAGCTAAAATGTCTTTAAGCAGGAAGTTGCAATAGTTCGAGTCCCAACTATGAGCAATCTATTGCGCGGGCAAGTAGAATTTCGGAACAATTCTAATAATTCCCGTGCTACTTTCAACTGTAGTAAATAGCTGGTGGATTGTAAAAAGAAACTATTTGTAGTTTGAGGAAGGCAACTTCACCCCCCGAAAAATATAGTTTCAAGTACCGTCTCGTAGAACAAGATGTTCTTTTTCAAAACGCTTCATAGATACAAGAAAGCCGATTGAACTACTAGAGGCGGTCACGTTGAAAGTCCACCAACGCCTATAGAGCCAAGTACCTACCACTTAAAATTCTCAATTTCTTTTCGATCCGCTTACAAAACAAATGCTGTTCGAACCTGTGTCATCTATTGGCAAAACAGAAAAAGACTTGTGATAGCTAGATTTTGTTTTATTTGAGTAATAACCTCGACATTTTAACATCATTAATACGGAATGAAATCTCGACGATAATATTTTCTTAGATAAATAGTGTGGTTCTCATCGAGACAAGAACATTATAAAATAGCAATAATTAGATCTCCTAAAACAATGCACGCCCTTAATCAAAGCTAATCAGCTCAGCTGTGGTCACCTCTTTGGGTGGCTCCTCAACCATTTGATGTTGGACAGCGGGTGGCTGAGCAACCGGTTGTTCCACCGGAGCTGCGGCAACTTGCTGTACCGGATGCGTGGTTGTTGCTTGGACTGGTGGCTGCTGTGAATTCAAGACTGGCATTGGCACCGGAGCAGTCATTGGTGGGCCACTAACAGGAGGTTGCTGCATTTGGTGACCCATGGGTTGTGATGGTGCCTGAGCGGTTTGTATCATTCCGGGCGGAATAGGCGGCTGATTCTGAACGACATTTTGACGCTGAAGCATTACATGGCCGAGTGGTGGATTCATTGGTTGTTGTGCATGCTGCTGTGGGCCTGCTGGGTTGTTTACTGAAAACCAGACAAAATTAATAAGGTTGATGAAAGATTTTAGTGAAAGCTTTACCATTTATGTTCGCCATTCCATCAGCGTTTGGATGCGGACCCATGTGCTGTGGATTGCCTCCCACCATTGGACTGTGAGGCATTCCGGGAACCATCATTCCAGGATGGTTAGGCAGGGCGGCCCCTGGCATTCCGGGCGTATACATCCCAGGCATTGGAACAGTATTCATATTCGGTTGGGTATTTGGTGGAATAACCTGCGGCGCCGGTGGCATAACTTGTCCTTGTTGATTGAACTGCTGTGGAATCGGACCAGGTGAATTCGGATTGAATCCATAAGGATTGTACACGTTGTTCATTTGGTGATTTGGTGAGCCGTGTGCATTGGGATTCGCCATGAAAGGAAAAGCGGTCTGCCCCATGCGATACTGTGCTTTCTGTTGCTCCTGACGCATTTGCATTTCCCGCTCTTGTTCCTGTATGCGTTGCAAGGCCAATTGACGCTGGTACTGCAGATATTCCTGTTTCTTCTTGCGCATTATCTCAAGCTTTTGGGCCATTTGAATTTGGCGCTGACGCTCCTGTTCTTCGGCAATGCGACGGAGTTTCTCAATATGCTCCTGGCGAAGAACATCGAGTGCAGCACGTGAATCCTTGATTTGTGCCAACTTGTCTTGAAGCTGTTCATACCACATACGTTTGTCGTCCATTTCTTTGATGTAGGAAAGTTGACGCGAGTGCAGTGAGGTCAATGTCATGAAGAGCGTTTGAACCGAGCTATCGTTCGAGATGCTGCGTCCGCGGCTTGAATTCGATTTCATGCGGTTGACAAAGATCTCCACTTGGCTTCGCATGTTGTTGGCGAATTCATCGATTTGTATCTCGTCCGCAATAATCTGCGAGAGATTGATAAACAATTCAATGTAAGTGATATCGGGAAGTGGGGTATGGTAAATGGAATGCGGGGAAGGTAAATGGCATGCGTTTTAAAACAACTCAATGGTCCGCGGAAATCTGTTGATTGGATATCAAAAGTCAGAGTCCTTAAAATATTTGAATGCAGATTTTAAAACTTGTTTCAATGAGACAACGGTTTGGCTCACAATGTAGCTGATTAAAGGAGACAGGATTGTAATCCATTAAGGCCGTTACACTGAAACACTAGCTACTTCTGGTATCATCTATCGAGACACCATTGAAAAAGCAACATGAAATCGTGTAATTGCTTAACTTTACCATTTAAATTGATTTCCGTACACAGTTCTGACATCCAAATTGTCTCATTAATTTCGTTTATACCAACAGTTGAAGTAAACAAAAACAAATCCACATATCTCCACGCAAACCAAAGCATACCTTATTATTTATGACTGGAGTTGCTGTCAATTGCGGCATTGGACTGGGTGCCGACGGACTCGCCGGTGACTCATTGGCCTTCCTTTGTTCCCAATAGCTGCGATTCAAGTACTTCGCCAAGTCTGGATCTTCCACAGCCACTACTGGAGCTGCTGGTGGCGCTTCAGGACTTGGTGATCGTTGTGGCAGACGATATGTCGTCATTGTTGTCTAGAGAGCAAGAGAATAAAAATAACTTTCCGTCAATTACTTGTCGCGGTCGCAAACGTTGTGTTGTGTGTGCTGTCAAATAAAATGATTTTCCACTCATTCCGTGCTAATGACTCACTCAATTGAACAGAGAGCGAACAAGAAGATAACGAAATCACCGATTACGAGTTATAAATTTAACCATGAAAAACACACACTCAACGAGATAATTGTAAACAAATAAAATTCACCTGCTGTTTCTTCTGTTCAGCTTCCGATTGACTGAGTGCTAAAGCTAATTGCAACTCTTCCTCCTCTTTCAGTTCTTGTTCGCTCTTTCTGGGTGGTGTCTGAAAATGGTTTCATGGAATTAGTGGGTTGTACAGGCGGACATTTGAATTTAGTTCTTGTTACCACCTGCACCTGCTGGGCTAGTGAACTGTTTAGATATTCAGCTGGCAGGTCGCTTTCAGCTGGACGAGGCTTTCCACTGGAGGGCTTCTGCAAACTTGTATAACACCCATCGCAGACACGTACCTATTAATCAATAGTTTTCACAATTATCGATGGAAAGTACTTATACCACTTGGTTTCGTACTTACTTCCTTTTCGATACCATACTTTGGCAGTGGACACTGTTTGGTGGAGCACTGACTGCAGAATATTTGACCGCAGTTCCTGCAGTGATGTTTGCGCACAGTAAATGAAAATTCAACACGACAACGGTGACAGACTTTGCCATCGGCCCAATCGGGTGCTGTGTCAGCGGTAAACATTGCATCAGCTTCCTTCAGTTCGGGAAATGTGTGTCCCTTCGCCTTGAGTATAGTCATTGTATCCTGAAAATTTAATTTAAAAATCACAGCTTGAATTGGAGTTGTCTAGTCATCTGCACCTTCTCTTTGACAGACATTCTGAACCACACCGTGTGTGTGGCAAATTACTTTGCAACTGTCGACTGCACAGTGACAATTAGATTAGTTTTCAATTAGGGGTTGTGTGGTGGGTTTGGGTGAATGGTAGTTGCTGTCAGTGTTGCCAACAGGTTTCTATCGATCAGTAATTGATTTGGTCACTCTTTTTGATGAGATATAAGAGTTTGACTGAGATTCAGAGGTTTAAAACCGATGATTGGATTGTAAAATTGCTGTAGTTTTGAACATTTTCGCGGTTGGACATTCACAAATATGTTACTGTAACTTAATATGTTATAAAAAAAAAATAATCAAATCAGAGCGATACGGAATGCTAATCTGATGGATTAAGACCTGTGTGATTCATGAGTGTATGAAAACGAGTATTTATGTGGCAGTTCCGCAGTTTTACCAACGCAAATGAAATCTCAGCGACAACTACGCACATTGCACCTTTGTCTTCTTGTTTCGGAAGAATTATTAGCAAACATAGACACCTCCTTTATGTGAACTTTATGTTGCTCACCTTAATTGATTGATACTTCTCAGAAGACCGAAAGGCATATGCCCATGTCTGCACTAGTTCCAGCATTTTCTGTCGTACATTCTCGTGCGGCGTTTGTTCAAGAAAAGTGCTAAACATTTCGCAGTTCTCCTTCGTAAAAACTTCCTCGTGAATAGGTTGGCCGCAATTTTTTACAACACTTTCCAATACCAAAAGAGCGTAACAAGCCGAATGCGGATTTGGTGATGACATTTTTTTCTTAATAGACATAAATGCATGCTTCGGACTGTAAAAAAAAACAAGAGGTCAATGAGGGTTAAATGTTCGACTAGAAATTAAGAGCAAACATACGTAACATCATTCTGACGAATAGCATCGCATATGAGAAGAATAGATGGCCAGTCTGGTTCCAAACGCAAATGACTAGTTGCGTTTTCTAAAAAGAAAACAAATATTTAGTATTTTGCAAAAAAAACAGATTTCCTATATAAATGCAAAGAAGTGCAACAAACACAAATAAGACACAAAGAAATTATGATGAGTCACAATTTGATAGCACAAATTGGTGTTTACTTTCCATCAAATGTATAGGTTTAAAATGTAATCCAATATTTTCTTCAATATATAAATAATGAATTATTTACCCAGCGTTTTATCAAAAGGTGATGTACGAAACATTTTATTTGCAGAGCTTTCTGAAAAATTTTACAAATAACAAAAAAATGGTTTTCACCCACTGACGTTTAAGGTGGCCGACTTGACGTTTATCGCAAGGTAGTAGATCGTGTTTACTTTCAACGATTGTTGTAGTTGCCTTTACAGCGGCTGCTCGAAGGAAATTCCTTTAAGGCCCCCATTCGCCAGGGAATGAATATTATAGGGGTATAGATTTTTTAAAACTTACGTTTAACCGGAGTTTCTGTTTATTGGATGCCCCGGTTTTTTCCACTGCAACATATTATAATTTGGCGTCTACTAAATTGGTTGGGAAATAGCAAATTCTGCTATAGCTATAAACTGCATTTACACCATCCGCACGCGCATTTTTGCATGAAACGGGACAGAAAGATCCGTTTATCCACAGTCAATGCTATAAAAGGGTAAGAATGAGATAACAAATCAGACGCCTATAGTGTCATGGATGTTCTACCCATAATTATAGATACGTAAAACGGAAATAAACAGAATTTCCGGCCACCAACATTTCTCAATCACTTGAAAACATTTATATTTTTAATTAAACAATTCATCAATCAGTTAAACGAAATAAATAAGTAGTCATAACTTCCGGGAGCCATATTGTTTTATTGGAGCGCGGAATTTCTTTAGCCATCGCTATAAAAATATCAACATGCGGAGCTTTCCTATAATATATTCCTTTTTGATGAAAATGTTGAACATAATTTTTATGAATAATATTTTCCAATTTCGTCGTTTGCAATAATTGAAGAATGAAACTTGAAAAAGTAATTGCAACAAAATTACAGCTAGTGACTTGTTTGACACCAAACCCACAATATAATTAGAAACTCGATTTTGTCTAACTTTTCAGACGACGTTAGGTCAAAAAACCTCGATTTACATAGTCTCTTCGAAGATCTTTTTTCTATTCATACAACTGCAAGCTTGCAATCAACGGAGTAGTCCAACCCAAATGTTGGCTTGTTGTAAAATAAAACATCCGGTATTATGACTTTCCAGTGATCATGTTTTCATGGGATTCCTATTGAGATCAGTCTTGCAAACAGAAGGTAACAAATTCTTTTTGGAAATCAAATAAAAGTCATCATCACTATAAGTTTATTTATTTACATCAGTTTTCGAAACATCATAATTTTATAAATATGCGTAGATGTGTACGTGTATAAACATTTTTAAAAAAGCTGGTAACTTAAAAAAAAAATCGTAATCTTATAACCAAATATCACACTCCACAATCATTAATCTAACATTAAATAATATTTGTGCTACTTCAAATCACTATTATGTATATTCGATTTAAAATTGAATAATTGTACGCAAGAAAGTATTTACATATAAACTATATATCTAATCTTACAATGGTATTATCATGGTATCATTGGGAGTAAAGTTTTCGCCGTAATGTGAAATACGCCAAAGACTTGAAGGCAAGCAATTGGAGGAACAGCATTGTCACATTGAAACCATAATTGGCCTCTGACATTCCGAGATTCTTCAGAATTATATTAGCACTCCTGCAAAAAGAGAAACATTATTTATAAAATCTATTTATCTTTAATTATATGCCAATAAAAGTAAGACATGTTCAACTGTCAAGTGTTTTTCTCTTCAAGCATATTTTTTTATCATTCAAGTCACTCGAATTGACAATTATTGACTGGGTTAAGTATTAATTATACTGGAAGTGTCATTACACTGACATTGACATTTGATACCTGCATTTAACACATCTCACTAATTACTACGCGAAGCTTACTTAAAATGACAATACATGACATCCGGCGGACATTTCATGTCACTTCTACCGTTATCGTATACTGAAAGCATCATACTCTCCAGGGCGTATCGGTGAACTGACGTGTATGAAACCGCTCTCATTATCGATGACATATGGGTGAACAGAATCAGAAAACCTGAGTAGATGATCATAAAACATGTAAGCACGGCTCCGATAAATGTTCCATTCTGCAAATAAAATACGTCATAATATAATATAGTTTTCGGAAACTTTAAAACACATAGCTGTTGTTTCATACGTTTGAAACTCGGTTAGCTTTTACTTACAACTGGATTTAGAAGAGTTCCCAATAGGACACCGAATCCATCAGCAACAATTGTCGTTGTTATTAGCGTTAGTACAAATTTTACATACCGCTCAAGTTCGAATGGTTGATCGGTCATTAAGTATAGAATAGTTGAAAACACAGATGAAAAAATAATCTAAAGGCAAAGAATTACTTATACATTACGACCTTACCGACTTCTAAGTGAGGTTACTTACATGAACTGGCGTGGACGTTATCAGAGTAGCCAAATAGTAAGTTTTCAATTTGTACCAATTGTTAAAGGTTTCCTTTTTAATTGTTGTTATTTCCAAGGGAACTAGAAGTGTGTAAACGAAACCATAATATATAAAAACCATGTTCAAATCGAATAAGAGATATTTTAAGACTGTCAAATTTTATTTAAATTAATTGCAACGTTTCCAGAAATGACATCTGCAACACATCTGACATCTGAGAGATAGCAAAGAATGGCCGCATTCAAGAATCTATTTACCTTAAGTCGACTAGATTGGTCTGGATAAGATATAACCTGAACGCCAAAAATAGGTAACTGTATTGGTCGGGAACGTCACTTTTTGACGTGGGATTTAAGAGGGGCGACTGTGTTCGGCAATACAAAAAACTCAAAACATATGTTTAAGCGGTGTAAATAAAATATTCCTCACGATATTTGACACTTGTCACGTTCAACTGACCGGATGACAGATGAAGTACCTGATCTTCTATTATTAATGAACATCTTACTTCGTTCGTGATGCATTAGCATTTAATGGGATGCATACTAACAACATGTGATTCATTTGTACGAGATCACTTATCCGACTAGAAAGCGCCGACAAATTGCTACGAACCAGTCAATCTGTCAAGACTTTAATCGTGACGTTTATTTTTTAAATGAAATTTATTTGGAATATGTATGAATCATGAATGTGGTTGCATGGAGAAAGCATCACCCGGCATAACAATTAATTAAATTGCCTGAAAAGATCAACCGGGTATATAACAGGCCAATGGGTTGAATGATTCCGTCATTTACGTGACCGGAATCGCTGACTACAAGGAAGTGTATTCTATTCATATTTATCAGTTCGATTAATAATTCAAAGGTGTTGATCGTAATTCCTGAGCTGCGGTCGTCTGAGGTTGCACAAAAAATTTACCAAAACGTTATACATTTATTCGACTAAGATCAGGTGGTTTAACACCATTTAGATGTTACATCACAGCCATTAGCTTCGATCATTCCACTCAAATTGAATGCAAGGGCCGGACACAGAACACAATTTTCTGATCTCACATCGCTAGTGTTGGGTTTCCTATTTGCAGTTTCCACTGCGTTATCGACATTCCAATCTCACAAGCATGGCGCCCAGTGTGGGATTAATAACACAAACTAAATTTTAAGCCACCAACAACATACTTACACTTCAATATTCCAGGCATCATGGTAGTGTACCACAAGTAGACAATTCCAAAAATAAATAGACCCACATTCGAGACAGTTTTCGTTGCATTTGATCCTGAATCTCCGTATAGTAGCCCAATTAGTATTGCACACATTATATGCATTGCCAGTTTCAAGTACGTCACCGTCTAGGGTTAGATTTTGCAATGTTATAATTTAAATTCTGCACAGACTTAAAAACTCAAACTCACCCAATCTCTAAAGAACTGCACATGACATCTTCCAATAAGCAGCCACAGCTTAACCCATTCTGCAGGTGGATAAATGTGTTTCGTTGATTCAATCGACGGCCATTGACTGCTACGTTGGCTAGATTCGACGGCTTCATTCATTTTGACCAGCTGTACATTGTTCATGTTCTCAACATCTTCAATATTGTCGTACCGCCAGAGCTTGTTCTGTCCCGACTCTATGAGTTCCGAACTAAAGTCTCCATATTCACCAGATACGACTTCAAGTACTGCAAACAAATAGGTGCATTCAAGCTTTGTACATTTTTAGCTAGTGACAACTTACAGTAATCCGCAGGATTGTGGTACTCTGGGCAATACAGACCAAATGATTGCAGGTATTTCACTGTATTGTAAGGTGAACCTTGGTAAGCACACTGACCATTGACTAAGACATAAATATGCTTAAAGATGTTGTACACAGTTGAGGAGGGTTGATGAATTGTGCACACAATTGTGCGTCCTTCACTGGCCAACTCTTCCAGGAGGCTTATTGTGTCAAATGATGAGGAACTATCTAGACCTCTGTAAGTGAGAATTGCGTGTTGTTTTTTTTAGAATGAATGTATTAGCTTGTAAATGAAACGGTAGCCCGTGATATAATAAAAGAAAATATATACAAAATACCAGCTATGTCAATAAAGCCAATTATTAAATAATGATCTGAACCGTTTTGCAACTGTATACTGTTATTGCGATTTATAGATGTCATAAATTACTTATCGTGTCTCTATGCAAAATAGCGCACTTGTGAGTTACCTAATCAGTTAAATTGCAAAATCTACGATTGTGTGTAACTAAGGTCTTTGTAGGTGTTAATTTAAGAAAATATCAAGCAATTGAATAATTATTGTTATAATTGCCAATAAATCAATTAAAGAAGCATCTTTACAAATTGCCTTTAGTTTCTCGAGTACTCAATGATAAGGTCTTAATACAAGCTGGTGTGTTCACAGCGGTAGCGAGGACAGGTGCAACCAGATCCATTGACAAGTATTTATTTGCCTGGTTAATTTACAACAAGCTTATTACAGCAAAATTTGAACAGTGATTTATGATGCTGTATTCACGATTTTCTACTGAAATGATATTTTTAGAAATTGAAAACTTGGATGCAGGTGCATTACTTTGTAGAAAGCGTCTAAGAAAATGCAACATAACCTTGAGAGTTGTACAGATTTATATAGACATGATTTCATAAATTTAGTGTACAAGAGTTTTAGCTGCTAATATTGTTTGAAAAAAACTGTCTATGAATTTTTTCTGACAAGTTTTGAACCGGTTACTAACGTAGAATGTCTAAAAGAAAACTGAGTGTCAGAACCCCAATGGACTTATGAAGATAAGTATGGAATAAAAAATTAACTATGGTGACCTACCTCAAGTCCGTGTTAAGATATTTGTGTCAAAAACCATACCACATGTCAAAAAATAGAAAAGTAAGTGTTTTATAATTAACGTATTATTTTGGAACATGCCCACATGTCTCAGTAGCTTCCTTTCTAAATTTAATGCAACATTTTCAAAGTACATACTTAAAACATACAATTAACTATAAGATGGAAGATATGTGACTCACTAATAATACTTACGTTGTTGGTTCATCCAAAAACAGAACTGGTGGATTATCGATTAATTCTAATGCAATGGACAGTCGTTTCTTTTGCCCACCAGATAATTTTGAGCATTTGGTTTGTTTAGCATTTGTAAGCTTCAGCATATCTAACAAATGTTCAATCTGCAAATAAAAATTCCGCATACAAACTGACAGCTATTGTTAAATCAAATACAAGACTTACAAGCATATGCTTCTCTTTGAGATTCATAGAATTGTTTGATATTTTTAATTGTGCCGCCAATAGCATTGCCTCTTCGACAGTGAACCATGGGAAAAAGTGGTCATCTTGAAGAATGTAACAGCATACTTTACGCGATTTTGGTGTTTTGCCAAAAGATATTGATCCTTGGACTCCGTTTTTACTGTGTGAAATGGAGAGTGTTTTGCAAAGTAAGTTATATTCAGTTTTGGCGGCTGTTTAACTTACACAAAACCAGTTAAAATGTTCAACAGACTTGATTTACCAGCTCCAGAAGGACCCATTATGGCAGTCAATTCTCCCGATTTAAATGTTCCCGATATCGATTTGAGTACTTCCTTTTTACCTGTAAATAGAGCGAGAAATGGTAATATTAGGTGTTTTATGGGAAAGCACTGTTTTTATAGTTTTGACTGTTTTTTTTTTAGCGGCGGGCCCAATTTCTTATACAACATGTCCTTTTGGTTAAAAGTACCTACGTACTTAAAGAATGATCTCCATAAAAATAAACGCCGTAAGGGACCTTTGCTGGTTCTTTAAAAAAATGTGAAGTACTTAATCTTCGTTATAGCAAAGGTGCGAATTTGGTAAGTAAACAATTACCTGTCCGCCTTTAAGAATGGAATGCTATTTACTTTCCACCACATTCTATGTCCGTA
The DNA here is from genome assembly GCA_949126925.1 of Cheilosia vernalis. Taxonomy (NCBI): domain Eukaryota; kingdom Metazoa; phylum Arthropoda; class Insecta; order Diptera; family Syrphidae; genus Cheilosia; species Cheilosia vernalis. The sequence continues at coordinate 12,652,637 of OX421362.1, forward strand.
TCTATTCATAGCCATAAATAACTGAACATATTGACAGGTATAAACGAGTTCCAATTGACAGATCAATTAGTACCTCGTTCTCACAGAAAGACGTTTAGTCTCACACATAATATGCTGCCACAAGCCGGTTACTAATTTTCAGTTAAGTGTATTCAAAGTAGCGCAATTTTTAATAAACAATTACCACCATTGCGCATACCTTTGCGAATTTGTCATATTTCTTTGTTTGTTTTATTACAAACTATTTACAATGATGTTTGTCCAGCGACAGCGGACAAGTCAGTGGCATTTGCTCAAATAGGTAAATATTTGTGAAGTGATTCCTACTTCAATAACGCGTGTAAAATCTGACGAAATACTTTGAGATGAATGAAAATGACTCTCTATAAAAAAATCTTAAACATTCGGACAGCAATCAGTAAACAAATATTGTCATTCGCAGAGAGGTTATTGAATGATTTTGTATGGCTCACTATTTATAGTAAACTAAAATGGATTACTCAGGAAGAAAAAGTGATTCAGCACAATAGGTAAACATTTTACAAAAACAATAAGTTGTAAACAAGTAATTTCACAATTAAGTTTGTTAGAGTTCAAAGGCTGCTAAGAGATGTCAAATATAACACTCAACGCACTTAACCTTATGCTCCCATGTCAAACCTATCTCTATAGGCAGTTAATATTTTAGTGCCAATCATAATTAGCGCATTGTGCTACAATTGTTATTAACAAGTATTGCTGACTGTTTTAATGGCATCATTTGTCATGTTCATTTGTATTAATTTTGTAATGAGCCATTTGTATTCGCTCGTGTGATAAATTGCAGTCAACAGCAAGGATTTACTTCCATCAATTAAATTACATGAGAACTATTAGGCTAGTTAGAGAGCTAATATTTCATAAACTTTACAGGTGATTGATTTGTATTTTGTTTCTAATGCTAATAGGTTGGAATAATGGATGGATGACAATTAAAAAAAAAACATTGTTATCGTCAATATTTTAATCCAAGTATACTTTGATATTTTTACATGTAACTATAATTAAAATTTGAATGATTGCTTTCATTGCAAGGCCTGAAATTGAATTGTTTTTATTTGCTGGTTATCACTCTGTCTGACAGTAGTTTTCAATTTGCTCAATATTTTGTTTTTTTATTTCGGTTATATTCGCGAATTGTATTGAGACGGGTCGATGTTGGCAGAGATATTGTTTTGGTCCAAATGACGATTGGTGGCCAAATTCGAGACAACACTATGAAGTCAATTCAAAGAAGAAGTACAAGATCCAACTGACAGGAGTGCAAAACTAATAACCGTAGATAACGTAGTTTCTTCTTGAAAAACATTTTATAATAAAGGGTGTTTTTTTTAGAGGTATAGAACCTTAAGTTGGTAACACTATTTTTGGAAAGATACATACTAATCTCAAATTGTGTTTGAGCCATAAACATTATATACCTGCAGATGTATAGTCATCTCTTTTCATATAGACGACACATCTGTCACTTTTGCTTTTGCCTTGCGCGCTTAAATAAATTTATCTTAATTGAGTCGGTCGAATATTTATTTCCTCTGGTAATTTAAATCAATCTCAGTTTCATTTTATTTTGTCATTCCATCAATTTTAACTGGCGGCCATTTTTTCAGCTGTCAATTGTCAATATATTTATTTGGTTTGGCATGTCAACATGAATAGACTGACATCTGAACAACACTTCCAAATTGTGCAAATTTATTTTGAAAATCATGGTTCTGTTCGAATTGCGTACCCCGCACTACGTCAATTGTCATAAGCGAATTTTGTTTAGTGATGAAGCTCACTTTTGTTTGAATGGATACGTCAATAAACAAAACTTCCGTATTTGGAGAGATGATAATCCTTAAGTGTATGTTAAGACACCGTTATATCCACAAAAACTGACTGTTTGGTGTGCTCTATGGGTTGGTGGAATAATTGGTCCGTACTTCTTTAAAAACGAGGCTGGCCAGAACGTTACAGTCAATTGTGACCGCTATAGAGTCATGATTACTGACTTTTTCGTTCATCGATTGAACAACCATGACGTGCAGAAGCTGTGGTTTCAACAAGACGGCGCAACATGTCACACAGCTAGTGCCACAATTGATTTATTGAAGGAATCGTTTGGTAACCGCATAGTTTCACGTTGCGGACCCGTGAATTGGCCTCCAAGATCGTGCGATTTAACGCCGCTCGACTATTTTATGTTGAGATACCTAGGTGCGGTTATAAGCCAGAAATCATGTTTTAATTATAATGCCAGAAGATTATCTTTCGAATAAAGTAAATTTCATGTTTCATCTTTTTTCCATTTTAAAGTTCTATAAGTCTAAAAAAAAATCATTTAGATCATTTCTGACGAGAGTGAAGTTAACCGTGAACCTAGATCGTTTTTTTTTTTTAATCTTTCCCAGTTTTTTACGTCGGCGCAGTGGCTTTGTGATTAGTGTGTTAGACAACTAAGCGAGGATAAGTTAAAAACCCGAAAAAAAAAAAAATAAGACTTATATGCTTTTTTTTCCACTCCGAGAGTAACTGTCTTGAAAGAGCTTCTCAATTTGCAATTTGGACCCGGCATAAAACTGCAGATCCCTTCCATTAGTTACAATAATAAAAAACTCACACAAAACGAATTTTTGTGAGAAGCTAGGGATAGGGTCCCTACGGACCTGTTGCTCCAACTATTTATTTTTATTTAGTTTTTCACTTGAATATTTTTACTAAATCGTGCTTCGTAGTTTCAATTATGTTTAACCTATTTGCTTATGCACGTCGCCTGCTTATGAGTGTATATTTTGTTCTATTCCACAGCGTGACGAAACTAAGCGGTCACTTGAATGAACTCAAATAACTACGTATTAGCTTTGCAGCAGGATTTAAGGCATATATCTCTTTGTAATTATTTAATTATAGATATATTGAATTATCACCGTGGCTCTAATCATTTGTTATTAGTGATTAAATACGCCAGTCACAATGATTATAATGTTGTTTATTAAAGAAATTCTATAACCGGTCGATTTATTTCTAGTTAACTATTATTAGTTTTAATATTGCTAACACCACACGATATTTAATAAATGTCTGGAGTTTCTTAATTCGTTCTAATTATATATAATTTCTGCAAAGTTTATTTTGTTCAAATTTGGACCGGTTTTTTTCTATAAATATCTGCAACTTATTTCGTATTTATCGTCGTTAAAATAGTTAATAGTATCTTATTTAATAATTAAACAGAAATATAGGAATGTTATCTGACGTTTGCTAGCTTGTCCAAATGTGGTTATTAAACGTTACTCTATACACACTACGAAATAAAATCATAAATACGTAATGATTTTTTATCAGTTTTTTTTCTATTCATCTTGTCGACAAGCGATCGTACAAAAAAACTGTTAAACTTAAAACGCAAAAGGCGCATTTTCAAGGTCCATGAACAGAATCCCAAAGTGGCAAACCAATGACTCTTTACTGTGATGTTGAGATTGACATTGATTAGGTATTTATAACCGACTAATTCTAGCCAACTTACGAATGCTGGGAATTACGAATTCATTACACCAATGATTACTCATTTTAATTGTACCTACTAATATATTCTTTGGACTTTGAACTACACGCCCGCGGCTTGTAGATATTTTTAAAACTTGGGAAATACATACTGTGTTATGAAGGCGGATTTTAATTCGCAGTTATCAGCAAATTCCGCTGCAAATAGTCCCACAAATAAGAAAGAATGAAGTTATATTTATGTACTATTAATTGAGCTTTAAATTATTTTTGTTTGTCAAATACAGTCCTCTTAAGGTCACCTATAGCATAACCTCATTTTTTTGTTGCTTAGTCGCAAGATTTGTCTATCTATATAGTATATCAAAAAAAAAGTAGGTGCAACAATAGGACACGACGGCAATTATTATTAATCACCGTACTATGTCAAACTATGTTTTTGTTATTTGTTTTCCGTGAGACATAATATAAACGTGAAACGTCGCCGGGTAGAGATATCTTCTCAGATAATCATTGGCCTTTTACCTACTTTGCAGAAGCTGGAGTTATTATTATTTTTATTATTTTTAGTGTAAATGCTAAATTTTTCGAACTCATAATGGCGACATTTTCCATACAAAATTGCATATTGGTTTTTGAACCAACACATATAAATGTTTGTTTGCGTTGAAACCTAGCCCAGCTATTTTTTTTTTTTAATAATTATTTCATAAATGTTGATTTGTAGGATTTCAAGTAAATTGAAATGCATTTTGTTTTGTTACACTTTTCATTGGGTATGAAACTTTAATGGTTGCTGTCCATAGAAACATAAATCAAAAAAAGTGCACAATCCGAGAATAGTCACATGCAAATAATTGAAGTCATATTTTTTCTTGTGTTTGTATAATATTGTATATTAAACTTACGTATACGCTTTGGTGCATTGACAGAATACGTCAAATTAGAAAAGGTAATATCCACCGAACGAACTTTCTTCTCCATTTTAGCCATAAATTTGTTCGAAGTCTATGTGTCTATATTTTCTTCAGTTGATGAGCTACACTTGGATCATATCTATTCCAAGTGTCACTTTAATTGTTTGTTGTTCTGAAATTAAACAGAAAATATCAGTGAGTAATAATATTGACATTAATATTTTTTTTATAAAGAAAAATTGTATTTATTTTATTTTATCAGTTGCATACAATAAAAGCAAATCGCTGATTCGAATGTGAGTAACTAGTAAGCAACAGACAAGTTTGTTTTTGTCCACAAGCAAAACCGCACAACAATCGAAGGAAAATAAATTAAACTTCATTCATTCATCGTCTTCCGGAATAGAAAAGGAAAGTTTTTCCGTTTTCCCATTTGCAGACAGCCAAATGGTAAAAGAAAAACCAACCGCGCACGTAACACTTTAAGTAACTTAACTATTTCTGTACTTCAACTATGAATGAGTTCGATGTACGTATCTCCAATCTCCCGCATGGTAGCAGCGCAGAGTACATATACATATACTTTTTAGATTTCCACTGTGAATCATCCCATAAATGACTCAATTGTACCTTCAGTGGTATGTGTAATTCAAAATTTGGGCTTAGGTAAAATTATTTGAAAACCGCAAAGTTCTGAAATAATAATATAAATCTGGTTTTACATTTTTTTCGCAATAACAATTAAGAAGGTAATTAACAATAAAGCAAAACAACAAAGTCGGACTTCCTACATTCATTTTAAGTGGCCAACAATAATTAATGTCACTGGGCCTTACCAATAAACATTTTTAGTTACGACTCTAACATTTAGTAGTTCACGGTGGATATATTTGTCATTACAATATCGCTTCCCTAAATTTAAAATCGAGACTTACATTTGTCATTAGTACGGCGGAATATGTTTTGCAACACTATACGCACCATACCAACTCAACTCTACATTCTACAACTCGCTTCTACAAAACAAAACATTCCTGGAGTATTGTATGTAAAAAAAAAAAACTCTCTTTAATGTGACCACAAGTTTTTGTTGTACTTATTGTATTGGGAGCAGCAATCAACTTCGAATAGCCTAGATAACTGGTGTGTGTCTATTCACAGTCACACAAGCCAGAAAAAATATAAACAACTGCGGAAACAAACAATAACAACTTTTCTGTTGATAACCGGACAAGACCTGGTTGGAAGTGGAAGAAGTAACATCACGAGAAGCCTTGAGAATTCAAGGCAATTATGTGTGTATATAGGTGCTTCAAGCAAATTCTGCCGGTTTCGCTGCGCAGTTTTTTCAACAGCAACCCTGCACTTGACCTTTTCTTTCATCGCTCTTATAAATCGTTACGTAGGGAATGTACGAGTAGTTTAAGTCCATTACAATTTATTTTGTGGAATGTCTGCCAGGTTAGGCACAAGACACCATGAGATAAAGAATTAAAAAAGGATGTTATACATTGTTTGCAAGCGCATATGGATTACGTTAGTTTTGCTGTTATCGCATTCATGGCCATCTTGTACCAATTCAGTGTAGGGTAAAGTCGGGTGACTTCGCACCATGCGAGATATGGCACCCTCTCAACATTTCCTACTTAACGATTTTAGGTTAAAACAAAGACATCATCATCATTTAGTTTTATGTAAGTTCCATAAGGTTGCAGTCACGGCCTGATTTGCAGGTGAAAATGTATTGTTTTTTTTTTTTATTGAGCTTAACATTAGCTTTAAAAAAATAAATAAACTTATGCAGTTTAATATAGATAATATTTCATTTTTTGTTTTTTTATTTTTTTTAGTAAAAATATTGCTGTATTCTATTTTTGACCGAACTTCTGGTCAAAGATTCTTATTTTAACGTATGACCGAATTTAAATTAATACAAATCGGTCACTCGGTCAGATTTTACCGGATTCACTTTTTTTTCTCTCACTGTTAGTTTTATATTGAGGTATGTACATTGTTCTCAAATCTAAAAGCTGCTGAATGGATTTAATGTCTAATATGCCATTTTTAGTCCATCTTTTTTAATACTTGTGACAGGTGTGGGAAGAAAAACTTCAAGAAAACTTTAGGTACCATATCTCAGAGCGATGGGTGCAAAATCACTTTTTTCTTGAACGTTAGTATGTATCAAACCATGAATCATATTTATGTTCCAATTTTGTATTTTTAAATTAAATAAAGAGTTAATTATGCATTTATTTGTTTAAATTAAAGTATATATTTTTTCAGTTGTAACGAAAACAAAAAATGGGTGCCATATATTCCGACTTTACCCAATGTATGAGATAATAAGCCCAATATTTTCAACTCATCTTTTGTACCAGTAAAGCTTAGTACGTTTCTCGAGTTAAACTAAATTTTATCTGGTCTCCAACTTTTCTCTTCAAACATTAGCTGCGGTCCTAGCTAAATTTTGACATAGAGATCGCTGTGGATAAATGTCCCAAAAAACATCTGTTCTTTCAAGATACATACTTCAAAAATTCAACTCTCTCTAATTTAAACCATTTGCGATTCTAGGTACCTACTCCTCGTCGTGATATTTATTAAAAAAAAAACTCATCCTTGCTTACTTCTACCGTTCTCCGCCATAGAAAAAGCAACAGAACAAGAGAACAAAATAATCTGTCAAAATTTAGCTTGGGAAAATGTGCCGCCCCATTAAATGGGCACGCTAAATTTTGACAAATATGCACTTAAACATTCTGAAACAAAAGTTAGATTTTTTAGCTCGAGCAGCGTACCAGTTATAGCTAAATGGGTTCGCTTGAATTTAACTCAGCTATATTTTGGAGATAATTTTGTATAGTATACGAACAGCGTACTAAGCCTATGAATATAACCTTTGTATTATAACCGCGAAAAAAAAATTAGTCCAACTTTGCTGGAAAATACAAAAGACGAACGGAAACTGGTTGACATTTATATAAAGCTAGTTGTTATTTTAAAACGATCACTAGTGACAAATTGTATGGTTTGAAACATTTCCTATCATTTCTGTTTTTTTGACACATTTCACATGCTTATGTTTCTAGGATGACAAAGAAAGAGACGATTTTTCGTCTGTTGTTGACTTGAAATCTACCGGTCGTTCTCATGGATATGACATTTCTTCCCATGAAGTCACCCGGTCTTATAAACATTACAATGTTCGATTACTTTTCAAACGCACCTACATAATTGCCTTTTTTATGGTTTTAAGCCCTCCTTTTGCCAAGGGTTTTTTCTTTTGCCAAATACATACTAAATAACGATAGACATACCGCAGTAAAGTGCAAATGCCAGCACGCCTATCATTCACTTTTATGAGGTTTTGTCGACGCGCCGGCCGTGTTCATTCCGCATCGTTAATCAGCCAACCTCCAGTGATCCCAACCCAGTTTGACGTTTAAAAAAAGAAGTACCATCTCAATGCCCGCCGCTTAGCGTTCCATAACCATGCCCACATTATAAATATGTATAGATAGCCCAGCTTCATTATGATTCACACTGCACTACTGCAGTCCACATGGTGCGCAAGCATGCATAAACATATACATGGAAATTATTTTCAAGGAAATTCTTTATCAAGACCATGACGTCTGTGATTGATCAAGCCACAAGAAGTCCACAAGACCGAGAGCGAAAAAAATGCATTTCTTTATTTTCTTAACTCCTCTGTTTCATTTCATTTTCAAGATCAACCCACCGGTCAACGATCTTTAGCTCTTTCATCGTAATGATGAAACCGGAATCCTCTTTTTGAACTGGCAACTGAACCAGTCTTTTATTTATTGGAAACTGGACACATACATCTCGTTTCAGTCAAAGCAACCACGAAGTTGAGTATGTAATTCAAAAAACGAGCTTCAAATGCCGGTCGTTCAAAAATGTTTACGCTGGCGCTGATTGCATGTGAATTTGTGTAGCTATATAGTTCGCAAATATTTTATAGAGGGTCAGAGAAACATTTCTTTTTCTACAAACTCTTTTTTATTAAATATGAGTGTAGGTAATAATTGTCAAGTCTCCACACCTTAAAATTTGTTATTCTAACAGCGTCCTATGTCATTCGTATATATCGTATCCAAAGTTGATACAATGAACCAGTGATTGCACTGTAGGAGTGTAGGTCAATGTCGCTCTACGTTTGCTAATTTTGTGGCATGACATAACAGTAGCAGCAACTAATTGGCATGGAGCACGTCTGTAGTATGTGTGCTTATAATAAAGAAGAAGCTCACGTTTAGAATATTGCTTATGAGACACATTTGGGTTGACTTCATTTTTACAACGGAAAATAATATATTGCCTTTTGGCTCAAAATTAGTTGATCAGAAACGCCATTAGTAAGTGTTCGTCTAAATAAAATAAGTTCCACTTAAAATCTTATGTGACAGCTTATGACATAAAAAAAGTAGCTCATGGCATAAGGTATTTAAGTAGAACTTAAATCGCTATGAGTAGTATCAACAAACGGTCCTAAGAGATTTAGTGATTGAGCGTTCGATGGAAGGGTCATAGCGTTCTGCAAATAAAAATACATACTATACTAATTTGACAGACAAATTTCATTAGCGGTTAATTGCAAAGTACGGAGCTGCATTCTATCATAATTATATACTCATTTGTTTTTTTCGAATCTTGTATGCAAGTAATTTTAAGTAGCTTCCTGCAAATATTTTCAACACCCATTACCCTGGGAATTAATGGACGCATTACTTCGATTGGATGCCAAATTGCTTTAACTATCAAAAAAAAAAAAAAAAAAAAAACAGCTAATTCATTCAGTAGTTCAAAATTTCATAATAATTGCATTCAAGCATGGAAAGTTCATTGTCCAGCAAACAACCGTTTTGATGTCAGTTGAGTTTTTCAGCTATGTAATTAATGGAATTGTCTCTGCTCTAACGTAAGTCGGTTAGCCTTTTAATGATATAGTAGGTACTTGCAAAAAGTCTAACATAAGGAAAAAGCTTTTTGAGCTTTCTGGGACAATGTTTGTCCACTACAGATATAAGAAAACTCCATTCCGGTATACGTGTTCCTATTCTAATATATATTCTGATAAGAAACAATTTTTTAAACTTTATAGGTTTCTTATATACGTTTTTGAATAAATTTGCAAGCCCTTCTGTTAGCATATTAATGCGTAGAATTTATTTTTTGTACTAACTTGATAATTAATGTTAGTAAACAATGGGGACGTTCGTTTAGATACCTATAGTTAATTTAAAACGTCAACTAGATTTGTCGGGACTAGAAATTCGAACGCGTTGACTAGGCAACTTGAATTGATTTTGTATTGCCGCGGTCAGATTTAGCATTTTTTTATTTGAAAATGTAACACGGGTGCCTATGACCACACTATTATGGAGCTATGCCAACTAATGGTTGTTAAATATCGTTAGAAAATTCTAAATTTGCTGAGTGTGTAGCTTTAGCAATGACCCCTTTTCTCTCTCCGGCCCTTTTTTCGACCCTTCAAAATTCTTCGAAATGTCAACTGAGTATGCAGGCAAAAACTATTCACGTGACCACTCTGGGCCAATAAAAACTGAAGTCAGTCAGTCAGCCGTCAGACTTACTAAACTATACGAATCCGAACGTCCCCAATAATAGTAAATTAGGTAATGGAAAGAATTTCTATCGAATTTTGATTTTAATCTACATCGATCTGGAATTTTTGTACAAATTTTATAAACTAGAGTTAAAAATTGCACAAGGAGTCGTTATTTCTACTCACAACTTTGGGAAAAGCACAATTACCTCTAATGGTACTATGGTAGCAGCTTCATTTGGGTCCCGTAAGCTGTTTAAGAACGCTTAAGTGGGCGTTTTATTACAACCAAAATATTGGAGGTTTCATGTCAAGCTGACATTTCAACCTCATCAAATTTGGTGTGAACGAAAAAAACAACTGGTCATATCCGAACGGGAGTATTCATATAAATTAACTTTCTCAGAAGAATTATAGTCTGGTTGAACTTGAAATGGAAGACCTCGCTCAGTAGTCCAAAACACTAAAATCAGAAACCAGACAGACCTTATTTACATGCAACGCAAAATCATATTCTATTCTAAAATAGGTAATCGTCGTGGGATCTAGTTTTGCATTCGTGACATTTGTTTGGCTATAGGTTACGGTCACGTAATCTACGTTGCGTGATTATATTTTGAATAAAAGAAAGTGATTTAAGGCACAAGTTGGACCTTAAAAGGTATAGGATGATTCACGAAAATAAAATACTGGAATTTAGAATTTTGAATTGACATAATATGGCTTTGACATTTCGTTATGTATCCGTAATAACAAAAGCTGTTTTAAGCACTCATCTTACATATTTTGTTTATGTTTCTGATGGAAAATGTTGTCATTGCGTTCGTTTAGATTAATTATTATAAGTACCTCGTAATATGTACAATTTCATCGTTCGATCCATAAGTTTGATAAGGATACAAAAAAAATAAGTCATTGTTATATTGTATGACTCCTACCCAGCGTTGCCATTTTGACTGGTTTCCAGTCAGATCTGACTGGATTGACACGCATTTAGCTGGAAGATTTTCTAAAATCCAGCCGGCTGGTTTTTTAGCTGGATTCGATTTTTGTTTGACTGTTTTTAGCTGTTTCGTGTCATATCTGTAAAATCATTAGTACCTATATATTTAAACTTCCAGCCGAGAAATTAAAATTAAAAGAACAAAATTTGCTTGAATTTCGTTTTTTCCGCTCTGAGATTGGAAGCATATCCCACTAATGCAATCATTAAGTTTTTGCGTTTGCATTTATACAAGTATGTTCTACCCTTTGTTAACTTACAAATAATGCTGCTTCAACTTTGGTATACCGTCTGAAGTTACAAAAAAAGATGGTAGGTACTACCATCACTTAAAAAAGTGATGAAGATGAGAAGTAGGCAATTGAAGCACTCAAAGAAAATACTAGGTATGTAAAGTTTATTTATGTGTTCAACTAATTTAATGAATTTACTCTTATTTTTAGTATTTATTTTTTATATACATATTTAGTTTTTAAAATATACTTCACTTTAATACGTGATAGTAAGTGGATCCCGAGTTTTTTTTAATAGGTAGGGTTTATTTATGACTTTTTTTTAATTTTTTATTCGTAGTTTTATTTTGGCTGGATTTTTAGCTGGAATTGTCTATTATATTTCGTTGACTGTTTTTCTGACTGGATTTTGGTTTTTTGACTGTTTTTTTTCCAGTCAAATCTGACTGGAAGTCCGATTTCAAAACGGCAACGCTGCTCCTACCACCTATTCTTTTGTCCTATTCACTTCTATAAGTGAGTGACTGCAGGTAGGTTCCATTCAACTGGCGTTTTACATTTTCCATTGTTCAGACGTCATAAAAAAGTTACTGAGCTGAGCATGCATACGGATCGCCGACATGCTTATTCATTGTACGAGTATTCTTTACCCACAGTTCACTGAACACGTTTTCGGTCGATCCATGCAATTTTCAATAAAATACAAGAAGCACGTATTCCCTTTCAATTATTATTGCATTAATCGTCATTTTTCTGCTTCACGATTTCAAAAAATTAAATGCATTATTATCGGAAGAAAAATAAGCCGACCCATATATGTATAGAAAATGACACATTGAACGCAAAATTAGCATGCGAATTAAATTCACAAATAGGAAAAATGCAACAATGTGCACAAATGAGCGAGAGTTTTTTTTTTAACACTTTTTATAGAAAATGTTTCAACAAGTTGAACGAACTTTGAACATGTCTTTCACTTGGAAACCTATTAGATGACACTTACATTTTGGCCTTGGAAATTATTTTGAACTTGTTCTAGATAGTGAGTACATACCCACTTCCGATGACATGACATTAGATATGAAAAGTAAAACACAAAACAGCTGTTGCAAATTAGCTTGTGCAAATATGTACCTGTTGCAGATCTCAAACGTATGTATACACAACAAAGTTTAGTTTCGCACCTGAACCTGCCTGTTTTAGATTTAGTATAACTATCCACCACACGATTTTTGCAATTAATCTAAACACCCCTATTGGTGAGCAACCGAAGTCGGTACCAAATGTCAACAACTAAATGCATTCAGAACAGAATCAGCTGCAGTTGGCATGTGGAGCACTAATACAGAGAGTCAAAAAGTTTATTCTACGTGTGCATTTCAATTAAAATTGGTCACGTGCCGAATGTATATTTGCATTCGTTTGTGTTTTCGTAATAAAACCTTATTTAAGCTTGCACTTTGCATTTGGAAAATAAAAAAAAAAAAAAACAAATTCAGTGCAGATGCGTAAGCAAATTTTCGGAAGCAGTTCAACAAAAGTTCGTTGCTATCGCCTATTGAATATTGCTCGTACAATACCTAACTATATGATTCGAATATTTTGTTGTATGGGAAATTAATAACTCAAGTCGGTCTATAAAACAATAAATGCCTTTAATTAGGCAAGGTAAAATATTCACACCGTTAACACCGTTACTGAATTTTGTATGCCAACTTATCAATTAAACTCAGACCAACGACACACGCATACCAGCTTCGTTTAACATTTATGTTGGCTTCCCGCTGAGCTTCTATTTAAACTATTACTAATATTACAAATGATTTGTTGTAAGATATTTATTGGTAATATACGAGCAAATGAAATAACTAGTCAATGATTCTGCTAGTTGCCAGAATATATTAACATTTTAATGATCTTGTGGAACCATTTATGCAAATTCAATTCGATTCAAATCAGTTTTGTATTATTGGCGCGTTTTACACACTTAAAAAAACCGTTCTGATATAGTAAACCAAGAAAAGGGAAACTTGACTGCGTACAAACCGCAATGAAAAAAACCCGCGATAACCAAATTTACCATAATCACCGCCAATTCTTTCGCTTTATCAAAAGACCTAATATTTACATTCCATAAAATTGTACAATTAAACCCGTACAATTTTCTTGTGAGTATGTCTTCAACGTGATTTGATAAGACGTAAGATGTCAATCCTCAAATAAGAATATGTATCAACAAAAAGCACACATATTCTGAGCTTGTGATATAAAGGTTCTATGTTAAGAAGTAAAACAACACCTTTATCTATTGCAACTAATATTTGAGTCACAGTACCCAGAGAATAGATACACAAAAATAATTCCTACACAAACTTGGTGACGTAGAGAGATCGATAAACGCAAAATTGTGCATCTGCGACGGTTGCGGTTGCATATATTATATAGACATGCTTCGGTTCTAGGAATACAATAGTGAGAGTATACCTATAGTATTTGTAGTAAATATTGCTGCAATTATTTCACTCAATAAATTACAAATCTAGAAAATTCATGCAAACATAGATTGAATGAAATTAAAATTCGCATAGCGTGCCATCATTTGCTCGTAGAATTTGTTTCAATTGTTCTATTATTGAATTCTCGTACAAGTGCTTGCTGCACGCTACTCAGTGTGATGTATAATTCTGTAAGAAAAACACGCTTTAATAGCTTTCATCTAATGAATGATGATGAATGGGTAATTTGTTTAGATGCTAGTGATTAACGGTCTAATTTCCGTTAAATTAAGATTCAGTGCTACCAAGTTGAGACAGCAATCCATTGGGCTTATTAAAGTTGATGTTTAACTGTCAAATTAAGTAGTGCTTCTTTGACGTCTTAACAATATACCATACAATTGATAAGTATTGTACTGTGCCCTGGCGGTTTCTTGAAAGAATGTCATGGAACCATAATAGGTTCGTTCGTGTACTTTCAGCATAAAAAAATGAGAAATGTCAAATCTCAACTATCGAGAGAGAAATCTCTCAATTCCAAGAGAAGTACCTGACCGGTTTTCTTACAAAATGTCATTTTGACATTATCTTTAAATGCAGAATCTACAAAATAAATTGGAATTTCATTGTTTTATAAGCTAAATACCTATTAAACTTTCCGTTTAGAATGCGCTAATATTATCTAGGAGAACATTCAATTATAACTTTCACTAACATCGTTTAAGACGAAAATAAATAGAGTTTTACTTGTCAGACATTTAAGCTGTCATTTAGTTTAATAATAATAATAATAAAAACATTTTCTTAGCAAGTTTTAAATAATTTTGCGTTTGCAAAAAAAGTAGCCGAACGAACCTAATACGTTTAAATAGGAAATGATCTACATTATTTAATAAACGAATTGGATGAAAATCAACTCTTACTAATGCCCAAGTTATAGGCAGACTTAAGACGAAGCCGTCAAATTTTTTTTTGCTTTTTAAGCAACTTAATCCTAATGAATGAACTGATTCTTAGTCTTAAGGCCCAGTTATAGCTATCATTGAAATGCATCATTGAAAATTTTGATTTACGATTTTAAGACGATTATCTAAATAAAGGTAATCAATTATGGATTTTTTTTATGAAAAAAATAACTTAATTCTGATTACAACTTATCTTTAAATCCACTTTTATTATTTCACTGATCATTGATCGATTTCAATGAACAGCTGATTTTCGTTCCTCTAATTTCGAACGCAATCGTTCCACTGATGTGTTCGATTCTCACTCTGTTCTCAGCTGTCAGTTTTGCTTTCAATGATCAACTCCAATCTCCAACCTCGAAACCTGTTGTTGTTCAATGCAAGTTGTTCTTTTGTTGTGTTTTGTTTACGTTTCAAGTTTACGTTTCAAAAAAAAATAAATAATTTCAACGTTACCGCAAAGTTAAACAAAGTTTCTCTTTTGATCTAATGTAATCTTTTGGATTTCGGAACAAATTATTCTTGGGCTTTATATCATTATGAATTTTCTTTAATATAAAATTTAATTGTTCTTTGTTCATCCGAAAATTTTCATAAAACTTCATTGGATACATTTCCAAACGATGCATTAATGTAAAGTATTCTCCCTGGAGTTTTCGGGCACGATACAAAGGATGCACTTGGAACATTCGCTTTCGCATACTGTAACTTTTTCTTTTTTTTATTAAACTGAGCATTGTCAATAATAATAATAACATTTTATTTCGTTTATGCAATCCCATAATTCCGAATATTAAACACTTTTCCTTGCTTTCCGATTTCTCTAGTTTCACTTCCACTGACAGCAACTTTTCAATGATTGCTTTAACTGACTTGTCAAAAAAATTAAACCATTATTCCACTGATTTGTTCCAATGATGCATTTCAATGATAGCTATAACTAGGGCCTAAAATGTTGCTCATAAATAATTATAAAGTTAGTTTATCAAAGTAAAATAAACAAATAATCTTTACATTTTCTTGAAAAATAATTTGTTAATTTTTGCGTACGAAAAACTTTTTCCGATCTACTTCTCAGTCAATTCAACAACAAAAAACCAAATCATTCCACTGAAATATTTCATTTCTTTACTGTTCCATCTATCAGGAATTTTTTTCTGATGGAATAAAATCAGTGGTGGTTGATTTGTTGTAATTTTTTTCGTAGGGAAACATTTTTCTGACAGAATTTTCGCTATGACCTAGGCTCATTTTCACACTGTTCCAACTCTTTCAGTTGCATTTTACGTATGGCTATAACTGGGGCCTTACGTCAAGTTTTGAAATACATATGTCACTTATCTTATAATGGTCAGAACGCGAAGTACAGTTTCGATATAATTTAGCCACAAGGTACCATCAAGAATATTTTATTACTAAAGAAGGACATCCATTATAACGAATAACCGATATAGCGGAATTGCGATATAACGAACGATTTTCACATATACCTACATTAGTATCTAAGTATGTCGAATGGTGCCCACGATTTTCTAGCCAATATAATAATAATAATAATAGTAGAGAGGGTCTAGTGCACTGCGACCTTGTGGTCTATTGTGCCCCCTGCTTATACCTTGGAAAGGTTCGTGCCCTTTTCCAGAGCGCCATCGCATCCTAGCCGACATAAGGAAGTTGGTTTAAAAACCCTGATAGTATATAAATGGGAGTACCATCACCTATTCAATTAAACATCAAATAAAACCTTTTAAATAAACACATTTCTCAATCATTTTTTTTAAATAATATAAAAAAAAGTCAATCAATATAACGATCGCGCTCGATATAGTGAATGACATCAACCATTATATCATTCGTTATACTGGACTTCCGCTGTATGCGGACTGAAGTCAATCTCAATAAATTCAAACTCAAAAACCACAATTTAAAAGCGTCAGACTGAGTGCAAGCTTACCAGGAAATGTAGCTGCTATAACTGAACTTATAACATTTATAATCAAATGCGTTGGAGTTGAAGACTGACCTTCAAGTATATGTAGACACGTTATACGTTAAGTATCGCACCGCGTTTCATTTAAATCGGAGTATTATACAGTTGGTATATATTAGAAATCAAGTTTTTTTTCCTCCCATAAGTAAATAGCCATCACAAGACAAACCATTCAAATTATAATTTATAACAAATGTTAATAATTACAATTAACCGTTTAAAGTGTTAACACTTAAAAATACCAAACACACCAATTTGATTTATTACATACGTTCCTCATTGCAATCTACCAATCTGCCAAATCTACATAATTATGTGTTTAAAAATGTTTTCGGTGAGTTTCTAATGAAGATGAACAACAAATTAAATGTGAATAAATTAAAATTCCATAATTGCTATCGATATGTGACAGAAACCCGATAGAATAGGTGGTACATGGAATGTAAATTCAAACATTTTGAGATTCCACTGGCGTGTACATTCCATATGGTCTATATGTCCATTGTGAATAAATTAAACTGTATGTAATTAGATTTTTATCGAATTGATGAATAAATAAAGTGCACGACTGGGTCGAACGAAACTTTCTCGATACTAGACAAAAAACAAAATCCTCTTTTGGAAATATTGCAACGTTTAGTTGGAAAAATACTATTGCGTAACTATTAAGCTGAAAACTGACTGTGTGGTATTGTTCCGGATAAAAGAAATACCTCGTTTTTGGCATTTTATCGAAATCGAAGATGGGGTTTTCGAGATATGAGCAGTTTTTAAAATTAGCGTTTTCGGTGCTTTGAATTGAAAATTAAGGACACAATAGTTTTGAAAACATGCATTCGACTCTAGGTTTGCATTTTGGTCAAAATCGCTATCGTCGTTTTAAGTTGACTAGACAAAACGATATTTTTTTAAAAATTACTATTTTCATAAATCCATTGTACGATAATAAAGAGAAAAATTGAGGTTGCTATTAAGTTATAAATGACTACATAACCTTAGAAATTAATTTTTGATACAATCGTATAGACAGTTTTCAAGATATGTCGAAATTTCAAAAGTACCGTTGTTCGAATTTTTAGCCAAAAAATATCAATTTTGGTTGAAATCGTTAGAGCCGTTTCCGATCAAATCAAACTGGTACGAAAATGTTGTATGGGAAGTACCATTAATATTGAGGTTACCTTGCAAAAAAAAACACCTCCCGAACTGTAAGCCCATAAACTCCAAATCCGAGGTTTGAACGTAATGCGGGAAGCCGTTTAGGCTGTAGGCCCGTGGAAGGACGGAAGGACGGACAGACGGACAGACCGGACAGAATTTTGCGACCCACTTTTTTGAGTTCCTCTATCATCGTAATGTCAGAATTGTTTAAAATCTCGAGTTCGAAATTTTGTACGAAACCAATATCTTTCTATTACTACGTAATGGAAAAAGTTAAAAATATAAATAATTTAGCTATAATGCTGAACAAAAGCTGCCTAAAAATCTGTAATGGGTGTTCTTCGTTCACAATGAAACACATTCCATTTCTTTGCAATGAAATCTTAATTGAAGGCAATCGAAGCTTGATTTTAACTGCTTCCAGGAAGAAATTGTAAAAAAAAAAAATTTGACTTTGACACTTCCCCTATCAGTCGCATGAAATTCGACGTGTATTTTTTTATATATTTTTCCAGCTTAACAAACACATAAAACAAATGTAAAATAATGTACATAAACATAGCAACCTGATCAGTATGAGGATTGAGGATGAGATGGGAATTAGGGCATTGATTTAAATGTATTCGAAGGGAAAGGTTCTCGGAAAATAAATTAATAAATATTATATTGAAAATAATAGAGAAGAAGTTTCAGAACAAGTTCAAAAGTGGTATGTATAAGCCCCATAAAAAAAACAAAATATATATATATATAATTAATGTTACGAAAGTTTCAAGTGTGTAATCAAATTACAAAAAAAGACGTAAGCCATAAATAAAGTACGGATCGAAAAATTGTTACAGAAGTGTAGACGTATTGCACATAAAACGGATTAAGAAAAAAAATAAAAAAAATAAAGTAAGTCAATAAAAAAAAATATAGTAAAAATAATCGAACGAAAATTGTGAATTTAGAAAAACATATTATATCGACCCACCGAACAAAAAGCAATTGCTAATATTAAAAAAAAAAAACGATATCCAGCCGGTGCCGGACATTAATGTTGCCTCACAATAAGTAGGAAAGTCCAATTCAAAAAGTAATTTGTAAAGGTCAAACAGAAGCAATGACACCAATGTCAACAAATAATAAATTAGGCTTGCTATTCAGTATAATTTAAACAATTAAAGAAATGCGTCTCTTGTCATATTTCTAACTTGATTGGGAGAGGAAAAAATGCAAGATAAAAAACGTTAGTCGAAATAAGCTGCCAATTATACAGTATTACTAGTTTATCTGGCTTTTGGCAATTGTAGATATGTTTTGCATGTACGTTTTGACGCGCATGCAAATTGGATAATTCGGGTTTGTTGTTGACGGTTAATATTGTTGTCAACACTCCAAGATTTTTTTTATGTATACCTTTAGTAGACGAAAAAATATTTCAAATGCATATAAAAAAATAAAAACATCGCGTGTTAAGGATGAGGTAGAATCTAGTTATTTGGGAATGCAATTGAGTTTGGTAACAGTCATTCATGCACAGTAAATGAATATTTGATTCATATTTCAATTTAAATAGCGATTAACACCTGCTTGCTTCCATAACTACAAAAAAAAAATACGAATTACTGTTTGACATGAAAATAATTTATATCATGCAATGATTCAAACAATTTACGAGCCACTAAACAATAACTATTCAGAACTAAAAAATATACAAATTGCCATACTGACACAAGGTTTCTTCAATTATTGCTTAATTTACTGTGATTAATTGTGTACAGATATTCTTTGGAATTAAATATCACTTTACTGGTTACAATTAAACAGATCAGTGTACAGGAAGTGCAAAACCCAACCCTTGTGGTTGATTCGTTCATGCAAAATAATTAAAAACACCGCGGTTTTAATATTGACATGGTGATATGACATAAATTGACAGAAGGTTAAGATTTCCGAATGAACGACAATATTATGTTTCATAACAATGACTAGGGCTCGATATATTTATCAATTTGTTCACAAATAAAATCCTGGCTTCTATTTGAAACACTTGCAATTTTGCAATAGAATAAATGTACCTCTCCTGTCTGTACTAGATTTTGGAGTTCAAAAAATGACAAGGTACTATTTTCAACTTACTCTGCCGAATAAACAAACGCGACTAATTGAAACCAAATATTTAACTGGAGCTCCAGTTATTTTTCTTTGACATATATATATACTCGTATATATGTGGACACACAGGTATTAAAAAGTAAAATATTTTCATAGTAATGGGTTGGGTATGGTCTTGGAGCACTAAACAAATTTACAAAAATGTTTTAGTACCTCCGAAAATGAAATACTCAAATACAGATGTCAACTGAGAACAATAAAGAAAAGACTCCATTTGGTCATTAAAAAAAATAGGAAAAATACATAAAGCTAACAACAATAATTTAAATGTCTGTATTCTTGTCATTTAATAACTAGTCCTATCTGGGTTTACCTACTTCTAATGGCTTTTTATTTTGATGTAATTTCATAATCTATTATGTTCGAGTACATTAGAGTACTAAACTATGTGATCGTACTTTTGTGGAGACCATCTTATATCATGTTTATGTAGGTTATGGCCTGGCTGATAGACAACTGGGCCGTTAAATTCGTCTTTCATTTTAAGCAATTATAGTAGAACTTTAGCGTAGATGAGCAGCGTTTTGTGGTTCTTATAATACCAATTTAATTGCTTTCAAAATTCTCTAGCATGTTCTATGTGTTGCTTGCAATTGTGGACCTACATAATAGAAGTAGGTAGGTATTGTTTTTATTCGTTTTAAATGATTATCTCTTCACTTTGTTTAATATGGGTTCATTTCAAGTACATACTCGTTTTCTAAATATGAATATGTGTATGACAGATGTTCAGGGGAATAATTATCTTTGGTTTCACGCACAAATAGTTTTACGGTTGATGTAGGTACCCACATAAATTTTTTTAGCTAAAAATGATTTGGGTTATCATTTGCTATTTTCGAAGCTTGTGCAATTTCCGAACATTTTTGCTAAAAAATTAATGAATATGTGACAATGAATAATTATGTGACATTGACATTTATGTCGATAATAAAAAGAAACAATAATACCAACTTCCAATTTTTAGGCCGAGAGTTCTTTGGTTCCAATCATTTGAAGTCCAATCCTTTTTGATCTCTTTATCACTACAACAAATTCCAAGCAAAAAAGAGCTTAAAAAACTTGTAGCTAGAGGAGAAGAATCACTTTTTGCTCAGCAAACAGCAAGAAAATCCGTTCAGCGGAAGTCCACAAATAAAAATGACTTTTTCTTTTTGCTGCAGATAAGAACTACTAGAACTTTCGATCTATTAAGAAACGACATTTTTGTTTACTCCATTTGTTACGATTGTGACAAGTTGATCTGTGATTCCGAAAGTTAAATGAGGGGCGTATATTATGTGTTAGCTCTACGCAAAGTGGGTACCTTCTTTTAACTGTAAAAATTAGTTGCTGTTTTTTTTCGCATACAGTGTACCATGTCCAGTATGCCGCGTATCTATTTCGGTCGGTGAAAGATCAGTAACCGCAAAAAGATAACAATGTCATAGCCAATAAAAGTCTGGCCTTGTGACACCTATTACAGTTTTTTAATATAATTTAATTGTATTTCTATGGAATGTAGACAATGTGTACAAAAATAGTCCCACCATCAACTTTTAATCTTAAGATCAAGGGGAAAGAATATACTTAATTGTTATTTGCAAAGTGAACCTTGAATGAGGTTATAAACCAACGCAATCGCATTTATAGAAAGTTATTAAAATGTTTGTAAAGGATTTCCTTATGTAGTTCAGCAAGTCAATACCCATTTTTGTTTTCAACTGAAAGCTAATAAGATGAAAACGACCTCTGGACAAGAATATAAATCGATCAGTTTTTTTTTTATATATAAAGTGAATTTGATAATACAGTGTTCCAATCATATGTTGACATTACAGTATTAAAGTTAATCGCTGTAAAGGGCGATTTTGTTTGTAGTCTTGTTATTTCATCAACAATATTATGCAATTTTAATTATTGGAAAACGTGGATTGTGAGTGATTGTTTATTTGCTGTTAGGCAATCGATAGCAAATTGTAGTTTTATAAAATCGTTTAACGACAGAAAATAAGCTGATTAAAACCTGTCTCAAGACTCAGGCTCACAATGAACTAATCAAATTAAAAGATTAAGTAGAACCAAACGTTGTACTAGAATTTCAATGCGTATTTAGCTAATAGACCAGGAAGGCATTAATGTGATCGTGTACACTGCAATTGAACTCAATGATTAGTTACCAAGTCTGTTATCTGTTGAAACATTTCACATTATCAGTTTAAGTAGCTAGCCGGTGCGATGTGCTGTGTATTTATTACAGCAAACTGCTAGTAGGTGGGCATGTGCATTGATAAATGAGCTAATTTTCCATTCGATTTTAAGTACCGATACCGATTAAATCTATATTTGGTTAGCGTGTATAAGTGTCGATAAAACGATTTTTGTTTCTTTTGCCGACATAAATAGCTTCATTGCGATATAATAGCTCGGTTGCCCTACTTTTAAGTCTTACAAATTTGTTCTAATTCTTACGAATTTTTACTCAATGCTGTTCCTTCCAATTCATAAAAGCGAGCGTCATCGAGAGACCAAGATATTACCCCTAAGCTGAGAATCTTACAAATTTTTATTTAACAAATTTGTTGTAGGAATTGGAAAAAGTCAGTCAGTTTACAATAAAAAACCGTTTTGCGTGCACTTGTTTTGATTTTGTTCGTATTAAAATGCTATCAACAGGCGGCAAAATGAAATTGAATGCTCTTTGTGCCCACAACTGACATTTTGACAGTCTTACTACAAAACTAGAAGAATATGAAACATCTCTCAAACCGCCAATAAATCTGTCATCTGTCAAATGTCAGTTTAACTAAAATGCATCATTGCCCTTAGGAATTACCTTTCACACCAGTGTAAGTGTCGTAACATTTTTTTTTTTTAATTTGTGACAGTCAAAATACTCAAGTGGACAGATGTTTTGTCATCTCAAATTCAGTACCTATGTAGTAAGCATCAACTGAACACATGCATATTTATTTAAGTAATGGGATTTCCAAGCCAAAAAACTTGAAATTCCGGAAAGGTAAACAGATTGGATGTAATTACTCTTTTAATGGCTGACAGATTAAGATGTCAAGAATAAAAATATTAAATTAGGATATTTTTAAATACATACGAACAAAACAGGTTGCCATTAAATGAATCTAAACACCACAACACATTCGCCTACAGTTTAACATTTATACTTTTCATTTAGAAAATGCTGAACTTTTCATTTGCACTATTGATTTTTTTGATAATTTGTTTTGTTTTCATTATTTTGAGCAATGTGTTCTTTGTTGTTCAATATGTCGTAGGATCACAATGACGAAATGTTCCATTCAAAATTAGTAACGGCGTATACAATAGTAAAGATAAGGCAAAGCTTTAACATTCCACTGCCGTTAAATCCAACTCAAAATATTGGATTTCATGGTAAATATCACACAAATATCTACAGTGACTTATACCTATAACTGATAACTAATATAACCTATATCGTAAATTGCATTCCCCGCCACTCAAAGCGGTCATTGACCTGACATTGTCCGTTTCTACAGCTGATAATGCTGACAATGCTTTTGGTTACTATAATATTCAGCGTATACAGCACTACTGCACACTGCACTGAAAAGTTTTATCACAAATGTGTGAAATCGCATACTCTGTCCACTTGCACTTCCTGTCATGTGCAAAACTACTCACATATCGTTGTGTTAGATCGCAAAAATTTTAAACGCAATAAACACAAACAAACTCAGCTCTATTGAAGCTTGATCACATTTTGTTAATTCCTTTTCTATATATTTTCGTTTACAAACAGCAACTGTCAGATCGCCATACGAGAATGAGGATCACATAAGAATCCAAAATCGGAAAGATATCTAAATAATGTCCAACCGCGTATACGATCACGTGGATATTTGATTGCAAAATGTCAACATCTCCGCCATTCGATATCTTTAACAACAACCTTGAACAAATTGTAAGTCAATTGAAAAGTGTTTCAAAAGTTTGTTCAACTATGCTCACATGTGCGGCAAACGACATTGACACAAAAATTGAAAGAACGCACCAAGTGTTTAACGTCATCCACACGCTTAGTATTTCAGCTTTGGGTGCAGCTGCACCTTCGACTGACCAAAAAGGCCTATTGGACTGTTTAAGAAATTAATTCCATGTCAGATAAATTTTTTTGTTGCTTCATGGCTTAGATTTCTCGAGATGGTTTGGTGTTTGACGTTCCTTTGGTCGATTTCATGATATAGAATTAGATAACGATAATAATCGACTTTTTGTAATCTAATAGGCACGTTTGGAATATCTTAAAATCATTTAGGCATTCTTAAACGGAGCTTCAAGCTTTAGAATAATACTGAGTCCAATTGGTTTGGTCTAGATCTTTTAAATATCTTATCAAGTTAAAGTAAATTTTTCAGCCACATGTACACAGTCAGCAGATTTGTTTTGCGTATCCGTTTTGCGGTTTAACTCAACCTAATATAATCAATGAAATGAGAATTAATATTAAGACCAAATACATGTCAACGTAAGAAGTAAACAAACTCAATAATTTAAATACGGATCAAATGCTATTCTCATCATTTATGCTTACGACCTACTTTACTTTGACTACCGGGTGGAAAAAACGAGTTTGTCAAACTACAAATTTGTAATACTTATTTCTTCTAAAGCTAGTATCTTGTTTCAAGCAATAGAGCACGTCTAAGGTATAATTTATAATAATTCATTGACGTTTACTCATTGCTATAGTGTCAAAAAATTAGCCGAGGCTAATTGGTTAACGCAATCGGCAGAGTTGCGTAGGAGGGAAAAAACATTGCGCCTTACTATTCTCCACTTTAAATTAGAATGGAATTGAAGACGTAGCTATTGCCAGTAAAATTTTAAGCCGAAATTAAAAATATTTACAAGTAATTTACTGTTTTTCTGAATTTGAGCTTTTTATGTTGTTTTTAAGCCAAACATGGGCAAAATTGCAGCTGAAAATTATCTAATCTGACACATGAACTTAGTCGCACAAAAAAATGTACTGGAAGAAGTTTTGTCGCCTTCTGCTTGTAGTTTTACCGATGCATGCACGAATAAGCGCATCCATGTCGTCTGTCACCTACACAATTTCTACCGGGAATAGATGAAAGATACAAATTGTTCCGCAAGAGTAAACAAGATAAGAAAACACAACCATTTAGCCACTTCACTTTGACACATATAATGTATACTCCACACCTTGCATTTAGTTAGTCTAATATAGGTATGCAGTTCACGTTATTGCTTATCAATTCATTTTTGTTAATTCACTTAAATATTTTTATATGCATATTGGGAAGTTCAAAATAACACATTTCCATCACAAACCTTTTTTTGAATACAATATTAGTTGTAGATTGGCGCTTTCGCAAACCACGTTGTCAAGTCAAGGCCTATTCAATTCAAAACCATCCAACTTCCTATAAAATTAAAACCTAGTTTTAAATTCACACGCGATGTATGACATGACACTACTGGCTCCGTTTAATATTCAAATTTAATTTCGAAACCAATTATTGATTATGAATTCGGATTTAAACAAAACACTTCAATTAACACTAGTTACTGTCAAAATGTATAAGAACGTAATAAAATTGTGATCATGAGGAGACTAACACACAAAACAATTAGGTACGTTAACTCTCGTATTCTAAAACTGGCCGCGCTACTCCATTCACATGCGATTCACCTCTGCGACTGATTGTGGTGGCGAACATCGACTTGACTTGAACTTAAGTAAAGTTATCGCGTAAAGCTGTGAAGCGTCATCGACGTCGACGCAGTAGACTAGCTTTGCTTAGAAGAAAATGGAATTGTTGTTGTCTCAACGGTTTAATACATTTTTGCTCCCCCAGTTAATTACAGGCCCGTCCCCGTAATGGTAGGATTTTATGGGAGGTTGTAAAATTTATATTTTACATGAAAACAGCCGATGTACTAAATAAATCTGATTGACTTATTGAATGGCTTTTTGTTTGTTAGAGAATCAAATTTCAGTTTCAGTTTCAGTTTCGGTTTCAGTTTTGCTTTGTTGTGTGCGAGTATTTTGCATGGCGTTTTGTTGAGGAACTAAAATGAATTTATTTTTATTTGATGGACTTGACGAAAACGTTTCGTCCCCGACGTCGTGAAGTTGACCTTTGGTATTGAAATCTGTTCTGAATTTAAGGTTAGACATGGCACATGATTCAAGTCAACAAAAAAATAGATTTGAATTCGATTGCTGAAAACGTGACGTCATTCAAACGCGCTGTCATTCGGACTTGATTAGAAGTCGAAAGTGTACCAGGCTATTTTATTTATGTAAGATGAGCTTTCTATATCTGATGAACAACGACAAAATAAATAACAGTGTATATAGTAATAATTAACAATAATCTTCTATCTTATTGATTTTTCTTTAGGCACCTACTTAATGCAAAAATAATTCGTGTGCAAAGCGGTGTACACTCTTGAAGGATTATCATGGGGCATACTAAAACCCTTAGCAGAATGAAATGACCCATTGCGGTATCTACACCACTTTCACAAGCATCATTCCATTATGAACGAAAAGAATAATCACAAAGGGAATTTAAAAATACCCAATAATCGTAAATATTTACTTTGAGACGGGCATTACCGAGCACAGAAAAAATAATCAAAGCGAATGTATTGTTTGTTACTGCTTGAGAAATTTTATACCTACGTAGAGTTCTCACCCTACACGCTACTTGTCCATTGTCATATTCTGTACTCAGAATGGAGACTATCTATCTACAATAATGACAAAAAAAAAGTTTAAAAAAAAATAATAAAACGCATTACCTACTAGGTACGTGCGAATATTTGAAACGTTGTTATTGAAATGCTGCGGCTAATAAATAACTAGGCTGAGTAGTAGGGATTCACAGTGTGTGTCAAATCCAAATGTACACAAAACAAAAATATTGATGCGCAATAAAAAAGAATTAAACAAACACTCGAAACTGATTCGTCAAAAAACAGGCAACAATAGCCGTGTTTTTTTGAGCTTCGATCTCAGCAAAGCAAACTAAAGTAGGATTTTCAGCACGGAATTACAATAGGTTTGTTTGACGTGGCTAGCACTAGTGCCCACTAGTGCGCACTGAGAAGTGTCAGCTGATTTTCCCGCCTACCCAAAAACCTGCACAACCCTGAAAATTCGGCTATCATATCGAACGCAAAATATGCTGCCCTGAAGTCTGGCAGTTTTTGAATTTGAAAAATTCTTATGTTTTGGTGAACGAAGTACGAAGATGATAACACTTTATTCTGTTTATTGTTAAAAATGAGTGAACTCAATTCTGATCTTGTGCTTGCCATAATGCAAACAAGTTGATAAAACTGTTTGCAATATATGCGATGCACTAAAAAATGTAATCAGCTTTGATTCCAGATTTTTTTCATTCCATTTATCTATAAAATCAGGTTTTAGTCCATAAACGTTGTTGTTTTCAAACAATTCCCTTTTGAATATCAAATTTATTGTATTTATCTTTATTACAATATTCAAATAAACGAATAACAGCAAGCGAAATGACAGCGCAACTCAGCACTGAGTTCTTGCCCCGACAAAATAACTGGGGTCAGTTCAGTGCACAACTAGGGCGCCCTAGAAGTCATGTCAAACACAGGTTTTCAGTACCAGGGCGAGTTCAGTGCTATATCGAACACATTAGGGTTAACCCAGTGCGCAATAATGCGCACTAGGGCCCACGTCAAACAAACCTAATAACTATTGCGAGTCTCGAAGTGTCAAGTAGCGTAGTTGTTGTAATTAGTGTGCTGAAAATCCTACTTTACTTTGCTTTGCTGGGATCGAAGCTCAAAAAACACGGCAAAGTAAAGTAGGATTTTCAGCACGCAGCTACAACAACTATTGCGAGTCTCGAAGTGTCAAGTATAGCGTAGTTGTTGTAATTAGCGTGCTGAAAATCCTACTTTAATTTGCTTTACTGAATCGAAGCTCAAAAAACAGGCCTAATGTAAGCCCAGAGTATAGCTTCGTGAATGGCGCCTGCTGAGGAGTCCATCAAAATCCGCTTTGCATTTTCTAATGCGTACGGATTTAGCCGCCATAGGTATTAACGGCCATATTATTCACTCCGGGTGTAACACAAGTTTAAGTTAATGTTACACCCGACCATTAATCCACATTTTTTAAACCCGACAATTTATGCTTATGTCCATTATTCACTGAAAAACATGCATTAAACCCGCTGGATTAAAGATGGATTAAAATGCGGATTTAAAACAGTTTAAACTGTTTTTAATCCGTTTTAAGCATGCGTAATGTCAAAATTCACATATAATTGGGCCTATTCTGCGAAATCTTTTATTCTGTTATGAATTTTCTGTTATGAATCATAAAAGGTCTCGACCATAAAAGATCTTTTATAAATCGTATTCTGGTTTTCGAACTTTTATGAAACTCTGTTATAAAGCTTCGAAAATTGAAATCTGTTACAAACCTTCAAAACAAACAGCTTTGTTTTTATTATTTTGTAAATAGATACTAAGTGGGCACCTGATCAAATTTTTGCAAAATAACACAAAAATGTCGGCTGAAAGGAGTACCTAAGTTTTGAATTATTACTCACATCCCGAAGATCAAATGGGTTACTATTAAATCTAAGTTCCAGCAAAAGTGATGGGAGTTTTTGGCTAAACAAAAATACAAATGGGTATAGTTTTATAATAACTATTTTCAATCATACTTTTTTATACACATTTGTTACATTTGTCTCCATTTTGCAAGCATTTCGTTGACGAAGAATTATATAGAGATCCATTTCAAACCAAAACTTAATATTTAATAAAAATCTTTTATAATAAAAAAAAAAACAAAATAAATAAATAGTTGGCGCTACAGGTCGTAGGGACCCTGGGCCCAGCTTCTCACAACCATTCGTTTTGTGTGAGTTTTCATTTTTGGAACGAATGGAAGGGATCTACAATTTTATGCCGATTCCAAACGGCTAATTGAGAAGCTTTTTCAAGACAGTTATACTCTCGGATGTTTGTCAGACTTTCGCGAGAGGTGGCGCAGCGGAAAAAAACCCTAAGTTGGAATTTGGGTTTTCGCGGGATTCGAACCTGAGCCCCTCGCTTAGTAGTCCAACACACTAACCACTAAGCCACTGCGCCTTTTATAATAAAGGTCACAAAATTCTATCCTTTATTCTGTTATGATTCTAAACAGAATTTATAAAATATTTTTTTACACAGAATACCAATTTGATAGCCCGTAAAAGATTTTTTTGACATTTCGAACTTTTGTATGGAAATTCATAACAGAATAACAGAATAAATTGGTAAAAGATTTTGCCGAATAGGCCTGTTTTTTTGTTGTTTGTCACATTTTATTAGATTTTTTTTCATTTGTAATGTGCCAATAGGGTTTTTGTTCATTTCCTTTTATTTTTAAGTAAAATAAAGAAAGACATTAAAAGAGATGGATATCTTTCGTACATCTATCCCCCCAAAACCCGTGACCAATAAAAAAGCGTGTATAAATAGAATATTTTATTTCACTTTTTTATTTCTTGCCTCCTGCAAGCAAAGAAATGTCAAAAATGTAACCTAAACAAAAACAGTGAATATTATGATATTGAGTTTTAACCCGAGTTAAAGTCTACTTAAACTGATCTCCGGAGTGCAGTTTAAATTTAATCGGACAAAACGCTGTCAAGCTTAAAAAACTGGGTTTATGTTTTGGTTTAACGACTGAATATTATGGACTTGGGTTTATTGTTTGGGTTAAAATCACTTAAATCCGGATGCAAACTTTAACCCGGATTAAATGGAGTGAATAATATGGCCGTAAGACTCAAAGTTAAGAGCTGATTTCAATCAATTATTCTATTTCATGTTCCGAAATTTGCGACGGTTAAAATTTACAATTAAACAGTTCGTCCATAACCGATCGGCACTGAGCTAAATCGTTAACATAACACTTACCTATAGCATATTTTATTAACGAAGCTCTTTACCCACATACAAATATATACAAATTTGACAAAAATTTAATCCAAACTTAATACATATGTGTTCTTTTTTACTTTTTTACATGCTACACCATCTAATCCAAACCCCTACATCGCATTGAATTAAATTACGTGAATGAATAGCAAAACTCTATGAAAACTATTTACAAATTCAGTTCACCTAGAGATGAAACCAGAATACTTATTTATTCGGCCAAAAGCGATTAAGATCTCATGCACCCGCTATTCACACTGTAAATTACGAAATGTTGATTTTATTTTTTTAATTGCGTAGTGACTGACGTTCGTTTGTGATTGTCGAAAATGATCACAGCTCTGTCCGATATAGAGTTATTAAAATTCAAAGCGGGTAACCCCATGAATCGATTTAAGTCTAGTGGTTTTATGGTTAAGTGGTCGATAGCAACATAATTTCAATGTTCTCTACATGGTATACAGCAATATCGAGGCATGGTTAAATGTGTAACGACTTTGACGTTAAATTGTGTGTAGATTTTATTGTGTTGTCTTTGAAGATCATACCATATCTTGTAGGTGCCGCCAAATGAACATATTCGCATACAAAGGTTTTTTGGTTTCTTAATCGACAGTGACTTATAGGCTTTTCAGTTTTCACACCGCGTCGAAAACAGTGTTTTGGTCCAAAACTCGTCGATGCATTCACACGGACAACCAACTATGTAGTTTTCGTTTGACGTGAGACATTATACGTTTAATTTCGGTGCAAACTATTTTTATGGAAAAATGTATGAAAACCCGACGGAACGTAAAAGGAAAGATCAAGACAAGGTTAAATATAATAGATTTATTAAGTAGGTACTTCTTTCTAATAGTGACAGATTGTGACTAATTTTTAGATTATAAGCAAGTTACTCTACGTTATTTCAATTAGATGATATAAGGCAAAATAAGAGAAAAAGACAATGAAAGAGAAATAATAAAGAGAGATTATGAAGACCTTTAGTATATTATATATAAATTTTAACATCCTCCGGCCGGCGGAGAAGAAGTAAGTTCCAGTGGGTATAGTAGTTGGACTGGCCTTCGGGTTCGAGTTCCATCCGCATAGCGTATCTCGCAAGCTCGGACTTTACCATCACGACCAGCGTATGTCTTTTCTATGACAGCTAACCTCCAGTTAATCCTTGGCTTACCAGCATCGAAAACGAGGACGACTTCATCTGTTTGTAGTTGCACAGATGGGCTGCATTTGTTGTGATGAAACGATCGTAAAAGCTGCATATACTCAGTACGCCAACGCTTTTCCAGCATACTGACATATTTCATTCGCTGTTTCCAAAGATGTTGTATTTCGTTTGACCCAGATTCCACGTTACGAACGGCTGGTCCACCATGACCCAATAAAAAGTGAGCAGGAGTCAGTGGAGTGCAATCTAATGGATTACTGCTAAGGTATGTGAGAGGGCGAGCATTTACCACCCCTTCAGCTTCCACGATTACGGTTCTTAGTTGCTCGAAAGAGAGCTTCGCCTTGCCGATGACCATCTTGAGGACGTTTTTGATTGTGCGTATGAGGCGCTCCCAGAAACCGCCCCACCACGGAGCTCGTTCCACAATGAACCTCCACTTGACGCGCTTGTTGGACAGAAACCCTTGGACCTGCTCATCCTCGAAGATATGACTCACAGCACCTAATTCCAAGGCTGCCCGGCGAAAGGTTCGAGCGTTATCGGAGTATATGACCAACGGAGTGCCCCGCCGAGCCATGAAACGTCTTAATCCCATTAAGCAGCTTTCTGTTGTTAGACTTCTTACCATTTCCAAATGCACAGAACGAATGGCAGCACACGTAAACACCATCAAATATGTTTTGCTCATCTCCTCTTTCGAGTTATCGAAACAGTAGAGAGGACCAGCGAAGTCGACGCCAACGTTGGCGAAAGGCCTAGATAGCGTTAACCTTTCGATTGGAAGCGGTCCAAATGGCTGTGAAGCCGGCTTTCCCCATAGCTTTCGACAGCCGGAGCACTTTAGTTGTAATCTTTTAATCAACTGACGTCCTTTGGGAATCCAGAATCGAGATCTTATCTGTGATAAAAACCAAGTTGACTCCGCCATGTATTGTTCGTTCGTGGTAGTCCGCAATTTTTTCCAGTTCCTTATCAAGATCAGCGCCATCCGCTTTGATGAGATTTTTGACATGCACTTCTCTATTCATTGTCAATAGGCTTTCATGTGCTGCGGTCAATCGTTGAATATAGGAAATAAGTTCCTCTTCGATTTCATCGTACCTATTTGGATCATTTAATTGAGATTCTTCCGCGCTTAGAAACTCCAACGCCGCTTTTACGATTTTAGTGACTTGCCCTCTGTAGGCCGACCGCGCAGAGAGCTCCATTAGAATTTTTTTTTTTTTTTTTTTGCGTCCGCTATTACGAATCTTAAGAGCCACTGATTAGGTAGATATTGAACGTACTTAACGATTTTATTTAAATGTCTTTGTTCGTCTTTCTCCCGGGTTTCGGCACCATATGGAAAAATGTATGAAAACCCGACGGAACGTAAAAGGAAAGATCAAGACAAGGTTAAATATAATAGATTTATTAAGTAGGTACTTCTTTCTAATAGTGACAGATTGTGACTAATTTTTAGATTATAAGCAAGTTACTCTACGTTATTTCAATTAGATGATATAAGGCAAAATAAGAGAAAAAGACAATGAAAGAGAAATAATAAAGAGAGATTATGAAGACCTTTAGTATATTATATATAAATTTTAACAATTTTGGTTACAAAAAAATTCGATCGCGTTAATTAAAAAATAAAATGAATTTTGTGCATTTGGAAATAATAGGTCTGTTCCCTTACTTTTGTAGTAAGAATGGAAAAGACGATTAAAATGGCAGTGGTGGGTATAAATTCTCTCACAGAGAGAGACACTTAAGAAAAAGTTATGGAACACTACGAAAAATGGCAGATATGACAGATAAATAATTCCATAAATTGCAGTGGTAAAGAAAAGTCAAAAATGTCTGATAAACGAAAAGAATTATCTAATTTATTACCAATATTAGTTTTTTCATCTAGCGATGAAAGTGACTCGGAATTAATAGAACTTCTTTGTTCCTCGTTTTCCGACGACTGCGACTGTGAGACCGTGATTTCCTCAAAATCTTCTCCCTGACTCTGCATAACCTCCTGTGTTATTTGAAATCTGTATTGTGGATCTTAAAGTAAAGCTCGAAATGATTTTTATTTCATATTCTCTAATGTCTAGGTACCTACTTACCATTTTCAATACGATGGAATGTTCGGGGAGAACATTCAATATTTATTTTGCAAATTCAATTGAATGTCAAATATGACAAGAAATTAAAAATCAGCTGTTAATTGTTTGGTGACTGACAGCCCTTCAAATTTCTTACACCAAGAAATTTGTTGAGTAAAAATTCGTAAATTCTCAGTGGAGGGGTAATATCTTGCTCTCTCGACGACGCTCTCTTTTACGAATTTTTCGAGTTAAGGAACGGCATTGAGTAAAAATTCGTAAAAAATTCGTAAATTTAAAAGTAAAGGAACAGACGGAATATTAGCCCATCAATTAATTGTGAAAAATGATTTTAAGTTGGGAGTTGTGACATTTGTTGGGTCAGCCATTCTTCTGAATTTGCTGAATATTCCGAAGGGTGTTTGTTTCAACAACCCAACGATTGGAAGTCGTTTTCGTGGTGTTTTCGTGGAAAACAACTTTAAACGACTCGTTTTGAAAACTGAAATATGTATGGGCAATTTTTTGTTTTCGTAGAAATTTTCGAGTGTTTTCGCAAAAACATGGTTTTAGGCTCGGTGAGAAAAGGCTATTATGAACGATTGCTATAAACGCAGATGTATGCGGTGGGGACGTAATTCTAACAAATCTGTTCACATAATTGGGCCCATTCTGCGAAATCTTTTATTCTGTTATGAATTTTCTGTTATGAATCATAAAAGGTCTCGACCATAACAGATCTTTTATAAATCGTATTCTGGGTTTCGAACTTTTATGAAACTCTGTTATAGAGCTTCGAAAATTGATATCTGTTACGAACCTTCAAAACAAACAGCTTTGCTTTTTTTTTTTTGTAAATATAAGTGGGCACCTGATAATTTTTTTTCCAAAGGAGCAAATTTTGAATTATTACTCACACCAGGAAGATCAAATGGGTTATTATAGGCGCGGCGCAGGGTCATAAGTCCACAGGCCAAAAGTCCACAATGGACTTTTTACCCACTTAGGTGGGTTACAATTGATTTGTGGACTTTTTACCCACTTAGGTGGGTTACAATTGATTTGTGGACTTATAACCCACCTAAGTGGGTAAAAAGTCCGTTGTGGACTTTTGGCCTGTGGACTTATGATCCTGCGCCATTAAATCTTAGGTCCAGCAAAAGTGATGGGTGTTTTCGGCTAAACAAAAATATAAATCTAGAAACAATTTTCAATTATATACTTTTTTACACACATTTATTACATTTTGTCTCCATTTGTAAGCATTTCGTTGCCTATGAGTTACATAAAGAAACATTTCAATCCAAGACTTCATAATTAATAAAAATCTTTTATAATAAAAGTCACAAAATTCTATCT
The DNA here is from genome assembly GCA_949126925.1 of Cheilosia vernalis. Classification (NCBI taxonomy): domain Eukaryota; kingdom Metazoa; phylum Arthropoda; class Insecta; order Diptera; family Syrphidae; genus Cheilosia; species Cheilosia vernalis. The sequence goes on from OX421362.1 coordinate 12,687,292, forward strand.
TTTATTCTTTTATGATTCTTAAAAGAATTCATAAAAGTTTTTTCCACACAGAATACCAATTTTAGAGCTCGTAAAAGATTTTTTGACTGTTCGAACTTTTGTATGGAAATTCATAACAGAATAACAGAACGAATTGATAAAAGATTTTGCCGAATAGGCCTGAATAATTCCGATAAACGATAATGTGGTATTCGATTGGGTGCTCTCAGAACATTTTTTTGTTTGCTTTTGCTTTTGTTTAGGTTTTCTTGATTTTTTCTAGAGCACAGAAAGGCATTGCATGGGGTTGTTATTTTTTTGTAAATTCCTTATGTACCTATAACTTAAGCAGTGAATCGAAAAGCTTTAAAAATTGTCGAAGGCTACACATATTCGAATCCCACTAATATCAACGGAGCAAAAAAAAAGAGCAAGTGGCGTTTTTATGCTCGATTAGACACACGAAATCTGAAATCTGAGAGCACATCTGAAGAATCCCAATCGAATACCACATAAGAATTGCCACTTACCCGATTACGCGGTTGTCATCTCATAATATAACTGGGTATTGAGTGAATCACTTCTCTACGAGACAGCAAATGTTCTCCCCTTTCAGGTGTGGAAATGAAATACCTACCAGCTACCACATTCGATATGTTGTTCAAAAGGAATACGATTATTCAGGTGCTGAAAATCGTGGGAGGAATCGCACTGTAGGTACAGTCTCGTGAAAATAAAAGTTCATAGAACGTTCATACGTAGTAAGAGAAAATGTTTGTTTTAGTTTGTTTTTAAGAATAGGTACTAGTTGATTTATCTAGAAATGAAAATGCTTCAGAATTAATCGAACTACATACTTTTTGACGAATTCAAGTACGAATTCTTTTCTTATCTACGCCAAGCAGACAAAAAACACATAATTATGAGAAAGCAAAATTTTAAATTAACTGTCAAGTGACAATAATATGACAGTTTGCTAATTTTTTTCTGGAATCTTCTTTAGGAATGACATTAAGCAAAAATTTGTGAGAATTCGTAAGTAAACAGGCGTCTAAAGTACCCATATACTTAACTCTAGTTTCATCATTAGCCTTGCCATTATTTGTCAAACAACATTACGCAGTAACATAAACGACTAACAATAAGATACAAATAAGAAACATACTCGTATAGTATGTAGGTACTTAGTTTACCTGGATTTCTTTGGCTACTGAACTCTTCACACTTAAATAGTAACCACACATAACAAAAATATTTGCTTTGACTTTTGTTCTGTCACCTTGAAGGCGGTATACGAAACTTTGACATGAGGACAATGACATTTAATTCGTAAATTAGGATGTCATTAAATTGTAATCAAGGCTTAATTACGAAATTAAGATGTATTATCAAAAGGAGAATAGATTTCCTTATGAACAATTGTGTAGATACAAAATAAATTGATAGCTGGGTGCAGAAAAGTAAAGTAAATTTTACTAAACTAACAGAATGCAACAATTGCATTCATATGTGAATCATGTTGATTGCGGTCACTATAAGATCAATCCGGACTTTAAAGTTTTATAATTTGAACACATCCTTTATAAATACAAAAAAAGACAAGATTTAAATAAAATTTCGGATTCGATAGCTGCTCTAAAGGTAGTCATCAGAAGTCCATATCCTATATCTAAACGAATAAGTTAGTCAATGCACGTGAACATATGACTTGATAGACGAACAAACGATATTCCATCGAAAATTGCCTGCTGAAGTCACAGATTTATTCAAGAACCATATCAACATTTATGCGTTTAATTCCATGTGCGTCATTCCATCAGGAGGGTGTTCATGATCTGGAGTTATAATGAAGCGTATCAGCTTATCGTATTTCCATCTCTCTTTTCTTTTTCTATACCATTAACTATACATCACTGGCTGACTTAATAAAGGAGACAACTACCGTGTAAAAGATCGTTTCGATTTTATTGTCTTTTTTTCGGCTCAGCACCGTTCTCGCATGCAAAATTGGGTCGAATTTATTCGCTGACGTATTACTGATGGTTCGATTTATTCAATTTATCATTTTTGTTCTTTAATCCTACGAGTGTTCCTTATGCTAAAAATTAAATAAAAACCGGAGACATTATTTTAATCCATTAACTCGTGCTGTTTTAAATCAAGCACACACAACATTCTTCAATTTAGTCTTCACATGAGCACAAGAGTTTCTGTCCTTGAGTACCTAGATACAATCACGGAACTCCCACCCAATCTTTTCAAACACAAAGGTTAATAACCGCTCATATTAAGTCCTAGGTTATACATGTACAGCATAGAATTCATTTATCTAATGAAATATTTTGCCTTGAAAAGCTAGTCTAATTCCAGACGACTCACGCATGAGAGAGTGTCACGCACGCAATATCTCTCGAATTAATGTCATTGTCAATCAATGTGGATCTTAAGTTGTACGGCATTAGTGGAGGGCTTGTGATCATGACGCTTATACTTCCTATTCATTCAGTAATAACACATACCTAGTGTATTAGATAGCTTTGAACTAGACGACCTTTTATTTCCGCACATATAGGTCTCATTACGCACTACTACTCTGTAAGCCATAGGTGAAGTACAACCCAATTAAAAGGTTTTTTTTTAAATTATTGTTTTCATTTCAGCTGTCGCCAGCATAATATCTGCTTCGCTAGTCTCTCCACTGCGGTTAATTAAACAAGATGAGTGTTATGCTTTTCACAACAAGCGCAAAACCGGGTTTTCGCCAAAACACGAAAACTTCATGGAAAAAAGAAGTTTTCCCATACATATTTCAGTTTTCAAAAGAAGTCCTTTGCACTCGTTTTCCGCGAAAACACCACGAAAACGCTTCCAATCGTTGGGTTGTAGGAACAAACACAACTTTTGCAATGTTCAGCATAATGTAACAAAAATGTAACAAATATTAATCGTAACAAATATTAATCGTCGACTTAAAAACTATGAGCTTTATGTAGGTTAGATTTCATACTAGTTTTACTTCTTCTTTCTTCTTTTTTTTCCGTAATTTGAAAATCGAGTTTATAGTACAACGAGGTAATAACTAATAAGAATGGCCAATTCAAATTTCAACCGTTTACCTACTTGCAGCGCCACCTCTATGCTCAACTTATAAGGAGTTTTATTTTTCATTCGTAGTGTAATTATGGCGAATTTTTACTTGTATTGGCTGGCTTGTCATTTTGACAGTTAAACTCTGGGTTTGTCAGCATTGGTGCTTGAAAAGGAACAGACAAGAAAAAATTATCTAAAATTTCATTAGCATTTTATTTAACTTTTTTGTGTGATATTTCTTGAAATAATGGAAGCATTAATTCCGGTTATTAATAAATTACAAGATGTCTTCAATACAGTTGGATCAGATTCCATTCAACTTCCACAAATTGTTGTCCTCGGCAGTCAGGTAAGTTTGGAAATTGCAGAAGTCCATCATGAACAAATTCCGCTACTTCATCAGAAAAGACCCAAATTGATTTGTCATTTCGACGTTAGATGCTACCCCCAAAAAAAATATATTTTCGCCAATTTGAATTATATAACCTGATTTTGCCGGCTATGCGACATTATGCATTTCTAGAGAACACTCATAATTATGCACGTTTGTAATTTGTTTGTAAATTAACTCGTACAAAATACGGAAATTCAACTAATTGTAAGGTTGATCTTGCCATTGTTATTGATTCGGACTGTTCAGGTTATTGTATTTTTTTTTTCGTATGAGTAATTGTGTCGGAGCTTTGTTATTTTGCTTTCTAATTGGTGAGCGGAACTCCTTTTTTGTGAGGAACAATAAATTAATATGGACGTGAATTCTCCATTTGTCAAGTAGTGTGCTTTCTATAAATAGGAGCTGGGCTATAAAGCGTTACACAACACTCACATGCATAGTGATGTTAAAGTTTGATAAAAACATGAAATCTAATTTGCGTTGATTGGTATACGCACTGCTTTTTATTTGTTTACTCTTATAGGAAAAACGATTTTTCCAATAAGATGCACAAAGTTTCTAATTGCAGGCGTACCTACCGAGAAATTATTTATTTACATGTACGATTTATATGTGGCAGCTATAAAATGGGTAACAAATCAACCGAAAATCGAAATGCGCTAATTTGCAATGCGTTATTAGACGTCATTGGAAACAAACAAAAGGAAAGTAAAACTGCATATTGTGCATGAGCCTGACAATCGGACTGAAAAAGTTGAATGCCATTGTGGGTACATTGATACGTACAAAAGTATTATTCTTCTATCAATTGTCTGTGTTTACCTACAGAACGACATCGTCTATGGTTATAGAAGTTTCATCGAAAACAAAACTCGCAGCAGAGCGACAACAGATTTAAATTTTGACGCTGACACTTGCTTTTTGCTTTTTCGCTCAATGTTTGCGGTCACAGTCTTTGTTTAACAAAAGGGTTGGCAAAAAGTGGTGCTATTATACAAGTTAAAACATATCCAGTAGCATTGTTAGCGACTAGTGTTGGGTATTTGAAAGAGAAGGTTATGTTGCATTGTATAATAAAATGAAAAACATTATGCACCTTCTCAATAATAAACAGTCAAATTTATGGGGGCTGAGTCGCCGATGCTGTCTTTTTTTAATTGCATTTATACTGTCTCACCGCGGACTGCTTTCAGCCTTGAGGTTTGTTTTATTTTCGTAATAATTGCAAAATAGAAAACCCCGTCCAGTTTAGCGTTGGACATTTTTTACTTAAGTTTTTAAAATGGAAGGCAATGATTCTTATTAAACTCGTCGTAACGCACGTAAGTTGAGTTCAATTCATGTCTATGCCCTTTATACACGTTTGTAGTTGCAGTATTTTGTCACTTGATTTCTAGCGATATTTTAGTTGCGCACACGCTTTCTTCTTGTCTTAGTTTTTGTTGTGATTTTGATTTGTCGCTGTTGTTTAACCTCTTTTCCTTTGTTTCATCAATAACAATGTAATCAATGTGTTTTTTTTTTTCCAGAGTTCTGGCAAAAGTTCGGTAATCGAAAGTTTAGTTGGGCGCTCATTTCTGCCACGTGGAACGGGCATTGTTACACGACGTCCTCTTATCTTACAACTCATATATTCCCCCATCGATGATAAAGAGCACCGTTCAGCGGAAAATGGTATGTCAAACAGTATTACTGGAATTTTCCGTAATCCCTTTGTTGCTCGCACAGGCACAGTTAATTCTGAAGAATGGGGAAAGTTCCTGCATACAAAGAAAACGTTTACGGACTTCAATGAGATCCGCCAGGAAATCGAAAATGAGACAGATCGTGCTGCGGGCAGCAACAAAGGAATATGCCCCGAACCAATCAATCTGAAGATCTATTCAACACGTGTGGTAAATCTGACACTAGTCGACTTGCCTGGCATTACAAAGGTACCCGTTGGTGATCAGCCCGAAGATATTGAATCGCAAATCAAAGATTTGGTTGTGAAATATATTGAAAATCCGAATTCGATTATCCTGGCTGTAACAGCTGCAAACACAGACATGGCTACAAGCGAAGCCTTAAAGTTGGCTAAGAACGTTGATCCGGATGGTAGGCGTACGCTGGCCGTTGTTACCAAACTAGATCTCATGGACGCTGGCACTGATGCGATTGACATATTATGCGGTCGTGTTATTCCAGTTAAACTGGGCATTATCGGTGTAATGAATCGATCTCAACAGGATATAATAGATAATAAGCATATCGAAGACCAACTAAAGGATGAAGCTGCCTTTTTGCAGAGGAAATATCCAACTCTGGCCACCAGAAATGGTACACCGTACTTAGCGAAGACACTGAATCGTCTTTTAATGCATCACATTAGGGATTGTCTGCCTGAACTCAAGGTGAGCACACAAATTATGTATACAGATCGGTTTCTTGATTGTTTTCGTCTTTAGACACGCGTTAACGTAATGTCGTCCCAATTTCAATCATTGCTCCACTCATACGGAGAGGACGTTACTGACAAGAGTCAAACTCTTTTGCAAATCATAACGAAATTCGCAAGTGCCTATTGCTGTACTATCGAGGGCACAGCCAGAAATATTGAGACGACCGAACTTTGCGGTGGCGCTCGTATTTGCTATATTTTCCATGAAACCTTTGGTCGAACCCTCGACTCTATTCACCCTCTGTCGGGGCTGTCAAAAATGGATATACTAACAGCGATTCGTAATGCGACCGGCCCTAGGCCTGCCTTGTTTGTGCCCGAAGTCTCGTTTGAGTTGCTGGTGAAGCGTCAAATTCGTCGTTTGGAAGAGCCCTCATTGCGTTGTGTCGAATTGATTCATGAGGAGATGCAACGGATTGTCCAGCATTGTGGCAATGAAGTTCAACAGGAAATGCTTCGGTAAGTGAATCGCCGCTACTTTTTCCCACAATAAAATTTCTTTTTCATTGCAGTTTTCCGAAATTACATGAGAAAATCGTGGACGTTGTAACGCAATTGCTTCGGCGTCGCCTGCCAACCACCAATGTCATGGTGGAGAATTTAGTTGCCATCGAACTGGCCTACATTAACACAAAACATCCAGACTTTCACAAGGATGCCGTATTAGTTCCCACTCTACTAAAGACCGAAACCATAACGGAACCTTTTGCGCAGATGCAATTGAATCTTCAACGTCGTGCGAACATGCCCAGGACTACGAACTCTTCACCACAAGTAGGTCAACATCAAGACGGTCATGAACGGCAAGAAAATCATCAGGTTGGTGGAATTTGTTACGTTTTATTTAGCACGATTTTGTAAATTAGCATAGCAAAAACACAGTTTAAACATCACAAACCATGTGTATTTGATAAGCATTTACATTATAAAATCAATTTATGCACATCGATCTGTTATTAACTACCTTGAGTGTCAAAATGTGTCATTATAATTTGTTTAATATCAGGGCTAATAATATCTGCCATATTTATCCTAAAAACATTCAAATATAATCAGCAGCAACACAACGGGGAACATTCAACACCTAGCAACTGGCTGTCACACATGCTTCCACCGGCACAAATGCGTGGCGACAGCATAGAAAATTCAGCGAACAACACACCAATCCATAATAACATTGCAAGTCCGGTCAAAGCGGTTAACCTGCTGCCAGATGTTCCAAATCAAAGTTCTCAAAGACGACTCACCGATAAGGAGAAAAACGATTGTGATGTCATTGGTTCGTACTAAGCCTTTTCTCATAGATATGCAAATATTTATCACATACTCCTTTTCCAAACAGAGCGCCTCATAAAGTCATATTTCTACATTATTCGCAAGTCGATTCAAGACTCCGTACCAAAGGCTATTATGCATTTCTTAGTTAATTATGTTAAGGACAATCTCCAAAGCGAGCTTGTTACGCACCTTTATAAGTCAGACAGAGCCGAGACGCTCCTCAACGAATCAGATCACATCGCTGTACGAAGGAAAGAGGCTGCTGACATGTTGAAGGTAAGCCTGTCATTATATTGAGTCTTGTTCCATTAGAGTATAAATGGTTTATAATTTCTATTTGCAGGCTCTTACTCGGGCAAATCACATCATAAGTGAAATACGAGAGACCCACATGTGGTAAATTTTAAGAAAAATACCAGAACGTATTTATTTGCAAGTTTAACCGGTTGGCTGTCTCGAACGTGTGCTATTCAGAACGCGCACGGGCTGATAGAGTAACTAATGGCACGCAACCTGTTGATTTTTTTTTATACATACAATATTATTTAGATTATAGAAATGAAGGCAAACATTATTTTAACTTTGAAATTGATGTTATAGCAGAAAAGAAAGAAGAGAAAACGATTTTCGATTTTTGCATTAATCATTTTTTTCTTTTCTACGTTTGTTAAGTGAAAGCAACATTTACGAATGCACTTGTTATAGCTATTGTAATTCTAGTTAATGATTTTTCCCGTAAAAGTCTATAGTTATCGACCCTCGTATCTGTATGTTCTCCACTTCAAATTACAAAAAGATAAGGAAGATGTCCTACGTGTTTGTTCAACTACCTGTTCATGATTTGATTGTGTCTGCCATTTAGTATAAAATGTATATCACATCATTAAATAAAATTCTAACCACATTTGTGTATTTAAACTATACCCATTACCCATACGTCATTCCCGAAGAAACAAAAATTTTATAAAATATAGGAAATCGCGACAACAAAGTTTATCGTTTCCATTTAACGATGAAGACAATGCTAGTCTGTTATTGTTGTTTGCTTTTTAGTAATGGAAAGATTTGAGATTATAAATAAACAAATATGGAATACACTTCTGTATTTTTAATTTTTCTGTCTATTGTGTCCGGTTGAAGTTATCGCAGCAGGTTAATTGAAGTACAATGCCAAAAATGTGGTAAATAACTTGGAATACTAAAATACAAATGATCTAGCTATAGGTTTAAAAAAAATAACAACAAATTTAAGATCCTATCCAACTGGATGTGTGAACGTCTCAAACTGTTGTGCATAGCAGGTGCATAGATCAAATTTTGACAGTAATGCAAATCCTTGAAGGTACAAAAAAATCTAGTTCAGTGATTTTTAATATAGATCCCTAGTTCTATTCAGGCGTGAGAATAAGACAAATGGCCACTACCTTGCAGGTTGCAGTAAACATCAACTGCCTGAATGAGACCCTAAAAAGACATCACACTGGAAACTATTAATAATTCAGAGTAAAGAATTTTCTCTAATTTCATGATTTGTGTCTATTGAGATGGATCGTTTTGTCCAGTTTTATCCTCTGGTTTTATCCTCCTCCTTACACTACTTGGGTAATATTATAGGTAACCTAGTTTTCGCATAATACCTACCTACTTTTTTTTTCAATTTTAGTGGCAGCACAAGTGAAAATCGAGTTGCTTGGCATCACTTTTCGTAAATGACGTATGGTATTTTTTTTTTTATTTTACATTACAACAAGTGGTGGTATTGTCGTAAATAACTTTATTTTGTTGATTATGAGAAGGAAAAAGGAAAAACGAAACTTTTGGCTAAACAGCGAAATCGGATGTATGTTGAACCTTGTTCGTCAAATGCACAACCGGCAGGGAACAACAACGACCACGCACTATACATTTGTAGAGATTGCAAATCAAATGAAAACATTTGGCTTCCCCAACAAAAGTCCAACTCAAATTCGAAGAAAATGGTTCCAAATGAAATCCGCCTACCTGTGCTACAAGCGAGGAAACAAAGATAGGATCCTACTGATTCCCGAGAAATTTCGCCAGGTAATTGCGAGTTTTGTCGACGCCGAGTACCATGGCGTTAAGAGTCCACCGCCTGAGCTGGAGGATATGGACATGGAAAGCAAACCTAGCAGTCCGGTGAAGAAAATCCAAGCACCTGTGGAGGTGCCGAAACCCGTACCGACACAAAAACTAACTGAACAGAAACCGAAAATTTCTGAGCCATTCAAGGTTGACAAACAGAAGCGAAAAAAAAAGCCAGACGATAGTAATTTAGTTCAATTTCTCAGCTCTCAATGCGGCAAATAACAATTTATCTTTACAGATCAAGCAAACAATGAACAAAAGTTTGCAAAACTCACAAGTCGTCTTAAAAGTGTGCAGAAATGCCTGCAAAGGGAGTTCTCTAGCCGACAGAAGGCATTGATGGAGTACGAGCATTCATTACAGCAGGAGCGAGACAAAGCTCTTATGGAGTACTTTACGAAGTCCACCGAACAAATATTGTCGACATCATTTAGCATACTGGGACAGTTTGCAACGGTGAACGCCAAATAGTTTTTAAGCAAAGCGCAATTTTAGTAAATAAAATATCTATAGGATCGGTATTGGTATACAAAGTGGTTTATTAATCTTCTGCTTTTTCTGGAGGTGGTCCACAAGGTTGGAGCATCCTTTCCATTATATTGAAACGTATACGAGCCTTGGATTCGTTCTCAGCTATAGCGAAATAGTTCAGCATGTCATAGTGACCCAGGTAGCTTGCCAGTGAGTCTCGCTGCTGGTTGGTTAACCATTCGTATTTTGTTGTGTCTGCATGACCGGTTCCGATGTACTTACTTTGCAAATGTTCAAGCTGACTGTGAATGTTATATCGATCACCCATTGTAAGAAATTTTTATAATTCTGATTGATTACAAGTTGCTTTAAGTTTTTTTTAATTCGTTTTGGAAGTACAAGTAGAAGTAGGTAGTGCAATTTGTTTGTAGCAGACAGCTGCAGTATATTGAACTTTTATTTCACGAAATCCAGGGATGTTAAGTTTATTCGTTCAGTTCAGGCAACTAATTCTTAAGGGTGAACGTCCATCAGCTACGTCTTATTGTCGAAGAATGTACAAGTTGGTATTATATACACATAATTGTGTGAATAAAACGCAGCAATTGCATTTATTCAGAAGATATGTCAAAATAAAATTATCGAAAAAGTGGAGCAATGGATTTTTACTTAAATAGCTATCAACAAAACATGTAACCCTGCCATTTTTTGCTAACCACTTTTTTAACTACTTTGGCAGGCATAGCATACACTGTATGGCTGTAGGTTTTTTTTTTCAAAATAAATAATAATATTTTCCCAGGAAATTGTCAGTTATCATTCAAATAATAACTGACAGCAAATATTTTGTTTCAAAATGATGAAGTGATGCCAAATTTTTATAGTTATTTTCCGATCACCTTACGTAGAAGCAGAATGATGTGACTGTCGTATTTGACTATCACCAAAGCGACTATCAACGATCGCCTTACGGGATTCCACCCCAGTACTCTAACTCCCTCTAAGTTTTCATTTTTTTGCGTATAAATAAATAAAACGTTATCGATGTGCTATGTTGCGATCTCACGTTTAATTGATCTCATAAGCTTGGGCCGTCCTAGATTGCGGGTGGACCAGAGATGAGTCAATGAGTCAAACCGTGTTGCAAAACGTGTGTATGCTTCTTGAGCGGATTCTGACTTCAAATCGAGAAGCGAAATTCTCTCCTCAAAATCAACAGAAGAGTATTTTTTGTGATAATGGAACAGTTTCAGAAGTGATTTTTTTTCGGTTCCTGACTCTCCGACATAACTCACACTTACCTAACCCACAGAAACCGAGCCGTGCTTTGGATTCGGTTTAAGGTGGCATTTTACTACTCGGTTTTCGGTCAGTTCGTTTGGTTCCATCTGCTTCCGCCAACTCGGTTTGATACAAATCCCACTCGGTTTAGTTGTAACTCGGTTTGAACCGGTTTACGAAACCGAGTCGACACAGCACTAGTTTGATCTCCAATTGTGCAGGCCACCTAAGCTCAGATGTGGTATTTCAAGCTCTTCGTCAAGGACCACGTCACTGTATTATAATCTTTCAATAGGTCCATCGTCCTTTTTATAATATAACCTTGATATAAGAGACCTGGAAGATTCCTTAGTTCGAAGAAACAAGTATTGGCAAAGAAACTGCAATGCTGAACCAATAATGGTTTCAATTTCCATGACAGAAGGTACAATTAAGTCAAATGTATTCGCTTTCAGCTGGGTGTCTATCTCAAATTCAATATGTAAGCTCAGCAGCTTTACATTTTCAAACATTCACTGTTACTTTTGACAGCCACTGTATAGCTCCTAATTTATTTATTCGATGCACATTACACTGCACTAACCTTGTAAAGATATGAATGCTATGAACTGTTCATCCAAACAAAAGAATATGCCACACTGCTTTCTAGTTCCAGAATGTAGATAGATAATCGATTTGTTTGTTTATAAAATAAATTCTTCAACACAATAAATTTCTAACACAGCATCAGTAATATTTATTGGGACTTTTTCGGATCCCAAGCCTCGACCTTTGGGCGTGTGGTACTATACGGCATATATTGGCCTAAAAAATGTATGAGTTATTCTACCTTTAAATCAAGCACATATATCCAATACACACCTTTTGTTCCAGACAGATTTTCGGAGTGATCAGCCATCCATTTGTGTTTTGGTCGGCTACCGTCACGGATTGGGGGAAGATCGGTCTACGGAAAACCAAGGAAATGTATTTGAAATTTCTTTAAAAGCGTTCTACCTTATAATGCATCCATCCAAACCAATCGGCGGGAATCTGCGAACCATCGTATTCCATGTTGACATGTTCAGAAAATTCTACCCAACGATTTCTGCCATAGAAGTAGTAGGGGTTCTCATAATATTTGTTACCATATTTATCAGTTCCTACTAGGGATCCTAGTTTTAGTTCATCGTTTCTAATAAGACAAGAAAAAGTTTGTAGACATCCAGTCCAGGTTGAAAAATCAAATTATATAAGAACCTGTAAAGTTTTAGATAGGTTTTTCCAATGCCACCGTTTTGCTGAATGATTTGGAACAATTTTGTTAAGCGATTAATACCTAGGTATTTTGCCATTTTCGTAAGCTATTGATAAATTAAATAAGTCGAAATATGAACCAGAAAATAAGATAATTCGAAATATAAATTTACCAAAATCGATGTATCAAACGAAATGTCACAACTGCAGTGCCTTTGACAGATGTCAGGTATTTGGTTGGGTTAACGCATTGTGGCGCACTTCAATGTAAATGAGGTAGAGGGTGTTCCTAAAAAGTATACTCACCTGAACCAAATATTTTATTCAAATGAAAGGTTTAGAGGAAATATTTAATTTTGTATTTAAAATTTTTGCTTTGTGGATACATTCATATATATAGCTCAACTAATGAAAAATTGTTATATGAAGATGTTTCTGTATATGTCAGTTGTAGAAATGAATATCAGCAGCATTTTCTTAGGCCCCGATGGTATCTCCAGGTTTTTGCCGAAAAAATCAACGTTGATGAATGATGTCGATTTCCATTGGGATTTTCGGATTTTGCTCTCAGATTTCAGATTTTTCGTGCCCAATGGAACATAAAACGAGATTTTTCTTCCTTCGCATTTGTGGTAGTGCGTGTTTGAAAAGTCAGCTGTTCTTAAATTGTAATTTATGCTAAGAAAATCCACTTAATTTATGTTGATATCCATTGCGGCAGCCAAATGTAATTTTTTCTCTATTTTTCACAGACTTGTCTTCAAATACGTAATTAATAACACACTTTAAAGTTTGACAAAAGACAATAAATGTTTTGGTGTTAGTGTAAGTAGGTGTGAATCTCGCTCAGATATCGAGATTCGCAAAACTGCTCTGACTCTGAAAAAAAGTGCTTTTTTTGAGGCCAATGGAACATGAATTCTGACAGCCAGCTGATTTCGAGAGCAGAAAAACTGCTCTGACTCTCAAAAAAAGTGCTTTTTCTGTCCCAATGGAAAACGACATGAAATGAAGAGTTGGCGGCACAAAATTTTTGACAGTAAAATTAAAGTTTTAAAACTTCATATTTTGTTTTACTTATTATACACGTAAATTAACTTCTATTTAAGCCTAGTATGCTGTTCCAGGAAAGCTAAAATTAAGCGCCTCTCCAATGTTTCTCTCCACCACTTCGCTTAATGCTCGCTTAATTTTGACAGTGTAAGTTCCGTCAACTTTCTACAGAAATTTATACTTTTTAAAAGAAATTATATTAATAACAACGAATTTCTTTGTGTTGAACTAACCATTCTCCATTGGTACTGTTTCGTTTGAAAATTTATTGCGAATGCCGATATATTTTCTCTGATCTGTCAAAATTTCGCTGTGGAAAAATGTATTTTGCATTAATTTGCTTGCTTAAATTCTGTAGAGAGTTTTCGTACAGCGGCTCAGATATTTAGCTTGAACTGCGTACTGCTTGGCTTAACTGCTTTGCTTAATTTTATCTTTGGAGATATTTTTGTGTGGGGGCTTAATTTAAGCGCGAGCAGCATACTAGGCTTAACTAATTGTTGAGACACGTTTTCTGATTTCATTTGTCTTCTACATATAATTTCAGCTTATTTCAATATGCCAAAACAATTTCTTGACATTTCTTATAAACAAATGGGTTTCAGGTCGACCTTCCTGGGGGTCAATTCCCGTTCCGTGATACTGTGAAATGAAAAGAGTTTTCACAAGTTCACGCTGAACTCGATTCTCGATCTATGAAAAAATGAAAACAAATGTCAGAATTTTTTCATATGATAAGTTTTTTATCACAGCCATTTCATTTGTGAAGAAGTGTGAAAACGTGATGGATACACAAAAATTAACGGGGACAAAGAGCTTCACAGATAGTTGACAGCATTTATCATTTAGTGCATTTTAGTACACATTTAGACTACTTTTTATGATGATAAGTTCGAGAATCGCATTAGGTGTAATCGTGAAGTGATAAAATGATAAACTGCTGTGAAAACTGAAATGATAAATTATTTATCATTTCACAGTATCACGGAACGGGAATTGACCCCCTGGTAAAATTATTTCTGGATGAGCCATAACTTTATTCATTCTTTTGGAACAGACCCACACTGACAGTAGTAAATGACATGACATAAGTTGTTGTAGAAGACCCCTTATCAATTTTGACAATTTGAATTTTTGTGAATCACTTTTGATTTTCATACCTATTTTCGTATTTTTTGTACCGAATTTGCTCAGTAATAAATACACTTTTTGAAGCACTGCTTAATATGGCTAAAAATACTTCCAGCTATGCGTTCCGTAAAATTGATGTCGATCAATACAACGAGGATAACTTTAAAGAGGATGAAGCCGACTCAGCGGTGTCAATGGGACCGGATGAGAACGAAATCACTAGCCTGCTAACCCAAGGGAAACACATAGATGCGCTAGTTAGCGTCCTCCAAAGTGCACCACTACGTTGCAAGCAGCAGCATGTTAAAGTAAGACCGTAGTGAGTTATCTTGTTAAATAGTTATTCATCTGTCTTTTGCAGGACCACGCCTTAAACGTAACACTCAGGGTTCTATTGTCCATTAAAGCCTCCCAAATGGACACAGCTATTGATACACTAGATCAAAATGACTTGTTGGACATATTGATGAAGTATATTTATCGTGGGTTTGAAATACCGTCGGAGGGTTCCAGTGGCCATCTGTTGCAGTGGCATGAGAAAGCATTTGCAAAAGGTGGTGTTGGTTGCATAGTTCGAGTTTTGTCGGACACCAACAGAGCTTAATTAGATGCTGGACGTGCTAGTGAAATCGAGAAATATCATGTCCAGAAAAATAATTGAATTATGTAGGATGCTAATTTTTTTTTATATTTCAACAAAAGCTCGTGGAGCTTTTACAAGCAGAAGTATTAACATCAACTTGGCGTAAAAAACAGAAACTCTGTTAAAACAAAGTATTTTCTTTTTGATTCATAATGTGTAAGCAATAGTCTGAAATTGAATTCCACTAAAAATATATTATAATGCAAAGGCAAGATATACCTACCTTACCTATCTCTTCGTTCAAGAGAAACGATCAAATAAAAGGAATATTGCGAACTATATATAGGTATCTATACTTTATGATCTGTGAATTCTTGGAAACTGCGTTGGGCTGTTTACAAAATAGATGTAAAATTATTGCGAAAAACCGTCCGGGGAACCTGACCCCCGAAATAAATGTGGTTTGTATTAGTCGCCATATATTGTCTATTAACTAATACATACGCCGTTTGTGATCTTGGTTATATGCAAATAAAACCAAAGACAAGGCTTGAAATAAAACGAAGCAATTTAATATGTTATTCCCGTAGCAGAAATTGATTTGAGAAGCAATCACAATTCCAGAGAAAGTATGATTTCCGGCTCAACAACATACTCACACTTAGTGCCCACTTCCGCTATGGGCAAAGTTGCTGGCAGCGTTGATAGTTTTATCCTTTCAATTTGAAATTATTCGCCATTTATTTTAATTGTTTATTTATTTGTAATGCTTAAAGATATTATCTTACAAGTTTATCTTAATAAATTTAACAATTTTATATTAAAGACCCTCAGGTTGTGATCTTATTGATATTACTGGGTAGTTGTTGGGAATTCAAATTTTGCTTTCCTTCAAATTTCCTCTCCGTGTTCTTAATTATAATAAAATGCACAAAGCGTATGCGCGAATGGGTTTGTGCGTATAATACAAATTTCAACAATATCGCTGGGAAAGCGCTCAAATTAAGCTGCAGACTGTAATTTGTCGAAGCCTTTGCATCAAAGTATACAATATTTTTTATTCAAAATCACTGCAATTATATTCTAAATAGTTATATAAAATATATTATATTTGCTATACTTAAAATCACTTTGGGCTGCATTTTTTCACTGCAAATTCGGAAATCATTGAGCATCGTGTTCCGTTCCTGAGTCAGCATCCGAGCCAACATCCCAGCCTGCTTCAAACTCGGATTGTGTATCTGTTTCAGAATCCAAACCAGAATCCAAAGTCCAGTCTTCATCAGAGTCCCAGTCTGAATCTGTGTCTTCTTCTGAATCAGTGTCGAAAGCAGGTACCGGTTCAAATTCTACTTCTTGTTTTCGCCTCAGCAAACTGACCTTGTAAATAGCGTCCGCATACTCCTCTTTGACTCTAGTAAGTGTTTCTACTGCAGTATCCATTAGCATTTTGTAGTTTTCTTGAAGTCTTGCAATTCGACTTAGCCGTTCTTTGACAACTGGATGTGCATTAAGGGCCATAATATTCATTTCAATATTAGCTTCCATATCTACCATGTTGATAAAGAATCGTTTGGTTGGCTCAAGTTCAGGCGTTCGGTTCTGTATCACTATTTCAAAATAAACGCCCGCAAATAGCCGGTGCACTCTTTCATATAAGTTGTTCACACGCTCGATTACAAAATTTGGACTCGCCATGTTCCAACTTA
The DNA here is from genome assembly GCA_949126925.1 of Cheilosia vernalis. NCBI lineage: Eukaryota > Metazoa > Arthropoda > Insecta > Diptera > Syrphidae > Cheilosia > Cheilosia vernalis. The sequence continues at coordinate 12,704,043 of OX421362.1, forward strand.
ACTTAACTTGGATGTTATCAGTTTCGTGTATAACTTTGACTGATTGCCTTTAATGAAATATGCTCGGAATTTATAGAAAGGATAGAGTTCACGAAATTGGACATTAAACAATGAGTGCAGGTACCTGGCTTATGTATAGAGCAATCCCTAATGATAGTATTTCCTAGGAAATTTTAATATTGCTTAGCAATAAAACAATTACCACATTAATCTACCTGCTCTAAACGTTGAATTTACGGAATTTTGTATAGAAAATATATTTAGAGTCGAAACGAATAAAAATTTAATGGTAATATCAAATCAAATAATAATTTAATTATCAAATCACTAATTTTGTTCTTTTTCAATTTGGCCTCATATTTCACAATAAATAAAACCAAAATGCAAAAATATTCCAGCGACCTAGGAATCCCCGACGATTTCTCAGCTTTAAAAAACCACGTTTTCTTTTATTCTTTTTATATGCTCTATCGGACAAAGTCACAGTTGAGTATCATTATTTTCTATCCCGGTTAATTCGACTTTATCAGGGCACAACTTTATATGGTCAGGCTTTCCGCAAAGATTTGGGTAATAAAGTACATCCCCCAGAGTAAAAAGTCAACCAATTTATTATTAGGGTGGTCTAAGCTGGAATGGGCACCCCATTTTAGGTCGGTCAACTTATCTTTTTTTATGCATTGATCGATCCGAAATGGCGGAAGGCACGGGAGCGGGAGTATTTTCTCAATCGCCTTGTGTGCGATAGATGGGAAGGCTGTCGTCATCTTCATAGAAAGTCAGGCAGCCATAAAAGGCCTGAAAACACCAACAATGTAACCCTGTGCTGGGTTCAAGGTCACATCGACTTTTCGGGTAACTGCAAGGCAGACGAACTAGCCAGACAAGGAAGCGGCACGCTCCAACGCAATTTATTATTTTTTGTTCCTATTTAAGGAGGCAATAAGGATCGCAAACAATAGACGGAACAGTATAAATACCTGCGATACATCCAGACAAATATGGTCAAAAGTAGATGTTAATAGGACTGAGACTCTTTCCTCCATAAGAATAAGAGCACCGCTACAATGATTTTTGCAGGAGTTGCATGGATGAGGAGGCACAAGGCCAACTTAGGAGACTACTTTTTCGAGGACCTTAGGAACTTGTCTCGCACAGACATAGGTACCCTGTGTCATCAAATACAGTACAAGGACTCGCCTAAATGGGCTTCTGAATATACTCATCATTAGCAGTTGGTCCCACCGGCGTATAACCAGGCCGATTGCTCCAATCACCAGTCATCACTACTACCATGATTTTTGTACTATCCGCCCTATTTGAGGGTATAACCGCTAGAGTCACCACCCGTCTGTCCTAAGAAATACTGTCGACCGGTCACAGTGGTAAGGGCCGATCTTCTAAATCACCGATTGTGACACAAACCGGATTACGTCATTTTGACGAGATGTCGGAGGAATACCAACCTCAATCTGAGGATAAATCGCCTGGATATGTTTTCGACTAAGTCGGCGGACAAAACGTCACAACCATAAAGAAAGCAACAAGGAGCCCTCTAGCATGTTCGGCCTAGATAAGACTCTGACCTTCTTCCTCTTTTCCCTTCACTGTGGTATCACAAAGGACCTAATCTAATATGGTCCAAGTATGTCTTTCTAGACAGCCAGTTTCTCTAACCTATATTTTTTAGCCAGGGTATTTTGGGCGTGCGATTGCCATGGCTCCTCGTGCCTGTCAAGCGAAATATTAAGGCTCTTTCACAGTTTCAGCATCAACAAGGTTTTCTCTATATTACAGGGTTCTGTTGTTCTTATCTTAGAATCCCTTTCTTCCTGACAGAAAGGTACGTTCATTAAATAACCTCTACCCTGTAAGAAAGCCCAGTATTCTTAGCAAATAATAAATATGTCATTAGCTCTTTAAGGCAACAGACAGACCGATATTGGGTAGGTATTTTGGAATTAGTTTTATGGATTACTTCTAAGAAACAGTGGATTGGGGAGGTACCAGAATTTGAAATTCCTTCCTCCTTGGTAAATCCTATATATACCATTTCAATGCAAAACTTTGCCCATTTTGTCCCAACCTTTTAACCGTATAGCAACTATATCGGTATCAATGGGAAGTTTGAATAATTTTGTCAATTCTCCGGCACTGGTGCAATATAGTAACGTCATAAAAATCCTCAGCTCGGTTGAAAGGATGTACGAAGGAATTGCCTTTGAAATTCTATGTGAACCACGCGAGCCAGGCTCAGGCATGGCGTATCGATACATTATTGGCGAGGAAGCAAACAGCAAAAAAAATGTAGTCAATAAAGCGCGTTTTCATCATAACGGATCACTCAATCAAAGAATAATGCGGGCCAAAGATATTCAAAAAAGATACGAACTGTTGTGGAAAAAATCAACTAGTGTACTAAACAAGATCAAAGACCACTATAAGGGAAAAAACTACAAATTAAGCCTGATTAAGACGAAAAGAAGATCGGAACTAGGAGACTGTTCACGTCCAAAGCAAAAACCTCCTCGCTCTACGTGTCCGAGGTTTGAATGTCAATGCAGTCAGTATTTGTCCTCTCTTCCCGATTTTAGTAGCAGTGTTGATGAGGCTGGCCGCTTAGAGGGTGAATCGCTGGTAGATTCAAATGGAGTGCAGCAACTTGTGCAACCAAATGAGGAACGAATCAAGGTACCTAGGGAACAAAATGATGTGATCAACGGTGATAGTAATGCGGAACCGCTTAAAGTAATAAGTGTCCATTCACATGAGCACTCAAAGTGTGAGGTAAAACCAAGCAACCGCTACTGTGGAGAAATTTTGGTGAACATTTACATCGTTCTGTAACAAATAAAATAACTTAATTTATTCTCAATCTGTGTTCGTTTTTTAAAGCTAAATATTATCCGGTTCGGAAAGGGCGTTTCAGGTGCAAAAATAAACACTTTATTTCAGGGAAATGAATTTTTGTTATACATAACATAATTTAGTTATGTTATGTTAGTTTTGCTGTGCAGTGCACATAACATAATAGTTATGTTTTTTTTTTTCGCAAGTACACGTGTAAATCCTGCTCCTGACTACTGCTATTTGTAGATCCACTGCACAGCAACGAAGAGAATTAAAATTAATGATCTTGGCAGCATTAGCTGCTGAGAAATATATACAAGTTATATTTTCTCGACTTTGAAACACAACCGGCACTTTAATGTGGTATTCGTTTGGGCTTCTTCAGATTTGCCCTCAGATTTCAGATTTCGTGTGCCTAATCGAACATAAAAACGTCACTTGCTCTTTTTTGTGTTGATATTTGTGCGATTTCAATATGTGTAGTCTTGGACACTTTTCTAAGCGATTTCCATTCACTAGTTAAATTTTGTATTAAAACATTAGAAATATCCGTCCCGATTGATTTCTAAATATTTATACATAAATAATTCACAAAAATAAGTCAAGCCAAGCTTATGTGGTAATCGATTGGGCGCTCTCAGAGCAATTTTTATGTTCGTTTGGTACAGGAAAAAGCAATCTTTTTCAGATTTCAGAGCACTTTTGCGAATCTAGATATTTTCTTATGTGGTATTCGATTGGGCGCTCTCAGAGCACTTTTTTTCCTCTCAGGGCAATTTTTATGTTCGTTTGGTACAGGAAAAAGCAATCTTTTTCAGATTTCAGAGCACTTTTGCGAATCTAGATATTTTCTCAGATTTACCAATACAAGTGCGTTTAAGTTTGACAACTGATGGAGTTTGTTTACATTTTCAGTGATTTTTTTCTCTAGCAAAGAAAGGCATTGCATCGGGTGAATCTATTTTTGTAAATTACTTATGTACCCAAGACCGATTTGGAAGCAATTGTTTCCAAAATAACTTGTGTACGTCCTTTGCGAAGCATACACGCAGGCTTTATAGAGGGATATGAAATTAAGTTTCGTTAAGATCTCTATAAGACCTCTAAAAATGAGTGAGGAGATGATGGAAAGTGTATTGCTTCGGTAAAGCTTGTGGTTGGAACTGGAAGTAGAAGCTTCGTTAAAGCTTCTCACAGAAGGCATTATAGAAGCAATGAAATGTCATGCAATTAACGACTTGCGATTGGAAGTCTTAACGAAATTCTGATGTATCAAGTAGTTGAGATTTACCACGGCTACATTTATTATGACGAATTAGCCTAGTGGTAGTGTATTGGAGTACTACGCAGCAGGACTCATGTTCGATTCTCAGTGCGACCCGTTGTAAGTAAAATATAAATTATATTACGGGGGGAGTATTCACTGAACGAAAATTGCAAAGAGTCAATTATAGCAGATAGATAATGTTTATTAATATGAAAAATGAAAAACAAAATAAGAAATTGAAAAAGTTGAAGAATAAAAAAAAAATATTTTTCTTTTCATATTTTGTGCTTTTGTAAAGCTTCTATAAGGTTTCTATAAGGTTTCTATTGACAAATGTACAAGTTGGCCTGCGATATCTGGTGGCAAAGAAAAGAACCCTATCAGACATACAGAAATCTGTCATCGGTAAGCGGTACATGTATTTTTGCCAAAGTAATTTATTTATTTTATAAATGAAAAACTATTTTAATTGATATAAATCCCTTGTCAGTCTAAAATCCAAGTATTGTTTATGGAAAATAAAATAACCCCGGTCAATAAATTATGCTTGAATCGTTTAAAAGTGGAATGAAAAATTTGTGTTGGTTTCGTGTAAAGAATTTGTTTATTTTTGGATTATACTCTTTTTCGACTGTTTAAAGTACTTTAAATTGTTGTTAATATTCTATTTATTATGCAGCATTAGGTATCTATTATTGTGCAGCTGACGCAACTAGCCAAGATTTATCTCAGAGTTTCTCGATATGATAATTTTGGAAGGTTTCGGCTGGGAAATGCTACTTCGAGCAAACGCGTGCAGTATGTTTTATTATCTCTTGCAATTGGCTTTAATATATCGCCTTCTTTAAAATGTAAACTACATATTTTAAAGAACTTAGGAAATTATTTTCCCATGCGAAGAACAATTTACCACTTTTTTTTACAAGGAATCGAGTTTTAAACTTCATTTGGATTTTTGTACATGGTTATACCATGTTCTCTATATGAGTTGCACTGGGGTACACCACAATGAGACACTCGATCCAACACTTTTTCTTTATTTTCCAACACTGTAAACTATTTAGAAATTTATTTGTATGTTTTTAACTAACAAATGCATTTATTTGCCACAATATTTAAATATTTAATCTCGCTTAGCTTCTTTTACGTATATTTTCTCGCTGATCTGTCAAACTTGTATGTCTAGTAGGGTTCAAATTATAGCCGCTAGGGTACACCCTCCATTTCTCAATAAGGTTTCTATAAAGTTTCTATAAGGCGTCTATAAGGTTTCGGTAGTGCCCTACCTGTATAAAGTGCGCCAAATATGTTTCTTATAGGTCTTATGCAGTTAACATTGCGGGAGGGGAAATAGCTTCGATAGCGCCTTACCGAAGTAAAATTGTTACTTGGGATATAAATATTTAGAAATCAATCGGGACGGATATTTCTAATGTTTTAATACAAAATTTAACCAGTGAATGGAAATCGCTTAGAAAAGTGTCGAAGACTACTCATATTCAAATCACACAAATATTAACACAAAAAAGAGCAAGTGACGTTTTTATGTTCGATTAGGCACACGAAATCTGAAATCTGAGGGCAAATCTGACGAAGCCCAAACGAATACCACATCAGATTTACCACTACAAGTGCGTTTGAGTTTGACAACTGATGGAGTTTGTTTACATTTTTAGTGAATTTTTTCTCCAGCAAAGAAAGGCATTGCATCGGGGGAATTTTTTTTTGCGAATTATTTATGTACAAATATTTAGAAATCAATCGGGACGGATATTTCTAATGTTTTAATACAAAATTTAAGTATTGAATGGAAATCGCTTAAAAAAGTGTCGAAGACTACCTACACATATTCAAATTGCACAAATATCAACACAAAAAAGAGCAAGTGACGTTTTTATGTTCGATTAGGCACACGAAATCTGAAATCTGAGGGCAAATCTGAAGACGCCCAAACGAATACCACATTAGTATGCTGTTCCAGGAAAGCAAAAATTAAGCGCCTCTACCCTCTACAGTCTACAATATTTCTCTCCACTACTTCGCTTAATGCGGCTCGCTTAATTTTGACAGTGTAATGTCGATTTCCATTGGGACAGAAAAAACACTTTTTTTCAGAGTCAGAGCAGTTTTTCTGCTCTCGAAATCAGCTGGCTGTCAGATTTCATGTTCCATTGGCCGCAAAAAAAGCACTTTTTTTGAGAGTCAGAGCAATTTTTCGAATCTCGATATCTGAGCAAGATTCACATCTACTTACACTAACACCAAAACATTTGCCTTTTGTCAAACTTTAAAGTGTGTATTAATTACGTATTTAGAAGACCAGTCCTTGAAAAATAAAGAAAAATTTACATTTAGCCGGCGCAATGGATATCAACACAAATTGAGTGGATTTTTATAAGCATAAATTGCAATTTAAGAACAGATGACTTTTCAAACACGCATTACCACAAATGCGGAGGAAGAAAAATCTCGTTTTATGTTCCATTGGGCACGAAAAATCTGAGATCTGAGAGCAAATCTGTAAAATCCCAATGGAAATCGACATTATGTCTGTCAAAAAACAAAACTGTCTTAGCACAGTTGTTTGACTTAAGTGGTACTTTCTAAAGAAATTGCTAAATTCTAAAAGGTAGGTACTGTTGATTTGCTTTCGTTTGAAATTTTGTTGCGAATACCGATCTGATCTGTCAAAATTTATCTGCGGCAAAATCTACATTAATACGCTTTAGGTACTTTAATTTCTGTAGACAGTTTTCGTACAGTGGCTAACAAATTGAGCTTGAACTGCGTACTGCTTGGCTTAACTGCTTTGCTTAATTTTATCTTTGGTTACATTTTTGTATGGGGGCTTAATTTAAGCGCGAGCAGCTTAAATTTGGGACCACCAGATATTTGCATTAATAATCAATTGCCTTCTTAGGATCTTAGGTCGAAGTAACACCGGTTGAAGGTTTAATTCCTTCGCTTGATTTCTGGTGTGATGTCATTTTTTAGAGTTTATAGTGGATCCGAGGTAGACAAAGTCCCTAACTACTTCAAAGTTATAGTTGTATATCATGACGTTGTCCGTTTCGTCTATGTTGTGTGTTCCTTATTGTTGATGGCATAATTATTTTGTTTTGTCCTCATTCACAACTAAACACATTTTTGTCGTTACTGGCACTTGGAAACGCAGAAATGACAGTCCGCTGTGTTCTGCCCAATGATGTCGTTAGCGAATGCAAGCAGTTATACTGACTTTTGGAAAATTGTGTCCCTGATGTTAGCTTTCTAGTTTCGCACAATTTTCTCAATAATAAAAGTCACATAACAGTGACATTGAAGGTATCGTCGAGATTGTTTCCGACCTTTATGGAGCAGCGAGTGTTCTCCATCGTCATTCTTCACAATCTGACAAGTTGAGCAGGGATACGAAAACTAGATTTGGCTCTGTACATTGTTCAACTCGTCTCTATGTGAATGCTGTCCAGATTTGTTGTGAATATTTGGTCGGTTGTTGACGCACCATGCCTTAAACCGCACTGGTAGGGATCAATCAAATCGTCAACGAATGATTACAATGATGAGGCTCCATTAATCGGACATACTCGTACTTGAATCCGACCAAAACTTCGACACGAGGTAGTGTATGCTCCTTAAAAAGTCGAATACGATGACTGAATTAAAAAGCTCAATAGTTAGGTATTTAATTATTATTATTGAAGTATTTAAAGCAGGGTATTTTATTTGCATAAAAATGCCTGTCCATGGTAGTATAGTCTAAAACTAAAGCCTAATAACACAAACTCCAAAAATGTCTATCCACGAACTATTCCAAACCACTTAAATACGCCGCAAGGACAGTGAAAATTATCGAGTATTTTCTGGACATGCTACGGACATTCCACTCAGTTAAAGAAAAATATAAGCGACTTTTGTGAGTCTACTTATTGAACGAGAGTAAACAATTTTGGAAAAATTATCCAAAGAAGACGTAAGGTTCCAGAATAAAACTCTACACAACGTAAATAAAATGTGCAAGATAATAATACAGTCGAACTTCGATAACTCGAACCACCACTTGCCACAAAAAAAATTCGAGTTATCAAGACTTCGAGTTATCAAGTAAAATACAAAATTGATTCTCTAAACAACTAACAATATCTACACACTCCACTGTTTATACGAATCTTCAACTCTGTGTTTTGTTTTGTCTTCCTCTTATTTTTTTCAATAATTCAAAAAAATATAGCAACCTGGAAGAAATTTGAAAATGTTTACTCACACATACGAAAATTACGATTTTCTACACGGTATGTATAAGGAACATTCAAACTCAGTGCCCCCGAAAGCGATGCATTATAAAACGAACTTGTTAAAACACGCAGAATTAGGGAATTCCCCTTCAGAATTTGGGATTTCCCCCTTTAGAATTCGACTTATCGAAGGTGACGCCAAATAATCTCTTCGAGTTATCAAGACATTCGAGTTATCAAATACAAATTACATGCAAATTTTAGTGTTGGCGCTATTGCCAACCAATTTTATTCGAGTTATTAAATATTCGAGTTATCGAAGTTCGACTTATCGAAGTTCGACTGTAATTATAAAATTCATAAATGTATATCTAACTCGCTGTATACTGATAGAGGGCAAATCATATTTTATCCAGGAGACACAATTTAAAAAAACAACAAAATTAGCCAGGACACTTTTATGGACGCATTGCAATTCTTAGAATCGCACTACCCAACATGTTAGGCAAGATTATGCGGTGGTCCAATAAATATTATATAAGATAATTAATGGGTCATAAAACCCTTCGGTATTGCTAATTAGTTTAATATAAGGTAGAATCCTTTGCTACCTAGTAAAGGATACGTAACGTTATCAGGTGTGCAATTTTTTCATATAAGAACAAGCTCAGAGCGATTACGCACCACAGTTTCATTCTTAACACAAAGCTATACAGTTCGAAAATGAATCCCAACAACGACACATGCCAAGAAGAGCAACAGGAAAACAGTTTTCGAGCGTTATACGAGCAAGCAAAACGTATGTGGAAGGATCTTGTCTTCGAAATCTTACTCGAGCCTCTTGATCTCCAATCGGGTGAAATAGCAGAGCGGCGCATAATAGACTTTCGCAACTGTAGGAACGATATCAATAAACCGAGGAATGTCGACGGGCTTCTTCCATTGAATGAGCTAGCTGATGAGCTACCACATTATAACAAGCTGTTGGAATCATCAAATCAAGCAATAGACCTTATCCAGGAGGAGTGCAAGGATCGATACAAAATCACGCTTCTAAGAGTACTATACCAACAGATCAGATACGAAGAAGACTCCGATTCTGAACATGAATATGAATCCGAACCTGACTACGAAGATTATTCTACAAATACAGAAATGGAAACAGATTCCGATGAACAATATTCGGAGCCAGAATGGGAAGAAGAATGGGAGTCAGATTCAGGACGAGAGACGGAACCAGATCAAATTATAGGATCGTCTACTGAATCGGAGGTTGAATATGAATCAGACTGGGAAATCGACTCCGGGCGGCAAAGTGAATCAGAATCTGAGTGGGAGTCCGATGTGGAAGAGCTGCACTACGAAGAAGAATCAGACCCAAGCTATGAAGGTCCATCATCAAGTGATGATGATGAGAGTTGCTATGAGGAATACCCTCAACTTGTATTTCCCTATGCGGATATGCTTATAATAGGCCCAAACGAAACAAGAGTCTCAAGGCTTGACTTTGAAGCAATTCCATGGGACAGCCCGGTGGAAGCGACCAAAGCGTTGTTGTCGTTAATTTTTGGAGACTACATTCTTGCAACAAGTACACCCTTCCGAAGAGCATTACCGGAAGTCGAAGGACCGGATAGAGAAGAAGATCAATTAAATCCACAACACATAGCGGACATTGTTGGTCTCATTTCCATACACTACAAAATTAGCCAGCAAGAGGTGCAGTCAATAATACAAACCAAATGTGCGGAAGCGAGAAATGTATATATATTGAAAATGTTTGAGAAATTAAATTATTAATACTTAACGAAGCGACTAGTTTCTATGAGGTCAACAACTGAACTTGTACTTATACCCGCCGTTTGCAGCTGCATTTTATTGTGTTCCAAATAATAAATTTGGTTGCATTTAATATATAACAGTCCGTGCTAGCAGCAAAAAGCGAAACAGCGAACTGTTTTTGACATTTCTTTCACTTTAACATTTCACAATTCGCGAATGCACCCGTCTGTTTCTAGTTGCAATTTCGAGGTTAATTTCGAACGAATTTTGCCCTCTTGTATACGTCTAGTGATCTTTTGCGGATTGTAAATAAAGACGGTCATTTCGTGTCAAAAATGTTTTCATTTGGCAAAAAAAAATATTGCATATTGTATATTTTTTTTAATCAGTAGGGAAAACCACATAGTCTAAGAGCCAGCTTAAATCTGACAACACATATTTTACGGTGGGTGAAATTTTGTCAAGCGAGACTGCTTTACCCACTAAACAAGCTATGGGTACTAGCTAGGCCCGGTCGCGGTAGGTTTAGGGTCCCTCAGGTGGGACAGGTGTCAAAATTATGTCAATTTTTAAAGTATTTTACGGCTGCTGCCATTTTAGTATGTCATAATATACCTCTACCAGAACTGAAAAATAACAATGGCTACCAATTTCAGGGGTTGTAACATCACGGCAGCCACTTTTCAAAATTTGAAGAAAAAAAAAAAAAAATTTTTTTTTAAAGTATTTTACGATTTCTTAAATTTATATATGTTATTTAATTAACTATTTTAAGCATTATGTTAAACATGGCTGCCATTTTTTCTGGTTGCAAATATCCGGCTGATGATTGGCGGGAGGTTATTTTTTCCGACGAAAAAAAAAAATGGAATCTAGATGGGCCGGATGGTTATAATTATTATTTCCATGGCCTGAGGAAAGAGGAGCGATTTTTCAAATTTTGAAAAGTGTCTGCCGTGATGTTACAACCTCTGAAATTGGCAGCCATTGTTATTTTTCAGTTCTGGTAGAGGTATATTATGACATACTAAAATGGCAGCAGCCGTAAAATACTTTAAAAATTGACATAATTTTGACACCTGTCCCACCTGAGGGACCCTAAACCTACCGCGACCGGGCCTAGCTAGTACCCATAGCTTGTTTAGTGGGTAAAGCAGTCTCGCTTGACAAAATTTCAGCCACCGTAAAATATGTGTTGTCAGATTTAAACTGGCTCTTAGACTAACACATTCAACCACCATTAAAATGAAAGACAGCACTAACATGGGGATGGTATTCTCCGAACATACCCATGTCCCTCATATAATCTACCTGTTCACTTCGTACAAATACCTGCGCGGTCAAATAAAATTTCTCAGTTGTGCATATGCCATCCGAATAGATAGACCAGTAGCCAGTACTTACATTATGCCTGAAGTGACTCCTCTCACAAGCACCTGGACTATGTCTCTGGAAAAAAGAAAACTATCTGCGAAAACCAAATCATTATACAACAACGCTATGAAAATACTCGATTCTGTGGAAAAGATGTGTGAGCCAGATTTTTATGAAATAACCGTTGAACCACAAGGCCCAGGAACGGGTGAGACAGTGCGATATACCATCGACCAGATAACTCAGCCTCTGGACAAAATCCGAAAAGTTAGTCACAAAGGTAAATGCATTGAAGTTGATTTGCTTGAAGGACGAATGGAACGAATAAAAACACTGCAAGTAAAATGTGAATTGCTGTCAAAGGAAGCTTCCGAAGGTCTTAAAAAAGTCAAAACTTGGTACAAAGGAAAACATTGTAAAATTACTCTTAATAAAAAAGGAAAAAGAATATAAATCATAAGTTAAACGTATATATCACTTGTTTTTATGTTTTTCGAATGCGGGTGGATTATTTTTTCCAATTTATTGAGCTACAAACCACTTCAAGTATTTTAAAGAAAATTTACATTTAAAGTAATTTGGCTGCGTTTTATAATTAGTTGGTACACTATTAGGAGCGTTTTATTGAACATTTATTTGAGCAGAGCAAAGTAAAGACCATCGGCACAATAAGACTGCTCCATGTATTTTTCTGTCACAATTGTGAAAAAGTGGTGTATTTTTTTGCTGGTGTAGAATGGAATGGCTAGATTCTTTAGCTACCCCTCCAAATATGTCAACTGAAAGAACTGTTCATGTGACCGATCCAGGGCTCTAATCGCGTAAGCACAAAACGATCGAACGACATCGTCTCGACGATACTTCAACTTCGTGTAACAACCAAACAACGATAATCGTCCTAACGATTGGACGATCATCGTTTTTTGTTGCTTCACGTTACTAATTCAATCGTCAAATACCCTCGTCGAAACGATTCGATTGAACGACAGCTATTTTGCAATCGCTTCATCGTTTTTGGTGCATATTTTCAGTTTTGAATAGGGAATTTCAGTTTTGGAGAAAAGTATAGCAAAATATTTAAAGGAAAACACACTTATGTTCTCTTTGGAGGTGACTCGCTCTTATCCGAGTTGTGAAAGAATGAAATCCTTGCAAAAAAAAAATGGGTTGAGTTTTGTTTTGTATTTTTTGTCTTGCAACTATATCCTAAGCAATAAAAATTCTCATCTGTTCCAAAAAATGCAAGAAATTTATTGGCGTTTTGATTGATTTAATAAATACAAATCTATATTTCGAAAAACAATAATTCTTCTGGCCTACCACACCTGTGCACACTTTAGCATATTCCATTGGGCTATGGTTGGTTCCTACACCCTTTTGGCTATCTGCGTATACGCGTACACTTTCACTTCACATTTCACTTGCCTTATTCCTTACTACCTCTCCATCTGCATTAAATTCCTTATTCACTCGAAGTGAAAAAAATGGGCCAAAATCAATGTCAATCAATAAAAAACACAGAAAAATAAACAAATTCAAGAAAAAAAACTATTTCCATACATTTTTTTGATTTTTTAGCTGTCAGAGTTTGTTTACAGTCATGTTCAAACTGTTCAAAATGAAAACGATGAACAATTCGATTGAACGATCCGACGATGATGTTATATGAAGCAAACTAAAAACGATATCGTTGTGTTCAATCGTTTCGACGACTATCGTTTCAAAAGTTACGCGATGAGAGCCCAGGACAAACAAAACTGAGACACTGAGTCAGCCAGCTGTCAGACTTAATAAAGTACCTATAAAGTTCCTAGTAAAATTCAACTTAACTAGAAATCTATTTAAGTTATCATTGCACCTGGACCCCAATTCTCAAATATTCTCGCATACGCTTATCTGTCAAAATCTTAGATGCGAATGCGAAAAACTGAAATTTGCAATTCTCAAAGTCCGCATACGAGCATTTCTCTTCTACTTATCTGTGTTTTCAATGCGGATCTCGTATACGGAATTATGAGTTTCCTACTTTAAAAAAACTGTTTCTTTTTTGATTTGTCTGTGAGAAAAAAAAGAATCAAATTAAAATATATCAAAATATTTGATTGAAAGCACTTATTGAATGATATCACATAAATATGTTCGGAAATAGTGCCAATCGTTCGGGGCTCTCGGATAGCTTGAAATATATCGATTTTATCTAACATTGAGATTGAGAATCGAACAAATGCTGAGCCCAAAATATCCACTCCAATTCCCAACCCATTTAAATTTGAATGCTGAAAATCCCGCTTTACTTTGCTTTGCTGAGATAGAAGCTCAAAAAAACACGCCTATTTTTTCACAAACTGTGAAAATCGTTTATTTGACGTACGCGTTGGTGACGAAATTTTCGATATTTGCGACCTACTGTGAATGTTTAAAATGATTTTTAGTAAAGTCCGTTTGGCGGTACTAACTCCTAATCATTTTTAGTGTCCAGACAACATTTTTCGAACTCACAATGGCGAAATTTTACATATACAAAATTGCACATCGTTTCCGATGATCAATGATTCGTTTTTTGAAATCTTTCTCTGTATCATAAATAAGTGCAATTTATTATTCTAAATGGTATTTGAAAACAACTTGAATCATTTATATCTTATATTCATTTATTTTTATTCTAATAACAACAACCGTTGGGCGTTGTATCTGGTAACTGCACAGCACATTTCGATTTGATAGTATTGCGAACCTCCTGTGAACTTACATTGTATTTGAAACAAATTAGCGGTAAAATATCGTCAATCATTTCCGGATGTAACAGATGAAGTCCTAAAATTCTGCTATTGACAGTATCCGTTGCTAGAATGTCCTAACTAAAAACTAGCTCCCAGCAAGGCTCTTGTAGTTCCGGCAGCGCATTCCATGGAATGGAATTTTTGCATTTCTACCATCAAGGACTAACATTTCCGCATTAGTATACTACATTTTTATATATTGTTCATCAATTTTAATACTGCTACGTGCTACAGATTAGCTTCTTCTTCATTGCCTTTCTCAACTTCCGAATTGTTGCAAGTAGCTCCGCTGGTTGAAACTTCATCATCCGAGTCTGTGTCGGAGTTCAAACCAAAAAATGGCGCGAGATGGTGGTCTGGTTGAAATTCATGATCTACTTCAAATGACTGCTCTAACTCCCACTCAGGTTCCATTTCTATGTCAGACTCCAGTTCGGTTTGCAGCCCTGAGTCAGATGCCCAAGTTGAATCATATTCCGACGCTTCTTGGGAGAATTGTGAAACCGATTCATTGCCCGAATCGGTAACCCATTCCTGTTCCCATTCTGGCTCAAATTCTTCATCAGATTCTAGTTCTTCTCCTGATATTGTTTCTTCAGACTCGGATTCAATTTCGACTTCATTCTGCTGTTCTGCTTGTGGAAGTTGAAGTATTCTTAAGAAAGTAACTTGGTATGTGTCCTTATACTCTTCTCGGATAATATCAATAGCTTGAAGTGCTGAATCCAATAGGCTTTTGTAGTCGTGCAGCCTTTCGATTTCTTTGAATAATTCTTCTAGTGAAAGATCTCTGTCATTATCGTCTTCGTTTGGTAGACAGTAGCGAAAGTCAATGGTGTGCCGCGCCGACTGCTCTTCTGACTCTGGATCAAGTGGATCTAGTTGAATCTCAAAGAGAACGCCTTTCCAAATCAGTTTGGCTTCTTCGTACAAGCGCTTTACGTTGTTGTAGACTGCGCTTAAACTTTCTTCTGCATCTTGTTCGTTTCGATTTTCCATTTTATAACGTCTTGATGGTTTGAGGTTATGATTTCAACTGTTGAATGTAATCGGTTGTTTCAGGACTTTATTGAAACTGCAACTGAAACGTAGTTCGACAGCAGGTAACACTGGACCCAGTTGGAGGACCAACAAATTTTGCAAACTTTTATTAGAGGTTGAAGCTAATTAGCGATTAAGCAACAGGTGAGTACCTACCTGAGAAATTATAGGGTTTCTATGAACTAAATAATAAGACCTTTGAATTTATAGCTATTAATTCTTGGAATTAAGGGCGGCACAAATTGTAGGAACTTTTTTTTATAGATATTTAGATATTTTTAACTGCAATAAGTAATAAAAATAGTTGAAAACTTGCAACAATTATGAGGTAAATATTGTTAAAGAAGAAAAAATTACAATAAAATCGACTGCGCACGGCAATCAGAATCAGAAACAGAATCTGTCCGATGTGGAAGAGCTGCACTCCGAAGAAGAAACAGACCCAAGCTATGAAGCTTCATCAACAAGTGACGGTTTGACATATGAGTCACCCGATCGCTCATTTTTGACCACCCAATTCTCAGCTAAACAAACTTTTAGCTCCTTTACGAAAACTCATTTTGGCGGCGGTTATAAAGAAATGATTTCCTTTTATTTTATGCAGCTATTGACAATACTTTAGTCAGTTTGTTTTGCTTAGGTGTAGCAATGGCCTTGCATTGATCAAAATGAATATCCGCTAATGTCGTAGCAGTTTTTCTGCTCTCGAAATCAGCTGGCTATCCGATTTCATGTTCCATTGGCCATTTTTTGAGAGTCAGAGCAATTTTGCGAATCTCTATATCTGAGCATAAGATAATCTGACATAAGATGTAGCGAACTACGTCAATTTTTAACGAAATGGAAGACTACTGGTACCTACTTTAGTTACGAACGTTACCATAATTAAACGATACACTAGGCGCGTTTTATTGAACATTTATTTGAGCAGAGCAAAGTAAAGGCCAAGGCGCATTTTTGTGTCACATTTGTCGAAAAGTGGCGTACATTGATATACTTTTTTTTGCGTGCCCCGACTTTTAGTTTTATTTGATCTAATAAATCCCACTTGCTGAAAGTACACTACTGAGATAATCACGGACACATCTAGTATGTTTAAGGACACATTTCAAAAGGTTTTAAGATGAGATGCTGTAAAGTGTCTTGGAGTGTCAAGTAGAGTCTGCATGTCTTTCTAATTATAGGGCTGGTAGCGTTCGTTTAAGACTGCCAAACCGCAAGGGGAAATAGCTTGCCGGAATCGAACGCAAAATTGACTAGAAAAGCAATTTACTTATTTTTCTGTACGTATAGCCGAGTAAGAAAATTTTTCTCTGTAGTACAATTTTTGTTTCCTTTTACGTATATAGGTTATAATTATTGCGACTTTAATCATCTGCGGTCCAAGTTAATCGATCAAATATGGCAACTAATCTCTGTGTCCGCTTCTCAACCGTAAACCACACTGTCGTGGTCGTGGTTCCAATTAGGAAAAGGTGCACATCATTTATTTGTGCAGCAATTGGTCTCATTTAACAAAAAAAAATATGTATATAAACTGTATATATATATCCAGTGTTGAGGCTTGGAGGACAGGGACATAAATTGAACATATGTTTTGAATCTGTTCTTCGACTATCACTTTGCTTCGTTTTTACAAGCATTTTACTTCGTATTATATTGCCATTTTTTGAACATGTTTGGATGAACTACTGACATCCTCATACCAATCGATTCTTCATTCCCTACATAAAATTAGCCGTCGCGTCGGAGGATTTCAATCCTTCTTTATAAGTAATTTGTATATATAGAGATAACTATTATGTAGTTGATTCTTGATTGGTTTGATACCAAAAGAACTGTACCTAAATGATGATATTTGCTTTTCAATTGCAGTCTTTGTTGAACGCGGCAAAATGCATTTACATTTATTTCGCAGGTATCACCGGCATAGGTATATATGCTTTTGGATTCTGCACAGCTATACTATACAATACATAATAGAAACCAACTAAAGAACCGTTTGTCCTTTACAAATTGACGAGCTCATTCCAGTAAGAAACTGAGCGTCAGTTTAAGACTTCACCTCGTTGGGTGCAGTTCCTATTGCGGATATCTCAATACTTTTTGAATTTCTCTATTTTTGGTCAAAAAAGAAAGTGTCTCGAATACAAAATTCTGTGTAATAATTTTGAAAAAAAAAAAACAAAACTTTTACTAAAGTGCGCGTTATTTACCTAATTCATAAAAAAAAAAAACACTAATATAATCATGCAGCAGAATCAAGTGAGTAAACGTGTATAGTGGATATGTGCTTATCTATAAGTTTATTAAATATGTACCTCGCTGTAACGATTGGTTGCGCGTATTTCTGTGTATAATAGGTATAGCTCTGTTGTGCTAGAATTTCAGCCAAAATTACAGAAATGTACGATCTTTTCACTTAACATGACAGGAACCTGTACAACGAGGAACGAGTACATCAGTTCATTGAGAGCATCTCAAAATAACACAAATTTGTTTTAACACCGTACCTATGATTTGCACTAGAAATAGAAATACGCTCGGGGGATTATGATGTTGAATCGTTCATCGATCAATCAATCACAAGCAGTTTTCTGGTTTCATTGGATTTCATAACAAAGTAAGTCCCCAAGAGAAAGGACAATATTCGTGCACGGCGCACTGTTTCCATTTCCATTTATTTAATGTCGTTTTCCATTGGGATTTTCGGATTTTGCCCTCAGATTTCAGATTTTTCGTGCCCAATGGAAAATAAAACGAGATATTTCTTCCTTCGCATTTGTGGTAGTTCGTTCTTTAAAAGTCAGCTGTTCTTAAATTGTAATTTACGCTTATGAAAATCCACTCATGTTTTGATATCCATTGCTGCAGCCAAATGTGAACTTTTCTCTGATCTTGCTCAGATATTAAGCTTCGCAAAATTGCACTGACTCTCAAAAAAAGCTGTTTTTTTGCGGCCAATGGAATATGAAATCTGACAGCCAGCTGATTTCGAGAGCAGAAAAACTGTTCTGAATCTGAAAAAAAGTAATTTTTCTGTCCCAATGGAAAACGAAAATTCATTACTGCAGGACACTATTTTTTTATGATATTTAACACAAGCATATGTTTCTGACCGATTATTTTTTAAGAAAAAAAACAGAAAAACTTTACTGGTTTTCGACGCAGTAGGTACAGTTCTCTTTGTTGAAATTCTGCGTCTCAAAATGAGCGAAATTTGAAGGGTGTAACATGTAACATTATGAATTCTTCACCCAATTGGAGGCCTCCGGGCAGTTTGTTTGTTTGTCTATAGTAAAAACATAGTTTATAGATAATAGAGAAATTTACGGGTGATGGAATACTAAATCCCCTTTATCAATCCTTATATGAAACTTTTTTTTTAAGTGTAAGTAAAGAAAACTTATTCTCTACTATATCCCATCTTTAGCCTTTTAAGAAACGAATTATTGAGCAGCCGATCCTTATTTCACATCAAATGGCTTATGTGAAGTCTTCTGTACAACAACATCTCCTCCAAGAGAATAGACCGCAGCAGCAGTACTATCAATATGAATCGATATCTGAAAATCGGCCACTGCAACAACAACAATACCAACAACAACAGCAATACCAAGAGCAATACCAACAACAACCCGCCCAACAACTACAACAACAACAGCTCGTACAGTATCATCAACCAATACTGCGACAACATCTTCTGCAGCACCAACATTACCAACAGCAACAATACGAACAACCACAACAGCTCTTCCAACCAATTCAGCCACCACAACAGCAAATGATCAATATTGAGAAACCAATGACCCTCAATGCATGGACCCAGACTAGGAATGAAGATTTCGCTTCATCGTCTAACAAAAACGAAATAGCGCTGTTGGCAAAAATACGAGAACTAGAGCAAAGTCTACGAGCCCAAACTGATTTTATAGTTCAACTAAAAAAGGACGGCTTTAGGACGCCGTCCCCTCCGCAAGATGTTCCAAATTCCACAACTATAACCCCAACTTCAGTAAAACACGACGGCACTAGGTACCGCATACTCGCCCAAGCAGACGAGGAGGTCAGTAGCGCCTCTCAAATTGAGATAGAACTCAATGATGACAGTATCTCCCACAATCTCAACTATTCCACGGATTCCGATCGTTTGGAAATTTGTCTTAGCGATGACAGCGAAATGAGCCCTCGAACACCAGAAGGCAGAATGGAAATTGACCATTCACATCCGGGCAGGCCGGACTTGGAAAATGCAACTGTATCCATTGGACCGCGTGGCACAAAGATTCCGGTAAGCGCCTACGAACAAATGAATTGGTCATCATGTTCGCTAGCAACGAGGAAACTTCTAAGTCTAATTTTTGATCGGAAGACCTTGGCAACTCACTCAATGACGGGCAAAGCTTCGCCCGCATTCAAGGATCTGGATAAGCCTATTAAGGATAAACTAGATCCGGACGCAATCCAGGATATCATATTTATTGTGTCGAAGAAATGCGGCGTTCCACAGAAGGAAGTACGCTCTGCAATAACAACCAAATGTGCAGATGAGAATAAGTTGAGCAAGTTGCAGGCATTGAAAATAATAGACTATCCCGATGCGAAGAGACCGATTTTAAGGGATCTTAACGGAATGAATTCTGAAGAGTATTAGTTAATTTCCACGGTATCGCCTGCGGTGGATGTGATTTTTTTAAGATTGGGTGCAATATGCCTATTGGGGAAACCGAACACCCAGAGACAAAAAATCGGTTAACGCACCACAATGCATACCTCTTGGGTGGTGTGGAAATGCATGGAAGCCAAACGGTACTTGTGAGTGCCACAAGAAATTGTTTAAGAGACATTTTTTACGAATTTTACAATAAATTTTGCAGAAGTCATAAAGTTTTTGAATTAAAATAAATTTGTTTTAGTGAAAAAATGGCCGTGCACTCAGTGTCAGTTGGAAATGCGGCAGAGGCAGTTTTCTGTTTCAACTAAATAAATATACCTACCGCAATAAAAATGTCCAAACAGGAATGCAGTCACTTTCGCTATAGATATCACAAATCAAAAGCAGCCGAAATGTTCCCCATTAGGTACCTATACTTTGACATCTCTACGCGACTAGCTCCATTCTGAATCAGTCGATAAGTTGTACCGAAACAAAATATATGGCCCATACTTATATAGTTCGACGTATTTTGTGTTAATGATTATCTGTAATTTCTGACTAAATTCTCTCCCTGAATCCTGAACAGGAAGCTTCTTTCAAACACTGCATGTCAAAAGTTTCGATGACAATTCATTGAAAATTTGCCTAAATGGGGCCCAAAATCATTTCAAATAAATAATTAGCTCAACAGCTGGGTACCTATGTATATTGTAAAAATCCCCAGGCGTAATTTCTCGAAACGATTCGTGGGTTTTAATTTTTTGTTGGACACACAGAGCGCCTTACTAACAACAAATTTTAGTATCGCCTTTAAATTGCGAAATTTCTATGGAAAATATAGCCATAGTTAAAACTAAGAATGTTTATTGGTAAGGCCCGAAATTGTTAGTCCCTCCTTTATTCTTAGAACTAAGGTTGGTTTCAAGGAAAACAATAATTCCCAACAAATCGTACTTGGACCTAGGATGAAAAACATTGCATTTTGCATTACCTGTTTGCAGGGCCATAAACTAATTTACAAGATACCTACAATTCGCGAGATCTTTCTAATCCTGGTCTTATCTTTTTCTACGTATAAATTTATGTAGACATGCGATAATAAACGAAGAGCAAAAACAGTGTCATAAATGAATGGAATTCAATGTTGTCCTACGGCGGGTTGTCCTTTTTCGTTTTGTGATGTTGTAGGCAAATGAACTAGGCAATGGTATTTCTTTGTTTCTGCTGTTCTTTAGAAACCATATTCGTTAACTGAAATATAGATAGCATACACTACACCTACTTCGTGAAAATTGTATTCCGTGCGATTACACGATCACCTAGTGTCTCTCCACATTGTACTACAGTTGTATGTGTGCATTTAATATAAGTTTCAGGTAAACTCATACTACACAGTATTTAAAATTTAACAGCAAGGCTGGGATATCCCATCCATGGAGCGATATTAGCGTGCGTTTTTTCATAGCCCATTGAATATTACATTCCGGTGATAGCACTTTTTGGCACCCTTCACATTTTAATTCTTATACAACTACTACCATCTAGAAATTCACATTTGAATTGAACCCTAAGCATTTTTTAAACAACTACCACTCACCTTTGCGATCTTATTAGGGAAAGGGAAGAAAAAGCAGTTGCCAGTTGGTCTCACTCAGCTGTGAAGCAACAACAATTCTCATAGGACACTGGGTATTTGCCAGAGTATATCCATTAATGAGTAGGGACACTCTCTCTACATATGCATTTGCTACTACCACAAAGCAAAATGCAGAAAAAATCGTACAATAAGTGGAAGCAGGTCGAAAGAATACTTTTTACCTGAATACAACGACTGCTTGAGAAGAAAAGGGTACGCAACACATTTTACATGAACCACTACATGGGGCTTGCTGTGTACGACGAACGATTGTGGATTTTTTCATAAAGCATTTTTAAAGGCGGCCTGGAGTGACTGTCAGTGTGTTAGTATTCTCTCGGTATGAATTTTTATGATCAGGTAACCAGCTTTGCTTTAGTAGAATTGGTAATATTTGTATTTTTTGCCCTTGGTTATTGATTAAATGGTCTTTTTTATGGACATGAAAAAGAAATGTTTCATTCTATATCACGAAATTCAACCCTTTTGCTTTGTTACGACTTCGTTAATAACCATTTTTTATGATTTGAAGTTTTATTGCCACCACTTTTTAGGTAATATATTTCATAGCAGATGGTCACACTAATTACTTAGGTTGGCTGTAGAGGGGATTGTTTACATTTTTTTCGCACGTATTTTTAAAGGCGGTCCGAAGTTGGATTGTTATCAGTCGTTCATTAACATCAATTGACGAAAGAAAGGGTGTTCCGTGTCAGTGCGTGTAGCAAACAATTAAAAGTAGTGAAATAGTGAATTTGAAGTGCAAGTTTGCATAGTTTAAAAACTCCAAATAAAATAATGGGAAAACATTATTTTAAGTGTTTGGCATGTGGGCGAGAGGAGAAAAAAAATGTTGGAGTTAAATATTTCAAAATACCGGATAATAGTGAGAGGTAAGCAATATAAGTTATAGATCGGGCAAGAACGAATATAAAACTGAACTTGATTATAAAACTGTGAACTTTGGTATTGATAATACATTCTACTATTTCGCAGGTTATATTTTAAAAAAATACCGCCTAAACCACAAGTGTGAGTTAAAATTGAGTCCGCAACTTAACGTTTCCTCCCTTTTTACAGATTTTAAAGAATATGAAGATGCGAAAATGACACGGCCTAATCAAGAATTTTTAAACTCGTTAGAGAATCTTGAACAAAAATTTATTTCTTGTTTTGCAATTATGTACTACCTAAATAATAATAATAATAACCACGGGGCATTGGCCAATTGGCGACCATACTTGGATCCCACACAACCCTCATTGCCGCAGTTGCGGAAATACAAATGAGAAAGAAACTCTCTGCCATTTCCTCTACAAATGTCCGGAACTAGCAAGAGCCAGATTGCGGACACTGAACCAAACTTTTTTTGACGACCTTAGCGACTTTTCGGGTAAAGGGATATTAGATATAATCCGTTTCCTCAACTCCACAGGTTGGATACAAGTATATAATGCATTACACCCCTTAAAAACCATCATAGTGCTACTTAGGTTAAAAGATGGACCGCCACTTCTACCTACCTACCTACTACCTAAATAATTTTGAGGGGGATATTTTTAACTTTTTGAAAAATGAATTTCATTACAATTGTTGCAAAAATCAAAATAAGGAATTTCTCATATATTTTACTTCCGAGTACGGGTTTACTTTATTTTAAAACAGTTCAATAAAAATAACAAAAAATGTACCAACAAACAAAAATATTTAAGTGTAGCACACTTGTGAATATATATTGGGCCTTACCAATAATCATTTTTAACCTTCACACTAAATATTTCCGAGGTCACAATATGCAATTTTGTATGGAAAATTTCGCCATTGTGAGCTCGGAAAATTTAGTCTGGACACTAAAAATGATTATTAGTACCGCAGATTAGATATAAAATGTTCAATAAGAAATATTACAAATTGATTTTGCTTTTTTTTTTCGTCACACCCTGTACCACATTTTGAAATAATTCAACTACTCTTCCATCCCTCTTTTACTAGAGCACTTTTATTGCCGTCTATTTCTCGTGTATGTGTACTGCAAATTGTAAACTGATAAGAAACACGTGGAGAGTGTCCCTACTCATTAATGGATATACTCTGGTATTTGCAAGCCGGTATTGTGGTATTGTATAAAAGCCCTATATGAATAATAATATAAAACAACTACCAATGCATGATGTTGCATACAAAAAAAGGACAAGCAGAAAGAAGTCTACCATCTATATCTATACCATATCATAATCAGCCATCCCTGCTGTTTGACTATTATCATGTTTTGGAAATTCCACGATGAATGAGTTGTGTACTAAATTCCTGTTTTGCTCGGCAGGCCAGCGTGCGTAATTCACTTCCTACCTGGGCTATCCTACATCTATGTATTTTGTCCCTTTTCATGCTTTCGCTTCAGTGTAGGTAGGTATAGAGGTATACACAGCAAAGGACATGCATTTGTAGATATTTTTTTTTTTTTCGCTTTGTCGTTTGGGAAAAACTGGCGCGCAAAATGTTCAGTGAACAGTGAGTACTTTTTAGTTTTCACCAAACAGAACAGAGAAGAACAAATCCATCTAAAAATTCATCTTGATCCTTGACAAATGAGAACTCAGTTTAAGAGTGGCTTTAGATCGAAGCGGTTCTACGTGCATTTAGTACAGCATTATATGAAAATTGTAGCGATAGTGATATTAGAAAGTGCAAACTGTGAACAATAGTTAACAAAATGGATCAAGCTCCTGTAAGTACCACTTTTAAATAAATCCTATTGGAAATACTTATCAGCACTTGCGTGAATTGGCTATTAATGATTTACATATTCGTATCGCGTATGATAGAAATTCATTGCGTCCTTGATATTGGGTGGCAATCACATTAGATTATAAGCTGGGATTCTGTTTGGATAATACAACTCCCAGCTATGTTTCGATTGGGTGTATCCAATATAGCAGATGGGAAATCAGATTACAGGTTGTTGGAGATTTATATTCCAATCCATATTCATTAAACAGTCCTCATACATTTTTTGATACAACAGTTTTTATACCTTTATATGAAATAAATATTTATTTAGTGCTATTGTAAAATATCGAGAGGGAAAGGGTGGACAGGAAATGAACCACAAAGAATATATAACATTTAGCCATCATTTTTAAGGTTGGAACAAGGAAACTAAGATTTAATTCGTATTCCCTCGAAATTTGTTGGAAAGAAATTAATAAGATTTTTTAAGGATCTAGTACCGTAACACATATATTTCAGTTAATTCCTTTATTTTATCTAGAATTTCAAGAAAAGCGCACGCATATTTATGAGGGGAATTATCTTTTAAAAAAACATAAGAAGTAATAATCCAGAATTTGACAGAAAACGTCCAAATCCAGCTCCATTTCAACAGCAATTATTACTCTTTTTACGTAAAATTCTTACTCGACATAAAAATCTAAGTAAAGACCCAATCAGCATTCATTTATTTTAACAGGGGAACTTATTTTTATACTCACTGGTTTAGTGTGGTGCACTTCTAGAGAAAATACTCTTTTCATAATCATACAAAATTTGGATTTAGGAAGTTAAAAAACTTAATAAACCGCCTATGAACATTTTAAAACCGAATTACAAACTTTTAATATTTAATCCATTTAGGTGGGGAAGGGTTATAAAAACATACTCCTTTTTTAGATTCGGGGATCTCGACATAGGTTACACTTTTTCGATTTCAATGATCTTCACGAAAGTCATTGATGATCACTCATTTGCGACCTAAAACTGTGAAGAGGGAAGACAAGCAAGTTACATTTTTCGAAGAGCCATAAGAAGTCCCAAAATAATGGTAGAACTGACCGCTATATAAATGTCATTTCAGCTTTCTACCTGTTTAGGGTTATATTAAAAAGAAAATACATAATTACCTATTTTCCTATTCAAAAGCAAAGGCCCTTTGTGCTGAGATTAGTGCAGGCTTTCCCGGCATAGAATATATTGTGTGGTATACAGGGTATCCTTGAACAGATAAATAAATATTGGCCCAAATTTATTTCAACTTTTATTTAATAGTTTCATTAAACTAGTTATAAGCTGGATTTAAGTAAAAAGCTTGATCCGCTCAATTGTAAACATTTTTTAACCCAACTAACTCATTTTTATTACACAACATGACGTATTGCAGAGGGTTTGTCAAACACGTCTAAAATGAAGCAGTTCATAACTAAAAATTAGATTGACTGCAATTGTACCTTGTTTTGATGAATGTTTAATTTTTTTCCAAAATTGCAGCTGATATTTATCGCTAATTCAAAATTATATATTTTAATAGGGGTTCGGGAGACTTTAACATTATTTTGAAATGATAAAGAGAAAAAAAGGCTTTTTGTACATTATAATTAACAAAGTTTTAAATGTAGCGCCTACAACTATTGTTTTATTTGACAAAATTTGTTTGTTTTATATAAATTAAAATCTAATTTACCTATACTACTCCTATATTAAATACTTGTTTGAGATATTTCTGTTTAGTGCTTTCCCGTTTTCATTTTCTTGGCTCACGTATTTTTTTTTATTTATTTCCAGCAATTGAAAAAGCGCATTATTGAACAGCCGGCCGTATATTCATCACGGAAGACATATGCATCCACTCCACCACAGTCGCAACGACAGTCTCAAATAGGAAAATATTATCAATATGTAACAAAGGTGGAACAATTGCAACCACCACACAAGGAGCATCAGTATCAGGTTGAACAACAGCAGCTTCAAGTTCAGCAGCAAGAGCCAAAAATGGTTCTACAACAACTAATTCCACAGGCACCAGTTCAAACAATTCAATACGAGTATTATGACCCACCAATGACTCTAAACGCCTGGACACAAACAAGTCCTGAGGACTTCCCAAACATTCCGCCATTAATTGATCCAAAGGTTGAAGCTGCACTTTTAGCTAAAATTCAAGAGCTTGAGAGAAGCCTAAGAGCTCAGTCTGATGAGCTAGAAGAAATGAAAAAACAAAATTCTAGAAGCTTTACTCCTGATCATCGGGCAGTCTCCAACTCTACCACAATTATTCCATCAGAAATAAAGCACGAAGGCACAACTTACACCATACTCTCACAATCCGATGAAGCAAATTGTGACGGCCAAATTGAGATAGAAATTAGTGATGTCATTGGAAGTTGTGATTCCATAAGCGACTCGCCGAAATTGTACACCGTAAAAGCGGCTCCGCAACCAATGGTTCACGCTGTAAAGGACACTGAAGCACTTCCTAAAGTCTCTAAAGCAAATCAACCCATGACAACCATAGGACCATATAATACTCAAATTCCTACAGAGGAATTTCAGAAAATATCCTGGACATCGGCATCAATAGCAACAAGGAAACTGCTTACAACTATTTTTGATCGTGAGACACTGGCCACACACTCAATGACTGGAAAAGCTTCACCCGCATTTAAGGATCTCGATAAGCCTGTTAAGGGTCGATTGGCCCCGAATGCTATTCAGGATATAGTTCATGTTGTGTCCCAAAAATGTGGCGTATCTGCAAAGGAAGTTCGCTCGGCAATCACAACTAAGTGTGCGGATGAAAATAAAATGCTCAAGTTGAAGGAGATGAAGAAATCAGGCTCCCAAACACCTAATAGAGGTGCTCTAAGGGAATGCAATAAACGGAAATCTTCTGATAAGGAGAACTGTTAAGCGTCGAATTTCGTTTATGTATTTTTTTATTTTGTAAAAAGTGTAAATAGTTTAGATAAGAAAATGTATAATTTATAATGCTCGGTGTAGCTATTCTATTTTTGTATTAGAACAGCGTTGTAAAAGGACGTCTTTCATGATCTTGGAACAGAACACTTTTAACTGACATCTTTTATAACGTCTTCAGTCCTCACACATCTGTTAATAAAACTGAGGCTGCGTATTTATTTAAAAAGAAAAAAAAAAAAGATAATGATAAGAAGTAGCAGTATACTCACAGCCACATATTCCACATATTCTCACTCAACAAATACTGCTTTCCATTTGCTTTTTAATTAAACGCATTTTATAACATCGGTATACATATAATGTATACTTGTATTTTAATTAAATATGTGAACAAAGTTGATTCAAGTTGATACCAAATTCCAGAACAACTTGAACCAATTTTGGTACTAAGCTCAAAGGACTACGGTGTTACTGTTTCCACCTCCGAGGAATCGGGATCATCATTTGAACCTGTAAGACAAACAACTCTTAAATAGAACAGTACGCAAGTGATTTTCTTAGATGATTTTCAAGAAAAACAAAAGTCGACTCACTTGGAAAGAGAATATCAATAAGAAAATTAAAAATTCCCATTAACAGATCCCAGAACATGTTATTTAGTAGTAAGAACAAATCAAACTAAAAACGTTAACCAAATAAACGAAAATAATGTATTTAAATTCCAAAATAACTGATGCATAGAAAAAAATAATAGTTCTCTTATTTTTGTTATTATAGATTTATTATCATTGTAATTGCACTGTTTTAAAAAGCAATTAAATCAACGTGCAGAGCTTTGAAATGTTTCCCATTTGTCATCAGTCATCTGTGAATAAATAAAATGGTAACTTGATTTAAAAATGGAGCGAAGGCATTGTTTTTTTTTTTTAATATATATATTTCTACAAGCCTTACTTGAGCCAAAAAGCACATCCACTAAAAATTGAAATATAGCTGAAACCACTTCACAGTCTTCCATTTTTGATACTGTTAGTTAGACTGGATGCAACGAAGCAGAGAAGAACTATTATATTCTGTGTTTAATAAATGTTAAGCTGATTTTATTTATACCTTTAGTTCAAATGGCCGGCATTAGGAAACTAATGAGCTGAAATTAAACTTAGAACGGTGGTAAATCGAAAATGTCTCACACCATTAAGAAAGAACACCCGGCTGTTTGCATTAAACGCCCCATTTATTCAATTGCGAAAAAGCTTGTCTAATTTATGGAGCTTTTATGAAAGTGCAAGTCAACTCTTTGCTATTACAGTTTAAGTACCTAATTACAAGTTATGGATTATTTATCCACAGCTAACTTTAATGTAAATTACTACCAGTGATCATGGACGTTTCCACTCTTCGCATGAGCTAGTGAATCGGTGGAAAATGGAATAATCCATTTTCACTTAACTCTTCCTTCCATTGACTATTTACAATCTCTGTTGTGAGTGAATCTGGAGTGAATCCTTCACCATATTATTATGGTTTCATACACTTACTTCATAAATCTAAAAAAATTAATAGCTGCTTCACAATTTTGTTTACATTTGCACAGCAAAAACAATCTGACAAGGCTCCGATCTTAATTAATATTTTGTTTTCAGAATGCATTTTATTCCTTTGGCAAATTTATTTTGAAGCAGCTGACACCGATAGCACACAAATATACCAATATAGTCGATAATGAAATCAATACAAACACCAGTTGCAAAGTTAGAAAGTTGGCAGCCGTTCAAATAAGGTCCTTGTAGGGGTGTTCTAATTTGAAAGTAAATGGTGTTGATGAATAAAATAGAATGCCCACCCAAATAGTAGGATATAAGAAACTGCACGTTCCCCTTACACATACATAGATAAAGAGACATAGTCGAAGGAGGAAACGTGTGCATGACGCCCTTTTGTGTTCACAATTCCGCCACAATTGCTTTTCTTTATTCTTACACGTCACATCAACACAAGTTCTCTGTGAAATTTTGCAACATACATAAAAAAGGGATCATGCGAATGGCGTAAACGGCGTAAACATTCTGAAATTCATTAGGAATGTAATGTTTTCTGAAATCACAAAAAAGAAAAACTTGGTTTGTGAGTTGTTGCTTAAAATCCACTCGAACTGCTCTGCAGGGAGTATGAACTTTCACTCGAGCGGTGATTATAGACTTGGCTTGAATATTACTATAAAAATACTAGATGCACCATTTATTTTCATAAGAAAAATTTATTTTCCAATTGGCAATTCATTGTCACATTCATCGCATTTAAGTTTATCCTTCTCAACAGTGTAATCTGAACTGCTAGACAATTCATCGCAGCATGCATCGAAAAACCGTGCCCTCTGTTCGTCCGTACAGAAGGGTGGCATCTGTTGACCCTCCGGATTGCATTTAAATAAATACTCAGCCAAGAAATCAACAGGATCATCTGGTTTCAGCTCGGCGATTTTCAAAATACCCTCAGTAAGTGTAGGAAGCACATATTTCCCCAGGTATTGTCGTAACGGTAAGGTTTTAACTTCACGCAGCTCGTTCTCATGTTTTCGAAGTTCTTCGTACTTTGCTGTCTACAAGAGTAAATGCCTTCACTATAAAATAATTAGATACTTTAAACAAAAATTCAGCCATTACCCATTCCAGTAATTTGCGCTCCCTTTCAAGAGTCAACGATTCCAGCATTTTTTCTTTTTTTCGATGTCGCTCTTCTTCCTCTTTCAGTCGCTTTTCAGCTAAAACCTTATCCAGCTCTGTCTGTTCTGCCTTAGACAATGGATAAGTAAAGGGAATACCGATTTCGGTTTTAATCGTGCTAAGAGTATCAGTAAAAAGTGTATCGTGTTCAATATCAATGCTTATAGGAATAAGATCGTTATCATAGAAGAGATTTGCCAAACAGTACGGCTCGGTATTCCTTTCCCGATAGGCGTCTATTCTAGGCAGCATTTGATGTCTTAGGCATCTGCGAAGAGTTGCTTCGATATCCGTAAAGTCCATTGCGCGTTTACAAAGCAATTCATCATGAGCGTCGAATATGACGAAGTGAGTGGGTTCCAATGGCGGAATGCCTATGGAACTGGACACACCCTTATCTTGTGCGTCTATGTTTTCATGTGATAGAATAACAGGGTTTGTTGATCTGCGTGTTTTGTAGAAAATTGCCCTTGCTTGATCGTAGGTAAACGGAAAACCGTCAATGACGTAACCTTGATTATCGTTGTATTGTTTAACGGAAATAAGTCCAATCAAACACCTACGAGTTAGAACATTTTTGGAAAAGTTTGAAAGGAATTGATTGAATCGACTCTTACCGTGATACCTGTTCAAATTCTTGATCTTCAAATTCTTTGTGCGAAGCAATGTACACCTTAAGTTCGAATAGTTCTTTCGACCAATTGTCGATTTTTTCCTTAAGCTGGCTAATTACATATTTATCTTCCAGGTCAATTTTATGTGATCCATCTTCGCATTCCAATTGGCATTCGACTGTTTCTACTACAGTTTCGCTATTTTTGATATTTGTTTCCTAAAGTGTAGAGGTAAGATAAAAAATAAATTTTAAAGTCGTTACCAAAAAATTCAGCAAGGCACTGTGACAGTTTTATTTAAAAGTTGTTCTGGTTAAATTAAGAACCTGATGCTCTATCTGTACCGAGGTAAAAAACTTGGTTACGTGTTTTTGTCACTATCTTTTTCAAATTTCAATCCCTATACCTATAGATGGACTTAGGCTCGAACTAAATTTAATTATGTTTATTAAAATGTACATTTACCAATAAAAATATAGCTATAGCTGAATAAAATAGGTTGATGTACTATATTCAGTAATCTTACCAGCAATTTAATGTAATCAGTCATGATTTTACGAATATCAATATAAGGGATGTTATAGTATTCTGCTAGTTTTTGGGCATGTTCCGTCTTCCCAACAACCGGTGGACCCTCTAATACAATTCGTAACGGATGCAGGTTTCTGGCATCACGAAACTCTTGAGCCAGCGTATTCCAAAATTCTTCGTTTATCTCATGAAATGCAATATCCTTTAGGTAGGTAAGACCCAAGTTTATATTAAGAGACAGTACGTCTAGAACCGATTGCTTAAAACAAAGTTTTTTCAGGTTAGATAATAATCCAAAAATGAATATATAATTTTACCGGAAAAAGCGATTTCTCCATCATAAGCGTTTCTACTTCATTTAAAAAGAGTATGTTACTGCAATGGCCATTGAAACTTTTGCTAATGCGGTAAGTAAAGCCCTTGAGAGACATAAGGGCCGGCTGAACTGCAAATATGTAGCGTATTTTCGATTCCGGAAAGTTATCGAAAATGCGTTCCAGTATTCTGTATGAAACAAACACGTTAAACTATTATCTATAGGCAACTCAGATTTATAACTTGCTTTGCAAAATCTTTAATATAAATCATTGGGATCAATTGCGAGCCAGGCTTAATAATCGGCACCGGCTTGTTGTAGAAGGCTAATTTGAAAATATAATGCAATTTGTCGTTTTCTGCTCCATATGTTATTCCCGGACAGACAATCAGCGTTTTAACAAAATGCTTGCACTTCTTTTGTAGCCAAATAACATCACGCTCCAAAAGTTTGTGCTTACAATAGCTTCTGTGGGCCTTTCGCCGCCTGTAGTCATCCTCAAATAGGAAGCCGTTGCCTTTGGTTTCGTTGTCTTCTTCTTCGTTGTTGATCATTTCGGTCGCTGTTAGAGCCCAGGTCATTTGTGTTGATATAAGTACTAGATTCTTAATTAGCGGAGGAGATTCCGATATTTTTTGTTGGTCATTAGTCCACTCTTCAAGAGCTCTTACCACCCGGCGTACGTCAAAACATACTGCTTCGAAGTTTGCCGAGTTCACATTGAATACAATAATATCGCATTTGATTATCCTTTGAATGTAGTTTACGTTGGATGGATTCAAAATTTCTAGTGGGTGCCGTTCGTGCATTACCTTGACAAGATTCTCTGGTTGATTTATCGTTCCGTAAAGCTCGTATTTCGAGCAACGTGTTTCTATGTTTGCCTCCATTAAACATTTTCTTATTGCATTATTTTCGTACTCATCAATGTGGTGCAAGAAAATCCGTTTCTCTCTTTCGAAGTGGTCTTGAGACATATTGTTTGTTTATTTTCTACTAAGTTTTGCAAATGGTTTTTGAAAAATATTAAACAAACTTTGAAAGCTGTCGGAGCGTTGAAATATAGCTTTATAGTGGCAGGTTGTTTTAGGACTGTAGGTAAGTACAATTGATAGGGACGAACGGCTGCTATAGGCTCCGGATATTCATCGGTCGTTAACAAATTTAATTTAAATTTTTCCAATTACTAAAACGGTGATACCTTGAAGTAGTTACCACTACGCCGTTTAGTATATGCACACTTTAATTGGAATCTAACTCTAGACCAGCACTTTCTTACAAGAACTGCTGTAGCTAGTTATTTTAACCTGTAAACACATACGAATAGGTAGACACAAAAAAAATTCATGTTGTTTTATTTAATAACAATGGTGAAGAATTGTTATACGAAATATAACCGGTACTTCGAGCAACAATACTGCTATAATTTCTTAAAAACAAATTAAGCCCGTTCCCGTGGAGAGCCATTTTGGTTATGAAAATGAATTCTGGGAGTTCTGTCTGTTCTGCCTCGTATTAAATAAATTGTAAAAGCAATTAGCGCGAGCATTAAGTTATGCATCCAAGTCACTATCGTCATCACTATCTTTATCATCATCTATAAATAAAACAAAAATTGAATTTCGTATCACCAAAATTGCAACAAAATGCACGTTCGTTTTTATTGATCTTATATATGTATAATAATTAGAGTTTATGTTCAACTGGTTAGTGCGTTTGACTGCTCAGCGAAGGGTCCCAGCGATCCCAGGAAAACACAAATTACCACCTCTCACGAACGTCTCACAAACATCCAAGAGTATAACTGCCATGAAAGCGAGCTACTTAGCCGTTTGGAAACGGGATAAAATAGGTTCCCATCCATTCGTCCAAAAAAATAAAAATTCACACAAGACGAATGGTTGGTTTGTTTGTTTAGTTTCACCTAACCAGATGCATTACTTTTCAACCAAAACCAATTGCATTTCTAATTTTAATAACAAAAAATCTTACTTGAACCAAACATAATGTCAGTCAAAAATCCAAGTACCATCGAAAGAAATTGACAATCCTCCATGATTGAAAACGATGGGGGTGAACTTGGAAATATGGCAAGCAAAATAAAAATGTATGCTGAGTATATACTCGTTTTGAGTTGATTTTAATTGAACTTTCCGCCTAATTGACAGGCAATAAAAACCTAATGGACTGGAAAGAAAAAAATGTACTTTCAAGCACACTTTAAAGTGTCAAATTCAAACGATTCACAAGTCAGTCACAGACAATTATAGACTATTTGTTATAAATACCTGCATGAATATTTTTTTAGATGCTGGGCCTTACTTATAATAATAATCATATTTAACCTTCACACTAAGTACTTTGTATGTCACAATAATTCATTTTGTACGAACTATTTCCCCATTGTGAGCTCGTAAAGTCTAGCCTGTGCACTTACGGCCATATATTATTCATTCACTTTAATGCGGGTTAAAGCTTACATCCGGATTTACTTGAGTTTAACGCGAAAATTAAACACAAGTCTATAATATTATGTTCTTAAATACGAACAAATACAGTGTTTTAAACTTGACGGGGCTTAATCCTATTGAATTTAAACAGGCACTCCGGAAACCAGCCTTAGACACAAGCAAACAAAATCTTATTTGTAACTAGTAGTTTTCGCAGAAATCCTCTCAAAACTTGCTGAACTAATGATGAAGCAAACGCACCTGAAAATGCTTAATCCCCTTAATCCCCGAGTCCCGATTAGGGCCTACTTATAGCCATTTGATTTTTTGGACGACTTACACCTAACGGTTGAATTCAAATTTTGTTAGTTTATAAAAAAAAAAAAATAATATTTACATTTTAGACTGCAACCGAAAAAGTTGGAACAGTATGAAAATGATTTTTTTTTTGTTTAGGCGGTCATAGCGAAAATTTCTGTCAGAAAAAGTTGTCACTAAAGCCCAAGTTATAGTCATAAGTAAACGAATAGTAATAGTTGTTGTAATTAAGTAATTGAAATCCTACTTAACTGAGATCGAAGCTGAAAAAAAACAGCCCTTATGTCCGCTACTGGCTAGTTAGGTACTTATGTATACATAGTAATAATAAAATGTACTAAAGTACTTCACTCGAAAATAAAGTGGGAGCGCTGTAATCATATCAAGTTTCCTTTCGCTCTCTACCGTCTCGCTCAAGTACTGTCCAGAACTCTTCACTCATGTTCATACAAACTAGGGTATGTAAGAAGGAGAACGCATGTTTCTTCGAAATGTGATTTTGGAAATAGAGATGATAAGACAGCAGACAAGGACAACAGCTACAGCTACAGCCTACTGATTCATTCCGCTTGCTTTTGCTTGTGCATTGTGCAAACCTGCAAGGGAGTTCTGTCACTTAAATTTTGATTGCGTCTGAAAAAAACAACGTAAAAATCAAAATGATTGGCACAAACATCTTTATTTAGTTTTCCTTTGAAGAAAAACAATTCATCACACATTGAAACTATCCACTGCATTAAGTTTGAGCAATTGCAAAGAATATATTCGAATCAATAAAGTGAAAGTCATACTGGTATTGTTGAATAATTAATAACTATAAACTTAATTTTACAATTCTTGTATAAGTTAAACCAAAAACATGTCGTTTTTACGAGGATCTCTCAATTACGTTTGGTGCACAACTAGTGTATTGGGAAAAGGAGCCACTGGTTCAGTCTTTCAGGCAAGTACTATAAATTCGTGTTTGTTTGATAAAATTCTATTAGTCAGAGGAAATGGTTGTTGAAATTAATTTCATTTAGGGTAGGTACATAATCTTATCAGGGGTCTGATTTAATATACTCAATTTGTGTCGTATTTTCACAAAACTACATTCGCTACGGTTGAAAAGGCGTCTGTCCTTGATTTTTTTTGTTTATTATTTCTTCATTTAAAACTTGTTCATCTGAATGGAACGGATGTCGTGCTGCAAACACTTTGTAGTCAAGCAGCTATGCCTTGGCCACTTGTTAATAAATATTAAATTATGTTTCTTATCAATTGTAGGGAGTAAATAAGAACACAGGGGAATCCGTAGCGGTGAAGACATTCAATCCGTACAGTCACATGCGCCCGCAAGAAGTGCAAATGCGCGAATTTGAAGTTCTTAAGAAAGTCAATCATGAAAACATTGTCAAATTGCTTGCCATCGAAGATGATCAGGAAGGACGTGGTAAAGTCATCGTAATGGAACTCTGCACCGGAGGAAGCTTGTTCAACATCTTGGATGACCCAGAAAACGCCTATGGACTACCCGAGCGGGAGTTCCTCTTAGTTCTTGAGCATTTGTGTGCTGGTATGAAGCATTTGCGAGATAATAACCTTGTGCATCGTGACTTGAAGCCGGGGAATATCATGAAATTTATATCCGAGGATGGCCAGACAATATACAAACTCACTGACTTTGGTGCTGCAAGGGAACTTGAGGAAAATCAACCCTTCGCCTCGCTCTATGGGACAGAGGAGTATCTTCACCCCGACTTGTATGAAAGGGCAGTACTTCGGAGGTCAGTAAATCGATCCTTTACAGCGAACGTAGACTTGTGGTCAATTGGAGTCACACTATTTCACGTGGCAACGGGAAATCTCCCATTCCGTCCTTTTGGTGGTCGCAAAAACCGCGAAACAATGCATCAAATTACCACACGAAAGGCATCAGGGGTGATATCTGGTACACAACCAGCAGAGAACGGTCCAATTGAATGGTCAACAACGCTACCATCGCATTGCCATCTTACAACGGGGTTAAAAACGTTAGTCACTCCCTTGCTGGCTGGTCTTCTCGAGGAAGATCGAACAAAAACGTGGTCATTTGACACATTTTTCCAACAGGTTACGTTGATTCTCAGAAAGAAAGTCTTCCACGTATTCTTCATCAATCGTACGACCTGTATTGAGGTATTTTTGGAACCCGAAGATCAAATTGAGGAGTTCAAGGAGCACATTTTTATTCAGACTGAAGTTCCATGTGAAAAGCAGATTCTTTTGCTTAGCAATGAACATTTGGAATCAAGGATTGGCACACTGTGTGGTAAGAATTTTCATAGTCGTTTGTATTTGGTGGTGTTGGCGTTTACATTTTTTTTTTTTTCAGCTAGTGCATTTCCACCTACAGAACGAGAGAATCCAATATTCCTGTATAGCAATGAGGACAATAACGTACAGTTGCCAATTCAATTAGAACTGCCAAAGTTTCCAGTATTCCCCACTAACGTGTCTGTGGAAAATGATGCCAGTCTGGCGAAGGTGAGCTGTTTATAAGAAGTCTTGGACTTTCTCATGTTAAATACGAACTTTTGAGTAGGATCAGTCTTATGTTTAGAAGCTTAACTATGATCAAATCTGCGGACATCTTTCAGAACTAGCGCTTTCAATCAAAAATAAACTTCTTTATGTTGATATTTCAGGCCGCTTGCAGTGTTGGTCATGAATGTAAACGAAGAATTGAAATCCTGACGACCATTGACATCTTAATCAAGAAGGGAGTTCAGCAATTCATTGAAACACTGACAACAACAATGAAACTCCTACAAAAGTAACTATCAACAACTTTTGCAACGTTTGCATTCTCTGATCCATGATTTTTTTTTGTACATTTTTAAGGAAGACCAAAAGCTTTGATGTATTACTATCAACTGTGATTGAATATTCAGAAGTGGTTGCGCATGTACATAAAACTGTAAGTTCCTTATAACTTAAGATCTCCATGCGTCTCTGAAACATTGAATTTACAGAGTAAACCAGATGAGGACCAAAAGTCTCTGGAAGAGGTGAAAACCAACTTTGACCGTGCTGCCGATGTGATTACACAGCTCTACAAACATTTTGTAGAAGATGACACGCTAAGGTACACTCTATTCATCTTTTATTGGTTTAGATCCATTAACAGAGTTAATTTTCAGTGAAGAGTGGCGTTCATCGATGCATGGCAAAATTTGTGCATGCAAGGCACGTTCTAGTGCCAAAGCCAAACATCTTATTGATCGCCTAAGAGACTCCTGGCAGCATTTGCTACGCGATAGAGCAACACGCACTCTAACCTACAATGACGAACAGTTCCATGCACTTGAAAAGATTAAGGTAAATATGAACTGCCCAAACGTATGGCGTTTAAAAGAAATCTCTACTCAAGGTCGATAGAAATGGAAAGCGCATTAAAGCCCTACTGCAAGACGATGTTAAACCATCTGTGGCTCATATGGCTGAATGTCTGGCCGATTGGTATAAACTAGCACAAACTGTCTACCTAAAGTCGCAAATATTGGAGAAGGATGTTCGGGATTGTGACAAAAAACTGCACTCGATACGTGCAAACCTAAACGAAATCAAATGCAATTTGAAAACTGAACAGAAAGACGACAAGGAGAACGAGCATGTTAGTCAGTTGTCAAAAACGGAGCAAAAGAATGTGATGAGAGTAAGATTGCTGAAGGTTATACTCCGCCTATGAACAAATCGATTAATTTTATTTTCACTTTTTTAGTTTATTCAAGATCAACAAAAGGAGGTAGTACTTATCCTGCGACAAAACCGTAAACTGATAGCGATGCTGCAGGATCTTGGACTAGGTCCAAACGAAATAAGTTCCTCACTTAAATTGAATGGAAAGTCATAGGTCAGACAACCCACGTACATGTGGACAACATAAACATTATGTAGTAGTATTGCAAGTAATTATTTTATAGTTTGTTGATCGTTTGTTAAAACTAAGATTATACTTCCTTCCTACCCTATCTCATATTTTTGTATGTATGCAAATAAGTTTCAATAAATATTTTACAAAATGTTATCGACATAATTTTAGAGTTGAGCAATTTAGACTTGAAGAGTGCTGACATAGACAGAGCACAAGTAACCACGAAATTGTAATTAATGTCCCTTTAAAAGAAGATCGAATCAAGAAGAGTTACGGAGAGAACAGCAAATTTCTCCAATAAGAAGACCATAGGACACTTCACAACAGTCTGCACTGTAAGTGTCCAAATTATCTTTCCGATTTCAGTTTGAAACTATATAAAGGCTTAAATAGAAAGACTATTTAAAATTAGATCGCATTCTTAACAAAATATCTATTTTCATAATAAAACAAAGACGCCATTTGAACTTTTACACTTCGTATCCGTACATGGGGCTTTCCATGTAGGCCTTGTGCTGGTCTGCAGAGTTCCTGCGAATCCTTCGACCAATCGGCTCCAAGTCCGCATAGCACTTTGGGAAGACACGCTCTACAGCCGCCATAGCCTGCTCTTTTGTGACATTGCGTACAGCCAACACGGAATACATTGCTTTTGATTTTACACAATCCTATGAAATACAAAATGTTAAACATACGTTCTGTATCTGTATATAGGTATATCTCACCTTGTGGGTTTCTTTGATATTTATAGGTGATGCATCTCCCTGAGACCAAGCACTTAAAAATGAACAATGAGCCAGATTGGCAGCTCGAATCTCTGTACACGCCAAGTGATTAATATTCTTGAAATCCAGCTCATTGTTGCAGTAGTCGAACATATGAATCATTTCGTGTGTTAACACTCCCTGGACAATTCCTTCCTTTCGTGCCATATTTTGGCAGACTACAATTTGATTCATAACTGGATCGTATCCACCGGTGACCGAGGTATCACAGACCTCACACGAAATATGCCGGCGTATATCAAATGGACAGCCCGACGATTTAAGCGCGCCCATCATAAGTTTCACCAACGGACTGTTCTTGACACACCAATAGACATTTCTCTCGCATTTTATTTTATCAATGTTTTCTGTGCCCTCCATGCCCATAAGAATTCTAGACCATTTCGGTTTGTAAGCCTCGCCTCGTCTTTCGGGATACAGATCGTAACCCCATTCTTTTGCACCCTTACCCGGCGACGATGTATCGGACTCTGTTGTTGTGCCTTCTTTTCCATTTAGTTCATTTGTTTTTGGTTCATCTGGTTGCACCATAATGAGTTGTTATAGTTAATTTCCATGCAGAATTCAATTTCACCTTTTAGATTAGCTAACCATGAAAATCCTAATTTTTCGTAAGGAAAGTTTTTTTTTTTGTCAGACAGCTGATAAATGTCAAATACAGCTGACTGCATACAGTAGTGGACTATCTGAAATAAAATTGCCACTGCCTTTTTTTAAAAGTAGGTGGCGCGCAATGGGATATTTTTAGAAACACCGGAAGTCAGAAGGTAACTTAAGGGACGAATCCAGCCATGCAAACTCACCGCCATTATGGCGTTTTTTTATTAAAGATCCGAGAAAATTGTCCCGTAATTAAAGATTGACCTTTTCAATAGAATTCGTTGGCGCTTTGTTAATAATGGAGAATTGGTTTCCAATTGCTACTACTTGTCTATGTTTCCTTCACAGTAAATATGAATAATTTAATAAGCCAAATCATAGGGTATATTTCAAGTTAAGTTTACATAATGCACGTATAATTATATTAATATTATTATT
Source organism: Cheilosia vernalis (assembly GCA_949126925.1). Lineage (NCBI taxonomy): Eukaryota > Metazoa > Arthropoda > Insecta > Diptera > Syrphidae > Cheilosia > Cheilosia vernalis. The sequence goes on from OX421362.1 coordinate 12,744,026, forward strand.
AAGCGCTTACTACATTAACCATCTCAGAACCGAACACTAACGTTTGTGTTCAAAAGCTTACTAAAGAAACAATTGCTATATTAATTTTAATATTTCCTTTACTATCATTAAATTAACAAGTTTTTGCCTATAGTTTCGCTTACGGCCATATTATTCACTCCCTTTAATCCGGGTTAAAGTTTACATCCGGATTTAAGTGAGTTTAACCCAAAAAATAAACCCAAGTCCATAATATTCAGTCGTTAAACCCGAACATTAACCCAGTTTTTTTAAACTTGACAGCGTTTAATCCGATTAAATTTAAACCGCACTCCGGAGACCAGTTTAAGTACTTTAATCCGGGTTAAAACTCAATATCATAATATTCACTGTTTTGGTTTAATGCACTTTTGACATTTTTTCATAGCTCGTAGGAGGCAAGAAATAAAAAAGTGAAATAAAATAATTAGCAACATGTTTTTTTGTTGTTCACAGACGGGGGCTGAAATTAAAAAAACAACAATGTAAACAAATGGGTTTTGGGGGGATAGATCTCTGTCTTTCTGATTTTATTTTACATAAAGTTAAAAGAAAATGAAAAAAAAAACAACTATTGACACAAAACAAATCCAAAAAAAAATCTAATAAAATGTCACAAAAACAAATGCCATTATTATGATAATTTTGACATCACGCAGATTTAAAACGGATTAAAAACGGTTTAAACTTTTTTAAATCCGCATTTAAATCCATCTTTAATCCAGCGGGTTTAATGCATGTTTTTCAGTGAATAATATGGACATAGGTTTAAATTGTCGGGTTTAATAAATGCGGATTAATGGTCGGGTGTAAAATTAGATTAAACTTGCGTTACACCCGGAGTGAATAATATGGCCGTTAGTTATGCTCTACACAAAATTCACTTAATTTATCTACATAAGTGTATTTAGGCAGACATACCATGTTGTATGAATATTTTTGTGCATTAAATTGTTGTCTGCCTAAGCTAAATTTGAGCTCACACAGCAAAAGAGTATTATGGGAACTCTGGTGGAAACCGGAGGGAACATGACTTCTTAATATGTAAATCCTTTGCTGAACGCATTGTCAATCAACTCCAACTTCATGTTTAATAAAATGTCCCATCATAAAATTGCCCACAATTGCTGTTTCAACTTCCTTCACATGTGCTCGCTCTTTTCTTTTTCATCAATATGGCCGATCAGGTAAGGCGCGATTTTGTGAACTTAAATTAATCGAAAAATCTTGTAATATGCAGTAGAATAAACAAATTGTGGTCAAAAATGAATTGTTCAGTTATCGTACTTTTATTCGATAAATGTTTTTGTGCTAAAATTTTCAAGATTTCGTCTAAAAATGCATTCGAACAACAGCCATCTCGTACACGCGGTATCATAAAGTTTTGCGGTACAAAACTAAACCATTTTTCTGCTAATGCTGATGTCAATCGAAATTTAAATTCTATCAGTTCGTAAATCCTGCTAAATATTTTTTTTTATGCCAGCAAACTGAACGTTCGTTTAGGAAGCAATTCACGATCCCAGTTGTACGGAAGAAATCTGTGGCTAGCAAGCGTAAATTGCGTTTCTACAGAAACATAGGACTTGGATTTAAAACTCCAGCCGAGGTAATCAACGAGAGATTACAATTCTAATGGTTTTTCTTGTTTTTTTCTTTGCATGTTTTGTTCCCCTATTCCCATTTGTGTGTGTGACATACACGATACAACATGCATCCAACACGAAACACTACAATCACCCGAACCCTATCCAAAACACTTGACGTATAACAGAACGAGAAAGCCTTCCAAAAACAATTTGGTATCAACCTAAACCGCAAAAACAAGCCTGGCTTGGCTAAGAAGAAGTCTCTTCGCCGTAGCCGTGAAATTGGCTTGGGTTTCAAGACGCCGCGTGAGGTATGTAAGCATCATCTCTACAAAATATTCTGTCCTTAAGTTGCTTGCGAGTTGACCAACTTTAAATCTGTGCACTGAATACAATTTAAGTTTTTTTGGATTTGATTTTTCTAGGCTATTGATGGCACTTACATTGACAAGAAATGCCCTTTCACCGGCAATGTAAGGATTCGCGGACGTATCCTCACCGGAGTTGTCCGTAAATGCAAAATGCAAAGGACTATCGTAATCCGTAGGGACTACTTGCACTTTGTACGCAAATACAGTCGGTTTGAGAAGCGCCACAGGAACATGAGTGTCCATTGCTCACCAGCTTTCAGGTAAGAAACAAGAATATACCATCTAAACTTTGTTCGGGATTCAATATTGCTCTGATGAAAAAATCATGACGGTCTTCATAAACACAATTGCTGATACCATCATATTCTAAACATAAACTTCTGAACAAAAACCTTTATTTTTACGCGTCTGTGACATGTGCAACAAAAACTAACTTGAGAATTTACTCTTTCCAGGGACGTTGAAGCCGGTGATATCGTAACCATTGGTGAATGCCGACCACTGTCAAAGACTGTGCGATTTAATGTGTTGAAGTGCTCGAAGGGAGTGGGCGCAAAGAAGAGCTTCAAGAAGTTCTAAAGAAGCACTTTAAAATGAAATAAAATAAAACCAACAAAAAACTTGCTAAACATTTTTTATACAACTAAGGGTGTTTCTTATTCTTCTTTTTTATTTCTAGGGTTTACAGGTCGGGTAGCAATTCTCAAATTAAATTGGTAAGGTTTTAATTCGATATTGTAGATCGAATATGTTTACTGATTTATGTTTGAATTTTTCGTTTCAGGTTATAGTGAGAAGCACAGTCACCGAACTTCTCTTCATTATTTTTATAGGTGAGTCTTTGACGTGTATTATTTTGTTATTTTCTATGATGAAAAAATCATGACGGTCTTCATAAACACAATTGCTGATACCTTCATTTTCTAAACCTATTTAATCTGATACAAACCTTCAGCAATGGTTGATGCTGCTTATTTTAGATAGTTCGCTAATCCATATTTTTATTTCTATTTTCAGGTCGCCAGGTTGTCTTTTTGGCATTGCGTTGATAATAGTCGCCAGAGATCCTACTTATTTTTTACTCTTCGTTAAAATGGTCGCATTCAACGAAATTCCTCTGTGGCAGTGTCACCTATGGTTCACCATAGTTTGGATTAGCTCTTCTGGCCTGAGATTTATTATGCAATGAAAGAGGGTCATCAGTTGCAAGTGATGTTCATTTTGCCATAAATGGAACATATTGACGGCACAAAGAAAGCCTTTTCCATTATTAACTACTTATCCATTTCAAATGTATAAAAACTGCTATTTAAAATAATAATTATCTTTTTATTCTTCCAAATTTTACAAATAAATAAACAATTACGAACATAACAAATTTTCTTTGGACTACAGGAAATGAACTTAAATTAAAAAGGAAAGCTCTAAATGCCCATGGAGACAACCCGTCAAGAAGTCGGTTGTGCAATGTCTCACAATGTGGGTAACAATGTACCAACCAGCATGGCATTAGTATTAACTAAAGAAATAAACACACAATCTTAACTCTACTTAGTCCAGGCGAACGGCTACTTCCTCTAATTGGTCTTCTTTTCGACGGCCTTGGGTTGCTTAGTTGCATTCTCAACACAGTGTTTATATAAATCATTTAAGCCCAGCGCAGCTCGAATATTATCATTGGAGAAGAAGAATTTCTGCAGTTTACCCTTCGCGTCGAAACATGGACGACGATCTGCTTCCTTTGCATTCTTGAACAGAATCAACGAGGGCAACTGTCTGGAGAAACTACTGTCCGAGATGTGGAACTTTTTCGCGGCATCTGGAAAACGACCAACATCGATTTTACCAAATCTTAAATTATCCAAATGATACTCGGCGGAGAGCTCTGAGAAAACTGGAGCCAAATTGACACAGGCCGGATTCCAAACAGTGTAAAAGCACACAATCCATACAACGCGTTTGTCCTTTGAAAGTTCATCTTCAAGCGCTTGTGAGCTGCGGAAATAGGTAACATGTTCAGGTCCCTTGTATGTTGGTTCTGGACAGACCAAGCCCACAAGAACGAAAATTAGTAGATAAACGATGCCGTAGCGGAAGTCACCGTACGCCCACAGTATTAAATTGGCCACTTTAGTGTAGATGAACGAAGATGTTAAGTAATGAATCATTGTTACACTTCCAGTTTTTCGTGAGCGGATCATTATAACAATTAACAGAAAGAATAAAATTTCAGTTTCACGGCCATCGAGCTCACAAGTATCTTCTTTATGATTGAATAGATATTGGCAAACGTACGGCATTCGCTTTCCAATTAAATATGAGAAACTTAACAGGATATTTACCCAATAGTAGGGTTTAACAAGAACTTTAAGATCCTTTTTGAAAGTCATTTTATTTAAATGTAATTTTTTTCCAGGTTTTTATTTATTGTACGGCAAAATGAATTATTTTTTATGGAATTAGCACGATCTTTGGTACTATGGTACCGCAGGGGAAAACAACAGACGAATGTCAGAAAAGTCAAGTTGCACCATGGTCGCGTCACAGAACACAGCCACCGACGAGGGAACATTTGACAGTGCATTGGGTGGGTTCGCTAGTTTCGTGGCGGTTTTGTAATTGTATTCAAATAATCTAAAAATTCTTGGATATATTTTTTCGGTTCCCACACTGATATTATTTGTGCGGACATTTTTTTAAAGTCCGATCTATCTACATTAAGCAACCGTTTATTTTAAATTACACCAGTAAAAAAGGGATTGTATTTATTTCGTATGTTCGCGTACAATTTGTTATTTTAAAAGTTTTGTCCAGACAACATTATCTCATATGAAAGCAGAATTCTATTGAAATTATTTAAAATTTAGTAATTTCTCTTCTCAAATCAATCTCAAGCCTTAGGCGCTTTTTAGTTTTTATAGAGAAAAGATTCAAAAAGTCACACAGTCTATTTTCAGGTACCTACAGTGTGTAAGATAAAGATTAATGTTGACAAAAGCTTTGATTCGGCTGCGCATTGTGTTCCTGCAATTAAGGGCGAGCAACAAAGTAGAGCAAGAACGTACATTTGCCAATAAGTTATTGAATACGTCCATTTCAACTGAATACATTCAGTTTTTTACACGTCCCATCACTTGCACCAACCCAACCAAACTAAAAAAAAAATTTGATTTGACAAATATGAAATTCGGCCTTTAGCAAAGCGATTTTGGGTGCGTGTCATTTTCTGTTGATATCCACGCGTAAAATAGTATAATTGCCATTAGCTGTTAGATATTAAGTATAAAACTTATTTAATTAAAAGAAGAAACAATCAAATCGCCTGCGATGTCGGGACAAGCTGAAGAAATTGTCGAAACCTTAACAGAGGCAGCGGAAAATGTTACAGAAACTATAACAAATGCTAAAACACCTTCTACCCCGGAGGGTATGGCTGTTGCTTATGGAAGTCTGGTCATAATGGCTATGTTGCCAATTGTATTTGGATCAATACGCTCCGTGAAACATCATAAAATGAAGAAGGTACGTTTTTACAGATTATTTGAGCAGCACATTTGCGTTGCCAGAATCACCATTCCGGGTGGTTTTTTTTTTTTTAAAGTTTCTTCTGTGTATATGCAATGCACGTATTGCAAATACCACAGTCATCTTAAATACAAGTGGGACACGTAGTCACAAACTGTTTGAGTTCATTCAAACGCATACTATGCAAACAAGACGAAACTTAATTCTGGCTGAATGACCATGTTCCATGTTTACTAAACAAATGTCTTACTTTTCTAGGAATCGGGAGAAAAAGCTGACACTATGACAAAGAAAGATGCCATGTTCTTCCCTATCATTGCGTCCTGCACACTATTTGGACTTTATATGTTCTTCAAGATATTCTCGAAGGCACACATCAATCTTCTCATCACCGGCTACTTTTTCTTCCTTGGCGTTGTTGCCCTGGCTCATCTACTTAGCCCTATTATTGGCTCCCTCATCCCGACGTCCATCCCTAAAATTCCATTCCATATACTCTTCACGAAAGGTGAAGGCAAACAGAAGGAAGACATCATCAACTACAAGTTCTCCACGCATGATATTGTCTGCTTGTTGATCTCCTCGGTCATCGGTGTGTGGTATCTTCTCAAAAAACACTGGATCGCAAATAATCTGTTCGGTCTGGCCTTTGCTGTGAACGGTGTCGAATTGCTCCACTTGAATAACATCGTGACTGGATGCATTCTCTTGAGTGGTCTCTTCTTTTATGACATCTTCTGGGTTTTTGGCACCAACGTCATGGTAACAGTGGCCAAGAGCTTCGAAGCCCCCATCAAACTAGTTTTTCCACAAGATCTCATCACGAACGGTTTGAACGCATCTAACTTTGCTATGCTGGGTCTGGGCGACATTGTTATCCCCGGCATTTTCATTGCTCTGCTCCTGCGTTTTGATCACAGCCTAAAAAAGAAGAGCCGTGTCTACTTTTATTCAACCCTGATTGCGTACTTCTTGGGACTAATGGCGACAATCTTCGTGATGCATGTGTTCAAACATGCACAACCAGCTCTGCTGTATTTGGTACCAGCCTGTATGGGCACCCCACTGCTGGTGGCTCTCATTAGGGGAGAAATTAAAACTCTTTTCGCGTAAGTACATGGCAAGCCTTCCGAATTATTTTAATATTAAAAAAAAAATTGTTCATATTCTACAGATATGAAGACCATCCCGAGGAGAAGGAGAAAGAGAAGAAGGAGCTCAAGGACAGTAAAAAGAAGGAATCAAAAAAATCCAAATAGACACACACCCGTCGCTATTTTATTGTATATACTAAAGCAAGTTTTTTTTTTCTATTTTTTATAATATACAATTTCTGTTTCTAAATTTTTTGGCCGACGACAAATGCACATACAAATACTTACAAAGAAACTCTGTTCTGTTTCTAAGCAAATTCCTATGCGTTTTTTTTTTTTTTTCGTTGAATGGGTGAAATTAAAAACACGGACGTTGCTACAAGTTTACTTATCGAATTCTTTATTAATAAATATATCGCTTAGATCAAGAGTTGAATGGAGAAAAAAATAAAATACAAATCTTTTCACACGTCTGTTTTGTGTTGGTTTATATTCTGTAAGACTTTTTCAACTGAAGTATTTAAAAAAATAAACTTCCTAAAAATTACTAAGGCGTATTGATTTGTTTTAACTTGTGTAGGGAAGAGTAATGAAATCAGACAATGTGCTAGATGACTGTCCCACTTCTTGCTAACCTTTGACTTACACCCGAAGGTGTAATAACTCGTATTATATATGAAGGCGGTCAAATAATAATGGAAGCTTTTTGTAAGTCTGAGATAGGCAAATAAGGTAGAAGATAAATTTAAAAAATATCGCACCGTACGAATAACATATTTTAGTTTCTACTTTAAATCTACTGAAGCTCACAATTGCAAAATATGTATGGAAAGTCGAAACATAAAATGCTTATTGGGCCACTATTATAAATTTTATTTTATTTTCTGTCAAATATTAAGCTGTAAAACCTTGGAACATTTTAAAAGAATGGTTTTCAGAAAACTTCCAGCTGCTCTATCGGCAGCCACTTGGAGCTCTCCAAAGCATCATACAAATTTCTATCTGTATCCATTGCTTCGCGATTCATTTTATCCACATCCAAATAGAATTTGTGATCCACAAGAGCCAAATCATCATCGTGCTCCGGATGGTGCTGATGCACATGTTGTTGTTCATAGTTCACGCTATTACGCTGAGCACTCCATGCCTCTGCATGTTGGGCCAAAGTCTGTGGATCTGAATGCGGTTGCTGCTGCTGCTGCATTGCTTGTTGATAGTATGCAGTAGCATCTGTAGTAGTTGTCGATTGTTGGTCATAGTAACCTTGCCATGCATTGTATCCCTGCCAATATGTGGACGGATCGTAATACTGCGAATAGTTTGCAGTAGGAGCAGCAGCGGCAGCAGGAGTGGTCGTTGTAGTTGTAATACTATAGCCTGGCATGTACTCCGTTGTTGGTGTATCTGACTTTGGTTTCGGAACAGCATTGCATATTTTTAATGGCTTACAGCCGAGACCAATATAACCATTCATCTCGTAAAGTGCAGACTTTTGTTCATCCTCGATGCCAAAGCGAACAAAGCCATAGCCTTTAGAGAAACCCGAACTATCTAAAATCACCTTAGCCGTTTTGATTGATGTGTACTTAGAGGAGAATACTTTGTAAAGCGAATAGTCATCAACGTCTGAACTCAGATCCCCGACCCATACGCTGAATTCGCGATCATTTCCTGGCAACTTGTACGAGTTACTAGCGCTGTTCAAACGGAATCGAACAATTGGGTTTGTTCCTGGAATTGGTTTGCCATTCAGTTTGTGCATTGCATCCATGGCCAAATCATCAGTGGCAAAGTTGACGAAACAGTAGCCCGCAGGTTCGCCTGTGTATTTGTTTCGCATAAGCCGTACTGTAGTGGGATCTTCGCCCATTTTACGAAAGGCTGCGATTATGAAATTCTCAGTCATGTATGTTTCCAGCTGTAAATGAAAATAATATAAATTTCAAATGGGGCTGTTTATTGAGTGGACTTACACTTCCCATCCATAGTTGGCAATGTACTGCAGATGCCATATTTTATTATTATTTTTACAAAACAAATTTTATTTTTGATTGTGTTTGATAATTTTTAATGCCGCACTTTCGACTTGAATAACGTTTGACATTTAAACTGCAATACCGATATTCATCCCAGTCCACTCATATCAACACAGAATTTCATAAACGTCAGTTTAGCGAAACAGATAGGTAGGTATAGGTAAATAGGAGGTATTCGATTGGGATTCGCAGATTGAAGAGCATTTTTTTGCTAATCACTTTTTATGTTCGATTGATACAAACAATTCTTTTCCGACTTTAGAGCAATGGATTTTTTTTCTTGGTTTGATTTGCCAATCGAAGTGCGTTTGAGTTTCACTACTATTTGATTTTTTTCACGAAATCTGAAATCTAGATCAGAATTTGAGATGCACAATCGAATATCAAATAAAATTGCGCATCAAGATGTAATAATCATAATAAATCTCTTCTACGAATCAGTATGTTCATTGTCGAAACAAGGTAATTCATACTGATTAGTCCAAGAGATGAATAATAATTATAAACTGGTTCTAGTGCCCATCTGACCGTGAGTTCGGTACAATATAGGTAGGTACCTAGCTTTTTATTTATACTTGACTTATGTCGATTTCCATTTTCAGAGTCAGAGCAGTTTTTCTGCTCTCGAAATCAGCTGGCTGTCAGATTTCATGATCCATTGACTTTTTTTGAGAGTCAGAGCAATTTTTCGAATCTCGATATCTGAGCAAGATCCACACCTACTTACACTTACACCAAAACATTTGTCTCTTGTCAAACTTTAAAGTGTGTTATTAATTACGTATTTAGAAGACCAGTCTGTGAAAAATAAAGAAAAATTTACATTTGGCCGGCGCAATGGATATCAACACAAATTGAGTGGATTTTTATAAGCATAAATTGCAATTTAAGAACAGCTGACTTTTCAAACACGCACTACCACCAATGCGGAGGAAGAAGAATCTCGTTTTATGTTCCATTAGGCACTAAAAATCTGAGATCTGAGAGCAAATCTGTAAAATCCCAATGGAAATCGACATTAGGATATAAACCTATTGCGCCCCACCTTATCGATATATAAATAAACTGCAGCCAACTTCAATTTCTACACAAAACATTTTGCACCTCTCAAATCAAATCTTGATTTGTCATTCTCCTCCGGCAATTGTTCATTCCTGATTTTGCAAATTTTACAAATATTTTTACAAAAAAAACTAATTCATAATAATGGAAACTATTCTTGGAATTAAAGGACCCGATTTCGTAATGGTCGCTGCTGATACCACACACGCTCGATCTGTGATTGTCATGAAAGATGGTAAGTGAACATTTCTAACCCACGTCTATACTGTGCCGACAAAGGAAGCTACATTATTTGTAATTTTTTCTATAGATCAAAATAAAATTCACAAAATATCTGATAAGCTGATGATGGCTGCAATCGGCGAAGCTGGAGATACAGTTCAGTTTACCGAGTTTATATCAAAGAACATTGCTTTGTATAAAATGCGAAATGGTTATGACTTGCCACCTAAGTCGGCGGCCCATTTCACAAGGAAAAATCTGGCCGATTATCTGAGAAGTCGTTCACCTTATCAGGTTAACTTGTTTGTCGCTGGGTAAGGTGCTAAACAAGTATAAGAAAAGCCTTAGCTTGATTACCATTTTGATATAGATTTGACGAAACTGATGGTCCTGAACTACACTACATCGACTACTTGGCCAATGCAAAGTCTCTGAAGTACGGCGGTCAAGGTTATGGCGGCTTATTCTGTGCCAGTATTTTTGATCGCTACCATCATGCAAATATTACCCAGGAGGAGGCTTATGATGTGCTGAAAAAATGTGTTGTCGAGATTCAAAAACGACTAATTGTGAATCTGCCTACGTTCAATGTATCAGTGGTGGATAAGGATGGCATTAGGAATCTAGATCAGATAACAGCAACCGGCCTTATTGGATACGCCGCATAGTTTGCATTTTCAAATATTCTTTTTGTAGAAATGTAATCACTGAAGTTGGTATTGGTAAAGAGGAATTAAATACTTTTTTTTTAAACTCGACTTTTTTTCAAACTATAAATCATCGCAAATAAAATATGGAATTTACTTAGTATCGCATTTATTAACATCATTTGGTGTATCGTCTAAATTCTGATTGTCAACCTTATCAGGCCAATTTAAATCAATACCAACTACATCCAGGGCATGAATATCTATGGGCTGTCCAATAATTGAAGCAAAACTCGGCGTAGTTCGTCCGAAGTCTCCATGCACCAACTCTTTGATGTAGGTACCTGCCTGACTGACAATGTCAATGATTAATGTCTTGTGGTTGGTCTTGTCTACCCATGCTTTGGTACTGTATATGGTTCTTGGCCTTGGATGCAAAGGTCGGCGATGAAGCACTCTTATTGGAGTGATTTGTTCAATTTCAAACCCATTGGGACAGTTGAGCTTTTGAAGCACGTCTAATGTAATTGGTTCCTTCAATACACACAGTGCTCTATAGAACTTCTTTTTTTTTTCTTCGCCAGTTTTAATGTGCACCAAATCGTCACGAATAACCATTTGCAGGTTACGTACGGATATTTGCAAGGACTTTTCTATCTCAAGTTCAATAGCACGCGCTAAGGGCTTCTGCATTGTTATACGCTTTGAATTAGGAATCTCCAGAACAAATGGCCGGCCCTGTCCCAAACAACGCACATCAACATCTTCTCGACCACTGGACGAAAATATGATTTTGCCCTCTTCAACACCAAAGTGCGGAGCAACACTTCGAATGATAATTTCTTGAATACTGTCCTCCATGACACGTTTGCCTTGCAGAACCCATGGAGAGTGGGATAATTTTCGCGAAAGTTTCCGATAACGTCCCGCAACGAATACGCAAGGGCCAGCCAGAGTTACGTCGCCAAGGGTCAAAATTGAATCAGGAATCGGAGGAGGAATCTCCAGTTGTTGCTCGAACACATCTGCAGGCAGTTTAGTTGGAATGAACATCTTCTCGATGTAACCTTTAGTAATTTTTTGCGTTTTCCCATTTGCCATCCTTATCGAGAATATGGATTCGCTGACTTTTAGTAGTTTTGCAACTTCTTGCTCCTCATCAGGGTGGTCCAAGCAGATATTAATCAGTATGCCCTCGGTGTTGTATGTTTTTCCTAACTTTTTGCAAATGATTGGATTTAGAATAAGCTTTGCAGCTTCCTTTAGGGGCACATCTGGTGAACGTTCGTCATTGATTTTGCTGCCGAACTTTCTCATGAGTGCATACCACATCGAGAGTTGGCGGATCTGTAACAGCATCGGCATCGATAAGGCTATTCCGATTTGTTGACAATCGAACTGGTCAATTTTGCAGTTTGTAATTTTGTCAACGATTTTCTCCTGAAAGTCCTCAGAGAATAGACCGAGGCAGGTGCTGCATGGATTGGAACGCGGTTTCTTTGACAAAACTTCGTCCGCGCATTCAATTTTTACATTTAACTAGAAGAGTTGATGAATGTAATTTTATTAACTTATTTAAAATAAAATTTACCTTTTCAAAAGATGCCTTCATGTCCTGGTACTCTGCACCTCTCGCTTTTAAATAGCGCAACTGGCACACTTGGCAGACGCCGCACTCTTTAAGGTAGTCAGTCAGCTCCTGGTTATTCATCTCAAATATTTGATAAAAATTTCAATGTAACTTTTCACAATTTTGTACATAAAATTTATAATTAACGCGTGCTTTGAAATGACAGCTAATGTTGTTAAAAACAATAACAAATCGCATAATGCATGCTGCCCGAATGGGACTTCAGTTCAGATGTCACAAGTCACAATGGCAGTGCTACACCGATATCATTGCCACATAAAAACTTTCTTGTGCATTATACAGAAAGTCGTGGCTGTCGACTGTCGTACCTAGTCGTAGCTGTAGGATATCCTACCACCAACACAGGACTATCATGATATTAGTTGGTAATTGGTATAACGTACGGTGTTTTTCTTTGATTTCCACGTAAGGACTTTGAGAACAAAAGTAGCTTATTTTATTATCAAGAAGATGCATTTAATTTTGCTGGCAGTAGGCATGTTTTTTTGAATATCGAACTCAGGAAAGCAAAGTAAAGTAGGATTTTCAGCACGTAATTGCAACGATCGCAACAGCTACGCTCTACGCTCAAAAAAACACTATAGTTCTGTTTTGCTTCTCTGAAAACTGGTCATACTGTTTACAGCTTTAATAGCAATATAGAATTCCACGTGCTGTCACAAACTTCAATTGTCATTTTACATGTCAAAAATTAGGAATCGAATTTGCTAAATAGAAAAATTTCTGAATTAATAAGGTTGAAATTCTATTTCAAGGTGCAATTCTTTTTCATTAATTTCCTTTTATAAATAACAACTAACATCCTAGAAGAATACAACTTAGTTACAAAACAGTTTAATAAGTTTGCCAGTAGCTTAGCTTAGCTTCAAACTCATGTTACGTCATTAAAGGGACTATTTTTTATGATTCTTTTTTCCTTCTAGAATGTCTCTTGGACCAGCGTTGCGTACTCCTTTTACGGATTTAACTGGTTGCTTGATTAATCATCAACACTACGATAAATGTGGAGAATTTGAAATGAACATGATGGACTGCCTTGAGGCGTACGGTGTCGACAGGGGCCAACGGATGTGTGGTGATTTGATTGCCGATTTCCAAGAGTGCGTCGGCATGAACAAGCAGTTGCTTCGTTTCCACGTAAGTCTTAGCATATTTAAATCTGGTTTCTTAGTTTAATCCTATATTTGCAGGCTATGAGGAATGAACGGTGGAAGCAATTCTTCCGTGGTGAACGCTCAAGAGAAGAACTTTATTCTAAGGGCCCAAGGGTAGATGCATATTAAGAATTCTGTGCTACTTTTGTTCTTAATAAAATAATATTACATCTTGAAATAATGAGATAAATTCACTTACGACTTAATCGTTTTATGTCAACACACAATTGTCGCAAATGGAAAACAAGACGCTTTCAGGTACATATGCGGAAGCGGATGCATTATGCGCTCTCAGTAAGCTACCACAACTGAACTCTTGCCCATTGGCAAGTAGTTGGTCGCCTGCTGTAAAAAAGCAACTATAATTATTAATCTTCCACACAGGGAGTAGTAGTCGGAGACAGAGAGTCTGAATGAAACCTTTATAATTTGGAAAGGAATATATATATTGTGCCGTGCGCTGTGGGAACAACAATCCAGAGTATCAAATACAAATCACTGTACAAAAAGCGACGTCCATATTCGTTGCGTTCTTGCACTTGCATTAGAGTAAACGAAAATGATCCTGCTGTACATTTCTAAGGGTTTTGGGTACCTATTGTACATCTTTTTTCTTAGTGCGGTGTTATGTAGAGAAAAACTACCGACTTCAAAAACCGACTCGCCGCTTACATTTCGATCTGGTCAGTGTCATTTTGCTCAATCAGCAAGCCGTTGCTGGCCTGCGCCAGGGGGCAATAGCTTCGATGGGGCAACAATGCTGAGCTATCATAACAAACTTCATTGTTACCCAACCAACGCCAAATTGCAACGATGCTTTTTGAGTGCATCAGCATTGGTTAGGAAACAATGCTGAGCTATCACAACAAACTCGTTTGTTTATGATAGCGCGCATCGGCCCCTATATTGCTCAACTGGCGACATATAGCTGAGCACAACAGCAGCAACTTACAAATTTACGAAACAAATGCATCACTATCAATAAAATCTGGAATTCACATAAGCTAAATTTCTATATAACATTATCATGGCTGGGTAGGTACCACAAAGATAAGAACCAGCCCCCGTTTTAATAAAAGTTTAATTAAAGTGATGTGTAACCACATCAGTCACTTTTGAGAGCTGTTCACTGTCGAAGTCTAGGGAATTCATCCGCTGCCGCCTGAATCAAGAGGGAGTGCTTTTTAATTAAAAAAAATTATTACTGTCCAAAGTGGCGCCCAACACGAAATCCATATGTCTGCCTTACCTTAGCCAACCAGCAAAATTATGCGTTTTTGGTGCAATCAGGAATTTAAGTCCTTAAAACCGTTTTATATTCTGTACCAATGTTTAGCGGTGTTTCACACACAACCTTATAACTCTCGAATGGAAAAAGCAGCGAGCTTTTACACTGTTACAGAACAGTCTTGTAAAAGCTTTCTAATCTTCAGCGCTGCTCTCACGTGCCAGCCAATCTCAGTCTCAAATGGTAATTTCACACTTCAAATCCAAAGAGCGAGCAGAAACTATATCAATGCGATAATTTGACCTACTTTCCAATTTTCTACAGAGAAAGCATTATGTACTCAAAGCTTTAGCTTGAGAATAGCATAACATCGCACGCATCCTTAGCTTTTTTGCGCCAAGCTCAATTTGGCACATGGCCCGTTCGATGTATTAGTATTCAATATCTTTCTCGCACGAAAACCACTCTCGGTACATAACAAATAATAACGTATTCAGAGTCACGGTGCAAGATATTAATTATTATTAATGTGAAAGTAGTTGGTCGTCTCAAGTCCTTTGCTTTAGATTTTTTTTAAAAGAACTCTCCGAGCGATACTTTGACGAGAATAGTGAATCAACTTTTTTTGCTTTATTTTTTTTTCGTGAGATTTTTTTGATCCTTCGCAGTTCGCCCTCGTTCTTTGGGGTAATATGCTACCACGGAAGTTCATCCCTTCTTCTTGTGCTTCTTCTCGGTGATGTTATATGTTTTTGGGTTGCCATATTAGTCGTCGGTTGGTTGTTGGTTGGTAGAGAGTTCATAGTTTGTTGGGGATAACTCTTCGCTTGTCTACAGTTCGCCTTGCAGTTGTGGTGTTCTCGTGAAAGCAGAGTTGTTACAGCAAAGGGAAAAAGGTCTTATGAAAAAAAAAGTGGCTTCAAACATTTTTATTTAACGCGTGTAACGTGTGGTGTAGTTTTGTTAAATTTGTATTATAGTGTATGTATAAATAAAAATACAATAACTACGAAAACATGGCGTCCACGTCGTCGTCGGTGTCCTCGTCCTCGTCGTCCAATTCGAAACCTCCAAATGAATATTAAAATCTCTTTTTCCCTTGAATACAAATAATATTGTTTCTTTTTTTGTTTAAAAGTGAAAGTTAAGTGCAAAATAAAACGAATAGAAAAATGGTGATTTAAATGTTCACTAATGGCCACAGACTATTGCTGGAAGCAAAGTCAATTCCATCCACCCCCACACTCGGCATATTGAGATTATTTGAGTGGGTGTTCGTATACATATAAAATTTTGTAAATAGTTGAAATTCGTCTAAGAAGGTTAGTTTTTTTTTTAACGTTCTCCGAAATAACATGATTTTTCTTAAATTTTGTGATGTAAATATCCTGCCTGCAGAGCGAACTCTAAGCAATACATTTTATCCGAATAAATCTGCCAGGACTATCTATGTATGTACATGTACACCTACTTATCTATATATTTTCGTCTATAAGAATGGGAGAATCATTTCATTTAATATTTTTTTTTTTATGTACATAGCTTCGCAATGAGTAGGAAGTAAATGTCCTTTTAGATTTGCTGGAAAAAGCCCATTTAAGCGAAAAGCTCGTACAGGTATCATTTTTTGGGAGGTTTTATTCCGATAGAAAATAATTATTGTGATTTCCTTTCTTTCTTTTTTTTTTTGTTTGCTGCAACAGAGATAGAGAGAAACAAGAGAATAACTGTACTGCAGAGAGATATAGAAGAATGGAGGGAGAGTAGGAGAAACCATTTGTAGGAATGAGAAGTGTGTCTCTGTCACGTTGTTAATTTCAATGATCAACATCACTATCATCATCCGCCCTCACCTACATATTGCACTCAAAGAAAGTCGAAATGAGAAAAACCTTCAGTAAACCCTTAGCGCAGTGTGTACCTTTTTACCATTTCATTTCTTTTCTTCTTCGTTGTTTTTGTGTTATATTTACGGGCATGATAACATCAGGACAAACGTATAAGGAAACAAATTGTGTCAATGTGTAAAATCAGTAAAAAAAAAAAGAGGTGAATGAAGGCGATGTGAAGCGCAACTAAGGGTGAGTGACAGGGGGCGAAGGCTCTCTTCGCAAGAGTATAATCAAAAATGTACACACACATGCTGATGGTACCTACTCCTTTTGCGAAGAGTGTTGCCAGTGTTGCGCCTTCTTCAAGTGTCCTTTTGCTGCTGGTTTAAAACATCAAAAACTTGGCGATTTGGTTGCGCGGGACCTAACCTATTTTCGAATTTGTGTGAACAAAAGCGGAGGCAAATTGTTGGTTGGGTTTTGTATTTTCTTAATCAGTAGGTATGATAATTCAAATTTGTTTTAGAAGGTAAGAGATGGCAGGCAGTGTTAGTTTTTCTTTCTTAAATCTTTGAAATCCATACATGGAAATAAAACGTAAACGAAAACAATCTGCATGCCAAGATTGCCAATTGCGGTACCTCTACCAATTCCGGTATTCGCTGATGAAACTATTTTACGATAGTTCAAAAATGTAAAAGAATTTGTTTGGTTATTCTATTGCTTTCAAACTTTTAATCCGTTTTAGTCGATGACTGAATCATTTTTGTACCCTTGGGTATTTAAGTGCAACAGGGCAAGTGCAATCCAGGTTGCAGGTTGTTTTTAGACACATACTTCAGAAAACACAACCCTGGCGAAAAACTAAACTTTTTAGTCTAAAGATTTGGTTGTTTTTCAATCTTGTGAAATTTTAGAAATTTCAAGTTATGTATATTTTAATTTATAATAATCTTTTTAAGTTTATGGTCTTATGTTGACGCGTTGTCTGACTTCAACCGAACTCAAGTACAACTAACAAAAGGCGTGTTTTTTTTTAGCTTTGATCTTGGCCATGTAAACTAAAATATAATTTACAGCACACAATTACAACAACTATTGCGAGTCTCGAAGTGTCAAGTAGAGCGTGGTTGTTGTAATTGCGTGCTGAAAATCCTTCTTTACTTTGCTTTGCTGAGATCGAAGCTCGACAAAAAAGCACGCTTAAAGATATTAAAAACTCTTACACACATTTTTGGGATTTAATCTAGATCCAAGTGAGCTCTTCTTGCCTGAAAGTTGAACTCTTACTTTGGTTTCTACGAAAACAAATTTAAATTTATAGCTCTAGTCAAATGTTTTTGCACTTTTGTTTGCTTTAGTCTCTCGAGTAATTGGCGCGTAATGCACCAAGTAGTAATTGCCTCTAAGAACAGGTTGCTTTCAAATTGTGGTTTACTTGATGGTCTATGCAAGGGTTCAGTGAACCTTCACTGGAACAGGAACTGAATATGTGCCATCGTTTAGTTCGTCGACAACTGGCAACACTTTCGCATCATGATTGTAGGTACGTAGGTATGTAATTCCTGCAATTGTTTCGCTTTTCACGTTTCGTTTGTTCATTTGGGGGTGGTGGTTTTATTTCAACAGTTCTTTTTTTTCCATGCACCAAACTTACCTTATCTTAGGCGATGTTTTAACTTTTATTTTGTTTTTTGCTCCTCCATTAAATTCAATGTTCCACAGCCGGGTTACACTGTGAAATAGAGAGCGCCTGATGCTTCTTCTAGTTTCTAAATAAAACAAGCACAAGAGTTTAATTATGATGAGTAAGTTTGCCCACTGAAATGGGGGTTGTGAAAATAAGGGTGGCATCGGCAGAATGGTAGAAATCGTAAATCCTCTCGTACTCGCTCTCAACACGCTGGATTCGTTCGAATGGGGAAAGGGTGCTCTGCTATCTGCTATTCCTCAATCGCATCTCACTAGGGTTGAGACTTGAGAGAGAACTTTCCCAAATAGCCTCTAACCACTTATTTTCGTACTTTAACACAATTTATACGGAAGCAGAACTCAGTACGGACGAATTTTCGAATTTTGTTCGGTTTTTTGAGTGTAAACACTTTGCTTGGATAGCTTGGAGCCGTGCTTAGTTTTTTTGCATCAATTTTTCGAAGAACAAACTAGTTCTAGGTCAAAAATCCTTCTAAACAAAACATATTATAACATTTAATCTAACGTAACATCCGCCCGTGTATAGTGTCGATTCAATGTGCGTGTGTGAAATATATATTTTGTGTTTCCAGTGAATCTGATGTTGTTCATATGTACTTGCTACATGGAAATCTGTGAAATGCACCCTCGAGGTAAATCCCAAAGCTTTCTCAATGCTATTTGTATATGTGTGCGTGTAGGAGCGGGGTATAAACAGAACGGAGTGCTCTCAATCAATTTTGCATTTGTTTGTAGTAAGGAAAGTCAACAATTACGGAAGCAAAATGTACAAAAAAAATGTTCAACTGAAATGAAAAATTCTCGTACTTGGTAAATTCGGTTCATAAGACCGATTTAACCGCGCTTGGAGCGTGACAATTACTTCAGTGAATCCGTCCCGTCACAAGGGTGTTGAAGAAGGGTGGGGGACTGTGCCTGCAATATGTTTTGTTTTTGTGGGAAATGTTGAAGGGAAAATAATGGGGACAATTGGAAAAAAAAAATTAATGAGTACAAGGTCATTGTGTATCAAAAGTCCTAGATTCGTTGGCTTATTTTCTCGTGCATGTCCTGAATTGAACTGGTGCATGTGTCGAGGAGTTGTCTACTTGTTTCTGCTGTTCTTCATCTCTTCTCTACTACGTGCGATGCAACCAGCGCAGCATTGCATTCGTGATGTATGTCAAGTTGGTGTTTTGTTTGCTCGAAATGATACGGAAAAGCCGTTGCGATATGTGTAAATAGGTATGTGGGGAGAAAAGTGCTCAGAAAAACCTTTCTATTTTGTCACACACATCACTCGCTGTTGTTTTTGTTAGATTTGACATTCGTTTGATTTTTAGCTTTGTTTTCTGGCGACCCTGTTTTCTTTTCTAAATTGCAACTTTGACATTTCAATAGAGGACTTCGATTGTTTTGCTTAAACAGTTTGCTATTCTGCCTTTGAAGTTAAAGCAAAGGAAAGTACCTTCCTATGTGGTAGGTATTGTTGTTTGGATGAGTTTAAAAATTGAAATATAGGTTGCTGTTACATTCCTTGTGACAAAGTTGAGACTTAACAAGCAGCTCTTTAAAACGAAGGTATGTAGTTGTAAACTGTGATTACGTTCCGCTGGCAATGGTCAGTGACAGTTATAAGTGTGTAGATAGATATAGTTAAAAGTATTCACCTAAACTAGTTTTTTTTTTTTTTGGTAAGAAAGCAAGCCCAAAACCGACAAACACACCTTTTGCAATATCCAGCAAATTCAGTAAAATGATTGACCGAACAAATGTCACAACTCACAAATTCAAATTATTATTGTAGACGCAGTGGCTTAGTGGTTAGTGTGTTGGACTACTAAGCGAAGGGTCCCAGGTTCGAATCCCGCAAAAACCCAAATTCCAACTCAGGGTTTTTTTCACTGCGCCACCTCTCGCGAACGTCTGACAAACATCCGAGAGTATAACTGTCACGAAAGAGCTTCTCAATCGGCCGTTTGGAATCGGCATAAAATTGTATTTCCCTTCCATTTGTTCCAAAAATTAAAAACTCACACAAAACGAATGGTTGCGAGAAGCTAGGCCCAGGGTCCCTACAGACCTGTTGCGCCAACTACTATTATTATTATTATTGTTTTTAAATGCACTAAATTAATTTTATTTATTAATTAATGCGATCAAAATTTGTAACCAAAAAAGTTTGCACCGAAGTTAAACGACTAGTGTCTCACAGCTGATTGAAACGTCAAACGAAAACGAAAATCACGGTTTTGGGCTTGGCGTGAAAAGCATATCAAGCTGATCTGAGTACGTATTTGCAGTAACGCTTTTTTGCGTTGTATTAAGCTCGTATTTATACAGCAGAGCCAGTGGTTCGCTGAGGCACGAGCTTAATACAACACAAAAAAGGAAAGAATGCACATTACAAAATTTGTACACATGATAACAGTAAGGACAAAAACTTACAAAAGTTGTGTTATTGTTATTATAACTTTATTGTTACATAAATGAATTACATAAAAAAAATGCGTATGGGCTTTAGGCTAAAATTTACAACAATTTAACTTCGGGATTAGCACCCATTTGCAGTCCTTTTAACCAGTTGAAGCGTCTACAGGTATACCTTTCCCGAAACAATTACATATTTGAAAATAAAAAGTTTGTAGAACCCATTTAAAAAATTGTATGCCAGCTATAAGAAACATGTCCAAAATGAACACAAAACTTCAAGCAATTTGTTGTTTTGATGGAAAGATGATAATAGGCCTGTTTTTTTGAGCTTCAATTTCAGCAAAGCAAAGTAAAGTAGGATTTTTATTACGCAATCACAACAACTACGTTCTACTTGACACTTCGAGACTCGCAATAGTTGTTTTAATTGCGTACTGAAAATCCTAGTTTACTTTGCTTTGATGAGATCGAAGCTCAAAAAAACACACCTAATATAACGACTACGAAACTATATTTTCTTTTTACTGAACTTTGAATTTGTATTTCTGTGTAAGTACGATTAATGACATCTGCTCGGTGTCGCTGTAAGAAAAAGAAAAGAAAGGAAAACGTCAAAGTGACAATAATTAGAGACAATTGCTGTGGCCGTTTCCGCAGAAAATGTTGAGTCTTAATGAAATAATTTGTTTGGTTTGGCACTGTTGCATTAACTGATGGATGACCGTGTTTTAATTGTAAGATGTAATTACAGAATCGTATGCTACGTAGTTAGTAAACTGTCAACATCTTATCGTGTTCAAAGAGATATGTAGCTACAAATGATCCTACTTGAAAAATTTACTGTTTAGAGCTTTTAAGAAACACGAATTTTAATTCCTTAAAACCTCACATTAAAAAAGATTAAAGAAAACCTGTTTCTTAGATTGAAGTTAGCTCATTCCAACACTCACCCACAGAAATGTCAGAGAATCAGATGAGAAAACTATTATCAAACACAACCTTAAATTCATTAGGTTTTACTTCTTGTTTTTATTTTGCAGCTAAAAATGCTAATCTATGGTCCAGCATTCTTATACGGTTATTATTAAAATGACAGTTGGCCATTGTTTTGTAAGCTTTCAAATATTGATAGGTTATAAAATGTCTTTCACAAAAAGTAGGCTGATAAAAAAATACAACAAACAAACTGCTTAGTTATTCATAACAACAATAAATGAGCGTTTTCGAAGCATATCATCTCCATCCAACTTGACGGCTTGCTTGTGCTCAAAAACATCATTGTCACATATACACGTTGCTACAACTTGTTTGTTGTAATTGTCAAAATAAAAGTCAGAAACTGTCAAGGTTGTCATATTCTCTTATTTATGTAACAGATTGTATGCTGCGTCCGTGTATGTGAAGTGCTTTTCCTTTCATTAAAAATAGGACATCCACAGTTTTTAAATATTTTTGCTATACTTTCTCATATCCTCTTGAACAAACATAGCAGAAAATCCTCTCGACTCGCCATAGCAACTAAAACATAATCTATGCATACTCATATTCCCTCATCTGCTTATTAAGAGGAATCCTTTATTTCAATGAACAGCAACCCTGCGGCATCGATCCTTCGCATCACGAGAAAAAAGAACCTGTCCCTGGTCCACACACAAGCCTATACGAGGACTACATTTTAAGGAGAGAATCATCATCTATATTATTATCGTACGTAGTCGTAGGACGATCGATAACAGAGTAATGGCCACATTGCGCCACATTAAATGAGAAACTAAATCATCTGCAGTCTATGATTGTCCCATATTCCCTCTGCTCTCACACCTTACCCAACACAACATTCACACACACTCCATGCACTCGGTGTGGAGTTGTCATCTTTCGACGTTGTCGTCGCCCATCGCGCGCATACACATATCGCATCTGACAGGATATGGGCGGCAGTTGTAGTATTTTGAAGGCAGTTCAAAAACTTTTTCGGTAAAAAGGAAAATACTCTATTCCAATTCCATATCCGAGGAACTACACCATTAAAAGTAGAATCTCTTCATCCCCCTTTTCTCGTATAACGGAATCATCACTGGTGTAGATACCGCTGTTTATTGAAGAAGCGCAAGGATTAGGGAGGACAAAGTGCTGTTTGTATGTAATTTTGTTCTTTCGGTAAAATGTGAGTCCTTCAAATTGGAATTCTTGCGTGTACCGCACCAATCTATGAGTGTTATTGATTTTTTTGTTCCTTTATTGAACCTTGCTGCTGGCTGAGTGGCACTGACTGTAATTATGCCGGGTTATTAGCCTCTCTCGCTCGTTCCTTTAAATGTGCATGGATATCTTCCCACACAGTTAAATTAAATCATTGCTATATTTAACGAAAAAATAAAATATAATGTAAACACACAACATAACGAAGGAGTGCCCTTCCAATGGTGTTTGGGTTCATTTTTCCTTTCGATTACACCCCATTGGGCTTGAGACTTTCCTCGATGATAGTTATTGAGAGAGGTTCATTACCATCGTATGCGGTTTTGACCGGAATATTAATATTTTTTTTATTGTTTATCCTTGCTCTTCGTAATTTCCATGTCCAACGGAAAATGGAAAAATAAAACCAGCTCAAGCTTCTGTAGGACTCATTAAAATGCTAAAGGTAAATTCAATAAGGAGACGGTGTCTCGCAGACCAGCAAACTTAAGCTCTTTTCAGATACGTTAGAGCGAGATAGAGCACGAGACAGTTTCCCGCAGTTACCCGCAGTCATTCTTCAAAAAAAAAGGGGGAAAAAACAACTTTTCAATGCCCAGCGTCAATTTGGTGAAAATCAGGTGGAATTTTCGTGAAAGCATGGCCGAGCAAAACACCCTACAGGCACGTGTGAGTGCTGTGCATACATGTTGGCTATAATTAAATAGTTTGAAAGTGAATTTTTGGTTGTTTCATTTGAGGTTAATGGCTCAGGGCCGGCTATGTTGGTGAAGGTTCTGAAAAGAACGTTCCTTTAGAATTTCGGTATTTTCAGTATCATCCCGCATACATTTTCAAATATATTAACAAGAGGCGCGTTGGAGGTATAAATTCAAATTTTGCTGATATTTATGGGAAAACTAATTAAATTTTGAACGGGACGTGGATGAAATGTTGGACGGATGAATTCCCTCTTGAATTGTTATTCAAAAAAGCCAATTCGTTATCCGGTCTCTGGTCAGACAGAATTTCTTTGCGAGACTGGTATCTCTTTGAAATAACGATGCTGATGCTACACGCGATTATTTGGGTAACATCCTCTTTGAAAGCCAGGCCAGATAACTCAATATTGCCCGGCAATTTTTTATTTATATCACTGAACTATTAAATATTTCGTGGAATTAAAAACCTTTTTTTTCGAGATTCGAACCTGGGACACTTCGCTTAGTAGTCAAACTAACATTATAAGCAATTGCGCCTACCCTTGGTAAAATGGTAAGAACAACATTCGAGAAACTGGAATTGCAATTGCCTCGTTACACATGAGAAGAGCGCATTGAATTTTGCAAATTTCAGTCCCATTCGTCTACTAAACTCAGTTTAAATTAATCCCAATAACACAAAGCCCTTAAAGGTTTTAATCATAAATGGCAGAAATAGAGAGAAAACAAGTAATTTCCATGTTGCCTCTAAATAGATTATAGAATTTCTTCCTGTACTGATAAACAAAATATTAAGAGATTTGCTTGACAAACAAATTGGCCGCGTTCCACTGCCCGCTAGACGTCTAGCACAAAATATCCCATTTGAAGGAACGCTCCCACTAGAACATTTGGAAATTAAAAGTTTGAAATTGTTTGGGAAAGTTTTCTGAGAAAATGGATAATTTTGATGATGATTTAATTCGTGATTCGTAAGTTTAATATTCATATTTTACATATATGTATGTACTTTTGTATATAATTGAACATTTGAACGATTTCCTTTGATAGGTCGTTCTTTTTTTTTTGTTTCTCTCAATCCAGCGGGTAGTTTTGCGCTGGATTGAGAAATTTCCCTGAAATTGATATTTCGCAAAATTGCTAGACGTTCGACATATGCCGCTGGTCATCTAACGGGCGGGAACGCGGCCATTATCGAAAGTTTTTTTTTGGTTTAAAGGAGTAAGGATCTAGAATGACACAATAAGCAATACCTACTAGTCTAACTTGTGATCGAAAATCGACCCCACCTTTAATAAGTATATGCAGTACTTAAAACGTACCACAATATTCGATATTTATGTTTTGTTTTTTAAGCTTAGTACGTTGCTCGAGCGAAACTAAATTTTTCCAACTTTTCTCTCCAAACATCAGCTAAAGTCCTAGCTAAATTTAGACATAGAGAGCGCTGTGGATAAATATCACAAAAACTTATCCTTGGTTACTTCTACCGCTCTCCGCAATATAAAACTGCAACAAAACAACACAACACAACGATCTGTCAAGGTTTAAGCTCAGTACGCAGATGACCCGAAACGGAAAATCCCATACAAAAGTGACACAACGAAATCGTGAACGAAAAATTTCGCTCTCCTTTTCGTTTTGCAGTACGCAGCTGGTACGCAGATGCTGCGAAATGATGGCGGAAAAGTGGTTAGTTGTAGTAGATTGCTTGGTACAATTCACCACTCTCTTTTCGCACACGTTTATTGTCCGGGACATTATTTGCTTGCGAAAATTTGACATCTGTACTCCAGTGTTGCCAGATTTATAAGAGGTATGGAGGCAAGTTGGAAAATTTTGGCGCCAAAAATACCTAAACTCATTGGCAGACTTATTAAATTGTTTAAGGACGACGATAAATAAAAAATAGGCGGTCATAGCACAAATTCAGACAGATGGAACAGTAAAGAAATTAAATATTTCAGTGGAATGATTTGTTTATGTTTTTTGTGGAATTAACTAAGAAGTTGATCGGAAAAAATTGTTCATACGGAAAAATTTCTAAAATCTTTTTCTAGAAAATTTAAAGGTAATTTGCCGATATTTTCTTGATAAACTTACTTTATAATTCATAAGCAACATTTGAGAATGAGTTCAGCCATCAAGTTTAAGTGGTCAAAAAAAGCAAAAAAAAAGTGTTTACGGTTTCGTCATGCGAAAAGAATACGTTTGTTATTGAAGTACCTATGCATTTTTTTTTTATAAATACCTAACTAGCCAAAAAATCACGAAACTTTAAAGTAAATATATCTAAATTAGGACAATTACCAAATGACAATTTTAAGGAGCCAGCGAAAAGTTCGAGTATCCAAATCGGAGATAAATTGACAGTGATGGTAACACTGCTACTTGTGTAGCAGCTGATAAAAACCTCCACAAATTATTTTCCGCTGCCTTTTCGCAGACGTTTCGTTGTCCTTTTGGAGACCACCGGAAAATTTGGTTTCGGATTTTGATAGATACATGAAGTACATTCTGAAACAAAAGTTTGATTATTTAGCTCGAGCGGCGTACCACTCAGCTAAATGGGTTCGCTTAAATTTAGCTCAGCTAAATTTAGCTCAGCTAAATTTTGGAGAGAATTATGTATGGGAGCGAGAATTTAGCTCGAGCAGCGTACTAAGCTTAAATAAACACAAAAATAAGTTTTACTCATGAATTACATTTTAATACGTCACTATGGAAATGTAGAGCAACAAATTGCTGTCGAAAAATATTTTTATGGCGGCGACAAATTGAATTTCACCAAAATACTTTCATTTAACTAAGTTTATGATAAATTTAAAAAAAAAACCCGCTGGAAATTGTTTTATTAACTATGAAGAAATTGGTATTTAACTGGAGGCGGTTCAAAGTAATTTGAGTTTTTTATCCGTTAAGTATCGTTTTTTCGCTTCGTATTTTCAATGCGTCAGACTTTTAATACTTGGATTGGAATATTAAGTTATTCAAATTCAAAAATGATGCAAAAGGTGAGTTCATCACATAGCGACTATCGAGTAATTCCATAATTGAACGATACCATTGTTAAATTCACTTTCTTTGGCGGTGTAGTCAAGGCTACTTTCTGTGTTTATCCTAAAAGGTCTGCTCCACATTTATTGAAGGTGTAATTCGTTGTTTGCGCTCAATTAAAAAGCTGGAATTCAATACGCGCGCAATATACTCGTAGTAAAAAAACATAAGAGCGTGTGTCAAATCTTAGTTGTTGGACATTTTATAAGCTCTTTCCATAAATTATAGATTGAGAAAGATAACACGCGTGTATACGTCTGACTGCTGTCGAAGATATAAATATAACTTTCGCCGAATGACTCTGATATTCCTTCGTGGCCTGTTGAGTTGACCGAATGCGATTGGTCATTGCCCTCCTGTGGAAGAAACAACTTCCTCAAAGCGATACCATCACCAACAACCACTTCCCAACAAGTTATTCTGCTACGCAAGCCAAAACACATTCCGCTTCCCAAGCTAATCTCTTAACAACCAATGCCTAGGAGCTAAATTCGTAACTTGAACAACCCCACAACCCTGCTTACCGCAAATAAATAATGTACATAATGTGATTAATTTTTTTTTTCAATACCATTAATCTAAAACCACTCCGTGGGAATCCTCTGAACAGTGTTGCCCCATGGGAATATTCAGCTCCTCGTAAACTTAACTACACTTTGAAATATCCTACAGCACACCCGTAAACGTGAGAGCCAAGAGCTACCATATCTTCCCGTCTCAGTATGGGGTCAAGATGTTTGCAATTAACACAACCTGTGTGTAGGTATGTATAATCATTTCGAAGTGGAATGTGCTTTAATGCCCCCATCTGGTGATACTCCATCCGCATGCTGAGCGGCTGCTGTTAGTGGCACCGATTCTCTCCCCAGGATCAATTATTCGAATTTACATACAAAGTTAAGGGCTCCCACTCATCCCATCATCATCACCGACATCGCAAGCCACCACCGCCATCCAATATATGCAAATTTATTGTCAACAGGGAGCATAACGTTGTAACCAGCAGCCATCAGGAGCAGCCAGCAGCCAGTATGCTGTGTGTATCAATCTATTCATAGTGCATGCATATGAAAGTTGCCTTGGCGCGCATACACACACACACACTTCCAGATATTGCCTACTCTCGTTGGATTATAAATTAAAAATAGTGCAATTCAATTCATTGACCTAGTTCGCCCTGTTGCCACCACCCCCACACCGCCAACAAACGCCGCTCCGCTAATATGATGTACTTGTAGTTTTTTCCTGTGCGCTGAAAGGGCCTGCTTTGGTAGAGATGGCAAAAAAGCAAGTAAGGATAATTCATATACAGTAGGAGTCAAGTATACCACGGATGTGTGGCGCGCACGAGCTGGGGAAAGTTGGAAATGCTGCCGTTGCAATGGGCTTCAGGCGGCCGGAAGTTTAGTGTTTCACTGGAGTAGACAGTGTGGCAATTATAAGTCGTCGATAGCCAGGAGAAGTATGAATCGTTTAATGCTCCTGACACATTCCACTAACGGGCACAACAGCCGCGCTGGTAAAATGAATTTGAGTGTACGGAATGTGTGCGCAGGGATTGTATGTGCTGAGTGCACCTTAGATTGTTGGCTGATGGCAAAGCCCACGTCTTTGGAACGTAGAGCACCCAATGTCTCTAACGTGAAAATAATTTTATTTGAACTGGAAGTTGTAACTTTTTATGTGCAAGCGAAAAAGGATGTACAAAGAGAAAAGTAAGTGATTGCAGTATTCCTCGATACATCAAGAAGGAGTTTTCGGTTTGTCTTTTTTCATTCGCTCCTTTGTCCACACAGACGTAGTCGTCGGCTGAAAGGAGCACGCGTATTCAACGGGGACTTGTCTTCTTTGTATGTATGTAGTTCTTTTTTTTGGAAAAGAGCCGACTTGTGCATTTTTCTGACGGAATTTTTTTTTCTTATCTGAACAATTGAAAAACTCTTCCGGGAATGCTGGTTCTGAATGAGTGTCTGACGTGAGTTTGTGCTCTGGCGTATGAACTTGTTAATTATTGTCAACGTTGAATGGGGCGAATGATACGCAGCTGTTAATCGGAAATTAAATAATTTCCTATGGAGTGGAAAATAAGAATTTGAACAACTATTTAAGTACTTACCTTGTTTTTCCGTAGAGTTTGGTTTAAAGTCGGTTCTCAATATTTAAGGATAGGGTAACAGTTTTTAACGTCGATTTTTGTCATGAGACTATTTTGCATATGGTTAGGCATTGAGCCTAATAGTTGTTAATATTATCACTGTGACTCAGATTTTGTTACAATTTGAAACACACGAAGCTCTAGTTTTTTGAGCTCCTTAAATTTTAAGTCAGAAATAACAAGTTTGGTTGGCAGTGCCAATAATGTGTACGAAGTACTATTGGAACCGGGAATAAGAACTCAGTTCAGCTGGTTTAAATAGAAAAATGGGTGCAAAGGGAATAAAATCCTCGGGAATTAACTCCACATGGGAATTTAAATAACCATCTAGAGTTTGAAATAAGTCCACTTAACAAAAGTGTACTTAGTTCTCACGAAAAGTAAGAAATAGTTTCAAATATTAGTGGAATTATGTATTTCCCTCGGACAAAAGAAAAAATCCGCGCAGCCGTTTAGCCTGTATTCCTGTGGAAGCACGGACAGACAGACAGACAGACGGACAGATTTTTGAGACCCACCTTTTTTGAGTTCCTCCATCCTCGTAATGTCAAAATTGATTAACATCCCGAGTTTAAATTGTGTACGAAGACAATATCTTTCTCTTACTACGCAACGGAGAAAGTTAAAAAGTGTAGCAATTTCCCAGCAAATACAAAACAACTATTTGCGTTGAACAGATATTTAAACATTGTATTTCTCGATATATGCACAAATTAACATTATATGAATAACAAAAAAGGAAACTTCGGGCAATATGTCGAAAATGTATGTGGGCATAGGTATAGGTATAGGTAAAGTTTCTTAAAATGCACCCTTGCTTGCACCTACATCAACCATTTAACAGCGAAACGAAGCAGGGGGTTGCATATTCCATTTATTCCATTATTTATGCATTGTGGTTTAGTTTTATTGCTATTAGTCTTTTTGCCATTATTTCGTGTTTTTATGTCAAAAGAGAGAGTAGAATTAACTGTCACTTATGTTCTTAAGACGTGGGCTTAATGTTTACAGCATAGGTATTTCCCAATCTAAGTGGGAACAAATAGGCTTTTATAAACCGATCGGAAAACCATGTTTTTGTCAAAAACTCGTCGATGCATTCACACCGACCACCAACTAGATTTCGTTTGACGTTTCAATCAGCTGTGCCCACTAGTGCGCGCTTAGAAGTGTCGTCTAATTTTCACGCCTGTCAAAAACCGTGCACAATCCTCAAAATTCGGCTACCATATCGAACGCAAAATATGCTGCCCTGAAGTCTTCCAGTTTTTGATATTGAAAAATACTTATATTTTTGGTGAACGAATTATGAAGATGATAACACTTTTTTTTTTCTGTTTATTGTTAAAAATTAGTGAACTCAATTCTGATATTGTGTTTGCAATAAGGCAAATAGTTGATAAAAGTGTTTGTTGTATAGATGACGAGTTTGACAATTTATTCATCTCCGATTCCATCTTTACCACGATATTTCAACAAACGAATGACAACAAGCGAAATGACAGCGAAACTCAGCACTGAATTCCTGCCCCCACAAATTAACTGCAAAATAACTGGGCTCAGTTCGGGCCACAACTAGGGTGCCCTAGAAGTCATGCCAAATACGTTTTCAGTACCATGGCGAGTTCAGTGCTATATCGAACACATTAGGGCTAACCCAGTGCGTACTATAGTGCCCACTAGGGCCCACGTTAAACAATTTTTTTTTTGGTTACAAATTTCGATCCCATTTTTACAAACAATAGAATTTAGAGCATTTCAAAATATCAATTAATCGTGGGTAATGATTTTAAGTTGTGACATTTGTTCGATCAGCCATTCTGCTGAAATTGCTGGTTATTGCAAAAGGTGTGTTTGTTTCCACAGCCCAACGATTGGAAGTCGTTTTCGTGGACAACGACTTAAAATGACTCGTTTTGAAAACTGAAGTATGTTTGGGAAAACTTCTGTTTTCCTAGGAGTTTTCGAGTGTTATAGAGTACCTACCTACATCTTTATGAAGTGGACTTATTTCCCAATTTGGGTGATTTGAATTCATATGAGGAATCCCGTGGATTTATTTCCCTGCACCAGAAAAATTATCATTACAACCTTTACCTTAATGTATTGAAACTCCTTACTAATTGTATTTTCATTTTGGAAGTCATATGGCAACACTTTTATCAAAATTACGAAAGATTTACTTTGCTAAATGTACGATCAGAAAATTTCGCATCTATCTGATCACAGGAAATGATCAGATTATCTGTCACTGTGTTCTCTGAGTATATGTTTTCGATTTTTCAACAAAGTAAATGCAGTCGGTACTGCAGTTTTGACGTTTAGTGTAGCTGATACTTTCGCTAACAGTTTACTGGTGTGTTTTTAGTAACAAATTCACCACTCCTTATCTATTACATCCAGTTTAACAGTGCAAATCGTAAATTATTCCTTCAAACTTCATCGATATAAACTGGAACTCCCGAAGAATCTTTCTCTCAAGTCATCCCAGATCTTCATCAGATTGAGGCAGAGGCCATGTTTCTGCACCATAGAGAAGGCCGGAATGTTTAGGGGTTATAGGTTTGTTCCCTTACTTTTGTAGTAAGAGTGGAAAAGATTGCCACAAAATGGCATTGGTGGGGATGAATTTTCTCACATAAAGCGACACTTGCGAAAAAGTTAGGGAACGCTTATGAAAAAAGTGGTACGAAAAGTCGTTAAAATATTTGATAAACTCGAAGAATTTGCTAATTAAGTAACAAAATTAGTTGATTAATATACAAAGAGATGAAAGCGATTCGAAATTAATCGAACTTCTTTTTGATGAACCCGAAAGAGTGAAAGAGTTTGTAGTGATTAAACTACAAGCAAGCATTCAAGAAGAGGAAAAAGCGCTGCATCAAAAATTACGTGGACCAGATTGTATTGGAATAATTTCGTTGCTACTATCGAAAATAATATTGAGGAGAACATTCCATTTTATTTTGCCGCCTCTTGATAACATTTTAATACATTTATGCCAAATGGGACAACAACAAATCAGCTGTTAATTGTAAGGTGACTGACAGTTTTTCCACTTCCCACTCCAAGAAATTTGTTGAGTAAAAATTCGTAAGATTCTCAGTGGAGGGGTAAAATCTAGTTCTCTCGATGACGCTCTCTTTTACGATTTTTTATGTGGTATTCGTTTGGGCTTCTTCAGATTTGCTCTCAGATTCCAGATTTCGTGTGGCTAATCGAACATAAAACTTGCTCTTGCTTTTTTTTGTGTTGATATTCGTGCGATTTGAATATGTGTATTCTTCGACACTTTTCTAAGCGGTTTCCATTCACTAGTTAAATTTTGTATTAAAACATTAGAAATAGCTGTTCCGATTGATTTCTAAATATATACATATACATAAATAATTTACACAAATAGATTCACCCGATGCAATGCCTTACTTTGCCGGAGAAAAAATTCACTAAAAATGTAAACAAACTCCATCAGTTGTCAAACTCAAACGCACTTGTATTGGTAAATCTGAGAAAATATCTAGATTCGTAAAAGTGCTCTGAAATCTGAAAAAGATTGCTTTTTCCTGTACCAAACGAACATAAAAATTGCCCTGAGAGCAAAAAAAGTGCTCTGAGAGCGCCCAATCGAATACCACATTAGAGTTAGGGAACGGCGTTGAGTAAAAATTCGTAAGATTTAAAAGTAAGGGAACAGACCTAATATCTCATTGGTTTATGAGAGACGGGGTTACTTCTCTGATGCCGTCTTAGACCGAAGAAACACCAATTGGCAAGAGTGATTTTGTGTTTGACAAAACCATCCGTTTTGTGACATTTAGTCCGATTCATCGATGCTGAGAGCCCTTTCTTATTGAGTATCATTATTTTAACTTACTTATGTACTTGGGAATTTGTTGAAAACGACATCCAAATGTCAGCTCTTTCCAAATTGAACACCAATTCTAGGTATTTAAATCTACTATAACTATTCTTCATATCATAAGATTCAACAGTAAAAACTAAACATTTAGTTTCAATTTCAGTTGTCATCCAATCGTTTGTTCGTCGAATAATTCTTCATAAGATCCGGTGATGTGGGACAGCCCCCGCAGCGGGAAATGCAACAGCCCCAACTTCAAACGCCATCTGAATCTGATTTATATGGTACGGATGAGATAGAATTCCTCCTGGACGAAATACGTGATTTAGAGCCGGTCTGCTGTCAGCTGGACGACGTACAGGATTTTGAAATAGCTGGCAGCAGAGCCGGAGAGCTATCATTATCCTTGGAGTCACCACTTGGTACATGCACATCGTGGGACTCGCACGCCAACTATAGACACAGCAGTCAATCGCCACTGGCTTGGGGTGTTGTACTGCACTGTGATTCCCAGCATTTGAAAACGCCTACAGGGATTGTACGAATTCTTTTGGTGGTGAGTGTTTTGTATTTATCGCCGCACCGTTTATCCTTACACATGCGTTACTATATTTTCTATTTGTTGCAGTTATCTTCGGCTGCTTGTCTTGCATGCGAATGCTCAGCTGGCACCGTACAAGTTGGCCTTTTTCTACTGCCACTTATAGGACGATTAAGATTAATGATCTTCTGTGCAGTGTTCTCCCTCCTCATAACCTGTGTAATGTTGTTTCTCGATATTTCGCATATAGCACTGATGTTTCCATTCAATTGGACTAAAGTGGTAAGTATAATATATATACCGCGGGTCCTGGGCAAGCGATAACGAGAATTTATTATTTTTTCTATCCAGAACACATGGATGTACCTGAGTATTGGTTTGTTTTTTATTTTGGGTTCCACCCTCTTATTGCACATGGTCATTTTTGCCGATGAATTTTCATGGGTGCCAAAGCACACAAAGGAAACTCTATTTGCGTCAGCGGTAAGGATTCAATTTCAGTGGGATTGCGACAAACAACTTTAGAACATTTTTTTTACCATTTCAGATCATAGGTTATGTTTGCGCTGTTGAGGCATTCATTCTCTCAGGATTGGCCAAGTGGCCACAACACTATCGTCAAGTGCCAGACGATGGCAGCGAAATGTATATCGAAGATCGCGAAATGATCCTACTTAGCACAGCCGAAAGTACTGAAGTGCCGAATCATAACAGCACGCCACATAGTGAAACAAACCATCATAATCAATGCAATCGAATATCATCATCGTCGTCGTGTAATCAAAAGCCTTATATACCTGGTAAGTATCTGAGAATGACATATTTTATGTACGGACCAAGGGTGTTTATGAACTCGCACAGCACCTCTCACAAACAGATTTCTATACCGATGGGTTCGGCCAAAACTTCATTAAATATTAAAATCCACACGTTTCTCCGTCTATAAATAAATGTGAGCATATTCATTGGCAATAATGTAGCCTCTCCGGAAATTCCCTCAGCTGAATGAATTTGCCACTTTGTGGTTGAAATAAAATGCTCACGTGTATTAGAGTTGGAAATGGGTTTCAACCCTTTTGCGATTGATTTAATCGACTTAAGGTACTGACGTGGAAAAGTGAAGGCAGTTTCTTATATTCACGTTTGCCAACGTGGCGTATTTATTTTGCATTCATGTTTAACACTGTTTATGATATTTTCAGGTCATGGTTTTAAAGTTGTATAAGAAAATGGCGCTCATTGTAAAGTTTTTTTTATTTACGAGTATATAATAGAGATTGCGGAAATATGAGTTACATACTTTTAAGACTACGATCACAGTGAGCGGTGCTATTTTTGCATTGCATAGGGGACGTTCGGATACTCAGTTAATGGTCAGGATCTTTGTTTGATTTTGCCCTTTTTTATTTGAAAAATTCCCTTCATAAATCTTTAAACAGATTTTATTTTCAAATAAGTACACTTAAAATGTAACACAGTTGCCTATCACAACACTATTATAGTCTTATGCGAACTAATGGTTGTTAAATATCATGTGACAATTCTAAATTACCAGAGTGGCATTAGAAATGACACCTTTTTGCTTTTTCTCTCATCGCCCCTTTTTTCGACTCTTCAGAATTCTGCAACGGCCACTCTGTTTATTTTAAATTTTACTTTTCAAAATGTCATCTGAGTACGCAGGCAGGATTTTCTTGACTAGATTTGTCGGCTTCCCCTGGTGGTCATCGATTTGTGTATAATCGTTCCAAAACTCACACAAAACTCAGCTCAAAATGATTGCAGTATTTCAGACTTCTAATCCAAGTACCTAAAAGTATCACATTTTCGATTGCACTCCAAGCCATTTTTGACTCACAGAAATTTCATTATAACGCCTTAACATTTGAAGGGAATAGTTTGATAAACTCCTTTGAGTAGGCCTAAAGGCGCTTTTCCGATTTTTTAGAAAATAAGCAAAAGTATAATTCTACTAACATTGCTAATAAATCAAATTACACGTCACTCGCTCACTCCCAATTACTGTTCCGAGTGCACTTCGCCTGCACATTGTCTTTGACACTAATCGAAGCATAAGAACGCTACGTTAATTTTATGAGAGCCTTGTCCATGGATTCCTTTGCGGATCGCATCGCCCCATTATCGTTCGAAAATTCCCATTATTCCATGCCTCCATGCACTGGTGGCAATTTACCCCTATATAGCCGTTAGTTAACAACCCATCATGACTTTAAGTACTATGTAAACAAATTATTTTCTAAATACAAATCTGTTATGACTTCCGTAGGGCTCCTTTCAATGACGGCACCCCTGTACGATACGTATACTCTGACTTGCACTTCAGTTAATTTTTCCATTAAGTCTGTGCCCCCCTTTTTTTATAATTGAATCAATTATCATACACACGTACTCATATAAGTTGACACAACAGGGTCGCCTCTCGATGTACACACTTGACGTTAAACAATGCCAGAGTCACTTCAGTTCATTAAAATATTTTGAATTCTCTAACGGCTACGTCGTCCTTTATACTCTCCTTGCTCCTTCTGACTGACATCCTTCGTTTTCTTGTCTCCCCCTTCCCTTTGTGTTCGCTTCTGCTTCGATGACAGACTGAAAAAAAAAAAAAACTTTATTATCCATAAACAATTACCGGGTATACAAGGAGATACATAGTTGTGTTGCCGTCAGAGGACATGCAGCAGCAGCACTCCCCGTCCCCACATATTGGTCAGCATGATGACACTCAGCGTGCTTTCAATCTCTGCCTCTCATTTGACGAGGATACACAAACAAATAAAGGAAAACATGCAAACATTTTAATTTCCTCCCCCAGTGCAACCCCGCTAGACCCATTGAGATGGATGTATTTCACGACAGTATTGGTTTGGGCGGCACATATCTACATCTCTTTTGATTCCTCGATGGCAGTGCATTTATTGATTAAATTGCTCTGCAAATAAGGAAAAAAAAAAACTTCAAGTTTTCTATGAGTAGTCCCTTCTTGTCCTTGGGACTTAGGATACATGATACGCGAAGGGTTTCTCTATGATGTGGTATGATGTTTTTATTTCTTTGTTGTGTCATAAAAGAGGATGCTGTGGCTGGGTATAATTTTCAACGTTAATGGATGTTTTAGGTTCATTATTGAAAGCACGCAGGAAAGGGAAAGACATTTAATTAAATTAGCGGTACTTTATATCTTTAAAACGTGCCTCGAGCGACTAGCAATACATTGCTGTTTGTAGTGTGTACTGCCTGATGATGGCAACTGATGCCGAAGAGGACAGAATGATTAATTAAAAGGTTTGCCTTTGCCCGCATGGAATTAATTTAACTTATTTAAGGTTGCGACAATATTTTCGAAAAATGTGATGGGAAAATGTCTGGCTTCCGATCTACCTTTATCGTTTTTTAGAAAAGTTCTGTGGTTTTTTTTTTGAGCAAATATATATAATGGTCACAGAGAGAAACTATATTTAATTGGGACGCGAAACTTGTTCGACAAAAAACTGATACCTTACTTACGAGTATACTGATAGGTAGGTAGGTAAATGGGTGCTCTGGTGGCAGTTTGCCACAGCTTTACTTAGACCATCAGTTGGGTCCATTGTGTCCAGTTACGGTAACCATCCAGTGTGACCTGTTGAAAGAGAAAAACTAAACCGCTTTATATATTGAAGCCACATAGATTCGTATGAATCTCATGGGTTCCTAAAGCTCCGTTGTATCATGATCTTAAAGTATGTCCTACGAGTAACCAGTGATATGAAGTCTTTTTGTCTGCTAGAACCACCCAGATTTGAGTATGAATCTCAGGAGTGCATTGAGATCAACATTCTTCAAGTCATCTAGGTCATCGAAGAAGTAACTGTTGAGAATCCTCCGTCTGCTGTTTTTAAGGGCTGGACATTCGCAGAGTAGGTGA
This sequence comes from Cheilosia vernalis, assembly GCA_949126925.1. Lineage (NCBI taxonomy): Eukaryota > Metazoa > Arthropoda > Insecta > Diptera > Syrphidae > Cheilosia > Cheilosia vernalis. The sequence continues at coordinate 12,781,023 of OX421362.1, forward strand.
CGAACAGATTCTATTTCTTCAACGTCCCTGCAGCTTCTGCAAAAATCATTGTGCAGTATCGCCAGCCGTTCCGCATGTACGCCTATCGCACAGTGTCCAGTAATGACCCCCGTATGCGAATATCTACGCGGCTTAGTCCGATCATGCATTTAGATCTCTTTTCACTCAACTCTGGCCACGGTTGTTTTGTGTGCCTGGTAATGAGATTGATCCAGCGTAGGTTAGTTCTACTCCAGGATTCAATGTCAATCTTCCTTGCAAGCGTGTTGAGCGGAGTTCTTACTGATTTTAGGGTCAAAGATGCATGTATTTTTGACCCGTTTCTTGCAAGCTCATCCGCCTGTTCATTACATGGAATATCCATGTTCCCTGGTACCCAGCATAAGGTCACCGCGTTGGCTTGTGATATTACGTCCATTCGCGATTTCTCCCTTTTATAAACTCTATTTTGTTACTCAGGAGAAAACCATCAAGTAAGACGTAAGTTAACTCTTCAGTCTCGCCCTTTCTCTTTCTATTGATAACCTTCACCCCTCTTCTTCTTTCATTTTGCTTCAACTGTTAAAGAACTGGACAGGAGTGGAGCCTGTCCTTAGCTTATTTCACCCTGCCAACATGGCTTCCCGAAAGGTATATCGACTACTACAAATCTCGCTGAATTTGTATCCCTTGCCCTCTCAACCTTAGAGAATGGCAACGAAGTTGACGTCATCACAACTGACTTCAATAAGGCCTTTGATAAGATATGACATCAATTAATCCTCTTCAAATTGTCTGCCCTTGGCTTTGAACCTTTATTGATAAAATTGATATCTTCATACCTTGAAAACCGGTATTATAATGGTCGCTTTAGGTTCGTACTTTCGTCCTCCTTCTTAGCAACATCTGGTGTCCCACAAGACAGCCATTTAGGTCCCCTTCTCTTCATCCTAATGGTAAATGACTCGTCTCTCTCGCTCTACTCGGATAATACTTACTTCTTTAAAATCATCTCTTCACCTCAAGACTCCTGTCTCCTTCCACAAGCCCTTGATTGTTTCTCGACCTGATGTCTCAGAAATTGATTAGAGCTCAATATCACCAAATGCCATTCTATTACCCTATCACGCAAGCGCAACAAATCCGACTTTACCTTCTTCATGGTCATCCAATCTCTCTCTTTCATTCTCTTCGCGACCTTGACATATTGCATAACAGGGAACTATATTTTCTTTCACATATTGAACAGATAATTTTAAAGGCCAACTCATCACTCGGCCTTGTTAAACGATCGTCTAAACAGTTCTCCAACCCTTACGTGACTAGATCCCTCTTTGAATACGCTAGTAAAGTGCGGTCTCCCTTTCATCGAGTTCGACGTCCAACGTCGCTTTCTGGGATTTGGACTTCGAAGTCTGCCTTGGGACGATCCTTTGATTTTGCCACCCTACATAGACTGGTTCAATCTTAACCTGAATTGAAGTCTATTTTCTTTAACACAAACCCCCGTAATTTATGTTATACCCTATATATGCTCTTTTACCCATCAAATCATCGTACCTCATATTTCTGCAATGAACCAATCTCCCGTATGCTGCAAAAGGTTAATTCTAACCTTCCAGTTTTCGATTTCACCCGTAGCATTGTCCACCTCCTAGGCTTAGTTTTAAGGCGTTTCATGTCTTAGTTTTAAGTTGTTACTTTAAGCTTAAATTCTAGTTTTAGCTTGTATTAAGCCAAATGTATGGGGATATTAATTTCCAAACCTCAATATTAACGTTGAGCTTAAAAAAAATGTTTCTTAAAGCAAATTTAATTCGTTGTTGAATCAACTAAAAAATAATAAGTTACTGCAAAGAGGTTCGTGTAACCATTAGCTAGCTCCTCTCAGTCACTCGTTTGTTGTGAGTTTTGATAGAAGGAATCTATAATAAGATTAAGTCGAGTATGATTAAGATGTAATTTTTCTTTTTCTCTGGTCGAAGCTGAGACTCCTCGCACAGTAGTCCAGCATACTAACCATTGAACAGTTCCATTCCGAGCAAAGAACCTCTTAAGAATCCAATTCAAAAATATAAAGTGAACTTGTAGCGAAACTCAAAAGTAAGCTGACTGTGGCGTATACGTAACTTTCAGTGTTTACTTTTTCAATTCGCGTTGTACAGATATCCACACATCAGCTCTTTCTCCTAGCTAATTGTACAGGACCCCACGCTATAGATATGTGTCCTAGTCCTTTAAAAGCCTCCAGCTCTGCACTTAAATTATCTCTAGCTTACATCATGTTAATGTTTTTTTTTATGCTCCTTAATTATGCAATAACCTTTCTTTTTTTGTTTTTCAGCCAAACGACCTGATCAAGCAAATAACAAACTACCAACTTTGGGTCAATCACAAACGAGAAAGTCAAATCATCGCTATCGCGAAGGCTATCATTATCAACCCATTGCGTCTACGTCCCGCCAGAGTCCAACATTCGTCCTTGATGAGCACGTTACGGCCGGTCCATCCACATCCCGATCCATAGATAACTCTAGTTCGTGATAGTATTTATTTCTCTCCAAAAACATTCACAGGACTCATAAAATAATAATAATAAAATAAACATCCCAATAACAATAAATCGCAAATAGGTTTTAATTTTAAGTTTCTTTATATTTTCTATGTATTCAGTTTCTTAAATTTAAAGAACATAAACAAACTCTTAACTAAAAAACAATAAAAAACATTTGAGAAGAATACAAATCAACACAAAAAAAAAAAAAACGCAGAACCACACCAACATAAATAAAAGAAATCGTCAAAAATCAATAAATATAAAATTAAAACAACAACAAAACATATTTATACACTTTCGTAATTAGTTTATATAGTGAATGATAAAAAAATTAAGAGAAAAAAGAAAACAACAAAAACCAAATTTGTTTATTGAATAAATTAAATAAATTACTATTAAGTATTATATACATTATATGTATAAATTATATATGTAAACAAATAATTATTATTACTATGTTATTATTATGATTATTCCATCAGAGTGCATACGTGTACGTAATTATATGCATGTATGCATGTTGTAAATTCTTTCGTCCTCTCTTCGGTTAACCAATAACAAAAAGAAAACAAAACAAAAACAAAGAAAACAAAATGAAAACATTTTTTGCATTTTTTTATTAATTACTATTACGAGTATATTTATATGAATGTATTAAACTTTATCCTTCAAAGAAAAAAAAAAAAACACGAAAAACTGGAATCAAGAACAAAAATAAAAAAAAAAACATATATACACCCATACGAGTAAATATATATATATATTTGTAAATCATTAGGTAACGTAAATGAATGAAATGAACTACAATAATATACATTATATACTATTAACTGGAGTGTAAAGTTGTAAAAGATTTTCTTTTCCCTCCATTTTAATTCAATAAATGATGAAAACAAAAAAAAAAAAAAAAAATAAAAATAAAAATAGAAGTTGTACTTGAAAAAATAAAACGAATGTAACCTTGCGGTGTACCATTGTTATTTAATTTGTATTTATTTCTAAATGAATGAAAAATATCATCATATTTATTTCAACTGTATATACGATTCTTTAAGAAACAAAAAGACACTAATTTAAAACACTATACCTAAGGAAATATTGAATCCTTCATTATTTTTATAACTCCATAGGTTAACCCTCTCGCAGATTGCTTTTGTTTAGTAAATTATTTTATTGGATTTGTGTTCAAATTGGATTTCTTGTTTTATTTTTGGAAGCCGGGCTGCTATTTCGATATTTCGAAGGTGGTGGTTGATAGTGCTTGATATATTGTAATATTCAATTGTGACTATGTAAGACGATCGAAAAATTTACATATGTAAACGTTTCTGAAACGATTGCAAAAAGCGACTAACACATTGATTAGCACCTTAACCTTACATATTATCGCTAGTCCAACTTATAGGACTCCACACATGTTCAAAGGTGCATAGGTGTTTAATACAATCGAAAGAGGGTACGTTGCAAGGACTAGTAATTATTTAGGCGAAATAGTTTCGGAGTCACCGAAGCATGTGTTTCCAAGGAGAGTGGTTGACACACTCTGTTACAACAAACGCTGGTTTCTGTTCCGTCTTCCATGTGCCATGAAAAATCCGAGTTCTGAAGTAAAAATCGCATGTGCTCAAAAAACATGTGGAACGAAGATATTCAGTTTACATCGGTTTTTGCCAATGAAGAAAAAATACGAGATATCTAAGAGTTGTAAGAAACTCCCGCTCTTCTTTTGCTCGTATGCATAAAGAGCTGAATTTTAATCTTAGGTCGACTAGATTTGTCTGGATTAGATTATCTCCAAACGTAACGTAACTTTTACTGCATTAACAACACAACTGAATCGTAATTTCTACTAAGTACTCAGTCGAAAAGGTTAAACCCTCCACAAAACTGTGCACATGATCAATTTAGGCCAATAGATATTCAGGCATGCAATGGCTACCTGCAGTCAGACTCAGAAAACTTGCGCTGTTAACGTCCACAATAATTGTATTTCTCCATGTTTTTTTATTTGTGTGACTCATTTTTCTTCAATTAGAATAAGGTACCTACCTACTCTCCTTTTTTCTCAATTTCCCCTTCAATAGTTCTCATACAACCCTTTACCAGCTACCCAGATAGAATGCTTGCCTTTCGAGTCTAAATTTATTCCTATTTGACATATATCTATTTAGAAAACTCTTTACGCACAAAAAAATAAATTAACATATCCATACTTCAAATACATGTCTATTTCTTTGTTTGCGAGAAGATCTTAACCTATTTCTAAATGGATCCTGTCAATCCTGAAACCTTCCTAGTACGTAGGGCGTGTAACTCATCTACTATTATAATATTTTGAGTATTAATTAAATTAGTTTAAATATTTTTTTTAATAAAACTTAACTTAATTCTGTTTATTTAAAAAAAAAACATTATTTTTGATGAATTGCGTTGCAATGGAAAATAAAAAAATAAAAAAACCTACGTTGTAGCTTAAAAAAAACAAAAATCATCATATACAATGGAAAATTTTATAAAAACAAAACAAACCTATAGATAATACGAAAAATGTATGTAAATTATATAGAAAAACAAATTGATTAAGTAAAATGGCTGGATCGCCGATAAAAGCATTTGTAAACAAGATTTTCAGTATAATGAACAAGAAGAAAAAAAAAAAAACCCTAACACAAATTTTGCAAGTAGTAGTTCTCGTATCCTGTGCAGAACTGATTTCAATTTTATTTATTTTTGTTTAATCAAATAATCGCAAAAATTAGACAAACAAATTTGTTATATTGAAGAAGACAGCAATCCTAAAACAAAAAAAGAAAAAAAAAAAAAAACAGTATGGAGCCGAACAGGTTAAAATCAATATTAAATCACTAGACAGGAAGAGTATATCCTTTAATTTATGTATATATAAATGTACACAAGAACAGAGCTGATATATATTATGTATATGTAAAGATCATATTTGGAATAACCGTTACGGTAGATATAACAAATTACGAGTACACAATGTAAGCCGAACAAAAACAAAACTCAATTAGTAAAATCAGACAAACAAAAACGTACGCAACAGGAAAGGAAACTAAATAAAAAAAAATCATTTAAATAATAAAGAAAAAACAAATAAAAATAGTGAAAGAAAATAAAAGAAAATGGGAACGTCTTGTTATAAACATAGTTTTGCTTATTTTTAATAAAAACTGCATTTGTGTTTTATTTTCGTTCATTTTAGATAGCGTGCTGGAGGATAGGATTCGGGAATAGATGTAATGGCAACTACATAGAAAATTTGTCGGTTGCGTGCATAAGTATGGGTGTTGAATTACCGCATCCGCGATCGAGTAATACGCGACTGAATTTGTTATTGTTTTGCTTGTAAAATCCATTAAATTCAGTGACGTATGGCTCGCTCACGGGTGCGGTAATAATTTACCACAACTAGTTTCAGCACCCCATTACTAACAATGAATGCACATCATATCAACTTACTGTTCCTTTACTTTTAAATCTTACGAATTCGTACGAATTTTTACTCAATGCCGTTCCTTAACTCGAAAAATTCGTAAAAGAGAGCGTCGTCGAGAGAGCAAGATATTACCCCTCCACTGAGAATCTTACGAATTTTTACTCAACAAATTTCTTGGTGTAAGAAATTTGAAGGGCTGTCAGTCACCAAAAAATTAACAGCTGATTTGAAATTTCTTGTCATATTTGACATTCGTTCGAATTTGTTTTGATTTCTTGCGTTCTATTAAAATGGTAACAACAAGGTGGCAAAATAAATATTGAATGTTCTCCCCGAATATTCCATCGTATTGAAAATATTCTTTACCACTGCAATTTGTGGAATTATTTATCTGTCATATGCGTTCCCTAACTTTTTCGTAAGTGTCTCTCTCTGTGAGAGAATTTATCCCCACCACTGCCATTTTAATTGTCAGGGAACAGACCTCTTATCTCCAACATCTTGTTGAATAAACCGTTGGGGAATGCTGTTCCGATATATAATTCTGATAAGCGCCAAACTCATACTCTTGCAGTTTGCTGCACTCGTATTATTTTGGTAATGATACGAAAGAGTTGTTAACTTTGATACTTTGTCCGATTGAGGTTATTACGAATTATTGAGTATCGCTTGTACATCTTCACGATGAACATAACTACTAATAAACGTCTTTGTTGAAATATTAAACAATGGAGATATCAATTATGAAGTATGAATAGTCAAACTTAAGAACGGATCGGGAGCGTTTCGGATATACTTTTTATGAAGCGATGATAAATATGAAAACTGGAGCAGAGAAGATCTATTTATGATCTATATTCCAATCCTTGCTCCTCCTCAAATCAAATACAAATATGTGGTCGAGAATAAATTGATGATTTTTCATGTATTTTGTAAAAATACTATGGACATGCAGTCTTCAATATTTCCTTTAGCAAATGACGGGGTTGTTTGAGCGACTTTGTTTTCTTTAAATTATTTGTATGAATAGCCGCCCTATAGCCAATTTTCTTGGCTCATTTATATAGTCCATTCTTGTCCTTTTCCCACCTTATGAAGCACATTTTCGTCTTCAAATTATTTGAAACATATTTCATTCGTTTAAAGAAGGTACGACTGAACAGAACATTGAAAAGCACTTCATGAGTTTAATGATGATACCTGTTACTGTTAGAAATGTAACAACCATTGAACAGGTGCGGTTTCTAGTACTGCGATCTTGACGGCAGTTGAGAATACAGTGAGAAAACAATTGTCAGTAATTTAAAAATGCTTGCTGAATCACAGAATAACTTCTCAAGCTCCAAATATATTGTGTCTATTCCGGGCTTACTTAAGGTCGCAGCAATGGTATGTGTTTCGGACAAACGGTGCACCATTAATTTCAATTTCGGCCTTTCATTCTAGCTTATGTTTTTTGCGAGTTCAATTGTGTTTCTCTCAACACCAGTGTGTAGTGGCACGTCTTTGTGGTTTGGAAAACTATATCCAATATCATCGGCAGTTAGTGGAATCCTAATTGTACTGCTGTACGCAATATTCGCAATTGGAATTGCGAAACGTAATCACCGTCTTTGGACACATATAGATCTGGTGTTCAATATGTTAGACTTTTCGGCGATGCTGGTTGTCTCGATTGTGACTATATCACAGTGTTCGAATATTAGTACCACGCTGCAGATGGTGCCAGCGGTAGGTATACCAACCATAAGGTAAATTTATGTTGAGCTTTCATGTGATTTACGATGAATACAAAGATAGAGTTAGTCCGTCACAATACGTATAATATCTCAGATGGAGGAACAAAAATCCCTGCATCGTTTTTTCATTAAAAAAATAAAACTACCATGGAGCATGGACTATGCAGTTGAGTTCGGTATTATCATTTTTAGACTCCACCTTCGATATCTTGGAAGTGAGAATAGATAATTTTCATTGCAAATATCGACATTGTGAGTTCGGCTTGGACAGTAAAACCATTCTAAGATAAAAACTTCTACAGACTTAAATACCACACACACACTGTTTCTCCAAAATTTGCTAAAAGCAACATTTTTCTACACACTAAACACCAAAATTAAATATTTTTCATATTTTGTTTCATTTTTGTGGTATTTTCAGCCAATGGGAATCATCGGCGCCACATTCCTCGCGATAAGTTCAACAGTATGGTTCATTCAAAATCGCGGCAGCAGCAATCTCTCCCCCGCACAAAATGCTATCAACACGGCACCTCACCTCTATCGAAAATCTGTCATGGTGTAGTACACAGAATAAAACGAATTTTCTCATTTAGTTGGTTAGTTTTATATTTCATATGCAAGTATTATAAAAAAAAAACGATATTCTGTTAATAAATGCGCCTTTATACGTTAGACATCGAATTAACATTTCAATCCCAGATCCTTCTCAACGCCGTTTGAACACACCTTCATCATTTGATCCTTGTATTTATTGAAGTTCTCAATAGCAATGGAACGTGCCTCTGGCCACTGGCCCAAATCCCTGTAAATTGGACGAACGAACTTCATACGGAAGTTGCTGTTGGCAAAAGCAATTATCTCATCAATGCGATTTGTCTGCCTTGCCCGGATGCACAATCTTAGGAAACGGAATCGAATCTCAGCATTTTTAGTGGAACCTAAGTTGTACACCGTCTCTAGCAGGTTAATCTTTTCTGCTGTCAAGTCAACAATGTCCTCACTTTCGATCAGCTTGCCAAGAAAATCGATCAGCTGATGGCATGATATTTTCTGGCGTATTTCCTTGTTTTCTACCAAGTCTGCTGTTGTCTCTGTGCTCCACAAAGCAGTAAGTTTCTTGGAGACATTTGAAAGACTTTCATCGAATCTGAAAAAAATAACAATTAGTCAATCGATGTTTACTGGAACAAATTGATGATTTACTTTGGAATGATTGGTGGCATTCCTTCTCCATAAAGCCACAGATCCCAATCGATATCGTTTAGTTTTTCGACCTTGTCTGTGTCCACGAAGTAGTCATAGAGGGCGCCTTTAAAATCGTCAGTGACGACAGACTTGTACTCGAATTTCTTAAGATAGGATCGCAAAAATGGTTCAAAGACTTTTGGTCCCCCGAATAGATCCTCGATGTACCGAAGGAATGTGGAACCTTTCATGTATGGTACGCTGGAAAACGAATCTTCAGGACCCAAGTTGCTCAAGTCGACAATAAGTTTAGTCAGTTCTGGAGTATCTGCTAATTGGCTTCTAAGCTGTAAATCAATGAAAGCTATTATGGACTAGGACGTCAAAGCAAACAATTTTAACTTACACACTCTGCCAAATCAGTGAGATTTCTCAGCATATGGAAGTCACGCTCCTTGTCGCCCCTCATTCGGCCCACAATCTTTGCTTCAACAAACACAGTGAAACCTTCATTCAGCCAGAAATGTTCAAAGTTCTTGTTGGTCACCAAATTGCCAGTCCAACTGTGAGCAATTTCGTGAGCGACGACATCAGCCAGTGACTTGTCACCGGCTAACAGAGTCGGTGTTACAAAAGTCAAGCACGGGTTCTCCATTCCGCCGAAGGGAAAGCTTGGCGGCATTACCAGAAGATCGTATTGTTTCCAAACATACGGGCCACAAATGTCGGACGCCACTTTTAACATCTCAGCTGTTTCAGAGAACTCCGCGGCACTGGCCTTGACCACACCCTCTTCGGCCCAGACATTCGAATTCGGTCCTAGTGGAAGGGAAACCAAATCGCCCAACGCTATTGCCAACAGATAAGCTGGAATGGGTACAGTTTGCTGGAAAGTAGTCAGTCCTGCGGTTTTCTTTACAATAATTGCACTCATTAGGGCGGTCAACTCCTTGGGGTGTTCAACGGTTGCGGTATATGTGAATTTAACTGCCGGAGTATCTTGACAGGGCATTACAGAGCGTGCATGAATCGCCTGACACTGACTGAACATGTACGGATGTTTCTTGCCCAACGTTTGTTCGGGTGTCAGCCATTGCAGTCCGCTGGCACACGACGAGGTCTCATAGTTGATGCGAACTTGTAATCTGAAATGAAAAATTCAAAGATTCACTAAAGAGTTTAGTTAGATGTGATTGAAGGGAATTCACAACAGAAAGCGGACATCAGCTTGATATCTAGCCAAGGGAGCAATGGGGAAAATGACTGCACAATCGCTCATTGGATTTCCCTGTCCATGTTTGCCCTTAGCTTACTAATAAAACACAACTTCATATAGAAAATCAATGAACTATAATAATACCTCAACTAAGTGCTTTATCTAAGTAACATCGATAATCGGTTCATATTCCACTTCATTTCATACCCACTGCCGACGTGTTGTTGAAAATGTAATCAACTTTAGCCGTGCTTATTGACAATTTCCTTACATAACTAGATGCAAGATATAAACAAGCCCAAACACAAAAGAAACCAATGACCTCATGTACTTACTCTCCTTCAGCAGTTCCCTCTGGCAGCTCAAGAGTCAATTTCGACCCAATTTCCTCAACTTCATCGCTTACAATATAGTTGATAGGAATTTGCGTAGAACCAGCAATGATGGAAGCATCCGATATTTTGATATCGCGAACATCAAGAAGCTGTTAAAAACAAATATACGATTGCTTTATGTAGGTATATAAGAGAAACTATTGAAACTCACAATTGCCGGTAGATTTTTCTCTAAAATCTTGAACTTGTGCGTTACACTTCCCAAGATCTTTGTGTTCTGGAAATCGACTGTCCACGTTAACAAACTTTGCACGGTGCTGATTTTCTCTAAGGAAATTAATGAAAATTTGAGTTTATTTACCATCAAACGAATGGTTGGTGTCCACTTTGACTTTACCTGGTTCAGAGTACGAATTGGGGTCAACTTTCCCTAGGCGTCCCATTTTACAGTGATGAATGCACAAATGTCGGGTAGAAACTGAAAGTTAATTTCAAAATACATATAGGTAATATAGGGATTATCTTATCCAGGGAAAAGTGATTGTAGAACAGTGATTAAGTTAGTAATTTATGTGTCTGATGATGATAATACTTAATTGCTGTTTGATACGATGAGACAGATAACACTTACAATTTTGTGAACGATGGGTGTAAATTTCGACTTGTACAGAAATGAGCAATAGATGTAGATGATTTTGCGTTTTATTCAAAGATGAATAATAATAATTAATTATACAGATGGTTTCTGAGGAGGCGTGAGGGTGCCGCTGATGACACAAACAAAAAACAAATAAAAAACTCCTTTCTGACCGGCAGTGCTGCCTGTTCCTTATATCAGAATATGACAACTTGAAAGACACGTCTTAAAGTGCTGCCAAGTCAACGAATAAAAAAATAATAAATGTCCCCATGATGATATTTTTTTTAATACCTATGGTGTTTGTCGTTCTTGAGGAATTTCCATACGTACATTTTTTTTCTAAATTACTAAAAATGGTTGGTAAAAGAATTAGAAATTGGTGTTGGGATCCGTTTTTCCACCATTAATATAACGTAATGTGTAATTAATTTTTTGCCAATCATATATAACAGTGCAAAATAACCATCGACAACAAAAATTTAAAAAAAGGCAAAGGTATAAATTTTACTGCTCGGTATTTGATTGGGCAGAAAAGAAAATTTTGTTCTTGCTTTCTTTTTATAACCAACAAAAAAGAAAAAGAATTTAGATTTCATGTTATATTAGACGCAAGAACTCGGAGAGGGAATTTGAAGAAGCCCTCGAGATTAAATTTATCCCTGTATTATAGTAAACACGACTATAGGTATGTTGTATGTAGGATGTATTTATATCCCCAAGAAAACTTTATTTCCATTATTCTATTTCTAACTACAATCTTATCGCAAAATATAATCCTTCGGATAATCCATAATCGATGGGAAGCTCTCCAACGTCTCCTTATCCATGTGATCCAATCGCTGGGGTACTTCTCTCAATTGCCGAATTTGACTGGTCACATTAGCTAATAGCTCCTTTGGAACTTTATCATCGTTGAACAAATGCAAACGTTGCATAGTGTATCTGCGTTGCAGATTACCCGCCATTGAATTGTAAACAGCTTTCTTCATCACCATGGTCTTGTCCTTTTCATGTAGTTGCCATGCAAGGGTCCATGTTGCTCCGCCAGGATAGCCAGTGTGATGAAAGTAAACACGTTTTATCCACTCGTCACCGGGTAAGGCGATTTCTCCAGTGTTGATTACAATTACATGATCGCCACAGTCATCTGGAAAAGACAAAACAAGTGAATCAAGTCAATATTAATCTACACATGAAATGCTAACCTAATATTCAAGGTGTTGAGCATCGTTCTCAATATTGTTTTCAATGTTTTCTTTAACAATATTCATTTTGAATTAACACTTATTTAGAACTCGAAAACATGTTTACATAACAAAGTCGCGCTCTCACTTGGTAGACGGAAATTTTTTCTTAATTCAATGAAAATTGTCTAGATTATACCGAAAACTTACTCATTGGATGGTAAATTGGTTTATGAAGACCCATTAGATGATTTTTGATAACTTTTGCCGAATCGAAAGGGTTTTGCCATGTGCAGTCGTAGATGTGCCATGTCCGGGCGAATGTTGCCCATTGCTGAAAGAATAAACATGTTTTAAAGTTCATCTAATGCAAATAATAAGTTAGATTGTAAATTACCTGTACTCGTTTAGATATTGACATTTGATGTGTGTTTTTATTCAATAAATCGGGAAAAAATTATGAAAAAACTAGGTAGGTAGCAATTATATTTTTAATTCCACATTGGGCCGAAATGTCACTGTCAGATACAGCTGCTGAGATTTTGTAATAGAGTTTGTAGTGCGAACAACGTACTAGACTGAAGAAAAATATGTAATGGAATTCCTTACTGCAAAAATCCCAAAACCAAAAACGTTATTTTCAAATATGATGCATTTACGACATGCTTGTTTTTTTTAGCTTCGATTTCATCAAAGCAAAGCGTAATTGCGATTGCGTGCTTTACTGAGATCAAAGGCGAAGCTAAAAAAACAGACATAATATCACACATTCCTAATGCTGAATTTACACGATCACATTCCTAAAAGGGAAGATTAAAGGTATGCTAAAAACTAATAGGTAGTGGAACAGAAGGGGACAATATTAAATACCACAATTAATGTGATACGAATTTTGGTCGGCCATCTTGTTCACGTGGCAGGAATTTTAGGTAAACTCAGCATGTTGATGTTTTTCTAGAGATGGCTTACGAAATTTTGATTGCATAAAAAAACAATATGGCTACCGGAGGTGTAAAACGGACTATCATTTATTTATTTCGTACAACTGATTTATGAATTGTTGGTTTAATTTACAGACACTTATTATTACCACTCTCATTTCACATGTCTTAAACCAGAGTCAGAAATCTTTTCAAGTGATTGCAGACATTTTTGCGTATCTATAATTATGGGTGGAACATCCATGACACTTTATGCGTCTGATTTGTGATCTCATTCTTAAGCCTTTTTCATCATTGACTGCGGATAAACGGAATCTCTGTTTTGTCTCTTGGAAAAATGCGCATGCGTCATGTTGTAAATGCTGTATAAAAGTTGTCTCGACTTGGTATTTCAGATTTTGATATAAGACTTCAGATTCTTGCTGCCATATAACATTAAGTCCGAATTTTATTGGTTCTTGTGTCTATTGAGTTGGTCGCAGAAAACACTTTTTTACACAAAGCAACATTAGGCGTTTTTCTTTTTTAGTTCAGAGCACAACCTGAACTGTTATACAAAAAGTTTGTGTTTCTTTTTTAGCTCAGACACTTCAGAGCTCGAATTTGTGTTTCTTTTTTCGCTCAGAGCATGATCAGAGCGCGCTCTATGAGCTCAGAATAAATTGACTGAGCAGGCTGAGTAAAAAGGATGAGTACACATGTACATGCACACTTCCAGTCACATTTGAAGGAAAAAAAATACAGGAAAAACAAAACATCCTCTGAACGCTCTGAGCACGCACGGTTCAGAGCGCGCTCATAATGCTCGAACTCTGTTCAGTGCTCAGCTCTGAATTAAAAAAGAAAAACGCCTATTAATCTTCGTATTCGATTGTGATGTGAGAACTCCGAACATATAAATAGGAATGAAATCGATTGCGAAAAATACTTCCCACTGCTAATTCCTTAACAATACAATTATTGTTTTCTTGTTGTAATTTTGTGTTTTTTCCTTACTTGCTGCAGAATATTCAACAGAATACCCGATTTAAAGAGTTTCAAATTAAGTTCTTTATACGAAAGTGTTTATATTCTAAGCTGTTGATGTTGCATGATGTATTTATGACATTTAATTTTTTTTTCACATCTACTCCATTAATGTTTTTTTTACCTCTTAGGCCCGTTTGCTGATACTACTCATAGTGATTTAAGTTCTACTTAAATACCTTATGGGCTACTTTTTCCTTGTCATAAACTGTGACATAAGATTTTAAGTGGAACTTAAATCGCTATGAGTAGTATCAGAAAACGGGTCTTAGAGGGATTTTTCTGCGTCCAGAATTCTTTGCATCGAACTTTAAATGAAGCAAACTCGATTAGGTACACGTCGACATCGGCATCGGGTTACTTGGTAATTTGTCCTTTCGCCTTACCTATACTGACCATTTTGATTTATCACGATAAACTGAAAAGTTGTGTCAGCATTTTTAAGACATTTTTAATATTAACGAGTCATATTTTGCGCACATTCGATCACTAAACGGTTCACTTCGTTGACGGTTTAAGCAAAATTAAAACAAATCGTCTATTTATATTTTTTCCAATTTATTTATGCATTTTGAATAATGAAAATTGTTTCATAATCATTATCATTATATATGTATATATAATTTTCTTTCAATATATTTTGTTTTTATTTTTAAACATAATACATTCAATTATTTAATTAATTTTTTATGTATATTACAATATTACTAATAACATTATAGCTACTTTATTTATCTGATTTTAAATACATATGTATATTATACTGTTTAACTTCAATTTCCCAACCTATACACCTATACCTACAAACAACTTATTTTTCGCTTATTTTAAAATTTACAATTTATGTGTAGATAGGTAGGCATATATTCGTTCTTCTTTTACAAACAGTAATCTCTTAGAAAAAGTATTTTTAATAATTCCTCTTTTGTAGCAATTTCGTTTCCCTATAAATCGTTTTGGTAGCATTTTTTTTTTCAATTTTCACCTAATTACCTATGATTTATGTTTTAGATTTAATTAATTATTTACTTTTATTGGTTTTATACAATTTTTACATCGATTTCTGTTGGTCAAATACAACATGGCAATAGAACATTAAATAAAAATTGGAAAACAAAATAAATATTTATACTTTCAACAACGAAAAATGAAAAAAAAAAAAATACGAATACATTATCAAAACAACTGCACATTTAAGAAATAACAAATTCCCGTGTTTCTTTTTTTAGTTTCCTATAATATTTTGAAATACAAAATATTCATGAGTATTTGGTATTTTGAATAATGTTACAAAAAAGATCTGACTGAGTACAACCAATTATCATGCATTTGACATCACAGTGCCGGCATACCGTTATTAAATAAAAAGTAAAAAGAAAAAAACTTAAATATGATAAATATAGGCGTATCCTAAATTATATTGCATGTGGTTAATAGTTTCGGGCCAAGACGTCCAACAATACAACACAACAGAGCGCAACAAGAACAACAACAACGCCAACAACAAACAAATTCTTGTTGTCCACCACGACCACCCACAATTGCTGGCGCTGCTGTAGCAGTAGTAAGTTTCACATTACGGCATTTGGTGTAAATTTATTCAACACATTGAGTAGCGAAGTTATTTTGGACTCTGTTTGGTAAAAAGCAAATGAAATGCGTTTATGAATGTTTCGATTTTCTATGGACTGCCTTGCATACTGTCATCGCTCTCCAGGTAGGTGACATATGAGTCTGTACTGTCAGGATGATGATGTAGCCCAGAATTGTCCATAGGCGGTGGACCGCCCATTTGTCCCGGCGGTGGGGGTCCCTGTAGCGGTACCGGTGGCATACCATTCAAATCGTAGCCATGCATCTGATGAAGATGAAGGTTTTGTTTTGTTTTTGTTTGGTTATGGTGAAAATGAGTGGTTGTTTTTTTGTTTTGCGACGATGACAGGAGATGTCACAAAAACTCAACTCACCTGATTCACCAGTTGTTGAAAGGCAGGCGTATGTGTGTTGATAGCGCCATTATTATCGAGATCTGCATGTAGAGCGAAATCGGATAACGCTTTCCATGGTGGTTGATATGTTTGTACATCGATGCCGTGCAGATTTAGGGGAGAATCATGCCGCACCGGTGAACTTGCGACCATGGGAATTCCCTGCATTGCACCGTAACCCAATTTTCTGCCTTCCTGTAAGTAAATAAAATCGTTAGAATGGAATAGAAGTTAGTGGGCGGGATTTATTGTAGTACCTTCTCCTGCTGCATTTGTAGCTTCATCTGAATGGTTTTCTTTTTATCCTTACACCGTTTGTTTTGAAACCACACCCGAATGACTCGCGGAGAGAGGCTGGTCATTTCGACAAGCTGCTCCTTCATCAGGGCATCAGGTCGTGGATTTGCGTTGTAGCAGGTTCTGTAAGAAAATAAAGAATTGGGAATACATTAAATTAAGTCTATGGGTTAGCAATTAGATATTACAATCAATCTGACTGTTATAAGGCATTTTTTTCCAAATTTATATGCGCCATTTTTGTATTTTTGGAATGTTTTCCATTGCATTGGACAATTTTATAATACGTTTAATTACTAAAAACTGATCAATAAAACCCAATTAAATTTATAGGTTAATTTTTCAATTGCATATTCTTGAACACACCCATTCTCGCAAAGTTCGGTTAACTGATGTGCAAGTGAAAAACACAGCAACGATATTCTCTATTTGTTGTTAGCATTCTGTGATCGAGGTTCAAATAATTGATGTGGGAGATTTATCTTTTTGACGTTTCTGGATTTATGTAGGTAGGTACCCTACATCAGTTTGTGCAAGGCTTTAACGATTTGTTAGCCTTCAGATTAAACATCACAACAAATAAACTTTACATTAGCTAAAAAATCTATACCGACTTGGTCAATTTGAACTCACCTTAAAGTATGCAATTGCTTTTCGTTAAGCACCGTTCGCACTCTAGTTGGTTTCCCGTCAGATGGTCCCGATGGTCGTTTCTCTCTAATACTTTTGTGTGATCCCGATTCGCTACCAGAATCTGTAAATATAAAAAAAAAGTTTACAAAAAATATTGTGAAATCAGTTCTACATTATACACATAGGGCCTTACCAATAATCATTTTTAACCTCCACACTAAATATTTCCTAGGTCACAATATGCAATTTTGTATGGAAAATTTCGCCATTGTGAGTCCGAAAAACTTAACCTGGACACTAAAAATGATTATTAGTACCGCGGATAATTTCTACAGCAAGAATTCCTTTTAGCCTGTGTGAGATTAGAGACAACCTAATGTCGTTTTCCATTGGGCAAAAAGAAGCGTCCGGGAGAGTCCGGAATCGAAAAAATCACATCTGAAACCGTTCCATTGGCACAAAAAATTAAAATACTCTCTGGTGATTCTGAGTAGAGAATTTCGCTTAAAGTCAGAAATCAGAATCCACTCAAGAAGCACTCACACAAGTGTAGTATGTGTATTTTATACAATTCAGCTGACAGCTGCCTTAGATTATTTTTTGTCATTTCACCAATACTCTTGTGGATTCAATAAGAAGCAGTTTGCTTGTTCCAATGGACTACAGAATGAGTGGAACCCCGAGTGAAACCAATGGAAAACGACATAAAAGAGTGAGTTTTCTGGACACCGAAGAATTGCGCACTTGTGATTTATAAATGTCTACAATTTATAAAAAAAAAATAGTTCTCCCACAGTTACTCTTACCCCATCGAAATTTTGTATATTTATTCCCGTTCTTCCCCTTTATGACAGTCAAACATTTCGTGGCACATCAAAACATCAACATCAATATCACGCAAACACCGCACCGAGAAACATCAAAAACGCATCGAAATCGAACAACAAAGCACAAAAGCGGGGCAAACAACCGAAAGTTGTCGAACATAGCCATCAAAAGGTAGCCGCGATTGATGTCGCGCAAGCGCGGTGTCGACTTTACGTTTTCTCCTTTTAAGCCGACATTTCTTTGCGCTTCTCTCCTCGGGGGCTTGTATATTTTTTCTTATAGTTTCGACGATTTCCTTAGGTGGTATTCACATTTTTTACCTCGATGATTTTAAAATGTTAATCAATCACAATCGATTTTTGGTTTTCTTATTTTACTTTTGTTTTTTTGTTATGTGCATCTTGACTTTTGAGTTCCTTTTGTTTGTGTGTGGAACAGGCCAACAGGCCCCAGTGTTCCTTTCAGCTTTTTGAGAACTCAAAACGTTGTAAGTTGTTATCGTGGTTATTATTCTTCCGAAGGATTATAATATTATGGTTTCGTTTGTAAGTTTCTTCTTTGTGTGGCGACTTTTGACGTTTATTGTATGACTGGCTTTTATGAAATGGGTTTAATATTCGCGGGTGATAATAAGTCGCTCTATTCTTGACATTTCTATAATTGACACAGAAACGTGCCAAATCCTACAAGCAAAACAATTTCTGATTCTATACAACACATATTTCCTGTCGAACAAAACAAATGATAAAACTTAAACAAATTATAAATAAAACAAACAATAACTCGTATCTTACCAATTGCGCTCTCCATACCATAAATAACTTTGAAATAACAATCTGTCTGGCATGATCAAAGGATTTTCGCTTTAAAATTCGCCAATCTGTCACTCTTGCAAAAGGCATATACGAGTGTGTGTATGTGTGCAACGCGCTCTGTTATTTCGCTACGTTCTACGTGGCCGTATATAGCTAGCGGTGATCATAAATTCGATTGTGCGAGCGATAAGCAGCCGGCGAAGCAGCACAAAGCATCTGAGTTCCAAATCATGTCAAGAATGTCACAGGCACTTGACGTATTAGGAATTCGCACGCAAAACCAAACAGTTTTAGATTACGGCCTCGTCTATGACGACATGGGGGCAGCAGCACAGAGCTTTTCTCTGAGGAATGCCTCTTCTATGCCCCAGCCATATGCCAAATGGCAGACGTCGAATGGACAGAATCTACTATATCAACGTTAGGTATACACCGTTCTCTATACATATGCCAGTGTAGATGGTTAGGAATTCCTGTTGCCCTAACTGTGACACACCTTGCAATTGCAGTGCAGTTCTTGTTTAGTGCATTGAGTCATTTGTCATTTTTATTATTTTTGGAGTGGGTATATGTGTGTGTGTTTGTGTGAAATGCACACTTTTGTTGCCATAAAGCATATAAAATGATTGCGGACAGATAGCCATAGAACGTTTGTTTGGCTATGAGTACAGTGAGGTAAAGTGTTTTTTGTTGGTGACATTAATGAAACGGAAATGACAGAAAGAATGAAAGTGAGCTTAAAACTGTGCATTTTTGCATAATACGGGACAGAGAGATCCGTTTAACCCGCAGCCAATATTATTAAAGGCGTAAGAATGAGATCACAAATCAGACGCCTAAAGTGACATGGATGTTCTACCCATAATTATAGATACGTAAAACGGAAATAAACACTATTTCCGGCCACAAACATTTCTGCAATTACTTAAAACATTTCTATTTCTGATTTAAAACATGTTCAATGAGAGTATGGTAGTTGGTTTCAGTAAATTGCTCAATCAGTTATACGAAATAAATAAGTATTTGTCCGTTCATCACTTCGGGGAGCCATATTGCTATATTTCCTACCACAGAAACAAGATGGCCGACCTAAATACGTGTCACTTTTGGTGATGCTGTTCCGTTCAGTCACACGGCTATTTAGTATTTAGCATCCCTTTAATCTTTCGTGTTAGGAATGTGTGACCGTGTAAATGCAGCATGAAATAAATACTCGCGCATACTGCGTCAACCAACAGGTATTTTCATTTGACATGCATTGAATATTTTCGCTTTTTGAGTGGGTAGACCTCGAAGATGGATGATGGATACCATAAATGAGTCTCTATGTAAGTGTTTCCTTTGTTTATTATTTCTTGTTTCAAACTCCAGTGCTGTCGAATCTATTAAACTAGAATAATATGTTAGCAGAAAAAGTGACTCTACCGAATGTGCCCACTGCGATGCATTCTCCATGCTCCGTTCCTACTTCTTAGCTCAATTGGCCACTTTGGTAGTTATATAATGTTCTCTCACACCCACCTATCAGCCACGCAGTATATTCAACTCAACAAATAAATACTTTGTAATTGCATTTTAATAGCAATATTTACACAAGTACTTATACCTATCATTCAAATCATATAAATATCAATTTCATAAATTACTGATTTCAATGGAGCTCCTTCTAGCTTAATCATAGGTACACTTTAATATTACCCGCATTCTATTTCACAATCATTCTTAAAATAAGTTAAGGACCCACTTACGACGTTAAGACTAAAGTCAACAATTTCACTACTTCCAGCGTCCACTTCTCCTTGAGTATATTTTTTTCCCACTCGAACAATAATTTACTCACTGCATCGTGATTACGATACGAGAAATATACACAACTGATGGGGGCAAAAAATCGATAAAGTGTCGCATGTCATAATTTAACGTCACGTCGGCAAAAGTTCTTGATCTTGCCTTTGACACTGTTCCTCGTTTTGTATTTTATTTATATGTTTTTTTTTTTTTTCGATGCGACAAGATAGTTTAAAAATTGCACTTGCGATATTTTCAATACACACGACCGAGAAGGAAACAATATAGATAAACAGGGAAGTTGTTATCAATTCCTCATATGATATCGATGTAACGCCCCCCCTGATGACGCTCGTTTTCCTTCCGCAGTGAAGTCGGTTTACGTCTTCTTTAAATATTATAAGAGAATCACAATCACACACTCTTGAAATTAATTTACAAATAAGAGAGAAAAAAAAAATCCAACGAACATAATATCCACATTAAAGGTACCGCCACACTTAAAAAAACTAAAAATACATTACAAAAAACAAATTCTTTTGACATTCGGTGCGATGTTTGATATGCTATCGAAGTTGTTGTCAATCGTTTCGGGTCGTTTTGTTCATATTGTTTTCCGTTCGTTTCGGTATTGGGAATATTATGAAGTTCCGCCATCAGTCAGTGTTGTGATTTCAAAGAGATAAATGAAAAAAAAAAGTGAACTATTCCCTTCATATCGTAAGGAATGGATGCGACATGGGAACAATGTTGAAATAAAGAATTAAAAATCAATTAGATAACAAGTTGTAATTGGTATGTGAACAAGGTCTAATTACGTGTGTTTTATTCAATGGATATGGTTTGCATTTTGTCGGTAAATGGGTTACAAAAATTGGACCCATGTAGACGGCTAAAAAATTGTTAACGAACATAGGGTTTCGCTGTAGAAATTGATACAAATGTATATTTTTTGATGTTTGACGTTTGACTTACCTGACATTGATCCTAATTCGCTGGAATGATTGTTATTGCTTAGATTTGTATTGTTGTTATTGTTGGTATTGTTATTGTTACTTTCTAATGAGGATGTAAGACTACTTTGTGAGGTTTTCTCTAGGACATCGTGATCTTCTTTGCAATAGAGGGCGCCACCGTCTCGCAGCGCAAATTCATCACCTAAAATAAATAAGTAAATATTTTATTAAAGCTGTGTAATGTCACTAAAGCACGAAACGTAAGTCAATCTGGCTACTTTAAAAAAAAAGACAAAAACAACATGATCATAGAACTGTGTACAATATAGATGACAGAAAATATGTTGGCAAAAGTCATACTGCAGTTCGTAATGAAATGGTTAATAAGGGTATTCACTTAATCTCATAATTTTATGTAGTTCGTAAATTCATAAATTTCTGTGTTGCTTTAAGTGAACACCCCTCTCGGAAATGTCATTGCATAATTTGCTGCAAATAATGATAAAGCAATAATAACTATCTATTTGAACTATTTTTTACCGTCATTGCTGCAAGCATGTAAAGCAATTCACACAACCGCTTGTCAATGTTTGACATTTGTACATTTGCGTAACCAAGGCCGTAGCCAGACTAATATTTCGGGGGGGGATATGATCTTTAAAAAATAACTTTTTAATTTAAAGGGTGGAAGCGATTGAGGAAAATAAAATAATCTTCAATTTCAAATTTCATCTTTCGATGTGGCCATGTTGTTTTGGTGGAGCCTCTCTAGTCTGCTGTTTATTATTCAGTCACTGAAATAAGTAGCATAATAATCGCAGCGGACATTTAACCGATGTTTTATTTCATGCATTAAGGCATGAATGACATTTTTAAATTAAAAAGTAATATTTCGTTAATACCTCATACACAGCTTGTTTCATTTCATTTAAAATTTTTAAATAGTGGCGGAAGAAAATGAATTTTCAGGATTTTCAAGAGTGTGTTTCGAAGCGAATGTAATAAAATCGATTCACGAACAAAAATTTGTTTTGCAATTTATTAAGGCGGGTACGCAGTTCAAGTGAAATCCAATTTTTCATACAAATTTTTCACTGCGAAATGTCAAAATGTACTTTCCAAATGAAAATTTCACTAGACGGTACGCAGTTCGAGTGGAAAATAGCGCTTCCAAAACTGAGTCGTAGGTGGCGATACGAAAATCCCTCCACAGCTATTTCATTGTCCGTCGCATTAATTTTTTGACATTTCAGCGTGAAAAATTAGTTGTAGGATGCGGTTTAGAAATTTATTGGAATTTCAGATGTTTCCTTAAGAGAATAAAAAGTTTTTCGCACTTATAAAATTGTTTTTTCATTGAATATAGTGCGATAGTGTTATGTTTACAAATATTTGGTGGAATGGATGATCTTTTCCATGAGCAGGGTGCCTCAAGAATATTTTTCTACCCAGTTTTGATCAAGCAAAACCAGCAGATGATGTTTGAAAATATGTAGGTATAATTTCCATGCACTTTCAATTATTTAAATTTGACGACTGTCCTTTTTATTTTAGAAATCAGACATTATTTGCCAAATTCAAAACTATTAAAATTGTCATGAAAAAAATACGAAACATTGTGTGTTTGGAGGTTCGCTGGAAGAAAATAATCGAAACTCATTCGCGTCAAGTAGGTACCTACGCAAGAGATGCTTCTACAATAGGGAGGGCCGTTCAGCCGATCTAAAACACATGCTTTTTTCCTCAATTATTCATTGACTATGAATTTATGTTTCTTTCTAATATTTTTGAAACACCTTAATTTTTTTTAATACGTTTGACGCGGTCATACCCACAACTGGCCCGTAGGTCCATACTGGTTGCAGAATTTGGTTTTTTAGCAATAACTTATTGTTATTGTGGTTGAACACCGATGAATATCTTCCAAAGAGTCAATACATTTCACTGTATCACATGATTCACAAAAAGTGAAGCTTCCAATTTGTTTCTTCCAGTTGTTTTCTTGTCTAGTAAAATAAAAGTGCGAGAGTTGAATATTGGAGTAACTGCCACACAAAAAAAAACTTTTGAGCTCAGTCACCCTGCATAAATTTCTCCAACTAAAATCTCCAACAAAATATTTCACTCTCTATTTCACAGCACTTTTTGGAGAGGAGTGAAAATTTCACTTCACTCGATCTGCATACCAGCCTTTAGGTAAAGGAATGTTAAGGAAAAGTCAAAATAGTTCGATCCGAAATAAAAAAAAATAAGAGTACAATTTGTCGTTGGGGAGTACCGGAGTACTTTTGGAATTTATTTTATTTTTGTGGTATTCTTGTGTAGTGTGTAACGGTGCTTTGATATTTTTAATTGAAAAAAGTCAATGCTATGCTTGATTTGATTTGAACATTCTTGCATTTTGGTTAACGGCCAAATTTGCTCATTTTTGTTTAGATTTATTATGTTCTTGTTTTAAGAAAGTGCAATTGTTAATGTTTCGGGGGGGGGTTCAAACCCCTGTGATCCCCCCCCCTAGCTACGGCCTTGTGCGTAACCTTCCGCAATCGATTTCCGAGCCTAAATAGTCGCGGAAAATTATGAGACCTGCGTAAAATATTCTCCATACAAAATCTGACAGTTTATTTACGAGGTGGTAATTTTCCGCAGTTTATGCAGTTTATGAGGGTTTTACGCGTTTAAGTGAATACTCTTAATATATGTATATTTTTTTTATCAAATCAAAGGTTTTGCAATTACTTTATCAAATGGCCAGAGCCACGGGGATATCAATGTAAAGTGTTCTTTTGACAGAAAATGCCACATGAATTATAGATATGTCAATTTTTATGAAATCGACATGTATTCCTACAAACATTATTTGACAGAACGCGAGATCAGCAGTAGGCAAATCAATTTAAAAAGTGTTTATATCCGAATTTATTTCTTGAGATCGGAATTGTCATTTTACAAATGAACACACCCAATCGAAACGAAAAGCAAAAGCGGAAAATACTGGAAGCTTGCCAACTGTCAGATGGTTGGTTCATTAACCAGAGTCTGACGCTAATGCGGTGCTAAACAGCTACATTTCCAACCAAAGTTTTTATTTGCCAAATGATTTTATTATACTCCAAACAAATGATCACTGGTTTGTTTTAGTTTTTATTTTCTGTTTCAATGTATCCATAGGCCTGTTTTTTTTAGAGCTTCGGTCTCAGCAAAGCAAAGTAAAGTAGGATTTTCGGCATGCAATTACAAAAACTACGCTCTATTTGTCACTTCGAGAATTCACAGTAGTTGCTGTAAATGCGTGGTGAAAATCCTACTTGACTTTGATTTGCTGAGATCGAAGCTCAATAAAACACACCTTATGTTGAAAAGAAAACTCAATTTGAGTTTAGAAATCTTACCTGGAATCAACTGCCGCGCACACGCTGAACATCGAAAGCACTCTATGTGAAAGATTTTCGTCTTCGCTCGCATCACAAAATCATTTTTACTAAATGAGCTTCCGCATTTATCACATTTTGTACCAAATAATCTGTAAAAATAAGCAAACGATAAATTTTACTTAACTATTTAACTTCTAACAATAGCTATCATTGGCATTGGTTTTACTTTTCCTATTCCAGCTATTACTACATTTCATGGTCAAAAACAACTTTTCCAAAGTAACCGACTCCTCACGTGCACCCACAATTTGGGTGTGGCACCTATTGCGCTATACCAGCGCACCGCTATATTGTATATCTACTATTTTGTGGGTGCTAATCAAGCGTTTACTTGTGACTTGGAAATGTGTAAATTACCTAAGTACACCTGGTACATTCTTATGCCAAAGAGATATGTTATTTGTACCGGTTAAAGGATCAATAGCAATAAAAATTGTATAAACTTGACAAATATAGACCAGCTACAGCACAGAGGCACATGAAGTTTATTTTAGTGTCAAATATTCTTGTAGAAACTGAGCTTTATGGCATCATTGTTGATTAGCATGCTTCGACGTTTTGTATTTGACATTTCGTTTGATATTTCAGCTTTTTGAAAGGTACCTAATTGTGAATTGAGATTTGAGAATAAAAGAAATTGGTCATCTGACGTCTCTAGATGCACAATGAAAATGTATGTTAATTGATCGGACAAATTAAGTGAAGCTTTTCATTTTACTTTGTAATTATCATTGTGCTGTAGAAATTCTGTAATAGTTATTTTGACACTCACTTAATTGAATTTTATATACCTACGTGTCAAATTGTTTGAATTTGTTATGAATATATTTTTGTAAGTTTTTGAAAGAAAACTTGAAAGTTTTGACTAATCAATCGCACTTTTCAATCTGTAAGCCTTAAGAGAAATTCTAGTACAATTTGAGTTGCAGTGAAACTGTCAATGCCTTTGGTTTTAATTCCGAAAAATAGATTCTGTTCACCTTCACGTTCATAGGAAACAACCTCAGTGGCGTGTTTTCAATCGCCATCATCCATAAAATGTCATCTGTCACTTCCCACCACAATTATCATTTTAAGTTGCACAAACTATACTGCCGAACAAAATCTCATTCATATTTATTCAATAATTAAAAGGTGTGAACGTTTGCTTATTTCATTTATTTGCGTACTTATTTACTTATTTGTGTTCCCATGAACAAAGTCGCTACTAGAGGTATTTGCATCTCAAAGCCGAAAAAAGCACGTGGATGCTGGATCCAGGCGGTATATGTCAAGATAAAAAGCTGACCGCTGTTGCCATACCTACCACGCAGCTATAATTATGCATAAAGTCAGTTGAAAACTGTTTGCTAAAGTAATTATCATAAATTGGCTAAGTTTTTGCATAAATATCTGTATAGTTAGCCGTCGGTGCGGTGGCAGAGGCGGCGTGGCGGCATTTCAAAGTTCACAAAGGTACTCGTATCTATCAACCGTGCAAGATTTGTACTCTCAAATAATTGTATCTAGCTGTATAGATAAAATAAATGTGTTCAAATTTATCTGAGACGTCAGGCAGACTGTCAGTAGAGCTTACCTAACATAATCACGTTTGCAGTACGTTTTGCCATCGCGCACAAAACACGTACAGCTCTCGTCAAGAAATTGCCGACACTCCTGACACTTAAGGCACGCCGCATGCCATTCTAGATCGGGGGCGACACGCAGGATATACTGGTCATGAATTTGGCCACCACAACCCACACAGAGGGATAACCGTTGTTTTTCTGGAACGAAACAAAAATACGAGAATTGTTTTAATTTGAATATGAGGTGCTGTTGTTTGTTTTGCTTAAAATAATAAAAATAAAATTAAAAAAATGTAACCCTATATGCAAGGTATCTACTTTCTACTATAGCATCGCACAGATGTGTCGTTTGTCGTATACATATTCTACTTATATACAAAGAAATACATCTACCCCAACGAGAGCATCATTCGTGTCATGAATAATTTATAAAGGCGGAGCAGCAGACATCTTTCGTTTACTTCTCGTTTTCTGTTTCTGTCTGAAGTTGTGTATGTGCTGTATCTTTTGGTGATATTCAAGTTTTTTTTTTCCTTAGTTTTTGTATCTTTTGTTTGGAATCTTTGTGTCTTTAGGTTCTTTTAAACCCTCTTTAGACTCCATTTTTTTATTCAGATTTTTCCTTCTTTTCTTTGGTTTCGCTTGTAACTCTCCATATCTGACTGTCCAATGCGAATGGAATTTTGATTGCATCCCGTCGTGAGTGAGTTCGAATTTGAGAATGAGTGGATCCTGCGCAGACCCGCCTCTGTTCCATCATGGCAGATGGCAAAAACGAAACAAAAACAGACTGGTATGGTTAAAGTTGAGGGGAAATGTACCTAAAATGTTTCTTCTTTTTTTTTTTTTGTATATTTTTGCAAGGAATTCTGCAGTTCATTCAAAGTATCTCTGCATATTATAAGTTGGATTGTTGCTATCGCATTTATCTTCTTACAGAAGGGTTCTTAAACAAAATGTTTTTTCTCACCTCTGATACTTTGTGAATTGGAGTAGGCAGCACTGAATATTTAGTTAAATTCAAACTTGTCCAGTTTCGAATGCTTTTATGGTGCAAAGTAAGTAGGTATAAGTAATACTTATACATAAAATGTAAATTAATGACAGTAACAATTAAAATATCTGCACGTGCAGAGGTAGATAAGTGAATAATTTAGGTAGTAAGTGTCTTTAAACTTTGCCGCAAACATTATAGTCCCTTATATATGTATATTTTTTAATAGACTATAGATTGTCATGTTCAGAAATGGTTTAAAATAATATCATAAAAGCAAAAGATTTTATAAAACCAGTTCGAATTCCATTTAGTTTATTCATATACCTACATTACACAAATTTTATTCGGTTTTAATAGCTGTTTTAAAGATGGAAACCCCTAACAACGTACAAATGTCAAATATCTGATGGACAATAACACAATTAATGGGTTTGTTACAATATTCCGTTTTTGTATTGGAAATTTGCAACTCTAGTTTAGAATTTGGCGGGCATACAACCAAAGGCCCATTTGCAGTGGTGCCAATTGTTTTAGTTAGTTTTTCTAAATAAACTCGGCTTGTGTATTAAACTTCTATTACAAAACTGACATGACTAAGTTATAAACGAAAAACTCTCTTCCACTTTGAAATAACGTGAAAGTAAGAAAAGTGTAGTAGATTTTTTATTACGCGCAAAATTGCTTTCGCATAAATTATTGGCTTGACAAATTTGTGGTTTCAATTCTGCTGTTCGGGATGTATTGCAAATTGATTCCCACAAAATTGACAATGGTTTCCCTGGGTCACTTCTGTGCTGATGGAACTATCGATTTGCAGACTACTGGAACATTTCGTTTCAATTGCACACTAAACTAAAACTAAAGAGAAAATGAATGCTTAGGTACTGAAAAAGAGAAAAGACATTGGGAGCGTTCAAGTATCTAGCTAAGAAAGTCTGACAGCCACCGTCTGGCTTGATGTATGTCAGTTTTGATTGGCTTAGATTGGTCGTAGGCATATGACTTTTTTTCAGTTGACGTTTATGGAGGGGTAGCGAACTAGTCTAGTTAAGAAATTCGTGACTTAGTACTAAGTTGGCAGTTCGCATGTTTAGCTTTCCCGACCAATATCGATAGTTACCGAGTCCAGGTTACATATATGTAGTCTAGACCAATCTAGTTGACTTAGGGACGATTTTTCAATAGTCAGATAGCCAATCACATAGGGGTTAACTGTCAGATAAGACATAAATCCATTTTCCAATAGTCAAATAGAAGCTATTCGAAGAATATAACAGCTAACTGAGATATATATATATTTCTAGTTAAAGTTGACGAATTGTCAAATGAAAATTTTATTTTACAAAGTTTTGTTTTGGAAATTGGAAAGATTTGTTCCTATGGTAGAAATGGAATTGTTCGACATTATTGACGATATTATTATTGAAGAAGATGAATTAACAAACAATTACTTCCACCTAACAAGGAAACAAAGAGTAGTGAGAAAGAGACCTAACCTCTAACCATTATGTACAATGGGAAAATACAGATTTCAAACGAAGATTCAGACTCCAAAAAAATCTGGCAAGTATCTTTCCATCATAAGAACCAAAACCGTACACAAAACAGAAAGGTTTTTGTATTTTTTTTTTAAAATGTTTTTCATACTTTAGCTTTAAAGTTTTTGAAGTTCTTGCGGTCGCACCACTAGCAGCATTAAAAAAATCGGCAATTTTATTCCAATTCCATGCAGCATTTTTTGCCTTGTTAGGGAATCAGTTTTTTTTTATTTTCTATAATCTTTTGAAACTTGGACACCATAATCATTAACACTCGCGTTTCTAAAGAGGTAAAATTAACAGACCTCTATATATATAGTTGGCCCAACAGGTCCGTAAGGACCCTAGGCCTAGCTTCTCACAACCATTCGTTTTGTGTGAGATTTCATTTTTGGAACAAATGGAAGGGATTTACAATTTTATGACGACTCCAAACGGTCGATTGAGAAGCTATTTCAAGACAGTTGTACTCTCGGATGTTTGTCAGACGTTCGCGAGAGTTGGAATTTGGGTTTCTGCGGGATTCGAACCACTAAGCCACAAGGCCAAAAGACAGTCTACCGCTTTTTATATAAGCCTTTCACATTGCAAATTTAAAATGTTTGCCGCTGAAACTAAAACGGTTAGTGATAGTGATAAACGTCAAGCTTTGAACATGACTATCTTCTATGCTTTAACATAGAATATTGTCAATCAATCTGTCTCACTCACACCACTTTACCTTCGAATAGTTATCCAGCTCTTATTTTATGTTTGAAAAACTCAAAGCTTATATCTAGCAGATAAAGAGTGAAATACAGTTATTCGTTAGTTAGCAATCAGGCGAATTATCTGAGTATTGAAAAAGCGGCCCTTAATATAACAACGTTTTTGAATTTGCATACATTATTTCGCAAAATATCTTAATACCTTACAAATATTTAAGGGGAAAATTATGAAAGATGGCCACTCCTTTTGCCTTCATAATAATTATTCTAGTTACAAAACTTGCTAGACAGACCAACAAACTAATGTTGTTTCAATTGTTTCGCCTCATTTTGAAAAAACTGTCAGCATTCTTACGTATAAATTCCAGCTAGCCGACAGATTCTATGTAAACATTCATTTCCGCAATTTGCATAATATCTATAAAACCTCTCAAATTCCATAAACTGATTTATTGCGGCAACGTTACCAGGCACCATAAAAAATAAACTTCTCATTCAGTTTGAACATTACAAAACATCACTTCACGATTGAATTAAGCATTTGATACTTTAGCCGCCAAGTAGGTACATTGGCAACTAGTACGTTAAAACGTTCAAACGTTAAAATTAATATTAAAATATTTCTAATATTTGACAGGTTTACCAATAACATTAAAATTCATATTCTAGATATAAGTATACCCTGTGCGGCCACTTTTTTAATTATTTAGATTTTGCTTTGCCATGTATAAAACAATAATCTGGTAACGATGTGTTGTAGTTAGCTGACTACGTATTTTATTAACCCTTGATAAAGCAACAATGTTTTTATAGCATTTAAAACGGCTTTCGCTTCGCTGCTAAAATCGTTCCTGTTCTCAAAGTCTCTAGGGGTTTCTCTTTTTTAATTTAGATTTTTGACATAAAAGAATTGCCAGATGTTCTGTTGTAGGCTACAATAAATCTGGAATACATACTTAATCAAAAGATTACAATGGAAAGCCTTCTTTAGAGCACCAATTTTGCTTATCATTCATTGTCACTTATAACGGGTGATTTTTTAAGAGGTTTAGAACTTTAAAAAAAAAAAAAATACACAAAAAATTCGAAAAAATGAATGAAATATTTATTTGAATCGATAGTTTGAACCTTGCAATTTAATGTTTAAAGATAATTTCATGCAAATGTTGACCGCGGCTGCGTCTCAGGTAGCCCATCCGCTGAGTCCAATTTTGGCATACTCTTTCACACATATCGGCCGGTATCTCACGAATGAATGCTTGGATGTTGGCTTTCAGTGCGTCAATCGAAGCGGGCTTGTCCCTATACACATTAGCCTTGACATACCCCCACAAAAAATAATCTAATGGTGTCAAATCGCACGATCTAGGCGGCCAATTGACCGGCCCGAAACGTGAAATTAACTGTTCACCAAACTCGCCTCGCTTGCGCCATTGTTTCGCGTGCTGTGTGGCATGTGGCACCGTCTTGTTGAAACCACATATCATGCAAGTCAAGAACTTCCATTTCGGGCAAAAAAAAGTTTGTTATCATCGCTCGGTAGCGTTCACCATTGACAGTAACGCTGCGATTCGCATCATCTTTGAAGAAATATGGCCCAATAATGCCGCCGGCCCATAAACCGCACCAAACAGTGGCTTTTTCGGGATGCATTGGTAGCTGTTGCAATGCTTTTGGCTGATCTTCACTCCAAATGCGGCAATTTTGCTTATTTACGTACCCATTCAACCAAAAATGAGCCTCATCGCTGAACACAATTTTTCGATAAAAAAGCGCGCGATGAACATTTCGAACCGAGCACGAATTTTGATAGTAAAATTCAATAATTTGCAAGCGTTGTTCATTTGTAAGACGATCCATGGTTAAATTGCAAACCAAACTGAAGCTGTTTGACAGTGACACAAGGTACTGAACACACGTCAGCTGTCAAAACCAGTGTTGCCAAAACCAAACCAGCTAAAAAATCACCCGTTACAAGTCGGCCTTAGCATGAGTTATGTGCCTAAAAAATACCTATGCTCACTTTTAGTCTACATTTATAACAAAAAAGTTTAAATAATCCCGCGATGTGTATACAAAAATATGGCAGCTTGAAAGCCAAAAACTCCTTTACAATTTAGTGCGTTATAAAATATACCTATTGTCCTCCTTTATACCTTCTCACTTTCACTCTAGCAGGTAAATATACCCGTCTGGCAATTGTTACGATGCATTAGACCTTTCGTTATCATAAATAATTCACTTCATCGATAAACGAATTTGCTGACATAAACCCAGTTCTTTATGGTTTATTTAATAACTTGTATCAACACCTTTACAATGTCAATGCACCAGACAATGTGGGTGTTTTGAACGGCGACTTCAACTCGGCTCATAAAATATATTCGAAACATGACAGTCACGACCATTACGGCATACAATTCGTAAATATTTGAATTCATTTGTCAACAATGGTATAGAGATGAACTTTAAGAAACAAAAAATGGCACGTCGTCGGGACAACGTATATATAGCATATACAAATACTCGTATGTGTTTTTTTCTTCAACTGCCAGTGCCATCCCTGCAAATCACAGAAGAGAAGAACGCATCGTGTCTTTTATATTCTTCTTATCCACAATGGAATTCGAAACAACAGCAATAACCATAAAAATCTCCCCCAAAATGGCCCCAAAAGAGCATGTAGCGCGTCATTCTTCCAGCATCATCCTTCTCCGGCCCATTACAACAGCGAGGGCAGCAATCTGCGCGTAGTAGACATCTTAAAGGCGCCCAAAAAAGTCGTGCTATACAATAAAACCCAAAGATATACCCATTGAAGGTGCGCTGTGCACCATACCAAACCTCAGCTCCTCTGGGCAATCGTATAGCAGAGAGTCAAGCTAAAACCTGCTGCAATGGTCGCTCTCGGCGAGTGTGTCTTTTATTTTGTATTTCTTGTTTTGTTCCACCATCTGCAGCATCATCTTCAGCATCATCATCACGACATGACGTCCTTATCTCGTCGGAGATCTATC
Source organism: Cheilosia vernalis (assembly GCA_949126925.1). Lineage (NCBI taxonomy): Eukaryota > Metazoa > Arthropoda > Insecta > Diptera > Syrphidae > Cheilosia > Cheilosia vernalis. The sequence goes on from OX421362.1 coordinate 12,813,851, forward strand.
AAAGAGTTCGCTTTGTTCCCCATTCGCTGGGATGCTGTGCATCTCGAAGGAGGTGGTACAGTCAGCGTAGTCCACCATTCCCATTCAGTCCCCCTCCCATATTCGCGTACGGATGCTGTGGCATCATCGCTTTTGCCAAATGCTGAATTTCGATAAGATACATTAAGCAAGGCACAGCCATGTGCGATTCCCGAATAACTACTGTGCGGGGATGGATGTTCGCCGGCGGAGACGAAGACAACCACGACCACGACCACGACGACGACGACAACGAAGGCTCGACGGCGATGATCTCTCTGCTCAATGTTGTTTCGTTTGCAGTTGGTGTTTCTCATTTTGATGTTGGGATTTGTAGCTATTTTAGATAGGAACTTGCCAAAGAATTAACTAACCACCCAACTACTGCCACCGCCTCCTCTGCATGCGGCTCTAGGGGTTTTCAATGGATGGTCATGGTTGCAGCTCTGCTGTGCTGAACTGTGGTCCTTATTATACCTACGTACGGACTTTGATTTAGGAAATTACCATTGCTGGCTGCCGGTTTGTGTATTGTGTGTGTGCCGAAGATAATTTATCTGAAAATGCGGGATTACAAACTTGTAACGGGCGACTTTAGTTTATCCAAACGGATATGCATATTAGTCCCGAAGTCGTTCCACATAGATAAGGCGCGTTGCTGGAGGTAGGTTGTATATACTCTCGTATACTTGTACCTACTTTACGTGCTGTCCGGAAAGTTGGCTTACATTTGCGACATGGGAATGGGTGTAGAAAGGTTTGCTTGTTTTAATGTGTCTTGCGCGATGAATGCTAATAGTGTGCGGATGAGGAGTTCAAACGTTAGAAGAACGTCACGGGTAGGTTGGTCTGCATAATTTCGGAATTCAACCAATTTAAGAAAACGAATCCACCGTGCAAACAACAAGGTAATTTGATCAACTGACTGACTTGTTTGTTTCTATATTTGCAGCTTAACTGCCTGATACCGCACAAGTAGAGGAGCACTTCGACGAGTTATATGATATTCCGTCGTGTGCAGCTTCGTTTTGTTGCGTAATCGAAGTCTTTTGACAGATTGGAATGATCGCAGTCAGGGTTTTGCAAAAAAGCGAAATTTAAGCCATCCCTGATTCTTTTCCTGTTAAAAAGTTCTGTCATTCGTTTCATTCCGTAAAGTTAAGTTTACAAGTAGGTACTGTACAATGTTTGAACTAACGGAATGATTATAGTTGAATGATTTCCAAAAACTGAATTTATACGAATCAAACCATGACTTTCGTTTCAAATTACAAATTAAGCGACCGCACTCTGTATAAGTATGGTGCCATTTCTTATCGCGAAATCAAATGTCAACATAATCGTTGAACTAAATAAACAAAAATGTATTGGAAAGCAAATATTTGTCTATATTTCGAGTTGAATTCGCTGATTGAAGTTTAACATTCACCACAGCCGTTCAAATCAAAGTCAAGTGCACTTCGTTTATTTTTCTTCCATTTTTTTCTTTTATTATTTAAAGTTCTATAGAAGATTACAAAACTTCAGTGATGCCAACAAGTCATCACCATTTCACAAGGTCACCGACAGTAAAAGTGTTAAATCATGTTTACGATCTAATTCCTTCCTCACAGTCATCATACTTCCTATGCAGTCGCCAGAAAGTCAACAATGAAATACCATTTTTTTTTTACCGACGGTGGGTCATAAAACCGAAACAAAACAAAAAATAAATTTAACGACCAAAATTGCGCAGTGGCTAACTATACATCGCTGAAATTGTAAGCATTTTTTGTGTGGCTGTAATTGTATAAGCCACTGTGCAATTGTAGTAGATTTTTATCTAAAGTTTGTGTCAATAAATTCTGCGATCAGTGCTGTTATGTGGGAGTACATACTCAGTGAACATGCTCAGACTTTAGAAAAGAATTGTCAGTCAGTTAATAATGATTTATGTACAGGGTGTCATCGCTGGTTTTGCGTTGTCTTGAACGTATACAAATAAACCCAATTCGACACAGTGAAGTAAACGAATGTAAACAGAATGACAAATGATCATTTGTAACCTTAATGAGGTTATTAATTTCACAGAGAAACTGTGTGTGACAGAAATGGAATCACCGAATAAAATAAATTTGCGGTCAATATTTTGGGTGCGATGTTTTTTGTAATTTTCTTTATGGCTTCTATTTTAAGGATTTGATTGATCGGTGGTTGATATTTTAAACAAGCGTATAGTGTTATGTGATTTTTTGTGCTGGCTATTGACCGCTTCTGCAGAAGTTCTTTAATCGTTGTATTGTGTAGATTGTTTCGGCAATAATTTTTCGTTTTGACGGCTTAAGCTACTATAGGCCAAGGCCAGGTATCGACATTGAGACAAATCAAATTATCTGTGATTTAGTTTTTGACGTTTATATGAGTATATTAATTATTAAACTTTTGAATAAACAAAACGTGTTCATAAATATGTCAAAATTTGGCTAATTGTATCCATCATTTTTTGACACTTCGTTTTATGTTTGGGTTTGAGTGCTAAATCAAAGGTTTTACTATATTTTTTTAAGGAATATGATATACAGTTTCTGCATCTGTCAAATATTAATGACTCTCGTCCAGGGACGGCGTTAGTGGTACTTTATTGCATTTCCACATTTCTTACAGCTGTTCTGTGACTTGATTGTAAATGCAATAGAGTCAGCGGTCGAAATACTATCCAAGCTGTCATTTGAATGTCATAATAATGAACGTCGTTTGTCTTCCACAGCATATGCTATCCATATGGAATCTTTTTGACATTTGTCTGATCCACCAATCTATACTGTTCAATTAAAAGTCGAAAAGATTCAACCTTCAGCGAATTCGTTGCAGTTTCATAATCTGCTGCACGTTCTGTTCTCTTTCTGAGCCTTCAAACTTCAAAGACATTCGCTTAGCGCTTCTACCTCCCATTTAATTTGCAAATATATAAATTACCGTTTTATTATGCCTAGAATAACCTTATTCGTGCCAGTGTTGCAAGAAATTCAACAGAAATTGCTTCATTTCCTCTTTAGAATTAGTTATTTTATAAATATTTCCTAAGGCTGTTCATTGTGCAAATTATACTTGCACCCGTTGCGCGTAAAGGAAATATATTATAGTCATCTCTAGCGATTACCATGACTCTTTCCCCATCTGCCATTTTAATTATGCCTGCCACTTGCCAGCCACTAGATTGGCCAAAAGCACGCAGGAAAAACAAAAACAACAACAAACAAATGACAACACATTAACGTGGACAAAACGTTTTTCGCGTTCCGCGTTCCACAAATAAGCGCGACAACAACGAAATGTTGCGCTGCCAGTGGACGCAATGCAAGTGCATATATTCGCGGCAACATTTCAATTTGACATAATGAGATATTCCTTAAGTACAAAACGGCAACCTGACAGTGCGCCTGGGTTGCGCACAGCAGCGTCAAATGACGTTGCGCCTATTAACCGGCTTTGCGGTCTCATAACTCTTTCCTCAATATAACCATACTTCGAGAAAGAGAGAGAGAGGTACATTTTCGCAATGGCACGCTACGACGACGATGTCTTTTTCGTGACCATGTGACATCTTGAATGTAACGCTAACGCTTGCGCGCAGATATATAGATCAGATAGGACATTCGATGTTGGGATAATTGCTGCTTATAACTCACCGCACAGCATGAGGCTGAGGCGTCTTTCTTATATAGAACGGAGTGTGAGTGCGAGTGGTTTTTTTTTTTTTTTAATTGGCAGGTACCTACGCAATGCTTGCCAAGCGAGTTTTGCTCAACAGTCGTGCGCGCGTTGCCCTGAATCAAATAAAAATCCACGCCACGCTCTGTTTTCAGGACGTCTTTGGGCTCTATGTATCGGTAGGGCTATAAAACCCCGAAAAACATACAAACCGAACCGACCCATAGGCTTGTGGCAGGAAAGCGATGAGGAGGATGGAAACGTGCACAGGAATAAAATTCTTTAATTAATTACATCGGGCCGAACTCAAAGGGACCGCAGGCGATTTCCTTTGACGATGTGTGACCATAGGTCATTCGTTGTTCTTTTTTTACCTCTTAGATCCTTGTTGGGTTTGTTTGTTTTTTTTTGTGATTTTTTTTTTGTTTCTGCTTGGGTCCGCCTCGGCTATGCTGATGAGGTGAGATGCTGGGAGAGTCTATGCGCGACGATGACGATCGCAGGTGATAATGACCAGCGTTACCACTTCAAAAAAAAAAAGCGAAGTAGATTTGATCCGAAAAGTGAAGTAGATTGAAGAAAATGGAAGTAGATTTCAAAATCATAGTTTTAATGATATATTCAATTCCATATTAGTTTTATGTATACCTGAAACATGTAAAAAAAAACGTTACGATCTACACTTATCGTTTTGGTTGGCAAGATTACATCAGTTAATTTTATGATATCACTTTTTTTTTTATCAAATACAACTACTAGTTGACTTTTATATAATTTCAATTAGTTAGAAGTGTTTATACACATCACAAAATTAAAATTAAAACATAAATATGTAGTTGAATTCTTATTTCAATATATAACGGCCATTGATAAGTTAAAATTTTTTGAATTAAAATAATAACTCCATTGGAGGCTCAAAAATACCTACCAGCTATCACCTCTTTCACAGCAAAAACAGTAATAAGGAAGAGTGAAGTTTGATGCAGTTTATTGTTTAGAAATGTGAGACTGGACTTATATGAAAGACTGTAAAACATTTTTTAAATATTTTTTTTTTGGAAGTAGATCTAAGGTTTTTTTTATTAAAATTGAAGCAGATTATATAAGAGATTTCGAAAGTGAAGTAGATATAAAAAATTGACCAATAGTGCGAAGTAGGGAGCAGATTTAATTTTTTTTTCCAAAATTGAAGTAGATCTACTTCAATTGTAGTAAAGTGGTATCGCTGATAATGACGCGCTGATGATGGTGGTAATGATTGTGATTTGAAAATTTGTCAGCGTGCTCCACAGAAGGATGAAAGGGGATTTGGAGTTTAACCGCAAAAGGGGGGAAAAAAAAAACTTGGTATAAAAAGCGATAAAAACAAGACATGGACAACACAAAGGGTCACTTTGACATTTGTGGGGATTTTTTTCAGGAACGACATTGGGATAAGGCGGCGGCGCCTTCCCGCAGCCATGCTAATGATGCACTTCACTTGGATTAAATTATAGGTTTGCCTGAAATCATTTTATTAGGTTAAAAGGCCCACTTCGGACGTTTTACATTTAACGATCTCAATGACGAGTCAGTGAGCGTGGTGACATTTTATGATGCACTGGGTGAATTACGATGTGGTCTGATTGACGGCAACTGTTGAGTTGAGAGCACTTTTCAATGGAAATGAATGCATGCTTGTGCAATAGTGAGGCATAAATTTCGCTTTAATTGGAGTGATCGCAGTTTATGGCCATTTGATGGTGATTAGAATCTACAGTTCATCATGCGGATTGTTAAGCCTGTGAGTCACGTGATTTGGTGAGAAGACATATATTTTACGAGATTGGGTAAATAAACACTTCTTTTTTTTAAGAGAATAACATGTCGTATAACGATTTGTCAAAGTGTTGTCATTAATGATGGTTGGCAGACGTCACATTGACATTTTTGTTACAGATCCGTGTTCCGCTTTATTCATATCTAGTGTCAAAATCAATACAAATGGTTATACATGTTTTTTTGGAGGACTTATGAAGCATACCAAACGAATAAACTTCTATTACGTTAAGTAATCTTGTTTTTACTATAAGATTGTAATAAAGTTTTGTTCATTTGAAAAATTACAGCTATAGATACGGCCAAATTGCTTAACGAAGAAAACAAAAGCGATCCTCGGCACAGTAATTCGCGTTCATTTAAAATTTAAAAGAGAAACATGGGTTGACGCTCTGTGTGGAAATGGGGAAAGCAGTGACAGTTGTCACAATTGCAACTCTTCGCTAAACGTAATATCTACACATTTCTCTACCAATTTAAGGGCGAGCAGGTGAATTCACTACACAAACACACAAAGAATCAAAAAACAAAGTAGATCAATTTGTCGTTTTTGCTCAGGAATGTTTCTAAATTTACTACTATCTGTCATACTTTGATCAGACTTTTGAGTATCAAGTGTCAAACTTACAGAAACATAAAACGTTACAGTCAAAAGTCCTTTTATCGATGAGTACAGAGAGAGCGTTCTGATGGCAAAATGCCGCTCATATAATATGTGCATATCAAATGAATACCCCACACATAGATGATCAATCAAACGGTCTCAGTTGTTGATCAGATTATCATCCCAAAATAGGATTCCGTACGAAAGAATTCCTTTGACAAAATAACACACCTTTCTCCACTTGACAGATACCTACTACCCACAACAGTGCGTTGTCTTCAACCTGATTAAATCGATCATTCAAATTATAGAAACCCATACAAGCGAAAGAAAACCGAACGCCGACATTCTTTTTGATCTTCGCTTGTACATTTACGTCAACTCTCAATGCTAATCACCTGAAATCCACAATCGGCTTATGATTTGTGATCACGCGCTATTTTTTTTTACGACCTCTTTCTTTCCGTCATCAACGCAAGCGTATACAGCAGCCGCGCACAACAATTTCACGGCTTTTCTTAAAACGACAGCTAACCTCTGACAGTGTAGTGCGGTGAGCCTTTTAAGCACACAAACATTTGACCATTCTAGGTCACAACCTAGGCCAATAAAAAAAGTAAACTGTTTCAGCTTTTTTTTTCGGATATAAAACTACTGGCAAAAATATTATGACAGCAGCACGTGATGTAACAGCACTCTTTACGAAAAAGCGAATAAAATGTGTTGCAAGTTCAAGGGATTTTCTTTTCATTTCTTTGACTCACCTTACCATAGGGCATAGGGGAATGCTATAAAGGTGTGAAGTCTGTGCAAACCGACGACGAACAAAAATCCGCCAACAATAATATTGACGTCTGACGTGCATTCGAATGCTAATATTTACACTTCACATGTCAGTCAGGCTGTGTATAAGCGCGCTGTCACATGTCATTCGAGTTCTTAATAAATGCAGAGAAAAGGATTTGTCATGGAGTGAGCTGGTTAGAGCAGCTGTAACATGATGAATGCAGGTTTATTTTGTTATGTCAATTTCTTTAATAAATGTCAAAGAATTTGCGATATCTATGGAGCTGGTTGGTTTTTTTGCGAAATTTAGTTTCGCAATTTTCTGCTGACCAAATTTCGACTAACTGAAAAATTAAAAATGAAAACTGACAGCTCAAACGTTTGACAGGTAAAACTCTATTTAATTTCGTCTTCAACGATGTTGGAGGAAGAAGTTGGAATGTTGTCCTTGAACAATATCAGCACATTTGAAATGGTAGGTAAGTTTAATAATCCCCACTTATTTTGTAGATGCTGCATTTAAAGAGAACCTTGTCAATTGTCAAAATGACATTTCTTAAACTTTTTGTAAGAAACCCGGTCAGGTAGGTACCTACTTCTCTTGAAAATGATAGATTTCTCTCTCGGTTTTTGAGATATGGCATTTTTCATTGTGCTATGCTGGATGTACACGAACGAACCCATAATGAATCACAGCCCGAATTAAAAAAAATAATCTAAATGTGACAGATTAATTTACTTTACGTGCTTTGACTTTTGATAAATTAGGCATTATTCATGATTTCTGTCAAAAAATATGGTTTATTACATCTGCTTCTGCCTTCTGTGGTGCTTATGTTTCTAAATTTGTGTGGGTTATATTTCCAGCTTGTACCTACTCCAAACTGACAGAATGTCGAACTTTATGTCCGTTCGCGAGATTAAAGGGAACAGAAAGCAATCTTGCAAGCACTCTAAGCTCGTTCTCGTCAAACATACTCGAAATGGATAGAATTCACAAGATAACGAGTAGGTACGACAGTTATTGCAAATCGTTTTTAAAATTGTTTTAAAACTGTCAAATATGACTGTCAAAAACTGACAAATAAAAAGCCAACCGAGGAACGACAATTAAACTGTGCGCTGCGCACTTTTCTTTTATAGAGTTGTATTTGGAAGAATATGGAAAGATTTGCTCTACGAAAGGCAAAATTTCTATATAATAACTATTCAGGCGCGGTTTGCACAAACATTTGGTTCGAAGGCATACCTACAATTGCCTGGTTTGAAGGGGCGCCCTAGAGTTCAATATTTGCTGAATGGCTCTTTAAAACGTTCATTGACTGATGGTTTGCCTTGGACTACTCTGCACTCATTTAACGAATTCAGCTTGTAAACCACTTGCTTCTCTGCCATTGCTGTGAAATCTAAGATTTTCTCTGTCAGTGATGACATCTCTGGATGAATTCACTGCCGAATTTTTAAAACTATCAATCTGGCTAATATGAGTTTAAATGGTAATTTGAACCTTTTTTTTACTCGACAGAGTAAGCGTTTCCTGTTAAAATGTACATCCATCGCTAGATTAGAACCAACCACTCCGCATCGCTTGGACCAAGCGCAGCTTCAAAGATATTCCTGATATGTAAATTTACTCGAAAAAAACTCCCATATTTGTCGTAAAACCGCACATAGAACTCGAGATAAAAAGGTCCCGCATCCGAACTGAATGTCACCCAAAGTGCTTAGCGTGGTATATGCTCTCACAGCGCCGCCTTCATCATGGATGCTATGCCACAAATCAAACTGATAAGGTTTTTATTTAAGGGCGCCCCGACCCCTTCTCGAAACTAAAAATTCAATTAAATTTGCATTTTATCAGTTTTCTCGAAACGAAAAGATATCCTTCTTGTCCGACTGTATATATACAGTTCCTCGGCGCGACGCATTCCCCAACTCTGAGTCCATCAAGCACCAGAAACCAATAAAACTCCAATCGAAACGAAAGAATAAACCAAGTGAAATGAAATGGAAGAAAAAGTCCATCTGTGACCGGTGACCGCATGCAAATTAGAAATTCGTTTTGTTAATTAATTTATATTATATTTTTATTTGTTTGGTATTTATCTGTGTGAGAAGCGTTCTCCTGCATCCACAGCGCACCGCCCCGACGGACGCCGCCACCGCCGCTTGCGTGTTGTGGTTGAATTTAAATATTTTTTGTTTTTATTCGACAAATTTATATTTAATGAGATCCATAAAATTTGAATTTAAGAGAGAAAAAGCCGCCACCCGAAGTCGCAGGTTTGGCTTTCGGACTCGCAAGAGCCTTGAGTTGACTTTTCCTTTCTGGCGCTGCGACGGCCGGCGACGGCGACTCTTTTATAGCACAAGCTAGTTGGCGAGTGGTCCAAAATGTCGGTGCGGCCATTTGATGGGTCACATAAAAGCATAAATAGCTCTGTGAAGATGTGACTTGGTGGAGCTCGAGCTCTGGACCATTACGGATGCGCGCACGGCATTGCGGCTAATTTCGCTTTTATCATATGGATGCTGAGCGCGTCTTTAGTGGAGATGTTGGTGAGGGGTTTTTTTTTTCTTTTCGAATACCGTGTTATTGAGACGTTTCTCATTGGAACAGCTTGTATGGGGAGCGCTAACCAGCAGCCGGACAGTTCAGGTAGAAGATTTGTGTGTGAGGATGGCAGCGTCTCAGACGGCGAGGACACTTCATGGGTGTTCTATGGCAGTGATAAAATTAGCAGGCAATCCTTTACCCATACGGAATGGCATTTTGTATTGTTTCGAGGTGACGCGGGGCATGGCATGGCCTCTCATTAGAATGGCATTTTCATTGGGGCTTATAGATTTATGACCGACTGTGTGGTGAGGTGGATTGTAAATAGTTTTGTGTGCGTATTGTTTGATGCCCTCGGGATGTTTCCACATTTGTGCGATTTTTTATGGGGATCAGTTGATAAGTGAGTGCTCAGCATAATGGGATTTGAGTTGGGGAGTTATAGGATCCTAATACGAATAGAGATTGTGGCTATATACTTTGTACAAGTTAAGCCTGGAAAGTTATCCTTCAATGCTGGATTCTTTAAATACTTCAATAAAAACTAAAGTTACACTCCGGGAGTTATTCAGCTAAAAGAAAGTGCAGAATAAAATTTAACATTTTTCTAAAGCTGCGACAAGTTTAAGAAATTAAGCGGGTTTTTCCCATATTTGATACTAGCTTAAGCTGACTTAATTACCTATTTAATGATTGGTCCTCAAGAAAGTACCTCCCAGTTAATGCAAACATAAAACCAGAATACCTACGCGACTCCTTAAAACTGCTCCGTGGCGTCGGTCGATATTGACGTAAATATTCCGCCGTTTAATTGACGTATAAAATGCGTTTCGATTCCCAACCAACAACACACTCGCTACCAAATCAACTCATCAGAGGTGTCAAAAACAAATTGATGCGATGTCTTTACTCGATTGCGAAGAACATTTTGCTACAAATTGTTACTTGTGTCCGACTTTTGATGCAAACTAAACATCCAAACGCAGCCATTACCTTCAGCTGTCAAACTTGATATTTGTCGTATATTACTTTTAATAATTATAATTGAGTAGGTGAGTTCATCAGAAGAAAGGAAGGTAGATTTTTGAGTTTCGGCTGAATTGTTTCGATGACAGTTAACGTCATTTGACAGTTAATGGTGATAATGCTGACATGTTTTTCTCTGCTCTAGGTAAGGGATACAAACGAAGGTGAACTATAAGGTCCATTTGAATACCAATTTCAAAACAGTCAAGAAAAAAGTAAAAAAGTAACTAGTGGTCAATTATTCGTTACTTCTTTTAAATAACATTTGAATACCAATTTTAAAACTGTTAAGAAAAAAGTAAAGAAGGAACTAGTAGTCGTAACTTCTTTTATATGACAGTTGAATACATATTTCAAAACTGTCAAGAAAAGGAAACTACTGGTCATTTATTCGTTACTTCTTTTAGATAGCATTTTCCTACTTTTTAACGCATTTCCGAGCTAACCACAACCCAAATGTGTTCAAATCAAACCATTGAGCAACTCGCAAAGAGTAGCTACTTTACTCGGTAGTATACACTCGGATCTTCTTTGAAACACTTTCAGCTATATGCCAATTTATTTTTCTTTTACCTACCTATTGGCCATTTTTTTTATTTAAATATAAGCACAACCTGGCCATTATTTGTATTTATCAGCATAACCTGTCATAAGTTCCCTGAGCTCTTTGGAGCCGAGAATCACTCGTTACTCGTTATATTATACCTACTGACCATTTTTTTGTATTTACCAGCACAACCTGTCATAAGTTCCCTGAGCTCTTTGGAGCCGAGAGTCACTCGTTACTCGTTATATTATACCTACTGGCCATTTTTTTGTATTTATCAGCACAACCTGTCATAATTTCCCTGAGCTCTTTGGAGCCGAGAGTCACTGGTTACTCGTTATATTATACCTACTGGCCATTTTTTTGTATTTATCAGCACAACCTGTCATAAGTTCCCTGAGCTCTTTGGAGCCGAGAGTCACTCGTTACTCGTTATATTATACCTACTGGGCATTTCTTTGTATTTATCAGCACAACCTGTCATAAGCTCCCTGAGTTCTTTGGAGCCGAGATTTACTCGTTACTCGTTATATTATACCTACTTTCTCTGCCATTTGCATGTGCTTGGGTTTAAACCTATTCCCGAATATACATAGGTATATGGCTATGCGTATACGATTATGACCTTACAAGCTTCTGAAAAGAAGAAAGAAATGCGTCGATACAACCGCTCGCTAGAACCTGTATACTATTAAATGATGCGATCAAAGCGGAAAGCTTTCACGCGAACGCACCTACTCATCGCTAAGGAAAAACCCGTAATTATGACACAAAACATGAAACACTGCAGCTACTGGTCACCAGCAAATATTTAATTTGTTTGTTTCGTTTTCAAATTTTCGCCGTCAAATTAATTATTTTTTACAAATAAATTAACACCCATTAGAGGCCGAAAACTGGTGTTGTATGGTCGGCGTCGTCGAAAGGGGCCAACACCAGGACCGATGATGAAGATGGCGATCAAGCCATCCACACAAAGCCACACTTAGGCGTGAGCGCCAGCCACCGTCTGTCACCACTGCTGCTGGTTCCAACAATCTCCCCTGCAAGATCTCCCTCACATATACCTCAGGTATTGATATATACCTATACCCACATATTATGGTGCGACAGAGGAATACCTGCTGAGATGATGACACGATCACCCGCTGTGATGCTACACCTCGACTTATTAGGTGGTGAATGTAGGATACACCAACAAATCAACGGTCAACTCCTGCCATCTTCTGCTTTGCTTTGTGGGACACTTTGTCTCTGGAAAATATGAAAGGCTGACCAACGTTATGTTATGGTGTCTTTCGCGACGAGATATCACCAAGAACATACATCATCGGGCTCGAAATATAGGCGAACATGGTTCCCCCCAGTGAATCACTGCTATAAGCTGCGCTCTATGGCTGCACCTTTTTTCCATTCTTCTTTCGCCCAGTGGCGCCTTTGGCTTTGCCATGCGCGGGCTTGTGTGTGAGTCCTTATCTCTATACCGGCGCGACATTTTATTCTCTGCTTTCGTTTTCCTCCGACTTCTTTTTCGTGGTACCCTATATGTCTATCTATGACCCTCACCAGCGACTTACAATTGATGGTGTTGCTGATGACGGTATTATGCCGTAATGGCCAGCACCAGGGACGTTTGGAGAAACAGTCTTCGAGTTTATTGCATTTTACAAACATTTACATTGGCCAGAGAGCACGATGCAAAGGTCTCTTAACCTAAAAAAAATGATGCTTGTCTGTCGTACTATGGGGAGCTATATTGCGCCAAGTGTCGGTCGTGATAACGTCAAATTCGAGTCTTTTGTTTTTATTGCACAAATGAGGTTTGTTTCTCGTGCTCTTCGGTTTTTATTATATGGTCCATGAGGTGGTCTAATGAGCTGGGAGTCAGCTCAAGGGGAAAAACGGTAAGACACAAAAGGTGCCGCCATTTGACGGGTAATGAGCGGATAGTTTTCGTGAACTTTCAGCCTCCGAATTAAAAGAGGTTCGGTTATCACCATTGTCGGCCAAAAGGGGTAACAATGGTTTGATGATGGCATAGATGGTATCCATCTGATTATACCTAGGATGACTCCAATTTGTATTTGAAAAGAAAAAATACAAGGAATTGCAGTACAGAAACACCCAGCACTCCTGTCACTTAAGCCGATTCAAAAAGCTGAAATTAAAATAGGTATGTGCAAACGTTTCTAGACGAATGTTTTTCTTCGCGACAACTTTCCATTATTAATTTAACATAACATTCAAAAATATTCATCCAATTCCCGAACCCCTACCAGACTCTTGGCTAAAAAGAAAAAAATCAAATAAAAATCGTTGAGCTCTTTGTCTCCTATACCTAATGTTTTTGTGGCGACAGACATTAACCCTACGGCATAAAAAACAACACAACTTGCTGTCATTGACAACAACAATAAAAATGGAAATATTTCCTTGTCGGCAGGTAAACATTTTTGAGTCCACACCATCCCCTACTCGCCCAGAGTGACTTTTGTGTTATCATTTGTTGTTATCCCTGACGGATAGCGCAACACCACACAGCAGGGAATTTCATTCATGGACAAGGAAAAACCCATCCGCAACGAAAACCAGAGAAACCCATCCCGCCTCTAATCCTTAGCATGGATTCGTATGTCCTTAGGTTTATTGCCTAAGGAACTATGTCTGACGCCAGTGTACGGATACTATACAAAAGTCATTTTGATTTGTTTATGGAATAGGACTCGGATCAGATAATTAGACAGACAAGTGGCGACATCCGGAAATTGACACTGACTGTTGAGCTAAATATGTCATTAAATGCTCGTCCGACCGAGGACCACATCAGACATGCCAATAAATAACATTTAAACGATAGGAGATAGGACTGACGGTATTTTGATAGGTGGAACTGAGGTATACCTGTCTATTATTCTGGTCAAGACTCAAGAGTTGTAAAACTGGGATTCCGTTTTGGACGCACCGATGATTTATGACCAATGACATGATGTTACTGTGGATTGTTTGACAGTTGAGTGCAATTGTGTATTTATATATTTATATATTTGAGAGATATTTTTTAGGACAATAATTGTCAACTGTAAGTCAAATGTACCCGCGAGAGTAAGATTTACTTTACTGAGTTTAAGCCTTGCTTATACCCTAAAGCGGGTCTAATCTCAAAACTGATCAAAACTGATCTACTACTTTTCATTTAAAACTTTTTAAATATATCCATTTAAAACAGTTTCAGGTATAACCAGACACAATTTGACATTATTTTGACGGTGACAAATTGGGAAATGGTAATCGATACACAAAAGCGTATACAGAAATTAATTTATTTGGACTAGATTTAAGTTGAACACGAAATTAGTCGTTAACGTCACTTTAACTACGTCAATCGTATAATTGAAGATTCAACTGCATATATTCTGTGGGATGATTCTTGACTGGTTTTATCTGCTACTGTACCATAAACGTCAACTGAAAAAACCGTCGACTTGAACTGTCTAGGCCAGTAGAAACACATCACGTCAGCCAGCTATCAGACTTATAAACTTTTCACACCGAGCCGAGAACCGGGTTTTCGCGAAAACTCTCGAAAACTTTTACGAAAACAGAAGTTTTCCCATACATATTTCAGTTTTCAAAACGATTCGTTTAAACTCGTTTTCCACGAAAACACCACGATATTGACTTCCAATCCTTTGGGTTGTTGGAACAAACACACCTTTTGCAATATCCAGCAAAATGGCTGACCGAACAAATGTCACAACTCACAAATTAAAATCATTTTCCACAATTGTTTTTAAATGCACTAAATTAATTTTGTTTGTTAATTAATGCGATCGGAATTTGTAACAAAAAAAGTTTGCACCGAAGTTTAACGACTAGTGTGTCACAACTGATTGAAACGTCAAACGAAAACTAGTTGGTGGTCTAATGGTGGTGTGAATGCATCGACGAGTTTACGAGGAAAACACGGATTTCGGCTTGGTGTGAGAAGGCTGTTGGACTGCTGACGTGTTTAATTGGGACATCCTTGTAACTAACACACCTTGCTTAAGGACTTGAACGCAATAGATTCTTCCGCGATTAATCTTGATTCTTATTTGCATCGAAATCGAAATTGTACAGTTATTTTAGCAAAACTTAAATTTAAAGCAGAATCTCAAGTTTCTGTGGCTACTGCGAGTAGGTGTGATCGTTTAAATAAATAAAAATAAATAGTTGGCGCAACAGGTCTTTTGGGACCCTGGGCCTAGCTTCTCACAACAATTCGTTTTGTGTGAGTTTTTAATTTTTTGGAACGAATGGAAGGGATCTACAGTTTTATGCCGATTCCAAACGGCTAATTGAGAAGCTCATTCATGACAGTTATACTCTCGGATGTTTGTCAGACGTTCGCGAGAGGTGGCGCAGTGAAAAAAACCCTGAGTTGGAATTTGGGTTTTTGCGGGATTTGAACCTGGACCCCTCGCTTAGTAGTCCAACACACTAACCACTAAGCCACTGCGGCCATCACCAGCAGTGGCGGATTTATGTTCGATGTCGCCCTAGGCACCGTGAGATATGCCGCCCTTTTTGCTGCATGGAGAAAAAATTATTAGGTAACATTAAAAATTAAATTTTAAAATTTTTAAACTATTATGAATTCAAATTTATTAACTTCAATAAAACATTTAATTAGTTAACATAGGTATAACTTTTCGTATAAAGTCTTAAATATAAATTATTAATTTGAATATAGGTTTTTTGAGCTCACATTTTCTTCTTTCTGGCTTTAGTTCGTGCGAAAACGTCAATTATATCATCGTAACCCAGTTCTTGTACCAACTGAGCTTCAATAGATAATAATGCAAGGGCATTAAGTCGGTCTTGGCCTATACTTGCACGTAAATAATTTTTTACCCTTTTCAGAGTTGAAAAAGATCTTTCTCCAGAACAATTTGTTGCTGGGATGCTCAAAAAAATTCGTAGAGCAATATCTAAGTAAATATCACAAAGATTTTGTGAATGCAATATATTGCATATATTTTTCGCAGAAATTACCAGCACCACTGAGTTTATTTCGATATGCACTCATATTTGATTAAAAATTTATATCAGAATTGCGACAATTTTATACTTGTAAATTTTAATTTGTTTTAAACTGATGAACAAAAATTTTGCATTCCGCAATCACTTCACTGAAAAAAACTGAGAAATTCACTGCCGATTTTTTAATGTACCTATTTATTATTTTCAACGGCCAATAATATTGATCTAAAAAAAATTTTGGTATATTCTAAATTTTTCATAGATATAAAGGTAAATTAATCCACAAAAATTATCAATTTCAAATTACAGTCAAACTTGGGCAACCTGGACATTTTAAATTCGAAATTTTTAAGCGAATTTTCATTTGAAAAGAAAACGAGATACTTAATTACATGCACATAAAAATAATATGTAGGTATAAGAAATTTGACTTTTTTATTACCGAGATATTTCGTTGTTGGTTGGAAGTTGTAAGTACATACATATATGTACATACAGGCAATAATTTTATGTATATTGTTACATTCAGGCTGGGATTCGTAAAGATAAAACACTATTCCATTTAACTTCTCTAATAAAATTCACTTTTATTACACTTTTATCGACTATTCTAATATTTCACTTATTAAGTACCAGAACACTATTACTTAAACAATTCTTCAACGTTTCAAACCAATCACTTAATTTACTCTATTACTTTTCACTTATTTATCTTCACAAACTATTACTATCTCGAACTTTAACCAATCACTGTGATAAATCAACTGTCTCGCCCTCTTCTAAAAGCTGTCCTTTTATACCTGCTCCGCCATCTGACGAGAACTTTCTAGCTAATTCTAAAGGGTTCTAGAACTAGCTCAGTGGTGAAATACATTTACTTGACAGGTTCCAGTCTCCAATTGGAAGTGACACTTGCGTGGAACTTGTTTGGTGACTAAGGGGTTGTTTTCACTTCACCATTTTAGGTTACACGGTACATTCCACACCACAATATTGTAAATACTTATGTACCTTCTATACATTAATGTAAAATGTGTTAGACTTAATAAAAGCACAAAATGTGTGTGCATATGTATTTCAGATACATATTGAATTGTTTGATTGTTTTAATTTTGATCAACAATTTGGATAAATCGAAGTCTTAATAAGTCGAGCTTTTTTTGTGGATAATAGTAGTTTCTGTTATCGAATTTTGACTGTATTCTAACATTTTACGGTTCTTGATTTTCAGGTTTATCAAAATTTTGCCGCCCCTTAAATCATGCCGCCCTAGGCCCGGGCCTTACGGGCCTAGGCGTAAATCCAGCACTGATCACCAGGTGTGATCGTTTGTACTCTTTAAAGTTTAGGACTGGAGTTCACAAACTAATTGAGATATTCGATAAAATAAAGTTCGTAGACGTTCGACAAAATTGCCGCACACAGCTACGAAAGTGGGTGCTATAAATGTGCCTGAAAGTTCCACAGATCTACTGATAAAGACTAAAGTACTAATTGGATTTATACGATTACGCGCTGTCAGGTATAGCAACTTCAATATTATACTTGACGACTGTCAAAAATCTGATTGAAAAATTTTTGTTTTACCACAAATTGTGATTTAGGATTATAGTTGTTGGAGTATAACATGATTGTGCAATACTTGAAACTTCGAGACTCGCAATAGTTGTTGTAATTGCGTGATGAAAATCCTATACCTACTTTACTTTGCTTTGCTGAGATCGAAGCTCAAAAAAACACACCTATATGTGGTTTTCTTCAATGGATTTCAATTTGACATTTACATTTGTAGAATATATGAATATTTATATGAATCAACGTTGAATGAAGGGTAAAATAAAATATATTATAACACCTTTCAACCACCCAAAATATTTGGATTATTACTTATCAATTGATATATACGTACGGCTTAAGTTTGACAGTAAAGTTGCCATTCTTCAATTGGAAAATGTGGAATACTTTTCTACTAACTTCCCACATTCATGTATAATTTACTCTAGAAAACAACAAACACAAAACCTTGCGTCATCAAACATTTACAGCAGTTTTATGCTAATGAAGACAAACAGAAAAACTGTGTATAATGTTTCACTTCATGTCATCAGATGAAAAATTTGCATTTTAATTTATTGCAGGGTGTACGAGTACCAACTACCGCAACTATACAACCACCCAGCCAACCAACATAAAAAAATCCAAACTGTCGATTTCACACATCGTTTCAACAATTTTTTTTCTCTACCTGTCATTTCCAATAAACACCGTAATGTTTCTATTCGTTGTTTCTAATTAGAAGACAGTTTTAAATTCCATTTTATAACTTCAGATAATAAAAGAAAAATTAGAGAACATGACCACAAAAAAAAATATGCAAATTTCCAAACGTTAACCATTAACCATTCGATGATTTAATTTTTTTCGCTAGTTTTACGAGCTATCAAAGTTCAGCTTGAGATCGTTTGACAACTGGTTAGATATAGGGGCGACAAGCTGCGTTTGTTAGTGGTGTATATAATTTATCAAGACGAAGACGCATGTTCTTGTTGATGAAGTGAAAACATAGTTATTAACGGCCGCGGCTATTCGCATATGCACGCACTCGTTGAAATTTATGTCTACGCGTTACATTTTGTATGTTGATCATAATTAAATGGCCCAATCAAGCGGTCTACAAGACATGACGTGGACGTCTGCTGTCTTTTATAGCTGCATACATACCTAAGGTTGGGTGCTGGTCCGGTAAAACAAAACGAAAATAGAAACCCGATGGAATTGGGGAATAAAATGTTCACCAGCGGAAAACCAGTAGTTGAAGTGAATTCGGTTTGGAATGCCTTGTTGATCAATTTACATATAGATCCAAACTAGGTAGGCATCCCCGAAATCCACCAAATGAATGAATGGATGTTGCTTTTGATTTAGGATTCTGAAACAATATCCGAAATTGGAATGGAATGTTGAGGTTTGCTTTAGGAGTTAGAACTATAATCCAACTGCTAAGTAGGCTATTCCGCCTGGTTTACATTCTGAAAATCAGAAGTCGTTCTGCGTCAGTGGTCACGGTCAGGTACATGGGCAAACAGATGCATGGGTGATCCATTATTTCGTGTTTGGTCAGATAGAGAAAATCCTTCATGCATATAGACCCTCATAATTGAACAATGCTCCCAATACTAATAACAACGAATCGATTTATAAAAAGGTTAAAAGATCCAGTATGTCTTCGACCAAAGATTAACTTGCAAATTGTTCAGTTCTGTGGAAAGATAACAGAATCGAGATTACACAAAATTACATCTTAATGCGGTTTTTAATCTGCGCCACTTCTCGCGGACGTATGAAAAAGGTCCAAGAGGTAAGACTGCGTCATGAAGACGCTTCTTAACCGTTCGGACTCGACTTTATATTATGAAAAACTCACACAAAACGAATGATTGTGAGAAGATACGTCTAGGGTCCTTACAGACCTGTTGCACCAACTATTTATTTATTTATAACAGCATTGAAATTCAATTTCTAATGACAGTAATTTTTCACTGCAAATCAATCCTGATGTAAGGGGTTGGCCATCTAGCGTTTTTTTTTTAATCATACTGCGAAGCCAGCCGAGGATAATAGGAATGTTTGGTCAATCCAATAAAGCCATTATACATGAAAATTTTTTATTGTATTATTGCATTTTTAAAAAGAAACTAGTATTTGGCCCACGCTGTGCATTTATGCCCTACTCGCTTGGAATTTCGAACATACGGTCTCCGCCGTTGTCACTTGTATTCGAAAATTTATACAATTTGCTGTGCCAAATGACCGAAATCTAAAAACGATCTCAAAAAAATATTTTGAAGTTTTAATACAGTGCTGAAGTTTGAAAATGTTTTTCTAAATTGAACATTGACATACTCTTAGTTTGGTGAATTCTTTCGCTATAATAAATGCTACAAGTTATTTATAGGAACACATTGTTTAATTTTGTTTCCGGTCTGGATAAATTGTTTGATTCACAAAATTTGTGACGTTTTTCATGAGCCCGGAAGCAAAAACATCTCTCGAATTTAACTTTATAAACTGCAACCGAAAATATTACGCAAAAAGTGACTTCGTCGGAGTTTAACTTTAATTTAATTTCTGCAAAAACCATACTTGTTTTTGTGCACAACAGAGTCACATTTATGAATTTGCTATAAATTGGTATGAACTGGTATATTTTGTTACAAGTAAAGTTTTTAAGGCTTCATGCAGTACTCAAGTATTCGCAGGCATAAAACGCGTACATCTATTTCTGTCATTATAACAATACGATGCTTTGCTTATACATTAAACCAAAAAAGCAGAGAAACCCTCACGCAAATGCAAATAATTGTCGCCCTTGAATTTTTAACTGAAATGTCATCGCACTGCCACAAAATTTCGCCGAAAAAAAATGTTTTGTTTGCACTTTCAGTGTCACCCTCAAGTCATTGCACTTGCCGCACCGCAAGTAAAACTAATAAAATCCGCAGACACTAATAAATTTGTTTGAACTGTGCCATAATAAATCATTAACACGGAATTTCATCTAAAAAATAAATTACCTCGTCTTGGTCGACTGCACGGATCTTGCACTTTATAATAAAGTCGCGCATCACCTACTGACATTATTATTGCGAGTCACTGACATCAATGTCATTTGTTGGATGAATAAAATATTTAAATGTATGCAACAATGCATGTTATGGTGGTTTTTCTTTTCTTTCTGTGTTCGTCTATCAACTATAATTTATTTGGCAGGATTTTTCTGTTTTAGCAAAAAGTTTAATTTATTCATAACATAAATGTTGTCTTAATTGGTCATAGTATAACCGAGTAAGTACATTGTTTAGTAACTAAATCGGGTTTACAAGCTTATTATTGTTGTTTATACTTTTGTGGTTTTGCAGTTGTCTTGTACGCAGAAACGTCAAAAGTTAGATAACCGTCTGAGCGATGAACTATTGCGAACGATTAGACACTGCAAAATGTCAATCGTAGAATGTTATAAATATGCGGGAAAGGGAATGAATATATAGGCTCGTGACACGTATGTATTTCTAAGTTGTGAAAGCTATTACGACAAAATCGCAAGTTTCCTATAAATGGTCTATACCTAAGTAAATCAAATCGTGATTAGTCCCATTTTGTACATTTTGACAGCTAAATGGTAAGTAATGTTATACAAATTAATTTGGCGCAAGACTGTGGCCATGAAAGG
The DNA here is from genome assembly GCA_949126925.1 of Cheilosia vernalis. Taxonomy (NCBI): domain Eukaryota; kingdom Metazoa; phylum Arthropoda; class Insecta; order Diptera; family Syrphidae; genus Cheilosia; species Cheilosia vernalis. The sequence continues at coordinate 12,835,149 of OX421362.1, forward strand.
AAAACACAACCGATTTTTGACGTACATTGACACATTTTGCGTTCTTGACGTGCTAATTCTGTATTAGTCCGGTCGTAACTGGAAATTGTTGAATTGTTTTTATATTGGGCCTTACCAATAATCATTTTTAACCTTCACACTAAATATTTCCTAGGTCACAATATGCAATTTTGTATGGAAAATTTCGCCATGGTGAGTTCGAAAAATTTAGCCTGGACACTAAAAATGATTATTAGTACCGCGGATTATGTATGAAAGTAAAAATGGAGGCAAGTTTTTCAACTCTTGTATAACGTTTTTTATAAGACCTAAATAATCTTCAAGGCAATAACTTAAGGCGCAAAATTCACGTCCTAAAAATTATTGCGCGCAGTTGTGTAACAATAACCGCGTTAGTATAAACCTGTACTGAGAAATGTATGACAATTGAAGTTACTTGGTTAATCTTTAAAATTCTTCCACGGAACTTATTTAAACCTTCCAAATTTGTATTCTGAAAAAAGAAATGATATGATATTTATGACATTTAAGAAATCATATGAATATTTTGGACTATTTTGACAGATTTGGGTACTCATTATTCAACTCAAAACTAATATAGACAGAAATTGTGTCACTGGCGATACAGTTTTGCTTTCGTGAATTTGGGAAATGTCAGAATTAAAAACATAAACTCCGATTACTTTTCGCATCGAAAACTTAGGAACATTTTGCTTCAATTCATTTTGGTAGACTAGGCATATTAATGTGACAGTTAGAACATGGGCACTGAAACTGAATTCGAAACAACGTTCGACTACAAAAAGTTTCCTTATAGTCAGACATCAGGTTGTTACTCTTTTTTTGGTTTAATTCGATCACGTGACAGGTGTTTCAGTTTCGATCTCAGCAAATCAAAGTATAAAGTGGATTTTCAGCACGCAGCTACAACAACTATTGCGAGTCTCGAAGTGTCAAGTAGAGCGTACCTAGTTATTGTTATCGCGTGCTGAAAATCCTTCTGAGATCGAAGCTCAAAAAAACACGCCTATAGTTAACGAATGGCAAAGGAGGAAAACTCTTGACATCCCTGTTTTTGTGAGAAATGTCAACAAATCGCATTGCTCAGAGCGGTGTTTATTGTCTCCTCACCATCTGCTCCAAATCTTATTAAATCCAGTAATTTCTGTAGGACAGGATAACTTATATATGAGTAAGGTTGGCTTTTCTCGTATTTATTTATTTATTTTTTGAATAGCTTACTAAAGAACGGATAATGATTATTTTTTGTAACAGATTTTGTCAGAGTCGTCAGATTTTATACAATTTGACCGACACGAGCATGCAAAGGAAATTCTAATTATTGAACGGCAAATCTTGCTGCAAAGGTATTCTTACCACAAATAAAATCGATATCGTGCTTATCCAGAATTGACAAGGTTTTGTATAACAGAAGGTCAATTTAGACACACTAATTGAGATTACTGAGATAGCTTTTTTTCGAGTTGTCAAATGTAAATGGATGCCAGCTGAGCTTTACTCCACACAACCGCACTGTATAATAGTCAACTGTCATCTGTTATGAAGAGTGGTAGTGTTCACACTAGGAAGCTGTCCAACACTTAACTCAAGGCTATTGATATAATGTTGCATTATAAGTGTGTATGATGTGTATTTGCGGTAGGGGCTAGTTTTTGTAATGTTGCGCATGCGCCGCTCATGTGACTTGGCAGCATCTCGATAGACTTGTAAGCTCAAGCTTCGGTTGCTTATGCAGTGAATGTAAATCGATATTGCGATCGCTTCAAATGTCAGAAAAGGTTAAAGTATACTTTCTATACTGTCATTTTAAAATATAGGTAAGTTAGAGAGTGTTTTGCTGAATCGATAATGTTAAAAACAAGTGAAGTCTTGTCAGGTTTAGACTTACTTTAGATATTATTGTTAAAACAAGTGAAGTCGTATCAGGTTTAGGCTTACTGACAATTTGCAACTCGAGCATTAGAATACCTATTTGTGAATTTTAATGATCTTTAATGAATGCAATTGCTCGCTTAGTCGAATATGTTATATAATATCATTCGCCATGTATGTATTATATCGCACAATGATTGTGTCAAACCTTCTGCACATAAGCATATTTTTAAGCATTTCAGTTAGCTTTTGACATAAACCGTAGGGATGTTATTATCCGAGCAATGTATAGCTTAGGATTAAAACGTGAAGAGATTTCCCAACAATAATTTTTCACGATACCTATTTTCATAGGATAAAGAACCAATTTGAATGTTTAATAAAAATCTTACCAATTGCGTTAAATAATATTTATATACATCAGGGCATTTACTAAAACAAACTGAACATAGGTATGTACATAGAACTGTTAACTGGTGTACGGTTGTACCCATCAGACCACATCTACGAACTTCAATACCTTTGCATTAATTTTGACAACTGACGTTTTGCTTATATTCACCACGTTCGTAGCTATGTATATCAGACATATTTGGGTAACTTCTACATTCACTACTAACATTATTGCAAGTACATACCTATGAAATTGTAATAGATTTTAGATCCCTATTTTTGTTCTAAAGCCTGACCTGTCATTTGATATTTTAATTGTAATTCGTATTAGTTACATACAGAGGTGTGTTTGTTTATAACATTTCAGTGGATAGTTTGTTGAAAAAATGGCATGAATTCTTTTCCAAGGATTTCCTTACTTAAAACTTTTTAATTACAAGCAACATTTTGCTCAATATTCTTTATAGCTTCAACCGATTGTCATCAGTCGTCACTGTATAATTGTCACACTGCAGATGACTTTTCGCATGTGTAAGCAAATGACTGGAATTTATTATTTATTTTTGTCTAGAATTAGTTTGGTGTTCTTTTTTTTTTTTGTCAAGTTTGACATTAATTATAAGTGGCCGGCCGGCGGAATTTAAATTTAAATGTCATTCAGCATATAACACTTTGAAGATCATTCAACAGCTGTAGATAGGTATTCGTGTTTCCATCCAAAAGTATTTCAGTTCCTATTTTAAATTTAAATGTTAGAACCTGTATTCTATAGTTATAGCCACAGCTAAACACAGATTACATTAAAACTTAATAGTAAAATGTTGTTGACATAAGATCTGTCATTAGAAAAATGCCGTCGCGGTTTTGTTAATTTTAGATGAAATTTCGGATGAACAATAGTGGTGGTTTAAGTACTTACTTTTAAAGAAGAGTTGGTTCATTAAGTAAGTAGATACCTAATTGATAGACTGACTTTCTGAGAAAAAAATTGACAGATGGGTGTTATATCAACTAGTGGTTTGATAATTTTAACATCAGACACTTCACACCGGTGCACAGAATTTGTCTCATAATTTAATTCAAAAGGATCAGTTTGACATTTTATTTATTCAAAACTGAATGAAAAGTACTGCAAACTGACATGTAACATGAAATAATATATTCTGTTTACTTTTTTCTGTTTAATCGGTTTCTATTCCATTACCATATAAGTCGGTACTGATGTGCATGCGGTTTGGTACAGAGCTTCTTAAGTTGGTTCCTAGGTACATATCTTTTGTTAAAACAGCTTTTTCTTATTTATGTGTCAACTGTATTCAACATACAAAATGTCGAAAGAAGGTTGTTGAGAGACTTCTCAAAACGTCAACACGTTTAAACACTCCTCGCAATTAGAGTATAAAATTCGTATGCTAAACATTTTGCGCATCTCTGACATTCCGACGGCTGTCACACTTTCCCATCGATCACTAAATAAATTTTGCAAAAATCAGATTGTTGCGACCAATAGGTTTGTTTGCTCTTCCACAAGCACGCATTTAACAAAAAACAAAAAAAAAAAAAAAACTTACTCGTTAAAACTTCATGGCCATGACAATCCAAATCCAGGTGATGGTTCATCACCAGCGATGGTTGTAATCCACTTTGATGATTGTGCAAGGGTAGCTGGTGTGCCAAATGGCCACCAATCTCTGCCATTACCATATATTATGTTTATTTTTACAGTGTTACCAAATATAATAAAATTTTTTATTTTTTTTATTTGATATCCTGTCACAACACTTCCCTTCGAACACTGTGTAATCCTTTTCTCATGCAATGGAAAATCGATTAAATCACTTTACTGATGGTTGTATCCTTTCGCATATACTCGTACATGCATTGGTATTCATTCATTACATGTGTTTTGCTAAGGCACTCTCACAGACACGTCAAATGGTGGACGATGGAAAAACGAGGATTCTCCTAATTATGTCACTAGAGATAATTTATCGCAGAATCCGAATTATTTTTTTTCTTACTGGAATTCGCGTGGAAATCCACCTTTCACGTCGCGAGCGGGGATTATTCCTCTTTTTTTTATTGCCAACCGATCGACCGCAATTAAAATGTCAAAAAAAAACGAACCGAACTGTCACACGAAACTTCACTTTGTGTCACAATGCAGCAGCAGCCTCGCATGCAACATACGACATCAGCGTTTCTCGAACGACTAAACCGGTATACAAGCGAAAAGGTGCTCAGCCACACCACGATTCCATTTAGTAAGCAGGGGCCACCCCTTCTGGTGTGTGTAAAAAGTCAGATGACAGCTGCGTGAGTATGAGTATCGGCCTGTCACATGACTTATATACTCGTCGGTCACCTAACAGATGGGTTAGAGAGTGAGAGATATAGCAACAACACTCAAACGAACCGGTTTCGCTGTATAGATTTTGGATAGTTTTCCCTGTCATCCGCACTGACAGTTGTATGCTGCTTTCACAGCCAATCGGGTGACAGTGAGGCGCGTGCGTCAAAAATTACCTATAACAGGTTCATCTGATTGGGCGGAGGAATCGATATGATATCTCTAGGGTGTGTGACGGTCAGGGGGTGTGAATATTGCCCCTTCTTTATCCCAGATTGTGCATTTAGTGACGGGAACTGGTTCCCGTTTCGAAGACTCTTCCCATGCTCTTGTGTTGTGTTGTGTGCTTGTGAACTGGAGTGGAGCGGCAGATGAAATAGTTTTCGAAAAAAAGATTTTCGAAGTTTTTCCCAAACAAAATGGTTGGCACAGTGCTTGCGTGAAACTGTATTTCTCTGGATGGGAGTGTGCGTGCATTATTTTGGGGCGGGAGAGTGAGTTGACGGGGCTATGTAATGTCAGAATATAACGTGTAATTTTGGAGGGTGTTCAAAGGTTTTAATATTTAGTGTGGTGGATGTGTGTTTCTGTTCGGTGTGGGTCTGTTCAGAAGGTTGTGATGCAATGAAAATATTTATTGTCTTGCAGGGAAATCGTTGTTGGTTGATTATTGCCTAGAAGTTCGTTGCGGAGTAGGGGAGGGCGGGCGGCTGTCTGGGGTGGATAGGAATGTTGCTGTTATTTCACTCGGGCTACTGTCGTGTCTGTGGTACCTAGTTATTTCAGATTTAAATTCCAAAAAAAAATCTTTAAGCAGTAGGTAGGTAGTAGCTATGACACTGTTTTGATAAATGTATTGCGTAGGATTGTTATCGTGCTTCTCATTGAGGGCTAACGTAACTGACAATGGGGTTCAATAGACTGCGGCGAGTAACAATAAACTTTGGCAAGTTGCGCGTTGTTAAATATAAGTGAAAAGTGATACCCATGTCATAGCTAACAAAATGGGTGCGGTATATTCGTACCTCTACATAGATTGGGGCTATAAGTTTCAAATTAATTTGAGAAGAATTGTCAACATTATTTACCTAGTTATAGGTAATAGGTTAGGTTTATATCAATTATGACAAGAACAAGCCAAAACATTATAGGTACATAGGTAAATAGGTTGATACGAATGGTTGTTACAATGTTACCTACAAATAAAGGTATAGTTGTGCTAGGTGCCTATACTTGTTTCAACAACATGGAATGTTAGGCAACCGCCGGGTTAGAAGTCGTAAGTTTGTGGAGTGATTAAGAAGAGGATTTCTCATGAAAATTATTTTTTATAGGTACGACGTTGCCAGGGCTGACAAAAGTTGATGAGTCTCATAACCTCCTGAAAGTAGGTACGACCCAGGATTAAGGCAGTTTTCGAGCATAGAGACCTAGTGCGCATATTGAGCGATGGACTTGTCGAATCAGCCTTAGGTCCTAGTTAGTTACCTATACTTATACCTAGTCATACATAAAACGAAAATGTACATATTTTCATTTGCTTTTTTAGACAACTTTTCGGGTCTTTAAAGTTGTTTATGAATTATAAAGTTAGTTAAAAAAAAAACAAACAAATAATCTTCAAATTTTGTAGAAAAATATTTTTTTCATCTTTCCGTATACGAACAACTGTTTTCCGATCTACTTACTTCTCAGTCAATATACCTACCACAACAAAAAACCAAAGCATTCCACTGAAATATTTCATTTCTTTACTGTTCCATCTGTCAGGATTTTTTTTTCTGATTCGTAGGGACTAATTTTTCTGACAGTATTTTCGCTATGACCGCATAAACGAAAAAAAAAAATCACCTTTTTCTGTTTCATTTTACGTAAGTATGGCTATAACTAGGGCCTTAGCTGATGCTTTGACTACGGAATCCATGATTCATTTTCCAAAAGGACGGGAAAATTAATCACGATATAGAGCTGCTAAATATAACGGATGATTTCGATATCGCTTGTGAATTTTTATAGTAATAGCTGACACATGTCAGGGGACTTTTAGGAAGGAAAACTTTGATTGAACATTATGTATTATGTATAATTGTTAGTTTTTCGAGGGTTCAACCTTGAAACCCCATCGCAACACACTAACCATTGTGCCACTAAGCCGACAATACAAAAATGAATGCACTGAAAATAATTTCTACAAATAAATACTTATGAAGAAAACCAAATCTTGATCAATTTACATTAGCACACAGGCACGGCTATAAAGCTCACTTCACCACCTCTTCCAATATTAATTATTTTCGAAATGTCACCGTAAAACATGATCCCCATTTGCTGTTTGTCACAGTTTGATTATTACACATCGTGACCTGACCACCCATAGATTTATTATTTAATTGCCAGCACTAATACTGATCCATTAACACTAAAAGCGAAGTTGTTTCTGTTTGTTAAATGGTCGGCTTTTAACATGAATGTAAAATTTAAACATTACCGTGGGAATGTAAATTTATTTCCATTTCCCTAGTCATATGGTATATCTGAGTTTGTCAATTACCTATATATCAAAAAGTGTTAATTTACAACTTTTTACAACTTTGAAATGCATACCCACTCATTTTTTTACAGTCTCTTACAGAAGTAGCTTCAGGCATTTTAGCTGTTAAAAAAAAACATGAAATTAATAAAATCATTGCATTGGACTTATTATGCTGTAAAATGTGGGCAGAACAATGTTGGTCACGATCTACTAAAATAAAATCAAACTGTGATAAGTAACCAATTGAGCGATATAGTGCTACCGAAATTATGCTAATTGAAAAAATCTTCGGAGTTGGATGTAGCCTTGAATACTTTTGGGCTTTTGTTTTATCTCCATAGTATTGATAGGTACACTAATATTGTAACTACCTTTCTGTAGTATGTTAATAAAGCCAAAGCGATATTTGATCTTATATGAAATGGTACGAGGAACTGGCATTTAAAGTCGATAAGAACAAGTGACTACTTCTAAAAGTCGATAAAAACAAGGGACTACTTCTCACTTGTTGTTATCGACTTTTAAATGTTAGCAGTCCGTACTTAAATAGGTAGGTAAACTCAAGGGCGGATCCAGGGGGGGGGGGGGCACAGGGGCACTGCCCCCCCCCCCAGAGCACTGCATTATTACTGCTTGCTCATTCCATAATCAAAACAGGCGAAGTGTGCCTATGTGCGAAAATAAAAATCACTTTTCCATGAAAATCAAGACGAAAAATTACCCAAATCTGTCTGCATATGCTACCTAGAAACACATGTGAATCTTGGGGCACAAGCGTGAAAGTGTATATAACTTTTCTAGATTATTTATTAAATGAAATGTCGTCTAGGTTTCCTAGAGCTCAGCTGCAAAAGTTACTATCTCAGTTTTGCCAGGCGGTGAAATATATACCTAAGGAGGATCTACCTTGTATTTTAGTTTTGAAGGGAGAGTTACAAATTTGGTAACAGATGATAGAAAATATTCCTAAGTCACCAGCAGAAGCTTATAAAAAAGCAACGGTTCTGCCAAACATAAGAAACCTTTGTCAATTATTGTGCACATTTCCTATGACAACCAGCACTGCCGAAAGATTTTTGTCCACCTTACGCCGGTTAAAGACATATCTTCGCAGCAATATGAGAGTAGATCGCCTGAATGGACTAGCCTTAACACCGCGTCTCCACGAGACATAATTTCAGTCAAGACTTCAGTCACGACAACAATGTGTCTCATGGAGACCGCGATTTTGTGGACACGACAGAAATCTAGACTTTTCAGTCTGACTTTTTTTCCTGCCATCTCTGCAGACAGATTTCTGACTGAAATTTGACATTTGAAATCTAGACCAGCGTTTGACAGCAAAAAATCATTTTGTTTTGGTAATTCTCGGGAATACATGTGCGCGGATGCAATTATGGCTGATTTTAGATTTTCGCAAAGTGAACAAATATGGCGTCAATGTAACTTGGCCCTTAAAGGATATGTTTTCCGTCTATCCCAGTGTATGAGCAAAGTCCCAGAATTTGTCAAAATTCTTGGCAATTTTGAACCAATCGCTTTCTATGACGGCATCTATAATTTAAAATTGTTATTTCCATACCCAAATATCCTATGCATTATCCCATAAAACATCTTTTAACAAATGCGCTTCCAAATCTTGTAGCTCTCTCTTCTGAAGAAACGGATATACCTACCCACAATCTGTGCTTTCTTTTGTTTTCGGCTAACATCTGGTTTTCCAATTTTTTAGGTCGATTAATGCTTTCAAAGCAAGAGCCACCTTCACTTATTTATTCGTTGATGGCATCTTGTGAAATGAAATGTCGTAACACAATTTGCCCAGCCAAAGCAATGCAAATATGGCGGACAAGACTTCTGACTTAAAAGTCCGACATAATTCAGACTCGTAGAGACGTGGTGTAATGCATATCCATCAAGACATTGCTTCATAGATGAACCCTGAAGAAGTTCTGGATATCTTCAGCAGAAAACTGTCATTATTAACCATATAATTTTATAAAATGTGTTTTTTATTCTTTGTTATTTTTGTATGTCATTGATAAAGAATGAATCCCAAAGGCAAATTCAAATGCAATACTATGGGGTAGACTCATCACCTATCTGGCCTTTGTGCCCCTCCCAGAAATAAATCCTGGATCCGCCCTTGGCGTAAACTGATTAATTGTTTGTCAAAATTATTTGTAGAATCTGAACTTTTGAAAAAACAAAAACCATGCTGCGGCCATAAGAAAGCGTCCTGCGATTTTCTTGACGTTTGAATAAAAAAAGACCGCATTTCTGAAAGAGATATGCCACCACGGCGAATGAATTATAAGGTTCGATGTTCCTCGATTTGGGTCAATGCGTTATTGCGCTGAATATTTTTAATCATATCTGGATTGAACTGCACATCTTCTTTGCTTTTGGGTCGAGGAGGCCACCTACCTTCACGCTCCCATTTTGTAATTTCAAAATACATATGCCCATAATTAGGTACTATCTAAGTGTGTTAACTCTTGCTGACAGTTTAAAATAACCTAAGCCCATAATCGGTACGATTCATGCAAAAGCCCACTCTAAGAGCTTACTTTCCAATCGAAAAATAATCCATCATCAACACATTCCAATTCAAACTATCAATTAAAATGTCAGAGCTAATTTCGGCGTTGGCTGGACCCTCTTCACCAATCAGTGAAGGCATGGCTTAATTTACGGCCTAAATTGTGAACAGACGTCCACAACGAAAACTAAGCAACACAATTTTTTTTCAACCACTACGGGTATAGTTTAATATATTCAATCAGCTCCAATTACTATCGCTAATTTCATCTTCGAAATTAGCATTTCACCCGGTGCGTATATATCCGCCTACTCTGCCTTATCCCCACCGATATGCAATTTGCATAATTCAATTCGAAAATAAACTTCCTGTTGGTGGGATATTTGTGTCTTGTTAACAAATTAACAACAACTGCTTAACCCTATAGGCGCAACAGCGAATAATAAAGTTCGAAAATTATTCCCCGAAAAGTCATTGTGACCATAAACAATTTACGTCAACGGTAATTTGCATTTTCATTTCGATGCGCAATAAAAATGTCCTCAACAAATTTTTAAGTAAACAATCTGAATATGTAATATTAACCGCAGAGTTGATATTCAGATTTGACTTCAATTGGGCAGAGGTTTCCTTGAGATCGGAATGGCAGATTTTTGTATACCTACCTGCTACCTATACTTGTAAATGATAAGAAGAGAGGAAGTTGCCATGCTAAATTTAGGACAACATTTCGTCCATTAGGCTGATAGTGTGCGCCTTTTATTATCGTTCTGTTCATGGATAATTTTTTGTGACTTAAAATATCCTGTGCCAGGTATAGATATGTAAAGTGTCCCCATCTCACACACGCTTCCTTCGAATTGAAACTCTCATTATCCAATGTTGCAGCCATTATTATTTGGTTCTGGTTGTGCTGGGCTGTATATGCCTCTGAAGCCGCAGTCATGCAATACCATTGTGTCCTTATCCGTATGGTATTTTATTCTTCTTCGGCGATGTCCTTTTCTGGCTTTTGTTTGGCCACGCCGACCGATGTGATATGAACAGGAACAGATATATACCCAATAGACTGACTCGACTGTTGTTCTATGGCAATGTTATACTGTTGGTACACGGACAGGTAAACACGTGTCCCCAATGAGTTGAGAGTTGAAAAGGGAACACGAGAGTCCGTGTCCTGCCACATTTTAATTTTCCTAATGGATATCGATCGTTTTTTGTTGGTTTTATTGTGTAGGTATATACACCGCCGAATAAATGTGTGTAAAGTGACATAGATACACGCACACACCGATGAGAGAAAATGACAGCTTGCAGCGGCCCGGAGAGAACTGTATATGGAGCTGGGGATAAAGTCTTCGAATACAGAGTACTATTACAACTCTGTGTCATCATAATAATCGTCATCGTTTCACCGACTTAATATATCCTTTGAATGGTATTATTCCAGTTTTTTTCTTGTGAGTTTTAACCCTTTCGCATTGGTTGTTGCACAGAGCAGCCATACCTACTGCCAGAGGATATGCTCCGGTAAAAAGGGGATTTTCGGTGGTAAATCCTTGCAGGGAAGGATACAATCATACCTACATATATTTAAACTTTTGCTTAAATGAAATGAAAATTGGGTTGGAGTACGGTAGCCAGGTGGGTGTGTGCTGCTCTGTTGTCGGATTTATTTCTGAGCTGTGACCTTCTCCCATACAGAAGCGTAAGAAGGTGCGATGCGGTGTAGCTATGTAGGTACATACGATCATGCCGACGCTGATTTATTATTTATGCAAATCATTCCTGCATTCGAGAGAGGCACTCCTGTTGCTATGTGTTTGCAGGATTCGATTCTCTCCAGAACGAACATCGCTTTTAAATGTTAGTTATGGCAGCTTGGTTATAACTTATAAGTCAGAAAATCAAAATATACGATACCCGAAAAGAGCCTCTCCAAGTTTCTAGTTTAAATAGGTATAGAGAGGCAAAAGGTACTGCATGTCTTCTAAGAGGCTAATTTTGAGTGTAGGTAAGTACCTACTGTCATATCGTTCTTTGGATCACGTAGCCTTTTCATCCAGCTACCACCCATCTTTAGTCAGTCTTAGTGGTAGCAGTGGCTTAGTGGTTAGTGTGTTGGACTACTAAGCGAGGGGTCCAGGTTCGAATCCCCCAAAAACCCAAATTCCAACTCAGGGTTTTTTTCACTGCGCCACCTCTCGCGAACGTCTGACAAACATCCGAGAGTATAACTGTCATGAAAGAGCTTATCAATCGGCCCGTTTGGAACCGGCATAAAATTGTAGATCCCTTCCATTCGTTCCAAAAATTAAAAACTCACACAAAACGAATGGTTGCGAGAAGCTAGGCCCTGGGTCCCTACGGACCTGTTGCGCCAACTATTATTATTATTATTATTACCACCCATCTTTGCAAGGAAGTATACCTTATTTTTGACCTTTTTCCACGGTTAAATCAGCCTCGAAATCAGCAATTTCTGACGGATTTACCAGAGCTATTGTAGCTCTAGAGTTTTTAGAGTGTACCGCCTAGTTAATCACAACCATCAGGCGGGTGAATTCTCAAGGCCATTTTCAATCAAATCGTTTAATCTTGAAATATACTATTGTGAGTTCTAGGAAATTGTCTTTCTTTTTGAGACCTCATTTGTTTATGTTGTTTGGGTGATATACCTATACTAAGAGTACCTACTCGTATTTTCCTCATCTGGTTGCAACATTGTCGCCAGAGTTTAGTCAGTAACCACCATTCGCATCCAAACTTTCCATTTTAATGTGACATAAAACGCTTGTCCGAATAAATTTAGTCAAGTTTCGCAGTTGTTATCGGGTTACTGCCGTTCCAAAAATACACAGAACAAAGAGCGGTGCTCACAATTTTTTTTATTGGTCGAAAAGTTGCCTGCCTTCTCATTAAGTATCTTTGTAGGTCTCATTCTACGAAAACCACAATAAGTCTTAACTGATTTGCATTAATTTGCGAACTTATCTTCTTTGTTTTTGTTGTTTCAACAAGCTGATTCGCATCCATGTTAATTAATTTATTAAGATACATTCTTAATGCGATGTTAATGGACCAATTAAAAAAAAAATGCCACAATAAGTGATCGGTTAAGACACATTCGAGGTTGTCTGATCGCACAAAGGAGCTTCGGGTCCCAGCTCCACCCTTTTTTCTTGCAAGATGTATATCGCTTGTGTCCACGCGTTCAACCCCCCAGGCGTTTCCACCACCAATTCAGTGGCCTGCTATTAATTTTAAGCTCAATTTGATTCCGCTGGTGATATTTTCACATTGGAACTCACCCGAGGTTGACAATTTTTGGGTAATGATCCGAAATACCACCCCATCTGGGTACTACGTCTTATACAGGCATCCTTTCCAGGAGCAGAGATAAGAGATGGCTTTTGGTTCGAAGTACCTACTTCACATGAATCTCTCTGGTGGAGCCAGTGAATGCAATAAAGTTTCTCAGTGTCTGGTGTGACGATATCGCGACGAGGTTGTGTCGATGTTCCTCTTTAGGCGCAGTACTAGGGCGAGTAACTATCTCACTCTGGCGTGGGCAGGTACACTGGCAGACTCGCTGGAAGAATGCCATGCATAATGTCCCCCAAATTAGATAAAACTGGCGCCAATGTAATCGCCTTTTGGTTGACATTTTTTTTTATTCTTCTGTGTTCCTCTGTTCCTTGTGCTTCTTCCTTGATGTATGTAAAGATGGGTGCGTTGGTTCTTAATTTTTGTTCCCTCTGGCGGTTATAGTGATTTTATTCGAAGTTCATTTGTATTCATTTGTTGATAAGGAGGCATTTGGTCGTGTTTCTTGTGGGAACAAAAGCGACGAGCCGCTCATTTGTTTTACGATTTCGGAAATTAATGTCTATGATGGTGAAAAAGTGTCTTTTTGTAACGGAGCATGGTTTTGTGTCGTTGCAATCTTACCTATATCATAATAGACGACCACAATTCTGGCGGGGTGAATGTTATATAGGTGAACCGTGAACCTTTGCTCTAACAGAGAGTCTCGTAAGCTTTAACGATGATTATAAATGCATCTAAAGGGTTTTTCATTAAGGACTTGACAACTTCAAACTTTCAGTGTGAACGCACCCTTAAATCGATTACCGAACTGTCAATGTCAAAATACTTACTAAAATCTACAGATTACGCTGCACTGGCTACATTGCTCACACTGAAAATAAAATACCATTGCAAGATTTTAACAAAAATATTTTTGTTGAACTAAAAATAAATTGTTGTGATGTGGTAACTGAAATCAATCAATACAACTTATGTTTATTTTGTCAAACGGATAAAACAAAAATTAAAAAAACTACTTTGTCAGAATAACAAAACACAATTTTCAGTTAAATAAATCGATATTAGTCGTGTTTTTTTGAGCTTTGATCTCAGCAAAGCCAAGTAAAGTAGGATTTTTAGCACGCTAATTACAACAACTACGCTATATGTACTTGACACTTCGAGACTCGCAATAGTTGTTGTAATTGCGTGCTGAAAATCCTACTTTACTTTGCTTTGCTGAGATCGGAGCTCAAAAAAACACGGCTATTGTACCAATTCAACAATTTTATTGCTAAATTCAAAAACCACTTTTGTAAAAATATGTGAAATACAGATTATCAATATTACAAACATGTTGTTGAAATGAAAAAAAGATTTGTTGATATGAAAAACATTTTGTACAATTGATAACACAACATCAATAAAAATACATTTGAATGCAATGCTGTTGATGGCGTCATTTTCATTTTCTTGACTCGCGAAGTGAGCTGAAAGTAAGTATGTATGTAGTTTATTAGAGCTCACAAACAAGTGCGAAAAAAGTGAAAACACAATACATTTTAGAACTAAATAAATGGATGAGGACAAAGTTACTGAACTTAACCTTGCTTCGACAAAAGGAAGCCGCATATGGAATTATTTAAAATGTAATTGGAGACTTTAATGCGATAATGTGAATTCGAAAGACAATCTTCTGTCATTATAATTTAAATATGATTTCTGACATATGACCGCCACGTCTGGCTCGGGCGGAGTCTTATCTGGAAGTCCAATTTTAAATGACTTTTTCCAACATATGTGGCCGTATATCAGCAATATCGCGGCGAATGTTGTCCTCCAAGGAGTCAATCGTTTCGGGCTTATCGGCGTAGACTAGCGACTTCAGACTTCACATACCCCCTTAGAAAATAGTCAAGCGGCGTTAAATCGCACGATCTTGGAGGCCAATTCACGGGTCCGCAACGTGAAACTATATGCGGTTACGAAACGTTTCCTTCAATAAATCAATTGTGGCACGAGCTGTGTGACATGTTGCGCCGTCCTGCTGAAACCACAGCTCCTGCACATCATGGTTGTTCAATCGATGAACGAAAATGTCAGTAATCATGGCTCTGTACAGGTCACCATTGACTGTAACGTTTTGGCCAGCATCGTTTTTTAAAGAAGTACCAACCAACTATTCCGCCAACCCATAAAGCACACCAAACAGTCAGTTTTTGTGGATGTAACGGTGTCTCAACATACACTTGAGGATTATCATCACTTCAAATACGGCAGTTTTGTTTACTGACGTATCCATTCAACCAAAAGTTTAATGACAAAATGCGCTTATGAAAATGGAAGTAGTGCGCGATTAGTATTTCGAAGAGAACCATGATTTTCAAAATAAATTTGCACAATTTGGAAGCGTTGTTCAGGCGTCAGTCTGTTCATATTGAAATGGCAAACCAAAATTAAAATAAATCACTTTACAGCTGACAAAATGGCCGCCAGTTAAAATAGTGTTGCTAACTTCAAGTTCTATACCTCTAAAAAAAAACACCCATTATAAAATAATCTATTAAATATTCCCAAAATGCCTTTATGGTTATTGACAAGGATGCAGGGGAAAAAACTATTTTTTAATATACCTAGGTGGGTATATAATAATTTGTATAGGACTTTTTTTTAATAAATCTAATTACTAAACTTATTTGTTTTGCGTATCATTTATTAATACCTAATCTAAAACACAACCGAAGTACTGAGAAATTATTTCTCTACAACCAACAATATGTTTACTGTCGATTTAACAAAATACAATAACTGAAATTAAAAACTTACTTCGATATTATTAACAATTTTGTTTGTTAATTTGACAAAAAGATAAAGACCATTGATAAATTTCTTTGCAAAAGCAACAGTTTATCGTTGGTTTGAAAAAAAAAAACAGCAATGGAGAATTGACAGATCTTTTTTGTAAAATTTACAACATTTTGATGAACTTGACAAATTATTTTGAAAAGATTTTTGTTGACACAACATTTTTTTTGTTATCACAACAAAAATTGTAAGACAAGGTAGAACTTATTCATATTTTTAAAATCTGATAGAAACATTTTTTTGGACGTACCTACATGACAAACAAATAGTTGAATGAACCAGCATTTATATCAGGGTTTTATTTTCAGTGGCAATACCTAGTCGGTACAATACGTCTGAAGCTATGGAAGGCAATTGGTTCCAACGAAAATAATAAATCACAACACAACACAAAAAAAAAAAAAAAAAATACGATCATCTCAAATGGAATGTTGCCAAGCACATTTCACCAACAAAAAGTGTACATCCTGAAATATGTGGCACGTCGAATAGGCAGATAATAAATTTTATCCGAGGAATAATAAATTTCATCCCAGGAATTTGGAAATGATATCCACCCCAGTAATTGACACGTGTACAGACACACTTTGTGCACACACTCATAAGAAAAAACCATATAACCAACTAATAGGCTGCCAAGGACTTCGACTTCTACTTCGGCTTCGACTTCGACTTTGACTTCGACTTCAGCTCCAACTTCTAACAATACTCCACAGCTATAGAGCGGGAGATTTATTTCACTATCAGGGGTCGACCACCATTTTTGGCCTGTAGCCAACAAAAACTCACCCCTTTCGGTGTGCAATTGGGGCGGGGGGCCGCAGCATTGTTGGCTCTTGCCAATGTCAAGTCATTTGATATTGCACGAGTATATAGCAGTGGCCTTCTCATCCCCTGGATGTCTCTTCTGTTTGATTAGAGACGTAGTGTCTGTCGTTCATCATTACCGCTAATTAGGAACTCTTTATCCATCATCCTCAAGGTGTTTTCGTTTTCGTTTTTGTTTTTGTCTGCGCGAAAAGGGATTGAATGTTGTTGATGCTCATCAAGGATGTAGCATCATTGTCTCTATCAAGGACTCTCGATACGCTGGATATATAGTGAAAGCATATCGATTACGTGCTGATGAGGGGCCTGAGAGTGACTTCGGGTGTTTATTGGAGGGCGGGCGTTCCATGGCATCAATAAGAGGTTCAAAGGGTACAAGTTAGGACTGGCTTTCTATTTCCAATTTCTATTTGTTAAGCGAAAGTGATATGATAGGTATAGTATCAACTCTTGGTCACGTGTCAGAGGTACGAAAAGGCAGCGATGCTCTGTTCAGATTCATCGTAAATTGCCTTTGACAGTTGATATTCGAGATTGATTTTTTTTATGGAAAGGGTTTGAGAATAGTCTCACACTAAGATTCAGGTTCTAACTTATGCCAAGGACTAGAACTGTCGTTCGTATAGCAGATATTGGACTAACGAAGTGGCAGTTAATTAGAAGAGAGAACAGTCCGTGTTAGTTAGAAAGTCAATCGGGTATCAACTTGTTCTTAAGGAAGCTGAATCAATCTATAAAATAAAAATTCACTCGACTAATCCCCGCGTCAAAACACTGAAATCACCGCACACAATAGCGTATTACGTAAATGCGCCCAATTCTGCAGCCCAAATCCGTGAACAATCCGAGGAATTTCACAGCACAGCCAGTGGCGGCTTCTCTCTTCAAAATCGCCAGCCAATTGGTTGCCTCTATCTCGAAGTCCAGATCAGGTGCGTCGCTGTGTCCGCCCGACACATCACTAAAAAAAAAAAAAAGACCCCTCCAACAACTCAATTTCAAACGCGCCCATCATTTGTCCGTCAATCGATCGACTGCGCCGATAAGTTGTGGTTTCCAATTCGTTTCGCCCCAAATTCGCCATGAATCAGCAGAATTTTCCAACCAGATTTCCGTCATAGAAACGGCAAGCGTTTTTCAATAAAAATATACATAGGTATAGAATAAAAACCCTAATCCGCTGCAGCGCGCACTCGATCGCACACATAACCCATGTCCTTAAGTGGTGTCTGGAATTATTTCAAAGTGGTTTCGGTTCGCTGATATCTGGCACCGCCATCTCGTCTCCTCGGCGTGCTCGTGAGGCAAGTGTTTCGACTATTACACGTCTCAACAGAACGGCTAATTTACCTCAAGATGTTGGCCTAATTTCCACATTTCGTCCATTATAATAGATCGGGGAGGATCCTGGTATCTTGGATTTTGATGTTTGATATCGAATCGCCCCACACATATCGGAGCGATGGAGGGCATCTTGATGCGCCACAAACAAATGGAATACATTTCATCTGGACATCAGTGCTGGTGGTGCGCTGGTGATGGTGCCTGATGCAGATCAAAGCGAGCGCTGATGAGGTGGAACGGATTTTTGGATGGGCGGAATTGTTTGAAAGTGCTTCGGAGTGTAGTTTCGGATGCCGGATCGTGTAAGGAGTCGAATAGTGCTCGCTAGAGACAATGAAATATGTTTTGGCCACTCATTAGCTGATGGGAGATGCCGTTTGGCTTTCTCTGGCACGAAAGGCTTTTGGGCATTTGCTGTAAATGACGAATCACTTTTGATTGTGTCCTCAGCTCTCCACCTATAAAGAAGGTGCCTTCTTCTGTTGTCGTCTCGTCAAAGTTGTGGCTGAGTTCGAATAGTCACCTGCGTCGCTCCTTATATCAAGCACACAATTTAATCAGTTAGGAGTAGTTCCTGCATTTATATAAATAGTACCTACTTCACCTTGATGATAGATTGCAAAGCCAAGTGTCATATGTATGACTCTTTTGGTTTGTAAAATCTGCCATTGACAACCGGCATCCATTTTTTTTTATGACAGCGACTGCAGCGCTAACGAATATAGTCTCAGTTTGCCTAACAGTGTAATCGGCCAATAATTTGGTTACCAGTTGGAGTCTGTCATTTTTGACTATTGGCACATCCATAAATAATCTGTCATCGTGACATTCAGGGAAATGACAGGTTTAGTGGGTATGGGTAGAACTGACATGCATTTTTATATCAGTTTTGTTCCTCTACTTTTGTATTACGAATGGAAAAGACTGTCAAAATATCAGTGGTGGGGATGAGCTCTTTCGCAGAGAGAGAGAGAGAGAGAGACACTTATGAAAAAGTCAGAGAACATTTTTGTATAAATCTATAGAAAATGACAGATACACACTAGCATTCGAGAAGAGGAAATATCGACACTGCATGAAGAATTACGCGGAGGAGATTGTCCTTTCTTACAGCAAAAGAGAAGAATCTTGTTGCAATTTTATTTTTCCGCATGTTGATAGCATTTTAATGTCGCAAGAAATCAAAGCAAATGGACGCACTAATGCCAAATACACGCACAAATTTAAACCTTAACCGAGTGGAATTTTTGCTCGGTTTAAAAAAAATGGGTTAAAATTAACTATAAGTCTCTGTAGAAAATAAACGAGTATATTTGTTGTTGAAAACTAGTGAGTTAAAAAGGTTAAATCATACTGTTTAAAATAACACACTTTATCAGTTGTTATTAGTTAGTTTGTTATTTACGACCATGAAAATTTGGAGTGGAAATTAATAAATCGATTATTTTTAACCGAGTTTCGTTAAACAAGTTGACTCGGTTATTTTTAATCCATTTAATCCATTATCACTTGGTAGTTTTTAACCGAAAGTTGGTTGATTTTAAATAAGTGATTTTTCTGCGTGCGAGGACAAGAAATTTCAAATAGCTGTCAATTGTAAGGAGATTGACAGCTTTTCCATTTTTTACACCAAGAAAATTGTTGAGTAAAAATTCGTAAAATTATCAGTGGAAGTGGTAATGTCTTCCCCTCTCGTTGACGTTATTTTTTACGAATTTTTCGATTTAAGGAACTGCATTGATAAAAACTTCGCAAAAGTTTGTCAAAATTTGTAACATTTAAAAGTAAAGGAACAGACATATTTTATTGAATCTAACGGCCATATTTCACTCCAAGTGTAAACTAGGTTTTAGAGTAATTTCACACCCTAATCCGTATTTTTTAAGCCCGATGATTAAAATTTATTTTTATTCACTCAAAATAATGCATACAACATGCTGAATAGAAATGCATTTAAACGCGGATTTCAAATAGTTAAAAACGATTTTCGTCCGTTTTAAACCTACGTTATATCAAATTTAATTTAAAATTGTATTTGTTCTGTCAATTGGAAATCATATGATTTGCTGTGTGCCGAATCGTGAATTTTGTTATAAATCGCGCCTCCAAAATGTCTTTTATTTTAGCCGGGAATGTTTCTTAAAATTAAAGACTTCGTTATCACTGACGCAACCAATAAATGATTCACCACCGGTTGTTCTATCCGCTCTTAAATGTGTCTTCTGACGAGGAAGACATCAACATATCATCCACTTTATAAATGAAATCCATTTTTTGAGCTCGGAGGCGGAGCACACTCAGCCACTCAGACACTCACCCACATCTCCGTACTCCTTCTTTCACATTTTTTGTACTCCTATTTTTTTTAGATACCTAAAATATCTTACACTTCCAGCAAAGAGTTAATCCAAACTTAATCAATTTAATTCACTTTAAATTTAATGCAAATTAGGCAGCGCTTTTATCTTCCAAACTGTCGTCAAATTGTACTAAATTTATTAATTATTTCGGATTGATATATTTTTACTTTGCCTTAACATTATTCTCTTCCTATAGTGATTGGTAAAACAAATTGTATTCGATGCTCCATTAAAATTGGTTTCGTGTTCGATTTTGTTACATTACCGTCTAATAGCAAACTCTTGCGGATCCTGGCAATCCTTTTCACTGACAAACTCTTATTTTGATACTAAAGTGAAAGTCCGTGAATGAATAATTAACACGAGATTAGAGAGACTTTACCAAAACAAAATGGCCGCCACAGCCCACTAGCGAGAAATAAATTTTCATTCTGTACTCCCCGGTACAAACAAATAGTTCTTTTATACTCCCCACTGAAATTATGAAACGGCATCACTGCTCACACAGTTTCCATATTAAAAAAAATAAATCTTATTCCTATAGCAACTTATCGTACAATCTGATTACAAATTGCTAACAAAATGTTGGTTGATCGATAGGTAAAACTCAGTTGGCACCACTGGTCAGTAGATAAATAGTTAAATTTGGCATCACTGGTCAGTAGATAAATAGTTTATCTTTCTTTTTTATCTCTTTGACTTTGACAAGACTTGCGACGAGAAAGCTGTCCGTACCAATAGTAAATGTGTCAGTTTTACATATTTCCTACTACTCAAACGAAACTAGTTGGTGGTCGTTGTGAATGCAGTTTTCGAGGAAAGCACGGTTTTCGGCTTGGTGTGAAAAGCCTATAAGGTTCGAACATTTAACGTGCAGAACCGGAAACTCGTTTAAGCGTTTTGCAACCAATCAGACTCATTTTTTTCCGGGTCGGGAACAAATTGTTTTGGAAGGGCTCAGTAAAAATTCGACTATCGGCTTGGGAGATGACTCACCCTATAAAAACTACTTATATGTCCCTCTTATCTCTCTTTTGGGCCTTCTTGCACCTAGGTATGCCTTACGCTTCGCCGACCGTTGCATAATAATGATGACACATTTGAAGATGTTTATCCCTAAAAACCCAACAAAGGCCCTGAAAAAGGACACAAATTAAACAGACACACCGCATATACACTGTACACGCATGTGAATTTACACTTCGCAGGATAAACTAAAGGATCTTAAGGGATAATCATCGGGAGAATATAAAAAGAGCACACAGTATACAGGATTAACTGCCATTCAGTGTCATTTTTGTCTCATCTGCTCTCAGCGGCTAATAGGTCTATCGCGCGATGATCTCTTCATTCTGTATATATCCATGCAACGCTGATGCTTTTTACCCGATTAGCCTAATTCCCTTTTGAACACCCTCCCCGCTGTCGGAGGTGTGTATGTGTCTTTTTTTTTGTTCTGACCAAGCCGCTCTCTCTGGCATCTTATCCGTTGATCTTTTCGTTGCTGTTCCGGCAGTCGCACCAACGTCTTATGCAGCCCCTAATCCATTTCGTTTTGTATCTTTGTATCTGATGCTCTTGCTTTTGGCTGCGGGCGCAATGTGATGGATGTGCGTTGCTTTTGTGTTAAACGCCACATTATGTCAGTTTGGTGTGTCATTTGACATGAGTCGAGTTAACATATTGCTTTGGAGTATGTTGTCGAGGAGACCAAGGCACCAAGGAACCATTCAACATCACTGGTCAGTGTCAAAAGAGCCTTGCCGCCGTCATTGTTGCATTCCTTCTGCCCAGGATTAGAGTGACAGTGGCAATGTGTTGTGAGATTCTTTCGGAGTACGGGGGCCGACAAGGGAATGTTTGGATGGCAATTATAGCTAAAAAGCCGCCTTTTGGGCAACAATTAAAAATGAAGTTCTCATTCGCTGGGTCATACTGTAGCTTTCTATATATACGTCGCTAATTGCTGTCACATTGCTTTTCAATTCGCATGATCGTTAATTGAGTTTGTCACGCACATGCGGGAGCGGGATGCGTGTTTGATTAGCCTCAGTAAACAACATTCACAAATGTGGAACTAGCTAGAAACTGATACAGGCCTAGAGAAGGCACATACAAACAGATTTTAACCAAACACATGTGCAGTCGTGGAGTCGGCACATCTATCGAATCAGCAAAATGTTTTACTTTCGGAGATGTTTGATGGATTATTCAATTTAGCACTTAATTTGTTTTTACTTTTAGCTTGACTCCACCCATGAATGTGACGCCAGTGTCGATTTGTTAAAAAGACTTTTGCGAAACTGTTCAAGTGGAATCAAGGTACTAATAGTTTTATGGTTATTCGGCGCGCTATACTGGTGGTCCAAACATCTTTCATTTATTCGCACTAAATTTGGATCTATGAGCGGGTATCTAGATTGTACTGACCAAGTTTGGCGAATGGAGGAAATGTCTGGCATATGTCAGCTCATAAAGCAGTTAAATTCAAATTGTTTGCTTATCACGTTTGATTTTTGAAGGGCTTATTTGCATATTGACCTTCAGAGTGGGGAAGTACTCAAATCTCAAATCACAAAATGTCAACAATAAAAATGGGGGCATGCAAATATGCCTGACGAAAATGACACTTTTATTTGCAGGAATAAAACTCTACGCCCAGAATAAGCACTCATTTAAAATCAACTTTAGGTTAAAAACTATCAAGTAATACCTATACCTACTGTTTATATATAGCTCCTACAGGACCGTCGAGAGAGAAAACTCAGAGTGTGGTTTGAATGTCATCTATGGAATGAGAATTACAATTTTGACGTGGCCGCCAACCTTCCGGTTTTTCACTTTATGATGGTATATGACGTACCTACAAAGTGGAAGGTTTGCACACACGTGAGCACGCCACATGCATTTGACCATGTGACTGTGAGATGTAACCTGGGAATACAAGATTGATGCCACAAATTGCCAGCGTTGGTCCTTGCGACTTATTAATTGTCATCGCGAAAGCGGGACATATGAATAGCAAATCGTTCTGAATAAGCGGAATCCGCGGAATGAAATGGTTTGCCTTTGAATTTTCCGCTCAAAATCATCGTTTGAGATTCTTTACAATCAAATCAACGCGCTCTGTTGCAAACTTTCGGTGCATTGAGGTTGTGCAATAAAATTGTAATTGAACAGACTTTTAATTTAGAAAGAATTCGAAAAATCTAAATTTTAAATAATTTTTGTTGTTGTGGCGACACTACCCGTTTTTCTATTTAGTAAAATTGTTGTCAAA
The DNA here is from genome assembly GCA_949126925.1 of Cheilosia vernalis. Taxonomy (NCBI): domain Eukaryota; kingdom Metazoa; phylum Arthropoda; class Insecta; order Diptera; family Syrphidae; genus Cheilosia; species Cheilosia vernalis. The sequence continues at coordinate 12,858,846 of OX421362.1, forward strand.
GTTCGCGATTCTTCATAAGCTTTATATCCCCAATCTTATCCCCTTAAAGTTTTGTTGTTACGACAAGCCCAAAATCGTAAAAATCCAGCAATCCATTTACGAGTTTTGAGTGCACATACGGGGCTCCATGAAATTATGCCCCAATGACAAATGGCCCAAAAAAAAAAAAAAATGACAAAAGGCCCCAAAAAATTATATAGGAAGCAACAACAACGTTTGATAGTCTGATTGGGGTGATTTTTAATTATTTTGGGGCCTCTTTTCATTAATATTTTGGGGTAAAAATTCATTTTTATTTGTAAAATTATACCCCAATGTAATATTATCAGGGTCTTTTTTAAAATGCTGGGAAAAACTAGTTTGCCATTATTGAAATATCACCGAAAAGTAATGAAAAATGACGCCAAATACAATGTACAGAGCTCCAAATTAGAACAAAAATTCGCACGAATTTTAACTTTTTTTTTCAAAAATTTTCTAAAGTTAAAATTTAAAGTTATTTGAAAACGTGAGCTGGCTTTTAATTATGTTTTTTTTAATTTTCTAAAGCTTAAAGTCAGCTCAGGTTTTCAAATAACTTTAAATTTGAACTTTAGAAAATTTGAGAAAATAAAAGTTAAAATTCGCGCGAACAATCTTAAAAGTTGCACCTATTAAAATCCGGCGCGGACCTTCAGGAATATTTTCTTTGATAAGGTTGATATCTTTAAATGAAGAAAATATACAATATTTTGTACTTGAAACGATTGACGCCGTTGTAAAAACGGAATACTTCGCGATTCTTCTAGTAGAATTTTGTTTTGATACCAAAATAAGAAAATGAAAAATTGCCCTAAAAATCTGCAAGAATACCCCAAAACAAAACAATGCATTATTTTGGGGGTAATTTTTAATTTTTTATGCAAACAATTTGGGCCTATTCTGCATTTATTTGGGGCAATATTGCATAGATTTAATGGGGTCATTTTGCATTATGAAATATTATCCCATTTTTTGGGGCCTTCTTCATTTTTTTTTGACCATTTTTCATTGGGGCATAATTTCATGGAGCCCACATACGGACGTAGTCTCTTTTATATATAGCTGGACCCACCCGCTTTTGCCAGTGCCTTTCGTATTTAGTCTCGTCCACATTCCGCAACCTGCTTAATATGACAATGTCTATTAATAATTTTAGTTTTACAAATTTAGATCTCTTATCTTTATTTTTGGAACCAAAGGTACCACACCCATAAACAAAATTTCATTGAAATCGGTTGAGTGGTTTCGGAGATCGACAACAGCCCCACCTATCGGTTCCAAAAGTATCATTTCTTTTACGACACTGCCTGAACTTAAAATACAGCAATACGAATAAAACAATCCCTTAAAGTTTTGTTATCGCTACAAAAAATAGCCTATGTCCTTCCTTGCTCCAAAACAAAGCCATCAAGCATCAAAACGGTAAAATCAAAAAATAAGATCTCGAGTTATGCGCGCACACACGGACATCATTCTCGTTTACTAGCGGGCCCCAGCCTGCTTTGCTTGGCGTTAAAATTAGAATTTTTTCAAACTTCATATTTTGCTTCGTTTAGTCGAGGAGCTTCGATAAATAATGTTTATGGACGCAAGAAGTCTTTTATCGCAATGATCAATGAATTTCATATTTATCCAAATTTTGCAAATCTCGTTGCGAATTTTCCACCTTTACATCAAAACATGCAATAAAATGCAAAATTTCCTAGTTTTCCACGAAGAATTTTCAAATTCGTCCTTATCTGTAGTAGTATTTACAATTATTATCTGGGCAATACCTATATAAAAAATTCAAAATAGCTTTTCTGAAATGCATACAAAATTTTAGAAAAGTTTAAAAAACAAATTTAAAAGCTTTTACCTGGTGAAATGCGACAAATGTTACAGTTCTGTTCCCAGAAACCTTCCTATGCAATAATTGAAGGTCGACCAAAATTCCATGTGTGAGTTATCCTTATGTTCAGTTGTCTCTTAAAGACGAGTTGTCGACGATGACTTAGCTGTGAATGAGTTGCGATGACCCCTTGGCCCATATCAGTGAGGTTGTTGGTCAGAATGCTCTATGATCACGGAGAAACACATTTTACCTATTCCAAGAATACGAAGCTCAAATTTGTTTAAAAATGTGCATAAAAAGACCTCGCACTTCCTGCGTTTCTGCGTCAAAAAGGAGCATAAAATTCCAATTAAATTTACATTCAAAATCGTTTCAACATCCTAGTAGCACATTCCTAGCCGAATTGCTGGATTACAAGTATATGCAATTGCATTATAACGTATGCTCAAAATTATCCATGGCAACTGCAATTTCCATCAAATCAACAGTGTTGCGTGTGTGCAGTCCTTGAGACAGAAAGTCCTCGAGTGCCAATCAACACGTGACCGGAATCACGTAGAAAAAAGTTGAAAATCATCCGGGGTGTTCCCCAGCTCATTTGATGAATGATCATCGTCCTGACACAGATTCTCAAGCTCCCAGACAGATGCAATGAGCGCGCGTATAAGGTATTCCATAACCCACCCCTTCGGAAGTCGGTGGCGCTCGCACGCTGCAATCGATTCGTCTTCCACTTATAGAAACGATTGTTTATTCTATCAATTTGTGTCCGGAACGTGCTGTGGCGGAGCGGGGCGAAAAACGGCAAGCGGAAGGACACTATTTATTAGTTATTGTGTTTCAAAAGTCATTCCGGCCAATGCAAGCGCTCAGTCGCTTCCCCCCGGGGAAATGTGCGGCTGTGCGCGTCGAGGAAGTCTTCGAAAATTTAACCAAATTGCTTCGATTGTTTGGTCACGTGCCGGCCACATATTGGCGTACACATGGTCACGTGACTGCGATTTTCGTGGCCAAATTATGGAAGTTTTTCAATTTCCCATTAAGGCTGCGACTGTTGGTCGGCTGACTGACTGGCGTTTCTTTTTTTAAGTGACATCAAGCGGGAAACCACCAAGTCGACACTTTTTTATGTGTCAGCTCTGGAGGTCACGGATGTTGTTGCTCTATAACAGCTGCGGGGCGTTTTGCTTTGATATGGTGACTTCTTTATGAGAGCGGTTTGGTTTTTTTTTTAATGCGCAATGTATTGGTTAATGTTTCCTTTAGACACAGTGGGGAGGATACATCGTGTCTGATGTGAAGATTAAGTATCACACCCTCATCGGTGATGGGTGGAAGGGTGTTAATTTTTCAACATATAGGACAGGTTGCTTTGGGCCGTTTTAACGACGGGGTGTGTACCTAGCAGACAAGTGAATAAGCCGTGGGAAAGTTCCATCGAAGAGGTTGACCTATGATGTAATCATGATAGAATTAAGCCGGCTTGTGAGATCTGTCTCCATTCTTCTTAGGCACAGCTATTCTGTTCGAGGTAACTGACCTCTCCAGATTCCATGGTTTGCAGCCAACTGGCTTCAATTGGGCACTTCAAATTGATGGAGGTCCCTTCTATTTGTTGGAGCTACTTTATGTGAAGCCTTGCTGTACTGGATTTCCCCTGTATTACGAGAGTTTTCTACGGCTTTTCCGTGTAAATTGAGAGGCTGCCTACTGTCATTGTCAGAATTGTGAATATCACCTTCCGTTGCGTACTTTATTCGATCAACATTTTCCAATCACAAAGATACAACAACAGCACTCCCCGGATAACATCACTCATTCTCTGATCCTTGCCAACAGACGCGCCCATTCTTCCCGGACACACGTGATCATTACATTACGATGAGCATAAATCTTTCCTGGATGCGCGATAATATTTGTTTACCTGATGAGTTATTACAACTGGAATTGAATAAACACTACAAGTGAGTTATCCTCTCGTAAGATGAGGCGAGCCGGACCCGAATCCGAATGCCGCATAGAATCGACAAACGACAAACGACGCGGCTTTATGACCCGCCTCCTCTCACTCCTGCCGCGCAGCTATTACCCATTAGTGCGGTTGTCGTCATCGAACACCATCACTACCTTCAGTCGCCGATCGTCTTTGAAAATTCAACTCTTGGCTTCAGTATACTATACACGGACTACAGTCATTAGGGAGCGAGTAAGACCTGTCCACACACCGGTCATAAATGAAACGAACGAATCGTCATCATCATCATCGTCCGTGAGCCGAACATTCTTTCGGTTTTGCTCTCTCACTCGCCTTCGTAGCTTTATGAGCTGAGTCTGCCGTATATACTGATAACGTCGCATTCCAGGCATTCTCCTCAATGTTTGTCCACGTTATATGACTGCGATAAAGGAGTCATTGAGCAGAGTTTACCTGCGGTACAGGTAGGTATAATGTATACGCAGACATCGCCATCGCCAAAAGCATTGTCCGTTGCGTTTGCCGCTCAGTGAGACAGTCGCTTTAAAGCTTTTCACGCACAGCTACAAATGTGTGCCTCTATCCCTGGACATGTGGTTAGGATATAGGCAGTAGAATGTGGCGGAAAGGAATTCGGGTCGCGAGTATTTGATTGGATTACGACGGTGGGTGCTTCTGTGCCGCCAACCATCCCGTCGTCGTTTCGTGGCATTATCAGCGCCACTGACAGGTAGCATATTTGCCCGCCACGGCATAGCTGAACCTTCCACTCAAGTTGCGCCTTAAAAAGGCAATTTTTGCTGTTTGCTCACAAGTCACAATGTCCGGTATATGGTTGTAGATATGTGTGCGGCCGCTGGAGGCTTTATGATTTATTACGTGGCGACATAAAGTTTTGCCGTCGATCGGCTTTGCGACGAAGACGATTCGATATAGATGCGAGGGCAAGGATGACATTCGATCCAATCCATATACGCTCAGTGGCGAGTTTTGTTCACACAGATGATTGAGGTGATACGATGGCGGCTGGTTAACCCGTTTGACGAAGACAGCTACTGTGTTAAGCCACGCATATGCTGCGGACTTTGGTTAGGTACGTGAAGTTGGATTAGTTGCTTTTATGTTGGGTGGTCACAGCGGTTAGTTTGTGGATGGATACTATGGATCAGTTCAGTCGCTTGTAAAACTAGGTATGGGGAGTTAGATTGAAATTATTGCCTGTCAGACTTATTCTAACTGGAATTTTGCTCTAGAAGAGTTCTACTGGAAGGTTGGAAGGGAATCCGAGCTGTCAGAAATTGTTGGGAATCTAATGAAAAATACTCACAGAAAGGACGGCCATTTGAAGGCCCTCATTCACCGCAACTAGTGAAAATGACTTTATTGGGTGCCTAATATCAAAGAAGGAAAATATTTAATCAGAAAGTTATATTATAAGTTATTCAAACCAGCGCCATCGTCCTTCTTCATAAGAAACATTTACTCGGGTCCATCGCTCGATCGCAATAAGTCCGCCTTGTCATTTGAAAAAAAGCTGTCTGACTCTATAACGGTAATATATGAATGAACTTTTAAATGTGATCAATTTCGCGATCAATTTCCACAGTAAAGCAAACAAAGTTAAAAAAAAAAACTTTAACTTAAAACAAAAGAGCCCACTAGCGAACTGGAATTTAATCTTGGTGGCGAATTGTATGAAGAATATTCTTCACGGCTCACCTCACTTTAACATCAACTACAGTCGACTCTCAACATTCGATCCTATCCTTTCATGTACATTCTATGATCCATCATCAACTGATCTTCAGAAAGCCGACGAAATGTTGCCAATTTCAAGGACCCCGTCACACAAATTCTAAAAATCTTGCCAGGCATCGTAAATGCTACCTTCTGGCTGGCTTATGTCTAATCCCCACAATCACAAACATTAATTCAATTTACTGCAAACACAAATCAATAGAATCTCGTAATCCGGGCATGTCCTGAATAGTTTAGAACCTAATTTCCACCACCCCCTGCTGCTGTTAGTACTCTGAAATAATAATAGTTATTAACCGTGACTGCGAAAAGCGCATCCAACACACACACCCTCACACACACACACAAACTAAGTAAATCATGTTTATCCAGTATCTCTGTACTTTAATCCCACTGCAAAGGTCCTTCCGTACATATACTCGACTCGGCGTGGCCGAAAACATTACAGGATGTAATCGCATATGAATAAATTATACGGATACACACAGTCCGTATATAGCAGCACGGAAAAGGGAAACATTTTGGCCATATGGTTCACTTTTCTACAGGATTCATGATGCAACACACAAGCACTTAGCTGTTGGTATACAGTTGTTGCTTTCGGAATGTCATTTCGGGATAACCACCCCCACACTTTGCACTTTCTTCCCAGTCATCCTTTTGCCGGGTGAATTCAGCTACGTCATGGCTATACGCGTATATGCAACTAATAAGGATTGATTGATATTTGCTGTTCCTTATTCGCAGAGGAAAAAAGAAAAACCGTCCGGACCTGCAATCCACACCCTTCCCCAATGCATTCAATTTACTTAAAATGCTGCAGCCTTCCGATGGTGGTTATGCGTGGTTTCTCCTTTTTTTCACGACATGTGTTATGTTTATTCAATCCGCCACAGCGTCAGGAGGGGGATGAAGTGCGTATTATGACGATGCATCCCCTAACAAGGCGAAACACTCATTCCATTATCAGGAAATGAATCTGGAGAGGACACAAAGCCCGAGCGACCGAGGACGTTATTAGTTGATTACAGGACACATTATCATGATTATCGGGTGTTCGAAGAATCATTCCGATTTTTTGTGTTTGATCTCGGCTGTGGGGTAAATAAATTTATTGCCCAGACCCAGTCAGTGAGTGAGTGAATGGATGTAGTAAAAAGGGGTCGGGACATGACTACTGTTAATAGTTTGATTAATGGCCTCCTCGCAGAGACATCAGTGGGTGTTTGCGTAACAAACGCGATTTACGAAACCTATAATCTTCGGTTGGATTTGATTTACTCGGTGGAATTATTATCCGGCCTCTGTCTGTGATTATTTTTATTGGTGTGGGGGCGGTGCTGGCAAATGTTTCAAACTTCGGAAACTCTGTCCAGGGGAGGCTTGTTTGACTGTCCGCAATGGTCAAGGCTGGGTAATATCGCTTTTGATTGATGCGTGTTTGGCTGTCTCGATATCGATTTGTGAGAATTCGGATGAGGGACCGTTTCTGTGACAAGTGTTGTTTGTAAATAAAGAAAGATGACTTTTGAATGGTTAGATGTGGCTTTTCAAATCTTGATGGGTGAAAGTCCTCTTACTTCTCTCACTAAATGACAACATATGTCGTGCATAGAAGGCTACATAAAACTTACCCGCCACGCATTTCGCAGTTAAATTGACTGGAAGCCCGTTGAACGCAGTCACGGATGCCTAACCAATTAAACTCTTTATCAACTGACACAGAAGGAAAGCGTTACTGTCATTTGAAGCGCTGAAAAAATTGCAAACAGCATTTCTGTCAGACACTCCCATCCCGTGCACACCCCTTGCGACAAATCAACTGGAAGATGAGACTTTTATCGGCAGCAGCATAGGCCTCCCTTTTTTTTTTATTTACACGCTCTGCTCGCGTTGGGAAACAATAAAAGTAATAAAATAAAAAAAAATAAAAAAGAGGAAAATATTATTATCCTGCGGGTCAAATGAAGTGCATGAATGTATAAGGACGAAGTGCCGGCGCGTATGTTATGATTCGTGTCTAATCGGTCAGCAAAAATGTGCCAGTTCAAGTGTAAATATGGAGGCGCAGACGAGTTCGCTGTGGACAACGCGTCAACATAGCTCCGCGGTGTTGGTCGATTTAGGGGATAAATCACACTCCACAGCGTCGCCATTGTGCGTGCGAAGTCAAGTGATTTGGCGGCGACACACCCTCTTTTGAGGTAGAATTAAGGAAGAACTTTTGGATTAACAAAATGAATGCTCGTAGTAATTGGTGACGCGTGCGCGTGATTTTCCAATGCAAGCTGTGCAACTGAGATGCTATAAGTTGTTGGAACAAAAGTGCCACTTGCGGGGTTAATTTGTTTTATTTAATTTTTGTTTAGCAGTATTTTGCCAACGGCAGTTGCAAATGTTGGCACACACTGGCTGCTCGCACTCTTGCGGGTCCATTTGGTGGTCGATTTAAATGAGGAGTGTGTTTGAAGACATAGGGGGAGGTTGCGAGGTTGGTGGAAAGGTGAAACTTTATATTTAGCATACAAGTAATTCCATCAAGCAGACTATCATATGTAACTTGGTAACTAGAATGCAGTGAAGAGGTAGCAACAGATGATGGGTATAGGTAATTCGAAACCTCTTAACAACACAGCCCATTGCAAGGCTCGCTCACAATATTTCGAGATAAAGTGTGGAACGAAGGACTGTTCTACAAAATACAAAAGCATTTGCGTATACTCAGAAGTTCTAGATCCTACCTAAATGGACAAATTTTTGAAATCAAAATAAAATAAAATAAAATCTCAATGTGCTTCAGTCATCGATTATTGCTTTGCCGGTGGGGATTGGTGCCCCTTAATAACTGATTTTGAGGTGAAGGCATTTCCGTACTCGGATCATCAACCCATTATCGTTACAATTGAGCTCAATACAATTAGTAGAGATGACATGCAAAATATGAAACTTCTTCCTAAGCTGAAATGGGATAAAACTACTGCAAATATATATAGGAATAATCTCAACAATCACTTGTCTCAAGAAAACGCAAATGGTGTACTAAATTTAGATGATTTGGAGAATATTATTAAATTGTCCATGCCATGTCAAAGTCAACTCAATTACATAAAGAAACCAACTGGTTACAAAAAGCCATGGTTCGATATGGACTGTTTAAAAGAGAGAAAACGAGTATTTGCATTGCTTCAACTTTTTAGAAGATTCAATGATACCACAAGCAAGCAGCTATACCACAGAGCCTACTCGAAATATAAGCATTTGTGCTTACGGAAAAAGTCTGAGTATTTTGAAAACCAGGCCATGGAACTTGCTGGCTGTAAGGACGCTTCGGATTTCTGGAAAACAGCTAAAAAACTAAATGGTAATATTCCAAAAATTAACAATAAGCTGACTTCTATTGTCTTAAAAAGTTATTTTGAAAACCTTCTGAAACCGCCTAATAATGAAAATGAAATTCAATATGCAAGGCCACACTTTTACGATGAAACATTGGATAGTCCAATAACAGCGCAGGAGGTTAAAGAAGCCTTAGCTAAGTCAAAAGACTTTAAAGCTCCCGGAATTGATAGAATACCCGTGGAATTTTATAAATATACGACAGACGAATTCGTTACAACAGTCACACAAATATTTAACAGGATACATGAAACTGGAAATGTTCCGGAGAGCTTTAAGCAAACAATTATATTTCCAATTTTTAAAAAGGGTGACGCATCGGACCCATCCAACTACCGAGGAATCTCGCTTTTGAATGCTTCAGCTAAAGTTTTCACCAGTATTTTGCAAGCCCGGTTAACACGATGGATTTACGAAAAACAACTTCTGAAAGAATTTCAAGCTGGGTTTCGTCCTGGTTATTCCACAGTAGATCACATTTTTGTACTGCGAAATATTGCGGAGTATTTTATAGAAAGGAAGCAAAAACTTTATACGTTTTTTATTGTTTGAAGTCAAATACTCTTTGTATCTATTACAAATTTCCACTTTGGATGAAGAATATGAACTCCTATTTGGTTGTAATTTAACCCCAGAATCTTCATTGTTGGATCGGAGTCTGCTTTGTAGGCGCTGAGTTTTTTGGCATCGTCCACGTTATTAAGGACTTCTAGCTTATTTGATGACCACTTTGTCAAAGACAGCTTCCCGGCCTCCAAGGTTGCGGCTATCTTATCGATTTGCTTTTGGCATTGTTCAACGCTATCGGCTCCGTGAACCAAATCATCCATGTAAATAGAGTTTTTTATGATGTCTATAGTCTCCTCATCTGGAGCGTTATCTTCAGCGATCTGGCGGACCGTTCGTATAGCTTGCCATGGTGCACAGTCGACCCCGTATGTCACGGTATGTAAATAGTATTCCCCTAGAGGCTCGCTTTTGTCCCGGCGCCAGATGATTCTGAATTTTTCACGATCAGGCTCAGGAATCAGGAACTGGCGGAACATCTGTTTCATATCGCTGGTGAATATGATTTCATATTGTCGATTTTGATGAATAATATCGAAAATGTGGGCTTGCAATTTAGGCCCTGGGTGGATAAGCTGATTTAGAGAGACTCCGTTGCTTGAGGGTGCGCTGGCGTTAAAGACGTTCCTTAACTTTGTTGTAATTGCGTCCTTGCGAATAATGCTCATATAAGGAATGTAGTAAGCATTTCCGGTTTCGTCTCGCTGTCGTTCAGCTGGAACCGGGGACATATGATGAGATGCTAAATACTCTTCCATAAAATCATTTGACATGATTTTAGAGCTGCATTTGACACCGTAGACCGTCAAAGACTTTTCTACAAGCTCTATCAATATGGAATGTCACACAAATTTGGTAACGTCATGGAGAATTTGTACAGCAATACTAAAGCAGCGGTTTGGAGTGGAAACGATTTGTCAGCGTGGTTCACCACAGGAGTTGGCGTTAGGCAAGGTTGCAATGCAAGCCCATCAATATTTGCTCTTTTCATTGAAGACATTCTGGAATGTCTTCCAGGAGGCATTTACTTCGCGAATACGCATATTAAGGCACTCCTGTATGCTGATGATGTTGTCTTACTAGCAAGATCCCCTGAGACCTTACAACTTATGATAAATCGAGTGTACGACTATTGTGTGTTGTGGAAGCTCGAGATTAATTTGAGTAAATCAAAAGTCATGATTTTCAAAAGTGGTGGAGGTAGACAGCCCAGAGAAGAAAGATGGACATTTAACGGTGAACCAATTGAAATTGTGAAGCAGTATAAATATCTAGGAATGATCTTTACTAGTAACCTTAGTATGGAGCCTCATCTGAAAGAAAAACTTTTGCAGTCTAAAGGTGCCATTGGCTTTACATGGAAGAACTGTTTTCAAAACCGCAATATACTTCATAGTATAAAATACAGGGTCTTCGAAGCAGTGTCCAAGTCTATACTTTTCTATGGTGCACAAGTATGAGGTCATATGTATTTATTTATTTATTTATTTCATCAACAAGCTTAGCTTACAGATTACGAATTTATATATATAATACATTAAGTTTAATGGAAAGGGAAAAAATGAAAAAAATAAAAATTAGGAGATAAAAATACTATATTGACATTAGTTTGAAAGCAATCTAAATAAAATGCTTTTGAAGCGTTCTCTCGAAATATGAAAATCCATATGTCTACTAACAACATTGAATGAATTAAGGCATCTAGTAATTGGCTCGTTCCGACCATAATTTGTTCTATGCCCCTGCTGATAAAAGAAGTGGTTATCCCTTAAAACCCTCCCCGGAGCATTAATTGGAAACATGGACAGAAGTGTACAACTATTGATATGCGAACACAGTACGTCTCTCGCAAACATTATGTCATGTGCATTCCTTCTTGCTTTAAGTGTCATTAAACCCAAAAGCTGACATCTAGCCTTATAAGAGGGCTGAAAATCCCAACGCATTTTAAAGAACACGTATTTTGTAAACCGCCTTTGTACTCTTTCAATACGGTCCGAATGTGCTAAATAGTTTGGATTCCAAACAACATCGGCGTATTCAAGTGATGATCTGACTAGGGTATTGAAAATCGATATAAATGTGTGAGGATCAGAGAAATCTTTCGCATTTCTTTTGATAAACCCAACAAGAGAATTAGCCTTAGCGACTATATACTCGATGTGAGGAACAAAGGTTAGTTTCGTATCAAGGAATACACCAAGATCTTTAATCTTATCAACTTCTATTAACGGCATGAGATCAATACAATAAGTATGCGAATATTTCGTTTGGGATCTTAAAAACGAGATAGCAAAACATTTTCGAACGTTTAACTTTAAGCAATTTTTGACGCACCATCTTGATAAATTGTTCAGATCCGTCTAGACCTTTAAACAGTCATTTAAGCAATTAATTTTTAAAAATATTTTGAGGTCGTCAGCATACATTAAACAGTGGCAAAACTGCAGCTGTTGAATAATATCATCAATAAATATTATAAAAAGGATTGGCCCAAGATGACTACCTTGAGGAACTCCAGAAGTGCAAGATATTAATCTTGAGTAATTGTTATCAAGACAAACTTTCTGAAACCTCCCAATCAAAAATGATGAAAACCATTTTAGCATGACAGAATGAAATCCAAATTGCTTTAGCTTTTTTATCAGAAGTGCATGGTTTACAGAGTCGAAAGCTTTACTAAAATCCGTATATACAGCGTCAACTTGACACCCGCCTTCAACAGTATTTATAACAAAAGATGTGAAGTTGACCAAATTAGATGTTGTCGAACGGGCCGAAACGAAACCATGTTGAAACTCTGATATATTGACCTTAATATGAAAATTTATTTTGTTTTTAACTATACATTCAAAAAGCTTTGGTATAGCAGAAAGCTTGCAAATACCTCTATAGTTTTCTACGTCATTTTTAGAGCCAGATTTAAAGATCGGCACCAAAAATGAGACCTTCCAGTCATCCAGGAATAAACCCGATGCCAGTGATAGATTAAATATCATAAGTAAAGGTTTGCTGATAGAGCTGCAACATTTTTTTAAAATTATTGCAGGAATGCCATCAGCGCCAGGCTTAGGACTTGGTTTTAGGCTACTGACTGCAGACTCAATATCCTGAATCTCTAGTGCTAGTTGGCCAAAATCAATTTTAGGAACTGAATATGATTCCGGCAAATTAGGTACAAAAGATTTTGAAAAAACCGATTTAAAGAACTGTGCAAATAGTTCGACAGAATCCTTCGAGTCATTGGACACATTGCTTTTATAAAACATTTCTTTAGGCAAACCTTTTGAGCGCCTTTTTTGATTTATAAAAGTCCAAAACGACTTCGAGTCCCGTTTCAGATTGTTTTCAACATTAATAATGAAAATGTTATGCAAAAATGTATTTAAGCAGGTAAAATCCTTCCGTAGTTTATTAAAAATCACTTTATCCGTACTGGTTCCCAATTTTTTAAATTGCTTGTAAGCTTTGTTTTTTAAGTTTCTTAAGTGCAAGAGTTGTCTATTATACCAAGGGGGTTTAGACGTACAATTCCTCACAGAGTATGGAACAAACATGGAAAAGCCGGCCCTAAGTAGAGAAATAAAGTTATTATACATATCAAGTAGACATAAATTTTCAAATTTCGAATCCCAGTTGAAAGAGTTGAGATACTCATTAAGAGATACAAAATTACATTTAGAAAAATTAAGAGAACTTACTGAACTCGGTTTAATTTTTGCATAAGAATATAAATCTATTTCTAACATAATTTGTTTATGATAAACTGAATTATTTAAAAGTGGAAATGGGGCTTCAAAAACATTAGCTTTGACTTCATTAATGTTAATGAAGACAAGATCTAATAATCTATTCTGCGAATTTAATATTGAGCTAATTTGATATAGGTTTATTGAAAACATACAATCAATCAAAGTTAATTCATAATCTTTTTTAACATTATATGGAATAAACATATTATCCTCTTCAGACCAAGACCAATTTACATCACCAATATTAAAGTCCCCAAGGGCACATAATGTATATGTATTATGATACTTTGGAAAAACTGCAGAGGTTTTATTTACGAAGGATGTTCCGACTACCCGCGAATGCACCTAACTATATGCTAATCATTGAGACAGGACTTTCCCCACTCTACGTACAAATATGCTATCAATTCAAGGAGTCTTTGGTATAAGGACATTAAAAATTTGGCTGAGCACTATGCGTATGACTTGGAACTGGACTGGAATGCGAGGAATAGCTGGAAAAATAGGCTTTCTGACTTCGTATCACATGTGGATACATGCAATCGCCGAAAGTGTATTGAGGAAGCAGAAGCATCAACCCATAGACAAATCTACAAGACTACAACTTCGTGCCACACAGAGAAGATCTACCAATTCTCTGTTCACTGTGTAACTTATCTCAAAGAGAAAACGTAATACACTTTTTAGGAGTTTGTCCAATATTTCGTGATATTAGGAGGTTTTGCTTTGGAAAAGCTATTTTATCAATTGATGAAGTCCAAGCATTATTAAATGGGTTTAACTGGAAATCTCTTGTATCGTATTGTGAAACAGCTTTATCTTATCGTAGACGAATTATAGAAGAAGACTTTTAACGTTTATATTTAACAAAAATTAATCAAACTTTAAGTTAAAATTATAACATAAAGCAGTGTTGATAGCCTTTGGCAGACGGCTTTAAGCCATGTCACTTAAACTAGATTTTAGGATTTGTATTCCTGTAAACTACTAAATGAAGTTAAAATAAAATCATTTGAATTGATTGAATTGAATTGAAATTGAAATTGAAATAAAAGTTGTGTACCATAAGGTAGCGAACTAAGGCCTGCATTTTTGATTCACCAACGCAGCGGGGCTTTATTTCTTAGGCCCTCTAAGCCCATCTAAGTTCCGGTTCCTTCTTATGATATTGACTATTTGTTATTCCAAAAATTACACTCAATGATATACAATCTATTCTACGATGACTCACAGAGTCTTTCATGAACAAATTTGTTCGTTTTACTTGTCCTATCACCTCCGTTTGTCCCTTCCTTTCCAGCTATCAACTTGTATGGTACAAATGTCACAAATTAGACCTTTTCCTCATGTGACAACGGCAGTAAAAATCCAGCACTTCCCTGTACATTTGGTAATAAAATTAAAAAATGATTCTCCTCTTCTACATAACACAACCCTTATCACCTTATCAGGACATTAATTCCGCTCGCTTTCGATTTACATTCGACTGTCGAGAAATAATTTCCTCTACCAACTCGTTTCATAAGCACACGCATTTGTTTTTGAAATTTGTGGTATCTTTCCCGATAAAATGAACATCAAGGAGAGAACTCACATATCGAGCCAGCTGCGCATGGTACATCTGCAACCCCTTTCAATGGGATCGACTCGATCCAGGACCAATAGAAAGACCACTCGATCTCCTCTTGAAAGTAATAAAACTTCGATTTCAATACTTTTGCCGAAGGGTACTTCAGAGTTTGTATTTTTAGACCGCAGGGACAGCACTTCAACTTTGCTGCTGATGGCGACAGCCAAACATCAGTCTGTTCAGCTGGCGCTAGAGTCTCAAATTCCCAGCCAATTTGGCGAATGTTCGACCATCCGTCTGCCGAAGGTGGGCAACCACTTGAGAAACTGTTCGCGGATCCTTATTTTTGTATTGTAATTGGAGTCCTTTCGTTCTGGAAATGTATATACACCAAACAGATGAGATGACCTTTCGGTTTTCAAATGTTGTCCTCAAATTACATGCAAGACTTCCAAAATAGAACAAATCGGTTGCATTCAATAAAAATGTTTGTAAGGAATTTGAGAGTTTGTTGTTCCTGATGACTGGTGCGCATGGAAGCAATTAGGAAGTAAGAAGGGTAAACGGAAAATTTGCTCGTTAACGCCCCCAGTTTGCGGCTTTGGTTGGTACTCACACGAATGGTTAGCGCCAGCTGAAGCAGACAGGACTCTGGTTTCAGACATGGTTATGTTGGAATGACGATTTACTACTTTTTCTTTCTATTCGTGGCATCTCATGGTGCGAACATTTATCGTAACCAAGTGAGACCGTATTTTGTTGTTTGTCACACGATTAACGTTGATTGGATATGGAATTAAAATTTCGGAGATATATGTCTTTAACCAAGGTCAGCCATTAGCTTTTTAGGAGATCGCATTTCGCATAGTTTCTATTGGAGAGCCGTGGAAAAGCAAATGATTTATAGAATAGAAACCTGAATATCAGACATGCCTTTTATGTCTATAGATGTAGGATGAAGGTATTTGTGTCCGATAAAGAAAATTGCTTATAAATTATGGAACGACCAGCGACCAAGAAGATTTAAGTGGAAATTAGGCAGTTAATCAACTATGAGTAACTGGTTGAGTCCATTTGGCAGTTTTTGTTTTTATTTATTTGCGGCAATCAAAATGGTGCCAACAGGGACAAAAAAAATAATCGCTTTCACAAGTAAACAACAGAACGTTCTAAGATGATAGATATCTATTTCAAACGCGTTTAGTTCGGCAACAAACTTAGCAACAAGTTTTTGAAAGAAAAGTTAAATTTTTTTCAAAATGGTGTAAGGTTCAAACTATCCAAATAACATCCTATAATTAAATATTTCTGCTGAGTTCCATTCAAAGGAACCATAAAATGTATGATATTACAACGAAAAAAATTATTCCATGCCTCCTATTTATTCGCGCACATTTTTGGGCAGCAACCAGAGTTGATCTGTCTTTAGTAAACGAGGACCAAGACGACGTATCGCTATAGCAAAACAACTAAATGAATAGAAAATCAATTTTTTTAATGTGTTCGGAGAGTTCCACTTTCTGAACATTCTGAACAACTGACGCCGCCATCTATCGATAGCCTGCAGTGCAGACGGCAAATTTCGACAACGAGCAACTTGATTACTAAAAGGATTTCCTGTCACAGCCCTCAAAGACTGTGTCCCAGAACTTGCACCTATTTCTATTGGGAAACCAAAGTTCGACGTTCGACCGTATTATAAAATCCCAAAAAAAAAGGGTTCGAAAAAAAAATCGCTAAAAATTGAATTTTTTTTGGTCCAAATAACATTTTTTGCAAATTTAAATATTCAGTAAAATCTCTCAGTATACATTATTTTTGTAGTTTTAGCAAGATAAAGTTCTATAGGAATAGAAGAACTCTGCTCTGTATTTTATCGTGTCTTAAATAACTCGATTTTTGGTTTTGTCCCAGTTGTTCAAATTAAAAATTTAATGAATGGTTTTGGAATTCCGTTTATTTACAAAAGAAAGGTGATGGTGTTCTCGCTTCTTTCTCCTATGAAGATCAGTCAATAGATGATCCCCGCACTATCTGCAATATTTGCAACATTTTTTCAATCAGTATCTATCTATATTCAAATTCTGGTTCGTTAATAGATGAACACTTTTTTTCTCTCACTCGCAAGAAATATCAGCCACTTCCACTGTCAGCAAAGTTGCTGTCATCGTTCATAGAATTTTATAGATACGTTAAATTTCAATTTATTTGTTACGTGTTGATATTATTTTTTTAGTGTACCTTATAGGATTTTCACATCGAGCCGAAAACCGTGTTTTCAACGAAAACCCGTCGATTCGGATTCACACCGAATAAAAACTAGTTTTCGTTTGACGTTTGAATCAGCTATGAGACACTCGTCGCGAAACTTCTGTGTAAATTAATTTGGTTACACATTTCGAACGCATTAACTAACAAATGAAATTAGTTTTGTGCAAAGATAATATTAGCCCATCAGAATTTAGAAATGGAAAATGACTTCAAGTTGTGAGTTGTGACATTTGTTCGGTAAGGTATTCTGCTGAATTTGCTGATTATTGGAAAATGTGTGTTTGTTTCAACAACCCAACTAGTGGCAGTCGTTTTTGTTTTGTTTTGGTAAAAAAACACTTTAAACGATTCGTTTTGAAAACTGAAATATGTATGGGAAAACTTCTGTTTTCGTAGAAGTTTTCAAGTGTTTTCGCGAAAACCCGGTTAGGTAACTGCGTGCTGAAAATCCTACTTTACTTGCTTTGCTGATATCGAAGTTAAAAAAAAAACACACCTAATGTAGATTTGAGCAATTTTTCTTCAGTTATTTAACAAAAGTTTACTCATGAAATCGAAGTTAATGATATTCAAAAGCGGAAAATAAACAACCATGTTTATCCTAATAGTTGCAGTTGCTATTATGTAAAACATCTTATTTAAATAAAATTATATTATTCGCCTTTTAAAAATATATAATAACTAACCAATATTCTATCACATTCCCCCACGGTTGGCAAGGGTTGGCAGCATTTATTTTTTTATTCTTTGTATGTTTTCGCATGTCACATGGATCCTAAATTTGACATAACACCGATAGGAAAGCAAAATGGCGAATTAGAAAAAAAAATTGAGGCGGCCAGCTGGCAAGTTTTGGGTCTCAGTATTGTCTCGGACTTGTATAACTTATCATTTCAATAACTTTGGTCACCACTCTATAAACAAAAAGGGCTCAGATTAAACGAGCTAAAAGTAATGTTGCTTTTAAGATTAGTTTATTGTATAGGCCTTATCCGATTTAAAGTGTCCACTTGGAATAGTCACATTGGGCCATTGTTTGTAAACAAATGACACCCATTTAGAGGAAATTCTCACGACACACAGTGCGCTCTCGAAAGCAAATCAATTGATATCGACGTATTCCCAAGTGGAACCCCCTATTCCCAAAGCTCGCGACCAGCGTATTTCTGTCACCAGTCGCTTTAAGAGCACGCACACCATTCAGGCTATTTTCCCACGCTTGCATATATGCGAGCTTAGAACTTAGCATGCGGCACCTATTGCCTGTTCCTATGGGAATCTTCAACTCCATCGGCAGTGCCGCCTACAATTGCATAGTCGCGACACCAGCAACATCCCGTTGCTGTTTAATAACTCAATTGCCGCCTCGAGTGCGTCAGCCACTTAAGAAAATATAAATCTTCGCGTCTAAGGGTACCGCTGCTTGGATCTGACTTGTATCCATATTTTATAAAAATATATCTATATTGCGAGCGTTTTTATTTTACGAGATTAAATCTTTGTCGGGGCGCACTTTTCCATCTGTCGAAATGCACTTAGAGCCGCGTGCACCAAAATTTACTTCCCGTGCCTGTTGCGGTGGCGACGAGCTAATTCCGTGCACTGCAACCTCCTCAAGTGGTGCGCACTACACATGTATGCTCGTATGCTCGTAGTTCCAACAGCCAAGCTATCGACGGGCTAATGCATGAACCGCTGAGAATCCAAATGGATTGGCCACCTTCTTCCTATACCATGTCGTCGTACGCGCGGCATCGGTGGGTGTGGAAGATACAATTTTATTTATAGTGTCACTCAGAGGGCACATGTAACGTCATAAGCGCAGATGAGAGAAGGTCGCCAAAGTGAGGAGATCCTGGGGCGAGGTGTGAAGCCGATCCTCGATGCTTTTAATTGATGTGAACAATGACGTCTGTATGGCATGTGCGTTCGGCCGGAATCTTGTTCCAAGTGATTGCAGAGATAAAAGGGAGCATCCATCACGGGGTTTTATGGGACCGATGTGTAGCTAGTTGCGTTTGGTATGGAAAAGTGCCGCGTGTTGTAGAAGTGTCACCTTAAATTGTCTGCATTTTGTCAGCCCATTAATGGTAAGTTAACGTGAGTTTTATGACATGTTTTGAGTGGGAATCCTATTTAAGGCGTGTAGGACATAAGCAGTGGATTGGTGTCGGTTTTGCGCGCCGTCAAACAGTTTTCTCCTCCACTGCACATATAGGTGAACTTTCTCATGCTGGCCAAAGTCATTCCCATGTCTGTGGCCACTTTCCACATGGATACCTCACTGCGCAGTGTAACGTCTATCGCGCAGCGATTCTTGCAGTGTCATCGCATTTGACTGGTTTGATGCAGGTTGGCTGCGCGAATGGGTTACTTCACTCATCATCGTCACAAATTACAACTGCACAAGGTGTTAGGTATAAGAAGACAATAAAGCCGCTTAATGCCACTCCAAATGTAGAGTTGTTGTTTCCGCGAACAAAGGCAGAGAAAATACACACGGGGTATTATAAGAAAGTTGATTTCTGGAGACGTTATTCTGATGGGGTGCAGCCGTTTTCTTGAATACCAGCAGGTGCTCCTAATTTGTGGCCAATTCTGCGGGCGTCGCGGAACAAAATTAGTACCGACTTTGATCGAGACGCTCAATTGCCATCCATTAACATCGAATTTTGGGGCCGAAATCAAAAGGAGGGTCTTCAAAGCCGCTTACAACTTGTTTGCAAAGTTATTGCCGGTTATCGTGAATATTAATTAGCGTACAGCTTTTATAAGCTTCAAAAGGGGCTGGGTTGGGTTGGCGGACATGGTCAAGTGAATGGAAGATTTCGCATACATGCAAATTAAGATCGTGGGTTTTTCACCCCAGAGTAAGTCACAAAGTGTCGGTTTGGTTGTATAGCATTTATTTCGGGTCGGCTTATGTAAATGAAACTGATAACCTTTTACAAATTATATGGAGGTGTACCCTAATGTATTAATTTTAAGTGATAATGTGAGACAGGTAACATTCACTGGTCATAAATTGATGACGAATATGGTTACGAACTGATTTTCAAAAACAACATTTTCTGTCTCAGAAGGAATATATACGGAGAATTGACTGTCAGAATTTAACTATTCAAACTACGAATTGGAAGAATTTGGTGATGAATTAGTGGTTCAATCTGGAATGGATTTTTAGAAGTGCCTGCCAAGAAGTTGCTGTTCTCTCTCACAGCACTAACCCAGAGAAAAAACAACGTAAAATCCAAAAAAAACGACTTCGATTTAAATATTTTTCGGGATGATTTAGCCATTAAACATTTAGATTAAGACATTAATTCAAATTGTTTCAGTAGATAATTTAAAAAGAATATAATATTATGTATTTTATTATTTTGATGTGGAATCATTCTCAAATGAAATTCACCCATTTTTAAAACAATGTTTATAAATTTCGATCCAACAATAACGCATTGTAGATTTATATACATTCAACTTTGAAAATACTATGCTTTAACTTTACAGCCCGATTCTGGCAAACCTCATAATCAGCCACAAAACCCTCACAACGTGAGGTGGAATTGATTTTGTGTGTATTTTATATATTTTTAATCACTTCTTTTACGAGTTCGGTCTTTTGTGGAAAATTTTGTGCCAATTTGAAAGTGACCATATTGAGATGAATTTTTTGTGAGTTTTGTTGTGAGGATTATCGTCGAATACGGAAAAAGTTATCGAATCACAACAAACCTCATAAGAAAACAACCTCATAAGAGCTTGTGACTTGTGAGGGCTCACAACGGCAGAATCGGGCTGTTAGTTTGTCAACGACTTATTTTACAATCAAATGTATTGACACTACAAATACATTTGGAACTAATCACTGTGTATGTGTTGTGTATTCAAACAAATCCAACTTTGAATGTAGGTACTGGGTATGTTCAAGCTTTAATTTAAATTCGTTCAGGTATTGATTCAAAGTGAACCCATAACCTCTCTAGACTTTGAAAATATCACGTTTATTATTGGATACATTGAGTGCCTACTTTCGTTTAAAAATTATTTTTTTTCGTTGACGAGAGTGATTTTTTTCATCTTTGTACCATGAAAAGTGAAACTCGAATAAAAAACACAATGGGGCAAAGTCATATCATAGATCAATATTATAACTAAACTAAACCGGAGTTTATGTAAACAATTTAAACCCATGTCTAAACGAAAAGCTCGAGTATAATATTAAACACGACAGAACAGAACGTATGTTTAAGCTGTTTTTAACTCCATTAAACGCCAAAACCAAGTGAACGAAAAGAAAATTTAAGAATTTCACAAATAATGATGTAATATTGGGGCTTACAATAAATAAAATAACGTAGCGCGTAAATAAAGCAAAGGCAAATGTCGGTCGATTGCAACATTGAGGAAGATTTTGATATTTTGGAGGAAATTATGCTATGGTACCACCAAAGAAGACTAAAGCGCTACAGAACCCGAATCGATCCATTTCATTCATTGACTAATGAAGAATTTTATGAAAGATATCCATCCGACAACGATACGGCAACTTTTATAATTGATTTGTGTAACATTCCAGATCAACCATCCAATTTAGGCTTACCTTTATCTGGAAGCCTCCAAGTCTTAAGATTTTTTTGTCGAAATGCTTATCAAAGTGATACCAGGTAACGTGAAGTTTATTTCAGCATTTGATGTGATAACTATTATTTCTTATATAGGCAACCTTCATGGAATTTCCCAACCAACCGTTAGCCGAGTTATTGCCAGATATCGCGAAAACTGGCTCTACAGCTTCCAAACTTTGTTTCATTTCCACCTACAAGTCGGGAAATACAACAAGTAAAATCAGATAAAATCTATGAGGTCCTCAGTCATCATATCTCTTATAATAAATTCGCCTTGCGTGGGTTCCTTTATAACAACTTCATTTCCAGTTGCTCTTTGTGTTACTCTCATTTGGTTTACACTTTTCCGTGCTGAGTTCTTCATCCGATGCCGCTGGTCTTTTAGCTTCGCGATTCCCCTGTTATATCAAGCTGCTTTCATATTTATTTAAATATCTATTTATGGAGCTTTTTTTAAAATCATTTTGACATCGGATAAATATAAGCATGTTGTACTTTAAAACTACGTTGAGAGTAGTTTAAATATTTAAGAAAATGGTCATATTGTAGGTAAAAGTGCGAATATGTCTCACTTTGAATCTAGTGTGACTTTATTTAAAATTACATTGCGTATTCAAATCAAATTTGTTTTAACGTGGAAATAAATATTCTTTATCAAAGTTTTTCAACGTAAAATCAAAAATATCATATTAGATTTCAGCTTAAATTTTTTCCCTGAGAGCAAATCAAAAGCTGTCATATTCTATACCGTCACTATTGAGTATTCGAGCTACCAACCCTTGGAACTTCATCAAATGGCAGCCGAACAACAGCAGATCACTTATTTTTCAGCTTCGAATGATATTATAGTTAAGGAAAGAAATTTTAGACAGACTTATTGCTTACATCTTATATCTCCAACTCCAATGGGAAAGTTTTGTTATTTATATATTCAACAAAAAACAATATGTGCACCTACCTTTCTTTGTCCGTTCAATTGACTAATGGCATCCAACCTATTGAATGAGGACAAATATTCATCTGACTGCATCGTCACAGACTATATTCCTTCTGAACACAATGATATCCTTCTTCCATAAATCAATCTTCTTCGAATGAAACACTGAAATATTGGCCAGCACCCTCGCACCATAGAGCAGAAAACATTCGAATACCGTCTACTCTAAACCCTGTCCGATGCTCATGCATGGCGATTTGTGATGTGAGGACCGGAAGATAAATTAGTCGTTAGAAAAACTGTGAATCTGGAAAACCCCGATCTCGCACACACAAAGCTCCAAATGAAATCATCGTTTTATGCATGAATGAAATTTATTAACGGATGTGCCATGTTGGCCGGTCAGAACAATGAATTTATTGCCAAATATTTGGGTTAGGGCAGCTCAAGAGGACGACTTGTGTAACTGAATATTTTGTGTGAAATTGATTTTTTGTTATCTCTACGAATTTATGCCCGTGCTGGGGGGGGGGGGGGGGGGTTCCATTTCATCTGATTTGTTGATTCTAATTGAGTGAGTCTGGGAAGTTTGTTGCTTGTTCGATGATGTAAGCATTGGAGAATGGAAGTTGCAATGAGTTCGAAAAGTGCTCGACATGTTTACCCCATCCCACACATTTTAAATCTCTTAGTTTCAATGAGACTGCTCTACATATATATTGACAGGGGTGATGTTCGATCGACAAATGCTCCTTATGCACGCACTAACTCTGAAACAGTTTGAATATCGAGTATAGTATCCTTGGGATGAGACACTTGTTAATTTGAAATTGTCACGGCATCGGGTTGTTATTTGTCAAGATGTTTCTGACCTACCTTTTAGTATCACACCACATCCCATATAATTCAAAAATTAGCCAAGCTTCAATGAGAGGAAAGGCTATATTTAGCAAGTGTGGTATAGCTCACTGGTAAAACTGCAGTTCGGAAATACAAATTACACCCAAACCTTCTCAGGAACTATTTACAGTATACCCACACGGCACACATAAAAAATTAACAAACGAAAATGTGTAGGTAGGTTACATTTAAAAAAAATGAAGCTTGTCTCGATGATGTCACTAAAGTACAGATCCAGGATGTGTACTTCTTCAGAATCTTTACCACATTTTTTTTTCTTATTTTGTCTGTAACAACGTAGTCGACGTCAAGGATTCCCTTTTTACATAAGTGCGGCCATTACGCACTCGAATGGGGAGATGTTTCCTTTTTTGTTGCTGCTCATTGAATTTTCCCTTCCATGTGGTGGAGGGTTGCAAAAAATGTTTGCTGCATGAAAGAGCGCAACTACAAAGGATATGCCGAGTACTCCATAAAAGGATTTACAGACACATATTCCACATGGGGATTCACTTCCACTTTTTTGGGGGGTAGAGAAAAGATAAAAATGGCTGAAAACCGAAGGAATAGGGGTGCGTGGCATATACAATATGAAGTATGCCCCCCAATTCGAGTTCGAGCTTCGAGGGTGATTGCGTGTTACACCATCATGAATGCCAAATCCGAATGGGAAGTGAGAAAGAAAAAGGTTCGATGGTTGAAAAAAACCACAGTTCTTAGGAAATGAAGATTTTTCTGATAGAATAAGTTTTCCTTGCTAAGATGGAAGGGACATTTCTTTTGTTCACACTCGAATCGCACGCATAAAATGGAGGCGAAATATTGTTTTATCCAGTTTTGGAGTTCAACAACTGAAACGGGAAACAGGTGAGGAGTGGAGTTTTATTGCACCGTGGGGACTTCGACTTAGTTTACTCATTTAAGGTGGGGCAACTGTCCGGAAGGGACATGGGACTCAACCAAGTAGCTTCTCCAGCCAGCACGATCTCTAACCAGCTGTCTTCAGTTTCGCAAATAAAGATAGAGCAAAAGATTGCGCAATATTTGCGTCAGTAATATTGTTTTCAATATTTTGAAGCATAATTGACTTTTCTTTATGTTTGACAACCCCAATCCGACTAAGGATTTATTGGCCAGTACCTACCTTTGTCAATAGATTGACATTTAATGCAGGATTTCCTTATATATTCAATTCAAACTTATATCGAAACAAATTGTTGACGAAAATATTTATCAAGAGCTGTACCAGAACTTGTTAAGCGCTTTGTGAAATATGTTGTGTTAGTTGTACCTGTTTTAGTAACTACAGTCTTTACATAAAACTAAGTGAAAGCTTATTAAGAAAATATCTGAATAGTAATATCTGAATAGTAATAGTTTTTATCCAAAAATTCGAAGACTTCAGCTACACAAAACTATTTTATAGGAAATACAACCCACTTCTTATTTTTTCAGCAATATTGAATATGCATCTTAAGATAATGCCAACCATTTGGGGCTTACTAATGCAAATTCACAAATGCCTGCGTTCTTACGCATAAATATATCTATGTTAGGATATATGTCTATCCAATCATTGAAAACTTTAATCATATTCCAGTAAAAATTAAAAACGTATCTAGTAGCTCAAAACCAGAAACTCCTACTAAGTACGTTTGCCCTGTACTAAAAAATGTTGTGAGGTATAAGACCTTATAGCTCTCTAGCCAGAATTTGCGACAATTGGCTGTTACTGAGAGCTTTAACTTTTTTTTTTAAACTTATATTGTTATTTGATATAACTACCATATGAGATAAATATCCAAAAGATTTTGTTTTCTTTTATCTAGCACCGAGAAAGTTTCGTTCGTACCAGTCGTGCACTTTATTTTAATGGTAACGCTATGCAAAACATGGTTACTATAAAATTTTAAGAAATTTACAATTAAACTGCCAATTGTGCCTATTGTATAATAACTACCCAGTATGCGAATAATTCATAGTTAAAAACCACTTTTAAAGTAAGAATTATATAACTATTATTATAGTAGATATTGACTTTAAAAAAGTTGATTTTGAGAAATAAATCAATTCACTATCATAATAGTCACAAGTAACTATTTTTAACTATTGGAAATTTTGGTCACGATTCGGACTATGACACTTTGGTTGTAAAGTTGCATTTCACTTTTAGTCTTGCAACGGTTTTTTGTTGTCTTTGGATTTTTCCACAACTATATTCTATTTCCGACCGGACTTCTGGTCAAAAATTCTTATTTAAACTTTAGACCAGATTTTTTTTCACCGAATTGAAAAAAATAAAAATCTGTCATTCAGTCAAATTTAGTAGCAACACTGCTCAATACGCTTACGTCTAGCTGTCGGAGAATCACTGGAAATTATTTTTATCAAAATGCAATATCTTCCGCAATCTAAACCAATTTTTAGTATTTCAAACTTTTATAGTTCAGACTCAATCCTAAGATAAAAGAAACTCGTACTTTGTTTTAATTGAAAATATTATTTTCGCAAAAATTGCGCAATAAATTTCACTTAACGGGCCTTAAAGCCAGCAAAACAATCTTCAAAGAAATGTGTTCCCATTTTGTAGTAACTGTCTGATTTTTTGTACACATATTGCGCATACAATTCATGTGAACATGCAAGACTAGAAGTAGCCATAGAATATAAAGGTGAAAATATAAAAATAAAAAAACCAACGCTCAAACCAGAGCAGATCGTCCAAATTGTCCCACTACGGCACATCTGGTAAGAGTAAGTAAAAAAAAAACACCTGCGAGTCAACCGCCTCGATGACAATCCGCATCCCCGCCAATGCCTCCGATTAACAAATTTAGTACACCAGCACAATCGTAATTCGTATCCCCCTCATTACCAGCTGAATCAGGAGAAAATTCCTCCATGCGATTGCGCAGTGAAGGCTTGTAAACTCTAAAGTTTACGATCAATTTGCCCGATCCTTATCGAGTGTCTGGTTACTCTGCGATCAACCAATCATTATCACGCACTCACCACCATCATTCGGAAAGACTGTAATACGAATAAATTTGCCGTAAAGTCGATGAGAAATGTGTTGCACATGAAGAAGTGCACGCGCAACATTTCGCGCTCTGCCCTGAGCATCATCTTTTAATGGGCGCAGGCAACATTGTGATGGCTGCCAACGGAGCGAGAGGGGGCAGCCGCATTGGCTAATCAAATCAGAATAATTCGGACTTCGCTAATAAATTACAGATAACCGCGTTGGTAAGCGGTATAAACTTGACAAGTTACGATCCTTGTGCGGGCAGATTAGTTGCGGCCTTAAAACGCATATAAAATTATGACCGAACAAATTATAATTGGATTTGTGTTGCCAGCACGGAAGATGGAAGAGCGCACGCAGAATCGCGCTCAACTTGGGATCACCCAACTGAAGCGAGTGGTTAAACAGGAGATCCTGCTAGAGTCCTCGCTGCAGTATTTTGGTGAGACTGCGATTAAACTGTTTGCTTCATTCAACAGCAATTTGCATGCACAACTCCCGATATTAACAATTAAAGCGGCCGACACGAGTGTGTTCATAATTAACGCCTCCATTCGCATGTCAAACGCTCTCGCAACTGTCCAAGTGTCCACTGTCCAGAGTTGTCAACAAGATTATGCTACACCATCCCCAGGAGAACGTCGAAGACTGAACACACTGCAAGGCCAATCGCCGAATATGCATAATTCTGTGTGAGACGTCAAGCCGCCTTAAGCCCTATCGGACATGCGAAAGTGTGAAATTGCGTACAACAAAGGATTAACACTTGCGAGAAGCGGGCTTATGCAAATAACGTGTGTCCATCCATCCCGTGGGGATAAGCAGCCGTCGCGCAGTTCGTACACTGGTTGACCGTTGAAATGCACATGAATTCGAATAATTTTCCCGTCATGGACGAAGGTCTTTTGTAATTATCAAAAGTGATTTTCAGGAAATCGATTTGCATTGACACCTTGCGCGCATACGGTGACGCCGCACCGCCAAATTGCTCAACCGGAAATGAGTAACGAATTCGAATGTCCTGGAGGGTTTTTTTTTTTTTTCTTTTTAATTTACCTAATGCAAGCTTCAGTCAATTTGACCAGCTCCAACCACCACCGAGGGTTGGCATTCAACTTCAATTGAATTGAATGCGGCAATCGCCCGAGCGATATTTGTCAGCCGATTGCATTGTTAGTGCTCGATGTCAAAGTTCAATTTTGACAGATGTCGACATGTGAGCAGCAGAAAATCTCATTTCGTGGACAAACAATAATTAAATATTCATGGGAACGGGGGAGAAGGCAAGGACTTCAGTCTGCAGAGTTTTAATAAAATTGATGTTCAACGCAAACGTTCTTCGTTCCACAAACGAAATCCACACACACACAAGCGTTTGTTCTTTTTACACTCAATGCGGGGGAGTATATGCTCCTGCTCCTTGTATGCTAAATTATGTATGCACATTCCAAAATGGCAAATTTCGACAAATGGCATGTGTCTTGTGTGTGTATGATTAAATGTGCGCATGCATTATGAATTGGCGCGGCAAAGACAACGACGAAGAGTGGATCCTTCATGGAGTTGAAAGTTCCAAAATTTAAAACGAACGAAGATATGAACTTGGGTTTTGGGATAAATATTTACTCGGGGGTTCTTTGGCGTCTTCCGCCGGGACCGAGAAATGTTGCCCTTATGCCGCCGAAAGGATTAAATAATGAAAATGGGACGCAAGTTCTGCTTTCGGTGGGCTATTTGGGAGTATTTCAACTTGAAGTTGCTCATCGGTTTAATGTAATTGCATGGATTAATAACAGATTCGAATGTGAATTTTAATGGCGAGCTGCGTGTGCTGGGCAAACAAAGAACTCACATGAAAGGATTTCGTTATCCCGAAGTAATAATCGAAGTGGCTTGAAACGTATGTTTGTTTTGCGGCGAGTGGATTTTTTTTTGCAATCCCATCGACCAGTTTTGGTCTCAAAAAATGCGCAGAATTGCTTTTCGTATTCGGAGAAGTCCCAATCAACCCGATGGATTGCTTCAATTTTAATTGCAAGATCCATCCAATCACAGGAAAGCATTCCGAAAATTTCTTGATAAATATACCACAGGCAAACTGAGAGATAAATAAAAGTCATATTTGGTTAGCAGGGGATTTAAATACGTTCTTTGGGAAATGCATTTGATGCCTAGGTGTCATATTTACTTGTAAGGAATTCGTTTGCCACATATTCAATAGGACCTTCCTTAAAATATGAAAAAATGGCAAAAGTTGAGCTACTTTTTTATGGTGTCCGCAATAAGACCATATAAAAATAGAGCTCGAGCAGAAGAATTGACACTGACAGCTTGTTCGGGCGAATTTTTCTTTCGCAGAGTGTGGCTAAATGCAGCTGTCTAGTAATTGTGCATTCAGCCGTTTTAGTTTGACCTCAGGAGAAGCCATCCGCCATTATTATATCTAGGATCTAGCGATATGTGATTATATGTATTAAAAGTAATTATCCTTATAATTAAATTTAAATAAGAATTTAATATTATTATTATTAACTGAAAAAGCAGTTCATATGACCGATCTAAGCCAATCAAAACTGACCCACATCAAGTCGGATAGCTGTCACATTTACTAAAATAGGTACTAGAATTATCCCATTCTCTGAGCTCTTTCGTTACAAGTAGGTAACTGCTCGCTACTTGTTAGTTTGCAGATTTTCTCTTATTCTATCAGGTTCGATGAGGCATACCGCGGTGCTAATAATAATTTTTTGTGTCCGGGCTAAATTTTTCGAATTCAAAAATTTTGGAGCTGTGAGCTTCCGTAAATTTAATGTCGAGACTAAAATTTGATAATATTACAGCGCAATGTGAACAGTAAATTGTTATTTTTAGCATATATTAAAAAAGCTTTTTAAATAACTGATCGGACCGCCGATTTTTTACTATAGAAAATAATGCAATAAAAATGTCCCGCGAATTAAAGTAGGTATTCTTACCGCGAACTGTCAAACTTAATTCCACAATTTACAAAACATATAGTCGAGGGCCAAAAAATTCGTACGTACCTACCCTTAAATTGTAAATCGCCACTAGAAACTGATCCGGGGACGAAGAAAAGTGATCCTGCCTGTCTATGGACTTCGACTAGTGGGGTTGCCCTTTCGTTAAAAATTCAACCAATTCGAAAAGCATTTTCATAAAATTTATTATTTCGATTGACAACTGACAAAATTCTTTCAAATATATTAAATGCAACAACTGTTTGGTAGTCAAAAATGTAGCGGGAAGGCCTGAACAAAAAACAGAACCGGTTTAGAAATGACAAAAGCAATTAAAAAAACATCAAATAAAAAATAAAACCGCGGTAAAATGCAAACGACACGACTCTCAATTATCCACACATCTGTTCCTATATTGTTGTTAATTTTATTTGACTTCTTGCCCATTTACAGCAATTCATCCAATCAATTCGGTTATCTCTTCAAACTTATAAATAGCTTTCTAATCATTGTAAAGAATCTATTTTCTCTGGATATACTGTGAGCGAACTGCTCAAGAAGAGTAAGCCTATAGGCATATTATGTTTCATGAAGCAGTTTATTGTGTTTTGTTTGATTCCTGTCAACTTTCCCTGAAATTCTTAAAGCCCAGCGGAAAACTACTCGCCACTCGTTACTTTGTTAAATTTCTTAGTTTTTCTTCAATTTTTCGCAATAAATTTACTTGTTTAGAATGTGTTTGATTAAAACCAAGTATGACTACCATTCCATTGCAGATTATAATCGCTCATCAACTACGAGACTTCATCGTGCTCCTGCGGTCTGCAATGGCTGACACCGGAACCAATTTTGGGCAAGAAACACCCGTACATGTGCAGTCAGTTTCAACCGATTCATGAGTGTTCTGTTTTACCCTGTCAAGATGCTCCGACTGTCGAGTGCAAGTACAACGCAACCGTTGAACATCCGAAGGCGTTTACCTCCCTTATGAGCGCAATCATTGTAAAGAAATCCCCAGGACTATAGCGACCTTTCAACAAACCTTACCCTTACCAGCATCCTTGTGGGCAATTGCACTGGGCGATCTGGTTTCCCTTCCACTCGGTCCGAACTCCAATTTCTGGGCCGAAGAAGGAGTTATCAAGGCCAGTGCCAAACAGCTCTCTAAAACCTCTTCTCGTAAAAGTAGAAACTCTTCATCGTATCAACAAAACGCTTGAAAGGAATTTCAGTAAAGTTGTTCAATGACCAACACCTGTTCGTATGCCAGTCTGCGTATCAATCCATACGCTCTGCCGCACATGGGCGTCTGAAATGCACTCCATCGCAAGCAACAATTAAGTGCGTAAAATATCGCGGCAGCTATAAGCCCTAGCAAACAGTTCACTATACCCCAGACCCAATAAATGAGCTCTCATCGAAACAGCCTAATAAATCACACACCGGCAACTAAACAACTGACGGTTGACCTCAGAATTCATCACTCCTAATGGAATCGCCCGATAATCCTCTTTCAATCTGCTCGGCAAAAGGATTCCGATGTTTTATTGTTGTTTAGTGTGATTTGAGAATATTTATTTTAAAAACCAACGTCAACAGCACAAATGCGCATTCTTCTCCACAGTGCACCACACTCCAGCGCCTCACTGATGTGCGCCGTGCCGCATCAATCTATTTCTGTCCAATTCCATTAGCTGACTAAATTTAGGAACCATGCGTTGCGGTGTTCTACGATTTTGACAGCAAGCCATCAACATTATCATCTATAGCGTTGTTAAAAACATATACACTCGTTTGAACACCATCGCCGTCGTCGTCGTCGTCATCGTCGTCATTGGAATATATTTATAAGCGAGCGCTGGGTAAAGCCGCAAAGTGTTATATAGGCTGCATCAAAAATGCATCCTCAATGCTCAGCTTATAATGGATCTGGCAGATAATATGCGTGGGGTGGGGGGTGGTGTGGGGATGGAATCATATTTCCAATTTGATTTTCGGTGCAAAATCGACAACGACACCCTTTTTATGGCAGCGCCCACCCGCTTTATGACTCCGCGCCGCGCACGACTCCATCTGTCAAAGGGAAATATTCATCGAGCGGATATTGATGGTGGAAATAATGGAACTGCATGTTGTTATAAATTCCATACGGCAAATGGAAAACACGCCGTAGAAGAGGTACGAGTAGATGGGATGCTGTTCGTGTTCACTCTCTGCACTGCGGTTGGTATGGTGTCATGGTTATGCACCACGTCAATTTGGCCGGCTCGAAGCTGGAATTTCTAAACTTAATGGATTTCCGTTAAATAACAGAAGCATAGCCCGAAGTGAAATAATACTTTTCCTTCTCTAGTGCGGTCGGGGTTTTTCTTTTTTTATTATTTTCATTTTCTTTCTCGTGTATACAATCGGATTCATGTGTTCTTTGCATCCTTGCACCCTTATGTGTTTTTTTTAACATTGAAATGGCGTTATAGGTTTGGTAGGAGCTTTAACAAAGGGACCTGCTTCCGGGTAGACCCTCGAAATCACTATAAATCTTCAGTTATTCCAGGTGCATTGTGCATGCGCTGGTGTGATGACAAAACAAGTAAATTTATGAGCGGCGCATATGGGCGAGTTGAAAGCTTTGTAGAACGGGTGCTGTAGCAGAGTTGCTGCTTTACGTGTTTCCGTTTATTTATGACAAAGAGTCAAAGAGTCTCCATGGCTGCCATCGGTAAGCCTAAGCATTGAAGCGCCATTAATTCGTTTGACATTTCTGTTGGACAAGGGAAGAGATCCCTCTTGTCGCAAAAATATAGATAAGCACAAGTGAACAAGCTCAAATGTGAAGTCATGAACTTAGCAATACGCCTTCACATTGAACACTTCTTGTGGTATGTGACAGAAAATGCAATACACAATCTTATCTTAATTTTCGTTTTCATTTAAAACCAGGCCTAACCAGTCACCAGTTTGAAGGCACATTCTAAAATTGGCTACAAAATTATCTCCATTTATTGAATAGACTTAAATCTTGCAAGAAATTTGCGTCCAAGGCTGTAGGAGTAGAAGGTTGTTTGTTCTTAGCTGTCACTTCATAAAAATTTGCTTAAAGTGAATTCCCCAAACTGTGTTTAGTTTCTAAAATTGTAAATTTTTGCCAAAAATGTTGGGTAGGACCCGCTCTTAGGGTGGTACTAGTTGCAGGTAGGTTACAAAGTGGTTATAATGGACTAAAAATTAGGCACCAGTTTTGAAGTCAGAGTGCTTTCAGTAAGTATCAAATAATCTCTTCTAATACACGATGACTATAGTTTTCCGTAATTACTATTATAGTAAACTAGCTGACCCGGCGAACTTCGTTCCGCCCAAATTCGTTAATGTAGGTAATGAAATTAATAATTCCGAGCTTTCGCTTCATAT
Source organism: Cheilosia vernalis (assembly GCA_949126925.1). Classification (NCBI taxonomy): domain Eukaryota; kingdom Metazoa; phylum Arthropoda; class Insecta; order Diptera; family Syrphidae; genus Cheilosia; species Cheilosia vernalis. Next base: position 12,891,866 of record OX421362.1, read on the forward strand.
AATCCGGTCGATTAAAATTCTTTATTGAACAGTTATATATTAAGCGATTTACTAGTCGGTCGCTTTTTCACTGAAGTGCTTTATGGTACACAACATTTTTCGTTCCATTTACACATGAGTACGCCACATGCAATTGACCACGTGTTATTGTCAATTTCGGTCTCGAGATTGGACGACTGCACGTTGTTAAAATAATTTAAAGAATTTAAAATAAAATAATTTTTGTCGTATTATAAAGTCACACACCTCGTTTCTCAATTTTATTCATAGTGCTTTTCCCCATACAAACTTTCATACCCTATTTAGTCATTTGTTTTCGAGACGAAAGGCAGCCTATGTCCTTTATTGAGCCCAAACGAAACCATTAAGCCAAAGATCGTTAAAATCCAACAATCCGTTATCGAGTTGTGCGCGCACACACGGACTTAATTGTCTTTTATATACACTAACGGACCCCAGCCTGCTTTGCTAGGCGTTAAAATTTAATTTTTTTCAAACTACATATTTTGCTTCGTTGAGTCAAGGAGCTTCGATAAATGTTTATGAACGAAGTTTTCCAAGCTTTATAACGAATATCATGCGATAAAATGCAAAATTTCGTCGAAAAATTCAAATCTTTCTCGTTTTTCCGAGTTTTCCACTAAGAAATTTCTATTTTTTCCATTTGAAAAGCCACTCGGGAACAATCGCACATAAGATTCCATAAAAAAATCAATTTTAGATTTTTAAAAATTTCCGACTTTTCCGGGGGGTTATTCCAAAATTTTCTTTCGTAAGAACCTTCTCCTGATGGTAATTACGAATAACTGGAAAAAAAATTTAACCAAATCGGCCCAGCCGTTCTCATTTTTATATATAGGTATATAGATTATGTGGCTTAGGCTTTTTGGGGAATGAGTGTCTAAGGGTCGTGTTAAGGAGAAGCTCTTGACAGCCCAAAATATTTTATCTCCGGTTGTAAACGATTTAATATATATTTTCAGATCTAAAATAGGAAAAGTAGGTCCTCACACCTTGCTTGAACTCGCGAAGGTTCCATTATGTCACTTGATGTATAGGAAAAAGGTAGGTGCTTAGTCTGGAAGGATTTTGAGTTTATCGAGAAAGTATTCTCTCAAGAATTGCATGTGGCTTAAGGCCCCCAAGTTTCTCTATTTGAAAATATAGTTATTCGTTCCACCATGACCAGAATAGACTGTTAAAAGCTTTTACAATATATTCTACTAAATATGAGACATTAAAGGCTACAGTACTGGCTTTTCGAAGATCCCTTTCTTGATGTTCAATGATGTCGATTCTCGGTCTGGGTCAGCTTTTGAGTTAAATCATTTTTTGACTGATTGCCTTCCAACCAATCTCTTCGAATTTGCCCAATCATCATTACCCATACCATGTAAATTTGAAATAAATAAACAAAAACAACACTACAACGAATATGCCCACTTGCAGGGAACACATTCTATAATTATCCCACGTCATCGTAAATCACATGAAATTACTCGAAATAATTTCCGCCCAACAACCATATAAACACACGTAGGCCCGATGGTCATCGTTCGAGGTCATCCTTGCACGCGAATCTCAAAACTATTACCCAGTCACTTCCTGGCTTATGTCCGATACAGTACGCTTTGTGTATAGTATAATAGTTGCCATCTGTTTATCGAGCGTACATCTCCAATAGAACGGTATGCTTGTCTGTCGCTCGTTAATGTTGCCACGACACGCGGCAATCCCCTACACATGTGGTAAAAGTGTGCCAACACTAATAAAAAGACAACCAACATCAATGATGTCCTTCGGGGGCATCAATTGAGCAATATGACGTCAGTATAAATTAAAGTCAGTGTGTGCAGTTTATGCCAGGAAGGAGCCTCACCTAGATCCATCAAGGTGAATCATTATCCGTCGACCGTCGCACATCGTGCAGTCTTCCAGCTCACCCGCTGTCTATTTTAAGGGAAGCATAAAACACGTCCCGGGTGGAGGAAGGGTTGTTTCATCGGTTTTCTTGTTCGACTTTTCAATGAAACGGAACTGACGCCCAAACTAAAGCGACCGCCACACGCGATGTATAATTATGTATACGCTCCCTGGTGGTTCTGCTTTCTTTTTTTTTCGTATAGTGTCCTCCTTTTATGTTTGTTTTTGTTTTTTTTTTTTGTAGCTATTGCCGTGCATCAGACGGAAAGCTAACAGCAACGAAGTTGAGAAGTCATTTGTGGACTACGGGAGGGTATCACACCCCTAAAGGTAAGTTGGTCTCATTTACCCTGATCCGCCCGGTTTATTGCTTTGTAATTATGGTCATTAAAAGAATGGCTGTCACTGATGTGTAGTATTGGACAAAAAGTTGTAATATTAGCCATTGGCATAGCCATTGAAATTATATTACGGGTGTAGTTGAGATAGGACTGTCTTTGAGCTGGCTCCTGAGAAGGGATTCTCTTCCTGATACTCCCGTGGATGGGGAGTTGTGGTACATTTCACACTTTTACAGGAAGTCCAATAAGGCAATAGTTTCTGCGACTATTTTCACCATTAGACTCTACGCGGTTATCAAGGGTTAGGCAAATGTTTCCAGGCTGATGAAGTGGAGAAGACAGCTCGTATTTTATCATACATCTTCAGTCTTGGTATGGTTTTATTGTAGAGAACTGGCTGTTAATCACATTAAATCGAATCAATGCGGACATCAAACCCAAAAACGCAGTTGACCAACCCAATCATTTGTTTGGCAAAACCACTCAAGTTTATCTAGTGTACGAAGATCATGAGGGATCGAAATGTGCAATAAGTTCCTGATCTTCCAGCCGTATAGCAAATCTTGGATCCAGCTTGATTGATGGTAAGGTCAGGCGGGAGTATGAAGACTAAAAGTAGCTCTTATAAGAAATGCGTTGTGGCTTTGTCTACAGGACATGCCTACTGGGGGTGATCGTGCATCCGATTCGACGAATGCGACGAATGAATGCCGTTCAACGAGCCAAGAACATCTACATCGAAAAGTTTTAGCTCAATCTTTAAACTTATATACTTCGTGGCAGAGACGCTCCATAACGCATTTTCCCACGTAAAATGAATAATTTTTTGTTGTATCTGACGATATTTCTCGTTCCAATAGCAGGTCCCCGCCTCATTATAATCGACTGATTAAAAATAATAAACTCGTGCGGTATCACAAACTGAATCACTCATTAATACACTATCTGTGAAATTTGAAATAGAACGTGAGCAAATTACCGACAACCCCTGCATGATACTCATATTGTAATTAAAGACCAATTCCTGATTAATTACCGCGAAATGAACATAAATTACCAGCTCTGTTTACAAACAAATAATTTGTGGAATAACCTGAAAGCCCCATAACTCGGTCAGTGTGAATTACAACCAACCTACCACCCACTAACTGCCGATGAAATATTTAATTGCATTCCGAACGTATGATAATCAAATTTTGGGTTGAGTTCGTCAAAGGAAGCCCGCCATCCGGCACCACACCGCCACCGACTATAGTACAGATTAATTTTATTATTTCATCAAATATTTGCACAATGATAACGAAACACACACTTGTGGCTTCCGATTTCGATGCGACCGGTTTTGGGCTATCAATTGCCCAACATTGACATATTGTCCTAAACCGCACTGATAAGCCAATCAAGATAACCCGCTAGGGCCTGATGAATTCGCACGCGGATGGCTGTACTATGGTGTATAGCGACGCGATTGATGAGGGCGAATAAATCATCGACTATTTAGCACAACCCTTGCCGCACAATACTTTATCGTACACTCTGTGTGTCGGCTGGGATCGGCTGGAGTGAGGTGACATATGGCAGCTTGGGTGGGATTAATAAAATTTATTGCGGGGAACCGAAAATCACCATGTAGGAGGCTTTATCATTTCGAGTCGGTCGAGAGTACGGTTATTAATGATTGCTTATGAATGATTTCGAGTGTGGGGACCTTGTAAATCTCAGGGCGAGACTTGTAATGACACGACGAGATAGGCAGCGAGCGAGTTATCGTTTTTTTTTTTGTATTTAGCACATACTCGACGCAATATGGTGTAGAGAGCAAAAGGGGAGTCCTTCGTTAATTGAGTATGATTGATTTGAGTTCGGAATTGAAATCCTGATTTTCCGACTCTGTGCGGTGTTTGATTAGCATTGGAATCTTGTTACGGAAAAATTTGCAAAGTTGGTAAAGAATGTTGTTTTAGAAGGTCGAAACATAGCAGAAACTACGTGAAGGGTTAAATGGTATCCATTGTTATCTCTTGCAGTGGTGACGTGACCCAATATCGTGCTACTTGACCCCCTAGACTTTTTCTTGTCAATATCAATAAACTGCAGCCAACATAACAAATGCCGTGTCGCTCAAATTCAACTGGATCTATGCAACAGAGTCGTCATTTCATTTCAACATCGACCCGTCCTTATTGAAAAATCCTTGGGAACGCCTTTTCAATTTTAAGGTTCCAGCCTTATATTATTATTTCTAAAAGCCTGTACACCGATTTCCTTATATTTTAACAATACGTAGACTTAGGCCACGCACTGAGCGGCAGAGCGGCAAAAATCTGAGCAGCAATCAGAAGCGGCAATTGGCCATTAATTAGCGGAAATTCTTGAGCAAATAGTTGTCAAGATGTCGTTGTAGAGTGCTGCTCGCCGCAGTCTTTCACAAGAAGGTCGTTTCAACATTTACAAAATTATTTTAAGTTTAAAAAAAAAGAAGATTTGGTGTTCATCCAATAGATCGAAAAAGGTCAGGTTATGGCGAATTCCACCATTTGTACAAGTTCATCCAAAAGAAGTCACCCGATATTGTTTTTGGCTCTCATTTTTTTTCCAAACGATTTCGATTCTGTCTTTTGATTTTGTTTATTTGAACCTTTAGAATTTTAGTGGTCAAGTCGAGAAGAGATGGGCGCCGTCACAATTGATTGCCATACGGGCTCGTTTTATGGGATTTTTCATCACTTTCGATGAGAACTTCGGGCGACAGATGCTTGCACTCGTGTCGAATGTTGTCCTTGAGAGCTTCTAGGGTCTCATGCTAACGTAAAACATAAACACGGCACTTCAAGAAACCCCACAAAAAAGTCTGGAACGGTTAAATCGGGCGATCTTGCGTGCCAGTGCAAATCGCCAAAACGAGACCCGGGAACGACGCCTTCAGAATATCGGTTGTGGCTCAGTGAGTGCCGTAGCTCCGTCCTGCATGCAGGACATGCCCTTCAGTCCTAATTCGTCCAATTGCTGCTGAAAAAAACTCGGTTAACATGGCCCTATAGCGCGCACCGGCCACTGTTGTCGTTTGACCAGCGGCGTTTGCGAAAAAAAAAAAAAAATGCCCGATGACTCCTCCAGCGTCAACATCGCACCATGCAGTAACTTTGAGCGGGTGTAATGGCTCCCCGTGCATTACCTACTCGTGGATTTTCGGTGTCCCAGAAGCGATAGTTTTGCTTGTTCCCGTACCCGCTGAGGTAAAAATGAGCCTCATCGCTCATTATGATTTTGGTCTAAAAATCGATAGACACGATTATTCCGCGTTCTTGGGGAGTGTATTTTTTGCATTTGCAAAAATTAGAGCATCTTCCAATAGGGCAATCTCTTTTGGCCCATGTTGTATTTATAACAATCTTCGCCAACATGAAGACCGATTCAGGTAATTTCTACGTATTTCAATACAATCGTTTAATTTGCTGCTAGAAAAAGTTCGTACAAAAATTAAAAAACCGGCCAAGTGCGTGTCATTCGCGCACCGAAGGTTCCGTATTTAAATTTAATTACCTACTTAATATTTTTACTCTCAAAAATTACTCGCACATGAAAATGAATCTCATTTTCTAATTATTACCTAGTACCCAACCCACGCCAATTTTCCATTCTGTATGCGACCTGTCCCAATTAAAAACTATTGACTAAAAATATGCTACTTTTATTTTGCTGTATTCCCCAAAAAAATGTATTATACTCGCCAACGAAATTATGAAGCGGCAGCCCTGGTGTATGCCACCAGTGACATTCTTCTGCCTTTGATGGGGTCAATTGTGCACAACTGCGTAGTAGAGATTAGAACATTTATGAGAGCAACGTATTTTACATGGTAAAATTATCTTTTTTGAAAATATCTTGTAAACTATTAACTTTTCGGCAAAACAGTATTCAGCACATATATAGATAAGAACATGATCTACAAAAAAGGAATTTTATGTATTTTTTTGTGAGTCAAGAAATAAACCGTTTTTTGGGCGAATGAAAATATTTTTTTCACCAGATTACTAATCCAAAACCAATCGATGTATTCCTTCCATTGGTATTTGTCGTTTAACTAGAGGTTATACCGGATGTTGTGTGTAAATTTTAGCCTCCTATGTCAATCGGTTCTTGAGATAGACCTGGTAACAAAATTGGCTTAGTGGGTTCGGACAGACAGACAGACAGACGGAGAGACATCCGAGCGAAACTAATAAGGTTACGTTTTTTCCCTTTGGGTACGGAACCTTAAAAACGAAAGAAAGCTATTTCTACTTATTTTAGATAATTCAAATTTGTTTTTATTATTATTTAAACTTTGCGTTTTGATTGTTTAAAAACATAAATAATGCAGGACGGTTTTTAACTTTTGCCATCACGATGATTTTTTGCCGTTCTGCGACCGCGTGGCCACAAGCACAACCACAACGCACAACCATAAAATTTCATGTTTTAAATTTTGTTTGCCGCTCAGATTTTTGCCACTCTGCCGCTCAGTGCGTGGCCTTAGCCTTAAACAATGTTGAAAGTCTGAAGGAGTTGTCAGATTTTCACCATCAGCCCATTAGATCCACAGCTCCCACCCAACACCTCCGAATAATTTATTAAAATTCATTCATATCGCTGGTACTCCCATTCTCGAATATACCCATCCAAGGGTGGCGAATTTTCAAAACAATGCCTACATCAGTGTAATCACTCTTCGAAACAGTTTTCCTATGAAAACAATAGCCGCACGTCCGCTCTATTCACAAATTAAGCCGAGCTCACGACCAATAGCTGAAGAAGCATTCGCAACCCCATGCGCTTGACTGCAAATTAAAATTCAAAACAAATGTCACATTCATTCCCCGTCCAAACAACCGAGAGAACTTGTCCATCAAATTAATGATGACAAGTGATTTTTGTTCACAGATCCACCTATACAGTCAGAGAGATAATCATTTGACTTTCAGTAATTAAAACGCCACCATTCGTAAAGAATGCATCCTTATAAAGTCCTTACAACGGAGTCAAGAGTGCGTGTGCCCCTTTTTCTATTCAGCCAACACAGCTTTTCAATTACTAATTGTCCTGGGTCCTGTGTGTGTGTTGTGCCGTGAGCTAAAAATTCTTCTCATCCCATGGAATCCCGCATGTCGCATTGTTGTTATTCATCTACACTTTGCTGCGCACGTATGCCATTTGTCGTCCCTTCGCGAATTTTACACAGCTTGACAATAAAAATCGGTAAAAAATTACATTCTCCATCCACACCACCCCATGTACTGCTCAACATTTTGATTACGATTATGTATCGTCTCAAGGAGTATAGAAGAACACAACAGCAGCACAACAACAACAACTAAAAAAAACACCATTGTCGTCCTTTCTATTTATTTGCGATTATTATTATTATGCTTGTCCCCTCAAACGCCAAAGTAATTGCTGCAGTGAGTAGGTGGGCTGAGTTGGAGGATGTATATTTAGGTTGGGTGTCTATGTCCTACAGCAAGAGATTTTCGACTCAGTCCGTAGCAGCAATCCCTGCACAATGGACACAGTTGAATACACACACGAACACCGTTCGTTGCTGCAGTCAGGCGCATTCACTAACCAAACCAGTGTCGAATAATGTCGCATTCAATTCGTCCTGAGTGACTTCAATTCTATACAGCATTGTTTGCGAGTGGAGGAGATGTCCTCCCCCGCACTCGGCGGCAACACAACAAATTAACGTCCATATGGCAGGATTAAAAAATTTCCGTTTGGTGTGACACAATTTTTGTGTTATTCTTCGTCTTGTCGCTAAAGAAGGCGAGTGAAGCCTTTGTTCGTGGGACATCAAACGGAACAAAACATTGAAAAAGAAAACAACAGTTTTATGGTGCGGTATTAAAAAATGTATATTTAATTTTGTTGTTGTTGTTTTTAAATAGAATTCTTAGTTTAATGGAAAAACATTAATATTATACAAGTTAATAAATTAAATAAGAAAAAAAAAAAGAATACAAAAAATAGCGCAACTAACCTAGCGAAATACAAAACGGTACATAGCAAGCTAATAATATATCAAGAGCAAAATAAAGGATGGCTTGGACATTTTTTTTTGGGAATGGTATGAGGGAGGGGGTGGTGTATTATTTAAGTAAGTATGGTATCACGTCATGGTTAATATAGGTTAAACCAATTATTAAGGATAATTTATTGAAGACTGGCTTGTGTGTACTGTGATGCGGTTTATGTTTTCTCCTTTAGAAGAGCCACCAGGTGATTCTTTTTCGCCTTCTCCGATTTGCTGTATTCATCTAGAAACTGTGTGAACAGACAGAGTGTGCTTTTTCATTACAAAAACAAGGATAGTGAAAGGTAAACTCACCTCTAGACTAAAGTCACGAGAGATCACTTTGCGTGCGTCCTCGTTTTGGAACGTTATAGTGACTAGGCATGGATAGATGACAACATTGAGGTGCTCAGGTAGTTTGGTTAAGCTCTTTATTATTATGGAACTCTGTTCCGAGGTTAAGAGGTCCTGCAAGGAAATTTAATTAAAAGAGAAAAACATTTCAAAAGGGTAAGGTATACACGGAGATGCTATACTGTGGGGTAAAGAGGAGGATGTCCCGCAATGAAATTATGGTCTTTGTGGGGAATTATAATGGACTCAGGAAACCCCTTTAATCAATCAAAATATGGTAAGTCGGGTAAAAAAATAACAAATAGAAATGTAACTTGTTTTTTATGGCAACTATTTCGCATTCAGCGGAAAAAAATCTAAGTGTAAAGAGGGCTATAGATGAGACGATTCGGATCGACGTTGCCAGCAGAAAATTACAAGTTGTACATCCAGGTGGTACCGCTGACGAATTTCGAAGCAAACTGTTATCTACAACTCTATCTGCGTTATCTACAACCTTTAGTAGTATTTCGTTTCCACTTTGCGATTCATTTGACAAGTGCGTGGCCAACCATAGTAGAAAAAAAGTTAACTATGTGAAGGTAAATTAATTCGAGACTCCCTTTGCCCTTAGCTGTAATTTAGCACAAAAAAGTCTTCAAAAATATTAATTTCTTTCTCAGAATTGAGTAGATGCGCTGTAAACAATTAATGCACAAGACATGATTTTGCCAACAAACCACGCTAGACGCAAGTTTAAAATTATTGAACTTGCTGGTTTTATCCATGTTATTTGTAAGCGTGTCCCGTGTTTTGTTTTCAAAAATACTGCAAGTTGGAAAACGACACTTTAAGTCGAAGTGTGATTGTGAACTACAAAATCTGTAAAGTTTGGTCAAAGTTGACTGACTGACTAACAAATCTGTCAAACGCTAAAAAGGGACAGCTCTTCTGGAAAACTGGGCACCTTTGAAGAAATTGGATAGAAAACTAAGGTCCAAATTCTCGATACTGTAAAACTAAGCAAGTTCATGGCTGCGAACGTGTAGTTGTCGGCTTGCGCATTTAGAGTATTTCAGTTACCTGACGACGAATGATATAGGTCCATCGGGCCTCACCTGATCCACATCATTTGCCATTCGATATCTTTCTATACGATAGTAACGTCTGTGGTTAACACTTCAAACCAACGAAACGTTGCACACGTTCCAGACCTATATTCTCTTGCCACATTTCAGTGAATAAACCAAAACAATATATGGAAGCATCAAAGCTTTCTCAAGAACGATAAACTTAGAAACTTCGGTATCTAAGGACGAAACTGCGATCAAATGTCATGAGGAACTTCTCTTCTCTAGGTTGATAGCAACTCCAAAACCAGTCTTTTTGGAGGTCGAGTCAGAAAACTAGATTGATTTCTGACCAGTTTGACACGTCAAAGTGTTGTGGGCCTGACCGTCAAACTCGGTTTGTTCTGCAGTAAACGTCATGTTTTAAGGTAAGTGGCCAATTTCTTTTTCAAGTATGAAAATAATAATGGAACTTAGAATAATTTCGAACTCACTTCACTAGCTGGTGACTGTCATTCACAATGGTAATGCAAAATGCTCCACAATACAAATTAGTCCATTTTTGGTGGGTTTATAAATATAGTCTCCCACACACTCCTTAGCTTATAACAAATTAATTAGCACCATAAACTTACCTGATGATTTTTATTATTTGCACAGAAGAAACCGATTGTTGCAATTAAATCGATGATCACAGCTTGGGTTTCGCTATTCTTACTTGCCGAGCATTTATTTCCGCAATACTTCAGCAATATGGTCACAACGTCAAGGAATTTCAACGAAAGCGACTCTCCCGAAAGCACATCCTGCAAATAAAAGACCAAGAACCAAAAATTACGTGTGTATATTTGCCAATTATTAGCTTTGCAAAAAAAGAAACAACAAAGTCCTGCCAATGTCCTAATTAACGAAAGTAAACAAAAAAGGGTTTGGCTATTGCCGAATCGAAGGAAGAAAAAATACGTCGTCCATTTCAGAGATCTACCCCTTCTGGGGGAGGTGTATTGAATTATCCGCGTTTAATTTGTTTGAAGAAAGAAACCAAAGGAGCCAATGCAAACAACCACTGGGAATACAATCCTTTGGTTTACACTAGTAAAAGAGTTGTTTTCTCGGTAAATTTTTTTTTTCTCCCATCTTTTCCTTTTTCCCCATTATCCCTGGTCATTATAAGGAAAATAAGGACGAACAAAAGTGGACATTAGGCGGAGGTAATTTGTTTGATTTCGGAATTAGTGTAAATACGTTTTACTTTAATTTATCTGGAATTGTGACGTTTAAATTGGAAAGTTGATCAGCCGATGGGAATAGCCTCTACTGGATGAAAAGGTTGCAGAAAAATTCCAGCTGCCAGTTGATAATATAAACCCTTTTACTAATAGATACCGTCGGAGAAAACTTTAGACCCGAACAAATTATTTATGCCGACACAATTTTTCTTGTATGCGTTCCATTAAAAGATGCCAACATTAAATATTGACAGGCAACTGCTCCCCTTCCTATTTGTCTTTTTGGATAGAGATGTGTATAGCGAAACAGAATATACAAAAAATGTACAATCAATTCCCAGAATAGACAGATAGACAGATATCTGCAGCGTGGATTTCAAAAATTCGCCGCCGCCAACAATGAAGTGTGAGTGATTTGAAATTTTAATTACAACCCATTCAGAGCTGGAGTGGTTCATTATTAGCGCCAGAATAATGCCAACCATTATTAGAGTTGTAAGAATGGACTTAGGAAAGTTTATATCTACCTACCAAACAGAAACAAACAGAATATTTACGCCGAATGTCAAATATTTGCAAAAAAAAAAAAAAAAAAAACGCATCAATGGCATCAGTGGAAATCAGTCAGCCATGTTCCGAGGCAAATGGTACAGTGTGTTGTGGAAGTGGAGGGCGACTCAACAACAACCAACCAACCACAAATATTTTAAGTAACCAAACGATAGCATTTTACTAAATGCGTCTTGTTTTACATATAAAAAACAAATACAATTGTCCCCACAACTTTTGTGTTTTTTTACCAACGAGTACCTACTATTAAAAGCAATAATAAGAAATAAAGGCCCAGAAACAAACCATACAAACTGTTGACATTTCTGCAAAGTAAGTACCCACATAGTTAAAAAAATAAATCCAGGCGAAAAGTGATATTACTGTCGACGGATATGAGCTTACATGAGCTTACCATCCTTTACAGTAATATGACAAGTCACACATTACCGAAAAACTAACTTCAGTTGGAAAGTGCAAAAGTACATTTTACTTGTCAGCCCCACTGTTCCATTTCCAAGGGTTGTTTTCGCTGGCACAGTGCATTGGAATGGAAATAATATTATTAGGTTTTAATCAGTAGAGCTAACTTTTGCGCTCCTCAAACTAATATTTACAATTGAAAATTAGATTTTGAAATTGTGCTTTAATCATTTGTTTTGCGGCGCGCTCTATCCGCCTCATCGTTCCCTCCCCTGGCCAAAAGTAAACAACAAACCTAGAGATACGTACGCTTTTCATAGGGTGTGTGCACTGCATGTCTATGTCTATACCAACAACAGCGCATCATCCCTGATGCTTATGGTATCACTCGCTCTCGCCTCTACATCTATTTTGCCGTCCAACTTTTCAAGTGAACTTCAACTTTTGCGAAACGTGTAATTTGTTTGCGTTCGGGGCTGTGGTTTTTGTGTGCAAGCTTCCTTTCGGTTCGGAGCAATTGATTTGCTGTATGCGCACACCAAGTTGGAACATTTTGTCCAAATTGGCTAACTTTTCGCAAACAAATGCAAAAGATTTGCTCTCCTTCTTGCGGGAATAACTCGAAGAGAAAAGTTTTTTTTTTTGTTATTCATTCCGATGAGGCATTTGCATATAACACATCCTTTCAGACAATAGCCGCCCGAATGCAGGAAGAAAAAGTGTGCACATTCTATATCTGGATCTAGTCTTTTGACTCGTTACTCTTGGGTGGGAGACTATTAATTTAGACGCCGATTTTACGTTCGAAAAACCCCAAGAGAGCTGAGCAAAGATTGGCCTCGACCGGAGTCAATAACGCTGTCGTTCGCCGTGTGACCTCTCGCTCACTCAGGCCCATCCATCACTTTGCATGTGTGTTTGAAATTCAATTGCGGAGAGCTTATTTGCAAAACGATTGTTTGATAAATTTCCACATGGGGTGGGGGTTGTTATTTTTTTCCTATTCTCTTTTTCTGCCCTTTTTTCCTTGCGAGCAATGGAAAAAAATTCCATGTGTGTGTTTAGTCAGTCCCAGTGCGGAAAGAAGGCACTTATTGGTGAACTGGATCTGTGTGGTACTTTGAGTGTTTTCGAAAAACAACGAAAAAAAAATTGTAAAACCAAAACACTTGAACCGCACTTGGAAAGTAAAAGTTTATGTGGATCGTGTTTTTAATTCTGTCGGGCGACCTATTGCGACATTGGGACTCGGGACGGTTAAGTGCGTTCAAATGGACATCGGGGATACGGTTCTCAAGAGGTTGGCATTTGAAAAACAATAAATTTGAACGACTGGGGATTTGTTCCCACACTGTAAAAAGAACAACCAAAGTAATCTACGTTGCAGTAGGCAATTTTAATTTCAGCTACACCGGTAGTGTCTTGAAGCTTCTGATGTCTGTGAACACAACGATCATGCATTGGAAACTGCAATCAGCACATCTTCAGCGTTACTCGCTAGTATCGTGTTGTAATTCACGAACATTGTTAGGAACACGTATGCAAAGTCTGTGGGTCAACAAATGAATATACCTATGGGTTTAAAACGCCTCGCAAAAGTGCGGGTAGTTTTGAGCCTGACAATTCGTAAGACGCCTTTTTTATTTCAGTACAGTAGTGAAATCTATTATTGCGGCGGACAGAACCTTAAAAAGATTTCATTTCACATTTTTCTAACCAAGCCGAAATTTATTTGCAACAAATTACTTTAATTTCCTCATTATTCCCTACACCCTTAATTGCTTTAAATTTAGCTCCCTGTCCTCTCACACTTCAAGGCTTTTAGAAGAATATTATCTTGGGCCTTGTGTGGCGTTCAAAAAAACCTCCATTTTTCGCCAGACGCTAACCACATTTGGGGAGCAAACAGAAGTCAGACTTGGTCCAACTATTTTATCCCCTACCAGGATCACCGAAGTATATGCACCGCTCAGTTCGGAGGAGTTTTATTCTCAATTCAACAAAAAGCACTCCACAAAAACATGACACTAGCGCTAGCCCATTGTAATCTAAAAAAAGGACTCGCCTCAATATTCTATTCTCACCCTTCGACGATAAAAAGGAACCTCTCGACTCTAGGAAACCTCCATAAACAAGCATCGAAAATAGAAACCCATTATCCCCCACAATTGCTCGCATTTTTCCCAATTTAACGACTTTATTAACATCCTGCTGCACAAACAGCAAAGTACAACCATCAACCACTTTAGGCCATAAACGCCTAATCTTTCCCAGCAACAAAATTTGTAACAAACAATTTTCACAAAAACTTACCTGAAAAGTAGTTAAATCTAAAACAGCCATTGAGACGAGTAAATTAAAGGTAGCTGCCGCTAACGAAATCGTTCTCGGTGGAATGCATTCACCTGGAGAGTACAAAGAGAAGAAACAAAATCAAAAATATACCGAAAGAAAAAAAATCGAGAAGACGCGACGCTCATAAATTGATAAATTGCACCGCCGACGATAATCTCACGTCGTGAAGAATACCAGTTGCGACAGGCGCGACCAATTAACACCGGAAGACCCTCGGAAGCAGCCGAACGCAATGATGACTCACGAAATTACTCACCAATTGGCACCACACTGGAGTACAGCATCGATATCGATCCGAAGAGTTCTGTTGACTTAGCCGCACTGAGGAAACGTGTTGGATCCACTGAGCCTGTGAATTAGATGGATAAATCAGATGTTGTGCGAGATAACAGTGATTGCGGAGGAATTTACCAGGTGGACAAACATCGACGAACCGTGTCAGGAATCCCAGCGTGGCCAGCAGCGAAAGGACAACACTCTGATGCTGTTCAATTGACTCGCGGATTTTCATGCAACGTCTGGATAGGATTTCAATGAGACCTGTCGCCACCGCATAGCTGCGAAAAAGGACATTTGTGTCAATACATGCATTATACAAAAAAAAAAAAAATGTACACTGTGATGATATTTCTCTTGGGATGGGTTTTTAATTCGTTTAGCGAAATGCGAAAGAGTGGAATAAAGAGAACCGTTTAAGTACCGTGTGTCTTTGACACTTGTGAAAATATTTGCCCCCGAGGCAACAACATTCTGTACCAAAATGCTGGGGTAGTGCTGACAGACACCCTCTGCTGTGCTGTGTTTGTGTCAACAGGATTCACGACACTGAGTATTTAACTGTTCTTCGGGTCCGTATGCGATGAGTGTGTGCTTGGGCAAAAAAAAATAATGCTAACAAGGGAAGATTTAGTTGTGATGTGTTTTCAATTCATGTTTGAGACTCTTTTTTGATGCCAGGACATGAGCGCTCGGCTACAAGTGGTACATCGTACATACATCCTTTTCGGAATGCAAACCTTCAAGAAACCGTTCTCGACAGAGCTACTTGAGATCGATAAAAGCTGAGAGGAGGACGATTCAGAGGGGCGGTATTTGTTTTGTTTTCTTTTGTTATAGTTTAGGAACATGATTAAGGATATTTTGGCCAAGTTTTGCTGCGGAATAGTAGTAGGTACAGTTGGAATATTTGAGAATGGATTGTTGAAGAGTTGAATATTTAATTTGATGACACTAATGGAAGAGACAATGAACAACGCAACTATAAAGTTGTTTCGATTTGGAAAATGCTTTTTGAGCTATAACTACGTTCAGAGTGTTATGAATAACACAAAAAAGGGCTGCCAATTAGAAAAACAAACCTCTAAAATAAGTAGCTATTACAAGTATGTGTACATAATCTGTTCAATGGTCCTCTTTTTTGATCCAAATTCTATCGAATTTGAAATATTCAAAAAACAATTTTTCATGGAGTGGAAATTGAAAATTTTTTCAGAGTTCAAACCTGAGTCTTCTCTTTTCTATAGGTCAGCACACAACGATATGCACGCATCGGCTGAACTACTTTGAAAAAAACTAAAAATTACATTTTATGAATTCTAGAAACAAATGAAAAAAAAAAAAAAAATAATAATACACAGTTTTCTTATGCATTAAATGCATTAATTTAAGAAAGAAAGACGGCAATTATATTTTGATACAAGTGCTGGTCGATCTTCCATATGCAACTCCGTCCTGTCTCTATCTATCATATTTAATTTAAATTCAAACCATTTCGTCAAACAAACCTTGAAAAATGAATTTCTCAAAATAGCTTCAACGGTCAAAAGATCCGACTTTAACAACAAATAGGCCTGAGCCATGGGTCTCAAGTGATCTCATTTACACACACAATCATAGGTAGGTCACACCGTATGCAATAACTGAGTGAGAACTGTAGACAGGTAATCCGTGGGCGTTAGGAATTATTCGCGTCTTGTATTTTTGTCAAAATACTTTTGCCGACTAGTACATCAGGTATATAAGTAAAATTCAAATACATATATAGATTAATTTCGGGTCTTGAATGCACAAATAAATCTTTCCGACCTTTCTAAGTTTTTGAACTTAGTCTTCTGGTTTAAGGCTGTTCGATCTTAATTCGTAAAGTATGGTCATTGGCCAGCCTACACCCGTATAGCTCACTTCTAGGAAATAACTGATCTTCAGGTGATTCATCAATGAAACGCACTATTTACAGGCTTGGTGGTTTGGTTAGCTCCAGGTGTTTTGTTTCAGCTTTTGACAAAATTTAGCACCACTTGCTGTTTATTTAAAAACCGATCACCTCGCCCCCTGTTGGATATAACCACCATATATTACTATTGGTTGTTGGATGGATTACGATGGCCACAGAGAGAACAGCGCTGACATTTTGGAATGTAGGAGGGTTGCATAATGTATACACCTCGTGTAATTTACACCCAGAAGTCACAGATGTCCCTTATAAACTCCCAATAGGCTTGGCCACTGTTATTAATTCCTGCTCCTCGAGTCATTTATAAAGATATCTTGTCTTTCAGCTTTTTGATGATGGCGTGATCAAGTCGTTCCCCGTTGAGTACTCGGTTTAAGGGATGTTGTGGGTTTTAACGGACCTGGTTGTGGTATGGATTTAAGTCCCTTAGGATATTTTCTATACCTTGGTTCGGTTCTTCTTTAGCCTACCAATAAAACCAGGCAGGGTACAACTTGTGCACTTTGAAAATCGAAGTTACGTTCTTTAGTTTTTCCTCTGTAATTTGTTACCAGCTTAAGTTGCGTTTAAAAAGAAGGAACTGTCGAATTGGCAACGCTCTTTACGCATCATCTACAAATGAAAAACCTTCGGCATTTATGCCCCCTCAGCCAGCTAGATCCAAACCTATCTCTCTCTAGTTGGGCAGACTATGGTGGGCGCTCCACCCAAGTTAAGGTCGTCTAAATTACTAAGAAAATGCTGACTCAGAGTTGCCAAGTGCGGGAATCCAAATGCAACACTCATTTCAAAACTACGGGGCTTTAGCCCACCTATATTGATAACAGTTCTGCAAAAAGTATGCTGACTGCTTCCTAGCAAAGCCAGTTCATCACGAAGGCAGCCATCAAATCAGTTCAGTTTGTCGTCTTTTCTGATCCCAGAGACATAGTTCAACTCAAGTTGATTTGTCAACAAACCATTTAAAATTGCTGTTTTCCTTTTCGAATAGAAATCCACTTTGGCAAGACATCTGCATCGCTTATTTGTCTTTCGCATGACTGTTTTCGCAAGCTGCGTCGAACAAGGTGTTCGCATTCACAAATCCTTTAGAAACTTGTTTGGATTTTAATCTTTCACCGACTGCACATACACAGAGACACCACCACACAGAGAATGAGAGTTCACACTCCCTTTGGCGTATTATTGTTCCAAATCCTCTGATTATACGCTTAAAACTTTTGAAATCAATGCACACACTGTGAAAAGGCGACGAGGCAATGATCCGTTCAGTTGTGGATATATACATTCAACTACCCATTTTGGAAATTGAAAAAGAAAGAAAAAGAAACAGAATTACAATCAGAAAACGAAAGCTGAATTAAATAAAAACTATATACGAGCATCCCTTCCTATGTCATATATGTGGGTGCTGCAGCTTGCTTGCCACCCCATCGTCATCATCATCATCATCATCATCATAGCCGGAGAGCGAGGGATAAGCTAAGCCCGTTGTGAACGCTGACGGAAGTACTTAGCAAGTGGGGTGGAACGCAATAAAAAATTACGAAACGTAAAGTCAGCCAGGACGAAGGGTTTGCTCTCTTCCTCGTTGGTTGTGTGAATAAGGCAACAAAAATAGCTACGCAACTTAATGCAATTCTTCTTTTTTCGGGGAAGATTTACACCCGTTAGCAGTTACCCCAGGCCCGAGTATAGTGTACTTCGTCGGGGATTCAGTCAGCAGGATTATATCCTACCATATTGCCAACGGTATGGTTGGAAATTATTTTGTTGGGATTTGGTTACACTTTCGGTGGTTTGGCAGAGGCTAGGCGAGTTGAAGTACGGTACTTAACCTTTTATTGGTATAAGCCGTTGGAAAAATAAGGACATTTCGTTGTGTGTCCTTTTTTGCGTTGCTTGTGCTGGCTCATTCATGCGAACTTAGTCTCCCCTCGTTTGGCATAAGAACGAGAAATTGTCGCCACGCTTTTGCTGAATTATATTCCAATTAGCATATTAGTTGGAAAGGCAGGGGCTTTGCTTTGAGAAGATATGACCATCAGTCTGAAGGGATATCGTGTGTTAAATGGAGTGTGTTCGCATATGAATGGAAAGTCTTTAGGAAATCCTTTAACAGGTTGAATTTGTAGAATTACAGGAGTGTGGGAATTTGTAAAACTAAACTAAACAAGTTTAAATTAAATTAAGAAAAATGTTGCTTCGGTGAACGAACAGGACTATAGTCCTTAAGTTAGTTGGGTCTTAGTTTGCTTTCTTGAATGTATTTATGTTTTTTTTTACAGAGGTTTGGTTTAGTTTTCAATCACTAGATCGAGTTACTTGTTGGTTTCTACGGTCCACAGGATTTTTATTTTCTGTTCACTGGCATTTGCTGTCATGTGTTTCCTGGTGCAAAATACATTGACACGGCTTTTATACAAAGGCTACTCGTTAGGAGCTTTTAAAGGAAGAAAAGACCTGCGAGAGAAATCGGCTCTGTTAGTCTAGATTCTCGTTTGTTTGTTTGAGACCACACTTATGACGAATAAATTTCTTTGCCCAAGATAGACAAAAAACTTTGATATATACAAAAATATTTAGACAAGAACTTGCCCCCCATCAAAGGGGCTGATCGTATAAACAAACAAATTGTGTCTCACCAACCGGAGCATAGTTTTCTTGCGATTTGGCGTAGCAGTAGAACAACCGATATCACTAACCACACGATGTTGAACAACTTTTCCAAATGTCCCACAAAAAAAGTTGCCCCCTTCGTGGGGGTCATATGTAAAAGATGTGAAAATGGGGCAAGCAAGGCTACCCATTAAATCGGCCATCGTACTCCACACGCCTAAACAGGGTGGTAGAATAACCAACATAGTTAGACACATTAGTTAAGGTTTTTTTTTAAAGACCCCCCAAAAGGGGTTCATAAGGGTAGGGGTATAGGTAGCAGGTTCCAATTTGGATTAAAAAAAATTGCTGAAAATTTGACTTATAGACTCGGACGAAAGGCAAATCACTTATTAAGGAATAGAACTGCTTAGTAAAAAGTATTGAACCATGCATCTCAACTCAGTGAACTAGGCCAACCCTCGTTTAGACAAACAAATATCGGTGCTTAGGTTCGCCGCCTTCAATGACGCGCACAAGCGAGTTTACCGGTCTACCTTAGAACTTGTCGATGCTTACAGCGCTTGGGTTTGGAAATTGGAAGCCCTTTTCCCATCCCCTCTGCATTGTGACAGATAAACAAAAAAGACACAGAAGTCAAACAAAACTGTTCGCATGCATCAAACAAACTGGCACTGTATCGCCTCCACGCTCAAATGACCCTCGAAGAGCTAATAAAACTGCCCACAGTCATGACCGCCAACACCGCCACTGCCGCAACCGTACATATGCAAATAAAGCCGCTCACTCTGCTCGCATCATCTGAGGAGGCAGCTGTCCTACTTCAACTTCATCTCCTTTGTCGCCTTCTTTATTGCCATCATCGTGCTGGTTAAGTGGACATAAGGTACCAAAAAATTGTCTCTTCATTGTGACCGCCAGAGGAGACGGTAATACATGAACAAAAAAAAAAAACGAAAAAAAAACGCCGCGCTTCGCAAACAACATGCACCACTTGAGATTAATTCTGTTATTTTATGTTCGCTCAAGAGATCAATATTTGACAGATGAACGTGGCCGGGAAGATGTGGTTCTGTGTGGTATATCTCGTTCTCGCTCTTCTGTTATGGGGTAGCAGAAAAGTGCAATGCGCGAGACGCGTCATAAATTTCGGGCCTGGTTTGGTGTGCGCAGCATCACTTTGTTCCAGCAGCTCGAAGTTGACCCATTCTCTGAGTCTCTTTTTTTTAAATTCTTTTTCCCATGTGGTGGTTCATGGCTCAGAATTGGGAGCATCGATGTTTACCCAATATTGGTAGTAGTAGTAAAATGTTAAGTGATTTTGTTGGTTGATTTGTTCTCACACGTCACCTCTCAAGCCCCCTTGTGTCGCAATGGCTGTATGTTCAGTGCGGCTAACATCAAAGCGGCCTCAACGCAATTGTGGTATATTTTTCTGTTTTTTATTTTTTTTTTGTTTTTTTTTTTTATTTGGAAAACTATTTCGAGTGACTTTGCGGGTTCCCATTCGTTGACAATGTCAACGGAGGAGGGTATACACAGGCTCACAGTTCGGCCAGAGAGAGAGACTAATCGAATGAATGTTGTCGGAGCGCATTGATTGTGCGCGTTGGATTTATGAATATTTATCACTTGAGGTCGGCTTAATCCCCCCGAAACAAAGAGGCCGGCTGTTGTGCGCGCTTTGTTTGACTTTATCTAAGGCACTTACACGAGAAGGTTGCTGCTTGCTGGATATATATGGCAAAGCATTACGATCGGATTTGCGCAACTTATGAGCGCGCATGTGCGATGACAGAGAAAATTTCTGTCGGTGCGGTCAAATGGCCAACGAGATTGTTAAGGTATGGACAAATAACAATTTTGTAGGACAATTTCCCGCTCGATAGTGGACAAATTAATTGTACCGACTTAGCTAGCAGTCGGAAATATATAAGTGTTCTTATCATTATCATATAGTTGACATTTTTCGAACTCGCTAAGTGAAGCAGAAAGCTTCATGTGAGATACTATTGGCATATGGCTATCGCTTGTCGATCAGCCTTTTTAGTGGTTTCTATGCGTAAGGGCGGTTTTCATTTGTAGAACAGTTTTGAGGGCATAAAATGAATACAAAAGTATACCAGCCTTATTACATTTTACTTCTACAACAACGCATGAGTTGATGACGAGATTTGGAGATTTGATAGATTTTACATTACAGGGTGCCGACAAAAAGAAAAGATTTTATTTAGATTTCGTTTAAAAATAGTTTCACGACTAAAATACGGCAAAAACCCAAAAGAGAATACAAAAATTAAAAACTGAAAACAGATTGAATCAGAAATCGAACAACAATGGTTCCAATATGAAACGGATATTTATGGCAAAAAAAAGTTGCTTCCTTTGGTAGTCTATAGATTTAAATTTTGACGTTTTTTTCTTTGAACCTCATCGTGCTTGATCAAATTGATTGCTTCGCATCTCTAACCCTGGCCGAAACTGACGTTAAAGCAGTATACCGGAAGGGCATACTAATTGGGGAGTGCCTTCATAATTGGGTCGGAAAATAAACCGATCCTTATTGTTTAAAAATGAAATAAACAGTAAGTAAACACTTACAGGGAACAAACTCTTTAAATATGTTATATATAGAATAATGGGGCGTTAAGTATTGATCTTCCATAATTGTATGCAGAGCTGTTAATGACAGTTTGAGAAGTTTCCATATTCGTTGTGAAAAAAGTATACCTTAATTTTAACTTTATTTATGAGGCTGGAGCTGACACGCATTAAGGACACATTATTTTTCAAAAAAAAATATTTAGTAATTTAAGTTCTTTTTTTAGGTTAAAACTAAAAAAAGATATAGTAATTTTGACATTAAAAAAAAACTGTTGCACCACCCTCTACCTACATACCTACTTGAATCATGAGATAATTTATGGTCAACTGAACCTTATTACGTGAAATAAGTGGATGCTTACTAATGGAATATAGGCATTCTTAAAATTTGCTAAATGTGCAAAACTTTGCGATCAATATTTTGGACGGCCAAACCTTAAACTCGGGAAATCAGTGTGCTAGTATTTTATAGGGATGATTTAGAAAATCAGTTCGTGATGGAGAAGATAAAAATTTGCCAACAACAAGATTTGGGTTTGTAAAATGTGGGTTTATACAAAAATATTCACAGGGTGATCAATAGATATTGATAAATACAAATTTTAAATCGTATAACTTAATGAATGCCTTTATTTAACAAAATACTAAGACTGCTTTGTTAAATAAATGAAATTTTAAACCCAGTCCATATTAAAACGGATAGTTTCATAGTATAGGTAAGCCGCCAGTCTATATTGCAATCAGTTTTTCTGTTTAGGCCATAATACAACACAATGTAGAAAACTAATTTTATTTTTAGTGAGTTTTATATCTACCGCAAAAAGTTTTAAACTACTAACAAATTTTAGCGCAGTTTTGTATACAAGAAGCATAAAAACTTGGCATATTTATTTAAATGTTTGGCGGAAAACTTTTAAATAAACAAAAATAGTAAAAACCCACAAAATTGCTTGATTTTTGCACTACGAGTAGATATACAATCAGAAAAAATATTGCCAACAATTTTCGTTGGTTAAAATGAACCCAAATATCAAAATTTCGATTTAAGAATTATATTGTTGGCAATATTCTTAGAAAATAGTTATGGCAAGCACATTATTATTAATCTGAATATTTGATTATTCAAAACTTAGAAACGAGTTTTTATTAAACGAAATTATTGTTAAAAAAATAACTTTTTGCTTAATATTTTTTTTTTTAAATCCCAAAACTCTTCGCTCAACAAACTTTTTTTTTGTGAGCGGATACATACAACAAAATAATGGTCGCATCAATTTTGCAATGGTCCTTGATATTTATAATTATTTTTAACCATCAACTTAACAGGTATACCTAGTGTAATGAGCAAAACTTTGCCATACGGCAAATGGCAAACTCACAATGGCAAATTTGTCCATACAAAATTGCATATTGTGACCCAGAAAATATTTATTGTGAAGGTTAAAAATTATTATTAGAACCGCGCAGTGATTTGAAATCAGGCCTCCACAACCATTCGAATGTCACATCTTACTTTAATTGCAGTACTTAAAAAAAAAACGACAACCGACACTCCCCAATCAAGATCAACAACAACAACAAAAACACCTCTGTGTAAGGTCAGGCATATTATATCCGTAGACCATTACAACACTTATTTGCACCGACCAACTGATGTTTACACCGCTCACGCAGTGCATCGCACGCTCGAGACTTCAAAGTTAGTCGAAAGCTGTGAAATTCTTTATTGAATTATGAGATCTCTTCAGATCTCACAGCGTAGGTTTATGTATGACGGAATGATAGTCAAAGGCGAATTTAATTTCTGTGGGAAAATCATTGCGAGTGACACACAGAGTATGGCGGCATTTTGACATTTTTCCATCCATTTTCCCAATTAACGTTTGTTTGATGAGCTTTTGTAATCCAATTAGCGGCGGATTACACGCGCCTATAAATTACATCATTGGATCGTTCAATTTTGTAAGGGGGCTACAGAAGCCCATCAATGGGTTAGCTGCTGCAGACAAAGTGTTAATTTTTTTTTTTTGGAAAATCTCCTAGAATGGTGAGTGGATATGTGAATGCGTGTCATCGAATAAAAATGTCACAAGCTAATTAAGTCGTAAAACGAATTTCCTGGGATATTGACTGTCAGGCGAGGTGTTGTTGCCAGCGGGTAAGCTCTGTGATTCATTTTATAACAATGCAGGCATTCTTGTAGATCGAATATGAAAAGCCGTTGATGATTAAAATAGTTAGAACTAATTGCATTAGGAAGATGATCTTCAGACAAAAGGTTAGTAGACAATGCGGCGGCACGCTTGTCGTCTCGCTTCATATCGTTTAGATTTTAGAGCGTGCTAAGATTTTTGATCGCGGTTCATTATATAGTCCTCACCCCTACTTTTATTGAGGAAGCTAAAAAACAGGGTACAACATTCGAGCTCTTCAAATGCTATCAAAATAACATGGAATTGAAAAACAATAGGACGCCCAACTGCCAGAAAGGACCCTCAGAAATCATAACTGAAACAAAAACTACTCTCGATGAGGACTCCTTAACTGTGCACTAGAGTGGTATATACCCACCCCTCCTCATGTGCGTGAGTGAAAATGTTAAAATAATTTTGATTGAATCAAAAATGACACCCTTGTAATGAGCAACCATGAAAATTGCGTTACGCTCGGTACGGTACGAAACGGATACGCGTATTCAATGTTCAATTGTTGCCACTTCATTCGAGATGACAGCACACGTATACCGAATGACAGAAGGACAGTATCGGTAAACCCGTTACACATGTCCCTTTGTCAAAACACGACATTCCACTCAGGAAGGCTCACGGTAAAGAGGGGTTCGGATGAATGAGATCGTGCGCACGTTCATTGTTTTTCCATAATCAAGAAGTTAGGATTATATGGATGCGATACACACTAGGGATGTGTTGAAAAATATGTTTTAAACAAAAACTGAAAAAAAAAAAAAAATGTTGAACAACGCGTGCCGAACTATTGTTGCGAGAGGCGGCTAAAGTGTTAATTAAAATGTTATTAAGTGTTGAAAATTGAAATGGGATTTCAATGGAATTGTAGTGTGGCGACATGTATGTTAGTTGCACCTGGCGATGTTAACGGGTTTTGTGCACACTTAAGGATTCATAAAAAAAGGAAACAAGATATTAGATTATCATAAAAAAATAACAGAATATTGACCATTTTGACGAAAATGCATTTTTTGGGAAATGCGTGAACGTTACTTGCTTTTTACTTGGTGGTAGTAGTACAGTCCAACACGGATATATATAAGAAACCTCTAAACCAAATTCTTATATCCTAGTTATTCTTATATGGAACACGTATCGTATATAACGTGACCCATGTTTTAGTTTACTTAACTTTAGAAAAAAGTTGTATATAAAGAAAACCCTATGAACAAGTTCTGTAATGTAGTAAAAAAAGTAATGATGTTTTATTTGCCGATTCCCCGATTCCTATATGAAATTACTACGGACTCCAGTCTGCTTTGCTAGGCGTTAAATTTTGATAAATGTTTTCCAAGCTTTATAACGAATTTTCCACCTTTACATCAAATCATGCGATAATAAGCAACATTTCGTCGAAAAATTCAAATCTTTCGCGTTTTTCGGGAATTTTCCGAGTTTTCCTGAATCCGCCTGAATTGGAATGGAAGATCAGTTGGAATAATCGGAATTCGTAGGAATAAGGACTTTTTCTTCTTTGAATTTGCCCTTGATGATCGTCACTTGAATCGTTCATCCGTTTCTCGACGGACAACCACGTACCTTTGCACAATTTCGGATGATTCAGATTCCGCAACGCGATTATGATCGATCCCACCTTCAGATGTAAATTATGTGGCGGAGATCCTGGCACATCATGCGAGTTGGTCGCTTGATCTTCGTCGGTCACGCTGTCAACGGATTTGTACGAATGCATTTCTCCAGCGATTTGACTTTGAATAATGAAATTCAAGCTATCGACATACTTATTCTGCAAGTATTGCACGTTTACTAATCCCATCGAGGTTTTTATAAATTTGGGCAGTGGTCACTTTGGTGATGATTTCCTCCTTCGACGATGTGAACTTGCAAAAGTTTGCAGGGAACGATATCAATACAGTCGAAACATCAAAAGGAATCAGCTTATAGCCAAGCGCTAGCAGTTGTCTCGAGAATTCAGCAGCCGATGGGTTTCTGCAATGCGACTCTCATGTTCGTGGTCGATTTGAACTTCTTGACATGTAGCCACAAAGGCGACGATTTTAGGCATCCATTAAGATGGGAAGCGTTTGACGAAAATCTCCGGTGAGCAATATCATAGCCCCACCAAATTGTCTCGAATCATTTCGTAGATCCTTTATCGTTCGGTCAACTGCTATACAAAACTCGTTTATGCGCCATTGTGCATTCATCTCGAATTCTTGGTCATTGTGCGCGTCAGCTTTAAATCTGAATGTACAGTTCGAACTCCTTTCAACAATGTGGCAGTAATGGCCAGCTCATTTCGATCATAGTCTTGCTCCGGTTGCAGTTCGCGATTGAATGCATCGTATACATCGAATGATTTGGCTCTGGCATTCCCAATGTACAAAGCAAACTGTCGCATATGTCACAATTATACCAAATTTTCCAAGCGAATTTTCCACCTTTACATCGTCCATGCGATAAAATGCAAAATTAAAATATTAAAATATTATATATTAAAATTTTTCGCGTTTTTCCGGAATTTTCCGAGTTTTCCATTAAGAATTTTCTATTTTTCCATCCGAAAGCCATTCGGGAACAATCGCGCATAAAATTGAATACAAAAAATCCATTTTGGATTTTTTAAATTTTCCGACTTTCCGGAGGGTTTTCCCAAAATTTTCATTCGTAAGAACCTTCTCCTTTACAAACAACCGAACAAAAAATTGAGCCAAATCGGCCCAGCCGTTCTCATTTGATGAATTATTATCATATTAAGTGCTGACACTTTGTAGCAAATTTTCTACATTCAGGTACGAAAAACCACCATTTTATTGTTATTTCATTAAATTAAAATCTACTGCAAAAAAATAAATATCAAGAATAACAAAGCATATACCTCTGTCAGGTTGAAGTATGTGCCACAGATTTGACATTCTTAACAGAGATTTCTAATTTGTTTGTGTTGTATGCACTTTAGCTACAATATCAAAATTCTCAGTGGCAGCACTGGTTGTATAATATGCTCCTTCGATAGAAAATGACAATTGAGATCAAATTTTTAAACTGGTTTTATTTTAAGTTTTGTGTCGAATTAGATAAACACCGAAAAACGGAAGACCACAAAAGGTTTATGAATTTTCTTCTCTAGGGGTTAAACTAATATTTCTCTGAACATTCGAATTTAGAGCATAAGAATTTTAAAAGATTTACGGGAGAAGAATTAAATTTCTGCGTACAGGTACCACAAAGCAACCTACCAAATTTTGCTAAATCAGCACCACTGCCCACGTCAGTACGCATCAGTGCGCGTTCCGCCAACTAACACAATTAACTAATTAAGAAAATTCATCTTACCATTGTTAGGTTGAATGTTAACATCTGCCTAATGTCAGATATAATCACCGAGGCGTCCTCCCGATGATACATGTCCGACAACTTTTTAATGTCAAGTCACAAAACTCCCAAAAGACAGTGTTGTGTGCCACATCTGGTTGACAATGTCCTTGTTCGTTAATGTCAAAGTAAAAACAACCCAAATACGAGTAAACCCCCTGCCATACATGTGTCGCAACGGTGTTTGGACCCCTTAATAGCCGTAAAGCTTCTGTTCGATGAGTGGATTTTATGGTCAAATGTTGCATTTAGCCAGCGCCAGAAACACCTGATGATGACAATGATGATACGGATCCCGCACCAGAAGCAAAATCATGAACATGTATATCTCCGAAAATTGTCAACACTAAAAAAAAAAAAACCCCCCACCAATTTTAGTACACATTTGGTAACAAGCGAAATTAACTCCAACGACAGGAGCACACTGTGAGCGCGAGAGAATTATTACATCTCTTAACATTATTAAGAAAACAGAAGAAGGCTGTGCCTGTGTCCTGATGGTTTGACAAAAATTAGTTCAGATGAAGGAGGGATGCATACTGTAGCAGTGAGTGTGCTGGCGCACGTCACCTATCAAAGAATATTATTTATCGCTCTCGCAGGGCTGTTGCTTTTCCCCTTTTCATCTCGCTGATTGAGTTACATACTTTCTTCACCCATAATTGAATTTAGATGTCGCTCCAGCAGCGGCGCAGCCTCCTGTTGTTCCCCGGAACAACACAGAGCACACTTCGAGTAGTAAGTGGTGATTTAGCACAGTGGGGTGCCACTGTTGGCACCCCGTCGTCATCATCGTTCTCATATTTTATCATAATACCCATGATGGTCGTCCTGATGTCTAAACATCATCAGCGCAGTGAATACAGTTCATATGTATCGTCCTTCGTCCAGGAAGTGCTCGAATTCATTGAGATTATATCGTCCTGAAGTTTATTGTTGGTCCATTAGTAGATTAGGACCACAACGGGACAGCGGACAATAAATTGAGATGGTAAGTACAAATGCATTTGTTTCGCTGCCGTCTCCTCAGAGTCGATGCGGATTTTTATTGTAATTCGCGGTTGGACACCTTTCTGCGATGAGAGTGGGTAATTAATTTTCTAAAGACCCAACCTACACATGCATTTATAATGTGCGGGCTCGAGATATTCATATGCCAGTGCAATTTATTTTCACGTCCATTGTTATGTTACGTGGACACGGTGTATGTATGAAAGTCGGTGATTATCGACGAGGACGTTGAGTGAATGGTTTTATAGCATGCCCCTTTTATTTTTTAGGATACTTTGCGGTATTGGATTGTAAAATACGCCCCTATACGGATTTATGGATTACATATATGCACTCTTTACTGTTATTGTTATGGCAATTGTGTGTTTTCCATTAATGGGCTGGTCGTGGTCATGTCTTGTTGGCGGTCCGATTTTAATAGCATTTTTGCTTTTTTAAATTAATGTGTAATTCGGCTGAAGTTATGACAGATTTTTTTTTTTTTTTTTTTTTTTTTTTTTTTTTTTTTTTTTTTTTTTTTTTTTTTTTTTTTAGGATACTTTGCGGTATTGGATTGTAAAATACGCCCCTATACGGATTTATGGATTACATATATGCACTCTTTACTGTTATTGTTATGGCAATTGTGTGTTTTCCATTAATGGGCTGGTCGTGGTCATGTCTTGTTGGCGGTCCGATTTTAATAGCATTTTTTGCTTTTTTAAATTAATGTGTAATTCGGCTGAAGTTATGACAGATTTGTTGTGTCCTCTGGGCAGCCCATAAAGTCCCCATACTTTACAAGTTTTTACATTCGGACATTAAAGTCGGTGAATAATTTTCAATGGTTGGCGCCAAAGGTGGTTGGGTGTGTATGAATCGGGTAGACGCTGATTGGCATCAACCTGGCGGTGCCCAGCTGTTGTAACTTTTCATACATATCAACTGTGCTTATTTTACCTCCCAGTGGTAACCACCGGGTACTGGTCTGCCCATCCGGGCGTGACTTGCTGAACTTATAAGCGCGAGTGTTGAACACAAAGAAAATAGCAACACTATAATGCTCTGTCAGATTGACTGTCTGCTCGAGTCTCAGAAGTCTAACATGAGCCCCTCAGAAAGAGGACGTACGGCGGATGAATTCACATAGCTGAATCAACGGTGGCGTCAACAGTCAACATGACAGATACCTCAATGGGCTACTCTGACGTATTTGGAGCTGAGGTCATTGAGGATTTTTTAACACTAGTCAGGGTGTTGAAATAGAGATGGTGGCGGAAGAGCCCTTAATGGGTCAACGGCAGCTCTCACATCCCCGTAGCGGGTTACTGACACCGGAGGAATCCGGCCTCTTTCGTCCAAGGGGTCCAACAAAGGGCCTGGCCCTCCAGGTTGGGGGTTGTACGCCGGGGTAACTGCCCGACTACGGAAAAAAATGAAAGTTCCGGAACGACAACAAGCCTCGGATACGGATGATTTTACTGTTGACGAACCAGGCAAACGAACAAAGGACAACGAATTTCGGATCTGCACGTGGAATGTTAGGTCCCTTAACAGACCGCGTGCAGCCGAACAGTTAGCGGAGGCCCTGAACTGCTATAAAGCAGACCTAACCGCCATCCAAGAAGTGCGATGGGATGGACCGGGCAAGAAGAAGATGAAAAACTGCGATATCTATTATGGCGACTGCTATCGGCAACAAAAACAGCGCTTATTTGGATGTGGATTCGTCGTTGGCGGCAGACTTAGGCAAGAAGTCTTAAGTTTCAGCTGTATAAACGAGCGCCTCGCGACAATCCGCATCAAGGCTAAATTCGCCAACATTAGCCTTATATGCGCCCATGCCCCCACGGAGGAGAAAGACGACGACACCAAAGATGGGTTCTACGAGCTCTTAGACAAGACATACGAGCAGTGCCCTAACTATGACATTAAAATTGTCCTAGGTGATTTTAATGCAAAGATAGGAAGAGAGTGCATCTTTGGTAGTACCGTCGGAAGGTACAGCCTACACGACACCACCTCCGATAACGGATTTAGGCTGATCGACTTCGCGGCGGGGCGAAATGGTGTCATAGCAAGTACGCGATTCCCGCATCTCGATATTCATAAGGGCACATGGAGATCTCCTGATCAATCAACCGTCAACCAGATTGACCACATTGCGATCGACGCAAGGCACTCCTCCAGTATTATGGATGTCCGAACGTTCCGAGGGGCCAACATTGACTCGGACCACTACCTTGTTGTAGCCAAGGTACGCCTTCGGATATCCCGACAACCGCCAAGACAAGTAAATACTGTGAGGAAGTTTGACGTCGGACGTCTTAAATCGCAAGAGGTCACCAGATCCTTCTCCGATCGAGTCTCTCTCAATCTCTCAAGAGGTTCTACGCAGCCAGCATCAAGCATTGAAGACCAGTGGCAACATTGCCAAAAAGCCATCAGAGACGCCGCCTCTGATGTGCTTGGTTTCACTCGACCACCACAACGAAACCCCTGGTTCGACGACGAGTGCCGGCAAGCACATGCAGCGAAACAAGAGGCATACAAGGCGGCGCTGCAAAGAAGGACCAGAGCTGCTCGTGAGCTCTACGCGCAGAAAAGAAGAGACGAACACCGGCTTCTCAGGAGAAAAAAGAAAGAGCACGAGAAGCGCGCGATCGAGGAAATAGAGAGATGCTATAGCAGGAATGAGGTTCGGAAGTTTTACCAGAGGGTAAAAAGAACCTGCCAAGGCTACAGAGCCCGAACCGAAGCCTGCAAGGACGGACAAGGGAACATCATAACAGAATCGCAGTCGATGCTGAGGATATGGAAGAACTACTTCTGCAGACTGTTTAATGGCGATGACGAACCAAATACCGCTGTCAGGCAGAATGAACCATTCAACCTGGACGATGAAGACCAACAATTCCGTCCACCAGACCTGGACGAAGTGAAGATAGCCATATCTAAGCTTAAGTCCAACAAAGCCGCTGGAGCAGATGGCCTAACGGCCGAGCTATTCAAAGCGGCAGGCGATGACTTGGTTAGGAGCATGCACCAACTCATCTGTAAAATATGGTCGGAGGAAAGTATGCCCGATGAGTGGAACCTCAGCATTGTTTGCCCGATCCTCAAGAAAGGAGATCCTCTGAATTGCGCCAACTACAGAGGTATTAGTCTTCTTAATATCGCCTACAAGATCTTATCTGCCGTGTTGTGTGAACGCCTGAAACCTTTCGTCAACAACCTGATTGGTCCTTATCAGTGTGGCTTCAGGCCAGGAAAGTCTACCGTCGACCAAATATTCACACTGCGGCAGATCTTGGAGAAAACCCAGGAAGTCCAAATCGATACCCACCACCTTTTCATCGATTTTAAGGCCGCCTATGACAGCATTTATAGAGACGAGCTATACAGAGCAATGTCTAGTTTTGGCATCCCTGCCAAACTCGTCCGTTTGTGCAGGATGACAATGGAGAATGCACGCTGCTCCATCAAGGTTGGTAAAGAACTCACCGAAACCTTCGATGTCAAAAAAGGATTTAGACAAGGCGATGCGCTGTCATGTGACTTCTTCAACATCATTCTTGAAAGAATAGTGCAAAACTCAAACGCTAACACCAGAGGCACTATCTTCCAAAAGTCCGTCCACCTACTCGCCTATGCCGACGACATCGACATAATCGGCAGAACTCAGCGTGATGTCACCGGCGCGTTCGTGAGTATTGAGACGGAAGCGGCGAAAATGGGTTTGGCGGTCAATGAGGGCAAGACAAAGTATATGCTGTCATCAAGAAAGGACACCCAACACCGACGTCTTGGTCAGAATATCTCTATAGACAGATATAACTTTGAGGTGGTAAAGGACTTTGTCTACCTAGGCTCCGCTATGAACTCAGACAATGACACCAGCGCTGAGATTAAACGAAGAATAACTCTTGCCAATCGCTGTTTCTTTGGGCTAAGAAAGCAATTGAGTAGCAAAGCCCTCTCTCGAACAACTAAAGTGACCCTCTATAAGACCTTAATCATCCCAGTCCTTCTTTATGGTGCAGAGGCATGGACTCTATCAAAAGCGGATGAGGTTACTCTTGGTTGCTTCGAGAGGAAAATTCTTCGAGTAATTTTCGGTCCCGTCTGCATTGACGGTGAATGGAGGAGGAGATACAACGACGAATTGTACGGGCTGTACAGCGACATCGACCTAGCCAGAAGAGTGAAGGTCCAACGACTGCGGTGGCTGGGTCATGTAGAGCGAATGGACGTGAATGCTCCAGCCCGGAAGATCTTCGAATCCACACCCGAGGGACGGCGCAGTAGAGGAAGACCGCGACTCAGGTGGCGCACGCAAGTGGAAAGGGACCTTAACCAACTTAGCGTGCGAAACTGGAGACAGCTGGCCAAAGATCGTGCTGGCTGGAGACGCTTGTTGGTTGAGGCCCAGGTCCACCCCGGACTGTAGCGCCACCTTAAGTAAGTAAGTAAGGTTGGCGCCAAAGGACTGAAACTTATTTTTATGGCGAATTTTGCACCGTCCAGTTGTTCAGCAACTATTCCACTAAAATCTTATTTATTTAATAGGCAGAGGTTGTTACCTGAACCGTTTTACAGGGTTACTTATTAAGATGACGGGACCTAAATGGCTGGCTTGAGGTTTGAAATTATGACAAATCCCTGTACAAATGAACATGACACCAATGGCCTATATCCTATAAAGTGGGAGACTGGAAACCAAGACTTTTGGAGAAAATATAGCCTTTTGTTGTGCACCAATTCTCTCACAGAGAGACCAACTTTTAAAAAAGTTAGGGAACGCTTTTGTAGTAATCTATGCAAATGACAGATACATAATTCAAATATTTAAAAAAAAATTGATACGAAAAGTGGTTAAAATGTCTAATAAACTCGAGGACTTGGGTAATTTACTAAGAAAATTAGTTACATCATCATAAATAAATAAAATAAATAAATAAATACAATGGGCCTTAAAAATGAAGGCTTACAATTGATGCCATCAGAACTGACGACCATTCTCTGCACGATATACCTCCCGCAAATGTCTGCCAAGAGTGCCAAGCATCGGAGCGACAAGTGTAATGAAAATGCTTATAAATTCAGACAGTCGGATTCGGTATAAAACTGCATAAGTCCCGTCCCGAAAATGCAACAAACTCACACAAACTATAGTTATACAAAAACGATTTAATATTTTTTTTATGTTATATGTAGCACCCATTCTGTCAGCCCTACTGTACAAAATTCCATTTTTATTTTGTCGCCAAATATCTAACCGCCTGAGGTCTGAATGATCCAGTATTTTTTAAAAAAGTTGATTATTTCGTGCTTCGCGGTGAAGAATTCCCAAACCCTCAATAAAACTTAAGTTGCAAACTGTCCCCAGCGGACATGACAGTCTAGTCATGAAAACAAAAAAAAAAAAAAATACAGCAAACCAAACGAGAAAGAACTCTGATTCTTTTTTTTTTAAGTTATTGCGCCCCAACCACAAGCAAGCACACTGATAAGAACCAACAAACAAACGTCGAACTTAAGTTTTGTGAATTTGTTCTCTCGGGGATATCTACATAAGATTTTAAATTTCACCTTGACAGTTGAAAAGAAAACAAAAGCGTTCAGTTTTTATTGTACCTATATGGCCATCAGGGTTTACCTGTCTCGCCTGTTTGGAAGAGAATTGACGATAGCGCGCCAGTGACCAGTGGACCCAACCCGTCTCCTCTGATATTTTTAATTACTGTCCACTGCGCGCTGCCATAAATTCACAACTCAAAATCTAATCGAAGGAAATAAATTTGTTTGGTGTGTGCGCGCACCGGTTTGAGCGGGTGGACAGTGAGTAATTTTTTTTTGTCGACTCTGCTTGTCCTGGACTCAGGCTGACGGTTGTCGGACGGAAGTTGTGTCTCGCGACCCCATAACCAGGTATGAACTCGCACATTTGGCGAACAATGCGGGACACCAAGAAGCCGCTGGAAATTTGTTCGCGCTTGTTATTTATTGATTGTGCTGAGCTGCGACACGATGCTGAAATAATTAATTTGAATTTTAAATGAATAAACGTCTTGGACTGAGATATATGCGAAAGGAAGTGTGTGTATTGTTTTGGGGGGCTGTCATCGGGAATGTATCTATATAAAATTGTTTCGAAGGCAAGAATTTATCTCCCAAATAGAAAAAGATGATTTGACTAAATAAAAAAAGGGTCGGTCAAGCGGATGAGGTGTATCAGGAAGTGTGTGTTCGGTATATAGTACCGTCAGTAAACGCTGTGCTGTCTGTAGGGTGTAAGCGCCCAGAGAAAAT
Organism: Cheilosia vernalis; assembly: GCA_949126925.1. Taxonomy (NCBI): domain Eukaryota; kingdom Metazoa; phylum Arthropoda; class Insecta; order Diptera; family Syrphidae; genus Cheilosia; species Cheilosia vernalis. Next base: position 12,926,481 of record OX421362.1, read on the forward strand.
TAAATTCCATTGAAATGTATGAAGGCACTTTGTGCATTTCACATGGACCTTACCTTCATGTACTGCCTTGAGAAAGAAGCATACTGTAACTCTCTTGAGTGGACGCCTACATGTCTAGCGGACAACTACCTAAGACGGACAAGTTATTGCCACTGTCAGCCTAAGAAAGCTTCATCAATTAGGTACATATACCTTATACGAATTCATTGCCAAAAATAAATCTCCGTAGCCCCATCAATATTAATTCTTGCTATAATTGCGACCACACACAAAATGATCACCTCCCCAGAGACAGCACAACACAACAGTGACGCACTTCAGTTTGGTTGATATATAGGTAATCATATTATAGAACTAGCCCATCGGCAGGGGTGGCAATGCACACATAAAACACCCTCGAAGTAACCGGATTTCACATCCATATGGTGTTTTACATATTCATGACGACTTCCTTTTTGACAGAGAATGTCAGCCACTCTCCAGCCTGACAGATTTAGCGCTGGCGCAACGAAAATACTCTTTTTCGATTTCGGTCAAATTGCAAGTTAGAATTCCTTCTGTCGCCTGATTACCCTTGATGGTGATCCCAATGAAAACAGAAAACAGTACACTCGCTCATAAACACACCGAAGAGAACCCACTCGAACTTTTTTCTTTGACCCTGCATCTGCTGCCAGTGACACAGTCGTTCCAACTCACTGGCCGCATATTTACACTGTACTTGATGTTAGGACGAAAAACAACCTTCAAGTGGATTTCCTCGTTTTTTTTCCCCCTGTGTTCGTTTTCTTCGTGTGACAATATTTATTCGTGTGTAGTCGGGGTGAAATACAGGACCCCACTGGTGAATCCTTTTTTTTTTGTGCTGATTCCGATATCTGACTTTGACTTCCTTTGTTCAGGCATCAGACAAAAACGAGTTGTTGTATTGTATAATTGAGTTATTGATTTCGCAGATTAATTCTTAACAAACAGCGATAAATTCCACTGGAACCCCATGAACATGGTGCAAAAATTTGCATTTATGTTTCGGTTAATTAAGAGCAAAACAACAAACAAAACAATATTAAGACTTTTAATCTGAGGAAGAATTTTGTGGAATTTTAATTGATATTCAGTAGCGTGAATGGATCGCGAGAAAAATAAAAAGGGGCGATTTCGATTCATTCATCGTTTACAGTATGGTGAGAAAGACGAGGAGCAGTTGTTCCTGGTTAAAACAGTGACGGTGAATGAAATAGGAAGGTATAATTGAATCGATTTGATGTTGTATACTTGAGAAACTGTATAAAAAGAATGCGCCGTACTTATAACCAATTTTAGTCTCGACTTTAAATTTACGGATGCTTAGAATTGCAAAATTTGCGTGGAAAATTTAGCCACTGTGAGTGTGAACTATTTAAATTTAAAGTCGAAACGAAAAATGTTTATTGGTAAGGCCCAATAAGTTTATCTTCACAATTCTACTAATCGAACTTGAGAGCAGTTTTTTGCCAAAAGGTTCATGCATATTCAGAACTTTATATTGTGAATTAAACAAATTTGTTGGACATATTTTTTTATTACGTACTGCCTCTTGACTTTTACGGAACGCATTGGAATGAAATGTTCATGCAGACCTTTGTAGAATTTGACCAAATTGGATAATTTGTACACTTCTGCCGCAGAATTTATTCCAACAAAGCTATAAACATAGTGTAATAGTTAATTTGAGCGACATAAAAAAAACCATGCAGATTGACATAAAAAAACCATACACCGATTTAAACACGTCTTGTTCAAACGATAGCTTTATTAAGACTGGCTCACTCTCGCCAAATAGATTACAGATAACAGATCATACATAAAAGAGCTTGCGGTTTAAACGCAACAAAGTCGATAGTTTACATAAAAACTGTGGTTCAATCGAATGATATTACAACTATCCATTGTCTATCGTAAATGAAAATATAAATGTGCATACATAATTCATTATATATTTGAACATTGGCAAACAAGATCACAGGGTGGCCAAGAGACATTTTAATGAATTTATATTTAAACAAAATGATAAGCGCATGTATTATTATAAATGTCTTACAATAGTAGGCTACGAGTTTAGAACAAAAGAAAGCGTATTAATAAGTGTGCTACAAACGGAATTATGAATAAAAATCAAGCATATTCCGCTATTCGACTGAACTGGTGAACTTTTCGTGAAACTTAAAAGGCCCAATTCCATTGTTCGACTTGTCACTAGTTGTTGTGCTAGTCAGTCTTTCACTTCGTTATACTGACTTTGTCTACCAGCCTACGACTAAGTCACTTTACTTGTAAGGCACTGACTCGTCCAACGATTCATCTCTGGACGACATCTAAACAGAATTAAAGTGAAGTCTGGGGATTTAAAGCAAATTTGAGTCCAATTATAGAGATTTTAAAAGCAGTCCAAGATGGCGCATTTTTTATGTCAGTTACATAGTTCACATACAATGTAAGATTAATTAGCCAGTTTTCCCCGGTAGAAACCCCCCAAAATGCTATCGGAGATATTGAACTGAAATCGGTTTTACCTATTTAATAGGAGCATTGAGAAATAAAAAACGAGCCCTGTAGGTCGGCCAACATTAGTAAAGCTATTGCAGATCTCTAAAACCATTTCGGTAGAGATTTACCGAGACCAGAGGCTTGAGGCGTAGTGGCTTAGTTTTTGTGTGTAGGACTATTAAGCGGGTGGTTTCTGAAAATACCAAAATTAAATCTTAAGGTTTTATTTCCACTGCACCACCTCTCGCGAAAGTCTGACAAACATCCGAGAGTATAACTGCTTTGAAAGATTTTCTTAATTAGCCGCTCGGAATCAGCATACAATAGGTAATTGTAGACCCCTTGTCCCAAAAATGAAAAACTCACACAAAAGCGAATGGTTGGGAGAAGCTAGCCCTAGAGTCCCTACGGACCTGTAGCACCTTGATTTTTGGAATTGAATTGAAATTAAATTGAATATCAAGATCAAAGCAATGCGCACAAATCCTTTGAAAATATTAAAATTTAAACTGTTTCAGTACTCAAACGATTGGGAATTTTTGTTTCATTTAATACAGCAGGAAATATCGTTTTAACATTTGCAGAGGAATGTGAAAGCAATAAAATATTGAAAATAAAATCTTTTAAGATGAATATGCGAAGTTTTTGTTCGCTGTTTTTACTTCTTACTTTTACTTAAGTTTTGTAAAAACATATATAAAATATCAGTTTTTTTTTCAAATAAAATTAGTTCCTTACTTTAGAGCTGATGGAAAATTTAGTAAAACAGAAGTTGTGCATGGGCTCCGTTCTATGCACATTCTACATAATAATGGAAATAATAGAAAACGTTTTCCTTCTGTAGAAAAAGTTGTTTTAATTTGTTAAATTTAGGAAATCAAAAATCTTGAAATTTGATAAGTTTAAGGTAAGAAGTCTTGTACATATTTCAGAGCTCAAAAATCTTGAAAAAAGATATATCTTGTAATCTGGCATCACTGGGCGAGTAGCCGCCATTAATATATCTACGGTGTGAAAAAATAATTGTTATCTCAATAAAACAGCCAAGTTCGTTCTTTTTTAAAGTGAATTGACTCGTAAGCCGAATTTCAACCAAATTATTATAAGTGCCTTGGGTTCATAATGCGAAAAATGTATGAATAATGTATCTTACTGTCTAAGCTCTAATCATGAAATAAAATGATGAAATAATAGATAATAAAAAAATAAGTAATATAACATGACAAAGTTTAAAAATTGGTTAAAAAAAGATTCAAAGGTATAGGTAATGACGAAGATTAAAATAAGAAATGACAGTTCGTCAAGTTAAGTTATTAAATGAATTAACCCAAAGGAGTACGTTCACTTAAAGGTTTCAAGCCCATCGAATGTGAAGCATAAATCCCTTTTTTAACCCGCTTTGACCACATATCATCTAAATATGTAGAAATCCACTAGACACAAGTTCTGAAATGGTTTGCGCAGTCCTCTACGATTTGTTTACAGTATTTGTAAGTGAATTCGTCTCTATAGTGTTGCATCCACTTTGCTTGTTTACTTCCAAGTCCATTTCAACTCTATTAACGAAACGACCCTGAATACCTTTCATAAAAATAGCATTTTCCTACCATGTACCCTAAAATCCCATTCACCGATAACCGCACTTTACGGCACATTTTCTTTTACGTTTCACTTCACCCAGGTGACAAGTAAAAATGAAAATCTCCACAATGCTTCATCTTCTACACTTGTAGGTACCCACAAGGACGACAACGACGTAGTAAAAAAAAAAAAACTAGAAAAGAACTGGGAAGCCTTCTGACAAAGCTATAATTGAAAACTTACATAAAAATTCGCCAACACTTGCAGCAAAATGAAAACCCTCCAAAGCGTACAAAACGTCCTGTTGGCATTTAAAATTTACAACCACCGCCACCATGTGTAATGGCAAATGACCGGAACCAACAAAAAAAAAAAAAGAACCTCCCCGATTCGTCTTCATCATAAAAAAAAGCCATTGAATCCGAGCAAAGTCTCTATAAAAACCTAAAGACCCCCCAAACATACTTACACACATCACACATAGGTGGCAGTTTAAACATGACCAAGCGAAGAGCTATTTTATATACGAACACCTACACAGAGACCGACAGAATGTGCGGTAAAATGTGTTGTGGCTCCACCTAAAGTGCCATAGCACATCCGCTTTCACAATGAAAATAAAAACGAACAAGGACCATGAGAGAGCGCAAAAAAACAGAAAACAGATCCTTGGGTTTAAAAATGACCGACAAATGGTCTAACCATCCCAAAACTGTCATAAAACTCCAGTCGTCGTCGGCTTGATGTTTATAAAATTTAAATTAGAATATAAACCACCGTTGTAACAGCGCCCCTGTATCCTTCTAATACTGGGATGTGTGTGGACATAATTGGCATAGAAAGAGCAAACAGAGCCCTGAGGCGCTTCTGGGGGTATATAACGTTTCAATTACTATTATTGGCACAGACAGAGAATATTGCCAAGTGCATTTGGTGAACTCGCGTGGTGCACCCTTTACCAAAGGATATATAGGGATGTCTTCAGTATCACATTCCACACCCCCGGGGGACATTTTTATGCGGATAATATGATTTTAATAGTATATACCGAATGCATCAACTCTGTAACGTGATTTTCACTTAGGAGAGGACCTATACCCTCACACCCTTTTCAATTTATTCATAGGCATGGGCAAAAAGTGAGGTTAATTCCGAGCGACACAATTCGAAGGGGTGACACCACTCGTGCCTCGCGTATAGAGTTGTTACTCCTGATGATGATCTCTCGAGATGGTTGTTTTTGTATGCATATTGGTTCTGACATTTGCCTACTCTGCGAGTAATTCCCGAACATGTGCCATGAATTGAAAGAAAAACATCCCGATTGCGAGGGGATGTCGCTCTTTTTTTTACGAATTTGCGTATTCGTTACGCTTCGGTTGATTATTATGATGATTATTAGGAATAATTTTATTATCCACCTTTTTTTGGTCGGCCGATGGGTGAAGCGTGAATGGAGGGCAACACTGTAATCAATTTGATGTTTGATTTATGAACGATAATACGAACGGACATTAGCAACAGTGGCTGACAAAAGCGAGGTTCTTTTTGGTGTTGTAACAATAAAGAGGTTTTTTTACTTCTTCTTTTTTTTTTTTTTTTGTGCAACATATGGGTGAACTGCTGATTTGCATTTTATTCTAATGGACGGGTTTTAGTTTTGGTAGAGCGGTATATGTATAATTTGAGCGCATGCCAGTTGTTAATGGAAATGGAAACGATTTTTTGCAAAGTAATAAAAATCGTCATTAGGTTTGAATTATGGCTATGCTGAACTTGTAAATCGACGTGGATTGTAACCATCTATGCTCAAATTTGAGGAGCATTTAAGGGCACTTGGTGGACATAGTTTATTGTCAGACAAGGTCGACATGCATTGATCATTTTGACACACAAATGTCAACCGAATAAACGTTTTAGCTTTATTCATGACACGTCCTATACGAGAGCAGTCATCGTCAATTCACATGCAAGGTTGTTTCTTGTTTCATTTTATTTGTAACAGACAAAAATACTTCAAATTTACTAAATGGATTTGAGACCAGATTTTTGCTGAATATTAAGTCAGTCACGAACTCAGTTTCCGATAGTTTCATCCGCAAACGAACAATATATGACGGGGTTTGTTTCACGTGAAAAATCGCCTATAAAATCCGATTTGACCCAGACGAATGTACCTACTTCTGCATGTCTTTTAGGATTTTTATTTATTATTTATTTTCACTAGTTTCAATTCAAAGTTGTTATACTATAATTGCACAAAAAACATTTTCAACTGGAGAAATGGATTGAGATTTTATATTTCTTTAACAGAAATAGCGTTAAACTATAGCTGACCCGGCGAACTTCGCTCCGCCCAAATTCGTTAATGTAATGAAAATAATAATTCCGAGAAAAACATGGAAAATCAAGACATCAATGTCACAAATATTCAGCGATTGTCGTTGCGACTTATTATTTTTCATAGTGAAAGCGATACGCACGGGAAATTGAAGTCGCTTGAAAACCAATGGCAAATCATCGGAGTCCGCGGAATTATAATGTTTGCCTTAAATTTTTAAGTTTAACTCATCGCTTCCATGACATTTGATTTGAAATTCTTCACGCCCGGAACATCCAAAGAACAATTTTCTATCCAGTCTTATTTTTTTCAAGCTGCGGTTCCCGTACTAAGCCTATTCCCAATCTCATCCCCATATGTCATCATCCTCATATGTCCTTCCAATACGAATCCACCAAGCCCAAAATCGTAAAAATCTAACGATTCATTCTCGAGTTATTAGTGCACACACAGACGTCAGTCTCTTTTATATGGGTACTCACCTGATTTGTCCGTGCATTGCGTTTGCAACTATCGGGTCCAAAACTATCCTATCTTTAAAACTGGAACCAACCATATACCCATCCACAAAATTTCATGGAAATTTGTAGAGTGGTTTCGGAGATCGACAACAGCGCCACCTATCGGATAGACCGTCAACGCACCTAACCAATTCCCCCGCAAATGTTTTTATAATATTTTCACTAATCTTAAGGTGCTAACTGTATGTGACTCTTTTCGGCCGTCGAGTCTCTTTCGTTACGTCGTTTGTTGTTTGTACGGGCATGAAGAACGAAAAAAAAAAAAACATTTCCCGGAATCATAGTACACAGCTGCATATAGTTGAAATTTAATTAATATTAACAATTAAAAAATGTAGTGAAATTACATTTTTTAATTGTTAATATTTTAAAAAAGTAAAAATGCAAAGATAAGCACACAGAAAACATCTTTTTTTGCACTTCATTTGTTAGGATTGGTTGAGCGTGTGAACTGCAAGAGGTAAAAACACACTACAGAAACTACAGAAATAATATAGACAGGGGATGCCAATTACATTTTCTTATTAAATACATAAAAATAAATAAGTGAGTTGACCCTTAATAGTACCTAAGAACTTTACAATTTAATGAAAATTTAATGTAAAAATTATTAAGAGCCAAGAAAATATACAGTATATAAAATAAACTTTGATAAAAGAAAAAAAAAAATGCAAGAACGAAACACCAACACGTCAAGTTATACGACCGGAAGTCAAAGAGAAGCTCTAAAGTTTTAATATCATGCGCTAAAAGCCAACGTCGTATGTGATTTAAGAATCTTTTAAATGAACTGGGTGTCCTAATCGAGGAAGGAGGCTTATTAAAGAGACGGCATGATGTAACTGCATACAAATTTTTATAGGCAGTGGTTCGAACAAGTGATTGTCATACGTACATTATAACTATCAGCTTTAGAATTCAAATTTCCAGATCTAAAGAAGAATGCCTTTAGAATTTTGAAATAATACAAATGCCTGATTGGAAGAATTTTCAAGTCGTTAAACAACGGAAAACTTGGATGCAAGCGATTTTTTCCGCATATTTTTTTATAGTAAGGGTATTCACTTAAACGCGTAAAACCCTCATAAACTGCGCAAACTGCAGAAATTTACCACCTCGTAAACGAACTGTCAGATTTTGTATGGAGAATAGTTTACGCAAGCCTCATAATTTTCCGCAACCAATTAGGCTCGGAAATCGACTGCAGAAGGTTACGCAAATTTACAAATGTCAAACTGTGACAAACGGTTGTGTGAATTACTTTTCATGTTTTCAGAGTTGCAGCAATGACGGTAAAAATTGAATGAAATATATATATATATTTCGAGAGATATTCGAATCAGACCACCATTGACGGGTCTCTTTTCGTCTCTCTACCACTGTAAATCTTTTACCCAGCTAGACTCTCTGGATTTCTCCAGAGTTCTTTCCTGGGTTCGATTCCTAGTGTTACCGCTAAGCATCTGTGAAAATTCTGTTTCATCGACTGGGTTCTCCACCCAGTGAATGTCCCAAGATTTTTCATTCTTCTGCCAGCCAATCCCAGTGCCAATGATGTTGTAATGTTTTTCATGCGTCTGATCACCGCCTGATTGTCCAGTGTCTCCACCTGACCCTCAAAGCAAGTAGTCCAACGCATGCGGCACAATGCAATCATCTTCAGCCTGGTGTAACGCCAACGACCCGCGGTGTTCTCAAAGTGGTCCCCCATCTAAGTACTAACCGCACCCAACTCTGTTTGATTTCGGTGTCAGATCACCGAGAACCGATTTTCCAGCGTGTTATGGTCGTTGGTTATTATAGTTATTCTATTGCTTTATCGTTATTTGCAGTGAATTACGCAATGTCATTTCCGAGAGGGGCGTTCACTTAAAGCACCGCAGAAATTTATGAATTTACAAACTGCGTAAAATTATGAGATTAAGTGAATACCCTTAGTGTATTTTTGTGAAACTAGAAGTGGTTGAATCTTGTTGAAATATGCTCCCCCAAACAAGTAATGCCATATTGTAGCTTTGAATGAAAGATATGCCATACCTAATAATTTATTTTAAGAAGATCTGTTAAGCAGACACTCTTCAGATAAAAGAAACTCCTGAGAGTTCCGCGAAAATATAGCCTCAAGTTTGCAATGTGATTATAAAAACACATTTTGGAGTCAATAATAAGTCGCAGATATTTAAACACATTCACGCTTTCAATTTGAGAACAGTTTTCGTTACAGTTTCGACTGGCACAAAAAGTTTTAGAGAGAAGGTTGGTGCTACAGAAGCAACTCCAAGCTTTAAACCTTTGGCACTCAGGTGCATGAAAAAAAAAAACTTCAGCGTCAAACGAGTGTTGCGTTGCCAGACTGAAAAACATTACTTTGTTAACTGAAGGAAGAAGTGAAATTGGCCTATAGTAGCTTATACGTCATTTGAAGCACCCTTCTTGAAAATTGGAACAACATCCGCGGATTTAAAAACTCTTCCAAGGCACTTAATGAAGCTCAACTAAAACTGATAAATATTGCTAAAGGAGAACATCTTCCCAACGATTTTTAGCTTGTCTTTGAAAAGAGCGCAACACACATTTAGGTCGTTATTTTTACTAATTTAAGTCTTGAGAAATATATCCCTAGTTTCAGAGTTTTCGAATGAGGAGGTTAAGAAAAATCCCAACAACATTCGATGGCAAACTGAACTTCCAATTAGTCCAATTCCAAGTGTGTGCGAAGTTGGACGACTCTTTTAGTAGGTATACTGTGCAATTTACGGGCGACCTTAACATGATGAAACGCGTCACTTTAATCATTCTGCGATGGTACATCACTCTCCATTTAAATCCGGTAAACCTTGTCAACTACTGTGCCATGCAATTTTTCAAGTTTCCAAGTTTCCTCTACTTCCCAAGCTTACCGACTTGGCGCCAACAAAACATAATCTCATATCGCAACTTCGCTCGGATTCGTTCAGGCGAAAGTGCGTCTATTTCTTTTTCTGTAATTTTAATTCCACGTTTTTCATCTCGTGTTTTGATAAATTAAACATTCTCCTCTGGGTCCCGTTGAGACACTCGAGAAGAGAGAGGGAAAAAAAAACTTCAAGGAAATCTTATAGGTAAAGACAAATAAAAACAAACTCCGCTCCCATCCTGGTTTGACACGCACTGATGCATAGCATCCGTATATATACGCACTCGATGGCAGTAGTATACCAACGTCCTAAGCCCACCATCGACAACAACGTCGTCCTCAAAGTCAATATTATTATTTGGAATCCCATCATCAGCGCTTTTGGCGCAGGATATGAAAGAATATAAATTTTCCTTTCAAATTCAACGGGGATAGAGCGAAACTAGATACCCACCACAAGGTCTCTATATATTTGCTGCTGCGCTGATCGAGCTCCCTTTTTTGTACGGTGTGTGTGTGTGTGTACGGCATGGGAATAGCTGTCGCATCTGACAGCCAACAGTATTTTGGAAATGTACACACAGGACGAATCACCGGATGGTGAATGAAATTTTATTTAGAAACGGTGGCGGTGGTGGTGGCGACAGAGAAAGCAAAACTGAAACTCAATAATAGGATGACAATGGATATGGTACGAGTACGAGGACTCGTTGTGGGGTGCACTACCAGAGTAGACTCTCGAACACATGATACTCTGCATGGTGTAGGATGCTCTGATGTCTATGATCAAGGCCCACGCTTATATCTTGATTGTGTTCATCATATCAATACAGGGGAGTTGGTGTGTCCTTTCTATGTGCCATTGTTACAGTTGTTGTCCTTTGTCGTTAATCAAATTGAGTGAAGCGTGCAGGAAGACGCGAACGCTACGCTTGGTCTGCCATTCGATATGGTTACTTAAAGGGTAATTAAACGAGAGGTGGTCCTGGCAATGCCTTTGCTCACATACGGTGAGAGTGGTGGTGAGTGATGGGCAAATGCGCCCACAGAAGCTCTGTGTTAATTATTGAAGGATGAATTGGAAATTGTGTTTTCATCACACATCCCATTAAATTTGATGGATAAAAAATGATGTGCGTACACGGAATTTAAATGAGAGATTCCAATTGAGCATATGTTGCGATCAAACTGTTTGTGTTTGCCGACTGATTGGTTTCGATGTTTGTTTTCAGTATAAACCGACCAGACATGAGGTAGGTGGTTAGTTACTTACCTAACTCATCGCATTGTTCGATTTTGAACAAGATGTTTGAGGGAAGGATGTATCATTTACTGTCTCAGGAAGCTTTAAGCCGCACTTTAAAAAAACGACACTCAATGTTACTGTAATTGTGTTTTAGAGATGTGCTTCAAACTACCGAAGAGCTAACTATAAGGATCGTTGTGAATCCCTTGTTAAGAGTGAGACTAGAAAGAAGGTGGGAGAGAACAAAACCGATCAAGTAACTAGCGGACTTATAGTTTGTGCTAAGTATATACAGGGTATTCGATATATTTGAAAGCCTGCTTACTCTGAGAAGAACCTTAGTCCATGGGCAGATAGGTCGCTCTTGCAGCATATGTTAAGTGGAGGTACACCTCGATAGGTCTTGCAGAATAAATAAATAAAAAAATAAATAGTTCGCGCAACAGGTACGAAGGGACCTTTGTGATTTTTTTTAGAATACCAAACGATTAAATCTGCGCATTGAAAGAGCCGGCGGGGTTTTGGTTCTTTAGCTAAGCCAAAGTCTTCCTTATTTGGTAAATTAAATATTTCCCCATTGATTAGCCGTGAGTTTACCTCTTGTCACATCCCCCACTCTACATGATGCCCATTTAGCAGCACACATATACCCCCGACCTATAGGTCCGATTGATTTCTGTCTCTTTCCAGAGTTAAACAAAATTTTCAAAAGGACACGCTTGATTTGAATGCAGAAAATGCCAAAACTGCTCAAAGAAATCCCCTGGAACATATTTCCACCGTAGAATTCAAATGGAAATGTCAGTAAGGCGTACTCTGCTCAATTCAATTCGCATTGCAATCCAAAATATCGCTCCCTGCACCAGTTTCTGATTTCAAATCACAAACTGTCATATCACACAGTCAATCGGGGCTACAATGGGCAAACACAAATCGGCAAAATTCAATTCCTCCGGGCGCAGGGATTTCCATGTCACAAAACCTCGGAACACGCATCAAACCATAGACCATATGCGATGAATTTTCCATCTTCATGTCTATCAAAGTAGAACACATCCGTCCGACATCATTGGATTAGAAAACATACACGCACAGGAAAAGCAAAACAGAAGTTTCGCTGCAAATGTGTATAGTTTCGCCAAAGGAGTACGTTATACATATAGGGTTGCTTTGGGCACTCAAAAAGGATCTCTCAATCCATCAAGGAGAAATTTTGCGACATATGTAAAATGTGTAAAGTGCATGAGGTCTTAATTTAATACCTATACACAAACTCCTTTGCACGGTGATCAGCATCGTAATGAAAATTAAGACCCCTCTCCCTTTTGTGAGTACCTAGACAAAAGGATGAGTCAATCAAATCTCAATGATGAGGGCTTAACGGCAGGATAAACACCCCTCGGTAGACTAAAGCAGATAATAGCCCCGAGGAGGGTTGCGCCAGCTAGTATACGGTATACCGTTCAAATGCGACACGCTAAGTGCTTGAATGAGACCAATGTACCGTAAGTAATCCCCTGTTCGGAAGCCACTATATAGCGATGACTTTTTCATTGCCCGAACAGGTCGTGAATAGAGAGCGCTTCGTGCCCAGACCATTATCAATTCCTAGAGGACGCACGCAGGCTGATCCGAAATTTGATATAGGTACACATGGGAACATCTGCAGGAGTTTCAGTCAAGAAGAGCGCCTCAGGTGCTATTTTGGGACGCCAATATGCACACGAGCAAAAGCTCGCTTCATCACTTTGGAGCCGTCCACCAGAGGGAACACCCAAGTCCAGGAGCATCCATCCAATATGATTGACTTTTCCTTTCGAACGCCACCCACAAGTTTTCGACGAAACAAAGTGTTACATCAGAGAAATTCCCTTGACAGTTTTTGAATGACAATTTTCCCAACTGTCACCGCCACCGAACACTGTGCTGACAGTTCGCACAAACTGTCATTGTCGTGATTAGTGAAATCGTATGACACACACAACTCCCTCTGTCTTCTGAGGGAATCCATTTGGCTTGTGTTTTTGGGAAATAATTTTCTAGACCGTATACCTACATCTGTGTGGAATCTGTAGATTGTCAAAACATCACCCTTTAGTGTAGTGAAACGATGCATCTCCTCCGCATTCGACTCGTTGGGTGGCAGCGGCAGCACCGCATCAAGGAACGCTCTTAGAAAAACACTTGTTGACGTTGAGATGTGAAAACTGAAAACGGAAAACTGAAAAATGAAAACCTCATTAACTCCTGCTTCAGATGTGACAGGACACTGATCGCTAACATCCGTATGTGTGTGTGCGCCCGCGACGAAAATAAACCTCGACCTACCACAGAGGAAAAGTCTCGAATTTCCACGCGTGAATCGAAAAACAGACGAGTGGCAGAAGCAGAACAGTCCTATACACTTACACCTACAGACTAAGCGAAACTTGTCCATTAATCGTTTCGCCTGATAATTGCCGTGTTCGGCACCATGCATTCAGATATTAAGTACAAGACGTCGGGCAATCGTCCGCATGTGAGTCAAGTTCCTGTGTTTGTCCTCGCTCTTGTCTAATCGGAAACACGTCCAAATAGTTGGTCGGTTGGCTCGGCTCGGTGGCAGGCCGGTCAGTTTTTGGTTGCACGCTCTTTAGGTATGCTCATGTGTGCGCTGCACTGTACCTACTCCTATCTGGTGGATGTCCATTTTGTTGTGCGGCTGGCTCCTTTTTTGTGCTCTTCTTAACTGGTTTTCCGTTGACGGGAAGGATGCACGAGATATTTGTAGCACATAATTGCCAGCTCTGCTAGAGAGCAAACAGGTTGATAGATGTAAATGCGCCAAAACGGTGGATGGTGGTGGACTGGTGCGGGTATACTTGGTCTTACAGCGTATATATAGATGGGGATCTTGTAAGTGTACGACACTTGGAAGCTTGTAGCGATGGCTGAGATTTATGCAGCAATTGTCATAATGAGTAATCGAGGTTATAAACGAACACTTTTCCACGTGAGTATATAGGTACATGAAGCAATTAAGGTAGGCGGTGATGCTGCTACCGCGGGTTCGCCTTTAAATGGGAAATTCGTACATTATGAGCAATTAAGTCGTACAATCTGAAGAAGCCTTGAGAATTGTAATTGGTGACAGTCATATACGTGCATGATGCGAGTTATGGGAATTTGAGTGCGATAAGGCTTGAAGTTTATAGCTGCTCCATGTGGAGTTCGATGAACTTTTGATGGGCAAGCTTGTACACTAAACAGGCTATGATTGTCTGATAGCCGAGTTGTAGAAGTGTAAAATTCGACGCGAGTTACAGTTGACACAAATCTTATATGAATCTGCAATTTGGCCGACTTTTCAAAACAATAAGAATAGGGGTTTAAAGATAGTTCCCAATGAAGTCTTGAAGACGGTTTCTTTTATGAGGTTACAAAAAGGGCCAACTACATACTTTAAAAACGGTCAGGGAGGCACACAAAGCACTTTGGGACTGGAACTGTATATAGATTTTCAAACTATTCGATGCGTCCTTCAAATTTTTATTTAGCCCTTTTAAAGGTGGCAAAGGAAGGTTAAAGGTACCTACTTTAGTAACACAGAACACACAAACCAATGCACCTTTTGACACGAAACTCGACGAAGCTTTTGGCATTTAAAACAAGAACATGGGGAATTGTTGATACAATTTTAATGCAACCGGCTTTAGCTGGATTACGTTCATGCAATTATAAAATTATGTTCTATCTTCAAGCTCATGAGGAGTATTCTCAAGTCAGCCTCTAGGATGATATTGGAGGTCGTTTCAGATCGAGAACTAAACGCTGAGGAATAGCCAGAAGAAACTCAGCGTCTAAGGTCGTTTGGTTCGAGGATAATAGTTAATAAGGCTTCACACATTCAAACAATTTAAATCCAACCAGAGAAATTTCTTTCCCAAATTGACGCTCCTATCTGTGAACTTATGAGTGCACAACTTGAAGTCCGAAACAACTGAAGGGGCTTGCCCGTCCTCTTAAATAAAAGGCTACATTCGTGGGTATGTGTCTGGCATATAAACTCTGAAACAATTTCTCATCATTTGCACTAAAAGTGCTTATAGTGGGTTGCGAATAAAATCCGATAGGTGACGCTGTTATTTTAACAGTGTTTATCTTTTAGTACTTAACCGCGGGAACCATTGAGCTGATTTGGATGCAGTTTCCACTATTTTCACTACAGAATACATTTGTCAATCAAATATAAAAAAACAGAAAGGCAGATGCAATCATCTGGTAGTAAACAAATAATAGTCTTTCAAGTCAATACCAAACATACCTTCGTATCCTTTGTTAAAATACCTATTCAAATAACAGGCTTAGACGACGACACATTATTTTGTTTGGTTTTTTCCAACTGCCTTCTATGCTTGGATAGAGCTATTGCAATCGCAGAATGAATAATCCACACCTTGTGGAAGAATAGCCTATTGTTCCATAATGCATCACGAGTGCCTACTTCTATTTTAATCAACACGATGCTTTCACGAATAATTGTTGTTAATTCATAAGCGAAATTGGACTGTTGTTGTCTTTTGTTGTAATGAATAAACAATGGGTTGTAATTATTTTTAATTATTATATGGAAACATTTTCGTAGCTATAGTTTCGTGGACACACTCATTATACAAATTAGAACCCGAAATGTTCAGAGAAGGAACAAATTATAGTTTCACTTATTCATAACAGCTCGGAAACTTATTTTTGAAAAGGAACTTGGAGGTAAACATAAAAATACTTACCTACACGTACACGTTTCGCACGAAAATTAGGTTCGTATAGGTAGGTAAAAAGTTCAGAAGCAGCCGTTCATAAAATGTAAAAATAGGTAATATTAAATAATACTCACCTTTAGGTTATTCACTTCAAGTTTATATAAATTTTGGCAGTCAGTAACAGGCAAGTTTGGATTAAGGAGTTATAAGCTATAGGCGCTCTAGTGACTAAACTAGTAGGTACATACATACCTACCAAAGTCCTACCACAGCAAAGTAAAAAGTCAAGCTTCAGTGCTGTTAGGCGTTCGCTTCTGATAACGCATCAATTGGGTTTTGCGAAATGCGTATTCCTAATGCGCTTCTTTGAAGCGGAACGTAGTCTACCCTTATGATCCTTTGAGATTTGTACATCCGTTATAGGTTAGGGTACCTTTGCCTATCTATATGGGTAAAACAACATTCATTTAGTTAAAGTGAACGTGGTCTGTTTACAGTGGAACGCCTCAAAGTATGTTTATAATGCATTAGCATCTACCTATATTTATCCTAATGCCCTCTGTAGCTCTTTGATCACAGTCAAGTAACAAGTGTGCTAACCATACACATCGAACCCTCAATGCTCTGAAGCTCACCGCTAAAGAAGACCTCTGCAAACTGAGGTGCCTTTCGCGACTCGCCAGTCAATTTAATTAACTCAGCAAGACTAGGTACACCTTCTTTTGAACAACCCTCCATACATAGGTATAGCATTTCACTTCCAACAGAACGCTATTCGATAAACATTCGAAAAACATCCTTAACCTACAATCAATAACAAAACGGTATGGTACCTAAAACTATATACGCAAAATACACCTTGCCTACCTATGAGAAAAAACAAACCAATTACGAACCGAAAGTCCTTAGATATACTTTATCGAAAATACACAAAACGTTTGCGTTATACCTACCCACGAGGAGAACGAGCATATCGTTTTGCAATTAGGTCGTCCTTAAACCAAATCAAAGAGAACGAAGAAAAAAAAAAATAAAACCAAATGTGTTTCCTGCCAGCCAGGACAAAGTTTCACTGTAAATTCTATGAAATAAAAATAAAACATCAAGGACGACATCGAAGAATAACAAAATTCAATTTTCCATATCCCGGGGTGGGTACCTCTACCTAAATATGCGAGAAGGACAGGACCTTCCATTGTACACATCTATATACGCTATACCCCGATGCTATACTCCCGCCCTCACATTATTGTCAGTGAATCAATGAAGAGACTCAAAAACGCTTTTCAACTGCAAATTAAAGATCCACGCACGACAATAAAAGGATACGCAGGACGACTTGAAAAAGTGAAATTTAATTCTCCCACTTCTCACTCCAGTGCACCGAAAATTCTATGGGACCCAGAACAAAGGCGAAAATGGTTGCCAACGATGACAACGACACGGGCGGGGGGGGACCGGTTCGGTGTAGGTATAGTGGCAAAATGTTGACAGACCGAAAAATAAAAATATTTTCCTGTGTTACTGAACAAGAATAAAAGAGACGAAGCAGGACACAAGAACAACAGTACCTATACAGAAAAAAGGACGAAAATTATTCCAAAATATTAAAGCCAACTTTTAAAGTCTCATTCAAGTTGGTCGCCAACATTATGGTTATCTCGCTCGTGTTGGATGATAAATACATCGGGTCTGGTATATAAGGTGGCTGAGGCCACGCCTCTTCTATCTTCACCTATTCACACACACACACACACGCACGCCCACCCACATTCAGTGTGGTATGGTTTCTCTTTTGACCGCCATTGTACTCTACTCAGTCGAAGACAATTTCGAGAACAGTTTCCCCTCTTTTCGAACATCGACCAGAAAGAGAGAACAATAAGAAAAAGGTGAACAAAATAAAAGAACCCAACACCAAAAACTCACCTTATAAGATCCGGTAGGCGTTCCAGTACTTTGGGGTGTGAGTGCTTCTTCGTATAAGATGGAGAGAGCGCCACTGTGCACGCCAGCATTAGTTCAGTGGATAGTTCGACGGGATGCTGGGGTGATTTCTCCTCAGGTAACTGGGGAAACAAAAAGACAGAAGAGACACGATGTTATTTCAATTGGAAATGGAGTATGGCGGTGTTTCGGCGGGGGAATTTCCATGTATTAAATGGTTTATTGAATTTTCACTCACTGTTTTGGATACCTAGGAGGGTTTTATTTTGCTACCAAAAAATCAATAATGAGATGAATATTTGAAAAAAAAAAAAAAGGAACAAATCATCTTCTTTGCACTTGCACTTTCGTTCCATCAGGTGTCCTTTAGAGATGATGATGAGGAGACGATGACCTCTTGTGGTTGGAGGTAATTGATGGTCGAATTTGAAAGTCGGACATAGGTAGGTGGGTACCTTAATTTTTAAGCCAAAAATAGTGGGACGAGTTGGACGAGGTTAAGTTTTGCTAAGCTGCATATTTTTTCCTGATGTTATTTGTAGACGCATTTTGAAAATAAAATTGAATTAAAAACACACAGAAAGCTGTGCCATTGAATAACCAGAGGTAAAAAGGTATACAACCGATATACCTACGTACACATGGTAACACAATTATAAAAATATTCCTGCACAAAAGTCGAAGTTACAAGTATTCTAATACCCTTTTCACACCAAGCCGAAAACTGGGCTTTCGCGAAAACACTGAAAAACTTCATCGAAAACAAAAATTTTACCATACATAGGTATTTCAGTTTTCAAAACGAGTCGTTTGCACTCGTTTTCCACGAAATCACAACGAAAACGACTTCCAATCGTTGAGTTGTTGGAACAAACACACTTTTTGCAATATTCAGGAAAATGGCTGACCGAACAAATGTGACAACTCACAGCTTAAAATCATTTTCCACAGTTAATTGATGGGCTAATATTGTTTTAAGTGCACTAAATCCAATTTGTTTGTTAATTAATGCGATCGAAATTTGTAACCAACAAAGTTTGCACCCAAGTTTAACGACTAGTATGTCTCACAGCTGATTGAAACGTCAAACGAAAACGAGTTGGTGGTCGGTGTGAATGCATCGACAAGTTTTCGAGGGAAACGCGGTTTTGAGTTTGGTTTGAAAAGCATATAATGGTAGGTGCGGACTCGTTAAGTGTCAAACTTTGGCAAGAAGTCGAGAGCTTTCGGCACAAGAGTGATCTCTGATCTTTCAAACAAAGGCTACTTTATACGCCAAGCATTTATAGAGGAAAAGCAGTTACAATTCCAGTCAGAGACTGTTCTTCGTGTTCTGTAACAAAATATATATAAGCTATGTCCTGTGGCCTGAAAACCGTCTCAATTTAGCTGAAAGTCAGAGTAGACAAAGACTAAGGCGCATTTTATTAACTCGAAGTTGAACACAACTTGGGGATTTTTATATGGAAAACTCCCCGAGTTGTGTTCAACTTCGAGTGAATAAAATGGGCCTTCATGTACTCCGTCATTGCTACGAGGCATTAAATTACTGTACCTATAGCCAGTCGCCGATTTTGAAACTCAATTCCTATATAAATCATCATCAGATAGCACCAAACTGTCACAAATTTATTATTCACGTCTAGAGTAGGGATAAGTATAAATCGTTACTCGTTATTTTCCTGATTTGCTCTATTTCTGTAATCCTTGACGAGAAGTCCCGGGACCTCGAGCTAAGGACTAAATCCGTTCATACCACGTTGCATTCCATAAGTTTTTGAACGAAGAAATTAAGGGCTAAACCGGGAATTAGGCCCTAGTTATAGCCATACCTAAAATGCAACCGTAAGAGTTGGAACAGTATGAAAATGATTTTTTTTTTTTTCGTTTATGTGGTCATAGCGTAATTTCTGTCAGAAAAATTTCTGCCTATACGAAAAGAATTACAACAAATCAACCACCCCTGATTGGATTCCATCAGGAAAAAATTCCTGACAGATGGAACAGTAAAGAAATGAAATGAAATTCAGTGGAATGATTTGGTTTTTTGTTGTGGAATTGACTGAGAAGTAGATCGGAAAACGTGTTTCGTACGGAAAATTTAAGAAATTATTTTTCGAGAAAATTTAAAGGTCATTTGCTAATTTTTTTTATAAACTTACTTTATTTATATGTAACTTTTAAAGACCAAGGGCCGAATTACTGCATCCGTGAGCGAGCCATACGTCACTGAATTTTGTGGATTTTACAAGCAAAACAATAACAAATTCAGTCACTAATTACTCGATCACGGATGCGGTAATTCAACCCCAAGATTGAGTTCAACCGTTAAGTTTAAGTCTTAAAAAAAGCAAAAGAACGTTTTTACGGTTTCATTTTACGTTACTCGTTACTTTTCTATTTTTCTGTCATAGAACGTACGTTTGTTTATATTGATTGAGTTCGATTCAAATTGGTTACGCTAATGGACAAAATGTTGTTATTGTTAAAACCGCGAGTGACGTTTAGTGCGACCCATCTATACTGCATCTTTGCATTTTTTTCTAAAGAGTTCAAACAAACTACTCATTCAAAGCTTCACGACATGAGAACCGTTGAGCATGACACTGGCTTCGTTCGATTTACCAGACCAAACAATTAAGTAAATTAATTCAAGTGTCCATTTTCAATACTACGAGACCGTTTATTTTATATCCACTTTACAGTGTTTATCTGACAACTATACTGTCCTGAAAAAGATAATCTATCGTCTACTAGGCCAAATAAAGTTTTTATTTATTACCCATCAGTTTCAGTTTGTCAATTCCATTTTCGATAGACTTTTCTGTAGTATGCGAGGTGCGGTTTTGATTTTGTTTTCGGTCTAAGCCAGAAGTAAAAGCAACGCACTCTGACGCGGTCAGTTCATTTGCGCTCTGTTAGCTTGTGTTTTCTTTAACGATAATGGATAGACTGACAGTTCGATACACAACATCGCACCAGCGCCAGCCGAAAGCACTTGAATATGTATCTAATTTATTGATTTCGGAGCAGACTTACCACAAGAAAAAAAAAAAATGGTGATATCCATGTGCCTGGCTTATAATGTAGTTGGTCGCCTCTTGATCTTGGTCAGATGAGGACAACAATAACAATAAAACAATGATGCGACCAACGACTGCGATGATGATGATGGCGATGGCGACGAAGCCAACAACATAGTCGTTCAAACAAGGTAGTTGTCGCGGTCAAAATGACACATGCGTCTATAGCACCGCATCAAGTCGACCATCGCCAGGCAAACCATATCGAAAAGGCTGTTGTGACTGAGGAGAGAGAAACAATGAAGTTTTTGGGGGAGCAGCACTTAACCGGGTGATCAATTCATCATCTCGGCGCTTCCATCTTCTTATATATATAAAAGAGTTGCAGAGGGAACAATCGGCGCCACTTGGTTGACATTTATCCGAATTAATGGATTACATTGTTGCGTGGTTTGTTCATTTGTTGCTTTTGATGGCGTTGTATAGTGAGTGGTTTGGTCTTGAAAGATAAGAGAGGTATATGGCGATTGGAGCTCTAGGAACGAACGTCCAGATGAAGGATAGAAAAATATTCTTCAAGTTTAATGCGTCTGGCATCTGAGCAAACGGTCAGAGCTTCAAGAACAACGAATGCAAGAGTTATACCAACAAATATTTAAACAAATTATTGACAAAACTTCAGAGACATTTTCGAAGCTTTAACGATTAAATAAATATGTTTTAAAATACTTTTCCAAAAGACCTGTTGTTAATTAGTATACCTAATTCTGTATAAATATGTATAGTAATATTCTAGTACCTACTTTTATCAGCTGTGTTACATTTTTTAAAGAGTTTATTGTTTGGTATCGTTGTTTTTATGTAGGTATTCTCTTGTTTTGGGTGAAACTTTTTCAAACACCCTTTTTGCTGTTTTTTTATGGTATGGATGTCAAAGCTTACGATTTAGATGCAGTTTGAATAACTTTCAATAATACTCGTAGAATGCAAACGTTTCGTGTAAGATAAGCGCTTTTCTTATAAACGCTACCACAAATGGGTTAACAAAAATGTATTCAAATATAACTCCTATCTATATATAACTAAAAATGTATCCAAATAATAATGTCAACAAAATACTCTGAAAACGCGGTTAAAAACCTTTCGATAAGTGCACCAAAAATGTCATCAAAAATATTATGAAAACGAATACAGTCGAATCCCTCTAAGTCGAACCTCCTTTAACTCGAATTTCCCTCGAACTGGAATTTTTCGACCCAATTTTTGCATTCCCTTCAATTTTGCATAGAAAAGTCATCCTTTAAGACGAAATCCCTCTAAATCGAACATATTTTTGGATTCTTGACCTACTACAATATCCCTCTAAGTCGAATTTTTCGTCTGAAGAAAACAAAATTAAAAAAAAAAAAACTCGGAGCTGAAGAAGAGTTTGGCAAAATCATTACTAACCATATGCCGGAAAAGAATGATATTGAAACTCAAACTGCAATTGAAATGACCAAAGATGTCCCAGAGGAGATTCACTGCCTATTTAAAATAGAATCGTTTGATAAACGATTGAACACTTCTACTTTCACATCCCAAACAAAAATAACAAATTTTTTTTAACTAATTTTGTTCAAAATGTACCTACTTTCCTATTTTTTAATGTAAATAAATTCGCTTAAAAAAAATCCCTCTAACTCGAACTTTTTTTAACTCCCGTGAAAATTCGACTTAAAGGGATTCGACTGTATATTCAAAAATAAGGCTAAAAAAACACCCAAGAAAGCTATAAGATCCATTATTTAAGAACCCGTCTAAAAACACGACTAATTACATCTAAAACAAAGGCTGTGTTCATAAACGTCATAAAAATATAGGCTAATGACAGCCGTATTTATCAGATTCCCTTACGACGTTGTTTAGTTCAACATCGCGTAAGGATTTACGCAGCCTCTTCTTGGCTCTCCTTATATTGTTATTTATGAACATTTTTGTCTCGGAAGCTTTACTAAACGAGGTTTGTGTCTAAAAAGGTAAGAATTTCGATAAACTATTACAGAAAACACTGGAATCTATTACCTTTTGCTATGAAACCGACATCAGCTGTGATAAGAATTGTAAATGTAAAGTCAAATTATCTAACAAATTCCGAAATGTCTTCGAAGGGACTGCTGAAATTTCAAACTGCAATTAACGTGTCTTCTGAGAAGTGTCAGCGAATTTTCAATCCTGTCAAAAACCCTGAAAATTCGGCTATCATATCGAACGCAAAATATCTTCTGCTTGCCATAATGCAAATAAGTTGATAAAACTGTTTGCAATGTAGGGGATGCATTTAAAAATGTACGCAGCTTCGATTCCCGCTTTTTCCCATTCCATTTACCCATAACATAAAGTTTTGGTTCATAAACGTTGTTCTTTTCAAACAATTCCCTTTCGAATATCAAATTTATTGTATTTATCTTTATAACGATATATAAACCAACGAATACTGAGTTCTTGCCTCGACAAATTAACTGGGGTCAGTTCAGGGCACAACTAGAGTGCCCTAGTAGAAGTCATATCAAACACAGGTTCTCAGTACCAGGGCGAGTTGAGTGCTATCTATATCGAACACATTGGGGTTAATCCACGCACAATACCTATTTTATATATTTTTATTTATTAAATATAATTTGAAATTTGCGCAACATGCGAAATATATGAACAAACAATATCGAATGTCACTTTTTGGTTTTGTTCACAATTCGACGACGACCAAATGACATTTGATGCAAAAACACATTCACGTAAGCTCTGAGCAGGCTTTAAACGCAAATTTTCGCGTTTAACTTACGCAGCCCTACAGCAACGTTGCTTAAGTTCGAAAAATCTTTATAAATCACATTTTCATAGGCATCACATTTTTTAGGGTGCGTAAAGATAAGCAGACTCTACGGTGAGTTTATAAATAAGGCTGTATATGCTTGGCTGCAAGTGACATTTTTAGTGGGTAAGTCTGAAGCCGAATTCGAAGAGCTGAATTGCGAAGCTTTTTCTGGAACTTTTGACAGTTATCCTCTCGAATACTTGGGGGACATTCGTGGAAAGTGGATAAAACCTTAAGACCTACTTCAATTTTGTTATGATTCATGATGATTGGCCCAGTGTAAGTGTGTGCCGATGTAGTCCCTGCTGTCATTCTGCATAATAGCGCGATTGCAGTTTGTCTATTGTCTAATTTCAGACATAATTAGCAAAAGCAATTCAATATCCAACTGCAAGAGCATAGAGACATTCACAGTACTTAACTGAACCATACAAATTTAGTTCATTTCCTACAACTCACCATCGTCAAGAGCTTGAAACAATTGCCGACACTAACTGCATATAAGGTACCTAATGGTAAGAATTCCGATATCTTTTTGATAAAATTCATGTAGCTAGCTAAAACAACTTCTACAATCCAAACTCTTTATAGTAAGTTTCCTTAAGTCCATCGAGCATCTTCGCGCTTCTTGGTATTGCTGACATATAATTTAATATAGTTCAATCAACAACAATGGTTATAAACCTTATTCCAATGCAAATATATGCACTGATGATTGATTATAGCTATCCAGTCAAATATACAAGAAATTCTTTCATCTTTCGATACAGAGCGACAATCCCTTTGCCTGATTTTAATAAACAAAACCATCGATATCGTGTTGTCGTGATCGAACAACGAAAATAGCCTACCTCCAGTGTTGGTTCATACTACAAAGAACAATTCATCAATACCACAAGTCAACTAATTGCCAGCGCCTACTAGCGGCCAAACAGCCCGTCAATCAATCATCAGACAGGGTGACGCTCGTGCTAATGGATTCGGCAGCGGCGCTGTCGAAAATCAACAAACCAGCAGTACATGAGTGAAGGTGTCATCAACACATGGTCACATATCACGTGTGGATTCGAGAAAGTATAACACAAATATGTTAGCGCCAAAAACTTACTTGTAAACTTTGGAACAGACCATCAAAGAGACTCGTAATGGAATTTCCCAATATTGCATGCCGAGCAATTTGCGGACACAGAGTGCAGGCATTCCGATACAATTGCACGGCGAGTATTATTGCTCTGAAAAAGAAACGGGGTGAAGTGAGCAAATGTGTAGGTCTTTTGTGGAGCGTGACTTACTTTTTAGTGATGTCCGAGTTTGATTCCAGTCCCTTGGTGACCACGGACGTTGTTATCGTTCCCAGTCCATCCATCAACAGGAAACATTGGAAATCGAAGACCTGTGCCTTGGCCATTAGACGAACCAGTTGGCCCAGAGGGCGCTCTAGGCCTTGAGCACCACCACCTTTGGTTATGAGATTCAACAATTTCGGCACTTGGCTTTCGCGCTTCATATGCATTGGAACCGGCTGCAGCTCTTTCATGTATTCCTCGGCACTGTGGGAGAGATAAGTAATGGGAACAAATGAGGTTGAGAAAGAAAGCACGGAAAATCTGCTGACAATCAGTGAGATGTGAGGCGCTTATTTCTGAACGCAACGCAACAGCAAACTCTCTAATCTACTCACCTCAGTGCCATTCTCTGCTTCAGCTTTTTCATCTTCTTCTTGTAACCCCTGGAGTGTTCTCGACTAACATCGGAGACCGTCGACGACAGATCTCCGTCCCCATTGGTTGCTTCGCCATCACCGTCTTCACCATCCTCGCGCTGACCATTCTCGTCGACATTTCGACTGGGAATTGTCAACTCCACAGCCCTCTGTCGGATATGTTCCATGTTCTCTTCGTGGCGCCGTGCAGACTCCTTTTGCTTCTGCAGTATCTTTCGTTGAAGCTCCTCCGTTGTTTGCTGTTGTTGCACCTGTAAGGCGAGCAATCTCTCCTCCCTATCCCTGGCTTTTTCGCGAGCCAGCGCTTGACGCTGCTTTTCCTTCTGCTCTTGCATCTTTCCTATTCGCTGTTCTTTCTCCAAGCGTGTCTCGTTCATCTTCTCCAGCTTTCGCTGTCGCGCTTGTTCCAACTCCTGGCGGCGTCGCTCGACAGCTGCCTCTTTGGCTGCCTTCTCTTCGAGACGCTTCTGTCTTTCTTGTTCGAGATCCTGCAGACGACCCTCGGTCTCCTTGCATGACTCAATTAAATCCAACCGTTTGTTCTGCGCTTCGATGTTCTTTATGAAGTTGATCTCTTTCAGCTTCTTCTCCTCGTCGTGGGCTTTTTCAATAATCTGTCGGAGGTACTGATGTCGGTTTTCGGCAGCCCGCTGCAGGCGTCCTTCCATTTTGAGGCGCTTCTCTTCAATTAAGTGCCGCTTGGCGGCTTTGACATCCTCCACCCGTGCTAGGAGGTGCTGAATCTTGATGGCCTTGTCTTTCTGGAGCAGTTCTCGCTTTTGTTGAGCGCGAGCTTGTTTTGCTTGATATTTCTTTAGTGTCTCCTGGAGAGATCTTCTTCGCGATGGACTGGAAAGCTTTTGGTGGAGTTCCTGTGCTCGCCCCGGATGACGGCTCACGTACGCTTGCAATGTTGCTAACGCTTCTTCACGTTCTCCCCAAGACATGTCGGTAAGGAGCGCTTGATAGCGCATTTCGAGGCTGAGATTCTCGTCGTCAACGAAAACGACACTCGCGTCGTTGTCGTCGTCATCGAACTCACGCTCCTTTTCCATCAACACTTCACAGTCCGTTTCATCCGTTTCCGTGTCAACGTCAATTTCTGTATTCTCGAGCTCACGGATCTGCCTTTCGAGTGATTCCTGCTCCTCGAGCAGCTTCTGTTGGTCCTCATCACAATCGGTGTCGTCCTTCTCTTCACTCTCATCGCAGCTGGACAGAAGCTGGTTAGCGGCAACGGCCTGGTAAAGATCGCCGATAGCTTTTGAGAAGTCTCGATTAGTCTGGATTTTTATGTCGATTTTGCTGGCGTCTCCGTCCGGGTCTGGTGTTACGCTTTTATTGGTAGTCTCTTGAGAGTTTTCGCCGTCTTCTTTTTCATTGTTTTCTCTCGCCGCTGTGCCGGGGATTTTGTGGAACTTCTCACTGCGCATGTACTCCTTATGCAACGATGTTATCTTTAAACCAGTGAGATCTGACTTTTGGCGTTTGATAAAAGTTTGCTGAGTCGTCGCCGCTACAGATGAGGATGAGTTCACTGGACCTGATGTTGGTTTGGCGGCTGTCCTAATTGGCAGTGAGTTGATCTTCGCTTTTGCGTTCTTTATTTCTGGCCTTCCCAGTACTTTTCCAGACTTATCCGGGCCTGTCTTTGTTAATGGCTTTGTTACCAGTTTCTCTTTCGAAGTTCTGCGATTGGTTGGAGATGTCTGTTCAGTCGCTTGCTGATCATCCTTCTCGTTCAACAGAGCCAAAGTGGGAAGGCTGGCATAGCCTGTTGGCTGATCAAAGCGATTTG
The DNA here is from genome assembly GCA_949126925.1 of Cheilosia vernalis. NCBI lineage: Eukaryota > Metazoa > Arthropoda > Insecta > Diptera > Syrphidae > Cheilosia > Cheilosia vernalis. The sequence continues at coordinate 12,953,676 of OX421362.1, forward strand.
CCCAATGGAGACTGGAACGTCTACGATTCTTTACAGTCAACCATCCGCCGTCATTTTGGCTCTCTATTGTCAGTTGCTTGGGTTCAGATCGTCGGTCATAGGGTTCAAAGACGCTGCCTCTCGACGAGCTTATCTTCTCATTGCTCGCCTTCAGTGTGGAACTTGAACTAGTCATGTCTTCCCGTGAGGATTTCCTTGACGATGACGGCTGGAATGGTCTTTGGTTCTTGTTCGGCATTTCAATCATTGTTCGAGATCGCGTTGCTAGCCTCGTACCTCCATTGGACGGCCTTACATTGTTTCGTGTTGACAACGGAACAGAAGAAGCCGGATTTTTACGGACAACATTTACTGGAGCCGTGGATGGCTTTGGAATGGGAAAACGTCGTGCAGTTGAGAATGGCAATTTCTGCACCGATTGCACCGAGTTTACAGGCCGCACAGGTCGAGTGGTGTTCACTTTTGCCACTCCTACAATCCGATTGGCCGGAGGTCGATTCAAGACACTGGAATATTTTAGGGGACTATTCTGAACCTTTTTTGGTTCCGCAGGTTTTACTGGTTCGATTTTTTTCACTTCGGCAGACGGCGGTGTGACAGGTTTCATCGCATCCTTGGCTAAAATTTCGTTCTCCATCGCATTCAGCTTCTTGACAGTCATCTCTACGGCTGTTGGCTCCCGGCTTATCACAGAACATTCATTCTCCTGAGTACTTTCGGTAGCCTGCTCCTGAAGATTACGCATTTTCTCACGAACTTCCGCCAGTGTTAGGTTCTCATCCTCGAGATCGGTCTGTGCGAACTGGTCCTTTTTTTCGACAGCTATTTCAATAGAATTCTCCATATCTACCATTTGATTCCAACAGATTTTCGTCTCATCTTCCTGTGGCGGCGGCTGCTGCTGTTGCTTCGGAAATTCTTCTGGCTTGCTTGGCACCAATATTTCTGTGGGAAGAGTTCGCTTACTCGATGCGAATAGCTCACGTATGTTCACACGAGTTGCACTCTTCGATGTAAGATTCTTTTTTGGCGAGAGGTTCTTCTCTTCGATTGTCGAGCAGGGACTACTTTTACCCGAGAAGCAGGGGCTCGACTTGCCCGACATGGAAATCGGACTGGAAAGACTTTTGGCACGAACTCGAGGGACGGGATTACTTTTGCGTACCTCCCACGCCAAAGAGTGTGGTCGTTGTGGCAGTGGCGTGGCCTCGTAATCCCATGCGACTTTGAACCATTCGCTGAGAGCTTTGAAGTCGCGGACATAGTTTTCTAGCACGAGAATTGTCTCCTGACACGAGGAAATGTTCTCATAGCACTCGACGGTTTGGTAAATTTCATTGACTGCCCTCTGAAGGTTACCGAAGAGCAGCGCCCAGTATCGGGCCTGTAGTTCGGATTTCTTGTCTCGCCCTGTTGAGGCACTTCGCACTCGAGGGCCAGAATTCTGTTTAGCTGCACGCGTTTGCTGTTGATGCTTTCGACTTGGAGTGAGCAACGGAGATCTAGGCGGTTTGCGATGCAGCGGCAAATTTCCTGCAAAATAGAGGAAAGAAGTCGGTATTGTTGGAATAGAAAAGTCCTACGCATTGCGATTTTGCAGCCCTTGCTTTTCAAATTAAACGTTTATGAAATGTACATCCGCCCAATCCCACAACCTGTTACTGACATTTCTCCACATAGATGTCACCTCTTGCAGAATAAAGAAACCATAGTGCACCCACAAGACCGAACACGGGCATTTCCAAATCGCAAAAACAAAGAAAAAAATAGAAAAGCTTACTTTCATGAGATGTAGTTTCGTCATTTGCACTGATCTGGTAAGCCAGCAAGTTCTTTGCATCCCTTCCTTCCTTATCGAATACCCTTTTCATCTCCATTCTCATGCACAGACAGTCCGCGAACCACTAGCACTCTATGCGACGAAGCCTGCAAAATAGATTCGATACGTTTACAATTCGCTCGGAATTGGTCGAGGGGGAAGTAATCAATATGTACAAAAAAAACAATCAATGGAAACTAAAAATATATATTCGTTTCCTATTGGTGTCAGTTGCAATTGTAAAATGTCAATTGACTGGGTGTATGCAGGAAAATTTCAATTATTTCATACCAGGTGGGTGGTGGGACAGGAAGTGTGGGCGAGAACACAAATGGTTTTTCGATTTTTTCGATTAGAGCACGCACGTTTTGTTGTTTACTACAACGCGACTAGTAAAACTCGACGCAGTTAATCACATTACACAAAAGTCATTTGCTTTTGTGAATTTTATAAGTTATTTATGAAATTCTCTTTGTTTAACGCAGGAAAACAAATTCGGTTTTTTGCGAGATGATACAAACAAAATTGCAGAAAACTGCAGCGCAGCTGGTTGGGTAATGTCAAAAGTGACAATTGTTTTGCTGTTGTCAGAGAGGTGATTTGGGTTAGAAAGAAATATGGATGGGAATTTGATGGATTCCAGGAAGGGCTGATGGTGAATTATTTCTGATTTAAAATTGACAAATGTACAAGTTGGCCTGCGATATCTGGTGGCAAAGAAAAGAACCCTATCAGACATACAGAAATCTGTCATAGGTAAGCGGTACATGTATTTTTGCAAAAGTAATTTATTTATTTTATAAATGAAAAACTATTTTAATTGATATAAATGCCTTGTCAGTCTAAAATCCAAGTATTGTTTAGGGAAAATAAAATAACCCCGGGTCAATAAATTATGTTTGAATCGTTTAAAAGTGGAATGAAAAATTTGTGTTTGTTTCGTGTAAACAATTTGTTTATTTTTGGATTATACTCTTTTTTAACTGTTTGAAGTACTTCAAATTGTTGCTAATATTCTATTTACTATGCAGCATTAGGTATCTATTATTGTGTAGCTGACGCAGCTAGCCAAGATTTATCTCAGACTTTCTCGATATGATAATTTTGGAAGGTTTCTGCTGGGAAATGCTACTTCGAGCAAACGCGTGCAGTATGTTTTATTATCTCTTGCAATTGGCTTTAATATATCGCCTTTTTTAAAATGTAAACTACATATTTTAAAGAACTTAGGAAATTATTTTCCCATGCGAAGGACAATTTACCACTTTTTTTTAACAAGGAATCGAGTTTTAAACTTCATTTGGATTTTTGTACATGGTTATACCATGTTCTCTATATGAGTTGCACTGGGGTACACCACAATGAGACACTCGATCCAACACTTTTTCTTTATTTTCCAACAGTGTAAACTATTTAGAAATTTATTTGTATGTTTTTAATTAACAAATGTATTTATTTGCCACAATATATATTTAGTCTCGCTTAGCTTCTTTTACGTATATTTTTTCGCTGATCTGTCAAACTTGTATGTCTAGTAGGGTTCAAATTATAGCCGCTAGGGTACACCCTCCATTTCTCAATAGGTACCTTTACCTATTAAAATTAAACGCATAGAAACAATTTTCCTGGCAGGTTTAACAGAATAAAAATCATTACGAAGTAATATATCGTTACTTTATTATTATTATAATTTGTAAGCATACTATATTAAATATATATGCTACCATATTTGGTGAGCACTAGCTGCGAGGGCTTTCGGCTCTATGGTGATTACTTTAATTTAATAAAAATGGTAACTGTCATTTAGCTGCGATACATAAATGATTTTTCCGGTTAATGTTTACATATTTTGCAACAACGACAAAAAAAAGGTTACCTATGCTTAAATTATGGATTATGGCACAAAATAGAGAAAAAGGGGTTCCAGAACTTAAATAAAGTGACTTGGTGATCTAGAGAACACATTTTTTAGTTCCTAATTTGGCAAGTATTCTCTGATGACACAGACGCGTTTCAAACTATACTTGATACCTACCGTCAGACTAGATGGAGTGAGCGGAGTGTATAATGGCCACCCAATGATTTCAATGGAGTATTATAATTTAGTCGATGGGCAACTGTATCATAGCTTTAAGCAAGAGTTGAAACCCGGTGGAAACAGTAGAGGCAATATGCAAAAAGAGTTTACTGACTGAATTATACAAGATGCAAGGCAATTGAGGGAGAGCTAGATCGATAGTACCTGCTAACACAGATGTGTCTTTCTTAGTGAACGCCGTCATAGGTAATAATTTGTAGTCACCTTCCAAAACAAATGTTTGATCGCTCGCTTTCCTAGACTCCCAATGCGTGCATTTTGATTAGCAATCTACAACAATGTTTAATATTCATATATTCATGCAGTCATAATATCTTCCCACACAAGCAAATAGTTACTTGCTTCGAATCTCCTTAATTAACCCACAAGTAAAACCATAATTCCTTATATGTACTAATACTGAATCATCTCAGTAAACCCAAAATGACATGGCGCCAGTAAGTTATTGTGATTACCCTATTTGCCTATTTGGTGGCGATTCTATGTTCCAGAGATCATTTAAATATTTATTGCTATACTTTCAAAAAAGTATTTACGGAAGTGTCAGTTTGTTGTTGCTTTGATAGCTGCTGTTTAGAACTAAATGATTTTTTGATTTAATAATAGCTGCAGCTACGTAGGTATGAATGAATAATGGCCAAGTGGTTTTGCCAGAGCTGGGAGTTGAAGCTTTTAAGAATCTGCGCTTACGCTGAATTACTCCAATGCAAACGAACCCATATTTCAATTCGAAGTTGTAAAATGTCGACTAATTAAAAACAAAAATCAGCACAGAAAACACTGGTCTATTGGCAGTCTCCCTGTTGTCAGTCATATATGCATAATTGGCATGCACTCTCTTCTTAGTTTCGATCTTAATTGGACAATCAATTCGAATAGCACATGAAAGTATCCGCCGACTGCCATAAGCCTGTCATATAAATTCCACTTTAACCACTTCAAAGCTTACCAAACTAACTCCTTAACCAGTGATTCTCACCTGTTTTCCTGAAATAAAATTGGCACAAGGCAACAAATTCACGCCGTAAACTTTTGTGTGTAAAATATTTATTTTTCGATACTGTCAAAAACATTTTGATACATAAAACAATTTCTTTTACTTGGTTTTTATTTTTTAAATATATTTACTTGAGTCTTTCGGAAGCCCCCATTCATTTATTAATTTTATTGTTACAATTAACATTACAATATAGTTTTACTCATTTTTCTTGTTTCTTGTTTTGTATTTAAAATATAATTATGTATATAAATATTGTGTATTTTTTTAATATTTGTATATATATATATAGATCATTACAAATGTATATGCTGATTTCTTTTGTTGTTGCGCATACAAGTTAAAACGTGTATATAAAATAAAATTACAAATTAGAACAATCATTTAAATATACTACTAACATATAAATATATTTATATCTTTCCTAATTGTTAGGAAATACAAGACACAGAAATATAGTAGGTAATAATATTGAAACGAGTCAAAAATAATAAATTATCATTAATTAAAAAAATATATTCATAGTATGTATTTGTAAATATTTATAGTATTTGCTTTTGCTTTTGCTTTTGTGGGTTTTGGGTTACATTTTGTGCACTCATCTTTTTACTTACATACTCTTAGTACATACGCTTACATTTCTAGTCATCATCCTTGTTGTCGGTTTTAAGATCATATTTAGCACACAGTTCTTCGGGCGAGAGGCCTATGAGGTTCTGCAGATCGCCGACGAATCGGTAGACATAACGCTTACCTGCTGTTTTGTGTATTATATTCTTATCGTAATAGTACCGCAAACCACGACTCAGTTTTTCGTAGTTCATTTTTGGCTTATTCTTTCGGATGCCCCAACGGCGGGCCACCTCATCTGGGTCGGTCAGCTTGAATTCCCATCCATCGCCGGTCCAAGATATGAAACTTTGGCAGGTTTTGTCCATGAGCAGCTCGAGCAGGAATTGCCACAGCTGAATGGGCCCGGAGCCTGTGAAGCAAGGCACTCCACCGGGAGCGGTTGGGTAGCCTCCACTGCCGAGGCCCTTCTCAAGACCCATGGAACTCATGTAGGCCGCCAGGTTGTGCGGACTGCACTGATCCGGTGCGAGGTTGAATTGATGCGATTGTTGCGGCTGGTGATGACTGCTCTGAAACGCTGACGGCGGTGGGTGGTAGGGCCCGAAGTCGGGTGGTGGGTAGGTGTCATGATACCGCGGTCGTGCGTACGGGTTGTACTTGTGCTCACCGAGGATGCCAGAGTAGTAATCAGGTCCTGGTCCATGGGTTGACGATGCGCCACCTCCGCCGCCACCACCTCCACCACCACCAGTGTCCATTTGATATGAGGGCGGCGGCGCATGGTGGGAATGATGATGATCCATCATTGTTGTGTCGTGGTAACCATCGTTGCCGCCGAGACCGGGTTCCTCCTTGATGTGGTGGTATAGTGGCGTCCCGGAGTTCGAACCACCACCAGCGTTCATAGCCATGTGCAAGTAGCTGAGGTTCAGAGCGGCTGAGTTGTTGTTGTGTGAGTAATCTGCGGCGGCATTTCGTGTGTCACCATGTGCCACTATTGTCGAACTACTGCTATTGCTACTACTGCTGCTACTCGTCGAACTGTTGTTCGTTGACACTTGGTGGAGTTGCTGCGGCTGGGGAGTATGTGACGCTATCACCGGATGAATGCTGAGACCCACTCGCTCTTGTTGTGACATTTGTTGTGTGGGCGGTTGCTGTTGATGCTGGTGGTGTTGCTGTTGTTGTTGTTGTTGCTGTTGTGTTACTGGTAGAGGAGGTGTGCCGCTATGCGGCGTCACTGATGACCCAACCACCACCGATCCATGCGAGGTCGAATGAAAACTGCTGTTATCACTAGAAGAGTAATCGTGTGCGGTTAATCTTTGATTATTGTTGTTACCTAAATAATTGGCTATTTGGTCCGATCCACAGACTGACGTTGAGCCACACAAATACGCGGCAGTTGCTCCAGCCCCGCTACCACCATCCTCACAGTCCTTCTGTAGAATCTCCAAATGCTCCCACAGTATATCGCCAGTGAACGGTGGTGCGATCGCCAAGAATCGCTCTCGTCCCAACGCCACCATCGCTCTTCCTGTCATCTTAAGGAACGGCTGGATATTCATTGATTCCAATGAGAACTCCTTGGTGGCCCAATTCAGCCAATAGATCACATGATCTTCAGTCCATTCGCGTGGATCTTTGGTGATATTACAATTTTGTACTTCTTTCTCCCACGAGGCAAAGGACGCCTTCAGAACTTCGGCGACTTTCTTGTTTGTCCCAGGAGTAAACGGTGGTATCTGTGCTGGCACATCCAACGACGCCTCATGATCCGACAGATCGGACAAACTGCGCAGCGTTGCCCCATCCTCTGTCGATTGATCCTGCTGTTGATGCTGGTGCTCCTCCTTTATGAATACATTCTTACCCTGAACGAAATTCGGTAGAAATGTAACTTTACGATTCTTTTTCAATCGCATCTTAGGTTTTAGTGTAGTGATCTCTATTTTGTTTGTGATTCTTAACTAATGTATAGTTATACTATATCTTTTCAGATTTTTTAGTAGTGTATGTGGTGCGTATGTACAGATATTACGAAAGATAGTAGTGTATTATACGTTTTGCCCATTTATGTTATATGGAAACAGTAAACACAACAAGAAGTTGATCATCGATGCAAAATTAAAAATGTTCTAATAGAAAATGAAACCAAAAAAACAAAAAGAAATAAAAATACAAAATTTCAAACAAAAATCAAAAAGGAAACAGAAAAATAGTATTTCAAGTAGTGGGAGGATCCAGGGATGTGAGTTTTTCTTTTTTAAGGGATAAAATGTTTTCGACAAAAAAAAAATAGTTAATAACTTATCATAATTATTACAACAAAAAAGGCCACACACCATACTCTCTGCCTCTCCCTCTATCTGACAAGAGTTTTCCCGCGATCAACGAAGATCTATGTGCGCTCTTCCTGGCGCTCCGCTCTCTCTTGTTCGTCTATTTCCACTCTCTCTCGGTATATATGTCGGTAGGTAAGACGAAAAAAAAAAATTACTTCCTCTTGAGTTCATTCATGGATAGAATCGATCGTGTGTATAGTTGTAGAAAAAAAAAACACGAATCAAAGAAAAAAAAACGAGAAAAGGCGTTCAACAAGTGATCCTCCGGATACGGCAACGACAACGACAACCACGACTACGTAGCCTATTATCGCACTTGCGCATGATCCACATTCAGTTCTTTAAGTATTTCTTCGTTTTTTTTTTTGTAATTTTTCTTTCGTTCATTAATTTGCACCGCGAATTACGCACTGATTCATAAAAATTAGGCACTCGATTTTTTCGATTTCACACTAGTTTTTCTTTGAGTTATCTCGTGAGAGAACAATCAGAATTATTTTCTTTTGCTTTTTTGTATATTTTTATCTCTGTGCACTTTCGATTTAGACACCATACACTAATTTCATTCTGTAATTCCTCGACACAACTAGTACTAGAGGGTCTAACTATAAGCACCAGACGGAGACGACGAACGACAACGACGACGACGGCGAAATGATATTCAACACACATTCAACACATTTCCATATAAAATGTGTACCTCTCGCTCTGGCTACCTATGCTTTGATATCGATGAACAGGCACAGCACACATGCAACACATACAATTTTTGACAGTTCACTTCCGCTGCAAACAAGATAAAACAACACAAAATGAGGAAAAAAATGCCATTTCAAATTGAAAACAACATAACAAAAAAAAGCGCACCTGACATCAGACGCTCGATCTCTCTCGCACTTGCTTACTAGATGCGGTCGGCCATATGGGATCGAACCAACATCGAATCATCATCATCGCACAGGGTTGGTGTGAGTTCAGAGTTTTTTTTTTGTTGTAGCTTCTATTTGAAGAGAGAGCGAAGACCACAGCGCAACGGCCAAGGCAACCGAAATGGTGGAGGAATTTACAGCATTTTCAATTGTTTTGGACGGAGCATTTCACCCGCATACGAATGGTGGTTGGATAGGTGTGTGTGGTTGTTTTTTTTTTTTGTTTGGTCTTGTCGGCACTGGCAGTTCCTTTGTTGGGTGGATGACAGTTGGGAAGGGTGGCAAAATACTTACGATCAGTGAAACTACCATACAGTAAGGTATACAAAAAAGGAACAGTTCGTCGGCGATTTTCTTTTAATATTTTATTTTATAAATAATTTTTCTCCATTGTTTGAGGATAATTTTCTGATGAAAACAAAAGACATTTGATAATATCTGCACTTGAAAATTTGAGTACGAATACCTATTGAGCCAAAGGTGACTTCTAATAATTTTTGGCGCAACAGGTCCGTAGGGACCCTAGGCCTAGCTTCTCGCAACCATTCGTTTTGTGTGAGTTTTCATTTTTGGAACGAATGGAAGGGATCTACAATTTTATACCGATTCCAAACGGCTGATTGAGAAGCTCTTTCATGACAGTTATACTCTCGGATGTTTGTCAGACGTTCGCGAGAGGTGGCGCAGTGAAAAAACCCTGAGTTGGAAATAGGGTTTTTGCGGGATTCGAACCTGAACCCCTCGCTTAGTAGTCCAACACACTAACCACTAAGCCACTGCGACCGACCAAAGGTTACTTAGGCCCGGAAAAAGTAGCCCATAAGGTATTTAAGTAAAACTTAAGTCGCTTTGAGTAGTATCAGCAAACGGGCCTTAAAGATTGATAGCAAAATACCCATAATATACAAATGCGTATCTTTATTCATAGTACGACTGAAGCTAGGCTTAAGGGTGAACTGATAAGCTTACTCGCATGACGTGTATTGCGGTTGAAGTGTTGAGTTGGAGGAATGCAACAATTAATTTCATTTGAACGTAGTTTGATAAAACAATAATAGAACAGTGAGACCCACGAATCGAAAGAAAGCAAAATGGTGCCTCGCCAATACCCACATTTAAGAACAACGTACCTACAAGGGAAGTTTATTAAAACTTTAACAGTGAAACGGTTAAGATAAACAAAACGATGATCGTTGTTCTATGCCAGTTTTTCTAAACTACGCACACACACATACTCGCACAACCAATACAATATGCTCGCACAGTGACTCAGATTCTTCTTTTTTTCAGTTGTTCGTTATTGCCAGGAGAAGGCTCCTACGAAACCAAATTTTGGGAAAACCCTACGGAAAATTGGAAAAATCAATTTATTGTGGAAAACTTGGAAAATTCCGGAAAAACGGGAAAAAATTGTTTCTTCTACGAAATTTTGCATTTTATCGCATGTTTTGATGTGAAGGTGGAAAATTCGCAGCGAAAACTTGGGATAAAAGACGTTTTTGGGTCCATAAACATTTACCGAAGCTCCCGGCTCAACGAAGCAAAACATGTACATAGTTTGAAAAAAAAAAGCAGGCTGGGTTCGGCTAGTTTAATACAGAAACTCGATCCCATACGAGTAAAATAAATAATTCAGTTAAAAAAGCAATCCTCCTAACGATAAATAATTCTCAACCGACGCTGTGTGTCATAAACATTGGTGAAAGTATGTGTAAATTCTGAGAAAAAATTGAGATTTCTCAAAAGATTGACTGAGATAAAAAATGATTGATTTTTGTGGCAAATCAAATATGAAAAGCAATCTCGATCAAAAAAACATTTTTTTTCTCAAAAAGATTGATCTGTTTGCCAAATCGAAAACGAAATAAATTGAATCGCTGGTATCTGCGACTAAGAAAAGTTTTCATCGGATTGAATATTCGTTTGTTTACAGCAAAGACAATACTGAGACCCCCAACTCCGACCGATTTTCCATTACTTGCCTACATGCTATATATTACCATGGACTTGTGACGTTTTTTTTTTGCGCTTGCCTTGATACATAGATTCGTATTGACTAATGTCACGAAACTTCAAAAAATCTGGCGCACCAACACACCCCCAAAAAAAGAGGAGTGTATTGTCTCTGGTTCACAGTTCGCAATTCTACCTCACCTATGTAAATAGTCCTCAAAGGCTTTAGGACTTTAGGTAATGAAAACAGGGAACTTAAAAATCTAAAACCGATAAAATAAACCATTTCGCTAAACATATCTAATGTCTTATCTACCTGAAAAAAGTTACACCTTGTTACAATAGGCCAATTTGGAAATACAAACTAATATTTAAAACCATTTAATCATGCACCTACAAGCTTATTCATATTTATTTGATAAAATATGCACCATCGAACGCCGTCATTGCGCAACAACACATTTCTTTCCCACTGAACGCAGCCCGCACAGACAATCATCTCTTTTTCTCTTTCTAATTGAATCACTTTCTAAACATTTTGACAGTTCAGAATATTTTCAAAGTGGATTGACTCATTTTCGCTTTTCCTCAATTTTCTACGACATTCCGTCACACACTCTCGCACGCAAGAGTACCTTAACGAAAAAAGGGGAGGAAAAGTGAAAAATTTAATTATTATTTTTTTACATAAAAGTTCGCATTAAAACAATTCTTCCCCTCCTTCCATCATTTATCCATCCGGTTGCTTTCATTTCTCCCAAAAAGAATTCACCAAAAAACTTCTTAGCAATTAAAATCCAAATCCAATCCAACACGAGCGAAAAAAAAAATTTCTGTATATTTTTCCACCTGAGCGAAGAGGAGACCAAAAGAAATTATAAACGTCCAGTGAAAGAACACAGAACGTAGATAGAAGAAAAAAGTTTCACCCAACAAAAACGAAAGAAAAAAAAAAAAAAAAAAAAAAACAGCAATTGGCAGTGAAAAACGCAAACTTCAAGAAAGAAATTCTGAAAAAAAGGATTGTATATGTGGCAATAAAGGTTGTGTACGTTTAAAAGTCGTTGTGCAAAAGCGATCTCTTCTCTTTTATTAATTTATAAAAAAAAGAAAAGAAATAAAGCGCCGAAAGAACAAGTGATCAAAAACAACTTCCTGTTTAAAGAGTGTGTGCGTGAAGTGCGAGTGCAAACGGCTACAACGAGGAAGTTCCTTCCTCTGTCAGAATTGTCGCCGCGAATAAACCATGTCCTCGCCGACTTCTCCCGCCGCAGCTGGAGGAGGTGCTGTAACAGCTGGTGACGATGCAGCCACCATTGACGAGTTACGTCTAGAAATCGAGCGCCTGTCTCGTGAGCTAGACCAGGCCAGCAGTGAGAAAGTTCAGTCCGCCCAATTTGGTTTGGTGCTGCTCGACGAAAAGAGCTCCCTGCAACACAAATGCGAGGAACTCGAAACTCTGTACGAGAACACAAAACATGATTTGGATATCACACAGGAGGTGAGTCTTATTTTTTCGTATTTAGGTTAATGGCCAACAGAATTCGGTTAATTTACGACTACGTAAGTGCTTTCAGAAAGCGATATGGGTGTGTAGTGTCCCTAATTACAGGGCCTGGCTCTCTGATTTCACTTGAAATTTATAGAAACACATTTTCTTCAGTTTTGTGTGTAGTCATTCATTATTTAGGGATATGGCGGCAGGAAGAAACTCGAACTCTGGATGGTGTCTTATGCATAATGTAAATAATTAAAATTAATCTGTTAAAAAATCGATTACTCCAGAGCCCTAGACTTGGAATTACCTCATTGCACAGTGTATATTGTAACGAGATCTTGCATTGATCATAAAATCATGGCCACTTAAGGAAATAGGTGTAGTTGTACCATGATTGCTTCTGAATTAGAGATGGGAATGTGTTCTCTAGTCAACCATTGACGCGGGAGGGAATGGAATATTACATGTGAAATGGGCCAACTCGAAGCAATTCAGTTTCTCTGTGAAAAGTGACGTAGGTAACTTGTTCTTTTTATCACATTAATACATGTACTATTGCACTTTATCTTAGTTAGTTGCTACTCTATGTCCAAACAAGACTGTACCTGCTCAAGAACTATCGCCAAGGCACTTCTGTCAAGCTGCTCTAAAAGTAAAGTAACCAGATTAACACTTTTGGCAACATTCTTAACAGAATTCAACAAATGTCACTGTTTTACTGTTGCTCAATACAAGCTCAGACTTATTGAATATTTTTAATCGAAATTATGAAATCTAGATTACGATGTAAAACACTGGAAAGAGTCGAACACGCGCCATTCTATTGTGTTCGAGTAGGTACTTAGCCTTGCAAGCTTCACTAAATGAAATCAACAGTGTGGCAATAAAATCCCTGTGATAGGTATACATGTATATAAGATTCTTGTCTAGTAATTTTATTTATTTATTTACTTGCTTAGTGTTTTTGTTATATATATATTATTTGTGTTCATTTAGTGAAAAAATATGGTTAAAACCACTCGACCAATGTAAAACAACATAAAAGAGAAAAAAATCCCCAGAAGAAGTTGAAAAAACATCAACGAAACGTCAGGAAATGCATAAAAAAGTTTTATTTCTATTTTGATTCGGAAAACATAGACCAGTAAGCTCTAATACAACTACTTTATTAAATACCTGGTCACCACTTAACAAGAAAAAGTCCCATGTCACACTTTTTATTTGAAATATTCTTGTAGTATGTCTAAAATGCTACTGTTTAACCAATTCTATTTTCGGTGCGGAATTTTCCAGACAATGCAAACAAAATATTTTTTTTTGCTGCTGCCCCTTCATCATCACCATCGGATCAATTGTCATGAGAAATGCATCTTCATAATGACATGCTGTATGGTTTCAGGGCACAACGTTTCGCTTCTGCCTTAATGGCTCACTTGTCAGAAAATGATTACGAAATGCATTAGTGTGGAATGCAAAACAGTATAAGCTTCCCAGCGTGCCCCCGTTACACGAAGCATTTGGTGCCGGTAGAAATGTAGCGGCCTTTCTGGTTGTAGGTTTATTTATTGATGGTTTAATTGCACAAGTGAATATTTCTCTATCCAAGGATACGTTGACGATATTGATATTTTAATCATAAGTACTTACATTTGAAGACATTTCTCAATGCCGGCATTGCGAATTTGCAGCTACCTAATGCTGCACACATTTCGTGTCAGAAAAGTCTACACTGGTCAACAAACTTAAGTAAGCACTGTGCACACCTAGTAACTAAAAAAAACAGCACTAATAGCCCTAGAAACCTCTAGAAATACTCTTTAAACTCTGCAATTATGATGTGTTGTTTGAAAAGGGAACAACTTGTTACAGCTTTGGCTGAAATAATAAGCGTTTTTCAGCATGATCCCTAATTTATCAGCAGAAACCACTTACCTAACCGCTAACCTGTTCAAATTATCCACCTACCATCTCAGAACTGGAATCTATATGCAATATATTATGGCTGGGAAAAATTGTATTACTTTCCGATAAGATTCGGTAAATCAAAAAATGTTAATCAACAAGTTTCTACGATAAAGACAAACATGCTCTTATAAACAACTAATGAGGGCTATTTTTTTTTAATGAATTATTTTCCTTTTCTATAAAAATTCTTGTTGCTGCAACTCTCCTCCGCGAAACTCGTGTCACATTCAATGAGCTCTGTCCATTTACTTATTTATTTTTCAAAATAATCTTTTCTCTGTAGGCAGTACACATGTCTTTGTCTTTCTTTCAACACGTAGGCATTCATTTATCAAATTTAATTAAACTAATTTTGAGACGAGGTATTCGGCAACCTGTATTAATAACTAAAGTGAACGCATTACCTCCGTGTGTACAACAATTAACTATAGTTATTGGGCAAATGTTTCGTATTACTTGGGGCCATGAATTTCGTACGCAACTATGTACTAATTTAATCAAAACGATCTGATGAAAAGGTAACAGAAACTCAATCGAATCGGATAGTTGTGCCCAACGTACGACCTGAAGAGAGCCAGCACACATCACAAAGTTATCAAACATATGGTTGAGTTTAACATTCAAGAACAACAAAGGGTATATACGGAAAAAGTGTAGCTGCGGTTAGATCGGTTGATTTACGAGCCGTACTTCCTATAGGGACTTTCTATATTCAAATCTTTGTAACTGTTGTCGTTTCAATGGCGCACTGTCCAACCGACCGTGATGATTGCAAGCAATGATTCGTGAACTATGGTAACAATATCCATTTTTGTATTAAACACATGTATTTAGGTAATGATGGAACCGGTTGGAATGATATTTTACTTAGTTGACGCTTGACGGTGCATCCAATGAGAGCAGCATCAAGAGTTAGAATCAAAATAAACTGCGCGGGCACTAAAGTTTAAACCTAATCCAACCAAAGCATGATTAATAGACCAACGCCATCCGAAACACAAAACACAAATAGAGACACACGAGTTCGGTCCTTATCTATAATTAGATTTACCATGCAAAGATCTAAACTATCGATTGACCATTTTGGAATAAAGCCGGGCTTTGTAGACGTGGGCTTCAGGAGAACCATTCTAGCGTTTGCCATGGAAAATAAATTAGCACTGAGACGAGTGTTGATTGCGTCATGACGCATGAGTCGGAGAAAAATAACGTTGTTTCCACATTTTGGTTCGACATCCATAATGGGACTGACAGTTCACACAGGGATGTTAAAAGTGGTATTTGTTGAAAATTTTTGTTACCTACTTATAAGTTATAATATTTGCCTGGAACAGAACGACCTAGGCGGTGAATGAATTTTAAACTATAACATAAGAGGTTCGTTCGGGTACTTTTTTGCAAACGTAAAATTATTTAAAATTTGCTACGAAACTGTTAACGTAATGAGAAAATTAAAAAAAAAAATGAGAAAGAAATCCATTTCCCCTCTTTACATTTGTTCGTAATTTTCTACTCGCCGAATTTCGAAAAATTAAAACTGCCAACTAAGTGACAGCTCAAAAGTTTGACAAGTAAAACTATTTATTTTCATCTTTAACGACGCCATATCAGCGCATTCAAATGGAAAGTTAAATAGGTATTTAGCTTGTAAAAAATTGAATTCCAACTTATTTTGTGAATGCTGGGCCGGCATTCTGTAAGGTGAAAACGTTTAAACGTTTTCGTGCACACGAACAGTTTGCTTCATGTAACATAAAAAACGAAAGAAATTCTCGTGGGCGCGAAAAAAAACGAACGAACACATTTTCTTTGACGTTTTCGCTTTTCTTGCTTCATGTAACCTTAAAAACGAACAGATTTTATCGTCTCCACGAAAGAAAACAAACGACAGCTATTTTGTTGACGTTTATCATTTTCCTATTTATTCTCTTTGAGTTTGGTGATTTTAACTTTTAAGATTGTGCTGAATATTTTACTAGAAATGCTAACAAACTATTTTTTGTTGACCAGCGAAAGCGACGGAAGTGAAATGGAAAATGAACACGTAAACTTAAAAAAAATTAGAAAAATTCGAATCCTCTCACATTACCTGACAAAAGGTTGGTTTATTTAAATTTGGTTCTTAGTTAGAAATTTATTTTTTTCTTTTAGTTTTGTTCAACGTTTTAGGTTAAACATAGCTGCCTTTCATTTGCATACAGGTACACGAAATACACACGTGCCTCCTATTTTAAAGCTTTCCTCAACGTCAAAACAACTTAACGAAAGTAAAGCTACAAACTGAGACTGCCAAACTATAATTTTGTTGTCACACAGTTTCTCAAACCTAAACGAATGTAAACAAAAAAACGTTAGGAGTTACATGAAGCAGATTTTCGCTTTCGCGTGATTTATTTCGTTTTTTGAAACGCGAAAGTGGTTTTCGTTTCGTTATTTACAGAATCCCAACCCTGGATTTTACAATTATGTCAAAATTACATTTTTTAAACTCTGTGTAAGAAAACCGATCTGGTACTTGAGAATTCTCTCTCGTTTTTAGAGATTTGACATTTTTCTATGCTGAAAGTACACGAACGGTCCTAAGGTTTGTTGGGGTACTTTGTTGCAGACGTAATAAAATTATTAAAAAATTACTAAGAAACTGTGCAAATGCGACCACGTACTGAGAAAATTAGAAAAAAATGAGCGGAAATCCATTTCCCCTCTTTTAATTTGTTTGTTCTTCTCAACTCGCCAAATTTCGATTTACTGAAAAATTAAAAATTAAAACTGACAACTAAGTGACAGCTCAAACGTTTGACAAGTTAAAGTCTATTTAATTTCGTCTTCAACGATGTCGGAGGAAGAAGTTGTAATTGAACGTTGTCCTTGAACATAGAGCTTATAAACAATTCAATTCAAACTTATTTTGTAGATGCTGCATTTAAAGAGAACATTGTCAAATGTCAAAATGGCATTTCTTAAACTTTTTGTAAGAAAACCGATTAGGTTCTTCTCTTGAATTTGAGAGAATTCTCTCTCGATTTTAGAGATTTGACATTTTTCATTTTTCTATGCTGAACGTACACGAACAAACCTACAGTTTTCATGGCTGACAATTTTGACATATTCGAACACTCGACTTAGCCACTGACCAATGGAGTATATTTCAAGCAGAATTCATGGCTATACGCGAAGCATCTTGCAGACTTGTTCTCGAAAGACGAAAAACCTATATCTATAATCATTATAGACTGGCAGCTGTTAAATTTCTTAGAATGCCAACAACTGTAATAAAACAAAGTTGGGAGGGCAGTGCTGAAAATAGTTTAGCGATACTACCAATGGATGTTTCAATGTCCCTGGTGCGGGTCCCCTTGTTCAAGGTCACATAAATATTAAAGCCAACACCGCAAGCAAGGTTCTACAAAGAAAAAAAAAAAAAAAAATATATCAAACTGTCACCTGATGGGGTGTACGTTCGGAAAAAAGGCGCTATAACGAACTTTTTTGACAGTTCCGTTTGTGCTCTCAACTAGAAAAGAAAAACGCATATACTGCCATTTTAAGCTCGCTTAGATTATGATTACAAATAAATTTCTTAAACAAAAAAAAATAATTAAATCTGCAGGACTTTTCAGAACACAGGATAACAAAAAAAATCCCTTAGCAAAATCATCCGATCTGAGGACAATTATTCTTGAGTTAAGCTGTGACATCTGCCAAAGTACAGCGGTTTTACCATTCATTCATTAAAAAGGAAAATACATAATATATGTACCTCCCTCGGCTAAATAAACTCAAAATTCCAACCACGTACCTGGAGGAGGGCATTCGTATGCGCACCACATTTATGACTATTGGCACCGCAACGAGTAATAAATTGAAAACAAAAATTCCCAAATTCCTTGACTAGAGACATGCGACAAAAGATTCCTTTATTGCTGGAAATATTGTACACAACCGAGAGTAGGAGCGCGAAAAATTTATCGAATTCCGGTATCCGGTCATATAAATTGAGATCCGTTTATCAGCACAGCAACCACTCACAAAGAAATAACCATAAATCATTGCAGGACACACTCGCAATAAATGGAACCGACCTGCGAAGGACTTACAAAGAGGATTTAACCTGCCTTTGAGTCGAAGTCAAAGTTTTCCTCAATCAAAATGGGAAAACCGGACGTAATTCCCGAGGCTGAAATCCCACAACCAGTTTTCCGTAACACAAAAGTTTGTCCTGTTTGCCATGAAAGTCGCGTAAAACTTTTAATTAACATCCACACGGATGGTGGTGTGTTTCAGTTTGAAAACATTCGGAAAACTGCAGAGAGAAAAAAAAATCAGTTTACAAATGAATAGAGCAGAAAAAGAACGCCTGCACTGTCGATATCAATTCAATCGAATTAAATTTAAACTTCACCCCTTCACCGGGAATCGAAATGTGAGGCGACATTTGTGGCAACTTTTTAATCATGTGGGTATTGCAGTCGATTTCAGAAGTTTGAAAGGACTTTTTTTCATTATTGTCACTCGTTCTTTATTTAAACTGCATCCAACTTTGGGCGAAACTTTTTTTCCATCGCACACTATACACATCGCCTGTTTCAGCCACATCGATCGAACGGAATGATTAAATATTTTGTGAAAAATGTAGAAAATCCCGAACAATGTCGTTATTTTATTAAAGATATAAATAAAGTTTCATATTGCGGGCGGTAAGGCGCGAAATAACTTCGAGATGAACATTTAACAATGCATTGGCAGGAGATGGCCGCGTACAAGTTCTAATGGCCGAAAAGTTTTCCACTAAAATTACAGGATAAAAGGCGATTTCCTTTATTCCTGGCAGCAGGAAATTTATCTTACACCAGTGGTTTATGGCCATCATAAGTTGGATATATTTCTTGTTTATGGTTTGCAATGGAGCTCGTGAACAGTATGCTTTGCGACACAACGCGCAACGTGCTGGTTATAGTTGCCAGATTTATTGCCATTTTGTCTTGTGTCATCAGAAAAGATAATAACTCCGCAAAGACGGATTTTAGAGCGTGTTGGGCTGGGACTATGAGAGTACCTATTAATTATTTTTTAAAGAAAACCTTGGGCGAAGGTAAGAGAACAAGATGGTTGTTGTTGAAACCTCCACGAGCAACTGTCCCAGCTTAGGATATAAGTAGGGTATATCCATATCCAATGTAGTCGGGGAAAAATTGATGAGATTTACATATTACCAGAATGACGAGTGTACACTTGAATTTCGCTCAGACGATTATCGTTATACATTCAGAAATGTCACTTTGATTTGACAGATAAAGCGGTAATTTTTAAAAATCATAGGAAAAAATTTGAGAAATCTATTTGCCCTCTTTTCAATTTTTCGCAACTTTCTACTCGCCGAATTTCGACTTAACTGAAAAATGAAAACTGACTACTAAGTGACAGCTCAAAAGTTTGACAAGTAAAACTCTATTTATTTTCGTCTTCAACGATGTCAGAGGAACAACGAACAAGTTATAACTGAATGTTCTCCTAGAACATATCAGCGCATTCAAAATGGAAAGAAAGAAAATAGGCGCGTATTTAGCTTAGAAAAAATGCAATTCCAACTTATTTTTAAGATGCAGCATTTAAAAATAATCGGCCATAGCGAGGTATCCGTCGGAACGGAAAATTCTTCGGAACAAATATTCGGAGAATTGTTCCGACATTTTGCAACGCATATCGGCGAATTACGCTGAAGTGCGATGAAGTGCATTTTCTTGTTAAATTTTTGACAGCTAGGCTCCGCTATCCTCCGAGAGAAATTGGTTGCGTAATTTGTTTACGATATCCTCCGAGTACAATGAGCCGTGGAATTTATTCACGATTTGCAGTAAAGTGTTAAATATAGCAACGCATTTGTTTCTATATATTGCCTAAATTTGTGTTTCCAGTGCAAAATCTAGCAAAAAACCAAGCACCAAACAATACGAGGATGTGAAATCAATGCGTCATCCCATTTTAATTATTTGTTCAGAGAACGGATACCTCGAATGCGATTTACTGTTCCGACAGAGTATGCGTTGCGGACGGATACCTCGCTTAGGCCGAATGTCAACATGAAATTCGTTCAACTTTTTGTAAGAAAAGCTGTCTGTACTTCTCTTGAAATTGAGATATTTCTCTCTCGATATTTGAGATTTGACATTTCTCATTTTTCTATGATGAAAGTACACGAGCGGAGATATAATTTGAATAATTTGAAACGCGTCCATTCCCTCACTGAACTGGGGTGAGATTCTGTAAAACTTATAGTTATACAACTTTTTTGTGTGGACGAAGAAATTTGCTTGTGTATAGCATAACATGGCAAATTATTCGTGCGCACGATATCGGTTGTTCGTTTCGCCTAACAGAATCTGACAACTGATTTCCCTCGCGTAGGCTCAGAATATCAATAGAATGTTCCACAAACGTTTCTAATTCGACAAGTTTTCGATTCGAACCAATTTCCTCAGAATTTTCGTAGTTGTCATAGTCAGTAACAATTTTCTGTCAGTAACTGTCCGCATAAGTCAAATGAAACAGAGGCGTACGACTTAAAATTAGGTTGTCCGCTTATCTTTTACTGATATGACCTCTTGAGGGGAACGCCTTCCACCTTCCTCCTTTTGGAAGCGTGTCGCCCTATTGGTGGTCAAAAACCTTCAGTTGCTTTGAATAGATCAGTTTGTATACGTCCTTCGGTCTTGTTGCACTATCGTCTCACACAAGCTTCACATAACAGCTTATAATTTTTTTTTTTTTACTGAAGAGTGCCTATATCCGCATTGCAGTGGAAGATGGTTCGAAGTTATCTGCCCATTCGATTACTAAACTTGAGGCATTCTAGTTTGTATGTATGAATATTCTAGGTGTAGATTCGCTAATATTTGTCCTTTGTTGGACAGTGAAGACTGGCGATGGGACGTGTAGACCTCTAACTGGTTCTTCAAGGACGCTTCTACTCTCTCATAAGATAACTCAGTTGCCCACCGCACCAGAAATTCCCCTTTGGTTGTCCACAAAATTTATGTTCATCGACATCAATTTCGCATTGAAATAACATAAACCTCTACCCAGACTAAAACTCCTTTAAGCTCACTTTCAATTCTGTCTGTGTTATATAAGAACCTGTACGAAAAGCCATCCCAGGCCACGTCATTATTATTGTTATTATTATTATTATTATAGTTGGCGCAACAGGTCTGTAGAGACCCAGGGCCTAGCTTCTCGCAACCATTCGTTTTGTGTGAGTTTTTAATTTTTGGAGCGAATGGAAGGGATCTACAATTTTATGCCGGTTCCAAATGGGCCGATTGAGAAGCTCTTTCATGACAGTTATACTCTCGGATGTTTGTCAGACGTTCACGAGAGGTGGCGCAGTGAAAAAACCCTGAGTTGGAATTTGGGTTTTTGCGGGATTCGAACCTGGACCCCTCGCTTAGTAGTCCAACACACTACCCACTAAGCCACTGCGACAGACCAGGCCACGTCACCTGTCTATTAATCTTCATTAAGAGAACCAACAACACTCATACTGAATTGATTTTTTCCAACATAACTTCCGACTTCCGACTGTGTTCGAGCACAAAATCGAGTACGAGTTTGTATCAATTTTAATTTCCGCAAACAACCACGGCCCGTGTCTCTAAAATAACCTTGAACATGTAGGTATAGGTATGTGCTCACTACAAAATAATTGAAACGAAAGTGTGACTTTATCTCTGAAAACAGCTCTCCAAACAACCAACACACACACACACACTGAAACTGATCACTTTTATATAGATATACGGTGCGGTGTTTATCACTTTTTCCAAATTAATCCCAAATGTAGGACAAAGAAACTCTCCACCCAAATCCATCCACTAGCATCATCTCGCACCAGGTGAACACTTGAACAGGGTCCAAAATTTGAACTACAACTCGGCATTAAACAATTCAAAGAAAAAAAAAATCCTCCATTAAACGCCAGCAACAAAGCTGCTGAAGTGGGAATCTTTTATGGTTCACATTCTACTAGGTCCGTCATAAAACGTAGTGAACAAAAGCACGACCAAAAAATGGTGCGAATTGTGCAAAATGGTAAAACACGAAAAAAAAAGACAGAGCCACTGGCACAATATATGCACGACACGAAAGAAAGAGGCAGAGATAACGTAAAAAAAACACACGATGATTGCTCATTAGTTAATAACCCCCCAACCAACACCAGGAAAGATATACCAGAGTATGGGCTGGAGGCTTGGGCGATAGAACTATCTAACTGATTACGTGTTGGCTTTGAGGTAGCTTTTCTTGCCACCACGAGCAGCGAGTATAACGATAACCCGGCGGCCAAAGGGAGAAAATGATCAAGAGACTCATTTCATTACCTTCTCGCAGTTGCCGTTTGCTAATTAATTAAAAAAAACTGCTGCTCCCTGTGTCGGTCGCCCCCTGCCCAGGATCTTCCAATGTGACTAAAATTCGCAATGAAATCATACCAATTGCCCACTGAAGAGGCACAGAACAGTGGGCCTGGGCATACAGCGTAAAGGTAGACCGTATAGCCATAGGCACACAGAGGCCTCTCACACTTGGAGGCTTGGAGCGCCATCATATCATTCCATTGCCATTCACAATCGCTGTTGAGCTCCGATGAATCATTTTATTCGGTACTGGAACTCTCGAGGTGGGGTTGGTTGTGCATGCGGCTACTTCGGTGATGTGTGCGTCCGGTTGAGATTAGATGGATATTGTGGGCTATTGCCGAACACACATAGTCAAGTCTGCGCACAACCTGTATCTGGTTCAATTGTAGCTAATTTTCAATGCAAATGTAGGCTGTATGTGGTACGATGATAGGTAAAGAACCTCTCCACGCACACACATGCATCTTTTCGCACATTCCGTGTTTGGAATTGGCAAACTGACATGGTTGCCGCTTAGCAAATAATTGCATAACTATTTTAGATTCCCGTTTGTGTAGGATCGAAACGCTACTTCAGCTTAATGCGCTCGTCATGATTGTCTTTCCACTCGTAGAAGTGGCTAAGTAGGACAATGATAATATCGTGTAATTGAAGCATTTGCGTTGCGATGCTGAAATACATCAAGAAGATAGAAGAAAAGGTCTATGATTTATGGTGGAATTATACAGTGGGTGGGCTGTGTTGAATGCGTGCTGCTGGGCAGGCCAGCGTCGCACACAGATATTTTTTAAAAACGATAAAAATATCGTGACTTACCAAAAAGGCGGCATGCTATACCGAAAGTGGGGACGAAACCCTAAAAATATTGTGTGGATATACAATACCTATATCTACATGTGTGCGGTGGCACAGAAAGCCTATTTTTTTTTAATAAATTAGAAAGTAAATAAATTAGCCAACATTTAAACAATTATTTGGCTACATCGCAGATCAGCCGAAAGAGTGCGACACACGTTCGACGGCACTAGCCTTAGTATATAGTTTCTCTTTTGTTCTCGAAAAATTACATTCCAGGAACAAACGTCAACCCGTCAACAAGTGTAAAACCGCGGATATCCACAAATAGAATCTTTTTAGTTAGATTTTCCGGAATAATTTATTTAGTTATAAAGGTTCCTATATTCGTTCTTAAAACACCATAAGCGCCGGGTTAAAGGCAGTTTTCAATCTGTTACCTCTGTACACAGCAGAAATAGGCTGTCAATCAAATTTGCTTCGAGGATCTTTCAATGTTCTTGAGAGATATACTTTACTGAGGAGGGGTCAATATACCTACATACATACGTATTCCATCTTCTGTTGGAGCACTCACCTTTTGACAAGGTCTTCTTGAAGTCGCAAATGCGCTTTTCGTTCCCGAAATTGAATGGTAAGTTTCTGATTAACTATTGGGTCTACAACATTTAGGTAAACGTACCTGGTAGGTAGATGTAACGTTTGGTTATAGACTGCCGTGGCAGCTTAAAGGTCGGTATATTGAACTTGGTGGTAAAATGCATCAGCTCAGTTTTACTCACCGAGATTTTGAGAGCTAATCGAGTCAGACCACCATTGATGGGTCTCTTTTCGTCAATACCGAGATCTTAGCCTGGATTCCATTCGCTCACCTCAATCTGAGCCATTTGTATATCTGATACCAAACAAGACAAGCCGTTCAGATATATGAATTTTGTCAATGACCAAGATCCAGAGAAGCGACAATATAACCCGCATCCTAAGTCATATACCTCTGCCTAAAGACATTGCTATAAGGCTGTTTCCCAGTGGATACTGAAAGATTATATTTTTTGTATGGGAGGTGCCACGCTCATTTAATTTTTAAAAACACCCGCGTGGATTGGAATGCAACTTTGTGTCTAAAATTCAAGCAAATCGAGCGATGCGACATACTTAGCTTGAAACTTTCAATAGAACTTAAGAGGCCTCTACCCAGAAATAAAACAAAAGTGCAAAAAAAGACATTTTATTTCTCTGACTGATAAATTATTACTGGAGCGATTGAACTGAACGATTGAATTAAACGTCGGAGGAGGTTTTTGAAAAAAAAAAACATCTCAGCTACATTTTATTTGAAGAATTCCCAGAGGTGTTTGGGACGATTTCCATAAAATCGATTTACTATTGGGAAACCATGGTAAGACGGACTGCGATACATCTGAGATCACTAGCTGAGCTAAAAGATCTTGAAATTTTACACTGGTTTGGAAAATACTGGTGTTTTAAAGCAAACAATATTTTGAAATATTGAACTACATTTTTCATGTGAACATTGATGAACGTATGTTTCAATTTTGACTCAGAACAACAAAGTATCATATCAACTAATAGGTCCAATAAAAACCTATCTATATTCACGTATATTTGACACAAAATACCGAGTTTAAATTGCATTTTTTTTTTTCAAAAAATTATTCTGTTATTTAGTTTTACATTTTCATAGAAATTCAGTTATTTTATGTTTCAATTCAATCGCTCCAATAATAATTGTTTAGCCAGAGAAACAAAATTTAATTTTTGGCTCGATTTCTGGGTAGAAGCCTCTTGGGTGATATATCCTATTCACACCGCACCGAAAACCGTGTTTTCGTCGAAAACTCCCCGATGCATTCACACCTAACACCAACTAGTTTTCGTTTGACGTTTCAATCAGTCAATCAGAGACACTAGTCGTAAAACTTCATTTTAGTTACAAATCTCGATCGCATTAGTTAACAAATGAAATGAATTCAGAGCATTTGAAAATAAAATTAAGTGTGGAAAATGATTTTAAGTTGTTAGCACGTTTGCCACTTGAAAATAAAATTTGTGTCCAAACTGGAATTAAAAATGACCAACTGTTGCTAAAAATGACCAAAATAATTTAATTCCGAAATATTTGTAACCAATCAATAATTCATTCTATTTATTTCAACAAATACCCCCAGTATTCGGTGTAACAGGCCTAGTAAAATTGCGAAATTTTATTCTTTTTTATCAGATCGTGAACACACGTTTTCTCATCTCTAGCAAAACTGAAACAAATGACAGATCCAGTTGGACAATTGAGATTTGTTCTGAAACTGAAAAATTGTCTCTCAATTATTTATTATGCAAAAAAGAAAAAGAAGAAAATACTTCAATATTCTTGATCTTGAAGCGGATATCCTATTCCTAATTTTTTTCCGAGAGCTACACAGGAATTTATAATTTTTCAAACTGTCAACTTGACAAGGCAGACAATAGGGTCAGGGTATAGATAAAGTGCAAAAGTGTAGGGAAATTTGAGTCAGTATATTTTGTTTTGTAGTGCGAAAAAAGTTGCACTATCGCACTTTCGCAATGATACAAGACCAGTTGCATCTGATCGTGAATACCCCTTTTGTTCATGTAAACTGATGACATATTATTTTTTTTATTATTAAAAATATATCGTTTCGTAAAAAAAAATACCAAAATGAATAAAAACTGTCAAAAAGTTATGACCAAATTCGTTCACAAATGACCAATGTGGCAACCGTGGTTTTGAGTGGTTTCATTTGTGCGACCAGTTGTTGCGCTGAATTTTCTGGAATGTTGAAAAAGGTTTGTTTGTTTCAACAACCCAACGATTGGAAGTCGTTTTCGTGGTGTTTCCGTGGAAAACTGAAACATGTATGGGAAAATTTCTGTTTTCGATGAAGTTTTCAAGTGTTTTCGCGAAAACCCGTTTTCGGCTCGGTGTGAATAGGTATTATTGTTGTCCGTTTGCAAAATTAGTCGTTAATTTATTTTAGTGCTAGCAGCCGAGTGAATCATGCCCTCTAAACACAACTCGATGTAAAGTCAGCTTGAAAATTATGCACTTCTCCTTTAAGTGTATACATAGTTTTCGTATATCTATTTTTAAAAGTGACGGCGGAAGCACGTTTAAACTTCTAACACACCGGCTCGAAGGCACCCATGGGTAAGCATTGTCAAAGGCACTACTTTGAGTTGAGTCTGAGTCGTAACCACAGTGCACCATTGCTGCGACAGCAGACGGCTTGAGCGATGATTCAAAAAAGTTCCACGAATGACAAGCGAAACCTGTGTAGCATTCGTAAATAGTTTCTGTTGCGAAAAATTGTAGCTTAGCTAAATAAATTGTCAATCGAAAGGCGATACATCTACTACATCGAATTGAATGTTTATTTAATTGATTAGAACGAAAAATAAATGACGTCGTGCAAACAATTAAAAAGGTTTCCATTTCCCTTCTACAACAAGAAAGACCCACCTACGAGTATTGGAGCAGCCTCGAAATTGCCGCTTTCAATTTTATCGGCCGACGTATTAATTTCCAATTAGGCCGAGATCAGATCTCCTCTTCACAAACACCACCCACATGTAATTTTTTACACTCGAAATGTTTTCAACCGTTTTTTTTTCTCGTCTCTCTTTCTTGTGCACGGTTTTTAATTCTAATTTAAATTTTAGTGAAATTGAAAAATGGCTCTTTTGGTGCGGGCTCTTAGGTCCTAGCTATGGCACTTTGGTGGTGTGTGTAGGAATGCCAGCGCCAGCGCCAACAGTAGTGCACATCTTCTCTTTCGTATTGCATCTAACAAAGTTAATTGACCATAAAATAACGCTCCAACTGGCTTTGGCAAATTGGAGGCAGTTGCAGCGGCAATATCACCGTCGAGTGCCTGCAACTGAGTCGTCCTTTAATTTTGTAATTATTATTCCTGCAGGTAAATCCTGGCTATCTCTGAATAGAGACGGCACACCAGAGTGTACGAGAGTGCAACTTGAGAGTTTTTCGTGCGCTTGCAATTAGAAGTATACAAGTGAAGCCTGTGAATCTGAATTTACATCGGTATCTGCGCAATTTGTGGAGGATATTCCTGTTCCCCTTTGGCATTAATCGGAATTTTATTTCATTGAATGATGGCACTTTCGAAATGAGGATTTCTTTCCTTCTTGCTGATTCAATTTAGTTGATTAGTGGTGCTGGTTTCAACTTGATTATAAATAACGCTTCAATAAATATACGAGGGGAATTAAGCCGTAGGATAGCTTTGATAATTCGATCAGAGGAATGTGCTCGAGACTGAAAAAAAAAGAACAGCAAAGGGGCGTGTACATGTACTTGGTTATGCAAAATGTCAGCAGTTTGTTGAGATGAGTTTCAACGTTCGGGTTATTCGAAGGATGTGAACTATCAAGCTGTTATTTTTTCGATTTTTTGTTCTAGGAAAATACTTTCGTATTGTCTGGCGACTTTTAAGATTGTCCGATTGCTGCTAACTTGCTCGGTATGCCCTAAAAAAAGACAATGTCCGAATAGAAAACATGTATATTACATCACTTCTTACAGGTGGCTAAATCGTTCATTCCGCTCGAATGAAATGTGCAGAACGAATCATCTTGATTGAAGGGCTGTACATTTGGAACTAACCTGGTCAACGACCTTCTAAGCAGCTAAAAGCCACTTAAGAGTATACTTCACATTTGTTCACACTTCACACTTTTTTTGTGGTAAAACCGCGCCGGTTATTGCAGTTCTTCAAAGTCAGTTGGTATATTCACCGCGTTCTTTCAGTTCGTCTCCCTTTTCCAAAGGTGAAAGCAAGGTACAGGCTGTTGTGTATAGGTGTTATTATTTTGGGGGCTCTCAAGTCCAACTGCTTTGTTAGATTACGAGTAATCTAAAACTGACCAAACATTTTATTTCTCCAACATCGGGGAATGTATATGTATTAAACACCTCGTGAAGATCAGCTCTAGTCGGGCAATTAGGGCTTATTGCTAATTATCGTTAATTATGTTTAAACAAGACACATGAATGCGTCTCCTATGTTCGCAGGTGATTTTTCATTGAACCTTCGAGTGTCGTACACATTGTGAGCCGTATAAAAAGTGTGGACGACAATTTCCTGTATAAAGTTCTCCTATGATCTTCACTTCCATGTAGTGTTTTCCATAAATGTTAGCTAAACGATATTTATATACTCTGCATTTTTAATAGTATTGTGACATCCCTGTTGAAAGCTGTAGGCACTAGGCTCTAGTTCTAGGCTATAAATGAATGATAACAGCTGGTGTTGTTTTCAACAGTTAAAAAACAAGAAACAACAACAGCTGTGACCAGTAGATGCAAGTCTTAATCGCCAACAAACAAATCTTCTTACCAACCAACATCTTTCCAGGGCTTTAACATGGATTTCTTAAGCAACACAAGCTTTAATTAATACTAAAGACAAGCCCTTTGTGCAATAATGCTGATTGTATACCTCAGGCCTTTGCAGCCCCAATCACATCTTTTGGGAACTACCACTAAATAATGATCCACTGACTTGTTTGTTTTATAGAACATCGCTATATCTAAAGGACTATTCACATGAGAGCGAGCGAACGAATTGCTGAAATGCGAACAAACCACTTTTGATGCATTTATGAACAGAAAATTTTACATTTTACTATTCCAAGAGGAGGATAGTTAATTATCCTATCAAAATGTATTAAGAAAACATGTTAATAAACAGTTAAAATAACGAAATTTCGAATTGCAAACTTTTTGCCGCGAACGAATACACCCTTGGCGCGAATTGTCAAAGTTTATTCACAATCCACATCATTCAATTCGCGTTCCACAAACTAACGAATAAAGCATTCGTTCGAACTTAACCTCAAACTCAAAATGTTATAGAGACAAATAACGGCGACTGTCATTGGACTCGCGGGTTTCTGCGACCAAATTAAATGTATCATGTGAATGGACTGTCAAAACTTGCGAATATTCGCTCGTTCGTAGGTAGCTGGTCGCTCTCATGTGAATGATCATTAACTGTTCAGAGCATCTTATTTCTCTAGATCAGCCTGTCAAAGAAACCCCTTTTTAAGCTTGATGTTTTTAGAAAATGTTACATTTTTATTAACCATCTTTCTTTACAAACAGCTGTCAACAATTATTGAAGTTTGTAAAGCATTTTAAGATTCCCTCCTTCGGCTTAAAAAACTGTAGAATGATAGACATGAAAAATGATTCAAATCGGTTGACGTATTCTTCGCGAGTTAGTTCACATCTGTTCGATGACGGTACGACGTCAAATCCCTATTTATTTTTCTCGTAAGGAAAAGGGGTGCAACTTTGTGATTTAAATTTTTTAAGACAGATTTCCCACGACCCACAACACTGTACATCAGTATCAAGGTTAAGGGAAAGGGTTTTATCTTATTTTTTGACAATTCCCTGTATAAAATCCCCACTTGGGCTTCAACTTGGTGCCAACAAAGTGAAGACTTAACTAGATCCTTTTGTTACAATTAATCTACCATTACACTAAGACAGTTGATCGCATAATTAAGCTACATAGATTTGTCTGAGAGATTCGGCATAATTGACTGCGAAGTCTAAGTCTTTCATATCTGAACTCCATTTTGAAAATTCACTTCGTGCTCCTAAGAATACAAATCACAACCTTACAACGAGGACTAATTATTCATAAACAAAACTCGTATACAAAATAATTTCAATCGATATTTCAGCATTTAGAGGACCTATCCCCACTATTCCTCTCCTGTTTCAAGGCTTAGCATTTGCACTCAACATGTGCGCGATAATAACACGAAAAAGGCCAACTTGTCAAAGGCCAAACGGATAATTAAACCGAAAAAAACAAACAGCCAGCGCAGTTACAGTGAAGTCAGAGTCAGGTATATCCTTGCCACAGAACTGTACTAAATGTATTTAGCCCGCTGACGGATGTATTCGCTTGTTTGTTTCTTCATTCTGCTTAATTTTTTTTCACCAGTTGACCTTTCGACATAATATGAACCCCCCCTCATACACAGCAGAAAGGAAAACTTTTGGCCACAACTACATCTGTTATTCCATGTCCTTCAAACTTTCGAAGCCAGCCCACTCCTCCCAAATGTCGGATTGCATTTTGAATTTTCATCAACTTTTTGAAGAGGACAACAAGATTGCAATAAGCCAATCGACAATTGGCTCTGAATATTGCACCAAAAAGGCTCAGCACATCAGAGCTCATAGCCAGCAAACAAACAAAAGCGGCGACCAGGAGCAGGAGAGGGCGAAAAATACTCCAACGAAAATATAAGCCTCTTTTGTTCGCTGTACGAGTCCCTAGAAGGTTGTAATTCCCATCACCATCAACGTCGTCGAAGTCGTCATCGTGTTCATAGTCTCATTCAACAAGCCAGCGCCGCAGCAAGAGCGTTCCCTCAGTGCTATTAAACCGAAAAATACAATTTTCCGTTCTCGTTTTGCTGTATGCTATCGGGCCCGAAGGTTTTCTTTTTATTTTCGCCTTTGTTCTGTATTTCAACCCCTGCACGGCGCGCCTTTTTTTAAAACCCCCCTCCTTTGGGTTTCGTCTCATTTCATTCGAGTTCTCAACTGAAGCCGTTTATGCAGTTTTCCTCCCACTCTCTCTTCTGATGGGAAATATGAAAAACTTTTCATATTTAAAACTGAAAAACATCCTGCCTGTCCGTCCGTCCGACCGGCCGAACTGTGTATTTCTATAAAAAGTCTTCAACTCTCATCCACACAGCACTTAACTCGAAATGAATTGAAGCGAAAATGATTTCACTGCACTATTAGTAGCATCATTTGTGTCTGAACTCTGCCCGAAGAGGTGCTCTGCTATACAATCTCGCTCTCTCGCTCGGAGTCTATGTCCATAGCAAACGATAAACATGGGGGGCAGCATTATCATCCTCACCCTCCCCCTCACACACATCATCGGTGTATAGGATTCTTAACCCCTATTGAATGCAAATGGGGTGCAAGTTGTGCAATGCCGCTATATCCTCGACACCATACTGAACACACCCCAAACACATTCCACAACACAGCAGCAGCTCACATAGTGCATTCATGTTCTGTTTATGTTTAGTATAGCGCTGCAGGCAGCGGAAGACTCATTTTATTTTCTGCCTTTTGTTTCTGCTGCATCTTCCTTCCACGGGTCTTTTGTTGTTAGTCTTCGTGTTTCGCACTTGCCTTGGGAATCTGTTTCAGTTTTTTTTTCTCTCTACCCTGCAATTGAAGGGTAATTTCCAAGGGGCGAGGAAGAGTAGGTGGGACATTTTTAAATGTCCCATTTGATTTAGAGGCTAAAAATAGTGATAATGCTCGGAGGCGGTTGTGGAAGGTTGAGTTCAGACATAGCGCCGCTAGGAGTGTTCGGTGCGGAAGATTTTTTTTCTCTGTTTTCTTTTTGTTTCCTATTGATGCAAAATACGTTCGGGTTTTGTGTTTTAGTATCAAGGATGTTATAAATAAGCCTGACAAAGAATGAAAACAAATTGATGTAAGGGATTTCGAGATAAGCCTAAATGAGTAGGTGGGGAGATGTGCTCAAATAATGAAGCCAATTTTACGGGTACGATAGGAAATGTTAAAAATAAATTGTTTGCATTGGAAAAAGTCTCAGAAAATTTCGTGTTTATCTGAGGATTGATGGGGAAGTGGATGTGTATGTGTAGAAATGAGTACTGTCATCTTTCGTAAGGCAATATATGGGGCGTTGTTCGGCAATCCATTTTATCTGTCTCAAGTTAATCAAGAACATCTGTGATTTCTTCAAGTTGTTTTTGGTGGGGCCCTACTCAGTACTCAGAAGGTCCGGCTAACACGCTGTTCGGTAGATTGTGGTTATGGCTCATATCAGTACCAGTTGCGTTTTAAGAGCCGACGGTTATACCTACTTTCGGCCTCGACTGCTGCTTCGGTTCGCTACCAGAAATCCTGACAGAAACAAATTGTGAAACCTTGAATGGCCTGGCCACAGAAGAGAAGCGGAAAATCTTGTATATACTTGATATTGGCGCAGGGGAGCCGAAATTCGAGGTAATTGCAGAAAACTTGAATTCCTAAAATTAGTTTTAGACTGAAGCATTACGCTGCATCAAAAAATTCAAAGTGAAACCATATTGTGATTGCATGGAAGTGAGCCAGCTTAAGCCCCAGTGTGACTGCAATTAAGTTTAATGTTGGGATTCACTGTCAATGGCTAATAATAACGGGTGATTTTTTAGGAGGTTTAGAACTTTAAAAAAAAAAAAAAACACAAAAAATTCGAAAAAATGAATGAAATATTTATTTGAATCGATAGTTTGAACCTTGCAATTTAATGTTTAAAGATAATTTCGTGCAAATGTTGACCGCGGCTGCGTCTCAGGTAGCCCATCCGCTGAGTCCAATTTTGGCATACTCTTTCACACATATCGGCCGGTATCTCACGAATGAATGCATGGATGTTGGCTTCCAGTGCGTCAATCGAAGCGGGCTTGTCCCTATACACATTAGCCTTGACATACCCCCACAAAAAATAATTTAATGGTGTCAAATCGCACGATCTAGGCGGCCAATTGACCGGCCCGAAACGTGAAATTAACTGTTCACCAAACTCGCCTCGCAATTGCGCCATTGTTTCGCGTGCTGTGTGGCATGTGGCAACGTCTTGTTGAAACCACATATCATGCAAGTCAAGAACTTCCATTTCGGACAAAAAAAAGTTTGTTATCATCGCTCGGTAGCGTTCACCATTGACAGTAACGCTGCGATTCGCATCATCTTTGAAGAAATATGGCCCAATAATGCCGCCGGCCCATAAACCGCACCAAACAGTGGCTTTTTCGGGATGCATTGGTAGCTGTTGCAATGCTTCTGGCTGATCTTCACTCCAAATGCGGCAATTTTGCTTATTTACGTACCCATTCAACCAAAAATGAGCCTCATCGCTGAACACAATTTTTCGATAAAAAAGCGAAAATGAACATTTCGAACCGAGCACGAATTTTGATAGTAAAATTCAATAATTGTTCATTTGTAAGACGATCCATGGTTAAATTGCAAACCAAACTGAAGCTGTTTGACAGTGACACAAGGTACTAAACACACGTCAGCTGTCAAAACCAGTGTTGCCAAAACCAAACCAGCTAAAAAATCACCCGTTACAAATAAATAGTTGACGCAATAGGTCCGTAGGGATCCGAGGCCTCGCTTCTCACAACTACGGTGAGTTTTTCATTTTTGGAACGAATGAAATGGTTTCTAAAAATTTCATGGCAATTCCAAACGGCTAATTGAGAAGCTCTTTCAAGACAGTTATACTCTCGGATATTTGTCAGACGTTCACGAGAGGTGGCGCAGTGGAAAAACAAAAACCCTAAGCTGGAATCTGGATTTTTGCGGGATTTAAACCTGGGACCCCTCGCTTAGTACTCCAACACACTAACCACTAATCCACTGCGCCTATATGTAAATGGCTAGTGGCCCATTTTAAACCTTTACCTGATATGAAGTCGATTTGCGTACATTTGTGACTTCCGTTTTAATTCTTTTGCAGCAAAAAACTGCTCAAATGTTATGAAAGCCACAACCTTCTCAATTTTCTTTTAACAAATGTTTTCTCCGGTAGTTTTCGCCCATGCTTTCCATCGACATAAGGACAACACTCACCCTTCCAGAAAATCATACACAACCTGTGGTGCCTCGTAGGCCGTAAGCCTAGTGAAAGTCACAAACCTCGGCATAGCTACTTTTATAATTGCTCGAACTTTGTGTGCTCGTAAGTTCAGAGTTCTATCCTGCGATTTATAAAACGACGACGACAACGTTGTAGATTTTCAACTTTGTACGACTTTAGAACCCGGAAAACTCGATTTTAATTGGTTCTTTATTGGGCGACTATCGCAGAGGGTCGTCAACCCAAGACACCGACTCACTTTTGCCACCAAATTAACGTCATATTCCTTCGCGTCTTCTCGTCCTTTTCGCTCGTTAGAATTACTCCCAATTAGCGGTGTAAATTACGGCTCGAAATCTGTCACTTCATAAATTTTCAATTATCCTGAGTGGAAGTAATAAGCGACTTCTCTCCTCTTTCCCATAGAATACATACATTTACTATGTACCATCTCTATCTCTTTGGATTTTAGCACATTTCTATATAGTTGACGCTGCCATTCGCCGTTTTCGCAACGGTGCCCACGCTATACTAGGGAGCAGGAAATTGCAATTAAATCCATTGTCATTAAACGTAATGAACACTAAAGCTCCTTTTGCATGAAACCAACACGAGAAGGATGGAGATGGAGCAGTTTCCGCTTCTCCAGACCGAAGCCACGCCATCTGTCAGAGCCTATTTTACGCCAAAGCAGAACCCCAAGAAATGTGAATGAGATTGAGAACACCAACCACACAGAATACAGCATACAGTCTCACAACAGCTCGCGTTCTATGAGAAATAAGAATGAGAGCGCAATAAACACTTCCCGATGCGTGCTTGATTCCAATTAAGCCATTGAAAGCGACGATATAAGCATCGTCGCACTAGCGGCACAAATATGCACTCTGGAACTCTGTAAAGAAATGTGGAACTCGCTGAAGAACAATGCTATTTGTACTTTGTATTACAGTGGAGTATAAGCGGCTTAATAACTCTTTTTCTGGAACCCTTCCCCCACAGATGCCAAGGGGGTTGGAACAAGAACACAGAGGAAATAACTCAAACCAAATGCATTACCACTACCAGTTGCTGGCTGACGGTTCCGCACCTAACCCCATTGTGGAACTGGAACTGGAATTGGAACTGGAGTAGACCTCCTTTGAACATCGGCCCAAGGCTGTTTTCTTCGACAAATTGTTTTTGAAAATAAATCACCCCTCGCGGGCTTATTGTGTTTCGTTGGCTAGATTTTATAGGTCAAGAGACAAATGGTTGACGTAATATAGTTAAAGTTGTATAAGCGAAGGGCGTTTTCACGTTTTCGACGAAATAAGGGTTCTGGTCAAAATGTGCAACTATTCTCTTTTATATAATCCAACGGCGAACGGCAGGTGGAAGAGGTGAACATTGTCGTAACCCTTATAATTAGAAGGAGCCCGCACCGGCTTCATTATTAATACAGCCAAATACTCTGTTATTCGCACCTTGCCAACTGAGCAGAGCAAATGATGGTGAACCGTTGTAAGGGGAATAACCATATACACACACACCTAAAAACATAAAGTCTGGCACTAAACTAATTTAGGCTTAATGCAGAGACGAGGGTGGGTGACGCGGCGGTTATTTGGAGGACACGACGAAAGCAAAGGATTTCATTTTGTAATTACGGAAGAACACGAACCTGAAAACACACGATGTAGATAAGACACTCATTGGGATCTTTTATTTGTGCCGGATGATGGCGCATAGCCCCAGCGAAGCCGGTTAATTTAGAGAGAATTTAATTTGCATATGGTACCAGCATCACACACTAGTACACTACTTAGGGCACAAATTGGGTATACTATAGTAGTATAGCAGCATCATCGTCGTCGTCATCATCACAAGGCAATCTGTGTGAAATTAGACGGTAGCGGCACTGTATGCTGGAAATTTTGTTGGTTGTGATGGTTTGGTTGCCTTGGGTCCGGGATGCCGGTGGTGATTTAAAATTAATGGAGATTGAGAATGAACATGTGCATAGCGAAGAAGGGGGGAAACCATTGGCGGTGAATCGTCGGCTGTACGATGCTGCAGCGCATGGGACATACAGACTGATATGAATGAATTTTAATTGCATTTAAAATGACAAAAAGGGCGGACGATGGGGGAGTGGATAATGTACTAGCATTTCTCTGTATGAGTTTTAAATTCAAGAGGGAATTTCGATAAGGGGTTAGAGCGACACGTTGCCAATCAGCTTTGATGTTTGCCGGC
The DNA here is from genome assembly GCA_949126925.1 of Cheilosia vernalis. NCBI lineage: Eukaryota > Metazoa > Arthropoda > Insecta > Diptera > Syrphidae > Cheilosia > Cheilosia vernalis. The sequence goes on from OX421362.1 coordinate 12,990,009, forward strand.
AAAGAGTTCATAGAAATCGCTGTGAACCTAGGAGTCTATGCATAAATACACTCGGTCCACTATGGCGCTCTGAACAACTGGTTGTTCGTTGGGAGTTATTTTTGATAATACAGATAAAGTTGGTCAGCAGAGAAAATCTCTGCAGGTCTGACAAGCTAGTTTACAGTGTTATAAAGACTTCCACACTCGATAATAATTTTTTAACAGTTTCCTTGTCAGCATCCACGCAGTTAAGTACTCCAATTTCATAATAGCCCTGTTTTGAGGTCTTCGTGATTTATTTCTGTATAAGATAACAGTCAAGTCATAACTAAGTCACAGAAAATGCACCCAGGTTTTACAGCCAAAAATAATACTAGAAAAACCAATACTAATGCTACAACCGTGCCGTGTTTTTGTCGTATACCGATTACGGCAACATTTTAAAACCGATGAAATATGAATAAAATGAAATATGAATTTTATGTAGAGCATCCTTAGGATGCGGTTCTATAAACAGATGGCATCGGTAACAAATTTTGCTACCATCTAGTACAAAAAAGGACCAATATTCAAGGACATGAAAAAGCTAACAAAGTTTCATCAAAACCCAATTTCTGTCACAGCAACAAACTGTAGCTTGATCCGCCATCAGAATAAACCAAAAACATTTTTTTCAAGATGGCTGTTTATTTAAAATTTAGTTTTTACCCGACTGTACACAGGGAGGGTTATGTGTTTCGCGCGTATCCTATGTAAGTTCCTACGGGACGCCCTGTAGCACAAACGGCTTGACCGATTTTAAAGAGTGGGGTGTCATTAAATTGGCATTCTTCTCCGGAGTGTCATAGGATAAACATATTATAAAAATATTCATTAAAAAAAAAAAAAAAAACATTTTTTTCACACAAATGTTTGAGAGAAAAATGTCAAGATATGCAATACACTGAACTGTGAAATAAATTACTTTCTGATGTATTGACAATTTCGGTCTTGTGGAGTGTCTGCATTTAGTAGGTAATGAATTCATTTATTTTAAATTAAATATTAGATATTATTTTTATTACATAAGCATATCGAACACTACATTTGCGATCGACATGAAATGGAAATGCTTTAAAGATTTTCGTAAAGTGCTCCAGCCGTCACTCCTAAATCGTTGACAAATAAATATAATGCACACCATTCACAAAAGAAACGGTTTAATACTTTTTTTGTAAATCAACATACATTTTACATATTCCATTCAATTTTTAATTGTTTTATGGAAATTTAACTTGGTATACATATTTTTAATCATTTGAAAAAATTTTAGTTTGCGTCGTACTTACTAATAAGAAATTTTAAACTGTAAATCTTACGGAAGCTCACAATTGCGGAATTTGTATGGAAATATATTTCCTCCAAAAACTTTTTTAAATAAAAAAGTTAATTTAAAAAAACCAAAAAAACCCGACTGACTGTAAAAAAGATTTAAAAAATTAAAACAAGACACTTTCAAGTATAACTAATTGGCAGTCGGAGGTTGCGCATATTTTTGTCAGATTGTACGACTAGCCAATCTAGCCACCGCACTTAATTACGAATTTTAACAATTGAGATTGGTCTGGCCAATCGCTTACTTCAGTTACTTCATGACAGGTTAGATTGAAAGTGGTCATTCGGTTCGCTTTCGCTTTCCAACTTCATTATAGCTTTGCCATTTAGTAGCCTTCGTCAATGTATGATGAAAATATATTTGCTGAAGAGTTTTGCCAAAGAAAAGCAAGATATAATATGAAATATTGGGCCTGAACTCGCTACGAACATATACAGATATACACCCAAGGTCTGACCTCCTAGTTCACTTTATTATTTGTTAAATAAGTCACTTGTGGAATACGAACACATCAAATTCGTTAGACCTTACTTTGCCGTACAATCAACATTGCAGTTCATACATAAAAGGTCGAAAGACTAGAGAAAAAATCTGCAAGCTTATGAGCTTGTAGTGAATATAACCGGCTTTGTAAGACTACCTAGACAATCTGACAAAAATATGCGCAGCCTCTGACTGCCAATTAGTTATACTTGAAAGTGTCTTGTTTTATTTTTTTTTAAATCTTTTTTACAGTCAGTCGGGTTTTTGGGTTTTTTAAATTAATTTTGTTTTCAATATTCATTTGTTTTTTTGAAGCCGACAGATCTTATACTCCTATTAGTTGCGCGAATTCTCAAATTCACTCAGAGAATTGCTGTTACCCAGAGGAAAACCTTATTTTTGTTTCAATTTATGTAAGTTGCTGTCCAAGCTACAGGTTCAATGCATTGTTTCAAAATGTCCTACTTATTTAGTCACTGACTAAGTCTAAAAAGCTTCCCCTTTCACTCATTATTATGCCACCCTTATCAAAAAAATGGCAGGTAACCTTATTTGGCAAATATAAAAGAAAATTAGAGCACCACCAGCTCGCAATTAATTTGATTGTTTACAACCACCCCCATCCAGTGTTGCCAGATGAAAAATCTGAATATCTTGTTTTTCCGAGATCAAATATCTTTTTTTCAAGATTTTTTCAAAAAACAAAAAAAGTTGCTTTAAATAAAGCTGACATTTATTTTTTCGAAAATATTGTACCCAGTAGGTATAACATAAATATCTATAAACAAATTATTTCTAGCCGAAAGCCTCTGTAGCTAGTGCTGAAAATTTATATTAATATTGTAAATTCATTTTACTTATTAATAAATAATAATAATAATAAATTATTTCTCATAAATTATTGTTTTTGCTTTTTAAAATGTTGGAATGTATATAATTATACATATTTGAATTAAAAAGACTTAGAACTTCATTGGTGACATCAAGATCATGGCAATTCACTTCATTAAAGCGCAACAAATCCTTTGTTAATATTTAAATTTCAACTGTTTTAGTATTCAAACGATTACGAATTTTAGTTTATTTAAACTTACAGCTGGAAAAATTCTCTCTATATTTGCAGACGAATGTGGAAAGGATAAAATATTGAAAATAAACACTTTTCAGGTTGGATATGCGAACGTTCCATCCTCTGTTCTTACTCCTAAAACATTTTTTCTAAAACATACTACATCATACTACATCCGTTATTTCATCAAATTTTGTCTAGTTTAGTCGAGTATCGTTCGTAAATGTCAATTAATCACTTAAAACTGAAACTGAAACAGAAACATAATAATATACATTTGCAACAGAAACAGAATAAGGAACAACATTTTTTTCAGCAACAGAATTTAGCGACAGAAAAATGGCTGTCAGACAGAACGTAAACAAGTCTATATTGATTGTTTCTGTTGCTGCCAGCAAGCCGCAATTCGACAATTACCTTCATGTATAATTTCCTTACTTTAGAGTTGATGGCAACGTAAGTAAAACCGAAGTTGTGCATGTACTTTGTTCAAATCACATTATACCTACTTAATAATGGAATTAATAGAAAACATTTTCTTGAATAGAAAAATTGTTTTAATTTATTAGATTTAAAAAAATTATCGATTTTGAAAAATCTTGAAATTTGATGAATTTGAGGTCAAAAGTCTTGTACATATTTTGGAGCTCAAAAATCTTGAAAAAAAAGATATATCTTGTAATCTGGCATCGCTGCCCCCATCGCTGGGCCGAAAGCGTATAAGTGAATCTGGCATAGAATACCTACCCCATTCCGAAAGATATATAAAAAATGCGCGCCAGCATAATAGATTTTAATATTCAAACGGATGAAGAAGAAGAGAACAAAACAACAGAAAAGAAAAAAAAAACAAGCTCTGGCGGCAAAAATGCGTCCGCAATAAAAAGAAAATTACACCGAATCAGCCGAAACGGTGGAATTGGAATATGAAAACAGACACTCTCCTCTCCACCCCAGCTCATAGCAAACAAAACTACACACAAAGGTGTAATGCGCGCTCCCAAGGCCACCCTCGCAATTTACATGCATATAACTGAGTGGAACAGGGAGCAATCGAAAGGAAGGGGTTGGTTCAGCCACCGCGCGGTATTTGCTTCAACAGGCCAAGCCGAGTAGAGGATATTTGCAGAATGTAGATCCCATTTCATATAAGCCCGCACCGCAACTGGAATAATGTAACAACAACAATAGCACAATAAACATTAAGGCGACGGGGTTGGGGGCTGCCGCTGCAGTTGGATAAATCCGCCAGGGTAGGTGGATGGCTACTGTAAAGTGCCTGACTGACGGCGGCTTGTTGCTGCAAGCCACCACTACTGCTGCTGCTCTTAAGCCAAATTGTATTTACCCATTTCGACAAAGTGAATGAATGCTTAATAGGAAATGGGCGCGGCATTGTGTTACACCTATATCAAAGTGGGCGATATAGCCACCCCACATTTTCGATTGTTTTGTATCACAATCTGTCTGAGTGGAGGCGGTTGACCACGCAAAAAGCCAGCACAACAGCAAATATCTAGAAAACTCTTTGCTGTGGAAATTTAATATCTGCTTTTAGCGCGCTTTCAAGGATTAATTTTCTCTCCCGCACATAAGATACAAAGTTTAAGGACACACAAACGTCTATGTTTGATTTCCAGCGAAATATCCATCCTAATGGTGAAAGTTTAGTTCTTTATTTATTTTTTTTTTGCATACCTATTTTTTCATTAACCAATGCACACGCTTTCATGTGGAATGTACAAACAGTTGCACAAGTAGTAGACTTCCACGACCACTGAAGTGTGCTCTCCTCTCACTCTGAGTGGTGCAGGCTCTGAACTATTTCATAATTCGAAACCAGAGGCACGAATAAATTATTCGAGTGTTTATCTTCGTCATTATGATTTTTCATTTTAGATAACCCACTCCGCCTGCATTAGAATAGATATATATAGTGTATGTTGGAGGAGATGGCGCATCTATGTACGGGATTGTTGGTATAAACTACAAGGATACTTAGAACTGAGATTATGCAAATGGAAAGTGTGATTTGGTCTACAGTTTTTCTCAATTTTCATAAAAAGTTTGCTCGGGGAAGGGGCGGACATGGAATTATGTTGTTTTAGCTTTGAGCTAAGTATAGGGGGGCATGGAGAACAGTTTGTAATTTTGCAGACATTTTTAAGTACGTATTCTCAAGTTGTAGGACATCTTCCGTGAAATAATTTCCAGTTTTTTTCCCTTATTATCCGACCGTGGCCATCATTTAGAAACGGAGAAGGGTGTTGCTGAGAGACGCTGAAATGGCTAAGTGCTCGCTGTAAATTTTCTAGAAGGCTCACTTTATTTCGGTTTTTCAGTTTGAAAAAGCTTCTTAGATTGTGGAAAACAGGTCAAAGATTCTAACAATTTGTTGTCTTAAGTGATGGCACTTGAACTTATTCTGTAGGTATAGCAGCACCTCATGTGAGCAAGGGGTGACCCATGGAAATGGTATTTGCATTCAAATTATGAGAGGGAGAAGCACTTGCACTTTGGAAATACTTTTGTGTATGTCTAGATTTACCATTTCGGGAATTCGTATTCATTCTTTCCATCCAGTGTATATTAAAAGACAGCAATCTCAATCTTATTGTGAACATCTTGACAGATTTTCAAACGTTCAGGAGTGTTTTTTGAGACGAAATTTGTGCAGACATTCGGTTTGAAGTTTGTGTTCAAAAGTCAAATGAAAAAAACACCTTCCCATTTGTTTTTTGCACTGCGTAGATGCCAAAAAAGCTAGAAAGGGGGACAGGAGTAAAGATACATTCGAATTAAGCCGATTCCACAAATATTATTTTTTCGCAACAGCACGAGACTTTTGTACAACACATGGGAAACTTTCCGAGTCGGTTCAAATGGAAACAACAATGCAATGCATGCTCACTTTTAAAACATCTAACACGCAATATATTTTACCCCATCGTTAGCAGTGGCCTTGAATATTTAAATAATTCCCATTCAGATTGCCTTGACCTCTCTGTCTCTAGTCGTCTAAGCCGTATACGATATAAAAGATACCTCCTTTACTCTAGCCTGGAATCTGGTGGACAACAAAGTCGTTAAATTTATGTATGCCTAACTTCTAACAGCCCTTGCATGCGTGTTGGCGCTTTATCGACTGATTAATTCTTGTCACGATTCTGGGTTATTATTAACAAACGCGCCCAAAACTGTTCGTCGTGTGTGACACTGGTGCTTTGTTTCTGAATAAAGTCTTTAGTTTCTCTGTTCAATGTTTGGTTGTAGCTTCCTGTACTGTTGGTAATTTGATTCTAAGAATGTAACTTATTACATAATCGTAATGATTTTACTAATTGTCCCCTCACTTGCTTTGTCTTTCCAGGCACTTGCCAAATTCCAGACTTCACAGAAGGTCACAACAAAAACCGGCATCGAGCAAGAAGAAACGCTACTCAATGAATCGGCCGCCATTGAGACCTCCCTCAATTTACAAATCCTCGATTTGGAGAATGAGGTCAAACAGCTGAGACATGAGCTTGAACGTGTGCGTAACGAACGTGATCGCATGCTACAAGAAAACTCCGACATTGGTCGCGATAAGTCGGACAATGAGGCAGAAAAAATACGTCTTAAAGCCGAGCTAAAAGAGCTAAAGTTCCGTGAGACCCGCATGCTAACCGAATACTCTGAACTAGAAGAGGAGAACATATCGCTGCAGAAGCAGGTGTCCAGTTTGAGAAGTTCACAAGTGAGTAGTTGTTAGGGCTGCAAAAACGATGTCTACATGTTTTTTTTTTTTTTTTGTGAAATTAAGGTTGAATTCGAAGGTGCCAAACACGAAATCCGAAGACTCACCGAAGAATTAGAGCTGCTCAACAACCAAGTGGATGAGTTGGCAAATCTGAAAAAGATTGCCGAGAAGCAGATGGAAGAAGCTCTGGAAGCTTTACAAGTAAGTGTTCTTAATGTGAGCTATGTTTTGCAACTCTATTTACTTTGTTATTCTCTAGGGTGAACGAGAAGCTAAATACGCTTTAAAGAAAGAACTCGATGGACATATCAACCGAGAGTCGATGTATCACATCAGTAACTTGGCCTACAGCATCCGTACCATAGACGATAACGCCGGCGGCAATAGTGATGGTGAGGAGGAGAATTTAGCCCTCAAACGCCTCGAAGCCGACCTATCGACAGAACTGAAATCACCCGATGGCACAAAAGTGGATCTCTTCTCCGAGATCCATCTGAACGAGTTGAAAAAACTGGAAAAGCAACTGGAATCGATGGAAAACGAAAAGGCACACATGACTTCGAATCTGCGCGAAGCCCAAACAAATCTGGATAAGAGTCAAAATGAGTTGCAGAACTTCATGTCGAGACTGGCGCTGCTTGCAGCGCATGTAGACGCATTGACACAACTCAAAAAGCAGATCGACACAAAGGACGACAACCTAACGACGATGGCCAAGAACAGCAAGGACAAGAACGACGAGCTGAATATGAATCAAAAGTTGCGTGATGTGCTTACACAGTACGCGAATTGGTTTACGCTGAGTTCGAAGGAAATCGACGGCCTGAAGACTGATATCAGTGAGTTGCAAAAGGGTTTGAACTACTCTGATGCTATGGTTACACTGCGCAATGAGATAACGAATTTGAAGAACAAGCTGCTTTCGTCCGAACAGAAATCTTTGGATTTGCAAAGTGATGTGCACACTTTGACGCATATCTCACAAAATGCTGGTCAGAGTCTGGGTTCGGCCAGGTCGACGCTGGTGGCGCTGAGTGATGATTTGGCGCAGTTGTACCATCTAGTCTGTACGGTGAATGGAGAGACGCCAACCAGGGTGCTGCTGGATCATAAGAATGATGACATGAGGTAGGTGGTGTGGGCGAAGATGAAGGTTGGACGTTAAAGTCGTCGAAATAGTTCGGCTTAGCAATATAGTATTAGGTCATTATGGTGCTGTATATATTTCTGTTTTAAATAACCGTCCAAATTTACTGGTTTCGTCGCGTCCTAGATCAAAACAGTACCATTGATTACGATTCTAAAACTTCTACGGTGTTAACTAAGTGCCTTTTGTTGTTCCCTTTGGTGCATTCGTTTTTTGCGTTGCAATTAATTTGCTTCAACTGTAGACGAGTTGTGTCTTAGGCTGACGAAAAAATTAACAAAAAGTGATCGAAAAGTTGCATCAGTTTCAACTCCGAAAAGGGTCTTCGATTTTATATTATTTCTGTTTCAACGGAACCTTGCTTATGTTAATCAGGGCATTTTAACTGGCTCAGGTTTAACCCCGTCAAGGACTCCATGCATTTAATGAAGAAAACGGCTGAGAGAAACACTGGATCTACGGATATAGAGAGTTCTTGTCCTCCAGCTCCTGATGTTTTTTTTTTATTGAACAGCTTTTTACCCAAATATTCTTTTGAAAAACAATCAATCGCTCTACTGCTTTGAGGCCCATGTGCCACGCAAACGGTCCATAATTGGCGACAATCAAGAAGAACATACATCACTACACTAAGGTTCTATTATTGAAGAAAACGAATCGAAGAGTAAGAAAACGAACTTTACAAGAATCGTATAAGGAGAGCAGTAAGTGCACCACATAATCAACTTGGTAATGTTTTAGCCAAACAATACGTGCAACACTCATTCATTCAACACGCACAAGTAGTTATCCATTTGAAGACGAACAAATTTTCCTCCCCCTAATGAATTTAATAAAACTTTTAAATTTCAGCTTTGAAAACGATTCACTCACCGCCATTCAGTCCCAGTTCAAGTCCGATGTCTTCCTGTCGAGATCCCAAATCGTTGAAGACCTCCAGGGCTTGGCCGATTCGGTGGAAATTAAGAAGTACGTTGACACAGTCAACGATCAAATTAAATACCTTAAAACCGCTGTGGAGCACACAATAGATCTGAATAAAAACAAGGTCCGAGGGGATGTCAGTGAGGGTAAGCCAATTGAGTTTTCACTCTACGACTTGCTATTGACGCCCATGTTCCCTTCTTAGACAAGTTCAACCGCGAAGAAATCGAGGAGCTGCAAGAGCAAATTATCAAGCTCAAGAGCTTGCTGTCAACAAAACGCGAACAAATCGCCACCCTGCGCACAGTACTCAAGTCCAACAAACAGACTGCCGAGGTCGCACTCACCAATCTCAAGTCGAAGTACGAAAACGAGAAGCTGGTCGTGAGCGACACAATGTCCAAGCTGAGAAACGAACTGAAAATCCTAAAAGAGGATGCAGCTACATTCTCAAGTGAGTACTGGAATCTTTGTACAACCTTTACTTTGTCGAACTAATTGTTTTTTTTTTTTTTAACTAATTCTAGGTCTCCGTGCAATGTTCGCAGCACGCTGCGAAGAATATGTTACCCAGGTCGATGATCTGAATCGTCAATTGGAAGCAGCTGAAGAGGAGAAGAAGACCCTCAATCAATTGCTAAGGCTCGCTGTGCAACAGAAGTTGACTCTGACACAACGTCTAGAGGAAATGGAGATGGATCGGTGGGTTGCTTTTCGTCAATAGATTTGAACTCAAAAGTAGTGTCTCTCGGTTTCGTGAGAAAAAGACAGACTGAGATAGAGATAACCGACATCACGAAACACAACCGAAACAAATTAAAAGAGAGAGCGAATTTTATTCTTAAATTTTAGTTTCGTTCGATTTTTCAATTTAAATTCGATTAAACAAAGTTATAACAATTATTGACCCGATATCCATTAAAAATTGGTAAGAATTGATTTGCTCAGTCGATGTGCATGTACTAACCAGAGCAAAATGCAAAGCCAATGTTTGTGTACGCGCCTTTCGTCTTGCAAGCGTTTACTGCATACAAATATGCGTCACTAATTTGTGTAAATATGTGAATAATGTTTAATATATTGTCTTCTTACCGCTCAATTTAATTTTTGTAGTTTTCGCTAGCGCTTAAACCTGCTTAAACCTTCTACTGCAGGGAATACACTGAATCCAATAGTTCAGACGTAGTGTATCAGAATCTTCACTTAGTTTTTAATTTATCCAGGCAAATCAATAATGAACGTTTTCCCCTCAGAAAAACATTGAATTTGCCTCTTTGTTAACATTAGTTTAGCATAAAACATAATAAGTCGAATGATTGCCACCGTTATTTCCTGCTACATTTTCTTCGTATTAAAAAAAGGATATATCTTATTTTTGTTTAGAAGTTTCGAAACCGTGTAGCTAAATTCAGAATTAATAGAATGTTTTTGGGTTTTAGCATATGCAAAATCTTCGAAAGCGAAATATGTAGTTTCTAGATCTCAATAAAGGTAAAACATATGTTCCTAACTCATAAGTCATAACCAAACAATCAACTCCGTCGTGTTGTCCGTTGTATAAGTTCCAATATCTAACGAAATTTCAGTTAATCATATTTCCTGCATGGCTTTTGTTTTCGAACAGAAATGGACGTATATTAAAGTCGCTTTAGAAAGAGGACAGACTCATTCATCGCACATTGAACTGCTGTCGCAGAATATAAGAGAACTAATATATTCAGCTGCAAGGAATTTGCAAGGCAACGTTGCTATAATTGCATTCATTTATGTCAGGGCTAATACGGTGAAAAAACTCAGATGTTTAAAAAAATAAAACAAAAAATGAGGCCCGAATCTTGTAAGATGAAGAAATCATTTCTGAGAATCCCAAGTATTGCCTCTATTTTTAAACAAAATGTGTAGATGTGTAAAATAAATCTAGCACTGTAATCTATTGAACTGCCTCACAAAAAAGCTTTTTATTTCTGTCTGGATAAATAATCAACAATAATCCAGTCTTGTCTATAATCAAATACATCTTCCCGCTCGACCCTGTAATGTAATACAAAAGAAAAACCAATACCCAGCAGTATTTCGCATAACATTCCCATCATTGTTTCAATTTTCGTCTTCTTATCATTTCCAGTGAAATGCGACATGTGCGCCGACCAATGCAGCCACCGCGTGGCGCCAGTGGCAAATCATCCTTCGCTCGACCATCAACACGAAATCCTGCTGCAAATAATCAGAATCCCTTCTAACATAAAATCAGCGTGCAGCGTAAACTTTTAGCCTTAGTTTATACTTTACTTAAGTTATAAAAAGTTTGTTAATTTTATTTATACTCCAAAAAGTGAGAAACAAAACAGAAAACACATTATAAATCGTTATTTACTAATATTTACTACAAAATGAAGTCAACTGAGATAAGGGGGAGAAGACATTCGTTCCTATTGCCACAACACGTCCAATTTTCGTATCAAAAACAAAACACTCGTGGCATTCCACAATGGAGCGCAATAGTACCTTCACTTTTCCCCCCAAAAGCTCTCAGCGTACTATGGTTAAAGTTATTATTATTAATATTATTATGTATTACGAAAAATATTATCAGTATGTACGGTACGTTACTTAATATTTGAATTAGGAAAAAAGTTAATTAATTTTTGTTTGTTCTTGTAACAGAATATTACATTTTATTTAATTGGAATTTTGAGGAAAAAATAGCTGTACGCGAAAAAATTTATTTTGAAAAATCGTTTATTCTTTTATAAAAAAATCTTTATTTTGTTCTTAAAAAGGAAAACACTCACAGAGAACATTTTTGTCATTGTTCTAAATGTAAACACTTGCTGCTAAAAAAAAGACTACCACGGCAGCAAAACAATATTTTATAGTCTCTAAGACAAAACGTAATATTTATTAAAAACAAAAAAACCAACCCTAGTAAATAAATAATCTGAAGTTAAGGTAATAAGTAATTATTTAAATTAGTAAAAAAAAACAATTTTATAATATTAAATTAAAAAAAAAAACAAGAAAAAATATTTTTAAAATAAATAATAAATAAATCGTCCATCATTGAAAGTGAATTTAATTATTGTATTTTTTTGTGGCTCTGCAATTTATTTTCTACTAATTATTAAAAAATAAAAAAAGAAAACGAACAAATCTTACCTATCACTCTATTATATTTGAGAAATGTGTTTTTTATTTCCATCATCAATATAATGTCCTTCCACACATGTACACACACAAATCTATTTGTTTATTGTTGTGATTTTTCATATTAAAATCAAAGTGTACACGAGTATGCTATATTTATGAGTAAACTATGAGTAAATTTATATTTAATAGAAACAATTATTGTTATATATACAAAATACCACATTGAAAAAAATCAACTATACAAGAAATAAAGTTCTAAAGGAATTTAGTTTATTAAACAGAAACAATGTGGGTGTCTTTTGAGAGATGTATTTATTTTTTTCTTTATTTTCCTTGTACAACGTATGTTTTATTCTATTTGAACGCCTGGAATGGACAACAATAAATTTAGTATAGAGAATAACAATTTGAATTTTTATAGCAATAAAAATAAAATTTAAAAGTTTACCGTAGAGTTGTAGGGATATATTTAAAAAGTAGTTTCAAAAATAAAACAAAAGCTCAGCTGGGCATAATCCATTCTCACATGAAGATAGTGCGCTTTATGCGAGAGTTTTTAGGAACACTGAATTCAGGTTTTAACAAATTGCATTTTCAGATCTGAATTTCCGAGTTATTTGTGTTGTACGCATTTATGGCGCTTTGTTCGGGTAGCCAAGAAGATAAGAGGTTGCCCTGTTTATATAGTCAATGATACGAGATAAAATGAAAGACCTGCCGAACAATAACCCCATCGGCGCAGCTGTGCTATGAAACTGTAGGGTTGCATAACTTCGATACCTTACGACTGTCTGGGAATTCGATTATAGGCACAAACTGATTTTGTAAGTACTATAATTTGGTTTTGTCTAGAGTTTTTCTCGGTTGGGCTATTTAGCTATAGAGGTGTGAGTCCTAAGACCTGCGTAAATAAATACGGTAGTTAAGGAAGCTGTAGGCGCAGTGGCTTAGTGGTTAGTGTGTTGGACTACTACGCGAGGTTCGAATCCCGCAAAAAAAAAAAACCAAATTCCAACTCAGGGTTTTTTCACTGCGCCACCTCTCGCGAACGTCTGACAAACATCCGAGAGTACAACTGTCTTGAAATAGCTTCTCAATCCGCCGGCCGTTTGGAATCGGCATAAAATTGCAGATCCCTTCCATTCGTTCCAAAAATGAAAAACTCACACAAAACGAATAGTTGCGAGAAGCTAGGCTCAGGGTCCCGCAGAACTGTTGCGCCAACTATTATTATTATTAGTTAAGGAAGCTGGAAGCAATTGGAATGCCTTTAAACATGAAGTTTACAAATCATTATCAAACATTTTCTATACAACAGTCGGGACAGAACTTTGTGTAGACTAACCTCCAGATATGCTCAGAAACACGATAAAATCATAAAGAAGCTGCAGAGTAGGTAGGTTCGTTAATGCGGCCTAAAGAAAAAACCCCGGCATTAAGGACTGAGGTCATGGTGAGTTCTTATGAAGCGGAAAGAACACTGTCCTCAGGGATCTGGATTTCTTTTTTGTCAGCTTTAGTAACTAAAAGTTGTAAATTAATAAGATAGGTTAAACATAAATAGAATCATTGGTATGATGCTAGACTGGACTCGGTGGTTAATGTGATGAATGACCGACAAACTTCAAGCGGTAAAAATAAAATAAACTACTTTCCAAACAACCAAGAATCGCTACGTTAAGATGAGGGTGCAATTTTATACAACTACAAGTGAAAGGCATTACTCTTTAAGACGATCTGGATCACTTAATTTCAGCGAAACGTTTCGAATTGGGATATTTACGCAATGAAAAACAAGTGAACAACATTTATTACTGAAAACAGTATTTGATACATGATTATCGCCGGCACTGGTCACTTAGTGATTATAAAGCATAATGCGTAGAACGAATTCCCTGTGCGAGTACTAGATCTGCAAAAAGATAATTATAAAAACAGATCAGTGATTCATGTGAGATGGTTATGGGTTGTCATTACTAACCTAACTTCGAATACGATTATAAATACTTATACACATTACATTTTATCGTTTATAAAAAACCTTACCAAATATTGATAGTAAAAGAAAGAAGCGAAGTTTTAAAGCTCCAATCAAAATTTTTAACACAAGCAATTTAATCGAATAAATAAATTGCGTATACGCCCCGTAGTTGAGTTAATTGGTAGAAAAATTATTGAGATAAAGCTAAAGTATAGTAAAATAAATAATTATAACAACTACTCATATAACAAATTGGTATAAATAAACTAACGAATTAGTGAATCAATTTCTCGAACAAAATATAAGTATTGCTTACCCGTAGCCACTTTTCAAATCAAAGTTTCAAAACACAATACAGATTGGATAACTACTCACAAATTACTGTTACAAATAACAATTATTATTCAATTATATAACCACTTAGCTCCGGACGTTTCAAACGGTGGCAACAATATTATTTGCAATTAACCGACTTTAGACAGTCATCATCCATTCCAGGCTAACCATCTAGTCCTTAAGCATATTCTTTCTACCTTTCTACCTGAACTGTCCCTTAAATATAAATTAAAAGAAAGAATAAAAAGAATTATAAAAAAAAACCGTCGCAATAAATTTAAACAAAAAACCCCAGTTTATAAATTAGTTGGTTAAGTATTTAAAACAAGAATAAAAAAAAAAACAATCTATACCGAGCCATTCAATTGTATTTATTGAAACAAATAAAAAACACATTCACTAAATAAACTCATCAACAAATATTACCAAAACACTCACACATTTTGAAGAACCAAAATATAATTTACGTGAATGTATGTATGTAGAATAATTAACTAAACAAAAATTAAATATTTGCAATAAATGGCAACGCACTTGTATGTGAGTTGAACATATTCAAACTGGAACCATCGTAAAATTTTATCGAATTTTTGACAAAAGTATAAAAACAAAAAAATATTTACTAATATGTGTATAATATAAAAATAAATGAATTCTTGAATTATTCGATTTTATTGTAATTTTCACCGTCCCTTTTTGATCATTACGATGTAATTCAAAAGAAAATTAATAAATAATAAACTAAACAAAAACTCAAACAACTGATATTAAGAACTTAAGCTAAAATGAATAAACCTTAACAAATGGATAGAGAAAAGAGAATTTAACTATTTTTGTGTCCTCTCTTCTGTTCGAATTCTTTGTGTACTCGTGTTTGTTTATTGCTTCTATGTTACTTTTGTTATTTTAATGTGGATATTAAATAAGCGTTTTGTTATACTGATAATCAAAGATGAAATACTTACTACACTTAAAAACAGTAGAAAAAAGAAAATCGGATTAAAAGACACTTGGAATAAGAATTGCATAAATAACATACAACTAGGTAGTTTTTATTTTTAGAAAAGAGAAATGAAAACAAAATAACAAGTCAACAACAATTTTTAATGGGAAAACAGAAACAAGTTAAAAAAGAGAAAAAAAGAACATGAAAAAAACCTTATTGATATTGATATATTATATATTATTATATGAAATATTGAAACATTAAGAAAAAAATAAATTATACTACTATGAAACAGATGACTTCTTAATGTTTAATTTAATTTGATACTGACACAACCTATTTGGTGGAAGATCTGGGAATTCGTTGTAAAAATTGTGTAACCATTCTTAAAAATCCATATAGGATCCGACTGTTAGTCCAAACCATTGAATTGAAGGAATTTTTGATTTTATGCTGAGGAATTTCCTTCTACTTTCGCACTTTGAAAAAAAAAAACCCGGATGTGCAGTTTTCGCACGGTGTGCACTTTATGCGATTTTAGCAGCAGATTTTGTAATTTCGGATTTTTTTGTATATACCTACAGGAGGTATATACATAAAACAAAACCGAAGAAATGGAGTTATTTGAAATAATCGATTTGAATCATGACCCAGATAAGCGATAAGAACAAATTTTTGATACTAAATCTTAAAACATTTTCGTCTGAGGTACTTTGGACTCGGCGTTACTTCTCTGGAAATAAATGAAGTCCTGGACAATTTAAATGATTAGACCGCAAAAAGCTACAAGCTATAAACAACGCTAAACAACCTAAAATGTGTTCAAAGTAAGATTAAGCCCAGAAGTTTTCAATCAACGATTTTTGATCAAATTTAAAATTAATAAATTTAATTTTGGTATTAAGATTTTAAATAAAGTTTCAAACCAAACAGAAAAAAACCGGCCATGTGCGAGTGTAACTTTCGTCAGTTATTAAAAGGAGCGTAGTTTAAAGAGTGATTGACAGTTTTTTGTAAATATCTTTTAAAATATAGGTACACTTTTCTGCAAAACAGTCTTCGGCACATATATAGCTATGAACATGATCTAAATATGCAAAAAAGTCATCTTGTGCGAATAAAAATATTTTTTTCACCAAATTACTAATTACCTACTCTAAAACCATTCGATGTATCGCTACCATTGGTATTTGTCGTTTAACTAGAGGTTATACCGGATGTTGTGTGTACATTTTAGCGTTCTACGTCAATTAGTTTCTGGGATAGACCTAGGAACAAAATTGGTCCAGTGGGTTCGGACAGACGCACAAAAGCTAAACTAATAACGTTCCGTTTTTTTCCCATTGAGTAAGGAACCTTAAAAACGAGTGAATAGTCAAACTCCCAAGTTGTGTGGCCCAGGTATCTAAAAATGGCGATTATGTTTCTTTCACATAATACTCGTATCTTAGGTCACGAAAACATCCTTCTTATGAAATATCTTAAATCCCAAGAACTCTTTATTGGTGAACCAGAATAGAGTCCGGATCGGCGTTGTTCCGAAGAAATTTGGTTAAATGAAATAGAAGAGGGAGTTTTTTCTCATTTCTGAAAAAAAAAAAAAAAAAATGCAATTGTGTAAAGAATTCGCACCAGCGACCATTTAACTAATTATTTAAGAATACTACTTCGATACTTGAACCCGGCACAAGTCATAAATCATTCACCCGCAGTACCTACCGCAATAATCATAAATAGTAAGCAGCGCATACGACAAACAAGTACTCAAATTACGAGTAGGTACTGGGTACGTCGGCTGTGCGTGTCCCAGCAGTACGAATAATGCCGATTAAAGAGAAAGAACACTTGAGTTCGGGCAATTAGTGCAATTCTGCATCGCAGGCAATAATAAATGGCACATTTTGATTGAGGGTTCAAATCGAAGTAGGTTAGAATGTGAGCAATTAGTTTGTATGTAAACCCCAAAATTTAGAATAAACACTTCACTTTTCACACGAGAGTCAAAGACGTTGCATTATATTCCCTTAAATGGCCACTCTTTGAGTCATAGGCGGAATAGCCAGACGAGGGAAGGTGAATTGTTTCAGCTCGCATACGGAGATCTTTACATTGGGTACTTCAGCTGGTCCGGATTGAGGATTTTTTCCCCTTCACACATGTATTTGACATGTATCAATTATTTCTCTTAACATTCTTAGATGAACACGTCAGCAGATACAATATTCTTACAGAGAGCTTGAAGGGAAAGAAATATAATTTGTGTGGTTTTCCGATCATCAGACTCAAGAGATAAGGTGCATATTTATATATGACGGGTTATTCAATAAGGATGGGTTGATGCTAAAATGGAATAAACTGCTATTTGAAAGGACCATGTATGCCATTACGTATGGAATATAACTTCCTTTAAAAGTCCGCCGCTGCTTATTCTAACGGAGGCATGAGAGTTGATAATTTCGAATGACTGTGCCGTTTAGATCCGGCTTAATTTGACCGCCGGCATTGGTTATTTTGGGTTGAAGGACATCGGTCGATTGCCGCTTATTCGCATAGACCTGTGGCCTCAGGAAACCAAAAGAGACAAAGTTTAGCGGGGTCAAATCGCACAATTTTGTTATCCAATTCATATAACCATACCTTCAAATCATTGTTGCAGAATGTTCACCGTGGCATCTGCTGTGTGGAACGTAGAAACATACAGCTGGAAACACATGACATCTGCCGGCATATCATTTAATTTGGGTTAAAATAAATCCGCAAGCATTATTCTGTAAGGAAGTTAACATAGCTTTTCGTTTCATTTTGATCCCCTAAAAAAGTCCGAACAAACCCTGTTGTAAATGGTCAATACCTTTGAGCTCCTGGGTCAGTTGGGTAGACACAAGTCCCGACGCAAAAGTGGTCAAGTTGAAGTCTGAGAAATGCCAACTGCCTTTGGTTTTCCTGTGCCTTGATTTTGTGCGGTTTTTGAGGCGATGTCGCTAGGGAACGGCCCGAATCGGATTTGAATGTGTGAGTGAGCCGCGCGCTGTGACCAACGTGACCGTAGTGCAATAATTTGGCACTTTTTCGAGGACCCTCATACTATTTGTTGCTACTTTTTCCCTTTTTTTAGTATGAAAATTCACTTTGGGAATTTTAGAAACGCTGTGATTTCCAAATGAATTTCTATAAAATATAACGGTGCTGTCTATCAGAACACGATTATAGTGTTAGGAGAGCCAACAATTGTTAAATATTGTGCGAAAATTCTTAAATTGCAGAGTATAGCTTTAGAAATGACACTTTTTTCTTTCACCGCTCTTGTTTTTTTGTTGCTTTTCACAATTTCGCAACGATCTCCCGGATTGTTAGAGAAAGGTTATAAATTTTGGTTTAAGTTTAACAATACAGTATAGACTAAAAAGATCACTCTCTCACAACGTTTCTTTTATAAATAAACCCAAAACAACCAAATAACATTAGAATTAGATGTTTTTAAGATTGTTCTGCGGGTAAGCTAGACAGTACTTTAGATGCAATTCGTTTTCAAATGACAAATTTTAAAATGAAAACCTTTTAGCTTTGATTTTTATTTATAAATTTATAAAAAATTAATTGAATTTTGTTTATAAATTACATCAACTCATTTTTATATCTACTTTTAAGATCTCTTTCAATTTAGTTTTAAAAAGTCCATAAAAAAGGGGCGATGAAAGAAAAATGTGCCTTTTTCTGAAGCTGTTACATAAATTTAATATTTTCTCCCAATATTTAACAAGTATTAGCCGGCTTTACACTATTTACGCGTTATTTTTTTAAACATATTCATTTTGAAATCACAGTTTTTGAAAACTTTTTTAAGTACCTACTATTCACATGAGCGTGAATTGCGAACAAATGAATTTAATTGTATTTATGAATTGAAAATTGATTTGTATACTATTTACCACCAAAGCCTTATATTAAGTTAATCTTAAGTCTAATCTAAAAAAAAATCGGACTCTCAATCGATTTAAATAGCTCAATTTACAATTATTACAGCAATTGAAAATTCTTGCAGCGAATTGTCACATTTTATTCACAATCCACATAAAACAGTCGCGGATCCACAAACCCACGAATGAAAAAATTCTATCGAATTTAACATTAAACAATGATTGAAGTAATTGAAGTGTAAAAAAATTCGCTTGTTCGTAGTTCGTTCGCCATTGGCTCTCATGCGAATAGTCCTAAAATGTGAATTTTCCAAATAATAAAAAGGAACAAAGGAACAACAAATTGTATTAGTGTCCTCGAAAAAAGTACCAAATTGTCGCACAACGGTCACGCTGTTGTCATTTCTTCTCATCCGACATCCTTCTCGCTACCTAAAAAGGTCGCGTGTGGGAAAGTTCGCCTGGAATTTGCATGAACAAAGCGATATAAGAACAGGAAAAATTGGAAGTTGTCAGTTCGCGACATCACTCACACATTTATAGAATCCGCCTATACGTGAACCCTTTCCGACACCGCCATTGCGGAAAAAACCGCACAAAATCAAGGCACTGTGCCTATTTTACAGACCGAGGTAATGTTGTCGGCCTAAATAGCCACGTAAGGATGTTGGCTGTTTGTTCACCAATCTGAATGTGCTGCTCAATCTTGTTACTTTCTTATTCGACTATACGAAGACGCAAGAGCCAAGAGAGAGAGAGAGATAAGGGCAAGATACATTGGCAAATATAGGCTTTGGTAACGTATTTTAACTTTAAGGGAAAACATCAATGAAATCAGTACAATACAATATATAGTATTGGACTCAATAAAAAAGACGCCAGAATCTAGTTCAGTCCATTAAGTTGGTCTGGATAAGACGTAACCTGAACGCAAAAAACTTGATTGGCGGGGAACGTTACTTATTCTACGTCCAGCAACATATGCGAACTGTCAAACTAGTACTCAGTAACGCATTTCTTGACTAGATTCGTCGGCCATCTATGAACGTCAGCTGAAACATTTGCTTATAAATATAACCAATTTCAGCCAATCAAAACCAAGTCACATCTAGTTAGACTTACTAAATTAGATACTTGAACGTGACCATTGACGTACATGCGCTACGCATTCATATAGTTATAGCTCACATAATTACTCTGCTCATGAAAGGTAAGACGTCCGTTGTAAAAATCCGCATTTGCGTTTAGACAGATATTCAGGACGGTAATAAATTAAATTGCAAGCGAAGGCTGTTTGGCATCAACATATTTGAAGGCACATGCGTTTTTTGTTTTATTTGTGTATAAAGGAATGGACAAGCATACATTTCCACAATCCTGCTCTTGCGATACAGTCACAATATTAAATGGATATACAGAATTAAATTTCTGCCCAGCAAATATACCTTTGTCTATAAAGTTTGAACTGCTCGTCTACAAAGAACAGACAAGCATTTGTATGGTTCCCTACAAAAAGAAGCCACAACAATTATAGTATTAATTAACAAGTTAAAGTTTCGGTGTTCATTAAAATGAACAGAGTTCCAGGTTTTTTGTTTGGAAAGAAAAATGTATTAATTACGTGCACCATCTCTGGTACGCTCAAACAAGAACAACTTCACAAATTCTGGCTATAGTTGGTTTGGATAGAAAGTTTCGAAAATTCGCATTGTTTTTGATGGCAGGCACTGGCGCACATGCAGTGTTAAAAAATATGGCATTTATAATGGGAGATGGATGAAGGTCCTGCGAAATGCAGGCGCGATAATTGTTGTTCATCGCATGCAAATATAAAAATAAATTGTAAATCCATCAGGATCCTTTTTTGAGCATGGTATTGTATGGAAATGTGCAAAAATGCTTTACAGGTGTGAATTTCTGTTCAAGCGCATGTTGATTACAATCATATTCATTTTACTTAATTTCCCATACAGCACTATCATTATTGTATGCAGATTGATAAAGTTATTAACTGTACATATGCCTAGCAGGTTATTTAATCACTTGAAATTGTAATATGGCCGGGTGGTGAAGGTACAGTAGGTACATATAGTAGAACAAATGGAAAATTATTCAGGGCTGTCATTTGTGGTGGCTTACACGTTGTTAAAATAAAATACACATTCGTTTTAATGGAATGATTGTCATTGGTTATGCCGAGGGGGATATGAAAGTTCATTTGAGTGTTTACGTTGCATAATGGATATCATTTCGGTTTATTTTAGTTAAACAAACAATTTTTTATTGGTTTGGTTATGTATGCAGATTTTTGAGATTTTATCGCTGTTTCGGATATTACGGTGTGTTAAAATATTTACTGTAGAATATGTACATGATAGCGAATAATTCACAAAGTTAATTTATCGAGCGAGCGTGTAGTGTCTGGTTGGTTTAATAATAATAATAATAATAGTTGGCGCAACAGTTCTGCGGGACCCTGAGCCTAGCTTCTCGCAACTATTCGTTTTGTGTGAGTTTTCATTTTTGGAACGAATGGAAGGGATCTACAATTTTATGCCGATTCCAAACGGCTAATTGAGAAGCTCTTTCATGACAGTTATACTCTCGGATGTTTGTCAGACGTTCGCGAGAGGTGGCGCAGTGAAAAAAACCCTGAGTTGGAATTTGGGTTTTTGCGGGATTCGAACCTGAACCCCTCGCTTAGTCTGGTTGGTTTAGTGGTTAGCAAAAAAGCGTGAAAATTACAAATGAAAATTAATAATATTACTAACTGACCCAACCAATATTTGCACATGTTTCTTTATGTAATTCGATCAATTCAAGTTCTTTATTCAAAAGTTATATGAAAATGCTTATACAATAGAAATAGCTGAGTTATAGCAACATCGATGTGTTGCAATCAAACCGCAATGATTGAACGCTTTTTAACTAAAGTGCTTTACGGTATCCGACGTACAAAGCGGAAGGTTTGCTCACACGTAAGCACGCCACATACAATTGACCATGTGAGTAACATGGGAATTGTAGATTGATATCAAAAATATTCAGCGAATTTCCTTCGGACTTCTTTTTTTTCTTAGTGAAACAGAGATGCACATAAACTTGAAAACGTCTAAGACGCAATAGCAAATCGTTCTGAATAAGCGGTTTTACTTTGAATTTTCCCTCCAAAATCATCGCTTCCATGACATTTGATTTAATTTTTTTCACGATCAAATCAAACACGATCCGTTAAAAAGTTTCAGCGCATCGAGGTTGCGCAACAGAATTGTAACTGAGCCGAATTGAAAAATTAAACATTTTAAATAAGTTTTGTTGTGTTGGTGACACCACTCAATTTTCTATACAGTCTATTCTTTTCAAAGTGCGGTCCCCTTACAGACTTCTATCCTAAATCTAGCCCCCTTAAAGTTTTTTTTTTTCAAGACAAAAAGTAGCATAGGTAGTCCTTACGAATCCACCAAGCCCGTAAAATCGTAAGAATCGAAAAATCCCTTCTAGAGTTTTGAGTCCCGATTTTATTCCACAAGAAGTTGCTTTATTTTGACAATGTCGGTTAATAATTTGAATTATGCAACTTTAGAAATAGGTAGCGTTTGAATTGTTTTTTATTTATTTTTTTTTTGAATATGAAGTGTCACTATATGTTTTCCTATCCCTCTAATCTTTTGTAAAACCTTAAGGGTCCGAAACTATCATATCTTTCAAGATGGAACCAACCACACCCATCCACAAAATTTCAATGAAACTGGTTGAGTTGTGTCGGAGGTCGACAACATCGCCACTAATCGGGTCCAAAAGTATCCTGTCTTTTAAGTCTTGCTAAACAGTAAATATATGAATATGAATAAATCAAAGAAAGAATCATGAAAAATGGCCCAATGATTATCGAGTTATAACAAGTGGATTTCCCCCCAAAGTTTTGTTTTCGCGACAAGAAGTAGCCTCTTGGTCCAAAACGAAACCGTCAAGCTCAAAATCGTTAAAATAGAACAAACCGATGTCGAGTTATGCTCGCACACACGGACTTCATTTTCTTTTATACGTACTGATATATTTATTACCATTTTAAACTAAAGCAGAGTACGTTGCTCGAGCTAAACTAAATTTTATCTGGTCTCCAACTTTTCTCTCCAAACATCAGCAAAAGTCATAAAAAACAGCTGTTCTTTGAAAATAAATTACTTAAAAATTCAACTCTGTCTAATTTAAACCATTTCCGATTCGAGGTACTCATCGTGGGAGCCAAAATTTAGCTTGAGCAGCGTACTAAGCTTAAATAATTAAATTTTTGATAACATTGTTCACCACCTAGTTGATCAAGTTTCCTTAAATTTTGACGAAAAAAAGCCTAACTGGAAAAAAAAATTCCTTTTTCAATAAAATAATACCTAAAATATATTTTTTATGTAAATTGGAACAATAAATAAAAAATTTAACACAAATATAAAAAAAAATTTATTTACAAAACAAAACTTAAATTATGTATAAATCACAGAAGAAACAGGAACAAAATTCATGACTTTACACTTACTGGAAGTGGAAGCTGGAATTATTTTTAAAAAATGACAGATAAAGTGTTAGGAAAATGGGCAGAGTTTGAAGGTGAAAACACATTCTTTCAGACCGAGCACCAAAGTCTTCTTTTTGCCAAGATTTTTTAAGAATGTTTAAAAAAATAAAAAGTCAGTATACGTTGAATCAAAAAGAAAATATATATTTGAAATAAAAAAAAATGCCTTTTTGGAAAAAAGCCTTAAAACCTTAGCTAATGAAATAATAACTAAAAGGCGTGAAAAAGCCTATATGTTGGTATCGCTGGATACAAATCTGTTCTGCTCCCGTTGATACCATTAATCAAAAAAATAGAAGAGCACGACAATTCGTGGAGGTGTGCTTATTCTACTTTATAGACCTTAAAAAATACCACCATTGTAAGCCTCTTATTCTTTATCAGAAAATCAATAGTTCCCGTGCTTGCACCCTTATCTAATCTAACCTATCGACAAGCAATTAAAAATGTCTCAGACTCAATTGGCGTGGATTCATTTCATTTACCACTATGCACGAGTAATACGGCTCATTCAATTAAGACAATTGTCAACAGAACTATTATAGGAAATCCCCTTCATTACCACCACATTCGCATTGTTGCGGAAGTCCTCAATCCGCAATGTGCCACAGAATGATTAGTAAAATAATCTGTTCCAATAAAACGTAAATCAAAATCCTCCTCCCCGCAAACAGTCGAATGTGCTGTATATCTACAGCACACCACAAGACAGAAGATGCGATTCATGGAATTTATGCAATCCCCACGAGCCACAAATCCTTGCGTGCTCATAAAATCCGTATACTCGCATTGAAAATTCAATCCGTGCAAACTACCCCCGAATATCAGTTAAGACCAAATCAATTCCGGAATCTGTCGTCCTTTGCAATGAAGGTAACTTGGTACTCCCACTCTGGCTGCGTCTGCTTATAGTTGTTTTTCAGAAGCTATCACACTAGTGATGTCATCACTAATGGTACATTGCAATTGCTCTATTGGCATACGTCTTACTTCAGCTGCCGGTCCTCTGCCATCATCGTAGTGCGCCGTCAGCGTCATCCCAACGCAATGAAACGGAAACCTCAAAGTCAACGAGGATTCTTCCTGTGTATACCATCAAGGCGAACGGAAATCTATCAAATAAGAGAGATATTCTAGGACACGTCAACGTCTGAGCTATGGACGATGATCACGTTGGCGACGACGACGACAACAACTACGTGCAAGGATATGGAATACAACTTTGAGAAAAATAAAGAGATTTCATCTGAACCTGTATAGGAGGGAATTTGCATTATTTGTACCAAATGGAAGCAGCACCATATCCGAGGAACCGAGGAACCAGAACAAGGACATGATGATGATGATGATGATGGTGACGCAGTGGGCGATGTAGAATAGCGAATGGATTTTCCAAGCCACACTTGAATGCGTTCGACTCGTCGTCCGATTAATGAATCCCGCACTTGATGTTGAAAGGATGTTGGCGCTTTCTATGCCCTCGCGCTGTGGTTGAATCTATACTACACTACTACTGCCTGGTCTCCCGGGGGACTCCTTTTCCTTCAGGTATGCATGCGACTGCGGCTGTATATGTCTGTTTGGAAGTATGTTCGTATGTGGTGTCTCTGGGTGGGTTTCTGCCAATTTGCATTCACGTATCCTGTGGCGTGGAATCAACGTGATAGAGTGGCAGTCCATCAAGCACTACACGAGGTGGAAGTTCGTTTTTCACTGCCATCCTGTTGCATACTCCATACTGCCATATACATTCCGATTTCAGAGGCTGACTTTCATTATTCCACCAGTGCCAGTTGACGACTGACTTTTGCAAAGGCTCGGCTGACTGACTACCTAACCGACTGCAGTGAAACAAGGGACTGGCATGCAAATAATACCATTATAACTAGATTGGAGGAAAGGTCTCCCCATACCTCAGCGCTTCCTCAATTCTTAAGCGCTGCAAAGTGATGAATTTCTGTCCGTGGTTTCACATGGAAATTGCATTGTTCTCATCAGAACAGTTGTGTGCGTGTGGCTGCTGTGGTATAGATGAGATTTCGATTTCGGTATTTGTATTCGTATCGCGTTGCGATGCAACCGACGACGTTATGTGATGAAGTGGAAATGCAGAGCTATGAGCGACGAGCACAGCAATGATGATAAAATCAAGCAGCCTTAATTAAAGGATTCGCAAAATATAACGCGTTGCTCGAAGGATAATGAGATTTTGTCTATAAATGAAGTCATCGAGCTTGCACCGCAGGTTGACGAGAATGGGGATAAATATTCATACATGTGTGCAGTGGCACAGTGGGGTGGGAAAATAATTGCACTGGAATGCGGATGGAATAAGGATATGCGATTAGAAAGAAGTGATTAACAGAGGAGGAAATAAAGTGCTCTAACCACATGAAGGTTTTGAAATATGTCGAAAATTAATTCGAGCCATTTCGTTGGGAAGCTGGGGGTGGCCTTTGACAATTTTAGTTGAACAAATTTATTTCAATTATAGTTGGAGTCAGAGCGCACATTTTATGTTTAATCTTGTAGACAAAACAATAAATACTCTCGATGATGGGTAGATTTATCGATAATGAGCATTACGAACACGAAAAACGGACCACGGTCTTCGAATAACGTTAATAATTCGCCCTGAGCTCTCCAATTGGCAGCGGAATATAGCTACCGCGGATCTGGTAAGCCCTTAAAATGGTTTTTCACTCATCGGCATTATTATGACAAAACTAAAAGTTAAATTTTATGAATTCTTTTTTTTTGGCATAATTATTTTGACAAATGAGTTTTACTTATAAAAAGTAGGAATACTTTTAAACTTAAAAAGCAACAAAACAAAATTATTTAAAAAAAACTATGCATCCGCTTTAGCCTCATTCTGTATTTGTCTTGAAAACGTTTCGAAGAGTTTTTGAAGCATTTCTGCAGGAGAGATGTCCCAAAGGTTTGTTACTGCAAAAACGATCTCCACTCTGTTCTGAGAAATAGTTATTTTTCCTTTAATGCAACATAAAACATATTCAAAAATATTAAATCTGCACCTCTTGGTGGACAGTTGCGTGCTTCTAGTTCCATATCCCGTAAAAGCAATATCTCGAAAGCGTTTTCTTTTTGGCTACCTTTTCCGGTATACATTTTTCGTTTCTTACCTGAGGGCGCAGTGACTTGTTGGTTAGTGGTAAGTGTGTTATGCTACTAAACGAGGGGTCCCAGGTTCGAATCCCACAAAAAAACCCAAATTCCAACTCAGGGTTTTTTTCACTGCGCCACCTCTCGCGAACGTCTGACAAACATCCGAGAGTATAACTGCCTTGAAAGAGCTTCTCAATTAGCCGTTTGGATTGGAATCGGCATCGGTATAAAATTGAAGATCATTTCCATTCGTTCCAAAAATTGAAATCTCACACAAAAACGAATGGTTGTGAGAAGCTAGGCCTAGGGTCCCGACGGACCTGTATATATATATACCTATACCCCAGGGAGGAAAATTTTGCACAGAGATCGTTTTTATGTGATTATTGATTTTGACATTTACAGTTTGCTTCGACAAATCAAATTCTTCCCGAATTTTTTCAACAAAAAAACTGCAATCCTAATTTGCTACAAAAGCTTGTCGATCTTCGGTAGGTACTTAGCTCTGTCGTTTTCCAAATATTTTAATCAAAATGGACCTGTACACAATAAATTTAATCTAATTAATTTAGGACGCTTATTTTTGGTTCTTTGTCACTTTTGCCAATTGATTTGGTTTGCTGTGTGCTGAGTTTAATTTTTAGATATTGTATTATGAACTTAGCCTCCAATATGCGTCTTTTTTTGGGCGGGATTATTTCCGAAAATCCATACGATGTCGTAATCATTGACTCACGCCCTAGCCCGCTTGTACATTCGATATAGGGAAAAGTAGGACTTTCAGCACGCGATTAAAACAACTACGCTCTGCTTGACACTTTGAGGACCGACAGCAGTTGTTGTAATTGCGTGCTGAATATCTTATTTCACTTTGCTTAGCTGAGTTCGATGTTCTAAAAAACACTCGTGCAGTCGAAGACGAGGTCGACGTTGATTCACCATCTGCTATTCCATCAGCTCTTCGATAAATTCATCTTCTGATGATCCACTTTACAAATTAAATCCTTTTTTAGCTTCTAATACATTCTATTTAACTTTTAAATATTTCCTGGACAAAGAAATGTCAATATTATAATTGGGTTTTAACGCGAGTTAACTTTAAGTTTTCTCTGCCTTGCAGTTTAAATACAGTTTAAATTCAATCCGATTATACTCCGACATATTTGAAATAACTGAGCTTATGTTCGGGCTTAATGACAGAAAATTTTGGACTTGGGTTTAATTTTTGGAGTAAATAAAATGGCCGTAAGTGAAAAAAAACCTCATATTTATATTATGTAAGATTTATTTCAAAAATTAAAAAAAAATACAAAAGGTTCTCAAAATTGAGAAGTGATACTTGCGTACGTCGAATAGTATAGAAATCAGTACAATAGTAAGCTTTTTCAATAGTGCGTGGAACCCAGAAAAGTACTGAGGCACTTCCCAATATTAAAGTGTCGTTGTATACCAAATAAGGAGGAGGACTCACTATAGCGACACTGGCCTAATCAAAAAAGTGGCATGTAAGACGAATACACTTCAAAGCCCTGGTTCGATTTACTTTTAGGGACTAAGCCCAGTAGAGGGAGTCCCATTTTAGGTGGAAGGGGTAGTTAACACAAGGCCTCGCTAACTGAAAAAGGCGTATTGTGGATGTCAAAGTCTACCCCGGGATAAATCACAAACTTCTCAGATCTCAGTTAAAGATGTACAAACCGTGCTCTAAAGTTGTCTTTACCTTTATTGAATCAATTAGGCAAAAACGTAACACAGGCAATCCAATATTACTACAGGAATTTTCCTGAAACACCTTTAAAGTTTGGTTCCAAGTTTAAATTCAATTTAACAATATCAGTGTCGGTATTCGTGCCGAATGGAAATAAAGGAAATTTGTATCAGAAGTGCTGGAAATACAATCTAACAGAGACACACGTTCAACGTGTTTATCATGGATAACGAAGTTTGCATCACCTTAAGGCAAGCACAATACAATAGCAGCGTCAGAGGAGCATATGGATAAGTAAGTCAGCCTCGCTGTCTTGTAGTGCTAACGATGCATTTTCAGATTTATCTATCCAGAGGTATTGTAGTTACGGCGAACGTCATTATCATTACAGTCACACCCACTTGGTTTAATCCGTAAATAACCATGAAATGCACTCGAACGATACAATTTCTGTTCGATATGTAAAAGTGACAAGCAATCCTCCGGCCCGGTTAATACACCCCTCAAACACGTCACAACTAATCATTAGTCTTTCATCCGGTAGCTCCATCAAATCTATTTACCATGTCGCTGGATGCCTGCGCTGCCACACACTACGATTATGCTCCGTGACGCTGACGAAGTAAGACCCGCTTTGAAAGCCAAGATGAGTTGGAATCGTATAATGAGGCAAAAACATACACTCAACTCGAAACACGTTTATCTGGCACGTTGACTGCTATAGATGGTGGATGTGCGCCGGATGAACCATCCAACGACCCTTAATTTAGACACCCGTTCCGAAAAATGAAGCAATGAAAATTACCAACGCCAGCCAAACCAACAACGCCACGACACGGAATGCAAAAGCGACACTAAATCCCTGACAATTAGACGAGAGAAGCAGCTCATGGCACATGAAAGTGGGACCGACACCATGGAATGTATGCTAGGTGAAGGTTCCGCAAGCCATCACTTTCATCCTGTGCCTTGTCGTCGTTCGTTACAATGAGTACCTCATTACAGTGTGTCGAGTGTTTTTTGGATGGGAATAGAGGGGCGACGATCTTGTGTTACCCTATAGAAAATAGAACCCGCACAGCCGCTGAGTGTGCGTCACACGACAACGAAACACGAGAAAATTGCAACAATCACGGTTTTACCGTTCATAAATTTACAAATGCCCCCCTTGTGGATACGTTTTGGAGGGACGGCGCCATTCCCTGTCGGTGTATTACGGGGCGGATTTGGTTACTTACAAGGGTGTAGTCAAAGGATTCTGAAAGTGGCACTTAGAATAAATGTCCCATGGGATTCCGGGAAGGGATTTTGTGCGATATGGTGACCTATCCAAAACCAACAGAAGTTTTTGATAAAGTTTCCCAGGCTTAGTTATGTTGATATGTAAAACGCTCAACGTAGAAAAGAGTGCCTACACTTATCCGTAAACATATAGGGCGCCCGAAGAGCTTTATTTTTATCTTTGAGAAAGGGCGACATGAACAACCATGTCGTATATGGTAAAAGGAAAGGAAAAAAGTTGTTTCTAATGACGTTGCTTACGTATTCGTAAATCCGGTTGTATACCTACCGGATAAGCAGATGATGACTGTTGGAGTGTAGGTCCAGGGGAATTTAGATGAAAATCTGTTTTGGTGCAGGAATTTATGGGGAAATAGAATCTTAGGTACGTTGGAAATTGGAAATCGATAAGAAAGCAAACGCGACCTGCTGTTTTTCTTTGTATAGTACCTACTTATTTGTGAGGTTGTCGCTTTGTGTATATTTTAATTTGGTTTCGCACATTGAGTAGACATGAGTATACACTTGCTTTTTAAAATTTTGGAGCAAAAGAAGCTTGAATATGTTGGAAGTTTCTTCTATTAATTCTTTCTAAGCCGCTTTAAATTAACAAATATCAGTCCTCGTCGCCACCAGTCTCACTACGAGACACCTGTTAGCTACTGTATAAAGCATGCGTGCATGTCTAGCCTATGACACTCCGGGAAATAATACCAATTTAACGACACCTCACTCTTCAAAATCGGTCAAGCCGTTTGGGCTACAAGGTGTCACATAGGAACGTACCTTCAACCCCTTGGCAGAATCATTCAAAAACCCGGCGACATCTTCTCAAATATTGAGACTGTCTATTTCGATTGCGACTGCCATTCGCGGCACCATATTTGACGGCTAAAGCTCCTCAAATAATTCCACGGTATATACTACACAAGGCGCCAAACATAGCTGAGAAGAAAGTTTCAAAAACACGAAGAAATATCTCCATCAGCCCAATAAAACCGCATTAGCCAGTAGCCACTTAAATTGAAATTGAGCTCAATGTCTATCTACGTGTCATGATGATCCTGGGGAAACTCCATCGAATCTAATAGTGCTCACGTTTTATCATCTGCAATAAAGATACTTCATGTCAGAGTCATTATTCAACCGTCTCGACGAAGCACGTTTCCACAATTTACGAGTCAATTTCCGGAGCACGAAACTACATGCACTTAAAGCAATGCGATGACACAACCCACGACACATACCGCCCACTTCTTCAGCACTTAATCGAGGAATCCTTCATCACAACCATCAAAGTTAATCCCAGTCAAGTGATGTTCAAACAAAAATACCTGTCTGACAAGCATTCTCTTCCCAGAGACTAGCTCCTTTTAAACAATGCATTCCACTGGCTGTGATTCGATTTCAGTCTGGAAATTCTTTAAAAAGCCGTGCCTTCAGCTCGATGTCAAATCTATTACATTGCCGTTTCGTTGAACAATCAAAACATCAATTGAAACAGAGAGAGAGAGAGACAATAATTGAACTTTCTGATCAATCCCTTCCATTTGAAAACCCCACTGGAATGCTGGTAAAAGGTGCTTACCTTACTGCTTACCCAAAACTTTTAATGACTTACGTTGTCAGTTTTCGAATTCCTTTCATGGAATTGCAAAACATAAAGGGACGAGCATTTCGCTCAGGTATTGATTTATTTTTTTTTCGCTTTCGAAAAGAAACTTTTCTTCTGATTTCGGGCATCCGCATCAGACAACTTTATTCTCTTTAATGGAAAAACATGTCAGCAGATATGCGATGATAGCATTTTCAACGTCAGATTTGTGAATGAAATGTTTGTTTTGTTGTTAATGCCGTCGGTCGGCAGTTTATCTGTCATGTGACTTGTATCCATTTCTAAGAAAACCAAATGCTGTTTGTGACACACACAAAGGACAAAGGAGTGTATGGCCTAGTGTCTTGAGGAAAATTTAAATCGGATTAGGGATTAAATTAATAACTTGGGAACCTCTCTCAGCAAAGCCGCAGATATCCATTCTCGCAAAAGGGCAATCTCCGTTCTCCGATCAACTCAAGCCCCACTCCAGAAGTCCAGAAGGATGGAAATTATGTAATTGCGTTGTATCTACACAGATAATTTCTTAAGAACTCATTCATATGTTACGACGGAAATCTCATTAACCCTTTGAAGCTTGTCATGCTCAAGGAGAGGATGAAAAAAATAAAAACCACAATGGGCCCCCACTAATGTTAAGTGGTCCATGCGAGGAGGTGATTCTCTGTTCTTGATGACCGAGGACAATAAACTTGATTTATCATGAAGCAATGTTTTTGCATTTTTATTCTTTGTCCTTGCTTCATTCAGGTCAGTTATCGTGTCGAGGGTACCTATGTGATGGATACTGTGCCCATTAATGGTGCCAACTTTTATCAAGCCCCGCATAGATAGACAGCGTTTACGTCTTTCCTTTGCCTTGCGTTTTATATCACACTATCGATTGGGATTTTTATTTTTCCAACACTATCCACATTTTAGAAAGATGAAAAACGATTTTTTTTCTACCCCTAAATGGGGTTATCTGGAATTGGTAAGAAATACAAACACATGCACACGATATCAGATGGGTAATGAAGCGAGCTCGACAAAAAAACGTATATTGATGGGGAAACATTGGATAGGACCTTCGTATGCAAATTTATTGTCATGTCGTCTATTTATGGAACAACAACCATAAATTTCAATTATTATATCTGCCGGTCGCATTAATAGAAATTTTAAGCATTAAACAAGAAGAAAAAGTTGTCCCCTGCTCTCATAAATGAGCACAACTTTCGATGGACGAGTTCATAGATTCACTTTAAGCATTTCCGAATTTTTGATGAAAGGGCATATCGATCCACATTTGGCTGAACTTTACAAAAATATTTATTAGTTTCGTAGGTATCACCAAGCACTTTTGACTGAAGTCCATTCTATTACGAAAACCGCTTTCATTGTTCAAATGCACGGTTCGGTTCGTTGCTTTGTGCGTTTACAAAGCGGTTGCAAATTGACACCAATTGGTTTGTGTGGTCTCCATGGTAAAACTAATTGAATAGTGACGATGTTAATGGACCTGTAACGGTGATTGAGTTAACGTTCCTAATTGAGGTGAATGGTTTAGTATGTCCACAACCATGTAGCGCGTATAGCTCTGTAGTGACGAATATAGGTGCCAGAGGTTTTGAAATTTAACACAATAGAATTTAGCTTGAGAAGACTAAAATGTTCCATATTGTCGACATACAGTTGGTGGATGACACAAGTCTCGAAACACCTCTAACGATATAAGTCGTCTTGGAAACCAGACACAAGCCATACTGAGGCTCACAACTTGCAGTTGCAATCCCCTGCCGCTGGCCCCCTCAATTTGTTTTCAAACTCTCCATTTTGTTTTCCTATTGACAAATGTAAAAGTTGGCCTGCGATATCTGGTGGCAAAGAAGAGAACCCTATCAGACATACAGGAATCTGTCATCGGTAAGTGGTACGTGTATTTTTGTAAAAGTAATTTATTTATTTTATAAATGACAAACTATTTTAATTTATTTATTTTCCTCAATGTTTAAATATTTAATTTCGCTTAGCTTCTTTTACAAATATTTGTTCGCTGATCTGTCAAACTTGTATGTCTAGTAGGATTCAAATTATAGCCGCTAGGGTAAACCCTCAATTTCTCAATCGGTGTTATGTCAATTAAGAATACGTGTGATATGCAAAAACATACAAACAATATAAAATAAATGCTGCCAACAGCTGCCAACCGTGGGAGATTGTGATAGAGTTCGGGAATACCACATTTTGCCTATTGGTTAGTAATTGTACTATATTTTTAAAAGGCGAATAATGTAATTTGTTTGGCTAATAAAACTATGGAAATGAGATGTTTTACTGGAAACATATTAGGACAGACATGGTTGTCTATTTTCCGCTTTTGAATATCATTAACTTCGATTTTATGAGTATACTTTTCTTAAATCATTGAAGAAAAATTGCTCAAAATGTTTTTACTTTCCCGCAACCAGTCTACATTGTTGATTTTTCATAAATATTTTAATCAAAAGGAATAAGTATTCCTAAAAAAAAAACTACAATCCACACGTAACGAATAATTTCAAATTTAACGGATAGAATTATTCTATGAACGCTGACAGTAACTGTCGGGGAAGTGGCTTATATTAATTGAGGCTGTGTTGGTTTATTGTTGTTTACTTAGTACGCTGCTCGAGCTAAACAGTTTGAGAAGTAAGCAAGGATGAGCGGATAAAATTTAGTCTAGCTCGAGTAACGTACTAAACTTGAGTCGGAATTTTTTAAGTAACGTTACATTCGTCAGTACGAATTTCTTTGCAACAATACTAGCGCAAAAAATCGTGACCACAACGTTAAAATAAAGTTTGTAGGCTAAGTAACGAAAAATCAGCCGAAGTTGAGGATCTCAGTATTGTCTCTGTTGGAAAATGCCTGCCTGTATGAAATGCTTCTTCATCCCTGTCTCCTTAAATGGTAAGGAATACAATTAGTGCGACTTTTTACGAATTTAAATTATTACTTTGTCTCTTTCGGCAGAAGGTCTGTTTATTTCCGCAAGAGCCCTACGACAAATCATGGATATTTTTTCCTCGGCTAGGTGTTGCAGACAGCGGGTTAACGACGAAGGTAGTTCTTGAGGAATGGTGCAAACGTGAATTAGTCCCACGAAAAGCGTACAACTGATCTATATCGATGAGGTGAATGCTAAATTTAAAACAATCTAAAAATAAATAAATAAAGATTTGGCGCAACAGATCCGCAGGGACCCTAGGCTTAGTTCCGAACAACATTTCGTTTTGTGCGAGTTTTTTTATTTTTTGGATGAGCGGAAACGGATCTATAATTGTATGCCGAGTCCAAACAGCTTTTGGGTGTTTGGCAGACATTGCGCATTGGAAAAAAACCTTAAACAATTTCTTACGCCGCAAAAATATCTACCAAATTGACTAAAAACTATTTTTACTAACCAGCCGTAAGCCCTGTAGCTAGTGCTGTTAGTGTTACCTTTTAAGATTAACCTGTATATTTGTAATTATTGGTTAATAAATAATAATAATAAATATTTTTACTAAATTTGTACAATAATGATACATTCTACTGAACCATGTATATATAAGAGCTCTACTAAAATTCGATTAAGCCTGTTCCCCACGAAATCTCCAGCAAGAAGCGGAGCTACATTCAATTTCTATTCCAGGTCCGAAGATACATTATGAAAACCGTTGTTGTACAACGAACTTTCGGCTTATTGCAATCTTACCAAAAAAACAGGTTTTATGGTGCATTTCTCACAAGCTTTGTCCTTTAACCTTTGTTAGTTGAGGTAGCCCATTCGGCCACAGCTTCTTTGTATTTCCCCTACCGCTCCTTAAATTTACAATCTTATCTTGATTTGGTAATGACGAAGCACTTTTTCTATACGATTACAAGTGGCTTACTAACTGATCCCTCCTATTAATCTCATTTTCTTTGATGGACTTTCTTTTTCAGCTACACGTGTCGTCTTTCAAGGACTCATCGGATATAAATCTATGAAAAATATCCCCGAATTCAACCTTCGAACTCTCTTCGAAAACCAAAGCTCTATATGATAATAGATTCCCATTAACCTTGCTCCTCCTCAGAAATTCGACCTTCAATTAAAATAAGGAAATACCCATACATCTCCTAAGGTGAATTCTAAAATGCCCACACTGCCTACAAAGTGGCACCGACATTCGATCATCAATCATAAACGACACTCCATTTATTCCGACTTCTGTCCAAAAACAGTCACTCACACATAGAGGCATCAGGCACACATTCCTTCAAGTCAAGTCAAGCCAACATCATTTATAACTCTCGAACATCATTTCCAATCTGCCTAAGTAGTTTGTACTTGGAGGTAGTGCTTGCTCTTACCAACCACACACACAAACACATACACACACACAGTCGAGAGGTATGAAGGACCACTTTAAATTGAACCCCGCATTAGACCTATTATCTTCTGGCAAATATTGGAGCAGGACCATGCCCGGCATAATGTAATGGACAACATAATCAATGCGATTATACCCGACATAAATCCGTAAATATTTGCTCTTCTCCATTTGTTCGTAAAAAGGATATAAATCTCTTATGTGCACCTGTAAAAAATTTAATACCGTCCCTATCATACTCGATAACGGTCACTTATACGTCAGGAAATTGAAGTTGACAATACGCAATCAGTTGAGTTCCTTATATGATATGAAGACGACATATATTATCCTTTTTGAACCCCATCTCTCTGGGTATTAGGCAAACAGTTGAGTTTACGACAGGGCGACGACTCCCATCCCTTGGGAAATAAAATCCAAACGATGTGTCCCGAATCGGTGCTCATATACGCACCCAAGCAGAATTGCCAAATCCTAGGCATTTATCATTATCCTGGTGGCCTCCCCTTTGCCGATAATAACAACGTAAAGGGATACGTTATAGGGCCATCGAACGCTTCCTCATGCAAGGGGATACATCCGCAGACAGTGGCGGGTGTTGCCACCTTCCCTACACCGCCTTAAGCCGATTCGACAAGCTTCAACATGTTTACTTACAAGCAACCCTCTCGACTGCCTATCTAAGGGTGTGGTGTTGCCATGATAGTAGCAGAGGCATCAGGAAGTCTACAGCTCGAAGGGATATCCTGATAGAATCATTTGCATATACCTTCCATTAATAACTGTATTAGGGTGTACGTTCCGAGATTGACTGCCTGGCTGCATGTCTGCCGACGGGTTGATAGAAAATCTCTAACTTGAGTCGGCCTGTAAATTTAAATTACCTCTTCCTCGTTTGGCCGATGGCTTCTGCAAAGCGGTGGGGGGACTGAACCGCATCTCCTAAGACGCCTTTCACACTAAATAACAAAATAACCCAGTGACACTCGATTGGAGCACATACAGGAACTTTGTTGACGTGGCCGCCGTCCTTGGCAGGAATTTGTTCACGAACTTTTCGGGCTAAACTTTATACGTAAACTTTTTTAACAGTTACGGGTGGGGCTGGATACCCGAGGAAGGTTCGTGTGTGGCCCTGAAACGATTTCGTGTGTAAATCGTTTGTTTGTCTGAGATAATGAGGAAGGATGTCGCCAAGCCTACATGTTGCTCTTCGCATGGATGGCAGGGACAAGATTCAATTGCTATTAGTATTTATGCGAGGTATTTAGAAAACCGGATGCGGTCTTTGTTTTTTTTTCTATCCCCCATAATAGACAACGAGAGTTACTTTATTATCCTTGGGTGGTGGTGAAGATGGTGCGCTGTGGTGATGGGCAAGAGTTTTCAAACTTCTTGACATAGTTTCAACGAGGTGATTAATGAAATTACTTGTCTCCAAAGAGTTAGTTGTGGTGGCCTGCGAGTGTATAGCTGCGGTCGGTGGTGCTTGTCTCCTCTCCATCTCGGTGTGTCTGTATTGGATGGGTGAAAGTTGTTTGATTCTAAGTTTTTGGCTTTGCGGAGGAACCACATCTTGGTGGCTGAAGGAGACATTGATGGGATTTCGATTGAGCGAGAGGCGAACTTTTAAATTAGATTTTCGGAGTATTCTATTTTATATTCTCTGTGGCTGAGACAAAGTTTACAATGTGGTGATGGCAAAGCCGGAAATAAATTTCCAGCTGGAGCAAACAGGTTCGAAATGCTAATGAACTTTAGAGTCGCTTTTGGATTGTGAAAGGTGCTTTGGTGGAAATGTTTACAAATGGCTTAACAGGTTGCATTTCAAGTGGCCCTGACTTTTGTAGTCTGTTGGGGAGCTCGTGCATAATTTCGTTGGTTGAGTTGAAAAATTTGTCTGGAATGAAAATTTCTTTGGTTGAGTTGGAAAATTTGTCTGGCATGAAAAGATGAAAGGGAAGTAAATTGTATGCTGTTTATGTGATCTTAACGTTTAAAAGTTGGGCTGGGGACTTATCGAACAGAGTATATTTAATAAGAAAAAGTAAAACTGACTAGTCTACGAATTGCGG
Source organism: Cheilosia vernalis (assembly GCA_949126925.1). Taxonomy (NCBI): domain Eukaryota; kingdom Metazoa; phylum Arthropoda; class Insecta; order Diptera; family Syrphidae; genus Cheilosia; species Cheilosia vernalis. Next base: position 13,027,815 of record OX421362.1, read on the forward strand.
TATATTTTTCTATCTGGTAATAAGTGGACTAGTGAACTCACGCAACCATACTTGAGTAGGTCGGCTTTGATGGACGACCTCGAGGGGGGGTTAGAAAGTAAGAAAATTTGCACCGTTTAGAAGGAGAACTGCTGCGATGTATGGTGGAGGCTAAAAATTGAGCCATATGTTGCTTTAAACCTATTTTTTTCGCATTAGGATTGATCAAACTCTGCCAATTTTGAGACATCTTGTTATCGGTTATCGGGAGTTCTGAGCTTGGTGACAGAAGCCGAGCCTTCGGTCTTTAGTTCGTTGTCTGTTTCAGTAAGCATTTCTACGATTTGGGTTGGAACCGCAAGATATATACAAGCTGCTGAAATGAGATTTTCTATTATTGAAGAGGTCTTGCAGAGATATACCAGAATAAGCCGAACGCTTTCGTTCAACGAATATTCTTAGCGTGGACACGCCGAAAATCCTTTCCCTTCATTTTTCATTTAAGCTCACATTGCGAGCGAAAATTCAATTAAAAATTGAAAACTCAAACTACCAGTTTTCAAAAACTTGCCATGATCATGAGAATCTTACTCAGGAAAATTGGCTTGTATGCCAAGCGATACAGAAATATGTGGTATATGAAAATTTTTATATAAATTTTTCAGGGCTTGGAACCGGTTTAACCAAGATGGAAGAAGGGCGGTTGAAATGAAATAGGCATGGTTCAGAACCTTTGTGGAAGAGGCCAGGTGATGGAATGTATTTATGTGGACATAGGAATATTTTCAGAAGCCACACAGAATGGAGCATAGTCTGATAATAGCGGTCTTGAGACCTATTATGGGAAAAAAGGACGTAGGTAAGTGACTAAGCATAAAGTACTCAACCTTAAAACAAAACGATTGGCTATCAGGATATTGAAACAAAGTTCAATACTGAAATAAGAAAATATAAAGTACGCATCCCGTGATAGGCGAACATATTATAAGGCACTCGAAGTTGGGGATTTTTATATGGAAAACTCTCCGAGTTGTGTTCAACTTCGAGTGAATAAAATGGGTCTAAGTATTCTGATGCAGCAGGACCCTAGACCTAACTCGCAACAATTTTTTATGTGTTAGTTTTTAATTTTTGGGACGAATGGAAAGGATTTACAATTTTATGCCAAGTCTAAGCTGCTAATTAAGAAACTCTTTCAAGACAGTTATACTCTCGGATGTTTCTCAGACGTTCGCGGGAGGTGGTGCTGTGAAAAAAACCTTAAGATGGAATTTCGGTATTTTCGGGAAACGCATCTGGGACCAATCACACAACCACTAAGCCACTGCGCAGGCGGAACTATATCAGATAAATTGTTTGAATATTTTCTAAGCTATTTCTTAAAACAGCCTATTTTGAAGGCCAAATTCAAGGTGACATAAATTATATCCTTGGGGTGCGAAATGGATCGCTTTGTTGCTTGATCAAGATTTCGAAATATCGCAGTTAAAAAACAGATAGTTACAACATTGTATAGGCGCAGTGGCTTATTGGTGAGTAAGTTGGACTACTAAGCGGGGGGTCCCAGGTTCGAATCCCGCAAAAACCCAAATTCCAACTTAGGGTTTGGTTTGTCTTGAAAGAGCTTCTCAATCGGCCGTTTGGAATCGACATAACATTGTAGATCCCTTCCATTCGTTCCAAAAATGAAAAACTCACACAAACACGAATGTTTGCAAGAAGCTAGGCCCAGGGTCTCTACAGACCTGTTGCGTCAACTACTATAATAATATTAATGTTGTAATTCAACAATTTTACTACAAAGCCGGCCGACGCACGCTATCAATTGACTAAGATTATGAAACAATTAATCAAATTGTTCACTCTTTTCAATAATGCGACAAATAAATGTGTATGTAACGGCGCGGCGCGGCGTTTACTTTCTGCCTTAATAAAAAAGCCGCATACAGAATATATTATATCTAAAAAAAGGGTACTAAATAAGCTATAACTCAAAAATGGCTGCAAGTTTGACAAAGGACATAAGAAACCTTTTAAGGCAAACGTGAAAAGTGGACTACAACAAGGCAACGCAATATTGGAGCAGTTACCTCGTCAAACTACTTGTTGCTCTGCAGTGTTATAATTCCGTGGTGCTTTGTTTCGGTCAATTATTTCCACTCTACGGAATTTTTAAGTTTCCATCCACCTTACGGGCCCTAAAAGCTTCCCCCTACTCGATCCAGCAGAGGTGTATTTCAAGTTTAATTTCAAAATGCACTCTGGTTGCTCCGTGTGCTCCAGAATTCTGTGCTCCTATAACTTTCAACATAAATTCGGAACTACTCCACACACCCTACAGCGAAGTACACAGCCACATTTGCCGGTAGCTCTTGGATAGTCCAACACCCAACAGCGTTAATACATTTCCACGAATTTGGTGATTTATAAGAATGTACTCGCAAAACACCCTACACAAACATTTGCAGAGGAATTACACACAGTGCGCCATTCCTCTCAAATTTCCCATGGGCTATAGTTCAAAAACAAACATCAACACGGCCCTCAGTGCCATGAAAAATTGTCGCTATCATGCTACGTCTCCGCAGAGACTTATCTATAGAGCGAGAGCGCTCAGTAAAAACGTGTATAGTGAAAGTTCAATGACTTTCTGCAATTCGAACGAACCTCCTTTGACTTTAGAAGCTTGTTTGTCTGCAGCCATGGGCGAGACAAAGACTATTTTTAAAAATTGAAGAAAAAAAAATATCCCCAGTAGGTAGGATCACATTAATTGTGATAACTGAAAACTTCCCAACTCCCACTGTTCCAACAGCACACTCATCTATGCTGACCAATGTACATTGTACACACACGACGGTGCAGGGTTGGAAAGGTAGACCCTAATACAGACACAGTGAACCGCCCGACCGAAAAAGAAAAACAAATGCTGTGGTTGTGCCTTAATTGAAACCAAATAAAGTGACTTCTGCACAATGTTGGTTTTTATCCAAGCCACAAATGCAGTTTATTCAAATTTACTGTGCCTCCAACCCCTGCGAGCACAGATTCAGCATCCCCACTGACAGGCATTGCGTCGACTCCACTCAGTTCGCAGATGAAATTGTTGCCAGCATCCCCAGGTGTGAAAGCATTGCCGGCATCCTTGCAGAATGCGAGGCTTTTCGAAGCTCTAAGCTGCCACCCACTCTTGTCAACATACCACCCAAAATGTTGCCCATAAAATCAGAAGCACCCACTCGGAAGCTTGCCCGTCCTTAGCGCGCATGCATCGAAGCTTTTTGAGTGTTGCAGGTGTTTATTTTTATTCCCTTCGCCACTCTCTGGGGCGATGTCAAAACATTGCTCCTGCCAGAGACACAGGATTATCTCTGAGTTTGTTGTTTTGTTCTGCTTTCATTTCAAAGAAAAATAATTCACACAAGGTCGTGTATATTCCAGAGATATAAATATAGAAAAGCTCCTCACCAACCACCACCCACTTCTTCTATTGAAAGGATAACATCCATGCAATTGCAACGAAAATTTGTTTGTTTTGCCAAAAGTACCAGATAAAATGGTGAAACTATCTCCCATTTGAAACTGTATCGCAAATAAAAATAAAAACCGAGTCATCTTGCTTCCTTTAACAAGGATATCAGCTAGTTTGGATACCTGCAGAGGAAAAAAGAACAAATTGAATAGGTATTCCAAAGGATGCGACAACGTCGACAGGGATAACAAGTACATGGTACTTGGTACTTGTTTCGTGTTAATCTGTGTCTCTCTTTTCCCATTAGAACAATTGGCAAGGACAAAAGGAACTCGGAAAATTACAGACGACCAGGTGTAGTAACGTCTTACTTAGTTGCTTAATGAAAAGCCATTCTCTAAACAAGAGTCGAGCGCTTTCGCTTCTGACAAATGGAAGTTATGAGCTGAAAAGTTATGAACTGCGTTCTCGCAAAGAGGCGTTCTATACTGTTGTGTACATATTTACATTGTTTTGCTAGGGATAAAAGTTCAAGGCTATGCAAAACACCCTCTAGCCTCCTTCATCATATTACGTCTAATTGCGGCAGATTTACAGCAGCCGCACAGAAAGTAGGGACCAGACCGACATACCGTACAATTTCGCAGGACGAACTTGAAACTTGAAAGTGTTTCGACGTCGTCGTCGTTGTCGTTGTCGACGTTGGAATTTTTCAACCACCACGAGTCATGCCTGGCATATCCTTTTCATTCATTGTCAGCTTATTTTTATGGAAATTTCAAATTGTCTGGTGGAAGTTTTTTGCATTTTTTTTTTGTTTGTAATTTTCGTTGGTCCTCATACCCGTCGTTGGCTTTTGTCTGATGTATCTCCAACTGTATTTTGTCAAGATCGTGAGTGTGCGAGTGTGTAGGGATGTGTTTTGTTCTTTTGCTGAGTCGTCTTGACACGAGCACTCGTACTCGTATTATGTCCGATTTTTAATTGAAACTGTAGTGCGGAGTGCTTCAAATCTTTGTCTAGCATGGGTGGCACGCGAGGACTTTTGTGGGGGGTTGAGCGGTTGAAGTTGGAAATGGGGTCATGGTCGGTGCATGGTTTGGATACTGTGTGGTATTCGTTTTACCGCGAATGCACAAAGAGAACGAGAGGAGAAAGCGTTGCATTTTGTATGAGTTTTCAACGGTGACTACAGTATGGAACGGAACTTGTATTGCATCACGATGTTGGTCGCCGCATCATGGTAGAGGAAGGGGGAAGGGGGTGTTTTGTTTTCGGTTTTTCTTTTATTTGTTGGTTTCTTTTGTATGGTGGACGAGGGTAATGCGCAGTTAAGCGAGGCGCATTTAATTTTATTTTGCGTTGAATTGGAAATCGATTATGTATATGGTGGGATTAAGGACAAGAGGGGTTTTCGGTGCTGTGTTTTCTGGTCAGAGACAGCGAAGCACTCGCACACAATGAGCTTGTTGTTTCATTGTAATTGGTGCATGAAGAGCAAAATAAACAAATAAAGATGCTTTCTGTGGTGACTGCAAATATCATCAGGCAAGAGTGCGCCGGAAGGGAGTGGGTTTTTTATTGGTCGATGGAAACGTTTAAACCTGAAAATAAACTGTCCAATATATTTAAATAAAGAAACAACCGTTTATTTATTTATTATTTTGATTTACATATACCTACTCAACTGAGGCCGACAAAATATGCAACACATAATCCTGCGGATTATAATAATTAATTTCCACTTAGGGGCTTTTATAGAGGAATACTTGCCTAATTAGGCAAATGAATGGCGTTTGCGTTGTGTATGCTATTTCCATGACAAACAGGGAGGGGAAAAGACTATTCCATTTCGACATACCTTAACTGTAGCTAAACCAGATTTAATTTTTACTAAGGAATAATTTGAACGGAATTTAATACAATAATCAAATGGAAATTGACGAACGTTGAAGAATATTTAAAGCGGGCTGGATTTGTATAAACGACCCGCCTGCTTTGCTAGGCGTTAAAATTCGAACTTAAATAAATGTTGATGGTACTTGATACGGATTTTTTATTCAAAAACATAAACTGTTTTCATCTTTGCGATCACTTGATGAATTTGTGTTAAAAAAATCACGTTATTATGTATGTTGTGTCTATAACCGAGAAATTGTTGAATGTGAATGGTTGCTAATCAATGAAGTGAGTATTGAGAATACCTATCGCTTTTGGAGGAACAAAAAAAAAAACAATAGCATATACTCTTAGCTGTCATTTTACAACAGAAAAATTTCACGTATGTACGGTATACTATAACTATACACCAGAAGTGAAACTCCTATGTGAACCCTAGAAGGCTTATATTATCTACTGACTACCAACCATTAATAAGCTGATTCGTCGATTAGAAGAAAAATATAAAAATACATTTTTTTAAACCTTTTTGTAATAAATATACCTACATAGTTCTACTTTGTTTTTGGAAACATTAGAAAGGTGTTGCCAAATGAAAAACACAATTTTTACTAAATAAATACTTCAGTTTTTATTATTATTACAGTTTTTTTTTTTCAAAGTAAGGACAACATTTTTAAAGTCTAAAACTAACATGTTTTCAAAATCTTAAAAATAAAAAAACAAAGAAAAAATTAAATTAAGTAGGTAACTAATTTTTCTTAGCCGAATTTGCGAGATTCAAAAAATAAAAACAAATATAAATATGTACTACCTAAGTTAATTAGTTAACACACGTTACTATATGTCCCCTGGTCGAAGAGAGACAGTAAGATTACCAATGCGAAGTCGTCGAATCGACTGAATGATTTGTACTAAGAAATGTAATTTAAGAACCAAATCTTTATAATATTATAATCTTAATACAGCAGTAGAAAAGTTTTCTGTTTTAGAGTTTTTGTTTGCATTTTGATTTCATGTGAATACAACTTAGATATAATTTAATCAACAGATTCAGTAGTCTAGTGTCTCTGTAAGACCGTGCTTATCAATTTCACAATTTGAGATTCAATTCCTTGTTTAAATTAAAGCATTGCCTCACCATACTATAATTTCCGTAACACATTCACCAGTTCACTACCCAGCTCCACCGTGCGCATAGGAGTATTCTCTCCAAAAATTAAGTTGAAAGAATATAAAAGTATGTTCATATCTCGACCAAATCGATACCTATTTGGTCTTGAACTATCCTTTCCATTAAACTATAGCTAACCATACCCATCCACAAAATGCTATCGGCCGTTTAGTTTAACGTATTCGGCGCCCAAAATTACAACGTCTACGTACCATTTTGTGTTCAGAAATTAAAAATTAAACAAATAAAATAAGATTAATTCGCAAAATAAAATCAAAAATTGAGAATCATACATACGATACAATGTTAATTAGCATACAAAAAATGCGATGCCTATAAAATAAATTTCCAATGAACAACTTAATGTAAAAAAACACGAATCTGAAATGAAATTGAATTAAATTTGATTTTACCTATTTTTAAACGAACCAAATCTAAATATAAAAAAAATTAATTGGGCAAATACTTGTCAGAAAACAGGAAGATAAACCAATAGCCGCAATGTTAACTTAATTAATATTAATTTAAATTTTGCAAAAATAAAAATTTTGTTCACCAAAAATAGCACATGATCCAAAATGAATAACGCTATAGTCAAACCAATTAGACGTTTCAAGCCATTCCAATTTGCAACCTAACCTTGCAAATAATTTCCCATATACACACAAATGCATGTATGTTCACTAAAATGACTATCACTCATTAACCAATTCACATACGAAGACCGTAGTACACAAAAACCAATTTGACCAATCTTCACAGGTATACTCCTGGGCCAATACCTAAGATTGTGTGTAAATTCGAATTCAATCGATTGAGTGGTTTGTATGGGAGGTGCCACGCCGCTATAACTCATGAACCACTGTACCTACAAAGACCGAATATACTTGCAAACCATGGTATTAATGTCACCATTCATGCGAAATTTTCAGAATCAAAATCGGTTCACGCATTATAGAGAACTTTGGCGACAAACACAATACAACTTATTTTTATATAGATTACGGTTCTTACCGTTGTATTTAATAATATTTTTAATTTTTAATTTGTTGGTAGGTAATAGATCGAAAGAACAAATTTTCGCTTTCAATTCTTGATTTGACAATTCGAAAAGGGACATTAAAGAACTTAGCTTGGGGATTGTGTATAACACACAACATAACACTGGTATAGAGTCTGTTAAATTGAGATGGACATTAATCGGATTTTGCGAATGGACTGTAGAAAAGCAATGTAATATTGCCAATTACGAAATTTTGCCAGATCCCTTTCCTGTGTGCAAAATTGTGTAAAAGGTAAAAGAGAAAAGTAGGTAGTCAATTTTTCCCTCGTTGAAAAGTCTTTAAAAATGGAAACCCGCAAATTCAATTTCATCATTTATCAATCAAATCAAATACATATACGAGTATGAATTGTTGGTTAAACTCGGGTTTGTTATTTGATCTAAAATGACAGAGATGCGAGGGAAAACCTAATTACCAAGTGTGCCTATCAAAGTCAAAGCATTAAAAAGTCCTTATTCTTTTTAACAATAACTATTTTTTTTAGAAATTACCCTTGTTGTTGTACTCAAACTTAAATAACTGCCCAAGGAGATTTTACAAGACAAATATATATGGTTTCCCTTTCCACATTGTCAAGGTTCAAATCTCCACTAAGATCTTATTCAAGAAGGACAAACTGTTACTTTAAACTTAAATCAGAAATTGAACAAAGTGTGTTCAAAGCAGTCTGAACTTCATTACGTACAGACTTTGCCTGACTTGTTGGAAGAGCACCCCTGGTGCATAATTAGGATTTCTCTCTTATTCAAGTAGAAGTTTCCTTTGTATGCTGAAAACAAAGCGAACAAAAGGCTAGATATAAACCCAACCTGTAACCAAAACCGAACCAACCAGCAAGCCACAAACGCATAATTTATCGACGAAATATTGTCTGCACAATATGTATGATCCTGGCCCACAGTGAATGTCACCGATTCCAGTTCATTTGATTTTATCGTCGAGTCATAAAAGTCTAGTCTGCGTATGGGTCCTCTGAAGCAACTCCTTTTGTATACGTTGCCAACGAGTGCTGTGCAATTAAGTCGATAGACATCTGTGGTCCTTCCTAACAGAAGCTTGTTAACAATTACAAATTCATTCACATTTCTGTTCGTGTTCGTGTTTGTGTTGTTTTTGTCAAAATAGAATTCAACATTCAGTTGAATGTATTTAAGTTGGTTAAGTATTTCAATTTTCATGAGCCAGCATTTGTTTTGGCTGCCATCTACTTGTCTGGCACCAAAGGGTTACACAGAAGACGAGGACCTGCATGTCATTCGGCAGCTTGACAGGACGTAGTATTCTAAAACAAAAAAATTGTTTGCTTCCTTGTGAAAGTTTCACGTTGAAGTTTATCTGCTAAATTCTGCCAAATTTCGTTTGTCAAGGATTTGGCGATTCACAAGTTTTGCTTTCCCCTTAGAACAGGATGACGCAATGGAAATATTTAAAATTGGGACGAAAGTTTACTTTTATTTCAAGCGAGGTTGAAAATTTGTGTATTTGGGTTACTTCCGTTCGTTTCAGATGGCGTTAAGTTTGATCCTCATCGTGACTCCTTTGTTTTGGAATAATGCTGTGATTTGATGGCTGAGGTAAGGATAACCGCCACCGAATTAGTTCCACCGAGACAAAACCATCGTAGGCAAGCATAAGGTTGGAGTGAAAATACATGCTGCCAGAACGACGCTCAGAACATGCACATGGGCGAGCATGGTACAATATTGGCTATTTGCCATTTGAGGTGGTCAATTATTTCCCAGAGTATCATGTAACACTTTACAATAACATGAATATCGTGATATTGGGTATGGGGACAGTTGAACCAGGTGCTTTTCGGTCTGGTTCAGTGGTTGTGGTGGAATATTCTCCTGGATCCATTGGGTGTCTTGCAATATGACATGGACACATGCCAGGTGCAAGGAACGAAGTGTTTTTTGGAACAATTGGAATGGAAAGATGGAGTTGGATTGGTTTTGTATAAATGGCATGAAAACTAGTGTGGGAATAGATTAACTGTCGAAGATTGTCTGTAGTAAAACAGATGTGGCACTCGATTCTGCTATTGGCTTATAAACCGATAATAACTTGCTTGCACTTCACAAGTGACAGACAGTTCAAAATCACGTAGATAAAGTGGAATCGCCACGAAATTTCCCACTTCCCGAAGAGCAACTAAATCAGGAATAGCGCAATTAAATAGCAACTAATTCCAATATACTTTGTTTGGCGAAAATCCAATGTGGCGGTTCCAGCTTTACCCATTTGAAAATCTCCTTTATTATATCAAACGAGTAGATAAATAGGTACAAGTCTTTGGTATTAAGTTTTTTTGTAATTCTTCCTCCAACTTGTTTCCATCGTCCTCTCTACAGCCCGCAAATCTATTGAGTATCCAAAAACCAACTCCCGGTTTCCTTTGATTTTCCTTACTTTTAAAAATGGTCACCTCTAGTTTCGTCTGAGTATAAACAAATAATTATGAGGGCGTGAATAGCATTCCCTTGTCATGGTGACAGAAGTTATTTGCCCAGTATGGACTGCTTTCATAGACAAGTTTATAAGCTTGTACCACCTACGTGCGTAAATCATAAACTCTCAGAGTTATTTTTTTGTTGTAAACGTATATATAAAAATGATTTACATGCAAATAAAAAGTTTAAGTACACGATGACAAATGAGTAGGTGTTCTTACGTTCGCATATGACACATTGTCCTTCGAATATGAACGTCTGATATGCTACAAAAGATGATTAATGGATTGAGAGCTTACGTTTTTGTTGCCATGTGCAGGGACAAATGGTAGTCAATTTATAAACGACAGAGATCAGGCTTTTTTTCGTATACTATACGATGAATAGCAGCATTAAGTGGGAGTAAGTATTTATTAACATTACTGTCTGGCATTATAATTTAAATATGATTTCTGCCATATGACCGCCACGGCTAGCTCATACGTAGTCTAATCTGGAGGTCCAATTTGGGATGACTTTTTCCAACATTTGTGGCCGTATATCGGCAAAAACGTGGCGAATGTTGCCCTCCAAGGTGTCAAGACATCAAATATCCACACAGAAAATAGTCAAGCGGCGTTAAATCGCACGATCTTGGAGACCAATTCACGGGTCCGCAACGTGAAACTATATGCGGTTACCAAACGTTTCCTTCAATAAATCAATTATGACAAGAGCTTCGTGACATCTTGTTGAAACCATAGCGCCTGAACATCGGTAAAAGTTGCGACGCAAGTCGAAATAGGCAGATATCATTGCCACAGCAGATCAAATTTCACAGAAATGCTGCAATTAATTTGACGCACGGCAGGTGGCCTTAAACTTTGGTTTATGCATCTCAGTTGATCCGCAAAATATTTAGGATTTAGAGTCGCAAAAAACCTGTTTTTTCACAACAAGATCTGTCAAAAAACTTCCGCTATTCGATTTAATAGAAAAGGTGTGACGTTACTCCACCATCCTGACACACAAAGGGCCTTACTAATACCCATTTTTAACCTTCACACTTAATATTTCCTAGGTCACAATATGCAATTTTGTTTGGAAAATTTTGCCATTGTGAGATCGATCAACTTAGCCTGGACATTAAAAATGATTATTAGTATCTACCGCGGAAAGTCAGTTCTCGGCAATTTAATTAACAATAAAAGCATCAATAAATATTTTCCTTTGTTTTTTAACATATGCTCGGCGATGACTGAATTTTTCGGCGGATATTCGTTGCTTAATAAAAATCGGTTTGGCTCCAGCCCACCTCAAGTTATAAGTTACCGGTACTGCCACATCAAACAAATTTTTGAATGATCTCTATTTCTTTATATGTAAATAATAATTCTTGGCGCAACAGGTCCGTAGGGACCCTAGGCCTAGCTTCTCACAACCATTCGTTTTGTGTCAGATTTCATTTTTAGAACGAATGGAAGGGATCTACAATTTTATGCCGATTCCAAACGGCGAATTGAGAAGCTCTTTCATGACAGTTATACTCTCGGATGTTTGTCAGACGTTCGCGAGAGGTGGCGCAGTGAAAAAACCCTGAGTTGGAATTTAGGTTTTTGCGGAATTCGAACCTGGATCCCTCGCTTAATAGTCCAACACACTAACCACTAAGCCACTGCGCCGACAAAAATATGTAGGTACGTTGTACTATAGATATATAGACCATATATCATCAGTCTTCACATAGTATCACTTAGTTGCTAATAAAGAAAGTCTTGAAGACTTAAACGCAGCTCTTTCGTACTTAAATGATGGACGTCGCGACTTTTTGCCAGACATATCTCGGCTGAGCCCCAGACCTACACCAATTGCTGGTGCTGTATACGACTTTTTTGACTACAGGATCAAATTTCAGGCGATAATTTTGAAATAAAAAATTCTGCCATTCTTATGCCTATATATATCCCGGTTGAGCCCCACAATTTAAACTAGTTGCGGCGGCACTAAACCAACTGAAATAATAATAATAATGCGGCAAACTGGTCTTCTGAGCTGAAAGTGGGACGCGTATCGCGTTTTTGGTTACATCTCGGATGAGCCCCAAAATGTTATGTCCCACTGCCAGAAAATATGTTAAAATTTTATAAAAAAAAAGACTTGGGGAAAAATGCCTTTCAAAAAAGTTTCTTTCATCATTGCGGCAGTTCTACAGTTTTTTCGAGAACCACACAGATGTATCCTTCTAGCACTTCAATCGTGAATTATATTAATGATATAGAAAAGGTAGTTTTTGTCCTTAATTCAAAAATGTGACTCAAATTATTGGCCCAGTTACCGTTCCAGTAAATGAAACACTCAAAGAATTTGTTTGTCTCAGCTCTTCTGATTGCTTCTGGATCATCGCCAGTTCACATTTGCCAAATCCCTTTATAGACAAGTATAAACATCGAACTAAGGAAGAATGACAAGTGAACTAAATCCCATGTGTATCACGAACCCTATGGTAGTACCTACGAATATAATCTTAAATTCTTTTTGGTGATTCACAATCGTCCATTGAGTGCTGACGCCTCCATTCCATAAAGTGCAGGTCTTCCGAAGAAACCAATCACTATGGAGATCTTATTATATCTGAGTGAAATTGGCTGGAAAATCTACTGCCTTTTGGCATCCTTGCCTCTTATGCAATTTAGACATGACGGCATGTACAGGATGCAGCTGGATCAGAACGACACCAAGTAAGACAATTTAATTGAAAAATCATCAACTCTGACATTTTCACTTGCTGTCTCAAAATGACATCATAAATCCAGTAGGCGGCATAAAATCTGGCCTCTGGCCTATAACACTTATTGAACATCTTCGCATTCACACGTCTAAAGGCATAAAGAGCTTTTTCCACTGCCATAAGGTGTAATGGCCTCTCACACCCCATCCATGTCAAGCATTCTTCTCCGGAAACAGTTTAATGAAATACACTTTCGTGTTATAGTCTAATAACATCCGCATTTGACCTACACAACATACACCGCCCCTTGGAGCTGGGACAGCACAGCTTATTACCCACCCGAACAAAGCTCCATTTTGTCCGAATGGATTTACACAACCCTTGCACTTTTCATTTCCCGGCATTCGCTCACACAATAACGCAAATGTTATTCATTCGCCCATTGCACTGCAAAATCTATTCACTGCACGTCCGTATGCTCTCGTTCCGAGCTTAGAGGCATCAACCCCTTGCGGGGCTATTCGCCTTCTCAGTGTACGAGTATGTATATACGGAGACAAAAACACGAGACCGTAGAAAAACGGACATTTTCGGGTCGCCTTCAGTATAATGTGTAGGAGCATCACCAAGAAAAGGAGCATTTTGTATTCACTGTGAAGGTATATACAATTCGGCCTATGGTCTCCGGCTTTGCATCATGCTACGGATCGAACGAAAAGACCAACACCCTCTCCTGACCCACATCAATTGAAATGCTTTCGTCCTTCAATGGAATTTTAATAAACAGGATTCTGTGGGGCACAAACAAAAAAAAAGAAGAAGAATGTTCCGTGCCGATCCGGTTTAAAGATGAACAAACAAGGCAGTGTTCCGGATTTCTCATTTTCACCCCACCCAGGCCCTAATTTTTTATACGACAACGAGTTTGACGGAGCGGCCTATCGACGGAAGGATACAGGCGGAGCTTCCTTGGAAAAATACTCAAATATTTATATGAATATTTTGATTTGTGTGCGCATTCTTTTTTGTTTATTCTGTACCGACCTGGGTCCAATTATGGCTTAATTAACTTAAGCATACACTTAATAATCTGTAATCCGAATTAGCGTAATGAAGTCCTTGGTTAAATCCGAGTTACGTTAGGTATTTGCGAGTGCGGTACTCATATACGCGCCTAGCAGATGTGTACGCTGTACGTGTATATAAATTGCTGCCAGTGAACATGAACATGGTAGATGGCTAGAAGCTATTATAAGCTGGATGTGGGTTAATAAATCAAAATTCTGCACAAAGCTTCATTAACGAGGGAGGAGCTCTGAACGGAGACTACGAATACATAGACGGCTATGTAGGTATCGTCAGAGATACATGTGGTGTGCAATGGTTCGTGCCGCGGAAGGTTCCTCTTATCCGGTACCCGGTCGTGTTTAAATTGAAAAACAGGATCAAATTCATTTAGAGGGAGCAAGCACGGATAAGGTTAAGATAATGGCACCCCCGAAGCTAAGGGATGGCATTTATATAATTAATGACTTCGGGTGTGTATGTTCTTTCTTGCGGTTAGAGCGTAGGTACAAGCGAAACGATTTTCAATTTTCCATAGAAGACACACTAATTTGATCGTGTTGCGCTCTCCTAAAGGAATCTTAATTACATTCGTTCGTTTGTGAGTATTTTTGTTGTTCCCTTGCAGATCGAAAGTTAATTAGACTCAAATGCAGGCGAGTTAGTCTGGCGTTGGTACGATGGTGAAATTTAAATATTGGCCCTGGTGTGTGCGTGTTTTTTGCTCTACGAATCGAGTGAGGAAAGTATTCAACTAATTGCAAAAAACAGGAAGAGTCACGAGAACCACTGTTAATTAAAGAAGTTTGTTGAAGTGTATGGATTGTGCAAAATGTGTCATTCAGACTTGTACGTATATAGAAGTGCGGCATCGATGCTTAATGTTGCATATGGTGGTGGTGGATGTTTGAACAGAGTTTCCCATTGCGGTTGAAACGATGCGAACTTTCAAATTGAATATTGAATCATCTCGCCACCGAAGTGGCAAAAACTTTTCCAACTTTGTGGATGCATATTAAATAGGAGTAAAGTGCACGCGGTTAAATGGTATGAATGGAATTAGTTCCTAATTGAAATGTGGGGGCATCTGCTGTACATAGTTTAAGAAGCTGGGCAAGTGCAAATGATGGCAATTTGGCTTGGAAAGTATTTTAGAAGCTTGTACTTACCATTGACTAAAGAGTAAACTAGAACCAAATTCCCACCGGACGGATGTTTCTTTATAAATTCCTTACATACGAGGGTTGCTTGATAAGTCAGTGCCTTTTTGGATTACACATATTTTTTTTTGGCCAAAAAGCTTTTTATTTGTCAACATAATCTCCTTTTAGCTCGATAGACTTAGCCCAGCGTTTTTCCAATTTTTTCATTCTCTCCGACTAATAGCTTTTCTGATGACCTCTTCATTGGACCTAAATCTCTTACCGCCCAGCCATTTTTTAGGTTTGGAATTGGTTTCTGAATTGGTCGATTGTGAGTAATCGCGGCACCTATCGCGCGGATAGCTTTCTCATGTCCAAATATTCATATAAAATATGATGTAAATTGAGATGCTTGGTGCCTCGGCCATCTCACGAATTTTAATTCTCCGATCGTCCAATATCATTCCATGGATTTTATCGGCGATCTCTGGCGTAACGACCTCTTTGGGTCGTCCTGAACGTTCGGACTCATTTGTGCCGGTTCGACCACAAAGGAACTCAGTAAACCACTTTTTAACCATTGAAATTTATGGTGCAGGGACCCCATAGTATTTATTTAGCCTTTCCTTGGTTTCGGTGATGGTTTTTTGCACGTAAAAAATAATGCTTAATCAGCACACCAAATTCACTTCTTTCCATTTTTACTAAAATTGTAGGTAGAGGTTTATTGCTTTAAATAGATCTCAAACACAAAGTAAGTGACGCCGGCTACTCAAATTAAAATATTCACAGTAGTCTAGTAAGAGATGACAGTTTACGACAGTAAAATAAAAATTGACAGTTACTGAGTAAAAAATTCAAAAAGTCACTGACTTATCAAACTGCCCTCGTATTTATGTAATTCAATAACATCTGTTTTCAACTTATTGTAGGCCAACTTGTGGGTGAATTTCTTGATTAATTCTTACCTATTAACATTAGTTTTGTTACTCATAACTCAAGGTTCGAATATCGCTCGGTTGACTATTTTTCGACAACTCATATAATCGAACTCACAGTGAAAGGGGGAGTCTCGTGCGATTCAGTCGTGCACTTAATTTCGTCTGGGCCCGTTAATAGGCACATACTTAACCAAAGGCATTCCAAAGAGGTTCTCTGATTCTTAAGAACACTCAAAAACCAACTCAGAGAAATAGCCAAAAGTTGTGAACGTGTTGATTAATCATCAATCCTAAAAGGTCAAAATCCAAAGCTATTAGGTTAAGGCTAAAGTTGACAGATATAATGTCGTATTATCCAAACCAATTTGCAAAGATATATATCTAACAGCATTGCCACTGAAAAATTTCCAAAATCGGACTTAGGGACCTGACCCGAAAAAAGGGACCTTCAGATAAAATACTAATATAGCAACCAAAAAAAAATATAGCAACGATTAGTACCATGACCAAAAAGTGCTAAAATTGTTTGGAATTTTTCACTCATTTTGTACTGCACATATTTCACCTATGTATTTTGTTCTCTTAAGCCGCAAACTGCATCGAATGAGGGACACCGACAAAAAACATACTCCAATCCAATAAAACTCAACTATCAATCGCTTTGGCGCCGAGAGAATTCCCATCAAAATGACAAACAATTAAAGTTCACCGCAACCAAATCACTTGGAATGGAGTCTCTCTAAACCATAGTCGTACCGCAAAAATTTGCAACCCTCATTGGCCACCCCCTCCGCAAATTTACATCTCTTTCGCTTTCGTGCTTTTGGTTTTTTTTTTTTTTTTTTTTTTATAGGTACTTTTTGCACTTTTTATCTCTCCATCTGGTGGGGCATTTTATTTTCACATCTTTTATCCTCTCAATATTTTCATGTTTCCTGGTAATTGAGTCGTGGCCATTTACTGCGCACAATGAACAAGGCCATTAAATTTGATGGATAGCACAAAAGGAGGACCTCGCTGAATACCTACTTTTGCTTCGGTTTCTTCATCAACGTCGTCGGCATTGCCATCACTATTGTCATGGTTTCAATTTTCAGCTGTTGCCTGTCGTTGCCAAAAACAAAACCGATCCTCTTCATATCCAGCAGATTCAATTAGTTGAAAAATTGAGTGGTGTCCAAAGGACTGATGTTAAATGCTGTTCATCGGTGGATCGAGGGGAAACTCGATTATACAAGCAGTGATTTCCATGATTGGAATGTCATCTGTCATCCTGCAGAGGAGTATGGATGAAAATTGGGAAATTGTTTGGGGGACATTTTGATTAACTGAAGCAGAAAATATGATGCACTCGCGCGAGTGATGGCCAACCCAGAGCTCCTATAACTACATAAAGTGCAGTCGTTGCACTTGAGTGAATGCGCATCAACAATTCGGCGTATAATGCCAATTTAAGGAATAATTTTATTCAAGCATGATTTCATCCGTTTATTTGACTGTGCACCTATACAGTGGTCGATTCAGAAAAGTATAAAAGGGTTTCAAGTGCAGCTGCAAGTTTATACACTAATGCCTTTAAAGAGAGAGAGAGAAAGAGAGAGCGATTGTGCGAGTGGCGGAAAATTTATTCTGCTCCTCTTGAGAATGAGATTGGGACTTTAGAGGACCCTCGAAGGAAACGATTTGGAAAAATGTGGATAATATGACTTCAAAGCGCTTGAACTATCTTCAGGTAGATAAATATAATTGCCGAAACGTAGTCTCGAGGCCAGCGAAAACTTCAATAAAGTTTGTAGGACGATGCCCTAACAACAAACCAAATTTGGCACTTCTATATAATGTAAGCCACAGATAACTGCAGAGAGCTCCCCAGCCAGTTTTGGCTTCAAATAAAAATCATTTCACCCTCGTCAATATTGTTTTATGGCAATAGTTTGTCTCTCTAAAAAAGAGATCTCTTGCTTATAGCAATCTCTTCCGTCCCATAACCAATATATTGCAAATATGTATACATAAGAAGATGAATAAATATCAATCTTTCTAATAAGGCCTCAACTTTTGTGTTTTCCCATAGTGCGCAATAAACTTTTACTATAATAGGGAAGGATAAAATTGGTTTGGAAATACAAACAAACTCCCATTTGGCAAACGACAGTCGCATTTTGTGCCATTTCCTCTCAAGATAGATCTCCAACAAAAAATCATTATTTTCTATGGCGTCATGGTAAATATATTCTCCTCCTTCTTAAGCCGTACATATTGTCATACTATGGCCAGATGTGCATGTGACCGTATGGCAATTTAGAGCACGTGTGTTAATGTGACTCCGTTGCTATGTCATTTATTAAGTTTAGTTAGTGGGCGTCTAAATTTGACAGAGGACTGTAATTTTCGTCAATCCACCCGTCTTTATGGAAACCGGTATTCGGTGCAGTGAGTTGAAAATCAATTTGAGAGCTTTAAGAAAATTTAAGTCTCATGTAAAGAGGGCGCCGAATTTTAAGATTTTAACAAATTCTAGTCCAGTATATGTACCAAGGTGAAATATTTATATTTTGCCATGCTTTTCATTATTTAAATTTAATTTTAAAAAAATCCACTATATAGAGTAATAAATTTCCTTGTTAAACACAAAAAAAAAAAAAAAAATAACACACCTACACAGGAAATTAACATAAACAACAAAATTATTTTAATCAACTGCAGCTAAAGTGTATTTTGAGACCCACATCGACTATTGCATTTTTAAAATAAACTCAATGAACATTTTTTTGTGGCTGTGAAAATAGCGCCATAAATGATGTGTTAAAAAAAAGTCTGCATAATTGATTAGTTTTATTTTTTGCCCACTTTACAAATATTTAACAGTGTCACAGTTATTTTATTGCACGCTTTATGGAGAGAATAATTCAATTTCGATGGTGTTTTATTGGCAAAAAATCAAAATGCGCCTTTTAGGTTAATTTAATCATAATTAAAAACTATTTCGAAGTTATGTTCGTGTCATGTCGTTAGTAGTCACGTGTGTTTTGTGGAGGGGTTTTTGCTATGCGACTTATGACACTTGAAGGTGTTTTTTTTAGAATTGGCAGCACTTTTTTAACGAATTTGATAGCTGTCAGTTGTTTTGGTTCGCCATTCTAGCGTGAATAAAGTTGCAACAGACGACATTTTCTGTCAAGTTGAAATATTTTGTAATGCTTTTTGTAATTTTTTTATCAAAATAAACAAAACAATTTACTACTAGATGCGTTTGTCATTACAAAGGTTCGAAAACTTATAGAACATGGCAATAGCTGCCCGAAAAGAGTCGAACAAATTTCTGCAAAAGACATTTGTGTTTACCAATCTCTCAAACATGTAAACGTGATCTGTTGCTAACATGTTCCCGCCGTTAAAATGGAAACCATTCCTGTACCTTTAATGTATTTAGATCCTTTCGAAAGATGGTAAATTTCTACCACCTTTCCAGGTGTGAAACAAAGTCAATTCACAGGATCACAGTTCTGTCTCTTCAAAAACCCATTTTTAATTTGAATGAATGAGGTTGGTAATTGCGAAAGGAATCATTCCAATTATACAGCAATCTCATTCATTTACCATAACCAAAGGAGATAATGGCCTGCCATTTGCTGAAAGATAAGGTAGTGCGCTAATTGACCACTTTGCGGAGCATTGAATCATTATCAAAGAAACATACTGTTAAGTCCTTGAATGATTAATGAAACAGGGCGTTACATAATACATCGATGGTGATGTTGCAAATTACTACCTGGCTTTGTACCTTACGTTATAGCCAAGTGCTAAGTAACATTCTTTTTCCGTTTAAATGAACGATGATTTACATAATTTTAATGAACCGAATGGCTTTCAAAGGATCTTTGAGAGGTAGACCTGGACATACTGAATTTCAAGTGGAAAGTGAAAACACTTTTGGAATGTCATTGCGGCCAGGTAATGAGATATTTTCTGCTAGGGATATCGTATTAAAGTATTGAAGATGGTTGGATTATAGAGTCTTAAATGTGTTCTTATATCATACGAGCTTAGGTGTAGTCGAAGTGAATTTGTACAAGTGTAACACGCGTCTGTAACAAAACAGTACACGTCCAATGATTCAACACTTTTAAGACATAAAACCTTGTGCAGGGTGTCCCAAGGCTCACACAAGAAGGAATTTTGATAAAATACTCAAGTTTACAAAAACAACTTTAATTTCCTGACTAATCATTTCCAAAGGAAATTAGTTCGTGATGCCTCCTACTCAATTTTAAGTCCTTCAGCAATAAAATTTTTAACTCTTAGCTGGCAAACCTTTATTATTTTTAAAATATTTTTCCCCAATGAGAAAGAATTGTTCTTTCGTATGTCAATTTTTAATAACTTTAAGATTTAAGCTGTCATGCCGTCGTTTTTTTGTTGTTGGCAGCACTTTACCAAACAAGTGGCGCAAAAATTAAAATCTTGCATTTTGGAAATTTTTGGACACTCTTAAGGTCTACTCCTTTGCTACTAGTTGCCTTTTTCTGTTCAACTTTGGTGGTAATTCCTTCGGTCAGTGCCCTGCAGTTGTGCCTAGCCTTAAATACCCTTTCTATTAACAGTGTATCACAAAAATAACTTTCCCTACAAATTCCTTATAACGCTTTCATTACTTAACCAATTACATTTTATAACGTTTTGTGTTTGTAAGTATCAGCATGAGTAGACAGACAATCCATCTGTTATCTCCTCTTATCAAAGATATTAATATAATGACTTTACAAAATTTTCCAATTACTACCCTCCACTGATGTTTCGATCGATAGACTTCAAATTCGAGGAAATTCTCCTGTCACGTCCGCTGAGCCACTTTGAAAGTTCCAAAGTAAATTAAGAAATTATCCCGTGGCTGGCTGGAAGAAAAGAAAAATCCGATTTATATTTACTGCGCCTCAAGTAATTCGTGTCCTTATTTTGCTCCCATAAAAGTGACACTTCACCTTGCCAGCAAGAAATACAATTTTACTTTGCCATCATACCTTTCTGTACGGTAAATGCTTCACAAAGAGCTAAAACACAAAGATCTCGCATTAAGACCCAAGTTACGTATGCTGTCATCAAGGACCCATTCCTATTCCGAGCGAGACACTCACCAAAGCAAACAATTAAACGCGACTGATGAAGAAAAAACAAGCTGCCTTCCGAGTCCACATTTAGTAGCAACGTCGGATATGATTCCTGTAAACAGGATGAAAGGAGTATTTTCATCATTCATGAACAAGAACACACAAACATGTCTTGTTGTGTGGCTCCAGTGCTGCATGAGCAACCCTTTGGGCGTCGATGTATGCACTTTAGTCATTGTCCTGCTCTAATAGTCCGCCTCGAGTTAGCAACAGCGCAAACGAATACCATTGCGCTCAAGGTAATCTACTGCTGATATGAAGCTGCAGCTCCAGAAAGAGAGGAAAATGTAATTATTTCTGCCACGAACAGAACACATAATCCTGGCATATCCACCCACCACGTTATCGGATTGTGCCAGTCAGGACAATAGGCCAACTACGAGTGGATTAAATGCTTTGAGCTATTAATATTGGTCACAATTCGAGAGCGAGATGAAAGGACAACGCAATAGCTGAACTGCAGATGATCCGCATAATAGCTTTCCGCCGCAGTTGGAACGATACCACAAACAAAGCGGTTCGACGAATCATTTTCGGTCTATTGTTTGGTGCTGGAGCTACAGACTTCTGTTTGACCTACAAAAATGGCGACGAAATGGAAGACAAGTAGCAGAGAATGTCTCGGCGAGCATCATCAATGGGTGTGTGCAAAAGGACTTGCCTGCCAGCAGCTTTGGGCTATGAAAACGGATTACGAGATTATTTAATTTCAGCCGTTGCCTTTCGACTCTCTCGCTACCTCAATGTGAGAGTTGCTGCATCACCTACCGCAGTACTTACTCTAATTTTATGATTCATATAGATGCACAGACACACAGATACATGAAACATAAACTCATTCCATTTGTGGACGAAAATACAAAAAATCGTATCTTAAAAGTATCAAGGGAAGAAAATAAAAAATCGTACAACTTTTAGCCGCAAGGTGAGTGCACACTATGTAGGAGCGAGCAGCAAACAAGGATTCTGGATCTCGGAGCGGTCTCCGTTTTGCGAATTCAAGTAAGGAAAAAAATCTAGGATAACGACGATTTAAATAAGAAACCTACGTCGTACAATCTCTCTGTACTCGTATAGTTGATAATGTATTCCTCGACAAAAGGTATAGGACTACCATTGGATACACATCCAAACAGAAGTATACCATCAGAAATCCGAATGCATGCGGAATTGAATTAGGAAATTTAAGACGTTCCAAGAAGTTTACCTGAAAATTTACTTCTCAAATTTAATGAGATCTCTTTTATACACGACTGCAGCGGGATGAAATAACCATGGGAGGACATTTTTATTTTATTTCCCTATTCCCTGTAGAATGATTGCAATAAAATGGAGCGGGGCCCGAATACTTCTCGTACATTTCTCTGTCAGGCGGCGGTGTCGGTGAGGTTACAACGAGGAAGGAACTCATTTCGAGATCAGATTTCGGAGCGTTTGGTTACGCAAGGTAGGAGGTCGACACATATTTGTTCGGGTAGTCTCTGGTGAAAAGGAAAATGGTTACGTATACGACACGTAGGCCAGCAGTGCGAATGGATGAAGTTATGATGATAATGCTGGTGTGTGGTTCTGTGGATTTTGAATTTATGCTTTTGTTATTCTACATGTGGTTCCCACATAAACCTACACACAGGGAGTAGGTACTACCACTCCATTTATGAACAGTTTTACCTTGATTTATGCTCTTTTAAGGTAGACGAGAGATTTAATAAATTCCACATTGACCTTAGGGAGAGCACAGCACAGGTCTTGTGTTTGGTGAATTTAAATTAAAATCTAAATTGACAGAAGTAAGTAAATATTTTCCTCTTGTGACTTCTGTGTGCCAGGAGGTATTAGCAATACCTGTACCCGGACAGTGCTTTTCAATTTCATTTAGGACTTCTTTGACAAGCGCTCCGTTTGAAAATAGCTGTCAATATGGCAACGACCAACGAGAAATGAAAGTAGGTATGCATGGCGGACAATAATCAGCAATTTTGCTCCTCCATTTAGTTTATTATGACAGAAATAAGTTGCGAGGCAGGATTTACTGAGGAATTTTTCGTAGTAAGTGGCATTTAGAAAAAAGGACAAAGAAAAATTTAGCTTGGACTGCACATGGAAACTGGAAAGGTAACTGAGGGAGAAGTCATATGGAAATATTTATTTCATTATGACCATGGAATCTGGGGTCGAATTGCGCTTATTTATCGAATTGGAATTTGTTTTTGTTTTCACAAATATAATTCCTAACGTATAGCTCGTTCACGGAAGTGGCGATTCGACCTCTGGTCTCAGGGTTTTGGGATCATTCCAAATTATTATTTTTTTTTTGATTTGAATAACACATTTAATAGTTGGCGCAACAGGTCTGTAGGGACCGTACGCCTAGCTTCTCACAACCATTCGCTTTGTGTGAGTTTTTCATTTTTGGAACGAATGGAAGGTATCTACAAATTTATGCCGATTCCAAACGGCCGAAGAAGCTCTTTTAAGACAGTTGTACTCTCGGATGTTTGTCAGACGTTCGCGAGAGGTGGAGCAGTAAAAAAAACCTCAGTTGGAATTTTATTTTTTGCGGGATTCGAACCTGGGACCCCTCGCTTAGTAATCCAATAAAACCTACCCATAGATAAATTAACATTAACCTACCTACCTACATCAAGGGGTATCGTCCGAGCTAATAATAGTAAAAAAAAAAGATCTGACGAAGAAACATATCGAGCGGATTGTTAGTTCTACATAAGTTGATTAGCTACGTAAATGAAGTTGAGGACCCTAACGAATTAAACAAACTTCAACTACTAAAGCTGGTCAAGTGTCATAAATAAAACCTATTTCACATAAGTTCATCAGCGCAGGATAACACCAGCCACAGCAAAATTATTCCTTTCGTTTGCACAGCTATTTTCGCTGCTTTGAGCATTTTTCCCCATCGAATCCTTCAGCTCTGCAAAGTACGTGACCAAGGAAAATAGTTACTGGCGATTAACGCTTATTTATCGCTTTTAAGATGTTCAAATGCGATTGAGTGAATCAAGAACAACCCTTCCAGTCAAACCGCTCTTTGCTATAGGTTACCATTCTGTCTGAAGAAAAGGTCCTGGCAAATGGTGTTGCCGATCTTATTATTATGTACTTTCAATGCCCGCAACGTATGCTAGTGCTTTCCCTATTTTCCTTATTGCTGTACCCTACTTTCGAACGCACACAAATACCCAAAACCTAATGAACAATGTCTTTAATTGCAACTTCCAAAAGCGAAATCAAATGAATTTAAAGTCCATCACACAGCTCATTCAATTACCTAATCGTCCAATTAAATCCATTGAAAGCCACTCAATGTAATGTCCTCGACAAATTGCAAAGCATTTGTTATTTTTAAGCTCCAATGTCAATGCTCCCCCTCCGTCCGAACGAAGAACGAACGACTGTGAACTAATTAGCTGTAAAATCTTTGCAGATGCTCGTATTTCAATGCGTCTAGACGGGGATGAAATGTCCTTTAGAGCGAAAAGTACGAGTATACTTCATGATTAGCTAATAATGATACAAAAGTCATTAAGTGGACATTGGGTATGTTGGTGTAGGTGTCCCCTTTTGCTTACTTTTACTGATGTCCTTTGGTAGTGTTTCTGAAAGCAATTGCTAGTTGATGATAGTTTGAAGTAGAACTTGAAATTGAGCGAATTATCCAGGAAAACATAAACAGTAGGTACGTACCGGTAGATTGATCAGGGATGAGAAGTGACAATACTTGAGTGTCCTTCTTTGTGTCGAGAAATTGTAAACTGCTGCAAGTTTTTTATGAGAATAAATTTACTAAACTAAACCATAAAGTGACAGCTACTATAAAATATAAGTGGTACAACAAAGCTGGAAACTCAGAGTCTGATGTTTACCATTTAAGTAGGGTTAGTAAAAGCCATTAAGAAATTTGTGAAGGGTGGGACATCGGCTTTTTTAAAATTGTTTTAAATTTGTGTCATGAGCTTCAAAGCCTTTTTTTTTGACCTGTCATCGCGTTAAACCAATTTAGCTGTATATTTTCCAAGAATTGGAGCTCTATAGATACACACTATCTCTACTCTATTTTGTTGAGTTGTTTCTTAACTTTTGAGAATTTACTTCATAAAATTAAAGGAGCAATAGAGCTTTATAATGAATGAGAAAGATTCGTGCGATCCAGCCGTGCACTTTATTTTTCTTTTATGGTTCAAAACTGATTCCACTATACCTAGGTTAATATTTACTTAAAAGATGGATTTTAAACCCTTTTTTTGACACTTAATCTAAGTTCTTAAAATTGACAGAACAATTGTCAATAAACATCTCGGGAAATGCAGATTGCAACAGTAGAAACCACATCCAAATCCGTGCAGTGGCTCTCGAGGGTCATTTATCGACAAAAAAATAGCGCCACCCATCGGATTCCATAAATACTCGTTTTTAAACACTGGTAGAACTAACTATTAAACTTTCACCGAAATCGGTCGGATACTTTATGAGTTTATATGCCACACACGCATATGAACTTAGACTTTTTTTTTTAGATGTGCATCCATGCCTCCTTCAACCAGAGATAGTCTTTGGCACTTTGACAGACTACGTTCTAAGATGGCGATAGATCAGCTGTTCTTTCAAAAGAAAGTGTAAAATTATAGCACTTATAACTTACTAGGATATCATGACATTACAGGGAAGCCTAGCTTTCTGCGACGGCCGGCATAAGGTTTTAAATTTTAAATAAATAAAAATAAATATTTGCCCCAACATGTTCGTGTTCGTGTATCGTGTACCCCGCAGGCCTAACTGCTTAAGCTACGATTACAAGTGTAATTTTTCGTGGCGAAGTTTGACATCACAAAAATTCGGCAATTCAATGGTCACTAGTGTGTCTTTTGTGAGAGTGTACCGCGCGGAGTAGAAGGGTGACAGGCAATCACCAGTAGTGACAAATTTAGGACAAATGCTACGTCATCATGTCAAAATTTTACTTAAAAAGTGGCATGTGTAGTCGTCGCTTTACAACTTTTCGTTTTGCGTGAGGTTTTACTTTTGGGACGACTGGAAGGGATTTCTAGTTTTATTTTATTTTATTTCACGGCAGTTATTCCCTCGGATGTGGAAAATTACCATAAAAGGGCTATCATTACTCTAGAGTTGCACACAAAATATTTAAGTGATCTTAAGTCCTGTTTGCATAGTGCCAGTGGTCTGGTTCTGTTCTATAGCCTACTGAGCGAGGGTGCAACTTCTATATCTAACAATCTATATCGGAAAGACGATAAAATGGAACGGAATGCTATATAGCCGGTACACCCCTTTCCCAAATTGATTTTCGAACTTCAGAAATACCTTCAAAAATTTCAAGTCGTTCTGATTTTGCACAAAAAAAAAAAAAAAAACACTCTTTGCCAATTATTAATGCAAGTATCAACTAATGTGACTCTAAAAGTAATCTCGCACCCTCAATTTCAAGAAGTTTCTTACAAGAAGCTCCTTTTTTGAAATTTTGCCTTTCACTACTATCACAACAATTTAACTAGGTCCATACAGATAGGATGACATCCCGACTTTCCAGGTAGGTTAATTTGTTCACACATTATGATGTATCTCATTTTTTTATGATACTGCCGACGTATTCCCACGCCCTAAAGAGCAACTTATGTCCACGGTACCGTAAATGAAACTACTTCACTTATATTTTCAATTTCTGCACATTTTCGAGAGAGAGAGAGAGAATATTTGCCAACGACGTTGAAGTGTAAAGTCCTCATGAGAGGTAAATGAAGTTGCCATGCAATTTGCAAGTTAAAAAAGGATATTGCAACTTTTCACTTCAAAGGTTGGAAAGTCGTCTAAATTTTCATCACTTCATATGACATGTGAAAACAAAAAATTTTTGCCGAGAAAAACTTTGTATTTTGACCCAATTTGTGAGAATTGCATTCAATTACATTAGCAATCCGCTCACATACCATGTAGCCATGTACAGAGGGAAACTGTCAACGAATTATTGCACAAAGGTTTTTTTTTTCCTATCTATGGCTGCACATTGCACAAAGCTAAACAACATTTTCGTTTTCGTGGAACTCATGTTGAATGACTGATATTTGGGATACGTGTGCAGGGTTCCTACCCGGATGTAGCTGAAGCGTTCGACTATCAGACAGGCTCATCAAAAATAAAATCATACCCGTTCAAAGTGGGCTCACATCGGTTGACAAATGCATTATACATCCACAGTGGTGAGTGGAAGTATTAGATGTAGAAAATGTACGGGGCCTTAAGTCGGTTGAAACAGCTTGTATCTCGATTTCCATTCCCTTTGTCCTATCCCGCAACAAAGTAGACACATCCTGAACAAATGAGTCGATGGAATCAGTACACGGAGCTAATTTTGCTGAGACATAGCGAACACCGGATGTTATCGAATTTGTAAGGGAATATGCGAGGAATCCAACCAACTTTCTCGTGTCGCCTGCATTTCTACATCAACACAAATACAACAACTACTCCCATTGGGCGATTGCCAATACTACATTTGTATATATTTATATTCGAAAGCGAAACGAACAACAATGAGCATTCTGATGGGATTTATTTTCACCGGATTTCCGACTGTTTTACATATTCCTTGTTATACTGCTGGGGAAACCCATCGAGATTCGGCATAATCAGATGCTTTTCGTTGAGGAACAAGATTCGGATCTCAAATTGTATTGGGATTACCTTGTGGAAGTAGATTGGTGGGAAGTAATGAAGAATAGAATTTGGTTCTCCACTCAAGTACATTTCAGTGGAACTTCCCTTGGATGAATAGTAGTCGTACAAATGGAGGATTTTTAGTTCTGTTGGCAGAAAAGAATGCCAAGGAATTTGATTGCTTTTCAGGGTGAGTATAATTAAGTACTTTTACCTTATTGTATGCAGGAGCAGCTTTGTTGGTATGGAGCGGCTGAGGACATGAGTGCTTGTGAGTTGAGCAGAGATCAGTAATTTCCAAAGTTAAACAATAAGGTTGTCGCTTATACATGGTGGCTAATGACTATTGCTACATTAAGAAAGTCAAATAATTTTTTTTTCAGTGTATGGAATTCATTTTTATTTTATTCATGTTAAAGATCATTCAATTTTCTTAAATATGTAGCTAATTAGTTTTAAAAATAATGGAATTTAAATGCCCCCCCTGCTCGTTGATGCATGTGCGGCATCTTACCAAAAAGTTGTTCATTACTGCTTGGAGAGTTCTCGAATGGATAGCTTTAGTTCATTCAAATTTATTGGTTAAGCTTTGTTAACTTGCTGCGTTTAAAATAACCCCACAAGAAAATGTCAGGTGAAATAAGGTGAGGCGACCTGGGGGGCCAACGGAATGTGGAGTTTCTGGATATCAGCTTATTGGGGAATTTTCATCGTAATTCTGTCATAACAGGCCGGGCTATGTGAGGAGTTGCACCATCTTGCTGAAACCACACAGAGTTGAAAGGAATTCTCATTCGGCGTAGTTCGGGATAGAAAAACTCTCTCAACATGCTCAAGTAACGGTAACGGGTTGGAAGCACTCCATATTCGACAATTTTGTTTGTTTATGTTGCCGTTTAAATCGAAATGGGCCTCGTCAGACATAAAAAGACATTTCAACATGTTTCCGTCCTCTTCCACCATTTGAAGCATCTTCTGGCAAAATTCCAAGCGAATCGGCAAGTCGGCTGTTGGCCATTTGAATTTTATATGGGAATAAGTTCAAATCATTGTGCATAGCATAGTTGACTGCAATGACTGTCTGCTTTTACCCATTTGAGCATTGGATTGTTTTGTATGACAGCAGCTACAGCAGCGATTGTTCCCTCCGTCCGAACTGAATGCTTTCGATGGTAAGGTCTTCTTTCGACAGCCCAAAGCTCGGCAAAATTGTTAACAAGTCTCATTATGGTCCATCTGCTCGGATGATTGCCGCCAAACGTGCGCCTATACTCTCTTTGAACCGAAACTACGCACTCCAGTGCGTGATAGCGGCGGACAATCCAAATTCTTGTTTCAGTGTCCCAGTTATCCATTTTTGTTAAATCTAAAAATCAATCTGCAAAATAAAAATAAAATAAACCAGATCCACTAAATAGAAAAAAGATTATTATTATTTTTTTATAATTATTTTTATTATTAATTTATTATTATAATTTTTTTTTATTATTTTTTTTTTATTATTATTTTTTTTTTTTTGGTAGCCGCTTTCATCAGCCACCCTGTATTGTGATTTCAACTTTGTTTACATCGGGAGGATGTTTTGTAGTTCTTTTGAAAAGCTGTCAAAATTTCAGAGTCCTACTCATTTGTATAATTTATTTGTCTAGGTCTAGGTTAACGTTGAATGAGGCGATTGCAGCAGACTACTCGACTGATCGAACACTGGCGAACAGTGGTAGCTGGTAGGTACCTAAAAAAGTGGTTCTAAAATTTAATTGCCAGTCATTTTATTAGAAAACTTTTTCATTCGATATTGGAAGTACCATTTTGGAAATGACCATCTGCACTTAATTAAAAGTTGTAGTTTTTATCAATTAATCCAATTTTATCAATATCCTATGTCACAGCACTTTTATTCCCATTTACACAAGTGGCTCATAACTCTTAGCCTCCCCTGTTCACAATGGTGCACAAATATGTTCCCCGTTTGATAATATAAGAGCATGTTCGACGAATGACGTGTGCATTTTTATTTTCAGCGAATTTAATACAGAAATTGATTTAAGCCGAATCTTTTTTTCCATGGTCCGTTGCATGATTTTAATTATATTAAAGTTGGCATATTTCCAGGCTCATAATGATATCCAGGCGATATGTTTTCGATAATTGTATTAATTATTCGATTATAGAGCGGAAAGGATTTTTTTTTTTTGCAATAACTTTCCCTCATTCCAGCCGGTGCTGTATATATCGTTGCGTTGTTGGAAATTAGGAGCGACAATTAAAAGTTGTACTACTTTCAACGAAATGGGGGAAAAAGTAAGCCCTGAGGCAGGTGGCATCTGCCTCTGCATCGGGTTGGAAAACTAATTACCATGCTGTGACTTTTTACCAATCACAAGTGGCCCTCTGCTTGTGATTGAGCTCGAGGCGCTCTATGCATGGATAGCAACATGAGCGCAGCACCATCAGTAAAAATAAAAGAAAAACTTTTTAGTTTGCTCTTAACTGCGGAACGAAATTAAAACAAAACAAAAACACAACTTGTTTACATGTATTTGCGTATATGCCACTAATTAACTTAGGACAGAGTTTAATTCAATTCAAAGGCATAAGCGGAAGTCGAAAGTGCATTCCACCACAAGAGCACACAAACTACACAGTTAAAAGCGCTTCAAGTATGCTGCACAGTTCATTTTGGATGTTTATTTATGTGCACTGGTGTGGACGAAAATAGAGATGCGAATATTTGCAAGGCAACTGTTGTATACCGAGAAGTGGTTAGACATGGATGAGTTTAACGGTGCAGATGGAGCGGGGTTTCCTTTCAAGTATCAAGAAGCGACGCTTTTAATGAGAATCGGGTTTGTGTGGGTTCTCTGGGGATGCGATTAGCTGAAACAGCCTTGGATTAGGAATCAGTTTTTATGTGAACTACCTCAAAGTTTGTAGGGATTTCAACTTCTGCACAATGCAGCGGTTAGTACGTAGTTCTCTCCGAGTGTTCTGAAACACTTTGGCATTTGTATTTTACAAAAAAAGGATAAAATTGCTCTGATTAAGTAGCGCATGAAATCGCAAAAGATCTGAAACTGAATCAAACCTTAACAGCAAATGCAGAACATGACTGCAACTTTGTATTTGCACTTTGTACTCAAATAGCAAGGCCGTGCTCACCCGCAACCATTACTTTCCATGTCAGCAAAACTTCAAAAATACATTTTCTAGGTAAATTCCACCCGACACGCAACCACTTAACATATTTCTGGTAATTAACTCCAACGGTATAACAAGAAATGCTTATTTTCCAACCTCACATACCCGAGGCACCATATTATTTCTAAAATTGATTAGGTGAACAGCACCTAATCCTTGTGCCTATACGCAGCTGCTCATGACTTCGAGTTGACCTTTCGAAAGACATAAAAAGGAAATACCAACCAAATAGCACTCTAAAATACAATCAGTTCTCCTGATGGCCAAAAACTGTACACAAGGTCCGAGTACCTTTTCGCCAATTTGTGAAGGTATTTTGGGAATTCCTTGAATTCTTCAGAATCAATTTTTGACGCATGCCTTCATGTGATTACATTTCACCTTAAACAAACCTATACCCAAAGTCCCAAACAACAATAACTTGAAGAACAACTTCGTGTCACGACGACGACGATGATGACGGCAAGAAGTCAAATTTAAAATAATGTGTCAATAAAAGTCCTTAAACCGAGACAATCTGCCACCATACCACTTCGCTCCTGGTGTCTTCGTCTTTGTTGCCATTGTATCGTCCGTTGGTCCTCCATATAAATGAATACCTATTCAGAATAAATAAATTTTTCCCTGGGGATTTGTCAGGCTCTCTGGGACACAGTCAACGATGGATTATCTTTGGAATCCCAGCTCCATTTGCTGCTCGGGCATTGAAATAAGCTTAATTGACTGTCAGTAGCAATAAATGTTTCGAATATTGATTTTAGTTGGGGTGCACACGTCGCCAGCATAGATTCTAAAATTCCAGGCTTACAGGTACACACACGAACAATCAGAACACACACAGCCTAATATTGCGGCTACATAAATATTGACACACTAATGCCTTATATAGTGCGGCGGATTAACTTTGTACCAATATAAGTGCTTTCGATCGTCCCGTCCCGGGTCCTTTTCGTGATATATTTTGTCGGTTGTTTGTTGTAGCACATGTACACGACATTCGACCAAGCGATGAGGGGCGGGGCGGGGGCCAGAAATTGTGAATCGATAATCTACTGGGGATTGGGTTCAATACATACCACAACAGGTGTAGTTTATTTGGACGTGGGGTTGGGCTGTTTTTTGTTTTATTTTTATTATTTTTTTGTCCCTAACCTCCCCTGAGGGAATGTTCATAAATTTTCAGACTCTCAATGGAGCCAACGGTATTTAGCTTTGTCGAGTTTCATTTCGGGTAAAATGATGTATGAGCTGGTGAATTGTTTGCCAAGAATTTTAGGATTTCGCTGGAATTGAACTTGTATCTCAGATGGTTGGGTTAGCACTAGAGGATGCGAAGCTATTCGAATTCGTTTATCATTTTCACAGTAATAGCCGTAGATATACATACAAATTATACGTAAATGTGAACTCGTATTTGCCATGGTCCCACTGGCCTTGATTTAATCCGCACATGCACGCAGCGCGCAGTGTGGCTTATTGCGACAAAAGATGTATTTACTTGGCAAAAGAACCGTAAGGCAAATGGGTGATCTCTAGGGATTGTGCGGACGGAATAAGATAAAAGAACAAACAAGCAGCATGATAGCCACAACTGGGGTTTAAGTGAACAGATATCGCATTGCAGAGCAGATAGAGGGTTAAGCATGTGTGTTGCTTTGGGGCTTGTCTCTTTGGGTGTCTTACACCTGTTTAATGCATGCTTACTTTAGGATATATCTATTTGTCGTTGAGGATGAAATGAACACAATCATGTTAGTTGGGTGAGCATATGCAATGCGTATCTATACCGCTTTGGCTTTAGGTTTTAATCCTCTTACCAGACCGGAAATATGTGCATGGGACGTTTTACCGAATGTTTTGTGGGGTAATTTAAATACTTGCAGTGCGATAATCGGGAGAATTAGTTTCGATTGCTGTCTTGCAGTTGAGATAAAAGAGAATGTCCTTCGATTGGGTATAGGTACTACTGAAAGGGACATACTGGCTGCTACAAAACAAGAAACTCAATTTCTTTTACACAGTCGGAAAAATATTTTCAAGCGCGTGATTTGTATCAATAAAGTCTGATGACGAAGAAGCGCATAAGTCTACAAATAAGTGCATGTGAACACCAAGTTCATATTAGGCGAAACTTTGATGGAACCAAGAAAACTTAATAGGTATAAATATATTGCAACGAATCGTAAAAATTGCTGTTGACGAAAATATTGAGAAAAAATTATTTTCGAAGCTGTCTCAGCAGAGATTTACTTCCTTCGAACACAGAACTCTTACCTGGGGCAACGTTTCTGTAATATGGACAGCTACTATCAATTTTTGAAAGGGAAACCTGGTACATTTGTACAAAAATCCACAGAAACCTATATTTTTGTACATTTTGCAGTACTTGGCGAATTCGAAAAAGTTGTCTTCGCAAAACAAACTCGTACCGGTCTTCGAAAGGTAAAGGAAAATGAAATAAAGTGCACGACTGGGTCGCACGAAACTTCCTCGTTTACTGCGAGTCTGACTGACTTTCAGAGTCTTCAGCAAATCGTTTGCTATTAAGTTACAAAAGACCACATTACCTTAGAAATTAATTTTTTTTACAATCGTATGGAGCATTTTCGAGATATTTCGAAATATCAAAAGTACCGTTCTTCGAGTTTTTAGCCAAAAACTGAGTACGCAGTCCTGGTAACCTCACCTACTTAAGCTTAAATATCAATTTTGGTTGAAATCGTTATAGCCGTTTTCGATCAAATCAAACTGGTAGGAAAATTTTATATGGGAAGTACCATTAATATTGAGGTTACCTTGAAAAAAAAAAACACCTCCCGAGCTGTAAGCCCAAAAACTCCAAATCCGAGGTTTGAACGTAATCCGGGAAGCCGTTTAGGCTGTAGGCCTGTGGAAGGACGGACAGACGGACAGACGGACAGACCGGACAGAATTTTGTGACCCACTTTTTTGAGTTCCTCTATCATCGTAATATCAGAATTGATTAAAATCTCGAGTTCGAAATTTTGTACGAAACCAATATCTTTCTCTTACTACGTAATGGAGAAAGTTAAAAACAAAGACCCCAAAAAATCAATAGTTGATGCAAATTTTCATCCTGTTAACATTACGAGCAAAGTAATCGATTCCAAGCCTCCATTTTGTCTTATTTTCTTTATACAAATTTAACAAATGCAAAGCTTAAATTTAAAACAAATTTTTAGAAGCATGTATGTTACAAGGTTTAGTGTGAAGATTTTTTTTTTATTACCTATTGTCAAGCACTTTTGGAAAAATGTAAAATTTTTATTTCGAAAACTCGTTTGAAACCAGCAGCTTTTTAGACAAGCGAAGCGATATATAGTTATTATTTCTAACACCAAAACGCATTTCGACAACTGAAGTCAAAGAGCAAAACAATGTAGCGTGAAACCTTTAGCTAACAAAATTCATATTTTACAATTTGCTCCATTGTATGGAAGTGGAAGTTAGTGTGTCTTCGAATTACAGTAAAAGCCGGATAAGTACCTCCCGCTTAAGTACCTTATTCGCTTAAGTCCCTCTATTTGCCAATTTTATATGATAATTTGTTCAGGTTACGCTCGTTTAAATACTTTAATCAACACGCACACAATTTCATCGCAGCAAACTTCGTTGTACCTACCTACTAAAAATTAATTTTTTTTCTCCTTCTCAATCTCGTTTAAAGTGTCAAAAAATTAAAACAAACCCATCAAAGTGTAGTGATTTTCCGGTAAAAAAAAGAAACCCTTCCAAGTTCCAACGCATTTTTCAAATTAACTTTTTTAAATTTCGTAGCTACCCACTATCTTAGGAGTCGCATTTTCTCGTAGTTGCTACTGGCGACATCCATTGGTGGGAATTGTGAACAAACTTGATTTCCAATAGTGGATGCTGCATTGACTAAAAGTCTGATTTTTAAAAGTACATACATTCCATAATTTTATCTTGAAAGCTCCTTAAATGCTCGGTAAAAGTGTCCAAAAGTTCAGTATAATTATGTTAGAACTTTTATTTCGGCGGTTAACGTTCAAAATACGTTGCAAACCAAAAGAAAAGGTATGGTCGGAGGTGTTCCTTGTTAACATTTTTTACCCTGAATGACTGGAAAATCTCTTTAAACTTTTAAGTACCCTATCTGTGTTTGTATTCCGATTTAGGTCTCACAACATCATCTATCATTAACCATTTGCAAAGGGTAGAATAATAAAGTGTTTCTTCTCATTGCCTGTTTCTGCAGGAATCGCTTAGTCGGGTGTGCTTCATTCGTATGATTAAAACCCCTCTCACTAGAATAGTTTGGAACAGAAAGAAGCTATACCGTATGGGAATGGGAATAAAGTGTCCTTGAATCAAATTAAATGGCTTTGAGTAAATCCGACTGCATTTTTGTGAAATCAGTCCACGCAATATTGGTTCTTGGTCTCATATTCCCACTCAATTGAATTAGATATTGAAAATAAATTACCCTGACATTTTATTTACTTAAATATTATTCTTACACAACCTTTAAATTATGCTCAATCGCTATTTGTAATAATTGAAACAAAATACGAAAAAAAAAGTATTTGGTTACCCACAAACTGATTTTCATAATTCAACGACTGAAACTTGTGCATAGTGATTAATAAAAAAATATAATTTAAAAAAACCCGACTGACTGTAAAAAATAATTAAAAAGATTAAAGACACTTTCAAGTACATGTAACAAATTGATAATCGAAGACTACCTACACAATCCGACAAAAATATGCGCAACCTCCGAATGCCAATTAGTTATACTTGAAAGTGTCTTGTTTTAATATTTTTAAATCTTTTTTGCAGTCAGTCGGTTTTTTTTTTGTTTCTTTAAATTAATTTTCTTATTATTATTTATTTTTTAATTAGTATTTTATATAATAATAATTATTTGTTTAGCCTATGACACTCCGGGAAAGAATGCCAATTTAATGACAACTCACCCTTCAAAATCGGTCAAGCCGCTTGGGCTACAGGGCGCCACGTAGGAACGTACATAGGATACTCGCGAAACACATAACCTCCCTCTGTCCAGTCGGGTAAAAATTTTAGTTTAGGTCAAAAATTGCTTAGGTCGCAGATGTCGGGAGTAAAAACTGCTACAACTTCTGAAGCGCTATGGGTTTTAGAAATTTCACTTGACTTTGATTTCCCTTTTTAACCCAGCTCGGTTAGATTTGTGTGAGTTTGAAAAAGGTGGTCTAAAACTAAACTTGGTAATTAAATCACCGCATGGCAAAATCTGTTCAATGAATTATTTCGGAAACTCGTTCAATAATAAAGTTTGGTTAATTTTTGACAAACAAGTTTGCCTTCAATTAATAATATTTACCAGCAATTATTGTGGCTCTACACCTTTATCAAAAATAAATAACTTCACATGGAGCACTACTGGCTTTTACCTCACAATATGCTAAAATTTCTCACAATCATGTATATTGAGGGACGACTTTCCTTTCCTATTACGTATGCTAATGCGAACCATTTCTAAACACGAATATTATCATCTTTACTTCCGTTAGCGGCCTCTTTAACATGAAATGACACTGAACCTACACTCGTATTTTTATTCCGAAGTTATTCGAATTTCACTAGCTGTATGAATATGAAATCATTTATCATAAATACCAAACGTAGGTATGTTGATTAAATCTGTCTACTCACAAGCCAATCGGATTCAGAGTAAAAGAAATCTGTTGTGGCAGGTTTTTAGAAATTTCGTCTATAATAAACAAAGAACTATCAACAAAAATACCCCCAACACAAAGAAGAGGGCCGCCCACAAAAATGCAGGCCCGATCGATTATCAGAACATAGAGAGAAAACTAGTTCCATTTAGTAAGAAAATGATTTATGCTCAAAGCGTTTCATTGTGGTGTTGAAATTTCTCTTTATTTGTTGCAAAACAGCTGCGTGTGTATAAAATTGTAGATTCTCTAAATTTATATTTATTTTGTTTTATAATTATTTACAGTGTAACATGTAGCGGCGGCTGAAAGAAAAAAATTCCAAAATGAAAATGAGACAACAAGTGTTCACACAAATTACTCTTAAACGCTATAAATAAAAATTGACAATATTTATTTCAAATAAGAAAAAAAAAAGTAAATGCATTTATTTCTGTTTTAAGAATTAATACAGCATGCGAGCGACTGCAGTGAACACAGCAATAGTGAAGGCAATTGGTCCAGTTGCTGTTGAACTGTTGCACAAGTTGTCTGTGCAAACATCACAGGAGATTTGTTTAACGTACGGGAGTGTGGGGTCCGATTGACAACCCGAAGATGTTGCCTTAACATCACCGAAGTAGCAGTTGCGGACAACGTGTTTAACTCCGCTCACTGAAAAGATGAAATAAAAAAATCCAATTAATTGAGGTTAAGGATATCTAGTCAGGGAAATTTAAATCAATCTTAGATTGTTGGCAAATACGGTAGGATAAAACTTAATAAGTATAGTAGTTTCCGTGTTAATAATAAATGTTTTCTGAGGGAAAAAATCAAAGAAGTCAAATGGAGGCATGCACTGATGGTAAAAGTTGCAATAAAATTTGGGTACAGTGGCAACGCTAGCCCAATATTTTGCATAACTTTTTTATGTCAATGTTCAATGCAATTGTTTGTCATCTTAAAGTATATCGACCAACTGGAATTTGTTTATGGTACTATTGCTTTTTTTTCCCACAATTGTATGAATATTTTTTGTAGAAATTCAAAGCAATTTATTTACTGTCATGAGACGGGAAATCGGTGTCCACATAAATGCATGCATTCCTCCAGTTTTTATGATATGTGTATACAATATACTACAGGTACCTTCAAATAGATTTTTAAAAAGAAAAAAATCTTTTAAAACGATTATTTCCTTCAGCAATAAAAAGAGACAAATTTTAAATTCAACTTTCTTCGCACTCAAGATCATTACAATCTGATTGTAAATAATAGCCGCCCCTTATAATTCAGAAAAACTCGATACCAAAGTCTGTGGGATGGGAAGCACCTCGAAGTGAAGGCGCGCACTTTCAAAATTCCACACTTGCTGGATTAAATTAGTGTTCCGAATACCGGTCATGTGTCAAATGCCAGATCTTTTCTGTAGTTCGTACAGTGACTTAAACGTTGACAATTATTACTCGTGTTGAGTACCAATTATAAGAGCAAACCGAATAGGAAGTAAGAGGAAATGACCGATTTCACAGCCTTACACATAGACTAATGAATTTGATTAGACGTACGATGTGACTTCATGGCTTAAACTTTCCCTTGGACTGTCTAATTAGATTAATTCACTAATTTGAATTTCCATGATGAAAGTGATGCAGCCATGCGACTGCATCGGCAATAAGGTCGAGGGACTAGTGAAAGTTGTTTATGTGGTTTGTAAATGCTGAAGAAAATTAAAAGAGAGACAGCTAAGTAGGGAAATCTTTGACACAAGATTCTTGTTGATCAAGTATAACGTTTGTTAATATCCCAACTTAAACTAAGAGCAAAGAAATTATGATATTTAACCGAGTTCCACTTGATTGTCTATATGACAGCAATTAAGTAAAAGCTTCAAGCAATTGAAAAGAACGAAATAAATATCCATATCCAATACATTCCTGTAGAAAACAACAGCAGGAATTCGCTTTCACACTTGAGTTAAAAATAAAAAATGATCAACATGCACAGCATTGCGGGAAAACAAAACGATTTGTAATAGTGAACTTGGCGTAATGTCCTACCTAATGAATCTCGCTCTTAACTGAAATGTTCGATTGGAAACAAACAAATAAAAACATCAAACGCTCAGAAAAACATTGAATCCTGCAATACACATAGGGCCTTAGCAATAAACATTTTTAGTTTCGACTCTAAATTTAAGTAGTTTACAGTGGCTATATTTTTCATATAAATTTCGCAATTGTGAGCTTCCGTAAATTTAAAGTCGAGACTAAAAATGTTTATTTCTAAATATTTGAACGTATTTCTTAATACATAAATACAAATTTTACTTATATCGCAAAGAGTGTGTTTATTAACAGATGAAAAATATAACACTCAAACTTGGTAAATAAACAAATTAGGGGCAA
This sequence comes from Cheilosia vernalis, assembly GCA_949126925.1. Taxonomy (NCBI): domain Eukaryota; kingdom Metazoa; phylum Arthropoda; class Insecta; order Diptera; family Syrphidae; genus Cheilosia; species Cheilosia vernalis. The sequence continues at coordinate 13,066,859 of OX421362.1, forward strand.
AGTAAAAATACATAGGGTAACTTCGGGCATTATGGCGCACAAAATTTCAATCTGAAATAACTTTTCTACGAACAACATTTTTTAATTATTTTATTTTTTTTAAATAAACTAGACAAAACAGTAACATAAATATATTTAATAAAAACAATAAATCAAATTCATTAACTAAAATTAAATTTATTTAAAAATAGTTTATAAAAAAACCATATTGCCCTACATGCGGGCAATATGGCGACTAGCTTTTGTTTTTTTATTTAAACGCCCATATCCATCGCAGGGGTTTCTGAAAACAGCGCAGGAGTCGTGGGACCACTGTCCATAAAGGACATGCTGCATCCACTCGTCCCTTTTGGTTGTAGTGGTGTAATCTTCACCACATCCAGCGCAAATGTTCTCCCCAAAATCTTCGACCACACCCGACTCGTTGGCTAGCTGGATCTCAAGATTTTCTAGAGAATTATATAGTATGCATAACAAAATACAACTTTGCAAAACAGAACACAAAGAAAAACAGGAAGAGACGAAGGACATCGGTATGAAACTATAATTTACATGAAAACTTCATAAGGCGCGGGTGCGCCATAATGCCCTTACAGCACCTGCGCCATATTACACAAAAATCACTTATTCACAACACATTAAAAAAAAACTTAGTTCTCTTTTTATTTCAAATCTTTGCCGTTACACAACAAAACTGAAACTGTATTCTGCATTCCACTCTTCACACCGAAAACCTGCGTTGTATACTTACCGAGAAAAACGAATCCAAACACAAAGCGAAATTATAAAAAACCAAAATCAAACAAATTTTTTTTTTGTTTTTATTTTTTTGTTCAGCGAAACTCGTCGTACCGACTGTCTATGTTTACTGCGCACGTGTTCGGCAAAGATTGAAGTTTCTGTATTATTTTAATTTTAATTAGAGTTTGGGAAGTATGATATTTGCGAGGTGCGCCATAATGCCCGGTGCGCCATAATGCCCGAAGTTACCCTATTTGAGTTTTTAATGAGTCCGCCTACGTGCTAAAGTTTGCATTTGTCTTAAAGCAATTAACATGCATCCGAAGATGAATGGCGGCTATTGAGCATTATTGACGTTATTTATGACAGTTCACTATGTCAGATCAGATTAGCATTCACGTGAATCGGAGTGACTTTAATATTGAAAATGAGTCAAAGAAAAATGTGTTCAATGTTGGAGGGTGATGTCACAATTGATGACTGAAATTTCAAGTAAGCAACTGGCAGGTACTTTATATTTTCAAATTGTTAGCACACAACATAAAAAAAAAAAGATTAAGATCAACAACAATTTTTTTTAATTGTGCATGAAATTGTGTAAAATTGCGAAAGCTTTGCTATCTTCACTGGAAAATTCGTGAGCTCTGGTAAATGCGCGGACACAGTCGCTGTAACATTTTCCAGTCTCAAATTTTAGTCTCGACTTTAAATAATTCAATTAAGCTCAGAATCGCGAAATTAGTATAAATATAGCCACTGCGCGATACTAACAACAATTATCTTACGAACTCACAAAGTGAAATTTTTCATATAAAACTGGCGGACCCCAGCCTGCTCTGCTAGGCGTTAAAATGTTATTTTTATCCAACTTTTCCGGAGATTTTCCCCAAAATTTTCTTTCGTAAGAACCTTTCCTGACAATTAATATGAACATCTGAAAAAAATTGAGCCAAATCGGCCCAGCCGTTCTCAATTGATAAATTACCTACTATATACATTTTTAACACCAATTTTATATACATAATCAAGACTACCAATTGAGATTTACGAAAAAAACGTTAGGTAAGTGTGAAATTATTATTTGTGTAAGGCTCACAGTCAACTACTAAAATTTAGATTCAAAACTAAAAATGTGTGGTTTATTTAAGCATGACCGTCCCAGAGTGTCTTTTCCACTCTCGACCTCATAAAACATATTCAATTACAAGCAACAGAAAATGTAGAAAGATGGATTGAGATAATAACAAGCAATAAAAATTTTAAAATAATGATTGACATTCCAATAAAATGTTTTTTTTTTAATTCATGACGATAAATATTCATTTCGTGGTCGTAGAACAGAGCCTTTCGACTTTTTTCCTGATTAGCTAAAAGTACATGACCCAAATTCAAATGGATAAACGTCTACTACCAGATAAACGTGGGCCAACGGAGTGTGTTCTATATAAACCAGGTAATAAGATATTCTACTCAAAGTAGAAACTGTTGAAGTGAAGAAATAAAACTTTCTCGCAACAGGATTTGGATAACCATTATCTACATTGTGTCTGAAAGCAAGTAAGGCAAAAGTTTTCAGAAAAAGAAACACCCAAATATATCTCTAAGTGGTTCCTGTGAATCCAAACAATTATAACCAGATTTTTGTTCAAATATGGACTTGTTAGTTACCGGCAACGATTTCCCTGCTAAACTAAACCCCAAAAAGGATGCCTCAAAATAATAAGTTCCTCTCTACACGCAATAAAAAAATACGAGTTCAAGCGAATTCTGTCCGATATGGAGCTCTGAGCCAACTAGCTACTTGTTGCCATCTAAAAGTGAATTATGTCAGCTACATTCAATTTAATTTTTTAATCTATACCGACAAATTTAATATTCATATTATTCACAGCCACATACCTATTCGGTTGCTTATCAAATTTCTGAGGGAAGCTAATGTACCTAAATTATTCTGTAACTACCGATTGGCATGTAGAAGCACGCTTATAGGAATTTGTCCCTTTCCATGTTAACCGACAAATTGTTCTAAAAACTAAATTTCTAATGGGAGACCCCACCTATACGAATGGGACACATCGTCACCGCTATAAATGATGAACTTGAAATTTTCGAAAGCCGGTATCGTCATTTTATTCTAAGAACGACCATAAGTGGGTGCGACCGGCCACTTCAGTGTTGTAAAAATGTAAATAAAAAATTAGAAAATTTTACAACGCAATTTATTACGAGAATGTGCTGTTGTTAATGTTGTTAGCTTTCGTCACGTGATGGTGATATAATGCAGCACCATCAATACAACGATGATATCAGAATCACAGGTTGATAGGAGCTTGTGAAGTGTGAATCATTCGAATTTTTAAGGTGGCCTAGAAGTCGATCCTATATATTTATAAGGCGTTTTTCTTTTTTAGTTCAGAGCACAACCTGAACTGTATACAAAAAGTTCGTGTTTCTATTTTAGCTCAGACACTTCAGAGCTCGAATTTGTATTTCTTTTTTCGCTCAGAGCATGATCAGAGCGCGCTCTATGAGCTCAGAATAAATTGACTGAGCATCCTGAGTAAAAAGATGAGTACACTTATACATGCACACTTCCAGTCACATTTGAAGGACAAAAAAAAAGGAAAAACAAAACATCCTCTGAACGCTCTGAGCACGCATGGTTCAGAGCGCGCTCATAATGCTCGAACTCTGTTCAGTGGTCAGCTCTGAACTAAAAAAGAAAAACGCCTATAGAAAGTCAACTTCACGTAGATATACAGATAATGAATTCAGGATGAACCACTGGGAAAAATAAGCCGAAAGCTGCCTTTTTCGTTATTACCACAGCCAGACAGCTTAAATATAACTATAGGAGATATAAATATATAAACGGTCCATAACTGCACACCTCTTTCATCTTTTATGAAAGGAAATTATGTTTTTATCTCTATTGCCTCTAGTCTTAGTGTTACAATGAAAATCGCTAAAATGAATCCTAAACATAAAGAATTCACGAGGAGACCAGCTTCAATTCTAATTTATTAGTGTCTCTAAACTGATTGGGAGATTTCGCCCAAATCAGTCTTGAAAGAGTCCTATTTCTCAGGCTTTGATCGCCTGGTTCGATTTTAGTTTATATGAAGGCTGCACGGGCTTTTCCAACCATAGTCATCGAATCGTTTAAGAACATGGACCTGTACCCCAATTATCAAATTCCGCACAACATAATTCGTATACGAGCAAATCCGCCTGAAATTTTCGCATAGGAAAAAATTGGTAGTAGCTGTTCAGGTTTGTTTTTACCTGTGGGAAAATTATATTCACCTTTCGAATAAGGTAGAATTTTACAGCGTCATGTTAACCATTTTGACAGGTTGTGAAAAAAAAAAACATATTCAAATAAAGTTGGCTGGGAATTGTTGTTTTCGACTGACCAAAAAAAGAAGTACTAATGTATGTTTAAAGAGCATTTATGGGTTTTCGCAGTGGCTACTTTGGGCGATATGAGCTCAGCATTTGTTCAATTCTCAATGAAGTTAGGCGAAATCGAAATATACCGAACTGTCCGAGAGCCCCGAGACTGCTTTGAAGAATGACATTATTTCCGAATGCATATTGATGTCAATGCGAAGGGATGTCATTCAATAAATGCTTTCATTTACATTGTTTGATTTATTTTAACTTATCTTTTATTTTCTCACACACAAATCAAAAAACAATCCATTTTTGATGTATCCAACTCATAATTCCGTATACGATATGCAAATCCGCATGGAAAACACAGACGAGTAACATTCGAAGAGAACTTCTCGTATGCGGATTTCGAGAATTGAAATCTTCAGTTTTTCGCATCGCATCGGAGATTTTGGCAGATAAACGTATGCGAGAATTTTTGAGAATTTTTGTCCTTAAGCTTTTAGTCACTTCGAGAGATATTTCTATGGCAAATAGCAACGCAAGGAACTTGTCGCAGCGAACCATGGTGCTTTTAACATGAAGATGTCAAGCTTGACAGTTGTTTATTCCACAGTAAAAGAGCGAAAACAAAAACACCAAAGAAATGGAAGACACCTTATTTGATATTTTATGCATTCAAAAAGGTACTCCTGCAAAGTGTCAAAATGAGATTTGACTCAGTGACAAAGTGATCTTTAAGCTGCAGGTCTTTTGATTTTTTTGAGTTCAAACTATCGAGCGATCAAAATTCCAGTTGTTGGTTATATTCAATATGTGCTAAGAAAACGGTGTCTAGTTTGATGTATGCAGCACGAGCTTCCCTAATGCTTCGGATAGAAAGACAAAAATTGTCGATGGTGACTGGGGTTTAAAAAGTCTAGTGGATAATCTAGTTTTACTGGTGAGAGTTTGAATGAGTATAGACGCGAAATGTACCCGGCGATTTCATTAAAAAATCGATTATGGTAAATATTCGATGGCAAGCCAACTGGATAACTTTTTATGTCACTTAAGCCTTTTGGATATAACTGAGAATTTGCTTGTTATAAAAACACCAAGGCTACAGCCCTTTTACGAGATGCAAAGAAGGAAAGTCTGACATAAATACCAATCAAGTGACCAAGACTCTTATCATTTTTTAGAAAGATTTCCTGATAGAGCTGCCGAGTAATTTCTGACTCCTCATTTTCATTTTCAGATGATTTAAATTTTCTTCAGTCACTAAACGTATTTACTAGTGAATATCTTTACCAATAGGACAACTTTGATTTTACAAACTCGACCTGAATCCGATTATCTATTGCAGCAGTCTTGCACCTTTCATCTTCCATGCCAAGAAAGTTCTGTCAAATATGGGTAAAGAAATTGAACTCATACTTTTCTAGCGACTTAATGAGAGTAATATTTCAAAGTAACGACTTATATACGAATCTAAAGATCTACACATTTAATTTACTTCGCAATTCAAATTTAATAAAAGATAAGATTAAGATGAGGTGGCGCTTTCTTATCTTCTTAACGATTTTGTTTTACTTTCCCACGTCAGAACGTCAGAGTTAGGAATTCGAACGAGGAGACCTCTACTAAAAAAAGAGCTCTGCTAAAACAAAATAAACAAAATATATAAGAAACTAGCAAACCCGACGAACTCCGTTTCGCCACCAGATGGCTTCGTTTTTAGTAACATTTCGTTTGAGGATTAAAAGATGAAGAAAAATTATTATTTTTTTCTTGTATTTATTTCATTTCACATCAAGATTACAAAAATGAAGTGTAATTTAGTTGAACTTCTCTAAGTAAAAAATGAAAGTGAATCCAACTGAGAAAACTACAGAGCTGCGATAGCCCTACTAAATGCGCCACCTCTTTTTTATGAAGGCACATCAACTGCTACTTTTGTGGATACTATGACCAAAACTATGGCGTGATACCTTCATTTACATGGGTACAGCACATTAACATAGCTGCCGTAACCAACAAAAAATATTTGAAGACATCCAAGTTAGCTATCAGACCCGCGTAAAGAGCTGTTAGAACCTCCTCACAGAGCTAATGCGAACGCATTGGAAGCTATCACAGCTTCTCAACAGATTTGTGATGCCCATATACAGAGCTGTCAGAACCTCATGAGAGGCTGCCACAGCCGCTGAAAAGATGTGTGGTAGCTAAATGCAGAGCTATCAGAACCTCATGAAGGCTGTCGTAGCCTCTTAAAACATTTGTACTTCCCGTATACAGAGCTGTCAGAACCTTATGAAAGGCTGTCACAGCCGCTTAAATGTTTTATGGTAGCCACATGCAGAGCTGTCAGATCCTAACAGAGCTGTCACAACCTCATAGGGTGGTTATGAACCCAAATGGGAAGTTGAGATACCCTATTCCAATACCTACAAGCTACAACTCTTAGAAGCCTTACAAGCCCCTTATACTTAGCCTGGCTTCCTTGGAAATTTGGAAATCTCGACTCGGTTAATACCTGATCGTCCTTATCCGTTGTAGCCTTTACCGTTATCTACGTAATATAAAAAATATAAATAATAATTCAAAAAGAATCAATACCCTCTTTTCTAAAATGCATAAAAAAATTTAGAGCAGTTTAAAAATAAATTTAAAACTCTTACCTGGTGAAATTAATAACACGTCTGTTCAGCACGATTTCTTCGGTACTAATAGCAGTAGAAACGAAGAAAGAGGATTGTTTAGGCCAACACAGAGCTGTCTTAGCCGCATGTCAGTTGTTATACCTAGACACGACTCAGTTCTCACTTACTCTACGAGCCAGAACAACCTTACCCTAAGTAGAACTGCACAGAAAAGAGCTATCATAGCCCTATGGCAGTGCTGGTACCGTAACGACTAGGTAACGTAGTTGATAAAAGGTTCTTGTAAACAAGCATAGCATTATTTACGGGTACAGGACCTTGGTCAACGGTGTTCACACCCTATCCAAATTAAGTTCGTTAACAACCGCGCCTTAAAGAGCTATGGTAACTCTTTGTTGGCTACAATAGCCTGGATTTGGGGATGACATCCAAGATATGGGTAAGTTTGCCAAGTTAGGGGCATAGGAAACAGATTTTCGGGTTTGGTACCCATATTTCTAAATTTAGTTTTCTCAGTGAAGTAAATACTGAATCGAAGCGTTATACGTGTCCGCAAATTATCCGTTTCATTGAAGTGCTCTTTGGTAAACCACATTTTTTGTTTTTTGGTCTGACGTTAACACAAATAAAGCGGATGGTTTCCCAACTCGTGAATACGCAACGTATAGCTGCCCATGTGAAAACAATGATTTTCTAAATGAAAAATTGCTTGCAACTGTTCAATAATTCGTCTCTTTAACTGTTGTGTTCCCTGTATATTGCACCGCACATTCAGCTGATCCACCATCGACGAAATGAAATATATTTGCAGAAATTGATGCGGTTCATCTGGTGTTGGCTGACCTGGTGAACTTCGTACCACCTAATTTTTATCTATTTGAAGCTTTTTTTTCGATTTAAACTTAGTTTGGTGATTAAATAAAATTTGTTAGTAATTCAAATTAATTCACTGCCTTTTATTTTCCTGTAAAATAGATGATATTAACATTCAATGCAAAGATTTGTAGTAAAAAATTGCAGTTGTTTGAATTCGAATGGTAAGTCCGTTGGAATCATCGGGATGCGTGGAATCAAAACATCTTCTCCTCTATATTCAGCGGTATGCCCGGAAAAACACGTCGAATGATCTCTTCCTTAGAATCGGTCATGTGGCAGAAATCAGTGGGCAAAGTGATAAGTCCGGTCGAGATATCAACTGCAATCTTTTCATTACCAATGTCCAACAATTGCTTCGAAAACACATCTGCAGTTTGATCTCGTCAATCGGAGTGTCTTGACATGAAGCCACAAATTTGATGCTTTCAAGCACGCATTTAGTTCGTCAGCTGCAATTGATCGTGGGAAAACTGGAAGAGTCTCCCGAAAATCACCGGATAATACAACCATGGCAATTCAAAAAATGTTTTGATTGACACGAAGATCTTTCAACGTCCTGTCCACCGCCACCATTGACCTTTTGTGGGGCCATCGTACATTCGACCCAATGCCAATCGATCAATTTGCATCATTGTAAAATCTTCGCATTTTTTCTTCGATTTTTCAAGAATGTGTCTGGTTGATTTGCATGTTCAGTGGCAATATCAATGCTGAATGTGCAGTTCGGTAGCCTTCTAACAAAGTTGCTGTTATTCCAGATGAAGCCAATGCCACGGCAACTCATGCTGCGATCAAATCCGTACCTCCGGGAGCACCCAGAAAGTAAATGCTACCAGTTCTTTTGTTCACAGCTTCCATCAAAGAGTCATACGCAATCATTTGTTGTCGATTCAATTGCAGAACATGTTTACGAACTGCTTCGGCTATTGCTGCAGTATCGTATTGTTTTGTTGTTATCTTTGCAATTCGTGGTTGAATGCATCCTGTATTGGACGATTAGGTGATATCATGCCTAACTGCGCACTTTATTCGCCATCAATAAACACTAACTCTAAAAGAAATGTTTGTAACTTTAACAGCCTAGAAGAAAACTAACCACACCTATCAACTTGGTTCGTAAGCCTTCTCCCTTCACTCTCCACACCGGTACCGAAGGTGTTATGGTAGCTTTGAGCTGCCCTCCCCATAACCCTACTCACGAATGAGCATAGTACCATGATTGTTACTCATTCATTTTTCGTAACAACCCCTTCGTGAACACTCAAAACGCTCAGAAACTCCTGTTGCCTGTCATCATTGTCCTCGTCATCTCAATCACCCCTCCATTTGAACTTACCCACCTATTCAAATGCAAGGATATTGAAAATAGGTACTTCCCAAACAAAAATGATGGATACAAACAAATCAAAGCATCTACTTCATTTCAAAAAGTTACTTAATGTAACATAGTAAACATAAACAAACTTATTAGGTAGCTAGCTATATCGTAGGTATATATTAAAAAATAAAGTTCATAATTTTTGACAACAACAATTTGCTTGGAAAATCATTAAAATAATTGACAACAACAATATTGCTTTTAAAATTTAAAATATTTTTTTTTTGTATTTGAAACTACTCGATTTCTATCCAGTTTATATTTTTTTCAAAGTGCATTTCCCCATGAAAAACGAAATATGTGCCTACAACGCCAACTGTTGAGAATTTTTCGACTTTTCTTTTTTCATAAACCATCCCTGATCTAAGACTAACAAAACAAAATAAAAATCATTCAAATCGGTTAAGCCGTTCTGGAGTTATATCGTCAGGAAGGAAAACCCGACTTATTTTTATATAGTAGATAATCGACTCATTTATCACTATCAATTCGCAAACGAATGTTGCATTAATGACTTTTTGGAATAACTCAACGTCGAAGCATTTTATTCTTCCACTGAAAAGTGAGGAATTTTAATAAAACCCGATAGCTTTAGCTAAAAGCGTCTACCACTAACACTCGACGATCTCAAACGGACCGATCGTAAATAACGAAATTGAAAACACCATTAAATAAAAGTAATGTGCCTGGGAGGATCGGACGTGCTTATTCCTGTTCCACCTTCATTATCGACGTCCTTAATATATTTCCTTTTTTGCGATTTCCTATGACATTTGTCGGAATTGACCAAATTGGCATTTGCTTAATTTTCTCGCTGTCACAATTTATCCAATTACCAAAATGATCCGCTTCATCGTTAAATGATGTCATCGCATGATGAAAAGATACAACCGCTTAATGGTGTTAATTAAATTGTCTTTCGGGAAATTAGAAAAGCCAAACAACATATCGACAGCGTAGTTTCAGTAACTGCAAGCGCTTGAGTCATACTAGGTGTGTTTCGAATATCAGTCAGATTCCTTAAAAAAACTTTCGCTCGTGTGAACTCAAATGCACATGCGGGTACTTAAAATTGGAATGCATGTCAATGTGGTGACGAATTCCTTATTTTACAGCTATTCGCTCATTCCGTTTGGTTAGCCCTTCTCTCCACAAAATGTACTACTGCTTTGCGATGTTTTTACGAGATGAAGTCACTTCTTCGAGTAGTATACAAAAAAAAACTTGAAACACTTCACCTCCACCTTCCACTGGAGCGAATAATTTTGAACAAGAAACCGAAACCACTTGAATCGACCGCCAAAACTCTAAATACAATTTTTCACTTTCGTTTTTAAAATAGAACGAATTTGTGTTGTGGCACACACCCCATCCCATGCTGCATTACGTCAACCATTCCAACGTATTAATAGACCTCAAAACGTAATGGTAATTTCGATCATCTTCGCATCCAGAAAAGAATTCATCGTCTTTATACAATACTCGGATACTCCCATTCCAAACTACGTCGTATTCAAAATTTAGTCACGGATACATGACATCATAGTATTTTATACGAGTTGAAACTCACCTTCATTGACGGTCTTCATGCAGCCAGTGGCGTTTTTGATTGGCAACAGGCTCTGTAAGAACCTTGGCACTGGTACCCTAGAGCAGTCGGCCTTGTGGATACCATCGCTGTCGAAGTCCGCACCGCATTTGTTTTCGAGCGCGGATTCGCATTGGTAACAACTGATGGCGTAGGCTGCAAGCAAATAGATACACAGAAGGTTACCACAGGTTACTTTCGTATTTATGTAAAAGTTAAAAGCGCGATGCTCAACAAGTCTAATAATGGCGGCATTAAAACTCACCCGAAGAGGCCAAGGCAGCTAGGGTGGCGAGGATTAAAACACTTTGTTGAACGGAAACCATTTTTACGGATAGGTAGTTGTTTTCGAATTTAAAACACGACGACGGTTGACAGATATAATTACACAAAAATTGACGAACTCAATGAACTAAAATATTATCTCAACAGGCGACTGCTAGTAGTGGAGCGTCTTGTACGTTACTTGGTTGGATCTCAACTGAGCGTGTTGTTCATGTTTTTGTTTTGTTTCTCCATTGGAGGGATGCCAGTTGCCAGTTGGATTGGTATGTCTATGTAGTATGTTCGGCTGTTTTGTGACATGTACGTATGAGAGGTGTTTCTGAAATTCTTAGTGTTGCTGTTTGGTGTAGTTTAAGTACGTTTTCCTCTGAAAGGGAGTGTAGGTTAATTCTAATTTATATACACACACGCTGGATAATTAATGAGTGAGCAGAAGCAAATTAACAAAATAAAAGACAAAGACGGGTACGTTTGCCATATAGCGCACTTGTTTGATGAAGAAATTAAGTACTGGAATATCAATCACTAGGTGTCATCTGTTATTAGGCAAGATGCCGCGGAATACCAGACCGCATGTAGAACCACCCACAATAGAGAAGTAGTATGCAGGGCTAGCCGAAATAAATTAAGCAAAGTGGATGTGAAAGGTTATTGGAATCTTCATTGTTTAATGAGATTATCTCTCGACATGCAATGGAGGATGATTGCATCTGTAATTGGACTCAAAACTGGATAGCTATATAGACTTGTTCTATGATCGTTAAGGAAAATATAATCGGAGGGCTACTTTTTGGGTTAATGATCTACAGATCAGTTAAAAATGCATGTATACCTTCAACACGAAAACCGGATCTATTATATTTGGGATCGTTGTTGGAATGAGTTATTTAATACACAAGCTTGATGTGATTTCTTTTGTATCCTATCCAGATGCTTCTTTATTTGGGTTTATGGGGTTTTTGGTCATATAACCATTAGGTTATAATGAAATGGGTGGCTATTACTTTTTATATCCATTAAGATTACCTCCCCCGTTTGTGAAAAACATTTACCCTGTGATCAAAAAGAAGAGGTCTTAAGGAGCTATAGACTTTTTTGGATGTCATTTCCCTCATAAACATCAGTTTCAAGTTAAAACCCTGAGTACCAAACTGATCACGTATACTCAATCCGCTGCCCCACATCTTGCGGGGGTTCTTGAATTACAAGTAGTATTTAACTGCCTTAAGAAACCGTGTTTAGATTTTATTTTAAAATAGCTCGATCTCCCTCTATATCTCTTAATAATATGAATAGATTTTTGAAAAAAATATAATTCATGCAAAATTGTTAAATAATATTTTTTTAGCATAAAATCTATTACCATCGTACCATTTTAGAGACAACAGCAACTCTCGTACCAAATATAATAAACTAACCTCCTAAATATTCATAGCACATTCGCTAAACATAGAACAAAAATAATTCTTGATACTAAACATCATGGATAGAAGTTGTGTACCTACCACACACTATTTGTATGGGTTGGGACAGTTTTTTGATGGTATGCGGAGTGTAGTTTATTGGGGTATAGTAATATGTTAATTAACAATCCGCTGAGAATTTTTTAATCACTATTCTTAGAGGGGAGCCCTTAAATGCAAACCAACCAGAAACACGCATTCACGCGGTTTACAGTCCGAGAAATGATGAGTACTGTGGTTGGGGTATGATGATTTGGGAGAAGTGAAGAAATTATTTTTTTATTGCGACAGTGTGTCGTCTGTGAAACTATAAGTTGTAATGTTTTATTTCTGACGCCTTTTAGCCATGTCAGGTGAGTATTTCTTTGGCTAGATCATTGCTTATTCTTGCACTGGAAAAAGTCATTTGGTAATTTTTGTGAGAATTTCATTGAAAGATTTTTAAATGCCGTGCTAGTGAAAGTGTTTTTAGGACTCTCTCTCTTCATTTATTCCACGAAGCGTAGTTAATTTTCTCATTTTTACCCATTTCACATTATTTAAATTCCCTTCAGAATCCCTCGATACCTTTTTGCGAAAAATATCGAATTTTTAAAGTAAAATTTGTATTACACGAAAAAAAATAATATTAAATTAACCTTAAGTATTAAATCGAGATTGTTAACATTACTATTCTTTGTGGTAGTGGAACATTTTCATAAAAGACATTTTACATGAGGAATGGACACCTTTTCATGGTGAAATGTAGATGATTGAAGAAATTGCTGCAAAAATCTATAGTTTGAATGTTTTTTTTGTTAGATTCGTGAAAATCTTTAATCCACTTTTTAGACATAGAATGTCTGAAAGTCCTACAAAAAGTTATAAGTCCCACGATATAACAACACTGAGTAGTGATAACTTTTGGTCTTCACTTTGGTTGCCGAATTTATATGCAAAATTTGGCAACAGGTAGGTACCGAAGGTCTTTAATTTTTGAATCGAAATCAGAAATTATTGTTGAAGAGCCATTTAAATAATACGAATAAATAATTACGACTTGGGTGACGATTTATTTAACAGAGACGAGAGCGTGATCCGATTTTTTTTGGACACATAATTATGGGTCATTCCGTAGCTACGTACGATGGAAATTTGACAGCCGACAACGGCCATTTGAAAGTATTTTGCTGTCTTTATGTTGCGGCATAATCAACATTTTGCAATGGAGTGCTATGAATGAATGTGAAAATGGAATGATCCGCTGTTCACGACCAACTGTTCATTTTAATAATTTCCATGGTTACAGCAACAGTTGGAACTCGTACTATTGTTGTAAACCGTGGAAATCAAAGAACTAATAGATCATGTGAGTATAATAAACAAAAAAATTCATGGTGAATTATTTTCTATACAAAAACATAAAAAGGTTCTGTATTTTGGAAGTTGTTCTTTATTTGTTTTGTATTTGATTTCAATTTTTAAAAACATTAACGTCAACATTAAGAATGAACAAAATCATCATAAAACGAGCAAGTAATTTAGTTAAGTTTCTTTTACTTAAGATTCTTTTAACCGGGACATTCTATTAACCGGCATGTTTTATATATACATTTATTTTCTATTCATTTCCAATTAGTAACTCTACTAACCGGCATATACCCTATTATCCGTAATAGAAACAAAACATTTCGTGTATGTGTTTACTAGTTCTTCGTCATAATGTTGTAGTTTCTTTCATCGTTAATTTAATGTTTGTTTTTGTTTTATAAGATACAGAAATAAGTGTCATAAACTTAGAGCTATTTTTATGAACTTAGGGAAAAATCTATTGTCCGGGATTTTTGATTATCCGTTATGGGCTCGGTCCCAGACATTCCGATTAACGGACTGTACTTACTATTTGAATAATTGAAAACTGTGTTGAATATTCTTTTCTTTTTTTTTCTATTGTCTATTATTGGGAATTCTAAAAATGGTCAACGTAGCTATACATTAAATACAACTTGTTTGAAATAAACTTAAGGTACGATTATTAACTACTGCGGTTAATGAGCGTCCCTTATATATATTTTTTTTTTTTTTTGACTACTCCTCTATCAGAACTGGGAACAATTCAAATAGAGTCATTATATGGTTTCGTATGGCCGCTTGAATCATAAGTACTTCGGCGGATATTTATAATATTGTGACTTACTAGATGTGACAATTTTGTCATCGGTGACTTATATATTGCTCACAAATAAATACCTAAGAACTGTGGCACTTTGCGGTTCTCTTATCTGGTCGATTCCGGTTTGAGTAAGAAGATGCTTACTCATTCAAAGTAAATTAAGGTAACAACCACATCTGCGGATTTTTGAAACAAAAGTTTTCGAAATGAAAATTCTGTTAAAATACAAGCAAGGCATCTTTTTAACCCGTCAACTCGATAATGAAATAACTTGAATAAACACCACACTTAGGTCGAATGCTTTTTCAGCGAGTTTCCTTTGATTACGTTTTGATTGAACCTCCCTTTGGGGCTTATGCACATGAACCTATTCGTTGCAAAAAAAAGCTGATCAGATTGAATTTCTTTTTTTTCAGTGTAAAAATAAACCAGTTTAAAACGTTCAACTAGACCGTGAAAAGAAAAACTGTGGGCAGCTTTAGCAAAGTCTTGAATTACGCATTAACCGGCAGTCGGCAACCACTTCCACGGTTTGTTATTGATGTCAAACAGGTAGTGAAGTCATTGTTAAAACAGACAACATTTATTTGTAAACAACAACTCCGATGCTGGGACATAATAGTCATATAGCCTTTTAGGTTGCTGCGGTCGAAGCGGATGATTAACATTTTGATCATTAAAGGTGATTACGTAGCTGCGTATTTTTGTCATCAACTACTCACTTTCTGATGTCATAGAGCTGGGTTTTCTTTATTCATGCAATTATATGGTCCATCGGTTCAGAGTTTACACAACAAGTAGTCGAAAGAAATTTGATTATCAAAAATGCTGATGCCATGGAAAGCTTTCTCCAAATTACGTTCAATTAAAATTCAAAATTAATTTGACGCATCTGACCAACTGACAGGCACTCATGCTATACAGAGTTCATTGGGGCACATCTGAGGCAGTCGTTTGGAAACTGGTCCGCCGGATATTTTATTGGTTAGTTAGTGGTATGGCAGGGGTTCCTGTTTTTGCTTTTCTACGGCTTTGTCGCTCACATGTGAAAGTGTACAGCAATGCACGAGTGTGCGGGGAAAAGGTTACCAAAGTTTAAGTACAAGGTTGAAACAAAATACACATAATGTGATCTTACATGGTGGGGGTTTGGACGGGGTAAGTAAGACGTAAGAAATGTCAGCCGTTGTATTGTGATGGCTTCGGAAATTTGTGTATATTTATTGTATTGAAACCTGACATCACTCTAGCCAACGTCGGTCGGAAGTAAAAAGATAATGATGTCACCACGAGGGTAAATTAACTGGAATTACGTATTTTATTCCTTAGCAAGGACTTGAGTGCGGATGTTTCGGCATTAGCCGGAAATGTAGGATTAAGTTTGGGGGAGCATTAATGGCACCGTCTAGGCTAGGCTTATGTGCATGTGAATTGATTACACTTTTGTGTTTGTTGGATTGATTGAAATTACCGCGACGTCATTAATGGGTTGCGCAGTTTGTGTTAGTACGTTTGAATTGGGAGGAAATATGGAAAGATATTGTTGAAAGTGTGCATGTCGTCATATCTTACTTCTTACACTCAGTTATGACAAAACTGTCGACATACGCCATCGAGACGCTGGGCCAATCTCCTGCAAACACATAAAAGAACTTTGGCCAGAGGTGAGCAAGAAGAGATCTAAATGCATGATCGGACTAGCCGCAAAAATATTCGCATACTCACGGGGGTCATTATTGGACACTGTGCGATAGGCGTACATGCGGAACTGTAGGGACGTTGAAGAAATAGAATCTAAAAGAAATAGAATGATAGAATAGAATAGAATGCTCAGCCCTTAAAAACAGCAGACAGAGGATTCTCAAGATTATTTTGTGACATTAGGAATAACGCTGTATAGCTCCTCATGTCACTGTTAGAATTCCGCAATTCAGTTGGACAATTTGACATTAAACCGAAGTAGGACATATTCTTAAGCCCTCACTAACATAAATGTGAAATGCTGCTGATGCAGGACTGGGCACCGCGGTGTTGCGGCGGTCTTATGAATTGTCGTGTCAGTGTTTCTCGATAAGCCCTTCCTACGATTGGTTAATGATATTCGTGGAGTACTTTGCGAATTTATTAGTAGTTTGTATTTTGGAGGTATACAAGGTTCCTTGTGACGTTCTGTCGACTTCGCAGATATTTTTTTAATCTTTACTTAGTATTTATCCCATTCAATGACTAAAATATCACCTGCCGTTCATAATATGAATACTTATTTCTCTTTCAATCCACGCTCAAATATCTGTTGCATCGATTGTTTCTGATCGTGTCTGTAATCCATAATAATCCACTTACGCTTTTCATTCCACCTCAACGTACTCTCACCGAAATACATCCACCAAAAAGTATTGCATACTTCTAGCATTCTCCATCAAGCGATCCGTCTAAAAGTATGTTGTAGGTTTTATGCTGCATTACCTTAATCTGTGTACCTATCGCATTCATTAACAATTATTCTGCAAGTATCTACCCCCCTTGAGTAAAGATTTTAATTTTACCATATACCATGGGTGGTTCAGCTAAAAGTATACCACTACTGCAGAAATGAAGGAGTGTTGGCTCACTTGTCGGTCAGTCTCCCATTCCAATCTGCAGGACGCAGATTGTCGCAACACAATTTTATTAATTATGTAGAGAGTCACAGGAGTCATTTAATTTAAGTGCATTTCATTTAAACAGATTAAAATTAAAATTTAAAATGCTTCCCGAAACCGCATCTACTTAGACCAGAGCTAGTTTAACCTGGTGACGGATAACAGAACCAATTAAGAATATTAAAAGTTGAATATATATAGTGGCACCACGCCATTTTTTATTATCAAAGTCTAACCAGCCTGATTAGAATTGTAAATACAATTAATTACACTAGGGACGAGACACGGACCTGAACTGAACATTTTCAAAATTAATTTGCGATGAAGGATTATCTAACATTTGTCCACGTTGTGTAGTGGTTTGGGGTTGAGTGTGATTACGTGTGATATGGTATGGTGTCAGGGTCAGATGTTGAGAGCTCTCACGCAATGTTGTCAGTTGAGATTAGGAAGTACATATAATGCCAGACACTTAGAAATGAAAATGTCTGCATTCTGAAAAGGTTTTCCACACCGATAGACAGATAAGTGCTATCTTTCGTTCTTACTTTTTGCCCCAATCGACTTTGGCTTCAATCATAGGTTTTTGTACAGAGACTACTTGTTGCTTTTGTACACTTTTCACTCATGCCATCCCAAAATATTTTTCGTGCTATATTTTTGAGGATCTGCAATTTTCTACCGAGTTCAAACGGCTTTCATTACAGTTATAAACTCAGATATTTGTCCCACGCTCGCGACAGGTGCCACATTGGGGTTTTAATTTGTAATTGACGTTTTTCTGGGGATCAACTGTGGGACCCCAGCTTTAGTAGTCTAACACACCCAACACTATAAGCGACTGCGCCTGATCTGTTTTTCTTTTGATAATTCGGGCTGCAAAGATGATAGTATAGTCTTATACCATATTCACACTCAACCGAAAACCTAGTTTTCGTCGAAATCTCGTCGAAGCATTCAATCAGCTGTCAGACACTAGTCGTTAAACTTCGGTGCAAACTCATTTGGTTACATATTTCGATTGCATTAGGTAATTAACAAATAAAATTAAATTATTGCATTTAGAAATAATGCCTATCAATTAATTGTGGAAAATGATTTTAAGTTGTGATATTTGTTGTGTCAGTAATTCAGCTGAATTTGCTGAATACTGCAAAAGTTGGGTTTGTTTCAACAGTCCAACGATTAGAAATCGTTTTCGTGGTGTTTTCGATGAAAACGACCTTAAACGACTCGTTTTGAAAACTGAAATATGTATGGGAAAACTTCTGTTTTCGATGAAGTTTTCGAGCATTTTCGCGAAAACCTGGTTTTCTTTGCGGTTTGACGGTGTTCATTATTCAATTGCGGTTGGCGATCGTTGCTAAACAATTGAACGAGTTCGATGTTCGTGTTGGTCGTTGAATATATTTGTAGGTTGCAATGATCCTTTTTATTTGATATGTGCTCAACAAGAAGGATTCGATTTTCTGTAAGATTTAGAAGAATATGAACAACGTCAGTATAGAGCCAAATATTCCAATATTGCTGTTAATACTCTGCATATAACGGGTGATTTTTTAGCTGGTTTGGTTTTGGCAACACTGGTTTTGACAGCTGACGTGTGTTTAGTACCTTGTGTCGCTGTCAAACAGCTTCAGTTTGGTTTGCAATTTAACCATGGATCGTCTTACAAATGAACAACGCTTGCAAATTATTGAATTTTACTATCAAAATTCGTGCTCGGTTCGAAATGTTCATCTGGCCGAGGATCCGCTTTTTTATCGAAAAATTGTGTTCAGCGAAGAGGCTCATTTTTGGTTGAATGGGTACGTAAATAAGCAAAATTGCCGCATTTGGAGTGAAGATCAGCCAGAAGCATTGCAACAGCTACCAATGCATCCCGAAAAAGCCACTGTTTGGTGCGGTATTATTGGGCCATATTTCTTCAAAGATGATGCGAATCGCAGCGTTACTGTCAATGGTGAACGCTACCGAGCGATGATAACAAACTTTTTTTTGCCCGAAATGGAAGTTCTTGACTATGTGGTTTCAACAAGACGGTGCCACATGCCACACAGCATGCGAAACAATGGCGCAATTGCGAGGCGAGTTTGGTGAACAGTTAATTTCACGTTTCGGGCCGGTCAATTGGCCGCCTAGATCGTGCGATTTGACACCATTAGATTATTTTTTGTGGGGGTATGTCAAGGCTAATGTGTATAGGGACAAGCCCGCTTCGATTGACGCACTGGAAGCCAACATCCATGCATTCATTCGTGAGATACCGGCCGATATGTGTGAAAGAGTATGCCAAAATTGGACTCAGCGGATGGGCTACCTGAGACGCAGCCGCGGTCAACATTTGCATGAAATTATCTTTAAACATTAAATTGCAAGGTTCAAACTATCGATTCAAATAAATATTTCATTAATTTTTTCGAATTTTTTGTGTTTTTTTTTTTTTTTAAAGTTCTAAACCTCTTAAAAAATCACCCGTTACATTCACCTTACAGCTCTGCTTCATTCAAAATATTTCACACTACATCTCTTCAAACTGTTTTAGGCACGAACGATATATCTGTCCAGTGCCTATATAATTGATTTTGTAATGTTGCTAAATTTTATAGTTAAAAACAATAAACTTTGTTTCTAGCTTGTAAGCCTAACAAATATCACCTCATTTCAGAAGAAGATAAAGCCCAAGTATCCCTACGTTTAAAGTGCTATAACAATTTTGAAGGTCTACGACCTTTCTGATTGTTCTCATATTTTTTTTGGGAATAAGATATACAATTTTTAAGATGCATTTAAGATTATTTTTTATTTTTCGTTTGAAAAACTTCACAAAAATTCCCATCAGATGCAATTAAAATACTTTTAGCTACAACGCTTCAAAATCATAAACTATTAAAAGTATTGATCAGATTATGTAACAGTACGAAAACACATGCCAATAAGGATACAAAATTGTTCAGCTGTAAATTTTTCAAAGCTCAATTGGCAATAATAGGTGCATTCAAGAATCTAGCT
This sequence comes from Cheilosia vernalis, assembly GCA_949126925.1. Taxonomy (NCBI): domain Eukaryota; kingdom Metazoa; phylum Arthropoda; class Insecta; order Diptera; family Syrphidae; genus Cheilosia; species Cheilosia vernalis. The sequence goes on from OX421362.1 coordinate 13,087,037, forward strand.
GTCTTAATTCGACTAGATTGGTCTGGATAAGATGTAACATGACAAGGCGAAAACTAGATTGGTGGGGAACGTCACTTTTCCTACGTCAATCACATATTCAAACTGCCTACTTAGTACTCAGTAACGAATTTTTTGACAAGAATCATCGGCTACCCCTCCATAAACGTCAATGTTCGAACAATTTACCTTGCCGGCCGTCATTTCCGAACATTTATTGTGAATGCAATGTGAAATTGATCATTTTTTAAGGTTCCGTACCCAAAGGGAAAAAACGTAACCTTATTAGTTTCGCTCGGATGTCTCTCCGTCTGTCTGTCTGTCTGTCTGTCTGTCTGTCTGTCTGTCTGTCCGAACCCACTAAGCCAATTTTGTTACCAGGTCTATCTCAAGAACCGATTGACATAGGAGGCTAAAATTTACACACAACATCCGGTATAACATCTAGTCAAACGACAAATACCAATGGAAGCAATACATCGATTGGTTTTCGATTAATTAGTAATCTGGTGAAAAAAATATTTTCATTCGCCCAAAAAACGGTTTATTTCTTGATTCACAAAAAAATACATAAATTCCTTTTTTGTAGATCATGTTCTTATCTATATATGTGCTGAATACTGTTTTGCCGAAAAGTTAATAGTGTACAAGATATTTTCAAAAAAGATAATTTTACCATGTAAAATACGTTCCTCTCATAAGTTTTAATCTCTACTACGCAGTTGTGCACAATTGACCCCATCAAAGACAGAACCCCACCAGGGTTCCCGCCTGCTAATTTCGTTGGGGAATATAATACATTTTTTTGGGGAGTACAGAACAAAATAAAAGTAATATATTTTTAGTCAATAGTTTTTAATTGGGACAGGTCGCATACAGAATGGAAAATTGGCGTGGGTTGGGTACTAGGTAATAATTAGAAAATGAGATTCATGTGCGAGTAATTTTTGAGAGTAAAAATATTAAGTAATTAAATTAAACTAAATTGTGATGAATTCATTAAGAGGGCAAAGATTGAATGATATAGATTTCAAATAATATCTGATGTGTTGGACTTTAGCCAAATACGGAACTTTCGGTGCGCGAGTGACACTCGCACTTGGCCGGTTTTTTTTTTGTTGCCATGAAAAATGCTAAAAACTTACAAGTTACGTTTTTATAACCCAAAATCTAGATCTCAAAGAAGACCCAATAATCACGATTTCTTTTTACGGAAAATGCTGAAGTATATAAGCGTTAACAATATTTCAAAATTAAATCGTATTTTAAGTGATTTGTTTTTGTTTGATTTTTATAATAAAACAAATCCACCCTGATTCCATATGACTGTTTGAAGCCTTTCATAAGCGGCACACAGTATATGGGAAACAATTTATGCATTCAGCACACATTTACTTCTTTTTTTTCTCTTAATCTTTTAAAAATTGTAATAAATTTAAGTATACGCATTTTTGGTTCTGATTTTATTTATTTTTTTTTTTCAACCTACAAATTAAAATAATTTAACAAAAAAAAAAATATAGAAACCATATTTACAGTGGATATGGAAACGAAATTTGCCATTAAAACTCAACGCACCAACAGAATGAACGCAGTTCCATAGCTATCAATTCACTTGGAGTGAAATTCCCAAAATTTCTCATCAATTTTTGTGTCAAGTACTGGCACCCGACTATACAAGCAATAACAATCAAACTTACATTTTGACAAACTTACATAGAATGTATATCAATATCCCTATATATGAATTAATGTATAAATATGAATATATAAATGTAGTTGAAAATATGTCAGAACTAGCCTATTCCACTGTGATATAAATTAAACTTAAAATAATATCCAATAGAAAAATTATTCAAATTTGCAACGAATACGACTACATAGCATTATTATTGAATTTTTGTTATCTTTTATCATGTTCATTAGAAAATACGGAATTTGTAATGTGAAACTTTTGAACAATTTTTTTTTTGATTAATTTTTGTATATATGTAGTAGGTTTAGGCTCTAGGTACTAATAATTTGGATTGTAAATAAGATCATTTTCTTTTCTTTAAATAAAGCATAAACAAATGCATCCAGGTACATAATTTATAATCATAGAACTAACTTATATAAGACAAATTTCTTGTATACAAATATACAAAAGTTAACGTGTGTATAAAGTAAGAACCTAGATTTTGTTGTTGTTCTTATAGTGTAAGGGGATTAATCCTTAATAACAAATGAGTATCTAAGAATTGGAAATGTAAAACACAAGAAAAAAATAACTTACGTCTTTTGCATAAGGTCTCCAAATTAAATATATATTCAATGTTCACCGTGTGCGTATATTTATTCTATCTATTAAAGTTTTTAATTTTAGCTAGACAATAACCATCGGTCAAAACTGAAAAGAAGCAGACGCCTCTATTAATACTGAGTTTTGAATGCGTCTAAAAAGCCTGCCAACAGACTGACCTTATCAAGAATCTCTCGATTTGTATCCACAAGATTCTCAATCTTCTATCGCAATTAAAACAAAACTAAATACAAACACTTTCGAGTACCCATACAAATTGAAAATTGTTTTTCCTTGTTAACTAAATTTAGCACTTAATTATGAAATTTGTTGGCTTATTAACAGCATTGACAATTTTTGTTTGTATGATTAAATGTCACAAGTAATCATTTTATTTCTAACTTAATGAAGTGACAACTTCGACAGGAGTAGGGGAATGGCGATAAATACCAACTGCTGAGCAACTATATGTGGAGCAGAATTGCACTTATCGGAGAAACAGTCCTGACAGAAAACTCGATTGGTACTATCATGTGGCTCGTTGCAGTAGACCGAGTCCGATTTGTTGGTGTAGTAGCAGAAGCGTTTTGTTATGGTTTCACCATTTTCTAGAAAAATAAAAATGCTAAGTTAAAATAAGATTGTTGAGAGATATTACAACTAGTTACTTTGTTCTACGATCTTGCGGCAGGCTGGTATCAAATGCTCGGATGTTGCATTGCATGCTCTCACCACACTCACACTGTACTTGTCGAGCATGTCGGGAATCTGGTCTTCCTGGAATGTCTCGCCACAGAATTTTTCACTTCCGGCTGTCTCGGAACTACAATGGTAGCACTCAAGTGCTCGGGCGGCTGTTGAAATAAAAATAAATATATTAAATACATTTTGATTTGTGAATAAGGACATTAATTGATAAAGGAAATAGATGTAAGGAATTCTCTTTCGGACCTTAATTTAAAATTTGACAATAAATCTTACAGATATATCACTTTCTAGTGACCAGGCGCCTTTACTTACTAAGCGATCTTGCAGCTCGAACATTTGATTGATAGTTTTTATACAATTAAATTAAATTAATTAATAGACACGGCTTGTTCGCTTGAAAAATTTATCATCTTCGCCATTGAATGTCATGCACATGTTCACAAAGAAGTACAAACAAATATTATTGACAATTCGATAGGAAAAAATATACTCTGGCCGTGTTTTTGTAAAGCCCTTGTGATAAAAAGGCATTTACCTTGTAATAAGGAACTGGAGCTATTCTTTTGACGTATGGGTATGGCTCATGTGAAATTAATGTAAAAGTCACTATAAAAATTATTTGCGCAACTGGTCTGAATAAAACCCAAGACTAAACTTCTCAAACCCACTGATGGCTTTTAAGAATTTTATTTCTGAAAACTACCAAAAAGTTATGTTATAAAACTAAGTTAAATGGCTCTCTTAGGAAGAAAGAACTTAAAGTAACATTTGTATGTGTCCGGCAGTGTTGCCAGGCTCTTTAAGTTAATTTTCCCATCACAGGATATAAAATTTTCTTTTTCCACATATTTGGTGGTGACATTCCCCACGGATTCCCCACAATCAAAATATTGAGTAAAGTGTCTGCTTCTTACAGATTTTTCACCCAAGTTCCAATACAAAAACTCAAATGCTGTTAGAATGAGCCTGTGCATATTGAATTTGGCTCATTTTCAAATCAGTCACTCAAACGATTATAATGATTCCCACTACTTGCGCACGAGGAATAATGTTTGGCATGCAGTTATCCCTGATTGGGGGTAAAGTCGGCAATTTTGTTGATTTTTTCTAACAAAAGGGGAAAAAAGGGGGAAGGGATTTTTTGGGGGGAAAGAATCTAGGAAAAAAAAAAATAAAACATTTAAAATTTTATTTAAATAAAGTCATCCAAAGACTACACTATTTTTAAATAAAACAAAAAAATACGAAACTAACTGTGTACTTTCACTTTGGCTGGAATTTTTTACACAAAAAAATGTATATACACTTGTGAATGGAACTAAGAGTTTCCGCGATTTAAACAAATATTGCAATGGCTCAGTAATTGCGTCCTTAAAATGTAATTTCAAATTCATTTTTATTGTTTCTTTGTTTAACTTGCATACTAGATAAAAACGATTAAATCTAATTTAAAGCTAACACTTTTCCTATTTTAGCTTACTGGCTCTTACCGGGCCCTCTAAGCTTAACAATATGCTTAAAACTATTGCCATTCGGCCTTAAATCTATCAATCTACCTATAATTTGTTTTGTTTTTTTAATTTTCAAGAAACTTTAGAAAACCTGAGTTCTTTATTATTTAAAACTACCTAAGATATCTTTCCGATTAGTCACCATACTGGCAACCATGGACGCGTTGCCTGTCAGCCGCCAACAGGGGTTCAACCGCTCTCGGGTGCACTCATTCATGTTGGCTAGCCCTGCCTCTTACAAAGACCCCCACTATAAACCTTAATCTACTCACTTAATATACAGCTTAAAACTAACGAGGATGGTATGTTAGTAGCACACCGGCCTGGGAGAGCGTATCAACCCTCACCTCTTCATCAAGGCACCAATTATCTTTGAACTGTCTTACCTTATCGACCTTGTCCCGTTCCGCAATTGCGGTACTAAAAAGGAAGAGCTCCTAAAAATTGGCGGCACACCCGTCGTGGATGAGCCGCTTATCCCTCGCACCGCGGCGGCTGTGGTACAACACCAGCATACCATGTTTTGTATGGAATAACCCTTCCATATAATATGTCTACATGAAGAAATGCCTCAGGAGTCCTTATAAATTCTTGTTGTTTCTATGTAACATTGTGCATACCATGCAATGTTATTATTATTGTCCTCAAAAGCAAATTAATTAACTGAATAAATTTACAAACCACAGCCCGAAATGAATTCCCGAAATTCCTCCGCCATGCGTACATTGAATGTGCTTGAAACTCAAGCATTCACCTCAAGCCACTAGTCATTAATCATACAAAAGATAATGATGATGCCCAACCCTTCCCCAATTACGTCACTGAAATGTCAACTACCACATTGGGTAGCACATTACATTCAAGGAATTCTTCTGCAAAAATTCTTACAGCCCACATAGGTACCTACGAAAAAAATTCCCCACAACGTCTTTTAGACAATAAAAGTGTTTACACCCAATAACCCCGAAAAATATTACTAACATAGATTTTAAATAAACCTACAGCCACCCACTGACACAATGACCCCATTAGTCTCTACCATCAATACTGACAAAGGGATGATGTTGTTGCCATGTGGAGCGGTTGAATATTGTAATAAAAAAAAAGTTACTGTAGTGCCGCCCGACAAATTGGCGCCAATTCTGTAGAACGTGTGGCGTTAGGGCGTCGCCATCACAGACGCCACTGTCGCCACAGCGCGACGAGATTTTCCAGACAATCACTGGAAGGATACACAAATTGGGGGTTGCTTCTGTTATAGTGATGCTGATTCCGTGCGTATAGTTATTTTCATTTAACTATTCGAGTATATCCTTTGTAGCAGGAAATCTGTTTGTGCTCTTTTATCTCAGCGACTAGAAGGATGCTTTTGCTGGCGATATAGAATTAGGATAAGTAGCGGCGTTGCGCTGTGCGATGATGATGTCAGATTTTTACTTTATATATAGCACACTCACCCCAGGATACTCATATATCAATGCGAAGAAAAAAAAATCGTATTTACTACTTTCAGAGGATGTGGAGTAATGTCGATTGATTGAGGTTGCGAAAATCAGGTCAAGGCATCCTCTGACAAAAGATTCACGACACCGGGGACGGGGAAGATGCAAACTTCTTATGTGCTCAAGTGAGTGGAGTAATGAGAGTAGTTCCTAGACTTCGACTCTTATGTAGCTATCACTTTTATTTGTTTTAGTATTCCACTTTCGTTAAGACATAATTTTGGCTTAAGGCTGAAGGACTCCAAACTTCAGTTGTTATGTTTAGAGCCACATCTAGTAAACTTTGTCCCAGATTTTGCTCCACAACATGCAGACGGAGATAGAAGAACATAAAAATATTTTCCATCGATCTTCTTCATTTCATGCTTCGGAATCGAGAAAAACTTTCCACTTGATATTTTTATAGTTCTTTTCGCGTGTGGATTGGATTTTTGGTGGACGCCCCACAATCGAATTAATGTTGTGAAGAATGCTGACGTCAGCTAACATCGTAGGAGACTGTCGGACGCCCTGCTCATCATTTTGCGGAGGGAGGTAATGTTAATGTTGAGAAAAATATCTTAAGAAAAATCGATGCCTTTCTGGAAAAGTCGTACGATACTTTGACCAGTGGGGACGCTGATGCCATTTGGTAGCCACGCTAGCAGGACATTTATTTTTCGTTATACCTATGCTTTATCATAATGGCAATTGTGCGCTTTTTAACAATATTTCAACAAAACACTACTCTGGCCAGTAGCCATCATAAATTGACTTTGTTATCCTACAAGTTTTTTTTTTTTTTGACGTTTGAAAGAAAAAGATCGCATCTGTGAAAGAATGGGTTTAGCGAAACACTCCATACTAAGCGGGATGATTTTGCAGACAAGAGCATTGAGCAAGCCACGTATAGGTACAATAGGTACACGAATTCAATATTCAAGACGCACGGGAAATTTAAGCCGCTTTAATACAAATAATGTCAAATCGTAGAATAAGTAGAATCCGTGAAGAATAGAAGACGCTTGTTCTTTTACTTGCATATTTTAAGAATTTTTACTCCTTCACTTACTTTCTCCATACAAACTTTTATCTCCTATTTGATACCCTTAAAGTTTTGTTTTCGCGACAAAAAAAAACAGCCTATGTCTTTGGTCAAAAAGAGTTCATCAAGCCCAAAATCGAAAAAAAAATCTCACAATCCGTTCTCGAGCTATCCGCGCACACACACGGACTTCATTCTCTTTAATATATGTACATAGATTTATTCTGAAACTTTTCAACACACTATTTAATATTTTTAACTAAAACCACTTAAGTCCAAGTTCCAAATTTAGATTAATAAATTCGAAAACAATTTAACCTTGATTACCGGAGAATTTCGCGTATTCTAAACACCAAATCCTCACATGTTGATACAATGATTGAAAGAATCCCATTAAAACAAGAAACAAATCTTCTCCGACTCTTCGTTAAACGACTACGCAAACAAACAACCAAGAAAAAGGGAGAGAAAAAATCGCACAAGACCATTGCCATAATTAAACAACAAAAGAAACAATTCAAAGGATTTTGTTATTTCGAAAAATATTTTCGTTTAATGTTCAACAAACAAATTGAACATCACTAAACTGCAGACTACACCCAGGTAGTAACATCATCCTCATTTTAATATTTATTTTTATAAATCCACTCACGCGCCACGTACGACTGGAACAACCAAATCATAATCCAACTGAATTTTATTGAAATTTTATTTTTTTATTTATCTATTTAAACTCATCGGTGCGTTCGCTCGAAAAATGAAAACAATTTCCATAAATTCGGTGGCCACTTTAATTGTACACATGATCTTGTGTTTGTTTTCTTGGCCAGACCACTCCCGCTGAGGTTGCGCTTTATGATCGAATCTTGCCTTAAATTCCTAAAGCCAACCATGTGGTGCATCTGATTTTTAAAATCGACCTACTGAAATTATTTGCTTGGAATAATAGATTTACGCTGCAATTTCAGGGATGAAGTCGATACAATTTTCCTATCCATAAATTGTCTGAAATAGAAAGGCAATTTATATTTAGTTTTTAATTTGCTGCTGCACCCTCTATCGGGGGCCGAGTTTGTAGTGAATGTCCAGCGCAATTTAGCACCTATGTAAGGTGTGGCCTGCACATGCAAACACTTAATACGGTTGTAGGATGAAGGATTGCAGGTATATAGAAGAATTTTCTTTTTTCCTTGAAAATGTGCTCTAGTTTCTGTTGTATCAATCGGATGTGGCATGCTGAAAATTGATACCCATAGGATTGTTTACATTACTTGAACTACTTTCTTTTCTTTATTGGAAGAATAAGAAAAAAAAAAAAAAACCGAAGACTTCACATATATGGCACATTGTGTGGTTTCAGGTGTTTACCTATTGATGAGCTAAAAGTGTATTAATTTTCTCGTCTATCTTCGAGACGCCAATATTTATCAATGTATCCGTTAGGGTGTCTATATTGTTCTTTAGAGAAAATTAATTAAAAGATGTGCACGGCCGGACTTTAATCAGACCCCGGCACAGCGGTAGTCAGCAACCTGGGAATTGCTTATTTGAAATGAAAAAAACCTGGTAAATAGGAACGCAGAGAAAGTAGTGCACTGGAAATTAAATCTTGTTTTTGACGGGTTTTCCTTAGTTCTTTTAAAATCAAAATTCCAATTTTGATACTGTTTTCTTTTCAGCTAAATATTACCTCACTATCGACAGTTAAGGGAATAAATTTATGAGTTTTAAGTATTGCGCTAAAATTTTATTTAGATTTGAATAATTAATATAAACATATCGAGTCACCAAAAAACTTCATCGATCTTATGAGCTTCGGTAGCCTGTTTGTCCTGTTGAATTTTGTTGTAATTCGAAGCCATTTTTCGCGTATTTTAAATTTTAAGAATATTAAACAACTTTAGACAAAAGAATTGCTTTTGCTAAGAAACGTAATTTGTGTAACATCTCCTGAGCCTTGATACGTACAAATGTATATACAGTACATTGCACAATTTAACCACTATTAAACCAAATTCTACCTTTTTCCAATAACTTAAAGTTGGTTGCATTCAGTATTACATCAGCCTCGCTACACTCAGTCGACCTTCAGAACTACTCACTCATATTACTTTCAACAACTTGGCTTTCTTGTGTTTATAAACTTCTTTTTTGTTTTAAACAAGTCCACCATGCATGGATCGCACGCCATCATTTGCTGACTGACCATAACCTTCGCACTGTCTATATGCATTACATGTTAGTAGGATATTCAGTCCAACCCTTTTATAATATTTCAGTGTCAACAATATACGTAAGTATGTAACTACTGTGTATTTAACATATATTTACCCACTTTGCATATTATGTATTTAGTTTAAGTCAAATTCCATTAAATTGTTTCTCGCACTTTCTTATATTTATTATATTACATAAAGAATAAGTTAATTAAAAATACTAAAAACGGTTTGGGTTGAACAGGGCGTTTTACAACCAGGCACGTGAGTTGACACTCAACAGCGAAAGTGTGCGTTTCATGATAATATTAATTTAAAAAGTATCTCAGCGGCCAACGTACTTCTTACGCATATGTGGACAGTCAAGGACAATGTGTCCTTTTTTTTTTATGTTGACACGATACGAAGGGTGTACGTATAAAACCACCAACTGTAGGGGTGCGTACCAAGGCAACATAAGCAGCTTATTTAACACCATAACAACAAACTTACAAAAAACAAACAAATCGAATACCGCAAAGGTGCCTTCACTGCAAGTCATGTTCTACCATTAAGTTGTGTAAAGTTGGGGGAAAGGTAACTCTGATGAAGTGAAACTTTATCATATGGAATGCATTTCATGTGGATTATATTCAAGAAAAAGCAACCCCCATGTAGGATATAATGTAGTTTCATGCAAATGAAAGTAAGGTGTACTCGTATACATGGTTACTGATTGTAATACAAGCAGTGATTTGTACACTATTATTTCTAATGTATGACTTACTGGATTATAAGGGGGATATAGTTTCTCAGTAAGGACAAGCCAAACGGATCAATATTGGTGGTAAATATTTCGAGGACGAAATTATGACGGTAGATAGTAAAGTACCATCAAGGCCATCATCAATCAAAATCAGACACAGTCACAGGTATCTAATATCTCGTGATCGATTATACTGTTTGTGATATCAAACTCTAGATAAACACAGATCGATTTTCTTCTGCCAGAAAAATTAAATGGAAGCTTACATTATGAAACTATACCCTTAGAGATGTATGGGCGGAAATGGCTTTAAACCTGAACGCAGTTCGACACATTTTATGAAATTGTTTGCATTTTTGTAGAAAGCTCTATTTAAAACCATCGCAAGGTAATAACACGACAACAGGAAGTCTTTCCTGTGTTCTTTTAAAATATAGGTAGCATCAGCTGGTATAAGTTTAACAATTTTGGAGACACTTTTGCAGTAAATTTTTTTAAGGTGCTTTCTATATAATTGAGAAAACAAAAGTTCTGGCTCAAAATAATAAAAGAAAAAAAAAAAAATGCTTTCACAACAACCCAACAGACACACTTCGACACATTTGATATAAGGCCGATGCAATTTCTATGCGAATGATTCAAACATAAAGTGGGCTTACGGTAGTGTCAACAGTATTCAAAAAATCCGCTTTAGCCAAACGAAACGATTGAAATGAACACTAATTCAATTACGGCTATAACAGGGACATTACTTTTGATTCGCGACATTTAAATGAAAATAAATTGCTAAATGACAAGTCGTGTTTTTTTTTAATACGTCTTTTTGCGACATATGCACAAGCGTGTGAGACTTAAGTGCACTCTGATTTTAATTGGATCTTTGTTTGGGTATTTGTTCAAGATTTTTTCAAATCTAACGCCGACGCATAAGATGCACACCGACCTGTTAATTGTTTTTAATTGATTGCAAAGTTCTTATTAAGCATATTTTGTAGATGGAAAATCGCCATAACAGATGGAAAAACAAAATCCCCTCCCACATGTTTTTGTTTAAAATGTTCCCTCATGCAAATACAGATCCAAGTGATAACGGCCTGTTGGGTACAATGAACCCGAACTCTAAAAATATTTTATTGCAAAATTGTACAAAAATAAAGACACTTGTCTGTGGGGGAAGTATATGCGTTGTAGCGAATACAATTATTATTGATGACGACAATACTAAATATGAATAATATGAATTGCATGCATTTTGAAGATATCTTCACTGGTAGAAGTATGTTTCTATAAAACTATGAATGGTTAAGGTTAATCTTGTCAAATATGTCCACCAAATATCAAGGCTATTGTTGTTCCTTTCATAAATTATATCGAATGTGGAAGTGTTCATTTGAATTTCCGATCTTGAAATTTAAGGAAAGCTGTGAAAATGAAAACAAATGTCAATTGCTTTTATGACAACTTCCCATCAGTATTTCAATCCTATACTCTGGATCATAGAGGTATACTTGGTAAATTGATTTTATAACACGGTTGCTATTTTAATAGTTGTCTATGTTGTTACAACTTTACCATCTGATGCAAATTGCATGCCATTAATAAAGCGCAACTACTTTGCATAATCCCCCCTTATTTGAATACCTACTCAAAATTACATGCATTGAGGCTTCCATTCTAACCTTCAAAACTGTTAGCCAAAACACACCCAACACATGTCCGCAACGTCCAAGGGCAAGAAATAAATTTCCCAATTACATGCAATCTGAAAATCAATACTTAATCCAGACCACCTAAGTCTTACACCCAAACTGACCATATCTCCAACGAAAATTTGTAGCTGATAGCAGGTGAAAAATAGGTCTCCCTCCACTTTTCCAGTCGTAAACAGTTATTACACATTTATATCTCAAAAGTACAAAACGTCGAATGACTTTCCTCACCTGCCGACCGCGATCGCACCGGCGGCGGCGTACCAAGATTTCAAGAGCATAGACACCGTAAACACACAAATTCTATGGTTATTTTTATAAACCGTTTAATGAATGAATTTGAATAGATCGAGAGGATTAGGAAAGAACAGACACAAAGATTGACTGCCGAACAAATTGAATGCAAATTATAAACACGGCTAGACGATATATAGATGGACAATGGACATCCGTCTGAATGTCACTCCCTCTAGTGCAAAAAGCAATTATACTTAGGCCATGAGGCCAGGTTTCTATATATTCGCAGCGGTAATCACCTGTCACGTGTGGAACGCTTCAAAGTGTATTTTTAAACAAAATGACCCTCCCCAGAGATCATTTTTGCGACGTGCCAGAACTATCGGCAGTGGGTCATTTGCCCCCCTTGTCACAGAAATGAAATTGTTCGTATTGCATTTTAATTGTGCATGTCCCTTGGAATAAATAATTTCTCAATTTTTTGACTTAATACGAACCTTCATTGAGCGAAATAGTTGCGATGAGGCATAGTCCTGTGACGAATAGTTTTGTTGATTTAGACATCGTTATGGCGCACAGATTGAAGAAAACGACTTAATTAACGCACTCAATTAAAAGTCACCAACAAATTGGGTTAAATCACTATTTCCGGTGAAGATTTTTTTGTCTTAAGGTTAGAGGCTGTATATTTCACGAGAATAGAGACCCAGCTAAACTAAACACTTGTCCAACTGAATACCAACTGACGGTTATTTTCTTGAAGAAACCACCACAACAGAAGCCGCCGACTAGGGTAGTGAAGCAAATAGGTTAGCTTTACGCACAAGAACAAGAACAAGAAGTCGGGTATGGATATGGATGTAATGGAATTTCATTCCAGTTCCTGTTACATTTGATTGGAAGGGATGCTATTAAATTTAACAGCGGAAAGCTCTGCTTAACAGTAAAGCTGTCGAAAGCTCGAATGCGAATTGTGTGGAAATTCGAAGTGGTTTGTGCATTGGGTAGGCAGCAGCTTTGAACGGATTTCCGTTCCGGATGGGCGACATGCTGATTGCGTATGGTGGTCGTTAAATCGTATCGCTCGTGACTTAAAATCAATTAAATTCCGTGAACGATATATGTCGATTCGACCAATTGTCCCTTCAGTGGGTTTTATTCTTGAAAAATAAAGACAGAACCTAAGTTCTTGAGAAGCTTTCTCATGACAATTATATTCCTGTGTGTTTGTCAGACGTTGTCAAGATGGGAAGGAGTTAAACAAATATAGTAGTTGATACCTAGATCTTAGGGTATCAACCCGCACAGCTATAAAAAGAAAAAGCGACAGCACAAGACACAGGAGGCGTTATTACGAGTGGTGAAGCACTGTTCGGGCAGAATGATGGGCAGGAAAGAAACGATGGAATAAGAGCAAACTATTTTTCCAGTGTAAGCCTTTTTCGAATTATATCTCTCTAACGTAAATACGCTAAATATAAAAAATGTAGAAATTTAAAAAAAAATGACTAAATGCATAAATAATCGACATAATGGTTCCGAGTCATCTTTTCACTGCAACGGGTCTGACAGATGGTAGATTTCTGTATTGAAACCAATCTAAAAAATGCAGTTTACAAAACTGGGACTGCGTGGATAAGTTGGACTATATCAAAGACAAACTACCATGTTACAATACGAACTATACGCACCCAGCTATCTATGTATAAACGCTTCCTTGGACTATCGGAAAAGTTATTTCTTTTATTTCCCTTTGGCACACACTCTTCATAGCCTTGTTCGAATTTTATTGATTCCTCCCACATTCCGCTGGTAAGAAAGACCTACATTTCCATGAGAAATAATTAAACGTTTCGAAGGAAATTTCATTTAATCATGTAAAATGCGAAATGCGTGGTCAATAATTTTATTCACCAAGAAGGGAACGAAAGATGAATCAATTAGAAATGAAATTCTATACACCAATTAAGAACACGATTAAAGGGATGTGGCAACGAGGAGTTGGCGAATACATCTCTTCGGTAGATGCACCGGAAATATGTTGATTGGCAAACATTGGAGGATCTTCTAAACCACCGAACCCATGAACTCGTGCGCGTGGGCCGCAATGGCCCCCTTTGGTACACACAACTTCATTGTCATCCAATGGGATGATGGTTAACTTTATACCATGTCACTGCCATGCAGGTCTGTGGAGGCTGCACGCCTCGAACATAGTTCCAGATGTGTACAAATTCTGCTGAGGGCAGGGTAATGACGAATTTATTTCCACTTACTCACCATTCGCGTATGAATGGAGTAATTATAAGCAATTTAAAATTGCTGTCAAGGGAATTATAATAGATGCATCGAAGGAATGAATTGCATTTCAGTTTAGTGATGATGTGAGATTTATGTGAGAACTACAGGCAGATGTATTTTGAAGGCAAATGATTGATGTTCAATAATTAGTTCTAGAGTACAGGGGTGGGATTCTGTAAAAAACGAAACGAAACCCTCTTTCGCGTTTCAAATAACGAAGTAAATCACGCGAAAGCGAAATTCTGCTTCATGTAACTTTTAACGTTTTATTGTTCACATTCGTGAACTGTGTGACAACAAAATTATAGTTGGGCAGTCTCAGTATGAAGCTTTATTTTCGTTAAGTTATTTTGACGTTGCGGAAAGTTTTCAAATAGGAGGCACGTTTGTATTTCGTGTACCTGCATGCAAATGAATATTGTCCATGACATACTTAAAGGTAGCTTTTTTTAACGTTGAACAAAGCTAAAAGAAAAAAAACCGGCCAAGTGCGAGTGTCACTCGTGCACCGAAGGTTCCGTATTTGGCTAAAGTCCAACACATCAGATATTATTTGAAATCTGTATCATTCAATCTTTCCCCTCTTCATGAATTCATCACAATTTAGTTTAATTTAATTACTTAATATTTTTACTCTCGAAAATTACTCGCACATGAATCTCATTTTCTAATTATTACCTAGTACCCAACCCACGCCAATTTTCCATTCTGTATGCGACCTGTCCCAATTAAAAACTATTGACTAAAAATATATTACTTTCATTTTGTTCTGTACTCCCCAAAAAAATGTATTATACTCCCCAACGAAATTATGAAGCGACAGCCCTGGTGTCTTTGATGGGGTCCATTGTGCACAACTGCGTAGTAGATTAGAACATAAATGAGAGCAACGTATTTTACATGGTAAAATTATCTTTTTTGAAAATATCTTGTAAGCTATTAAATTTTCGGCAAAACAGTATTCAGCACATATATAGATAAGAACATGATCTACAAAAAAGGAATTTATGTATTTTTTTGTGAATCAAGAAATAAACCGTTTTTTGGGCGAATGAAAATATTTTTTCACCAGATTACTAATTAATCCAAAACCAATCGATGTATTCCTTCCATTGGTATTTGTCGTTTAACTAGAGGTTATACCGGATGTTGTATGTAAATTTTAGCCTCCTATGTCAATCGGTTCTTGAGATAGACCTGGTAACAAAACTAGCTTAGTGGGTTCGGACAGACAGACAGACAGACAGACGGAGAGACATCCGAGCGAAACTAATAAGGTTACGTTTTTTCCCTTTGGGTACGGAACCTTAAAAATGACTACCAAATCTAAGTAAACTAAACTTTTGTCAGGTAATGTGAGAGGATTCGAACAATCCCGCAGATTTTTTCTAATTTATCTTAAGTTTACGTGTTTATTTTCCACTTCACTTTCGTCGCTTTCGC
Organism: Cheilosia vernalis; assembly: GCA_949126925.1. Lineage (NCBI taxonomy): Eukaryota > Metazoa > Arthropoda > Insecta > Diptera > Syrphidae > Cheilosia > Cheilosia vernalis. The sequence goes on from OX421362.1 coordinate 13,102,711, forward strand.
TGGTCAACAAAAAATTGTTTGTTAGCATTTTTAGTAAAATATTGAGCACAATCTTAACACCACCAAATTCAAAGAGAATAAATAGGAAAATGATAAACGTCAACAAAATAGCTGTCGTTTGTTTTCTTTTGTGGAGGCGATAAAATCTGTTTGTTTTTAAGGTTACATGAAGCAAGAAAAGTGAAAACGTCAAAGAAAATGTGTTCGTTTGTTTTTTTTTCTCGCCCACGAGAATTTCTTTCGTTTTTGATGTTACATGAAGCAAACTGTTCTTGTGCACGAATACGTTTAAACGTTTTTGCCTTACAGAATGCCGGCCCAGAATCTCTTAAAGACAGATGGACACATGATAATATTTTCCATAAATGTAGAGTAGGTTTTGGGATTGTCATGTCTCCAAAGGAGATATTCGGGTTAAGCTATAGGTTCGGTTAAAGTAGGCAAATCGCCGAATAAAACTATATACCGAGATACTTTTTCCGAAAGAAAAGCTGCCAGCCTAAAAGTCTGCTAGTAAAATATGTAAATAGTTGGCGCAACAGGTGCGTAGGGACCCTAGGCATAGCTTCTTACCACCATTCTTTTTGTGTGAGTTTTTCGTTTTTGGAACGAATGAAAGGGATCTACAATTTTATACGCAGAGTCCAAACGGCTAATTGAGAAGCTCTTTGATGACAGTTATACTCTCGAATGTTTGTCAGATGTTCGAAAGTTGGAATTTGTTTCTTTTTTCCTGATTCGAACCTGGGAACACAGACACTAACCACTAAGCCACTGCGCCGAAAAGTTTGCAAATATTCATGCTAAAATGACTAACTGATTATATGAACTTGGTGTACCTATGCGTCTAAGAGCATGTTGGGTCATTTTTTCAGTGGCTTGTGTGCGGACGATGGGTTTCAGGTTCGATCCCCGAAAACATACAAATAAGAGCTAGCCCAATGTATATTTGATGCCACTTGTTTTGCCTCACTTCACGACAATATTTTTTTCAGCCTGCATTTGCATTCTTTTTTTTTTGGGCTTTCGCTCTATGGCGGCCTAGTGACGATTTTGTATTTTTATTGAATTAAGGTCGATGTAGGTCCTTCTACTGAATTTACAGTACTAATATTCTTCGCCAACTCTCAATTTACCAAGGTCTATAGGTGCATACCTCTCCTCGCCTTTTCATTTTCAATAACTCGATCAGGTCTTTTCAGTACCTTGATGAAAGCCTCTGATAACCTAATTAAACAGTTAGCCTTTCAAAAAACTCACTATACACTACATATCCAAAGTCCTGCTTCATAATCCGATCGAAGACCACCTACCGTTCGACATCGTGTATAGCAGTTCCACGATCTACTTGTCATTTCACTCATCGTTACATCGGTGACTTTTAAAAATAAAAACATCACTAAAGGTCATGTTTTCGACTAATTGCCTCAAAGCCATCTCGTATCCAAAGTCTCAACCCAGCCTATACCACAAGCGACAGGTGCTATATATCAAAAATCCATAAATGGGCCGTAATCGACGTCAGTGGACACAGGTTAAACTACCAATCAATGCGATGACATGTCAAATTTCGCCCGTAGTTACTAAAGCTCCAGCTAAACCGCGCACGCACCACTGAATGTTATCAAGCGCAGAAAAACGCCGATAGTGGGGCCATGTGCGACGACACGACGCAGCTCAAGGAGCGAAAACTTGTTGCGACACTAAACAGTGTCGCGCCACACGTCAAGATTACCAAAATGACATAAAGCAATTAACAAGAAAAAGTCGCCTACATTATGCTTGGTGAAAATATGTTAATAAATTATTAAGTTAGCCTAGCGCGCTCGTGCTCGCAAATAAATATATTAGAAGCCCACCTCTCGAAAGGCGGGGAGGGTTCGCGCATTTTTTGGTAGGAACGCAATTTTGTTTTTGGAAGTAGTTTGGGCTACTAAAACGGTTTTTGTTCAACCCGAGTCCTCCGCTTGGACCAGTTTGGCAATTTGTCATCTTAAGGCGACAAACGACAACGCAGTTAGCCACAGCCTAAGTGCGGATTTATTTTCTTTTCTTATTTTTCGTTTGAGTTTGGCATGCATGCCATTCGGGACGCATGTTGCTAATCGTTAGGCTGGCTACTCTTTGAGTTTACGCCTGCTTAAGTTTGAATGTGATTTGTGGGATTAGGTTGAAATTTCGATTTCATGTATATCTAACACCATATATTTTGGTTATGCGTTTTTGTTTGATGGCGTTTATGTCAATTGGAATGCGAATGGATTTGCGAATTTTCGTGTTTTTAACCCACACATCTTAGTATGGGTTTTTTTTTTTTGTGGAAACATGAAGGCTAACAAAAGTTGGTGACAGCGGCATGAGAGGTTAAAAAGTTTTATTTGGTAGATGACAATATTGAATGTTGATATCGGACAGCGCGTTTCGAATTTGTATCTTTATTAAAGTTTCGTGGAATTGACAATATCGCATTTCGGTAAAATCGTGAATGTGCTACACTCACGAGGACAAATCAACGATTTACATTGCATTGCTTTGCTGTGCAATCACGAAATTGATTTGATAACATACTGGCACTTAAGCTTGAAGCAATGATCAAATATTTAGCTATAACAAAATTGTGTCAAATTGTGTTTTATCAATTTGAGAATCTTGTTAAAGATCCTGTGTAGCTGTGGGACAACATTTATTACTTACAGCGCTGTAAGTGCAAAGTGCATGCTTCGTCAGTTCCCTCCCATACAAAGAAGTCATTCAGTAGGTATGTTAAATGAAATAACACCTTTCTGCAAAAGAAATTTTTTTCAAGCAGTGGTTCGCGTGTTGAACTAAGGCCAGTTTGGTAAGACAGTTACTCTATGAATTTTTTACTCAGTAACTCTAATTTTTTTTACTATCGTCAACTGTCAACTCTTATTAGACTACTCTGAAATTTTGAGTAGCCGGCGTTTAAAAGAATTGAATTTCGTGTGCTAAGCATTATTTTTACTTAAAAAAACATCACCGAAACCAAGGAAAGGCTAGATAAATACTATGGGGTATATGCACTATTAATTTCAATGGTTAAAAAGTGGTTTACTGAGTTCCGTTGTGGTCGTGCCAACGCACAAATGACGCCGAACGTCCAGGACTTCCAAAGAGGTCGTTACGCCAGAAATCGTCGATGAAATCCTTGGAATGATATTGAATCGGACCGGAGAATTAAAATTAAAATAAGCGGGTATATCATGTTTTAGATGAATATTTGGACATGAGAAAGCTATCTGCGCGATGGGTGCCGCGATTGCTCACAATCGACCATAAACGCAACCGAGTGACCAATTCAAAATATCGTCGGCATGGCAAAATTTAATTTTTTATTTTTTTTAAGCCAATCTCCACCCTTCCGATATTATCCATAATTTTTGAGAAAATAAATTATATCGTAAGAATAATTCCAGCATAAGGTTGATACTTTACTGGCCATCATAAAAATATTATATAGGGCTTAAGAAACTCGCTTTCTTTTATAGTACCGTACATCACTTGGGCCCATCTTACAACTTATGTCATTCAAATGATTGTATGCTTACCACGATTCTACAATAGTATCAGTCCAGTAGCAGATAATATTCCCTTACAGAACATTTTAAGAAGTCAGTTATATCCCGTGCCGGCCAATTTGAAAACATATCTACGCTCAGGTAAATCGTACACCTTTTCGTATACCCTCACGCTTACTGTATCCTCAAGAAGGTTAGTTCCGGACACTGAAATCATCGCTCATTTGTTATATTATGGTCTATGGACTTTTCCAATCTCACCTCTTGAGTGCTGTAAAACATCTGATAAAACATCTCCCACCTCAAGTTTAAATCTCCATAGTAAAGCCAACAAAAGAACTTCTTCGAAAAAGGTTTCCTTCAAATGAAGTACGCAAGTACGCTAACAAAAAAGCGACATCTTTTGGGAATATTACTTACCGTTCTTCATCTGGACCTCAAAACCAATAAAAAAAAAAAAACAACCAACATTATATACGTCTTTATAGGCAAAGACCAACTTAAACTTTATTTTTACGTTTAAAAATGTGATTTTGAACATTTATTGTGTTACACAAATTATTTTTTTTTTTTTTTTATTAACAAAAATCTTAAGTATCTACGGTGATCTGTGATTGCCAGTATAGAGAATACCTAATCATCGATAGCGAAAAACATCGTGTTCTACAACACCTACCTTACAAGGGCACTTAATAAAAAACAAACAGAAAAACAATTCTCGCTAATTATTTTTACAAAGTTTTTTCTCGCACATTTATTTATTTATACGCAACAAACTAATTCTAGTAATAATAAAAAAAAAACATGTATAGTTAATTTGTTTACATATTTCTTCTTTCGCTTACTCTCATTTTGATTATGAATTATTCACTCATTTCATGTTTTTGTTGTTTAAAAAACTAATAATTTAATTAATGCAATTGGTGCTAATACTAACGCCACAATTGGTGCAATTCCACTGGATCCATTGCAGCCGTCAGTGGTGCACGTCTGACAGAACAACGTTCGTACATATGATGAAGTGGTGTCACGTGCACACTTATCGGCTGGCTCATCGGGGTCCTCATAAAAGCACGAACGGGAAATCACTCTCTTGCCATAAACTGGAAAAGAATCAAAGCCAAAACGAGGCACAGGTTAAAGAAAAATTTATATAGGTATTTTTTTTTTTTTTTTTTCTTTTTCCTAGATGTCTCAATTATCACATGAATAGATACAAATCTTATTTAGTTTTAAATGGCTGCCATAGCTCGACACACTCACGACGACCAAGTTAAGTGGTCACCTCACCATGGTATAAATTGAAGGTGGCATGCAAGCAAATTACACCAAAAAAAAATTACCAATTTGATTTTTAATAATTTTTTTTTTTTTTTTGTAAATTAAATTGCATTTGCAGCCGTTTCAATTAATCGATTGCTTATGGTGTAGGTACTGTGTACACGGTACGGCTCCGATTGGTAATGAGAAGAAAAAAACTAGAAAAATATTTCGAGTGCTGTAGCAGTATACAGCATCTTGGTGGCGATTGTCGAGATTGGCATCTGCGGATAGTTACGCGTATTTCTTCGGTGCATTTGTCGATGTATTTGGCGTCGTCGGTCGGTCGTCGGGAGCGTAACACCGGCTCGCGACATAAATCAAAGGAAAACGTTTGAAAGCGATTGGTGGTGCGGTTGGTTTTTCGGATTGTGATATATATCTAAGGAGTGGGACAGAAGAGACTTGGAACAACCCGCATCTTTATTGAGTTGAAACGGTGTGGTGGAATGTTTACAGCTATGAGATTATTTGAATTATCTGTTAATGCTGACCTGCGGGTAATGCGACTTTTGGTAGGGGATACGAGTATCATTAGAAATGTCAGTTGAAGCCATCAAATTAAGCTGTGGGAACTTCTATACTGTAAGGTCATTGAGGTTAATTTGGTTTTGGAGTCGAGTGATGAAGTGGTTTGTGATTAATTGCATGTGAGCGATTCGTTAAGACCAGCGCAGAAAATTGTCATCAGGGAGAGCGACTGAAGGACTACGGTAAAAATGCTACACATCTTGAGGAAATTATTGATTTCTTTGTTTGATTCGCTGGATGGCTTTGAAATCATTCTTCGGTATTGAAATTCAATCAAATCTCAGTATGCAGCAGTGTTTTTTATATTTAACAATTATTGAATGCCATACACAATTTCGAAAAAGTGACAGGCCTAAGGAATATACTGACCTGTTGCCCCACATATTTATTAACTTTATGAAGTGGATATTGCAACCGTCTAACTTACACAATTTTGATTCTATTGCTTAACTTCTGAACGTCAGTTTTTAACTTTCTCCATTACGTAGTAAGAGAGAGATATTGGTTTCGTACAAAATTTCGAACTCGAGATGTTATCAATTCCGACAATATGATGATAGAGGAACTCAAAAAAATGGTACGTTCCATTATAAACTTTTTAACGTAAGAGTTTGATTTGATCGAAAACGGCTCTTACGATTTCAACCAAAATTTATATTTAAGGGGTGAATTAATATAACCGCATACCCAGTTTTTGGCTAAAAATTCGATTACCGGTGCTTTTGAAATTTCGACATATCTCGAAAACGGTACATACGATTGCAACAAAATTCAATTTCTAAGGTAACGTGGTCATTTATAACTTGATAATAAACTCAGTTTTTCTCTATATTATCGTACAATAGATTTTCGAAAAAAGCCATTTTTTTAAAATTAAGTGTTGTTTAGTTTACCTGAAAACGGCAATAACGATTTTGACCAAAATGCAAACTTAGAGTCAAATTGATGTTTTAAAAATTATTTTGTCCTTAACTTTCAATTCGAAGCACCGAAAACGCTAATTTTAAAAACTGCACATATCTCGAAAACCCCATATTCGATTTCTATAAGATTCAAAAACGAAGTACCTAATGCTAACATCCCGAACAATAACTTATAATCAAGTTTCAGCTAAATAGTTAACAAGAAAATGTAAAATTTATCAAAATATGTATACATATTTGGGATAATAAAGTAGCACTAATTAAGATCCTCTAAAAATTCGAAGACGTCATACTATTTATGTATTTTCATATATCTACGGCATATTTTTGTAATAGGCTTAATTACTAGTAGCTACGCAAAACTTATTTTTAGCAAACACAACCCACTTCTTCTTTTTCAAACAATATTGAATACGCATCTTAAAATAATATAATAGGCCTAGCTTCTCGCAACCATTCGTTTTTGTGTGAGTTTTCATTTTTGGAACGAATGGAAGGGATCTACAATTTTATGCCGAACGGCTAATTGAGAAGCTGTTTCATGACAGTTATACTCTCGGATGTTTGTCAGACGTTCGCGAGAGGTGGCGCAGTGAAAAAACCCTGAGTTGGAAATTGGGTTTTTGCGGGATTCGAACCTGAACCCCTCGCTTAGTAGTCCAACACACTAACCACTAAGCTACTGCGCCTACATCTTAAAATAATGCCAACTTTTAAAAAACTTATATTGTTATTTGATATAACTGTCATATGAGATAAATATCAAAAAATGGATTTTTAGCAGGCATATAGTTACATCAAAAACTTGTGCTGAAGTGGTCGAACTAAGTGGCCATCCGACATAGTTTTTGATTAAATTTTACGAACCATGGTGAACACGTATTAATTTTCTGATAATATGAAACTACAAGGTCATCACTTACACGTGCCTATTGAATTTATCTACAAAAGATGATAAAACTAGCAATAGTCTTGTCACCATGTGTTACAGGAATATGTTTCACTTCTCCAAATTCACCTGTAGGTACTGCAAGTACTTAAAGCTGGGGAAGGTATGAGGAAGTCTCAGTCTAAATAATTTTTGACCTGAGAGGTTGGCCGACAGGGTTCACTTACGTATGCAAATCGAAGGATGTCCTTCATCTTCCTCGAAAACAAACTGCTCTCCAAAAAATAATAGCAAAACAGAAAAGCAGCATCGTAATCTTTTAATAACTAAGAAAACTTATACTTTTTAAAAAAAAAACACCGCTTCCTTTTCGATTTGAGGGCTGTCTTACACCGCAATTTAGAGCACACTAATTTCATCCCAATATAGACACAGCATACAGATGCACTCCAATTGGTGCATCAAAATCACATCCATATTCAAGTTTCTGAGTAAAAACCGTATCTGCAATACTGTGGCTATTTTTCCAACTAATTAAGTTGTTGAGCAAACTATTTAGCTGCTTAAGCGAACATAAAACCGAGACGACAACCGATAGATAGATACTTTATTCCGCCAAATTAATTATGAATTCATTTAGATGGGACAGTCGCCCAAGTTGCCTCTCCCCAACATCAGCGACAGACGCACCACACAGCACACATAATTATGCCTCGAAGATCTTGCATCACACACTGTGTGCACTATCTATATCTAGTATCTGTTTGCCAATTTATATATAATAGTTGTGCGTCGCGCATTGGCTTTGTCGAAATCTTCTAGTTGGATTGTATACCAAACTAGCTTTCTGCTTATATGGACTGATCATGTTATGGTTGCTGGCCGGTTTCTATAAGCGCAGGATTTCTATCTGTATATCATTTTTTATTTTATTTTTTCTCTTTCTGTAGTAATTGTGATAATTATGGAATTCATCTGCGGTCATGCAGCTCTATACAAGGACGCCATAGGAAAGAAGCATTAGCGGACTAATGCAATTAACGCAGAGCTCGGACAAATTTTAATTGTTGACAGATTATGCATTCCTTGCATGTTCAAAAATTCTGTTTCTGTATTAATTTTATTTTTTTCTTTGAGTGTCGAAACGCTTGTTGCAATGGGCAATAAGTTGTAATGATAAACAATTTATCACGTGTTATGACGAAGAACAAAGCTGCCGAAACCCGCCAACTAACTTTAATTGCGTGTGCAAAATAAATGTACGTAGACGTACCTTTGTGGAATATTCAATGTTGCTTGGCTGAATGCAAAAATGATTTATAGTCTAATGCTTTCAGTTTAAAATGGTCGCGCATATAGTTGGACCTTATGCAAATAGCTTTGGGGCAAAATTTGCTAAACAGCTTTTTAGCTGTCATCTAATAATGGATGGTAGGTTGGGCGAAATAAATATATATAGATATTGGATGGAGTTTCACTAAAGTCGACAAAATTCTCAAATGTTTGGAAAAACCATTTGAGGTGGATCTACAATTTTATTTTACGTTGGTGTGCTTGGATTTAATTAAGGCGATTGGACGAAGTCATTATGTAGAATTGAAAGTCGTCAGATTTCTTATATAAGGGTCTTTCGTTAGCGACATGACAGCTTCAAATTTTCGAAATTAAGCCGATTACCGAACTGTCAATGTCAAAATATTAGTAAAATTTACATTTTCATCATTGTGGTGCAGGAAGGAGGAACGGCGGTGCCACAAGGCACACAGCGGGTGCAACAACCGAGTTATTGAAGTCTCAGAGATCGTGCGATTTAACTCGTAACCTCTAGCCTTTTTTAAATCATTGGTCTATGCCAACAACATTGAACGAGAAATATCGGCCGCATCAGTCGAAATGTGCGGCCCAGTCATCGAAAATTGTGTTCAATGTATCGACCGCTGGATATACGTTCCCGTGGTGGACATATGAACGAAGTCGAGTTCCATTCACAAATATTTTGATAGTATAATTCAAGCCAATCATTTTTTTTTTGAGATATCTCCATTCACTTGCATTTCATTTGAAAAATAAGTTGTCAAGTCCTTAACGAAAGACCCTTTATAGCACACTATCTTATAGATCAAGCTCTTTAAAGAAAATCTAAACTTTTTACAATACTATCCTCAGCATGTTTCAATAAAAATATAAACATAACATAAAAAAAAATTTGGTATAAGTAATCTCCATGGTGATTTGGCCAACTTACCACAGAAGTTTAACCTCACACGCAGTGAGAAATACAACGATCAGTGAGAGGGGGATGGAGGGTAAAATTGCAGATAAACCCGGTGCAGAATTATTACATCATACGTCACTGAATTTTGTGGATTTGTCAAGCAAAACAGTAACAAATTCAGTCACTTTATATACGCTGAAGGTACCTATGCTATGCTTCCTCTAAGTTAAAAGACAAGACCAAAATAAATGCAACTAACTCGGAAGGCTTGTTTTTTGCAGAAAGGACATGTCTCCCCTTGGAACCCCCAATAGTGAAATTATAGAGAAACGCAATTAAATACATACTCATTTCACAGCAGGGAGCAAAATGGAAGTCAGTAGACGAGGACAGTGGACTCAGTATATTCCGAGCTTCTTAACATAGGTAAGGCTTAAATAGGACATCACAGCCTTATTCGACTAGAAAGCAGTGAAGAAACTGAAATGTATACATTGGAAGAAGACGACTTGAAGTACTTTGTGGTTTTAAGAAAACTGTACCATACAAGCTGATTGAATTATTGACTTTTAGAAGTCGTAGGTCGGTGACCAGTGGCTTTCTTTGGGTCATTTACTAGCATTTTTAATTCCATGATTCATGGCAACAAACCAGAGTTGTTAGGACAAGCACCGAACTCAAATTTGTCGGCATATCTTTCAATTTAAGCCAAAAAATATGCGGATCTGATGATTCCGTCGTTCTGGTGTGGAGTTCCTCTTTATCGCATTTACTTAAAAAAACATCTGAAACTTCAGTGGGATTGAAAACCTACTCTTTTGAACACAAAACTTATTAAATTGGAAATACTTGTGTTAAAATTAAATACATGTCGCAAGCTATTCAACCAACTGTCCAGCTATCCATTTAGCGGTGTATTCCTGCTCTCACGCAATGCTGATTCTCTATTTCAAACTACTATTGCACTTACACTCTGTCACAATCCATCTGAATAGGTTCAAGGTTATTTTAAATGCGAATCAAATAAATTTGATATACAAACTACAATAAAAGCAATATAGCAACAACAACTGCCAGCCAACCAGTAACAACGGCCAACGGTCGTAACAGCATCAATAACAGACACAAATAACGTCCACCAAGCGAATTTATCGCTCCGCGTGTATTCCAAAATCAGAAAGTTATAGACGCAGCTCGAAACTCACAATCTGCGTCTGCGGCCACCATACACTACAGGTACAATCTCACGTATATGCTACGCACCATACATTCGATCGGTTTGCGTTATGCGTTCGCCAATTGCGGCGACTTTGGCTAACGCAGTAGATATGGTGTGGTTTGTGGTATGCCTCACAGATGGTATCGCTAGAGTAAGCCATTTTAATAACCCCCCTGGGAGGGGCACACACGAAACAGTACGCGTATCCACTGTAAATATTTTAACGAAAATCAAAAAACAAAACACACAAAAAAAATGGAGAAACAGTTTCTACAATCTTTTTGGCTGTTTAAATGTTTAAATGGGTCCCTGGTATAGAATTTATTTCAAATTGTTTTCGCATTCATGTCTTTGAGCAGATTTATGTGAATTGGAAAATGCTCGGGAGTAGGTAAGTAGGTGAAGAATGTGACGTTGGTTTTGTTTTGTACATTACACTAAGCTAGGCGGTGGATACCTTTGTGTCTTGGAGGAGTTCAGACTGAAGTTAGTTGGTATGACACACAAGGTCCAGTCTGACGGTATGAAGGCGGTATGTAGAGTGGTAACTTCATATTAGATATGTATGTAGATATATAATTTTGGACTCCGGGATGTATTCATGTTAAGAGCACACGATGAGACAGGTGCGCATGGAGGTATTTTTGCGTGGACCTACTTTGTGTGTTTGATTCAAAAAGGAAATTTCCACCATCGACCATGTGACCACGGACCACGTGAATTGCCTATCAAGGTGGGCTGACTATCATGTAAGTTTGGATATGCGGATCAATTTGCATGCGAGAAGAACGGTGTGCTAAGTGGAAGTGTCAGGAGTCTTTTTTTCAGGTGCTCTAAGTTTTTTGTCAGTATGGGGTTGATGTAGTATGGATGCGGTAAATTACTCGAATAGTAGTATGGTCTGATATCCAGCATGGTAGGTATAGCCGAAACAAATTTGATGTTCGTTTGAAATGCAATTTGATTGAGGTAGAAAATGTTATATTGTTGTAGGACGGGTTTACACCCGCGAAAATAAAGAAGTTATAAGGCCCTGGCTATAGCCATACGTTTAACGACCGTACAAATTGTCTTTTGCTTTTTTAAACCATTTAATCCTAATGGTTGAACTCAATCTTGGTCCTAAAATTCTGCTTGTGAACTATAAAAAAAATAAACAAATAATCTTTTAATTTTTTAAAAAAATTATTTAAGTATTCAATCTACTTCTCAGCGAACAAAAACTTCGCATATTCAATCTTAAAAGATTTTATTTTCAATATTTTATTAATTCCACATTCTTCTGAAAATGTTGAAACAATATTTCCTGCTGTAAGTTAAAATAAAATAAAAAATTCGTTTGAGTAGGTACCTATTGAAACAGTTGAAATTTTAAAAGGATTTGTTGCGCTTTAATAAAGCGCATTACTCTGATCTTGATACCTAGGTATAAGCAATGAAATTCCAAGTCCTAAATAAATGTGTTCCAAATTCCATAAAGCACATTGATTTGTGGCCAATCATTTTTTGATCGATACTTATGAAAGTATATAGTTTACCTACCTGCTATTTGGACGAAAAGATAAATATAAGTTTTATTTAAGGCATCTCATAATTGTGTTCTATATTTACTTCGTTTTATATTTTGAAAAATCTTGAAAAAAAAAAGATTTTCTTATTTTGGAAAAGCAAGATTTTCAAATTTTTCATCTGGGAACACTGCGTACGGCTATAACTGAGGCCTTAATTAAAAAAAAAAAAAAAAAAAATATTGTGGTAGCACGTGCCAAAAATCGTTTAGTTAGTTTTTTTCTATTTTCTAGATGGCTGGTACCCGAGCCCTATTTCGACCTAAGAACACAGTTTCTAATGAGTCTTATAAATTAGGTGATTTGTGTCCTCAGAAGAAACACTTTCAATCCGTAATTGATTATCCCACTACACATATTTATGGAATTTTTTTTCTTTTGATATGTGCGAGATATACGCAGAATATACGAACAAGATGTTTTTGTTAGCCATGAACATTCATTATATATTCGCTACTTTTGAATTTGTAAAATGAAATTTAATCAAAGGCCAACATTTTACAAAATTGATATTCCGCCGTACCTACTAATAACAAATCTTAGTTTCGACTTAAAATTTACAGAAACTCACAATTGCAAAATTTCTATGAAAAATGTAGCTACCACCTAAAAAATTTAAAGTTGAAACTAAAAATGTTGATTCAAACAATAATTAAATGTAATAATAATTAAACGCCTTTTTTAGTATATTATCGTTTTTTATTAAAAAACGCGTAAGAAAAAACTTAAAAAAATTGGTGTGTTCTGTTCGTCGCGTCGTTTCAAAATATTAAACTGAACGATCTTTCAAAAGACAGATAATTTCATTAGAGAGAGACGACCCTATCATCTCATGGTTCTTTCAATGGCGACAATAAATCTTAAAATTTTTCGTCAAATATGATACGCAAGGAAAAGATCCCAAGAACAATCAAAAATTATCATTGAATTGTTATTTTATCTTGTTTTTTTTTTCTTATATCATGGTGTTCTGATATAATTTAATATGATATCACTTGATAATAACGAACAAGTCGAATTTTTCATATTTATTATGCTTTAATGGGCTTAAAAATTTAGCGAAAGATTTCGAATAGGAAGTCAGAAAAACTATTATTTGCCCAACACACTCGATATTGAAATGAAAATCCACCTCAGGCTACCTGACATCTGGCTTAAACTAGAAGTGTAGGCTTGTTTTTTCAAGTATGCGTGTGCCCCCTTTAAATAACATGGCACTAATACATGAATTCAAACTGGGCTACATTCATGGTTAAATTCAGCTTGTGGGCAATCCCTCTTTTTCGGCTGAAGCTGTCAGTCTATTTAATAGAGAGTTTATGGTGTTATCTGAAGAAACTTCTTTATGGAGGCTATGGTTCAACTCAAACTTTTTTCGTCCGTCATAATTAGGTATCTAAGCCTTCTGCTATATATGGTAGAGGTTATAAAAGTGTGGGACAAACCGTTGAACGACTTCATCTGTTGTACCTAATCATGCATCAAAATGCGCACTTAATAAATTCCAGGACGCTAAATCGTAGTCTTAATTTATTACGGCAACAAAACTCATAATATCATGTCATGTTCTGTACGTCAACAATGTAACTACTAAGTGCACCCCCAATCAAGTCACTCTCTAAGCCATGTAATTCGTAAGAAGTACAAAAAACGCAATTCCAGCTCACATATAGTTTGATGAGGTAAGAGTGATTCATTTTAATCATCAGCGTGTTCTCTAATCACATCACCTACACGTAGTAATTCATCCTTCCACTTGAGCTTGACCTTCACATCAAGCAATGAGATGTTGTTTCGCTATAGGTATAGCAAAAAAGTTCGACCAATTAATTCCGCTTCCCACATCCAAGTAAGTCGCAGCAGTTTCAACAACAAGCTTCAAACGAATAATCAAAAATAGGTGCGCCAATCTGACGAAAACCCTTTCAAAGCCAATTCCAATTTGCAAGTGGCAATTTGGTCCGTACTAATTCGCCCCGCTGATCGTGACCCGATCTTATTGCTTTACGCGCAATAGCGATCGTCTACGATCACAATTTGTTAATTAATTCCATTTGAGAACTGCAACAACACTTTTGTCAGCTATGCAGAGTATCTGTGTTGCAAAAAAGACCATACAGCACTGCGGGTGATCGCCACTCAGCATGCAGTTGCTAAGTGCGCATTGTCTTCGCTTTAACGCCTCGTCCGGGTGCGATAAATCGTTTCAAATTAACACCATGACAACTGTCATGGTCTTGTTCAAAAATTACCACAGTAGCATTTTTGTTGCGATCACAGGCGTCGTAGATGCGTTTTGGAACGGAACGCTTTTCATGGCAGCAGCAGCTGAAGCGATTTCCTCAATTGTGTCGTTAAACTCATCATTATATCGGTTCTCTGCTTTGACTAGACACCCGTTGATGGTCTCGTTAAAAACAGAAAGCTTTTTTAAACAAAAATATTTACACTGTATGGAATCGGCACACATTTTGCTGTGAGTAATTTCCAAAAGCGGGGGGCTGTTTGTGTTAGTCATGCTGCGGCACACCTCGCCGTAATGGGGTTGGAAAAATATTAGCTCATTAACAATGGGACACCTAGTTGAATAAGCAATTAGTTTTTGCTTCATGCATCTGTTTATATAGAACAGGGACTTGACTTTCGACAGTACTAAAAATGAGAATTATTCATCAGCCTGAGTTCATGATAATTATGTTTTCTAGCTCTCTGAGAAATGAATCAGCTCGATTGTGGACTTCTGCACTCAAAATGAATCGCATGGAAAGCCAATCTCTTTCATTGTTCAATAAATTGTCTGTAGCCACAGAAGAAATTAACTTTTATACTGATCCTAAAAATTATGTTTAGGGAGCTCGCTTATCGCCAAACGAGTCTTGTTATTGCGGAGATTAAGAAACTAAAATTGCTTTAATGTAAAATGTTGCTAAATAAATATTCCTGCATCTTGTGCTGTTTCAAAATTTACAAAAGTGACCTATTACCGAAAAAAAAACAACTTCATCCAATTTATGTCTAATTTGTTCGAACTGAATACCTAAGCAATATAAGCAAATAAATCTAGTATAGGTGACCAGTCGTTCCACCTCTGAGCCTACGCACCAATTTTATTTGCTAGTGTCCGCTGTCAATACGTCAGATATTTTACAAGTTTCCCCACGAAAATAAATAAACACTTAACATAAATATCCCTTAAGTCACAGCATAGCTACACTTTACTGCCCACCGCCTCAAAACACAACACAATCAAGCCCAACCCAAAAAAAAGCAGCAGCATTTTCTTTGTGATTCATATCCCCAAACCCGATATGATTAGGATTCATTGAAGGTTTAACCACCACCACCACCGCACAATCAATATTACTTTGTCTGTTTAATTTGCAATTAATTGCACACGCACGCAGTGACGGGTGCGCCACCCAACGTTACTTAAAGTTCAGCTGTAATCCCATAAATCAACATCGGTCTAGGGTCAGCTTCGTTCACCGCACATACCTGTCAAATAAGTTATTTGACAGCGCTGGGCTGTAGTCATGTCTAACGCACTTACCTTCTTGTACGAGCTTCTTGCACACGGGCCGTGTATTCACCGACTTGACCCCCACCGAATATGAACAGTTGACATAGCTCCAGTAGCGCAATTGTTCCGTAATGTACTCTGGATCGAAGGGATCATTGCAGAATTCGCCGTTCGAGACGTCAGTCGAACACCGCCAACATTTAAGAATTGCATCGGCTATAAAGAGAGACAAAATTACTTCATTACTTTTAATTGAAACTGGCTAATTAACATTGCACTCATTGAGCAATTTAAATCAGCTCACTGCAGTCAAGGGAATGACAATTAGACAAGTTACGTAAAATGGCTTACTTATCTGACAGTGTTTGCAACATCTGAGTCACAATTGGAATAATGTGATCGAATAGGATTTAAAATAGCGCATCATCCTGTGTCGATGATGTTTAAAAGTAGTCTTGTGTGTAGATAATACTCAAATGACACTTAGCCCCAACTGTCAGTTTACAAATGGTTTGTGTTCAGTGGGAAATTACTTCAAGTAGCTACGATACGTTAGAAATGACACAAGAAAAGACAAATGCACGTACAGCGTGCATTAATCAAAGGTCAGCAAAGTTAGTTTGACTTATGTACACAGGCTGGCGATAAGATTTTGATTTATTTAACAATGCGACAGTGGAGTAGTAGATTCGCTGCTCATAAGCCTTTGTTTTAATTTAACTTAATTGAAGATCATTTGATTAATAGAATATTTTTGACAACCACAAGAAATTTCATTATCTATAATGGACGTTTGTTTCCAATGACAGTTTCTCCGTTCCGTTTCTTTTTTGAAGAAGACTTAATTGAATATCGTAAAATATGAATACATATTTTAGGTCAAGTGCTGACAGTTTTTGTTGACAAATAAACAAGCAAATGAACGAGACCCTTCGATAAAATGTTTGTTCCTTTATTTTTGTAGTAAGAAAGAGTGGAAAAGACTGTCAAAATGGCAGAGGTGGAGATAGATGTTTTCTCAGAGAGAGACACTTACGAAAAATCTACGGAACACTTTTGTAGTAATCTATGAAAAATGGCAGATGCACAATTTTTAAATCCAAAAAAAAGTGGTTCCAAAGTCGTTAAAATTACTGATGAACTCGAAGAGTTTGGTAGTTTATTAACAATTTCAGTTGATTTATTTAGCAATGAAAGCTATTTGGAGCTAATCGAACTTCTTTTTTATTCATCCAAGTATGCGGAAGAACTTATACTGATTGAACTACAAGCATTCGAGAAGAGGAAAAAGCGACACAATACGACAATTACGTGGAGAAGATTGCCCTTTCTTACAGCGAGGAAGACTTTCGTCGCCACTTTCGAAAAGAACATTGTCAGGTGATTGGCAGCTTTTCCAAATTTTACACAAAGAAATGCATTGAGTAACAATAGTAAGAATTCGTTAAAGTTAGTAAACATTCGTAAGTAAAGGAACACACCCCAAATTGCAGCGAATGGCAAAGTTTCGTGCGACACCAGTCTTGCACAAGAAATTTGCTTTTATTTTAATGTAACGTTTGAAAAGTGTGCAACTTCTTTAATTAATTGTTTGTTGACTTGACTGTGATGAACCACGCATCGCGTCGGTCTCCACCATTGATGCTAATGTTCAGGACCAATAGGCAATACTCATGAACAACCTGGAGCCTTCGAACTATTGATTCAAAAGTGTCAAATCAATTATATTGGGTTTAAACAGCAGCAATAGTTTATCTCTACCCAGTAGGAGTCTAGTTCTAAAAATAAATGTGGTAGAGCATTTTGTAGTAAATTCGCGTCTTAACTACAATTTGAACCATTTTTGAGTAATGTTGCATTTTTGTCAAATGTCACTCCTTTATACCCAAAAAAAACATTAAAACACATTTCCTATAACTATCAAGTTTAATTGCGACCTTGCAAAATGCTTGATTAAATCAAATTACTCCGCAACCTTAGCTTAATCTTGGGAATTTTCTATGGTATGTATAGCTGGGTATTTAAATACCCACATCAAGGCTCCGCGCTCTTGAAGTCAGGCTCCATCAGTTTGCACAAGCTAATGTTTCATTCGACCGCATCTCAGCTCGTACTTCGCATGCTCCGAAATAATTACCCAGATTAGTATCTCAATTACTCGGCGCTGGTATATTCGATTGTCATCAGCATCACAGTCGGTCAGGCGGAAAATTTATATTTCCCTGCCCGCATTCAATTGAGACTGAGGAAGTTGTCTACAAACTATACAACTGCAGACATGTTTATCTATTTTTATAGCGCAACTTCGAGTAATGAGTACGATCGCAATAATCCAAAGAGACTCCGCCAAAACCGAATCGAAAACAAGTCCACAAAAATAACATCACAATCCGATGGAAATTGCGAAAGCCAATCAATGTTCAATGAACCTTTTGAATGAAATAAAAATCAGATTGATATCTGTCAGAGGTTCTGAACGACAACTTGTAGTTGGGGGACTACTCTGAGTCTGGCGGCCGTGACTATAGTCACCGTTGATTGCGCGTTACTTGTGGAATAGTGTAAATTGCTCTAATAACATTGTGTACTCAACTGGGAATCGATTTGGAGAGACGTTGTCAAATTTGGTGGTGGACTTGCTCTTGCACTTTCGAAATCGTTATAAAAAATCGTTTGTAAAAAAAAAGTCATGTTGTCGTCAAATGGATTTCTTGTTTGGGTAATCAAGTGGTATGCTCTATCGTACCAACTGCTTTGGGGTTTCCACCACTATCAATGTAATTTGTTACTCTGCGGGCACAAGTCATCGGATTTGGATTTTCAAATGAAAATGTTTTCTAGTGACTGGGTCAGTAGAACAGGTGAAAGGAAGTACGTGGATCTGTGAAATATGATGCGTGTGTGGGGATTTGGTCCCACATTTTCAGTTGAAATCTTTTATTGCCATTGACAGCATTTTCACATACAGAAAAATGAATTTGTTTGTTGTGCGCTGTTCTCGGTAAGATCACCCATTGCTTGTTGATTATTGGGTCAGAGTTGCGTCATCACATACGATGAATGCATCTTGTAACTAGATTACTAAATCATAATTATGCATCTTCGCGATTTCTGTGTTGTTTTGATAGTTGTGCGATCAAGGTTCTTAGTATGCGGTACACGCAGTGAAGCGATAGAGGTCACACATAGAATAAGTTTTAAAGTTTATCTGTTTCTATAACGTGTTAATTATACTCCTCAATCTCAGGCATAGCGTTGAATTTCATATGCAGCAACGTATAGTTTTTATTCTGATTGAAGTGGGTTGGGCTTAGTGGAAAAGCAGCATCAGAGCATATTTCAGTGGTTTGCGCAACTAAGTCGAACACGAAGATATTGTTGAACAAATTTAATATCCTCATAGATATAATGCTGAGGTATATTAAACTGACTATCATCACCACTATAAACACTTAAACATATAGTCACATGAGCATATACCTCGTCAAACCTATAGTTTGGTGGTCTCTCTCTTTAGTTTTGCCATTAGAGTCAATTGTACGTTGTCAATCAATAAAGAAAGGTTGTTAACAATTGGTTAAGGTGTTTCAACTATTACAACTTGAGAATAACACAAATTCAAATATATTAAAAGTAAAACTTTAACTTCCTTGACCCAAAGAGGCGCTCAGAGCTGGCATACAATAAAACTAAATTCCATTTGACAGCCATTACATTCGACTAATCCTACTTTTAGAAATACACACGCATTACGAATCGAAATAACAAAAATCCCAACAATCAAATGAAAACCCAACCAGCATTTAATACATTCCATTAAAAACCAGCACATTAGGTATTGCATTCGCTTCCGAAACGTAATTAAATACTTTCAGGCCACCACTGGCATGGCAATTAAATTTTAAGTAATTCCATCACAGCCCGCATTAAAAACACAGTCCAGGACTCACTTGAACTAATCCAACATCAAAAACTACGTGACTGCGGCACATAAAGATCGAACGCCGGAGCACTAAAGTTTCCTAATGACCTCTGCTGTCAGCTCTAAGTGAAGCTCATAACTTCCTTATCCTTGATGAGAGATATATATATAGGATCTGGTGAATACCACATTTACTTTCACCCCACTTGCTCCATTTCGAGCGTAAAACTGATAGCGATGATGATGACAGAAATGGCGAAACGTGTAGTGGGACACAGTAAGCAGTCGCAAGCAAAGTATATTATCAATTTGGTCGTATAATGCAATTTTCCATTAGTTGTGCATGTCGTCGAGTTGTGCGTTTTCGGTTAAGGGACACCAACCTCGTTAAAATGCAGTTTACGTATAGATATAACTTAACTCCGGTTCGACGTTGTTTACGTTCCAAGAACCTATATCGCATACGTATTAATTTAGACAGAATTACGATAAGAAGTTGTTGAGGGTAAGGGAAAGTGGGTGTGGTTGAATTTTCGCCAGGGTTTTCAACTTGTGTGGTTTGTTGTTTTAAGTCATTTCGGCGTCGCTCATCGTTTTTTTGTTAAACTGACTGAATATTGATGCATATATAAACCTCCATGGGAATGTCACGTAAGACCCTGAGGTATGACAATAATTATGTATTCAAAAAAAAAAAAAAATTGTATAAAATCATTAAAAAATACCACCAGTGTTTTTTTTTCTCACACAAATAAACGGCCATCTTTTCTTCAAAATATTGCATGTCAGTTTGATATGACGAGAATCCATTCTGCAGCATGAACCTATAGATCAGACTACAATCATCGGGGTAGCGACACCAATTTAGAAGAGTAAAATTAATTAAAATCTCGGTTCTTATGAACACCATTTTATCTGATAATTATATTCTACTTTCAATAGAAAAATCTTTGGAATTTTTCCGATGACCATGACCATAGATTAAAGATATTTCCTCGAACCAGATTTCCGTGGCAGAATCAATCCAAATAAACCACAAGTCACTTTTATAGATTCGAAATGTTGGCTTGTTTAGTATTTGAATTTTTCGATTTCAACATCTCATTTAAAAGCAAATCAGTCAAATGGTTTGGCACCTCTCTCATAGATTCTTATTTTTTAAGAAAATATTTGCGTTATTTGATAACCAAACGGAGTTTAGCGTTCAAATGCTAATATTACTATTCAATGTATTCACTTCAAGTCAAACACAAGTCGAAAGACAACAGCGAACTCAACAACTTTTAGGATACACTTCCAAAATGTCACTTGATCTTGAATGTAGAGATAATTGTGCGTCTCTATCCATTCAGTGGCTCGTTATCACCCAAATATGGCTGCGAATCGGTATTTTATGGCGGCAATTCGATTATGATACAGCAATACCAATAACCATTATGATTGGTTGTTATGAGACACCGCGAACGAGTTTGCAGTCTTACCAGCTTTACCTATTCGTATACCTACAGCAGTAGCTGCTGGCTACATTCGCGCATAACTGATCAGTGGCGGCTACTTTATGTGACAAGAATAAGTGGAACTTCACGATATTGGTAATAATAATATGCTCACGCAGATGGTCTTAATCAATTTGATATTATGCATGTTTACGATGTGCCACCACTTACATATAAAAGTGACTTGCCAGTAACTTTGAGCCTGATTGGTGTCAGAAATGATTATGCACAAAGTTACTGATTTTGTCTAGTTCTTTGTGAGGGAGACTGTACAAACATTTAAACTGAAAACTTCTATTGCATGTAATCGCCTGTCTGGGGTGTACAGATTTGATTAAATTTGAATACCATATCGACACAGCTTCTTTCCCAGTTCTCCCATTTCCATTTATGCGTATTCAAAAAAGAAACCCACAATGTGTTAAGTGGAAGCTTTTTGGAGGTTAGTCGCCTCTTTATGGAACGCCTGCACCATTGAAGTCGTAAAGGAAATGAACGGGAAACTAAGTTGTGTCTATCATAAAATGCTAGACACCAGACGAAGGCGATTACGTTACGTTTAAAGGTTCGTTTCGTATGGAGAGGAGTAGCAGAAAACAGCAACAAGAAGTACAATTCATTTTGTTTGTTCGTTTGTAGCGATGCTTCTTTTGGGTGCGGTGTGCGGCGTACAGCAGCGTGCTGGTTCATACGACGACACTACTTCTGATGGGTTTAAATTTAAGCTGTGAGTATATTCCAACGCAACACAGTACTGCGGAGACCATTATGGAATTTGGTAAATGTTGTTATCTTGTTTCACTTTTCATATGAGTGGGAGTGTGTTTTGATGCAGTAGCACATCAGAAACATTAGTGGCGAGTTCTAGTTCGGTTATGAATATTAACTGATTACTTGCATACAGCGCAGAAGGATAAATGGGAGACAACAGGCTAAATCTGATCCTAAGACTTTCTTACATCGGCCACTTGCTTGTGATGGAATAGTAAACAACTCTAAAGTGTTTAATGTAAGTGAAAATTTTGTTTAAATAGGTTCATGGAAGGTTACATAAACGATGTGGAAGAACTCGTTAACTATTACTCTAGTTATAAACAGAAAATTGGGGAAATTGCACAATTTAAAAATATGTGCAACCTCAAAATTTGGTTCTTTGTTTTGTCTAAAACGAAATTAAAAGACATAACGTTGCTAACAGAAAGAGCTTATTTTTGCAAATGTTTCTTACTCTATTCTCTTTATTTGTCTAAATATTTATAAGTTGAACAAAATTAAAATTGAACTTTGGTCTTAAAGTATGCTATTTTCTCATACACTCCCTTAGAATATGACGCTGCCCCTGGAATATCCTTTTATACAAAATAGAGCACATAGCAGAACTTTGCAACATTTGCGGTAATCACTTCTGATCATTAATACAACAGTGAGGCTCAAATTCGTGACCAATTCTCTGTAATGGATAAAAGTTTGTCATTCTATCTCTTTAATTTACTAAAAAAAAGAGAACATCTAATAAGTTTGAATACTTCATGGTTTAATTTGCAAATAATGGACAGAACTCGATTTCATGCACTTCTCATTTCCAGCGGACGATGTCAATAGTCATACTCTTTTACTTAAAATGCAAAAATATTTAACCATTTTACGAAATCTACATAGAAAATTAAGGTACCAAGGATCAGGCACTTTTAATAAGGAAATATGAACGGATACAATTATGTGTACTAGTTTGTTTTTACCGAAACAATTTCTGCTTTAAAATTTAAGGGAACAAAATTTAAAAAAAATGTTCGAAACAAAATTTTTTAGCTGTTTTATTTTACTAAATTTACTATAATGCTTTAAATATTTCTATATACAGATTTGGAATATATTTCGGTAAAAATTGTGGGTATTATAAAAATCAAGTAAAGAATCCTGCTCCGTAGCGTCATCTCTTGCTTGATATTTTCGAAAACATGTACTAAAAATTTTCAAAATATAAGTAGGTACATAATATGTCATCTAAACATATGTGCATTACTTTAAAAATAGAGTGCACGACAGGATCGAACGTTAGAGGGTTATAAGCGCCTACTGTACTATTTCATGCTCTTACAGTTTACACGATTTTCAAGTACAAGGCAAAGTGTAGTCGGAGTTTCTGTATTCCGATCGGAATGTTTTTATTTTTGACTGGAATATTTTAGTTACGCTAGTTTAAGGTGTCTACGTCTTTACATAGATATACAAGTAAGATTTAAGAGGATTGTTTTTGAATTTGCATTAGAAGTTACAAACCGAATATACCGATGGAAACGTAGTGGGTTTCTGATTGTGTAAGGCACCAAGTGGTTGGAATTATTTTAAGGTAGATGTTCAATATGGTTGAAAAGAAGAAGTGCGTAATCCTAAAAAAAGATTTTTCTCGCTGTTATTGCATATTTAATGGAAGTGCGGCATTGAGTTTTAAAAGGATGTATGAACACAGATCGGCTTTTGGGTAGTAATTTTTGAGAAATAATTACAAAACTTGTTCTTTCGATTTTTTTGGAGAAAAACTAAGCATGGGATCTTAATAAGAGTTATTTAATTATCCTAAATGTGTATTTTTAACAAAATTGTTGGAGCGGTTTTTGTAAAATATGGCAGGCAAATCAGTACCTAATACTGCAAAAATATCTACTATTGCTTAAATATTAAGCTGAAGTTATTATTGGGGGTGTCGGCATTACTTCGTTTTTAAAGTCTTATAGAAATCGAACGTGGGGTTTTCGAGATATGAGCAGTTCTTAAAATTAGCGTTTTCGGAGCTTGGAATTGCAAATTAAGGACACAATAATTTTGAAAACATCAATTTGATTCGAATAGGCTTTTCACACCAAGTTCTATAAGCCTATAAGTTTGCACTTTGGTCAAAATCGTTATTGGCGGTTTTCAGGTAAACTAAACAAAACAATTTTTTTAAAAATGGCTATTTTCAAAAATCCATTGTACGATAATATAGAGAAGAACTGAGGTTGCTATTAAGCTATAAATGACGGGCAGGCCGGACAGACCGGACAGAATTTTGCGACCCTGAGTTCCTCTATTATCGTAATATCAGAATTGATTAACATCTCGAGTTGAAATTTTTTACGAAAACAAATCTTTCTCTTTCTACATAATGGGGACAGTTAAAAAGAAAAGTTGCATAACTAGAAAATGCAGATCGCATGTGGACCAAATTTAAGCCACCCACTACTGTCATAAAAAAAATCTAAACTGGAATTTTCGCACTGAACAAATCACCACAATTTTCTACAATTTCAGTCGCTGTAGTGACGAAAAAAGGTAAACACTCCCCAAATTTAGGAAGCTGTGCAAGATTGTCGATTAATTTCTTTCACATATTTTTAACGATCAATTTTTAGTGAATATTTCGAAGCAAGAGAATTTATTTTATATTTCCTATTGCGTTCTTTGACAGCATTCATTATTTATCAATACCCCACCTGCCCCGACAGGGTCATTCTAAATTAAATGCAGATTTTTATATTTATTGGTCAGTTTAGTTCATTCCTACCTACTTGAATGATGCCAAACAAAGAAAATTTATTTCTATTAACCGAATTCGCAAAATACGTAGGTTGTATTTAATTTTTAATTTTGAAACAAGAAAAGTCAGAATGATCTCACAATCTCATCAAAACAATGTCTAAAACAAAAAAATTAATGTTCCGACACAGAATGTCCCTCATAAAACGATACATATTGTCCACTGCGAGAGAGATGGGTCTCCCTTGCTAAACAAATCCATTTGAATATTGCAGCTCACTGGCAAATTTGAATGCGCCATAAAATAAAGACTCATAAACTGGATACCTACTCACAACAATTTGCATCTCGAACGACACACTTCAGCCAATAAATCATAATTGGATGTGAAAAGTGGAAACAAAACAAAACGGAAACAAAGGCAAACTGAACTGAAATGATTTATGCTTATGCATATAACGGCATAAGTTAATCCTGCAAGCAATTCAAATAGAATTATGCCATCACCTCTCACACATCTTTCAAATGTGAAACACCGTGCCGAACATGTCTGTCACCGCCATGCAGAAGCTATTCATCCATCAAAAGAGTTCTTTTGAAAGGGTTAACACCCAGGTGACCCAGTTTGGTTGGTCTAGAGGGTGCTATGAACTCCTGTATGCTTATCGCATGTGTACATCGAGAACAAGTCATAACTAAGCACGTAGACTGTTCCTTCAGTCAGGTGGCATAAAAGTGAGTTAATCGAGAAAATTGCCACGCATTCGATTTTAATCGGCAAATGGCCCCGACACCAAGCAAGCCATTCCTGCTTCGATCGCAAGTTACTGAGTGCATATAAGGGAAAGGGACCACGCAAACTTACCCGTACTGAAGGCAAATACCAAGACCAGGAGGGCCCCGAAAATATATCCGTTCTTAGACATGCTAGCAGAGGTTGGTATCCTTTATGTTCGCAGTAATTGGGTTAATCACTGTTAAAATCCAGGAACGGTAAGAAATGCACTTCTATTTGAAATTAAATTTAATTCCCGCTCAATTATGTTGGTTAGTCGCTGACACGAATTTGAATACCCGCAAAGGCGCACAACGAACAGAAATATCTACTACCAGCGACTGGAATTGGAATAGCAGTGAATACAGTGATTCAATGGATAGAGCGCGCACCGTATAGTCTCAACGTCTCGTAGTAAACTGATCGAAAGTATCTCGAAGTCGAAGCCATTCGACACCACGGCGAGTTGCAGCGAAATTTTGTAGCAGCAGTTTGTGAATATGAACAAGTGGATTGATGACAGTGAGGTGGAGGGGCTGATTTTTCATTGTTAGAAAATAAAAATCATCCCTTCTCTAATATGAATTTTTGATGTATGCGAGTGGTTACTGTGAACAGCCTTCTCTGTATGGGAGTAAACATAGCACAATGAACCTTCATGTTGTTTTCATTTCATGCCAAAGAATGTTGCGAAGGATTTAAGAGATGTTTGGATTGCAATTGCAACACTGCACAATGGACTAATAAGTAATCAAACAATTAAGCGGGCAATTCTCGTACAGTATGCAGCTGCATTGTCATTGCTATTGACTGCTTGTATAGGGAAACTTACTTTTTCGAATTGATATACACAAGTTAGTGTCCGTTTGAAAATGTAGCCAGTGGATTAACTTTGGCAATTAGCTTAAAATACATTTAAGGCATTCTTTTACCACAAAAATCTACGCTGGAAATGATGCATTAGTGTGCAGTAAGACGCCAGATCCTGGGGGAAAAGCAAATAGTACATTAGATTAAATTAATTGGGGGAGGTGGAATCAAGTTGCCATATCACTGCGGCCACAAGTGGGCCTATTGTGGTTACCTCCATTTCGAGCTCGCTCATGATATCAGATTTAGTGATGAATCCTAGTAGGCTTTGAGTGGGCTGTCAGATATGTCCTCTGCCTCAAGGTAGGGTTTTCCTATAGATGGTGTTGACGTAGTCTGATTAGGCATTCACAGTGACACAGTACGTGTTCTGCTGATTCTCGTCCTCGTTGCATATGTAGTCTGCAAGTGTTGTCTTGTGTTATTTCCAAAGTCATGAGGTGTTTTTTGACTTGATAATGTCCAGTGCGGAACCCTGTGACTACGTGACTGACTCCTATTCAGCTTTAGGAGTTGTTTTATTCGTGTAGGGGAGATAATTGGCATAAACATTTTGGCTTGTCTGTTACCTGTTGGTTTTGTTTTTCAGCCAGGTTATAATGTAGAACTAAGCAGTGCTAATGGGTAGTCCACAGAAAGGTATTGGCATCATGAAGGTCGATGCTGATCCTTTCCTGGCTAGTATGTCTGCTATTTCATTATGCCCACTTGTCCACTGTGTCCTGAGATGTACTCTGTTTGTGCTGGCTAGCGATGTGAGTAGTTGTAAGGAATCCCATACTAGTTTTGATGTTATTTCATAGCTAATAAAGGGTAGGAGCGCAGCTTTGCTATCTGAGAGAATACTTATTTTCTTGTTTCTTATGGATTTTTAAAAATGTTCTCTAAGACATGTAGTTCTATTGCAAAGATTTCCGCTTGAAATACGGAGTAACACTTGTCCATGCTTTTGTAGATGAACATTTTTGGTTGACACCGTATACTCCATAGCTCCAACTCCTTCATCTGTTTTCGATCCATCTGCGTGTACCATACATGAGAATCGATGACAATAATGCTGGTTTATTCTGTTCCCAGTTCTGCCGATTTGGGTAGACAGTTGTCTGTCATGGTGATTCCAATTATTTCTTATTTTTTTAATTCCATAATGATATCTGGATTTTTTTTTTTTTTTTTTTTCCCGAGGGTAGGTGAAAATCTTCCAAAGACACTATGAGAATAGCAAGCGCGTTCTCATAGTAGTGTCAGATTTTTACTGACTAAAAACACCACCCTTCTAAAGATTGTTAGATACTGCAACTAAGATATAACTTATCAAGCAATTTTTCTATCATTAAATAAAAACTTTTGACAGGTTACTTTCCAATGAAAGATCCTGCGTGTTCCGCAAATAAAACGCGGTTAATCTTATCTTACCAAGTCGAACGGTTTCGTTCTTTGTAGTCGGCGCAATAAATTGCTCTCGTCCAAGATTTGTCGGACTGTATTGTTGATATGTCCGATTAGTCGGTTTCTATGCTTTCTCGCGAAGCTTCTAGTTTCAGCTTCGATTGTTGGAATTCCGAGATCCCTATGGATATCGTCGTTTCTAATATACCATGGTGCTTGTACAATTTCTCTAAGAACTTTATTTTGAAAAGTTTGTAGAATATTGACATTTGTTTTCTTGGTACAACCCCAAAGTTGTATACCGTAGGTCCACACCGGCTTTAGCACTTGCTTGTATAAAAGCAGTTTGTTCTCAGTACTGAGCTGGGAATGTTTTCCGAGTAACCAGTACATTTCTCTATATTTGATATCGAGTTCTTTACGTTTCATTTTCACGTGCGAACTCCATTTCAACTTTGCGTCGAGTATCATTCCCAGATATTTGGCCTCGTTTGCAAAGGGAATATCTGGATGAATTACCTTATAGTTTTCAGTATTTTTCAGATATGAGCATGAAGGCGTTTGTCATAGCTTCTTTCTGATGATGGAGTGGTGGAAGGTTTAGGATAACTTCCAGCGCAGCTGTGGGAGTTGTTCTCATTGCGCTTGTAGTGCAAGCTATTCTTTGGAATTTATTGTGCCTGTCTTGTGTTGTTTTTTGTTTCGTTTTTTGCCACCATGCTAGAGCTTCATATGTGAAAATTGGTCTGGCTGTTTAGCTTTGGGGCTTATACCCCAACTTGTACCAATCAGACTTCTGTTGGTCCACAGAGAGATCCTTGCTTTGTCTATGGTTTTCGTGAGGTGAGCGTTCCAAATGAGTTTTTCGTCCAGAGTTAGACCTAGGTTATTGACTTCTTTTGAGAACTCTATTATTGCACCAAGCAGAGTAGGTTTATTTAGCCTTCGATTCCGTCTTTTTGTGAATGCAACTTTGGCACTTTTTTTTATGGAGTTTACGGTTAGGCTAACTTTTTTGCAACAAGCGGGAACTTTAGGTTTAGTGCCCTCTGTATATCAGTTCCGAGATTGTTTCGTCGAAATTTCCTCTGATTAGGATCGCAATATCATCCGCGTATCCTTGGACAAAGAAACCATTATTGCTGAGTAGGTTAAGCAGTTCATTCACTATGATGGACCAAAGCAGCGGCGATAAAACACCACCCTGGGGGCACCCTTTCTAAGCCGTGACGCTGATACTGTCACTGCCTAATGTTGCGTTTATGCTTCTATACTATACATGTGTTTTATCCAGTATACATGTATTATTTTCTACGCCTGTGCTGTGGGTGATTCGTTTTCATGCTAACTTTGCAGTTTCAACTGACAAGTTCCCCTTAATGGAAATTGCAGTCGTGGCCGTGTGTCGCGTTGTTTTCGTTTGGTTGTAGGGACTTCCATTTGCGGGTAAGAGAGAAATTATATTGAAGACCTCAAGTAAGCTTCAATGGTTTTGACTACGCACGCAGAAATTTTGACCTTAACCAAGTCTCTGTAGAAAATAAAAGGTTAAATCATACTGTCAAAAATAACACACTTTATTAGTTGGTATCAACCATGTTACTCTGTTGTTATTAGTTAGTTTGTTATTTACGACCGAGAAAATTTCGAGAGGAAATTGATAAATCGGTTATTTTTAGCCGAGCTTCTTTAAACAAGTTGACTAGGTTATTTTTAATCCACTAACTCTGTAAGAGCTATATTCACAGTATCACTTGGTATATTTTTTAACCGAAAGTTGGTTGATTTTACATAAGTGATTTTTCTGCGTGCGGTCTTGTATATGTTTGGTGATTTTTCAACTTTAAACTTTCAGTAGTGGAACTATTATTATTCTTATCCACATAGCATACACACTCAAGTACAACACTTACCACTCCAACTGTATTGAAACACGCATTACTATCTAAAATGTTCCATAGGTATCCTTACTCAATTGATGTAATTACCTATCTCATGTTGACAGTTTGTCTCGTAATTGCTTTCATTTCACATCAAAAGTTATTTACTATAGTAGGCACTAAATTGCATACACTACATTAACATTAATCATTTACTAATGTACCTGGCACTTTAGTTAGTCCTGACTGTAAGTAAGCGACGAATTCAATGTGTTGTTATAGAAAACGCCTTAATGAAACGCACTTGCTCAATAGCTTTCTAACTGTATAATCAATGTTTTACCATTACCCTCAGTATGTGAGCGCAAACATCAATCAATCGAATAATTTACCCCTAACTGCGACAATTTATTTTCGATTTCGGTATTTAGTTTTCAATATCCGTGGTGAGAGAAAAAACTACTTGTTACTGACTTATTTGTGAGTTTCTTGGAGAAGGAGGTTACAGTCAATGTCAGCTTATCTAATGAGGATTGAAGAACTGCTCAGTATGTTGAACTAATTACCCGCATAGTGAACTTTAACGTTTTCAACAAATTGAAAATATATAGGAAAAGCAAAAGGAAAAGTAAAGGTTCAAAAAATCTCTTTACCCTCTGCGTTTATGAGATAAGAAGACTTAATTTTATTGGTCTACCCATGAAACAGCGCCATATAAGCCCTGATCAACATGAATGTAGGTGCACTATTCCATATCGCATGCTTAAAGGACAGCGACCTCTTCAAAAAAAAAACAAACAAACAATTCCATGAATTGCATGAAGCAAAACTCCAGTATTCACAATCAATCATACATATGTCGCTTTAGCTATGGATAAAAAATTCGACAATCATTCTTGTTGTAGGTGGGTCTCGGTACATTCCCACTTTAATTGACAAACCCTGCCAAAGACGGACAGGAAAATTGAATGCACTAGCAACTAGCAAGGAAGTTTAGCAATAGGAAAAAAAATTACAATTTTGCTGGTAACATGGAAAATTAACACGCAAAGGGTGAATTTTCAGTTCATCACTGCAACTGCAACTGTTGCGAACAGTCACTTCTGCGACTTACACTAAGGATTTGTGATTTTGTTTCCTTTCAATTAAATTATATTCAAATCGAAGGAAACAATTTCCGCAAAATAAATTTCTCAGTTCAAGTATACGGGTTGGGGTCGAAATTCTGCCGAGGTCAAAATTATTTTTTTTTTAAATTCTGCTTCCAAAATTCTGTTTTACAAAATTCTGCTTTAAAAAATTCCGCAAATAATAAAAAACAAAGGTTTGAAAAATGTTGAAAAGCGCCCTCTTTTTTATTATTTATGTAAAACATTCTACCTACTCACTTGTTATAGAAGAAGAGGTAAAAGGATTTTTTTTTTATCGGTTTTAAGTTTTGTTTAAACAAATATTCTGTTAGTATACCCTTGCGAGGATGGATATATGTAGGTATTATTGTGAAAAATTAAATAAATGTAAAAAAGCAGAATTTCGACCCACTCCCCAAGTCTACATCATCTCAAAAAAAACAACTACAGAAGTATGTATACCTATGCACTGCAAAATTTAAAGCCGCTAATTTAAACTAGATATGTAACAATCTGCCTCCAGTCCAGGATCGCGCTGCGTTTATGTCCACCAGCTAAATAGGGGATTTTGTCTTCTCTTGTAGCCGCCCAGAAATCTACTTGAAGAACATATTTTGCTCGTGCTCAAACTCAGACGTCTTATTTGTTCTAATTTTAGCTAAAGTCCGTAAGTATTCACATATCCAAAGTGGGCGGAAAATCACTAAAACATTTTTTTCTCATAAAATAAGGCTTAATTTTCTTTTGCCAAATTCCGTGTTTCCTCAGCCTTCGTCCTAACAGCAGGATTTTAGTATGATTAAGGTTAAATAAGCCATATGACAGCGCACCACTTTGTCACCATGTTTCTGACTTTGGATAGCGTTTTTGGCAAGGAACACGACTCTGATAATATCCAACTAAGCTGTTTTATACGATACTTTATCTCCCTTACCCAACCACTGTCTCCAAACTGCATTTGCATTTGCCGCAGATATTCTCTCAATAAATTTAAGACGTATTTGAAGCCACTGCACTTTTGATAAAAAAACATTACGCTACTTTTGTTAGTATTTCGGGTAAATTTATTATTGCATTTTCAATGCTGGATATTCATAATTGCGTTTATTTAGAGTAGTTTAAACCGTACATTTTCTATTTTCAAAATTTTTATTTTCCTATAGGTAGGTATGCCTATAGCTGTTGAGAATTAAAAGTTGTACAAAATTGTGACGTTTCAAGAACTCTTCGCTTGCGCCGGATTTATTTTTATGGAACTTGAAAATACATTTTTGAGTAGAAACGTTGGGCTCGGTAATGGAAATGACATTAGAAAGAAATCGAACTTATTCTTAACACCATACCACAGATAATTGAAAAAATTAAACCATACTTTTGTAAAAAAAAATAATAGTTAACAAAAAGTTTCATTTGCGCATTTAATTTAATTTTCATTGCTAAAGTTAGACCAACCAATATAAATCATTTCGCAATGACAATACATTTATTGAAAGTCACTTCGCCTTCTTTTATCGCCACCGGTAACTCAAACATTTGCAAAGCTTAGCATTGGACGAACTGTAAATATTTTCACACACAGGAAAATGTCATATCTTGAATCTGTCGCAGAAAAACTCAACTAATTGACACAACCCAACACTCCGGCCATTATAACACGCCAATCATCAATCCATAATTCATTACTTAGTCCTTTAACAGGTTGTGCATTTTACGATCTTTCCTGCCACAGTTTTGAACTGTCTGGACGTTGCGTCTTCACATGAGTTCGATTTCCAAATGGTAGCAATTATAAGCCCCAAAGGGGTGCAAAGCAAATAAAACTAAAAGTTAGTTTGTCTTATTCAGATATTAGAAAAATAACCTTGCTACTTACATTTGACCTTGAAGATTTCCACATCGCAACTACACATCGTTGAACTTAAAAAAAAAAAACAAAGTGAAACCCCACCTACCAACAAAAAATTGTCTAAAATGGTTCCGCTGTTTACTCGTCGCAATTACCCATATTTTACGAGACAAAATCGGTCACTGTATTCAGTGTATTCACTTGGCACTGCATGTAAACAACTTCTTAGCCCGTCGTAATATAATGTCGAACAAATTCGAATACGCGGCAACAACAAAAACAGTCAAGACCATTGTTAACCGAAACAATTACTAGTTTCGTGTCTTATATTATGCGCACACACTTTGGGAGCTCAAAGATGAAAAACAA
The DNA here is from genome assembly GCA_949126925.1 of Cheilosia vernalis. NCBI lineage: Eukaryota > Metazoa > Arthropoda > Insecta > Diptera > Syrphidae > Cheilosia > Cheilosia vernalis. Next base: position 13,135,628 of record OX421362.1, read on the forward strand.
AAAAAAACAAAAAATGGAAATAACTATTCTGGTATTTAGGGTGCCAATTGAGGTGTAATTTAAGGTAATTTCGAAAACCTTGAATGGGTTTGGAAGCCTTTAAGGGAAGACTCCAAAAAATTAATTGCACAGCTTTGAGTTTAAAGTTGAACAATAAAAATGAATTGTTACATGTCTTTGTTCGGTTGGGAAATAAAGAGGACAATGGCACCGAATTGACTGATTGCCAAAACTTGAGGTAGTAGACCCGAACTGACGACCGACACGAATGTAATCATACGATGTGTGGTTGAACGTTGAAGTCTTTAAATTAAGTTGTATAGTGATTCTTATTCATGTGGCAATCTACGGCTGATAATTGATGGCTTCAATTTTACGCGGATAGTATGAAATTACAAAATGCGACATTCATCGGTTAGGTGCCCTTAAATCATTAGTATTTTGAGCTCACTTTGGTACTAAGTTGATTGGGAACAACTTTTATACTTTATTAGCACTACCTGCCGTCCTCCTTTCTTTAAATGGCAGCTACACAAAGAAAATCGATAATTAGGGGTTTTTTTTTTTTTTTTTTTTGATATTATATTTTATACAATATAGATTATAGATGATCTATAGTGGCATACTAATAAAATGTCTATTGTATACAAAACGTTCTTATTATAGTTAAAAAAATAAACTGTTGGATTAATTGACAGGTGAAAAAACTGTGAAACAAAAAACTTTACGTAGTCCACCTGTATGCTTTCGCATTAATTTCACCTTAAAATTTATAAGATCGCATTGCAATATTTCACTCGAAGTTTTGTAAATCTCAGAAGATTCTTCCACTTGAATTTCAAAGAATTTCACATAAAATTTGTATGGTTTGAAGTTCTCAGATGAACTCGCCCGCGTACAGTTGCATTCTGACGAAGGCCCTTTTGCATACAATTCGAGTTTTTATTGAAAGATTTGATGCATATCACTCAGTTTCTTTGAGTGGAAGAAAACGTCTCCAAATTATCTCATAGTTCAATGCATACTTTGCACTAAAATACAGCCCAAACAAACTTCGCCCATTTTAAAATTCAACTGTCAACATTTCTCATTTCTCCTATGCTCCAAGAGATGGCGACAAGATCAATGTGTAGAAGAAGCGAATGGAAATTGACAATAGATGTCGCAAATAGCAGCTAAAAGACAATGTCATTGACACTACACGAATTTCGCAGAAAATTTAATAAATTTTCCGCTTTCGACAGTGCATCTTCCATAGAAATATGGTCTTTGGCATAATTTGAAAACTCAATAGATGGCATACTGTACACTAGGAAATTCAAGCTTTAAGTTTTGTTAGAAAAAAACCTCAATAGATGGCAAACTATATATATGTAGTTTAAAATTTAAGCTTTAAGTTCCGTCACTTGTTCACAGTGACGACGACATGCAGTGATGCAGCTCAAAAGTAACGAATCTAAGCAATAGTACCGAGAAAAAGACTGTTAAAATACAACCACAAGGAAAAAAAATAAAGCCCTACATCATGTTATGATTATCCGGTTTTCGGATGTCCTCCAAACTCATATTTATTTAATTGTACATCTTTAGGTTCACAATTTTATGGGAAAGATTTTAGTATTTTCCATTTGCACTGGTTTCACTATTTCCATTTAAGTTCCGAATCACTTCACTTAGTAAGCCGGTGCAAGCATGGGCTCGCCAGCGATTCCGCGCAGAACATTATGTGAGGCCAAAATGCCCATATCATCACGGGTCCTGGCAGTTGCCGACCCCAAATGTGGAACAATAACTAAAGAAAGTGTGTAAATAGAAATGGTATACCATATTGCGTTAAATAAATAATTACCACAATTTGGCAGGCTCAACAGTGGATCATTGGCAGGCAAGGGCTCCGGAGTCATCACGTCTAGCCCAGCAGAGAAGATCTTATTCGTCTTCAAGGCATTGAATAGAGCAGTTTGGTCGACAATTTCTGCAAATTCAAGGAGTTATCCCTAACAGTTTTGACAGTTTATTTTCATCGATCAAACTTACGCCCTCTCGCGATATTAATTAGTACTGCATTCGACTTCATCTTATCGAATGCACTCTCGTTGAACTTTCCTTTTGTCTCATTGGTTAGTGGAGCCACGATAAACAAAATATCGCTCTCTGTCAAAAGCTTGTCAAACGTCACATGAGTTGCTTTATAATCATCTGCAGCGTTTACTTTCCTACGTGTATTATATATGATACTTTCAACTTCAAATGAAGCTAGGCGATCGGCAATAGCCTGCGCTATTCCACCGAATCCAAAGAATCCCACTTTAGCTCCTCGAATTTCCTGGCCCAACAACCACCTACTGCTATTTATATTCCAAGTTGACCTGCAAAAAAATACACCTATTAATATTTTCTGAAAGGCATAATTGTGATCTCATACGTTTCAATAGTCTGCCTGCCTTCATGGAATCGTCTGGCAGCAGAAATCATCAATCCAATAGCAAGCTCAGCCACGGCTTTGTTAAGAACATCAGGGGTGTGACCCAGAGGAATTTGTCTACGTTTCAACTCGGCCACATCTACGTAATCAATTCCTGCTGACATCGTTGAGATGGATTTAAGATTTGAGCCAGCTGCATCTAAGACTTCTGCGTTCAGTGGTTCATGGCTTGCCCACAAGATGCCGTCGACTCCTTTGCATTTTGCTAAAATATCCGACCGGACTGGTGGAATATTCTGACAGACGATGACTTTGCATTTCCGACTCATAATTTCGATGGCCTCTTGCGCTACCTCCGGGTGGGTGACGAGAATTGTCGGTTTACTAAAAATTTTTGACAGTGTTGCCTCCATTGTTGCCTGAAAGTATTTCAAGTTCGGTTATTTACAACAGACAGACAGCCTCTTAAAATTTTTTTTTTACTTTGTTAAAGATATCCACTAAGAGGGACATATTTTAACAAAAAGCTAATTATCAACCTCAGCCGACAATGTGATTTGAGGTTCAAACAAGTTTTACTAAAAATCGATGTCGAAGTTTCCACTTAAAAAGCTGAGCACTCTATAAAGAGAACGTACTCAATATTGATATTGATACAATAAAAAGTGACTAATGCTATATCAGACAACTTATAATCAGTGTAGATTAGGTTTTATTGAGAGATAACAAGGTGAATAGCTTTCGACCAAATTCACAGAGTTTCGTTGCTTATGATTTAATCATCCAACTACTCAGGCGCTTTATAAGTTATCTCTTAATAAATTTTCTATGTTAGTCAAATGTCAAAATTTTGTCAGCTAGAAAGGTGAAATTAGATAAATATTAACATTTAGCTTATACACTGTATCTATGCCAGGATAGTCAAAGTTTCCCAGTGGAATTTTGGATCTATTGCTTGTTTTTTTTCCGAAAACATCTACACATTTTTATTTTCTAATTTAAGACAGACTCACATTAGGTCCATTCGCGTACTTTCCCGATCCAACCACTAACAATCTGTCAAACATAAAAAATTGAGCGATACTCTGTCAGAGACCTGGAAAAATACCCCAAAGTAGGTGGATATACTTCGAGCTACTTTGAGACACTTCCATCTTTAACATACCTTTTTGCAACATATGAAAAGTTCTAGGAGAACATTCGACCACCATCGATTTTTTTTTTTTTAGTTTCACAGATTTTTTTTGCAATTTATTTTAAGACAGATTTTGAATTTGTTTCTTGTCAACTTTTTGCATTTGACATATTTATCAGTACCTACTTGCCCGTTTAAATTCTCTTTTCTGTTTCGAGCCAAGAGAGGAACTACTCGTTACTCGTTATTTTGATCATTTTCTCTTTTTCTGTCATTTTTGATGAGAACGTGTTTAGAATTTGTGCGATTGCGATCGATTTATATCGATTGCGTTCAATTTAAACCCCGTACGCGAATGAAACTAAGGTTCATATTTACCTTTGCAAACAAATCATTATAAAGGTTAACCTCTGTTTCCATTAAATTGTATGCACTGAAAGATTGCCGATTAAGTGCAAACATCCTTCAGTAAAAATCATGCGAATTGGGTAAAGGTAAATTTAAGACAGTTAAGGAATACCAATCCGCTTGATTTGAAACAGGGAATCAAAAAAAATTGTTTTTTTTAAGTTTTCGCCACAGAACCGTGCAACAGTAACTAGACTATTTTTGTTCAACGTAATACAGACAGCCACTTTTTGAAAATGATATCCATCACTTATGTGGTCAGTCTTGCATTTTCTTGTTAACAAGAATCGTATAGGTTTTTGAACAATGGATTTTAAAAGTAAGGTGGAAAACTGCAAGTACTTTTGGAAATAACGGCGAGCAGACTGTCAAAATTCAACTGTTCAAACTAAAGGCGTGTGTTTAGCTAGTTATTCCTTAAAATAACATTTTATGCATCCAAATTCTTTTTCTTTTTCGTGAATTACGTAGCGCGGCAACTAAAAATATTCCGCGCTTAAAAGTGATGACAGCTACGGCAGCTAGAATTTCCTTTTGATGTGTTCTGTTTGACAAAGCCTTAAGCTTGCAGGAAAGAAAACGCTTTTAACTTATTTATTTCTAAAGCTCATCATTAAAACTGGTAGGTATAATCATGTTCATAAATGTATGAACTGAAATACCAGAAAACCTGCCTTGAACATCAACACTGTGTAGACATTTTTTTAATAATGGTAACCCTGTTTTAATATAAACAAAGTAACAAACATAAAAGAAGTTTTTTCGATGTAAATTTGAAAACAATTATTATATAGGCTCGATGAATAGTTGGAAATAACAACATAGAATGGCAAATTAACACTTCACTGTTTTGGTTTAATATCTTATGAAGAATTCTTTATTCTTACAAGAAAGAAAAAAACACCGGGATATATCTATTATATGAGATAGTCACTGGAAAATTGCCCTGCAATTGCAGTTCCATCAAAAACTGCACAAGCTTTTCAACAACATTAATTAACTCACTTATTTTTCACGTTCGTTGATAAAATAAATTGAACTAAGTACACCAACCAACTTCGTCTAATTCGTTTGACTGTCAAAGCCTCACTGACAATGACAACTGACTTTGACTTGTATTCAAAACAAGTTGGAACTTTAAGCTTTATTTAAATGTTTTTTATTGTTTTCAAATTTCAACACAGAAGCAAAAAACTTTATGAAAATAAATAGACTGATCGGCTGAGAGCAAAAGCGGTAAAATTTGCCCACCACAATGGCACAAGCCACAAGCCCACAATCCAATTGGATTGGTGCACGGAAGCTGACAGCATATTTTATATAGTTTTTGCAGTGTAATAGTATTTTATCAAAAAGCTGGTAGACGAAGCTAACAAACTTTATCGATAAGGCGAACTAAACTGTATTTTTAGTGTATGATAATTATCTTAATCTCCAGGCGGTGAATTGGGGTTCTCCTTAGCAACTTTTGGGTAGCGCAAGTAACGGGTAATATGTATGCAATGGTACGTATAGCAAATAAGTATTTGACAGCTGCTGTTTAAGTAAACAGCTGATAATGATTGTTATCGATTGCTGCGGTTCTATTTAGGCGAAATTGAATGTTTGTTAACTTAAGGAATCAGAATAGCTATCTATCTAATCAAATTTCATGAAAAGTATTAGTAACCGTCATATGAGCCACTCAAAAGAAACAACAGCATTTGAAGATAGCGTCCGATTGTGACTTGTTAAAAATTAGACACATCACTCTACTATCTTTTGCGAGATTTTTCACTTCTTAAAAAAAGTTAGTATATTGTACAGAATGATAGACAGAAATTTGTGGTGTATTTTTGTTCTCATTTTATGTTAAGTTCAAGTTTTCTAAGGCCATGATGTCATTTCCTTATGACCCGAGCAGAGTTGGGCTTAGTTCAAATCTTCAAATATTCAAATTCTAACATTACACAAAAAAATTTACGTTACTCATTTCCTTGTTGGCGCAGTGTTTTGAATTAATACTTTTTGTAAGAAAGTGAACCAACCAGACGTGGAAGAAATGCCTTCAGTCAGGCGTACTCTAGGGTCTAGGGTGGCACAGGATTAGATGATTCTGTATCTAAGGTGTATCAACATGAGCTTGCTGCACCCACAATAATAGATAAAATATGAAATTAAAAATGTTTATGCAATAATGACCACAGACATGAGCCTTTTTTTATGCGAATTGAAGGACCTAACCAACAAAATCTAAATCAATCGTGTAGGTAAATCTCTATATTGCGAATGCAACAGATGAATATAATCAGGCCTATTCGGCAAAATCTTTTATCAATTTGTTCTGTTATTCTGTTATGAATTTTCATACAAAAGTTCGAATTGTCAAAAAATCTTTTACGGGCTCTAAAATTGCAATTCTGTGTGGAAAAATCTTTTATGAATTCTGTTAAGAATCATAACAGAATAAAAGATTGAATTTTGTGACTTTTATTATAAAAGATTTTTATTTAATATGAATTCTTGGATTGAAATGTTTCTCTATATAATTCCAAGGCGACGAAATGCTTACAAATGGAAACAACATGTAATAAATGTGTGTAAAAAAGTAAAAAAGTTGAAAATTGTTTCTAGATTTGTTTAGCCGAAAACACCCATCACTTTTGCTGGAAATAAGATTTAATGGCGCAGGGTCAGAAGTCCACAGGCCAAAAGTCCACAATGGACTTTTTACCCACCCAGATGTGCCAAAAGTTCACAATAATTTGGGCCATAGGTTCACAATTTTAAAATGGAAGTAGGCCATAAGTCCACAATTATCCATATGACAAAAAGAGTTGCTTTAACAACTCAAAAAGTATGGGAATGTTTGATAGATGCCGTGAAATAACACGCAACTTCTAAAAATGTACCTTATTTCGCTCTTAAATAGTGTAATAAGAATAACTTCCAACAGTTGGTCTTATTTCACTCCCACAAAGTGCAATAACGCCAACAAAATTTGAGTAATAAGAAGAACCTTGCACCCACCCCGTAATCCATCAGTAAACCTAAGCAGGGGGGTTGCAGAATTCATAGTTTGAAAACGCATTCTTAAAATGATTGCAATGCTGGAGAAGTGTGTCTTGTGGGTTTTGGAGGCAAACACCGCAAATGAGGTCATTACTAGAATTTTTAGCTTCGCTTTGAAGCTCGTTGTCTTCTTCTTCACCTTCTTCATCCGTGAGCCATAAGACCACAATCAGTGAGGCAAAAATTCACAAGAATTTTGTGTGAACTTTTGGCTCATTGTCCATTGTGGACTTTTGGCCTGTGGACTTATGACCCTGCGCCGCGCCTATAGTGACCCATTTGATCTTCCTGGTGTGAGTAATAATTCAAAATTTGCTCCTTTCACCGACAATTTTATGCTAATTTGCAAAAAAATTATCAGGTGCCCACTTAGTATTTACAAAAAAAAAAAGCAAAGCTGTTTGTTTTGAAGGTTCGTAACAGATTTCAATTTTCGAAGCTCTATAACAGAGTTTCATAAAAGTTCGAAACCCAGAATACGATTTATAAAAGATCTGTTATGGTCGAGACCTTTTATGATTCATAACAGAAAATTCATAACAGAATAAAAGATTTCGCAGAATAGGCCCAAATACAGCCACAGCCACACTGTTTGAATATTTAAATTCGAGTTCGAAAAAACTCCACCCGAATTGTTTCGCCTACTTCCCCCCGAGGGGGGAAGTAATCAGGTGTATTCAAGGAACTTTTCTGTGCGTATTCATGGTGAATCACAGTGTATCACAGTGTATTCAAACGAATTCGCATGCAATCACAAGTAGAAAATGGAGATATCCCACGATCTAAGAACACTGGTTATAGCCCTGCATTCTATAAATATTCTTGACACCATGCCGTTTAGCAGCTGATTCTCAGATTCTATTCACTGTGTTAAAGAGCGAATAGAAAAGCTTTCACAACATGGTGCAGCTTTTATTCATTCACACATTTTTCACTTAATTCAGTTTAGATTTTTATACGCTTACGAACGCAGTGTCACCACAATCTCTAATGACCAGCCGGCTGTTCAAAGTACTTGTCACTCATCCGGAAGTACCGAAATCTGCATTAGATAAATTGCGACAAACATGTGATACAATTGTGTTGAAAAATGTTCCGCCGGTACGGTCGGAGATATTGGAAAAAGTGCATGGCGTAGACGCCATTCTATGGGCACACTATCAGCCCCTCAATGCTGAAATTCTTGATGCTGCTGGTGAAAATCTGAAAGCTGTCTCCACCATGTCATCTGGTATCGATTTTGTTGACATCGACGAGTTTAAGAAACGTCAAATGCCATTGGGGCACACTCCAAGGGCAGTAAATAATGCCGTTGCTGACATTGCCATTGGTTTGATGATATCCGCTGGCCGATTATTTCACGAGGGTAGGCGAATGATAGAAACGTAAGTAGATATGGAGGTGTGCAATTGAAATGGAATAGAATATAGAACATGATGCACGAGCACGATACAACTGCGTTTACATTTAAGAGAGTCTTGTATAATTCGTGTTCGTGTATTCGTGTAGTTTGTATAGTATTTACAAAGTTTTCGTTTCTCTTTATTTCTCTACGATACTGCCAGGTTAGCTTATTTCGTTACTAAAATTTTGAAAATGAAATGTGGTTGTGATTTGTGAAACAATTTAAAATCCGTGAGAAAAATTGGACACTGAACAAGAAAAAATGGCTGAGATATATGTAAAACCAATTTAAGACTTGGAACGTGGAGAACGACTGGAGTTCTTGGGGAGGTTAACACCGACTTGACGTGATCTAGTTTTGATTGGCCTAGATCGGTCACATGAACAGTTTTTTCAGTTGACCTTTATGAAAGTTTAGCCGACGAATAAAGTCAAGAATTTCGTGGCTAAGTAATAAGTTGACAGTTCGTATATGTGACTGACGTATATAAAAAGTGACGTTACCGACCAGTCCTGTTTTTGCGTTGCATGTTTATTTAGTCCCGACCAATCTGGACTTAAGCTAACTAGATTTTTGAATTGTTCGCTTGTAAAATTTCAACTTCAAGCGCCTTTTCTTAACTAGGTACCTACCCTGTCAATATTTTTCTTATTTCTCATGCTTTTCAAGAGTGCAGCTTATGACGGCAAACAAATAAATAAACATGAATACAACTATCAAGAAAAACTACCGAACGCTGTGTGATTCTGAAATAACATGAGCTTCTATATGAACTTTTAAAAAATTGTACCTTTTCAGATCGCAATGGGAAACAGATCGCATTGATTGGCTGATGGGTCAGGAAATTTGCGGTTCCACCATAGGATTCTTTGGATTTGGTGGCATTGCTCAGGTCATTGCCAGGCGACTGATATCGTTTGATGTAAAGAAGATTATCTACACCACAAGAACTAGAAAAACCAACGAAAGTGACTTTAATGCGAGTCATGTGAAATTTGACGAACTGCTTGTTGACAGTGACTTTCTTATTGTGGCGAGCCCCCTCACGCACGAGACCAAGTGCATTTTTAATGCAGATGCTTTCAGCAAAATGAAGTCAAATTGCGTTTTGGTTAACATTGGTAGAGGGCGTGAGTAATATCCTGAAAACTAATTTTGAATCGATCATTTATTATCTGCCTATTTTTTCTCTTCAGAAATCATCGACCAAGACGCTCTTTATAATGCGCTCAAGAAACGGCAAATTTTCGCTGCTGGACTTGATGTGACAACACCAGAACCATTGCCGAGTGATGATCCCCTACTGAGTCTACCTAATTGCAGTTAGTTTACAATTTTTTTTTTTGGGACTTAAGACCCAATTTAGACTGTTAAAGAACGCATATGAAGTGACAAGTGACAACAAAATTCTGTTTTGAAATAACAAAGTGATGCCAAATGTGTATAGTTATGTTGCGATCACCTTAAGTGGAAAGAGAATGATGTGACTATCGCATTTGACTATCATCTTTATTTATATACAAAGCTATCACCTTACGGGATTCCACCCCTGGTACAAATTTTGATTTGGCTCATCAAATGCCTGAAGAAGTACAAATATAAGTGCCGATATTTTTATACCTAAACTCAGCCTGGTTTCAAAAGTCATTATGCCTTCTGTAGCTTTCTGTCTATTAAAGATCTACCAATAATTCTATTACATTTTAAACAAATTGCAGTAATTGTTCCGCACGTGGGAACGTCAACATTCAAGACGACCTCTGATATGGGCAATATTGCTGTGGAAAATATTTTAAATGCCCTAGATGGAAAGCCGATGGTAGCTTCAGCATATTAAATCGATATTTTATAGATATTTATTAACCTTTTTGAATATTGTTCCTTTGTTATGTTGTAAGCGTTTTTTTATACTTCACAAATCGAATATATAGAAATGCTTGTTGCAGTATGTTTCATATGAGAAATTTTGTGCAGCTTTTATTTGAGTGGGCATCATTGTGAACCTTTTGAAGGTTATTTGGGCAAGATCGAATAATGTTTGTGGTGATTCAGTATTGTAGTATTGAAGCGTGTAGTGGTGCTAAATTTAGTGTCTGAATATACAAAGCAAGACATATTCTGTTATGAAGCTCGTTTGCGAGAACTCCATCTTCATGTAGAACCCCTCTTTTACAAGTGAACTGGAAATGCATGTCCTTTTGTAGCTAGATTTGGCTCTATTTATTATGAATCACAATCTACCCCTCTAATCCTCCTCTTCTCGCTTTGTAGCTTTCAAGAACATCGCATCAAATTCTGGTTTGCCCAGTGCTGCCAAATACTTCTTCCTCTGTTGGAGTACGATTTCCAAATCGACATCGTTCTTTTCGGCAATTTCCAATGCCCTCTGCCAATTATGCATTCGAATGCACAGAGCAACTGCTTCGTGGAACTTTTTTCCGTGCACAAGAATTGTTTCAGCTTCAATAAGCCGTCCCAACATGAGCGAGTTCTCTGCCATTTGTTCGGCACTTGACGGTGGCAGCTCCTACAATGAAAGACCCACACCCCTTCAACACAGCTTTCAATCATTAAGCATGATGGACCTACCTTAATGTACTGCAAATAGGATACCTTATCAACTTGTAAGGCTGCCGAGTATGCCTCCTCACTAATCTGCAGTTGATTCTTTCTTGTAGCGATTGCGGCAAGTGTTGCCCAAAGGATTGTGTTCTGCGCAAGGCGGCATATCTTCAAGGCCTGTTGCCATTGTCCGTCCATAAGGGTGCGATGGAGAATTTCACAGTAAATGTTGACATTAACGGTGAGCAGGGCTCCGGATGACCGAAAAGAAATCAACGCATCTTCAAATGACTCAATTGCTATGTTTTTGCCGAGTTCACTGAAGGGATACAAAGTATTAAATACGTTAGAGGTGTAACATTATCTTAAAACACATACGCAGTGTCAAGTGTGACAGTTGTCAAAGCGATTATCGTCGGATCGGTAGCGCCCTCTCCCGGGCAATACCAAATGCTGAAGCAGGCGTCGTGCAGGCCAATGAGGATGTTCGTCTCGCTCGCCCACATGACCGATATCACCTGTGTTCCGATTTTGAAGATTTCATTATTCTCCGAGAGGTTCCGACTCGCGGTGATGTACAGCTCCCGGTTTCCATCCAAAAGAACCACAAATTGGTCGTCTGCGGTCCCAGCTTTGCAGGCAGCTATCTTAACCACTTGAGACTTTGAACGAATTGGATGCGGTTCGTACTGGCGCGATGCACCCGGAATGAGATCGAAGGCATACACAACTAGAGGGGGACTTTCTTATAAATAGGGCTGGATTTAGGGTGACATTCTAGACCAACCTGTATTGTCAGAGCTATCGCGAATGGCCAAGACATCAAGACCCAATGAGATACACTTCGTCGTTAGTAGGGGAATCTGCGCCTGGGATCCAGGGTAGCGTGGATTCAAATGTAGGCGCCCGGTATAGTTGTATACCCAAATGGAAGTTGAGTCCAAGACCATGAAGAATCTGCAAAACGAAAGAGCTATAATAAGGCATCGGGTCAACGACAATTGAAACCAACTTTTTGCAAACTTCCAAGGCTCGCACATCAGTCCTTCCTTCGACAATAATCGGAGTGTTTATGTACTTCTCATTGTAGATTTGGATTTGCGAAGATGTCGCTACAATCAGATGACCGTAACCCAGACCGAAGTTGATTACCCGATCCGGGAAGTCAAGAACATCAGAGGTGCCGTTTAAAATGTCCTGCAGCAGAACTGACTTTCGACCAGTTGTTGTTGCCTTCAAGTTCCGCGATATCAGCTGCTTCGCAACAATATGACCAACGATCAGTGCTCCAGTTGATGTACCACACGCGATTTGAGTGCCATCTGGTGACCACGACAAGCCATACACCGACCCCACTGCGGGTGAGTTGAATCTTGTACTTCCGTGTGACCAGCCGGAACTGCTGCACAGCTTCAGAGTATTAAAGGAACCTACGACGAAAACATCCTTCTCCGGGTTGTAGTCAATCGCCGTGATCGGGTATTCTTCAGCGGAACTTGTGTAGATATTTGCGCCTTGCGAGTCCCATATCTTAAAACGGAAGTCCTCACCACCAGATGCGATGAGGTCGCTCTGCGCTGACCAACTTAGGCAGAGAACCAGTCCGTCGTGGGCACGCCACTGTAAATAATAAAAGACTGTCTTTACACCTTACGTCTTGTTTGCTTGATGAGAAATGCACATGCAACATATACATATTGCACGGTATTCGCAACAACCACATGCGACTATTAACGTTTTAAAAACAAACACAGTAAAACCCGGATAAGTGCCTCTCGCTTAAGTGCCTAACCTGCATAAGTACATTTTTTTTTGGAGAACCTGAGGATTTTTTTCATATAAATCTCATCTTATAAGTACTTACATACCTTTCGCTTAACTACCTTTCCCGTTTAATTGCCTTTTATTTTGTATTTATTGAAATTTACCTGAACAAAATTCTTCCAAGTACACATTTTCGAAATCAGCTGAAAAAACACAAAAGCTTTTTTTCCTTTGGCGTTTCCTTGTGTTTCATGCTTTAAAAATAAAAAAAAAAAAATAATTATAATCTTATGTCGTTTTCCATTGGTTTCACTAGGGGATCCACTCATTCTGTAGTCCAATGGAACAAGAAAAATGCTTCTGATTGAATCCACAAGAGTATTGGTGAAATGCCAAAAAATAATCTACGGCAGCTGTCAGTTGACTTGTATAAAATACACAAACTACACTGGTGTGAGTGCTTCTTGAGTGGATTCTGAGTTCTGACTTCAAATCCAGAAGCGAAATTCTCACCTCAGAATCACCAAAAGAGTATTTTTTGTGCCAATGGAACGGTTTCAGAAGTGATTTTCTCGATTCCGGACTCTCCCGGACGCTTCTTTTTGCCCAATGGAAAACGACTTTAATCTACTATTATCACGGAGACGGACTGGGTAGCTGTCACTGTCAAAATTTAAACTGTCAATGTAATTTTGTTTGTTTAGTTGCGAAGGTATGTAGGTACACCTTTACTCATAAGAATTGTGAAAAATGTTTGGAAAAGGGCGAAAACGGACTTCACTTTCTACAAACTACGAATTCTCCGCTTGGTTTAAAGAAAAACAAAATCAAGAAAGGAAAATGCTGAACAATATAAGTGGAATGTTTCTATTAATCGAGTGGTAAAAAACAAAACAAAGCTGGAAGAAGCTGTTTTTTTTTTGTAAAATTTTTTTTTATGGATCTGGAGATACCTTAAGCGATTTTTTTTATAACTGCCAAACCCGCATAAGTGCCTATCAAAAGGGGGCATTTTAGGGTGAAGCACTTATCCGGGTGTTACTGTAGTATCACTGGGAAAATACTATTTTACGCATTTACGCCGAACTTGTCACTTTTTTACGATGAATTGGTTGGACACAGTTGGGTTGGAGTTAAATGTTTGCAGCAAGCGTAAGCCACTTCCACTTACCCTTGTAATCTTGCTATTGGCCGCCAACGGCTTAATCGATATAAATCCCGCTTGGCAAAACACAATTGACGATGAATTCGGTGACCAACGAGCATAGCGAATAGGCTCATCGCTCTGCACCACAGTCGACCGCAGCATACCGGATCTAGACCAAATTTTTATAACACCATCCTCGGAGGCTGTCAGAAGGCCAGCCCCATCCGGACTCCATCTGCCCGAACTAATGGCAAGCGAATGCGCCGAAATGTTTCTCTCAACTCGAGCACTTTTATTCAGAATGATGAAGCGTCCGTCACTGCTGGATATCAGGAGTGTGTCACTGCCTTTTCCACCACCTCCTCGTCCCAACAGCCAGTGCATGTCGGTGGGTATAAAATCATCTGGCAATTTTGCCACTTCCAATGCATCTCGATTCAAAGAGTTCCATTTATAGATTTGATGGTCGTCACTGTGAGGGAGATTTTGTTTTATTGAAAATTCATATTGACTGCGTACGGAGGGAGTACATACCTGACAGAGAATATTTCCTCGTTGCTGCTCCAGTCGACGCAGGATAATGGAGATTTGTGTAGCACCTCCTTGCTGATGTGAGTTTTTAACTTCATTTTACAGGAACTCCTCTTCGAGTGTTCTGTGAGTGTTGATTGGAAATGATTTTTTTTATTTTTGTTTTGCTACATTTTGACGTTCGCTTGATTTTGTTGTCGTTAGAAACGGGCGCACCAAAACAAACGATGTTTTTAGGGCTGAGCATAGATACCGTTCATGCGCTTGGATACTTTGATTGCAAACACTCAGTGGGAACAACTTTAGGATCGGGTTAGCAAGCACCGTCGTCGATGCAACACCAACCCACAACCTGATGCAAAGATGTAGGTATGGCACCACACATCTATACTTCTACGGACCGTGATAACAGGAGAACAAAAACATCAAACGGAACGCATCTCCTTGCATCTTGAACTACGTAGGTAGGTACGAGTATATCTAAAGTGAATAACGCGTTTGAATTATACTCTTGTGCTTCCAAAATGGACCCAATCGAAACGTCTCAACAATAATTTTCAATAACCTATAAGCTGCTTCCCTGTCACACGAAGAAACCTAAAAATTGCATGCACTCCTAGAAGCTCCTAACTTCCAGTTTTTGGTCTATGCAACCCAAAACTGGATGGCTGCATCTTAGAGGAAGGTATGTACCAAACCACCTTCACAACGGCTATCACGTCGTCGCTTACTACTAGCATTGCTCGCCCGATAATTTCAATGTCATCACGCGAGAGTTTGTTGGTACGCACCTACCTCTTCTTTCAACAAAACCATCCCCATCCTAGGATGCACTCTAGTACCTCTAAAGGAACCTACCTACCACGCACCAGTACCTACACAATCATTCTTGACCTACATTATACCAGCTCTCTGAGTGAGCTGATGGTGGAGCAACGAGCGAACGTGGTATCAGGTGTAGGCATCCCCTCATCTCTTATAAGTTATAAGTTTCGCGTTGCGCTGCTCAGTAGTGATAGGTACTAACAAATCTCGGCGGGAGTCCGTTTCCTTGCCTCCAACGCGACTAGTGTTCATGATCGCCGGATAGAATGCGGACAAAAAATTGAGAACTTCATTTTGTGGAATGCTTTTCAGCCACACAACACAGAAGACGAGCCGAGCCCCAGCCGTGTGTGTTCACAAAGAGGAGAGATTAATTTTCAAATTCAAATGGAATAGCCGTCGCGTCGTCTTTACAGGAGAACCTACAGGCTGTTATGCAAGTAGATTAGGGACAGCAGCACTTCCACAAGACCAAAAACAAAATGAGACAAACAAACCAAAGAAAAGAGACTCACACACACACACTCATGCACGAAGCAATAAATCCAATGAAAGAAAAAGTTGGGGCACCTACCGTTTATCCGAGGAGAACAGATTGGGGCTTCACGAGAAAGGCTCCCGCCAGTGTGTCATGCCACCACCACTCGTTTCGAAAGTCACATGGGAAATCCCCAACTGGTATTTCCACCAGGCAAGCAGAGCCGACCAGCAGCCATCCACGTAGAGATTTCCATGTGAATCAACAACAACATGGCCTGTGGTGTTATTCCACTGCTCGGCGCGTTGGTCATGTGCATGAATGTGCCTCTTATTGGATTTGTGTCTCTCCCTTCCATTTCGAGAATGGAGAAGATGCCAAGCCAATGCCAATGCCAATGAATGGGGAGAGTTCTCTCCGCTATTCTTTTGAAATTGATGTGGTGTTGGTTTGGCTGCGACAGCCACAGGGGCTGGCGCTGGGGCACTGTCGATTCATGATTCTTCTCCATTCCACTCCCACTTCCACTTTCTACTTGTGGATGAGGCTGCGGCTATGCGGGGACCGGGAAGACAAAGTGAATTCACGCTGCCGAGATCGTAATCGTATCGCTTCCTGTCACTTAGTTATGAGTGCTTGTTAAATTCACCGCACGTTCAGCGGAGCTGGTTTTTTGCCCTTTCGCATCGATGTCCGTGTGTCATTGGAGCGAGGGAGCAAAATGTCATTAACGGAACGGTCATCCGTCAGGGTACATCACAATCATGTCATCGCCCGGCGGCGCGCGGTCGGTTTTCGTTCGTCGTCGAGCTAGTTGTCAGTCGTACAAAGGCGATTCCATTGCAAGTACTGTTTTAGTTAAGCAAAAGATTGACAGCTGTCCAAATTACGTCAGTCAAAATGACGCATCGTGTTTTGGGACCAGGAAAACATAATTTCCAGTAAGAATCTGGCTCACATCGACCGAGAAAGTGTACTTGCTGGTGCCGATTAGTTGCCGCTCTTTCCCTCGTGCACTGTGTACTGCTCAGCAAGAGGCGCCAACCTATTTTATCAGCTCCATTCGTCTGCCAGTGCCAGCCATCCAACGACGAAAAAAGAAAATAACACACAAAAAAGCAATGGAAAAAGAAAACAAAACGCAACCAATGTACGGGCGTCTCTTTCCTTCTCTACCTACAGACCGTGCGCCAAAGGGAGAGAAGAAGGGCTCACTGCTCACACGGCGTGCCGCGTGTGCTATGTAGAGTACACATCAAGGCCGGTCTATGAAAAAGCACACATATTCCAATTTCAATGAATGGAAACAATAGCGGGGGTGTTTTTCCGCAAATCCAGATTCCAGATCCACAGCCACATAAACTACAAACACACCCTAATTGCACGGCTAATCCACCCCAAGGTGTGTACCTACCAACAAACCCGCATCGCTGGCCAAAGTATCTCTTTCATCACTCCACCTCTTAACACCAACACAATATTTACACACGTGCAATCTCGCCTTTCATTTAAATAAAATCCACACAGCATATCAGGTGTAGGCATCTTTTATCTTGAAATTCCCTTTTCGTCGGGCGTACCACTTCTTATTCCCTGAAGGTTCCCTTGCTCGTACAAACGCCCAGATCAATGAACTTGCACACAAACACTCGTGCACACTGCACACCACCAACGAGCGGCCTCCATCCATTTGAGTTGAGACTGAGTGCGAGTGGGCGTGTAATCAACGATGCGCCCTAAAATAAAATACCGAAAAACACCACCATCGCCCATCTGGTCTGGCCTCGTCGCGTCGCATTCGCATTGCCGCCCCGACTGCCTGCCACCATCCAATGTAATGCCGGTTAAACCCCACAAGAACGAATCTCCAATCTAAGACCACACCACGGGCGTGTGTGAGCTGAGTCGCTGAGTGCCTACAACGAACGATTGAAAAATTGAGGCAGTCCCACTTGTCTAGTTGCGCCAACAGGCGATCAGAAACGGTAGCAGGTATGCACTGTGTCTCTGAAAATCTCTGAAACTATGGTAAAGCACTCTTGTATAACATTTGGATTGCCAGCAACACAATCACATCGCACACTGACAATCCACCGCCATCAGTGATGCTGGCGATGACGAGCACGAGGCTTTTCGTGTTTGGATTTATACCTACCTACATAATATGGGGTTGTATTTGCGTATATAGGTAGTAATGTTAATGTGAAATCCATCATGGAGGGCAGAGTAGGATTGACTTGACTCATGCATGCTTGCTTGGATTTGGATGTCAGGTAAGGTGATATGAAAAATACCAACTGCAGACATAATTTTTTATTCAGATATTGGCAGGTAGGGTGCTAGGATGGTGCTCATGGGAAGTACCTATCTGTACGTATGAACGGTCCTTTTATCTCTGTGTGTTTCAAAGATGATTTTTATTTATTTGCAAAACAAATCTGAACATGATGGGATCTAAAAAGAAAAAATTATGGAACTTTATGCCAGGCCCCGGAGAAAGGGCGCGTAAAAATTCACTTAGAAAGGCCGTTGTATAATTCAAATCACTTCAAGTCTACACTCTAGGCTCTAGAGCTTTGTATGTACCTACCTACCTAGGAATGAATCAGATGTATAGGGTGATGGCACCGGTACTCAGTAGTCAGAATTTTAACTTTTTGTGTTTAATTGCTCTTTCAAAATCCCTTGTTCAACTTTTTTTTTTTTTTTTTGGATACAGGGGCTGAAATTCAAAATACTTGCCCTAATCAAGACAGATTGAATTGGATAAAAAAAAAATTAACAAAGGTGTTACTTAGGCGGCGTAATTGTCCTGGCAGTGGACTTTTCGCTGATGTTTCGGCCCTGAGCCCGATTAAATAACCGAACTATTTTAAACACTCGATTGAGTTGAGTTGTTTATTTTAATTTTTAGCAGGCTCGCGGCGATGGGTCGTTTTCAGCTTCGACTTTTGTAAAATGGCGGCAAACCAAGAAAGGCGGAAACTATATTTGACATATGGGTATTATTAATGAGTGCGTTCGGAACTTATAGGTACCTACAATCCTTTTATTTTGAAGACTAAAATCCGTTCCATGGCCACGGTCGCTGTACTTTACAACATATTCTTAAATAGAGTTAACAGTAGTGTTTCGTAGAAAATTATTAAAACCACTCTACGTAGATCAAGAACTGACTAGAGAGAATATATAAATCCTTCTACCTATACTCAAAACCTGTTGCACTTATACATGTTTATAAGTGTTATTTTTTCCTATTCGAACACATTATCCATTATACCAATTATACCAATTATACCAATTATCATCAAAGGGCTTTCTCTTTTACTTTAATTGTAGAAAAAAAAAGAGAGATTGCAAAGCTGTAGAATAATGGTCCTTTTCATAGTCGTTAAAATTTTTTTAATAAATTGAAAAATGCCAATAGAGAAGACTGTTTTCCCTTCTTTGATAGTGTTGCCATTGCCATTCGTCCTCTATTTAACCCCTTCGCGGGACATCCTCCAACGTTTTAAGATTTTGTCCTCTTATTTCCCCTAACAAGTAGTGTTGCGGACTATAGAATAAAAACTATCGACTTATTCGATAGTAGCTAAAAATTCATTCATTCGATAGTAGCTGAAAAATTGTTCATACTGCTTTCGAATGAAAATAGTAATTGAACGAAAAGTAAGTAACTATTTTTTGAAAGTAGTTATTGTAGGGATTGTGGGATTATTTGTAATATATTTATGTTGCGGCTTCTTTTAGTTTCTAGTTTTATATGTCTTATTAAATAAATTTATAAGATATGAGTAGGTATTCTTTTTTGTCTAATATATCAGTATTTTGTGTTATTTTCGTTCTGGGTTTCCGCTTAACTTTTTGAACACTGTTATATTTTTGCCAAACCACTAATCGTAGATTCGTGAAATTTTTAGCGTAGGTATAATAAAAAAAAAAAAAAAAAAAAATATGTAAGAGGTAAGTATTACAGAATAGAGTGGTAAAATATTAAAATTTTGTAGGTATTTTCGAAAAAACTAGGTATGAGCAATAAGCGACATTACACCACTCAAAAAAAAAAAGTTGTTGAGCGAAGAATTTTAAGATTTTTAAAAAATTGTAAGCAAAAAGTTCTTGCTTTAATATTAATTTCTTGTAAAAAGTTTAAGTTTTCGAGAATCAATTAAGAATAATATGCTTGCTATGCCTATTTTCTAAGAATATTGCCAACAATATAGTTCTTAAATCGAAAATTTCAATATTTCGGTTCATTTTAACCAACGAAAATTGTCGGCATTACAATTTTTTTTTTATTATTATTAATTATTATTAAATTTTATTCTCAAAATTCATAACAAAATAGTAGATAAATGTTTTTACAATTCAAAATAATCTTGATAGAATTAGAGAAAAGTTAGTGACATTTTAATTTTAAGGAAATAAAAATTGGGGTAATGTCACATTATATAGATTAATACAGTGTGGGGTGAACAATAAGTACTATATAAAGGTATGTAAATGCAAGAAAAAAAAAATAAAAAGTGAAAGTGACGAACAAAAGGTACAATTATACAATTTTAAGATGACATAATTTTAAAGTGGATTAGGTGATGAAGTGCAACAGAATTTCAATTTCATTAAGGTTAATGTTCAAAAGCCACAGCTTTACTTTATACAAAAAGATTCTCAGTGTTTCAATGATTCGAATGTCTGGAGGGAGCGTGTTAAATAATTTACAAGATACAATTGTGTAAAAGCTTCTTAAGCTAGAAGTGCGAAAAGTAGGTATGCTAACCAGGGAACTTGAATTGCTTCGAAGCTCGAAGGTTATGGTTATCATTGATGGGGCTCCGTAAGTAACCACATCTAATAAAACAAATTTTTTAGACTTTAAAATAGTATCTACAGATGTCTAACTGGCAGAATTTTCAGATTTTTAAAAAGGACTTTTTTTAAGTAACCCTAATAGGCCTTGTAGGGGATAGAAAATAATCGGACACGTTTTTGCCATGTCCAGTTACCTAAATGTTTTAAAAAGCTGTTTGTATTTACTTTCACATATTGGACTTACAATTGCATGTTGTCCAATATGGCGGGATCACTTAGATACAAAAATAAACACACACACAAAATATATTATGTAAAAACAAACCGCCTTCAAGAAAAAACAAAATTATTTGTATAAATTTAAGATTTTTAGTTGTTAGAATGGCTCTACCAATCGACTTAGGTATAAGAAAAAAAAACTCAATAATGAACTGAATAACAGAATGAATGAAATCATTCAGTTGCTAACTATCGATAATCGAATTCATTCGATAGATTTGTTCCAATTTGTTTGTTTTCTTATGTCTTCTTTTTTAAGTAGATGATCCTTAAAAGTCAAGAATTTTAAAACTTTTTGCTCTACGTTAGCTTATACAGCCATGGCAATCCTATTCTTTGACAGTATGATTAACGTATAGTTGGAGGCCTAAAAGAACGATAAGTTGAATTCTAATGCGGCTATATACTCTTTCCTACAATTCTTGTATAAGTACCCATCTACCCATTTATTTTTTCCATTATCAGGTGTAGGTAGGTACTACACACAGATCCAGAAATATGTATCTCACTTCCTTGTACCTAGACTCTTTAGGCTTCAAACCTGACTTGGTTGGGAAATAGGATTAAAATGCTATCTAAATTTAAAATTTTAACATGACCTTAATAGTACGACATTCCTTGGGTGCATTTGTGTATTCCTTGCATGAAGAATCACTATACAGCCTGCATTATGCATTATGCCTACTCCTGGTCTCTGTGGCAATCACATTGCGCCAAGAAGTGCAATTCTACGGTCTTGGAGGAAGCCGATGGCCAAACGGGTTTACTAAGACGACTTCTAATGTTCTGGTCCCCTATGAAAGTACGATGACAGGGAGAAAAAGTCTTATCCCAAACTCTCGCTTGTTCTCTCGAAACCATTTCTCTTTTGGGAAAATACTTTTATTGGGAATATTCTCCAGTTATCTGGCACTGATGGTGAACGGAGTGTGCACCCGTCCACCAGACACCATTTTCACAAAACTCCGCTTTAGCAGTTATTTGGCAACCATCCGCCCTTGTTGGGTGTTTATATGTCAGTTGAACAGAATACTGTTTAATATTATGGGGCAGGACTCTCCGCCTTAATTAAATGGTTCAACAGTTTTCCACATTTCGGCAGTTGAAGGCGTTGTGTATATAGTAGTAGGTAGGTAGGCAGTACGGGCGCACCCTCGTAGACCGGAAACACGAGCATATCACGGGACAGCCTTTTCAGTTTTCCACACAACTTTTCCTCATCTGCACAAACACTCCGCCTATTTCTAACAGGGAATCATGCGAAAGGACAGCTACATCCTGTTTTTCCAGACACAGGTTTTCCTTTATTTCATACCTCTTAGTGGAAATGGAAAATGAAAGGGGTTGGCCGTTTAACACATTTTTTTTCCATAGACTCTCTACCGACTGGTAAGTCAGTTAGTTGAAAATGGATATAAAAGAGGATAGGAATGTCCCCTTTAACGCGAATGGAGAATTTCCAATTGAATTTTCTGAAAACGGCTTTTCCAACGCCCTCAGTCGGGGACGCCAATAGATTTCCCTCAAAATGCACTAGGCTCGCATGTATCGTAGCAGGGAAACTCTCCTAGTCCTAGACACACACAAAAAACAGCACTCTGCGGTGGTAGCTATTGTGTAGCGAATGCAACGTTATCTATCCCACCTCTCTCTATTACAACGAACAGGGAATAGATACACTATTGAATGGGGAACACTGCAGGTAGGCAACGGCGCAGCGGTACCCTCAGTTTTCTACCTACCAACAGCAAATACAAACAATCTGCTGTAACCAACTATAGATATATGACTTATCCAATCATCAACCCTCCGTACTTAGATGGAGATATCCCCGGCGGAGTGGGTACACAATGTGATTACACTGTGCAATCGAGCTCATGCAGTCATCGCGTCGCGTCGTTGAGCTATTATTGGTTACGCACTTGCGTGGTCAATGGAACCAATTTGAGACACATTTACCCACATAGGGAGACGGGAGACCTCATGGAATTAGAAGGAGGATGGCTCTTCTTCTCTTCTTTTGATGTTTCCATTTAGGGGAATCATGTCAGCTTGGATGCATTAGACAAGTTGGAAGAAAAGGAGAATATTGTTGGGAACTGCATCAGGTTGGTATAGGTACCTATACTTGTAATTGTAGGGAAGAGATTGTATTGTGTTAAAGGAATTTTCTATTAATTCACAGCAGAGACTGCTATACTGACGATGATGGATGACTTTAGGTAGTAAAAATAATTTTTCGGTTCAAAGCAACCATCGTTTTATTTATACGTTAACATCCAAAATTTCCGTACAATTTCTTAGTGTTTATTATGAAATGAGTAGAAATGAAACGTAGGTATATCATTCAAAAGGTCAACCAATGTTGAGCATATAGCATTATGTCGACGGTAAAATTAAGCTCAGAATTCCCTCTACAAAATGCTTATCAGTTAATTGAAGGCATTTCAGTGACATTTAATTTGTCGCCGCCATATTGCCATATAGTATTAACGAATGATATGTATTTACATATCATCTTAGATTAGAACCTATTTTCGAAGGAATGCAATTTACCTACCCCTAAAAGTAAGAAATTATGTAGGTATCATTTTAATTCAGTTGCATCATCTGCGAGGTGTTGACGGTTGGTTTCAATTATGATATGGAAACGAACTAAATTTTACCTAAGCTCCAAATTTGCATAGTGACTTATTTAAATATGAGTAAAACAATTTTCAAATGGGCGCATTTTTTCGATATCTAGATGTCGCTTTTTCTCTACTGTTTTGCTTATTAGTTGTGCTACATTGCCTCTCGCTTAAGTGCCTATAACCCGATTAAGTACCTTTTTTTGAGAACCAACATTTTGAGGATTTTTTTCAGATAAAACTCATCTTATAAGCACCTTTCGCTTAACTAAATTTCCCGCTTAATTGCCTTTTATTAAGTATAATTTTATTGAAATTTGCCTGGAAAAAATTCTTGTAAATTTAATTTTTGTAATCAGCTGCAAAAACACAAAAGCTTTTTTTCCTTTAGCTGTTCTTTGTGTTTCTTGCTTTATATTTTCCTTAATGCTATGTATTTTCTTATTTTTTAAATATAATTAAATGTTTTTTTGTTGTATTTTTTTTTTTTCTATAAATTTAGAGATAAGCGCCTATGTGCACTTTAGAGGATTTTTTTAAACAGGGCATTTAAGGTGAATCACTTATCCCGGTTTTACTGTATACTTTTTTACTTATATAGATACATCCATACAAAAGGTAGGGTCGATTTTCGACCACAAGCGAAACTATAGTTTATAATAGTTTGTATATAACAACCTACTTATTTTTTTAGTAAATTTAATTATTGAACTTATTTGTTTTGCATATCATTTATTAATACCTTATATATTTTATCAGGCTACTGTAGACATGCTTTGAATATATTTTTTTTAGTTAGGTATATAAATATGTACTTATTTCGTACCTTCAAAATTAATTTTATGGAAAACTGCAAGTGAGTATTAACCATATCGACAAAATAGTTCATCAAATTCAACAAAACAATAAAAATAAAGAATTGACAGATAATTTGTATTGACTCAAAAATTCTGTTGTTGAAAACAAAGTAAAAAGCTGAATCTGTAAAATTTTTGCTATGTAATTAACAATTATAAATGCAACAAAACACAACGGCAGTACTAAGAAATTATTTCTGAACTATCAACAATATTTTGCTGTTGATTTAGCAAAATACAATAACTGAATTGACAGACACTTCCGTATTATTAATTTTTATTTTGTTAATTTGACAAAAATATAAATACCAATTTGATTAATTTCTTTGTAAAATCAACAGTTAATTGTTGATTTGGCAAAACAGCAATGGTAGAATGGGCAAATCTTTTTTGTAACGTTAACAACATTTTGGTTATTTTAATAAATTATTTTGATTTGCACAAAAAATGATTTTTTTTAACAGAACAATTTATTTGTTGTCACAACAAAAATTGTAAGACAAGGTAAAACTTATTAGTATTTTGTCAATCTGATAAAAGCATTTTGTTGGACATAGGTACTGACAAACAAATTGTTGAATGAACCCGCATTTTTATCAAATATTCAGATGCGAGACAATTAATTAGCTTATCTGCAGGTCCCAGCTTACATGTTTTGAAAACCCACAGCTTTTAGCCTTGGCAAAACCGATCTCTCTGTATAAAGACGCTGTCAATCGTTCCTACAAATAGGTAGGTATGATGATTTATTGGGAGTAAGGGTACTCATACCCAATTTTTTCACTGTGTAAAAGCAGTCGTAGTAGTTTATATGAAAGTTTGTATGCAAAGAACGTATTATGTAAGAAGGTACCTAATCCTATACAACACCTCTATCAAAATGCAACATAATCGAAAACTGGTGTTATGCCAGTGTATGGTATCATATACCTATCATACCAACCCACTCTACTACACTTTCAAAATATAATTCGCTGGTGCCCAGAAATTCCAACAACTGCAACCAAGCAAACCCAGCAAAAAAAAAAACAACTAACACGAGGGCGGGCGTATAATATGAGGTGTACCTATATATCTTTACAGCTCACGCACAATTAATCCCTAGCCACGGCCAGCTCACCTCGAGATCCCACCGAAACCACTTTACATTTTACCAATTCAATGGCAACACCCTTCCATTCTAAATTTTTATAGGCGTTTCCAACATTATGTGAAGAGAAACAAAATAAAAAAACCTATACAACAACACGTATTTCTATATTCCCACAGGCAATACAAAATAAATTCCTTCTTCATGAACGAGCTCCCGAATCCTTGCTAGATCTCCTGCTAGCCTAGTAGTGAACACCTAAGAAAATATCGAAAACTCTGTCGGAATTCCCACGGCCAAAATATTCCCACAGTCCTTTGGCCGTTTGGAAGTAGTTCTTGTTGTTGGTTCTTTGTATCCAGTTTCCTTTTTTTTGTGTTGTTTTTATTCCCTTGCTTGCATGCATGGATTCGGTAAATTGATTTTTTTTCCTAAAGTCATTGAACTATGTTTTTCCCTTGGCCTCTTGTTACCGCCCGTTTCCAGAGAAACATAATAATTGCATGTACTCTGTTCAAGGGTTTATTTTTATGTATGAACTTCACATTTCCAAGCCCATTCCTTCTGTTCGAATTGGAATTTGGAAAGGAATGCACGGTGGCAGCTATCTGCGGGCGGTATCTCCAGATATCCATGCTCGCCCAACATGTCGCATTCAGAAAATTTCTCGGATTTTCTTTTTCTCCTGCAGCCCGAGTGTGGTTGTGTGTTACACATAGTGCGGACTGCTTTTATCCTATCCATCCGTAAACGCACAACTTTTTTCCTCTTTCCATTTCGGTGTGTTTTCTTTTTATTTTTAGAAAACAAGTGTATTTCGATGAAGAGGATTTTGTTGTTGTTTAGGGCTTGCTGATTGCTAAAGGCAGGACTCAGGACATGTTGCATCGTTGTGTTGTTTTGTTTAAGGTTCTCGCACTGAATGGCATACATGATTCGTAGAAAGGACTTTTTGAGCCGTGAGTTTTACGTGTCAGTGTTTTTTTTTTGTATCAAACGGACTGTGTCTATTGTGTTGGGTGTTTCGTGTTCTCGATTATTTTTTATGGTATTGTAGTAAAGGCAAAGGGATTGTGGCTGGAAATGTGAATGCGAAAGGGTACGATGTGTGCATATTTGGTGTTTCCCATCCTTGGGCTTGGGTCATAATACCTACAAGTAATTAATCACCAATGGGTTCAATAATTTGAACCTTCACCTCAAATTGTTATTTTGTATGACCTCCGCACTACTACAGACGCGATCACAGGTCAACCAAATCATTAGGCACTATAATATATTAGGTTCGTTCGTGTACTTTCAGCATAGAAAAATGAAAAATGTCAAATCT
Source organism: Cheilosia vernalis (assembly GCA_949126925.1). Lineage (NCBI taxonomy): Eukaryota > Metazoa > Arthropoda > Insecta > Diptera > Syrphidae > Cheilosia > Cheilosia vernalis. Next base: position 13,162,357 of record OX421362.1, read on the forward strand.
CACGAATCGAGAGAGAAATTTCTCATTTTCAAAAGAAGTACCTACCTGCTGACCGGTTTTCTTACTTAAAAGTTGGAGAAATGTCATGATGACAGTTGACAGATGAAAAGAGGGGAAATGGATTTCTCTCTCATTTTATGTAATTTTCTCAGTACGTGGTCGCATTCGCACAGTTTCTTCGCAAATTCTTAATTCATTTTTCGTTTGCAAAAAAGGACCCGAACGAACCTATTATTTTCTTCCACCTCCAACGTCAACAAATTTAATTTAGACAGCTGACTGACTTGATACATATCTCAGTTTTTATTGGCTTAGATCTGTCATATGAACAGCTATTTCAGTTGACGTTTTTGAAATTCGTGACTGGAGAACAAAGTTGACAGTTGTCATATGTAGCTGACTTGAAGTGTCATGGCAAAAATTAAAGAAATTTATAGATATTACGACATAAGCACGATTTCTTGTTTCAGTTATCAGTTGTACAATTCGAAAGCTTGATTTTGGTCGATATGTAAATGTGTAATCCGCCTATACAACTTAGACGATTATACCTACCTACATAACTGATGGTTCTGATTCCGTTCACCCTACGGGTGTTGCAATTGATATTATTCATTCGCTGCCAACTGCCGGTACCACATTCAAAAGATTATGAAATAGTAATGCAATGGAAATGACGACAAGTCGACGTATATGTAACTGACTCAAGGCCCCATCCATCCAACCGACACGACCGATTTACTCACGTTTGCCTGTTCCGAACCACTTCACTACACACTACAGAGAAGACAACCTGCACTGCTGGAGTGGAGTGAGTTATATTTTTTTCGCGCCACAAACTACAAAGCGTTCCACTGCATCGTTGACATTCCAAGACAGTTGTGTTTTTTTCTGTTCGCCTAGTCGCTTGGAGTGTCATGAGTTTTGCGCGAAATATCACCGCCGCTGCTCGATTCGTCGCTCTGTTCGTGGCCCGAAACGCGCACTTGCTGTCTGCGGTCTGTGCCACCAAATGACTAAGGGCAGCGTTCGTTCTCGCTCTTTCACTTTGCCGCAACAAGGCCGTGCGACAAAATGACGCGAACTTGTTTGCGTCTATTACTGGGAACGGATGAATAAAGAAACGTAACCATTGCCCAAACAACCGCAATTCGTAAGCAATCCAACCACTCGGTTCATACAATTCCGTCTTTTGTGTCCGCCAACAAACAAATGACAGCCAAGCGCGCGTCAATTTATTTGTCGCGCGCATCCGCGTTTCTCGAGCACACCACACAATAAGTGCTGCTTGCACGCTCCCGGCCTCGTATTTGTTTGTGAAATTAATAATTGACCAACGGGCGGGCGCGCACCACAATTTTCCTTAACGAGCGAACAACTAGAGCAGGAAGAGCATCATCTAGACCGGAATCTTACCAGGCCAGCAGCAGAAACAGTCAGCTGTCATCGAACTGGTATAAAAGGCTCAGTGTGCTGCTCCAAAATGCTCCCCAGCACTATCCACTAACTTGGGTCTGTCAGAAAAGACACACGTCGTCGACGAGTGTTTGTTTGTTAAATGTTTTGTATTCCATCTAACAGGCCAACAGCAAAAGTCATCCGGAACACGTCATTGGCGCTCTTTCATGTTTTCGGCCAGTATGCGACAGCAACAAAACGAACTGTAGAGGGAGCAGTATTCAGATTTGAGTGGATATCCAACTGTCGCCCAGCGCCAAGTGTAGGTATAGTTTCTTTTTTTGCGCGCGCAAAAAAAAGCCCCAAACTGTCAGACTGACACATTAAAAATTGGCTACGAAATTACGAGAATATGTCGTGACAGCGGGGTGTATAATTTTATGCTCATGCTAAAGGAGCGCTCGTAAATTACAATCCGCGGTTTTATTTGTCAAAATTTAAAACTTATTTCAGCAGGCGATCAGAAATGTGCAGAAGGAATGAACTCGTACTGTCAGTTTATGTTTGCTGGGCTCGCTCCCCCCATTTTCACCATTCCTAATCGGATCGGTGGTATCAGTTCAACAACAAACAGAAAGAACAGAAAGAAGCAAACAGAAACCGAATGTGTTGAAGAGGCGAAGTAGGAGACCATACCGTTGGTATAGGGGAGAAAAACCAAAGCAGTGGGATATAGTAATGAAATTTCGGTGCAAATGGGGACGGGGAGGCGATGTTTTGTTGTTATTTGTAGTATCCACATGATAGGGAATTTTGTGGGAGATCAGCAAAGTTAGGTGGCTACAAGAGAACTTTTGTTAGGTACCATTTCAATTTTATTTTTATTTCCTCAAACATGTTTTATTTAGTTTATAAGAGATTGTTGACTATGGTGTACGACGGAGACCAAGAGAATTAAGTATGCAGTTCGTGTGGTCTATTTTCCGAAATAGGTACGCTACGTTGGGATCGTATAGTGGGGGCTGAGAATGTCGAATAAATTAAAAAAAAAATTATGTGTAGGTACACTGTACATAGCAATTTTAAATCTACGCGATTTAGCTGGAAACCCATTTCGAACTGAACCTCACCTTTACTCACATGTGCCATTTTCACATTCAGTTCACTAACTGCAATCCTTTTGCAAATTCAATATCAGCTATGAATTATTTCCTTATTGTCTTTCTAATACATTTTGAATAAATGTCCCTTTAATATTGGATTTTACGAACTTAGTCTGGGTCGCCATTCTGCAAGGCGAAACGTTCAAACGTTTTCGTCTGCACGAAACAAATTGCTTGTGCAACATAGGGCAAATCATTCGTGCGCGCGAAAACGTTTGATCGTTTCGCCTTACAGAATCTGGCCCCTGTATTTCTATATATATTTGTTATTATTATCCTTTAAGGCCAACGTAAAGTGAAATAATTATTTATGTTCCAAATTTACATGAATCTTGTATTACCTTCTTAAAAATCAGGTTGGTTAATATTAAAAATTCATCTTTACCTACTTTTCTTCAATGAATCGAAATGGGGAAAAAAACGGATATGGAATGGGGGAAATTTTAGAAAATTTATTTTACTTTTAAAGCTTTAAGGAAAGCTAAAATTAAGCGCCTCTCCAATGTCTCTCTCCACCACTTCGCTTAATTTTGACAGTGTAAGTTCCGTCAAAAAGAGAAACGTGTTGGCACAGCTGATTGCCAACTCTGTTTCCTCACTTGGTACTTTCCAAGGAAATTTCTACATTTTAAAAGAAATTAAATTAACAACAACGAATTTCTATGTGTTGAACTACCGATTCTCCATTGGTACTGTTTTGTTTGAAATTTTGTTGCGAATGCCGATATTTTCTCTGATCTGTCAAAATTTAGCTGTGGAAAAATGTATTTTGCATTAATACGCTTACTTTAATTCTGTAGAGAGTTTTCGTACAGCGGCTCAGAAATTTAGCTTGAACTGCGTTTTTCGTACTGCTTGGCTTAACTGCTTTGCTTAATTTTATCTTTCGAGACAGTTTTGTATGGGGGCTTAATTTAAGCGCGAGCAGCATACTAGGCTTAAAGATTTAAGATGCGGGTATGTTATTTATGCGTAAGCAAGGCATAAATATTGTAAGCCTTCACTAAAAAAATGGTGACACATATTTTCTTTTTCGGTCGTCAGGTAGAGCTTATTGATGTATAGACACTGAATTGTTGTTGACGTCTATTTTTTTTTGGACGTCACTGTAATTCTTTTCATGGATTTAATTTTTTTACGAGGCAGATTGCTTACAGATAGAGTAAGCGTGAGGATAACGGTATTTCGTGAGTAAATATTTTTAGCCTGAATATGTAGAACATTTACGGTAATAAATACTTGGTTGATGTTCGTGATAATGGGAGGATTGGAAGAACTATTTAATACGTGCCAAATGAAAATACCCACATATGATTTGAAGTGGAATCACGTTCCTTTAACTGACACTCAGATATTGGCTACGATTTGTTTCAGGAAACTATGGATCAAACAACAATAAAGCTTTAATCTTTTGGCCTTTTGTTGTCGCATGGTCAGTAAAAGTTATGTTTAAACTTTAATAATACTTCTTTAGTTGGCAGTTGTGCAATTCTTTCAAAGGAAACTAAGCCACGTCCCAAATAAAATAATGACCTATACCCACGGTTTTATATACCTAGGACTAAAGGTACAGGTACAAGATTGTTTGTCTAGCGCAATCCACTAAATACACATTTGTGTAGATCTGTATATTCTGTACATATATTGCACTCCAACAAGTCCGCAGGAAATGCACAACTTATTTTAAGATATGATCTCATCGTTACGAGCCCAAGCCATATCTAAACATACACGTACGGTGTATACCTATATGCAAAAAGGCACAATAAAAATCATCTTCTCCCAGCATAAAAAAAAACAGACCATCGACTGCCGCCTGAGATAGCGGGCCCTTATGCCGTTCAGCATTGAAGGGAATCCAAATGCACTCGGTCTGTTCCGTGCACATACACAAAGGGAACGTAACAACAGAAGCATTATGCTACAGCATAAGTCTACCTGCAGACCATTTCTGAGGTCCTGATCGGCGGTTTAATAGTATAAACCTTCCCTAGCGCCCGTAGGGAATTTTCTCACACATGCCTTTGCAACCGAGTCGCCCTGGAACAGGAACAGTCACAGCAAACAATATCACATGGAGATTATGGGAATAAAAAAGTCAGCTGGAAAAGATAATCTGATGAGGCCCTTCCCGTAAAGGGCCAGATAGCCGAAGACACAAAAACAGCTGATAAAACAAAATCTCCCTCAACGTTATAAATTGCTTAGTGTCGTCTGCGGGGAATGGAATGCGGGGATCGAAGGAGAAACTACCAGTTGAAAATAAATCCAACAAAGAGATGACACAGACAAAATGTGCATGCGGCTGTGGCTGTGCTGCTACCACCGCCATTGCGCCACGGTGTGTGGGGAGAAAAGAAGCAACCAGACGACAGAGCGGCATACCACGCATCAGCACGAAAGTATGACGACCAACGAGACAGTCGGATATACCTACGATTTTTGCTGTGATCCTGGCATCTTGTATACCGTAAAAATCTGTTGGCATCATTTCCTAAAAATCTCCCATCTCTCCTGCGAAGGGGATAACGGATAAAAAAGTTGGACTCTCTTCTCTACTGTCGGCTTGTTGCAATGCAACACACAAGAGGTTTTCTTGTGTTGCACAGGAATTCGGCTATCATGAAAAACACAAGCTGGTTTCATCTTAAATGGACGTCGTATCTATCTTTGGACCTATCTTCACCGCAGCAGTGTATGAAGAAGGCGAAGGAGACTCACATTCCCATCCATGTCCAGTCCCTTTCTATGGAATGGAACTCTGTGTTGTGCGATGTTGTGGATTGAATGCGTTGCAATGACTTCCACCCATTGATAGGAGGAACGACCAAGTTGTGTGCCTTGGTTCGTGATTTATAAAACAAATCATCAAATCGACTCACCGAAATGACATTCGAATTCTGCAGCGGCCACTCTGTTCGTTTTAAATTTGATTCTTCGAAATGTCAACTGAGTACCTATGCAGGCAAGATTTTCTTGACTAGATTTGTCGGCTTCCTCTCCATAAACGTCAACTGCAAAAACTATACACGTGACCACTCTGGGCCAATAAAAACTGAAACGCATCTAGTCAGACAGCTGTCAGACTTACTAAACTAGGAATCCGAACGTGCCCACTATCACTCGTTTGTATAAATTCTATCCATAAATACAATCTGTCAATTTATTTGAGAGTCAAAATTTCGAAAATCCACCTCCAATGAAATATACCCCGATTCAAGTCCATGCGTCAGCGAAACTTCTTTCAAAATCCCCAACTGTCACCAGTTTCCACAAGAGATCTTCAAGCTATGTCCACAACTGCAGAATCAACTCAAAGCCGTTGCAATTCGACACATCGCTGGCGACTTACAAAAAGCTTTATCGACAGTCAAACGCAAGCAATTCATCGACGCTAGGAATCGGGTTGACATTCCTCACGGACTGTTCGGTTTGAGCCTGGAAAACTTTCATGGCCGACTGAGCGAAAACACTGTTTACATCGACGTTCTGCAATTGGTTTGCAAGCAGACACTGGAAAGGGCCAAGTTCTGCATTGTGCTGGACGATTTGCAGGATTTTGTATCGAAACTGTTCAATGGATTTGAAAATATGAAAACGGCGGCAATTCTGAAGGCGATTTCGTGAGTTCATACAATTCGTAATGAAGTTAATCTTCAATCTTTCAATTTCAGAGACTCTGCAAGTTTACTTAAAATCGGCGAAACTATGAAGGCCGACTTTAAGAAGAACTCGGACACTCTGCGAAAGTTGCGAGACAAACTGAACGCGTTCAATGTCCGCGAGAAGAACGCCATCGCCTACATGAACAGTCAGGTGTGTGAAGTGCAGAATAAGTACGTAGAAGCAGAGCTAGGTATGGTGTTCTTTATGCCCTACAAAAGTCTGTTATATCTGTTAATACTATGATTTTTAAGTTGTCGATCCAATTGAATTTCGCTACAAACTGAGCTTTCACTATCGAGCCGCTGAACAGTTTGAGCAGACGCTTCGGCAAACTGAAAATGAGCTCTTGAGTACTTTAGACGATATAGAGTGGGCTGGCCGAAGGGAAGGCATTGCCAGTGGTTGTGGCTGCAGCAGGCAGAGGATTGAAAACGATGTTAGTTCTGATAACGTATTTCATTTGAAAATATCCGACAGTTATTGCATTTAGATGCTTAAGTCACGGCTTGAGGAGATGTCGGAGAAATATGAACGTGAGTATGAGTTCTTGGACGGGCAAATAACTTACAAGAAAAATAGCTTGCAAATTTTGCAAGGCCAGCACAGGGATTGCCTGTCGAGGATGGAATTCTTCGCCACTGAATTGGTGAAGTTGAGGAAGTGGGACGAAGAGCGGAATGTGAAGGTAAACTTAATTTGTCAGATCAAATTGTTTTTCTAATCAAGAATCGTTTTAAGAATTCTGAAGATGTAATTGAAATTGCTGAAGAGAAGACCAAAAGGAGGCGAAGGAATAAAAGGAAATGAGATCAGCTATTGATATGTAATTGGGTATAAATGGTTATAAATCTATCGGATAATAAAAATGTTGCTAACAAAAGAAAAGTCTGCATGTCTTATTATAAGGTGCTTATAAGTGTTCAAACCAAAAGTGTGCGGTTCCTGGCTATTTCCAAGTTACAGTCTTACTTTTGTGCTTCCATACTTGGGCATAGAATGCGGCGTACTGAAGTCTGTCATCCGAGACATATATTATTATTTTTTTTACAAGTATATTATTCGAAACGAAAAATGTTATCACCTGTACCCAGTCAAAACTTTTTCCATAGCGTATATCGGTCCTCAACGAGCCACAAACTGTGTCCTCAATTGCAAAAGGACCTCAACGATATCGCTATTCGACGAATCGCTGCCGATCTACTGAAATCTCTGTTAGCCATCAAACGCAACGACTTAATTGACGCAAGAAATCGAGTTGATATTCCCCATGGCTTGTTTGGCTTGAGTTTCGAGGATTTTTACACACGGCGCAGAGAAAACACGGTCTATCTCGATGTTCTGCAACTGGTTTGCAGAGAAACCCTGGAGAAGGCCAAACTTTGCATAGTTCTCGAAGACTTGTTCGATTTATTGCGAAAATTATTCAATAGCAGCAATGTTAGGTCGATTTTAATTGCCATAAAGTGAGTGTCGGAAATATTTACAAATAAAGCTTATATACAAACATATGTTTTAATAAAAACTTCTCTAGCGATTCCGAAAAACTTCTGACGATTGATAGGACTATACGCGTTGATTTCAAGAAGAACTCGGAAGATCTACAAAAGCTCCGCGACAAGCTCAACACATTTAATGTTCACGAAACAAATGCAACACTATACACGAACAGTCAGGTTTATGGAGTTCAGCACAATTGCCTAGAAGCAGAACTGGGTTCGAGGAGTCTTTTTATCTTATATATATAATTCTAGCGTACGTGTGTTGTCACTGAACTCCTCCTAAACGGCTGGACCGATTTGCATAAATTTTTTTGTATGCGTTTGGGTTGCGCCCCGGGTGGTTTAGATTTACAATTCGGTCCAATTGGACAATGGGGCGTGGTACCTCCCATACAAACCACAAATTAAAAATCAATTATTTCTGCTCCTGATAACGGTATTTGCACAAAATTTGGTACGTCGGTTTGGTGTGCATTTTTTAAGAGCTGCTGCAAATATGGGCGGGATTGTACAAAGGGGCGTGGTACCTCCGGCACACATTTCGTTTTTCATGGAGAAAAGCACTTTGAAAAAAAAAAATAAACTGGATAGAAATCGAGTAGTGACACTTCAAATACAAAAAAAAAAAATTTTATATTTTCAAAGCAATTGTTGTTGTCAATTATTTTAACTATTTTCCAAGCAAATTGTTGTTGTCAACAATTTTGACATTTTTTTTTAAATATAACCAATATAAGTTTGTTTATGTTTACTATGTTACATTAAGTAAATTTTTGAAATGGAGTAGATACTTTTTTATTTCATGGTTTTTGAATACATCATTTTTGTTTGACATGTATTTTTAGGATCCTTGCATAAGTATGTGTGAGTAAGTTGAAATGTAGGGGTGATTAAGGCCCATTTTATTCACACGAAGTTCAACAACGTGGACAATGATGACAGGCAACAGGAGTTGTGGAGCGTTTTGAGTTTGCACTTAGGGGTTGTTACGAAAAATGAGCGTGTAACAATTGTGGTATTCTGCTGATTAGTGAATAAGGTTATGGGGAATGCAACTCAAAGGTACCATAACACCTTCGGTACCGGTGTAGAGAGAGAAGGGAAAAGGCTTACAATTTACCAACCAAGTTGATAGGTGCGGTTAGTTTTCTTCATTTCTGTTAAAGTTACAAATATTTCGTCGGTCGCTGATGAACTATATTGTTAAGCATCGTGTCTTTGGTTATACTCGATGTTGGATGTATTCGATTGAATGGCAAAAAAGAGGCTTGCCTCATGCTTACATTCTCATTTGGTTAGTCGAAAGAATGCAACCAGACCAAGATGATGACATCATATGTGCCGAGGTTCCAGATCCCGAAACCGATGTAGACCTGCATGATGTCATAATTACAAACATGATTCATGGGAAGATTTGAAAATGGTATCAGTATTTTTATTTCACATTTTCTGTTTCGTGCGAACCAACTTACAAACACATGAAAACCAATTTAACAGTCACAAGTCATTCCCAAATACATTACACACTGGGACGTACTAATAATGATTTTTAACCTTCACACTAAATATTTCCTAGGTCACAATACCTATACAATTTTGTATGGAAATTTTTCCATTGAGAGCTGGAAAAATGTAGTCTGGACGTTAAAAATATTATTAGTACCACGGAATGTTAAACTGTTACGGAAATATGTCTGAAATGTAGGACACTATAACCATCAACTTTTACTTGGGTTCTGGACCCGATAGCTGGCGCTGAAGGATAGGATACCACACTATAGGTGGTACTTTGCAAAACATAAGCGGTATAGGAAAACGATTTGTGGCACCTCCCATTCAAAAATAAAATCAAGCGCTATTTCTTAAGTTACATAATTTAAATTATAATGGACATTGTCCAAATAAAGCACTTTGCAAACCTCTGCGGATTCCGCTTATTCAGAACGGCTTGCCATTCTGTGCATTGGGCATGCTCGAAATTATTACTTTCATTACATTAACAAATTTGGGCGGAACGAAGTTCGCGGGGTCAGCTAGTGTTTGTATAAAATTCTTAAAACCCTCTTTTTCACAGTTCTTGATCCGATCGAATCTCGGTACAAACTGAATTATCACCACCGAACTGAGGAACAATGTGAGTATAGGTTTCAGGAAGAAGAGGAGAAGCTTCGAGGGGCTCTGGAAAAAATAGAAAGAACTCGCAATAGAGATAACTTGGTTTCGGAGAGTGTTCGCATCCGGCAGAGGATGGAGCTCGACGTAAGTGCAAAATGTGTTATAGACGTTGTGACAGTGTTACTGTTTAGATGTTGAAAATGAGGCTTGACGAGATGACCGATCAGTATGACCGTGAATACAAACTCCTAGACGGGCAGATATCCTACAAAACCAATGCAATGGAAGCGATGCGAAGTCTTCGCAAGGATTGTATGGCGAAAATGCAATTTTTTTCAGCCGAAATGGTCCTGCTTCGAGAATGGGAGCGGGCATGGGAGTTAAAGGTATATGATGTGTGGAATTCCATCAGGAGAACCGACTGTAGTGGATTTGATTTTCAGAAAAGCGAGCAGAGCCATGAGATCAGGAAGAGGAAACCAAAGGAAACAGCCAGCAGAGATGGAAGAAAGTCGAATGTGTCCTGAGGGGAGACATATATTTTTGAATAATTTTAACAAATAAAACGAACTGTATACCGCGTAGCTTATACTTATGGAATATTGTTACAGGAATAAAATCTCTGGCACCTACTAAGAAAATGGATGATCAACGGAGAGCCAAAATGCGATTCGATGGAAGTAGTCCAGCTTAAGCCAAAGCGCGCACGCATTGAAATTGTGAAATAAAGAATAAACAACCTTTTCTAGGCGTTTCGCCATTTTTAAAAACTATCTCTGACGCTGATACAGTTCTGAAATGGTTAGCCCTCCACGCTCTACTTTTGGTTCAGAAACACCTTGCTTTTGCATCGTACAAATTGAACGTCATCTGAGACCATGTATCCTCTGTCATAAGATCATACATGGTTCGGCAAATAATCATCACTCTTTTAGCCTCTTTGAAGGTCCCTTTCACAGAGACCTTCCATTTGCTCAATTATACCCATCATCAATTAAATACATACCTACATTCAATAAACAACAATAACTCGCTTGTAATTGACTACAGTCGGTCGGCAAGGACCGCCGATGACGCGATGGAATCCGATTGTTATAGTTAATAACTCTCCGTAGACGACCCGGCTCGACTTCGCGTGCTATTCGATCCTTAGCCCTATGGCTATTGCTTAGAAACACCCTTCTGTTTATCCAGTAACTCCAGTACAGCGAAAACAGTAAGATGTAAGGACGAACGACTTTCTTAAAAATGCAATCCCATTGCAAGGCTGTGAACGAACGAATTGCGTGGCTCCATTGGTCGCGGTTGAGCACGAAATCATTTTTTTACTATTTCCCAAATTCATAGTCCTATGACTGATATGGGAAATAAATTTGAATAGCTAATTCGAAATTTAATCCTTTATCGTAAAAGGGATATTTGCATAAATTCAGTCGTCTGGATATATCCAAAGGGAAATGTTTGTTTTTTTAATTGATTAAATAGTTTTGGCGGTTGTTGGGCGTAAACACTACCCCCGCTCTAGTGTGAGTGAGTATTGAGTAAGTGAGTGACAAAAATGAGTTATGATTCGCAACGCGACACAGATGGTAATTCAGCCGAAGATTGGAGAATCTTTGAGATACTGTGCCAGGACAACGAGTGCTGCAATCTGTATGAGGTGAGTGAAGGATCATATTTCCATGCATATAAGTCACGCCGCACACTGCATTTCTCCAAGGTAACCCCAATTTGTGACAGGGTTGAACTTCACTATATTTCATTGCTAAGCAATTTTAGGTTCATACAGCCTTAGCCACCAATTCATTCCGATTGTATAACAAAGTTCGAATAGTTTTCTTTGAACTCCATGTGAATGACCTAAATAACAACAAAACATAACCGGAGGCATAGTATAGGGGCACTCATATTACGCGGGGATGGGCATAGAATCGGGAATTGCAGAGTTGGAGATGGTGGCGCGCATTCCACAGCAATAACAAAGTTTGTGTTTTTTTTGTCTATAGTTTCTGGTGGAAATGAACGTTCGCCGTTTAGTTTGTTCCGGTATTTCAAAGGACACGGTTTGATAGTTGTTCTTTGTTCGCTTTTTGGAGCCTTCAAGTTGGGAAGTGTGGTCTCAGTGACGTGACATAGATTAGTGCAACCAAAAGCTATAGTGTCAGTATGTCTGGGCGACACAATCATCATAATCATCATCATCACCTTCACAGTGTTCATCATGACCATGCGGTTGTTGGATTATCACCGCATCATCATCATCTTGTGAGAAATTGTTTTAAAAATTCATGAAATTTGCAAAATGTACCATTTTTTGGTATGACAACTTTCATTTTTGTAAATTAAAATGACCTCGAAATGAAGTTGGTTTGTCATGACCACCATTGGGTAGTTTATTGCTCAAAACTTCAGAAACTCTTTGTTCATTGTTGGCTTCAAGTTGATTTTTTATCTGATCTATTTCGTTTTTTGAACCGTTAAATATTGAGAAAAAAAATTTGACCCGAAAACTATTTGAAGCGGTTGAAACTTGTGTCAGCCCAAAGTTGTCGGCACCATTTCTGTTATCAAATCGTTCAGATCAGGATTACTTTCGGGACGCTTTTTAGAGTCATTATGACTCGTTTTTGACAGCCCGGACTTATCTTTTTGAAAATGATTAAAATTGGACTCTTTTTTCAAATGTAGGACGTTTTTTTGTGTAATTTTATAATTTTATCGTAAGCTAATTGACTTATACCATGTTCCCACCAAACTGAAATCGCGAGGTTTCGATGAACTTTTACCGAAACCTTGTAAGTCGTTCCCACCGAGTTGAAGTGAGTTCAAAAGTCATAAGATGTCAAATTTAAGGTGGCTTTCAAAAAAGCTGTTTGTTGACGCAAAATAATAATACCAAAAATTGTGTTCTGAACAAAAAGGAAGTAATTGCAGCATTTATAGGTGACTTCGCAGTACAAAGAATTCAATTCATTACACCGCTAAATGTTCTTAAACTCTAACATCTAATAAGAAAACGGAAAAAAAGCTCAAAATCGGAAGAAATCAAGGAAATTTTGTTGATTACTGTGGCTTTTAACCAAATGTTAAGCCAAAGTTCACTATTAAGGCTTGTTCGGTTTGATAACCTCTGACGGATGGATGAACTAAGAGGGGTTTAAAATCGGTTTCGCTGAAAACCCGAGGTTTCGACACCTCAAAGATATATGGCAAGACCTCGGAGGTGTGGAATAATTTTACGAAACCTCGTGGTTTCGTTTGGTGGGAACATGATATAAATCCATAAACATCATTTTACTGACACTAACTCGTTTTGACATAATTTGTGCCTTTTATAAATATATTTGTGAAAAAACATACATTCTGCATCTGTGTTAAGTGGATTTATAAATACTAGAGTTCGGCCAGTGTATCAAAAAAGTCATTTTCAATAAGAGTATTAAAAAATAAAGTGCACGACTGGGTCGAACAAAACTTTCTCGATACTACATAAAAAAACACAAGATCCACTTTTGGATATTTATCTCATATGGCAGTTATGTCAATTAACAATATAAGTTTTTAATAGTTAAAGCTCTCAGTAACAGGCAATTGTCGCAAGTTCTGGATAGAGAGTTATAAGCGGCTACTGTACTATTTTATATATGGTCTTACACCTGACAAGATTTTTGAGTACATGACAAGCGTACCTTGTAGGAGTTTCTGTTTTTGACATACTAGGATATGTTTTTAATTTTGACTGGACTGCTCGTGTGTGGGGTGCAAATATATAGTTTGATTTTCTGATTGTGTAAGCCCCAAATGGTAGCCGTTGGCATTATCTTAAGATGCATATTCAATATTTTTGGAAAAAGAAGAATTTGTTGCATTTGCTAAAAATAAGTCTTGCGTAGCTATGGGTCAGTAAGCCTATTAGAAAAATACACAGTAGATATGTTAAAATACATAGATCGTGATTTCTGTAGTATTTTTTGATGAATAATTAAAAAACTAACGTCTTCGAAATTTTTGAGCAAAACTAAGTAGGTATCACGGTAATTTAGAATACTTATGTTATCTTCAATATGTATTTGGGTCAAAATAATTAGAGCGGTTTTCGTAAGATTGTGCAGACAAAATAGAACCAAATTTTGCAATGTTTAGTTTAAGAAATACTTTTACTTAACTATTGGGCTGAAAGCTGATTCGAGATATGAGCGGTTTTTAAAATTAGCGTTTTCGGTACTTCGAATTGAATACTAAGGAAACAATAATTTTGAAAACATCAATTTGACTCTAAGTTTGCATTTGGGCCAAAATCATTATTGCCGTTTTCAGTGCCTTGATTTTGTGCGGTTTTTGCCGCAATGGCGGTGTCGGAAAGGGTTCACGTATAGGCGGATTCTATAAATGTGTGAGTGATATCGCGAACTGACAACTTCCCATATTTATTGTTCTTATATTGCTTTGTTCCGGGAAATTCCAGGCGATCTTTCCCAGACGCAACCTTTTTAGGTAGCGAGAAGGATGTCGGATGAGAACAGCGTGACCGTTGTGCGACAATTTGGTACCTTTTTCGAGGACACTAATACAATTTGTTATTCCTTTGTTCATTTTAATTAGTTGGAAAATTCACATTTTAGGACTATTCACATGAGAGCCAATTGCGAACGAACAGCGAACAAGCGAATGTTTTTGACACTTCAATCATTGTTCAATGTTAACTTCGATAGAATTTTTTCATTCGTGGGTTTGTGGATCCGCGAATGTTTTATGTGGATTGTGAATGTGTGACAATTCGCTGCAAGAATTTTCAATTGCTGTAATAATTTTAAATTGAGCTATTTAAATCGATTGAGAGTCCGATTTTTTTTTAGATGAGACTTAAGATTAATTTAATATAAGGCTTTGGTGGTAAATAGTATATAAATCAATTTTCAATTCATAAATACAATTAAATTCATTTGTTCGCAATTCGAGCTCATGTGAATAGTACCTATACTTAAAAAAGTTTTCAAAAACTGTGATATCAAAATGAATATGTTTAAAAAAATAACGCGTAAATAGTGTAAAGCCAGCTAAGACTTGTTAAATATTGGGAGAAAAAACTGAATTTATGTAACAGCGTCAGAAAAAGGCACACAAAACTAAATTGAAAGAGATCTTAAAAGTAGATATAAAAATGAGTTGATATAATTTATAAACAAAATTCAATTAATTTTTTATATATTTATAAATAAAAATCAAAGCTAAAAGGTTTTCATTTTAAAATTTGTCATTTGAAAACGAATAGCATCGAAAGTACTGTCTAGCTTACCCGCAGAACAACCTTAAAGACATCTAATTCTAATGTGATTTGGTTGTTTTGGGTTTATTTATAAAAGAAACGTTGTGAGAGAGTGATCTTTTTACAGTCTATATTGTATTGTGAAACTAAAACCAAAATTTATAACCTTTCTCTAACAATCCGGGAGATCGTTGCGAAATTGTGAAAAGCAACAAAAAAAAAAAAAGAGCGGTGAAAGAAAAAAGTGTCATTTCTAAAGCTACTCTGCAATTTAAGAATTTTCGCACAATATTTAACAATTGTTGGCTCTCCTAACACTATAATCGTGTTCTGATAGACATAACCGTTTTATTTTATAGAAATTCATTTGGAAATCACAGCGTTTCTTAAATTCCCAAAGTGAATTTTCATACTAAAAAAAGGGAAAAAGTAGCAACAAATAGTATGAGGGTCCTCGAAAAAGTGCCAAATTATTGCACTACGGTCACGTTGGTCACAGCGCGCGGCTCACTCACACACTCAAATCCGATTCGGAACGTTCCCTAGCGACATCGCCTCAAAAACCGCACAAAATCAAGGCACAGGTAAACTAAACAAAACTAAATTTAAAAAAAAAATACTATTTTCAAAAACTAATTATACGATAATATAGAGAAAAACTGAGTTTACTATTAAGTTATAAATGACCACTTTACCTTAGAAATTAATTTTTGTTACAATGGTTTAGACCGTTTTCGAGATAATGTCGAATTTTAAAAAGTACCATTGTACAAATTTTGGCCAAAAACTGGGTACGCAGTCATGGTTACCTCATCACCTACTTTAGCTTAAATATCAATTTTGGTTGAAATCGTTAAAGCCGTTTTCGATCAAATCAAACTGGTACGAACATTTTATATGGGAAGTACAAATAATATTGGGGTTACCTTGCAACCCCTCCCGAACTGTAAGACCAAAAACTCTAAATCCGAAGTTTGAATTGAACGTAATCCGGCAAGCCGATTAGGCTGTAGGCCTGTGGAAGGACGGACAGACCGGACAGAATTTTGCGACCCACTTTTTTGAGTTCCTTTATCATCGTAATATCAGAATTGATTAATATCTCGAGTTCGAAATTTTGTACGAAAACAATACCTAGATATCTTTCTCTCCTACTACGTAATGGAGAAAGTTAAAAATATATGATGGGAATTGGATTTTTTTTTGTTAGCAGGGACTCTTTTTTTGGACTCTTTCTTATATTTTTCTGGACCCCAACACACAGTATTTTCGAATGTGCATGGTGCCGCTCGCTTTTAATAGTTATACATAAGCACACGCAACAAAATAAATTTTGGTCACAATCAAAATAGAAAAACATTCAGCAACACTTGATTTACCTACAACATCACGCATGATTTTTGCCCGACGGATCCGTTTGTCCGCAGTCAATGCAAATATGGCGTAAGAATGAGATCGCACAATTAACACGTTTAAAGTGTCACGGATGTTGTAACCATAATTATAGAAACGTAAAATGTAAAAAAAAAAACACAAGTTCCGGCGACCACCATTTCTGCAATCACTTTAAAACATTTCTACTTCTGATTTAAACCATGTGCAATGAGAGTGGTAATGAGTATCGGTAAATTAAGCCACCAATTCGTCAATCAGTTATACGAAATAAGAAATTGTTCGTTCATTACTTCCGGAAACTATTTTATTTAATAGGAAATTTCGTGAGCAGTCACTATAAAAGTATTAACATGCTGAACTTTTTTTATTTTACTTATCATGTAAACAATATGGCCGACCAAAATACGTGTCCACGTCATAATATCTACCGCCTATGCAACAAATCCTTCACTTTGCAAGTGAATAATATCAAACTCCGGTTCTAGGAATCATTTTTAGTATCCGGGATACATTTTTCGAACTCACAATGGCGAAATTCTCCACACAAAATTGCATATTGTGACCTAGAAAATATTTAGTGTGAAGGTTAAAAATGATTAAGGTCCAAAGAGTTAAAGATTCTGACCAGAATACATTGAAGACTTTTGGAGGCTCTAATGAATTTTGTAAACTCCATTTGACTAGATTCAAGAGTCATGGGGCCTAACCAATAACCATTTTTAGTATTGACTCTAAATTTTATTAGTGACAGTGGCAATTTTTCCATACATATTTCGCTATTGTGAGATGTAAGCTTTCGTAAATTTAAAGTCGAGACTATAATTTGTTATTATGGCGCATGGACTTGATCGATGAACCTTTCGTAACTTTGCTGTGAAATTTCGCTGAAAGGATTGCATTTCCTTTCCGTACTGCTCTTCTAATGATTTCCTTTTTTAATTACCCAGCTCGATACAACATGTGCAACGGGCGGGCCAGACCTTGTTGGAAACCATTTGGACTTGACAACGACTTTGCGCAGTGAACTTGCAGCGCTCTCATGTAAACGCGATCGCTTAGCAACTGATGTAAGTAAAACAAATCCTTGCAATTTATTCTGGCGCATTAACGTTTCACATTACCCCAGCTAAATGAGGCCAAGAGTGCACTTTGTTCCAAAGAGTCCGAATGCGAGTCTCTGCGAGCTCAAGCCGCTCGTCAGGCGGCCTTAATCGCGTCCCTTCAGAGTCGTCTCCAGACGGCCGAAAATCGTGAGCACAGTATTCAGGCGCGATGCGACAGCACAATCAATACGATTCAACGTGAAAAACGATGTGTCGATGACAAGACTAAGGAATTAGTCAGCAAGATAAATGCACTCGAAGCGAGTCTCGCTCAAGAGGAGAACCAAAAGGAGCATGCTAAGGCTCATCTGCAAGATCTCATGCGTAAGCTAAGCGCATGTTTTGCCATGGATATTTGCGACTCGACTCACCTTTCGCCGGAGTGTATCCTTAATCGGGCTGAGGAACTCATGGCCGAACTGCATCGAACTAAGGCAAAGATCGCTGCAACTTGTGACACCTTGGGTAGTTGTGAGACCGAACTGCTTAACCTGAAGACCATTTCCAATGCCGACAAACACCGATTGAGTGCGCAGCTAGAGGCGAGTCAAAATCACAACCACGAGTTGGAAAGTCGGTGCAGACAGTTCGAAAGAGACCTTCAGATCGCCAAAGATCGACTGACCGAATCAGAAATTAATGGTGAAAAATTGAGAGAGGAGCTTCGCGGTTTTGAATCACGTTGCCATCGGCTGCAGAACAATATGGATCGATCGCAGACTGATCGTATGCAATTCCTAAGAAACTTGGCGGCTCTGCTGAACCTTCCGGAACCATGCGAGACTTTGATTAAGGACAAGATTCGAGAAATCCTCAGCGAAAATCAGACGATGCATGCCGTGAGTTTTTCTCCAAACGTATAAAAATTATTTACAGCCAAGGGTTTGTTACATTTTCCAGCAACTGCATTCACTGCGCGATCAACTGTCTTCCGAGTCGTGCAAGCTTAAGGAGACTCAGGAGACTTCACAGTGCAGATTGCGCGCAGAGGAAACCATGAAGTCGGAGCTTGAAGAGCGATTGGAAAGGGCCCTAGCTGAGTTGCACGAAATTCGGCAAGATCACTTGGGACTGTCGGAATTTTTGGTACGGATGGCAAGAGCCATCAGCTGGAGCGAGTGTACATCACCACCTGCTCCCGGAACCGATACGAATATAATGGCTGAGAGCCTTCTGGAACGGGCCGAGCGTTTGGCCACCCACCACGAGCACCATGCGCATCCTCCTGAGAAGGTGAGTTGTGATTTTGAGCAAACTTCAGTATTAAAATGTCTTTTGTAGATTTGTTGCGACCATGGAAACCACCACCACTCTCACGTACACAACAAGGTGCGCAGAGAACGGTCGTGTCATGAAATCCCACTTAAGGAGGTTTGTATACCTTTCTGGCAGACTTTGAATATTTATACTCCTAACACTTCGCAGAGCTCCAGTATGTACCAACTTCAGAGACGTGTTCGTGTCCTCAGAGAGCAAGTACAAAGGCGTGACCTACATCTGGAACTACTGAAGCGAAAGCTGGCGATTATAGAGGATGGAGCACGAGGTAAATGTGTGCTGCAGGGGGAACGTGACGAGGCCGTATGTCGTGCCAAAAAGGCGAGCAAACAAATTGACAAACTGACAGCCCAACTGGTCGATGCAAAGACACAGGCTGCAGAAGTTAGAGCGCAACTTGCAGAAGCTGTAGAGTACAAGGTAGCATAGTTCCATTAGCACTTACAGGATAGTTCATCACTTGTGTTTGTTCTTAGATAACAGCCCTCGAAAGGGCTCGCAAGATCGACGAGCTGACGGGACAAATTTGTGATCTAGAAGAGGAGAAAACGAGATTAGCCGCTCAACTGAGTGCCCTGAAGGAGAGAATGAAGTCGTGCGCTGAATCATCACAAAATCGTCGCTGCCGTGACGAGGCTCTTATAAATGTAAGTCAGCATCGCATCGCGTCTCAAAACTCTATGATTGCAATCGCCTCCCATTACAGTCCCTTCGCGATGACATCTCCCGTATGCAGGCACAACTCTCCGATGCCAATCATCGCCTTTCTCACCTACAATCCTTTCGTACATCCGTAGCGCGCACCCTGCACCTGCGCGATCTTCCCGAAACCGATCTACTGCATCGCCTTCAAACGCTGTGCAGTGCACACCAAGAGTTTACTCTACTGTCGCGAAGATTCGAATCAGCTTCGCCAGTGGGCGACCATCCTTGCCCTCGGTATGATGATGCAATTCCACCGACAAACCACTGCCGTCCGTTGAGGTCCAGTAGCCCTGGTCCGTGTACAACTACCGCAGCCACACGTCATGAGAGATCAAATTCAACTTTACATCACTCCCGCCATAAATCGCATTGTCGAAGCTTGAGCAGGGGACGTTTCGCCCTTGCCGATGCCGGGGAATTCGAAGATCACAGCACTAGAGGACGAGACCTCTGCACTGATGACCATCGCTTCGATGATACTTATGGATTTAGTAAAAAATATTAAGCAGGAATTTTCTTTATGGAAAATAAAAGTCTATGAAATCGCTTAATAAAACACTTGAAAGTTGAAAGTCATTTCGGTAAGTACCTACTGTCATTCACGGTAAAATCGTAAACTCTCACCAATTTCGGTGGCTGAAATAGTTTCTTTTCACGAAATTGTTGTTAAGAGAAACAAAATAACCGCCAATTCAGCATTATAAATAATAGATTTTTTTAAATATGGTCACGATAGACAGTTTCCGTAGGTACCTCTTCCAACGAAAGGCAGGAAAACGAAACAAATTTGTTTATTGGGACACTTAAATTTAAATGGAGCAAAGCTTTAATAAAATCCACTACCACTTCAAACTCACTAGAGTGTGATAGACGGCGATGAACATCAACTTTTCACGTTTTAGAAGCACGTAAGAATTTGGGTCGGGTACAACTCAACGGACAGCTCAGTCGACTTGAAGCTGTTCTCTACATAGTCAAATGATATGACCGTACGATTTGTATTTGGTTCTCTAACCACAATTTAATTAGGTAACTAAAGAAAAAACAATTAACATCTTTCAAACGTTACATTTGGGTTTTGATTTCTTCTTTTCGAGTGTCACGTCCCCTGGCTTTCAGTAGAGTACTGCTACAGACATGAGTGACGAGCAGATTATCGACACATACTACTGACTATAAGTGGCGCTCGAGTCGGTAAAAAGATTTTCCATGCATCGAATAACCGCACCACAAATCGTACAAGGCATGGCTTTTTAAGCTTTCTCAGCAGAAAGCTAGCAACAATTCGTCACCCTTGTGAATTTCCTTTTGTTAATTTCTTGATAAACACCTTTTGTGTTAATAACATTTTAATAAATGCTCGTTCGACCAATGTTTTACACTTATGTGAAGTAGCACACTAACCACAGACTGGAGCGCTTAGCACCATCAACAGATCTCAGTTTCGCAATTGAGAGCCAATATTTGCATCACTCACCTTTTGTGGATTTACCATCGAACGAGTCAATTATTGGTTCAAAGTTTCCCTTAAATAGAATTTGTTGAATTTGGAAAATGATAGGATGGATGGAGGTAATTGGCGACGGAGGGTAGTGTACCAAGGTTATGTAATGCTAGGTTAGAAGATAAAAGGGTGAGAAATGATTTATGTTTGTGGTAGCTGAATGGAGTTACAACATTTCAAGGATTTTAAGGCTGTAAATGTTTTATTAATTCAAATCTGAAGTAAAAAGTTTTGTTGAGAAAGCAGATTATTGACTTTTAGCTTTAATGATGTCCTTTGGGAGACAATTGTGGAGTTGGAAATTAATCAACGCACATTCCAAGTATAAGTGTAATACCTATTTTATTTCTGTCAATTCAGTTATAATTATTATATTTCAGTAATAAATTCGATATATTCCATTTGACTCACCGCAGTTTACACTTCCACAACCACTCGCTTCAATAGGTTGGAATGAAATTTATTTGGCAATTTAATGTGAAGAGTTCAAACTACGACGAGTAGTGGACAACCATACAATTTCATGATCTTCCTTGTAATTTTAAGCCGCTGCTAGGTGGCGTTGTGGCGTGTAGACTTCCAGGGATGCTACATTTGTAGCCTAAATCTGAGTTTTTGTTGAATAATAAAAACGCATATGGCGTAAGAAAGTAGACGTTCTGTTCGTTTAAAGTTTTCGTGTTGCTTTAGGGCCTTCGTCGACAAAATAATGAATTTGAGAAAATTAAGGATAAAAGTGGTAATTTATTTTCTCAATAACCTTATATTGTCTTAACTTTAGAGAATTTGAGAAAAATAAAAGACAACAATTCGCATCCATTCATGTGTATACATATTCACAAGTGAATTTTAATTTCTTAATAGGTATACTACTTTGGAAATGGCACACCCGAATTTAGGTAGAGGGAAAAAAAAGTAAATAAACAACCAGCCTTATTTATAAACGCAAAAACCTTATTTATAAAAAAATTTCAACGGTGTATGGAGCTTGCATAAGCTAAACGCGTTTGGAGGTTGTTTAGTGCCTGTATAGAGGTGGAATAGTATGGAAATGTCATTTTGACTTCACATTTTATTGTGGATGCATTATTATGGATGTTTTCATATTAAATTATTAAGTTTTGTTCCTATGTTGTGTTAAAATACTGTGTTTTATTTTCCATCACATTATTTATGTGAATATCGTTTCATTAGGAGTGTCAATTCCCCGAACGTTATATTTTTTAAATTTTTCGTTTTAACTTTTGAAATTGAATTCTTTTTCAATTGAATTGAATTCGTATTTTTCACAAGCTGGTATTTTTTTTTTTGTCTTTTTGGACAGATAAATGTAATAGACTTCTACTTTTTCGTACTTTTTCTGACACAAGCCCTGCATAACTAATATGCATGGGAAAATGTTTCAAAAATAAGAATTTTTGGGAGCGTGTATAAAGGATGTATAAATATTTATATATTACATAGCTATACACGTCTTTAGGGGCATTTCTAATAAATAAGGCTGCTAAACTATAATTCTATCAGCAATCCAATTTCAAACCATTTGAATGATTTTTCGAAATTAAGACATTTATGCGTGTTTTTAACATTTTGTTTTCAATGTTTTCTACATGACATCGTCCTGATAATAAAATATGATTTGGCCAAAATTGATACGAATAAAGTATATGTTTTCTAACTATTGACACGTTTTGGTTCTTCACTTTATGAAAAATGAGTAGATCGCTTAGGCTGTGACATTTAATGAACTATTTTTTTGTGTGTATCGAGTGTCAAAATGTCATGTTATAGGAATGCCTCTGCTACAGAAGTCTATGTAAGGAAAGGTTAACACACTGATAAAGAGCAAAAGTCCTACGAGAAGATTCCTACCCTCCACCTAAACCTTTTTTGGATTTGAAGCCTGACACGTTTGTTATTTGGAGATACGTTACAATATGTAAATTTACAATTCAGCTAAAATTTAATAAATTGAAAAGTATGAAATGGAAAATCTTACCCCAAACTACTTTATATAAAATACGAATACAGGTAAATTTTCCTGTATACCTTTCAAAGCTGCGTTCATTAAACGAAGGCTACATGAGTATAATTCATTTACACTCGTATACGTATAGGAAGGAAGGAAACAACATTTTCGTTTCCAATTCCCAGTTCCGACAGTCAATCTATAATACAACTGCACAAATCCGCTGGGACTGGGACAAGGACTCAATCGTGATTCCCTCGTTATTGTTCACAAAAAAAAAAACTCCAACACGAACCTAGTGAATCTGTCAATCGCACTTCATCAATGCCTACCATTCAACGGAAATCTTATTACATCGCTTTCTGTTGTTTGCTCTTACCATGACATAACCGCCGCCCTTCCCAAAAACTCCTGTTTCTGTTGCTTTTGCTGCTCCTCCCCCAACGCGAACAA
Organism: Cheilosia vernalis; assembly: GCA_949126925.1. NCBI lineage: Eukaryota > Metazoa > Arthropoda > Insecta > Diptera > Syrphidae > Cheilosia > Cheilosia vernalis. Next base: position 13,185,871 of record OX421362.1, read on the forward strand.
GCTTCACAAATAAACTCTGCGATTTATTATTTCTATAATCGATAACTTGTTAAGGCAGCTCTCGATCCCAATCCCAATTCTGCAATCCCCCTGCCTGCTGTATGACTTCGGCTGCGGCTGACATGTCACAGGCTCTCTCAATCCATGAATCCATTGTTTTCCGTGGTTAAATACAACAACGAAAAACCCCCTGCCATCCCGTACTGCTGTATCAAATTTTTCTGCTTCAACAAGCTTCGACAGTAGCGCACCGCACACATTTTTGCGGCATTTAAGTGGAAATGCAATACAACGTGACATACACGAATACCGGTGGAATGGGGGGCGGCTCTGGCAACCTGCACCCTAATCCCTTCAGACTGTTCACTGAATGGCATCATGAATACAGTTGAATAAAGAGTTAGCTATTTGGGAAGTTTAGTCAACAGCGGTGTCCCTAACCTATACCTACCTACCCGATGAATTATTCATTTGAGAAGAAAGCCGACCGAAAATACACGACCCTGCTCCACTAAAAGTACCTCCACCCTCGCACTGGCAGTACACCGCCCGCCACAACCCACTACCACATCACATTATCGCGGTTGTGTTGCCGGTCAACTCGCCTCTCCTGGATGCATAAATCACCGGGATACGACAAAGTGGTTATCGGGCTGGAAGTTGTAAGTGAAGAAGAGCAACGAGCACCGTGCATCGTAACCTGATGCGACTTTCGGTTTTCCCTCGGAGTAGTAGCTGACAGTTGCACGGCTTGGTGTGGGTGGGAACGCCATTGTAATCATTGCTGGTTCTACGACGTGGCATCTCCGAAGATTACAAAGTACGACTCCATTTAACGGTATAGGAAACTCTTGCATAACACCCTTGCACCGAGCTAAATAGCACAAAAAGTTTGTGCCTAATATGCGGACTTGTGATGAGTTCGAAGTACATTTGAAAGTTTAACATGCAAAAAAAAAAAAAAAAAAATAGCATTACATGCGACAACAAGAGATGAAATCAAATGAGGTTTCCATTGAAATTGGCGCACACAAGGAAGAAGGAACTATTGACAACGAGAGACTCTTGTGCAACATACACTCGTACGCACACAGAGATCTACTCGAACAAACTTCGCAAATGGACTGGTGGACATGCAGGAGATAACAATTGGAGTTGAAAAATTACTTTCTGATTGGGAACATGAAAAATTGCTTTTAAATTGACGAATGTTGTATCTGAAACTGAATGGGCGCTTTAGATCATATTAGCACAAGTTTTGATTAGCATGTTGTCGAGTTTAAGGAGGTGAACACTCGAAATTATATTGGGTATCTAAAACTTTTTGTGGACACAGTTTGGGCATTGAAGCGGGGTATGTACATTTTGTTGGGATTTCGGAATAAAAAGGATTGTTTAGGATTAGTTTGAATAGAATGTGATGTAGGTAGGTTGGTAAGGTTTGTTCAAATAGTTTCAAAGTTTGTCAACCCCAGACCGGAGGCATAAGTTTTTAATTGGCATTTTGTTATGTTATTGGTAATTTATTATCAAATTTCTGCCTTTTTGAGAAATAAAGGTAAACATATTGTTATGGCTGGGGGTAAAATTCATTTAGTTTGCCTCTCCAGCCAACTTGATCTATGGATGGCTAGGTGACTTCTAGCTACGAACTGTTGCTTGAGGTTACCTAAGGTCCATACGCCCGACGCCCGAGTCATTAATTACACATAAAGAAACTGAAATACGGGGGAAGTTCGGATTCCTAGTAAGTCTGACAGCAGGCTGACTAAATGTATTTAATTTTTTATTGGCTCAAAGTGGTCACGTGTATAGTTTTTGCAGTTGGCGTTTATGGAGGGGAAGCCGACATATCTAGTCAATAAAATCCTGCCTGCATACTCAGTTGACATTTTGAAGAGTCAAATTTAAAATAAAAACAGTGGCCGCTGCGGAATTCTGAAGAGTCGAAGAAACGGTTGGTGAGAGTAAGAGTTGTCATTTCTAAGGCTACTTTGGTAATTTAGAATTTTCACACAATATTTAACAACCATTAGTTCCCATAAGACTATGTAAAAGTGTTGTAATGGAAAGTGTTGTTGGAAATAACAATTTTTTTTTAAATTTGGAAGAGGGCCCTTTCCAAATAAAAAGGATGTAAATAGCAAGACTCGTGACGGGCATTGGAAAAATGTGCCAAATCTTAGTCCAACAAAGGTAGCACCGACCGCGAGAATACAAAAACAATTCAAGTTGCTTAGTCAGCGCGTGCGGATACCTAGTCCCAACAATTATCTAGTTGACGTTTTACATAAATTAGGTATTCGAACGTCCACATTGTTTATACCAAAATAAAAATCCTTTTTATCCCTCGCCAAAAATAAGAAAATCCCATATTTTTCCCACGAAATATTCAATTAAAAACAAAATGTATTTCTTTTTTATTATTAACAAATACAAGTTACAAAAAAAGAAATGTATGTACCTACATCTAATACATTTTTAAAACGTTAAGAAAAGGAACATAAAATTGCATTTGGTAGATATAGAAATGAAAATAATATTCAACGTAAAATAGGTATATATTTTATGAATTATTTGAAAATGACTGGTATGCAAGAAACTTTATTTTGGTTGGACCGCAAACTATGTGTTGCACGATCAGATATTTTGAATAACTTTCTTCTAAGCATGAAAATATTTAATTCGATCGTAAGTTGGCTAATTTGTCTATTCTTAATGAAACTAGCATTTTAGGAACAAATATTGACCAAAAAGCAAAATCCCTTTTTTTTTTGTACTATGAGGTTTGAAGAATCCCTTTAACCCTTTTAGCTCATTTTAATAAACAAGGAAAACATTGTGAAGTTTCGTGTCTCTTTCAAAACATAGTAGTAATAAAAACCAAAAACGATACTCTGCTTTCCTTTTTTTAATATTATTTATTTCCTTTTTTAAGTTCATACATATTAAAATTATATTTATTTATGCAAGAAACCAAGTAGTTCTTGGAAATTCCTGTCCTTTATCTTGTCATCGAAGACCGGAACAATTAAGGCTTTAAAGTCCATCCACTTTTCTACAAGGCTGTTTTTTATTTCGGTAAATAAATATATGATAAATTAATATCAATATATTGGGTTTACCAATAAACATTTTTAGTTTCGACTTTAAATTTAAGTAGTTCACAGTGGCTATATTTTCCATACAAATTTCGTAATTGTGAGCTTTCGTAGTCGAACGCGCCGTTCTATATTAATTTATCTCTGGTTCAAGTTCCAGACCCGATTCGAATCGACTTCGAATGGGGGAATGAATTAAAATTCGAAAATTGTTGGAATAAATTTGCCCATAAACTTCTATTCTGATATTTTTTTTAAAATTAACACAAATTGTCGCCCCTCCCGAACAACACTTAATTGGCGTATAGGTACTATTGATGGTGTGGCTTGGTATATGATTCAATCTTCAATGTGACATAAAACGAACTCGTACTCCCCTTACGGTGCGGCATTTAAAATCCACTATCAACTGTCCGGCTTAACCCCAGCTATAAAAATATGATGTGACAAACTAGCGTAATTTATACCTACTTAAGACCCTCTCCAACTGGACGAAGGGTGTCTATTTAAAGACGGGACACCCAAGTTTATTGGCAGGGAGTGTGCCAAGTACCAACAATTGAAAAGGAATCTATGACGCGTTTTAAAGTGTGCTTCATTGCTTTTAGATTGCTGTGTTTGGTGTCTTTGTCCATTGTTCGCAATTCGAACCGAAGTGGCTCGTGATATTATGATCCATAGCGTCGGGGCTATAAGCTATCAGGGCATAAGACAGCGCTTTGATTTCAGATTGAAGTGTATTTTCCAAGAAGGAAATGGCAATGGATGATGAAGCGAATCTTTATTGCAGCAGCCAAACTTTGTGGATGATTGAAATTGATTGAAATGTGATGCGAAATTGTCAAACGATGGACTTGAGAGAGTAGATTCCGGCAGAACTCTTCGAACAAATATATATTCTCGGAAGTTGTAAGAAAATTCTGACAAGTGGGTAGATGTAGGAGCTCACTCAGTATTTTATATGAACTCCTACGTCTAACCACTTATCAGAGTTTTCATTAAGATTGAGTAGACAGGTGGCCATTTCGTATTTTTCAGTTCTTTGCCCTTTTTCTCCTTTTGTTATATAGGGTGAGGGTCTCGCACAACTCTCATAGCTAACCAAGTCGTTCCATTGCCAAATCTATGCGAGCATCTATTACGTACATTTTCCTTAGTGACAGCAATTCAACGGCACCCGATCCATCATCAGGCGAAGCGAAACAACATTCCCTCCCGGCTTTTCCATCACATCCGCATGATGGGGTTGGTCCATGTCATAGTGTCACAGCAGATCTGCCGAACGCATCGCAACTCTGCTGGACCAGTTTATGTATTCGACTCATCGTCGTTGTTGGCAACCCGAATAAAAAGAGGAAAACAAGTCAAAACTTGATGTTGGTGGTGTAGCCAACTAGCAATAGCAATGTGGCCAGCACAACATTATGTTGGCCAGTCCGATTTTCCACAAATCTTCCTCCAACACAAATCATTATTTCTGTCAGTCAGAGTTGTGGAAGAGCAGGGACGAACTGGTGAAGAAATAAATTCCGAGGTTCTGGTTAAAAAGTGCCGCCTCCAGTTCAACAACCTCTACTCGTGTATAGCTAGAGCCTAATATGCCGAACTGAGCAATCCGGTCTGTCGACAACGTGTCGATGGACGATGCCGACGCGGTGAGGTGTGGACTGGCCCTTTTTCGTTGGTCATGGTCTCATGGTTCCCTGGTTGCATGTTCTATGTTCCCCAGTCGCAATGTGTCTTTTGTTATGCATATGTGCGCAGAGTGCATATCGATGGGCAACAGGTTTCCCAGTGGCAAACGATGCACTTGTTGGATTTGCGTCCACCCAGCAACCGTATGCCAGATGGATGAACTTCGGCCATGGTTTCTCGGAAAGTCCATAGCTACCGTGCAGTTCCATGCGATCACAAATGGGTACACAAAGCATCGCATGTTGCCACGATGAGTGTTGAGGCGATGTGGGTTCTTATACGATTCTTCACGCAAATGGGCAAAGTGCAATGAATTTTGCTGTTGAGTTGGTGTTTTTTTTTTGTTGTTGTCTTTAAGTTCCCAACTCGTTTTGTACTCCCAGAACCTTTTGAGCGATAAAACTTGTCCTGCGACTTTCTCGAAGTTGGCAAGGCAAGAACAAGATGATATAAGATTGTCGATGGAACTCTGATTCTCTGAGCATGAATTTAAGTGCCGCAGCATTTTTATATATGCGGGAAAAATAGTTGTGTAATCTTCTTGAGTGGAAGATTGGGATTTCGTATGTAAAGAATGTTTTGGCGGTTCAAAGGGGCACTCAATCTTAGAGTGGGACCGGATTGAAATAACTGCTGCAAAAAACGTAAATTTAATAATGGCGGACAGACGATAATGTATACTAAAAACATTATCGGGTTTCTGAATATTAGCCATTTGAAGCAGAAATTGTCATCAGTCACAGTCATGTAAGTTATGCTTTCAAATACAATGACGCTGACAATAACAGGGGCCTGTAACACAACGCGACAAGTAGTTGTAGAACAAGTGAATTTCGACAACTCGTAAAAAAATGTGTAACACAAACTAACAATTGTCGAGATGAAAGATGACAAGTGGGAAATTATATAATTATCCTCTTTCTGCCACAGAGCACAAGAAACACTTGCAGAACTTTGGTTCAATGAGGACTTGTCAAAAGCTGGAAAGTGGATTTTAATGCAATACCTTTGTAAAGGGAGAATACAAATACAGAAATAATGTATAATTAAAAAAGTGCTTTTTGGACTCCGAATTTGATAGTGAGAACAGTGAACAGGTTGAAAGTTTTTAAGCCAAGAACTAGTTTTGATGTCAGTGATCATCTGTAGGTACATTGAAAAATCAATGAATGCACCAAAAATAATACCTTTTTCTCTTTTATTATTATTAGGTATTATTATATCTTATTATTAAGTAATAATAATTTTAGTAGGCGCAGTGGCTCAGTGGTTAGTGTGTTGGACTACTAAGCGAGGGGTCCCAGGTTCGAATCCCGCAGAAACCCAAATTCCAACTCAGGGTTTTTTTCTCTGCGCCACCTCTCGCGAACGTCTGACAAACATTCGAGAGTATAACTGTCATGAAAGAGCTTCTCAATCGGCCGTTTGGAATCGGAATAAAATTGTAGATCCCTTCCATTCGTTCCAAAAAATTAAAAACTCACACAAAACGAGTGGTTGCGAGAAGCTAGGCCCGGTCCCTACAGACCTGTTGCGCCAACTATTATTATTATTAAGTAATTTGATTACATTAACAATAAATAGAAAAAAAAATATAGCACTAGCCACCAGGGCTATCGGCTGTTTTTCGCTATTATTTTAGTTAAAATATAAATTTTTTTTCGGTGCGATTTTTGCCATTTTTACATGTAAAACCCATGACGAAGAATGCTGACAAGTCAAGGAAATTTAATTCTTTTGACAAGTGTAACGGTTTACGTTGACTTTTTTGTTGTATCGATAACCGCGTTAGTTTAAACTGAGTTTTTATAAGACATATACGAGGGATTTTTGATAAATCAGTGACTATTTGGATAATACATATTTTTTTTGGGCAAAAAGTTTTTTATTTCTCAACATAATCTCCTTTTAGTTCGATACACTTAGCCCAGCGTTTTCCCAATTTTTTCATTCCCTCTGAATAATATTTTTTCTCAAAACTCTAAAAATAAGCATTTGTTTCTGTTAGTTACCTAGTATACTAAATTCCATAATATTTTCTCAATGTACTAGAATATTTATCAGCTCTGTTACCTTTTTCAATAGTTTATTGTTTGGTATCATTGTTTTTATATTTTTCGAAATTAAATGTCAAAAATCACAAAATGTCAAAACTGTCAAAATAGTAAAATTAATGTATACTCTGTCATATCTTCTATATATATAAAATTGTTGCAAGTGCGTTGTGACTTTATAACTCACGAACGGCTCAACCGATTTCAATGATTTTTGGTGTGTTTTATTCGGCTTGAATTAGGGATGGTTTATGAAAAAATAAAAGTTGAAAAATTCTCAACAGGTGGTGTTGAAGGCACACATTTCGTTTTTCACAGGGAAAAGCACTTACAAAAAAAAAAAAAAATGGATTGAAATCGAGTAGGTAGTGACACTTCAAATACAAAAAAAAATATTTTATATTTTCAAAGCAATTGTTGTTGTCAATTATTTTAATTATTTTCCAAGCATATTGTTGTTGTCAAAAATTTAGAATTTTTTTTTTAAATATACCTATACCTACCTAATAAGTTTGCTTATGCTTACTATGTTACATTAAGTAACTTTTTGAAATGGAGTAGATACTTTGATTTATTTCATGGTTTTTGAGTCCATCATTTTTGTTTGACATATTGTATTTTCAAGATCCTTGCATAAGTATGTGTGAGTAAGTTGAAATGTAGGGGTAATGATTACAGGCAACAGGAGTTGTGGAGCGTTTTGAATTTGCACGTAGGTGTTGTTACGAAAAATGTGGTATTCTGCTCATTAGTGAATAGGGTTATGGGGAACGCAACTCAAAGGTACCATAACACCTTCTACCGGTGTAGAGAGAGAGAAGGGAAAAGGCTTACCATTTACCAACCAAGTTCATAGGTGCGGTTAGTTTTCTTAATTTCTGTTAAAGTTACAAATATTTCGTCGGTCGCTGATGAACTATATGGATGGCAAAAAAGAGGCTTGCCTCATGCGCACATTCTCATTTGGTTAGTCGAAAGAATGCAACCAGACCAAGATGATGACATCATATGTGCCGAGGTTCCAGATCCCGAAACCGATGTAGACCTGCATGATGTCATAATTACAAACATGATTCATGGGAAGATTTGAAAATGGTATCAGTATTTTTATTTCACATTTTCTGTTTCGTGCGATACAACTTACAAACACATGAAAACCAATTTAACAGTCACAAGTCATTCCCAAATACATTACACACTGGGACTTACTTACTTTAACCTTCACACTAAATATTTCCTAGGTCACAATATACAATTTTGTATGGAAATTTTTCCATTAAGAGCTGGAAAAATGTAGTCTGGACGTTAAAAATATTATTAGTACCACGGACTGTTATACTTGTACGGAAATATGTCTGAAATGTAGGACACTATAACCATCAACTTTTACTTGGGTTCTGGACACGATAGGTGGCGCTGAAGGATAGGATACCACACTAAAACATAAGTGGTATAGGAAAACGGTTTGTAGCACCTCCCATTTAAAAATAAAATCAAGCGCTATTTCTAAAGTTGCATAATTAAAATTATAATGGACATTGTCCAAATAAAGCACTTTGCAAACCTCTGCGGATTCCGCTTATTCAGAACGGCTTGCCATTGGTATTTAAGCGTCTACATAAAATAAAGTGCATTGTGCATGCTCGAAATTATTACTTTCATTACATTAACGAATTTGGGCGAAACGAAGTTCGCGGGGTCAGCTAGTATATCTATATATAAAAATTATAAAAAAAGCGATCTTTATAACGTAAGGTGCGATATTACTTTTCCTCACTCAAAATTTAAAGTAATTAAGTGTAAGTGACGTCGAAATTATACAGTTTCAATGATGACCTCTTCATTGGACCTAAATCTCTTACCGCCCAGTCTTTTTTTAGGTTTGGAAATAGGAAATAGTCGCTAGGGGTCAAATGTGGATAATCTGCTGGATGGGGTAGCAGTTTATAGCGTAATATGTGGAATTTTGCCATGATGACAATCCTTTGAAATTGTCACTTGGTTACGTTTATGGTCGATTGTGAGCAATCGCGGCACCAATCGCGCTGATAGCTTTCTCATGTCCAAATATTCATGTAAAATATGATATAACCGCTTATTTGAGATGCCTAATGCCTCAGCCATCTCACGAATTTTAAGTCTCCGATCGTCTAATATCATTCCATGGATTTTATCGACGATTTCTGGCGTAACGACCTGTTTGGGGGCGTCGTGAACGTTCGGCGTCATTTGTGCTGGTGCGACCACAACGGAACTCAGTAAACCACTTTTTAACCATTAAAACTCTTCCATATTCTTTAACTTTTATTTTTCCTGCTTCTTGTTCCTGACCTCAACGAGGTAAAACCGGCCTGAGACAAAATAAAGAATTGTAAGGATATCAACCCGAAATCATTTTTTTTTTTTATTCTTGATCAACACCTCTACGCTAATCGAAGTCATCGAGCAGCCATCCGGGGATACTTCACCTCCCCAACACCACTTTTGTGAATATTTACCCCTAGCGGTAAACAAATGATGAGAGAGAAATCACACCAAGTTGACTAACGAAACCAATAAAATTATTGAAAAAAAAAAAACTGTTTTGCGTATTTAAAAATCTTCGGCTCATGGTTTCAGCAACCTTTTCTTTAAAAAAATAATAGTTTTCAGCATAAACAGAAATTTAATGTGCACTTTTGATACGGTTTTATGCAGTCGAATTGTGTTTATCTGTAAGATATAAATTATACGATGAGGCACTATACACAATAGGAAATGCTATACCTTTACTGAACTACGATAAAATGTTGAGTCATTTCGCTCACATCTGCGAATCAATGAAATCAAATTCGTTCGCAAAAAATAAAAGCAATCATGGTCTTCACGATTTGCTTCCAAAACAAGTGTACAACAACACTAGACTCATGCGAAGGCACGAACCATTTGTTTACATTATTTCGTTTGAAAAAAGTCGAATATTTGCACGTTTTTACACCCCATACCACGTTGTAAAAGTGGAAATTAAAAATGATACCATTACACCACAGTTCTCTTCACGCACTCTGCCACAAAACAAATTGGCCTCTAACCACACCCCAAAACTTTTTGTTATGCGTCCGTCATGTCATTGCCCTTTAATTGCAAAAGTCAACAATTAAACGAACATAACTGCGCGCTCATCAACAATTTGCATTTCATACTAATAACTGCGCAGACAAATCAACTGTTTGGGGATAATCCCTCTTGAAAATTAAACCCTCTCCTAACCGCAGATTATAATTCAGCGCATTAATTAACACGTTCCATTGCAATCATTATCAAATTCATTTAATCTGTGCAATTAAAAATCCCACTGAATTATTAGTAGCGATTTGTTAAAGCAAACCTCTCCCAAATGAGAAAAAGTGTAACCCAGCCACACCTCGTTGGCACAGCGTCATCCCTACGTCATGCAACTACAAGCTAAATCTGCATGTGGCGTGCATTGAAGCCCTTCCATTGCAACACGGAGTTTATTTATAAATTCGATCTGAAATTAATATTCTTGCCGAATAAAACGAACACTCGTGCTGTGGTTTAGCTCAGCTCCCTTTGGTTCAAGGGTGGTCCCCATTACGAACTGCAGCGCTGCACCACGGACACGGACATTGTTTTGATTAGATGTGCAACATTGTGTTGCATCAGACCGAAACAGAGCTGGAGCTGTATTACTTAATCGCGCAGATGTTCCTTTGTAGTGTGCTGTGCTGTGCAAAAACCCGCTGCCATAGGGCTTCAATGTGCCTTGTCGGTGGTGTTTTCACAACTTTGGTACTGAAAATGTCACAAAGACGCGGTAAGAAATCAACATAGAGCAGAACGGCACATATACTGTACTACGGGACTGTGCGCATATCCAAGTTCTGGTGCTTCCGTCTTGGCAGTATGTCTGCTCGCCTCCTGGGTGGTAATTGTTTACTTTGTGGTGTTGGTTCATTTGCGCTGATGATGCAAGATTTTTTATGGTTATTCCCAGCTTGTTGGGTCTGGTGTCGGTGTGCTGGGTTGGGTGCGCAATGAATACTAAATTCGGAAGGGCAAATGCAATTGGTGAGAGTGGCAACTGCATCAAATGTGTGTGTAGACTAATTGGGCAATTGAAACGAAAGCAATCCTCAAGTTAATGGGGTTGTAAAAGAGTGTACAGTGAGCTCCCAAATTGAATGCGTATCGAGGAATGGATTGGTTGGTTGCAAGTTTTATGATGGCTTCATTAATAAGGAACATAAGTTGACAAAGTTATATCAAAGTACTGGGTACATAGTAAAAGTAGCATACGATTATGAAATTTTTATTGAATGCCGCCCCTATGTCAACAACCATTTTAACGACCTATTTGGGCGACATCGAGCTGCTGCTTCGAAAAATGTGTTGAAGATATTGTGGTAAATGGTACACATTTTTGGTTTGATACTTTCATGACTGATCTTACAAGGTGACACTTTAAATTGCCCCACCACCGTCGCACAATGTCATTATGGGCAATGATTAAAAATTCATTTAAATCTATACATCTGCCTTTGAGTAAATACTTGATCGATGTTGAACTTTCCCGGTCTTCGTCCGCAGTGTTGACGAACCTATTAGGTCCCTGGCGATTATCAGGCACAAAATCTTGTATGGGATGTTAAGGCACGACGCTTTGTAGGTGCCACAGATCTCCTTTCTTTAGAACCGTATAGCAATAATGCATAGATGAAGGGGTTTAATCAATTTTTTAGATCTCGTGGAGTCGGTTTGACGTGTATAGAACCCGCAATTAATGTGAAAGCTTCACACAATTCCACTGAAAGCTAGGTACAAGTAGTGGGACTGCACTGCAGGGCTCCAAACACACCTTTTTCCTGCCATCGTCGTGCAAATATTTTTCATAAAACATTGAACAATTAATTCAACTCAATCCGCACGCAAAAATATACACATTCCACTGCCCTGTTGCGTGTTGATTTTGTTATTGTATTTCCCTACTGGTGTTAATTGTCGCCATGTAATAGCATTGCGTTTGGAAAGTCTTGCCTCGCATCAGCAGCTACAACAGTAGCAGCCGCCACCACCGCAGAGGAGGATCTTGCATGCCATCCATTAGGACCATTATAATGTGTATCTTCTTGCTGCGCCTGGCAGTGTATCTCACTGCATTGCAACATGCAGTTGGAATCTCTAATTGATGCACTGAATGTAGCTGAATAAATTTCAAATGAGTCAGTCATAGTATGACGTCTGGGCCACTAAGAAGCAGGCAGTGCAAATGCTTGTCCATGACCACATGATCACCATCTCACCATAATCAACAAAATGCAACGCAAACTGTTGATGCTTTGAATGTCAATGATTGCGTATGACTCCGTTGCCTGTGCGAGTCGGTAGACTGTGAGAGACTTTCGAAAACAATGCGGCAGCGGCGAAATGACGAGATATACACGAGCCTTGATCTGATCTCTTCTAAGTGACTCGTGAGTTGTGTTGCTGTGGATGTGTGAATGACTTTTGATGACCTTTTGAGCACACAAGTGCTTTGAAAGTCCGGCTGATGAATTGAGGCTGCATAATGGGGATCCGGGAGTATGTGGCGAAAGTTTTTAACAGCGAATTGACAAATATTTCGAAGATCACACATTTTTCAACACCTAGTGAAGCTGCTCTGTCACAATCACGCATGAAGTTGCATTAACATCTCAATATTATTCTCGGTAGCTGACAGAAATAAAACTCTGACATTGGCGATCTGTCAATAACAATCCGCAACCTTGAATAGCAAGGAACGTAGCTAAGTTGTAAGGCAAACACATAACAGACTGTCAACAAGACTATATCTATTTCCATAAGTAATGAACGCAAGATTTTTCGCTGTTTTCGTGTTGCTGCTTTGCACTAATGGAAAGGTCTCCAATTAGGCATGTAGAACGTGTACAGGTGCGAGTGACACAAGTTTAGTCGTAAAACTGAAACACATTAAACGCAATTGTTTGTACAGCCGGCCAAAGGCCTTGTCGTCACCGTCACCATTTCACCAACAAGAGTGTTGACAATCGATGTTAAAAAGCGCTGTTGATTGTTTAAACAATTTTAACATTTAGTGCACGTTTGTCTAAACAATCGGATTGAGTTCAGAATTTACAAGAAAAAAAAAAGAATAGCAACATTTAAGTTACTTTTGGTTGACTTTAAAGATCTTCTTCTTGCTCATATAGACGGAGAGCACATAAAGGATGCTTTCGTGTGTCATCCAAATCGTCGTGATTAGAATGGAAATGAGGAATGGTAAAAAAAGGAACACACAAACACAGAGAACACAGAAGGGACCTCATAAGAAAACGATTTGAGACAGAAACAGGAGCACGAGCAGCATCTTATTTTCATTTGATATGTGGTGCACGATTTTCTTCTACTGTCTCGGTTGATAAACAAGGCGAACAACAAAAGGATGCGGATTTTTACACTGGCTGAGAAAAATTTTGCTTACAAATTGCACTTTTCGGATAAATGATTTTCTTTTACATAAAAAGGGGGATTCCAAACCTTGGAGTCTGTCAGACTCGAGTTTATCGCCCAGTTCTAACAAGCTGGTACCCCTTTTTCGGTGTAGATGGGTAGTACGCTTAATATCTTCTATTCCCACTGAGACGAAAACTGTTTTCCGCGAAAGCACTCGAAAATTTCATCGAAAACAGAAGTTTCCTATACGTATAGTTCTCAAAACGAGCTGTTTAATCGTTGGATTGTTGAAACAAACAGACCTTTCGCAATATTCTGCAAATTCAGCAGAACATTTGACCAAACAGAAGTCACAAAACAACTCACGACATAAAATCATTTTTCACACTTAGTTGATGGGCTTATAGTTATTATTTTAAAATGCTCTAAGTTAATATTTTTTAATAATGCTATCTGAATTCGTAACCAAAATAGTTTACACGGGAATTTCAAGACGAGGGTCAAACAGCTGATTGAAACGTCAACTGCAAACTAGTTGCTGTTCGGTGTGAATGCATTGACGAGTTTTTGACGAAAACACGGTGTGAATCAATAGGGTATAAAATATTTTCACATGCAAACACTCAAGCTACTAAACCATGGCCGCCGCCATAACAGCAAACAAGTATGCAGCTTGAAGATTATCCCTGGACTCTCTACTTTGTGTGACAGACTTTTTCATCGTAACTATCCGCTCAACTTTGGTATGCTCTAAGGTAGCTTACCTTAGTTATTGTAAGTTCAAATACATAGTTGGCACAGAAGGCTCTTTTAGGTCCTAATTTCAAGCTTCTAAAAGCAAATTATTTGTGGTCCCTTCTTTTTTTAATTTTGGGAGAAATGAAAAGGACCTGCAATTTTATACCTGTTTAAAAAGATTTACTAAGAAGTCTTCAAAGGTCTAGATACCTTCGAATATTTGTGAGACTCCAGACACTTTACCTTTCACCACCACTGTCACTCTTGCCTTGCATCCACAGATGTTACACAATCTCGCGTATTCCATTCGATGAATCCTTTTTCAATGCTCCCACTATGTCAAATCCGTTTTGTATGCCTCACTTCTATCATTCCGGTCATGTCATCATCTATGACAACCAATTCCATTCCACTTCTGTTATATTCACGATGAATGTGCGAAGAAGTAAATAAACTTCGCCTTGCTGCGAAACAAAAGCTCAAATGATTTTGACTTTGAGGCGAGGACGTTTCTTTTTCGAATCCTCCAGGTTCACTTTTATTTTCTATTTGCAAAAAAAAGAAAAACACTAAACGAGATTAAAGTGCTTACTGAAGATAAAACCGTAACCATCCATTAAGTAAGCCAGTAATCTACTAAGAGGGTTTCATTAACCTTCACAAACAAAGTATCGCAACCGCACCGGGCCGATCCCCATAAAAAAGGATACCTAGCTACACCTGTGGTTATATAGAGAAAGATGTGCAAACAAAGATGTTTAAAATGGGATTATGAGTGGTGACTGGTAGGTACTAACCGCGTTTTTATTGCCACACTATTACTGGATTACTGCAGCAGGTTATGAGCTTAAAGGCACCTTATACTTTATACATATTAGCTATTACTATTATAGCATCGGTTTATCTGCTAGTATACACCCCCAGCGACTGGAGTAACTACGTGTAATCTTTTTTAAAGATGTAGGTACTTTCATGTACCTAAAGCTATGTTTTTTTTTTATTGCATTTTGCATAGGGTGCCAAGGTAGGTTTGCAACTGAAAGCAAACATTTTTACAATATTTTTTGTTTAATGCACAAATTGAAGCATCGTTTAGAAGGTACAGTCAAGCACAAGTAAGTTTCAAGCCAAAGTTTTTAATCCTTCAATATTTGAATAATTTGTAGTAAACAAATTTCGTAAGGCTGCCAAAGGGGTTAGTTTTATCCAAAGCGGAGAAGAAATGTCCAATAGGTCAGTTGACAGTCTCATTATTTCGGTTAGAATGATCTAAAGAACCATAATTTTGTTATGTGTCTCGATTTTTAGTTTGATTCATCGTTCCCCTATTTTTCTGTTGCTGAAAGGAGTTTACTACCAATGTCATAAACTCATAACCGAAAAGGTCACCGCAGTTGGCAAGTCACTTCTACATGAGACTAATACCTAGAGTGAATCGAAGAATTATCAAGTGTAGGTAGTTGTTGTCTGCTGAATAATGTACTTTACTTTGCTTTGTAGAGATGGTTGTTCAGTAAAACACTCCCAACTTGGACATATGTTAAAAAATAATTGTTAAATTAGTCAGATAAATCGCCCGATTGCTACCTAACGATTAAAGTTATATCACTCTTTATCTGCCAGATATAAGCTTTGAGTTTTTCAATCACAAAATTAGAGCTAGATAACTATTCGAAGGTAAAGTTGTGTGAGTGAGACAGATTGATTGACAATATTCTGTGTTAAAGCATAGGTGATAGTCATGTTCAAAGCTTGACGTTTATCATTAACCGTTTTAGTTTCAGTGGCAGTCATTTTAAATTTGCAATAGAAAACACTAGTATTATATTTGCTTAAATGCGGGAGAGGTCTGTTAATTTTACCTTTTCAGAAAAGCGAGTGTTAATGAATATGGTGTTCAAGTTTCAAAAGACTTGAAAATAAAAAAATAAAAAAACTGATTCCGTCGCAAACAAGGAAAAGATTCTGCATGGAATAAAATTACTTACTTACTTACTTAAGGTGGCGCTACAGTCCGGGGTGGACCTGGGCCTCAACCAACAAGCGTCTCCAGCCAGCACGATCTTTGGCCAGCTGTCTCCAGTTTCGCACGCTAAGTTGGTTAAGGTCCCTTTCCACTTGCGTGCGCCACCTGAGTCGCGGTCTTCCTCTACTGCGCCGTCCCTCGGGTGTGGATTCGAAGATCTTCCGGGCTGGAGCATTCACGTCCATTCGCTCTACATGACCCAGCCACCGCAGTCGTTGGACCTTCACTCTTCTGGCTAGGTCGATGTCGCTGTACAGCCCGTACAGTTCGTCGTTGTATCTCCTCCTCCATTCACCGTCAATGCAGACGGGACCGAAAATTACCCGAAGAATTTTCCTCTCGAAGCAACCAAGAGTAACCTCATCCGCTTTTGATAGAGTCCATGCCTCTGCACCATAAAGAAGGACTGGGATGATTAAGGTCTTATAGAGGGTCACTTTAGTTGTTCGAGAGAGGGCTCTGCTACTCAATTGCTTTCTCAGCCCAAAGAAACAGCGATTGGCAAGAGTTATTCTTCGTTTAATCTCAGCGCTGGTGTCATTGTCTGAGTTCATAGCGGAGCCTAGGTAGACAAAGTCCTTTACCACCTCAAAGTTATATCTGTCTATTGAGATATTCTGACCAAGACGTCGGTGTTGGGTGTCCTTTCTTGATGACAGCATATACTTTGTCTTGCCCTCATTGACCGCCAAACCCATTTTCGCCGCTTCCGTCTCAATACTCACGAACGCGCCGGTGACATCACGCTGCGTTCTGCCGATTATGTCGATGTCGTCGGCATAGGCGAGTAGGTGGACGGACTTTTGGAAGATAGTGCCTCTGGTGTTAGCGTTTGAGTTTTGCACTATTCTTTCAAGAATGATGTTGAAGAAGTCACATGACAGCGCATCGCCTTGTCTAAATCCTTTTTTGACATCGAAGGTTTCGGTGAGTTCTTTACCAACCTTGATGGAGCAGCGTGCATTCTCCATCGTCATCCTGCACAAACGGACGAGTTTGGCAGGGATGCCAAAACTAGACATTGCTCTGTATAGCTCGTCTCTATAAATGCTGTCATAGGCGGCCTTAAAATCGATGAAAAGGTGGTGGGTATCGATTTGGACTTCCTGGGTTTTCTCCAAGATCTGCCGCAGTGTGAATATTTGGTCGACGGTAGACTTTCCTGGCCTGAAGCCACACTGATAAGGACCAATCAGGTTGTTGACGAAAGGTTTCAGGCGTTCACACAACACGGCAGATAAGATCTTGTAGGCGATATTAAGAAGACTAATACCTCTGTAGTTGGCGCAATTCAGAGGGTCTCCTTTCTTGAGGATCGGGCAAACAATGCTGAGGTTCCACTCATCGGGCATACTTTCCTCCGACCATATTTTACAGATGAGTTGGTGCATGCTCCTAACCAAGTCATCGCCTGCCGCTTTGAATAGCTCGGCCGTTAGGCCATCTGCTCCAGCGGCTTTGTTGGACTTAAGCTTAGATATGGCTATCTTCACTTCGTCCAGGTCGGGTGGACGGAATTGTTGGTCTTCATCGTCCAGGTTGAATGGTTCATTCTGCCTGACAGCGGTATTTGGTTCGTCATCGCCATTAAACAGTCTGCAGAAGTAGTTCTTCCATATCCTCAGCATCGACTGCGATTCTGTTATGATGTTCCCTTGTTCGTCCTTGCAGGCTTCGGTTCGGGCTCTGTAGCCTTGGCAGGTTCTTTTTACCCTCTGGTAAAACTTCCGAACCTCATTCCTGCTATAGCATCTCTCTATTTCCTCGATCGCGCGCTTCTCGTGCTCTTTCTTTTTTCTCCTGAGAAGCCGGTGTTCGTCTCTTCTTTTCTGCGCGTAGAGCTCACGAGCAGCTCTGGTCCTTTTTTGCAGCGCCGCCTTGTATGCCTCTTGTTTCGCTGCATGTGCTTGCCGGCACTCGTCGTCGAACCAGGGGTTTCGTTGTGGTGGTCGAGTGAAACCAAGCACATCAGAGGCGGCGTCTCTGATGGCTTTTTGGCAATGTTGCCACTGGTCTTCAATGCTTGATGCTGGCTGCGTAGAACCTCTTGAGAGATTGAGAGAGACTCGATCGGAGAAGGATCTGGTGACCTCTTGCGATTTAAGACGTCCGACGTCAAACTTCCTCACAGTATTTACTTGTCTTGGCGGTTTTCGGGATATCCGAAGGCGTACCTTGGCTACAACAAGGTAGTGGTCCGAGTCAATGTTGGCCCCTCGGAACGTTCGGACATCCATAATACTGGAGGAGTGCCTTGCGTCGATCGCAATGTGGTCAATCTGGTTGACGGTTGATTGATCAGGAGATCTCCATGTGCCCTTATGAATATCGAGATGCGGGAATCGCGTACTTGCTATGACACCATTTCGCCCCGCCGCGAAGTCGATCAGCCTAAATCCGTTATCGGAGGTGGTGTCGTGTAGGCTGTACCTTCCGACGGTACTACCAAAGATGCACTCTCTTCCTATCTTTGCATTAAAATCACCTAGGACAATTTTAATGTCATAGTTAGGGCACTGCTCGTATGTCTTGTCTAAGAGCTCGTAGAACCCATCTTTGGTGTCGTCGTCTTTCTCCTCCGTGGGGGCATGGGCGCATATAAGGCTAATGTTGGCGAATTTAGCCTTGATGCGGATTGTCGCGAGGCGCTCGTTTATACAGCTGAAACTTAAGACTTCTTGCCTAAGTCTGCCGCCAACGACGAATCCACATCCAAATAAGCGCTGTTTTTGTTGCCGATAGCAGTCGCCATAATAGATATCGCAGTTTTTCATCTTCTTCTTGCCCGGTCCATCCCATCGCACTTCTTGGATGGCGGTTAGGTCTGCTTTATAGCAGTTCAGGGCCTCCGCTAACTGTTCGGCTGCACGCGGTCTGTTAAGGGACCTAACATTCCACGTGCAGATCCGAAATTCGTTGTCCTTTGTTCGTTTGCCTATGGAATAAAAAAATTGCCGAATTATTTAATGCTGCTAGTGGTGTGACCGCAAGAACTTCAAAACTTCAAAGCTAAAGTATGAAAGCATTAAAAAAAATAAAAAAAAAGCCGCACAGAATCGTAATCGAAACAGTACACATTTTCAGCTGCAGAAGAGAAGAAACTGGCGATACGTACAAATATTGACGGCTTGGAGGCTCGGAACAACAGTGATACACACACCTCCATTCACTGCATCTGTTTCTGTTTTGAGTATGATTTTGGTTCTTATCATGGAAAGTTCGTACTGGCAAGCATCTTTTTGGAGCCTGAATCTTCGTTTGAAATCTGTATTTTCCCATTGTACATATAATGGTTAGGTCTCTTTCTCACTACTCTTTGTTTCCTTGTTGGGTTGAAGTAATTGTTTGCTAATTCCTCTTTTTCAATAATAATATCGTCAATAATTTTGAACAATTCCATTTCTACAACATGAACATAATCGGCCCTAGCGAGGTATCCGTCGGAACGGAAAATTTTCCGATTTTATACGATTCGGAGGATTTTTGCTACGAGGTATTATTTTGACAGCTAGGCTCCGATATCCTCCGAGAGAAATTGGTTGCGGAATTTGTTTACGATATCCTCCGAGTACAATGAGTCGCGGAATTTATTCACGATTTGCGGTAAAGTGTTAAATAAATTAATAATAAACAATATAGCAACGAATTTGTTTGTATTTATTGAATAAATTTGTGTTTCCAGTGCAAAATCTAGCGAAAAACCAAACACCAAACAATACGACGATGTGAAGTCAATGCGTCATCGCATTTCAATTATATTTTCCGAGAACGGATACCTCGAATGCGATTTGCTGTTCGAAAGAGTATGCGCTGCGGATAATTTTCCGTTCCGACGGATACCTCGCTAGGGCCGAATATCTTTCCAAACAAAACTTTTAAAATTTGATAGTTCGCCTACCTTAACTAGAGATTTATATTTTATCAGTCTCAGAAACGGGCAGATAACTTTATGAGACAGTTAGCTGTTATATTCTTCGAATAGGTGCTATTCGACTATCGAAAAATGGATTTATGTCTCATCTGCCAGTTAACCCCTATCTGATTGGCTATCTGCCTATTGAAAAATCGGACCTTAATGAATTGAATCTGGCAATTTCCATTCAGTCTTATTTTTTTTTTCCTTTGTGACTGCATCCCCACCCTTTGCATAAAATAAGCATTATATTTTGTGTTATAAGAACATTATACTTGGTTTCACCCTCATTCACTTCAAACTTTTTCCACGTGCAATCGCTGTAAGAGACTTATTTGAGTTCTGCAATTTTGTCAATATCATATCTGCGTAAATACCCTATAAATGCATTAAAATATATACAGTTGAAATATCTCAATTATTAACAGTGAAAATTCAACATTTTTGAGTCACCCGCTAGGCATAAGTCAATGGTGCTACACTGTGTCTGGAGGAAAACACAGGTTTCACCATGACAAAGGCAACATTGCACTACCTATGTGATTTTAATTGTGCTACAGCTTATCACCGTCTGGTGTTTACTAGAATTGTAACTGCAACAAACAACAATAGAGGGCTCTCCTAATTTATGTATAGCAATTAATCTTGATAATTATAATAATCGCGCTAAATGTAGTAGCAGGATTAAATGTGTTCAAGTAAGGATGAAAATAACGGGAGAGCATCTATAATAATACACCACTCCTAATTGCGGGTGCTTAGGGAATAATTTGTGATTCGAAAATCTGTGCTGCAGCTTTCTCGTGTATAGCATTACTTGTCGGAGAGTTTTAAAAAATCAGATGGCAATTTCGTATTATTCTTCAGCTGGCTTTGGAAAAAATAACTTTGATTGACTTCCATTTGGTTGTTTGTAGTATAGAAGCTAAAACAGTTCCCCTGGATGTGTTACTCTTTAAATTTAATCCTCTGTACCGACATTTAAGTCTATAGACGTTTTCAGCTGATGTACTTATCCTAAGTGCGAATCTATTCTCAAAATCCGCATTTCCGGAGAATGTTTCGCCCCCTATCCGCCCTTCGTGGCCTTTCATTTTGTATGTACATAATCCTGCATAATAAAGCGACCAACATAAATCCCAAATAGTTAATTAAAACCAACCAACATTCAACAACAACGCAATTATAGGCTTAAGAGCAAAACATTTAAAATTCCAAATCACGCACCAAATAATCCCCTAATTTGCCATCAGAACATACAATTTGTTTTTACTGTATTAAAAACATTTTTCAGTCGATTATAAATTGCTTTACATATAAAAAAATTATTAATTGATTTATTTTCAACGAGAAAATTATGAAAATGTCACAAGCCGACGTTTGTTAAATAATCACACCCGCTGCATAGTCTAGTTGGTAATTTCTGCTGAACATTATTATATCAGATAGCGCCCGAAAATAACTGAAATGATTATTCAAATTTGTCACGTTCGATGGGAACGCAGAATCAGCCTGTTTGAGTTTAGTAAATGACTGGCTGTCCCTTCCATTTTCCATATACTATGCGTTTTCGTCAGAACAATTATAATACAATTAGCATTAATTTTGTCGATAAATTCAATTTTAGAACACAGATCTCAGATGTAAAGGTGAAGGGTTGCAGCCCAGGGGTAGATATACTGCAACACGTCGCACCGTACCGATTGAATTGATGTGATTTATATTTGCATTTAATTGGAATTACGGGAATTGAATAATCAAGGTAATTACGGAAAATCAACTGCGATGACATGTTCGCATGGATTTAATGAATGGACCAATACATCTATGGATTGTATATACGTAGGTACTACTCTGTAAATTGTAACAATTGTGTAAATATCTGTTGTGTGTAATTACTGTTTAGTTAGAATTGTGGGAGGCAGTGGTAATTTGCAAATGAAATTCGCACAAAGTGAAGATTAACGTTTCTTGTTATCTTATACTGATCCGCAAAAGCAAACAAAATGGATTATCCGGGCTATAATTATGTAATTGCCGTCATATCATTGGGGGTAGCAAGTGTAAGGCAACCCTACTTATTATCACTCAACTCTCTCCGTCCACTCAATTGTGAACCCTTATACCCATCCTATCCCTTTCTACACATTCATATCCTTGATGAATTGTGAGTCAGTCGGTTGGAATTGCTATTTGAAGGCGGACTTGAATAATAAAGTGTGAAATATAACGAGTGTTTTTTTAATTATTTGAGGAAGACAACACAAGCTTGTGACCCGTTCTTATGTCCAACAGTCGGGTGACGTCTCCCACACACCGGAAGATTAGACGATTCACGTTTCGTTCTCCACTTTTTCTCGGGAGAATTTGTTCGTTCGGCAGCGAGCCCATCTCGAACGAAATCCTAGGCGATATTTAGGTTTTGTGTGAAATGGCTGACGCTCAAATAGTAGGTACTAGGTAGGTTGTAATTCATAAAAACTCACGCGGAAAAAACATAATGCCAACATCTAGATCTGTGAATATAACGAAGAAGATTGTATAAGCTCGCAAAAAACCTATGTACAAATATATAGGTGTAGCCCATGCAAGTTCACAGGGAACAATATGCACTACAGCTGTATCTTGTTTTGTTTTTCTTTTCACATTAAAACTTCACACAAAATAAAAAACAAATAAGCCGCTCATATTTTGTTCTTAAAGATTATAATTTATTTATTATTCATTGCTTGAGATTATACAATGGAATATATTATTTTCGTTATAAGTAGTAGATATATATTTATTAAACAATAATTGAACCGGGTCTAATATTATTCTTTTTTTGTTATTAACAATCATAACAGTGGATATAGGTTTATTATATTTTATTCAATTTCTTGCGAAATTTCATGCAAATATTTTCTATAAAAAATTATTAAACATAATAAACACTGAACTACATCTAGATTTCATAAAGAGTGAATTTTTAATTCATTCTCTGTTTATATTTAAATTTTCTATTTTAATAAGATAGATAATAAATGTTTAAAATTGTATTTTAATTACATTACATAGTACATCGTTCGATAGCTTACATCTATACATTAATTTAATTTTATTGTTTAAAATAAAACTCGAAAAAAATGTGCTTAAACTTAAACACAAACAAAGTGATGTTAATATTTTATTTCCATTCTTTCTTGTGATACGAAAATAGTTGTTGTTTAAAAAATATTGATAAATACATGTTATCGCACTTGAAATAAAATATGTGTAGGAAGGTATATCGAATTTTTTTAATTGACTTTGTAAAAGGTAAGAATACAAAATTTGTGATTTTTGGAGTCGATGGCATTTGCGATAAATTCGGAATTGGAATTTGTATTTGTGAAAATCGGAATAGTTCGAATTACGCGGATGGTACAGTTTTTTGAGCCAAAACATTTAAAAATGATGTGATTCAAAATAATAAAAAATATGTTTTCATTTCCTCTTAGACAATAAAATTGTAACATTGTAAAATTTAAATTTATGGGTGAAAGTCTGAAAAATATATTTTCGCTTTAAATTGAAACACACTGTATAACGGCCCACAATATATAACCACAATTTAAATTATATACGTTCACCTATATGCTAACCCGTTTACATCCACTTACATAAATAGCCCAAAATGGCAACAGAGGCATTAAAACTAACCTCGGTTTTCGCTAAAATACATAAGAACGAAAAAAAAAAACTTAGCACTAAAAGTGCGAAAAATAATAATAATTATGTATAAACATTGAAATATTATATCACAGTCAAATATGTACATATATATTTCACACATATATATAGACATACATATACGATTTTTGATTTTCTCCTCGCTCGCAAACATTGTGTGTTTATAACAAGTATGTTCTTTAAAATTTAATATGTTTATAGAAAAGGAAAACCATATTTACATGGAACATCAATCCAGAGCACACATTTCTGTTGATAGCCCTTTTTTAACGATACTTCAACATCGACGGAGCAAACGCTTGCATACTGTAGTACCGTTCTGTGTCCTCCTTTGTGACACTTGTGACATGATGGAACTGACAAGGATGTGAAATCTGTGACTTTGGAGGCAACGGTGCTGGCTTCTGTCGCTTCTGCTTCTGCTTGGACTTCTTGCGACCGGGCACACTCAGTGCAATATTCTCTGGATCGCTGACCAATCGTTCCACCTGTGACCACAACTCCAGAGCTGCATCCTTCGAATCGAAACTAAATCCAATCAACTGCTGATGATTGCTGGACAAACACATTGTGTGAAACGATGGACCGGCTACACGATAATTTGACAAATTATCGATTTTATCACTCCACAGAGCGAACGAGGATCCCCTCTCGGCCAGGACCAAAGTCACTCGTGGTAGCGTGCGTGATCTGGCCACTCCCTTGTCGTGCAGCAAAACTGGGATACCGGTGAAGACCAACCGCCAGTCATCCTTGCCGCTTCCTTCGTATAGGTTGGCCAATGTCGAGCTGACATAAATCTCGGTACCGAGGCCACCAAAGAAACTCTCGACTTGGCCACGTTCATTGTCGGTCAGTATGGTGCTGCTGGTCTCAATACTGATGGTATCATCTGCATCGGAATTGATGAAGAGTCCATTTGTGGCGTTGGCCGACGATGACCAGTCCTGATTGATTTCACATGTTTCCGATGCGGTGCCCTCGGACGATTCACTGGGTGGGGCGGAATCACCGACAGAGCCCAAACGACGACGTGGTGGCATGTGTGACATCTGAAATGAGTACAAAAGCAAAATCATGTAGCAAATGAAGTTCTATGTGTGGGTGTATGTGGTTTTATTTTTTTAGGGGTGGTGGCAAGAAGATTAAAAAGTTTTTCCTTCGATTGCAATCCATTTTTCAATTTTAAGTGACTGGGATAAAGTTTTCCTCAATCCCTGATGTATCCTTGTAAAATCGATACAATCTCGGGTAGGATGTTGGTCCATAAAGAAAGCCACACTTATGTGGGAGCATGTGCATGCATGTAGAACTTTTATCTTTGCTGTTCTATTACCTAAAACATCGAGTTCTAGTGCCCTACATTGGCCTTTCAATCACAGTGTGGGCGGAAAATTAAGATACAGGTGAAACAATTAGATATTCAAATATATATCCGTGGAAAGATATTTGTTGTGAATTAATTAGCTTTTAATCTATGTAAGCTTTAAGACTATGACGTCCTTTCAAATGTTAAAATTTTCAAATGGACGTTTTTAAATGTTTGCAAGACTATAAAAGGCTCTACACGGACTAAAGCAGTGTTAGATATAGTTCTTTGTAAGGCTTGAGCGGAGTTTATCACCTTATGTATCTTCAATAGGGGGCGCTGAATTTTAATTAAATCGACAATATACATACTACAGGGAAAACTTACTTACTAGATGTCTTGTTTAAAGAAATCTGAAAACGGCTGCTTAAAAGTTTTTACTGCCGAAAGACACGGGAAAACTGTTTTCGCATTTTAATCCACACCTTGTCTGCTTCCCCGTCAACCAGAGTTTTAATAGACTACACCTAACCCTAGCTGATTATACGGATTATGTCCACATTGCTTTCAAAGTATATTGCAAAGATTCTTTTTGAAGACTAAATTCACCTCGCTTGAATTTGGTAAGCAGGTCCTCGAAATTTTTACGTGAGAGGCTGGCTGCTATTTTTCGTGATACTAACATTTTCCCTCTCCTGCAGAGTAAAAATAGAAAGACCAAAAATGGATAGGGACCTTGCTAACGATTTTAGGATAACCTATCTGAATATTATGAAACACGAAAAGCGTCCACATTTCTGCCAGCCCTACTGTGTCTACATCCCCTTTGGTCAAACTATCTAAACCGGAAATCTTTCCAAGTTTTTGTGTGATAGAATATACCTTCCTGGCTTGTTTCTTCCTGTGTGCTAAACGGAATGATGGTGATTTTGTGGCAAGGTTGTGGTGAAGTGGGAAACGTATAAAAGCCAAAAGTTCCTGTACTTAAAAATATATAGCTCCCCTTTGAATAGGTATTATAAAGGTAGGTATTTTTATTTTTTTATTTTTTAAAGGAGCTACCCAAAATGCAAAAAAAAATAAACCCCCTGAATCCGTCATGCGGTGTTTCGTTTGCCATCCCCCAGTTGGACTTGATACGTTCAAGTCATTGAATGTCGTTCCGACCTGAACTCATCACAAGAACAATATTTTGTTGCCAGCAAGCCGTTCAAGTAATGACTCACTGACTGGTGATGAGTTTCTGTTGAAAAAAATACGATTACAAATAAATTGTAAACAACTTCGCTGACGATAATCACATTTCTATAGTAATGGATCGGTGAGAGTGTAATTTGCATTCCTGTCTTAATTGTCTGTGCTGTCTGTTTATATGGAGAATGTTATGTAGTCATGACCCAAGAAGTTGCAAATATGTTTGTATGTCACCGCGTCAACAACAAAAACGTGTGTCGTGTGAGCGATTTCAATGTCATGAACGAGAATTTCTGTTTTTTTTTTTTTCTACCATGTAATAAGAACGTGATTTTAATTGATTGGGACAATCAGTGGAGCCGCAGCAAATTGCTTTGGCAGCGGGGAAACGCTGACGAAGTTATAAATTCTCGGAAACTACAAACGCATGGGGTGTTGCTGGGTGGGTGGAATAGTCAGGTTTTATGAGTTGTTTGTGACTTGGGTATTATGAGCAATAGCGGAAGTTGTTGCACTAGGAAGGAACTTTCTGTTTATCGGCAAGGCAGTCGGGTATGGGGAAGTCTATAGGTTTTATCTACGGTTTCAGAGTGCGCCACACTGAAGGTTGGCGATTTGTAAAGGGGAGCAGTTTATTCCTCGCATGAAGGAAGTTCAATAAATGGATTCGAATTAAATGGTAAGCGAATGAAGAGCTGATTGCATGAAGAGTTTGAGGTGGAGAGTACATTTTATACAAAAATTTGTAGCTCAGCCACACTACTTGTGTTTGCAGAGTACATTGAGAACGTCTTCAAGCCTAATGAAGATTAAGATTATCAAGGAAACGAAGAAAAGGTTTAAAAAAACAAGCGCAGATTATAAATGCGGCATTTAAACTAAGATATGGTCCAAGCATGTGGAAGGTCGCTGAGTAAATATTTATACCAAAACCAGGTAAACCACCTAGCGAAGTAACCTCATATCGCCCAATATCGATACTACCAACGTTGTCCAAGCTTTTCGAAAAAATGCTGGCAAAACGTCTGCAAAAAAAAATATTGATAAAAAATCGCTATTTCCAATTCACCAATTTGGGTTTAGAAACAAGCACTCTACAATTGATCAGGTGCACAGAATCACAGGTAAAATCGAAAAGCATTCGAAGAGAAAAATGTGTGCTTTACAATATTTCTTGATATAGCACAAGCTTTCGATAGTCTGGCATAAGGGACTGATCTATAGATCATAAAGGCAACTGCCGAACCATTATTCGACATATCTCGAGTCATATATAACATATAGATTTTTCAGAATTAAACAACAGACAGAGTACTTAACATTAAGAGGAATTAAAGCTGGTGTACCACAAGGTAGTGTGCTTGGCCCAGTGCTATACATTCTGTTTACTAGCGATCTACCTGAAAGTGAAGAAACTACTATAGCAACTTTTGCAGATGACAATGCTGTTCTTGCTGTTGGAGCAGCTGTCGAAATAGCAACAAAAAAGCTCCAAATGGCAATAAACGGTATTTCAGAATGGACTAAAAAGTGGCAGATTAGATTGAATGACCTAAAGTCAGTCCATATTAATTTTACATATAAAAACGTACCACACATTCCAGTATACATTAATAACAATGTTTGTTTAATTCTCAAATATAGCTAAATATCTAGGAATGGCCCTAGACGCTAAACTGCGTTGGAAAGCGCATGCAAAGAAAAAAAGAGATGAGCTGAGCATGCGATACAGTAAAATGTATTGGCTTATTGGGAGATACTCATCCCTGTCTAACTACAATAAATTACTGCTATACAAGCAAGTCTTGGAACCAATATGGACCTACGGGCTCCAATTATGGACATGCACATTGCACACATGCCAAACAAATTTACAAGAAATTCAAGCCTTCCAAAATAACGTACTAAGGAACTTAGTTAATGCACCTTGGTACATACGCAACGCTGATCTACATAGAGATCTAATTATTGAAATGGTTGAAGATAAAGTTAAAAAAAGTTGCCCAAAGGCACAGAAGTAGACTTCTCAGCCACGTTAACGTTGAACTTACAGAACTATTAAATACTGACAATATAATCAGAAGTTTGAGGCGGGTAAAATCCCTTGATCTATAAGAGTTAGCCAAGGCCAAGAGATTAGGTAATATCTTCAAACAAAAAAGTTTCGAAATCCGACAAACGGCGGATTCTTCAGAATTTTTTAAATAATTTAAAAATAAATTGCCGATTAGTCGAACGACTATAGGTGCAATCCCATTCGGGATGACGACAGTCAGTCCCACCCGGGAGGTTTTTTAGAGGGGCTGTTCGAGTCCCTCACTATTGCAGAAGCATCCCTCGCATACTTACTCTGCAATGTTTTTCGACAAAACCCCCAAACAAAACAACAAAATTTCCCTCAACTGCCAGAATATCATTCCTTCCAAGGAAGCCTCGTTTCTGTTCATAGCCGAGATAAGAATGCTTATGATCAATTATCAACGTCAAAACTGACCGACTGATTCTTGGAGCATAACACACAACTAGCACAAGAAATCAATAAACCCCTAGTCAAGACATCAAACAACCATCACAAAGGTACTATTTACAAATTGCAATCGTCCATGCCTCAAGTACTATATCACTTACAGAACCGCGTCCATTAGCAAACAACAAAAACAGAAGATAGTCCGAAAAGCACTTGAATTTCCAAGCGGCAAGAGTTATTTCGTAATTGAAACCAATCAGATGCATCAATTAATCTCTTCGTTGCTGGTGTGTAATCGAATCAGTTGCTCTCTCCAGTGCATACAGATACTCGTACCCAGAGTTCAAGATGCTCTTCTATATTTTACGTAATTGTATCTGATTACTCAGGCGGCAAGGAAAGCCAGAACATAACACTACAAACCACTCACCGATACTCGTATACGTATACCCATAACACACAACACAAGTCATGTAACAAGTTCAAATCGACATGCTGCACGCATACACTAGAGTCAGGCGCAGTCCATTCAAGCCAAGGTCAGTGAAATGGAACAATGTAAACGAGTATCTATATAATCCGAGTATCTATGGCATCTCAAGTGTACACGAGATGCTTAACCGGGGCCCGCATACCATGCTGACTGACGGTCAAGACGGTCGTCATTTACTTACCGACAAACGTTACTCTCGTTACTCGTTACTCGTTAGCCAAGTGTAACGAATTGAAAGTGAATGCGACTGTAGATGCGAGTCTACGAGAGTCGATTCCAGTTCGAAAACAGAATTCGAAAGTTTTACCATCTGCAATGCCTGATCGAATTTAATTAGCAGTAAGCCACTCCAACAACATTGTACATCTGCAGGGCAATCGATGGCGAAAATTATAATCATGAGCACGAAATTTACTCACAAAGTGCATCCGTTCAAGCGATTTCTATTATCTCGATGTCCGGAAACTTTTAAAAATATCCTCTGAACGTGTTGGTAGGTCACTGTGGCGTATGCGGATTAATTGCCCGGATGCCATAGTGTCGCCTTGAACTTCTTTCCGCCAAACACAGAAATCCATGGAGTGATTTATAAATATGTGTCTGCACTGGTTGGGGGGTTGTTTTTTTTATATTATTTCTTTTGTTCATCGTTCCATGAAAAGTTTGTTCGATAGCTAGTGAACGTGGAGCTGGGTGGAGATGTTGTGTGTGGTGGGTCGGGTCGATTTGTGCATAAATTAGGACACTTATTACAATTTTTCTTTTTTGCGCTCTATTGTTTGGCTGGAGGACCGATTCGGATCACTGTTTATATTGGTTTGGAATATGCAAAGTGGACTGGTTCCATTTTTTATAAATGGTACGTGTTTGGAATATCGATTTGAGAGCAAGTAACAATTTGCAACTGAGTTTTGCTAAGTTCAAGGAGTGTTTTGAACGGCGGATTCTGGCATACTCCTGGGAATTGGGGAAACGTGGTCAATTTTTGAAACGGACTTCGTTGGATGTCAAACTGAGGAGCTGGCATCAGAAGGGGCACCTTTCCGAGGGCTGTTGAGTGTTGTGGTGTAAATCAGTATGCTATGCAGGATGGCTACGCTGTACAATTCGAGGACGATGAATCCATCTTGAAAAAGTCTTCTAAAAAGACCCCTTTCAGGTGAGCAGGACAGCAAATTAGAAGCCTGTTGAGAAAGATATAATAATTTTGTCAAGAACCCTGCTCTTTCACATTTTTACGAGATTGCATTTGTCTCGTCCCAAATGCAGCTCCTCCTTAGCTCATTCAGCCAATCACGACAATTTTCCTTCATTTCTCATTATTCATTCGGAATCAAATTTCGAAATCAAATTCAAACGATTCACTTGCCGAAATCGTCCCCATTCCTATATATTCACAGTTTGTGAGGATAATCCTAGGATGCAGAGCGTACATAAAACTGAAGTGACACCGCCGGCTTATTGAGGAAAGAGGAAAATTCGCACTTAAATCAAACGCGCTGGGGTGGTGTGAGGCGAGATGAAGGCTTGTCTGTCATAACATATAGATATATGAAGTGTCCCCCGAAGGTTAAATGGAGGTTGAACTGAAACCAATTTAAACGAACAGACCCACAACAGCGGAGCGAAAGAGCGAGACTGAGCGAGGAAGCGATAAAGGAAAAGGAATCGAGCAGATTTATGCATGAGAGAAAATTAATGGGAAACGATACTTTGACAAAGTACCTTTGAGTGTGTACTAGGATAATGTAGCTAGGGAAACAGATACAGGATATATACCAAGCAGACAGACGTAGGTATACCTCGAGAATGATGCTTGCAGCAGCATCATGTGCGTCTGATATTAAGATCTTGGATGGGGACCTGTACTATCGTGCGTATCGTCGAGAATGACTGAAGGATGAATGCCATTTATACAATTTTCAGATAAGGGCGATGGATATAAGATAATAGAAGGGCTGTTCGGTGCTCGTGAAATATGACTTAATTTCAAAGCCGATAGGTTTACTCATGTAATTAAACGGATGGGATGGCAAAATTTACGGATAATATAAGCAATTTTCGGTGGCAAATATTAAGCCATGGTGTAGATTAAATTCGAGCAAGATTTTAGGTCGCGTTCAGTAGGAATATTCAGATGTATTAAGCAAATAGGGGTGGGAATTTTCGTGAGAATTAATTTATATTAATGGCATAGATAAGGACAGACTTACAGTGTTGTTGAAGGGGTGCAAAATAGTTCGACAGAAGTGTGGGCATTTTCAATTTAATAAGGACTTCAGAAAGCCCTACTAGATGTGTGAAAGAGAAGATCGAACGTGTGTGATATAGGTTACATTAAACGTATAAACGATTAGGAATGTGATATCATACATATACTCAAAGCAGGATTTTCTCTGACAAGTCTGCCTTTGTAGTTTCCCATCGTAATGGAACTGCTTGCAGCTATAGCTGCATAAAAAATGTGTTGTAAAACTCGCATTACACCTATTATACAGCAATATATAGCAACCTCTTGGCCCTCCCTTGCATCACTTAAACGTGAAAGTTGAAGTGATGCGGAAAAACGCGCTTGTCAAAGGCACCACAGCTAAAAGAAGCGACAATAAAACAGCTTAACCAGAAGCGAGTTTCAAGTTGTCCTCGTTGTTAATTAAACAAACAAAAGCTGTAACAATTTGACAGAAAAATTGTATGAAGCATTACACCTATACCTGCTGCAGAAATATATAGCAAGCTCTAGGCCCTCCTTCCATCACTTCAACGTGAAAGTTCATAGTGTACAACGAGAAGAGACTGCCCAAAAAAATGAACGTGCACATAAAATGTGTCCCAAGTTCCCTAGTAAACAAAAATGTCACAAACAGCTAATCATTCCCACCCATGCAATGGCCAAGTTTATTTTTATTTTTATATGTCCACAAGGCTTACCTTAAATGCCACTGCAACCCGACAAAACAATAAAATACCATTTCAACTCAAATGCAAATGTGACGCCGCATATGGGAGTATTGATTTTATTTGAACCACCCCGGTGGCCATGGGCAAGTCTCACATTATCCACCTCCAAGGCAAATCAATTCATTTCTCGATGGTCGCTGTCAGCATGGCGCTTACAGAAATGCACCCGCCGCCATTCACACTCTGCGAGCGGAAATTAACTGCACCACGTACGACATGCCCTGCTCATATTTCCGTTGAACCGATTTTAAAATTCAAACGATGGAAAAGTGGCAAACGAAAAGCCAGTATTTCCTTGTCGCATTGTAATGCGATGCCTTGACTTCAATTATAAGCCGAATGCCCTATGCAAAAGTGTGAGGCCTAGAGTGTGAAAACTGAAAACCCACTGTCCCGTATGACTGGCGTGAACACGCCTGTCAACGATTTTGCAGCTCATTTTATCTGTTACGAAACAGAGACTTTCTTTCGGTTGATATATCCTCTAACTCTGGTGCACAACCTTACAGCATATACTCATACTTGTTGTAATGGTGATGGCAGACCACACAAAATTACCTCACAACAAGATGTATCTCGTACGAAATACTCGGGTTGCGGTGCGGGTGGTTGCGCTCTTGTCTGAACCGCATATTTCACCCAATTTGCCCCGAGAAAACAATGCTTTGATTTGATTACGGGCATATGAACAAAACAACCGACTGACCGTCGGCGGCAGGGACCCATGGCATTGTTGCGAAAGTAATCTAAAATAATGCGCTGTGCCCACGGAAGGCGGGTGGGTTGGGTTGGGATATGTTGAAAATTCCGAAAATTCCATGAATAAACTCATGGCTCCTTAAGCGCAACCAAGTTCGTCCAAACATAAAGGAACGATACATTTGAAATGACCCTAGGGGGTGGTTGCTGCCGAGCTGGTATGAAATTGCCTGGCTGAGAGAACTTTATTTATTTTTTCTCAATTTTTGTCCGCCTTTCAAATATAGGATTATAGAGAAGGTGCCCTCTCATGTTAGATCATATACGTATCTTGGCAATTTTCCGGACAGAGTATCAGTAATGAAGCGTGTGTACGGATGGTTGTTGGAAATTCTGATGATTTTTTTCAATTGGAAATAAAGGGGTACCCGCCCGTTGAAGGATCAAGATGGAGATTTATTTTTTGATTAATATTGGATACAAACTTTTTTCGTAATATGCAAACAGGTCAAATGCTAGATAGACGATGATTTCGTAAAGGATTTCTCTCAACTGAACACATTTTGGAAGAGCTGGTGATGGAAAATTCGAGAGCGTTCAAGGAGTCGGAAATTGGGCATCATCTGCTGTCCACGCTCTGTGAACTGTGAAGCAAGTTATTTGAAATGTCGAATATTAATAGGGATTGCAATAAAAAAATGCAAATGTGCCATACAATGTTAAGACTTTAGAGCTCATAATTGACAATTTATTCTTATATTTGCACACATACCTACATCTACTGGTATAAAAAGAACATATACGGCTCACAGATAAAATCACCCTAGACCTAGTTACTCACAACCATTCTTTGTACAAGCTATCTATTTTTTGGGATTTTTAACAGGCTTTCAAAAGATATCATATACCTTGAACTATCTTCTTCATTAGCCTCCATTAACCGTAGGTACCTATCCAAATTAGTAACGGCCACCTCTTCTTCGCAAAGCGTAAGCAATGTTTTAAGACTTACATTTTGCACATTTTCATTTAACTGTTGCAGTTGGAAACCTTTTTGAAGAGGGAGAGACAAAATTAATAATAATAATAATAATAATAGTTGGCGCAACAGGTCTGTAGGGACCCTAGGCTTAGCTTCTCGCAACCATTCGTTTTGTGAGAGTTTTTAATTTTGGAACGTATGGAAGGGATCTACAATTTTATGCCGATTCCAAACGGCCGATTAAGAAGCTCTTTCAAGACAGTTATACTCTCGGATGTTTGTCAGACGTTCTCGAGAGGTGTCGTAGTGAAAAAAACCCTGAGTTGGAATTTGGGGTTTTGCGGGATTCGAACCTGGGACCCCTCGCTTAGTAGTCCAACACACTAACCACTAAGCCACTGCGCCTACCAGAGAGACACAGTTACATTGGGTTAAAATTTCATTAACCAGCGCGAATTGGTATTTATTTTAGTGATGGCTTATAATTCTCTAATTTTTTTCAACAAACTCAAAATTTGGTTCAGCTTAAGCTAAGAGTTAATGGGAATCAATACTGATGACTTGAACAGAGGATTCGGTGATGAGGATGTGCATGAGGACACTCCACACTTTTTTGGCCACTGCCCGGCACTCTGTCACATCAGATATACAGAATTCTTGGAAGATCTTCTTTCGAAGACTTAGAAGACCTCTCAACGCTTGGCGTATTTTCAAAGGATTTTTGCAGAAGCTGTCTTGACGAGGAGGAGGAAGAAACCATACTCCATCTCCTCTGTACCTGTCCGGCTCTCTCACAAAGACGAAAACTCCATTTGGGAGCTTATTTCTACTATAATGATCTGAACGATCTAAAAAACATAGATCTTCGTAATGTCCTTCGCTTCATCAGAAGCTCTAATTGGTTCAACGAGTAGGAAGAATTGAATTTTAGATTCATGTGGTACCACAAAGGACCTAAGTGTCTACCCCAACCTAACCTAGAAGACCTCTCTAAAAAGTCGATAAAAGACTTACATAGATTTGTGGTTATCCACGGGATGGTTCGACTACCCGGTTTCATTGGTTTCCACAGGATCTACATTGATCTTCGAGCTACTTTGAGCCACTTCCATCTTTAACATCTAATCCATATCACAAATAAATATATAACATACCTTCTTGCAACATATGATACGTTCTAGGAGAACATTCGACCACCACCGATTTTTTTCTTTCTTTGCAATTAAATTTTACGACAGATTTTAAATTTGTTTCTTATCACCTTTTTCCATTTGACATATTTATCAGTACTTGGCCGTTGAAATTCTCTGAGCTGCTTCGAGCCAAGAGAGGAACTACTCGTTACTCGTTATTTTGCTATAATTTTCTCTGTTTCTGTCATTTTTGGTGAGAACGTGTATAGAATCTGTGCGATCGCGATCGATTTATATAGAATGCGTTATATTTAAACCGCGTACGCGAATGAACCTCCTGTTGCTTTAGAATCAAAGCTGTCACAGGAAATCCTTCTGACAAAAGATCCCAACGACTCTTCAGATCGTTCGCAGTGGGACCAAAATTGGTACAATGGTTGATCTGTCCGAACGTACGATCTGTTTAACGGAAAGAAGCTTCGAAACTGTTTTTTTACGCAAAGGGAATTAAAAACGAACTTATCACACATTAAATCACTTATTTAAAATCAGCCAACTTTCGGTTAAAAACTACCAACTGTGAATATAGCTCTTACAGAGTTAGTGGATTAAAAATAACCGAGTCAACTTGTTTAACGAAACTCGGTTAAAAATAACTGATTCATCAATTTCCTCTCCAAATTTTCACGGTCGTAAATTACAAATTAACTAATAACAACAGAGTAATTTGGTTGGTACCAACTGATAAAGTGTGTTATTTTTATCAGTATGATTTAACTCGCTAGTTTTCAACAACGAATACTAGTTTATTTTCTACCCAGGCTTAGTTAATTCTAAACCATTTTCCATTTTTTTTAACCCCCAAACCCGCAAAAAAAAAGAATTATTGTCTCGTGATTCATTTGCTATGGCAACCTTAATGACTCTCAGCGAAAATTAGCATATCGACCTAGTTCCCATACTCAACCGGCAAGATCAATGTGCTTCTTCAGCTGTCTTCCAATGAACATAAGATCCCGCTGATGGATAGTATTTTTGTTCGTTTCACTAGCAACGGCTACTAATTTGCAAAATTGGCACCCACGGATACGAAAATTATCTGTACTGGTACCAATTAAGGTGGAATAAACAAAAATGAATTTATCTTCCTATCTGTAGAGAAAGCCACATTCGCATTTCTATCAATTGACACAGTCGAGCGTGATTGGACTGTCAATTCATAAATATTCAATCGGCGCAGGCAATTTACCATCACATTCTGTAGGAGACACTCATGCAAATATCGCCGGCAGGTAGGTACTTATGAACGAAAAAACAACAAAATATTACCCAAGTTCAACGACGTTCTGCGTTTATCTCTTGAAAATATACATAATTTTTAACGTGGATGCAAAGAATCATATACAGAGAGCACTTTGATTTCGAATCTTTGTCAAGGTTCTTCTCGGAGATGAGTGCACACACAACTACTGTTCTTTGCATGAATAATTTCTGGGTCATCCAGGGAATGCGAAATTGCTCTCAAAGCATTTATGAGCTAAACACAGAGATGCATTAGATTTGCATAAACTGTTACATGGACCTTGCAAATTGCAATTTCTATTGATTTTCTCAGAGTGAACCCCCAATGACATCGAAGACGTTTTGCTCCGGAGTCCGGATTGTTGGGTCAAATGTTCGTATTGGGAGAAGTTTCTGTTTGCCGGTAAAGTAAAAGGATACAATTGCATGCATCATAAATCACTTTCATCCTTTCGAACATGGATGGGAAGATTTTTATCATCTCCCGGACTCTTAGATACCATAAATGTAATCTTACACCGAAACTTTAGTTTTCTGTTGTTGGCTTCCATAAATCGTCGAGCAAGTGAAGCGGATACACAAGTTTCTATATAAATGATCGGTGAATCTCCCGTTGGGCAACTGTTGTAACTAAAGTACTGATGCCGAAGAGTTTAATGAGCAGAAAACAAAAGGAGCAGGCAATTACACACGCAAATCCCTTCGAGTTGATGGTGCATGAGGCATGACATGTGGAAATTCTACCACACACCGGATATTGAGCATGGAAGGACATGTTAGTTGTTAGACTGTTTGTCTGCATACAAAAAAAATCAAAACAAGTGGAGACAAATTAAATCTCTCTCTGCGGAATAAAAAAAAGTTTCTCACAGCTAGCAACAAGTTGACAGACTGCATTTTTTTTTTTCACTTTGATTGGGTTTACTCTAAAAACTGTTTGGTTTTTCCCATGCAATTAAGTGATTAATGACTTCCTCGTTACAGAATTTATCGTAAAGTACTCGTTGTAAGGCAGCTATTAGTATGCTGCGACACGGGCGTACAAGTAACGTGATCCGAACGAACTGCATGGCGAAAGTGGTATGATGGGAGAAGAAAAGTGCGAAGACATCTTTTTGTTTCAAGTCGTTTGGTTCGTATACGGGGAGGAATAATTTTCGATGCGGATAATGTGTATAATGACACGGAAACCCTGTGTGTAGACGACAGGCAAGTGCAAGTGCGCCTGCATTTGTTCTCACGGAAATCTCGCGATTTCTTCGAACTCGAATTTATTGAGGAAACGATTTTGATATGGGAATTTATTGAAAACGATCGATATACCCGCGTCGGTGGGCAATAACTTCGAACCCTTTAAAAGTCCCAATTAAATGAAAACGATAACAATCCATAGAAATTAATTACAGACTGATGAATGGAAAATGGAAATCCGATGCAATATTGACGGGTTTTCGCTGCCTATCAATCGAATATTCATCGCAACCTTGTTTAAACCCAAATGAATGCTGAATATGCTCTGGCAGTGACAGCTACCTAAT
This sequence comes from Cheilosia vernalis, assembly GCA_949126925.1. NCBI lineage: Eukaryota > Metazoa > Arthropoda > Insecta > Diptera > Syrphidae > Cheilosia > Cheilosia vernalis. The sequence continues at coordinate 13,223,643 of OX421362.1, forward strand.
TAGCATATAATCAAAAATCTCTTTGAATTTCGATCCAAAACGCATCCATTGCCGATTTATAATTGCAATCAAAAATTGCACAATCGGAAAGGTGTCAACAACAGCGACGGCTACATTGAAGCACACGTACACGAAACAAGTTGCGTTTCTTCGGTTTTTCCCGCTGATGATAAATTTTGCGCATAACTCTGGGAAATGCCAGTTGCCGGATACACTCTCCACTTTGATTTTCAATTGAAAAGCAGGCCACCGCAGGCGTCATGGGCGGCCACAACTGCTGGGGATTGTGTAGCTCTCCCCTTTGCTCACACTTGAAGTTATTTACAAACTAAAAGGTTCGCCATTGATGCAGAATGCCAACTCTACCGAAACATAGGACAAACCAACAACCAGACAAACGTATTTTTCATTTAATATCCCGTTCAGCCAGAAGTTTCCAGTTTCTCCGCGCATCCACAAGTCAATTCATCTCCGATGATGAGGAAAGGAGGCGAATTTTCATTAGAACTTGGATCACCATCCGAATCCGATGTGTTTTGCATATACACACGTACCTATGTAGCCCGACCCGTTTTCGATTCAAGGGAATTTCTAATTAAACCAAGCGTTGCTGGGGATACGTATAGAGCCAAATGAAGATGAATAAGATACCCGCGGAAGGGAGGCATGCGATGACTGGAGCTGGTTATGGCTTCTTGTTGGCAAAATATTAATCCGGTTAGGCGACCGTATTTTTTTATTTTTAATTGGTTTTTCTTTTTGCGAAATTAGAAACATTTACAAGGATAATTGCCATGCAAGGAGGAGGGGAGGTATAGCCGCCTTTACACATGTCTTTGATGTGGTAAATATTGTAGCATCGGGACCGGAGTATGCTCTATGAATAGAACAAGAACTGAACGCTCCTTTTATGTAAATTGGCGAGAAATTTAATTCTGCTCAAGAAGGCAAATGGACCATATTTAAGGGATTATCGTGAGAAAGGGAAAAACTTCGCTGTGCAGACTGGGGGTCTCCTGTTTGCGACGGATTTTTAGATCCAAAGTAAACATATGTTTGCCAATGCTGTGGCAGTTAATCATTTAGCGTGATTTGGAGACTAATTTTTAATTATGCAGATGAAGTTGTAATTGTAAACTGAGCCCCTTGGGGTGTTGTGAATACATTTGAGAAATCCTCTGAAAGACAACTTCCCCCCTGAGCAGCGGATGGAAAAAGCTAGCCCCCTGAGTCGGAATAATAAGGACACTGATGGGTAAAAGGGGACTACGCGAGAAGTCTCGCGGGCAAGGATATTATATAGAATATATTTCGATGGCACTCAATGATACACAACTTTCATAGAAAAAGAGCAGGAATAACTATAAGAACAACTTCTGTCAAATGACAACTGAATGTCCCTAAAAAAAAATCCTTTAACTTTGTTTTTAAGGAAGAATATATCGCTGCACTCTCTTTACAAAAAGCAGACTTTTGTACAAGCCTATCTAACACGTGCTTCGAGTTATTCAGTCCTTTGATTATCTGTCATTTTTTGACACATTGTCAGATGAAAGTCCACTTAGGACGGAGGTGCGTGCGTAAAAGCGAGCGATTATTGATTATATTCATTTTCAGGATGTGACACAGCAATATTTCGTAGGCAAGTCTTAGTGAACACTGATATTTCTGAGCTTAAGAATCGAGACTAGGTCTGATAAAATCAATTAAAGAGAGTTTCCAAATAGAGAAGCCTGTCAGCCAAAGTGGTATACGGAGGGTGTTAAAACGAACAATTTCACGGACCCAGAAATAACGTGTAGGCGGAGTGGCTAAGTGGTTAGTCCATCCATCTTAAGGTCCTTTCGATAATCGATAACCGGAAAACCCAAAAATTGCCTCTTAAGGATTTTTTCACTGCGCCACCTCATGCGAACGTGTGACAAAAATCCGAGAGTATAATTGACATGAAAGAGCTTCTCAAATAGCAGTTGGAACTCGGCATAAAATTGTAGATCCCCTTCATTCGTCCTCAAATTGGAAAACTCACACGAAAGGAATGGTTGTAAGAAGCTAGGAATAGGGTCCCTTCGGATTTGTGGGGCCAACTATTTATTTTATTTTTATTGTGTATGTCACTGAACTCCTCCTTAACGGCTGAACCGATTTGAATGAATTTTTTGTATGTGTTTGGGTGGCGCCCTGGATGGTTTAGATTCACAAATCAGCCCGGCAGATGGCGCTGCAGTGGGTTCGCTAGTTAGAAATAAAAAGTTAGTGTTAAAAAAAAATTGTGATTGAGTCACTGCCATTTAATAAAATCACAAAATACTTGCGTAATTCCAGGCCAATTGCTTATACATTAAAAGTAAACTCATAATAACTTAATTAAGCTTATAAGTGAGCCACATTTTTGACAATAAAACAAACCTGAAGAAAGTCTGATGTCCAAGGTCTTATCGAGAAAATGAAACACATCTGCACACGAGTATACAATTTGAAAGTCCACTTCTTTGTAGAGTTATGAGCGCCTTCTTTCTTAAGTGGTTGTAACATTATCAAATTTAATAAGAGCATGTAAGGCTCTTGTTATAGACATATTTTCTGATACATATCGTACATTTGCAGACAAGTCGGAAGATACGAAAAGGGGCCTTCAGTCAACTGAGAAGGTCTTTTCAAGACGGATATACATACTTCATGATGTTTATTTAGATGTGGCTGTGGACAAAATTTAAACTACTTAAGTCACGGTTTCAGTATTAGTAAAGGCTGCGTCAAAGCTATCAAGCGTTTGCGCTGCAGTTACTTAAAGTTGTATATCCTATATGATTTTTGACAAATAACTAACTGGTGTAAAGTTGTATATCGCATCTGTATTCAAGAGTTGTTTGCCTAATAGAATTCAAATTATTCGCATCTAATGAATTAAATTTGAGATAGTAAAAAAGGGATTATAGATGAGAATTTTACAACTTTACTTTCACTTCCAACTTTTCATGATTCATTTGTTAATTATGTATCTATCTTCATGCCTAATCCAGTGAAAGTAAACACTGATCTTGCTATACGCGAAAAAAAAAATCGTATAATCAACCCACTTGTATTCGAAAGTGGAATTGATTTCGAGCACACACCTAGCTCCGCTTTCCATAAATAGAGCCATTTAAAATAGTCTCGCTACGAAGGCACCTACATGAGTGTGAATAAGCACCCATTCTAAGAGCGTATGCGTAAAGTGTTGTTTTTTCAGCAGAGTACACCATAAAATCTGTAAAATATTTCACTGGGGCTAAACGCACTCTCGACCTCATTACTTGCATGCTGCACAACATCATGTACACACAGACACACCCATCCAAAATCTGTGTCCTGGTCTAAGCAATTATGATTTCCATTCAAGTGTCCTTTTGCCGGATGATATATATCATTTGCATGCGAATCACGATAATAGCATCGCCACCCCACCGTAAAAATACGGGCTCCCCAAGTGAAGGCCGTATCTGCATATAGCCAGAGCTACACCTCTTATTCACACATCAGTTGGTTAAATTAAACAAAATTCCATACAACTGTTAAGTCCATTGAGAGAACAGAGGATAAGTGGATAAAAGAGTGGCGAAAAGAGATCCATTTTACAAAATTCCGCTAATTAACTGAAGTGACTGCGGTAGCTGAAGCTGTATATACAAGTACATGCCCATTGCTGAATAAAACGTCGCCGACGACTATGGTCGCGCCGCCAAATGATGCTGATGATGACAATTCGCTGGCACTCGGCGAATTTGTATTGTGCCAAGCTAGTTTTACTATGCAACAGTACAACAGTGGTAAATGGTCTGCAAAGGACATTAATTAAAGTGGCAATTTACAATTAGCAGAACATTTAAATAGCGACAGCAGTTTCGGACGGGGTGTGGCGGTGCGCAATGTTTCACTCAAAGGGAGTGTCTTTAAATTTTAAGTTTTGAATTGGCGTACAGCAAAATTGTTGAATTATTGTAATGTCGCCATTTGTTGCGGGAAATTAATTTTCTGTCACTGGTACAACCCGTATCAGCAGCGGATTTTTTTCGCAGAAGTGGTCCCATATCTCGTGGGATAACCACATCCTACACCCTCATGCAATTCCTTAACGCACATTGACTTGGAAAGTAACAGTGGATCTCTCTTCTTGCGCAATAGTACCATACGGACTTGATGTCACTTAACGAGACAAAGAAGGCAACATTTCTGCAAATCGCAGGAGACAATAAAACCCCCGTTTACGATCGACATTAATTGCGTAATTTGAAATTCACAGGCCTTCTTCAGAAATGGTTATCAATTAAGTCCATCTGTCATCCCCCGAAGGACATTGTCACCTCGTTAAGTGTGTTCGCCGCCGCCCCATATCCGCAAAGGTCGTATATGACTAGAATTAATTTTGTCAACTTAAGGCCAACGTAATGACCAAAATAACAGCCGCATTAAACCAAACACCATCCCATCCATCAGCAGCGTGTCAAATTGAGTGTTTCCCTTGCGCTATCGTCTCGGACGTACTCGTGTACTCCGTTCGTTCGTAGGCAAAATTTGGAAAAATTGTTTGCAAAAGTGAGGGGCTGCCCTCCTAAACGCTTTTGCGTGATTTAAATTATTCAGACAAAAATAAAACCGCTTTAGATGCGACTGATGGTGTGGTAACGGCCTTTATAGGTGTTCATGTGCGGTAATGAGTTGCCTGCTGGTGCGCGGAATTTTAAATTCGTGTTCGTCTTCAATGACATTGAAACTTCTACTGAGACTGTGACTATGGCTTCGATGATTGTAAATTCTAATTACGGTCTCCGGGTCTCTATCTCTATGGGAGGGGAGACTTTTCGAAAATTTGTTTTGTTTTCCTTTCGAAGCGGACACTGTTGTAGTTGTAGTGTGGCGCACCTAGCACCAGCTAGTTGGGTACTTTTTTCAATAGAGGAAAATGAGTATCTTTTGTGGTTAACCTCTGACATCTGAATAAATCGATGATGGTGAGGTTTTCATGAGCTGTCATGTCAAAACTGTGTTGTTGCCGCAGTTGATGATGATGATGAGCTCTCGGATGTGAACGCAAATGGCGTAATCGTTATTTAAATACATGGATACGTACAGCGAACAAGGAAAACGATGAATGTTTGCTTGTTAGGGCTTAAGTACACTTACAAAATGTTCACACACCGGTCCGAACTTAATGGGGTATTGTGATTTGTGAGGAGTTGATGAATCATGCGGTTGTACGGTCATTTAAGTACACACACAAGCAGTTAGCGTCAAAGTTCTGTCATAATTTTACGAATTGATGAAGACATTTTTACCGCAGCGGTGATTTTTAGCGGTATGCATACAATCTTGCGACTAATGGGCGTTTTGCCATGGGAAGTTTTTAACCAACCTTATAAGATAACAATTGCTGTATTACCCTGATAGAAGGTACGATGAACTTACAATTTATGTATTTTACACTGGGTTTGTTGCTGGGTATGGCAGCAGCCTTCTAAATAACGGGTGATTTTTTAAGAGGTTTAGAACTTTTTAAAAAAAAAAAACACAAAAAATTCGAAAAATGAATGAAATATTTATTTGAATCGATAGTTTGAACCTTGCAATTTAATGTTTAAAGATAATTTCATGCAAATGTTGACCGCGGCTGCGTCTCAGGTAGCCCATCCGCTGAGTCCAATTTTGACATACTCTTTCACACATATCGGCCGGTATCTCACGAATGAATGCATGGATGTTGGCTTCCAGTGCGTCAATCGAAGCGGGCTTGTCCCTATACACATTAGCCTTGACATACCCCCACAAAAAATAATCTAATGGTGTCAAATCGCACGATCTAGGCGGCCAATTGACCGGCCCGAAACGTGAAATTAACTGTTCACCAAACTCGCCTCGCAATTGCGCCATTGTTTCGCGTGCTGTGTGGCATGTGGCACCGTCTTGTTGAAACCACATATCATGCAAGTCAAGAACTTCCATTTCGGGCAAAAAAAAGTTTGTTATCATCGCTCGGTAGCGTTCACCATTGACAGTAACGCTGCGATTCGCATCATCTTTGAAGAAATATGGCCCAATAATGCCGCCGGCCCATAAACCGCACCACACAGTGGCTTTTTCGGGATGCATTGGTAGCTGTTGCAATGCTTCTGGCTGATCTTCACTCCAAATGCGGCAATTTTGCTTATTTACGTACCCATTCAACCAAAAATGAACCTCATCGCTGAACACAATTTTTCGATAAAAAAGCGAAAATGAACATTTCGAACCGAGCACGAATTTTGATAGTAAAATTCAATAATTTGCAAGCGTTGTTCATTTGTAAGACGATCCATGGTTAAATTGCAAACCAAACTGAAGTTGTTTGACAGTGACACAAGGTACTAAACACACGTCAGCTGTCAAAACCAGTGTTGCCAAAACCAAACCAGCTAAAAAATCACCCGTTATTACCAATCCTCAGTTGGACTATATCGCTTACTTTCTTGAAAGCTGAGGTGTTTCTAAATTGACACCTTTCATGGTAAGTCAATAAGTCGGAAAGTAACGAAAAATGAAACGCAATGAACGAACGAACTCGAAAATGCTTTTAGGAAGTCTTTCTCAAGTGAAACTTCTTATCCGTCGTGTTACTAAGTTGGCATGATAAAAAAAGGGAGCGTAACGAAAAGTGAAACGCTTTGAAACGTCATATAATTCTCAGCAAACACAGAGTGAGGTGAGGTTAATATGTTTTATTATTGGTTATACAGTCTGTGCGGGTGCTTTAGGGTAGACCCTGGGTTAGGCGCTGGTAGGTAGGGTTTTTCTCGTGAAAGAATTGATATAGAAAAAAAAGAGAATGATTGAGATTTCGATTTTCTTTATTTGCGGAGCTCGATGTCTTACCTCGTGGAGGGTGCAATATAAAAGAGACAGAATTTAGCTTAGTACAAAATAGGAAATGCCTCGGTTGACGTTTTTGACGACAACCTAAGTAGCGACATCTTACATTAAATTAAAAAAAAACTACATTGAAGTACATAATCGAATAAGTAACGAGTAAGGATTATGCACTTTTCACATGAACACACTCTCCCTCTCTTAGACATGCTTGAGTAAACTAAAGCTAAAGCGTTTCATTTTTTGTTACGCTTTAGTTTACTTCTAGTTCGAGACTTCGAGTATGGTTTAGATATGGCGACCAGCCCAATGGTAAGCCTACCCATTGTACCTACAACAATTCACAAATGATTGCATCGTTTTCAGGAAAATGTTAGTTAGGAAACAAATTAGTTTAGGAAACAAATTACTGAGCTTCTGGAATAATATCGTTTCTATAATCTCTTTCATTTAACATTTAAATGACCAAAATCCGCTGTCACACATTCCCCGATTGCAGACCGTTGTCTGTTGTCTTATAGTATTCATTCGAATTCCAATCGAAGCCTAATTTAATAACATTTCATGTCTAATAGGTATATTCACCCAAATCTGCGTAAAATTAATTTATACAAGAATTATGAATATTTTGCACTAAAATATCTTACCATATTAATTTGTTCTATTTAAAATGTATCGAAATCAATCCCGTGATTCCAAATATCTGCAAGAAAATAAAAACTGTTTTAAATTGGATACAATATAATTTAATTTAAATGCTTTTAACAATACACGAATAATAAATGAGGCAATCAACTAATTAAAAAAAAAATTAAAAACAATTTTTCATTTATGAAAGATTCAACAAGGAAAACGTAACTGTTCCGATAATAACGTATTCAATTTGTTTCATCGGTATTAAATGAGGAAACCATTTTTTTAAATTAATTTAAACACACTCTTGTGGCTTGTGGGAGGTAAACGCAAACAATGTCAATTATAAAAAAAAAATCAAGTGAGTTAAGCGTTAATCAGAGAAAAGTTTTAACGGTGTGCTATCTGTGATAATAGTTGATATAAAAAGAGATGTCATAATAAAGTAGGTACGGTGAGTTCAGTTGTTTTGGGTTAAGTAAATATTGGTCAACATGATATAAAACACTCATGGCATTTGGAAGTTAATTAAAAGTGCCAAGATTGAGACATAGCCTTGTGCTTTAAAAAGATACGACTACAATTGCAGGTGCTTGCGTCATGTTTGAAACACATTTAAGCTCACTATTGCGTGAAAGAAGTTCACACGATTAATAATAGTAACCGTAGATCCTTTAAATTGTATAGCTGAACTAAGACTGACCCGTGGGAATGTTCTGTGAATTAATTTTCCACGATTTAAAGAGTAAACAGTTTTGCTAATTGACCTTCGGCTATTTTATTATCGGGATTTGTGTATAAAGTGAAATTTAAAGCAGCTCTGAACATATGGATGATGTCAACCTCAAACGAGCGTATATGATTGGAGAGCGACCAACAAACCTTTTCGTGAAAGTGACAGTTTCCTAAGCCATACCCATTAATGCATTTGTCCACACCCAAGCGCTGACGGTTTGTGCAATTTTGCAATTCAACAACACTGATAGTGTGTTACTGATATTTTTCTAAAATTAGCTACGAACTACGTGTAGTTAGTGTGTCAAACTGTGCACAAATCGCCAGAGTGTATGTGGACAAGGTCTAGTGCTGAAAAAGGCAGTTCAGGTAAATTTGTCATAATTGCTGCTAACAAACGCAGAAATGGGGAAACAAGTGTTGAGATTTTTTTCACTCTTCATTATTGTCTAATGAAAGACAATCGCGAAATTGCATTATGACACATTTTAGAGGCGGTTGTTAAGTTGGTGACCTAAACTTACGATAGAAGGAAATGCAACAGAGAAACATGCAGTTTTAGGTGATGCACAGAAACAAGTTGACTTTCAACCAATTGAATAACTTAAATAACTCTACGCACCCGATTAATGATTTGTAAGCAAAATTAGGTCGGATACTACTTCAAAATGTTTCCAAACTTTAACGATGTTTTAAACAAACGGTTGTGTAACTGAGAACCATTTAAAATTTGTCTACGAAGGGCACAAAAAGCCTTTTCACATCAAGCCCAAAGCCGTGTTTTCCTCGGAAACTCGTAAATGCATTCACACCGACCAGCAACTATTATTCGTTTGACGTTTCACTATCAGCTGTGGACACTACGTGTTAAACTTCGGCGCAAACTTTTGTGGTTGCAAATTTCTATCGCATTAATCAACAAAATGAATTTAGTGCATTTAAAAATAATATTATGGAAAATGATTTTAAGTTGTGAGTTGCGACATTTCGTTGGGTCAGCCATTCTGCTGAATTTGCTGAATATTGAAAAAGGTGTCTTTGTTTCAACAAACCAATGATTGGAGGTCGTTTTCTTGGTGGTTTCGTGGAAAACAAGTGCAAACGATTCGTTTTGAAAACTGAAATAGTGTGGAAAAACTGTTTTCGTAGAAGTTTTCGAGAGTTTTCGCATAAAAAACCCGGTTTTCGGCTTGGTGTGAAAAGCCTATAAGGGACTCATAGAAAGTCTGCGATAGTCTATAGTCCACAACGATGAGTCCACGAGTTGAGCAAACGACTTTTGAAGATATTTTTAAAGCTCTTAGGACTTCTCTCTTTTTGTAGGAAATCCTCGGATTTCAAATGAGCTAAAGGAGAAGAAGGGAAACATTACGCCCGCTCAAACAAAAAGACAGGTAGCAGTGGTTAGTCTGATGGAATAGTGAACGAGGGGTCGCAGGTTCGATCCACGAAAAAACTCAATTCCACTGCAATACCGTACTTTTCTATATTTACATATTAAGCTATCATCCAAAGTGGCATCGGTATAACAACAACGCCAACCAACCCATTTGCCTTCTCTCATGAACTTTAAAACAGGTGCTTGCTTCCAAATTACACGAAATTAAGCATCCTCCAAGGATATACTTCATAATTAGTTCTTGGAAAAAAAAAACTTTTACAACGTTAAGCCTCCCCAAATAAGCTCCAATCAACTTCCTCAATTTTGTTTATTTATGTTCTTAAATCGTTTCCTTTTGGTCTCTTAAAAAACAGGAATTCTCAAAGCAACAAAAGCTATTCTATCTTATTCAAATGAAACCTTTTCAAATTCTCCTCGGGCACAATACACTTCTTGTTTTTTTTTTCTGTAGGTAGGTACTCCAAATTGCTTGCAATTATCATAAACTACAATAAAACGGTGAAGTTGGAAAAAATAAGGAACCCCACAGAGACCGAGTAAATAAAAACTTCTCCAAGGCTCTTACAAACAGCCGTAGGTATTCAAATATCATATCCACTCGTCGCCTTCGGTCTTTAGAAATCTACGAAAAAGTGTAGTGGTTTCTTGGAACTGAATTGTATTTCCATACATACATACCTAGTGGAATTTGCGTTCTCTCTTCACATCAATTTTCTTGCGATATAAAAAGAATAAACATAAAATTCCCTTTTTAAAGTTAAAATTAAATCCAATAAATCAAAACGTAGAGGCATTCAGGCCTCTAACTCGTATCCGAAGCCAAGCCACAAATGGAATTTAAATTCATTAACTTTGGACCTTTTCGCAGTTCCCATCGCTTATACTCGTAGTATAGAGGAACGTGCAGGAGTTAATTGAACCTGACATCGTGGAGCCGTGCAGTGAGTTTAAAGATTCCTTCAAGGCACATCAGTCCCATCGGAGGATTATACGTATAAAAATCTTTGAATATGGTTCAGGTTCAAGGTTAGCAATGCGCGAATGATGTCATACCGCAGTCATGTGAGTCGAGTGATAAATCCCGCCGCACAGAAGCAATGCACATAAATTCGCGTTGTGTGTGTGTGGAATATCACTCGTTAATCGTAACTCGAACAAAGGCAGAACTTTTAAGTTTGACCAAAAAAAAAAATAAAGTAATTGGTTTGTTTTGCTCAATTAGACACACAAACTCAATGTGTTGTTGGGGTTAAATTTTTATTTTGCTTTTGATTGCTATAGCACATCAAATCATACTGTTTTGACAGTTCTTCAAAGAAATCGTGATAGAATAGCAAACTGAAGATGATATCATGCGACGGGATAATTGAATGGATCACCATGTGGAAGATAAATGGTTTTCGGTGAACGATTTTTGCCAGATAAGTGATTGTGTCATGCAAAGTTTTGTACGAGTATCTCTTTGTTGCTTCAATTGATGTGCGTTGTTGATTTTTATTTGCTTCGATATTGATTTTTGTATTTTTTGGGGATTTTACATTCTTCAAGAACAGTTTTTTCTTTTAATAGGATATATACGCTTGTTCCTTGCGTTGTCACAGCTAATGGAATTTTAATTTGAATTTGACTGAGCCCTCGTTCACTGCTCGCCCATTTGTAGGAAACCTTTATCAAACTTCGATTATCAAACTACCTTAACCGACTTATATATAGGTTAGGTAGTTACAGGGAGTTTCAATTAACACCTATGGCAGTGAAAAAATCCTTTCCTTACACCAGCATGATATTCTGTATAAAATTTGCTGATTTCTTAAGAAACGACCTCGGTAATTGAAATCGCAAACCTCTCAACATATTTTCCTATACTAAGATTAAAAAAAAAAAACAAAAAAATTACACCCGGTTAAAGGTCGAAAAGCGGCAAAGCGTAGGATCTTTTTGTATTTACCAGCAGCAATTTTCTCTAATAGGACAAATATCTGCCTGCGGGTGCGGAACGTTTACAAAGATTGGAAACAAATCGAACAAGGAGCAGGCATGTTACAACCGCACCTCAAACCGCCAATAAAACGGGTCATATCCACAAATCGACAAAAGATTGCAAAACAATAAAAGTAGTTTCCTTTTTTTCTCTTATACTCAGAGCCCCCCTTCAGATAGTATTTCAAGAAACAACTTTAACCCTAGGGGGATCCATAGAAAGTGCGTTATTCTGCAAAAAGATACCTGAATAGGAGCATCCGGAAAGGTTGTACTGCTAAGAAAGACATTCTCTACCTAGTCCGATCTGTGTTGCATATTGTTTGCGGTCAGCAAGTGTAACGAAGTTATTCGAGAGGGATGGGTCGTCGTACCAACAATCAGTTCCATTCATAAAAGGCCATTGTATCTGTCAACGTGTACTAGGATATTAAGCTGGCATGTGATACCATTCGAAGATGGTGTGCCGACGACAATGCGATGAGAATGTGAAATGATAATGGAATTTGATATTTCAACACTGGTGGGCCTGGAAGCGGAGTGAGAACAAAAGACACGAGGACAGGCGATGTAATTGTGTTTTCTTTCAATTTGCAGTCGTGCAAATATTTGTCGAATGGTGTAGTTGGGTCGTTGACGTATATACTCACGAGAATTTATGTGAAATGCGAGTTTTTATTCTAGTGGTAGGCATCCGGAAGTCTGAAATGTAAGAACAATTTATACAAAGGCCAATAGAATGCTGACCCGGATGTCAAACGGAAGGCTAAAAACTCACAACGAATGGCATAAATGATTTTCGTTGACAAAATGAAGCGATTTTAAAACAAGTCCTCAAAACTACGAAAACATTCATTTGCCAAAATTCGGAATAACTTCTTTCGTTCATATTAAGGTATTTCGCAAGGGATGCACCACAAAAGGCATAAGACACCCAGGAAATATTTTAAGTACCCACACGTCTACGACAAAGGCTCCGCACATGTTGGAGCACAAAACAAAAATTATGATAAATGTCACGCAAAACGATTTCGCCTGCATCAAACTATAGATAATGCCCACTTCCATATTTCGCTTTCTCAAAATTCGATGATGGTAACCTACATATAAATCAGTTTTTTTTATAGAAAGACTAGCATGTATATTCGGGCTTCAAAGTGAGCGATATAATTTATAGCAGACTCTCCAAAAGGACTATACACCAGGTCACCAGCCCAAAGACAGAGCCATTAAAAGAGGACCTCGAAACGAAAGTAACTGATGTCTTACCGTGCTTCGCCGATAAGCCATTCAGATGTATCTCACGTAGGCTTTTCGTTTGTATAATATTTAATGATTCCAATCGCATTGCAAGCTTTTAACGAAAATTAAAAGTCAAGAGCAGACTCAACACATTATTAATGGACCACGTTTAAAGTGGCTATTAAAATATACAAGCCCACATCGACCATGGAACAATATTTTCATTCAACATACGATCGTGTATCTGCGAGAGTCTGATTGTGTTGTGTGTTTTTTTTTTGTTATTTCCTAATTAAAGCGGATTGCAGAACATCCTTTTATCAATGGCTCAGAGATTTCAAAGACGGCAGCAACAGGAACAGAGTCGCAAAGACAGGAAATCGACTATTAAATTTCTTCAACCCCTCACCCATATATATACTGAAAGAGTGTATCTGAATAAGTGAAGATACTTTGGCTGTTTCATATTTTGTGTACACGAAGATATGATGGAAACGACGGAAGCAAGATGCACGCGAATCGCAAAGTAAAATTCAGCTAGATGCAATCTCTTTCTTCTCTTTTTTTTCGCGTTTAATTTTATGCTGGTTAATGATATTCCTTTGACTCTTTGTGTGCGTGCAGAATGTGTATAAAGGGCAACGCTCGATATTTGGAATTATTTTTCCTTAGTTTTGCGCGGTGTTATGTTGCATATGAGATGCATTTAGCTGAAGTGAAACCTCAAACGAAATGTGTCATGAGACATGAGGTGATACAAATGGTTATTATTATGATGACGTTGTGTGTTTGTGAGGTGATGGTAAAGTGCTTTTCAAGGGAATGTGTTCATGGATGGATTTGCATTAGAAGAAGTATTATATCTTAAGAGAAGTTTTTCTTTTGTTTAAAATGGCAAGTTTAGTTGATGTTGGACCGTAGGCGGTCAAGTTCTTGGAAATGTCTTATGACTTTTGTGGTGCATCCTTTGCGGAAGACCTTAATCTGAACGAAATAAGTTCCTCTGAATTTGGGCAAATCAATAATGTTCGTAGTTTTGAGGACTTGTTTGAAAATCGCTTCATTGAGTGCAGTAAAGAAATTGTCTGAAACAGAGTTGGGCATTGGTATTTACTACATAGCTATATCTATAAGATCTTCAACATTAGTTTTGCAATTGCGATCTTCAGTAGTGATCGGTTTTCGCTGTAGTTTTTTATTACTTTAAAAGCTATGCAATTTGTAGAGTGGACATCAACGATCCCAATGACAGCTAAAGAGACAAATACATGTAGATATGGGACTTATAAGAGACCTCAACTGGAAATGGACGCATAGTTGCTCTAAAGACCGCAGTCTAGCACTGAACTGCAAAACTACAGAACTACAAAAAGCTGACGTATATACGGCAGCCAGCTTACGATTAAATCAAATCACTTTCTTACTTGCCTCGCCTCTGTTTTATTATTAATTAGTAAAGATTATTTAATATTTTATTTCAAGAAATGTTAAAATCTTCGCACATCTTAAAATGTTGACTCAAATATTCTTTTTTTTCTCCAACATGTATCCACATATGTCTGCTTGAGAGTGAATATGCGTTCTATTTTTATAAAACCACATAAGTTGTTTTTTAAACACAAATGTGCTAGTTTTAAATTAATTAAATTAACGCAAACTTCCGAAAGAGCATCTCAATCGGCCGTTTGGAATCGTCATAAAATCGTAGACCATTCCATTCGTTCTAAAAATGAAAAACTCATGGTTGTGAGAAGCTAGGCCCAGGGTCCCTACAGACCTATTGCGCCAACTAATTATTTTTTAATTAGCAATTATAGCTACTTAAAAATTAAGCAATACTAACAGAACAAAAATATTTTTGAACTAGGCTAAGTGTAATTAAATTAATATAATACCTAAATAGTTGGTGCATGGGCTTACATAAATATGGTACACGTTTGTCTTATCTTGCTAAACTAATTTCAGCGTTGTTTCGAAATCATTCAAAGATTTCAGGTTATTAAGACTCCTTGTAAGATATTTGTTACCCCGCATCTACTTCCTTAGGCAAAAAAATCAGACAAACCAAGTCCATCCCACTTCTCCTCTAGTCCCACCGCCACCAGTGACCCAATTAGAGAAAACGCCTTTTGAAAGCATTCCATCGCTAAGCCTGCACCCAGCGCGTAAGCCCATTCCATATAAAGACCTCTGCAGTAACCAAGCTCATATAATCGATTGATATAATCACCTGTTGCTATCCTACGAATTAACTATGCGCACATTCCAGTAAACTAGTTCACAACACATACACCGCATTCCCATTCCCAAGACACTTCACATAAAAAAGTTCAACCGTCAAACTAATTTTCCTGCAACATCTACAAATTTGTTTCTTTCCGTACCTATGCGCATGAGTCTAGTAATTTACACAAAAAACTTATAATTTCCTTGTGATATGTAAAAATCCTGTCACTTAATCCGCAACATCATGATAGTCCACTTAAATTGAATCGCTGGGACACTAAGTGTGTCCAGAGTGTATGATTAGGTGGATACCGAGCGCTCTGACTGGTCTGCATTAAAGTATCTTAAATTGGTTCGCTCAGACCCAATGGGTTGTGGTGCGCAACGACTGATGGCAACCTGTTGCCAGAGAGTGAAGTGTGTGTTCGAAAAGGCCGCGTGTAGGCAATGCTACATCATGATTAAGTGCCACGCCGCACCATCAAATCTTTCGCGTGTTATTAACTGCGCTGCATTGCGCCGCGCCGCGAAGAAAGAATCTCTCGTGTGCCGCGCACATTCCAAGCAATCTGCGAAAAAAAAAGAAACACAAACAGGCATCATATGTACAGCAGCTCCATCAGCTAGGTGTAGTCAGACAAGCTGACCGGTTTTTGGGGATATGTGATGCCAACCTACTCGCGCAGATACGCGGCAAGCAAAACGAATTTTATTCAATCTAACGGCTGCGATTAAGATGACCTGGCAAACAAAAAATTTACAGATAGGTACCTACTTTATTCATGGTTTGCTTTGGTCAGCCCGCATATAACCGTTAGCAATAAACAGTAACCACGAACAATGTAAAATATAACCACAAACGATCAAAAGCATAACCGCTAAGACGTGGAACAGCAAATCACAAAAGTCACCGCGAAGCGAATTGTGTCATATGAGTGCTGGAACTTTAGATGAAAAACAATGTGGCTATGATCGGATAGTTTTGTTGCCTACTTGTCTGCATGAGCATGCGGCTTTGACGTTGGATATCACAACATCAATGGGTTCTTGGGTTTTGTGAGTTTAAAAGTGACTCAAAGGAAATTAATAAGAATTATACCAAAAAAAGGTAAGAACGTTTTCAGCAAGAAGGTTACCCGTTGGGCGCCAGCTAAACAAAATTAAACTCTGGCACAAACCTGTCTTCATACACAAGAAACGGAATTATTTTACTTTGTGCAATTATACTTATTTTTTAGGTGTTTACAAGAGGTGGGACAAAGAACGGCATGCACATGCACCACAGGCGCACTACGTTCAACGCACCGACAGGCCCTTACAGTCCTTTTGCATCCTACGGCCAAAGCAGCATTCTGATTTCTCTCTCAAGAGAACTTATACCATTGCCTGTCTAAATTAAGGTAACTTTTTGGCAACATTTTCGAAGGTCTGTATCACCCGTTTGACCTGTCCTGGGCTGTGTTTTTCTTTTTATAAAACTAAACTTACTGCCGACTTATGAAGACTGTTGAAGACTTAAAGCCACCCGAAAGGATTTTAAAACAAATTACCCTCAACGGACTATATAACTCCCGAAATATTTTTCACTAAATATTTTAAAGTAGAATTCCCTTCAATATTAGATTGGAAAGATGGCCGGTTGAACCAGGGATACGAATCTAGCAATCTACACAGACGGTTCAAAAATGGACTGTGGAGTAGGTGCAGGTGTTTTTTCCGAGTCTCTAAACATCGCAGAATTCCTTAGGCTACCGGATACGGCCAGTGTGTTTCAGGCGGAATTACTATGGTCATCCGCAAGGCCTGTCGTCAAATCAAGCTGCACACAAACATAGTTCCCACGCAAAAGATGGACATTTTTATTGATAGTCCAGCTGCCATCAAGGCTATCGGCTCAGACAATATAACCTCAAAATTAGTATAAGAATGTCGGAAGGAGCTGGCCTCGCTTGACGAGGTTACCCTGATTTACGGAAACGAACATGCTGACGAGCTGGCCAGGCAAGGCTCAGCCCTTCACTGCTCACTCACAACCTACCTCCTTAGTAAATCCCGAAAAGATATTGCCAGAATAACAGAGCGATAATCACAGGCCATTGGGCAATAAGGAAACACGCAACTAAGTTACGCATCCCACGTAATACACACTGCCGCAGCTCCAATGGCGCAGCCGAAAGGAAACACTCACTCACTACCTTTGCGTCTATCCGGTCCGGCTTTAGCTAGCGATCTCTTCGTAGACCCTTCTTCGATTCCCTTGAAAACGTCCACAGGCTGGATCTAAAATCTCCTATTAGACAATCTTAAACAACCAGGTCAAAAGAGTTGTGGTTACAAAACGGCACATAGTGCTACTTGGGTTTTTAGTTAATCCGCCACTCCGACATACCTACCTTAGAGCTTCACCTGGACCTCGATCAGTACTACCAACACTAACCACTAAGCCCACATAAACAATAATGTCATAGTTCGCCAGCGGATACAACACATTTCTCACGTCATACTGCCGACATTCCGTCAACGAATGATTGTTCATTTTCTCAAGAAACACCATCCTAGTTTCCGGGAAAACTCATTAAATAGATTTTATTAAGTCACATACCATGACCCTGGCTAAAGAAAACTTCACGACATCACCTTCCACACTTAGTACCAACCTACCAAGAAATGCATTAAAAAAAAGTCTAATCTCGTGATCATCTTATGTGAAACTCACTGTATACTGCCAAAGTCACGCCGGCCGCCACCACCTGCATCTGCAGCATATTAGAGCGGTAAAAGCACATGCAGCGTAAGACATTTTCTTCTCATCATCAACTTTGTCGTTATGTCGTTCGTGTGTTTGAAGAAGAAAGTTGAACAAATGTTGACTTCGTGTTTGTCTTCATATTGACTAAGGCAACAAATCACTTTCATGAACGCTTATGGATAGACATATATTTCAGATGCTGCACTATATGCACACCAGCACAGTTATCCACCATCTCTCTAATGGAAAGTGTAAAAGTCGTATTAATCTTTCGGTGGAATGTGTTTTTTGTTGTCGATACTGTATTTGCAAAGAGATCCATCACGCAGCACCAGCCCATTGAAAATGAAAACCATCAGGTGAAGAAATCAAAAAAATTCAAGTTTGCCTATCGATTTGAATAAACGTAAACAGGATGCTTGAAGATCGCTCATCAGATTCGTTTTATTGAAGATGTTTACCATCGCCTTCCATCATACTCCGGGAAGTTATGAGAAGAGACAATAAAAATAAACATGACAATGAAGTTACGAAACAACACATGCAAAGAAATTTGAAATTAATTTCCGGTCCTCGAAAGCATGAGACGCATCACCAGTGGAGGAGTTTAGACCACGACCATAATTAGAGATGTTGCTTTTTTTTTTTGTTTTGTAAATAAACCTCAAGTCGTGAATGTGATACAATTTTGGAGACGACTTTTGTGCTTCTATTGGTGATTTAGAGTGTTGTTTGGACTATGCTTCCGAGATATCTCAGTGTTAAATGTCAACTTCAAGGCATTTGATTGAATTCGTGTAATTGGAGAGGCTGCCGAACTGTATCGCATTTAACCAAGGAGTAAGTAAACAGTGTTTGGTCAAAATGCTGTTCGTTCTAAGTCCGCGAAGACTTGGTCTAGAGCTTAAATTGGTAGCAGAATTTGATTTCTTCTAACAGGAAATCGGTGGGTATTTTTTTCTCAGGAAACAATTAGGTACTTGTCTCTAATAGACTCAATTTTATTAGGCCTAACCAAGACTTTGATTGTAACTCTAATGAACCTCCAAATGATAGAAGGAAGGAATACGTTTTTCGTGCACATTAGTTTAAGTCACAAGTTTCAAGCTACCATCTTATTGGACTCGTTTAACTGCTTTAAATGCCGTCATAATTGGCCCGCAAATTGTACACAAAGCTTATTTCGTTTAAATCTTGTTGTACCACCTACATCGAAAGAGTCTAAAAATTTACTTACATTTATGCTTGTGTTAGACAAAATTCACAACCCCTGGATTTTTTCAGATAGCATACATCGCTCAGAAAAGCCAAAGAAAACATTTTCCTCTAACTCCAGTGGTTGAATTTCATATGATTTATCATCGATTATTCCCAGAAAGTAATTGATCTTCGAGAGCAAGTTTATTTCGCACGAACTACTAAAGCAATCAAATCCATCATCATCATCGTCCGGATTCATGAGTAGTATATCAATAAAGTGTTTAGTGTGAATTAATCGCCACTTGCTGAATTGATTTAAGCCGTTATGGAGACCCAAATAAATTTTCATAATAATCATACATCTACGAACGAATATGCCCCACTTGAAGTAGCGCCTCTTCAATTCGTGTCACGATCTCTCCCTCTCTCACGCAAAAATAAAAGAGTCTTGTTATTTTATGGATTTCATTCAGCCCTAAGAGGAAAATAAATAACAAAAAAAAAATAAAAACAAGCACAACAGACGCTCCGCGAAATGTAATTAATTACATCTGCGGTTTTTTTATTCGAATTTTTTTTGTAAGACACATTTTTTAACCAGTTAATTAACTTTACAAAAAAACTGTTTTGCATGTAAATTGCAGAAACCTTTCCTTTCCTTATGTAAAATGTAACTCTGTCATTTCCGTGAAAAAAAAGAATAAACAAACAAAAACGTACACCTCATCAGTCATGCACTTTTCAGTGAGCAAGTGAAAATTTTCGTAGTAAACAAATAAGTTTAATTTTTTGTTTACTTTTTGTTTGTCCCAAGTGCACACGAACAATATTAACGAGAAAGATAGACAAAATAAAAATAAGCAGGCGTCACCATTAAGTAACAATTCCAGGTGTTCCAAGTCATATTGTGCAGAGTGTACAAATGCGTTGTGACTTACCATTGGCGGGGACGATGACATCTATAAAACTTTTTAAGCTCCAAGTCATTGGGCCAAAAATAAATCTCTTACCCATTGATATCGAATGTTGTGTTGCATCACCGGGTAAAAAAAAAAACAAAGGTAGATACACAGGAGGATGGAAACGATTTTGAAAGAGTCAGCATGTCACTCCAATAATTTTAATGGGATTTTTGAACACGTTCCAATGCGGGATGACTTATTCAATTACTCACGTAGAATCATCCAGTTAAATGTTACGATTGGAAATATTTCCAATAAAATTACTTATTTGACAAAAATTATTTTTCTTTTCTCGGAGTGAACACGTTTCCGTGAAATCAAGGTTAAGACGGCCGATGATTGACGTATGTACTTATGTTTTAAGTATTATCTTTCGAACGAAAAGAATGCACTCGAATTGAAATTAATGGCCTTCTGATCGATTTTTTTTGCGTTTTTTAACTCTGTGGATCAAATAATAAAGAGATTGCATATGATGACATAAATTAAATTATTGATATATGCTGAAAATTATTAGTGGCGTGATGATTTGAAGCGGCCGTAATTTTCAAAAATCGCATAAATTGATAATGAATGACAGCGATATTGGTGGGTTTTGTCAATTGACATAATTCTATGTGGAACAATATGAAATCACTTCTTAATGTTTTATAATGCAGAACCGATGGCAAAATTATAAATTTTGCATCACATTGGACTACATAATTTAGTAGGCACATATTCAAATCCAGTAGGTACGCAATAAGCTCATCTCTGTCTTTTGTTTTGACAAAAAAATAAGTTTAAAATGCAATTAAGGTAATTATATTACCTGGTTATATTGGGAAACGTAAAATGTTAGGTAGATCAATCGGCCTTGATATTAAGAGCCCAGCAAATATTGTGTGTATAAGATATGAGCGATTATCTATTCAAAATTTTAGATTTAGCCGTACTAGGTCCGACTTGTAGGTATATAGAATCCGACAGACATGGAGACATGGACTTGAGACAAAATATGAACTAGAAATTATAATGAACTAATGCACTTTTTAGTTTTGAGTTTTTTTAGAACAAAAATTCATGTAACAAACTTTTGTGAACTTACGTTTTGTAGGTCAGAGACGAGTTAATAGGTCTGAAAGTTGAAAAAAAATATTGGTTAAACTTCACATTTATGTAGAATAAATAAAAATATTAATGTTTTGGTGTTTTGAAAGCGATAACATTTTTTTTAATAAAATATCGTATTCGAAAATTATTTAAAAAGAAACAAAATAAAATAATAATTTATATAGTTTTTTTAGTCAGTAATTTTAGTTTGTTTTAGTATTTTTTTAAATAACAGGCGACCACCCTATTAATTGCGTAGTTGAGTAAAGGCAACTTAAATTTATTCGAAAAAAAATATTCCAAAGGTTTCTTAGATTCCCCACATTTCCCGTCAGTGAAAACAACGCTGAACACACACTACGATTCAGCGATTAAGTCTCCTCAAGCCACCCCAAACTACCCCAAGAAAAAGCAATCATAAAACGTCTACAATACCACTGCCTCCACATTAAGTATTCCCAGCTTCGATTACCTAATTAGAAATGAGTCCGTTTACTTAGAATCAACCACGACCATACGTATGCTGTAAAACTTATCAGCACCATATATTTCAATTACAGCTCTCTATCTACTCCATATGTCATTGAGTGAGCTCCTCGATAAGTTAGCCTTGCGAATGGTCTTATCAAATAAAAACCCATGAAACCTCTCCAAGACCTTTTTCGCTCTTAATTTGCCCTCAATTATCGGCCATTAAGAGCCGAACGCACATACAAAACATATAAAGAGCCGCAAAATTTATTTGTAAGTCCAACCACTACATGTACGAGTATTAGGTACCACTCCCTTTGCGTTTAGCAGTTTAACAGCTTAGCAAATATTTTATTTTTTATCATTGTTCGCTGGCAGTGGCAATGCGAGCCAAGGCGGCGCGCAATCCTCACCGGGAAGTCCTATTTCTTCCCATCTTCCAATTTTACCAGAATCACCGTCTATTCTATGGCAGCCAAGAAATCCATTTGTCGCCCGATTTTATGGGAAACATAACATTTTCGCTGTCGTTGTAGATTACAATCGGCCGCAGGCAGGAAGAATGTGCGCGCCTCCATAAGCAGAAGATGGGTATAGTAATGCCTTGGAGAATCTGTCTTTGAATTATTACAGAGTGAATTGCGAATGATTGCGTAAAGGTTTTCCGTGTAATTTCACTTTTTATGTTATCGATTTGCAATTTCATTTTGGCAATAATTTTATATCGTTTATACTTAAGACGGAATTTTGTTCTTTCTTGAATTTGAACTGATAGTAGTGTTTATAGAGAGTTTTAAGAAATTGCACGGAGTGGAGGGGAGTTGAGAAGCAGGAGAACTTTTTTATATAAACCATGCAATAAGGAGTAGATACTTAAAGAATTTCCTAAACACGATAATCGAAGGTTCAAAATAATACTAGCTTGAAGGAAATACGTTCCCCTATTTCAAACCCCAATTTCTATTCATCTTGTTTCATAAGCCAATCACGTACCAAGAAAGGTGCTAAAGTTGCAATCCGTTACATCATACCGAAAACAGTGCATCTACGCGCACTCACGTGAACGTACTCGTTGCATAATATAACAGCAAGCAGAACAACACCTTTAGAAAATTGACAAATCAAACAAATAGAACGGAAAACAGTAAGAAAATTCCCGAAAACCGGAACCGAATTCCAATTTAAGAATAAAAGCAGCCGCTGTCACGTTATCCAACTTAGATCACGTTGTAGGCGCATTAATCATTTTGTGCCTACCTCCGTTGATTTAAAACTCAGCAACCACCCAACTAAGGCACCGCTAGCTGTTTAGTGTGTACGTCTTGAAACTAAATCTGAAAATCGTGCGTTAAGCTTCTTGTTTGCTGACTGTTAGCCGCAGAAGTGTTTACAAGTAGAATCATATAGAAAGCTTCATCGAACATGGACGCACTCAAAGCGCCTCAGGAACTTAATTGCTGTCATAATCTAATTTATCATGTTTTTTTTTTCATTTTCGCCGGACTCCATAAAAGAAAAAACAATAAACACACACCTACTCGTCAAATGGATTTCTATGCGGTTGCGGTGAATGAAGTATGACCTCATCAAGGGGTCAGGTGAACCGTGAACCATTAGTAATGACAGTGAAACGGAACGAAATTGGGATACCTTTACTTTCACTCCATTAGCCATAGCAACTTGCAAGTATGCACACCAGTTTTGCAGTATAAGCAATATAGGTCTGCAGTGGTCACCTGTCGGTAGGCGAAAAATACTCGTGTAAAAGGGGAGTCACCAAAGAAATAACTTTTTATGTTCAGACATTGACGAAACGATTTCACCGTTCACCAAGACCGGTTCGGTTTTTAATGTTTTTTTTTTTTTTTTTTTTGTGGACACAAATATCACATCATCGACATCTTGGTTGTTGTCTCAGACATTTGGGGGGGAAACGTTTTCTTTTTGTCATAATTTCCTCTCTTTAGCCCGTGGTGGACTGGGACCGGTTGATCGCTTCGGGTGCGGTTTAGATACATTACATGACACTGTTAGGCTTATTCATGACTCAATTAAGAAGTTGAAAAATCGCATTAGATTTTTTGCAAAACTAATCTATCAAACGATGAGATCATAGCGAAGGTAACGTCATTTTGACACATTAATTCGCGAACAGTTATTGTGAAGACGATAGCGTTAAAAAAAAACTTTTGGATTAATTTTCACTTCTCTTTTGGAGAGATTTTAATTTAGTGTCGGTAGGCAATTGATCAAACATTTTGACAGCCAGTGATTAACAGAAGAGAAAATGTGAATTTTTGACAGTTGGTATTATTTGTTTGCGGCGATTATTGTTGCGCAATATCCTGTTCATGTTGAGGAGGAACTGCAAATATGTGATGCTTCTTTTGGAAAATTGATCGCTTAGCTGTACCTATATACGACTCTGCTTGCTCACCACAAAGTGTATGGTAAACTGGGGCACATTCATCATCGGGGTACATTCGTCAAAGCAATTGAATGGACTATGAATTAATAAATGAAAATAGTGCTGAATACATCCATTACTAAAGTCATGAACACACTCCTTAGTTTGACGTTTGTAGTTTCGCGCTCAAAAAAGTTTTGTGTTGTTTTGTGTCTTTGTGATGTGCGGTATAATTTTGGCTAATGATAAGTAAGTGATTTTTAAAGAGAAAAATTATTGTAGGAAATGCAGGCTTCACTTATTTCCTAGTTCAATATGTTAGGAATTCAAAAAAAAAAAAAAAAAAATAAGAAAAAGCCTGATTTGAATTGTGATAAAAATATGTGAAAAAACCAAAAAATTGAGAAGTCAGGGTAGATTCGGCATTTTGATTGAGGCACACTTAGCAGGTGCCGAATGTACCCCAGATTACCAAATTTTTTTTTTAAAGGGACTTGAGTTCCTAAACATGTGATGTTCTAAATTTATATTTTTCTATGTTGACCTGAAGTTATTTTTGTGTTTATTGATTTATATTAGTTTCATAACATAATTTTTATTAATTTTTTTAAGAATTTAAGTTCCTAAACATGTGATGTTTATATTTTATATATTTTTTTATGTTGATCTGAAGGAATTTTAGTTTCTTAGTTATTCAATCTCACAACATGAATTTTATTTCAAAAAAAAAATTATGTTCTATACATAAAAAACATTAATATAGCCGTATGACAAAAAAGGAACGAATGTGCCCCAGTTTACCATACTGTACATCACCTAGGTGCCTTTGAAATTTTCTCATTTCTACCAATTAACCATTTCATACATTTATTTCTAAACTTTAATTAAAAGTCTAAATTAAACCACAACCATATACAGAGCACTAGATTGCCTTCTGCAGGAGGAAACTAATTTCAAGTTCAACCTTAAAATATTTTCTTTTCACCCACTTAATCCGCTTTTTAGACCCCTTGTACGACTATTTTCTTTCTTTGTTTTCAGAAAATTGTTAGGGACAAAAATTTGCTAATTACAATTCCCACTCCAACATGGGTATACCTATCCCAGTTCACCTTTCACCACATTACTGTTATTATACCTCTACCTTGGCTCCTCTGTTCGACTTTATATATGTATAGAAGTATTGTTGTTGTTTGTGCTGTTATTGAGAATTTTATTCATCCCCATGACACATTTGTGCTTCACAGAAACCACAGCATCATCCAATCTCACCTATTCAACGAACCATCAATGTCTTTTCAACGAAGAGTGGCAGTATCTCAAAATATATCTTATACATGGCGTATCTGTTGTTCGCTGGATGAGGACAGACAGCGTTGATAATAATGAACAATACTTCCTGT
This sequence comes from Cheilosia vernalis, assembly GCA_949126925.1. NCBI lineage: Eukaryota > Metazoa > Arthropoda > Insecta > Diptera > Syrphidae > Cheilosia > Cheilosia vernalis. Next base: position 13,249,024 of record OX421362.1, read on the forward strand.
TGTGGTGTGACATAAATCAGGTTTTTTTTTTTTTCTTAATTAGTTTAGCCCCAGGTGATAGGGACACATGAGCTCCTTCTGTCTAACTAACTTTAATAACTATGTGCATATAAATTAAGATCGTTCTTCTGGTTTCATGACGCGTTAAGAAAATATATGGCACCAGTAACTCGCTATGCTCCTGTTACTGTTCGACGTGCCAACTTATTCTATAGCTAAAGCTGAAAACGTGGTGAAAAAAGACCTTCGACGAGGTTTGAAGGTTGCATTGGTTATGCCATGAGTTTCGCTATCATGCAACTTGCCAAGAAAGGGGACGGTTATGATTTATGAATACAAAAATATATATCTCGCAAACGATGGCCTCTTAAGCGTTCGTTGCATCTGCCATAAGTACGTAAGTAGGAAGAGACACTTTAGCTGGCTTTGGTGCCTCTCTAGTAGATCTCTAGAGAGAGATCAATTGTTACGACGAGTAGCTTTGGGGCAATCTATTCAAGTGGCAAATCGCTATCACACCGAAAACGGGATGAGTAATGTGCTCAATTCGAGACGAATTAATCCATTGAATTGTGTGTGCGAATAATCAAGTAAGCGCACTTGAGAGAAGGTACCTATATAATATACTGTACACAGTTATGACGGAGGGGGGCGACTCTCAAGTGCCAGAACGATGAGATGGGAGTTCAGCAGAGTTGAGTGGGTGTTTGTGGATGAACCGACGGATTGAAAGATGAAGAAGATTGTGCAGAAATATCTATCGTTGAACTATTCCCTGCGTGGGTGTGCACTTTGGAAAAGACCGTAAGCTATAGCATTTGTTTGTAGATTGTGCTGGAATAACGGTGGATGAATTTGAACACACTTAAGGATAAGGAACATACTGGCGATTACAAGCTTTCTGGTATTTTATGAAGAAGACAACAGACCAATAGAGGGCCATACACAGTACAGCTTCTAAGAGCGTGGTGCAAGGTATTTAGTTTAGAGGCACAAAGAAGAAAGCCTTCAATTTACAGCCACTTTCGAATGGCTGAGTTGAGAAGATTTCTCACTAAAGTTATACCCTCCAACGCTCAATTACAGTTTTAATCGTTTGCTTACAATTTTTTTCGTACCCAAAAAGTTGTTAAAATTAGAACAAGAATTCATCATCCACCGATAATCTTGAGCCATACTTAGATGAAGGTATCTTTGACTTAAAGTAAGGTTTGTCTTCGAGATCTGCTTTATTCAAATCATGATTTAAATCTACAAAACTGAAAGCTATATCCATACGTGCGTGCTGCTGGTGGGTATATCCGGAACAAAGTGAACGTGGTTATAGTAGGTACGCACCACAACTATTCATGTTGGTCAGTTTTACATTCTTTTCAGCGGTATTTTCACCAGATTGCGTTGCTTTTATGTATGGAAGAACATGTTACTCACACTTGAATGAATTTTCCAATGTGAAGCTGTGCGGATGAGTTTAAATGCGTGAATTCAAGCTTTTGGCTGTCAATTACAAAATACAAAGCGGGACACTTCTTTAAATGTCATCTTGAACATGATAAATATTCATACAACAGCCCACATTTTTCTAAACATTTCAGAAGACCTCAGATTTTGGGAGTGGGCCTAAAATCAGTCTAATCTGACTTCGGTTTTCGAAACGCGTCAGCTCTCACGTATCCACATTGCGCTTATCAATCTCATGACATATATCACGATAAATTTCAATTTGAAAAACATTTTCTATTTAATTTTCTGACTATGATGTTGACTTAGCTATTTCGAAGCTATGCATATATTCAAACTGCAGCGTTACCTATATAGATTGCTGTCGTATCTCAACATTCCCGCGTTATCTCGATTCGGCTGTTAAATCATCGATAAGATATGAGTTAGAAACAGTGCGCTCTTATCTAAGAACGTTTATTTACTTATATCCACAAATTGTGTATTTAAATCCAGTAGCTAATACCAGTCTGTTTAAGATCCAATTTTACAAAAACCCTCTCTGTATCACCTATCTGCAATTCAATTTGCCGCCAAAATAAGTTTTTTACCTCTTTTACAATTTGAAGAAAAAATCCCACTTCCGTGGCAGAAGCATTTCACCGAAATACCTGCACAATCCGTCCGGTTGAACATATAACATATACGAGATACGAGTATCGAAGAATGCAGGAAAATGGAAAGTTGGTGCTGCTGCATTCAGGGGAAAATCTATGCCACACCAAGAAGCTATAGTGAAGATGCAGACAACAGTCTGTGAAAAAGAAGAAGAGGCAGCAGCAACGATTACGTAACCCAAAATCGGCCCGTTAAATATCAAAGTCTTTATCAAAAGAACCGTTGAAGGGGCGAAAGTATTTCGAAAAGCAAAACGTGCAAAGCAGTATGTCCAACTCACATATTACAGCCTAGGTAGGTGTCGTGTAAAATGCTTTATATTTTTGAGGAGAGGATAATACGGATTGCTTTATTTTGGGAGATTATCCCTGTGTGTCATCACGCTCTTCACTTGGGAATCTTAATTTTCTCACGTTTTCACTTTGTGTTTAGAGCGAGCTAGGCATTGAAGCAAGGTATAGGTGCGGGTAAAAGATAAATACACATCCTCTATTTTGCTGAAACTTTGAAAGGTGGAAGCTTGTTAGGTGTGCTATGTTTTATTTGACCCAGTTGTATGTAGTAGTTGGAGTGGAATGGTGAAATTTCTGCCAAGTGTTTGATAGTATGATTGGGTAGAAAGTAAAGTCAATATGAGTTCGAATGTAAGTTTCCAGAACTCGCATATCTATTTAGCCGCACACATCGGAAAAGGGAAGTGAGCTGTCAGTGGTGCGACGAACGATGCGTTCGTGTGAAATGAAAGGGAAATCGAATTGACGGTTGAATCAGAACAAGATAAGGATATATGAGTTGGGGAAATAACAAGAACGATGGCTGACACATTTCGCATGACGATGATGGCTTAATGTAGGTATTGCAAATTGAATGTGAATGCGTTAGGTTCTATTAGCTTTTGTAAACATGTTTGAAGAAACATAGCAATATCTGCGAGTTCTGTTTTTCATTAGTCGTGTGAATGAATGCTTTCCACTTAGCCATGACTCAACTGCTGATGGAATGTTAGGCCATACACAAATAACACCTAAATGTCTTCTAAAATTGTGGCTACAATTTTTATTCAATAAAGGAGCGAGCCCAATTTTTTTTGGCAACTAAAAAAGGAAATTTATAAAAGGTTATGCTGCTTGTGGCTAGTGGTTAGTGTGCTGGACTACTATGCGAGTGGTCCCAGGTTCGAATCCCGTAAAAACCCAAATTCAAACTCAGGGCTTTTTTCACTGCGCCACCTGTCGCGAACGTCTGACAAACATCCGGCCGTTTAGAATCGGCATGAGATTGTTGATCCCTTCCATTCGTTCCAAAAATGAAAAACTCACACAAAACGAATGGTTGTGAGAAGCTATGCCCTGGGCCCCTACAGACCTGTTGCGCCAACTATTTATTTATTTATTTTTATGTTGCCTACCAATTTTGCATTCATTTTGTACCTAAATACCGCAAATATGAGGCAACTGAATACCTAGTCTACAACAGACGCCAAACTGGATGAATTGCAACACGATTCTAATTGTTGATAGCACCTTTGCTAAGCTCTCGTGACCGTCTGTCTGTAACCCACATTCACTTCAGAACTAGTTCAAAGGTTTCCACTATCGACACTCTAACCATCAGCTGATCCAAATTACTCATGGAATTAGACCCACGTTACAGCAACAGCAACAGATAGTTAAAAATAATCCCCCGGTGCAAACCCCCCATTCAACTTGAAAACCTTCCACCGATTTATCCCCTACCTAAACCAATTAAGAGCTTCTGACATCCAATGCATAAATATTCTAAATATACTCCAGTATGACATCATACACAAGCAATGATGCATATTACAATGTATCCGCATGTAAATGCAAATGAACTCGAACTTCCTTCTCGGTGTGTTCTGTGACTAAACTAAATTAATGTCAATGGATGTCAACTTAATTGTTTTACTTAATTAGCTCGCTTGATATTCCATTTTTCGAAAAATTCGGTCAGTACCCTTTTTATGGCTGCAGCAGTTAACCCCGATTTATCACACACAAACGCACGTAGGTATACACAGTCCAGCATCCATGGCATTTTCACTGACAGCAAGGTTCTGAATGAAAATGTCAAGTTCAAATTCGTCTTACTGAAGTGCGAGTATTTTTCTCTGTTTAAACTGAAACAAATTGAAACAGTTTATCATTCAAGTTAAAATCAACAAAAAAAAAAAAAAAGAAAAAAAAAGACGTAGCGCGCACTACCCGTAAATAACAAAGTGAAAAGAAGTTTAAATAAAGTATCAACATTCTGGCTGGGTTATCTTATACGGATTTTCGGTTTTTCCGTGCTGTTGTTTTATTTTTTGCCTCAGTTTTCTATCATCGTGCTCGACATCATCATCCCCATCATCATCATCAACATAGAAGAAACTTTTAATGATGATAATAAATTGTTCCTTGGTTTTTATCAACGGATTTAGGAAGATGTCGTCTGGGTGTTGTAGGCTGTTTGTTACATATATATAAAATATAGTATAGCTGCTCGTATAACAATAGAGACGCTGTTATCGCTACAAGCTATCGTGCGCGTTGGGCGCGGTTGTATATACTGTAACAAAGTGTAATCTCAACTTTAGCCTCGCAGACCCTTTTTTGCTGGCGTTCCAGCAGTTGAACGCATATTTAAGGCGATAGCATGGGTATGGCCAGCGTTTGGGTACCTAATCTTATCAATTCAGCCTTCCACTTGATTGTGTTCATTTGTTGTGATTGTGTGTGCGTTTATTTGGCCATTTTATGATATTTATTTGACACAAAAGTTGTTAACAGCAAGAGATGTATATTAAAGGAATTCAAATTTGATTTATCGGCAAAGTAATGTTGGATTACAGTGTCGGCCCGTCGGAATAGGTACATGCGATTTTTAAATGTATTTTTAATGCCTTTTTTTCTACAACGAATTTAATGATTTTAAATGAACTTAACTCTCCTTAATGGATAATAATAATAAGATGTGTTGAAAAACCCATAACTAGTCGACTACATTGCCTCGACAATAAAGGGGATCTTCGAATTACAGCCAGCATTTTAACGAAGGCAAGGAGAATGGAAGCTTAATTTTAAAGATTAAGTCATCGCTCGGTTTGGATATTATGGGTGACTACTAGAGTGAAACATGACAAGTTTTATTAGTTCATATTTGATTTACCTATAAGTGGTGATAAAAATAAGAACGTGTCGCAGAATTTTGAATTAGTTGCATAAATTCACTTGTGCTTCAAGTACTTATAGTGAATTGAAAATAATTTATTAAAATGCAATTTCTGATGTCAGTTTATTACAAAAAAATTAAGCAAATGGAGGACAAAATCAATGACAAAGATCGATCCACTTCTCAATGACATTTCGGCATAGAAAAACTATAATCATCAACTGAAGGTATTCCTGAAGGTTCTATTTTATGTGTTTATGTACCTACTTATTTTTTTCCACTCCAGATAAACACTTGCAACTCAGTGAAATATTTATTTCCTTAAAGTTTATCGCTATTAAACAAAGAAAGTACGAGTAGGAGAATAAGTGTTATTACACGACGACAAATTGTATTCTTTTGTGTGATAATCAAAGAGTTTTGGGTTTTTCTTTTCTTTTTACTTGTTTGCTCCTTTTATTTTCTGCTGATATAATTAATCTAAACGAAAAACAAATTAATTTCTGATGTCATACTATAAGTATGCTTTGGTTTTCATTTAAAGCGTATTTTTTATTAGTCATACGGTTAATTTCGTTGGTTAATGGTGATCGCTGTTTAGGTATCTGCTCAATCACTGTTCGGTGGAGATTAGGCAAATTAACTAAATTTAGTTTGGCAACCAAGAGTTAAGGAATATCTTAATTATGCACGACTTTTAGAATTTATAAGCTTACATTATATTTAAAACTCGCAACACAAACGGTCGAAGTTGAAATTTGCAAACGAAAATAATCAAAGATTTGATTTGAGATGTGGGTTTATGAAATCGCCTAGGTAGAGTTTAGAACAAAAACCAATTAGTGGCAACGGTGGAGCAATAAACACTTTTCGCATTATAATAGCTTCAGTATATATACAAGCCGCAGGTAAGAATGAACTGTTGCTTACGGTTTCAAGTTAATTCAGTTAGGTTAGCGCCATTTTAGATGGCGATTACATACACACGCAAGCTGTAGAAATGTGTAAAAAAAAATAAGACTTTAAGTAACTGACTGGGTCGACAACTGGCAGCATCCTGTAGCGCAATAAAATAATTAAGAATTAAAACTGATATAAGAAACATTAACTCAGTTGGTTTTCAAAACAAAATTAGTTCGCGAAAATATAGGAATGTGTCAAAACAATCGAAGTAGGTACCTATTCAAATTAATAACTTTTCGTGAGTTGAGTTTTCCTTCAAGATGACGCGTGAGAGATTTGATACCAATCTGACAGTTCTTGCCAACAGCCCTTTCAATAATTGTTGATTTTTATAAGAATTCGTAGAAGAGGGTTGTAAATGCTTTTCTTTATTCCGTCTCTTGCGTACAGCTTTTTGATTTTTTAAGCTGTACACTTATCGTATACGTGTTGCCCACATAGGTATACCTATTTCTACATCTTGTTGATAAACAGTTTAAAAGTGAAGATCAGTCGACGATTCTACGAATAGTTTGCTCCGGTGAGCGATTATATGAAATTTTCATGATTCTAGCGGCTTTACGTTGCCGACTACCTTCCAGTTAGCGATAGTTATACTCTTCGTAAATATCTACATCTACGCGTATGACTCACATTAGCACTTGGTGCAAATTGTATTTAATTCTTTTTTGATATACCTATCTACCTACCATAATTTTACGAATTTTTATTAAAATAATTAAGAAAACAACATCACGCTAACAGGAAGCTAAACCAAAACATCAATTAACCACAATTCGTTGGGTAAATAAATTGATCTTAATTCATCACGCTCTAGCCTCACAGATAAAAATCAAAAATTCAATAAATAACACCACACCGCCACATTACTAATTTATTGAGTAAATATTTCCTCAACCACAAAAAAAAAATGTTGGTCTTCATCAATTACAAATAACCTCCTGAAAAACAGACTGCCATAAAACTGGACCTTTTTCGGTTCCGTCTTGTGTCATTCTGTGCCCCAAAGTGTGAGAAAAAAGTCGTAAAATATTTTTTATGCCTTTCTCTCTGTTGATCCGATACCAATAAACAATAAAGAACACAATATAACAGAACAATCATCTAAAAGTAATAAAAAAAAACCTCTGAAAAAGAAGATGCGTTACGTGTGGAAATGTGTAACGGGGATATGTGTCATTGTCCTGTGACAAAATTGAAGTACACTTCCAGTTACAATACTCGAATGCAGATGAAGTAAATTGAGTGGCATAAAGCGTAGAGTAGGTGTCCCATGATCATGAATACAACGAGCGTTCCACACGTAGATAGCATGCCATAAAAGTAAGCTCCCGGGGCAAAGAAAACACAGCTTTACATGCAATAAATGGGATTCGGGAGTGTCCCTGTCCGTGTCCGTGGCCCCCCATTTCCACCTGTGACACGTGACTTTGTGTACAAAAGGGAAAATGATAAACAAACAAATGACTACGAAAGTATGGTGTGGTAATTTTTAGCTAAGCGCCATTCTCACCCAAGCTATGGCAAAAGTAGTGCCACCCCTTTTTGACCTATATCAGCCCGAGCCCCAGTCCCTTGTATTCGCATTGCTCTGACTATCTTTAGGGTGGCATCCTTAATTAGGGAAATTATCTAACAAAAAAACAACAAAAAACAAGGAGCGTTCTTCCTTTACCCTGATCCCACTTCCTACTGTGGGTTTACCCCTTTTTCAGTCGGTTCCATATCCGGTGAATCCTTGCAAATGCAAATTAATGGATGAAAATCCATTTCAGCTGGAAGGAGATAAAAGCACACGAAACAAAAAATAAACGTCCTCATCCCTCTTTGGATGGAGAAGAATGTTATTTTTAGCCGAATACAATGAATTTTATATATAGTCAGAGTCCTGGCGATGGACAGTGCCAAGGGACCAAACCGATTGTTATTACTTCATCTATCCACCCACTGGGACGTGGGATGGGCTTAATCTCGCTCGCTCTATGAAATCACTATACTACTATACTATAACTGCAGTTGCGGGTGTCGAATGTGATAGCCAGACCGTTCATAACGATAGGAGGGAGAGTCCTTTTTGTAGTTCTATTTTGTTGTTTTCCCTGACTCTGTTTAGACCTTTCAAATGAAACTAACATTTCAGAAGTGGCTTGCCTGTGACTTACGTTTATTTTTTATCTCCCAGCTTCAGACATTGGCTTCCTGTTTTTAAACGAGTAAATCCTTTTGTTTTGTAGTGTTGTTGGCTGAGTGCAGAAGTTCTTTTAGGTGAAATAGGTATCCGCTTATTTTCTTTTTTTTGTGGTGGTTTAAGTGTGTTTTTGTTTTTGATTCTCTGTGTATTGCACTTTTGGTTAAAACATTTATCCAGCACTTTTACACATTTATTTTTGCGCTGCACACTAAAACACTTAAAATCACTCAAATGACTTGTTCCGCACAATTGAGGTATAATGACTAAAGTCGCTTGTAATGCAATCACGTCCGAAATTTCGAGTATCAAACCGCCAAAAAGAACAAGTACCTACTCGTTTTTGTTTTGTTATCGTTATCGTTATCAATGTATCTAGTGAAATAGAAATTCAAAAGAACGTACGCAACACGTCCAACACGCTCAACGACATAAACCGCAGTGAATTAAATTGAAAAGTGTAAACACGAGATGCTCTCAAAATGTGAAACTCACTCAAACAGAATTTTTGTTTACTTCTGGATTTTCGTTATTTTCTTTCTACTCCACTCAGTCTGCATAAGAGTCGAAGTTATTCTCATTTTGCAGTTTTCGAGCAGGCTGTTGAGTGAGTTTAGCATCTTATTTTGCAGATTCTCTTAAGAATGATGTTGGTTAAATGGTTGTTGGTTAGGTTTGTCAATTTGTCGTCATCTCATCTGTAGTATTGAGTATTGGGTTTGTGTGACGTGAATTTTAACAACTAGAATTTTTGATTTCATGATGCGGGAACAAACTTCTACTTTTTAATCCATAATTGAAAATGTTACCATTGTTAGTTAGCATTAGCAGTTTTGTGAATTGTTTGCAAGATATTTCTCGTTAACAGCTTGTAAAGAACATATTGTTTAATATGGAGGTAGGTATTTTTGAGGGTAGGTAGTACTTAGACTTATTCCGCGGTACTAATAATTATTTTAGTGTCCAGGCTAAATTTTTCGAACTAAAAATGGGAAAATTTTCCATGCAAAATTGCATATTGTGACCTAGGAAATATTAAAAAGGATTATTAGTAAGGCCCATTGAAATATTATGCGGTCTCGTTTATCAAACAGATTTTAGTTCTATACACTATACATGACAAAAATATTTTCAAAAAAACCGGCCAAGTGCGAGTGTCACTCGCGCACCGAAGGTTCCGTATTTGGCTAAAGTCCAACACATCAGATATTATTTGAAATCTATATCATTCAATCTTTCCCCTCTTCATGGATTCATCACAATTTAGTTTAATTTAATTACTTAATATTTTTACTCTCAAAAATTACTCGCACATGAATCTCATGTTCTAATTATTACCTATACTATACCTATAGTACCCAACCCACGCCAATTTTCCATTCTGTATGCGACCTGTCCCAATTAAAAACTATATTGACTAAAAATATATCACTTTTATTTTGTTCTGTACTCCCCAAAAAAATGTATTATATTCCCCAACGAAATTAGCAGGCGGGAACCCTGGTGGGGTTCTGTCTTTGATGGGGTCAATTGTTCACAACTGCGTAGTAGAGATTAAAACTTATGGGAGCAACGTATTTTACATGGTAAAATTATCTTTTTTGAAAATATCTTGTAAACTATTAACTTTTCGGCAAAACAGTATTCAGCACATATATAGATAAGAACATGATCTACAAAAAAGGAATTTATGTATTTTTTTGTGAATCAAGAAATAAACCGTTTTTTGGGCGAATGAAAATATTTTTTTCACCAGATTACTAATTAATCGAAAACCAATCGATGTATTGCTTCCATTGGTATTTGTCGTTTAACTAGAGGTTATACCGGATGTTGTGTGTAAATTTTAGCCTCCTATGTCAATCGGTTCTTGAGATAGACCTGGTAACAAAATTGGCTTAGTGGGTTCGGACAGACAGACAGACAGACAGACAGACAGACAGACAGACAGACGGAGAGACATCCGAGCGAAACTAATAAGGTTACGTTTTTTCCCTTTGGGTACGGAACCTTAAAAAGTAACAATGTTGCTAGAGTCAAGCTTAGGACATGTATAGTATAACTATATTTTGTATTTTATTTTTCGATATGATTTGTCTATTTATTTCCCCTATTTGAGTTGAAAACAATAAATATAGCAGCTATAATAATTACCAATCTAACTGTCAGCCTGTCAGTCATGGAAATACCTTAGTATAATATTTAAAACAATGGTAATTTTATTCACAAAAGCCCAGTCAAGTTTATTACCCAATGGCAATTTAACTTCTTTTAATTGAAATGAATATATTTCTTACAAAATAATTGCCGGAGATACCAAAGTGAATGGTTGCGTGTAGGTACTGTAAGCTTAAACATCAATTAAGTGAGATACACATTTAATAATATTTCGAGATCAACAACCTTTCTTGTTAATGTTAATGCATCATGCCAAATCCAAAAAGATTGCTCACCGTCAGGTGCAAGTTCCGGTTAAGTATTTGAACCCCCCAAAGAAAACACACGAGATACGATTAGGTACCAGATTTAAAATTTTAATTAGATATCGCTCTTTTTTAACTTCCGTTTAACACCGCCACTGATACCGCTACCGTTTACCGACTACCAAACCGATTAGGCCGATTAGCCTATGAATAGTAGCCAGTCATTTTGTGTGGTTAGTATAATCAATGATTCCTGATTGAGGGGAAAAGAACCAATTTTGGTCCTTTTTGAATGAAAAATGGAGAAACGTGAGAGGGGAAAAAATTAACAATATCTGTGAGTCGCAAAGTGTTTAAAAATAAAACAGAAACGTACTTTCATTACGAACAATTTTCAAGAAGTGAAAGTGAAAACAGCCGACGAGCGTTTACATTAGAAGTTTTGTGCATCTGAATGCATTAACTCGTTTTGAAGTTTGGCATGTTTTTGTTATATCTTCGATCTCAGCATAGCAAAGGTTTGATTTCCAGCACGCAATTGCAACAGCTACGCTCTACTTGACACTTGGAGGACTGACAGTATTGTTGTAATTGTGTGCTGAAATTGCTTCTATACGTAGGTAGCTTGCTTTGCGCCTATTATGCAATTTTAATTCTTAATCTTATGTTACCTATATGTTTTTTTAAGCTTGTTAATATAAACAGTTATATGTAAATTTGAATAAAATTTATTGAAGCCTAGTATGCTGTTCCAGGAAAGCTAAAATTAAGCGCCTCTCCAATATCCACCACTTCGCTTAATGTTCGCTTGATTTTGAGAGTGTAAGTTCCGTCTAAGAAAATAGTTTGGCACAGCTAATTGACTTGCTCTGTTTAGTCACATGGTACTTTCTAAATTCTAAAAGAAATTAATTTAACAACAACCATAGGTACTGTTAAGTTGCTTTCGTTTGAAATTTTGTTGCGAATACCGAAATTTTCTCTGATCTGTCAAAATTAGCTGTGGAAAAATGTTTTTTGCTATAATACGCTCACTTAAATTCTGTAGTTTTCGTACAGTGGCTAACAAATTTAGTTCTACGTACTGCTTGGATTAATTTTATCTTTGGAGACAATTTCTGTATGGGGGCTTAATTTAAGCGCGAGCAGCATACTAGGCTTGGGATAAACAAATGCTTTTGCTGATAAAAAAAAAGAAAAGGTGAAAACAGTCTTCAAAGTCTGGTAACACTGCTGGTAATACTCGTTATCGTCACGGTTGCAGGGTTGCCAGAATTTAGTTCGCTTTAAGCGCCCAAACCTTAAAAAATGTAGCCCATAATATCGTTGCCCAAAAAGAAGCCCAAAAATCGTAACAAAATGGTCGCGTTTTTTCGAACTTCTGCAATTAACATTGTTGCTTGTGTCTTTGTGTTAAATCAAAAGACCTGTTCGATGTTACTTGACTGCAAGAGTGCTGCGAAGTTTTAAAAAAGCGGGTTTGTTCGAAAATATTTTTTTTTAGTTGTGTGAAAGAATAAAACAAACAAAATTGACACACAATTTGTAAAACACAGCCCAAAATTGTGCTGGGCGCTCATGGAAGAAATTTCTGTCTTTTTTTAAGTAAAAAGATAGCCCAAAATAAGACAAAGAACCCAATCTGGCAACACTGCGCGGTTCTCTTGGTCACATGGTCATTTTTTATTCCATTTGGTAATATTTTTACGAAGTGAAATATTATTAATAATTAAAAAAAATAATATGCGTTCTTTTTTTATGAAAAATATGTTGAAATAAATATGATGAAAAGATTAGTCAGGTGGTTACAAATATTTCGGACTTAAATTATTTTGGTCATTTTTATCTACAGTTGGTCATTTGTATTTGCAATTTTGGACACAATTTTTATTTTCAAGTGGCAACCGTGGTTATCGTTAGCGTTACCTACTCCTACTCCTACTCGTACTTTTTTTCTTTTGAAAGTTGAGTGTTGAGTGAGATGGACTTACTCAAATTTATAAAATCTCGCTCATATGTTTCTCTTGAGTATTATTAGACTTTCACTCATTTCAACTAGTTCCACTTCCACTCACCTATTCACTTAGCTTTATGTTTTTAGTAGGTATTTTTTGCTGCGCGTTCCTTTTGCGTGTGGAGTTAATTCAAGTGGATCTGTCTCCTGAATCTAATCAGGTTTTCAGTAAATTGTTCATTTTCCATTAGTCACAAAAAAACTTGCAGTATTTTCCATTATTAATTGGCGAATGACAACCGTATAAGAATATCTACTACTCTGCAGTTTTACACAAGTTTATTGCGTCTGCTATGTGTAGAAAACGATAAAAAGAGTATTAAAATCTGTAAGCCACCAAAGCCAAAGTCATTGCACTTGTGCATTCAGCTTCCTGGTTATAATCCTACCTAGGTATCAACGTTTAGATAAAAAACGATCAAGATACGTCACAGGTTTCATCGCAATTACAAGTGCATACCTATTGGCTGGATCTACGGCTCCGTTAAGATTCTATTTGCATATGGTAGCGATAAAATGATTCCTAGTAGACGCAGATACGTATCGGATCCAGAAGTTATCTGGAAGGCTAAGTATGGAACTGGTATTTCTTGCAGATTCTTGAAGTGGTGAGGTTTGCTTTCGACCCGAAATAAGAAATGTCTATACCAAGAGGGGTTTGGGGCGGTGGATTTTTAGAAGTTTGTAGGCAGCGTTGGACGTTTATCTTATTATTGTGCGTCGCGTCTCTGCAATTATCGTATCCTACACATAATGTTCGTAATAGTCTCCAGCAGTAATAATGTGTCCAATAAAATTGGAGTCAGTGATAACTTTTCAGAAATATTTCTTCCTATAAGTATAATTAGAACTAGCGACTGAACTCTGTTTTTAAATTCCCAAATGAACTCAAACAGATTCCATTGAAGTACACAAAACAGTAAGTTGAATACTCGTAGGTAATTGGAAGGTCAAGCTACTTAAACTGATAAGATCCACATTAATTTGTGAATTTTAAAAGCAATATTAATGTCAGAGCGCTTCCAATTAAAAAGTTGAGCTACCTAAATGAAGGAAATCTATGTCTAATGACGATTTGTTGCTAATAGCTCCTTAATTAGATATAATGTATTGATTCTATCCATTTTCGATATAGGTTTAGATGAGTAACATTTACAAGTGTTTCGAGCTTAGGTCATCAGTTTCTGATTAGGACGTTTTGAAGAATTTATATAAATTAGTGAAGCTATATGGAAATATAAACCAAATAGAACGTCGTTACTCCTTGTTGTGTCAACTGAAAGTATGTCTAGGTAGTTGCATATACCAATTGGGATGTAAGGTGGATGCGTATTGTGCATGGAGAGGTGTTTTTGGCGTGTAACACCCTTCGAGTTGAGTTTATAAGTCAATTTTAGGCACCCGAGTACAGGTATAAGAATGTTAATGACAGAGAAAAAGGTCTACGGGTATTGTGTTGATAACACTGTTCCAAGCTCTAAAAGGACTTTAGGTTTTGGATTAGAACTTTAAAAACTCGGCGTGAGGATGAAAGCGAATGCACTCTGTTTTCAAATTCACAAAAAATGAGCTTAAACTAGATAACTAATTCGCGAAATCGAACCGAAATAGACTTTGAGTCGAAGATTACTCAAAGGGCGGAAAAGGACCGCAAAATCTTTACAAGGAAATATACCCGTCTGATTCCAGAAACTCATTTAAAACTATCCAGCTTGATCCCCTGGATTATTGCATACATAACACGACTTATTCCATTCTGACGGTATTACATCCCATTTTGAAAGTATAAAGTCACAGACCTACCTTATAAAACTCTGTCAAGGTCGGGGTGCAAGGTTCTGTTATCTATTTTGACAAACCGTCAATAAATGGCACACAACTGCAAAGCACACTCCCTATGGCGAAACACATCAAAACTCCACAAGTCCCGAAAAACACTTTAAATTAATAAGGAATGATATAATGACACCTTTGACAGGGAGCACACAATTTTGTTTTTTCTTTTCGTTGACAACAAAGCAAATCCGTTACCAAGGTGTCCTGAAGTAGCACAACAGTCAACAAACGCCTGCCATTTTATTTTTATTTTTCCACATTCAATCTACAAACAAGAAACACCAAAAGAGGATATCAACATCACTCGTCGGGCAAAAAGTGAAAACGTACTGTAAACGAAATAATGAATTACTACGACGAGGAAATCAAGATAGACAGTTCGGAACCGATGAAACTGGAAAAAGTCCAGAGTGCGTCCAGAGGATCTCGTACATCCGCCGCAAGTTCAGCTGCTGCCCGTCGAACAATACGTGCCAACCGGCCGGTGTGTATTGCGAAATTCGTTCAATAATCCAAGGTCTCAAATTACCTTTTGTTTGTGTGTATTTTTTTGTTTAGGAAGGATTACCACGTTCCTCGTCGACCGTTACCAATGAGGACGACGAACACCTGGATGAAGCAGCAAAAGGCATTGATGACAGTGATGCCAGTGAAACTGAATCCGAGGATAGCAAAGAGTTTCGCGAACGCCAACAACTCGGCACTCGTCTGATCAACCCATCGAGCTGGGAGAGTCTTTCGGTTCCGCAAGAGATTAAGGACATTTTCCCCTACATTGTGAAGTACACTCCACAACTGATTGAGACCGAGTATCACTTGCAGGTATTCGTGCCGGAGTATGTGCCAGCTGTGGGCGATGTAGACGCGTTCTTGAAGGTGTCATGTCCGGATATTATGGATCCACGTCGCAAACAGGATTTCCATGACCATCTTCAAAGGATGGGTTTGCACTTTTTGGACGAACCTAGTGGCCAGCAGAGTGAGCCAAGTTTGTTGAGCATCAAACTGGGGTCGGTACTGACTGGCAGTGCAAAGTCGCACTCTGCTTCACAGGTTCCCGTGGCAAAATCGATAAAAGACGTGGACAAGTGGATCACAGAGGTGGAACACATCCATATGGGACAGTCCGGGTATGATGTTCAACCAGAAAAGGATATCGAAACCATGATGATCGATTGGCCGCGGAATTATGCGACCGTGGAGCGGGACTTACACAAGGCCTATCAGGATGAGAATCTTTCGCTGGTGGAATATATTCGTATACTCTGTGAGAAGTTGGACATCGATTGTGAAACTCCTGGAGAGCTCACACAAGCTCAGTGCATTCAAAAGGTGTACACACTTTTCAGCTTGTACTTAGCCGCAAATCATTCATACGATTAAATATTTCTGCACAGTCGGAATTAATAAAAACTGGAACATAGAAGCAGAGGTAGGAGATGTTGGCTTAAAGTTTTTTTTTCTGTATGGTTTCAACAATTTCGTGTCCTTGGGGTAAATTCAAATATCCATGACATGGAACTGGAACACCAAATGAGAAGCGTTGAGCCTGACTACGGCTGGTAACATTTATTTCCCCTAGGCTGCGAACAAAAAGTGCTCCAAAAACTTTTTTACTGTTAAATTAGACATTTTTTTATACGGTTTCCTTTGTCTATTTTGCATTCAATCCATGTGGCGCGATATGAAATTCGGAATTCACATTCTATTGTGTAGAAGCAGTTTGTGGGTGCTACTACCTTGCTGGGGGCAATTGGGATAATGCCCATTATCTTTCGAGGAAAAATTAAGTCATATAATTATATGGCATGAAGTCTGACGCAGATGAAGTTGTTTTGCTTGATATAATATGCCACAAACCGGATGGTGGATATTTGATTGCTGGCTTTGAGCTATATCTATGACGAATACTTTACTTATGCATTTCCCGCAGCTTTGCAGATACCACTGCAATCTTTGCCAAACTTTGGCTCTCACGACAAAACGCTTACCAAAAAATGGTTGTTTTTGTAAACGCAAAATTATTATTAAAAATTTGGCTAAGAAACTATGGGAATGCGACCACGTAGGTATACCTACAGGCCTCCTGAGCAAATTGAAAAAAAAAAAAAATAGAGAGAAATCCACTTCCCCGTCTTTATTTTTTTCGTAATTTTCTACACGCTAGTGAAAAATCAAAAACGGAAACAGACAGCTCAAAAGTCAAAATGTCAAAAGGTCGAAAGGTCGAAAGGTCAAAAGGTCAAAAAGTCAAAAAGTTAAAAGGTCAAAAGGTCGAAAGGTCAAAAAGTCAAAAAGTTAAAAGGTCAAAAGGTCGAAATGTCGAAAGGTCATAAGATCGAAAGGTCAAAAGGTCAAAAGGTCGAAAGGTCAAAAGGTCAAAATGCCAAAAGGTCGAAAGGTCGAAAGGTCAAAAGGTCGAAAGGTCAAAAAGTCAAAAAGTTAAAAGGTCAAAAGGTCGAAATGTCAAAAGGTCGAAAGGTCAAAAGGTCAAAAGGTCAAAAGGTCGAAAGGTCAAAGGTCAAAAAGTCAAAAGGTCGAAAGGTCATAAGTGCGAAAGGTCAAAAGGTCAAAAGGTCAAAGGTCAAAAGATCAAAAGGTCGAAAGGTCGAAAGATCAAAAGGTCAAAAGGTCATAAGGTCGAAAGGTCAAAAGGTCAAAAGGTTAAAAGGTCAAAAAGTCAAAAGGTCGAAAGGTCAAAAGGTCAAAAAGTCAAAAGGTCAAAAGGTCCAAAGGTCGTAAGCTCAAAAGTAGCTATGACCAAAGCGGGCCCACTGCAATCTTTGCCAAACTTTGGCTCTCACGACAAAACGCTTACCAAAAACTGGTTGTTTTTGTAAACGTAAAATTATGATTAAAAAATTGGCTAAGAAACTATGGGAATGCGACTACATAGGTACAGGCCTCCTGAGCAAATTGAAAAAAAAATGGAGAGAAATCCACTTCCCCGTCTTTATTTTTTTCGTAATTTTCTACACGCTAGTGAAAAATCAAAAACGGAAACAGACAGCTCAAAAGTCAAAATGTCAAAAGGTCGAAAGGTCGAAAGGTCAAAAGGTCAAAAAGTCAAAAAGTTAAAAGGTCAAAAGGTCGAAAGGTCAAAAAGTCAAAAAGTTAAAAGGTCAAAAGGTCGAAATGTCGAAAGGTCATAAGATCGAAAGGTCGAAAGGACGAAAGGTCAAAAAGTCAAAAAGTTAAAAGGTCAAAAGGTCGAAATGTCGAAAGGTCATAAGGTCGAAAGGTCAAAAAGTCGAAAGGTCAAAAGGTCAAAATGCCAAAAGGTCGAAAGGTCGAAAGGTCAAAAGGTCGAAAGGTCAAAAAGTCAAAAAGTTAAAAGGTCAAAAGGTCGAAAGGTCAAAAGGTCAAAATGCCAAAAGGTCGAAAGGTCGAAAGGTCAAAAAGTCAAAAAGCTAAAAGGTCAAAAGGTCGAAATGTCGAAAGGTCATAAGGTCGAAAGGTCAAAAGGTCAAAAGGTCGAAAGGTCGAAAGGTCAAAATGCCAAAAGGTCGAAAGGTCGAAAGGTCGAAAGGTCAAAAGGTCGAAAGGTCAAAAAGTCAAAAAGTTAAAAGGTCAAAAGGTCGAAATGTCAAAATGTCGAAAGGTCAAAAGGTCAAAAGGTCAAAAGGTCGAAAGGTCAAAGGTCAAAAAGTCAAAAGGTCGAAAGGTCAAAATGTCAAAAGGTCAAAGGTCAAAAGATCAAAAGGTCGAAAGGTCGAAAGATCAAAAGGTCGAAAGGTCGAAAGATCAAAAGGTCAAAAGGTCATAAGGTCGAAAGGTCAAAAGGTCAAAAGGTTAAAAGGTCAAAAGGTCAAAAGGTCAAAAGGTCGAAAGGTCAAAAGGTCAAAAGATCCAAAGATCAAAAGGTCAAAAGGAGCCATGACCAAAGCGGGCCCACCAGAGTACCTACTCTTGTTGCTGATCTCCGATGACGGAACCAATGCGGTAGTATATGAACAAAACGCTATTCTCACTCTCA
Organism: Cheilosia vernalis; assembly: GCA_949126925.1. NCBI lineage: Eukaryota > Metazoa > Arthropoda > Insecta > Diptera > Syrphidae > Cheilosia > Cheilosia vernalis. The sequence goes on from OX421362.1 coordinate 13,267,716, forward strand.
GTGCTAGTCCCTGGTCTACTCAACTTTGCCCAGCTATTTATATGGTCCTGTCCGGTATTTAATTCATTAGCTGATAGCCGTATGTGCTTGTGTGCATAGGCATACATACCAGCATTTAAATTATGATGTTTGACTTGTTACTGCCGATTATTTTCAGGTTCAATTGTCGTCTGTTGACAGTACACTACTCAGTGCAATTGCTATGTCTATTGTCACGGTAATTTTATTACTTCTATTGAGGTTTGTCGTTTTTCATTCTGATGGACGCTCCTTCCAATGGGCTTTTTAGTTTTTACAGATTGTGTATATTCTGGCATTGATTTGTGAGAGTTTACAGGTAGAAAACCATTAGTGCATAGATATTGTAGTTTTTACCTAGCAGCGACGAATGTTTTGCCTAATTGCCGTTGTAAATGAAAGAGGGTGTGCTCTATGCGCCCAACAAATAGACTACCTCTTTGTAAAGCGAGCCTGAGGGTGACTGACCTTCGATTTATTTACGTGTAGTAAAACTGCACCACATGGGAATTTCCTGGTTAAAACAGCACCTGATGTTTGTTTGTATGGTTAACTATTTTAAATGATCTCTTGGTGCACAGTTAATTCATTCATTGTTGGACAATTGTTCTGTCCTATGGATCCACTTCATATGTAAGATTGTACATACCTACTTCATGCGCTCAAATTTAAAGTTCTATTATCCTAATAGTCCAATATTTCATTTATCTACTATGATACTTGATGCTGATCAGAAACCTCATAAATGCGAAGATGGTTCAAATGAGGGTTGTTCTATTTCCAGAAGAGGTTCGTCTTCCTTAACTATTTTGACATAAAACGCGTCGATTGCGATTTTTTTACTGTCTTCCCACAATAACTATTCAAATAAATACAATAATTTTTATTTTCCATTTCATATCCATTATTACTAGGCCTGGAAAAGAGGTACTCGTTCATTGGCAAATACAAATCGTTCATTCTTTGGCAAATACATTTTTTTATTTACCGAATTCATTAATCACGCAACACTATGTCAAATTTTTAGAGAAAGTTCTAAAATTGAGGATTCATAGCAAATAATGTGCCCTGCTGATCTCTTTTGCCAAATAACAAGTTTATTTCTCACCCCCTTTTAGCCGTACGCTGCGGGAACAATGAACATCTAAAATGGTAACAAATTTCAAAAGAGTCATAAGTAAGCAAACACGCTTAAATTAATTAATTCTCAAGTTACATTCAGGTTGGTGTAGGTACCTATTATAACTTAACTACTGAAGAGTCTAGGATCGTTTAAATATAGAAATACGCATTTTACAATATTTTGCACTTGGAACCGTTATAATCGCTGGTTACTGTCCGAAACTATGCACAATGCACATGTGTCAATCTGTATGCATTTTCATAAGCTAACGACCTTTACCGAATTAGACACGAAAACGACAGTTCAATTTACAAAAATGTTCGTCAACGCGTTGTCCGTTGGTCCAACGATTACTCATTCATAATAGCACAAAAAGGAAACCAAAAAAAAATCCACCTGTGGTTCACAATCACAGGTGTTCTTCAAACATTTTACTTTTAATAGAATTCTTTTAATGGAGGAACGTATGCTTCATGTATATGAACGGGATTGATTTATTCCGTTCTAGGAATCTACTGGATGACACATCAAAGAAGGAGCATACATTAGGTTCCCCCCATCACCACGTCATAGTTGAATTGACTGTTAGCATACATATGTTTGTCGCTGTCCGCACACAGGAATTTAAAAGAAACGTTCATCTCATTTGAATACAGCGTACAGCCACAAAAACAGACGCGTCAGAAAAAGTCGGCAAATCCAAGAGATATATGGAGATGCGTGCAGAATATATAAACAAACTATTATTGAAATATTCGTAAATGTGCATCTACGCTTTTGGTGGGCGGTCGAGAGTGCAATGTTCTCTATCGCTATGATTCATATATAGGCGTCTGGTCTGTGTACTAGTATTTGAATGCAAATATATAATTTGCTATTTCTGAATTGTTTTTGGGGCTGAGAAATTCGGCAGATCTAGGTTTGCGTGGTACTGTATCTACTCTGTAAATAGTAAATAACGGCTAGTAGTGGAAATAATAACAATCAGTTGGTTTTGGATGGGAGATAACCTAATTATCATTTGTGTATAATATTCGATTAGTCTGGTTTTGACAGTGATATTTCAAAAAGCGGCTATGAAAATACCAGTAGATTAGAAGACAAAAGAAAATTGGAATCACCGATTGACTATAATGAACTGAGGAAATTTACTGAATGTGTAATCAGTATGTATGCTTGTGCAGTGTCCATTACGCGTCTCAACTGATTTTTTAAACTTGGTGTAGCTCCTGGCTGCAAATTTGTCCTCTCAGGCTTATAAACAACTATGTGGTATATATGAAATTGGACTCAATATTTTACTTTACTAGCGGACCCGGCGAACTTCGTCCCGCAATTCAAAAGCGTTTTACAGTGAAAGGAGTTTTTTTCCTAAACTATAACCTTTCACAATAAAAATTATAAAAAAATCCACCCAGCCGCTGCAGCAGGTCGTTTTTCATTAAGAAACAACCGTTATAGTTTTATCTTTCCCAGTAAAACTACAACACAAACCTATTTATAAGTGATTACAAGTAATTGAACACTTTTCGAAGATATAGTCGAACTTTGTTATGAAAATTTAATTCCCTTGAACAGTTTTTTTTATGAATAAAAATGGGCCCATCCCTGTAACCAATAAATTGCAATCCTTCTCATTGCAGGTACTACACAAAATAAAAGCTCAAGTCATCGGAAGTGATTATTTTATCTCATTTTACTCGACTCACGCAAAGGTCAATCTCTATTGTCTGTCTACTCCAATTTTCCTAAGATTTTTCTGCTTTTATCAAAACTGCATCATTAGGATACAGATTCCGTATTGTATTCTGATCGGTGTTATTAAAACTATTATTGTAGGCACATCATAATAATCATAATATCTTAGACTTGCATCAATTTTGTAAGTCTTGAACTTGAACCTGACCTTTTAGTTGGTTTATGTGGCTGACATCGACATGACGTATTATGCCATCGCATATTACTGCGCTCGCTGTTGAACTTTAATTATATAAAAGCCATTCATTTGCAATACAAAGACTTTTCTAAGAAATCCATGCAAATGCACACAAATGACGGCGAGTCATTTCATTTTATTAATGACACGGCGCAGTGATTTGATGTGGGTGCTGTCGACATTGCGGAAGCAATTTTACTTCGGACTTAGTTCAAGTTTATTGAGATAATTGCTACTTTTAAAAGACTATGCACATTGAAATCATATTGCTGCCACTCTTATGATGATTTACCAAATGGCAGACATCTAATTCGAACTTCGTACCTTCTGGAGTACTTAGGTTAAGTCTCCAACCGTTAACTCAATAACTAATCATTCATAAATCAAGCCCAAATGCGTTTGGTACTAGTTGCACTTCGCACTACATAATTTCATTTCACACCCTCCCCGTCATATACATGTAAAGCCGCTGAATCCGAGCGTTTGGCGATTTAAATTTGTAAGCTTTTCTGAACAGACCGGGCCGGGTCGCTCTTCTATTAAGAAACAAAAATGATGTTCTAATAAAGTTAATTCAAATAAAAAGAGTGAAAGATTGTCCACCTTTGTACTGCAGGGAACTCTAGCTGTGCCTTTAGTTCATTGGAGACTTGAGCATAGCCTTGTCACAAGTAACTAAGCATACGTTGCGTACGTGGTAAGATTCTTATCAATCTCCGGTTCAGTTTGTACAGTAGGAGATCGGTCGAGGTTATAAATACGATCCTGCCTTGCAAATACACATACCCATAATCTTGGTACTACCTAATTCTCGCGGTAACCTATATGAACTAAACAAAATTGAATCAACGTCTAAAAAACAAATCAAGTCCACAGATGTAAATATTTATTGGCTGTTCGATATTTATTATCAAATAACTTTCTGTTAACATTTTTTTTTATTTCAAGTTTGGAATCAAATGTTTATATTTAAAAAGAAACAGTTGCTCTTAGCTCGCACTCAAATCTACGTTTACTCTCTCTTTTACTTTGTGTCCTTCGATTCCTTAGCGTCTTGCAATGATTTCGTAATAAATAATTTAGCTAAAGACTGCGAACAGAACTGAGATATATGCTGTGAATAAGTGTTGATTTGTCCCGATGTAATTGCGGCGTTCAAACGAATTGGAACTGGCAGGGGACGGAACTGCTTGATCACATCCTCCTCTGGCAGGGGATATTCACCCTTGGCAATACGAGCTGCATTTTCGGCAGCCTGCTTGGCCAAAGCACGGTGTTTCTCCTGAAAATTAAAGAGATAATCATTTATGCACTACACTGGATTGCCGGTTTATAGTTACCGTTTCTTGCTTGAAAACCATTTGCTGGTACTTGTTGTACTTCATGGTCTCCTGGTACAATTCGTCCACACGATCGATTAGGCAGCGCATGTGGTTCTCCAATACAGAAGCGGTACCCAGGTCCAAGAAGTTGTGTCCCTGATCTTCGGGGACCAATTCGACAAGCTCGCTCATCATTATGTTCGTTAGTGGCGAATTCTTAATGACGATTGGAATCTCCACGAAGAGACTCTCGTAGCCGACCTTCAGTTGACGCAAAGCATCCGGAGTGAAATCGTTCTCCTTGTACATGGCAATAGCTTGTGGAGTCAGACGGTAGGCCTTCAAAGTAAGGAATCCTCGAGCTGACTTCTGAGTGTCATAGATGACGACAACAGACTCCTCGATGCTGGTTTGATAATGGTATTGTGATTCCAACAACGGCAATGACAAAAAGTTACCAACATCAGAGCTTTGGTACCAACCGACGTGGAAATGATCGACGTTGACGCGACGGAGACGACGCATCATAGTCAACTGGTACAGTTCCTCGTCCATGGTCTCATCACTGCTCTTTGGGAATGGGAAGCAGTTGGTTATCTCCAAACGCTTGTCCACTACCAAACCAAGGAGAGCGCCCTGTGCCAAATCCATGTTACTTGACTCCTCCTGGCAATGTTTGACCATTTTCATAACAGCCTGGAATCAAGAATAAGTAGAACTAAAGTAAAATGTTCTCTAGCAGAAATTGCAAAAAGAAAACAGCTTGTGGTGTACTAGCCATGGCCAATATTGGACATCAGCATAATAAAAATTAAAAAAATCTATAGAATTATTATTTATTGCATATTGATAAACTCGTCTTAATTTTTTGAGCAACTTTTTGTACAAACATTTTGCAAAATTTCATTCAACCACACAACGAGACAATTGAGTTGTCAAAATTCTCAGACGTCAACTAGGCGTGCAAACGTGACGCGCGATTTCCATTAATTGCTCGCGATTAGGAGTTTGTGGAAAACTTTGTACATATTTATTAAAACCACTTTTTAGTTATTAATTAAACTTACCAAACCATCACATTGTACGTGGGTTATGGTGTTTTCAGTTTCTTGTTCACGACGAGAATTCGCACCGCGGCTAGCCATTTTTAACCGTGTCGGACGAAAAGAAAAGTCACAGTGAAGTTTGTTGCAGTTGACATTTTTTTATCAACAAAACTGAACGAAAGAAAAAAAAAGTAGTGCCAATTCCAGTTTCGATTTAAACATAGGCTCTTAAACTATAAATAAATTGATTTTTAGGCCCGATTCACCAGGGATTTCACAATTTTCCTGGTGAATTTTTTAAAACTTACGTTTAATCGGAGTTTTTTTTATTTTTTATTTTTATTGGAGGCGGTTTGTTCCACTTCGATCCATGCAAAAATAAAGATTCCAACCGCTAAACCGACAGAAATATAAAATTCTGAAATATGGTCCATTTTTGTTTGTTTTTGGTATATAGGACTCAAAACAAACTCCATATCAGCGAAGAACGTGCAACGACTAATGTCAACCTCCTCCGAGTCAGTCTGACTATGGCAGCTTGATCAAGTTGTCCTCCTCTGTTTTGCTTTAATCTCAATTTGGGGAGCTCGTGTCCTTGAGGCCCGGTTCTGGGACAAATATCCGGGTTTACTGGTGAATGAAGGCTAAGGTACTACAAAGTTGCAGAGCAACTGTGATTCATTACGTGTTTGGACGGACGGATTTGAAAATCTGTAAATTGACAAATTTTCATTTAAATTGCGTTCCCTGGGCGAAAAACTACAACAACACGACCGAATTGAGTGATCCGGCGGATTTGATAATTATATTTATCGCGGATGTGAATGGAGTGTGGATCGAGTCCTCCCCAATACATTTTGCGGATTCTGTAATCGACATGAATAACACAACTTTTCACGGTTCAGGTTCACTCACAGCTCACAACAAAAACTCTCCACCATATAAATTTGAACAATATCGAACTATGTATTGTTAGACTTGTTGTTTAAACAATTTAATACCTACTGCGGTTTTGAATTTCTTTATATTACCAGTTTGATTCCGTGTAACTATTGCGCATGTCCTTGCAATGCCAAAAGAAAGTAGTTGTCAACGTATTCCGTGTTCCAACAGCAAGATGTATACAAATTTTCAATAAAATATAAAAGATATAGTACCAAATGCCAACATGTCGAAATTTATTGCCGATATTCACGAACGATTATTTTATTATGTCTCCACTGGTGATCTAGACAATGTTATTAAACTATTGTTGGAGGGAGCCAGTGCCACGAAAATAACTACCTGCGGTCGAACGGCAGTGGGTCAAGCAGCATTGAAGGGGCATTGTGAAGTATTGGAGGTACTTCTACAGTCTTGCGAAGAGGGGGAAAATGTTTTTGGTAAGTTGAATAGCCCCATTAGGAAAACAGAATCTATATAGTCCCATAACAGGTACTGGATCAGTTACAAGATGCTCAGAAATGGAAATCGACTACACCCCTGATGGCATGGACAACCTGGAGTGGGATGACGAAATCGATGGTGACATCTGTACCACATCCGAATCGGATGAATGTTCATCTTTGTATTTATACTACGCCAAAACGTTTGAACAGACCGGAGAAATCCTTGTTAATAGTTATTATGGATCAAAGCAAGAGGATCCACATAATGTGGATGCATTGAGTCGTGCACCGATACACTATGCCTCTGCGTACGGTCGTAGTGAGTGTCTCAGTATTCTGTTGCGAAACAAATCGCCAATAGATGTCACCACCGATAAGGGTATCACACCGTTGCATTTAGGAGTTAACAATGAGGAGATTGTTCGATTACTGCTGAGTCATTGTGCAAATCCGAATCGGAAAACATTTACCACCGGAGAGACTGCTTTACACATCGCTGTTCGTCAGGGTAACCTGGCAGTGGTACGTTAAAACAGTGCAAATGCTGTCAACATTGCCCTAAAATAAAATTCTCACTCTTCTTTCTGATTTAAAGGTGGAACTTCTGCTTCAAGCTGGAGCGTTTATAAATGAGCCCAACAATCGGGAGTACACTCCCCTGATGTCGGCAATCGAACACGATGCCGATGACATTGCATTTAGCCTTATAGGCAAAGGGGCCAAACTTAATCTGGAAGATTGCAATGGACACACGGCGCTTTACCTGGCAGTGGCAAGAAACAAAGTCAACCTCGCTGGGTATCTACTAGAACAAGGTGCTCGTCTCCTCATATCCCACTACCTGCTACATAAGTGCGTGAAACATAATTACCGTGAAATGGCGCGTCTTCTCTTGGCTCACGGGGAGAGCTTGAGCGTGCGTGACCTGTCCGGGTGTACTGCGATATTTTTGGCGATATTTAGCTGCAACGCTGAGATGTTGGAGTGTCTACTAGAGAACGCCAGTGGCAACCAACATATTGACAGAAGCTCAAATGAGTTGTACTATGCGGTCCAGTACGCTGAATCGGTTCAACGATTCGGACAAGTGGCCAGAGTTTTACTGGCGCACGGGGTGCCTCTAAATGCTCTCAACTTCTGCTGTCATACTCCACTCTCCAGGGCTATAACGCTAAAAAAGCTGGACATTGCCGAGTTTCTAATAAAAGAAGGTGCCGACGTTCGTATCATTTGCGTAGACCATGGAGCAGACACCTTGCGGATGGCACTCAGGACTTCATACCTGAATTTGCTGATATTGTTAGGTAAGGAAATAGGTATCTTATTTTAGAGCAACAAACAGTCAACTTGTTTTAAATTTTACTCAGTCATTTGTTGTGCAAAAATACGCGCCTTTTTATTATGTAACCCATTCAGTACATAATTTATGAACATAAGATCTTTTTACCGCAGAATCTACAATATGGAGAAACTCTAATAAATTAATTCACCTTTCTCTTGCAGTACACGCTGGTCTCGATATATCCCAGTTTCAACCAATCAGTCGACATAAGCCGCACTGGAGTGTCACTCGTAAAGATATCGAAACTTGGATAGCCTATCAGTGGCACAACCCCATGTCTCTGCAGAGCTTATGTCGAATTCAAATCCGAAAGCGTTTAATAGTCAATTTAGATAAGAAATTAGCGGACACAAATAATAACTACAACGAATCAAGACTACGCATGCTGATCAAACAGACGGGCATTCCAGTTCTATTGCAAAAATATCTCAGCGATTTCGATGATCTGCCGAGAATTTAGCAGAAACCTATTGCGTATTAATGTTTTATAACTAGAGTTCAAAGTTGGGCAATAAAAAAAGTCTCTTATACCAGTTTATTAGATAACAAAATGAAATCAGTTGTTTTGTTTATTTTCTTTTCTTGTGTTTTATTCTTGCCTTAACACGCTTAACAAAGTTCTATGTATATTTATATAAAGAATGTTCATCGTATGTTGTTTTGTTTTATCTTGTGAAAGGTAAAATGCGATACAGTTTTGGTAATACTATTTGTTCAAGAGATTTTTTTCATTTTCGTTTTGTGTGAAAAAAATTCGCTTCGAAATCTCCGAAGGGAAACAACAAAAGAATAATAACAAACAAGAAGCAAATGCAACAAAATCTATTCACGGTTTAAGCAGCATTTTAAAGTCGTCGTTGGCGTTTTGCGGGATCACATCGAATGGCGTGCGTTCCTTCTTATCTTTCGCGAGCTTCAGATCTGCATCCAAATCGATGAGATATTTCGAAATGCTTGCATGGCTATGGCTTGCAGCACGGTGGAGAGCAGTCTCTCCATCCTCATCTCGCAGGTGGATGTTGGCCTTGGCTTTAACGAGAAGCTCTACTATTTTCATATGACCTAAAGAGAAAGGCAAATACTTTTAGAATGACAGAGAAAAAGTGTGGAAGCTCATGCTTACCCATCATGGCAGCTCGATGAAGTGGTGTAGCACCGCCTTTAGTAACTGCATTGACATCAGCACCGCCGACGTTTATAAGCATATTGCAAATCCCTTCATTTCCATTCCGAGCCGCATAATGTAGAGCTGTGTAGCCAAAGTTGTCTCGGTCCATTGTTTTGCCATTCGCAATAAAGCTGCGCACTCGATCGACCTCATTGTAGATGGCTGTAGGAAGACGTTAAATATGAAAGTAATGTGTCTTGTTGTGTGATGATTCATTTAGTCGAAATGGCGGATCCAACTTATGGAAATCAAAAGAACTACGATGGATGGAGGAAAATGTCAGGCGAGAAACATTAATCGTCCTCTAAAAAATAAAAAAGCTGGCCTCACTGAAATGCTAAACTATGCGAATGACAGTTGGCACCATAAAGCTAATTAGACCGAAAGCAATAAAATAACAAGCAATCGCAGGCTATAAAGTGGTTGAACGTTCCGGAGTGAATTGGGATTAATCATTAATGATTACTTAGTGGCGCAGTGGCTTAGTGGTTAGTGTGTTGGACTACTAAGCGAGGGGTCCAGGTTCGAATCCCGCAAAAACCCAAATTCCAACTCAGGGTTTTTTCACTGCGCCACCTATCGCGTATGTCTGACAAACATCCGAGAGTATAACTGTCATGAAAGAGCTTCTCAATCGGCCCGTTTGGAACCGGCATAAAATTGTAGATCCCTTCCATTCGTTCCAAAAATTAAAAAAAAAACTCACACAAAACGAATGGTTGCGAGAAGCTATGCCCTGGGTCCCTACAGACCTGTTGCGCCAACTATTATTATTATTAGCTCTTAAATAGTAAATTGGGTGAAATTCTGCCAATTATATTACTATAGCACCGAGTATCCCAAACATATTTGCTATTTATGTGAGTGCAGAAGTAAGTTTGTAGAACTATAGCACGAGATGGAGGTTTTCACGCCCCCACACTGAGATGATGCTTTAATTATTTAATAGATATCGATGTTTTCGGGACAATGCATTAGAATTTATACGCGTTAGTATGATGAAACAGTTTTTGAGTGTAATAACTTTAGATTGGCAATTGATCAATAAATAAGTTTGTAGTTTTGCTGCCCCGTCGACTGGGTTCTGGAAAATTTGCCCACGATCCGTAAAATTCTCAAGTGAAACCATTAGACACTGCAGTGCCCTACGACTCATATCATAGTAGTAAAGCATTTGAAACTCATTTCGTTGTGGAATCAACACTTACAGCCTATTCCTCTATTTTCGCTTCAATGTCCCATAATATTTGTCAATATTCAATCGATAAACACTCCTACGTGTTCATGTTTGCAGATTGCGAAGCAATATTACTCATGGAACAAACATTTAATTTCGTTTGAAGGTTATAACGAAATAATAATAAAAAAAAAACAGTGACAACCAACCTGCATTCCATATGCCCCGTTCAAAGTCCAACTCCGACAATGTCTGCTGCACCGTAGACGCGTGCTGATGGCATCCACAATCCGCTGCGTGTTGCATTATCACTTCACTGGTTTTGTCTTTCACAAACTTGTTGTTGTCCACAAACAAAAAATAACAATAATAAACGATCTACCGGTATCAAGAGTTTCTGTTTTTATCGTACTCACTGTTCATTTGATATATATATTTTTTTTTACAACTACTAATAATAATTTTAACGATTATTTGATAGATATTGCACACAGAGTCTCTTTTGGGAAGTGCACCCTAGACCTCACGTTGCATGGTCCAAACAATCTCGGCCTCACCGGTGCTGCAAACCACCTTGTAACCCAGTTGACTCAACGTATTGATCAGCTGCATTGGTGGGGCGTTTATCATAACTCCGTTCACTATTTGCGTTGTGCCGTTTTCGAAACGTTTCGATAGCGCCAACACTTCAGCTTCATTCAAGCCAAACACAGCGCTGCTACGATCGTGCAGTGATCCTTTAATGCTCACGTACGTATAGATCTCTTCCTGACTGACAACCGGCACCGGTATGGTTACAACATTAGGACTGCAAGTAACTGCTGCTGCTGCGGCCGGTGTTGCAACGGCACTGGTTGCAACTGCTTGAGGTGCTGGAGCAGGACCAGCTGCTGCAGTCGATGATGGAGCTACTAAACCCGCTGCAGGAGTTGTGGACGTTGCTACGGCGGCTGTTGGTGCTGATGAAGGTTTCACAACTTGTCGTGCTAGACATTCCATAATAGATGAATTGAATTGAAGAAAACTTGTAGTACGCGTTTACGTTGCTTTTGAGAAAAAGAAAAAAACGAATACAAAACTCGAAACGAAAACCTTAGAATCTAGGTAAATAATAAAGTCCTAGATTACGAGTAGATTAGAGTATATATATAGTCTTTTGGGTCTTTTAGTTGTCTTCTGATTTTGGAGTGTCGCCTGTTTCTATTCGGGGGAATCAACCTTGTGATAGTTGCCAAAGACAGCGGCTTCCCGATCGATATTCGAGAGATTCTCACGTACAACAGATGTGTCTGATGTCTCTATTGGCTCTGGTTCGTGAAACTCCTTACGCATAGTCCACATGTACTCATTGTAGTCTTGTTTCACAGATGTCGACGAAGATGCAACAACTCGAAAGCCAAGTATCTAGAAAAAGAAAAAGAAAACGAAATCATAAGTCAATCCCAGTAATGTGCGCACTTAACACCCACCTCAAGAGCAGACAATACTCGACACGGATGAACCAGATAAACTATTGTTGACTCATCACTGTAACCGCCGCAAGAAAATTGATTCAGCTGTTCGATGTCATCCGCTAAACAACGACAAACAAGATATGATATTGTGATTCAAGATTAGATAATCCAAAATGGTATTTAACAAAATGGAAAACTCGGGGGAAAAAAAAAACTCGTTTCAACTGCTCTGTGCTGCCCAACAACGACGACTACATGGACGGCCGACGGTGTCTACAAAACGCAAATGAACTTTGCGCACAGAGAAAACAAAAGCTACTATTCCCCCCACCCAACAAGTTCTGCTTTTTTACGATGACGCTATATAGTTGTGAGTGCAGTAATTTAGAGAATTGTGATAGAAATCACGAACAGTACTTAAACTCTTCGCTTGTGGTGGGTATTACGTATGGGCTTTTACTCGGTCAATAAATCGATTAAAGTATGCAAACGACTTGTGCTTGATTTGTTGTAACTGCTTCTTTGCCATGGCCATCGATACTTTCGTTTTCACATGCAGGCCGACGATTACACACATTTTATTGATTTTCATTACACTGCCGGGACAGGCGAGGTAATAAGCCATAAAGACAATGCAAAAAGCAATGAGTATAAAAGGTTGATTAAACACTTTGTTCTTGCCTTGTCGCCAGTGTCCCTCTTACTTATTTCTCCGGCTAGCAGGGAGTCGTAAAATGTACGCTGTGCGAGATTGTATATTTGTGTGCAAGGCTGTGGCATCGCCTGTTGATCGTATAGAATTTGGGACTCGTGACGTAATTGTTCATTAGGCATTCCTGACACGTTCCCTTGTGGAGGGGGTGAGCGGTTGTTTGCTTCACTGCAGCTGGTGGATGGAGCAGAAAAATTTACAACCTTGTAGATGTTACTTTTCATCGGATTGAATGTTGTAAGTTTCCGAAAAACAAACCAATCGAGAGGTGGAGCATGAAATCTTGTACGTATACTACTTCTAACAAAGTTTTCTTTATTTTTGTGCCCAAGAACGTGGATAATCGAAGAGAATATCGTTATCCCAGCTGGCAAACTAACGGGTGATTTTTTAAGAGGTTTAGAACTTTTAAAAAAAAAAAAAACACGAAAAATTCGAAAAAATGAATGAAATATTTATTTGAATCGATAGTTTGAACCTTGCAATTTAATGTTTAAAGATAATTTCATGCAAATGTTGACCGCGGCTGCGTCTCAGGTAGCCCATCCGCTGAGTCCAATTTTGGCATACTCTTTCACACATATCGGCCGGTATCTCACGAATGAATGCATGGATGTTGGCTTCCAGTGCGTCAATCGAAGCGGGCTTGTCCCTATACACATTAGCCTTGACATACCCCCACAAAAAATAATCTAATGGTGTCAAATCGCACGATCTAGGCGGCCAATTGACCGGCCCGAAACGTGAAATTAACTGTTCACCAAACTCGCCTCGCAATTGCGCCATTGTTTCGCGTGCTGTGTGGCATGTGGCACCGTCTTGTTGAAACCACATATCATGCAAGTCAAGAACTTCCATTTCGGGCAAAAAAAAGTTTGTTATCATCGCTCGGTAGCGTTCACCATTGACAGTAACGCTGCGATTCGCATCATCTTTGAAGAAATATGGCCCAATAATGCCGCCGGCCCATAAACCGCACCAAACAGTGGCTTTTTCGGGATGCATTGGTAGCTGTTGCAATGCTTCTGGCTGATCTTCACTCCAAATGCGGCAATTTTGCTTATTTACGTACCCATTCAACCAAAAATGAGCCTCATCGCTGAACACAATTTTTCGATAAAAAAGCGGATTCGAACCGAGCACGAATTTTGATAGTAAAATTCAATAATTTGCAAGCGTTGTTCATTTGTAAGACGATCCATGGTTAAATTGCAAACCAAACTGAAGCTGTAACACAAGGTACTAATCACACGTCAGCTGTCAAAAACAGTGTTGCCAAAACCAAACCAGCTAAAAAATCACCCGTTAAAAGTCCTGTACCGTCCATTAACTAATACATATCTTTCGGGTATACATGGCGTATACTCGCTCTTTCCCAGTAAATTCATAAAAACACACTTGTAATTTAGTAAAAGTATTTGAAACATGGGTTGATGGTAGGTTCGATGAAACAAATGTCTCCAAAGACTTTGCTTTGAACATGCATGCATGTTTTCTAACGACTACTTCTCGGATAGAATATGTCAGCGATATCATATTCATAGTCAGCGACTAATTGGATAAGTCTATTAGTCCAACAGAAGCCATTGTAATAAACGAATAAGAGAAAGCTTTTCCTGTAAATGGAATACTAGTTATGATATGCTAGGGCTTAAGCTCATCTCTTGACATATACATTGTAGGTAAGATCCCCACCTTTGTAACTCGAACTAGGCAAGAGGTATTAGACCTCACATTAGGCAGCCGTAGTATGAGTAGATTTGTTAGGGACTGGAGAGTATCTAGTGAGCCATCTATGTCTGATCATCGGATTATTACCTTTGATTTAGATAATACTCGTGTCACATGTAACTCAGTTAGAAATCCAAGAAAGACAAACTGGGATCTCTTTGAATCGTCTCTTGAAAATAATTTGGAGCAGGTACATACTAGGAGAGCTCCAGCTTATCATCTAGAATTGGAACACACAGTAGAGGGCATAACATCAGCCATCACAAGTGCGTTCGAAACTAGCTGCCCAATAAGCAGAAGTGCAGATAAGAACAAGGTTCCATGGTGGAGCAACAATCTGTCAAGACTTCGGTCGAAAACACGTAAACTGTTTAACACAGCGAAACGGACTGGAGACTGGCAGGGCTATCGCATGGCACTGACTTCGTACAACAAAGAAATAAGGAAAGCTAAACGAGAAAGCTTTAGGAAATTCTGTGAGACAATGTGCATACTCCTGTTGCGGCCAGAGTGCATAAAGCACTAGCAAAAACAGAAGAGATCTCAATGTCTCTCAGAAAACCGGATGGCAGCTTTACAGAAAATGAGCAACAGAGGGCACGACTTCTATTAGAAACTCATTTCCCTGGTAGTCATCCGAGCACAGACGATAGGAGCACGACCAATATTCAAAGACCTCGGCAAGAGGATTGGAAAATAGCAACCGAAATCTTCTCCAGAGGGCGACTAGAATGGGCAATTGACTCCTTTCAGCCTTATAAATCACCGGGTGTGGACGGAATTCCGCCAGTCCTACTACAAAAAGGGCAAGGTAAATTGCTTCCACATTTGGCAACAATTCTAAAAAGCAGTCTGGCACTGGGCTGCATACCAAACCAGTGGAGACGAGCGAAGGTAGTGTTCATTCCGAAAGTGGGAAAAAAGGACCCAAGTCTACCGAAGTCCTATAGACCAATCAGTCTTACTTCGTTTCTTCTTAAAACGATGGAAAAGGCTGTGGACAACTACTTAAGAGAAGATGTACTAAGTACATCGCCTCTTCATCACCGTCAGCATGCCTACAGAGCGGGCAGATCTACGGAGACTGCTCTGTACCAGCTAACTGAGATTATTGAAAGCGCTCTTGAAGCGAAAGAGATAGTATTGTGTGCCTTCTTGGACATTGAGGGAGCATTCGATAACACATCGCATGATGCAATTATTCGAGCTCTTGATAGAAAATTAGTAAATAACACAGTATCAAGATGGATGTATGAACTACTGAGCACAAGATCAGCAGAGACTCACACATCAGAAGGTATTATCAAGGTTAACACAGCAAGAGGCTGTCCGCAAGGAGGAGTTCTATCCCCTCTAATGTGGAGTCTTGTAGTGGACGAGTTACTTGAGAAATTGACGAACCAGGGCATCAATTGTCAAGCATATGCTGATGACATAGTAATTATTGCCAGGGGTAACTTTGAGGGAACCCTATGTGACATTATTCAAAGGGGACTCGAAATAACTCGGGATTGGTGCGTAACGGCTGGGCTTAACCTTAATCCGGCAAAAACAACAATAGTACCATTCACGAGGAAAAGAAAACTTGAACGACTAAGGCCGATAAAGCTATCGGGTACAACACTGACAACAGTCAATGAAGTTAAATATCTGGGACTAAACCTAGACAGTAAACTCGTGTGGAAAAAACACACAGAAGAGATAACCAGGAAAGCAACGCGTGCTTTAATGATTTGCCAGAGCCTAGCTGGCAAATCCTGGAGATGTAGCCCGACCATCCTCAGATGGATGTATATTGCTATTGTGAGACCAATGATCACGTATGGAGCTATTGCATGGGCAAAAAGAACCAGTCTTTCCACCACAAGGAAGACACTCAATAAAGTGCAAAGACTGGCGTGCCTGTGTATTACAGGGGCTATGAGAACTTGCCCAACCTTATGGTTGAGGAATGTGCAAGTAAAACGATCCTAAGAATGGCCAAAGAAGGAATAGGAAGAGGAAAGTGCATCACACTGAGACAGTTTGACGTACTACTCAAAAAACAACCACTATTGGCCTTTCCTAGGGACGACATCATCAAAAGATTTGATTTTCAAAAGAACTTTGTTACTAAGCTCTGCAATAAGAAGAACTGGAGCAATGAATCCACAATTCACAGACTGAGCAATCACACAACAAAGTGGTACACAGATGGGTCGAGAACTGATGAGGGAACTGGAGCACGAGTATTTGGGCCTGGAACCAAATATTCTGAACCAATGGGCAAAAGTACCAGCATCTTTCAGGCTGAAATCTATGCCATAGACAGGTGTGTCCAAATTAACCTCGACAGAAACAGAGTCAACTGTGATATAGCTATAATGTCAGACAGCCAAGCTGCTATTATGGCACTTAACTCCTACATCATTAAATCCAAACTTGTATGGGAACGCCAACAAAAACTTAATGAACTTGGTAGGAGAAACAAAATAATTCTCTGCTGGGTGCCTGGCCATGTAGGAATAGAGGGGAATGAAATGGCCGACTCCCTAGCAAGAAAGGGAGCATCAGAAACTTTCATAGGTCCTGAACCATTCTGCGGAATAGGGGATCACACCCTCAAAGAAGAATTTAGGAAACTAGAGAAAGAAAACAGGGCAAGAACCTAGCATAACACTCAGGGCATGAGGCAGGCCAAGAAACTTCTGGGGCAATACAACCGGAAGAGATTCCAAGCTTGCATCGGCATATGAGCAAAAATAACCTTCGTATCCTAACGGGCTTCCTAACGGGGCACTGTAGACTCAAGGAACACCTCAGGAAACTGGGTATATCTGAAGAAGGTCTCTGCAGATTCTGCGATGAGTCCAGTGAAATCCCAGAACACTTGCTGGGATCATGTGGGGCATTGACCCACAAAAGACTGAAATACTTGGGCAAGTACCAACTATCTGATGAGGAAATACAGTCACTAGAGCCAGCTCTCATCCTTAGATTCTTAAAGGAAACTGGACTGGAGAGAGTGCTATAGGACGAATTTCTTCCGCCAAGGAGAAAGAAGAGTACTAAACCCTCTAAAATTATTTCGAAAGGAATTATACAATGAGGGGAACTTTTTTGAGGGAATAAACCACTCTGAGGCGTAAGCAGGGGGTACAATAGACCAAAAGGTCGCAGTACAATAACCCCTCTCAAATAATAATAATAATAGGGCTTAACTGAGGTTAGCTCTCCTGGCAAATGTGTTGGATCCTGTATAAATGAGATTTGTTTGTTGGTGGCGCTTATGTTTATTCATTCGGCAAAAATGTCTACGACGACCGAAATAAGGGCTTATCGCCAGTAAAGGTGTCGCAGTGAAACACGAATTCTGATAGCAAATCGGATTATGAGTGTATGCCTTGGCCAGCTTCCTCTCATTGTGCATTTAAAATTCACCCTCTTCTACAGCTTTAATCAACATATTTCCAACGAGACACAATCAGCAGCTAAAAGAAGATGATTTATCTTCACTACTCGCAGGATTTCAGACGAATATTGATTCCACAATTGAGTCGTACCACTATTACTACGATGTACTTCAATAAATTTGCATCGATTATATTTGTACCGCTGTAACAGATATCTTTGATACCTACACAAGTACTTCGCCAAGTAAATCCTTTCCAAAATTTGCAACAGCATTACGTTACTTTGTCAAAAGTTCCCAAGAATATTCGAATACATATCACAAATCGATTGGCAGCAAAAATGCCGCTTGGCATAACCGAATTTGGAGAGAATACAAATTGTCGTGTCGTGTCATTCAAAGGCTGCATATACCAACTCAATACATCATGTGAGCTCTCAACTTGACACACATCCACCATACTTTAGAGACCGTAAAAGGATTTATCTACTATAGTTGTCCGATATTTGCTCGCTTCGCCAAGAAGTCCCCCGCCCCCCATAAATCAAATAAAACATCACCAAGTAAACACCTGAGTGTATATGAACGACGACACCTAATAGAGAAACTGCGATCAAAATCGAAAAGCGCTATCGTTTGCACAAACGAATAAAAAATTAAAACATAAACAATCTAGACGTAGAGAAAGAAAACATACAAAATTGGTTATACATTATTCAGTTTAATTTACCTTTCAATCCGGACACAAGAACACGCCAGGGGTACTTATGACTGTACGAAGCTAAGTTACCCCGAATTATGATGTATGGCATTTGAGATTATTTCGTAATGCCGCTACAAATCTTTCTTTCTCCCACACACTCAACAATCCCTTCACTAGAAACCGAAAATGTTCGTTTATTGCTTATACAAGTTATTACGATGCAAGTGTACAGAGTGAAGTGTCAGTGTCACGTATTAATTTATTTTCTAAGATGCAGCTTAACAAAACAAGAAATCATATTTGAAAATAAATATCTAAACAGTACACCAATGGGATAAACAATTCTACGCTCAACTCAACAACGCTAGTGAAAATTAGAAACTGAAATAAAATGATTTCTCCATCTCTCATACATCATGCTCTGCGCTCTTCGTTTTTTTTTTTTTCTCTCCAACAGCAGGTGGGTTGTGGACTTGTGGTTTGTGGGTTCGCATGTGGCAATTATGTGTAAAAGGGGGGCGATGTAAGGCGGCTATAGGCGACACTACAAAAAAATAGTAAAAAGAAAACGAAAAAAAAAAAAAAATATAGCAGCAAACTTTGCGTGTTTTGGAATATAGGAGTGTGGACGACAGATTACAAATCATAAACCCAATACAGTAGGTCACGAAGGTACAGGAACAGGGAACACATTTAAATCATAACAACGAATGGTGAGAAGGGATTTTGTTTGCTTTGCTGTTTTAGGTGCGGCAGACCAATGGTGAGATCATCGAGTGGAAATAGCAGGTTACTTCATCAGCAGGGGACGAGGATTGCGTGGGAATACGCATATTTTGGAGGGAACATAATATACGAGCACATTTACTCTTTTATAGTGTGCGATTAACTCTTGCAGAAATATCATAAGTCGCCGGTAAAAATTATGTTACTATCCTACAAGAGTGTGCTGTTCTGAGAAAATCTCAATGAACTTACAGGTTTTGTCGTGTTGCAGAACCAAGACGTTATTTTCCTTACTTGTTGAATTATAGCTTAACTATGGTATACGGTCATAGGATTATCGCGGTATCATTGGCAGTTTTCTTGGAAAATAAACTACGATGCCAAAGCAGACCGCTACAGAGTCTTGCGTTTTATCGTTGGCCAGAAAGGGAGAACTGCAATATTGACCATTGTCATTTTTAAACACTTTGAATGACCACCTAGCAGGTGACTACTCTTTAGTCTTTACATATTTTTTTGTCTAGTACATTCCTATTTACATGTTTAAGGGGAACTATAATCAACATCCATTTCTCAAATGCGAGAAACTTTTTTGTTTCTCGCTTCAACGAAAAGCGGCCCTTGAATTCAACGTACACCCAAAAATGTTTCTCATATTAATAATCAAATGGGCGCACTTGGCGTAATGTAAAAAGTTGTTTGCTTTTACGCGCTCTTTAATTATACAGCGGGCAGATTATACGTGAATTTACACTTAAAGACTCGAAATTAGACCAATTTTTAGATTCTGAGATAGTTAAACAAGATTGTTTACATAATATCTTGTAAACGTGCTTATAACTAAAAGAGGCAACAAATTATTTGTTTTCAAAGCTGCGTATGGCAGTTTGCAACAGATTTGATCGCGGACATTTGAGCTCAAACTGCCGAATTCTTTTTTTCAATCAAACACTCAGTTATAGTAACTATAATACATGATTGTACACGTAAATTATAGAAACCTCTTGAAAAAAACGGTCATAATATTTTCGTCACTCTTAGCGGCAATCGAAGGAGTTTACAATCAGTTTAAGTACTACTCAAGGTTATGGCCAAACATAATTTATATAGTAACCTTACCGAATTTACAGTACCCACGAACTTCACACTGTTTTGTAAAGAAAGTTAGAACGTCTCCGGTCTTCGCAGACGGAGAATATGTTTTTTTTTTTTGTAAAAGACTAGACAATGGGTTGATGCTAATTAGATTGGAATGGCATTAGGTACTAACACCGTTGGTATGTACCATGTAAAGGGACACGTCAATTCGCTATAAACAATTTTTACAGCGTTTAGCTTTAAAGGGTTAATTAAAATAATAAGTGACAACAAATAGGATAGCGGCTACCAACAGTATAATTTATTTAAACTGCAGTAAAAAACTTAATTGCTTCTTTAAGCAAATTCCAACAATTATGCCAAACGAACGAGGTCATTGCGGTGCCACGAGTTGTTGCGCCTCGCTTAGTATGTCCAAATAAGGACTCCTCCGCTTACCTACCCCAATGTCAGTTGCCTGTTTTAAGTATACGGGTGATGGTTCATTGTAATCGAATACATTGGATGGCATTGGTAGACGTATCAAATCAATAAAAACAAATTGTAATAACCAAAAACAAAAAACAACCTTTTTGGTGGTTGTAAGCCCGCAAACAATCAAGGTGCGGGTGTTAGGTTGGTGTCATACTAACCAGCGATAGACCAACTACGACAAAGTAAAATAATAACAAAACATTACACTAAGGTCGGGTGAGGAAGAACACAAATAATAAAAAGGTCAATCAAGGTGGTTCTACTTACTAGCTGCGGTTCTGCGTGCTTACTACAAAAGCGTAAAATGACATCATTCCCTGGCGAATGCAAAAATTAATAATAAATTTTGAAATAAAAAAGAAACGTGCCAATGTAATAAGAAATGTAATGCGACCCAATAAAATTTTGCTATAACGAAAGCAGCACAAAACTTTGAACGATAATAATATGACTGATAATAATTATTAACAAAGTGGATGCGCCACTGCCACTTAAGAACGCACTTACCACGAATGTTGAAATGCTAATATGAAAGACACTTTTTTCTCTAAATAAAAACAGTTAACATAAAATTTTGTTTTAGATAACAACACTCGAAAATGTTCAACCGAGGTAGTCTTTTCTGCGATATATTTTGTTTTCAAATGTGATATCGTGAAATGAAAAACTTCCACACCGAATTTGCAACTTGCGAATTAGTGCAAAAAGCAAAATATAGAAAATCAAGTGGTACAGTTCGGGTAGAAAAAACTTTGACAGAAGAGAAATTCCTTAGGGTCCGAGGGCATTGAGGACACATTTTATAGAAATGTAATAGACAATTCAATTTTACTCAATAGTAATAAAAAGATATGGAAATGGATATAATTTTGTACGTCTATCCACCCAAGAACCATTGTTGTTTACATTTTTATTTTTTTAACTGCTGTCCTTGAAGCATTTTGCTAATGACCGGCCACCTTAATCCTCTTGCATTTATGGGATATCGCTGTTCAAATTGTTTTGTGTTTCGTATTGAATTTGTTTTGATTTTGTTGAAGATTTGATTGAATTAAAAGGAAATATCAAAATACGCATTACAGAATAATGAAATTTTGTGTGCACAATTACAAGAATTCAATCGGTGCACGAATTTCGAATGAATTAATATAAAATCATACAATACTTCCAGTGAAATCTATGAAACAGAAAATTGTATGTGATGAAATAAAATAATTTTAATGTTGTTGTATGTGATGTATGATCTATGCAACAGGGCCAAGGGAATGGAAAACGCTTAGAAAAGTATCGAAGGCTAGGTATACACATATTCGAATCGAATTTATCTTTTTTATTTATTTTATGTTATTTTTCAACAATAGCCCTGTTTTGTTGAGCACGCAATTACAACAACTACGTTCTACTTGACACTTCGAGACTCGCAATAGTTGTTGTAATTGCGTGCTGAAAATCCTACTTTATTTTGCTTTGCTGATATCGAAGCTCAAAAAAACACGGCTAAGGTCGTTTTCCATGGGGATTTTCAGATTTCACTCTCAGATTTCACATTTTTCGTGTCCAATGGAACATAAAACGAGATCTTTCTTTTATTGAATATGTGGTGGTGTGTGTTTTAAAAGTTAGCCTGGGGTGGAATTCTGTAAGGCGATTTGCGATAGTTGATAGTCGCAATCACATTTTTTGCTCTACGTAAGGTGATTATCACTGTGACTATCGTTTTTTTGCGATCGTTTTCGTGTGACACCTATTTATGTATCATTTTCAGATAAATTACGTTAAACCTTCTCGGAGGCGGCAAGTAGCCAGCTGACTGGGCTGCACCAATGGGTCAAAGTACTGTAGCTGAAATAACAGCCCGAGTCATTAGAAAAATGCGATTGCAACTAGGCCCAACTACGATAAAATTTGTACCTTTGGAATCAACCAAAGAATTTTTCTTCCCAGAGTACAAAATACCTGGAGGTAATAATATTATGAACATTATAGGTATAATGTGTTTACATACCATTATACCTGTAGATACAATTTTTGTGTAGGTAGTCCTAAAAGGCAGGCAGCATACACTGTATGGTTGTAGGTTTTTTTTTTTCAAAATAAATAATAATATTTTCCCAGGAAATTGTCAGTTATCATTCAAATAATAACTGACAGCAAATATTTTGTTTCAAAATGATGAAGTGATGCCAAATTTTTATAGTTATTTTGCGATCACCTTACGTAGAAGCAGAATGATATGTGACTGTCGTATTTGACTATCACAAAAGCGACTATCAACTATCGCCTTACGGGATTCCACCCCTGTTCTTAAATTGCAATTCATTCTTAGAAAAATTTACTCAATTTACGGTGATATCAATTGCGGCGGCCAAATGTAAATTTGACTCTATTTTTCAAAGACTGTCTTCTAAAAACGTATGTCGTTTTCCATTGATTTCACTCGGGGATCCACTCATTATGTAGTCCAATCTCCAATGGAACAAGAAAACTGCTTCTGATTGAATCCACAAGAGTATTGGTGAAATGCCAAAAAATAATCTACGGCAGCTGTCAGTTGCCTTGTATAAAATACACAAATTACACTTGTGTGAGTGCTTCTTGAGTGGATTCTGACTTCAAATCCAGAAGCGAATTCTCTCCTCAGAATCACCAGAAGAGTATTTTTTGTGCCAATGGAACGGTTTCAGAAGTGATTTTTTCGATTCCGGACTCTCCCGGACGCTTCTTTTTGCCCAATGGAAAACGACAGTAAACCGCTCTGAATCCGAAAATAAGTGCTTCTTCTGTCCCAATGGAAAGCAACACAAATCATTAGAAAATAGAACAAGCGTTTTGCATTTTCGGATTTAGTGAATTATTTTCCAAAAAAAGTTGTTTCCGGTTTTTGTTTTTTTTTTTTTTCTTCAATAAGCACTGCATGTTCTTAAAACAAAACGCTACCTAATTTTTCTTAGCTATTTGGCATCTGCACGAACGCGACCACGTAAGTCCACTGTAACGCCACCTTATTTCCTATAATTTCAACAAATTTGTCATTATTCGATTCTGACATTTCATTAAACAGATTGACATCCAAATTTGTTTATATAGGTAGCATTTTCTGAAGAAAAGAAAAAAAATATTCCTGCGGCTAATCACCCCAAAAATAGATGTTTTTGTGTAGCTTGTTGCCCGCATTCGTGTGGCTGGCTGCAAATTCAGCATTACAAAAAAATATTTAACGTATATTTCTCTTCACAGCTTATGTAAATTTTGCGATTGAACTCTGTGCTCTGCATAAATTATTTTCATACACAATTATTCATCATTTTACTTAATTTATGCGACTCCAGGTGCTTGGAGTTTGTGTTTCAGTTGACGTGGGTATTTCAGTGCATACAGAGGTTTCCGCCCCTTAATAGAATTATTTGCAGACCAAAAGAATAGCAATAAAATGGGAAAATCACAAATACTTCTTCTGGTCTTTACTATTACACTATCGAACATTAGCTTCAATTTTGCTGCAACAACGCATAAACATGAGAAGCATACGAGCAAGGAACGCCTAAAGGATGGCGTATATAGTCCCAGGGATGCCCATCACAACGAAAATGGGGAACATCATGTTGAGTTTGATCATGAGGCCATCATTGGTAAGTGAAACATTTAAGCTTTCACAATATTTTAGGTTTATCGAATATTTTGTTTAGGCAATGTTAAAGAGGCACAGGAATACGATAGTCTATCGCCAGAGGAGTCCAAAAAACGATTGACTATTCTAATAAAACTGATGGACAGGAATGCGGATCAGTTCGTTGATAGGCATGAGCTCAAAGCATGGATTTTAAGGTCTTTTAAGTGAGTTTGTGTTGTTGATTGATGCTTTTAACCAAATAACTAAGTAACATATGGATATACCAATAACGTTAGATAAAGCGCTTGTCCTTAACAGGAGTGTTGTATGTTTGTAAATCGTGTGTGCATCATTTAAATAACTTCTTGTTGCTAAAAATACGGCATTGGGAATGGGAATGTTTTTGTTTTATATTAATGATGTGTGAGACCTTATGTTTAATTATCTGTTGCGCTTTATACAGGTTTAAGAGCGAATCTAAGAAACCGCCAGTTTTACTACGTTTTATTTTAATGCTTCTCCATACAAAAATTATTACAGTTATTATGTTTTGTTCTTTCAGTCCGAGTTGTGACCGCTTTTAGATAAGTTCTTTGGTGGCTGCCGGGAAATGTAAGGAGCTGCCTTCACTGTCAGGCCTATATGGATTTATTTTTGAACATGTTCACTATAAAGTTTTCTGAAGAAGTCGTTTACTTGTCATTCAAAGGGTTTCAATGTCTCCTTACCAGTCTCCTTAGTTGACGCAATTTTCAAGGGGTATATATAATCATTTTCTTCCAGTGATCTGACTGCTTACCAGCTGTGTCCAGTTTCATTCATAAGGCACATCTAGTTCTGATAAAGCCAATACCTCCTGTAATCGTAAAGTCTAGTCTTTTAGTTACTTTGGATAGTGTCCACTGATTAAATTTATTCTTAATCAAGAACAAATCCATTGGTGAGCTGTATCCGCCACTTGATCCAGAGTATAAAAGGAAACAATTTAAATAAGACTGGCGCTAACCTTTCCTACTTTAATAACACATTCAACTTTGTTTTTTTCGGTGTCGATTGAATAGTTGTGTTCAAATTACAAGTACTTTCCCTTCTTTAATGCGTTTCTTCTGTATTGTAATTTCAGGAAACTCTCCGAAGAAGAAGCATCCGACCGTTTTGAAGAGATCGACACGAACGTCGATGATAAAATCACCTGGAAAGAATACATGCTGGATGTATACTCAATGGAGGATGAACATTTCAGAAAGGACCTAATCGAATTCGATAGCTACGAAGAGGAACAGAAAATGATCAAAGACGACAAGGAGATGTTCAATGCGGCCGATATTGACAAGGATGGCACATTGTCGCTGGAGGAGTTCGTGCTGTTCCAAAATCCCGAAGAACATCCACAAATGCTGCCAATTGTCATGGAACAAACAATGCGCGATAAGGACAAGAACCAGGATGGCCAAATTGATTTCACAGAGTTTCTCGGCGGTTCAGCGAGGAATCACGATCAGGAGTGGCTGGTCACCGAAAAAGAACGATTTGACAAAGATTACGATCACAGCCACGACGGTGTGTTGACGGGAAATGAAGTACTAAACTGGATTGTGCCCAGCAATGATGATGTGGCAAGTGACGAAGTAAATCATCTGTTTGCGGCAGCGGATGATGATCATGACGACAGGTTATCCTATTTGGAGATACTCGAGAACTATGAGACATTTGTGGGGAGCGAGGCGACAGATTATGGTGATCATCTGCAGAATATTCATCGTTTGGAAGACGAATTGTAATTGTAAACGATGGCAACAAACTTTAACAAATCTACTTTAAGTTCTTCGGTTTTCTTTTTATTTGAATCTCTATTGCGAAGAATGATATCTATCTTCCATTGTAGCCATTTAGTTAATTTTGTTCGTTAATTTTAACTTATTTAACTTGTGTATTTGAGTTGACTTGCCCTGTATAATCTTGTACTGAATTTTATTTTACTAGTAAACGAGTTAGTATTAAATGGGCGGTTTTATTTTGGACGACAACTTCTGAAGCAATATGTACCTATTCAGATACACGATATGAGCCAATCGCACCACAGCTCGATTGTAAATTAAAGTTTCTAGAATCGGAAAATGCGTGCAATCAATAGATACCATGATAATGTAGTTTGGATGGTGATGGCCATTTGTTGGGCATGGAAATGTATATTAAATACCAAATATTTAAGGGGGAAGTAGGCCAACGACCATACCAAGCTGGAAAATCGGTTCTCGTCAGATCACCGAAATCAAGCAGAGTTGGGTGCGGTTAGTACTTAGATGAGGGACCGCTTGGGAACACCGCGTGTCGTTGGCATTTCACCAGGCTGAGATGATAATTGCATTGTGCTGCATGCGTTGGACTACTTGCTTTGAGGGTCAGGTGGAGGAAAGAAATATCCTTGCACTGGACAATCAGGCAGTGATCAGACACATGAAGCAAAAACATTACAACATCATTGGCACTGGTTTTGCTGGCAGAAGAATGAAGATCTTGGGACATTATTGGGTTGAGACCCAGTTGATGAAACAGATTTTCACATAAAAAAACAGATGCTAGCGGTAACTCTAGGAATCGAACCCAGGGAAGAACTCTGGAGAAATCCAGAGAGTCTAGCTGGGTAAATTTACAGTGGTAGAGAGACGAAAAGAGACCCGTCAATGGTGGTCTGATTCGAATATCTCTCGAAAATATATATAAATATATAAGGGGGAAGTACCGAAAACAGATTAATAATATATCCCCAAACAATTACCTACCCTATTGCCTGTTTTATTAGATGTAACTGCTGCAAAAAAATTGGGTCGCATTGACCATTGAGACAGAGCTTACCGCCGGCACGGTAGTAATATAATTGTCTCAAAATAAGGTACCTACCTATAAGGGCAGGGGCATTCAATGTAAATAATGCCCTCAGTCACTCACTGACGCCATTTACTAATTAGTACGCATTTGTTTTTCAATGGCAATCAATATAAAAAGATCAAAGAACGGAAATTCTACGAATGGATTTTTTTAAAATTTATTTAACTGAAATATAAATGCATTTTTATTGTTCCTTTAAAAAAAATTAAAAAGTGCTCACACACAAAAACCAGTTTCTTTAAAAATATCAGATTCAGTAGTCCACTCTCTAAAAATTTAACAAATGGGTTAAACTGCAAAAACAAGCGACTTGCAACCCAAAAGACGACAGTTTTCTTCAAGTTGAATCTCAAAACACAAGTTAAGAGTCCATGAACTATTCTTCATTTTGCACCAGAATCTCATAATCCATCTCATAGCGAAGAGCTTCCGAGTGCAGGATGTAACCCAAGGTTTTATTTATTCTTGCGACATACATCAATTCATTATTCTTGGACCTCGCACCAACAACAGCATAGTCTGGGATCTCTCCATTCTGAGCCGACACCCACCTGTAGAATTCCATATCCCCAACTAAAACTTGACAAGCGGAAGCATGGATATCCATATGCTCATGCACGGCTGTTGCAATACCCAAACCACTGTTAAACTGTCCAGGAATAATATCACAATCTCTTTTTAATCGTGCCACAAACAGATCATTATTATCATCCGATTTTCCACCAGAGATTGCATCTTTAGGCAAGTCTTCTGATGTGATGTCAACCCAGTTGTTGGTGTTTTTGCAGGCCAATGTAAGTGGTTCACCTTTCCCCTCTGCGGTTTTCCAATTAATTATTCGCTTTGAAGTCAAAAGAACTTGACCTATATGGTAGTATGGAAGTGCATTCGCTATTGCGATATAAATTGGTTCACCGTTCCAACGATTTCCAATGCGTAAGATATTCTCCGGTATATCTGACAAACTCAAATTCATACTTTCGACGCAGTCTTCTGCATCGACGAGTATTTCAAACTCGTGCTTATTTATTATTTCCGAACAAGTGTAAATAAAGGCACATGAGGTATTATGAACTTCGGCTGGCAGTATTTCATCAAAATGCCTTGCTCGTCCGATATATGTGCTAAGACCTGGACTTAGAACTTTGGCATTTCCTGGCATTCGGTTACCAGGCTTTACGCGAATCCATTTGTACCCAGCAACTGAAAAGAGAAGACAAAGTGCAATGATTAAAAAAAAATTACCACACGGTCTGGCAAAAACAATATTAAAAATATTCAGATTGGAGATATGCGAAATTTAAAAGTTCTTTATTCCTTCAGTTGACACGGAAGGTATTTGCTTTGATTTTAAAGACAAATTCCACGTGTAAGATAACTGAACACAAGTTGAAAACTTAACTTTAGCTTTAAGTTGTTACTTCCTGATTTCACTAACGGTATTTTCTGTTTCGTGCACATTTGTTTATTAATACCGGCGCAGCAAAAGCCAAACGGTTTTGTTGAAGTCTACCGTATTATGTCAATAAATAGTTATTTAAGAATGGTAGATCAAAGTTGAGGTGTTTCCAAGATCCCGGAGCCATTTTCCGATCAAGGAACTTAACGCACTTTAATGAGCTTTTTCCAAGCTTTTTAAACTATTTTTAACCGATAAATGAATAGGTATAGGTAGATACTAAACGATTGTCTTACCACGCGGACCGAACAGTGTTTCTATTACTAGTAAAATCAAAACTATAATGACGATACGACACATTTGAAAGAGTGTATAAAACGTACAACTAACAAAATATGGTTTTATTTGAACTCTAACTGACTGCAAACTGTTAACTGTCATCAAAATCTTCGAATTATATAGCGAAATCCTTATCGACTTTAAAATTCAGCAAAATAATCTAAAGGCAATGCCACACGTTGTCATTTGTATGCAAACAGGACAGGGGGTGACTGTGTGTGACTTATTTATTCTGGCTTGTGAAACATGTTCATTCATTCATTCAACATAAATGTCATCCATTTATCAAATGTAATCTATACGACGAACTTACTATGCATAAACACATACGATATGGACTTCTATAACAATCACTCTTTTGGTTATGCGATGTAAGTTGCACTATTGCATTTGCGAAACAAATTTGACAGAGTCATCATAAACAAATACGAGTAGGTATACAGCGAGCCAAAAAACAAACACTGCTCTTAATGCCAGCCATGCATATAATGACCCTTCAAGAGATATAGCTTTGTGGAGATGGCAACGTTTTTTTCTGGTTTAATTTTCTCTTTAAAGTCGATTTGAAATCACAGCACAAAATTATTTATTCAGAGTTCCATCAGCTAAAGGTCCAACCAAGACATTCATTTTTGTTCACCGGAGTCCGGATGGGTCGGTTGCCTTTCGCTGAGCTTTCGAATATTCATCTGAGCGTTGATGATCAGTGGAATGATAGTCCTAAGGGGAGTTTTAACAAGGTTTTAACTTTAGGTTTTTCTTAAAAAAACGTAGGCCACGGATGTATTAGATACTGTTAGACCAGTATGAAATATTTACCCCACCTCAATGTCTCATGTATATAAGGCGACACGATTTTCCACATCTCCCTCACATCTGTTTATTTTACATTTTTAATATTTACTAAAATGTAATGACGGAGCAAATTTGATCGCATATTGGTCGTTTTTTTTTTTAATTTATCACTGCCCTGAAAATAATAGCTAGTACTCCGGAATTTATTAAATTGTTCCTCACAAAGCACTGGCTATTAAACTGATAGTTTTTATCACTGTTTCGTCACTTTTTAGATAAAAATAATTCGCACATAATGGATATAACGATAACGTGTATCATACCAGAAAAGTAATGCAACATTAGCAACATTAAACCAATTGCCAATGGATTGCCTTTAAGATACATCGCGTCGAACTGTAATTTGCAATTAAATAAGTTTTGTTGATGAACTGTTATTTTTATGCGCTGATGAATGCGATCGTAAGTTTTGTTTCTAACTGAATTATTAAATGTAAATGCAGACATTTTATAGCTTGAGTTTTATCGTTTGCTGGTAGGTTTTGTTATCTTGCTAAGAAAACCGCAACAAAATAAACAACAATTTGATGACACATTATACGATTATTTGATACCCTGTGCTGTGCATATGAAAATATTCTTGAGATTCAAATGACCATTAGTTGCAGGAGGAGCTCGACGTTAAAATTTAAGGATGTTTGTTGAAATTGCTGTGGTCAAAAATAATACAGAGAAATAAAAATACAATAATAGCCAAAGCATTTAAATTGTTTTGCAGGTATATGACCAAGGCCACGGCTGTTCGTTGAGTATTCTCTACGCCTTTTGGATGGCAACATTTTTAAGGAAAAACTATTGGAACACACTCAGATTTGGATAATTTATTTTTCCTGTATAAAGTTGGTGGCTGAAATAATCTTTTAATTTACTTTTTTCTTGTGTAATCGCATTGAATGATATAAGGTCTGTTCCTTTACTTTTAAATCTTACGAATTTTTACCAAGTCTTACGAATTTTTACTCAATGCTGTTCCCTTACTCAAAAAATTCGTAAAAGGGAGCGTCGTCGAAAGAGCAAGATATTACGCCTCCACTGAGAATCTTACGAATTTTTACTCAATAAATTTAGGTCCGTTGGCGTTCGTGTACTTTCAGCATAGAAAAATGAAAAATGTCAAATCTCTAAAATCGAGAGAGAATTCTCTCAATTTCAAGAGAAGTATGTACCTGTTCGGTTTTCTTACAAAAAGTTTAAGAAATGTCATTTTGACTTAATGCTTAATCGTAAAATGCAGCACCTACAAAATAAGTTAAAATTGAATTTTTTACAAGCTAAATACCTACTAAACTTTCTAGGAGAACATTCGGTTATAATTTGTTCCTCTGACGTCGTTGAAGACGAAAATAAATAGTTTTACTTGTCAAACTTTTGAGCTGTCACTTAATTGGCAGTTTTCATTTTTCATTTTTCAGTAAGTCGAAATTAGGCGAGTAGAAAATTAGGAAAAAATAAAAAAAAGGGAAATTGATTTTTCTCTCATTTTTTTTTTTAATTTTCTCAGTACGTGGTCACATTCGCACAGTTTCTTAGCAAATTTTAAATAATTTTAAGTTTGCAAAAAAGTACCCGAACGAACCTTTTTTCTTGGTGTAAAAAGTGGTAATGCTGTCACTGTCAGTCACCTTACAGTTAACAGCTGATATTGAAATTTGTTGCCCTATTTGGCATAAATGCGTGCATTTGTTTTGTTTTTTTGCGTATTAAAATGGTATCAACCAGGCGGCAAAATAAAATTTAATGTTCGCCTCAAGATTCTTTTCGAAAGTGGCAACGAAATTCTTCTTCGCTGTAGCAAAGGAACACATACACGGTTTCATCAAGAAGAAGTTCGATTAATTTCAGATCACTTTCATTGCTACTTAGATGATGTAACTGCATAATTTTCTTACTAAATTAGCAGAATCCTCGAGTTTATTAGACATATTTTAACGACTTTTCATACCACTTTTTTAAATATTTGAATTATGTATCTGTCATTTTTCATAGATTACTACACACTACATGCTTGTTGCCTATTTTTTTCGTAAGTGTCTCTCTCTGTAAGAGCATTTATCCCCACCACTTCCAATTTGACAGTCTTTTCTATTTTTACTACAAAAGTAAAGGAACATACCTATTTATTTTGAATGAAGCCAATTAAAAAGTCAACTTGAGTTGGTAATTGAATTAAATCTGAATAGTAAAGAAATATGCTTCCGCGCAACGCCCTTAATATTATGTTCCTGGAAATTCAGCTCCCGGGCCTTTATGCACCCTGTCGCAACAAGTATTCTCATCGTATTGTGTGAGCTGTGTGTGGGCAGGAGTATTCAGTATCCACAGTTACATCACCATGGCGATCACTATGTATATGTACTGAGCCCGGGATTCGAGTGGGAGATGGGAGTGCATACCAGAACGAATCCCAAACTTATTTCACAAATGAGTAGTGGGTATAAAGTCATATAGTCAGTATGTTCGGAAAGAATAAAAGCACATTTGACGCACACTGAATGGCTTTACATAGGTACCTTGTTGTCTGTATAGAACTGAGGCTGAGGGCGTGTGCGTGGTGGGTGTCGTTGGAAATGCCATCCCATATGATTAAGTTTATATAATGTAGACTGACTTTGACTTTGATTCTCGATTGTACAACGTAGTCGAAGAATGTATGTTGCTAAGAGATACCTACGGCTTGCAAAATATTTTCTTTCTAGGAAACTGTATTGTGCGCTAGAGCTGTAGCGCAATTGGGAATTTTTAAAGAAACCTTAAAAAATAAAACGATAACAAGCATTTAACCAATAACATTGCGCTATATACCCACATGCATCTTTGATTGCTTTAAATACTCAAATGGTGTAATCGGCTAGCTAGTTAATATACGAACCATATAGATTAGGTATACTCTGTAACGAAATTAAACATAATTTGAAGCTCATTGACAATAACCACTAACACTAAACTTTCTGGGAACTCAAAAATAAAGCCACCATCGAAAATAAGTTCCAGAAAATACGAGATGTGGTTTGCATGTGAACATACGAGGGGAGTTAAATATATTCGCGGTATGAGGGGGGGGGGGGGGGGGGGGGGGGGGGGGGATACTCCAAAGATTTGAAAAAAATATTTCGTGATTTAAGTAGCCCCGTTATTCAAGTGTTTTACTGTAAAATTTCATTTGGCTGTGATTATAAGTTTGCTTTGTATTTTGCGTTGAACGAAGGTGAAATGGCTGTTGTCGCGATGATCACTAAAAATGAGAACCGCGCTGTGATAAAATTTCTTACTAAACAAGGAAAAAGTATTCACGAAGAGATGGTGGCTGTTTTTTGAGATTCTGCACCTGCGTTGTCAACTGTTCAAAAGTGGTCAGGTTTATTTCAAAGTGGCAGGGAGAGCATTGAAGACGACCCTCGCTCAGGCTGCCCACTAACTGGCTGCACCGGAGAAAACATTACACAAGTCGAGAAACTTGTACTTGAGGATGTCCGAGTAAAGGTTAAAACGACACCTATGAATATTAACCTTTCTATTGGTATACACTACACACCAATCTTCATGACTGTATATAAATCTTTCCAAAGTCAGTGCAAGATGGGTGCCTCGAATGCTCACATCGCTCACAATGCTCCGGTGCACACGGCATGGATTTTTAAGGCTGTTGTTCGGGATTGTGGTTTCGGAAAAATTCAACATCCAGCCTATGGTCCGGGCCTTGCCCCTAGTCATTAATTTTTGTTCCCAGATTTAAAAAAAATCTTCGTGGTAAGCGATTTACCGATGATGAGGAGCTCAAAACTGCAATAAATGAACATTTTGGAGAGAAAGATGAAAACTATTTTTTTGAGGGTATAGAAAAGTTAATATCACGATGTAATAAATGCATTAATGTAAGAGAAGATTATATTGAAAAATAAAAATATTTTGAAGCGAATATAGCTTTTTTACGGACGGTCGGTGGGTCACGCATATAAATTATTCAAAAAGATGGGGAGTAAACCGAAAAAAATCGTCACCGTAGCGTTAACTTCCCCCTCCATGGCGCACTTGGAAGATGAAAACTTTAGAACGGCTCCACCGATTTGGATGATTTTTGTTTTGTGTTGTTCGTCTTGATTCAGGGATGGTTTAGGAAAAAAGAAAAGTCGAAAAATTCTTAAATATATGTGTGTAGAGAGCGAAAGAGGAACAGAGAGAGTAATCTAAACTAACTGGCACTATGAAAAATTAAAATGAATTGAACGGCTCCACCGATTTGGATGATTTTTGTTTTGTGTTGTTCGTCTTGATTCGGATGGTTTAGGAAAAAAGAAAAGTCGAAAAATTCTTAAATATATGTGTGTAGAGAGCGAAAGAGGAACAGAGAGAGTAATCTAAACTAACTGGCACTATGAAAAATTAAAATGAATTTTAAATAGGCCGCCACGTAACACGGGCCAATACTTTACGTCCAATGATTCGCTTCTTTCGGCCGTCCCACGACAGCTCGATTTTTTTAATTTAATTCGTGTTTTCCTTCATGTCGATACCGCGAATATATTGAACTCCCCTCGTATGTATGTATATTGTACGATAGGTACCTACTGCTGGGGCTGTTGTGACGCACGAATGCATTTTCTCAGCCATCATCCGGGATTAAAAGAACTTAAGCGTTTAAATGGAAGGATCACCTTGGCACTGGCATGAGGTACACAAATATACCTACCCATCAAATTCCTGCTGCTTATTTTGAATAACTCTCTGTATGCGTTATATGAGTGTTACACGAACTGCTTTTGTATATTCTGTATTTCTAGGAATAATGAAAACGTGTAAATTTCTTTCGGTTTTAAATGTGTATCTATATAACTACATAAAGATATGTTTTTGTTGCATATCGTAATTACACAAACAGATTGTGGGCTCAGGGTACGTGACAGTTTTTTTTTTTAACTTCGAATATATATGCAAGATGCAAAATGCATCGGCTTAAGGCGGGGATCCACTAAAAAAAGTTCTGCGCACAAGTTTGCAGATATCATGTATTTATAATTAGCAATATATTAAAATAAAAAAATATTAAAAATGAGCCAACTGAAAAATGTGTTCTGATAAGACGACATTCTTGCATGCAACAGGAAGTTGTGGTTTTATGAAAAACAACTTCTTATTTATATTTGCAAGTGAATTGTTTTTAACTTTCTCCATTACGTAGTAAGAGAAAGATATTGGTTTCGTACAAAATTTCGAACTCGAGATTTTAATCAATTCTGATATTACGATCATAGAGGAACTCAAAAAAGTGGGTCGCAAAATTCTTTCCGGTCTGTCCGTCTGTCCGTCCTTCCACGGGCCTACAGTCTAAACGGCTTCCCGGATTACGTTCAAACCTCGGATTTGGAGTTTTTGGGCTTACAGTTCGGGAGGTGTTTTTTTTTTCAATGTAACCTCAATATTAATGGTAATTCCCATACAACAATTTCGTACCAGTTTGATTTGATCGAAAACGGCTCTAACGATTTCAACCAAAATCGATATTTAAGCTTAAGTAGGTGAGGTTACCAGGACTGCGTACCTGCGTAAAACGGCAATAACGATTTTGACCAAAATGCAAACTTAGAGTCAAATTGATGTTTTCAAAACTATTGTGTCCTTAATTTTCAATTCGAAACACCAAAACGCTAATTTTAGAAAATGCTCATATCTCGAAAACCCCATCTTCGATTTCGATAAAATGTCAAAAACGAAGTATTTCTATAATCCGGAACAATATCATACAGTCAGTTGTATTTTTCCAAATAAACATTGTAATATTTGCAACTGTTATGTCTGGATAGTTTTACAAAAACAAAAACTTCATTTGCACCGCACACACGAGCATCGGGATATTCAATTTATAGCTACTAATGCAAATTCACAAACGCCTGAATTATTAGATAATCTTTCTAAAGATATCGGTCTATCACGAGCAATACTTCCAATAATTGAAAACTTAAATCATATTCCAATCAAAATTAAAAACATATCCTTAGGTCAAAAACAGAAACTGCTACTAGGTACGCTTGTCCTGTACTCAAAAATCAAGTGAGGAGTAAGACCTTATAAAATAGTACAGTAGACGCTTGCGACATTGCCATAGTTACTGAGAGCTTTAACCTATAAAAACTTATATTGTTATTTTATACAACTGCCATATGAGATGAATATCCAAAAGAGAATTTTGTTTTCTTTTGTCTAGTATCGAGAAAGTTTCGTTCGACCCAGTCGTGCCCTTTATTTTTTTGCGGTTTTATGGTCTATAGCTAAGTATAGTTAATAGATAAAGAAATTACGAATAACATAATAAAGCTTAAAATTCACTTCATATTCCCAAAACGATTCAGTCAGAACTAATCGTTACGAACGAATTCATCCGCATAATAACTTAAGCAAAACTTTAACGTGATGTATTTTTTACGTAATTCAGTAATAGTTTGTTTAATTTTAGCAACACTGCATAAGTCTTCTGGTATGTCGTTAACCTTACCCTTTTTTTGTGATTTCTGAAACATTGATATAAACTAAATATATTATGGACAAAGGACTTAAAGTAGATTACGAAATACCAGCAAATATTCCTGATTCGCTGCATATGGTCGCATTTTATTTAAATAGACCACCTCACTTGAGCAAATTCTTTCACTTACATTCTACATTTTAGGCTATAAATGGGTTCATGTAAAATCTGGCAACCGAATTCCAGCAGATGCTGCATCGCTCAATGAGGATCCTATCACATACATAGGTCGCGCAAGACACTATGATGAAGTATTGCCAGCTGAGGTGTACAACAGCACATATGCCGTCATTAATGCGTGTTCCGAAAGAATAATAAAAAGCCAATTCGAGGTCTTTGTAAGTACAGAGTCTTGCACATGGAAAGTATATACAGATACTGCAGATATAAATGAGCATGTTGTACGTGTTGGCAACCAATGGAATGGTGAACCGAATTATTTAGGCTTCTCGAAGGTGAAAGGTGAAAAGTTTAGAATTGCGTCAATTTTATTGACTTCGAAGAAACTGCTAAACCATAAAGAAACTATCACAGTTCAAGGTGGTCTTTTCTGTAAGGACAATAGCGAATGGGTTGACCGTTTATCCGACAAAATACCAGAAACAGCTGTCTCTGGAGGAAAATCTCAAGATGGCAGTGATATTTATGTTGCGCGGTTGAAAAAGGGCTGCGATATAGTGCCAGGGCAAGTTATACCCGATTTAGGTATTGCAACAGCCAAATACCAAGGAATTGATATAGAGTCTGCATATGCACAGGTCTTACTTCAAAACAAATATAACTACAGTTGGGTATATGCTTTTAATGGGGAGATTCCCGATTATGCTGTTTATGGTGGGAAATCTGAAAACAACGAAATCATGTATGTTGCAAGAGTAAATAATACGCTGGGTTATGTTGTACACTCGGAAGCGTTACAAAATAAAATGTCTTACGAGATTTTGGTGACCGTTGAGGAGTAGCTTTATATGCAGAGCTTCGTTTGTTGGTGGGTATGTTTTTTCTTACATTTTTGGGAATAGATTAAAAGTACATACTGTTTTCTTTTCAGACTATTCAGAACTTACTATTTTCCACAATGAAATGCGCATATTTTCATAAATCATAATACCTTATGTTTCATATAGAATTTGCAATAGGTATACCTATGTTGAACTTTTAATTACCGTAGATAAATTTATAATGTTTTCTTTTCCGATTTAAGATTTATATATAGTACCTAACTACTGTTAAAATTTTATTCTTATTTTATTCTCTTTCTATAGTTTTTTCTGGTTGATTTAAATAATTAAAACAATGCTTTGAAATGAATAATTATTTGTTTTACATTACATTTATTTTTCTTAGGCTATCTGACTCGTTCCCGGCTTGCCTTGTCACTCTGACACCTCTCAAATTCGAAATCAAATAAGTAGCATTATAAGGTCTGTTCCTTTACTTTTAAATCTTACGAATTTTTACGAATTTTTACTCATGCCGTTCCTTAACTCGAAAAATTCGTAAAAGAGAGCGTCGTCGAGAGAGCAAGATACTACCCCTCCACTGAGAATCTTGCGAGTTTTTACTCAATATATTGAGCATTGAGCTCGATATTAACTGGTAGATTTTGTTTAGGTTTTCGTGAATTTTTTCTACAGCAGTGGAGGGCATTGCATCCGGTGAGTTTATTTTGGTAATTTATTTATTTAAAAAAATATATAGAAATCAATCGGGAAAAGTGTCGAAGGCTACACAAATTCGAATCGCACGTATAGGTATATCAACTCAAAAAAGATCAAGTGACATCTTTTATGATCGATTAGACACACGAAATCTGAAATCGGAGAGCGAATCTGAAGATTTCCAATTGAATATACCTACAATATTAGTTTCCTTCCAACTATCAAAGTCAATTCGGTGATTTTTTTTTTCATCTGCATCCTGTAGGTATTTTGAATTTATTTCCTAAGAGAATTCCTGGAACATGCAGGCTACCTCATATTACTGAAAAATGTCTATTACGTGAAAGCACAAACGAAAGCGTCCCAACTACGTTATAACTGGCTTATGACAGAGGCAATTGCACGTTCCACCATCTCACAACATCCAGAATGAGGTGGTTTGTAGGTATACACCCATTTTGTTCATGCTACTGTGGGCGATCGTTGTTTTTGCATATCCTATGTATGTGCTGAACGCAGATAGAGCAAGGAGCAACATCTATTTTCAAACACCCCGCTGATGTGAAGGGAATGAATTTATCGACAGGCGGGGTGGACCCTCCATCATTTCAGGGGGTGAACAGAATCATACCTGGTCGTCAGAACATCGTACCCGCTGACAAGTGGTATTACATTCGGAATGGTTATAAACGAATTTTCTGGAAAATTCTGTTCTTCGTAGGCGGCACCCATAAATACAAAGCTATAAATCGGTGTATTCAATTATTTTGTTATTGCAGAGTGATTTTATTCCAGAATGTCCTTCCATGATTCAGTGGCTATTGGTTTTTATTTTTTTTTTATTGTTTTTGAGTTCGGCGAAAATATGAACACTCAGTATTCATTCATATTCAATTAATTAAATGTCACATGCACAGCTTCTGTGCGGTTGTGTAAACTCAAACAAAATAAAAGTAGAATGTTGCTTGACGTCGGAAACAGAAATTCCTTTAAAATGGATGTCGTTCAATTTAGTTTGAGATTGGTGCGTACCACCCATACTCAAAGGGATGGTTTGTTGTATTGAATAAGTGGGAGACTTGTGGATTATTGATTAAGTATCAAACTAGAATTTGACAACATTTTTCCAAAAAATTGCCCATTACTTTTAACTGATTGATGATCGAAATTGGGCTCTATTTTTGGTGGTCCTTATTTGTAATGCTTCTAGCTTTAGGGAACAAAAAATGGGTAGGTACTCAAGAAAAAAATTTTAAATTTAAAAAAAATTAGGACTACCCTCATTAACCATGTTCACAATGAGTCTTATCAATAAACACTTTTAATTTCGATTTAAAATTTTATATAGTAATTCAAATATGTAGCTATATTTTCCGTAACATTTTTTTTTTCAATTGTGAGCCTCCGTAAATATAAAGTCGAGACTTACTCGTGAAATTGCTATTAGTACGGCGCAATTTGATTAGACGCATACCTACCTAAAAACTATGTAAGAGGAGAAATTGACAATAAATGCCTAAATTGCGAGATTCGGTTGTAAGCTAACTTGTTCTCATAACTGGAATGATCACCTAATGATGAAATTCGACTTCGTCCCCTAAAAATAAAACGATTCTTCAAATTTTGTTTATTTACATTTTATTTTATATTAATACATGATGCTGACACAAGCCCAATTACGTTTAGGAGCACCCAATTGTGCATTTGTAAATATGTACTTTTTGTGTATATTTTGTTTAAATCGAAGAAGGATCAAAATCATTTATCAAACGAAACTCGTTAATGGTAATAGTACTATATTCAATATCACAACAAAAGTGTTACAAGCCATTTAAATATTACTTAATTTTTGCTAAAACAATTTTGCTATTTAGTTAAATTATAAAAAAAAAACAATTACTAGTAATTAAACACTAAATTAACTTTAATAAATAAACAGTATGAACAAAGATATTGCGAATAAACAAAACATATTTATAATATTGTGTGTTGGAGGAGGTTTAGGTGTATCAGTAGGGAATATGGATGTAGTTTTTTTAGAAGGTCTTTTAAGTGCCAAGGGACCAGCTATAAGCAGTCTCTGCACGGAGTATGCTCATGGGACGTTATTAACATGGCTCTGCCATACTTTATCAAAGTGTAGGTTGTCAAAAATGATGACTGGAAGGAAGATGATTGATCAATTTGGGTCTATATCACAAGTACCTGCGGTATGCAAGTAAATTTAAACAATCGGCGTACAATTATTGAAGCTGAGCTTAAGTTTTGTGTTATATTAAGTTGTGGAGTCTAAGCTAAAATTCTTTATTTAGTACGTAAAGTACTTCATCCATCACTAAAGGATACAACTTGGCATATTAAATCAGCGCTGCAGTGGATGCACCCTGTTCAAGACTGCGAAATAAATTCTGCACATATCATCGGAAAAGCTTTGCCGTTGAAACCTTTACATGAATTTACATAAAAGGGTTGCATATCGCGTTGTTTTGTAGGACTGTTGGCAAAGCAAACTTCCTTAAAAGTGCGATGCCTGACCTACGAAGTAGAACCATTTAAGTTTTAAGGCCTCTACAGCCATCTCAAGGTGGATCATTTTGAAAACGATGAGAAAGATTATGAAACATGTATGGGATCTTGATAGTTATGGGCTATTTTCAGACGTTTGCATTTTGAAAACGTTCCCATAGTTCTGCGAGTGGATTAATGATTGAAAATCGACAGAATAAGAATTAAAGACGAATAAAAAACCATTGCCAAGCGGTCAAAAAGGTAAACGATAATACCTACGTGTCTAGCCTTTTGTCAATAGTGGCAAAATGGTGGTGGTGGTATAATTGATAACCGCAATAGTAGTCACTTTTATACGATCGGATTTGTCCAGTTTTGATGGATTTTACGAACGTCTTACGTAGAAGAAGGTCGACTTCTGTCCCCTTTGACTATCATAAGAATGGCTATATCCACTATCACCTTAGGAGAGAGAACAATAGACGCCTCGGTATAGGAAAAGTTATCACTGTGTCCACACGTCGTACGAGATACACTACCTATTTAATCACACGCTGACTTAAGCCGGATTACACCTTGGCAAGTTATTATCGTTCCTTCTTAAGTATTCGACTCAACTGCAATGCATGATGACGAAAGATGATTATAAGAACAAGGCCATGTGGTCTAAATGTTCAACCATCATGTGGTTATCGATTATGGACGAAAACCGATTTTAAGCCGGAGCTCAATGGACGTCCTCGATAAAGATACATAGAGGTATGAGTCTGTTGCATCCATAAGGCGTTTTACTTTTTTAGTTCAGAGCAGCACCTGAACTGTTATACAAAAGGTTTGTTTTTCATTTTTAGCTCAGACACTTCAGAGCTCGAATTTGTGTTCCTTTTTTTCGTTCAAAGCATGATCAGAGCACGCTCTAAGCTCAGTATTAATTGACTGAGCAGGCTGAGTAAAAGGCTGATTACACATGTGCATGCAGTCAATTTGACACAAAAAAAAGTAGGGAAAACAAAAATCTTCAGAACGCTCTAAGCACGCTCGGTTCAGAGCGCGCTCATAATGCTCGAAGAAATTGAATATGTTGCTTTTGCCATGGATTCGGTTGGCTAAAGCCTTAAGAAACCCATTTAAGACAAAAAATAATGTGTGTAGTGTCGTTTTCTTGTCAGTCAGAAGTGATGCTTAGATTGTCGGTAAGAACCGATGAAGAATGTATACAAAATACATCTGCATTTGAAAGATTGCTTATGCAAACGCTGCACCAGAACTTCCAAGGAATGTTGTCGAAAGAACTTGTCATTTGGGAACTATATGCGAACCAAAATCATACTACCGAGCTCCCCTCAGCTGCGGAATAATCGAATTTGTCGAATATAGATGCAACATTAAGAGAAAGGTTCTCAAGATAGGTTTTCGAATTTTTAATTAAATTATAGGTCACTTCCTTTAACACAAACGAATGTTTGTTGGAAGTTTGTCTAAGTCATTCTCCCTCTCCCTAGTGGAATGAAAATTTGACATCTCAAATAGGATGTACAAACATTTACCAAAATATTTAAGGATCCGCTCATTTCGGCAGACAAGAACGATTTTCGCGTGCAGCGAAATATGGGAAATGCTGAGTCTTTGCAAACACCAATTTTATGCCACTCGAAAAGACTACATCCGAAGGATTTTCCTCGGAAATAATTTGCTGAAGTAGCATATGAGTCAGCAATGCCACCGATAAAAACACCAAACAGATACAGAAATGTGAGAGAGAACGCTGCATTTTACCTACAAGTAGACCTCACAGTTTGAATTACTCGGCATCTTGTAACGTGCTCAGCAGACTTGAAGGCAACTCAGGCCCGATTCGCTCGATGATGTTGTAAGCTTACGGACATCCATTTGCAGCCTTATATCTCATCACATTAGCTTTAAAAAATTAAAATAAATCGCAAGCAACAAAAATGTGTAAACAAATAAAAACAATCATCTCTCAAAAGCAGACAGGTGCTTCCATATGGAAAACAACCGTACCTGTCAATATTTGCAATCGCACTGATGTAATAATGACGCGTTCCTTGATTTGAGACGGATTCCATATTGACAAGAGCTGTTGTTGAAAACGATCTCAAGACCCTCAACATTCGAATCGAGATTGTAAACTGATTACAAAACATCCATTTGAAAACCATCAGCCACAGAATCCAATCAACTAAGACGCCCTCTGTTAGTTCTTCTCAAATGGAAATTCTGTTCCATGGCTACCGCCTGCCTGCAGCCCACCAGAGCATGATATAATTTCGAACAAAAACTAAGAATTAAAACTTAAGTAAAGGGTTTTCTGACCAATCGGCATCGATCGGAGTAGTCCCGCTTCCTTGATCTTGTGCACAATCTAGAACACACAATAATCGTAGGAAGGAAACGAAATGCAAACCGATTCGATGACGAAATATACTCAATATACCGGTCAAGGATGATCTAGTCACTAGCTTAGCCTATATTTACAAAGTCACATTCTTAGTTCAATATATTAAGTACCGGCTCAAACAAATAATTTAAATATATATACAAGTTATTGAAATTGATCACAGAGCAACTCGTTCGATTTACACAAATACACATCCGTAATATAAATTACAAACAAACGATTTCGGGTGATCCGACAAACATTTTCTTTTTATAGTTCTTTTTGTTAATAGGAAAAAAAAAAAAAAACTATAAAAAGATGCAACTTGCAATGGACGTATTTGGTTTTACTAAATACGCACATTGTTGTGTGAATTGATTAGAATATTAGAAGCCAATAGTTACTTTACGACATCGATTATTATATAACTTATGAACCACATAAATATAGAATAAAATTTCCTTATGCAATTATATTTACAGATTTATAATGAAGCCTTAAACAAATGTCATCTGTAAGTGTTACAAATGACTATATTTTGTTTAAGGCTGGCCGACTTCGAATCTTCATCTATCATACTTAACTACTAGAAATCGATGAATACATCGTAGTTATCGACTTGACGCCAAGGGATCATATCATTGTTGACTTCACTAAGGTACGCAGTGATTGATGGCGGGAGATTTAGCTTTGCTAGTTGGCGACGACTCTTAACATGTTTGATGATTTCGGCACGACAACGATCCTGCAGATTAACGAAGTCCCGACGTGCACATTTGAGTGTCATTTCGGTTTTGGCCGCCGTCGAGCAGACAATTGGATAGAGAGGTTCTTTCACCTGCAAAAGATTTAATTTTTGCTTAGGATATTTTTAAGGAATTTTTGTTTTAGAAAAATTACAAAATTAATAGGTGTATCTAGAAAACTGGAAGAAACTACAAAGTTAAAAATAAAATCTAGTACAATTTCTCAATCTACAACTGCATTTAAAAATTTCAATTATTGTTGTTTGAATTGAATTGAATTAAAAATTTTAAATCTCTTTCTTTCTTCTTCTCCATGTAATCCAATACAGTTTTCAAAACTGCAGTGGCAACACTGTAATAGGCTTTTCACACCGAGCCCAAAACCGGGGGCCGGATTCTGTGAGGCGAAACGATCAAACGTTTTCGTGCGCACGAATGATGGGCCATATGTTACACAAGCAAATTTCTTCGTGCACACGAAAACGTTTCGCTTTACTGAATGCCGACCCGGGTTTTCGCCAAAACACACAAAAACTTCATCGAAATCAGAAGTTTTCCCATACAAATTTCAGTTTTCAAAACGAGTCGTTTGTACTCGTTTTCAACGAAAACACCACGAAAACGACTTCCAATCGTTGGGTTGTTGGAACAAACACATCTTTTGCAATATTCAGCAAAATGGCTGACCGAACAAATGTCACAACTCACAAATTAAAATCATTTTCCACAGTTAATTGATTATTCGAAGTGCACTAGATTCATTTCACCTTTGTTAATAGTGCGATGTGCGATCTAAATTTGTAACCACAAAAGTTTGCACCGAAGTTTAACGACTAGTA
Organism: Cheilosia vernalis; assembly: GCA_949126925.1. Classification (NCBI taxonomy): domain Eukaryota; kingdom Metazoa; phylum Arthropoda; class Insecta; order Diptera; family Syrphidae; genus Cheilosia; species Cheilosia vernalis. The sequence continues at coordinate 13,312,286 of OX421362.1, forward strand.
TCTCACAGCTGATTCAAACGTCAAACGAAAACGAGTTGGTGGTCGGTTCCAACGAGTTTTGGAGGAAAACGCGGTTTTGGGCTTGGTGTGAAAAGCTTATAAAGCAGAATCACACAGTCGTTGCTGATTCGATCTTGCTAGAATCCGTCTGTAGCTCAGCTTCCAGGTGAAGTAAAAAGTTCATTAATAGTTTCGAATATTGTTACTAGTGTTGGCTTCCTTAAGAATTATTTTTTTGTTTGTAAAGACTGAAAACTATAATTGAGTATGCCAAGTTGAAGGTTATGAAGTCTAAAACCCAGTTCGATCCAAAAAGCTAAGAAAAACTAAAGTCCACCCGGCTTTTTCAGAAAATAAGTTAATTTAAAAATTTAAATGATTGGGATGCAAGTAACTTTCTCTAGTATGCGATTCCCTTTAGATCGGGTGACTTCTACTAAATAACTGTGTTCAATTTGGCGTTGATTGTGAATTAGTTATTGGAGGCACACTTTCTTTGTCTCTATGACACAAACTCTAGAAAGGAACTACAATTATCTGAATGAAAACCACGCCAAACTTAGTTCAATGGATGAATGAACGTTTGTTGTACTTGACCTCAATTGAGTTTTAAAATTATCCACTACACTCGACCTATCTTTCGTCCATATATTGAAAAAAAAAATCGTCTTCAAAATAATGCCAAAAAAAAAAAAAAAAAAACTGTACGAATGTAAACTTGATTATAGAATTCCAACTCACCTGATCTAACCCTCTGAACGCAACCCCTAGACAATCGCCGTCCTTGTAGTACGTCAATGTACCCTCGATACCATCAAATAGGATGCCAATTACAGTCGCCTGATTCTCCCGAAATCGCTTTGTATACAACAATGCAACACCTTTGTGCCACAAAACACCCTTGTGCGATAGACCCCAACCATGCTCGTTCTCACCCAACATATTGCGAAAGGAGTTCGCATGTAGCCGCGCGTACTTTGTCCCGATTCCGAACATTATGCTGGTTCCGAAGACTCGTTGCGTCACATGCAATTCCCAGTAGAAGCGGCCGTTGTTGAGTGGTCGCTTTCCCTGAACACCGGCTGTTCCTTTGCTCCAGTTCGGATGAAAATGTACCGTTCTATCGTTTGGACCGCTGAGAACGACCTCTTTTGAACGATGCCGCTTAGACCATGTCCAATTGTCGTCGCAGCCGTGTTTAAGAGGGTTATTATCATCCTTCAAGGAAGTGGAGGAACCTTTCACTCGAGCCGAGGATGTTGTTGTGCTGGATCTCGTTGTGAATTGCCTGGTTGTTCGTGCTTCAGATGTCGTTGAAGTTGGGGTTGATGGAGCTGGTGTTGACTCCGGTGTCTCATATTCGTCACTTGACATTGTGCAGGATTGTTGGTTTATTACACACACACACATACATACACAAACTAGGTTTTTGGGTTACTAAAGTTCGCTGTATCTTAGACTGTAAGGCATCCGTTTCCGATGGCTGTGGTTGTTCCTTCTCCTTCTGAAAACTTTCATGTGTACGCCTGACAGTTTACCATATGCGAGCTTTGTTTCTAGTATATGCGGATGTTGAGTAGAGTTCCGTCGGAATACGACGAAGGCTTCCGGTGGAGATATTAATTTCAGTTGAACTGACTACTTGGTTAGCTTTTCGTAGCGACGACCTCGTCGAGTGGTGGCCACTATTCCTGTCTCATTATCTTCGCCGAAAAGACTGTAGTACGAAAGGTTGCTGGCTAGCATGCGTTCACCGCAGTACGCTTTTCCGGTTCGTGTGCCCCAAGATGTACGATTTCTTCGAAATGACGAGTTAGATGCTGCATTCCGATGATCACCGTGGCTACAGCTCAGGCAAGCACACAGTTTGGCTGGATGTTGACGGATTTTACTGTCACCAAGATAAGAGCGACTTGCGAAAGTGCCACCCTCGACCGAGGTGGATAAACTGGAAACACCACCACCAACACTTCGTTGTTTCTCTGCGACTCCACCACAGGCAGCAGCGGTGCGACTACCCTTGGCAATTAATCGATTTTTCAAGTGTCTAAGTGCGGGTTGATTCGGATTATGATGTCGACAATAGCCCAGCGGACTGTTGGAACAGAAGCTGCATCCAGCAACTGGATGTTTGGGCTTCAAAGCGAACAGCTGCAGTCGTTGCTGTTCCTGGTCGATTAGAAGTCTAGCGTGTTTCGGATTGAGCCATTTGTCATGAACGGTTAGGACGATATTTTGTAGGTACAGACAGAGTGATTGAAAAAACAACAACACAACGATAATCATATAGGCTGGGGGAGGGATGCAGATGTGGAGGGGACTGTCGTTGGTGTTAAATCGAAGAACGTACAATTGAACAAAGGAAAACAACTCTCACCGGGGTATAAAAAATAACTGAATTTAATAGTCTGAACTGATTACAGAACAATATTCACAAAACTATAAGGACTCACTTATTATTGGGTAAAATTTTGTATCTACACTAGATTCTTAACGACTGTGTTTGTGCCTCGACTCAAACGGAAGGACTTTAGATGGGTGACTGCAAGGAGTACTGTCGGTTTGCGTTCTCGTAACTTCGGTTTCCATGTATATCAAAATTTTCGGTGAGGCTTTAGCGCGCATGGCTGTGCGACCAATGTCTCCCCGGCGAGAGGGTGGAAAAGAAAATCGATATCTCTTCATCCCCCTGTTTCTGAATGGTTATCAATTTCACCACACTCTTGGTTATCATCATATTATTATGTGCAGATACCACCCCATTGTGCAACGTATGCAACCCCTTTTCATGTCCTTGAGTGAGTGTGTGTGAGTGTTGTGTTTTAATGGAATCAACTGTTGTTTTATGTTATCAGCTCGGCTGGATTGGGGGATGAATTGAACTGCAAAAGATTTTAGCTTGCTGCGTGTATTTGTTTACCGGAACAACTGCTGTTTTGTTATCAGTCAGTCTTCGGGTTCGAGGTAAGGATGAGGTGAAAATCCATTGGTGTACCTATGTAGCGCAGGCGTCGGTCGGCCTTCAACTGGAGGGTTGGTGAACGGCTACTTCGTTGTTGATTTAGTTTGTTTTCCGATTTTAATTTATGTGGGATGGTGACTGATGACGGGGGTAAGACAGTGTACGTGGACAAATAGATGTTATTGTGGATGTGTTCTACTAACCCGAAGGACTGGGTTGAAGTTTACTAGCTTGGACTGGATTTTTTTGTTCGCGGCGCTCTGAAACATGTGTATTGCTGAAAGTTCGTGACACGTTTAACTAGGGGAGTTGGCACAATGAATGTGTTATCAGTGAGCTGTGTGGGTTATGGTGATTACCGTACATTGATCGGCAATCGGTGTATACAGGTGGAGATGCAGTTGTATAACGCGTTGCGTGCATTTATTTTTCGTACAGTCATCTTTGGCTGTGTGGGGGAAATTGCGTTTTAAAATAGTTTTGCTGCGTAGTTCAGCTAGTGGAGGGCGGGTTCGGGTTGTTAGCAAGTCAGTATGGTAAACATGGAAGATGGATGTATTGGTGAATTTATGGACGCCATAATCGCCGAGAATCTACAGGTGGGGGTTATGTTATTAGTACTCATAACTGCTTGTGTATTTATGTATTGAGAATTGCCACGAACGGAACATGGTACCTAAATTAATAAAAAAAACATACCTACATCCAATCAGACAGACACAGACGGGAAGTAAGAACATAGACCGCCCTAATCGTAAGCAATTTTGAGACTCCAAATCTAAGGGGAAATCGGTCCAAAAGCTGAGGAAACTGCATGATATTTTATTCAAGGTAGCAATATATGGCTTGCATTATTCTTAGGTCCGTCAAAAAAACATTGCTAAATGATTGGGTTTTTTTTTCTTTTAAGAGCTGTCTCACCAATTGCTAGGAGCAATAAGCCCAGTAAAAGTAGTATAAAGAATACTTCTCTTGACTGATTATCTCTCAGGGCATAGATTATTTAAATATGAACCTCAGTATGGTCATCTTGCAAGCAACGCTACAGATTGAATTTTCTTAATAATGTTGTTTTCCTATTTCATTTCGAACGGATTGAACGCTTTCAAACGGCACCGTTAAAAATGAAATATTTTTTATTGATTTTCCAACATCGTAATTACGATATCGCGATGTTGACTGGGTTATGACATTTAGTAGCGATATTCTATGTTTTGCTTTTCGGTTTGTGTATATACTGACTACATTAAATAATTTCTTTAGTCAAGTCAGCACCCACTATAGGAAATTAATATTTGTTAAAAAAAATTTCCACTTTGCTTTGCACAAAAGTGAAAATCTATCTATAATTCCTTAGGCTTAGGCCTTAGGGGTAAAACCTTTGTATATTTCCTATATTATATAATATACAAAGGTAAAACTCAACGACATTATAACTCGATAAACGCTAGGCCGATTTTCGTGATTTTATTTTTGTTTCGTTCGTATTGGTGTTCTTCCGTTAAATAAATTAATTCGCATTTTTCGAGCAAAACGACGGAGTTATACCATGTCCAGAGGTTATGATAAAAATTGGTCACACTATCTTGAAAAGCTCTTTAAGTTGTTTTGGGTTATAGTTTTCTATAAAAAAGTTCAATACCGGGTTGTGAACGAGATAAAATAGAATAGGTACCTATGGACCCGTGTAGCATTGGATGAATATTTAATTGTGATTTCGTTACCCGCATTCAGAATCGTTTGGCAAAAGGTTATTGCCACCGATATGTGCGATACCTACTAATTATCATTTCATGTTATGTATTTAGTGTACAGGCTAGATTTTACTACCAAACAAATTTTCCATATAAAATTAACAATTGAGAAATGGAGGGTGTACCCTAACAGCTATAATTTGAACCCTGCTAGACAAACAAGTTTGACAGATCATCGAAAAAATATGCGTAAAAGAAGCTAACCGATATTAAACATTTAAATATTGTGGAAAATCAATACATTTGTTATTTAAAAACATATAAATACATTTTTAAATAAGCTATAAAAGTTAGGTACCACAGTGCAACTCATATGGACAAAATGGTACAACCATAAATGTACAAAATTCCAAAAGAAGTTTTAAACTCTCGATTCCGTTTAACACACAAGTGGCCAATTAATCTTCGCAGGGGAAAACCATTTCCTAAAATCTTTAAAAGTGTAGTTTACATTTTAAAGATGGCGATATATTAAAGCCAATTGCAACAGTTAATAAAAGTAGTAGGTATGCACGCGTTTGGTGTAGTGACCATTTTCAAGCAGAAACCTTTCAAAATTAGCATATGGTTATCGAGAAAGTCTGAGAATCTCGGTTGCTGCACAATAAATATAATACTAACAACAATTTAAAGAACTTTAAACATAAAAAAAGTTTAATACAAAAAAAAAAAAAAAATTGCTTACACGAAATCAATTCAAATTTTTCATTCCACTTTTAAATGATTCAAACATATTTTATGGCCCGGGGTTATTTTATTTTTCATAAACAAAGCTTAAATTTAAGACCGACAAGGCATTTGTATCAATTAAAATAGTTTGTAATTTATAAAATAAATAAATTACCTTTAAAAAAAAATACAACGTAAAGCTTACCGATGACAGATTCTTGTATGTCTGATAGAGTTCTTTTCCTTGCCACCATATATCGCAGGCAAACTTGTACATTTGTCAATTGCGACCTACAAAACATTTAGTTTGAAGGTTATAGTTTTTCTTTGGGCCTTACCAATACACATTTTTAGTTTCGACTCCAAATTTGAATAGTTCACAATGGCTACTACATATTTCCACACAAATTGCAATTATTGTAAGATTCTGTAAATTTAAAGTCGAAACTAAAATTTTTTATTAGCACCGCGCTTTGTGTATTGTTGGTTGGTCTTGCTAATATAACCATTTTTAAACTTCACCTTATATACCTATTTTGTAGACCACAATATGCAATTCTGTGTGAACAATTTTTCCATTGTGAGGCTGGACACTAAACAAAATTATGAGTATCTCGATGTATGTTTTTTGTTCCTTTAATGATTCTTAATGCGTACCGGGAGTAGATACGGAAGTCCTTAAATATTTTCTGCATAAGGGGATATGTATTAATTGCTTTCTCGTTTTGACAGTCTGTCAGCTGTCAACGACAGATAATTTGCACTCAGTATGTTATACCATATCACCACTAATGGACACAAGTCAGATGTCAACATTTGTCCGGTTTATCGCCGATATAAGGACATACTAATTCTAATAATTCAAAGTTCAAACCAGTGTTATCAGGACTCTCTCTTCATTTGTCCCACGAAGAGAACCTAGTCCTACCTACATAAATTCCCTTAAAAATCCCTCGATAATTTTTGGAGCAAAAGGCTTTTAGATATCGAAAATCCCACTATATATTAACACTGGTTCAAACCGCAGCCAGCCCATATTCTCGAAGTCATAATCAATAGGTACATCTATATAAACGCGCGACCTCAAAAAGAGCTGTTGCCTCTAATCTCGAAAAGCAATGACCGGATTTCAAAGCGGTTTTCATTGTTATGATCCCAATTCCTCGGAGAAGGTTTATTAAAACTTGCTCCATCACTTAAGCGAGCAGAGTAGTATTGCATAAAATTAAGTTAAACCTTTAGTAAAATCAAAGCCGTGACCATCAACCTTATTTAAATGCATTTTATTCAATTCTAAAATGATGTACCTACCTCTAAAAACACATTCTTTGCAAACGCAAGCACAAAAAAGAAGTGAAATATTTTACGACAGTATAGTTCACAGTTGTCATCGACTTCAAACAAATTTTACAGGTTGAAATCTATCAGAAAGTGTATTTTATTTGGTTTTCTTTTATCGTTTTAAGGTTTACTAAATGTTTGGGAATGACTCTACAAATTCCCTGAATCAATATTTACTGCTTTTGTGCTTGTCAATAAATTTGTCTTGTATGTTTTTAAAATAAATAAATAAATAGTTGGCGCAACGGGCCTGTAGGGACCCTGGGCCTAGCTTCTCACGACCATTCGTTTTGTGTGAGTTTTTTTTTTTAATTTTTGGAACGAATGGAAGGGATCTATAATTTTATGCCGATTCCAAACGGCCGATTGAGAAGCTCTTTCAAGACAGTTATACTCTCGGGTGTTTGTCAGACGTTCCCTTGTATGTTTTTACGCTATAATAATGTCTGAACAGATTGCGGATTGAAAAGAAACAGGGGCTAAAATAACCTATTACAGAAAAAGTATTATGTAAGGCTGAAGTTGTGTGAAGGAGTTCCCATAGGTGGATCCCAAGAAGTATAAGTAAAATAGCGCCCAATCTGGATTCAACAATCTTAACCGCGAAATATTCGCTTTAGATTTAGATGTTACTGAAATACATAGGTTAGGAGATGACACTTATACTGACTAATTATCTGTTTCTAGGCCGTCGGCAAGTTGATCAGGAGATTCGTTAAAAGGAAGTTATCTAATTACATAATTGTCGATTTGGTAGATTACTCTCTTTCCTTTATTAGAGCAATCATCATCCACTGTGCAATAAACAAACCACACCACGAACCTATAATCAACCACATGCATATACCTACCTATCTACGCGTTCAAACAAAACTCCCATTGGTGCTCGATTCAAATAAAATTTCCCTCAAGCGTACCCAAAATAACATTTCAATTAGCAAATAACATCGCATAAATGAACTCTTTTGTTTTGCAAGGACCAACACAAGCCGACTCATCGGAATACGTGTGGTTCGTGATTCCCAGTTGGAAAACTCTGTTCCAACTTCTAAACGAACGAAACTCAATTCCAAATCCCATTGAATCGCCACATCAGTTTCGAACCCATATCCACCATCTATACCATCCACGAGCAAATATAAATCTCACAGGACACTCCATTATCGCTCTCTTTGCCACTTAATTAGAAATTGACTGGAAGCATAAAAATCCTATACCCATACAGTAGTCCACATACACTCATCCATACATACTCCCACAATAGATTAGATGGTGTATGGCATTAGGATTATCGAAAAGTGGTTTGCTAAATGGAGGCGGCTCTGCTGAAGGAGAAAAGTGTGCCCGAGACATATAAGGATGTGAAACTCGAATTGGTGTGGCACTGTCCCACGATAATAGTTTTGCAAATAATCAATTTATCGTAATTATCCATTCGCATTGTGATCCAATGCGAGAACGGGTGCGCCAGCAACCACTGACTGTTTGTTGCTCCAAGCTAATGGCTGGATTTGTCAAGTAAATCTTCTCGTCTAAGGGCGGTTGTTGGTTAAGGGGCGGCAAGTATTTCACAAGTGGTACATTGGTACATTTCGATATGTACGAAGATCATCACTGAAAGGTTGAGCAGATCAATGTAATGCGTTTAAAACAGGTGATTACTTTCAATGATATACGTGGTTCCAAAAGTTCCTGAGACGATGCGTAGTTTCTAGGCATGGGTGGTAGAAAAAGCTTTAGAAACGACCGTGCGGTTTCGAGAGGGCAAATCGCAGTTTTTGGGTCAGGAAGACAGAAAGCAGCTCAACGATTATTCACAGACTAATCAGTTTTTGTACTAGAAGTCTTATCCGGTATACAAGATTGGTACACTGAGATGTTTCGTAGATAAGAGAGACGCTCAAAAGTGAGTGTGTTTTCGCGTGAAAGCGATTACTTCATTGCCATACTAAATCCTTAAAAGATATACATATAACTAGCGACCATCCTGGGCGCAACCCAAACGCATACAAAAAAATTCATTCAAATCGGTCCAGCCGTTTAGGAGGAGTTCAGTGACATACACGTAGAGTAGAATTATATATATTAAGAAGATATAGCTTCGGAAATATTCCTGCCCGGACCTATGAAATCAAAAACCCCCGATCCAGCACTGTCGCCATGACTGATTCAAATTCAAAATTGCAGAAGCGAGAGCACTATTGAAATTTAATGAACAATTTTAGAGCGCTCGTCGTAAACGCTTCCCATAAACCAGCGCGCATTTTTTTTTTAGTGTGCGACTTTACTTGTAGCTAATTATGACTTTGGTAAACTGGGACACATTAGGGAACATGATACCTCTCCGCATTTTTATGTGGAACAAATTAAGAGGCAGCATTAAAAGTTTTCGCCTCCATTTGCGGCGGAATCACTAAAACTTTACACCCAAGATGAGTTTTGATCAAATTTCTCTCTCGCAGCCTTGACTCTGTGTAGCACTGGAGTCTACTGCACAGGTGGGTTAAGTTATGCTTTGTAAATGAAAGAAGGTTGCTTCCCACACACATTCATTAATTCACGGAAGCAGCAACATGGCCCACGGTTGTAATGAGGCCATCACGCATCATAGCTCCTGATAACTAAATTCTTTGAAGGGTACAAGTTTTTGTAGATAGGTTACGCGCTTCTCAAATTAAAAGTGAAAAACTATGCAACCAATGTGAGAGATAAGACATATATGGCAGTCAAGTGCCAGTCGGAAAGGTATAACGTGAGTTAATGTATAACTTTCCAAGGGACCGCTGTAGAGCAGGAGATACTCTTTAATGTAAATTTTAATTACCTTTTAGGGTAATCAGTTTAATTATATTGATATGGCTTTCTGTAGCCCGGAGAAGTTTTTGGGTTATTTGTACATTTACTATTTTGTGGAAATTAAGGACTCGCTGTGATATGTGTTATCAGACACAAATGGAAAACTATTTCCACGAGCAGCACTTAAGAATGGTTGGAGGATGATATATTTAAGTTACACGTATACGTGGAGATAGGAGCAAGTTTCTGATGGTAGATTGTTTGAAAGTTATTCTAATAATTTGTTGATTATGTTGAATCTTTAAATGTGCTTTGCCAGAAATATTTATATTTAAGAACTTCGATCGGAAATTGCAAATTTAAAGTAATCAAGCTTGGAGTGCGCTTTGAGGATGCAGGATAATGGCCAAACACATTAGGGACCACAAAAAGAGTCAATTTTATTATACTACATCGGCTTGAGAGGATTAGAACGAGGCTTCCGCCATGCCAAAATACCATGGTACAACTTTTCTCCATGCCATGTGAGGGCTCCTGCAGAATTCCTTCGATGATGATTCCGTTCGGATCTAATGAGCAGATATTCTTTCCTTTTCAACGGGTTGTTGCACCACGTTCGTTGCTTAGGGTTTCTTATGTAAGCAACCTGCGCTGACCAAATTATTCATTATCATCTTAAATTTTTTTATTGTGGCTTAACCTCAAATCCTATGAAATACATCACTTTAATAGGCAACACAAAACTGCAACTAAGCTGCAATTAAAATCCCCCTTCCATGCCAACAATATAAATTAATTATTTCATTGTGAGTCCTAATCACGTATTCCCTCCTAATGTTTCAATTTACCAACATTTTGTGATACTCCTATAAGCTTTGACGTATAGCAAAGTTCATTCTGCATAATGAATAGATAAACACGAGCAAACCATTTCCTAGCTCGCCCTTTCATTTCATGACAAAGTCCATTTGTTTTGTCCGCCAAATGACAAAGTGCACTTAAAGTCCCGCACCAATACAAAGGACTTCAATTAAACAGCGAATAAATTTCTATTAACCACAATTTTGATTTTATTAGCCATTTACATTGGACTGTTGCCATCCTGCCAACAAGTTTGCTCTCATATACATACCTTCATCAGCATTCGGGTGTTATGGTGGTCTTTTTATTTCTCATTTATGCTCAGCATACGCGCATTAAGCCATAACAACCATCCATTGCATTTCGATGAATTATTATTGTCCAATTGAAAATCACCCATTAAGCAGAATTCCGTGAACGGACTTTGTGTTTGTGGTTGTCCTATTAAAATATTCAAATTCATTTGCTCTTCAGCCATATTGCATGGAGTTATAGTGTGGCTGGCAAGGAAGGGTTGTGGCGTATTTTTTTTTTTTTTTTAACCTAATTTCGAGCAACTACAACAACCACACTCTTCACAGGTACTTATAGCAAGTATAGAACTGACTGAACATCATCATCTTTCTGGTGAATTGTCTGTAGACTGATTGGTTTCATAAACGTCGAAAATCTGCGCTCTCCAGAACGGGCTAGAAAAGAAACAAAGCTATAAAAATAAATTTCGTAAAATTAAAAAAAAATTATATATCAATTGATTCCTAAAACTCCTTTTTTTAGTCAAATAATTTCGGAGTTTCCAGACCACGTTTTCGCAGTCCATTTTCGAATGTCGAGGTCCATATTTAATGTAAGGTTTTAAGAACCTCAGAGCAAATCCAGTAACTAATCCTCGCTCCTGCTCCGGAGGGTGTAGTAGGTTGTGGTCATGTTTTGGGTAACTCAGCCTATCCACTTAAAGCATTAAAAAAAACTACTTAACTCCTATGAAAAGAGGTTTATAATTATGTTCATAGTTCCACGAGGGTTTGCATTGAACGGGCTTTTGGGAGGTTAAAACAAAAATTCCGCATTCTGAAACCTGTCGACATTAAAAACCTCGAACACCTTATAAGTATATTGTGTTGTATTGTACTATTTTGCGCAATAATATAATTGATACAGAATTTTATGGATTTTATTTTTCAATAACTTAACAAATCGCAATGTTTTTTTTATTCATAATGTGCTTTAAATAAAAGAACAAATTTTAACTTAAACACTTTTTTTTAGGAAACAAAAACAATAACAGTCATTCTTTTGTTAAACAAAAATAAGAGGGAATTCAGGTACGTATTGTAGCAATTATGTCTTTAGTTTCTAATTGGAATTGGCCAGCAAGTCTTGCAGATCTTTAAAAAGGTCCAATCGCTGCCTTTCGATTTTCATTTTCTTCTTCTCAATGGCAACGAGCTCTTGATGCTTTATATCGTCTTTATGGGCTTTCTTCTTCGTCGCAGTTAGAAGAATGTTTGTTTTCGATGTTTCTTCATCGTCTGAACTGTTTTCTTCTGTCAGCGATGATGAGCCCAAAAGATTTCTTAGAGGAAAAACGCTGTGACTACGTCCGTATGCTTCATCGAACGCCATGTTGTGGCGTGTCATAAGTTTCTCAAATTTTTTTTTACATCCATGACATCGAAGGACCCCGGCTTCTTTTCAACTTTTAATTTCCATAAGCACCATCCTTCACGACGATTTTTTTTCTTTTTTCCCGAGTTGAATTCCTTTTCCATCTGAATCAATAGATTGGTTTTCGCCACATTCCACGCCGCTTCTTTTTCCCTTAAAAAAGTTAAATTTAACTGTGAAAACACATAAAAAATTTACAATAAAACCTACATTTCTAGCACTTTAAATTTTTTACCCGCAGCGCTTTCTGCAGTCAAAAAAGTATAGATGCATAATCTGCCAGACGCTGATGACGTTTATGAACATAATCTTCTGCAATTCATCTGGGCTTGTTCGATCAAAAATCTGACTTTATGAATATGTCTTACGCAGATCTAAAAGTACGTTAAATCGAAAAGAGATGCCACTTTATACCATGACAAGGCTAAGTTCGATCGAATTTTTCATTCATGAGTTTGTGGATCGCAACCGTGTTATGTGGATTGTGAATATTGTTTTAGTACAAGAATTTTCAATTCGCTGGAAAATTTTAGCACGTATGTTTTTCTTTTGATATCAATTGATGCTAATTTTTTGTTAAGACAAGTTGTTAGATTAATTGCAATGTACTAAAAAAACAAGTTCTAGCCTCGATATTAAATTTACGGAAGTTCACAATTGCAAAAATATTGTATGGAAAATATAGCAATTTTGAATTACTAATATTTTGAGTCCAAATTAAAAATATTCGTTTGTTACTCCCCTTTAAATATAATGCGCGATACAAATAATCATCAGGCTAGATTTTACAAACTCAAATTTTGCATATAAAAATACCCATTGTGACCTACAAACTTTTTAGTGTGAGTATTGGTAAGTCCTAACTCCCAATGCTTATTTTGTAGAACAAATTGGAAATTTGAACTCATAATTACAGTTGAATTCATTTCTTCGCAATTGACCCATTTTAGAATTCGCTCTCAAGTTAATAGCCCATTGGAGACCCTTACAAACAATATCTTCTCTTGGATTTAGCATTTTCCCTCAGCTGTATCCCTTCTTGCTTTCACAAACTGTTCGATGAGCTGCTGTTCTGTAATACCATCAGATCGGCTGTTGTTTGGTTTCAGAAATTGCAGAAAAAAAAAACTTCCCTCATGCGCTCAGCACTTTTCTATTTCAATAATAATAATCATGTTCACAATGACGACCGCCACTGGATGGTTGGCCAGCGGATTTTATGTTCAATTTGCCCAGAAATTGTTATTGTAAGCGGAATGTCAAAGCAATTTCACTTCCTGGCCACTGAACATAGCTTAACAGTTCACAGCTTTTTAATTAGCAGTTTAGCACCTCGTACACAATTTATCCAAAATTCTATAAATTGTCTATAAAGACTTTTTTTTTGTTCTACTCTGGTTTGGCATCCTTTTGTTTTGATGACGTTGGCAGGACTTGTTATTCCTATTTAGTTATATGAATGCGTGTGGTGGGCCAGTGACAGTAAGCGGGTGGAGATGCATCAAGTGGTCAACGGGTCGAACATCGAGCTACCACCCGTCACATTCGTTATTTATTCGATGTTAAATGTGAAATTTATTTATATGCAAGAATATAAAGCCGAAAATGCGTAAAAGGTATTTATTATTCGGATTCGGATTCCCTTGGTACGGATAGAGTTGGGATTTTCGCACTCTCTTCATGTCACCACCCATCCTTGAACTACGTGCCTTAGTTGGGTTCATTTTGTGTGTTTTTTTTATGCGAAGTATGGCTCTTGTTGGGACTGTGATGATTTGTTTTTTGTTTTTTTTTTTGTTTTTTTTTTTGTTTTTGTGGCTTTGCAAGTCAACGCGAATTTGTTTGTTTTTGTGCTGACAATGTAATTAAGTGTGATTATGCGAATGAAATCCCATTTGGACTGAATTGAATTGAAAGCGAGAATTTATTTGAATTACATCCCTAATATGTAAGGGATGGAAATTATGTGCGATGCAAATTGTTTTTATTTTTTATTTTTAGTATACGAGTATACAAGGATAATATGGGAGATTATTTTGTTGGACACAGTGCGTGTAAATTGCAAATTGGTTTGCATTATTGAAAAAAATAACAGAGAATGGTAAAAATGGTTGTAGTAGATAGGAAAAGTGTGAACTTTCGAGTAATTGTAAACATTATATGTAAGGAAAGTGTCAGTAGGTGGAAGAATCAGAAAAAAAAACTTTGGGAGAGTAGGTACCTACTCTTTTCATTATATTATTCTTTTGCAAACGACTGACAAACTTCTAGAAATGAAACTAACATTGACAAACACTTCAAAAATATTAACTTATAGAAGTTATTAAGTAAGTGATTGCATTTCATGTCAAATTAGTGGAGAAACGTGCCCAAAATAGACCCAAAACGTGTCACAAAATATGGCATAAGAACATCGAATTAATGGTAGAATGTGTTAAGATACGTACAGTAGAATCTCGGCTCGGATACATGAACGGTTCCAAAGATAAACGAATATCTCTCCGCCAAAATTCTATACCATTTAGCAGTTTTTGGAGAAAAAACATATAAACAAAAAATATGTCAAATAAACAGTCAGAAATGATTCTAAAACGCGCTCAGAACTATTTCAGAAACGAGTTTAAAACCGCATCAAAAAAATCTTCTAAAATGCATTAAAAAATCGTATTTACGAACAAGTTCAAAAACATTCCAAATTAATACTCAAAAATCTGACCAAAAATGGGTCAGAAAACGACACAAAAATGTGATCACAAACAAAAAGCGTAAAAAAAACTCGGCAAAGAAAATGTTCAAAACAGGTCAGAAAAGTGTGTAAACCGCTTGAAAAAAGCATCTCAGAATGCATTAAATATGTATACAAAAAAAGAAGCGTTAAAAACCGCTTTAAGAAATGAGTCCACAGTGCGTCAGAAGACGAATTAAAAAATGCGTAAAATGCGTCCAAAAAAAATTCAACGCAACTCGTCAACTCGCAACTTACAATTTCGAAATTTATTATCATAGGTACATAGGAGAAAAAAATAACTCCAACTTTTAGCGTAAAAAGTATGATGATACACTCATAAAAAAATTGTAATACCAACGATTTGCGTTGGTTAAAATGAACCCAAATATTAAAATTTTTGACTTTAGAATTATATTTTTGGCAATATTCAATGAGAATTGTTATGTAAAGCATATTATTCTTAGGGCCGGTCTGTTCAAAGCTGGTTAATTCCTTGGTTGGGTTACCATAGATTTAGGTTAACCAATGATTATAAATCCGTGATAACCAATGAGTGTTTGTTGAGCGTTTTTTCACTTCGGTCACCAAACCATAGCTTTCCAACAAATCGTTCCATTTTTCCAATTTATTTGTCAATTCAGTGATTGACGGAATCCTTGGTTAATTTTTTGTTTTTTGTTTTTGGGTCCTTTTGTTATAAATAAATAATTTGTTTAGGTAGATCTTTTAGGCATGTAGGTAGTATTCAGTTTTAGTTATCTTATGTGGTTTTCGATTGGTCTTCTTCATATTTGCTCTCAGGTTTCAGATTTCGTGTGCCTATCGAACATGAAAACCTGATGAAAATGTCACTTGCTCTTTTTTGTGTTGATATTCGTGCGATTTGAATATGTGTTTGTGTAGTCTTCGACACTCAAGCGATTTCTTTTAAATCCAAAACCAATACCCAATAAATTTTGTAACAATATTTCCTCTAATGCGTGTGCTTTGTTGGCTTAAAATGTTGAAAATAATCCTTATTCATCGTTCAATTGACTGGTTTGTAGTGTATTCTATATATTATGTGCCAGTTGCAAACGTCAACAAATCCGATGTAAGAAGTTTTATGGGTTTTCTCCATCTTTTGCATTATACATTAACATTATATTCGTTCATTATATTCTTTGTCTTTTTCTTTTTGTTTGCAAAATATTTTAGTGTAGCATATACGTCAAAATGAATACATACGTAGTCCCAAAAAAATCTTGAACAAACGAAATAACAGAAAATCAGTGGTTAAATCTAATTAACCGACTAAAATCGGCCGGTTATCGATTTCTCTGGTTAACTAACCAAACCACTGATTCTCTGGTTAATATTTTCCTGAACAAACGCATTCGCTGGTTACCAGCTGGAATAACCTCCGATTTAAGATAACCAAGAATGAACAAACCGGGCCTTAATCTGATTATTTGATTCTTGAAAACAAGTTCTTTTTATAAGAAACTATTGTTAAAGCAAGAACTATTTCTACAACCTTTTTTTCGAGTGTATGTATATAGAAATTAAGAGTTATTCGTAGTCACCGCTGCTTAGCCCGAGGCACTTTACCAGGCGTTCCAAGGTTCGATGGTAAAAGGGCAGATATATCTTCTTGTCGGAACTACAACAACCTCCCAGTCAAAAAGAATTTCCGGAGGCCAAATTTGCTGCAAACCGTCAGAAAATGATCCGTGTCGTCGAATTGCCAATTGTGCAAGTTGTGCTGAACAGCCACACGTCAAAAAAGCACGTTTTTCAGGAGATTTGGATTTGTCCATGAAAATCAACGGAAATCGCAATTCTTAAGCATCCCTTATGTCACTCGCCTCGCACCGCTTCCAAGTTCCAACCCACCAACCATCGACCACTTCTCTAATGTAAGTCACACATAAATCAAAATTTTCAACACTTAAAAGCATCGAAACGAGGTATTTAATAACAAATGGATACGCTTGCCGACCAATAACCCGTAACATGAAAACGTGCGCTTTTGGCTTTTATTGCCGGTCCACCGTCATCCCATCCATATTTACAAACACACACCTAGCACAGCTGCTTCCTAAGTAAACAGACCAAGACCACCCATGGTCGATTCCCTATCAGGTGCCGATATTTCATCTTCTTCCGCTAATAGTATTAACTTGTAAATCTTTCTTTCACTCATTTTCGTCTTCTCGGGCTGTTAAGTTGTTCCCCTTACCAAGTAGCAATCTAGCACGCCACTTGCTCCTCTCCATCGATGAAGAGAACTTTGATTTTTATTTATGAGTCAAGTTTTCAGATTAAAAGCATTTTTTCTTCCAAAGTTTTCTATAAATTTGTTTTTTTTGTTTGTTTTCTGCTTGGTCCGTTTTTCAAAAGTTGTTTTTCCCTCTTTGGAAATTCTTTCCCATTTTTTGTCGCTTCTCGATATACGCTCTCTGTCTTCAAAGTAAAACTCTTGTCGTATTCTTTTCTGTTAGTCATATGTATATGCGCTCTGTTCTTCTGTGGCCTGGTGTACTGTGTTATGTGCGAGATGTTATTAAGAGTGTATACTGCATGAAAGCTCCTTTGTACTGCCGAGAATGACCCATAAATCCTGATGTATGGCAGACAGTATAATAAATTGGTTACCAACCAACGTTAGCTAGGATTTTATGCGGATCTAATTTCTTTTGTTAAAAAAAAATCGAAACAAACGCTAGATATTACGTGTGTGTGCGTTGAGATTGTACTTTTTTACGGTCCGCACACTTCTGTCGATGCGCTTCAAGGAAGAGACGATTTATTGGCGAATTTGATCCTTTTCAGTCGTTAAAATGCTGGCCGCGGCTCCCATGCCCCATACTGTTGCTGTTGCTGTTACTCGTTGGCGGCGCTCTTTGGTGTTCGCTTGTTAGGTGAAGAGTGCATGCCTACGCTGATGGCCATCGTCCTCGATGCGTAAAGTTGGATCGGGCGGCAAAGACAGGATGAGGATAAAAGTTTCCACTCATTTTTCACTGAGTGATGAATTATGGGAAATTTGTTCCGCTGCTGTGGTGCTGCTGCTTCTGCTGGTGGTGCAAAGTGAAAAGTTTTTCGCTAAAAATGAGAAACAGTTAATTGAGTTGGTGAAGGTTTTCCGAGCTCAGATGATTTGTGGTCAAGGCGTCCTTTTTGCTGTCGGAAAATTGATTGCTAGGTACAGTCCGTTGTTGGACGACGCGACGGGTTGTAAATGTGTGTTAATGATGCCTTGGAATGGCCGTTGCTCGAGCAATTAAAATTTATTGCACAGTCGGATAATTAGTTTTCGAAGTATTAACATCGTAAAAGACTTGAATATATTCACAGGATCTTTTTATAATGTATCTCCCTTCATATAACATTAATGAAACGGAAAACGGTGACCAAACTTTTTCCACTTCAAATAATTACAAATAGGTACATTCAGACTACCTAGGACTACATGCGACAAGGACAACACGGAGCAATCACGGCTCCCATCCATTGTCCTCATACTAATTATAACTTTTTACATAATACAATACTACAAAAAAAAAAAAAACACCTCTACTCTCCCACCAATGCCACAATTCGCAGGAAAACCTTCAACGTACCAACTTCCAATAAAAAAATGTAAACCTCTAATCTGACAACGCAAAACAGAATTATCAAAGGCATTCCACGCCTTGAGAAATGCTTCTGAGTTGTACACTTCTTCTCTACTCTGCCTCGCACCTAAAGGAATTTCAAATTATCTCAAATGACCACCTGTTGAGACTTTGGAACTATTCCCCAGTCTGAGACTCAACACAATTGGTATCCATTTGAAATTCTTCTTCGTCCTCCTACCGCTGGTTGCTGCTTGTACTTTTATTTTCTTTTAAATTAAGTCTTCCTCTCTGCCTCAGATCGACTCAAATGATTTCGCCTCTATGGTGTCTCGTGTTCGCATAGACTTCCTTTTGGCCTTTGTATTGTTCGGAAGGAAACGGAAAAGTTGTCCGCCCTCCATCAGAGGAGAGAGAGATAGAGACTATTGGAGATTTCCTTGGAATGTGTTCGGTGATTTTAGCCAGTGGATCTATTGCCTTCGTTTCCGTCCTTTGCCTTGTCTCAAGTGGAATCTCAAATATTTTCCTTAAAACAATCGCTTAGTGGATTGTACGGAGGAGAATATCTTAGACGCTGGTTTTTGTTTTGTTTTCATTGGAAAAAAAGGCGAAAGCTTTAAGTTTCAACAATTCCTTAGCGCGGTTCATTTGAATTAAAATTACGGGATTGGAATAGGTACAGAATGATAATTAAATTGTTAAACGACCTGCTGCAATACTTTCGCGATGAAAATAATTTAGTTTCCGTTTCTAGCTGCAATTTTAAGTGGCAAATATGTAGGTAGATCAAGTCCATCATGAATACCTCTGATCAAATAGGTAAATTTTGAAAACATACACTCATTCCTGTATCTCGCATGTCGAAGCGCTTAATTGTTTTATTTTACAATGGAAAAAAATTCCTACACTCACCAATAAGAGCCATTATTAAAAATCAATATGGCGTGCTTTCCAATATTCCCGGCTAGAGTGCAATCAAACTCCCATCAACTCTAAACCAAAATCGTGCGCAATTATTTTCCCCTTTAAAATACATAATCATCTTGGTGAACTTTAACTTAGCGTTCAACGACGAGTAGCAAACTATAATCCACTTCTTAGGCCAATATACCCTGTCGCAACCCTTCCGTCAACTATGGTAATCTTTCATTCCGTAAGGGGACAGACCTCTCCCCCATGCATGCATGTTTAGCTTACCTTAAAACTTGAACCCGCATTCATTCCAGGACCATCAACTGTGAGCCTATAACCTCTGTGCACACCGCGCGCAAAACAATAGAACCGCGTATTACGATTACGAGTACATCGTACATCCCCACTAACATACGCGAAAATGAATGCAAAAAAGGAAAGTCAAAATGGAAAAAGGGAAAACGAGCAACAAAGAAGGAAACTTAATTAAAATCGCAACCTTGACGATTGAAAATGAAAACTGTGCACAAGCGGAAGAAATTTCCAACTTATTTGCATTCGGTGTGCTCCTGTGTTCCTGCGTTCTGCGCTGTTCTACCGGAGAGCATCAAAGACGCGAAACAAAAAGCCATGCTGCCGATGCCGAGCCGACACACAATGGGCCAAATAAATGAGAAAAGGGAATCAAAGAGTAGGTACGGCGCTCTTCACCAACGAGGATGGCTTTTCCACTTGACAGCCTCGAGCTATCCAAGAAATAAATATTACGTATATAGTCAAGTCGGCCGGCGGTGGCTCTGGTGGAGGCCTCTCTCAAAAAAGAAGAAAACCCGCACTCGCTCGCATAGAAACGCCATTGGAACTATACGGATACAGGAGACCATAAAAGGGTTCCAGTTCCAGCTCCATTAAAGCCAACTGCAGTCAGCCCAGAAAAGGAACTGAATCAAGTCCTCTTGGCCGGGTTAAATAAATTGTTTGTGCGACTGCCAGTCGTCGTCGTCGTTGTCGTCTTTGCCGCCGCCTTTGAGGATTTGGGTCGTCTAAGAAGAAGGACCCGCCATTCAGTGTGTTCTCTTTTTCTTTTTCAATTCATTTTATTTTATTTGAAGGTCTTTCTTTTTGCTTGCTGTTTCTGGCGCTTTGCATCCGGCGCGTTATCCTTTATGCTTGTTTAATTTGTTCTTTGTTGTGCCTTGAACTATACACAGCTATCAAACAGAGGGCTAAATATCACAACGGGTAGCGTGTTTATTTCGTAGAAAATCGCGAAAGGAGATTGTTAGAGAGAATGTGGATTATTTCAAGCGTGCATTTTTTAATTATACTGTGCCCGTTGTTACACCATAGACGAATCACCATCAGCAGTGGGTTGTGGCGACTGCTTTAGATCGCTTCTATTAAGGGAGTGGAAGGATTGTGTGTTCTTTTTGTTTGTCTGCTTGGCTAGCATCGCCGGATGGCTTTTTTTAATGTTCATCCGTTCCTCTGTTACGTTTTGAAACTAATGCACGCACAGTCTGACCAAAATGTATATAAAATGTGAACCTAAGAGGAACACACTCATTGGTGAGCTGGAACTTAGTTTGCACTAATTCGTTATCGTCAGTAGTCTGTTTTCTTGGCCTTATCAAAATCAAAACGGGACTACTATTCGCCTATAGTAAATATATTGGGCTTGAGCGACACCACCATCTGTCCTGCCTTTGCTCGCATCAGGTGGCGGATATTTGGGGCTGATGTGGTGAGTGCTGAACACATAAGCTTTTCATCACTGAAGCTCCTTCTCATCTTTCTTCGAAAGACGGGCAAACTAAGCACGATAATGTAAGGTTTCTGTTTGGCAGTACAATGAATCAGTAGTTGTGTGTGAGTGCTCCATCGGATAGTAACAGCCTCCGACAAAAAAAAAAAGACTGGGTCGCAGGAAATTTTCTTGATTAGTGCGAGTCTGACTGACTTTTAGAGTCTTCAGCAAATCGAAAATTGAGGACACACTAGTTTTCAAAACATGCATTTGACTCTAAGTTTGCATTTTGGTCAAAATCGTTATAGGTAGCTGTTTTCCGGTAAACTGAAAAAAACATAAATTTAAAAAAAAATTCCTTTTTTCAAAAATCCATTGTACGATAATATAGAGAAAAACTGAGTTTGCTATTAAGTTATAAATGACCACATTACCTCAGAAATTAATTTTTGTTACAATCGTATAGACCGTTTTCGAGATTCTTATGTCGAAATTTCAAAAGTAACGTTGTTCGAATTTTTAGCCAAAAACTGGGTACGCAGTCATGGTAAACTCACCTACTTAAGCTTAAATATCAATTTTGGTTGAAATCGTTTAATCCGTTTTCGATCAAATCTAACTGGTACTAAAATTTTATATAGGAAGTACCATTAATATTGAGGTTACCTTGCAAAAAAAAACACCTCCCGAGCTGTAAGCCCAAAAACTCCAAATCCGAGGTTTGAACGTAATCCGGGAAGCCGTTTAGGCTGTAGGCCTGTGGAAGGACGGACAGACAGACAGACGGACAGACCGGACAGAATTTTGCGACCCACTTTTTTGAGTTCCTCTATCATCGCAATAGCAGAATTGATTAATATCTCGAGTTGGAAATTTTGTACGAAAACAATATCTTTCTCTTCCTACGCAATGGAGAAAGCTAAAAAAAAATTTCGCCTTGTGTAAATTGGTAGCACGCTTTGTGACTACGAAAAACGGGATACATTAAAGACTTCTCTACCGTTTTGTTTTTCCATCATCTTCAATTGCTCTTTGACAACTTCACACCAAAAAGTCAACATGTGCTCTACGTATGCATCTCCAAAAGTCATTAACCCTCATTAACCTAGCCAAAGGAATAGCTGCATTCTTTTGACCAAGTAACCGAAGAGCTAACGACTTTGAATACCCTTCAAATCTTTTAAAGAACCAGTCCAACCGTGACATCTCAGGCCTGAATGTCTCCTTAACCCGGCTACGCATATTCTATTTATACCATACGCATGTCCTCCCTCTGTCAGGCTCTTCCAGCTATGATTAAGCACTCCTACCATTCAAATGCGAATCGCCTCGTCTATACCGGGCACTAAAAAAAAAAACTCATGTCAACTTCAAATTACTAGCACAATTTCTACTCCAAACACCACCCACCTTTGACGCGGTTGCGGCCACTTGATGCGATACACATCGCATCGACACAGCAAACAAGATTTACGAGGATCGCAAAAGGCGCTTCCGACACGCAGTGAATTCCACATTCAGTTAGGTATTCATTGCCTTATATTGCGCTCCTCCCTGATTCCATGTTTGAGATACGCCAAGTATCACAAAAAAAAGGAAATCCCTTGTGGAAAAAAACCCGCCAACTTATCGCAACGCAGAATCGAGTATCCTTTTCCAAGGAATTTGCATAACTCATAGAAGAAATCTCCTTTTGTTGTCACAATCACTGCTTGTTGAACAGAGTGCGTTTGAAAATGAAACCAAAAATCCAAGGATTATCACCTAGAGCGTGGTTTGGCTTTATTAAGTCGCTGTGCTTTGAGGGTTTCCATCATGCAATGTGTAGGCGTGAGAGTGCGAATCTGGAAATGGGACCTGATGTCTGATGGAGGCGCACTCTTTACACAGTCAATATGATTCAAAGTGAAATGGATTAGAATTAAAATTGAGCTGTTTTCGTATTTTTCCACATATGGGAGGTAAAGGAATGCAATGAGGCTAGAAAAAAAAACTCCCCTAACAATAATATACCTTCAGAGGTTGGGACATTTTTCTTCACACTCTTATTTAACCAGATTGAAACTCAGGGGAGTAAGGGTGCATAGTCTTGATTTGGCATCGTTTTTAAATTTCAAATATAGTTTGAATTTAAGCTTAATGCTTCAGTGTGATAAAAATTCGTCCGAAGCGAACTTTGAGGAGAACAATCCTTTACCGAGACTGCAGCCATTGGGAGTTCTAAGAAAGTAGATTCGCTTCTATGAACCGTCATCTCTCCGAAAAATACCCAGTACAGATATAGTAGATACTTGCAAGGCAGACTCTGAGTAGAACGAGATAAAGCCGAGACAGCATCCATTTAAAGTCACCCAACAACGAACGCTTAAAAGTACGGACAATCTTTTTCTTTGGTAATGAAAAACCATATGTTGAATATAAGACTCGTCTGCAAAATTACTAATGAAGGTTAGCATGTGTGTATAGCACAACCGCCAAGAAATGATAGCAATTATTATTTCACAAAGTCCCTGTGGGTGCAGCAACCCAAGGGTGTAGTAATCCAATCGGGGGATAGTTTTACTTGACAGGCCGCAGCTACGGTTTTACGAAGGTTAATCGAGTGAGGGGATGATAGCATATGGTCTGCAAAAATACAAGCAAAAAAAACATCATACGTTGACGGAATTTAGTCGACATCACATCCAATAAATTTCGACAAAATATCCCAATGGATTGTGGTCAGGAGACACTCTCTGGCTTGAGAGACAAATTTTGTACATGTAACTTATTGTTTTTCCTTTTCTCATTTGGATGGAAGTTTCTCTTACAGATTCATTGTGGTTGAGGGCTTATCTTTCTAGTAAAATCGACTTTTCAAATTGGCTCAACAAAATATTGCAAGTACCTACCTATTGCCCTCGAAATACCTATAATGCTCATTTGGGTCGGATAATCGTCAGCCTCCCATGATTTTGATGGTTTGGAAGCGAGTTAGGGGATATGATTGTATATGTGCAGTTATGTGATTATCACCTCGTAGGATTTTTTTTGCATTCAAAGCATCTATTTGGTCGATTTTCAAATAACGCCTTGCAAACGCAAAAGTTCTTTCCTTATGGAGCCTTTAGCTACGGTGGACACAGGAGTGCACTATACGTAAAGCTGATTTATTAAATTGTTCCTTGGAACTGGAAAGAGCAATGAAACCAAGAGCACTTGTGCCAAAATTAAGGAAAATAAATTGTTTTACAAAAGCTTTTTTGTCTGCAGGAGATGCCATGTTGCCAGAGAAAGTTGGTTTTCCATAGAATGCACTTCCTTAAATAAAGTCGGAGTGGCCACACCTCTGGAGTACTTGTCCATCATCTTAAAATGCGCAATTCGAAAGGACATTCTTGCAACAAAGGGATCATTTATAGTGAGAATTCTATTCTAGCTTCCATCACACTACTTAACCTCAATCTGCAATCTTATGCTACTCCAATAGGCTATTGAAATTAGTTACTGAGTGCAGATTGCAGTCGATTATACTATCCCATTCAAACACTTAAACGTTCCCCTATTGCATACCTTTCAGCACTACCCCCTAAACGCCAATTAAAGCATTTATAGAATCGCTTTCAAACTCCGAAGCGACGAAACACATTTTTTTATAATTATCCAGCATATTAGTCGTTGGGGAGTTCTCTTGCAGAAACGGTTCATAAAATGACAAATGCAGCTCAAAAATAAAACCACCTACACATTGAAGGTGTACACTGTACGTACGTAACTACTATTGTCATGATTACACATAGAGAAGTGTAACAAGTAGAGGGAACAAGAGTATCATTGTTGTTACTGCTCTTTTCTTCGCTGCACATCCTGCAAAAATAAAATAAAATATATACTTATAATGTGTGCATGTGGTTCATTGCCATCATTTCCTACAAAGGAAGAAAAATTCCACCCAAGGAGACAAGAAGACAAAACGAAATAAAAGGGCAACAGAAAAAAAAAAACAATACCAACTGAAAACAAAAATAATTCACACCATAAAAATGAAGGCAAGCTCAGTGTTATTGTAATATTATGCACCCAGGTACAGTAACAGTACATACGAGTATGAATAGAAGGGAGTAAGAATACGCCACTTTTAACTATCCCTCCCTCCTGCGCCATTAAGGAGTTGAAAGTCAGGGATAAACAAAATTTATGTAAACTTTTTTGTTTAGTGCCCAGCCATCCGCACTGTGAAGCTTTTTACCACCCATCGGGTGTGGATGCGTAAAAAATTCATTTTTATAGCATGATTCCTCCGGTTGAAGGAGCAGAAAAAAAAAAATAAAAAAAAAAACAGCGAGCATTTGTTTTCTTTAAAATTTTATGGGGGAAATTAGTTTATTGTTTGTGCTCATCATAAAGGTGTTAGGTGTCAAAATAAAAAAAGCATTTGATAGCTGCATGAAATGAAATTTTTTTTGTCGGCAAATTACCCGGGCGGGCTTTTGCAATTTTTATTATTTCAATTGATAAAAATGTTATGAGATCAGTGTGAAGTATTTTAAGAACAAACGACTTATTGGCAGAGCGTAATGGTGGGATTTTAGCAGAAAAGAAAAAGAATTAAATATTTATTTGTTTAGTTTATTTATTTATTTATTTTTTTCATCTACAAGGCAAATAACCTTCACAGATGCTTGGAGCATAGAATGGTAAACTAAAAAGGAGCTTACTACAATAAATTCTATAAGAGACAATATCCTTTAGAAACACCAAGGACTGCATCTTTCTCCTTACAACGAGAGAGAACTTTATACGGAGGCAGTTCACAACCACTATTGAATCGAAAATAACTCCAAGATCATTAATCTCGGATGCTCTATAATAAAAGGAACATTCCCAGCCACATACGAATGAATCAACGGACTGTGTGAACGAGAAATCGAGCAAACTTTACATTTAGACAGACTGAGCTCCAAGTCGTTTTCAGAACATCATCGCAAAAAAATAGGTCAATCTCGTGTTGAAATAATTAGCAACCCCGAAAAGTTGGAGACTTTAAAAAACATTTTGAAATCATCTGCAAATAAAAGATATTTACACTTTTTGAATAACTTAGAGATTTCATTCACATACCTATAGTAAAAATAGCAACGGACCTAAATGGCTTCCCTGAGGAACACCTGAAGTTGCGGTTACCTTCGAAAGAAAACCATCGACTTCAACGATGAGTTTCCTATTGAGAAGGTAAGAAGAAAGCCAATTTAAGATATTTTAATGAAACCCAAGTTTCGCTAACTTTCGTATCAATAAAACAGTGATTGATTCTGTCGAAAACTTTTACGAAGTCAGTAAATAACACATCGACCTGCACACCTTCCATCGAATTCAAACAAAATTTGGAGAAAAGGACTAAGCTGGTCACTGTAGGGCGACCGGTCACGAAACCATGCTGCATAGAGCATAGGCGATATAGGCTCCTTCACAATAAAGTATTATTATCTTTAGCGATACTTGGGATAACTGATAGTTTTCTAAAAGGCCTGTAGTTTTCTACTAGGGGTTTCTGGCCACTCTTTTGAATGGGCGATATAAAGGCAATCTTCCACTCATTCAGAAAGACACCAGAAGAAAGTAAAAGATTAAACATCGATTTAAGAGGGAGACAAAGAGTAGACGAGCAGTTCTTTAAGAGAGTGGGATGAAGCAGATCAGGATCAGCACCTTTGTTGATGTCTAAATTTTTTAGAAGAAGAAGAAGGTCCTCATCAGAGAGCTCCGGAACACCAACATCACAACATCAGTAATGGTAGTGATATGGCTAGAGTTGAAGTTTTTTGCATTAATAGCAGGTTCTAGTTAGAGGCGAAGAATTTAGCAAACAGTTCGCTGGTAGATTCGTTCCTGTTCGATACCTCGTTCTCAAACATCATTTCTTTTGGAAAACCAAACGATTTACGTTTCGAGTTATAATGACCTAACCTACTGTTAGCGATTCAATAGATGAAATATAGCTTCGATGGAGAAATCTATTCCTTTCTCAGGCGAAGAAAATTTTCCCTATCAGCACAAGAACCAGATATTATCAGTTTCTTAAAAAAAATAGTTTTAAATAGCTGTGATAAGCGAATATACGAACTGTAATTGGGTCTTACATTGTTGCACAAACTCACGTCGCTTATAAGAGGAAAATAGTTAAAAAATTAACTTATTCGTCTTGACCGCGTTAGGGTCTCCGTGTACCTATAGGTGATCTTTCAACTGTTGAAAATAGCCTATTTTACCTCTAATTTATCAATCGCTCTGGTTTTGGTAACAAATTATATTACTCGAGTCACAACAGTCTTTTGAGAGCCGCTTTGATACCATCATACATTAGACCAGGAACTAGGGGCCAAATTACCGCATCCGTGAGCGAGTCATACGTCACTGAATTTCGCGGATTTTACAAGCAAAACAATAACAAATTTAGTCAAGTATTACTCCTTACTTGATCACGGATGTGGTTATTCAACCCCAGGTATAAGGCGTTGAGCCGAGAGATGAATGCATCCAGACAAACATTTATAACGAGTTGGTTGGACAAACATAAGAGAAAGAAACATTTGAGTTTAATGCGATGAATTTGAAATTACAGCGATGCGAGCGTATAGTCTACCACCAGAACCACGATAAGACTTTATCATTTACGAAATTTTAAATAAATGTGTTTTCCTCGACCTATAATTGGTTAATATTTACCAAACGTCATCTTGATCAATGACTAGAATTGATTGCCATTTTTCGCTCGCGAACATCTTAGCAGATACTTAACGAGGGACAACTCTTCCCAATAGGTTTTTAAAGGGGCTGAGTAGCAGGGTCCTATGTCGAGATTCTGTGCAAGACCCTGCTCATCCAAGTCCTTCTTTATGGCACTTCAGAGTGGTGGACTTTATCGGAAACGGATGGAGATATCCTCTATCGCCTCGAGGGAACAAGTCGCAGTAAAGTGGAGAATGAGACTAAACATCAACACAAATCTTCAAGGTATATACAAACCTGGTTCAGAACCGACACCATTGGAACGAACTTTTCAATGGGCTTATTATCAGTTATCACAATGAACAAACGAGAGTATTTCTGTAGATATAACAGTTTTCTCCTGCCATTAGCGACAGTGCCAACAATCCAAAAGCCTTCTTTCCATAATCATATTAAAATTGATCTGCCTCAGTCTTTTCGCCTTATATCTTTACACTCTGTCTCACGAAATATAGTATACATCTGACTTAAGTGCTACTATTGTGTACATAACCCCTACTTCTGTCTGCGAAAGTTCCTGACCCAAATCAATTTGTCTCCACCGCACAGCCCATTTATCTACAAAATCAATTTTTTTTTGTTTCAAATTAACCTTCACCCGCTTTCAAGGATTCAATATAAGGATTTGTCATTGAAAAGCAAGCCAAACCTCCATTGTGTTTGTATCGTGCCCCCAAGGATAACCATCAACCATTTGCTCCTTTACCCATTGTCACCTTACAGTACTTATCCATAGAAAAAGCATCCTAAGCAGAAAAACACAATCTGCGAGCTGCCACCACCACAACGATGCCAAGCCCGACACCATGAATACCATCACAAGGAATTATGAAAACAAAAATCAATTACTTAAGCCTGGTTGCAGACAAAAACAGAAAAATAACACTACCAACCTGGCAAGGACAAAAGGACACAACACCATGATAGCGAGGCGAGGAAGGAAGCTTCACGAAACTGCTTCCCAACGAGATGCCACTATAAAACACTGTGAGAGGTATTTAGCAGATCGCGATACTGCGTCGAGCCAAGGTAAACAACTAGTATAAAGGATGAGCACACGATGAAGTTGGCAGCGACAATACCGGCAGCCGAGGGCTTAGAAGAAAAAGAAACGGATATGATAAAGTTTGAAAATTCCTTCGAATGGATTCTTACTTGAGTACACTCATCCCCTCCGCGCCGCGCCGGTTGCTATATGAATAATAAAAAAAAAAAAACAAGAAACTTCGAACTTTCGACAAAGAATAGAACGAAAGGGGGAGAAGAAAAAATTAACAAAACTTTTCGAGAACAATAGAATGGCCATTTCACTCACCGCCCGCCGCCCCCTCACACTCCCCGGGGAAGTGGAAGTGTTGAATCCTCGGAAAAACTTCGTAATAAACACAACGTTATTCTCTGTTGGCTTTTTTTTATCGCTCGGTGTACTTCGCGTGCTTTATCTCTGTACCAAGATTGAAAATGGAGGTGGGGAGTTGCGAAAAATAAGGCTGGCATCGTTCCTCTTCGGAAGCAACTCTTCCACTTGACGACGCTGTGACAACTTCATTTAGCACAAGGGGTAGAGGTGGATGAAAGAATGTTATGCATGCCCCGCTTAATACAAACAAGAACAGGATACGCTTCCGAAGAATAGGGCGAACAAAAAAGGAACTCATTGCGAGATGAAAGGCAAATAAAGGACAACAAACAATAAACACCAAGGTACGGAAACATAAGTGAAACTTTCATCAGCATGGAATAATGATCATGGAAATAGAGCAGAACGAGGCAGAACAGCAAAGGGGCACAAAAAATCACTAACTATGACATGCCTGCAAAGTTCAAGAGCGGATACGGTTCGGATGAACAATTGAACAGGGCATGGGAAAACCCTCGCAAATCCTTATCAGCTTTTGTTTTCCTAATGAGGAAATACGGACTTATCTGGTGGAATGGATCACCATCATGGGAAGGTGTAGAGGGAAGTACGGAAAAAAATTGGAAACAACGTAGTCGTATGAATAAAAGCTGGCATTTGCTTTGAGCAAAAGGTTGTAGCAAAGTAAAAGCTTTTTTTCAGGTACAACTATGAATTACCGAAGGGTTTTTGAGTCAGCCTAAAAGCCTGGATCTCCTATACCTACCACAGAAATCGAAAATTGAGGACACAATAGCTTTGAAAACATTCATTTCACTCTAAGTTTGCAATTTGGTCAGAATCGTTATCGCCATTTTCCGGTAAACTGAAAAAACTAAATTAAAATGAAAACTTTTTTAAAAATCCATTGTACGATAATATAGAGAAAAACTGAGTTTGCTAATAGATAAGTTATGACCACATTACCTTAGAAATAAATTCTCGTTCCAATCGTATAGACCGTTTTGGAGATACATATGTCGAAATTTCGAAAGTACCGTTGTTCGAATTTTTAGCCAAAAATTGGGTACACAGTCATGGTAACCTCACCTACTTAAGCTTAAATATCAATTTTGGTTGAAATCGTTATAGCCATTTTCGATCAAATCAAACTGGTACGAAAATTTTATATGAGATATTGAGGTGACCTTGCAAAAAAAAAAACACCTGCCAGAAACTCCAAATCCGAGGTTTGAACGTAATCCGGAAAGCCGTTTAGGCTGTAGGGGTCTGGAAGGACGGGCAGACCGGACAGAATTTTTGAGTTCCTCTATCAACGTAATATCAGAATTGGTTAATATCTCGAGTTCGAAATTTTTTACGAAAACAATATCTTTGTACGAAAACAATATCTTTCTCTTACTACGTAATCGAGAAAGTTAAAAAGTACAGCATTAGAGAAACGGTACCAATAATCAATAAAAAACCGCCACATTTCCTAGTGCGAAAACTTTTGCAGAAAAGTCATTGTCAGATAATTGCCAGACCGCCATCTGACGATGAAACTGCCAGGTATCTGCCAATCGTCTGAACACCCAATTTTATCATTGTCATACCATTGCCAGACGTTGGAGACATTTGCAGATGTGCTGTGGTTGCGACAACTGGGAATTTTTCATTTGTAGACAACTATTTTCCATAATTTAAACGAGGTGTTATTTTCTTTGCATTTTTCTGTAGATGTACGTGGACGAAAAAGTCAATATTACAACGAAAATGATCTACGAAATTTAATAGCGCTTTCCTTTTTTAATGATACTTTAAAAATGATCTAGAAATGTTAATGATGATTTCTATTCACTTTTTGTTTTAGGTATATTTTATATTTTCCGTTTTATGATGCTTGTAAAAGTGTCTGGAAATGTTTATGATATGTCAAGGTTCGTAAATTTGGTAGCAACGGAATTCAAGGCCTCTGGTGTTCTCGGCGGCGTCTAGAACTCAAATTGTGCTTTGTGTATGTGCACATTAAATTAGGTAATGAAATAATTTTCCTGAAGATATTTATCCATGAGCACTTTGTAGATTGCATCCAGAACATCTGGAATAATTGACGAGATCGTTGACGAAGGAGTGCGGAACAGGGACTGAAAGTGTTCCAAGGGGCACAATTTTCTGTACTTTTTATAGGCACACTTTCCATTAATTTGTAATACTACTTCACGATTGATTTACGAGTTGGTATGCTCCTACTCCCAGTCACTTTCTAGCTCTGCAGTTTTGATTAGAGTAACAAAGCCGAATCTTTTCTCACTCACTCAAGTGCCTCTATCTCTTTACAAATCCTCTCCAACTAACAATACGTATATTCAAAAACTTGGTAACCTATCAACTAATACTTTCATGGCATATAAGGTAATTGGACTTTTTAGGAATCCGTATACTTGAATACGTATTGAGACTTCGGTCGAATTGATCTCTGCTCGACTAAAAGTCACGGTCAAAGGAGGGATAAAAACAGTGCTCCTACCTTATTTCTCAACCAAGCAGATTTCCTAGAAGTGTCTGCTAAATGAAGTGCATAATCCCACCAATTAGTTGCAAACTTTAAATCACTTCCAGGGAACAGCAAAAGTAGTTCTATCAAATCCATACTGGGGTACGCAAACAATACAAGTCAACTTCTCGAATGAAGCGCTTGTAAAGTTTTTCTGTATTGAAATTCGTTTTCAAAGAGCACACGTCATTCAACTGGAAAGTCGAAACGATATCCAAAGAGCTCTTGCAAATTCTGTTCAAGTCCTTTGCGGCACCTCTCGCACCATTTCGTTTTAAACGCGCTACATTAATAAGTGGCTTTTGCAGATCGTTACCGTTTCGAGTAACTTATCTACCACAAAGCTGTTGGTTTAGCGAAATTGTTTCCTCGCAACTTGTCTCGAAGCTTCGTTTTCAATATTCTCACAGTTGCGTTGAGGACGGCACTAAATTACTATAATCCTTTTGTCAATGCGTGCATATTTTGTGCGTTTGAATAGGTGCTGTCTGTTATATAAATGTGCATGCCACAATGTCCCAAAACTGTTTCTTTTCTTTTGATTTCCTTTTGATTTACTTGAAATCGAGAGAGCAATGAGTCAATATTAACGGCACCCTCAGCGACTTTCGTACTTTAAAAAATGCTGTCCCTGGTGTCCGCTTTTATTTTCAATAGGTATTTAGTTAGTTCTTTATTTAATCTTACGTTGAACGGTGCCACAACTGTCTTTGCTGACGATATTGTCTTCAGGTATAACTGTACCTATTTAATACCATAACGCAGATTGAAGAAGATCTTGAATATTTAAGAGTTGGGTTCTCTGCTCATAAGTTAATTATTAGTGAGAAGATTAAGCTAATGCCTTTAAAGATATCCAGCAATGTCATGTTTGTTTACAACCTTTATTTCCATTGTTAAAGGTTCTGCCTACCTTTGCATAAATACGGTTGAAATAATTTTATCGATAGCACGCAATGCCCAACAAACTGTTTTAGGATTGAGACAGTGCAACACTAAAAATATCTTGGAGTCTAAATAGACCTTGACTTATATTGGAAAGATCATATACAAACTGTAAAATCGCATTTGAACTTGGTGGATCGAAAAATGTACCTAATTACTGTTTACTCAAAACATGTTCTAACCCTAATATTGGTCTTGCACATTCAAAGTTGATATATGGCATCACTAGTGGGGGTGGATCATACTAACTCATTTGAAACACTTAATAAGAATTATTTGCAAAAGAAATCGATTAGGTCACTATTTAAAACGTTACGAATTTTACCAATGAGACATTTTTGTGTTTTCAAAGTTTTGAGAGAGTTCTTTAAACAAAGCACAAACTCTCAAACCTACTGCTGCCGTATCGCACACAAAACCCATCTTGCTCACTTTTATACTTCTACTGCCCCGACCAGTTTCAATTAATTACCATTACTTTGAGTTATCATTCGTTTTTGAAAAATGTTAATTATTCTAGTAGTTCTCGTCATTATTATTATTACAAAACAAATTATTTTAAATAGTTTGCATTTCTTAATTTTACCTTCGAATACTTATATACATATTGTACTTACTGATGTTATGGCATTTCACACCGCGAAAAGTCTCGAAAGTTTCTACGAAAACATAAGTTTTCCCATGCATATTTCAGTTATCAAAACGAGTCGCCTAAGCTCGTTTTCCATTAAAACACCACCAAAACGACTTACAATCGTTGGGTTGTTGAAACAAACACATATTTTGCAATATTCAGCAAATACAGCAAAATGGCTGACCGAACAAATGTCACAACTCACAAATTAAAATCATTTTCCACAATTAATTGTTGTTGAAATGCACTAAATTCATTTTGTTTATTAATTAATGCGATCGAAATTTGTAACCAAAAAAGTTTGCACCGACGTTTAACGACTAGTGTCTCACAGCTGATTGATACGTCAAACGAAAACTATTTGTTGGTCGGTGTGAATGCATCGACGAGTTTTCGAGGAGAACACGGTTTTCGGCTTGGTGTGAAAAGCCTTTTACCATACATCAGATTATTCTTATTTTTTTTAGACATGAATTTAACTTACGTGTCATTCAACACTTACCTACTTTGTTAGTCAAAAAATGAACACTTTCTATACTTTTAAAAATAAGTATCATTATACATCATACTCTGGTACTACTTGGAATGAATAAAAATGATTAATAATAATCATAATACGTATGTACTTGTGTGCGCACCGCAGGAAAACCAATAAAACCTGATCCGCAACAGTGGCAGCGTGCCTTTTTATCGAAAATCTAACCTACATAGTCACGTGCAAAAACAATGCTTTTCTGCAGTTTTCTATGCTCACACCCGCCCCGAAGATGGATGAACAAAAGCACCATGCTATGACACCAAAGTATCACAAGTCGCTCGCACGAAATCCCTTTTACCTGTTATCGGGTTAAGCAAATGAAGGATGCTGGCGTTTGGCTGAGGATGCCACACCGCTTGTACGCGGTAAATGTGAACTTGTATCCTGCTGATTCGCGAGGCATTAAATATTCATAAAACCATAAACAACGGAAGAAGATGAGAAGGTAAAAGGTTTATAATATATATAGTTGAGTACAACAGTCAACAGTGCTTTATAAAATCCTTTCGAAATATCCTGCGGTTTTAACTTTGAACAAACATTGTACATCCGGCCATGACATACGAGTATACGCTGTTGCTTTGCACCTCTCAGAGTATAAGCGAACGTTTTCATCGAGGATACGGCGCGGCTTAGAAATTCACTCTAAACTACTTAAGCGAAATGGTTACCCCCATTTCTGATACCTGGTGCATGGCAATGGCGTGGTGTTGTTTCAATGAAAATCATACCAACCAAGGTGAAGGTATATAATATATGGGGTCTGGGTGTTGTGTCACTTCTAAGAAATATAAATCAATTTAGTGAGAGCTGCGCTTGGGAGGAGATAATTCTCTTTAATTGATGATGATGGTTGGATCTTTATTCGCGAATGTACAGATTGAGGCATGTAAAAGCATATATCCGGAAAAATGATAATTTTAGTCGATTTCTAAGTCACGCTATATACCAAAGTCGCAGTTTTTAAAGAACTGTGCCAGGTAAGGACTTTACAAGACGTCTCCTTGCCACACAAAATTACCCAAAATGACCGCTCCAGAATTCTGAAAAGTCGCAAGAAAAGGGGCCAATGGGCAAAAAAGTGACATTTCTGAGTCTTTTCCTCAAAATTATAATTTTTGAACCATATTTGATGAGTTGAGTGAAAGAGTTCTTAAGGCGATTTGAAGACGAAAATATTAAACTAAATTTTGCTTTTGTGTTTTTACCCACTTTTTTCCGTTTTTGTTTAATGTTCTTAATTTATTTAGGAATCTCATTAGGCAATGTAAAAAAAATGCAAAGTGGTTTTTAGGGTGATTTGAAGAAAAGAAATTTTAATCCTCAGAAACAATGTTTTGAATACATATTTCTGTGTTGTCAACGTTCTGCATTGTAATTTTCATTTCTTGCATCTGGAATTCTTAGCAGAGCTGTGAAAGGCATTTTTCAAAAATAGCCAAACCTAAAAGTTGGATTAGGGGCTAAGTTATAGCAGCACGAGAATAAATGACTAAGCAAATCAAAAGCAAATAAATAAGTGTTTCTTATTTTTTTTTATTTTTTTTAATCCATTTGTGGGAACTTATTAACTAAAGATTTGTAATGCGATTTATACTTTGAAGTGCACTCCATTTCGAAGCCAGTGACACCACTTATCCCTAAGGATACCTTACCTAATCCCAAATAATCAGCAAGCTTCATTTTTATTCATCATCCAACCCCACGCTGTTTATGCCCCCAAAAGTCCTGTCAACTTCTTTCAAATGTTTTCTTGTCCATGAATTTATGCGACTTCCGTTGTACACACAAATTCCTGCATCAACCAGAATCCTAACACTGCTCTCCTCTCGAACTAATTTCGCATCACTTCTTTATTTGTATTTACCTTTATCAGGTAAAAGGGCGAAGCAACATCTCTGTTGAGAGTCCTCTCCTTGTTGGCCATAACTTTGCACATTCTCCGTGGAATTCCTTCCAATTTACACTCTTCATAGCTCACACAGCTCTTGCTTAGTTTCTGCATCCCTAATTATTCCACTTCATTTTCATCTCCTCAAAACAATTACAGTACAAAAAAAAAACGAAACGAAATCGGGCCGTAGGATGCCAAAGTTACTGAACACTCGGCGACAAGTAAAACTTTAATTAATGTTATTCGTGACACTTTAACAGTTAAGCGGATGAAATAATTCGCCTTTAACAAATTTAATTAAAGTACGAAATGCAAAACTTACCCGCTTTTCCAGGGGTGAAAGTGTGTCTTGGAAGTGCGTCGCTGTTGGTGCTTCTGGCAGGTGGTCCCAGCTCCTGCCACCGGGTTTGATGACTGAGCTGTTACCAGCGGCAGATAAGATGTTCCAAAGACTTGCGGACCGTTGAACGCAGCTGGACTCAACATCGTCTGTGACAGGTTATCAGCTCTGATGAGTTCACCTTTCAGTTATAATAATGGTTCGTGAACGGGGTCCGGTGTGGGGATCGACAGATTGAAATGAGACAAAATGTGACTGGCGCGGTGCTAACTGGATGGAGGGAGTGATTAATTGATTCGGGCGAAACACATTGTTAAATGTTTGCAAATTGGCTTTAATCTCAGTTTGGCGAACAATTAGGACTGGATGTTTGACTTGGCATTGTGTTATGCTTTCGTAGAAGTTGACAATAGCAATTATTTTGCAGAAATTGCTTCCGTGTCTGAGGTGAGGTGTGAAAAATCTCAGTAAAAAATATGAGACAATTCAGCGGAGGACGATGGGTTTTCATTTTTTTTAATAGAAATGAAAATCAAAAACTCTTCAAATGCTGTGCTGAGGCAAGAAAAAATAAATCTTAAGGAGAACGCCCAGGTATAGACTTTTATGGAAACGTATGTCAAACGGGACAGCTCGCATGATTCTGAGCTTAGTAGATTAAGCAGCTATCTCGATTGGATACCATGTTTTCCTACCCTCGTAGACATTCTGTATCAACCTTGATCGCTTTTGAAAGGCACTATGCGCTTCCTTTCCTTTTATGGCTTACAAACCATTTGCTCAGCGGTATGTGTTGTGTACCAACCTTAAGGAACATTACTCTTTTCTTGGTCTTGTACGAATGTTTTATTCAATAAGAGATTACAATATGATTGCTGCAGCATAGGTTAGGCCTCCGATTAATCTCATGTGCTCCGGCTGGCCACAGAGCAATACACAGGTTGATGTGTCTCCTATTGGGCATCTATTACTAGAATGCCATATTTACACTAGCTTATGCTTTCTCCTAGAATGATATATGCCACAAATTATTGCAACCTTTCGTGTGGTTTTAGGCAGCCACCCTCGAGTGCACCTCACAATTTAGACCAATTTCTTGTGAAATATATATTTTGTTTAACATTCCATTATTCAGAGGCCCCCCACCACTTATGTGTGACCGCATGCGACATCATGATGTGTCTGTGTGTGTGCAAAAACCGATTGCATAATTTAGTACAAATTGTGGTATCGGCAATGCTCGTTGAAGCGATTCCTTGCACTCCCACACGCACTTACTCACTCACTTGAGGCAGTCGGTCATCCTTGGCCAAATGCAACTCCATTACGTTCCGCTCCAAATCAAGTTCGCATACAATTCCCTGCACTTGTTCTATAATCTGGATCAATTCTGTGGCACTAATATCCTCTTCAAATATCCACAAATCAAATGGTCACACATTTTACTCTGCCCACCTACATGCTACTGATGCTGACGGAGTTCTCACTATGCAGTATACCTCTATTCTTACATAGCTGGAGCCTATATGAATCTGCTGGAACGGTGTCACCGAAAACTGGCAAAGCCTCCTTCAGGTGGTGCACTCCTCCCTGCTCATCTCACAGACCGACCATCAGTATTTGGTATCATTGCCTTGTTTATGAATCTCTGGAGGAGCATAGAGCTTTTTAGCTCCAACCACTGGCCTTGGAGTACGGGATCAGTGGAGAACGGGTAAAATCGAAACGCAATGGAATCACGTTTGAGGGTGGACATGGACATGGACACGCACCACTGACGAGATTCAACAACACTGCCCCCAGCTCTCAACTTCCGCCTGTAATGGTATTTCTCCCTAATAAACGTTTAAATTTTGGACATGGGCGACATACAGTGATGTAATGGTCTAACCAGGCCACACCAATGGGATAACCCTAAAAAGGATACATGACGTTCATCGTGCATGATGACCATCTCTATGGATGGTACTCCTTCGACCCCGATTGATGCGAGTACCAAAACGACAACGACAACGACAACGACGACGATGATAATGATGTTGATGATGATGATGATGATGATGGTGTTCACGATGGACTTCATTTATATCGTTTTCATTGAACACAGAACCTCAGATGGATAACAAAGATTGGCCAAAGAGTATATTTGTGCTCCTCTCGGGTCAGGCGTTTGCTATCGTCTGCCCCAGAATCATTGGCTTAATGATGCTGTCCGTTCATGTCCTGTCCATTGTGAGAGCGATACACTGGAAGCCTATGGTGGTGACGATGGTGGCAGCGGTTAGTGACCATGATTTGTCGAAAGTCCAGCAAACTGAAACTCTTAAATATTTGAAATGTAAGCAGCCAGTGTGTGTTTGTGTAGGAACCAATTCCAGGTGCAGCAGCAGTCAGAGGTCAGGCCAGTAGTCCAGTCGAAAGCAATTCGTTAAATTAGTTTGTAGCCACGAATGGCAGCACATAATACTCGTATATAGCAACGAACACGATAACAACCATTCAAATGGTTCTCTAAATAATTGCAAGTTGGTTCGTTGTTGACATGCCGCCTATACAGTACACGTGTACATCTTGAATGCTTGTCCGGAGGTTGAGTGCTCTTTGAATGGCTAAGCTGAATCATTAACTGGCTCATATACTAAACATCTTAGTCGCTCAATTTAAAACACTTTTGTAGCATATTACTTTATCGATATAAGGTGTGGTTAAGGGACATGAATCAGCGTCTATTGCAAAACTTGCCCAATTCGTCGCCTTTAAGTGCGGCAATTCAAAAAGTTTAATTCGATTATTTCCCTTTCCAGTTAAAATCATTTCACTCCGACTTTCTGTATGAATCTAAGGGTGGAGCGGCTGCGACTGCGACTGCTACCTGCTGTTGTAGTTTCCTGGTAGTATTTAAGTTGGCATGCAACATGCAATCGTAAATTCACCGCTTTTCGTGTGTTTACACGATGTGCCGAGGCAAGTACTATTTTTCGAGCGAACCAAGGTATACACTTAAATGTTAGGTATTTGAGAGTTTTATTACTGTTTGCTGTTGGCCAACCCCCCCCACCTCCGCGCCGGTTATTTGGATTTGTGTACATTCGCAATTTAATTTGTTTGAGTTGCTATTTGGTGTTGGAGCGGAATTTAACAGCAATTTTGCCAAACAAATATGTGGAATTTCGATTGAGTTGTTGCCTTTGAGTGCGGCATATAGACATGAGCTAAATATTTTAGATGACCTACTGAAATTGATTTTGTAAATTCAACAGACATTATTTAAACTGACCCAGATTCGGGTGGTTGCAAGTATCAAGGGAGGTTGGAGTGTTTTTTCCAGGGCATTTAGCGTCTAAATACAAAAATCTAAAATCCATCACACCCGACCTAGTCGATGTACCCACCTTCCAAAAAAGAGGAGCGCATTAGATTATTACAAAAAATTCAGTATGGATTGGATTTTTCCGCAGTAGATTTTTAACTATACAACAAGTAAAGATCAATTGCTTAAAGCTATATTAATAATCACTAGATTATTTTTTTACAATCGTTCCATCAATTATATTACAATTTTTGAAAATACTCTGAAAGCCCAGGAGAGTCTGAGGGTGACCAGCAAAGATGATACACAACTAAAAACTAGATGGAGAGCACAAGAGGTACATGTGGATACAAGCTGCCTGTCCTGTACACGATTTCCGAAGTGTTGATGACTGTAATACTGCCGCACGCATCTTTAGAAAATACTTTTGCAGGGACTGTGGTGTGAATTTTTGGAATAACCCCCAGGGTAGTTGTATGAATACTGCGCTGTCAAAAATATTTTTTTTTTTTGCGAAAAGTGCAGTAGATCTACCGCTATTGCAGCAAAGTGGCACCTCTGCCCACCGGCAGCCAGAGTTGGTTGCACATCTCAGTTCGAAATTGAAGCTCATTGCCCGCAGGTTTTTTTTTTATTAATATTAATATTTATTTAACTACTAAATGTCTAAGTCACAGTTGATCAATTCTCAATAAAAAAATGTTTAAAAGGAAGTAAACATTATGCTAAATTTCTTTCAATATTTTTTCCTAAATTGAAGGGTATTCTTGTTTTCTATCAACTCCAACATATGTATAAGCTGGCACTAAGCCGTACTGAGGGAAAACTCCAAACTGAGACCAAAAGGATTTCAGTCGGTCTAAGTCATTATATACCTCAGCAAGTATACTGAACTGCACAGTTTGATGACTAACAGTAAGCTCCTTTGAATCCATCAAACTTTCACAATTCGAAAACCATCAAACCGAATTGCTTTTAGTCGTACGCTCCTGAAGGCCACCCCTCTGCATTTGGTTTCGATAATAATCTCCAGTGGGGAGCCACTTTGTGCAACGAGTTTTCATAAAATCCCTAAGACCGCTCTCCTAGAACTTGGACAAATGAAGCCCGCCCGATTCCAAGCGGGCGCACACACTTTCGTTATAACCTCCTGCTGATGGCCCATCAACATTTTCAAATCGAATTAAATTAAAAATGAAAGTAAAATATACACACGCACACCGCACAGAGAGCATCGATGCACTCAACTCAGTGAATCCTTGGCGCAGCTAAAAATAAAAGGACCAACATCAAAAGGAGCACCATTTCGACTGGTTTACATCAAAAGCACTCGCTTTTTGCATCTGGAAGTTTTGGCAGTAACTGAGTTGTGTGCTGAGTCGTAGTACGTATACGTAGTCCTTTGCCGCCCACTTTCATTCGGCGTCATCTTAAGCATTCCACATTATTCTTGTTTTTCTCTTCTCTTTTTTTTTTTTTAATTAAAACAATTAAAACTCATTTTGAACGGAATAAAGTTGAAATAGCTGGGCAAATGAAAGTTTTCGTTCGTTTAATTAAAAGTTAAATGGGCGCAATTTAAATTAAACTTGACCATTTCTTTTATGAGGTATAGCAGCACTCTCTCGCTCGCTTTTATCATTACGTACGGTATCCGTATCACCCACCTCGCCTTCAGTCGCACACTTAAGAGATTCATGACAGGTTAAGGTCTATTGGTTGGTCCTCTTTCAACATGAGTTTGTGAATTGAATCAGTTCGGTGTTAAATTGGGTTGACAGATTGATTTGTGCGTTTCGGTATTGTGCGGGATTCTGAAAATTGCTGAAGAAACTAAGTCCATTTGCGGCGAATTCATAACCGGTGTTTGGGTGGCATATTCCTGATGATCCATTAAATTACCTCATTCCCTTCACAAACAATGGAATTATTTTAAGGAGCTGCCTGCCATCAGCAGTGCTATCGAGCGGAAGTAGGATGTGGAAGTGAAACAATTATTGCCAATCGATTAACAGCAACGGAGGAACCATCAACTGTCAGTCGGTTTGGTGCGGGGAGGCGAGGCGAAGGCCGACGGGCAGTAGTAAAATTGATATTGGATCCGTTGTGCGCTGTTGTAATAAATGAAAACCAATTTACCACAAAATCCTTTAGGAAATTAAATCGTACACACATCAAGGATGTCCGCGTATCAATATCCGGCCATTGGACGGACAGTGATGTAAATGTTTATTAATCATTTTCTGATAGGGAAATTGGTTGTCTTTGTCTCTTTTTTTTTTTTTTTTTTTTTAATTTTTAATCCCACCCATTCAGAGTTGTTAAAATTAATGGCAGCATGGTTTCATTTTGTAACATTAAAAGGGTATTGTTGGTCTGGGGGAACAAGGTACTTTATCGTTGCGATTACTTAAGGCTGGCAGTGTCAATCGTTGTGTTGTTATCCAAGGAAAGAGGGTTTTGTGCTGGCGCTGTTGAATTTTCGTGGGACATGTCTCTGCACAGGGGATGTTCTTCGGAGGTTCTTATTTTTTTGTCTTTTTAAAAATAAAACCAAGTGGACACGGACATCATCCCAGTACGTTTTCTATTACTACTTCTTTTAAAGAAAAATTCTTTGACATTGGGAGCAGAAAAGCAAAAATACTGAGTTCAGTAATACGACCCATATCCATCGAAATTTTTAACTCTGAGTTAAATCGGGGTATGGGAACTAAAAAATACCGCCTATTTTACTAGTGGGGGGTATCCGCCCTCAAAGTGGGGTGCTACAGGGCTGCATTCTTACACCTATATTGTGTTTATGGCTTTGCATTGCACTACGTTCTGCTCGAACAACAAAAACGGGAGGCTGTCTCAATGGCCGTGTCAAAGTAGAAGCTGCCAACTTCGATCAGGACCTCTATAGATTGGGAGACCTATGTGCTGGTGAATCGTTGTCGTGCTGCAGTTAAACCTTCGATCTTACTGTCAATCGGCGTGGATTATCATTGCTGTTGGCTTCAGTTTAAATGAAGTTTGAAGTACAAAATCGCACTCGTTTATAT
The DNA here is from genome assembly GCA_949126925.1 of Cheilosia vernalis. Lineage (NCBI taxonomy): Eukaryota > Metazoa > Arthropoda > Insecta > Diptera > Syrphidae > Cheilosia > Cheilosia vernalis. The sequence goes on from OX421362.1 coordinate 13,354,698, forward strand.
AGCTACCATTTTAGTCAGGCAATGGAGTTTGATTAAAAAAAAGGAAAAACAGGAAAATGTAAATCTTCAAGACAAAACTAACAACTGAATGTGCACCATAACACACCACGCTCGGGGCAACAACAAAAGAAAAAAGTGAAAGGAACAATCCAAAAAAAATCAAGTTAACTGTCGGTTGGCAATGCTAGCCCTTAAGTATTTAATTTTGTCCACCTTTTTACATAAACAGTCCTTTTTCTTCGTGCACAGTCAACTCTTGTATAATTACTGAATTTATTTTAATGACGTTTGAGTAATTTTCATTACAATACTCTGAAGCAGTGCTGTTAACACCGCACTGGACAAAAGGCAAAATAACGAGATTTTACCCTTTTCGCCCACCAAGACATTTCGTTTCATTTTCTTAATTTTTTTTTTTTTTATCTTCAATGTCATTCAGCTAAACGATGTGTTGTTGGATGAGAATAAATGCGGCTCGAGGAGGATGTTTAAGTCATTGAGAATTGTCCTTTCTTTGCATACAGGTGCACTCCCCTTTTGAGGACTTTTACAACTTGAAATTAAAATTCTCAAAGGGCTGCAATACAACACAAGGTGATAATTATAAGAATTGTGATGAAAAGACGAAAGAAAAAAAAAAAAAAAAAAAATAAGCTCAAACGTTGTCCCCGCAGCCCAGATTTTGTGAAACCGCGATCTTGGTCCTTGCGAGACCGATTTTAATTTCGTTCTATTATATATCTACAGCAACTGCTTAAAGTTGTGCCTTTTATTTTCGAGGACAAACAATAAATCGTTACACGCTCAGTTTTGCGTCTTAATTACACCAATAACTTTTCCCATGCTTGGGCAAAACAAAAGACAATTCGCTGCGGGTTTTGTTTCCACCGAAAGTGCTGCCTAATCCAGAAAGTTTTCGCCAAATTAAATTCAAGCGAAACATCATTTACCAAGACCAAGACTTTCCCTCCCACTCTCATCGTGCGCATAATGGATGGCAAATAATTTTCAATATAAATTTGGAAATCCTCTCGCTTTGATAAAATGACAGTTGGTTGTTGCGGCATCGGCGACGTCGGTCGGTCGGTTTTTCTACTGTAGAGGAAAAAAAAAACTAACAGCTCGTCTAATAGCCATTTAAATGGGTTGTAAAATATTAGATAAGCTAAAAACAGTTTAATGTGTTGGAAATAATCAGCCATTACTCGTGTCGCAGTTATTTTTGTTCTCCGCACCCTATCGCTTAGAACTCCTTCCCTATGTGACCGGGTATGGTTAATTAGGTTGCTTGTCATTTTTTTCTTTTCCCCCTTCCCTTGAGAGGAAAAACTTTCGCTATACAATGCATAATAATAATCACCCTGCGTGTTTGCTATTTTTTTTTCGCAAAAAAAGAAGTAAAAAGTAGAACTGTACAAAAATAAGCAAAAAAGGAGAACACATAGTTGTGCTGTTACAGGACATTGGTGCAGAGGTTGGGTGGTTCGAGGGCTTGCTTGTCGTGCAATAAAATCATTTTTATGTGGTCTGACAATATTACGACTGCAATAAAGTCAACTGCAGATGGTTTATGACACCGTGTTAGACAAATGGTGGAGCGTTTTACGTTGTTAGTAATTTTGAAGTTAATTTTTGGGATATTCTGAGTTTGGAGTGCGCCCCGCTATCAGTGTTTATTGCTCTCAACATAGAAATGTCATCTTGTTTAATTGCAATGATTTTATTGATGGTGCGACAGCAGTATGTAGTAACAATGTCAGAATGTCAGTCGTCGTCTCCATGGTTCGTTATACACGGGTGATGAATATGTGTAATGCGAGCGGTTTTATTGTTGCAAAAACATAATTATTGAGGTAAAGGAAGTGGAAAATTCGTTTATGGTATAAGATGCCCCTGGCGACATATGACAGTTTTAGGTAGAAAGATTGCCCGACGACGAAATGAGAGCGATTTCCACAATTACTAAAATTGGACTACACCAATACCTCACTTTGCGTCGTAAAGTGAATTATGATTTTCTATAGCAAACCATGTAAAAGATCAAAGACAGGTTCCAGGTTTACGAAAATACTACTTTTTAAAAAGAAAACTGAACAAAGTAAACATTTCAAAAACAAAAAATTAAAAAAAATAAAAAAAAAATACTCGAACCCAAAACAACGCAACTTCGAAAATCTAACGACGCACAGTGAAAATTAGTACTAATTCAGCAGCATAAAGTGCACGACTGGGTCGCACTGGGAGCTTTGAAAACATCCATTTCACTCTAAGTTTGCATTTTGGTCGTTAATCGCCGTTTTCCGATAAACTGAAAAAAAACTAAATTTAAAAAAAAAAATGTTTTTTTTCAAAAATCCATTGTACGATAATATAGAGAAAAACTGAGTTTGCTATTAAGTTATAAATGACCACATTACCTTTGAAATTAATTTTTGTTACAATCGTATAGACCGTTTTCGAGATATGTCGAAAACTAAAAAGTAACGTTGTTCGAATTTGTAGCCAAAAACTGGGTACGCAGTCATGGTAACCTCACCTACTTAAGCTTAAATATCAATTTTGGTTGAAATCGTTATAGCCGTTTTCGATCAAATCGAACTGGACTACTGGAAGTACCATAAATATTGAAGTTACCTTGCAAAAAAAAAAACACCTCCCGAACTGTCAGCCCAAAAACTCCAAATCCCAGGTTTGAACGTAATCCAACAGACGGACAGACCGGACAGAATTTTGCGACCCACTTTTTTGAGTTCCTCTATCATCGTAATATCAGAATTGATTAATATCTCGAGTTCGAAATTTTGTACGAAAACAATATCTTTCTCTTACTACGTAATGGAGAAAGTTAAAAAACGTAAAATGAAGCAACGCAAAGCGAGGTATTGGTGATATCTAAAATTCAGGCGGACAAATTCTGATTAGGTGTACGAATTTTTACGAAAAAAAAAAACACTATTTAAAGTGTCACCATTGTGTCTTTGGCTCTCTGAACTCATAAAATTTTATAGCTCTCCCTTAGATGAAACTGTAACTTTTCTGCGACTACAAGGTGTTTGTCCGGAATAAATTTGAAAACTACTCGGGCTTCATAGTACAAGTATCTTTGCAAAATATTGTGCTTCAGTTGAAAAATTTGGGTTCAAGTGACTGACGAAGCAGTTTATGTTTTTTGGTTTCTTATTTAGATGCGATTTTTGACACTTTTTTTGTGTTTTTCCAAAGGGTTTTGGACGCATTTTCTGACATTTTTTGACGTCATTTTGCGACTCATATTTGGACGTTATTTTTGTGTGTTTTAGATCATTTTTTCGACGTTTTTTTTTGACGCTGTTTTCTACTCGGTTTTTACGTGTTTTTAGACATAATTTTTCATGTTTCCTTGACGCCTTTTCTCTGTTTGTTTTTGCGTTTTTGTAGCTTTTTCTGACGCATCTTCACCTCATTGCATTTTAAACAGTTTTTTTTTTTGACTCGATTCTCGAGTCTTACTACTTGTTTTTGAACGCTAGTTCTGACGTTTCTTCGATTAGATTTCAGAAGACACGATTTTGGACGTGCTTCGTGAGGCCTCTTCAGACGAATGCTTGTGAGTTAAACAATTTTTACGACTCGATTTTGGAGGTTTTTTCTACATGTTTTTTACAAGATTTTTTAAGTTTCCTCAAATCGGTTTTTAAAGCATTTTTCGGTAACTTTTTGGACGCTTCTCTGAAAGATTTTTCCTCAACTACGTCTCTCCAAAGATTAGTAATTTTGGAATCTTTGTACTAATAAACTCTTTATCCAAAAAACAGATCCAGAACGAGAAACGCAACGTATGCTAATTGCAAAGAGACTTCTGTCTTTTTCTTGACGAAACTTATTCCACCAGCTTCTAACCAATATCAATCATCAGTGAACTGTAATCATTTCCGCCACTTCATCTTAACTTTTTCTAACACAAACAAATAAATAGTCTCAGCCATAATTGCAGCATATCCCATTCAACATCACCTATACACCTAGTAGGTAAGGTAAAACATCCTTATAAATGAAAAAGGAAGCAAAAACAAAGTGAAATACAAATTAATGACCACATTCATCCTTTTGCTGAAGGAATTGTTTACGCAAACACTAATTAAGTAGTCCGAACCGAACCAGCTCGACTCGATTCCCGCACCACATCCATTTCTCTCTACAAAAACCCTCAATGAATATTAATTACGAACTCCTTCAACTTCATCGTCCTTCGTGCGTCTCGCTCCGACGACCGAAAATCATTTAATTCCATCGGAATAAGCAAATTGTCTTACTAATCATTTCTCACACAATAACAGCTCAACTAGAATGCCATTCGCCAAATCATTACTTTCCCTTTCCTTGTTGTCGGCGTGCCAGACTACATTCCACTAAAGCCCAAAGGATTCTCTACAAAGGGGCCTTCACGTTCCACCCGCGCACCCCTTTCATCATGTGCCATAGGGAGTATGTCGTTATATTCGGTCTATTGATCTCGGCTGAACGCCGAGAGGATACAACAAATCATTCATTTGTTCGTTCATTCGTTCATTAAGATATCCTTCTGACTTGAGCATAAGACGGTCTCTCGCACCGAAATTAATTTGCCACACAGCCGCTGCTGTCCCATGGAACACTATCAAATTGGTCCGTTGTGATCCCAGTGGTACTGCTCGACAAGTCACTCCGGCGAATAATGATAATAAATCAGAGTGGTGTGTCCTGTTTATGTAAAGCTGTGGTTTGTCGTTCTTATGCCCTAATGCATCCCTAATTAATATAAGTCATTTAATTTTGAGCATGTCCTTAACCTACGATGGCATCCTCTTGTTAATTATTAACTTAATAATCCTTGAGGATATACCAGAACCAGAGAGTACCAACTCCTAACGTATCACTTTGATACGTGAAGAGGTCACTGAATGCTGCACACAGGAACAGGACTAAGGGCACACATTGTATCACTCTATATTGCTGTATCTGATTCGGTGAGTGTCACTTCAACTGCAGGTGTCTACATGATTCAGTCCCTTCAGTTGGATTTGTAGGATATTCTCAATAAGGCAGGCCCTCTGGGCCAAGGAGCACATCACCTTTGCAAATTAACCATACGAATAGAATCATAACTACGGCATATCGTTTGTGCCAGCTGTGTATAGGTAGGTATAGTATCCGTTTCGCCTGTCTACACACATACGTTTTGTGTCCTGATGTTTTCTGTTTTATGTGTCCTGCTTTTGAAGTTGGTCGTATTGCCGGAGCTCCTTGTGGACCTATTTTAGACTTTACATTTATTTGCAATTGCAAATTGTGTGTTCCTGGTCACTGATCAGGAGAGGCAGTGTCAGTCATGGATATCCAGAGTCCTGATTCACTTTTGGTAGAGAAAATTGCCTTTTGCTTGTCCTGTTCCATCACTCTCTCTGGCATTCACGATGTTCGAGCTTGTTCACATACTTGTGTCCTGTTTTTGTTTTTCTTTTCACTGTTGCTCTTTCTTTGGTGTCCTGTTTCATAGAAGGAAGAAAACCCCCAGTTCCTTGACTCGCAACCATATCAAATGTTGTTCGGCTTTATGTTTGTATGTATATTGGTTTGGCTGACTCACACTGCCCTTCTTGGTTTGATAATTTAAGGAGCACTTCGCAGAGACAGGCCAGACTGGGGAAGGCGGTAGTAGAGGGCTTCTTGGTCCTTGGAGAATGGAAGACCAAATCATCTAGCAAAATGTCAAATGAAATCCCAAACTCCCAGAGACACATTAATGCCCGAATGATCCTGCAATTTCATTGTAGCCATCAAAAACTGATTCCAATGGGTTGAAGTGGGCTCGGTGTTGACTGAGTGAGCGCCGGCCGCCTCTTTGATGCCGGGGAACTTTGTTTGACAGGACATGGGCGCCCTCCTTCGCCTTAGCCTTAGTTTGTTTGTGATGCACTGAAAGTGTTGATATTTGGTCGGTTGATTTAGGTTTTTGAATGCCATAACATGACATGCCTGACGTTCATTACGAATTCATTTTGTGTACACTTGTGACCATGTTCTGGGGAACGGGAACGAGCATATAACATGCCTCATCTGGGGGTAGCGATGATGTAGAAGAAGAAGTTTATTTGATTGGTTTTTATCTCATTTTTGCTGTGTGTGTGTGAGTTTGTTCCAATGGCAGTGCAATGGACAGCTGGATAAATTGGAGAAAATTTTAAATGTACCCGATGTTGAATTTAGTAAAATAAATCTCAATGAAGAGAATTTGTCTTCAGAGAAGAGGATTGCATGGAGAAAAGCAATCGGATACGGTTGGATATGGGAGACTCAAGATATGTATGCCAACCGATGGTTGGAGATATAGTGATTGCATTTTGAATGGATTTCTGTTAAATTGGATTTTACGGCTGCTAAGTGTTATGGCTGCTAAAAGCTTTGCAATTTAATTGTAGAGTCGAAGGCCTGTGCTCATATGCAAAGGGTGCAATAGTAGGTTTCTTCTTCTTCGGGGTGAACCAAGGACTCAACTAAAAAGTATTTTTATCCTTTATGGTTTACGTATACTGCATGCGCTCTATAGTCCAATTCACTTTTAGGTTATTAACAACATTTTCTTGATGGTCCACTCAAAATTTAAAAATGTATGAACACAATACACAAGGTTCTCCATCTCCATCCCCATTTGCTTTCGCTTCCTCAATTCCGCAAGTACCCATACATTGTTCGTCAATTACATTTTCGATTGATCCGCAACTTATTAATGACTGTAATTCACAAGGCATTCATATATCTACCTACATCATGTATGTCAATAATTGGAATTCGGCTGAATATCCTTCCTTCATCCATTCTCGAAGGGAACAAGATCCACCAATCCATTCGTGTACTCGCATAATACTCTACAATTCATCTCGACATTATCCACATGCACACACATCCTTCGGATTGAAAATGTATTCCTTAATTTTTCAAAATATTTCTTTTTTATTCTTTTTGAAGTGTTCGCTCAATCGTTGTGCTGGCTTCAAATAGCCAACTGCCAGCGCCATGTGTTCCTCGAATGGTAACTTTGCATGAAATGCCGCACAAAACGGGTCAATAAATAATTTCAAATTGGCTATATTACACTCGCACTCACAAATGGCCACGGCCCATACGAAAGAGCTTAGCCGAGAAATATTTTATTTCGCTCCATCTGCATCTGTTCCATAATTGATGGCAGTCTCGCTTATTTGTTTCTCTGCGAGTCATTTTGTTTGGATTTGTTTATTTTTTATTGAACCTTTATTAAGTTGTGCTCTTTGTTTGCTCTGATTGCTGTGCTTAAAGGATTCAAAATATCGCCTCTAGGATATACAGAGTTTTTTTTAGTGCTTGTTACTACGATATTCTTTAAACAATAGCGGATATATAGTGGATCAACAAGTCACTTGGTGACAAGCGGCAGCAGCAAATAGCCCCAAGTCGGTTGTTTACTTTGGCAAACAAAGGACATACATAAATATATATGAAGCAACAACCAAACGAACATATTACTGCGGGTGCGGGGGATATCCTCCCAATTGAGTACTGTGCCGGGGTACCTATATATGGACCACAATGTATACACAGTAATGCCAGTGCAAAAGCGTTAAGAGAACTCCCCAAACAATTGTTGAAGTCGTCTGTCGTTTTTCTTTTCTAACAAACAAAAGAGAAAGGACGACGGCATAAGGAGAGCACTCACAAAAAATTGAAAAAAAAAGATCAGCAGGAGACAAAGGAACATTATTAAATCTCTCGGTGGTCCTTTTAAAATCAGACTGCTTGCATCTGCCACGCCTCCCACAAAAGCCCCAGCGCGCCAGAAAACACCTATAAAAAGAAACTACTGCAGTTTGTGGCTTGGAGTTGCCTTTGTTCACACACTGGGTATGGATGTGAACAATGTCCGCATAAGATATGGATGTGGTGCTTGCAGGGTACCCACTGTTGGATTGTGTTTAACTGGGATGTTATAGCGCATTGCCAGTTATGGGACTCATGAAAAAGTCATCTAAACGTATATTTTCTGGTGCGAAAATTGCCGGACTTAATTAAGTTTAAGTGGGGCCTACATTTTATTGATCAATTGCAAATCACCGCTTGTTGTTTGTCAATAAAACAAAAATAAGTTCTGCTTAGTTTTTCTTAATGATCACAAAAACTAGTTGTTGAAAATTTTTTTTTTTATTTATTTGTGAATCTGAATGTGGGAACGGAATATACGCGCAGTCGGCTTATTCGATTTTGTGCCAATTGGTCAAAAGTGTCCCAACCAAAAGTACAGGGGCGGTATTCTGTAAGGTGAAAACGTTTAAACCTTTTCGTGCACACGAACAGTTTGCTTCCTGTAGCATCAAAAACGAAAGAAATTCTTGTGGGCGCGAAAAAAAAAACGAACGAACATTTTCTTTAACGTTTTCACTTTTCATGTAACCATACGAACAGATTTTATCGTCTCCACGAAAGAAAACAAACGACAGCTATTTTGTTGACGTTTATCATTTTCCTATTCTCTTTGAGTTTGGTGGTGTTACGATTGTGCTGAATGTTTTCCTATATGAAGCAGATTTTCGCTTTCGCGTAATTTATTTCGTTTTTTGAAACGCGAAAGTGGTTTTCGTTTCGTTTTTTACAGAATCCCACCCCAGGGGTGAAATACTTTAAGATGGAAACGTTTGATCGTTTTCGTTTGCACGAACGGTTTGCTTCACGAAAAACGAATTGAATTTTCGTTTCCAAGAAAGCAAAAAAAAACGAAAGCCAATTCGTTTGCGTTTTCGTTTATTTTGCTTAATGTTACTTTAAAAACGAGAGACGTTTTCGATTCGTTTCTCATTTTCTTTGATTGCTAAATTGGTGGTTGAGTTATTTATTCCATACGTCATATGCTGGCGAAGTACAATAGCAAGTGATAGTGATGATAGCGGTGTAGAAGATCAAAATCTAGGAAAAATCTGAAAAAAATCTTTGGGATTATTTCAATCCTCTTACGCTGCCCGATGAAAGATTTGTTTTATTGAATAAAAGCACTTTTAGGTATGTGCTGGACAACATTTGTCTTCGTACAGGAACACGAAATTCATACGTCCCTCCTAGTTTAAGGCTACGTTCCACGCTTGAGGTACTGGCTGGACGTGGTTACTTTTACTTAGTTGAAAATAATACACGAAACTCTTTATGAAATGGAAAACCTTTTGTGTCCTCAATCGATAAAATGGCCATCAGAACTGGAAGAAAACGTTAAGAGCTAATTATTCCAAAAGTATATTATTGGTCTCTTTCAATAAGATCACCCCGTTTTTTTATTTTTAATTAAACAGCTAATTGTGTGCAATTCTAAAAAAAAAAAAACTATATTTTTCAAGTTCATTGTAAAACACAATATTATTCAAGTACCCTCCATGAAAATGACTTTACAATTTTCCATGGCCATGAATTTTGCGTATAGGTATATGCTGCATGCAATCACTCAAACAAAACTGGCCGACTTGTCCAAAACAGTTATTGTACAGGTAGGGAAAAATCCCTTATATAAAAAAAAAATCGAGCTGTCGTGGGACGGCCGAAAGAAGCGAATCATTGGACGTAAAGTATTGGCCCGTGTTACGTGGCGGCCTATATAAAATTCATTTTAATTTTTCATAGTGCCAGTTAGTTTAGATTACTCTCTCTGTTCCTCTTTCGCTCTCTACACACATATATTTAAGAATTTTTCGACTTTTCTTTTTTCCTAAACCATCCCTGAATCAAGACGAACAACACAAAACAAAAATCATCCAAATCGGTGGAGCCGTTCAATTCATTTTAATTTTTCATAGTGCCAGTTAGTTTAGATTACTCTCTCTGTTCCTCTTTCGCTCTCTACACACGTATATTTAAGAATTTTTCGACTTTTCTTTTTTCCTAAACCATCCCTGAATCAAGACGAACAACACAAAACAAAAATCATCCAAATCGGTGGAGCCGTTCTAGAGTTTTTATCTTCCAAGTGCGCCATGGAGGGGGAAGTTAACGCTACGGTGACGATTTTTTTCGGTTTACTCCCCATCTTTTTGAATAATTTATATGCGTGACCCACCGACCGTCCGTAAAAAAGCTATATTCGCTTCAAAAAGCCTGATAAATGAGACCTTGTATATTTTTTTGTTTGATTTTGCTAAAGTTTTCTTATAAATTTAGTGGAACTAGATTTCAGACGTTTCTACATACCTCTTACCCTGGATTCACAGCTATGCTTTAATTTTTGTCGCCCAAATATTTAAAACTTAATATTGTAAACTTTTCTAAATCAAAAATAAACATTAAATAAAATAATTACAGCAATATTTTCATTTGAACAGATTTCTTTTATTCTTTTTTTTATTTTTTCAAAGGATTATGTAGGCAGATTTGTAGGGAATATCTTACGTCGGTAGGGCATTTTTGGAGCCGTGGAAGGTATTTTTATTTTTTGAATGTTATCACCGGTCCAAAATGAGAATGGCCTACTTCGACTTAAGTGACCTTTTAGTTGAGCAAGTGACAATGATTTGTTAAATCTAAGGGTTGTTACTTTCAAAAGGCTTATTTTTCAAATTGGCAACACTATCCAGCTAAAAATCAATTTGACAGCTGACATCTGATTAGCGTTCATATTTAAAGTTTGACATTTCAACATGAGTATACATAAGCGCTTCACATTTCAAGTTGGTTGGAGACTTACACAGTTGCTAGAGAAAATATGGGTGGTAGAAAATATGACCTCCTCTATGCCCGCCTATATCCTTAACATTTTCTAATAAAGTCATCGCGCTGTCATTACTCATTAGCGCAAGTGACACTCAGGCGGAATCCATCATAAGCAATAAGTCAAAGTTGGAAGTGGCTTAATTGAATTGTCAACTAATTCGATTGGATATTCGATATTGATGCGGCTACGATAAACACTGTGAGGATGAGGATTGTTGTCTAGAATCCTGACGCTAACTAAAGGCAACAAGATGGCTTGGGTTTCTCGGTTGAACGTTTCGAGGTCACCATAATTTGTATGTTTGCTTTATCATCATTACAATGCGTATGTAACTTTTCCAGAATTAAATGACGACTAAAATTTAATTTCATTGGACATCTAATTGAAAAACCCTTTTGTATAAGCGGCTTTTGGTTTTTTTGCCACTCTTGAAAACTTTGTGCTTCATTTTCCATATTTGAATCAAAGCTGATATCACCTTTTCCTATAGAGGCCCTGCATTGGCCAGTATACCTCATGTCATAACATTCATTCTGTTAGTAACACTTAGCTTTTAAGATTTCGTGGGTTCGTATTGTGACTTCCCAGTCGGCAGCAAAGAATAAAAAATCTCCTTGCCGAATATTTTCAATACACACTGTCTGGGGCATTTAAAAGAGAACTCGAGTGCTCCTTACAAAAGACTGGCGCGAGAGTTGTGAGCACACACGTTTTCTTTACAACCCCAACACGAAAAAAGGGCTACAACAATTATCGTAATGACACAATAGTTTCCACCCATACATCGTTCAAAGTGAACGCCAACCACCGACTGTGCCCGTAAAAAGAGGTTGCCCGGGCGGGCGTCTCAGTTATTGTTATATTATGGTCTATATGGCCACATACATTACACTGGGAATGTCAGCCAACACAGAGCGCAAGCAGCGCATATACGAGTACGAGTATCTATAAAATCAAAACTGATGCAAGGATTCTATCTATAATGATGATGACTACTCCCGATGATGATGATGATGATGATGATAGTGTCTTCATTTCAATGAGTCTCTTAGGCTACCATCATCGCATGTTTTGTATACCCACATCCCACATATACTTGACTGTAAAGGCAAGGCCCGTGCCCGAACGAGATTCAAAATGCTTGAAAATCCTTTTGTTAAGCAGTCCTTTTTCAGTCCGTAAGAGAGTGGATGAATAGTGAAAGGATTTGTTTACATGGTGTTGCCCCCACCACCAAATCAGCTGCCTCACCGATGCACGTATTTCGTGTGCATCTTGTTATTCTCTCCAGCTTCGGTCTTGCATGGTCTTTTGTGTCCAAGTAAACAAGGATATACTATGGACGACAATGATGATGATGACGACGACGACGACGGGTAGGTACAACAATACACTACGAGACTGGAATTGCAATAGAAATGAAATATTTTTCGATAGTGAAATCCCATTTTGGCAATAGGTGCAGTTTGTTATTGTTCCCTGTGTTCTCAGTTCTCAGTTCTCAGGACCTCGTATTTCGTTTCTTTTACTGCTTGGATATGTGCGACACAAAAGGAACAATAAGAGTTGCAATATTTATAGGACGATAGGAGGAAAATTGCTTCGAGGTTGAGTGGCTTCATTGTTGAATAGCTTCTGAGGTAATGGATATAGAAGTGAATTTCAAATTGAACGCATGGCAGACGGGCTTGTGTTTGTGGAAAGAAATTGAGAGGAAAGCTTGTGGATGTTTTAAGTGGGAACAACAGAGTAAATTAAAACAAAATGTTTCTGCAATGTTGGGCAATTGGAAAATGCTATTGTTGTTGTTGTTGTGATTTGTTTTATTTTTGCATATAAATGAGCAATGAAAATGTGGACGAATGTTTGACATGTTGCCTTGAAGCGGAAGCAAATTTCATTAGGCGCATTGCTGTTGGCTATTTTGTTTTCAAGTTATTCAAGAGGTGATGTCTTCAAGAGTTTGGCATCTTTTTCGCACATTTTGTCAGAGAATGCTTGTACAAAAAACTTTTGCAAATGCGTTTTTATATGGCAGTATTTTCTTACTTTCGGTTGGGAGCAGTGTTGGTATTGCATCTACAATTTTTTTACCTCTAGCATTTATTTGCACCCCTTTTTGTTCATTCGCGTTTTTTAGAAATTCCTCTAAAATACCTACATACATATTTTTAGACGAAAGAGAAAAAGAGCAAAAATTCTGAACTTATTTCTGAAGGAGAGATACTCGTAGTGTTTAATGAGGATAGTAGGTATTAGTTTGTTTACCAGCAAAATTGGCGTTCCTAAGTGTCAGGCGTAACCACAAGGCTTATGAGATTTACCTGGTTCCAGCAGGTAAGAGCCACCTGCCATACTGCCGATCTACCCATTGACTTACTGAAGGCTATATCCAACGCCGTTCTTATTTATAACGCTCATATTAAAATTGGTATTCTGTTAAATCGAAGTTGGTGCTGCAGAGCGGTGATAGTTAGGTAAACAATTTATTTTAATTCTCATATCTGGCAAAAAGTCTTAAGTCCGTACCTAAGGATCAGAAGTAGTCCCAATCTATTTACATTGGTGACATTTTTCCTATTTCCCACCAGACAATATTTTGACCATAAATATTCACACGAATTGGGAAATTTCCCACCACTCATAAACACTCTTCTTAAGAAAAGCCATTATTCCAGGGACCCATATCAGAGGCCATGTTGCTACAAACACGAAAGGCTATACCGGATTTTTGCACTCGCCATACGATATCAGACTTCCAGAGTTAAGATGAGAGGCAGACATATAAGCTGGGTCAGGTTAGGTTGAGCGGGGTTGTGAGATCGTCACAAAAGAGTCACACATAACTTAAGGGTAGAAATATAAATCAGTTGTTTTTATTTTTTTGGTGCTGAAAAGAATCCATTTTATTGCTAAACCAGTAATTGACAGCCGTTCTAAATATTTCAAAGCCCTTCGCTTATTTGATCCATTCCAAAGGCTTTTAAGTGCGTCGGCATACCCAAAATTTTAAGAGTCTCACAAAAAAAAACAATTCATAAAAAATATCAGAACAAACGATTTTGAAACGCGTGCAGAAGGATTCCATTGTACACCCAAAACGCATTCATTCCACACACAAGACCCAGTCAATGTATGCCTCCAGGATAAGAGACTATAGCCCCTCCCACCCAGTAGCCAGTTGTATAGAGTTCAACGATTCCGATTTGCTTCCAAATTGGTTTCTATTGTGTGACAAAATCTTCTATTATCATAGCAATGTCCCTCAGAGGATCTGGGCACTGTTCTATGTACCATCAGTAACACAAGCAAGGCGGAGATGTGGCCTGCAAAGGTGGACATAAAGTTCCCCGACTAACAATGGCACAAAAAGAGAGAGAGTGAGAGAGAGACATTTTTATTTCATCATTATGCTGGTGACATTTTAATTTTCCAGATAAATTTTCTCAGATTACATTCCAACAGAGAGACCAGGCCCACTGGGAATGGGAAATAGTTGAAGAGAGTAAGAGCAGGAGTAAAACGTAGACGGAGTTTGGGTTGAAGTTTCACACATCTTACTATAATCCATGGTCCAGAGGAGGCAAGGAGGTGGAGGTATTTCGATTTGGCACAGATTGTGCATAGAGCCTATTGTTGGCATTCATGACGCCGGCCGGATAACAAGTCGTTACTTCAGCAACATGATGGGACATGGAAATAGAAAGAGTGCCTGCCTGATTTTGTAATTGGGTGTAAAGCAAATATGTTGAGATTATAAGCGATTTATGGAAAATGGACGGAATGGATATAGGTATATAGATTGAGGTTATAATTAACTTTTGTAGACTGTGCTGATGTTTGGTGGGGTCATAGTTGGTATGTATGCTGTATGTAGAAAGAAAAAGACATGAAAGCGATTGTAGCAATTTGATAAATGAACTGTTTCAAGTCTCGGACTTATGCTGTTTCCGTAGAAACAATTTTTACTGCCCCTGGACTTCATTCAAATAAATCAATATTCTAAGAAAACGAACTCAAAACGGAAGCAAGCGACTGTCTTGATGAAGAGTGAAAAAATGTACACTTTACTGACCTAAGATACCTACCAGGAAATGAAATATCAATCGGTAGAAATAAAATGATTCCACATTAACTGCATTCGCGTTACGCCTTTCATCAAGAATCCGACTGCCCGCTTTCGTTTTTAGAAATGAAAAGTTTACCTGTGACCATAGAAAGAAAAGGCCGAAAACCTTTTTGTTTATATTCTCCATTACAGCACCAATACGAAGATGTCTAACGTCAACAGCTTCCTTAAAAACATCTTTGACATCACCATCACTACTACAAAAATCAGCAAAATCATCGGCACTCTTTTCCATCACACTTACCTACACCTTTTGTGTCATCGCCAATATTTTCAGGATCTTCCAACAGATACTAAAATTGGAATTACAGCATCCTTGATATCCAGTTTTCTGTTGCACTCATTGTTGTGAAAAATAACATACCTACAGATTTCAATTTTGTTGGTATCTGCAATGTAAGCTCCTTAGCCCTTTACGCCACCTGCATAACCTTCGAAAATTCCCTTCTTGGATTTTCGATCCCATTTGCGACTTTTTTGCTCTGGTATGTGGACAAAAATGTTAATTGCTTCCAAGAACGTGCAGATTCTTGATATCAGGAGCATGTCCCACCCATAATTCGTAAGGAGTCTTCCTTTTTGTGGGACTCGTTTCAGTACGGTAAAGAAATGCAGTATTTACTGCTTCAGCCCAAAATTTAAGATACAAATTTTGGGCATGTACCATTGTCCGTGCTGCATATTCGAATATAGCACATCAGGTAAATGATTTTGTTCCCAGCTGACATTATTATACGACGCGATGTTAACATCTCCTCTGCCATATGCATTGATTGTGTTCCCATCACCTAATCTTCAAATAATTGGTTGGTAATACTCCTTATAATTTATAAACCATTCCTTACGGCTCGGCATATGGTCGCTTACCCCAGTCAGTAACCAATCACTCACAAACTAAAGCATTACCTCGCTTCCCAATGGAATGACAACCTTCCCATTTCTCCTTTCTCCTGGGACAGTCTTTTCTCCAATGTCCAGTATTTTTACAAAAGAAACATTTCCCTGGTTTAGTCTGCTGTTTAACTTTGCTGTCATATTTTTTTAATGAAACCTGCTTGCTTACAGTAAAAGCACTAGTTCCTCCTGGTTCACACAAGCTACTATGTGAATTTACGTGCCTCCCCCATTAATAACCTAGTAGTGAGGTTATCCAGTGTTTGCTGGTCTGATGAAGTTGATTCCCATGCACTATAAAAATTACTATAAGATGGCGGAAAAGTCATTAAAACCTGAGTAATGACCATGGAACTCGAAACACTCTCGCCCATTTTCTGTTAATTGTTGGACAATCGTCAGCAACTTAGAAATGTGAATTGCCAATCCGTCTTTCGGGTCCTTGGTGAAGCAATAGAACTGCTGTTGAAGCATGGGAGTACTTGCCTTGGATTTCAACTCATACATACGCTCACTAACTTATGCCACATATCCTTCGATGTTTTGCAGTTCATTATATGGAGAAGAGGTTGTGGACCAATAGAGGTTGCAATTACCCTTTGAGATTTGCTGTCAGCCAAACACCATAATCGGAATCTCTGCAATTCTTCTGGCTTGTCATCAGCATTGAAGGCGGCGTAGCAGCAGTACCATGTACTTACTGCCCGAATGGATAAATCTATGAATTATAAGGATATACCACAATACTCTGAGTCTTGCAAAAGTACAAAATGTCTTCACTAGAGAGCTACTAGAATTCCAAAAGGAAATCAAACATCATTGCACTGACCTTCTCAACTGTAGGGTTAGGTTTCAAAGAATGTATACAGCGTCATGACTTCTTTCCTTTCTAAGCTTGTCAATGTTTAGATGAGAAAAGATCGCTACTCTATTAAAATCACAAAGAAGTTTACCGACACCTTTGATTCACAGAAACAAAGCTAGAGGGGACAAAAAAAAAAAAAAAAAAAACAAGGCAACTCAACAGACTATCGTCCTAACTTTTAACATTTATGTCGTATTTATGCAAAAGTCAGGAAGCTTCACCTTAGTTGTATAAAATGGCTAGGAAATAAAAAGCATATCGGTATACGTCATCCTGATGTGAATAATTGGAGGAAGTAACTGCCTGAAGACCAGGGGCACACGTCGTTACAGTAGTACCATCTAAGTAAGCGACTTAAACGCCTTTAAAAGCCCGTCGTCCCGCGACGCTTTCCGCCTTTCTCCACTTCCCCCTCACCCGATGAAAAGTGATCTCACTCTTAAACTCACCGGTGCTCCCTATGTCTGTCAGTTTAAGTGGTTTATAAGTGGAAAAAAATTATGAAACGCATATTGATGTCAAAGTCTAAGACCTTCTCAAAGACACAGCTCGCTTCAACAAATAATTGGGGCCCATGTAGTATACAAATACATCCACAAAATCTCATATACTGGTAGCTGGATTTGGATTCTAAAAAACGATGTCATTGGGTCGAGTGCGTTTCACATGCCAATCAACTTTAGCAACTGTGCAACAGCTTTCACCTTTTATGTGACTTCAAAGGCAAGAAGATTGCTATACCCATTGCGCATGAAGTGGAAACACATTATGATGTCAAAACAACCTGCACTGCATCTCCCCCGTCCACTCCATACTATCAACACCCATCTGGCTAATTTGAATATCCAGCTTCATGTTATAAATTAAAGCATACCAAGAACCGCATGCATAAAATATCAAGACAACAGCAAAACAACAAAAAAAAAAGGGGGCAGAAGAGGACATGAAAAAAGTTCACAATAATTAAGAAATTTTCATCAGCGTCAAAAAGCAGTACCAAACCAACGCACATACATACATAGACACGGAATGATTTTTCTCATTTGATAAAAACAGCATTTTCCTGCAACCGCCTTAAACATGGCCAGTCAGTGTTACTTTGAGGAGCCATGACGATATGACTTCAACGGTCGGTCACTATAAAAAGGACACCGACAAAAACTGTAGCTTGAGAGAAATTTCCATAATAATTACATTTTTATGCTAATTGAGGACTAATCGGGGCATAAAAAGCGGTTGGCTTACTTCGGTAACCTAACCCCCCCCCCCCCCACACACACACACCCATACATACCTATATAGCATGAAGCAATTGTCAACATCGGGCTGAGACTATATTCTTGTCCAATTATAGTTTCAAGGATCCATTCACTTAGCTGCCCCCTTCACCCTTAATGAAGCAAGCAGCTTAAATTTCTCTATCCTCTCATCTTTTACAGTGCTAACCCTAGCCCCCCTTGAAAGGATATACGTATACCAGTAGGAGCATCGATGGGATGTTGAAGGATTTCGACACTTTTGGTGTTTTAATCTTTTCTTTTTTTTGCGTGTGTTATTTTCCTTGTGTCTGTATGTTTTCTCTTCTGTCCGCTCTAAGCGCACCGTTTTCGAGTGTCCTTTTTTCTCTGTTGGGACTACATTCTACACTTTTGGTGTTTTCGTTCTCGTAATGACATTTGATGACAGGAGACGTGCTAGTGGATGGGGGATGGTGGTGGTAATAGTGTTGCGAATCGCAACACCGAAAGGAGTGAAATATTATTCAAACATTCTCCATCGGACTTACACCATTAAGGGGATACTTAAGTCCCGATGATTATGTTACGTTCCTTCTTTGGTTCTTTGGGAGGGTTTGTTTTCTTCCTTTTATTATCCTTTTGCCAGCCCTTATCCGGAAGGAAGAAAAATATCTATGGAGTTTGCGAAGTGGTCGGGTTATACCAACAACTTGTGAGATGATAATGATGGCTATATAGTCAGGAGGACGATCATGACGATGGCTATTATGATGGTGATGATAATGGTGATGGTGTAAGATTAAGATGGGTGCCTAGACAGTGGGGTCGATGGGGGAAGTGACTCTTTCCCAGTATGTTCACCACGAGATTCATCAATATGAAAGTCAACTACAAGCAGGCAACATTTCTTTACATACATTATCAAGGACCGTTATGTCAAGCAGTTATGGACCTAAGTGAACATTTTGTTGTCGATATGCAGCAGAAGGAAAGCAACTTGATGAGGCTGCTACTGATTCATCTTATACTTAGAAGGTAGGTGGAATTGAGTCAGAGGCCGGACACTTACAAAAAAGATGGACCACTCTGTCACTCTTGTTTGTGTCAGCGCAGCTACGGCAATGGCTGTTATGGCCGATGCCAAGCTTTACTGCGTGAGTTCCTAAAGGCCAATGGCCCGTACTAATTACCGTTCAACATGAAGCTCAACTGGAAACTTAACATCGAACAACGGGTAAAGAAAGCATGCATTGTTTTCTATGCCTGCAATAGAACATTTGGTAAAAGATGGGACCTGCAACCAAAACTGACCCTTTGGATGTACACAGGCGTCTTACGACCAATCCTTACCTATATACGGGTCAATAGTTTGGTGGCCGGCTCTAAGAAAAGCTTAACTACAGCACGGAAAAAACAACCTACCTCCCAAGCAAATCACGTAAAGATATTGCCAGAATAACAACGTTAATCACAGGCCAGTGGCCAATAGGGGAACACGCAGTTAGATTAGGCATCCCACATAATACACACTGCCGCATCTCTAATGTCGCAGCCGAAAAGGAAACACTCACTCACTGCCTTTGCGTCTATCCGGTCCGGCACTAGCTAGGGCCAGTCAGCGATCTTTTGGTAGACCCTTCTTAGATTCCCTTAAACAGGTCTCGAAAAGTAGTATTAGGGAATTGATAACCTTTTTGAATTCCACAGGCTGGATCTTAAACCTCCTATTCGATAGTCTTAAACAACCAGGTCAAATGAGTTGTGGTAACAAAACGGTACAGGGTGCTACTTGGGGTTTAGTTCAACCGCCACCCCTATACCTATTCCTACCTACCTGCCGTTAGTCTGGCAACATCTACATGCGTTCTGGCTAAGAGGCTCCGGTTAAAGCAACCTCTTAATAAATGTTAGCATTCAGCGTAACATGAATTCATTTGCAACTGTCCCATGCCCCAAGATGGTTTGGCCCTAAATAGATCTTCCATAACTTTGGATCTTCCGCCACTGGATAAAAATTTGCAAGAGCAAACCAAATATGGTTAGAAGAAAGTCGTCAGTTTTTTATTTTACTATCTCCTCCTGATAGTCATTACTCATTAGTATAGAGCCAACTCTGTCGAATTTCCTGCTTTGCAAAATCCGTCATTGTGTCTTTTTCCTTTGTAAGGCTCGGTATTTACTCATCCACATCTAAAGAGTTTAAGCAGTTTGATGGCGTCTCAAGATGTTTTTCGTTTTATTTTTATTTTTAGTTCTTAACATTTTTTACAACCTTAACTGAGCTTGCTCCCGATACATCACAGCCAGTTACTTTCGTAGTAATAGAGTAGATTCACAGAGCACTGAAACATACCAAGCAATAAGTCAGGCATTCTTTGACATCCTTCTTACCGCAATCGACCCCACTGTGTGTGCGCACTTTATTTCTCAACCCAGTCAATTGAGACCCTTTTGCCGCTACTTGGCCATCCACTCTATGGTACAGGACTATGGTAATTGGGTGCTTTATAAGCAAGTATAATTGTGTCCTAGGAACCCGAACAAACATTTTTTGGTGGTCCTAAGACTGAAATTCAAATTTTTATTCATTTTTCAGATGAGGCCTTTATTACATGAACCCCGTGAAATTGAGTTGCCGGAGACTACCACTGGCACCCAGCCATAGTCTACTGGAGATGGCAACCGAAGAAAAGGGATTTAACGTGATTCCCATCTCGGTTTCTTGTGTGGATGTGTGTGCTTTTATTTTCGTCCTTCCCCAGGAATGAAGAAGATTTTTAAGGAAAACATTTGTAGTTGCTGGTCGTCGTTTATTGTCGTGATTGTCCGCCTAGGTCTGTTTGTTTGTTTGTCGGCAACGATTACAATGGGGGTAAGTCCTTAGTCCATGTTATTGCTTCTTGATGATGTCTCTAAGTGGTAGAGTCCTTCGCTCCATCTTCGTTACCCACTGCAATCCAGCACACGCCAATCCTCAGTGTCAGTCTCGACATCATCTTCCTGTTGTTCATTTTGGGTGTGTTTGTTGGATGGCCGCTTGGGTGTTTTCTAATTTTATTACCAGACGAAGGGTTGCCAGGCGGTCTTGCTGTTTATCTCGGGACAATGTGAATAGCAGGCCAATTGAATTAATTTTTGTTTGAATAAATTAGCTAGGAGTGCAGTATAATTCTCCGACTGAGATGCAAATTATATTGTTCGGTCTAAGGGGGGAGGTTTTATCAAACCCATGAGTGTTGTCTTTGCCGCTGCAGTGATAACTGAACTGAAGCAGTTTACTAACGTTTTATGGAGTACGGCAGTTTCTTTGATTTTTTCTTGGGCGAGTAGTTCAAAAATTATGATTACTGCAGGAACAGTTGTTAGGGTTAAGTGCACAGCAGATTAAGGATTTTGTTCGAAAGAGTGGTTTCATTTGATGATGGGTGCATAAAAGTGGCTGCGCAGGGCAATGATGTGGCCAAGAGTGCTTTGAGTTATTACTTGAGAGATAAAATGGTGTTTTTGAAGGAGTATGCAAATTCGAATGGACGTTTAGGGATCTACAGGGCCGTTGCGGCTTCAATGAATGGCCGGTTTTGATGCGGACGTCTGAAGCGAAGTGGTTTTCTTTTTTTTTGAATTGAGATGGTTACAAAAATTCTTGTTTGAGGTGCTTTTAAGACGGAAGCATTGGAGGAGCTTAGAAGGCCATAACAAATGCCAATTTTGCTTGAATTTATTTCCGGTGCTTCGTTTTCTTCAGTTGATTTGTGAAAAACTTTGGTTTTACGTGAAGGGTGCTGAAAATGAAGGGTGCCACATACAACTGGAGGAGAGATATCGCTCTTTCTCGCACCATCTCACACTCAATGTTAGTTTGCTTGTAGAGTGTCACCCTTTTCAAATCGAATGGCTATGTTCTCCAATTGAGGACCCCAACGCATACAGACACCATTCCCATCAAACAAATATCACATTCATGAGCCGTCTAAGTCCTCATTGCCAGACAGGTTAATCTCTATTTCTCCACTAGGCTGCAACAGCAATTTCCTGTTGCCGCAGTGAAAGAGCCTAAACCACAGGAATAGTGAATAATAATTGTGTCTACACTCGCACAGGTATGAAATTTCGAATAAGGGATACCTATTTTGTATGTTAATTATGAAATTTGCATTTAATTAAACAACGAAGGCTCAGCATGCGTTGTGCCGTCACTCTGCGTTGGAAGGGATCTGGTATCTGCAGAGCAAACATCCTGCGCTGTGGTAAAAGTCTATTAGTACACCTTTCGGATGATGGCGGCTGTATGAATAGATCTGGTTTTGAAGGATTTGCGCACGTAAATGGTGTATGAACGATGTGCGAAAATCTCATTTCCAAGATGTGGTATAGAAGAATTGTGTTTATTTTTATGCTCGTTTATTTTCGCTCAGTGTTTCGCTGTAGGTATAAACGAGAATAGTAGTATAGAAGACAACGACGCACGGAGCGAGCTCTGAAAATGGGGTGCTGCTGATTTATGAATTTCACTTCATTATGCATACTACTCGTAGTTGGGGTTTTAATTGAATTTTGACGATTAAACATTTTACCATCATTATTTTTACGGATTCTCAGTTATGCGTTTGGTGGTGTGTGTGTGTGTTTTTTTTAATTTATAAATTAATATCGGAATATGAATGCGCCATCAGGAGAAGGTTTGAACATAAATTAAGCATCTGGTTGGGTGAATTGAATTATTAATTGATTTCGACAGGTGTGATATGGGATTTTATTCTCAAAAAATGAAATGTGTACATTTTAGTAAATTTATACTATTAGGCACCAAGTCTGTAGGCAACAGATGAGGGCGTATTTTGAACTTTTGGTGAAGGTTTCAAGACGTCATGTCTTGGAATGTTTGTAATATATTTTTTATTCTCTTTAGGAAGTGTTTTTGACAATTTCTTGCCCTTTTTTATCAGTTTTTGAAAGCGTTCTTGCTGTGTTTTTTTGACACGGTTTCTAAGTCTTTTTTTTGGGCTTCTTTTCTATTTCTATTTGAATCTATTTGCTAACTCGTTGTTGGATGTGTTTTTGGTAGTTGTTTTTGAATGTTTTTTTGTTTTTGACATCATTTTTAAGCAGTATTGATGTCATTTTGGACATTTTTTTGTGAGTGATTTTGAACGCGTTTTACACGTATTTGTTGGACGTTTTTTTGAAGTGATTTTCATGCATTTTTGGCACGATTCTCGACGGTTTTGGGAAAAGTTTCCATGGCTTTTCCTAGTGCTAATTTGTGCTATACATTTTGGAGTTAAAATAGCGATGCAAAATATTGAGATCATCGGGCAACAAAATACACGTTGATACTAAATGTTATATTTTCTCGTTTTGTTAAGTTAGAATTACTTAAAATTAAGGAAATAAAGCACAAAGTAAGTTAAAGTTTGAATATCTTTAAAAAAGAAAACAAAATATTTGATGCAACCGGTCCGTGTAGGGATCCTAGGTCCAGCTTCTCACAACCATTCGATTGGTTTGAGTTCTTAATTTTTGGAACGAATATGTATAAGGATTATACAATTTTATGCAGAGTCCAAACAGCTAATTTCAAGACAGTAATATTCTCGTATGTTTTTCAAACGTTCGTCAGAGGTGGCTCAGTGCAAAAAATAAACCCTAGGTTCTCCGGGATTTGAAACTTGTCCCCTCGCTTAGTAGTCTTAAGGATCCCAAAACCATTATACAAAATAACACAATTCTAATTTGATTGGTAAGGATTAGAGCTTTCCTAAGCTGACCCCCCTTAACACAGGCACAATTTTTGAACTAAAGTACCCAATTTGCTGCAAAAAAGGACTAACATAATTCCTCTTCACCTCAAACGAACAAATAAACGCACCTTAAGCAATAATGCGATTGTTAGATACTACTACTTGTCCTGTTTCCTCAATTTAACGCAAAACAATTCCAAGTAGTGACCACTTTGTATGCATATACCCATCGAGAGCCCTCAATTAAGTTTAAGCACCATCTGAACAACTATTTGTCTTCAATTGCAATCCTTTCCCCCATCGACGATTCAAGGACTTTTGAGCAAACAAATTTCCATTTTACCCACGAAAGTGCTACAAAGAAAAATCCCCTTGCGGTTTCGCAATAAAACAAACAGTACAAAAAAAAATCCATCCTTACCATTTCCTTAAATCCCTTCCATTTTCATTTCGGTTCGTTTGCATTAAGTATATTCTAATTGCTTTTTTTTTTCTTCTGTTGTTTTGTTCGGAAATCCTTTCAATTGCTGTAGATTGTGGGTGCGCCGCCAGCAGCAGCCAAGCCCCAATATCCGGCCGGGTCGGCCCTTGAACAATCCCGTGTGCGGTTGCCGAAAGTGCGTTTCAAGCTTAGCCAAGCTAAGCACAGTGTTTAAATGAGATCAGGACTTAGTTGTATCCCTTGAACAACTCATACCCTTGTTTTGCGTTTTGTTCTATCAAAGGGATTGAATGTTATCAACGCGAATAAATTCCATACAAAGTGTTTTTGTGTCCCCTATCTTTTCTTTTTTGTTTTTTGGTATTGAAATAAAAAAATACACAACCCAAATTTACAATATAAGAGTCTTTTGGTTAGAAAAAAAAGGATACACCAGAGTGCTTTAAGTTAATGTTTACTTCTGTGTATATTCCACTTAGTTTTTTTTTTCTCCGTTCGAGTAAATAAATTTTCTTTGCCTGCCGCAATCCCCTCAGCTGAATATCAAGTCGAAATGTAAATTAAAACGCCGAAACATGGATGCGGGGGTGAATGTGTATCTGCTCTGTGTTGCCCTTGCGTGTCGGGATCGTAATTAGGACCGTTCGCATTTATATGTGTAACCGTATTTGTATCTGTTTTGCCACCCCTTACACCCCCCTCCCCCGATTCTGGCTGTGTGAAGTTTTCTAAAGTTTAGGATCAAAATGGGATTACACCAAATTTATTTGGCGTAATTACACCGATTGCCGGGGGTTTGGTCTAACCCTTTCGATCCCTCCCGCTGCCGAGTGTAGGCAATCCATATTTATTTGAATTTTATTACATCTCCAGATTATTCGAATCCGAGAGGCTTTGGTTTTTATTTGCTTTTAATTTGGTCGTCGACTTACAACCGCTGCTACACGCACCGAGATCAATTGGTGTCGGGGCTAAGGCTTTGCAGCACTGTGTGATCTGTATACTTGATAAATTGGATGAATTTTTTTTTTAGGTCCTTCTGTTTTTTGCTATGGTAATTAGAGGCATGGATCGGTAGAAAAAGGTCTAATGAGTTGATTCTTGGAATTAGATATGTTTTTAATGGCTCGGGATGTGTTTGGATGGCTTTTTAAAAAGCCATTAACGATTTGTTCTTTTCGTGTAATTGGTGTCGGTTAAGTGTTATCCGACGACCTTAATGGGCTCAGAGGAGTTAACGATACGAAATTGGACAGGTCCCGGATTGCGGCGTATTAATTCGATGGCTTTAAAAGATTCATTCGAATTCATTGGTGCTACAGCAATGTATCAAAGGGTCTTATGACTGGGCTTGGAATTTAGTGGATTTTGACAGGTGGAAGTTGGGTTTGCTTCTATTGAGAAGCTTTGCCGAGTCATGCTCCCATGGAAATAAGATCTTCTTTAGGTTGAGTAGGAATAGAAATTCCAAAACATAAAGTCGCTCAGCAGGGATCGTAGGCTTTTGGTTATTGCACACCAAACACCTTGAACTCGATTACTTTTGGCTAACTTCCAGCTAACTAACAGCCGACAAAATGGCCGTTCCAATCGAATCCAAGGACTAAATTTGTTCTTCATAGTGCCCTGCAATTTATAGTTACAAAATTCATAAAATAAAACTATGCAAGTGTCTTTATTCAAGGTTTCAATGCAACGAGCGGAATTTGTAAATTGCAACAGTCGGGGGAATTTTTGAACACATTGCATTCGAAATGGTGAACATCTGACAGGCAACCTCTTCAGTATTCAGTTGAGTTTTTTAGTTAAAATTGGTCGGGATATGCTCACTCAAAAGTAACTTCCGAAATGGTCCCACATTTAAATACAGTGCCATCTGAACAGACATCATCGAAGTCTAACCATCCATTAATCGGTCTGCTTAAAGTGGGCCCATGTGTGGGCCATGGGGAGATTGAATGCAACCAACGCAATGGAAAAAAAGGTACAAATTCCGAGTGCACACTGTAAAAAAAATTGTTTTTCCTGTCATAGAGGACGCAGCGCTCGTTTTTTTTTTTTCCTTTTTTGCTTGCTGCTCACCCCTCATAAGAATGTGTGCGCATTCTGACAGGGAAAACTTCTTGCTGTCGTGCTTGTCGTCATCGCTGTATATCGAGTTTCCAATCAAGTAGATACCCAGAGTATTACATAACACAATTTATTGCCTTTCATTTAATTTCCCCCATCGCAAAAGTGAGTACTGCTCTCGTACCAATACTGTTCGGAACCTGAGCGATGTCCTTATCAACTTTTTTGTGCGTTGATAGTGTATGTACCACGTTTGTCGTGGGCTTACCGACCGGCAAGGATCGAATAACAGCATCCCAGCAGGGACCAGAGACAAAACAAAAAAGAACGAAAGCCATTCAATACTAGGTACAGGCAGGTAATAAAGTTTATACTGTTAGGGGCCGCCCCATTTTTTTGTGTGGATAATTTCTGATACCGTATCTCTCTCGGTCTACAATATATGCCACATACGCCAACGGAGACACACACTTTTTTTGTGTCAAAAATGTATTTTGGATTATAATGTGATTTTGTTGTTGCTCAGTTTGTTTTTTCATCATAAAGGTCGAGGTTGATATTTTTGTCGAACGGGAAGCGGAAGAATTTCATCACAAAAAAAGTTAAGAAAAATATTCTCAAAAGGAATTATTATTTGCGATAAAGGGGTGTGGGTTAAGAATGAAAATTAAATCAATTTCTCCCCCGGATGATGCTGTCGTTGAACTATATGAAAGACTGTGAGCGGATACAGTGATACACAACAAGGGTTGGTGCGGCTGGATTCCGGAAGGACATTATAGAGCGATGGCATGGGCATGTGTTTTTTTTTTTTGTCTTTTTTTTTATACCTGTTACACGACCAATATTCCGAGGAATGTGTACGGCTGTCTGTCGTCGTCAAAGGGATGCTTGTGTGTGCGAATATCTTTGCCAATATTTTCGTTCATTGAGATAAAATGATTTTGTCAAGAGTACACTGATTCAATTTGTTTGATCAACGGATATAAGGAGCTCTCTTAAATGGATTTGAACCGAAGCAAAAATTGGGTTAACAAACTTTTTTTTTGTTATTACCTACCTACTTTTTTCCCATGTTTTCTGAAGCGATCATTTTAAGTTGATTTTCTAATTTTCCCAGTGAAACGTTATTATATTTTGGCGGTTGCTTTTGTGAAAATATTCCACCCGACTAGGGTAGGTATGGTGGAATGATGCGTGAGCCAAGGCGTGTGTTTGGAAATTATCCCGAGCTGGGACTAAGAAAGAAGAGGAATCAAGTGAGGATTTTTTTGCCAATTATTTTAATTATATACCTATTAAACTAATACAAACTTCTGCTTTAGAACAATTTTAAGCTACTTCAAAAAATCAAATACCTACGTTTCATTAAGCTTAATAAATAATTTTGAAAATTCATTCCTCTTTGATTTTATTAATTCAAATTTCATTTACATAAACAGAATTATATTAAAACAACAATTTGCAGACATATTTTGATCAACTAATCCACATAAATAAATATCCTGCTTTGGTTAACACTGTGAAAAGTTTTGGAAAAAACCAACATTACTAAAAATGTAACATTTCCATTATAAGGCTCCTCTTATGTCTTAAATAACATTATTCAGTTCTGTGGAACAACTGTGTTGTCTCCTAATACTTCGGTGATAACATATTAGTCTTTTGAAGAAAATAATTGATCTGCGTTTGAACAATGTTTTCAAATACCTGTTAAAAATGTGCGTTATATACCTAAGGCAACAAAATAGGCAAAATGGCCGTGATAAACTTTGGGTGTATGCCATATAATACCACAGCTTTTGACTTTATGGTTAAAAAAAACACTCCTCAACGTCTGTGCTCTCTACTCTAGAGAAGCAAAAAGTTTTGAACAATCAACTTCTAAATCAGAATCGCCCTTCTGCAGTTTAAAAAAAAAAAAAAAATAAATATCTTCGTACCTACTTGGTTTACTGCCGTAACTACTTGCAGTGAAAGTTACAGACCTCAGTATTTATTCTTTCTTCGTCTAACTACTGTAAGGAATACCATTAAATTAATAAAATAAAGAAAATACTTCGACTACGACGAAGCATATAATTTTTATTTTACAAAAACAAAAACTGTAGGACAAACAAAAATAATATGAATGGACCATCAGCGTTTCGTGGGGCGTGATCGAATTGATATCTGTAAATAAAGAACATAAGAAAAGAACACATGAATTACCATTACAATAAATAAATAATTCACATGATACATAACATATCTACCTAGCCCTAATAAATAACTATACATTTAAAACCCCAGCTGAGCCTTTATCCTAGTGTACTGAACACAGTACGTAAATAAAATACGATGTAGCGATCTCTGAATACAACCTCAGCGGGATTTTCACCCTTGGCTAATCACCAGACTGAGGTACATCCCTCTCTGACGGAGAATACCATCACAAGCAGAGAGAGTTGTTGATCATGCATTGAAGCGAGAAAAAACACCATAGCTCGACTTCAATCATAAAGAACTGTGATGGAGAACAAAATCACACTCACATTCCGAAAAGGCAAAGGCGGAGGAGAAAACCATCCCACACGCCTTGCTAATTATTAGCTTCAGAGTTCAGAGACGCTAAGCAAAGAGATATAATCTGGAGAACACCTTCACAGATACACTTCGAAGAAGCACATGCGGAAGAGAATACCATCTAGCGCACTTCCACCAAGCTAAGATAATTCCATACCTCTCTGAAGGAGCACACCATCGCAACAAAGAGGATTCCTTAGGAGAATACAGGAGAACACCATCACTATATTCTCCTTACGATTGGAGTGAGAGAGCACACCATGACTCACTTCCAATTTAAAAGAAAGGTGCAGCCGAACACCAGAGCAAGCACGTAGATATCTACAAAATGCGAAGCAGCATACCATACTTACGCACCATAAGAGCGAGACTCATCCCTGCAAAGGAGAAAACCATCACAATGCAAGGAGGACAATTAAGAGAACATGGGAGAGTACCATCCCTATGTTCCCCTCAGGATTGGAGTGAGAAAGTAAACCATAACTCAACTTCCAATTTAAGAGAAATGTGCGGCCGAACACCAGCGCAAGCACGTATCTATAAAATGCGCAGCAGAATACCATACTTACGCGTTACGCACCACAAGAGCGAGATATCAAAGGGAGTGTGCGGGAATAAATCACCCCAAACACATCTTCCCCAACAACACAGAGAAAACAAATGCCCCATAATGTTATGAAGGCAAAGCCTAGAAACGCATCTAAGAGAGATGTGTATAAGAAAACCACCCCAGACGCATTCTCGCCTTGCTCAGGTATGCAGAAGAAAACCAACCACACACACTAGAAATAAGAGAAATCACGAATGCAAAGAGGGGTAGTTCGTATTCCGCAAGAACACAATACACATACACAAAGACAAACATGCTTCCACTGAGAGCAGATGCACGATCACTACAAATGCAATATTGGCATAAAGCCATGATGGGGCATACTAATATGCAAAATTGATGCGTCACAACTGATATTAAAATGAGAAAACCCTTAGCTCGCCCACTATCTATTACACACATATATTAAAATAATTTAGATAATAATAATACTACTTCAATACAATAACTAAAAAGGAATTGCAAAGGCAATCCAGTGAATGACAAGCACTCACCCTCGTTTCACCTCCAGCTCCTGTTGGATTTATTTATTTGAGTTTGCGCACATTACGAAACTTCAGCACCGCGACCGCACTATTCGAAATACCACTCACTACTGAGCTGTGGTGTGCCCGTGCTTGTTCATCCTGCGCGATCGCAACTACCCTCTCCTTTTGTGTGCATTTGGAGTGGATAGTGCTGATCCGCTGTCACATGGAAAGATGTCATGCTTATGTAAACAGTGGACAATCACATGCGAGAAGCAAAACAAAATTACCAACATTGCCATACTTATTTGCATTTATAAATTAAATGCTTTCACTACGTTTTCAGTCTTTTTTGCAGAAAGCTGATCGTAGATGGAATCGGCTCAGATGATTTACCTACAGGCAGAATGGTAATGATCGTCATCGTCAGAAGTTTGAAACAGCTTCTCGGTAAATCGTATTTCGATTTCAGGTTTTATAGTCAAGCCATATATTGCGACAGAAATTAATTATTTAATAGACAAAGATTGACTTAGTTATGATCGTGAGTATCTATCGAAAATACTGTTCGATCAACTCCACCATATTTGTCAACAAAAGGCAACATTTTGACCGCCCTTTTCCAGAAACAAAAAAGGAAGCCAATATCCAACTGAAAGCCAGAGATATTCATTTAACATTTACAACTTTCCATAAATGCAGAATTTCCAAGGAAATACTTTATTCATCTCCCACTCCCATACCTCCTTTGAGATTCATTTGCCAAATGTTTACAATCTAACCAACTCTACAGAACGAACAGTTCTAATAGTTCATATTTATGTCCTAAGCGGAATAAGATCCGTTAAACGTCTTCTGAATTTCTTTGACGCAGTTCGCCTTCACAGCTGCTGCGTCAACTCAAAAGAATAATTCACTGCAATTTCCATTACTGCATCGCCAATTAACTTTTGATTAAAAATCCAAAAAACCTTTAGATGTCAGCAAAATGTTAAAAGTGCATGAAACATCACATTCAATCCAATTATAGAGTAGTTATACTGGGAGATTTCTTTTCCTTTTCTGCAACACAGCTGAACTGACTGAGCCACCCAAAGAAGATTCCGAGAAAACAAGACGAGCATCAGACACAGCATCCTTATATTCCTTTTGAGTGTACGTCAAGTGTATCTGAGAGCATTTTATCCCAGAGTAAATATTTAAACAACTAATAGTAGCACACAACTCTACTCACTGCAGTGCCCTAAATCTTCATTCAAACCCAGCCAGGATATTCGTTGTGTGTGCGAAGAGTGTAGCAACGATGTTCGTCCCGCCATGCTGGCATATGTCCTCCAAATGTTTTCCTTATACTACCGAAAATCGAAATTCATATTTGATGTGACGCCTCCGATATGAACGAATCTACGAGAGTATACAAGTGCACGATGAATATCTGGTGTTTTCCTTTTTTTTTGATCATAATTCCATTAAAAACGACATTATCGTCGATTGCTCTCGTCTGTGTCGTGTCCTTTTTCGTATTCATGTATTTATTGCGTTATTTATTATGATATCGAAGACGTATATTTCATTTGGAGTACACCTCTGTCCGACAAGGGATTCCTTCTGCCAGAGATGCTGGAAAATGGAAAATCCTAAGGTAAACACTTTTGCGAGATCCTTAAAATGTATATTCCCATCTAAATGTTATTTACTTAATTTTTCGTCGACGTGATAAAGGGATCCCTACATCATCGAAATCCAAACGTAAATAAGTGTAAAATTGAAGTATCGAAATGGGAGAGCTAAAGAAAAAAAAAATTAAGAAAATGCGCCGACAATTTGGGTAGCAAATCGGTAGAGTGTCATTTGCAAAATATCCTTTGCGCTTAATGTGTTTGCTTAGGGGGATATTTTTCATTCGACGCCTGCAGATGAAAGGTATTGGTGAATCAGGAAATGGGAGGATGATTTTTTTTCCCTCTTCTGTCACTTTCGTTCGACTCCAATTTTTCAAAATGAACCGCCTTCGTGTTTAGAAAATTGTATGCAAATTTTCGCTTGTGATAAGAGTGCAAATACAATTTTTTAAGTAGGCAGCAGACGAACAAAAATATTGTGTACAGTATGTCACGCAAGTGGTGGGGTGTGAGTTAACATTTTATTTTGAGTGTGGATTTGAAGGGAAGCACTTTGACGTTTGACAGACTCGGGAAATCTCGAAGGCTAAAAATCTCGATATTTTTTTTTTTAATCTCGAATGCAAAAATCTCGAATGTACAAAAATCTCGAATGTATAAAAATCTCGAAAGACTATATCTCGAAAAAATCTCGAAACTAAAAACTAAATTCGAGATTTTTTTTTATCCCAGGAAAAAATGTTGGGCCTTATGTCTAACCCAACAATTTGAAAATTCAACAAAAAATATAAGTAAAAAACCTTGCACCCACCCCGTAATCCAACAGTAAACCCAAGCAAGGGGGTTGCAGTCGACGTATTTCATAATTTGCGCAAATTGTTACCATTGTCTCAAAAATTAATATTAATTTGAGATTTTTGTTATTCGAAATTAAGCTTTCAAATTTTTTTTCGATATTTTTGTTTCCGAGATTTTTTTTTTCGAGATATCGTGGTAAACCCGACAGAATCCGCCGGTAAATACTTCGTGCATACAATAAGTCGAAACTTCTTACTATATGTGTAGTGTAGCCTGCTTCTAGTGCGGTTTTACTTAATTATGTTTTGAAGTGCTTTTTGGTCAACATTTCTTCGAAACTCTTCTTCAAAGAAGATGCCCTTAAGAGTAGACAAAATTTGGGGTTTATCCTCAAAGCCTCGTCGGAGGAGACATGGTGGTGTGTAGCTTTAACCTAGACCTACAGAAACATGTTTGATAATCGCTTACAAATTACAAATATTAAGGCCCTGGTATAGCCGATTTAAAAAATTATAGGGGCTCAAACACCGTTCGTCTTTAGCTGTCACAGTTTTTTTCTCTTAAAATATTACAATCAACACGACTAGAGTCTTAGTCATATGATATGTCTCATAGACCTGAGCATCATTGACTTCTGAGAGGCCTTCAACCGAAGCCTATAAATACCTATTAAGCAAATGCTTGCAAATCCCTACATCGCCAAGAAGCGGAGATATCCTTTTCACACATACTCTTCTTATGCCCATAAAAATATGCTGGCTATAAAAACCTCTCAATTTACGAGATACCCACTCCGTCGACTGTGTGGCCCTAGTCCAAGTGTTGTTTTGCCATACACATATTATCAGTCTCTACAAATGAAAAAGTTTGCCTTCGCGTACACTCACGCCCCACCCCCCATCGCACCAACAACAATCGACGCCAAAACTCGTTCTTTTACCATATTTCCGATACAAGAGTGTCAGTGTACATAACTTGTAACGACGCCGACGAGGAGAACGATTTCTTTATATTTTCGTGTCCTCGCCAAAAAAT
Organism: Cheilosia vernalis; assembly: GCA_949126925.1. Lineage (NCBI taxonomy): Eukaryota > Metazoa > Arthropoda > Insecta > Diptera > Syrphidae > Cheilosia > Cheilosia vernalis. Next base: position 13,387,912 of record OX421362.1, read on the forward strand.
TGTGCCCTCTGTGTTATCCTCGTTGGTTTTGCTTTTGAAAGAAGACTTTCATCCTTACGACCGCCTTCAATTATAATGAATTGAAGTATTAGGGAGAATTGTGCGTAATTATTTTCCATGAAATTGTGAATTGATGGCGCTGATGGATCCACGGAGTATACCACTTGAAACTTGAACGCAGGGCATAGGAAAGAAAACTTTCCGAGCGCGAATTTCCTAAGTGGAATTGTAAGAGGATTTCGATTTATTCAATGGCAATTGGTAGAAATATTGGGATCTCGAATACCATTTGGAAACCCCTGCCGCATGCGATGTTATTATTTGAACCTCATTTTTCATTTGTGTATCAATAATTTGATTGCTATATGAATCGGAGGATGATTATTGTTGTAGATTATTGTTGTGGATGACAATTAGTGTTTTTGCCGCTTTTGTCAATAATATCAATAAACAATCATTTTGTTGGTTTCTAATGGGTACCTACCCTACATGTATGCGTAGTTGGTTTTGAAATCACGTTTTCCTTCTCAGGGTCCTGAGAGTAATTAGACATTTACAAGGCATTCTTCGTTTTTCTTTGTATTTTAAAGGGATGTCTTGATAAAATCGGCTTTACGTCTATAAGTCCCAGTAAATATCTGTTCTTATATTGACAGTGTTTTTGTTGAAGGGGTAATTAGTGCAAAAATAAGTTAAATTTGTTTTTTTTTGTAAATATTGTTGGAAGACAACATTCGGCATGTACCTACCCTGAACGAAACCACTAGCTTAAATTATATTTCAGTTCGTGCTTTGAAGCCGATCAAAGTGAAGGCAAAAATGGCGTTATAAAATTTCACAACGGCGGGACTAGTGAATTGCTTTAGTTATCCAATAATAGTATGAAATTGTTTTTTAATTAATTGCATGCCCTTGCAAGTACGCATCCTTAGAAATCGAAAGATAAAAAAAAATCAGGCACTCCGGGAGTGCCGACAGAAGTTATTACTTGAACAATTACGTGTGTATTTTTCGAATCGTCAAAAATTTTTTATTGCGCAGGAAATACTTAAAACTGCCGTGGGAGTAAAAACAGCGAACAAAAACATCGACAACAGCGCCACCTATCGGGTCCAAAACTATTCTATCTTCTAGCTGCATCCAACCATACCCACATTCAAAGTTTCATTGAGATCGGTTGAGTTTCTCAGAAAATGGACACAAGCGCCACCTATCGGGTGTCGGTTTCTCGGTGACGATGACGCGGTTTCGATATAAAGGTAACGCGAATTCACTAATTTCTTCCCATCTAAAAGTGCCCAACGCGCCTAAAGAAGTAATAACTTCAACAAAAAATACATCGCTAACTGAAGTTGCCATAGGTATATTATGAAATAAATAAAGTTAAGACGTTTTATGACTTTTGTCACAATAAAGTGAAACTGAGATTAAGAGCATGCGATCCTTTTCAGTTAAAATGACAAGCCTTCCCAATTAAAATTGTTCAATTCTCCTCACAAGTTCCTCGCCGCAAGTGCTAAGTTCCTTTATAGTTTTGGAGAAAGATCAAACCAACACTCATTTCGGAATAGCAAAGTTTTTGTAAAAGGTATTTTTGCATGAATTTTATAGCTGACCACACCAACGGTCCTAAAGTTAGGACATCGACTTCATAAATACATATATATATGTATGTATATTGTATATACATAATATTGGTGTTTTATATGTCGCCACGACATCTTTCCTAATTTAATTTAGTTTTGAAAAATAAGGGACCGCGCTCGAACGGAGCCATTATATCATGGTAAAGTATTTATTTTCTCTTCTGGTAAATGGTTTCTTTAATTTACAGAATTTCCAAAGGTTTCGCAGCTAGCGAAAATAGCGTGGTGCCCATTTTCTGTTTCCTCTTCTAAACAGATGGAATATTGATCGGAGTAATCGACCGGGGAAGTTACTTAACAATAAGTTCGTTCGGGTACTTTTTTGCGAACGTTAAATTATTAAACATGTGCTAAGAAATGGTGGGAACTCGACAACGTACTGAGAAAATTGAAAAAAAAAAAAAAAATAGAGAGAATCCATTTCCTCTTTTTTAATTTTTTTCGTAATTTTCTACTCACCAAACTTCGACTTACTCTGAAAAATGAAAACTGAAAACTGACAACTAATTGACAGCTTAAACGTTTGACCAGTAAGACTCTATTTCATTTCGCCTTCAACGATGTCAGAGGAAGGAGCTGGAATTGAATATTGTCCTAGAACCTATCAGCGCATTCAAAATGGTATATTTAGGTATTTAGCTTAAAAAGAATCAATTCCAACTTATTTCGCAGATGATGCATTTAGACAGAACCTTGTCAAATGTAAAAATGACATTTCTTAAACTTTTTGTAAGAAAACCGGTCGCAGGTAGGTACCTACTTCTCTTGAAATTGACAAATTTCTCTCTCGATTTTTGAGATTTGACATTTTCAATTTTTCTACGCTGAAAGTACACGAACGAACCCAATGACGGACTCATACCTTCGCTGAGCGAATCCGAACACAACCCCTTTCCCTGGCTGCGGTTGCTAATTTGTTCGCGATCTTTTGTTGCCGATCCCTGACAAGTGTCATATTCGACTTTTCTCTCTGGAAGTGACAACTGCATATTATTATGTCTCGCCAATTATTGGATTTAAAAGATTGTGATGATAGCGGTTAATATCTATAAATATATTTTTTTTTGCAAAATTTGGCTATGGAATCGCGATTTTTGCTCTTGATTTCCTTAAAAAGTTTTCATCAGCGAAAGAGTTTTTGGGATTTTTTTTTTTAAATAATCTGTGTTAGAAATTCCGCCCCTCTAAAAATAGTTTTTTAAAATTAAAACGCGTGTTCGTATTTCAGTTATTTGGGATGATACACATGAAAACAAACAGTATGCCCTTACTTTGGAATACCCCCACAGTAGTGATAATTTCTAATTGACGGTTTAATGTCTTGCATATTAATATTTGGTAAACTACACAGTCAACAGACTTAGGTCAAAATTTTAAAATAGATATCGAACGTCAGACCCAACTCGATTTGACAATGACACCACGTTTGGTATTTATTCGAAAGACTTTTAAAGTGCCTTTCTGTATTTTGATCATTATTAATTTAACCACCCTAAGCGCCGGTGAACAAACTTCGTACAAAACAGATATTGTCTAGACACAAAAAGGTGTTCATTTTTGAATAATTCATCATCACAGACTTTCATATCAAAATGGATACAACTCAGTCATGCGTATGTAACACAAACACTATGACGCATATGAATCACTGCTTGGTTAAATTATGCAGTCGTCTAAAACCAAAATCCTTCAGATTTCATTCAGTTGAGGTAAATAAATGTGTCCCGTGCCGCATATAATCAAATCTTCAATTTCTAAAGTATTTAGAGTATTTTAGTTTGTTTTCTTAAACAGTTCTTTTAGTTTGAATTTTTGAATTTTGCCCGACGTAGTCTTTGGGAACTCGTTCACCAACTGTATATACCTACCGAGGTATCTTAAAGTGTGCGCTTTTTCCCTTGCTAAACATCTTGATGTCGTCCTTAGACAGTTTAATGGATCGGGATATTTGTATAGAAACATTTATAATACGGCTTTATTTGCAGTTAAGAAAAACTAACTTATAGCGGTTCTTGTTAAATTATGCACTAAATATATAGTTACAAATATTGCAAACGATTAGTTCAAAAAATACTATTGCTTAACTATTCAACTTAGAACTAAGTGCCAGGGATTGTTCAGAATTACTTGGTTTTTAAAGCTTCCTCAAAATAGAAAATAGGGTTTTTGAGATACACTCCGTTCCAACTGATTAGGTACACATTTTTTCAAATTTATGTCGCTCATTATTTCCACATAATGTACATGAATCTATTATTTAATGATGCTAACTATTTGTCTATGATGTTGTTAAAAGAAATGAGAAAGAATATTTCAAAAAGCACCGTTATTTTTCCTCTGGCTCTCTTGCAAAGCATTTCATACGGAAAAATGCAGTTTTTTTTTTGCGTCAACTGAATAGGTACAAATAACGAAATCATCAAAAAACGCCCATTGGAACGAAATAAAACAAGTTTTTCTTATCAAATTATTTCATTTATTGTTTCTAGTAGTGGGTACTGCCTCCTTTGTTCATTAAAACTTCACAAATTCGGTCTGGCATGGAATCATAAAGTGACTTTAACAAGTCCAGCGAAATTTCTCTCCAGGCTAATTTAATGGCAGCAATAAGAGATCCTCTGTCTTCAAATTGATGACCAGACTCGTAGACTTTCCGGACTAACCATCCCCATACGTTTTCCATGAGGTTCAGGTCCGGTGAGTATGGTGGCCACTGCAGCAATCCCACATTTTGCTCACTTATCCAATTTTTAACTATCAGCGCCGTGTGGATAGGTGCGTTGTCCTGCTGGAAAGTCCAATTTATCGTTCCAAAAAAATCGCTGAATTTAGGAAAATTTCTTTCCAATATTTCTTTGTAAATTTTAGCGGTCATTTTTGCAGTTTGAAACTCGAGTTCAACAGTTCCGTAGTAGGTAACCGCTCCCCACACCATAACACCACCCTCTCGGCTATGATGTCGGGCTAAAAAACGTTCCTCTTTTCTCACATCGTGAAAGTAGTAATTAAAGCCATCAGGCCCATCAAAATTAAACTTTTTTTCATCTGAAAAAACAACGTAACGCCATTCGTCTTGCCAAGTCATATGGTGCCTAGAAAAATCCAGACGCATACATTTCCGCTGATGGTTTAACGGTGGTTTCTTCTTAAGTTTAAGCCGTTTTAAATGATTGGCACAGTTGATCACTCTTCTTACCGTCGAAACACTAGCACAAACACCCGTCTTTTGCTTTATTTTCGCAGCTGAGTCACTGGAATTGGAAGCACATCGCAAAATTGATCTTCTGTCAGCCGCTGTTGTGGCCGTTTTAGAACCTCCTTTCATATTTTTCCCGTACGACTCTTTATTTCTTAAGTACGCATAGATCATATTAATGCTTCGTCCGATTTTGGTAGCTATAGCACGCCCGGTTAATCCTTGATCCTTAAGTAACTCTACCTTAGCCTTCTCAACACTGCTAAGTGATTTTGCTCTACCCATCCTTCTCCAAATTTACAAAGAAATTACAATTATGTAAATAAATTCACTCAAAAAATTTTCAAAAATGTTTAAACGGGTCAATCTCCTTGGAACAAATGTGAACAATGAAGATAATGACTATGTACCTATTCAGTTGACGCAAAAAAAAAATGCATTTTTCCGTATGAAATGCTTTGCAAGAGAGCCAGAGGAAAAATAACGGTGCTTTTTGAAATATTCTTTCTCATTTCTTTTAACAACATCATAGACAAATAGTTAGCATCATTAAATAATAGATTCATGTACATAATGCGGAAATATTTAGCGAAATAAATTTCAAAAAGTTTGTACCTATTCAGTTGGAACGGAGTGTATAAACAGTTTTTTTAAAGTTTCTCGGTGATTCGAATGGAAAATGAAGGATGCACTATTTTTCCATATATTAATTTTACTGCAAGTTTAAACTTTGCTCGAAAATGATATGCGTGTTTTCAAGTAAACAATAAAAACGTTCTTTTTTAAGAATGCCTATTTTGAAAAATCTATTGTACGGTGATTTTGCTGTACCTGTACCTGAGTTTGATCTCAAGTTAGGAATGACCATATTATTTTGAGAATGAGTTTCGGTGAAACTCATGTGGGCCCGTTTTAGAAACAAGTCCAATTGTTAAAAGTATCAATATTCGAATTTTAAGCGAAAGACTGGGTTTGTAGCGAGTTAGCCCCGCCTAAAATGCAAAATTTAGTTTAAATTGTTGCAGACGTTCTCGACAAAAATCAAACTTATTCAAATCCGGTATGCGAAGACCGTTATTAATGGGGTATAAGTACAAAAAGAAAAGAGCCTCGAACTGTAAGCACAAAACTCCGAATCCGAAGTTCGAAATCAGCCTCTATCATCATAATATCAGAACTAAATAAAATCTTGAGTTCAAAATTTACCTACACACCCTACGTAAGAAAGTTAAAAAACTGTTTGAACGGCATACTTTTGTTACAAACAATTTAATTGAAGACATGTTCTCATACTGGTTTTACAAACGAGTCTTTGAGGATGAATTTTTGAATTTTCCCCGATGTGGTCCGAGGAAAATCCTTCACCACACGAACATAGCGCGGTATCTTAAAATGGGCAATTTTGCCCTTACAAAAGCTCTTTACATCGCTCTGCGTAAGATTCTTGTCACCATCATGTAGTCGAACGAAAGCGCAAACCTCTTCACCCATACGTTCATCGTCGACGCCAACGACCTAAGGAAAACATTTCTTACAAAAGGCCTACATCAAGTATAGGTACAAACAAGCTCACGTGAGTTTCAATGATATCTGGATGCGTGTTGAGAAAATCCTCGATCTCCCTTGGAAAAATGTTCTCCCCACCGCGTATGATCATCTCCTTGAGGCGACCCACGATTTGTCCATAGCCGTCCTCGTGAAGAATAAACTGATCACTGAAAAAACACGAACCCCATTTAGTTAGCCTTGCATCCACTTGACAGACTCTTACCCTGTTTTCAGCCATTTGTCGCTGCCCAAAGTCTCTTTTGTCTTGATGTCGTCTTGGAAATACTCCAACATAACAGCATACCCACGAACACATAGCTCCCCTGGGTCACCGAAGGGTACAATGTTTCCATTCGAATCGATAACTTTCGCTTCAATGTGATCGAGAACATGTCCAACCGAATTGAAAATCCTATCGTCCCTCTCGCCTGGGAGTGACTGAAACACAACAGCGGTAGTCTCTGTTAACCCGAATACAGCATGAACCCTCTCCACTCCGAGGACATCCTTCATATCCTTGATAAGTTGAGGCGAGCATGGAGCTCCTCCAGAAACTGCTAGTTTTGCAGTCTTTATCGGCATACGTACCTCCTTCTGCTTTCGAATCAAGTCCACATACATGGTTGGAGTACCATGAATGACTGTACACTGCTCAGATGAAATAGCTTTAAGCGACTCTTCAGGATTGAACCCAGCTGCCGGCAGAACCAATGTAGCTCCGTGGCTCATGGCGGCGGATGTCGTAATTGCCACTCCGAAGGCGTGAAAGAGCGGCACCTGAACGCAAATTCAACTCGTTTCGTTCACCAATATGAATGCCATTGTTGACGATATTGAAGTGGCTTAGCATAGTAGCTTTTGGCTTCCCAGTGCTCCCCGAAGTGAACTGAACGTTACATGGTGAATCGGGCGATATACACGCTTCCAAATCTTGAACTTTTGCCACTGCCTCAGGGCTATCACCCAAGTTAAGGACTTCGTCAAACCGCATCGTCCCAGGGAACTGGTCCCGTGTATCTACAATAACCGCCTTCAGATCCGGAAGGCGAGAGCTCCTAATATCACCCGGTCGTGCGTCCTTCAGTTCGGGACAAATACTCTCTAGAATATCATAGTACCGCTGGGTTTTGTAGTAGTCGGGACATACTATTGCCTTAATTCCAACCTTCTGCAGGCAGTAGTAAACTTCAGGTCCCTGAAACGCTGGATTTATTCCAACAGATGCCAGTCCAGCCTTTGCCGCCGCAAACATTGTCAGATACCACTGAATGCTGTTTGGAGCCCAAATGCCTATTGGGTCACCGACTTTCAGGCCCAGCCGAACGAAGCCAGCTGCCAATCGGTCGACTTCGTCACGTAAGGCGTTAAAGGTCAGACGCCTGTCTTCATGGCAAGAAACTATAGCTTCCATGTTGGGTGCCAGGGGTGCCTTTCCAATGTGATGGTAGTACGCTGGCTTTCTCCGACTGCTGGACGAGGAGCCCTGCCGTACAAAGCTCTGCGCTATATTCCAAGACCTCGAAATCGACCTCATTATGAGTGCTATTGGCAATCATACCCCGCTGTCAAGCTTACTTTCTTATCGCTTCAATAGCGCGGCGGCGTCAACAAGCTTTGGTTTTTCATTCAGAAAGACCCTACTACCCGCGAGTATTGCTTTCAACTGAAATCAAAACAAAACATTACAGCTTTACAGCTGTATCATCAAACTTCATTCTATTTTTCTTTCTTCTTTGAATGTTTTCGTTACCGTATCCGTAGCAGCGTTGCCACAAAGATACAATTGTATCAAAAAGATACATTTTTGCTTACTTGCAAAGAATTTGATACTCAGATATTCAATTAGATACATTTTTCAATTTTCAAATAAGTCTGCAAAATATCCCTTTTTCAAATGTTTTAATTTTTTTTCAGACTTATTTTGAATCTATAGCAATATCACTATCAATAATATACATCAAAATATTGATTTTTGGTCCCAATGGAACATGAAAAGTGATTTAGAAAACGATATTCTCTTGTGCATTTGATACATTTTTGAGTCTCGAATTTAGATACTTTTGATACATTTTTTAAAAAAAATAGATACATTTTTCAAAAAATCAATGGCAACGCTGATCCGTAGCTCGTAATCTCATATATTGACTTGTGTTTTGACACACATATTATGTTTTTGTGTAGGGGTGGCTAATCACAAACACAATACTATCTGAATCTGATGTGTGCGTTGTTTGTAAACACTTAACCGGGCTCTTACTGTTTGTACTAGAAGTTTTCAGTTTTCACATGTGATGCGATGAGATAGCAGCGCTATAAAAATTGTTATGGTATGGAATGGAATGTGCCGTGAGTTTTCTCTTATCTCTTATGTCGCATTGAAAAAAACGGATTGTTAAAATTAATACTAAAGTAGTATTTTACTGAGTGTGTTATCTTGTTGGTGCATTAACACACTATAGCCAGAGCAGTGCTTTATATCGTGGGTGGAATTCACACATATTAGAATCCAAAAACGTCAATTCTAAGAAATTGCGTTGGCTAAGTGTCACCAATGACCGTTCGCGTTGAGAGTGACTTTTGATATTTTGCAACAGAATGAATAACGCGGCGTGTGCAGAAATATGATCGAACAGTTATGCCCAAAACACATGTGCAGAACTCACTGCGCAGCAAGATTAGAATACACATGTTGATATGATTGTAGACACACGTAAATTCTGCACTCACTGCAGTACTGCAACATGTCTCTATTTCTAAATTTGCTGCAAAATTCAAACATACCACAACACAAAAGAAAATAAATTGCAATTTCAAGTAAGTAGTTAGGATAGGTAGGTTCTGGCATTACCAGGGTGGCGGAATTGGGTGGCGGAGGAGTTTGATATGTGACGTCATCCACATATCCAAACTATCTACAATCTGAAACAGATGTTCATATGACCGAGTTTAACCAATCAACCCCCCCCAACACACACACACACACACACACACACACACTAATTGTGTAGTACGAGAATGCATTAACGTGCACAGACGACGACATCAGTAGTACGAGCATGCGTTAACATGAACAAAGAGAACGAAACAGGGTAACGGACATACACACATAAGAGCAGACTTAAAACCAACGAGGACAGACAATACGAACTAACAGGAACAATCTTGCACAGCGATGTTCAGTTGCAGTCTTACACTCGAGATAGTCAAGTCATTTGTTTCACTAAGAACACAGGAATTCACGTCAATCAATAAAATCTCCTTTATATAAATTTGTGTGTAGTTTTTTTATTTCCTACTTGAATTGATTTCAGTCGATCGGGCAGTTGAGTTTAAGAAACCAAGAAGTGCGTTGCGCATACCAAGAAATAAAACAAAAAAATGAATTGCAATAATTGTGATAAAGTGTTCTCGCGTAAAGATGTTTTGAAGCGTCATATGGAGATTATACATAACAAGATCTTAAATCATTGTTTGGTGTGTGGTAAAACATTTACTAGGAAATACAAATTGAAGGAGCATTTGGTAAAGTGTATACTGTTGGATGATAAGAGAGGGAAAAATGCAGTGAAATTACCAGTGACAACACTACCTGCAACAACATCAGGATCACCATCGACACCAGCATCATCGAATATTATGTGCAATATATGTAACCTGGAAGTGAACAGGAGAAAATGGACCCAGCATCAGCGAAGTAATACACACAAATCTAAAGTCCAAGTGTCGTACGCTGATAGTGTACATAAGATAATGACGTCATTCAAAGAACGAATCGTATCATATTCCGTGACTAATGAAAAAGAAGACGATTTGAATGTAAATTCATTTTTTACCAGAAAGAGTGCAATTATTAAAAATCTATTACAAGAAAGTGTCGTGAAGAATAATTCAATTAAGTTCAATTTGGAATTATTTGCGGAATTTGTGAAGATTGGGAATGATGATGATATGGAATTTGATATAAAGTCAATGGCAACACGTATGCAACCCGTTCTTTTATATGATGATATGGAGGAAATAATAAAAGGAATGGAGGGGAACATAATGAAAAAGCTTGAAGAATTTCAGGAGCGAGACAGTGGATGGACTCTAATTAGGATAAAAGCCATTGAATTGAATGTTAATAAATATCAGTGTTTAAAGGGGTCAGCGCACATCAAATTACCAGGTTTCATTAGTAACAAAAAGGCTGTTATCAATGTGAAGAACAATGATATATACTGTTTCAAATGGGCAATAATATCAGCTGTGAATCCAAACGTATCGTATCCCCATCTACCATTTGCATATAACATAACAGATATAACGAGTGACTGTATTTCCACTAATGATATGGTTCTAAATTTTAAAGACCTCGTTTTTCCTTTGGAAATTGATCAGATATACAAGTTTGAAGCACAAAATGAGATAAGTGTTAATGTTTTCGGATACTCGAATGATGATGCAAAGAGTGAACAATGTATTGAGGGTCCATACTATCTAACTAAAAATGAGAAACCTCTTCATATTAATTTGTTATATTGTGATGGTAACGAAGTGACACATTATGTGTGGATAAAATGTTTAAGTCGGCTTCTACGCGATAGGATCCTCAATGTGAAAGAGAAGAAACTATACTTTTGTAATAATTGTTTGCAACACTATTACAACGAGGGAAGTTTGCAGCACCATAAGAAAGAATGTGCAGGTGTTGTTACGCATATGCCAAAGGAAGGGGAAAACATTGTAAAGTTTTCAAATGTCGAGAGATCTATCAGTGTACCTTTCGTGATATATGCAGACTTTGAGAGCATATTATTACCTATTAGTACTTGTCTACCTAATCCATCTATATCATCAACAACAACAACCCAAGAGCATGTGCCTTGTGCATTTGCATACTACATCAATTGTTTCTTTGATACCAGCAAGAATTCAATGAGGATGTTTACAGGTATATATAATATATATATGAAGTTTACTATTTTGTTGTTCTTTTTTTTAAATTTTTCTTGTTTTTTTTTTTTTTTTTTTTTTTATAGGACCCGATTGTACGAGTAAATTTGTCAAAAATCTAAGTGAAGATATTCAACATCTATATGATGATTACTACAAACATGCAACACCGATGAAAGATCTCACACCGCAACAAGAATGGCGCCAGACGAACGAAGAGTGCTGCATATTTTGTGGGAAAAAGTTTGTAGAATTCGAGTATAGAGTAAGAGACCATTGTCATATAACCGGGGAATATAGAGGACCTAGTCATAATAGTTGTAATTTAAGATCAAGTCTTCCCAAATTCATTCCGATTTTCTTACACAATCTCACAGGTTATGATAGTCATTTATTTTTCTCTTCATTGAATGAAGTGGAGGGAGATATAAAGGTCTTAGCTTTAAATAAGGAGAAATATATATCAATATCTAAAAAGATACTTGTAGATGAAAAATCAGGGACTTATTTTGAAATGAGATTTCTTGATTCATATCGCTTTCTGAACGAAAGTATTGATTCATTAGCGCAGAATTTAGGTAAAGATGATTTTAAATTGACAACAACATATTTTAATTGTGATCAACAATTTGATTTAATTAAGAGAAAAGGTGTGTTTCCTTATGATTATCTTAATTCGTGGGATCGCTTAGAAGAGAAATGTTTACCGGAAAAAAGTGCATTCTTCAACAAACTAACTGATGAGGAATGTTCAGATGAGTCATATGAAGTTGCTCATAAAATATGGTCATATTTCAATTGTACAAATATGAGGGAATACCTGCTAATCTATTTACAAAGTGATGTTGTTTTGCTTGCCGATATCTTTGAAAATTTTCGAAATATATGTCAAGAAATCTATAAATTAGATCCATGTTACTATTATACGGCACCGGGTTTATCTTGGGATGCAATGCTCAAGGTTACAGATATGGAATTGGAATTATTAACCGAACTAGATATGTATAAATTTTTCCAAAAGGGTGTTAGGGGTGGCTTAACTCAATGCTGTCATAGATATTCGGAGGCAAACAACAAATTTATGAGTACATACAAGCCAAACCTACCTTCATCTTACTTAATGTACTTGGATGTTAATAATCTCTATGGTTGGGCTATGAATCAAACTCTTCCCTATGGTGGTTTTCAGTGGGTGTCAAACACTGATCACTTTACCAAGAGTTATATAATGTCTTTCAATAGTCCAGATATTGGTATCATCTTGGAGGTCGATTTGGATTATCCCAATACCTTACATGATATTCACAATGACCTACCATTTTGTCCAGAAAATATTTGTACTCCGGGAACCAATTCTAAAAAGTTGGTAAGTAGTTTTTATCCTAAACGGAAATATGTAATTCATATAGAAAACCTGAAACAAGCTCTAAAGCATGGTTTAGTGTTGAAAAATGTCCACAGAGTAATTCAATTTAAACAGTCGAATTGGCTTCAAACGTATATTGACTTGAATACTCACCACCGTAAGAAAGCTAGAAATGCCTTTGAAAAGAATTTTTTCAAATTAATGAATAATAGTATATATGGTAAGACAATGGAAAACATTGATAAAAGAACTGATGTTAAAATTGTTACACATTGGGAAAATATCGGTAAAAGGAAAGGTATACGAGCACTTATATCAAAACCAAATTTTCACAGTAGATCGATATTTTCGGAAAATATGGTTGCTATACAATTGAATAGGGTAAAAGTCATATACAATAAACCGCTTTATTTGGGCTTCGTTGTCTTGGAACTTTCAAAGCTACTCATGTATAAGTTCCATTATGAATATATGCAAGCCAAATTCAGCAACAGGTTGCTTTTGAATTATATGGACACAGATTCCTACATTTATACTATCAATACTGAAGACTTTTACTCTGATATCTTCAATGACTTACACACATACTTCGATACTTCCGACTATAGTCCCCTGAATGTGCACAATTTTCCTCTGGTTAATGCAAAAAAATTGGGTATGTTTAAGGATGAGAATAGTGGAAAAAAAATGACACAATTTGTTGGCTTACGTGCGAAAATGTACTCTTTTACAATTGATGATGGTACTTCCGTTCAGAAAGCAAAAGGGATCAAAAAGTCTGTTACAAAAAGGCTAACTCTACAAAATTATAAGACTTGTTTATTTGATAAAATCTCTATTTATAGGAATATGACTACTTTTAGGAATAAACTTCATATAATTTATACACAAAATTTATCTAAGAAAACATTAAACTTTGAAGATACCAAAAGATATATATGTGAAAATAATATAAGTACTTTGGCCTGGGGTCATTATAAGATTGAAGTTGAAAATAAATAAATAAATATGAATTTTTTCAAAAGAAATTGTGTGTGTGGTTTTTTCTTTATATTTTATTGTCCCCTTACTATAGGAATCTAAATTCAATGGTCACCACATCAACCATCGCATACATTTTAAAAACCAGACGACACACATTGTTTTTGAGATGCCAACCGTTAAGTCAAGTACCTATTAACAATTAGGGATTAGGGTCCGCTGCATGAGGCATGTTTCAGAAATACACTGTAGATCAATGAGACCTATTGGTTTTACGACACAGTACTCAGAGAAAACAAAAACAATAAAATAAACAAAACAAGTGCGACATTTTATTGGAAAGGGATCGATATGCTACACACTTCTCCTATCGTTATTAGGGTACTTCATAGCATATCATTTTTTATAACGTCCACTTCCACATGAGGCAAAGTCTTATCCTAGATATTATAAACAAAACAAGTGCGGCATTCTTTACACACAAAGATTATCGAAACAAAACTCAAGATCAAGCATAGATTGGGGATCGGTATGCTAAACACTTCTCCTATCATAATTAGGGTATTTCATAGCATATCATTTTTGTTTACATTACATCTGATGTGGACGTCCATTCACAAGAGGCAAAGTCTTATCCCTCACTAGCAGAGTCAGTGTCAAGTAGCTATGACCATAGGATCTATTGTACAGTATTTGAGGGAACTCTTACCATTGATTTTAGACTATTGGTGTCGTTTGTCATATAAACAATGAAATTTATGATGAGAATGCATTTTCAGAAATGGAAAGTATCATGTGTATTTGGTTGGGATGCGGTTGGTCTATGGACAGAGGATGAAATAGAAAATCATAATACGTTAACGCAATCTATACTGAACAGATCGTAGTGAAAACATTGATACATCGGGCTCTATAATCATTTAATTAAATAAACTAAACTAATGGTAGATATATAAACAAACAGTGTCTCAGTTTATAAAACAGATCTGTTTAATAACAGGGCTGTTCTATTTTATACAGATCTGTTTAATAACAGGGCAGTTTAATAACAGGGCTGTTCTATTTCATACAGATCTGTTTAATAATAGGGCAGTTTAATAACAGGGCTGTTCTATTTCATACAGATCTGTTTAACAACAGGGCAGTTTAATAACAGGGCTGTTCTATTTCATACAGGGCGGTTTAATACAGGAGCTGTTCAAAACAGTATGTGGTCCGAATCTGACAAGACGGTAAGTTCCGTAGTATCATGAAGATATCATGTAGATCGTGCAGATCCGCAATAATAGCTGATCTGATTGATCTCACTTGCAATAATAGCTGATCTGATTGATCTCACCTGCAATAACAGCTGATCTCACCTGCAATAACAGCTGATCTCACCTGCAATAATTGCTGATAGGATTGATCTCACCTGCAAGCTGCAATAGCTGATCTGATTGATCTCCGATCAATCAATCAAGCTATTACTGCGGATCAGATCAATCCGATCAGCAATTATTGCAGCTGAGATCAGCTGTTATTGCAGGTGAGATCAGCTGTTATTGCAGGTGAGATCAATCAGATCAGCTATTATTGCAGGTGAGATCAATCAGATCAGCTATTATTGCAAGTGAGATCAATCAGATCAGCTATTATTGCGGATCTGCACGATCTACATGATATCTTCATGATACTACGGAACTTACCGTCTTGTCAGATTCGGACCACATACTGTTTTGAACAGCTCCTGTATTAAACCGCCCTGTATGAAATAGAACAGCCCTGTTATTAAACTGCCCTGTTGTTAAACAGATCTGTATGAAATAGAACAGCCCTGTTATTAAACTGCCCTATTATTAAACAGATCTGTATGAAATAGAACAGCCCTGTTATTAAACTGCCCTGTTATTAAACAGATCTGTATAAAATAGAACAGCCCTGTTATTAAACAGATCTGTTTTATAAACTGAGACACTGTTTGTTTATATATCTACCATTAGTTTAGTTTATTTAATTAAATGATTATAGAGCCCGATGTATCAATGTTTTCACTACGATCTGTTCAGTATAGATTGCGTTAACGTATTATGATTTTCTATTTCATCCTCTGTCCATAGACCAACCGCATCCCAACCAAATACACATGATACTTTCCATTTCTGAAAATGCATTCTCATCATAAATTTCATTGTTTATATGACAAACGACACCAATAGTCTAAAATCAATGGTAAGAGTTCCCTCAAATACTGTACAATAGATCCTATGGTCATAGCTACTTGACACTGACTCTGCTAGTGAGGGATAAGACTTTGCCTCTTGTGAATGGACGTCCACATCAGATGTAATGTAAACAAAAATGATATGCTATGAAATACCCTAATTATGATAGGAGAAGTGTTTAGCATACCGATCCCCAATCTATGCTTGATCTTGAGTTTTGTTTCGATAATCTTTGTGTGTAAAGAATGCCGCACTTGTTTTGTTTATAATATCTAGGATAAGACTTTGCCTCATGTGGAAGTGGACGTTATAAAAAATGATATGCTATGAAGTACCCTAATAACGATAGGAGAAGTGTGTAGCATATCGATCCCTTTCCAATAAAATGTCGCACTTGTTTTGTTTATTTTATTGTTTTTGTTTTCTCTGAGTACTGTGTCGTAAAACCAATAGGTCTCATTGATCTACAGTGTATTTCTGAAACATGCCTCATGCAGCGGACCCTAATCCCTAATTGTTAATAGGTACTTGACTTAACGGTTGGCATCTCAAAAACAATGTGTGTCGTCTGGTTTTTAAAATGTATGCGATGGTTGATGTGGTGACCATTGAATTTAGATTCCTATAGTAAGGGGACAATAAAATATAAAGAAAAAACCACACACACAATTTCTTTTGAAAAAATTCATATTTATTTATTTATTTTCAACTTCAATCTTATAATGACCCCAGGCCAAAGTACTTATATTATTTTCACATATATATCTTTTGGTATCTTCAAAGTTTAATGTTTTCTTAGATAAATTTTGTGTATAAATTATATGAAGTTTATTCCTAAAAGTAGTCATATTCCTATAAATAGAGATTTTATCAAATAAACAAGTCTTATAATTTTGTAGAGTTAGCCTTTTTGTAACAGACTTTTTGATCCCTTTTGCTTTCTGAACGGAAGTACCATCATCAATTGTAAAAGAGTACATTTTCGCACGTAAGCCAACAAATTGTGTCATTTTTTTTCCACTATTCTCATCCTTAAACATACCCAATTTTTTTGCATTAACCAGAGGAAAATTGTGCACATTCAGGGGACTATAGTCGGAAGTATCGAAGTATGTGTGTAAGTCATTGAAGATATCAGAGTAAAAGTCTTCAGTATTGATAGTATAAATGTAGGAATCTGTGTCCATATAATTCAAAAGCAACCTGTTGCTGAATTTGGCTTGCATATATTCATAATGGAACTTATACATGAGTAGCTTTGAAAGTTCCAAGACAACGAAGCCCAAATAAAGCGGTTTATTGTATATGACTTTTACCCTATTCAATTGTATAGCAACCATATTTTCCGAAAATATCGATCTACTGTGAAAATTTGGTTTTGATATAAGTGCTCGTATACCTTTCCTTTTACCGATATTTTCCCAATGTGTAACAATTTTAACATCAGTTCTTTTATCAATGTTTTCCATTGTCTTACCATATATACTATTATTCATTAATTTGAAAAAATTCTTTTCAAAGGCATTTCTAGCTTTCTTACGGTGGTGAGTATTCAAGTCAATATACGTTTGAAGCCAATTCGACTGTTTAAATTGAATTACTCTGTGGACATTTTTCAACACTAAACCATGCTTTAGAGCTTGTTTCAGGTTTTCTATATGAATTACATATTTCCGTTTAGGATAAAAACTACTTACCAACTTTTTAGAATTGGTTCCCGGAGTACAAATATTTTCTGGACAAAATGGTAGGTCATTGTGAATATCATGTAAGGTATTGGGATAATCCAAATCGACCTCCAAGATGATACCAATATCTGGACTATTGAAAGACATTATATAACTCTTGGTAAAGTGATCAGTGTTTGACACCCACTGAAAACCACCATAGGGAAGAGTTTGATTCATAGCCCAACCATAGAGATTATTAACATCCAAGTACATTAAGTAAGATGAAGGTAGGTTTGGCTTGTATGTACTCATAAATTTGTTGTTTGCCTCCGAATATCTATGACAGCATTGAGTTAAGCCACCCCTAACACCCTTTTGGAAAAATTTATACATATCTAGTTCGGTTAATAATTCCAATTCCATATCTGTAACCTTGAGCATTGCATCCCAAGATAAACCCGGTGCCGTATAATAGTAACATGGATCTAATTTATAGATTTCTTGACATATATTTCGAAAATTTTCAAAGATATCGGCAAGCAAAACAACATCACTTTGTAAATAGATTAGCAGGTATTCCCTCATATTTGTACAATTGAAATATGACCATATTTTATGAGCAACTTCATATGACTCATCTGAACATTCCTCATCAGTTAGTTTGTTGAAGAATGCACTTTTTTCCGGTAAACATTTCTCTTCTAAGCGATCCCACGAATTAAGATAATCATAAGGAAACACACCTTTTCTCTTAATTAAATCAAATTGTTGATCACAATTAAAATATGTTGTTGTCAATTTAAAATCATCTTTACCTAAATTCTGCGCTAATGAATCAATACTTTCGTTCAGAAAGCGATATGAATCAAGAAATCTCATTTCAAAATAAGTCCCTGATTTTTCATCTACAAGTATCTTTTTAGATATTGATATATATTTCTCCTTATTTAAAGCTAAGACCTTTATATCTCCCTCCACTTCATTCAATGAAGAGAAAAATAAATGACTATCATAACCTGTGAGATTGTGTAAGAAAATCGGAATGAATTTGGGAAGACTTGATCTTAAATTACAACTATTATGACTAGGTCCTCTATATTCCCCGGTTATATGACAATGGTCTCTTACTCTATACTCGAATTCTACAAACTTTTTCCCACAAAATATGCAGCACTCTTCGTTCGTCTGGCGCCATTCTTGTTGCGGTGTGAGATCTTTCATCGGTGTTGCATGTTTGTAGTAATCATCATATAGATGTTGAATATCTTCACTTAGATTTTTGACAAATTTACTCGTACAATCGGGTCCTATAAAAAAAAAAAAAAAAAAAAAACAAGAAAAATTTAAAAAAAAAGAACAACAAAATAGTAAACTTCATATATATATTATATATACCTGTAAACATCCTCATTGAATTCTTGCTGGTATCAAAGAAACAATTGATGTAGTATGCAAATGCACAAGGCACATGCTCTTGGGTTGTTGTTGTTGATGATATAGATGGATTAGGTAGACAAGTACTAATAGGTAATAATATGCTCTCAAAGTCTGCATATATCACGAAAGGTACACTGATAGATCTCTCGACATTTGAAAACTTTACAATGTTTTCCCCTTCCTTTGGCATATGCGTAACAACACCTGCACATTCTTTCTTATGGTGCTGCAAACTTCCCTCGTTGTAATAGTGTTGCAAACAATTATTACAAAAGTATAGTTTCTTCTCTTTCACATTGAGGATCCTATCGCGTAGAAGCCGACTTAAACATTTTATCCACACATAATGTGTCACTTCGTTACCATCACAATATAACAAATTAATATGAAGAGGTTTCTCATTTTTAGTTAGATAGTATGGACCCTCAATACATTGTTCACTCTTTGCATCATCATTCGAGTATCCGAAAACATTAACACTTATCTCATTTTGTGCTTCAAACTTGTATATCTGATCAATTTCCAAAGGAAAAACGAGGTCTTTAAAATTTAGAACCATATCATTAGTGGAAATACAGTCACTCGTTATATCTGTTATGTTATATGCAAATGGTAGATGGGGATACGATACGTTTGGATTCACAGCTGATATTATTGCCCATTTGAAACAGTATATATCATTGTTCTTCACATTGATAACAGCCTTTTTGTTACTAATGAAACCTGGTAATTTGATGTGCGCTGACCCCTTTAAACACTGATATTTATTAACATTCAATTCAATGGCTTTTATCCTAATTAGAGTCCATCCACTGTCTCGCTCCTGAAATTCTTCAAGCTTTTTCATTATGTTCCCCTCCATTCCTTTTATTATTTCCTCCATATCATCATATAAAAGAACGGGTTGCATACGTGTTGCCATTGACTTTATATCAAATTCCATATCATCATCATTCCCAATCTTCACAAATTCCGCAAATAATTCCAAATTGAACTTAATTGAATTATTCTTCACGACACTTTCTTGTAATAGATTTTTAATAATTGCACTCTTTCTGGTAAAAAATGAATTTACATTCAAATCGTCTTCTTTTTCATTAGTCACGGAATATGATACGATTCGTTCTTTGAATGACGTCATTATCTTATGTACACTATCAGCGTACGACACTTGGACTTTAGATTTGTGTGTATTACTTCGCTGATGCTGGGTCCATTTTCTCCTGTTCACTTCCAGGTTACATATATTGCACATAATATTCGATGATGCTGGTGTCGATGGTGATCCTGATGTTGTTGCAGGTAGTGTTGTCACTGGTAATTTCACTGCATTTTTCCCTCTCTTATCATCCAACAGTATACACTTTACCAAATGCTCCTTCAATTTGTATTTCCTAGTAAATGTTTTACCACACACCAAACAATGATTTAAGATCTTGTTATGTATAATCTCCATATGACGCTTCAAAACATCTTTACGCGAGAACACTTTATCACAATTATTGCAATTCATTTTTTTGTTTTATTTCTTGGTATGCGCAACGCACTTCTTGGTTTCTTAAACTCAACTGCCCGATCGACTGAAATCAATTCAAGTAGGAAATAAAAAAACTACACACAAATTTATATAAAGGAGATTTTATTGATTGACGTGAATTCCTGTGTTCTTAGTGAAACAAATGACTTGACTATCTCGAGTGTAAGACTGCAACTGAACATCGCTGTGCAAGATTGTTCCTGTTAGTTCGTATTGTCTGTCCTCGTTGGTTTTAAGTCTGCTCTTATGTGTGTATGTCCGTTACCCTGTTTCGTTCTCTTTGTTCATGTTAACGCATGCTCGTACTACTGATGTCGTCGTCTGTGCACGTTAATGCATTCTCGTACTACACAATTAGTGTGTGTGTGTGTGTGTGTGTGTGGGGGGGGGGGTTGATTGGTTAAACTCGGTCATATGAACATCTGTTTCAGATTGTAGATAGTTTGGATATGTGGATGACGTCACATATCAAACTCCTCCGCCACCCAATTCCGCCACCCTGGTAATGCCAGAACCTACCTATCCTAACTACTCAAGTATTTGGCATCATCGGCTTTTGACACTGCTGGTTGTGTTTGTTTTTGTTTTTGGTTGTAAACACATCAGCTGCTTAGTCGGCGAAAGACAGTTGCCATATTAGCCAATGGATGCCAAACAATTTTCTGCACATGTGTTTTACTTGCAGCACTGCACTCTGCGCTGCGTACAGAATTTCTGCACATGTGTTTTGGGCATTAAGTAAGGTTCAAATTTAAGTTTATTTATAAAAAGAGAATTTATACATAGACTTGGTCTTGGTGGAAAGAATTTTGTATGTAGTGCAAAAAAAAAAGAGTAATTCATGTTATAAACAAATGTTCATAATAGGTAACTGAAATTTTATGAAAAACTAAATTTGTATTAAACAATTACGAGACAAACTAATCTTTGAAGAACCAAAACAATAACAGAAATTTTAAAATATTTTCGACGTAAATAAAAACTTCCGACAAATATTTCAAAAGACCAGTTACAAAACCCAAATATTTACAAACGGACATTCAAAAATTATTCTCATTAAATGGTAAAAACGGCATGCGAATTGAAGTCATACCCTCTTCTACGACAAAAGCATTGCACAGTGCGAAACAAAAAATGAAGAATGTCAGATTGTCTGTCAGGCAGTAACTTTAGATTTTTGTATTGACGCATCTAATTAAAATAAAGTGCACTACTGGGTCCAACGAAACTTTCTCCTTAATTAACAGTGAATGGATAGGTAAGCTGTGCTAGATAGAATTAAAGGTTCATAAAATACAGAAAAAGGTAGTGTTTAAAAAAAATTCACGTTTGAGTTTATCATCTGATATTGAAGCTCTCAGTAACAGGCAATTGTCGCATGTTCCGGTTAGAGAGTTATAAGCGCCTACTGTACTATTTTACGCTACTACAAACTGTATACCTACCCTTTATAAGATTTTTTAATTTTGAATAAAGTGTAGTCAGAGTTTCTGTTTTCCGATCTGCTAGGGCACGTTTTTATTTTTGACTGGAATATTTTAAAAACGATGGTTTAAGGTGTCTGTGATGGGAAGAAGGGATCCTATTAGACCGATATCTTTACATACGATATAGACATGTAAGATTTAAGAGGTTTGTTTTTGAATTTGGTTTTAAACCAAATATACCGATGAAAACGTAGTGGGAGTTTCTGATTGTGTAAGGCACCAAGTGGTTGGAATTATTTTAGGCAGCGTAATATTCAGTATGGTTGAAAAGAGTAAGTATGAGTAATATTTGCTAAAAATTATGTTTGCGTCGCTGGTATTGCATTTTTTAATGGAAGTGCGGTATTGAGTTTTAAAAGGATGTATGAATACGGCTTTTGGGTCCTAGTAATTTTTGAGAAATAATTACAAAACTTTTCATTAATTTTTTTTTCAGAAAAACTAAGTATGGGATCTTAATTAGTGTTACTTTATTATCCTAAACATGTATTTTTATCAAATTCCGAAGAGCAGCGGTTTTTGTAAAATTTGGCAGACAAAACAGTACCAAATGGTGCAATGTTTAGTTTGAAAATTACTATTGCTTAACTATTTAGCTGAAAACCGGTTAAAAGTTATTGTTTGGGATGAAAGCATTACTTCGTTTTTTAAGTTTCATCGAAATCGAAATGGGGTTTAAGAGTAATGAGCAGTTTCGATGCTTCGAATTTAAAATTAAGGACACAATAATTTTGAAAACATCAATTTGACTCTAAGTTTGCATTTTGGTCAAAATTCGATTTTTAAATCAACAATCAATTGTACGATAATATAGTAAAAAACTGAGCTTTTTGTTACAAACGTATGAACAGTTTCCGAGTTATGTCGAAATTTCAAAAACACCATTATTGGAATTTTCAGCGAAAAACTGGGTATGCAGTCATTGTACACTCATCTACCTAAGCTTAAATATAAATTTTGGTTGAAATCTTTGGAAACGTTCCTGAGCTGTAAGCCCACGAACTCCGAATCTGAAGTTTGAACGAAATCCGGACAGTCGTTTAGGCTGTAGGCCTGTTGGACGGACATACCGGACAGAATTTTTCGACCCACTTTCTTGAGTTCCTCTATCATCGTAATGTCGGAATCGATTAACATCTCGATGTCGAAATTTTGTACAAAGCAATGCGACGTATACTAATCACAAATTTTAGTCTCGACTTTAATTTTACGAAAGCTCACAATTGTGAATTTTGTATGGAAAATATATCCACTGCGAACCACTAAAATTTAGTGTCGAAACTAATAATGTTGGTAAGGCCAAATATCTTTCTCTTACTATCTACGTAATGGTGGAAGTTAAACAAAATTTCCTGAACCACGCGATGATGACTACATAAAATAATATACTAGCGGAATCCTCTTGTTGGCGTTAAAACTTAAATTTTATCAACTTACAAGCCCGGAGGGTTTTCCAAAAATGTCCTTTCGTAAAAACTTTCTCCTGACGAACAACAGAACAAAAATTGATCCTAATCGGATCAGCCGTTCCCAATTGATGAATATACATTTTATACACCATTTCTATATATACAGAATAATAGATGGTAGGTAGGATGGTACTAATAATTTTCTCAGTGAAACTCAGTGAAACAAGATATTGTCACTCACCACGCTGGCGATGATGGGAGAATTTTATTGCTTTCGCAATTGTTTTAGACATGTATTATTCTTATAAACAGCCAAACTATTTCAGTTTATGGTTTTAAAGGCTGGTTCTGGAAATTGTTGACACGTTTGATTCCATGATAATCGATGGCCTTCAATGCGAATTTTGGTTATTAGTTTAAGTCACTGTGTGTTATTGGGAAGAGCTTGCTAAGCTACATATTTCTTGTGGGCAACCGAAGGGAGTATACTTTTCATACTTCCCACTCTGCTTTACTTACAGTAGATTTTGTGTTCTCAACTAACAAATATTTTAGGAATTGAGAGACCTTCTTAATTTTGCAGCTCGGACTCTTACGCGGCATATACGTAATTGTAGGCCTTTTGCACTTGTATTTATTACAATTAATAATGTGCAATCAAATGGTTTTAAACGTTGCAATATGTTTTGTTTTATTTTAACTTTACTTTCTGTTTAAAATTTCTATTGAATAATAGTTAGCTATAGCCATTTTTGTCAGCTCGTCTTTGCTTAATATTTTTGCTTCGTCATAATTATGAGGAAAAAATAGAACATACTGGGTACAAAGTGAATGCGATTGAGTTTGGTAGGACATCTCTTCAATGGAAGTTTTTTTTTATTGTGCTTAGGCAGTTCAAAATGATTAAATTGTCCTTAAGTGAAGCATTCGATTTAAGACTTTTTTGTCCTCTTCCACCGGTATGTAAATTTGTCAGACACTTTGCATTTTAAAAATGTATTTTTCCAGCTCTATTGACTTTGCAACTATTCCCACTCAAGCACTCAAGAGGAAAGGATTATTTTTTCCACAAGGAAACATAACATTTAAGTTGATGATAAGAGGTCAGATGAAAATTAATTGGAATGAACACAAATGCAGATGGCACCTTTCCGAAAAGCATTTATGTACCGGTAACAGGATCATAAATATTCAAATTGCACAGTGTGATGGATGGAATATGGAGTTGTTTCAGGTTGCACACTCCACTGGCCTGGGTGTGTATATGGCACTCATTCGTCATACTCACCGTGTATACTCACATCATAACCTAACCATCCGAAATAGCAAAGCTAAATGACCCAGGAAATTTCCCAACGGAACGAAAACACTGACAGACAGTTTTATCACCATTTCGCTTAGCATGACTTTCCTCTATATGGTCTGGAGGAGCCAGCTAAAATGCTAAGCAGCACACACAGTCACACACACATACCCGCATACACATTTATATGTAATCAAAAGCAAAACCTATGCAATGTACGTACATTTAAACTTACATACGGTCCAGTGCATAAGGATATCATTTTCTATCATCATCATCATCCGTGCCGTCGTCATAATCATCATCGTTGTCCTCGTGCTAGTCGGCGTGCTCGTCCTCGCCATCTCTCTAAATGTTTCACTCTTGAATTCAATCTAAATTCAGAGGGAAATCTCATTAAAACTGTCATAATTAAATGTCAACATATGCAAATACAAGAAACGCAGGCCAGAGCGAGGAATAGAGTGCAGAGGAAATAACTCTCAAAAGGGAAGCACGGGACACCGGGCCGAGATTTAAATTTTCAATTTAAATACGAAACAGAGAGTGCTGGCCTGCTTTTGAACCGACCAGCACCATGGATAATTGTTGTATTTAGTTTTGAAGGATACACCGCCAGCCATACCAAGCTAACACTTGTCCCCACCCACACTAGCGCACTAGAAACGATCTGGGCAAGGATATTAGGCTAATTTTTGTTGGCTTTACTCAGAGCAGAGTTATGCTGTCAGTTTGGACTCAATCTCCAGTTGAATGGCAGATAAGTTTCAGGGTTCAGATTTTAGTGGAACTTTTTGGCTCTCTAACGCTGGTGGACTGGGGAGTCCCTAAATTGCTTATTCACAAAATTTAAATATTTTTGATATGGTCCAGTGTGCACACAAAGGGGCGGGGTGGCATATATAAACTTTCATGTTTTGTAATTGGAATATTCCTGTTTCAGGACCTATTAAGGGTTTCCAGTCATAACTATATATATAGGTATGGTATTGGTAGATATACTCAGCCAAATGTGGTAGGATGAATAGATGGTATCGATGGAATGGAATGCTGAATGATGTTTATATGGAAATTGTACCTTCGGTCACGTACACACAAGCTTACTGACTTGGCAGGTCAAGAACGTCCCTGCCGCCTGTCATGTGCGTTTGTTGGCTGCAAACTCTTGTTGTGTGTAAATTCGAATTAACACTCCAGGTGTGATTCAATTTTGAATTGCCGCCCGTTTGTGGTTCGTCCCGATGGAATCAATTACTTCCAATCGAAATTATCGATAAACTGTATATGGTGGTTCAATAAGTTATTACATGTCGGTGTGGGCTTAGCATTAATGGCGGAGTTGTGTTTTCGCATCAAAGGGAATCTCTGGTGTAGTTGACCCCCCTATGGAATACATTTGACAGTCCGTATTTCCAATCATTGCTGGCTGACGTATATAAATCATATCCGATTAGGGGTGTCAATGTGACCCGTGAACTTGCTAGATTATGTATAACTGTTTCAACAGGAAGCTGGGCGTAGTGGGGAGACGTCATCTTTTATCATTGGTAACCGGCTTGAAAAGCAAAATACCAAATGGTTCGCTGGTTTAAGGCTTACGTAGGAGATTGAGAAAAATATATTAAAGTTTTAAAAAATGTACTTGTACATATTTGAATAGATATGGCTTCAGGTAAATTAAAATCTTTAAGAAAAAGGTATTCCCAAAAGCTGCTAAAAGAAAGACTTCCAATGGAGGAAAATAAGACAAAATACTAAAACCTTTCGTAGATAATCTGGTGGGCTCCTATACGAGTGCGATTTTAAGGCAGTAATGTTTACTGTCGAAAAGACGAGTTGTAAAGAACCATGCCCACTTTAGACAGCACTGTAGGAAGAGCTCGCCACCGAGACCATATTATGGTTAAAAGGGACTTATCAATGTTGGAAAGGAATGTGTAAACTTTAGAGGCCAATATGCGTGGATCACTTTGACATCATTGAAAATCAAAACTCAGCTAAAGATGTTCTGGAAACATAGTTTAACTCATGATACTAAGTCGACAAGAAGGGCTAAACATAGCATCAACGAATCGGATGGAACGTCGTTATACCCAGCTAGAGCTGTGACGTATTAAAAGACAACCTCCTTTTCGAAAATAGATAAAGCATCATAAATCAAGTTTCCTTGGTTCGAACTGTATAGCCGAAAAAGCATAAGAGCCAATGCCTGGTCTCTCATAGGCATTCCCAAAAAATGTTATTGCCTATGTACCTTTGTTATGCCAATTACAAATTAATTAAAGTGCACTGTTCCGTCTACTTGGGCTGCCCCGTTCACTTTCCTTCCACTTTGAAGATATAAAAGAGAAACGAGAAACATTTTGATTCTCTTGGGAAAAACCATATACCATACAAAAACCCTACATTTATTAAAGTACTCTACCCTTTCGATAACATTAGACTTTCCATTATACTTATAGGTCCATCCCTAGTGAAGTGTACTTTATGACTGACTCAAAACTCAAGTGACTCTTAGGCAGCGTTGGCACTTTGAAATCACCCTTCCAACCACATTTGACTAAAATCCAGTAATCAAATCATTCAACGAAATGTAATCAAAAAAATTCCAGCTAAAAATCCAGCCAAAATAAAACAACGATAAAAAAAAACTCTGAATCGATTTACTCTCACGTATTAAAGTTTATTTTAAAAACCAAATATATAAAAAGAACATGCACAATGCACATGCACATGCTGCTTTTTTTAATTCGGTCATTTCAAATTCTTTATTCAAAACGTACATATAACTAGTTATACAATAGAAATACCTAAAGTATAGCAATGTCGATGTGTTTCATTCAAACCGCAATAAATGATTGTGCTTTGTTTATGGTTAGTAGGTACACGACGTACAAAGCGGAAGGTTTACTGTCACGTGAGACTATGTGAAAAACATGGGAATTCAACATTGATGGGACAAATTTCCAGATATTGGAAAAGCGAAAGCGAGACGCACAAAAAATTGAAGACTCTTATTAAATACCAATGGCAAATCGTCCTTTTTCGGAAAGAGAATGTTTTTGTCGTTGAATTTTCCCCCCAAAATCGTCACTTGCATGAAATTTGATTTTAAATCCATCATAATCTAATCAAACACGTTTCGTTGCAAACTTTCGGTGCATTGAGGATTTTTAGCAAAATTATAACTTTGCCAGCGTTGCCAGACCGTCAAAATACCCCCCCCCCCATAACTCGGAAAAACCACCAGATTTGGCTACTTTTTTCAAAAAAAAAAAACCCCAACTTCTTGTAATTTTTTTTAAAGCCTTTTTTTGTACAACTTAGAAGAAGGAATTTGATAATTTCAACGCATTTTGCATTTGTAACTGTAATCGATTTTAAGGCTACCCATATGGATATTATAACTAAATACAAATAAAATAGAATTGAAAAGAAAAAAGCATTTCCCCCTAAACTATTTATCATCCCACATTTCCCCCGTCGACCCAAGAAACCCCTAAATCTTTAGGAAAACCCCCAAACTAGCACTAGCACTGAACTGTGCCGACTTTTAATTTCAATTTCAAATTATGTACCACGACTACCCGTTTTTCCTAACCCGTCTATTTTTAAAATGCGGTTTCCGATGCAAATTTCTGTCCCCAATCTAATCCGCACAAAGCTTTGTTTTCACGACAAAAAGTAGCATAAATGTCCTTTCTTGGGCCAATGCGAATTCAAACCAAAAATCATAAAAATCGAGCGATCCCTTTCCGAGTTAGGTATGATCTCAGGGATCTCAGTCTATTTTATATGGACCGGCCTTGTACGTACCTTTTGTAATAAAGTCGTTCTCACATTTCGCAAAGTGCCTTGTTTGGACAATGTCCATTAATAATTTGAATTATACAATAATTTTTGAAGCAAAGCTAATTTTAATTTTTGAATGGGATGTGCCACAACCCGTTGTTCTATCGCGCTTATGTTTTGCAAAGTACCAAATCGAAGGTGAAGTAGCATTTGTATTTAACAAAGACATCGAAAATTTCATTAGCAAAATTGAGCCGGTTACAAAGGATTCAACTTAGCTGCTCATAATAGGTACTACGAGTATGTGTTTACAAAACCTTCGCAATGGCAATTTGACTCTTTTGTTAAACTATTTTCATCATAACCACTGACTAAGCTGAGGCTCTCCTTTCTATTTGTGTGTCATCTACCATCATATCTCAACCGTTTTCAATTCGATGTCGCTTTACAGTGTTAAACTGTAAAATAGCTTCAACCGGTATTATGTCCCTGTAGACCCACTGGTTCATTTTGTGCCACTAGTGTTTTTTTCGCTTTTCTATGAGAGCATGCCTTAGTCGAATTTCTGCATCCAAGGTTAAGTAGTACATCAGTCCAAAAACTTGTTCAGTGAAAGTTGAAAAGGCGACCGATGAATTGTTTTTCCCAACAATGTTTCCTATAGTAGGAATGTGTGGTGTTGAATTCCATTTCTAACACATTCAATTCACATTTTCTTTGGTATTTTACGTTTTCTCAGTCTTGTTTTTTTCTTTTTTCTTGATAAGCGATGACAATAGAGTGGGCCTTCTAGCGCATAGTTTGTGGAACTTTGGGTCCTCGATAATTATACAAAACCAATTAAAGATGTAATGTTTCTCTATAAGCTGGTGCCCTCACTGATATGAGCGAATTTCCATACCAGCTTACCAACGGTGGAAGGAGACCCCTTAAAAATATCATTTAGAGGTAAAACAGCTTCCTCTCATTACATCACAGGTGCAGACTTGGAGAACCTAAACAAGTTGCCCGCCACATAAATATAAATCAAAGTCACTTGTGGTATTAGGTCTGCCAACAGACATTAACTCATAAATTAACTTTACATAATAATTTCTCTGCGCGCTTCAATTGTATCTTCATCATCTTTATCATTTGCATCTATGTCGGATGTTGTATTGCTGGTTTTGTAAGTGATAGTATTACCAACGTTTTTTTGTAACTTTAGACAAAGTTAAAGTATTTGTATTTAACAAAGGCCAGTACAAACTTGTATCAATGCAAACGTATAAAAGGAATGACTGCATTAGTGACATATGTTTCCAAGCTCAGAGCAAAAAAATTAAATTCGATCTAATTTTGTTCTTCTATTAATTTTTTTTCTCATCTTGAGTTTTGCATTTTAAACTGTATACCTACTACTGAATGAAAATAAATGGCACGAAACATTTAAAAGCAGTCAAACGAAAAAGTAGGTATTCAGCTAAAAACCAGCCGGCAGCACTGTAAAATTTTTTTCTGCTTTCCAGTCAGATCTGAATGGAAAGAACTCGAAATGGCAACGCTGCTCTTAGGCCGTAAACCAGTAATGCTTTCTTGCTTCAAGTACCTACTATAGTTGGCTTTTTCTAACCGTGATTGCGATAGCAAATATAATAAAACATTGTGTAAATAAAATAGCACTTCTACAATAGAAAAAAACTCATCGCGAGACTATAAATGTTTCAGCGCATGAAAAACTCATAATGCGTGTAACGATATGATATACGCACGTATCACATTCAGTAGTCAATAAAAACCATAATTTTTGACTTTTTGGCGATCCTTAACTTAAGTTATAAAACACACGTCAAGAGCGAAACAACTCGTTACTTTGCTGTCTAGCAAAATTCCTCTTTTCTAATACTGGACTGTGTTATCCAAGACGTTAAGCTAAGCTTTGCGTTACTCAATACCTTCTGTTGACATTACTTGACTTGGATAGGGATCGTGGAAGTTATCTACCACCCATCATTTAAAAAAACATTTTCGTACGGTTTGATGGTTGACGATCCTTGTTATTTATTTTCCAAAGCCACCTGGCAATGCAAAGTTTTTTTTTGTTTGTTTTATAAAACACCCGGAAACTGTTTCCAATCGGAAGTATTTTCAGTACTGTCCCGAAAAGCATTCTCTTTCCATTTTGAAACCGCAAACTTTTTTTGTGCGCATTTTTTTCTTGTTGTTTTTATATCGACAAAGAGGTAGCTGTATGTCAGTCGATGAAAATGCAGAAATTCAGTCAGAATTTCGTGATTGTTCGATGTATTGATATCCTATCAGTGCTGTATATGTGATGTGTCAGCTCATATCCTTTTCCGCAGGACATGAGCGTACAATAACCCAAGGCCGGAAAGGCACAGCTTTTGTGTGAGAATTTGTATTTGTCGTTTTTTTTTTTTGGCCGCGCTCGACTTGTTCACTTTAGCTGCATAGTGTCGCTGAATACGAATTGTGTGGGTAGATTTAGGTTTCGCTACTGAGTTGCATGTGTTTCTACTGTGGATTCGTTTTTTGCTTTGCATCCCTTGGCGAATGCTCGTAGTAATAAGTCAGCAGAAAAAGTCGCACAAAGTTTGGTTTCATTGGGATAACTGACCTCAAACACTATGCGAAATTGGTTCGTGGTAAGGCTCTATTTGTTTAGACTTCCGGTATTGAACAGCACATAACTTGACGTAGGTCGATTCAGCTAATTAGATGAATATACCCC
Organism: Cheilosia vernalis; assembly: GCA_949126925.1. Classification (NCBI taxonomy): domain Eukaryota; kingdom Metazoa; phylum Arthropoda; class Insecta; order Diptera; family Syrphidae; genus Cheilosia; species Cheilosia vernalis. The sequence goes on from OX421362.1 coordinate 13,419,154, forward strand.
TGGGAAGTTTCAAAAGGAGTTCGTGACTTAGGCTCACTCAATAGCTCCTATACCTGCGGTCTTTACGTTAGCCTGCAAGATATAAATTCCATTTATTAGGAGATGGTAATTGGATCTGCCGCTGCCATCATGAAGGCATACAATCTTTAAAATTGAAGTATAAAGGGAGCCTACACAATATAAACGTGACATCGACTTCAAAAGGAAATTTCATCAGCTGTCAATTCAAATAGACCCCGGGAACATGTATGTATCATTTAATTCCCTAAAGTCATTCCCTTCCACCCACCTGTGTCTGTGGGTGGTTTATTCAAATTTCGCTCCACATCTGGTTTCACTCCATCGGAATACAAAATAGAAAATCGACTCCAGTTCATTTGGTGTGTGTGTACCTACCCACCTCATCAACGAGCATTAAGACAAAACATCCTCTGAGATATTAATGAGCACACCAGCCATCTGCTCCTGGTTGTTGCTGATTAAACTTTCCTCTCAGCATTCGTTGCTGAGCCGCCATGAAATAATCCTCATGAGGTTGCTGTTATGCAATTGTTGCTATACCAGCGCGTGTTTCCTTATCAATTGAATCCTGCTGGTTCCCAGCCATCGTTTCTCCCTGCCGTCGTAGTTCCAATTCAAAGCGGCAACATGCCCATACGGGTGGCATACGACGAGGACGTGTATATATGTATATCTATGCCAAATGATGCCAAAAAATTGCCACACATATGACGACGAATCATGGGCGGGAAAGAGCTGTCGCTGTGGCTGTCGCCTCAATTCCTTCCCATCAGGGCAAATCCAAATGAAATTTTCCGCGTATTATATTTTGTCACGAGAAACGATGCGATGCGGTGCGGAGAAGGACGACCGATGCTGACAAAATGAAAATTTATGGTTTCGCTGCTTGTGCCTTGTGCGACGCGTGCTGTGTTTGAATTTGCACACACGCACACACACCGAACACCGACGGTGTCCTTATATCGTGTGTGGGTTTGTGTGTAACTACGTGCGATGATGTTTTTGTTTGTCATACTAGTTGACATAATTTTTCTGTTGATGTGTCATTCGGTTGCAGCATCAGCGCACTAGTAACGACGACAACTAAACAGAGCAACGCAAGAACATATCTCTATCTCCATTTGAACGTAAAAATAGCAAACGGATGGTGCGAGCTCGGGAATGTTGGTAAAAAAAAAAACGCTGTGAGCCACTACACTCCTTTTCCGATTCAGACTACAAACATATTAGCGACACATCGCATTGATATTTTATGCGCTGCTGGTACTGTTTTGAACAACGACGACGACTGACTGTCAACTGTTGACATTTGTGCTGGTTGGAGGTTGGAGTATGAGTTAGGTATCTTGATGCGGTGAGTGCGAAGCAGCAGCAATGTGACAGGAATGATGGAAACCGGATGTAAAGCACAGCGAAAGAGATGTGTGGACCGAATCAGCACTGTGATTATTGCGATGTTGACAGTGGCGACGTTGACAGTTGTATGACAGCTATGATAATGCTGCATTCCTCCTTGGATACTCTGTTCTATATTATTTAGTGGTGCGCATTTTTAACGATTGCATGTGGATTCATTAGAAAAGAAAGACAAGATGTCATAACGGAATTCGCTTTGGGGGAGAGGCTGTTGTTGCGAGCTCGACATGAAGTGCGGGACTAAAAATCGCATGCCTGTTAGTTGTAGCACTATATAAAGGGTCAACGACTTTGACCACTTTAAGACAAGACATACCCCAAATGATTACTTAAATTGGCAATCTAGTGTTTGCATTTTTAACGATGGGCCAGTCAGATATTCATTGGCGTGCCAACTGTGCTATGCCATCTCTGACCATTTGTTTGCAAATCTCATCTTTGCATCTCCAAATATTCCAGCTAAAAACTTTCAATTCCATCAACAGTAACATTTCCACAGAAGAACAATCGTCCCGACTTAATGTTCCTTGAAAGAGCACACTCAATCCATGATGCAAACACTCGCCGCCAACATTCTGCTGCACGAACTACTATTAAAATTTCCATGAAAATGCTATTAACTAGCTTGCCAGAGGAAAAGCCAAGAAACCATCCCGAACCAGCTGCGTGTGCTTATCTCAAAATGGTTGCATTTGTCCAAGGCAAAAATGAAAAACCATGATACCTACCCCAAGATGTGGCACAAAGAGATAAGTTGCCATCCCTGTAATAGCAAAATACGAATCCTTGCTGTCATCCGCGATGCATGTATAAAATGTACATAGAAAATAAACTGAACCAGAATTACTGTAATATTCGGTTTTATAAAAATTTCAAAAACAGGATCATTACATGAAGCCCTGACAAACTGCACAGAGTCTATATACTGTTGCGGATTTCGCTGTATGAATGCAGTTGTGGCCTGCACTACGTTGGCTGTCATTATACCGCAGCTACAAGGGTTGCATAGCATACAAAAAAGAGAGGAAAAAAAAAAGAACTTGAAGTAATCGCAGATATCGTTTGGCTGAAGAAAACTGTATAAAGAAAGTACTGGCGATGTAGACAAGTGCTGCATTTCGTTTTAGGATACCGTAATGATGTTAATGGATTCATAATTGCCATGAAGGATATCCGCCAGTTGAATCTTTTTCACCACATTGAGTGTATTTCTCCCACCGGAAGAAGCCTGCCTTTGATTTCGGAAGTGTGTGCATGGACGTGCGGTTCAGTTGGTAGGTACATTTGGCCACAGTTGGTGAATTCATTTAATTAAATTTTCTGTTTCGAAGGAAATTTGTCCAATTTGGGTGGAATTGGATTGATTTGATTGATTTGCACCGAGATACGGGATTTTTTGATCTACTTTTAAGGTAGATGAAAATAAAAAGCCAAGTAAACCTAAAGTTTTTGAAGAAGAATTTCGAATAGGTACATTGAAAAAAATTAATTTATTTTTTATTTTTCAAGAAGTATAAGAGAATCAAATAACTCGAAGAAACGTTTTTTATTTTGATCATACGAGGGCAGTTAAAATTTAACATTTTTATTTCACTATCGTCAACTCTCATCTTTTATTAGACTACTGTGCAATTTTGAGTAGCCGGCGTTATGCAGATTGTGTTTGAGAGCTTTTTAAAGCAATAAACCTCTACAATTTTAATAAAAAAGTAAAAAAGTGAATTTCGTGTGCTGGTTAAGTATTAATTTTTACGTAAAAAAAACATCAACCAAATCAAAGAAAGGCTAGATAAATACTATGGGGTACCTATCTGGACTATCAATTTCTATGGTTAAAAAGTGGTTTACTGAGTTCCGTTGTGGTCGTCTGGTCGTACCAGCACAAATGACGCCGATCGTTCAGGACACCCCAAAGAGATCGTTACGCCAGAAATCGTCGATAAAATCCATGGAATGATATTGAACGATCCGAGAATTAAACGTGAGATGGCTGCGGCATTAGGTGGGTAGGTACATCATATTTTATAAGAATATTTGGACATGAGAAAGCTATCCGCGCGATGGGTGCGGCGATTGCTCACAATCGACTAGAAACGTAACCGAGTGACCATTTCAAAGGATTGTCAGCATGGCAAAATTCCACAAATGACGCTACGAACTGCTGCCCCATCCAGCATATTCTCCAGATTCCCTTGCGACTATTTCCTGTTTCAAAACCTAAAAAAGTTGCTGGGCGGTAAGAGATTTAGATCCAATGAAGAGGTATCATTGAAACAAATGCCTATTTTGAGAGTTTTGAGAAAACCTATTATTCGGAGGGATTACAAATATTGGAAAAACCCTGGGCTAAGTGTAGTATCGAGATAAAAGGAGATTGTGTTGAGAAATGAAAATATTTTTGGCCAAAAAAAGTGTATTATCCAAAAAGTCTCAGGGAAGTAGTACTCAGGGAAGAAAAAAAACAAATGTTCAATAGAAATCAACTGTAGAATAGCTCGATGAAAAGCGCGTTATTTTCTACAAAACCAAAGAGGAGTCAAACACAGTGCTGGGAAAAGCAAATGAGGTTTCATTTTTCCCCTTTGGGTGCAGAACCTTAAAAAGAGATTATAAGCAAATGTTTTTAAAAATTCATTTGGTAGGGTTTCATGTAGGTATATTTGGGTTTTGAGAGGTAGATGATGTTGACTGGTTGAAATTTAAAAAAAGGAAGTTGGTAGGAATCGGGTTATTTGGACGCCACTCCACTGTTTTACATGAACATTGCGTTTCTTACTCTTTTATACTACATTGTATTTATTTAAAGAAATTATTTTTTTTAAACATGTAGAATTGTAGATTGCTGTGTGATTTATAAAGGTTAAACATTATATACCCACTAGCGGACCCACCGAAATTCCTCTCACACTAATTTAATGCCTTCAGATAAAGTCCAGAGTGATAATAAAACACAGAGAGCTAAAATTTCAATGTGATTTGCCAACACACGAATAGGCAACGTAAAGCTGACCGTGATTTGTTTAGGAATTTGTTATTTACGTACTTAATTAATTTTTGGACGGATTTGATTTTATTTTGTCAATAAAAAGCCAATTGCAAAATATCCTGCCATAATTTTTCCTTGCTAATCTTTTTACTCGGCACAACCAAATACGAAAACAGAACCCGAGAGAAAGACGAACTTTATTTGGGTAGGGTGAAAGACATAACATGCGAATTTTAGGTTTTTTTCAAAAACAAATCTTCGTTAATCAGTAGGTACTGACACATAATTATTCTCTGATTGATCTATACAAACAAGTCGAAGAAGCTTGTTAGCCAAGCGGCGAGTGACGAAGTACATTTTCGAGATGTGAAAGCGAAGTAGTCCTACTCCGATGGAAGTAAAGTTCGAACCCAAACGTCCATAAAGCAAATCAAAGAACGCTTAGCAAGGTGTATGGAAGAGTGATGTGATGTGCACCTATGTTCTATAAATTGTTTCTTCAATGCAATGATGTTTAAACATCCTATGTTATGTGTCTACTGACATAGTTGGCTTAAGCAAATGTTGTCAAAAGCTTTTTAGAAGCACCTACCCAGATTGAATACATATTTTGAAAAATCCTGCTAAAGCCTTGCTAATTTTTTGTTTATCGTAATAATCCGACTCCCGCCTGGTTACCCCAAACTGAACCGAACAGCACCGCCACCATCACCAACCACCTTACCCCAGCAAAACTTATTCATGCTCTGTAAATAACAAGCAAAAATCGCTTAAAAATGGCGCACTTTTCGCAGACAAACAAAGTTATCCAAGACATAATATCTACTCAAGTTAATCATAATGATATTCATTGCCGCCATTTGCCAAAACGAATTTACTTAGTTGCCATAGTTTACTGTCTGCAAATTGTTTTCATTTTAACTTATCAGCGATAACTTTTGAATATAATTGCTCCGCATACTATGTATACAGTGTACACACTTTGAGCCTTTGAGTCAATTTAGAAAACAACTTCTTCCGCCCATCCCCGAAACTGTGGTACTACAACCGAAGGACGTGGTTTCAATCAAATACAAATCCGCGCGCAACTACACCTAAAGCATGTACACACGCTGCTCGTAAAACAAACAACCGAGACACCTCCAATCTTCACTATACCAATTCAGATAATTTGAATAATTTAAATTAATGAGGACTGCTTAGTCCGCTCAACCCCCCCAAATTCAATCGACTCCCAGGATTGCCGCAAACCTCGAACGACCTCAGTGCAATAACCAGCACACAGACAGCACACAATCTTATTGGCCCAACCACCCTTCGCCTAATTAATGCCACCTCACAATAGTGATGCTGGAAATTATGCAATAATAATTCTAAATTTTATTACACTCTTGATTCGGGTAATAAAAAATATTATTCTCGGCTCGGCGGCGAAGTCCCTGTCCGCCTTGAAAGTCATTTACGGAATGAACTCGAATTCTTGGCAATGGCGGGACACCATTGCTCCCTGGCCCCGGTATTATGAGCATTAAACTGAAAGTGAACTTCTAAAAGGAAATTACTTTCTCTCCGACTCGGCCGCGACAACAACGTACCAACACATCCAACCATGCGGATAGCATGTTGATTTGGACTGATGTTGTGGTACAAGGTATTAGACCGTGTGTACCAGTAATAATATTGATGTTGATGTTATTTTCGGCAAAAAAGAAAATAAACCAAACAATCGGATACACTAGTAAGCTTGGCAACAGATGTTTGTATCGATTTTTTCTTTGCGTCTTGCTCGTGATGCTGATGCCGAGGGGCTTTGTACAGAATCAATTGGTGGGGCTTCAAGTCATAAAACATAAGGTATAATAAAAATTTCAAGTAAAAACCGGCCGGTAGATGACACGAGAGGATAAAGGACGTATGGCTTTGGTATATGGAGCATTTCCTTTTATGGCGGGGATCGACGATTTGAATAAACATTTTATGCGTGGTGCTAAATATTTAATGTTATATCCCATATGGTTTGTTTTTTATTTAAATTTTGTTATTTAATGTCCGTTGGCAGACCTAATACCACACGTGACTTTGATTTATATTTATGCGGCTGGCAACTTGTTTAGGTTCTCCAAGTCTGCACCTGTGATGTAATGGAAGGAAATTGTTTTACCTCTAAATGATATTTTTAAGGGGTCTCCTTCCCTTGCCGTTGGTAAGCAGGTATGAAAATTCTCTCACATCAGTGAGTGCACCAGCTGATATAGAAACATTTAATTGGTTTTGTATAATTTTCGAGGACCCGAAGTTCCACAAACTATTATGCATTAGGTAGAAGGCCCATTCTATTACCATCGCTCATCAAGAAAAAGAAAAAAGCAAGGCTGAGAAAATTTAAAATACGAAAGAAAATGTGATTTGAATATGTTAGAAATGGAGTTCAACATTCTTGAGAAAAACAATTCATCGATCGCCTTTTTCACTTTCAATGGACAAGTTTTTGGACTGATGGATACAGAAATTCGATTAAGGCATGCTCTCATAGAAAAGCAAAAGAAAACACAAGTGGCACAATCAACCTGCGGGTCTACTGGGACATAAGACCGGTACACCCAGAGAAAAATACTGTGCAAAATTGCCTTAAACGCCTTAGGTAAGTATTTTTGTATGAAATTTTTTGGACAGCAAAATTCTGACTAGTTATGTACGGCATGTTCAGTAAAATATAGGCTGAACTACCTACGTCTTAGGTAAATATGTTTGTATGGAACGTTTTTGACAGGCAAAGCTCTGCCAAGAACTTGCACAATTTATGATTGGACGTGTTTTAGAAGAAAAAAAGTGAGTGATAAATTCGATAAATTTATGAAATCTTAAAAAGGAAAAAAACATTGAAAACAGACAAAAGTGTGTAGTAGATATACCTACAGTAAAAGACAAGAAGTGAAGAAACTCGAGTTTTTGGTCTGGCGGCAGGCTTGCCACATTCATTAAAGTATACGTTTTAAAAGAAAAATAGTATAAATTAGAATGTATGTTTCCTGCTTTCAGATAATGTCAACAATTTACTCTGAACATGAAAGAAATTTACAATTGAAGACTCCAAATCCGTATTTACGCTCGAAGTTAAAGACGCCAGCCACACCAACCTTTTAAATAAACCAGTCGGGTAAAAATGGGAAGAATGCCTTAAAGCAAAAACAAGATTTCAGCCAATAGTTGTAGTAAATGGCAAGAAATTTAACTTACGTTACTTTTGAAAACTTTAAATTTTAAATGCAATCCTACCTGGATTGTGTTGATATAATGCATTAAAATGACCAACTCTAATATTTAGTTTGTATGTAGCTTGTTGTTATTTTTCATTCCAAAATGCAGCACTCAAATGAAGTAAATTCATATTTTTATAAAAAAAAACTAGCTGACGGCGAACTTTGTTCCGCTCAATTTCTTTAATGTAATAAAAATAATAATTTCGAGCGTGCACAATGCTAATGCTACTTTATGTAATTCGGTCAATTCGAATTCTTTTTTCAAAACTTGAAGTTATTCAATAGAAATAACTGAAGTATAGCAATGTCGATGTGTTTCATTCGCAAACTTGCGGTGCATTGATGTTTCACAACAAAATTATTACTGGGCCGACTCACAATTTCAAATTGTGTAGCGGTAAGCACGGAATATCTAAAGAATTCAAAAATTTAAAATTTTACATATTTTTTGTTGTAGGTACCTACCTATTGGAAGTGACACTATCCAGTATTTTTTTTTTCAAAATGCGATTCTCCATACTAAATTCTATCCCCAATCTAATATCCATAAGGAATTTTGTTTTCTCGACAAAAAGTAGCACAATATGTTCTTTTTTGGGCATAAAAATCATAAAAATCGAATGATTTGTTCCCGAGTTATGAGTGCACATATGGACGTCAGTCTTTTTTTATATATAGCTGTACCCACCCGGCTTTGAACGTACATTTCGTTTTAAGTCTTGCTCAGATTTCTCAAAGTGCTTTATTTGGACCATGTCCATTTATGATTTTACCCAATTATACAACTTTAGAAAAAGCTTTTGATTTGGTTTTTGAATGAAAGGTGCCACAACCCGTTTTCCGCTTATGGTTTGCAAGGTATCACCTTCTACCCGGAACCAGCCATAAACATGCACAATATTTCATTGAAAAAAGTTGTGTGTTTTCGGAGATCGACGACAGCACCACCTATCGGGTCCATAACCCAAGTGGAAATTGTTGGTTATAGTGTAAGCGGTGTTCCTACATTTCTCACATGCTTCCGTAACAGTAGATAACAGTGTGAATAGAGTATCAGAGTGCTAACTATTTCCAGTGCAGAATGGAACGTTGGCCAAAGTGAGAAAAAAGTTTTAGCTTATAAAATTACTATTTCGAGAAACACATATAATGGTATTTTGGATATGACTTCTTACCGGAATGTTCCCGAATTTTAGTGAGCTGTCAAATTAGTTTTCATGTGTTTGCAAGTTGGTTCGCACGAAAAAGAAAATGTGAATTAGAAATACTGGTACCAATATGAAACGTAAGCACACAACCTTCCCTCTTTAATGGGGATGCTAAAGTACCTAAACGAACATGAAAATGGTAATTGAGGTAATATAATGTGAATTTAATAATAGCATATCTCCGTACTTTAATGAAAATCTGTTTAACTACAAATACCACGCGCCAAAGATATATTCAGGACTCAGATTCAGCTGGCCCGGCGAAATACAATAACCGCAGCGATTTACTTGTCGGCCAACCTACCGCTTTTTTACTGAAGTGCTTTATGGATTATGGTACATAGCATTTTTCGTTCCATTTACTGGTGCGTACACGTATAAAGCGAGAGGTTTGCCGAGACGTGAGCACGCCACATACAATTGACCATGTGAGAAACATGGAACGCTATGACGATTGTGTTGTTGTCTATTTCGGTCTCCAGTATGGACGACTGCATGGTATTCTTTCCTGAAGTTCCGAAATATTCTATCGATTGTTAATATTCCGATCTGACTGTTCGTCCTGATTTTCTGCGACGTGAAACGTTTGACCTTCTTACTGGCGGCACGATCAAATTTGTCTTGGAATCGCCGAGTCCCACACAAACTTTCATCCCCTATATCATCCTGTCAAAGGTTTGTTTTCGAGACATAAAGAAGCATATGGCCTTCCTTGGGCCCAATCGAAGCTATCAAGCTAAAAATCTTTAAAAACTAACCATCCTGTCTCGAGTTATGCGCGTAAAAACTCAAAACGCTCAACAACTTCTGTTGACTGTCATCATCGTCATCTCAAACATTTCAACATACTCACTCATACTAATGCAATGATCCTGAAACTACTTGGCAAACAAAAATGATGCATTCAAACACCATCAAACAAATCGAAGTATCTACTCCATTTCAAAAAGCTACTTAATGTGACATAGTAAACATAAGCAATCTTATTAGGTGTATTTAAAAAAAGAAATTTCAAAATTGTTTGCAACAACAATTTGCTTGCAAAATAATTAAAATAATTGACAACAACAATTGGCATTAAAATTTAATTTTTTTTTTTGTATATGAAGTATCACTACTCGATTTCCACCCCGTTTATTTTTTTTCAAAGTGCATTTCCCCATACATAAAAAAACAAATTTAAGGGTGGACCACCCTTAACATTTAGGGGAATGAAAAATAGATGTTGTTCGATTCTCCACCCTAGCCGATATCCTTGCAAAGATTCACGAAAATCGGTCGAGCCGTTTCGGAGGAGTTCAATTACGCACCCCGTGACACGAGAATTTTATATATCATTATTATATTAATACGTGAACATCGAAGCTTTCCGTACGCTTTTTTGGCATTTAATATGAAATGAGGAGAATGAAACTTATCTTATTTGAAAGGTGCTGTGCCATAGATGTGCACAAACACAAAATCGTGGGTATATGCCGCCATTAAGACTGGTAAAATTAAGTTAAGACTTCCCCATACAAAACAGGTACTAAAAGGATTTTGGTGACAATCAAGTTTTCGCTGTCATGTTTCCATAGTAACGTATTTAATCATCTAAGATTAGAACCTGTTGAAGAGAATCATTTACCCATAAAGTTATGCAATTTACCTGCCCCTAAAAATAAGCAATAATTGTAAGAAATTTATTAAGGGGAATTATTTATTATTTGTCGCCACTATAATTATTAGCATAGTAACGTACCTATTTAAATATAAATCATCTTAGATTAGAGTCTGTTTCCGATGGAGCAGCTCATTTACGTTTTTTAACTTTCTCCACTACGATGTAAGAGAAAGATATTGTTTTCGTACAAAATTTCGAACTCAAGATAAATCAATAATTCTGATACATATTGCGATGATAGACGAACTCAAAAAAGTGAGTCGCAAAATTCTGTCCGGTTGCCCGTCTTTCGGTCTGGCCGTCCTTCCACAGTCCTACATACTTAACGGCTTCCCGGATTGCGTTCAAACCTCGGATTTGGAGGTTTTATGCTTACAGTTCGGGAAGGTTTTTTTTTTTTAAAGGTAACCTCAATATTAATGGTACTTCGTACCAGTATGATTTGATCGAAAACGGCTCTAACGATTTCAACCAAAATTGATATTTAAGGTTAAGTAGGTGGGGTTACCGTGACTGCGTACCCAGTTTTTGGTTAAAAATTCGAACAACGGTAATTTTGAAATTTCGACATACCTACCTCGAAAACGCTCTATATCCATACGATTGTAACAAAAATTATTTTCTAAGGAAATGTGGTCATTTATAACTTAATAGCAAACTCAGTTCTTCTCTATATTATCGTACAATGGATTTTTGAAAAAAGTATTTTGAAGTTATTACTTCTTTAGAAAGATAGGATAGTTTTGGACCCGATTGGTGGCGCTGTTGCCGATTTTTTTGAAAAACTCAACCGATCTCAATGAATTTTTGTTTGTGTGCATGTTTGTATGCAGCTAAAAAGATAGGATAGTTTTGGACCCGATAGGTGGCGCTGTTGTCCATTTTTTTTTTTTGAGAAACTCAACCGATCTCTATGAAACTTTGTTTGTGTGCAGGGTTGGATGCAGCTAGAAAAATAGGATAGTTTTGGACCCGATAGGTGGCGCTGTTATCGATTTTTTTTGAGAAACTCAACCGATCTCAATGAAACTTTGTTTGTGTTTGTGGTTGTGTGCCGCTAGAAAGATAGGATAGTTTTGGACCCAATAGGTGGCGCTGTTGTCCGTTTTCTGAGAAACTCAACCGATCCCAATGAAACTTTGTATGTGTGCATGGTTGTATGCAGCTAGAAAGATAGGATATCTCATTTACAAATTAAATGGAAATTGTAATATGTATGTATAATTTTTGTACATGAAAATTCATAAATTTCATTGGTATTCATTTCAAAGAATACCAATTAATTATTAAATTCAATATTTCATGTATGTATTTGGAAATGTACGTTTTAAGCAATAGATTGCAATATTTTTATGTAAAATAATATGCATTATTTTTCATGTACAATGGCGCTTTAAATAAAAGTGAAAATTGTAATATAAGATTTGTAGTAGTAGTAGTTTATAATAATCAATAAAGAAACACTTCATTTGAAAGTATTTCCTGACGATTCGAAAAATGTATACGTAATTGTTCAAGTAATAACTTCTGTCGGCACTCCCGGAGTGCCTGTCTTTTTTTAATTTTTTTTTTTTTTTTTCAGTTTACCGGAAAACGGCGATAACGATTTTGACCAAAATGCAAACTTAGAGTCAAATGGATGTTTTCAAAACTCATATATCGAAAATCCCATCTTTGATTTCGATAAAACTTAAAAAACGAAGCAATGCTTGCATCCCGAACAATTACTTATACATAATCGGTTTTCAACTGAATAGTGACGCAATAGTATTTTTCAAATTAAACATTGCAATATTTGGTACTGTTTTGTCTGGCAAATTTTACAAAAACCGCTATAACCATTTTGACCAATATACAACGAACAATACATTTAAAAGATAATAAGCATTCTTAATATGATTCTGTTAAAACTCTGGGGCAAGAGTGGGTGTTCTATCGCCCTGCTATGGTGCATCGTAGTAAATGAACTGCTAAACATACTCAGAAATAAGGGATTCTATGTCCATATGGACACTCTTAAAGAGAAAGTTTCGTTCGACCCAGTCGTGCACTTTATTTTTTCATGTATTATAGATGTCGCTCTTTTCTTTTCGTTTATAAAAAACGTAAATAAATAACGAGAATAACAGTAGTACGTTTTTTAGTATACATTATTATAAAAGGTATGGTCGATTTTCGACCACAAGCGATACTAGTTAGATTAAATACTCTTAATATTCAAATTATCTAATACCTACATGTAAAAATAAAACAGCAGAAAAAAAAATAAAGAAAAAATGGTGTTACCTACATATTTTATTTTTTTTTATTTCAATTTTCTTTACTGAAAGTGGTAAAAAATTCGTTCCCTTCCTTAGTTTATAGGCTAACTTAGCATACAAATTACCGAACCTAGAACAAGAAATAAGGTAAATCTATCTTGTCGAATTTGGCAAAGTAAGGTAAGATTATACGTTCCTAAGGTAACATTTAAGGCTGAATTCACTCTAGGTTTAAGGAAAAATGCCTTAGTCAAGCTTGTAGACCATTACCAAACACTAGGCTGATTTTACACAGACCCGCAAAAATGAAATAGGCAAGATTAAACGTTGCTTAGGTAGCATATTAGGGTAATCTGATGCTGATTTTACGAATGCTTAAAAAATGTGGATTACCTAAGGAATTTAAGGCAAGTTAAGATACCTTAGAACTTACCAAGTTCAAAACGGCCTTAGGACTAAAGCTAACTTATACCGCGATTTAGGCCAATTTCACGCAACTTTTTCTCTGGGTGTAGAAGCTATTTTAACTTTGATGCGAATTTACTAAGCTAAACAGCAGTCTCCGCTGATGTAGGTATACTGTAGGTACACTGTACAACGACATCAAATTGAAAACGGTTGAGATATGATCGTAGATGACACAGACATAGAAAGGAGAGCCTCATCTTAATCAATACTGAAAATAGTTCAACAAAAGAGTCAAATTTCCATTGCGAAGGTTTTGTAAACACTTAGGACCTATAATGGGCAGCTAAGTTGAATCCTTTGCCAGCGGTTCAATTTTGCTAATGTAATTTTCGACGCTTTGTTCCTGCTTGGAATGAAAGCAGCACTCGAACTCCATTCCTAATCAGCTATGTTGTAATTCTTTAAGCATAGCTATTCACATCACCGTCTAAAGGACCCGCACTTGTATCCCTCTCCATAGCTAAACCTACTTTCCAATAACAATTGTTCGGCAATGCCTTAGCGTTGACGATGTAACCGAATGTGCTGAATAACAAGAACGAACCGTACCAAAATAACAAGGACAATAGAAACGAACGACGAAGAATAGAAAATAAGCAGCATTTAAAATAAAGACCCCCCCCCCACCCAATACTAGTAAGGAGAATTGTACAAAAAGGACAAGAAAAAGGGGGGCTGCTGCGAAATCAAGTTAAGTAAGTGTGACAAAATTAAAATAAAAGTTTTATCCACTTTAAGAATTGTGCATTCGAATGCTGATAGTTCTGCAACGCGACAACATCAGCAGCAGCACCGACAGCAGGACGAAGCTGCCCGGCAGGCATCCCAGCACCGTTGGCATGGCCATTGGAGTGAGCCAACTGGAGTGTCAGCGCAGCATCACACCGAACTTTTTATGTGCATTCGGAATACGAATACTATATATACAACGACGGCAAATTCCGTCACGGACTTTAAATAACAGGATAATCGTGAATAGGGCGACAGCTTTTCACACACAGCGACTGCGACTAAATACAAAAGAAGTACCACCAGCAAAAGCAAAAGAGGAGGAAAGCATGCAGAAAAAAAAAAAAAAACGTGAACGGAAAAAGCAAATAGCAAACAACTAAAAGCATCAGGATGCAACGCTACAGGACACTATACTTTTGCCTTCCGGGTCGTGTACAAGTAGATAGCTTCGTGCATTTGTATCCGAAAGAGAAAGGGAGAGAGAGAGAGCGTGCAACGTCACCTCCACCATCACCACCTTCTCGAGGATTAAATCAAATCAACTTTTATCCCGGCAATGGCCAGCAATGGAATCGGGTTAGTGGCCGTTTCGCACGATGCACAATAATGGACGTACAGCGCAATGGATGGTTTGGCTTAAGTTATCGGCCACCAGAACGATGATGGTGGCACTGGAAATTTGCTTAAATAAGTTTCTCCAATTTGTTGAGCCGTCTAAAACAATTACTGCGCAAAGTTCCACTTGTCCTCCTTGGTGCGGGTCAATTTAAGGACCAGCACATTAAAGGAGATATGTGATCCCAACAAAAATAAAATAAATGAAGATCAGCACAAACTAGTGCGGCAGGCATTCAAATGAAGTTAGGGAAGATGATTTTCCTCTGATTCCGCTCCGAGTTAGTGAAGTTGAAAGCCAAACTAAACTAATTGTTGGAAGGGAGAAAATGTGTTGCACTTTCTTTGAGTAGATTATGCTGACACTTTGTCATTTAACGGAAAAACTTTCTGATGTTTGTAACTTGAATCTTGGAGACGTGCAAATTGAAACGTGCTGAGGGGCTATTAAGGCCGATGAGGAGATGTCTGTTATTGCCTATATTGGACTGTCATACCATTGATTGGCGGGTGTTGCCTAGAACTGAATTTGTGGCCATGAATACGTCGACTGGAATCGAAGTCTTTATGTGGAAAATTCTTTATGATGGAAATTCAATGTTGTCACCCAAATGTGGACAAGCGTATGTCAGGTACGAACATGGAGTGTCAAATTGTAAATGGTAGCATTGCCAGTAGTTGGTGTTCTTTGTCATCGTTCGCTTCACCTTCTTATTGTTCGCTGATGTGTACCCCTATACACTTTCTGATTGTTATGTTGTTATCCTGGTATTGTGCGTCCATTGTGAGGACTCGAGAACTTTTGCTCGTGCATTTCTCTTCAACTGCTTGCAAACCATTGCGTTGTCAATATGTGCAAAGGATAGGCACACCGATGGACACAATGTTGGGGTGGATCCATATACTCACTCCGTTCCGACTTCAAAGTGTGGGCATAACAAGAAAGCAATAATGATAAAAGTCCTGCACACAAAGTGTGACCAATATTCGTTTGCATATGGAAATGAGAAAAAAAAAATCCTTCGTCTGAAAGTACAGTTTGATTTTGAACTATTGGAATATAATGAAACGATGTCAGTTTTGCGTAAACAAGTTTTCGAAAATCTGATGTCTGTTGTGTGGATAATTTGAAACGGCTTCCAATTTTAATTGCGTGCACTCAGGAGCAGAAGAATGTACTCATCACAATTGCTTTTGATATTCACAAACATCTCATTCTGGCAAAGTGATTTTCGAAATTCCGAGTACAGCTCTTTGAAAATAGGTGGTGGTACATAGAAGCAGGTCATGCCGGATATGTGTGTGCATCTCCTAGTTGCTGTGTTGGAACTTTTGAAATACGTGCATTTGTTTTCGTCAATTTTAGTTCTGTGACTTTTTATGTAAAGAAGTCTTTTGGACCTGTTGGAAATTGAAGATTATGACCACTTTTATATAATTAAGGCAATTCTCGAATAGGTTTTTATAGGAAAATCTCAGGGTTCGGTGAGGATTGGTACCAATACCAGATTGAAAGTAGCATGCGTTCTTTTCGGGTCTTTCAATTATGGTTTTCATTGCTGAATAGGCGATAAAGCCTGTTGAGCCTTTTCCCTACCAGTACGTCGGCAATTTTGTTTGCTTCAATAACTTCATGTCGTTGTAGATGGTACTCACCACCTCACCCCAGAACCTTGAAAGGCGCTTAAGAATTGCAGGTTTGTTTTGTCGTTATTCGTGTTTGAGCTAATGGCTGGTACCATTGTATATAAATCTAATAGTACTCTCATCAGAGGAAATCGACACTAGCGCCTCTATAGAGCAAGGGCCCGATTACTTTATTTTCCTATCATTGACGGCAACCATAGTTTTGCACTCACCACAGACACCAAATTGCTGTCACTGAGAATAGAAAAATGCAAGAGAGAACCAAACGAAATAGTAAACAGAATGAAACCACCCCTACAAATGGCAGGATTTGTTATTAGATCTAAAAAAAGAGAAGAACACAGAAGCACTTCTGTTCGCTTCGCATGAATGTACCTGCTGCGTATACTCGTATAGTTGTGTGTGTACGCATAAAGTGCAACACAATTTTCTGGATTGTGCGAACAAATAGATATGAGATAATTTGTGTATCATCTCATCTCGTTTGCATGCGCAAACTATTTTTTTCTTCTTTCGATCTTTGCTTGTTGGTGATATTTTTTTGATGTATGTTTTCTATGGATGTTTGTGTGCAACAGAGCTCGTTGCCTAAAAAATTCCTAACTTTAACAATTTTTGGGTTATCTGATTATTAGGGTAATTGGACGAAAATACAAATTTTTCGGATGTTTTATGTAGGTATGCCAATAAAAGGATTTCCACGCCCTTTCCGCTGGAAACTAAATTGTACTTGCAATACTAAATATATAGGGTGGGCATAGGCAAGAATTGATTTAAAAGCATTACGGAAGCAAAGTTACCACAAGTGTTTTGCGTTTTATTTTAAAGTAAAGCTATTATTTTACAATTAGAAGTTTCTTATAAGTTTCGCATATTTGAAAAATTGAATGTGTTTTAAAGAGTAAAATAACGTATGCGCTACAATTAGAAAAGACTAAGTGGTGTGCTTGTTTTAATTAAAATACAATTTTATTTCAATTACATTCGTTACATAAGTGCTTCTGGATCTGTTGGGTCCGTAAGTATATACATATATAGTTACTTAATTTATACCTTATTTATAGGTGCATAGTGCGTAATTATTATAGATATTTTAGCTCAATTATTATTATTTTAAAGTGCATACGCCGTTTTAAATAAAAATGCCTGTTAGATGTGCTTACACTCATTTCCTCAGCGTAAAAAAGCAGTTTTCCTTATGATTTTTTCTAGTTCCAAATGACCACCGTAGGGAAATTTGGTTAAAACATTCTCGGAACACACATTTAAAAAAAAAATCCCGTTTTTGCGAGAAACATTTTTACCCAAAAGATATAATAACAAAGGGGACACGAAAATGCCTTACTAAAAAAGCAATTCCAATGTCAGCTATAAATGTGTGTAAATGTACTGACACTGTAATTGATAATACGTGCTTTGGGGTTATAAATTAAGTTTTTTTTTATATGCACTCCTTTTTGTTCCAAACCGGAAGGACAGTATGGTGCAATTTTATTAATCTTTTACTGAGAAACATAATTTCCCTTTTACGTTGACGGTTTTTGTGAAAACTGTAAGATTGCAGCAAAATTAGGTTTCTGCGCTGTATTTTTCTCGGAATAGGTTAGGTATACGTAGGCATATAGGTAGATCACAGAATAAGATCATAAAATACTTCCGGCTTAGTACATACATAATAACTTGTAAGGCTGTGTGTCAATTGAAATAATTTAGGTATCCTTGGATAATTATTAGCTTCCGATTGGGTTGAGCGTTTATCACCATAGGGTCAGGACAAACTATTTTATATAATTACATTATGAGATTAAATATGAACATATTATCAGAAGCCTTTTCTATTAATGCAAAAACTATGTCCTGGTACATAATGTAGTTACAAAATCAGAAGAATAATCTAAGTCCATTACATATCCAACTTTCAACAAACGGGTCTATGCAGCAAAAACCCAAAGCTTATTTCAAAGAAATAATGAAATGTAGCAACGTTTCCGAAAAATACCAATAACCATTTCGGCGAGAAATATAGAAAATTGAAAGATACACATCATATCTCATCAGAATGGATCTACATTGAGCTAAGTGTAACAGGTACATATTTCTCTTGTCTTGCCAACGTATACAGCTACAGCCAACCATTAACCAACACAATCATGATCATACATATCTCATAAACCTCACGGGTGGGACGAACGATTCTGCTCCCAGTCACATCACATATCACATACCCACAAAGGAATCCAAAAAAAGTAGGCACGCGTACGACACGACACACGGACACGAGGTACCACGACAAGAGTGTATGTGTGTTTTTTGTCGTTCTCCGTCCTTTCGCTCACTCAAAACAATTCTTCTCTGAGAAAAGGTTATTCTTTTGCGTTTTGCTAACCATGCGACCATACGCCCTCTACAGAGCAGAGGCCCAAATAAAAAAATTCGTCTAATGAGAGTACTATTAGATTTATATACAATGCTGGTACGCAGTTCGAGTGGAGTGAAATTTTCGATCCTCTCCATAAAAGTGCTGTGAAATAGAAAGTGAAATATATTGTTGGAGGTTATTGTTAGAGAAATTTATGCAGGGTGACTGAGATAAAAATGTTTCTATTTTTTTTTGGGGCAGCTCAAGAATTTCTAAAATAAAAAATACCTACTATAATATCCAAATTTCGCACTTTTATTCTACTAAACAAGAAAACAGCTGAAGGAAACAAATTCGAAACTTCGCTTTTTTGGGAATCATTTGATACAGTATTGACTTATTGGAATATATTCATCTCTGTCCAAGCACAATAAGTTATTGCTTTTTTTAGCTATACAACTAAATTTTGAAACCAGTTGACACTCCATTGATAATCGGATACTAGGTATGGTATATACCTACACATCTAAACAAAAATCTGAGTACCCTCCGTCTGACAAATAGTTAGGTATAGTGTCTGGTTAATATTTTTTTCTTTTTTTTTTCTTTGCAGTTAGTCGGGTTTTTTTGTTTTTTAAATTAACTTTTTTTATTTTTATTTTTTAGCCTATGACACTCCGGGGAAGAACGGGAAAACACGAATCTAATGACACCTCAATCTTCAAAATCGGTTAAGCCGTTTGGGCTACAGGGCGTCCCGTAGGAACGTACATAGGATACGCGCGAAACACATAACCCTCCCTGTGTCCAGTCGGGTAAAAAGAGCAGCCGTCAAATTTAAACAATTAACATGGAAATTAAACATATTTTCAAAGATCCGTGAATTTATCGCCTGAGTATTTCTTAAACAAAGGTCGGTAGAAATATATTCTTGAGGGACCCTGCTTATGGAAAAGGTCATCCATGCCGTAAATTTTTTGTGCACAACAAAACCGCACTGTATTCAATGAAATAACTATTTTTTGTTTGCTAAACACTTAATATTCTCATAGCAAACATTTCAAATTCCAATTTATTATCCAAGCCGCTTTCCTACAAATCATTTTTCACGTTGAAATGTCAAAAATTAATGCAACGGCCGACGGGCAATAAAAACCAAGTGAAATAGCTGTGGTGAGATTTTAGTATCGCCACCTACAACTCAGTTTTGGAAGCCCTATTTTCCACTCAAACTGCGTACTGCCATTGTATATAAATCTAATAGTACTCTCATCAGAGGAAATCGACACTAGCGCCTCTATAGAGCAAGGGCCCGATTACTTTATTTTCCTATCATTGACGGCAACCATAGTTTTGCACTCACCACAGACACCAAATTGCTGTCACTGAGAATAGAAAAATGCAAGAGAGAACCAAACGAAATAGTAAACAGAATGAAACCACCCCTACAAATGGCAGGATTTGTTATTAGATCTAAAAAAAGAGAAGAACACAGAAGCACTTCTGTTCGCTTCGCATGAATGTACCTGCTGCGTATACTCGTATAGTTGTGTGTGTACGCATAAAGTGCAACACAATTTTCTGGATTGTGCGAACAAATAGATATGAGATAATTTGTGTATCATCTCATCTCGTTTGCATGCGCAAACTATTTTTTTCTTCTTTCGATCTTTGCTTGTTGGTGATATTTTTTTGATGTATGTTTTCTATGGATGTTTGTGTGCAACAGAGCTCGTTGCCTAAAAAATTCCTAACTTTAACAATTTTTGGGTTATCTGATTATTAGGGTAATTGGACGAAAATACAAATTTTTCGGATGTTTTATGTAGGTATGCCAATAAAAGGATTTCCACGCCCTTTCCGCTGGAAACTAAATTGTACTTGCAATACTAAATGTATACGGTGGGCATAGGCAAAAATTGATTTAAAAGCATTACGGAACCAAAGTTACCACAAGTGTTTTGCCTTTTATTTTAAAGTAAAGCTATTAATTTACATTTAGAAGTTTCTTATAAGTTTCGCTTATTTGAAAAATTTAATGTGTTTTAAAGAGTTATGTAACGTATGCGCTACAATTAGAATAGACTAAGTGGTGTGCTTGTTTTAATTAAAATACAATTATTATTATTTTAAAGTGCATACGCCCTAAGTTTTAAATGAAAATGCCTGTTAGAGATGCCTATACTCATTGCCTCAGCGTAAAAAAAAACGTTTTCCTTATCATTTTTTCAAGTTCCAAATGACCACCGAAAGGAAATTTGGTTAAAACATTCTCGGAACACACATTTTGAAAAAAACTGCCTATTTTTGCGAGAAACATTTTTACCCAAAAGATATAATAACAAAGGGGACACGAAAATGCCTTACTAAAAATGCAAATCCAATGTCAGCTATAGCTGTGTGTAAATGTACTGACACTGTAATTGGTGACCCGTGCTTTGGGGTTATAAATTTTAGGGAAAGTGCAGGTATTTTAAAAGTTGCTACTGTGATAGAAGAAATTCAAAATGATTCACCTCCATTATTAGTAAATAAAGGCCTCTTCCTCGCAGTTTCCATCTCCCCATAGACAAACAAATAACAAAACATTAGAAGCAAATAGCATTAAGACGACTATATCTCGTTTTTTATTTGATACCCCAAAAAGATTAAAAGAAAATAGAGAATACAATTTGCAAAAAAATGTCGAGCTTCAATTAGAATCTAAAAACCCTGATGTAAGTACGTTTGTTAATATGCAACTATTTCACAAGCCTAAGGCACATTTTAACGACGAAGAAAAGGATATTTGCTTACAATTTTTTTGTAAATCCCCATCGCTTTATACCCATATGCTAGATACGGGATTTAGTATGCCAACAATAAGTACAATTTATCGTTGGCATTCTGCATTAAGCTTGTCAACAGGCTTTTCAAAGCAAATTACAATGTTGTTAAAAAAAAAGGCGACGACTATGACGGACATTGAAAAAAAATGCATTCTGCTCTTCGACGAAATGGCGATAAAGCCCGAACTAGAATATAATACGAAAACGGACTTAATATATGGGTTTACTGATTTTGGCGAGCTAGGTAGGCGCAATACAGTTGCTTCCAAAGTGATGGTTTTCACCCTTCGTGGACTAAATAAAAATTGGAAGCAGACGGTGTCTTATTATATAGGATGTCCATCAGGAGCAGATATTGCTGAGCTATTGAAGATAAATATATCAAAATGTATGGAGTGCAATCTGTCAGTAATTGCTGTATGTTGTGACCAAGGTAGTAATAATAGAAAGGCATACAAAATACTTGGAGCGAATGAGAATAAGCCATTTTTTGAAATTGAAGAAAAGAGAATCTATCTTTTATACGATTATCCTCATCTATTTAAGAGCGTAAGAAATTGTTTACTGAAAAACAACATCAAGATTTCTGATGACGTAGTCTCGTGGGAAATAATTACAAAATTGTTCGAAGAAGATTCGAAAAATATATTTCAAGTTTGTTTTAAACTAACAAAAAGCCATATAAGCCCGAATTCGTTTGAAAAATTATCTGTCAAGTTGGCCACTCAGGTTTTTAGCGCAAATGTTTCGGCTGGAATTTTTAATGCTATTGCCGCAAACTGCTATACAACAGATGCTGATAAAAAAGATCATATCTCATCAGAATGGATCTACATTGAGCTAAGTGTAACAGGTACATATTTCTCTTGTCTTGCCAACGTACAGCTACAGCCAACCATTAACCAACACAATCATGATCATATCTCATAAACCTCACGGGTAGGACGAACGATTCTGCTCCCAGTCACATCACATATCACATACCCACAAAGGAATCCAAAACCAAATGGATATACTCTGTCCAAAACAAGTAGGCACGCGTACGACACGACACACGGACACGAGGTACCACGACAAGAGTGTATGTGTGTTTTTTTGTCGTTCTCCGTCCTTTCGCTCACTCAAAACAATTCTTCTCTGAGAAAAGGTTATTCTTTTGCTAACCATGCGACCATACGCCCTCTACAGAGCAGAGGCCCAAATAAAAAAATTCGTCTGATGAGAGTACTATTAGATTTATATACAATGGTACTGCCTAGTGAAATTTTCATGTAGAAAGTTCATTTTGACATTTCGCAGTGAAAAATTTGTATGAAAAATTGGATTTCACTTGAACTGCGTACCAGTCTTAAGACTTTAAAAAGCTGGTTGACTGCCCTCAGGTTATGTGAACAAAGACACGTTCTATGACAGGTCATGGGATGATGCTCTATTTTAGCATCACAAAAAACGTACGACTGAGTCCGACGAAACTTTTCCTCTAGTAGGGAATTTGTACAAATTTACAATTAAGCTGCGTCGACATACTTACAGTTACAGATACCACCCCAAAGAACTCTAGAAGTAGACCAGCCACAGCCATTCGTTGGATTATTTATACATACCAACGGTGGCATGTCGAATCCGGACTAAGAAGCTTCCGTAGCACAGTTATGGTCTTGGACTTTTGTCAGACATCCGTGAGAGGTGGTGTATTGAAAAAGCTTAAAGATGTATAGTTTGTGTCTTATTTTGTTGATTAGACATGAGACCCCTCACTTAGTTATCCACAACACTAACCGCTGAGCCACAGAAGCCTCCAAGTATATACAGCTTTCTTTTCGTCCCGCTTGTAGGGATCATCTGATGGGGCTTGGCGATGCCACATTTTTATTTAACTACCACACACCCTGTCAATGAACCGAAAAAACTCCCTATTACATTTCTCACTGTGAAAGAACTTTCCACCCATGCTCCACTCATTAGTGTAAAATCCTTCCACCTTAATCAGCTTCTAAATACCTACACATACAAAAAAAAAAAACACAAATCCAATTACAGTTCTAGACTACAATTACCCAATCAATTTAGTTCATTCCAATAAATCCCGGTAAACTCCACCTAAATGTGTAGCTGCTCACATATGACTCCACATGAACTTCACGAAGTGCTCCTGCTGGTCTATACTGAGTTGGGCAAACAGCAACTACCCGCCGATAACGAAATCTCATTACTCGCTTCGGTAAAACACATAGGAGCAACATAAATTAATCAAACGAATAACGGGGGCAAACAAATCCACACCTACACCTGCCATTTAAACACATGGAGCTACCCGCAGTAGTCAAGCTAAGGACCGCGTATTTGGTTATTTTTTTTGCGTTCACGTTTTCCTTTTCGCTATTAAAAAGTGAATAATTTATTTTAATGTTGGGACACATTAATCATTTAAATTCGCACGCATATATGAAGAAAGCTGTAGGTAAGTGTGCTGGGCAGGTACCCATACCTACAGTGAAGAGGTGGGCGATGGAAAACACAACACCACTGACAATATGAATGTCCTCGCGTTAATAACGGCAACGCGAGTCCTATGTGAGCTATACAAATTCCTTAACAACAGCGCAGCGGTGCTACGGTTGCTCTCTTAAGGCCGAGCACAAGCAATGTGTCGGCGATGTCGTTGTCCTCGCAACAATAACTTTCTTTTGTTCATCATTCCACTGGATGTTGGTTCGTGATATGAGTCCTCCTACCACCATTGTGACTGATGTTTGTGTACGTTTGCTCAGGTTAGTTAGGGGAGGCGTCAGGTATTCCTAAATTAAACATTGTCTCAGTGTTTACCAGCGGTATTATCGACAGGGTGGGGGACAATACACAACAATGTAATTGCGGTATTATGCTTGTTTAATTGAAATTCCGTGTCACTTTATCAAGTGGACCGCATTTGTGTGCGTGGGTGTGTATTTGTGTGTGTAACATTAGAGCAAGTGACAGTTTGCTTAATTGCACAGCTCAACTTGCAACCGGGCATTGGGCATCTTATAAGTCTAACACGCGGGTAACCGCACATCAGTCAAGATTAATGTAAAGTAAGCGGCTAAGTACTTGATGCGATGATTTAATCAGTTCGTTGCCCGAGTCTTTTTTAATAATTTGCATTCCACGTTTTGTACACGATTTCACTGAGAGGCATTTAATTAGTTAATTAGATTCTATGATATGGTTAGTTGGAGTAGAGAGTTTGGCAGGGTGAAAGAGACCTATGAAGGAGGTGCTATTGTGGTAAGTAGGTAGCTCTCTATTTTAATGAATCGAGTCTAAAGGTATGATAACTGTAGATAGACTTGAACATATGGGAGGCTTGAGCCACTCTCAATAATTTGCTAAAATTCCATTGAAATCCAACAAGTGTAATTGTATGCGATGCAAGAAGTGACGTGTTAATTGCACACAAAAATAGTTCTAAATCATCAGCTGTCTCTGGTTGGTGAAAGATAAAAGGTGTTTTGCATTACCAAAAGTAAAAAAAAAGAGTTGTTCTTTTTCCTGTATAAAATTGATCTGTAACGCGGTAAGTAAATAAATTTGATATTACCTAACAATATGATATTCTAGATTGTAAATATTAGCATGAAAACACAAAAAAATTAACCTACTACAGTTAAAAAATGTTGCATCATGTGAAAGTAAAACTTCTGAAGAAGTCAATTTCGACGAAGGTTTAAACAAACGGAAATTGAAGAAAATCCCGATGAATCATTGTTTTTTTTTGTGTGCAAACTGATGATATTATGGACATGCACCTTTGCGCCTTATGCAACAAATATGAGCGCGAGATGTTTGTCGGACTGACCAAAAATGACAACGAAACCTTTATCTGCCCTCATTGCGATACCAATTATTGCTTAATGATGTATAGTCATACGGTTATTAATTTTTAAATTAAGTTATTTCTTTATTTTCGTTAGATAAGTTTCTGACGTTTAGTTTTTGTTTAGCTTTTTATACTTTATTTATGCAAAGAAACTGATAGACTCATTTTTTTTCTATAATTATATCTATTGAAAAACGTTGTTTCATTATAATTTTTTGTTTTCAAACCACTAAAACAATAAAATTAAATTATAATCACATTGGAAGTGGATAAATTATTCGTTTTATTGTTTTGCTCGTAGAATTTGAGTATGTTCAAGCCTTCCCAAAGGGGTGTTCAAGTCTCCCGGTGGGGCGGGAGGAGGAAAGGAGTGACAGAAATTAAATTAAAATATCGCAGCCTTACTTTTAAGTGATTCTAAATATGAATTATAGAACTTATTTAATTTTTGCATTTTGCTGTCGCAAAGCGCATGGTCCTGGTTACATTTCGCAATTTATAGTTGAAAATAGTTTCATGGTCATCATTGAGATTCGATAACGCTATATTTCACTTAACAGTCGAAGACCTACGTTCATCAAGTTGACTCACAAGTAGTGCTAATTACACTATTGCGGTTGTCCCACACTGCATGAACAATTGAATAATATTCAAGGCACAAATAACCTCCTGACTGACATTTAAATTCAGCGCCAATACAATAATTATAGTCTAATCTACTACTTGAACAATTTTCCTCGACTCTCATCCAAACCCGGGGAAGTGAAATCCCCGAAAGACAGCTACTCCTTTTAAAATTAGGAACAAAGTTCCAATCAACTTTTAGTTCAGTTATATTTTGTGTATGTACTTGTACATGACGTGTGTGTACATGATGTGTGTGCATTTCTTGTTGCAGTTTTGTTTTGGTTTCCCGTTGTCTGATTGACAGTACAGTGCTGGGGATTTTGTCATGCAAACTGAATGACTTGTTCACCAGAGCTTCGTGCATACTTTTTTATTTCCCTGTTCTTTCCGCTAAACAACTTTCTGTCACAATCTAGTTTTCCCATCTCACACTTAGCTATATCGCTGTCTTTTCGCTTTCGGTTTGGATGCAGCGAGGAGGAGCAACGAATGGAAATTCAAAGTGACACAAAATGTTGTTGAACCGAAATACAATAACGAAAACAAACAAAATATCCGTGTCAGTAGATGCAGCAGCAAAACAACGAAAACAAAGCCAAAAAAGGAGCAACTTCCACTCTATATATCTATAACACCCATCACCAGCATCAAGTATTCAACAAGCGACTAAATATAGAAATAAACAAAACAACACAAGAACAGGAACCAAAACTAGGAAGAAACATTAAACTGAATCAACAGCAATGAAAGTGGTGGAGGAGGGAAAAGCTAACAGGGAAAACCTGATACAGGAATTGTAGTTGCACAGTCACTTGTCGTGGTAGTGTCGGCGTCACTCGAGAAATAAAAAGTCCTTCGATCCAACTATGGAGTCCTCATAAAGCTGGACCCATGGCATATAGTACTTACCCTATGAGTCGACCGCTCTCAAAGGGTGTGGAGAGGGGGAGGGGGAAAGGGAATATGGATTTGGAAAAACACGAAAAAAAAAACTGGTAGAGAAGGTTGCGTAAAATGTCGACGCTGTATGGGTTAATTTACTCTATCTTTCGTCCCATTCTGTTGTTACTTGTGTAAATATTTGGGTATTGTTACTGTTATTGCGATTGTTATTGTGATTGCCCAGCCTTAAGATTTCGATCATGATAATATTGGAGTCCGGCGTACTTAGAGGAGGGGCCATTTTTAGATGTTACCGTTTTGGCCGCATTTCCGAGTTCTAGAGAGAAAGGTTAATCAGTTTTTCTTTGGTATTTGGTATTAATTAATGAAGGCCCACTTACTTTACCCTTAGGACAATACGTTTCCGGTTCGAAGTGTTTACCACATAGAACACCAAAAGCCGCATGGAACCACAAAGTATTTTAAAGAAAATAAAGCCCAACTAGATCCAATGCAATTTTGTACGAATCGACCAAATGTTCATTTGAAAAATATCCACGCTAATTCTGAGATTCGATAAAATCCTCCAAAAGATTGCTCACCACCCTGATTATAATTAATTTAGGCTAAGTAGATTAGGTAGTTTTAAGTAGTTGTAAGCAAAACCAATAATAAAGATTTCAAGTTTTCTAAAGTTTCTTGAAGAATGAAAAACAAAACAGATTAAATGTAGATAGACTTAAAGGCAATATTTCCTTCAATTTATTAAAAAAAAATCCAATTTACATTTTTAATTTCCAATTTAATTTGACATTTAACTCGATGCAATCGAAACTGAGAATGCGGGGAGAAATGAACAAAAAATGAATCTCTATCGAAATCGAAAGTAGTAATGCCAGTTTGAGGAAATCGAATAGCTTTATATTCGCTTTCTATTGGATTCGGATCTCAGAATAGAGGTGATCAAATAAGTTCTATGTATTTTTTCTATTTTACTCGTTATAATAGTAGAACAAAGCTTTTCTCAATCGTATTGAAAACTGAAACGTACAAAATAGTAGGTACCTACATATTTTTTTTTTAACCATAAAATAAATATCAAGAGAAAAGAAATCATATTTTATTGAATCACACAGCCAAATTAGTCGCTACGAGTGTAAAAAAAGGTTAAAGCTTATTTTACACAAAACCACATAAATCCGCATTTTTCAAACCCGACGATTTAAATCTGTATCCGTAATATTTACTCAAAGACAAACATATCTGGTCTGGTGCGCCCAAAACCTCACTGCACCTGCTGGATAGGATACAGAATCGTGCTTTAAAACTCATTGGAGACACAAATATAACGAATTCTATAAATTCGCTCGAACATCGCAGAAATGTAACATGTCTTTCATTGTTTTATCGCTATTTCTACAAACAGTGCTCAAGTGAAATCGCCAGCTGCAATTTGACATTTAAAACCAATGTGCATCGGAATCTCCTATCTTCTCTATCCCAATTTCCCTAACGCCCGCGCTGTGTACTTCAAACTACACCATAAGAGTAGTCATAACCTCTTTAGCGCGTGTTTATTATAAAAAAAAATAAAAAAAAGGCAATTAGATAAAGATGCATTCACACGCATTCGCCCGTTTTAAACAAACGTAATATTAATTTCACAAACAAATTCCTTTATTTTTGTTGCTGTTTATCACTTGGAAATTCATTAGATTTGCTGTTTGCCGAATTTCTTTTTTATTATAATTAATTAAAAATCTAGCCTCCAAAATAACTCTTTTTTAGCAGGAAATATTTAAATTGTTATCATTGATGCATGCCATCTATGATTCTCAATCTGCTGTTCTATAAGCTCTTAGATTAGTCTTTTGACGACGAAGACATCAGCATTTCATCGACTTCACAAATAATATATATTTCTTTTTTGCTTCTTGGTAACTGCTTTTTATATTATAAACTGACCCAGGCGCGGCAGCTTTGCCAGGGAAAAAATGTTTTTTCCATAGTTTAAATAAAAGTAAAACATTTATTGCATTGCTTTTACGTAAACAACATTCTCGGTTATTTTGTTACCATCGCTTCTACGAGAATAAACAAAAAGTGCAAATGGTTTTTCGATTCGGGAGCATACAACGTAGAGTTAGCAATGCGAAGAAACTTGATTTTCCAAATTTATACCCCTCATTTGAAAAGATTGTCCTTGCGACGGCGAATGCAAGACGAATAGGGAATTGAAGACCCTTAAATTCGAATAGGACATCAGATGGACGCATTAGTATGCGAGGAATCAAAAATTCTTCGCTTTTGAATTTTGCATTCAAAATTTTCGCTTCTAGCACATTTGTCAATATTTTTTGGTACTGTATCGAAGCTCAGCGAAATTGTATCACAATCCGAGGTAAAAATATAAACCATCAAACAAATAAAAAGACAAGACAATTATAGTGGAAAAATGTTATAAAAAAAACACTTTTGTTTATTATTCTCATACAACCTTCTCGGTTGGTTCCTGCTGAAAGACTGACTTTCGTTATACAAATCTCAGAACCTTCTCGGTCTTTCGTTAAGTTTATAAATTTGCTCAATACATCGACTGCAGTGCAGAGTTACAATACTCATGCAGTTCGATACAGGTACCATTACACAGTTTTGGATGGTGGATACTTAGACTAGATAATCAAGTGCGTTAAAGAATTCTGTTGGATAATTCCCTACCTCACCCTGATTCATGAGGGTGTAACCAAGCATGATTTTTGCACTGATATGCTTCTTTTAAATTAGTGAAACGGCAGAAATCGTATTATTATTAATTTATTACTTTCGACTGGCATTGCACCATTCCCAGTATTATAACAATTGCTTTGAAAATTCTGCTGCTGATTTATAGTTTTGGAATTGAAAGCTTACGTTTGTTTTTTGTGTGAGTAGATATTCATAAGTTTTTCCAAAGAATTGAATATTTCAATCATGTGTTTCTTTCATCAGCAGGAATCGATTAAGGAATGAATGGTAACGTTTTTTCTGAAGTCTCCAACTAACAGTATCAAAGTACCACCAAATTTCTAAAGTAGCAAAAGAGAAAAACTCACGCCGCTCATATACACTTCGGGTAACAAAAAATGTTAAAATTCAACGAAAATGTGCACGCACCGAAACTCATTGAAAACACACGCTTATAAGTAAAAGTGTAACGAAGAAAATTCAGAGCTTTTCTGTTGTATTTGAAATTTCCAGAAGCAATCCAACCGAATTACGAAATGTAAAAAAAACGAGCATATTGTTGTTAAACTTTTAGAAATTAAGTTGTTTCCTTTTTTTTTTTTAATTTTGTTTGCTTATCAATTGATCACCGTAATTACCGACATTTAAAAAGAAATGAATAAATTGGATCAAAATAACGGGTGACAGAGGGAAACATACACTTTTTTCAGCTTTGTTTTATTTATAGAGAGTTTTCACTTTTACTTATTTGCTGCCTCCTGCAAGCGAAGAAATGTCAATATTATGAAATTCAATTTTAGCAAGTTAAAGTACTTGAACTGGTCTCCGGAATGCAGTTTAAATGCAATCGGATTAAACGCCGACAAAAGCTGAGCGGCTGTTCTGGCTCAATGACTGAATATTCTGGACTTTGGCTTAATTTTGGAGTGAAAATGATGGCCGTAATTGAAATAACTTCATGTCCAATTTATTTAAAAAAAAAATAAGAATAGTTCAAATTATACAAATTAAGAATTGGCACTCGCGTACTCCGGAGAGTCAAATAGTATACTAAAATCAGTAGTAAGGCTTTTTTCAACATTAATGTTTTATTCCGTTGACTGACTATATAATTCAACAGCTCCGTGTTCTTCTGCCTCTGACAAAACAGTACTAGGGGTTAGCGGGTATTCACCAACAGAAATGCACCTTTACTTTGGTTGGGAAATATCGCAGCTATCGGCGCGACAAAAAATAATGTAATGATGAAAATAGTAAGAAAGAGCGTTTAATGCTCCAATCTATTGATCTCTCTACATTTTACATCGTGGATTTCTTCTTCTAGAGATACGACGAGTCTTTCTTTTTATTTTCATGATTACATTATTTTTTTCTTGTACCGGTAATTGCAATTTTCGGTCTTTTCTCTGTTTTATTTTCAGAAAAAAGAACTTCCTTCGATCACCTCATTCAGTGTCCAGTTCATTTTATATTGTAATGATTTGGCCAAACTAAATCTACCCACTTTGCTCAAAAAGTTGCATTATGCAACTTCTCTCAGGAGTGGTCTTACTTGCAACCTCCCTTTGTCAACAATCACTTAAAACCAAAGGCATATTATTTACGTCACACTCCAATATCATCGTGCTTCCTACAAAACTGCGCTTTAAACCGACACCTTATTTGAACGCTCATCCACAGTTCCAAAACATTAATCCAACTCTCTTTCCAGGCCCCTAATTTGACAAATTAATTCATTTAACAATTCGTTGTCACTTCTGGAAATGTCCGGCAAAAACTCTAGTAAAACATATCATTTGTCCACAATGTCAACCGACTTACTTCGAATTTTATTTACCCGCCCACGTCCCCTCTCCGGTCATACGACGTCTGCTACAATCATTAAATCTAAATTGAATTATTTTCAACAAAATTCCTTAGTCTTAAAATTAATTTCCATACATTTACCCCTATCTGCACTGCATAACGTATAACACTGGCTCGGCAAGATCTATGTCCAAAGTTCTTATTCGGTGACTTGTGCCATGGTACTGGCCACTACTGCTCCTATAACTGTGGTGACGTTAAGACCCATTATAAATTTCATCTATCACAATAGCAAAGCCCAAAATAAGAAGCAGCCCCCCAACCCAATAGCATTGGCAAAAATTTTACTACTCGTAGATTTTTGGTAACCAAAAATGCCGGACATATTCCAAGTAAATTGCTTCACCGAAACTAACCACATAAATCTTTATACACAAACATTATCTGGGCTGGCACCCGCTTGTCCACCCAAGCAAGAGGATACCACAATACAATATAATATATCCTGGAAGAGACACCCGTACAGCACACTCTCGCAGCACACATATTCGTGGACACCACACAATTTGGACAGTCGTAAATGGGGTTGGCAAAAGGATTTAAATAATTTTTCTTACTGTGTATATGCCAGGGAAAAGGACATCTTTCACCCACATCTCTATACATCTCTAGTGCAAATTTTGGTCATGTCGGGGAAATCTCTGTTAGAACAATGCAGTGTGAAAAAAGGTTCTGTCCGTCGCCCAACCTCCAAGTCGCACACAGCACGATAAATCCCGCTAAATCTCAATCTATATTGGACCGCAATATTGGCATGGATAAAAAGGATACAAAAAGATTTCGTATCTGTTACTGAAACGGAATTAGGGGGAGAGAAATGCCTTCGGTCTCCCTATTGGCAATCGATTTGGGGTTACACGTTCAAAGGTTCAAATGGCGATTTTTTTTTTGTTGTTTTCCTCCTTGTTTATACTTCCGCCCTATGTTCGAATCGAGTGGTGGTAGTTTCTCTCTAGAGTTAGATTTGAAATTTATTCGCAATTTAACAAATCCTCGGTCTTAAATTATGCATTCAGCATGGATTTATATTTGTCGAAATTTTGAATTTGAATCCTAGGAGCGTCCTTTTTTTATATATTAGTATCTGGCATGTATAATGAGGACACCTTTCATTCGCTCCCACCAAAGATTTAGATCTTAAATCGTCTGCTCCTTATTGAAGAAAAAGGTATCGTGGAAGCCAGCTCAAGTACTTGGCACGGGAAGAGATGGCAAAAAAGAAAATACTTGTCCCCTGGCTTTTTCTAGTCTCCTTTCTTCCAAATCAATGAACTATTTAATTTGGTTTTAATAAAAAAGACTTATGGTCATATATCATATTCTATCTGCAGATGACTGAAAATGGCTCGGGATATATGAAGGGATACTATCAAACCTTTGGAACTGCTGATGGTGAGTGAGAACTAGACCGGAGGTGTTGCAGGAAATGGGAATAATACGCTTCAGTGAAGTCTTATTGTTGATGATGGCATTGGCAGCGACCACCGCAGCCGAGTGCTTCTGAAGGACGATATGCACTTTTTCATATCCATCTGCAAAGACAAGTTTTTCTATTTAAGATGTTCGTAGATAAAAAAAAACACAAGCCACTGAAAGGGGAAGAAATAATATAGAATTCGATTTCTATCTCAATGAGGGCAGCGTAGCCAGAGAAGAGAATTTAACATTTTTTTACGACCTCCTTTGGTATCGGAAGTGTAAGAAGCCAATCCAAAGAAAATGGCATTACGCAAATATTAATGCAATCTTAAAATAATGCACTGATCACCCTATCGTTTCAAATCCATGCACTTACATACGCGCTTAGTTACTTAGCGTATCTTGTGTGAAATAATGTACCACAAGAAGATCGAATGATAAGAGAGTTTAACTTTCACATTTCCTCGTTATGTATATAAATTAACCGTATTTCATTGTTTGCCAAAGTCAATTCGTTTTGTTAAGCTAAGCTGATATTTGTCGATAGATGTTAAGAGCAGTTGTAATAAAGACTTGGAAGAGGAATTGTCGTCTCGTGTGTTATTTTGCGTTGCATGTCTTATAGAAGTAAGATATTATAAGCTATATTTTGAAGGAGAATTGATAATCTTCTCAAAGATATCCTAAGCATTCTCTTATATATAAATTGTCACAGAGATAAAAGTAAAAAGTCTTAGGCTGAAAACACACCGGATAAAGCAAAACGTGTTTTCTTGTTTCGTAAAACAAGAGTACATGGTTTCTTATGAGACAACACACACCAAATTAAACGAAACAAAACACACGTTTTTGTTTTGAAGCGTTTCGGTTGTGGTTGTCGAAAATACATGCCATTGTATACGAGCAACACACACCGAATGCAGCAAAACTTTTTCGAATCAGCGTCGTTGTCGATAATTGCATACTTTCTTATGGCGCAACACACACCAAATGAAACGAAACATAAAAACAAAAGCAAAACAGAAAAACATGTTTCGTTGCCGATAGCTGACCTGTTGTTTCTGCGAAACAAAATTTAAATTCCGTTGCTTTTGTTTTCTTCTTTCGTTGCACTTTCCACCTTTATTTGATTCTATGTCTACTCTGTGCGTAAATCTTAACAAATATGGACGTACGTAGATGCAGAAAAATTGATTTTTTTAATTGAAGCAAGAAGCCCCATCTACAATTATAAAGATAAGGAACATGCCAATAA
This sequence comes from Cheilosia vernalis, assembly GCA_949126925.1. Classification (NCBI taxonomy): domain Eukaryota; kingdom Metazoa; phylum Arthropoda; class Insecta; order Diptera; family Syrphidae; genus Cheilosia; species Cheilosia vernalis. Next base: position 13,453,250 of record OX421362.1, read on the forward strand.
AATTACTATTGATAAGCTGTGGATAGAAATAGCAACTGAAATTAATAGCCAAGGTAAGTTTTATTGAATTTTATTTGAATACGAGTTTATTAATGTACATAATGTGTATGCAGCATTACTGTATTTACTTGACATACTGGGCCTTACTAATAATCATTCTTAACCTCCACACTAAATATTTTCTAGGTCACAATAAGCAATTTTGTATGGAAAATTTCGCCATTGTGAGTTCGAAAAATTTAGTCTGGACACTAAAAATGATTATTAGTATCGCGGACTGTATTTAAAAGTCATAGGTATTCAAAATTAAATGGCATACTTATATTGCCAAGGAACTGCTCCAGTAGAGGAGTTAAAGTATTTAACAAACTGATTGCGTATATTACGTGCAGCATTTGATGGTCTTGCCATTCCAATATTTTCATGTGCTTCTTCTTGAGGTACGTATTCCATAGCTTCACGCTCAACATATATTTCCTGAAGCAAGCCTTCGCGTTCCCTAATCATATTATGCAAAGCGCAGGCGGCTAATGTAATTATTTGTACTTTATTGGGAGGCAGTAATATGACAGTATCAAATATACGAAATTTTTTGGTAATCATACCAAATGCGCATTCAACCACTCTTCTAGCTCGGGATAAACGATAATTGTAGACTCTTGTATCGTTTGTCAAATTTTTTCGTGCGAAAGGTCTCATTACGCTCGTAAGAAGTGGATAGCCTTCATCTGCCACAAAAACAAAATTGAAATATTCATCGTTTCCCAGGCATAGTTTCTGCTTATGAGGCAAGTTCAAGTTGTTGCTCATAAGTTGCTTTCCTAAATTTGAATACTTGAAAACTCCACTATCGCAATTTCTTCCAAAGTCGCCAACATCAACACAAATAAACTGGCCGTGTGCATCAACTACAGCTTGCAGATGTATAGAATGGAACTTCTTATAGTTGAAATAATCCGATCCTGCGTTTGGAGGACATTGCATCCTTATGTGCTTTCCATCTATAGCTCCTAAACAGTTTGGAAAGTTCCACATCTTACCAAATGCATCCGCTATTGACATCCATTTCTTAACATCCGGTTGTTGCAAATAAATGGGAAATAGTGTTTCCCTATAATAGCTTGGCAAGTTTGCATTACAATTTTTTCAATTGTAGACGCACCACACCGAAAATGATATGAAAGCGACTTAAACGTTTCCCCTGTTGCTAAATAACTGAAAACAAAAATTTAAATTCTATTAATGCAAGAAATCAATTGTCTTTGCAGTATCAGAATGTAAAAACAAATGGACAATTCTGCGCAATTCCTACTCCAGATACTTGAGGGAAGAAAAATCGAAGCCGTCAGGATCGAGTGGCAAGCAGAAAAAAAAAAATTGTATTTAGCTGATTCTATGTCTTTTTTAAAAGACTATGTAAATCAGCATCGCACTTCAGCCAGCAGCTTAGATAGCCCGGTTGTTCAAGAGGCGCTAAACGAAATGCTTGATGATGACTCTACAGCTGCGGAAAGTATGAAATCAGGCCAAAGTACTCCCAAATTGAGCCCAGTGGCATCCAAAAGGAGTCGGACTTCGGCCTCTGAAAAAATAGCTGGACCAATGATCGAGTTTTTGCAATCAAGAACCAGAGAAAACACATCGGGAAATGCGAATTCACTATTTTTTAAAAGTCTCCTGGTAGATTATGAAAAGTTGTCCAACAAAAGGCAAAGATCATTCAGATTGGCAATGCTTACGAAAATGATTGCGTTGCAAGAACAGGAGGAAAATGAAGTCTCTCCTTCCAATATGGCATTTGAAGATTGGCAAGATTAAAAGCTTTTCTTATAAATAAACACAAGTATATTTTGTAAGCACAAAGTTCTTATTTGGTTTTACTTACCGTAGAGTTATAAATAATCTTTCAGCCGGAGTTACGCTTTTTCGATAGTTCGTATCTTGTTGTCTGATAGCATTTTCGATTAATCCCAGTAAATAATCAAAAGTTTCAATCCGCATTCTGGTGAAATTGTGAAATTTGTCGGGATAAGTCCTTAACTCTGCTATTAATTTTATTATCACATCCTCTGCATTTCGTTTTTGATTATATGGATGCACCCACCACTCACTGCTATTTCCGTCATTTTCCTCAATTGCTTCAAAAATGTTGAATAAGATTGGCACAACTTCATCGTCCGAGTCCGACCACATGGTGAACAACACTAAAAGCAAATCGCAAATACCGTTTTGCTTAATTTCAACGCACACCAAACGAAACAAGAAAACAAAACGTTTTGTTTTGTAACATTCTATTTCGCTTGGTGTGTGTTCAAATAAAAAACGTTTTCTTGACTTTCGAATCAAAAACGTTTTGCTTTATCCGGTGTGTTTTCAGCCTTAGGCTATAAGCTGCTGTACATGTCAATGATCCGGGCGAATGTAAGACAAACTCTAAAAGCTTGATCTGAGGTTCCAAATATGTTTAAAAATACCAACATCATTTATTATTGAAACCCCATCACAGCTGTTAGTATATGATGACAATGGAACATAAGCACCAGCAATTCGTGAGCCCTTTCAATGTCAGGACAAACATTTTTTATACCGAAGCCATATTCAAAAGCACTACGATGAAAAGCTTCATAGATTTTGTATTATATTGGGTGTAAGGCGATTAGAAGTGATAATCGGACTCATATAGCAAATCGACGTTTCTTGCAGAAGTGGTTTCTACTGATTTGGAATCCTCCTTGCCAGTGCTAGGTGTGCTCGTTTGGCTTTTTGGTATTAGTACCTCCAATCATTCGGATAAACTCCTACTACTTCTGTTTCCTACCACAGTAAGCTCCAGCACACTTCTGAACACGTATTTTTGGTCCTACCAATCACGGAATTATTTTAAAACCAATTTTTAGGAAAAATATAGTCAAGATGAAAGGTGAAAGCTTATAGGTACATTTCCGCAGGTATTCTCTTGTTAATAATAATAATAATAATAGTTGGCGCAACAGGTCTGTAGGGACCCTGGGCCTAGCCACCATTCGTTTTGTGTGAGTTTTTAGTTTTTGGAACGAATAGAAGGGATCTACAATTTTAAGCCAATTCCAAACGGCCGACTGAGAAGATCTTTCAAGACCGTTATTCTCTCGGATGTTTGTCAGACGTTCGCGAGAGGTGGCACAGTGAAAAAATCCTGTGTTGGAATTTGGGTTTTTTGCCACTTTGGGAACCACTCGCCTAGTAGTCCAACTTACTAAGCACTAGGCCACTGCGCCTATAGGTGTCATTGTTAGAAATGATAAAAGTAAACAAAGAAAAGGGTTTCATTTCCATAACTACTCAATGGAATGGAACTTTGCACACTTTTACAAATTTTTAGGCTACACACTTTGACCTATACCTACCGAGTGCGCTACACTGTTCAGAAAGTCCTACATCGTTATTGCTAAATTACAGTATTGAAGGACAAAAACTCAGCAAATATTTATTTATATTTATAAACAATTCTATTCCCATTATCGATAGCAACAATAACTGCCTCGGAATCTCTCTTCCCGAAATAAAAATTCACATCCACATCGCACTCCACAAGCATCTCGAAGACTGCCGCTGAATTAATCGAATGCCAGCTACGAGTTTGCTCAACACTTGGCCACCTCTTCGGATAGCTATCAACTTAAAAATCATTCACTTTCCGCTATATCCTTTACACTAAGTTGATCACCAAAAGTGCGTGTAAATGAGTATTTTCCATTCCTCTTCTCTTAAGTACTCAATTTGCACTCAACAATGGCATTTTTCCCGTAATCGCAAAGGATATCTCTTCGAGGCGAACAAAAAAAGGAATCGCTCCTCAATTTTGCCGAACAAACGAACAAAATTTCAAGTACAAACATTCTCGTACTAAACTGTGATTTTCCTCTTCTGAAATGGTGAAATCATCGGTGGATGTTAAAAAAAAAAACGAGGAAGTAGAAACAGAGGCAGTCCTTCCCACTTTCCGCACGACTGAGCGAAAGCATCATTTATTGCCTCCACCCCCGGCCCACACCCGTGCGGTTTTATTGTTGATCAATGTTTAAGAGCAAATGGAAATCCTTTATTTGATTTAATCGAAACCAATAGAGCGCTTCAAGTGCGGGTCCAAAACTACGCCGCGCATAAAAAAAGGACATCGCTCGCATTCAGAACACGGATTCATAAAGAAGATCGAGAGTTGCAGAACAAAAACAAAATAATTGTTCTACCTCAACAAGGAGAACGAGGAAAAAAGAAGAAGAAAAAACACACAACACATCCACCCTTGTCAGCAACTATTCAATAAGTGACAATCAACGGAACGACAATTTGAATGGATGAATAATATGGGAACGGCATTAACACGGGGTTTTCAGAGTTATTTTTTTCTGGGTTTTGTGTGAGGTGTCCTGCGCGTCCTGCTTCGTCAAAACTATTCTACGTGATGCAATTCCAAGGGATTTCTTGTCAGCAAACGAACCATTATCCTCCACTGAGGGCTTTGCTTTTACTGTGTTTTATCCTTCGGTAATGTCTATCTATAAGCACGTAGGTATAGATTCTCTTTTTTTCGTTCTCAACACCCTTGCTATTGGTTCGGTATTGGTATCAATAAACGGATAGCTGCGGCACAAACAAAAAATCCGTGTTTTTTCTGCATTCTGTTTTTTTGTTTTGTTCGTATCCTTTGCTCTGGCAAATTGTGTTTACATTCGCGAAACACCTGAAATCGGTGCTCAGGAGAGGCGGCCAAATGCGATATAGTGGGGTGGTACTTGGCTGAAGGACCAGGACATGACGCTGACATTTTCCTGTGCACGTTTTTCGTGTTTTATTCAAAATTCATTTCACCAAAGTCCTTGTTTAAGGATTTGGTTGTCGTTCTTTTTTTGCCGATTTATTTTGTCGCTTTGCCAAACGTTAGCCCATGCAACCGTCATACTGCAACGAAATTGTTATTCCAGGTGATAGTTAGAAGTGTGGTGGCCCACCCCTTATTGGGCAGCATTCATCGGGGAAGGGTAAATAGAAAAAAAAGAATGGTTTTCGAAATGAATCCTTAAATAAATCTCGTGTTTACACTGGCGATTCGGCATTTGAAGGATTCCTTTTTTTTCACTGTTGATAGGTTTACCTTGGTATCAGGGTACCCGACGTTAAACGAAATTGTGTACAAAGTGTTTACTTTTGTGTGGAGCCTATTTTTTTTACCACGATGCTTAACAGTAGCACGGCTACCTAAACAAGTAAGCTTTCGGAGCTGACAACTATAACCGGTTGTGATACAAGTATTTAGGGCGTGGGGTGGCTCAATCGATTGACCTATGTTGATTGATAGTTATGCTATTTTGTAAAGGTGGGGCTTTCAATTGTGGTGTGGGAAGTTGCTGGAGAATTTGAGGCGATAAACAAGATATTATGTAGTATGCATTTTATCTTGAGCTTTTTTTCACCGCGCCACCTCTCGCGAATGTCTGACAAACATCAGAGAGTATAACTGTCATGGAAGAGCTTCGCAATTAGCCGTTTGGACTCGGCATAAGATCCCAAAAATGAAAAACTCACTCAAGACGAATGGTTATGAGAAGCTAGGGTCCCTACGGAAATGTGCCGCCAGCTATTTATTTTTAAACAACTAGCGGGGCGGCCAATTTCAAACGACAACGCAACTCACTTCAGTGTCTTAGAAATCTTATAGTTTCGCATACGTACAGAGGTATACGTTTCAATTTGATAAAGTTGCTAGGATGATTGATTATGATATCATGTGACCCCTCGCAAAAGCAATATTCGTTCAGTCGCTTCCTTTTCATCAAAGGATTCACTCTAATTAAATTGTCCCACTATCCCTGCTAACTTTTGAAACACCCTACACGCTACACCTCGTGTCCGGTGTCCGGTCATAAGAGAACAAAAAAGGAAACTTTTCTAAAGCGAAATCCATCCCGTTGAGTGATACCTCCTCGAAAGCGTCTATATATAAAACTGCTGCTGCTAGTAACCATTTTTCATTGGACCAGCATAATCCAAGAACTCATAAGTGCATTACCGCAGAGTTAACCCCTAAAGATCTCTGCTTGTGATGTTGTGCTGCAATCAAATCACTACCTAATTCTATTAACCCCATATGAGTTGGCAGCACATAAGGACCTCGACGGCCCTACAAACCTGAAAGATAAAGCAAATGTGGAAAACATGCTATTTCGGAACAAGCGTCCTTCATGAGTGTTTACCCATCAGACTCTTCTGTAACCGGGGACAACATCAGGTTACTTGGATCTTTCCTGTATCACAGTTCATTTAACCTAGAACGAAATCAGATACTAATAAGGACTCTTGCTGTGTCACATGAACACCCATATGTGCCACTATTGATTCCTCACCTTGGTTAATGAAGGAGACTTATGATTATCCTGAAAGCGGGGTTGTGTTCCATGACGTTTCGTTTTATTTGCTTTTCGTATTTTATGAATTGAAGGATCAAAATGTATGTTGCTTCACACATACTTCCTACTGCTATTTAGAACAATGTGGCACCCCACGAGGATTAGGTTGGGGTATGCTATTAATAACGATTCTATTTAAGGTTGCTTAGAGCTAATAAGGCGTATCGTGTACCGCAGCCCACCCACTTAGCGCCAGGAACAGCTCACAATCACTCTCCGTCAGTGGAAATCTGGAAATCTTCAAAAGCATTACAGTATGGAGTATGGAGAGAAGTGTACATTTATAGCTTTTTGTAAAATATATATCGTGGATTCGTTTTGTACTACCCATCGCCCTACGTTAAATACATCTCTCGGGCTATAGCGATGGCATCGGGAGGGTGGGAAGACGTCAAACTTTAATTCCGCACTTTGTCGTGTGTTAAGCTGATGAAGGGCAAAGCCTTGGCTTTCAGAGGAGCAGGAATAGTTGTTCATAGTACGATGCGTGGAACATGCCATGCAAACATTGCAGAGGGTAGGTAAAGAGGAAATTTGTACTTCAGTTTGGGATTTTGTTGGATTTTTTTGTGATTGATGGATCTTATTTTAATGTACGACAGAGCCAGTATTTTGCCTCAAAACAACATTATCATTAGTGTGATGCAAGAATTCAATTGGCACGATCAGTATACCGCACTCCTTAGAACTGACAGGCTTTATTGGCTTTTAACATCAAAATCAACTTTAGCCCTGAGTTCTAAATTCGATCTTGTTGTGCTGCCACCATTCGGTGTGACGACTCTTTACGATCCCCCAATGAGATATTTCGAGAATAGGGAATATTTTTTAAGCATATCACACTTGCGCTGCATCAAATAACACTCACAATTAAAAAATAATTCATAGAAAAAATAAAATTGTCAAATTTGTCGGTTGGTATGTGATATTTGTTCATGCATCACGTTTAAACAACTCACCCGATCGTTAGGATTTCTTAGGTAAACGTATATAGGGCTTGTCATAGAGCAGCATTCAGTTTCGATCTCATCGTAGTCGGCCGACTCTTTTAGAAGATATTAGCTGTGCCCGCAACTTCGTACGCGGCGTGCAAAAGCCTTAAAGGAAATTTGTATATACACCAACAATAAATCAAACAACATAGTTCACCTATATCGTCTTTACTTCTTGAATTCCTCAATTCTTTACTGTAGGTATCAACGTAGGTACTATAGCAACCTTGAACTCAATTTCTATATACACCACCATACGTCTATCAGCCACCTGCGCATTTCCTCAGAAACACATTGTCGCTGTTGATTACATACACGCCATTGACGTCGCATACTTCTCTTTCGTTTCACTTAATTTGGAGAAAACACCATGCAATTTTTTTTTTCATATGAACGTAATTGTGCGATGTTCGCCACCCAACCACCCCAAAGCAGAACAACGATCAAGAACCGCGGCTGCTGATCGATAATGATCGATTTGAGAAATTCATTTTTTTCATTTTAGATTTTAGGTTGTAGCTCATCTTCTAGAAAAGCTGATTGATGGCTTGAAATAACAATTAAAGTGTTGGCACTCCTATGTATTTTATTTTGTATGCATTGATTAAGATTTGTTTTAGTAATGGCGAGTGAAAGGCAGTTAAGTCAGAAAAAAAAACACATTTTGGTCAAAAACGTTCCCAAAAATAGTCATGGCAATGAAAGGAATAGCCTGTTTCCTTCTCAGAATCTTAGAGAAGATTTCAAAAAATGTTTCATCGAAATCTGTGCTGTGTTTTTACGCCATTAGGTAACAAAGAAAATGCCTACAGTTTTATTATATGTATAGAATATGTACGAATAAGGAGTTTTCTAAAAAAAAGAGCAGATATCACCTACGGCTCATAAAAAAATGTCCAGGCCGACTTTGTGGTTGTATAGATGTCAACTGGCAGATGTCTCTTAATGGAAATTTAGGACTGGTAGTAAATGGTAAAAAAAAAGTTTTTTACTAATTTTATATACTACTGCCACTACTTTCATGGTCGCTGTTGCTGTGTTGCTTTTGCAGTCGCTCGTTAATGACAGTCGAAAGGTGTACTTAAGACGACAGTTGTCAATTGACTAAGCTAAGCTATATAAGCGCTGGTATTATTCTTAACTTATTTTCTCACCGAGAGCCACTTTAAAATAACATAACATTGCCAATTGACAAAGCATTTAGGACTAAACTCCTGATGATGACACAAACCCATAGATATATGTGCTTTCGGTTGAATTTTTGCAACTACAGCAGCAGATCTGGCACTAGTTTCTGTTTGCTAAACAATACCAAACTGTCATAGTTGCTCCCCTTAAATTGCCGACCAACAAGAGTAATAAATATGGTTTCTTTGTTGTTTATGTAGGACGTACTTATTCAAAAATAAAATCAAACCCAAGCAAAAATACTCCCCAAATCCAGATAAGTAGTACATGTGACAAAAATTATCCTTTCCCAAAATCCATCCAAATACCAAATAGATATTCATCGACACACAGATTCTTTGTCTTTCCAAAGATCCTCATCCGCCATCCTACTTACTTTTAGCCCGCCATATCAATTGCCACCTCTAAGCAGCCTATGGAATGATATACAACACAATACTAACCCCAAAAAATACACCAGCACCAGGAGAAATCCAAAATCAATTTGCATTCAAAATCTATGCTCTAAATATCTCATATTTCACACCGTACCCAGTGAACTGGAAAACTTGGATAACAGAAACAAAATATTGCGAAAAAAACACAAACACAATTGAGACGTGAAAAAACTCATCTATCCGCCTATTTGAGCACCACCCATTCCATTAAAAATTATTATCTGTGGGCACATGCTCTTAATCCATTCGAGTGCCTACTTATGCATTATTTCTGCTTATATTCAAAATGGAGGGAAACAAACAAACTGGATGTATGTACTCAACTCAACGAGCATTATATTCTATAGCAGATCAGAGCGATATGTCATAAATTGCACTTTGGTTCGCAATCAGTTTTTGGCAAGCCCCAGTTGTATTTCCAAAAATGCTAAGGCGACTTCATCTCTATGCTGACGAATTGTATACATACATTGCATTGGAATGCAAAAAATGCAGAAAAAAAATATCTCAGGAAAGCCTGCATCATTCGTATCAGCAAAATGCACAAGCAAAGCAATGGGATAAGAAGTTGCGACAGGTGCAACGACCACCATAAGCTCACAATAAGATCTGACGTGGCACAGCAAAGTGGTATACAGGACCCGCTCCCACCCAGTTGATAGCTCACCATTGTCGGAATGATGCGGAGTTTATTAAATTGCATTTTAAGATATTCATATCGACGTTGCAGTGCATGCACATCAAACAACATCATCGCTCTCGTCGTCATCCTTGTCGTGTTATTGTCGTCGTAATCGTAATCCTTGTTGTTTCTTTTGTATGCAGAAATATTGTGCGATTTTTTTTTCTCCTGTGGCTGTGACCGATACCAGAGCATCCTACTATAGATGTGAAAAACAGAAACCCACAAAGCAACGCACATATAGCAAAACGTGACAGAAATGTGGCGGAAGAAGACGAAGAGAGTTGGCAATGGCACAAAAAAAAAAAAAAAAAAAACAAGGAGAGCCAACATAAAACCTCCTGGAATCAACTCTTGAATAAAATCAAGTAACCCAAAAGGGAACAAACAAAAAAAAAATAGTAATAATCATCTTACAATAGGGACTCAGACTCGGAATGCTCAAGCATATGTCAGAGGGACTAGCTGTTTAGAGAAGGACACGCGAAGGGGTGGAAGGAAAAAGACAGAAAACTGGATCGAACAAACAACATGCAAAATATGGACAGAAAAATCAAATCAATATCAGTCAATTCTTGGCAGGTTTTCTACATTTTCTGGGACGACTAAGGAGGAATACTACACAATACAGTAGCATCGGCAGAAAGGGACCTGTGTTCATTTTAAACAAGGATAGCTTTGTTAAAATCTGCAAATGGATGGTGAGTAACTAATTTATAACGTTGTTTGTGAAGGTCACAACGTCTACACAGATATATAGTCCACTTTTGTTGTAAACTGTGTTGCAAAGCATGCGAAGAGCTAGATTTGCCAATTGCAATTTCTTTTATTCTCGGACTTTGTTGGAGAAGACAGACCTGCAAACCGGTGTTGAGCTGATTAAGAGACAGGAAACTATCGAACCAAATGGCTGGAATATAAAGAGCGATTAGGTACCAACTGTCCTGCGCAATGAGTCTTCCATTTCAGTTGCGAGAAACCATTGTAAATACAAAGGAGAAACATATCTATAAGCTTTCACACGCAAGTTGGTGGGTACTTCAATCAGCTTCGAGAGTGCAACTGAAGCTACTAGCCAAATGCAGTCACTATAACGAAAACACTTAGAAGTAACATTTCTGTCTGACTGGGTTTCGTCGAATTTTCTAAAATTAAATTTGGCCGGATCTGGATGCCCCTCCTGGTAACCTATATATCATGTAAAAAGGAAAGCGACTTATATGTACGAACAAATGCCAACAGCAGCAGGCAGCGTTGATCTCGGAGTCATTTTTGATAGCAGGCTGCAGTCTACTGTGGAATCCTTCACGAAAAAGTAATAGCTAGAAAATGCCTCTGCCTTTCTAACGGACATTTATGAGTTTCTCATAGCTATGCTCTCTGTCAGAAGTCTGCACCATATAGGTGACGCTTGCCTCAACGCCTTTTTGCACTTCAAAACTGGTGCATGAACTACAGGAATTCCCAAGATTGTTCGCGAAACTAAAGACCTTAAAGCTGTTTTTGGTTATAGGTCACAAGCCGACTCTTCTAATGAACTTCCAAGACGAAATTCAAAGGAGGTTTCCAAGATCTCAACCTGAAAGAAATCTGCAGCTTTGTATGTCCAAAGACGACTCGCTGGTTCACAATCGACTCAAAATATGAATATCCTCGAAAAAAATAAAACAGAGGGAACATTCCCTCCGCCAATGTCCTGGCTTCAGACTGACAGGTGGCGTAGAATTGACTCGTGGTTCACAGATTCAAATAGTAGTAGAAACCTTTGACAAATATTGATTAATTACTATGAGAAAGTGAATTCTTGCTAGGAAACCATAGGTAGAATCAATTTTAGATCTAGATCAAAGATTTTACTGTAACAAATTGTGTGTTATATAATTGGATATTTATTAATTTACTCTGAGAAAATTGTCAGTGGAATGTTTGGATCACGTCAAGTGCTTTCTTGATAGAAAATCATAAAACCAACTTTAGATCTGGATCAAAGATTTTACTTTAACAAATTGTGTATTACATAACTGAATATTTATAATTTTAATATGAGAGAAATTGTCGGTGGGATGTTTGAAGCAAGTCAAGTGCTTTCTTGCTAGAAAATCATAAAATAAATTTTAGATCTGGATCAAAGATTTCACTTTAATAAATTGTGTATTACATAATTGGATATTTATTAATTTACTCTGAGAAAGATTGTCAGTGGAATGTTTGGAGCAAGTCAAGTGCTTTCTTGGTAGAAAATCATAAAACCAACTTTAGATCTGGATCAAAGATTTTACTTTAACAAATTGTGTATTACATAATTGGATATTTATTAATTTACTATGAGAAAAATTGTCAGTGGAATGTTTGGAGCAAGTCAAGTGCTTTCTTGCTAGAAAATCATAAAATCAATTTTAGATCTAGATCAAAGTTGGTTCCTTAACAAATTTTGTGTTAAATAACTGGATTGGTACTAAATATTTAAACATTTGATGACTTTTCATTAAAATCGTGAGCTTTCGACTTGTGTATGTGTATAGTGCACATTGTATAGTGGGCTGTCACTTTCTTGTCAGCCCCACTATACCCATGGAATGCATTCCGAAAATCTCATTGCATTCTTGATAGGCGGACATGATCTTTTTCATTTTTCCTTTCGACATCACTCTCGCCCTTCTAAAGCATTCCTATTCATTCATATATGGTCCTGCTCACTACGGAGCAACACACCTCTGTGTGTTGTGTATGCATATAGTCAATGCATAGTTATGATACCCGATTTGCTTGGCACCGAAGCATCTATTTATAAGGCTATCTCGGTCTCACACTAATGCTGCGCTTCGATTTGATTTTCGAGTTCAATTCGATTTTGGCGTATTTATTTTTTTATGTATATAATATTGCATAGAGCTCCACAGGACTTCTCATTGATAAATCAAGAAGAAAACGTTTTGTTGTTGTTGCTGGCGCTCGGTGAGGATAGCGCTGTAGGTAGAGAAATGGAGCGAAGCCCCTCGACTGACTGAATACATGAATAATAAAAGAAAATACACAGTTGATAGATGAAAACCCGGCAGAAACGCGTCGAGTCGAACAGAAAATGTTTATTATCAAGTTGTACAGTACACTGCAGTTGCATAGACTGTTTGGATGTGGTACCACAGATATAGAGCCTGATATGAGTGCCGATTTGAATTTGCATGCTGCGCTTTGAAGTGACAATTTTTTTTATTTCCAAATTCAATTTCAAATCAACATTTGTTTTTTGAATACACTCGCACTTCCGTAAAATGCAAATGGATACGCTTTGTTAAGTTTACGACGGGCTTGAATGAGTGCCGGATTCAAGTCGGCATCGAGCGAGAGAGAGAGGGAAGTGCATTTGATTCTGTTTGCGTCGAGTTTTATTGTGTTAAGCCATGGAAAAGTGTGACAAATAAAGTGCAATTTGCATACAGATGCTGGCAGAGGAGAGACTGATCAAGATTGACGTAATGAGATTGGAGAACTGATTTTCAATTCGATGCGATTGAGTCTATGGGAAGCTAGTTTATGTCTGAAATGTGAAATAGCTGACAGAAGATTTAGAAAAGGATTTTTCATGACAAATATATGATTTGTGTACCACAAAGTAATGTAGATAAAAATACTGGTTGTATGGTTAACATTTGTTGTAAACTTGGTTAATGAGTGCACTTCATATAACAATATTCCTTACAACTGCTACCGCACATCTCCTTTAAGTCAATTATTATTGAGCTCGCACAATTCGAATGTTGAATCAGAGCTCCTGCACTGTGATAGTATTACAATTGCCTTTGTTCTCCGCCAAACAGAATCCGTACTCCATTCTTTCTCTCCAAAGGATAATAGTGTTTAGCAAGGGAAAAAAATCGTTCCTTCCCACACAAAGCTATTAGATCAAAGGAAATCTGCATCCTGTCGCTGCTTCTACCGTTACGATGCCAGAGAATGGAAAAAATACAGAAATGTGCATAACAAACCTTAAACTTTTCACTTGAAATGATTTCCTCCCCCTTATACGCTCTTCGCTAGATTTAACATGCAAAAAGGATTCCACCGTACCAGAGACTGAATATATGTATGCGTAAAAACTGCAACCGCACCAAGGGGCTATTATGAGGCAAAACATCTACATTCAGTGGCAGCGTTCGCATGTGATGTTTGCCAGCAGCGCCATAGACGCAGGCAGACATCCACGAAGTGCACATAGTGCCAGTCAAAGGAACAATTTGCAAAAAACAAATCGTTAGCCATAACACAAAGTGGCATTCAGATGTAATTTTCATTTGAAATGGTGCAATGTGAATGAAAAGGCTGCTTTTCTGTGTGGGAAAAATTCCATTTGACAGATGTGTTTCAACGTTTCTTAGGAATTGCTCGTGTGAAAGGTTAACACTTCTGACCTAAGGGCATACGGATTGCCTTTTGTCCTATAGGTCCAATTTGGAACTTGACCACAACACCAAACACAACACATTTTTTTTACGCCCAAATTCGTTAAGAAGACTTCCACATGTAGTCCAGCTATGTGAGCTCTTTGAAACTCTGGCTATTGATGGCATTATAGTTGGACTTAGGGCAGGTTTCATGCTACTAGCATAATATTTCTGAGAAACGCTGGTGTGCCTTTTGCACCGGAAGGGCCAACACCACAACGCACAGGATGTAAAACTACTGTTTCTACTCCTGCGGTGGGGTCATTAAACACGCCCGAGTGCAATACTTAAAAGCGCCATACACAAACCCCTCTCTATACACATGAATTGTCCAACCGGAGATGTGAAAATCTCGCACCCTCTGGAGTGGTAACTGGTAACCCTTCTGCCGGATGCCGGATATACGAACACAGAATAGTAGAATGTAACCAAAGTAACAATTTTAAGCATTAAAAGCTTAACGACCACCTTGGGAGCTATAAATTCTTGCAATTAATTTAATTTATGGTTAATTGCTGTAGTAACGCATTCTTTGCTCCAGTGTCCGCCTTCTCGGAGCATTTTAAACGCAAAGGTGTATCCGGTTGATAATTGCGGTGTCGATATACCCAGAGGTGTTATTTTTCTCTTTACTTTTAATTTAATTCCTTTTCGCTTGACCTTAATTTAAATTCAATTACGAACGCGGTTTGTGTCCGGAATGGAATCTATATGGGGAAATTGTGCAGATAAGGCAATTTGAAACGGCCTCTGCGGTGAGCCGCTTTGAATTATTTTACGGGTTTTTAAGCCCGACCGCAAATGGGACCTCTAAAGTGATTTTCTTTAACTAATCTGCAACACAAATCGGCACCTTAATGCTTTCGAGTATTGATCAACAATCATCTGTGCAGGTTGATTATTGGGGAGTACCATAGATACCACCATAAAATATGTTTTTCATCCGCCCGTGTGCTAATGAACCGACGGCAAACGAATGAAAGAATGTCCGGTCCATGTCGGTTTTTCTCATTTCCCATCAAATGGAAATTCAAGACGCATCCGGAATCCGTCCGACTGACCGAGACAAGCAATAAACTTGAGAAAAAGGATACCGAAATTTATTTTTTGTGTGTCTAAAAGTTTTTTTTTTTTTTTTGTTGTCGTTGGCGGTGTGGTGTGGTTTATCTGGTTGTTCTCCTACCCACAGGGGTGGCGATAACCTATATAAAAACCAAACCAAACAACCAGCAGGAGAATACAGACGAAACGGGATACAAAACAAAGGAAATGAACTAACATGGCTGACAAGAGACACGACCGCCGGCCGCCCGTGCTTCCGAAGGATGTTTGTTTGCCATAGCAAATGTGTACATTGAGACAATTTTTTCTTGAACAAATTGGTAGAGGAGTGGACAGATATTTATGACAAATTTGGCGATCGTGTGTACTTTGCATATAGTTACTGGCTATGGTGTTTGATTTGATGATAAGGGAGGATTTAAATGAGACTCCTGTGGGGTGTGCTACGTGTAATGAGCTCAATCGCATGTCTTCTCTATATTTGGATTATCAGGCAGAAGTGGTACCTCTGGCAGAATTGTTTTGAAACAATGGTTTTTGGCAAAGGCAATTTTTGCGACCGGAGACATTTGCAGGAATAATGTTACCTATTATTCGTCTTCGGATGGAAGTGCCTGGAAAACTTTAAAGCTTTTGTCGGTGTAGCTGTTATTTGTTCAGTGGCTGCAGTTTAAGCACGCGTACTCGTGCAGGGAACTTGAAAAAGACAGACAGGCAGACACGATTGAAATTTTTTGAATACACTGCCAAGTTTACCACTTAAAATTGAGCAGATATCCTGATATGAAGCTATTCATTTTCCATCATCGAATAGTGACTGCAGTTGGAAGTTTTTCCTTAAATTAAATACTAGGTATGAATAACGAAGTCCTTTCCAAATTTATGTATAAAATAGTTGTCATCGGTTTTCAATGTCAAGTCCTTCCCAAGGGTCGCAGGTGTCAGATGATCAATAGATCCTTTATAGATCAGAGACTTAGGGATTGATTCAAAAATGTTGTACCGGACCACACAAAGTAGGCTTGCTTTATGGCACGGTTAACGACAATACGTCATGGAAGCTGGACACATATTATGTATGTTCAATGTGAGAAAACTACCTATGAAAGACTGTTCCGTTTATAGAAGAAGGTGCTCGATATTGAGCTCTTAACATTATTTTGCAATGTTCCTTATAAAAATGTCCTATTTCCGCGGGCTACGTAAGCACTACAACGAATAAATCCCATATCGACAGCTAAGGTGTCTTGTCAATAAGTGAGAGAAGTTACCAACACCGAACTAAAGACCGATAACCTAGCATTGACATCATGTTCGGTGTACCTGATTACTGAATGACGAAGCTGTTTAAAAATGTACCCGGCCTGGACAATTTTACATTAAACTCAACTTTGCTTGTGAAAAATAATCAAAAATAGTTAAACGTATTTACTAAGGTCCACCTTCATCCCAGCTTCAATACAGCTTCAAACTTTTCCAATTCGAACTAAGGTTCTGTCTATAGACAAACATACTGGGCAATCAAATCTTTAAAATAATGAAAAGTAGAGCAGGCACAACGAAGCCTTGATGAAGTCCAGCATTTACAGGGAAAACTGTTGCCACTCTTTGCACTAACATTGTCTGCAAAGTTTGTGTAATGAAAGCGAATGTCTTGCATAAGTAAAACCGCCAATTCCACACTTTTGTAGTATACCTACCCCAGAATTTTACCAACTCTGACATACTTCATCTCGAAAAAAAACTCAAAAATTCCAACTTTTGGTGTTTTTTTCTTACAGCGCTACCTTTTGCGAACGTCTGACAGATACCAGAGAGTAAACTGTTATGAAAAGGCTTCTCAATTGGCCGTTTGGACTCGCAACATAAAATTGTAGATCCCCCCCATTAGTCGCAAAAATTAAAAACTCTCACAAAACGAAGGTTGAGAGAAGCTAGGCCTGGGGTCCTTAAGAACCTGTGGCGCCAAATATTTATTTTTTATTATTATTACAACTTTATTGTTACATAAATGAATTACATAAATAATAGAACATATAGCACTAGCTGCCAGGGCTTTAGGCTAATTCATAATAAAAAGGTTTAAATAGATAACTCTAACTTTAGTTTTATAATGATCTTAAATACCGATTTAATATTGTTTTCTGAGATGAATGTTAGGAGTTGTTGAAGGTCTTTTCCAGAGATGGTTTTGCTTAAAATATTTATTTATTTTGACACATTTATCATTTCGTGCACATCATTTTATTACCAACTTGGAGGAACCGCTGAAAACGACATATGACTCATTCGCAGAGCTCTGTTTTGTTTACCAACTCAGATAATTGCTAGCTCCATCTGGTGTGGAATAAGTTGTCCGCCTCATGCGAAAAAAATGACACATCTAGAATGAAATTCCACATCCTTTCTCTGACTTCTAAAAAGGCACATGGGCTGTCGGCACACCTCCTTTAACTAAATCTGTAATCGTCGAACTCCATTCTATTTCTTGGGTGTTTAGAACCCAACTGATGCCATCTTGAATACTTACACTGCAACCCATGCTCACATTATATCAGAATAACAATCACATATCTATTATTATTATCATCACACAATTGCATAACTTTAAATGATAATTTAAATATGGGCAGTAACTACAATCTCACAATCCATTGAACCCACTTTTATCTATAAGCTTAGGTTGTTCCCTATTAGTTTTAATCAAATTACCAGACCCGCCCCACAGCATACCGCTCTATTCATTACGTTTTCCATTTCCTTTTCCGTCATCCACTTCACCCAATTAACAACTTACTTCAGAGAACACGGCCATAATAAACATTGCAACTCCATAAAGAACGTGACTGCAAACACCTGCACCTGCAACTGCAACAGTCCTCTGCATTCTCTATGGCATGCAGCAACAAGGACCAAACACGGGAATAACACACAAAAGATTAACCCTCCACCGCCACCCTGCTGCCTATAGTAGCACACCGACACAGAGTAAATTGGAAAAAAAAAAAAAAAAATATGTAGGTATATGTATCCAGGCCAACTGTAGTTAAGGTCCACCATTCACTCACTCACTCGGCAAGAAGGCGGTGGCAGCAGCTAAACGGGCTACAACTCCACCTTTACGTGACCTGTTTGGCAAGTGCACCAAACTCCTATACACAATACACAGTACCTACTCCTTTAGAACGAACACGAGGACACAAAGAGTGAGCAAAAACAAAGAGCGGAACAAGCTTCAATTTTATTGTTTTAAATTGCTGTGCTGCCGCACACAGTCTCATCAGACAGCGATGATGACGACGACGACGATGACGAGAATGTGAACGAACATGAAAGTAGTAGTTATGCGGAAGAAGGTATTCCTCCACTTGAAGCTCAATACTAACCTCTTGACCCACCGAGCAAAATACACCAACCAAACACAATTACCAGCCCCCTCCCCCATCCCCCGAGGCGTGCTAAATAATTTTCTCACAAGGATTGTTTCACATTCGCATCGGTACCTATGGATTCGATAAACAAGTTAATAATGATGTGGAGAAAAAAAGTTTGGTAATCAGCCGATTTAGTTGAGAGACACACTTCAGTGGTACGGGCTATAAAATCGAAATATAATCCCACTAAGCGATTGCTGTCGCACTTGAAAATTATTTGGTTGGCTGACATAACAATTAAATTGATGCGCAATTAAATTGATGCGCCCCGCAGGGAAAGTTATTTTATGGGGGTTGTGTCTGATGAAAGAAAACTCTTCACCTCCACTCGGAGACCACTGGTACGAACATACCACCAATCATGACTATAAATACCACAAAAGGCGTGGAATTCTATGATCCCAATGAATACTGGACTCGAGCTGCGGGAAGACTCCTCTAGCCAAAACATATGCCTTCGGTGAGTCACTAATTGGTTACGAAATGTAACGATCTTGCAATTTGTCGGGTTCGCAGTTGGGCTGGTTGTAAAAATTGTGACGGAGGGACCACTCTGACTTGATTTTTTTGCGCAAAAGGGTCACAAAGTCCAAAAGGAATGTGTAATGAGACATTTTATGTCGTTTTCACAGGTAGCAAAAAAACGTGAACGACACAATAATAACCACACAGAAAGAGTGACCTTAACATTTTTAAATAGAATAAGTCACTTAATTTGAATAACATTATACGCCCTATGCATCGAAACTATATACACCACGGTATAGGTAGGTATAGTATCCTCGACAGACAGGTAGAGTTGCCATAACCAGTTGGTAATGAATTATTGAATTCCCGTTAGAGACGTATATTTTCGAATTGATTTGGGGCGTGAGGGTGGAGCGTGACCGAGCAATCGGACATTGAGATCATTTAATAATGCAATCCTCACGAAGCGCTATATAGCAAACAGAATGACAGGGTGCCCGAAGAGAGATAGATGACAGCCTCAAGTAGTAGTACACATGTCGTCGTCCTCCTGTCCTTATTGCTGATGCTACTACCATTCCATGTCGTAAGGGATTGCCTGGTTGAGTGCTAGTGGAATGTTGACATCATCATCGTCTCGGAGCAGCTAAGAGACACTCCAAAGAAGACACTCCATGTAAGCGATACATTGGGGGTTTGTGTATGTGTGTGCGTGTATGTGCGCAAGGATAATAAATGTTGTTTGTTATTTGGAATGGTTGTAAATAGACGAAGTATGTCATTCAAATGGGGGAACGACTATCGTTTCGAAATTCATGTCTTCTAATGACATAGTTTGTGTTTGTCAATTTAGATATGAAATAGATGCTATTTCAATGGAAACGCTCATTTAAAATGGACAACCAGGCCCAACGTTAAGTGCGGTTTGACTGAAATGATCGATTTTGAAGTCGATATCCTGTTGTGTGGTATCACACCGTATCTGAGCGACATCGTGAGCACGCCACTTACAAATAAAGTTTGTATCCAAAATTGGAAAATGACCAACGCAGCTAAAAATTACCAAAATAATTTAACCCTCTACTGCATGCATTATGATTCAGTGGAGAAAAAGAGAAAAACAATAATAAAAAAATTTTCTTTCCATATAATAATCGATATAATATTTCAGTGAATGCATGAGAAGCCATATATGGACCTTTAAAAAACGCATTGTACATTGAACTGCACATGGATATCTGGGAAACATATTCAAGCATTTGACTTATAAATATTTAATATTACAAAGAAAAATTAATATCCCAATATTGTAGCCACCAACAATAGAAAATAAATGCTTTTATTTTTTTATTTTTTGCCATTTCCTGACGATGCGCGCGTTGCAACGTAGAACTTGAGAGCGAAAATATGGTGGCTTGGGTAAAAAAGAAGAAACCAAATTCACTCTACACATCCACAAACGTTAACAAAGACACTCAATAACGGTGTCTTCCCCGTTAATATTGTGTAGTTCTTCCAATCGACTCTGGAAAATTAAAATTTGTAAACAGGGAACATTCAATTCATCTTAATTATTGTAACATATTCTTCATTTACACAGATCATATATTATTTTTTTAATTATGTATAAATAATATTTCATTTTGTAAAAAAATTACCAATGTGGCAACCGTGATCGTGAGAATTTTTTTGTACACTTCATACATAAGATTGTGGAAATTTTACAAGTTTTCTCACAATAAGAATTGTTGTCTCTAGGAAAACAAAAAATAATTATAAATTATTTCCAGACCTTCGTTGGTTTTCAATTTTATTTGTAGCAGTTCGGCCCCGTTTGGTGAGGACGCATTTATTAATACGGTAAGCGTTTTACAGTTTTGTGGTTCTTACTTTATCATTTGTGACAATCTTTGTGAAAAATGATTACATTCTTCGCTTTACCATAATTTTACCTTTGATTAAGTTCAAATATCACTAAATTCGGTTTTTAAATAACGTCGACAAAAAACGTGTTATCTACTTATAAAGTGAGAGGAAAAGCAACTTACAAATGTAAAACCTTATACACTTTTCCTACCGAGCCGAAAAAGCCGGGTATTCGCGAAAACACTCGAAAACTTCATCGGAAACAGAAGTTTTCCCAAACATATTTTTGTTTTCAAAACGAGTTGTTTATTAAAGTCGTTTTCAACGAAAACACCACAAAAAGGGTTTCCAATCGTTGGGTAGTTGAAACAAACACACATTTTGCAATATTCAACAAACAAATGTCACGACTTAAAATCCTTCTCCACAATTAATTGATTTTCATAACCATTCGGTTTTTCATACTTGAAACGAATGGAAGGGATTGTTCCTATATTGTAAAAAGCATGCTTTAAACGATTTTACTATGCCACCGCACCCCGTTTGTTTATTTCAATTCCAGATATTATTGTGTGTGTATTTTTAAAAGGTGTTAAGAAATGATTGTTGTCCTTAGACTATTCAGGAACAAATAGTTTTTTTTTTTATAAATATTGTTTATTTCTTCTTTTTTTTCATTGTCTTTAAAAAAAATTGTAATAAATTATTGCCATTGTTTTCTTTTATGCTATTTCCCATCAACAAATTTGTGTAAATTTATTTGGTAGATTGCTTGTACACTCAACACTTGTCACTCTGACAATAGATTGTAGTACGTTAAACAAATAAACAAATAAATAAACAAAAATCGTCAATTGTATGCCGAGTTCGAACGGATAATTGAGAAGCTCTTTAATGACAGTTGTTATACTAATGGATGCTTCTCAGACGTTTGCGCGAGGCGGCCCAGTTGAATGAAACCTTAAGATGGAATGTCGGTTTTTTTCGGGAATTGAACCTGGGACCCCTCGCTTAGCAGTCCAACGCACTAGCCAGTAAGCCACTGTGGCACCAAATCAGATGCATTAAAATAGAAAAATCATGGTGATATCTCGTAAATGTCATGAGTTTTTCAAACCCTTTCCATATCTAAATTAAGGGAGTGGCTATTTTCGAAACAGCGCAACTAAAACAGACACCGCATTTTGAAGCGATTCATTAAATATACATTTAAGCAAAGCAATCGGTTATATGACTACGTCCATTGCCAGTTCCCAACCACTGTTCCGATATATTTTATTTCTTGGAATTCGATGTGTTTCCATTTCACGTCGGTATGTCCTCCGAGTTCTGGGAATATACTGTTGTCGTCATATTAGTAAAAATTTCAACTCGAAAGCCTCTCAAACGAAATTGACAAGTTTTTCAAGTTATGTATTCGAAATTCAACTTTATTGCAAAAGTTATCAAATAGAAAATCTAGTGGAAGGTTTGTTTTCGATTAAGTTCAAACATCTTCGTCAATCATCTTTAAGGTGGAAATTCCCAACCATACGCATACGGTTATTGGCACGTTGAAATTTCCCCCAGATGTTATTTCACTCTTATTGGAAATACAACTCCTGCTATGAAACCGAGATCCACACCGTGTCGGACGTTCACAATGACATGAGTGCATACAGTTTCAGATTTTTTTTTTCGTCGCGAAGAGAGGTCTACTATTTCCTCATTGGCGACTCTTCAATAATTCCTCACCAGGACACAACGGAGACAAGTTAGTGCCAACGAAAATCGTCGAAAAATGCTTTACGATCTGACTAAATGTCAGAAAATAATAAACATCCGAGAGATACGATCAGGAGCCGCAGTCGTGTCATGTAAGTCAGCCATAATGAAAGTATGTGGCCAGTTATTTTCGGATTGCCCACTTCGTGCTGTTTCTATTTATGATCGTGTCCTTTTTCCGTCCTGCCCTGCCGTTCGCGTTTTATTTTCATTTTTCAACAATATTCACCACGTTCTTTGTGCACAAAAATTTCGATTTCAGACATAACAGGCCATCTGTGTGATGTGACTACGATGATGATGATTATGATGACGACAAGGACGATGTGTATACGATGATGGAGCCATGGGATCGGAGGGGAACAGGCTCGGGCACAGCAATGGTCGGGGATGAAGAGCTCACATGTGAAAAATGTGATCTGATTATTTATTTACGGTCCTGACGATGGTGTAAACTGTGCCTAAATGGCCAAGTATCCAATTTAAAAACGAATATGTGCGTACGGCATTCGGTCGAGATGAATGCCAGGATGAGGGGTGAACTATAAATTATTATGGATGCCATGTCAAGATATGAGGCCGACATACAAATGAGCAGCCGATGTTGTGTGCGGTTGATATTAAATGGGCTGTTATAGAAAGGAGGCTGGGTGGTAACTGGTAATCTATGAATGGGATATTGATGTTATACTGTTTCGTCGTGTGTGTGTTTCTATTTTTATTGACGAGAAAACATGTGTGGGTGGTCGACTCTTAAGTACAGCTGGTGGCGGAAGCTGTGGGAGGACATTATAAAATTATTAGTGATACACGATGAGATGGGGGAGGCATACTGCTGTTGGCCGACTATTTGAGTGAAAATTTATAGAGGTGAGTCTCTGCCCACTGGGAAGTGGTATGGTGTGGGTAATAGATGAAAATTGGGTGAAAGTGTTTCATTGAATTTTAAGATATACGATGGGGCAGGGATATAATTTGTTTCCCAGGGATGAATAATGTTGCGGTTAAACTGGCTTTAGATCGTTTATATAATTGGTTGGTGATGAATGTTGGTAACAAATTACAGGGTGGCCCAGAATACCTGTTCTCCGAAGGAGTATTGTGATAGTGACATTTCAAAATCGACTTTCCCACTCAATATCCGTATGTGAATACAAAATTCGTTCCAATTAACACCATACCAAGTGCCATCAATCAAAATGCTACTCGAGCGGTATAGCTCCCTCCCACGCACACCCGCATTGTACGATTAATAACGCCAATCGTATACCAGGTGAAGAAATAGAAAAGGCCCATTTAAAATTATTGTTCGTGCTCTGTCGAAAGTTTCCGGTCTGGCAATGACAAGGCGTACCGGAAATGGGATTCATTTCGCAAAACATTCAACGCTTTAATGGCGTAACGAGATTGACACCTATTTATACAAGTTTCAGAAATTCTCTCTAGGTAAAGACGCATCGTCGTCGGTAGGAAAAAAAAGAAGAAAAGGAAGATCGCATCCGTAATTTGATGAAATTTTATAACCACCCTTTTGAACTGCGGAAGCTCTCGCATTGACATTTCTTCCATCGCCGTTGCGAGCTTCAAAGCGAAAGTGTCACGTGTATTGATTGATTTTTATAAGCAATCTCATCAATTTCGGTTGCTTCCGGTGAAAAATTATAGGTAATATTTTAAATTGCAAAGGCAGTGTGTATACAAAGGGATTGGTGCGAGGGGAGGACTCAGCATCGAAGAGGTGTCTCAAGGAGGTCGTGAGGAACCCAGTGTTCTGGTAGTTTCAGTTGAGCGCCGAAAACATTGACTGACAAGATTCCACCATAAGTAGGTTGGTAGGCTCATTTTTTGTCAAAGCCAATTTTAAAAATAGCCTCTCAGCACACGCGCTATTATGGGGAACTTTTTTTTGCAAATATTCATTCAAATGGTTTTTAAATTGCCGATTTCGAACCAAAACTTTTCAACACCTCCAGGTTCCATTTCTCATTCCCAATGGATGTAGGTTATCTTGCCCATTGATAAAATGCATAAAGTTATCGAAATGCAAAGTAAATAAATTTTACAAAATTACTCTATTAATGGAGCATACATTGATGAATAAGTTACAGAAAAGGATTTCGATTTCACAGATTTTTGAAAAGATGAGTCCTGGAGTCCGTGCGTTCAAAAAAGAGTCAAAATGTAACCCTGATCCGTAGTCGAAAGCACCACCGACTGAGGTTAGATGTCATCCGTCGATTTGTTTGCTATTGTGAAATCGTGTGTGCTCGTTGTCGGTCGCAACCACCGCTAATCAAACGATGGAATTATCCATCCGTCAGTTGCTGTTGGCAGAAAAATTATCGCCGGTGTGTTAACATGTAATTCTGCGAATGCCTTATGTTGTTGTAGACAGAGACCAACGATCGAGCTATTTTCGCTCGCACTCATTACGGTTGAATAAAAATCCATTGTATCGACAAATTATTATATTATTTCCTGATGCTTGTTTTGTTGACACTTATGTAAGAAGTGGTATTTACCTACAAAGTTGTCCTATCGAAAGTCACCTACCTGCATCTGTCCAACCTTAAAAGACCCCGTCACCTTCATCTCAAATAACAACATAATTACTACTACATGTGGCCACGTGAAAACACTCCTTGATAAACAATTAAATTCGGTTCACAAATAACATTTGTTGAGTAAAACAACAACAGATTTCCAAATTGAATAAGTTAAATCAGTTTCCTCGTGCTATAACACCGGGTCATATGCCAGGTGACAAAGTATACACGGTAAAGTGATGCCCTGACAACCCATCACAAAGCGTGGTGTCATTCGTCAATGTTTGTGTTTGCGAGTTTCCCAGTCAAACCATGAAAATGTGTTTCGCTTTTTTTTGCGCTGATTGTGTAAACAAAGGCTGTATTCGGAGTACACTGGTAGGCTTCAGACCCTTCACCGCGCGCGCACCTCCTTCATTGATGTATATCTTCTGAACCATTATTTTTACTTTGACAGTTCTTGGCGTTTATTTTTTGGCCGTTGTTCATCGCCTGTTATTGTTTGCTGGGTATAAGTAAAAACGGAAAACACACAAAAAATTGTGTCAATTTGTTTCCCAGTATTTATCGTTTTATTTTCACAACGAAGCGAATACTTTAGGCAACAACAGCATTTTCGATATATTATTCTATTTTTTTTTTTTTTTTTTTGTTTTCTTGTATGTATTTTCATCAATGACATGACAAAGGTTGATAAATCTCACGGTTGCCTGTTTGTCTGGTTGCTAAATTTATTTTGATCGCCCACCTTTTTAAGTGGAACACAATATTGCGAATGAAAAAGTTGGGAGGCATTGTTGCCGTGTTTTGCTGTCCTTTTGTTTCTTTATTTGGCTAGTAAACTTCAGACAAAGCAATTCAAATTCAAATTCACCAGTAACCGTAGCTGGGGAATCGCATTTGCTGCTAAATCGAAAAGAAAAACACAAAATTCTCACCCTCATCCTCATTCACATCCGCCGTGAACCATAAGCCGAACAATCTGCCAGAGCTTCCCTTTGTCTGTGTGCGACCGCCCTTCATTTCAAAGCGCAGCGACTTTTACTTCCTTGTTTTGTTTTTACTTCGTTTACTCGCAAAGGAATAAAACCTTCAGTTTGAATGGTTTCTTGCAGGTTGGAAGTGGGGGGATGAGGTCACCCCTCATCCAACCAGAGCTACAACCACAACCAATACGTTTTGGGGTTTCAGGGAAAATTTCTCAATAAAATTATAGTCACGTTTTCGATTACAATTCTCCCCTCTGGCCGCCTACATCAACGGGTGACTGCTGCTTCTTCTTGGTCGTCGTCGCCTTTTACACTGCTTAAAGTGAAACGAAGCTGCCGGAGCAGTGCCGTTGTGTGGAAGAGGTTTTCGGGGAGTTGACTGGATGGAACGCTACCATAACATTCGATAAGTTGTTACAAATAAATTGCGGTTTTTTATGTTAATGGATTTTTGACCTTTGCGCGACTTTGGATGGCTTTTGAGCGGAAGCGCTTCCAGAAGCAACCTTTTAATAAAAAGAGAAAGTTATAAGCCGTTCGATAGTAATACTGAAGCCGTCTACTGAATGTGAAAGAGGTCGTAGATGTATTGGAATGATAGACAGGTTCCAAACCTTTTTTCAAAGCTTACTGAATTTACAAAACCTGAATTTAGAGAAGCATTTTGACCTATTTAGAATTTAGACTAAGACACTTGAAAAAAACGCGTCAAAAAAACCGTCATCAAGATCAATGGAGACGCTCGACTTTCGAAAGGGATATAAATAATTTTATCAATATTAGGCGGAACCAAGTTTTGTATATTAATAATTTGTTAGGATTTATTGAAAAACTCTTTTCCAGGCATTTTCTGGGAATCATTATTCTGATGAAACGATTTTTTTTTTGGAAAAAAGCCAGTAAATGGTTTCCTTTTGAAAATAAAGTGCACGACTCGGTCGCATGAAACTTTCTCGTTTAGTGCGAGTCTGACTGACTTTCAGAGTCTTCAGCAAATCGAAAATTGAGGACAAAATATTTTTGAAAACATCCATTTGACTCTAAGTTTACATTTTGGTCAAAATCGTTATTGCCGTTTTCCGGTAAACTGAAAAAAAAAACCATTTGTCGATAATATAGAGAAAAACTGAGTTTGTTTTAAAGTTATAAATGACCACATTGCCTTTAAATTTTTGTTGCAATCGTATCGAGATCGTTTTCGAGATATGTCGAAATTCCAAACGTACCGTTGTTCGAATTTTTAGCCAAAAACTGGGTACGCAATCATGGTAACCTCACCTACTTAAGCTTAAATATCAATTTTGGTTGGAATCGTTGGAGCCGTTTTTGATCAAATCAAACTGGTAGACAAATTTTATATGGGAAGTACCATTAATATTGTAGTTACCTTGCAAAACAAAAAGCACCTCCCGAACTCTAAGCCCAAAAACATAAAATCCGAGGTTTGAACCTTATCCGGGAAGCCGTTTAGGCTGTAGGCCTGTGGAAGGACGGACAGACCGGACAGAATTTTGCGACCCACTTTTTTGAGTTCCTCTATCATCGTAATATCAGAATTGATTAATATCTCGAGTTCGAAATTTTGTACAAAAACAATATTCTCTTTCCACGTAATGGAGAAAGTTAAAAAATTGGCAGAATTTGCTTTGGAAAATATGACAGAAATTACCTAAATTGGGCCAGACAGATGTGGAAAAAGCACCATGGAAAGAAAATGAAACATTATTTTAAAAATGGAAATGAGAATTAATTCCACTCTCGACTTTGAAATAAAAATACGAAATAATGGCAACAAATTAATAAAAGTAATACCTTTCCAAACATGTTCAAAATTTTTGGAAAAAAGACCTGAAATTTCGGAAAGCCAGCTGGAGTATTCTCTCTTTTAATCCTAGGAAAAATGTCTGGACTTGTGTGGAAAATTTTCTGGGGTTTTTCCAAAAAAATCAAAATTGGCAATGTATCCGGGAGCCGAAATGAATAGTTTATAATATAATGAGTGAATCTGTGAAATGATTTAAAAAAAAAAAAGTTGGACTAGATTTTAGAAAAAGTAAGACTATTATTTTATTTCTATTATGTAGATACATTGTACACGGAAAATGCCTCAGTGGTTATACCTTGTCCACGTCAACGCCGCAACAGCATTAAAAGCTCTTCACGGAATTTTCCTCACCTCTCACAAATATTCGGCACATATCCTAGGGCTTAAGAAGTCCTAAGGAAGAATATTCTATCTACATAATTTTCCTCATTTCGTCATTTGACTAAGCAAAACAAGCTAATCTCCTTTGGTTATTGACTCAACTCGTGAGTCAATAACTCCATGTCAACCACAGTGTGCGAACGCTACAAGCCACATGTAAACATTTTACCAAATTCTCAACACTGATTCAAAGTGCTCAGGACAATCACTAAGTATTACCCATAAAGGCACATACCATCTATTCTGAGCAGTCACCCATCATCCATTGCAAAAGCCTTTCATCCACCCAAAGTGATTAATTTCGATCATCAGCCGAATACCAAAATACCACAGAAGCCGCATCGCTACCTGGACAACCACGTGGTAGAAAGTTACCTCAGCTGGCAGCACATACTGCGCCCTTGAAGTATGCACAAACAAACTTCTATACGCCCTCCGTTGGGTCTGATTAGTAAGAGATATCACCCCCGAACACCAAAAGTTACCGCAGCGTCAACAAAACGACTCCACCATCCGCCGATCCTTCGAATCCCGGGGCCCGAAAAAAACATGCAAACTCATTAAGGTGATAAAAATCTTTGGATTTCCTTGTTCACCTGGATCCTGGGCTTTTTTTGTGTGTGTCGCTGCAGCAGTATCATGTTCCAACAGCTTTTGGTGGCACCTCCACCACTTTTCATCTTCCTGACCGCCGACGAGATAAATTGTGTACTTTCGTTGGTAGCATAGTCATCGTGGTAGTGGTGGTGGTAGTGATGCTGAAGCTGAAACCCAAACAACTCATCTGATTAAGATACTCACACAGAGTGAAGGAACGTACGTTGGTATATATAGACGTTATCCTGTGAGGGATTTTTCTCCTCTTCCACATGAACGGGCAGCGATCAACCTTTGTAGGACCTGCATCACGATATGAGAATTTTTTTTTTGTTTTCTGGTATACATTCTGTGTGCGATATCCTTGTGCTGGTTTGCCACTGAGCTCACCTCTCTGTTGGGTTGGGTTTATAGTTGTAGTTAAGAGATTTTGATTGCTAATACCAAGGATAATATGGGGAAAACTTTAAGTAGGCCACAATGGCAGGCGAGTGTGATTGTGTGTGTAATATGTATGTAGTGGGCTTAATTTTTTGTTTGTATTTTTATTTGTTTGTTTCGATGCCTCACTTTCGTATCGTACCTTTATGAGCGCGGTCTACAGTTGCGAAGCAATAAAATGTTCGTGTGTTATTAACCAGAGATTGCCTATGTTGGCTTTTTTTTTGCCTGTAATCCCACAACGGGCGGGATAGCTTAATAGGTCAAAAGAGACGCGGTTGGAACAGGGTCGAACACAGAGAATAAGCAGAAAAAAGTTTTACTTTGATTAAGGCCACCGGGGTCGTACAAACAGGCCAACTAATTTACAATATCGTGGAAACAACAAAAAATGGACACTGGTGCGTATACGTAACATTTTTTTTTTTTTACTTTTGTTGCGCATTAAGCTGGCTTTGATTGTCACATATTTCCATGTAGCTTTATGTAGATTACTGGGCATGAAACTTTTAGTTTGACGAAATGGGAATTTCATTACTTCAAGGACCTCACGGGTCAATTGTCGACTTCATAAGAAGCTGAGGGTGGGGCAATCTACATAGTTTTCTGAAGAAATTATGTGTTGGAATTTTTCTAAAATTAGTTTTTCTTATTTTAAATTAGCTGTGAATGGGGGATTGTTTTTTTTTTTTTTTGCTCAAAAGTGGAGGTCCATGTGATATAATGAAATGAGGGTGGCATCAATATTTTTTGAGGGTAAATACGGAAATATTGTAAACTCACTTCGCATATCATCTGAGAAATGAAAGTGAGTGCCAATAAAACATGGAGGTCTTAACGTCCGTTGTAATTCTAGTGAGATAGAAAGAGAGAGGGCAGGGATTTCCAATGTGTTGGAAGTATTTCCACCAGCAATGATGGGAGCGTTAAGGAAATGTCGATGATTCTGACTCAGCCCTGTGTCTGTCTTTCAATTATCAACATCGACCAATGTTGACGACCGAATGGTAGTCGATTACATCCAGCGGGGTTGAGATAAACCTGGTGCACATAAGTGGACTCCGCATGCTTCACAAACTTAAGAGTACTTGCTGCGGCAAAAATTCACTTCAATAAGTAAATAGGATAAAATAAGACCACTTTACAGGGTATCCCTCCTTAGGTAGACTCTCGCGAGACTTACCACGCCCCGTACGGGATGGATCTCTTAATTTCTCTACCTGATCATTTGTATATACCCACAAAGCCCTACTTCCCCAGAATCCAGACTAACTTTTCACGTGTTGCGCAAATTTTTTAAACATTGTACAGATAAATCGCCTATCAAAGTGCTAAACTCACAAATGTACTCCAATAATTTCAAACAATCGCACAGATTAAAGTTCATTTGCATTTCAGCACTGTATTTGCGTGGATGTTAACATTTACTGAAAATTATATGAATGGCTCATCGAGATTAAAATATCGATGCACACAGTTGTTCATACTATATGTAAAGTGTATCGAAAATTCAGCAATTAAATAAAATAACGCACAAATAAATTACGCAATTAATGTCAACTATTTAACGGTCAGAACACCTTCAATTATTATTATATTAAATGCCCATCGAGGTGGTGTTTTGTTTTATTTAAATTGTACTAAAAAAAAATTATATGCATTCGATATATAATTTTTTTTTTGATTACTAATTAATCATAACAAATATTTTGTTTGCATTTGTAATAACAATTATTGATATGACAAACAGTGCAGACAGCAATTGGACCGCAATTACAAATATTTTCCCACAATAGGAATTCATTTGTGCATCAAACCGCTAGAGAATATTTTTTTCGGCTGTGTTCTGAGTTTTATTTAGGTTTCTATTTGAATTGTAGTGGTACTTGCGTGATTTGCGGTCTACAAAATAAAAGGTTTGATTTGTTTTGCAAAAGCCACTCGAATGGCATAGGGAAATTAAAACTCGTTTTTTGAAAAAAAATATTTAAAATGATGGAAATAACAACCGCGAGTAGATTTTTTTTAGAAAACTTCTTTGGCTACGAGATAAGAAAATGATGGAGCTCACTTCTCGCAGACGTATTTCTAGAGGGTTGCAACTTTTGACAATTCAAGGGAAGAAGTAAGCGGGAAACTAGGTCCGCCTTGAGTTGGTGAGTTTGGAGTTTGTGGCCAAGCGAAGGACTCACTCGATTTTTATGTCTCGCCACGTTTTCGATGCAACAAGTTTCAATTTAATATGGTTTTCATATGATTATTTAGGACGTATGGAAGTTGCTCCTTCAACGCCCGCAGTACGAAACTCATTTGGAGTCCGGAAATTATCTCATAATGACATTGAACTGGAATATTCATGTGCAGAGAATTGCTTGTCTGGGAATAACAGGCGCAATTAAATCCACACCACAACTAGGTCTGGAAACGCTATTGAACCTGCAACCCATTGAGCTATTCACTAAGAACGTTGCAGCCAAAGCCGCTCTCAGATTAAGAGAGAACAAAACTTGGAAGCCTGGTTACTGCGGACACTCAAGCATACTTGAAATCTTCGATCGGAAGGGACTCACGTCACTCACCGATTACGAGAAACCCAGATATGACTTCGAGAAAAATTTTAGAATCACTATACCCAAAAGGCAGGACTGGAAATCACCCAGTACCATCATTAAAGGTATAGCCGTCTATACGGACGGTTCAAAAACAGAAAATGGAACAGGAGCCGGCATATTCTCAGAAAGGCTTGCTATTAGCCAGTCGTACCGACTGACCGATCACTGTAGTGTCTTTCAAGCTGAGATATATGCGGTTAAAAAAGCAGCACAGACTATCTTATCGATGGGACTACCAGCAATGGAAATAACCATCTGTGTGGACAGTCAAGCAGCACTTAAAGCTATCGGCTCCAATCTTATAAATGCGAATTGTGTTACAGATTGCCTCGTGGCGCTCAGGGCTATAAGTCATCACTCAATTCTACTCTGCTGGGTTCCGGGACACGTTGGAGTGGAAGGGAAAGAAAAGGCGGACGAACTGGCGAGATACGGCTCTGATATGAACCCTCAACTAGCGGACGGAGAGGTGTTACCGCCTCTCAACACTGCTAAGACTTTTATTGAAGGCGTCACCACACAACTGGCTAAGGAACAATGGAACAACACCATCGGTTGCGTCATAACTCGAAGTCTGTGGCCTGTGGTTGACACCAAAAGATCAAAGTTCCTAATCTCCCTTAATAGAAGCCAAATCCGGATTCTCGTCGGCGTTTTAACCGGACACTGCATCATAGGAAACATGGCTAAAAGGCTAGGACTTTTTGCAAATGACTTCTGCAGAAGCTGTAGAGACGAAGAGGAAATAGAGTCCGTGGAACATCTTCTATGCCACTGCCCAGCTTTACAGGAACGCCGCTCATCCTGTATGGGAACTAGGTTCTTCAAAAGTTTGGACGACTTGGCAGGGATACCTCTATCGGACATAAAACTATTCCTCAACAGATCGAAGTGGTTTTGTTAGCCACATGTCCTTGCATGTACAAACAGGGTATTCACAATGGGCCTTTCATGGCTTCTGGGTGAAATTTGCATCGGTTGCAAAACTGCCCTCCCAACCTAACCTAACCTAACCTATTCATAATTGAGACAGAATTGCGTTCGAGATTTTATGTATTCTCTCCCCTGCTATTCAGGCCCAAGTTCAATCTGACTTGTAAAATGAAAGCCTGCTTCGATGTTCGCTACTAACATTAACGCTGCTTATGGTCCACGTTGTGAACTTATTCATAAATGAAACTATTCTTGTGTACATAGGTACTACGAGCAAAAAGTTCTGTCGTTCTCTCCTTTGACGACATCATTATTTTTTCTTGATTAAGTTTTAAGACCTTTTTCGGAGTCCATACCATGCTTAAACTAAGCACAGGTTAGCATCTCTTAAAAAAGCCAACCAAAGGAGCATTCATCCTACAAGTAATTTGATTGAAAATAACTATCTGTGCCACTGCGGTATGAAGTGTTACTTAATCTCTTTCGAGCCATTTCTGCAAACAAAATTGTACCTATAAATGAATGGTCTACAAAGAAATCCCGCCTTCCCCTCATTTCGTATCAATCGCTTTGGAAAGCCTTAGTATTTGCAGAAACAATCTACTACAATACAACCTGGCTCGTAGACCCCAACCCCAGCCACAAACTGTTACCAGTCAACTTAACGAAGGCTTTCAATCTCTTTCTCAGAGAAAATAAAAAGTTCTCCCAAAGCCTGCAAAGGACCAACGGGACTTTCAGAGCGTAAAACTTAACCTAGCACAATTTAATTTCCCACCATTCTCTCTCTCTACCAGTGCGTAGTACCTACTCAAAATACTCCATGTTTCAACCACCAGCCCCAAAGGACCACCATGGCACGCACAAAATTGCAAAGGATATCTTTATGAATATTTTGAGTCTTCCCACCGAGAGAGAAAATTACCTCTCATCAAACTTTGAATTATTTCGAGAATATCCTCAGAGAGCTGGGAAATTTCCCATGTAGTCCTTACACAACGCAGAACGCTTTAAACCCCATTTGTATAACCAGGTAACGATGAGGGAGAGCTTTTAGTCGAATACAGTTATTTGTCCTGTGCGGTATTCTAACAAAAGGATCATATTATTGTGCCAACGGTATATCTTGTCTCTTCCGTTTTTCCAACTCAGAAATAGATTAAAACTCCAACAAGGATCGTAAATTCGAGTATATCTATTATGTGAAATTCTAGTGACGCTTTAAAGAAATTATTTATTTTTTCGATTGTGTCAAGGACATTCTAAAATAGATTGTAATGCCAAACTCCCCATGGGCAATGCGAGAGAGAAAAAGACTCAATGATGGATTACAATATCATTGTCAGTTACAAGTTTCTGCTTCATTGAGTGGGAAAATTGTATTTTCTTTTCATTTGTGATTTGTTTTGGACTTTGTATCCTTCGTAAGTGGGTTACCCAAAAACTGACCTAGACCACCCCGCTGCAGATGGTTGATACATTTTACATATCTACACTCGCAAGGACATGTTTCCCTTGTGGAAATGAAATTGAATAAAGTACAAAATTAATGCTAATTACAGCCCGCCCTTGCGGTCGTGTTCGTTACCTACCTTATCGCAGTAAACGTCGTCGGCGTCGCGGATACGGGAGAGAAACACATCAACAAATGAAATGTCATTATAATAAATTTAATTACTTTGTCAGTGTGTAGATTTCTGCTCGTGGGAAGAGCGACCATCATAAAACAAAAACGGAACCAAAAATTTGGAAGAAACCGTGAGGCAAAAAGTTGTTCGGTGATTATCTTCGTATATACATATGCCCATTGCGTGTGCGGTTGTCAAGCATTATGTTCTGCCTGAGGCGTTAACTCAAGGAGCTATATCCTGGTTCGTTTATGTGAATAAGTGAGTTAGTCAGCGTGCGCGAGAGAGCGCTTTGTGGGTGCAAGTGATGGTGGTAGTTTCACCAAGGTAGACCACCTGCCACCGAAAAGTTGATCAAATAAGATACACGAAAGTGAAAGAAGCGAAAGCAAAAAAAGAAAGTCGACGCTTGCCTCCCTCCTGGTGGTTTGTGTGTGTAAACAGAAATTTTTTTCCGGTCGTGCTTGCTTTTTCAATTAATTGCCCTCAAGACGTTTGCCGACATACGTTTCGTCCTTATGCTGCTGTCCATGGCCAAGTGGGTGTAGTGTGTGTGTGTGTGTGCGGGGCTGTTTGGACCGGTTCGAAAATACAAAGGACGATACAGCCAAGACGACGTTACGTCGTCGTCATTGAGTACGTAGACTAAGCCAACGTTACTGTTACCGCCACCACCCATAACGCCTCCCCAACATTAGAAGAAACGACGCGGAGCAAGTGGACGACGAAGGCTGAGAAATGGACGCGATTAAATGGATGATTATTGGGATTTTGTTGTCGGTGCTTGGTAAGTTGCTTACGTTTGGTTTATCTGAGTTTTTTTTTTTTGTTTGTTCTTTTCCTTTTTGTCCTGCCCTCCTCCCCACTGTGGAATGCTACTGGAATTCAATTCCATTTGTGTTGCAATGGAGGTTGCCGAAAGGAATATGGGACACTTGTTTGTTTGCCTTTGAAGGAAATGTACGGCAGAACAAGTATTTATTTAGTGTGGTTTCTATACAAAGAGGAAATTAAGAGGAATGTACGAAATTCGGACGAGGATGTTTCAATTAGGATCATATTTTTGCCGTAATGTCTCGACCTTAGAGATGGAGTATCTTATGAGGGGAGAGTGTATTTGAAATTTATCGTGGTAACTACAGAGTACTGCTTGTATTTGTGTGTTCTGGTCGTCTTGTGCGGGGGATTTGTGTTTATGGCAAATTATATGCATTGTATTTATTTCGAAGGGTGGGTGGGGAAACGAACTGCTTGAGAGGAAGAGGAGTCGCGATTAGCTGTGGATGTTGTTATATGGCGTATTGTTCATTATAAGGTGTATTAGACAGTATTAAATGTCATTACGGTAGACTTAAGTCAAACAAGTAGCTGACTGCTTTTACATGCTGAAATGAAGCAACATCTCAACCCGTGAAGAGAAACTGCTGTCTTTTATATTCTGAAATTTCAATTTATTTGTTTCTGAAACTAGAATGACATTCTGCTTGGTTTGATCTTTGAAACGGAGATTCGCTCTTACTTGTTGTCTCAAAAAGTGGGGCAACTGTTTGAACATTTGCTTGATTGGGTATTTAGTCGAAGTGTTTTCGGTTTTTTCGACTAGTATATTCACATCTCGGTAGTTTCGAAGGACATACCTCAAATCGTATTGGTTAACCAAACAATGTTTCAAGTCGTATGACTTCTTCATAATCAATCGTAGATTATGTAAGACAATACTTGACGAATTGCCAATTGTAGCGTCGAAAACCTAGTGGTTGCTCGGTGTCATAGTGATAAGTGAGTTGGACTGTACACGTCCCAGGTTCAAATCCCGGAAAAACAAAAATTACATCGCAAAATTTGTTGTACTACTCGCGAATGTCTTACAAATACCAAAAGTATAACAACTGTCGTGAAGGAGCTTCTCAATTAGCCTTTTGGACTGGTCATAAAATTGTAGATCCCTTCCATTCGTTTCGAAAATAAAAAAAATAAACTCTGACATAACATTTGTTAGAGATAGGTTTGCATCCTTTTATTTTTATTCAAAACCTGAGAATTTCTTAAAACTACACAAGCTTGTCTAAATTCAGAATATGTTGCAAAATGTTAATTTAAACCGAGCTTAAATAATGTAGGAGCTGGCACAACAAAATCTTTACTTATGTTCTAGACTAATGCATCAGTCAAACAAAGAATTACAATGTTCAGTCGATATTCTGTTTTACGCCGTTTTATCAGATCAGTGTCTTCATTTATCCGATATTTTGCGACACTTAGTATGTTCTGTTTGCGACTCTTATTGTTTTGAATCTGGGCCTTCAGTAGATAGATTTCGGCTGTACCTGCTTAAAATTTTAGCCGACGAAGGCAGGAGAGGAATCAGAAAATTCATGCTTTTGGTCTAAAAGCAACAGAAGCAACATTTTTTGTGTGAGTATTAATATTAAATTGGAAGATAGTATAAGCCTTATGCAATCAATAAAAATCTCTTGTCATATTTTCAGAAACAAGGTTCTTTGGACTTGTCTCGAAAAGTCTTGGACCTTCATTTTTGTCGGTATAAAAGGAATGCCAATTTTAATCTTCCACCGTGTTTGGGAGACTATGGTTACTTCATCTCAAATATAGGTAAACGTATGAGTAAAAGGGTATCACAACACAATTACTCGTTTGTGTGAGTTATTATTTTTGGGACCAATGAAAGTCACCTTAACCTTTAGAGCGCCGATTGGGGAACTTTGGGCCCCGCACGACCACGTTTTTGTCTACATTCCGTTTAATAGTAATTGCTCTTAATTCTTTGTTCAGGTATTTAAGTTTTTTTGTCATTCCCAAAAAAAATTCAACGTGATTACAGATTTTTGACAATTTTCGAATAACAAAAGATTAATTTCAAAGTTAGAGGGAGCCACTGCGTAATTTAAGAAACATTTTTTTAATTGTGTTTATTATGTAAAAATGGCAAATAGTCGATTAGTCCGAGTCTTTATTGATTCTGGGATGGGTATTACTCCCCTAAGTTTTTTTTTAAATTCAAGTCAATAGAATTAAAATCTTGCACTTGCTAAAAAACGTTACAAACAACTTTCATCACAAAACTATGTATAACAGATTTTTTTATAAAATAATACATTTTTGAAAAATGTTATTTCTTATTGTTATTGCGGCTATTAACAATATCATAATAATAAACTGGAATAAACCTGACTTAAATTGGGGGGACCTATGGTACCCCACCCCGTCTCTTGGGTCTCAAAATTTACTAGTTGCTCTAAATTTTAAATATTTTACCAAACCCAAACAGCGGAATTGATGACCTTTCCCATTTGTCAGGACAGTTATACCTTAGGATGTCTTTTTAATTTAAATAGTCATCTGTATTATATTTTTGTTTTGCTGTATCATCGTGAGAACACCAACATTATAATGTGGCTTCAATCTGAAGTGAGCCAATGCAAAGTCCGTAAACAATGCCGACGATGACGCTGCTCTCTCTTTCGCATTTTATCAATCACATTTGGTGGTCTTTCTGCTAATCCAATATCCATTCCGCACGTTCTCATACCTCGCAATTTTATTAAAGCGGACTCATAATCCCCTCCAGTATCGCGTCGTCTGTATTTACTATTTTAGTATACCATATGTATATCTATACATAGTATATACCAACAATGTAGCGCATGCAAAAGATTAATATGCGGATCGCTTGCAGTGCGATAAAATTCGGTCTTAAGTCAGATTATAGTTTTTGTCCCTTAATAAAAAAAAATAATCCTGGAGTCACAATATACGAACATTCAAACATACATATTAATTATTCAATTCATGAAAAAAAAACAAGATATTAATGTTTTCTGGCAGAAAGGTGAAGTTTCATTTATTTTATTCTCACAAACAAAATCAAGGTTGTATCTCCACGGGTGGTGACTGTTAATAAATAGCGTGAAAATTTCGTTAAAAATAATATCGAAATGGTGTCATATAAATAACACTGCCATGCAATGAGTCATTTGCTGCTTGTGGCGCTCTTAAATATTGATTATTCACACATAATTAAAATAAGAGGTTTATTATGAAAATATGAAAATTCATCAATGGCTTTTGAAATGCGACAACTGTCGGTTGGAAGTACCTACAGAACTTTATCGGTGTAGTTGTTGAAAATCATACCTTCGGTTCCGACTGGTTGGTGGGTGTGTAAAGAACGAGTACCGAGGTCCAATCAAATGCAAAGTCAATCGAATAGCAAAGTTTGCGCAGTAGAAAATTTCAATGAGTTGCGAAATCTAACGAGTAGAAAATACTAATCAATAGCGCAGACTAGCCAGAAGTAAAGTTTACCGAGCAGCGAAGAGTTACCACCAACCAAGTCTTATCTACGAGTAGCGAATAATGAGCGAAATCGAAATCTAATCTCAAACTAGTAGGCAAGTTTACGTAATTGGACTTACGTTCAATGAGAAGCTAATCGGAAAAGACTGACCAATAGTTGCAAAGTCAAATGAATATTGAATCTAACGAGTAATGAACTTCGACTAGTAGTAACGATTTATGTTATTTGATTGCGACTCAGTGATTTGAATATCTTAAATCCGATTGCATTTCTCACTCAAACCGGATCTAATCCAAAACGTATTGGCTGTCTTAGGAATAAAGAAATTCAGTACAAAGTAAAGTCTGTCGAGTATCAAAGTCTAACGAATAGCGAATCTCGAAAGCTGACTAAGAAGAAAAGCTATTTAGTAGCGAAGTCCAACTAGTATGAGTCTAACGAGTGAAAGTAGGGCCTACGGAAATGGCATGAATTATAAATCAAGGACGTTTTGTAATGACTAATGCATTTTTTTGACTTGCCTTACCCCTGGGATTTTCCCCCAATATGAAAAATAATGCTGGCGTTCCCATCTTTTTGTGACTGAATTTATAAACGACTTCGAACTAGTTTTCAAAAAACTTTTCATGTCTTGTATACGAAGTTTCTGATAATTTGTCTCGATTTCTCTATACTACTCAGTTTCTAGAAAATCCTTAAAATTTCATCACTCGCTCATATTTGTTATTACCTAGAATTCGTTTCTCTTCGGACTATATATTTACAAACTGAGTGATGATCTATCTAAGTGGGAGCGGGTCGAAATTCTGCTTTGCAAAATTCTGCCTTTTTCTTTTCTTTTTTCTCTGTGTTTTTTCTGTTCTATTTTACAAAATTCTGCCAGGCAATATTTTAAGCAAATAAATTCTGTTTTTTTTTCCAATTTACGAATTTAAAGAAAACAAAGAAAACAAGTATTTATCAACAAATTACAATATAAGTATTACAA
Source organism: Cheilosia vernalis (assembly GCA_949126925.1). Lineage (NCBI taxonomy): Eukaryota > Metazoa > Arthropoda > Insecta > Diptera > Syrphidae > Cheilosia > Cheilosia vernalis. The sequence continues at coordinate 13,493,289 of OX421362.1, forward strand.
CGGTTTGCACATGAAAAAAAATTTATTTAATTTTTACCAACAATACCTACATAAATATCCTTCCACGCACAACTTATATTTTCCTTTATTGGAATTAATTACAGATAATATTCGTTTTTTCACTCTAGAAGCACACTTTCACTAACAAGGGTATACTACCAGAATATAATAGAATGCAAACTTAAAACCAATAAAAAAATTCCTTTTACCTCTTCTTCTATAAAAAGTGAGTATGTAGGTAGAATGTTTTACGTAAAAATTAAAAAAAAAAAGGTTTGGAAAATGTTAAAAGCGCGCGCTACTTACTCACTTGTTATAGAAGAAGGGAATTTTTTTTTTTGTAGAATTTTGTAGAGCAGAATTTTGAAAAGCAGATTTAAAAAAAAAATAATTTTGACCTCGCCAGAATTTCGGCCCCAATCCCGAAAAGTGGAATATGAAATTTAAAAGCCTTTTGAAGGAGATGTCCTCTCCAACTGTCAGTTTCCCATAGGACAATAATAATGAATAATAGTAAATCTGCATAGGTCGATTACTAAGACATGAACTTTTCAAAACTAAGCTTAGTTTACGCAGTATTAACCTTGCTATAAATAAAAGTTACATAAAAAGTCAAAGTCTTTAACCCCCACACGAAATCTTACCATGAATTGTGTTAGCGTCATTTCATTTGCTTAAATGGAATACACAATTCAATCAAATCGTTAAAGCATACCATTTCAAAAATTCCTTACTCCCAATAATACAATTCATGGGAAATTGTGTTTCACGAATGATATCTAAGAGTGTCCTCATTCCCAAACTCACCACAAAACCATAAGTTTACTATTTTCTCACTGTAAGCCCTCATTGTGCAACATTTGTTGAACTTGAATCAATACGTTTATATTCCTACTTATGTGTACTCAGTATCTCTAAGTTGAAATTATCAAAAACAATTGGTATACGAAATCGTTGCTCACAACTCACTCCATGGCCAGTTACCAGTTATAGAGGATAATCGAACTCAGGGCAAAACGTCAGGAAAAGTAGCCATCGCCATATTCCCAGAAATATAAATTTTCCAATTGCGCCATAATACAAAATGCAATCACATGGTAAGAAATTTATTTTGACATTCCATGTCCATAGAGGAGACTTTCTCATTCCTCGACACAGGACAATTTTATGCGGGCCAATGAATATAGGAATGCAGATGCAGGGGCGGCAGTAGATGGCATGTACGAAGCTCATGTTTTCCATTATGATAAGTCAATCGAAGTGTTTCTCTTCCTGCAGGGATATGTCTGTGGAATATTTTATCAATTTTTCACCCCAAGGGTATTGTCAAGAATGAAGAATTTCGATGATGGGCGGAGAGAATCAAATGGACGACCACCTGGAGAGTTCCTCGAAGCTGATGTAGTAAAAACGATGGAATTACTAAAGCACTAGTCAAGAATAGGTAGCCGTACTTTGTTTCTCCTCTAACACATTTGCATACCACAAGCAGCAGGCTACTGAAGACGGATGCTTTGGAGAAAATCGATCGAACGAGATTTTCTGCAGTGGTGCCACTTACAGCCGAAGGGTAACTGAACCACTTGTAAGTGGTTGTCAGGGGCAAACGCAATTAGGGGTTCTGGGGGTTGAACATATTTCGTTTCCTATAGCTATATGGACCCTTATGAAAATATAAACTTTTTTCTCAACTTGATATGAAACGAATTAAAACGAAGGAATTATTTTTGCGAACACGTAGGCACACATTTCTTGTCAAGGCAGATGCAATTGGTGACCAACAACTGTATTTGTTGTCCATAATAGTCACATAGATTTGGATTGCAAATTTTCTTTTATTAAAAATTTCTTTTATTCATTGGACAGTGTTGCAATATCGTGGGATTTTTTTCATTTTATTAATTCACAGTTCACAGGGCAAACAAATTCTTGAGGGGAAAAGAAAACAAAATGTAAATTAAATGCGTGAGATTATGTTTCCATTAAAGAGAAATGTTATGTACAAATTACAAGAATCCGCAATTCGTAATGAACTGTATTCCTGTAAATGTTTTGCACACCATTATCAGAATTAATAAACATTTGTTTATACGAAAGATTAGGAATTATGATGAATATTATGGTGATTGTCTCTCCTTTAAAACAAATTACAAAATGGGGAAATATGTGGGATTTATTTTCAGAAAATTACCGGAACTTATCCAACAACACTGACTGTGACGATGATAGAAATATCTTGTGGAAGCGCAAATTTCTGAGGAGGCCAATCAAATGTATTTAAGTATTTTCTTAGTTTATCGAAAATTCCCATTCAAAAAATCACATTGCCCCAAAAATATTAAGTTTGCCAATTATACCGCCTGAACTAGATCAGTAAATCGGCTTTAATATTTTTTTTAAATTTAAGGTAAAATGATATCAAATAAACTCAAAGCTATAAACATATTCCTTCCAAGTCTAAGGCAGAAACTAAGGCTTTCAACACATTTTAGTTAATTCTTTTTCCCCATTTTTTTATGAGTTTTTTTTTTTCAATACTCAACCTCAATTACGAAATACCACTGTCCCACTGTTTAAACTAGGCAACACCATTTCCATTAAAAATACTCTTCTTCGTTGCCATTATAAAATGCATAAGAGAGTGAAAGAATTATTTGTGCACCTTTGCAGTAAATTTGAAACAATCATCCCCTCATCAACCCGAAAGCCCCAGGCAAGTTGAGTTGAATCCAGAAACTCCTGACATTTTCACATCCTTCGAGAATGCATTGTGAACTACATACAATGATGTAGGTCCTTAGTGTGCAAAACCACTCTCATTTACCTCTCGTAAACATGTTTTATCTTCAATCGAAAATCAATCACAGGAAATGGAAAAAGAAGGATCGAATCAAAGTAGCAGAACTATAGGAGCAGCTTTATAGTAGCCAAAGGAAGTGTACGGAAGTACATTTACCTATTTATGGGGTAAGGTAATTGTAAATACGTTTGAGCTGCTTTATTCTTCTGAGGCAAGGATTAGCCTTTCATTACCGCAGGCAATGCGGTCTCTGTAACAGTCACCCTTTTGGATCTTAATACTTTGCTGACCGATAGACTAAACAGTGTGTATTGCAAAATCACCACAAAGCCATAGCTCTGTACCTTAACAATGCATACACAGGCAAACGAAGTGGATGGTGGGCTATAGTTGTGGTGTGCAGTGTAGCATATGCATGCATCATTTAGTTTGCTAAACAAATGACTTAACGTGGGGTATTGTTAACTTTTATAAGTTTTAACTTACATTTCGTTTATGTTGCAACAAAAGTTTCCTAAATAGTGTAGATGCTTTTGTAATAAATTGCACAGCTTTTATACATCTATTACAAAAGGCAAAGAAAGTGCATTCTGGGTCGTAAGGTATCATGTAAGCATCAAAATTGATTTGGTATCGGCATATAGGAGACAGTTAGTCACTGCCAGTGATGATCGATTCATACTTTAAGGCTTTTGCATTCAAAATACCCCAAGAGTCTTCTGAAGGTTTTATTGTGGCCATTGATAAGGTTCTTACAGAATATTTGGGTGCAAACATTTTCTGACAACGATGTTCCAACAAATCGTTTACCAACACCTATATTAAAAATTTGAGACATGGATGTGCTTTCCCAAACAAAGCACTCCGCGAAATATAGGCGCGATATGGAAACGAGGCGTGGCACTATCCTTAGAACTAAGTTACTCGAAACACTATAGCTTTGACAAGCATGAGATTTTTAGCTTTGAAGTATGGAAAACTGGGACGTATATTGACTGTTGAAAGTATTAGCTATATAAAATGATCAACATTGGAATAAGGGGCTTGGCTCGCGTCCCATATAGAAAAGTAAGCGGGGCAACCTATACCGAGTGCCAACTATTATTTGTTTATAATAGATATTTTTAGGGTGCCGTGAAATAACGCCAAGTGAAGTAAGGCCAACTTTAAAAATTTGCCTTATTTCGCTTTGCAAAAGTGCAATAAAGCCAACTTGCAACAGTTGGTCTTATTTCACTCCGTCAAAGTGTTATTGCAATTATAAAACAACCAAATTTGAGTAATAATACCAACCTTGCACCCACCCCGTAGTCCAACAACAAGTTGGCCTTATTTCACTTGGCGTTATTTCATGGCAACTATTTTTAGCAATAGCGAGGCATGGTCCAATCCTAGCTTAAAAACATCGGAAATATTTAATTCAATGCGCAGACATTAAAATTCATATAAACATAATGTCCAATAACTCATTTAAACTGAGAAAAATTCAAACTGAAACAGTAGTCCAAGAAAACACCTTTCGGAAGATTATACAAAGTCATCCCAAATTTACTGTTCTCGTACTTTTTATTAAACAATTTTTTTTCTGTGCCACACCCTTGTTAACCATGGACAGGCAATTACCTGTCTGAGTTAAAAAGGACCCGACGACACCTTTAAAATCCCCTTTAGATGCGATTAACCCTGTTTATCTTGTAAAGATTACCCAATCATTTTGTGAACACGCTCCATCTGATACTTTGGCAAAAGCCGCTCCAATTAACCCATGCATCTTTTCAGGCAAAATTAAATAAAAAGGAACAGAACAACTTTAAACGACCAGACCAGGAGAGAAAACGTTATATTTTTTTTAGTCTTATCCCACATTAAACTAAACACTGAACACTGTTTCACTTTACCCATCATATACACGCCCCGAAGTAGGTCTACTACGTGTGCGTTCATTAATTTCCAACTGGATGAAGAGCGCCAAAGCATCAGTCAGTTGTGGTAGTTCTTCTTGTGAGCCCACCTCATTTATCCTGAGACCGCACTTTACACGCCACCACCCGATTTTAATCTCAGAAATTTATTCCTTAAAGTGAACGTTTGTCATTTTTGCATACTCTCGTTGTACGACAAAAAGCGGAGGAGTAAACGTAAACCACCGAAGGACTTAACCACAAGCCGCAGAGTACATGATGAAAGCAGAACACCGAGAGCAAGAGAGCACAACGATATATAAAGCAAACAAAACTTGGTCCTTTTGCACTACTCTATATTATAATACCAACACCGATGGCCACACGCAACATTCTGATGAATTTTCGTACAAAACCACATCCAATCAAGAGCAAAACGACGAACGATGACACCAAGGCGGTGTCGTCGTCGTCGTCGGCGGCGGTCGTCCGGAAGGAACGGTGTGCTGGTGGTGTATATATTTGCACAGAGGCCAACACAGAAGCATTACGGGATGTATTTATTTAGAGGAATTTATTTAAGGTCTCGTGATTTATATCAAAGGATTAACTATAGCACAAGGAAACTTAGCACCAAATGATACCCCCCAATGTATATTGTAATCACTGGAGCGGGATGATTCAGAATTCAGATCCAGCGAAAGGTGGTGGAAATGGGGGAAGGTTTAAACTGTTTTCTGATCCATGACAGAGAAAAGCACTTCGGCAAACAGGATTAATTAATTTGTCTGCATTCAAGGACACGTTGCATTTGTCATTTATCTGCTTAAGAAATAGGTACACATATAATGCTGAGATTGGGGGGATGGGCTGTGGCATATGAGACGGGGTCCTAAAATTGCAGGTGCGCGAGCTGAGAGGTGGAATTATTTTTTTGTTTTCCAGTGGCAGGTGGGTAGGTATCTAGTTGTTTTTTTCCAAAAATTAATCCTGATCCATCTTAGAGTTTTTGAACGAAACATCTGGCATGGCAGTCTGGTCTTCTGTAGGCAAAACTCTTAGATACTAGTCGAGTCTTATCTCTACCTACTTTAGAGGGCAGAAGTTACTTCGGAATTTTGTATCACGCTTCGAAGATGCTGATCTTGCGATATTGGGTAAGTCGTTAGTAGTTGCATTAACACCCACTTTGTCAATTTATTAAATGCCTATATCTACTTTACTTCAGCTGGGAGCTTTGGGTTTGGCAAAGTATTGCTTACCGATTTTCCCAAGGGTGATTTCATTCATGCAAACTTGTTCCATCAACTCTCATAAATATAGTCAGGCCTCAGGCTACATATTGTCATTTGTCATTCTTAAAATTATTCAAGGGTCCTTTTTTTTTTGTAAATTCTTAAAAACTAGTCAACCCTACTAGGTACAATCATGTAAATTCTACAAACCAGTTACAGAGAACAGTACAGTGCGATAGCTATGTTACGCAATAAAATATAAGCCGGCCACACGTTTCCGGTTACAACCAAACACAGCACAAATTATTGACTTTGCCTACGCCTTTCTCGAATGTCTTTCTCTTATCAATTATCCGATTATACAACCGACAATGCGTAAAGCAAAAATCTATGTAGGTGTAGCTCATCAACCCACTCCAATTTAAAAATAGCTATACACACAAGCTTACATTGAATAAAAAAAACCCTACATGACATCCTTAACACATAATTTAACGCGTGATACCCACTCTTCATTTTCCTTGTTTTAAGTAGGAAGGTATAACCATTGGAATAAAAATAAAAGACACATAACTCCATTCCAATTCAATTTGAGTCAACATATTGAATATGTACAAAATATGAGAAGTGTCGAGGCGAATCACGAGGTAACTGGCAGTGGCAGCAGCTTTTGCATGCTGTTCTGTTAACGCGACGTTCTTGTATACGACGGGAGGTTATGTTTTGTTCTTCTAAAAAGATCCGCTGTCTGTTATCCGCGCTGATTACGGTGAGAGCCCACCGACCGACGCCTCTTGTGTGGGCAGTGCTTTTTCCTGGTTATATAGGATCATGCATTTTTGCATGCGTAGATAACCCCAAATAGCAAAAGGCGCTTTATAGGGTGCTGTGCGGTCTAACGGCGCCTCGTTTTCTCTGGTAATTTTCCACTCTACCTTTATATTCGCCTTATAAGACAAAAACCGAGCTGGAACTATCTGAAATCGTCCATTATTGCTACACGCACAAATTTTAACCTTAACCAAGTGGAATTTTTGCTCGGTTAAAAAAATTGGTTGAAACTAACTAAGTCTCTGTAGAAAATAAACGAGTACCTATTTGTTGTTTAAAACTAGCGAGTTAAAAAGGTTAAATCATAACACACTTTATCAATTGGTATCAACCATGTTACTCTGGTGTTATTAGTCAGTTTGTTATTTACGACCGAGAAAATTGATAAATCGGTTATTTTTAACCGAGTTTCGTTAAACAAGTTGACTCCGTTATTTTTAATCAACTAACTCTGTAGGAGCTATATTAACAGTATTACTTGGTTGCTTTAAACCGAAAGTTGATTGATTTTAAATAAGTGAATTTTCTGCGTGAAGTGACAAATTACAACTTGGATACACGAAGGATTAACCTTTAGCCGTGGACTTTTTCTACTCACGCGCAGGTGGCTAAGCGGCAGGAGCTTTAAGTCCCCGCTCGTCTGATCTGCTCTTAATCGCTCGCTTCAAAATGTTCTTGCATACATGCATTATGGAAACACATTTATATTCACTTGTGTTTTACGCTTACTACATTTAAGTTTAGCACTAAGAGTGGCAACCAACTTAAGGTGCACACACTCTTATATAGCTGCGCCTGCGGTAACGCCACGACCCGTTAACCCTACGCCTGTACAAAATTTACACTTCGCTAATTACAACCAAGTGAGCGAAGTAGCTGAATCTGATCCCGTCCGGGGCTGACATTTCGTTAAGTCCTGTTGCGGAGTTCGCACTACGAACAAAAAAAAATTCCTTAGCACGATACTAAAGCAGCACGCTACAAATGAGTGTTTACAAAATTATACGAACAATCATACATAAATAGAAAAGTTAGTGGCATCAATATCTATTAAAAAAAAAGAGATGATGTCACATTGAGGTATATTTAACTTTGTGTGGGGTGTACACTGTACAAGGGTAGATAAAAAGAAAAAGGTTAAAATTAAATCAAAAGAGAAGAAGAAAGTTGCTGCAATATTAGGGAGAAAGGAAGCAATCTTTATCAAATACTTTTTGAGGCTTTTGAGGTTGTTTTTACTGCGGAACTGATATTATTGATTTTTGCTGGTTTTTCAAGTACCTACCGCTTGTTGTGAGACAAATGTTATAGGTAATGGCTGTTGAAGTGATTTGCGAAGGTCGCAGCGATGAGCAGGATTATTGGTTTTTAAATAATTCAAATCTGCCTTATGAATATAAGCACCCCACAACACTTTAAGGAATATATTCTGCTTTTGACCACAGACAAACAAGGAAAAATAAAAGGATATTAATACCGCCTAAGATAATACTGCAGCTCAACACCAAAAGAATTGAATATTTTTTTTTAGGATAAAACGCTTAAAAAAATTTGAATACTAGTCGACTTATCGAATAAGAACTTATTCAACCATATTCGAACTTGCTAGCGGGTCGTGCACATTTATTAATACCTACTGCATTCTTTACCGAAAATATTTCAAAAATCTATGATGTCATAGACATTTGGAAAAAAAAAATAAAATATTTATAGTCTCAATGATTTTTTGCTTTGAATTAACATCAAGAACCAACCTGTAATAATATTTTCGATTAACTGCATCAATGGTTCATCAATGGAATCACCAAATCTAGTTTTCAATCATCATTATATTCCCATTCCCAGTCTTTTAATCCGCACAGCTAATAAAGCACAAATTATATGAATTTTAGATCCCTGTTCAATATTATGTATAAAGTATGATGTCACAGGGTTTAATATGTGAAAATAAACCGGCACAATAGACTTTTTAGGTCGACGCCTCTTTATCGCCTTGGCGAGTCAGAAGTTTTTAAAAAAAGGGCGAATTAAACTTTCAGAACTTTCTAATTGCAAAAATTGAAAATAACTTTTCATTTTAAGTCGATTAAAATCAAAATCATGTTCCAAATATATGCCATATGCATACACAGTTTTTGTTTGTGAAATAATTCCATAATCCGATTGTTAAAATAAAAATTCAAGTTATTGACTTGTCGCTAACATGTTTCTAAAAAAAAAGAACCTACCCAATGAACATATCATTTCTAATGCAATCATTAATACATTTATGGGAACTGTTCAGGCTAACAATTGCGCTATAGACATCGTTAATGGTTTAAAGAGGTCAACAAAATTAAAATATATGAACGGAACATAACAAAAAATTCTACAACAGTTTTTAAAGGTGCCAGGTCCGTATGTGTACCCTGGGAATAACTTATCGCAATCATTCGATTGTTGGAGTTTTCATATTTGCTTTTCCAGGACTTTTGGTTGTTTATCAGACGTCCGAGAGAGTTTGGGCAGTGGAAGAAACTTAAGATTTAATTTCATGAACATCAATACCGGTATCCACAATCTCCTTAATATTTAATCAATAATTCGCAGGTGTCTGCATATTTTTAGTGAAATATTCAAGTATGCCTCAGTGCTGATGATGATTATCGTTTTTGAGTGTCGCTGGACCTGATTAGAACACTCTTTCAGATAAAAACCTGGAAGCCCAAACTACTTCCATGCTGCTTTCCGTTGAACCAAAATTAAATTTCGTAAAATTTTCAAATGCTTTAGCTATATCTTATTAGTCGCAAAAGTTTAAATATTTAGCATGAAAAATGTCAAAATGGCACCACTGATAGCTGAGCTATTCCTTGTGCATTAACAGCTTTTCAAAGTATCTATCTGAAATACTTAGCCTTTTTTCAAAAATGCTTAACTTGTGTTAGAAATTTTGAATTTTTCCTCTAGTAGAAAATTCGATTCCTGCCGTCCTTTCTCTTTACTTAGGTAGGACCTACTTATAGTTATAGCCATACGTAAAACGAAACCGTATAAAAATCCTTTTTGTTTTGTTGGCGATTTAAACATAACGGTTGAACTCAATCTTACTCTTAAAAAGTTGCTTATAAATTTGCATTAGCAAATGACCTTTAAATGTTCTTTCAATAATTTTTCCGATCTACTTCTCAGTCTGTTCCATCTGTCAGAAATTTTTTTTTCTGATGGAATGCCATCAGGGGTGGTTGATTTTTGTAATTGTTTTCGTAAAGAATTTTTCTGAACGAATTTTTGCTATGACCGTAGAAACGTAAAAAAAACTCATTTTCACACTGTTCCAATTTTTTCGGTTGCATTTTACTTATGGCTATAACTGGGGCCTTAGTCGTAAAGTATTATACTTCTTTTGTTGCCAACGTCCTCTAATGTCAAAAACTACCCAACCCTAACATATAACGACTAAAATATAAATAATTTACATACCGGTACCTAGTCTTCCAGCAAACGCTAACTGTCAGTCTGATATCGGACCACTGTACTGCGAATGATTTAAAAAATATATTATCCCACCCGACACTCCGTGGATAACTGGGTAAAGCGTGAATATGAAAACATAATTTCAGTTCAGATCCAAAAACCCCTTTTGCACAGTAGTAATTGATTAAGCGCTCTTAATTCATTTGGATATAGCTTCTGCGGTTCAGAGCAGCTGGATGTCGATTTCGATCTTCTTAAATCAGAACAAAATAACATATTACTTATGAAAGTCCACGAAACGAAGGAATAAAAATCCTTTGCTTGCTAATTTAATTACAACACCATATATACTGGGTCAGATACGTAATGCGATTACACATTTTACCAAAGGATTTAATGAAAACTTTATGAAGTCGTACAACCCCGTTCTTCATTCTACTCAAAGATAGCCATCTAATTAAATCCGGAAAGAGGACTTTACAACGTATTACCACTGTCAGATGAACTAATTTGACCGCACACAATCTGCTCCGCATGCGGGTAGCAAAACAGTCCCTCTTCCCATTATAGTATATATCACATGCCTTCTCAATCCATCTCTGGATCTACCCACACGCCACACTGTGTAGCAGGTACGAAAAGTTACGGAACACTGAAATATTTACCCGAAAATTCCCAAACTATGAATGCAAAGGAAAACCACATCGACCGCAATTTGTTGTCGTCCGCCTAATGACACTGTGTGCTCCATTATAGGATCAGAAGCTCCATATATTTTCATAACTAACCCAGAAGCCCAAACGCCCGAGCTCCAACTATGATAAAGCCAAAAATTTCAATCAAAATACTTTGTTCCTCTTTTGTTCCTCAAACACGATAAAAAGCAGAACAGGAAAATGGATATTTACCTCGATGTAACAATGTACTCGCTACAAAATAACACATGTTGAATCTTAACCGCACTTTCTGTGAGTATCTGTTATCCTGTATGTTGTTTCGGTAATGTCAAAAGTTTTCATCACACGTATGACAATTTTTCGGGTCATTCAAAACGAAGAGCAGTACGCTACAATGGGATTAATGTAAACACACAAAAAGGACTTGTATGCAAAGGAAGAAAAAAAAACTGCCATTCTTTCGGAAAAAGGACGAAAGGCAAACAAAAGCAAACGATGAAGATTTTCCCGATGAGTAGACCCATCAAGACATTTTCAATTTGCAAATTCGCCATTAATAAAAAAAATGAGGAAATCTACAGAAGCCATTGTGCACAAGAGAGAGATAGAGAGAGAGAGCGAGAGAGAGAACCCAAGTGCGATACAAATACAAAGTCGCAAGGCCATGATGGCGAAAAGGATCTTCTTCTGCCTATTTGATCCCTTATGAGGGAACTTTAAACTTTTCCTTTTCGTCATCCTTATGGGTATCCTTTTCGCTTTCTCCTGCTGGTGTACTGTTTCCACGTTGGTACATCGACGTTAGTCGTTTGTGTTCGTTTATGATAATCCTTGTAATCCGACACGATGCTGGTACAACAAAAACGCTTTATTCGGGCAGAAGGGACATTAAGCTGCTTGAAGGCGGTGTTGGCGACGAAGACGAAGAAGTCGTCCCTTTTGTTGTTTGGTAAGACAACATGGGGGTTGAGGTAGGCCAGATATTTCATTTTTTTTTCTTTCTAAATACACTCTGCTGTCGTCTTAGTGCGAGTCCTTTTGAACATTTTTGCTATCTTCTTTGCACGAATGTGTATAGCCGCGATTATCACTTTGTTTCGCGCGCCGCGCCAGAGATAGCAATGGTATTTTCAATTTCTTTCCAACATTAAATGTATTGACAGCGCATTGAGTCGAAGAGAAGAGCGACGGAGAGTGCAGAAAACAAAAGAGGATTTTGTCCTTAATCTTTATTGGTTTATTTAGCTTCTGCTTTACCAGGCAGCGTACACAATTTTTGAATGGATTCGAAGTGCGCATGTTGGCTTGTGCTCGACTTGAGGTCGAAAATTGATTACCTGGCTTGTGGTGTGACCTAGTATTTTACGTTTAGGGGCAATGTGCCTTCGATGGTTTGATGATACTGATTCCCTAAAATTTGGATATTTGAATCTATTTTAGGGGTATAGGGCGATCGATTTCAAGGCTGACTAATGCTGGTCTAGTAAAATGAAAACGACAAGAATCCGCTGTCAGGAGGAATACAATTTTATGCCGATTCCAGAAGGCGAATTCAGAAGCAGTCCATTCCATTCCTTCTTTTCTGTGGTGCAGTGCAAAAGAAAAACGGAATCGAACCTGGGACCCCTCTGTTGGTAGTCAAACACACTAGCCACTAAGCCACTGCACCACATATGCATGATGTCAATGGATAAACGATCTAAGTCAGCAAAAATATAGCCCAAACCTTTGATGTCGGAGTGTGCTCATAACAGGTTGATGTGCAATCGGATAACTACAATCATTCTCGAAGTCATTGTGTGGAACTCACAAACCCACATCGGGTGTAACATTTTTCAAAAGTCGCCTCAAGTACACAGAAAAAAAAAGACCTTCCAGACAGCAGTCACATCCATTGGTTCTCTCAAAGTAATTAAAAGCCATAATCAAAATGAATATGCCCCTTAGGATACAATGTTCGAGAAAGTGGTTCTGTAAAATTTTACAACCCGCCGACAAGGATTGAGCTCATTAGGTTTACGAGCAAGCCGTAAAATAACAAATAAACCAAAAAAAAAAAAAAAAACACACATCAACAGTAAAATATTTTAGCACCCCCCAAAACTGGGTGCGTTATTTAGTTAACACAAAATGCAATCCAGTTAACGTGTTACATGCATGTGTGCAATAATTATTATTTGCTAAAAATTATTATACAAAATTTTGAATTTCGATTGAACATTTCGACTGTCAACGCACCTCAAACAACTCGACTGTTACCCATTTAACGCAGATACCACTTCGAATTGATTGACCGCATACAGGATAATTAGTTTGTTTTTGTCATCATCATAATCAGAGTATCCTGCAGGGCATCCTCGTTGTTCAAAATGGAAACTTGTCAGTTTGTGTTTTCATAGAGGGGAAAAATTGTTATTGTCGTGTTTGACGAATTTAGTGCAATTAAAATGCAGATTTTTGCAATTAATCAATTTGGTTTCGGTTTCAAATAAAAGCATCTGTTAATCTAATGTTTGGCTATCTGATATTTTTTTATCACAGCATGTAAACAGATTTGTTTAAAGAAATAGTGGTGTGAAACAGAAGGGAGAAGATACCCAAAGTGCTTTGCACCCGTCATGCACCTACTGCACCTACTTTGCTTTATGGAGGAAGTGCCACTCACTGTTTTCCTAACCTGTATAAACTCCAATGCTCTAAATTTGACATCTTTACTCGCATGACTGTCAAGCGTCTGCCATGCTGTTTTATTTTTTTTTTTTTAGTATTGGATTTTATTTTACGTTGTATTTATCACCTATTTGAATGCAACGATGTGTCAAAATTTCAAGTCAATTGACCGACTGCTTTTCGTGTTTCGCCAACCAAAACATGTGCAAAATTTTTTTTTTTATATAGTACAATATTTATTTACTTTATGCACAAGTCACTTCGATCACAATTTTATTTCTACGTCTGCCTTCTATCACTGATTTACTTCGACTGCCACTTCATCTATATGAACTGAGTGCAACTCAATTCATGCATATGCCCGTCTTATTTCGCCGTTAGAACATTTACACTTTTGCTTCTTTTTGATACTTTCTTCTTACATACAATAGGTAGATTAAGGCAAAGTATCCTCTTCTGTTAAATTAAAATTTATCAAATCAAATCTTTCATTTGCTTCATGTTTTATAAAACTCCGTTTTGAAATAACGCCGTTATCGTTACTACAAAAAGTGTATTTTAAAGAGTTTTCCATAATAGAGCCCTTATTATCGGAAGGTGCTATATCTTCTGCAAAAGGTCGCAACTGTCAGTTTTGGTTTCATATTTCTGAAGTAATCAGATGCAGTAATGCAATTTGACGAGTCGTGGTATAGGTACCTTCATACCTCAAGATCACGAAATACGTCACGATTTTTTAACGGAATAATTCTTTAGCCATTTGCTTAGAATAAAGATTTAGTTTTATTTTTATTGCCTTGCTTTGAAGACACTTATGACACTAAAGGAACGATTTTTCTTGTTAGGAGCCACAAGAAAAATCCCAATTTTCAGCATTTTACGTTGGTATCCTTAATGAGTTCGCAACAAAGACAGCTTGAGTGCAGAGGACCTACGAGTACCTATCCCAAAGGTGGAAAGTGCACTGCCCAGGAAAACGCAACTAATGAACTGGTAACTGCACACCCAAAACACAATTAAATCAGCAGATATCTCCCCTTACATGAAACTGAACTTATTAAATCCTTTTCAAACCACCCCCAGCCGGGATAATAGAGTGCGCATTTTGTATGCCATGTCCAGAATCTAGATCCTTGCGAGACGACATGATTGCTAAGTGAGTTTCGTTTTCCTTCTTTCCTTAATATGATTACAATGGCTTTGTGCATTCGAACAGAGCGGCAACAAGAAAGCGGATCTTCTTCCGAAGGACATTATTCAATTATTCGTTCGTTTGATGGAATGGAAACGAGAAAAACAAGAATCTTGTCCGTAAAGAACTTCATAAATAGTGCAGTGAATTTAAATTGCGATTGGTTTGGCCTTGCACTCGGCTACGTACAGGAACCAGCCGCGGGACGATAACATCCTCCTCTTCCTTGCCACTCTATCACCAAGCCATAATGAGAAATGTTTCACTCGCAAGGACTCCTTAATATTGTTTGGTTCTATGAATTTGTTTTCGCTTTCCATTTTTTTTTTATCTGCCTGCCTCTGCTGTCACAGCAAGAAGATATTTTTGTAGCAATGCCATTTTGTGGTATAGGTAAAGTGGTGGCGGCGGCGTGGCGGCAGCAGCAGCAGTGTCGGCTCTCGGCTGTGATAGTATGGTATCCAATTTTGAGGTCGAGAGCTGGCACTCGAATTGGTAGGCAATGCATTTGCGAGGACACTTCGTTGTGATTTGATACAGAGGACATTGTGTTGTGGTGGGAATAAAATAGAAACGAAAAGAAGAATGTTCGAGCAAATGGAACGAAATAAGGAGGTCGTATTCGTTTTTTTTTTTTATTGCAGTTCAACTTGTTCTCTATTGAGTATGTACAGGTATTTACTCGAGATTCTCCTTTGATTATGTGATCCATTTATATAGGCTAAGAGCCGTGGGAATAATAAATTGTATTTAAGATCGAGGTCGTTCTAAGTAATAAATGACCCAGTTTATCATAACGACGTAATCCTTGGCGATTAATCAGTATCATTTTGTGATGGGGCGGTATAATAACTTACTGTAATGTTTATAATTTCTCTGAATGTCCCTTGAGATTAAATTGAAAGGAACCATTTAAAATTCACTCTTACATTCCACTCTGCGGCACTAATTTGTGCTGCAGGATTTTTCACTCGGGTAGGCTAATCTATTTATAAACGTGGCGCCATAAAGAGTACCTAACCGCAGAAAGAACAAACAAAGAAAGAGAGGAAGGAAAAAAAAACAGTTGGGAATGGTTTTTTTTTTTTTTCTCAACCAGATTGATCTTCACCTCTGCAGCAGACCGCATAGACAGATGGACACCATACAACTGCTAGCTTTAATCTAAACTTTCACCTCAACTATTATAAAGCATCTCCCAAAAGTTCAAGTAGGTCTCTTCTTTATTCTCATATCACACCGTCCAACTATATATAGCTATAAGTGGTAGTAGGTATAGTAGCAATCTCGGTCGCAGTGATTCCATTCATCACTTTGCCAGCACGACTTCACGTAGGGCAGCGATGAAGGGCGAGAATGAAAAATGAAGAAGAAGTTGCAGGGAGTAGAATAAAAATGGTTAACCAGTAACCACAAAAATGGCTCAGTGCACGTTCACCTATTGAAAGTCCGTAGTCCGTTGCATTAATTTGCACAATCCTTTGGTTCTTTGAACAAACTTTTTCATTTTTCGTTGATATAAGGCCCTGGTTATAGCCATACGGAAAACGAAACCGTAAAAAAATTCTTTTGCTTTTTTTGACAACGTATACGTTAAACCCAATGGATGAAACAAATCTTGTTCTTTTAAAGTTGATTATAAATTATAAAGTTAGTTTTTTTAAAAAATCGCAAATGACCTTTAAATTTTCTAGAAAAATATTTTTTTTTATTTTTCCGATCTACTTCTCAGTCAATTCCACAACAAAAAAAAATCATTCCACTGAAACATTTTACTTCTTTACTGTTCCATCTGTCAGGAATACTTTTTCTGATGGAATCCAAATATGGGTTAGGTAGGTTAAGTAGGGTTCGAAGGGACAAATATTTCTGATCGAATGACCACCTAAACGGCAAAATGCAACCAAAAAAGGGGGAACAGTACGAAAATGATTTTTTTCCGTTTAGGCGGTTATAGCGAAAATTCTGTCAGAAAAATGTTCCCCTATGAAAACAAATACAACAAATCAACCACCACAGATTCGATTCCTTCAGAAAAAAAATTCTGATAGATGGAACAGTAAAGAAATGCAATATTTCAGTCGAATGATTTGGTTTTTTGTTCTGGAATTGACTGAGAAGTAGATCGGAAAAAGTTTTTCGTACGGAAAAATGAATAAATTATTTTTCTAGAGAATTCGAAGATTATTTGTTTATTTTTGTTTAATAAACTAACTTTATAATTCTTAAGCAGCATTTTAAGATCAAGATTGAGTTCAACCATTAGGATTAGGTGCTCTAAAAAAGCAAAAGAAAGTTTTTACGGTAGCATTTTACGTATATGGCTATAAATAGGGCGTAAATTATTTTTCTAGAAACTTTTAAGATTATTTTTTTGTTTGATAAACTAACTTTATAATTCATAAGCAATATTTTAAGATCAAGAGCGGGGAGGGTTTACAATACAACTGACACTGGCAAGAGACCACCTTTGACATTTTTTTAACGAACAACACTGTGTGTGCGTATGTCGATGGAAAAGGCTTAAAAGTAGCGTACGTCTTTCAAACTGTTGTCTCTAGAATTAATTTTCTAATACAAAACAAGGAACCTAATAATATTTTGTATTCTGGGGCTGAAGCTAAGTCCTCTTGCATCATCACAAAAACCACTCAGCCACTGCGCTCTAAGGGCATGTATAAACTTTGCACACACATCCTTGGGCTATAGATTTTACTTTACTATACATAGCATATACAGATACACATCACTAATCAGTTAGTTGTACCCTTCAAGAGAGCGACCGCCGGCAAATTATTATTATTATTGCCACAATAAATTTGCAACAAGTGGCTAACAACATCAAAGATCATAATGCCACCATAGTTCACAGCGTACCTACATCGCAGTTACTGACGGCATTCCATTTTATAAGAAGCACGCCACGAAACACTGCAAATGCCTGACATTCCCTCATCTAGAGCCATCACTAAAGAGCGCACCTACATAGGAAAAATACCTCTGCATGTTTTCATTCCATATCCAAAGGATACGGGGGCAGAGGCAGAACTCATACAATTCTCCGTTTATTCACCTGCTTCACTATCTACACCGCCAAAGGGCTAGAGCAATTGTGATATATTCTGCACGAAATTTGTATTTGCCATTGTTAGTTGGAGCTATTATCCTGCATATAAAAGCAAGGATAATGGCGCAACAAGAAACAAGAAGGACACACGGATACACGGAACGTTCACCCTACAACAATCACTGGATATGGGTAGCGTAGAAAAAAGTAAACGAGAACACAAAACGTTGGAACAAAAATGTGATAGCTACCTCTACTTGAATCTCATTTTCCACGATGAATGATGACTCAAAGGATACAAAGTGTATAGGAGTGCAAAAGACATCGCTCTTGTAGCCGCAGCTCCCCTCGGCGCGAGAGGCAATATAGTGATAGTCATTGTCGTATAGTCTACGCATACTTAGATTTGAGTTGTATTATGGCTAACAAGACTCCACAAGGAGCATCAAGAGGAACGAGGAATGGAAAAAATGACAAATTTCCGCGAGCAAAATGACTTCAGATGCACGTCAGAGATAACGACAATTAGGATCCTATTGCTATCTGCTACGAGACTGGCTCGTGACGCAAGCGGCAATGGACAGATACTACTTCAAGAAACAACAAGCGGTGCGACGGTTTGTCCTGTGTTAAGGAAATTCCGACGACATTATGAGTGGGGGAGGATAATGATAAACATTTTTCCGCAAAGGAAGCAACATAAACAACAACAAAAAAAAAACCCAACCCAACTGGTATGTGATAAAGGATGCAATTATATCCTTACAAAAGAGATCATATTTCAGACACTGTCCCTATACCCGGAAAACAAAGTGAAACTGTTTTACACAAGCTCATGGAAGCGACGGCATGTTCATGAGGAAATCGAGGATTAATGTCCATTTCTTTGACACATTGTTTCTTTGTTTAGCCTTTGTCCTTGTTTTCTTCTTAATAATACAATAATGATGTATGAAAGGCCAACAAAAGTGGGTGGGCAATTTTAAATGGGGTCAGTACTGAGTACATAAAGAAAGAGCGAAATTTTCAACTCAAATCTTTGTGCTCGCCTCAGTTGTTTTTTAATAAAAATGAAATTGCAGCTCTAGGTAAAAATAGAGCTGTCATACCTTGGGTCTGTTTTAGATTCCTTTAAGAATTTCATTCAATTTGCCTTGTAGCTGAATGTTTGCCATTTACATTGAACTAAAATTGAGTTTGAGTTTAAAAAATGTGTCATAATGGCGGGTTATTATTTTTTAGATTCTGTTTTAACATCCCTGTGTAATGACATCTGTCAAATTCATATGCCATTCATATAGCTTTTGCCTGCTATTTGATGCGATGAATAAAAGCGGGGAGATTGCAATTTTAATCCTAAATAACCAATAAAAAATCAAATGCAAATGTAAAAATATTGAAAAATCGGTCACCTAGAGTCCTTTACAATTCATACATCAATAGCTGTTCTGTATGCACACACTTCTTGAACTTGTTAATTTGCAAAAATGCAATTATAAGCTCCAAGAAACTGGGTCTGTCAAATCATCGGTGCGTGTTTGTTAAGTTTCGTCCGTAGGGAAAATGAAAGAATCCTTCCTATTTAAAATACTTCATTTATTAATACAAATTCTTAACATGCGGAGATAACTTAACCTGACGGTTTGAAGGTTTGGGAAAAGAGGGCTTCCATGAAGTATATACGAGTATATTTGATAGTAGGAAGTAGAATTCGGCTTGTATTATATGGGTTGTGTCCGCAAATACACAACAGTCCTCCCCTCTAAGTCGCAGCATATCCCAAACGGTCCACTGGTTTTCTGGTGCGACTGCTTTTGCGAACCGTGGATGAGTGGTTAACACCTTCGTCCCACCATGCGTTTCTGCTTAGCTTTAAGGCCGCTGTGCTACTTCCTCACCAGGTACGGCGATTTCAACTTCCTCACCAAGTATGTGTATGATTTGGCTCCCTGCTGTGTTGCTGGTGACAGATGTGACAACTCGGTAACAGAAACGCCACCTGATGATTGGCCCGACTGTGGATCTCCATAATTTATTGCTTGCGTTAGTGTATTTGCGGCCGAATCACTGCCTGTAGAACGAGAACTCGAAGAAGGGGGCTGTTGCACTACCTCAGGAACTCTTGGCAGTTGTGTTGGATCCACGCTGCACTTCTGCGCACAGTATCTGGTCCACATGTCTTTTCCAAAGACTTCCCTGAAATCGATGAAATAATGAAGCAGTCCGTCTTGACGCACAATCTTGTCACTTTCGGTCCTTACTGGTATAATTCCTTAGTTGGACTTTATCCCTCGGGTAGCATTTTATTCGGCGCAGGGTCATAAGTCCACAGGCCAAAAGTCCACAATGGACTTTTGACCCATCTATGTGGGTTATAAGTCCACAAATCAATTGTGGACTTTTGGCCTGTGGACTTATGACCCTGCGCCTTTTATTCCACTTGGATATGGGCCACTCAGCTTTTCCTTAATTTGTCGATACTGTTTGAACGGAAAATCCAATCTAATACGAATATCCCGCTGCAGGAGTAGTGTACACGGCGCTTCTCCAGTTGTAGAGTTTGGGGTCTTTCTATAACGCATGAGATAATTAGAAAGTTTATCCGATACCTATATTACCTGGATCTTTTATCATTTTCCGAAGTGCTACCTTCATATTTTGAACAAACCGTTCGGCTTGACCATTTATTGCGGGGTGGTACGGAGCTGTGAATTTGTGGTTAATTCCGTTTCCTCTAATAAAGCTCCTAAACTCCCTTGAAGTAAAAGTGGGCCCGTTGTCACTGACCAATGTCAATGGTAGGCCATACCGAGCGAAAAGTTCCCGTAAGATCTCAATGGTTTTTGCTGCTCTCATTTTGTTTGTTTGAAAAATCGCAGGCCACTTAAAATGCGCATTGACCACTTTCAAAAAATATTTTTCGAAAAACGGCCCCGCAAAATCTACGTGCACCCTTTGCCCCGGATTAGATGGGTATTCCCATGGATATTGTGGCTTTTTCGAAAATTGTTTCTCAACAGTTCTACAGCCAAACATTTTCGCGCTAAATCTTCGATATCAACGTCAATATTAGGCCACCAGACGTAGCTACGTGCCAACGCCTTCATTTTCACTATACCAACGTGAGCAGTGTGCAATTCGACACGATTGTTTCTGAGTATTGTACCATTGGTTAATGAAAATTGGAGATCTTTACCTTCGAAGCCAGGGTTGACTAATTTCTTTCCATTTAGTAGATTGGTGTACACCTCCATCAGCAATGGGCGCGTTTACAAATCGCATTGAAACGTGAGTGTAGCCAAGACCGAAAGAGACCTATATGAGTCAATTTTTAAGAAATCTTTTCAATAGGCTAGCTTACAAAAAATGTTCAGTAAGATTTGTAAGCGTATAAGTATACGCTGACATTGCCAGGCGATTCGCATCTTGTCCGCTTCATGTTTCTAGGAAAACAGTTTTCGGTCGCAGGCGATTTCTTCTGAGAATTACAGGCGATGCCTAAATTTTTCGTAGGAAACGGTCGAAGTTGTTGCAAAATTTCGATAAAAAGCTGACGAATTTCGACAAAATCAATTCACGGTAAAAATCAGCTGCTGACTGTCAAATTGGTTATATCTTGGCACAGTGTTGCCAACTTGGAAAACGTATCACTGAATATGTTTTCGTTATTCATGTCAAAATTTGTATATGCTGGTCACAATTTCCTATGCACACTTAAAGTGGAAGCAATACAATGTCGCGTTCATTTATAAAACCTGTTCCACCTTTATAGATCCGTCCCTGGTCATTATGGTAATCAAATCACGGCGAAGCCCTTTAAAGCAAAACAACACATGACCCAGGCCCAGGGTAGTGTTTTTACGGGAGCGATTAAAAAATGTTTCCTCCATACGCGCGTTAACAGGCCATAGGCTGGCCGATATGGTCATTTGGTAGTAAGTGAACGTTAACTCATGAGGACACTCGTGTTTGGCTGTAATTAAATTTATCTCTCGAAATAAAATATATCCTACATACCGCACAGACCCCCAGTCCCCACCGACATAAACAAAAGTAAAGCGTCCTCGCCTACCATGGATATAAATTCAACTGCGGATTAAAGAGAAACTGATATAAACTACTGAATTATACATAGCCCGCTTCTACATGGGGTCCTGTGTGTATTTTTTTCTCTCTTTTTTTGAGTATCCGGCCGGACTTGTGCCGCTGTGGTGGAGTAGTGAAGTGATCTTTTGCAAAAACAAAGTTTTAAATTGCTTTAGCATGACCATTAAAAAGAAGAACAACGGTGGGAGATTGTTCCCCACATGCGGAATGTTTGCGAGGTAATTTTAAAAGTCATTCTGAGAGCTGGCGGCGGAATTGCGGGTTCAAGATTCTTTTGGGGTTTGGTCGGAGTATTTCCTGTTTTTTTTTTCATTTATTTCTTTTTTTTTTTTTGCTTTGGTTTGTTAATGTAAGTGGTCGGTATACTGATTTTACCTGAGATTTATTTTTCTTTCCGGGCTTTATTTTAAGTTGTAGATTTATTTTTTGGGGGGAGGGGTGGGATTTGTGAGGGTTATTGATGGGTTTTTTTTTTAGAAGCATCACTTTGTAGAATGACTTTTATTTTAAAAGTTATTATCTTCTGTTTATGGCAATGCCAAGTTCAGATTACCAAGAATTTCGAACTTACGTTTTGGGAATTAGAATTTCTCCGGGGCAGTGAAATTTGAAATAATATTTAATTGGGCGTCTTTTAATATGTATCATCATTTGATTGGAATAAAATATATTCTTATCTACTGGAATAAGCTAGGAGCAAGTGCCAAAACTCATTGCCATATATTGAGCTTTGAAATGTGGCATCAGTTTATATTTTTATCATTATGTTAATATGTGAGCGTCCGAAGTTTCCGTACACATTTTTAGCATTTCTTATGATATGAGTAGAACGAAACTTACATCATATTATACACAGACGAGATCGTGGGTATGTGTCGCCATTAAACTGGTAAAATGAAGTTAAGAATTTCCATACAAAATACATATCAGTATAAAGGGTGTTTTTTTTTAGAGGTATAAAACTTTAAGTTGGCAAGCCTATTTTAACTGGCGGCCATTTTGTCAGCTATAAAGTGATTTTATTTTTAGTTTGATTTGGCATTTCAACATGAATAGACTAATGCCTGAACAACGCTTCAAAATTGCGCAAATTTATTTTCTAAATCATGGTTCTGTTCGAAATACTTATTGACTAATATTTTCTGTGGGGATATGTAAAGTCGCTAGTCTACGCCGATAAGCCCGAAACGATTGACCATTTGGAGGACAATATTCGCAGCGATACAAAGTCATCGAAAATTGAGCCAGAATTCCAGAAATCATATTTAGACTATAATGTCAGAAGATTATCTTTCGAATAAAGTAAATTTCATGGTAGTTTAAAAAAAAATCATCTATATTTCATTCCATTTAAAATTCCGGGTTGGGGGCATAATCCCGAAAATCCAGAAAATCCAAAATTCCGAAAACATGAAATCCCGAAAAGCCAAAATCCCGAAAAATTATATTAAATGAAAAATATGCGCAAATTTATTGTATTTTCAATGTAAAATACACAAGTAGTGTTTGTCCATTCCGTTTACCGTAATAATGTCTTGAAATTGTTTGCGTTCTAATGTTTTGTAATTCATAATGTGCATTCAGTTGTGCTGATCTCATATAGAGTGTCATAGCTGACCGACTATAGATTTTTGATTTACGCGGAACGCCTTTTTGAGATTGTTGCTTTTCGGTATTTGTGGTGTTTCGGGATTTTGGCTTTTCGGGATTTGTGGCTTTTCGGGATTTGTAACTTTTCGGGTTTTTGCATTTTCGGTATTTTTGGCTTTCGAAATTGCGTTTTTCGGAATACTGTGCGACTCCACTAAAAACACCCTTTAGAACCCATTTGGTTGACATTCAATTTGTCGCCCCCATATTGCCATTGTAAAGTAGTATTCAAAGACATAAATAATTATTATATCATCTTAGACTAGAACCTATTTTGAAATTTAATTTACCTACCCCTAAAAGCAAGCAATTGTATATCTAATACAGGGGATTACAATCTGCGACCTGCAAGGTGTTGGCGACGGTTGGTTTCAATAATATTGCTATGGAAACGAACACTTTTCGACATACAATTTTTGCTCTAAATTTTCTAGATCATGAGTATTTTTCTATTTTCAAAGGGCGTATTATTTCGATCTCTTTATATGTCGCTTTAAAAAAAAAAAAAAACATATTTATCGAAAATAATGGTAGGTACATTTTTTATTAGATATACATCCTTATAAAAGGTAGGGTCGATTTTCGACCACAAGCGAAACTAGTTATTATTATTTTATTAAAAAGTAAAAAAATTACACTTTAAATTTAACTTATAACACAAGCTACACTAGGTATTCAGTGGGCAACTACGGAAAATTTGTGAAATATGTGAGTTTGTATTATGAAATTAGGTTTCTCTGGGCAGCTCATTAAAAAGAAATTATAGAAAAATCTGGATCCTTTTTATACAACAAATACGTACCTAAACGAAGCTAAATCGTCATTACACAGGATGTATTATAGTAAGATCAACTATAATCTTAATGGTAACACTTACTTTCTTGATGGAAATGAAACGGAGATGATAAGAACTATTTTTGTGTTAAGAGGCGAATTAATCAACTTAAACTACATGCCGCATCGTCCAGATCTCCCAATACTGTGTGATTTCTGCAACCGTGGAGAGAGGGAGGATGTCTATCATTTCATTGCGGTGTGTCCTATTTTGAACGAAATTAGAATGATATATTTTGGAGTGAGAACACTTCAAAAGGAGGATCTGATGTCTATTTTGAATAGTGTCTATGAATGGGAGAGGCTATATAGATACTCTAAAAGTACTGTTAATTATAGAAAACGAATCAGAGATGGAGATTTTTGAAAATATTTAGTTACCTACTCTACTTGAATTGAAATTTATTTTTTTCTTTATTTTTATTTTTATTTTTTGAAGCGAATATAGCTTTTTTACGGACGGTCGGTGGGTCACGCATATAAATTATTCAAAAAGATGGGGAGTAAACCGAAAAAAATCGTCACCGTAGCGTTAACTTCCCCCTCCATGGCGCACTTGGAAGATGAAAACTCTAGAACGGCTCCACCGATTTGGATGATTTTTGTTTTGTGTTGTTCGTCTTGATTCAGGGATGGTTTAGGAAAAAAGAAAAGTCGAAAAATTCTTAAATATATGTGTGTAGAGAGCGAAAGAGGAACAGAGAGAGTAATCTAAACTAACTGGCACTATGAAAAATTAAAATGAATTTTAAATAGGCCGCCACGTAACACGGGCCAATACTTTACGTCCAATGATTCGCTTCTTTCGGCCGTCCCACGACAGCTCGATTTTTTTTTTATGTTATTTGAATAATTTATTATTTGTCTTTTAAAGTTAGATTATCTTGTTTCAAATAATGTTATAAATACAAAAATGTCAAGCTGGTAGGCGGCTCATTGCCAAACCTAAAGACTTTATGCTCAAAAAAATATTGTAATATGTATTGAATTATTTTGATAATTTGCATTCAAATAAAAGTCAAACTTCTACTTCTACTTAAAAATAAATTCAGAGATTTGGGCTCCACTACATTGTTTACTGAATGGTATGTTTTTACAATAGGTAGATGCTCTTTAAACGTTGCATAGTCCCTTCGGTAACGATCCTAATAAACTACATAGTAGAATTTTCCTATAAAAGCTCTTTTTCCTCATAAAATTGTGTGTCGCATCTATTTGTCGGTTTCCTAAAATAATTCCAAGATTTAAAATTCAGTGTAGATACCTACTTCATAAAAATAATTTGAAATCATCACAACATTGTCCAGCAAGCAGTGAACACACATTCAATCGAATTTGATTAATTTTTGAATATCTATTCTTGGTAATTAAAAGCAAAAAAGCGCCAAGGTTAGAACCCAACCATTTTATGTCTGCTTTTCGAAATCACAGTGCATTCTGATGCGATAAATAACTCTTATCCTAGCTGCTAGGAAGTGAGCATTCCTGTTTCCCTTGTTCATGGTGTTCCTATAAATTTCCAGAAATAACCGAATACCAACTGCTAAAAATTCCTTCGCATGATTATTCCCACAACAACAACAACAACAGCACTTTTCCATTCTTATCGTGCTCGGTTTCTGTGGTTATTGTGCTGTTACAAGCGATATTGCATTTTATTACTGTTACCTTGCCAAATTCCTAATAATAAAACGAACCCATCGTTAACTTACACGGAAATATGTAAATGCAATTCTTGGGAGCTGGCCCCCGTCCCTCCCAGCCCGATGTTATGGAGCAAATACCTTCTACACTTGACGCCTCCGACGTCAGACCGCAGAGACGGCAAAAGCCAACACCGACTGGCGGTCCTTGCTGTGTGTGTGTGTGCCAGAGTGTATATTGTTATTATTATGTGTCAATACGCGACCAGCAGGAGAGCATTCACAAGGATCAACAGGGGGCTCGATGCGACGACGATAATGACGAGGGCTGCTTTCATTCAATGGGACGTTTTGTTTGTTAATCTTCGATGCATAGGTAGAGATCTTAAGGTGAGAGCGCAACGCAAGGAGTTGCCTACCTCTACAATCCGCTGTACACTCAATTGGCTAATCTAATTTTCCGAGTGTATTTCCCATCGGCATCGTGTTTATCGTGGTGGTTCCTTTTTGGGAAAAGCCAGTTTCAACACCGAGTCGGACTTGGGCGACAGGAAATAAACGGCAAAAAGAAAAATGTTCGCCTCTCTTTGTTCATTATGTCCGAGACCGACCGACGCTGTGACAGTGACTTGGCATGGCAGTTGGCTTGCATATATGATCGCACTTCTCCGTATATTCACCACACCTGAGCTGTGACCAAACACCATGGGATGTTTCCCGGGGGGAATACCCACGCATGCACCCGGTTGACTTGCGAATGCATGAAATTGATGAATAATTGCCCAGCAGCATGTAAAATATGTACGGCAAAAAAGTGGAAAACAAAACGAGGTAGTAAAAATACAATTTCTATTTGCATATCACGGCACGGGCGGGTAGGAAGCCTTCCCTTCAAGCTTCAACCAAAGGAAGCCAAAGCCAACTTCTATCCTTTAGTGTTATTCTAGTTTTCTTCTCTTTCGGTTGTTGTGTGTGAGTGTGTGTGTGTGTGGTATTTTTGTCGATTGCTGCTGTGTTGCGGTTATCGGCACGCAAAGTCTTGAATGCTGCCATAAATACTGCAGCTGATTGCCGATAGATGGCGGGTGTGGTATGCGGTGCAGTCTATTAACGTTAAATAAAGTTTTACCGCGCTCGCCAGCTGCTGAAGGTGAAACCCAGTTCAGGATAATGCATAGTACAGCATATGACAGGATGACATCGTTGTGTAGAAGTG
Organism: Cheilosia vernalis; assembly: GCA_949126925.1. NCBI lineage: Eukaryota > Metazoa > Arthropoda > Insecta > Diptera > Syrphidae > Cheilosia > Cheilosia vernalis. The sequence continues at coordinate 13,520,568 of OX421362.1, forward strand.
CCGTGCTATAATTCGATAGTTTGGCTACGGTTTCCATGCTCGTGTCGTAGCCACCACCATTTGGTTCATGTCGATATTTCATGACGATAGCGTATAGGTAGATATATCTCGCTTTTATGCTGCGTTTAATATCCTTAAGTGGCGAGCTTGTCAATTATATATTGATGTGAGATGTGACAGCGCATCGGAGAGTATGGGCATTCGTTGGCTCTTTGTATTTTTATTTGATGGAGTAAATGTTTGATGACATTTCCTGCTGACATAGATAACATTTTGTATCTTTTATGAGGGGTTCCTACCCAGTAAAGGTCTTGAGAGTAATTTCTTTGACATGTTTTACTCTACAGAGGAATACAAAATAAAACGATAATCGATTGCTGGATAGCCTGTTTCGGAGGGTGGAGTTGAACGTTAGAGCTGTCTTATTGCGGAGTTCGATAGTACACCAGATGACAGGAGGAAAGTATCGATAAATGGAATATAGATGGCATAATTCATAACTGATACTGTCAGTGCGTAAAAGCCTAATTGTAGCAAGCCAATGTATAATTTTAGCTTGAGTGTGAAGTGAAGGAGTAGTGCTTTGTGTTTTAATAAAATAAATACGACGCGATCAAAGTATTGATGCAATTTATTTCATTATGTGAAAATATATATATTCCACGGATTGTTCTTATTTTATTATATTAAAATGATTCCTTAATTTGAGGGATGAAGTAAAAAAAGAGATCCAATACAACCCAAACGACGGCTATCCAGTCGAAAACGGGAGTGCGATAAATCTTTTGTTTTGACAGATTGCCATGTGAAAATTGTTTGTTATCGATTAATTGTTTGAGGGTGCGTTAACACTTGTAGTTAGGACGCAGCATCTGGATTAATCATCGCCAGGTATTATGAACATATTGTATTCTGAATTTCCATGTTTGTAATATGTACCTACTCCTATTAAAGAAGCTGTCACATCGCAAACAATTTTAGCAACTTCGGGAGTTGTTACCAGTGAACAAGGCGATTGGAATTTTCCAGGCATTTTAAACTGTACTGTAGATAAAATCAGAACCAAATATCCCGGAAAATATGTTCGCACTTTCGCCTTGCTAGACTTAGATCCGAAATGAAAACGAAAAACTGAATTTTAGTTTATTTAAAGTAAATAAAAATTTACATTTCCAACACTGAAATTAGATCTTAACAAAATAAAAGCACAAATAAAAATGTTGGTCAACAAACATTCTCTGATCTTCTATGATTGAATGCTTCTTAAAATTTGTATATAGATAATTAATTGAAAAATTTGCATACATCTGGTTTTGTGTGCTCTCAATCTTATATAAAAATGAAATATCCCAAAACCAATCTTTATCTTAGACTTAATACATTAAGGCCCCGTTTGTTCAATCTTGGTTATCTTTAATCATTGGTTATTCCAGCTGGTAACCGGCGAATGTGTTTGTTCAGAAAAATATAAACCGGGGAATCAGTGGTTTGGTTAGTTAACCAGAGAAATCGACAACCAGACGATTTTGCGCGGTTAATGAGATCTAGTCACTGATTTTCTGTAATTTCGTTTGTTCAAGATGTTTTACGGATTACTTATGTATTTATGTTGACGTATCGGCTATACAAAATTATTTGAACAATATTGTGCAAGCAACAAAAAAAAAATAATAATAATAATAATGGAATGAACGAATATGAACGCAAGATGGAGTGAACCAAAAAAAAATCGTTTACATCGGATTCATTGACATTTTCAACTGAAACATATACGGAATACATTACACGCCAATCAATTGAAGGTGAGGGTGTAGGTTTCTTTTAAAATAATTGATGCAAAGGATGAATAAGGATTATTTTCAACATTTTAAGCCGATGAGAATTCTCATAAATTGAGATAAAGCACACGCATTAGAGGAAATATTGTATTAATTAATGCGGTCTTAATTTTCAAAAAATTGCTTATTGTCTCACAAAAAGATCAATTCTTTAGTTCTTAAAAAATTTCTGTGTTGTTGGATTTTGACATTATTTTTTTTGTCTAGTAAGATAACTAAAAATAAATACACTTATAAAAAATCAACCTAAATTAATTACTTATCAAAAACCTAAGGAAAAGTAACCATGGATTCGGTCAATCACTGGAACGATTTGTTGTAAATCTATGGTTTGGTGACCGAAGTGAAAAAAACCCTCAACAAACACTCATTGGTTATCAGTTATCACTGACTTATAATAATTGGTTCACCCAAATCTATGGTAGGTAACCTAACCAAGTTGTGAACAAACGGGCAATTTATGATCATAACAAAGCAAGTATTGATTTGAGGGAGTATTTACTATTTTTTATAGGTCGATATTGTAATTTTTTAAGTCCGCTTTTAAAACTTTCCATTAAATAAAAACATTTGTGAAGTTATACCTATAGTAAAAACTTGCAAAACCTTTCGGTAAACAATTTACCGCATTCTAGAGAATATATAAATATACTATTTTCGTTTGAGGTATTTGTCTTGTTTTTGTTGATTTGTTTTTGTTTCCTACATATTTAAATTTGTCATGCATCATCAACACCATATTTTAAATTTTCTAACCGCTTGTACTAAACAATACATGCCCCTAATCGACTTACGCCGTAATCGGTAGGTACATAATTTAAGATTTTTTTATTTTTGAATCGGCAACCCTTTTTTCGATTTACAACCAATTTAACAGTTCTTAGTGAAGTAAAGTATAAAATTTCACCATGCGCTCAGATTTATGATACACATCCTCAACTTGTCGAAGAACTATTCGAATCTATGTAGGCACCCTCACCCGACTCCCAAGTTGCAATTTACTCAACGTTCCCCCTTTCATATTTAAACAGTGTATGTGATATGGCATTAAAGTAACTTTCCAATAAAGTCAGCACCAAGTTCTGCACATGCTCTATAATTTCGTTTTATAATTTCATACCTCTAAAAAAACCAACCTCCCATTAAGGTGAACAAATGGACAAAAATTACCTGCAATATGATCGTTTGGTAATCGCAATCAAGTTTGCATTATTCCACTTTGTGACCAATTTGTACAAAAAGTTGTCAAATATACCGAACAACGCAAAGCGGATACAGTCTTCCTGACATGCACCGGACTCGGACTCTCTGCGACTCTGTCATTATCCGACCCTTTATGTCCACAAATCCAACAGAGAGCTGAGGTGATGTCCCACACTTCTTTTTTTCAAAAGCTATAAGCCATTTGCATGTTTGGTTATTCCCCACGGAACGCTACTGGCTGTAATTGGTCTTATTTCACCGCGCACTTCTTTATCAACAAATTATTGTACTATTAAATCATTTGTAATGAATAATATATTCGCTCGCTTAAAACACTTGGTTTTTCTGAATTGAACCCAATATTGTTCTGGTCTGTGCCATTACCGGAATGGAGTTAGAGTGTGTTAAATATTGCAGTGAGTCACAACTCATACCGGTTAACCTTAAAATAAATTCTGTGTAACAACATACTTATGGGCTTCTACTTGGATAATGCTGTAGAATTCGTGTTTTTTTTTTTTTTTTTTTGTTTATGTAACATAATTATCTTTTCATCCTTGTCGGACTACTAATCGAATGGTTTCAAGGAAAAAAAAAAAGAAACATTATTTAGGGCTTTTCAATTAGGACGGGTCGATGTTGTCTAGTCTAGTCTTTATTATTCAATAACTAATGTCAAATCACCGGGACAGTTAAGCGATTGAACAGAATGTCAAAATGATGAAAGTTTATTAGCAACATGAGTGCTCCGCTCTGCAAACGTTGCCCACGTGTCGCAAATTCTACTGCACACTGGCCCTTCAAATCGACTTCCCAACGATTGTGGGCGCCATTCGAGACAACCCGTTCAATAAGTAACCAGTCAATATCCGTACGTCAGCCGCTTAAAGTTGTAGGTCCCTTCCATTCGTCATCAAAAAAATGTTTAAATAAACTCACACAAACGAAAGCGGTCGTGCGAAGCTAGGCTAAGGGCACCTTTATGGATCTATCGCTCCAACTCTTTTTATTTATTTACAATACCCTAATCGGCTTCGAGTAACATACAGTTTTTACAGTTTAAGGGAAGAAATCTGTATATAAATACAATAAATGAAAATTATGTACACTGACTCAATTGCGATCTTTTAAAGCCCATTTCTACAGTCTTGTAAATTCGCGGTCAGTAGGTACAATTAATTCTTATGTACGAAAAGTCGCTCAAAAACACAATAAAGTTCACTGGACTATTTTAATACAATAAGTTGATAAATACCAGCTTAAACTTAAATCAAATAATAAATCCCATTTCAGAAAAAGTGACTTCCACTTCCATATACACGCATCCGTTTTATGCACCCGTTCAGGACTCACATCCCAATTCGCACTTTATCTCGTCATTCAACACTCAACACGAAGTGACACTATTCATATGGTATGGCTGACAATTCACTAGTGCCTCCCATTCTGGAATTGCAGCTTCAATTTGCTGCCTTCAACGAAAGCCTTTCGGTCAATGGCTCTACACAAAAGAAATCGGTCGCAATTTGTGTTCGCATGCGAGTGGGACGTAGAAGGAGGAATCGACGTCATAAACGCTCCATACACTACTTGTTCGTTGAAGGGTAAGGAGGGCGCACTTCCACTGTTGTTCCAGTTTGTAATCAATTTCGCTACGATTCAGTTCGAAATGTCACCGCATTCACCAATGATCTATAGTCACCCCATTCGGAGACCTTCTTTAATTCACATGGTGTTTTGGATGTTTTCTTTTTGCACATCCCTGACGCCTCCAATTCCCATTCGCATTTGATGTTCCAATTTGCCTTGCAAATGACAGTCACGGTCGCTAGAAACTATGTTATTCGCCGCTAATAAACTATGACGATCCACCACTGTATAGTTGAACTATAGCATACACACGAACGAAGGAGTCACCCCAATTACATTCATATAGTTGGGCAAAGCCATTGTCCCCCATACTGATAGTGATTTACATTTGGAAATGAAGCAAGGAAGCTGCCACAGAACCAACGTTACTGGTATATAATGACGATGATGATAGCGTTTGCCAGAGAATCTCGAAAATCCTTTACCGTCGCCAAAAACCATTGGGAAGTGTCCCCACATTCTGCCTGCACTCTTGTCGTCAAATGGAAGTGGCGCGATGAAGGATTATTGTAAATAGCGCCAGTAAATCCCTTCGCAAATAGAATTTATCTCGTTGCCAATCCTTGCCTTGTTGATGGATTCATTAACTGATTGAATTTGCTTAGCGGGCTTACCTATCTATTTTTCGGCTGGGCTGAGGTGGATTTATTTACTTGCATACGTAGATCGGAACATTTGCCTACCGTAATAGTTGTCTGTTGAGAGTGGGCGATGGCGGGGCGCTTCGGTGGATGTAGTACTTAACAGTGCTTTCGTTTATAATTGTTGTTTACACATTGCGGATTCGGAATTTAATTACGGGCGACAATAACGACGAAGGATTTGTTTGAACAGTGGTTAATTGAGTTTTGGTTACGCGACGCGCTTATCTCCTTGAGGCTTTGTTTTGATGGGAAATTTAAAAAGAATAAATGAAAAAAAAAGTATGTGGTTGATGAGACGATCGACGACGGGTCCGAAGGATAGCGAGAGGTTGATAGAAAAGGAATATGGGATTAGGGTTAAGGCAGTTGAAGCGAATGAAACTGGTTATCCGAATTGGAGTGGAATAATGGGTTTTTCCCAAGGAATGATTTGTCGGACATTGATGGGAAATAATCTCGGGGAAGCTTTCTCGTGTTTTTGAACTTCCATTTGATAGTAGTTTGATTTGTCCAGTTTTGCATTCGTTTGGCCCACTGTTAGCAATGTGAAAAACATTGACAACTTAAAAAGTCACTGTCCGAATTTCTCTGGAATCATTTTAACTGCAGATTGTGACCTGTATATCATGGTGGACATTTTTTTCTTAACAATCAGCTTACAGTTTAGAAATAGAAAAATCTACTGAAGGGTAGTTTCTTTCGTTTACTCTGAAAATTTTAGGTTTCTTATTGATATTAGGACTATTATTGTTGCTAAGTGCTCCTATAAATGAAGTTGTTCAATCGTCCGTGGGTATTTGCACATAAATCTTTCTTATGGCTCGTAAAGTATACCTCACAGCTTTCATGTTTCCAATTGTAGTCCCAGCATCCCCGTAAACAACATAACATATGTAAATGCAAGATCCCCTGTTTAAATATTTTCCATCCGGCTTGTGTCACATTTGTCTTCATCAGATTTTCGTGATATATTTCCCAAATGCCAACGCATGGTGACAGAAACCGCTTCCACGGGGGACTAAACTTGCTCAATACAATATATTTGCCAACAAATAATATCATATCCGTCTTATTATTATCGCAACTTTTTCCCATACATCATTTGACGCCTGCACAAGAGAGCTCACATTTCCATTGCAAATGTAATATCCTTAACATAAAAATTTGATACACATGAAAAATTTCCGGCAATATCAGCAAGGATATTAATTTCCACACCTTTCCTGTCATAAGCAAATACGAGTAAACAGCAATGTGTACATGTATCTATATCCTGTATCCCTCTAACGTACACCCCCACGCAGAGAATCATCAGCCATCTTCCATCACCACCTGTGCAAACAAAACCAATGAGCATACAGCTATATCTATGACTGCCAGTGCTAGACACCCGACCAAAGTCGTTTTTGCCCACACCGCTAGGTAATAATATATCATCCAGAGAAATGAGCAGCTTCATGGCCTCAGGCGCAGTCAGAGTTGTGAAAAGAGCACCACTACTCCACTACTTCAACCCGACGAAGTTCTAATATGCGGCCAATATTCCCCTAAAAAGATGTACCTACCGCACCATGTACTGCCACTTATCGTACACTGACAACTACAACGTTTCTCAGTCTTGCATTGTTTATTGCAGTAATTAATTTCTGACGAAGTGGGTGCTTCTACCGATAACTTACCTCGACTTGAACAAATTATCCTTCTGTGTTAATTGCTTTCCTCGAAAGTATAATTTTGGACAAACAAAAAGTGCAACTCCCTGTGGGGTTGAAAGTGACACTGAAAACAATTAAAAAAATTAATCCCCTCACATAAGTAGGGCGAAATTAATTCTCAAGCCAAGATGCAAAACGCTATGCCAGCTGTATAGCATTCTTAATGCATTTCTCTTCCCACGTTCACATCAAACCCTCAGCAAAGGGTTGACTTGACTTCCCATTGTAACTCACTGACAAGAGGGTGCGGTGCATATGACGATGCCTCGCACTCTCTCTCTCTATGTGGAGAGGGCCGTGTCGGGGTAACTGTAAGTAAGTGATATATAAATTTTTAAGTGACATTCATGAGTTTCTATTAAGTCATTCAGTTGATGATTGTGATGTGACACAATTACCGTTCGTCCTGGCAACATCTGGAGCTGGGGAAATTTATGGGACAAAACAAATGGCTCTTTGTAGGTTTATGGTCCAAGGACGTCGGTGGTAAGTAGAAGATTAATTAAACTAAATGGGAAAGCTATTTCAATTTACAAAATTTTCATCTTGGAATGCTGTGGAACAGGGAGACGGCTCTAAGAGAAAATGGAATGCAGATTTGTGATTTAAATTAGTATGTATTAAATTGCAATACTTTCCTGTTGCTTGGAAAAAAGCTGAAGTGGTTCCAATACTCAAAGCTGGAAAACCACCGGAACACCCAGAAAGCTATAGGCCCATAAGTTTACTAAGCAATTTGAGTAAAATATTATGAAAAGGTAATTAAGGAACAAATTTTAAAATTTATCAACAAACACCAAACTTACCTTAATGAGCAATTTGGTTTCAGACAGATTCCCATCAGGTGCTAAGAATCTGCAATTTTATAAAAGACAAACGTTCTCAAGGTAAATCCACGGACATGATATTATTAGACATTGGAAAAGCCTTTGATTCAGTTTGGCATGAGGGCCTTATTTACAAAATGATAAATTTCAACTTTCCTCCGTCTCTTTGCAAAATAGTACAGTACTAATCGTTGTCTAAATGTCCATATAAATAGTTGCGTTTCTAGTATAGTTGACTTCCAAGCAGGGGTAAGGCTCAGTCCTCGGACCGGTCCTATTAAATATCTATACGTCTGATTTTCCCAATATACCGTCCTGTGAAGTAGCTATTTTTGCTGATGACACTGCCATATATTCATCCCATAAATTCGCTCTTAATATTGAGAGGAATTTATATAATAGATGGAATGCATTTTTTAGTAAGCTATTATAGGAGATGGAAAATTAAGCTTAATGATGCAAAAACTCAAGCGATCTTTTCTACAAGAAAAAGAAAAGCTTATTTTCTTCCTATCACTCACTTCCAGGTAAATGGGAGCAACATAAATTGGGAGCCTTCGATTAGGTACTTGGGTGTGCACCTAGACACATACTTACATTTAAGGATCACATCAACAAAACGATTAAAAAAAAAACTGGCACGGCAATTAAGATTTAACTTTATTAATCGAAACTCCTTGCTGTCATATTAAAAAGTTGCAAGTTACACAAAACAAAATATTGAAAATGATGCTTAATTTACCATGGAGCCATGGAGGCATTCAACTTTGGAGCTCCGTGAAAAGGCGAATGTTGAGTTGATTTCTTTTCTAACCGTGAGATTTTTCAGTGCAAGTGTGAAAACCGGAGTCAATTTCGCGGTGTAGTTTTTAAACACCTTACAGTCGAAAAAAAATACAATTTTATAACAGCGAGAATTAAATTCACCGTAAGATCTTTCTGTGTTTAGTAGCTATAGCCGAAGTGCTAGCCTCGGTGTCACATTTTATTCAAGTTTACATTAAACTCCTGTCTACCGCTTTGACCCACAAAGCCACCGGTCAAGCTGTGTCATACAACCTGAATTTTAATTTCGAATCAAATGTAAATACTTTTCCATATAAAGCTAGTAAATCATCCCTTCAAGGAAAATACAAAAAAAAAGAAACACATCCCACAAGACGAAGAAATACCAACTGTCCGCAAAACGGACACTGATATCCCTAAAAAAAGGGAAAAAAAACCTGCAAAATATAAACATTTGCCAAGGAGTCTTAAGCCAACAAAAAAGAAAGTATTTCCCTTTTGCACCACCGAAATGATGACATCCCCAGAGTGGTGAACCCTTTCATCCAAAATCATTGGCCCATCAGCATTTTGTTATGCAAACCTTCGCCCTTAAGTATTTACCCGAGAATGCCCACGTAAACGATGTTGCCGGCGACAAGGGTTGTTCGCTCCAAGATGGCAAACGAAAAAAAAGACACATCCTTTTATAGGCAGTTTTTTCAGGGCGGCCGCAACTCAAAGCACATTTGGCTTTTGAACGTTCGTTCCGCTCGGCCTAGCGAAGTGCAAATTTTCTTGCCCAAGGATTCGTTGTTTTTTTTTTTTTTCTCAGTTCGCTGTCGATGCCTTTATTTCGGTGACATATTTTATTCCGTTCGGTGTGCATTTTTATGAGGATAATTTATGAACATTTTACTATTCCAGGGCAAAGGATGGTGGGGAAAAACCATGGAGTGTCCTTTCATTTTATTTCTCACTCAGAGATCACAGTAACATTGGGGAAGACAACACATCAAGATATCCTGCCACACTGGAGTGCCAAAACTCGCATAAATTTTCAAATTTAGACGTTATGAATTATTCAAGCATCCTTTATGAATCCTGCCAGCTATCCGCTATGGATATTTTTCGCCGTGCAATGGCTTCCAGCGCCTGCCCCCCTGAGTTATATACAAAACATTCTTCAAGGAGCTAACAGTCGGCAGCCCCTCACGCCACACCTGCTCGGGTGCGGTTGAGCAAACTTTAATAATGAAAAGGTGTATTAAGTACCAGCCCCACCAGGCTTCTTTTTCGTTTTCTTCATTTTTTTTGCTCGTTTGTCTTTTTTTTTTTTTTGTTGACACTACTCTAAGACATTTAGCTCTCATAAAACCGACTCGCTTTTCTTCTTTCACACGAACGAAGTGGATTTAATGAATGAATCCTCTGTCGTGAGCCTGTGTGTTGTGTGTACATGGATCACATTCAAACGCATACTTGACTCACGAAATACTTAAGTAACTCGCTGCTTCAGCTTCTGGCCATTCGCAAGGAACGATGTTTATTTTGGCTCCTTTCAGATTTGATTTTTTTTTTTTCTTTTGTGTAGGTATTTAGAGGCGCAATATAATCGTGAATCGTGCTGTCCTGGAGTTTGTAAACGATTTGCTTTTTCGTCCATCCTCGAGGTAGCTTCATACTTCCGAAGAAGCTTCAATTCCCGTGTGCTGCTTATGTTTACAGCATAAAGGTCCTTAAAAGCCTTAAAAAAAAAGCAGGACTATGACGATGAGCATGAATGAGACAAAGGAGACCAAAGGCGCACAGAAACAGAGAAAAGAAAATCAAAATGAACGCATAATGAAGTGCGATTCGGTGTCATAAATTTTCCCTTTTGAAAGCGAAATTGTGTGAGCCAAGTGAATGCCTAAGTGAGCGACTGAGTGAGTGAGCGAGTGAATTAATGTGAAGACTGAAGACTGAACTGGTTTGGGCGATTGCTAGAGTGTAAATATTTAATTTCGAGTTGCTTGCTCGACGTCTTCCGCTTGTGCTTATTTCTCTCTTCTGCGTTTTTCTTCTCCTCGAAACAGCTTTCTTGGGCGGGCTTTGGATACGTTTAGGGAATATCTTCCGGCCTGGTCCTGCTCCTGCTTGCGTTATATTCTTTTTTCATTGTGCAAATTGAAGGAGACCATGCCATCGCCCACGCCATGTGGCATCGGTATGATGAAAAAACACAAGAGAAAACAAATTTATGGTGTGTGATTACACGTCGCGTTGTTAGTCACATCGGACTGGCATTGCAGACCTAGCTGGGTATTCGTGCGCCCCCAGCCCGATTGATGGGGAATTCACTTGAGCCTCGAAAGTGTTGAGTATTTTCTTGCGAATGGCTGGTTGAAGCTTTACGACCATCATGAGAATAATAGCATTCCTTGCTGATGGCAGGTGAATACTCCCCAAATTAACTATTCAAATGCTGTGTGCGCGTGGACAGGGCGTGCTCTTCGTTGGGTTTTGCTTACATTTCGTGCTTGTGTGTGAAGGACCCTAGAGATGCTGTTAATGTTGACTGTGTTGTGGTTTAATTATAGGACTTGAACGAATTGATTCAAGGAAGTAAGACGTTTTTGAGTTTTATTTGCAAGTCAAGTTATTTATTAGTTACTCGTACCTACTGCGGTGAGCGCTGAATGTCCTTTGGGGGTGGTAAAGCGATTGAAATTGTTGTGCGGGTGGGGGCGAACAATATATCATAACTTTTGAGCTATAGTACCTTTTTGCCAACCATGCATTTTAATAAGGATTTGCGGGGCTTTTGGAGCACGCATAAACGTTATAGCTATTGCGTGACATTCCTGAACGAGGGCCTACGTGTACGGAGCACGAATAAAATTAAATGTAGTGGCCCACGATTTGGAATATCTGCACCTATTACACAAAGGGTGTTCGAAGTTTCAGCAAGTTGACTAAATAGTTGGAAACTATTTATGACCCTAAAGCCATCGGTTGTTCACAATGTGTATGACATATTTTTGAAGCGAATATAGCTTTTTTACGGACGGTCGGTGGGTCACGCATATAAATTATTCAAAAAGATGGGGAGTAAACCGAAAAAAATCGTCACCGTAGCGTTAACTTCCCCCTCCATGGCGCACTCGGAAGATGAAAACTCTAGAACGGCTCCACCGATTTGGATGATTTTTGTTTTGTGTTGTTCGTCTTGATTCAGGGATGGTTTAGGAAAAAAGAAAAGTCGAAAAATTCTTAAATATATGTGTGTAGAGAGCGAAAGAGGAACATAGAGAGTATAATCTAAACTAACTGGCACTACGAAAAATTAAAATGAATTTTAAATAGGCCGCCACGTAACACGGGCCAATACTTTACGTCCAATGATTCGCTTCTTTCGGCCGTCCCACGACAGCTCGATTTTTTTTTTAGGAACTAGTGTTCGGACTGCCAGAAAACAACCTGATTACCTTATTATTATTATTTGAGAGGGGTTATTGTACTGCGACCTTTTGGTCTATTGTACCCCCTGCTTACGCCTCAGAGTGGTTTATTCCCTCAAAAGAGTTCCCCTCATAGTATAATTCCTTTCGAAATCATTCTAGAGGTTTTAGTACTCTTCTTTCTCCTTGGCGGAAGAAATTCGGCCTATAGCACTCTCTCCAGTCCAGTTTCCTTTAAGAATCTAAGGATGAGAGCTGGCTCTAGTGACTGTATTTCCTCATCAGATAGTTGGTACTTGCCCAAGTATTTAAGTCTTTTGTGGGTCAGTGCCCCACATGATCCCAGCAAGTGTTCTGGGATTTCACTGGACTCATCGCAGAATCTGCAGAGACCTTCTTCAGATATACCCAGTTTCCTGAGGTGTTCCTTGAGTCTACAGTGCCCCGTTAGGAAGCCCGTTAGGATACGAAGGTTATTTTTGCTCATGCCGATGCAAGCTTGGAATCTCTTCCGGTTGTATTGCCCCAGAAGTTTCTTGGCCTGCCTCATGCCCTGAGTGTTATGCCAGGTTCTTGCCCTGTTTTCTTTCTCTAGTTTCCTAAATTCTTCTTTGAGGGTGTGATCCCCTATTCCGCAGAATGGTTCAGGACCTATGAAAGTTTCTGATGCTCCCTTTCTTGCTAGGGAGTCGGCCATTTCATTCCCCTCTATTCCTAGATGGCCAGGCACCCAGCGGAGAGTTATTTTGTTCCTCCTACCAAGTTCATTAAGTTTTTGTAGGCATTCCCATACAAGTTTGGATTTAATGATGTAGGAGTTAAGTGCCATAATAGCAGCTTGGCTGTCTGACATTATAGCTATATCACAGTTGACTCTGTTTCTGTCGAGGTTAATTTGGACACACCTGTCTATGGCATAGATTTCAGCCTGAAAGATGCTGGTACTTTTGCCCATTGGTTCAGAATATTTGGTTCCAGGCCCAAATACTCCCGCTCCAGTTCCCTCATCAGTTCTCGACCCATCTGTGTACCACTTTGTTGTGTGATTGCTCAGTCTGTGAATTGTGGATTCATTGCTCCAGTTCTTCGTATTGCAGAGCTTAGTAACAAAGTTCTTTTGAAAATCAAATCTTTTGATGATATCGTCTCTAGGAAAGGCCAATAGTGATTACCTACTGTATATGAAAGCAAATAAAATCAGCAAAACTGCCGAAAACGTAGTGTCAATAATTATGAGAGAGTACGTGCCCCAGACCTAGCGTTGCCAACCAATTTTGACGAAAATAAGCCTTACTTGAAAAAAACGATGCCTTTTCAATAAAATAATGCCTAAAATATTTTTTTATGTAAATTGGAACAATAATTCAAAAATTAAACACAAATATAAAAAACTTTAATTGTGTATAAATCACAGAAGAAAAACAGCTTTCAAATTTGTTTCCAATTTCATTCCACTTACTGGAAGCTGGAATTGTTTTTAAAGAATAACAGATAGAGTGTTCGGAAAATGGGCAGAGTTTAAAGGTGGAAACACATTCTTCAAGACCGAGCACCGAGGTCTTCTTTTTGCAAAGATTTTTTTAAGAATGTTTAAAAAAATAAAAACTCAGTATACGTTGAATCAAAAAATAAATAAATACATTTGAAATAAAAAAAGATGCCCTTTTGAAAAAAAAAAAAAAACGTCACTTAATAAATTCCCAAATGATCGATTTTCGACCAAACAAACGCGGCTATGACGGCAGGGATTCCTGTATCGCTCCATGGTACATGCACATTTGTTAAAACCCCAGCTCACATTCTTAAAACGCAACAGTGTGAACTCCCATATTGCAAACTCACTGTTTGGGCTGCACAGCCAGCGTTGCCAAGTCATTTTGGCGTTTGAACACCGTTTTTTAAATTTTCAGCGTTAATTTTGACCTCTTGGGCACCAAAACTGTATTTTTTTTTTTTTAAACAGCTCCAAAATAGAAAAAATAGAAGTAAAAAAAAAAAAAAACGGCCAGCACTAAGTCTACTTTTTCGGCACTGAAATGAAATTTTGGGCACTAGATTTAACGCTGAAAGCACTGACTTGGCAACGCTGTGCACAGCACTCACTTTGGAAATAAGTTTCCAATATTTCCCAACGTTGTCCAAGCATAAAGCTACTCATATCGTTCCGCGGAGGTATAATACGGACTTTTTGTCAAGATTGCGATCGGGAAACAGCTTTCATAGCCACAATAAGCTATAGATTCAAAATAAACCACTAGTTGGCACACCCTTTAGTTTATTTGAATTTAGCTAAAGTTCGCAACTATACTTGAAAACGCAATGAATTGTTGGAACATATATACAGTTTTTTGCTAAAAGAATTCCTCGTAAGATTTTTAAGCAAGCAGCCGCGGAAACTACACTAAAGCGGCAATACAGTCCATATACTGACTGACTATAACTGCATTGTTCGAATTGGAACAGCTCCTGAGGTGCAATTTAAAACCGCACGCAAAACGCTCCCTCTTCCCGAGCGCAACTGTCGCAGCTGAACATCATCAAAAAGGTCACATTACAATATACCCGCGCACTTTGCGATTATTAAGATCCTCTCTGTGGAATAAGCTGATGATTGCCGAGTCCTTGAGCTTCCTAATCGTATGATCATCATCTCATTATCACTTAATGCATTTTCCAATTGCACAGTATTCTCGCATATGCTGAAGCGTTGACGGCAGCCAGCAATAAAGGTGATGGCTTACCAGTGGGGAAAACGAGTACTCAGGGTAAATCCCATTTGGAAATGCATCGATTTTCCATCGGGATTAATGTCACCAGTATAAACGGATCACATCCTATGCACGTAATTGATTTTCGCATAATTTATGCTCAAAAATGCGGCGAAGTAGAAGGGATGTTGATGTGGGTGCTGTGTGGGTGGTGTGTGTGTGTGTGTCGCATCGGTAGTTGGAGTGGGAGTGCAAATTCGCTATAAAGAACATGAACTTCAATAGCTTCGGAGCTGCAGAAGGTAAGGGGAAATGCAATTTAACGCATCCGCGTGCAAAAATTACGATTAACGAATGCCAGCAGTTTAGTCAAAGGGCGAGAGAGAGAGAGAGCGAGTGACTCACTGTACACATATACTAGTAGCACAAGGCACAAGGTTGTGCATGCATATTTGCGTCCTTGATGAGTTGCAAATGCACCGCACTGCATACTCACATTATTCGCTGTTGCTTTTAATTAATTATGCAAAATGCAGGCATGCCCGTTAACGATAAATACATGCTATTGGTTATGGTTCCGTTTTTTTTTTTGCTTGTACTATTTGGGTTTGTACCCGATGGTATTTATGTATTTTTAATGAAATTAAATGATTACTTCCCTATCGGAGTGACAGAACAAAATGCCACCATAAGCCAGCCATATGTATCGTTTGGTATGAAAAGAATCGGCATAATTTACGGTCGGAAAAGATAGTAATTGATTTGCTAACTTTGAGTCACGATAATCAGATATAGTAGGTAGATATGTGACGAGAGTGGGTGCTAGTTGCGAATTTGGTCCTAAAACTGATTCTTGTCGCTTCTAATTATTTGATTATTTACGATAATGATATGCGGACGTGTGCTTGCTAATTTAATTAATATTAATAAATAATAATTAACAGCCTTATTTATAAACCCAGCGTAGAGTCTGCCTAACTTTACGCAACCCTTAAAATGGCCTTACGCAGGAAAACGTGATTTATAAAAAAAAGCACTTCGCTTTAAGCCTGCGTAACTTTAAACGCAAAAATTTGCGTTTAGAGCCTGCGTAGAGCTTACGTAAATGTGTTTTTGCATCAAATGTCATTTGGTCGTCTTCGAATTGTAAACAAAACCAAAAAGTGAAATTTATTTTTGTTTATTCATTCATTTCGAATGCTGTGCAAATTTCTGCCAATGCAATTTCGTTTGCATATGGAATTATAAGATTGAAATTATATTTAATAAATGAAAATATACTTCAGTTTTGTTGCATGTGGGGAATGTCGATGTGTGTGAATATGTTTACAAATGGCCTCCTGGCATTGGATTTGACGGTGGTTGGTAGAATAGAAATAGCAATATGCATATAGGAAAACACATAGATAATATGATTGCAGTTTGATATTTCAGCAGTCCCTTCGAAGACTTTACGGAATTGTTTTAGATAATTTGACTTTTTATTGTGTAAAATGATTTCATTTACAAAATAATCACACTTGATGTCGGTTTTAGGGCAAAAAGGTAATAGATTTCTGTGTTTTCTGTAATAGTTTATCGAAATTCTTACCTATTTAGACACAAACCTCGTTTAGCAAAATTACTGCGGAAAAATGTTTATAAATCACAATTTCATGAAAGCCACGTAGAGGCTGCGTAAATATTTACGCGATGTTTATCTAAACAACGTCGTAGAGGCGTCGTAAGCGAATCTAATACATACGGCTGTAAGTCTTTTGAAGTGTATAAGGTTATTATTCATCTAAAACATATATCTTCTAATATTACCGATGTCTTAGCTCACCTTTTCAACAAAAGCATATATTCAAAGGCATTTTTCCGTCCAATATTAAACTGGCCGAAGTCATACCCTTTTTTAAAAAATGGTGATCGTAAAGACATAAATAATTACAGACCCATTTTGACTCCTTCCGATATTCTCTAAAATTTTTGAAAAAGTTACAAATATCTGTTTTCTCGAGAGAAGTTCGTTCTTTAGTTGGTTTAAGAGATTGTAAATCAACAGAAGGTGCGCTTCTTAATTTTTGCACCAATGTCCATGTCCAATGTCTGTACTAAAAGAAATTAACTGCTTGCTTCTTCATTGATATTACGAAAGCGTTTGACACTGTGGACCATAAAATTCTCGTGACAAAGTTAAAGAAAGCTGGTTTTAGAGGTTTGGACTGGTTTGCATCGCATCTTAAAGACAGAAAACAAATAGTCAAAATTGGCGGAACATGAAAATCATGATACAGCTGGATCTATGTGACGTGGTCAGCTTCTATTGGAAGTGTAAGGAATTGGATCATAGCTAATATTAGGTAAGCAGTTACAAAAAATGTAAACAACACAGGATGGCAGAGTATAAGTACCGCGAATAACCATTGGCTTACTGAACTTAAGAGCACAAAATTCTATACAAAAAATTTTTTTTTCCAATTTCTCGACTTTTCCGGTGGGTTTTCCCAATTTTCTTTCGTAAGAACCTTCTCCTGGCAATTACGAACAACCAAGTAACCGAGCCGTTCTCAATTATTGATGAATAACCACACATTTTTCACACCATTTTTATATAGATTTTCTGTGTTGAGAGATATTATTTAGTCAGGTTTTTGGCTTATCTGAATGTTTGAATTGCAAAGATTGGAAAATACAAATATATTATCTACACAATGAATATCTACTATTTAAAATAATGAGTGAAGTAGGTATGATTTTGGTGTAGATGGCCCCTTTAGCTCCGGTCCCAATTTAATTTGCACATTTTCATAATAACAGCGGGGCTGGAAACTGGAGAACATTTAAAGGAATCTGTGGCGACAACGAAAAGAACAACCGAAACTAAAAGACTGAACGCGACAAAACGAGACTCTAGTTCACACTTCACACTCGGTAGGAAATTTAATTAAAGCAAAAAAAAAGCAAACATCAGAAGTCAGATACTTCTGGACTTCATTCCTGGCGACAGGAAGCGTTTTTGGTGGTGGACTGCTGCTGAAGTAAAGTAACGTTTTTTTTCTATTTTTTTTGGATTTAATAAATGATACTTTTTACGTCAAAAAGTCGAGCGTGTCTTCTCTTCGATTATATGGGTACCAACTACCCCATAAACCGTGTCCCCATTTCTCTAGTATATTTACAGTGGATCTGAATACTGAAAACCAAAAATAATTGATTTTAATTTTTGCCAGAATCAAACCAGTTTGAAGCTTCCATTCATTTTGCATTTTCGGTTATGGAAAAAAAAGCCAGTAGTCAGCCGGAGGGGTCTGAGCTTAGGGTAGGTATTCATAAAAATATTGTCTCATAAAATTACTTAAGAAACAACATTTTTATCATTTTAATTTAAGAAAAATCTAAAAAACTGTCAATAACATAAAAACAGTCAAAATATGCACATACCTCAAACGGCTTTTCCAAAATCACTTCCTCTAATTTTTTTTTTGCTTGAAATACCACTCGTTTTCTGCGGTTATGAAAACACAAACATTTTTTACGATCGAAGGAGGACCACAATTGTGTCAATTTTTTGGACACAAATAGAAGAAATGTTAGCCAAGGGAATACTATTTTTCGCATTAAACAAAAACCAAAGGATTTTCGACTGCGCTGTACTTTGTATTGCCGCGAAGCACTTTAGCTGCCTAGTTATGGATTTTTTTTTTTCAGTAAGTAAAAAATGCATATCAGTGCAGAATTTAGCTTTCATTTTATTGAGGGTTCCATATGAGGGATAGGTAAACCCTCATGACAATCTCCGGCAAATCCATTCGCAAAACTATCGATTTGTATATTTAAATACCCGCTGAGGACTTTAAATAACTATTTACCCGGTTTATTAAAAATCATTCAGTCGTTAGATTCTATTCGCGGATTCTCTCGCAAATAATAGGCACAGCTCACCATAATTCCTGCCATTAATACCCAGTATGTCAGCTTACGCAAAAATCCATTTTAATTAAATTATTTAAAAAAAAATATCTACCTCACTCCATCTGCAAGCCACCGACTCGCAGATTAAATTAATTTCAATTCAACAGTGGGTAGTGAGCAAATACAAAAAAAAAAAAAAAAAAAACATTTTTCATCTGTAAACAAATTAACTTCGCATTACTTTGTTAAATACATTAACTCGCGCTCTTTCGCACTACCCCCACCTAAATGGCTTTCGGTTGAATTCTCGGAAAACTTTAAGCATGAACAAACATCAAAAGAGAAAAGCAACACCAGACGGAGACGATTCATCTCTTCCTCAAGTGTTATCTGCTTTCTGGTGATTTTGAATCTGGTCGTGCCTTCGAAGTGCCTGCCGTCTGGCTTAGGAAGTTTTATATACCTAGACCTACTCTCGAGTTCCCCAAAAGAAACCACCGTCGAAAGGGAAGAACGAGAACCCCCGTCAGCAGCAAAAAGAGGAATGAAAAAACCAAGTGAATAAAAATATTCTCTAATTATAAGTCCTGTCATCCCAATCGGTATGGATATTAAAAAAAAAAAAAAAAAAAATGAGAACATGAAAGACAGTTCCTTCCGAACTGTCATTCAACTTGGCAATTACAGCAATCACCATTTTTTACGCCAACTTTACACTGTCAGTTATAGTTGTTACGGATCCGTTTCTGCTAAATACATTACTCGTACAATGCAATGCATATTATCGAATTCAGAGTGGATGCGATGGTGTGTGTATGATTGGGTCTTTCAATTGTCTCTCGGATTATGGACTGGCTACAGTTTCAGAACAGCATCACACACGCATGCAGAGCTGGTGAATTTCGATCCTGTTATTTCCCGAAGGATTATTCTGATTGGAATCAGAAAGTTTTTATCAAGTTTTAGTTTGGCAAGTGAAAGTGCCGAGTAGAGAAGGAAATAAAGTTTAATTCGCACGTTTGAGTTGCATCCGAGAGGATAGTTTCTCGCTTTGGCGAGAGAGAATATTGGGAGATTCGTTCGTATGAAATCTTTTGCAAAAAAGTTTTTCCCAAAATACGAAACCGAAATGAGTTCGTTTTTCAAAAGGGATTATTATGAAGACTTTATCTGCAATTTGAGATAAATCATTTGAGTAGGGAGCGAAAGTTGGTTTGAACTTGAGAGTTGGGCGAGTTGTCTATGCACTGTGTTGTAATTCACGCAGAAGCAACTTAATTGATGTGGGATGATGCCAGTAATATGCTCATATCACCGGTGTTTTCAAATAATGTGGAATGAATATAAAAGGAGGCAGGATGTTTGCGGGCATTTTATTGCCTTACAAGAAATTGTTTTTTTGGGTTGATGTGGCAACCCAGATATATGGTCAACGCAACAGACATCAAATCTGCTGGAAAATCATGCGTTCTCAAAGGCAGGGTTGACATCAGTCTTATATGACACATACGCCTATAATTAGAAAGGCAAGTCATAATATACGAGTATGTGCGATACGCATGACTTTAATCATGTGTACCTACTAAGTAAGGTCTGCTATAGTGGATTGAGTAATTGTTTGTGACAGGAGTGACACAGACTGGAACCCAGGCGGGGGACAGCATCATAACGAAAAACTAATACAATGGACTGTAACTGGTCTGAGTGGTCCAGGACTTGTAGCTGGCAGCGTTCTGGTTAGGTCTCCCATAATTGAAAACGTCATCCGCCAAGGCTTCGATGAAATATAGAGTTAATGTATTTATGTTATAAATTCTAGAGGATAAAGAATACGCCCTAGACGAAGTTCCACACCCATGGTGAGAGGTATTGACTAAACAGAGCTAGGACCCTTTTCACAAAGAGATCGACTGGCTTACAGGAGTAAACACTTCATATAATTTCATACAGTACGACGCATGTCTTAAGTCCGTAAGTAAGTTCAGAAAGCAGGTCTTTTTACCTTCGAGGCCTTCTTGAGACTCCTTCTTCGAGTAAATAAGTGGTCGGATCTTCTACTGTCCCAAGGAAAGCAGCACTGTCCTGCTAATTATTATTCGATTACAGCTCTGCGTTCTTAACAGCTATTAAAAACGCAGAAATTTTAATCTTAACCGAGTGGAATTTGTACTCGGTTAAAAAATTGGGTTTAAATTAACTAAGTCTTTGTAGAAAACGATTATTTGTTGTTGAAAACTAGCGAGTTAAAAAGTTAAATCATACTGTTAAAAATAACACACTTTACCAGTTGGTATCAACCATGTTACTCTGTTGTTTGTTAGTTAGTTTGTTATTTACGACCGAGACAACTTGGAGAGGAAATTGATAAATCGGTTATTTTTAACCGAGTTTCGTTAGGTAAACAAGTTGACTCGATAATTTTTAATGCACTAACTTTGTAGGAGCTATATGAACAGTATTACTTGGTTGTTTTTAACCGAAAGTTGATTAATTTTCGTTTTGCCTATTAATTTTTTTTTGGGACAAATGTATAAGCGATCTACAATTCTATGCCGAGTCCAAACAGCTTTTATGGCAGTTATACTCTCAGATTTTTGTCCAGACGTTCGAGAGGTGCCGCAGAGCAAAAAACCTTAAGATGGAATAAGGGTTTTTTTCGGCAATCGAATTTTAAACCTCTCACTTAGTAGTCCAGCACACTTATCACAAGAGCGAGCCATCGAGAGTCTTCAATGAATATAGGCCTTTCCGCATTTGAGGTCCTCTCCCGTCACTTTTGGCAAGTCCATACTAGACTTGACTTTACCTACATTAGACCTATTTTCGCCCTGGTCATTTCGATTCGCCGAGTCCGGCATGTACATTAAGAACCCAATTCTGCCGTTGTGAGCCCTCACAAGTCACAAGCTCTTGTGAGGTTGTTTTGTTGTATGGTTTGTTGTGATTCGATAACATTTTCCGAGTTCTACGATAATCCTCACAACAAAACTCACAAAAAATTCACCTCAGCATGGTCACTTTCAAATTGGCCCAAAATTTACCACAAAAGACCGAATTCGTACGCGAAGTTATTAAAAATATATAAAATACATTTTTTTTGGGAGAAATACGTGAAATATGAACACAGAAATGTTTTAGAACAGAAGGATGAAAATTATTAACGACATTTGTCACAAATCGAATTCCCCACCTACCTAGTTTTTTTTTTCATACAAATATTTGTTTTTCCCGGAATAGTTATAAATGTTGCACAAAATGTAGTGTTCAGGTCATAAAGTGTGTGGAAATGGAGAACTCGGACCATCAAATGCAATAATGATTCACTTGTGAGCCGTTATGACTGGTTTTGAATTTTGTGACCTGCTCAATAGGAGATCACAAATTCGATTGTTTTTGTGAGCCTCACAAGTTTTGAGTGTGCTGACAGAATACGAAAACCTCACAAAATCATTTCCACCTCACCTTGTGAGGGTTTTGTGACTTGTGAGGTTTGCCAAAATCGGGCTGTAAATTCTAAAAACCTTTTTCTCCTAGATGAGGGCTTTTTGAACTCCCGACGTTTAAGCCACGTACCTAAATCTTTTCCGACCACCAGCTACCGAGCTGAAAATATGTATGGTTGCGGCGATGAAAACAGGTATAATTATTGAGCAGTTGGCATTTTTTTAGTTTTTTATATGTGTAATTCTTGCTCCCATCGTGCATGTTACACTGTTTTCGCTTTTCGTTTTTTTTTTTTGCTTGTCAGGGTAAACACAATGTGAATATACCTATATAATCCCAGCCTGCTTTATACGCTTCCTTAAGCTGACATATTAGCAGAGAATATCATTTTGAATGTATAAACAAAGGGATCCGTCCAGACAAGGTTTCAATCAAAACTTCTATAGACGTCCGACAGGCCACCGCTAAGCTCTAAACTGAACTCATATCTCAATAATTAAAAGGAGGACATTCAGCAAAGCGCAGATATTAAAAATACTTAGTATTCTCAGAGGTCAATGTGCAATTGCAGACAGAATATAGTCGACCTGTAGCATGTTTTCCCCCATGTATATTAGCAAGGACACGAAACTCCCATTTCATAATATACCCACAGCAGATTAATTAAATACACATACATCAAGGGCAATCCCAGCATCAGATAAAATATCAAAACAGCTTCCAACCCAACTACGAGCACTTGTAGTTTCTCATTTCAGACCAGTCTAGTTCTAACTAAACGAACACGACCCACCATCGTTATATTAAACTTTAATCCATCTTCACGAGGCCATTTCACCTGTCTTCTCTGTACAAAACACGAAAAAACAAACAACAACCATGAAAATAAATCCTAAGCGTGAAACAAACACAAAAACAGATTTATGAATTTTTGGCAACGCTTCGGGGAAAACTGTCCATTTTGCAAATTATTTTGCCATTCCGTTGGCGCTCACTATATCCACCTACCAAATGACACAATGCGCCATCTATTACATGCACAGCACTCCATACAAGTCGACATATGTATTATACAGCCGAATGAAATTGTAGTGGTAGTGATACTACCACCCGCAAGCTATCCGCAAAACAATTGTTTCTAAAAATGGAAACGTCCCATTGAGTTATGCTCGCACGAAATTGGAACAACGCAACAGTGGCCCGCACCACGAACACACAGCCATTATACCATCACCACGAATGAATGAACGACTGTGTCACCGGGGTTCCCTCTGCGGGCCAACAATTGCACATGGGCGGTTGGGTGTTTCAATGGAAAGGACGATCGGTCGCATATTCGAATGCATGGCACAGCGCACACTGTGCACCAGTGCTAAAGGTGTAGAACATGGACAATGGAACTATTTGTATCCTCAAAATGAGTTTCCCCAAACACCAACAACAAATTGAAAGAGAAACGAATGCAAGAATACATGAAATGCAAAGTATGAAAAAGGACAGACGGACGGAATCCATATGACTTTCTTATCGTGGCATCACGTCCGACATCATCATCATCGTAATTTTTGTCTATGCTGCTATTCATTGTTCGTCTGGTGTGGTGTAAAAGTGCTTGGTGCCAGGATATCCAATTCAAGTGGTAAATTAAAATGCTGTCGAGTACTCGGGTATGTGATCTAACCACAAGGAGTATTTGGTCAAATGAAATGCCAAGGGAGCACGAGTTGGGGTAGTTAATTGACCAAAAGTCATCAGAGGCAAAGGGAAATTCCTTCTAATTCAATTAATTGCCTAATAGGTAAATGGTACCTTCAGCCGGAGCGCATAGTTTCCGGAAGTTGGAAGGTACCTAATATTCATATACATTCCATAAAAGTACACTGAGTGTTATGGGTCGCGGTGCTTTAGTTCTGCAGTGTATATTTTTCGGTACAGTGGTCCAGGACACAGTTGGAAATTGACTCTTATGCACAACACAACTTTCGTGACCGAGGCTGTTGGTGAGTGTCTAAAATCCGTCCTTTTGATGTCAGTTTTGTTGCAAAATTTAGTGTTATAACAATATGGTTAGAGGACTCTTAAGAGGAAACATGAAATTTCGGCGAAGGAGGTGCTGCAACACTCAGAAAAAAAGGTTTTTGAGCGAAGAATTTTGGGATTTTTAAACAATTGTAAGCAAAAAGTGCTTGATTTAACAATAATTTGTTGTTAAAAGAACTCGTTTTTAAGTTTTCAAGAATCAAATATTCAGATTAAAAATATTGTGCTCGTCATAAATATTTTCTAAGAAAATTGCCAACAATATAATTCTTAAATCGAAAATTTTTATATTTGGGTTAATTTTAACCAACGAAAATTGTTGGCATTACAATTTTTTTCTGAGTGAATGGATGTTATTTTTGGCACTATAGTGCTGGGTCAGGGCTTTCCCTTTTTCGGGCTGCCGCTATAGGTATAGGTGTTTGATGAAACGCCTTTTCAAGGGAGCTGTCAACTGTAATGCAGGGAGGTATCCCCTCCCCGTTGAATAAGGGCGATGGTAAACTGCATGCTTACTGATCGCACTCGGTTAGCACGTTGAAGGATGTGGTGAACGAATTGAATGCGTCAATGGCTGCTTGGCTACCAAGAAGATTTCTATAACTCCATTTTCTTTACAGTGTTCATGGAGTAAGATATGTGGCCGAGGGTATTTTTTTTTTTTTGGCTAAGGATAAGGATGCGGATGTTTATCTATTTATAGGTGCATGGGGCATCCTGATGACTTCTCAATAAATTTCCAGGGTTTACTCGAGCGTTTTCCTTAAATGGATTCGATCCCTACAATCGGATTGAATATTTCTAATTATTCTCCAAACACAATGTGACCCCAAGAGCCTTCAAGGAGATCAACCCCACTGATTGTATGGAAACTAGATTTACCTCGCGCCATCCGAATGCCATCATCCACATTAATGTGCTCTACCGTCGCAGTATTTTGTATGAACTGCCAAATAGAAGACAAGTTCCACCCAGGAATATTTTATTGGTATCTATCCAAATTTCCTATTCCCAATTATTGTTAACATCAACATCAAATGAAGCCTCTTCAACTTTAACCCCGAAATTAAAGTAAAATCGGCTTTTTCTTGTTGTCAGTGTCATAATCCTCGACAGATAAACTGTGTATGTCCCAAGGGAGAGGAAAACAACTGTCGCAGTCCTAATCCGGCAGCTAGCAGCTTACGTCAATAAACAAAACATCCCTAACCTAAAGTCGCATTACCAGGTGCAAACAATTTAAGTCACAGTGCATACCATTATCCTGACTTCCTTCATCACTCTTACATCCGCATTCATTGCTCGTATGCAGATGGATTCATCGGCTGAAAAAAAAAAAAAAATACCCAACAATGTACAATGTACTAGATGAGCATTTGACATCCGTCTCACATTAGCACCCCGCACCTGAATAGGGTTTTGTGTGTTTTGTTATAGTTCTGCTTCCATAATGAATACCCGCTTCCGGTAAACACATACCACTGACCCGTTTCCATCTCGAGCTTTATTACAGAGTCATGTGAAACACCGCAAATCTGTTATTTAGATTGTACAAAAGGACGCAGGGAACAATGTAAATGGGCATTAGGTTTCATGACGCAGATAGATAGCGAACAACAGAGAATAGGACACATTTTGTGTGTTTTTTTTTATTTGTATAGTGTGTATGCTATGCAGGTTACTCTTTTTTACACTCTCATTAAGTCAAGCTGATAAATGGCGACGAGTTGACCTATATCCACATCCGCGTAAATTGTGCAAATGGAGCGATTATGTTACTCTGCCAAAAGACTTTGTTTCGTGTATTTTTTTTTTTTTGTGACGAAAGCGTATCAGTGAAGTTTCTTAGAGTTTTTTACACCATTGTTTATTTGGCAGCGAAAAGGATATACAATGAAATACAAATTAATAAGACAAACATTGCCTAAGGTGCTAGGAGGTAGCTCGTATATTTCACGAGGATATTCAAAGGAATAATCACTGGCACGGGGGTGTTCCTAATGGGCTCGTTAATTTTTGAAGTGCCTTTTGGTGTCTTTTCGACAAATGCGCGTGGGGTTTGTTTATCTGGAAAACATTTCCGCGTGTGTCACAGTAGGTCTAACTAAACGAACACTTTGTCGGGGTTGTTGGATGTCATATTAAGTATGTAGAAGAGCTGACATTTTTAAATTAGAGGCTTACATTGGAAACCACTCAAAAAGAAAGCCAATTGAAAGGCAACGAAAAAGTTAACTTAATTAGTGAGCG
Source organism: Cheilosia vernalis (assembly GCA_949126925.1). Lineage (NCBI taxonomy): Eukaryota > Metazoa > Arthropoda > Insecta > Diptera > Syrphidae > Cheilosia > Cheilosia vernalis. Next base: position 13,546,992 of record OX421362.1, read on the forward strand.
GCGCATGAATTTTGTTCAGAGAGTTAAATATTTAAGGGCACTTTGTATAGCGAAGGTGTGTTAGCATTTATATAGGTAGAGAAGGTTTAGTTGTTTGATGAAATTTTAAGATGATTACACGGTAAAGTGCTTTTAGGGAAAATCGGTGTGTTTTGTGACACCCAATTTCAAAGATAAACAGCACAATTTGTTCTTGTTACTCCGTTTGACATTTAAAACGAAACATTCTCTGTAAGACGACTATGCACTTGTCATCTAAGGGACTTTTACAATCTACGGTCCATTGTTTCCACAGCTGTTTTTGGTAAGGCTACTGCTCCGATGCACCCTTTAAATCTAATAATAAACTAAGTACCTACCCATTGTTACCTTTTCTATGTAGGTACTCTAAGGAGGTAGTGGAGACCGGGGTTAGGTGAAAGAAAATTAAAATTCTTTCCTTTTTCTCTTGAACTAAGACTGATATCAATACATCTAAAATAACATTTTGGTCTTTCTAAACAGAGTTATTCATTAAAAAAAACATGAGGATATTAAAACGAATTCTTACCAAAAATGCAGAGGTTGTTGGTTGTTTGAAAATACTCGACTGGCTTCTCTGTATCGGAAAATATCTGCCTACGTTTTGAGTTACTTACTTTTTCCAAACTTTGTTGACTTCATTCCCCAGTAAGATTTTCTTCCTTTTACTTTTGCAACTTTTGCACATAACTTTTTGGAGCTTTAAACGGATTTCCTTAAAAAAATGAGTTAACTAGCCCCGCCCAAACGTCTGGAAAACAGGAACAGGAATTGGCCATAAATTCATCTCTACTCTTATTTAAATAAATGGCAGTGAGTCAATTTTCCCTGTAGCCCCGGTCTCCCCTATGTAGTATGGACTTCAGTCTACACTTTCTGCTTCACCATTATCCGTACTTTAGCCAGTACCAGGCTGACTCTTCTCGATTGTGTCTTACCCTGGATGTGGTTATATTGATTACTGATTAGTGATTAGATTACAATATAACTGTGGAGCTATCGCCGGTTCTTCTAAAAGCGTTCTTGCTTCCCGATTTAAGCACTATTTTGTCTAGTGGGGATAAAACTTCCAAAAAGGAGTCATCTGTCGCCTAGTGATATTGGTGCTACCCAACTCAGTGGCCCATACCAGAATTCTTTGCAATTTACAAAGGATGTTGTTTGGTGCCGTATATATTGCCACATACAATGTGTCACAATTACAATAATATTTGAAATACTTATACTCAGCTGACTTTAAAGACAATTTTTTTCGGTAATAAGTTTCCCATCATTACCTGTTTCAAAACAAAAGAATTATTAAATAAACAAAATGATAAAGCTAATAAGTTGCATTAAAGAATATTTTCAAAGACCCAACTTTCTTCGCACCGCAAGTTAAAGGAAACAAATTGTCAAGACCTCAGGAATTCGAGAAAATGAACGTCTTTGCCTAACTTTTCCATGGCAATTACAGAAACTCATCAAAGACAGTTATACAGAGAAATGAAAAAAGTTCGCTTCGCTCACAAGAAAAACAAAAAAAAAAAAAAAAAAAACCTACATAAAAAAATGTTTCGAAATTAATTCAACTCTTCGGTGTAGTCTCTGTTACAGACAAAATATTAAACCCTGCTTCCAAAATCAAAGAACCACTCAGCTAGAAAGTTCAGAAAAATAAAAGCAAACTAAATCATTCCATTAGAGCGATGCAAACAAAGTTCATCCCACGTTCCTCCATGTCATAGGGTGACTCTGATTATCATTTTCCCATTGCCCGCATACAGAAGTTTTTTGTCAAAGTAAACATTGAAAAAAAATTCACAAAATTTTTTTTTCTATTTCAGAACTCACCATCGGCCTATCGATGACAGAGGTTCGAATTCCCAAACATATTATGCGCTACGAGGATGCAGTTCTGGGATGTAAATTTTATTTGGACGGTGAATCACTGTACTCAGTAAAATGGTACAAGGACGGATATGAGTTTTATCGATACGTTCCCAGGGATATGCCACCGGCGCAAGTGTTTCCACTTCCTGGCGTTGATATTGATGTAAGTGCTTGTTTTTTTTTTGTTCGTTGTCTTAAATTCTGCTCATTTTGTTATCCTTTCCTCTGCCACACTTTCTACTGCGTCGTGGCTTTGCAGTGACCTGGTTTTTAGAGTAAAACTAACTCTTCGTCGGGCATGTTTGCACGAGGACGTGATGTGTCCAAGAAGAAAAAAAAATGCTTTTCACAAAATTAAATAAAATAAGTTTCAAGTGGCAGAAAAACAAATAAAAAAGGGCATTGAGCGGTCGATAGAGTAAGAGACAGAGAAAAGGGGTAAAACGGGCCAAAAAAAAAAAAAACAACATTAAAATGAAGCATTGCCAGTGGATGTGATATTACTGCAATCTGTATCCGCGAAGTTTGTTCGTGTTCGTATCGGGAACGTCATTATTTGGGAATTGCAGTTTCAGGTCACGTACGACCACTAACTACCCGACTGACAGTTTATACGGGGTGTGTGTGTTTGCTTCAGTTTATGTAACCGCAATGGAAGTAAACAATACGGGCCGAAATTCATTGCTCCTTTTTTGCCATTTTTGGCAGTTCGTATTTCAAGAAGAAAATTGCATATGGTTTGGTCTTTCTAAAGAAACGATTGGGATACTGCTTCTCCAGAGTTGGAACCTAGCTTTAATATAGCGACATAAAACGGGTATGGGTAGAGGTTGATGAAATAAATTTAAAGTCATCACTATAGTGAACTTGAGTCGAGTTAGGAGCACATATGGCGCTCAAAATTATGAGGGAACCCGTTGACATAGTTTCCAGAGAATAATAACTCTCTTTGACACCTATGTCTGTAAAGTTGGTCAGGTAGCTCCATAAAAATCCGGATACATACAAATCTGGCTTTCGAACGTCACCATCGAGCTCGTAAAACCTTCAAATACTACAAGGAGATTGACGGGTCGATATTCGAGGCCTCCTACAAATTGAGCGATCATCTTAGAACAAATCTTTTGTATTGAAACCTGTTCTGAAATTTGGGATCTGCCGTCCCATTTAGTATGCCCAGACTAACAGATTTTTTTCTACTCGCCGCTGATTGTAATGGTTCCAACCTTCGCTCTACTTGCCTTTCAGAGGTGTTCGTGCCTTTCTTTAGTGCAGAAGAGTACTATGATTAAGTGGAAAGTAAATCTGAACAAGGCAATATTTATTTTGTGTACCCTGTACCCTCTATGTCTGCCCCCTTAAGTCGGATTATTAGGCCCAAATCAAAGACCCTTGAAAAACTTGTCGTTATATTCGATATCACAGTATCAAAACTAACGTCGCTGCCTTAAAGTCTACAAAAATAACTTTAAATATTTTGCTCCTCAAAAATGGGGTATAGGGTGGTCAAAAAAATAAATTCCCACAAACTCTTCGAGCATTTTTTATCGGTGTACCAACGTAAAATATTTTAATTTGGCATGATTTATGTTTCGTGAACTATCACGGTCTTGAAAAAAAGTGACAAAATCCCCAATAAGATGGCCGCTTGGGGTTTCATCCAAAAATACATTCTCAGTGCGCACGTAGCACATTCACACTTCAAAGCCTCAGAGTTTCATGACTCCAAAGGCTCTAATTCTAATAGCAGAATCAAGTATATTGGTTTTAGTATGAGAGAAAAGGAAAATTAGTAAAAAAAATATTGCTTACTTTCAGCCTGCATTTCCTAGGGTGAAAGTCATTGATGGTAGAAAAGTCGGGTAATGTGTACCTCTACCACTCGGCTAATATGGACCACCAGCTTTGATCACATTTCACAAATGCAATTGAAGTGAGTATTGCTTACGGTTGTGCGGGACCTTCTAAAACTTATTTTAGTGTAGTTCCAGCAGTCAGAAGGAATGCGTCTCTGATTTCTGATAAATAGAAGAAAATCGAAGCCAGTGTTAATTTGTTGCGTAATTGATTTTCCTTTTCTCATTAGTTAAAAATATATCTTTTCCTCCATTCCTTTTATAAATAATTACAAGAAGTGAATATGTAGGTATTTTAAAGTTCGTTATAACAAAATTATTGTAACAAATCACGTTTTGTAACAAAGTAGCTTACTTTCCACGGGTTTTGGGCAATATGGACCACGATACGGGAGTACATGGGCTAGTGGTCAATATTACCCGCGAAAAAGCTCTGTTTTTTTGTGAATTTCGTTCCTCATAAACAAATCTTATGTTCCTTTTATTGTTGCGGCTAATATGGACCAGGTGGTACTTATTATTTGCCAGGTGGTCCATATTACCCCCACTTTTCGTTTTTACCGTGTTTGAGTTCCTTAGTTTTATATTTTTGGGAATTTTGTCTGAAGTGAATTCATGATTTTGTTGCTACTTTTTAAATACATATAACAACAATTTTATATGTATAGAGATGCCTACTGATCTTTTTTTTTAAATAACCAGCCTTACACCGTTTGTGTTTTGTTAGCAAAAATGTAAATGGTTTTCCATATTACCCTACTTTACTCTACCTACTCTAGATTATAAAATTAGGCCCAACATATTTTAAACTCGAACAAATTTATTGTGAAAACTAGGAGTTATTATTCATCTGAAAGAGGACTGCTAACAGAGGATAAAGACGACAAGGGACAAGGTTCAAATTCAATATTCTTTGTTGTATTCAATATAAAATTTTGTTTAGTTCCTATATTATGATAACTTCGGTTGTAAATCGAGTATAATTATGCAGGATTTTCTATATAACTATGGAATAGGTGATACCTCTAAAGATTGATAGATGTTCCAAGCGGAAAAACTTTCTTCGGAGGTCAGAAAAACATTCGAGACAAAGTTCGCCTCTGAAAACTTCTCATTTCAGCTGCTCTGTCTCGGCGTCAAATGTATGTAGATCCAGTGTCTTATATACGGACCTGTTAATAATATTTCTAATTTTTTGGAGCATCCTAATTAAGGAGACTATAACACTCCAGAGCTACTGTTGTGTTTAGAAATTTGTTTGCATTTGTTCTAATCATTAAGGGTACCCTCTTACTATGCCTTATGTGTTAGTGTGACACTAACGCGCCATTTATCTTCACTAAGGCCCCACCCATTTTTAAAGCGGTAACTACCCGATACCGTCGTTAGGCAAATAACAAATCCCTTGTGCTTCTCCCTAAGACAGTAAGACACTCCATCACTCATAAGAATAGAACCCTAACAGTGCCAGCTAACCATGCTCGTAAATGCATAATTCCTGCCCTGCACCAAAACACATTACTCTCCCCAGCTGGTGGCAACAATTTATCCTCCTATATCCTGCAGATGACAATTAAAATCGTTCAAATTATTTTCCATTTCTTTCTCCTCGCCATAATTATAATTTATTTCCTTTCGTATTTCTTTATTACACAAAGCGAACGCTAGGTGCATTATTCCCCCACTTGGTCGGGGTTTTGACCATCTCCATTTCACCTTTGCATACTGGTTGGTTGCTGGATAAAACAAAAAACAAAAAAACTCAACCCAGCCCAAGGATAATAGGCTCTTAGCCTTGTTTGCCTTTATTCCGGTTATGCAACCAAAACTCACACTAGTCGAATGTATCCCCAGTGAGCTAAAACTATTGCCACCCCAGTGGGATAGAGAATACTTTGCCGGGACACATTGAGATCGAGAAAAAGAATGAGTGGGTTGGACCATAAAGCCAAACCAAAAGTACTTTGTTGTATGCCATTAGTGTTTGGTTGCAGGACAGGCAGTAGGTACAAAACAAAACGTGAAAAAAAACTACGTCAAACGAAGGAACAACTTTTCCGTTTCAACCCCAAAGCTGAGGGGATATATAAATTTAATAAGCATTTGCTACGTGACTTTTGTCACAATTCACTGTGGGAATTTATACTTTCATCCTGCACATATAATACAAGCCGAACAGGAGAAACCACCCGCCTGCGTCTGGCTGTGTGTGATGCAATTTACCGAAAAGGAATCAGAGGTAGACCCCTCCTTCGTGTGGTGGCATCTCACAGGATTACTAGTGAGTCCGTCTGCAGCACCTAGTTCTATGTATATACGTATATTTATCCTTACCCATTCATTTGCTTTTAGCTTTGTGATAATACCGTTAACTTTTAGAAAACTCACATTTTTTCCCTGGTAATGCGCGTATGTTTCAGCCGTCCACTTCTCTGGGGCAGCAGTGGGCGATGGGTGAAAAGTTTTTGTTAATACTTCCGCGGGACACAAGGACGCAATGACGATTGGCGATAAAAATCATAAGTTTTCCTTTTTTCCTACTCTTGGCCTTGATAGCTAGTAGCTGTTATGGTGCTCGGTTAACTTGGCTGGCTGGTGTGAGAAAAACTTGTTCCTCACTTTGTCATGTCAGCTTTCTTGTCATCTCCGCTTCCTCTGTGACTTGGGGTTTTGTTGTTCGCGTTTATTGAAAAGAAATTGCGGAAGGACAATTGTTAAGGAAACAACAACAACTGATGACAATCTGTGCGACAGCCACTTGGTAGGGAAAATAAGTCTCCGCAGACAATGCCATTTTAGTGTGTTCCTTGTCAGCAGAACCGTTTGCATAATTTAATAAAAAAAATATGGGCACACCTATTGTACGATTACCTGCCGTTTTCTTTATCTCTCTTGCAGCTGGCCAATTCAACAGACAGTGTTGTTGTCCTTAAACGAGTAACACTCCAATCGACTGGTCGCTATAGATGTGAAGTCTCCGGCGAAGCGCCGTCATTTCAAACAGTATCCGGCCATGAGGATATGATAGTTGTTGGTAAGTAAAGTGAAAGAAAAATCACAACACCATCCTACCTTCCCACCTTCCCACCTTCACACTGAATATCCTTTTGTTATTTTAATTGAAAATATTTCTATGCCATTACTAATTTGCACATCCGGGTGGGGATGCAAAAAAAAAAATATTATTTTATTAGGTTTCCAAGGCTAATAAAGTTTCCTTTAAATTTCCTTGAATGAGCCATCGCCTAGGGCTACACTCTGTTCTCTTTCTCTCTCGGTTCAATGGCAACACAGAGGAAATAAGCACTTGCATTGCAGATAAAAGTTTGCTGCAAGAGATGCATTTCCTTGGCGAAATAAGTTAATAAGTATCTTTTGGGGTGGTATAAGATAGTGCAGCTTGTGGTACGATGCTGGGGCGGAGAATTTAATAAGACGGTAACGATGATGAGATCCTTACGAAATAGTTCCTTATTCAGGAATATTAATAAATGGAGTTATTTGACATTGATCACATTTTCGGGTTAGATTGTGTCCTGGGAGCAAATAATATCGGTAAGCAGTTGCTTTTCTTTTGGGGTCTCGTTCGGCGAGATGATGAATGGTAGCTGCTAAGAGGGAATTTCATACAGCAAAGGACAACTCTGAAAGTTGAACGTTTTGCTGAATGGAGATTATAGAAAGTTTGTAGGGAAGTCTTGCTTTTAAATTTGGGAAATTGATAGAATGATTTAAACGTGACGTTTGGGGGAATTGAATTTGTGTTAATTGAGTTGATTGTCATACTTTTTGGTATTTAAGTGTTCACTTCGGAGAAAGGTATTTATAACAAATTACATAAAAGTCAAATAGGGTGTTAGGGCGCCTGCAAAAAAATCTGACTCATTGTCTTTGGGTTTAGCTAATATTATTTGGTTGCATTGGTGTAGTGGATAATGTGATAACTTGTCAAAGCACCAGTATATTTTGGACGCAAATTACATTCAATCAAAGGTTGCGGATTAAAACTAGTTACAAGCTGCTGGAGATCGATCGAGATTTGCCAGCGTACATGATGATGGTGTGTCAGAGGATTTGTAAAACCATGATAACATTTTAAAGAAGGTTATCCTATTTCAAAAAAAAAAAAAAAATGTTTAGGCTCTTCTGAGAACAAAATGGAAATCATCAACCTCAGTAGAGGGAACAGCTACACAAAGGAAAAGGTTTTCACAGTTCAAATATTTAGCAGAAAATAGTAAAAAATGTGTGTTAGGAGCAAAAATTATGATTACATGATAAGCGCAGTGGCTTAGTGGTTAGTGTGTTGGACTGCTAAGTAAGGGGTTCCAAGTTCGATTCCAGAAATAACCCAAAATCCATCTTAAGGTTCCATTTAACTGCCCCACTTCTCGCTAACCTCTGATAATCATCCAAGAGTATAACAAGCTTCTCAATTAGACTCGGCATAAAATTGTAGATCCCTTCGCCAAGTCTCAACAATGAAAATCTTACACAAACGTCCCTGCGAACCTGCCAAAAAATTCAAACCCGAAGTTTCAGCCAAGTTTATGCAATCGTTTAGGCTGTAGGTTTCGGGAGCATACGGACAGGCAGACAGACAGAACTTGGGTTGGGGTCGAAATTCTGGCGAGGTCAAAATTATTTTTTCAAAATTTTGCTTTCAAAATTCTGTTTTACAAAATTCTGCTTTACAAAATTCTGCTTTACAAAATTCTGCTTTACAAAATTCTGCAAATAAATTGTTTATGTAAAACATTCTACCTACCTACTCACTTCTCACTATTGTTATAGAAGAAGAGGTAAAATGAGTTCTGTTATTGGTTTTAAGTTTGCTCTCTTGGTTTAGACAAATATTCTGTTAGTTAATGAGTGAAAATAAATACACTTGTAATTAAATCCAATAAAGAAAAATATAAGGTAATTTTTCTTTTCTTTTTGTGTGTTCCTGGTACCCACCTGTGTACCTTTTTTATTATGATACCTACCTATATATTTTAAATTGTTGACAAAGTTGAAAAACATTTGTTTTCTTTAAATTCGTAAAATGGGAAAAAAAAAAAAAAACAGAATTAGCAGAATTTATTTGTTTAAAATATTGCCTGTCAGAATTTTAAAAGCAGAAAAAAAAAATAAGTTTTGTGTTAAAAGGCAGAATTTCGCAAAGCAGAATTTTGAAAACAGAATTTCGACCCGCTCCCCACAGGAACCTACTGTGTTGGGTTCGTCTGTCGTTGTAGTGTCAGAATTGATTAACATCTCGAGTTCGACATTTTGTGCGAAAACAATATTTCTCTCTTACTATATATTTCTTGGGCTATGAGGCTATGACCTACTAGTACTTCATTAGCCGTTTTTCATAATCGTATACATCTTCAGTTTTAGAGAAAAATCCAATATTACAATTTGGATATTTGGATATTTTTCTAAATGTCAGTTAAGATTAGGAGAAGGCTATAGGGCATTTTGAACCAAAACGTCTTCTTCTCTGACTTTGAGGTCTTCAACTTGCTATAATCCTAAAACATATTAATCAACTAAGCTTGTCCACATTTCCCCAAACATATTATCGCACAAGTTTTAGTTTCATTTAGAAGGTGAAGCGCAGACCTATACTTAAAATCATCGAATTAAGTTTATTTTATCAAATCAAAAAAAAATTGTTCTTGATCGTGGTTCTGCTTCGGACTATAATGACAACATTTTGGACCGAAACGGATATGAATTCAAACAACATAGACAACTGCAAGGTACTTCCGAAAAAGTGCACAAACGACATAAGTTAAATAATTTTTCCGTCAAAGACCCATTCCATTGTGCCCCTTCATGGTCGAGTTATTCCTTTTCGTAGCACCTTCTACGGCCGCTATTTATACGCATCTTCCCGCAAAGAAAAACCCATCTAAAGTGCAATTTATAGTGCATAATTCAATTGCAAATTAAGTGCAACCTCCATTCCACACATTCTCCCTCCATGCCATCTATTCAAGTACAATTATAGCAAAGGACCCCCTCAAGAATATACATTTTTCACCGTTTTCATCAAGGATAAGCAAAGAAAGTACACTCACCACAAAGTCGAAGAGAAACCGTCATCACAGTACTCGGTCTCCTCATTTAGATTAGAAACTGAAGAAAGAAACACAAGTAGGGCTTGGGGACGGCGCGGCTCACGGTGAAGACCAAATTAATTACTCACCCTCTGCCTGCAGTGCGCGCCACAAATCACTATCATTTCAGTTCCGATTCATCACCTCATACCCAGAAAATGTCTCTTACCTGGCTTACAACCTCATATAGTGCTGCCAGCATTTTGTGTATAGTTGTGTGCGATGAAGTGTACATTAAAATCGCAAAAGATAAGCCCTAAGGGGGCAAAACAACAACAACAACAATGGCAATAATGAATGTATTCGTTGAAGATGGATTGGAAAGTGGTTTTGATAAAAAAAAAAATAAAACAGATACGCAGGACAATCAATTCAGCGTACAGTCCATGCCTCTGGGTTTGTCCTTACGCAAATTCATTTAGATGAATTAGGGTTAGATTACTCCTGAACTGCTGAGGTAGGTTGTGCAAACTTGCACAGTTCTTCACTGTCCTCGCCAAGGCCACACCGCACACTGCACACCACACTCTGTGTGTGTACATTAGAAAGTTATTTTTTCTACTGTTTGGCATTTAATTCTGCCTTTCTCTACTGCCACTGCACTGCACATACAATATAATGAATAACGGCGACAGCTACTATCTGGAGGTGGTTCTCTCAGTCCTAGGACTTCACTTCAATTAACTAAAAGTAAAAAAAAACAACTATCATGGGAGCAGTAGGTTTTCTGTTTCTGAATAGAGCAACGTGTATTCCAAACTGACGCACTCTACTATTGTTGGTAAAGCGTCCTTGTTGGAGGATAATAATTGTGTACGCGCACTTGAACTCTTCAGATTTGCCAAGGAAAATCGATATCTCGGCAAAATGGGGCAAAGTGTCCTTGTCATATGCCAGCTATGGTATTATATTTAAATTCTGTTCTTTCTTTTCTTTTATATTATTTTTGGTTTTTTGTACAGCACAATTTGGCACACAGCGCACACAAATACATAAAAAAGAATGCCCGACACCCAGAAGGATATTCATGTCAGGGTGTAATCATTTTGTGAAATTTCTATGGACGGCATTCTGCTCATAAATTTGTAATCATCTTTGTTGCTGCGGTCGGAGATATCCTTTTCTGGGAACCGACATTAAATCGCTCGGTTCTGTTCTGTGGAATTGAATTATTTTCAGACGGGGGCACAGAGGGCGAAGACTTTCCAAAGAAAATCGCTCGATAGGGCGAACCAACAAAAATACTGAACTTCGACTGATGGTGTAGATAGGTATGTGTATAGAAAGTCAAAGAGGAACTATCACATTTTCAGAGCAAAAGGATGGATTCCACGAATTGTTTGCTCATTAATGACCAATTTTGTATATTATGCTGATGCGAATCTAAGCTAGACAAAATTCGCAGTAAGATACAGCACTGTTGCGACCAAGAAGCGTAAATAATTGAGGAAATCTTCAAAAGCTTTTGGAATTTAAAATGAGTCACCAACGCCAAATCAGGGCAAATGGTCTGAACTCTCAGTTGATCCCTATCTTCAGTGGCTGAGGGGCAATTACTTATTTCTAGTCCGTGGTGAAAATAAATTAAGTTTTGGATGGCCGTTACTGTAGAATGTTTTAGGAGCGTTCAAGTTTATGTACTGTTTGTTGTTTTAATGGCTGTTGTGAACTCTGATGCTCATAACCTCGTTGCGAAGTTTTTCTCTGCTCATTCGTTACGGTTCTGCACTAGTAACATACTTTTGGACTTAATCTTGTCATTGTAAGTGCAGTCTACATAAGTCTACGAACATCTTGCTATCTGCTTTGTCAGTAAGATCGTACTGTGAATACAGTTATACAGAACATGAAGTGTATGAGTCGATTTTGATAAACGAAAAATAACAAACGGCAGCAGATTTTGTCAACCCAGTGACTAAACAGAAGAGTTTCCTTTATTTTCAGCTGCTGGGAAACTCTTTTTTTGAAAAATTTGTGATCCGAAGTTTGTGCGCTTTAATAAGTGAATAATAATGAGAGACCGGGTCAAATAAGAGCGGCGGTGGTCTGACACCCATCTAAAGCTCAATCACTTTTTAAATCATGTGCTTGCTAAAATTCCTGGAAGACTTATTGTGCACTCGTTTATAGCATCGTGCAAATCGTTTATAGCATCGGGTATCTGAAGCAGAGTCGGTGACGTCTCTTGTATTAAAGCTATGTTCACACGATTGCCTACCTAATCTGCCAATATTGTGGGGTCTACAAATGATCTAGCAATGAGCTGCAACCTGCCAGTCATCTGACAATAGCCTATATCACCTCACAATACCAAATTGCCAGTTCACACGGCTGCCAGGTTTTGTCCCAAACTGTGACAATTTCATTTGCAAATGGTTTGCCCAAATAATTTTTCTGGCAACGGTGTCAGGTAGAAAATTACCAGTTCACAGGGCTGGCAGATGTTTGTTTACAAAATATTTACAGATCCCTTTGCAGGCACTGTCAGACAAACCAAAAATATTTTTTTTTCATTCAGTGGTGAAGTGTTGACTGACATTTTTCACACCATTTTTATACCTACCCATATATATATAGATTTTGTATTTGAAACTCCTCGTTTTTTTATCCAGCTTTATTCTGTTTGTCAAAGTGTGAAACAAACTTTCATCCTCTGTTCCAATCCCTTGCGGTTTTATTTTCGCGTCCATCCTTGGGCCAATACGAATTCCTCAAGCCCAAAATAGTGAAAATCGAACGATCCGCTCTCGAGTTATGAGTGCACACACGAACGTTTCTCTTTCATATAGATCATCTTGGCTTGTATTCTTTTTTTACTATCAAAGACCATTCCTAAGAGCCGGCCATTCATTGCCTAACAGTATGCCAATCATTCTTTTGCAACCAACTAGATAAGTCTGCTAATTGCTGGCCGACCTTTTCCGAGTTGTACGTATTTATCTTCATGTCATAATGAAACAAATCGTCTATTTGTGCTGATGTGGCCACTTAATCTTCATCCCATACTCTCGTTAATGAGCCGGAGCCGGAAGCTCCAGCGAGACAAATATCTACTAAAAAATTAAAATTGAATTTTCGCCGTCATTAATACTCATTAAAGCGAAATAGCATCGCAAAGGAGGAGGAAAAAGCATCAACTAGCACCAGGACTAGTAACAGAGTAAGTAGCCCGAAATGAGGAATTGGAAAAGACGAAAGCAAAATATTAACGATGAACATCCTTTAAGCTTTCCACGTATACCCACTCCCATTCCAAGTCGTAGTGAATTATTTTATATTTTCATGGCAGCCGGCAATAACTTAAAGGACACAGCCAGACGCCTAATTACAAATCGCCTGCCGTCACTACCGCCACAGTTCGTTAGCCCTTGATTGTAGTCGCTGTCGTGTTAGTGTACTTATCGATGTCCCATGTTGGAATTGGGGCCTCGGAGTCACTGTCTTGAACTCATTCGTCATGATATACACATTTATACATTCGCAGGATATTTTTCCCCCCCGTTTATTTATTTGTTTTAGTTATTTCTTTGCATTTTGATTCAGTTGCTCGCTTCGTTTTGGCGGTGTATTAGCTGCTGGAGAATGCTTGGATTTTGCATTTTTAATGGCAATCCTTGGTACGTCCTCGTTCGTTTGACTACCGTGCAGCAGATGTAGCAGTTGTAAATAACACATAATATTCGTCGGTCTTATTATCATTATTCTTTTTTTTTCCAAGCAATTTACTCTCTCTCTTCGCCGCCACTTCACAGTGATTCACAGGATTTAACGGAATTTTAAATGAAGATTTATTCATTCAATTAAAAATCTCTGGGAGCGGTTAAGGATGTATACTGCATAGTGTATGGCTGCGTGGTAACGGCAGCATGAGCAGTTCCTTCTACCTTGTAGAATGTAAACAACCGTAAGAAGATAAAAAGGAAAAAAAAAAAAACTAGAAACCTTTGCAAAAAAATTGCAGAAATTTATTACAAGGACGCAAGTGAATCTCATTTCTACCTACTCACGGCTTTCTGTGTGTCCTCGCCAGGAATTGTAAATACAACATGCAAATGAAGAAGAAGAAAAAGATTTTGTAGGATGTCTCACATCTTTTTCTCTCGGCAGTCATTTCTCTTTAAATGAATTAAAAGGACATGAATTGGGTGTATAGAGATAGAACAGGAGCTGTTAATTTCCAACCTTTATAAAAGCAATTCCTCCCTTTTGGCGACATCGTCGGCTGTGGAATAAAACAGAAAATAAAAATAAAAAACACCAACAACAAATACACACGGACGCAGTCAAAAGCTAACTGTCATCTGCCTGCCGAAATAAACATTGAATGTGCTTCATTTTGTTTAACTGTCGTCATTAAGTGTATGTGCGAGCCTTATTTTCTCCGTCGTCGTTCTTGTTGCTTCTGTATACGCGGGTGCTCTATAATTATGTCCTATTTCGAGTGGAGTGGAATTAAAAATCTGAAATAAAAAGAATTTAATTAATTAAAAGAAAAATAGAAAACAACAACAAGGAAGCTGACACAAACGCATACCGTAGCGATGTAGCGTTCTACATTTTCATTTTATTGCGTGTCCTTTACTTTATAAGCAACATTTTGTCTATGTGTTCGCCTTTAGGCGGGATGGGAATCAGACGTTGAGATATTTTTTTTTTTTTTCAAGTTTATTTCTTGTGAAATACCTACATTGCGGATGAGTTAAATTAATGCGGCCGTAAATTTTGTAGATTTTTCACTGGCTAGGATGACGTTGAATGGAAGAGGGTTTTCTGGAGGAAGACATCGTTTTCGGGGAAAGATTTACTAATTAATTTAGTCGTTAGAATTAAGCACATTAAAATTTGTAAATTGTTCCTTTTTTTATTCCTGGAACGAAATTATTTTCCCCAGGATTGCTTTGAAGTAGGCATTACCATAATTGGGCAATATTCGCCAGCGGGATGAGATTGCTGGATGGTATTTTGTAGATACGTTATCCACTTATATGGTGGAGTTTTAGGAGTGGGTCATACTTCGACTGCTTGCGTAAAATTATTTTAGCCAGGCACTTGACATTTTAATGAAAACGAACGTAAAAACAATATAAATCTATATTTGCATAAGTATAATAGCACACATCATATACTTGTTTCGATATCGAAATCTGCTGCAATTTGAAGCGTTTGTAAAATACGCAAATGGGCGCATCGCTTAGTCAGTCTATATAAATAAATACTTGGCGCAACAGGTCCGTTGGGATAATAGGTCTATCCTCTCATAACCACTCGTTTTGTGTGAGTTTTTTTATTTTTGGAGCGAATGGAAAGGAACTACAATTTTTGCAGGTTTTTCTCCAGTCAATCGTTTTGATGATAAAAATTGGTACAAACTGTTAAGCGACGATATCGATCATATGAGAGAGAGAGAGCAGGGTTATCCCTCTTAGGTAGCATAGAGTAGGCTGCGAAACATAGCTCGATGGATGTGGCAGGCAAATTGAGTTGATATCACTTTTTGCATCTGACCAGAAAGGGTGTCTTTCCGAGTTCATGTCCGCGCAGGTAGTTTCGATACTAGGGTTGTTCAGTGAGTTTTACAATACCCATTTTAAAAGAAATTTGTATGTGAGTGACAAAGACCAAATAGGTGCAAATAGTCTGTGAAAATACTTACTTCGCATACACTGAGTAACAAAAAACTCTATATTCAATTCATACTACTTAGTAAGGAAAGTAAAGTCAGGTTGCACCACGAGTTGGCAAACATATAGCCCAGGATGCAATTGCATGTCCATCGCAGTCTTCCATTGATACCAATCAGTCAGGCTTTCAAAACATAGCCTTGATTTTGGACAAAGATGTGAAGAGAAGCAGTCCCAGAGAGTATTCGGTTTCTAACGTCCCTTTCAAATTCCGAAAAATGTTTTAAATTATCTTTAGAAAAAGATCCTTTGACCACAGCGATTAATGACCTTAGACGACTACATGTTTGTTGTACTTTTGCGTTAAGTATGTCCAAAAGAATCAAAGCTTACGATTCCCTAAAAAGGGCAAGTCTGAGATCCCGATTCCTTCATGTAGTTTAGTGACACAAAATGTGATAACGTAGACACCATTTGAGAACAGTTAACACAGAATTGGCCACAATGTAAACAGTCGATTCGATAAGCACAATCGACTAAATATTGGCCCACAATATCGCTATATATGGTTTTATATTGCCCAAAGTCGTCAATTTCAATTAAACTCGTACTTACTGTGGCGTATACGTAACATTTTCACACATCAGCTAATTTCCACTTGAACTTTGTCATTACACAAATGAGCCTCATTTAATATGTCATCCCTCAATAGGGACAATTAAAAATTGATTAGCTAACCACAAACCTATTCGCTAGATACGTTTACCCTTCATAGGTACACTGACGACACGCAGTGGGCGTCGGTACACGTACCATCGGCATAGACAAAAGTTTAATCAATTTGAAATCCCCACACATACGCACCACAAATGAATTCCAAATTCTACTTATAATAATAATCATAACCATAATACAATTTGTGTACTCTTGCGTAATATATTATTAATTTTGCAGTTACCCCGAAACGTGGACCACAAATCACGGGCGGCCAACCGCGCTACCAAATCGGAGACACCGTCCGAGTGAACTGTACATCGGCCCCATCGAAACCAGTCTGCCATCTCAGTTGGCTCATAAATGGTGTCCACGCCAATCGATCATTCCTTCGGCCGTATGACAACGTTATTGTCGGACGTGAGGGATTAGAGGTGGCAAGACTCGGCCTGGAATTTCGAGTACGTGGATGACATTTCAAGCACGGCGACATGAAGCTCAAGGTAGGTTGCAATACAGTTCAACCATGTCAGTGACGGAACACAACACCGCGGCAGTGCCTACCACTTATACACACACATACTCGACGCTCGACATCTGTATCGAATTGTTTGTGCCTGCACTGAACCAAATTTAGTAGTCATATTGATGAAAAAGCATGTAGATTTGAAGAAACGGTGATCAATATAAGGTCAACAACTCCTGTCCGTTGTTTTGAAGAAAATTTGTACTTTATAAGAAATATTGTCATTTTGATGAAATGCATAATATTTTTCGTTGTGGTGTTAAATCCACAAAAAAATGTCTAATTGAATAATTATTTCGTCAAATTCAATGGAATCCATTCTTCAAATTAACATAAATATTCCTTATTTTCAAAAATATTTTTCAAATTGAAAAAATAAATCTTCATTTTTACATAAACATTTCTTCAAATTAAAAAAAAAATCTTCAATTCTACGGACAGTACTCTTTAATTTAATGAACGCTTTTTCAATATAACGAAATGTTTTCTTCAAATTGAAAAAAAATCTTCTTCGTATTTATTCAAGCTGAATAATTTTTCATCAATTCTACGCATCTTTTTCTTCAATATGAAGCATAGTTTTCTTTAAATTAACTATTTTTCTTCGGTTTCGTGCTAATTTTTTTTTGTCAATCTGACAATTATTTTTTAAATTGATGAACTTTTTTTCTAAATTTCAAATATTCACGCCACATTATACAAATAAAACACAAATAAATATTTTCAATCTAAAAATATTTTTTATTGTTTATATTTAATAGATTTATAATAAGAGTATCTAAGATAATTGGAATAATCATAAATAATTATGAAACTTTAAGTTCACAATACGGATAAAAGATATAAATAATTAATTTATAATTTAAAGTTTTTAAATCAATTTAATAGGTAATAATAATAAGAATTAATAATAATAAAGTGATTAAGCTAAGTAAGCTGTTACCCGGTGGCCGTTCCACGCAGCACTATCTGAAATAAAAGAAAATCATACGGTATTGCACATATGTAGGTATATATTGTATTTATTGAATTGAATACGTTACCTAGTACGATACTATAACAGCGGCCAATGTGTGTCCGGAGAATGAGAATTTTTTTAATTTATTAATTATATTATAGTTCAACACGAACACGACAGGTACTATCCTCACTGCACCACTTCACTTACAAGAATAAAAGTTATCACTTCTAGGACAACAATAAACAAATACATTTTAATAAAACTTCTTCAAATTGATTAATTTTTTGCAATTTGAAGAAAACTTTTTCCTTCAGTTAAAGAAAATTATTCAAGTTGAAGATACTATAATGACAAATTTTAATAATTGTAAAAAAATGTCGGTACAAAGAAAATTTCGTCAAGTTGAAGAAAAAATTTCCATCATATAATGAAATTTATTCAATTTAAAGATATTACGAACAAATTTGTTTTAGATTGCAACGGTTTAATGGGTATTTCCCGGAGTGAGGGATAAACTCGGTCATAACATATTGAAGAAACTTCTTCAAATTGACCAATTTCGTCAATGTGAAGAACACTTTAGAGCATTTCAACAAATTTATTCAATTTGAAAAAAAAAAGTAAGATGTGGTAATAATACAAATTTTGCTGGCAATTTAAGGAAATGTGGAGCTAGATTCAACTACTAGATAGAGTTTGTAAAACTCAAATTCTGTGAATACTCCGTTCGACAAAAATAGAACAGCGATGAGTTTTTAAAACGTGATGTTTTTGCGGTTCTTAAGCACCTACACTGATAGGTGATGTGCATTGGTTGTCTTTATTGTAGGGCGTTTCGCTTATTACTTATGTAATAGATATAAGTTAGCGGTTAGTCTTCTGAGGGCGAACAGTTTTAGATTTAGCGTAGGACCTCCTGTTAGTCGAACTGTTTTGTAGGTAAAGGGAATGTGTTTAGGCCAAGCTCGATATATAAATGTAATGTTTGAGTCCTGATCTAACCTCCACATTATAGAAAAAGATTAGTCGCTTTTGGTTTTTTTTTCTGTAAATAATCGCCGTTAGTGTATCTCATGCGCATTAATCGCAATCGACATTTCTTTTTATTGTATAATGTAATTAAAATAAAATATATTTATTAAAGAAGTTAAAGAAGACGAAAGCTTATTTTTTGGAAAATGGCTTCAATGATTTCAACTGATATTAGAATAAGTGATGTATGTCATTCTTATAGATTCCCTCTATAATATTCTTCAGGAGGTGTGTTATAAAGATTTTCGCAATACAAATATATTTTTTTTTAAATCTCGACTTTCTCATAACTGCTAAACTGTTTTAAACTATTTCTTTTAAATTTAAGAACTGTTTAATTGATTTCTT
The DNA here is from genome assembly GCA_949126925.1 of Cheilosia vernalis. Taxonomy (NCBI): domain Eukaryota; kingdom Metazoa; phylum Arthropoda; class Insecta; order Diptera; family Syrphidae; genus Cheilosia; species Cheilosia vernalis. The sequence goes on from OX421362.1 coordinate 13,566,053, forward strand.
ATAAGCTTTGTGTAAAGTCCTACATACCTACATCTTAAAAAAACCCAAGAGCTTGTAAAACCAAGTAAGAAATACCATGATCGATTCTGGCTGCGAGTAAGATTTTTATTTGAGCAATCATAAATATAGTATATTTGCATTAATTGCAAACTGCTACAAGTGCAAAAAATTTAAAACAAATTATTAAAACAAAGAAAAAAATAACTTGCGTTTCAAGCAATAGGTACTTTTAAAAAAAAAAAAAAAAACGTCCCCACTCTCCCCTTTTTTTATACCAAAAATAAATGAAACAAAATCCGATGCGGGAAAAAGGCTTTTGAAGATATTTTATTTATCTTGAATATGTATCTCATCAATTAGACGAAATATTTGAAGAACAATTGTCAATTTGAATTGTTGATATATTTTGTCAATATGAAAATAAATTCATTCACTTGAATAATATAATAAATAGTATAGAATTTGATGAAACTTTACTGATTCTGAATATTTAATTTTCAATATGAAGAAACATTTAATGGAAAATTGTTAATTTGAATAAATGGTTCTTCTAAAAATTATCAACAAATTTTTGTCAATATCACATACAGGATACCGGTTTGTTAACGACTTCAGTTTGTCAATATGACAAAATTTCATTAGTTTGAATAAAATATGAAATCGGACAGCAGTTGAAGATATGTTATTTATTTTGAATATTATATCTTCAATAAGACGAAAAATTTGACGAAAAATTGTCGATCCGAATAATAAATTCTTCAATGATTAACAAAATATTTCCGTCAATATGAATACGCGATTTGGTTCAGTGTGGGTTAGAGGACCTACCGGCCAGGGTATATTGAATGAACCCCACGTATCCGCCCTGAGGGTGCAGACGGATGGTCTTACTCACCCACCCAGTAATCAATTAGAAGTGTATTAAGTGGATTTGGTTTCTTTATTTTCTCCGAGGTCCCTGTCATTTTGAGGAATTAACTTTGTCCTTCGGCAATAATACGAGCGAGAGAGTGTATAGTGTGTGGGGCTTGGTATGTGCTACACGACTTTATTGATTCTACGTGCACACGTTATTTGACAAAACAATGTTTTGAACTCGCCAGAAGCATCTGTCTCAGATTATCCTTTTGTTGTTTCAGTGTGTTGCAAAGATATCGTCGGTGTATTGGCAGAGCAACGAAGAGAGTGTAGAAAGTGACAAACACCAGAGGATACCAGTGCTTGAGTCAAGAGAAACAGTTGTGCCCAAATCTCGTCTGCTCGACAAAGCGCTCGAAGGTAAGTCAAAAAATTCCCTTAATCATTCAAAATGTCCCGCAGGACACTCAGTCCAGTGGTCAAGACTAAACAAACAAACACACACACACACACAGTTGACATGGCATTCACTTCTTCTCTTTGTTCTCTCTTTCGTCCGCAGACAAAAACATAAAAGAAAAAGGCAGCAGTAGTAGCAGCAGCAGTAATAGCGCCAGTAGTGCAAGTGGTCTATGTAGTTGGACTCCCCTACACTTAACAATCCAAGGGATGTCCTTTTACGCTCTGCCAATTTTAATAGCCCTCTCACAGCATGACATTATGTCTTATCAATTAATTAGTCTCCATCGGAGATAACAATAAAAATGCTATCGATTCGATTTAAGTGAAATTTAATTGTAGCAAAATGGAGAAGGAGGTGGCACACACAAAAAAACACCCACACCCAGTAGAGTTTGTCAGGTGCCCCTTGAGATTACAGGATACCTGGTTAGGCAACAGAAGAACAAAATGAAAACTTTTTCAATTGTTTTTATTAACAATAGGATCAGTTGATTCGGGTGTATGTTTAAGTATAGAATAAGGATCGAAGGAGGTGATTAAAAGAGAACACTTGTGATGTATACACAGAAATAAGTATGTGCTAGGACGATTTAATTGATTTTTGAATGACATGGTGTACGGATGTGATAAATTAAGATTTTCCCCTGTAAATATATAATAAGAAGGTAGTAATTACGTTGACAGTATAAGGCGAGAATGTACTCGTATACGTAGGTATTTTCCTTAAACTTGAATTGTCCTTGTTGCAAGGCACTAAATGTAACTGTACGATTACGATCACCATACTTATTGAATTGGTAGGTGTATAGCTGCGACAGTTGATGACGCAGGTTGAAAAATTAATAGTGGATAGTGGCTTAAGGATTGGGTGAGAACTGCATTCAAAATTAATTCCAAACATCGAAACTAGTCAGTGAGAAGCCCTGAGAATCCGCGACTATTGAGGGCATTAACTAGTCGAAAAGCTAATAAATTTATCATCAGCGTTTGAGTAGGACTCTTCACATGCTGACGAGAGTTCTAAGATCGACTTTGACTGACTGAGCCAAGGGTTATACCTGCTCTCTTTCACAATTCCTGCAGATATAGTCTAGTCTTCTCTTTTACCATAGTAACAGGTCTACGGTCTTTTACGCTGAATATGCTGAGAGCTAAGCAGAAAAGTAAAAATCTTAAAAAAAAAACATTTTTCTCAAAAACATTGAGAGGAACGTTATTCCCGATTTTGAGAGGCTGTCTTCAACAAAATGCATGTTTATATGAGCGCCCACTGCTTTTAAACCCCTGTAACAGAAAAACTTATCTATACTTACAACAAAGCTCTGAACGCATTTTTGCGATGCGCAATGTAAGTACCTAAGATATAAATTTATAAGCTATAATATTGTTGATGAGGACTCTATTGAAATTTGCTTTAACAATTTACAAAGCCGTTCCTTACTGCCCACTACTTAACAACTACTGCCGACTAGCCTTAGGTATAACATTCAAATAGACCGCTAAGTATCTAATCCAACGACAACCTCAGTAGCAGTATCGTAAAACAATCTGCTATATCCTTTCCAGCTCAGTAAGGAAATACATTTACAAAACAGTTTGCAAAGAAAAACGTTCAATTTAAAAAATCGCCTGTCAAAAAATGATAATTGATCTTTCTCTACCTAGATAGCTATAAAATACTCCAAACTAATGTAAATAAAATAAAGCTCTGTTAAATTTTCTGTAGAAAATTAGAAAAATAAAAAAATATTTTTAAAGCTAACCAATGCATATAAATATCCGTGTACATAAACCTATAAAATAATTAGACAAAACATTGTAAAAAGAAAAATATTTATACTTATTAAAAGTAAACTGTTACCTAAGTAGAATGGCATATCTTACAAAAAAAGTTCTCCATGCTATTACAAAAAAAAAAAAAAAAAAACTGTTGAAAGAGTTAAATTAATATGAGTCAAGACATCAATTATTGAAATTATTATCCTAGATCTATATTGCATTTACTTGCTAAGTAAACTATCTGTGTAAGATCATTATGTCTAAGTGAAAATATAAAAAAAAAGTTTTAACTTTCTTTTTGTATAAAGTAAGCTATTAGCATAATATATTGTAAAAACATATCTACAATATTTAATAAGTTATTTTTTTCGGAATAAACTATAGGAACAAAATAAAAATATTGGTGTTTTTATTATAAGACTTTTGTAAGTGTTCTTGGTAGGCAAAATATTTACCACGTTTATTTGTCTATTGCACTGTTAATCATTTTAATCTTTTGGATACGTGGTCTGCTACTTTAGTAAGAAATTAGCCTCTGCCAATAAATAAGGCAAACTCAGAAAGGTGGCTTTTGGGTTGAAAAAAAAACTGAGCTCTTTTTTTTATAATTTAATAAATCTGCATAGCAATTTGCAATAGTCTTTATACAAATGATTTCGTCATCTTTCTAGGCCAATTTCAACAAATATTTATTTATATAAATATTTTTAAAAGCACTGCAATGATTTTTATTAAAACCGATTCAACGATTTTCAAAAAAGCTCTTACTTGAAATAGAATATGCCTCTCGAATTACATTCAGTTTATCTCAAAAATACAAGTTAATTATATTTTAATTACATTAACCAAAATCCAATAGCAACCTTTGCTAGTAGTGATGACTTATTACCGTCACCTTTTCAAGTAGGTAGATTAAAAGTTCACAAGGTCTTAACATAACCAGCATAAATTAAGGTTTAAGAGAGCTTTTATTTGGTTTCCACTGTCGTTACCTGGAAATTTTATCAACGAGGGCATTCATCGGAAATAGATTTTCAGGGAGATAAATAAGAATTTTGGATTCAGAATTTTCTCAGAAACATATTTTTAAAATAAACGAAAATTTCCAAGAAAACCTGGTTCAAAAATTCAAGAAAAGCTGTAAATTCGAGCCAGTATATCGTAACCTATTTATGAACACTTCTGGATATATAGCAACTCATTTAGAAAGATCCACCAGAACCACAAGTGAACCTTCTCTCGCTAAATGTGTATTTATCACGTAGGTGTGTTTAATTGAATTGGGATTCAATGGAATTGCATTTAGTAATTTAATTTAAAATCCAAATAATATATCTAAAAATGTAATCTTATACAGAGCAGTAGAGGTGTATTCATCAACTTAAAAAGTTTGGATAAAACGCAATCCAATTTTTATTTTTTTTATTTTCATCTGGGTTACAATTACGATCTAGTTCAATCAGCAGATAGGGTAGGTAGTCTAGTCTCTAGTGTGTAAGACCTTGCTTATGAATCTCACAGACTCAGGTTCAATTCCTGTTTAGAGCTAAAGTTCTTAATTTTAACCATTAAAACGTTAGACATAAGACCGCCAAAACATACAAACCGGATGGGTCATAAGGGTTATTTTATTCACTATTAATGCACATTCAATAGTTCACTACCCAGCTCCTGCCTAAAGAAGTATTCACTTCAAAAATAGTCTTGAATTGGATATTACCGAAAAACGGATCATGACTTTATTGTGGTACCAATGTAACATACTTCCACTATATCCTATATACTATTCCTATACTTTAAGCTTATTTCATTAGTTCTTTTGCTTCTAAACATTGGGGTAGGTATATGTAGTAATATTAAACACAACCAATTGATGTTGTTTCTATTGCTCTTAGTAAATTGACTACCTTATATTAATAAAATAAATTGAGCAAGCCAATTTGTTAAGTGGATTAAAAAACTCTACTCCCTTAGAATTACCCCTATAACTCTGTTGGAATCATGGAAACTGTTAAAAGAGCCAATTAGGTATTAAGGTTCTGTTTTTAACGAGAACGTTCCAACTTTTCCTTAATGGAATCTTTAAAAAATGGGATACTCATGTAATTGAGAAGTTCTTTCGAATGTAAAACTAGACACATTTTTAGCTTTGAAGCAAATAATTTATTTTATTAGAGAGTTGTTTAAATTGAAACGTTAGAAATTTTATTTTTACATCTTGATTAAGACGGAAAGGAAAGAAATAAAGTTTTCCCAAACATCCAGACTCCAATTGAGAACACCAAATTCTTCAGTTTTTTTTTTCAGATTGTAACGTACGTTCACGTTACGGAACGCAAGCGACTCCTTCTGCCATGTCAGCAAACACGCAGGCCGGTATTAACCTATACCTACGCGCAACTGAGTTGACCAACAACCAAACAAGAACAAAAAGGAAAGTCGAAATTCCTACGCTCCGCTACGCGAACCATACCCCATCCATCACTTAAACTACCCATATACCGCAAGGTCACAGGACCCCTACGGCAGTCCGGGCAGCATGACGGATGGGGTTGTCCAAGCCTCCTGCAACCAGGCATGACCGCTTCCTCCCGCGCTAGCCCTCGGTGGGTGGGGATCTTGTTGCAGGCCCTGGACTGGGGTTACCTCTAGTTTTACATGCCTGTTAATTCAAAAAAGATAGATCGTAAAAGATGTTGGACACGACCGGATTAAACCACTATCCCTAACAATAAAGATTGCGAGGCCCGAGTAGTGCGATCCGTTGAAATATTTACATCCACAGTGAAAAAGAAGAAAGTGGGGGAAGAAATAGGTGGAAGTAATCTTCCCCTGAGCTGACCCACCCCTACTTAGCACCAAGGCCAAGCTACCATGGTCGTCGTCACGCTCCTATTGAACGACGACCCCTAGAGTCCGAATATCCTACTAACTACTAAACTACAACCATGAACCGAACTGCGTAAAACCACCTCGGATCGTGTTCGCCCCCATGGCCGACATTCCCTTCAATGCTTCCCTATCCGCACATCTGGCGGCTGCTTCCGGAACCTAAACTAAATTCCAAAGCCAATGAACACACATGATTGTTCTTCTTCGTGAAGTTCACAAGCTTATTTTTATTCAAAACCAAAAGATCTTAAAACTAGTACTTAATTAAGGGGGTGGACGTTACAACACAAGTCAGTACAAGTGCGGACATACAAATCTTACTGTTGCCGCTCGATTACGTTATCATTTACAGCCAGAACAAAATTAACGAAAAACAATAACCCTTCGATGTTAGACGTAGAGACCAGAGCATGTACCCGTGGCCTATCTACTCGCGTAATGCAGCGTTGTGGGACGTGACTCGTTATTGCGTCCGCGTGTATATTAAAAGAAAATCAAGTTGATGCTTCCACGACGAAGATTATACGCTCACTTTCTCATTGGTGAGATTCCTCACAGAGTGTCACAAATGCTAACGACTAAATCACTGGCGCACCGATCCGAACCTAACCATACGTTATTTAGCTTTACTTTACAATGTATAAGCGACGACAAGACTAAACTGGGTCAATCGACACGACCACTCTCTAACGCTATAGCCTATCACAACTGGGCCAATACTACTTTTAATACACTTCGTTTCTTCCAAATGAGATTAATTAATTCCAAACTTACCCCGTTCTTTATTCAGGGGATAGCTACCTGAACGCGATCCGTGGTGAGGGACTGCAGTGCACCGCCTTTCCTTCCAGGATGTTATGCATAAGCTCTTTGATATGCTTTAATTCGCGGATCTATACCTTAGTGGAAGATAAAATCATTTGGAGAAGTATAAATGTTTACAACAAGAAATTTTATTGGACCCAAACTACTTAACTTAAAGTATATCGGTAGGCGCAGTGTTGACGAAGAGGTGAATTTCGATGAGGTGACTATCGTTGAGGTTGGTGTCTCGTCTCAAGCGAAGTCCGAAGGTTGGTGTATTCGATGGGGTGATGGTCTGTGGTGATGCTCGCTCCACCTACTGGAGGATGGATGCACGACTGCGTCTTAGCTCTGAGGTGTGGTGCTTCGCTAGTGCAACGACTGTGCTATGTGCTGCGCAATTTATATTATTTCGTGGGACGTTGGGGAATTTTTCCCTTTCAATGTTCTAAACGTTTTAACTATTTTTTTTTCTTTTTGTATCACGATTTCAGCGCACTTAACTGGGTGTCGATGAGGTTATCTTATGTTTTGTGGCGTCAGGAATTTTATTTCTTAGCGCGGGGTTGGATTTCGCGGAATTATTTTTGCCGAGTGGAATGGCGTAATGCACACTACCGACTCTCGATTTTGTTTCTTTCCCTTTTTGTGGGGGTGGTTTTATGTATCCACGAGGTATGGTTCCACACACGCGGTCGAGAAGTTTTTCCTCGCGATATATATATATATCGTGGGTTTTTTTTTTCTTTTATTCGCTTTTCTTAAAACAATGCGCGAAACGATTTGCGGGTATTTGATCGGCTTCACCGAACTCAAAATTCCCTCGCCGGCGAATCACAATCGCGATATTTAACTTTTAATTTGCGTTTTTGTTATTTTCGGTCGACACAATGGCCGCCTACTTATGATGCGCGAACAATGAAAACGTGGCAAAATGCCGAAATTAAAATGCGACCATGCGCTAGTGCCCTACCAACCAACCGAACCTGACTCTCGATACTGACTGACTAAAAATCCAAGCGAATCAACGCTGTACGTGGTTTACATCTAAGAGTTTTTCGTGTGGGGTGGTGTTGTCGTCTCGCTCGCACTTATGCGCTCGACTATGGCGTAAATTTTCAAAACGATATTGTGACGAATGGTATGTTCAGAAAAATCTGAAAACGATGTTAAAGCACAGGGGCGATTTTTCTACGTGTTATATGTAGATAAAGATAGAGGTTTGAATTAGATTCAACCGAGCATAGGGTGTTAAAGAAAAAAACCATAAACTAGGCGAAAAGTGGACGAAAAAACATGGCTGCCACTGGTAGTGCGGGTGCGTTTACACGTAAGCGTTTGCGAAAGTTGCAGCGCTTCTCAAACGAGGTGTTACTATAATTTTCTTCTGCACATGAGTGCAGCGTTTCCTACACAACTTGACATTTTCAGAGACTTGCGACTGCAAAAGGTCAAGAAAATGAAACCTGCTAAATCCTACCAAACGACCCACGCCCGAGACACAAGAATCTCATGTTCTACCGACTCTGAGCGGTCATCTGTTTCCTTACTACTTCACTATCCTACTGGGAATTCGTAACGTCTCACCTACCTTCCTGTAACTATCATTCAAAAATATCCTACGGCTATGTCTTACCGACGAAGATCTTTGCTGTGGGTTACACCTAGACTATGTCCGGTTGCATCGACTAACTCGTATAAGTTACTTCCGATAACCTTGCGAACTTTTGCCCGTATAAACTTCGGACAAAGCTTCGCGTTCCGGGATTTCGAGGCATTGCTGAGCACGAAATTGCGCCGGTACACAACGTCGCCCACCTTGTATTTCACCGATGAACTACGGGTGTTATAGGCACGTTCATGCCCGAGGTGTGCTTTCTCTAGAGATTGCTTAATATAAGAATGCAGAATGTTCATCCTCGCAGCTTTCGGCAGGATGTCTACTTCAGAATTATTCAGACCACCTAGCTTCCTTAACAAGCGGTAGTCGCTTGCGTGTTCCCATAACGGATGGAAGTTCACCTCTCGAGGGAAATGGAGACACTTCCGAGACTACATTGGGTGCTATCTGAAATAACTTCCAAAAATCGACCCCAAGGTACAAATCTTTGGTTAACGAAGGAACAACATAGAGGGTGATATCCTCAATCTGGTTTCTAAAGTGTATTTGGGTGTTCACCACGCCGATGATGTCTTGTTTGGTTCCGTCCGCAGTGGTAACAGCTGACGAAAACTTTCTGAGAGGGATTCCGTTGTTCTGCAAGAACGAAATGCCTCCTGCTCCTATACAACTAATGCACGCACCGCTGTCCAACAAGCCTAGCCACTCTCGGTCGAAAAGTTTGACCGTGACAAAAGGTCTTGGGTCCCCTGAGGATCCTAGCAAAGTTGTTGCCGCGATTGCGCGGTATTGCCGTTTCTTTCCCGCAAAGCGTTTCCTGACTTTAGCTATTTTCGGAGACAGGATTGGTGATCCGAAGATACGTTCTCTCGCTTGACGGTAATACGTTAGGCGTTGGTGGAAGGTCAACTTGGGCTCACTGGGTTTCTTGGCTGTTGAGGGTGTGCTAGCGGCTCCATCCACCCTATGGGCTTCCGGACGCTTTAGAATGGTTGGTGAGTTTGGATTTAGGTTTAAGCTGAGGGGTTTGCCGGGTTGACATCCCTCGAGCGAATCTCCCCGGTCGGCGGATTGCTCGGTTGGGCGTTTCCCGCGCATGTAGGACAACGAGGTGTCGTCGTGTTCTCACAACCGCATTTGTAACAGAACAGAGCTCTTTGAGGAATGGCACAATCGAAGAATGTGTGACCGAGTTCCTTGCAGTTCCAGCATTTCAGAACACTAGGGCTCCTTCGCCGGAAAGCAACTTCCTCAAGTTGTGCGGACGAGACGGGTGTATCGTAACCTTCCTCGACCTGTTCTACTTCACTGATATTCCGACGGGGCAAATACGTTTGAGGTATCCGCTGCCGCGGTGGATCGTGTTCCTTTACGAACTTCTCAATCGTACGACACACATGAACCATTTCAGGGATGTTGTGTGTGCTGAAAGTTATGAGGTGTTCTCCTATCCTACGGTTGGCGTTCTGTTTCAGAAATTCAATTATCTCACGATTGGACTTAGGGACTCGCAGTTTTGCGTTGAGGCGCATAAGGTCAGTGAAAAACGCGTCGAACGGTTCGTACAAACCCTGCCTCCGATCGGACATTCTTCGCGATAATTCGAAGTCAGTCTCCAAGCTGCGATACTGTTCTATCAAGGCGAGACGAAGTGTGGACCAATTCACGCCGGGATTACTCTTAAGGTACATCCAATACCATGTCTCAACTTGACCAGCGACAAAATGATGGAAATTGGCGACGACGTCACACCAAGTCACGTTATGGGATTCCTTTAATCTTCCAAGCCGGAAGAGGAAATCATCCACGGACATATGGGTGTTATCGAACCTGATTCCCCACTTGTGATAGTTGGGAAATCGGTTGAAGGAAGACGAGGGTGAAGACGTCTGAGCCGGCGGTTCCGGAGATGGAGTTGGTCCGCACAGATTCATTCTGCTAATTTGCTCTAAAAAGTTTTCCACGTTGCTACTTCGTGGCATGTTCACGGGGTATACCACAGGATTACCTGTCGGGGGAATATTCGGTGGCTCACTCGCCTGAAGTGGAGCTACCTCGGGTCGCCGATTTACGTCGTATTCTGCGTGAGCAGGTTGGGAGTTACGATCTGCGTTAGGTTCTTGGTGGTCGTTGTTCGCTGCGGAAGCTGGAGGTCGCATAGCAGCAGATACGGCTGCTTGAACCAACGAAGCGAGTTCGCGTTGGAGAGCAACACGACTTCGGTCGAGCTCTTCTCGCATGAACCGACGCTCGTCTGTCCGATTGAGACCGACGGTTGCCGTTACGACATCCTGAACATATTGTTCGAATTGTGCGCTTTCGTTAGCGTCCTGCGTTCCCGGTGCTGTTCGAGGTGCAGACGGGTTCGTGACTGATTGGTTATCTTGGGGATTTCCCGTGACTGTTGGTTGGCCAACCTCTTCGCTGGTTCCAACCATGTTCGGAAGAAGGCTCGGCTCTTCCGTAGTGGCCGGGATGTGCTTGCGCCCACTGCGCAGTGTGTAATCACTCTGAACTTCCCTTCGACTACTTTGGCCGAGATTGGACATTTTTACCACACAGCTGACTTGAAAACAATAATAATAAAAATACCAAAAAAAAAATAAAGATGGTGAATTCTACACGAATTCAGGGACTTCTAACCTAATGTAACACTAGATATACTATTGCTATACTGCTGAGTCGTATAGGGTAATATATGACTAAACTCAATACTAAAACTAAAGTGAATGTGTGGAAGGCTGGCTTAGCAATCGCTAGCACTGAACTTCCGACTAAATCTTACTCAAATCTAAACGTTGGAGTACGTTCAATGACTAAACTTCAAAACTAAACTTCTCAAACTACACTGTCTCTAAACTTAACTCAAACTTTCTCAATACTAAACTTTCTCAAAACTAAACTTTCTCAAAACTAAATCAAAACTAAACCAAAACTATATCAAAACTAAACTTAACATCAACCTGAAGGAATGTCGAACACATAGAGGACAAACACGAGAACACGAGGATAGATTCACACTTTCTATTCCACTGTGGCTACTGAAGAAGCGAAAACGCTTCTAGATGGATTAATGCTTTACAATCACTGCAGAATCGCAAGTGACATTAGAGTTGCTAAATTTCTGTGCTTTGCTATGGAACATGGTGAAGACAGCCTGAAGCAACGGACGTAAATGGAGACAAAGGTCGATCCAAATACCGGACTTAACAGAACTAACTTACCAAAGAAAAGCGAACTACACACCAGCCCTGAGTGCAAGCAACGGACGTAAGTGAGGAACAACTTCACCCACTTACCGGACATGAACTCGAAGGCTCAAATGCTGAAGATGGAAATGTGAAGAACTTATAAGCCCGAGCAACGGACGTAAATGGGGAACAAAGTCTACCCATCTACCGGACAAGGGACTTAAAGAACACTAAAGGATTACAAACTCCTACACCTATTTCCGCAAAACTAGATCTCAGACTTCAGCGTACAACAGACATGAATGGGGATGAAAATACACCCAAACACCGGTTACGTGAAACGAAAAAGAGTAAAGTCGAAAATGGTGAAAAACAAAAATTTTTTGTGTAAAAATTTTTGTAAATACTTCTGAATCATATCACTACTTCGGGCCCCACGTTGGGCGCCACCTGTAACGTACGTTCACGTTACGGAACGCAAGCGACTCCTTCTGCCATGTCAGCAAACACGCAGGCCGGTATTAACCTATACCTACGCGCAACTGAGTTGACCAACAACCAAACAAGAACAAAAAGGAAAGTCGAAATTCCTACGCTCCGCTACGCGAACCATACCCCATCCATCACTTAAACTACCCATATACCGCAAGGTCACAGGACCCCTACGGCAGTCCGGGCAGCATGACGGATGGGGTTGTCCAAGCCTCCTGCAACCAGGCATGACCGCTTCCTCCCGCGCTAGCCCTCGGTGGGTGGGGATCTTGTTGCAGGCCCTGGACTGGGGTTACCTCTAGTTTTACATGCCTGTTAATTCAAAAAAGATAGATCGTAAAAGATGTTGGACACGACCGGATTAAACCACTATCCCTAACAATAAAGATTGCGAGGCCCGAGTAGTGCGATCCGTTGAAATATTTACATCCACAGTGAAAAAGAAGAAAGTGGGGGAAGAAATAGGTGGAAGTAATCTTCCCCTGAGCTGACCCACCCCTACTTAGCACCAAGGCCAAGCTACCATGGTCGTCGTCACGCTCCTATTGAACGACGACCCCTAGAGTCCGAATATCCTACTAACTACTAAACTACAACCATGAACCGAACTGCGTAAAACCACCTCGGATCGTGTTCGCCCCCATGGCCGACATTCCCTTCAATGCTTCCCTATCCGCACATCTGGCGGCTGCTTCCGGAACCTAAACTAAATTCCAAAGCCAATGAACACACATGATTGTTCTTCTTCGTGAAGTTCACAAGCTTATTTTTATTCAAAACCAAAAGATCTTAAAACTAGTACTTAATTAAGGGGGTGGACGTTACAACACAAGTCAGTACAAGTGCGGACATACAAATCTTACTGTTGCCGCTCGATTACGTTATCATTTACAGCCAGAACAAAATTAACGAAAAACAATAACCCTTCGATGTTAGACGTAGAGACCAGAGCATGTACCCGTGGCCTATCTACTCGCGTAATGCAGCGTTGTGGGACGTGACTCGTTATTGCGTCCGCGTGTATATTAAAAGAAAATCAAGTTGATGCTTCCACGACGAAGATTATACGCTCACTTTCTCATTGGTGAGATTCCTCACAGAGTGTCACAAATGCTAACGACTAAATCACTGGCGCACCGATCCGAACCTAACCATACGTTATTTAGCTTTACTTTACAATGTATAAGCGACGACAAGACTAAACTGGGTCAATCGACACGACCACTCTCTAACGCTATAGCCTATCACAACTGGGCCAATACTACTTTTAATACACTTCGTTTCTTCCAAATGAGATTAATTAATTCCAAACTTACCCCGTTCTTTATTCAGGGGATAGCTACCTGAACGCGATCCGTGGTGAGGGACTGCAGTGCACCGCCTTTCCTTCCAGGATGTTATGCATAAGCTCTTTGATATGCTTTAATTCGCGGATCTATACCTTAGTGGAAGATAAAATCATTTGGAGAAGTATAAATGTTTACAACAAGAAATTTTATTGGACCCAAACTACTTAACTTAAAGTATATCGGTAGGCGCAGTGTTGACGAAGAGGTGAATTTCGATGAGGTGACTATCGTTGAGGTTGGTGTCTCGTCTCAAGCGAAGTCCGAAGGTTGGTGTATTCGATGGGGTGATGGTCTGTGGTGATGCTCGCTCCACCTACTGGAGGATGGATGCACGACTGCGTCTTAGCTCTGAGGTGTGGTGCTTCGCTAGTGCAACGACTGTGCTATGTGCTGCGCAATTTATATTATTTCGTGGGACGTTGGGGAATTTTTCCCTTTCAATGTTCTAAACGTTTTAACTATTTTTTTTTCTTTTTGTATCACGATTTCAGCGCACTTAACTGGGTGTCGATGAGGTTATCTTATGTTTTGTGGCGTCAGGAATTTTATTTCTTAGCGCGGGGTTGGATTTCGCGGAATTATTTTTGCCGAGTGGAATGGCGTAATGCACACTACCGACTCTCGATTTTGTTTCTTTCCCTTTTTGTGGGGGTGGTTTTATGTATCCACGAGGTATGGTTCCACACACGCGGTCGAGAAGTTTTTCCTCGCGATATATATATATATCGTGGGTTTTTTTTTTCTTTTATTCGCTTTTCTTAAAACAATGCGCGAAACGATTTGCGGGTATTTGATCGGCTTCACCGAACTCAAAATTCCCTCGCCGGCGAATCACAATCGCGATATTTAACTTTTAATTTGCGTTTTTGTTATTTTCGGTCGACACAATGGCCGCCTACTTATGATGCGCGAACAATGAAAACGTGGCAAAATGCCGAAATTAAAATGCGACCATGCGCTAGTGCCCTACCAACCAACCGAACCTGACTCTCGATACTGACTGACTAAAAATCCAAGCGAATCAACGCTGTACGTGGTTTACATCTAAGAGTTTTTCGTGTGGGGTGGTGTTGTCGTCTCGCTCGCACTTATGCGCTCGACTATGGCGTAAATTTTCAAAACGATATTGTGACGAATGGTATGTTCAGAAAAATCTGAAAACGATGTTAAAGCACAGGGGCGATTTTTCTACGTGTTATATGTAGATAAAGATAGAGGTTTGAATTAGATTCAACCGAGCATAGGGTGTTAAAGAAAAAAACCATAAACTAGGCGAAAAGTGGACGAAAAAACATGGCTGCCACTGGTAGTGCGGGTGCGTTTACACGTAAGCGTTTGCGAAAGTTGCAGCGCTTCTCAAACGAGGTGTTACTATAATTTTCTTCTGCACATGAGTGCAGCGTTTCCTACAAGATAATTACTTTGTCCTCCGAGGCTGTTTACAACTCCTATAACCAGTGTAACGCAGACTGCCTTTTCAGGTGCCCCCTTTAAGTATATGGGCAATACCGTCTTCACCATAAGGACACACGGGGCCCGTACCCAGGGCCCCCGTTCTCAGGGGGCCCCGAAGTACCGACAATTTCTCTCATACATTTAGTCTCAAAACATTTTTGTTTGGGGGAATCCCCGAATGATGTATAAAACTTTCAGCACAGAGAATAAAAATATACATATGTCTTATATGTCTTATTCCTGTACAAAAATTTGGTTCATATTTTTTCCTTGACAGACAAGGAGCCTTCAAAATAAGCGTTAGAATAAGGCTCTTGTTTTTTCTTGCACCTTTCACTTAGCTCCATTCATTTGTGTAGGCAAAGAGCTTTCATGCCTTATGCCTTTTACGGTTGGTCATGTTACCATGTGAGTTTATGACACAGCAAAAGCAAATAAAAATATAATTGCCGAATAATGGAAGCCGGTGGAGTGGGAAGAAGTATGGAGATATCGCTATATGCGATTCTCATACTGTAGCAGCAGCAGGCATAATCTTTAAGAATCACTTGATGCCATAAGAAATCAGTTTTTTCATGTAATTTCGTGATATGGAACGCCTTATTGTGCATGCCGGCATGCGTAAGGACAACGAAATGATAGGTAGGTAAACTTTATCGCTTCACTGCATTCTGTGATTGAAATTGATAGTGGATACGTGTCATTCGAGAGCAAAAGATAAAAATTCGGAGCCTAATTTTGCCTATAGTTGGCGCAACAGGTCTGTAGGGACCCTGGGGCTAGCTTCTAGCAACCATTCGTTTTGTGTGAGTTTATAATTTTTGGAAGGAATGGAAGGGATCTACAATTTTATGCCGATTCCAAACAGCCGATTGAGAAGGTCTTTCAAGACAGTTATACTCTCGGATGTTTGTCAGACGTTCGCGAGAGGTGGCGCAGTGAAAAAACCCTGAGTTGGAATTTGGGTTTTTTTTTTGAGGGATTCGAACATGGGGCCCCTCGCTTAGTAGTCCAACACACTAACCAATAAGCCACTGCGCCTACAAAAAAAAAGTACAAAGTGCAAAAAAAAAAAAAAAATGGAGTAATTTGTCAATTATGTGCATAGAAAGTTATATCCTTCAAAAAATGTACTTTAAGGATATAATAGAAGATTTTGCTCAACAGAAATCCCGAAAGAAACCGTTATCGTAATCATAACCTAAAAACCAGCAGCATTATAATATCATTAATGACATATTATATTATACTGTATTTGATTAATGATTACCTATAATAATTGGTCACACTTATTAACAAAATGTTATGACAATTCGCTTTTTTTACTTTCCAAAAGGGCCCCAAATTTTTGTGGGCCCCAGCCTAGGTTAAGACGGCCCTGTATATGGGTACCTACTCATCAACTACTCCGTACTTATTTTTTCTCCTCGGATTCACAATGGGATTATTGTCCCGGAGCGATTCCGACCATGCACAATTTTTCATAATGTGACCCCATCATTGATATCAAACGAAGAATCTGATCTGAAATTCCCTCGGGATATTAATGAAATAAAAAAGTCAAAATACACTGCCTCCACAATAATCAACGCGATTGATAGACTGTTTCAGATAAACAAAAAAAAAAAATGCGAACAACAGATAACTAGCCCTAGCCATCCTTTGCACAGACTTCTGCTACAAAGCATTCTGTCAGACAAAGTAATAAAAACCACAGAACGACAGACACAAACAATGGCTTGGCATTTCCATATTTCTTATCGGTCATCGGGGACCAAAATGTCGCCCAATTCCCATGCCAGGGGATTCCAATTAAATTGCACACACACAAAAAAGAGGAAACACAACGCAACGGCCGGTGGTGGACACAGGCCCAACTCAAACAATAATCATTTTTATTTATACATACACGACGAGTATATTTTCGACATTCAACACTGTGCCTCACAGGCACAGTCAGGACTCATCCCATGCTAACCAATAAAACTTGAATATATTGTGTATGCGCCTCAGTGTCATCCGTATTTAACATTATCGTCGATGATTTATACGCATGCAGTAATCATTTTTATTGTTAATATTCTGCAGCAGTGCTCTAGAAGGGGATCCTAGAGAGAGAGAGGGAGAGAGGCCGCTATTTAATATCAATATCCACTCCACACTTTTGTGGGTCTGGGTATATGCGTCCCGCAGAGGGTTCAAGGTAGGGTAAGTCCATTATGCCTCCGACCACCGACCGACTATGGATTGTTTTATTGTTGGCAATTTTTTGTTTGTCGCTTTTTTTTCCTTTTTTTTTTTGTTTTGTTATAAGTAATTTTGTTGATTTTATTATTTTGAACGTATATTTGCGACCGGTGGTGCAGCCATATTGCCAGTTGTCGGTTGCTGTTGCATCGTTGCATCAGACTGATATGTCAGCGTTCATTAAAAAAAGATTTTTTTTATAACAAATTGAAAAGAAAAAAGTACAAACACATATACTTTGCGGCATTTTTCGCATCAATTAACTGAGTGAAATAATGAGCAAAATTATGTGGGGTTGGTTTCTGTTTTTTTTGTTTTTTTTTTTGTTGTCTGTTGAGAGATGGTACGTGTGGGTTATGCGTGAAGGATATTCCCAGAGCGATACTCTTGCTTTATGTGGACTCTATTACATTCTGCTTGTGTCCGTTATTGTTTAATTTTTGTTTGTACTTAAATAATGGCATGGGGCTTTTGCGTAGTCATGAGGTGTCGGCTGTTGATGTTGCATTTATGATATTTTCTCTTCATGCGTCATCCATTTGACAGTGGGTATTTTTTGCAGAGCATAATGGATGGTAAAGTGCCTTTATTGTTTAATTTCGCAATCGGTTACCCGTAATTGCTGGGAATCTCTCATTAGTGATGGTTAATTTTGTATTGATTGATTTATAGACATAGTTGTGGGTCAAAGAGGGAAGAGTTTTTGGGTATGGGACACTAAGTAATTGTTTTGGGAATGGAATTAAATTCTGCAACAAATTTGATAGAGAAAACATTGGATGCAACTAAGAATGGTTAATAAGGTTAACATTTATTATTATTTTTTTAGTTTCAGAATGCCACACATTTATTTATCAAAAACCACTAAAGTTGTATTAATCATATTTTATTGAATACTCGTATAACTGCCATATTATTCACTCTGAGTGTAAATTAGGTTTAAGTTAACTTTACACCCTAATCCGTATTTTTTAAGCCCGAAAATGAAAATTTACATTTATTATATTCACTAAAAAACATCCACTGGATAAAGATGCATTTAAACGCTTATCTAAAACAGTTAAAAACGATTTAAAACTTCGTAATGACAAATTTGACACGCGGGTATTTTTTTTTAATCAATTACATTGATATTGATTTCATTTGCTGTGTTCCGAGTTGAATTTTTATTATATTACTTATGAATTTAGCCTCCAAAATGTTTCTTTTTTTAGCCGGATATATGTCTAAAAGACATCGTAATCACTGACGCAAGCAATCAATGATTCACCATCGGCGGTTCTTATTATTAAGAAATTTTTTGAGCTTTTCGCTACATCTTACATTCTATTTCAATTTTACTAAAGTACCTATTTCCTGAGCAAAAAAATGTCAATATTGTGAAACAGGGTTCTAGCCCGAGTTAAATTAAACAGGTCTCCACAGTGCAGCTTAAATTCAATCGGATTAAACGCCGACATGTTTGAAAAAAAAAACTGGTTTATGTTCGAGCTTAATGACTGTATATTATTGACTTGGGTTTAATTTTTGAAGCGAATAATATTCCCATAAGGGAAACAACCTCACATGTTCGATATATTTCAAAATAGTACAAATAGTCCTCAATATTAAGAAGTGGTACTTTGCGTACACGGGAAAGTTAAATCAGTACAATAGTAAGCCTTTCTCAAACAGTGCTTCGGACAGAGTTATTTTTCGCACTACAATTATGCTCTCAAGTATACTCGTCACTGTTTTAATAAAGACGCAATAAATTGCTGAATCGACAACACAAAATGATAGCTATTTGAACTCGATATGGCTCATCAGATAGTATGTGGGATTATAATAAAGTGAGCCAATCCCTAGTAGGTATTTTTTTTCAATTTACTTGTGTCCATGTGGGATATAGTTATGTTTGTACATTTGGAACACAAATATTTTATTTTATATTTATATTTTCAATAAAGTTTTCTGTTTATCCGCTACAAGTGGCTTTTGTACAATCTCAATAAAATATTATTTATTGATCATTAAGCGAAAATTAAACTGCTGCATGAAATACATTTCAAGTTTTATTGGAAATAAATTATAATCTGCAATCATCCGTTGTGTCGGTATTTTTGCGTGTTATAAGGGCTCAATTGAACTTTGATGGTGAAATTGTTTCAGGTTTTTTGTGTTAATTTCGATTATTGAGCGTTTTCTGTTCGGAACTTTATTTTGTATCTACTTACATAATATAGTTAACAGAATTTTCAATAGGTCAATAAAGTTAAAAAAATAATTTTCAATAGGTCAATGAGAGAGATGAAATATTTACGCATTTTAAGGGCGACTCTTTGCATACATTGAAATACAGAACGGTAAGCTTTAGCAGTCAAAATATTCGTAGTCTTCAAAATAAGTACACTGTTGGTGTACTAAATATGCGCTCGGCATATTGAAAAAATTAAATCAGTCAAATATGTAACTGGTCCTTAAATCGCAAGCCGATTTGGAACGAAATCCCAAGAGTCATTTTGGAAAAATATCAATCAAACACAAAGTCTCTCCTGCTCAGTGTAATCCCCAATCTCTACATCTTTTCTTTGACTTTTCACTCCTACTATGTCCGAAAATATGTCACGAAGCTTACTTCGCATTCATTTTCCTTTTCATCGCTTTCAAATTTTGTGCTAGAAATTTTACGGGTCGGTTGCTTTCTGTGAGACGCACTATCATTCCCGAATTAGGAGCGAAGGCAAGGGAAAACTTTCCACCCAAAAGACCCCATTCGATCTTGATTCCCTGTTCAGCATAAGGATGTGCGAATTGTCAACAGAAATTCGCTCGACCATAACAACCTATACACCCAGTAGACAGTCAGTGGTCATAGTAATTGCCTGGAATGCGCTCGTGTGAAACACATTTCTGTGAGGCGGATTAAATAGCCGTACATTCGTTACGCAGGAATTCACCAAGTTAAATCATTTAAATAGTTACTTTACACAGGACGATCAAATTTATCGTTCGCAATCAAATTTATCAAAAACTTGGAAGATTTCTCGAAAAAATCTTCTCAACTTGTGTTTTAAGTTTCTTATCGCTGAGGGAGTGAGAATATCAAATCTTCTTTACTTGGGTTTGCTTTCCTTTTTTCCTGTGCTGAGCAAAATCAAATTTCCTCAAAAAACTTACATTCGCATCTGTAGGAGTAATATACACCAGAGATACAGAGCCAGAAAGGACTGTACGCTGACGAGGAGCATTTAATGTAGAGCATCGTAGAAACCATTTGGTTGAGTTTATTTTCCCACCACATCGTCGTCGGCGGCGGCGGCGGAGAGTGCTACTGGTTTTCGGAAAGTTTCCTCTTCCACAAATACGCTAGGATGAGAACTCCTTTAAAAGTGGATTAAATCCTTTTAAATTTTTCTTAACTGAAATTCGATATGCATATAGTTGGATATAGTAGGTGCACGGGGTGGAGCAGCGTATACTATTGCATGCGACGGTGAGGGACTGCAGCAGTTTTTCCATCTGTAAGTGCGGATAAATATCCAGGATATCCTAGGGATTTTAGAACGACCACCGAAATAAGAGTTGATTTCCAGTCGAACAGTTTCTAAAAGTGAAGAATTCTCCAACGAGAAACTTAAGATACAGTTGGGCTAAGAAGGAAAAATAGAAAAAATGGGAGCAGCGGAAAAACGTCCACTTGGAATGGTGGAGAAGGGTTGCAAACCGCTTGAATTTGGGTGCCTAATTTAAAGTTTTGTTTATAGAAACTCCCTTTTAGTCACATTTGATCTCAATAATACGTGTGTGACATGTATAGCGACATCTGGTTGAGACCACAATGTCGTTCGATTTTACTCATATTCAAAGAGATGAAACAACCGACCGCTATGTATGGAAAAGTTCCTTCAATATTAGCTAAACAAAAAAATATTTAAAATATCTTCTTTAGCTTTGGGATGTCAACCTTATTTAGTTTGGAACGAATATTGAAGTTTCGGTCTTTCTCGGGTTCATATGTCTATCTATACCACTTTTAGCAAAATTAGTACCTACTTCGAACATGGTAAAAGTCTTTCACAGATAGCTGCGATAAACTAGACAAAAGATTAATTTTATAGCTGTACCTGTTCCGCGCAATTGTTTCTTTTTTAGTAAAATCATTCAACAATGTCATGCTTCCTGCAACACCTACTGTAGATAAATCAGAATTTCTGTACGTACATGTTCGTGTGCGTTTGAATTGCCCTGTTCCCCAAGCTATAACTATACCAAAGTGTAAAACAGTTCAGTAGATAGATACTCCAGGACTTATAAAACAAAACTAAAAAACAATTGCTCGAAAAGGAAATAGAGAAAAACAAATACAAAACTATGGTAGTGTGGTAGCAGTATTGGGTATGGCTAAACCGATGATGGAGCGACCAAGGTTAAGTGCGGAATTGAATTTCAAAACTTGTTTAAGGGAATTTCGTATTTTCCGCAAATCATTGGTGAAATTATTTTGTTGCAACTTTTCGCGGCTAACTCTCAACTGAAAGACTCGGACGCGTACCAGAAGTATGTACAGTGTACACTAGGGTGAAGTGTGTATTAGTTTCAGGGGTAATACCCCCATTTTCAAACGACACACGTGTTGGTGTACGAACTCAATTACCGTTCAATTGTGCATAAATAATAATCACAATTTCCCGTAGTACGTTGATTGATGTTGATAAAATAATAATTGAAGGTAAGATTAATAACAAGCTTTCCAAAGGCTTATAATGTTCACTTGTGTGTTGGTTGTAGTTCCTGTTGCAGCCTACCGTGAAATACATATCCTCAATTTTATTAATTTCATTTTCACTCCATTCTCTTTGGACGCAAACCTGATGAGCAATCGACAAATTACAAAATCAATACATCAATGTCCTGGAAGTTGATCAATTCTCTGTCGATAACGAATTTTGTGTGAGGCAAACCGAAAGAATTGCATATCATGGTAGTAGGTCGTGCGATCATCTATGGGTAAGGTATGTCGTTAGCTTTAGTTGTGAGAATTTTATTTATTTTCGGTTTCGTTTTTCGTTCCTTACAACAAGGAGGTAATTTTGTTTGTAATTGTTTGAACATAATAAGATTCATTTTTTGTTGCGGGCTTCAACTCAATAGGCGTTTTTTTATAGATAAGAGCTGAGCACTGAACTGAGCTCGAGCATTATTCACAATTAACGTAAGCTACTCGTATACTAAAGCAAGCAATCCGCTTGTTCGTATTTACTGACGTATGTCAAGAGCTGTAAATGGTGAAAATAATAGAGCAAGTTATTTTTATTTAGATAATTAAAATGAGGATACCTTTTGTTCAACCAGTGAGAACCCGACCGTAGGTGTAGGCAAAGGGAAAGGAACGCTTACTTTAATCTAAAAATAGAGCTTTGACCTATCATGGGTTTTGTGGTATAAATATTTAATTTTCACAGCAACCTTAGCGGAGTCTTGAAGGAAGGAGACATCAGGCTTCGATTTCTTTCAACAGAAACTGTTTATAAGGAAAATTATGAGAGCAGGTAGTTTCATTTAAGAGAGAGCGGGACCAGAAGTAATATTTTCGACTTAATCTGATGCTGCTCCTAAGATTTTGCAAACGAGTTACCCAAACCTGTTTTAAAATAAACGTCTATTTTTTAGCTCGAAAATTCAACACAAAGTATTTACAAGATGTCAAGATATCGCCATCCGTATTTAGAGTACTTATGCCTTTTTACCAGACTGTACAAAGGGAGGGTTATGTGGTTCGCGCGTATCCTATGTACGTTCCTACGGGACGCCCTGTAGCCCAAACGACTTGACCGATTTTAAAGAGTGGGTGTCATTAAATTGGTATTCTTCCCCGGAATGTCATAGGCTAAACACATTGTACAAATATTAATGAAAAAAAAAAAACAAAAAAAAACATTTTTTTTACACAAATGTCTGAGAGAAATGTCAAGATTTGCAATACACTAAACTGTGAAATAAATTACTTTCTGATGTATTCACAATTGCGGTTTTGTGAATTGTCTGCATTTAGCTATGAACTCATTTATTTTAAATTAAATATTATTATTTTTATTACATAAGCATATCGAACACTACAATATTGCGAAAAAGATTAAAGATTTTTGGTAAAGTGCTCCAGCCACACTCCTAAAACGCTGGCAAATAAATATAATGCACACCATTCACAAAAGAAACGGTTTAATATTTTTTTTTGTAAATCCGCATAATATATTTTTAAATTCTTTTATGGAAATTTACAGCCCGATTTTGGCAAACCTCACAAGTCACAAAACCCTCACAAGGTGAGGTGCAATTGATTTTGTGAGGTTTTCGTATTCTGTCCGCACACTCAAAACTTGTGAGGCTCACAAAAACAATCGAATTTGTGATCTCCTATGGAGCAGGTCACAAAATTCAAAACCAGTCATAACGGCTCACAAGTGAATCATTATTGCATTTGATGGTCCGAGTTCTCCATTTCCACACACTTTATGACCTTAACATGACATTTTGTGCATCATTTGTAACTATTTCGGGAAAAACAAATATTTGTATGAAAAAAAAACTAGGTAGGTGGGGAATCGGTTTGTGACAAATGTCGTTAATAATTTTCATCCTTCAGTTCTAATCATTTCTGTTTTCATATTTCACGTATTTTTCCCAAAATAATGTTATTTTATATATTTTTTCAAACTTCGTGAATCGTGTACAATACTTCGGTCTTTTGTTGAAAATTTTGTGCCAATTTAGAAGTGACCATGCTGAGGTAAATTTTTTGTGAGTTTTGTTGTTAGGGTTATCGTAGAACTCGGCAAATGTTATCGAATCACAACAAACCTCACAAGAGCTCGTGACTTGTGAGGGCTCACAACGGCAGAATCGGGATGTTGACTTTTTACATATTTTAAATCATTTGAAAAAATTATTGTAGTTGGCGTCGTACTTACTAATCAGAAATTTTAATCTTTAAATCATGCAGAAGCTCACAATTGCGGAGTTTGCATAAAAATATATTTTCTACAAAATCTTATTTTAAACGAAAAAGTTAATTTAAAAAACCAATAAACCCGACTGACTGTAAAAGCCAATCTAGCCACCGCACGTAACTACGAATTTTAACAATTGAGGTTGGTCTGGCCAGTCTCTTACTTCAGTTGCTTCATGAGCCGTTAGACCTTATAGTGCCCTACAATTAACATTGCAGTTTATACACAAAAGGTCGAAAGACTACAACAAAAATCTGCAAGCTTGTAGTAAATATAACCGGCTTTGTCGTAGTGGGGTTTTTTGATTTTTTAAATTAACCTTTTTATTAAATGTTTCCAACGATCTCTGTAGATCCCTGATTTCCATGACTTTAAACAACAGTAGCATGTACCCCATACCGATAATTGGAAGCAATTGGAAAACTTTCAAAGCAAATTTTTGCTCACTGCAGTTTAACGCTTCTGCACTGCAGCCTTGTAATTGATTCGGAAGAAATATTCTCCAAATATACAGGCAAGCATTTGTCATTTCTCATTAATTTCACCATTTCTTGCACATAAAATCCAATCGCTGATACCTCACTCTTGATCTGTTGTGCAATGTCCATTAAATCTCAGCAGAGATACTCAAATTAATGTTCCAACATACCATCTGGCACAATTGTTTCACTTGCACGTAACACCACCCTCCGGAGAATGCACAACGAAAACTTTGAAGGATTAACTTGAAAATCATTGGACAAGAAGCGACTTCAAAATACCGACATTATCGCCGCAACGAAAAGTTAACAATACAAACATCGCAAAGCTTACCATATCACGCGTAGGTATATACGAACATCGTCTCAGACACATGGACATGTGCAAGAAAGTTCGGGTGTGGCACTGCCACTGCACCACCGAATCGCTGTAAATTGCAACCACCATCTCGCACTCTGTGGGAGGATAATTTATCCTAGATTTCGAGGCGAGTGTCACTGGCAAAAGTACGACCAACGCATGCATTATGGTAGTTCATATGGAGTTTCTCCAGAAGTCCTTCTTCGTGCATATATATATGCACGAGATAAAATGAAATTAATGTATGACGAAACTTTGTTTTGCTACAACCACGACCCACGAGTATGAAAGGAATAGTTACACGGGTGTTAGTGTGTACTTTTGCACTGACGCACACGATTAGCAACCACATGCGAGCACGTCAAAGAAGGGCGTATATAGCATCGTTATCTGCTGGAAAGTGTTATGAATGATGTTTCACGCGCAAATGGACAATATTTGTGGAAGTCATCGCGTGTCCTGTCATTTGTCTAGGTGGGAATATGAATGCGGTTATGTTGGGATTAGGATGGTTTGCATGGGAAAAAACCGGCATTACTCATACTCACACTTCGCAGTCGTACGACTGCGAGCGAATGAGTAATTTACCGAAAAAAGACCTCCCACCACCAGCACCAGTGTGCAGTTTTATCATGCAGAGTCTTTTATTCGTGGAAATCTTGTACAAATATTGCGCCATCAAAGTTGTGCTCCTTGAGAGGATGAAAAATAAGGGAAGAACTCAAGTGTTGCCCGCCTCGGGGCATAGCCGGCAACTTTGCTGATTTGAGTGGATGGTATAATCCTTGCTTTTGATCGTAGGTACTTTGGTAAGCTTTGGTAGAGAACAAACATTGCATGCTTAAGTTCGCTGACGACACGTGACGTGTCAGTGATGTGCATTAAATGCTTTTAGAATGCGGCTCCCACCCACCACATACCACATCGCGGTGTACTCTCTCGTATTTTTACTGCATAAAATCACGTTCACATAGGTACATATGTGTGAGTTGCGCCACCTGTGAATATTCACACCGCCTCGGCTGTTTTATTTTATTCCCTTGCGGATGGCGGTGAAGGAGTTCATTTTAATTTCCCTGCCATGCAACTGCAATTTGGCCGCCAGGCTATTGTAAGAGTGTCGGGGTTATGTGCTGTACATTCTTATATGACTTCTCCACAGAAACAGGAAACTTTTCACATTTTAATCGCAATAAAACTCACACAAAGTACGAGTACATCTTGTCAGACAGAGTCTTGGGTGGTGTTTTGGATCAGCGTTTTTGCGCCAACAATGAAAAGTTAAGATGTGTCTTCGTGTATGCTGTGCTGTGCATATGTGCTCGCAATGGGAAAAAGGGACGGCGGAGCCACGCAAATTGTGGTTGATAAAGTTGTTAAGACAAATCACTTGGAACGTGTTGTGTCACGGGAAGAACATAATGAAACAATGTAGTGGGTTGTCAGAAAGTAATGGCATGGCAAGCGATAAAAAGGACGATGAAACTCGGATGGAAGTACACAGGTTTTCCAGTGCACTTGACTTTTAGTTTAGATCAGCGATTGATGGAACGAATTTGCATTTACCGCGGAGGCTTAGGGGTTGAGGTTTGAGCTCTTACAACAAACTATTGCCGGGTTGGATAGTGGGTCTTACAGCACTCGGTCAAGTTCAATAAATATTAGGGAAAACATAGGCTGACATGCAAAAAGTTCTCAAGATTAAGTTCACTCCCGTCCCTCTCCGATCGAAAACACTCAAAGAAAACTGACAATTCAAACACGCCATGCTTAGCCCCGTGGTATATTTACACAAACCTCCATCTATCGACTTACGTCAAAATAGGACTCAGCCTTGGGTATATAAAATTATATAGCATCCGCTACTTCATTTGCATTTGCCATTAACTAAGAAGAAAAAAAAAGTGTTGCTTCTCGAATCCTTTTCCTAACTTCGCCGAGTCCTCTGTAAACTTTAAAATCATGCCATAACCAATGTCAATCATTTTGTCCTTGGTATACGTGCAAATTCAAACAAACCTTACCTACCCCGTCTGTCCTTTGTGTGATTTCCTTTGAGATGTTCCTACACAATTATTGCTGACAACCGAGGCAAAGAAGGTCAGGGATTGAGCTGAGAGAAACTCTTCAACACCACATTTCACTTAAAAGGGAACCGCATACCCACAGTTTGATTTGTCTCACCCGCAAAATCATATACCCAACTCAACGGATGGCGAAGTGCCACTTGTCACATTTGAACTTTATTTGTGGCGATCAATATCTTCTTCAGAAAAGTCAATTCAAATTTACACAAAAAATTAATTGTCGGTCTTAGGACTTTGTCGCTTTCTTGACGCTTCCTTTGACTTGCTACAGCCTTTTTTACCCGACTGTTTCTATATGCTGAACTTCATGGCCTCGAATGGATTAACCAAAGTATACAAACAGCCAAACACCCGGCCGAGTATTTGTGTAGGGAAACTTTGCCATTGACGTATATTTATTCAAGAAAATACCAAACAAAAACACAAAGGACACTAAGAACCCTATCACTAAATGCTGTGTCCTCTTGTTTGTCCTGACCAGTGTCAAAAAGAAATACGATACCAGCAGTAAAATCTCCGAGATCTACATGAAGCCATCAAATCGCACACAAAACGCTGCTGGATGACGCCTGATGGCTGCAGAGTGAAGAGCCGAAGAACACTCTCTCCTGAGATGCGACCAACAAGGATACATAGAACCAACAACTTACCCAACCAACAACTACTCTGCTCAGTTAGCAGCAAGCTGAAAAGCAACAAATTGAGTTAATCCCAAATGATGTGTGTCCCATCTGTTTAAATGGACACTGCTCGTCCTCGTTCTATCGTTCCGCCGCCGCCGCTCCCCATCGTATCTGAAGGCTATTTATCTAGTGGAGTAGTGCGGCGTTGCAGGCGTTAGTGACACACAACACACATCTCCACTACAGTATTTGTCGTCGTAGAACCCTGACTGGGGCGGCTACATCGGCCATCAATTCGCTAGACAGACAGACGGACATTGATTAGAATCAAAGAATTTTATTTGTGACAATCAAGCGGGATGGGGTCCGGATTGCGACTTTAAAGCGCATACGATTGACCGTGTGTGTGTCCTTTGACACCCCCCCTCCCTTTGCTGTTATCACAAGAGCTGGCTACTCTATCGATTGTGCCTTATGTATTGATTTTGTGTCAAGATTGATTACCGAGATCCGAATTCGTCGGTCAATACGGATGGCAAGTTAGCTACATATTTGTCCCTGGTCAGAGTGTAGCACACTGATGGTCAGAGAAGGGTAAAACCAAAGCAAAAGCTTAGCTTCCAGTCGCCTCCTCATAAATATAAATTAAATGTCTTCCGAATTACGATTTTCACTATTGGAGTTGTGCCCGTGTATGGGTGCGATTGAGGCCAGTCCACAGTGAAGGGACATCGCTCAATGGACAATTATATGGTGGCACTTTTATGGAGGTAACATAATAAAACTTCTGACTTTTAGTTTCAGACTGGATTAACAATGGACCGGATCCGGAGCACGCCATATACATATATACGAGTGGGAGGGCGTCGAGGTATCCATATGTAGATAGGGATTTTCCTTTGAATAAAATCTTCTGCCGCAAGTAAAGAAATACACGTGCAAGTTCGTGTGTATATGTCAATCATGTTGTTGATGCTTTCAATTCAATTTGTGCGGTAATTTGATTGGTATTTTTGAAAGGGATACACATACGCACGGTGGGGTGAATCAAAAGGGAAACCTTTTTTTAATGATTTTCGGAGTGGGTTTCGGAGAGATTGGATTACGTTCTCGGATGTGTATGACAATATAATTTAATTACCTACTCTGGGTCGTGGCTCGTGGGCGACGAAAATATTTCCATTGAATCTTGTGGCTATATCTAAACGGGGAGGGTTTTAGTACCTGTTGTGGTTAGTATGACAACTTATTTTGATGACGTGCCTTAGTTATTATACTTCAATCAAGTCGCAATTCGAAATTCATTACGGAAATATTTTTCCATTACTGACGAATTTAGGATTAGTAAGGAATTAGAAGAAATTATTTTAAAAATAGATACTTCTCCAAGTCGTGCTTACGTCAGGGTCGGAGGAATTTCAGTAGGTGGAAAAAATACACGTTAAATAAATACCCGATCCTTTTTTTTAAATTTAAGAACACAACTTTATTCTTAAAAGTGCTGGAGACGATTGGATGGGTGTAAGTTATTAGTATTCTCACAACACAAACAAGATACATATACAATGATTATTTCATACAAAAATAGGAGGGGGAAGGAACCAAGGAAAAAAGAAAGACCGAATGGACATTGCCAGATACAAATTCATAGTGTTAAAGTTTTCTTTAATACCTAATTATTTTTCAACAGAAGGCGTAATGGTTAAAATTCAAACTTTCAGAATTTTAAACATTACGATTACTATTTTAAAGGAGTTGTTGTTTAGCAATCCTTACGCCTCAGAAAGGTTTGGTTAAACAAGGAAGTTTCGGTAACAAAAACGTTATATTGTACCGATCCATTACAAATCCAGCTACCACCCAAAAACAGACCAGACCAATCATCACCACATCCGCACCTGCCGCTGATCGCCAACACTAATCGCCGCTGATCGCCACCAATTATATGCCAGTATACCAACGAACGATGGGTGACCCAGTAGCCAGAACCGCCGACCACATAATTCTACTCTCAGAATTTGCCTTTTATTCAGGAAATTGGTATTGTGAAAATTCCGATGCACTCCTTTCCGTCTTTTCCTCTGTGGGCTTGTATTATGAGCAGTTCCGATCAACCACCGCCTTCTCTCTTCGCGGTTCTGTATTGTGTGTAATACCACAAAAACCGTAGTTAAGAATTAAGTATGGATTGTTGTCAAGGTAGTTTTAAGATTTGTTAAACTGGTTTGTTGAATAACAATAAGGTAAAGTGTACAACGCTCCAAAGTTTCTTTGGGGGCGACCCTGGACCCGACGAGTGTACCCCGGCCGAATATTGAAGTTTAAAGTTCAGATGCGTATACAAGTTTCAAAGACATTCCTTTACAATCTGCGTTCCAAATACATTTCGAAAGGAAAATGCTATGCTTGCCACATCAATCTCACGGAATGGAGTAGCAGAATTAATTACCAAGCTCGCGATGAAGCGCTTGCTTTATACTTCATCCAAGTCGCAAACGTATGAGTTCAAAAAAGTGAGCTGCGGATGTTTAAATATTGCATCTTTACAGCCATTGAAAGTTTAACTCACACCACATCTTGATTCTTAATTTTAATTCCGTAGATTGACATCTTCTGAAAGCATTTTTGACACATCAACTATGACCTGATTAGCTGCTTTCAACGCCATTTACTTCTACGGAGCTCCAAATAATCCGATTTGATGGTTTCTAACGATTGTCAGACCGAATACCGAGATATAAAACAAATTAAATCAATGTTGACAAGTTCATCCCAAATAACTGCACACATTCAGGCTGATTCGTGGTGTAAGGTCTCTCTAAACTGTAGACTAACAACACCCGCCAAGCTTGTGAGAAGAACAAAATCGAACTATTAACAGTAGGTTTTGTATGAAAGCTTAACCGTCATAAGTCCGTTAAATTGTGTCTCTTAACACAAGCCTTATTAACTCAGGAGAACATTTTGTTGTGCTTGTACTATTTTTTCAATAGAATCGAATTACCCACATCGCACAGCTTATTTTTTGGTAGTTCTTTGATTTCCTGACTTTGCTTCAAAGATTTCTTGAACCCAATGGGCCCATTCTTTTGCATATTAATGGGCGAGAATCCTTAATTCGTACATCTAACCAGCGGACCCCAGACTGCTTTGCATTCAATTCCAATATTTTCAAACTACAAACTTTGCTTCGTCGAGTCGAGGACTTCGATAAATGTTTATGGACGCAAAACGTCTTTAATCACAATGAATTTCAAAATTATCCCAAATTTTCCAAGCTTCACAGCGATATTCAAGATTTCGTTGTAAAAAGAAATCCACTAAGAATTTTCCATTTTTCCATTCGAACGCCATTCCAGAACAATTATTGCATACAAAAAATTAATCTCCGATGTTTCCAGCTACAAACAACTGAACAAAATTTGAGCCATTCCCAGCCGTTCTCAATTGATGAATTTCCATTGGTACATTTTTCACACCATTTTTATATGATTACTAATCCTTATTTTTGTTGGATCTGTACGCGGCCTGGGATTTTAATTGTGAATAAAAAACACAGAATTATTAAGGAATACGTGTATTTATTTCACTTACTAACCAGTGCTAGTGAATCATTCGGGTGGTTCTTCCCTCGGACAATCCGTTTTCCCTACCGGTGCGAAAATGTTCCCACTTGGGAAATTTTGAAAAAAAAAAGAAACACCTTATATTTTGAATATTTTTACAAACGGGAAATTATGGAGTATTGAAAAAGGGCAAGAGGAACTTGATTGGAAGAAGGAGAGTGCAAAAAATGAGGCTGAGGCAGTTACTCGTATTTGTCTTGTCAACTGAATAAGAAAGTTTAAATTGATATAAGCTTCAAATTGAAGTACAATTTATTTTTTGTAATTTAACCGAATTTCCTACAAAGTTGTACATTTCCCCCTTTTCCTACGAGATGGTTTCTTATCGTCAACATCTTTGCGAAATGGTAAAATTTCCACTAACACCTTACCTATCTGTATCTCCAGCCTTCAAGGCGGACACGAGTTTGAGTAATACCTCCAAATACTAAGGTTAGTAGGCCCGTAGAACCGTTTTCAATTTGTTTGTATTGATTTAGAAGTATGAATGAAATATCGAGTTTGACTTGCATGATGTTCAGTCACAATAAAAATAATTTCAATCAAATAGACACCCTAAATAAAAAACTAAAAAAAAAATAAATAACTACCAACCGCTTTATTTTGTTTCCTCCACAATTTTGAGACATAGATAAAATAACAACTCTACTTTAATATTCAATTCAATTCAATTCAATAAGTACCTATACGTGAAATCCAGTCGTATTATCTTATAGTCTCTCTAAGTCACAAGGGATTTTCTTCAGCCTCTACCCAATTCCGATTTTTTCCAAGACGAAAACATTCAAAGTGCTCTAACGAGCAACATTGTGTGGTTACCTCGGTAACACCCCCTTGCAGAATACCTCATTCTTATCGGTAATTCGCGGAAACACTTTTCCAACAAAAGTCACCACTCTCATAAAGCCCAATTAGCCGAAGCTCATCCGGTCTCATATTAGTGAAAACTTGAACACTGTTCCTGCCATCGGAAGTCGCACGTTATTACGAAAATTAACTCTTCTTCTCCCGAAGAGCCTGCAAAATCCTGTGAACCATGCACAAGCACATATCATTTTACTCCACAGCCGACTGACTGGATATACGAGTACCTACCTACGTGTACGAGTGCTTTTGCTGCAAATTATGACATTCATCCCATTTATGGACTCCGAAAGGACTAAATGAGGGGGGCGAGTGTTCAAGCAGAAAAGGAGGAAAAAAAAGGAAACAAGAAACTCACCGTCCAACATCTGCCCTCAGTCAAAAAATAAGCGACAACGAAGAGAACGCCATGTTCACCATGCATCCCAGAACGTATCCTTTCATGGATACTTAGCCCATTCACATTTGCAAGTGTGTAAATTATCCTGGATTTTCATTGCAATATTTAGTACTGCAGCAGCAGGATGCAGAAGCCCTGCAGCAGCATCGGGGCAAGGAAGAATGACAACAGAGAACGACTGATGCAGGAAGAGGAGAAGTCTCACTTCCACTCTACATAACGGTACTCATTCTCCGAACTCACTTGGCCCCGAAAAGTCGACGTGTGTGCTTAATGGAGCTCCAGCCTCCTCCGAAATGGCATAAAACTTTTCTCATTAACCTGGAGGAGAGGAGCAAAGTACGAACGAGGCAGAGTGGCTGGCTGGCTGGCTGGCTGGCGAAGTATCTGAACACCTCCAGGACACGAATTGCATATGTTGTTGCAGATTTCTGACAAAAGGATTGCCAAAGAAACCTGACGTGGTTGCTCCGGTTGCTGGTTATCTCCTCCGCCTCGTTCGCTTGGCAGCAAGTCTTGCTTCTAATCCCACCGTTTACTGTTTACAAATGAGCGTGTTTCCACCATAGGAGCGAATGAGTGAGCACAAGAGTGTGAAAGGACAATACACATGTGTGGCTATATGGGAGGAGGTAATAGACGTGGCACGTACGACACACCAGGTGAAGAGGTCTAATTTTATGTTTCCTGTTTTCGCCAGGTTTGCCGTCCTGGTCGTCGTTGCTGCTGCAGGATGGCTACGGAGATGATGACAATTCTTGAAATTGAAAATCCCATTGTCGGCAGGACTTCGGACGAATTTATGCCGAGAAGGTTAATTTGGCGGAAAAGCTATGACTTAGTGTGAGTGAGTAAAGAGGTCTATGCCAAGTAAATGCGACAAGCACTTTGCTTAACACCTGTTCTTTACTAATTTCCCCAAAATGACCCCGGCCGAATGTTCATTGTCTTCTATACACGAAGCTCATCTTAAGCCTGTGGCAGTAACATAACTTTTTTTTTTATCCCTCTTCCATGTGAACCTTCGCTGCCTCTCCTCTGTGTAATAAAGATCACTCCGCTTTGATTTTCCCTGAGGTTTTCATTTAACTTTTGCAATTTTCCATAGCCGCCACCCTCTCGAGGAAAAAAAGGATAAGCAGGAGCGCAACACTTGAAAGTGGCAATCAAAATGGTCGGATGTGTATATAGGTAGGTGTGTGCATGTGGGTTGACTTTTAATGCCGAAACTTTTCACTTGCGATGTGATGAGAAAAATGCGATCCCCGGCCGCTAAAAAGGACGAAGAAGGAATAACTTTGGCAGCATCCAATGCCTTCGGCGTGCGGCGGCGGTGATGGTGGTGGTGGCGGTGGTGGTCGTGGCAAACTTAATTGTGGAAGTTAATGTGAAACAAGGAGAAGCGCTGCCAACCATCTTCGAAATCTTTCATTTGTCTTAAGTAGATTTCAGTGCGCGCATTTCACACATGGCTGGCGTGAATGACTGCGGCGGAGGCAGGCATGTGGTGGTAGGCGGCGCGGCAGCTACAATGGATTCAACGAAAACCGCTTAAGCGATGTAATTTTATCTACGATTATGGCGGTGGAAGTGCGCTGAATTTTAATGCTGCAATTAATAAAGTTTATTGGGGCTAAGTCCAACTTAGGTTCCAACTTTTTCGATGTGGTATTCACTGATGATTGTGATTAAGACATGAATTGAACAGGAAAATGGCGAAGCTCGGCTGCTGTGCTATTAGGAGTTACTGCTTCAATTTGGTAAAACGGCGAAGTGAAGTCGGTCTTTCTTTGGAAAATTTTAAAAAATGCCTGCAAAAACGTTTGTATCTTAGAACCAAGCGATCTTAGCGATATATATGTACCGCTGGCGAAACAGGTCCATAGGGACCCTATGCCTAGCTTCTCACAACCATTCGTTTTGAGTGAGATTTAATTTTTGGAACGAATGGAAGGGATCTACAATCAATTTTACGCCGATTCCAAACGGTCGATTGAGAAGCTCTTTCAAGACAGTTCAGTTGTACTCTCGGATGTTTATCAGGCGTTCGCGAGAGGTGGTGTAGTGAAAAAATCCCGAGCTGGAATTTGGGTATTTGCGGGATTCGAATCTGGGACCCTCGCCTTGTACTTAGTCTTATACACTAACCACTAAGCCACTGCGGTATACTCTCAAGAAATTCATGCATTGGGTCATCTAGGCCTCCATTCCTTCACCCTATCAGTTAACAATATTGAATATTAACTTGTTTTTCAAAACAGCAATTCGACTGCCATCTCCCTTAACATAAGGTTCTGACATTATTTCTGTGGAGAACACTTTCTACTGGCACGATGTTATTATTATTACAGTTTAAATTGTCTTACAGCACTAGATACCTGGGCCTTAGGCTAAATTCTTTGAATATATTATCGAAAGGTGTATCAAAAGTTGCGAGAAGATTCCGAATCTGTTCTTACTTTCTGATTACGACATAACTTTTAGGCCTCTACCGAACCTTGGAGTATAGAGAAGAGGGAAGACTATTTTTCTATTTATTCAAAATATTATTGTTATTTAATAAATATATATATGTTAGAGTGATAACAAGTTCTTAAAAATAAAAAATAAAATAAACAAAGGATACCGTATTAAACGTATATGCGTTCTATTTCTCTTTTGATTTTCCTTATGCTATGAAGGGTATGATATAATCAAGGAAAGTTGACTATTTGTTAGTATGATCAGGTAAGCTGACAAAAGAGAAGAAGATAATGTTGTCTCTTTCTAAAGAGGGGAATCTGCGCTTTTGCGAGTCTTTTCTAGTATTGACTAGGACCAAAAGCAGTTACGCAGAATCCGCAGAGCTGGATAGTCGTGAATAATATTTAATATTTCATCGCGAATAATAATTAATATTTCATCAGAAGTGGGATAGACCCTACCGTAAAGCAAATTTAGTAAAAACAATAATAAATAAACATATTAAACATATTATATGTTTTCAAGCAAATGTGCTTATGGTTATATGCCTTGGCATATGTGAAATTTTTATAATTAAAGTTTTAGTGAAATTGTGCATATAAACTTGTTTAAAAAAAAAAAAAAAAAAATATATATCGGTTGTTGGTCGCTGTATTGGTGTACCCAAGTTGGAGCCTGTCCAGCGTGTAAGAGACTATCCTTATAGCGTTCGTGTGAGTGAGATACAGCTTTCGGTTCTGTATACAGACAGTGTTCATGAAACTGTACCCATCAATTTGTTTGAACAAAATAATATTAGTGTTGATCGTTGTATTAGTGTGTCTAAGTCGGAGCCTGCCTAGCGTGTAAGAGACTACACTACTACAGTAACAGTAACAAAATAATATTAGTGTTGATCGTTGTGTTAGTGTGCCTAAGTCGGAGCCTGCCTAGCGTGTAAGAGACTACACTACTACAGTAACAGTAACAAAATAATATTAGTGTTGATCGTTGTGTTAGTGTGTCTAAGTCGGAGCCTGCCTAGCGTGTAAGAGACTACACTACTACAGTAACAGTATTCGTGTGCCTGTGGTCTGGCTACCGGGTAACTTTGATTACTGACCGTTGGATTCAAACGGTGAGTGATTTTATTTTAATTAATTTTAATGGCTGAGGGATCGAGTATCGTTGGCACGGAAAGGGAGTCAGAAACAGGCGAGAGGATGTCTGAAACAAATGCAGGAGCAGGACCTAGTGCTCCGTCCACTGGAAGTAATTATCCACTCATTACGCTTGATGCACTTAACTCCATTATTAACGCCGCAGTGACAAAAACAGAACGTCATTCCACCGAATTTGCTGGATTCCCAGCCTACGATCCCGACCATTCAAGGGTAAACATAATACAGTGGTGTAAGGACGTGGACACTCGAATTGATAGGGATAAATTGAAGGATTTTGATGTCCTCCCTCGGGTGCAGATGGCCCTTATCGGTAGAGCTAAGTCCTGGTATGAAAAGTATGGATACCAGCACTACGCCTGGAGTGATTTACGTGCTTCAATTATTCATACTTTTTCAAGTGGATCAGATATTGTAAGACAGTTGAGACAGGTATCAAATATTGAAAGCAGCAACTTCGACACATATACGGACTTTGTTATGGAGAAGGTATCTCAGATTAGCCGCTTGCCTTTTGAGATACCTGAAGACAAAGTTATTCGAATAGTCATAGGGTGCATTGCAAACGTTGGCCTTCGAAATTCACTAACTTTTGTTATGCCACCCACTGTGCAAACTCTTATTGATCATCTGTCGTCTATAGTTGAATCTCCTCTGCACAAACGTGGATTTAACAATACTAGCTACAATAACAGAAATGACATGACTGTTAAAGATCCTTCGATTTCCAAGCGTGCTGATGGAGCAATGTTTGCCCCCAAACGCCCACGCTTAGCTGCAAACAAGAAGTGTTTTGGTTGCGGTAAAATAGGGCATATCAAAGCAAATTGTTCACAGTCACCCACATCACAGACAACACAGAATATTAGTAATTCAGCGGAACAAAAAACAATTTCAAACATTTGTGATTTCTGTGGCAAAGCGGGACACGAAGAGAATACCTGTTGGGCCAAACAACGGGCAGATAGGAAAAGAGTTAGCCTGTGCAGTAATACTGTGAAGTCCAGTGGTGATACCATTGTTGTTGTTGATGGTATTGTTTGTCGTTGCCTTCTTGATACCGGCTCAGATTGCTCCCTAATCAGAGCTGATACGGCTAAAAAACTGTGTGCAAGAACATCGACTCACTTTTTAACCGTTCAAGGTATTGGCTTGAGTTCCATTCTATTGACAAAGCAGACTGATCTATTAGTAGAATTTGAGGATTTAATAATTGAGGTTAACTTTCACATTATTGACTCAAATTACCTGAGCTGTGACATGTTAATAGGTCGTGACGTATTCAAAGACCCTGCCTTGGAAATAAAAGTTGATAGCACAGGATCCACAATCCGACGAAAACCAATAAGCCAATCCTTTGTCAATGTTGTTGAAACAACAAGAGTCCTAAACACGCCGGATGAATATAAAGAACAGGTTCATCATGTCGTCGATAAATATAGAGATTTTGTTGTTCAGGGGTATCCATCGGCAGTCGTATCGTCTGGAGAACTTAATATAAAACTGCAATCAAATTCCACCATTAATTATAGGCCTTACCGATTATCATTCTCGGAGCGCCAGGTTGTAAACGAAATCATAACTGATTTAAAAGCACACAACATTATACAGGATAGTCATTCACCTTTTGCTAGTCCGATTGTACTGGTTAGAAAGAAGAACGGCCAAAATCGTTTGTGTGTAGATTACAGGGCCCTTAATCGTATTACGGTAAAGGATCGTTTTCCATTGCCTAGAATCGAAGACCAGCTTGATAGATTATCTGGATATCGGTACTACACATCACTGGATATGGCTTCTGGTTTTTACCAGATTCCGGTAGCCGATAATGCAATAGAAAAAACAGCTTTCGTAACGCCGGACGGGCATTATGAGTATTTACGGATGCCCTTCGGCCTAGCAAACGCCCCCGCAGTGTTTCAAAGAGCTATTAACAAAGCGCTTGGCGATCTCAAGGATAACATTGCTCTTGTCTATCTAGACGATGTATTAATTCCATCAAAAACGATTTGTGAGGGTTTGGAAAGACTAGATACCGTCCTGAAAGCACTGACTGATTGTGGATTCTCTCTGAATGTCGACAAGTGTCATTTCCTTCAGACAAAAATAGAGTACCTGGGGCGTGAGATTAGTTTCGAAGGAATAAGGCCGGGAACATCCAAAGTAGATGCACTTGTTCGGGCACCTGTTCCGTCAAACATAAGAGAGATCCGTCAATTTATGGGGTTGGCGAACTACTTTCGTAGATTTATCCCCGGGTTCGCAGCCAAAACAAATTGCATCACATCACTTACGAAACAAGGAGTAAAATTTCTATGGACTCAGGAGTGTGAGGAAGCCAGGCACTATATTATCAGTCAACTCACTAAAAAGCCAGTTTTAGTTATTTTTGATCCAACGCGGAAAACGGAGCTTCATACCGATGCGAGTTCGATTGGTTTTGGTGCAATATTGATGCAAGCAATAGACGGACAGCGCCATGTAATTGCTTATTACAGTCAAGCTACAAAACCCTATGAAACCAGGTATCATAGCTACGAACTAGAGACGTTAGCAGTCGTCAACTCCGTCAAACATTTTCGTACCTATTTGCTTGGTATCAAATTCGTTATAGTTACGGACTGTAACGCTTTGAGGTCGACAAAGGAAAAAAAGGATATTTTACCTAGAGTAGCCAGATGGTGGATTTATCTCCAGGACTTTGAGTTCGAAATCCAGTACCGCAAGGGGAAGGTTATGCAACATGCTGACTATTTCAGTCGAAACCCACCAGTACGAACTTGCCATCAATTGAACAGTCTGTCTGAAAACTGGCTTAACATCGAACAAAATATGAATCAAGAGGTTCTGGAAATTATTGATCAAATTCATGCTGGCGACACAGATGCAAATGTTCGCTATTCACTTAAACATGGTCTGCTTTATCGGAATACTGAAGAAGGTAAAAAATTGTATATCCCGAAACAATGCCGTTTGTCGTTGATGAGACGTTGTCATGAGGACAATTGTCATATCGGATGGGAGAAGACGCTAGCAAAAATGAGACAATACTTTTGGATGCCTTCCATGACAAGAAATGTAAAAAAATTTGTGGAATCCTGTCTTATTTGCCTGGTTGCGAAAAGACCGTCGGGAAAGAAGCAATCCGAGTTGCATCCTATCGATAAATTGCCGATACCGTTTCACACCATACACATCGACTGTATGGGTCCATTCAAAGGGGATGCAAGAACCGATAATCGGTACATCCTAATTATCGTTGATTCTTTCACGAAATTTGTGATCTTATCACCGTGCAAATCACTACAAGCTACTGAAACCATACGCTTAATGAATGATTTTGTGACATTATTCGGTGTGCCCTGTCGTATCATCAGTGATAAGGGAACTAATTTCACTAGTGGCGAATTCAAAGGGTTTTGTGGGGTATATGGAATTCACCACCATACAATTGCTCCTGGCACAAGCAGAGCTAACGGTCAGGTCGAGCGATTCGTGGATACCGTCGCTAACCTGTTGAGGACTAATTTAAATATTAATTTGGAATGGACTAGTTACGTTAGCCGAGTGCAACTGGCACTAAATACTACAGTTAATAAAACCACCGGACTTTCACCAATGAAAATACTAACCGGTGTTGATGGCCGCACGCCGGAGATTAGTGCCCTTCTAAGCCATTTAAATATAGAACCGATGTTTGACGATGTTGAGGCAATACGAGCCCTAGCTGCAAAACGAATAGACGAAAATGCCAAAAAAATGAAGATACGTTTTGACAAGGGGAAATGCAAACCGACAACACTCAAAATTGGTAATATGGTCTTGTATAAAAGTAATCAAATTCGAAAATCAAAACTAGATGTACACTTCCGAGGACCCTATGAGGTTGTGGGTATTCTACCCAATGATAGGTATAAACTTCTGAAGAGAAACAGCAGGACGATTATAGTAGCGGCTAGAGAACTGCTTCGTCCAATAGACGTTAGCAATACAGATTCTACCGTGGAAAATGTAAATGGTAGGCATATACTTCTCGGATATATTTCATAAAATATTTGGTAGTCTTGAGATGTGATTCTCTGATGGGACTGATTTCATAAAATATTTTGGTTGTCTTGAGATGTGATTCTCTGATGGGACTGATTTCATAAAATATTTTGGTTGTCTTGAGATGTGATTCTCTGATGGGACTGATTTCATAAAATATTTTGGTAGTCTTGAGATGTGATTCTCTGATGGGACTGATTTCATAAAATATTTTGGTAGTCTTGAGATGTGATTCTCTGATGGGACTGATTTCATAAAATATTTTGATAGTCTTGAGATGTGATTCTCTGATGGCACTGATTTCATAAAATATTTTGGTAGTCTTGAGATGTGATTCTCTGATGGGACTGATTTCATAATTATTCTGATAAGCTTTGAGACATGATTCTATGATAGTTTTCGTTTGCTTACCTTTGTTTACAGAGACTATAGCAACTATCAAAGGACAAGCCACCGACAAACAGGGTGAAGAATTCATCGAGGGCGATGAAGAGGTCAGGATGGCCGTGTTAGAGTGATAACAAGTTCTTAAAAATAAAAAATAAAATAAACAAAGGATACCGTATTAAACGTATATGCGTTCTATTTCTCTTTTGATTTTCCTTATGCTATGAAGGGTATGATATAATCAAGGAAAGTTGACTATTTGTTAGTATGATCAGGTAAGCTGACAAAAGAGAAGAAGATAATGTTGTCTCTTTCTAAAGAGGGGAATCTGCGCTTTTGCGAGTCTTTTCTAGTATTGACTAGGACCAAAAGCAGTTACGCAGAATCCGCAGAGCTGGATAGTCGTGAATAATATTTAATATTTCATCGCGAATAATAATTAATATTTCATATATTTAAATATTATTTATTACTAAATAAAAGCAATACAAATTTATTGGCGTATAAACAAACAATTTCAAATTATTAATTTAAATGAATCAATATTAAGGCTTCAGAACATAGAATATAAATTTTGAAAAATTGGCTTTGTAATTAAAAGATGGCACCCTATTTGTAGATTTAATTTTATTTTGCAATGACTGGCTTCAGTCGTAGTTTTTATGCACCTTTCACTTCTGACATTCATTCCCAAAAATAATGTCAATGTAGTAAGAAGCATTAAATTACATTTTCAGGGGATTAAATATTCTATTAGAAACATAGCATCATTGAATTGCATATTTTTTTCACGGTTCCACGTTTCGGAGTAATATGACCCAAGTATATATTGACTCTGATTCAGCAAGAATTGTAATATGTTCTTCTAGATCCTCCTTGCGATAATGACGCCCATATTTTTGTTCTGAAACAAGGATTTGGTCTTTCCGTACGTCAAAGTAAATACTCTTAGAAATTGAATCATTGTATTGGCTTTTAAGACATTCTCTCGATTTGGAGAAAGCTCGGTGTGTTTTATTTTTATCAAAAGCCTTGTGTTAGTGTTATTTACGAGCCCAACATCCAGCAAAACTGTTGAAGTGACTGCTGCGGCTGATCGACCTGATCGTACCGATAGACTATATCGATCACAAATTCTTGCTACAGATGGTACAACCAGCAAACTGCACTAATCTGAAGACGTGGAAGGATCTCAAGAAGACGTTAAAGGTTCTGAAGAAAGTAGTAACCCTACTGCCTTTTTGCCCCTCCAAGTTATTGCACTAGGTATACGTTCTTTTCCATCTAGACGTTTTTGAATTTTTTGTGTCGCGACCTTATCAACACCACCGATCACGATTTTTTTGTGATTTCTTAAATACCCTTTCATTAACAAGCACTTTTTTTTTGTACAATAGCAGTTATCAAAGGAATAACATTTGCATGAAGCAATGTCAAACAATTTGTTACTGGAAATGAAGTCTTGTACCCTATTGTGGTAGTTTGCCTTTGTTATTTGCACTTGTGTATATTTTTAAGCTTGAACTACATCGAAACAAAAGAGGGAAAATGTACCAAAAAGTGAAAACCTAGAAATTCATTGAAAACACACGTATATTTACATGACATCTATGAACAAAATCTGAACTAAGGAAGCTCAGAGCCATTTGTGTTTACATTTCAAATTTCCGGAGCAATTATAAACAAATTTAGCCGAGTAAAGTGCAAAAAGAGCTTTTCCATTTGAAACTGACAGGAATTATATGATTGGAACGTGATCTACCGGCAAATCGCTAATGATTTCCTTGATTGTATTTGTTTGTAGAACTTTAGAAAACGTGAAAATTTTAAATTGAGAGAAAAGTATACAGAGTGTACTATAAGAAGAAGCAGTACATCCGTTTTTTCCCACGTTTTTGTACTTTTTCCCACTTTTGTTTCGAAGTATACACTTTTCAACGACCGGTAGAGGCCTAAAAGTAGCCTTGAATATTTTTTTGTAATTTTTCCTGTAATGAGATCTGCAATACGCAACTCTTGCGGAGGCTTTTGTTAAGACACAAAATTTTACGGGACACCCTATTGCGCATGTACGACAAATGAAGTAAACTGAGTCGACGACGTCGGAATAAAAATCGGTCGCTGATTACAGACAGAACTGCGATCATTGCTGTCCATGAAAGTGTCGCCGACTTCATACGCTGCTTACGTTACGTATACACCTCACTCACATTTTACTTCATGAAACGGAGTCACTAACCCACAAAGACGGCCGCCAAATTTCAGTGCATCTTCATATACTTAACCCTAATATTAACCCCATCCACATTTGTAGAAGAGTTACACCCCCATCACAAATCCTCCTTCACACCTATCTCTTACTGTGTTTTCCTGATCTGAATATAATAATGTGTTTAAAATTCAGCCAAAGTATCATCAGTAACCAGAGTCAGACCGAAACCAACATTTCTACGCCGCCCACATCATCGCATCCAGCACACAGAATGAGGAACTTTCTGTGTCGGCGGACCATATCTTTGTGCTGTTGCAAATTCAGGGCACTAAATGAAAATATGCTCGGGAATGCATACGAAATTCCAGCTCCAGATGTTGGTCATTTTCGTTTCATCCAGCACGCCCTACTACCGGTTGTAAATACACCAATGACACACACACACACACACTCCAAACACACAAACCCAGGTTAATGGAAGAACGAACGATGTCTGAAGGTTGCAAGGATATTATTTTCAACTGGCTAAAAAGGTGAATTTATGATACCTCTCTTCTTCTAACCCTAAAGTTTGTTCAGTGGTTGGAGCCCCACCGTCATTCCCGGAAAAGAGATGCAAATTCCGTGTTTCAGAGGTAAATATGCTCTGTTCCTACTTCCTAGCCTCTATTTGCCAGCTTCTGGTTGGGTTGGGTTGGAATGGTGGAATGGATCATGGGTACCTACCTAGAAACTTACTGCACGCCGACTATACCTAAATGACTGTTTACTTTTGCCAAGTCTAAAGAATGAAACAAAAACGAAAAGTGCATTCTGTTGAAATATTATTTATAGTCCCAAAAAAAACCCTCGTTCTTGTAAGCCCCTGATGGCCTAGAAAGAAAAGGTATCAAAATATGAGCTGGGTTTTCTTTACACTCATGTGTGTGGATACCTCCACATATTTTGGCAGAGTATTTAATTATATTTATGTGTGTGTGTAGAGGTCCAGTTTTGGCAGTACAAATGTTTGTATTTGTTTTTCCCTTATTCCGCACATCAATTATGAATTTCAATTTGGAAGTGCAAGGCATTCAGGTACGCGGTGGCACGGCAAACTGTACGTGGCAGTGGGCATATTGTTGAACTGAAGAAACCGAAACCAAGTCGCCATTAGATTGCGAAGTTGGTGGGATTCCACCTTATATTGAATTTAATTTTTAATTTGAACGCCACACTTTTCAGACAAAAATAAAACTGTCACGTGATAGTTTGTAGCTGGTGCTATTGAGAAGCTGCGGAGATATAGTGTTCCGATGTGATTTCTACCAAGTGCGGGGGTATATGACTCGTTGGATGCAAGAAACATGAACTTTACTGAAAAGGATTGTTGTTGAAAATCGAATAGCCCTAGGATCGTCGGATTCAAATTATTGCTTGTGTTCGACTAAACCCACCTATAAGCGTCAGAGACTAGAGATCCCTCTTACAAACACCATACCTTGCTTAGAAGTCCTTCATAGATCTAGAGGGCCGTTCCTCTAGAGACTTTTCCACCGGATCTGGTGCAACTTTTCCCAAAATCGTACTGTAAATCGTAATGTTTAAAGCGAGAATAAAACGTTAGTCACATAAGGACTGTGAGCAGAGAATAGCCAGGTGATACTAAACTTAATTTGGATTGTTCTTTAAGAAAAAAAGAGACTCAAAAGGTTTTTCCCGAGCAAAAATATTCTCATCCAAAAAATTTACTTGCTGGGGTACCTCAGGAGTCGATTCTTAGCCCTATACTGTTTTGTCTTTATATTTATGACCTTTATCGAGTGGACCGCAATGCATCTATATACACCTTTAGGATTGGTGGAAAATTTGGCGGATAGATTCAATTCAGATGTCTTCAATGGTTCAATGGTCCCTCAGTAA
This sequence comes from Cheilosia vernalis, assembly GCA_949126925.1. Taxonomy (NCBI): domain Eukaryota; kingdom Metazoa; phylum Arthropoda; class Insecta; order Diptera; family Syrphidae; genus Cheilosia; species Cheilosia vernalis. The sequence goes on from OX421362.1 coordinate 13,610,803, forward strand.
CGGCCAAATAGTCCAATCCCTAAATTTTTACTTTTTATTTTTGTATTTCATTAAATGTTATTTTCACTTAATGTTAACTATATTTTTATTTGTTGATGTACTATAAAACACAATTATTGTTTTTAATTGTAGGTACTTTACCAAATAAATTGAATTGAATTGACTTTCGCATTTAAATAAACGAAAGAAATACTGCGAAAACGAACATTTGTTTCATGTTACTTTTTGCTTTGTTTTCGCTCTTCTATTTGCAAAAGTTGATCATGCTGCGTAGTTTTAATTTTCTAAAGTTCGATGAACTTTTGTTTTTGACAGCACCACCTGCCATTTTGAATACACAGCTATTATGCAGTTGTAACAGCATAGTTCTGTTGTAGCTATTTATCTGTTAAATATATTTATTGCAAAAAATCTGAGACACGAGAATGAAAAATCGGGCATCAGATTCTGTAAGCCGAAACGTTCAAACGTTTTCGTGTACCTACACGAACGATTTACTTCTGCAACATAGAGCAAATCATTCGTGCACACGAACACGTTTGGCCGTTTTCGTTTTACAGAATCTGACCCCTGGTATTTTTAACTTTCTCCATTACGTAGTACCAGAAATATATTGTTTTCGTACAAAATTTCGAACGATTTTGACCAGAATGCAAACTTGGAATCAAATGAATGTTTCAAAACTATTGTGTCCTCAATTTTCGATTAGCTGAAGACTCTAAAAGTGAGTCAGACTCGCACTAAACGAAAAAGTTTCACGCGACTCAGTCGTGCATTTTATTTTCGTTTTGCACGAAAACGAAATCCTTCAAAAAAAAATATAGCTCTCGTTATTTGTCGCGTAAACGACAATTAGATCCGCTTTCGAACTCGCTTACATTAAGCAAAACAGAGCAAAGGGAAACGATTGAACGTTTTCATCTTACGGAATCCCTTTCCTGGTCTTCACCTTTCCTGGATGACTTGATCAAATTCGAAGTTTCGAAGATTTCAAGGGTGAAAGTAGCTTTTTTTGCTCTGTAAATATTTTCAAGCCCTATGACCAATCAAACAATCCTTTTCTATCAGGATCTAAGCCGATATTCGCTTCATTTCGGAGCCAAGGCGATCTTTTTTCCAAGTCTGTGTTAAATTCGAAATCATTTTCATGGCCGGATCAAGTCCGATATTCGAAATCAACCGATACCGAAATTATGCATATACTCAAGTGCAGCACGTGCCTGTGAATTATTATTAGCTCGTTTGAAATTTTCCTAAATAGATAAATTTTCCCTTGGCAACATTTGAAATAAGAGGCAGTGTAAAGTGTCGCAATCAATATTCATATACCGGAAACTTACGTGAACATTTTGTAAATTTGAAACTCCATATCAATTTGCTTGGGTGTAAACCAGTATACCCCCGTTTCACTTCCCCTTACCCTCAACACTTGTCAGTTACAGTTAATTGGCGTTACTTCGTGAAATACTAAAATACTTGCCTAGATTTCCCTTGGGAAGGTTTATTAAAAAAAAAAACAGAATTGTATTTTTCCCTGTTTGCCTGAAAGTCATTCCCAGTTTTCCCTAAACAAAATCCACCGAAAAAAAAGGCACACTACAGTTCCGATACGACTCCCCCTTTCTAAATGCGACGTCATAAATAATTGAGAGGGACTTTTATTAAAAACTCAACGCAGCTCTTATTTTACATTTACAAATGCATTCACTTTGCGCTGATGTTGCTCTAGCTCCCAGTTGTTATCCAGTTCTGGCTACTGGACAACTGCAACAACTACTTTATCCTGACGATACTAGTGTAGGTTCGGTATAGGTACTAGTGGACGGTCGGTCGCATGTCGAGTTAAGCGATGGAAAATTTATTGGTCAATGAAGTGTACCGGGTTTATATGGGTGGACTTGTCGGCCAATCAATAAATCAGAGCGGAGGATGAAAAATAAAAATAGCGAAATAATAATTCTATTTAGCTTTTTAAGAGGAGCGCCATGGAGGCACTTTACGCTTGTCCAGCAAAAGTTTCTGCGCAAAAGTTTTCTTCTGTTCTCTTTTTTTTTTGTCCCACCGCTGCTGGTGCTGTGTGGCTGTGTGTCGAGTTATTGGCGAAATATTTGCGAAAGCCATAAATCCTGTCAAAGGACATGAACGGGAATCAAATATGAAATGCTGTTAGATTGTAATTTGGTTTTAGAATTTATGGGCCTCTTTATGCTTGGCTAGCCGCCGCCGCTGCCATTGATGGAACTGGCAAAGCAAAAGCTGTTCACTGGATTTAGTTGGAATTAAAATGCAAATTGACAGTCTGGACAGTTTGGAGAGATATTTTGGGGATTTTTCTTCTTTTCTTTTTGTCCGAATTTTGATAAATATCCAAGCAAATGTAATTTGGACTGTCAAATTAGGAAATATTTATAATGCGACTGAAGTGGTGAGTGTACAAAAGTTTTTATTTCTTCATTTTTTGTGGAATGTATTTTGAAGGGTGGTCTTCGGTGCTAGTTATGTTCTGTAGAAGCAAAAGTGTCTAGCAAAGGGATTCGAGGCGTGTTAGTACCTAATAAATGTGAACCTGTACCTTCATTTAGGAACGTTTTCCATAGCAGAATATTCAACAAGAAATTGAAAACTATAGTTCAAATTGAAAAAAGTGATATTTTAAAGTGGTGTTGTCAGTTGGAAGAAAGGACGTTTTAATACAGGGAAAATTTATAGTTTATAGTGCGCCGTACTAATAACCCATCTTAGTCTCGACGTTAAATTTACGGAAGCTCACAACTGCAATATTTGTATGGACAGTCTACTGTGAACTATTAAGGCTTAGAGACGGAACTAAAAACATGAGGAACTCCACCAAGTCATCAATCCCTACACTCGTCTCCAATGACACTCCAGCTGTCAGCTCATTAGATAAAGCAAATCTACTGGCTGCGCAATTCGCGGTGAACTCAAACATTCCGGATTGCGTTATGTCTCCACCAGGTGCTAGAGAGCGTAGAAGACTCCAGGGTAAAATACATATTCACACTCACACAGTGGCAAGAGTATTAAAAGATCTTAATATTCACAAATTCGCTGGTCCAGATGGTATATAGCCCCCATAATTCCGAAGAGGGTTGCTCCACGCTGGCAAATCCATTGCGTATGCTTTTACATCTGTCCTATTCTTCCGGACTTTTTCCGAGTAAGTGGACGACAGCATTTGTCAATCACGTCCCAAAAAATGACGATACTTGTTCTTACTTACGTCCATTCTTTCCAAGGTCATGTTAACGCCTATTAAATATCTGGAATCACGAAAACTTCCCAATGCAATACGGTTTTCGAATCAGCAGGTCCACTGGTGATAATGACCTATCTCGCCGAAAAGTGGAACCAATCTCTCCGCCACTCTGGTGAAACGAAAATTTTTGCGATTGATATTTCAAAAGCAATTGATAGAGTTTGGCATGAAGCTCTTTTGTCCAAAATGTGTGCCTTAGGGATCGACGAGTCTCTTCTTCAATGGATTAGAAACTACCTTTCTGGCCGTGCAATTCAAGTTGTGTTGGACGGTCTCAAGTCTGCAACTCACCTTATAATTGGTGGTGTTCCCCAAGGCTCTGTTTTATCTCCGACACTTTTTCTTATAGATATAAATGAGCTCTTGTCTGTCACTTCTAATCCAATACACTCTTCCGCTGATGATGGCAACCTCAGTTTTTCACATTCGTTCCTTGAGTTACGTTCTTGCTCTTCGGCCGTGTTAAACTCATTAAATATCGATCTTGACAGCATACTTCAATAGAATGGAATTTAATGCTTCCAAAACACAATGCTGTCTTCTATCATTGAAGCGTAACCTGAGCTCCCCGACATTATCCATGAATGACACTAGAATCGACGAAACCGAAAGACTCTCCATACTTGGCATGTGTTTTAACGGCAAACTCCGATGGAACGACCTCATATATGAAGTCGCCAAAAACGCTACGAAATGGCTTGGTTTCCTAAATCGATGCAAGAAGTAGTTTACACCCTCAGATTTAGCCTAATTTTACGAGGCCTTCGAATGTTCATCAGTTCTCCCTTAAGCCTACCTTCGGACGCACTGTAAAGTAAAGAGATTCTTTTATAAGTCGAACAACACGCACGTGGAATGCAGTGTCTCAAACGGTCTTCCCTTCTCATTACAACCTTCAACTATTTAAAGCCAATGTGCATCAGTAAATCTTCTCTATCCTTGTTGTATAAAAAAAAAGCTTATTGGTAAGGCCCATTGACAACTTCATCGTAATGCTGTTTTACTACCATCTCAAGGACTCGCCAAGTGTTGAGCCACGAACCAAATGTACCTACGACAGTTTACACTACTTTATTACAAATATTTGCATACTTTCAGGCAGATTTCCCATTGATGAGGAACAATAATCTCCTTCCTAGTACCTATTCGATTTGGTTGGCGGTTTACCTGACTGAAGAGAGAGCTAGGTTGTTGTGTAAAGACTTAGTGCTACTTTTCAGCGTCTCACGAGCTTTTGTAAATTCTTAACTAAAAGTCAGTAGCCGCTATCTATACTCGTCTTATGAACTCCATGTTTTCCACTCCAACATGTTTTCCTTCCTATTCGGAACGAGCATAACTTCGGGATCCGGGAACTCCTTCTGACTGTCTTCAGCTTCCTCGGTAAGTCATGTTTGCATACAAAACTTCTGTATTGAAACGTAGCTTTGATTCTTTGACAACGGCTAGATTACCTAACATTTCACAGCAGTGCAAAACGGATTAGTGTTGCATTAGGTAGTAAGATGAATAACATATCGCGCACACTTCGACGACCCACATTTTGACTCGCTTTGTTTCCATAATTCCCTGTTGGGAACTTTTTCACATTTTCGCTGCCAAAACTTCACCTCTATAGTCACGAAAGTCACTTTTTACGATTCCAATGGTCCTGCATTTTCCATAAAATATCAGAAGGCATTAATTTCCATTTCGTTCAAGGTAAGATGAGAAGCAAATCCCATTTCACTGGTTTTAGCCATAAATCATTTTTTCTGCTCCATTAGGGTTGTGCTCATTGGTATACGTTTTGGCTTATATTCCGGGAGGACTTCCCAAGGCAGACTTCCCAGATTAGGGCATGTATTGCATTCCCAGCGGAGATTCAGGGACACATTAGATATCGATCAGATGCCATTGTATCTATCTGTGGTATCTGTGCTATTTCCGATTGTGTATATGGTTTATACCATCATAGGTAGTCTATATGAACGTGGCAGTAATTTGGTTTCAGGTTGCACAACATGGTACGGAAGAGCTAAGAAAGCGTTGACTGTTCATCGTATGGTACCCTATGTCCTAGATTGCACACGAACTTTTTACGTAGTTCTCGGTCTTAAGATTTACAACCCAAAAGTAGATTGCTCACATTCCTATACACATCCTGTTCGTTTGAGTAGCGCGGTTCGAGTGCACGTACCCTATGACCATGTCCTAGAGTAATATAGTGTAGTGGTAGGTGAGAAACGGAGGACTCCCACATTGCTCGCATCATCACGATGCTCGCCGTGACTGCAAGAAGCAATGTGGCATTAGCAGGCGATAAATGGCACCTGTGACACTGTGACAGTGGAATTCACTCTCACACAACTCTATTTCGTCCTTTCGTCGCACTCTGCGACTACCCCACTCATTGCACTGCACCGACACTAATTCCACTGCTGTATCTTTGATGTGTTGTAGGTACAGAGTCAGACAAAAAAAAAAAAAAAAATTACCTAGAGAAGGACAAACCGACCCCGAAGATAGCTGTATAAACCGGATGCTATTAGGGCCACGAGACAAATTCGTTTTCTCATTCTTTTGTCAGCGTTCGTGGCTTTATTTTCATTCAACTTCCGCCGAAGGGGAGTTCGATAAATTATACTAGGGATAGGGCAGAACACCGCACGACCAGACAAACGCCACGGAGGTGAGTGAAGATGGAAGGACGCCGATGATAAGGATACACCGAGTACCTACCTATACTAGGTGATGTCGAGTTGATGTCTCCCCCGGGGCCATGGATTGCCTTCTTTACTTTTGCTTAAATTAAGGATGAAATATCTTGATCTAATGGCATCGACTACGTCTATACCACGGCTGGATGATGAGCAGAAATTGATGCGAACTTGTTGATTCTAGTCAGGTAAAAGTGTGACAAAAGCTGATGCTGGATGGCGGATTAACAAATCGTACAGGGCATTGATTTTTATTCCAAGCAGAAGGGAATTGATCTTCTTTTAAGCTGTTTGGATACTGCTGTGTGGGCCTGTGCAGTTGGCTTAAATTTTCAATTAAAAGCTTACGCGACTGCGACACACAAGGATAGAAATGATTTTGCAGCGCGCTTCGAATTGGATATTGTTTTAATTAATAATTGATTTTATTTGCGAATGACTTGAGCTGGTTTCGATTGGAGGTGTGAGGGTGAAATGAAACAGCAAATTCTTTTATTGAATTCGATTGTCCGCATCGCTAGGCAATTCAAATGAGTTGCAATAACTATCAACGGAACCAGTTGCTGTTTCCATTAGCGTTGTTGCAGGTAGCTATAAATCCTTTGGAGCATAATCAGCCTGCAACAAAAAAAAAAAACGAACCGATAATAAATTGACTTATGACTTAGCAAACGAAAAATGCGTAACGGACTCTACTATTTATTTTCAATAAAACACAGAACCTCTGATCTGCCCTCGTGTGGCCATTGAAAATTAACGGTTTCCACCATCGACATGCTTTTAAAGAGTCTTGGTCTTCGCCTTCGGTCGCAGCTATCTATTTAGGAGCGGTCGGTCAATGATGTTAATTGACGGTAAGTGGTGCAACACCGTTTGTGCAAAAATGTCACTTGGGAAACATTTGAGTTTTCTTCGAAATTCTTGAAAGACTTTCGCAAGCTCGCAAAAATTACAACTTCAATAAAAATCAGTATCTGATTTCTTTTAACTTGTACTGGGTGGTTAAAAAAATGTAACGTTGATGTTCTTTTCACGGAATGGAGATTTCTCCAAATAAAACTCGCCTATTTCGGTAGTATGTTATGATGAGCAGGACATCTATCTCCACATTATAATGAAACTGTAGGAATTTTCTTTGTTACCTAATGGCGTGAAAACTACTGCACAGATTTCGATGAAACTATTTTTAAATGTTCCTTAAGATTCTGAGAAGGACATAGGCTATTCCTTCCATTGCCATGCCTAAATTTTGGAGCTGTTTTTGATCAAAATGTGTTTTTTTCTGACTTCACTGGCTTTTAATAGCTATTACTCAAACAATTCTTAAAATGCAAACAAAATAAATTACTTGGGAGAGCCAACACTTTCATAGTTATTTCAAGCCATCAATCAGCTTGCTATGTCTTCTAGAAGCAGAGCTACAGCCTAAAATCTAACATGAAAAAAATAAATTTACTCTCTCAAATCGAACATTATCAGCAGCCGCCGTTCGTGATCGTTGTTCTGCTTTGGGCAGGTTGGGTGGCGCACATCGCCCAAGCACGTTCACATGAAAAAAAAAAAACTGCTTGATGTTTTCTCCAAATTGTGAAACGAAAGAGAAGTATGCGACATTGCGATGTGAATGCGTATGAAACAGCGACAATAAGTTTCTGAAGAAATGCGCAGGTGGCTGATGACGTACGCTGATGGACGCATGGTGGTGTATAAGAAATTGAGTTCAAGGCTTTTGTTTTAGTGGTTGTTTTGATATTAGGTACCCACGTTGATACCTTCAGTGAGGAAGTAGAACTTTAGTACTTTCGCTGTTGAATTTAGTTGTCTTAAATTGGTGTTTTAAGTAAATTGATTTTATTGATTTATTTTGTTCACATTGACAATGTTTACCGCTTCGTTTTAGCTAGAGGCTAGACTGTTGATTTAAAAAAAAAATATGCCGTTGAGAAAACGGTCAAATCTTTCTCAAAGCTCAACAAGATCTAGAAAAATGAGACGAGTTAGATCACAGAAAACGGATGAAAAATATAAAAAATATAATTATCATATGTATTGAAACTTAAGTATTATTATTTTTTTATTGGAAATTACACAGTCTCACGCCGCGTACGAAGTTGCGGGCATAGCTAGTGTGTCAAAATGAAGCACGATTAAATGTCTCAAAAATTATTCAACCCTGATAACTTAAGAAGAATCCTATCGTTTCTGGCAAAATATTTTATTGGAGGCACTTATCATCCGGCGTCAGCTGATATTAGGCGTTTATTTCGCGAAGGCACTTCAAATACAAATATAGGTATAATATGGTTGTGCGTACTAGAGAATCGAATACATAGAATAGAGAATGGAAAAGTCGATCCGTCTGCTGAAATACATAATTTTATAAATGTAGACTGTGGTAAGTGTAGTTTACACACATGCAGAAGCAGTTCTCACTTACATCAGGCCATTCAAACTGCAGCGTGCTTATTAAAATCAGCATTCAATTTTCTGCAACGCTGTAGCTGACAATGCGTTCTCGCCGAATCAACGCCAAACTCGTGCCAATTGCCGCAACTCCATCCGTACACATTCCGACATAAACAAAATCCAATCTCTTGGAGAGACATATTCCATTTAATTTGAAATAGACAGCTTGTTAATTGGTCTTAGGATATGGATTCCTCTCTCCTTCGTTTGAAAGCATAATATCTCATCAAATATCTCTCCGGGTGCACACCATTCATCTCGAACAATACATTAAGATCCTTCCGGACGCCCCCCCCCCCCGTATTTTCATTAAATCGCAACTCACATAGATGCCAATCAAGTCCACAAGTGGAAGGTGGCGATTAAATTAAATCGCAGAGGTACGACTATATGTACGTATACGCTATAGGAAGATGAGCAGACCCCGCAATTGCTTGAATTATTGTTCTTGCCGAACAATTGCTTAAGCGTTCGTTATAACTGAATACCTACTGTAATTAAATTATGCCTATACCTGTCAGAATCTGAAGGTGTCATCGCTCCTAAATATCCATCAGCTTAATAACAACAAATACAAATGCATCATCATCGTCGTCATCAATTCGAACCGAAAAGGACGACGGTGAGACACGTTTCCACCCACTCGCCGAAGGATTATACGTGACTGATGCAAATTGTAATTCCCCTTTGCCAACAACAACACAGTTCACATTGGTTCGACTTCCGGTCTTTGCCGCCCTGCCTAAGAAGAGTGTCATTAGGCCTCTAAATTATGAGATAATTACACGGCTCCCGATACCAAGTGACTTGCCATTGGAATCCACATGTACGTATGGTGTGCACCTAAGTTGACAAAAAAAAAAAAAAAAAAAAAAAAAAAAAAAAAAAATCTGAGAAGGAACATTTTCCGTGGTAGGAAAAACGGCAACATTTCTACTCGATAGGTGTGGTGGGGAGATCGGTGCGCTCTCAATGTGTTATTATGTCCTCGCGTCAGTGGAACGAGTGCGGTGTGTCTGTGTGTCTAACTAATTGAAATTAAAGGGCTGTGATTATTACTGCAAGGATTCCATCGACATTGGTCTTTTGCAACTGTGCGACGACAACGTTCGAATTATACGCTAACGCCGCCAACAACGCCGTGCCACAACGATGGTTGAAGAAAACTTTTCCTATTTGGTTTTGATTGCGCGGGTGCCAGTGGGTGGATCTTTATGCACGCGCGTCTATGAAGACGTTTGGTGATGGGTAAATTACTACCTTTATATGGTGTCGCCCCTGCGTTAGGCAGTCTGTGGTAGACATCACATCGTCGCTTGAAAGCAGGGCGGTACCAATTCTCTGTACAAGGAAGTTGGCAATTATGCAAATGAATTGGCAAATTTTGAAAATTTACATTATCCTTCCCAGTCGTGTCGTATAGTTTTTAGCGCTCGCTTGCAACGACGATTTTCTGAAGTTTTGTATGTTTGTAGGTTAAATCAAGTCGATCAATATAGGCGAGTTGATGGTGTGGTGGGGTTTTATCTTTTATGAAGAGATAGACGTTTTTTCCAAAAAGTGGTTTCCTTTCTACTTAACCTAATTCTGTAGGTATCGGGAAGGAGAATGGTATCAACCGGGGAAAAAATCTTCAAAAACCACCATTGAAACACAAATTTAAATTTTTAAACAAAAGTTTTTAGGGAATGCATTAAAAACTGCAATGGAAACATGTAAAAGAAAACATAAAAGAAGCTGGAAAAAGGGAGACAAAATTCAAATATCTAATAGTCCTTCAAAAAATGAGTCAAAAAATATTTCAAAAATCTGACATGGTAATAAACAACTCCCTAATAAATGGATCTTCCTTAATGGTTCAAATAAAATTTTAGCAAAATTGTACTATTGTTTTACGAGAAAAATCCAATCTTCCAAAAAAAAAAAAGTTTTTGCACTTTTATCGGAAAACGAAATAATGCAGTCTAAAAATATCGATTAGATTCACTTTTGAGATAATCCGAAAAAAGGCAACAAAAAACGCGAAAAGGGAAGTTCAAAAATAGCTGAGTCAAAAGCGTTAGAAAAGCTAAAATCATCTGCCAAAACCGACTATGTAGCTTGCCATTAGATTTATGTATTTGCTTAGGGCCAAATTGGTTCGTTTCCGGTTTGTTCCAGCACGCCGCTAGATGGCGCTGCTGATACCAGATTTTATTTTTAAGCATATCTACTGACTAAGCACCAAGCTGATTGAGTTAAAATTTGCTAGCATGCCAGCACTGGCCCAGACAGGACGCACGTAACAATGGAGGGAAAGTTATGAAATTTAGGACATTGATGTGCGTTGTTTGATCAAAGTATCGCGCTAAAGCCGCCTACATTTACAGAAAAACGGGGCGTGGTACCTTCTATGCAAAAAAAACTAGTTTAAAACGCTATATAGGTAGGTATAATTTGACATTTTGACAACATTCTAAGCGTTTTACAAAGTAATTACAGTAATATGGACAGAGGACGACCTATATAATCAACCAAAAAATCAAACATAACGCGTAATGCGTTGAAGATAATATTACGGCTACACTATATAATCTATTCATCCCATAAGAGCATTTGCATCCACTTTACTTAGTGACAAGCACATGAGCCCAAAAGACTAGCTCCCTGTGAGTATAAGTTTTCTGTTTTCCCCAAACAAAACGACACAAAACATTTCAATCGACACAACAGACACGTAGCTAGATAAAGAGATAAATAAATAAAATATAGAACAGGATGAGACGAATGAAGGCGAGGACAATAAATCAACCCCTTTTTGGGTCCGATGTGATTTATTGTTCCATTGGCAAAACATCGGAAAAGCTAACGTTCACCAGCGCAATTATTGAATTACTCCCCAACAACGGTGAATAATGGGTGACCGGGAATGTGTCATTGGATGACTCTCCACAAATTTCCCTGTCTGCCCCGTGATGCTGATAGTGGCAGGAATTCCGAAAGTGATCAAATGGCCTATAAATAATAAATACACTCTTTATCCTTAGATACTGTGTCCGACTAGACAAAGAGAACGAATAATGCTCCTCAGTAAGCAAGCCATACCTCGTGTTCCGGTATACAACACAATCAGGCTATATATGTATTATGTATGGCACTGTAAGGCAAGAAGCACACTAATTGCACACAAGTATCCTTTTTCCATATGCCCACGTGTGAGGACGATATATAGCTAGTAAAATTGTCTGAGAACATTATCCGTGCTCGTATTTCTTCTCTTCCGGCTCACACCATTTTGTCTCCTTGGAATACCTACTTGAGGCGATTATACCCGGTTGTAAGGTATTTAAGCATTAAAGCTTATACTACTTTTATTTTATCCCTTTTGCTTTTGCGAAAAAAGGATTTGCAAATCGTTAGTGATGAGCCGTTATCATGTTAAGAACTCGGCCATGGGTTTTGTTTCATTGGAATCCAGCACAGGGATTTGGATAGAGTGTCAGAGACTCTGAAAGTTGGAAAAAAAATTGCTTCGAGAGAAAGTACGATGACATTCGGAGTAAGTATTTCGCAATTACTTCGAAAATACTTCCCAATTATAATCCTGCATCCAGTAACTTCATCCACCGTATTTTCCGTCCGTATTTTAACTACGACCAAATTAACTCACACACAGAGCCCGCGGCTAAAGAACTTTGCACATTGAAATTTCCATCAAATATACCGAAATCGATCCTCCTCCTGTTCGTGTTTAATTAAAATTCCCAGCATGTGCTCGACATGGGCGGACCGCCTTCCAAGGGTAGTCTTTTCCCCGCCACCGTGAAAGCATTTTAACACTTTCGTTTTAAATTGTGCATCTGCAACGTTTTCTTCTCACACCGATAATTTTATATCTGCGCGCGATATCCTTGTTTGTGTTTTAGCACGACTCTTATTTTTCTCTGCTTGACCACATTTTTTTCCGGTCACTGACAATAAAAACGTATGTGGATGGGGACCAAAAATAGCAAAAGATAGCATGAGCTGTGTGTGTCACCCGCCGGAAGTTGTGTGTATTCGTAGTCCTTCCAGAATGCAACCGTGATATCTACTATTGGATGACCAGACAACTTCAAGAGGATTTGTTGCAGTGTATTGTATACCTATACTGATACTCCTATCGGCTCCTATTTTTCAGGGCTTCAGCTGATAACCACCTCTCATTTTTTTGTTTTCGTAGGTAGATGCCGAGAGCTTGAGGTCGTCGGGTTTTTTTATATTTTTGTCGCTCCCAGGCTAGCCGTAAAAATACGTTGGCGATTTTACTTTTACCAGTATGCAACGAGATGCAGTTTCGTATGTAGGGAACAAAATGAGATCCCCACGTTTTTAATATGACGGGGGAGAGCCAAATGAATTGGGCCATTCTTCATGTTCTTTGTCAGCTTGTATTGAAGGCAAATTGTGAATAATTTTTTGTGTCCATGTTGTATGAAACTAGCTAAATATTTACAGCTTTTTTCCGCCAAATTCATATTCAAATGATTTTTTTCAGAAATTCCCACAGAATAGCTATAGTTTTCGACATTTGTCCAACATTCTTAGATTGAACACTTATGCCCGACTGAAACTCAGAAGCTTTGTATACCTTCAATAATCCAAAATATATTCAGTTTTTCTTAACATTTATTAGTATAGGTACCTACCAATCAAATCAAGAACATTTCTGGTGCAAGCTAATTATTTTTTGTTTTGAATATATTGAACCGCTAATGATTTCTTAATACCTAATTCCTTAATTTCAGATAACAAAGATTAATGAAAACTTGGCTTAATAAAATAAGGCTACAAACAGGATTACATTTACCTAAAGGCAGCAAGATAAAAACTTTACGTCTAGTGCACACATACCGGGTGTGTTCTTTACCAAAAATAAATAAGTAAAAGTCCAACAAACAGCGGGGTCTAAATGATGCTTGAACAAAAAAGCCATACAGATCATAATAAGCATCCGTAAAATAGTTGTTAAAATACAAAATTCTGCTTCTATAGGTACCTACTAACAAAACTATTACGGAGACGAGCTAAAACGACTGAATCTTTGTTTCTTAATATCAGCTTCCATTTAAGAATTTACGAATTTTTTACACTCTACAGAAGCAAGTAAAAATTCGCAAACCGCAAGGCCCGAAAATGCTTGCTCTGATCAGTTGCAAATATTTTTGTAAAAACAGAAAATTATGTACTGACTAAAAATTAAGAAGAAAAACGGCGAATAGAGCTTTATTTCAGAAGAGTTGTTTAATTTAGACTTTATTCCTACAAAAAAAAGTTCCTTAAATTCAGATATATCTACTTATTCAACTAAAATCTGATTTTTAACCTCTTTTAGACAGTTGTTTCATAATCCAAACAGAGACCAACCCGGATGTGCTTACAAATATAAGTTTTGAATTTTTTCAGTAAAGTTGTGCCTATAAATGTTTTTTTGTCTGCCACAACAACAACTTTTGGAAAACCCTTTTTTTAACTATTGTATACCTAGGAGCAATATTTCAGAGGTGAACCATGTCATGCCATGATAAGAAGAGTTCTGACTTTTCTACACTTTATTTTGGATTGGAATTTTTTTCGGTTCTATAAACACAGACGTTTCGCTGGACATTCAACTGAAATGAGAATTACTGAACTGACTTACTGGTACTGGACTTACTACACCGACAATCAGATAACCAGGTTGATAGCTTTCCGAAGATGTTATGTTTGACATCGTTTCGTTAGTCCAACATTTGGCATTTTCCACAAACCAAAAGTCGTGCGCATAGGCTCAGTGATTAGTGTGTTGGAGTAGGTACGGAGCGAGGATCTCAGGTTCGATCCACTTAAAAACACAAAAAGCATTCTTTTCTCACATCACCGCCTTTTATGCGCACATCTGTACCTATAACAGCCATGAAAGAAAGACAGTTCGTATTAGCATTTGTCCCAAAAATAAGAACTCCCCCAAAAAGTAATGATTGTAAGAAACCAAGCCCAGCCTACATTTGTATGGACCCGTTGCGCCAACTATTTATTTTATTTAAAATCTGTCCCAAAAACCGAAAAAATAGCAGCTCTGCCTCTTGAAAGTGAGTTTGGCCAAAGTAGAAACCGAGGCAATATCAAAAGGGTGACAAACCCTGCATCCCAGGAATAATTTCCTTGAAGCTTAAACAGAAATACCATAAGTATATACAATGAAAGCAATCTATCGTAAAACGAACATAAAAAATTGCCACAAAAGGCTCTTCAACTATTATAGTTGCCCAATTTCTAACTATACAATACGTAGGTAGGTAGGTACATGACAGACATAAAATAATTAACCCTTTAGCCGTGGAATCGACTGAACTCGCAGCGATTGTTATTAATCATATTGCAAACAGATTATACCCGAAAACCGTTGGCCCACATAAGCAATATTGATTTCAACTGCAAATCCGTTTTCAAGGATAACGCCACCGGCACCATCTCGACCGCAGCACAACTTTCCGGCATAAATCCAACCACGGAATACGTAAAAACCAACAAACTCCTGTGAACCGCACCGCACAATGCAATATTTTTTATAGCCGCGAAGAAAATGTTTCAATCATTTGCAGAGCCGAAATCTGTAACAAACCCATGTGCATGGTTTCATGAAAGTATCTTCCTGCAGTTGTTCTTCCTTTCTACACCTTTTGCCAAACCAAATACACACACATATTTATAGACAAACGACATACGAGTACGAGCTGCCATTTTGCCCGCCACGACCGCCGGTGGGCTGGGTTATGCCCTCCCCATCTCTCTCTCTCTCTCTCTCTCTGTCTCGCTTCAAAATAATATTGAGTTTGGAAACCTTATATAATCCACAGGACTTATGTAGGATGTCCTGCAATGCTTCGGTTGTACGATGTAGCAGGTAGTGGTCGGCTGATTCGCTATATCGACGGTCCCGCACTTACTTACTACCGGCGATGTAGAACAGGTGTAATGCTCATTCGGCCGGTGCCAAGGTAGAAAATATTTTGATAAGACTCGCAAAGGTCTACGTGACTCTGGATAGGTATCTGACTTTACGACGTGGACTATACCCCCCGGAGAGTGGCATCATGTTGTATGGATGGTGGTTTTTGGCAGGATATCATGCCAGCACTTACAGTACAAGAGTACGTGAGTTGGGTGTCCGTCCGGTTCTTCTGTTATATGGTAACTGCTGCTACTGTTAGTGGGTGGTTGTCGTGGGTAAAGTGGTTACACGCTACGTCGGGATAATCTTTCTTTCTGGTCTCGGCGGAGAGTGTGTATCAGTTAGTGGCGGACGTTTTTCAACAGTCACTGTCGGAGATTTAGACAAACCGTGCTGGCCAGTGTACAGCACTGACCACCGAATTGAATGTTAAGCATTCGACGTGCTGGAACTTTTAATAAAGACCACTTGCGGTTGGTCAAAGAAAATTATGAAGCATTAACAGATGTGCGGAGAGATTAGATGCCGGCATCTGTAATTTAATGAGTGGATGTCGATAATTTTAAAATGAGTTATAGTCGGAGGGCAACAGATTGACATTTGCTGTAATAATTTCCAGGACGGTCAGTTGGGTTTTCAATGGCAAATGGCACACGAATGCAGTCGGTTGGGGTCGGCAAGAGGAGAGCGTTACTCTAGATGCGGTGCTTGGCCGAAGTTTGCTCCAAGTTCCGTGATTCAGTCGATGGTTAGTGTTGCTTCTTAACTACAATTGTTAACGCACTAACAAACAAATTAATCAAACATGGCAATCTGTCAAAGCAACAGACTTAGGGCACTTCCGTTTCGACTGGGATAGCCGTCGTTTGGGTTATCTTGGAACTCTCTGTTCTTACTTCATCCCTTGAATTCAGCAATCATTGTTAATCTAATCCGTGGAATAAAATATATTTTTACGTTATAAAATAAATTGTATCAAAACATTGATCGCGTCGTATTTATTTTATTAAAACACAAAAGTTAGAATCTGATTAATTTGTCAGTTGTGAGCAGGTTCTCTAGGATAACCGATTTCTAGTGCGATTTCTGGGAGCTTACGGTTGGATTTAAGTTTCCTTCTGTGAATTCGTTTGACCTGAGTTTAGCATCCCATCGTGTGCAATTGAAGCTATGTCCCTAACTAAGATTTTAAGACGTATCCACGCTATAGCATCAATAAGAGCGATAGGTGTCCTTATATCCGTATATGTTTGCCTTGCTAATTTACAGTCAGTGGCGGAAGATCCGAAAATATGGACGTTCCACTAAACGATTCTACATTTTCGAATATGCCAATGAACCCTTGTGAACGAAAAACAAGCTTGCATGGCTCTCCATGTGAATTAACGTGCTTGACAGTTTTTACGAAATTTTTAAAAGGTCATAATAAGTTCGCATAATCCTATGGTGTCGCTACTAGGCAAATGTGTAAGTCTCTGATGAAAAAGGTCCTTCAAGCTCACATTCCACCCAATTTTCCACAAGCCACTGAATCGTCGTAGTTGCGTAAATTCCTTTTAGCCGCTAAGAACTTTCCTTCGAGCTGGTGCAAACTTAAAATTAAAACTCTCCCCAAGCAGTTCAGCGAAAATCAAAAGATAATTAATTCCTAAGAATCTTCAACTCGCTCTTTGCCCACGCACTCAAATTCATAATGCAGAATACCAAACGAATAAGGAAGTGCTTCCCCCTCTTCCCCGTCTAGTTATTAAAAACTCATCCAAATATTATCAAAATTGTCCAATTCTGTCATCATCAAACCACAAAAAAAAACCCACCCACTGAAAAATATAATCACTTCGCGCCGCGACGACTCTTTACAGCTACGCGCCACAGTCTCTGCCCAATTAAAAAATTATTCAATGATCCTCAAAGCAAAGCAAAGTAAATGTAAATACGTGCAAATTGCGAAAGATGGTCTGTGCGTAGATGCTGAATGAGGAGGCTAAAATTAAGAGAAAGAAAAAAAAAAAAACGAAATCCTACCAAGCCACTGCTAATGAAATTTGCATTTTAATTTTTTCTCCTTTCGTATTCACGTAGGTATATCTCCTTTTTTCTTCACCTGGATGAGATGCTTTGGCAGGTGTGCGCCGTTGTTGAATTGAAAAACAACAAACCGCTACCGGTCGCTGGTGGGTGGCGCTCTGACTGGAAGTGTGAGATAATATTTATTTTTTTCCGGTGAAATTCACTTTGTTAGTTCTTGGCTTTGGTCCTCGTCAGCAGCTTTCGCCGGCTCTCGTCGCCGACCGCAACTTAATTACGGAATCTGCGGGTCCATCTAATTTAAAATCCATTAAAGGCGCTTTCGCTTTTCATTATGCATATCGGGCAAACAGAATAATTTAGGGCTGGTCGCGGATCTCAAATATGGATATGGTTTCGTCCTGTTGTTCTGTTTTTTTTTTTTTTTTTTTTTAGTTTTTTGCTTTAAATGGAAAAACATTGCAGACCGTCTGGGTTCTGGCTCGAATGTGTTTTTATTTAGTGGCCAACCTGCTTACCCAGTTTTGATTGTTTGGATTTTTGTTTTTAGAATAGGATAATGGGCAAACAACTCTATTTTTGCTGAGTCTTATAAGAGCGAAAAGTAAGTAGGTACGAGTAAATTGCGAAATAAATAAAGGTGGAGTTGAGTGCAGTCCGTGGACACTCTCCATTTACATGGCAGTAGCTCTTTCCTGTTATTGTTTTTCTGGTATGGAACAAAACAAATAGTATGCTATTTTTTAAACAATGAAACTGACGAGAGTGTCTGCTTGTTTCCGTCTTTATGTCAGTTCTTTCATTACGGGTCCATGATGAGTATATAGGTACAGGCAGCGATTATATGAAGAACGATGGATTTGATGCTGGGATAAGGTAGGTATAGTCGGTGACTATCTTTCTTGATGAACCCTTGGTACAGCCGACTAGAGATAAGGAAGATAGTTTTTCTTAAACCACGAGCCATGGAAATGTAAAAGCTGCATAAGATGAAACAAAATGGAGGCTAAGTGCAACCTCGGAGTTAAAATAATAGGGTGGACAATCTACTTGTTCTTATTTAATATTTCATATCTACTAATGCCTGATATCCGGCTCGAAGGACCAACAACGTTTGTTTTGTAAATGGTTTCATATATGAACCGCAACCGTTTCTTAAGCTCTACGCTGTTCAGATATTGTAGCTCATCAAACTCGAGCTCCGACTGATAGAGATAGCTCACTTTCTTAAATCTACAAAAGCCCTAAACCATTTCGAGGAACAAAAAGTACACGGAAAAAATTTTAAGATCAAATCAAGAAAAATGAGCGCAGAATCACGAAAAGTTTGTCTAGTTTTAGAGCTTAGCTCAGGATTTACTGATTCACGACTTCTTTTCGCAATTTTAGAAATTGTAAGAAGTGAAGATATTGACCCCCAAAAATCGTGAATCAACACTTCTCATTGTAAATAATGATCAAACGAGAAATACATATTGCCATAACCGATCGCAATTTTAAACAAGTAGTTCTAAATTTGATATTACTATGGTGGTGAATTGCAAAAACATTTCGCAATTTACCACTTCTCTGTAGTAAATTTGATTTCATCCCTTACCGAATTGCAACCATTTAGTCTTGAATTGCAACTCATTAGTGCTGATTTTCTACTTCTGTAGTTGCAATTTACAAATTCTTAATCGTAAATTACAACTTCTTTTTATCAATTTGCAATTCATATTTTGCAATTTGCAATTCATATTTTGCAATTTACGATTCTTGAGTAGTGATTTGAGGCATCACCGTCTTGAATTAAAAACGTTTTATCGTGAAATTAGAAAACTTTATTTTCAATTTACAACTTATATCTTGTGATTTACAATCAGAATTCATAGTCGTATTTTATATTTTTGTTTCCTCTTGATATCCTTGAGAATCATATGACGCCATATCGTCCGGAGACAACGGGATTTGTCTGGGGTGGTTTTTCTGTCTATGCTGAAATTGTTAATACACGCAAATTGTTTAGAAGAACTTGTATTGATACGAACCTTAAAAAACCTTTTCGACTGCACACTTTAATATCCATACCAATTTACTTCTTTTCTAATAGCGAGACATATCTTCATTCTGAAAAAAATAAAAATACAGATTTATATACCTACTTTAGTTTAATTTTTTTCCATTATTAAATAGGTACTTACATGATATATATTCCAGAATGCTTTATAATGGTTAGTACACTCACTATCACTGAGAACTAGTTATACTTAAAAAACGACTGCCTTAAGCAAAGATTAAATACCGACTGTCTTTCGCTGTCGCTGCCCATGATTGCAGCTGTCCAGCAAGCAGCAACACCACAAACATATTATGTATGTATATTGTATATTGATCCGATTTCGACCCATGGACTATATCGTTACTGTCGACTACCTGTGCATAAAAAAATTCACACGTTATGTAGTTAGTTTCCATGGAAATTACAAAAAATATTTTGCAATTTACGACTTCTCTACGTCAATTTACGTTTTCGATTTAAACGTGGTAAATTATTATAAGATTTTATTGATTCATCATTCAGAGGTGGTAAATCACCAAATATTTTTCGTAATTTTAGATTGCAAAGTGGTGTTTAAGAAATTTGAGTATTGAAGTGGTAAATTGCGCCAAACAATTTTGCAAATCACTACAAATAAAAGAAGCTCGAATTTATACTTTTAATCGCAAAATGCAACAAACAAAATTTGATATTTTTCGCCGTTTTCACTGACAAATTACAAATTTTTATATCAATTCAAGAAAAAATCGTTGTGATTTGCGAAAAATATACGATTCGTGAATTACAACTCAAAATGTTGCAATTGGTGATTTTCAATTCTTTCCGTGTATTCTCCTATATTCATGAGTGTGTAGTGTATGTAATTTATATGGCGGAGTTTCGACCTATCTTAAGGCTTGGAATACCAAAACAGTTCAAACATCTTGTGCTTTGCCAACGAGCATGAAATTGTTATGGCAATGAAACATAAATAATGCTCGAAGTCACAAAAATTAAAACGCGAAGCAGGACTTTTGAGCAGTTACAATGAAAGGTATAGTGGAGCGAACGGCATCAAATGAGGCTTTTCGAGATAAATATGTGATGATGGAATAACCTGCTTTAATTCTGGGACCGTTACAAACCTATACAGACCAATCATGAACATATGTAGAAGAGCTCTATGCAATGTAGAGGCGCAGAGATAAGAGCCACCCCAACCTTAAGCAGTTGTAGGAATGGGGAAAAATAAAATGCAAAATCTGAGCCAATGATCTAGGTAACTACGATTTGGACTGTCAATTTGAATACCTATACTTATGCGGCTTGTTTTCCTGACATACACTGGTTTCTGCAGTTGGAACTCATTAAAATATAAACCCTTCCACCCATAGCACTCATCACTTCCTGGCAATTTCCTTGCAGTGCAATCGTAAATGTCCCCTTCCCGTTCAGTACGTAATTTGCAACACACATATATGCAATAAAAAATAATTCGCACAAATCCCATCGAAAGTCCGGACAAGCTGTACAGAGTCTCATCGCAAATTCATCTCATTTGGCCTTATCCTTATAATGATTCTCGAATCCCAGCTACCATTCCCATTCACACTATCCCTCGACGCTATCACTGGCGCTGCCATCAGACAATGATGCACGCTACCCGACTGGGACTGGGTGACTTAATTAAATAAACTCATCTTTCCAATTACGCATACAGAATGGGTCAGTGGCAGTGCTGCCAGAAGCTGCCAGTTGAGGCTTAATTAAACCGTTATGACATTCTAATGTACCTCATGTCATCTGACGCACAATTCACTGCGCGTATACCTACATGCAAAATGAGGCAAAACACACACAACAACCGGAAAAATATTCACATTCCCCACATTTCCGCCCATCGCCAAGTTATTTCTATATAGCAGTACGGATGTTACATACATTCGCACTTTACCTATACATCCGGCGCAGCTATGAACAAATTGCTACACTTCTCTCTCGCCTAATTGAAACCTTGTCCCATATAATCCTAGCTCGAATGCTTTCGAACAGTGTGTATGCATGCATACAACAATTCTTCGTTATTCCTTCCTATATGGGAAAGAGTCAGTGTCCGTATTCGGGAAGCAAATCGCTTGCGTTACACGTTGAATAGTTCGAGTTTAGTCCTTTAGCGTAGAAAGATTGCAAAAAATGAGATAACGAAAGCGATGAGGAGCAAACCGCCATCCGTATGGATTGTCTTTTGTAGTGCACGGGGGTTTGGGGTACGCTACGCAAATCCGATGAGCGTAGTTCATTGATTTCACATTTTTTATTTCACAAGACACTTTCAACAGACAGTGGACACACATGAATATCTGTGTTGTGTAAAAAGGATTAAATTCCTACTCATATATGCGAATAAATTACTTTTTCCTCTCACCCATAGGGGCGGAAAGTTATACCAAACGTAAAAAAATCCCACGCTTCCTGGGAGAAATAAAAAAAAATTAAATCGGTCACTTTTCTGGCCACAGTATGGCCGAGAAGAAAGCGTATGTTCACTATCCATTGGTTAGTAGCGTTTAAAATTTGGGCGCCAATTGAAAGACTCAATAGAAACGAAATGTCTTCGAACTACATAACAGTTTTCACTCGAATTTAATTCCTCAATTCTAAGGTTTAAACAAGAGCGATTTTAAGGTGCCGAATTTTCCGTCCTCAAACGAGCAAAATGTAACAAAGTCACCCAGAGAAAAAACAACGTAAAATCAACGTAAACCACTTTAAATCAAAGATTTTTCGGAACGATTTAGCTTCGAATACGAAAATTTTAAAATCAAAGTGATATGACATTAATTCAAAATGCTTTCCCACTTTAAAACGAATTTATTTCTAATTTGATTTAACCACGTTTTTACCTTGATTTTAAGTGGAATCATCGTTGAATCAAATTCATTTATCTTCAGAACAACGTTTATCAACTTTGATACAACCGTAATGCATCTCAGATTAAATTGCATTCAACTTTTAAAATACTATGCTCTAACTTTAATTAGATAATGAAGCATCGTACAATCAAATGCGCCCGACTTTAAAATCACTATGGATACATTTTGATTTAATCACAATGCATTTTAGTTTTAAATATACCCAATTTTGAATATACAATGCTTCAACTTTAATTTAACTTCGTTCAAGTATTGATTTAAAGTGAACCCATTTTGAATCAATATTTTTTAACTTCAATCTAACCATGTTGCATCGTAGACCTTACTGCTTTCGACTTTGAAAATATCACATTAAATATTTAATCGAACCATAGATCGTTGTAAAACCAAATGTTTTAAACTTTAAAAGTAGTATATACATCTTTTTCAAATAAATAAGTACAGCAATTCAAAATTCATAAATTTCATTTCCATCAAACATAATTACATAAAATTCTTAAATTTATTTACTAAAATATCTTATTTACCTACTTTAAAAAAGGTTTCTCCATTATTTACAGGGTATAGAGCTTGTAAAAATTAATTTTATTTCCAATTTCAAACGATTGAAAATGATAACTAAATGATGTTACTTCAATTGGGTAGCAAAAAACCAAAAAATTATTATTTGCAGAAGCTAAAAGATGTATTTTATTCTATTCCATTAATGGCTTTTTAAAATGAGCTAAGTAAAATTTTTTGTATACACAGTACCTTTGTATTCGACAGAATCTGCAACACTCACAATGTTTGTTTGACCTGTTGTTTGTGTATGCCTTGGTATGAAGTAATAATCCTTAAAAAGAAAAAAAAAAAAATATAATAAACAATTTTTCTAAATGAATTGTATAATTATGTACCTTGACTTCACTTTCAGAAGAGAAAACTGAAATAATTTGATTTTAGTCCGAGGGTCTTATATTAATGTCCTTGCAATTTGCTTCTTCCACAGTAATTTGTATTATTTCGTCCCTGTCTATGATTCAATGCACTTATTTTTATTTCAAATATTTACTAAAGAATTTAATTAAATCATACAAAACTCACATTCTAGCAATGGGAAAAGGTTTTCAATTAAAAATTTGAAACAAATCTTTTAATTTTTCTTCATCTTCGGGCAGCTGAAGGTCTTGCGATTGATTAAAATTACAAATATCTAATAATTGTCCATTTTAGTCAACGAAACTTATTTTTTCCATCTTTTCACTTTGCACGAGAAACACGATTGAGCTTGCTACCGCGACGCTTAGCTGTATTTCCCTTTTCACAAGAATGAACACGTTTTTCTTTTAATCTACGTTGATCGTTATTAAAATGAGTAACATCAAAGTAAAAATAAACATGGTCTACTTCGATTCTACATCGCTGTCACTTTAAACTGAATATGCAACACCTTTAATGACACTTTGAAACTTAATTTTTGACAAATATTAGCATGTTGCACTTTAAAACAACGTTGAGAGTACTTTAAATATTACAAAAAATGGTTTCAATGTAAAAGTGACTACGTTTCACTTTGAATCTATGTTGCCTATATTTAAAATAACATTGCCTATTTAAATCAAATAGTTTTCAACGTTAAATTAAATATGCTTCAGATAATTTTATTCAACGTTAAATCAAATAGAACATAGTTAATTTTAGAATTCATTTTTTCCCTCAGTGATATACACTTGTTTCTCATGTTGAATGGACGAAGTTGAGTGGACGAAGTTGAGTGGACGTTAAGCTTGTATACGGGTTGGGATTCAACCACTTGGTGAAAATAATTTTCGAACCCACGATAAAGTGAACAAAAATTTATCATTAGGTACCTACCTATTTAAAAAAATAAAATTCAAAACTTGGAATAGGGTTCAATTATTATGATGGCTTTGAAAATTATAATTCCGGGCTTAATAACTTGTTTTCCGTCTCTTTGGAGAGTAAGATTCGATCTCAATAGGTTATTATTTTTCTCGCTATCTTTCTAAGCAACCTACCTAAAAAAAACCGTCGTCTCCATTGTGCCAATGTAGCTTAGTGACAGATTCATAATGGAAGCGGAAGGTTACACTTAATCAGCTCATTATGACGGATACAGCGGATAAGGTAAGTTCACTTTCTATACTATTGTACATATTGTTTCCATTCAATTCGTTGGCTGTTGGTGTCAAGTGAGAAAGAGTTAATATTAATAGCATGCGAGATACTGTACCTCAGCGTTGCCAGTTTGGGTGTTTTCCCCTCAGATTTGAGGGTTTTTCTGACCGACGGGGGAAATCTGGGGGTCTTATTTCGTTACTGCGTTCAATTATTTTCTTTTGTCACTAAAAACATTGAAAGCTATAAAGCCACTGTACCACCAACAAACCAAATCAATGTAGGTATGTTCGAGTAAAAAAAGATATAAAATCATCTGTGCCAAGTCCATTCCAACGCATTCCATACATAGGTACAGGGTACACATTAAAAAAAAAACGTTTTAATTCTTGAAATTCGTGCCCTTTCAATACCCTACACAAATTACAAAAAATTGTTTTTATTGAATTTGAATTTAATGCTTTTAAATTATTTTAAATAAATTATTTACTTGAAAATAGCTAAATCTGGGGGTTTTTCAGATTTGTCCGGGGGGGGAATATTTCAACCGCCTGGCAACGCTGCTGTCACTGACGTTGATTGAAGAGTGATAAAGCACATTCATTGGTGGAAACTTTGGAAAGTCGATGAGAGTTTAATCAAAAAACATCTGTCTTTTAAATTCCTTTTACATATATTTTGTGCAATGCATATGCAATGAATTTAATTGGACTGTTCCATCCGTAAAATTGACATGGACTTATCCATAACGCAACGGCCGGATTACAGCTCTCGACACGACGGTTTAAAAAACCTTATGTATAGGAACAAGCATAGTGTCACTTTGATTCCAAAATTTATGTACGTGTTCGCAAAGAACAACTCGGACTCGGGTTTAGGGAAACTTTTTTTTTTTTTTTGATTTTAGGTAGTGGTTTCGTATATCCGTCGTGGACTGTAAATGGATTATGGTCTTAACGTCGTCATTGAGACAACTGTTAGATGTTGGCTTTTAAATTTCCTTTCAAACCGTACTCAATCTTGCTGGCCACGCTGTTAAAGTAAATGGCTATATGTTGAGCCCACAACTTGAATGCACACAACAGAGAACAGAGCTAGGTTGGTATAGTTTAAAAATAGGTGCAGTCCAGCTCTGGAAGCAAATCGACCCGCGCACAGAGAGCCCCCATTTGCCAAGTGAAATATGAGCTTGCGGGCTATTTGTATCGAGACGGGAATAAATAATTCCCCAGGGAATTTCATTAAATGCGATATACCGCCCGTTCGGGGCAGAAATTCAATTTTTTTTCTTCAGTAGCAACGACGGCCAGCAGCAGTGCGCGTTATTCAGTCGGTGTTCAGTGAGTGAGCGCCTCATAGTGTTTGTTTTCACTGTTGCGTTAAATCTAAACGGTGAATATTTCTTTCCAAGAGCCGGCGCGGCGCTACGGTTTCGCATTTTTGTTTTTATGATGATTATAGTTTTTGTAGACCTTATTCCATGGCAGCATTATGCTCACACAAATTCACACAAGCCATCGCACTGAATTTAATTTGGAATTCAAACGTTTGGAGGGTTAGGAACGCGCGTAAAAAATGACGGTACCCGTACCAATGCCACCCGCCGCCGGCCGCCTGCCTGAAAGTGCATACCTTGGCTTGCATGCCCGCAGTTACGAGTATTTTGTACTTTAAAGGGGGGAGACATTTTTCAAATTACACGACGAGGTATAGCAAGGCCATTGGTTTAGGGGCCGCTTCCCTTAACCAGACATGGTGTCAATGCTGCCTGGTGGGGGCTGCATTCAGCATATAATACAAAGAGTGCTGGCCTGCCAGATATTTCACTGTCTATGCAGTGGGCCGGATGTATTCACTTTGGCGCGATACGGTAATTCGTTTCGAGTGTGCGAGTGCATTTTGAGGCCATTCGTTTAAGTTGAGTTATCAAATTAGGAATTTCGTTTTGTTTTAGTGCGCGCATTTCGGTGGGGTGTGCATCAGTATGTGTATGTTGTTTGATGGTAATGTTCTGATTTGGAAGTGAAGTGTATGGCCATTAGGGATTGTGCTTGTTTTTCATTGTTAACAGTTGGGAATAGTTGTTTGTGGCCGAGTGCGCTTTTTCAGCCAGCCATCGCAGGACTGTGAGATTGATCATTTTATATAGATTAGTGATGGGCGTTGCGCTTGATGGTTGAGGGGAAGTTTTGCTTACGCTTTAAATGGGGCTAGATTTTGTGGAAAGATATTTGTTTGATTAATTTCGTGGCAGTAAATGGCGCCCAACCGGAGGCTCATGAGGCTAATATTTCGTCTTGTTTTTTTTTTTTTTTTTTAATTTTGTGGTGGGATATTTGTGTAAAATTTTTTTTCGAGATCGCCTTTCAAGACATTTGGTGCAATACTGGTGCCGGAATGAATGTTTTTAGTGTTGCTTACATAAAAAACCAACAGAAATTGATCCTCTATTGACAGATGGAACTTAATGAAGGTACCTTGAAGGGCATACTGTCATAGAACCCACTGGCAGTTGATATTATCGAAAGAGACAGGAGATTCTAATCGATTTACTAACCAGAAACATGTATCCGCTTCAGACGGATTGTAGGGTCACTTTTTGTGCTGTTCAGGTTTATTGACGTAGGTAGGTACCTACAGACATGTATATGGAAGAATGTTTTATTTATTTTAACAGCTTCGTATATAGCTTCCCACAATCATTTGCTTAGGTGTTCCCTTTTTTCTGCGGCAAATGGTATTGACCCTTTATTTTATTCCGCTTTCCTATTTAAGCACTGCTTGATGATTAACAAATGTTCATGACATGTGTGGTACGGTTAAAAGCAAACTTCAGTCTTTCTGGAGGTTGAACCCAAGACTCACATACTTTCTAGCCATCAGTCTTATTTTGGGAAGTTGCCTCTGCTAAGACTGTTGCACTACTCATGAGTTGAAGGCTATCCACTGTGTAAAACCAATAACCTTGAGTTATTTTCGGACTCATTTGTTGAGTTACAATACTTCTCGCTCACACTTCTGAGAAAACATCTCCATGCACAATGCATATCCCTGGCCTTCTCAAAATCTATGTACACAAGTTATAAAACACAAGTACGTAAAAATCAGTCCAACCTCAAATTCCTAGTCCATCTGCGACTTCTATTTATTTATTTTTTAACTTTAACTTTCCCAAAACAATGATGATGAGGACCTTATGTTGGATCACCAATAAAGATATAACACGATATCGTGCGACTTTCTGACATTCAGCTCAACTCTACACAACACCAGTGAGAGACACTTGACTGAAAGGCCCGTTCTTCATTTATTGCATGCTTTGAGTTTGACTGCTAAATTCGAACTCCCTTCAGAAAAAGAAACACTCCCCACCATGCAAACTCCCTTTGCCCCGTCTTTTTGGCAATTTTTGCCATATTTCCCCCCAAATAGAGTCATCAGACAGCACCCAGCGTTTTTGTCATTTCCACTCAAAGCGTTCCCATCGCATAGTATCTAACCGTGGAACGTCATCGACTTGTCAGACGTCAAGGCGCCGCGTGAACAAAGTAATCAGCTCACTCTATATGGTGCCATTCGAAAAATATTCATTCAAAGGGGGTTCAGGATCAGGATGCTAGTGCAGTAAAATTCAAAACCCATCACTCTGCCCGAAGCTACCCGCCTCCATACAGAATATGAAATGTGCATGCAATCCAGTCATGTCGCACCGCGTCACACTCACAAATTACTCCCTCTACAGGAGCTTTCAAGTAACCAGTTAGCGACTCATCCTTTACGCTGGCATTATCCTTGGCGAACGAGTATATCAGTCAAAACTATCAACGCGCCCCCTCTCGTTCCCCCTGCAGAGAATTTCGCCCCTATACCAGAATATTTTCGCGTCATGACTGGCATTCCGCATTCCAGAAGAGGGTGCCGCCCGCCATCAGGAATCACACCAACCGGCGGTTGACTGTGATGTGGTGCAATGTGGTTCCATTCAGAACGCGCGCGTCTCGAAACTGGAAATGCAAAAAAATATATATATATACCTATACCAAAACTCAAGTAAATGAGTCCTTTGCCGTATGGATATGGAGTTGGCATGTTGCGCCCCCGTGTATAACTCGCTGGGGGAGTCCTCCGAAAGCTGAATTTTGAACTCGAAGACGGAACGTGATGGCCAGAACGGGTTTGGCTGGCAAATGCCTCAGTTATACAGAAACAGGGCCAAAGGACGCAAGGATGAAGGACCGTTACAGGGTAGCCCTGCATAATAATTTATTCATTATGCACAAATTTATGTTAAAAGTTTTTTGCCTAAAGTTAGCGTTCCGTGAGGCATCCACCCGGAATGATGTATGACAGAAAGTTGGGGCGGGTCGCTCGCACTCTCAAACACACACACACACACACACATGGATATTCGTGAACCACACGACTGCCGCAAAACTAAATGAATTCCCCAAAGGCAATATTAAAGATAGTTTCTAGTAGTTTTGGTTGTGTCTTCCCGAAGCACGCTCGTGGTATAGAAGGGAAACTTTTCAGCATACACACAGATTCGGAAGTGCACTATGGAGGGGTGCATTGCGAATGAAGTGAGTCAATCTTTCCCCTGTCGCTTGACTGTTGGGCTCCTCTCTCGCATACTTAAGTGCCGAAGAAAAGTGCGAGGAGAACGCTAACAACAACAACAACAACAAGATGCGACGAGGGAAGCAGAGAAGGTGCGCATTCCTTGAAAAGGCCATTTTGAAAAATGTTCTTCCCCCGAAGGAGTTTGTATTTCTGCACGAATATTCCGCCAGGACTCCGACTCAGTAATGTTAGCATTTGTATGCAGTGTTGCATTCACCATTCGCCTAATGCAATCCTGTTATATATATGAGAGAGGATGAAAGGGAGATTTTGCAGCCATAGTCGTCGGTCGGTCGGTTGGCCAGGGAGAGCATTTTAAAGGAAACCCAGAGTTTGCTGAAGACATTCTTCTTCTTTTTTTGGTTTCCTCAAATAGTCGAGTCGTCCTTCGAAATGTACAGAGGGGATGTTTTATTTATTTGTCATTACCTGAAGTGGGTAACGGGATATTATTTCACCCCTTAACGTTTGGTTGGGATTCTTTTATACTCCTGTGGAAGTATGGAATATTTAAAACAAATATAGTAGGTAGGTATAGGTAATGTGAAATTGTTTTTGGAAGTAAAGGTCGCAAGTCCGAAATATACCTACCTGCACTAGTTTAGTCCTTCTAGGTACTCAGTATCAGATAAGGCTCTAATCCCGACCGTTGATTGGGAATGACAATATCAACTCACACCACAGCCTTCACTCAGTCGAGCAGCAGGTCCGACAAGGTGCTTCACGACGACCAAAAAATGGTTTAGTTTTGCGAACTGTGACTGCAGGATTTTCACCATTATTGTAGTGAATTTTAATAATGTCAATGCGTTGTTGTAGCATGTATCATTCCATTTTTAGTAATGGCGTAGTTTCTACTTGTCAAATGTCGAAGAATAAAAGCTTCAAAAGTTACAGCTACCGAAATAGCGGGTCATTCACGATAACACCTCTCATTGGAAAACCCTTTAAAGTCTTATTTCTTCTAATTAACTTGTAATGTATGACCTTATGTCTATGAAAGATTTTGTTCTTTGGTGAGAAGAAATAAATAAAAAAATAAATAAATTAATAAAAAGCACTCATTACCTACAGTAGGGACGTTAAGTGCAGCCCTGTTGGTTAACATGAGGAAAATAGTTCCTTACAAAGAGCACCATCAGTTCTTTCAAAATAAACTTAAATAGAATAAACGCCGTAATTGAATTCCAAAAGGTCTAAAAAGACCGATTAATTGAGTTTTACAAGTATAGATCAAGCTTTTTATTGGAATATAGAAGATTGAAAAAGATCCCTTCTTTATATCTTTGTGCAGTTCTTAGTTGACCTAATGTTTTGCCATCCTGGATTTATGTAGTTCCTGTGTATTTTCCAATATCGACTGCAGTGTAAGCTTTTAGTCGAACTTTTCAAAAGTCACACTTTTGTGCTCAAGCTTGGGTGATACTTAAATTATTAAATTATTAAATCGGAAAGAGTCAAACACTGCTATAAGAAATTTCAAACTATACTGAATTTTTTTATAAAAATAAATAAGTTGTTGGTGCAACACTTCCGTAAGAACCATAGGCCTAGCTTCTCACAACCATCCGTTATGTTTGAGTTTCATATTTTTATAACGAATGAAAGGAGTTTATAGAAAGGGAGATGTGAAAATATTTGGTCCATCTCGTTGACAAAAGGTCAAAAGGTTATATCAGAATTGAATGCCTTCTTTAAATTCTAAATACACAATCTAAGGTCGAAAAGTATTGTTGCATTATATTTATTTTTTTTTATAAATTTGCGTCTCCTTTTCACAGAACACACACGGAAAAAATTTTAAGATCAAATCAAGAAAAATGAGCGCAGAATCACGAAAAGTTTGTCTAGTTTTAGAGCTTAGCTCAGGATTTACTGATTCACGACTTCTTATTCGCAATTTTAGAAATTGTAAGAAGTGAAGATATTGACCCCCAAAAATCGTGAATCAACACTTCTCATTGTCAATAATGATCAAACGAGAAATACATAGGTATTGCCATAACCGATCGCAATTTTAAACAAGTAGTTCTAAATTTGATATTACTATGGTTGTGAATTGCAAAAACATTTCGCAATTTACCACTTCTCTGTAGTAAATTTGATTTCATCCCTTACCGAATTGCAACCATTTAGTCTTGAATTGCAACTCATTAGTGCTGATTTGCTACTTCTGTAGTTGCAATTTACATATTCTTAATCGTAAATTACAACTTCTTTTTATCAATTTGCAATTCATATTTTGCAATTTGCAATTCATATTTTGCAATTTACGATTCTTGAGTAGTGATTTGAGGCATCACCGTCTTAAATTAAAAACGTTTTATCGTGAAATTAGAAAACTTTATTTTCAATTTACAACTTATATCTTGTGATTTACAATCAGAATTCATAGTCGTATTTTATATTTTTGTTTCCTCTTGATATCCTTGAGAATCATATGACGCCATATCGTCCGGAGACAACGGGATTTGTCTGAGGTGATTTTTCTGTCTATGCTGAAATTGTTAATACACGCAAATTGTTTAGAAGAACTTGTAGATATTGATACGAACCTTAAAAAACCTTTTCGACTGCACACTTTAATATCCATACCAATTTACTTCTTTTCTAATAGCGAGACATATCTTCATTCTGAAAAAAATAAAAATACAGATTTATATACCTACTTTAGTTTAATTTTTTCCATTATTAAATAGGTACTTACATGATATATGTTCCAGAATGCTTTATAATGGTTAGTACACTCACTATCACTGAGAACTAGTTATACTTAAAAAACGACTGCCCTAAGCAAAGATTAAATACCGACTGTCTTTCGCTGTCGCTGCTCATGATTGCAGCTGTCCAGCAAGCAGCAACACCACAAACATATTATGTATGTATGTATATTGATCCATATAAAGAAAGGATTTCGACCCATGGACTATATCGTTACTGTCGACTACCTGTGCATAAAAAAATTTCACACGTTATGTAGTTAGTTTCCATGGAAATTACAACAAATATTTTGCAATTTACGACTTCTCTACGTCAATTTACGTTTTCGGTTTAAATGTGGTAAATTATTATAAGATTTTATTGATTCATCATTCAGTGGTGGTAAATCACCAAATATTTTTCGCAATTTGAGATAGCAAAGTGGTGTTTACGAAATTTGCCTATTGAAG
The DNA here is from genome assembly GCA_949126925.1 of Cheilosia vernalis. Lineage (NCBI taxonomy): Eukaryota > Metazoa > Arthropoda > Insecta > Diptera > Syrphidae > Cheilosia > Cheilosia vernalis. The sequence continues at coordinate 13,643,092 of OX421362.1, forward strand.
TTGTAAATTACTCCAAACAATCTCGCAAATCACTACAAACTAAAGAAGCTCGAATTAATACTTTTAATCGCAAAATGCAACAAACAACATTTGATATTTTTCGCCGTTTTCACTGACAAATTACAAATTTTTATACCAATTCAAGAAAAAATCGTTGTGATTTGCGAAAAGTATACGATTCGTGAATTACAACTCAAAATGTTGCAATTGGTGATTTTCAATTCTTTCCGTGCATCATATACCTACCTACCTATGGTACAACCCACCTCTTCTTTGAATGTAATTAGAGTTCTATTTTTGCCCTGTATATACACTGCCTTCATCTAACCTTCAGTAAACAGTCCGCCGCTTATATATTAGACACACCTTCCTGTGAATTCAATCTACTCATTTCTCAATATTTGTTTGCCGGCGATTTTTACACAAACAAATTTCGCCCCCTTCCTTTTACGTAAGGACATATCGCCCGCACCCGAAGCCACACATACAAATTGTCACAATTGACTTCTAACAAATGTGTGCTCAGCACATACACACGTCGTTATTGTTCCGACCAAAAACAATCATTCCCTACTCAAAAGGATTCACATATTGTAAGCGTATCTATTACACACACACGCGCATTCCCTAATAGCCACAATCCATTTGACACGGAAAAAAGTAATTTCATTACATCTGTCAGAATCCTTAAAGCCATATCTGTTCTGAAAAGAACAAATTAATCTACCCAGGTATTACCGCGTCGCAGAAAAATGTGAAAACTGAACATGAGTCTGCCGACCGCCCAACCCCAAAAAAACAAGAAAGGACGAGCAGGAAATAAAAACAAACAGATTATTTAATGTAGCCGCAATAACTCATTCGACTTCATAATTCATCGTGGAATTTTCATAAACAAATTCCCCCAGAAACGTGACAGGGTCAGTGTGTTGAGCAACCCTTCCGTTGTGGGCGGTAAACCCCACTGTGCCACCCCAATACAAGATGTACGCTTTCGAAAGCGATACAAATCGAAATATACGCATTTTCCATACGCTTCGATTTGTTTGTATATCCCTTTTCGCTGTAACGAAAAAGCACGCAACAGATGTGAGATAGGAGTGACGACGAGAATACCACACATAGTCAGCCAGCCGAATACGCACGCAAAACGGATTCCTACGCCAGGATAACAGATGCTTCTCGAACAACGAATATGATTTATCAATGATATTATATCTAACTGTTGAATTGGAAGTGATACAGACTACATACTACAGACAGAGCAGAGCACTGAGAGGGGAATAGGAGACGAGTGTCCTACGGTGCGGCACGAGCGGCAATTACCAAAAGAAGGAGGTTACATAAAAACGCCCTAAAATCATTCCGCAGTTACGCACGTATATCATCAGATGAAATGGTATGCAATGCATATCACTTAAACCTTTTGCGCTCTTCAAGGACTCACCTGCGGCAGAGGACAACTCTGTGTCGGTGGGGTGGGACTTGACTCCTGTTCTGCGCTGGATGGCAAAAGTGGTTAAAAGCATCTTTTGCGTTAGCACGCATACCCTCAGCTCCTGCAAGTCCCAGGTACAAATAAAATATCCTTAAAATCATCATAACTCATACGGTTTTTTTTTTGTTTCGTTTTGTTTTTAGTCTAGATCCTTGCCGAGGAGGATGACTTCACTTCCCAGTCTCAGTAACAGACAGCCAAATGAAAAAAACAAAAATGAGAATGGAAATTTATGTAAAATGTAACAAGATGGGGTTTGGTACAGTGCGGCAGTAGGGATCAGGTAATTTTATGTTTCAAGATTTTTCTTCGTAATAACACCCCACATACAGGCAGTTGTGTCGCCTAGCGGGACGTAGGGCATCTCCGAAGTGAAATCTGCAATGTTTCTCGATTTTCATCGCCTGAGTGCGTGAGTGAATGTGAAGAACGCATTCCTGTGCGCCCAGCAGGTGATTGCGGAAAATATATGAGGATCCTAAACGGGATTTGATTTAGGGCTAAAATTGCATAATGTTCACTTCGAATATAAATGTGTACTATGTCTCGCTGAATGGAATAGAGAACATTTGAGTTATGAAGCTAGAAGCAGGTTGCAAAATTGAATCACTAATTTAAAGCGAGATGGTGCTGCGAATGAAAACTAAATCAGTGTGACTGCGGGTGGCAAGGTATGCTGTGCCGCCATCGAGCGAATGACATCACACCAGGAGAATGAAGAAGAAGAAGGTCCTGCGATACAGAGTCTTGTATGTAAAACTATTTCTTCCAGCTGGAGGAGATGGATTATAACAACAATTAAGTCCATTAAAGAAGCAGTTGTTATTGAGCATCATGTTGAGAGAGTGATAAGATAGGAAGAGCACATATAGAACTGTTTAGTTGAGCCAGTTATTCTTCCATAATAGGATAGTAGTCGAAGGTTTGGCTTGACAAAGGATTTGGTGCCAAAATTGCACTGTCTTTTCAAATACAAAGGATGATGTTGCGGTCGAAGCAGGCTTACCTATCAGCTCCAAGATTTCCATAAAAAGTGTGGATCTCCTCTATCTGGGTGTACCTACTCATCGGCACCTACCACTGTTGCCTGATCTACAATAAAATATATTTCCATATAACAGAAGATCCTATGACTTTTAAGACGCATCTCACTACCTTTTCCGATATCTACGAGCATCTTTTTTGTATTATTCTTGTCCTTATCGCTGAAACAACAACCCTTTCCTATGAGAACTCGTAAATCTTGCAGATGAAGATATCTTAAAAGGGTTTCATTACCTTCGGAAACAAATTCTGCATTCCATCTACGACTTCACATTTAATTTGTTGAAATGAGATTGCTTTGCGAGAAAGCTCAATTTGTACTTGTTGTAAATCTGAATCACGACGCTGGCCCCAAAAACCCGAGTTCTTAGAAATCTCTAGTTAATTCAACATCGGGCGATCCATAGACCGGATAATCACCCAGGGTTTAGTATTGCTATGTATGGCCAGTGATGCCATTTTTTTTTTGGACTAAATTCACCTAAATTTTCCCCACTCCATTTGTTTTCTTATATTTAGCCATCTTTTTTTTTTTTAAAGGAAATACAAAAACAAAAAAAAAAACAAATAATATTCAAAGTCTTTTAGTTTAACCTAATACAAAATAAGTCAAATTAAAAGGTTGAATAGATTTAAAAGGTAATTCATAAATAACGTGGTAGGTTGAAAGTAAATTATAAATTTAAAAGGTACATGAATAAAAAAAAGTATATAAATAAAAAAATATCTCAGGTACTTCAGTTATAAATTATATAATTTAAAGTTATTAAATATTGATAAAATAATCGTCATGCAAAATCAAGCATTTTTATCGATGCAGAGATCAACGCAACTTTTTGTACAAGCTAAATCGCTTAGATTCTATAAACGTGGTGATGTTTTTATGTTCCGGACATATTTAAAAGTTAACTACACGAGTTTTATTTTTAAATTATGCAAAATATTAATAAACATGCAGGGTTTTTCTCCATTTTAAGAGCACTTTTCCCCATTTTCCCCATTGAGTGAAAAATTCCCCAAAATGGGGAAAAATCCCCACATCTGGCATCGCTGTGCATGGCTGAAGACTGCACTGCACTACTAGTCCTTGAAGCTGAAGCCTTGCTAAACCACTTGAGAGCAATTAAGATAGTTGAATACTTTTTGGTATCGAGACTCCAAGTACACTACCAGCTCGCTGTCCAGATTGCACACCAGATTTAAATCTCAATTTTCTAAAGATCAGTCTGAGTACCTACCTGCTCTATAATTATTCTAAGGATTCAAATATTTCTACATGGAAAAATTAAACAATTCCAGTGCATGCGATGTAATCAAATAAACACGCAGCTTAGTTCATATATGTGGATCGCTCCATCCAATAAAAACTACATTTCCCACCCGATTGTTGGTTGGCTGCTTTGATTTTTTGATTCAACTATTAAGACACCTCCATAGAACTCCCATTACCTATACATTCATTTATCAAGCGTTCCATATTACAGTCCACCTGCTGACAACTTATAAATCGAAATCGATATGTCACTATTTTCAGCACACACTGTCAACTTCTATATCCGTGCAAGATTACACTGCCGAGTGCGAAGAGTATCGTCACATACCTATCCAGAAGTCACTTCCACCCCAAACCGCTCAGAGCTCAGACACATACAGTCAATGAATCTGAAGTCATTCATTCCAATGGCGATCCTCATACATTTTTATTGCAGGATGGAATAATTTTTCATCAATATGTAACATTTTGATAAGCAATAATCCTTAAAAGGGATCAATTCTTTTCCCGAGTTGTATGAAATGGTAGAAGAGTCACCCATCGTCATTCATCGTTCACCCGCTGTTGCCACCCTCGTTCGTGCAGAGTTTATGCCACTTTCAGGGATGACTTGTGAGGGTGGCGGCCCAATCATCTAGGTTGGTCAGTCAGTCAATCAGTCGTAGATATTGAGTCCTTACGTTACGGCTGATCATCATCGATATATATACCCACCCGCAAGGAATTATATTTTCATGTCCCTATTTTCATCTTTCGATGATTTTTGCCATTTGTGTGTTTTTTCTCCTCCCCGCATCATACACACATGGTATACGTAGGTATTCCTTTCTTTTCCGTATGGAAAGGATTCGATTTTCGGTCATTTCAGTTACTACATAAATAGAGAGAGAGAGAGCGGCAAAAGTAGCCAGTCCAATGGTCTGGTCTAGGGTTACGATGATGCGATTCGATTCGACTCAATGACGCTGATGATGATGATGATGATGATGACGACCGACGACGGGGCAGAAAGATGGAAATCATGACGACGACGACAGCGACTACGATGATGATGATAATGATGATGATGGGCGCATGAAAAGGAGCATCATAATATCGAAATGACATAAATGAATGAATAATGCCTTTGATGAAAGGATCTTCATCACTGTGAAGCTAATAAATTGAAGCCAAATAGTTGAAGGTATACCTATACCCATCCACAAGCCATATGTACAGAATTGCTGGATGCATATTGGGCGGGTGATGGTAATCGCTTTTAAATGTAAATTCCCCATCATTTTCCTTTCTGGTGTGTTTCCGGTAAGACCCAGAACCACCGCCCCGTCATTTCTCGCTACATCAAGTGCTGGAATGGAATACGAGCAGACTTCATTTCTGTTCTTTGTCATAAGTTTCAGCATCAGGCGCTGTGTGGGATGAATGAGAATTTTCTTCAATTACTACCCCTTGTTCGTTCTCGTTGATTTTGTGGTGAACTTTAATCTAAGCTCAAATTCAAAGGATTAATTTTCAAATGGATTTCCATTTCTATAACACCAGACAGCGAGAGCTGAAAAACAAAATTAACAATGAAGTATCTTATTTAGCTTGTTGTTATGGCAGCAAGGCGAGTGTAAATAAGTTTAGGCGAGAAGCTATGAATAGAGCACAAGGAGGTATTTAAAACTTGTTTGATTATTGAATCGATGATGATCTCCAAAATTCATAAGGGATACAGGATATCCCATACTTTCAGATTAGTAACAAAATGGAGAGGCGTTATGCAACCGACCGTCAGTTCGGAACACTTCACCTTTACCTTCGACGCATAGCTTTAACACACCCGGCTGCAACACGATTAGGTGGTCCGTTGACAATCAGTCTAACCTAACCCAACTTTTGGGATTCCCATCTTCGATAGGGCTGGGGCTTAGCAACCATGTATTGAACCCCTGTTCAACTGAACAACTTCGAAAGGACCTATATCCGAGCTCTATTCAACTATAGTTTAGACTTTTTCCTTATCGGAATGTAGTCCTCAATTTTTTTGATTTAGCTCCTTCAATGATACTGAACATTTTTCTTCCTATACAGCGAAATGTCTGCCAATACAGCTTATTTGAGGATCATGGTCCATCTTTAACTCAACAAGTTTTAGTTGGTTTAACAGCCTTTGATTTCGAGAGAACGGCTTGACAAACACCAAAAAGTGGTGCTTCAAGAGTTTAAGTCAAGATGCCCTTTTCTTTGCCACGATGGTGACTAAGGCTGTCATTCTTCTACTACTTTCAAAGGAGATGTCAACTTTTTTTTTCAATCTTTTTTTTACCGTGAAAACCACTATGCCCAAGTCAATCTCCAAAACCTTTCCATCAACAAGTCTACCTCTAATAACTACGTATAAGCACATCGGCCCACATAAACATACCGCTGTCAGAAATTGTTTGTATATGCTAGTGGTATAGGGCAGGTATATCCACCACTGGCGACTTTGACAATATTTCATGAAATTCCTGGCCACCATCTATGAGGCTAGTAAAAATCTGAAAAGTCTCTCCTTTATAGGGTTCTTTTCTCCTTCATTTCTTTGTTGAAAATGAGAATGAAAAACTTTTTCGATTTCTTCTCGTAACCAGTAGTTGTCGCCGAAAACTTGGTCACTTCCACTTGTGAATGTGAATCTGCCGTCCGCTGTGCTATCAGTTGACTTTCAACTTGTTCACATTTTCCTTGTAACCGGAATATAATGAGTGTGCGAGAAAAATAACCACTTCTCGTATAGATATCAAGAAAAGGAGAATTTAAGGTCTGTGTAGAATAAGACTGAACTTTTCGAATCGTTCGCAGGTAGGTACATTTCATATTTGGTAAATTGAGAAGAGCCTTACTAAAAATAAATAAACTATAAAAAAAATACTACTCAACCATCAACCATTGGAGTTTAATATTTAATTGCTTAACTACTTAAGTACCCATGGATGGACCACACTGGAAACTTGCCATACTACAAGAATGCTATGGCCAAGCTTTAATGAAGCAAGAACCGAGAGTCTAATACGAAAGGACAGGAAATCCCTCTCCACCCTCGTAGGAATCCTAACGGGGCACAACACTCTGCGGTATCACATGAAGAAACTACGCTTGACAGAAGAAGAACTTTGTAGAGGCTGCGGTGATGAGGAAGCTATTGAGGACACAACCCACTTCCTATGCCACTGCCCGAGCCTCCAACACAATAGGCACAGACTCCTAGGAAGACACTTCTTCCACGACATAGACGAGCTATCTAGCACACCAGTAGACAAGATAATGAGCTTCATCAAATCCACAGGATGGTTTGTATCCAACGGCACAGTGAGTAATTAATCTCAAATATGTAAAGATAGGGTTAACATGGGTAAGGGACAACCTTTTCCCCCAATGGGCATCACAATGGGTCATCATTGACCTGAGTGTGGCACGGAGTATTCCACGCCAACCCGCCTACCTAACCTAACCTAAGTACCCATTTTTCGTCGGTGTTAAATTCTGTTCTTAAACTAATTATTAGTTGTAAAATTACTACGACGATTTGTTTCTATTTTACCCACTAAAGTTCATTTGTGACTATCCAACGAAAATTCTCCCTCTGTTTGGTCCATGTTTTATAAAAATTTGAAATGACGCTGCAATTGGTACGACAAAAAACGTGTAGTGTTTTATATACCTAGTGATTTTTAACCATTAAATACAAGTACTAACGAATTTTTAAATGACATATTTGTCGATAGCAGTTTTCTAACTAAATTAATAACATAAGCCTCTGGATATAAGCAACAGCTGATTTTTTGAAGATTTTTAATTATATAATATTTATAAACTACATCAAAGTTTCTTCTAATATGGCACATATTGAACTATGAGTTCTATTTTTTTCTTTTTTAATTAATTTACATGGCCCAGCAATGATGTTAGTATGGTGCCTCCATATCCGAAGAAAAAATTATTAAGTGAAAAATCTTTGAATATTTGTTCACGCTTTTAGGTTGTATGGAATAAGTTGCCATTCGCAATAAGACATAATTGGTAGGATCAAGGAGTTTAAGTGCGTTTCTTTCTTTACAATCAATTTAAAAATCTATAAAAACTGGACACGCATAGTCAATAAAAATTAAATAATATAATTTTTTTTTAATAAAAGAAACACACTTGTAGCTCTTAAATTTATTTTAAATATAAATTGTAATGATTTTGTTCTTTAAATACCAAGTAATTTTTTTTCTGTTTTTAAGGTTCCGTACCCAAAGGGAAAAAACGTAACCTTTTTAGTTTCGCTCGGATGTCTCTCCGTCTGTCTGTCTGTCTGTCTGTCTGTCTGTCCGAACCCACTAAGCCAATTTTGTTACCAGGTCTATCTCAAGAACCGATTGACTTAGGAGGCTAAAATTTACACACAACATCCGGTATAACCTCTAGTTAAACGACAAATACTAATGGAAGGAATACATCGATTGGTTTTCGAGTAATTAGTAATCTGGTGAAAAAAATATTTTCATTCGCCCAAAAAACGGTTTATTTCTTGATTCACAAAAAAATACATAAATTCATTTTTTGTAGATCATATTATTAGCTATATATGTGCTGAATACTGTTTTGCCGAAAAGTTAATAGTTTACAAGATATTTTCAAAAAAGATAATTTTACCATATAAAATACGTTGCTCTCATAAGTTTTAATCTCTACTACGCAGTTGTGCACAATTGACCCCATTCCCGCTTGCTAATTTCGTTGGAGAGTATAATACATTTTTTTGGGGAGTACAGAACAAAATAAAAGTAATATATTTTTAGTCAATAGTTTTTAATTGGGACAGGTCGCATACAGAATGGAAAATTGGCGTGGACCCAGCCCACGCCCAGCCCACTAGGTAATAATAATTAGAAAATGGGATTCATGTGCGAGTAATTTTTGAGAGTAAAAATATTAAGTAATTAAAATAAACTAAATTGTGATGAATTCATGAAGAGGGGAAAGATTGAATGATATAGATTTCAAATAATATCTGACGGAACCTTCGGTGCGCGAGTGACACTCGCACTTGGCCGGTTTTTTTTTTTTCTTTATTTTTTGTTTTCTCTTTTTCTATTTTCCTATTTCATATATAACATTTATTTGCTTACCTATTGTTAGTGTTCACGTCAGTACATATTATCACCCTTTGTGTATTCATTGAATAATCATGCAATGTTTATATTTTTTGATTGTTAGGAATTAAAGTAAATTACTTGCATACTTTTAGGCTTCATAAGAGCCGACTTTGCACTCATGTTTAAAAACTACTCATGAGAACCTTACAGTAAAGTAAAACTATAACCATATACACCAGGAGTTCCCTAACTGAGCGTCGCGACGCCCTGACGCAAGACGGTACGCACAGGTCGACATTTCTATCACTTTATTTTTATTTTTTCACAGCTGTCAGAACAATAGTTAAGTCGACTAGATTGGTCTGGACAAGACGAAACCTGAATGCAAAAACTAACTAGATTGGTTGGGAACGTCACTTTTGGAGTGGGACCTAAGTGGGGGCGACTGTGTTCCGCACTTTTGGTGCCCAAGGGCGTCGGAAAAAAATTACAACCTGCAAAGGTAGTCGCGGTATAAAAAAGTTTGGGAACCCCTGATGCTGATATACACAATACACATTACACATAACGTTAGTATTTTTTCACCACAGTGAGTGACCAGGAGGCACTCAGAAGAATTTATTTTTGAATACTTCTCTTCTTGTCAGACTCTCACCCAATAAAGACCATTGTACAGAAGAAAAAAGGCAATTTTTTGGTTTTATTTATTTCTTTTGTACTCCACGATACTGCAAACAAGTTGTGTGTTTTTAGAACCGCATTCTTCTGAATTGGGACGACAAATCGATCTGCAGCGGCCACCCTTTTTTGCTGGATTTTTTTCCGTATATCAGCCGGCACATACCACACGTCCACAACCCCTACAGTTAGTAATTTCATATTTCTATATCTAGCTTAAAGTAATCTGTATCTTATATGCTTGTAAAAGAATTTAGTTCTTAATTGCACAAAACCGTTCTATTTCAACTCAATTCAATTCAAATATAAGCAAAACTTATGCTGTTTTACTTCTAATACAGTTTTAGGTTCAACTTTATTCAAGCACTTTCATAATTAACACTTAGGTACTTAGGTACTTAAATGTATGGAAATGTACAATGTACATAGAAGCAATGAAATCGTTTATAAAGCTAAAGAGAGGGTTCATTAGTATTTGTTCATTATTAACTGTAACATTTTACATAAATTCAATGAATTTGCCATCAACGTTTTCGAAAAGTCTAACAGACTTGATGAATATATTCATAGTCACAATTATTGGATATAATCGCATTCATGAAAGTCTCCATTAATTCTATCCATTGGTTTCATAAACAAATCATGCATGTTACGAAAGTTCTTTTGCATTCTTTCAAAACCAAAATTTATGACATTATGCACCAAATGAAGGTGAAGTAGAACGAATAAGTTTTTTTTTTATAAACTGTTTTGATTCGTAAACCTTGTCCCAACAGTTTTTGATTTGGATACACAAATAAAAGTGTTCGTAGCAATAATTAATTATTTAAATTAAATCATTTACAATTTTTTAGTTTTTAATCATTTATACAATTTTTTCGAACCATCTATATAATAAAAATGGTTTAAAAAATGTATAGTAATTCATCAATTAAGAACGGCTGGGCCGATTTGGCTCAAATTTTTCTGTTGTTCGTAATTGTCAAGAGAAGGTTCATACGAAACCAAATTTTGGGAAAACTTTCCAGAAAAGTCAGGAAATTTTAAAAATCTAAAATTGATTTTTTGTATGTAAAATGCTAAAAATTTTGCGTGCAATTGTTCCGGAATGACTTTTCGAATGAAAAAATAGAAAATTCCAGAAAAACGCGAAAAATTTGATTTTATTTTCCACAAAATTTTATTTATCGAAGCTCCTCGACACAACGAAGCAGAATATGTAGGACCAGAACGAACAAAATTTAAGTTTTAACACCTAGCAAAGCAGGCTGGGGCCCGCTAGTTTTCTACATATAAACTGCGACTATTTTCAATAATTTTAAAGTAATTTTCAATCATATGCGAAATCTAGTTTCCATTATTTTGATATAGATACTGGTTAAATCCAAGTTTGCCTCACTCCAATACCTAACCTCTCCAAGAAATACAAAATTGAATTCCATACAATTTTCCTTGCACATATGACAAAGTTTTTTTTCACAAAAGAAGAAAGAAAAACTAAAGAAGTACATATGTATGGTGAGGGACACTTATAGCTCCCCACATAAGTAAATAATGGATACAAACCTACACTTATATCTCAACCGATCTCCAGGTGGTAGAGCAAACAAAATATCTGAAGAATCCAATTTCAAGTTCACCGACTGAATCAAACCCACGATGTTTGATTTTTTTTTTTTTTAAACACCTTCCACTCATAAAACGAAGAATGGCCTTTTACGAATTTCCAATTGATATTTAAATTATCCTCTGCTTCGCATTCGCATTCGCATTCGTATTCCTTTCGTCTTTTGTTTTGTTTGTTTGGGCCAACATATCAGCACCCAAGAAGACCCTTTTCTATTTCTTTTCTTTTATTGCCCATATTTCTTACTTACATAGTCCTTAATAGACTAAATGTCATACGGGCTGTGTAATGTGTGCGTATATTTTCACCAAGTCAATGAAATTATCGAACCATGATAATAATATGGTGGCGGTCCCCCGATATTCGGTCGGAATCAGGTGTAATTTTAATCGAACGACGACGTGGCAATCCTGTGCGACAGTGTGTGCACTGTGCACGCGCTTTTGTTTGCTAGTGTTGTCGGAACTTAATATATCAATTTGATGGCGAAGATAATGTGTGTGGCATGAATATAATTCAAAGGAAACTTCTTGCAAAGAATAGCGTGTTTAAGTTATTGAAAGCAATAAAAGTTAACGACGAGAAGCTGTTTGGATGAGGGTTGTATTCGTGATGTTGATAGTGGGTGGAAGGTTAGGAAGTTGTTGTTGAAGTGTTAAGGTGGTTATTAGTCGCAATCGGAACTGGGAAATAATTAAGAGGACTTCTATGCGCTTTGTTTCTATGATTTCATGTGGCGGATGGGTTGATCCTGCTTGGCAAACATTTTTTTCAGAGTATACAATGATTTAAACTTCCAGTCAAAACCATCTCCTACTTATATAATAATAATTTTAAGTTAGCATTCCGGAAAGGCTGAGCTCCGACTTATGCCAGCTTACTTTTATTGAACCTACCTAATATAATATTATATTCTATTCTATTGTATAAAATAACTATTCGCCCAAGGCGGAAGCTTTTTGAAACATTCTAAATACCACCGAAGGCGACACAAACAGACAGAAAATAGAAATAATTACACTGTTTAAATTACAGAGATCATTCTGCCTCTCCATAGGTGATTTGGACTACGCCTCCCATACATTTCTATTATACCACAAATCTATCCACAGGCTAATTCATTGAACCTGTCCTAAGCCATTGCGGCGCATTCATGTGGGCTTACTAGAATTCTTTATCCACACATTCAAAAGATATCCTTCCATCAGAAGTATTTTATGTGTGCGTGGCATTTTGTGACCTTTATTGTCAGCGGGTAATTTACAAAATAAATATTAATGTAATGTGTGTACTGAACCCGTATCAATTTGCGAAATCAAATAACTATGCTTGCTTTCATTCTGTGCACATTTCCTAGCCCTTTTGAGCTGTGCTCCATTCGTGTAGCTATCGCCCTTGGGCGCGGGGGAAAATTAGAAAACTTTTTCGAAATTGTTCTCGTTTTCTTGCGAATATGTTCACGATTCGTTGGGCGTCATAGAGGTAGAAGGAGGTATATGTGTGTAAGTATATTTTTGAGGAAACTTTTCATTTCATTTTGCCGCCATTAAAATTTCAATGCAACTTCCTGTATGCTAGGAGCAAAAAAAAAAAGAAGAAAAAAAAAATGAAGAAGCAAAGGATACCATGGAATGGCGCGGTTTGCGAAGTGAATAGGTACGTATAAAATTTTCAAAGAAATACCTACCTACAACATAACGTTGGTAATATTTTTGCGTTTTGCCAGAAAGAGTCGGTCGGATGTTTGTGTTTTGTGTACGAACATAATGTGGGAGAGGTGGCTTCATTTCGAGGACCGCAATGCCAACGGGCAATTTATGCATACATTTCCGTGTCATGCAAACGGCGTTATATTTGTTGTTCTTCGAACAGTGAGTGATTGCTTTTGATTTATTCAAATCCCTTTGGATGGCTGAATATTATCTCTGACATAATGGCTGCAAACTTTGAAGAACAGAAGCGCATTTTTGTTGTCAAATTTGTAAGACGTATAACGTATTGGATAAGTTATTGCTGAACTCGCATAAAGTATTTGTCTATTGAATTGGATGTGACATTTGATGTTGGTCCTTTTCGTTACAGCTGGTTTTGAATTTATATCAGCGTTTGGTAATTAAAACATTCAACTGTGCATGAAGTGAGAAGTGATGAGAGCTGTAAAGTTCGTCAAAACGATTGGAAGTTTGCCATTTAAAAAATCGACATATAAGTGGGAACAGTCCCACAGTCAATAATAACTTATACGCATTTCTATTTCTTAATTCCTTAATTTATAATATTAAATACTGCAATTAAATAAAAATGTTTTCTTCTATATTTTTAAATAAATAAAAATTGGTACAAAAAATTACATATACATATATGAATATATAAAAATAAATTTTCAATGCCAAATTAAAACTTTATAAATTTACTATTGTTAACTATTAAAAAATCTTGAAGATGTGGCACAGGATGATGATGATGCCTAAGTTTGAAAATGGGTCGGAAATTTGACTTGGACATGAAATGTTTTCATTTCTGACTCGAATATGTAAGAATTCACAATTTGAATAGGATATGGCGAATTTTAGCCTTTATAACGCGTATATAGGTCATATTGACCAGAATATGTGCTCCGAAAATAATAGAGTCTCATATTTGCACTCGGTTATGATAAAAGTCGAAGCTTTGACCTGGATATGATCAAATTAAATTTGTTTCTCTAATTTGAAAGGAATTTCAAATTCTGACCAATGCATGAACAATTTTAAGCTCTGACCCACTGTCTCTGTCTAGCGCAATACGAACTCTACTGTGTAAACCATACGAATACAAAAATTTGCCACAATTACCCGGACCTATTGAGTTGACATGCCCCGTAATTATCATCTATGGTAACGGAAAGTCGGCTCTAGTAAATTGCAGCTAAACTCCGTGCTCCTTCTATCAGTCTGTACCTAGACTTTTTAGTCCATATTCTCAGCACAGAATCCATTTCTCTGCAGCCCTAAAATTCCGTGTATGAAGGACATACCACTCAAGAAATCATTTCCATAAAAACACTGTGGGCCTTACTAATAATCAATTTTAATCTTCACACTAAATATTTTTTAGGTCACAATATTCAATTTTGTATGGAAAACTTCGCCATTGTGAGTTCGAAAAATTTAGCCTGGACACTAAAAATCATTATTAGTACCGCGTTGTAGGTATTCGTACACTTCAACAGTGTCAATCGCCATACAGCTAAACCCTTTCAAGCAATTCGAAAGTTAACAAAGTACCAACAGATTTCGGCTCCGTCCGTCTATTACATTCTACACAAAATTAGGAATCTGGTTTCATGCCTAGGTTATTACCAAAATACCAAACAAATCAGATCATATACATTAAAACCCCAGATTGTACAATTTTGGGAAAACAATATCCATTCCTCTCTGCGACCAAATTGAATCACTCATCCAAATTACATTTTTACCACAATCGTATATGCTGTTCGAATAAGCAAGTGCATTCCGTCAGTTAACAACAACCGCACTGCCATCGAAGTATCCACATCTCCCGTAGAGTACACATATTCGGTACCGTTTACTGCAACCTTAGTCAAACAAAAGGACGATCATCAAAAATACATTCGATTGAGTGTTGTCTGTTACTAGGTGTATCATTGCAACGATAAAAGCTCCATCCTGCAGTAGTTAGTACCTGTGCATATGTAAATGTCCCTTTGCCATTTGTATCCATGCCATGCTATAGGTACCTAGGTAAGGTATGCCAATACCAACTGTAATTGCGAAACACAACAGTTACAGTAGTTGCCGGTGGATGGCAAAAATACTCTCGGGACGAAAGGTAGAAAAGAGAATATAATTAAATTAAATACCAGCAGAGTGCTCGTGCAAAAGCAAAGTTTTCGGGACGCTCGCTCCGGCATAAGTACACAAACACATGCTGCTGATGCTGAATTGCTGAGATGAGGAGACAACAACAAAGCGTATAACTTTTCGCCAGCAAAAAAAAAATAAATAAAAATAAAAATGAAACAACGAACATCAGCAGGAATAAAAATCCTGCCAGTACATCTCTGAATCTGAACTGAACGTAGGAATAACAGCAATGAAATTGATTGGGTTTGTTGGGCGATTTCCCATTGAAATTTATCGAGATTTTTATTTCGCTTATTTTATTCGTCTCTTTTATTTGGCTTCGGGAATCGGGATCGGGATCGGGATAATACAACAGACCTATTGTTGTATTGGAGGATATGTATGGGGGTGAATGTGTTGTTTATGTAAGAGGAGGACGTCTGGAACTGGAGGTGTTTCTTAATGCAGTTTTATTTTGTTGCAGAGTTTTGAGCAGCTATTTCGAGAAGACGTGGTAGAATGGGGTTTATTTAGAAATTCTTTTAATTAGAAATTGAGTCCATGGTCAACGTAAGATTTAAGCAGTTAGCTCGAGGTATTTCCTAATGTGTTTCCTAGGTGAGTTTGCAGTTTGAACAATGCCAGGTAATTCGTTTTGCCTCTTCCGATGGCCTTAGTAGGTGAAGAGATTTAGGAGGATTAGGTAGGTATACATTATTAGAAAATGTTATCCAAGCGAGAACAAAGAACTAAAGCCCTCTAATGACAATTCGAGTATTCAGACCCGAAGGCTATTTCCTGACAATGTCGCAAAAATATAATGGAATCGTTTCTTATTAAGTGGAGCGAGTGGTTATAGTCGTCCATGGCTGTTGGTTTCCTTTTTTATATATTTTTTTTTTCTTTATTTGTGGTTAAAGACAAATTTTAGTTTCATTCAAAAATATGTGACACGACCAGCAACATATTCCAACGGTGGAGCTTCAATTCCCAGTATACATAGTCACTTGAAGGGCAATCTGTGGAAAGTAAGTTCGTGTGTTGGCAGGTTGGTTGGTTTAAGTGGCTTTGTTCCCCATACCGACGAGGGAAAAACACAAGTAGCGCATTGAGCGCCGTTTTGAAACACAACTAAATGCGGATAAAGGAAGTTCAGGGAGCTCAAAACGAGCCTGTGGAGTTGAGAAATTTGATAATCTTGTTGAAATGGATGCTTTGGATAATCGAAAGGTCATAATAAAAGAGATGACCTAATGAACTGCGTCTGGTTTTGGCTAAAGCCGGGCACTCACAAAGAAGGTGGATCACTGTTTCACTCTTGTTGGTATGGCAGCGCAGCTACGGCAGCGGGTATTGTGGGGGCTGCCAAGCTTGGCTGCGTTATTTCCTAAAGGCCAATGGCCCTTACTAATTGCAGTGTCTCCCTGTGCATTCCACTACAAGCTTGGACGTTGACTTAGTTGAACCAATAATCGCGGCCTGACTGTCGACGAAGATGGATGTACTGGCTGGCTGCGTTGGGAAGGCGAAGAGTTTTAGAGATGTCTAGTTCTGTTGAGAAAATGCCTGCTCCTACTCCACAGTTCATCTCGGAACAATCTTGGGAGATAGCTACCTATGTCAATTCATCTAAAGGGGAATCTAACAGAGAAATTTTTATGGAAGTTGAGTTTTGGCAGGAGTCCATACGTTCATGAGTAAGCTCACGAAGTAATCTGTACAGGGAGTTTCGAGCTTCAAGCCACTAAAAATCGCAGATTGCACCTTTGGGGTCCCCAAACTCTTAGTGTTGTAAGACTGCTTAACAGTGCACTGGGCAGTCAAGCCGACTCAGTTTAAAATTGTAGGTCATGTAGATAAGTCCAAAAAACAGAGTTAAGTCGGGAAGAGGTTGCCATAAGAATAGGGTGCTATTTTGGCAAGCTATATACAATTTGTTGTAGAAATTTCTGCCTAAGCGAATATTTATTTTTAACACAAACTACTCAAACTATGTCAAAGTCATCTAAAATTAAACAAAAGCATGTAAAAGTTCTGGCGAGGAGTCAAAAAATCAACACAGCAACAATAAGTATGAGAGGGTTTCCCAATTTGCCGTCTTTGGGCTTGGCATAAAATTTCAGATCAGTATAGCGTCAAGTTTCTTATTGACGCTTCTCTTTTAGAAATTAGAAAAATTTTCTATCACCAAAGCTTGAGCTCTATGGTGTCAATCAATCTAATTCCTTAGTAACCCAATCAAAATACATTCCTGGAACTCGAATAATTACAATGACTCGAGACTGGATTGATCAAAAATGGAAGGAACACATCAACATGATTGTGTCATCGAAGTTAAGTTCGGCAATAATGTTAATTTCCCAACTCGACTGATGCAGCTCATCTATGCGTACAACTTTTCCCATCGATATTATTGAGAGTGGAGACTTTCAGTACTATCTATGTCCATTTGATACTTTTATCGCTCGTCCCGGAGGCTCATAGATTATTTTATAGGTACTCTCATACACGATATACATTTCCATGGAAAATTCTCACAAAGCCACTCGCCTTTGTGTATGAAGGAGTGGGTATGGGTACGGGTCATACTTATCCATATCTACAAAAAAATATATCTCCGACTGTCCTTCGAAATATTGTCCCAAAAAAAAAATGAGCACATAAAAATTGAACATAATATCTACGTTTTCCGTTTTTCATTTTAGTCCATCTCTGTCCCCATTGGGGTTATTTGGTTCGTATACATATTTTTTGCTGGTTTATCGTATTCCTCTCTTGATGTGCAGATAAAAAATTGTCCCAATGAAATTAAAATATAAATCATCCTGGAGATTTGGGGCCTTGCAATCAATGACTACTCCTTGGGTGCTTAGGCGGGACAGTGAGTGTATCAGGCATTTTATTTGAAGGGGTTCTCAATTGTCACTGAATAGGATGGAAAACACTATCGGATGCTGATATGGACTGTTATGTATAATTTAGTGTATAATGCAACTGTTGTCGATAAACTATTTGGCTTCGTATATTTTTCCATCCGAATATTGATCCATCTAATAAAAATAGTCAACAGAGTGGGATGGTACGCATACTGGAACTGCTGTCGGTGTGTGGAATTGTGAGCTTATGTTTTTTTTTTTTTTTTGGATTTTATTTTATTTATTCAATAAATATATGGGAAACGCTTTATTTTAGTACTGCGGACGGTAGGTGGTGGTATGGTGGTTAATTCAATAAATTTTCGGATGACCATTTTTTCGTGCACGTGTGATTTCAAATAAATGAAAACTCATTTGGAATAACATTCAAATCGCAGTGTACGACGAATGTGTTATAACTTAATGGAGTCAATGCATTTTTAGGATTTTTCTATATCTAGGCTTTGCAGCCGTAGGGAACATTTGATGTGATTGATCACTTTTAACACACAAGAGGAATAATATACATGTAGCAATATAAATGGAAAAAATAAATCAATGACCTTTTCAATCAATTATTTATGTTTATGAACTAAATATGTAATTTAAATTTCTTTCTTTTTTTTCTATACATTTATGGAGTACAAAGATCGAATTTTAGTATTTGTTAAATAAAAAAAAATGTTTACGCTAACATCTGCTGTGTTTTTGACAAAAGTAACCCCACAGTCAAAAATAAGTAGATACCTATATAAGTATTTATTACACGAGAATAAAACTTATTCCTTTCTCAGTCCTGACAAGTGTTTCCACTAGAAAAAGTGAATCTGGTCTGATCTGACCGAATGACCGATTTTTATTTCTTCCAATTTGGTCAAAAAATCCGGTCATAATTTGACATAAGAATTTCTGACCAGAAGTTCTTTCAAAAGTAGATTTTAGTAATATTTTTACTAAAAATAGAAAACAAAAATTATGTAGGCAGTTTATCTATTTATTTTTCCAAATTATTCGTACCTAAACCTTTTGAAAAAAGAAAACAGTTTGCTTCACAACGCTTTGCAGAAAAAATAACTTTCAATCTAATTCAGTTTTCCAAAAAATTGCTAAATTCATATTATTGTTAAAAAAATGTACATTTGTTAATTATTAAGAAATTCATCATCTCCAGCTATCGGAATCGCTTGAATTGTAATTTGTATACCTTCTTTGTCCCTATTTTTCTTATGATTTCGTCAGGGATAAGGCTGAATTGCAGCAAAACAAAGCAATATATCATTCTAGTCCCTTTTTTATTGTCTTCTCTTCCCTCTCGAAAAAAAATTTCATAACACTTATGCAAAATAGTGACAGAAACCAAACTTCACAGAAATAATTTCCAAAAACATTTATTCAGACTTATGTACTTCCTATACATCTTGCATGGTCTCACTGTACTTCAGTCTTGTTTGAATGCACACCCCCAGTCACAGTTTTGGTGCGAGCATTCAAATGAGATACGAGACTGCCATGTGGTCGTACTCTAAGATTATTCACAATAAACTGGTTTCTTTACGGAATTGTTAGCGTGTTCCTTAAGTATGGCCAAGTTTCCTTCAAATTATAGAAATTTGTCTTTAAGTTTAATGAAAGAACAAAATTATTTTTCCGGTCAAAAAGGTTTTTCCGGTTAAACATTTTTTTCGTTCTGGTTAAAATTCGGTTATACCGGATTTCAAAAATTTATCCGGTCAGAGTGAACAGATTTCGGTCTGACCGGATGCCGGTCAGAATGGCAACACTGGTCCTGACATTACAATAAAAATAAACTAAACTTTTAAAAGAAAAAAGAGACTGAGATGAGAGAGTGGCCAGCGATCGTGTGGTTGAGAGCCGAATAATAATTGAAAGGTTGCGGTCGCTGGTTGAGCCGTGGCGGTCCTTTAAAAAAAATAGATATTGTTGTTAAGAGATAATGTAATTATTTTAGTAGGTATTCCAAATTTTTACACTATGGCTAAATTTTAATCTAAACCCTGTACATTACACTAATTTACAATTTCAACAAATTTCATCAGAAAATCGGTCTTTCAGCATTATAATCAACTATTTCTCAATCCAATTGAGTCGTGATGCCAGTGTGTTTTATTTTGCACAACATGGATTCATTATTTTTATTTTATGTATATATTATATTTCATATGAATCAATTGAATTTGAAAAGCTAGGCTTTATTTGAAAATCGTCACAAGGATTAGCATTTTATTGCCAATTTTTTGTGCAGGCAGGTAAACTGTAGGTATGCCAGCATATTTTTAAAATAATTGCATTATGCAATTTGTGTTGAAAGGATTTTAACAATAATATTAGAATGAAGCAGATCGTCTGGGTAAATGAGAATAATTATTCTATTTAGAGTAGGAACACATCAACTGGATTATATTATTTTGAAAATTGTTTCCTCTTAAACAGGTTTTGTTGATAATATCCAAATGTATTGTGATAATTTTTAATCTAAGTATCGATAAGCTTATCGATGTTTAGTTAACACGATATAACATTGGGGAAAAACATTTTTAAAATGTTAAGCAATTGCTTCAAAATGAATAATTAAAACGCAAAAAAGTATAGCACGTATAATAAGGGGTATTGGTCTGTTCGAGGAAAAAAACCTTTGAGTGTACAAACGCCGCGTGAATAAAAAAAAATGCGAACTTTTTCTTCTCAGCTTCAGATCCATAGATTTCAATTGGGAGTATCAAACTCCGTTCACAACTCAGGGAGTTCTTTACTTTACTATGCTTGGCTTATGTTTTAAGATTGCTTTTAGAAATCAACTGATCTTAAATATACTTTTCATTATTTGTGCTATCTCAATAAAGTTAAAAAAAAACTCCTTCGACATCAACTCTTCGAAAAAAACTTCTTTCCTCATATTTTTAAAATGAAAATAACACTTTTTTGTTCTGCGTGATTTTATTCGTTGCTCAGATAGCTTAATATAAGCTAGTTCCTAGTTATCGCTCAAAATTGGCCAATAAACCACAAGTTATATCCCGGAATATGAAGAATTTTAAGAGAGCGGGTCGAAAATCTGCTTTTAAAATTCTGCCTTTTAACACAAAATTATGCTTTTCATATTTATTTAGCTTTTTAAAATTCTGACAGGCATTATTTTAAAGAAATAAATTCTGCTAATTCTGTTTTTTTTCCAATTTACGAATTTAAGGAAAACAAATATTTTTCAACTTTGTCATCAAATTAAAATATATTTCGAATAAAGAAGTTACACAGGTGGGTACCAGGAACACAAAAAAAAAAAAACATCCACAAAATGACAAATTAGTTCATAATTGCAATTAGGTACCAAAAAAAAATAAAGAAGAAGAAGCAACAGGTAACAAACTAAAAAAGCGTGCACTTTTTAACATTTTCCAAACATCTTTTTATTATTATTTTCAGAATTTTGAAAAGCAGAATTTTGAAAAACAGAATTTTGAAAGCAGAATTTAAAAAAAAGAAGAATTTTGACCTCGCCAGAATTTCGACCCCGACCCGAATTTCAAACCTGAAGAGTCCAATTTAAGTTTTTTTCAGTTCTGCATTGAAGTTGTAAAGTTGTAATTTCTAAATTGAAAAACATGTTGTAAGAAAATATATAAATAGCTTCGGCTGGGTTTTTTTGAAATACTAAGCTCAGTCTAATGTAGAATGAAATAAAGTTTAAAGCAGTTAATGGCACGTAGCATCATTTGAAGGTCCTGAGTGAAAAAGAAGTGCTTGTTATTGTTTCTTTAAATGCTAATAAGCAACAAATGTCTGTAATGAATATAAAGCCAGTATTATGGCAAAACAAATCTTTAGCAAATTTACAGTCAGAGCTTCTCATAGCTCCGATAGAACTCTTGAAAATAATTGAATCTATGCAGATCCTGAAAACGGTCTCCTTCAAACCCCGGAGTGAGATATGGATAATTGATATTTTATGTATAAGGTAGGCTCTTCTTCTCTGTGACTCCTTAAAATTCTCCTACCTGTAGCACCCTAAGTAAGGTACGCACTGCTACCTCCATCGCGTCAACATCTTCAAGTCCATTATGTTGGGTTTCGACTTTCACCTCTATTCCTCTTCTTATTAAGTATCTACATTACTCATGAGTTGGGGGCCCTTTTCCTACATCAAAATTTCCTCTGTAAGCGGAAAGCTAATTGTCAACTTCAGACACCAGTCCCGCAAGGCCAAAATCCAACCCAACCTAATACACTATTTACGCAGTCCCAATGCCAATCTACTCCGAATCAGATTCAATCCAAGACATCAGTCGATAGTCGCCCGACGCACGACCAATTTCATCTCCACGTCCATGCCATAAAACCAAATACAGTTTGACAATTAGCCCACGTCTTCCACTGCCACCTTATTTTCATTTAACAGACAAAACAGACCCTCGTCACACGTCACAGCCCCACCGCAATTCGAATTCGAATTCACAAGTAAAATACCATCATCACCGGCTTACGATTTCCACGTAGCACAAAACATGAACGCACCGATTCCGAGGCCCACTCGCTTTCCATCGAATCCAATGAAATGCAAATTAAAGCAAAGCATTTTGTCGACAGTTGTATACAGCAGGAGCAACGAGCAAACCTGTAGGATGCTCCGCCACTTCGCCAGGAGTGAAGGCAACTATAACAGATAGGTAACATTATACCACCAACAAGCTAATAGTTAGTAATTGGTATTTTGAAAATTGGCACTTACATAACCAGCAACCATGTCGTCGTACTCGGCAATGGTAGCTGCAGTTCGACACTCGTACGAATCATGTTTAATTATAGCTAAATAAATTAATTAAAAATGAATTCAGCTAGTAGCTGGTAAGTGCCTATACAATAGCACTTCGACATGGACTATGTACAAATTGCCGCATTGGCTCCTGTAAAAGCGCCAATACCTGACAACTAATCGCATGCGATAGTGTGAAAGCAGTTTGCAGTTTACGCTTTCTAAATAATAAATCGCTATGTACCTACCAATATAATATAATGTCGGTGGCCTGCTCTCTGCCGGATGTCGCAATGTCATGGTGGTAGGTATAGTTAAAATGCACGTTATTGCTTGATAATTTATTTAATTACCTACTTTAATATTGGTAAGTATTATTATTAAAGTTAACTGGTGAATAGAAAACATGGTTTAGTTTTACTATCCGCAGCTATGTTCAGAAATTTGTTACTGCTTTTGAAGGGGTTTCGGACACTGGAGGTTTTGTGAATATGAAAATGGTGGAGAGTTTGATTCTATTGTTGAACATACTCAAGTTTTCCTGTTATGAGACTACTACGGGTTCTAACATCTAACCATTATAATGATACAAAGCAATTTTTGACAACACTTTATTGCCTTTACTTAACCTTATATCATTTTGTTCTTGTTTCTTTTTATTTCAAACATCCTACTAGAAGAGCATAAATTTCCACCATGAACTGCCTTACAATGCCACGTAGGAATTGTTGGTACCAATTCAGTAGACACGGAAAGCTAGGAAAACTGGCGCAGGAAAAAATAGTTACAGGCTCTCAAAATCATCCAGATCTGCGACAGTCTAAGAAGCTCTTATACGAAGGTATAACCTCACAAGAATTTATATCTTCTCGATTAAATTCCAATTTTTGAAAAGCCGCAAGTTTGCAAGTTTAGTGCGACCCAGTCGTATAGGTACAAATTTTTGTGATCTTTATTCAGCTAAAGAAAAGAAGCGGGGAAATTTTTCCTAGAGGGAGAGATAGACTTATTGATATCGAATAAAGAACGTGGAGTCCCAAGCATCTATCCCACCTGCAAGCTGCAAGCTGAGTTCAGCCAAACTTGGCAACTGCAGACCATGTGACTAAAAGACTGTACTGCCTGCTATAGAGCTTAGAGCTGCGTCGATTTTATATAACTTTGTCCGGTTTTCTTTCCGATCCTGTTTGTCCTTTCTATTCATTTTTTTATCTGATCCATAACTACCGTAAATCCGAAATATTGGCACAATTGACGATATACCTAGAGCTCCACATACCCTCAAAAAAGTTCTTAGATAATCTTCCAAACTGTGAACTGATCCCAGTGAACTCCTTTTCAAAGTCATATACGGCCTTTACTCAAACACGCATAAAAACCTCTCAGAATGAGAAAAACCAGCTCGTGATAATTTTCTCTGGAAATTTCGCTGCTAAACGATAAACGTCAAACTCAGTTTGAACAAGAAAACTAAAGGTCCCCCCACCAACTTCACTTGCCTCTCATCATCAGTGCGGGGTCAGAGTGTTTCAGAACCGCCTGTCCTCTCATATCCACATGTTAAAAGATAATCAAAACTGTCAAATTAAATACGAAGCTACTAACCTGCCCCCACCTGGAAAACTTGGTCAGGAAATTAGGGAATGTGGCTGAAAGTTTTGTGCACACTTTGTCGTGCATCTCTGCTACATCGAGTGCTTCTGTTTGGCTCGGGGTCGTCCTCGCCAACACCGACAGGGATAGATGGAAACTCAAGCGGTAGCGGCACCAATACACATACTCCATCCCAACTCACATCGGTGATGTCATGGAAAAGTTAATTAGACAGCATATGAAACACGGAAAACTAGGACGCGGAACCGCAAACTTTTTTCTCCTCTAGATGGTGGTCTCGGAAGACTCAAAGTTGCATCGGTAGGGGCTGGATTTTTTGTCCCAAAGCCGTTCGTATGGAAAAAGTTTAGCAGAGCCTTCTTTTATGGCAGTAATTCCCTATACTTTATCTCCATATCTTACAGGAAAACAATCCAGGACCACTTAGGCCATGACATCGAGTCTAATGCTGTGTAATCATTGGCACAGAGCTCATTCGCAAATAATGGTAAGACCGCGTATTCTCATTTAACAAATAAATGAAGAGGATCACTGGCGAGGAATTCACGAATATGTATTCCCCGACATTGGATTTTTTATCCATACCATCAAGCATTTTAAATGAATAGAGTGATTACCTCCGGGAGGGTAACCTCACTTTTGTATCGGATGAATGGATGGAGTATCGCTGTCATTGACTAGTGCCAAGCTCAATAAACTGTCTCAACAATGACTGCGATTCACCTCAATCAGGCTACGAAAATAAGTTTCACGAAAAATTCGTCCTTTTTTGTTCTAGGTGTTCGTTTTGCAAACAGACTTTGAATTGCTGATATATTCCAGGCGCACAGGTGTTGGGTTTCTCACTGGATGTTTATCATGCAGGGGGGAAGGGTGATAAGTAATATGGTAAAATGGGTGGGAGTGATTTGATATGCGCACTCTGTTTACGTTGAAATATGCAAAAGGAATCTGATGCAATCATTTTTGTTGGCATCGTTGTTGAGTTTGATGGACTGCAGGGGTGGTCTGTCTAAGCAGCGCGATGGGAACTGAAGGATGTGATTGCAAGTGAGAGAGAACGTTTGAAAATGTGCATTAATTCATTAGCGAGATGTTGGCTTTTGTTGTTTTCGATTATAATTAAAATGTGAAATTCACAAATAACATCTTAAAGCAAAAAAGTAGTCCAGCAGTGGTGGTTTTCAAAGCGTTGGTGGTTGATGTTCTCGAAAATTATTCAATGACTGCAGAGTTTGGTAGTATGGTGAAAGCTCAAGTTGAATAGAATGGGAACTATTAAACTTTGAGCACATTTGCATGGTTTTGTGCTTCCTAAGAATTTAAAATCAGGTCCGATACCATGAAGAGATATTCATACGGCGTGTGCTGCCTCGGACCATATAGTTGTCGGAGAAAAATTAGTTCCATTCGTAATCGTGAGTGGGAAGCGAACCGGAAGTCGATGGCATGTCAGACTGACCATTTACAATATTTTTTCGAAATATTTTCCATCAAAAAGATGTATGAACAGAGGCGACAAATAGGTTGGTAGTAATTGTAAAGTTTGTATGAAGTGGACGGACGAAAGATCTGTTTATTTTTTGACACGTTCTATGCCACATCACAAAAAAAGTTAACTGGCGAAAGGATGAACAAACTTACGTGACGTGTGGAAAATTAAAAAAATACTTTCTTCGCAATTGACCCTTATTATGCCTTGTTCCGTATTTAATACACTTTTTACTTATATCTTTGACAGATTTTTCTGCCTTACTGTTCTGCCTGGTATAAATAAGGTGATAGGGCTAGGCACCTTGTGGGAGGGCTATGCCCAGGAAACCAATTACATCATGGTTTCCCTATATTTCTCGGTTTCGACCTAAGTTTTCCTAATGCTATTTTCGAACCGGTTTAAAGGTTAAGTTATGTGGTTTGTGATTGGTACTGTCGATCCACATTAACTTTCTTTTGTTACTTTGTCAAGGCATGATTTAATTGTACGATAGTCTGGCAGAGAGTGCAAGAAACCACGCCACCGGCGAGCTAAAGGTCGCGCATTTCGCATCCTCGAGTCGAAACTAGATCAACTTCAGGGGCTAGTGAGAGTGCTGTGTATTTTCATGCACTTGCAACAAAATTTCATCTACTCCCATATTGGCACCGAAAAAGACATGTTGGGATACAGTAGGCCACATTTACGGACTCATATCTCATATATGCATCGGTTGTATGATGGAACAGGCTTTCCCAGAAACGTGTTACTGCCTCTTTTGCCAAACTTCAAAGAACGGTCTGTCTTGGATGCACAGGAGCCTTCTCTAGCAATCCGGGCTCTGCTCTAGATGTAATGATGAACCTCCCCTTCTTGATATTTTTATCATGGGGTATACGCTGAAAACGATCTCTTAGTAAAAGAGAGGCGGTTTTTGGAATTTTGAAGAATTTGTGCGAGAATTATCCTTTGACCACCGTCTTATATGCCGTCCGGATATGCCGTCTGACGCAATGACACCAGAAATCCTACTGCGACAAAACTACAAAGTCAACTATCCTCAGGCAATGGAATGACTCCGGTGAGACTCTGAGCAAGGGAAAGAATGCCATCGTGTATTCAGAAACGAACAGGGATCTGGTTCTGGATTCTTTGAGGAAAGCGAGAACATACGACTGCACTACCCCTTAGGTAACCATGCGTCTGTCTTTCGAACGGAGATTTTCGCTATCCTTATGGCTATGCGCTATATTGTATCAAACAGGTGGAGGGTTAGAAGCATATATACGTTTGCAGCGATAGCCAAGCTGCATTAAAAGCACTGTTTAACCTCGTCTAAGCTAGAGTGCTCGAACTCAAGCTATCTCTGAACTTAGTCGGTACGCTAAACACAGTGGATCTTGTTTGGGTCCCATCAGGTCACACTGGTATCCAGGGAAATGAGATTGCTGATGAGCTTGCCGGCTTCAGAAGAAGCTCTCTCAGGACCTGAACCAGCGTTTGGTCTGTCTGCATCTGCGGTTGGGTCATCCATTGATACTTGGGTTTTTCGTCGAGCGTCGGGGGCGTGACTGTGCTGGCTGCTGGGTGTAGACAGACCAAACGACTGCGTCCGGAAATCTGTAAAAAGTTCGCGTCTTTCCTTCTATCTCTCAGAAGAATCGACTGCAGACTGCTTGTGGGCGTCCTTTCGGGCCACCAAGCTTTTGCCATATTAATCAAAGTTTCGAAATCCGACAAACGGCGGATTCTTCTTCTGAGTTTTTCAAATAACTTAAAAATAAATTGCCGATTAGTCGAACGATTTAAGGTCCAACCCCATTCGGAATGACGACAGTCAGTCCCTATACCGGGAGGTTTTATAAAGGTTCTTCGAGTCCCTCACTATTGCAGAAGCATCCCTCGCGTACTTGCTCTGCAATGTCTTTCGATGATTTTTCCTTCCAGCGAACCCCCAAACAAAACAAAAAAAAAAAAAGCTTTTGCCAAACATTTGAATGCGTTGAGCTTGATCGTCACCACACCACCGCATGTCCTGTTTGTGGAGAGGACGACGATACAGCGGAACACTTCCTCTGTGGCTGTCCTGTCTTTGCTCACATCAGGTGGCGGATCTTTTTGGGCTGATGTGGTGAGTGCCGAACATCTAATCTCACAGAAGGTCCTTCTCTTCTTTCTTCGAAAGACGGGAAAACTAGGTACAGTAATGTAAGGTGTCTGTTCGGCAGTACAATGGACCAAGTGCTCCATCGGATAGTAACAACCTCCGACAAAAAAATAAAAAACATAGTGCAACATAAATGTCCTGTCCATATAGGTATAGTAAAATAATCCCACCCCATTAGTATTTAAAAAAAAAAACTCTTCGAAGCCTTACTTTTACTTTAGCAAATCCTATCTGACATTGTGTCCATGTTTTTTCTCCCTGCTTCGTTACTACCCCTCACCACAGTGTAGTTAATTTTCTTCGATTAAACTGCCCTACTAATTTCGACAGATCTACGTGCGTGTTCGGTTCGTTCTCCCCTTTGGTGTGCTGTGTCCTCTTCCTCTGGCCGAGGATAATTATTTTACTCCTTTGTAACGCACTTTTCTTATTCTGCTTCTCTTATACGTGTCTCACCCCGTGTCTTCTTGTTCAACTTTCGTTGTTTTATTGAATTTGCTATCCTCGTCCTGTTTTCTAATTTTTTTCTCTCGACTTTTTTCTTTGGCAAATTTATTACCACATTTTTGTGGCACAAGCGAAGAAGAACTGGCTTACCTAAGCAATAATAATAAATTATCTCGCTGATGCTAAGGATGGATTCTCGGGGTTACGGAATGGGGGTGATGAAGACGAATACGATGATGATTATGGTGGGGTTGTGCGAACGGGGGATGTACCGTGTACAGTGTACACATAAATATAGGTAGATACCGGGGCAAAATATTCACTTGTCAATTGTTTGCAAGAATTGAATTTATCGACTTCATCGTTGTGTCGTAAGGAAAGTGCGTGGTACCTATATAGATAGCAAGGATGCTACTGCCATATAGTAGAGAGAAAATGAGAATAACTTACGTCGGCAGTATATCACGATTGAAGACAACTAATAGCAAAATGTTTTTGCCGTAGTTTGTGGGTGTGGGCACCTACTACCCAACACAGGTAGGTATAGGTATATCTCTGTGCGATAAGAGAGATATGCTGTCGATGGTGTGGGTTTTGGTGATTTGCGAGGAATGTGTTATTTGCTTATCTAGGGATGACCACTTCTTAATCCTACTGAATCTAATGGAACGATTATTCGACTTGACAATTTGTCGATGAAATTTATCAGCATAATCGAAGAATTAATTTAGTTTCAAGGTTTGCCAGAGTGTTTGATGGGCGCATTCCTTCGTCGAAGTAAGTATAGAGTTACACTAGTTGTGAGTTTGTTTCCTTGTAAGCACATCAATTAATTGTTGGTGTGGGGAGAGCCGCATTTTTGTAGGGGACGAAACTTTATCCAAAGATTTTTGATAAAAGTTTTATTATACATATATTTTCGGGGCAGTTGGCCAATTGGATGTATGTGTCTGAGTCATATAGACTGGTCCATTGAGAGGGGAGGTGATATATTGTATGGTTTGTATTACTTCAGAGCAAAATGTCAGAATGGCGACAAGGTAATAAATTAAGAGAATATACGAGGACCCCTATGGAACAGGTGTTCATAAACTATATTGTAGGCTCATACTGCTAGCTGATTTCTCAGGGCGATAATGACGGAAATCGAGGACTTCGAAACTTCTGGCATGCCCAAACATAGCCACTTGCAATAAAAAGTTAGATATGAACTTGTCAGAGAGAGATAGAAGATTCGAGAATGATTCTATGGAATCGACTGTGGTGAGAGGATTGGTGGCATGAAAATGGATTATTTATTGATCTAAATTTGGCCATTGGAACAGCTAGTAAAGTTCTTTTCGACAGGCTACATGATGGGTGCACTACTTAAATATTTGTTGTTCTTAACTTCAGCCAGAAAATGTGCCTTACAGATGTAATATATCCAAGAACTTGTTTCGTATAAGCTTCTCATTTCAGCGGATTTCCTCGATAAAGATCTGGCGTTTTTACGCTGTGAATATACCAGCCGATGTCATTAAGTGTTGACCTGGTTATAGGTCCGGAAAGTCGATAAAATCTTTCCTCGTAGACACTCGACAGGTCTTGAAAAAACCTGAAAATGCTGAAGTCGACACTTACCTTCCTTTTAACGATTGCTTCCATTGCTATCATCTGCAGAGACGAGCTATAAGAAGAACAGTTTTCAATAAAGCGTTTCCATAGCGATGGAGAAGTTCAAGCTTGAGGGGCTGAAGCCAACCCCGAGAATCTTAACAAAAAAACTAAAACTTTGTATCATAAATTTAAATCTATAAGAATAAGGGCTTAGGATTTTTTTCCACTGCGCCACCTCTCGCGAGCATGTGACAAACATTCAAGAGTATAACTGTCTTGAAAAGAGCTTCTCAATAAGCCGTTTGGACTCGGCGTAAAATTGTAGATCCCTTCTATTCGTTCCAATTATAAAATAAAGTGCACGACTGGGTCTCACGAAACTTGCTCGTTTAGTGCGAGTCTGACTAACTTTCAGCGTATTCAGCAAATCGAAAATTGAGGACACAATAGTTTTGAAAACATTAATTCAACTCTAAGTTTGCATTATGGTAAATTGAAAAAAAAAAAACTAAATAAAAAAAAACAATACTTTTTTCAAAAATCCATTGTACCATAATATAAAGAAAAACTGAGTTTGCTATTATGTTATAAATGACCACATTACCTACGAAATACATTTTTGTTACAATCGTATAGGTAGACCGTTTTTGAGATACGTCGAGATTTCAAAAGTACCTACCCTTGTTCGAATTTTTAGCCAAAAACTGGGTACGCAGTCCTGTTAACCTCACCTACTTAAGCTTAAATATAAATTTTGGTTAAAATCGTTAAAGCCCTTTTCGATCAAATCAAACTGGTACGAACATTTTATATGGGAAGTACCATTAATATTGAGGTTACCTTGCAAAAAAAAAAACACTACCAAAATGTAAGCCCAAAAACTTCAAATCCGAGGATTGAAATTAATCCGGGAAGCCGTTTGGGCTGTATGCCTGTGGAAGGACGGACAGACCGGACAAAATTTTGCGACCCACTTTTTTGAGTTCCTCTATCATCGTAATATCAGAATTGATTAATATCTCGAGCTCGAAATTAAGTTAAAAACTCACATACAACGAATGGTTGCGAGAAGCTAAGCATAGGGTCCCTACGGACCTGTTGTGCCAACTATTTATTTATTTGTTAAGAATAAGGATCCAGAGGTAGGTATACGGGTTATTTGAATTTAACTAAAATGCTCAACTACTTGAAAACACAATGAAATGGGTTTTCTGTTTAAGGACTTCCTCGAAAGATTTGGAAGCCCCCAGGAAACAATATCCTGACTACGGCACAGCCTGTACTCAAGTACTTCCACATGCGGACGATATGGGCAATGGTTATAGTATAGTTGGTAGAATATACAGGGAACTGTTGGCGGCCAACAAGATGGAATACCCAATATCGCCAAAAAGGTTGCAACAGGCATTGAGGTTGTAGGGAACTTTGTCTACCTAGGCTCTGCTGATACGAAGCGCGGAGTAACACTCTTGACTGTCGCTATTTCTTTTGAGTAAGAGTGGAGCTAATCGGACTCTGTAAGAGGTCTTAAAACTTCAAGACAAAACAGATTTAGATGTGCTAGGTGTGTGCGTTGACTCTTTTTTTTTAAGAGCAACAACTTAAAGACAACCTATAAAATCTGTACACCGAAGTTGTCTAATTAAAAGAAAAAAACTGCTTATTCGGCGTTTGAGTTGGATTTGAGATGTACATCTAATAGACATCAACCTCGCAATTGACAGTTGCCGCTGTGCCCCACTTTCTTTAACTCCAATTCAAGCAGGAAACCTGTCTTTAAGTTGTTCCCCGTTTGAACTGAAATACACTCTGTATAAACCTAGCACTAGTCCGTAGTCCCCTTCTGCCAAACGAGAAAATAAAGTGTCATTCGTGCGCCGCACGCCACTTGCTATCTGCAGTCCACCCTCTAGCAATAAGACTGCCGTTCTAAGCAGTAGACATCTAAAGTAAAAGTAAAGTTGACTAGACATCTTGGCCTTCTTTCCCCTGTCAATGTCAAAGCGAAACGTCAATTTGGAATTGAAAACTAAAGTGGAAAGAAATGTAAGTCTCGCAGTCGAATCAGACAAGTGAACAACTCTAACGAATCTCGATTGCTCATTCATATTCACGCCGCCCGGCCCATTTCGTGTACAACAGGACATTATACAGTCACATACACCAGTCACTGTCCACCGTCTGAGTACTCCAGTCGCGATATCAACACCTGGACGGCCGCTTCATTATTCAATTTTAAAATTTAATTAAATTATGAAAAATTTAAATTTGTGACATCGACGTCAAGGACAACCGATTCACCGGGTAAATTATGTCTCCTCGAATCGGAATTACACAAAAAATATTGAATTTCTACTTTTACGAGTGACTGACAGCAGCTCGCACAAATGGCACGATATTGGTATTGTTATATTTTTGCTCATTTTTCGGTGATTTTGACATTATGCTTGACAGGCAATAAGTTTATGTGACCAGCCAGAAGGACCAGCCACGTCCACCATTAGGTATACCCTGCAAGTGCAATTTCCGGAAACGATTTTTCTTCGCTTCGATACAAACATAAAGAAAGTATACATCCTTCCTTGGCAGCAGGATGATGACATTGGGCGGGTAGGTGTGTATGAATTCATTGCGTTTCACCTTATCCTACATTTATAGCCAAGCGGAAACTGGCAAGACAGTCAACATTTTATTGCGGACACTTAAATGTGTCATGTAATTGCTTGTGGCGTCAACTCATTGCGCGCTAGCAGTCGATAAATAAAAATTAAGGATTATTGAATTTGTGGACTAGTTTCGATATTGGAATGAGTGTGGACACTCAATGGCTGACCAGTAATATGGTGCGGGCAGCACTGGTTAATTTTAATAGGACATTATGTGCGGTTGGTTTTATTAGCCATTAGTTGTGCGGGGGAACGGTTGACTCAGGTTGACTGACTTAGATATACTGTAGTTTTTGGTAATTGTTTTGTTGTAGCTAGGTACATATCGGCAGAAAAATGTTGACAGTAAAAGGCTCCAGCTTCTCTTAGCCATTTGTGAGTGAAAGTTTTAATTTTAACATGACCATAAGGGTCCTTGCATTTTATGACATACTAGCTGTCCGCGCAACTTCGTACTTCACCAGTATCGTCTTAACTTCTTTACTATAAGTATCAACATAGGTACTATAACAATCATTAAGACGAAAACCTAGAACTCAATTTCTATATATACACCACCATACGTCCATCAGCGCACGTCATCCGCCACTTGTGCATTTCCTCAAAAAATTGGAGAAAACACCACGCAACCACCCCAAAGCAGAACAACGATCAAGGACCGCGGCTGCAGACAATGTTCGATTTGAGAAAATAATTATTTTTTTTTTTATGTTAGATTTTAGGTTGTAGCGCAGCTTCTAGAGGACATCGAAAGCTAACTGATGGCTTGAAATAACTATGAAAGTATTGGCTGTCCTAAGTATTTTATTCTGTTTGCATTGATTAAGAATTGTTTGAGTAGTGGCAAGTAAAAGGCAGTAAAGTCTGAAAAACGCTCCAAAAAATAGGCATGCCAATGAAAGGAATAGCCTATATCCTTCTCAGAATCTTAAGGAACATATCAAAAAAAGTTTCATCGAAATCTGTGTAGTAGTTTTCACGCCTTTAAGTAACAAAGAAAATGCCTACAGCTTTATACGGGTTCAAACGGTGTTGTGGATAGTAGAGTAGAGACACCAAGCGCATTAACTTGTTCTCGTGTAGAATAGTGAGCCAAGCACTTGAACTTGTTCACCAGAAATGATGTATCGATGAGGAAATGAAAAGAATGTTTCCTTTATGATGGATCAATAATGATTGACTTTATTATTGGGCCAAAATGCCTCTTTTATACTTAAATTAATTACATAAAATGATAACCTAAACAACCTAGTTCTTAATGCTACAATAACCTAAATTGCTTAATGTTAGTGGTGCGTCAGCGTACGAGCGGTTGTTGCTTCTGGTATGCTGACGGTGCTTTGTTCGTTGTATTCTTGAGTAGGTCACTTTGGTGCGGTGTTCGTTGCACTTAAATTGTGTTTCGTAACCACTCAAATGTGTTTCTTAACATTCTCCCCGCGTTGAATTGCGTTGCATTCAAATATGTTCTTATGTTTCGCTGACATTGTATTGCGCTCGAGTTGCCGGAACAGGTGTGGATCTTGTAGATGTCGTCATTCGGCTGCGCAGCTTGTAGATAATAGTGAATCCAACGGAAAGTGACACCAGAAGCGCCAGATAACTAATTAAATGATGATGAATGCTATTAATGAATACCGTGTCCTGTAATTCTGGGAATCCTTGAGGTTGCAAGTCTGCAAGTTGAGTTTGGAGAGTCGTCAAGGATTTGATAGATGTATTGTTGAATGCAGGAATTAATTCAAGAATGGCGTGTGTTTTTTGGTGGTTGATGACTGATGAGATGTTCCCAAGGCTGATGTAAGAGGTATGCAATGTGCTGGTCGTCGTTTGATGTGCCTGGATGGTGATTAGATGATTTCTTACTACGCAGCCATCGTCAAGTGAGAGAAGTCCAGATCCAGTAAGCTCAATTTGAATGGTTTTTGTTTTACATACGGCCGTTAGTTGAATGTCTGGGAGTGTGCCGAATATCCACTGGTTACTGCTGCTTAGCTGAGTCCACATCATGTTATTGGTTGGGCTTATAAGATTGCATGATGGTACTGTATTATTGTTGAACAGATTGAACTCGCAATCATATGCCTGTGATCCGGCGTGGTATTTTGCCTTTTTGTTGGAACAGAAGAATTGTAGGTCCTTGCCTTTGTCACAAACCTTCAGTTCTGTTGTCGTCATTGCGAAATACTGATCTCTGTGGCGATTTATGGCGAGAATTTCCATTGATGGATTGATGATTAGAAGCGTGTTGTTTACTTTTGCCGGGAATGGTATCAGTCGAAATAAGTTGAAGGGTTCTTGTTCGACGAGTGGAATCTTGATAACGAACAGAAGATGATTATCAGTTGCTCCTCCTGTTGCTGTTAGAATTTTGTAGAAGTGTAGTAAATCTTCTCGTTCGAATGGCAGTTTTTGTGACTGCGGTAGATGATTTTTGATGTTCGTGATTTCTGCCCTTAATTGTGCTGGGGAGAGTAGCAGGGGGCTAATGGTTCCATAGTGTGCGTCCGTTAATGTGTCGAGAATTGCAGTTTCAATTCGCTGCAGGTTGGATGCCACGATCATTAACTGCATTGTCAAGGATGTGAAGATTTGAAAGATTTTGGATTGCTCAGAGGCCTCTCCAATTCGAGCAAGGATCTGTTTGGATTGGTTTTGAAGGATGTTCATGTGTTCTCTGGCTTCGAGTTGATCCCGTTTCATGATATTGATCGTGGAATCTATGATTGAGGTCTGGTTTTTTAGCATCGTCCATAGGTGTGCTTCATTGTCCCTTAATTGGTTAATGGTTCGGGATAGTTCGTCTGCGTAGTCGGAATCAAGCAGCCCGAATAAAGTATGCGCTACATTGCCAACGAAGTTGATAGCTGCCCGAGGCGTTCGGCGTTTTGAGAATAGGTTGGAGTCTGTTTTCAGTTTGCTCCTGATGGCAATGAAATGTGTTACTAGTGCAGTGCATGTTGCCTTTTGTTGTAACTGGTTGCAGAGGTGTTGAAGTGCCGTCGTGCCATTATCGAATGCTCCTAGTTCTGTTTGAATAGGTGTTAGGTCATAGTACACGACAATTTTCCATTCGGTTGCCACTATGTTCGTGGATCCGAGATCTTCGAAATAAATTCCTGGCTGATTGTTGAACCTTGTTACGTTCACTGGCGACGCGCATATTATTGGTAGTAGTAGCAATGACAGCATGATCGTGGTCGCTAGTGAGACATATGATGTCCTTCTTCGTTTCGTGGGTGTATCTCTCGTATCATCTGTTGCGAGTTCGGATGAGGTCATTGCAGCTTCAGATGTGTTCGTATCGTTATCATCAGGTTCCTTGAATAAGGGGGCTAACCGATGGATTGGTCGCTTCCATGTTCCTGATCTGGTTTTGACGTTGACTACTCGAACCCTGTCGTCATCACCTTTGAAGATTTCAGTTACTCTTCCGATTGGCCATTGAAGTGTTGGCGTGTTGTCCTCCTTGATTATGACCATGTCGCCAACCTTGATGTTGTTCTTTTCCTGGTTCCATTTGTGCCTATATTGTAGTTCGTTCAGGTACTCGGTCGACCATCGTTTCCAGAATTCGTGCTTCAAATGGCCAATCGCCTTCCAGTGGGTAAGCAGATTGGTTTTCTCTGGAGCGGTATCACTGTCGACTTGAGCAATCAAAGGCTCGCCGATAAGAAAATGGCCAGGTGTTAGTGCAGCTAGGTCGTTTGGATTCGATGACAGAGGAGTGAGTGGTCTTGAATTCAAAATGCCTTCAATTTCAATGACTATGGTTTCCAATTCTTCGTGTGTCAATGATGCTGGTGAAACTGTTTTAATGAGAAGGTGCTTTGCGGATTTCACTGCTGCCTCCCATAGACCGCCAAAATGAGGGGCTCGAGGTGGGATGAATTTGAATGCTATACCCTTGTCGCTGCTGGCCTTGATTATGGCCTCCTTTGCTTCTGGAACATGAAGGACATCGAGCAGCTGGTTTCTTGCTCCCACGAAATTGGTTGCATTATCGCAGTAAAGTGTTTGAATGCGACCGCGTCGGCTGATAAACCTTCGAAGGGCTCCTATAAATGCTTCCGTTGTTAGGTCAGTCACAATCTCTAAGTGTACTGCCTTGGTTGTAAAGCAGCAGAAGACTGCTAGGTACACCTTGTGCGGCTTTTTTCCTCTGACCTTGTAGTGCACCCATAGGGGGCCACAAAAGTCAACACCGGAGATCATGAATGGTCTGGTTGGTGAGACGCGATCTGCTGGGAGGTTTCCCATTACTTGAGTCATTAATTGTGGTTTAGCCTTGGTGCATTTAACGCAATTATGAACTGTGTGACGAGCCATGATCTTTCCCTTGATTGGCCAGAATTGTTGTCTCAAGATGGAGAGGAGTGTCTGTGGTCCACAATGGTTGTGCTCGTCGTGTTTTGTTTTGAACAACATTTTAGTTACTGATTCATTATATGGCATCAGTATGGGATGTTTTGCACTGAAAGAAATGGGAGCGGCTTCTAGCCGGCCTCCGACTCGTAGAATACCCTTTTCGTCTAGAAATGGTGCTAGGGTGATCATTGTGTTGGATTTGCATAAGCCCTTGTGACTCTTAAGGTCTTGGATTTCCTTCCCAAATTCTGATCCTTGTACTTGCCTTATGATGACCGTAAGAGCTTCGTTGAGTTCCTTAGGCGATAGTGCTGTATGGTTTGCCTTGTTGGTGTCTATTTTTCTGGATCTTCTGATGAACCGAAGAACGTAGCCAATAGTGTGCTGAAGAAACTTAAAGGAATTTCGATGATTGATGTGGTAAATCATCTGCTCTATGCTGTTTTGTGTTGATGCTAAAGCGACTGCATGCTTTCTCTTTCTTTCCAGTTCGGAATGTGGGTCTTGTTCCTTTATGAAGGGTTGGGGCCATGCTGCTTCGTTTCCGTGCAAGAAGAGTGGTCCGTAAAGCCACATACTGCATGACATAAAGCCGACTGCTGATATTCCGCGAGATAGGAGATCTGCTGGGTTTTCCTTGGATGGGACGTGACGCCATTGGGTTGCCAAGGAGCACTCCTGTATTTTTGCCACTCGATTTGCCACAAAGGTGTGTAGTGATGAGGAAGTCGAGTTAATCCATGATAATACAATTTGGGAATCGGTCCAGAAGAAAATTGGAGTTTCTTGAAGTCTCAAGTCTTCTCGGACTCTATTTGTGAGTTCAGCTCCTAATACTGCAGCACACAATTCAAGTCGAGGAAGGGTTTGTTGTTTTACTGGCGCTATGCGTGATTTTGCACAGAGTAATCTTACGAGTGTTGTTCGATCCTTGTAGACTGACCGTAAATAAACTGCTGCTCCGTAAGCTTGCTCTGATGCATCCACAAATGTGTGCATTTGTACGGATATTGGAGTTCTTTGGTTGAACACATGCCTTGAAATCTTGGCCTGATTGAGTGTTGACAGGTTGTTCCTAAACGCTATCCATTCTTGTCTTAGGTGTTCGGGCAACTCGTCGTCCCACGACAGCTTCAGGTGCCATAGTTGTTGCATGAACATTTTTGCTTTAACAACCACCGGGCCAAAGAGTCCTAATGGATCAAAGATGCGTGCAATGTCGGAGCTAACTGATCGCTTCGTGAGTATGGAGATGTCGGATAACTGAGCTCTTCCGCACAATTGGTCCGATTTTGGTTGCCAAATTACCCCCAAGGTTTTTATTGCGCAGTGTGTTGATTCGCTGAAGTCGAGGTTGACTTCGTGGTCCTCCACTGGGAGATCCTGAAGTAATGCTGGATGGTTTGCACACCATTTGCGCAGTTTGAATCCGGCACTGTGAAGTAGTGAAGTGACTTGGGCTTGGGCTTCCTTTGCCAGTGGGATACTGTCTGCTCCGCTGATACAGTCGTCGACATAAAAGTCATCTTGAAGTATTCGGGCTCCAACTGGATGTGTTATCTTATTTTGGAATGCTAAATGTTGTAAGCATTTGGTGGCCAAATAAGGTGCTGATGATGTACCGTATGTTACGGTTTTGAGCTTGTAATACTTGATCTCATCAGTTGATTGCCTTCTCCAAATGATGAGTTGATACATTTGATCATCTTCCTGGATGAGTATCTGCCTGTACATCTTCTCAATGTCGGCTGTAAAGACGTACTTGTGTATTCGGAATCGAAGGAGTATGGAGAATAGTTCACTTTGTATGGTGGGTCCGGTGTGTAGAATGTCATTGAGCGACAACCCAGATGACGTCTTTGCAGATGCATCAAACACCACACGTAGCTTGGTTGTGCTACTGTCTGGTTTCAAGACGCAATGGTGTGGTATGAAGAAATGTGATCCTTGGATTAATCCCAGTTTGATCTCTTGCATATGCTGAAGTGATTCATATTCGTCCATAAACCTTACGTAGTCCTCTCTTAGGTTTGGGTTTTTATTGAGTCGTCTTTCTAATGCTAGGAATCGATTTAAGGCTGTTTTCCTTGAGTCACCTAAGTTTGTCCCATTTTCCCGAAAGGGTAGTCGTACGATGAAGCGATTGGTTTCAGATTTCGACACAGTTTGCGTAAAATGTGTTTCACAGTACCTTTCTGTTGATGTTAATGGTCTTGGTGTAGTTTCGAAATCGTCAATCCTCCAGAATTTTTCGATAAGTTCATTCGTGGAGTCTTCTTCGCAGAATATCCCACATGTTGCTGTGTTGGGTGTTATGTCTCCAATTTTTTCAGCTACGACCCAACCTAGTACGGTGTTTTGGAGGATTGGCATCCGGTCTCCAATTTGTATCTTCTCTGGTCGCATGAGATGATGATAGAATTCTGCTCCCAGTAGAATATCGATTTTGTCGGATCGGTGGAAGTTTGGGTCAGCTAACTTGATGTTTTCAGGTATGATCCAGTTGGTGGTATCCAGGTTTTGAGTGGGTTGAGGTGATACAATGCTTGGAAGTATGAATGCTTCCACTCTGCAATCAAAGTTTCCGCTTGTCGATCGTAGTCCGATGTTGACTCGCTGATTTGAGCTTCGTGTTCTCCTGCCAATGCCTTCGATGCAGAGTGATGATGGTGTTGGTGACAGAGAGAGGCGTTTGATGAGTCTCTCAGTTATTAAGTTTATTTGTGAACCGGAATCCAGCATGGCTCGCACCTCACATCTTTGTCCATTGCTTGCGGTGATGGTCACTCTTGCGGTGGCTAGAAGGACGTAACCTTGCTTATTGTTTACTTGCTGGATCGTGGCTACAGTTGTCGGAGCCTCCCTTTCGCTCGGTTGTGTTGTTGTGTTTCCACGTTCCAGATGCAACAAGGTATTGTGCTTCCCTGAGCATTTGGTGCAACATCGTGCAGAGCATGTTTTGGAAGTGTGGTCAGTTTTGAAGCAATTTACACAAAGCCGTTTTCTTTGGGTCCATTTGAGCCGTTCCGTTGGTGACAATGCGAGGAATTTTTCACAATAATAAATCGGATGACCTCTTATGCCACACACCTTGCAGCCTTCGATATTGGATGTGGCCATGCTTGTCACCACTCTCGTCTTGTCCTTTCCACCAACAGCTTCTAAGGCCTCGAATCGGGATTTCAGAAATTTTAAGAACTCATCTATAGTTTGTAATTCTCGTGGGTTTCGTAATGATTGCTCGTATAGAAGATGGCTTGGCCGATCTAATTTCTTGATTAATAGGTGGATGAGGAGTGGGTCCCAGGAGTCGGTCTCGATACCCAGCGTTTTGAGTGCTGCAAGGCATTCATGAATGGCGTCATGAAACTCTCTGATTGACTTCATCTCTGAGGTGATACTAGGTAACCCAGTAAGTCGTTGAATCAGTGCTGATGTGATGGCCCTTTTATTGCTGAATCGATCTTGTAGCGTTCTCCAAGCTATAGGGTAATTATCTTCAGTTAGCTCAAGGTGTCGCAATAACCGCTCTGCATCCCCTGACACGTTTGTCTTTAAATACCACATTTTTTGGATTGGTGGTAATGGCTGATCATGGATCATTTTTTGGAATATGTCTGAAAATGTCTGCCATTTCAGATGATCTCCGTCAAATTTTGGTATCGTCATTTTTGGTAGCTGAATCGCCGGATGATCTGCGACAATCTGCGATGCCGTATTGTTCTTCTGAGCGGTTGATGTTGCCTTTCCCAAAAGAGCTTGATTCCGTAGAACCTCTGCCTCCAGCTTGATGTAGGCGTCCATGTCATACCCGTCGGCTACCGGATCATTGCCTGTTTCCCAAATCGAGTAATGAATTTCCTCGATTTGGCTCCACAGTTTTACTTGCTGGATCTCGTCTCCCAGCGTTGATTGACTCGTAGTCAATTGCTCCATTTGTTCGTGTTATTTCGTTTCTTGTTGAAACGTCGGGGTCACCAAAAATGTTGTGGATAGTAGAGTAGAGACACCAAGCGCATTAACTTGTTCTCGTGTAGAATAGTGAGCCAAGCACTTGAACTTGTTCACCAGAAATGATGTATCGATGAGGAAATGAAAAGAATGTTTCCTTTATGATGGATCAATAATGATTGACTTTATTATTGGGCCAAAATGCCTCTTTTATACTTAAATTAATTACATAAAATGATAACCTAAACAACCTAGTTCTTAATGCTACAATAACCTAAATTGCTTAATGTTAGTGGTGCGTCAGCGTACGAGCGGTTGTTGCTTCTGGTATGCTGACGGTGCTTTGTTCGTTGTATTCTTGAGTAGGTCACTTTGGTGCGGTGTTCGTTGCACTTAAATTGTGTTTCGTAACCACTCAAATGTGTTTCTTAACAAACGGCTTAATTGAGGAGCTTTTTGAGGCCTTAAGAACCCAACCTTAAAATGAAGATTTTCCATGGGTCATACCATCAGTTATCCACCACTGTAACCAAAGAGTATAAGAAAGTAACCACTGAGCACTGTGTTGCGCTTTGAGGTGTTAAACCAAAATCATTGGACAAGCCGTTCTATCTATTTATCTGGACTCGTTGCCAGCAGTTAAAGAGACTGTATTTATCTAGCCCGTCTAGCGTCTATATTAAAACGGTGATTCTGATAAATCGTCTTGAATCATAAAAACTGATAACTGTTTGGGGTCACCGCTTTCGTGACCAAGGTCTCACCGAAAAAAGGAACCAATCTCCCCATCACTCCGGTGAAATAAATGTTGTTGAGCTTGATATTTTAACAGACAGAGTTGAGCACCAAGCTACGGGATCGATCCGTCTCCTATGTAATGAATAAAAGAAACTGTCTCTCTATCCATTGAATTCAAGTCGCTTAAGTTCGAAGCCCACCAATTTAACGCTGATGTTTCGCAAGGTTACGTTTTGTCACCGATTTCAGCTCTTCGCTGGCATGACAGCATACTTACATACTTCTTCATATTTATTCCAGGACTCACGTCCCTAGCCCATCTGCCGTAGAACTGGAACGGAACGTGTGTCTAGATCACTAAATTCCGACCTCAACAGCATTATTAAAAGGGTTTCAGCCATTCCATGCTCCGGTATTGGTTATGAAACTCTTGGCAAACGGCTTTTGCGACATTGTTCGTGGAATAGATTACCTATACTCCCTTTTTGTTGCACTTTCTCTTTTAACACAGACGCATGTCTGTCGATTTTTCAAGTACCACTATTCTAGACATTCTATTACTTCCGTCTGACTTTTCCGACTAGATCGATGATAGCTACTTTCGGTGGTGCTGCAGTCCGAGTCAGACCAACATACTGCACCTTAACCAACATGCATTTCCATATAGCTCGATCTATAGATTGCTCCGTCATATTGCTTGAGGTTCCCTTCCAACTTAACCTAAGGTCGTCATCTTCCGTCTTGTCCCTCTCAAGTGGAGATGGAAATTCACCAAAAATCAATGTCAATGAAAATCGATCGCCACTCATCCGACACCCTAATTCATTTTTGCAGTCACAAATCAACGAACTGACAAGGCCAATGATGCCCTCGAGACTAGCAGGAATGCCGCCATGAATTTCGATGCCTTAATTACCTCCATTATTTCCATAGCCCGGTCGCTTTCACGTCTCATGTCATTACAAGAGCGGATTCGACCCAACGGTTCCTCTCATCTTCTTCGTCACTATCCTCGTCCTTGCTGCTGTCCGATGTTCTATCCCATAAGTCAACCCGCTCAACAGAATCATCTCCCGGAATATTAAGATGAAAGTTGCTATCTCATGTTATCCATCCAGCTTAATGGTGACCAAAGCATCGCCGACAAACACGGGACTGTCTGCCATTTATCCTCATATCTTCCGATGCACTGAACACACGTACCAGCTACGATTTAATGGAAAATTTATTTAACCGGATTAATTAGTATTCATGGTCAATAGAGAAACAGGAGGTTTTTTTTCTGTTAGTATTTTTGAGTTTGTGCCTGGCAGAGTCCCACCCTAATTCCTGAGCACCTACCAAATATTCATGGAATAACTTCAGATGCACCCCAGCAACATGCATCACTCTCAAAACGGTCGTCGTCCTTTCCTATACTATACTCTCGTACATAGGACAAAGCCAAGCTAATATAGAGTAAACTTTTCCTACAGTCCACCGTGTGTCGGTTCATTCCCAAGGGACGACAAATTAAGGTGAAGGCGACACTTGCCCTCCCATTAAAACCCAGAATAGCACACCATACTTTCAGAGTGTCCTCCTATAGTGCCATCACACTGCAATAACACCCAGAGAGCTTGAGAATTGAGATGGATAGATACGAGTCCGAAAAAGAGAAACTTACTGGCCCGAAACGGAACGACTGTCATTTTGAACTTTATCCTCGGAGCCCATATGTTTTTTTTGTTTTGGGGGACTCCTCTGGACACGCACATTAAGAGATTTACTTTTATGGCCATATCCGATGCGACGCTCCACCGATCCGGACCTGGAGATAATTAAGGAATAATAAATTAAGACCCAGATACGATGTGATTGGTTGCCAGTGCATGCGGTCAACTTTTCGTATACATATGTGTAAGAGGGGCATCGGACAACAAAAATAAAACAAAAAACCATCCTTTGACTCCTTATAAATCCCATCAAACGGTCAAATGCCAGATGAAACCACAAATTACGCGTGCACTCACAAGTTTTTGGGGGCAAATGGAAATGTTGGCGGCGGAGCGGCGACCAACGGCAACTGGTGAGTTTATATGCCAAATGAAATTTATTGCGGTTCGAAAACGAAATTAAATTTCGTCATCCGATTTGACAGCCGATTAGGGATAGTATAGTAGACAGTGGTGAAGGCTGTCGACCGATTCCCATTGCCCGACGGCCGATATCCGACGGCTGCAACTAACAAATTCGCAAATAATTAGTTGTTATAGTGTTTTATAATTAATGGACATTTTTAATTGATCCGCAGCGCGGATAGTTGTTTTAGAACTCACAATCATCATATATTATATAGTACTTAGCAATATTAAGCTCTCTGTGTGCGATGACCAGAAACGAATAAAATTTGTCGGTCCGCGGCCGGAAGTTGGTGCATAGATGAAAGATGTCGTTTCTATGCAGAGTTTCAGCGAAAATTGTTATGTTGTGCTTTCGATGATTATAATGCTGGTGGTTATGTTTATTCTCTTTGAATTAGTGGAGTGTGGGTATTGCTGCATGATTGTGACATGAATCAAGTGGTTGCGCGGCAAATTCGCATTATTGGAGGTCGAAAATAATTACAATGCCGTTGGGTGGAAATGTTTTGTGCGAGGGTGTCGGAGGTAGAGTTCAGTTGATAAGTGATTTTAAGTCGTACGG
This sequence comes from Cheilosia vernalis, assembly GCA_949126925.1. Classification (NCBI taxonomy): domain Eukaryota; kingdom Metazoa; phylum Arthropoda; class Insecta; order Diptera; family Syrphidae; genus Cheilosia; species Cheilosia vernalis. Next base: position 13,687,560 of record OX421362.1, read on the forward strand.
GATGTCGAAATATATACGTAAAGCGCTGGAAGTTGTTGAACTTTGGGATACGTAGCTGCATAGAGTATAGTGGGGATTTTGAGTAAAACGAACAAAAAATGTTGAAAGCTACTAAAATAATATAAGCGATTGGTTTGCAAGTTTGAAATGATCTTTATCTATTTCTTATAGTTTTAAACCTATAAAGTAAAACTAAAAGTATAAAAAATCTATTTAATATGGAAGAAAAGAAGAGTTTTGAAAATTACAATTGGAATAGTTGACTTTTGATTCAACCTACTTAGGAATAAGAGGAGTTTTGAAAAGAAAGAAAACTTTTTATCGATATAATTCTTTTTGTTTTATTTAAAAGAAAATGTTAAATATGAAAAAATAACTTAACTAAAAACTTTAAATATCAACAGTCTTCAAAACTGGATAATAAAACAAATAATTATTAAAAAAAAAACTTAAAAATACCATCACAGCATTTAAATTACTTAAACAAAAACAGGAACAAAAAAACAAATAAAAAAATAACTTCAGCAGTTCCAGTCTTTATACCGAAGCATAAATTAATTTAACAATGAATATTCTCAAAATAACAAAAATTCCCGCCTTTTTTAATGTCATTGGAATTCATGAGTATTGAAACCGGCCAGCTACTTTGATTTGCATAGGAAAAGAAGAGGTTTGGTGTGGAATTCAGTTTATATGGAAATAAATGAGTTTTGATTTAAACGACTGATTGGAATAGTGTAGGCTTGAAAAAAAAAACTTCACATTTTAAGTACTAACTCTAAAGTATAGGAAATAACATGTTTTGAAAAATGTTAATTAAACACTTAGAAGGGCCCTTCTAAAGAACACTTTCTAGTATTTAACTCATTTTTGAATAAAAGTGGAATAAAAGAGTTTTGAAAATATACTCCTCCTTATGCTGAATAAAGCAGCTCGCAGGGGCTTATGTTTATGTCGCAAAAGTCTAAAAACTGGTTTACTTGGTTTTGTGCCACGGCATTTAGTTAAATTGAAAGTCGGTGAATATCATACAAGACCCCATAGTGCCTCCTGGTTCTATAGCTCGTTAGATCGCAGCGAATGTTCTGTTGCATATATTTTGGTTCAGTTTTTGTCACAATTTGTTCCCAATTTGGCCCTTTTAAGCCTTCTCCATTGTTTTCGTGAACAATTTTGAGCTTCAGATGCTAATCAAACTTCGGACTTGGAGTTTGGGGGCTTACAGTTCGAGGCGGTTTTTTTTGCAAGGCAACCGCGATATTGATAGTTTAGGTACGCCATATATATTTGAGTACCAGTTTGATTTGGTCGAAAACGGTGCTGGTGCGCACACAATACGTTCCACAAATTTGTACTTATCGCCTTGGTTTAGAGCAGTCGCCATAGTTAAAAATTTCCATTTTTGTATTCTCTTTTATTTAAATAATCATGTCACCGTGACACTCATGTAAAAGCTTGAAAACCAATTAAATCATGCAGTATTGTTTTAACCAACAGTGGTCACAAACCTCTTTTTTTCGCCGAGATAATTCTCGTCGTCCATCCGGACGTCGCTGGATTAAACAAACTTCAATCTCCCTACGATTCAAGTAGAAGTTGAAAGTTGATGGTCGGAAAACGCTTCGTCCGTTCAAACGGCTCCAACGACTTCAACCAAAATTAATATTATTTAAACTTGAGTAAGTGACGCTACCATGCATATTCATACCCAGTTTTTGGATAGAAAATCGAATAACGGTATAGGTACTTTTAAAATTTGTACGCAAGTCGAAAACTCATTTCTAGGGTAATATGGTTATTTCGCTGTAGATTTTTAAAAATAGTAATTTTCTAAAAATTTGACTTTCTCTAGTTTACCGGAAAACGGCTAAAGCGATTTTGACCAAAACGCATAATTGAAGTAAAATTTATGTTTTTAAAATTATTGTGTTCTCAATTCTCAATTCTAAATTCAAAAAACGCAAATTTTAAAAACTGATAATATCTCGAAAACCCCATTTTCGGTTTCTTTAAAACTTTAAAAATCAAATAACGCTTAAACAGTATATCTAATACTCAGTTTTCAGATAACTAATTAAGCAATAGTATTTTTCAAACCGTTTTGTATGCCAAATTTTAGAAAAACCGCACGATTTTTAAATGAGTATTCTAAATAAGATTCCATATTTGGTTTTTGTTACAAAAATCGAATAAATCTCTTTTTTATTTATTTTTCAAAAATTGTTACCCAAAATCCAGATCTGTCTTCTTTTTACCAAATTCCCACTTGTTCTTTTTTCGACCATAGGTATTGAATACACCTTAAAATAAGTCCAACCACTTGGAGCCTTACACAATCAGAAACTCCCCCTTTATTTGCACCCCCAAATACGTTAATCGACATGTTCGGTCTACATTCAAAAACAAATCTCTAAAATGTTATATAGGTACCTATCTATGTAAAGATATTGGTCAAATACAAACCTTACTTCCAATCATGTAGACACCTTAAGTCATCGTTACTACATACTTACTATTATATTCCAGTCAAAAGTAATAACATGCCCCGACAGATCAAAAAACAGAAGCTTCTACTAACGCTTGTCCTCGGACTCAAAAATCTTGTAAAGTGTAAAAGCATATAAAATAGTACAGTATGGGCTCTTACTAAATCGATAAGCAGACCTTAGTTAGAACTCCGTCTTGGGCCTTACACTAATCAGTACATTTTGTGTAGCGTCAGTTAAAATCTTGTAGATTGCAATATACCATGCTGTATGATGTAAGCTTATGGAAATGATGGTGAATCAGATGCACGCTCTATAAATGGAGTCTGGTTCTGCCTTTAGTTGGATTTACCTTTCCCAAAGAAAAGTCTTTTTCCAATGCATTCAATTGAAGACTTTAAGAGAAAGTGCATTGAAGTCCACTTGCTACGTTTCCTAGCCGTCTTCATCGAAAAATAAGCTGCCCTCAGCGATATCTCTGTATGGCTTGCAGAGTTATCCGTTAAACAGCTTTCTTGAAAGTTAGTCAAACCTTTTGAAACCGAAAATCAGCCGAAGAATTTTGACCCCTTGCAATGTTCTCCCTAATAACTTTTATAATTCACAGAAGCAGGAACTAACGTGGGTGTTGACACGCTAAATGCCTAATCTGATTTCAGAGTGGAGTCGAAGTAATCAAAGTTCCTAAGCAATACAAAGCTGGGTAGGTATTTACGTAGCTTTAATTAGACAGTCGGCCGATTGTGTATCGATGTGCCCCTTCTTCTTGCATGAGTATTATTTCATTTGGCCTCATTCCTATCCCAGTTTTGTTGCATATAGGATGGCTCAACACTTTCAAACTCGCCTGTGTTATGGTCTACAGACTTTTCAAAAAGTCGAGTCGATGGTGCTTCCTTTCACTCACAACGTGTAAAGGACTCTGCATTCGTCAGACGTTACTTACCTCGTACAAAATCTTGGGAATGAGTAAAGTTTTGCTCAGTTATCTGAGTTTTTTTAGTGAGTTGGAGAAGGTTCAATGGGTCCTCGCTCATATCTACATGCCTCATTCACTTAGGAATATAATGTCTTCAGTGCTTAAAATCCGGTCAATCTATCAGCCGACCTCAGTCTCAGTCTGCACAAGTAACTCATCACATATCATCTCCTTCGCAATGTTACTGCGTCTTACCATGAAGGACATGCGAGATTCTTTCATGCCAAAAAAGTCGCCCAGCAGATTCTCACACCGAAAGCGGTTGCTCGAGAAACCATCGCATGCAAATCCCTTGCTTCTCATGAGTCTTGTGTAAATATTTACAAAAAGCTAAGCATTCGTCAGGCGTACAGCAATTTATCTATCTCTCGCCATAATCCCTGCCATTTCGTTCGTCAACCAACCACCACCATGAGCAATTTATCTGACTGTGTCTGGTCTTGTTGGTGGTCTGTCCAAAAAATCATTCGCTTCTAGAGTGCACAACACTCTTAAAGTAACACAAGTTTCCCATATGCAATCTTTATAAGCGTTTCGATGTCATTCAACCAGGGAAGGGTCCAACAACCCTTTCTGCTGTTTGCGGTCTTCATTCTGAATGAGTGTATTCTTCAAGTTTACTTACTGCGAACTATATGTAGGTAACCGTCATTATTTGATTGACAGTAACCAGGCTGAATCTGTATTGAAAAAAATCTATTTTCGATTTTGCCAACAAGATGTCTACCTACGAAAGAGAAAAAAGAACATCGAGTGGTAAAATATCTTTCAGCTCGATGTAGGGGGAGGATTTGCTTTAATGTTTTCTAAATGTTTGATGAGTCGACTCGACGGTTGCTCCTGCTGCAGCTGTATGCTCTATTTCCGACATAGTTGCATCTGCTAACGTTTCAACGAAGCTAGGCGAGATAAGCAAATATGTGTGTGCGAAGTATATCTCCATTATGTTTCTGTTTGTGTGGGTGATAAGATGCCGACGGTGCGGTGGAGCATGAGCGGACCACATCCACTTTAGATTGGATTTACATTTGCTGAGCTGACAAGTGACAAGTGCGGTAGCAGATGAAAATTTTGTTTTCCCAAACAAAAGGGAACGCAAAAAAGTGTTGAAAATGCGTTGCTTTATTGTTGGACTTGTGGTGAGGCATAGCAGGGGCTGAGTGGGGTTGGGAGTGGGAGTGTGAGTGGATTGGAGCGCAGGGCTCAGCTAGCTCTGGGTTTCATGGAGCAGGAAATAATGTCTGTTGCAGGGTGCTTGTTTTTTTTTCCATTATGGTTGGAGTTGCTTCTGTTTTTTTCGTGTGCAATTGGATTTCATCCACCAGTGCGGAGTGGAGTGAAATTTTCATTTCATTTTTGGATGAGTGTAAACATTTTAATTGAAGAATAAATTTAACGCTGTGTTGTGCTCGCCTTGTGTAGTCTAAAATTATGCAGCGCTGTGAAAGATAGCTTTTTGAAGAAAATGCCTGTAGAAGGATAATAGCAGCTTAGCGGAAATGTGACAAGCATATGTGGCTGGTTGTTTACATTTTATCAGCTGGATATGACACGAACTGCATTGTTTAATATTGAGGTTGAAAGAATCGCAAATAAATTCTGAGTCAAAAATACTTGACAGAGGATAAAATTACTTGATACAGATGAAAATGAAATCAGTCCAGTGGTAGATAGGAGAGATTTTAAATTGTTTTATTGAGGCATAGTCGGGACATTTCATGCGTAATTGTCCTTAATGCCAGACGGCGGTGCCTGCATATAGTTGGCTTTAATATTTGATAAGTATAGGTACTAGTCAGCTGTTAACATTGAAATGATAAAAGTCTTCTTCAAACAATTGACTGTAAGTGGGAACTTACATAATGGAAGTTCACCTTTCAGTTAGTACATAAATGATAAAAATCGGCTTAGAAATACGACGACGAAAAGGTTTTTCAAGTTTTTCAAAAACAGGGACTAACTCAACCTGTCAAAGTCTAACAATTCTTCCAAGCTCTGGTGAAATGCATCAAGTGATTTTCAATGAGAACCTATAGGCAATCAATACTGCGAGAGAGAGGAAGCCTCATTTTTAAAGTCACATTGTTGCATGGGCTTGTCTATACGTTACTGTGAGCAGGATATTTGAAATTGGAGAAAATAGTTCGTAATACATCAACTCAAACAATCAATCAATAAACACGCTGAAAGTCCCCATATTTGGCTTATGACCCAGTTGTAATTCTTTTGAAATCTTGAGCTGTTGTTTGTCATTATAAAAACAAAAATTAGCCGCATTCTAGTTATAACCAAAAATCATGTCCTTCTAAAATAATACTTGTTTTTACTTTATTTTTGCATTAGATAAATATTTCAGTAAAGTTAACATCACTTGCGCTGAATAAAATATTTTTTACCAATTTCTCAAATACCAAAAATGTAAACAAGGCTGTTCCCTAACACATAATTTATTCGAACACATTTACGTTAGTCAAATTCGGTGAAACTTTGTTGCCTTATTCAAAAATTCAGCAGAAGAGAGCCACAAAAAGAGAACAAAACCATTCCCTTTCATAAAAAATGCAAATATTAGGTCAAGAAACTTCTTTGGGCTATCATGACAGATGGTTCTTAAAAATTCTTCAAATACTATTTTAACTGACTTCTTATTTGATTTCATTTACATTTTGTGTTTGTTTGGCATTAAAATAAATTTAAAAAATAAAAAAGCGGACTTTTTAATTCCTGCAATATAAAAAAATAAACTTTTGTTCTTAAATATACTTTTGTACTTTGTTGTACAGATATATGAATATTCGTGCTTAAGAAAAATTCAAATTGCTCAAATTTGTGGTTTAACGCGATCCTTTTATTTTTTATTATTTTCCAATAATCAAAAACAATAATGCCACATTTCACTCATTCTCTCGTGATGGGAGGAATGTGACATATAGCCAGTGATCCCGAGCTGGATCGAAGGTTTCATACCTGGACCCGAACAAAATTATTGCATTTTGGAAAAAATAATGACTTTTTGGTAAAAAAGAATAAAAATTGCATAATATTACAGAGGGACTGCAACTAACTTACAAGGTGATTAAAGAATGTTGGTCGTTAGATAGCTTATTCTATCTTTTTGGATCTCTATAAGTTGGGTTGGTGAGCACTGAGCGAGCAGTGATTCCAGATTGTGGGGAAAGCCGGAAAAAAACATTTAAAATTTTATTTAAATAAAGTTATCGAAAAACTACACTATTCTTAAATAAAACAAAAACACAAACAAACAAACACCAAAAATTTACTAAAAGAAAAAATTAATATGACTTCGTGGTAGAACGTGGTAGGACTGCTTAGGACTTCACAATAGTGCAATGTATAGACTTTAAGTTTAAGGTACCTATATATATGTTTATATAGATAATTCCTTGGTTTTCGTTTTTGGGGGTAAAAAGGAGATTTTTATTTTTGAAAAAGCGGAAAAAATATGTTTTTGGTGTTCAAAAAGGGGGATTTTTTTACTTTAATCTGAGATCATTGGCATTGAGTCAATCATGTAGAGAATTGGAGATTAATCATGACGCACAGTTATTATGCGATTTTGATAAATGAATGTACCAGATTTACCAAATTCAAAATGTGTTTGTCTGAAAATTATTCCTCAATTCTTTAAGCATCGATAATGTCTGTGCCGCAGAGATCCGTCAGTTCAAGCCGAATACTGGATTATTATCAAAACCAAACAATTTCCACTGTAAGCTGAACCAACATTAAATAAATTTGTTAAATGTGAAAAAAGCACTGTGCATAAAAGTCTACGGAATTAAAAAAATCAATTCTGCAGTCTCAATTAAGTGAGTGCAGCGCTCGAAAAAAAGCGATGTACTTACATGACATGACATGCCAATGCCATCGATACTATAATACGAGTACCTATCGCTTTAAGCCATGCATCTACTTCTACATACCGCATGCCAGTGTAAAGGGTTAATATCGGTGAGTTGTATTATGTATTTTTAATTGCACCCATTAAGTGGGTAAAAATGATAATGACTTTCGGAAGCAATTTTAAAAATTATCCGAAAGACCTAATTACCATTACACATATACGAAAACCTTAAGAGCCAAGCCACATTCACAAAAATACAGCAACAAGAATCGTACATCCCTCGATTCGAATTCAACGACTGCAGGAGACATTGAATTAAAAAATCCAGTTACACGCATTATTGATTCTCTTAAAATTCATTATCCCCATCAAAGAACTTACATTTTCAGTGAGTTGCTCTTTCATTTTTGTTTGGCAAAGCCCCCACCGTATTTTCTTGGTTAGAGTTCGGAGAATGGAAGCCAATAAAACTTACTTCCCCATCATTTACCAAGTTGCTGCGTAAATTTAATCCCCTTTTGACTCCAAAGAGCAGATAAAAGTCGACGTCGAGATCAGAATTGGCATCATTTGTCGGGCTGGGGTGAGTGCGGTGCACAGGGAAAAAGGATTTTCCATTTCGCGCTACTGAAAAATAATTTCCACTTAACAACACAGAGCGCGGGGTTTTCTAAAGCCCCCAACCATTTGTTCAGGTTGAGGGTGTATCCTATTATTGTGGTGTCGGAACGCTCTCCGAAAAAACAAAAAAACAAAAAAAAAATGCACATAGAGGCACGAAGCTTGGTGACTTTGACTTTTAAAATATTTCCTGAAATCCAACAAAAAGGGTTAATTAACGTGAAAGTGATTTCAATTAAAGAAAATTAGAATTTCCCCCGACGACGACGACGACGACGACTGGCAGCGACTGACACAGTTGATGTTCTTTCTTCTGGAGGAGCTGAGGCATGACTTGAGGGAGTAAGTACGGACTTTTCTCATTTGAATTGTTGAATTGATTATCGCAATTACAGGAGCTTTGGAAATAATTTTTTCTTTTTGTTTCGCTGGTTGTTTTGTTCAATTGCGAGCCAACTGGAAGAATTATATAGACAAAAATTCTGAACTGTCTAACAGAAACAAATTGAAGGCTCAGTTGACACTATTGGAGATCCTCGGCCGCACTTGAAAGTGGCATTACCACTTTGACAGTCTGAATGATGGGGGCAACGATGGGGCTTATAGATGGAATGTTTCGGATGTGAAAAGTTTTACTGTCGTATGCCTACTACGGGTGTACGCAAATGCTGACGCGGTAATGGAATGATTACTTTCAACTGTCCAATTCAAAGTTGCCAATTGTGTGTCAGAGTTAGAGTCAGAGGTAGATGGCCTTCGTTCCCTCACGTTGTCCGTGTAAATAATTAATTTCCATCGAACACCATCAGCAAACGCGGGGGCGCGAAAGAGAAATTTAAACTCACAGCCATTGCCCATGGGATGAGACGCGAATGCTGAGTGCCGATGGAAGTAGCCGCTAACTTAGTGCAAATTGATGTGCCGGAAATGAGCCGAGAATTTTGTCGGTTGGACGGTTATCTTCTAATTATGCCTGATGGAAATGAATGGACGCGTGGCGCCTACAGGCTCTTGTTCCACCGGCTGTTAGTTGGAACAATTAGAGAAAGTACCACCAACAAAAACGGCGATTGGAATAGAAAATTCGGCTCTTAGTCAATTGTTGTTAATGAAGTGAAACGACGTTCAACGAATTTAAACAGGAAAATTGTACATTTTCACAGCTGCGAACAGGTGGCCAAGAAGTTGTCGGGATTCCTTCAAAAGAACACCTGAATATATCGATAAGGATAAGGCATACATGACACCAAACTTTGAAATGGACAAAGGTTGGCTGTATACATCAAACCATTCAGCACAGGAAGAGTACGGTCAACAATATGAGCCGCCCGCTTCAATCAATGCGGTAGCATCGATCAGAAGTGCCGAATCTGAGGTGTTGGGTCTTACCGGCATGTAGTATTTAGAAGGAGACAATCAATGGGACATCTGCAACCACTGCATGTGATATGAGGTGAGAGGATTTAAGGCCATTGTGAAGGATGGTCAACGTCAATAAAATATTGAGACTACGTCAGTTGTTGGAAACGATGCAGAAATTAAAAATAGTCACCCGCCCCCTGTGATGGTCCATACAAGCTATACAGAATCATTCCAATTTTTAAGACGAAAACACCACCGAGCTCAGAAAACGTTTTCGAGAAAGTGCCAGAAATTCTTTATCATCTTACTTGTAAACGACATACTATGTCCTCCCTTCGAATAAGGTGTATTCCGCATTAAATTTAGACCGCAAAATAATTTTGTTGCACAGCAGTTTAGATATTGCACCAGAAAGCAAAAAAAAACTTTGAAGCCAAGGCCGCCAGGAGTTGAACATTTAGGACCTTTCATTTTGGTATTTTACCTCCTGATACTATGTTGAAGCAAAGCAAAGTTGTGAACACCTGTCTTCGTTACTCCTTACTCCCCAAGCTAGCAACATATTTTCTAAGTTGTCGTTCTAATGCTTTTTTGATCTTATCAAGCTTCCTCCAGTTTTTAAAAATCCCAAGGCAACTACGGGCCTCATCAACATCTTATGTCGAATTGTGAAGAATCTGAAATGGGACTTACATGGAATTGAATTTAAAATTAACCACCAAGCACCAACTAAGGCATAAACCATAAAGCCGGCCTTCTTTAGCTTCCAAGCTTCTGTGTCGTAAAATGGAGCCGGAAAGATGAGCCTCCTCAGTGAGTAAAGCATTGAGAAAGCATTCATATAACACTCCTGTTGAATGTCCTTCTTAGGCCGACGAAACAGTGGTTGACAACTTTTATTCATGGTTTGAATTTGATTGTTAAGTCGCTCTAAGAACTTAGTAGTCCCAAGACTATGCACAACTCTATTCAACCGACAAAGTCGTAAAAGGCCATTTTTAAGGTTCCGTACCCAAAGGGAAAAAACGTAACCTTATTAGTTTCGCTCGGATGTCTCTCCGTCTGTCTGTCTGTCTGTCTGTCTGTCCGAACCCACTAAGCCAATTTTGTTACCAGGTCTATCTCAAGAACCGATTGACATAGGAGGCTAAAATTTACACACAACATCCGGTATAACCTCTAGTTAAACGACAAATACCAACGGAAGGAATACATCGATTGGTTTTGGATTAATTAGTAATCTGGTGAAAAAAATATTTTCATTCGCCCAAAAAACGGTTTATTTCTTGATTCACAAAAAAATACATAAATTCCTTTTTTGTAGATCATGTTCTTATCTACATATGTGCTGAATACTGTTTTGCCGAAAAGTTAATAGTTTACAAGATATTTTCAAAAAAGATAATTTTACCATGTAAAATACGTTGCTCTCATAAGTTTTAATCTCTACTACGCAGTTGTGCACAATTGACCCCATCAAAGACAGAACCCCACCAGGGTTCCCGCCTTCTAATTTCGTTGGAGAATATAATACATTTTTTTGGGGAGTACAGAACAAAATAAAAGTAATATATTTTTAGTCAATAGTTTTTAATTGGGACAGGTCGCATACAGAATGGGAAATTGGCGTGGGTTGGGTACTATAGGTAATAATTAGAAAATGAGATTCATGTGCGAGTAATTTTTGAGAGTAAAAATATTAATTAATTAAATTAAACTAAATTGTGATGAATTCATGAAGAGGGGAAAGATTGAATGATATAGATTTCAAATAATATCTGATGTGTTGGACTTTAGCCAAATACGGAATCTTCGGTGCGCGAGTGACACTCGCACTTGGCCGGTTTTTTTAACCTTCTCGCTAAATATTTTCTATTTGACAATATGCAATATTGTATTCAAAATTTCATCACTCTGAGTTCGAAAAACTTAGCCTGAACTGAACACTAAAAATGATTTCTAGTATCACGGACATTGATTTTGAAAGATATAAATTGTTTGGTGAAATACCCAACTACCAAATTAATACCATTAAATTGCAGATTGGACCTAAAGGATCATTAATTTTTCGGTTTCGAAAACTTGGACTTTGCCATTAAGTATGAGAAACAATATCATTCAAATGTCCGCCTCGGGAAAATTCGCAGCTTGCGATTTTTTGAGGTATTTCTTTAAAAATTTAAACCACGAAATGAATGACGAGATGATGTTGGTCCAAGTTTGTCCTGACAATGCCCAGGCACAAGTACAACACCCTAAGTGAAATAGCATTTCCACATCTAAGAGAATCCTCTTTCGACACAAATATGCATATGCAATCTGTTAAGTACTTCATTTCCCTAAACAAAAACCAATTTCCCTCTGCCACACATGTGCCCAAACCCATGTCCATGCGTCCCATGTATATTCGTATTTAGTCGCCATTATGAGAAATCACTTGTTCTGGGCCTTTTCAAACAAGTCCCTGTCCCCTATTGTTTTCTCATTACTTTTAAGTATTTCAACTGGATGACTTTTTACTTTCGCCAAAGATTAACACTCCCTTCCCCACCGGATGGAATCACTGTTATAGCCCCATCCCAATGTCCCAGTTTTGGTATAAACACCAAACTGTTACATTGATAAAAGGACGAACAATCCGCTTTTTGTGTTAGCACTGATGTGAAACCGAAAGCGATCAGCAAAACGAACAAAAAAGCGATTTATCAGCTGCTGGGCAAACTTTTCAAGTCGTTGGCGTTGCCCATGCCAACACACTCTTTTAGGGTCTGCCTCTGCCGGCCATTCATTTTACACAAAGGGGAACTTATTGGAAAATCGCTGGTCATTTATGGATGGAAATAAATTCATTTTCCTGCGATTCTTCTGGTCCTTTTGTTTTCGGAAAAGAGCTCTAGACCGCATAAATATGGTTCACGCTTTAGAGTGTCGGACATTTCAGATTTTCGTTTGTGGTATTATTTTTTTTTAAGGGTTTGAAACAAACAGACGGAGTTGGGCATGTACAACAATGTTTGTGCATATTGAATGGCATGAAATATCAGATTTTCAGAAGTGTACTCCACCACCAGATGCATAAAGTTTAATCATGGATTTCATCTCACCCTTACAGCGCAGAAATGAAGGGTCGGCAGTGAGGGCGGCCCACCCTTCACTTGTAAGGCTCTGCATCAGCGTACAATCAGAATCATCTCTGGTCGAGAGAAAAAAAGACGGCAACTTGTGGAAACATATGTAGCACGTTGATTCTGAACAATAATGAACAGCGCAGAACACACTGGGCCACTGAGTGGTGCACTTTATGCGGTTGCATCAATGGAGAGGCGTTGTGGTGCTATATCTGTTGGTGGTTGAACTATATGTTCCAGCTGCCAGAATTGCTCCCCTGCCATCATCGTACCGCCAGTTGAACATGCAGTTTGATTTGTGTGAGGCGCACATTGGCATTGTGTTCCGAAATGAAGAACGGAGCGTATTCGATTTCTGGTCTTAGAATTGAAATTATACACCCTTCGTCGGGGTAAGTGAGTATATCGTGCCGTCATAATGGTGCGCTCAGTGTATTTAGTGGTGCATATCCGAGATGTTGGACTACCAACTTCAATATTGCTTTTTGGTGAGGTGGTCGCGAATCCTGCTGAATGGGGAGGCAGCATGCAAACATTTGGATAACGTTCAATAGGAATGCCTTACGAGTCCTAGAAGGCAAGTGCATCTGCTCGCTATATGTATAGTGTATACAGATTTGAAGTGATTGATGCGTGTACGTACGTATATATGTACACTGGGATGTTGCATCCTATTTAGTATTTGAAATACCCATCATCAAATGCCAAATTGACTAACAAGAAAGTCAAAGTGTAGGCCTGAAGCTGTAACATGTACAAACGGAATCAGCAAGTGGAATAACAGAACAAAGCAAATTAATCGGAGATAGCTTGTTCAGACGAAAATGAACTGCAGACGATTTAATTGCACAAACTAAGGGAGTAGGGTTATAGTCAATAAGAATATAGCAATATCGGTATAGGTGCGAATTGCAAATATTTAAGTCGGTAGAAAACAGAGTCCTGAGACTCTTCGTAGCCTGTTTGACAAAAATGCAACCACTTCAAATATTGTTCCAACAATTGCTGCTTATTGGAAAATAATTGTACAGATATTAATAAAAGGCTTTAGGTGAACAGGTTCCTAAAGAAATAAATTTCTGAAAAAATTTCTGAATTTAAAAAATCATTTCTTATATTAAGCATTTAGTAACCTGCTAACTTTTTGTCGCACAAATATGCGACATCACCATAGTATTCCCAGGCATTGCATTGGTTGGAATAGTGAGCGGGCAATACTAGCAGCGAAGAATAAGGACGCGCGTCGATAGCTTGAATTTCATTATTCGAAGTCAAATCGCTGGAGAACTGCATTCGTACAAATCCGTTGACAGCTGGACCGACCCAGCTATCCGACGCGACATTGGGATCGATCATAATCATGTTGCGGAATTTGAACCGTCTGAAGTCCGTCAAGAAACGGATGAACAATGTTATTCAAGCGACGATCTTGGCATCGTCGTCTGCTTTCGCGCCGGAACAAAAAATCGAAAAACATGGTTAATCAAATCGCTATCTACGACGGACTTCGATTCCATTCAAATAAATCACATTGAAATTTGAACTATCTCCGCAATACTAATAATCATTTTTAGTGTCCAGGCTAAATTTTTCGAGCTCACAATGGCGAAAATTTCCATACAAAATTGCATATTGTGACCTAGGAAATAAGGAAATATTTAGTGTGAAGGTTAAAAATGATTATTGGTAAGGCTCTCTGTGTCTTATTTTCAGTCTGGAGTTTATCTGAAGACGTTAAATTGGGCGAGACGAAGTTCGTTGTGTCCGCTAGTAATTTATAAATTTAAAGCTGCACCCTGTAGTCAACGAGAAAATGGAGTGATATGGAGTTGGCGTTATTTTAATTCTTCAATTTTATTCCCGCCCTTCTTTAGTGAGCAAAATTTGACCCAAATATTTAAGAAAAAAATGATATTATTAAAAATATTCTTACTACATATTAATTTGGTCGTGAATAACAATTTTAATGTAAGAAAATATTTCAAGTTGCGCTTCTCGTTCAAAAAATGCCAAATTTTGCTAACAAGAAGTTAGTGCAGAAGTTCTGGCGTTCTCATCGAGTAAGTAAAAGTAGTGTGCAGATTCACGATCGCACTTACATAGTACCTATAGTGAAGGCCACATAGTCCGATAGGTACAGTCTTTTTTCTTAATAACAAACGGTGTGTCTTTGCGTCAGTCTCTGAACTTTGACATTAAAAAAGTAATGTAATGTGGCTAATAACACTTCCATTCCTCGGCTTCACATTCTGTTCGCAGAAACGTCATCTGAGAATCTTAGGCGGTACATTAAGGAACTTCTGATCTAGTGGTAAAGAAGAGTGCGCGAGTTACGCTCCACTACTTTACTACATTCCTGATACATTTTTTTATTTGATGCGGACTAGTAGCTATCGAACCAAATTATGTATTCCCAAAAACGTCTTGTAATGAATTACTTGGTTCAATTTGAAAAAAAAAAAAAAAATTAAAACGATTGTATACTTTAAGACCCCATTCACAATGCGTATAGGTATAAGAACTTACAAAGAACTTGCTCTAAAATATTCAAACGAATAACAGCGCCCACCACAACGTAGCTAAAATAGATTAGGATGTTAAAAAGCTAAATCGCCTGCAAAAGTTATAAAATTCCTCCCTACATGATATTATTTCCCTGTGGCCATCTCTTAATGTCCGCAATCCATCGCCATCCGAGTGACTAATTTTATATGACATTGCGGGTCAACAAAATTCGCGGTCAAATCTGTCTGCTAACTTAGTGACATGACACAACTCAAGCATGTTAATATACGACATGGGGGCGAGCAGCTTTCCAACCCCGACTGGTGTGCTTAAATAAACTCGCTGCAACTTTGTCTATGTGCCACTTAAGTGAATCATTTCATTAGGATTTCACAACTTTTAGTTTTTTTTTCTTCTTTTTTTCACAAACATGTACCTATGTACGTTTCCTTTGTTTTCACTTAAGAGGGTGCAGGGTGCTGTATGTAAATGGAAATCAGCGCCACATGTCCGTGTGGTAATGAAACAAAAAAAAAGAACTTTTAAATAAAATTACAAGATAAACTTTTTTAAAAGGATTATAAGAGTGAAATATTTTTTTTTTTTTTTGCTTTGGTTCTTCCTTCTCTCAGTCGCTTTTCTCTTGTTTCCATAAAATTTCTGTTTCTCCGTTTGATGGTAATCACTCAGTTCAGCGTCAAAAAGGGTGAAAAGTTGCTGAAAGACTTCATTTCGTGATGGATATGGAACGGCTGTTTGGACGAGTGAAAAGTTGTAATGATTGTTATGGTTATTACTTTGAGTACAAATTTGGAAACAAAATAAGGGGGGGTAATTTGATACCATCAACGGGGCTGAAGAATTAATTTGTACAGTTGTGCTTTTCTGTCAATAAGTTGAACTTTGTTCAAAGAAACAGGAGCCTTAGCAGAGGAAACAAAAAAAAAAAAAAAAAACACAGAGGTGTCATTGATATAAGGGGTGATTACCTTTGACACACAAGCATGGCATTCGAAAGGTATTATTTGACACGCAAGGCTAAAAGTTTTTGTCCAATTATTTTGAATTGAACTTCTTTTTTCCGGTATTTGTTTTAGTTTTAATAATAAGGCTTCCCGCAGGCTGGGTGGATAGTATAGGACACAAATGTCGTTGTATAGCTGGTGAGGATTTTGAGTAAATGAATCCATAGTTGAGCTGGCTTTACTGAGCGGGATGCGGCATATATTTGTTGAACAGCGAATTTTAAAATTCTTAAAGACCCGAGCTGGAGATTCCAACTTTTCGAGCTTAACATTTACTTTTGTTGTTCGCGCTTCGCATGTATATTCGCACAATAAGTTGGCACTCTTTTCGACACGAAAATAAAATAGGCTACCTTAGTTGAGGATACTAGAAAGGGTTTTATTGAAGACGGATCACTGTAACGCTTGGTGAAGGAAATTTGAATGACACGTGGAAGTCGAAACCAACGTGCAATAAACTGATCCAAAGACATCCCAACAAGTAAGAACTACCAACTTGATGAGTCGCCTAAATCCGATTACAACCTCGACGCTCGATCTTGTCGTTAACTTGTTTCTTACCAAATAATTTTCTTCTTTTTTTCGCCTGGGTGTGTACTTTATTTTATTAGGAGGCAGCTAACAACTCGCACTGTGCTCCTCCTCACATTATGGATCTTTAAACTTATCCAGAAAATTTATGCGAATTACATTTAAATAATGAACCAACCTCACCCGACCCAAGCGCTGGAGCTGGAGCCCTCCTCGAGTGAGGCATCTACCTGTATGAGAGCCTAATAGTATAGCAAAGTGCACCCACCTCACCACATGGGCATAACGATTTTCCCCATACTCTCCCTTCACAGTTGAAGATTGGATTTGCATATATGTTGGAAAAAAAAATTCATTTCCTTTCATTTCGTGGGTTGGATAAAGAACTTTCTTGGAATACTCAAGTCCTTGTGCCGTTTCATTTGAGGGTTTTGATGGTTTGCTGGTGTGGAGGGAACGCTTCCCCAAAAGTAACCAGAAGAAGTGGCATCAGCATCAGTAGTGGTAGTAGTAGTAGTATGTAGTAGAAGTAGTCTACGACGACAAGGGGGTGTACATAATCAAATCAAATTGAAATTCCAGCATTACCATGCTTTCGAAGATAAACAAAAGGGAAAACTTTCAAACAAGCAAAACCGAAAGAAAAATTACTCAGCAAAAATTCGCACAGTTCCGGCTCGTTTTGGTTTTTGTTTTCGTGTATGCGTTCAGCATAGAGCCTCAGTATTTGTGTGAGTGATAGGATTGACGAAAGGGGCCAACAAAAACAGAACACTGAATTGTGTTCTGGTTGTTCGTTTCTTTTACCAAGAACGAAAGGACCCGCATCAAATTTTGTTGCAAAAGTAAACATCATTTGTGTTAGGGGAAGAAAATCTGCAACTTAGTTACTTTTCGTCAGAGTTGGAGACAGAAGGACTTTGAATTATGGGGGCGCGTGCGATTCGATAATAATTTTGATGAATTTACACGCAGCATTGTGGCGTGAGTGAGTTTCGTTGTTTATCAAAAAGTTTTCTGCTTGCGGGGTCCTTTTCGGTCGAACAATTGTCTCCTTGAAGTTGTTCTTCCCCATTTGTGCAAAAGGGGGAGAGAGAGAAAATTCAATAAATACGGAAATTGTTTCGTAATATGTTTACAATTACTCTGTCAATCAGATTGAGGTGATGATGAGCAGGAACACCCCAGAAGGTCGATGTAATCTACATTCGAAGGGATGAGGCTTACAATGGCAGTTAGTCAATGTCGCATTGATGAGGAGGTGAGAAGCGTGCCTGCTTCGTTTTACCACGAATCCATACCACTGGTTCCACTTGTTTCATCCATCTGCAACACATGTGGTCCTTCCCCAATATTTTTGTAAAAAATTCCGTTTCTCACACAGCTGTGCGCATAATTATTTTACCGACTCTTTTCTAGAAAATCCGACTACCTACTCCTGATATACAGCGTAAAATTGCAGTGGCCACAAAAATGTCAGACGCATAATAGACCCATAAATGTGCCATCACGAAAGTTCTTCCGCGAAATTCGCTTGACCTTTTCAAAGGACTACCTACCTCGACTAAAAGCGACCTACTTCGCAGCACATTGATAGATACCACTGTCAGTTTACCAGCTGGCGGCTGTCGCTCTACCAAACAACTCTTGTATTTTCTTCTGTCAGAATTCATATGATGAAATCGCAAGGTGCAGACTCGCATTTGTTCAACAGCAACAGATTCATTGTTCGCAGCGTTTGGTTTGGCGAAATACAATCCCTCAGTCACGAGGTAGTACTACACCCATCGGTCAAACTAATGCACAGTTAAATTTTCATTGTCATACCCCTTCGCGCTGAGTAACTCTAACCGCTGGTCACGATTCCCGCATTCAGTGAGCTGACTACAATCAATTGCAAAACTAATTGTTGCAACCGGCAATGATGACAGCCGGGAAGTGTGCACGTAAAATGATCTCTGTCCCTACAAGCGTTATTAATTGTTTAAACATTGTGTACTACCTAGAATGGAAAACTTCCCCAGAAGAAGTGGCACACGCGTAACCCAATCCGGCAATGAGTAGGGTATACAATGCTTTTCTAACTTCCTGTCAATGTCCCTCTCCCACCGCAGTGTGGGCCCTACAATTCCCATTCGTTGTAACCTCATTAACGGAAAGTAGCTTTTCCGAAGGTTCCACCGCCTCCACTCAACGAGAAATGCTCCCAAGCAACTCAATTATCCCCGTCGTCAGACATTCGATGAGTAATTGTAACCAACACGACTGTGCTATCGCGTCGGACGCACCCCACCCTCAGCTGACAAATGGCTTGATATGCGGCTAAGCCGGACAACATTAACCAAGTGGTCCGCCTCCGATTAAGTTTTATTCATTTACAATTTCGCAATCCAACAGAGGGACCATGGAATCATTTGTAGCGCTTGTCCTGTTCACTGGTCCACACCTCATTCTGCTTTACATTCCTCATCCGAGGAGCTATCATCTGTCTGTGCATACAAACTTGGCCCTGTGCGATTTGGCGAATGGCTTATTCACTTTATTTGGCGGCATGCATTTGCATAAAGTGCAACAGTGACCCATCACCTCTCGCTCCTTGCTTGTTGTGTTCGACGATGATGCGGCGAGGTGGCACGGAAGCTGTAGTTGTGCCGGTTACTGGGAACGGTTTTTCGCATGGTACACCATGTGCCCGGAGGCATTATCTAAGATCTCTAAAAGCATTGTAAACACGGTTAATGCATTTTGGCTTCTTGTTGTATATATACATCGGGTAGCCAAGAACGTCAACCGAATTTGAGGGGGAGGAAGAGGTGCACGGATGCACGCCATAGGCGTTTGTAACAGTTGTGGTAAATGCAGCATTTCTCGATGAGACGTACTCGTACATATAAAATGTGCACGCCAGAGTTCGGCATTCGCTTCGATGACAAACAAACACACAATGCACACGGGGGTATAATGGAAAGTCATGTCATGTTTTCCGGCTTCGTGCATACGTTACTCGTCGTATGAAGTTCACTCCCGTGTCCCGTGGAATACCTTTTTTGGGGGCAACGCTTTATTCCCCCCGGGGCTCCGGGACAAGTATTCGTACTTTCTTCGCCAGATGCTGAGTGAACGAGAATTTCGCATTTGTGAACGAGAATTTACTTTTCGGGCGATGGGGTCTGCTTTGTAGAGCGTGATGATCGTAATTTTGCCCAAACGGATTTCGAATGTAACCTTTCGGCCTGTGGGGTAATGGATTTCTATTTCTAGTTTTGACTTGACGGGAAATTGATTTTAGGCGCTTCTGTCATTATGTTAATATAAGGAAATTTATGACTAAGAACAGGAACATCAATTTGACAGTAATTGCTCGATTGCAGTTGACAAGGACTTTTGGCAATTGGTTCAGATTTCCAATTAGACCTGAAGCTGAACATCGGCGGTACAGAGGACATATTCATGTATCATTAGTACTTCCAATAGTCCTGAAGGCCACGCTCTACAGATATATATAAAGATTGCCTTATTTAGCCACTGGCGAAAAACGCAGCACTTCAAGCTCGGGAGGAAAACTCACCAATCAGAATAAATGCTGTTTTATTTTGCTGCAACTATTGAAATTCATTGTGGGGTGCAAACTAGAAGCCTTTGGAAGATACTTTTGGTCAACAAATGAAGAGCCCAAAATATATTTTCTGTGAGATCTACCTATGACTCAAACTTTAACTTCCAAATGCTTGATAGTCTTCGAGCTATTTTCGAGAATTCCTTTGAATAGCAGAAACTGGTTATTTTTACAGAGAGTTTGGCATATTATTTTTTTTAATTTTTACTTCATTTGAATAATAGTTAAGTTTAACAAATCCAAAAATATAAATCTTAAAAGTTCCTTAAGTGATTCTAATTTTTTAACGGATCTAAGCAACATGCTATATAAACCTTTTTTTTTTAAATCCACAGTCACACATATTTTTTAGAAGATTGAATTTCACTACATGTTGTAATGAAGTGTTGAAGCGAAACTAACGCATATTTATAACAACTCCTTGTTGAAAAGATAACCTTGTTTACATATTTTTTTACATCACATTTATTAAACTTATTCCCACTCCACTTCAATAAAGTTCTAATGGCTACGTTCTGCAAGAGGTTAAACCCATTTGTTTGACTGCAATATTTAAACAATTTACTGCGAATGCAAAAGTTTTCTTCTGGCCTGCTTGAAAAGCGGCAAAATACAAAAAGTTAACCCCTTCTTTTTGAAACTATCTTGTAAGAGAGTTTACTGAGCCTTTATGAATCTTACAGGTGAGGGCTGCTTAAATACGAAAAAAAGGGAACAACAAAACAGAAAGTTCAACAGCTTTGTGGTTTGTGATAGTAGGTAAAACGGGCATTTAATAATAATTTTAAAAAGACTTGCATTGTAAACGAAAATAGTCCAACAAATAATTTTTAATGACAAAAAATATCGCTTTGGAGATATGTATATCTAAAAATGATACCTATACAAAAAATAAAATAATAGGTATTAACAAGAAAAACAATAAACAATTTCTCAACCAGGGCCCTATTTCAACAACCACTTTCACATAGCATTTTGCAATTTTCGTTTCACCAAACGCAAATTTGCAAAGAGGAATTTATTCCTTTGCAAAGTTGAAAATGTTCCCTCTTTTCAAAATTCGTTTCACAAAACACAAATTTTGAAAAAGCATGTTTTCGTTTCATCAAACAAATTAGATTTGCACTTTACATTTAAAATCATGAAAAGTTTGTCAATAATATGCAAAGAAAAAAATCATTTTCAGTTGAGATTTTGTTGTGAACAGTTATTGATATAATAATTTAAAAAATGTAATCGTATATAATGAACCGTTTCGAAGCACTCTTTGAAGACGAAGAGGATACAAATTATGTACATGGTTGTTAAATTAAGGACAAATTTTGAAATTGGAGATCATTTTTCAACCCTGGAAAGCTTTCGTTTAACGAAGACGAGTACCTATTGAACGTGTTTTGTCAACAATTGAACGTAGGCTAAAGTTTGACAGCGAATGAAATAATTGCTTAAGTCCCTTGCAAACAGATTCTATGCACATGCACACTTTATTTTAGGATATTAGGTATGTTAAATATTGCTCAGATTTCAGTTTGAATCAAAATTCATAGACTATTAGAAAACAATTTTTTTAAGCCCAACAAACAATTTTACGACAATGAAACTTGCTCTATATTACGTGTTGGCTGCTATTAAATTACGAACATACACGCATATGTTTTTCACTTTGCAATTTTGCAAAACATTATAAATGCAAAGTTCTCTTTTTAGTTGGTAAAACACTTCTACTTTTCACTTTGCAAAAATGTCTGAAAAAGTGCAAAATTTTTGGTGAAACACATCTCACTTTTACTTAGCAGGAATTATTACAAAGTGCAAACTGAAAAGTGTTGGTGAAATTGGGCCTAGATCCCCCAGATTCTTGACAAAAAAAAACCCAAGCCTGGGGCAAAAACTGGCAACCCTGAGAACGATTTATCATTAAATAATATTTAGCTCCTTTTTCTTATTGTACTAACTATGCTCTTTCTCAAAGGATTTGAATAATAGATGATGGATGGATGGATGGATTTCCGTAGACCAAAGGTGTAATATTCCGCAGAATTCTTATTGGCTTATTCTGATTATCTCGTTTCCACTTTGTCAAAAAAAAATCTGGTGTATCATAAAATAATATATTGCCAAAATTATAGGGCGTCTCTATAATTTTTTTTTCTGCCACCACTTCAGCTGACTTCGTTGATTTAATTGTTAATAATTAACTTACTAAGTTAGTAGCCTATTCATTTATTTACATTTCAATATACACAGAGTACAAAATATGAATTTAAGAGCTATGGCTAAGCCGTCAGCCAGATTGACATATTTATAAATGTGTAATATATTTCATTAATAGATAAATTTTAATAATTATTTCTTTACATCGAAATGTCTGTGTTTCGCTTTCTCTGATGTTGAATCGGAACCTAGAAAAAATATGGAATTGATTGAAAATGAGACATTTCACAAAACATTAAGTGGCACAACTTGGTTCATCAAAAGAACCTCGGCCTCCGTTCTTGTCCTTGCCTGGACATTGCTTACCAGTACAGTAGGTATCCATACTGTTCCTCAGCAGTGTGTGAACACGATCTTAGAACAGTCGACCTTCCGATTCACTAGTTATATAACACCAAATTTTAAAGGAGAATTGCGCAAACCTATACTTGGATAAAGCGCTACCTTTTACTTCCCTCTACAATTTTATCCCCAGATCCAGCTATAGCATTTCTTCAGCTTAGTCATACTTCGCTTATCCGTTCTTCTGCAAAATTCTGTTATTTTTGGATCATCAGCATCACCAGAGTTGGTGGCAACACACATTATTGTTATGTGCAATCTGCTTCTCTTAACTCCAGAAGTTAAAGAGTGGGTACTCTCTGTCTCTGATGAAATGACTCGTTAGAGCTCTGCTCGCGTCAGCTTTTTCCCCATAGGCATGTTTAAAAATTCTTTTGTTCAACCAAAACTGAGCAAAGTTATGCCATAGTCAACCACCACTCTCACTCGAACATGCCGCAAAGAAAATAAATAACTACCATTTTATTGGAATGACTGTAAGGAATTTCAGGTTATTATCGTTTAATACTCGTTAACAAAACTTATACAAATTAATTAAGCCATTTGCGTTGAAACCATGCAACACGCGAAAAAGTTACACAAAAACTCTTACTTTGATATATTCCACACGTCCCACAGCCATTAACTCGCAAAACAAAACGGAATTTGTTTTCTGTAACCGGTGTATTATGTAGAAAATCCTTTATCGCAGAGAACACATGTCCTTGTCTAATAGGCTGTCAACGCTGCCGTCCATCCCATGTCTGCACGTATATTAAACCAAAAATCCCTGAACATCAAAAAACACAGTTGTTGCCAACTATAGACAGACAGTCATCAGAGGTGGCAGTTGATGGGGGACCGAAAAGGTGGTTAAATGTGTAACGGTGAAAGGGGGAAGCTAACACACAATGCGTGTATTAATGGTGTCTCGTTCTCGTGTGTGGGAGCGATAACTTGGTTTTGTAACACTGAATTCCATTCAAACCAGAAATGTGCGTTATATTTGACTATTTCAACAGTTATCTAACCGGCACGGAATACAGTTAGAACAACTGTGTTGCTGAAGGGTGTGAAAACCTCTGTTCTAATCGGTGACACATTGTCGGTCAAATTAAATGCGAAAGTCGGCCGACACAAAAGCAGATAAAATTCAAGTCGACAAGAAACAAAATGTCAAAGGAAATCGTTCGTCTCCGTCCAATCATCACGACACGAAGGACTTTTGTTCCCTTCATGAGAAGTGATTTTTTTTTCTGCCATTTACACTGACAACAGCTCTCTTGCTGGCTGCTATAGACCTTGCCACATAATGTTATCGATGAAATTCAAAGACGTTTATTGTGCGTGAGAAATTATACAGGCGGATAATAGGACGATGTCGAAGAGGACTAAGGGGATGGCTGTGGTGAATGCGATATTTATCCAGACGATTGTTGGATGAAGGGGGTAAAGTAATGCATCAAACATGACACTTCAGATAGTACCGATAGATTGCGAGGGGTTATAAATTTACTTTGGTATTCTCTCAGCTACTGACATATTTTTTAGTTTGGTTGAGGTTAAGTGATAGCAGTGAGAGTTATTTATGAAGCTCGATAAATAGTTAAAATTTAAAGGCCAATTCTCACAATATATGGAATGTGTTTAAAAACGCTCATGGGTCATTATGAACGTCTAATTTTGGGACGTACCTACTCCGTCCGTCTGTCCCGTTTAAGAAGTTTAACTTAACACTGTCGATTTTTCGTTTCATAGGAGTTTTGAATTTCTGCCTAACGAACCATACGAAGGCCATCTTCAGACTGCCGCTTTTTCGTTTCATAGGAGTTTTGAATTTCTGCCTAACGAACCATAGGAAGGTTATCTTCAACCTGTCGTTTTTTCGTTTCATCGGATTTCGCAATTACTGACTTATGAGTGAAAAGATTTAGTCAAAAAAATCTTCCGCCCTTAAACCACTTATGCGGTGTAATTTTTCCCACCAGCTTTACCTGCAATCGCTTGGATGTGGCTCATGGCTGCACTCCATCTTCTGCTGTCAATAAATACTGGTGAATAGGTTACTGAAAGTCCACGCCGGGGAAAATATTGGTGCAAGAGAGGCAAATTTATAAAGCCGGTGTTGTGCCATTGTCCCATGGCAATATAACACACAAAGCAGTCCAATTAAATTAAAATAAGGTCTCCGACAAGAGCTACAACTATACACATTGAAAACCCTTATATATATTTTGACATGTCCTTTGTATACTTACATTGTCACGCTCCGCCCAAGTTCAGGTATGTGGTATTCATTGACAAACAAAGGGAAACAATTTGCAATATGATTCTAATCCTCTAAATTTCCTTCGAAACCAAAGGACAAAGCTAATTAGAAACTCCCGTTAATCGGATTATTAATGCGCGAGTATCTATCTATGATTTTGCGGTACAAAAAAAAAATATTCTGAGCAAGGCACACGTTGGCTGGTGGAATTAAACCGATCAAATGAAGGTTACTGACAAACGACTTAAAGCTGAGTTTCCAGGAACACTTAGATAAGTTAAGAACACACTTTCTATGTGTCCTTTCAAAGAGAGTTTTATTTAAGCGAATTAAGGCGATAATTATGGTTATGTTCGCATGAGTGCGGCAATTAGATTAGCGTGTTGACGAAAGTATGCATGTGCGAACGCACACAAAATAAGAAAGTAACTTGAAGGAGGTAATCGGCTAAGAGCATTAGTTACAAAACTTAATTTCAATGAGAAGGGTTTCTCGTGAACTTTATCAAAAATAGCAATAATTTAAAAATGTTGTAAGAAAATTTAGAAATGCTTTCTCTCGTAGAGGACTTGACATCAAGGGTTTAGGGACAGTTTAAAACTGGCTGGGAACAACCTCTAGCTCTGTTCCGTCTCAGACAGCGGTTCGATTACTGTTTCAACAGATGGACTTGATGTTGTCCTATTCCATTGCATAACAGTAGGATAGTGGGTAAGGTTAGTATGCAATAAGATACCTTTTTATATTTTTGGGTAAAGAAACAATCCTGCATTTTGAATTTGAATTATAGGTTCCGCTCGATTTGCTGTCATGGGTTTGAAGGTCGTGATTTTCTTGATTTTTTCGTTACAGGTGGCGCCCAACGTCATAATAACTTCTTTCGTTAACATTCCAGTAAAGATGCCATTGCGCTTACATTCTGTAAGTTTTGCGGTAGGTATGCATAAATGTTCGATGTTTTGCTCTCTAGTCTGTGCGGTCAGTGAGTCGAAGTCTGTTCCTCACCGTCAGCGTTGCAGTATTGGAAATCAAAATTCGATTAACTATAACCAATATTTTTCTTTTGAAATTGGTGTCTTCGTTTTTCTTTTGGTCTCATGTCCGGTAGTTGAGTTGACATTGTTCCTCATCTACAACAGTTGCATTCGTTCAGAAGTCTACGAGTTTGCTTTCATGTCCGTGTATGGAACTATTGTCCGGCAAATGGATGAAATCCGATCTTCGTTTACGACCGTTCCATGGTTTCATAAATAGGGTTCGTTCATAAGGTTATAGGTAAGGTTAGGATAGTTGTTATGTTAAGTCCGCTGAGTGGGTTGAACTTAGTCCCCACTTACGTCAGTTGCTTCATGACTCTCTACCCAGCTTATAATTTATGATACATTTGGAAATAGCAGAATTATTTCAAGAATTCATAGCGGAATATGAGATTTCAGATTACGTCCTTTGGTATATCGTCCATTCAAGATTTCACACACCTCCCATACAATAAACAATAACAATATATAATTTTCCTCATTCCTTCTTTTGATTATTAGCAAGCGTTAGCTATAGTTTTTGGAATTTAATTTTAGAAATTATTTATAGTAGCGACAAATACATAGCATTTCTGTTAAAGTTTACAATTTTATTTTATTTTAGATCTATTATATTATACCTTTTTATTTTCCCTTTTTTTTTCGTCCACATATGGCTGGGGTCGGGGTTCGTTACAATGTTTTTTAATTCTCCATCTGTGGAACACATTTCGCACTCGACAGCTGCTAAAAAAATAAATTAAATCTCTAGAATTTATGTCTCCTGAGACTCCATAGCATGTGATCTTTTTAGATAAATCTAGTTCTAGAGTTTAGAGTAAGAATCATATGCCCGCTTTTGGACCGGCGCAGACTGGGGCAGAATAGCCTTAAAACTGCCATCAAATCAACTAAAGCCGTGAGATTTTTTTAATTGGATCTATCGTTTTTATTGGTATATGTTTTATTTAAAAAAAAAAACAAAATTTAGAAAAAAAAATTGTAACTTTTATTTAAAAAAAAAAAAAAAAATATAATAAAAAAAAATTTCGCACTCGACAGTAAAAAAAAGCTAAAAATATCCCTATTAGATTTTTCTCTGCAACAAAAAGAAATTATTAGAAGACATTCTTTAAACAAAATAATAAATTTTGATTAACAATGACGACTTTAGTGTAATTTTTATCTTTTCGTGAAGTACCTTAAAGTTGGTTTATTTCCTGAAGTAGCAAAAAGCAGCAGGAAATTTAAATTGTTCTTAATACCTTAAACACTAACGTTTATTTTCGTTGCTTAGTATTACTTAAAACCTAATTGAAATATTTATTGTTAATGAATTTTCTTAAGAAATAACTAGGATCAAATTTTGTCTTATGTACAAGAAACTATTTATGTAATGAAAAAAAAAAAAAAAATGACTAAAACAAAGTTTCATACCTGAAGAAGAAGGTTCCATACCTAAATAACGCCAAAAAGTAATTATCTTTACCGAAAAAACTAATCTGAAAATGAACGTAATTCACTTATAAGAATTGCTTGAGCTGCAAGACGTGAGTATAATCCACCGTTGTAGCGAACCGGTTTTGTTGCGAATATTTTAAATAGTGTCCAACTGTACCCTAGTTAGTACTCTATCTAAGTAATATAGAAAGCTTTCCCGCAAAACAAAATTATTTTTGTAATTATCGGCAATTTTTGGTGTAGGTATTTGCCCCAGTGTGCGGCGCGGCGTTGTTCGATAATAAGTTGTATTTATTTGGAAACGACGCTACTAGGTATGTCTGCTGCTTTTGTAAATTTCCATCGCTGAGGTCATGCGAGAGTTCGAAGCCATTCATTGGAACAACACATTCCCCTCAAATCTAATTTTGAGGTTTCACGACCTCAACTAGTCTATAGGAGACAGAAATGTGTTTGAATTAGTAGGCAAATATTTGAAAGCATCAAAATTGCCATGCTTAAGATTTAAAGAGAATTGGTAGTCTGATGCTAAAAAAGGGTTTAAAAGGAATTTTCTTAGTCAAATTTTACGTAGTCCAAATTGCATAAAATGCTGTCGAGCGGTAAGCGTATAGCAGGATAATTGATGGTGAACTCATCATAATAGTAGGTTAGCAAGACTCACTGTCTGGCAGTTTTCGGAGAAGCAGAAAGTGAATGGCATTTGGAAGCGATCGTATAAGTAGTTTCGGCATTAATTTAATCAAAGATTTCCGATTAAATTCAATCTGACGACTGAACTTTACAGCCTCCTTAATCTACCACCTGTTCAATCGCCATTCATCTTAGCTATATGCAAGAACCCTGCTTAGTAAAAGGGAATCGCTAGATCACTCATTTAATAGCTGGATATCACTCAGAAGCTTTGCTTAGCCGTAAGTCATCATATTTGTAGTTGGACTGTTTTCTGTCACTTTCCTTATTTGTACGCTTTTTGTTGGGCCCTTCTTTGTTGTCCGGTAATTAAATCTAGTCTTGTGGTTTTATGGAACAGCGCTTTTCAATCAGCCTCTTCTAACTACCCACTTAATTACTCTTAGGCTGTCACTGCCCCACTTTCCATTAAACAATCGTTGGGATTCTATAGGTTCCACACGCCTTTCATTTGCCCGTTTTCTAAAAAAAATGTTTCCGAAGTACCTACGTATAGCGAGCCTTAAGTCGATAAGCCAACAAGTATTTACTAAATGAATAGTCATCGTAACTCTTATGGGCTCAACTTACAGCCATCGCCAATCGCTTATGTCTTGTGGACGCTTTCACCTGACAGATGGATAGGCGACTTTTTAGTCACGTAAAAAGGGACACCTTTTTACAACAATATTGTTAGTAGAAAATGTTTAAAGCACAAAGCGAAAAAAGGACAGTCCTCTCAAAAGTACGACGATAGTTCAACGTATCCATAAGTGACGCATGATAATAACATTTTGAAAACATCAGAAAACTATCTAGTCAAACATTCGCTGTTAGGTGAAATACCTGAAGGAGTGGAAATAAAATACCAACCCAAGCCAACCATCAACTTTCAATTGTCCATGCGCTTTTTTTCCCTTATACATAAAATACGCTTTATGCGACACATGGTCGGCGTGCTTGATTTAGTTAACACATAAAATTCGTATTATACGACACATCAAATCGCGCGGCAAACCACATCTAATCGAAATGGGCCAAACAAAGCAAACCATCGCCTTTGGCGATATTTCCAATTTGTGGAGGAATCGTGATGCGCGTATAAATTCATTCGCCAATTCGCGATTAGCGCTTACGTCGGCAGATGATGCCCATCAGGCAACACATCCCCCCCTTCCAACTGACCTAACGCCCGAATCTGTTTGCAATATCCAATCATTCTGACGTATCCCAAAAAACCAGACTAAGCACATGCCCTCCGCAAATGTACGGGTATTCCCTGCACTCCATGTTGTTATCTCATTCCAAATCGTTTAACCTCGAAATTCATTTGGTTTTGGTTTTTTTTCCTTTGACCACCCCTCCAAATAATGGTTGCGGTACGTGATGAAAAATAAATGCAGGACACAACAAACAAAGAGTACATGTAACGAAAAACACAACACAAGAAACGGCAAAAGCTAATTTATTAAAAGATAACTGCAAAATCAGCTGCGACATAACCGTTAAATTGGCCTCATTCTAAACAGCACCCCTGAGATGAATGTTTATTACCATATTAATGGTAGAGCTGCATACCGTTTGCTACTGCTGGATGGTATATACTGCTTCGGGTATGGTGGTAATATTTCTCCATCATAGCAGGACGCCTGTTTACGCTGTCCCGAGGATGGCCAATCGTTTTTCCGCGCACACCATGCATTTATTGTACCTGATGTTTCGAGGGGGTTACATTGTGCCCATATACAATTAGCCGGTCGGCAGTCCTAAATGACAGGGGACACACTAAGTGGAGCTAAAATTTTGTGCAAGGAGTTGTTATGGATTCTAATGTTGGCGAGCAGAAAATTACCGAGACGCATTGCTCGATGATGGCCAACAGAGGGAATGCTCGGACATAAAGTGGTGGTGGACAAAACGCTCCAAAATAATGACAATATAGTCAACAATTCCCAACGGCGCGGCCGGCGGACGACCGACGAGGACGATGCAATTAACTCATTTTTCCATTTCGTTTTGACCGCACAGCTATCTCGTGGGATTGGCCATAGAGGCAGATCAATGCAAATCAGGATAATTGCTCTACCGTATGATTGTTGTTTGGTTAGTTGGGCTATTCGTGTAGTGGCCTGGAAACTGGTCGTATTGAAATTTTTTGGCCACTCAAGGAATACTCGAAGTCGAACAGACTTCTAGTTTTGGTGTAGCTTTGGGGATGACAGCGTTTGGTAGTAGATTTCTGATGGGGGAATATTTTGAGAGCTTTCCAGAGTGAACTTGGTGGAGTTGGTGACATTGGACTGCCGATAGTTTTGCCATCTCTCATGAGAGTGGAGGAATGTAGGTTATTGTTCGGGGGTACATTTTGTGGTCGATTAAACCGTACTTTGAGAAGCTTGCTATTTGTGCGACCCAAAAGGGTTGAAGTCCTGTGATAGGATGTAGGTGAGAGTGGTGTAAATTAAAGGTGTTCCGTTTGTTGGCTTGGATAATAAATAATAGAAGGGTTATCTGGGACAGAAGTTGCCGTCTAAAGTTCGCTTTCCGCCGCATATGATGATTTTATTGTCATCAGGGAGAGACTTTCGCTTCAATTTTGAGAATGATTTTTCGATTCGTGGCGAAATTGTTGTGAGTGATACGTGATAGGACTTATTTTTATCTTGACGCGTTTCTTGGAAAGCATAATATTGTACACTGAAACACAGAGAAATGAACCTTTGAGTCTGACTGTGACTGTTCACACATCGGAGACTATTTCTTCAATAATAAGAGTTGGCTGGAGGTGGCGGTTGCGTGTAGCCCCCTCGGATAGCCAGTAATTCCACCTGGATAACACTGGCGAAAACCAGCAAGATGCTTCCTCGTAAGATTCAAGCATTTTTCGAAGATAAGGAGACAGTTATTCGCACTTTATACTTTTGTCACACTTGGTAAATTGGCGAGAATTACTTTTCGAGGAATGGGCCTGTCAATTGGCCACCATGTCAATGAATTATTATTTTTTATTCGGCTGCTCACCGGTTAAATCTGATAAATTAACGATTTAAAGAACGACGAGATTTTTTAAAATATCCATCGAAATCAAAAAGGCGACTTTCGTTCATTACTCGATCAATAACACTGCAGCCGGTTAGTAAAAATGGTATTGGATATACAGAGTCCTATCCATTTTACTGTGTCAATTAAATAGGCATTATCGACGCGAAGAACTAGTTATTTCGAATGACACAAAATCATTGTTTTCCCGGGACAGTAGTAAAACTTTCGATATGGATAGGTTAATAATGGTTTATGATTGTTAATGACAAAAAAAAAAAAACTGACCGTCATATTTGTGAAGCAGTGAACATGATTATCTAAGAACGACATATGTTTAAGAATAATGCCGAACTAATGGTGGCGGGTATGATAGGAATTGTCTCCCATTTGCAATGCATGTTCGTTATCTACATTTCAATGACTCCAAGTAAATAAGTAGATAAGGCGTTTTAGTTCTTAATTGATTTCTGATACAGCCACAGAAGGATTTTGGATATGGGCTTATTATTTACTGATGAATGATGATCGAAATATGATTTTTTATTTGCCTCAGAGATTTAAAGAAATAGATTTTGTAAATGACTATGGCAGTGTATTCAGGAGAGTTGAATTACCTACCTACTACAGAAATTAATATTTTTAATGGCAGACGATTTAAGTCATGAATGCATAACTTCTCCAATAATCAAACTCTTTCAAATCTGTGTCCTTTAACAAAAAACTTGCATCATTTTCAATATATACCCTGCTGCTCGAATGCCCATTCTACGGGGCAACACTTGTGCTGTTAAAATTGCACATAAATTCAAGTCGTGGGTGCAGTGTTACCTACGGTACGCTAATTTTGACTTTCTGAAAATCTGTCAATTCGGACTAATTTTAAAACTGTAAGACGCTTCGATATAATTGGAATTTTTTTTTTTGGCTTATTCAGTGGAATTAATTCAGATCTTGTACTGACACAATTTCATGCATTTCGTCGACTGCGTTAAGTTGCAATAAACACATTGGATTTAGAAATGAACACTACTGCTAAATTTTTTATTTCTGTGATTTCTCGTTGCTCATAAATATGTGGTCGGTTTGTTTTTGTTGTCACTTTACGAAATATTTTGTGAAAACAATTTTTTGGCGCCCAAACTTAATTGCGGTAGGTACAATAAAAATTTGTATTCTTCAAAAACAAAAAACGTTGCACCAAAGTTTTTTATATAGTTATAAATTGAGTTAAATTATAGTTTCAGTACACTCTCGCTTATCTCCTAGTAAGGGATGGAATATGGAATTATGGATATCCCTAATTTTAGTGGAACGTTTTGCACTACGAAATTTACAAAATGGTCTAGTGGAGTATCTAAGACTAAAACGGCTCACCCAATATTTTGATAAGCATGGTTATTATAACTTCTTTCGATACTTATTTGTAATAGAAATGCCGTGGAATTACAAAAGGACTACACTGCGGGTATCATGGTCTGAAAACACAACCAAAGACGAAATTTCAGATGAAAATTGTAAAAGGTGTAGTGAGAGTACTGAAAATTATTGCATTTAGAAGATTGGATCCAGTGTACATTGTGTCAGGGCTGGTTACATGAATTTTGCCGAAAAGAGAAAAGACGGACAATGTAACGTACTTAATAACTTATTATTCATACTTTTTCTTAAGTGCGTTTTGTCAATAAATTGGGGCTTTTTACCCAACAACCTATTTACAAAATGCCTGACCTAAACTATTTTTTTTTTAAATAAAAAAAAATAATTATTAAACAAATTTATAAAAAGTTCAAATGCCAAAGTCAAGAAAAGGGGGTATTTTATTTGTATGCAATAAAAAATTTGTGATTTTCTCTTATTTTTTGTCTTTTACTGATGATTTCTAGAAAGTTTGGCGTATTGTATAGTTTTACCCTAACGTATGAAGAAGTGGTTTCCTTTTTGTTTCTTCGCTTATTTTAAAAATTTTAGTTTTTCTGACCGCAAGAGAAGCTCATCGTCGTTCGTTTTGTTACATTAAATGATCTGATATTTTTTTTTTGTAGTGTTTCTGAAATTTCATTATATGGTTTTCGCGAGCAACAGTATAAAAAAGAAAAGATATATAAAAATCAGAATAGGACTTTTTCTGAAAATTTTCTGAGCTAACACTGGTTACGTCTTTAAGTCTGAGTAAAACCCTATTAAATATGTAACACGTTGAATTTGAAAATAAAAATTAAATATGAATTCCAAGTTACCGCAATAAAAAAATATCGCTCCTCCTTTCTCTAGGCTCAATGTCGAAAAATGACTGTCTCAGATGGACTATTCAAATTACCAACATTTTTCCGCAAAATTCCTATTTACAGACCCAAAGCAAATTGACAATTTATTCTTCTTTTTACATCCTACTTTTCCTTGAGCTTGTGCCTAATTCAATATTCGACAAACTGAAATACCGAGTGCGGCAACTTTAAAATAAAGATCTCCTTGGTCGCTTAACGGAACATTTTTCGAGTTGTTTTCGGTCCCGTTTGCGTTGAGCGAACTGTAGCGCCACCAAAGTAAGTAAGTATATTTATTCGGTATGAACACAGTGATCTGTTTGATAAATAATATTTTGTTAATGTCTCAAAAATTATGTATCTATTAGTAAAAGTCAATTGTGTGGACAGAATTTTGCTCGATTCGGGCTTATGACACAACTTTTACATTTTCAAAACAAAATCATCAGAGGCACTTGTAAAACAAGTGTACTTGGGGTTTCGTATTATAGCCAACAGTGCTTACAGTTGGTTGGTTTAAGGGGCTATGTTCCCGTTACCCGATGTCAATCGACCTAAATTTTTCTCTTTGATTTACCACATGAACCGCTTTCAAAAAAAAAACTTTTCTATGACTTTATTTCAAGATATTCAAATAATTCAATGAAAACTAACAAGTTCAAAAACATGCATTACAATTCCGCTGTGGGTCCTACAAAACACCGAGCCAGCATCACGTCTTTACCTCATGTATGACACAATCACAGAGCACAGACTACCTTCCTTTCTATTATTGAAAATTCCCCACCCACCCAACTCTCATGCTACACCAATCGAACCTGTTCCATGTTCCGTACGACTTCTCCTCGAACTAAGGGGAAAATTTCCCTAGTAACAGTTAGCTACCCCCACAAGCCCACAGCTACCTACGACCTACCAGACTTGGACAGTTGCAAACTACCCAAAAAGCTCTTTTTTCGTTCTTTCTCTCGTCGTCTCTCTGAACGTCTCTCAAAAAGAAATATCCTTCGAGCGAAAAGTCCTCAAATTGGCAAATAAACTCCCAAGTCCCAACCAGCATTGACTTCTCCAGAGCAATACCAGAGGGCACAACGAGTCACGCCAACGACAATGTTTGTAGTCAAATACCAGCTCGTGAATAAGGACACTGGGGCTGTTATAGAAAGCGCGATACCACCACCATTGACACAATCATGCCAACTTTATTCCAAATACATTCATGTAACTGTTTTTAGTCAAGTTTCGCACGTCTAACGGTTCGTACGCGCAACGTGTCAGGGTTGCTTGTTCTTTTTCGTGTGTCTCGGGAATATCGCAACAAAAAAAAATCACAAAGCGATTTATTTTTTGTTTCCCTGACTATTTTATTTTAATAAACCAAATAGGGATGGAAATTTAAGGATAACCCAAATATACAGCCTCTTTTGCCAGTTTGTAAAATCCCTCAGCTGACAGGGGATAAATCTCCCTACGACCCGGGACAGCAATGACAAAACGGTCGAAGGACCCAAATGAAAGGTTATGAATTTATGTTCAATTATGAACGATTTATGCGTCCTTGCTGCTGCGATAATTGCCCAGTGCGAGTTCGATCGAATTTTCTTCAGCTTCAGTGCGGTTAATTAGTTTTGTGAGTGATATCCTGTCAAATATGCAAAATATGTCCCCAAGCAGTACAGTGAAATAGAAAAAGAAAAAAAAAAAAAAAGAAAAGAAAGCGAAAATAAAAATATGTGCAAACACAATGAAAGGATAATTAGAAAAAAATATCCTCACACTAATGAATTCTATCTTCACATATCTAACTACAACATATCTAAGGATAATCAATTCTCTCTCAATCACAACCATCACCAGCACTATCAACACCTCCAGGAGCGGCGCCAATCAACAGCCAAGTCACAGTACCAGCAGTCGTCATCCTCCTCCGTCTGTCCATCCTCATCATTGCACTGTCACAGCACATATCATAGAATTATGGGTTATGACCACTGGCACATCATTCACCTGATTATCCTCCTAATTGGTAAGTGATATTCTTTAAGCAAGGATAATACCCTGTGCAAATGCAAGCCTAAGCTAACCGATTTTCTTCATCCATTAAAATACACAGACAAATAAAGTCCTTGTCCTAATTACACCACAATCATTAGGCCACTCTCTTTTCGAATAATTTTCGTAATTTTTCCAATTTTTCCATGGCCCCGTTGTCTCTTTCATCGAGGGCGACGTGCAGCGATATGGAAATTATTAATTTGGTGATTTGTATTCAACGAAAATACTCAACGACTAATTGTAACGCGCCAGAGTCACAACGGAGGGCTGTCCTAATCGCCGCTTCAAGGATATGGCTTCATTGATGGCTAAGGGTGGCGCGGAATGTTCCCTGACAGACATAATATCGCAACTAGCTGTAGCTACATTATAATGTCATTAATTATTTATTAGAACGTAAGAGTAAATGTATCGGAAGGACGATATGGTCCTGTGCTGCGACACTTGATCACATACAGTAGGGATAACACGATGACTAGGCTCATATGCTGGTATAGCATTTTTTTTATGCATCACCTACGCATATATATATTTTTTTTTATCCCCTCACATAGGATGCATGGCTGTGTAAAATTGTTTTTTTTTCTTCTGGGGGGAAAATATACTAGACACAATGGGGGCCTAGCGTATGCTCGGATCCGAGGGAGCAGAATACAAATTTTGAGAATCCAATCTCTTTGATAAGCAAGCGTTAATTTTTTTGTATTTTTTTTTTCAGTGCGTGGAGTATGTCTGCGAGTATTAAAATTCAAAATACGCAATAAAATCCAGTCGACTGGAAGAATGATAAATTGTTCAGCTGTATTCTAAGGATTGTTATTTTTTTCCTATCTTTTACATTGTTCGAATTCCTCGTATTTGTGCAAGTCTTGTGTTGTTTGCTTCTGTGTCTGAAATATTGTAATTACTTAATTTTATTTTTCTTTATTCAGTAAATTAAATTTGGGAAAACATTTTTTTTGTTTTTTTTTTTGTGCTATGTGCAATTAAGCTGATGGAAGCAAACGAGTGCTCCTTGAAGAATGCAAGTTTTAATGGGGTGAAACATTTTCGGAGAAAACTTTAATGGACTTGAATAGTACTTGGAAAGTTTGCTCTTTTAGTATGCACTTTGCTAGGGTAATGTTCCAGGAGAAGGCTCATAAAGAGGTAATGCATTCGAATTACGGTACGGAGCGAAGGTAGAAGGTAGGAATGTGGCTACCCAGGGTAAGAAAAATGAGCTTTGGACATTTTACTGGGCAGACTCCTTAAGATAACCACGGATAAGAGACCGTGTGGAAATTGGAAAGATATATATGAAGTTGTGCCTAATTTTTGTGAAACTATTGAATACCTATACTATGAGAAAAATTTAGAAACCTTGAGCAACAGGCATATGTAACGCGAAACGTGGAATATTTCGTAAAGTTTACGATTTAAATGTTTTCTGCAGTGCAAAATTTGCTATCTGCAACGAATCCCTTTAACTGTCATAAAGGTATAGAGAACTTATTTTTTGTTGGCAATTTTTTTCGAAAAATACATAAACAGTCGCTCCAATTAACTATCTAAATGAAGGCTTAGCAGTGCCACAACGGAAGAACAGGAATGTCTTGAAGTTTGTCAGACCAAAACAGTGTTTGGAGTTGGGGGTAGAAAGTTCATAGAAACAACAAATTAATTATAGATCATGAATGAATTTATGATTTTTCTCAGAAATATTCATCAGGTAGAAATGACCTCAGTTGAATAGAGTCAAGTTCAAATCAGCTGCCAAATCGCAACTCCGAAAATTCTTCTGACTAATCCAATCGATTCCTCACTCAGTTGTAGGTATTTATAACGTATTCGTCGAGTTGCACATAATTTCTTGGTTGCGGGAATGTCCATGTGTGCTGTTTAGAAAAGCTTTGAAATAAAAAAAAATACATTCTAAGACGAAACTTAAAAGTATGATCAAAGGCAACACTCCTGTAGAGGTTATAATATGACACGTCTTTATTATTCGCTTGTTCACAGTCTAGTCAGTTTATTCAGTCAAAAATATTATTCGTATTCGACATATTGATCATACCCATATTTATAATAATACAGTACAGATTTTGTCGATACTACAATCTACAACTCCTGTCGATCATTTTTAAGGTTCCGTACCCAAAGGGAAAAAACGTGTACAACTCTCCAAATATTGCCCGCTACTAATAACGACAATATTTCAATTTATTTACCGAAATCGGTTGAGTAGTGGTTATAAGTCAGCGACAGATATTTTTTAGAAAAACATTTTTGAGCAGAAGCAACAATTGTTTTATTTGGTGGGTTACACAATTTGCATTAAATGCATTTGTGTAGTTTAATTTAATTCTTAATTTTTGCATTGTTTATCCTATTTTTATATTTTAGACAATTCGGTTTACCTACTTCAAAGTTTTGTGTGTTTTTTTATCCTATTATTTGCATGTTTATGTTTTTTTTTTTTTTTTTTGATGTGTAAACATCTAAGCGCGCGTTGTTGGAATCTGGTAGAGAAATTCCACACATTTAACTTGCGGGGACGAAAATTGCGTCCCGGTGTTTTATCATTGCATACGTTTTTATCATTGCATACATTTATGAGCTGGGGCATATTAATTCTAGCTTTTTGTTGATGTGAAATAAAGCATGTTTTTCATATATGATGGTCCCACATTTCTTCCCTGTGAGGGACATCTCGAGGAAATTCGGTGCCAAATCTTTCGTAAATTACCAGGCACGCAGAAATCACAGCTGGACAACAACTAACAAAAATGTCGTAGCCCAACACCTCTACAATATGCAACGCAAGGCGAATGAAATAAGATGAATTTAATGTTCAAATGAACTCCAACCGGAAAATTTCAACAACACGATATGGAACAAATATCGATGCTGTCTTCCAGCGTAATCTAGATAGATTACAGTCTCGAATCAGCTAAGCTTCACACATGAAGGTTTAGAAAAATCCTTTCATCTGCCTAGGCTGAGCTGAAGCTGTGAGGAGCAGACGTATGGCATTTTAAGAAACGCTTTTGCATAATGTATCATCTTCAATTCAGAATTGATTTAAGAAAAGAGCATACATATATCTGGTTTTCAGGAATCTTTCTCGTTTGAGTGTCACTTCGGCTTGACTGCGTATAAACCCATTGAAACTTTGCTTATATCCATTCAGCTCATCCAATGACATTAAGGGAGGATTTAGTTGGCTAATTCCCGAGATAACCATGACCTTCTCAACATTAATATTTGACCGTACAGTTAGAGTTATTCTGGCAACTATATATTTTTTGTTTATTGGTAAAGGGATTTTGAAAATTGCAGAGTCCTTGTGTAAGCTGCCAGACTAAAGTTGATTATTGGTAAAGCCGAATGGAAATATATCTAGGATCTAGCCCACATAAAGAAAATTCCAAAGGTGGTTAGTTTCTGGGTGGACTAGTGCACACATCACCTTAAAACGGCGAGAAAAGCATAGGCCGCACATAACATTGAGTGAGATTTAGCTTTTACTTCATCGCGCAATCGGCTGACTCATTCCGATTTACAGTTCTAAAGATCAGCTCAGAGATGTTCCTCATTCGGAAACGTTTCCGCTTTGACTTTCTAGCTTCTGTTTTCGTTCGTTTGTTTTTATTTCAGCGGCTTTTGAGGTGGGTAAGGGGAAAATAACAACACAAATTGTTCCATATCTCCGTGATCAGGGCGGACGAACTCGCCAGCACAGCTTGAGTACCTCTCAACAAAAGTGAAGCCGTGACTACTTTCCTTTCTGTTTCAAGTTGCATAGTTCCGCTCTGCCCGATAAATAAAAACGAAGTTTAATCTTTCCCATTACAGAAAAGACGTGTTTTTTTTTCTAAAAACAGTGTTAAGCCAACTTTAATCCTTTGGCCATACCCATACACACATTCTAGTTATACCATAGGAATAGTGATGCCGATTCTCTTTATACTCTCGTTAGCGTTCAGCATATATGATATACATACCTCTGTCAAAATGAGATGGTTTGGAAATTTCATGTCAGAGAGCATAAGCAAGACGAAGAAAAAAAATGTAGTAAAATTTTCCGATAGACATCTGAGTCCATGAAGTTTCCACTTCGAAAATTGCCTTTTCTGTTGTTGCTGTCATGTATTGGGTATTCAAAAACGCACTCTTAGTTACATGGTATTGTTTTTTAGAGTGGGATTGGGTGTTAAATGCGGACGACATACAGTGGGTGAACTGATGGATGTACTTAAGGAAATGAATGTTTATGTAGGTGCACTAGTATAGGTAGGTTCAGTGTGCGGAAGAGAGATGTTGCGTCGCTTTTGAGACATCTTAATGGAAATGGCTTTGTCTTTGTAATGAAAGTCGAAGTAATTCCCAAGACTGATGTTCGTTTACTTAGTGAGTGAGGGTAGTTCATAGTTCGAAGTGCAGTTTTATCGATTGGATGACTTTCTGATGACCAAAAAGCCTGTAGCTTCAAAATGTGATGGTTAAGGTACACTTGACCCACATCCGAAATATCAAGTGGTTCAAACTTGATATGCGATAGTATTGTATGATACCGAAGGAGGTATGTAATTAAGATTCCAACTAAGGTATACGGTGGCTATACATGGAAATTTAAACTGTGTCACCGTAGTCAATGAGTGATCAGCACAGACTAATCGGGCAATCCTTATAAGCCATTTTTAATCAGCTGTAAGATCTACAGATGTTTTCACTACCACCATTGCTTAGGTACCTATCAAGCCCCCTTACTGACTGTCTGACTTAGATTTTCCCTCGCACAAGTCCTTATAAGCCGCACTGGGCTTAAAATGCAATTGCAATTAATTTGCCGGCTTAAAGATTCAATTCACTCCACTGCAACAGTTCGACTCTAATCCAACGACCCACTTCCACGATAAATCATCTCAAATGAAATTAAAAATCAACAACCACCCAAGAAAATATTCGAACTGCACTTAAACTAATCCCTAAAGTTCATCCAATCCTCTTGGACTTTCAGAAAACATTTCCATCACTATCTCCCTCAAGAACAGCAACAATGAAGAACACAGTCGATCGCTCCTCTACCCACACCAGTCATGGCCAAACTTCGTCAACGTCAATATTATTTATCTGATGATTTCATCCCTAAACCGATCTGATCTCCTGTAGCGCATTTCACGTCCCATCTACTAACATTATGCCCTTGCTCCGCGCACTATCTACAGCAAGTTGACAAGCAAAACCATCGAGAAGTGTAAAAATCTTAAAGAAAATCCCTCAAATGGGAAAACAATAGAAAGAAAAACCCTCTACCGTCACCCACTCGCCCGCATGGGCTATCGCTACCAACGAACGGGATCTGCACCACAATCTCCCGACCAGTGTAGGCCACACAAATAACCCTCCGAGTTGGACAGAGGGAAACAACAGAAGGAATAGAATGGCAACCCCACCGCCTCCTCCTGCAGGAATAACATAAGTACACAGAAAAAAAAAAAAAAAAACAGCAAACTACGATGGTCCTATCATCATCCTCCCGCACAACCATCAAAGATTCACCACTCTCTCCAGCCCTACCACCCCAAACAGCCCCACACCGTCAACCATAAAAATATATACCAACGGCAGCAGTAGCAGCTCATCCTCATCGGCAATGTTTATTTTATGGGAACTTTCCTCTCCCATTCGTTGTATTTGATACTGTTCTCTGTGCCGTTATAGCCGTCGTACATCCCTCAAGAAAGATCGGGATTTACATTTTTTCGTTCAAACCATCAACAACGCGCCGACCACCCTTTGGCTTATTATTATTTTTATCGTCTTGCTTCCATTTTCGGGTTGATGTTACTACACGCCAGTGTAGTTCCCTACGTATTGAGTCTCCGCGCTGAAGGGATACGACGAACAAAACGGTAGAATCACTTTAGGAGGATATTATGTTATTAAACTTCTCTCCGTGCACACAGCCGCACGGTTACAGAACGCCCTCGCATATACATGAAAATATTATACTATGCCGGCTCACACCCCTATTGTACGTACATCTAAGGATACTCAAATTCAAAGACCTCCTATACCCATCTCCGTTCTTCCATCGGGCCCTCGGCAGACTATTTTCACTTAAAGCTCAAGGGGTAAGCGCACCAATTCACAGAAAAGGAAGAGAGAGAAAAAATCCTGTAAGCGGAAAATAGAAATAAAATTCTAAACATTTCACCCATTCTCACCTAACCCCACCCACAGGATATGGGATAGTCGTGCGATTGCGGTCGGCGACGCCAGGGCAGGGGATGAACTTTATTTACCCATTTAACGGTATTTTCGTTGGCTTTTTACCACTTTATAAGTCTGCTCACTTTTTGTCAGTGCTCGTGCATTATTTTCTATTTTCAAATGCTTAAAAGGGAATTTTTGCCTATTTTCGGCAGACGGCCGACGGGCGACGGGATGAGAAGAGGGTGGCGATGAGGGTCGGGTAAACCTAATTGGCATTTTGCCAAGCGGAAAGTATGCGAAATGTTGCGAGGCCGTAGAAGAATCTGCCACGCATACACGAGTAAGTCCAAATGTAGCAGCAGGATTATAATAGAGGCAGGTTGGGAACAGCTTTCTTCAGCTTAGAGATTTTTGCGGTGCCCTATTATTTAAGGTAGGCGCTTAGTATTCATATGTTGCTTGTTTGGGTCAACTCTGCGGCGAAAGGAGAGTCTATGCAGATTCGCAAATTTATTCTCGAATATATATTTTGGACTTATAAAAGGGATTGCATATGACTGTCGTGTATGGAGTAGCCTAAGGTTTGGTTAATAAACTATGCTTACCTGGAATGGAAATCTAGAAAATATCTACTGGGACAAGGGAGTCTTTCGCATGTTTCAAGTGATCGAAAATTTGATAACAGCGAAATTTTGTGGTATGGCGGATATTTGAGGGTGAGCAAATGAAGCAGAAGTATGACTACGACTTCTACTACTTTATATGTTCCACCGGGTTGTGGATGAAGTCTAAATCTCCAAAATGGAATAAATATTCCTCCAGCCAAAAGAATCTTTAAAATAAAGCCGCCCAGGTTCGAGACGATAACGAGGAGCGGAGCCATCACTGATGTCAGAGCCACCTACTACATTGACACAGAGGTTGTAGATGTTATCGTATTTAATTTAAGAAACAAATTTCTTACAGCTGAATTATCACGATAAATCCTTAAAATGCGTCGTTAGGTGAGCCAACGGACAACTTAAATATATTCTCATCATTATGCATTTACACCACAAGTCAAACAAACATAAGGCAGAGACGGGCTTAAAATGTTACTGTCGATTCCCTCTCTTTGGTCATTTGGCAAAGCTCACCGCCTTGCAGCGAAATAAGGCCTTGCTTTTAATGCAGCTAACTCAATGGGTACGGTTTTTGATACTTTTTTCTGTCCTTTGCTACGAAATAAGAGCTCGTGATGGTTTTGATACCCGCCGGAGCAGATGGGCAATCATTTAAAAAAGAGAGATTGCAACCAAATATTTAACATATAATAAGATTTAACTTGAATAAGTTGGTTGGTAGACAGAAGTCTTCGAACCTCGATCCACAGCTCCTCGACCTCATTGCAATATCTAAAACAGCCATTATTGGCCTTTCCTAGAGACGACATCATCAAAAGATTTGATTTACAAAAAAACTTTGTTACTAAGCTCAGCAATAAGAAGAACTGGAGCAATAAAAACACAATTCACAGACTGAGCAAGGGGAATGAAATGGCCGACTCCCTAGCAAGAAAGGGAGCATCAGAAACTTTGATAGGTCATGAAACATTCAGCGGAATAGGGGATCACACCCTCAAAGAAGAATTTAGGAAACTAGAGAAAGAAAATAGGGAAAAACCTGGCATAACACTCAGGTCTTGAGGCAGGCCAAGAAAATTCTGGGACAATACAACCGGAAAAGATACCATGCTTGCATGGCATGAGCAAAACCTCCGAACCTCCTAACGGGCTTCCTAAGGCGGCACTGTAGACTAAAGGAACACCTTAGGAAACTAGGTATACAACTGAAGAAGGTCTCTGCAGATTCTGCGGTGAGTCCAGTGAAATCCCAGAACACTTGCTGGGATCATGTGAGGCACTGACCCACAAAATACTGAAATAACTATCTGATGAGGAAATACTATCGCTGGAGCCAGCTGTCATCCTTAGATTCTTAAAGGAAACTGGACTAGAGAGAGTAAAAGAACCTCTGAAATGATTCCGAAAGGAATTATAGTACGAGAGGAACTCTTTTGAGGTAACAAACCCCTC
Organism: Cheilosia vernalis; assembly: GCA_949126925.1. NCBI lineage: Eukaryota > Metazoa > Arthropoda > Insecta > Diptera > Syrphidae > Cheilosia > Cheilosia vernalis. The sequence goes on from OX421362.1 coordinate 13,731,268, forward strand.
TGAGGCGTAAGCAGGGCTTACTATAGACCAAAAGGTCGTAGTACAATTACCCCTTTCACATAACAATAATAGTAAATATCTGAACCACAACCATTCCTATGACACGAAGGTATTATACATAACAGCAAGTTGCTGCCACTTTACTTTGGGCTACGTACCGTACGTGTAATTTTTGCAACAGCATAAACATAATTTTTACGTATGGCAACACTGACCATACGTGTAAGTGTAAAATGACATGTTGTAAGAGTTTAGTTCTTGATCGGTCTCCGCCCGAGAAAGACGTATTTACAGCGTTGCCAAGTCATTTTGGCGCTTGAGCACCGTTTTCAAAATTTTCAGCGTTAATTTTGACCCCTTGGGCACTGAAACTGTATTTTTTTTTAAAACAGCTCGAAAGTAGATAAAATAAATAGAATTATAAAAACCAACAACAACAAAATCATATTCATATTCAGTCATATGGCGAGTGCACCGTCAAATAAAAAAAGTATTTCAATCAAACTTCAAATTAATAGGTACATTTGATACTTTTAATTTGTTTTTCTTAATTGCCCCTGTGGTAAATGGCTGCAAAGTATACAAAAATGCGGCGTGCAGCGGCAGCGTTAAAAAAGCACTAAAATATTTTGTTAAGCACTGAAAAAACGCCCAAGCGCTAAGTCTACTTTTTCGGCACTGAAATGGTATTTTGGGCACTAGATTTAACGCTGAAAGCACTGACTTGGCAACGCTGCGTATTTATACGCCGAGGAAGCGGAGATAATAAATGTGTTTTTTTTTTTGTATATTTTTCCCACAACAAAAGTCGTACCGTGTTTCATTTCAATCGGTGTATTATACAGTAATGCTCCAAATGTGAGCAACAATAATTAACACCAGTAAGAGTACGTCAAAATAGTGGAATACGCCCACCAGGGCTTTTAGTTCAATCTCACCGCCTCTCGTATGAGCCCTAAAAAAGTCAGATTAGTGATGAGAAAACAAAAAAAAAAAAGATTTACTTGGCCAACAGTTTGCTGTTCCTGTCTTGCATTACCATTCTGCATACCTATGTCAAATATTTTACAAAAGTATGTATTATAGGTCGTTAAGGACCTACCGCCACCTTTAAAGCTCTGTAGACTGGGACAAGATTCCTTTCAGATATCCAAGCGCTCAGACATCGGTGACTTCCGGTCTTCGTTATCGCTTCGAGCCTGGGCGGCTTTATTTTGAAGATTATCATGACTGTAACAATATATCTCACTTCGGAATCTCACACTTCATCCCCGGTAGAGCATAGAAAAGTCGTAGTCTTATAATTCTGCTCCAGCACTAGATCCGTAGGGACCTTAGGCCTAGCTTCTTACAACCATTCTTTTTGTGTGAGATTCCATTTTTGGAACGAATGGAAGGGATCTATAATTTTATGCCGATTCCAAACGGTCGATTGAGAAGCTATTTCAAGACAGTTGTCTTGGATGTTTGTCAGACGGTGCGAGAGATGGCGCAGTGAAAAAAGACCCGAGTTGGAATTTGGCTTTTTGCGTGAATAGAACCTTGGACCCTTCGCTTAGTAGTCACACTAACCACTAATTCACTGCTCCATTTGCTCACCTTCAAATATCCGCCGTGCACTGAGCTATAGGAGTTGGTGTAGAGACCTCATTTACAGCATCCTCCGAGCGACACCGATAGTCGGTCCCTTAAAAAAATAAAATGTGCCCACGAAAATGTTTTTTTAAATCCAATCCGTTGGTCCTACATTGGCTTGATTAGCCATGGCCGTACATTCATAGCAGCCTTTCTCACTCCCAACTGTCTTGTCGAAGTACACACTACACACAATCCACTTGACCCCGCGGTACATCAACATTCACTTTATATTAAAAACGCACCACGCCAACTTGCCGCAAATTGTCTCCAAAGTTAGATATCACACATGAGTAGCTATACTACCTCCCTGCGACAAGATATTGTAATCCCAAAACTTTTAAATTGAAATCAGTTCAAACTAAATTGATTTATGATTGAAATAGAACAATCTTTCCGACAAAAGATTATTATGCCCTCGAAACAATTTCAAATACATCCTTTCCATTAGGGCATCGCAAATTACTCTCTGCGCCACCGCCAACAAGAAAGCAACGTTAAGAAGCAAAGAAACTCATCAAACTTTCTCGCTTCATCGAGTGTTACCACACTTTGCTAGCTCGCAGCAACCTTAAATCCTTGAAATCTCCTCGGAACCGTGCAAAATTTACACCCTGCATCTGCAAGGAGAAACAAAACACAAGGGTCGTTCGCAAAATTGATTTTACTCCGGAAAACTTATCGGTTCGTTGAACCGACACTGCGAGGGAGTTTTCGAATCATAGTAGCATTATAGTGTGCTCAGGATACGCGCGCTCGAAATCCATTTGGGATGTTGGTTTGTTTTTTTTTTCTTTTTTTTTTTGCCAAGTACCGAAATCGAATTTATATGAAAGTTTTCGCTCGCTTGTATTGAAAGCAAACCGCCAATTCTACCAAAAACATTTTATAGTCTCCGCATTTTGGTGTGACCTTCGCTGGGGCGCAGCGCTCGGGGACATTTTTGACGTTTTCATTTGTTTTTCCCTCGACGATGCGGACTTTCCATCATCAACATCAACTTTATTTTTTAAACCCCCAAAGCAGAGCACGCGGACAACCATAGAAACAAATCCAGCACCCACCATTGGTTACATACATATGTACGTATGAATTATTTCTCATTTACGCTTAAATTTAATCCCGACAAAGGACCACTCCTGTACAGGCGTCGATTTTGTACAAAATTTGGGGTCTTCAATTGGGATTTCATTTTTCCACTGAAGTGGGTAGGTTCCTAACTACCCACTTGTCGTTATTTTAAACTTTAATTGGATTTTCATCGAGCGCGCAGGGAGAAGCAGGCCTGCGACCATTCAAATAGCGACTTATGATTTTCTAACCGCAAATCACCTGATTTACCTTGCATAAGGTCCTCGATACACCTGTGCATGAGAGTTGAACAAAAAAATTGAGGGTATAGTGAAAAAAAGTCCCAAGTAGGTAAGTACTCTTGAGATACACGAATAGAAAGGAGAGGGAAAAAAGCGCTTGATGCCGATTGGAAGGACTTTTCTTTTTTTGAATGCTGAAAAAAAAAAAGACTCGTGAAGCGGATCCGTAATTAAATCGTGCCACTTTGAAAGCACCGAGTGTCTGATAAATAGACAAAAAGGGAGCGAGTAGAAGTGGAAATAATTAACCCAAATACATGCACACGGACATGAGTGTGACAGAAACACCTCACACTTCCTTAATTAGCTTTATTTGAATGTCGGGTGGGGAAAAAAGAAACAATTAAAAATCCCTTTCCGGTTGGGATTCTTTTTTTTCCGGGCTTCTCTCGGTATAATTAGCTAAAGTGCCAAGTGAGGCGTAAGATGTCAACAGTCAAACACATTGACATGGAGGAAGGTAATTAAATTTAGTTTCTCTCTCTCTCTCTGTTGAAATGGGAAAAGTGGAAAGATCTTCATGTCCGGTTGCAGGGGTGTATGCGATGTACTATCTAAAGACAGCAGAGTGACGCCAGTTTGCATTAAAGACCCAGTCAGATTCTGTGACCAGTGGGCAGCTTCAATTCTACTTTGGGAAAAACAGGGTGTGTAAAATTTGACCAACAAAGCAACGGCTCCGACGTGTTAGGTACTGACTTTTTGTATTCATTTCCGGTTTCTACTTTTAGCTTGAACGTATGTCAAAGGTCTGGTCTTCATTAAATTTATGAAAGATGTTCCGGTCAGACCGTTGAAAAGGTTATTTTTACTAGAGGTGTTATTTCAAAATTCTTACAGTGGTGGGGAGGTCTGATCTTACAGGCTTTTTCGACGTCCAATAGATGAATCATCGGAAGACTGCTTTCGCAAGCCGAAGTTGCAAACAGACCGAAACAATTTTTCGACCAAAAACTACATTTGGGATGGATTCGCTTTTGACATAAAATAACTTTTGAAGAGGGGTTTAATTATGTTTTTTTCAGTCAAATCATAGAGAGGTCCTAAAGTTGCCCAGCTGGATCTTAACGTGCCTTAGGTATGCTCTGTAGACAATCATGTTCGAGGTCAGATTCGTACAAAACAGCTTTTGAAATACACCAAAGACGTGCCTTAAATAATGTTTTTCGACTGTCAGTAGATCATCGTCAATATATCCTCAAGACTGAAGGGTGTCCTTTGAATATGTTTCTGCCTTAGTTAACAATTTCGTTTTTACACAGCGAATGACGACTTCTTCTTCAAACATGATATTCTGATCACACAACTTGTTACACTCATCGTCAGTAAGGAGTTCGTTACGATTTTTAAAATTCACGATCTATGCGTTCGACACATTCTTGCAGTCTTTAATATCGATGATATCGATAATATCGGAGAATGCTGTTTAGTGTAATCCATGACGAGTTATTATGATCTCTGCCAAGAGCCCATCGGATCATCTCAGCTAGATGGGGATAGTAAGGTTGAGACCAGATTATCACCAATTTATCAAAAACCACTCAAGTTGAAAATTAGATTGATTCCTCACTCGTATACCTATTGCGAATCAGAATACAACGTTTCAGCTCAATCTTTGATTGTTTGTTTGTCTCAAGTCTAGCTACCAAAAGGAATAAGGTTTATTTATTCTAGATCCAGTAATAAAAAGGTTGTAGGTGTGACCACTATCTGCCAGCCAGCTCCTATGGGATGATTAAACTTCAATAAAGTCTCACGTAATCATTACCATAAAATATCACACTGACAAACATATTCAAACAATTCTCGGAAACGAAATAATTAACAACTTTGACAACTTCTTCCCTTCTTGATTACATACATAAAATATCTAAAATACCACTCTCGGTTTAAATAAGAATGACCCTCCTTAGAAAGGCCACAGTATCAGAATTTTAAATTTCATAAAATTGGGGACGAAAAATTAACATATTTGTGTGTATTCAGTGTACACGTACAACATTTTGTTTGTTACCCTTATAAAGACTGCTCTGCCTTCTCACACTCATATACATATCGGCTTCTTGTTGAACGAAAAAGTTTAAGGTAATTGAACTTTCAGCCAAGGAATAGTCAGCTTCCTGATGCATATACCTACTTATAGCTTTTAGATATCACAATAACATATCTGCGAAGGAAAGCACACTGTAGGTATCTCAGAAGAGCCTAAGCAATGAGGAAACCTATATATGAACACCATAATTTGTTCTTTCTACTTCCTGGAACAAAACACTGTTTCGGGGGTGAGAATAACTCTGAAGTGGACTAATTTACTTCACACTGCCTTGTGCGCCTCATTAGGATTGAATCACTTTGTGTGGTTTACCTTAATTTTCTTCGTTCCTATTATTATTGCTTTACAGTAGGAAAGTTTGCCTTTTTTCACCACAAAACAGTAAAAGAGAGTAATGTGATATTCTTGTACACACGTAGGCGGAGTACGCGCAATCAAGTCAATTCTAATTAGAAGTTAACAATTGTTGGCGTATTTTGAATAAAATACTCTTGATGCTGTGAAAATTCAGCAGTCGCCGACAAGCGGAAGCTATTATATTTAAACTAAGATCGAAGCACAAAATTCGTCTTTTTAATTTGTTGATAAAGATGAAGCAGTTTGTTCTGTTTTTGGGCGGATTGAAGATGACCTGCTCAACTTAAACCAACTCAAAGCTTTTCGCAGTTCAAGTAGGGCTTCGCAGAACAGAAACGCATTCATGAGTTGACATATTTTTTTTACAAAAAGGATTTCTATTAAATGGAAGAGACAAGTCTATCAATTTTCGGAAAAACATATTTGCATATCTTTCAGTGAAACCAACAAGATATTCAAAAACGGGCATACCTTTCTTGAGTTCTAGAAAAACCAACGTTTGAAAGGAAAACTGAGTGCATTATACTTCATACAATTTACAAAACGTATACGTTTGATTTAAAAATCAATTTTAAAATGTAGAAAATAAATTATGACCCATGTAGCTAACAACAGTACCACCTATAGGGTCCAAAAGTATCCTATCTTTTAAGTCTTGCTAAACCTGAAATACAGGAATACGAAGAAAACGAAAAAGATTCATGAAAATTGGCCCATAAGTTATCGAGTTGTAAAGTCATTGGGTTTCACACCGAAGGAATTATGTATATTTTACTGTTATTGTATTATTATATTCTAGAAGATAATTGAACTTAGAATTTTCCGATTTTTCTTTCTCTAAACCATCTCTGCTTCAAGACGAACAAAACAAAACCAAAATCATTGAAATCGGTGGAGCCGTTCTCGAGTTTTTTATATTAATAAAGCTCTATGGTGAATGGGTACTAAACATTTGTTGAGAAGCTGTGATAGCTTCCGATGTAGGTTCATTACTTTCCTCAAGATGTTCTTCTTCTTATAGCTCTTAATACGGGTGCAGTTGAGCTTTTCCGAACTTTAAATAGCTTTTTGTACGGGTATTACAAATATTTTTAGCTCTTCCAGCCGTAAGCCTTGTGGCTAGTGCTGTTATTTTTTTAAGATTAACCTGCGTACATTTTGTGTTTATTGGAATAAATAATAGGTAATAATAATAATAAAATTTGTAGCTCTTTAAAGAAGTTTGTTCAGCTATGAGTACGGATACGATGGCTACTTATGGACGTACTAAAATATTGCTTGTTCGTTACAGTTCCAGTACTTTTATTAAGTCTCCTTAAGCAATCTAATTGACGACATAAGGCCTTTCTTTTGGTTACACCAAATAAATACAGCAAAACTAGCACACGCCTAGCAAAGAGTTAATTAATTTCCCTGAGTGGAAGTAGTTAAAGAGCTACAAATCGATACCCACAATAATTTCATTGATTTTCAATATGCGGTCTATTTTCAGTGTCCACCCCTGTTCCTGCCAAGTACTAGAAACATTCTCCCAAGAAAAATAAAAAACAAACCTTCGCATCGTCCAATTATAAAGGTTAAACACTTCACATGTTTAGAGACTTAAAAGCAACATTCGACAACTGAATAGTTGAGGCAGATAATGTCCGGTAAACTAAAGACCACACTTGGAAATATTACTGCCTACATTTTTCTGCTGACTGTACTAGAGATAAAGCTCTATGCCGCATCATTACGGAACTTGACAAAGCAAAATAAATGCGTCCACAAGATAAATAACGAAATATTCGAGATGAAGGATACAAATTATGATCCTTTGCAGTTATCCGACTTTATGAAATGAATGATGCGCCATGACCCGCGGCTTGTTATTTCATATTTCCGTTTTTGCTTTTATCTCGATTTATTTTTCCTTTCTTTCTTTTTCTTGTGTGCGTGTGTACTCTTCTCACGTCAATGTCTGATGTACAATGCCTAACATCTTTTAAGCGGGTTGCTGTTGCTGGTGTTTGTTTTTTATTTTTTTTTCTTCTTCTCTACTCCCATATGGGGTTGTGTGATTGATTGGAATCAATTTCCGACAAAGCCAGATGAATTGTGTTAAAATTCTATATAATACGAGGAGGAAAATCCAAACACACACATTTGGGGGAGGGAAAAAGCTCGGCGCAAAAAAATGAATGATATAGCACATTCCTTTGTTTATTTTATTTGATGTCCTTTTGTATCATACTTCATATTGTATGTGATGATGATTTTCTGCGGCCGGCACTCCTCCCGATAGGATCAGCTTTTTTGTTTGTGTTTTGTAGGAACCTGCTCATTCGTATTCCTATTCGGATGTCCCTTATTTTATTTTTGGAAATATTCTTCGAGGGCGCTCTACTCGTCCTTGTGAATGGGACCGATAAAAAATATACGAGCAATGATTTCGTGACGAAATAACATCCAAACATGTTGTGAATTATTATTTGCTTTGGCCGCTCTCGAATGGTGCATTGTTTGCGCTATTTTGTTTTTGGCGGGTGTGAGTGGTCATAAAAAGGATTCGTCCACATCGAAGCGGGATTCGCGCGGAGCATGGACTGGATAACAATTGTCAAAGAGGAAACCAAAGCCATCGTTTGCAAACAAAAGTATACGAAATGATGAAATTTTTATTGCGAATTGGTTGTGCGGTTGTTTATATAGATTTGTCAAGTGCATCTGATCCCGCTGAATGGTATCTACGCATACATTGTTAAGGGGAAGTTCGGTATGGCTTGTGTGCTAATGTGACCTTGTTTCGTGTATTGTATATTGGCTTCGGTTTGGGTTGGGTTGTAAAGCGTATAAAATTTTAATTGGAAAATATGTAGGAGCGACTCCGACAGGCTTACAGGGTTGGAGAAGTCAATTTGATGGATGTAATGACTAAAGCGCTTGACATTCACAATGTTAAGCTATTGGCTGAAAATTATTCTTCCTATCGAACAATGGACTATGGATCATCGCTTTTTACTAAAAGGCTCCGCAGATACCCTGATAAAATTCCTGATTTGTGTACCATACAGAGGGACGAGTCATGGATAGGATCTAACATTTGAGGGGGTTAACATTTTTCTTCGCTAACCTACGGAAAAGGGAAGAGAGTTACAGAGTTGTAACTCTGCGGAGAAAACAATTATTTGGGGCAGTAATTAAGCATTTAGTGGACTGGATAGCTGAGTGAAGGGTCCGGAAGACTCAAATTTAGCTTTCATAAGGATTTGTTTCACTACGCCACCTCTAGCTGACGAGCTTCTGAGAGCACAACTGCCTTGAGAAAGTTGCTTAATTGAGTCGTTCGCAATCGGGGTGTCATTTATTTTTCGGTCCACCTTGGTTGCTCTCAATGTAAGAGGTGAATTGCTGTGAACAGCTAGGCTTAAGGTCGACTTGTTGCGCCACCTACTATATATTTTGTGTCGCTTCAGTTCGGAGTAAACCTGCGCTTCCATTAAAAAGGTTCTGTCGTTGTCCCGGTCCTCACTAAACTGCCTCCAGTTGCGTAGGTACTATCCCTTCGAGCCTTCTTCCTCCTCCCAAGAGTGCCCCTCACCTTCTGCTACTCATGATGTCCGGATTGCTTTCCATTGATTATAAAATTTTGATAGAAACTACATGTCGAGCGAACAGGACCTTAAAAATTGAAACTGTGTATGAACACACTTATTCTCCATTAACAACTACAGATCAGGAAGTTCAAAAATTAGTGGCGAGAAAGCATTTTAACTTTTCCATTAATTTAAAACGAACACGGTCTTCCGGATTGCGCTCAAAAAGCGTTAAAATATACCGCGATTACCATTCTAGCAGAGCGTCTGTCACAATTTAATTCATTTTTAAAAAGTTTTAATTTAATTTCTTAATACACTCAGCTGGGGTTCCAGTATGGCCTACTACCTTCCAGCCAGGCCAGCAGCGCAGCGGCACTTCCCCCCCGACTTCAAAGCATTTATCATTTTAAATATGCGCATGCAAAAGCAGTCACATGTGTTTGGGTGTGTTGGTAAAACGGAGTGAAAACAAAAATTCAGCTTTTTTCCACCATCAGGTGTGGCTGTGTAGGAGGTCGGGTGGTGTCTCCTGTGGTGTTGTTTTGTTTTCCTTTCCGCAGTAGATACCTCCTAGGTACTATGCCACCCACCGCCATCCATCCATCCTGCCCATTCATTACACGGACAATTTGGATACATACCTGTATTATATATGCTGTCCCCGCTCACTCATATCTGCCCTCTTGAGTTCTGATCCTGATGTGTGTTTTAGTTTGGTGTTGTTGTGAGTTGATGTTGATTTTTGCAGCCAGTAGTTGACTGAGTCCGCTGCAACAATGTTTGACAAAAGTGCTCTGTTTATTTTAACCGCATTGTTGTTGTTGTTACTGCAGCAAAAATGTGTTTTTTTTTTTCTCGTCTGTTTGTTGTTTTCGTATCACTAGAACGTGAACGTGATAGGTGATACCCTAAAGGTAGGCTTGGGCTGATGTGCTGCATGTTATATTGTATTCCTTTGCGTGTGGTTTTTGACATGCGAAAGCTTACTTGCCTACGTAAATAAATCAAATTTGTTGTTTTTAATTTGTTTTTATTTGTTTTTCCTTTCTTTTTTGTTACTGAATAAATTTAAAGCATGTGAACATTTTTTCTTTTGTTTATAATTTTTCATGCAGGCATGCAGCACCAGGTGGCACTTGCTGACTGGGTGCTGTTGAATTGTTGCATACCTACTATTTACATAAATCAATGGAAATATAAAAATGATGATTTGGGGAAAATAATAATTGGAAAAATGTGCCTTGAGCTGTAGGCTACACACAATATTTATTAGTCGGGAGGAGAGGTTCGTCATACTTTATTTTACCTGAACTTTATTTAAAGCAGAAGACACATCAATGGCCATCGCCAGCGTTTGTGCTGACTGTTTTACCTATGAAGGAGGTCGACACAGGAAGATCCGGGCCTTACACATTGAAAGTACTGCTTTCGGAAGATCAAATACCGGGACTAGGTTTTCTCGACATTTTATGACGAATACGTCTATCGTCACGGCTGTCATACCAAATTTTACTGCCAATTCCGAAGACCTACGAGTCCAAAAAGCAAGAATAGTTAAAACAAAAAAGGTAAGGACTATCTGTGTCTATATAACCCACCCAGATATTGCCAGAGTCACGAGGCAATAATCACGGGGAATTGGCCAATTGTCGACCATGCGGCCAAACTTGGGATCCCACACAACGCTCATTGCCGCAGTTGCGGTAATACAAATGAGAAAGAAACTCTCTCCCATTTCCTCTGCAAATGTCCGGCACTAGCAGATTGCGGACACTGAACCAACCTTTTTTCGACGACCTTGGCGACTTGGTGTAAAGGGATACTAGAAATAATCCGTTTCCTCAACTCCACAGTTTGGATTTAAGTACAGAATGCATCACACCCTTAACAGTCATCACGCAGTCATCACAGTCAAAGGTGTATCTGTTTAATATGCAGACTTGTTCCGTCCCTAGTTGCCTCTTTAAATTGGCAAAATTACACCCATCTTCAGTTTCAACTCCTCTAAAAGATTCAATGAATCAAAAGAAAAAAGGTCGTATATCTACGGCCTACGCAAAGCTTCCCTTTTTGTTTCACGGCGCACACCATAAAATGAGACGAATGTCAAAATGATGAATGCATTCTGTTACACTCAACCCGCAAAAATTGAACCAATTGACTTAAGGCAAATGCCAAACCACCCCGCCGTCTAAAGTTCAGTAATCCAATAACTGTCAGTCTTTAGCAAAACTTTGAATCCACCTTCGGACGAATGGCGTCGTTTTTCAAAGTCCTACTACTAAGACTTCTCAATTTCACTGCGACTCGGTTAAATGCCAGTCACAACAACCTCCCCCATTTATGGTAATGATAGAAACCATAAAAGCTTAGCCCTGAAATCCATCTCCCAACACTCGCACAATTTAGATTCCAGCTATTACCTTTGGCACGACAGCGAGCGTTTTTAAATAAATTCTGAAAGACACCCAATTCCAATTAAAGGAATCCACTTGAGAAGCGTCGCGTCGTCGACTTCTTTGGAGGAAGATTCCGCCGCTTCTGCTGTTACCCCCAAACAAACTCATTCATCTGTGAAACTAATCAAATGTTTACGAAACCCAAATAACTCCAAACTTTGTACGCCATAAATAACATTTACGCAGCGAAGCAGGAGTACTCCCACACGGGGTAAGCAACTAAATGCAATGTCTGGGGGTGATAATGCCGCCCTCTGCAAGGCTTGATTGCTATTTCATAGTTAAGAAGGAGCGACGATGGTGGTGTCGGTGTTTGCGTCGTCGGTCGTCGTGAAAGTAATTTCAACTCATTAACGAATTCCTTTCAGGTATTTTCTCTTAAATCCTTAGTTCCACGCTGAAGGATGTCGATCAAGTTCTTCTATTACTGTTCAGCTCCCGTTGCTGCGCTCTGCGGTATAGGCAGAGCCGCTGTGGTATTGCTCCGGGTATATTCTTACATATATTTCATTTGAAGGATACCCTCACAGGGGGAGGGTAAACGGTTATACGAATTGACTAAATACACCAATCCATCGTCATCCACTTCGAGAGCGCATTGCACAAAAAAAAACGAGAGCATGAATGTTTACAATTCATTTTCAGATCTTAATTTGTTTGCACCCCGCTCTGTATGTATATATAATATATAATATGTGTGTGGGTGAGTGCTTCACCCGAAAAACCAAACTACTGAGAGGAGCACTTAAATTTAAACGAAGAGGACATGATAAACATGAGCATTTCCAAAAGCGGTTTGCTTCGATTGCACTTGGCTGCATATGAAAAGGATGCACACAAGGAGCAGTGCTCGCACATTATCCCATATGCAATTAGACTGACACACACATAGATGGGGGTTTTGGGAATTATTTGGTAAGTGGTAGTCGGTTTAGAGGTGTATATCTGGAGTACGTTAGCGTGAAATGCAATGGGGGAGACCACAATGTAGAATTTATTCCGCCCTTGATACATTAATCAGGTTTTGGTGGCTCTATTGTTGGCGATGACGATGAAAATGCTGCGCCGATAAATCGTATAACAAATTATAGTTGCGTGACTTGGCGCGTAACACTGAATGGCCAGATAGTGATTCTCAGAATTTGGTGAGCGATGCAATTGTTTGGTGACAGTGGTTATGGCATGAATACAAAAAATCACCAGAGTCATTGACAAGATAATGAAAGGAGAGTTGTTATGTACACATTGTACACTTGTGCTTGGACAATAGCTGCATGATTCGGAGGATAAAACCTCAGTTATCCTGAGGTACCTATATGTCGAAGCATGCTCTCCTACCGATTGCATGATATTGACTTAGTACGTATTACGCGGGAATTATTTCGACGGTAGTAATTATGAACGGATATGTTATACAACGAGCAGTTCCCTTGATAAATAAGTTCAATAGGTAGGTATAATTATTTTTATTAATAGTCACGCTGTCTATGCTAAGCTATGCACTTACACTTCTCTCCTATATAGACATTCTTTAGAAATACATACAGGAGAACTATGTGATCGTATGATCTGCGGTACTGTTTGAAATGTTTAACGTTAATTTATGTACACACAAGTCCTTTGTTCTCGCATTGTTCTTTCTATACAAAGTATAATAAGGTATTTGATCATTGTTACGAATTAGTGGAAATAAAGCTTTCGATGTTGACTGATCTCTCTGTTATTTTTATGTGACAAATTGTGTCGTTAATACAAAATAAATTACAAGATTTGTGTACTGAAAGTTTCACTGTGACATGTTAAGCAACGGGAGTCATAAATATCTATTTACAGAGCCCGACATTCCAGATCAATTTTGCCAAAATTAAATATAAAAAAATGGACAATAGCCTGATTAGTCAAGAGATACATAAAAACGGACTTCCAACTCGTAGGATGAACGTAATTGAAAATGTTAAGTATCCAAAAGTCACACTCTAATAATTTCTCAAGTTTTCTATGCTCTTTATGAAGCTCTTTTGTCGAAAATGTGTGCCTTTGGGACCGACGAGTCTCTTTTTCAATGGATTAGAAACTAGCGTTCTGGCCGTTCAATTCAAGTTGTATTGGCCGGTTTCAAGTCTGCAACTGAACGTATAAGTAAATGCTGGTGTTCCCCAAGGCTCATTTTTGTATCCGACACTTTTTCTTATATTTATTAATGATCCCTTGTCTGTCACTTCTCATCCAACACACTCTTTCGCTGATGATAGCACCCTCAGTTTTTCATATTTGTTCCTTGTGTCACGTCCTTGCTCTTCGGTCGTGTTAAACTCATTAAATTCCGATCTCGACAGCATACTTAAATGGGCAACAATCAATGGAGTGGAATTTAATGCTTCCAAAACAGAATGCTGTCTTCTATCATTGAAGCGTAACCTGAGCTTCCAGCCATTATCCATGAAAGACACTTGCATCGACGAAACCGAGAGACTCTCCATACTTGGATGCAAGAAGTACTTTACACCCTCTGATTTAGCCTCAATTTACGAGGGGTTTATTCAGCCTAAGCTTGAGTACAACGCAAATGTTTGGTTAAGTGCTCCAAAATCAATCTTCACTACACCTACTGGATAGTATCCAAAAGCGTGCTATAAAACTTATAGCCGATAGAAATATAGCGGAGTCAATTGACCCGCTTGAACACCGCAGAAACGTATCTTGCCGTTCGTTGTTTTATCGCCATTTTTATCCAAAATTTGGACCATAACAAAAGCTGCCGAATGGAAATTAAGTTGAATGGCGAGCTACTAATCTTTGGCTAGTTTTTATTGATGTGATGAAGAGAGAGATCACAAATTTAACAAATCCCAACGAATTCTAATAATTTACTAAGCTATATCCGAAAGGGAAACCGACTGCGATTAAACCCAAAATCGCTATGGGGAAAGATTAAACTCGCTATTGACGATCAACCCAAACGAAATATGAACCTATAAGCAATATCGATTGGATATCGGATATCGGATTTGGCCATTAAGGAGGAAGACAGTATGAATCCTACAGGAGGCAGAGGCACTCATTTCCTACATCTCGATAAGCTCCATGCAGACCGGCGCAGAGCAAATTCAAAACAAGAAGAGACTTTTCTGTTTAACGTCGCATGACTATTTTGCAAATTTTTGGAAATTGTTGCAGTAGTATGTGGCATTGGTTACTATTTATCTTAAAAACGCAAATCAAACTGAAAATATACCATAACCAATGTTACCTTGTAGCAGCGTTTAGGGGCCAAATATGGACAGTTTTTGAGCCTCAGGACCCTCAGATTCTATAATTCATTGAACGAAAAAGAATGCAAACATATAAAAAGAAGTGTTTTTTTTTTTTGTTAAAAATAAATGTCTTTGTTGCTCTGTTTTTTTGTTTGTGCTATATTAGTAGATATTTAATGTAGAGGTCATTTTTTTTCGGCTCGCACCCCTTTTTGGTCCCCTTTATGAAATTTTTCAGCGGTAGCGCTGCCTTGTAACATTGAGGATGTATATAAATGATGTTGAGCAAAAATTTGGTGGCACAGCGGATTACATCTCTACCATTAAGAATCACTGAATGGAATCCACTTTTACAATCATTAAGCTTCTCATAATTTTTGACACCCATTTTAAACCAAGCACTGAGGAGCAAGGGAACTGTTAGTGAACCAACTAAGTATACTTCAAGAACTCACCATAGAGATAAAACAGTGTCTGACTGGAAGGGGCGAACATTCTTCCTGGTGGTAAAACTAGACGAAATCAAATTGAGCAGAGAAACGCACGATGCCGGCTAATACTCCCACACCGACCCTAAACAAACATTTGGCAGTCACGCCAGTAAGGAAGCGAGCGAAGGCACTAGTAAGTACCCATTGTCTGTCTCTTTCATGGTAATGGTGGTCTAAATTATCATACCTCATTTCTGCAAAGTGCTACTCGTGGAATCAGTAGATCTGTGATTTCTTGAATCCCGCTACAAAATAAGACTCCAAGCTGTTGAATATTGAAGCTTCGAAATGAATCCGTTTAAACCAAGTCAAACGTGATCTGCGAATGCTCCCTTAACTTCCAAATAATATGCACAAGAAGTACATGATGTAGACTGCATTACAGAAAGATTTTTACAGACCTCTTCCAAGCCCCACGGCTTTGGAAAAACTCTGATTTTAATTTTAATTCTGCCAAATTTCTCTCGAAAAACCTACTGAGGTGAAACGTGCGCAGTATTCTAGATCTAGACATACAATTTTCAGCAATTTTCCAAAGTAAATATTTAAATAAAAACCCCTGGTATACTTGGTACTTGTCTAAACAACGATGTGCAGATGGATATCCTTGACAACGAAGAAAGCATAAAAACCGATTGCCGAAAGACGACTGTCGAAATTGCTCGACTCAACTCAAGGTAGTAATTATTATTTTGATTAAGTCACAAATTATGCAAATAACACATCAAACGAGAGGAAATTTTATTGTCTCAGCTTGGGATTGTGCCGCGCACACAACGCACCAAACGATTGAGAGAAAAACACCCAAGCGCTGCGGGAAAATGCTATGGAAATAAATTTCTAAAATAAATGATTAGGTCCCTAGCAGCTATGGCAGTGTTGAAAGGATAACGACAGAAAATAGTTCGGATTACCTTCCTTTCCTACTGATGACGATGAGTCTGAATTGTCGCCTACGAACTTCCGTCAAATCACAATCGCACGCACACAAAAAGCGGAAGAGAAAGACGCGTGCTCATAATATTTATTTATGCGAGCCAATTAGTCGAATGTCTTTGCAGTTAGAAGCAGGTCCTCTCAGTGAGTGCGTGGTTAATTGCCTTAATTACGGTTCAAAGGATATACAACTTTTAGTTCGAAGCTTTTAATGGAATTCCCTGTTGTGTCACCTTTATTTAAATCCGCCGTATATATATATACATCCTTTGAGCCTTCCTGGTATACTGGGAAAAGTGAGCTCCTGTTTTTTTTTTTCTTCTTTTTTATGCGCATCAAGGGGAAAGAGATTAAAAGTGGACCCAACACCAGGTTACAAGGGAAATGGGGACGCGTTAATAATTAATCCATTGGAATGTGTTGCAGGAGATGAGCGTGGCGAAAGGATGGAGGAGTTTTTCAATTATGAAAATAAGGATGAACAGCTGGGTGTAGGATTCACCTTTACTGCGGGTGCGGTGCGACAAGCAACCCTAGGTGGATAAGTACGGGGATATCTACATGACAGTTCAGCCTGTATAATGAGTTCGGTGACCTTGGGTAGGCAAATGGTGTCACACGGCACCTTCTATGTAAGTAGGTATATGGCAACAAAGCCACCAGGAGAACAACGGCAAACAGCCCTAGAAGTGTTTTTTCTCTCTCGCTCTGTTTATATGTATACATATTTATGTGGATTACAATGGAAGTTGGTATTTGTTTAAGACTTCCGTGGCAATAGTCCCGAGTATAATCCCAGGATGTGCCAAGGAAGCCGTTTATTTTCCTTAATTAAAGGAATAATCTCGAAATCGTTCCATGTGAGAAGGGAGGAGATGTTGACGGGGCTCTTTGTCTTTTCGGTTTTTGGAAGAAGGGTTGGGGAACTCTATGTAGTTGGAGCAACAAAATCCTTCCCATACGTGGCTGATAACAAACCAAAAGACTTTAAGAGGAAAACTTTTACAAGGGATCTATTACCGTAGGTATTTATTTCTGGGTTCAGAGTGGTGGTATGTTCAGAGACCACAATTATGTGGCAAATGTGGCGAGAAATCTGTCGACTGTGTGTTGGAATATGGTTTCTTCTCAAACTGAGATAAGGAACAACTTGAACAGGCATTCGTATTGTCACACTCCCAAAGTGTGGTTAACCGGAATTTCCGTAAAAACTGGGTTCTCGTAAATTGGCCTCGTGCTAATGGGTGTTATTAACTGTGTGTTGAAGGTTTTTTTTATAGTTTTCTTAAAAGGCCACCAGGGGGGCAGAAATTGCAGTATAGAAATAGGAGGCGTACTATAGAAACAATGAAAAAAAAACGTTTTTTTAGTGGACTGACTCAGCGTATCTCCTACAAAAATTCATACAACAATTCATCAGCTGCAAAAGGAGAAAAATACCACCGCACCATTGACATGACGAAAACCGTTCCATTATCTGGAATACAATTTCATTTTAATGCCACATCTCGTATGAATGCTTATAAGATTGATACCCTCCTGACAGGATACCAATTTGTGCATCAACGGCAATATCTTCGCCTTCTCCCAAAGGCCAGATATTTATATACCTATACGTTTTCACTACCCTTCTTAAACGAAATGGTCCTTCAGTCCTTCAACTGGGGAATATCAAATTGGCACACTTTACGTTTGTACACCAACACAGCAACAGCAATAGGCAGACAATCTTCGCACTATCTCTCTGGGTTTGAGCCAAAAACTCTCCCATTTGAAATAAAACATTTTAGCAAAATTTAGTGTATCCTTTCAAGGATAAATAGCAAGTGTCATCACATTATCGTCGCTTATCAATCACCCATACCTCTCCGTAACACACATACTCGAGTCGTTGTTCGACCTGGACACCATCTGCGCTGATATTCAAGGGAAAGTATTTTTATCCCAAAATAAGGTAAAACTGACAGATTCTATCCACTCAATTGCTTTGTCTTCCTTTTGCTTCACTTGTGTCCTCTGTAATCTGTCTTGTATCCAAAGGACGGCAAAGAGAAGAAAGAAAGTATACAAATAGTTGTCAGTGGCGGACTCCCATTTGGGGGCCCTCCCATTTAGGCGCCGTAGAAAGTAGAAGTGTGAAAATATTTCTTCAAAACAATCCAGGTACAGTACTGACCACGAAAGAGTTATTTTAAAATGTCCAGCTTTAATTCAAACTTTTAGTGCATTTCTAAAAGTGAGCGTTGGTCACACCACAAATTAAGTTTTGTACCGCACCAACTTGGCAATACTCCAAAAGTAACAGGTAAATTCCCTAATTATATCAACTTACCTGAATCTGTCAAATTTCGAAAATAAATTCTTACCTAATGTCAAATAGGTAAAATTCCATATCAATTGGGATATTTCGATAGATCAGGGATCAAGTTGGACTTTTTTCTTGGACTTTTTTCTTCACAGTTGGACTTTTCAGTAATCTGAGTCCGATTCGATTCAGGGAAGGATAAACATTTAATAAACAAAAATCCGTAATCCGTAGGTAACATGGTCCACAAACGCTTGTTTTTGTAGCAATTTTGTTTTGATTGATAGCACTTACTTGGAAGCCTAAAGCAATCCAAGGGCCCCCTGATAGAATTTTCTAAAAGCCCAGCGCCGGCCTAGTCCCGCACTGATCCTTGTACTACCGTGGGGCGTGGATGTAAACCTATACAATCTTGGTTCGATTGTTTTGGGAAGTTTCGCCGCCATCATTACAGCTAGAGTGTAATCGGGTATAATCGCTCATGGACATCGCCTAGGTAAAGGATTTAGCATGAGATTTTGTCTCGATAGGGAACGGTATACGATATTATGGTAGAAATATAGGAAGTGTCAGAAAAAACAAGCATGTTTAGCTATTATATTAATAAATCCTCATTATAAGATTAGCAGCAATATTACGAGTATATGCGGTCTTGATTGAGTAAAGTTTGCAGTCCTTTACCTTGTTTAAAGAAGGAGACTTAATATTTGCTTGGTTATTAAACCGACTATTCATGTCCTTGCTGTGCCGCTAACGAAGCTCCATTCCGAAGCTTGGAACGAGGAGGTGTTTTTGAAATGTTCTCTGCTTAGGTTTCAGCTTAGATCGCCAGTCTTTTGGACAGAGGATTAAAGCTAAAACATATGACATCGTTTGCCCAGACGTCTTTAACCAAATAGTTTCATTAATTAATTTTGTTGTAACTATAAATAAATATAACATCGTTGAATTGCGACATTTTGTGAAGCAACTGTGGAAACAGGAGTGAATTTTGTGCGGTGGGAAAAGAGTTACTGTTTCCCCATAGGAAGGGTACCTACTCTTCGAATTTGTTGGTTATTCCTTTTGCGAAGAAATAGCTTTATAGCCTGTCCTCATCGAGCCAAAAACTGCGATTTCGTGAAAGCACTCGAATACTTTACGGAAAACGGAAGCTTTCCACACATGAGTATACCTATCTGTTTACAAAACTTATTGTTTAAGTCGTTTTTCAAGAAAACACCACGGAAACGACTTTGAAAAGTTGGATTGTTGAAACAAACATAACTTTTGCAATATTCAGCAAATTCAGCAGAACAGCTGACCAAACAGAAGTCTCACAAAAACATGGTTGTCGGTGCGGTGTGAATAAGGTATAAGAAAAAGTGAAGATGACACACTGTCAACCGGTGTGTGTGAGTATACTTTGCAATGGGGACGCTCGGATTCGCAGTTTAGTAAGTCTGACAGCAGTCTGACTAGATGTGTGTCAGTTTGAATTGGCCTAGAGTGGTCACGTGTATAGTTTTTGCAGTTGAGGTTTGTGGAGGGGAAGCCGACAAATCTAGTCAAGCAAATCATGCCTACATACTCAATTGACATTTTGAAGCGTCAAATTTAAAATAAACAGAGTGGCCGTTGCAGAATTCTGAAGAGTTTAAGAAAGGGTCGGTGAGAGGAAAAGGTGTCATTTCTAAGGCCGGAGTAGGTAATTTATAATTTTCGCTCGATATTTAACAACCATTAGTTCGCTTAAGACTATAATATTGTTGTGATAGGCGACCCTGTTACATTTTAAATGTGCCTACTTATTTGAAAATAATTTTTTTTAAAGATTTTCCAATTAAAATATTTTTTTTTTAAAGATTTTCCAACAAACAAAGGTAACGCTGACCGTGAGAATTAAAAAAACAATTCAAGCTGCTTAGTCAACGCGTTCAGACTCATAGTCCCGACAAATCTAGTTGACGTTTTCCATAAACTTGGTATCCGAACGTCCCCGATGTAGTAGCTCATTCAATGAAGATGGGCACTATCCTTAGGAGGCAAAGTGTCAATACTACTTCAGCCCTGGCACAATTGACGAAAATCGAGGTCGCAGAGGACACCTGGAAGACGGAAGTTTAACGGATCGAGGTTAGCTTTTGTAGGGGATCACACTCGCTATTATTTCCACGGTTGCCAAAAGATGGTACATTTGGGACAAATTCTTTCGCAATGTTCGTCCTTCTCGAAAATTCCTCAGTCCCAAATTTAATTTATAAAGAAAAAATAGTCCAACAAATACTAAAAACTAGAGTAATGTACAATTAACCTTGCTTAAGCCAGAAAATACTTTTGAGGTTTTCTAAGGTACCAAGCACTTTTTAAGTTTAAAACCCAAATTGGGTTGGAATTTTTTTTTTTTTTTTTGTTCCATTCTTCCAGAATAATTTTCCGAAGTTACGTTTAAAGTTGGCATCCGTGACTATTTCTCTACATTACAGATAGACCGTCTTTGGTAACCAAAACAAGTGCTGACAAAAAAATAGCCTCATCCGAATATTTCCGCCATATTACCATGATAAATTGGAATGTCAACGCTGGGTTCATATCCCAGCCCACAAAAGGAAGCCAAGTCCACACAATGTTTCCTCTATAACTTCCCATTAACACTTCCTTACATTGCACCTCATTTGAATATATACATAGGCTGGGCATACACTTGAAGGACGATACGGCAATCTACTCACATGACATCCATTCTGGTCAGTTTGAGTTCATTAATTTGCTGGGCTCAAAAGAACAGCCTACTGCTCTGTTTGCTGCAATCTCTCTTGCACCACTATACCTACCAGCAGTTGGGTTTGTAGCTTCGAAAAAAAAGTTCGTAAAAAACAAAAGAATACCTCTACGACCGCAAAATGTTTCGTCTTAGCTCATAACTGCCATGTCCCAGTCACCGTCCAAATGCCGCAGGGCAATGAAGGAAAATTATTTATAGTGGACTAAGGACTAGTAACCCATCGGCACCACAATATGTCGCAGGTGCAGCAGATTTACATGCCTGAAAGCGAGGCGGTAAAAGCACACGATGATATGTGAACAGGACTTTCGGTTTGTTCCTTATCCAGTGCATGTGTGCCGACGACCGACGACGCCAAGAGCTCTTAACAAAAGCCCGAAACCCTTAAACTATGCAATTCGTTTGCTCGAAGGCAGCATTCCAAAAAAAAAGGACATACACGATGGAAGGAGTGCTGGCAGCCGGCAGTTAAAACAGGATGTACCTGCTGGAAGTGTGTCTGTTTGTGCCAAGGTGCAGGAACCCGATGAGGAAATCCTAAATCCGCACATTGTGCGACGGCTCCTTGCTCATAATGTTTTGCCAAAGCGGAAGCACAATATGAGCAACATTTCCTTTCCTTCTGGTAGATAGGTGTTGCGCTGTTTTATACAGGCCGTGTATATGCAAAAACAATAATTTCTCGATCCTTACGACCGGGATGTTACTTCGGGCTTTTATTTCTGCAGTTGAATTTCATTGCCACCATTTAGGCCATTGCTCGTCTCATAACTTGCACGACGAATCGGAAGAGTGTGAACACACATTCAAATTGCGCACCGGATACAGGACGCACACTAGTGTGGTTGACGATAACATATTGGCCGAATGCAATGGGAAGGATTTTTATTAGACCGTGTGCGGAGCTGTATTTCTTTTCAATCGTTATAGCGTCGTCATGCAGGGTGTCCGATGGACAAAGAACAAAGTGGAAAGTTCGTATATGAATGCACGTGCATCCTGTGTAACGTGGTACACTGTACTGTACACACCCGAGAAGAATCAAGATAAGCAGTTCCATATACAGCTGAGACGGGAAACAGGGATGCATTGAGCACATGCCTGGTGAACGTTCCGAACGACATCGGATAACCTGTTTTCGGTTAGCCGGGAGGTTGGATGGATGTGCGAAACTAGAGTCGATGTCGAAAGGGGAGCCCCTTTGAAATAGTTTTCTTTCTATTTTTTTTACATGCAAGGACTAAGCTGCAGATGTGTGCATTGTTTATAATGACTTCCCCCTTAAACTTCCATTACATGCACGAAGGGAGTCGGACTGGTGCGACATATAGTGTGCAACGTTTGAGCGAGAATAAAGTAGCTTGAAGGAGCTTAAGCCCTGGCGCACAACTCGGCAACTACATGTTCACATTTTGATGAGATACCTTGAATAGATAAGCAGCCGGAGAGAGACAGAGAGAGGGAGGGAGGATATTTAGAAAATGGAAAAAAATGAAACGCATTACAATATCATACGTGTGTATCTTTATTTATAGCAGCAACTGGCAACGTTAACGTCAAACCCTGGATGGAAGAGACAATGCGCTAGGTGGGGCGGAGGATAAAGATGCGGATTTAGATGAGTGGAGGTGGGAGGAAAATCAATTTTGTTCACCATTTGCAGTTTGCAATTTGCATAATAAGGTCGTTTTGCTCAATTTGCATGCGAATGGGAATAAGATGGTGGCTACGATGTATGGCTATGTGACGAGCGGTGTGTGGTGCTGTGTGCATGACTGGGGTGCTCGTTTGAGAACATATCCGGTCGGTGGGGTGTTAACCATAACCACTGGCTCGTGTATTTGATCCAGTTTGATGCCTTGCTTGCTTTGTCCTTGTTTTCATTTCAGTTTTTGTGCTACTCCTCACTGAGTATAAGGTAGGAGCGTGTTACTCAATTTTGTCGTTTGCCTGTCCCTTGAAGAGTGTATTCGTATAGGTATCCTCTCGGCTTTTATATTATCTTATCGAGTTTGGTTGGGTTGTCAAAAGGTCTGAAAGCAACCCAGAGCAATGACAGTTTTTATTCTTGTGCAAAGCCAAAGTCAGACTGGTCAGACCAATATCCGTTGGGCATTGAAGGAATGGACTTATCTCTGATGGGAGTGTAAGTGTAGGTGCGGACATTTTTATGTTTGACGCATTAGGATCCATAGTCAGTATTTGGAAGGGGATGGCCAACGTTTGAAAGTGTGTTTAGATATGAAGAGCAACTGCTTGCAACCTTTGCCTTGGGAGGATTTTCTTCAAAGTAGATATGACTACGTAGCTCAGTCTTTCAACACTAGCCTAGCTTTGATTTGATTTGGTTTAGTTCTTCTTCATTTATTTTTTTTCAAAGAAAAATAGCAAAGTTTGCTCTTGAATGTCCTCGTGTCTCGCCTACATATCAGAGAACCGCTGCATCCATACCCACTTGCGACTCTTAGTTGTAGAGCCTTGCGCTTCTCTGAACCGAGCTACTACCTGTTTTGCCGGCATTCGACTCAGGTCTAAATGTTGCGCCTCTCGGTATCAAAATTTTGTTTTTTTTTGTTTTGTTTGGGGGTTCGCTGGAAGGAAAAATCGTCGAAAGACAAAGTACGCGAGGGATGCTTCTGCAATAGTGAGGGACTCAAACAACCTCTAAAAAACCTCCCGGGAGGGACTGACTGTCGTCATCCCGAATGGGATAGCACATCGTTCGACTAATCTACAACTTATTTTCAAATTATTTGACAAATTCAGGAGAAGAATCCGCCGTTTGTCGGATTTCGAAACTTTTTTGTTTGAGGATATTACCTACCTAATCCCTTGGCCTTGGCTAACTCTTATAGATCAAGGGGTTTTACCCGCCTCAATCTTCTGATTACATTACCAGTATTTAATAGTTCTTTAAGTTCAACGTTAATGTGGTTGAGAAGCCTACTTCTGTGCCTTTGGGTAACTTTTTTAACTTCACCTTCAACCATTTCAATATTCATATCTCTATGTAGATCAGCGTTGTGTATGTACCAAGGTACATAAACTACGTTCCCTACCTACCTACCTACTTTATTTTGGAAGACGCACTGGACCTAGCACACTACCTTGTGGTACACCAGCTTTAATTCCTCTTAATGTTGAGTACTCTGTCTCTTGTTTAATTCTGAAGAATCGATCTGTTATATATGACTTCAGAATGGTGGAATACTGCTTCGGCAATTGCCTTTGTAATTTATGGAACAGTCCCTTATGCCAGACATTATCGAAAACTTGTGCTATATCAAGAAATACTGTAGAGCACACATTTTTCTCTTCGAATGCCTTTTCGATTTTATCTGGGATTCTATGCACCTGATCAATTGTAGACGTAGAGTGCTTGTTTCTAAACCCAAATTGATGATTTGGAACTAGCGATTTTTCATCAATAATTTTTTACAGACGTTTTGCCAGAAGTTTTTTGATTAGCTTGGACAACATTGGTAGTATTGATTTTGGGCGATATGAAGTTACTTCGCTAGGTGGTTTACCTGGTTTTGGTATCATTGTTACCTCCGCAACCTTCAACATGCTTGGCACATATCTCAATTTAAATGCAGCATTTATATTCTGCGCTAGTTTTTTTTTTTAACCATTTTCGAGGAAGTTGTTTTAAAATTTCACCTGTTATTAAATCGAACCCTAGGGCTTTTTAAGGTTCCGTACCCAAAGGGAACCCACTAAGCCAATTTTGTTACCAGGTCTATCTCAAGAACCAATTGACATAGGAGGCTAAAATTTACACACAACATCCGGTATAACCTCTAGTTAAACGACAAATACCAATGGAAGGGATACATCGATTGGTTTTGGATTAATTAGTAATTTGGTGAAAAAAATATTTTCATTCGCCCAAAAAACGGTTTATATCTTGATTCACAAAAAAATACATAAATTCCTTTTTTGTAGATCATGTTCTTATCTATATATGTGCTGAATACTGTTTTGCCGAAAAGTTAATAGTTTACAAGATATTTTCAAAAAAGATAATTTTACCATGTAAAATACGTTGCTCTCATAAGTTTTAATCTCTATTCTCTACTATGCAGTTGTGCACAATCTACCCCATCAAAGAAGAGAGTCACTGGTGGTACACCACCAGGGTTCCCGCTTGCTAATTTCGTTGGGGAGAGTATAATACATTTTTTTGGGGAGTACAGAACAAAATAAAAGTAATGTATTTTTAGTCAATAGTTTTTAATTGGGACAGGTCGCATACAGAATGGAAAATTGGCGTGGGTTGGGTACTAGGTAATAATTAGAAAATGAGATTCATGTGCGAGTAATTTTTGAGAGTAAAACTATTAAGTAATTAAATTAAACTAAATTGTGATGAATTCATGAAGAGGGGAAAGATTGAATGATATAGATTTCAAATAATATCTGATGTGTTGGACTTTAGCCAAATACGGAACCTTCGGTGCGCGAGTGACACTCGCACTTGGCCGGTTTTTTATGTTTATATGCCTTCTTTGATTTTTGTGGCAAGTTCTTTAGCTGTTACCGGCCGAATAGGTCTGTCTTCTTCGCACATTTCTTCGTTTCCTTGATAATCTTTATCTTCATAAGGTTTGAAGACGTTCTTAAGGTACTCTGCAAAAGTATTTCCTTTTTCTTGACTGCTTTTTGCCCAGTTACCTTCTCTGATTTTTACTGGCGGAATGTGAGCTATTGGCCTGTTCATTTTCTTTGTTGCCTTCCAGAGCGAGTAGTCGGTACTAGCATCATTTGTAAGATACGTTTTTAAAGACTCGTTATTAAATTCTCTTATAGGTTTTCTGCGCTTATTATTTAAGTTGTTCAGTGTGGTTTTGTCACTTGGCGCCCTTGTCTGTTGCCAGCGTTTTCTAGCTTTCCTCTTTTCTGTAATAATGTCACATATTTCACGAGGATACAAGTTTTGTTTAATATTGTTTGTTTTTTTCATTTGGGAGTTGCAGCCCATACAGCTTTTGTATTCCAGTGTAAATATTTGCACTGCTTCTTCTAGTTGATCTTCTGTTTGAATAGCTGATGATAATTGGATACATTCTTCCAACTTCTGCTTGAAGTGGTTCCAATCAGTCGGTCTATTAACTAGTTTAGGGCTATGTTCTTATATTATTATTCTATAGCCAAGTGTTTTAAGTATTGAGGAATGATCTGATTGAAGATCAGGGCCTTCTTCTATATTTATTTTATTTGAAGATATATTTTTGGATATAAAGAAGTCGACAAGATCTGGGGTTTTATTCCTATCTGTAGGCCAGTAGGTTTCCCCGTTGAGTGATATTTGGCGCCGACTACTTTAGTAGTTTCATATGATTGCCTCTAGTATTTGTTAATCTAGATCCCCAATATGTACTCTTGGCATTAAAATCCCCTCTCGTAAATAATCTATTGTGAAAAATGCGGCAAATACTTTTTAAATCATTTTTCTTTAGTCTATAGCTAGGAAAGCTGTATGCTGCTGCAACAGATTTTTGTCCACTGCTCGTTTTTGTACTTATGGAAATTCCTTGGTACCACGGTACTACAATTGTCGTTTCTGTAGCTTTACCTAGGTTCAGTTCACCATGGGACGCAATCTGTTACTCAAAAAACAAAAGCCACGCAAAGTCGTAGAACTTCAGGAGGGCTCGAAGGATTATTTCTGCAATTATTCTAATGAAATAATGCAGGGCAAGTCAAACTGATTCAGAAGCTTCCTATAAACTTGAAAAGGTTCTAAGTTCGAAGATATAAGACGCATTGTTCTATTCTATCGAGACATCTGCATTGCTCCTTGGTTGTTTTCCTCACGTTCGTAGTCACATATACTTATACTTAGTGACCTTAAAGTCATCCTGTTGGATCACCTTCAGATTGAGCTTCGTTTGTGGGTAAGGTTGTCGGAAATTTCCAAGATCACAATTCAATCGACCATACCATACCATACCCATTCCATTTGTGATTTTTGAAGATGTATTTTCAATTTACCTCCTCATTGCTGCCGCTTTTAATCATCCCGACATAGATACCCCCACACTTTCAGTTTTCAACATCGACTCCATAACTACATTGAATGTTCGTCATTCCATTTGATTTACAACTTCATAAAGTTCTATTAAAAGCGTATAATAAAGCAATTTTCCAAAGAAACAAACATCGTGCCGCACAAGCGATCAGCGCTGAGCTCAGCAGGACATATTTTTCGTTTCGTAGAAAATTAACAAAAAAAAATTGGATTGCACAAAATAGAGATATAAGAGCGCAATTTCAATGGGATATTGATAGAAGAGATGTAGAGCAAGAATAAGACGCTAACGCAAGCAATAAGGGGGATACAAAAAAAAAATACACTACAGAGCAAATTAAACCGAAATGAAAAGCCAGCGATGCATGAAATTACTTCGGGTAAAGTATCCTTGTTGGTTTTCTTTTTTTTGTTCGTAATTTTTTTTGCTTGGCTCCTCTCCCGTTTAATTTTTCCTCTTCTTGTTTGTTTGCTTCATCAAACTGTTTTTGCGAAATTATTACAAAGGATGCCAAGTGAAAGCACCTTGCCACTACAATTCGCCATAGTGCTGGAATGAGTAGTTTTGTCATATATCTACAGCTAGTTGTTATGCATTTGTGCCTCCGCGGACCACCGAAAGACGTCGATAGGAGCTGCTCTAAAGCAAACAAAAATGGAAACATTCTGAAGGGATTTTTTTTCCCTTAATTTTTGCCTAGTATTAACTTTTTTTAACGCCCCCTCATATCCACTTGGCAGAACGCCCTTTGCATAGAGGAAAAAATGGGGGAAAAAAAAAACAAACCAAGCAGCACCAGCAACTTCCGGTGAAGAGAAAAAAGGGTATTTGTTCGGAATGCGAGCGAAGAAAAGAAAATCCGAGCACCCCGTACACATACACGGGCAGGAAAACTTTGCAATAGAAACAAAAATTGGAAAGCATTATTTTTCCACTTGAAAAGGACTATTACCGCAGCGAAAGGAAACACAGATCCGTTGAGTGGCGCTGAAAAAGGATCAGCAGGGACGTGTGTGTGTGTGTGCGGCAAGTTTCATTGTTCTTTCTGCAACTGTAAAAGTTTTAAGTTCCCATTGTATCCTTTGGCTTATTTTATTTTTCATTATTATTCTTAGTTTTTTGTGTGTGTGTTTTCCGACGATGATGATGGGAAAAAAAGTGTGCTGGGCGAAAAAGGAGCAATTCGTTTTCATAACTACTTTCTGGGGTGCCAGCTATAGTGGCAAAGCACGGACATTTTTTCGGGGATTGTGGTTTAATTGGGCAAATAGGTTAATTTCAATTTGTTGAAGTAATTTTTTGATGCTTTTCTTTGTCCTTTGGAATTGAATAAGGAGTTTTTTTCTTAGAGGGAGTGGATTTCTCGCTGTTTTGAAGGGTGTTTATAAAAGTAATAGCGGTGCTCAAAAGGGATCTAGACTTTGATCCGGGGGAATTTAGTTCTTCCAAGTGAACTGGTTTTGAAGCCTTTTCGGGCTTATCGTAATAAGCTGTTGTGCTGAAGGGAAATGTGCTTTTGATAGCTTGAGAAACGCTCGAAAATAAAATGTAATGCTAGTATGTCGGCAGTGAGTTGGCGTTAACTTTTATGAGCCTTTGGGAGTTGGGGAAATTCCAGAAAGCTGTCGTAAATGTGTCGCAAGTATTGAAAACTGCTTACTAGCTTTTCATAGAACAACTAAGCTCAACAGATGGAACTCCCCGAGGTGACAACTCTGACAATAGTTTAATCTTGGTTCTATTAATGCCTGGGTATACAGAGGTCTCGGTGAGTAAGGAGTTGAAGACTGGGAGTTAGATTATTTATCACACTCCCAAATCATCTAGGAATGACTGAATGAACTTTTAAATTTTGTGTGTAGCTAGTTGTCATCTTCCTGTATAACTAATAGAGCCATCTACTTTTTTCGGTCCAGTCCAGTATCTCTTTTTCAACATTCCACCATGATCCCGCTTTGTTCGGAAGCAAATCAGAAGATAGCTTTTTCTAATGGTTGAACCAGCTATATTATGTACCTTCTCAGGTTAGAAATTTCAACACCTTCATTTTAGGCTTTTGAGCCATATCGTAAATTGTTGTCATTGTCATTGTTGGTGAATGTACATCCCAGACAAAACTATTTCTTAGCTGTTTAACTATCGATGCGTTTGATATAATCTTCACTGAAAGCTATATACGTTGAAGTTACAAAACAGTAGGCGAGTGTGAGTTCTAGGAACCATCGAAGAGAAATTGTGTTCGGCTGCGGATCTGGATATATGGTGCTTAGCGACTTGTTTGCCGAGGGACTTTTTTTTTCGACAACTAAGGCTTCACAAAACTGGGCCATTTCGTTAGTGTCTTCATCGTTTAAAATAAAATAAATTGTTGGCACAACAGGCCGGTAGGGACCCTGGGCCTAGCTCCTCGCAACCATTATTTTGTTTTGTGTGAGTTTTCCAGTTTTTAGAACGAATAGAAGGGTTCTAGCAATTTTATGCCGATTCCAAACGGCCGATTGAGAAGCTCTTTCAAGGCAGCTAAAACTCTCGGATGTCTGTCAGACATTCGCGAGAGGTGGCGCAGTGAAAAAAACCCTAAGTTGGTATTTGGGTTTTTGCGGGATTCGAACCTGGACCCCTCGCTTAGTAGTCCAACACACTAACCACTAAGCCACTGCGACCACATTATTAACAGCATACCTTTCTCTTTATTATGAAATAAGCATCCGATCATTTATCTCAAAAAATAACATTTTTCTTTGAATACCTCTTATTGGAAAACCTCATATCACTTCTATGATTTTCGATGAAGTTTTTACAAAACAGTGGGCGATTGCGTGAGTTCTAGCTTCTAGTTCAAGGAACCATCAAAGAGAATTTGTGTGTGCCTGACGTGGATATATCCATGGTGCTTAGCGACCTGTTTGTCGAGGGAGTTATTTTGGATACAACTAAGTCGTCACAAAACTGGGCCATTTCGTTAAAGTGTCTTCATCGCTTAAAATAAAATAAGTAGTTGGCGCAACAGGCCTGTTTTGCGTGAGTTTTCCAGTTTTTGGAACGAATAGAAGGGTTCTACAATTTTATGCCGATTTCAATCGGCCGATTTAGAAAGTCTTTCAAGACAGTTACTCTCGGATGTTTGTCAGACATTCGCGAGTGGTCACAACAACACACTAACCCACTGCGCCTACGTCTTCATCGTTCAACTATTGTTTAACTAAAGTCGAGACTTGCTAGTTTCCATTCGGTAGAAAATGCACTCAACTGGCATTCATTTTGTATTTAGATCAACCAGTTTTGTGTAGTACACTTCTCAGTTTATGGAAAGCTGCATCCTTTATACAAATGTCTCGTTCTTCTCGGCAAGGCATGCTTCCTATGAAAACTATTTCCAAAACCTAGCATATTCTTTTTTCAAACGCTTTCCTGAACCCAAGACTATAAGCTGCATACCGCATAAATCGGTGATACCTTGAACTACTCCATATGTACACTTCATCGCGGTTCAGGACCTTATGTGCACATCTTTATAAATAACCACCGTCTAGGCGAAACCCATCAATAGGCTTTCAAACTGGTTCCTTTATCCACTTGTCCATAACAACTTTTCAAGAATCAGTTTTGTAAGACAGAGTATAGTGAAATTATTCATCAGGAGCTCTACTCAGTTCCTCAAATCCACTTTTCTGTTCTCCTTCCCGGTTTGCCATTTAAAATCCAATCGATTCCACTAACAAACTTATACCTACCGCACCGCAGCAACACCAGAAACTGGTTAATAATTCAAAACTCCCTCGTTACAGACTAGCTAATTACTGCAGAGCTTTGACATTGTTCTTATGAATCATGAATGACCCCTGCCAACAAAAATTATCCTTGCTAAATATAAACCAAATTTCCTGACCGAAAAATATTACCTCACTTTTTCATTCCTAATGGACTTTCGTGGTACTCACCTCCTTAGTCTCTGGATTCCTTCTCTGCCGTTAATACATCCACCGTAAAAAAAAGAAGACGGTTCTTCCACCGCCCACACATTTATATATGTATAATGTAGGTATATCTTACCATTACCCATTTACATGAATACCCTCTAAATTATTTCCCAACAGCATTTAGGCCGGTTCCGGTAATTTTTCAAACCAAACCATCCGCCTCACTTCATCGCATCCAGTGTGCGCTCAATGCCCATGAATCACAACCGAACAGAATGTCCTTTCCGTCCACGTAGCCATTAATTTTGCATCGCTAGACTCCGGACTCTGATGCTGAAAGCCTTTTGGGATCGAAAAAGAGTCCAAACTCAAAAGCCCATATACAAACACCCAACAAAAATGTCCGCCATAATGAATGCTACCTGCTACCAGCTACCACATTGCGGTCGAATTGTCAAATCATCAATTTAGTCCCCACTCACCTGTAAGTGCACACTGAGGTAGGCCTCCATTCATTGGAAAGGACATTATTACTGCATGACGAAATGTACACAGGGTACCTACTTACGTACTCGTGCTGATTCATCTCTGTTTAGATGACGAATATAAATTGAATTTAACAGCTAAATGGAAAAACATAGAAACGCTTTTGTCATATATACGAGTATACCTACTCGTACGGACAAAAGTCTTGCAAATTGCCTCAGTGCTCG
Source organism: Cheilosia vernalis (assembly GCA_949126925.1). Classification (NCBI taxonomy): domain Eukaryota; kingdom Metazoa; phylum Arthropoda; class Insecta; order Diptera; family Syrphidae; genus Cheilosia; species Cheilosia vernalis. The sequence goes on from OX421362.1 coordinate 13,763,141, forward strand.
TTAATGACCTTTTATGTCCAATTACATGAACTTAATGAAAACTGTTGGGGTTTTCTTTTCATTCTATAATTGAAAACGCTGACGTTTGCAAAAATACTTGAAACACACAGCCCTTGGGGTAATGAGTCAACAGTAAAGGCGCGTGCTGCGATTTTTTTTTTTTTTCTTCCTACCTCTAGAAAGGATATTCATGCCAAGGTTGCCCAATGCCCGCATATACACACAGAGAAGACTGAAGGGGTCGAGAAAATGTGGTGCTAGCCAATCCATTAACTAGATTAACGGTGCGGTGCAAAATCTGTTCGCATTTGAATTCATTATTCATCAGGAGCTCGCATTTACAACGTTTGCTAACATAAATTTTCTTCCTTCTCTTCCTCTCTATGTAGATTTGGCGAATGGGATCACAATGACCGAGGTGAAAATACCAAACCACATACTGCGATTTAAGACAGCGGTGCTGGGCTGCCGATACAGTTTAGATGGAGAATCATTGTATTCAGTGAAATGGTACAAGGACGGGAACGAGATCTATCGGTACGTGCCTAGGAATTCACCACCAGGCCGGGCATTTTCATTACCCGGTGTGAATATTGATGTAAGTTGCCACCACCATGGTAGTTAGTGTAAGATGCTGGGGGAATATATATCTGCTCCGATATGTTCCCTCAAATGGATTTTATTTTAAATTTTTTATTAACACGTTTTACTGTTTGCAATGTGGATTATTATTTTTTTTCTTCTTTTTTTTTCGTGTAACCAAACGACCAACTGTGGGCGGTGGGCGGGCGGCAGATGGATCACTGAAATGGCCCTGCTGGAAAACAATCCAACTCGTTGTTGGAACACTTAGCAGAAAAAAAGCATAAATTCATGGAACTAAAGAAAATATTACCAAGCAAGGTCTGGGACCAATATATTTGCAAAAGTACAATTTTACCCCTACCACCATCATAACGTTTTGCTACATGTTTAAAGCTCATAAAAACCCACCTCCACGATGTCGAGACAGCTGCAAATATTCGCAAGTTTATGCCCATGAAGCATCAGAAGAATTTCCTTGCTAAATTAGGGAGCGGATCGAAATGTTGCTTTTAAAATATTGTTTTGCAATTTGCAAAATTCTGCCTTTTAACACAAAAATTCTGCTCTTCAACATTTTTTTTTTCTGTTCTGTCTAACAAAGTTCTGCTTTTTAAAATTCTGAAAGGCAATATTTTAAACAAATAAATTCAAGAGAGTAAAATTTAAAACCAATAACAAAACTCCTTTTACCTCTTCTTCTATAACAAGTGAGAAGGTAGGTAGAATGTTTTTTTGTTAAGCAGAATTTTTGTAAAGTTTTAACAGCAGAATTTTGACCTTGCCAGAATTTCGACCCCAACCCGCTAAATTATTTAGCCTATTAAGAACTTCACCTAAGGCTCAAATGCATCGAAAAGGTGGAAGTTTTAAATTTATGCAAAATGTCGACTAATAAATAGTTGTAGAGAGCTAAAGACCGTAGAGACAACAGGCGTTGGAGCTGAGTCAGAAGGACCCATGAGGTAATAACAAACGCAGAAAGAAGCGATTCTAAGTTCACAACTTGGGTCATCTTTGAAAAGTCAAGTACCTGATACGTCGCGTATCGCCATGTTCGATCGCAATTCAGCTCTTGACGTCATAGATTGGCATAGTCGTAAGTGTGCTGGACTATTGAGCAAGGGGTCTCAGGTCAAACCTTGGAAAAAACACAAAATATATCTTGAGCGTCTGAAAAACATCCGAGCTTTTCATTCAACATCGCTATGAAATTGTCTTCCATTCGTCAATAAAATAGTGACTCCCATGAAACGAATGGTTGTGTGAAGCTAGGTTTTGGATGTAAAATCTGTTGCGCCAACTGTTTACCTATTTCGATTTTTCTATATTTTCAACAACTCTGGGGCTCTTCTGACAAACTTCCTGAAGTAGGTGTGACGACTTTTCCAATTTCTTTGTCGTCTACACTCAGTGCTGATGAACTCACCTCATTCCAAATCCCGCTTAGGTTAGAAGAACGATTTTCAATCTTCTCAAGGCTAACCGGCTTCATGACATTCCTATTCAAAAATAACTTTTTTGAATTGACGTTTCCATCTGCGCACGAACATTCTCCTAAGACGGAATTTAGTGATGAATTTGCAAATACAGTCGAATCCCCCTAAGTCGAATTTTTACGGGAGTTAGAAAAAAGTTCAAGTTAGAGGGATTTCTGGAAAAATTCCAGTCAGATGGATTTTTTTTTTTCTTAAGCGAACATATTTAAGTTAAAAAAATAGGAAAGTAGGTACCTACCTACAATTTGTTATTTTTGTTTGGGATGTGAAAGTAGCAGTGTTCACTCGTTTAATAAATGATTCTGTTTTAAATAGGCAGTAATGAATCTCCTCTGGGATATCTCCGGTCATTTCGATTGCAGTTTGCAATATTTCAATTGCGTTTTCAATATCATTCTTTTCCGGCATTTGGTTAAAATGGTTTTGCCAAACTCTTCTTCAGCTCCGAGTTTTTTTTTTAATTTTGTTTTCTTCAGACGAAAAATTCAACTTAGAGAGATATTGTAGTAGGTCAAGAATCAAAAAATATGTTCGAGTTAGAGGGATTTTCGACTTAGAGGATGACTTTTCTATGCAAAATTGAAGGGAATGCAAAAATTTGGTCGAAAAAATCGAGTTAGAGGGAAATTCGAGTTAAAGGAGGTTCGACTTAAAGGGATTCGGCATCCATAACCACAATACGCGAACAGGTCGTCCAATGCGGTTAAGCATCAGTCGAAATTCTTGCAAATGGCCTCAAATAAACATGCCGCGCATATTAAATGTCTTTGTACCCAATTTACCCACAATCAGTTTTCACAAAACCGTCATAAATAAATAAGCTAAGTGAAACATCCAACAAGTTAAATCCCTTTTCGGCAATACCTCGATGTAATTTACAACAACCTAGTCGTCAACATCAACCGAAAAGTGCTGCGAATGAAGAATTTTTGATTAACCACTTAGACTCAACAATGTTGAGGTATAAATTGACACAGAAGTATGCACGTTTCCCACTCCCAAACACACATGCGACATGCCTCAATGTGGGTGGAAAATATAAGGACATTTTTTCTTTGATGTTCTAACCACAATTTGTATCACTCTGTTTGAAGTGCTTGCTGTTGCCATTGTCGCAGATTTTATGTCTCACTCTATATCTATCTCTCTCTGGCGAAATACTTCGTGACAACGAAGTAACTCAAAAATACCGCAGCAATAATAAGCATCAGCAGGCCACGCACGAAAATTCCGCAATAAAATGATGTTAGGCATGTGTTGTGGTCGCATGTATTGGCTCAAATGTGTTGTGATGGAGGAGAAGGAATTTATTTGATAGAGGAAATAGTTCTTTAAGAAGTTTTCAAACTACAACAAATATGAAAGTTTAGTGTCTGGCAATATTACGTATTAATTAATAGTTACAAGTGTGTTGTCTAGCAAAACGGTGGTAATATTAATTTAAAAAAAAGTATGTGAAATCGCCTTTTGTTTGTTTAATATTTCCAAGAATATCACGGGATCTACCTGTCATCAAGTAGAAATATCGCAGCCTTAGCCCTGACTGGGTTGTCTATTTATTTCGTCAAAAACTTCCGCAAAACCAATACCGCCTCCTCAAAGGGCAACCCAAAAAGAATCTTGACAGAGCAAAAAAAAAAAAAAGAAAGATACGTGGTTGTGAATTGCTCGCCGGCCCTCTCAAGCCCAACAACTTTCAAGTCACGTTCAGAAAGTTGTGAAGTATTCCAAAGTCTCGCCACATTCTTTCATTCATGGTAGCGCGACATATTTGATTTCCGTCAGAGTGCTCTTAAGAGCCACAGCAGCAGCAGACAAAAAAAAACCCAGATACAAGATACCAGTACAGGCACAATAAAAAGGATGTTACATCAGCACGGATAAAAAGTAACGCTAGAGCATACGATGAGTGCATAAAGATCAAAGTTAGAGATTGAGAGCTCCGACTCGTTGTCAGCACAGTGGGGTCCTCGCCAGGATTTACATGGCTACGTGATTTTTTCATCTTCACATGGGACTTCTGAGCAACGGCAGGAAAAACAAAACACCTCCTTCGCTGGAAACCTAATTTTCACCAACCCATTCGTTGTCTGACGTTTTGCTACATAATAATAGATGTATGCCATAAACTAGAAATAGTTGATGCAATGGCGACCACCCGCAATTTCCCTCCCCCAATGAAGTACAGGTTAATTTCTCGGAAAGAAAACGTCGGAATAAAGTTTTTTAATTTCATTATAGCCGCCCCGCTGTGTGGCCCACGTAACATTGTCACTCTGTGTTCAGCTTGGTCCTACCTACACACGGGCATCAGACACTAATTGTTGTAGGCAGGCAAAAAGATACAATTATCGTGGGGTGGAGTGTGAAATTGAATTTCCTCGGGTAATAAAAGAAATTAGAAACAAGAAGTGAACATTTTTAATGGCATATGAGTCTCGTCGTTAAGTGCAGTTTGTGTAAGTTCATAAGTTGTTGGCTGTTTGTAGCCTTGGCAGGGGGCTTATCGATGATAGTTTGTGTGTGACTTAGTATTGTATTTTAATGGATGCGACGTATTTGATTATAATTGCACTGTTGGTCTGTGTTTAGGACTTCTGTCAATGTCCGACCTTGTCAGAGATATTTTGCTGTTTGTGAGTGAGGCTAATTATTCTTTTCTTTTCTTTTCAGCTCCGCAACTCTTCAGACACAATCCTCACTCTTCGCCGTGTGGTAATGGCATCCACCGGGTTGTACAGATGCGAAGTGTCCGGCGAAGCGCCCGCATTCAACACAGTATCGGAATCGGAAAAGATGACCGTAGTCAGTAAGTAATCAGTTTTACCAAACATTTTCCAAACATATCGGCAGGAACATAACAATTGTCACACATAGCCAGTCGTTCAACACAGTCTACCCTATTATTATGTGTGAATGCTGTAGGCATACACACTGGCATTAATTTCAAAATAGGTTTGTACTCACATATGCGGAGTATGCCATTGTCCTGCTGCGTTGCCAATGTTTCACCTGTGCTATTCCATTGTCTTCGTCATGTGCGCCCTCAAAATGTGAACTTTGTATTCAAAGGATCTAACACGAATTCCTCTGACGATTCGCTGGCACAACCATTCCCCATTCTTATTATGGAATAGAACAATGGCTATTCATGCGAGCTGTACGTGCAATGACATCTGACGCAGGATAATTACCCCATCCCCGTGTCAAGCGTATGCTGGGGGTTGCTCGATCCGTGTTGGTGTGTGAAGCTCTGCTGTTGGTTCTTGTAAACATTTACTTTTTGCAATGATTTTTCAATTTTTCAATTCAAATGATTTTATTTTAATTTCATTTAGTAGTTTACAGGAATACAAATCCTAAAATCTAGTTTAAGTGACATGGCTTAAAGCCGTCTGCCAAACTTTTTGCAATGGTAATTATTTCTTCACCCGCAAACAACAGCAAAACTGGCGATATCCTTCCCAAAGTTCTTTCAAAAAATTGTTGAAAACAATTTTCGTAGCCGCAACCAATTTCCTCTTCAATTTCGATAACCAGCATCCAGCAAGTAGGCAGCCAAAAAGTTGCTGCGCTACATCATTCATTGACCAATTGATAATGAAAACAAACTGGAAGCGGTTAACTGGGCGTTAGTCGTAAAATACTTACTTACAAGCAATCTCTTCTTCGCGGTCGTAAATATAGCAAACAAAATAAGCATCCCAACCGGCTATGAATATTTTGATATTTTGTTAACCAACAAAAAATACGGACTCATCCCACTACACCGCCAGAGGCGGCAAATTGAAATTCTGTCGGCGATAAAGAGAGAAACAGAACAGGCGTTGCTACAATACTTATATATACATACATACAATACCCTTAGCGAGAAAATAATATAAAGCCCACACTCGAAATGAGTTCTTCTTTTGGGATTATTCCTCTAGTGGGAGTTATTGAGGAAGAATTTCCTTTAACTCTTAAAAAAGCGTAACAAGTTAAAGGGATACAAAATTCTATATGTTTGTAGTTGTTTTTTTAATTTTTTCCTGTGGCCTCTTTATTGTTGTGGAGCAGGGGCGATTCCTCTCAGTTAGCTAGTTTAGCGGCGGTAAACCAAGAAAAAATCTTTGAAATACAAATGACGAGGTTAATAATTGCAATAATCAATGACATGCTAAATAGGTAACAAAATTACATATTTACAAATCATACCTACTTTGCTACACAAACACACAACACAATCATCCCATAGGTACAAAAAGTTTCCCTTGAAATATTCTTTAGCGTTCAAATTTGCGATACTAAATTCCTTGCCTGCACATTGCACACACGCAGACGCAATCCAAAACTCTCATAACAAAAGTCTCATCCCTCCTCATCCCGCATTTAGCGTAAAATATTGCGCTACCAAATTTCATACAATCTATATAAGAGTGTCGTACGTAGCTCGTAAGAAAAGCCCTGTTAAATGAACAAAAGGGTAAGCGCAAATAAATGCGCTAAAACTTAAAAATGGGGTTAATTAAACGTTCTCTTTTTTTTTGTAGTTTCGTATGTTTCTCTTACCTACTAGTGAAATTGCAGTAAAAGAATGTGTTTGCTTGTCCTTGTGCTTACTTGTTTCGTTATTTGATTAAGTGCTATTGAATCCCAAAAGTCATTGTAAATTTTTTTAATTTATTGTTTTACATTTGCGTGGATTATAAATGTGAGTAAATAATATTATTTGTGGATTATGGGTTGTGGACGTGGTGCTTTGGAATATGAGACAGCGCTCTTGTTTTGTTTTCGTTTTTATTCGCGAGAAGTGAGATGGAAGTAATGCAGGGCTAAACAAAAATTTTGAATAAGTAGATCATAGTGAAATTTTCATAACTTTATTTTGCAAAAAGCCGTGGCGGTAGCAACGTCTAACGTGGATCTATTTTTTAATTGTTAAATGAACTCTGAGTATTTCATCCTCACATTGCTGGAATCTTTTTATAGAAAGTTCCCTACAGTTATTGTAAGATAGGAATTCGTTTTGTTTCGTTCCATAAACACTTTTCATCGATAAATAAGGGTAAACTGCTTTTTCATATGTATTTCTAAACAAATCCTAAATTTTTATTTGCTTGATTCATGTTTTTTGAGTAGGAACAGGTATTCGTTAAGATAAATAACAGGATTTTTATTTTGGTAGGAGGTAAAATGGTATCTCCAACAATAACTATGCACAAAATCCATAAATGAAGATCTATAAGAGAAACCATTTGGAACGAGATTGAACGAGCGCCGGTGCCCAAAACTATCAGGTTTAAAATCAACGCACAAGGACCGCAATAGAGAGTATACTAGAAACTTTAATGAAAATCAGTTTTCCCTTTACGAATGGTTAGCTGGATGTGAAATGAAAATTAATAATTAATAACTATAAATAATTTAAAAAAATGAGTTTTATTTAGCGTAGCTAACCCAATGCTTAAGACCAGGAATCGCCACTGTTGTGGAGGGATGAATGTTTAAAGAAAAGTTGGTATCAATTGGGCTCTGCCATGAAGGCCGAGTGAAGCTGTCGTTACTTCCCTGTTGGTTACGAGAGCAGGATATTTTTAATTTGGAAAATGTCTTTTAATTGGAAGATGGGCGGCGATAAAGTAACCGAGTTTGATGCCACGAATCCGCTGACAAGCAAATTGTATCAGACACGACTGTCATTGGTCATTGGCTGGTACAAGTTCAAATGTACATTTATTGGCTTTGATTTCTCCTTTGTATTCAATGCATTTGTTATATCTTCGATTCATCAAAGATTGAGTTTTCTTCTCTGGCCTTTAAATATTCTCGAGCTGCCTTAGGCTTTACTATAGCAAAGTTGAGGATGCCAATGTAGCTTAGCCAATTTCATAAACCTCGGCGTGGTTTACCGATAGCTTCTCTCCTGGTGCTGATAAGTAACACATCTGATGGCGCAGGGACATAAGTAAACCAGACATAAGCTCAAATTGTGATTGTGGAATTATGTCCCTCAAAAGTGGCTTATAAGTCCAATTTATTTTTCAAAGACGGGACATAAATCTCGAAAGACTATATCTCGAAAAAATCTCAAAAGTAAAAAGTAAATTCGAGATTTTTTTTTATCCCAGGAAAATATGTTGGGCCTTATGTCCCACCCAACAATTTGAAAATTCAACAACAAATATAAGTAAAAAACCTCGCACCCACCCCGTAATCCAACAGTAAACCCAAGCAGGGTGGTTGTTTCATAATTTGAGCAAATTGTTACCATTGTCTCAAAAATTAATATTAATTCGAGATTTTTGTTATTCGAGATTAAGCTTTCGAAATTTTTTTTTCGAGATTTTTACATTCAAGATTTTTGCTTTCGATATTTTTCTTACAGTATTTTGAAAAGACTAAAATTTTATTTCAGGCACGGGTTAGTTATATCCATGAAAACTAAGGAGCTGCCTTAAAAGCAGTGTCAGACTTTTTGATTTCCAATTATATTGCAATGCATATTTTAAAGTAGGTATTTACTCAATCTCTTACGAGTCTTGGACTTGATGATGGAATATTATCCGGCCTCCCTTTGTACATACGGGAACAATACAAGCTGCGGATATTGTGACTGACTAACGTCGATAGCCAAGCTTCTATTTTTGATTGCTCTTATGGCATATTTTTGAAGCTGCAATGCTCACTTGAGGCTTTGTTATAGCCACCCTCACCATGCATGTCAACTCTCCGCTCGCAGCTCCTGGTCCTTTTCCATATTTGTGACAAACGTGCCAAGGTCTGTTCATTTTCAATGTATAAGCTTGTCGTTCTGTTAGTGTCCATTTGGAATGACAACCTACTGGTGCTTCCAGGGGGAAAACATTCGTATTTTCAATGACCTTCGGTGCCTGTTTGTTCGAATATTTTTCACTTTATGCATACTTACAGCTTCTTTATCACAGTTGGTAATTACCCTTGTTTAGGCGCTTCCAGATACGATAAGACCTCTGGGCAAACAATATCAAGTCTGCCTTTAGACTGTTTGACGGCGTTTCCCTCATTTCTACTTCATATGACGAAGCAATTTTTTTCAAAACAGTTTATGCTTTCTTTCATCAACAGTGACTCCAAATCATGGCCCAAAAATAACAGGCGGTCAACCGCGATACCAGATCGGAGACGTTGTCCGTGTAAACTGTACATCGGCTCCATCGAAGCCAGTCTGCCATTTGAGTTGGCTTATAAACGGCGAACCAGCAAATCGATCATACCTCAAGCAGTTCGAGAACATTGTGGGGAAAGATGGCGTCTTCGAAGTAGCCCGACTAGGCCTCGAGTTCAGAGTCAGAGGATATCACTTCAAAAACGGCGACATGAAGCTGAAGGTAAGCCGCAAACGAAATCAATTGAAAATCGACTAAATTTCCTAACCACTTTCAGTGCGTGGCGAAAATCTCCTCTCTCTACTGGCAGAGCAACGAAGAAAGCGTTGAAAGTGACAAACAGCAACGAGCGCCAGCGCTCGAATCCCGTGAAACTGTTGCAGCAAAATCCAGGGTTCACGGTACATCACAAATTCTTTTCCATTCTTCAACAGAAAACTGTATTTTCTACCATGTTTCTTTTAGGTACATCAACGGCGACATCAGCCCTCAGCCTACATTGGATAGGCATAACAATGTCAGCCCTTACATCATCAATGTCCCTCCTTAAGTACGTCGACTGCATTAGGTAACTACCTTCTCAAGGCCTATACTAGGAAAACACTTAAAAACAAAGCATGAATAAACGCACTGAGAGACGAACTAAAAAATTATATTTTAAATGCCAAATGTAAAGTCCTAAATTTTCAAGATAACTCTTAAACTTAACATTAAATAAGAAATCATAATATCAGAATTTTCAAATTTTTGTGTACCTAAAAAAAAAGGAAAACTTTTTTTTTGTCAACCTAGCCTTAAGATGAAAATATGTTACAACATTTCGCAACTGGATGTATGCATAGTATCATTGTATAAAGTAAATTAGTAAACTAATCATTTGGTTTATAGTTGATTTTTCTTAAATTTTATTTTTTACTTAAATTTAAGAAAATAGCGAATAGGTAAAGTCTTCTAGCTCTAAAGTAAGTGTTTAAATTAATCAAATGTAAAATGAAATTCTATAGTTAACTGCACTTAAGTATTTAAAAAGATACATTAAAAAAAGAAAACGACAAAAAGTCGCAGAAGTCATATTGTTATTGAGTTTATGTTTGAATATTATTGCACAAATATATATTTTGTAATTTTTATTTTACAAAATTGGCATACAAAGTAATTTACTTGGTAATGTGGATGGAAAAATAAACGATTTTTATTTGAATGGATGGAGTTTTTTTCAATTTCATAAAAGTAACATTTTTGCCATCATTGGTAGATGGGGTAGACCTTACCTTGATTTTTTAGAGGTTTTTCTTTTAAAGTCTCTTATAAACTATTTTAATTGGGATCAAAGATAAAAACGCATTTTAAGGTTGATTTTGAACAGCGTTTCATGGCAGCAGTAAATATCTCAACATCTGTAAAGTAAAAGGACAATTTGAAGAAGAGGTAAGTATTCATAATTTGATGGTGATCGAGCTTGTGTGGATAGTTAAAATCAGCAAGATCGTTCAATTCACAAATATTTGAATTAAGCTTGTGAAAGTATTATTTACTGTATGGTGAAATGCGTATGGAAAATATATCGAAACAGCACCGCACCAATAAATAGTAGTCAAGGAGTTAGTGAGTTGCTGCATATAGTTTCTAAAAATTGATTATATCGTACTATAGCGTTTTGTGCTCTTAGGCTCATGTTCTCGGTTTCGAATGTATGTTGCGATTTTTTAGTTTTTTTAGTTTAGAGAAAGGTACATTATTGATAATTCTAACAAAAGTGGAGTAGACAAAATTTTGTTTAGCTATTATAATTTCTTATTGCAATCAATTATTGTTGAGAGCTGAGACCAAACTCCCCAGATTCTTGCCAAATAAAGAGCTATGCTATAAGCATTTCAGTGGACAATATTGGACCACCGTGTTCTCCTCGATGTGCTTTTTAAAAACGTTTTTAAAATTCCTATATCTACACGTAGATGCGCAGCTGAATAGAATTGAAAACTTGTAAATCATCGCGCACGCCATGTACGAGTATTATAATCTTTTCGCACCGAACCGAAAACCGTGTTTTCGTCAAAAACTCGTCGATGCTTTCACACCGACACCAACTAGTTTGACGTTTCAAATCAGCTATGCAACACTAGTCGTTAAACTTCGGTGCAAACTTTTTTGGTTACAAATTTATATCGCATTAATTAACAAGCAAAATGAATTTAGTACATTTCAAAATATTAATTAATTATGAAAAAATGATTTTAAGTTGCTGGTTGTGACATTTGTTCGGTCAGCCATTTTGCTGAATTTGCTGAATATTGCAAAAGGTGTATTTGTTCCAACAACCCAACGATTGGAAGTCGTTTTCGTTGTGTTTTCGTGGGAAACGGCTTTAAACGACTCGTTTTGAAAACTGAAATATGTATGGGAAAACTTCCGTTTTCGTAGAAGTTTTTGAGTGTTTTCGGGAAAACCCGGTTTTCGGATCGGTGTGAAAAGGCTGTTACCAATAATAACAACGTCTAGTTTTCTGCAGCTGAATCAGCATTGTCTAATTTCATCACTTCTTGTCGCTAATCTAACGAAAGAAGATGTACTAGTAGCTATTTGGCGTTGGAGAGAATAGATTTATATTTTAAATTAAGTACTAAAAATAATTTGCATAAATATTAAAATGTATGCACCAGAATTTTATTAAGCTCCTCAAACTGATTTTTTTAGATACTGCTTGCTATATTTGGTCAGATTCCTACATAGGGTTGAATACTAAAAGTGGTAATAACCCCAGCGGCAGAATTGTCTTACTTGTCAACTGATGTTGAGTAACAACGATTCTCGCCTGAAAACTAATTCCTATTGGGAAACAATGATACAATTTTGTTGCCTAAGCCCGTATGACAAAATGGGACAAAATGTGTATTATGAAAGGGGTAACAATTGCTTGGCAAAGCAACCACAAATTTTCAAACAAATTCATAACCACAAGCTGCAAAGTGACGGGAGGCCAGAGATCCCAGATAGAAAAAAAATGTCCACGTTTTTAACACCAAAACGTTTTTTTTTTTTTTCCAAAAATAAAAACCCTTATTTAAGTTTTATTTTAACATTTAATGTTTTATTTAAATATCTAAGAACTAAGCAAACAAAAAAATAGTACGAATAATAATAATAGGAATGATATTGTCTTCCCCCCAAAAAAATCCCTTCCCCTTTTTTTCACTATCCAATCACTGCGGGAGGCAAATACCATTTAATAATGCATTTTTTTTACATCTCTACATTAATTAGGCCGGTGTGTACGCACTCACCCCTATCGGAAATTTTTGTAGTAATTTTTTGTGCTACTCTAGTTTCACTTTAAAAGTCTGAAAGATGCAAAAAAAAAAATTTGTGTTATAGCGTTCCATTTTTAGATTTTGTGGTTGTAAAACTTGAAAGACTCTTAGAAATAAAACTTTAGGATGCGTTTGTTAAACAAAGAAGCATCTGCCCACCATAAAAAAAGCCTTCTAGCATTAGTAACACCAACTTAGAGGTGATTAATGAGTTCCTCTACCTTGACTGTTCAGGGTGTCGAAAATATTTTATTTGCATTCTAAAACTACCCAGCTTTAGAAACATGCATAATTGTTCCACAATTTGTGTTTTCCTTTCATGTCTAATGGTCCGATTTTGTACAATAGTCCACTGTAAGGTTCCACATTTGATTATGGCTGTCAAATTCCATTAAAGACTGGCTTGTCTTCGACAAACAGCCCCTGTCGAGTAATTTTCAAGCCATCCCCAATCTGGATGGCTGAGTTTCTGAGAATGCAAATTTAAGAAAAATAAAAAACTGCTAGATTCTTAGTGATGACTTAAATACAAATTTTAAGCTTGGTTCAAATAACCTCTCCAATCGCTAATTAGCTATTCTCCTAATCTCATTTATATACCACGAATTCTATAGCGGGCACACTGTATCCAATTCAATTAAATGGAAAACCATATCCAATTAGCGGTAAAACAGGACAAGTCCTTGCCAAATCGATATTCTCAATTTATAAAATCGAAGACATGCCGCGAGGGATACATTCATCTAAAATGTGATGACTGGCAGGTGAAACAGTACACCCACACAACCTTACGCACAACACGTCCGCTGAATTATGGCTGAAATCGATGTCGTTATTGTTTTCGTTTGAAGGCATTTCAACAGAACCCGATACTGGATAATTCACAATGATAAACCACGAGCCACCAACTATCACCTCGTACAGCGCCATGACGACATGACGTCCAGCCTGAATCGCAGGTGCTTATAATGTAGACCTGATGATGTACTGGTCGTAACCGCATTTCGGGACACTACAGTCCTCGCCTTCGGTACAGTGGCGGCTCGTACCTCTGCGGTATCCATTAGAATCGATATTTCCACAAATCTACTTCTGTGCATTTGTTTGAAGAGATTCTTCGCATGTGCATCGATTTTAATTTTAAATGAATTTGCGTATTTCGAATTCCCACTGAACTGAGCCGACCATTGTCTGTGGCAGCAAGAGGACAAATGACGGTAACAGCCAAGCAATTGGAAAATGATTTGCGGTGCCGTCGCCATTCGAAATGACGGGTATATTGAGAACGAAAATTGTATGAAACCACCTGATACTGTTTGGGCTCTAGGTAGGTTCTCGTTTTGTGGCATAAATGATTTTGCTGGCGAGCCAGAAACGCCTGCCTATATGTGAAAGAGGAAGGACAGCAGAGTTGATGTGATTGTAAAGTAATCGCGTTTGGACATTGGCTATGAAGCAATTTCGAAAGTGTACACGTGTATGATTTAGACTGCGGTCACCGATACATAGTCCACCGCATTTGACCCCACATGACAAGAGTTTCTCTCCTGAAGATGTATTGATGTGCGCACTGGACGGAACTAACAATATACTGAGTCGGAGATAGGTATATTGGTTGAGGCCCATGTCCACCCAGAAACTAATCGCCGTAAAAACTAAAACAGTCCCAAGCTTCTTCTTTTTCAACAACTTTCGTAGTCTTTATCGCTTACCATAACGACTCGTGCTATTAATTTATTCATTTAACTATTTTCCTGACATTTCCACATTTCAGACAAAACGAACGCCCATTCTGTCATTTTCCATATACCCCCACCCTTTTAAATATACAAATTACGGCAATTTGATGGCTGACTTCTGGGAACGTAAACGGCTGCCGGCATCCATTGTCTTCAGTCGTTTATCTGAAATGCTTCTGTCATTACGTCACATTAATTCTGATAAAATTTATTACCAGCTAGCACTTGTTCTGCATTTCATTCCGATAGTTGTCATTCCCAAGCCGCCGACGAACAGTTGGCGCACCGCCCCAAAAGGCTCATTTAAACATCAAGGCAGTACATGTCAAGTTGAAATGTATTTACGCGGTTTGGCAATTTCGAATTACCCCCGATTCAGAAACAAATTGATGGAACACCAAGAGATGATAGTTAATTAAGCAACAAAAGGACTACACTCACTCATGCAGTTCATTGTTTGTATACCTACAAACAAAAAAAAAAACACAAACAATTCCTACAGCTGCTCCGCAGCGGGACAAATAAAAAGTAATTCCATTTCGAGTCGTTTGTCGTTTGTCTGCGTCATTATTTTCTTATCATCGTCGAGAGTCCTTGTGTCTGCGAGCTCCAACTCTGACAATAGTCGCAAGATGCGGGTTGATTTGGAAGCGATCCTTGGCGAATTGTCATAGAACATTGGAAAAATGTTAACTGTGTCCTTGTGGTCGATTTTTGGTTGTTCCTCTGGATAAACTTATGCTGGCATTGTGGGCGATTTCCAATTCCGCTTTGAACCATCTCCTTGAGCTTGAGTCTTCTACCCAATGTGTCGCTGTGTGACTATACAGTCTGGGAGGACCGACTAAGGAATTAATCAATTGCTCAGGGGGCGAGTTTCCTTATGTAAATTGCTGTAGTAATTACAATGTGATGAACTTTTGTGCCTTGTGCTGAGTGGAGAATTGAATTACAGAGACCGATATGGATGAATTTTCGTAGCTAAATTATATGTAGGTATAGTGGCGCCCAGAACGAGGAAGGATGTGGTATTTTTCCTTTTTACTGCTTATTTGTGCAGTAATTCGTTCTGTTTACTTCCGTTTGGTCGTTTACTTAATCATTGCGCTTAAGGGGGAATTTACTCTTCAATTTGTTTGCAGGACGTTTGCGAAAATGAAGCTTTCAGTTTTAGTTATATTCAGGTTAGCAGCGTGCGAATTTTGCAATTAGTTTTGAAGATGTTTTCTATTTAAATTGGTACACAGTGCTGTTGGAGTTCTTGCAAACATGTCGTTAGTAGACAATACGCTTGATAGAGTTTTAGATAAATGTGGTCGATTTCGACAGACTTTCAACGGAGAATAGGAAATATGCGGTCAGCGTGTGTGTCCTCGTGGAAGTTCTCTATCATTTAAATCAAGAAAACCAACTCACCTGCTAGTTTTGCTGTAACTAATACTTACGCTGAGAGTAAGCTTGCAAACATAAGTCCTTTCCTAAATGAAATCCATTAGTGGGTTGTTCCATTAGTTTCTGGAAAAAAGCTATGGAAAAACCTGCGACAAATCGGTATTGGGAAGCAATCTACGAAGTCTGCTGATATAACATCGATTGTGATGATCTCAAAAAAAAGTTCACCTCCACGCCACAATCCTTTGACGTTGTTACACCTGTTGACTCCCCTATTGAAGAGGAATCAACAGGTGTCAACTGTTCGCTGAACTTTAAAAGAATACAAGAAGAAGACATGGTTGAGGCAATATTATCTATCAAATCGAACGCTACTGGCCTCGACCTAATGGAACCTAAGTTCGTTAAGTTATTGCTTCCTCATTTACAACGCTTTATAGCTTATTCAATAGTATCTTAACTAATGGGTGATTTTTTAGCTGGTTTGGTTTTGGCAACACTGGTTTTGACAGCTGACGTGTGTTTAGTACCTTGTGTCACTGTCAAACAGCTTCAGTTTGGTTTGCAATTTAACCATGGATCGTCTTACAAATGAACAACGCTTGCAAATTATTGAATTTTACTATCAAAATTCGTGCTCGGTTCGAAATGTTCATTTTCGCTTTTTTATCGAAAAATTGTGTTCAGCGATGAGACTCATTTTTGGTTGAATGGGTACGTAAATAAGCAAAATTGCCGCATTTGGAGTGAAGATCAGCCAGAAGCATTGCAACAGCTACCAATGCATCCCGAAAAAGCCACTGTTTGCTGCGGTTTATGGGCCGGCGGCATTATTGGGCCATATTTCTTCAAAGATGATGCGAATCGCAGCGTTACTGTCAATGGTGAACGCTACCGAGCGATGATAACAAACTTTTTTTTGCCCGAAATGGAAGTTCTTGACTTGCATGATATGTGGTTTCAACAAGACGGTGCCACATGCCACACAGCACGCGAAACAATGGCGCAATTGCGAGGCGAGTTTGGTGAACAGTTAATTTCACGTTTCGGGCCGGTCAATTGGCCGCCTAGATCGTGCGATTTAACACCATTAGATTATTTTTTGTGGGGGTATGTCAAGGCTAATGTGTATAGGGACAAGCCCGCTTCGATTGACGCACTGGAAGCCAACATCCATGCATTCATTCGTGAGATACCGGCCGATATGTGTGAAAGAATATGCCAAAATTGGACTCAGCGGATGGGCTACCTGAGACGCAGCCGCGGTCAACATTTGCATGAAATTATCTTTAAACATTAAATTGCAAGGTTCAAACTATCGATTCAAATAAATATTTAATTCATTTTTTCGAATTTTTGGTGTTTTTTTTTTTTTAAAGTTCTAAACCTCTTAAAAAATCACCCGTTACATCCGAGTTTCCTTCAGAATGGAAGAAGGCTAAAATGATTCCCGTTTCTAAAAAGCAAACAGGTATTGATACGGAGTTTCGACCCATTGCTGTCCTCCCGTTTCTACCAAATGTGTTTTAAAAAACCATTACGAAGCAGATACAAGCATATCTGTCGATTAACAACCCGTTACCTGTCAGTCTGGTTTTAGATCAAAGCACAGCAGCAAATCTGCCCTACTTTTTGTTACTGAGACAATAAGAACCGCAATGGACAAGGACCATATTACACTTCTAACGCTTTTAGACTTTTCAAAGGCTTTTGACACTATTAACATTCAATTTTATGTAAAAAAACTGCGTAATTTCTTTGGGTTTTCTATAGAGTCCTGTAAATTGATTCTCTCGTACCTTAGCGGAAGGCAACAACGCGTGGTGGCAAATGGTTAATCATCGATCTTTCTCAATGTTTTGAATGGAGTACCACAGGGATCAATTCTTTGCCCAATTCTCTTTTGGCTTTACATAAATGAGCTTCCAAAGTTGTTAAACAGTGTCGTATTCATCTTTACACTGATGATGTGCAGCTTCTGATAAGTCGACCGTTTGGGGAAAAGAATGGTGCCGTTGCGTTAATGAATGAGGACCTTTCTTTCATTTCACATTGGTCTAGGAGAAATCATCTGTGCCTACGCCATGTCAAGTCAACAGCCCTCCACATCTATCGCAAAATCTTTGATTTGTCAGTCTTAAGACCACTGAATCTTAAAATCGAAGGAGTCGAATATGTTAGCAGTGCTAGAAACCTTGAACGACCACCTAATTAAAGTATTTGCCAAAGCATATGGTAGCCTCCGTGCTCTCCAAGTCACTCGAAGTTTCATCCCCACAAAAACCAAACTTTTCTTGCCAAAACGCTTCTACTACTCATAATGTTAGGTATATGGATGTGACATTTTTTGCAACTTGGACTCCGCCACTAACCGCTAATTAAACGTCGCATATAACAACATTGTCGCTATGACCACGTTTCCTCTTTTGCTGTTCGCATTTCTGGCTGCAGTCTAGACAATTTATAAAATTTTCGCTCACTTAGCTATCTACATGAAATCATTCAAAGAAAACAGCCTGATTATTTACACGGTAAGCTAAACTTCCCTCATTCAACAAGGTCTTTTGCTCTTATACTACGTCGATACAATTTTCTTATTACTGAGCGTCAATTTTTCGTCCATGTAATTCGCCTTTGGACCTTCCTGGCCATATTTAAATGTTTACCTTTCAAATATTTGGCAAATCATTGATAATATTTATCTATTTATTAATTTTTTATTATTTGTTTTCTCTTTTTAAATTTCGATTTCTCTTTAATAAATATATGATGATAGAAAAAGCTAAAAAATTAAAATAAATTCAAACTCCTAAATTAATTTAAAGGCTTTAAAAAATTTATAAGACTCTTGTCTTATTTTGTAAGCGATTTTGAAATAAATAAAATCAGAGTTCGTGCGTTATTCAGACAATAGAATATTCCCCGCCCAGAGTCCGATTTGATTCTAAAATCCCTTAAATCCCACATTCCCACGCAACTAATTCGAATGAGAAAAATAAAAACGTTGACCCCAAACGGCATCACCTTTAAACGACGCTTTAAAATCCGCAAAAGGACTTTATTTCTTCACTTTAATATATACTTAAAAAAATAACTAAAAAGCATGTGGGTGTAAAGCAACAAGTTCTATAGTCAGGCTTCCCTCCCAAATATAAGATTGCCCGGATATTATGTAAAATATTAACCGGCTAAAAATAGACTCGAATATATTAACCGCAAAAAAGAAGCACACAGTAACCTTTACAACATCACGTATATCACACCCCACCTGAAAGACAACGACACGTCTCAATCACACCTTCTGCGCTCAGGGGATACGTACGAAGTATCGTAGTCGTCGGGTAAAAAAGTTAACAGCCGCACTGCTGCTTTGTATCAATTTGTACTTTCGCCCGATTTGAGCGAAACTTGAACGGGAAACAAGAAAAGTTTTTTTTTTTTGCTCAAGATCCATTGTTGGATAAATTAATTCCACTACAAGACGTAGCAGTATACAAAAAGAAGAAAGACCGTCTCGATTGGGGATGCCATGGCATGGCTCAATAATAAACCTTTTTGGCTATACAACCAGTTTTCATCGAGCTACTTTGCAACTTTTTTACACGCAACAAAAATTTTGAATTTTCCCATTCCGCAGCAAAAGTTGGAAGAAAGTTTTACACAATTTTGTTAGCTTCTCCTTTTGTGCGCTACATTCCTTATGCGCTCGGATTATCTCTGCTTCGATATTGAAATTTCTTTTTAATAGACGATGGCATATCCAGAGGTAACAGGAATATTGTGCACATATCTCTTTGATGGTATGATGTTTACCGTGGTAATAGTGGACAACCCACAGGATGTAGTATTCGTACTTCAAGCAAGAAGTTGTATTAAGGACTGTGAGTAAGTTCCTGATTCAAATGGAGTTGGTGATTTCATTAAGTGTAAAAATGGAGCTATAACAGTAAGAAAAATAATAACCGCGTAGTTAAATGAAAACCATAGACACGGTTGTGGGCCATCATCACGAGATAGTTCCTTGTGGGCGAGTTCTCACCAACTAGCTTTCTAGATGCTTTGTTCGGTGAAAAGATACAATATTTGCATGACGAGGGACTAAAAAGAAACTGTAATTGCTCCGAAGAGCTATGGCATTTCGTAGGGTAATAACTTTCACTGTCAAGGATGTATTAATTAAAAAGTTTCTATAAAAACGGAAGGAAAGCTATTTTACTATAGGCATTCACAAAACTATCAAATACCATTTGTATGGTAATATAAAATGTGTAAGACTTCAATTAAATTCTTACTAACCGAATTTTGTAATAAATTCGAATGCAAATCTCCAGTTGAGTGATATCAATTCTTCTTCTCACATGGAATAATAAATATATACCGATCTCTCAGTGAGGGACTAAAATAAAAAAAAAAAAAATAGGCGATTGCTTAAGGAAACTATTTTGACGCAATGAAAATCTCAATTCCCGACACAGCTTGAATAAGCTATTGAAATCTGTTGACTCCTTACAGCCAAGGGTCTACTCTAATTCTTTGCAAGATTTATTAAAAAATACATACTATACATACTACTCTTTGCCAAGCTGTGAAATACAAACGATATTCTTTGGTCACAATTACTATAAGGAAATTATCTCAAAAATTATAGGAACTGCAGTATTTCTCAATTTTTGCAAAAATCACCGGGAGATATGTAGAGCGGTCCATACAGAGTAACGAGCAGTTCACGGCACATTGAACGAGTAGGGGAGAACACGATAACTTTGGCGGCAACAAGTTTTTATGGAGGGGGTTAATACAGGCATTTTTTACTCGGGCGGGGTCTATCTTGCTGGTTGTAGGCGAGAGGGGTAATTTAAAAAATAAATATATTTAAGAACAATCACAGTTTTTACAATTAAAAACTATGTACAACATTTTCCAAAGTCAGGAATCTGCTTTTTATATTACTCTTAAATCGAGTTATTTTCGTTAAGAGTTTTTGAAAAAAATACTTTTAAACTTAAAACTTAAAAAAATATTAAAAATTTAAAATTTATAGACACTAAATTTGTTTCTAGGTTTAGCTGCCCTTGTTAATTCTTAATCGAACACTGAAAACCAGATTGATTTATGTATTCTAGTTTTTAAGAAAATTGGAAATGAGCAACACATGACTGACATTTATGTCACATGAGGTTACATTATATAAAAATAGTATGTAATTTCCACAAAAGCAGTACTCTGTCAGTAGATATACTTATCTACCATAAATTGTTAGTTTATTAAGCTAATTAATATTTCGATCAATAAATTCTAAATTAAAACACATAAATGTGAGAGAACAATGGCGGCATTGTCCCGCCGAATGTCTGCCAAGCATCGTTGTGCTGAAGTACCCAATTGGGTAATTTAATTTGGCTCAATTATCCTAGCTTTGGCTCAGAGCAGCCAAGGAGAAAAAGCTCACATTTGTCTTAAAACTTAAACATAATTTTCTAAAAAAAAAAATAAAAATTATGAAAAATAGAAAAACCTAATCAAGAATTAAAAAATTTATTCGACAACGCCGTCACAAAATAATAGCTGCCTAAAAGTGTTACCAAGTGAACGCACCCATAAATATTGCATTTTTTTTTACAAAATTACCAAAAGCTTACCCTCCTTATTCATTTAACTAACGGGTGATTTTTTAGCTGGTTTGGTTTTGGCAACACTGGTTTTGACAGCTGACGTGTGTTTAGTACCTTGTGTCACTGTCAAACAGCTTCAGTTTGGTTTGCAATTTAACCATGGATCGTCTTACAAATGAACAACGCTTGCAAATTATTGAATTTTACTATCAAAATTCGTGCTCGGTTCGAATCCGCTTTTTTATCGAAAAATTGTGTTCAGCGATGAGGCTCATTTTTGGTTGAATGGGTACGTAAATAAGCAAAATTGCAGCATTTGGAGTGAAGATCAGCTAGAAGCATTGCAACAGCTACCAATGCATCCCGAAAAAGCCACTGTTTGGTGCGGTTTATGGGCCGGCGGCATTATTGGGCCATATTTCTTCAAAGATGATGCGAATCGCAGCGTTACTGTCAATGGTGAACGCTACCGAGCGATGATAACAAACTTTTTTTTGCCCGAAATGGAAGTTTTTGACTTGCATGATATGTGGTTTCAACAAGACGGTGCCACATGCCACACAGCACGCGAAACAATGGCGCAATTGCGAGGCGAGTTTGGTGAACAGTTAATTTCACGTTTCGGGCCGGTCAATTGGCCGCCTAGATCGTGCGATTTAACACCATTAGATTATATTTTGTGGGGGTATGTCAAGGCTAATGTGTATAGGGACAAGCCCGCTTCGATTGACGCACTGGAAGCCAACATCCATTCATTCGTGAGATACCGGCCGATATGTGTGAAAGAGTATGCCAAAATTGGACTCAGCGGATGGGCTACCTGAGACGCAGCCGCGGTCAACATTTGCATGAAATTATCTTTAAACATTAAATTGCAAGGTTCGAACTATCGATTCAAATAAATATTTCATTCATTTTTTCGAATTTTTTGTGTTTTTTTTTTTAAAAAAAGTTCTAAACCTCTTAAAAAATCACCCGTTATTACAGCTCAAACTTGTGTGGAATGGCTCGGAAAATGGCTCAACTTCGAAATCACTTCGGAAGAAAGGAGGTTTTTTAATTCTGTTCTGAAAATTGAATTTGAAAAGCCTCGCGCACACAAGTGTGTGCCTGTGCTTGTATTGAGTAACACCATATCGGAGGTATTATACGTAAATTACAAAATAGCCATGATTCAATAAAACAATTTTCTAATGTCTCTTGTAGTGTTTGTAGTTTCGTTTTCGATTTGCTTCAAGTTGTGATAGCTTATAGGTTGCCCAAAAGAAATCATATCCAGCGCATATTTTTAGAATATAACTGGGTATTGCAAAAAAAAACCATCCTGATCTTGTGCTCGAATTCCCGGGAAAGTATTCTCAGATCAACTGTATTCCATCTCAAACTTATAGCTTTTCGCTTCATATTACTCTCACCGAAACGTCATTAGCTGCGGGAGAGTCCTGCCAATAATTAAAACTGAAAGTATTAACCGAAGGCAACTTAATTAAGGATGTTTTTTTGAGTTTTTTATAATCGAATTGCCTCGCGTCGGAATAATACTTTGTTTGTGATGCCTCCAACGGTTCTCTCATTTGGCTTCTATGCGTCTGTCAGTTAAAAGTGCTTTTCAATTACTCCCCTTAGCAGTACAGTGAATAATTCAATTGGACATTTTGTATCCAAATTCGTTCTTCATTTTCGTCATTTGCTATCTTGTTTGGGTTTTTTTTTATATTTTCGGTTTCCACACACCCATCGGGCAGCACCGGATAAACCAATTAAACTTAACAAAAATCAAGCATGACGAAAGGGAAATTCACTCATTAATCCGTAACCAATATCTTTAGTCCTTGGGAAGAATCCTTAAAACATAAAAAGCAACTCTGGGGAAAAAAAAAACCTTGTTTGTCAATATAGGTACACGAAATCCTCTTAACTCTCACCACTGTCAGTCAACAGCCATTGGTATTGGCTTGGTGCGCGGCGCGGATGCCATCACAAATATAAATTGTTCACCAAAGGATCAGGGTACTCATAGCGACGATGGCCCCCATCATCGTCATTCCGTTTGAGGCCTATGTTTCTCTTATGGATGTTGTCAGGGGTCGGCTAAAAAAACACACCCACATATAAACGAGAAAAAAAAACAGCAAAGAACAGCGAATAAAAGGATTTGCTGATGTTGTGAAAAGCAAGAATCAAAGTGGAAGTGGGTGCTCCTTTTGCGGCTTCTGTTTTAATTTTTTTTTTTTTTTGTTGGCCTATCATTCATCCGTGAATCAAATGGATGCTTCCGTTTGGGTTGTTTTCTTTTTCGTTTGTTGCCGTTTGGCGCGAATGAAGAATGACTGGATTGGTGCCTTGTTCGAATGATTTACAAGTGAAAAGGGGGAGTAGGTACTACAGCATCGGTGTAGGCGGCAGGATACCTAATACGGTATTAAGGTCACAACATGATAAACCGATTTTCGTACAACACTAGAGGAAATGTAGGACATGGTATTGAAAGCTTTTAAAGTGTTCGGTACGAAGCGGGACAAAAATCGTCTGAATTCACTGTTTCCACTGAACTTGAAAGGATGTCGTTTTTATTTTTCACATTTAATCCTTCATAGGTCAGGTGGTTTGGATGTAAGCTCAAATTTTGGCGGTATATGCGCAATGCAGTGAATTGGAAGTCGAATTTAAATATTGAACTAAAAGGGGCCGCATTTGGACCCTCATTATCTATACGCTGCTATTTTGCAAAAGGGATGACAGGGCCGATGAAAACGCACTCAGTTGTTGCGAAAACTCTGCCTGCAGCGCCATCAAAAGTAACAGTGCCTAGTCAAGCGAAACCAACGCCATGCAGGTCAGTATGATTATAACGGGTGATTTTTTAGCTGGTTTGGTTTTGGCAACACTGGTTTTGACAGCTGACGTGTGTTTAGTACCTTGTGTCACTATCAAACAGCTTCAGTTTGGTTTGCAATTTAACCATGGATCGTCTTACAAATGAACAACGCTTGCAAATTATTGAATTTTACTATCAAAATTCGTGCTCGGTTCGAAATGTTTTTTTAGCTTTTTTATCGAAAAATTGTGTTCAGCGTTGAGGCTCATTTTTGGTTGAATGGGTACGTAAATAAGCAAAATTGCCGCATTTGGAGTGAAGATCAGCCAGAAGCATTGCAACAGCTACCAATGCATCCCGAAAAAGCCACTGTTTGGTGCGGTTTATGGGCCGGCGGCATTATTGGGCCATATTTCTTCAAAGATGATGCGAATCGCAGCGTTACTGTCAATGGTGAACGCTACCGAGCGATGATAACAAACTTTTTTTTGCCCGAAATGGAAGTTCTTGACTTGCATGATATGTGGTTTCCACAAGACGGTGCCACATGCCACACAGCACGCGAAACAATGGCGCAATTGCGAGGCGAGTTTGGTGAACAGTTAATTTCACGTTTCGGGCCGGTCAATTGGCCGCCTAGATCGTGCGATTTGACACCATTAGATTATTTTTTGTGGGGGTATGTCAAGGCTAATGTGTATAGGGACAAGCCCGCTTCGATTGACGCACTGGAAGCCAACATCCATGCATTCATTCGTGAGATACCGGCCGATATGTGTGAAAGAGTATGCCAAAATTGGACTCAGCGGATGGGCTACCTGAGACGCAGCCGCGGTCAACATTTGCATGAAATTATCTTTAAACATTAAATTGCAAGGTTCAAACTATCGATTCAAATAAATATTTCATTCATTTTTTCGAATTTTTTGTGTTTTTTTTTTTTTAAATGTTCTAAACCTCTTAAAAAATCACCCGTTAGGTTAAGGGTGACCGCTCGGTATGAGTTTATTTCCTTGCGATTCTTTTTTTCCAATTCATTACCCAATTCTTAGAAACAGAATAAAATTAGCCCTCGGGGCAATGAACTTTACAGCAAAGTCCATTCACAGTGTTGTGACATTCAAGCCCAAAGTAGGTTTACTTTATCCGTCATAAAATCCTTTTACCATCTCAATGAACGCCTTTTTAGTAGATCGTTTCTGAAGTTTAATTATACTGTGCGCAAAGGTCAAAAGCAATCCTGCTCCATACGAGTACTTCGTATGTCACACAAAAGCAATGAGAATAAAAGCACTGAAGTCACCAACCATATAGGTACTCCTTATAGGGTCCTGTGAGCGTACGATATAGTGTCTCCGCTTCAGAAGCAATGGAAAGCTCTTCACTTTACACCTCAGTATGGTCGGTCCTTTGTCCACTACCTCAAAATCTTTTGCGATTTTTTGCCGGTCAAATGACATTAAACTGAGGGAATCGTGAACGATGGACGCGTTCGTCTACATCTACATACCTACACGTTCAGATGATGTATTGAAATTCCCACCTAACCCACTGGTCGTCCGTTATATGCGCTATCCTTTCTGTACGTCACTTTATAGATACCAATCGAAAAGAATACCCCTTTCGTTCTCCCCAGGACCTTCGGTTTAGGGTCGTGCCATGGATAGTGGGTGTGTGTGCGAGCAGGAAAGCATAAAAGGACTTTATGCACAGGAATTCGTGGCAACAAATGCAATTTTCATTTGTTGTTGGTGCTACTTTTATTCCCCCCCAACCCCCAAGACGTGAGAGAACTTCTTAGTTTATTGCTTTTTGTTTGTCAAGATTCCCTTCGTTCTTATGACAATATCCATGAAGGTAGCTTTGTCTCCGATGCGAACGTTTTGTCAGTAAGTTCAGAAGGTCTTGCGTTACCCGCTTTCGATTCCTTTTGCGAAAATAACGAAGAATTTGTTTCGATATTTTATTGATCGCAAATAATGGATATGCAAATGCATCGCATGTGTACAACCTGACAACGCACACATACACTCACATATAGTCATCTCGCATCCCCTGCACCTGCTCCCCAACTATTACAATGTGCACCCTGCTGGATTGCATAATAATATCCCAAACAGAGTAGTAAAACGCTGTCATCCTTCTCCTTCGTATACGTTGTCGTCGCTTAGACAGCTGGTGCATGTTGAACTATACCCCGCATCATATATGCGATAGATGTCCTTGCGAAGGTTTCCTTGCGGCGTCAATAGGGAAATTATTGTGCGCCATTATTTCGAACACATATAGTTGGTTGCCGTTGCAGAGTGCAGGCAGTAGTTGTTCGTATATATGCGGGCTGTGTATAGTGTACACTGGGTAACAGCAGTAAGACATATCCCTTGGCATATCCTTGTGCACATCCGGGGAATATAGCAAGGACTTTATAAAATATGATAAATAGCATCGAAGAAGAAGTGCATTTGACAGTATTTAGTGGCATTTTAAATTCGCCCGCCAAGACCGTATATAGAGGGTTTGTTCAGTTTGGTGAGGGTGCGACTTTGTTCTCCTCTATACTGGGCGACAAGGCCTTCTCCAATGAGCTGGTGTGGTGCCAGTGACGGTGATGAGGTAACTGTTCTTATCGATGAGGGATATTATATGTAATGTTTATGTTTTGCGATATGTTCCTTAAGTGTGCACTTTGTACTTTGTTTTGCATTGTTGATACATTGCCTGAGATATGGGCAATAAATTGACTTATTTTATGGATGGCACTTCCGTGAAGATACATAGTATAAAGGATATTTCTGAAGAGCCATTGAGTTGGGTGGGATGTAATAGAATTGCTTCGATCGGCATATGTACATATATATGGGTTTGTTACAAAGGCAGTGCAAATGTTTTTGAAGGTACCTACACGTAGTTTTAGCGTAGCTACACATCGGTTGGTATTTTGAAAAATACTGGCAAGAGAGGTATCACGTTTCGACTTCGCCCCGGGCTGTTATTTACTATTATAGCTGCTAGCTAGTCATGCAGCTTTCATGAAGATAAACAAACTCGATCTAAAACTATTGAGTATTGGCCAGGACCTAGCGCAATGGTAGCAAAACGTTGGTTTTTCATGGTTTTGTTGAAGTCTGCTGCTTTAGCATTATACATCAAATTTTAGATGCTTCGTTTAGTGATCGAGGATGTTTTTGTTGGACCATATTTTACACCGATGAGTTGATGTTGATATATACAGACTCGTACCCTGCTTAGTCACTGACGGGCTGGTTTCGATCCGCGGTTGCGGTATTGGTTGACTCTCATCCAGATCTAAAACGAAAGCAGCTGAATCGCTGTCGACTCGAAAATAACTCTTAGGCTGATCGACCTACCATAGATCAAATTAATACGCTGATGTATTTCTTGAAAGCGATCAATAGATTGAATGCCGACGTTCATAAGACTGTCAGCGGTTTCTACACATTCGTTGTCAGCGGATCTGCAACAGGAACGAAACTTTAAAATCCGTCGTGGTCTTCCGAACTATTTTAAGCATGCATTCGACCTACGTAGAGGTGAGTTTTCCTAACTCGATCTTTGGCATATCGTACGCATAGATGGGGTCTTAACACAGAAGCACACACCTATCAAAGAATGACTTTATAGTTTATGGCATTATGCTGATATGCTTTCTGAAAGCAAGGCTTAGAAGCATTGAAGTCTGTTTAAAATTGCTCCTGATGATGGTGGACTTATTCAGCGATCATTGTAATTAAAAATTATATTTTCACTATAGGCATGTCAGCCAAATGCCGAGCTGAAATTGTTGAAGAAATTAACTGCTGATATCGCAATTTTTAATTTTTAAAAATAACCGATTTATCAATAATTTCCTCTCCAAATTTTCTCTGTCGTAAATAACAAACTAACTAATATTAACATTTCAACTGATGAAATGTGTTATTTTTAACAGTAGATACGCATTTAAACTTTTTAGCTCGCCAGCTTTCAACCACAAATACTGGTTCATTTTCTACAGAGACTTAGTTAATTTTAACCCTTTTTTTTAACCGAGCAAATATTCCACTCTGCTTAGGTTGAAATTTCTGCATGTAGTTCGAAGAACACGAGAAGGAGCATAAACATTAAAATAATGACAGTAAAAACGATTAATCAAGCCAGTTAAGACGTCATTAGCAAGCATTGCGGAAATCCTTGTTTTTGAAAGAGGTTTCAAATTTATTAAGGAACATCTATTTTCGTTGGTTGGAAGATAATTATTCCAGTCGAGCTTTATAGTAAACCTAGTAAACCTACCTAGTAAACATTTTTTTGAATTTGCTCCATGCGAGATTCAGCATTGCGGTAAAAAGGATACCAAATGACACAGCAGTATTCCAATATGAATTTCGAGCGAGTTAAGGTATTATAGAGAGTTTTAAGTGCATATGGATCATTTAAATCATTAGAGTTTCTAAAAATGAAACCTAGCACTTGATCAGCTCTGCCAACTATGTAGTCAATATGCAATGAAGAGAGTAGTTCAGTGTCAAAAATGACCCCCAAGTTTTTTCGGTCTGAAACTCTACTCAATGTTGTGTTTTGTATTTTATAATTAAAAAAATATAGGAAACTTTTTTCTACTAAAAGTTAGAGCCGATCATTTCCTAATATTAAAATAAAGGCCATTAAGAACACACCAGTCATTTAAACAGTTTAAATCATTTTGTAACGCTAAGACATCCGACATACAGTTTTTTGTCTTGTAGATATTTAGATCATCTGCGTACAAAAGACATTTTGAGCTTGGTACGAAAGAGGGTGTCATTGACAAAAAGCAGAAATAGATGAGGACCAATAAGACTTGGAGAACACCTGAAAAATTTCGAATTTCATTCGAAAAAGCGAATCCAATTTTAACAAATTGTCTGCCATTGACCAAATAATTGCCAATTCATTTTAAAATACGAGAATGAATTGTAAAAGGTATAAGCATATTTAAAAAAACATTGTGCTGAACACGATCAAAGGCTTTAGAAAAATGAGTATACACGCAATCTACTTGAAGACGTTTTTCAAAATTTTCAGACAATGTACTTGGTAAAAATAGCCAAGTTTCTAGCGGTTGATCTACCACTTACAAACCCGTGCTAAAGTTCAGAAATATAATTGCGAACAACTGAGTACAAACTTTTTTTAACAGCTGCCTCGAATACTTTAGGAAACAGTTGCAGCTTTGCTATAGGTCTATAATTCTCGATACATCTCTTTGAACCCGATTTAAAAATTGGCGGCCTATGAGCGAATATTTCTATCAGTCAAGAAACTCGCCAGTAGATAAGGATAAATTAAATATAATCCTTAGTGGATCAACTAGGCTATATTTGCAATTTTTAAACAACAATGGTGGGAAGCAATCGGGTGCTATGTTCAGCAGATAGACAAAAATATTATTTGAGCATAGCACTGGTACAATTCTTACACGCTCTACGGTAGTCTACAACTCGTCGTATAAATTTTGGAAATTGCTGTTTAGCGTGAGTGGAATAGTACATCCCTACTCATATATTTTCGACATCTATTCAGAGAAACTCCCTCGTGTTGCGTTAAGCTTTACGTTTTCAAAACATTTCAGTCTCGGCAAGCTCAATAACATTCATTCAGTTACAAAACGAAATTAGAACAATCTACCGACACAGTATTTCCAAATAATATTCCACATACAAGGCTCCACAACGCCTATAAGAAGTATTGTGCTTTTACAGTGTTCTTATGTAGTTAATAAATATTAATGAGCAGATGCACCCTTGGCCAAAAACTGTAAACATTATTCAAAAACAATGACAGAATTAATGCCAGCCAACTTGCAAAGCATCTTAAAAACTACTTTCCAATAGCTTAATGGCACTCAGCACTGAACTCTGTCCGGGGAAATGGAAATCTTCCCATCACAACAAAGTGAGAAACCTTCGAAATCGCTTTAGTTTCACAGAAAAAACTTCTTCAACCAGAACACACATAAACACAGTACAATGTACATAGTGGGTCTGTTAGAGTCTATGCAGGCATTTTCGTATTCTTTTCAATTTTCAATTACAACACCACACTAGTGGCAGCGTTTCCATCGTCATCTCCGCGAATTCCTCCAAACAAAGTCAAAGAAGAACGAAAAATATTTTCTTTTCGATTTATCAACAGCGACTGCTGTTCTCTGAGAGCAATTTAAAGCCTTGCAGCCCATGCTGTGCTGGAAGCTGAATGCAATTCTATCGACAGAAAAAAAAGGAAACCAAGTGAAAAAAAAAAACTCATTATTAAATTGTGGTTTTACACTTGCCTCCATTTTAAATTCAAATCTGCACAGGTAGACACTGCTGGCGAAAGTCACCTCAGAAGGTCCTTTGAGAGCTTTCGAATTATTTTCCTCCCGTTCCAGAGGGAAAACGTCGAGTTCAGTGTTGTGCTGTGTGCATTATTATTGATAGCTTTCGCTTAAATGTCAGAGATGGTGTGTTGTATGATCCACACTGACAGCGACAGGTACCTACAATCTGAGGAGTTTCCTTTTCAATGAAAGCGAAGTGGAACAAGACTGATTTAAAATTTGTGTTGTTTTCTTTTTTCATCGAGAAATAACCGGCTTGTCGGCGAATCAAAGGAAATGTTGCTGTCAACCCGAAGTATTTCCACACACAACAATCTACAAACAATCTCTGTCTTTTGATATTATTTCGAATTCTGTACGAGCAAGGCGACACAGGACATTCGGCTTTGATTGATTTTATAATACGGAGTGGGCCGGGATATTGTATGTCAAGTCTGAGGGTCGAGTCTATACACTCAGTCGATGCAAACTTCTTAAATTGTATACAATGGGATCATGTATTCCTTTGTTCAGTAACATATCCACCCTGCACTCGCCATATACGCAAGGATAACAAAGATGGCGACCCATAAATTGCAATATCTTCGAACTGCATGCAGTCCCTACTGCACTGGCAGTGCTTTCGATATCGACGTCATTGACTGTGTAAGTAAGTGGAAGGAATAGGAAGGATGCACGATGCACAGCATCCACATAAGTATGACAGGAACATGGCTCTACTTCGGTCTGTGGACGATCTACCCAAAAAGAATGCACAACTTGTCGTCACACTGTGCAGACAAAAAGAAGTAATAACGAGAAAAATAACGAACCAACAACCGTGTAGAATGGAGAAAATGTCGTTAAGGATATTTCATTGTTTTCGCATGAAAATTGAAAATTGATTTCATTGTTTGTCTATTTTATGTGCTGCAGATAAAGGGGGAGCACTCACTCGATTATTGGGTGCAAATTATCACGTCGGCGTGAAGTTGGAGCGATTATTCGACACAATTGACAGTGCAATACAGGGATGTCCCAATGTTTTTAATGGGTTAAGTGAGAAAATCACTCAGAGGAATAACCCGTCTGAATGGAAGAGTTCATTGCTCTTTGACAAACTTGGAAAACTTCTGTCTTAATATTTTTATGTATAGGTAGATATAATTATGCTGTACGCGCGTATGTCACTGAACTCCTCCTAAACGTCTGGACCGATTTGAATGCATTTTCTTGTGTGCGTTTGGGTGATGCCCTGGATGGTTTAGATTCACAAATCAGCCCGACAGATGGCGCTACAGTGGGTTCGCTAGTACAATATAAGTTCCGATAAATTGCTTCCAAACTGATTAGTTTTGTCTACTGAAGGTACAGGACTGTGGCTGTATATATCCGGGACATAGCAATCCTTTTATTATTTTCAAAGGTTGATGCAAACGATGCAACAATTAAACAAGCATAAGGCGTAGATGACTACAACCAGTTCAGGCGGAATCATTCCCCAAGAAAACTCTCCTTTGATCTGACAAATCTGAAAGTGTAGAAATTGCGTGAGTCAATATGAGTTAGCCGATTGCGATGACATAAAAACTTGTACTTGAATGCTGATTCATTTCAACACCAATGCTTTTCGGAGGAGTACATATGGATTTATGGATTGAGTGGATATCGAAATCGAGAGGCTTTTAAATTTCATTACATAATAGACATTTTTGATCGGCACATTCTTCCACGAATTTCCTAAAAGTCCTCTTGTTGTAAAAAAAATTATCAGATACACAAAATGCGAATACAGGTCATTTCGCTTCCTCACTTAAAAATCAATAGGGAATGAAAAGCCAGTTCAAAGAAATACACCTTGCCGTATGACCAACTACTTCTAAACTTCATTAAATTTAAGCCATTTCTAATTAACTTCATTTCAGGTAAGACCAATGACTTTTGCCCCATTCTTCAGAATTAAAAAAAAAAAATAGAAACGACAGAGAATTTCCAAACGCAAAACTAAAAGGGCACATCATCGTCACATAAAATACCTGCAGCGGTCAGGAAAAAGAAAGCAAGTAACCCTTACAAAAGAAATGAGTGAGTATAAAAAAATAAAACAGGAATATACCAAAGGAAGTGGACAGATACCGGATAAAGGAAAAAACTAGCTGAAAACAAAAAGTATAAGCCATATTGAAGGTACTTATCCAAGGGGAAATGCTTTGCTGCTTTCCTTCGCTTTTCCTTTAGGTAATTCTTCTCTTTTTTATGTATTTTATGTTGCCGTGTATCCAGGCATTTAATCCCTCCTTTAATTTTGCTCCTCCTTTGTGTAGGAAACTAATCATATAGCCAGGGGCAAAATGTGATCGTCAGTAGAGATTTTTGCTCCATACCAGTCAGAGAGAGAGATTGCCGACTGTTGCCGACCACGAGAAGGAAAAAAACTTTTAATTATTTGTAAATCCGTATTCTACGCCCACACATTGTACACTACGTTTTTAAAGGTTATCTGAAGTCTTGCAGGTACGCAGGCACTGCCACAAAGCAAATAGAAGAATCATTATGGAAAAAAAAATGTTTCGATTATGGAATACATTTCGGACTTTCCGATACTTTTTTTTTTGAAGGCTCTAAAACTCTCTTTAATAACCTGTAGTACATTTTCCCCCGAATCACTTCTAATCCAGTGACAAACTGCAACAAACCTAGTTGACCTCTGATCTTTTTCAGTGCAATAGGTATATATATTTTTTTTTGAAACGCTTGTCAACAAAATTGGGCTTTTATACTTTTAACATAATCTGCGCGCAGAAATGCATGCAAATACAAACGTTCTTACAACTTACATAGTTTAAAAAATATTATCTGCTGTGCCAGAAATTTGTCGTCAAATAACCCTTCATGTTACTGTTATACAGAGCTTCGATGGAAAAAAAAAAATCTACGGCTATGGTATAACCATCCCCAGACTGTCCATAAATCGACCCACTAACCATGCGATACCACCCCGCTGAGTGTACATCATTCGCCTTTCACTGTATAACTGCTTAAAACAACTCCCATCATCTGTCTGGTTTGCCCCCTAAATTCAGACCGACACGGAACTATAAATCACATCGCCTCGCACGCCGAAGTGATTGCCCTGCTACCAAATAAGAAATAACAGCAATCATCTCATCAATTTCCATTTTACGAAGTACGCTGCCAAAATAAAACGCTGGTATCTAAGGTGATGGCATTGTGAGAGTATCTCTGCCTCCTTAAATAAAAAGAACCACTCCACTTCCTTGATCCTTTGTCGAATTTCTCATCCATGTCTGCGTTGTGCACACTCAATTGTCTGAAGTCTGAACTTATTGCATACTTAAACTGGGCCACTATTAATCTTTCTTCTGTTGTGAGCAGAGAGCGCAGTCAAGGAAGAAGGATATTCTATCGACCGTGGATACAGCAGAAAACCGCATCCTTTGCTGCACTTTTTCTCAGAAGAAACTTTTTTTTTTGCAACTGCCAGCCAATATTCTATATACTTATATTTGTCGTCTTCTTCAAAGATAGTCCTTCGAAATGATACCGAAATGTGCTCATATATCATGTGTAACTTCAAAGGACTATCTCTTGAAGATGTCCATGTCCGTAATATAATAATTCTGGGCTCAAATTTGGTTGCAGACGAAAGGATATGTTTTCCTCTCCGTTCTGTAAATCAAATTTTGTCGATAGGATACATCAATTTTGTATTAGATGATGCTTTGATTTTGGTCTTCGTCGTTTGTCCTGCGGCCGAGTGCCAATAAAAATTTCAGAGCTACCGAGTTGCGATATTAAAATTCACTGGTACAGATTTCATAGCACAATGTGAGTCGTTTGGCTTGGATTTTAACGCAGCTACCCGTGCAGCTCTTAATTAACCCAACATGGCGTTACTCTCCTCGACGGATACTTTGCTGAGATAGTTTCCGTTCAGGTTCTATCAAATTTCGCGTATAGAGTGCATTTCACCGCCTAAGGACGAAAGCTCTTAACTTGAATATGCAAAAAATGTTGATGCTATACTACGAAGACAGGGGGAGTTAAAAAAAAGGAACGTCCACAAGACGATCAGAAAAGGCGATGAGTATTATACCAGTACAAGGGTGTTTTTGGGAAATTTGTATATTCAATGCTGCAATGCCAACTGTACAGAGAAAAAAATTGGTTGCTGCATTCACATGGGCGAAAGTTAATGGCGCCTTACAAGTGCACTACTCGGAAGTCTTCTAAAGGAAACCCGAAAGAGTGGGCTCGTTCTGAGATGCCTACTTTGGGAGCGTTTCTTACTGCGCTTAGTTTGTGGAATACATAAGCAGTAATTTAGACTCATAAGAGCGAGTACTCGAGCTGGTTAATAAGATGGAAGGGAGATGTCCTCTTTGCAAAAAAAAGGCTTAATTCAGTCTACCTGTTTCTGATAACAGTCAGCGGAGCGGAATCACTTATTTGCAGCATATGAGCATTTAAATAAAAGTCTAAGACACGAGTACTTTAAAATTAATCCTCAAGTGCAGCCGCCTTCTGTCAAAAAGGATCACTAAAATGCTGCTCGTGCTCCTTCCAATGTGAGAGACTAAATCTTTTGCCGCTTCACGTCGCTTGTTTCGTTTCGGATATTTTCAGCATTTTTTTTTCCTTCAATTATACATAATCCTGTCTCCCATTTCGAATTCGGTCACCTGAAGCACCTCGAAAATATTATTGGGCACTTGTACCTCCTGTCAATTAGCATGCAACCATATTCAAAAGAATCTGGTGGGAAACTTGACAATTATCACCCCTCGCACAAAGTAAATGAATATCGCCTACGCCTGCGGTAGCCAAGGACTCCTCTCGCCCACACAAAAGACCTTGTCACAAGATGGAGATGGAGCAAAGAAAAATAAAAGAAAATCTCGCCAAAGGGAATTGTTTCACAGATTATCCCGGCTCTATTCGCTGAGATGTTATGACACGAGCGGTATTTTTTTTTTGTTTTTTTTTTTTTTGTTTTATTATTATTATTATTCATCTCCTTGATGAGCTCAGCGGATGAGGAGGACATCAGATTAATGTAGAGTTTGTTTAGTATACCGTGAACCGTCCACCTTCCGATTATCTGTGTGTAGAATAAATGCAATTCATTTTTTATCTGCGATTCGGATTCCAATTTCTACCGCCACAAATCCCCACTTTGTTATTTTTTTTTTTGTTCTGTCCTTTGGTTGACTTGGAATGATAAACTAAATGGGAGTGTCGAGTGTGTTTGTGGGAGAATGTATACACATTCATCTGGCAGGAGCAAAAATCTAATTTTTCTTCTTTCAAGAAGTTATCAAATTTTATTGTGCGATATTATTGTGGCAACATTTCCACCCTCACCTGTTATGGCGACACACATTTTTCAGGTTTATCTTGTCAATTTTGTACCCCACACACACACACATACCAACTGATTTCTATGGTCATGCTCATGTATGGCTTGGCAGATTTACTGAGTGTCCACTCGTGTGATCTGCTGGATGACGATGTGATTTAGGGGAGATTTTCGGTTTTTATGAGTGCTACCTGGCAAGCAGTTAACTTGATTTTCCAAGTGTCTCCATGGGTGGCGAATGTGGAGGCGTATAGCACAAAGCAGACGACACTGTGGGAGATATTTTGGGGTGGGTGTGGAAAGTTTATAGCATCAATAAAACTGCCATAGAGTTTGTATAAGGTAGAACTAACAGCTCTCTTCAGATGGATCCTACAACGAAAAGGTGGTTTGAAGTGCAATTTTCTTTTTGTTATACATTTCGGAATGGATTCTGCTTAAATGGGGAATTGAAATCTAGGGAAAGGTACATATGAGTTCACGAGAAGGCACCTACGTCGCCATGGTACAAGTTGAATGCTCTATACTAGTCCTTGGATAAAGACGATGAATAAAATGGTTATATTGCCTTTGGTATTACTAATTGCGGGACGTGGTGGCAGATAGTTGCAAAATGTATAAGAGTAAAATTGTCAGGGAGCTAAGTGAGGTTTCTTAATGCACATTATTTTTCGCTCAACATGATAGTGAATTTACGGAGAGAGTTGTGTCTGTTTATCTAGGTATTCCGTGCACGAAAAAAATAACTATAAACTTTGTCATTAAGCTACAAACTATGTACAGTAAATTGATTATCCTTTTGGGAGGAGCACGCTATTGCATAACATGGTGTTGTTGTTTGATTATCTGAAAATTGCTAACAATAACGTGCACTCTGGGTTTGATATTGAACTTGCCCCGTGGATGTTGTTTTCATTACAGCAAGGATTTCTGGGTGAGTGTTCAATGTCTGCTAGAGATCCGTTGAAATACCAACAGCTTTGTTAAATATTTTAAATAATGTACAAACACGCCATCCGGAGTGTTCTCGGTCGAGGTTGTGGTATGTTTAAATTGGAAAAAAAAACTTTATTCATTGAAGTGAGCGACCTAATGAATTTAAAATTTCAAATATTGAACAATACCCTCCCATTTATTTATTTACTCCATTATTGGCATCATTCGTTTCTGCGGATTCTGGTAGATTTGGGATATCTATATCACTGTGAAAAATAAATTCTAAAACTTGTCTATTTGCTTGAGAACATTCTTTACGCTAAAACTCACCCATGTGTAGGTATGGAAAAACATAGAGCTTAACCCGAATCATTATGAACGTTATTAGAATTTCTGAAAAAAAAATATCGGTGCATGTATCTGTATGTTAGAAGTCCTAGTTCTCCCAAAATATCCTGTTGCTCTATGACAACTCCAGGAGTGAAAGGGTGCAGGTCTGTACCAACATAGAAAATTAGGGCTTTCATACTGAAAGCTATAACCTTATTGAATAAAACGTGTCTTTCTTATTTTTTTATCTATTTATCAATTAAATTTTAAAAAGGTTTTACATGTTTGGTAGGAGTTTTAAACGAATAAACATCTATCTAACAACTCCGCAGTATGATAAGGTTTGAAACATTTCAAGCAAAGGGGTTTATCACCCTTTGAGCAAGCAGTTCGCAAAATCGAATTACGGACTATTAGCTAATGAATTGCTGTGTGACTTTGGTGGATCACCTAAATGTTTGCAATAATCGACTGCCATGCATTTTGCACGCGTGCATCAATAAGCCATGTCAAAATGTAGCTGCACCACTTTTTCCCACGATATCCGATACGGCAATCAGAAAAATTCTGGTCGAATCTGTAAACACCACACATGTAATGGTTTTACTCTAACACAACACACGGTCCAACTTTCCTTTGAACTTATTTGAATACCGCCGCAAGAGATATTGGTGTGGATCCAAAGGCAGTAGACAACAACAGACAACGCAATTATCGATCCTTTTTGTAAGACGAATTGGGTAAGACGTAAGACTGATCTTTTGACGTTTTGACCAAGTAAATGTTGCGTTCTTATTGGATGTTGGCAAAGGACAGTTGAAGGTAGATTGCTGAACACAACATCGGGTAAACTAATGGGTAAATTCGGAGATGAATTACTTAGAATACTTGCTAAAACACTATCGTTGAGAACTTCGTTCAAATTCTCTCCGGGATCCGGAAAGTCTTCATTACGATCTCGTAACCCGATCTCAGCTACGCTGGACAAACTTTTCTCAGGAATACCGCCATCTAGTTCATTTCGTTAAAAAATTAAACCGAGTAGATCACACACGACAAGGGGATTTCAACGCCTTTCATTAAAACTGTTTCTTTTTTCCTATCGGATTTATTTCAAAACTGAAATAACTTCCTAATGCCGAAGTTGTGTAGAGAGGAGAATTGTATCTGTTTTTTTTTTCGTTAAATTGTGTTTTGTGTCACTAATTAATAAAAATAAAACACCCAACAGTGTGTATTTAAATACACAACATCAAAAATGGTTGCATACCTACTCATAGGTTTATTGTTATTTTGGGTGTATCGATTACACACAATTTGTTACCATTAATTGCAAGAAAAACACAAGGAAGACTTTGATTGTGCGTCTATAGAATGTCTTTTTTATTAAGTTCGATGACAATACATTTTGATTAACGAATATAGCGAATTCCATTACATAAAAAATCACCTTACTTACAAGTGCATTTTCACAACTAGAACCCAATTAGAGACGATCAGCAATGTAATTCTCCCACGACATCTACAGAAATGTCAATTCCCAAGCAACCACTTATTTAACGCAAAAACAAAATTCTTATGGGAGCCCCCATCAAAGAGCAAACTAGTTACAAAATTAAACAATTTTAAAAACAAACATGTTCTGTTTCCGTTCACATTATACGGCACATAGAAACTAATGTAAAGGTAAAAGTTTTATTTCCATTTAAAATCCACGGTTCCACTTGGTCCTCTTAACCTGACGCATACTGATCGGCCCTTGGACTTGAGGTGCATAATGTTTCCGAAACCTTACCGGTCAAAGTAAGTTGTTCACAAACTAGAATCGGGCGACATGACATGACCTGACCATACCACCATCAAAGTCATTAGCCTTAGTAAAGCGAAATGGTAGAAGTATTTGTACACGTAATTAAGTTTTGTTGTTATTCCACATTACACGCGCACTTAGTATGGTTAGCTGAAATCAAATAAAATGTTTGCAACTTTTTAACGTGATGTGAAAATTGCTTAGTTGCCTTTCATAAAATGCCAGCAGTTGCATTTCTATTTCGAGAACACTGTTATAGTTACATCTCAACGTTGTTTGTTTTCATTAAATTCAAATACAAATCGGACCCAATTAAGTTTGGTTTGAATTTTATGAAATGCTTTTTGGGTTTTCACAGAACTAAACTTTTATTCATGTCAGATTTGCATATTCACAAAAGTTTGCAATCGTGATATGTGCATACATCACTAAATGAATATTAATTGAATGGAAAACAAATTTTTTAAATGCGTACTTTCGCGGAATGTTGATTTTGCTGGCTATGGAGTGCAATAGGTATACCCTTGTGGGCGAGCATAATATACGGAGATAGAAACAGGTTACACTTTTTGTTTTTAATTTCTTGCAAACGCTTGTATTGGCTATGATCCTTTTGCGATGGCAGGCTATTGTATGGGTATGGGTATGGGTACCTCACTTCCAAAGAACGGTGTTTAAATCGAACCGTTATAGTTGGATTTATATCCATAGGAGAACTAGAAACCTCCCAAATCAGGGTCTAATTCCTGCAAATCATCCGAACCAGACTGCAGTAAACGGTTAATTTAAAGTTAAATGTCCATTATTCATCGCTAGATCCCAAGCTGGTTTTATGTAAGGCGTTTGCTCTCACAGCAACTTGCTTGGTTCTGATGTAACTAGACAGACATTGAAGACGTTGTTGAGTCCACTATTTTTTAGCTATAAATGGGCCTAAATCCCACAACTCTCAGTCACGAATACCAGTACATTGCATTGCCGAGTAAAATAGCTGATGTATTTTCCCTAAGATGGGAGATATTCAAAAGGGTTAAGTTCGTCAATCACGGTCTTAGAGGGGCAAATCTGATCGCTGATACTGTTCATATATTCTCTATGATCGGTAGCAATATTCTGCTGTATAAAATGCTGTTGCGTAAATTTATCCAGCTTGGATCACAGACACTCTTACCAATTGCTAGGCGAAGAGACGACTAGAGATAGCACTCAGGCACACAATAGTACGTAAGCAACTCTTCTACTTCAAGAAATAATGTCAACCCCCTCATGTCAATGACGAGCTCATTGTGACTTCTAATGGTTGACTAAGTCAGTGTTGCATTGGGATGGTTTTTCCGTCGGACAATTAATATTTTCCGATTTTTCCCTCCCGCAACTAGTCAATGAATTCAGACCTTTTGAACTTTTGAACTCTTGAACTCTTAAACTCTTAAACTTTTGAACTTTTGAACTTTTGACCTTTTGAACTTTTGATCTTTTGAACTTTTGAACTTTTGAACTTTTGAACTTTTGAACTTTTGAACTTTTGAACTTTTGAACTTTTGAACTTTTGACCTTTTGAACTTTTGAACTTTTGAACTTTTGACCTATTGAACTTTTGAACTTTTGAACTTTTGAACTTTTGAACTTTTGAACTTTTGAACTTCTGAACTTTTGAACTTTTGAACTTTTGAACTTTTGACCTTTTGAACTTTTGATCTTTTGAACTTTTGAACTTTTGAACTTCTGAACTTTTGAACTTTTGAACTTTTGAACTTTTGAACTTTTGACCTTTTGAACTTTTGATCTTTTGAAATTTTGAACTTTTGAACTTTTGAACTTTTGAACTTTTGAACTTTTGAACTTTTGCACTTTTGACCTTTTGAACTTTTGAACTTTTGAATTTTTGAACTTTTGAACTTTTGAACTTTTGACCTTTTGAACTTTTGAACTTTTGAACTTTTGAACTTTTGAACTTCTGACTTTTTGAACTTTTGAACTTTTGAACTTTTGAACTTTTGAACTTTTGAACTTTTGCCCTTTTGAACTTTTGAACTTTTGAACTTTTGAACTCTTGAACTATTGAACTTTTGAACTTTTGAACTTTTGAACTTTTGCACTTTTGAACTTTTGAACTTTTGAACTTTTGACCTTTTGACCTTTTGAACTTTTGAACTTTTGAACTTGTGACCTTTTGACCTTTTGAACTTTTGAACTTTTGAACTTTTGAACTTTTGACCTTTTGACCTTTTGAACTTTTGAACTTTTGAACTTTTGACCTTTTGACCTTTTGAACATTTGAACTTTTGAACTTTTGAACTTTTGAACTTTTGAACTTTTGAACTTTTGAACTTTTGAACTTTTGAACTTTTGAACTTTTGGACTTTTGAACTTTTGAATTTTTGAACTTTTGAACTTTTGAACTTTTGAACTTTTGACCTATTGAACTTTTGAACTTTTGAACTTTTGAACTTTTGAACTTTTGAACTTTTGACCTTTTGACCTTTTGAACTTTTGACCTTTTGAACTTTTGAACTTTTGAACTTTTGACATTTTAAACTTTTGAACTTTTGACCTTTTGAACTTTTGAACTTTTGAACTTTTGAACTTTTGAACTTTTGAACTCTTGAACTTGAGAGAAGGCTTCTCAAATCACCCGTTCGGGTTCGACATTGCTATAGGACATTTCTTGTACCCTCATTTAAATCCAAACTCTATGGGACGAACCATACTCCGAATTCGTCAACAATTTACTTAGCCTCTTTCTTAAAAAAAAAAAAAAAATTCAAAGTGAATCACTGATGTAGTCCACAGGGTCATCATAATGCCAGCAGAAGGAAACAAAACCCCCATAGACACAGGGCTTAATGTTTATAAGCTCCTTCTTAATGGAACTACAAAATGAAGGTAAAAAGTCCTCTCCCAACCACAATAAGCATTACTCATGTCCACCGAACGAACACAAATCTGCCCATCAGTAGTGGTGGTGTTCGGCCACCATTGACGTTGGTTACACCTGCGGTGTGCAACTACCCCGGCATATACTGCACTAACCCCATTATCCGAAATCCTGGTCAGTACTCCGACCATAACTGAGGTCACAGCTAAATCGGTGAGCCAGGTGCAACATTCGTAGGCGTCCCTTCGTATAGAGCCACGGACAAAAAATAATAGCAACACTTTTTTGTGTCGCCTCCTTACCATGGTTCCCTTACCATACCTTCCATATGCTCTATCTAACCATGTAGAGTGAAGAAAATAAAAACTGTTGCGGTTTATCGAAAAATCTAGAACTTGCCGGCACCAAAAAAAAAAATCACCCAACCTTTTCTACATATTCATGGAAACGAATGCGAAACGAACGTCCCCTTTCCTCCACTGGCTCTAAAAAGTGCCGACTACTAAAAGGACGATTGCGAATTTTCCATTTAAACGTCAGCTGGTATGGTGTGTAACTTTGTCATACAATTTGCACACGCATGCACCGCAAAAGGTACTGTAGTGGTGGCCGGTAGCCACCAAAGTCGAACTCTTGACCGATGACACACCATAAGTCACAACAACAATGCAAAGACGTATGGCAGGCGCTTGTTCATGCAGTGTGTGCAATTTTGGTCTGGAAAAATTCTTTGCGCTTATTGCCATCGCGGTCCTGATTTTGGGGTGGTCACCCCACCAACATCGCATATGCACTGACCAATCTCAGTTAGTCGCAATTACTCAGGGGGACTATACGGAGGATTGATCCTTAGTCATGGGGGAATTTTCGGGTCGAACAACTTGATAAATGGCTGACGGTTTTAATGTGCCAAGTGGTCAGTTCTAAAATTGGTTTCCAACCGACGTGACGCACTGGGCTGCGTATTTCGTTATTGGCACATATGAATCTAGGAAAGGCTTTGTTCGAGGGCACAACTAGGTTACGTAAGTCCTATGCAGATTTGTGAGCATTCGAGGATGCCTGCCAATGGATAATTGCCATGCAACGTCTATCAATGGTTTCGATTGTTTCACAAAAGGGGGCTGTATTTTTTTTTTGATAGGCTTATGGGGAAACTCAGACTCGAATTTATTAACTGGGTCTGGGTCACATAAATTCTGTCTAATTACACTGTCCTGTCCCTTCAAAAATAGTTGGCATAATGGCAGTTTTATTAGGATCATTATTTTCGGTTCCTATACTTGGATGAAGTATGGGCTCATAAATAAAATTCAGATGAAGGTGGTTTTAAATGCGGACATCGACTGAGGAACCTACTCCGAGAATGCAAGTCCCCGTCTAACATATCAATGCTGCTTCCCGAACTTATCGAATTTCATCAAAGATTCTGAAGTGGTCTGTCGTAATAACAATAAATGATTTAACACAAATCATCCCAAATAGCTTTGACTGTAAAAGTCCCTAAACGCAGTTGTCAGTTGGTCACCTCTAACCTAATGAGCCCTTCATCTTACTCCATACTGATGAATGCGCCCTGCAGAATAGTGTTGCCGCATCCTCCCATAAAATGTGCCTATTCAGCAAATTGCAAAGGATTGCAAAATTCCCGTTAAACGCGTGATTAATGAGGATTTTTCGCTCTGTGGCAGATGTGACCGAGCATTTGGGCGATATTCGCATAACATCCGGAGGACATGGTGGTGCTGCAAGCGGTAACCATACCTGGTCACTGCAATTAGACGATTTGCATGTCACCCGCTTGCTCGCTCGACGCATATAAGGAAGCGCCTTACCGACTTATTCTGCCAACACGACACTAATACTGAGTAATCGTTTTTGTGTCGCGGAATGCCAGGGTGTGATAGTGATACTTATGGTCATTGCAGCGGTAATTGGATTTTGAGTTTATTGCCAGGAACCGCGCCGGGTTTACGAATACCCACATGATGGTTGTCTCTTGTCTGTAACAGGAAGCTAATTTTCGTTGTCTTTTCGTAGATGTGTGAGTGAGTCATGGGGTGACATCTGACACGCCATGGCTTGTTGTTTTTTATTGTTTCGTTTTGTTTTTTAAGTAATTGGTACGGTAGTATATGCGGACTGCAGATGTTAAAATGACATCAAATGCCTTTTAATGGCGTATGCTTAACGGGCGCGTGTACTAAATAAGCGAAACATCTTAAATTAGATGGGCCGACAAATAAAATTTATTTCCTTTTGTCATTTATTGGAAAGCGTATGTGGATTGACATTGGGTCATAAGGGTGCCCATTTTATTGGAAATATGTAACTGGTGGGATTGGTAATGCGCAAAATGTGAGTAGGTTGACTGTCACTGTGTATCGCTATCGGGCTCCATTGTGGACTTGTGGTTAAGAAAAAGCGTGGGTATGGCATATTTAGAACTCAATTTATTTTGCCGTTCAAAATAAAATTTAGTTCAACTTCCTTAAATAATAAAATTTGGGGAGAAAGGGAAAACATTACTAGCAACTATAGCATTTGCAGCGATGATATTTTCGTAACGAATGACAGATGATAGTCACAGCATGTCACATCAATAGTTGGTATCCATCTTTGAGACGAAAAGATGTAACCATGCCATAAGAAGATGTTTTACCCGTAGGTATACATAGGTACTCGTGTGGTCAGAACAAACCGACCATTTTACTCACCCGCATATTAATAACAAAGATCGCTTTATAAGTGTAGGAAACTTTAGTCTACGATCCACGTTTTCCTATATTTCGCCAATCATCAAGGACAATCCCCATAAAGAAGAAGGTCTTATGTTTCTTAGAGGCTAGCTTAAATACTCCTGGACAAATTTCTAAATGGCTACAACACCCTGTAAAG
Source organism: Cheilosia vernalis (assembly GCA_949126925.1). NCBI lineage: Eukaryota > Metazoa > Arthropoda > Insecta > Diptera > Syrphidae > Cheilosia > Cheilosia vernalis. Next base: position 13,807,790 of record OX421362.1, read on the forward strand.
TTTGTTCCCACGCCTCCTTTTTTGGAGCTTTTCTATTTTTATTTAAAACCTCAGTCTTTAAGTTGTTATTACCTACTCAAATAATTCTCAATCAAACCAAAAATATCAGAATTGATACCTGAATTGAGTCACCTCTAATAATTATTTTAAGCAATCAACGAATATTTTGCATCATCCAAAAACGGAGCTACAGACCAAAGTCAAGCAATATCCGATTATTATTATTATGTGAAAGGGGTTGTTTTATTGCGATATTTTATACGAGGTCTTTTGCCTCAAAAGAGTTCCCCTCATAGAACAATTCTTTTCGGAATCATTTTAGAGGTTTTTGCAATCTTCTTCCTCCTTAGCGGAAAAAAACCCGTCCTATAGCACTCTCTCCAGTCCAGTTTCCTTTAAGAATCTAAGAATCTAAAGCTCCAGTGACATTATTTCCTCATCAGATAGTTATTTTAGTCTTTTGTTAAGTCAGTGCCCCACATGATCCCAGCAAGTGTTCTGGGATTTCACTGGACTCATTGCAGAATCTGCAGAGACCTTCTTCAGATATACCCAGTTTCCTAAGGTGTTCCTTGAGTCCACAATGCCCCGTTAGGAAGCCCGTTACGGAGCTTATTTTTGCTCATGCAGATGCAAGCATGGAACCTTCTTTGGTTGTATTGTCCCAGAATTTTCTTGGCCTGCCTCATGCGCTGAGTGTTATGCCAGGTTTTTGCCCAGTTTTCTTTTTCTAGTTTCCTAAATTCTTCTTCGAGGGCGTGATCCCCTATTTCGCAGAATGGGTCATCTCATTACCTATGAAAGTTTATGATGCTCTCTTTCTTGCTAGGGAGGCGGCCATTTCATTCCCCTCTATTCCTACGTGGCCAGGCACCAAGCAGAGGGTAATTTTGTTTCTCCTACCAAGTTCATTAAGTTTTTGTAGGCATTCCCAAACAAATGTGGATTTAATGATGTAGGAATTAAGTGCTATAATAGCAGCCTGCGGCTGTCCCTCCAGATAAACCCGTCGATTTGGCTTCAAAAAATCCCCCACTTAATCCCCCACTAAATATTTTCTTAACATGTTTTTTGTACGATTTAAAAGAAGAAATGTTTATTTTGGAACGCGAACATGTAGGTAAGTTTGGTTTTCCGAATACAAAAGTGCGCGCCAAATAAATACAACTCCAATGCCAGCGCATGTTGCATTTTGACAACATCTTGTAATCGATTGATTAACTGCAATTTAAATAGCACACACATTTGAAGGATATTATAACGAAATCCAAACAAGAAATAATCTAAAAAAAAAACTGATTTCCCTCGGCGAACAAAAAAACGCCAATCTTGGTGAAAAGCCCCCAATCTGGCAACACTGCTCGTGTTCCTCGATCGTTTCCTGCCCTTTTTCTAGTCCAATTAGAAAAATCAGGTAATGCTGCAACTCACTATTCAGGCTGTAGGCGCAGTTGCTTAATGGTTAGTGACAAATCGAAGGATACCTACATGTTCGGTTCCAGAAAAAAAAAAAACAAATTAGATCTTAGGTTTTCTTCCACTGCGCCACCTCTCGCGAACGTCTGCAAACCATCCGAGAGTACAACTGTCATGAAACAGCTCTTCAATTAGCCGTTTGAACTCGGCATAAAATTGTAGATCCCTTCCATTTGTTCCAAAAAATTTAAATTCACAAAAAATTAATAGTTGTAAGAGGCTAGCCCTAGGGTCTCAAGTCTCTATGGACCTGACTTTTTTTATTTCTTATTTCTTTCTCAGTTTTTGATCAGCTGGCGAAGTATTCGCATTAAAGCGCGCAGTTCTTTAAGGGTTCTTTAATACTGTTGAATGTTGAAATAACTCTGGTGGATACTTTTTACTGTGGTTTTCGCGTGTAGGCAGCATAGGATCGAGGCCAACATCCACCAATTTTCCTGTCTCCATATTGAACTTTCCAAATTTGTACTGAATTCAGGAAATTGCGGCATATACACTCAGTTTATTTGCAAAATTCTTGCGGAAGATCCCTGGTTCTCTTCAGTTCATTCGCATAGGGGCAATGCATTAGAGAAAAATCTCGCCCTATAGCTATGCCGTGCAGGAGTGGAAAGATTTTGCGTTCTGAAGGCGTATTGCTAAAGGCTCATGTCCATTCCGGATTAATGAGCCACCTGGGCAAGTAAGTGAGCTCGGAACGTCGACACTTCCTAAGTGTTGAATTTGGTGCGCAATCTTCTTTTATAATTATTACGAAGTTTTTATTTGATTGTCCATTATCTGCCTAAGAAGCATTTGCTATAAATGAGCTAATGTCTGGCAAAATTTATTTGGAGGCGGCAAACCTAATACCAAAGCCTTTTCCGAAAATTGCTTCAGCCGAGGCTTTACCTATTTTTAAGCTGTAAAAGTGTATTCCAACATAACAATATCCCATTCTCAAAGTTGCAGGTTTAGCTTAAGGGTAGTTTCTAGCGTGAGGTCAGCTGTCAGCTACTTTATTCCTAAAATCTGCAGGCCGTTACATAAATGCAGGCGAGGCAGAAAATGTTTTTCTTTCTTTGTTAAAACAAATTGGAAGCGGAAATAAGTTCGTCCTCAACAGAAGCTAAGTGAATGACTCGACCTGTTACGTACTTAAATACACGCAATGACTTCAAACAGTTATAAACTCACAATGGTTACCTTTCCCATATACCTAAAGTTGTGAATGTTAAAAAGCGCGTCTTAGGTGACCCAATGCATTTTAGGCACTATAATTCATTAGTCGGCTGATTTAGTTCAGCCTCCAGTCGGTTGTGTTTTCAAAGAAACGTACAAACTTGAGTAAGACAGATCAACCTTTGTCCCCACAACACAATTATAGAACTGAACGTGCAAATGTCTTGGTAAAGCCTCCATGTTTTTTTGATATGTTAAACAATTTACTTCCTTATATGCTGCACTCATAACTATAATTATGCCTGGTAAACATTTGCTTCAATTTTCTCTATATATTCCTCGAATAAGGCATAGAATTTTTCAATGGCTTCGTACTGCATGCCCTAATTTAATTTTCAACACATACATAGGTACTGCTGCACCAGATTGCACTGAAAGATTAATTCGCAGTAAGACATTCAAATCAAATTGGTAGTTGCAACAATAATGTGCTTCCTTAACATTTATGGAAAATGTCCTTACAATTGAAATTGACAAGAATTGTGCTCAGCAAAATATTGAATATCCAACTTCCAACAATGTCCTTACATAGAAAGTTTTAGGGAGAGATATCTGTACCAGGAAATGTACGATTAGAATACCAAACTCTGAGTGATTGTGTTCTCGGATTAAATTAAGGTTTGCTTATCGCTCTTAAGCAAGACATAAAAGGAATTAATGTTACAAATAATTAAAGGACATTGCCGTATGTAAATAATTTGCTTATCTCACAATAGAATGGAACAATTGAAGGAAATTAGGTTTAAGACAAAGCCCAGACACTGCACAAATGCAGGACACAGAGCTCGCACATGCATTGGAACAGTAAGCGTATGGACCCGTGTATGTATACCTGTACAGCAAAAGGAATACGAATACGAATACAAGTCGAAGAGATGTCACACAGTGTGATATCTGATAGTAGTTATTATTGGGTGGACGTTGTTGTTTCCCTTTGTAAAGACGGGTGTAGAACTGTGCAGTGATTACAGTTGCAGGCTTCTACGAATCCAAGTTACAGTAATTGATTTGAGGATGAAGTGGAGAAAGCAGAGCTGCATTGGAGTTTGCAGTGAACGTCAGCACGTCAGATACGGGTTTGTATGCAGTAATGTATAATTATCACATCAACATACCTACTTAGCTTTACTTTAAGGAGCACCTATATCTGAGTTGATGACCGGTAAGAATTTGGAGCAGCGTTTTCAGACGGCCACCATATTTCCGCCCAGATAAGTCTGGAAAAACCCCAAACTCTCTGTCGTTATTGTAGGACTTCCGAATTTGAAACGCGAACATGTAAGTTTGGTTTATATCGAATGCAACTATGAGCTATAAAGGTCTGAGCTTCAAGATGCATAGCTACAACCCAGTTCACACTTTTTATTATGGACAGTTATGCTAAAGCTCCGTATGTAAACACATACCATGAACCCGAGGAGCTGGACAAATTTCAGAGCCTTGGTGCCCTTTTTAAGATCTCCCTCCAGATCTTAATAATAATAATAATAATAGTTGGCGCAACAGGTCTGTAGGGACCCTGGGCCTAGCCTCTCGCAACCATTAGTTTTGTGGGTTTTTAATTTTTGGATAACGAATGGAAGGGATCTACAATTTTATGCCGATTCCAAACGGCCGATTGAGAAGCTCTTTCAAGACAGTTAAACTCTCGGATGTTTGTCAGACGTTCGCGAGAGCAGTGAACAAAACCCTGAGTTGGAATTTGGATTTTTGCGGGATTCGAACCTGGGACCCCTCGCTTAGTAGTCCAACACACTAACCACTAAAACACTGCGCCTACCCCTCCGGATCTTACAGTCATTTAATTCAAAGGCTGATCAGTTAGTCATGTTGCGGACCAGCCTTTGAGTGTTGTACGTTGTACTACCACCAACTCAATCCAAAAAGAGGTGGCATTCCCTCAAACGACTTCATTGCTTTTTTCGTTTAACCTTTCTTTTCCAGGCACTTAAAAGCGCTCATCGTCAATCGGGTAGGTCTATTTTTCCCCAATTAAAAGCCATTCTCATTTGAGTAGGTATTCCTCGCTTACCGTTGCCATGTTTCCATGTTGTCAATTGTCATCTCATTCAACTCCCATTGATATCAATTCCATTTTTATTCCCGTGTCATCTTATAAGTCGAATTTAATTACGATCCACTCCCTACAGTACAACGACATATTTGTATCCTCCTTATGCCATCAACACGTTCCCACTTCAGCGCAAGCGACACACTAACGAAGCACAACACATGAACACAGAACACACTCGACGCGGATAGACAGTAAAAGTAGTAGCACTAGCGCCATGGCGAAATCAATGGAAACACAATAAGAAGAAAAATAACATTGTTGTCGTTTTTATGCGAAACAATCAACGGAAATTCGCACAAAATAAACGAAGAGAAATAAATACCATGCGACAAGACGCAACCGCCATCACTATCCCATCCCCGTTCGCTCCGGTCGCTTTGGCAAAATAATAATAACGAGTACCTATAGGGTTTGATTGTTTCATGTGTCGGGGTCGGGGGTCGAGAGTCGGGACCCCCATATACCACATTGTTGTTATTGTTGCCCCTGGCGCCTAGCCTATACCCACACTAACAACAAAGAAACCACGCAAGGGGCAGCCAACAGCCACCATCCACACTTCCCATTCTTTGTTGATATTCGTTTTTTTTTTTTTCCATTTATGACATTTTTCGCTCTCGTCATTCTGCATTCTGTTTGTCGTTGTTCTTTTTTTCGGCAGTCATAAAAAGGTGATGGTGGTACGGTTATGATATCAGCCTGCATGAGAGGATAACGCTATAAAAAAAACACACACAAGCAGGAAAAAAAAACAGGAGACTCACTCAATACGGTCCAAATCCAATTTCTTCTTCGGTCACGTCCAAATCTAATTTTCTACTCCCCTTTCAATGGACCCGGGAAAGGATGCATGACATGATTTCATTCAGTGTTGCCGAACGAAAGAAAAATAAGACAAGTGAAAAACAAAGGACACTTCTTATCTCGACGAGTGATGTCTTAGACGCCTTCCGGCGACATATAATTTTTTTTTCTTCCAGAATCAGTATGGCAATGGTCTTATTATCTTGTGTCGGCTTTTTTCCGCAGCTGAAATTTTTACTGGTCAAAGGACAAAAAATTACTGCGCCCTTAGGTGATTGGTGTGTGTTTGGTGTATTTGTCATTCTCGTACTCGTTCCTTTGGCTTCATTTGGAGTAGGTACTTAACGAAGACAATACTAAATATTGTGATAAATTTTAATTAGCGCAACGAAATATGTTTTGTCGCGCTGGAAGAAAAAAAAAACAAAACGTTTTATGGTCGGTTGGATAGGAGACCAAGGCACAAGACCATTGTTTGCACACGCAAAATACCCGTATATTGGGAGAATGGCAATAGCTACTGAAGCGTAGCCAACTGGCGGAGTGTCGGCGGTCGTTAACTTAATTATTTTGTTGTTTGTGTTGGTAGGTATGTGGTTTTCGTATTATAAGTACTTATGAAAAAGTGAAAGGAACTATGTCGAAATGGGGAACGAAACAAGTCGATTAAGATAAATTCCTATTGAAGCGGGCTCGCTTCCCTTTTTTTTTTTCCACTAACTGAGGTGAATTTTGTAGGTACATATATGTACGAACAAAAATTGTTGATAAAGGATGTGATTTCTTGTCTAAACCCCTCTATAGGCAATTTGAAACTCTAAAGCTAAAACAGCACATTGCACCAAAACTTTCTCAGGTTGCAGTCAGTTCTGTGCTTGAATTTTTTTAGTCTGATTGTAGGCAGCTAAAAAGGCCTTCAAGAAGCCAGCTCAAAACATGAATCCTAAGTGACGTCGTAGCGGTTGTCATGTGTGCATTGGATGATGCGTTCTTGGGGCTTGCGTGTTGTAGGGAAGAATAAGTTTTCTTGGACTGAAATCTATTTGTCTATTTATACAAAAAGCCTCAATAACCCTGTCAGAATAAACAAAGAATTATGTGCTGGGCTAAATTTATGTCCTTATAGTCACTTCGCCCAACACTAAAGCACTTATTTTTCCGGCAATTTCTAGTAATCCAGCAAAATCTACCATCAACACGGGACATTCGTGTTAACCCTATGGTGGCATAAAGACGTGGTAAACATGTCCATGTCCTATAAGCAGACACAATTCCCAGGTATGCTCCGAGTCGCATACTCCCCCGCCAGACAATCATTGGATACAATTTAGCATGTATCACACGTGATATAAGGACGATTCACGTCCGAGATCTATACCTGGAGGAGCACTACTTCTGTTGCATGCTTCAATCAGCTTTGTCTTCTATGGTCTATATATAGTTACCTGGTTGTGGATATCCTGTTGTATACAAATGCACGCCACCTTCGGGCACTTCTAATCCGCCTCCAGCTCACATACATGACAGTACAAAGTACATATGGGGGACAATTTACGAATCCGCTGACTCGGGGGGACGAAGGTTTGGGCTACTCCTTTTCGCACACGTGATAGGAATAATCGAAAGCCATCCCCGCAGACGACATGGCAGTGGACATGGACATACGACAGCCACATACAGGACGCCAAGGAAAAGGAACAAACACACACACAGAAGTTGTTGAGAAAGAGATATTCAAAGTTTTGCCCTGAATTACAATTTGATTGCTTGGCCGAGGGAACAAGAACCAGGTCGGGTTCGGTTGGGTCGTTGTCATTGTTATTGTTGGTACAGAGGCGACTTCAGTCGGATTCACGTAGTTTTCGTCGTTGTCTATGGGGCAACTTCCGGTTATTATCTTCTTTCCTATAAATTGAAGGAGTACAAGGAGATTTTATTTTTTTCCAACACTTTTTCCACTTCAATCTCAAGGCAGCAATGAGCCACTGAATGATAGGGAATCCGAAAACGAGGTAACTCTTCCGAAATTAAGTGAAATGCATAGAAGGCAGGAAGAGCCGGAAAAGCGACGGTTAAAGAAGAAGAGAAGAAAATGCAGTCACATAAAACTGAATCGCTGATAAAAGTTTTCACCATTCACCCTGAAGGGACGACGATGCATACCTACGGTTGGCAAATTCATTGCATTAGAGCGACAACGAAGGATGAATGCCAGGGATCTTTAATTTTTATAAAGTCACAAAGTCGTGCTGTCGTATAGCTACCCTATTGAGGCGCAGACAATTTTGTGAATTTTTTTTTCAATGCAATTGTGTCTTCTTCTAGAGCTTTTGGAGTGCCTCTAGGGACACTAACACTCATTTGTAGGAGGTAGCGATCTGAAAAATTAAGTATATAATTTTCAAGGAGTTGGCTCTTTTTGCGCTGGCTTTTGTCACGAATGACAGGGCCAAACGTTTGGGTAATGCAGTTTGGATGGATTAAAGCATTTTCGTCGTCTATTGGCAGATGGCATCGTTTGCGTATGGCCGCAGGGAACTCCCAAATGAAAGTGTATTGATATAGAAGAGGGAAGAACGGAAGAGAAAATAAGAAACTGGCCAAATTTCGCCTACAACATGAACCGTGATTTAGTAGGAGACTTATTTTTAATGTTGGCGGCCTACAAATCGGAGTGGCACCCCAGTTTCTTTTCGATTAATAACTTATTTACGCCATTTGACAGAAAAATTGTATTTACAGGCCTTTTGTAGGATGTATAATTCTCTACAACTTTTGTGTCAATAACTTTTTGCCCACCATTGACACTTTTCGGCAATCAATAACGAGCCCAGCTTTAAAAATCTATCGATTTAATTTAAACCCCGAAATAAATGAAAATAAATAGTTGGAGCAACAGGTCCGTAGGACCCTAGGCCTAGTTTCTCCCAACCATTCCTTTTGTGTGAGATTTAATTTTTGGAACGAATGAAAGGGATCTATGAAAAAACACTGAGTTGGAATTTGAGTTTTTGTGGGATTCGAACCTGGGACCCCTCGCATAGTAGTCCAACACACTAACCACTAAGCCACTACACCTACAAACCCCGGAAATACGTCAACAAATTATCGATCGACATAGTCATACACAAACGGATGACACGCAAAGTTTAGGATAAGCAACGTCTGCTTGTTGCGAGTCTTTGCGGTTCCATGTAGAACACTCAGGAGTACATTTAAGTACCGATATCCATTACACCGCAAAGCTATGCCAACACATTTACTAAATCACACAAAAACGACCTCGGTCATATTGGTTTTCGACAAAAGTTCCCCAACAGCCAACAGCTTACACCAACATATTGCTTGTTGGTGCTTAACTTTTAGAGTTCAATCCGGCAACGCTTACCGGACATTTCTGCCATCTCCTCTCACAAAAGAAAATATCTCCTTTAACCGACCGGAAACTCATTTCACAGTTAGGGTATGTGTGCCACCATCGGTGAACTATACTACGAACGATATCGGTGTAGGTACTATGTGGCACCTTCTCCAAAAGTAGCATTAAGGTAATACGATGATTTTTGCACACAATAAAGTTCCATTTAAATTGTTTCGAGTTATTAGCAGAAGCTTGAGAGGATATCCCTTTTGCACTTCGTAATCCATATAGGGGTGCAGATGACCGTCGAGATTGTTGAGTGGAAATTGGTCAAATCCTTATTCGAAAAGGACTAAGAGTCCTTCGATGAGAATCGATATTATAGTACAGCATCACCACCAAGGGTGAGAACATTTTTAGCTGCTTATCAAGGAAACAGTATCGAAATTGCTTAAAGTATCATCTCAATGTGATAGTTGAGGGGAACGGTAGTTGGGCGGGTTGGAGCTTTGGATTTTGTCCTTATACAAAGTTGTTTCTAATCTTTTTCGTTTGTGGATGTTTTCCTGCCATTAGTTTGAGATGTTTCCTATCGAACGGGGAAAGTATTGAGATTTTGGGTTATGTTGCTATATTTGTGCAGAAGGTTTGTATCAAAATAGTTAAACGTTGCAAATGGGCTTATGAATTCCTTTGCTGTGAGGGTTTTAAGTCGAGGATTAAGTTTTCGTTCCGGATTTGTGAACCCAACAAGCTATTTATAAGAAATTGATATCAAGTAGCTGCGGTCTGGTGATTGCTTAAACGATCCTTGAGCAATGTTTTGGAGGCGATTAAAGTCTTGATTGAGGATGACTTAGCATAGGCTGTATGTGGTGCTTGTGGATAGTCTAGTCAGAGGTAATGGACGTCAGAATGTCGATTCTCTGTATTTTGTATCTGACTTCTTACTAACTTATTTATCTCACTACAAGTTTTGAATTTTATGTCTCGAATATTAACTTTCTTCAAACGATCAAAGATCAATCCTGATTAGTTTGTCTGCTTTTCATCGGAAAAACCTAAAACCCAAAGATGTATACAGAAAATGAAAGAAAAAACAAATTGTAATACGCAAAATTTTAATTCTCTGCAAATTTTCAAAAATATCGACTGCGTAAATGAATTTCCCAAGCGGGAAGCTTCTACTTCTCCGAAGAAAGCGGTTTATGACTCAATGGTAAAAATACCTTAATCGCATCTTCCAAACTAGTTTCAAGAGACGTGACAAAAATAAATGGGGCGCTCTCTGTGCAGACCAGGATTGAAATATTCCGGTGAAGGCCGACAACAAAGATCTACCCTCTTGAAAATCAAGAACATTGAAAGTCTTACTTGAGCAACCTTCGTCAATGGTTGCCTATCGAAAGTTCAACTGGTAAAGACAATAGACTGTAAAGTTTTTGTTATTATAATCGGACCTAGCGAGGCATCCGTCGGAACAGAAAATTCTCCGTTTTTTTCCGATTCGGAGAATTTTTGCCGCGAGGTACCTACCTATTCTTTGGAAATACAGTTCGGAGAATTGTTCCGATAAAAATGTCAAGCAAAAAATACCACTTCCGTTTTGACACATTGCCTTGTAATAAACAGACGGGTCTTTAAAAAATTATGATGAGGTGTCGGATAAGGGAGCAACTTAACCACACCGAAATAATCAGCAGAGTTTCAGAAATTAGTTGCCAAAGAAGATTTGAAGTCTACCTATTCTTCAACTGAAAACTGGTCGTATTTTCAGTTGAATTCGAGGTTTTCACTAATTATTGTCAAATTCCAACCTTCACGTTAAATATTTTGTGGGTCACAAGGGTTAATTTTACATTTTAAAAATAGGTAGGTGAACATGAAACAGGTATGATTATTAGAATCGCTCATTCAGTTTTCCACAAAGCAGCCGACTAGTGGAGGATTCTGCATTTTATTTTGACCATGCTGACTTAACAAGCACGAAGGCATTCTCTTCAGCAAAGTTAAAAAGCCTTTTGCGATCGATGCTTTATAAATTTATATAACGAACTTTTTGTTTGTTTTCCGATTTTTTTGTTTAGCAGACCTTCACTCCATTGGTTGTCGAATTATCTATGGAAACTTGCTAAAAATGTAGCTCGGGTAGATTCATGTAGGTATGTATATTGTATACAAATTAAGTACTTATAACAGCCTTTGTATTATTTTGACTGTCGGAGAACAAGACAAAAAAAAAACAGATGCTTTTAGGATTCCTCGTTGAAAACGGTGGACTCGAAACTTAGTTACCTTTAGTTGACTTGGTTATGGCAGCTTTGACCACCCAACACTGTAGGTACATGTACATATTGTACAATGACCGCAATATTTGTTGCGATCCTTCTTTATATTAAATCCAGTTTGAGAAAAACGCAGATATACCTCCAAGAAATTGTTAATTTGTAGCTATAGGTAGTTCAATTTTAAAATAATATTATGTTTGGGAAAATTTAAGTTTTAATATTGATTTTCAACCCACTTCTACCAGTACCATTTAGTAGTCCTTCCAAAGATTGCAATCGGCATCATTTTATTAAAGCCCAACAGAAATTACCTTTTACAAATCGAAATATTTATCTGATTTGCGGCTATACGTTTTCAGTTCAAGTTTGGGTTAATTTTTGTTTTGCTCTTTGTTACTAAAATAGGTTAATCCCTCCTTCAATTGACAGCCTTGGAGAAGATTGCGCTGCGAATTTGTAGACATCCCGATTAAATCATTTCTCGTGACCTTATTCGAAATGATAAATTTATAAACGCTGACGACAGAAAGTCCTTGAGTATAGTCCGGTGCCGGCAATCAGGTGAAGGTTGGTATTGTGTGGGGCTTTTAGTCTAAGAATTGATTTGGATTTTTTTTTTTTGCCAAGTATTCCCAAGTGAGGTAGTTCAATGTTTGCCATTTCTTCTTATAGTTAATAAATCACAACATTCAAAGCCGAGATGTCCCAATTAGATTACAGAAAGTAGATAAGAAGAAGTTGTACAGAAGGTAACACAATAAGAAAGTTTAAAATTTAACATTACTCAATTATCAAAAGCATATGCAAAACAACACAAAGTCAGTGATGTGGAGATGTTTTTAATAACTGGTAATCAGGTGAAATCAATTTTACAGTCCTTAGATTAAACATTAAAAAACCTTGTGTATTATTTAGTATTTTCATAATACGCACCTAGCATTTATATATTATGCAGGCTAATACCTCTTTCTCACACAAGTTTGGAAAAATCCTATCATCAACTCCTTATGTTGTCACCACTCTCTAATTATCTTCTCTTTTCATAGCAAAACTTAAAATGGGTTTTTAAAATACGCACAGATTTTTGAAGCATATTTCTTTGCAGCCAATAGAAAGCCACACAGACTATTTCGGGCTAAAAATTGAAGTCGTATACCTTCGCAATTCGAATCGCTTTATCTCATTAAGGAAAATGCAATCAACATGATCATCGACAAGGTAGTCCTTTCACTTGCGCAATGGGTTTGTGGCATAGTTTCGAATCGGTCTGAAAATATATTACGAAACGTATGATGATTCCATTCCAATATTGTCAAACGCTCTAGTGACATTCCGTTGATTTTTGCAATTAATGTCATCAGCATTATATAGGCAAGCAATTGCAGAGTCTTTTCAGAAGCTGAGGCTTATGGTGTTCACTTTTGCTTCTTCTAAAGAATGTTATACAGTGGATGTCGCTTAAAACGTCAAATTTCCTATCATTTGGTTAGTTTCATTATATTTTAAGCTATTCTACCGTCGGATATAACGTCGTCATATATAAGGACATGTCTGTTATAACGACCAATTTTTAGAAAAATATTTATTATTGTCGTCGCGTATAGCTTGTAATTCTTGTAATTTTACAAAGGAACAGGATAACGGTTTGTGCAACTGTGCCCTACCTACATTATGTTTCTGTTGAATATTATGGCATTTTATTTGATGTGTCGCCGGGACAACTGCTTTAAGATTACCTGTGGTTAACGCGTCTTCAGTAAAAAGATTTGCATTTTATGTGGCTGCAGTGGGTTATTAAGGAGGAATTTTTCTGTAGAGGAAAAGGCGGAAATTACCTTCCGTATCCACAATATGGAAAAAATTGTGAAAAAAAAAACAAACAAAAATTTATATTTTTCCGAAACTCTAAAATAAAATAAAAATTAATGTGAATTAATTTAATTTATAAACAAAATGAATTGCTTTCGTTTTTAAATGTTTTTTTTTATTTATTTTTTTTTCCTGAATATTTGAGGAAGAGGCAGTCGGATATAGCGACCGCCGGTTATAACGACTTATTTCCTCGGTCCCTTCACCGTCGTTATAACCGACTTCTACTGCATAATTTATTAACAAAAATAGTTGCCATTATTAAATCGCACCCCAGACAGCTTTCACAGTTATCCGTTCGTGTTTTTGCTTTTTAAAGAGGACATGACTGCCTACACCCACTCCAAGTGACACTATGACAGAAAATATAGCCATCAGCTTACAAAACACTTTCCAACCTAATGATCTTAATTTATAACTGAGAGACTGATTCTCATATCGCAAAAGAGTAATTATAAGAAGCAAATGCTTTTTACTTTATTCAAGGTTCTTTGTTCGTCTCACGTGAGTGTCCTTCAATAAAAAATGTGAAACGATTTTTTCGCTTTGTTTTGCAAAAGCCAAATTCCAATTTATGCACATTATTACACAAAAATACATTTGATCAGAAATTAGTCTCGTGTTCGTTTTTATCATTTTTACATATCGCAAGAATATCCTTTTTCACATAGTTAAACCAGATATACAAATAAAGTAAACACTAAAAGCCAAACGAAAGAATATCGCTCAAGATATAGCATAAAGGTTACCGAGCAAAGGGCGGGTGATAATCGTATTATAAGTAGAGTAAGGACTTGAGAGTTTACGATAAAAAAAAAAAAAAAATCACAAACACCCAACAAAACCTGAGGGATGCTGTGTATCTTTATTATATCTCATTCTTCTGCTCTGTTCTAACTCTGTGTGCGGTGGTCCTCTAAAGAAAGGTACCTATTGAATTTCAATACGTTTTTATTTAACTAAGGAACCCGAGAAGCAAAAACCGACTTGTAAATTTATATGAAAAGTATACATTTTCTTCAAAGGATCATCATCTCATCGAGTGTTGTTATTTTTTCTTTTTTCGGTCCTCTACCCATTCAGACGAATCTCAGAATGTGTAATTGAAACCATGCTTTTGTAATCTCGAAGGATACTGTGTTGTGAGTTTGATTTTATGCCCAGAGATAAAAAGGGAAAGTGGGTGTGCGATTTATTAACAAATTGAAGTCGTAAATATTTTTTAACGAATATGCCGCTCCCTTGGTTGATGATCATTTACATTTTTTTTTTTTTTTCGTTTTTCTTATGCCAATGAAATGTTTTTGTGAATGAAAATATTTGTAAAAAATATTAACTAGAACTTTGGCATTGCAAAGCGTTAGGGCTCACATTATTATTTTTTTGAGGGCATGGTATTGGATGGTAGTTTAATCCTCCAACTCGTATAAATTCATGGAATTAAAAAAACTGCTTTTGGCGATTTGAAATGATTTGGAATCCATTGTGAGCTTAACTTTCTCTTTTAAATATGATTTCATCGTTGCCTGAATTTGAGCTAGTTTTGAGAAAGTATTTTTGTTAACAGGCACAAATGATACAACGTTCTACGAACTACAAACGACAACTTTACTTTGAACTTACAGTGCGAAGGCCCTGGTTTTGATTTTATATTAGATTTAAAATTAACTCCTGGGAACTGCTAAGCTTCGTTGGCCTAAATAACAATTTTGAAAAAAAACTACAGTAGATCAAAGTTTCGATCAGGCTGAACAATTTTTCCAATTTTGCAGTCTTAGTGCTCCAACAGATATACAAAGCTTTTGGCAAAATGAGACTAAGATTGAAGCTTTAGTGAAACTCCATCACTTGGTTCGTCTTTTGGTCCCAAAAAAATTAAGAAGGACCTTTTGAAACGCCAGCATGTTTAATCCGTTCAAACATAAATCTTTACAAAGCTTCCACTCAGAAAAAAAAAAATAATTGGGAACGATTAAACGCCTCTCTACAGAACCACGAGACTCTGAGGTTTAGTCCAGGCAACTTCGATAAAGTATTTTTCGAGTCCAAGCAATTTACCCGCACACCTTATAGCTTATGGGAATAATGGGTTCCTGTTGCTGATGCTGCGTAATATTGCTTCCATACCACAGACTATAGATTGGATGAGATTCATCAATGATATGGTAAGGGCCGGATGAAGGTAGCTTTTTCTACTCGGCTTACCAAATTTATCCTTACAACCACAAAAATTTCAAACCGAAATTGATATTACCCGTTTCGGACCCGAACCTTTTTCACATACGATTGTTTTCACTAATACAAAAAAATGGGTTTTAAAGGAAACTCATCGTTTTCTAACAAATTAAAAGTACATCATTTGAAGTTAAAACAACAACAAAAGAATCAAAAATAAATAAAAATGATGAAATAATTTATATATTTATTTTGATTTCGTTTATTCACAATTGATATACATTTTTCTTTTTATATTCGTAATTTTATTTAACTACCTAGATCTTATTTGTAACATTAGAGATCGAGTCTATTAGAATTTATAATTTAATTTGTGAATTTGTGGATTCTCCTTTTACAGCATTCATTTCTATTCTTAAAATGTACTTAAACATTAATTATACTGAAGATTATTCACTTTATACATTTATACAAAAAAGAGATCTTACCATTTCTAACTTAATTCAATTATATTAGTTTTCTTTATACACAGAAGACAATTTTATATAGTGTTTTAGAATTTAAAAAATTACGTTTGTGTGCTAAAAATAATATTATAGACAATGTACAAGAATTTAGCAACACTGCAAATGCAATAATTATTTGAAATGTGTGTAGTTAATTTTTGATTTGTTTAATTTTAAAAATGCATTTTTGGTATCCTTTATTCAGCAATCGATGCTAAACTGTTTGCTTTAACATTTTGGCCAATCATATCTTACACATAAGAATATTTATTTAAAATGTACACTTAAAAATAAGGAGTGATGGGTGTTTTATTTTAATAATTTTTTTTTTTTTTCGGAATAAAGCTTAAGGACTTACATGAGCTGTGCACTTTAATGAGGACTTAATGGAGCTATCTTTGGGATAGCGTTCTTATGAAATGTAAATGAATTCGTTGATATCGTGTTAAACTAAGCGCACATGTAACTAATGTGAGTACGAGCACTACACTGGGCAAGCATTTGATGTCCGTTCTACTGGCTGCATTTGGTTGAATGAAAAACGATAAAAGTTTTGTAACAAATAATTCCCGGAATGACATACCTTGGACTGGATCGGCCCGTGAATTGCTCGCGTAGACTGTTTCCCGCGACTCGAGAACGGGTGCCTTTTGGGGGCGATCTCCCTCGACGGACTCTTCGTTGCTGCGCCAGTAGATTGCCGAGATCCGTGCAACGCACTGAAAATGAAAGTAAATGTTATTTTAAGGGGGAAAAATACTGCTTGTTCAGAAACATTCGAACTTCAAGGTCAATTAATTTGAGGATGGTACGCCTTTTCTTTGATTTTTTTTAACGCAACTATATCTAAACAAGACACTACCGGCCAGGCGCCCAGAGGTGTCATATAATCAATAAGTTTAGCTCAAGGCGATTCCTTGGCTAGTTTGGATAAGCTGACAAATATGTGTAATGTAATTTTGAAACCGAAATAAATACAGCAGTGAAAAACTTAAAAACTAAGAAGGAATTTCCGAGACCACACAAGCTATTAAGCTGTGATTTTTGAGTCCCCAACGGACGCTGCCCAGAGTTGAGTGACAAAAAATGTTCTACGTTGGCCTAGCCCACAACCCACATCCTCATAGCCGATGTTTCTAAATAAAGCTCACCTTCAATTTCATGTCACCGTTTCGGAAATGATGCAGCTCCACCCGGAACTGCAGCCCTAATACTGAAGTTTCCAATGCCTCGCGTCCAGATAATATTTTCTCGTATCCCCGCACCATAGATGGTTCCGCTTCCTCGCCATTGACATACCATGTCAACTGAACCGCAGGTTTCGATCGTCCCGACGTACAATTAATTCGCACCCAATCGCCAATTTGATATCGTGGCCTTCCGCCAGTCATAACAGGTCCTTTATCAGGAAGATCTGTAAGTAGAAAAAAAGCCAATGGCCAAAGCAATCAGTAAATTGAAAGCACTTAAGCTCGAAATAGGAATGCAAAACTAATTCATATGTAAATTTGTTCCTCCATATATCTACCGTCGAGTCCTTTGAATTCTATACAATAAAAAGGACCAAAAGAGTACAGCCCTACTAGCAGAAAAACGCACCAATTAGTAGTTTGGTGCAGGATTCTCTTTTATGCTCAAACATTTTCCATTTCCATTCCCCATACTATTTGCACTCATTTCGCCCAAGCACACAGCCGTCTGATCCTGTATGGGCAAAAAAAAAATCCACATAACAGCAATGGAAAAAGGTTTAGACATTCGTTCCTAAAACAAAAAAAAAAAAACGCTGAATAACACTAGAGAACTAAACTGGATGTCCACCTACATCGAAGCAACAAAATTCAAAAGCCAAAAGGGAGCACATTGTTCACAATCCAGAGGTGGAAAATAAAAGAACAAGGATAGAGCGGAGATGTAAATTTCATGCATGCATATTGCATATTCCTCCAGTGTTCGCCGATAGCAATTGTGTTTGTTTAGAAGCGCGAAATACGGCGAATAACCCTCAGTATGCCGGTGTCCTGATAATAGACGCGATGGTATTTATTATTCGACCACAGCTATCCAAAGGGGGGAGGGTGCACAAAAGGCAAATCATACGCCATGGCCAGCTAATTGCAACACAGCTGACTTGAGTTATAATTTAGAGCGCTCCGGTTCGAGTGGGTGGCCATTGTTTATCAGCAAGTGACAATCCTTGGGGAATGTATGCTTCCCTCTTAAGGTAGGTACATCCCGCTTTAGGGATTGATAATAATTTCTTGTTTTTATTTTCCAGGGTTGGACTCAAATTAGTCCTTCAAGTGTTCTGCTCATTATCCTTTTTATTGAAAAAACGAAAGGCAAGAAAGGGATGGATAACAGTAAAGATACAAGAGCTTTGAAGATATGAAAAAGGGTCTTGCCCCTGAGGTGGATGGCAATCAAAAAGTTTTACAATAAAGGCGGTGGCGTCTGCGGCGGCATCTTCGTACTCAATGTGGAAGGACTTCCGTTTGAAGTTGATGACGAAAAGCCATATTTCATCGAAAATGTGGAAAAAAAAAACATTGGCCTTTGCCATTCGACCCTTGGGTACGGTCTTTGTTTTTATAATGAACCTCAACCGGAACTTTTACATCCCACGAGGTAACAAGTGCGGAACTGTGCGGGTGAGAAGGAAGATATTTTTTCTAATCATTTTTCAATTAATGTCTGCGTGAGCGATGAACATGATTGCGATGTTTATGCGATCGTTAATGACTTTTGTCAGGTGCTTTAGGTGGGGAAGTACTCCCGACTGTTTGGGTAGTAATTTTTGATATGGCGGCTACCTACTCATAGTGGCGAAGGTTTATTTATTAAAGTTTGTATAATGGCGCCCAACGTGGCGCCCGGTTAGGGTGAGTCGGAGTCGTACGAAAGTAGACTTGACATCCAAAAATAATCAATGCAGAGTTTTTCGCGTTTTGACACTAAAAGAGTTTCTCCGAAAGATTCAGAAGTTTCGCAGGTCCTCCAGAGAGCAGAGACGATTTAGCAGACGTTAAAAACATACTTATAGTTGATCGCAAAAAATTCAAAAATAACAAAATCCCTCATAAACGCTTTGGCCTATTTTGCACTATCTCGGCATACATTTGTATCTAAAAGGCAGGGCTTGACACAGGACCATTAAATACTTTCTTCGACAAACACTGCGAGTGGTTTTCTGTATTTGCTTCTATTTAATGATCCCACTGGTCCCAAACTTAAAAGGGCTATAAGTTGCACAGATTTTCTACAATTAGACAACATGCTTTGAGTTGTATTTATCGTCCTTACCTTTCAGATTTTAAAAGCTATTTTTAGCTAAAAAAAAAGTCGTTTTTGTAGACAACTTAGTATAAGTTCCGGCATTTTAAGGTCTAGTGAGAGATGCACTCGTCACCTGTTTTAGCTAAGCTTATTAAACAACGCATGGGCACTGCGCTGCAGTGCTGCTTCTGAAAAATTTCAAAAAGGGGAATGAAAGGGGCCCGACCCAAAAAAAGGGTCTACAACATAAAATACAACATAAAATACTAAACAAATAAACAAAGACATTTATTTTTAACAAAAAACTAATTTATTCATCACGAAACACTTCTTTTATTTATGTTTGCATTCTCTTTCGGTCAATAAAAATTAAAGTCTTACTTAAACTGAAAAAGAGGCCATTTTCAGAATTTTTCAAAAAGTGGGGGCCAAGGGTCCTGTGCCTCTAAAAATATCCATTTTACAACGGTGCTGCGTGGTAACCGATCCTATTACTCTTGTTCAGGTATCGAAAGGCAGCCCGCAAAAACTGATTCCAACGACCATAAGTCGATTTTGAAAAACGGCTGACTATGAGGTTTTTTTTAATTTTGTTTTTGCAAAGATCAATGTCACTTAAGTTCATTTACACAAGACCACATCAACTGCGATTTTTATTAAGCGTTATTTCTTAACCACACGTATATAGTAAAACTCATCAGTACCGGAGACATAAAGTCGCGCAAAAATAATAAACAATCATACTTAAGGCTTCATTTGGTAAATAGCTTAAAGACTTTCGTCACGCGTAATCTCCTTTAGGGGAAATGAATATCCGCACTTGTTTTCACATTTCGGGAATAAGCTATTTTTACTATTTTTAGAACTATATACACCGCAAACATAGACTTGCTTTGTTTTTACCCCATATGCCACCTACCCAGTGATAGCATTATGACACAAAACTGACAGCATTGCCATTACCGTTAATGATAAATGACAGTAAATATATTAAAGGGAAAAATTATTTCGACTTACATACAACCACGAGATCTCCGTGCTCAGTGACAGTTTGAAATGATGGCGCTTCCCCAGAAACTTCGCACCGGAAACGACCTGTCGACGACAAGTTGACGTTCTTTAGTGTCACCATCGCATCGGTAGAGTTGGGCAACTGTCCATAAAATAGAATAGAGAAAAAAACAAATTTAATTCATGACTATGATATTGTCAATGACGCATACATGAGTCCCACACACACACACGCATTTAGGTACAATCCATTTAGTAATAATTTTAAATCATGATTGAGTGGGTTAATCAATATCATTAAGCGTATAACGATCGAAACTGCACAATCAATCACAGTTACTAAATGTAATGGGATGTACATAAATGTATGGGATTTCACATACAAACAAAACTAAGAAGAAGTGAAAAGTGCAATTTATTACACAAGGCTACATTGAAACACGATGGAAAATCCATTACAACTCTCAGCACAACACCCCTTCCACGGAAGGGATGGATTTTCAGAATTTTCTACCATGGGAATGTGAGCATATACTTACATCAACCGTTACACCTGGCAGCAGAAAAGTCTGGGATGGTGGCATATCCCTCGGTACGTATCGATAAAACTCATTGCCATCCTTGTACCATTTCACAGAGTATAGCACATCGCCGTCCAGGTCGTACAGGCACTCAAGTTGCGCATCAAGTCCTTTTACCACGTAATTTGGTATCCGTACTTCGACTAGTCGTAAACTGTATGTGTAATCTGTTGAAAAATAGAGTAAAATATTGGGCAGCGTTAGATTTGTATATACGAGAGAAGCGAAAGAAGGACGTTTGAAAAATTTAAGAAAATTAATGGAAATACCTAACCCGGTGTGGAACGTTAACTCTAAATAGATGGAATCATTGAGATAAATGTTGGGAAGGGGTGGGTTTCGGGTTGGATTGGAGTGTGTGCATGTTAAATGTTATTTGGACTGTGGTGAGCAATTGCAGGACGTTTTTCGTGAATTCTTCATGAAGTTGGAAATACCTTATGATTTATCTTGCAGTTTAGGACTGCCTCTCAAGGGGTGATGCTTCGTTCAAAGGTCGTTCACCCGCAGGTATTGTAGAAGAAAACAACTCAGTTATTGCTTACTGCGCATCTAAGGCAAGTCCTCATAATCGAAAACTTTACTGCCGTCCAAATATTGTCTCTATGCGGTTGAAAAATACGAAAAGCAAACCGGCCAGCAGAGAAAAGGGCATAGGTACGTCTTCTAGGTTCATGATAGCCAGATATAAAGCCAAATAATGACAGTACAGAAAACAGAACAGACTGATGGTGATCTTGTACATCAGACTCATAAGGCGTTTTTTATTATGCCCACGTGATCTATACAGACCATTAATTTACATGGTTTACAACAACAGCCTGATCTCGTAATATTGTTGCAAACCGTAGAAATCAATTATCTATACCTATAGACCATCGGATCATAATAAAAATGGCCTATATAAGGGTGATTTTTTAGCTGGTTTGGTTTTGGCAACACTGGTTTTGACAGCTGACGTGTGTTTAGTACCTTTTGTCACTGTCAAACAGCTTCAGTTTGGTTTGCAATTTAACCATGGATCGTCTTACAAATGAACAACGCTTGCAAATTATTGAATTTTACTATCAAAATTCGTGCTCGGTTCGAAATGTTCATTTTCGCTTTTTTATCGAAAAATTGTGTTCAGCGATGAGGCTCATTTTTGGTTGAATGGGTACGTAAATAAGAAAAAATTGCCGCATTTGGAGTGAAGATCAGCCAGAAGCATTGCAACAGCTACCAATGCATCCCGAAAAAGCCACTGTTTGGTGCGGTTTATGGGCCGGCGGCATTATTGGGCCATATTTCTTCAAAGATGATGCGAATCGCAGCGTTACTGTCAATGGTGAACGCTACCGAGCGATGATAACAAACTTTTTTTTGCCCGAAATGGAAGTTCTTGACTTGCATGATATGTGGTTTCAACAAGACGGTGCCACATGCCACACAGCACGCGAAACAATGGCGCAATTGCGAGGCGAGTTTGGTGAACAGTTAATTTCACGTTTCGGGCCGGTCAATTGGCCGCCTAGATCGTGCGATTTGACACCATTAGACTATTTTTTGTGGGGGTATGTCAAGGCTAATATGTATAGGGACAAGCCCGCTTCAATTGACGCACTGGAAGCCAACATCCATGCATTCATTCGTGAGATACCGGCCGATATGTGTGAAAGAGTATGCCAAAATTGGACTCAGCGGATGGGCTACCTGAGACGCAGCTCGGTCAACATTTGCATGAAATTATCTTTAAACATTAAATTGCAAGGTTCAAACTATCGATTCAAATAAATATTTCATTCATTTTTTCGAATTTTTTGTGTTTTTTTTTTTTTTTTTTAAGTTCTAAACCTCTTAAAAAATCACCCGTTAAAAGGGTAAATATGGCTACCATGTAAGAGGCATCTTGCTTCAATAAAAAATTCAAATAAAAGAAAACATTCAATCGTAAATTTTGAAAATGTATCTATTATAATCCATTTGAAGTGCAAGAAAACTTTCAAAGCTGAATGCATCCACTCGCGAACTACATCTCACCTCACGTGCTTAAGTTGCTCTTCTATACGTTTTTGTTTTGTACTGTCATCTGTCTCTCTTTCAGTTTTTTTTTTTTTCAAACCTAAATTCATTTTACTTAGTTGAATATTTATTTTTTTACTTTTTATTTTATTTTTTTTTTTCTCTTAAATAATGTACCTATGTACATAAATCATTTTGATGATTTTTCCAAATTTGTAGAAATAAAATAAAATATGAACCTATATGGTCATGTGTGGATCTAATGAAACTTATTTTAATTTCACATTTTTTAAACCCTGGTGTTCAAAAATAAAAGAAAAATGTTTTTCCCCCTTTTTGAACATTTGCCCCTCCCTAGAAAACTCACGATGTCCTCCTTTTCGTATTTTCTAATCTGGCAACCCTAATGTTAAGGATATCCTTGTTTTAAGTAAGCGTCTTTAATATGTGTAATTTTGTAAGCACAAACTTTGCACCATTAGATATATCAGTGAAAGGCTTCCAAGAACGGACCGCCACCGCCAGGCAACACAATAAAATTTCAATTCATGATCCGTATGATGTCAAAAAAATTTCAAAAAAATCACAAGTACACTTTAAATAGTCATACTTTGGCATTCTTCTACAGGAATGGCTTCAATCAAGTCGAGGGTATAATTTCGTCAAAAAATCCCGGTAGACATATTATGGAAAACATCTGGGTTACGATTTTTTTTTCAACTAATCATTTTACAGAACGATGGCTTTTCGATAACTTGTAGTCAAGAAGTAGATTTCAAGTAAAATACTCGGTGATTGGTGGATAGTTATTTTGAGACCAATCGCTTCTTATAGGCAACATTTTTTTTTTAAATTTTAACAAAAGGAATTCTATTAAAATAAATAAATAAATAGTTGCGTAAAGGTACCCCAAGCCTAGCTTCCCACAGCCAATCGTTTTCAGTATTTTTTTTATTTTTGGGTCGAATGGAAGGGAGCTCATATTTATTAAGTCCTTATCCGAGTCCTAACGGCTGAATAGATATGCTCCTTCATGACGTTTGTATACCTACTCTCGGTTGTTTGTCAGACTTTCTGAGCATCACTGCGCTTGCGACAAACAGTTATTTACAAGAGTCTCGGAGCTAAGTTCAACAGTGAACCTTTTTTTAAAAAGGAACTCATTGTGAAATGTTAATGACTCGTAAATTCAATACCATAATGACAATTGAACCTACAAAACTCACATCATTCCGAAAGGATATAGAACCACAAGTCGTCGGTTTGGAGTGCAAATTTTTTATGACAGCTTTACAAGAAAAACCTCAAACTAGAATGTGACAGAAATGAAGTTGCGGCCAATTTACTCGCCACAAGCTTTCGTAAAGTAAGCGACCACGAATCAACTGTGGTTTAAATTGCTGTTAAAAATAAAATAAAATAATCTAAAACAAGTTCTATCCAAACCAACAGTTGGTGAAGGAATTAAAGTGAAAATAAATGGTTTATCAGACGAAGCGTCTTCATTTCGCCTTTGTTCTATAATGAAAGCAAATGCGAATATAGTAGGATCATCCAACAAGTGGGTTCATGAAGTTGTCAAAAATAAATAAATACACGTCAGGTGGCGCCGGGATCTTGGGCTTTGCTTCTTGGTCCATGCTTTTTATTTATTTTTTTGCGACGAATTAAAGAGACCGCTGTACAGCAAATACACTTCTCGGTGTGAATAACCCACTGCTGACCTTTTTGGTAGTTCCAAGGTCTGTTTCTCGTATCCTTAAAAAAAAAACACTATCAGATTTATTTTTGTGAAAAAAAAGTCATAAATGACCGTCCTCCCTCAATTTGTAGGTGGCGCCGTCATTAAACACACACATTTGCCACTTCTTTCCCTAAAATTCACACCGCTTTCCATAACAAAGCGATAAAATCCACAATTCCTCATCAACGCACTAAAGACTCCACTGAACTAATTAATCAATCTATGCAACACTGGTGGCAATCTGCAGCCAAATGGTAGCCACATTAACAAAATAAAAAAAAACGCATATAAAGGGGCCTATAGCTTCCGGTCTGATTTATTTTTTTCACGAATAAAATGTGCAATCAATTTCAATATTCATTTCAGTTCACCAGAGCCACACGTAACAGGAAAAACTTAAACTACTCGTAGCATAATAGTTTGTAATCAATAACAATCACAAATGCAAAGCACAACATGTTAGGCACTATATCTATATACGGTTGCGTGTGTACAGGCAACGCAATTTGAAAATTTATTGGAAGCTTTTGATTTAATTGAATTTTACTCGACCCCTTTTGGCAACTGATTGAAATCGAACACCCACACGAACCCCCTCAGGGCTCAACCCACATTTATATGAAATCTCGCGTTGTTTGTCTAAATGGAAATCCTGCCATTAGGAATATAAACAGCTCATAAGCGCACATGCGATCGGTATGTGCAGTTTTGCCGCATCAACGTGATAATAAATTCTAGATTTGCATCCATGCGAAAAAACTACATGCGCCGCTTGCAGTTTGTGGAACTATAACGGTGGTGAAAGGACTATACCTCAGGCTGGGATAATAGAGTGTGTCCAATTGAAGCCAAAATGCATGCGTCGAGTATATGGATGCAGTCGATGTGAATTGATTTAAATGCCCGAGGGTAAATAAAGCACATCAGGAATCGATGATGGTGAATTATCGCTGGCCGATCCAAAGGAGGTGGGTGGGAATAAATCTGCAAGGAGAGAACTGTTGAAGAATTTCGATGTGATACTGAAGAACACTGCAATTCGCGGCGGTAATTGCAATCGCTTTAAGTATGGGACCTCATGTCGGTTGTAGCCATCGGAATTGGATGAAACGACAACTTGCTAAGTTGCTCCTGATTGAATAGATGCTTCGGTGACAATTGCATGCATTGTTACCATTGCTGGTCTAATTGCATAGCAAAGCTGAGCTCACTCTAACCAGTGAATACATTTTGAAGATCGAACAAATTTGTAACAGCTCTCAAAGTTTCCCTCGTTGGCTAAAGAGCTCAGCGCAGTCTGATTAGCAACAAATAATGTCCAAAATACGTGCGGCTTCAAACTAACTCACAGCAATTATATGCAATACATTATAGCGACCGCATAAATGAGTTATTCACTCGGGAAGAGCATTACTTATTTGTAAAGCAAACCCCAAACAGCTGATCACATCGACAGATGCCCCCGTGGCACTCTCTCTACTACATGAATAGCGGTAGTCTCCATATACGACTTAGTTGAAAACCCAAAGACGCTTTATTACATGCTCAAAGGATTGATTGCCCAGCAACAACATCACGACCTCGCTTCCTCGATTCGTGTTTGCACAGTGCCACGGGCATTTGCAATACATTTCCCCGAGTTGCGCCACATGGGTGGTGGGTATACGTTATTCCAATCGATGGGGTGGCAGGCAACAATATCAATGGAAATGTCGAGCAAATAAATGTGAGCACTGCCAATAAATTTCCGATTGTTTGCACAAAGTGTTACTTCTACCTTTATAGGGGGCGTTTGGTGGATGCGAACGCTGACGAGGTGCTAGAGGAAAAGACCAACCATTCACACCCCATGGTCTGACATGTATGTAAATAAATGGAGATCGTCACTGCCATTACCATCCACGGAACCGCAACCGCAGTCAGAGGATATGAAACTTTAAAGGAAACACAGTCGCCCTTCTTGTGTACTATAGTGTACTATAGGCCCTGCGGCAGAGGAGGAAATTAATCTTGCAGACAGCTTTGCTGGTAGCGGGTGAGTGATACTAATACCTCCGCCACATTTGATGTCAGTGTTTATGTGTTGGTATGTAATTTATTTTGGCACGGGGTTGATGTCGAGCACAAAGGATAACCGGGTCAATCAGGTGCCAGGCTTGTGGGTACAAATTATCATGCTGAATAAAACATACGATTGGAAATGGTTAATTTATGGGCAACACACTGGTTTCGAGTCGAAAAGCAGGTCTCAATGTACAGCGGCCACGAAAGGTATCAGTGCGTGCCAGTTGCCGCAAATTATGGAGCAAAATACATAAACTGGCAATGACGACAACGAGCACCTACCGCGACAGACTAAGATAGACTGTGGGTTCGATCGAAGCGATTACAAGGATATGGTGAAAGAAAAAAAGAGCTCAAGGAGTCAGTTTGCTGATTTCACAGGCGCTTATGGGCTCAAAAGCTATCAGCATGCGTGACTTCTAATCACAAGCGGTTGCGGCGATGGGAGTAGGTACTCATGAATTTGTGTCAGGATGTGTCATAATCGAACAAAAGTTCGCTGGCTCATTTGTGAGTAGGACCGACTTCATCGATGGGTTGATTAAAAACCGATTGCTATTGATTATGCATAATGTGTCCGTGGCCAATCATTATGCAATTAGTGCAGGATACTCGTTTCCGCATAAACAGGTCAAACTAATGACAAATACCATTACTGAGTTGAATGTCATTTGGACTTATCATGGTGTCAATAAATATTGAGGAAGAGTTCGGCATATTCAATTACTCGACTGCATATGAAATAAAAATAAATAAAAATAATAGGACAGATACACATTGTCACATTGTAGTGCTGAGCATTACGTTGAAAAGTTTGTTTGGTGTCACCAAAAGTGTGGGATAATGATAGGGGTCCATTAAAACAGCAGAGCAGAGTGTGAATTACTTAATTCGGGGGTAACAAATCGATAAAACTCCTCATTATTTAATGAAGACAATGGGACAGCAATCTAGCGGTTATAGTGTGCTGGATAAATGGGTTTCTAGTTTGAATGCAAATTACAAAAGATCGAAGAATAATAAAATTGTTAGCACTCCTATATCATCTTTCTCGAACAGGGTGCCTGCAAAAGCAACTATATGCATCTAAAAGTAGGACATGGACAAAATCTTGAAATAGAACACACAAAGCTAACAAGCTTTTTAAGAACTAAGCTGCCTCTCAATCCCAAGGAAGCCGTGCACGTTTTTTAAATCACAGTCAATTCTGTAAGCTACGACAAGAAGAGCATTTTTCGAGGCGATCATTTAATATATTAATGGGCTACAGGCTACACCATTGGCTACACGATTTTTTATCGTATACCGATTTCGACGTAATTTGCATTTGATTATTATGAAATCATGACAAAATGAAGTGCGGATTGCTGTAGATGACTCCCTGTCGTATTTGACAGATGTATATTTGAATTTGTAGTAAGAGTGCCGGCATTAACCGAGTCTAAGACAAATAGCTTAAAAAAAATATTCTTAAATTTTATGCGGTTAAATTGTGTTCTCCTAGTTTTTATATAAAATATTGTGCGAATTTTATAGGCGCAATTGCGAGTGATCATAGGTTTGATCCCCTAAAAAACGTAATCTTAAGGTTTTAGCCACTGCACCACCTCTCACGAAAGTCTGACAAACATCAGAGAGTATAACTGTCATGAAAGAGCTTCTCAATTATCTCTTTGGGCTCGGCATAAAATTTTAGATCAATTTCATTTGTCTCAAAAATTAAAAACTAACAAAAAACAAATGGTCGTGAGAAGGTAGATCTAAAGTTACTACGACCTGCTGTGCCAACTATTTATTTATTTTTTTTTATTGGGCGATTTTGTAAAATAAAAATGTTAAATAAATTAAATTCGCACGAATTTTTTCTTTCAATCAACTGCGAAAACGAAAAACGCTTTCGTTTCGTGCAAAAAATATAAACACAGCTTTTTCATTTATGTTTTATTTTCTTTTTGTTTATTTCTACAGATGAATAATATTCACATTTTACCACTCTTTTCAAATAATGTTTAAAAAAGGAGTATAAAGAGAAGATGAAGGCGGTTCACCGTAATTGTAATCAAAAGAATAACCTAGGAATGAGAAAAAAATCGATACAAGAGCATACCTAGCATAAATTTGTTAGAGTCACCCTATTAGTCTAAAACCAAAAAAAAAACAAAAAGTAGTTCTGTGAAAAATCAAAGCTGCTCGAACCGTAAAAACAATCCTATAGCTAAACAATTGAAACTACAATATTTCTGAATCAGTAGAAAGACTGAAACGATAGTAGAAAATTTTCGTTTTCAAATGACTTCTTTCGTTTTAAAAATGTGTTCCTAGTGTTTTATTTTGCAGAATCACAAATACGTTTAAGTATTTCTATGACAAACCAAGGCTCCACAATTTAAACGATAGGAAACACTTCATAAACAGTAACAAGACGAGAACGATAGTAGAAAATTTTCGTTTCCGTATGACCTCCTTCGTTTTTTAGAAGTGCTCCCAGTGTTTTTTTTTTTACATAATCACAGGTCAGTACTGTGGAAAACGAAAGATTTTTTATTAAAACGATAGGTATTCATTTTTAAACAGTAAGAAGGCAAAAACGATAGTAGCAAATTTTCGTTTTCGAACGACTTCTTTGGTTTTTTAGAAGTGCTCCTTGTGCTTTTTTTTTTATAGAATAGCAGTCTCTGTGATTGCCTTGGCAAATATATACCTCATCTTAAATTAAATTATATTTAATATGAAAATCAACTGCTGAAGCTTTTCTAAAAATATCGCTCACCTCCCAGGCTCACCCTGTATCTATACATAGCAATCAATAGGTTGCAACTTTTCGTTATTTTTAATTCTCATGGTAAAAGTAAGATAGGCATGAGTATGAATTTCAGTCCGACTGATGCCGGGGCAATCCCACTGAAGGATACAATTAAAATCCTACCAGATTATATTGGTCAACATAATGCAACTGTGCATGCGTTTGTCTGTTTCTCCCGAGATTAAGCATTAGTAGGAAGACGTGTCTCTTTTTAATACACGAAAGACCACCATATACAGCAAAAATGCTGTTGGTTCTGTAAGAAATATCCAGAGCATTAGCTCACTAAATATTTTGCAAACTGCAACCAGCAAAGGCTCAGGCACAACCGCACTGCACAACCAGCACCTAAAACTTTGAGAGTTCCCCAAGCTCAATAAGTAGACGATACTCGCACAGCACATCACAAATAAAGCAGATGGTTGCCCAAACTCTGATCCGGATCGTATCAACTGATTAGACACCAGTAGATGCTTCTTTATGAAGCCGAGCCATAAATGAACTGAAATGAAAGCGAAAGGATTACACAATTTGCACAAAGTGGATTGTCTCGTTACTCATGGAAATTGTTTAATTTATCTCTAGTCCGTGCTCCTCCATCTTGTATGTACATCTAACTATCTTCATAGAGCCATGTCTTTCTATTAGACCTGGGAAGTTTCAAGATTTATACACGCTGTATAGCGTGTATCTATATAATATGTTGGCTTGCTCTTTTGGGTTCGAAGCACTCTCAGATGCCCGCCACCCATTGCGAAACCTAAAAAAGGATGAAGTAGTATCAACCTTAAAGGAATCTCCGGCACAAAGCTCAACCGCAGAACAATAGGCGGCAAGTTGCTTGGGGGGATTATCGTGTACTTGACATCATCTCTGTACTCTTGAAAAGTTTCAACGTGGGTATACTGGGTATGGTAGGCAGTTGAGTACCGCTGGCACTGTCAGTTGATGCTTTACGTGGCTCGGTCTTGTTTCTTACATTTTTTGTGTCCTTCCATTTACTATTTTCCTTTACTTTTTTCTTTGTGTGTTGTGTGCTTATTTGTGTCTGTAATGACTCCTTGGAGAGCACGAAAAGTTGAACTTTCTCTACGAGACGACGATGTTACCATTCAAAAATGAGATACGTATCTAGCGCAAGGAGCTGCAGTAACTGTTTGAAGAGTATTTTCTTTTTATTTTCGCCTCTTTTGCTATGTGCGCGATGTCGTTGCTGCCATGAATGGAAGGACTTGCGATTAAGGTGTATTAGAGCGACCAACCATTTTTACTTCGACTCGTAGGTCTGTTTTTTCTTTCAGTCTGGTATTGAGTGAATTAATTTTACATTCCTGAGCTGAGATTACCGCTATCAACAACTACTTTCGAAGATGTGTTTACAACTTTGCTTGGGGTAAACACAGTCAACACTCAAGACCTCCTGTGTGTCGAGTGTCGTTGCCATCGACATTTTCACAGACGTAATGTCTGATGGTGGAGATATAAAGGGATATATCCTCTGGTAGGGATATTGTGAATTCAATAGGAGGAAAATTGTTTTAGATGAGAAAGTGATATACGCTAACGTGACACATGAGATGTGGTGAAAAGCGACTGAGATGTGCGAGTGATTGATGGATGGATAGAAGGATGGCTTCGCAGAGCTGCTCGTTCGAAATAATTATCTGTTGAGCCAGTGGGACGCGTTTTCTTTGGGAAACCGATACGTTGGCGCGGTAACATAGGTTAGGTATTATGTCCGTTTTATATAGTAGGGTATTTGCTACGCACTTGTCGATGTCAGTAATGATTTGACAAGGGCGGGCAACTATGATTATCGAATTGGAGGAGAACTAATTTATGTGAGTAGTTGGTGATTGTGTTTCCATTTGTAAATCAATTATGAGATATATCTAATATCGTCATGTCATAAATATATATTCTGGAATTTGATTAGGTTAATTCAGGATTTAGTGCGTCCATCAAATTGTCAACGAAAAGCTTGAATTTAGAGCATCAAACTATACTCTTAGTCGTTTGAAGCCAACTCGAGTTTAAGGGGCTGTCGGAATATACTTATTCAAAACCAATTATTTTTTAAATATCCCTCTCGGGAAAGGCGAACCTATAACATAGCTATGTCAAATGCTGTAAATACGTTGAACTTCGTTGACGGTAGCTGAGTACTTGGGTAGACTCTTTCATGGCCTGACTCCACCACAGTATTTTGAAAAAAAAAAAACGGCAGTAGCCATAATTAAGTAATGTACAGAAAAGCTCCATTGACTAATAACTTTTTAAAACTGCTACTTCATGTGAGCTCTTATTTTAGGGACGGATGGGAGTAGCCTCTAATTTTATGGCCAAAATAGGACACATATACCTACTATTGAATGTTTGTTATAAGAGCCCAACAAATGGCGAAGCTTGCAAAATCAGTTGTTGCAATTTTTCGTCAGTTAAGTTATGGAACTTACAAATAAGGAATGTGGCCTCCATAAGCTCAACCTGTAAACAACATCTACCATGACAGGATGTAAAGACGAGAATTTTAACTAAATTTTTATAGGACCTATAAACCGACGCAAATAGAATTAGACCTCGCCGACCCCTAAATCTATATATATAAAAGGCAATGAAGTCCGTGTGTGCGCGCATAACTCGATAAAGGATTCTTGGATTTCAACGATTTTGGGCTTGACGGTTTCGTTTTGGACCAAGGAAGGTTATAGGCTACTTTTTGTCGCGAAAACCAAACTTTGAGGGGATGAAAAAGGTTATGAATGTTTGTATGGGGAAACGCACTTTGAAAAATAATAAACGGGGTGGAAATCGAGTAATGATACTTCAAATATAAAAAAAATATTTTTGATTTTAATGGCAATTGTTGTTGTCAATTATTTCAATTATTTTGCAAGCAAATTGTTGTTGCACCTAATAAGTTTTCTTATGTTTCCTATGAGTGAGTAAGTTGAAATGTTTGAGATGATGATGATGATAGGCAACACAGGAGTTGTTGAGTTTTTACGCGCATAGCTCGAGACAGGATGGTAAGTTTTTAAAGATTTTGAGCTTAATGGTTTCGATTGGACCCTAGGAAGGCGATAGGCTACTTTATGTCTCGAAAACAAAACTTTGACAGGATGATATAGGGGATGAAAGTTTGTATGGGATTCGGCGATTCCAAGACAAATTTGATAATGCCGCCAGTGATAAGCTCAAACGTTTCACGCCGCAGAAAATCAGAACGAACAGTCAGATCGGAATATTAACAATCGAGAGAATATTTCGGAACTTCGGGAAAGAATACCATGCGGTCGTCCATACTGGAGACCGAAATAGACAACAACACAATCGTGATCAGCATAGCGTCCCATGTTTTTCACATGGTCAGTTGTATGTGGCGTGCTCACGTGTCGGCAAACCTCTCGCTTTGTACGTGTACGCACCCGTAAATGGAACAAAAAATGTTATGTACCATAAAGTCCTTCAGTGAAAAAGCGGTAGGTTAGTCGACAAGTAAATCGCTGCGGTTGTTGCAGTTGTATTTATTTAAATATAATTTTTGAATAAAGAATTTAAATTGACCGGAAGCGAAAGCTCGGAATTAATAATTTCATTAACTACATTAACGATTTTTTGCGGAACGAAGTTCGCCGGGCCAGCTAGTTTTCTATAAATACCTATGAGGAACCTTACGAACTACGAGAATTTGGTTTTCCAAAGCTAATAAAGGGTTTTCCAATAAGAGGTGTTATATTGTGAATGACCCGCTATTTCGGTAGCTGTCACTTTTAAAGCTTTTATTCTTTGACATTTGACAAGTAAAATTACTTGAAATGGAAGCCGGCAGAGCATCATCAACGTCGTGTCTTTGCTGAGTGGGTCCTTGAAATGCATGAAAATTATCCGGAATTCCATCGAAAAACCATCTTGACTGATGAGGCCCATTTCCACCTCGGTGGCTACGTCAGCAACCAAAATTGTCGCATCTGGGACTCGGAAAACCCAGAAGTTATTGTTGAGAAGCCTCTCCAACCTCTACGCGTGACTTTTTGGTGCGGTTTATGATAAGCTCTTTGTAAGTTATAGCTAAACTAAACCGGAGTTAATGTAATTCATAGACAATTTAAACCCATGTCTAAACGAGAAACTCGAGTTTAATATTAAACATGATAGAATGTATTTTTAAGTTGTTTTTAACACCATTAAACGTCAAAACCGAGTGAACGAAACGAAAATGTAAGAATTTCACAAATAATGATGTGATATTTCGTTTACAATACATAAAATAACGTAGCGCGTAAATTAGCTATTAACTAAAAAAAGTAAAGCGAAAATTTCGGTCGATTACAACGTTGAGGAAAGTTTTGATATTTTGGAGGATTTTGCTATTGTACCACCAATTTGCAGACTAAATCGCTACAGATCCGTTTCATTCATTGACTAATGAAAAATTTTATGAAAGATATCGATTCAACAAAGATACGGCAACTTTTATAATTGATTTGCTTAACATTCCAGACCAACCATCCAAACAAAGATTTGCCCTTATCTGGAAGCTCTCAAGTCTTATCGGCTTTAAGATTTTTTGGTCGAAATGTTCATCAAAGTGATATGGGAAGTTTATTTCAGCAATGTGATGTGATAACTATTATTTCAGGTTCGCCTTTTCCGAGGGAAATTCTTCAACAAAATTATGGGTTCTAATTAAAGTCTAACAATCATCACAGTCCCAAAAGCCCTGCCTATAAGCAAAATCCACAAAATAACCTCATCTCTTGGTTTCCCGAATAGATCCAAGTCGTCTCTTAAAGTTGAATGCAAAAACTAACAAGAATTAAAGGGAAATTTACATAGGTAGAAAGTAATCTTCCTTTTGGGAAGAAAGCAGCAACTGGTCTCAGTACCTAATTGTTAACATAAACATCAGATGTTACAACAGAGTTAATGGTGCGTTCACTTTTAGTGTTGGTTTTGTTCGGCCGGGTGTTGCCGCACTGTTCCCCATTTGCCAGATTGAATATGGGTGTAGGTATGTGTAAAAATTGTGTGGGGCAGAAACTTTACTTGCTTAGTTTGCCAACTAGGGTGCTCAAAGGCAAGAAAAGTTTCAAAAGTAAAAACATATCACACCCTGACCCTCAATGCGCCTTTACCAGTTAGTTGTTCAGCTACGGATGCAAATGCAAAGTATGTCATCTCAATCAATTGGACACAATACCCCTATCTTCTCAGTTCTCCATTAATTTAAAACCAAACTCTTCCGGTTATCTCAGTTGACCCGATTGGACCCATGTATGTGTACCTACTCGATGGTGGCAATGGAATTCCCCTATGCAACAGAAGGAAAACATCTCCCAAGTCGGACTGACTTGAACATAATTTTCCAATTTATCAATTGAAATGCACGTATCCCATAGTCGGTCGGACAAAGAGTCCAAGAAAATATTCTTGCACACCACCGACTCCAGAAGACTGTTTAACTACCAACCAGATGTAGAGCCTCGGACATGATGAAGATTTATCTTAGCTTCGTTTCTGTACATTAGGTAGACTTCGCCACTTCTGTTGCGGCTGACGTAGCTCATCCCTCCCCACACTGGTGCATAGTGCACATGTGCGATGTGCCCATCGGCTTACTTTATTACGTGTCATAAATTGTTCACTCACGAGAGCGAGGAAAAATGTTCCCGTCTTTGGTGTTTTATGGACACCCCCTGCGAAACTCTTTCGCACATTCAATTGTGAATATTAACACCCATTGATCATGACAACAGGAACGTACCACACAGAGCCACACCTATCTTGTTACAAATTCATTTTCGTCTGTCTTCTCTAACAAGAAGCCAATTAAATGGCTGCTTCCCCCCAATCCAATTTTCAACTCCTGTACATGTGTGTGAACAGAATTCCCAAATGACAAAGAAACGAGAAAAATAAAACCCGAAAAGCAAAGCGAAATGGAAATTCCTGCCAAATGAAACCATGTGAGTCCCTTTTTTATTAGGTAACGAGTGGAGGCATCTTAATTTAGCCCACCCGAGGAGATTACTCGAAAGGGGAGGTTTTTGCTGATACCAGTCCAGGGTCCTTAATGCTTATGTACAACTTCAAATCCAATTCCAGGTTGGCGCGACATTGTTGCATTAAGTGGGGTGACAACATTTCGTGACTTCCTCCTATAACTACGGTTCGAATTTCATAAGTTTCTGGTAATCAAATATTTTTGTGCCCCTAATGACGGGTGGGAATCAAAATGCCGGAACAATGCGCTTACATTCCTATCAATTATCACATTAGTCCACTAGTCGACTAGTCGAGTGCCTTTGCTTACGAAATCGAAGCCAGACAGCAGAGTCAGGACGGCGCGCTTGTATACGGTATCCTGAGGACATTAATTAAAATGCATTTCTGTTTCATACTCCTTCATCGTGGGTTGGGGGCGTTGAATGCCCCATCCAACGTGCAGTCATCATCATTACCGTGTGAAGGCACAAATAGCATATATGAAAGCGGCGAGTAAAAGAAAAAAGAAAAAAAAAAACTGAAAAGTGAAAAAGAAAATTTACGATCGTGGGGAGATGTAGACACACGGAGAGGTCGTGTGCCATTTTTTGATGTTTACTTGAGCTTCAATATTGGTGGTGGTGGAGGGAGGTGGGTGAGTGGAGAACGTCGTCCTCGTCGTCGTCATATTCTTCGTTGTTGCTGTTGTCGGCGAATAGTGAGGTTTCCTTTTGTGCTAAGCAGAGTGGGGGACAGGGGGGCCAGTTTGGTTTCCCCGCATTGAAAAGAGTCGTTTGTATGAGAACGTTAAATATACATTTCATGGTGTGACGTGGTGTTTTTATTTTTTCTCTCCCCCGGACACAAGTCAAATAAAATTAAAGCTGCATTTTCTGATGAAAATTTAAAAATCATCAGAGAGAATTGTATAGGTAGGTACATGTACATCCCGTTGGATGGGAATTTTGTGCTGTAAATGAATTCATGCGATCATAGTGTAGGTAGCCAATCAAAGTTTGGACAAACAGGCCATTGAACTTTTCAATTAGGGGGCGTGGCACTTCCCATAAAAAAAATCTTGTAGAAACCCAAATCTTAGAACTTTTAGTCATATTGGCAGCGCAGTTTTTATACATGTACCTAGTCATATGATGCATTTTTAATGTACCAGTTGGCGAATTTAGAAATGGAAAGAGCAAACCGTGTTGCGGGATCATGGGAAAAAAATCCATTTTTGTGGGAACTTCCAACCTAAATTGAGAATACATCTATAGGTATGTATTTGGTTATTTATTATTTGTGGTGGGAAAAGGACATTTTTTCGATCGCTTCGTGGGATTTATTTAGAAAATTCCTCCCCGGCACCTGTCATTTAAAACACGGTTTCTGGACACATGTAATAGCTCTAGCTTCGAAATTGTATACCTAAATTGGGGCATTATATTTATTTTTAAGACTAGGTACCTACGTACTGTGCGTGAGTTTCATTAGAGGCGTGTGGACAACTCCAGCACAAAAAAAAATATGCTAGTCAGGTGAAGTTGGAAATTTCTAAGTTTAATAATTTAAGACTTTCCTCGATTTCTTCAGCGAAAAATGGTTAAACCGAAAAAATATTTTTTTATAAACTTAGTAGAAGTTTGAAAGCAGAGTGGTCTGCTTTGCCCTATCTTTTGGTATATAACAGTGCATACTTTTGTAACAATACGCATACTTGACTGAAAACTGTCACTAAATCTTATAGCTTCCCGAATTTCCATATGATATACCTATTTTTCTAAGAGTTTAGAGAAAGCCATATACATACCCATTCTTCACAAGTAATTATGGCAAAGCGTTTGTAGGTATTTAGGTATAGGAACACAGTAGGCATTAATAGGTAGGTAGGTAGGTAGAAGTGGCGGTCCATCTTTGAACCCAAGTAGCACTATGATGTGCCTTTTGTTACCACGACTCGTGTGACCTAGTTTGTGATGGTTTTAAAGGGGTGTAATGCATTATATACTTATATCCAACCTGTGGAGTTGAGGAAACGGATTATATCTAATATCCCCTAACCCGAAAAGTCGCTAAGTTCGTCAAAAAAGGTTGGTTCAGTGTCCGCAATCTGGGTCTTGCTATAGTGCCGGACATTTGCAGAGGAAATGGCAGATAGTTTCTTTCTCAATTGTATTTCGGCAACTGCGCAATGAGGGTTGTGTGGGATCCCAAGGCATTAATAAGTAGTCCTATTTCAAATACTTAGATTTACATCCATAACTGGCTCAAATCTACTTAGCGTGTTCTTGGAAACCACTTTAATTTCACCACCCCTTGAATTAGTATTCAAATGGCATAGAGTCATTTTATACAAATCTTCCACCAAGGCCTTATTATCTTCAAAGGCCGCCACACCATTCCAATTTAAATTCAATTCCACCCAATTAAATAATTTATTGTGTCATCATCGTTCGTCGGGAAATTGACACAATATCCGAGTGACAAAAAAAAAAAAAAACAATAATATTCAGGCAATTAGGCGACTACTATAAACATCTTCATTGGGCAGCTTTTCAATCAGCTCCCATCGGGTGGGCTATGTAATTTTAAATTGGTAATTTCCACTGACACGTTGTCTGTGAGTGCGATTCGCTTGATTTTAATTTTCTAGCCTGGCTTCTGATTGGAAAGTGCTCTCACACTGGAATGAGGGATAATATAAAATTTTATCATTAACATTTCAACAGCTAAATATGCACATGCACACCCATAGGCTATGGGGAATTTTCATAGCCATGCTATAAAGGCAAAGGAATTTATATTTAATTACATTCAGATTAAGAGCCGCATTTAAGTGATTTCTGTTAGTTTAATTGAATACGAAATCTAGCCACGGTACACACTTTAAGGACCATTGGGAGTTGGAACTGTTTGGTTGAGATCTTGTGTAAAAGAGAAGTAAATATAGCTAAGACACCCACCCAAAATGATGTGCTACTTTTACTAACCGGAAAGTGCTCGCATCTATCCATCCCTGCATTTAAAAAATGTCCTTTACATGGTTCAACTTATATTTCACTGAAAAATGGACAGCAAAACGGACAGCAGGGCAAAGCAAAAAAAAACCCAAAACCCCCACACAATTCAGCGTAATGATAGATGAGGTCATACCAACAACTTCTGCGGGCGTTTCTCTGCAAAGCTAACCAGACGAATGCTTAATCATTTCGTGTTCACTTAACAGCACAGCATATCCTTTCTACAACTTTTTTTTGTTTCCTGCATCGTTTCATGTAAAAGGCGAAACGCTTGCGAAGGGGGGGCATCACATTAAGGAAGCCACTTTAAAAATTAGCGCGCGGAAAAACATGCATTAACGTAATTACACATCAAGAGCCACAATACTCAAACACACGCGCGTATACATAAAAAATAAATGATGGAGCGGTTGTTTTTGTTTTGTTTTTTATTTTTTTTGCAACGAAGGCGGTATGGTTGCATTTTTAACTACGGTCTGCGTGATGTGGATTTGCTGGTTATTTTTGTACTTCCTTATCTTATGCTTTATGCGGAATTGTCTGGATCGTAGGGGATGTGGTCTGCGATGTGACGAGTGCAAGGATCCAAAACGAGTTTGCCAAAGTCGGCCGTTTGAATGAGTTGCGGATTGAGATTGTTTTTTTGTTTACAAAACATAGCTTAAGTTTTAAAAAAATTTTTTTTTTAATAATTATAACTGCATGGTGGTTGCATTTTTGAGTTGATGGGTCGGCTCTGGTGGGCCTATGCTTGCATATAATCGCACTGAGTTGATGGTAAAAGGCGTGCAAGTGAAAGAAAAATTCGAAGGAGAATCTTTTATGGACAAGTTGGGCGCTTTGGCAGTAACAAGAGCAAAGTGCCTTCGTAACCTTTTTGTTGGTACGAGTACATACCACAAAGATCAGTTGACACCAAGTAAACAGTAAGTCTAGACAGGAGTGGTGGTTCTTCTACTAAAGATCAAAGTTGTTTTTATTACAAGCCACTTAAAAGTTCAATTGATGCAAAATTTCGTAAAAAAAAAATATCATTTAATTTTTCGTTTTTCCGTAATTTTTCGAATTTTCCACAAAGAATTTTCTATTGAAATTTCATTCGAAAAGTCATTCCGGAATAATTGCACATAAAATTTTCCGCATTTTCCATACAAAAAATCAATTTTAGACTTTTTTCAACTTTCGTACTTTTCCGGAGGGTGCACGTTGGCTTGTCAACCGAGAGAAGATTTATCGGCAGCTTCACAGCATGCGCAGCTTGATCGCCTTCCAACACTGCGGCAGCAATGCCAGAGGATGCACCACGCATTTGAGATCATGACCGAATTGTTCACAGAATCAACGAAATGACGAATGCCTTGCCTGTCCCATCGGGAGCATCGATAAATTAAATGCCTCCCGAACGATGGAACGTCGACAACATTCATCAGCGAATCGTTTCTTTTGCTCGGCATTCAACGGGCGCGTTATTATCTCGTTTCTACACCCAAAATGCACGCAAAACGTTTTTTATCGCAATGAATTTCATAATTATCCGAAATTTACCAAGCTTCACAACGAATTTTCCACCTTTACATCGTCTAAAGTAAAAAAAACTACAAATTTTTTGCGTTTTTCCGGAATTTTCCGAGTTCTCCACAAAGGGTTTTCTATTTTTCCATTAGAAATGCCATTCCCATACAATTAAACACACAATTTCATCCAAAAAATCAATTTTTGATTTTTTCAATTTCCCTTATTTTCCGGATTGTTTTTCCAAAATTTTCTTAAGTAAGAATCTTCTCCTGGTAATAACGAACAACTGAAAAAAAGATCGGCTTCAGTTACTAGAAAACATATCTTGTTCGTCCTTTCCTTTGAGTGTTATAGGATCTGTTGGTATCAACATACCTACCTCCGGTTCAGTAATGTCTCCCTCAACACTGAAACAATCTCTCGTTTGTAATAACAATAAATTCTAGTGAATTTTCCGGAAAATTCTGAGCAACTCATTACGCCCGCGCTCACTTTCACTCTCAGTGTCACTTGTCTCCACTTGAACACGCAAAAAGGATAACACACTCAAGATACTAGACAAATTTGTCTTTCAACAGGACCACTTACTCGTTTAGGGGCGCCTAAAATGAAAGGAAATTATGTTACCCTTGTTGCCTGCTCTTTTCACACCCCATGATAAAATAGAAAACCCAATCACAATAACGCCATGCCCTGTAAATCGATATAGCAGTTGTGAGTGTGATGTGTGATGCGGCACAGCATACAAACAGAGAGACCAGATGTTTTTTTTTTTTTCAGCTGATGGAAGAGGGTGTCAAAATGCACTTTACTCTATTTGTATCGATCTAACATTCCCCTTGACTTGGGTGTGCGCTTAATATTTGAACACCACCACGTTTGCTTGTTTCACGGTCAAGGATTTTATTGATCAAATAATTGATTAATTTTTAAGGTGATTCGTTGTAGTGTTAGGATAAGCAGCTGCTTACGAAAATGCTTTGGCTAAAGCACACCTTTTTTAATACTTGTATTGTATGTGTCGTTTTTCGCTTTGTTTTGTAATCTTATCATGATTACAAATTGGTTCGTTGGCGACCCTGTTCTCTGCTTAAATAGCCACATCATTGGGTCACGTTTCATTGATGTGGAACTCATGTGGAATAGGTCGGGTCGGGAGTCGGGACACGGACACGGGCAAGCATACTTGGATTAGGGATATGAGTTTATGGTGAATGAATTTTGATGGACTTTCCGTGCTTTCCTTTTTCGGCGTGTCGTTTCCTGTTCCGCTCTGCTAATGAAAGGGAACCAATTGGGTCTGATGAATTTAGTTCGAAATTATGTCTGAATTTGACTTTTAATATATTCAAAGAGTTCGGGTTTATGGATTATAGTAGTTATGTAGGGGAATATAGGCAAGTTGTGAAATTGAATATTAAATTCTACATGCGCGTTCGGCAGTTAACCCTTTTCCATGCGTTTATTCAGACAATTGAAGGGTCACACGTAGTTGTCACATTGTGGTGTTCGGTTCTAGGAATATTTTTGTGAATGTTGCTCCAAACTTGATTGAAACTGTTACCATGGAAAGGAGACTTTGAAAGAAATTGATTAAAAATGAGATGAAAATGGGTAAAGGTTCTTGGTTTTTCGACATGTGTCGGATGAATTGACTGGATTGAATATTAAACATATACTCAGGATAGCAGGCTCCTTGAAGGATATTGAGAAATCTGGACAGCTATTTTGAGTGGACAGATAGCTAAGACGAGAACATTTTTCTAACCAATCTTTTGTTTCTGTTTTCATACATTTTACGTTCCTTTAGACGGACATTCCTTGAACGGGCGTGGAAAAAGAGCATTTGTCAGAATTAATTTAAGTCTGTTCCCCAAAATGGACAAAAAATATCCTCCGTTGGGTGACAGCTTCGGTTTCTTGTTGCCGTAAGGTTGCAGCGAGTGCTTTCATGAATCCAAAGATATTGTCTTAGACGGAAAACCCCTATGGGGAATAGCACCTACGTCGAAAAAGGCATTTCCTCGAAATAACGGGAGATGGATATAGGAATATAGGACCAGTTGCGATTGAAGGTCGAACCCTTTCCCTTTTAAAAAATTAATAAATAACAAGCAAATGGTGCAGAGAGTGTTGTTAGGACTCTCTCTTCATTTATCCCACGTAGCGTTGTAATTTTTCCCTTTCTTTCCCATTTCACAGCACTTGAATTCGCTTAAAAATCCCTCCATACTTTTTTTCGAAAAATTCCAATTTTTTAAGTAAAATATAAATTTATATTAACCTTAAGTATTAAAATCGCGGATTGTTAACATTACTATGACTATTCTTTGTGGTACTAGAAAGTGTTCATAAAAGACAATTTACGTGAGAAATTTTTAATGGACACTTTTTCATGGTGAAATGTAGATGTTTTGATGAAAATGCAAAACAAATTTATAGTTTGAATGTTTTTTGTTAGATTTCGGAAATTCCCACGATTTCGTGCTGTTTCCCTTCATACCACGGAAGGCTTTTTAGACATAAAAAATCCCACAAAAAGGGATAAATCCCACTATATAGCAACACTGGTGCAGACAGTTATATACCTCTCGTCATTTGTTCAGCCGCTCCTATCGAACGTGTCCTTACCTATACTGCCACTACACAACAAAAAAAAAATCCGCTCAAATCTGATCGAATGCGCAATCTTTTTAACTTTAACCTCAATATTAATGGTACTTCTCATATAAAATTTTCGTACCAGTTTGATTTGATCGAAAGCAGCTCTAACGATTTCAACCAAAATTAATATTGAAGCTTAAGTAGGTGAAGTGCGTACCAGTTTTTGGCTAAAAATTCGAACAAGGGTATACTTTTGAAATCTCGACATATCTCGAAAACGGTCCATACGATTGTAGCAAAAATTAATTTCTAAGGTAATGAGTTCATTTATAACTTAATAGCAAACTTAGTTTTTTTCTATATTATCGTACAATGGATTTTTGAAAAAAGTATTTTTTTTTTAAATTTAGTTTTTTTTTTTCAGTTTACCGGAAAACGGCAATAACGATTTTGACCAAAATGAAAACTTAGAGTCAAATGGATGTTTTCAAAACTATTGTGTCCTCAATTTTCAATTTGCTGAACACTCTGAAAGTCAGTCAGACTCGCACTATAAACGAACAAGTTTGGTGCGACCCAATCGTGCACTTTATTTTATTTTAAATTCTGTCAAAAAAATTCACAACCTTAAAAAACATAATCGCTTGATTTTTTGTTGGGAAGATTGCGCAGTGATGTACAGTGGCGGATTTATGTTCGATGTCGCCCTAGGCCCCGTGAGATATGCCGCCCTTTTTGCTGTATGGAGAAAAAATTATTAACATTCGAAATTAAATTTTTAAATTTTTAAACTATTATGAATTCAAATTTATTAACTTCAATACAACATTTAATTAGTTAACATAGGTATAACTTTTCGTATAAAGTCTTAAATATAAATTATTAATTTGAATATAGGTTTTTTGAGTTCACATTTTCTTCTTTCTGGCTTTAGTTCGTGCGAAAACGTCAATTATACA
Source organism: Cheilosia vernalis (assembly GCA_949126925.1). NCBI lineage: Eukaryota > Metazoa > Arthropoda > Insecta > Diptera > Syrphidae > Cheilosia > Cheilosia vernalis. The sequence goes on from OX421362.1 coordinate 13,851,127, forward strand.
CTGCCGCTCATTTGAATAGGTTCAACTTTTTGTTCACCTAACTGTTAGCCTTTCTTCATATATATTGCAATGACACATATTTTTTATACATGTAATGAAAGAGCATCATTATGCGCTTAGTTTCAGAGAAAAAATGTTGTCTTAAAGCTTACCGTTATTCTCACACGGTGGCTTGACTAAATGCATACATAAAAACAAACACATTTTTTGGTTCATTTGAATAGGTTCAAAAGCAAAAAATTAAGTTTTCGTGTAGTTGCGTCGGTGAATTGTACTAATTTTTTTTCGGCTAATAAACCTTATTGTGTTCATCTGTTAACGACGAAAATGGGTCGCGAAAAATCTTTAAGCGAGTAAGAAAAGGGCAAAATAAAGGCATTTCGAGAATTTGGCCTAAACCAACGATGCATGGCGAAAAAAATTAACAGAAGTCAAAATGTAGTAAGTGGTTATTTGCGGAATGTTGAACAGTACGGGAAAAAAATGAAAGGTGGAAGTTATAGCGCCACATCAAGCGCCGATAGACGTGCAATCATCAGAGCAGCATCCAATTCTCATGATTGCGCGTCAAAAATTAAGACAAAAACAGGTGTAAAATGTAGTTTGGCAACAGTAATACGGGTGATTAAAACTGCTAAAAATTTGAGAAGAAAAAAATTAAAAAAAAAAACACCAATAAATGAATCGAGACAAGAAATTCGTCTCCAATTTCGTAAAAAAATACATGTCGTGGAGTGTGAGTGGCAAAAAGTGATTTTTTCAAATGAAAAAAATTAAAATAATGTTCATCTCTTCGAAGGTCATGAAAATAATAATTATACCCGTCAGGGCCCTTTAAATTATTTTTTTTCATTTGAAAAAATCACTTTTTGCCACTCACACTCCACGACATGTATTTTTTTACGAAATTGGAGACGAATTTCTTGTCTCGATTCATTTATTGGTGTTTTTTTTTTTAATTTTTTTCTTCTCAAATTTTTAGCAGTTTTAATCACCCGTATTACTGTTGCCAAACTACATTTTACACCTGTTTTTGTCTTAATTTTTGACGCGCAATCATGAGAATTGGATGCTGCTCTGATGATTGCACGTCTATCGGCGCTTGATGTGGCGCTATAACTTCCACCTTTCATTTTTTTCCCGTACTGTTCAACATTCCGCAAATAACCACTTACTACATTTTGACTTCTGTTAATTTTTTTCGCCATGCATCGTTGGTTTAGGCCAAATTCTCGAAATGCCTTTATTTTGCCCTTTTCTTACTCGCTTAAAGATTTTTCGCGACCCATTTTCGTCGTTAACAGATGAACACAATAAGGTTTATTAGCCGAAAAAAAATTAGTACAATTCACCGACGCAACTACACGAAAACTTAATTTTTTGCTTTTGAACCTATTCAAATGAACCAAAAAATGTGTTTGTTTTTATGTATGCATTTAGTCAAGCCACCGTGTGAGAATAACGGTAAGCTTTAAGACAACATTTTTTCTCTGAAACTAAGCGCATAATGATGCTCTTTCATTACATGTATAAAAAATATGTGTCATTGCAATATATATGAAGAAAGGCTAACATTTAAGTGAACAAAAAGTTGAACCTATTCAAATGAGCGGCAGTGTATCATCGTAATCCAGTTCTTGTACCAACTGAGCTTCAATAGATAATAATAATGCAAGGGCATTAAGTCGGTCTTGGCCTATACTTGCACGTAAATAATTTTTTACCCTTTTCAGAGTTGAAAAAGATCTTTCTCCAGAACAATTTGTTTGCTGGGGTGCTCAAAAAAATTCGTAGAGCAATATCTAAGTAAACGTCACAAAGATTTTGTGAATGTAATATATTGCATATATTTTTCGCATAACTTACCAGCACCACTGAGTTTATTTCGATATGCACTCATATTATTTGATTAAAAATTTATATGAGAATTGCTACAATTTTACTTGTAAATTTGAATTTGTTTTAAACTGATGAACAAAAATTTTGCATTCCGCAATCACTTCACTGAAAAAAACTGAGAAATTCACTGCCGATTTTTTAATGTACCTATCTAAAAAAAAATGTTGATATATTCAAAATTTTTCATAGATAAATTAATCCACAAAAATTATCAATTTCAAATTACAGTCAAACTTGGACAACCTGGACATTTTAAATTCGAATTTTTGAAGCGAATTTTCATTTGAAAAGAAAACGAGATACTTACCTACATACACATAAAAATAATATGTAGGTTTAAGAAATTTGACTTTTTTACTACCGACATGTTTCGTTGCTGGTTGGAAGTTGTAAGTACATACATATATGTACATACAGGCAATAATTTTATGTATGTTGTAAATACTTATGTACCTACTACATTAATGTAAAATGTGTTAGACTTAATAAAAGCACAAAATGTGTGTGCATAAGTATTTCAGATACCTACATATTGAATTGTTTGATTGTTTTAATTTTGAGCAACAATTTGGATAAATCGAAGTCTTGATAAGTCGAGCTTTTATTGTGGATAATAGTAGTTTGAGTTATCGAATTTTGACTGTATTCTAACATTTTACGGTTCTTGATGTTCAGGGTTTAAAAATTTTGCCGCCCCTAAAATCATGCCGCCCTAGGCCCGGGCCTTACGGGCCTAGGCGTAAATCCAGCACTGGTGATGTAGGTAAAGCTGTGTATAATAATTTACTTTGCAATATTTTGAGTTAAAGCCAGGCTTTTGAAATGGATTTCTAAATTCTACCACTGGGCGAACTCTAGTATATAATAATAGTTACAGGTTCGTCTATGAATTTAAATTTATTAAAAATCTTTTCATTGCCAATGCTTGCAGAAAAATTAGCTATCAATAAAATTCAGACTTCCAAAATATTGGCAAAAGTATATAATGACTCTGACTGGTTCTGAAAATTCAAATCAGACAGCTGTAGCTTTCTTGGGTTATTCAGAAGAAAGTTGCGTTCTCTTTGGATTTTGAGAAGTTGTCCGTTAAGTATGGAAACATTTCATTTAAATTATAAAAATTTCTTATACAAGAACTATTTTTCCAGATAAACAATTTGTTCGTTCTGGTCAAAAATCGGTTAGGCTGGACATCAAATGACATCGATGACACCTAAAACTTCCCCGCAGGCAAATTAAATCACGTCAGCTCGCTGTGCTCGTAATGTCGCCATTAAAACACCATCAAAACTGAGATAGAGAAAAAAATTAAACCCGTCAAAAGTCACCATAGGACATCCAGTTTCACGCACGCACAAATAATTAGATGGAATCGGCAAATATTTGCTCATAAACAACCCGCCGAAGGGCCCCGTCTCGCAAAGAGCAAATATTTTCTCAAAACAAACTTAGGCACGGAGCAACACTATGTCACAGCTTCATTTGGAGTGGTTTCTGCGGAAGGGGTTTCTATCTACCCCGTCAAGTTATTCGTGTCTATGAATCGCTAAATATAGCCACAAACTAAACAAACGGCAACCGCACCGCACTCGTTTACCACCAGCAGGCAAAGAGTAAATAGACATTAACCTTTCATCCCTTAAATTGGCAGCAATTGAAGATATTGACACTTGTACCGAACGCGTTTCGTAATTGTTTGTGATAGCAAATGCTCCTTCTCGGCGAACGCATCTTGCCAACAATAACCTACACTCCTATATACCAAACAGGAGGCTAAGGGAGCGGGTGTTGAATTTATGTTTTCGCTTTGGGGGTGATATGGTTTCAATAAACTTTCAACGCAAGCTCGAGGGGGTATTGTATCTCTATTGAGGAAGTTACCTAATGGACTTTCTGTATATGGGAAAGGAGATGTGTCTGACGCTAAAAGGAATTAGCTCCTAATAAATTGTACATGCAGGCTACCAGCGTGGTATACACAATGTGTTCTGACCAGTCAGATGTTTTGTTGTCGAGCCGCCATATCCTGGGACTAACTATACTTCGTCAGCTATCGCACATTTAAAAGGCCAAAAAGAAGGGTCGGTTGGCTCGGCATCAACTCACCTTTGCAACTGTGCTCGGACACCAGGCGTGTATTAAATACCTCAAAGAATCTGATGGCACGTGGCCATGGCAAAAAGGTCGGTCCCAGTATAGGGGCGAACAATCAAAACATACAACAGATGTTTGTTGAGGGGTGCATGGTCATGCATATTCCGACTGAACCTTTGTTAACCGAAGTGTGTTTTTCGCTCGCTTTCTTTCGACCTGGGTGCGGTTTTTACAAAGGCTATGGCAGCACCTTTGGTGCTCATTTATTTTATGACGTCCTTTAGTGGTCTGTTCATTTGATGTTTTCTTTCACATCCACACAAGCCATCTGGGGCAGCTAATTGATTTTGATTCAGTCTGTTTGGCGAACAGGTGACTGACGAGCAGGACACATCAATTCCGAATCAGTCAGGAGCTGTAAGATAAATGGCAATCCTCAGACGTGCTGCCACTTGATATACTTTATCATCATGTACCCTTTGGAGATATTGGCTTTGCATAATACATGCCAACGAGGGAGTGACACCGACACGCGCAAAAGTACACAGATGGCTATGGCATAGTGGTGTATGAAATATTCGATATGGTAATGGTAAAGTATTTTTGAACTCACTTTCGAGTAGGTTTGGGAATATATTGGGAAACTTTCCTCTTATAAATGTAGGATATACACAACATACTCCGACTCGTCTTTAATAAATAGGAGTGTCCATTCTTTAAGGGACATCCCATACCAAACTTAATTATCGTCCGGACTCCCCTGTTCGAAAGTCGAGGAGTTTCGACTTTCGTATACAAGAAGTACCTACTTCTACTTCCAATCATGACCTTTGAGCTGAAGAAATAAATCCCCAAAAGACATTCGATATAGCATGGCTGGTATAATGAAATCCAAAACCTCAATATTAATGAATTCGTTAGGAAATCGAATGTAGGTTCGAGGAAATCTCAAACACTGGTACCGGTGATGTTCTCTATTATTTTCAAAGTCAATGAACCGGATCTCCTAAGAGGGGCATTACGGCTATTGGTAATTCGAGAGGAATAATTGAATTGGGAGCAGTGGACTGGACAGGCTTACGTTGGTTGGTTTTAAGGACGATGATGATCAGATGGATGGCACGTTGTGAAGTACTTTAGTAAGTAACTAGGAAATCTTGGGGAAAATCAAAGAGACAATCGCAAACTCATTTATCTTCGACGAGGAGATAACCTATGTTTCGTTTGGATTTCCCAACTTCCTCAGCTCTATTACTCGATTCAATTTTGACACCAGCAACTCTTTGTTTGGTTAAATATAATCGTTTGTCATTTGGTCCATATTTCGAAAAAATTGGTTCCCAAATAACGGCCTAATTAGTACGAAAGAAAAATGGGTTAGCTATTATTGTAATGATACGAGTATACGATTATGTCCTAGTCACCGCCCTTTTTAAGACCATATTGTAAGAATTAATAATAATAATAAGCCCTTACGCAACTTTGTTGTAATTGTTGTTCATAAAATTTTCACATGAGATTGGTGCTTAGATTTAGAAAAAAAAAAAATTATAAGGGGTATTAAGAAAAACTATAGCTTTTACCTAAGATTATAGTCCAAAATAGTAGTCCTCGATTGTCATGCTCAATTTTGAATCCTTTAATTATGTTTAAAGTACTCAGCGTTTCTTATATAATATAAATTTAATTTTTCTGTGGAAGCTGACTTTAAGATTTCCAAAAAAGGTATATTTTAACGAAATACAAATAAAATTGAAATAAAAAAAAAGTATTTCGCCCTAAACAATTACTCAACCCAGAGATCTCCCCGTCGACCAAAAAGACCCTTAATCTGGAAGGAAACTCTTAAACTGGCAACCTGGTATGCATGCTTAAGAGCATTCAAGCTGACAGTCGATAAACACTTTAAGAAGTTTTAGACTCAATCCACGGAAAGTAATGAAGCTGAATAAGAAGGAGCTTCATACATTGGGTAATTGGTCTATGCCAATCCAATTGACATTAGAGAGGCTGTAAAAATAACTGCACCAGCCTGTTCTACTTCTGCAAAAGAAGTAGCGAAAAAAGGCGAACTACTTAAGGTCTGGCATATAAATAAAAGACTGCTTTCCAAAGGGTTAACTACAAAGTTCAAGAATGACATAATACATTTAAAACAGTTTTCGCCGCCCCTGCTAACTTAACGATATTATTATATTTTCAACTCCACACCTTCTTCGGATAGCAGAGGGAGAGATATTACCCCGAGCATATTGTCACATTAAACCGACCTGTGTCGAGTGGTAAAGCCATTTTTCATTTGCCCAACGGGTTCTCCTTTATTTATCATTAATCACAGACAGATCACCTGAGAGACCTCAAGTTTGACCTACTCAAATCCCAGTCTAACCGCAATTCAACAAGAGAATCTAACAAATGTCCACATTAACAATTAATTTCATATCCCTGGTAGCTGGAACTGAAGAAGGTTTCTCTTTGGGGAGAACCAATATACCATACCTACCCAGAAATAAAAGTCCCACAAGGAATTCGACGACTTTACGATTTTCTCCTTCACTTCCTATTCTAGATGAGAAATCTTTTTGTATCTCCCTCTGAGCACAGCAAACAATACTAGGTATTTAGGGCAACAGGACTCCTTATGATTTTTTATTTATTTTATTTCACAAGACACAAAAGCTCGTATGAACTTTGGTCGGGCATTACAGTTGAGCATAGGCAGGTGGACTTATATCTGTAATCTAATTACGAGGAAGTTGTTCGCACTTGTCGGTGCCCGTGCATGTAGTGAACGAAATTTAATATTCGGATTATATCAGCTCGAGTGGTGGATGGGACAGGGTATAGGTACACTAAAGGAACATGAGCTCTGCCTGAGCGTGGGTACAGTACGTGCTGTACTGTTTTCGGTCGTCTCCACGAAATTCAATTAACTTAAAATGTCATAAACATTCGCTGTAAATCATCCCCCCAGAGGTAAAAACTCACATAGGTCGTTGTCGTCAGTGTGTGTGAACCGTAAGCAACCTTACCGCACAGTTCTCACCCCCAGGGGTTTCGGGCGACACGAGTCAGGAAAGACCAGAGAAGTATTATCTGTCTTGTCGCTGATGATAATATTTGCCGACAAAAAAATAGGAACTACGAGAATTTTCATGAGTTCCCTTGCGTGGTGTGGAGACTTTTCAAACTTCAAAGCGGAAACGGTTTTATCTCGCATCCCACTTAACTGAACAAATTGTGCAATCGATTTTAATGACGCCGTGAAGATGTCTTGGGACAAGAAATTTTCTGCTAAAAAATAAATCCCTCATGCAGCATCGCTGGGGGTAGGTGAAAGACAAGTGTATAAACAGGTTACCTCACTCGCCACTAAACAAACCCGAAGAGCGGAAAGCTGTTACAACGAAAAGCCATCTTCTCCTTGTGCAGAAGAACAACTTGGTTATTAGTTTGCGCATCGATTTGCTGTCTTATCGATTTCTTTTATAACTTATCGAAATTCTCCCGGCTATGGAGCATGTTGGAACTTAGAAATAAAAAGGATTGAATTCCAGGAAAAATCCTCAAGCTGTTTTTGAAGAGTCTGTGCATCGCATTTTTAAGATTTCAAGACGGACCTATCGACTACCTACTCATATCGAAGTGTATCTGAGCGCAAACCTGAGGGTGGAAATAGAAAAAGAAAATATTTTCAGCCCAGATGAGTGTTTTGCTTGTATAGGGGTTTTGGTTTTTGGCTTGAACTAAGCTTTCGATGTACATGAATGTAGGTAGGTACAGACGAACGATATGAAAAGCGATTGGAGTAACTATTACCTTTTCACTGACTTTTACGACTGCCATGATGTAGAGAGACGAGGAATTCAATTTCCGCTTGGATATGAGATAAGTATAAATCGATATTACCATTTATTTGTTCTTCGATTGATTTTGACTTACTGGGCTGTAGGATGAAAAGTATTTGACACGGCAACAGATATTGTTGATACAAAGGAGTTCAGTGAAAAGTTAGAAGGTGTTACGGTCGTACATTCGCCATATCAAAAAGTGGTGGATCATGGAAGGAATCACATTTAAGGGTGGTGCATGTACTTATTTCGAAGATTAGAACGCATTTTGAGGAAATGAAGCAGTCCACGAGTTGCTCAATCCTGAACAGGCTATTGAGACCGATTAATAAATAGCAGAGTAGAGGAGTCTCAAATTCAAACTTACAAAAAAAAAAAACAGCATAAATGACATCTTAAGGTCTTAACCACTGCCCAATGTCCGACAAACATCCGAGAGTATGGCTCTCCTAAAAAAGCTTCTTTAATTTAATCAGACTCGGTATAAGATTTTGAGTTTCAAAGTTAGCGGCTAAAAGGTGTTCATGAAATACTCTATGCTAGGGTATCAGCTTAGATCTCCACTTCTTGGTTGCGAATAACGACAGAACGTATTCTATGTTTTGCTCGACACATTTTAAAGTGCAAGTGTGGAAACCTGAGTATTTTTTTTGTCCTATTCCGAACAAACACGTAAAAGTCGAAAAAAATTCAGATTTTTTGGACATTTTGCGATTAAGCAAATCTTAGACATTAAACATTTCAACATTGGGTGAAAGGAAACCTGCTAAAAGAATTGACTTTGACTAGCAAGTCAATTTCACTCGCTAGAATTTAATACAATAAAAGAAGAAATTTTAAGGCTTACGTGGAGGAAAAACTCGGATGTTACTCTATCCTCTTAACGTTCATACACATTCACCTTCTACAACCAGTGTTCCCATATTAAAAATTTTTAAATCTAGTTTTTCCGAAATAAAAAATCTTCTCATCAATATTTTTTCAAAAATATAAAAAGAAGCAAATATAAAACACAATTTTGATGTATACTCTAAATTAAACCTATGTTTACTTTTTCGTCAAAATTATAGTGGGTAAACTATATACTTACTGTCTATGGATATAAATTAAATTGTAGATTTCATTTGTTAACAGATCAAGTTCTTAGTAATTGGTAATTTGCCCTTTTTTATTTCACCTCAGAGATATTGTATTTGAACCCTCAAGGTAAGACTGTGAACTACTATTCATTTTTGGAATCAGCAAACGGCGAAGTAGCCCTCGGGAGCTCTTTTAATAAATTCTCTCTCGAGGAGACGAGGAGCTTCTTGGCTGGCGGTAATAAGATTGAGCAAGATTAAGAATTAGAGTTTGTTCGAATGCCAGCAGTTAACCGAGATAGTTGTTAAACTCCAAACCAATCCTTTGAATTAAAAATAAATTATTATAACGTGATTTGAAGAAGTGGTTTCATTTTTGTCTTCTCGCGTAGTTTGTTTGTAGTTTGCATTGAAGTGTATTTATTTATGACTTAAAATTTCATTACTTATACCTCATTAAAGCGGAACAAATCCTTTGTAAAGATTAAAAATTCAACTGTTTCAGTACTCAAACGATTACGAATTTTTATTATAAATATTTAAACTTACAGCAGAAAATATCGTTTCAACATTTACAAAGGAATGAATTGGAAATAAAATCTTTTAATATTGAATATTCGAAATTTCTGTCCGCTGTTTTTTCTTCTAAAATATTTTTACAAAAACATTATTACCTACATCAGTTTTTTTATCAAATAATTTAATTACTTTTAAAATTTTAGTATGTAAAACAGAAGCTGTGCATGGAATCTATAAAAAAGTTGCTTTAGTTTGTTAGATTTAGAAAATCAAAAATCTTGAAATTTGATGAATTTGAGGTAAAAAGTCTTGTACATATTTTAGAGCTCACAAATCTAAAAAAAAGATATATCTTGTAATCTATCATCAATGTCTACAACATGATCATAACCAGTGTTCCCATTTGTTTAATACCTACTGTTCCCTTGAAAAAATTGCCTTTTTTACCCTAAGTGGAATTTGCACTTGTTTTCATATGAAAAAAATTAAAAATGTAACCGCTTTTATTAACAAGCTAAAAATAAGCATGACACATGAAAATATACACATTATACAATAATTTTATTTTCTATTAGACAAAATATCAAAACGAGTGAATGCATTCAGATAGGTATACAAAAAATCTTACGTAGTCGTTCGATGGTAGGTTATAATGAACAATAATTTTTTAGATTTTTTTTTAAATGAAAATACGTTCAAGTTTTATTTTTAAACAATTTACGTTTATAGAGATTTCTGATTTTTCCCCTGTTTCATTCAAAAAGCGCCGGGCACTTTCCCACTCAATCTAGGATCACTGACCATCACAGGTAGATCTTAAATAATTGGGTGAAAAAATGCCAGTTGAAAATTTTGACTGTGTATGCAAGATCATACTCGATGTACTCAAGGCTGTTTTGTGAACTCTAATTGCGCAGGATACTACCCTTGAATAGCTACTGAGTAAGTGCCAGAGCTAGAAATAATGGGTCCTAAATTCTAAATAGAGAATATAATTTGCCCCATTTTTATAGAGTAACCTGTCACCTAAACTGAGATTTGTCAAGATGAAAATCTAAAATGATTGCCCAGTAACTCACAACCCTTTAGAAAAGTGCAACCCCCACGCATCAGCAGATAAATGGATTCACATGTAAAGTCACGAAAAAGGCTACTAAATAAAATCCACAATCGTCCAGATGGGTATCCCCGTAGCCCGAGCAGATTTCCTAATTTCTTTCATCTTCAATTTGGACGAGTAGACAACTGTCATAAACAACCAAACCACTAATTAAATGTCAAATCCATAAAGACAAGACACATGTTCGAGTGATATATTGATAGTCGTAAAAAAATTAAAAATACATCGCTCAAAAAAGTGTGTCGAATGAGGAAAGAAACTGCCCGAATGTCCGCATCTCTTTTCAAAGTCAAACGAATTTTTCCCAATAACAGTGTTCGAGTCGAATTTATTACTCACTTGGCGCGTTATTTATGTTTCTGCTCCCAAAACATATGTAGATACATTTCAATTAAAGTCAAGCTGACATATTTAGTGTGTGCAATGAGCACTGGCTTCAGGAGCGATTAACAAAATTTACATTGTTATGGTGGAAGATATGATGAGACTGGAGGGCACATCAATTTAGTGAGGCGCACAATATGCAGCGTTACCAAGTCAGTGCTTTCAGCGTTAAGTCTAATGCCCAAAATTTAATTTCAGTGCCGAAAAAGAAAACCTAGTTCTTGGGCGTTTTTTCTGGGCTTAAAAAAAATGTTATTGCTTTTTTAACGCTGCCGCTGCACGCTGCCTTTTTGCCTTGCAGCCATATACCACAGGGGCAATTTAAAAAACAAATTAAATGTAATGTAGTCTTCTTAAGTTTTTTTTTTAAATATTTTTTTGTATTTTACAGTGCACTCACCATAACACTGAATATGAATAAAATTTTGTTGTTTTTTTTTTTACTTCTATTTTTTATCTACTTTCGAGCTGTTTTAAACAAAGAAGTCAAAATTAACGCTGACAATTTTAAAAACGGTGCTCAAATGCCAAAATGACTTGGCAACGCTGATCACATGTGCCTGGAGAATACAGTAGAGTAAACCTTTTGTAGTAGAAAATTCTCGACAGGGTGCCTGGCTAACAGATCGCATTTGCTTCGTTTGTACAGCAAGTACGCACTTTTCCTCAACCTACAAACGACGCTTCCTATTTCTGAAAATAATTTCAATGCGATTCCCTATAAGCAATTTAGAAATGGGCACATTGCTCGTGTCTATGGTAGACACCCCCAGGATACTGGCACAATTTCCCCATTCGAATTTGCTTTCGAGTATAACCTGCATCCTCGTTGAAACGTAAAACTAATCCAAAGATCTTAGGACTGCGCGATTATGCTCGTAAGGCGTCGGGACTCGGGATACACATTTCAAACGAGAACACCTTTTTTTAATTGTACACTGTACGTGTACAGTGTGTGTATATGCAACCTATTCTTTTATATCGTCTGTAGAGGTGTACCTGACGTAGGGAACAAACATTTTGCACAGCATGGAGAAAATTATTAAGAAATCCTCGCCTCTCCGACCATTTTATATTTTTGTCTTGTACAGTGTGTGTTGAAGCTGATATTCAAAGCAGATATTTAGTGCGATGTCCTGCTGTTAGTGACTGGTGAATAAGAATCGTAGGTATACATACGTCGCAGTACAATTGAAAGCGAGGCGAGAAAACAATTGAAACCTTAAGGATATAAAGGAAGAGTGTTGGTGTGCATTGTTCTGTTTATTTCTTTCTTCTTGCTGGAAAGTTCAGACAAATAAACTTTGTAGTAGAAAGTTGTTCAAGTTGGAGTTTATGTTTTTTCAAGAGAGAGAGAGAGAGAGAGAGAGAGAGAGAGCAATTTTGAAGACTTATAGGTGCAGGGCTCCGTAAAAAGTTCCACAATATGTACCAGCTAATAGGGATCTTCACATAGGGGACTTGTTTATCAAATTCTAGCTCTACCATATGAAACTATATCTACATAAGAACATAACTACACATGTCTGTAGCTTTTTGTCTACTTTGATCTTCTTGGTACAAGTTTCTAAACTTTTGCGTTACAGTTTTTCTATTCTTCTTCTAAAAATACGTGACCATTTCGCTTTTGACGTTTAACGTATGTAGTTGAGGTTTTCGTGAAATACTCTCAGCTTAAACTTTTACTTTTGGACGTTGGAAAAAGATAGTACATACTCAATATTTTAATATCGACATTTTGCAATTAGACTGTGAAAACCGGAGTCAGTTTTGTGTTGTAGTTTTGAAATCGTCTTACAAAATTCTAAAGTCTCAACAAAACTTATCGTTTTTCATAAGTTTGCAAAAGAGTTTGCAAAAGAGTTGAAAAGGTACATCTTGCAAGTTCTAGCGACCGGTTGATGTTAAACTCATAAACTAGTTTCAAAGTATAGGTAACCATAATATTTTTCACTAAAGCTTTATGGAAATAGATAGAGCTTTATGCAAAACGGGAGCAATAGGTACATCAAGTTAGATGTTCTCTTTTTTCCATGACGACCCGTAGATAGTTCTGTAGCTGTGAGTGAAAAATCTATCACACACGCAGAAAAATCACTTATTTAAAATCCACCAACTTTCGGTTAAAAACTACCAAGTGATATTGTTAATATAGCTCTTACAGAGTTAGTGGATTAAAAATAACCGAGTCAACTTGTTTAACGAAACTCGGTTAAAAATAACCGATTTATCAATTTCCTCTCCAAATTTTCTTTGTCGTAAATAACAAACAAACTAACTAATAACAACAGAGTAACATGGTTGATACCAACTAATAAAGTGTGTTATTTTTAACAGTATGATTTAACCTTTATAACTCGATAGTTTTAAACAACAAATACTTATTTATTTTCCACAGAGACTTAGTTAATTTTAACCCATTTTTTTTTTTAACCGAGCAAAAATTCCACTCGGTTAAGGTCAAAATCACCATTCGCCAATGCAATCACCTCTATCTGGTGTCTTTTACACCGAAATTTTCACAAAATCTATAACACATAGCTCATAGGATATCGATCGAAGTCAACAAAACCAAATGCGAGTTGTACGAAAAGCCTGCTCTCCCCATTTGACAGACAACCTTCAGCAAGCAGCCCTCGCAATATTTATCAAGACAGGCGGAAGTTTCATCGAAGGATATAGACCAGAACCAAACGTGCATATAAAATACTCTTCCGTTTCAGGGATAATCAGACCATTAGTCCCAGCAAATTATTCTGCTTGCCAAAGAAGTTCAAAAAGATAAAAGTAATTTTAGGAAAAACCGAGTCTTTACAGCGTCGGTAAACATCAAGAAAATATATTTTTCCAACAACCACTTGCTGTCAGTAGCGATTTAGTTCATCAGAAGCTTTGCATACAAATTCACATACATACCTCCCTCCTTCTTGTAAAAAGATTTGCATTAACTTATGAGTTGGTATATGGTATGGCTTACGAACCCTCACGTTTGCTGCATAGCACTCCTGCCCAAACACAAAAGGAACCATCAAATTGTTCCATCGAACTGACTTTTGTTTTCCTTCTTTTTTTTTTGCAAATTCCGCGTGCTGTCAAAGAAAAGAAATCACCATAATGGGCTTCACTTCGGGCACTGACAATATTGTCTCTGCCAGATTTATGCGTCGGATAACCTTCTTCCCTAACGTGACCAAAATAAATGAATTCGTTCGCATCGATCAAAAGGCATGCAGCTTGACCTCGTTACCATAGGAAGGTAGGTAGTGAATTTCGCTAACGGAACGAACTACTTTTGGACGAACTCATATTCGGCAAGTGCTCCTTTTGACAGCACCGCACTTATGTAGAGCACATATACCGCCATTCGGTGGAAAGAATGCCTACCCAAGGGAGAGTCATCATATATGTCCCATTTATTATTTGTTCTTAATTTGAAATTCGTCTAACCTCAAAAATCCAGCATGCAATTTATGATTATTTCACGATCCGTAAAGGAAGATTTCCATAATAAATGATTTAATTCCCAAATGTGGCAGAGACGATGGTGCAGCTTATAAGCCCATATCTTCTGGTTATCCATCGTGTTCCCATTCGTTGTTTCTGTGCCTCGTCTTCATCGTCGTAGTCGTTGGCAGTGTCACAGGGAACGTGAGCGCTGTAGCTGTGCAGATGAATCGCTCACATGATGGCATCGTGTTCCCTTTGTGTTCGCTTATCATCTATCTCTATGTTAGAATATATCCCGCCGTATATCATTAAAATTTTGCACCGAACGTAATTAAATGCGATAGCAGATACGAGTATACGCAAAAGGATCTCTCCTATGAAAAATACCGCAACTTATTATCCTGACATAAAAACCATTTAAAGTATAAATCTTTCATTATTTCTTCATCATGTCTGCCTCTGCTGTGGTCGGCGTTGGGTGTAGAGCTATTAATGGCTTCATGTGCAAATGGAGCAAATCAGCGTTTCCTCTTTTGTATACATATATTTTTTTTTTCTCTCTTCCTTGTGCCGAAGAAAGGCGATGAATATGCGGTGTAAAATATTCGCCGCATTTGTATGGATTATTATTATTTAAAGGTGTGAATATTTACGGAACAATTTAACATCATTTGCATGGAAGGCGGTTATTATAGAAATTGAAGGTTGGTCGTAGAAATTTTATTCGTAGGATAATTGTACCAGACGCGCAAACAAGGCGGCAATCTGTCTCGAGTGGATTGTCTACAAGGTTTCCGTGTTCGACATGATTTTCAGAAATTTATGGAATCTATTAATTTTCTATAGTTGTAAGACAATGTGATTGAGGATAGAACGTGTTTGTTTTCTAACATTAAAGAGGGTGTGTGTATTAGCCAACGACAGACAGTGCTTCTTTTACCTCATCATCTGTCTTAGAAAACGTTAACACCCTTGATAAAATTAGTTTTTTCCATGTCCAGAGTAATGAAAATCATTGAAGTCCGAATATGGAAATAGGAATGGCACTTGATAGGCCACCTACACTTGGACGTAAGAACAACTGATGCCCTTCAAGACTTTTGATTGTGCTTCCAGCAGAAGAACTGTGAAATCAACTGCGTGGATTGGTACCGTTTCGATAAAGCACACTTTTAAGTAAATATAAAGTCTTGACTCTTGAGCTATCTGACAACCCAAGTACATCTCCAATCCGCATTAAAACAGTCATGCAAAAGTTTTGAAGTTCAGACAAAGTGGGAAACGGCTGATGCAGGACAAATATTTTTTTTCTCTTATTTTAAGAGTTTTTTTGTTTTTTTTTTTAATTATATAGTTATCTAGTCTTTAAATTGTAAAATGGTGGACTTAAATAAATAAACGAAAATAGGAACATTCCAAATAATAGCTTTGAAAGCTCCTGCACAGAACCTATCAGTATAGCATTTTTAGTGTGTCAATAAAATCGTACTTGCCGAGGGAGGAACATAGGTGGGACACATTTGACAATACCATCGGTATGCAGAGTCTACACGCCTCCACTTCTGAAAACGAACAAAAAATAGTTCACTTCGCAACAGGGTGGTTGGCCATGGTCCAGTCTAGTGGTTAGAATGCTGGGGACCCACGCAGCGTAAGTTCAATCCCCGCCGGGAGAGATCTTCATAAAGGGGCTATGAATTTTTATTAGAGTTTCTCCACTCTCCAAAGGACTTTGGGTCTGAGTGTTTTAGATTTGAAATCAAACATCGTTATAGCAAACAGAACATTTCGATGTGTAGAAACCAACCAACGGTATTTTAAACCACTATAAATCGGACGAGTCACATTGAACATTTTGCACAATCCAACAGCTATGGAGAGGAACTTCGACGACCAACGACTGCGACTTAAGTTGAAATTTGACAGTTTGTTCAGGAGTCTGTCACAATTGTTTGCTATTTTTTTAGTTGGAAAACGCGAGTCAAAACTTTCCAAATGCTCTCATTTCCAAATAAAAACCTTAAAGATGAACCGCATGCGGTTGCAGTTGCCTATCAAAACATTATAACAGTGTTCAGCGAGCAAAAATTTTTTTTGGGAAAATTTTAGATTTGCTGAATGGGTTTAGAAATTACACTTTTTTTCTCATTGGTCCTTTTTCTTGCGACTTTTTAGAATTCTGCAGCGGTCACCCTATCTGAGACCATAAAGGATAGAGAATAAAGTAAAGAGCGCCAATGTCTGGAAGCCATTGAAGGTGTCACCTCTAATGTAGTAGGTAACTATAGTAATTTTCATAAAGCGCCGACCAAGTTAAGACCAATAGTTCGATGACGAATAATGTAGGTTTACAAGGTGCAAGATGAATGTGTGATATGGATAATACTAATGACCGGAGCTAACAAAAATCCTCTTTAGGAAACCAGCATCGGACTGAACAGGAGCTAAAATGAGGTAAAAGGGAAAGTTGTTAAATCGATAGACAGATGTATTTTTCACTTTACCCTAAGAGCCCATTTTTTTAGATCTTGTATTATGGAAACAAATACTTTCAGATTTAGCCGAAATGTAGTAATGATGAAGCTCATAGCCCAGCATTTTTTAAACTCACCCCTTAAAATCTCTTTCACCATTTTTCTGTGGACCCTTCATAATTTTGAGAAATCCGTAAGTCATACAAGAATTGCAAATTGTGGGGTAAATACCAAGAATGAGTTCAAAGCTGTTCAAGCATTTTCTAAAATAATCCCCATTAGAGGGTTGTGGGTGGGGCTGCCAAACAAAACAAAAATATGATGAGCAATGTACCTATAACTTAACTCTTATTGCTTCGGACGACCTAAATCATAATAACTTATGTCCAATCGTTGTTCTTTTTTTTTGTCGTAAGCACTACAGCCGTATTTTCGAAAGTGTTTAAAATATAAAGCAAATGAAAGAGGAAATTCCGTAGGTAAAATCTCTCTTGTTTTGTCACAGCGTTTCCCTATAATGTAAATTAGGACCTCTAAGACTTATTATTACTGACCTTAAATAGTTGGTAGACAAAAAGCTTTTGGTGACAGTGATCTATTTTTTCAGTTTCTAAAAGGCGCATTTTTCCCAAAAAATTAGCTTCTTATATGATTGCCACTCACCTTTGACTAGATTAAGATTTTCTCAGTAAAAAGTTGAATCCATCCATAGCGCCAGCAACAGATATTTATATCCTTCTAAACGCAGTGCTTTGCGCAATCAGCTATTTTTATAAAAATCACCGTCGAAATGGAGCACCGTTTTTTACATAAATATCCCACATATAATCAGCACCTTAAAATAAAGCTTTTACGAACCCTAACACAAGACGACCCTCATGACGTCTATAACCATATAGACTTAACAATATAATTAAGCATAACTTCATCCATGCATAGATACTTAAATCCGTCAAAGCAACACTTTGACTACCTATTGATGTCAACAGATGAAAATTTACAACTCCCTATTAAATTCGCTGAGGCAAGCGATAAAACTTAACCATTTACGACACTCCTACACCGACAATATTCAAATCCCTTAAACGTACATTTCAATGAAACAAATGAACTCAAATGAACTGAACCGAACTAACCCTTAATTAAGAAATTAAAACAAAAAAAAAAAATTGTAAAAAACTTTTAAAAACTAAAACTGCCCTGAATTCCGTGCAATGTACCAAGTGCCTGGGCCTACACGAATAGGGAACCACACAGCAGAAGCAATAAAAAAATTGTTTCCCTCGCAAAGAATGCAATAAACTTTGATTGTGGCATTTGGAGAATTCATGGCGGGACTAAAAATAATTTAGCCCACATAGCGCGAGGCCGTGTCAAAGGCAACTTTTCGAATTTACCCAAACTTCCTTCGCCAAAGTCTGGCGGTCTTTTTTTCCATTTTTGTGTGTCATGTTCTCTATTTAGAATATGGCGCAAACAATATTTTCATTGTTTTATGCATGAAACTATAATCCAACAGCTAAGCCGAACCCAGCCAGGCAGTGTTGTTCTCAAGTTGTGGTTGTGGTTGTGGTTGGTACTGGGAGTTTTTTTCTCCGAAGCCATCAAACCGGGTTAATGGTATTTACGTATTCCCTGCGACGTATTTATTCCTAGGTATAGGCCAGTATACCTACACATCGTCGAGGGTGAGGAATGAGGATCCACTAAATGCAGATCAACCGGGATGCTGATGAGATATTCAATTTCCATTTTTTTTATCTTTGCATTTTTGGGGAATAAATTGTCAAGGTAACTCCTTGTGGTTTGCCTCATCAAATGGGTCATCTGATATTCATGCTGACGGATATGCATTTTTTGTTTTGCCTGTACATTTTGTATTCATAATTCACGAGGAACAAAACATTCCCTTAACGAATTAATCATCAGAGTTTTAAATGATTAACGGCCGCAGATATGTATCATACGGTCATACCAAAAGAGATTCCTTTGCAACACTAACTAAACTGCAAGTGAGAATTTATTACGACCTTAATTAAGACGAGCAAGTATGTATTACATAGCCCTGCAGACCCCATTCATCTAGAAAGCATACATTTGTACAAATCCTTGAAATATGCTCTCCATGAGTTGAAGAGTAATCACGGAAGAGATCGGCCATAAATTAAAATTTTTCTCTTTTTTCTGTTCCATGTTCCATCCCAGACAAGACGTTAAAAAAAAAACAAGAATGCCACTGATAAAAAGAAGAAAAAATAAGAAATCAACATAAAAGGGTGACACACTCTTCGTTGCATTGCGCGTTGTGATTTATGGATTAACATTTCAGACGAAAGCATCTGGAATGTAAAACTGGGTTCAACGGATATCTGGCCGGTTGTTATAGCTGGCAACAACAAATCAAAGTTGCTGCGCGAGATTAGTCCCAGGAACCCACATAATATATTAATGAATTGTTATTTTTGAGTGCGACTATAGAGGCCGATTTTTTTTGTGATTTGCGATGCCGTATAAATAGTAGCGTTCACCCAAAATAAATCAGGGGTGCATGCGTTGGGCAATATACCAGAGTTTTTAGGTGGAAGGTGATGGAGTGATGCCGCCGTATGTGGGTCAGTGTGTTGGGGAAAAATGCCCATACATCTGTCAGCAGTCAGCATTAGACCGATATGATTGTGAGCCAATGTTTTATTTAAGGCTTTGGTTTCATACTGCTGGCCGGCCTTTTTTGTGTCGATTTGAAAACTATACAGCGCATGTTTGGTGTTTAAATTCAGGAAAAAAAATTGTGGAAGCACACTGTAAGTAGGAGTTTGACTAAATCCTGATAGCCCTATTTATCACGCAAGAGGAGGAGGCTCCTCGGTGACCAAACGATCAAAAGTTTAAAGGGGAAAGAAGTTTTTGCGTTGATCCAGAACTGGTGCGTATCAGCGGCATGCATGAAGGCTTCGATACATATGTCGACACTCTATGACCGGAATTATAAGCAAATAACCTGGGAAGAGGAATACATAGTTATCTTCCAGAATTGAATCAAGACGAGGTACTTGTGCAATGCCTGTAGAAATGGCTCAACGTGGCACAAGAAGTTAAATGTGTTTCCGACTAAAAATAAGGAACAAGAGGACAGAAGTTATCATTGACCCTACAAATTAATTTCTTTCAATATAATGTTTTTTTTTGTGAACTCTACTTCTTGTATTGCTTATGGTAACCCAGCTATGCCATATTTGCAGATTTTCAGCCTCCATTTACCGATTTGTAGGTCTTAAACAAACGCACAGCAACGATTTGACAAATTTTTCAATAACTCAAGTTAAACTCACAATTTTCCACATAGGTAACCATCACAACTCCAGTAAAATGACATTAAGTCCGATGACAGACCTACATAAATCCTAACACTTAATTTTCATCAGAAGATATTATGGAGTTAGCTTAGTAGATAAGAGCGATTTTTGGAAACCTGATTCCGAAATTAGAGAAATTAGAAATTTTAACTTCAAGGGTTTGTTTAAAGATTCCTTGGTATCAGTAGATTGGTAGCATATTTAAAAAAAATCGTATATCAATTCAGGGATACTTTACCTTTAATAAAATTTGCGCATTGAGGTTCTACGTTTCTGCAGCTTATGGGCCAATGTTGAGAGAATTTTCTTCTATGTCAATCTTAATAAATTCAAAACAAGAAATAGGCTATCGGCTACCGATAGGAAAACTCTTTTCCAAAGTCTATTTAAAATTTCACAGATACAAATAACGTATCCTTAGATAGAGAGGCGTCAACTTTTTAATAAACACTGATAATGTACATAGAATTGATACCCGATAGAATCCAAAAGCTTACGAATACATTTATGACCAGATGTGACTTCTCAGATAATCCTCTAATAAATGAGCTACATGTGATGTATCATACTGTAACATAAATATATATTCTTCCGTTATTTGAAGTTCATTATTTGTTAACTAACTTGTTGATATCCTTATTAATTATTTTATGTTTATTTGTACATAGGTACATGCATATATTTTTCTCCTTTTGTGCTTGTTTACAAGTTCATTTCCTGACAAATGACAAAACTAATTTACTTTTTTCATTGATAAGTTATTTCATTTTATCTATTAATTTATTTATTTGTTAATTTAGTGATTTGTGAATTTATTTATCTGTAAATTTATTTATTTGTGAATTTATTCGTTAAATTAGTGATTTCTTAAATTATCTATTTCCTAAATTTTAAATAACGTTTTCCAGTCTTTCTTATTTTATTTATTGATTTATTTATTATTCTTTTTGTTTTTTTTTTTTCCTCTTAAATTGTGGGTTTTCTCGTTGTTTCCCTCAAAAATAAAATTAGTATTTAAATTATTATAAACATGTTATTATATAGGTACATAGAAATAAATTAAGCCATTAAATAATGTTTCAGTAGAAAGATACCCTATCTCTGTATTGTAAATTGTGCGGCAAAAATCGTATGTAATTTATAAACAAAAAAAAAAAAAAAACCGAATCTAAATTTTTCGAGTTTGAGTGGCGATATTTTCCATGTAAATTTTACAATTATTGTGAGCTTCCGTAATTTTAAAGTCGAGACCTAAGTTTGTTCACGGTAGGTTTTTTTTGTTTTTTAAAAAATTTACGAAGCCGAAGGAATTTGTGTTTTTTTTTTATTATTAACGTCTCAAATCCTATTACAGTGCGTTCTCGATAAACACAACTCCTCATTTATAGCTAGGCTTAAATTTTCATCATTGCTGACGTCGTAGTCGCAACCTTTTAAAATTGTTTAGGTACCTCGATAAGTAGGTACGAGTACCTTTTAGTAGATAAATTCTTTCTATCTACTAGTTACTAGTTTGCGTTTATTTTTTTTAAGAATTATAACTGAATTAAATTAAATAATGTTACATTGTTTAAGCATTTCGTGTTTTTTTTTTTTTTTTTTTCTTAGTTCTTTATTAACATTAAAATTTACCTTCCAAAGTCTTATACTCGGTTATAGCAACAACCTCACGCATTGCAGCTTCCCCCGATTAGTATATTAGTTGCGACTTGCGACAATTTTCTCGATTGTATTATTAGTAGCTATTAACTATAGCAATTTTTTGTTTTTATGAAAATGATTTTCCAAGTGCAAAAATGCGGATTTTGTAAAAATTTATCTGGCAACAGTTGGAAACTAAGGAACCCTAGGAATGACCATCCAATGACGGAAAGCGCATAGTAGGTATGTTGATCACACATTTGGAAAAAACTGATAGTTTCATGGCAAACTTGGCCCAAATTGAAAAGGGGGATAGTAAATGACGAAGCAGAAGTGTCTTTCAGACCCTGTAAAAAGCTGTCCAAACGACCTTTAAGAGCTCCACTACTAACATCGCGCATCCATTAGGGAAAATGTCTACGAGAAGCATTATGTCCACCTTTTGGTTTAACCTGAACCCTCATTTCAAAGGTACAGCAAAAGCACCTTTTTGAAATAAATGGATTCATTGATATGACCAAATCCAAATAATACACATTCATTCCATTTGCCGAAGCCGTTGCCCAACTTCAACTCGCTGTATTTTGCGGTGCAGAATTATATTTAATTCAACTTGTGCTTCATCCAATTGTCTGTCGCTATAATGGAAAATCTCTGACACTGCCATTACAGTTTAGGTCCTCTGGGAAAGGATTTTTTTTCACAACTTTGTATTCTCTTACATTAAATAAAATGCTCCGCCGAGTAACACAAAAATGCAGCACGTCACCCAGCTATAGCTACATGATAATGCAAGCGGCTGAAGCCATTAGTACATTTCCCCGCATATTTTAGGTCAAGGGAAAAACTTCAGACTCAAGAAAGCAGCTTTTTTTTTCTTATTTTCTGTTTTCACTTGTTTTAATGTTAATTTAAAGTGTCTGCCAGAAGGATGTACCCACAGGACTCGTTAAAAACATTTCGAGTGTGTAATTTTCACTTGAAAAGGAGTATAGGTATATAAGTTCATCGGGTGGAGGGAGGATAAAGGATTTGTTCACACACTCACAAGAACAAGGTTATTAAGAAAATTTGCTTTGTGGATTTTTTTCATAGCCAAAAGGATTGACTCATTATTTTAGGGCGCCAAATGATTGCAGAACCTTGACAACAAATATATCCATTTATATTATAAACTAATTTATTTTCGACAGAAAAAGAAAAAATGGAAATTTTATACCCTTTCTCAGGGGAGAACCCTTTAGCATACATTTGTAATAAGTAGAAAAATTTTGTGTTGGACATTTGTTTCGAAATCTGTTGCCATCTAAAGTGCTTGCGTGTGCCTTTCTGTTGGCTCTATTTTTCATTTATGTTGGGATCTATCCAATATTTCATTTTATAAAATGTCGTTCTCTGGAAGTCAATTGGTACTTTTTGCATAATTTAGTTGGTAAAATAAAAGGTTTGTGTTTTTTTTCTATGACCTTCGGGCGGTAATCTTTTTTTCACCAATGTGGGGTAATTCAGAATTGTGAATGAGAAAATACATAATATACCAAGGGAGTGTGACAAATCGAAGAAGAACTGTGGTCAACGCTCAACTGGGCATATCTGTAATGTTTTTCTATTTACACATATTGGATGAATGTATTAAACTTGTGCTTAGTACTGTATATATTTTTAAACGAAGGTCGCATTATTAAGTAAATTAACAAAAAAAGGAAACATGCGGTTGGACTGTAGGATAAACTCTACTGTTAATTAAATCCTTAAAATAGTTCCTCAATTCCAACTGAGGGTTTTTTTCACTGCGCCACCTCTCGCGAACGTCTGACAAACATCCATGAGTATAACTGTCTTGAAAGAGCTTCTCAATCGGCCGTTTGGAATTGACATACAATTGTAGATGAAAAACCCACACAAAACGAATGGTTGTGAGAAGTTAGGCCCAGGATCCCAACTCGGTTTTGTTTTTGTCTTCTACTTGCAATCAAAAAATCTTAACTTGCAGTTTCTTAGTGTGTTGCGACTTCTAAGCGAGGGTCCCAGGTTCGCAAAAACCCTAATTCTAGCTTATTGTTTTTTCCACTGCTCCATATATTTCGAAAACGCCCGACAAACGGTCTGACACTTCGGTTTGGGTTTAAATCTCCTCTCTCCAATGACGAAATAAACGTGCCACGCTACAAATAATTTATCAAACTAAAAACCAGATCATTTGAAAAAAAAAACATTGACAGGTGGTGGTATGACTAACCGTACCCCATTTGTAGACTTCACCATGCACACACGTATACCGAGAAAAATGTTTGTCATCGGACCGTCTAATGTCTATCACGATTTGCATAAGCATTTTGATCATTCTCCCCAAACTCCCATATGGATTCCTCTCGTGCAATTAATGAGAGAAAATATTTCTCCACGCCAGACGAATAATAAATTTATTCACCCAACGATGCCCACGCAATGTCAGCCAGCCTTGGAGATGAATTTTCTAGTTCGTCTTCGTATATTGAAATATTTGGAGCAGAGCAAAACAAAAAAAAAAAGAATATTCTTAATGTGGTGCTGGTGTGCCCATAAATCTATTTAAAAGTTTGTAAACCCTACGACCGACGAGATGCTTTTTACTTTGCGAAAATCTCTGTGTACAACGCTCGGAGTTATGTCAATCAGTCGTATGGCAATAAAACAGTTAACCCCTAAGGGAAATTACGACCCCCGTTTCTTAGCTATGTGATTTAATATTTAGAAGTTGATTTATGAACCGCTAAAGTTAGAGGAGGATGCTCCTTTTTTTCCAGAGTTTTGTTCAACAAATGGGCGTGTGCGGGTGTTGGCTATGAGTAGAGTTTATACTTTGCAGTATAACCCTGTAATAGGCTTAGAGAGTGCGCTCTGTGATCATCATCACTAATGAGAAACCATTCGCAGCGTTTCAATTTGTTTTGATTTATTTGCCAACACATGCCATGTACAAGGGTTTAAATGTGATATACGCTCTTTTTTATGTATTTCCGTTTAATGTGCACAAATCGTTGAGCGTGTGCTTCATCGTGCTTGCCAGATGATCCCTACTCGTTAAATGAGTCAACAATTGATTGCGATGTCTATATTTGGACGGTTTATCATCAAGATGGATGATCGTAAAAAGAATATCGATGATAGTCGGTCTTCTTAATCGTATAGTCCTTTATAAAGTGATTTTAGCGAGTCTCCTCATCGTGTCTGTGCAGTTTGCGCACATCGATAAATGAAACAAGGAATACGAATTCGAAACAGAAACGACTTGCAATACAAATGGAGTTCCCCTTTGAGATATCTGAACAGCTGGCGGCTTAATTAAATTGCAATGCATTCGGTGATTAACATAGACTCTGGCCCCAGAAACGATTTCGCAAACAGATGTTCAGCAAACCTGCATCGAATTTCGAGAACTAAATTCATTTGCAAAGTGAGGGCAGACCATAAGTTGACTCTTTGACTTTGAACTGCCTGCGTTCAAGGGTTTTACTTGAATTTTTCTTCTACGCATGTCTGTCCAAGAAAGTGAAAAACTCTTTTAAGGTGGGCTCCTAAGACATGATCCTTTGAGGACACATTTTTGATTGAGTTGAACAACAAATTCTTCGAAGCGACTGTGCTAAAATGTTTCTTCCAGGATAGCACCTAACACATGCATTTTAAGTCGCACAAAGTCGCAAATCGCTAGGTGTCATGAGAGTTCGGGTATTGAAACTCGTGTTATCTACAATTATTCGATCCTAAAATTGCATGTGTGCGCATTTAATAATAATAATAGATGACAGGTCTTTAGGGACCCTGGGCCTAGCTTCTCGCAACCATTCATTTTGTGTGAGTTTTTAATTTTTTAACGAATGGAAGGGATTTAAAATTTTATGCCGATTCCAAACGGCCGATTGATAAGCTTTTTCAAGACAGTTATACTCTCGGATGTTTGTCAGACGTTTGCGAGAGGTGGCGCAGTTAAAAATCCCTGCGTTGGAATTTGGGTTTCTTTTGCGGGGCCCCTCGCTTAGTAGCCCAGCACACTAACCACTAAGCCACTGTGCCTACTATGTGTGCGCATTTAGCTTGAGATATATGCCACTGTCAGCGGCTGGGCCAGCACAACTAAGTCGTGCTGCAAGAAACTGCCCTTAAGCTAGCCACCCGCACAAATTTTTCACCACACGACTATATGATTGTAGAGTCGCTTAAAAATGGACTGAGAATGGGTGTTTGCGCCTAGCTTCACTTCTTTAAATTAGACACGACTACTTACCCTTAGAAGAGGAATGTTAAAAGAAAATATATTAAAACGTCTCCTTTGATGGAAAGCTCTGTATAAGCAGCAGCGTCACATCATCCTTCAGAACAATATACCGGCACTCCCATGTATAAACATGCGAGAAGGACCTTCTTCCGCACTTTACCAGCGTCAATATGTGTGTTCCATCGCCTCACAAAATGTGAATTTAAATTGCAACTTCACAAGCAAAAGAAACCTTACACGTCGTACATTTTGCTCGAACAGCAAAGTGCCAAAGACACTGAGTGCATCAAAGCGCCAAGCGTCGCTGCAAATGAAACCTCAAGACCTAAGGAAGAATTTTCATCCTCACTTTAGCTGCTGAGGACGTACTTCACTTGGTGTAAAATAGAAGAAGCAAAAAAAAAAAAAAAAAAACTCCACACAGGACCGCCTTTTAATCTAAGCAATTTAACTCGCTTCCATTTTTTGTTTCAAACACTTCCTGCTTGTGTCCCGATAAGGGCCCATACACAAGTACCATTTAATCCTTCAGATTTCCTCGGCTCAGATATACTATTACTATATTATATCCTTCTCGCGATTGATAAAAGAATAAAAACGCAGAGAATGACACCCGAGGATGAGTGGTGGAGACGATGATGCCGAAGCTTAAGGGAGGTTCTATCACACTTTCGGTTTAGACAATTCTTCGCCGTTCAAGGAGCAAACAGAAACCTTGAGCGCTTCGAGAAAAAAATAAAGCTCAAAGGGGGTTTTTTGTCATCCTGCAATAGTGCACCCACTGTGTGCTGCAACCTTTTATGTTCCTTGTTTACAGTGATCCTTTGTGATCGATCCCATTTTAATGGATTGAACTATTCACACTTGACTGTCACTCGAGAAGCGGTGATAGGTAGTCCTTCTGCAACGCTGAAGGGGTTTCGTTCGTCCTTCTGATACTGTTGCTGATAGATTTACTTTGACACTTTTCTTCGACGTTATTAGCTAAGAGGTTTTTGCATCCTTTGTTCGAGTGAAAGTTTTTTTTTTTTTTTTCTTATGCGAAATGTGAGATGTGTAATGGTTTGTTCAAGTCCCTATATACAGCAGGGACTCCTACTCATATAATTAAATTTAAATCTCAGCATATATTTCGTTTCTCAAAATTAGGGATTTATTCAACAAAGCTTCGGGGTGATTTAATTAGAAAAACAATTGCGTGACATTTCAATTCAAACCGGAAGTTTGCTCGTCCCGGGGCTGATTGTTTGTACTTCTCATTTCAAAAGCCATCCTACGACACGATTGCTAATGATGATTGCAAATGTATACCTCAGAGCGCAGATTATTAAACGGATACATACGCGTATTTCGAAAGCATTTTCTCTCAGGGGAGTTGCATAGCTATACAAACTGTTGCCGAGAGTGCTGCAAATAAGCCAGGTATTTAAAATGTTTGTACAAATTTCATCTACACACTTGTAACCAATGTGAAGCGCAGATCTGGAGGTAAGGTTACCCATTTGTGTAGATTACAGACAACACACAGATAGACTCCTTAGTCATCTGCAATTATTGATTGTTCTGCGAATTTCCTTCCCGCATTGAATTACGTTTAACTGTGCCCATCCATATATATCTCGTACTTTGTAATATTGAATAACGCTCGCAACTTTCTCAGATTTTATCGAAGTTTTAAGATTTATTGCCACTGTTCCTGCAGGCGATATCAGCAGCAGCGTTTGCTGTTGACAATCGTTAACGCGTGACGGGGGCGAAAGTTTCCACGAAACAGTGAACAACTTGAAGTGGAAGAGGAAAACTTTTTAACCCATTGTGATCGAAAAATTCTGCGAGAGAGATTAGAAACGCAAGCACAGATATAGATACTTTCGCCGACGTGACAACAATTCTGTATGCAATTCCGCTTGCCAGTCAGTGGTGTGAATGAGAGGGAGACTAATTATGGGGATAAGAACTTAATATCGCGGATTACGCCAGCATAACTATCTACAACTGGAGATATTTATCAAGCTGCGAGGAAAGAAAGTAAAACCAGTCTATCCACTGAGAAATTGATTGCAAATCGGCGTCCCACCAAATTGCACTATTTCGATTTCGATATAGAAAACGGCTTCAATTGAATGCACCCTATCTAGTTGGAGATACATGGAATTCGCCATGTTTATATTTTGATTATTAGTCTGCGTCCCTACAATTAAAATAATCATACGCCGGGCCGTCGTCGTCCGCCGCGATGTGGATGAAGTCATGCCGGCGGCATGCTCTTTGGAAATGAATTTTACTTCGACTGCATCAAAAATGGAGCGGGCGACTGGAACTGCTGGAGGCCAGACACTACAGCTACAGTAGCGACATGCGGATCAATAAAAGACAAGGTTCCTTCGGAATGCCTAAGAAATTGGACGAAAGACATAAAATAAAACTGCGCTCTGGTGACCAGGCAACGAGTGTGGTACGTCGATTGCGTATTTCGTATGCACAGATGGTATTTTCCCTACAGCAGAAGGGAGATCTTTGATTTTTTTGCGGTCTGCATGCGAAAATTCTTCCAATTCACAGATTTACGAAATTTGGCAAAACTGTCGTTTAATGAAATTCTTCGAATATAAGACAAGTTCGAGTTTCGAGATGAAGCATTTGTGAAATACCTATATACCTATCTAAAGAGCACAAGTAGTTACAATACATGTGTGACTAGTTGACCCGGCGAATTTCGTTCCGCCCAAGTTCGTTAATGTAATGAAAATAATAATTCCGAGCGTGCCAGTGCACATGTTGCTTTATGTAATTCGATCAATTACAATTATTTATTCAAAACTTATGCTCATACAATAGAAATAACTGAAGTACAGCGAAGTCGATGTGTTTCAATCAAACCGCAATGATTGACGTGTCGGCCAACCTTAAACTTTTTCACTAAAGTGCTTTACGGTACACGACGTACCGACTAAGCGGAAGGTATGCACACACGTGAGCACGCCAGGTTCCAGGAAATAACCCCCAAACGAGATAACGCCCCCAATGGAGAATGAAATAACCCCCTGAAATTTTTATGGAGGCGTGGATTTATTTCATGGGTTTTCGGGGACTTATTTCATTCTTCAAAATCGGCGCACGCGAATTGCTAGCATTGTTTTATGAAATATCTATGAAAGCTTTTGGATTGCGGGGTCGGTGAGAGGTTTTTACTTGTTTTGTTGTTAAATTTTCAAATTGGTGACTTGTTTTATTAAATACCATTTTATTCGTACCATTTAAGGGACTTACTCGTATTTCATCTTTGATTTGAGGAATAACTTCACAGTGAAGTTATTCACCACTTTTGGGGGGTTATTTGATTTTCCATTTGGGTGGTTACTTCGTTGGGGGGGGCTATTTCCTGGAGCCAGCACGAAACACGCAATTGACCATGTGATGCCACAATTTTCCAGCGATTTTCCTTGCGACTTATTAATATGTCATAGCGAATCAAGACGAACGGGAAATTAGAATGTTGCCTTTGAATTTTCCCCCTCAAAATCGTTGTTTGCACGATATTTCGATTTTTTCAAATCAAACGCGTTCCGTTGCAAACAGCTTCGGTGGATTGAGGTTGCGCAACATACTTAAAACAGAGCCGATTTTCAATTTCAAATTGTGCAGCGTTAAGCCTAAAACATCCAAAGAATTCAAAAACTAAAAATTTTAAATAATGTTTGTTGTATTAAAATGTAACACTACCCGTTTTTTTATCCAGTCTATTTTTTTTTTTTTTTTTTTTTTTTTTTTTTCAAAGTGCGGTTCTCCATGCAAAGTTCTATCCCCAATCTCATTACCTTAAACTTTTATTTTCACGACAAAAAAGTGTCATATCCTTCCATGCGCCAATACTAATCCACCAAGATTAGAATCGTAAAAAAAACAACGATCTTTTCAAGAGTCTCTTTTATACCGGTTGTGCCGCGCCTTTTGTACTAAGTGCACTAGGTAATATTTTAATTATACAACTTTAGAAATAGCGTGTGATTTTTTTTTTTGGGGAGGTGAAATAAGCTGTTTTCCTATCCCGCTTACCTTTTACAAAGTGCAGCCTATAGGGTCCAAAACTATCATGTCTTTCAAACTGAATCAAACCATAACCATCCACAAAATTATTTTAAATCGATTAAGTTGTTTTGGAGATCGACAACAGCGCCACCTATCGGGTCCAAAGGTACCTATCCCATCTTTTAACAAATCATATACATTAAAAAAAAATTATTTAAATCGTTTGAGCAGTTTCGGAGATCGAGGTTCACCCGAAATAATTATTTATACAGTATTTGATATAAGGAACATATAAAAAAGATGGTTACAGTATTTAAGTGTCAGGACACTCATCTATTCAATTTTAAACCAAATAAAACCTTTTAAATAAACATATTTTTCAATATTTCCTTATTTTAAAAATATTATAAAAAAGCGGTCGATACAGTGAATGGCATTAAACATTTTATCATTCGTTATACTGGACGTCCACTGTATATAAATTTTCTATAATAATATACGTTATAAGTTTAACAATAATATTTCTTTTGTATTTGAAGTTTCACTCATCGATTTCTATTTAATTTATTTTTTTTTTTAAAGTGCATTTCCCCATATAAACTTCCATAACCCCTTTCATCATCTCAAAGTTTTTGTTTTCGCGACAAAAAGTAGCCTATGTCCTTCTCATTGTTTTTCTGAATAGTGAAAATTTGAAAATTACGTGAGCTATACTTACGTAAACACATCAAATATAAAGTTAGTTTTATGTATATATCGCCGTCTAGCAGGTGATGATAAACGTTTTTACTTGACAGAGGCTTGAGATAGGAAATCTTTAGAGATAGGAAATCTTTTCTTTAAGACAATTATATGGATGATGGACGTATTAGGTATTTACGAAGCAAGTGGTAATTTGGCGAAATAAATAATAAGTCCTCGCAAAACTCGCGAAATACTTCTGAGGTTTTGAGTCTTGGTAAGTAAACTAATTTTAAATGTATTCGTTTAAATTTCCCCAGCGTCGTGAAAATGCACTGAACCTTAAAAAAAGAAAATAGTTGGATCAAGATGTCTGCAAAAGGTACCCTAGGCCGCACTTCTCAGTTCTCATAACCATGTGTTTGATTGAATTGAATTTCTGTGACGAATGGATTTGGCATAGTACCACAGTTGTTTATATAAAGCGGTCTGGCGCTCCTAAACTAACGCACCTTCTAGTACACACTGCGATTGACTTATACTTATGTCATAATGTATCGCTGGGTTTCCCGAATGGTTATGAAAACTCTTTCACTCGAAGCGACAGAGGATTTCTTCATCAATAAACCAGGGCTGGGGCGATCAAGGTGACAGGCAGAATCTCCTTAGTTGTTATAGATAGGGTTCGGCATAGTGTTCGCAGATTAAGGGGAAAAGCGCTTATTTAGCACTTTTTGAATGAAAATGGGGAAAACGAGGGAAAAACTTTCAGCTTAAAAAATCAAAGGTCTCCGTGAAACGTAAACAGTTTAAGAATTACGTAAGCAAAAACATATTTTCATTACGAACCAATTTCGAAGAATGTTCGAAAGAAAATGTTTTTTTTTTTTTTCTAAGCACATTTAAGTCGCTTCCTTTTCTATACACCAGTGGTCTTCCTATTATCATCAGCATCACACAATGCAAAGCACAATTTGTACATATCAGAATATATTGCCAACTATAATTGTTTTTACAAAAATAGACTGCCAGCACTTTCGGTCAGCGGAAATAACCATTATATTTCGATCTTCCTAGCCAGCGAGAATGGCAGACTTCTTCAGACTTTCAAGCGATTGTAGCATCCTGCAGACCGTGAGAAGTGATACACGTCAGGCGGCAGATCGCATAAGTCGATGATAGTCTAAACGATATGGTTTTCTAAAGCTTGAAAAAAGGAAAAACTGTGCCCTAATCTTGTTAATCTTTTCTTAAGACAGTTACA
Organism: Cheilosia vernalis; assembly: GCA_949126925.1. Taxonomy (NCBI): domain Eukaryota; kingdom Metazoa; phylum Arthropoda; class Insecta; order Diptera; family Syrphidae; genus Cheilosia; species Cheilosia vernalis. The sequence continues at coordinate 13,883,220 of OX421362.1, forward strand.
CAAGATGTTGCTCGTCAGAAGCTCACAAGATGTGCAAGCCTTCAGGTGCAATTAATACTTTTCAGGGATCTTAAACGCGCGAACCCCTCGCTTTTTGCAGTTCAGCTGAGTCACTGAACCCACATTGACTTGCAACTGACAATAGGTATACAACACCCACTGTTAGCTTACAGTCTCACAACAGTAGATTAAAAAAGACAACTGAACACGTTCTAAATCGATACTTTACACCTTTGAAGCAACGTCTTTGGAAAAGTCCTCCCCTATGCGAACGAAAAATACACATCCCCAATTAATCCTATTAACTATGACATTGCCATTGGTAATGGTAAATGGATTAAGCTCGCAGCTTAGCCAGCGAGCAGCATTTTATGGTCGTGCAGCGAAAATGTCTTCATTACCCAAGCAGCACACATGTACAAGTAAGTAGCAGAGAATCCGCCACCATCCATATATTCATAATTAAATTGTAAGAAACGTGTTTAGCATTTACTTTTGTACACAATCGTGTTAAACAGGTGACTTAAATAGAGTCATAAACATTCCGATGAAAAATGTATACGCTATCTCAATTCGGACACGTATCCATAAACCTGTGTCCAGCACGATTTTCACTCTGGTGCAGTTCAGAAGATTTCGTATCGAAATTTCCAGGTAGTCACAGAGTTACCTACACACAGACCATCAGGCGGTAGTAAAAAACTGCACATACAACTTGCAGAGATGCTAACACCAAGCTGATCCATAAAATTAGCTATAAAAAATAATATCGCTTATAAAGCATGCAAACAACAACAAAAGCCAGGGGGAGGATATTTTCTACACGGTATAGTCTAATTGGTGGGACGAACACAAATAAAACACCTTCCAGTGGAGCGTGTGCGGAGTCCTCCTCATGGCACGGTGGAGTAATAAAATTTTACAAATTGTCGAAATGAAATAAAATTCTGTGCAGTTAACTCCTGCTGTTTGGGGTTTAGCTTTTTTCTTCCGAGTTTGACAATAATTTGAAATGCAGTTTTAACTCGCATGACATTTAGCTGTTGGATTTTACGAGAGGAAACTGAATTACACGCAGAGATTAAGTACTAAAGAGTTTAATGGGCGAGTGCTTTAGGCTGCTATTATAGGCAATTGGCGGAGTATGCGGCGAGGACGACTAACTCCTATCAGTCGTGGGACATGAACACAGTGAACGAGGTCGTAAGAGTTAATGTGGTCGCCGGCGCTGTAGGTGTCAGATAAGAAAGCCGGGGGCGAGCTGCTAGCGTAGTTAGGCCAAACCGATTTTGTATGTTTTACTACTGTTTGGGTGGGAAAGGAGAGCAGATGAACCTTGTTGGTAATTGTTGGCGGGGACTTTTATCCCGACCAGAGGTTAGCTCTGTTAAAATGGTAATTTGAGTTTATCTTGATGGGCAGGCACAATTTGCCGGTCCTTGGTACCTATACTCCTTCCACACAAATTTGAAAAAAAAAAACTGTGTGTAAACAAGTGTAAAAGAGAGATGTTGAGATTCAGAGTTTTAATCAGTTATTGATGATATGTGAATGAATGCGCGAGTATTTAAAAAACCTGTGTCTGGTAACGCACTTTCTAGTTAATGCTAGTCCCTGCGGAATTGATAAATGTGTAGTGGGTATTTAAATATTTTGGTGTGGACCTATATGTAGCTTAGGATGGAAACCTGTTTATGGCCTGTTAAAACTGACCAATCCCATAATCTGAACACGACATTTTTGATATAAGAACTTGAGTGCCTACGAACAGAAAGAGGTCAAATAGAAATTGTCCCGCTCTCAAGCAAACAGTATTTATCTTTTAAATATTGTCAAACGCAAATTGAAAGCGGTATGAACAACTAGGTTAGGTTAGGTTAGAGTGGCAGGCCGCCTCAAGCGCAGCCACACTTAGGCCAAATTAGGCCCATTGTGTTACCACAGGATCGATATCGACTCCTTATCTACCCGTTGAACCAGCCAGAGCTAAGAATGAAGCAATGGAGGCAGTTGATACCTATGTTTGCGAGTTCGGTGAGATTGTCGAAGAAATATTCTCCGAGGTATAGTTTTCTACGGAGTGACAGTGCTGGACACGTACAGAGAAAGTGCATAATAGTCTCCTCCTCCTCCTCGTCCATACAGCTTCTGCAGAAATCATTTGAAGGGAGGCCTAATCTGAGAGCACGTCTCCCTACGATGTCTCGTGATGACACCTACTAGAGTGTTTATTATTGGTCTTTTCAGTGTAATAAGACTTTTTGAGCGCTTGGAATCCAGCTGAGGCCAGATCTGTTTCGAGGTGTGGCACGTTAAGCATCTAGACCACCTGCGATTAGTAGCGCTTAATGCGTTTTGTTTAATTAGGAGCTTGCAAGTAGCAAGAGGCATATAGAGACTCTTTTTTTCTGGTAGAGTCGACATAGTAGTGCCTTGTCTGGCGAGCTCATCGGCGATGCAATTGCCTGGAATATCTCTATGGCCCGGCACCCATATAAGGTGAATCTTGAATGAACAACTAAAACAGCACATATTTTGATCTGTCAGTATTATAATTGTGAATCCATAAGCGAATTCATGTCGGAATAAGGCATATAAAACGACATAATGAGTGTGTAGGCTGAAATTCAGTTCAGATCGTTAATTATGCAAGCGATTGGGGGATATTTAAAGACCAACCTTTACCCCTTCCTAAAGGAGTAGTGAACGTTCATAGAACTGCTTTGTGAAGAGGTTTCACCCTTACAGCTGAGCCTAAAGTGCAGGAGAGCGTACAGAAGTAATCATAGCGTATGGACAAAATCTGTGTCACATTGTGAGGTTTAACCCTTTAACTAAACTTAATTTGAAGTCCCGTTGTAACTAACCATTCGCCTTCTGGACTTAGAATTAAAATACTAAAATTTTTAATAAACCCATCATTAGTTGTTAAATAGTTTAGTTTTTTAGACTATTTATTTATTTCATAAAATGTTTAAACTCAAAAAAATAGAATATCTCAGTCTTTAGCGGTTTTGCCGAAGGCCGCCTACCAAAATCAGTACATAGAACGAAGAAGTGTTATTTTATTTATTATATAAAAGTAAAAATGTTGGTAAAAATTAATTTGAACAGTTATTGCAAATGTGTATCGAGTGTTCGCCACAAATGGCCTTGTTGCTGTACCGGCATTGGTTCTTTGTCATCCTGCGTAACTATCCTTTACTATGGGCAAAAAGAGCAAATCTTTCGTTTAATACTCTCTTTTTAAGACGAACTTTTAATACATTATTTTACACATTAAATAATAAAATGAATAACTAAAAAATTAAATAACGAACCTTGATAAAAGTAGATAAAGTACCTACTAAACTCTCGACTCTTCGACTACGTTCGCGCTAGATCTCCACAACTACCGACCTCACTACCACGAAGACCATCTACGAGTAACTGACGTATCCAATAAGGAAGGTACTGAGAGGGGAACCCGCTGTTGCAATCCATTCGTATAGAACTAGCGAATGTGCATGGTATGGTAGTTATCCAGGGTTAACACATGGCTAGTGTGCATCAAATCAGCATTCCCGAAGAATGAAATATTTGCTCAATTGTTGAGTCGAGATCAGAACCAATATCCAATGCCTGATGACAAAAGTATACCTCCCGTCATAAAAACAGCATTTCCCTTGAGCGGCATTTCTGGTAGATAATAGTAGCTCAGCAACAAAGTACTCATCAAGTCGTCTTCAAATCAAATTTCAATCCTTAGCCCATCAAGTTAAATTGTTTTTTTCGTCATTGCGTCTACCATAATGAATCATTCGCCATAAATATGAGCGTGCGTTTTTATCGAGCAAAACACTACACACATTCTGCCGACACAATTGCTTCCATTATTCAGGGCTAAGAGTTGATTGATGATGTTGGCGTGTTCCTCTCACATCCAATAGGGCGCGAACAATTGATCAAACAAACCAATTTCTGCTGCTGTGCCCCGTAAGAGTGCTAATATTCTACTTAAGCAATTACCCACTTCTACCTACCTAGGCCCTATTAAAAGGAGCTCAACGCTTTATTCGCCACTATTTTCCCCACTATATGTGTGCTAACACTCGTTTTTTTGTTGTTATCACCCCCGAGGGACTCATTATCCCCGCATCAAAAGAAAAAACATAAAGAACAAAACATAATACCTAACATATCACGCATAATGCAAGCAATCCACGCGCCACATAGCGCCACCGATCCGCATTTTTATCCAAGCTGCCATGCTCTCATTTCCATTTACATTGTATCTACAAATCCGCTGGGATATACCCGTTTCAGCCGTTCAGCGCAAAGGACCTAATGCTGCTGGCTGCGGTGTTTTGCTTCGCTTGGTGGTTTTGTTTTTCTTACACTTGCCGCTGCTGGCTGGCATTAGAATTGAAAAAGCAAAACAATTCACCGAGGAGGAGGAGGAGGAGAATAAAAAAAAATCTGCGAGGAAAATTCCTCTTTGCCACTTAAGCACACTTGCAGCATTAACAAGTTCGCTGACTGCAATTGACCGAGGTTAATTTTTCTTCCTATACTTAACCGCTCAATGAGAAATATGAATTCCCGACGAGACTCCTCTTGGTGTGATAATCAAAGCAGTGGATAACAACATGTACCTAAATACAGGCAGCCCCTCTGCTTGGGGATAATTCCAGAGTCAACTGCTTGTGTGGCACCACTCTTACAGCTTAACACGGTGCAGCTGTTGCTAATTGAACGCCATGAAACACGACCCGAGATCAATTTGTGAAGGGAACAAAAAACACACTCACCTTGAACAAAAACCAAAAACAGCAGCAACGTATCCATCCAATGAGCCATGATTGTCTGTGTAGCAGTATCGCCTGTCTTCACAATTTTTTTTTTTTCGAACAAATGGCAAATTTCTCCCAAACGTTAATTTGTTATACAATTTTTTTTTTTTTTTTTTTTTTTCAAATATTTTCACCGGCAGATTGTTACAACTCAGAGCAGCACCATGTGTTAGTGCTCCGCTGGCAATGCCGCGTCATTCTACGCATTCCAGTAAATCGCAATCTGAAATTAAAAATACAAGAAAATTATTAACGAATTTCCTTTTGTTCATAAATTTAGGTGGCATACGAAAAATCATAATTGACACTTGGCGTGTGCGCGCCATTTAGTTGGGATCACAGACTATACGACCTACGAGTGATGGCGAGCTTCAAGGTGAGAAACGGAAGTGTTGGAATTGCTGGCATTCGTGTTAAATATGAATAAATAAATCAGATTGGTTTGACTTTAGTCGGCTATCGCAGTTTAATTTGGACGACCTTCGAGTGGAGTGGTGTAGTTGTAGTTGTAGAGTTTAGGTAGCTGCTACCTGTTAAATTGTTTCTAATCAGGTCAAACGCGTGTGGCTAACTAATCATTTTACCATTTAACTATGGCAAATTATTTTATTGTTCAGTTCCGGACAAGCGGTAGATATTTAATTTGGAAAATAAAAATTGTGGGTCAATTGGAAAGCCCATATTTATGCAATTTGAATGAGAGCTGTTTTTAGACCGGAACCGACTGCATGTGATTTATCTTACTGCCGTTTTTTCTGTCATCTAGATATAGGTGACACATGAATGAGTCAATTAGAGCTATCAAGGCGCAGAAAAATGTGCAAACGAAAGTATGTACTTTCAAATTATTTTGTACTAAAAGAAAAAGTAAAGTGACTATCACACAAACCCAAGCAGGAAGCACGCTTGCGCAAAAATGCTAAAGTTTTGCGAAAACCTATATTTCGACGAGAACACCACCTTTGAGTCAATATCGATAAATAACAGCAAGAATATTGTTGTAAATGTAACCAAAAGGTGTAAATACTATAAAAAACGAACCCCAAACGAAACCTTAAACCGATCACAAGTCAAAACGATGATGATCAGCAAATTTTCTTATGCTTTTGTATTCCTACCACTTTAAAACGGTTAGCAGTATTATGTAGCTTTCCCACCAAATTTTATTAACTTTTTATCTCTTCGATTTTGCAATTTGATACCGCTTGGTTTTTTGAAAGAAAATACTGTAATGTAATAAAAAAAAAAATACAAAATTTTTGATAACCGAAGATAGGGATCTAGTGTTTGATCCTTAAGAAAATTGTGCAGCCGTTTGGTAGGGGCTTAAAATTAGGTCTCCTTAACACCGCAAAAAATACTTTATCTATGTTGGACTTCAAATTCAGCGGTGGCCAGCCAGCTAGCAACAGACACTTAAGTCTCGTTAACTTCGTTTTCAATAAATTTGCAATGCCTAGAGATCTCTCAGCCCAATGATGTGTTTTTTATAGCACTTTCCCTTTTACATGTTTTTATTCATGTATTTATTTTTAGAAACGTGGTATGGGTATGAAGGATTCAAGGTCTTGGATTGGCGCATGTATGAATACCATGCTCTTCAACTTGGAATACGGTGGCAACAGTATTAATTATTACCGGGATTTTGGTCCAGCTTACCGCTTCTGATTCCATTTTCATGAATGGGCCCAAGTTTCTGCGGTCCAAAATTTGCGCCAGTTATACTTGTACAATTAAATTATTAAAAAAGGATTTAGTAGCCATGCCATACACTCAGAAAAAACTTTTAAAATCAACCAGTTTTGGGTAAGAAACTCCCGAGTAATACTGTTCATACAGCGTTCGTGGAATAAAAATAACCGAGTCAACTTATTTAACAAAACCGATAACCGATTTATCAATTTCCTTAAAATTTTCTCGTTCATAAATATCAAACCAACTCTTTAGAGCTTGAAGAACTGTTTGATATTAACCTTGAAACTTCGTTGAAAAGAACTTAGATATGTAGTGTGTTTAACCATTTTATCTGGATAGTTTTTAACAACGAATACTCGTGTTTTCAACAGAGACTTAGTTACTTTTAACCGAGCAAAAATCGCACTCGCTTGGAGTCAATTTTTGAGCGTGCCTGGCATATTACAAAAGATTAATTTTTTCAAGTCCAGTAGTATTTGAAGAGGTCGCACATGTTAACATGGTTTCTATTTGCATTCTAGACGAAGTTTTATGGCATATTTAGCTTCTAACAGCTACGTGAATATAGGTCTAACCACCTTAATGAACGAACAGTCTAGGATATTAGGAACGTCTGACTATAGTCCGAAGGTAAAGCTGTCCTAAGGAATCCTTTTAGTTTTTCTGTTACAAATCGGAATAAAATTGTTTGTCCCGTTCCTTCGGCAGTCAGAAAATAGGCCTGTATTCCTACGGAAATATGTAGAACTACCCTTTTTTTTTTTTAATACATCCTAGCATGATATCAAATGACTAAAACAGCCGCAACACTATAACTTAAATTATGCTCAAATTTAGTATTCATAGAAAACTTCATGTCTTCATATGGTACCCTCAATATATTCCTGCACTCCTGTCACCTTTGTGTCACTGTCAAACTGCCATTTTTTTTGTTCACCTTTAATAAAATTGCTGCCGATGTTACTAACCTGTAAAAAATCTACATTTACCATGGAAGTTGCGCTTAAGGTATCCTGCATTAATGTGTGTCGCGCTTAAGTTTTATTTTTCCGTCAAAATAAAAACGGTCTTGAGTGCTCAAATTTTAAAGGGTAGGTATACTGCTCGTTCTGTCGATTTCATTGTTTATGCAGGAATATCAATACTATTGATTTCAAAGAACTTTATTCAGATTAAGAAACATTGCAACTCACTGAGAAATTTGAATATGCAAATGAATTGGAATAGCATAAATGCATCGTCGTCAATTTTCAATTTAAAAGTCCTGTCACTGACCCAGTTAGTCGGTACATACACACGATTCTATTTTTAAACAGAATTTCCCCTATAGGTGCGTCAGTCTTCCTATATGAGGGTATAAATTATGCAGATCTAGGATGGGGATGTGTACAAAGTACGAGCATATCTTACTCGAAGAAATAGTTAACAAAGTTCGTAGAAGGCTTCTTAGGAATAAAAGAAAAAAACAAAAAGTCCCTCTACGTACATTACATGGATATTTGTGTTCATAATACCCCTTACCGTTTTGTTTATAAATTTATGAAGGTTCTCCTTATATTAGTATTAAACAAGAAGTGGTAACATTATTTTACTTAATTCAAAAATATGTGTTCATCCGCAGCATAAAGGGAAGATAGGACAACCCAATAGCAAAACTCACGTACGACTAATACCATTTGTCGCTATTGATTGGCGTATTTTCTAAAATGAAATCGGTTTACTATCGGACACGAAAATACCTTACAAACTGGAATTTGTACGTGCATCAACAAGCGGTCATGTTTACACGACGACGTTTATCTAAGGAACCACCCACAGGAATAAATAAAACAAAATATTGAATAAACCTACGTGATGGACTTTTGTACAAAAAAGCTACTCAAAGAACGATAACTCACTCAATCAAAACGTAACTACACATAGAGCCGCCCGACATAGTTCAACATCTTTATTCATATATGGATAGATGGAATCTAAAACGATGATTGACGTCTTCATTTGCTATACAAAATACGCCAAAGATGTGCGTATGGCGCCCATTTAACCTAATTAAGATGTTTGTTTCCAATTTCCTCTTCCAAACAACCAACTGCTGTTGAGGCGCAGGCCATAAAACGGACGATTTGCTGCCTCATACTCGTAGTTTGATTACCAATTCAACTGATGAGATAATCGTTCAGCAGGGACAGATTCTCTTTCATCGAAAATGTTAAAAAAAAAAGAAGGTAAAAACGATACATCTGCATTGGAGGGCGAATTTATAGCCACGGCTTTAGTGATTAATTGCTTCTCAAACGAAAGAGCGGGCAGGTGTTAATGAGAGCGGTTCGAATAAACAGCATGTGGTAACTATGTCATAAAGACAGCAACAACCAAACGATTCAAGGGGCAGACAAATGAAAAAAAAAAATTCAAATATCAAATGCACCTTGTCAATAATGATGTCCTTCTATGGCAATAAATACAAATCCTTAACTGGGACACGGAGTTTTGGTTTTTTGTTTAGATAGGTAAACAGTTTGACGAAGCGTGTCTTTGGCGTTTCTGATAAATGATGCTACCGTTTGTACAAAAAGAAAAATGCTCCAAATGGCTTCGTGGCCTAGGTTTGCTTGTTTTTTTTTTTCTTCCTGTATTGTAATAGGTTAGGAAATTAATGATATCTGCCTGCAGGGGTCGGATAAATGAGCAGTGGAGGCTTGCCCAAAAAGGACGTTTATACGAATATAATATTTAAAGGATACCGCTGCAGTATTATATATAAATAAGGTTTTGATAGTTTTGACGGGGAGAGGTATTTGTGTTAAACTTCTTTTAATCCGGTAATCCTGGCATAAATTGTGCCGATTTGGCTTTGCTAGTTGAAAATTGAAATAGTTTTTTGGAGTGTAAACATCTGAGCGCGCGTTGTTTCACTGTTCGATTTCACTGTTTAATACGTTGCTTATAATTCATTCAGTTGTGACTTCTTATCTCAACTGTCATCCAACTCGCATCTGGGAATACGTGATTGGTACAATTCCATATTTCTGACAATAATGCAATGTTTTGCCGTCATTGAAGATGCATTAAAATATTTTCAGATATGGGAAAGACAGATGCAGAACGTGCAAAAGATTACAGCGCGCGTTTACGTGCAAGTAAACCTCTGAAAGTCGGAAAAAAAGGTTGGAAAATCGAATACTGAACGCTCGCGTGAATGGAGAACTCGTCTCGCAAACCAAACTGGAGCGACAATTACTGACAATGAACCGACGACATCACAATCAACTGATGTCAATGATGTTCTGACGATAAATGACGTGGATTTATCGTCAGTTCGAGCCAAAAGAAGGAGAACGGACAGCAATGAAGTTTTACAACCACAGGTAGTCACTCCGCCCTACGAAGAGTACCCCAGACATGTTAAGGCTTTTGTTAATTCATAATATATCAAGAATACGGTTATTAAAATTCCCTCTTTTCTCAATGACGTGTATCAAGCCACACATATACGGTGTTTACACATATTTCGGGACTGTTGGATACAGTCGCACAAATTTTTTTCTTTTTTATCAGGCTTGTTTGGCGTTTGCTTTTAGGGTATGTCGCTGTGTAACACTATCATGGTGAACAGGTGTGGCTATGTAGCTTTCAAAAAATATAATGGGCCTTTATTTCTTAAATCTCCAAACAAGGAGCTCAAGAATAAAAAAGTTATTTTATATTGTTATTGTAGATTATAGCAATAAACCTAAAAAAAAATCACCCTTGTGTATCTCAGGCTCAGTTGTCAGCGTATGAGTGGCAATAGGTAGGAATATTAACCAATTACATAAACCAGACAAAGGTTCAAAGTGATTACAACAAGTCAGGAGAAATGGGTCTTCTTGAAGAGAGCGAGTTCGCGAGTTCGCCGAAGTTGCCAAAGAAGTGTTCTCCTAGATGTTGTTTTCTGATAGGGCTGGGCCTCCTCGTCCATGAATCATATTCGTACCTAACTTTAGGTACTTACTTAAACTTTTGTTTTCTTCATATTCAAATATACCTCGCGATACTAATAATCATATTAAGCTTCCAGGCTAAAATTTACGAACTCACAATGGCGAAATTTTCCATATAAATTTGTTCATTGTTACCTATAAAATATTTAGTTTGAAGGTTAAGAATGTACCCAGGGCAGTGGTTTCCAACCGGTGGGGCAGGGCTCCCAGGGTGGGCATGGGGATTGTAAAAGGGAGGCGTGGACATAATTTGAAGGGTCGGGAAAAGAAAATTTGTCCGCAAAAGTTTTTAAGTATGAAGATAAGGTTCTAGCTTTCGTTAAAAAAAATCGGTTTTTGGAAGAAACAAAATCATAGCGAACAGTTTTTCGTCATTTATGAACGTTGCAGAAATAGTAAAACCCGGAGAAGAAGCAACCAACGACCTAAGAAATGACATAATTCAACATTTGCAAAACCCTACTGAAGAATTTTCCAAGTACTTTCCGGAAGACAAAAAAGACGTTGAAGAATTGAAAACGATTGTGCGCAATCCATTCGCCATTAATATCAATGAACTACCAGACGAATTACAAGAGGTGGTGATCGATTTGAAAAATGACCTCGCACACTGAAGGACAAATACGATACAAGCGAACTAGACGAATTTTGGATCAAAAGCGGGATATCATACACAAGGCTGCAAAACCTTGCTATTCCATTTTTAGTGTTTTTTTCAACAACATATTTAGGTATGCGAACAAGGATTTTCGGCTCTCCTTCTCATTAAAAACAATCGTCTCGAAACAGACTTCACGCTTCAGCAGACATGAGAATTGCACTGACGCATTGACCATATTGCATTACTAATAAATAAAAACATATTATTCAAAATCAATTTACAAAATGTATATACAAACAAGTATACAAGCAAGAATATTTAAAATTCTCGATGCATTCAATATATTTTCCAATGAACTTTTTGAATTTTTATTTGGGCATGCGATTCTCCAATTCGCCATAAGAGGGGCATATTGTTGAAAAGGTTGGAAGCCACTGGTCTAGGGCAATCTCCGCACGGTTTGAGTAAGAATGTCAAACTTGTCCAACTATAGGTACCTACCAAAAAGAGAACGTCAGATTTGTTGTGGAAAGAAACAGATACCTATTTGAGTATTAAAATAAAAATTGGAAACGATTTCAAAACAGCAAAAAAAGCCGTTTTCAAGAAAGTACATCTGATCGAAATCTTTTGAGACAGCTTAGAGGCATCATAGGTAAGATATAGGTAGGTACCTAAGAAGATTTTTGAGGTCTACCTATATTTTGATAGATAGACAAAGTCGGAATTTGAACGATTTCCTTAAATTTTTAATTGATTTTAATTTTCTCGTAAAATCGATGTGTTGGGCGCCTGTTTTTAAAATCAGATTTTGTTAGTGTATTGTTTAGCTCAAATACATTTTGCATTTCTATGAGCTATGACTACTATTATTATAGCAATATTATTTATACCAAACTTAGACAACCAAGTATAGTTAGTTCCAATCCTTTTTTAGTTATTTACACACCTTAATTTTTAAGTAGGTACCTACCAAAATTTGTATTAACAGATAAAAAATAGAGTGTCAACGAATTTATTTCTACAAAGTGTATTCAAACTATAAATTTATATTATAACTTATAAGGATTCCAAAGAGGACTTATGACTGATAAACACATTTCCAAACTGCATTTGGCGGTAGTCTGCCAAAAATGTCTGCAGAAATTGATTCGCATTTCCACCAAATAATCTCATAACTTTGAATAAAATTTAGTATAGAAAGGTGCATAAAGCTAAAAGTCGTAGTTCAGTATTAATGCACAGTCCCGAAAAATGTGATGTCAACATAAATGCAACTACAAGATCGGCTATCGCTATTAAGTAACTTACCACTTTTAGAAAAGAAGTATCCACAGTGTCCTTTAAATCTTGTTCTAATTGTTGCCTATATTTGAATATTTTTCCCCGACTTTACCGCGAATTAATTTTTCAAATTTTGCAAATCACAACCAAAAATGGCGCCCAACACTTTGAACTTTATAATATTCTTCAAAATCAGAGCTCTCCTCTAACACGCGCACATGTTACACTACATTTATTGAATTCTTAGACAATTTAGATCATTTTCACAACTCTCACCAGAGAAAAAATAAAACATCACTCAGACAAACAATTTTATCGAACAAAGTAAAATCTCACGTAGGCGGGAAATTTTTCTATCCGAACATTTAAATCAATCAGCGCCTTTCGTTAATTTAAATTTTCCAATTAGTCGCCCTTTCGATAGAACTACTCAACGGCTTAGATTCCTTCCGCATGAATTTCCTTCGCCCCACAGGCCCACACTGCTATACGAACACTTTATTCCATGAGCGGAGCAACACTTCCATCAAAGTGCATACCATCAATCGGTAGACAGCCTATATTACGGTTGCCGGTGTCCGTGTTCGTTTCAAATCGAAATTCTTCCTTCTTTATTGAGAACTGCTTTTCATTCACTTTTCCGCTTCTTTTCACAATAAAAACAAAACACAACAAACGCGATTAGTGACACTGATTGATATTTTGTTGATTTCCCTAACGCGGGCTGTAAGTTTTCACATGCGAGAGGATGATGCTCTACACACGATGTACGAGTAGAGTAGGATTTTGCTTTTCAAACAGAGGAAGAGATTTTCAAACCAGCACCAGATGCACTTTTACTCTCTGCAATATTGTGAATAAAAAAAAAAACAACAATCGAAAACTATGCTCAAGGAAACCCCAAAATGTTGGTCTTTGCCGCCCAAACGAATGATTCGTGTACGTACTCACACGCGCCGCTTAAATGACTGAGCGGCGACTTCTTCTGTGGCCTGGCCGTGATATCGAACAGAACACAACATAACGGCACTTACTATGGGGCGAATTATAACGGAGCGAAAAGTGCCAGAGCCAGAGCCAGTTGCCTGCCAGTTCGGTTTGTCGTGTGCCCTTGCCGTTTGGTCTTTCCCATCTATACAAGAAGAACAACACCGGTTAGTTGGTTATCATGACAAGAGAATCATGTAAAGAGCACCCCCGCAATGAATTCAGTTCAGTTTCAGGTTTTAAAAGGTAAACAAACGAACTGAAACACAGAACGGCTACTAAAAGCGAGAGTTGTGTTGCTGTCTGTGGCTGTTACGGTCAGTGATGCCATTCTGGCATTTTTAATGCTAGATCTAGCATTTTCGAAAACTAGAAAGCATTTTTTAAAACAGAAAAATGCCAAATGCTTTTCTAGCATTTTCGAAAACTAGAGAGCATTATTTTAAAACAGAAAAATGCCAAATAATGCTTTTCTAGCATTTTTTGTAGTTTTAGATTTTTGCCTTTTTTTACTGGAATTAGGGTCGTTAGTGTACAAAGCTGATATGATTGTACTGCAACGAAGTTCCAGGATGTTTTCCTTCACTTTCCCATACATCAGATTGAATGTGAAACGTGAGCGGGGAAGTGTGAGTGCGATCGTGTACAGAGAGGTATATAGATAGGTACATGCTTTAATTCAAAAATGGAAGCCGTGAATCGAAGGATTTGTATCTTATCTAAATTTAAAGCTTGTGTTTTTTTTGTAAGTATCGTTTCCATATTAACTGATCTGTGTTTTGCCTTGAAGATGTTGTGTTTCGTCATATTGTGTGCAGTGTTTTAACTTGTTGAAAAGTTTATTGTTTATTTGGTTAAACATTGATAATGAAAAGGTTAATATGATTTCTTCTAGGTACATATATTTTAAAAGATCGAATGAATCTAATAATTATTCCCTTGAAGTTTATGAAGAACAAGAATATACCGAAGACTTTTATTTTTGAGTAGGTACCTACCATAGATACCTATATCGAATTTTAACAATTGGTATACTCTTGATATTTTGTTTGTTCTGTATATTCCGAAGACTGATACTTTAATAATAAAATAAAATTCGTTGTTGTGAAATACCTACCTACATGTTTTTTTTTTAACTGGAATCATTTTCTCAGTATATTTCATGGTAGGTTAGTTTTTTGTCCTTCAGTTTTATAATATTAGCCGTGTTTTATTATCAGCGTGATCTGATCCGAATCAGATCACGAAAATAAAACAATACGGATCATAGACGAGTTGTGGCAACAGTTGCTTTCAAAAGACGACCATGCCACCAGCCATATTGCGAACATTTTGTACAACGACATTTCAGTTGCTTGTTGGGGGTGTTGCCATATCAATCAAATTAATCATTTTTAATTTTTGAAGGTGAGAGTTTTTTAAGAACTTATTTAAAGTGTTTACAATCAGTTCGAAATATAATGAAAACAAAGCATTACACTTTTCATAATAATACCATAGTTCTCTCTCTGCACACACACAAAATAAGTTTGATTGTTACAATAAAATCGTCACTTCACGTAAATTTAAAACTATTTGTCCAAAAAACTCGGCGAAAACAGTTGCAGTTATAAAATAGTTTAAGTTTATGCAGCCTGCTAGTTTACATTTTTCATTAGATATTCCGAGATTTTCTGGACATTTGTACCTGATTTGTACTTTATGTAAAAACAAAAAACAACTCTCACCTTTCTGCCGGAAAACTTGTGAAACAATTATTATTTACGAACTGTGACACCATTAATAAAAATTTTTTGTTAAACATTTACTTAAAAAATTATGGAATATTTCGCTGGGCTTGTCATACCATTACAGAATTAAAAAGCAAAATCTCAAAGGACGGGAAATTTATTGGAAATTTATTATTAAAAAAATGCTGATTGACTTTTTGTGCTATGAAGAGTATTGAATTTTTTAGTCTGGCAACGTGACTGTGTGGCTATCTTTTACAGGCACACCAACATTCAAGAATGAAACAAACAGCGCCAAACAGCGCTGCGAGAAATAGTAGAAATAATTTTCAGATCATGGTTCATGATCTCGATGAGAAGCAGGATCATATGCTGTTGTTGTAAGTGCATGTAAATCGATGATCTATATAGATCATGGCTGATAATAAAACACGGCTATTAAAGTCGAAAGTCCCTCTAACTCTCAGTACTCGGTGCATATATTATCCACTTAATGAGTGATTTCGATTCCATACAGAGGTACGCAGGCATTTAGATGATTGTGTAGTATAAAAGACAACTAATTATAATTTTTTTTAAAAAAAGCTGATGAAAACAAATTTTGTTTTGTCTAGCATTTTTTTTTTGTTGGCTTCATACATTCTAGCATATTTTTTTTTTTTTTGCAGTCTAGCATTTTCCATTTTGAAATTCTGGCAACACTGGTTACGGTTACGGTGGTTTTACAAGCAGGAACGAGGAAAAAATACCAGAAGGCGAATTTATTCCATCGATAGCAGAAGAGAGGCGAATTGATTCCGTGAAAGTATGTTCGATGTTATGGTTATGGACTTGGACTCACTCAGTTTTATGCTGGGATAGAAATTGTGAACACAGAAACTGTTAGCGAGCAGAACACTGTTCGAATTGTCGGCGAATTCGTCTTCTGCTACACACACCTGTCAGCTACGTGTTGGATATTTTCCATTCTGTTCCTAGTGGTATACATCAAGACGAATGGTACGATTTTAGTTATGGAAGGCAGCCTTCTACAATCTTTGGTCGATTTAAAGGTCAGATATGAAATGAAAACTAGCTAGATAGGCAATTTGATTATACCTTCTCATTTATGCATAGTGCGGGGACGTGTTCTATATAAGTTATGGATCAGTTTGAAACAAATTGTCGCAGCATTTAGTTTCCTCTTACGAAATATTTATATAACGACTATCAGATATATTCGGGTGTGCCTGCATGTTTTTAAAACACTTTCGTTTTATTTTCAGAGTTTCCTTACACTTCCAGATATTTTTGAAGGGTTTTAAAAGCATTTATCATCAAAAATATTGGCAATTCCAAAAAAGGCTTTTGCTGGGCGCCATTTTTAAATATTTTTGATGGACCCACATAATCTGCCCCAGTAAATTTTATAAAACTTATTTTTAGTTTTTATATAATCGCGTCCATTTTCGCATCTTTTTTGTTTTTTTGTTATTGTGTTTTTTTTTTTTAAATAGTGACACAATTTCACACATCTGGAAGTTATTTAAAAATGAACATCATTCTTCCTATACATACAAGTACATTGTTTTGTTATAGTTGTTTTTTCACTTGAACCTATTAGCCGTATTTTATGATCAGCGTGATCTGATCCGAATCAGATCACGAAAATAAAACAATACGGATCATAGAACAATTTTATTTTCGAGTTGTGCCGACAGTTGCTCTCAAAACACGACCATGCCACCAGCCATATTGCAAACATTCTGAACAACGTGACGTCACAATATGATGTCAATTGAAAGGACATTTCAGTTGCTTGTCGGGGCTGTTACCATATGAATCAAATTAATAATTTTTATTTTCGAAGGTGAGAGTTTTTTAAGAACTAATTTAAAATTTTATGTTCATATAATATGCAACAAATAAACAATATTTTGCTGCTAGTATTTCCGTTTTTCTTGGCATATCGTATCTAACAAACGAAATATTTGGTTAAATATTCATGCAATTTTCTCGACTTGCTTCAGAAACATTTCATAAACATTTGTCAAACATTTCTGTTTTTACCGATGTAGACGCCCAATAAGTATTTATTAAATGTTTATGAAATTCACAGCCAGAGTCTCGAAAACAACAACACCGCTTCCGTATAATTCTGCGTTTTATTTTTAAAAGGAAACAGTTGCAGTTACATTATTTTCTTTAATATTTTTTGATAAAAAAAGAAACTTTGTTTCCCAATAATTATTTTTGAAAATAATTTAAAGTTCTGCATCCTGCTAGTTTTAATTTTTCATTAGATGTTCCAAGATTTTCTGGACATTTGTACTTTATGTAAAAACAAAAAACAACTCTCACCTTTCTGCCGGAAAACTTGTGAATCAATAATTATTTACGAACTGCGAAACATTTCATACGCTTTTTTTTGTTAAATGAATGTTTATGAAACTTTTCGCTGGTCTTGGTTTATAGAATTAAGAAGCAAAATCTCGAAGGGCGGGAAATTTATTGGATGTGCAGAAATGCTTATTGATATTTTGTGCTATGAAGGATATTGCATTTTTTTGTCGGGCAACGTGACTGTTTGGCTTGGCTATCGTTTACAGGCACACCACCATTCAAGAATGAAACAAACAGCGCCAAAAAGCGATGCGAGCAATAGTACAAATAATAATTGTCCGAATCATGGTTCATGATCTCGATGAGAAGCAGGATCATAATATGTTGTTGATGTCAGTAATCGATGATCTATATAGATCATGGCTGATAATAAAAAAGGACTATTGTTAACTTCAGGGGATTTGTAAACATGTCTTCTGATGATGTTGCACATTACAGAATACAGATGCGGTTGTGCTGTCGAGGGTGACGGAAGCTACTGATTGATTTATTGGCATAGGTACTTAGTCATGTTCTTCTCACTTTCCCAACACACACCATGCCTATGGTTATACGACGAATGGCCTGGGGTCTTATTATACCAATTATTTATTTGTTTGTTTTTTATTTTGGTCCCCATGACTATAAAACTTTAGATGTCTATTTTTAATGTAGCGAAATATTATAATTCAATGCTTCTTACTATGAATTGTTCCTCGTGATGCTTTTACACATTTCTCACGTCACCATCGTATTTTTTAAAACGATATTTCAGCAAGCTTCCATCAGAAATTCACAGCACCAGTATACCACCAGCATTCCATGCAATCCAACAGAATCAGTAAGCCGCCATCTATTGTAATTTAGCTGTACTTACGATTTTATCGACAACTGCTCTTAAAAGTCAACTCAAAAGTTGTTTCCAGCGCATCTGTTTACATTACGAATTGAGTGGAATACCGAAATCCCCTAAAATGTTAACAGAAAAATGTATAACAAACATTTTCTCTTTTGCGGCGAATTTATCTACCCCTCGTACAATAACAGAGATCAGATTCAGATTTCAGAATCATCAGAGAGTTCTATTTTCGACGCATTCGCCTTGCAAAGAGAAAATTTAACTCTGCTTCCTGTTCCTGCTTGAAAAAAAAATTCGATGCAGTGCAGTATGCAGTTGCATGCACGTTGCAGTGCTTTGCTTGTGTGCCACACTTATTCAAATCGGCATCGGGCGATGCTCATGCACAATTCTGAAACTTAAGGTGAGCGCTGTTGTACAACTGATACGTATGCATCTTGAATGCCTATATGCTGAAAGGTGTAGTATTGTTATAAGCGTACACGGAGTAGCCACTGTGTACATACTTCCGTCTAATTTAGGAATTTATATTTATAGTTTTGCTATTTTGTCTCTGAGCAGATACTTAAGTGCACTTAATTTTGACACCAAGTGGTCTCTATCATAGATGCAGACATATAGGTACCTACTCTATATGTCTAATGTGCTTTCGATGGTACATTGACCTATTTACCAATGGAAGTGGTTGCTTTTGTGGTATTCACTTTGATTTGTTTACATTTTGTGTCCTTTAAGTGTTCAAGTCAACAAGGTGATTATGAAACTACTTTTGGAATGTTGTGGTGTGGGGTGTCCTTGGCGGTAAAAATAACTAGAGAATGGAATGCAAGTATGTGAATATTTCTACCTGTTTGACTCCATAATTATATTTTATGTAGTTCTATTGTATGATTTGTTAGATTCATTGTCCAACTAGGGTGTGGGAACTGGGAACATTTATCAAAAGGTATTTAGCTTTAAAGGAAAAGAAATTTAATGGAAGGATATGTATTTTTAGGGCCATATTTAAAAATACTGGATTTATGTCATAATAAGAAACATTATTTTAGGAAGCAGTAGGAGATCTAAAAGATTTTTCAAATTCTCAAGGAAGCTTCGGTTACATAAATATTTCTCCAAACTAATAAGTGTCATCATAACGAATCCATTTCCGTTTTATTCATATAGCAGTCTGTCAAAACATTTTCCACACTCCAATCACAAGGAATTGATCCATTCCCCACATCGCACTTATACATTCAGTTTCCGATGACTCTTCACTTCGATGCAAGTTCCCTCCACTCCCTCAATTAATTTTAATGTCTCTACTACCGAAAATCCAATTTTGTTGTTGATAACAAAATCATATCTCATTTTTGGGTGGGGTAAATTGAGATGCCATCTCACAGGGCGAACGGTTTCAACTCGATTATCATCTCAAAAAGTCTGGAAGGGCGATTGAGAATTGACTGCACTGCACGTCAATTAATTATTCGATAAATTCAGTGGCACGTCATTTGTTTAAATAATTGTGTGCATACCCCTATGCGATGCATAAGAACCAGGCAACAAAACACGGATAAACACTGGGGAACAAAAACACAAGGAAATGACAACAAATTGACCCAATAATTCATAGCTACAGCAGATGGCTTCCTGTATCTGTCCATATGGACATGCGGAGGTCGTGTTACCACCTTAATCTCCGCATGTATATAGCGACAGCGACGACGACGATGCAGATCGGTATCTTTGAGGCCGCAGGCATTGTCGTTCGATGGAGACTTAGCGACTGCACAGGTTAAAGACGGATAGTGCTACCGGCACATGCAACCCGGTTATCTGATCTCTTTTGTGATGCTTCCTTCGCTCTTGGCGATGATAGTCGCGGTGGAGGACTGGTGGCTTACCACAGAGTCACATACTGAGTGTGGACGTAGGTATACTTATTGCATACACCTACTCCATAATCGCCAGACAGTTTGTGAACTATACAAAAAGTAAAGAAAAGAAACTGAACACCAAAAGGGCACACCTTGACATTTGCATACCGTGCTGGTAGGGCTTTGCCTTCGGTGACTCTGAACGGGGGAAAAAAAACGTTTAATGGCAGACAATGGGGGAGCAAAATACTGTAAATGCCATAGAACGTAAAGGGAAGAAAAAACATTGACAATAGACAAATAAAACAATGGATGATGGGAAAAATGCTGCTGCGTAAAGTTCTGAATCTATTCATTCCGTTTTGAGGTGGATGATTCGCAAAAAGCAATAGGTGTAGAACGGATTTCAATTGCTTCTATCTTCTTTGTTAATACGGCAAACACAAAATCACAGAGGTACATAATTAAATTAAACTAGCAGGCAGCTTGGCTAAGATATTTTCTTATAAACAGGTGAAGTCGACAAAACTCTAGTTAGGTATAGATAGTAAGGACTAATGAGTTATTTCCATTCCCATGCCTTGGAAATAAGTTTATTTGTATTTTTCCACTTACTCAACAATCCCGATTACTTCTCCCCCCAAATTATCAATAGGCCCCCCAAAAAGGGGGCAAGTGATCCTGCAACCTCTTATTGGCGAAGAGTTTTGAAAAGCTGTTATATGTTTCATCAATAACCTTGTGGAAAAATTATAAAAACTACCAAAAAATCCGATGAAAAGAAAAACTACCTATTTGCCCCCCCAAAAAGGGTCAATGGGCCACACTATAAATCGCCTGAAAAACGTCCAACTATTTTTCAACCTTTGTCACAGTGTAAAGTATCAAATCGCTGTTATAATCGGCTTGAAAGCTTTAGCTTTTAAAAAAGGACGTAATGTAGCAATGTAGGTGGTTTTCATATTTCACCCCTCAAAAAGGGGTCACTTTGAAAAATTCGGAAAAAATACATTGCAATGGTTTTTTCATTTCATAAATGTGCAAAATTCTATGTCCGGAAAAGCCTGAAAACCTACTGTTCGAAATTGACTCCGGTTTGCATACTTCTATTGCAAAATTTCGCGACGAAAGATAGGATATGTATATTTCGTTCTTCGCGTTCCTAATCCGATTAGGCAGAGTGGATTTTACGAACACGCTCTAGCTGCCACAGTTCCAAATAGTTGCAAATAAACTATGGGTGGAAAAAAGCTTCACAATATTTAAAATCTCCTGTTCTAAAAAGCTTCACTTAAAAAATAAGTTTATTTCCCCCTAGGGTGGCTTATTTTCCTGCACCTTAGCTTGTTCTTTAGTCTGCACTCTGCAAAATAAACAGATCCATGAGTTTACACTCTATTTATATCCGCCACAGTTTTATTATTGCAGTAGCTTTCAATGTTACTCCTGCTGAAACAATGACGCGGTTTTTGTTTTTCAAAATAACAAAGAACCAAACACTCACTGCTACTCAGTGTCATTTGGATTGGCTTAAAATCTGACTGTCCAATGTCACTAAATCGAACAAAAATAAAATAAAAAAGACGCTCCAAAAAAAACAGTATCAACCACTCGATGATGCGATTGGGTGTTATGTCTAAAGACAGGTGTCAACATCAGCAACAGCAACAGCTCGTGCAGACGTTTCTGAGCAAAGCACGTGTGTCAATATAAATCAAGGGGACAAAGTTTCGTGACCAAATGCTTTTCCCTAATCCTTAACACAAACACAACAATGCGGTACTATCAAGAAAGTATTTTCTCAGCTTTCTTCAATTTATATATATACCTGTGTGTTTATATATATTTTTTATTTTTTTTTAATTTAATTTATCCGGCTTCCTTGCTTCTTGTTGACAGTATGATCCGATAGCGGGTGGCGGTAGTGACATTGGTGCTGACTGCTGACTGCCGATTGCTCGTGGCTTTGGTTACCTTTTCGTCGTGTTATAAGGACAGATGTTTTCGACACGACAAGGTGTGTCGATTAATGGTTACAAATGCGTCGATAAGAAGAGTGTTGATAGGTGGAAAAAGGACATCACACACCGATAAGGCAACACCTTTCATTCTGCGCCAGTATGGTACCACAGGAAAAAGGATATCACAATATTACTGACAGCCTTAGAGTGGATGGCTATTATGGTTGTAATTGGGACATCTGGTGTTGTCCGCTTTGCGGCTATCTATACAAATTGAATAGACAATCACAAGGCTGAGTAGAATCGCAACCTGTGTATAAATGTACTCAATTTTCTGCATCATCATTTCCATCCCTGATGGCAGTTTGCACAAAAGATAAACGTAGTAATGACCCATTAAGCATGGGGGAAGTTCAAAGCACACACTGACAGTACTGTACACACAGTGCATTCCGAAATCCAAACTCTGATATGTTCGTCATTATTTTGTCTACTCACGAGAAGTCGTGTCATTGTCCATCCGCCTCCACCCTTGTCCCTCCCTCACCCCGTGCAAAACACGACGCGCCGACCTTTAGTTTCGTTCTATACTTGGTTATTTTTTTTTTCGAGAGACAAACAGGGTAGACGGACGGTAATTGAGTTTTCTGGGCGTATACGCCATAAAAAGCATTCATAACTGGGTAGTGGGTATATATGGCAACATGTTTGGGAAAAAAAAATACTCATTGCTTTTAGATGGTCAAATACCAGGATGTAACTGATGCGTGATAAAATTAATAACAAAGAGAGGGAATTTTAGTTCATGCTGCAGGCTATATCTACGACGAGTGTATAATGAAGTTTAGCTCTTCCCAGGATATTACTTGCGTGTGCAACGATGATAGCGGCAACGGTCATAATCCTAACCCTTTGTTTGGTCAGCTTAAATTAAAGGTTAATTAATGTTCGCTTAATAGTATGCCGTGTGGATAATGTGCATTTCGGTGATGGCAATTTCGTTAAGCCGGATAGTGGAGAAAGATGAGAATTGCATTGTCAGATAAGATTTGTTTATCAGATGTTTATCATTTTCGGCACTCAGTTTCGGGGCGAGGTTTCTTAACATGGTTACAAATTTATATGGTTACATATTTCTGCATTTCAGACGAAGCGTTTTTAGGAGAGCGAGACCTGATGGATTCTGCCTATCACAATCTTTTCGGGGAAAAATTGAATACCAGGCTTAATATTACTAGGAAAACGTGGCGTCCAAAAATAGATCGCATTCCAGGGAAAGGTTAAATCGTAATATGCGCACTTACAGGATTTAACCATTCGTTTAGCTCATGTTTTCGAAATATCGCCACAATCGCTATGGCAGAGAGATCCACCCTATTAACATTCCACCAGTGAAATAAATCATATAGGTATTACCACCAATGCATGTTCAGATCACATCGGGATCAACAATATTGTTACCTGTATTGTTTTTTGGCTCCGCATCACAGTAACAATTTATAAAATGTAAGGCGAGCGTTGTGCACTTACAACTTATATAGTGCGTTTATTTAATTTGGAAAAATTCATAAATTGGTTCCTTAAGGAAGGAACTAACTTAAGGTACAAATTTTAGTTTTGACCTTAAATTTACGAATTTTCACAATTGCGAAAATGTTATGGAAAATGTAGCTCACAGTGGCTAGAATTTAGAGTCAAAACTAAAAACTTTTATTGGTAAGGGGCCCAGTGATCCAAGATTGGGGGAAAGTCGGCAATTTTTTTGAGTTTTTCTAAAAGAATGGGAAAAAAGGCGGAAGGGATTTTTTGGGGGAAAACAATGTAAAGAGGGGAAAAAAAACCATTTGTAATTTTATTTAAATAACATCATCGAAAGGCTACACTATTTTTAAATAAAACAAAAACACGAAACAAACTGTCTACTTCCACTTTGGTTAGAATTTTGTACAAAAAAAAAATATAGTCTAGTTTTTGTTACACGGCAAAGTGTTAAATGAATTGAAGTCATTTTGCAAATAAAGGGACTCGGTTAGAGTAGAAATAGAAGGGTTTGGGTATTCAAAGAAGGTACGATACATGATTTACTGCTGAGGCAAAAAAGAAGTGGACCAACACGACTACCTTGAGGGACACGAAAACGTGAAATATTCTATCTGAATGAACTACAGCTCAAAATGTAGTTTTAGTTCAGTTAGATCTTAATTCTATTAGCATAGGAAACAGAATTAAACAGTTTACAATCAAAGCAAATGAGAGCGAAATTCTGTGACCTTCTAACTTCACAGCGGTGACTAGTCAAAGAAAAATAGCAACATCAATTATTATTCTGCGAACGACACCTAAGAGTATGTAACACAAAATCGCTTGCAATTTGCTGCCACGCAATTTACATTACATTTCGTGTTAATTTGTTCGGTATTTCTGAATTCGGTCTCGTTTCGTAACATGCTGACGTCGGTACAAAATTCGGCCATTCGGTGATCAGTCTTGCGTCTTTCTTGAGACTGTTCTGCGACAGCCCGCCTGAGCAGACACTTGACAGTCGATCGACGACAAATTTAAGACAAATGTTTACGCCATCGACATGTCGAAATTTGACATGAAAAGCGGAACAATTAGGACAATTTTTTTTCAATTTCTTGGCATTTTTATTGTCTCCCTCTCTGCCCAACTGTAGCCAGAGAGAGAGTAATGTTTTTCGCTTTATGAATGTCCTCTGTTCCATTGTGACCTGATGTAGTTTAAACGACTTGAACGATTTTGAAGGGTGAAGTGTCATTAGAATTAGATTCGCAAACTAGAAACATTCAAGTATAACTCACTCTGGCAGTCGGAGGCTACGCATATTTTTGTTGTTCTGTGTAGGTGGCCTTCGATTGTCAATTAGGTAGGTATACCTGTAGTAAATGGCTAGTTTACATTTTGTTGGTTATTTAGTCAGTTTTTACAGTCAGACGGGTTTCTTAGTTTCGAAAATGATTTTTTGATTGCGTTGGATGGTTTGGATTCGAAACAGAATCATTTCGATTCGGCCGAATTTTCATCCATTGCTATCCTAACTGAATGCCTTTAATATTCTTTGAATAATACATAGTTTACTATTTCAATTCCAAGCCGTTTAATGTTAAACTGAATTCATCTGCATAGTAAAATAAAAATGCTAAACACCGGTGACCTGAATCGCATTTATATTCATTTCTTTACAAATCACTGACACAGCTATAACCAACATTAAAACAAATGTAAAACAAAATGCTGCCGCACTACATAACAAAATTAATCAGGTTCAGGGTATGTTCATATATGCGGAATGAAAATTCATGTAAATGCTATAAATAATTGAGATCATAGAACAATGACAAATGCTTCTGTGAGCCCATTTTAAAAGCGTCCTTCACGTTCACATGCCCGCAAAGCACAATACGGATACATTTATACCGATCTGTTATTATGTAGAGCACACGAAAGTCCGCATTCCATGTTTTGTATTCATCCATCGATAATTATAATTGAATGCGTATGCAGTTGTCTGCCGCAAGGACAGTGCGACGCATGAATAATTGGAGACTTATTTAAATAGTACCTACTTCTTAAATAAAACATACTCAAGTAATACAGTCAGTGGTAGGAAATAGCCCTTGAAAATGCTGCACTGTAGCCGCTTTATTTTCCGACTTATATGTAGGTACAATGCATAAATGACCTAAGCATGTTGCAAGAACTTTATCCCGGATTGCTCAAGCACGTATAGGTACCGATGGACTTAACAAGGGTTTGAGTGTTTACTTAGGTATAGCAGCGAACATAGGCGGATCCAGGGGGGGGCACAGGGGCACGGGCCCCCCCCCAGAGCACTGCATTATTACTGCTTGCTCATTCCATAATCAAAACAGGCGAAGTGTGCCTATGTGCGAAAACAAAAATCACTTTTCCATGGAAATCAAGACGAAAAATTACCCAAATATATGTCTACATATTCTACCTAGAAACACATGTGAATCTTGGGGCACAAGCGTGAAAGTGTATATACCTTTTCTAGATTATTTATTAAATGAAATGTCGTCTAGGTTTCCTAGAGCTCAGCTGCAAAAGTTACTATCTCAGTTTTGCCAGGCGGTGAAGTATATAAAGAGGATCTACCTTGTATTTTAGTTTTGAAGGAAGAGTTATAAATTTGGCAACAGATGAAAGAAAATATTCCTAAGTCACCAGCAGAAGCTTATAAAAAAGCAACGGCTCTACCAAACATAAGAACCCTTTGTCAATTATTGTGCACATTTCCTATGACAACCAGCACTGCCGAAAGATTTTTCTCCACCTAACGCCGGTTAAAGACATATATCTTAGCAGCAGTATGAGAGTAGATCGCCTGAATGGACTAGCCTTAACACCGCGTCTCCACGAGACATAATTTCAGTCAAGACTTCAGTCACGACAACATTGTGTCTCGTGTAGACCGCGATTTTGTGGACACGACAGAAGTCTAGACTTTTCAGTCTGACTTTTTTTCCTGCCATCTCTGCAGACAGATCTTCTGACTGAAATTTGACATTTGAAGTATAGACCTGCGTTTGACAGCAAAAAATCATTTTGTTTTAGTAATTCTCGGGAATACATGTGCGCGGATGCAATTATGGCTGATTTTAGACTTTCGCAAAGTGAAGAAATATGGCGTCAAAGTGTGCTTCCAAATCGTGTAGCTCTCTCTTCTGAAGAAACGGATATACCCACAATCTGTGCTTTCTTTTGTTTTCGGCTAACATCTGGTTTTCCAATTTTTCTAGGTCGATTAATGCTTTCAAAGCAAGAGCTACCTTCACTTGTTTCTTCGTTGATCGCATCTTGTGAAATGAAATGTCGTAACACAATTTGCCTAACCAAAGCAATGCAAATATGGCGGACAAGACTTCTGACTTAAAAGTCTGACATAATTCAGACTCGTAGACTCAGTAATACATTTCCATCAAGACATTGCTTCATAGATGAACCCTGAAGAAGTTCTGGATATCTTCAGCAGAAAACATAAAAAAGAACTGTCATTATTAACCATATAATTTTTCATTATTAAACAATTATAAAAAGTGTTTTTTATTCTTTGTTATTTTTGTATGCCATTGATAAAGAATGAATCCCAAAGACAAATTCAAATGCAATACTATGGGGTACCCTCATCACCTATCTGGCCTTTGTGCCCCTCCCAGAAATAAATCCTGGATCCGCCCTTGGCAGCGAACCAAAATTCGCGTACTTCTTCAACCAGTCCACAAAGGAATTAACTGAATTTAAATGAAATTAGTTGCATTACGAACATAGGTACTATGCACAGGAACGTGCTGAAAAAATCCCTTTTGTAAATAAACATTATACAAAGCAAATAAAAACGCAAACATACAAACACACAGGTAGGTATATCACTCACGATTAGAATGAATTTCGTAGAATGGATATATGCGCTACCATAAACAAAACAATTCATTCATTTCACATGCGAAAAGACATTTCAATTCTCGTGTGTTCTTAATTTGGCAAAGGACCTCTTGAAGTTGTGCTCAAGCAGCCCTCAGGAAATTCTCAAACGATAAGTTCACTTTAATGTTTTTGTTATTAGCCGTGCATAGCTACTCTTGGATTGAAATGCACTTTGTTGTTTAAGGTGGATACGTATACATTTGTGGATAATTGTAAAGAACGAACCTTGTTCGTGTTTATACACAAATTAAATTGCGAACAACAATGTCGCAGCGGAGAAGTTGTGTGTTTTGGCATTGGATTTGAAGTTTGATGGATTATGTGTATATCAGCCATGATGTAATTTATTATAGGCTGTTGACTTTTGGTATGCGGCGACGGAAATTAGAAACATTACATTTTTTAACAAAAATAATTACAGTCGTTACTTTATATTTTTGTGTGTAAATGTTTTTTTTTTTTATAGTTAACTAGGGGTGGAATCCCGTAAGGTGATAGTTGATAGTCGCTTTTATGATAGTCAAATACGACAGTCACGTCATTCTGATTCTACGTAAGGTGATCGCAAAATAACTATACAAATTTGGCATCACTTAACCATTGACCGCGATCCACTGCCCGCACTGACGTCTAGCACAAAATATCCCATTTGAAGGAACGCTCGCGCTAGAACGATAACGCCAGCGGCAAAGCGACATTTGTCACTATTTTCGTGATCATTTCTTCATAAATAATTTCGTGCCGCATAATTATTTCAACACTACGATTTAAAAGAAACAATTGCCTATAATTATAAAAACAATCTGAATTGCTATTGTACCTATTACAGTGAAGTCTCACTTTTATCACAATTGCAGTTGAGCTCCGTATTTTTAGTAAAGGTTTGAACCTCGGTTTGAACGGTTTCCTTTGAGCTTTGACAGGTCGTTCTTTGAGAAAATCGCGCTAGATTGAGAAATTTCCCTTAAAGAGATAATGATTGTCCGATGGAGCTAAAAGATATAATTTAATTCTTATTTCGCAAAATATGCTGGACGTTCAGCGCAAATGGTGAAATGTCATTTTTTTTATATGGAGGCTAACATGCCGCTGCTCATCTTGCGGGCAGTGGAACGAGGCCTTTTTAAAACAGAATTTTGCTGTCAGTTATTATTACTTACATTAAAATGAAATTTCTTGAAATTTCTAATACGTTTTCGTACTTCCGAATATGCTGAAAACAAACTCCTATAAAAAGCAAGAAAGAAATGTGAGCGCCCAGTATTTTCTGGCGTTCTTTGTAAATTGCCGCAGCTTGGATGCATGCACCACTTCTTAAACTAACAATGTTTGGAAATTTGTAGCAACAGTCATTACGGTCACCAGTTTCCCAATGAAAAGCTGAAGAAGTGTCAGTCCATTCATGTTCATCGTATACTCTGTTCTGGTAACAAAAGGCATAAGCTCCTGTAATTTTGTGGCTGACCGAAAACCTTAATTTTTGTATACCACTTTACATATATGTATATTTATATCTATGTATATTACCATCACTCCACCTGATATGCAAACTCGCTCCAAAACAATGCTGGATAAACTCCAGAACAATACCACTCGGTTTCGGTAGTCCAACTTACCTCGGCAAGTTGTGCCACAAGCGAGTGCAGCTTCCGACAAACCAACAAATGCATACATTCGGCCATTGTTATAGGCAAAAACTTTTGCTCTTAAAAGGTCATAAATTAAATAAATTCTGTGAAAGTTAATAAAACTGTCAGCCGATAAAATGGCTGGCCCTCAATGGTCTTTGTCCATTTATCACTGTATTATGTTTAAAGCATTTTTTTTTAGATGGCAAGGAAAAAGTAACGATGGCGTTCTTGTCGTGTCCGGCAAGGTGTAGGTTTTATGTACATTTGATGGATGTAGCTAGTTTGATGTTTTTTTTTTTTATTTACGAAAACCGGCAGTTGTGTGTATTCACATTATATAATCCGACAGCTCTCGTTTGTTTGATGCGAGAATGTTTATTTTGCATAATATGTACATGTGAGGATATTATTGAGAATAACAGGAATATGGTCATAAAACGTTACATAGTCATGAAAATGGTTTTATTACATTCGAAATGAACGAGAATTTATGTCGCGCTGTACAACCGCATGCATGTATGAAAATCTCTTTATTACGGTGGTCGTATATGGATAAGTTGAGCCTACTTTTGCAGGTGGGTATACGAGTATGTACTTATTCTGTTTTTTTCTTCTCTGTTCTGTCATAAACCGAATGAAATGAGAATCTTTTGTTAATGCCTCCATGACCGTACATGTGATGTCACCCATGGTTAAGGTTTGTCGACTTAAATGTTGCTAAATGCGTTCAAGATGTTAATATATCCAAATATGTACCTAGAGCTGTTTTTTTTTTTTTTTTTTTTTTTCAAAGTTACCTACGTAATCGGTTATGCGCAAGGTTGTGTTTCCCATTATTCGTACAATCAGTATAACAGCACAAAAGACTTTTGGTTGACCTATTTCTATTCTTTAGGTACTCCCATGACAGATGATTAGAGGAACTTAAAATATAAAGAATAAGCATGTAAGCGCGGACGACCAAAGCAGATCAGCTATATTTCTAAAAGACTACAAACTACAACAATACAAAAGCACAATATTAAGACATCTGACCGCTGTTGCAGTATTATAGGTTCCACCTTTACCAAATAAAAGTATAATGAAATAATGTAATTTACATTTTGATGAATGGTTGCAGTTTATGTTCTTGAAAGCTGTCGATCTTTATAAAGAGTGTCGGTAAGTTTGAAGTATTTTATAATAAAATTAGCATATTTAAAAAAATTCTAAAATCACAATCATAATGTTCCATCAGTAGTTCGAATGAGTCTGTTCTGGCGCAAAATTGCAGCGCTACAGAGGAGCTCAAAGTCATTGTCTAGTTCGTATGGCTAATTATAAGCCGTCCACTTGAGCACTTTGGGAAACAAATATTGATTCAACCCTTTCGAAATTGTGCACTTTAAGGTGCTTCCTGAATTGCTGATCACATTTATTTCGGCAAATCGATTACAACGAAATCGACAGCCCAAAATTCCTAGCTTATGTAAACACCTATGACAAGAATTATATAAACTTCCGTGAATTTCTCTTTCCAACTGAACCCATTACAATCGTTTTCGACTGTTTCTTTTTTCTTCGAAAACAATTCTGTCGCAACTATTAAAAATGTAAAATAAATTTCAACTGTCTGCTCTCTCGTTACACACTATGGATCAATTCTAATATAGCCTTGGGTATTGGAATGGAATACAAAAAACCTACTCAACCCTAAAAATTCACCATTCAAATTCTACATACAGCCATTGTCACCTGTGCTCAAAAGAATAGGCAATAAAATCCGATTGCCTTCGTTGAGTGTATCCCTTCGGGGGCGGCAAAAAAAAAACTAAGCGTTTTATACGTATATACATAAAGCTTTGCATAAATAACTTTGTTTGTCATCGGGTATTTGAACAGAGATTTGCGCTCTACGCTTTTTCACCCATGGATTTTAGTTTTAAAGGATATAATGTATTGTTATGGCGTGAGGTGGTTCGCATTGGAATACCTTTTTTCGGTACCTATCGCAAGTAAAATAACTGAAATTGTGAAGCTGTATTTTATGGTTTTTAGGAGAGTTTTGATTTTTTTTATTGAATATAGTACCTCTAGTTGAAATTGATATATGGGGTAGTTCATTTGCTGTGTTGGCTTCTATGAAGGCCTTTTTAAAGAGCTACTGTAAACAGGATTTGTTAGTTTTAGACAAATTAAATTAAGGGTGTCAAACTCAAACTTTGTAAGTGTTTTTTTTTTTGTCTCAAGCATTACAGGGGACCAAATTAAAAATAGATTTGGAAATGTGGTAGGTACTATTATAGTATATACAAAATATTTTATTTAAGAAAAAGGTTATATATTTTTATTATATTTATTTATATTTTGATTATCCAGAAACTTGACATAGAAACATAAAATAGGTGAATTGCGACAACAATTCAAATGCACATGAAAGTAGACGATTATTATTAATTTACAATGGGGGGCCGTTGGAAATTCTCTCGAGGGCCGGTCATTGCCCGCAGGCGTATCTTCGACATGCCTGCTTCAAATGATGGTCTGAGACAGTCTTAAATATATACTCATACAGAAATCTTAAATACAATAATTTTATTTCACTCCAACTTTAATAAGTAACTAATTGTAGACCCGACAACATTGCAGGATATGTGCAGACTTTTCCCGGTTAGACATAGACATGAGCCTGCACATCGCACACGACTTTAAAGCAAATCAGACTCTGCTTTTAAATTCCGAAAACTTGTAGGTACACATCGCACACGACTTTAAAGCAAATCAGACTCTGCTTTTAAATTCCGAAAACTTGTAGGTACTCATTCAGCCAGACTCAAGTGAAATAGAAATAAAGATAATGGCTCCTGACAAAAGTTCATTCACCCAGCATATTTTGAGTAATGTCTCCTTCGAGGCCCCTCCACAAAATCACCTCACACTCGATGCCGCACAAATCTTGAAGGGAAACAAAAGAAAACTCCTCAAAATAGGAGATCAAAAATTTCTTCATACCTCCGACCATTTGATTGCCAAAACCGAGAAAAAACTTCGTAAATATAAATCACTGACAAAATGTAAATTTCTAACCATGGTGCAGTTCTATGAATCCTTTGAGTACGAATAAAATCGCTTGCGAATAAATTATAATTTTTTTTTTTTTTTTCGAAAAGTGCGGGCACACAATATTGATTCAGGACCA
This sequence comes from Cheilosia vernalis, assembly GCA_949126925.1. NCBI lineage: Eukaryota > Metazoa > Arthropoda > Insecta > Diptera > Syrphidae > Cheilosia > Cheilosia vernalis. The sequence continues at coordinate 13,915,653 of OX421362.1, forward strand.
CCAGACCGAAACAAATAAAACCAGAAACCGAACAAAAGGAGAATCTAATTTTATGTCCCACAAATAAAAAAAAACTCGTAGATAAAAGGTGGGCAAATAATATAAAAGTAAAACACAGCACCGAATAATAAAAATCTTATTTGCATTTTTCCTGCTGTGTGCGGCAAATCGCAAATCAATTTCGTGTTTCGAAGAGTCATGAAAACTGTACGAATGTTTTTCAAGAAGGGTTAATTGTTTTTACTTTCCACAGCTGTGCAGGTATCCTTGCGTTGGGGATATAAAACACGGTCTCGCAGGTGAGTTTGGGATTAGAATTTGTTTGCCCAAATGAGCAGCGTTGATACTTAAAAATTCAAAACTCCCCAGATGGAATATTAATTGGGGGTTGTATAGGAACATGAATTTGAACATGGGTCAAGTGCTTCTTAGAATTGTTGGCAAATAAATAAAATCAACTGAGAAGTGTTAATGGGAAATTTCAAATCGCATATCTAATATGAACACTTACGTAATATTTGAAAATAAATGTACAACAACCCGCCTCTGCGATTTTAGGCAGGTGTCAGTTTGTGCTTCACCTTCGAATTTATAAGAACCTAGCTCAGGCATACACGATTACGTCAACATAAATCAACCACATGTCGGTCGTATCTGCGGAATCCCAATACAAATATAAATATACCATCTTATATCTGCGTTTAGTGGAATGTAACTTAAAGGAGCGCTGGGTATACTATCGCCCCGCACGTATAGGCAGAGCCAAAAAGTCTGCCATCGTATGTGATTTGATTTCCCAACCGATGTTTACCTACATAAATAGAAACATAATTCGTGATGGCATCCAGCTGTAGAACGTATCTGTTGTTTTTCATTTGACAAACACACGTATAAGATGTCGAAGGATATCGAACAAGGGCGATGGGACTTTCAGCGATTACCTTGTTTTTCTGATAAGAAGATGGCTCATTCCTGGAAAAATCAAAAAGAGGTAAATGAGGCAATTTTTGCTTATAAGACGCCAGGTGTCTTCAAAATATAGTTTGATTTGTTTTCAAAAGGATTCTTGAGTGGGTTAAATTTATTTCAAAAAAAAATCCAATTACCTTCATTAAAAAATATTTCAATGGCTGAAGTAGTGCATGCAAAACTGCACGTTATTTCACTTTACAGTCTTAGAAAGAAGACAAAGGAATTATATTTCGCAGTCATTACAGGAAGCATTCGTAGGAAATCCCAAAGTACAAACAAACAATAAGTAGAATGATATCAAAGAGCCAACGGCTCCCATTATAACGTTGGCGTTTGTTCCCCGATACCACAGGGAGTGAAATTATACAAAGGGAACTTTTAACGTTGGCATTATTTCTGATATCTGTTTGTGAGGTGGACAAATAAATTATATTTTGCACTTCGACTCTTCCTTTTTTTTCTATTTAATCCTAACAAGAGCATACAAAAAAGGGCGTTTCATATATGTAGGTACCATCGAGCTGGAGGTTGCTTCCCATTCGTTCTTTTGGCAAAAAGTCGCATAAATAAATCTAAGCAAATGGAAAGGGAAGAGATCTATTCCTCTTTAAGAACAGCCATTAAGTTTAGTGCCTAATGGAGGTAAGCCCCTAGGCTTTTTTTTTTTTTTTGTTAAGTGATCAGAATAGGTGTACCTCTGGCACTGTGATGGATGCGATTTGTTAGGAAACATCACAAATAATAATTTTTATGGATATAATAAAAAAAAGGACTAAACGTTTTGCACTTCTACAACCACCCACTATACTGAACAAATATGCTTATTTTTCGACAGTTGTGAGCTTTGAGCTATGTTACTTTTAAAAACGGTGGTCTTTTAATAACTTTTATAATGAGGCATAGCTCAAACGCTGTGTTTTCCTGATTTTATAAAAGACCACCTCGAGAGTATTCTTCAATTTTCTTCCAGCGAATGGAAGAAAAAAATGGCCGCGTGGTGCTAATACCAAACTGTCACAGTTGTCATTCGGAAGCTTATTAATGTTCATTTTATTTAGCCAGGCCGTGAAGCCGTGACATTTGTGAAGCCGCAACATTTGTAAAGATTGGAGAAAATGTTGCAAGACTAATGAAAATTTTCTAAGGTCTTCTTTACGAATGAAACAATTTTATTTATTCCTCTTACTTAAATACTAAAATATTGCTTACCTACGTTAGCTAAAAATGTAGGTATACAACTTAAATTACCAGGTGTCAAGCAGAGCCTTGATCTTGATCAATCTGACAAAAATATGCGCAGTCTCCGACTGCCAATTAGTTATACTTAAAAGTGTCTTGTTTTTAAATTTTTAAATATTTTTTAAAGTCATTCGGATATTTTGGTTTTTTAAATTAACTTTTTCATTTAAATAAGATTTTGTAGAAAATATATTTTTATACTAATTGTGAGCTTCCGTAAGATTTAAAATTTAAAAATTTCTTATTAGTAAGTATGACGCAAACTAAAACTTTTTCAAATGACTTAAAGTATGTACAAAGTTAAATTTCCATAAAACAATGAAAAATTGTATGGAATATGTAAAATGTGTGTAGATTTCCGAAAAAATTATTAAACCGTTTTTTTTGGGAATGGTGTGCATTATATTTATTTGTCAGCGTTTTAGGAGTGTGGCTGGAGCTCTTTACCAAAATCGTTAAAGCACTTCTATATCATGTCGATCGCAAATGTAGTGTTCGATATGCTTATGTAATAAAAATAATAATATTTAATTTAAAAAAAAATAAATGAATTCATACAGACACTCCACAAGACCGCAATTGTGAATACATCAGAAAGTAATTTATTTCACAGTTGTAAAAGTGTATTGCTTAACTTGACATTTCTCTCAGACATTTATTTTTATTTTTTTTTTTTAATTAATATTTTAATAATATGTTTAGCCTATGACACTCCGGGGAAGAATACCAATTTAATGACACCCCACTCTTTAAAATCGGTCATGCCGTTTGGGCTACAGGGCGTCCCGTAGGAACGTACATACGATACACGCGAAACACATAACCCTCCCTGTGTACAGCCGGGTAAAAAAATAACGCTGTCTGGTGTCGTCACCCTGACAACACTAAAGATTCACTTTTTCCTCGGGTTTTTTTTTCTACATAAAAACAGTATCTATGAATTGTGTGACTGTATCAAAAGTCACCATACCGCCGAAGGTCTTGCAAACACCGCACTTCATGAACTGTTGAACTGCATTTGCATCCGTTTTGCTGCTATTGGTATGTCATGAGTGACGGTGTAACCAGAGACGCGACGGACCGACCGACGGTTGCCAGGCACAATTACCATTGCAATTTGCAAACATGTGTAGCGTGGTGATGTGTTTGCGTAGATACTCAACGCCGTGGGTTGTTTTGAATTTATTTAGTACCGAGTGCACCACGGAACTGGGGATAATACCCAGTCCATTGGAAATTGTCTCGACGCGACGTTGCGGAATAATTCAGTGTGGTCGATGGTGTGACTTCTTGACACCATGAAGGGAATTTGAACTGAGCCCAATTCAAATTCAAGTCCCACTTAATATGACCATCATCACACAAAAGTGCCAAAAATCGAAATAAAGCTTTTCCAAACCATAAAGTCTTGCCACGTTCAGCCATAAGACACTGTGGAAATATGTATATGTTGCTCCAAGAAGAAAGCGGCAAGCTGTTGGAAGTAATTTGTTAAGTCCACCATTTGACACATCAATTTCGTATATGGCCCATAGGAGAATAATCACTTTCAACACCACATAGTTTTGCAGGCGACTGTGTGCCAACGCCAAGCACATAATTTACAAAATCACATCCCGTAGCGCATAATCTTCACTTTATTAACTTAGCCTAATCTAGTTTTCCTGATTGAGTTCCGAAGACGATGTCAATCGTCCTTAAACATACTCAAACCCGTATATATATTTTTTAATTTAATATGCATTTAAAACTATTAAGCGGAAATTCTTCCCGGAATTCCTTAATTTCATCACACGCTCCTCGTGTAGGGAAAGAAAAATAAAATCCCACCAAACCGAATGCAAAGCCCTAAGAAATAAATCATAGAAATGGATTTGGGGGGTGTGGAAACTAGCCCGATGCTGGCGCTGGGCTATGGAGCAGATTCCAGAAATGATAAATGACTGCACTCGGGGCGCTAATTTCCACAGTGTGCGGAGGTGCTATATTTTCCGCTTTAGAAACAATTTTTTTTCTTTTTGTTTCTGCTGCTTTCGCTCCTCTGCGGTGTGTCTGGATTAATGAAAAGTCAACAGGCACTATGAGCTATGACAAATTAGCGGCAGCCAAGATAAATGCGGTTTTTAAGGTGTCAGTCCCGGGGACTAATGGCTTTGGTGACACGACACACGGAAGAACAGACGAAAAGCAAATGTCAAAGGTTCATACATGACGTCTATTTGATTGGTGTTTGTTTGTGTGCTTCTGTAATCTTTGTTTGAATTTTTATAACCACGAAAAGAAAAATGCATCACGCATTTGACTCATTTATTAATTGTTAGTCTCATGGGAGAGGTTTGAAATATGACCACGGTTTTATTTTTGTATTTTTTTTTAGCGAAAACGGACTTCAGTTTTATAATTGGATATAATAAATCGTAAGCTGAGTAAATTTGTTATTAGTAAACGTATTTAAAAATATAAAATCAAATAAAACAATGTTTTTAAATAAATTCTCCATTATTAACGACCACCACTCACGAGCTCTCAGTATGATATTTTACAACCCTCAACAAGGACTCCATTTACCCGGCTCTTGACTTAATTAATTTTTTTTGTTTGGGACAACAAAAAATAAACATTTCTTTTTTGCTACCTACATTGATTTATGAGACAAATGGGTAGCAGCAAAAAGCTTTCAAATAAAAAATAAATAAATTAATGGACAAAGTTGTACGCCATTTGAAAATTATATGAGTGAAAATAATATTTTCCTCCCCTTGTGGTGGTGGTTCTCTTCGTACGGGCTTTGAATGAATTTTTAAATTCAAGATTGTACTAGTCTACACATTTTTAAAAGTTCTATCAGTTTATTTTTGAACTTCCAATGCAAAGCAATAATTTTTGTCTGTTCAATGCAATCAATATTTACGTCAATTAAGTTAGATTGATAGTCAAGTGCTTACAGCAATTGAGACTAATAATCCTAGCGAACATCTTACGACGCATAGAAATTGGCTCTCAATCAGTTTCATGATAAAGAAATAGTGTTAGTGTTCACGTCAATCAATCAAGTCAGATGATGTATGGGATGGAATATGGATAGTAACGCACAAAATAATTCCATTGGCAGAATTTGCATGGTTTGCATCATGGATGTTCCAAGAGCTTAAATCTTTATTGTTTTAATTGACCATCTGTTCAGATTTGTAATACTAGCCGCACAATTTTGAAATTCAAATCGCGCTTGGAGGAAATTTTTTGTTACATTGAAATCAATATTTTTGTTGGTGCAACTGCGGTATGAGACGCAAATCACTAGCGATGTTCTTGTTCATTAGGATATATCGGGATGTACTTGTACACGAAGTGAAAATGAAAGAAAATGTCTTAGGATTTTTTGAGTATGCTGAAAAATTGTTTTCAATGTCAAAATCGGAAATTACAAATATATGTTTGCATACAGTTGCCATAAAACTGAAAAGCAGAACACCTACCACGTTCAAAAAAAGTTTGTACAAGTAAGGTAGGTAGGTACCTACTTGCATTTTGTGATTATTTGAATGTTATTGAAAGTTTATTTTTGTTGTTTCTTAGCTGCAAATTTTAAAAATATTTTTTGTTAAATAATTAAGAGACGGACCTTATGAGACAGAATTTTTATGATTGCCTTAAGCTCATCCACTGAAGACTACGCAATTTTTTTCTATAACTGAGTATGCAAAATAAATGGAAAATTATCAATATGTCTTTATTCACGGAAAAAATTCTATAATCTCTTTGTTTTTCAGCAGTCAGCAACCATGTACATTTACTAGAGAGCAGTTAAGGGACCATTTTAAAACTCTACTCAATGCACCTCAAATATATTCGTAGCCTGAGTATGCAGCTCCTATGATCGTCGATGAATCCCTGGACTCACCATTTTCCGTCACAGAATTAGAGGTCGTCATAGAGAATTCGATGACCCAGCAAACTACAGAAGAACATCCTTTTTAAACACGTCCGCTAAGTTGTTTGCTAGTTTGCTCTTCGATAGAATCACGAAGTGGGTGGAAAATATAAAAGTTTTAAAAGAATTTCAAGGTGGTTCAATAAAAAACTTCTCGACTATAGACCAAATTTTCTTACTGGTTAACATTGCGGAGATATGTAAAACAAGTCGCAAAAATTTGTACGCTTTCTTTGTGGATTTTCGTGCGGCTTTCGACTCCATCCCACGACAAATGCTTTTCTATAAGCCTTATAACTTATAAGGTACGGAATCTCGTCACAAGTCGTTAATGTTTTAAGATCTTTGTTCTGCAAAAAAAGGCATTTGTCTGGGATGGTTACCACCTATCGGAGGATTTTGAAGTCTCAATGGGTGTCAAACAAGGATCCTGTACATAAATAAAATAACGGATGAAATTAGGGTGGAATAGATCTCTGTGGAACCAATATTCCGGCGCTAATGTTTGCAGATGATATCGCTTTTCTCGCCGATACAATAGGTACCATGCAGTCAATGATCAACAGGCTAGATAACTATACTGCAAACCATGGAATTTAAAGGTTAATCTAGAAAAATCAAAGATGAAGGTCCTTAGAGATGGTGGAGGAAGATACTCTCGAAGTTAGAAATGGAGGTTTCAAGGCAACCAGATTGATATAGTTAAGCAATGTTAAGTATCTTGGAGTGTTAATTACGTCGAACCTAAACATGAACAAGCATATTAAAGTTAAACTTGCAGAAGCCAAAAGGCGATCTGTGCTGTTTGGGGAAACTGCATCAACAATGCGCATATTTCTCATACCTTGAAAGTGAAAATATTCCGCGCTACAGCCTCTTCCATTCTACTGTATGCCACACAAGTCTGGGGTTACAGCGTGGAAAAGTTTCTCCGCTATTTTCTAACCCGAAGTTTTGAGCTCCCGAGCAGGTCTCCCAATTATATGCTGCACTTGGAGACTGGAGTGGCACCACTATATTTGAATTCTCTTAAAATGCAACTGGATTATGTTCTTAAAGTTAATGCGGTGCCCCAGGAAAGAATTCCGAGGTTGGTGCTCGCGCAAATGAGAACAAATAAGGTGAAATGTGTTCAAGGATGGGAAATACTAGGAGCGGAATGCGGATATAACTTAACTTTCACACCAAATGATCAACAGGAATCACAAAGGCAAAATGTGAACATATCACTTCAGAAAACTAGTCAAAGAGTTTCTGACAAACTTGTTATTGAAGCTCAGTCATCTCAATACAGAGCTTACTACAGCAAGTTAAACCATCATCTACAGGAAAAAAACGTATTTTTTGAACAGCTACCCGGTGGATAAAATAGGTACCATCTTCAAAATAAGAGGTGAAATTTTAAAGCTCAATTTCATACCGCAAAGCTCTAAGCTTCCAATTTTATGCAACCTGTGCAACCTTAGAGAACGAGAAGATGTATTTCACTTCATTGCTAAATGTCCCATACTTCGGGAATTCCGCAGTAACTTTTGTGGTTCACCAACACTAAGGATAGAGGAGGCAACCTATATTTTGAATGGTGGCAAAATAATAGTCGTTTAACTATGAAAGACAGAGTTCATAAAAACGTTCTCCTGTTGTCACCCCCACTATTCCTATGAAACTGTGCAAATTTAATTTGCTGCTGATACTTGCATTACCAACTTCGGAAACTAAGAGTCCGTCTACTCCAAAATAATACCTAATGCACTTATTTTCTAAATAGCGTGCACTAAGTATCTTACATACTTAACAAGCTTAGTATTTCAAATCTAATTGATTAATTAGTTGAGAAAGGGATTTTTAAAGACCAATCGAACACAAAAGAAGAGCTGAAAGGCTGAGTACTGGTAAATCACCCTACATACTCCACGGAAGGAATTCATATGAATGTGATGAAGTTTTGTAAACAAAATCAAAGGGGAGCGCAGTTCTGTGTTCGAAAGTACCAATAAGTGAACTTCAGTTTTATGCTCAAATGGCCCAAAGTGATACACATCTTTACCAACAGTTAATCAGTATTAATCGGAGTCACCAGGTAAAAATTGTTCAAGTCATGAAGCCGATTCGCACCAAAATTAAATGTGCCTTGTAAGAGAAACACCGAAAACGCTTGGTCATTTTATCAATAATCTGGCAAACTTTTCATTTACAAAAAAAAATTGTTAAGTATTTCAGCGTCGAATATTAAGACTGTCACTCAAATGGCATTAACAAAATGCTGATAATAACAAATTTGATTTGCATCACCATGACACATGGGTTTTCAACTCGAAAACAGGTGCAAACTTTTTACATCCGAATAAAGAAATCCAAATAAAACGCAACGCAATGCCACTAGCACGAGCATGACACGTGTCAATACAAAAACAACACGATACAAGCAGGGGTTTATATGCTTTTTAATTTTTTTTTTAATCCTTATACAGCGAATAACTCAGTTAGTCAACTTAACGTACCGATAACGAATACTTTCTTCTTCTTTGCAGTGTTCTTCGACTTCGTCATCCTGTGCAGAATGTTGATTCGGTTCCACCTTTTTCTCCATTTCGTTTGGGCAGATGTTTTTGGCAGAGATAATCATTAATCGAAAGGTGTGGCGCTCAAGACGTCTGAGGTCTGATATTTCGTTAATGCGAAGGCAGAGCATTTTGATGGTTATTTCATTTCATCCTCCTTCTATCTGCGATCAGATAAAGCATAAAGGACGCACACATTCTTTTCCATGTCGAACCACTTCGGATGGTATGGTTGTGGTTAACTATGCGAATGCAGAAGTGTGGAGTAATAGAAACAAGAGTGCTATAACGACATCTGCTTTTGATATGTTCGACAGATAAAATCGTCCAGTTGGAGGGGTTGAATTTGGTGTTGCATTTATCGTACATCGTTTTCTAGACTTGTTTCCTTATTTTTTAAAAGTGTGGCATGGAGATTTTATCAGAATTGCGTTTCGGGGTGTTACCTACTCCGTAACAGAAAAAAACAATCCTTTTTGGAAACCGCAATATAACTGCAGAAAAAAATGGTATCGGAAAAAAGACTTGGAACGCATGTGGCAACTGAAAGCACGATATTGTTGCGGCTGACTCATCAACAAACTGAAAAATAGTAGCACGCGATTGCTGCCACCAGTTCCCTTCAGATGTCAAGTTCAAGTCAAAACAACTGGTAGTGAACAAATTGAACCAATTTGGTGGAAAGATTTTTCGCTGATTCATACGCGACATTCGATACACACGCTGCTTTTAAAAGTGACTAAGCCTGCTATCATAAGGGGATCACGGTAAAACATAATCTGAGCTGAACTGAATACATTAACCCTTTCGAATAACTTAAAAACATTTTTCTGACTAATTTAATTACCATCAGAAATGCACTTCAATTCAATTTGCATTATATCAGAATCGAATCAAGAGTATGAAGTTTTTATTTACACATTTGTTAAGTGGTCATGTCCTTTAGATTTAACGTCAGATTGCAACTCGTTGAAGGACAAACAGTTTCCATATATATTCGGTTACAAGGGTCAATATAGTCTGAAGCATTTAAATGAACTGTAGTAAATTCTGGCAGAACTCATGAATTAACTCATGTTCATGAGTCCTTGCGAAGTTTTTTCGAGAGGGAATTCAAATTTATCATTAACCGTATGACAAACGAAAAAATCCTCCGACTTTTAATGGCAATTCAAACGCCCTTGCGTTTTCCAAGGACCCCTTTGCAAAGGTACTCGTGTAAAAAAAGAAAACACTCGCATGCACGCGAAATTGTTGCGATGAAAACAACGTACACAAATTTTAAATGAGCTGATTTTGGCAAAATTAAGTGGAAGGGAATATTGGAAGCGTGACTATGAACAATAAAAGGGGTAAGATCTATAGACTTATTGAAAATGGACTGCTGGTAGCCAACTTCGCATTGGTTGCAACATTAGCTCTAGCGCTCTTGGTTCGGAGCGGAATAAATTGGAAACAAATTATAAGCAGCAGAAATTAAGTCGGTTTTATGGGTTTCATTGTTATTATGCGGAATTTAACTACATTGACGAATACATTTCGTCTTTTACGTTGAACAAGGAAGTCTATTTTATAGCCACCCTGACCCATACTTGTAAAATTCAGAGTGAATTCCATCCGAGACTGCAGGTATCGTCCTCTCTAAGGCCCATCTTCCTTAAGTGATACCCGAAGTTACCATGTCCTGTTGATAAAGCCACCACCCATTTCAGTGTTCCTCGACTCATGCTTAGAACCCTTCTTTGAGTGGAGCAGGTCGGCCATTTAATTGCCATTTTAGACTGTCTACATTGTTCCATGGTTGACCATCTTCTCAGATGTTCTGCCGTGATCCAGTTGTAAATCAGCTGTTCAACCATTCCTCTGCCAATTGAAGAGAATGGTTCTGGTCCCAGCAACTTTTCAGCTGACCCCTGTTTTGCAAGGGAGTCCGCCTTTTCGTTGCCTTCGATCCCTATGTGTCCTCGTACCCAAGTCAGTGTTACTTCATTTTTAGATGAACACTTATTGAGCTTGAGTACACATTCCAGTGCCAACGATGTTGTAATGTTTGCTTGCTCCATGCATCTGATCACCGCCTGATTGTCCAGTGCTATAAGGATATTTCTTCCCTCCACCTGACCCTCAAGCAAGTAGTCCAACGCATGCAGCAATGCAATCATCTCAGCCTGGTATACAGAAGTGTGTTTCCCGAGGCTAACGTGACGGGCTAGTTCCAGCTCTTCTGAAAAGATACCGGCACCCGCTCTGCCATCCATCATGGATCCATCTGTGAAAATCACTATTTCACCACTTATTTTTTCTGGAAGTAATCCGTTCTCAATACGAGTTTTGTGATTCCTTTCCATAACACGCACCCTTGTAATCCCATCCATAGGCATGTTCAGCTCCCTAATCTCGTTTTTGACAAGTTCCAGGAGCTACCTAACTTATTGGGATAACTACTTCACCAGGAAGCGTTGCCATTTTTGTTAGAATCAAGACACGTGGCACCCATTTTTTAAAGTTCCGTACCCAAAGGTGAAAAACGGAACCTTAAAAGTTCCGCTTTTGTCCGTCTGTCCCATCCCATTACACCAATTCTTTTTTAAATATCAAACTGAGAACTTTTCCAGTTTATTTAAGATTTAATTCTTTATTGAACAGAAAAAAATTTTAAAATAAAGAAAAATGTGTTTGTTCGTCATGAATACATTTTTATTTTTTTATAAATTTATGTATGCCCCTCTTTTGGCTCGGGCCCCTTTTTATTCGCCTTTTTGAAATTTCTAAGCTGCAACGCTCCAGGTGGCAATTCGAATTGCTATAGTAAAATATAAGTCCGCTTGGCAACGAAAATATGTATACCCTATTAACAATTAATTTCATTGATTTTATTCGTTTTCGTCAACCCTGCTGTCGCTATACTAAATATTTTAAATGCAATTTCCATGTTTGTGTCGTGAAATAAGAAATGCATCAGCGCACATCGTATTGCGAAGGCATTTCTGCTGCTGCTGTCGCACAAGGGGTATGTTGATATTCCCTTGATGTATGGACATGTGAATAAGTTCCAGGACATTCAATATCAACTCCATATATCTTCTCGTTGTATATTCTCAGTTTTAACTTTATATGGCTATCAATATGCACAAAAAAGGGAACACAGCAAACAAGCAAACAACTCCATCAAGTCAAATATTGCCAAGGAAAATAACGAGCTCTTACGTGCATATTGGATTTATTGAAAACTGGAAAGGTCCTTGAAAAGTGTATACCATATGATATGTGCGACAGAATATTCGACTTTATTATTCCCGTTGAAATTGCGACTTGTAAAGAGGTTATGTTAATTCGTAGTATACGGTTCATTAGCTGATGGCCTAGATTTGTGTTATTTAAAATGCTGCATATAGTTTCTGCCTCGGGATCTAATCCTGTGAGTAAGGTAGGTAACCCAATTTATGTTAATTCGCTTTCGGAAATGTAAGTTATGTTAGGATGATTTTTTTTTTTTTTTTTTTTTTTTGAATAGTTCTAGGCGACCTCATTAACAAATGTTCCCACCTTAACTGAATTTGAACCTTAGGATAAACAGCGAAATTCACCTCATTCTTGAGTCATGTCCGTTAGAACAAATGAATTTGCACGACAAATACCTACAAGCGTACCACAGAAGCCAGGTGCATGTACTTCTACTCCGACAAGTCGGCGAGGTTTTTTGTTTACTTAAACAATCTCTTCACATCCAAATGGGCAAATAAAACAGGACGCAAATAAAACCGTGGTCAGTATGGTTTGTAGACGATGTCTTCGTCTACTTCTTGTTCTTGCCTGAGGAAGAACAACCGCAATTTGAATTGTTAATCAGTTCATTCCGACAATCCCTTGAATGAACTGTAAGCAGAGCAGGAATTTAGTCCAGCGATTTACATAAAGCAAGCTTATGGTGTCCGTGTAGACATGGAAGGTGCACATGAGCTTCGTATACCATGCATGTGTCTTTTGCTAGTGAGATTCCAGGAAAAGTAATGCTGGTGTGATTTTTTGTTTAGTTATATTTCGCAAATGCGAGGAGGAAATTTCAGTTGGCTAGGATATGAAGGCTGTTTTTTTTTTTTGTAAAGTCGCAGCAACGCAGGTACATACAGTAGAGACTCACAAACTATGTGCATTCCCTTGATAAAAAAAATCAGTGTAACCGAGTTATTGATCCTTATAGCTGTAGGTTGGGAGAAAAATAAAACAAATCCAAATGACAATGCCTCCAGCGGATGTTGACCGAAAATTGAACAGCAAAAATAGATGTAAGTGTGTGTTTGTAACCAGTTTTTGGTAAGATCAGACTTGGGGACAATGTCTAGAATTTCGCGATGCAACATAACCTATGTTGAAGCATCTCATAGCGAACGACATTGACAAGGCGGTGCAGCGCTTGTTCCAGATAAACGTCCCACGGACTTGCATATTACTTTTAAAGGATTTATTTAATACGAAACTCAATAAAATGAACAGCTGCTTTCGGGGACTCTACAAGTTGGTTATTATGCTATTTGAAAAGCAAGCTGAAGTTCGACAAGAAGGACATTTCCACCGCACTGGCTGTGATAAAGCACGCATTTTTAAGGTGCGGAAGATGCGAATAATTTTGGCGGCAACGATGCATCCACTTCCAGCAACGGTTTGATATAGTATTATAGACTGAAAAGATCGTAAGCCAGTCTGGTTTTGGCTAATGCTCATCTAAGTAATGGTGGCGAGTACCTACATAAATGAGTGAAACTCGTTTACCATCTCAGCTAAGCCATTTAACCCGTGTCTGTATGTACTAGGTATCAACAAGAAGGAACTGCTTTGGAATTATTTTCTAAAACAAACAGTCTCTAAAAATGGAGATGTAGCCTATTTTACCATCTGATGATAGTATTTTCAGCGTCACTGTGTCGCTTATCATATAATATAATGCAAGAATAATCGCACATAAGCCTTTGCCAAACTGATCGAACGATCTAACCGAACTACTTCCAGTCGACATATACATAAGAATTTACTGTACTTCTATTGTCTATAAAAGAGAGTTCAAATCTATTGTTCACACAGTTCGATATTACTGATTAAAGACATTTATACCAGCGAACATCTTTGTTGTTTTCTCTCACGTCGTTTGTGTCCGTTAAAGTTCCCCTACAATTTTCAGAAGTGGGATAGAGTACTTACATTAGATAAGCGCGCAAAGTAAAAATTGCTTTTCTAGTCTTTTGCTGAGATTTTTTTTTCTCTTTGATAACTTGTGTACGTGTTTTTCGTGAAGAATCATGTCTGACGAGTGGACTTTGTTCTTGGAGTCAGCAACTGTGCTTGTTCTTAAAGATTTGTTAAGAATGTTGGAACTCCAAACAAGTGGTACAAAGGCAGAGTTAAAGCTCCGTATACAGGAAGAAGTCAAAGAGTACAACCAAGCTGATCTCAGGAAGCTGATGCACCAGGGGGACTCAAAGGAATCAACGCCATCCGTCGACGAACTTTCTGACGACGACGACGTAGAAAGCAACGAAAACCACCGTTCAGAAGAAGAAATTCTCGATGAGGAACTGAAAAAACTTCGCAACATTTGTAAGAAAAAAGAGGAAATCGCAAGATTGAAGAAACAGATTTACGAACTTCAAGTGCAGGAATCAGCAATCAATACCAAAACGACTGTGGCTGGTAGTTACAAGGACATTGAGGACTCAATACCGGCATTTAGCGGAGATGATAATTTACCTGTGCAGCGCTGGTTTGAGCAGTTTGAGGAGTGTTCAGAAATTCTAGGACTAGACGATAGAACAAAATTTCTTTATGCCAAAAGAATGCTCACAGGTACCGCAAAAATGTATATTAGAACTATAGTATTAAAAAGCTGGTCGGAATTAAAAAACGCTCTAATGAAAGAATTTCAAAAAGTGGTGACAAGAGCAGACATATATCGTGATCTTCAGAATAGAAGAAAACATCATAACGAAACCATGCAACAATACGTTTTTTCTATGCAAGAAATTGCATCTCAAAACTATGTCGAGGACGAGGATCTCATGCAATTCATAATAAGAGGGATTGCGGACATTGAAATAAATAAATCGATCCTGTACAACGCCAATAACATGTTAGAACTTAAGTCAGCCCTGCGTAAATATGAAAAACTGAAAATCAATTGCCGTGACAATTATGCAACCAATAGACCAAAAAGTTCGCCAACTAATTTTCACCTGCACAACATTCCACCAAAGCGAGCAGAGAACAACGGATTTCCAAACAAAAGCATTGCTCATCCACGATCCGGGGGTAAGAAAGAACCAATATGCTTCAAGTGCGGACAGCAAGGCCATATATCACCGAACTGTACGGCCAAGAATTCAGTGATGATGTTGCAGCAAAAAAGCAGTAATCAACCTGGAGCTGGAGAAGCTTTTGCATCATTACCATCAGAGAAATATAATACAATAGAGCGACAATCATCCAACAACGAATTTCAAAGGAACGTCAACTATCGATTTGTCAGTGATGAAATGGAAACCTCAACGACATTGCTATCGCTGTTGGACTCTGGGAGTCCCATCAGTTTTATACAGATGCGATTCCTACCGCCTTTTATGATATCAAAACTGGACATGGGAAATCATCGGTACTGTGGAGTAAACAACAGCCCTCTGGATATTTTAGGAAGTATAAGTAGTATCATTTTTTATGAGAATTCGTTTATTAATTTGCAGATTTTAGTAGTAAAAAATTATTCAATGAATTATCCTGTAATTTTAGGAAGGGATTTTTTGGAAAAAATTGGTTTGGTACTACAGAAAAGAAACCCAAAGTATTCAGCTGGATCTAATCAGGATCTCCACTTTACATACGATGATCACCATTCAGGCAGTTCAGAAGACCAGGAAAGTGAGGTCAGAGACATGGAGGACATCATTCATCAGATTTTGAATATTGACGTGAGCAGCAAAAAGAGTGAGTTAGAGCTTAATATTAATTCGAAATTGCCGGAAATTATTAAAAAGGATATAGTTAGGATAGTTACACCAGCTTTTTCAATTCAAAACGATCAAAAACCCCAGAACAATGATTTTAAAATGAAAATAGTTTTGTCTAAGGATAATCCTTTTCACTGTGCGCCTAGGAGATTGCCCTATGCGCATAAACTAGAACTTCAAAAAATATTAGATGACCTAATAAAAAAAGGAATAATTCGTGAATCAAATTCCTCATTTGCATCTCCCATAGTTCTTGTTAGCAAGAAGAATGGGGAGCTGAGACTTTGCGTTGACTTTAGAGAGCTTAATAAGATTACTTTAAGGGATAACTATCCCTTACCCTTAATAGAAGATCACATTGATCGTCTCAAAGATAAGAAATTTTTTACAATTTTAGACCTTAAAGATGGTTTTCACCATGTCCAAATAGATGAAGAATGTATAAAATACACGTCCTTTACAACACCTTTAGGACAATTTGAATACATAAAGATGCCATTCGGGCTTAAGAACGGACCTTCAGTTTTTGAAAGATTTATAAAACAAATCTTTAAAGACCTTATTTCGAAAGGAAAAATTTTAAACTTTCTTGATGATTTTCTTATTGCCACAGAGTCCGTGGAAGAAAATTTAGAAATTTTGAAAGAAGTTGTGGAAGTATTGGTAGAAAATTGTCTACATCTGAGAATGGACAAATGCCTATTTTTACAAACCGAAATTGTGTATCTCGGATACAAAATAAACAAAGATGGCATAAGGCCAAATGACACTAGCATTAATGCTATCGAGAATTTCCCAGTACCAACCTGTACAAAGAAAGTTCACAGTTTTATAGGACTTTGTTCCTATTTTCGAAAATTTATAAAAAATTTTGCGAATCTGGCAAAACCTCTCTATGACCTTTTGAAAAAGGATACACCATTTGTCTTTGGGATCAAACAGGTTGAAACTTTCGAGTTATTAAAAAGAAAACTAATGGAGGCCCCAGTGTTATCCATTTATAGTCCCCACAACATTACAGAGTTACACTGTGATGCTAGTAGTTTGGGATATGGAGCAGTCCTTCTTCAAAAACAAAAGGATAATAGATTCCACCCAGTTTTCTACTTTTCGAAGCGTGCGACAGAAGTTGAAAGCAGATACCACAGCTACGAGCTGGAAACACTGTCTATCATCTACGCTCTAAGACGATTTAAAATATATCTAATAGGAATACCTTTTAAAATAGTGACAGACTGCCAAGCGCTAACATTAACTTTACAAAAAAAGTCCCTAAATCCACGTATTTCCCGTTGGGCGCTAGAGCTACAAAGTTTTGAGTATAACGTAGAGCACCGCAAAGGAAATACGATGAATCATGTCGACGCTCTTAGTCGATCATTTAATATTCTTTACGTCGACGATGAATCTTTTGAGTTTGTGTTAGCAGCAGGACAAAGGCAGGACCCTAATATAATTGGTATTGTTAGAGAATTAGAGAAGTCAGAAAATTCTTTTTTTGAAATGGTTGATGGTTTAATATACCGCAAAACAAGAGACAAAATTCTCTTCTATGTCCCTAAACACATGGAAGAACAAGTGATTCGCACTCACCATGAGGCAATGTGCCACCTAGGGGTTGAAAAGGTTTTCGAACATCTGTCCGGGTGTTACTGGTTCCCAAAAATGAAGGATAAAATACGAGACTACATTCAGAGATGTTTGAAATGTATATATTTCTCTCCAAGTTCGGGGAAAACTGAAGGAACACTGCATTCTATACCAAAGGGTGATATGCCCTTTGATACTCTGCACGTTGACCACCTTGGTCCTTTGTCTACGGCAAATAAAAAGCACCTACTCTGTGTTATCGATGGATTTACAAAATTTGTAAAGCTTTATCCGGTTAAGACAACTCAAAGTAAAGAAGCAGTAGCCTCCTTAAGGTTGTATTTCGAAAATTATTCGAGGCCAAATAGAATCATTTCCGACCGTGGAACATGCTTCACATCAAAAGAATTTTTGGACTTTTTGAACGGAAACAACATCAAACACGTTAAAGTCGCAACTCATTCCCCTCAATCTAATGGCCAAATAGAACGAATAAATCGTGTCCTTGTTCCCATGTTAGCCAAAGAATGTGATCCCCAAACAACGAGTGCTTGGGATAAAAACATAGCCAAAATTGAATTTGCAATAAACAACACCTTAAACCGAAGCACAGGGTTTTCGCCAAGTACTCTTTTGTTTGGAACAAATCAAAAGGGGGAGCTTTGTGATCGTGTTAGGGAATTTTTGATAAGTAAAGTAGGAGCAAAAAGAGTTGACTTGGAGGAAGTAAGAGTTAATGCTCGACAAAACATTGAAAAGAGCCAAATGTTGAACAAGATTTATTATGACAAACGTCACAAGAAACCATTGGTGTACAAGCAGGGAGAATTTGTTATGATAAAAAACATTATAAACACCCCAGGCATTAATAAAAAGTTATTTGCTAAATATCGAGGACCATACGAGGTAGAGAAAGCTCTGCCAAACGATAGATACCTCATTAAAGATATCGATGGCTTACAATTGACGCGATTACCATATAAAGGGATTTGCTCACCAGCTAATATGAGACCATTCATGCTGAAATTATCTGAATTCGAGAAGTGTGATAACGTCGTCAAAAATGGAGATCCTGATCTGCTCGACAGCCTAAAGTGAATATACATTTTAAAAGTCATTTGAACAAAAAAAAAATTAAGAAACCAAACCCGTTTTTCTATCTTATTTGCTTATTACATAAAAAAAAACAAATGATAAAATATGTTATATCCTTGACATTTAAAAATATAAAATGTGTATACCAGTATATGTGTATAGAATCATAAAGTATCTACGTACGTATAAGACTATTTATGAATGTTAATTTCGTTTTAATGTATTTTAAGTATATATGTTAATTGTTATTGTTAAGTGGTAATATTTTATTATTTGGAAATCATATGTAATCGGGGCGATTACTTGATCAGGTTGGCCGAGCTGTAGCCTATTTTACCATCTGATGATAGTATTTTCAGCGTCACTGTGTCGCTTATCATATAATATAATGCAAGAATAATCGCACATAAGCCTTTGCCAAACTGATCGAACGATCTAACCGAACTACTTCCAGTCGACATATACATAAGAATTTACTGTACTTCTATTGTCTATAAAAGAGAGTTCAAATCTATTGTTCACACAGTTCGATATTACTGATTAAAGACATTTATACCAGCGAACATCTTTGTTGTTTTCTCTCACGTCGTTTGTGTCCGTTAAAGTTCCCCTACAGAGACTTTCTTCTTGACGAAATAATTCTATATAGCCTCTGACAAACTTAATAAATTGCGACAGAAAATATCATGAAAAGACTGATGTGTTTTGAAAACCAAAATTGAAGAATCTATTGCATGTAATTTTTTTCATTTTCAGTACCTTAAAAAATGTTAAAATTAAGCTTTAATATTTTTAAATTTTCGTCGGAATTAGTTTTGACAAAAACATAAAACATTTGCGTGTTTAAATTTCTCGTGCATTTTTGAGCCCGGATAGGTAGGTACTTACCGAATCTATTTCCATCGAAAGTCAATGATGGTTTTTAGTAACAAATTGAGATTATTGTATTTATGTAAAGTTAGCTGACGAAACTAAATATGGGTTTCTCTTGGTCAGAACCTAGATCCCATTCAACAAAGTCGGTTACATTCCAAAGCTCACCTAAAATATCCACCACACTCCACACTCCTTCCTATGGCTGACTGCAAATTACTGTCATTTAGCCAGTCCTTCCAATAGACTGAATTTAAAACTATATTTCGTTTTCCCAAAAAAAAAGTTTATCTTCGGGTATCGAAAATTAAACTTTGGCAACACTTATCGTATTATGTGTTAAAATAAAAATAGGGTCCGTATTAAGTGTCAAAAACGTCCCTTTGACCTTCAATGGTCAATTAAACTGCGCAAGGTGCATGTTGCCTATCTGGATTTATTAGGTAAATTTAAAGACATTGATTGGATTATAATTTATTTTTGGTTTGGACTCTAGGTTGCGTATTATATATCGAACTTTTCTAGGTTGACTCTGCATTGTGGGAATTAAAAAGTCACGTTTCAATACCAAATTCATAAGTGGTTACATTTTTGTTCTGTATTTCTTTTCGAGCTGCTGTTAAAGAATAAAAATCTGTTTTATTCGCCCGATTGGCAGACTCAATTTTTACCTTTGGACATATAATTGATGAACCCCATTTTTCGCTCTTGCAAACCAAAAATAAAAACCTCTCCATGACAATATACATTCATGGTTTTACTACTTAAAACTGTGCATTAAGTACACAATTCATTAATTTTCACTTTACAATATATCAATACCAATCCCAACATAATCCAAACATCACAACCACTCATACATCATTGCAATCGTACGATTATATCTTATACTCAATAAAATGTATTAATACTTTTAAAAAACGATTTAATACCCGTTACTTACGAAAACTGCAACACACTATACGAAATACGAAACGAATCAATATTTACGCATCGATAATGAAACGCGATGTTATTTGGCTTCCACTCTCCAGTGTTGTATCCGACGCAAGTAATCAATTTCCCATGCCAGAGTTGAGGGCGAACAGAATATATTTCATCATCCACCTGTAGCAACATCAGCATAATAACGGATGATGATTCCATTATGATGTCGCTGTCGATACAGAATGCTACTGTGGTGTCGCTCTGCTTCCAGTGTCAGATGTCGTTACGGGTACGGTCTGTTGGTATGGTTATTATATTATTATTGTCCAATTACTACAGTTGCAAGCTTTAATATTTATAAATTTATGCAAGGAAGTATGCATCCGAACCAATTTGGTTAATGATAAATTGTGGTGATATTATGCGAGGTAATGTTGCATGCTATGGTAGGTTTGTTTTAACATTTTTGTTTTCGTTCGTAATTCGCACAAATTATTTTGTGAAATGAGAACTTGTGACTTTGTACCCAACTGGCGTGTTCAATTTTAATAAGCCATTGGAATAAACAATTTTTTTGTTTGAAAAATATTTAATTGATATTATTATTTTAGGAGCAGTGTGTTGTGTAGGCGCTCGGAATTTGTAAGGATTTGCTTGCTAGTAATTTATTTATTGATTTTAATTTGAACTTTGTTTCTACACAAAATAACTTGAGCATATTTGTTTTTATCTTTTCTTTGAAGACTTATTTTTTTTTTTTTTTTTTGAAAGTCTGGTTTTTGTGCAGCCAACTACTTTCGTGCAGGGTAGTTCTCATAAGTTAACTAGTTACTTCCTCATTAAAACAAATTGTGAGGACATGCAACGTCTCTTTCATCAAATTCGTTATTTATACATTTGGTTGATATTGGTTGATCTTTGAAATTTGAAAGCTTCAATCGATATTTTAAAAGTTTTCGACTTACCAGCAACGTGTAGTAGTCACGGTACTCGTTGGAATCATATGCCAGACCAATTCTGATTTACGATATGCAAACGTGTTTCGGTTATTCCAATCTAGTTCGACGGTTTCCAAGTAGGTACTTCCGAATTGGGGCGCATTTGTCTGTCGCCTTCTAGTTTTCAAATGTATTCATATACACCAAAACCTCGCTATATGAGTCGTTCCAGTTTGCGTGGTTTCGAATTTGCGTCGTTGAAAAATTATGAAAAATTATCGAAGTTGTGTCGATATTAGCCGTATTTTATTATCAGCGTGATCTGATCCGAATCAGATTACGAAAATAAAACAATACGGATCATATACGAGTTGTGGCAACAGCTTCTTTCAAAAGACGAACATGCCACCAGCAATATTGCAAACATTCTGTACAACGACATTTGCCATCAGTTGCTTGTCGGGGGTGTTGCCATATCACTCAAATTAATAATTTTAAATTTTTGAAGGTTAGAGTTTTTTAAGAACTTATTGAAAGTGTTTACAATCAGTTCGAAATATAATGAAAACCGCAGTTTGCACGTTTGGTCCGCTTAGATTGGAATTCTTATAATTTTCATAATAATACCATAGTTCTCTCTCTGCACATACACAAAATACGTTTGATTGTTAAAATAAAATCGTCACTTAAAGCTATTTGTCCAAAAAAGCTCGGCGAAAACAGTTGCAGTTATAAAATAGTTTAAATTTATGCAGCCTGCTAGTTTACATTTTTCATTAGATATTCCAAGATTTTCTGGACATTTGTACTTTATGTAAAAACAAAAAACAACTCTCACCTTTCTGCCGGGAAACTTGTGAATCAATAATTATTTACGAACTGCGAAACATTTCATACACATTGTTTTGTTTAATGAATGTTTATGAAATATTTAGCTGGTCTTTTCATACCTTTATAGAATAAAGAAGCAAAATCTCGAAGGATGGGAAATTTATTGGATGTGCAAAAATGCTGATTGATTTTTTGTGCTATGTATTCATTTTTTTAGTCTGGCAACGTGAATGTGTGGCTATCTTTTACAGGCACACCAACATTCAAGAATGAAACAAACAGCGCCAAACAGCGCTGCAAGCAATAGTAGAAATAATTTTCAGATCATGGTTCATGATCTCGATGAGCAGCAGGATCATATGCTGTTGTTGTAAGTGCATGTAAATCGATGATCTATATAGGTCATGGCTGATAATAAAAAAGGGCTATTATTTCAGTTCGTGTTTTTGCTATTCCTGTTTTTTCGTTAATTGTTTTTTGTAAAAAGAGAAACATGGTATTAGATTGTGATAATTTTTTTTTTACTAGTCTTATCGTAGGGGTACCATCAAATATACCCCAGACAGTAGGTATCCCCTTATCGTCTCAAAAATGGCTTTGTCCACAAAAACTCAAAATTCATATAACCTTTTAATAAACAAAAAAGCAGCTTCCACTTTGCTTATTGTTTTCTCTTCCAATGATTGGTTTCGCGAAGCCATCATATTATATATGCATATGCATACGAAGTGTTATAAATACAAACTTTCACAAAGGAGGTCATCCTTTTAGCAAATATTTGGAAATATCTCGTTATTATTATTTATTTAAGAGTGAAAGTTAAAACTTAGATAAATTTAAGCTTCGTTAGAGTTTTTGCTTCCGCAATGTAAAAATGATTCCTCAAAAAAGCCCCACTTTTGTCATTTTGTAAATTGGTAACCCTAACTTAATGTAAATGCTATCGTGTCAAATGTCTTGTGCACCTTCTTGGGTGCGATGTTTGGGATGCGATTACCTACCACTTTTTGATAAAAGACTTACATAGTAATTTTTTCAGGGGGTGGCGTAGCATTAGTTGATAATGTTCTTAAATTTAAAACGGACTGTGTGTCAACAGCTAAAACAGTAATTTCAAACCCCCTTTCTCTATCTCAATATGGACATTTTGTATCCGTACAACCATCATGAAATATTTCCTTATGTCACAGACCGTCTATAAATCGATACACCGACCAGTCATGCACTGGATGACTAAACGCAGCTTTGGGCATTTTTATTTCATAAATCGATTTCACATTGCATGGTTTGTTGGAATCAGTCCATATAAAAAAGAAATCAATTCTGAAGAGGAAATTGACTTTTCCCTAAAACATTGTAATGGAGAGGTTAAAAAAAGAAAAAAATAGAAAAATTTCAAGCTTTGCTTTATAACTTTCCACCGAATTTTAAACTTTTCCCATGCCGTCTACATTCTACACGGGTATACAACATTTTGCGGAATGTACAAAGTGCACTTTTTTCAGTTCAGTTTGTTTGGAATAATTCCTTTTTTCATCTGTATTCGATATTCGAATAACTGCCTTCATTTTAACTTGTCTGTGTGGTGAAAAAGTTCAAATCAAAATAGGTTTTAGCAATTTTGGGTTTATTTGGGATTTTTAGAAATGACACCTTATTATTATATGTAGTTGGGGAGCTTTGTGTAATTTTTTGTATATTTTGCAGTGGGTCTTTATTTCCACACATCTCCCCATAGAGAGACTCGTCATGGAACGGTGTTGATAACATTGCAGATGTCAATGAAAGGGCACAGAGGTCCATTCCTACAACGATTTAGAAACCAAATGATTTCAAAGACTAGTCGCAGCATGAATTCCTTCCATTAAACTTTGTTTATGACCTAGGCTGGGAGGATTATCCAGAAAATGCTTGTTGCTATTGGTAGGCACGACACCAATCTACTCTTTGTATTGTCCCCTTTTACGCAGAAACACACACGTTGACGTCGCGTCGGTTTATTTACTCAAATAAAATTCTTTCCTACACCTGCTACATACCCTGTCAATGGTTAACTTTGCATTTTATTTTCTAAATGTGTCCTTGTATTATAAAACGAATGCTAATTTAAGAGAAAGAATTGATTTGCAAAATGTACAAATAGGTTCACTTAATCTTTCACTATAAATATGGGAACATGGTAGAAAAATTGCATTTTAAAAATTCATCCTTATCTTTTGTCGTGCATACATTTGATGTTTTCAGCAGCGTTGC
Source organism: Cheilosia vernalis (assembly GCA_949126925.1). Taxonomy (NCBI): domain Eukaryota; kingdom Metazoa; phylum Arthropoda; class Insecta; order Diptera; family Syrphidae; genus Cheilosia; species Cheilosia vernalis. The sequence goes on from OX421362.1 coordinate 13,939,855, forward strand.
TTGCAGTGAAAATTGCTGTCAGTTTCTATTTGCTTTTAAAGCGATTTGGTGGCAGCAAATATTGCCGAACGTGTGCAACGGCCTGAAATGAAATATTTTCAATCAGAAATGAAAGTGCAATGTTCTGCTGCATTGATTTGTAATTTTGATATAAGCGCATATGATTGTTGGAGTGTTGGGTGTATATTGTTGTGAATAACCGATTTCAAGTTTAATGGTGACACATTGAATTTTATTAGGTCGGCTGTGACAACTATATTCTGGGCCATAAACATTAAGTTGATTTTTTTTTAATTTCTCACGAAAACGCTTTCAATACTGTGCTCAGAATTTTGGTTCAATATATTCAGTCCCCCTTTTTTCCGGTACCCAATTTAATACACATACATTTTAAAAGCGCCATCTACGTGTCCTTTTGGTTCAACAAAGTAATAAGAAGTAAAGTGTTCCAATACAAATTTTTCGGAAACAAAGACCCCCTCCAATTGCAGACTCTCCTCTAGTTTATCGAAGGTTATTCGCTGCTGAAAACGTGCACCTTTCCTTACTGACATTTGGCATTACGCAAGGCAAATTTATTACAAAGACATTACACTAGAATTGTAAACAAATTCCTCGCACACACACTATCCGACATAATTAATTGCACACTATCTTAATGGGATTTATTACACTCGAAGTAAATGTAGCTAGGTGATTAAATTTATAGCTTTAATTTCCCGTCGATTATAAGGATGTACTTGGAAGCAAGCATTTATCGATACTCGAGGGGGATATCCTGTTGAATAGCCATAACTCTAAAATGTTAATTAAATGTAAATTCGGCAATAGTTCAACAAGGGACCATTGGAAATTTTGAATATATTTACAGAGGTTCGTGGACTTGTACAATGTAAAATCCGCAATGCATGCACTATATATTCCGCAATTTCAACATCAGAACTGTACTGAAAATACTTCATCCATGTGTTTATTTAAAGACCATGAATATAATTTCAATACGAAGGATTCGAAGCAATTTATGTATTCAATTTGTCAGCATCTCTTAGTCCATCACTATGACAAACCATTTCAGATGTCCGGTTCAATAGGACAAGCACTACAATTTCCCTTTTGATATTAAACACCGCCTTAGTTGCTCCAGTTATAATTGCTCATAAAGCCAAAGCACCAGCGGCGGACACTTACGCTCACATAGTATATAATATCTCCAATGGCTATAACTTCAATTAGCATAAATCATGCTAGTTTGTGTTCATCTATCTTCATCAATAATAACCTACACGTACATATTATGGAGGCGCCAATCTCTTCTGTTTCAACAGACTAGGGCAATATGACAATAATGCAATAAGCTTAATAGATTCCCATCATCAGCATCGACTTCTGGCAATTCATCCACCAGCTAAGTGCCATCATTATGGTTAAGGTGATATCATCACTTCTTATGACTAGGTGTAATCTTGGCGCATGTGTTATGTGCAGGTGTATGGGAGATTATTAGACCATTTTCTGAAACAGATATCCTGCCTTTGTTAATGTCCATCATTTTCTCAGCTAAGTGCTTTGGTTATTCGAGTATGTGGTTGTAATTGAAAATTAGTACATGCCTGCACTAATTGGGGGCGTTAACGTCAGTGGAAATATGGAAAAAATTAAAGGTGATTCCAATGAGATGGTCTCGGTGAAGCTGTCTGTAAGGATGAGTAAAACTAATCATTTACACATTTGCGTAGAGACAGGGAGGACCCCAATAACAGTTTTTAAATTGAAATTCTTGTTTTTTTTTTATAAATAAATTTTTAAAAATTAGAAGAACATTTTGGCGTTGTATTTGATATTGCTCTCCCTTTCAAAGGTTTGTCAATTCAAATGATGAATTTAAGAACAAAGGATATTTTTAAGGTCGTTAAGAAAACGCGAAACATTTTTATGAGCATTTCATTTCAGATTTCCCTAAATGAAGAAGTATAGATTTGTTATCAACTCTTCTTTGCCCTGCGTAAAACGATCACTAAAAAATTACTTATTATTGGCAGCACTTAGACCCGTTTGCTGATACTACTCATAGCGATTTAAGTTCCACTTAAAATCTTATGTGACAGTTTATGACATAGAAAAAGTAGCCCATAAGGTATTTAAGTAGAACTTAAATCGCTATGAGTAGTATCAGCAAACGGTCCTTAGAGTTTTAGACGACACTTCCTTGCCTACGCTGTGACGCTGTCATTCCGAGCAGCTGATACTTCTTATTCGATGTGTTGCTTTTTTGATGTGATAATTGTAAGTGAATTTGTGAATAATAATATTTTCACAAATTGAAATAATTTTGTTTATTTTTTTTTTAGGGTCTCAAGCTAATAAAGAGCAAAAACGGATCCTTTCCACATTTATGCTTCCGATTTATGAACATGTTTTCAATTTCCATTGGCCTTATCATCACACAAATGTATGAAAGCGAAAACTAAATAGCTGCCAATGAAATTGTTCGCAAAAAAGCGATTGTCAATTTGATAATCACCTTACGTGGACGTAAAGCTATGATTTTGATTGTCAACCATCAACTATCACCTTAGCCGATTCCAACCCAGGATAACAAACATATAGGTATTCGATGTCCACAGTTTTTTATACAAAAATTCTGGGAGAAATTTTCATGTCTCGATATCTTGTTGAAACCACATACGTAGGTACACGGAAGGTAACCAGCGTGTGAATCAGCTTATAAGTGTGCAGTTGTTGACTCTGTTAAATTTTGTATGAAATATTCTACACAAGGTTTTTGTCGGGGATTAGCGCCTTACCTTAAAAAAAATATTTCTTTCAAAGTCATCAATTTGTAGAAACCATCTAACAATTATGGACCATTTTCTTATGATGCGGCTTTTCGGACCGAATTGCCCACGACGATCACCAAAAATACCCCTTCCGCACATTCCGACGAACAAAAACAACAAAATACACCAAAAATACCACCACATGGTAAAATCTCTCAGAGTGCTGTAAATGCAATAAATTCAGTCACTTAAAAATCAAGAGAATTCTAAATAATCTGTTTGTTTTATCAGGCACACACAAATCACACAACGAGAAGTATATGTTGCTGCAACTCTTACTAAAATTCGACTCATTAGTCGGAAGATTAGTCAGCAAGACTACAATATTCCTGCACAAGTTCAAGGACAACTTGCTTACTGAATACGGTAGGACCTTTTCTGGTCCATATTTAAGAACCAAAAACAACATCGCCCTCTACAATACAAGGAGCCAAGTTAATTTTGAAAACAACTAGCGACATAAATAGATTTCCCAGCAAAGCATCACAAAATTGCATCAAATCGTGCTAAACTCATCTCAGCCACCTACATTCGCTGTTTAAGTTTACTTAAAACTTTTCTCTATTGATTGTCCCGTATATGAAGTTCCGAATAATTTTCCCTTCCAAATTTAACTATTGTCACATTCTACCATGAAAAGAGTGAGAGAAAAAAAAAACTTAAAATTGCATGCATTACGGAGTTTCGTCAACTATGCGCCCCCCTCAACAGAAGCAAGTTGCAAAATGCTTGTCCAAGTTTGACGACTGCTTGGGTAACTTTTCGAAAATGTACTTTTCGCTGCACACAGACGACACTTGAATTTAAATTTCGTTTAACTTTGTCGTGAGAGATGTGGAAATGTGGTGGTACCTTCTCACACTGTTAATGCGTTGCGATACGTTCAACTTGAACTGCCAATGAAACTTGGTACTTTATTGATTTCCATAAAACGGGTTACTTTCGAATGCCTGCAGACATTTTCTCATTTGTTGTCGACTAACGACTAAAGAATTTTCTGCTTTCAGAAATTGCAAGTGAGGCTTAAGGAAGACACATTTAAAGATGTAAAAGACTCTCAGATGTATTGTGTACTGTCTAGGTCTACTTGAAAGAGGTTCACGAAGCGAAACATACTATTGATCAGCCCCTATTAAAGCAACACATAAAAATCCACTGGCTCGGCTTCATTACCGCCCCTTCAATCATCCCCATAAGTATAGTGAATTTATCAGGCTCTTGCATTTTTTGTGTTTATTCCCAGTCAACGAACACATGCCAATCAATGCAAATATTTACCATCAATAATGCATGCAACGGATTTGTGTACTCTCGCATCAGCCCGCGAGGGTTATAGTGCAGAGAATATGAAATATATGAATGTATTCATAAAAATAATAATTTCACCCTCAAACACCACATGACTGGCAGATTTTGTGTCTATTAAAATATTTGCACAGTTAAATGTGTTTGCCATTTTTTTTCCGCTCACTTTTGATCCGTGCTACCGTGCAGCTATTCATCCCTAAATTATTTCGTGCGACTGGACGCCATTAAAATCGACCATTCCCAACGCATTGAAGAGAAAAAGGAAAAAAAAAAAAAAAAACCAAACCGATGACCAGAACGAAATTCACTTAAATTAAAAGCCTCGGGATGAATCAAAGGTTAAAAAAAAGTCACCAGTCTGGGCATTCTAGATACGGTCCATTTGCGAGTATGAATATTTAAAAATGCAAACAAAGGAGTTTTAATACGATTCAGCAGGGATCTGGTGTTATTGTAAATTAATACGAACTCTGTATGCAGACTTTGATATCCTATTCTGTTTAATAATTGTGTACGCACCTGTGCACCCCAACTTTAAGAGTCAAGGCAACACGTGACCGCTTTAAAGTCAACAAATCATTACACACCTAAGGTTCGTTGGAAGGTTGCTTTGATTTTTCAATCAGTATCTTCAAACGAAACGCATAACTAAAGTAGGGGTCCGGCCCGGGTACAAACTGTACACAAAATTAATCCTTCATCCTAGGACATATTTATATCCTCTTACACGTGTAACATAAGCGGCCAGTTTTACATCTGTCGAATGCCGACTGAGGAAAGGTTTCCGGAAGAATGTTCTTTTCGCTTGTGTCTAGATGGAAATTTAAATTTAACAACTTCCGTTCCGGGAAAGACTTACCTATACTGAAGTAGGATTTCTGTTTTTGTGGAAGTATGATTTTTGTGCTTTTAGGCAATTTGCTCACTTCCGCTACCCACATATTGAAACGTATCCTTAAATTGAATGTATAAATGGGAGTTGTCTTTGTCTTCTCAAAAGGCTGACTTAGATGAATTAATATTTAAGCGCAGCAATTATTGTTTTTCACGGCATTTTCTACAGAACGATCATAAGGGATCTAAAGACATGGCTTATGAATAAGATAATGGTTGTGTTCGTGTGCACCTCAGATTGTAGGGGTTATCTTAAGTACTAGTATATAAACTCACTAGAAACAGACAGAAACACATTGTAGCTTTCAAGCAAGTTCTGTATATAAACGTATCAATAGGCACTATCGAATTGGCAGCTAAAAAGAGGAGTGTCGTTTTTTCATATTGGCGATGGCGCCACTCAAGGTTGGCACCACCAAAAAAATAACTGCGTCAGAGCTCTAAGCAAGCTTTCACATTAACGAAGAGAAGAATATCGCGGAAGTTCGATCTTTCATACAGGTTATATTTATTTTGCTAAGTAATAAATAAAATTTACCCAAGAACTAGATAAAGTTTGTGACGTATACCTTCGAAGCGAAATAGGTACCAACATAACGAAACAAAAAGTCAGATTTACATCCGCAAACTAAAAACAAAGATAAAGTCTAATAGGCAGATGACAGTCTTTTTTTTTAGTCTCTAAAAAGAGAATTAACATTCCTTCTCGGCCGTACATATTTGCAGCAGAAAAAGGACGATCTCAAAATGGAAAGGACACTTCAAAGTCCATTCGGAATCAACATTCAAATGGAAAGTTAATCCTTTTAATTGGTCCCCAGAAGAGAAACGAAATGGCGCGGTTAATTTGTGTGCAAATAAATTACGCCAGATTACTTTAATTACAAAAATTTTAACGCTTGGTTGTATTTTTTTTAACCTGTCACTTTGTAGGTCTAGCCAGGAGCTAAACACAGTAGTAAAGTCGTATATAATTAACTAAATGCTACCCGGTTAAATATAAACGGATAATTGTAGCCAGTATTTGTTACTAACTAATTGAATTAATTTATTGTAATATGAAATCATAGAGGGATGTACCTGAGATGTATATTTTTCAATTTTTCCCCCATTAGGTATTCTGTGAATTTATTAAATTAAATTGAAGCAAGCAAATAGAAAAGTAGCTTACTGCGTTTAACACACGCACAAATTGGAAGGGGAGAGCCCACAAAATGTTTGTTCCTTTTGAGATGGGAAGCATCCAGGTATACATAATTGAAAATGCAGGCAAAGTTAATGAGAAACGTGTCCATTCGCCTCAAGTGAATAACAGAACGAAGCTGAAGGGTATTTTATTTGCGCACTTGAAAGGTCATAATCGCTTCATTTAGAGTGTAAGAGGCTTAACCGTTTAAATCGTATTTCCTTTAAAGCCGTAAATACTTTTTCCGCAGCATAATTTATAATTATTTGTTGGTTGTGATGCTAATTTGTTGTAAGGGGCGGCTGTGCGGTTGGCGTGAGCTGTGTGGTTTATTTTATACTGAAAGGGGAGCAGATACATGTAGGATTCCTTACATAAGTTGCTGGCTTTGATCATTTGCAGTACCTAGTTCGTAAATGGGCAGGTTGTAAAAGGAGTGTCAGGGCTGGGAAATAAAATTGCTATTAGTCAAAGAATAATCAGTTTCACTGTAAAAGGCTTAGCTTCAAGAAGGCTATCGGCTCTGATGGTTACCAGATCAAGTTTTAAAGGAAATATTGGCGGTCTTTCCTCTGTATAACTAAAAGTATCATCCCGGGATCGCAGATGACTAAATTCGGTTGTCAAATTCTGTAAGACGAAACGTTCAAACGTTTTCGTGTGCTCGAATAATTTAGCTTGTGTAACATAGGACAAATCATATGTGCGCACGAAAACATTTGTTCGTTTCGCCTTACAGAATCTGACGATGGTATTTTTGTTGAAGACCAACTACGATCTTTTGTTTCATATCCTAAATTAGATATTTAAGACGATCGACTAATGAAGGTATAGCACCAGCATAACAAAGGATTCCCAAAAGCACTTTTTATAATCGAGGAACAAGTTTAACTGAATAGGTTTAAATGATTTTAACTTTTTACGAAGTGAACGGACACCTTTAAAAAACCTTGCCAAGAATTTATGAACTGATCCTCTAAAGTCGGAAATTACATAGCGGATATTTCGACTTCAAAGCTTCGGTTCGGACAATTTTCTTCCTTACTCCGGAAGGAAAGTGCAATCTCCCAAATCTCAAACCATACCTAGTTTTCGGGCCGACATAATAGCCATTAATATAGACCAAGCTGATATGGTATATAAGTAAAATTGCAAAGAGCGACATTGTCATAAAAAAAAATTAGTTTGCTAAGAAATAAAGAAGGAAATTGTTGCCCATAACATCCAAGCTGGGCAACCACATATGTACCTACCGAAAAATATGCTTAGAACCCGTTTTCTTGTGAAAACCGGCCTCTCAACTACAGCCGACCCAATTAGAAACAAATTGGAAATCCCCCTCCTGAAGACCTTGGTCTTTTTATGTCAACTCAAGATAAGGACACAAATGATTTTTTTATCAACACATCTGGTATTTTGGGTAACCTCTAGAACCTTTACATGAACAAACATACTTTTGCAAACTTCGAAGCTACATTCTATTTACTACACTTAAAACATAAACTCATGGCTGAAAGTTAAAAAAAACTCGCCCCCAAAACGATACAGCCCCCAGTAACCATTTGTAAAAATCCTAACAAAACCCTTTAATGACACAATGTCAAAAGCCTCCTTTAAGGGTCAGGGATTAACGAACGAACTGCACACAAAGGATAAATCCGAACCAGCAGAACACAATAAAAACCGTTTACCAGTAGTACACAAAAATCCTTCCGATAGCAAATACATACTTGTTGACTCGAATTTCCTTTGTTATACTTTTGTGCCAGCACATTTCGGACAGAAGGACCAGCAAAAAGAGGGAAACTTAAGCCCCTGCAATTCATTTGATTTAATCTGCACCAAATCATCTAATCTCATACACATTCCACCGGGTGTATCTGTTGCCCCGTTCCTTGCTTGGCTTTCCCTTAAGAGTTCTTCATTCAAGTTGTAAGTTGTGCCACTACTAAACGGGATGTGCGTAGTGTATGTTTATTTACGAAAGGCTTGGTTTGTAAAGTAATTTTTAGGAAACGGATACGACCGCAATTCCAATTGGTATTAGTCGAATTTTATGAGTGGGGACAACTTAAATCTGATTGACTTAGTGACAGGGACCAGACGGCTTAACTAAAAAAAAAAAGTGTGCCTAACCCCCGAAGTGGAAGGATTAGGGCGACTTAAGTGCGAAAAAATACATTCAAGTTAATAATCTTGTCACGTGTCAGACTGTCTGGGAAATGGAAGTTTTGAGGGGGAGGCCTGTTGTTGGTTGAAAAAAAGGGAAGAAAGTACATTTTTGTATCGAGTGCTTGTGACTTTGATTTAATTTATACAGACACATCAGCGGGGTAGATGCTTCGTGAATAAGGTTGTAAAGGCAGACATCACACATACATTGCCATCTTTGACACCTAAGTTATTTTAAATTGATTGGTATACTAGACTACGAGACTCAAATAAAAACACGGTCCTACAGCAAAGAAATTATGCAATCCAAATTGATGAAATGATGCAAAAACTATTTGCGTGCCACTGCAAATCATAACAAAAATCCCCCACAATGGAACAACATATTATAAACCCGACATATGACCGACAAAAGATGCTATATGAAGTCACCATTCTCGGCCACCAACCAAAGGCTGCCGATTCTAATATAATAGCCTTAGATGCTACCACCGCAATGCAATGCATCGTAATGCTGACAGGAACACAAATTCGGACTCGTGCCCGTGTGACATTTGCTTGTGGCCGTGCAACTTTTACATGCCAACATTCATATGAATGGGGCAATAGTGCGCCACTGCAACGCAGCCATTATTCATCTATTTGAATATATTTTTCTTAGTTTCTTCGACTGGGAAGTGAATAAGTCGCTAAACACAAAGGCAGCATGAACAAGGAAACCAAATTGAACTCGTTTTCAAAAGAGCCATGTGCATTTTCCGCAATGTGTTTGACTGCTTTCCTAATTCCTAATGTGGGAATAGGTACATGGGTACACCGTCAGGCCGTTATGGAATTCTATGGGTTATTTTTGGACATTTTTTACAAGCATGACTTAAAATATTTCATTGGGTTTGGGTTCACTATTCCGCAAGTCCACATAAATGCGATGGATTTTTCTTTGAATTCAAGTTAAAGACGCGATAGCGCAAATCAAGAATTGCACGAGCTTTATATAGAAACACGTAGGTACTTCCAAAAAATGTATAAAATATGTGGAGGCTTTGGGATCTTTACGGCACAGGGAGTTTTATAAGATTTGCTTAGAAGAAGTTGATGTTTAGTTTCCCGAGCAATTTTCAGAACTCTTATCAGAACTCATTTGGAAAACTCTGAAGAAAAGATCCAAGTAACCTCCAAACTCATACTGGATTTGAGTTCCGACATTTTTACCTTCGGGATACTTCGAATACTTTCCAGAGCTCTAGTCTTACATTAAAGTTTTCAATTTTGCAACAATTTTTTAAGGGGATTTAGGCCATCTAATCAATTAAATTTCTAAGATCGCTCGGGACTTTTAAAAAATGTAAACGCTGTGGCTTAGTGGTTAGTGTGTTTGACTACTAAGCGAGGAGTCCCAAGTTCAAACCCCACAAAAAACTAAAATTCCAACTCACGGTTTTTTCATTGCTCCACCTCTCGCGAACGTCTGACAAACATCCGAGAGTATAACTGTCTCGAAAAAGCTTCTCAATCAGCCGTTTGGAATCGGCATAAAATTGTAGATCCCTTCCATTCGTTCCCAAAATGAAATCCCACACAAAACGAATGGTTGTGAGAAGCTAGAGGCGTAGTGTCCCTACGGACTTGTTGCGCCAACTAATTATTATTATTATTAAACAGCGCTTAGAACCAAGCAAGATTTTGAATGTTTTGTACGTGTCTACTTTTGGATTAAGTCTTGCAAGACTGTTTGGTTTCTCTTCCGTTTTATAAGCTTTTTGAGTACTTCAGTTAGAACTTATTTAAACTACAAAAAAAAAATGGCGAGTTTCCAAGTTTTCCGATTTAGGTGTTTTTTTTTCAATTTTGAACAGTTTTTCGAATATTTTTCAAAACACTTAATAGAACTCATAGGAAATTGGAATTAATAATTTGCTACTTCCTGTCATTATCGGGGTTGAACAACTTTTTTGTTTACAGCTCAGAGAATGGTTCCAGAACTATTAAGCTTATGGTTGAACAAAACAAAAAGCTATTCAAATCAATTTTCAAAAAATGGTTTACAAATGGTGTTTCGAAAATGTGACGCACTTTTGATAACATCAAGTAGTAGACGAAACTCTGATGCTCTGTTGATATCATTGGTGTCGATATTGGTATAGATAATCAGAGGATACCCCCATGACGGGAATGTCTGGGACTCCAGGAAGAAGACCAATCGTACTGCAAAATTTCGTTCATCTCATGGTGCAATTAAAAATCATTTGAACTCATGACAACTCCAAAGTGCGGCGTATCTCAACTGCGTAGAGGACCTTTCTATGCAAGGCTTTATTTTGTTTTTCCGTTAATATAGGAGTTGTATGGTGACCTTAATTATTTTAGACCAATATGTCTCTCTATTGAAAAGCGAAACGGTAGATTATCGCTTTAGCACTTAAGAATCCTTATAAAGCTGATATTCGAACTTTCCATAAACAATATACAGTCCATGAGCCCAAGCAAATTAAACCTCTTATTAGGTATTAAGTGCCTTAACACAAACACAAAGCTGTGTCTAATTTCACACGAGCACAGCCAAGTTCTCACAATTTTGCGCTGACTGAAAACTGCTGACACCATGGATATAGAACGGAAAGGCAGAATCTGGGAGCAAACTGTTAAGCGAACATCCCTAATTTAAATACGACAATATGAAAATATATGTACATACACACACACACTATACAAGATAATCATTCTCTCGTGTGCACAGCAAGGATTTTATTTTCCTTATTTCATGTGAGTTTATGGCCAACTTTAAGCAGTCACAGATAAACTTTTGAGTTATGAAAATATTTTGATTCCTTGGATTGCTTTTTCGCTTTATCACATTTGACAGCGTGCGTAGAGCTGGAATTATGTCACATAAGATAAAGAATATAATATTAATGTACAGAAGACCGACTCGCAAAATGCTTTTGTTGAGTTATCCTTCCGGTTTTCTACAAAATAACAAGAGACGCTATGATAAGGTATTTTTTCAATGGAAATTCGTTTTAAATACGCACAGTAGCAGTAGCTATATAGCCACGTACCAGTCACTGGGGAATTTTGGGGATATGAATAAAACTCCACTTTAATAATGCACTCCTTCTGTATTAAATGTAGTTCTTATTTTGTATAAAAGGGTTGGCACAGCGGGGTTACGTCCCGCTTAAATGATGCTCGTAGTTCAACCCTCTCCTTGACGCAATCTGCTTCCACCCATAGATGCGACTATATGGGAAAGAGTTTCTGTGAACCCTTGTTTACATGGAACAGAGCTTATTTTCATCCTTTTACTAAGCGTAAAATCGAATTTTGCAAAGTCGATTGCATTGCATAATTATCATGTCGCGTTACATATATGCCCTGACTATGGCACAACAATAAAATTGCTTCCGATAATAACTTAAAAAAACTTGTAGCAACTTCTCACATCTAATTGACAGCGAATTAACGACACTGAATCTCAATTGGAACACCTGAAAGAATAACCCAAGTGGAATGTGTCTTTATATGTGTGTCGCACCTCACACATGACTCGGAACTTTTGTCCTAAGCAATGACCGATGTTGGACACACCGAATTAATTAGTTTCACCTTGTCGACAATAAATTGTAAATGAAGAAGTTTGGGTTACGCCTTGATTATTTGGAAACTTTTCTTATAGAGAATAGAGCAAGTTGAGTTGGTGCTTGTTGGCGGCGTTCTTTTCACACTGCTTCGACAAACGAATACGATTTCAATGAAGTGTTGGTTAAACGTTCTAGACTTCGTAATGTATGATGCAGCAGATACTGCCCAAATCTAAAAGGTACTAGATATAGCTTGAAGCTTCTTCCCACACTTGGAGTATGCAGTATGCAGGTATGCTGAACGACGTTGTTTATTACATTCTGTTGCCGCTTGTATACTACGATTTGCGAGTATTATTTTTTGTCTGTCAAGACAGAATTTATAGCTGTCATAAAGTCATTTGAATTTGGCAGACTATTTAACGCTTTTCAGATCACTGCTGGCTTTAATAACGGATAGATCGAACAATATCTGCAGCTTGTTGTCGCTGTTTTATCTGGGTTAATAAGTCAAGTCAGTATCTTCACAGAGAATAATTCAGACATTCAGACAAAGTTGCGTTAAAATTTCAAAGTAAATTTAGAAAATACTTTTTTCGCTTCTTACGTGTGAATCTCTTCAAAAAGACCAGCTACTTAAAGATTCTGTCTAAGCAAAAAGTCCTTTTTGAAATATGTATAATAATATGTATTTATTTCATATTATACAAGTCAAGCTTACAGATTACGATTAAATATAGGTATAAATATAATTTAATAATATACCTACTAAAATAAGATAAAGCAGGCAAAATTAAATACTTTTAAATTGGTTTCTTGGAATTTAAAAATATATGTGATTACTATTTTCATTGTACGTTCTTAAAGATCTAGAGATTGGGAGGCCATATCTTCTTCGATGCAATGAACCAATATAGCAGCAGGAAAAGTGATATTGGTCAACCATGAAGAGTTTTTGACAAATGGAAAAAAGGACTCCAGATTCTTTGTGCCTCTTAACTTCGAACCGCAGACCATCTTTATTTTCTAATTGTGCATGTGGTTACATTTTGCATTAATTAAAAAAAATCACAATTCCAATTGAGAGCCCACCAGAATTAATTTCAATACATACATCGATATAGACGGATATCTTCCATCGGATATAATTTAAAACAATTGAAACTATTTTCAATTTAACTTGTTCAGCCTTATCGCACCCACGATAATCGTATTGACATTTATAACAAAATCAATTGCTCTGCCAGTTCGTTTGTGTATTCGCATCGTGCTCGCGTGTTAGTTCATTTCACTGTTCTCTTTCTTACTCCGGTCAAATTAAACTTTAATGATTCGATAAAGATTGTGTTTAACCCTGGACTTGCTTTCATTTAAGGAGCATACTCGAGTTTAATATGTGTACCGGGCAAAGGAATGTACACACAATGTGGTTTTGTTATCCTTCTTTAACTGGTGGTTCTGAGCATTTCAATTAATTATTTCAACTATGTCCGCATTTCTCATCATTCAATCAATTAACAACAACAGTCCGAAATGCAACTTCATTAGCAACAGCTAATGAGGATAACAAGATAGCATGCTTCGGCTTGTTATTGAGGTACCAATTTAATTAAAGTTTGTTGCTCTTGATTAGCAGATGAAGATGTTGCTGTAAAGACAAGGAGTCGATGACCGTCATTCGGCGGTTTGTTGGCATTGAGAAAAAAGATGAGTCAACTAAAAATATTTGAATCCTTATCCGACAAGTATATGATACAAAAGTGGTAGGTAAGTGTCCCATAATGTGACCGGTAATAGGTCGGTCAATTTTTTTAGTGTGCCGTGTACAATTGTACATATTCATTTATTTTCAACTGACAATTTTCGTACTAAATTTTGCAATGAGCTAGCTAAATATTTATGCAGAAAATCGTTTAGGTAAATATTTGAACAGATTTATTAGTCCTACCACAAATAATGAAAATTATACCAAACCAAAATAAAATATCTTGGTGGGCCGAAAAATACTTTCTTGATCATTTCGCATATTGGGTGGTATGAATAAAACGTAGCAATTTCTACGCGAATCCAAGTCTGCTATTTTGTACGCACATTTTTAACATAAGACAATCCAAGCATTGTCAATTATCAATGATTATTTCATAAGTTATGTTAAATTATGTTTGTAAAGGAAAACAAACAATATCAGCAGCATAAGCAGTTTTGGAATTTTATGAGAGCTGATTAAGATAGAAATTTTTAAACGGAATCATTTCTCAAGACGTTTATAGGAGATTTGGGCTTTCATGTTGACAGTTGAAAAAACCCTCAGTAATTCATAGTTCTTCTTGAACTAATGCGTTTATAAATATTCCCAGCAAATCTATACGATTCCCGGCACCTGAAGAAGAAATGAAAAACCACCGAAATATTTGGCAACCAAAAATCATATTTCCAAGTGCAATACGAGTTATAGATTGCATTCATAATTCTGAATTATATTTCTTTTAATTTCATTTTCCACAAAAGTCGATAGGATCTCAAGGAAAATTCAAAAATTCAAGTTTACTGGACATGTTTCACAGGAACTGCAAGGCAAGTACACGAACAACGAAGTTTTTTATTATCATACCGATACAAAGCAATTGCGAAGTTCTTTTACTTTACAACAACCTTTTGCTCAAACATATAGCGGTACCTAGTTTTTATTGGTACGAGCTACGAATATTATGAATTTTTGCACAGAGAAACAATTGGTCCAAGTTCCGTAGTTTGCAGGTACTTTTCACATTTGACAGCTCTTTTGCGAAACGATGTGCAATTCGAATATGAAAAAGTCTGTCCAGAAAAGTCTTCACAATTCAGCACTGTAAGCAGGAGTAAGATCACTGATCATGAGAATACTAAAATAGAATATATCCGTGTATAATCGCAATACTCTAAGGCTCTTCACTAAAACGCGTATAATCCTCATAAGATATGTGTAAACTGAAGAAATTTACCACCACGTAAATTAACTGTCAGAAATTGGAAATCGACTGCGGAAAGTCCTACGCAAATTAACATATGACAAACTGTGACAAGCGGTAGTGTGAATGGCTTTTTATGTTTTTAGAGTTGCATCAATGACGGTAAGAATTTAATTAAATAGATATTTATTAAATTATTTTATCGTTTTTTACGAATTAGACATTTTTACTTAAGGCAATACTGAAATTTATCAATTTATACCTACGAGCTGCATAAGATTATGACATCAAGTGATATCCTCTCTGTCGCCTCTCGCAGAATTCGCCATTCAACCAGGCTTTAATCGTCGACTCTCCATCTCCACCGAAAATATAGATACGCTATTTGGGTTAGTTTATTATTTCATCAAACAAAGTTACAATACCTACTTTAGTGATTACTTGACAATAATAAAACGCAATAAATAAAATACATTAAACAATGCCACCATTGCTAAAATGGCAAATTATTTTTAAAAGAAAATCTGCTTAGACTAAAATCGATCATATCGCAGACCGTATTGGTTTCTCTTAGGCACCTAGATAATGGTTCGTTTGAAGCATAATTTGTTTTGTGAGACGGAATATTAAAGAGCAATCAGTTTCTAAACGGAACATTAAAGTAAATTAAGGCAAAAATATCGGAACAATCAATATGATGAGCTAATACATCACGAATGAACATAACCTTTGAGAAATTTCTTAGAATGCTAAGAGGCAAATAATTTGCATCTTGTTTCATATGAAGGCATATCCATATCCCATTGAAGCCTTTTCACTAATACTCTTGTAAAACGTTTTTGTATTCTCTCTTTTCCAAATGAGTGAACTCCATACAAAGGTCACCACATAGTACCTACTACAATATTCAAAAGTATAGTTCTATAACAAACTCAAAAAACAGGCATTTGAAAGTGTGAAGATCACAAAATTTCATTGAATTGTGGGAGATGAATCCCAACCTTGAATTACCCTTGGCGACTAATTATTTCTTTATTTTTTCAGAAATCACGTTTCTTATCAAAAGTTAGCCCGAAAGTTTTTTTAAAGGTTACAATTGAAAGTAACGAACCGTTTAATTAATAAGAGAAGTAGATAGATGAACGGTTTAGACAAAACTTTAAACTTTGACATTTTTCAATATTTGGGTGTAAGGAACTAATCAGACACCAATTGGATAATCTGACAAGATCTTCTTGACCTTCTAGATTTAATCGAGTGCTTACTGGAAAGACTTCCTCAAACAAAAATTACTTCTTCGAATCCTGCTCTATAATTTGGGAAGCCTGCTTGTTCGACAGAATCAACTAAGATATAAAAGAAAACCTACTTCTGAAATGACTTTGTTGCTTGGAATTTTAAGTTTTTAAACCTTATTGAGAAACCCTTAGCGTAGCCTCTTGTCATCCGGGTAGCCAGCAAGTATTTTGTATCACGTCTGTCATTTCTTCCAAATTTCCCATCTTAAAATGCGCGACTTCGATTTTTAGTTCTTCGTTGGGCCAGGAGATCTGGGGGTCTGTCAACATTTCGTCTTCGTATGTTTTTTTGTTGAAACTAAATTCAGCTTCGCATTTCTGAAGTAAGCCATCGTCAACAGAGTTTCCATTCCCATTCCACATTAGGCGTTTTTTTATTTTGCATACATATACAGATCATTGATTTCCATGGTTTAGTACTAAATCCGACTGTAGTACTAGATCAATGATCTATATAGATCATGTGGACAAAATCGAAATCGCCTACTGCTTTCAATCTTTTCCAACATACAGGCTGCACCCTGACGTACGATCTTTAAACTGAGTTCTTCTGCAAACAAAAAAAATGGTTCCTCCCTTCTCAACCAAAATATAAATAGTTCGAGTGCTGCTCTCACTCCTGAAATCAACGCACAGTTCAGTATACTTAATTCAACTTGATCCCATAAAACCCAATCAACGCTTTACATTGTTTCAGACTTTAATCACGCCCATGCTGTGCGCACTACATACGAAATGGGAATAACTGTTTCAAAGACTAAATGCATCTTCCATGGGTGCAACCCCAATAAAATTCCTAACTCAATTCGAGTAGAAATGTCATAAAAATTAAATTACACCTCAAAGAGCCGGCCGCATCATCCGCACCACTGCAACAGAGTTGCAGCACCATGCAACGGGGTCCAACCATTTCGCCAACGCTATAGCAACGCAGCAGGTAGTAGGTACGTGCCGTTCAGGCGAACGACAAGTGCACACCACCAAATCGCTGCAATTAAAACGTGGCCAAGTCAAAACAACTTCATTAAGCCAGCGAAAATTGTAAATTTACCCACCAACCACCGCAATGGGCCGTAACTCTCAACCTGAGAATGGTAATAACCTCTTGGCATCCCATCAGAGAACTGGCATGCACAAAACATTATTCCCGACTCATTACTGGGAGGAACTTTATCGTCTCGAACTACAGAATCTAATCAATGTTGGGCTGGAGATGGGGAAATACCATATACCACTGCGAACTGCAACAACTGGCAACCATCTACCCTCACATTACCCACGTTCATGTCTTCGTTTTCTGGAAAATCAATTTCGTCTAGCTTGGTTGGGTGCGCTATGATGTAAGGGGGGATCCAAGTATCTTCGAATGCATCTATGTGCCGGGGGAATCATGAAAATAAAATAACAAAGTCTGGAAGCGCAATTGTGCGTCGACGGCTGACAATTAATTCGCCCGATAAATTTCAATGGCACTCGCACATCGTTCATTAAAATTTCCACAGGGGCCAAGATGGAAAGGTCGGCGGTTGGATGGCGTTTGGTGGTGTTGTTCGTCGGGTAGTAACACCACCATAGGCCGAGGGAACAAAAGAAACCCAAGCCAACAATCCTTATTAATTGTGCCCGGCAGCAGATGCTATCCATGCTATCCACACGGCGTCCACATGGGATGAGGTCATATTACTCCCTGTGTGGTGTGCTGGTTGGGGACCGATCAGGCGATCACTGCTACTGTGAAGAGTGCATTCATTCCGATTGACGCAGGTTACAAACAGGTTCCATTCAATGTCTGCACGAATTTCCAAACGAAGGCGAGTGCAAAATCTCCTTACGGCACACACAGGCGGATTTTCCAAAAAACATGGCCAAAACTATTTAAAAAAAAAGTCCATTGTTTTGTTTTTTTTTTCATGCCAAGTTGTTAACATATTACATGAGCATATAATATGATTAATATCGCTATTTTTGTTGCAACCGTTTCGTCAATTGATGCTTCTAAATTGGAAGGTTTTGTGAAGCGCGTGCAATACCAAGTTTGGTGTTTGATAAGTGGTTTACATTCTTTGCTGTTTTTAAATTTTTTGTGTAAACTAAATAAATTAAATTGTTATGTAATCTGTTGCTAGTAGTAAGTAGAATATTTAAAATGCAAAGTTATTATATAATTTTGAGTTTTACTTATATTTGGAAGGTGGCAATAAAGCAATACCTTTTGAGACAAACAAAAAATTTTACTTTTTTGTTTCATAAAGAAAAAAGTTTTTTTGTCTGGTGTATTCCGGTTATGTAAAATAGCTTGAAATTTACCTTAATATATGCTTATTAAGGAATCACCTTAAGAAGTTGCGATATTTTGCGATCTTGCAAGATATCGTCAAGTAAAACTTCAAAAACGCTGAAAATAAGAGTCTAAATTGAGGTTTGGGTTATCATCCTTACATGCGTGAATCCGCTTTTTTGGATGTATAATTCATCTGTCCTATAAATTGGTGATAGGACAATGGCAAGCACGTGGTGAAGAAAATAAAAATAATTGAAAAAAGGAAAAAAAGGATTCAGGAAGCATTCCGAACTCAAATGGGATTGGTCGCCGATTTTTTTATGACTCAGCCACTTCATCGCAAATAAACAGCTTAGATAAAGACATTATAAATCGCTTTCGGATAGTGTTACTAACAATATCTAGTGGCTACCCGATAAAAATTAATGAATTTAAGCAGTACTGCATTGATACGGTAATGAAGTTTGTGCACTTGTATCCAAGGTACCTACAATACGTCAACAACAGTGCATAAACTTTTAATACATGGCCCTTAAATTGTGTCGGATGCTATTCTTCGAATTGGACAGCTTGAAGAGGAAGCCCAAGAAGACCGAAACAAAGACATCAAGCTTTTTCGAGAAAGTTTTTTCAAGAAAATTTTCAAGACAACAGAATTTGGATGATGTTTTCCATATAATCTGTTGGTTTCTTCTGACCCATACATTACTAGTATAAGAAAACTAAAAATGTTAAAGCGTACCTATCCTTCTGAAGTTTTAATGTTCTAAAAAAAACATTAAACTAAACCAGTAGTCGATGAAACTGAGTTCGTATCAGTTTCATAATAATATCCTTTGCATTGGTTAAAATATCTTACTATAGGTATTTATACATTATTAGCGATGAAATAATTTTGTTATTATTTATTATTTATTTAAATCAAATTCTACGTTTTTCTTAATATATTCTTACCTTTTTCCTACTTTCCATAGAATTTAAAATTTTTATTTTCTGTGATTTTTTGTATTTTTTTTTGTTTAAATCAATCAATTTTAAAAAAATTACATACTGTAAAAAATTATTTTTCTTCTAAATGTGTTTTTCTGATGAATTCATGCAATAATTAGCTATAAAAAACAAAAAAATAATTTAGGCCACGTTTTTTGGAAAATCCGCCTGTGTGCGGCAGGGGGCGCACCTTGGCAACTTAGCACTTATCTTGGCTTCATTACGGTGCGTGGTGCAGCGCATCCAAGGGTGAAGTGTAAAAGTCCATAAATAGAAGGTATACCCAACGAAGCAAGACAATTTAAAAAATGCACAGACGAAACAAAAAATCCGAACGATAAACAGCATTTGGGAACGTTCTGACACGTGAGGCGCGTGCTTCAGTGTTTATTTGGCGTTTTTATGGAGTTTTGATGGATACGGCTGCGTGTGTCTGTTCTGGTAAGGGTCGTTGAAGAAATCCAAAAAGCGTGACTAAGAGTTTAGAGTTCAATGCCATTTAATGATAATGGAGACATTTAGTGTAGCGACAATCGCAAATGGCCATTTTAAGTGACTAGAGGATAAAGGGTGTAATGGACCGAAAATGAATTTGTACTCGTTCGCACATGTATTATGTATACTGCAGAGTGCAGCTAGGCCAAGATGCTAAGTTGAGGCGATTTTCGGTCCATACTGGCTCGAATCTCTACTTTAGCCGTTTTAGATTTAATCGCGAGTTGTATTAGGTATAGGGACTTAGGCGATAAAATCTGGCAACTGTAGTCAGGAAACGATGTTCTGCTCGTCATACGCAGGCTCTGTGCAATAATAACAACAATTGAATTGCGAGCTATATCGAACGAAGTAGCCTGACTTAAAGAGAGAATCAGAGAAATGATCCTCATCCGGAGAGAAGCAAATAATCGGACATGTAGCGAGTAGCGGACATATTGAGTCACCATAACATAAACATAAACAGGCAGGGGAGAGTTCCGAAATCCAATGTCGACGAAAAATAATATCAATGCACTTACCACGTCGCAATAGCGCTTAAAAAGTAGTAGCACTAAACGCATACGTTAAGAACACGTCCCAAAAGTCAATGCAGTGGGCTAGACTAAAAAGAATAAGGCATTAATTTTTGGTTCGTGAAGCCGAATGTTGTGCTGCTTCTAGTTGAATTTTGAATACCTCCCTTATTAGTTTTATTAAAAAGTTTGATTGTAAGTTATTAACAATATTTTTAGTATGAATTTAGAATAATTAAAACAATTCAGTGTTAACCTCGTCAAACAGGTTACACTGCTTTTAGAACAAAAAACCGACAAGACGTTATCGTTATACTAAAAGGATTAAGGAAGAATAAGGGGCATCCTCATCAGCAACCAATTGGATAACACGGCATAAGACAGAAGAATCCGGACAAACTGATTGCCAGAATCAAAGTCTGCACAAAGAGAATCAGCTTACGCAATACGCAGTCGGCTATTGCAAAAATGTCTCCACCGATTTTGCCACGAAAGCTCACCTATTGCCCTTAATGCCCAGATGAAGAAGAGCACCGCGAAAAAATTCGCTTTTCAAAGGAAAGAACAGAGTTTCCACTTCCTTATCTAACAACATAGAAGTTCAGTAAAAAATAAGGTTTGGATGTCTGTTCTTTCGTACCTAGTTGAGGAGAATAAAAATACTAAAGAGAGCTGTGACAGATCCCTAAGCTCACCGAAATGGTCAAATGACCAAAAGGTTAGCACTCTCCAGAAGGCAGATAATATGAACAATAATTTGATTTAAATAGTAATAATTGTCATTCAACTCGCTTATTGTCAATATTATATTTCAGCTAGGTGTTAAAGCAAAAATTTTAAATAAAGCGCGCATTAATTTATTGAAATTCTGTGAAGAGTTTGGTTTGAGCATGCGACTTACACATCTATTTGCAAATAAATATGGGCAAAATCACTTGACTAAAACTTTGTTATAAAATCACAAATTTTATAAAAATTCCGATTTAAAATATATATTTTTTTTCCAAAACTACTAACTGCGCCTTTGAGGATTGAAAATTTAAGAAGCAAACAAATTTATTTGATAACATGCAAAAATATTGAGCGTTTGGATAAATATTCCTTTTGAAACGAAAAATGTTATTATTTTGATTACTCCTGTGGCCTGGTCACAGAAAACAAGCTTATTTTTTGTCGTACCGATTGCAGTGTACCTAATTTTTATGACCTATGAATTAAGGACCAAATGGAAGCTGAATTTTCAAAGTCTATTTGTCGCTTGTAGGCTTGTCACAAACAAACCATAGACTTGTTTAACTATAATTGTTGACTTAAGATGGATGAATCACGCTTTGTCCTACCGAATGTTCTAAACTGCATATTTCGAATTGGAGTGCCAACTGCCAACCTTTCTGAAGTTATACATGTAGACTCCGTACCTTTTTTGCAGTAGGCTACAAATTCCTCTTTCCGAAAATAAAAGTATTACCCCCATCATCGGAAACTCTTCATCCAAGTTAGCAGAAAAAGCAAATTGTATACAAAATCGGTCAAAACTACCTACTTTATTTACCTATCCTAAACTAAACCCTACTGGTTTCGTTAATTCAATTTTTATTTGTGTTCTAGTCGTACAGATGAATTCGCCGCACTAACTGACACTTAAACAGAGTCACATGTACATCACAATTCACAAATTCACAATTCGCAACACAATCAGACGGATATTCCGATTCCTGAAGGAGAATTAAGAGAACAAAAATGTCGCAGCAATCGCTAAAGACAATTCGAATGTATATCTATGCTATGGCTAAAGGCTATCCTTCCCCAGGCAAATTTACCGTACCTAAGCTATAGCTCCTCAGCTCAAATGAAATCCTCCTATTTTGTTTAGCATGAACTTAACCTACTCATTTTATGTCGATTCGCTGCGCTACTCCTCGACTTTTAACATTTTCGCCGTACTCTGTCTGAACTACTGAAATCGGCGTAAGAGAACACTGTTATTTAATAATTTATATTTTTCTCAAAAAATTCTCTTATATTTCAGGTTTTCTTCATTTCTCTTTCCATTTCTTGATTTCGCCTCAAATCGGTTCGCCTGCTTCAATATTCATAGAATTTTATTAGGTTTTAGGTAGGTATCTAGTTCTAGTTTAGTCTGAAATGTGTTTCAACTTCAGTATTACCATTCAGTTCAGTTGGCTCCTATGCACGCATTTCTGCTGATGGTACTCGTCCCCGATGCTGGTTGTAGTAGGTACTGTTCTTATATGAATGCTGATTTCCTCCAATTCTACTTTCAACGATTTTCGTCTTCGTCTTCGTCAACAAAAACGACGTCCGTTGCCATTCAAAAAAGGAAACAGCATACAGAAGTTCACTGATGCTATTTGAGTTGATTCCAAAAACAGTGCATAACTCTTGAGAAAGTGCATCTTTGCACGATGCATCCTTATATGCGGGTGTAACAAATATCAATCAATGTCAGTCTTTTGTTTGAAAGCGGATGAAAGTGGAAGAAAAGTGTTTTTCAATTAAACGAAAGAAGATTTTCGAAATTTATTTTTAGATTGGTGAAAATCAACGACGACGAAGGCGACTATACGATCGACCTATAAGCGAAAACGCACTCTGATGAGCCAATGGCTTTGTGTCGAGAGGGACAGTCTTGTTGCGTCTGATAGAAAGTAAGGAATAAATGACACGCGTTGATTTATTTAATACCTATTCCGCTTACCAGGGGGAGTAGGTAATCATTGGAAAATTATTGGACATTTTTAGTGTAAGGGATTTTACAGGCGGAATTTTTTTAAGATTTATATTTAGCCACCAAATATATTTATAGACAGAAGGTCGGGAATAAAGGGCATTTGGCAATTTCGTTGACTTTGATTTAGTTGTGTGGTGAAATTAAAAAAAGTGGGTCTCACAATTCTGAAGATAGTCTGGAGACGTACTTAAAATGGTGGAGGACATTGCATTTATCTAGTTGTGTAAGTAGGTACTTAGTGTTTTCGCAAAGATTCTGTGGCTTTTTTCGAAATACAGGCTGTGTTTTGATAAAAATCTGTTATTTCTTGAGTAAATGGACAAAAGATCAATTTTAGTTAATGAATATTAGTATTTGGTAGTACTCGTATGTATCCAGAATTTCCTGTTGATATTATAAAACAAATTGCAAGACTGTTAAAGAAAACCTCAGTTTTTGATTTAAAAAGTAGTTTGGTGTTTTTGTTTTTTGTTACCATCACATCCAGTATAGGTACGCTTTTGTGGAACATGCCTTAAGTTAGTACAATTAACCTGCTAACCATAAGGACTCCAGGAATTCCCGCATAGGTACAATAAAATTTTCAAATTCATATTCGCTTCACATATCTTACGACTTGAGAGAAATATTGTCCCTGCAACTTTGTTAACTATTTGTAGTTCCAACACCTTATACTAGGTATTCCCAAAGGCATTAAAGACATTAGTCTTGAGCTTACTGATTGTAGACATGCAATCAACAACTCGCAAACAATCGTAAGACGCAGTGAGCTTTTATGAACGTAGATGGAAAATCTGAGCACATAATTTATGAAACAATGCACGCAACATGGTGCTGGAGGGAATTGAATGTGGAAATATACTTAGCATAGGAATAGGTGATATCTTTCATCCTTTATGTCTTAAGCTTCTCTCAGTGAGTTTTATGCCAGTTACAGTCCAGTTTAAATTTTCCGCAATACCTATGTAGGTACTTTTGGTTTTAACTTAAATTTTCGTATTGAGTTTTAATTAGATCAATTAAATATTTGTATAGTATTGAGGGTGTGACTCAAAACTTAGTACGAGGGTTGTTTGACAAGTCAGTGCCTTTTTGGACAAAACAAATTTATTTTGCCCAAAAAGTTTTTTTATTTCTCAACATAATCTCCTTTTAGCTCGCTACACTTAGCCCAGCGTTTTTTCAATTTTTTTATTCCCTCCGAATAATAGGTTTTCTCAAGACTCTCAAAATAGGCATTTGTTTCAATGATGATCTCTTCATTGGCGGCACTAGCTCTCAAACACAAATTAAATGACGCCGGCTACTCAAAATTTCACAGTATTCTAATAAGATATGACAGCTGACGATAGTAAAATAAAAATAGACAGTTACTGAGCAAAAGATTCAAAAAGTCACTGACTTATCAAACTAACCTCGTATGCTGTAAATGGATTTGCGCTTATTGCCTGGGGGTCAATTCTCATTCTGCGAAAAAGTGAAACGAAAATTTTTTCACTATTTCATCGCAATCTTGATTCTCGTTCTATGAAAAGGCGAAACCGAACGTTAAAATTGTTCATATGAATTGTAACTTTTCACGTCCCCATTTGCAAGTGAATGTTTTTAGTGAGAGTTCGAAATTTGAGAACCTAATTTTATACAACTCTGCGATATTGAGTTCACCGCAGCTTTTTCACTTATTGAACACGAATCTCATTTTAGTACAAAATGAATCGAAAAAATTAAAGCAATGCGTGAAAGCGAATGTGAAAACGATTTATTCGATTCACTCTTTCACAGAACCAGAATTGACCCCCAGGTAGTAATGAATTTTGTAAAAACCGGAAACGAATTACAGCAAAATAATCGAAGAAAATAAAAATAAAGTGCACGACTGGGTCGAACGAAACTTTCTCGATACTATACAAAAGAAAACAAAATCCTCTTTTGGATATTCATCTCATGTGGCAGTGGCACAATTATCCAGACATAACAGTTGCAAATATTACAATGTTTAGTTGGAAAAATACTATTGCGTAACTATTAAACTGAAAACTGACTGTATGATATTGTTCCGGATATAAGAAATACTTCGTTTATGACATTTTATCGAAATCGAACATGGTTTTTCGAGATATGAGCAGTTTTTAAAATTTGCGTTTTCGGTGCTTCGAATTGAAAATTAAGGACACAATAGTTTTTAAAACATCCATTTGACTATAAGTTTGCATTTTGGTCAAAATCGTTATTGCCGTTTTAAGTTAAATAGACTAAATTATATTTTTAAAAAATTACTATTTTCATAAATGCATTGTACGATAATATAGAGAAAAACTGAGTTTTCTATTAAGTTATAAATGACCACATTACCTTAGAAATTATTTTTTGCTACAATCGTATAGACCGTTTTGGAGATATGTCGAAATTTCAAAAGTACCGTTGTTCGAATTTTTAGCCAAAAACTGGGTACGCAGTCATGGTAACCTCACCTACCTAAGCTTAAATATCAATTTTGGTTGAAATCGTTAGAGCC
Source organism: Cheilosia vernalis (assembly GCA_949126925.1). NCBI lineage: Eukaryota > Metazoa > Arthropoda > Insecta > Diptera > Syrphidae > Cheilosia > Cheilosia vernalis. Next base: position 13,965,627 of record OX421362.1, read on the forward strand.
GTTTTCGATCAAATCAAACTGGTACGAAAATGTTGTATGGGAAGTACCATTAATATTGAGGTTACCTTGCAAAAAAAAAACACCTCCCGAACTGTAAGCACAAAAACTCCAAATCCGAGGTTTGAACGTAATCCGGGAAGCCGTTTAGACTGTAGGCCCGTGGAAGGACGGACAGACGGACAGACCGGACAGAACTTTGCGACCCACTTTTTTGAGTTCCTCTATCATCGTAATATCAGAATTGATTAAAATCTCGAGTTCGAAATTTTGTACGAAACCAATATCTTTCTCTTACTACGTAATGGAGAAAGTTAAAAAGCCGTTGCGCATGAAAGTGTTCTTAATTTTTGGGGTTATAGAGGCAAACAAAAAAAAAGAAAACTTAAATAAAATAACTTCTTTTTTTTTTTTTTGCTGAAACGAAAATTCGTTTCGTTTTCGATGACTCTTACAGTTAAACAACAGTGCATGCAAGAACATTTAAACAAAATTCCATTACGTATATTTATCCAACTTTGGCATAAGCTTAGCCCCTTGTAACCCTATTATAGTTGATCACTCAGTCTTCCCACACAGATTTCGCCAACTATGAAGGTATCTATGCTGAACACAAAAGTGTTATTAAATTCAGAAACTGTAGCTGTTGCATATTTTTCATCCAAAAAAATTTCGCGTATGATTGATTTTGGTTGATACAAATCAGGTTCGGTTGTTAATAATAAACTCAACTTTTATTTTTCAATAATTCTACCTCTACATTACTAGGTCAATCAACGGTGAACTGAGATTATAGGTTAATGAAAAATGCTGATAGTCTTGAATGGTCGGAAGTGCGTTAAAAATGTGATCATCAGGGGCTTATGTGTTGCCAAGTTAATTTTTCTGTGAGTGTCGATATAGATTTGTTGTCATCGCGAAAAGAAAAAAAAACAATTCGTTGCAACATATATTAGTTTAGAAAAATTAAAAAAAAAGTTAACTTTAAAGTCGCTCTGTTATTATTTTTTTTATTAAAACCCTTCTATCGGAGAACCACGCACAAAGTCCTTATCCCTTTTTCCTTTCATAATATTGCACACGAATCAGTCGTTTTTATTTTTCTGAGAAAGAACATCCAACAAACATTCATGCATGGAAGGGTTGGTATCCCCATGTCTGCTGTATACCTACATGAGAGTAGACGTCCACATGTCTTTTGCTTCAGTGAAAGATACTCTTGTGTCAACTACTACATTAAAGCTGCCTTAACAACGTGACGTACCTCTTCAAAGCGATATCTAGATATCTACCCCCATAGCCACACTCTAAGCCGTCACTCTCAGTCAAGAAAAGGAAATATCAATATTGATATTGTATTTGATGCCACAGGATAAGCAACAGATTTGAGGATATTTTCCTTTGAGTCGAAACTTCAAAAGGAGCAAAATATAGTGCTGCTAGCTATTGTGGTAAGTACTTCATTACACTTTCATTCAAATCCCATTTGCAGCGCAATTAGTTCTGGATAAGAACTGAAAATAGCAAGTTACTTATTCAAAGGCCGACTACGGAAGGCCCTCCTTGATAACGACTTAATTTCATGAATGACGTTAGAATGTCATCATAAACTATCTTCACAGTCCTTCGTTTCAGCCATTACTCTCAACTGCAAAAGAAACACACAACATATAATTATCCTGGGAAAAACAATGGCAAACTCAGAGCACAACACACCGCACCCAAGACAATAACGAAGACAAAAACAAAAAAAAAGAAAATGACTAACAACTTCAACTTTTCAGCTTTTGTGTTCTCAATTTTGCCTCGCAGCCCCAAGAAATAATAACATTTTATCGCGAATGTCAAACAAAAGAGAACCTCAAAAGGACTCCCGTTTCAGTGCAGTGCAGTACAGCTTTTGATGTGTAATTACTTTAATGTATGTTCTTTTGCTCGCCCGGTAGCTAATTGTTAGGGAGAACTCAACCGCATAGTTAGACCAATGGCGAATGTAACCACAAGTCACCACAAAGAGCTAATGACAAACCCCTAATGGAGCCGGTCCATCGTTTTCCATTTATTTGAAGTTTATACAACACGAAAGACGTTAGCAAATTGTTTACTACCGATCGAAACATTTACCAGCAAATAGCCAAAGGATAGTCGGAGTCATCGAAAAAATAATCAAATGGTCGACCCGTGAAAAAAGATAGAGACTCATATTTACTTGGATCCGTTTCTTGTTGACTGAAACTCAACTGGAACGTGACCAATTCCACCCCGAGAGCTGTGAACTTCAAAATGCTGAATGGCCATAAAAATGTTTCCCATTTGTCAGCAAACAGTACGACATACGGATACGAGTATGGAATGGAAACCGTCGCGGATTATTGCGCCCTCACACAAATATTGGGAAAATAAAGTTTTTCTAATGAATTAGTCGACATCATTCCCAGAGAATGGTGGTCGGGGAATGTATGAACATCTGCTGGGAGGTATATATATATTTTTTTTTCGTTTGAGGATAGATGAACCTTTTGACTAGGGTTGCCATAGAAAATCCGTTGACCGTGAAGTCGTAATGGCATTGAAAAGTCCGAAAATCTATTCCAGACTGTTGACAATGCCTAATAGTGCGGTTCAACATAACATAATTTGACGTTAGAGAATGTAAATGACTACATCAGCCCCGACGAACGATGTGTCATTGATCTTGACTGTCTGGCGCAGGAGGACTGATGGGGTTTATTTTTTTATTTGGTTACCCTTCTTTTTAGTTTATTGACAGATGACGTCTTGCTCAAATTTGTATTCTTCTCTTCTGTCATTGCCTGTGGCGTTATGGTCATACATACATAATCATGTGAAATGTGATATGTTCATTGGTCTTTGATGGTGTGCAAGACTGAAGTGTCTATATTTGTCTTCTGGAACTTGTTTTGATTTTTGTGGATGCTTTGACAATTGTAAGCAGTGTCTGTCAAAAGAAAAGAATGAGTTAAGTAAGAGCGATGTTAACTCAGGTTAAAAGAGAGAAAATAAATACTTGTTAAAGAAAAAGCTCAAATCTGTTTTGTTGCACTTTATTACAGTTTATTTCGCAAAGGAAGTTTTTACTTCTAAGGACAGTCACTCCTGCTCAATTATTTTTATTCAGCTGATTCCTATATCATTGCAGCTGAGCTAATTAGCTTTTCTTCCTTGCTCAGGGTTAATGTGGTAAACCTAATGTAGATACGACAAGTCGCTGTCGCCTTAAAGGCCCACGAAAAGGAACTTAGCGAAACAGCAAAGCAAATCATCGTCCGACACATTTTGCAATGAAATTTCAAACAAAAAATTCGACTATTCTCAGCGAATCAGAATGAGTTGGTCGATTGCGATGAAATTAAAACTAGATGTTGCTCAATGTTAAGCCCTATGGTTGAGTATAAAAATTCGACCTGATTGGGTAAATAGTTTCAACTTGAAGCGCGAACAGATTTTCAAAGCTGACGTTTTGCAAGAGGTGGAGCATTAGGAATTTTTGGGGTTTTTTCGGCAAACACACTTTAAGGCTATTATAAAGAAAAGGTGCCAGAAAGTTTTTTTTTTTCTTTAAAATTGCTTAGAATGGTTTTAATTTTGTACATATTTAGCACGTTTTCCATAGGTTTTTGCAGTATCCTGTAGAAACATTCTTCGGTAGAAGCAGGATTTTCTCTTGCGTGAGAACTTTTTTATGCGAATTGTTAAAGTCACGGAAGGAAGTCAATCGGGGAAATCTGAAAATGAAAAGCGAAACAAATGTTAAAATATGCGGAAACTACCTACGAGGGCAGTTTGATAAGTCAGGGACTTTTTGAATTTTTTGCTCAGTGACTGTCAATTTTTATTTTACTATCGTCAACTGTCATCTCTTATTAGACTACTGTGAAATTTTGAGTAGTTGGCGTCATTTATACTTAGTGTTTCAGAGCTATTCAAAGCAATAAACCTCTACAATTTTAATAAAAATGGAAAAAAGTGAATTTCGTGTGCTGATTAAGCATTTTTTTTACGTTAAAAACCATCACCGAAACCAAGGAAAGGCTAGATAAATACTATGGGGTATCCGCACCATCAACTTCAATGGTTAAAAAGTGATCCGTTGTGGTCTTACCAGCACAAATGACGCCGAATGTTCAGGACGCTCCAAAGAGGTCGTTACGCCAGAAATCGTCGATGAAATCCATGGAATAATATTGGACGATCGGAGAATTAAAATTCGTGAGATGACCAAGGCACCAGACATCTCAAATAAGCGGATATATCATAAATTTACATGAATATTTGGACATGAGAAAGCTATCCCCGCGATGGGTGCCGCGATTGCTCACAAACCATAAACGCAACCGAGTGACCATTTCAAACGATTGTCAGCATGGAAAAATTCCTCAAATTACGCTATGAACTGCTGCCCCATCCAGCATATTCTCCAGATTTGGCCACTTGGGACTATTTCCAAACCTAAAGAAATTGCTGGGCGGTAAGAGATTTAGGTCCAATGAAGAGGTCATCATTGAAACAAATATTATAAGAGTTTTAAGAAAACCTATTGTTCGGGGGAATAACAAATTGGAAAAACGTTGGGCTAAGTGTATCGAGCTAAAAGGAGATTAGCTATGTTGAGAAATAAAAAACTTGTTGCCCAAAAAATCCACAAAGTCATTGACTTATCAAACAACCCTCGTAATTCTATGATTTTAAAAAATATTTCTTTCAAAATAATAATAAACTGTCAAGACTAGCTCCGAACAATTTTGTGAAAATAAACACCTAGTCACGATTTGCCTACATCTTAAAATTTCACTCTTTGACAATAAAATATGTGATAGACGAATGCGGTAGTTAAATTGGTCTTCCCTTAGGTAGGGTGGTTGCAAAATCACTATAGCATCCTGTCAAATACAGTCGCTAATAAAGCAACGTCACAGTGCAACCTTTTTCGAAGGCGCAAAAAATGTATTTGTAACTTTAAACTAGGCGCAGTGGTTTAGTGGTTAGTGTGTTGGACTACTAAGCGAGGGGTCCCAGGAACGAATCCCGCAAAAACCCAAAATTCCAGCTCAGGATTTTTTTCACTGCGCCACCTCTCGCGAACGCCTGACAAACATCCGAGAGTATAACTGTCATGAAAGAGCTTCTCAAAAGGGCGTTTGAAATCGGCATAAAATTTTAGATCCCTTTCCATTCGTTCCAAAAATTAAAAACTCACACAAAACGAATGGTTGCGAGAAGCCAGGCCCAGGGCCCCTACAGACCTGTTGCGCCAACTACGTATTTATTTTAACTTTAAACTATTGCAAATCGAGATGAAAAATTATGCTGACATAACAATATGTCAACCGTGTAAAGAGCTCTACGAATTCCGTTTTTTTTTTAACTAGGTATTGGAATAAGTCCAGCGAAGGATATAACATTCTGTCAATATTGACCAAAGTATGGCACGGAATACTCCTCGCCGACCTAACCTTAGAAAACCTTATAATGAATGACATCGGGATCTCAGATCCAATTCTCCAAAGCAGCTTCCTCTTAGACGGTCAAAGTTGGTAGTCACGCATATTCTAGTATGCCGTTCGGTAATAAGCGTAATTTCCAAAAATTTCGAACCGCAACGTCATCGCCGTCGATAAGGAAATGTGATTACGGAAACGTAACGCCCTCTAATGTGTATAAGCGCTTTATATTTTAAGGGACTTTAATTAAATATTTTCTTTTTTGAGGAAGTAATTATGAAAGTAAAGTGCCCTTAGCGGAAGGCATGCACCATCATAGCTGATTACATCGTTTACGTGTAAACGCTTTTGCCGCAGGAAATTCATTAAAAAAAACCACGGAAGTCTCTGACGTTGGCTCCCACCACAGGGTGGTTGTTGGTTACCATTAAACGCACACATGCTGTACGGCTATACCATCAGATTAAAGCTTTAAAGGTCTCCTACACAGAGTGAAGGGGGCAGGTATAGATGCCTCAACTATTCTCCTTAACCTTTGAATATAATTAATGATTGGAAGCCGTAGCATTTTGCAAATGGAAGTGGGACCCTTTCTTAAAAAAACACATCTAACCGCTAACACTCTGCAGGCCGTGAATACCATCTTATCGCTCATTTATATTCAAATAACGTGATTCCTCACCTGAGACAGCAGGCTATTTGTCTAACCGATTCTCTGTGATCTCGATATCTCTGGCGAATAAATTGAAAAAGCCAAACTCGTTCACTCTGAGTCTGGGGGGAAATCGAAAAAAAGATCCACTTGAGGATATCACACCGGAGGGAGGCGACGCGAAAGGAACTCCTCCGTATCCCTCTGGCTGCGAATTGTTTCCGACAACTTCGATTGGCGTTGGAAAAATGGAAAAATATCCGGAATTTCTCGGAAAATTTTAACATTTCCGCAAAGTGAAAAGAACACGGCTCGCTGGCATCCTTCAACTTTTAAGTAGTCGTACGTTTCCCTACGGAGTTTGCCACGTCCTTGACGAATTCTGTTTCCTATCTGCCGCACATGTGTAACCTGAAACAACAAACCTGCTCACCTGACCCGACTTTCATACTCTATTACCATGAAACGTCATAGTTCTTGAAGTGATACCCCGCGGGATATGTATATATTTTTTTATGAGCATGGTGATGATGATAGCGACGACAATGATGTACGTTACGTATGCCTAACTTGGATTCATGAAATTCGATATTTATAAGGTTTGCCGAGGGCTGTGCAAATATTTTGATTTCTCCCCTCACCCACGGAGTGGATAAGTAATTTTACGAATCATATTCCAGGCTGGCGGCTCGGTTCTGTGTAACATAATATCAGCGGTGGAAACCAATTAACTCGTCTCAACAAAAGAAACGAGAACTACCGCAAACCGCAACCGGTCGACGAGCTTCTAAAAACGAAAATGCTCGTAAAATGTATGGAAAATGTTTGCATCCCTCCGATGGGCTCCCATTGGACCCACGTAGGTGCACTATCGATTTTTCTACATAATCCCAGTGGCTCACTCACAGGTTAAAGGGAAATTTTCGTCGAAATACTCTACCCACGGCCATTGTGCAGGGCAACTATTCCTCGCATCGAGCTGAAGGTGCACCATTTTCATATAAGCATTACCATGTCAGTGGAGAAGGTAACGAGTTGGGTGGGAGGCTGCATGAATATTGGACAACCTACCACAAGTGGGGGCATGGTAATGTTACGAAAGTCGGTGTTATTGGATAGCGTTTTGCGATATGAAGTTATGTGTGCAACGCAACTTTCGATGTGGATTTCGGTGACAACGAACTTAACTCTAGTGCATTGCAATTTTGTATATATACATGACAATGGCAATGCATTTTGGTAGCCGAAAATTTTAAATGGATGCACGTAAATTCTGTTGAAAATGTTGATCACACAAACTGAGTGCATTGTATGGGGGCTTATTGTGGAATTTAAGAGGCTTTACATGATTGCCTGAGGTGGTCACCTGTTTACACTGAATACGAAGAAAACTAGTCTCGATGCACTGCAGTGTGAATATGGATTATCGACATGGGTAGCCAACTGCACATACTCGTGTATGGTGCTAGTTTCAATGGTTTAAGAATAGGGAAATGCTTTCAGCTTAAGAAGTATCAATGGGGAGGCTTTACTAAGGAGGATAAGGAGTGACCGAGTGAGAATATTAGAATATTGTAACAGTTTTTGCAGCCATTTTGAAAAACGTCCAAAGATCTTGTTATAATTCCTCCTGTAAGAGAGCAACTTTTGATTAAACTTGTTTTATCAGCTTGTGTTTGTGTTATAAAAAATAGAGATGCGTGCCTTAAAGAAAGATTGATGGAGAAATATATGATATGATTCAACAGTGTTAAAATTATTTCTGGCGAAATGTTTGTAATTTGGATCGTAAGCACATCGAAACCATTCAAAAAGTGTCATTTCGTTAAAAAAAAAATCATCAATTTAGTGCGCTTTTCAAGCTTTCCACACAATCAGATTCAATGGAAGTCGCTACCTGACCTGACCATGTTAGCTGACAGTTTTTAAAATGAATTTGAGGTGGATAAAGAAAAGTTATCAAATTTCTCTATGGTATGATTCCTTTTTTTTGTATTTTTTTTTATTTTTCTTATCCCCATCGATAAATAAATCTTCTTTTTTTTTAATATACTGTACATTTGCCTCGTGCCAAAATCTGACAACAGAATGTACATAACTATTTCAGTTTATAACTTAAATGCTATACTATCTCGTAAATCTGTCTTTGAATTTTGTTTTAAAATTTTGTATAGCTTTAAGTTATTAATAAAATAAAGAAATTAAATAAATAAAATAAATTAAGGAGAAAGTCGTATTAAAACATAGAGAAAATCTTATTAAAACGATGGTGAATTTTCTATAAGAAAGCCACATATATTTTTCTTTTTCAATATCGATATGACGGCATCTCCATACAATATGGAAACTAATTGAAAAGAATGTGAACACCTCTTAGCAGCAATAGGGAAAACGTATCGAAAGTAGGTATATGAAAAACGCTTTAAAAATATATGGAAAACTTATTAAAACTTTATTTGCGAAATTTATATGTACATCTTAAAATTATCTTATAAAACGGTTGTATTTAGAATTTCTTGAATTTCTGGTCTCAAAATGAGAATGAGTTGAAAACATTAAATGCGCCAGGAGAAATGTGATGCAGTCTAAAATATAAAAATAGGAATATTAAATTATGTAACTGTTTAATGTTTAAATTTATTTTTATACAAAAGATTACCTCTTAAATTTACGTCTTTCTTCAAACATTTGAGCAGTTCTTTGTTTCTTTTATATTCAATCTTCTCTCCGGAATAAAATATCATTTTGGAAAAAATTTGTTTATATTTAGTGAAAAGTAAAATTTTTCAGTTTTTTTGGTTTCAGTTTCTATTCTTTTAGTAACTCTCAACGAGATAACCCATCTCAACAAGCTCTCGCAAAAAAGTTAAAGAAACCATAACTCTAGATTTTTTTCTCTTCTTTTATTTCTCGTGTATACAACCAACGATAAGGTTCGTTTCGACGCATCCATAACTGAGTAGGTACATAAGCATTTATCATCTACCAATGATAATATTTATATTATTTTCACTTCGCGACACGTGGACTCGACTTGAAATCTGAAAACAAATGCGTTCAGCACTTGTATAAGAGGGAATTCTTATTAATCATAGAATATTAACGTTTATAGACAAGCACATGTAATAAGTTCGCCTTCTCGGAAACGAATATTAATAAGGTTTTCATATTATTATATTATTCAATAAAGCTACATAAACTTTCTATGAATCGTATATCTTCAGGAAAGCTGTTAAACAATTTGCGCGAAGAATTGGTTTATAGATAGTAAATGGTCCGAAAGGGTAGAATGGACACAACAGGTCGTGTTGTAAAAGTCAAAGTTAGTGGGACCTATGTACGATTTGACGCCTTTGGCCTTTTTTCTGCAGGTTTATAGTAAGTCGAAGATCTATGCCAGTCCAGGACGGACTGACTCCAGAGCTGTTTGGTCGAATTGTGGTTCTACCCATATATTAAGGCGGCAAAAACCGGAGGCCGGGTTTGAGGCTTTAATCAGAAACGTTTGAATTATGTTGGCAGAGAAAGTCAAAAAACCCATGAGTACACTTAAGAAATGCTTTACATCGAACTTCATTTCTGAATAAAAGCCACATTTTGACACTCTTATTCAAAATCGAAATTGTTTTTGTTTTATTAGCTCCTAAATTAACAATACCTTTTTCTCATAAAAGGATCAAACCAAAAAAACTAATAATCAACATTAAGCAAGAGCAAAATATTTTCAATTTTGCTGTCGCTTCAAGAATCACTGCAGCTTTGTTTTCTTCGAAAGTTTGCTTGCCGAAAGGAACTCAATCTTAAAAATACCTCCAAAAATATGTTCCAAATGCAACTGCACTAAAGTGCAAAATTGATGCATCTACAAATTATTTGACAGCACTGCACTCGACTCCAATAGACCTTATTAAGCGCAGCACCCTCCTCTTCGAATTTTCATTCATATTCATTTTATGTGTTAGCCGTCCATTGTCGATTTATATACCTACGCACAACTGCAAACAGGTAGACACCCACCAGCACAACACGCCAATGCAGTCGTCTACCTATGAAGGACTGTTCACCTCATTTCGAAAGGAGGCAATTAGCCAGCACATAAAATCATCACTCTGTCTTCCTGGTTTTATCACAGCAATCCCATGTATCCATTACCCAGTCGCTTAAGCAATTAACAGGGCATACTATTAATCAGACTGCGATGATGATGACGATGAAGACAAGCCGAGAAGTTCCTTATTTATGTGCGGATGGGCACGCATAACAGAGTCCGATTGGCCCCTTAAGAGTTCATTACTCATCCAGAATTTCGCCACCAGATGGAGTGCTAAACAATAACTTACCACGGGCCATTTGACACGTTTCGCTGTAACGAGGAATTTCCATTTTGATAAATGGCTCATTCTTCCAATTGACTTTTTTTATTAAGGTCCACTCTTCACAAGTGCGATGAGGGGCGTCTTGAGTTGAGTCAATTGTTATGAGGGATTTGATTTAAAGGGGATCAACATCACCTTTGGGTTTTTTTAAGGGCGATTTCTTAGAACCATTCAAAAACTTTGAGAAAACAATTCAACGTATTTACGGCCCATGGCAAATACACACCATAGCTATTTCCTGTCTGGCTTACATACATCATACTCGCCATCGTCAAAGGAAGCAGTCGTACCTCATCTTTTAATAATTCAACGCCATTGCGTTGGCTGCAATTTCAGTTACTCCTCCATTCGGTTGCCGATAACAGATACGAAGAAGCGACGCAACAAATGCATCTTCAATTAATTATATACATTAACTGACCATTCTAATTGATTATACCGACAGACAGAAGCCATAACAAGCTGTTGGTAGCAGAAACATTAAATGGACAAGAAGTTGGTTTGATCGCTATTGCTGAGGCAACAATTACTCGTATAATGGTACTCTGCAGAATTGCTGCAGAGTGCGTGGCATTGGTGTAACTTAATTTGTACAAAGTAGTTACCCAATTGGAAGGAAAGCTTCACCTTCATGGTCATGGTGATGTAACTGACGTACGCAACTGAGTTAAGGTGCACTTCAAATGTTCATCCTTCAATTTGCCTGTCTTTCCAATGCATTGCTTTTGAAACATTCTTTTTGAGATATATGCACATAAACATTTTATAAAGCGTGAAAGAGAAGTGAGAATCTATCGAATATATTCTGTAAAATAAGCGTTGCTTCATGTGGAAAGTCTGATGTTTATCAATCGGGTCGTATAAGCCATTTGGTTGAAACTTTGCTTACTTTTTATGGTGGGGATCTCAGCATTAGCTAGCAAGCCGGTCGAAACAGATCGATGCATGGGTAGTGCTGGTTTTGTTTTTCCAATAATTATACCTTAAACACCTCGTTTCGAAATCCAGCACACTAACCATAGAGCGTGTTAATTTTAAGGCGACCGCACAGCTCCAAAACAAATCATAAGATAAATAAGTTAAGCTACAATCTGAAACAAAATCTTAAACCTCTTAATATAATATATATGTAGGTACTAAATTTAAATATGCATTAAAATGAAAACCCTATCATGCTAGGATCCCACCTTAAAGACATAAATTAAAATAAAAAATATCAGAAATTCAACAGCCAACTGGCCTAATCCTGAGCATAGCTTTCTTCCACCTGTACCCCGCAGCAAAGCAAAGAATGTTTTTATTTCCACATATTACCGAACATTTTTCCCAGCCCAGCATCCTCCCTGTGCCTTGTGATATGAATTTAAAGAAAGTAGGTTCGCTTAGGGCGAAGTGAATATGCTAAGGAAGATCAAATTTATTTTCAAATGGATACATTCTCACGTTTGCTTAGATTTAAACGCAAAAGGACTGTACAAAGTCTATGAAAATATTTTCATTTATTTACACTCTTTAAGCTGATTATATGGATGCCTCGGGAAATTTTCAAAACTCGTGTGTTGTATACTCGTGCGCGTGTGTTCAGCCCGAGTTTTTAGTATTAACATTGGTTTTCTTTAAAAAAAAGGAGTAGATGGTATAAAATATTTATTGTTGCCGAAAGAGTGGTATGCATTTTAAGTTCACTATTACAATCAGAATATTTTGTGGAGATTATATTTTTACAGGCAATTTCAATCTCGTCGAATTGTTGAAGTTGGAAAGGAGTTCTAAATATTATGCAGTACGCATTAATCGGGTACGAGGATTTCGAATTAGAATGCGTGAAACAAGAATTTTAAAAGAACAAGAACATCTATTGAATAACTACGTTGGTTTACTGTCAAGCTGCTACAAAACCAAGCATTCCGCCGGACAAATTAAAATTTTGTAAAAGATAGCTCTCAATACATAAATTACTCTAAGCCCTCGCACGTCAAAAAGAGTAGGGGAAAAGTATAAAGATTAATTTCCAAGTAGCAAGTTTCCCTACGAATCAAATGTTATTTTGACAGTGACAGCTCTGTGTATCATTCTCTGTCTTTCTCTTTCAATTTATTGAATCTTTTAAATAAACCTGCCATAAAAAATAAATAGTGCCGCAACGGGTCCGTGGCGACCCAGCCTTAGCTTCTCACAACCATATAGTGTGACCATTTTTGGGACGAATGGAAGGGATCTACAAAATTTATGCCGAGTCCGAAAAGATAATTGAGAAGCTCTTTCAAGGCAAATATACTCTCGGATTTTGTCAGACGTCCGCGAGAGGTGGTGCAGTCTAAAAAACCCTAGGTTCGAATTTGGGCTTTTGCATGATTCGAACCTGGGACCCCTCGCTTAGTAGTCTAACATACTTACCAATAAAATAAACCTACTGGACCTCTTCATTAATTAAGACCAAACAATGCGTTTAATGAAAAGAACGATTGTGGCCGCAATGAAGCTCCTGCTTACTGTATACAAAAAGTTTGTGAGAATGACTTGCTTTCGGGACAACACTCACGGTCCATGTTGTCATACTTTTCGTTCCAATAATAATGCTGCTGGAAAAGCCATGGAAGACAACTTTGAGGAGCCATGATTACGACCAATTATGTGGGCTCAAATTTTAGGACTTGGACCTGGACGATCTTCGGTTTCAGGCGATGTAAATTTGCCGTCTCGGAGCTGCGACACTTTTTAATATTTGATTTCATCAAATTAATGCGAAGAATCCTATATTTTTAATTTGAATATTGCCTAAGCCACTCGTGAGATAGAGCCAGACAGTCAGAAAAATTTTGGAAATTTTCGTTGACAGAATGCGGGCCATTTACATTAATTCGCATTCCATAAATAATGGGAAGCCTTTCTCTTTCCAAAGAAACTTGAAACACATCACTCTTGGGCTTCCCTTATTCCCTCGCTTAAATATTGCTACAATAAAACGAGGATATTGTGAAAAATCCGACAATTTTGTTCATCGTCCATCACCGGGCGTATATGTAGCATATACCATTATCACATGCTTATGAAATTTGAGTTCCATTTTATATCACTGATTTGGGTTAAATCGCTTACGCAATTGAATCGGATTGTCTAGAAATAAATCTCCTCTCGTCGGGATGTGAAACACATCCTCGTTCAGAGTGAAACCAGATGACCTCGTAAAAGCTTCGAGTCTTATGTGCAAAATTAATATTATCCATACTCGTGCGTTTGCTGTATTTTCCATTTTATTACTCTTTTTCCTTTTGTTATAACGACTCGAATTTATTAAATAAATATAGCCAAGGGCAAAAGTATTCCTAATTTGGCCTTCATATTTTTTCGATTTGCAAAATTTACGAGCTTCACTGGAACACTTTCGGGTGAGTGTGGGTATAAAACATGACCACACACACTGTGCGACTTTATATTACCCATATTCGGTACACTTCAGTCTCCAATAACTTTTACCAGTGCCATTTAAAATTCCCATTTTATTTCGAAAACTTCTGATGAGAGGAGTTACGAGGGTCGTACAGGCACTATCTCTCACATAAAATGTTTATTAGCACAATTAGTTTAAAGGCACGAGGCAGAAACAGAGACAGAGACAGAAACAGAGAAAGACATAGACTGCCGTCATAGCTCACCGACAAAAAGGACATGGGATGAAATTAGCATTTTCCACTCACAATAAGCATCCACAAGTTATTACTTGTCATAACTATGCAGATTCTCCCACACCTCACACGTGCCCGTCCTATATACTTATACCTACAGCGTAAAGTGCCCTCAAGGGTTTTCGATTTATTAAAAGAATTTCAAATCGAAGACGACGCGGCAGTGATGGGGGTACAACACAAAATACCATTTTCGGAATTAATGTAATGAAAGAACGTGCTCAGAATTTTATTTGCCTCTAAGCAAACACGTATTTTTGATAACATGATTGAGATCTATTCATTTGAGAATATTCCATTTGTATTTTTGATATTTCTTCCAAAGAACACGAGAAAATTCACAGAAATCGAATCGGTAGGGTTTCGGTTTCGGCTCCAACCCAATTTTTCGGAAAGAAATTTATCCTCATGATAAATACTCCGGTTGGCAGTACGGGCCATTGTAAGTGGTATTATTCCAAAATTTATCAATACCAGAAGGCTATGCAAATGCTGTAGATTGCCATTCTTTCAGTTTTTTTTTTTTTCTTCTCTCGGTTTGATTATTTTAGAACTAGAGGATACCATTTGGGAATATGTATTTCGCCCTGAGGTTATTTGATGATTCTTGCGATTAGGTTATTTATTCTAGGGATAGGTAGATTTCAGGGTAAATATCCCAGATATGCAATGGCGTGCATGGGGCGAAAAGCATTATTTTGTTTCAAGGGATGAAAAATGATCATATCCTTTGGGGGAGATATGCGTTCTTAACCAATGTTGTGCTGGGCGATTACAGAGAACGTGTTTGGTGGATTCATCTTCTTACACCTCCGCGGAGCTGTTGAGTTGCTATCGTAGGCGCCAACAATTTTTAGTTATTTTTTTCAACTGTCAAGCAAAAGATTGTCAAAGGGCCATTTGAAGGCCCACACAAATTTGTTTAACATCTCACTTAACAGATATTAGACGCTTTTGACAACAAGGGGGTGTGTATGACTCCATACTAGGCTGCGCCTTACTATCTCGATTTACTTCTTCTCATTCGCAGCTGGTCGATGGTAGATAGCATTGAGTCTTTGACTGTTGTTACGACTTTCGTCGCTCCACTTCACCTTCTTGGGATGCCTCCTAATTAAAGCCCTCTTCCGTAAAGGGGTTTAGGCACATTTCGGATTCTTAACTGCGTTTGTGAGCATTTGGAGAAGTATCTAATTTGGGATCATTCCGTTATCTAGAAAGACTAAAAAAAAATAGAATGGACATAATTTCGAAAATGAATTTCATAATTCTCGAATTGGTCCAAATTTGGAAAATGAAACTGCTTCCGAGATTTTTACAAATCCTTAAATCTACTCCGAAAGTAATGAAAACAGTCTAGAATGAATATTGCGTAACATTTTAATTGAGATTAATAAATATTTAACAAAGAGTCATAATCATAACAAAACACATTTATTTAAAAATGTTCAATTTGTTGTTGCTCTTTGAATTTTGTAATTTTAATGTGAAGTAAAAGGGACAAGTGAGTAATATTTGCCAATTTTCGAGAGGATTTATAGGTATATGCTTGAGATTACTATTTACAAGAATAAATAAATGGTTATGGTCAAATGGAACCTATCTATTTTGTTAAAATTAATAACAAATAGGTAGGCATCAGACTATATTTGTCTAAAAAATATAACATAAAACATGGCATTGCAGTAGGTACCACGTGTGAGTTTGTGAGTCGCAATCACAATTACAGTTTAAATTCACAGTGATCTGAAAATCGCAGTCGAAGTTTGACCTTAGCTCATCTCTATCTCTTTGACCGGTTTATATATTTAATTTATATATTGTGACTGTAATAATTTTAACACAAGACAACGCCATGCTCATTTTTTCTAACAATCAATTTTAGGGAATTGACAACTTCTTTTTTAAAGAAAATGCAAACCACTTGAGATATCTCTAAAAAAAAATGTTTTGCTTGGAATTAACATCAAACTTCGTTCATATGTCCAGGTGC
This sequence comes from Cheilosia vernalis, assembly GCA_949126925.1. Classification (NCBI taxonomy): domain Eukaryota; kingdom Metazoa; phylum Arthropoda; class Insecta; order Diptera; family Syrphidae; genus Cheilosia; species Cheilosia vernalis. The sequence goes on from OX421362.1 coordinate 13,981,793, forward strand.
ACCACGGGAACGTTTGCAGCGGTCGATACGTTGAACCCAATTTTCGATTACTCGGCCACACATTTCGACCGATATTGGCTCTGGAGCCCCTCTAACGTCACCGGGTGACTGGCATAGACCAATGATTTAATACAGCCCCATAATAAAAAGTCTAGAGGTGTTAAATCACACTGTTCGGCGGCCAATATAGAGGTCCGTTTCTCAAGATAACACGTTCACTGAACTGAGACTTCAGTGACTCGATTATTGCACCCGCTCTGTGGCTTGTTACACAGTCTTGTTGGAACCACATATCACTGACGTCCAATTCATGCACATTGCTCAAAGAAATAACTACCCAATATGTCTCTGTAGCGAATACCATTTACTGTAACGTGACGGTCATTTTCATCGACGAAAAACAAAAAACGGCCCAATAACGCCACCGTGAGGAAAACCGCACCAATCACAAACAGTGACTTTTGCGGATAAAGTGCTGTTCCATGAAGCACATGAGCATTCTCACCTGTCCAGTAACGCGCTTCATCGCTGAAAATTGAAAATTGGCGTTAACGCTCTTAAAGCTGCGACCACTGACTCGGAACTTCGGTAGTAAATTTTAATTATTTGTAAACGTTGTTCCTCCGTGTACTCCACCATGATGAGAATGTTGATTTTTTGAAATTGACAGTTCGGTAATCAGTTTAGGGGGCGTTCACACTGAGTTTGAGGATGTCAAGTCGCTAATGAAAGACCGTTTATTTTGTAGAGCGCAATGGGTAATTTTATGTTGAAAATATCGCCTTGTGATTAGTGTTGCGCAATATCCCTTGCTTTACGTAGGTATACGCGTAGACTCAAAGAGAACACATGTAAAAATGTAAACCTTATAACCAAAAATAATGGCGTCCTCCGTAAAAGAGCAATACGTGACAGAATTTCTTTTTGTCTCGTTTACAAAATTGACTTAATTTCATAAACGTGTACTACATACTTCCCAAGGCAGTCTCGAATTTCACAAGTTCCACAAACTACCCATTTCCCTTAGCATATTTTGAACCCTCCACTCCAGTGACTTTTAGCACAGCAACCTTAAACTCATACGCAGAAAGATTCCACTATTAGCATTCTGTGTCCTCCACTGTTCCAGTATCGTATTTCAACTTGTGTCACCGAAAATAGGTTAACAACAGTTCCGATAGACCAAACATCGACACCTGGCACGGAACTATTTTTATAGGGCCTTCCGACCACAGTGGCGCAGTGGCTTAGTGGTTAGTGTGTTGGACTACTAAGCGAGGGGCTCAGGTTCGAATCCCGCGAAAACCCAAATTCCAACTTAGGGTTTTTTTCCGCTGCGCCACCTCTCGCGAACGTCTGACAAACATCCGAGAGTATAACTGTCTTGAAAAAGCTTCTCAATTAGCCGTTTGGAATCGGCATAAAATTGTAGATCCCTTCCATTCGTTCCAAAAATGAAAACTCACACAAAACGAATGGTTGTGAGAAGCTAGGCCCAGGGTCCCTACGACCTGTAGCGCCAACTATTTATTTATTTATTTTTCCGACCACATTCACTGATTGCCTCCTTTAGAGGGCTTCATTTCTATATATCACTGATGATAGTAGAAAATCGATTTCATTCCAAATCGTATGCTCGCACGTTCATTCGCACATGTGCGGCAATAAAATAAATAAAACATCGACAGATGTCATCATGATATATGTCTTTATTTGCGAATAGAAATAAATACTAATCTTGAAGATGTGTTTGAGAGTAGAATATTTTATTAGATTTTTTTTTTTTGTGTTTCGGGCATCTGCGGCTATTTTTGTTTTCCAAATGTGCTGAGTTGGATACCATCTGATGTCGTGTATTTAATATTTATTTGAGGCTTACACTTGCTCTTAAACAAAAGCGGAGTTAAATTCTTCGAAATACATGTAAAGAATGGAGTTAAATAAAATATTGCTGCTTTATTTAAATTTCGAAGGAATTGTGTTTCTAAGCAAATCCTCCAAGGCAAGTCTTATTTCGCAGATTAAAAGCTTTTGCCTCTTTTCGGTGTTGTTCTGAGAAAATAGAAATTTAGGGCTAGGCGCGCAAAAATAAATATCCGTCCCACCGCTCATTGAAGACTGACAGCCGTGTTTGAACGTATTTTTAATCACCACAAAGCTGGCTCAAGTCCTTACAGACAATTACATTTTGAGCGTTCTTTTTTTTAATGAGAAATGCAAACAAAATTGGTTTCTTACGATACAAATTAAATGACTGATCTAGGACTCTGACAGATGCCGAAACTGTCTGCGTTAGGTACAATTGTTTCCTAATCCACTTACTACTTACTGTAATTAAGATGTTATTGCGTTTATGATTAAAGATGTCCGAGTGATTGATTACATATTTCTCTAGTGTGTCCTTTGGCATTAATGAGCGTACGAAATGTAATCAATTATTGGGGAATAACATTTCGACAGAACACAATCGATTAGTAGATTCTGCTGTACAATGCCAGTAATCAGGCGTCATCGACCAACATAACACCGAAAGTTTGTCCAATTAAACTCTTCCACTGAATGAACTTAATTTCGCTAATTCCAAGTACAGTGGAGGATATTTTTCAGTTCATTCGGCGGTAATTTATATGTTTGCTTAATTAAGGTTTTTGCCAGGATCTCCAATTAAATCACCATAATCATCGATTTCAACAAAAGCGATGTGTGGGTTATTGTCAAATTGGAAACACAATTAATATGTTCAGTAGTCCATAGCAGATGACAGTTATGCATGCGTAGATCCCATCTTCAGTCTCAGAATGAATTGAATTTTGAGTGTCTTTGTGCAAGTTGCAAGAAATCCTTTAATTTTGAATCAAACATCGATTACAAAATCTTTTGTACCCTTTGTCCACCCCCCTCTGAGTATTGAAATTGGAATTCGTTGCATGGCAACCGAATCTATTCGCAAATGTCCAGCAACAAATTTAGAAGCATGATCGATTTTGTTTGAGTAACTGGCAGAAACTTCAATTTAATGCAACAGGACACATTCCTGCTACCTGCCTACCTATTGACTGGACATGCTGAGACGTTTAAAATTGCATTTCGAAATAAATAAAAAAGTGGATGTCTTTTAGAATCGGATTGAAAATGCAATACAGGGTTTTTGTGCGGCACACAGGCCACTTGGGAGTTGTGAGCCCTCTTGAAACTACTACTGTACTGCACCAAGAGAAAGTGATAGTCCTTGCTGGTCTACCTACAGAGTGCTCGTGTAGTCTTCTCCCCACACAGTTGCACTGCGGGGGGAAATAAAGCAAACCAATTTGGGAGATTTTATTTGTTGCCAAATAAAAGAAAAAAAACAACAAGGAAATCTCGTTTCCGTTTCCTGAATTTTGTTCTGATTGTTCGTCTGTCTTTTTTTTCGTACTGAGATTGGTTCGAATGTAATATGTAGATGAAGTCGGATCATATGGATATGCTAGCCAGTTAATAAAAATGTGTATATCTCTGTATTATATTTTCAGTTGTTTGCTCTTAAAGTATTGGCAGGAATAAGGATAGCTACTTACTTTAGAAGCTCATGAAGAAATTGTATTTTTTGTCCAGAGTCCTGTGCTATTTTTCCTATTTTTACACGAGAATGGGTTACTTTAAACTGCTACACTGCACTGTCTTATTGAAGTCGATGTATTTATTTTAGACTCCATTGAAAACGTTTTTCGTTTCATTAATACGGGAACCAAAAAAATTTTTAAAGAAAACATATGCACGACTACATCGCACGAAACTCTTTCTTCCACGGCAAGTTTTGACGATTATTATCAAATTAGTAAAGAAGCTCACTGGAATTTGCTTATTTTCAATCATTTGCACACTTAAAGCCGATTAATATAAGGCAAACAAACAAGGTGGAGAAAACCGAGACGGCGCGTTCAAAAAAATTCTTCTCCTGATCTGAGTCCGCATGTGATTTGCCTGCTCCCCCAATGGCAGTGACATTTTATTGATATGCAATGTGCTGAACAATCTCCTAAGAACATTAACCAATGAGTAGGAATGATTTTTTTTTTTTTTTTCAAACTAATTTTTATTTCTTCTTTCTTTAACTTACATAATAAACAATAACGATTAAATCTAATTTAAAACTATCATTTATCTTATTTTAGCTTACTGGCTCTCAGCGAGCACTCTAAACTTATCAATATCCTTAAAATTATTGCCTTTCGGCCTTAAATCGATATACAGTCGAATGCCTTTAAGTCGAAACTCCTTTAACTCGAATTTCCCTCTAACTCGAATTTTTCGACCCAATTTTTGCATTCCCTTAAATTTTGCATAGAAAAGTCATCCTCTAAGTAGAAATCCCTCTAAGTCGAAAATCCCTCTAACTCGAACATATTTTTTGATTCTTGAACTACTACAATATGACTCTAAGTCGAATTTTTCGTCTGAAGAAAACAAAATAATAAAAAAAAAAACTCGGAGCTGAAGAAGAGTGTGGCGAAACCATTACTAACCATATGCCGAAAAGAATGATATTGAAAACGCAATTGAAAAGACTGGAGATGTCCCAGGGGAGATTCACTATTAAAATAGAATTAGTCATTTTTTGAACGAGTGAACACTGCTACTCTCACATCTTAACAAAAATAAACAATTTTTTTAACTAATTTTGTTCAAAATGTACCTTCTTTCCTATTTTTTTATTTAAATAAATTCGCTTAAAAATAAATCCCTCTAACTCGATTTTTTCCAGAAATCCCTCTAACTCGAACTTTTTTTTAGCTCCCGTGAAAATTCGACTTAGAGCCCTCTCTGTTATCTATGATATGTTTTGTTTTTTTTTAATTTACAAGAAACTTTAGAAAATTTGAAGACGTTTATTATCTGTTGTTGAATGAATACTTATACTTCAGTGGTGAACTTAGTTTATTTTGCTCCTCAACTCTATTTCCAACCATAAAACAATTCTTTTGCATTGTTTGCCTCAAATATCATTGTTTTGTTTAAAAATTAGACGGAGGATTATTTTGTCAAAATATACGATCACCATGATCCTTTTTCTGCAGATAACCGTTAAAACCCCAGAAGTTGAGGTGCAAACTGTGTTTATAAAAATGTCAAAATGCAGGTTTTCGAAAAATGTGTTGTTAAATAAGCCTCCACAACAATCTGCGTGACAATTTGTTTTCCATAGCGTCTTCAACCATTATCCTTGTGTACTTTAAAAGTTGGCATAAATAATATAACAATAAATTTGAATATACATCGCAAAAAGTCATCCTTGCCCACGTTGTGCTCAGTTCATATCACCAGACCCTCTCATTGTCGATTGCTGTGAAAGCTGACAGCCTTCACAAAAGTACGTTCTCGTCCTTTTTTTAGAAAAACGAAGAAATAACAGCATAGGGGAGTTTTCAACCTGACAGTACAGCGAAGCAGTGCTTGAGCCCGATGGCAGTGCACCAGACAAGTGAACACAAGGCGGGTATTTTCCAATAATTCAATTCGAAATAAAGAAAGTCTTGCACAACATTTAACTGATATCCCAGTAAGTTTTAAATGATTTTCTGCTTTCATCTTCAATTCGAAGAGAAGTAGAAAATATTTATATGTGCCACACATTTTTTTTAAATGAATGTGGGAAATCGCCACCTTCCACTCAGAGAGTCGGTTCAATCGAATCGCACCTTCAATTCGATTTAAAAATAATTCCCTGCACCTGAAGGTGCAGTTATTGCTGGTGGATTATTATGATGGAGAAAATTCAATTTGGATTAGGTGAGTCGAGTGTCGAAGGGCGATAAGAAAACGAATTTAAAAATACGTTTTCGAAAATCTATTGCATATTAAAGGCTGTACTATCAATGTGGTTGTGGGATTAGACTGTGGATTTAGTAGTAGAAAATGCAGTAGGAATTTCAGACACTAGCCTAGCCATGTTGTTCGACTACAAAACTGAGTCTAAAATGGTAAAAACAACCGCTTAAGGGCATTTCTATCAAAATATCCCAGCACATACGATTACAGTGGACGTGTCAATTCACCATCACCACACTATACCTACTCCATACATTTACACGCGAGCGGATGACCACAATTCGAATAACTAGATTTTCATTAATTACAGCGATGACCGACGCTGTGGTCTGGCAAACCGAAATTTGCATTTGAAACATCATAATAATTTCACAACGCGTATCCCACAGGTAAACAGTAGGTAACCATATTACCGGATGTTCAACACTAGTCACTCCTAGTTGACCATTTACTGTGAAAATATTTACACTTGACAAAGTTAAATTGCATTGCCAATAAACCACGTAACAGTGGGGTGGGACTGGGTGGTTAATAATTTAATAATTTCAAATGACTGTATATACTCAGTAATGGAGTTCCCAGAACGTGGCCCAATGGCGTTATTAAAATCAAGTTGGTTATGGCAGTGATATTATTTTTTATCACTGTTTGCGAAGCACATTATGTTTGAATTTTGTATCTATATTAAATCTTTTTACAGCCATAGTTGTCTGTAGTAGCTCTCAATCGTACGCCGCTCATTTCAATGGTTCATTGGTGTAAGTTGTTAAGCTTGAACTTCCTTTAGTTAAGGAATTTGCAACCAATGAATAACAATTTATAGTTTTTTGTGTCAACGACCGTGTTATGTCAAAGCAAATATTTCTGTCTTTTGAAAATGTTAAAATATTCATGCAACATTCCGATCCTAATTCTAATATTCATGTTTGCACCTTAAGACATGTGTTTTATAAAGAAAAGCTTCGTAAACTTAATCTGTCAGAACTGTCAACCAACCCTATGTTAAATTGAATTAGCCTAACCTGTACGTTCTTCAATAAAGACACACTTATTGTATACATCTTTTCGACATCGGTCTTTTTCCTGGGAATCGTCAAGTTTTATCAACAGAAAACCTGAGAATGATCTAAGGAAATGAACACAAGTATTCATATCAAAGGACACACTGTCATTTTATTCACAACTCCCGAGAATCCTTTTGTCCTTTATTAAAATGTAGATAAGTTACAAATTTCAATAGCAAACAGTTGTAATGGCATGACTGCGTCTGGCCACTATCAACTATCTGCATTCTGTACAGAACTTATTTTCGCAGCTAATCATTTGGAAGAGTTGCGGAAAGTTCTTAGTGCTTTAATTGCAAAAGTTCTTTTGCACATTATCCGCTTTTGCATTCAGCTCTGCCACGGAGATCTAAGAAAATACACAATCACGATTACACTGGAAATTGAAAGAAATTAACTGCTAAACGCATTTGTGCGGTTTTTTCATTGCCTAAGGGTAAAATGATGCAGTTTGCTCAGTGTTGAATGCTAAAAATATAGTTTTTATTCATTTATTCTCCCTCCTTATGGGTTCATAACAGAATAAAAGATAGAATTTTGTGACTTTTAACATTATGATAGATTTTTATTTAATAGAAAGTTTGGGATTAAAACGGATCTTTATATAATTCAACGAAATGCCTACAAATGGAGAACAATTTAATAAATGCTTATAAAAAAGGATAAAAAATGAAAATAATTACTAAATTTATATTTTTGTTTAGCCGAAAACACCCATCACTTTTGCTAGAACAAAGATTTAATAATAGCCCATTTGAATTTCTTCCTGATGTGCGTAATAATTCAAAACTTATACTCTTTTCAGTCGGCATTTTAAAAACAAAGCTGTTTGTTTTGAAAGGTTCGTAACAGATTTCAATTTTCGAAGCTCCACAACAGAGTTAAATAAAAGTTCGAAACCCAGAATACGATTTATAAAAGATCTTTTATGGTCGAGAAAATTTATAGCTGAATAAAAGATTTTTGCAGAATAGGCACAAATACCTAAGTAAAAAAATGGTTCTTTTCGTTTTATTTTTTAAAATAAAAAAAACATTCCAAATTAATTTGAAGTCACTTTTTGTAGCTTTGCATCTTTTGAATTGATGACACCCTTTATGTTTACACGTTGCTATGGAAATGAATCTCTTCGCAGAAGTCGATCTTTTGTTTACATGTGTGTCTATGGAAGTGATTTTTTTTTAAATGTCGCTTTTTTGTTTACAGTACTATGGAAATTTGAACTTGACGGCGGCACGTGCTTCTTTTGCAGGTCCACTGTAAAACAATAGCCCTGTGCTCTTTTGCAGCTAATTTTCTCGCAGAAGTACATGAAAATGATTTCTCACCAACATCCTATATCAGCGTTGTAGCTGGAAATTTTCAAAATAAAGGCGACTAAAAAGGGGGCCCGAAGAGAGAAAAGAGGACCACAACTAAAAAATAATAATAAAGCAGAAAAAAGGAAAACAAAGCTACATTTATTTGTGACAAACAATACAATTCCTTCCATATTTTGCTATATTTTTGCTTCCAAAATTTTACTGACAACGAGTCTTTATTTTGGGTTGGGGTCGAAATTCTGGCGAGGTCAAAATTCTGCTTTCAAAATTCTGTTTTACAAAATTCTGCTTTCAAAATTCAGCTTTTCAAAATTCTGCTTTACAAAATAAATGAAAATAAAAAAATAATTTTTGAGACAATGGTAATTTGCGCAAATTATGTAATGTGTATGGGGGGGCATGCTGCCCCCCTGCAACCCCCCTGCTTTGATTTACAGTTGGATTACGGGGTGGGTGCGAGGTTTTTTACTTTTATTTTTTTTGTTGAATTTTCAAATTGTTGGGCCCAAAATTCGAATTTCAGCACTCAAACTAGATAAAAATTTTCGAGATTTTAACCATTCTAGATTTTATTCGTTCTAGTAATCGTTGAAAAATATTAGTTTTCTTTAAATTCGTAAATTGGAAAAAACAGAATTAGCAGAATTTATTTGTTTAAGATATTGCCTGTCAGAATTTTGTTAGACAGAACAGAATAAAAACAGAATTTTGAGAAGCTGAATTTTTGTGTTAAAAAGCAGAATTTTGCAAAGCAGAATTTTGAAAGCAGAATTTCGACCCGCTCCCCTTTATTATTTGTTGCATATGCAGCTTAAAAAAATTAAATTAACATTAGGTAGTAGCTTCCGATTTTGTTTTTTGTTGTCACACAATGTCAATGTCTTGCAATAGAAATTGTTGGACTTTCGAAAACTCTAAGGACAATTAAGTCGTAAGTATTGTTCTCGACACAAAAAACTTAAAAAACAAAAATGGAGCTATGCAAAAACGATAAAAGAGCAGAAAAATATCCTTCAAAAGTTGTTAATAAAATAAAAACTCATTCAAATTAATTTCCACCTAATTTCCTGGGCTTTATACAGGATGACCAATATTGCTTTTCATACAATAACACCCTTCGCATATATTAAAGAAGAATTTATGCTTACAAAGCTCCCTAAAAGAGAAGAACAAATAAAACAGAGTACATCTTCCAAGCTCCATTGACACCGAGGGCGTATACATAACATTTTATTCTACCAGCAACAGCCGTTCCCACAATAAAACATAATTTATTCAAATTTATCTGCGTCTCCTCATATCACCATCGAATTATATCTCACCCAATCTGCATATATCCGAAATCACTCAAACACTCCAGAGCTGTCCGTTTCGAGCCAATAAAGTCTTCATCTTCATCTAAAGTGTGTGTTTAACCACTGCTTACGATTTAATGTGATGTTTATATTTGTTGGCACACTTATTAACATTGTCAGCATGTGATTTATGTTATCGCTGTCCTGTTGTGCTATTTAAGCATTATCGTGATGAATTCACCAAATGCGGTGCCACATATATACGCCAATGTTAGGGAAATCGGTTCAAACTTGAAGGAACATTAAATGGCTTCGCGTTAGATCACATGTGTTGATGTAGTCATCGATTCGATGGTACATTATTTATTTCGGCAATAAACTCGAGCACACTCTTGTGTTCGCATTTAATCCTTTGCCCAGGCGGTCAGCATTTACAATTAGATTTTTATCTCTTCTGATCGCCTGAATAATTACACACTCAGGACAAAGCCTTCTTGAGCTTATTGTTCGCGTGAGTCGTGACAAGACGGCCAAATAAAAACAAAGGACAATAAAAAGAAAAAAAACAAACTATTTCCTTACTTAGATAAAGTTTCGACCAAACAAACGACCTGCAGTGTGTGCGTATCGTGTTTGACATCTTAATGGATGAGATACTATGGGGAATGGGCCAAAGCAAAACGAAATGGCAGATGGTTTCATTTTTGGATACAAAACTCGTGTGTCGGCTTTTGATGATAATAATTAAATTCTTTGCAAACTGCTTTCGAAGAATGTCGACGACAATAATTGATGGGACCAGTTGATGAATTAGTTCGGCCCAAAGATCATATTTTCCTCATGATGAATTACACTAAACATTCCCTTTGAGGGAAAAACTTAACAAATTCTTGAGTAGTTTCACAGCACTTTTAGATTTGCATTTTTTTTTTTCTCACTTCCTTATAAAAGGGTGTCTGGCTTTTATATTTGAAAACATATTAGGCAACAATTTATTTATTGAAAATGTTTGAGGAAGATTTGAATCTTCTTTGACGTGAGTCTTCGCTGAGGGCTTACAAAAGAGTTAGGTTAGGTGCAATTAGGTTTGTGGGGGCTAAGGCGCGTGAGCTTCCGAAAACGGAATATTATATACCAATTAATACATTTTTCTCATCAATTCTCTTACAGATGAGTTGACTACGAGAGCCAAGTTCAAGTATTTTAAGAATCTCTTTGAACTTTTTAAATAATCGAACTTGGAAAAAAAAAACAGGAACTGAATCTGTGAAACGATGAGGCCGCAAATACCTTTATGTAAGTCCGAAAGTTTATTGACATGAAATGCTTGCTTATATTTGTTTGGAAAGTGAATCGTTGAAAACGGTTGTGCATATATGCTTAGACGTGCCTTCGAGTGTTCCTTTTCCCAGAAGAAGTATGCAGTGCTCCCAGACATAAAAGGAGCTTCACATTCAATTGGTTTTTACAGATACCTGCAATCCTACATGTACGAAGAGGAAAATCTGAACTAGACGATTCTCCACTTTATTTCTAGAGGCCCTGCTATCGCATAAAAAATGCAACCATCTGACTTCTTCCGTTTAGTCAGAAGTACAACTATTCCAACAACCAATGAGGAAGACACGTTCCCGTTTATAGAAGGAATTACAACGCAACTTGTATTGATCCTGACAGCAACTACAACCATCAACCAACATATCCCCTCTATTAAAAATCGTTGTCAACGCATCACTATCGCCGGGTGTCAAATTTAACACCTGACATTGCAAATAATCACATAATATAAAAACCCTTCATAGACATCCGGGAGAAGCTTTTTTTTTGTAATCTTCCTTCCAAGCAAATAAAAAATGTCTGTTACAAGACTGTACAGATTTCAATCGGCTGCTTTATGGCCGTATAACAGCACGTACCGCAATTATTCACACCTGCCTGCGTGAGAACAAAGTTACGTGACCATAAATACACATGAATATGCAAAGGATGTCACCGTCTCTTTATGATGAATATACGAGTCTATGTACAATGTAATTAAATTATGTTAACAACTTCGTGTCGTTCGAGTTACTTCAGTGCAATTTTAAATATCCTGCCGGCTTTGTATTTCCCCTTCGAAGTCCTTCAACGGAAATCCGCTAATCCCTACTATAGACGACACTTAATAAGCATAAAAATGTTATTTTCCCATGCAAATGGTTGGAGAAAATGGACAAAGAAAATAATTGTGATTTTAGCTCCAATTGAAGTTTTTAACCACTTCATCAATTCTAGTAAAATTCCTAAGTACCTCAGTTAAAAAAGTTTCCTTCCTTCGCCGGCTGACAGAGTTTAGGAAAGTCATTCGGGTCGAAGATAAAGGAAAACTTTTTCCATTATTGTTATTCCTTGCGCTTTGGTTTGTGCGGTTTTCAGTTTTACATTGAAAACAATTTTCTATTTTTCGAGAGCCAACGAAATGCAGCTGTGATGAAATTTGAAGTTACTCGCGTAGCTCTAAACGGAGCTGTGCTTGTGTGTAAAGTTTCTTGGAGGAAGTAGTGTTGAGCTTGAACCTTGGGTATTGATAGCGGATTTAATAACTTTGCGAAATTTCAACTGGTATTAAGAAAGTAAATGTTTTGAGTTCTTACGCCTGAGATATGCAGCCGAAATCGAAATGAATCGATATACGAGTATTAATCGATATTTAGTGTTAAATACAATAATTGGGAAGGCTTAAACAACATAATAATTATGGTTTTTTAATGCCAATGGGACGAATTTAAGGGAAGGGTTGTTATATCATATTGATTATACTATTTGTATTTTCTTTTTTGAAATGACAAGATATTCACTTGTTTTAGAAAAAGATTGAGTTTCAATAAGATTTCCGCATCGAATTTTCAATTTCGGTAGAAAATGAAAAACTCTTCGACTTCAATTCTTCGACAAAAAGTGTAATGCGTGGAATAAAAATTCCGGTCCCTGCCAGCGTTGCCGTCTAGAGGCTCAAATGGGTAATTTTTGAGCTTGAAGCCCCCAGTTTTTTCAAAAATTATCGAAATGGCCATATTTTCAGTTTAAGATTTTATTCTTTTTGGATCAAAAAACAATGCCAATTCTAATTAAATTTGGGAAGTCTTAGCGCCTAAAAATCAACGCCTAATGATCCCAAGTTCAGTTCTTAAGCTTCATCGGGGACCAGATTACAATATATATATTTTTTTTAAAAAGATTTTTTAGCTCTACAATATGTACAAAACTTTTTACCTCAAATTCATCAAATTTCAAAATTTTTGATTTTCTAAATATACAAAATTAAACCATATTTTTTTATTTAAGAAAAGCGATTTCTCTTAATTCCATTATTTTGTAGAATGTGAATCGAACAAAACCCATGCATAGCTTCTAAAGTAAGAAAATTGTATGGGAGAACAGCGGACAGGACCTTCGCATATTCAATCTTCAAAGGTTTTCCTTTTAATATTTTAAAACTTCCACATTCCTCTTCAATTGAAATTTTAATCCTTTCATAGGATTTGTTGTGCTTTAGTCAAGCGCATTGCTATGATCTTCTTAGGTATAGCAATAAATTTCTTAATCATAAATGAATATGTTCCAAATTCAAAAAAGCAATTAAATTTATTTATCGATATTTATGTAAGTATGTTTATATGTAGTTGCCTTCTATAATTTTGTTGAAAAGATAAATATAAGTTTAAATTAGAGGCCCTTCAAAATTGTGTTTTGTTTTTCCTTCTTTTCATATTTTGAGAAAAAAAAAAGGATTTTTATTTCGGAAAAACAAGATTTTTTACATTTTTCATCTGAGAACACTGTACAAGTCTGTGAACCTGTTTTTGGTAAATCACTTAATTTCTCTTAGATGTTTTTAGCTTTTGTGAAGGGAGATTTAAGTTTAAATGTATACAGTGTTTAGGGTTCAACATTTGAAGAGTTTATTTTATAATTCTGTTTCAATACTTTTTATTTACTTCAACCGTCGCGTCGGACAATTTGTCAAATAAATGAGAAATAACAGCCCCAGTACGACAGAACTTAAGGAGTAACAAGAAATTCTGTACAGACAAAAACAAGTTCAAAACATGAAATGCTACTTTAGAAGAAAACTAAAGTGAAAATATGTTTTAAAAAAATATGTTGCTTGAAATTAATATAAAACTGTCTTTAAAACTGACGATGAAAGTAATAGACAAATCCAAAAACTATTGAAACAATTCCAGATGCTCATCATGCGAATTGGAAGAGTTACATGGTTGCCAAGCTTTGGGTTACTGTAAGAATAATTGGTTTGGTAGCTTGCAATTCCATCTCTAAAGTTTCAAGTCCCAGAATAGCTTACCAAAGCTAATCTCCCAAACGTCACGCAGATACAAACGTGCTTTTAAATATAGACATACGAATGCCCGTGTTTTTAGACTTTTCAGAATTTTTCAATGAGATATTTCTCTCCTACACTCGAAATATTACACCTTGGCAATGTCACCCAGTTCGATTTAATAGTATTTGGAAGTTTTAACTTGCAACCGCAGTCGACTTGTTTTGATTTTTATTCCAAGTCGGAAGATTGATGCTGATAAAAATTGTCATGTTCGCAGTGCAGTATTTTCCGTGTGTCGAAAAGGTGCGATCTCAACATTTTTTCTATGAAATTGTACGCCGTACCCACTCAATGCTTAAGACCGAAAATTAAAAAAAAAATCGTTAAATAGTTGAAGTTAAAATTCATACGATATCGAAGTTGCACTCCATTTGAGATATGACAGAAAAAAATTATTTCAAAGTTTTAGAATAGAGCATTTTCGACTCAAACATTTTTAATGATTTTTAAAATTTTGTTTTTATTTTTTAAATTTGAATAAAAGATTTTATTTATTTACTTTAGGAACTATAAATTTCGAAAAACCCACTTTACCCTTTCCCTGTGTGATTGGGGAAACAAAAACGAATATTCCCTTTTTCTCTGTCACATCTTGTAATTATTCTAATGGCATCAACATCAACACGGTTGATGTCGCCAGGCTCTATAAGTGAATTGCTAGTATCATCCTTGCCAATGGCGTTACCCCATAGAAAAGAAGAAAGCGACAAAAAAAAAGCACCCCCGTAGACACGAACATGACTTTCCATGTAGCCGACGACGGATGTTTCTTGTTTATCCTATAACAAGGACATGTCTGTAACGCTCTTCTAGCTTAGCCCTATCACGTTTTCAGCGGAGTATTTTTCTTTATTTTTCTGCAGAATATTTACTTCATTTTTACCTCTGCAGTGGCACTCTGCACTTACTACATCCTCTGCATGACATTCTAACGATGTTTCGGGGCAAAATATGTTCTAATCTGACAACCAGCGCGCCAGGTGTGGTAGTGTGTTCGCTTGTGCATACTAAAAATTGCATAAACCTGCAAGAAGTAGGAGACCTTTTATTTTGTGCATCCTCTCTCCTGCATATGGATACTAAATCATTAATATTATGTCTGCAAATGTTGTAAATTTCCGAAAAGTTGAGGTTCCGTCAGCAAAAGTCTGTCCGCTTTTGAGATAGCCAACTATAATGTTAAGCGGCTTGTTTTCATAATTAGTAACAAAACTTTGGTTTGGACCAGATGGCTAAATGTTACCCTCGTGTGTCTATGCAGTTTATGGGCAACAAAAATATTTAACTGCTTTTAAGTAACATACCAAAAGATTTAAAAAACAACCACATGGGCAAAGTGAATTGAGTTTGAGCCTTCTTTGGTAAAATTTCCAATTCGCATATATTCTGAGTGCGTTGGTCGACGATGAAGTAAATCCTTTTAATCCTTTTCTATGAATGATCCACACAGCTAAGGTAAGCAGTTTCGGTGTGATGCCTTGAAAAAATCAAATCCCCATACAAATGTAGAGACAAGCTAAGTCCCAATCGAAAGTTTTCCCTCTTTTTGCATAAGCAAATGTTTTGGTTTGAGTCCAAGATACTTTTCCATTAATTGTTCTTGTGTGCGTAGAATTAGTTCAATTCGTCTGTTTCCCTATAGGACAAAAATCTTTCCATGGTTTTTAGATGTGACTCACGCAATCCTTTGATACAAAAGCAATATACATGCTTACAGCAGAAAGCAAAGATAAATCCTTATGCAATTATAATATCAGAGAACTCCAGTTAAATATTTCACATATTGCCCCATGTTACACTGTCCATTGAAAACATAAAAAAAAACGGTTGGTTGCTTTGAAAACGAAAATATGTTGTAGGTATTTCTAAAAAAAAAACAAGAAAACTTCTTAAACCTTGACCGTCTTAGAATATTGTAAAAACAAATTTACATTCACCACATCCTTTGGAATACCTAACTGAATGGGCCGTCTCCCCCATCGAAAACTCCCCAGCCTTGTACCACATTCACAAATAATGAGCTTTTTAGCAAAACCCCGCATTCATTCTTAATTGGACTGGCTTCATTCAATTGAACAGGCTCAATGAAAATGTATCCTTGGAATTTTCTTCATCGCTTCATTTCACATCACTACTCGTAGCTGTCTCCATGAATAAATACACTCAACGGTTTATTATCCATTGATGTTCGGTATCGAGGAGTACATTATGTTCAACTTGTCCTTTCGCTTGCTTGCCAAACATGAATGAACGATTTTATTGGCTCATTAATAAAAGCGGATAGGGATAGCAACATAATGGTTGGTACGGATGCTGGATGGGCTATTATTGGCTTATAAATGTTTTTTTTTCCCCATTTTCTATACATGTGTAGTGTATTTGTGGGATAAAGGCAATTAGGTGTCATTATGGCAAATTGGGTAAAGACTTTTTTTTATTTGCGGTAATTATTTGCAAAAAAAATATGATTGTTATCGTGGGTTTGATGTGGATATGTCAATTCGATTGATTCGATTTGAGTAGAAAGGGGAGAAAACCGAAAAGGAGATCAAATGCCTTTGGAATAAAGTATTTGTGTCTGACAAAGGAAGGAGCCATTGTCAATCAGTTCTTTGGTGAGCTTTAAGTGGGCTCATTTGAAAATATTGGTACGGCGCCAAAGGTGAGTAAGTCAAACTACGGCTTTTGTCAAAATACTGCTTAACTTAAACAATCCGCTAGGACTATTCAACTACTTCAACGGCGGACCAAATTTTCCTTCCAATTCATCTTATTGGGAGGGAAACTCCAGACACAGCACACAACGAAATATTATGTTGGGCAACCGAAAGCCAAAAACTCGGTGGACCGGCCAGCGCACTCCTCTTGAGACGACTACAAATAGAACGATTTCCGTAGCCGGTATACCTGCATTTGCATAATTGTCTTCCTTCTGACTATTACTGTTTTACTCTTTACTCCACATGGGCACATTCGTTCCGCTGTGGCAAGGGGGTCCCACTACAGCTGGCCCTCCATCGCGATCGCCGTACACGTTGAACCTGATGCTAAATCAAATTGGGTCAATTCGAGACCACGTCTTCCAACTGTGTATCGAGTTAACCCTGTTATAGGTAGGTACCACCTACATATATGATGCGGAATAAAGAGGTAACCACTTGAAATGCATATGATAACCTAGCAACATGTTGTTACAGCAAACATTTGCATTTTCGACTGGGAAGAGTTACTCCAGCATTAGGAAAATAAATTTCGATTTTCTTCTTACGGAGGGACGCATTTGCATGCTTCGCTATCCTCTGTAGGTACTCCAAATGAAGATGTTGAAATATGCTTTAGTAGGGAGATTGTTTCATATTTCGCTCGAATTGATTACCATTTGCATTTAGTGAGAGGGAATGCTTAAATTTTCATGAAACTAAAAATCTCCTTCGCTTATTTGCATTTATTCAATTTTCCACTTGACCTAACCTTTACCATGAAACCCTCCAAAGTTCTGAACTGTTTGTAGTGCGCGCACTACCGTATGTAACTGATTTTAATTATTCGAGTAAATATCAGCTCTTCACCTGCACAATGTGTACCCACACAGGCAGGTGGGTTTCCTTTGTAAATTTGCATTCACTTCCGACGAATGTTGAATTTCGGCGTTTGACTTTCTTTCACTGTACGCGTATCGTTGAACTTTTTGGTTAACTAATGCAGCAGATATTTTCATTTGCTGTAGGTTTTCCCGTCAGGTATGTAAATATCTAACTTTGGAAATAACCCAACTTTTTCTCTGATAATGAAAGACACACATGTATGCGTTGGCGTTAAATGCAATTAATGCAAATATGATCGCATATGCAATGGAAAATGAATCGAAATGATGGGTCAGCCAGGCGAGTGGTTTTATCTCTAAAATGGGTAAAAAAATTTGCTCTTTAGAATATGTTTATTTTCAACAAACTGCAAAGTATGAACGTGGGGTGGCGCTAATCGGAATAAAATACAACATCGATGTATCCCATGTTGACATGGGAGTTTTTAAAATCTTCCACTCATGTGGGGAAGTTTTCGGTAACTTTTCTGTTTGCTCATTGCTACTTGCAGACGCTCTATTTTAAACATAAAAAAGTTTCCTAGCTGAATTAATGCAAAGTACAAATTTCCTGAAGGATCTAATTTCGCTCACACAACTTGAAATGTATAAAAATTATGTTGCCACTCCAAACGTAGCGTCGTTTATAGAAAATAATATGTATTTATATATACGAAAACGTAATCTAATCACCGATTAGTATTGCACTTTTTCCATAATTAGATATTGAGAAAAAACTTACACTGGACCACTTTCAACAGCTACTACAAAAAAATTAATCCGAAATTTTGACAGTCGTTGTTTGACTGATGACATTTAATTTTTATAAATTCTATAAATTCAAAATGATAAGAAATATGTGTCTTCAAAGACGGATACTTATCAATCCCCCTATAATGAAAAACGTGCAAGCAAAACCTCAGATCCATCAAATATGCTTGGGGGAAATTACTCGTACATTATTCTATTTAGCACCAGGAATCGTATGTATGCCTATTTGGCCGAAATATAAGTTCCAAGTATTTTTAACTTTCTCCATTCCGTAGTAAGAGGAAGATATTGCTTTCGTACAAAATTTCGAAATCGAGATGTTAATCAAATTCTGACATTACGAAGATAGAGGAACGCAAAGTTCTCTGCTGTCTGTCCGCCCGTCTGTCTGTCTGTCTTTCTGTCTGTTTGTCCGTCCTTCCACAGGCCTACAGCCCAAACGGCCGCCCGGATTTCCTTCCAACTTCGGATTTCGAGTTTGGCGGTGTTTTTTTTGCAAGGTAACCTCAATAGTAATGGCACTTGCCATATAAAATGTTCGTACCAGTTTGATTGGATCGAAAACGATCAAACGTTCTAACGATTTTAACCAAAATTGATATTTAAGCTTAAGTGGGTGAGTTTACCATGACTGAATACCGAGTTTTCGGGTAAAAATATATGTATCTCGAAAACGGTCCATACGGTTGTAACAAAAATTAATTTCTAGGGTAATGTGGTCATTTATAGCTTAATACTAAACTCAGATTATTTTTTTTATTATCGTACAATGGATTTTTGAGTACCTAATAGTCATTTTTTAAAAATTTTGTTTCGTTTAATTTAGGTACCTGGAAACGGCAAAACCGATTTTGACCAAAATGCTAATTTAGAGACAAATTGATGTTTTCTAAATTATTGTGTCCCTAATTTCAAATTCGAAGCACCGAAAACACTAGTTTTAAAATATGCTCATATCTCGAAAACCCTATCCTCGATTTCGATAAAACTTAAAAAACGAAGAAATGGTTACATACCGAACAATAACTTATAATCAGCTTTCAAGTCAATAGTTAAGCAATAGTAAATAGTAATAGTAGAGAGGGTCTAGTGCATTGCGACCTTGTGGTCTATTGTGCCCTAAGCATTAGTATTTCTTAAGCTAAACATTGCAATATTTGGTACTGTTTTGTCTGCACAAATCTTACAAAAACCGCTCTAACGATTTTGACCAAAATACATATTGAAAATGAAATAAGTATTCAAAATAAAATCCCGTACTTGGTTTTCCTCAACAAAATCGAAGACGTCAGTTTTTTAATTATTTCTCAAAAAATATTACAGAAATCACGATCTATTTATTTTCACATATCTACGGTATATTTTTGTAATAGGCTTAATGCTCCATAGCTACGCAAAACGTATTTTTAGCAAATACAACCCATTTCTTCTTTTGTCAACAATATTGAAAATGTATTTTTTTCTGGTTGCTGGAAAGTATTCAGTCGATTCGCATTTCATTCAGTTTGAGTTTCCTGCTTTCGCATTGTGTTCATCTACGAATCCCAGGCGATAAACAAACGTGTGGAGTTTTTAATGCTGGAAATGATTTTTGGGGAGTTGTTTTATGAATGTCATCAAAAGTTTTAACGTTTAAAGGAGTAAAAAATAGTAGGTACATGGGTAAGGCTCAAATTTGTTCAAATATTCAAAGACAGAATAAAACCATTTTTCTAAAGTTTCTATAAATCGCCATCCTTATCAGAATATCTAATCACGGTTTACCAACTTCTTTTCGGGCGATGACAAGTATCACAATATCGAATATATGAGACCCAATAGCCACCCACAACTCGTTGGAAATATTTCGTTTGATTTATTTCCAATTTGTGCGACCAACTGCAAATGAGAAAGTATTTCCTTTCCAACGCTGTAACTATATCAAAACAATTTCCAACTCCGTGATTAGAAAGTTGTCGTACATAAATATTTCCATTTGGTGGCACTCCCAAAAAATATGTTTTCAGTGTTAATATCCTGCATGTCAAAACTCTGGACAAACCCCAGGATAGTGCTGCTGCTGCAGTTAAAAACTTTTAATGGTTTTATGGTTCTATATTTATATTTATTTACCCACAACATGAAATGCGCAGTATGAGATAAAATTCGAACCAAGCTAAGTTGAATTCCCGGAAATTATGTCTCAATATGAGCGGTTGCAGCCTATTACCAATGTCACTCTAATGACCCTTTTGCACATTGAGCCCTCAGAGGTATCTCTACAAATCGATACAACTTGTAACAGAAATCGCGGTAGGTAGCACTATACACTTCTTTCATAATTTATTCATAGGCACCATTAGAGCTGCAACATGACTTATTTAAGCGAAGGGAATATTGAATGGATTTAGGTTAGAACCGATACACCCACTGTCATATAAATAGGATACCGCCCTTCGTTGAATACAGCTTTGTAAACCTCTATCGAGCGATAGATGAATATTCAAGGAACTTGCAAAAACAGTAGGAAGTTCGAGAAGCCAGGATATACAAGAATGGCAAAGGAACTAATTCCCTTGCCGATATCGATATTCAACAGATGCTTGATTCTCATAATAGTGTCATGCCAACGGATTTTAATTAGTTCTTGCTGAAGACGTTGAATAGTTGGCGCAGTTGTTTACACGAACGACTTTTAGTTTAACTTGCAATTTGCGATAATTAGTTTTCTTTTTTTTATAGAAAAGTTCGCGAAATACTTTTAAATTTAAAATAACGCCCTAGAGGAGATACACATTTCATAGCAAATTGAAAGTGTAACCTAAGCGATAAAATAAAAATTAAAAATAGCTCCATTTTGAACCCCAAAGTTTTATGCGAGCTCCATAAGAATTGGATCGTTGGCTTAATTGTGATTTGCCAAATGTATGTCTTTTCAGTGGTTTAAACAGGTCTCAAGTCACATTAAATTATCTGAAAACCTACCTAACCAATGCAAACCTTTTAAAACCCTTCCCTAGCCAATGCAATCCATTTAAAACGAATTCGAAATGGCCGCCATTTCCATTAAAATCTGCTCCCAATTTTCACTCTCTATGACTTACAACCATTATACACACCCAATTCCTACCACGAAAAATATTCAAAACATTTGCGAAAAATCGCAACTTATCTTCTTTATTTGGCGATTTTTTTCCGCTTGCCTCGAAATTGTTTTATGGTGCCTGCAGAGCAACCAAATGCTTACCCATTCCACGTCATATTATAGTAATGAAAAACGTGTTTGGAATTTTCCACCACATAGTGATATGCAACATGATTTAGATGCCATTTCAGTTGTGGGCGGTACAGCTATTCGTATTATGCTTCAAATTTTCATTTTTCATTTAAAATAAAATTAAATGAAGCGGAAAATCGGTATATATGGCGTTGGTTTGCATCACAGCCCCTGTTGAGAGTTGCCCATGAAGTACGAGTATTTTCCTTTGTCTGTGATTTAGAATTGTAAATTATATTATCTTTATGCTAAATAATGGTCTGTAAATTTTTTTTTACAATTGCTGTAGGGCCACTTTTTGTTGCTGTTTAACTTTTAATTCGTTTGGGAATGCTTTATCAAAAATAAGAAAATGTGTATATTGCCGAAACGATTTAGGGACGATGATTATGATTGTTCCAGCGTGGAGCGGATTTAAATATTTATAGCATCTGGGATTTTATTGTGGGTGTTTGTACTGTACACCAAATAGAAGTAGCTTTTAATTTAAAAATATGTAGGATTGTGAAGATTGAGTAATCGATTCTGGTTTTCGACTGAATTTGGCACAGTGGACACTAATTGAATTGGAGTAAGTCAGTCAATCAGTGTTTGCATAGTCATCTAATTGAAGTGGAAACATTATCCAATTCGATGCAGTATCTACAGGATGATGCTCAAACATCAATAGAATTAAATTGACCTTTCTAATTAATTTCACTCAATCAATAAGATGTCGTAATGAGGGAGCTTACGAGCATTTGATTACCTTGACATAATATCCATTGCAGTTGCTTTGAAATATTACATGTGCAACTAAATAGATTGAAATAAGTTTTAGGAAATCGAAAGTTTTTCACTGTGTGTTTATTAAATTGAAAGTAGTCAATGACAAATTTGGCACTGTCCATAATCCATTTAAATAAAACATTAAGTTTCAATTCTTTGACTTTCTGAAAAGAAGTTGTCCATAATTAAATTCTACAAAACACTTTTCTTAATATTTCTCCGTTTAAATTCAAAGTTTCGTTGCGATACGGCGAGGCAACGTAAAGGCGAATGCATATTGAAATAATATGCAAACTTCCGGAAGTGCGGAAAGCGAACTTATGGACATAGATTATGCGAGCTGACACAGCAAAAATAGGTAGGGAAAGGTCATGTACCTTGGTCCGATTGTACCTTGGTCCGAGTGCCAATTTTACTCTTCTGTTCATTTCTCTTCTCAGTTTCTTTTTGAACTTATACAGCCGACTAGCAAAAAAAAATAAACATAGTTTTCAGTGGAAAAAAGTATTTTTTGTATTTATTTTCTGAAGTTGTGTAGTGCTTCATTTTATGCCTACTTTCCGATACTTTTATCGATTTCGGTAAGTAAATTGATTATCTTTTGGTAGGAACAAATTGTTATACGTATGTGCTTTAAATACTACGTCAAAATTATTATTTTTTGGTTAAAGTGGTGTTCGTGTACCTTGGACCTATCATAGCGCTTGTACCTTGGTCCGGTCAAAGTTACACGTTATTAGATTTTTTTTTAAACAAAATTGGTTTTGTGTGTTTCAGGAAAATATGCCAAGAAGCAAATTAAGTAAATAATATTTAAAGTCCTTTGTTAGGCATTTTTTTAGTTCCCGAGAAAATTTTTTATTTAAAACTGTTATTTGAAATAAAAAAAAATGTTGTCAAGCACACAAACTTTAAGACAATGGTTTATTTTCTTGCTGCTTTCTTCAAATAAAATAAGAATGGTACCATTTTTACTATTTATTGAAAGAAAATAAAGTTTTCACCTTTAAACTATAGAAAAACCTTCAATAACATTTTCCGTCCAAGGTACAATACTCTTCGGACCAAGGTACAATCACGTCTTGTACCTTGGACCGTTTGAGGCTAGCATATAAAAGATAACTTTTCTTTGAATGGTCAGCAATATCCTTTTGGTAGTTTTCCATTTTCATAGATAAGACTTCAGATAATAACTAAAAAAAAAAACTAAAAAAACTAATGAAAAAACGTTACCTAAAATATCAGCAGCAAAAAAACTGAAATCCGGACCAAGGCACATGACCTTCCCCTATGCTATTCCCGTGTTAGAAATTTATCTTCTTCTGGCGCGATTTTTAATGATTGAACAGCAAAACATTGTTTTGTTTAAGTGCAGATTTCAAAATGAAACATTTGGTAAACTTATTTTCTATTGTGTAGATCGTTTATCTTTTATAAAAGTAATATGGAAATTTATTTTGCATAGCTAGTAATTGTTAAGGAAACGAAACAGTGGAAGCGTGCTGGGCCCATAACCTGAAGAGTGCCGAGAATTAAAAGCAAACGATGTTTCGAGTTCGAGAGTATATTAGAGACTGATTTCACAAATGGTATAATCTTATGTAACTAGGTATCAGTGGTATAATAAAATACATAGTATGAGCGTTGATCTCAATAGAGAGTGAACATAAAATATGCAACGGTAGGCTTATTTACAATAATGATTCAACAGTGTGGGCTCGAATTATTTAATTTACATGTACTTTTTGATTAATAAGGACATAAGTAAATAGAGAAAGAAATAACATAATGTTGAAAAATGTATTTTAAAACGTTAAGCGAAGTGTTATATTATATCTATATATTTTTTTAATTTAATGAGAGATTCTCCTTTATACAATGCACACCGTTTGATTTTTCATGGTTTCGTTTGTTGTCGAAAAGCGACTATACCTAAATGGTATTTAATACTTTAATTTTAAATAAGTAGGGGGAAAGCGGGAGACTTGAGCCACTTTTTGTTAGATCGTTAATAAAAATTTGTTTATCAATCACGGCCATCTGTTAAATGGATTTTTTTATAGCTACATTTATCTATTTTAAGAACGGTCTCTTAAACTTATAATAAACGCAAGAAATTTTTGGCAAATGCCAAATGTTTGAAAACAGATTTTCGGCTCAAGTCTCCCGCACCACCGGGAGACTTGAACACCCCTTCGGGGAGAGTTGAACATACTCAAATCGTACGAGAAATACAATAAAACGAATAATTTATCCACTTCCAATGTGATTATAATTTATTTTTATTGTTTAAGTGGTTTAGGTACTTCAGTTTCTTAGCATATACAAAGTAAAAAAAGGTAAACAAAAACTAAACTTCAGAAACATAACGAAAATAAATCAATAACTTAAATAACCTATTACAAGGTTTATTTCTTTGAGTTTTTTAACTAAATTATTTTTTTTTATTATTAAAATTAAATACAAGGCCTTAAAACACTTACATAACATTTCATCAGAGCAAATGGAGATTTGAGCCACTGATCAACTCTCCCTTTAGAAACTGTCTCAAGTCTCCCGTTCGCATTTTTTAACAAATTTATATTCATAATTTTTGTTATATACAAACTAGAATGGTATCATACTAATATTTACAATGTAGAATATCAATATTGTTAGGTAACATCAAATTGATTTATTTAACGCTTTACAGATCAATTTTATAGAGAAAAAAGAAAACAAACATTTTTTTACTTTTGGCACTGCAAAACACTTTTTCTCTTCCACCAACCAGAGACAGCTGATGATTTAGAATTCTTTTTGTGTGCAATTAGCTCGTCACTGTCTGCATCGCATACACTTACAATTGTTGGATTTCAGTGGAATTTGAGCAAATTATTGAGAGTGTCTCAAGTCTCCCATATGTTCAAGTCTCCCGCTTTCCCCCTATTAGCTTCTTCCCTTTCTTTTCTAATAAACAAGCGAACCCCAGCCTGCTTTGCTAGGAGTCAAAATTACATTTTTTTCAAACTACCTACATATTTTGAGTCGAGGAGCTTCGGTAAATGTTCATGGACGCGAAAAGTCTTTTATAATTTCACAATTATCCGAAATTTTCCAAGTTTCACAGCGAATATTCCACCTTAACATCAAAACATACGACAAAATGCAAAATTTCATCAAAAAAAATTTAAGTTTTCGCGTTTTTCCGGAATTTTCAGGGTTTTACACTAAGAATTTTTTATTTCTCCATTTGAAAGGCCATTTCGGAACAATTGCACACAAAGTTCCATACAAAAAATTTGTTTTCGATTTCTTCAATTTCCCGACATTTCCGGACGATTTTCCCAAAATTTTCTTTCGCAAAAACCTTTTCCGTTCAATTGCGAACAACTAGAAAAAAATTGAGCCAAATCGGCCCAGCCGTTCTCAATTGATGAATTACATATTTCACACCATTTTAAATATATATAGATACAAAAACATTTAAGGATACTTTGGATGTTCACGTTTTAGTTATAGTTATTTAACAAATTTGCCGTCTTTTGACTATCTTTGAATTTTTTTGTGCAGTTTTAAAAATCGCGCAAAAAGTTTTGCATTCATGAATGTCTATACCCATGTTTATGACAGAAGAAAATGCTCCACGGCTGTTACTTGACAGTCAGGCTTGTCAAGTTAGATTCCCTTAAGGCTTCTTACACTGCGCCACCTGTCGAGTACAATTTTAAACTTAACTAAACCTACTCTGACCAAAGCTGCGACTACAAACATTCAGTTGAATTGAAACTACTTTAATTTTTTGCTGCTACTCGTATGTAAAAGAAAAAATGCAATTGACCCAAGGGAAATGACAGAATTACGCTATTTCTATAACAGCCAGTGTCGGCCAGTTTAATGCGTTGTTCTCACTCGAAACACTTATCCATCGTACTTGTCCTACTTGAGCTTTCCATCAGCTGTACCTACCACATAACATGAAACGGTTGAGACAAAAGTATACTGCGAAGTGCGGATAGGACGTAGGACGATACCTTTTATGTTTATTACCACCATAACGACTGTAAACACCGTAGCAAGTTAACACTAATTGCGGGGTTAATGGCAATGACTGTGATGTTTTTTTATTACATAAACAATTGCAAAAAGAAATGTGCGTGATTATATGCGGCACGAAACCGGCTTCCTTATGCTCTTTATGATCCTAATGGTGGCTGTGGGATTTTGCCGAGACATGCGGTGTTTTTCAAGACGAAATAAAATTTGAACAAATTGCAATTCTAGGCAAAATAGTTGACACGTTTCTACATCGAATCTTGAAAATATTTCTAACTCAAATTGAATTTATTACAGTCTACGTCAACATAAGTCTGCCTGGACTAAACCTCTTTGGCAAGCTCGTTTTATATTTATTTCGAAGGACACTCCCAATAGGAGCTTAGGAGCTGCTATTCACATTTACTAAACAAAAAATCTAATAAATGTGTTTAAAACATATTTCTGAAGTACGACGTTCCAAATCCTGTTTTGTGTTCACAGACTGTTTGCTTTTGTTAAGCGCCATACCATAATTCCAATGAAAGGTCTTTAGCAACCGACAAATATTTTGTATTAAACGTCGCGTCGTTCATACATGAGTCTGGTCTGAAAGTTCTAAGAAAATGATCAAGAAGTCTCGTGCGATCCACACCGTTTATTTGTATTATGTTGTATTTTAAGTAAAAAAAAAAAACCAACAACTCCAATTCTTAGACCTACACATACTTCTCAACAGAGACAAAAATAAAACAATTGAATTTATCAACCTTAACTAATAAGTTCAAAAGGCATTCCAACTAAGCTCGTTAATACCTAAAGTCACCTAAGGGAGGGCAACGGAATATACGTTAAACCTTTGCACAAAAGCTTTGAACTGAATTCGGATTCAAAAGATCCTTAAAGGGATTATCACCCACACTCTGTTAATGTTGAAGTTGATATATGACGTGTGACACGTAAAGAGAAGACACATATACAAATGTCGCTTTGGTAAGCCAGAATGTCGTGTGGATGGTGAAGGCAATCCAAAATTAAGTTTAGCAAATCACTTAATCGTCAAATGTGAATTTCGTTGGGGATTTTGTCTAATATAGCGCAATCGGTTGATGACTTGCGATAATGTGTTGTGACGTTCGATTCGAGTACCTACTACCACGCCCTTCCACGCCACAACTCAGTCGCATTTCAATTACTAACATCTAATCCTCTGAAATTCCAATATCACTAATTAATCTTCATTCAGTAATGAGTGCGTAAATAATTCATAAACACTGATAGCAATCACTATTTGTCACTTTGATGTTTCACAAATTCTTAATCAAATCTATCCATCAATCGGTAGCACGTTTTGATAAGCCCACGCATCCCAAACTCGGCACCGAGCCTGTAATGATTTTTCACAGAGAAAATGAAAATGTGCTGAAGACGAATTTTGAAATCTATCTTTGGAATACACTTGTATGATTGATGCCAACGATTGTTGTGTACGTAGAGTAGGAGTACATTTTGTATTCGAATTAATGCCTCGGCCTGTCGGAGGGGATTTGTGAGTTCATCGATGTAAATCTGTCGGTGAGTTGGGCAATAAAAGACGTGAACAGGAGTTGGATTAGTTGGGAGTTAAGAGATACGTGTTGACTAATTGTGAACGAGATATCGGTACATGTGTACAACACGACTTTACGTATAGCTATTTCTATTTCTACAAACAGTGCTCAAGTGAAATCGCCAGCTGCATTCCACCCCTTCAACAATTCAACCGCAATACTCGCCAAGCCAGGAATGCCCATCAGTTTACCCTTCAGCCTATTTTCGGTCGTACTATGAAATATAGAGATTCCTTCATAAGCCGTACCACGCGAATGTGGAACGCCTTGCCCGGCTCTGTCTTTCCCCCTCGGTTCAATTTGCAGACATTTAAAACCAATGTGCATCGGAATCTCCTATCTTCTCTATCCCAATTTCCCTAACGCCCGCGCTGTGTACTTCAAACTACACCATAAGAGTAGTCATAACCTCTTTAGTGCGTGCTAATTATAAAAAAAAAAAAAAAAAAAATAATGTACATATATGTTTATACCTTGATAAAAGGTAGGTGGCAGTTGCATACCGTAATTCCAATAAGAAGGGTGGTGACATTTCGCGTTAAACATTTATTTTGAGCTGATTAATTAGATGCGAGGTTTCAATGTGTCTTGTTGGGACTGGAAGTTGGGGGAAGTACAACATTGGAGATGAAAATTTTACAACAAATTGTGGTAAAAAGGGAAAATGTATAGGATGTACGTTGTTTTGTTGTATTCTTGAAGTATAAGTTATTGAAAATATCGACGCTAGGGTACATTAATATGTTTTGAAAAAATTGCAGACTAGATTTCAATGAAGTTTTTGTCTTGGACGACGTCCCTTAATTAATGATTTAGGTTAGGAAAGTTTTTTCAATGCAAATTTTTGAAATAGGTAGGTACCTATTGGAAATTGAAATAAATTGAATTGAATATTTTATCAAACACTGTAAAGGTTAGACCAGAGTCAACACTGAAACCCCCAACTTCGAGTTGATTTGCCTACAAGCTATATTTTTGTAGTGATTTGTAGTGCCCAACAACATTTTTTCGAACTCACAATGACAAAGTTTTCCATCCAAAATTGCATATTGTGACCTATAAAATATTTAGTGTAAAGGTTAAAAATGATTATTAGGAAGGAAGAGTGGTTGCTTAAGTTTGACAGATTGAGGGAAGTTAATGTATTGCTGACTGTACATTTGTAGTATTATTGTATAACTAAATAATTTACACAAATTAAATTAAAAAAAAATAATTTAGTACAAAATAAAAAAAATTAAGTATCTACTAATACGGCTCACCAACATACTCTCAAGAAATATTAACCACTTCCGCTGTTGGCAAAGTTGCTGGAAACGTTCATAGAATTTTATACGTTAAATTTGAAATTACTCGTTACGTGTGAATAGTATTTTTTTAGGAATATGTATACTTTTAATTTTTTTTCATTTTTTCATAAAATCGAAGTTAATAATATTCAAAAGAGAAAATACACAACTATGCCTGTCCTAATATGTTTCTAGTATATAAAACATCTCATTTAGGTAGTTTTATTATTGGCCTTTCAAAAATATTTAATAACTAACCAATACCATTCAGTAATGTTAAATTGTGGTATTCTCGAACTTTATCACATTCCCCGCGGTTCGCATGGATTGGCAGCACTTATTTTATATTTTTGTATGTGGATGATTACGAGTTGGGGGTCTCAGTATCTTTTGTCTCTAGGTAAGACTGGAATAAAAAGGTATTCCGAGCTCCTGGAAACAAACCATCTGGTTTGATGAAACGGGATGTCATCAATGCAACCCATTGGAAAAATTCTTGACCAGCTCTTCCTCTATTTGATTGTACACAAAATTCTTTCATTTGCTGTTTCGAGTCATAGTGATTTAAGTTATGTTTAAACTATTATGTGACAGCTTTCAGACTTACAAAAAGTCTGCGTGGAACTTCAAATCGTATGCTTGTAAACTTCCTTACGCATCATTCATAACAGATTCATTTGCATAAGAGAAATACAGTACCTAATAATCTGATAAGTACTTGTCATACAAGTGTCTGACTCGCATAAGGAAACCTACATTTTAAAGAATATTTCATAAAAAACTCATCTTTTAAGTGCCTTTCGTTTAAGTGAATTTACCGATTAATTGGCTCTTATTTTTTTTTTTAACTTTTATTAAAATTTACCTGAAAATATTTGTGTGTAAATACCTCGTTGAAATCGGTTGTTAAATTGTAGACACATGTGTTGAGAGCAGTCCCTTGTGTTCATGCTTTAAAATTGCAAAATATAGAAAGTAATAAAATCGATCTAGTACAATAATGAGAATCAGTCATCTGTGTCAGAATTTTGGTTGTCAGAAGAATTTTATGACGTATTTTCTTAGAAATATGGTAAATAAGTGCTTCTGAGCGCTTAACTCGCTTAGGTAGCTCTCATGAATGGTCATTTATGGTGAGGCACTTTTCTGGGTCTTACTGTACAACACTTGAAGTGATTTTTTGCAAAACAATTTTTTCATTTTTCCGTAGGTATCTCTCAATATCATTCATTGTTGGCTGTGACACATCAAACGACTGAATTTATGTCTTTCTTTTTGTTCATACCATGATCAAAACACACTGAGAGCTAGTGCTAAAATAAATTACCCGAGCAGTCAGAGTTAAAAGTTCTCACATTTTGACAGCTGAGAAAATGATTGCTTAACAGGAATACGAAAGCTGGTACGTAAAAGAAAATAAAGAAATACATCAACTTCGGGTGTGTTTTCATAGTTTTATGACAACTAGTGCTCGAATTTGTTCACAAATAAGTCTGATTGCTCTTGTCGCTCTAAGAGCACTGAGCTCGAGCGCGAGCACATCGATCATGCTCTCGCTCGGAAGAAAAAAAAAAAAACTGAACGCCTGTTTCAAAAAACAGACAGCGTGATTTATACAACATTTTTAAATGGCGACATAACTTGATTTTCAACTTGATCTTTAAGTTTAAAAGTTGTATGTTCTATAAAATGCTGTTTTTTTGGCGAAGCTTTCATGTGCCGATACTTTGTAAGGATATACACATTTCTTGTATTTGGAAACTACGTAAATACTTACTTTAGTACATTCATCTGCACTTTTGCTATTACATTTCGAGTGCACAGAGCAATCATCGAAGAATTATATATACCTACGAACCCACTGCAGCGCCATCTGCCGGGCTGATTTGTTAATCTAAACCATCCAGGGCGTCACCCAAACGCATACAAAAAAAATCATTCAAATCGGTCCAGCCGTTTAGGAGAAGTTTAGTGACATACACACGTACAGTAGAATTATATAGTTAAGATTACCTACTATCCCTTTGTCCTTAACAAAAGACGTCAATTTTTGCTTCCGTTCCGTGATTGTCATATAGCATGTGCTCTTAAATTTGATAACATCATTCATATGCAACATTTATGCTATGCAATAATTTATTTATTCAACTCGAATCAACTCCAAAACCAGTTTGGACCTCATCAAATATTCTAAACAACCCGAATGGAAACTACCCTATTGAGCTTTAATTTAGAGTGAAAAAAATAATTTTCTTGAACAGCTTTTTTTACCATTCTCCCTTATGAAAAAGGATATCAACACAAACACAGATATGTGTCGTAGAATATTTCCACACAGATAAGAGATGACTGCGCAGAATAGAGACCACTCTATTTGTAGACCATCCGCAGTTAAAGTGACAGAGTGTCCGGCTCAATGTGGAATGCAAAACGTCCGCAACGGTCACAAAGTCTTGACTCTTCAGGCTTATCCGCATTGTATGCAATGTCGATTTGAAGTCTCTGCTAGAAAAGTGAATCAAGTTGATTTTTCACTAAGTGACGCAAGTCTGTTTAAATTCACGTATATTTGTCTAATGTCAATTAGTGAAATGTCTAATCGGACAGACGACATAAAATGCCATGTCTATGTTATTTAAACACATTAGTTGAAATTCGATTAATACAAAATTTACTAGAATAATAATTATGAAGCCAATTAAATTAATTGTGGCCATTCAGCAGAACAATCTATTTCCTATTGTTTAGTGTGATAATTGAATAACGCAAAGCCTTTCAAGTTATCGCTTCCAGCTATGACATGGGCTATGGGCTATTAAAATATCCACAAATCTAACACGTTTCGTCCCCGCCCCCAAAAAATAATTTCCATAATGGGATACTATCATTGGCAGTACATATTTACATAATTTATTGGTCTGACTGTTGGGGATTTACCAGACATATATCACGGAAATTATTGACTTTAATTGTATATTTTATTTCAATAAATTATTGTATCATATTTTATATCCTTTGGTGGATCAACACTGACATAGGCGATTTAATAAAATAATAAAAGTATTTAAAGCACTTCGACATTGATTAATAGACCCCGATTAGGGGTAGGTACTCTCTTGTTGAATTTGATTAATGGATTCATTTCTATCCGGTGACACGATGAATTCCATAATTTGGCCTTTTGATCAAGTTAACGAATACACGGAAGAGTCGACGTTCATAATCCCCGATGACAGCAATAAATCAACGAAATTAAGCTTCTTTTGCACCAGATGAAATATTTTCATCTTTCAACAGCAATTGCTTTGGATTCATCACATTAACCTCACAATTTATGAGGAACGCGCATCGGATTTCAAAACCCTTAATAGTTAAGCATGTACGTGCGGTGTCTGCGTTTCTATGTGCCAGTGCTCACGCCAATTAGGCACGATTTTCTTCATTAATCTCACTTCAAATTCTCCCACGTGTCCCACATTTTCCAAAGGCCGTATTGACTTAATGAGGTATTGCAAAAATGGAATGGTGGGGATTAGAATTTGTTAAAAAAAATAAACACACGGGATGGTTTTATCATTAGTGCGAAAGTTTGTGTTACTGCGAAATTTTTATAATACCTACGAAGGGGTTAACAAGGAAGAGTATTACACACATTTGCAAGTGGTTTTTATGGAAGTTGGTTTTTTTTTTCAGGATGGATGTGGCGTTGGGCTGGATTGGGGGCCTTGTATTTTTGCGCTCAATGATGCAGTTCATTCTGTGTATTAAATCTGCAGATTCATGGAACTGAGCGATAAATTGAAGACTTGTCTTCACAACAGAAACACACACATGGTTACACCGCATAGACCTTCGTCGTTGCCTCACCAACCTTGTATATAATAGAGACAGAGACCAGCTGATTATAAATTGAGCAAATTTATGAAAGCTGCAGTGGGCCTTGAATTTTGAGTGTAATACTGCCAAGGACACAATTTCGTGAATTTCGTACACTCATCGGCAAAAGTATTTTGACAAAACTAAAAGTAAATTTTTGTGAATTCCAGGAACAAGTGAAAAAAAATATTAATAGGTACACAGTTTGCTTACTTAATTAACAGCTGAACGTAGGCAATTTTATTTTTAAATACCTACATTAATTTAATTTTTTTAAGTGAACAAAATTAGCTTGAACCATGATAACGGGTGCAAACGACTGGTGCATATATTTCAATTGATGATTTCGGCATCCGAACAAATCTTCCTTACGGTAAACCGGACTCTACATCTCACGGGTTTGTTTGTAAGCTCTCGGGGGAATTGTAGCCTCTTTATTGTGTTTTCGTAGCTACGAGTATATACGATACTCACAGAATATGTATCCAAAACCAGTTCAGGAAGGCGCCTCTTAATTGTCCTTTAGATACTCGGGTTTTTAGCCTGCTTTTTCATTTTAAGCTCAAGAATCTTAGGAGTTAAGGTTAGATTTTTAACAAATTTCCCCGAAATATATCTTGCATTCTGCAACCTTCTTCGGTATAACTTTTTCATTTTTTACCCGAGTTCTTTTTTGATTATTTACTTGGACATTTACAGTTTTGCTTCGACAAATTAAATTCTTCTGCTATTTTTTTAACAGAAGGACAGGAACCATAAGCGCACTGCCTTTTCGTTCAAATTTATTTTGGAACTCGGTTTGATCAAAAAACCGCATCTGGGGACGGCGCTGACTTGCCAAAAGGTCTGTAGACAGTTGATTGAGTAAAATCTACACAAAAGACTTGTGAATACGAGACTTGGTTACAGCCACATAGGTACACTTTGGAAGGTTCTTATTTTTTTTAATCATGACAAGCTCGGACCTCTTAAAATACGATATTATACCGAAAAATTGTCTTGGCTTGAATTGGCCGCTGAGATCTAACGATTGGATGCTACGCTAAGCCCTTTTGTAAGGCTCTGTTAAGCATTTTGCGATTGTGTATTAATTTGGAAGGCGGTAATATGTGTGTGACAAGACAGGCTAATAAATGGAATAGAAAGTCGCTGATTATTGACAGTGAATGTCCTCATAGCCCAAGACTTTGAGATGGAATGAGATCTTCCAACTGCATATCAGATGTCGTGCATTTACTGCTACAATAACTCACGAACGTAGATAAAAAAAAAAAACTTGAAAAAATGTCTGCAAGTGCGTCAGACAGGGTAGAACAGTCAAGCAAGCCTAGCCTTAAACGAATTTGTCAAAAAAGAAGCAAATTTTTATAAAAAGTTTGAAAGGTGTTAAAGTTTTCTTCCAGAGTAAGTCTATATCTGAAAATCTGTAAGCAATACAGAGAATTAGTCTCAAAAGTAACAGCAAAGTTTGAAAGTTTTTCTTATTAGAAGATCCATCTTTTTAAACACCTTCTTATGCCATATTCAAGTCATTCTAAGTCGACCAAAGTTTGTACCTTTCTTGGGATGAACACAGAACGCAGTAAATGAGTTTGTCGTTATCGTTGCTTTTAAAAAGTCGGGCATAGAATCGAAATGCCAACTGTTTACGTGAACTGTTTATGAGCCAATGAAAACTGAACCACATCTACTCAGCCACCTGTCGTACTTACGAAACTAGAGTTTGGAACGTCCTAATTATCTACCTACATTAAAAGCTTTTTTGAGCGAATACTTCTTCATGGAATAGTCGACACAATATAATTATTTTTGCAGGAGTATCCACAGCTAAACTTACTCGTATATGCAAGGCTATACTTTGCCTCCCTTAGTAAAGCAGCGACTTGCATTAAAAATTCCATTAGTGTGCAATGCAGTTCTCGTCCAGCTGTTAGACTTTAAAGTTTAAAA
This sequence comes from Cheilosia vernalis, assembly GCA_949126925.1. Classification (NCBI taxonomy): domain Eukaryota; kingdom Metazoa; phylum Arthropoda; class Insecta; order Diptera; family Syrphidae; genus Cheilosia; species Cheilosia vernalis. The sequence goes on from OX421362.1 coordinate 14,016,783, forward strand.
TATATATCACGACTTTCTAGAAAGGGAAAATCAAAACCTAAATTTTGATTAAGAATTCTTCTACAGTAGAAGAGTGCGCTCCACTTTCCCGGCGAAAGTATTTTGTTCCTAATTCCATTCTGATGGCACTCATCCACTTGCAGGGCAGCCAAGCCGAACACCCACTGCCGTGCAGGAAAATGTTTATTATATCGTTTTTTGAGCCACAAGAAGGTAGGTTATCCACATATACATACATCCAATACCGGGGGGTACAGTTTGCTGCTTCTTTTCCACTTCCATTCTTCGTGTGCAGTTCAAAAGTGGCCAAAGCAAATCCAAGAAAAACTGCATTGCACGTTATCGAAGCCGGATCCTGATATACTGTGTTTTCAATTTAGCTTGTTCAATTTCAAATTGGATTGTTATTATAATTTCTGGGATATTATTTCACGACAGGGAAGTCTTGGAAAAGATTTCGTTGTGATTGGTTTCAGATTGCTTTAGTGGAGAATATTTAGATTACGACACCGAAGGAGAAAACTCTTAGGCTCTAACCACGCTCCAACCATCACTGCGGGTTTCGGATTTGAACTATTTAACGTCCATAAACTAAGTAGATACTTAGTTCACGTCTGACGATCAACTGTGTTTAATGAAGTGAAAAACAGCCGTGCGAGCAGCTCCAATATACCTACAGGATCTCTCTCCAATTAGTAGTACTCCACTGATAGGTATAAGACTGCTCCATGGAGCCTAAAACAATTTCGCGCGCACTGTTGCAGCCACACAATAAAATTCATAAAGCTCCACCGACTGACTGACATCCGAAGATAAATGGCTTAGCTGGGTCGCTAATTGTCAACAGCATGCAGCCAACGGATTAATAAAACATCAAGAGCCATGTGATCAGGTTGTGAGATGACAAGTGGTGGAACAAGGGGAGTTTGCATGCGGTTACCGTCGCCTCGCGTGTACCATATGCGAATGAATAAAAGCCATCCTTCTTGTCCTTGTTCGCCTTGGCAACCGAATTCTATTTTTAATCTCGAACACTGTTGAAGGTGTAAAATACTGCGTGGTAAGTGTACGGCGCGCGGTCACGTTACCGATGCGATGGCATCGCATGACAAATTGGAACATCATAATTCACCAAGGATTGCAAGGGATTTCATTTGAAATATGTATATGAATGCGCAGCGGATGATATTTGCTGTGTGGCTGTATGGAATTCACTTTGGGGAATTGTTATATGTATAGATATGGGCCCGGATGCGTGTTTGCTGAGTTCAGTTCCGGTACGTGACGAATTGAATGCCCACACACGGTGTAAGTGGATAAAAGGATTTTGAGAGGTGTTGCAAATTGGAGGTAGTTGAATAATTTCCAATTGTATCATCTTTCGCAATAGGGATTCTATTCCATGGGAGGCAGGTATATTCAGAAAATATTTTATGGGTCTAGGTGTGCCTCACCATTCTGGTTAAGGTTTCATAAAACCGACCTCAGATAGGCCAAGTTTCTCTTAATTGGGCCATTAAGAGGGACATCAAATTTAATGATTTGATTATAATAATCGTAAAGGAAGCTGTTTCATGTTTCATGTTACTGCCGCTTTCACGACTGTTGTTGGTAATGAGTTCTTGTTTCGGTTCACCTCCACACACGCAGCCCTAAATCGGTAGGAATAATTAAATGACTTTTAAACGATCGTCTGATTAATATTAATTTGATTACATTTTTTCTAGGGTTGGTAAATATTTATTTCTATTAAAGTTCGGAATGAAATTTAAGTGACAAAAAGCAACCTGCATTGCCCTTCAATAAGTTTGAAAGCTTTCTTTAACTTTTTGTAATTTCTTAGCAGTGTTATCGCTTCAAAAAAAAATTATTTTTTCTGTCATTAGTGTACAAAAATTGTTCGACAACCTTTTTTATATTTTTCGAAATATGCGTGGCATTGAGTTAGTACCTTGTGCCGAACTTTTTGATTTTCTAAAACAATTACTGATAATTTAAGATTGTGATAAAAACGTTCGCCAAGAAGTGGAAATGGAAATAAACCGATTTGCTAACTGTTCGAGACCTTAATAACCTTGTTTTTCAAGCAGTGGTGTCCGCATAAAATGAACTCCAATATACCGATTGTGTTTAAGTTATTGCATTTAATTATTTATTTATCAAAATATTTCTTTCACATTAAGATAACATGTTATATTTTATGAAATCTTTACAAATGTATTTTTAGGACCCTTAATCGTTAAAAAAATATGTATAAAGAATTAAACAAATTAATAGCAACTACACATAAATCCCTTTGACATTACTCTATCATATAAAGGGTCATTCATTTTTCGGTTTCGAAGTCAAGCTAAATAAAGCACATACGGCGATATATTTTTGATGAAAATTTAATTTCATTATAAAGTTTTGGACTATGCCATTAAGTGTGAAAAACAATATCATTCAAATGAATCACTTGGGAGGACTCTTTTAAGGTAATTTGTAACCACATTTTCGCACATTTCAGCCGGTATCTCGGGATTATTCGCGTAAGCACGGTATTTTGCATAGCCTCACAGAAAAAAAAAAACGAGCGTTGTCAAATCACCTGATGTTGGTCAATTGACGTCGGCAAAATGTGATAGGTGATCAGGAAACTTCGCACTCAATAAAGTCATAATTGGTCATGCTGTGTGGCTTGGACATATCGTCCAAGTCATGGTCTTCAAATGCCGGCCAAAAAAAAAATCGGTTATCATATTCGACCATATCGCTCCGAATTGATAAATCGATAAATCCGGATCATCAGCAGGATTTGCACTTGCAGCAGCAATATTTTCGACTGAGCGTGCATTACGATGATGCACAGACCTTACGACATCAGTAACGCTTCCACTCCCTTCAAGTTTCTTCACAATTTTACCGATTGCTTTGTCGATTATGACCAAAGTCATCGCGTAGTGCGCGAAAGATGGCTTCGTTTGAATCACCACTTTTGTAGTAAGTTTTAATAATTTGCGTTGTTCGATTGTCAAGCGATCCATTATCGTTAATGGCAAACATTCAACTAATATTACTTAAATTGATCTGAGTTTGACAGGTGTCAAATGCCAGCGCTACCAACTTGAAAGCACAAATGACCCCGTATCAATTTCAATCCAGTTTTTTTTTTTTTTTTTTTTTTTCAAAGTGCTTTTCCCCATGAAAAACGAAATGTGTGCCTTCAACGCCACCTGTTGAGAATTTTCCAACTTTTTTCACAAACCATCCCCGATTCAATACGAATAAAACACAACAAAAATCATTAAAATGGGTTGAGCCGTTCGTGAGTTATAAAGTCACAACGCACTTGCAACAATTTTATATAGGTATATAGAGATGTGCTTGTGTTTGGTTCCCCTTAATGCAACGGGTAATGAGTTCCATATGACCATTGCAGCTAACCAAAAGAGAAAAAGCTTTATACAATCGAAAATCAACATAATTTATGTAGGATTGTTTAAAAATAATCCTTAAAATTTGTTAAGCCAGTTTCGAAAGGTTTTTCTGTGCGCTTTTTATGGGGTCTCTTGGGACGTTTTTCGAATACGTTTTGAGTTGCTTTTTCATAAGGGTCTTGTGAGAGATTTTTTGAGTTATTTTTTATTGAGACAAGGTCCGTTTTTAATAATGTTTTCAACATAAGTACATAAGGAAGCCAGAGTTGCAATTGCTAACTATCAATTTTATAAGATTGATCTTGTTAGGTTGATCTTATAAGATTGATATATAAGAAGAGACTTACTGAAGCTCAGCTTGTAGCTGGAGTGGATTGCCGACTAAAAGCTCTCACTAACTGGTCGTCTTCGTCATTTCCGAATGTGTTATTTGTCCCTTAAGAGGTCTTTATGTGACCCTCCATAGTTCTTGATCTTAAGCCCGCAAAGACTATGATCCGTGACGACCTACATAATCGGTAACCTGACCGATTCCATTGCATGCGCCTTCACATGCGACTTACGGTGACATACGGTTAAAATGATCAGCATCAAATGTAGAACTTCACCTTGGCGACGTTGAGTGTATCACGTATCCTGTGGCCTGCTAACAACCCAACTATAAGTTATCACATTTCGACAGATTGAATCTTCATATTTATTCAAGACTAGCTGACCCGTGCTCGCCTTGCTTCGCCAGAGTTACACTTTTCAAATTTAAAACAAAATAATAAGAGCTATACAAACCCACTTCGGTGCTGTAAGTGACGTGTAGCAAGAAACAAAGGAAAGAATGACTTAGTTTTATAATAGTAGGGATTTTTTAATTATGTAGTTGTCGCACATAAAAACGTCACCTGCTCTTTTTTGTGTTGATACCTATTCGTGCGATTTGAATATGTACAGTCTTCGACACTTTTCTAAGCGATTTCCATTCACTGGTTAAATTTTGTATTAAAACATTAGAAATATCCGTCCCGATTGATTATTAAATATTTATACATAAATAATTTACAAAAATTGATTCACTCGATGCAATGCCTTTCTTTGCTGGAGAAAAAAATCACTAAAATGTAAACAAACTCTACCAGTTGTCAAATTCAAACGCACTTGTTATTGGTAAATCTGAAAAAATATCTTGGTTCGCAAAAGTGCTCTGAAATTTGAAAAAGATTGCTTTATTTGTACCAAGCGAACATATAAATTGCTCTGATAGAAAAAAAAATTCTCTCAGAGCGCCCAATCGAATACCACATTACATTCAAATTATTAAATTTCCCTAGCGAACAAAAAAATCGGCAACAGCGTCACCTATCGGGTCCAAAACTATCCTATCTTTCTAGCTGCATACAACCATGCACACATACAAAGTTTCATTGAGATCGGTTGAGTTTCTCAGAAAACGGACAACAGCGCCACCTATCGGGTCCAAAACTATCCTGTCTTTCTAGCTGCATACAACCATGCACACATACTAAGTTTCATTGAGATCGGTTGAGTTTCTCAAAAAAATCGACAACAGCGCCACCTATCGGGTCCAAAACTATCCTATATTTCTAGCGGCACACAACCACGCACACAAACAAAGTTTCATTGAGATCGGTTGAGTTTCTCAAAAAAAAATCGACAACAGCGCCACCTATCGGGTCCAAAACTATCCTATTTTTCTACCTGCATCCAACCATGGACACATACAAAGTTTCATTGAGATCGATTGAGTTTCTCAAAAAAATCGACAACAGCGCCACCTATCGGGTCCAAAACTATCCTATCTTTCTAGCGGCACACAACCACGCACACAAACAAAGTTTCATTGAGATCGGTTGAGTTTCTCAAAAAAATCGACAACAGCGCCACCTATCGGGTCCAAAACTATCCTATTTTTCAAGCTGCATCCAACCATGCACACAAACAAAGTTTCTTTGAGATCGGTTGAGTTTCTCAAAAAAATCGACAACAGCGCCACCTATCGGGTCCAAAACTATCCTATCTTTCTAGCTGCATACAAAGATGCACACGAACAAAGTTTCATTGAGATCGGTTGAGCTTCTCAAAAAAAAAAACGACAAAAGCGCCACCTATCGGGTGTCGGTCGCTCGGTGTCGATGACGCGGTTTCGTTTTCAAAGTAACCCAAATTCATTAATTTCTTCTTATCTAAAAGTGCCCAACGCGCCTAAAGAAATAATAACCTCAAAAAAACATAAGGCAGAAAAGGTGCAGTTGCATATGCATGCATACGAAAAAAAACAATACCGAGCACAAACGGGATTCGTTCGTGGCATGCATCATCAGATCACAATCAATATAGCGTATTTTAAATCACAATTGAGTGTGACTCCCTCCCAATCTCAATTACATTACATACCTGACCTGACCTATCTCCCTCCCACCCATGCACCACATTAATACTCCACCCACAAGGCCACAACTCCACTCTCTCCACTATCGCCAGTTCAATTTCAATTTAAAAGAAGTGAGAAAAAAAAAACAACACAAAGCACAAAAGGTGTATGAAAAAAAAGAGAAACAAAAAGCATTCAGCATTCAGCAGAGAGAGAAACAGGTTTTGCCGCACACACACACAAAATTTCCTCCACTGAATGCCGGACAAATCCAACGATCTAGCTTCAATCGAACATTTTACTGTTTTGAGCCGTATAAAATTTATAGTTTAATGATTATTGTACAGCTTCAGGACTACGTACAAAGATTATTTATATCTTAAAATCTTTGTACATAATTGAACTTTATATTAAAAAAAAAAACCTATTTTATTCGGTTGAGTCATTCCAAAGCTAGGAGCTAGAAGGCATTCGAGAATTACAACTTTTGTTAGATATCAGCTTAAATCTCCGCTTCCCGACAGCGGATAATGATTAAACATTATCCTAAATTCTAATATCGACAATTTCCAATGCAATTGTGAAAACCGAAATCAATTTCGTGCAGTACTTCTTGTGCCTTTAGCACACAAACTATTTAAAGCCTGAAAAGAGTTAAAGTTTTATTATTAGTAAGGATAAGGATAAGGATAAGGATAAGGATAAGGATTGCATTTCACTTTAGTAAAACCAAACTTGGGGCGCTCAGTAAAGCCCAAGTCAGGTAAAAAATGTTCATGTATGTCTTAAATACTTATTCTGAATTCCAAGTTATTTTTTTTATGCAAGAGTAATTCCACACAACGCATACAAATCCATGTGACCCATTCTTGTAACTACAATTGGATATTGAATAATTTCCTCCTTCCCTTTGATTGCTTTCTGGCAACAAAGAGCATTATTCTCCTGGGTATTTATCGCCTGAAAAAAATAAAACCTGCATTACTAAAGCTCGCAGTCAACGGTCGCAACGGAGAAGTATACTTGCACATGCATTTACTTATACGCCCTTAATTGTATTCCTTTGTTTATGTAGCTCTTTCTACAGTTAATGCAGCTCACTGACCCAATGCAGTCCTGGCAAACTGCGCAACGCAAAAGGAAACACGGGTTAACATTAAAAGGATATCTGTGTCCATTAAAATTGACAGCAAGTGACTCTGAAGCTCTTTAAGTGAACTTTTTAATCTCCAAGCGAATTAGTTGCGAACTGCATGCTTATGTGATTCCACCCTCTCGCCGGTAATTACCTCGAAAATTATATGAAATCGATTTTATCGAAACTTTTCGTATCCTCCCATTGATGGATACGATGGAGGATGAATGCGTACGTGTTGCAAATACACGCAGACCGAATGTAAATCGCAAGCAAACGGTTTACACATCGATGACAGTCCCTAAATTAACATTGAGAGAATCGAAAAACGTTTGATGTAGGTGTCAGTACGTATGCGTTTGTTTACATTGCTATACCCTTATCACTTGGCTGACATATGTCTGATAAGGCATTACGCAGATAGCATCAGTAAGTTGTGTTCTAAAACAAATGGAAATTGCGGTTGCCCTCATCGTCAATTTGTCAGGATAAACTCAGCGATTCGATTTTGCCGGGGGCTGTACCTACGCCATTTGAAGATCACAACAAGATTGGAAACAATTGATTGGTGGCATAGAGGCACGAAACTGTTAATGGGTCAAACGATAAATCGGCAATAATCGGTTTCTGTCACCATATGCTCAGCAACCAGAAATATATGTTTTACAAGGATATGCTGTCGGTTGACAATTTAATGACAAAGGAGAATAAGGGTACCTACCCTGAAAGTTATGCGTGACATTTTCTACGGCACACAAATTTCGCCGTCCCTGGTCGAATAGCAAATTTCGCTAGGCTTAGTTTGGGTAGTGAGTGAGGCACGTTTCTGGCTAGCAAAGGGTAATCGGGAGAGTGAGGGCTTCAGCGTTCAGCTATAGGCGAATTTCACAAATTGACATTTTGGATCCGACTGAATAGGCTTCTCCATGTGTGTCATAGCTGTCGAAGTTTTAAGTTGCAAGCACTCATGAAAGAATGAGCATTTTTATACCAGTTCGCCAAAGTCAGGGCAGGGCGTGTGAATGTTGAGAAGCTGTAAATCTCCATAAATTAATATAAAAACTAGTTCAACCATAGTTTAAAGAAGGAACCATTGATAATGGGTATCGTTAATGAGGAAGAAAATGCTGAAACCGCTGTGACTTGGAACCAACATGAACCAGTAATGTAAAAGCGCAATCAAAAAAGCCACGAAAGGACATAGAACTTCCACAATGTAAGGCAAAACAAATATTAAAAGAGCATCCTTCATGGAAAGAAGTGTCACTAAGCAGTGTCTCAGCAAAAGACAATTGAGGAGTCAAAGCCCGCAACAATATTTGAAAGCTGTATAACAAAACTCCCAATCGGATGCTTTTTAGCCCTAGCAAAAGTAACATAAGCTCACAGCAAAAAGCAGATACATTGTCTCCTGTGAGAATTTAATACCCCACATCAAGTGAATAGCAAAATGTTGGCAACATTCAACTGCATCTTGAACACCCTCAAACCAAAGTGAATTATTTACGGCTTCTTTGAATTATCAAATTCGTAACTACCTTTAAGTGTGCTGCCTACACTACCTCCATCACTTATCCTGAAGAAAGGAATCCTGTGTAATCTTCTCATATCGAAGAGAGCAATTTTGGAAACGTTCCCATCCAATTTACAGTTCCCTCGTAAGACTTAATTTACATCCCTATCATCAGGAAAACCTACTTGAAATTCCCTTTCTGAAATGGGAGAAAGCAATCCCCAAAACCAGGTCACCAGATTATTTGCACCTGGTTCGAGACTCTCTCTCTCTCTCTCTCTCTCCCTGTCTCTGCTCTTTCTGCTGCACATGAATAATGCATTTTTGTTACCCATGGGGCGTAAGACCCCAACGACATGTATGTATGAGCATGTGTATTATATCATGCCCTTATCGATGTGTGAACTGCAACTCTCCCATGAAAGCCCTAAGAGTTATAGTGCAATTAAGACAGAAGAATGTTTGAAATTTGAATGTCAAAACGGAAGAAGTAGAGACAAAACTGAGAAGAACTGAGAAATTTTTCTGGCAATTTCATTTGAGAAGATGAAATTCCTTAAGAACAACTAGATCCTTTCAACAATCTTAAACTTTTTGTTAAAGCTTTACGCTAGAGGTGTCTCATATTTCAGTGGGTGTTGAAAGTATTGCGACATTATGCATAGTTTTGTGATTTTGTCAGTTATTGAAGTGCAAATTTAATTGGTGAGGTAGTGAGTTTAGTTTTTAATGTTTTCATTGCATTTGAGAATAAAAAATGTTGCTTCACGAATAATAACTCGAATTCTTTGACTTTGAAGTTTGGACTTTCATTCAGCATTATGGGTTGGGGTCGAAATTCTGACGAGTTCAAAATTATTTTTTAAAATGCTGTGTTCAAAATTCTGTTATACAAAATGTTGCTTCCAAAATTCAGCTTTACAAAATTTTGCTTTTCAAAATTCTGCAAATAAGATAAAAAAAAGTTTTGGAAAATGTTAAAAAGCGCGCGCTTTTAAAACATTGCACCTACCTACTCACTTGTTATAGAAGAAGAGGTAAAAGTTAAGTTTGCCCTGTTGGTTTAGACAATGAAGGAAAATATAAGTTGTGCGTGGATGGATAAATTCTTTTTTCAAAATTCTGTTTTACAAAATTCTGCTTTTCAAAATTCTGCTTTACAAAATTCCGCTTTACAAAATTCTGACTTACAAAATTCAGATTTACAAAATTCTGCAAATAAAAAAAGGTTTGGAAAATGTTAAAAGCGCGCGCTTTTTTTTAATAAAAAAAGGTTTGGAAAATGTTATACCTACCAACTGACTTGTTATAGAAGAAGGTAAAAGTAGTTTTGTTATTGGTTTTAAGTTTGCTCCCTTGGTTTAGACAAATATTCTGTTATTTGGTGAGTGAAAATAAATATAGGTATAAGGTAATTTTTTGTCTGTTTTTTTTTTTTTTTTGTGTGTTCCTGGTACCAACTAGTGTACCTTCTTTTTACGAAATACATTGTAATTTGTTGACAAATTTGAAAAATATTTGTTTTCTTTAAATTCGTAAATTGGTAAAACAAAAAAAACAGAATTAGCAGAATTTATTTGATTAAAATAGGTATTGCCTGTCAGAATTTTAAAAAGCAGAATTTTTGTGTTAAAAGGCAGAATTTTGCAAAGCAGAATTTCGACCCGCTCCCAGACATTATGGCACCGATCAGAAGATCAACCATTGACCGAAGTAGTCGCAATGCACGGAGATTGGCGGAATTTTAAAAGGGAGTTAGAAAATTTTAAGTAATAGATTTTCCATACAATTTTGTAGTGGGAATTTTCTATTTTTTTTTTAATTTTAATCCCAATATACAGTGAAATCGTGTTTGTCAAAAGTTTGGATCATCTTAATAGATTTCGGAAATTTTCTTTACGGAAACCATTTTTTGTACTGATTTTGATTGGATTTTCGATAATTCGTCAAACGTTGATTATTTATTTTTGATTGATCGAATATGCAAATATTATTAGCGACAACAACATATTTAAATAACATTTAAAACGATTTTTTTCTTGAAAACCATGGCAGCTAAAATTCGGTGCCGTGAACGAAGCCCATATGAATTAACGCCATAATGGCGTAAATTCACTTTCAAATGCGAATTAACGCCATAATCCACTTATGGCCTTAATTCACTTTTAAATGAGAACTAAAGTCATATGGTTTTAGTTCGTTTTAGAAAGTGGCGCAAATTATGAAATGTGTATGGGGGGGCATGCTGCCCCCCTGCAACCCCCCTGCTTGGGTTTACTGTTGGATTACGGGGTGGGTGCGAGGTTTTCTACTTATGTTTTTTGTTGAATTTTCAAATTTAGATTTTTAGACTTCGAGATTTTTGTCATATAGGTATGGCGTTAGTTCACATTTAAGTGATGGCTGTAGTTCTCGTTTGAAAGTGAATTAAGGCCATAAGTGGATTATGGCGTTAATTCGCATTTGAAAATGAATTAGCACCATTATGGCGTTAGTTCATATGGCTTTAATTCATGGCACCTAAAATTCTGCACTAGTTGTGAGCGGCACTTTAGACATGATATTTATGCAAACAAGCAACAAAGCCGAGCGGGATCATCTTTTTTTTTAAATATAAAACAAACAAACAATAATATTAATTTTCTTCTTAATTCTTTTCACATCATAGGTAACAGATCAGCTTGATTTTTTATACGAACCAATGATTGACAAAAAAAGTGTGCACTACTGTATCGCACGTCACTCACGCCTTCACTGAATATTTTGTCATATCAAAGAAGGTAAAAACAAAAAATACGCATATATAAAGATCATGACATTTACAATGTTACCCCAATTTTCCCTAACATAAATACAAACCCCAATAACATTCTTACTGCATTTCGATCAATACAAAGGACCTCTGCAAACTAATTACAGACAGCAATTTACATCCATTGCATTTGAAATTGTCTGTCAAAACACAAATAACGTATACCAATGTTTAACTAATTCCATCTGAATTTGCATATCCTGCAAGCAAAATGCTTAACATTGTAACTACCAAATTATATACACTCGTGCAGTAGTTTCCTTGAGGTACAGCATAGGTCAACATCCACCGTGCACATGCATTCTCGTTAGTAGTTCTCAAACTCATGACTATTTACGAAAGTTCAAATTGGTACTCGAACATCATTCATCATATGCGCATCCATGTAACACGCATGCATAGAAACCGCCCTCAGGATGTCGTGTTTAAACATAATAATACTTGGAACACAAATACAACTCTGCAGCGAATGGCTTGGCCAAGCCAGTGTCAATAATCGTTATTTCAGCATGTTTCTGGAAATTTTATCATTAATGCTTCAAAGTGCGCTGCACAGTTAAAGCAACAAGCGGACAACAGTCCGGCTTCCATTAATGGGGCTGCTGCATTTCCGGTTCGGCTTTGGAGTCCAGATTGCACAAGGATTTCGCTTACCAGCTGCTTCCGGTGGTGGCAGTTTTTTCCCCATCGTTATGAGATCGTAAAATTTTAAAATCAATCCATTGCCATAGTTGGCCTGTGTTTGTATGTGTACGCATAATGGTCTGCCCTATGGATATTAACTATCAATTATCCTCATTACATACATGTTGGACCAATCTGGGTGAGCGGAAAATGTATCCAACAAGAATCGGCTGGCATACTGTCGTACGTGGAATGTGTATCGCTTTTTAATAGCGCTGGCAACTCGCCACAGGCTCCTTAATGAGATTTCATTGTCCTTAAATGGAAATTAAAAGTAATTTTTTGGCATTAAATCGGACCGGACCCAGGCAGTTGATGGAAGACTTAAGTAAAGGCAGTGATGGACAATTATCTGCATGGTGTCGTACATTTTAAACAATCATTTTAATGCGAGTCCCTGTACTTAAAGGACACCAACCAATCGCGAGAAAGACGATTCAACTGATGTACGGTGTGGCGCGAGGGGGAATAATCAGGTGTATTCAAGGAACTTTTCTGTGCGTATTCATGGTGAATTACAGTATATCACAGTGTATTCCAACGAATTCGCATGCAATCACAAGTAGAAAATCTGTAGTCAAGGACTACTCAAAAATATTGATTACTTCCCCCTCGGTGTGGCGTGCGTTATGTATTATAGTGTGTCATTGCGTTTGCTGCGTTTCGCTGCTAATTACATAGATTTAATTAAATCACTTCCATGCACGAATAAGTTTCGATTTCACGCAAACGGAGTAGTAGAATAATTATTTAAGCATGCAGAGCAAAACTAATAACCTAGTACTGTCCTTGAACCATCCTCAACAAGTGACCTGAACTAGGCGCCGTTTTGTGCATTATTATTGCTTGTGTTCAAATCAAACACGATCCAGTCAATAATTCAATCTAAGCAAACAAATAGACGCTCCAATAGCTCCAATCTTAATGAACAACTGAAATCTCTCTAGAAAAAAAAAGAATAAAAATCAGGTCACCCCACAACTATAAACCAACCATATGCAGACTTGCAGTCCTTTGCTGCGTTACAATTGCAAATCATCTGCATTAGAAAACTTAATTGGAATTTATACAACACAGTGATCTCCAATTAAAAGTCCAATAATTATATCAAAAGTCACAAGCTGCGGCCTGACTCGTACATTCCCGCCTCAACTTTATTGGATTTCATTAGTAGCCCTAATTGCTCCTTTCATTCAAATTTATTACCAAACGCTTAAGTGATTTAGCATCGTGCAGCATATAGGACATGCAATTTTCCGCAACAGTAGATTGTGTGTCTCCGATTTGTGGGGATATGCTGTATACACCAGTTAGGCAGAGGAGGCTATTCCCATAGTCCCAGACACACAAGCAATAGAGTTATAATTTCTGCTTGTCCCCATTAACTCCTTACTGTGGAGTTTATCTCTGACATTTTATCCCATATTATAGAGATTAATTTGTCTATCCCCATGGAAAAGGTACTAGAACTATATGGGTGTGTCTATATTGTGCGGCTTGAATGAAGTCGGGGTTATTTTTGGAAATAATTTACATAAACGAAAGGGGAGGGAGATGCTTCGTCAAAAGCCATGATGGGTAAATGGATTCCGCGTTAAAACCTAGGTCCGTATCATGTTCGGGTAAGCTTCAAGACTCTGTTTAGGTTTTGGAAAAGTCGAAAAATTAAGTGGTTTTTAGAGCCATGAACAAGAATTAATCTGCTTTTAGAAGTCTGGAATTTTTCGCCTTTTATCAGCTCTAATCTGGTTCATTCAGATTCGTGTAAGGGATTTTTAGAAGCGGATTTTTCCTCACTCAGTTCTTTGATCACATGACTCCTCGGACAAAATTTGTAAGTATGTTATTGTGGTGTGGAATGTATCGTGTAACCTAAAATGGTGAAGTGAAAACAACCCCTTAGTCACCAAACAAGTTCCACCCAAGTGTCACTTCCAATTGGAGACTGGAACCTGTCAAGTAAATGTATTTCACCACTGAGCTAGTTCTAGAACCAATTAGAATTAGCTAGAAAGTTCTCGTCAGATGGCGGAGCAGGTATAAAAGGACAGCTTTTAGAAGAGGGCGAGACAGTTGATTTATAACAGTGATTGGTTAAAGTTCGAGATAGTAATAGTTTGTGAAGATAAATAAGTGAAAAGTAATAGAGTAAATTAAGTGATTGGTTTGAAACGTTGAAGAATTGTTTAAGTAATAGTGTTCTGGTACTTTATAAGTGAAATATTAGAATAGTCGATAAAAGTGTAATAAAAAGTGAATTTTATTAGAGAAGTTAAACTTAATAGTGTTTTATCTTTACGAATCCCAGCCTGAATGTAACATTATCAACATGCAAGATTTTGTTGTAAAAATCTAGGCCTAGCAATCTATCATCTGGACCTGTTGCGGCAACTGCTGATTATGTAGAAAACAGTGGCACAGGCCAACAAATTCTCTTGGGGGCAGATAACCCTTATACATAAGACATGCCACACGCACATTCTATTCTGTGACAGTAAACTCTGTCCAATCATTGCGGAAAGTTCATCAAAAATGTTACGTATACGCCCCGTATTTACCACCATACCATTCACACATCGATTACCTCAAATAAATACCACGTCAGCTATTCGACTTATTGTTCTTAGTAACCTCGTGATAAAAAGGGAATAACTCGCGTATTGCTCGTAACCTTTAAACACCGCTCCGCTGAAGCAGACATCTATTGTGTATGTGAATACCATCAATATTGATCTCAATTTACAGATATTGCATCCAATAACCGTCATATCATTTAAACGAATGACTTTCTGCCCTCAAACCGCAATCGATTGGTTGATTTTTTCTCTTTTTTTTTTGTCCCATTCAAACATTGCTTTTGTTCTGCCGTGCTAATAAAAACCAGGACATAACATGCTCTTTGAAGTTCCTGGTCAATGGTACTCGTATCCTGAATGTGGGAAGCATTATGTAATACACATCGTGTATAGTACTTTGCAATCTCAATTTAGTCAGAGGGGGTGAGTATTTTTTCCGCTCTATCTGTCTATAACTTTTATCGGTTGTATGTTGGGTGCATGTTTTTATGAATATGTAGCCTCGGGCGTTAAATCAATATTCTCGAAATGGATAAACACAAATCCCCCGCACTGATATTCGACGAATACAAAGACATACGTTTATGTGTTCCACCAGTATCGTAGTCGTATCATCTGAAGTGTAATGTTGAGCAGGAGCATTGAGAATAATGAAAATATGAATAGAAGCGTAACCGTGTTTAGTGAGGTTTTCAGTTCAAAAAAAGAACGAGTCTGCGAAAATGCATATATGCGACGAAACACGTTGAAGGAGGGTGTAAAATTTAAAGACGATCTAGATCCTGCCGTCGTTTAACCTAGATATATTTAAATGCTAAACACTTTTATGGGGAAATTGGAAACCATTCCCACGAATCACCAACTGGAGGAACTTAAAATTCGTATTCCAATTGTGGGCATTTATTGAATCATCCACTTCACCGCAATACGCTGTGTTGCATAATTTTAGGAGATTTTCTCCGTCCAATACCCAAACCCGGCGACTGCTTCTAAAAAACAAACAGCCAAAGGTATGGGTGCGCGCCGACACCTGTCCTACATCCCACCGTTGAGTTTATATTTAAAACTGTGTGCGGTCACCATGGTCGAGTGCTTTGTTTCGAGCACGCACACACACAGACATTTTCTGGACAATTTTAGTTGTTTAAGGATGGCCACAGAGTAGACGACCGGATGCGTGGTCGCATAATTTATCCCACCAATGAAATAGCATTCAAGTCCGTTCCATGCATATAGTGTTCATTATATTGTTGTCCTATGCAATTAGAAGTGTCCATCCAACATACCAACATACATACGTACAATAAGTAAGTGATATTGTGTTTGCATAGCTATTTAGTGGGACGAATGTCAGCGAAACGAAAATGGCTACGACGCACCCTGGTATTTTAGTCAGAGCAAGCAAAAGCGTAGGGTGTTTGCCATTTAGTCTACAGTGGAACTAGTCTTAAATTGGTATATTAGTCTTCCAACATAATTCGGATTAAGTGGATATGTGTGTGGTTTATGAATTTATCATCTCCAAAAGTGTCCCGGCGAAAGGGGCTTTAAGAGGCTTTTGAAATGCGTTGCTGGGGTTTATACTTGTGATACTCAGAAGCTCCTTGCCAATTTCGGATAGCCACACAACGACTTGTTACAAGGATGTACATAATTATGAAGACGTTATTGTTTGAGAGTACTTTCAATCACTGCGGTCATATCATGGAAACCCTTGAAACCCGTGCTGACAAAAATGTGCTTTAAAAAGTCTAAAACATAACACATTCCCTCGAATGAATCTATCAGACGACTAATAAATTCCAATTTTCTCCTCACCGTTCAACGTATCTACGACTGAATCAATCTTCAAAAACTGGAGCGTAAATCCCTTCTTAAAGGGTTCATAAAAGTCAGCCGCCACCCCGTCTACAAATGCGTAATGTAATTGAATATAACATTATTGCCACAATAACTTTGCCATAAACGATTTCTAGACGACAATACACATTCAATATTCCAACATTCACCCACTCGAGTGCGATTTGTCTAAGTATGTTATTCCCGGCTGGCTTATCCGAGAAGATTGCTTGCTTCGATGCGGATAACAATACAATATTTTTCACCGTAGACGTGCACACACCCATGCCTTAGACTAATATAACCAAACACTGGAAATCCATTTGATTTCCATACTCAAGTCAAATAGAGAGATACAAATATCGATAAGGATCAGCGAATTTTATTGCTTTCATTTACTATTTAAAGGATCATTCGCAATGAAAGCAAATTGTATTCGCATATATAAAATTGAACATATTCGGTGGGGGGGTATGGGATATTTATCGACATCCTTAAGAGACTATTTCGATTTATGTGTGCTTGGGTCTATGAATTTAACACTATGCGAGTGTGGTGGCCATGAATTGAAGCCTCCTTCTTCTGGTGTTGAGGGTGTGAAAAGGAATTCAAATTCGCACGAATTCAGTTAAATTGATTTTAATGAATAGTAGTCGACTGTTGGGGATGGGTGGGGTTGTTCAAATTGAATTATTTATCTTACCTGGGAGGGAACGTTTTGTGAAGCGTCATTTGTGGGACCTTGAAAGCACATTGACGTGCTTAATTTAAGAGGATACGTTTAACTAGTTTTGTCTACTTGAATTCAGTTTGGATGTGTTTGTCGACGCAATTTTCAAACAGTTTTGTCTACAATTTTGACGCCTTCAGGCTTTTATGGCGTTTTTTGTTGAGTTTTTTAGACGTTTCTGTCGAGTTTTCGGACTCGTTTTCTAGCGAATTCTGCGGTGAGTTTTAGACTCGTTTTGCGATGAGTTTTTGACTGACCTACCGACTTGTTTTTGACGGATTTTTATACCGATTTTCTCAATTATTTTTAGAACATTTTTTAATACGTCTTAAGTTCGGTTTTCGTTGACTATTTATTTTTCTTTTGGGGGGTTTTGCGGCTCGGTCTTTGATGAGTTCTATTATTAAATTTATTGACTGTTCCCCAGTCGTTTACTGACACCTTTTTTTCTGACTTGTTTTAGATACATAGGTACTTCGAACAGTTTTTAAATTCGGTTTTCAAGTTTATTTGTCGAATTTTGGACGAGTTTCCAGGTTGGTTTTGAACAAGGTTTTTGTCACGTTTTCTTATCTTCTTACGCCGAGTTTTTAGAAATCGTTATCGATTAGTTCTAGAATTATTTTTCGACTAATTTTCAACTCATTTTTCTACCGTTTTGACGAATTTTTTTGAATAGTTTTTAAATTCTGTTTTCGATTTTTTTTTTTTTTTTGTATTTTTGACTCATTTTATGGTAGTTTTAATGACGTTTTGTCACGTTTTCTTATCTTCTTACGCCGAGCTACTAGGATTCTTTATCGATGAGTTTTTAGAATCATTTGTCTACTAATTTTCAACTCTTTTTTCTAGTTTTTAAATTCGGTTTTCGAGTTTATTTGTCGAATTTTCGATGAGTTTCCTGGTTGGTTTTGGACAAGGTTTTTGACACGTTTCCTTATCTATTAGGCCGAGTTTTTATAAATCGTTGTCGATGAGTTTTTCGAATTATTTTTCGACTACTGTTCAACTCATTTTCCCACCCTTTGTACCCACGTATTTTTAACTTTCTCCATTACGTAGTAAGAGAAAGATATTGGTTTCGTACAAAATTTCGAACTCGAGATTTTAATCAATTCTGATATTACGATGATAGAGGAACTCAAAAAAGTGGGTCGCAAAATTCTGTCCGGTCTGTCCGTCTGTCCGTCTGTCCGTCCTTCCACGGGCCTACAGCCTAAACGGCTTCCCGGATTACGTTCAATCCTCGGATTTGGAGTTTTTGGGCTTACAGCTCGGGAGGTGTTTTTTTTTTTGCAAGGTAACCTCAATATTAATGGTACTTCCCATACAACATTTTCGTACCAGTTTGAATTGATCGAAAACGGCTCTAACGATTTCAACCAAAATTGATATTTAAGCTTAAGTAGGTGAGGTTACCATGACTGCGTACCCAGTTTTTGGCTAAAAATTCGAGCAACGATACTTTTGAAATTTCGACATATCTCAAAAACGGTCTATACGATTGTAGCAAAAATTAATTTCTAAGGTAATGTGGTCATTTATAACTTAATAGCAAGCTAAGTTTTTCTCTATATTATCGAAATAGTAATTTTTTAAAAATATAGTTTTGTCTAGTTAACTTAAAAGCGCAATAACGATTTTGACCAAAATGCAAACTAATTGTCAATTGGATGTTTTCAAAACTATTGTGTCCTTAATTTTCAATTTGAAGCACCGAAAACGCTAATTTTAAAAACTGTTCATATCTCGAAAACCCCATCTTCGATTTCGATAAAATGTCAAAAAGGAAGTATTTCTTTTATCCGGAACAATATCATACAGTCAGTTTTCAGCTTAATAGTTACGCAATAGTATTTTTCCAACTAAACATTGCAATATTTGCAACTTATATTTTTATTTTATATAACTGCCATATGAGATGAATATCCAAAAGAGAATTTTGTTTTCTTTTATCTAGTATCGAGAAAGTTTCGTTCGACCCAGTCGTGCACTTTATTTTTTAAAGTTTTTAGATTCGGTTTTCGTTGACTTTTTATTGAATTTTCAACGAGTTTCCAGGTTGTTTTTGGACAAGGTTTTCGACAGTTTTTTGTCTCTTTTTTACGCCGAGTTCTCAAACACCTTTTATGAATGAGTTTGGTTTGTTTCCGACATTTTTTTTCTCCATTTTTGAGGCGTTTTCCAACTCGTTTTTCCCCGAGATTCTGACGTTTTTTGAGACGTCTTCATATAGGTTTTTAATTCGTTTTCTCGCTTGTTAATCACCTCGATCTTCCACGTCTTTTACATTACATTACATTTTTGTAATGCTCTTTTCAACGAGAATTTTGATTTATTTCTTGGTGCGATTTTCAGAAGTGTCTTTTAGCCTATAGGTTGAGACGATTCACTAATTTTTAACCTCAAACATTAAACAGACCTTGTCTTATTTGTCTCCTGATTCTTGAATGTCAAACGTACGCTATTATCAGTATACCTCCGAACCTAAGCATCGTTGCATATAGAAGGCGCCACCAAAGTTCGCGAGTTTCTTTGGTGGCTTTTCTATTCCCGGTATCCGATGAATCTTTCACATAACGATGCTTTCATCTTGGATACTGCATACTTAAAAATTTATACAGCCAATAATCACAGAGAAGATTGTGGCGCACTCTCGCATAATTGAAGAGGCTATTCCACACGCCATAAAAAGTACTATAATTACGTTTTCATGGTCAGACATTTAAATATTTTCGGTTAATTTCTTTCCCTATTTATCCTTGTCTTGTCGTAGTATTTTTCTTATTTAAAAAAATAAAACCACACGCAAAAGGAACCCGAAAAGGAGCTCACAGATTTGTATGCTAATCCATAATATTATGCCACGCAGCTAGCCTCTTTTCAGCAAATGGACGATGGGAAATGGGATACTTGAGGATTCTTCCGTTTTATATCCTCTTCGCAGGGATAACCTTAACATTGGCGAAGAATAATTATTACCGCTTCGGTGGCATAAACGACCAGTAGTAATGGCACAATTATATGTAGCGGTGAATGTTCTGTGGTTTGTGTTACGATACTAACGATCAAGTTATTAATTTTTATTACTACACCAACAGTGAGCTATAATAGTGTGATTAAGTTTGTCAGTGGTTTTGTGTTAGTCTATTTTGTGGATTATGGGAAGGGAAATAATTTTTTTTCCAACTCGACTGTGGGGTTAAGAAAACTCTATCTCATAGGTACCTATAGGTAGTCTATTGTTTCAGTGGTTAAAATTTAAAGGACTTCATTAGGTTTGGGGTGCATTGTAATTTAGACTTTAAATTGGATATTTTAATAGGACACAAATTGAAAGTGGGTATTCCTTGTTAATAAATTAAGATTTCATGTGCAAAAGGATAAATTTACTTTGAGATAAGAGGTGTAAAACTCACTGAAAAAAACCCTAGTACCGAAAATATCTGCGAGGACGCGAACTTGGGAAGAAGCCCTTCCTGATCAGATGCAAAGAGTGATATGAACTCTATGCTACTTAATAGATCAAGAGGGATTTCCCTGCTCTTTCTCATATGATCGATCATCGATCTCGTCGTTTAATAAAGGGAGAATTTAACCGGTTTTCTAATAAGGTTGCTGATGCCATGGATTTGCTATAAAAGTGCTATAGAAGTCAATCTTACTGTCGGTTACAGCTTCAGAATACCATTACCTAATAAAATACAAAATTTTGGAACACAACTTGAAATTCATAAAAATTGAATCGATTTTACTTGAGAAAGACGAGTTTTCTGAATAAGTAATTTCAGTTTTATCTCTCTAAATTTTAGAGACGACTAAGACTCTTACTTTGGAAGCTCTTCGATTAAGGGCGGAAATAGCTAAACTCTTTTGGTCATCCAACTGCGCAAAATTTGTTACAGTTCTGGCGACTTGCCATACAATTTTAAAACCGTCTTCTTCTTGATGCCAATAGTTGAAAAGTTCCATCAACCGCCAGCAGTGGAAACACCTCCAAAAGCGAATGCAAAAGTGTTTCAAACTCCTCGTGTTCATTACAATTATGTACAATTTATGTCTTGTTGAAAACTTTCGAGTTTGTGTGCACATATTATGCTCTCATCATAACTAACACCGTAGATAAGTTTGTGCAACAAAGTCACAGTTGTGTAGGCGACAATTGAGTGCAGCGCAACCACAGCACCCAAAGTGTACAAACTATTGCCAAACTTGGTCCAATAAACCATCTTTTCATCCCTAATGAGCCGAGATTAAGCTGCGTTAATCTATTGTTTGAAAATGCAATTCAAAAACCACGCGCGCAAAGTTCCTATCTACCACTTCATAACTTATGATTACGACTTAAGCAGTTTCGTCTCCAAAGCTTAGCGTCCTCCAATATTATATACAATTGCAGCATAAAGGATAATTTCATTCTACCCTAAACAAAGGAAAAAAAAAAATACCCTCTCCTGTTCTTCTATAGAATAGCAATTCAAGATAAAAGGGTTGCATTGTTGAAACAAGAAACTTCTCCTGGCACTTCTCAAGCTCGCGAATCGTAAACAAGTTTATTACCCGCTCTTCGTGGTATACTCGCTCTCGCTCCGCTCTAATGTAAAATTTTGTTTACGACCAAAGTTTGGGAATTGTTCCATCATTTTTCTAGATGCGAAATTTTATGGCGGTAATATATCTCCGAAGTGAGTGAGATACACAAAGTTATGTGTCTAGCAATTGGAATTTTTTTGTTAGTTAACAAGCTTTTGTATTTAAACTTGGAAATTGTTATAGAGGATACAAACACACACGCGCGCGCGAACGGAAGCGAAACGAATTCTAAATCATCATTCCTTTGAATTATATACAACCTTTGCATAAACTTCTGCATAATTTATTTGAATCCTTGATTTTTGCTGAGCGCAGTTAGAGAAACTTTTTCGCTAAAACTTTACAAGTAAGTGAAGTAGCTGCAACTTGTTTCGACGTTACCTTGATTTTTCAAAAAAAGAAAAAAAAACAAAAGGTAAAATTCCCGAAAAAAAAATTGAAGAAGTGGATAAAAAAAAAGTTTTCCATTAGCATAAAGACTTCCTTTCGTTGGGGAGGGTGAATTTAAATTCATTCATTTTGAAGTTTTCGAAATCTTTTCTTTCGAGGTCACCAGCACTTTGTGGCAGGAGAGTTGGAAATTATCACACTTTGATCCAACTTTGCACGAAACCACTTCAGCACAGAGGAAACACCTTCAAGAAGTCGCAGTGCAATTAAGTTTCATGCCCAGGTGACAAGGATTGCTTTCGGTTCTTTTATATTTTCTTTATTTTAATGCTAAAGAAACACATTTACCTACTTGAGTGGTGAATTAAAAAATGAAGAGGTCATTTCGGTATAATTTCAACGGAAATGACTCGTCCCCCGAGTGCGGAAACTTTTGGAGTGGATATTTAATAATGCGACCATGAACTCTGATGCTTGAAGTGCTCAACGCTCGTTCACAAAGTTGTAGAAATTCTGCATGGGTAGGCGAGCATGTTGCTCTAATTTTCAGTCATAAATGTTGCGTGACGAAAAATTGAAAGGGAAGTAGGCTAGTGACGAGTATGGAACGGATTTTTCGCCTTTGGTTTCAATTATCCCAGATCGTGGAGGCGAAATAAAAAGTTGCTCGATTTTGAAAGTTATCTTGAAAGGTGACGGATCGGTAGTAGAAGGGGATATAGCTATATTCTGCTCTGGGTGGGCTGCAGGAACTGGATCTGTTGGTTGTGTGAAACATAACAGGTCAGTAAGATTGTTTTAACTAGCAGTACTTCCAATAACCTTCTGGAGCTTAAGTGCCTACTGCCTATTATGGAAGACAACTCAACTTAGTTATGTTGGGTGCCGTGAAATAACGCCGAGAGAAATAACGCCGAATTGGAAAACTCGGCGTTATTGCGCTTTCACAAAGTACAAAGTATATAACAAAGTGAAATAACGCCGAACATTGTTTGTGAAATAAAGCCGAAGCAAATGGGGATCATGACATAATCTCGAATGACAAAAATCTCGAAGGCTAAAAATCTCAATTTGAAAATACAACAAAAAATAAAAGTAGAAAACCTCGCACCCACCCCGTAATCCAACAGTAAACCCAAGCAGGGGGGTTGCAGGGGGGCAGCATGCCCCCCCATACACATTTCATAATTTGCGCAAATTACCATTGTCTCAAAAATTAATATTAATTTAAGAATGCATTTATAAATGCAAAGTGAAATAAGGCCGACTTGGCTTTATTTCACATTAGCAAAGTGAAATAAGACCGAACATTTAAATTCGGTGTTATTTCGCTTTCACAAAGTGAAATAACGCCGAATTTTAGAATTCGGCGTTATTTCACGGCACCGTTATGTTGTCTCCATGACAACTCAACTTTGAGACAACCAAACAATTTTTTTGTATTATGCAAGACAACTCTTTGCAGTTGTCTTTGAAAAATAAATTGCCATCTTTTAGGAGCATATTGAAAATTGAAATCAGCTGATAAATGTCAATTATGTAAATTTATTAGTGGAAATTGAAATCGAACGAAGAAGTAAACGATGGTGGAAACTGGAAAGTAGTTTTGATTCAGTTTTTATTAATTCTATTCTATTAATTCTAATGCCTTTTGGTGTATCTCGACCGCTTTTTTGTTAAGAACATAGTTTTTGTAAATTACTTTTTCGACTTCCCTAATTGTTTTCAGCATATTCGTTTGGTTCTCAGTTTCCGTTTGAGGTGGGCAATTCGCTCTTCTTCAATCTTATTCATCGGTATTTATTTATTAAATATTTACCTATTTATTTATTTATTTATTTCAATCAATCATAGGATCTTCACTTTCACCTTCCGGTTGCACGTTCGATTCTTCGCTTGAATTCTCGTCTTCGAAGAGCTTGCTTGTAGCTGACTGGCTAAAGCCGAAGGTCGAATCAGTTGGGTTAGCCGCACTTTGCAGCTTCATCAACCCTATCACACTGCTCCGATGGACCACCCCCGATTGTTTTCAGGCTTTACTTATTCTTGGCCAGTTTTCTTTTCAAGTTGGCCTTGAAATGTATCCAAACCTGCAAAAACATTTTGTATGTAGAAAAATTCTTATTTCGCATCATTAACGAACCCTTTGCCATTATTTTCCGTTCCTTGAGGGTGGCCCGATACTGTTGAGCACCAAAGCTATTTTTTCCCAATCTTCGTCCAGATTAGGTTGATCTTGTAAAATTCCTATCAACCGATCAAACTACGCTGGTTTTGTGACTTTTAAACTTTTAAAAACACACATTCTATTATCATTTATTATTATTCATACTTACATTTTTTGAAGTTATTACTTCTTTAGGCGCGTTGGGCACTTTTAGATGGGAAGAAATTGATGAATTCGCGTTACCTTTAAAACCCGATAGGTGGCGCGGTTGTCCATTTTCTGAGAAACTCAACCGATCTCAATGAAACTTTGTTTGTGTGCATGGTTGTATGCAGCTAGAAAGATAGGATAGTTTTGGACCCGATAGCTGGCGATGTTGTCGATTTTTTTGAGGAACTCAACCGATCTCAATGAAACTTTTTTTGTGTGCATGGTTGGATGCAGCTAGAACGATTTTTTTTGTCCATCTTTTAATAAAAAAAGTTGATCCTTTTCGTTCGAAAAATGCAACACGAGCATTTTTTTTTTTTAACTAATATTCAAATAAATCAAATCAAATTTAAACTGATGGGTCCAACGCTTTAAGTATTATAATTAAATAATTAAACTAAGCGCACAAACGAGCGCTAAGCAGATTTAAAGTTACTGTTTGAATTACAAACAGTTTGAACACAGTGCGTGATTTGTGCGATTTACATATATAATTTCATCAGTTATCCAACTCCCTAAGGGTTCTTTTTGAATCTGCAATCACTTCCATTCACAAATTACAAATAAATTCCATCTTTGTGTTATGGCGTTAAACCAACCAGAAGTGAATTGATTTCCAATTTGCATAAAGCTTGTGAAAATCGATTTCACTTCTCGAAAAAACACTACCCAGAGGCAATACTTTCTATAGAACCCCAAAGATTCATTTCATTCAATTCGATTACAGCGAATTCCTTTTTTGGTATCGGAGCTATCCAGTGTCCATATATACTCTGTAATCAGTGTTCGATTTCATTTTGTTTAATTTGTTCTTCAGGTGGAATAACAAATAGCCCAGAGGAATAACAATTTAATTTGTCGAGAAGTGTGAAATAATTGAATGCGAAGTTGTTTTCGTTGAAGCGATGCTTATGTAACCTGTCATCTTATACAGTCTCAAATTACAGAACACCTGATGTCGCTGACCGGATCTCACCATTTCACTGTTCATGGACTATTTATTGTTTTGCAGCTATAAGTCATTTATACATTTGTTATTATAGTTTGTAAACCCTATATTGGTCATTAGGTCCAGGACTTGAAACACTTTGCTTTGCAAAACAAGCAATTTCGACAAGTTTTCCAGTCCAACAATCAATGGACGCTCTACTCAGTCTCTGGGGATGTGCTATGCTCTACCAAAGTGTCCAAAAAGTCAATAAACTCTCTGTCGATACTGTGAAATGGCCTTCGATATAAATGGGTATAGCGTGACCGATATTATATCCAATGTTTACTGCTTGTGATATATTGAAGCCACAGAAGGCTGCACAGCAGAAGCATGCTTGTTCGCCATCGTGTGTTTTTTCTAAGGTTAGGAGCGTACATTCGCGAACCTCTCGCGAACGTCTGACAATCATCCGAGAGTATAACTGCCTTGAAAGTACTTTTCAATTAGCCGTTTGGAATCGGAATAAAATTGTAAATTCGTTCCAAAAATTAAATCTCACACCAAACGAATGGTTGTGAGAAGCTAGGCCTAGGGACCTGTTGCGCCAGTGGCGTAGCGAGGGGGGGGGCAAGGGGGGCACAGGCCCCGGGCGGCACTTTGTTAGGGGCGGCAATTAGGAGCTGCCACAATTTTTAAATATATAAATTCTAAAAAACGGATTCTTCAAAGAACTTATTTACAAAAGGCTTAACAGCATTAACACTGCTACACAGTCAGTAATAAGACATTCCTTGTGTTACTTAGCAACAAAACCCAATGAACGCTGCACCCTAGTTAGCAACAAAACTTTATTACATTGCAGATATACTTCTCTCTTGAGTTCGTGTAATTTTGTTTTATTTTGCTCAAACGAAGTGAAGTTTGCAAACACACACAAACATTCTAGTTGGCAATATAAGTTGCAGTCTTATCTTGTTGCCGTGCTCTTTATAAATGAAAATTAATTACACAGGTAGAGGAAGAAAAAAATCTTCAGCGTTTTCTCACATAATGCTTTACTTTTAAATCTTACGAATTTTTACTCAACGCTGTACTTTAATTCGAAAAATTCGTAAAACAGATAGTCGTCGAGAGAATCAGATAATACCAATCCACCGAGCCTCTTACAAATTTTTACAAAACAAATTTCTTGGTGTAAGAATTGAAAAGGGTGTCCGCACCTTACAATTACCAGATGATTTAAAATCTGTTTGGCATAAATGCGTTTTGATTTTTTGAGTATAAAAATGGTATCACAGGATAGGAAAATAAAATTAAATGTTCTCCTCAAAATTATTTTCGAAAGAGGCAACGAATTTCTTCCCCGCTGTAGCAAGGAGCAATCTCCACCATGTAATTCTAAATGCAGTGTTGCTTTTTTCTCTTCTCACATACTCGGATTCATCAAGAAGAAGTTCGATTAATTTTAGAACGCTACTTGGATGTTGTGACTAATTTTCTTAGTATAAATTAGCAAAGTCCTCGAGTTTATCAGACATTTAACGACTTTTCGTACCACTTTTTTGAATATTTAAATTATGTATCTGTTATTTTTCATAGATTACTACAAAAGCGTTCCCCAACTTTTTGGTAAGTGTCTCTCTCTGTGAAATAATTTATTCTCACCAGTTCCATTTTGACAGTCTTTTCCATTTTTACTACCAAAATAAAGTGCACGACTGGGTCGAACGAAACTTTCTCGTTAGAGTAATGGACATAGAATCCCTTATTTCTGAGTAAGTTTAGCAGTTCATTTACTACGATGGACCATAGCAGGGCGATAGAACATCACTCTGGGAGCAACTTTGGAGTTTTAACAGAATCATATTAAGAATACTTATATTATCTTTTATATGTATTTTGGTCAAAATCGTTGGAGCGGTTTTTGTAAAATATACCAGACAAAATAGTACCGAATATTGCAATGTTTAATTTGAAAAATACTATAGCGTAACTATTTAGTTGAAAACCGATTATAAGTTATTGTTCATTGCTTAGTTTTTAAAGTTTTATCAAAATCAAAGATGGGGTTTTCGAGATATGAGCAGTTTTTAAAATTAGCGTTTTCGGTGCTTCGATTTGAAAATTGAGGACACAATAGTTTTGAAAACATCCATTTGACTCTAAGTTTACATTTTGTTCAAAATGGTTATCGTCGTTTTCCGGTAAACTGAAGAAAACTAAATTTTAAAAAAGTGTCGTTTTTTTAAAAAATACGATTATATGGAGAAGAACTGAGTTTGCTATTAAGTTATAAATAGCCACATTACATTAGAAACTAATTTTTGTTTCAATCGTATAGAACGTTTTCGAGACATGTAGATTTTTCAAAAGTACCGTTGTTCGAATTTTTAGCCAAAAACTGGGTACGCAGTCATGATAACCTCACCTACTTAAGCTTAAATATCAATTTTGATTGAAATCGTTAGAACCGTTTTCGATCCAATCAAACTGGTACGAACATTTTATATGGGAAGTACCATTAATATTGAGGTTACCTTGAAAAGAAACTTGGTAAAATGTAGAAATTTGACCAATTTTATTCACATACATACTCGTGTGTGCTGATAAAACTGGTTTGAAAAAACTACTAGAGGGCGGCATAAATTGGGTCTGCCCCGGGCGGCACCAACCCACGCTACGCCACTGTGTTGCGCTAAATTATATATTATATAGCTATAAATTAAAATCAACGAGGATGTCATTTTGGACATTGAAAAAAGTTGTAGGTAGGATTGACAACAAGTCCGTAAAATGTTTGGATACTGAACAGAAAAACTTATTATTGAACAAAATTATGAAGACTGCTACCTAACCCAATTTCTTAAAAAAATGGCCTTTAGAACAAGGTAGCATCCAGCCAAAGAATTGGTAAATAACCACTTTTCTGTTGTAAATTACCATTTCATTCCTTACCAAATTGCAACCATTTAGTCTTGAGTAGTAGTTGGTATTTGCTATTTTTGTTTGTGCGACTGTTCCGGAATCGCATTTCGAATGGAAAAATAGGAAATTCTTAGTCTAAATTTTATAAATTTTGCATTTATCGAAGCTCCTCGACTCAACGAAGCAAAATATGTAGATACAAAGTTTCATTGAGATCGGTTGAGTTTCTCAAAAAAATCGACAACAGCGCCACCTATCGGGTCCAAAACTATCCTATCTTTCTAGCTGCATACAACCATGCACACATACAAAGTTTCATTGGGATCGGTGACGGTGACGGTGACGGTAACGGTGACGTTGATAGTACCATAGTGCCCAACGCGCCTAAAGAAGTAATAACTTCAAAAACATGCTTTATTTCAGCCCATAAATGTATGCAATGATAAAACACAGCTATGCATTTCCGTCACAGCTAGTTGAATGTTTGGAATTACTTCACCAGATTCCAACAACGCGCGCTTAGATGTTTACACATCAAAAACAAACCCGAAACACAAAACAATTGAAATCATGCCAAGATTCACGATATTTGAATGAAAAATTGTTAATAGAAATTGATAAACGGACAGACAGTTTGTAACTTTCACCCCACAACTACTTCCAATGAAGGTGACACGTGCCGCCGGGCACAGCTTGCGTCTACAATTTTATCAACACTTTTCGAGCGAAATAAACTAAAAATTCACTACCTACACATAAAATAATTTCAATGAAAACAGCCTTAGCTTGTCATTTAAATAAATATAAGATAAATACATATAGAATTTGGCTTTTTTTTTTATTTGAGCCTGGGACCCCTCGCTTAGTAGTCCAACACACTAGCCACTAAGCCACTGCGCCTTGCAAATAATTTCACAGAAATCAATACATTACCACACGAATTGATCGCACGTTAATTAGAAAACAACTCCCCCGCACACAGTACAAGTCCTTAACTATTTGCCACCCACTAATGCAGTCCCTTTCGATTTAATGGCAAATTTTATCGTTCACAATAAGTCCATTCGAAGCGACGTCAATGCAAACAAATTACAATTTAATTGGATTTCCCCCGCGAAACCAACGAAAAGAAAAAAAACAGAATGTTAATTAAATAGCACATCCCTACCGATGCGAGCATTCGATACTTTTCCCTCCCCGTATGTAAATACAATCCGCACTAATTCCACTTAATCACATGTTGATATGTAAATAAAGTTTATTCGCTGGCGAAATCAGCTCATTAAAAAATGAGAATTCATCGCTTTATTCACATTTGCTGCAGTCAAGAATTGTTCAAATAAAATAATTGATTTCCCCAAAAGGACAATAGATTTTCTTGCATTCGGCAAATTGACAACCAACCCAACATGGTTGCATGTTGGTTAATTCCACCACTATCCTTGACAGCAGGCGCATCATTGAAATGTAGCAGGATGTAATGCAAATGACTGAATCAAATTCACTTCATCCTGAGGACGTACGTATAGGTACTCACATGTGTTTCGTTTGATCCCGTGCTTAGGGAAATTGCAACGCGCATCAAATATTTAGAAATGTCACACGAATGTGTCATCAAACACAACTGCATTGCTATCACATGACGAATTACTCACGCCGTGCCACCAGTGTCCTTCATTCCTTTCCGCGATCAAAATGCGGGCTTTGTTCAGAGTTGAAACTGAATGCCGCATATGTACGTAAGCACCCGAGCTCAGCTATACTATTCAGCGATATAGAAGTACCTACTCGTGCCAAACAATGCCGTGCTATTGTGCAAGGTTCAGGGCTTTGCTCGTGATTTGGAGCACCATGCCTCACGTTCTTCAGCCGTTCTGTTCCGAATATCCTTTCGATGAATTTGTCATAATAATTCTGCTGCTGCCTGAGAGATGTGCATATGTATATGCACAGCGCAGCTCGTTGGCTATCAATGAAAATTTCAGCTCCGGGCAACATCATTCAACTGTCGTCATCATTTATCATTCTCTGCGATAGCGTTGTGGCGTCTGTCGCGGTCCTCTGTCCTCATAGCGCGTATTAATTTATTCTCATTTGGGGGCAAATACGTGCACCTGTCGATAAGTAATTTGTCAATAGCACAATTACCGCAACAAGTTCGATCAAGCGTTGTGTACGATTGGTGTGCACTTGTGCTGTATCAGTGCGGTTTAATCGGAAATCGATTATTGTGACTTTGGGAACAATGAAACTGTCAATGTCACACGTGTTTAAGAGGCATTTTTTTTCCAGAATCCTGTCAAGCATTTCTATCATGAAGTTGGTTTGAATCCTAAATACTCGTAGGGGTTTATGTTCCCACTGGCAAATTTAGAAGAGGACGAAGCATTTTGTTGGCCATAAAATCGATCTGAAATAATTCATGCCCAAATGGCAATAGTCGTGTTTCCTTCATTCCTTACTCCTTCCAGTACACCACAATTCAATCCGAAATCAATGTCCTTTGAAATAGAAAATACAGCTACAAACCGATTGCCATCGAATATGATAGTTCCATTTAATTCCCATCAGGCCCTGCTTTCATTCGGAATCATCATCTTTTATTCATCTCTGCAACATTCTGTGTTGTTCGAAAGTGGGGAGGGTGAAAAATTTGCAATTATTGTTCCAATGTGCCCTGCACTATCGAACAAAATGTCCTTTAATACCCTGCACGTGAATCGACCTCAAAGCAAATCGCATAAAATTAATATTCAATGAGTCTGGTCTCATTAGCTCAGTGATGTGTAATCGCTTGTTAAATGTGGGCACTAAGTGAGGCAATTTTGCCGCCCCCACAACTATACGCTTTATTGTTGCTCGCTGCTGATTAGAGGTAGGCTTGTGATTGATAATTTATTTGCTCCGCCTCCGTCTATATTACCCAAACTAAGCTGAAATGATGAAACAAGCGTTCGGGTTGTTCTATTTATTCCATCAGCAGCTGTTCTCTCAAGTCAATAAGGACCCATTTTGTATTTGATTTCTTTTTTTTTGCTTTAGCCATCCCAGGTAGGAGTGTGGCATTGCCAATAAGTTTTTGGTTGAAAATATTCTGTATCGCAGAACCGTACCACGTTGGGGATGTAAAAATCACTCAGAACTCACAGTCCATCTCCCATCGGATTGATGCGCCAAAGTGAAACTGATTTCATCCCAAGGTACACATTCCTTTGATAGGGGTACCTCGTGTTTGCTCCCGTCAATCGGGCTCTGCCCCGACGGTGGCTCTGACTGCCTGATCCTGGGTGATATATACGATAGCGTTCTCTTATTTCGCACGGTGGCCGGCAACAGCATTCACGTCCTTAAATGCATGTAATCCTCACTTTGACAACGACAACCGAATGTTATATTTTATTCATTACCACTAGCGATACAACCCAATTATGGTGGTAGCTGCAGTTTCGTGCTGTGAAATTGACTTGTGACCCCATATTCACCTACGGCACTACTTCACTCACTAGCACGGCGGAGCGCTGTTCATATATTCGTTTGACCCATGGGAAATTTGCTTCGAATTAACCATGTGAAAAGGGAATACCAAATGAATATCTGCAATACGCGCATCATTTGATATTAAAATTTTCGAAGCGCATACAAGTCAACACACAGCACATCAGATCACAGCATATTCGATCTGCTGCTCTGGCGGACTTGTATTTGTTCGTGGAACTGGTGTGCCAACTGCCAAGTGAAGGAGATATCAATATCTGAAAAATAAATGAGTCCTTATTGGTAGCTAGTACCTGGTAGTTGCCTTCGAGGAATTGCAAAGCAAAACGGAATGATAACTAAAAAGACAGAAGACAGCTGGATAGTAGACAGAAGTAAGGAGCAGCAGATAGAAGATATGATATGAGAAAAAAAAAACTAAGAATATGGAAAACAGAATACTAAAAACAGAATACTAAAAGCAGAGAATAGGAGACAGAAGACATAACACAGAAGACAAAAGACAAAAGACAAAAGATAAAAGACAAAAGACAAAAAACAAAAGACAAGAGACAAAAGACTAAAGACAAAAGACAAAAGACAAAAGACAAAAGACAAAAGACAAAAGACAAAAGACAAAAGACAAAAGACAAAAGACAAAAGACAAAAGACAAAAGAAAAAAGACAAAAGACAAAAGACAAAAGACAAAAGACAAAAGACAAAAGACAAGAGACAAGAGACAAAAGACAAAAGACAAAAGACAAAAGACAAAAGACAAAAGACAAAAGACAAAAGACAAAAGACAAAAGACAAAAGACAAAAGACAAAAGACAAAAGTTAAAAGACAAGAGACAAAAGACAAAAGACAAAAGACAAAAGACAAAAGACATAACACAGAAGACAAAAGACAAAAGACAAAAGACAAAAGACAAAAGACAAAAGACAAAAGACAAAAGACAAAAGACAAAAGACAAAAGACAAAAGACAAAAGACAAAAGACAAAAGACAAAAGACAAAAGACAAAAGACAAAAGACAAAAGACAAAAGACAAAAGACAAAAGACAAAAGACAAAAGACAAAAGACAAAAGACAAAAGACAAAAGACAAAAGACAAAAGACAAAAGACAAAAGACAAAAGACAAAAGACAAAAGACAAAAGACAAAAGACAAAAGACAAAAGACAAAAGACAAAAGACAAAATACAAAAGACAAAAGATAAAAGATAAAAGGCAAAAGACAAAGGACAAAAGACAAAAGACAAAAGACAAAAGGCAAAAGACTAAAGACTAAAGACTAAAGACTAAAGACTAAAGACTAAAGACTAAAGACAAAGGACAAAAGACAAAAGACAAAAGACAAAGGACAAAGGACAAAGGTCAAAATACAAAAGACAAAAGACAAAAGACAAAAGACAAAAGACAACGGACAATAGACAAAAGACGAAAAGACAAAAGACAAAAGACAAAAGACAAAAGACAAAAGACGAAAGTCAAAAGACAAGAGACAAATGACAAAAGACAAAAGACAAAAGACAAAAGACAAAAGACAAAAGACAACGGACAACGGACAAGAGACAAAATACAAAAGACAAAATACAAAAGACAAAAGACAAAAGACAAAACACAAAAGACAAAAGACCAAAAACAAAAGACAAAGGACAACGGACAAGAGACAAAAGACGAAAAGACAAAAGACAAAAGACAAAAGAAAAAAGTCAAAAGACAAAAGACAAATGACAAAAGCCAGAATACGCGAATATACTATATTGCTCCTTTTTACAAACTTTTGTACAACCTATACCCAGCAAACGCAAAAATCCATTACCAATAATTCCAAGCCACATCTTCAGCATAAACATTACATACCTCTGCAAAAGGGATCTCGGTTCTCCATGAATCATATCGCCTACTTTCAACCTCTGAAACTGAATTCAAAGACACTTCTTGCTAATTTGCAACCCCCTCTTACGTTAATCTGAATAAACTAAATTTAAACCGATAAGCACCACACAAACAAAAAAAAACATCCTTTTCAAGTCCCCTTGACTTACCTACTGCTGGACAAACCAACGAATGGCACTCAACCTCAATGACCAACAAATATCCTTGCCCTTAGCCGGCATTTTTCTATGTAGGAAACCCCTATACAGTCCTTTTCAAATTGCCGCAGAAAATGTCCTGCAATTATGAAATTCCATGAAAGGGATAAATTACCTTGGACAAAGTAAATTTCTCAAGAGCTCAACTGAATGAATGCTCCTTTGATTCGTTTAAAATAAATTCCACTTTATTATTCATAGCGAATAAAAAGCTCGAATGTAGGTCAGTTGGAATCCTTTGATTATGCACTTGAATATTTTGTCCTTAAACTTACCAGTTAAAAGATCCATCCGTGCCTAAAAGGACACAACACACATTCAACCCGTTTGCCAATAAAAAGGGGGGCCAAACGAAAACACCCGAATCGACTATAAAACCTGTCCCACATTTAAACTTGACCGAATTGTGTGCTACGGGAAATCGAATGTTTATTTGTCCTCAGGTCACACACACACGTGATGCGAAACCCGTTTTGAAGCACTTATCTTGATGGAGCAACCCAAATGCCACATGAATGGGAAATTGCAATTGCACAAGCACTTTACCCACAGACGCAGACGCTTTTATTGGTACATTTTTATACATATTTGCTATTGGCTGTTATTATCGTAAGCATATGGTACTTTTAACCTGCAAAATAATACTTGTATGAGCCACAGGAGCGCATATTTTTGATGCGCTTTTTTAAGAGATAAAAGACGACTGTGGTTTGGATGGTGTATCCACCCGATGATTAAGTGTTTTTTCCTCAAATGGAACTCAGTTGGGATTTATTCGTATTTATTCATACTCCCAAGCGTCTTGGACAGGAGTGTTCTATTAAAGTGTTCCCTAACTGTGAAACAGACGACAAGAAACTCAACCTCAATCACATACCTGCCCTTGACACTGTCATCTGTCAGTTCATTGCATTTTAAATAAAATTATGCCATTTCCTGTTTACCACTCAATTAATGTGGCTGTGTGTGTGGTAACAGCTAACAGGTGCCTTGACAGCGGCAAACATATGGAAATGGAAAAATACTGACTGTGAAAAAATCCTTCCTCTCAATAAAAACGATTTTAGAACGCAACTTTCATTCTTAAGCGTAGTACGCAGTTCATACGAAACGAAAAATCCCATACAAAAGTGACACAACGAAATCATGAACGAAAAATTTCGCTCTCCTTTTCGTTTTGCAGTACCCAGCTGATGCGATATGATAGGGGAAAGTGAGTAATTGTAGTAGATTGCTTGGTAAAATTCTCCACTCTGTGAAATTTTGACATTTGTACTGCTGTGTTGTCATCATTTACAAGAGATAGAGATATGGAACCAAAAATAGTAAAACTCAAATATGATGGCCAAAAATGCTCATCTTTTTGTTATTATTTATACACACTTATTCTGATTAAATTGTTCTTAAGGAAATTAAATATTTCTGTGGAATGATTTGCTTTTTATTTTTGTGGAATTGCATAACTAAGAAGTTGATCGGAAAACAGTTTTTTTAACGGAAAAATCCAGAAATTATTTTTCTAGAAAATTTTAAGATAATTTGCAAATTTTTTTTTTTTAAAAAAACTTTATAATTCATAAGCAACATTTGAAGACTAAGATTGAGTTTAACCATCAAGTTTAAGTGTTAAAAAAAGGCAAAGAAATCCACAGGATTATCAAATTTCTCAACACCACAGGCTGGTTTTGAGCTCTTTTAACTTCGTTCATCTCCTTTTCATTTCAGGTTCCGTTAGTTTTGGTTTCAAAACGGCGCTCAATGCGCTACTTGTGATTTTCCCTCGTCGGGAAATACAGCCACCTAAACCAACCAACCAAAAGGCAAAAGAAAATGTTTACGGTTTCGTTTTACGTATAACTATATGTAACTGGGGCCTTATACGAAAAGACTACCTTCGCAATGAAGTAGAAATTTAAGGAGCATAAAAAGCTTCAAACTTTAAAGTAAATAGTCTAAACTAGGACTATTCCCGAATGAAAACTTTAGGGAGCCAACAAAAAGTTAGAGTACCTATCCAAATGAGAGATAAATAGCCAGTGCTGGTTACACTGCTAATTGTGTAGTAGCTAATGGAACTCTCTTTGTCCACTGCCTTTTCGCAGATGTTTCGCTGTTCATTTTGAGACCACCGGAAAATTTCGTTTCGCACCATCTGCATAATACGCTTTAGAAAGATTTGTTTATACACGAAAAGAGTACGTCCGCAATAAAAGGATGCATTTTCATATAAATATAATATATAAGAGCCTAGTCGCCAAACCTTAAAGGGAATAGCGTAAATTTGGATAAATCCCAAATGGCTGTTTTAAATTGGAGATAAAAAGCCAGTACTGGTAACACCGCTGCTTGTACAGCAGCTGATGGAACTCTCCACATATTATTTCCGCAGCCTCTCCGCACACGTTTCGCTGTCCATTTGGAGACCACTGGAAAATTTTATTCCGCAACAGCTGCGTACTAAGCTTAAGAAACAAAAAAACATTTCAAACGCTATATCTCGACACATGATATCTAGCTAAAGTTGTAAAAATTGTAACAGGCTACTGGCGAAAGGTTTTTGGGGGTTAAAATAATTATAGCCGTCACGACATTTTGTAGATTTATTGCTCTTTAGTTGTTGCTCTTTAGTTGAAGCAGTTCAGAGAATCTTCTTTCTTGTGGGACACACGAGTGTGGCTTTCAATGCCACCATCTGCAGTCTTTCATTTGGACCTTTTGTTTTCGAACTTTCAAACATTGTAGGGTAAGTACCCTTCCAATGAATACGAGTATCAGATACCGATCGCAACGTGATCAGTTTGATTGACGGTCATGTAGCTCCCTGCATGTAGCTCATGCGTATTCCAGAAAATAATCTAGAATCGTCCTCCAAAAGGACGATAGACACATCATGCTGATCTGTGAACAACACTAACGAATAATTTATGTCGATTCGATTACAACCTCCCTCGGATTACGAACATTCCCTGTGCGCCAAAAGAGCCAAGTAAACTTTGAGACATTGATAAATGCACTCAACTTAGGTCATCTGTTTCCATCCCTTATCCATCCCCTTTGGCTATTTTGCTCACTAAGCCTTGTTGCTGTCGCTCTCATTCTGTCCTACACTCATTGGAAAAAACTCAACTTCTAATTTGCTCTGGAAGGTATATTCACCCCTCCTCCCCCATCAGCCATTTAGTTGCACCACAAATTGTAATGAGCTTAAAGGATGCAACACAATTGCATAACAAAAACACTTCAGCTCGCACGAGAGGATGCAAATTTAATCAGCACCTAAATCAATGGAAATGAAATAAAGTTTCCCACCGAAGAGAATTTGTTGATTGCGGTTCACCCCATTCTCTTGTAAGTTGTAATGAATGACGTGAATCCTTACCGGCGGCGGATTTATACTCTACATCCCATCTCCATGGCAATAGCGTTTGTATACAAAGCCATAACATACATCTGCAACTGACTTGGAGATTACTTTGAAAGGAATCCACACCGGCAGAACTTAACAAAGGCGATGAACAATTCAATGAAACCCGATGCAATGTCCTTTGACATTCAGCAAACTTTATTGAAACGAAATTTGGAAGTACATTGGTATAGATGTTCCTTAAGGCTATTTAAACATACGATTAAAGATATAAGAATTAAAACAGTTTTTTAGAAGTAGGGTGACGTCAAATTCACTCGTACTCCTTATTCCTTCGATTCGCTAGCTGACCCCTCGAGGTTCTTGGCTGAGTCTTCAGTGGGAAATGGTAAACTCCTAAGACGCGCGACCATCTCCTCGAGACTTTCCGATTCTGGGGCTTTCTTTGAGGTAGCAATGCGTGTTCGTCCTGTGGATGCGCAGAGTTTCGTAGTCGGTTGGGATTTGGCAGGCTCACTTGCAATTGCCTGGCTGAACTGGGGCTTGGTTACTTTCGGAATTGCGCCCTGTGTCTGGGCTATCTGACTGGGGGTGCGGGTGATGACAACTCGTTCGGTGATCTCCTCCGAGACTATGCTACTGCTGGCAACAGTCTTAGGGGTGGGCAATATTGGTCCAGTTAGGGCGTCTGAATTGCTGTCTTTGGATTGTTCTAGGGAAGCCTTGAGATTTCTGTTCTGTTCGCGTTCGCTCAGGTGATCGATCATCTGCGATCCGCGATCGGAGGTGTTTGAGAGTCGACTGAGCAGCTGACGGCCTTCTTCTTCGAGGATCCGTAGCCGCTCCTCCCTGTTGGTTGACATCTTGGCGACATTCTGAAGGCGGTCTTCGATGGTTGTGTTGGGTTTGTTTGTGGAATCCTCGCTCTCTTGGCTGCCGTACTTTTCGTGGAGTGCATCCAGCTTGGAGTTGAAAGTGGTACCGCGTTCTGAGTTTTTGGAGAGTTTTGACAGCAGAAGCCTGCTCTCCTCTTCGAGTCTTTTTAGGCGCTCGGCGCGTTTTGATGTGTATTCTTCCTCCTTTTCCGTAAGGAGCTTCAGATCGTCTTCCTTGCTGGCTGCAGCGCCTTGGGCGCTCTCTTCCACCTCCTCTGGAGGTGCCACTTCTTCCGTGTTACTTTCAAAGCTTCCCTCTCGGCTGAGAGCACGCCTCGAGTGAATCTTTTCCAATGACGATCGCAGGGAATTACCTCTATCTGAGGTGCGTTTGATTCGATTCATTAGTTGGCGGCTTTCTTCCTCCAGACGCCCCAGTCTTTCCGATCGTTTTCTAGTGTACTCCTCCTCGCGCGGGGTTAGGCAACCGCCATCCGACTTTCCGCCGTTGATTTCGGGTGCAGAACTTGCTCGCTTCATGCGCTCACGTGTCTTACTTGCCATATACTCATCAAGCGGCACCGCATACTGTGTCGGAGCGATCTCATCTTGAAAGCGACACAACTGAACCTCCAGTCGCTCACGATTGTCCGAGGTTTGGATAACCGCAGCTATCAGCGATTTACACTGTTCCTCGAGTCGGTGAATTCGCGTGGCTCTGTCACTTTGCTGACTGTCCGGACTACCATCGAGCTCCACCTCCTCCGAATCCACACTGGCACCTCTTATCTTACTCCTGGACCTGCGAGGCCCCTTTTTCAGCCCAGACGAACTGGCCGCTTCGTCATCCAATAACAACAGACTGCCATCAGTGGGCCATGTGATCTTAGGCGGAGCACTGCTCCACCTCATCTCCTCGTCACCGCGATAGCCCGACCTTCCAGGCGATGTGCTTTGCATACGTTTGATCGACTTTTTAACTTCGAAAAATTCAGCCCAGTTCTTAGCGGAAGTGTTCTTTGCTGCAGCATCGTCCTCGTCCGACCCAGGGCCATCACTGTAACCACTTTCGGCCGAGTTGTGAGCGTCTTGCAACTTCCTCTTCGCGAACTCCCTCCGCAAGTCATCACACTGCAGTTGGCTTTCGTCGTTCTTTGCTCGAGCTGCTGCCCACTTGCGACGGCAATACTCCAATTCGTCCTTTAATTCGCTGAGTAGACGTCGCTTCTGTTGTAACTGATAGCGAAGGATCTGCTCCTGGGTGTGTAGTTGACGGTGTTGACGTTGCATCTTGCCAACCAGGTGCCAGGTCTTTTGCAACTCCAAGCTGACTGCACTCAAACGCTTCTCCTGTTCGTTCAAGCGGAACTCCAAGTGGCAGTTGAGGGTCTTCAGGCGATTAGTCTCCTTAACTAGGGACTTCTTCTCCAAGATGAGATCCTGCGAATGGAAAATGATTTGTTACATTAATTTTAATATTACAAAAAATATGTTGGTATTTTATTTTAATTGCATTGACGTCTTTCGCTCTCTTTGTAATCAGGAATAAATCCTTCTAATCAAGTTCGTCAAAATGTTTGTAGGATGAGTACCTAGTCATAATTGCAGATCTTTGACATGAGAGCCACCTTTACCGACTGTCTAAGGAGGGAACCAGCATCTGTTGCCGATACGAAGAAAATTTATTGCAAAGGGGGGGCTCATGCGAAAGCATGCCTTAAGCTGCCATCAAACATTTCCACAGCAAATCTTCAGGGCTTAACCCTTCATCGATTACTACACAGTCTCAAATCCTTCCCTGTTCGCGAGTTGCCTAACAACTGTCCATCAAATTGGGGATTTATAATATCCAATCGAAAGCACTCTCCTCTTCCAGAATAAACTCCTCGCAATTACCCATCTCATCGCAACAAAACTCAACCACTATCTGTTTTGATTTCAAAAGTTCAAAAGCCCTTCACGCGCAATACCCCCGACAAAAAATCCCACCACAAATCACTTCCCCAAAAGAGATTCGATACCCTTTACCCAGTCTAAAGTATCCCATTTCATTGCGGGTACCCACCTTTAGCTTGATATAGGTTTTGCTAACACTCAATTCAGCCTTCGGTCCATTAGGGGTTTCCACAGACTTAAAGCAATCCTCACTCTGGCCATTCTCCTTGAATTGAACTCGCTCGATTTTATGGTGACTCAGGAGCTCCATCAATACTTTCCAAACTTTCGGTAGGTTGCCGATGATTTCTTCTGCCGAAGCAACTTTCGACATAACTTCCGACTGATTGTGGTCGAGATTTTCTTGTTGCTCCTGCTGATGCCGTCTGCCCGGATATGGTGAATCATCATGTAAGGATTCACCGCCCGTTGTGGTTGTTGTGGCAGTGTTGGTGGTTTCACTACCGCCGTCACCGTTGGCCGCTTGTTCAGCACTTCCGTCAGAGGAAATGTCGGCTTCAATAGTTGGCACCCCGCAGACAGTTGGCGATGTGAATAACGATGTAGCGACGGCAGCGGATGGCGATGAAGTATATTGTGTTTCCGTTGCTGCTTCTGTGGTGTGTACATTGGAGCTGCTATAATTATCTTCTACTGCTCGGTTGCGTTGAACTGATTCAGTTTCACTAGCTTGAACGTTCGCCACTGCGGCCTGCTGTACCAGTTCGAACAATAACTTGGGCAGGGTAGCACCGTCGGAGATCGCCTCCTTGGTGGCCATGTCGTTCAGTAGGGTTCGGTTCTCCTCCAGCATTGTAGTGAGACGATCGATATCAAGATTGTTTGTTCCATTAAAACCCATTAGCATTTGGCTGAAAAGCTAAAAAAGGAAAAAGAAAAAAGAAAAGGAATTACTTTCATGGTCCTTGGTAGCGCGGAGAAAAACATTGTTTACCTTATTAACTGCACCCATTTCCTCTTTAAGGGTTTTATTTTCGAATCTATGTTCGCTGCACTGCTCTTTGAGGGCTTTTAACTCATCTGCCATGGTTTCGAGTTCCTTTTGAAGACCACCATTACGCTCCTCTACGCTCTTTGTTCTGGAAAACCAAGAGTAATTACGATTACATTAGGGCGCTGCAAAAGGATGGACGAACAATGCTATGTGTGTGTAATGTTAACTTCTTTGTGAGTCCACTAAGTGAATTCTTTACGAACAATGTTCACGAAATGGATAAGCACACCTAGCCAAAGTTTTCATTTGAAAATTGGAAAACCAAGTTAAAAGGATTTTTGATTTCTGAACATACGATGTTCTTTTCATTTACTTACAAATGGATAGCGTTGAATTCCCGATTTAAAACTTAAAGGGACCTATCTTATTTTAAACAGTCTTTTCCATTCTAAATTTATACACATGTGAAAAATGTTTGGCTTTTGCATATTTCCGAGTTAACACAACCCCTAGATCAGCAGCAACAGATTTGTAACACAATTCATTCATCTTTCCATTTCGTGTTTACATTATAAATATATATTTAAAAAAATCGGCGGTTAAAAATATGTAGACGTGGCAAAGAAACAAACAACAATGTTGCGACACATTCAAACATAAACAATAGCGATATTCAGAATTTATTTATGTAATACGTCAAAGGATTCCTCGAAACAAGTCAGCACTGTAATTTCGTCATCGAAAACTGTACATTACAGGCACAAGCATGCGTTACGCACGATATTGTTATGTTTGGGAAACGAAAACACAAAAAATGTTGTATGAGAACAGAATCTACAAAAAGATAAAAATATTTAATGGAAGTTCTAGAAAGACCGCTTTTAGTCGGAAGTTCTTAGTCTATTTTTAAGATGTCGCGTGTATTTTAAAAGGTTCCAAAAATAGATAATGCCGTTCGCATGTAATAATTTTTGTTTAGCCATTCTCATTGGTGTTTGAGTATTTATCACATCAGAGGGGGAAACAAACGAAACAGTACGCGACATCCAATCTAGTACATTACGTAGATCTTTAGTATTGGTTAGGCAAATGTCTGTGCAGATTTTTAAAAAAGGTTTATAGAGTGGGTCAAGTTGTTTGAATTTCAATTGAATTGCCATCTCCCGAAAGTGTGTATATCCTTCTACTACGATTTCAGAATTTTCGAGCTTGGTACCTACATATACATACGTTCAGGTTCTATCGAATTGCCGACGAGTTTTCGGTCGGAACTTCTGCCGGAATGTCAGCCATTTCACACAAAGCCTGCATTGCCAGAGATTCTCCGATGAGCTTACTAGCGAATAAAAATTACTTTCCGTAAATTCAAACTCGATACAAACTCAAAAGTTGAGCTTCTTACTTTCTTCTCCGAATAAATACGAAAGCAACAAGTTTATTTAAGTTAATGGCACATTTTATAACAACGCATTGTCTTTTCAATTTTATGTGCAACGAACTTAAGCACATTCGCATTTGCCAACTTTCGAATCGCTTTCGAAATTCTTTACCTATTGTTCTATTTTCTGCCGACACGTTTTTCAATTATGACCGCCGTCAAAATATTTTTATCGCATACAGAAACGTAAAAGCCCACTTCCAATCGCGCATAAATCGTGTCGCATGTCTGACATTCAGAATTCAACAAATTTCGAAAAATGCGACGAAAAAAATTAAGTTTCCCATCAATTAAACACCTCATTAATTATTTTAAAGCACATGATTCAGAGTCACGTACTTTCCCAATCGAATAGATACACAAATGCAGTCAGCGATTTATATAAGACAACGACAAAGACTGTCAGCAGACAAAATAGATTGACAGAAGTAGAACTAGAACCTCAAGCCCAAAGTGTTTAGTATCGACCATTACACCTAGGACAAATAGGAACCTATCGGTTTTGTTTTGTTGAAAAGTTTTTTTGTTTTCTTGTTCTATTTTTCATTTTGATTCGCTTGACCTTGCTTGTTTTTGATCCCCACAAAGAATATTTTCACAAATTTGTTCAGCAATTCTTTTTGTACTCACTTTTCCTTCTCCACCTCAAGTTCATCCTTTTTAATTGATATTTGTCGTTGGAGATTCTCTCTCTCTGCTGCCGATACACGAGCCCTCTCTTCGTATAATTGACGTAATGTCCTCATATTGGCTAGTTGTCTATCGTATTCTTGGCGTAAATTGTCTGACATTAATTTTAATTCCCGTTCGGCTAATGAATCTTCGATTTCACGAAGTTTTCCTTTAAGCTATATCCGAAAAAGAAATAAACACAAAATATGGTAAATATTTTTCAATAACATATTTCTAGTCCAAATTAATATATGACAGGAATGACAGATTGTTAACGGTTTGGCGAATGTACAAAATGGAATTAATAATTTTTGTTCGATAAATTTTCTTCATTTTTAGGTCAATCACCTTTTGACTTCGAATGTAATAGTCGTTGTAAAAGATTAATTTATGGACTTAATATTGTCACTCTCTTTAGGGTGTGTTTGAATATTTTTGGTCTTGTCAGATATGTTCACATGTTTTCAAATCATTTTCAGCAAATCTAGAAAACACAATGAAAATTGTCCCTCTAACTTTCTGTAAGCTCTTAAAAAAACAAACGCTTCTAATTCACTCCATTCTGTTTGTCAAAAAACAACAAACAAAGAGAAATTTGTGCTTGTAGTGCGTCATAGCCACAACCTCAGTCGGAGCTGTAGTCGTAAATGACAGTTGCTACAAGTGACCATTTCTAAGCGGCAAAAATACCATTCTAAAGCTTAGTACGCTGCTCGAGCTAAACAAAATTTTATCTAGTCTCCAACTTTTTTCTCCAAACATCAGCTAAAATCTAGCAAAATTTTGACATAGAGAATGCTGTGGATAAATGCCACAAAAAACAGCTGTTCTTTGAAAATAACTTACTTTAAAAATTAAACCCTCTCTATTTAAACCATTTCCGATTCTAGGTGTTTATTAAAAAAATCATCCTCGCTTACTTCTTCCGTTCAACAGAATAAAAGAACACAACTATCTGATAAAATGTAGCTTGAGAAATTGTGGCGCCCCTTTAAATGGGTAATCTATAAATTCTGACAGATACACGATGTTCTCGTAAATTCCGAAACAAAAGTTTATATTTTTTAGCTCGAGCAGCGTACCTACCACTTAGCTAAATGGGTTCGCTTAAATTTAGCTCAGCTAAATTTTGGAGAGAATTTTTTTATGGGAACGAAAATTTAGCGCGAGCAGCGTTTTAAGCCTATGCAAACGTAATGCGAGACGAGCTGGTGCTTTTCTGTGTTTCCAACTGTGTCTTAAAACAATAATACCCTACAATGATAAGAGTAATGGGCACACCGCACACGTCACTTTTCAGAAGTAGGTACGTTTGTTTGAAATTATACATTTTTCATTCTGATTTGTGAATGGAACGAAATTACATAATACAAATTTGGAGGCATATTTTTTAATTATAATTTATTATTAGCAACCGCTTGTCGCTTATATTCTGAGGAAAATTGTTGTTCATGTTATAGAAATAAAAACAGTCATATAAATGTACATACTCGTACATACTTAAAATCTGAAGAAAAATGTGTTTTTTGACTTCTTCAATCCATGATTCTGTGCAAGA
This sequence comes from Cheilosia vernalis, assembly GCA_949126925.1. NCBI lineage: Eukaryota > Metazoa > Arthropoda > Insecta > Diptera > Syrphidae > Cheilosia > Cheilosia vernalis. Next base: position 14,061,460 of record OX421362.1, read on the forward strand.
TAGTGTTGGATAATATGCTGTTAGAATTCTCCAAAATGAACTGTTTGAAATTAAAACTAAGATCTTTGACATATAAATCGTCAACCTTTTAATGCCAATCGAAAAGCATAATTTTTTTCCAAACGATTTCGTAGGAGTAATCCAGCTTAAGCCAGGGTGCGAATACATTTGTATTATGCGTCAGAATCATAACAGGACCGGTGCATATTTCAAGCTTTTGACAGAACTAGTGTATTTACGTTTGTCTATTTTTGGCATTTGTTCATATTGATTGGATGAAATTTGTGCTTTCTAATCACCTTCAGAAATTTCTAAAACTAGATCAAACCGACATGCTCCTTTTACCGTAGTGGTACTGTTGTATTTCAATCGACATCTATCGAATACAATATTTTCTAAAATATGCATGGCATATCTGTGCCAATCTATTTAAAACAATCCACCCAATTAGACTACACACACCCTTGGTATAGTTTATCTGCAAAACTGGGTCAGAAATAGTGCTAAGGTGACATTTAAACGAAAAGTAGGTGCCTTAGTTCATTCGCCTCGAAATCTATTTCGCATGTGTGTAGTTCAAGGTGTCAGGCAACCTTATGTTTTACAAGCACAAAAGTCTTCGAACTTGGCACACGTCAATGAATTGTGTTTGGATATATAAATCAACGCCCTCTCAGCTCACCTGGTTGACTTGTTCCTCCTTCATGGAGATCATTTGTTTGCAGCACGCCACAACTTCCTTCAACGAAACTACCTGCTTCCGAGTAACTCCCAGCTCAGTGTTCAAGGACAAATTATCGGCATTCGCCAGTTGCAGAGCCAGTTGTGCCTCAGCAAGCTGCACCTTCGGGTTTGTACTTCCGGACACAACGTCATCATCGGAAACCTGCTGGGCATATGCCCTATCACTTTCTTCAAGGAGTTTCTTTCTGTTCTCTTCGCAGGCTTGAGCATCTTCCACTTCCGCGGCAGCAACATTTTCAGGACCCCTTGCGCCATCTCTCTCTTCGGCCAATTGCCGTCGTAGCGATTGGATCTCCTCCCGGAGATCGTTCACCGCTGTCTGTCTTGCCATTCGTTTTGCTTTAAGCTCTTCCTTGAATTCCTCTAATGATTGCTCCTTGCGCACGGTAGCATCGATCTCGGCTTCAATTTCGGCACTCTTTTTAAGCACCAAACTCTCACTAACACTTTCACTCACAAGTTCACTAGGGTGTGGAGATTTATTACTCCGAACAGCCCCTCCACTGTGCAATGCACTTTGAATTCTAGCTACAGCTGATGTGCTCGTACTTGGCACACTATCTAACTCATCACTAACTACGTCGAGGAGTAAGTTTTGGTTTTCTATTTCCCACCACCAAGGGTCCTCGGTATCGTGAACAAATTCGTCTTGATTCGTTGAACTGCTGGCCTCTCCTTCGTCCATGGGGAGTGACGATTCAGAACTGCCCATGCTCCTCGTGCCTCAATTGGGTTTTATATCAACACGCACACGTATGTGACGCAGTCAGCTCTTGAACAAAAGCAAATCCAACTGCGACTTGTAATTACCGTTGTTGTCTTCTCGCAATATGCACCACCAGGCGGGCTTGAACAAAGGAGTTCGCCTATGTGTGAATTGTGCTTTATGACGGTGGGTATATGTATGGGGGAGGCTTTTGGTCTTTCTATTGGGCTTTTGCTCTTTTTCTTTTTTTTTTTTTCTTCTTGTTTACATATTATTACCGCGTGTTAACGGCACAAAATTTTTTCGAATTCCGCACTTTTACGCGATTTTTACAAAGAAAATTATTGAAAATGCGAATATTTTGTGTAAGGAAAAAATTTGTTCTTCTCTCTGAAGACTACAAAAAAAAACACACGGTACGAAATCTTTTCTTAAAAACTTAGTGCAACTTGTCGGAAAACTCGTGAAAAACTGATCTATTTTTAAAAATGTTCTCTTGCCGTTGGGTTGTGTTTTGTGGCCACGATTTTTGTTGGCAGTTTTCCGTTCAAGATGAACATTTTTTTTTTTTTTCTTTTTTTTCTTTGTATCCGCTAGATGTTTGTAGGTAAATCCACTAAAATATTTTCGTATCTATACTGTAGGTATCTGGTATATCTGAAGAAAAATCTCTGCGCGCCGAGAGAAAACAATGAAAGAAGAGCGATGCCGCACACTGATCGGAAAGCACTTTTCAAGTTTTTCATCGGCAGACAATGCGCTGCAGCGAATAGCTGAGAATGGCGTCATCGCATGCAGTTTACCTTTGAGTGTGCGAATGCATCAGTAGACTAGTCTTGACCGTTTTTGTAAAATCGACATCTGGCATATGGCATGGCATGGCAGATTTCCGTGTGATTACTTACTGATTCAGGTGGCTAATGCCACTGACCATAGAGTGTGGTACACCTTGAGCTTGAGTTAGTGTGACGTGACTGGGTTAGTCACGAGAATTTAAAATGGTGCACTGCACACTTGCTATTCCTTCACTGGCTGGGTAGTGGATTTTGATGAGACAGCAGATAAGTGATTTACTGCAAAATTGAAGTCGGAAAATTAATTTTTAATCGCGTGATTGAAGAGTAAGTCGTACATATTGTGGACAATTGTCTCTGGGTAATTTAATTAGCTGACTTAGATGGGGCTTGGAATTTTTGAGTCACCAACGTTGTGCACGACGTTGCTGCGATTAATAAGTCACATGAAGCATGAAGCATCACATGTATTCATCACAACGATATACTAGGTCTGTTCCTTTACTTTTAAATCTTACGAATTTTTACGAATTATTACGAATTTTTACTCAATGCCGTTTCTTAACTCGAATAATTCGTAAAAGAGAGCGTCGTCGAGAGAGCAAGATATTACCCCTCCACTGAGAATCTTACGAATTTTTACTCAACAAATTTCTTGGTGTAAGAAATTTGAAGGGCTGTCAGTCACCAAACAATTAACAGCTGATTTAAAATTTCTTGTCATATTTGACATTCTATTGAATTTGTATTGATTTCTTGCGTTCTATTAAAATAGTATCAACAGGTGGCAAAATAAATATTGAATGTTCTCCCCGAATATTCCATCGTATTGAAAATATTCTTTACCACTGCAATTTATGGAATTATTTATCTGTCATTTTTCATAGTTTACTACAAAAGCGTTCCCTAACTTTTTCGTAAGTGTCTCTATCTGTGAGAGAATTTATCCCCACCACTGCCATTTTAATTTTCTTCTTCTTCTTCTTACTACAAAAGTAAGGGAACAGACCTACTGTGTGTTTTTCCAAATTTAGGCCGCGTGTCAAATGATTAAGTTAAATAATCATCTTTGGTGAATTTTTGACATTTCACAACAATTGTGTCCGAACATTTTTCATTATTAAAGCAACTGACGTAGTGCATTGAAAGCCATATGTAGAACTACAACATCAGAGAATGAAAGGGTATAGGTACGTGAAAAAAGATGACATTACAGCTTACAGTGTTCTATTACATTTTTTGTATTCAAATTGAAATAGCTGTCAGTCAATGTTTGTATATACCTATGTGGCAATAAGATGAAGTAGCTTTTGTCGACACAAACCAAATTCGATTCTTTTACATTCAAAGTTAGCTTTCTTTTAGTCCAGGTCCCATTACTCTACAACAATTAAAAACCGTTAAATACGAAGAAAGCTGAACTCAGCTTTAATTTACTTGGAATATGAAATACAATCGATTTAAAAAAACATAAGATAAGCTTGTTTTGTTCACTCAAAATCAAAATTGGCATGAGGTGCTTTAACTTATTGCCACCAGATATATAAAAAGTATGACCAAAATCATACAAAAGTCAGCGAAAGCAAAATATATTGCCAATATCCGGTATTTCACTTGGATAAATATTTAAGAAGCCCAAATGCTTTTGCACTTGTTATTTGAAAATCAAGTTTTGAGGTTAAACTCTATTTATATTGGGCCTTAGCTATAAACATTTTTAGTTTCGACTCTAAATTTAAGTAGTTTACAGTGGCGATATTTTCCATACAAATTTCGCAATTGTGATCTTCCGTAAATTTAAAGTCGAGACTTAAAACGTTTATTGCTAAAGCCCATTGATTTTACAGATTAATTCATTTGATCTTTTGTTCGGACGCTAAACACAATTTTTTTTAAAACTTTTTCGGATTTAACGCAGTTTAGGAGACATTTGCGTGCCAAGCTGGAAAACCATTTCTTTATAAGCTTCGCTAAAACTTGCATCTCTGCTTTTGAAAGAAGTTTCTATTGTAGAACGAAGCACAACGTCGCGAAAGGAACGCGCGGATAGAGTTTCTGTATTTACTGCTAGTTGAATATAGTAACTTCCTTCCACACTGACATTATAAATCCCTTTCGGCCAACGTTTTATTCGAGACAAAACATCCATACTTGGAATGTGCTTACCACCACATCCCGAGAGCATTTTCGATCGTGTAATTCTCAGTCCATTATAAAAGTTTGTTAATTCCGGGCAGTGAACTTCAATGGCGACGTTGTGTTGTACGCGAACGGCCTTATTATATCGAATCATCCCGAACCCATACATTGAAGACTTTCCTCAGTTCCTCAGAAACGACCCAGAGCGTCAACGACGCAGCCAGCTGATGTAAAGTGATTTGAATTTAACAAACAACGGACTCTTAATTGCGTACCCTGTGTGCTGATGTACGCTTTAGCGTTACCCTTTCATGTCTATGTCAACATTTTTAGTTTATCTGTCTCAGGACGAAAATAGCCACAACTCTAGCATTTATAGATTGGAATTTCATACGCAGCTCTATGGGCAATGTGCATCTGCTCCAAATGGCCATAGAACCCCCGACTTGGCGAGACACACCATAATGGAAACACATGTCGGTCATAGACAGAGACAAAATATTTGCGTGTGTGATCGATTTTTTTTTTTAAGGCATGTTTTGGGGCAAAAATACACGTTTAGTCATTATATGTGTACCTACTCTCAAATTCGATGTCAATTTCACAATATCTCATTCCGATTCAGGTGAATTTTGAATATTTTTTCTTTCCCATTTTGAATTTTAAGCGGAGATGTAAATATAAACAAGTGACGTTCTTTCTTAATGGGGATGTTGTTCACAGTTTAGATATAGGTACTAATTGAGTCATCTGAAGACAGGAATCGGAAAGGAATAAATTGCCATGAGACACGAATGCATTTTCGTAAATGATGTTAGACGAAAAGACTCGTTGGTTTGTAAACATTTGTGGTCGATTTATGATGTTGCAAAATCGCATGAGTAATATTTTATTGTTTTGAAATGAGTATACCTACTTTCATATAATATCAAAAAGGAATTCGCTGATGGTATGTAGCGCAAAGGCTTGTTGTGCTCTGGTATTTCCAGTCGTTAAGCAGACGAACCTTCTGTTAGTCATAATAGGAGATCAGAAAAGACTTTTGGATATTTCTTATGTTTTATAAAAGGATGAAGCTTGCGACGGGGAACATGGTCAGATCAAGGCAGTATTTCTGATGAGGGTATACCTACTGAATTCAGTTCAGTATCTTCCGGCTTAACCGTGAAGCAAATGGATTCAACTATCATCAGTAGCAGAGAAAGTTCCCTATTGGATTAGAACACCCACAAGATGGCCGCCATGAATCTGCTACTGTCAAAAAGAAAATGGCCGCGTTCCACTGCCCGCTAGATGAGCAGCGGCATGTCAAACTCCATATAAAAAAAATTGACATTTTACCATTTGCGCTAGTCGTCTAGCACTTTTTGTGAAATATCCCTTTCAGGGAAATTTCTCAATCTAGCGCAAAACTACCCGCTGCTTTGAGAGAAAAAAAAAACAGCTGTCAATGGAAATCGGTCAAACGTCTACAAAATAAAAACAAAAATACGAAGCCGAGCTGCAATTGTGATAAAATTGGTAATAAGGTAAGTAAAATAGCAATTCCGATATTATTATGGTTTCCATAACATGTATCTACCATTTCTTTTTAAATGTAGGTTGGAAATAATTATGCGACACGAAAATATTTATGAAGGAAAGTCATATGTTTTTGATGCCAAGAGTCAAATGTCACTTTGCCGCTGCCGCTGCCGCTGCACGAGCGTTCCTTCATCTGGGATATTTTGTGCTAGAAGACTAGCGGGCAGAGGAACGCGGCCAATGGAAAGCATATCTTTCGATAAGACCGGCAAGCAAATGATGTTGAAGTTGAACACCGAATTTTCTGAAATTTCCAATTCAGCCACTCGATTATGAACACTGCATACGAACTTAACACTTAAACATCTACAAAGCTACAGCCTTTAATTTTTTGTTTTACAAATCCCTATTTTCGTCTCTGATGTTGCGATTGGTGAAGTTTGAAATAGACGTCATAAAAACTTTATAGCGCATTTTGAAATGATGTAAACTTTGAGTTGATCGGCTGATTCATGTTGGTTGTTATTTCTGACAGCTGTGCGCCACAGATGAAGAAATGCTCTAGAAACTTCTACGAATTGGGTGCAAAGATTGGAGCGCATGAATTTTACAAACGAAGTGCTTATTCCTCACATGGTCTAATTAGACCCATGCCCCATTTACAAAAAGAAATTCACCTGCGCCATTCACCCGAAACTTGTGGAGCTGCATTGTGCACTTTACGCCTTTCGTATCCTTAAAAGAGCAACTGGCAACGGCTTGCCACCCTGGAGCAACTTTTCGCACGCAACCATTGAAAGAAGCAACGGAGTAAGTGCTAAAACCATCTAACTAACTTGGCAAACAATTCTTTCTCCTTTTGTGGTGATTTGTATATCTTATCTTGGATAGTATTCTCCACTTTCCTCTAATGTGTACGTAATGCAAATTCCGAGAAATAAATATAAGGTGCACATCTACGCGTGAATGTAACACGCTATTCGAGGATGCATCTACAAAAACTACGAGTATGTACGACTGCTCCTATACTAAAAGTACAAAAGTTGTAACAATAGTGTTGCAGTTGCTTGTAAGGGCACTTTTGATGTTTTATTTTCTTACTTAGCCAACAATGTGCTGAATAATTTATGTACCTTGAGTAATTTATTTTAGGTGAAAGTGCTGTGGGTACCATGCAGTTAGCGGTGGCGGAAAGAAAGCAGCAGAAGAAGTTAGACAGGAATGTGCACTTATGCTGCAGGAGGAGGCGTAATTTCGCTGATTTAGTATCCTGTCGCTCCGAGTCGAGTTTTGATGGAGTTGTTGGCTGTGGAAAAGTAATAGCAGTGCGGCAGATTAAATAGCTTAGTGAGCTTTTTCCTCCACCTGACTTGAATGAAGAAGATATGTATATTGGATTGCTGACAATATAACTTATGAATGGTGATATACGAATCAAGACGAAGTCTGGTGCAGTAAGATGGAAAGCTATTTTTGTATATGAATTTCCGAAAGATTGATAATTTATTGATGCGACGATTTCAATTTTAATTTATCTCTTAAAATGGTTTGTACATAAATATATACGGCCCTAGCGAGGTATCCGTCGGAACGGAAAATTCTCCGATTTTATACGATTCGGAGGATTTTTGCTGCGAGGTATTCTTCGGAACAATTGTTCGGAGAATTGTTCCGACATTTTGCAACGCATATCGGCGAATTACGTTGAAGTGCGATGAAGTGCATTTTCTTGTTTAATTTTTGACAGCTAGGCTCCGATATCCTCCGAGAGAAATTGGTTGCGGAATTTGTTTACGATATCCTCCGAGTACAATGAGTCGTGGAATTTATTCACGATTTGCGGTAAAGTGTTAAATAAATTAATAATAAACAATACAGCAACGAATTTGTTTGTATTTATTGACTAAATTTGTGTTTCCAGTGCAAAATCTAGCGAAAAACCAAGCACCAAACAATACGAGGATGTGAAGTCAATGCCTCATCGCATTTCAATTATATTTTCCGAGAACGGATACCTCGAATGCGATTTGCTGTTCCGACAGAGTATGCGCTGCGGAGAATTTTCCGTTCCGACGGATACCTCGCTAGGGCCGATAATCTTTTTTAGTAATTAGTGTACCTAGTGTAAATTCAAAAAAAAAAATTATTTGATTAAATAACTTAAGACTATAGTATACAGAAAATTTCGTAAAACTAAGCTGGGGAGATACAGATAGGAGATACAATTGGGATTTAATGTTGATGAGTGGAAAAATATAGGACAATTGCCCTTTTAAAATTGTGTGTAAAATTGAGTGATTGGATATAGCTCTAATATGTGGAAATAAGGAGTTCCATAGTCCATCCATAGTGAATGAAAAATAAGCGCGAAGGATTGGGAAAATAGCAACGGTAGGTATGGTATAAGGCTGGTGGTTCATGACGACCGAGTAAATTTAAGCCTGCTTTACCTTCAAACCGCATTTACATCATCACGCACGCGCAATTTTGCAACAAAACCGAAAAGAGAGATCCGTTTATCCGCAGTCAATACTATTAAAGGCGTAAGAATGAGATCACAAATCAGACGCCTATGGTGTCTTGGATGCTCTTTCCATAATTATAGATACGTAAAACGGAAATAGACACAGGTTCCGCTCACCAACATTTCTGCAATTGCTTGAAAAGATTAATATTTCTGATTTGGAACATGTGAAATGAGATTGGTTATTAGTTTCAGTAAAATAAACCAACAATTCATCAATCAGTTACACGAAAAAAATAAATAATTGTCCGTTCATCATTTCCGGAAGCCATATTGTTTTATAGGAATGCGGAATTTTTTTAGTCATCGCTATAAAAATATCAACATGCAGAGCTTTCCTATAATTCCTATCACGCAAACAAGATGGCCGACCTAAATACGTGTCACATTTTTTTGCGTGTTAGGTAATGCTGTCCCTTTCGGTCACACGGCTATTTAGTATTTAGCATCCCTTTAATTTTGCGTGATAGGAATGTGTGACCATGTAAATGCAGCATAATTGACACCATAGGCGTCTGATTTGTGATCTCATTCTTACGCCTTTAATAGTATTGACTGCGGATAAACGGATCTCTCTTTTCGGTTTTGTTGCAAAATTGCGCGTGCGTGATGATGTAAATGCGGTTTTAAGACGAACTTTGACTTATAATTATTTTATGTAAAAAGATACAGTTTCTGGCGTTGATATACTGATGCAAGTCACAAACTAGCCTACTCCTAGTGTGTGCTAATATATGATCGTATATCAACGAATGCCGTGGATGTAACGCACCGCGTCATTGAAGGCTACATACAATTTATGCTGGGATAACGAGTCTAGACTACAATACACCACCTCGGCATACATACATCATAAGGGACAGGACTATAGAGTTGTTATTCATTTTCGTCGTGTTTCCAGTCGAGTGAAATAATCACTAAGCCATAATTTGCGAAGGCATCCATATATACGACCAATGACCAGGTTCGCGCTGGTGTGATTGTAACCATCAGACCGATTACGATTAATTGAATATCCCAGAATAGTGAATGATTCTACAGCTTTGATTTTATGATACGGTTTAGATATAGGTAGATCAGGTTGAAGATTAAGGTTAATTTTTTTGTGCGAAATAGGAATTAGCTGAGATCCTGCAGGACTTAAAATTAAACCATTCACAACTGACCAGGTGTAGATGCGCTTCAGATGTAATTGAGCGTAGTCTGCATACAATTGTACTGTAGCCTGATTACAAACGGATGGTCATTAATAAATTTGAAGTAAAGAATCGGTCCCAATATTGAGCCCTCTAGGGTACACCTTGCTTGATTTTCATTAGGGACGAACAACTTTCACCAGAATTGACCCTTTTCGACCTGTCCTGAAGAAAACTGTTTATCAATTTCACAACCCCATCACTGAAGCCAAAATTGTTCTTAAGCTTCCAACAGAGAATTTTGTGATTCATTTATCAAAGGCCTTCGAGAAACCAAGCAAACAAAGAAATGAAACGAAGTCCCTATCGAAATCTTGGAACAGCTTAACTTGACTGTTGAGAACTCTATAACTTATGGATGGACAGGTGCTGCTTGAAACGTCAAACGAAAACTAGTTGGTGGTCGGTGTGAACGCATCGACGAGTTTTAGTAAAAACGCGGATTTCTGCTCTATGTAAAAAGGTATAACAGAAATGTCGGGAAATGCACAAATTCATTTTTAAATCAAACACACCTCGTTCACATCCACACAGCGATATTCAAGTCGTACCTCTCTGACTTTTGAGTTGCCGGTTATTTTTGACAAATGTTTTTGATTTGTACATAAATTTGTTGTGAAATAAATGATAACAAGTTTTTTGCCAGAAAATGGCAGGAAAAACCTTGCATTTAGAAGGACTTAAAGCATACATAGATCAGCAAAATCCCCTTGGAGCAAAGGAGTACGTCGACAATGTTGTCAACTTCTTTGACTGTCCACTAACCAAAGCGGAACTTGGTAAATACTAAACGGAAACAGTTTTTGGTCCGTGCATTGTTATATTCTAACTTCTTTCCAGATTTGGCCTTTGAAAAACTATTTAACTCAGAATGCAGTACCATTGCATTTCTAAAGAACTCCATTAGAGCCAAAAAACTGTTCCAAGAGAGCAATGTGAACATCTTGACACTATGGAACAACTTGATCACGAAGCACTACACGACGTCAGACTTTGTTCCATATGCCCCTGATATTGTCGAGGTAAGTGAATTGAATTTATGTCCCTTCGATTATATAGCTCAATCTATCTGCAGTGCTGTATTAAATTCATAGCGTCGAGCATCGCTCCATCAGCCAAAGAACGCGAAAGAGCCACTATGGTGCTATATGTTCTCTGCGACAGCAAACTACTCGATGAGCATCTTGTAAGCGTGATATTAGAGCGAGTTCTTAACGTATTCAATCTGAAGAAACCGCCGGAACTATTCGCTTATCAAGTTTTTAAGTTGATGGGCATTATTGCCCGAAAGTATCCGCTTAGCGTTTCGGAAATTCAAGCAAAGCGCATCAGAATCGAGTGCTTTAGTGCCTTAGAATCTACCATGATAAGTCAGAATGAGGTAAGTTGGTTATCAGTTGCATCGTCGGTTTTTTTTTTTTATTAGGAAACTTTCCAGATTCGCTATAAAACTCTCACTGGTGCGATGGAAAGCCTCAAAGACTATCTAACCAACTTTGCGCCCTCTCCCGAAGCAGACCCAGAGATATGCGAACACATATATGCGTGTACAAAAAGACTGTCCAAGCTGCCGGATGATATTAGGCAGAAAAGTGCATTCCGTGCGGCCCTGGACCTATTTACCAATCATTCGACGCTGTTTTCCAAACAGATCTACACTGATTTCAAACACTGGCACGAGTGCTTGGAAAAGTGGCTCGCCTCGAGTATTTATGATGATCGCCGTCGAGGAGTTTATGGGTCTTATGCATTCCACAAAATCATGGCGGAGGAATTGAAGTCAAGCGAAGACAACAGTAAAGAAACGTTACAGTTTCTTTTGACAGCGTTTCGAAGGACTTTGGAGTCGGCGGACTCAAAGCCTCAGGAAACCCGGATAGCAATCAGAGGCTTTGGAACATTGTCTCACTTGTGTAAACGACATTTTCCGGAAATACTTGCAGACATGATCTCACTGGTAGTGCAGAGGTGTGAGTTAATTCTAATGGCTGACGACAACGCAATGAGAGACTTACTCGATCACTTCCCTGACTACATACAAGCGCTGTCGACTGTCGTTAAGGAGGTGCAGGATCCACAGATCTCCGATGTTATGGTTGAGAACCTGCGAAATATTATGATTCGCTTGATACGCGATTTTCATTACCTGCCCACCACCCGTTGTAGTATTGTGGCCCACTCCATATGCAGCGCATTCAATGCGATCTACCTAACAGATGTAACTCTGCTGGAACGGCTCCTCAGTAAGGTAAGTGCAATAAATCTCATGGAAAAGGGCTTTTCAACCTGCACATTGCCCCGCATTATGTTCGTCCTTCTTAATAATTTATTCGTTTCGTTTTAAGGTTATCTTTGAAGGAGTAGTGTGGACGTGCTCTCACAAACACATTTTCGACGCGAACACAGATTGGTCCTACAATGTCGATTGGAAGGACAACATCACTTTCAAGTCATACAGTATTCTATGGCATGCACTCTTAGACGAAGATTCGTTGTCGCGTTCATTTGAAAAATCGCAAATAATCGATCGAATATTTGATCAACTAATGCTAACACTGTTCAGAATTCTGGACAAGCTTGATCTTCGAACACAAAAGCGTGTCTATACTGGGGAAGATGGTAGAGATCAAGAGTTTCACTTCTGTGACCCGAATTTCGACTTGTGCCCCGTGCGTCCCAAAGACTTCCATATTTTCATCAATCTAATCGACTTCTACAGAGACCTCTGGCCGAAATTCCACCGTTTGTACACCCTCAATTGGATCGAAGAGTTTTGTATACGAATGGTAAAATACGCGCTACGGAATCCGCTGGTGAGTGGATTTCTAAAGCTGCTCGAAGTTGGCCTTCACACAGCCGAGTACTTGAAGGTGTTCACTAAAGAACTGGCACCCGAGCTGGAGACTACTCTGTCGCATGCTCTCAAAATAATGATTGTCAAGTGCCAGCGGGTGTCGGGCGAGCTGCAGATCTCAATTATAGAGCTTGTGCTTCAGTATCCTGTCGTGTTCTATAGTAAATGCCTCATTGAGATGATTCCAATCTTTGAAACTGCCTTGGATTTGGGGAAATCTATGGCATGGTTGGCGAACTTGGCAATTGATTGCTTGGAGCAGATTTCTAGCCAATGCGAGAGTGAGGATTTGAACGTGCTCTACGCAAAAGTACTTCCCCTGTTGGATCCATATCTCCAGGGACATTGTAGCGTGGAATATTTGAGTATTCGTCAAGGACGAGGTGGAAACAAACTGCGAAAGCCCGGTGCAGTGCGGAAGCTTAATTTGGAACTACATGATATTCAGGTGAAGATTGTGTCGCTACTGGGAAAGCTGCATCCAGAGGCAGCATCACTGTTGGTTTTGAACTCTGTTAAGTCTGAGAACCTGGTCAAGTGGGACGCACAGAAGTGTGTACACCTAAACTTGAAGTTGCCCGACATAAGCCCGGTTATCTACTTGGATGCACTGGTTCCTCGTATCTGTGACCTGGCTTTAACTTCGACTGATAGGCAGACAAAAATTGCCGCGTGCGAGGTGGTACATGCACTTGTTCTCTATCTGATTGGATCACGTGCTCATCAGGGGCAGACGTGGATAGAGATTTGCAAAAGAATACTGATTCTTGGCTCTGATGGTGATGCAACTGTGCAGCAAATATTCGAACCGCTGCTGATGCAGGTGATGCATTTTATGTCAAAGTACGAGAACCTAGACAAAGGCGTCGAGGAGATAATGGATGCACTGATGGATGGCATATCGAGTAAATCGAACTTTGGCCTGCGTGACTTATCCGCCTCGTGTCTGCGGGAGTTCGTCGAGTGGAGTATAAAACAAACAACACCTCAGCAGCTTGCAGCGTCGCCAGTTAGCATTGAAATCATTTTGGGAAGGCTCAAGATGTATAGCTTTGATTCGGACGCCAATAAAAGAGTAGGCGCAGCGTTGGCTTTCAACAATCTCTACCGACGCCTGCGAGAAGAGGAGGCAATCTGCGACATCTTCTTTGTAGATCTTCTGCACACGTTTTGTGTTAACTTCAAGCTGAGCGAGGAACTCACCACATTGCCACCAAATGATGATATGAACGCGGACTTGGAGATGATATCTGAAGCCTTGGATCATGTTGTAAGGGTTCTCTCCGAGAAGAACTACTTGTTCAACAAGGAATCGAGCAAGCGCCTCGTTCCCAATTCCCTGTGCTCGGGGACTCTTACAGACGTGCTAAAATATCTTGTCGCCGAAACCGGATCAAGGAAGATTTTCTATCGTCGCAAATGTATGAAGCTGGCACAGGTGTTGGCTGCAAAGGTGGACGGGTTTACCAGTCTCCGGATTTTCTTTGGTAAAGGATCAATTCCAGATGACCGCTTGCGTGATATTTGTGAAGGCTCTCCCGATGGCTGCGGAATACGCAATCGACCGGATATCGCTTTTCTGTCACTTTCACACACCGAATCACGGGAAAAAGGACTTTACAACTGGTTGGAGAGCCTGCTTGGTTCACTTGAGTGCTACATTTGGCTGCTTAGAGAAAAAGCAATCACCAGCGGTGCACAATTCTTTGAAGGATCCAACATTCTGCGAGTCATTGCTTACTACTTGGACAACATGTGTTGGGCCGACATGAGTGAAATACTAAGAGTAGTGGATCCCACATCCACCACTACACCTGGGTCTACTGAACTGTCTGAAAATATGGACGTCCTCAAGTGCATAATTTCTATGCATATCATTGATTTTCTCACTGAATTCCTCCTCTCAAGCTGTGCCCTCAAAGAAGGTGTTGACTTTTGGACAACCAACACAAACCGTTCCCTGCGACTCCTGATTCTGCAAATGGTATACGAACCCGAGAAGCTGCATTTAGACTTCCGCTTGGAGAAGATATATAGTCAGCTGGGTACACGTGTTAATAAGTTCTGTCACCAAGTGCGAACTGTCTGTCCCTATAAGCAGTTTTCTACTGAACTCAACCACGACATCATTGACACTCTGGTGACCAAATTAGAAGAACTCTCGCAGAGGATGGCAAACGTGCTAAATGCGCGAGGTATAGTCACAGCGAAAGCCGATAATATGAAAGGAATTCTGCACATCCTGAAGGCAAGTGACTTATTTGAAATTGACGCTTCCACAAGGCAGACTCTGGTGGAAATATGTCAGCTCATTATGAGAACCTCGTTCGATGGCATCAAACGGACAACTTTTGGCAAGGCAGTAGCTGCGACTCATACAGAGAATGTTAAACTATTCGCCAACAGGCTCCTACGAATTGCATTTGCTGTGCAAGATTTCTCAAGCGAATTTGTTGATTTCATGTTGGACGGGACTGAACTACAAACAGCGAGTCTGGACTCGAAGATAAAACATGGTTGCTTGTACTTTGAGGTGTACGAGGGTGTTATTAATCAGGAGGCTTCACTACGGTAAGTTGAATACAAATTTAGATGACCAACTCTTACTAAAAACTGAAGATGATTCTTTCCTTACAGGTTCTTTAAAAAATGCTTCCTTAAATTCCAGGCAGGCACCGAGGAGGAGCAATCTTACCTACTGAGAATACTGTCAGGAGTGCTGGAGCATAAAAGCAAGTCGTCCGCCAGCATTACTCCCGCCGTTAAAAGTATCATCGACTTGTGTGTTCAGAACTTGCCAACACTGATCGAGGCGTTCGCAAACAAAGTGGATGATTTCCACTTCATCGAATATTTGACGGTCCTTGCATCGATTTCGAGCAAGACCGCAATCGCAATAAATCAGCAAGTACCAGTTTTGGGCAAGTGGATAATTTCGAAGCTGCGCTCCTCGCAATTGAATTTGGAAAAGAAGTGCAAAATAATATCACTGCTTCCAATTTTGGTAGATGCAACTGATTACGAGAATGCCGCACTAATGAGCGCACTCGAAAGTCTCCAATGTCGACACTTCCCTCTGCGATCCACAGAGTTCCCCAAGAGTAGCTTAGAGGAGACAGGTCTCAAGTTCGCCTTCATTACGCTGCTGAACGCCCTAGTGACATCCAAGTCGTACGTCGTCCTGGAGTTTCTATTTAAATGCACTGCATCCGATGAAGCGCACTTAGTAGAGGATGTGATTCACAGGGAATTAAAGGCGTTCGTGCTTTGCCTGACCCATGACCAGCAAGTTGAAGTATTAGAGCGGACTTTGACCTCTGTAGTAAACGATGGCTATGAACCTACGATTCGGTTGACGATATTTCGCCGATTCCTAATTGCCATATTCATCAACTGCAGCGAAGAAGCTCTTACAGCCTTCTTGACCAAGAATATAAAACACATAAGTCAGCTGACCGACTCAAACTATAGAGTGGGTACCTCGGGCAGAGCTGTCGAACAGGCGTTGGTCAATCGCATAGTTGGCTATGGACTGATTGAGCACTTCTTTGGAATTGTAGGGAAGGAACTCTACTGGGGGACTACCTGCCCAATTGCAGTTGAATTACTCGGCCAGCCAAAAACTGAGAGTGAGCTGGTTGGAACGTTTACCAAGAAAGCCTTCTACGTGCGAACTGAAGAGTTCCTCACCGAAAACAAGGACACCTACGAACTCTTCAGGAAGTACCAATGCTCAGCGTACTCTGCCCTTTGCTCGCTTGTCAGTAACACTCAGAAGGAACTAAAGTTCTATTCCAAGTTCCTATTTGAAGAGAATGCAAGAAAAAATGAGATTATATGGGCTAGACTGGTGGACTGCACTTCAAACAAACATTACGTCTTCCCTGGGCAAGAGATGGAGGAGCACGCGAAAATAAAGAAACGCTTTATTGCCATTAGGCAGCTTGATGTGGTACCGTCTGCAGCGTTCAGAACAATAATGTCATCGAAGCGCCTTCAGACTCAGAATATCATGGAGTCCAGTCTAAGTCAGGACGTAAGGGGTGTCGATATGACATCGTTCTCAGTTCGTCCGCATGCAGATGCACTGCGGCGACAGGAAATCCGGTCTGCGGAAGTTATGCCAATACGACTGGAAAGTCATGATCTAAACAAACACGAAGTGATGGCTATGCTGTGCGGTGTTATCAAGTTTATGCATAAAAATGAGATCACTCCTATTGTCACAGATTCCAGCATAAAGCGGTCCTATCCGTGGGTGCAGGCCATAGCAAATAGTATTGGCGGTTGTGAAAATCATAACAATATTCGAGTTTTCCTCGCTCAAGTGGTGGACAATTGTTCGGAAGTTTTCAAGCAGTATGCGCATGTTTTGTTCAGGCCCATTCTCAGGATGCTGGCGGATGAGTGCGCCGGTAGTAAATTGAACTTTTTCATCACCGATATGATTTCACTGCTTGTCACTTGGTGTGAGTATTGAAGTGTGTTCTCTGTTTTGCTGTAAATGTAAACCGCTTTCTTCTTGCAGCCTCTCAAAAGCAGCACCAGCCACAAGCTGCCGATGAAGTTACCCTCATTCAAGACCTGTTGAAGTTTGTCATGAAGAACGCTTGGAGCGAGAAAAGGGAAATTCTCAAATTCAATCTAGAAATTGTCCAAACAATGCTGAATGTGTGGAAAGCCATCATCACAGTGCCCAGCAACATGTTGCTCGACATGATCACCCGCAGCCAGCGCAAGGATTCCAACGCCAACGAGTGCGGAATCATTTTCCTGGGAATGATTCTGTCCAATGAGCTGGTTCCCTGGTCCGAAACGAACAAAATTCTCTACATCAAAGCAATTCTTACGAATATTGAAAACGACGCTACAACAATATACCAACCAGCGGCATACGCTTTGGGCGCATCTCTTGCCGCCCTGTCAAAGTCTGGCGATCAGTCTAGCGTGGAGAATCTTCAGGTGGAAATTCTCAACCGCTTGCAGGCGCTCAACAATAAAAAGGACAGGAAAAGTGAAAAGCGGTTCGTGGACATCAGTTTTAACATTTACAAGAGCAGTCCCCAAATAGTTGACCAACTACGCGAGACGATATGTTTTAAGATACCAACCGCTATCGGTGTGACCAAGCGGAACTACCTGGAGATGTTGCTTTCGCGCATCGATTCATTCGAAGAAGACGACGTGTATGCGACAATTATTGGCATCGGAATCAAAGATCTTCTTAAACACTCAGATTATCGTCTGTTGGCCCTGCATATTCTCAATCGGGCACTGCCTCTGCTGAAAACTCACGACCTGCAGACGCTCTTTGAGTTGGTCGAGGAGTCGCTAGAAGTGCAACAAACCGACTGTCGAGACATAGCCTATGAGGTGTGCATCTACGCTGCACAGAACTTCACAACCGAGTTAAGAGAAAAGGCAATCAAGTTGCTCCTCAAAGGTATAAGTGATCCTGATGTCGAGATCCAGAAGCGGATCTACCAATTCTGGTCAAAGGAAGCCGACATGTCGCCAAAGATTATCGAGCGGTTGATCCATTTGCTGCGAAAGTACGCCACCGACGGGGGACAGCATTTTCTTGGCCTCTGCACTCAACTGATACTTGATCCAGCAATCGAAAACGCCGAGTCCAAAAAGCAGATCTTTCAATTCGAAGATGATCGAGACGCTAAGCTGCTAGAGTACCAAATCAATACCAAGTTGCGTAGTCGCACCTCGTACACGCTTCCGCCGCTGTTCGCCGAGAGCCAAATGTCCCGACCGAGTCTTTTTAAAGACACACAGCTTCGCAGCTTGGTTCGAAACACAGATGCAGATAACGTGTTCGCGCCTACACAGGATCCGCAGACATTAACACAGCCCAGGCAAAACTTCACCCTGCAAAGCCAGAACTCGATGCCATTTCAAATTGCAACCCAGGTCTTGGACCGTCGATCACAAAGGGTAGTGTTGGAAAATAAAAGTGGCAGCTCGCCCAAGCAGCTGCGGCGACGATTTCTAAAAGACACGGAGAAGGAAAAGCGGGACACGGTTCTACGAGTCATCACAGTGAGGCAGAAAAACGCCGAACAATCCGCTCAAAAAGCGAAAGAAAACAACGTAGGGCTATATCGCCGATACAGGTTCGGCGACTATCCAGATTTGCTTATCAACAATTTGGCTTTTCTACTGCCGCTTCAAGCTCTGGCCCGCAGAGATCTTCTGGTCGCCAAACAGCTCTTTGTGGCCATATTTAAAGCTATCCTTGAGGCAGAAGAGTCGGAGGCAATGCAGTTTCTCCAGCAAACCGATGAAATTTTCCAGCTGGTCTTGAAGAACTCAACCACTTGTGAGTCGACAATTTTCTCGACATTCCTCGAGGTGAGCTTTCTCAAGCCGAGCGCTTTCAACCTCCCACCCGATCAAGTGGCCAAGATGGCGAAAATTACAAAAAATCTCACCATCGGCGCTCTCTACTTGGAGAACCGGCTGAATGCCGATTGGTACGCGGAAGACGTCGCAGCAACCATGGAACCCCAGCACTGGTTGCAACTGGCCGACATATACAGCTCGCTCAAGGAGTTCGAAGTTGTGTCGGCAATATTCGCGGATAAAATCCGTACAGATCCTCGCTTAGCACAAGCAATAGAATTGCGGGCGAATGGGCGCGCCGATGAAGCCCAATCACTGTTGGTTGAAGTCATCGGGAGAAATGTTCACATTGAACACTACTATGCCTACAATTGCTACTACGAGTGTTTCATTGAGCTAAGCGACTGGTCAAACGTCACCCAAGCCATACACAATGAAATCGACAACGTCGATGAACTCTGGACCGATAATTACAATTTTAACTTCCTGCTGCCCAAGCTTATGCATGCGAGAATACAGTTGTTGCTTGAGGGCGATGCAGGGAGCAGGGATTTTCTCGAAACACTTAAGGAATGGATGTTGGTGCCCGATAAGGCCGAGTACATTAAGGGTGAATTCTGTGAGGAACTGATGATGTTGTGGATAGCTCACAAGGATTTTCGGCAATGTCGAGTTTTGTATGAAAATTATGTAAAGAAGTTCCTACGCGAATGGAGCGTCACTAGTTCACTGTGCACCAAGAACAAATTGGATAACCTGCTGTGCGCACAGAGAGTAGCAGAAATTGATTACTATGCTCAGCTGTTCTTGGATGGTTTCAATGCAGCTCGCTCTCAGCAGCTGTGTAAGAGATGGACCTCGTGTGTTATAGATCCAACGGAATCCTTGCGCTTTTGGAACACTGTCGTTGGCTATAGGAAGTACATTGCTGCGCTTGGGTGTAAAACATTGCAGCAATCGCGAGGTAAGTATTATTTGCATTTTTCGGGAATGAGTGGAAAAGCTTTCGCATATTGGGCTTATAGCCTTTTCACAGCGAGCCAAAAACCGGGTCTACGAAAACAGAAGTTTTCCCCCATACATATTTTAGTTTTCAAAGCGAATCGTTTAAACTCGTTTTCCACGAAAACACCAAGAAAGCGATTTCCAATCGTTGGGTTGTTGGAACAAACACACCTTTTGCAATAATCAGCAAATTCAGCAAAATGGCTGACCGAACAAATGTTGCAACTCACAAGTTAAAACCATTTTCCACAATTAATTGATGGGCTAATATTATTTTCAAATGCACTAAATTCACCACGGAAGTTTGCACCGAAGTTTAACGACTAGTGTCGTTTTCCATTGGTTTCACTCGGGGATCCACTCATTCTGTAGTCCAATGGAACAAGAAAACTGCTTCTGATTGAATCCACAAGAGTATTGGTGAAATGCCAAAAAATAATCTACGGCAGCCGTCAGTTGACTTGTATAAAATACACAAACTACACTTGTGTGAGTGCTTCTTCAGTGGATTCTGACTTCAAATCCAGAAGCGAAATTCTCTCCTCAGAATCACCAGAAGAGTATTTTTTGTGCCAATGGAACGGTTTCAGAAGTGATTTTTTCGATTCCGGACTCTCCCGGACGCTTCTTTTTGCCCAAAGGAAAACGACATAGGTCTCACAGCTGATTGAAACGTCAAACGAAAACTAGTTGGTGGTCGGTGTGAATGCATCGACGAGTTTTCGAGGAAAACACGGTTTTGGGCTTGGTGTGAAAAGCATATTAGCGAACGGCAATGAGAACGGCAAGAAGAATTCGTAATTAGTAAAAATTCGTAAGATTTAAAAGTAGACCTAATATGTGACTGTACGAATAATTAAGAAGTGTGACAGCTTAAGTGCTTGGCTGATCACATCGTAAAACTGCTGCACTATTATGTACAGAGCACAATGAAGTTTGAACTAATTAAAGTAGTTCACATGAAGTGTTTTCGATTTCGAAAGAGCCAAAATACACTAATTTTAAATCGTTTGTTTCCCCGAAGGTGGGGTTCAAAAGGTTTGTTTGACGTGGGCCCTAGTACACACTAGTGGACACTGAGTTAACCCTATGTGTTCGATATAGCACTGAGCTCGTCCTAGTACAGAAAACCTGTGTTTGACATGACTTCTATTCTAGGGCGCCCTAGTTGTGCCCTGAACTGACAGTTATTTTGTCGGGGCAAGAACTCAGTGCTGAGTTGCGCTGTCATTTCGCTTGCTGTTACTCGTTTATTAAAATATCGTTATGAAGATAAATACAATTAATTTGATATTCAAAAGGGAATTGTTTGAAAACAACAACGTTTTTGGACTAAAACTTTATATTATAGGTAGGATGGAATGAAAAAAATCTGGAATCAAAGCTGAATACATTTTTAAATGCATCGCCTATATTGCAATTTGCAAACAGTTTTATCAACTTGTTTGCATTATGGCAAGCACAAGATCAGAATTGAGTTCACTCATTTTTAGCAATAAACAGAAAAATGTGTTATCATCTTGATACTTCGTTCACCAAAGATAAGTATTTTTCAATTTCAAAAACTTCCAGACTTCAGGGCAGCATATTTTGCGTTCGGTATAGTAGCCGAGTTTTCAGGGTTTTTGACAGGTGTGAAAAACAGCTGATACTTCTCAGTGCGCACTAGGGGGCACTAGTGCTAGCCACGTCAAACAAACCCAAAGACAAAGATCCACCCCACTGTTGGAAATAGGCTAACTATTGTTAGTACCTTTCAATTCAAGTACTCAACTATTTGTGCTTTATTTTGAGAATTTGAAATAAATCGAAAACATATGAGGCTATTTCACTTACGATCATATTATTCTCTCCAAAAATTAAACCCAAGTCCATAATATTCAGTCGTAAACATGTCATAGCTTAATCCGATAGAATTTAAACAGCTCTGCGGATACCATTTTAAGTTGACTCGGGGCTAAAACCCAATTTCATAACATTGGCATTTTTTTGTTTTGGAAATAATTAAAACAGAAGCTCAAAAAAATGGATTTCATTTATGAAGTGGGTGGAATGTTGATGTCTTTCTCGTCAGAAGACAAATTTAAGAGCTGATGAAGAATCATTGATTGCTTCCGTCAGTGATTACGATGTCTTGGATTTTTAGAAATATTTCCGCCTAAAATGAAAAACATTTTGGAGGGTAATTTCATAAATAATACCAGGATCCAGGACCCCAATTCTCGAATTCGGCATACATAATTCGTATACGAGCAAATCCGCCTGAAATTTTCGCATACGGAAAAAAATGGTATCTATTCTCAAAGCTGTTCGGGTTTTTTTTTCACCTGTGCGACAATTATATTCACCTTTCGAAAGAGGTAGAATCTTACAGCACGTCAAGTAAACTATTTTTTATAGACTGTTAAAAAAAAAAACAATATACTCGAATTTCAATTGTTTTGCGAATTGGTGTTTTCGATTGACAGAAGAAAGAAATATTTATGTATGTTCGCAGTGCTACTTTGGGCGATATAAGTTCAGCATTTCTTCGATTCTCATTGAAGCAGTTACAGGCGAAATCGAAATATGCCGAACTATCCGAGAGGCCCAAGAATGTTTTTAACGAATTGCACTATTTCCGAACATATTTATTGCAATGCGAACGGATATCATTCAATAAGTGGTTTCATTTAAATTGTTTGATTTATTTTGACTTGTCTTTTATTTTCTCACACACAAATCAAAAAACAATCCATTTTTTTAAGTATCGAACTCATAATTCCGTCGTACGAGATGCAAATACGCATGGAAAACACAGACGAGTAACATTCGAAGAGAAATTCTCGTAGGTATACGGATTTCGAGAATTGCAAATTTCTGGCATCGCATCTGAGATTTTGGCAGATAAACAAACGTATGCGAGAATTTTTGAGAATTGGGGTCCAGAGACAACACTGAGACCACCAACTTCGACCGATTTCCCGTTACTTTGCCTACAAGCTTTATTACGGAAGTGCCTTGATTTGATGCGCTATTATTGATACATAGAAATTCCTATTGACAAATGTCACGAAATTCAAAAATTTCGGCTCACCAACATACTCTCAAAAAATAGGTTCGTTCGTGTACTTTCAGCATAGAAAAATTAAAAATCTCAATTTCAAGATAAGTACCGGACCGTTTTTCTAACAAAAAGTTTGATAAATGTCATTCTGACATTTGACAAGGCTCTCTTTAACTGCAGCATCTACAAAATAATGTCGTTTTCCATTGGGCAAAAAGAAGCGTCCGGGAGAGTCCGGAATCGAAAAAGTCACTTCTGAAACCGTTCCATTGGCACAAAAAATACTCTTCCGGTGATTCTGAGGAGAGAATTTCGCTTCTGGATTTGAAGTCGGAATCCACACAAGAAGCACTCACACAAGAGTTGTTTGTGTATTTTATACAAGTCAACTGACGGCCGCCGTAGATTATTTTTTGGCATTTCACCAATACTCTTGTGGATTCAATCAGAAGCAGTTTTCTTGTTCCACTACAGAATGAGTGGATCGCCGAGTGAAACCAATGGAAAACGACTTTAGGCCCATTTTATTCACTCGAAGTTGAACATAACTTGGGGATTTTTATTTTCAACTTGAGAATTACTTTTATTCACTCAAAGTTGACTCGCTCAACTTTGGATATTCCGAAGTTGAGAAAACCGAAAGTTAATCAACTGTTTGTTTTCTCAACTCCCCGAAATAGTAGACGTTATAGAGCAAACTTGGGATTTTTACGTCAAAAATGTCAGATTTTTGGTTCTCATTTGTACATCGGAGAGAGAGACCGCATGCGGGAGATAAGAGTCGACATTACAATAACACAAAACACATACACAATGCACAAGGAGATGTGTGGAGTGTGGCTGAACGGCATTGTAATGGAGAGGTAGGATAGTACAGACGTAAAGAGCATTCATAATTATTATTCTTTGTGTTTATTGCGTTAAACATTTCTGTGACTGTGCGAACTTCAAATCAAAATATTAATATTTGAAACTTAAACGATGTATCGTTCACACTATTTTTGGGAAGATTGGATATCGTCTGATTCGCGCACCGAAGAAGACGAGCGCAATTTCTGTTTTCCGTTTTATAATGCTTGCAATAACATCTGGAAATGTTTATGATCCTTTATATGGCTTTTTGTTTTGTCATTTGTAGATATTCTTCCTTTTATGACCTTTGCAAAAAGATCTAGAAATATTTATGATCCTTCCTAATAACTTTTTCTTTTAGGTATATTTTGTATTTTATGTTTTATGATGCTTGTAAAAGTATCTGGAAATGTTTATGATCCTTTTTAGTTGCTTTTTGTCTTATCTTTATTGTTGTTTATTTTCGCTAATATTAAGATAAAAACTTTTTGTTGAGAAATTATTTTTAATATAAATATTCTGTGGAAGACATAAACTAAACTATAAAATATGCTGTCACCATAGAGTGGTGCGATCATTACCACATGCATTCCATCCACTGCTTCAATGCAGTTTCGAAATTGCCACAGTTCGTTAAATTTGGTAGCAACAGAATCCCAGGCCTTTTGTGTTTTCTGTGCATTGGGTACATTGAATCAGGTATGGAAATGAATTTACCGAAAATTTGCCCCGATAGATAGGGGAAGCATTTCAGCCGCTCCGACGCTGAAATGCTCGCCACTCAACCCTTCGTCCAAACACGCCGAAGTTTGTGTGTCTATTCATCTTCCTCTCTGCTTTCAAATACGTACGCGGTCAAAATAATCGCAATTGCATCTTTTTGTTGCATTTTTGCATTTTTATTGTTTTATTATTACGTGCTTCTTAATCAAGACTTCACCACCGAATGAAAACAAAAAAAAACTATTAACTGAACATACCTAGCTTAAGATTTAAAAGTAAAAGAACAGACCTATTGTGTGTCATCTGTTACAAATATCCCAGGGATATTTTAGAAACTGCAAGTAGACCAACTTTTGAATTTCAACAGCGGAGTTGAGAATTAAAGTAGTGAATAAAAGCAATTTTCAACTTGCCGCTCAACTCTCTCTTTCAAATCAACTCCGAAGTTGATCAACCTCGGAGTCATCGGCAAGTTGAACGATAGTGAATAAAATGGGCCTTAGTCGGCAGGTTTCATTTTTCAGTAAATCGAAATTCGGCGAGTGGAAAATTACAAAAAGATGAAAAGAGGGGAAAAGGCTTTTCTCAGTACGTGATTGCATTCGCAAAGTTTCTTAGCAAATTTTAAGTAATTTTACGTTAACAAAAAAGTACCCGAACGAACCTAAATATGAACCACTTCCGCTGTTGCTGTCAGCATTCATAGAATTTTATCCGTTAAATTTTAAATTATACGTTACTTGTGGATAGTATTTTTTTTAAGGATTAAGTGTAAGCAAAAGGCTTAAAATATTTATGAAAAATAAACAATGTAGATTGGTTGAGGGAAAAAAAAAACATTTTTAGCAATTTTTCATCAGTTGTTTAAGAAAATTGTACTAATAAAATCAAAGTTAATGATATTCAAAAGCGGCAAATGCACAACCATGTTTGTCCGAATATGTGTCTAGTGGGTTAGGGAACATCTCATATGGATAGTTTTATTAACCGAACAAATTATATTATTCGCCTTTTAAAAGTATATAATAACTAACCAATAGCATTCAGTAACGCAAAAAGATGGTATTCCCGAACTCTATCACAATTATTAAAACGCTTTTATTATTTTACAATAAATTTCAAAAATTATTTCGTCCCTATGCAGCCGTCGAACCGCAACAACGGCTAAAACAATCCATATACAACATGTCTCTGCAACTCTTTAACGCAGCAGAGCATCAGAGAAACTTTGCACTTGCACAAAAAGTCTACGACCGCCTGCAGCCGAACAAGTCGGAAGCGTCTGAAGATCTTACTTTCGAGTTGAGCAGAATAAAGAACATATTCCTGCAGACACACCGCGTTTCCAATCGAATAGAATACATTGATGTTGCTTGGAAGGCGACAACAGATCTGCTTCAGAGTGATGTCTTGCATCTACATCCGGAAGTGCATATAGAGGCACTAGGCTTAAAGTCCACAATAGCCATGAGGGCAATCGATACAATTGATCATCTACCACTCGATGATGATGCCGAGGTGGCTCTGAGAAGAATTGCAAACAACAAATCCAATGACCTTAAGCGTGAATTTCTAAAACTTGCTCTGAAAGCTCTTGAGTTAAGAGTATCAGTTGCGTGTAGCTCACCAGCCATTCCTACAAGCACAACTGCCGCCAGCCTTTTCAGCTTGGCGCAGTTTTCATACGATGTCCTTAGTAGAAATGATAGAGGAAGCTATGTTAACCAGGACTATGAGAAAATCTTCATCCGTTCCGTTTTGAAAGGCATGAAATTTGGTTCAAAGGAGGCCAGGCATCTTTTCCCGTGTGTCCTCCAGTTGCCATCTATCGAGCTCGGGACGTTGCACGATTATTTCAAGGAGAACTCTGGAGATGTTCCCGTGTCGGCTTATCTGTCGTGGATTCCACAGATACTCTCCCGCCTGCAGCTAACTGAGCCGTGCTACTTGGACAATATTGTTCAGAATATCGCCGACAAATACCCAGAGGCGTTGCGATATCCATTTACCGTTTGGCATAAGCAGGCCTTGTTTCAATTAAGCCAGGTAAGGTGCGTTAAGAACTACACAGATCGCCGTGTGATTGGGGAAATTATGGGCGCCTTACATCACAGATTGTGCGATAAATTTGTGAAGAGCTTTAAATACCTAGCTGTACCTGAAGCGTACCTCCTCGCACAGCTTGAAAGCTTTGATGGAGATATACGAAATCATTTGAACATCACAGACGCACAGTTCACCAATTTGACAGAGAAACTTTTAGAGGATGTATATTGCGAGGAAGAGGGACTTCAAGGAGTTGCCTACCGTCGCCTGTTACAGTACAAATCCGATATAGTGCGAGTGAAGGATCTCACATTTTCTGACGACGAGGAGCGGATTCGAAGCATCCTAGCGAACGTTGTGCGAGTACTTCGGAAAAAACTAGAAGAGGTTGAGACCAACGTGAGGTTGGACACCATATGTCCCTGGTTGGCCAACTACCAATGGTGTGGTGAGGACGATTGTATAGAACTACCTGGGCAATACGCGCACTGGAAAATGATCCCACTGGAAAATGATCGCAAAACAATGAAGCATATGAAGATCGTACGGTTTAACAGTAAAATTCGAGTGCTTGTCTCGCAACGAAATCCATTGCGTGTCACTATCCTCGCCAGCAACGGACATAGTTATGACTTCCTCGTCAAACATGGAGAGGACTTGAAGCAGGATCAACGAATTCAGCAAATCATTCAGTTGATGTCGCAAAAACTGCGCGAAGACAAGAGCTGCCAGTCGCACAACCTGTACATTCGAGCCTATCGGGTGGTTCCGATTGACCGTAACTGTGGCATGCTCAGCTGGGTCAGGAACACTGTGTCGCTGCAGGAATTCGTACTGGAATCCTTCAAGCGACACAATCCGAACAGCGAAGAGATAATGAAACAAACAAAAAGAAACTACGAAGAATTTATTGGGCGCCCATCCCAAGCTAAAGCGAATGCTGGTAGTCTATTAGTGTACGGAACGGCTGCCAGCAAATACACCAGGGACCAGTTGATCCAGAACCTTCGGGCACTGGAAAATCGTATAGACTACGATATCGTAAAAAGGGCCCTAATGGATGTTGCGATCTCGCCAGGGAGCTTCTTTGTGTTGCGCAACAATTTCGCAACCACATTGGCGGCCATGAACATAGCTCATTGGATACTCGGTGTCGGCGATCGACATTTGCAGAACACACTTATCAGCATAAGAGACGGTTCGGTTACTGGAATCGATTTTGGGTTCACCTTTGGATCGGGAACACGAGACCAAAAGGTGCCTGAGCTAACGCCGTTCAGACTCACGCCGCATCTTGTAAACGCCATGGCTCCAATGGGCACGTCGGGACTGATCTTCAAGTGCATGGTACATGCGTTGAGAGTGTTTCGCAGTGCAGATCGCATCCTTTTGGCTTGCATGGAGGTATTTATACGTGAGCCCTCTGTCAATTTACTTAATATGGCAAGATATAGAATGAATGAAGGCGAGGAATTGGTTTTGGGGTCATGGGAGCCAAGGGATCGTATCGATATTGCCAGATGCAAGTTGCAGGGATCAAATCCGATGTATCTCTTCGAAAGGGAACTGAGTGCGGGACTCGTATCGAGGTAAGTGAGCAATTTGGAGCAAATCGTTTCACAAAATAGATGTGTTCCTTTTTTTGTGCTAAGCTGATATATATATATTATTGTATCAAACTGATGTCTTGTATTTTACAGTAATCTCGAGTACTTGGGAGGCTATATGAAGATCCTTCGTGGTCATATGCAGTTCAATATACGCTCAAGGCTGCCCAAAGAAAAACTGTCGGTGGAGGAACAGGTAAAGTGTTTAATCGATCAAGCTACCGATCCAGCTGTGCTGGGCATATCGTATGTGGGTTTTGCACCATGGATATAACGGAAGTATCAACTTTTTTTTATTGTTTTTGTGACTTAATAAAGACGGACGGAGTCCAAATTGTTATTTGTAATTGTGCTTACTTTGCGATTGGCGCCCAACGGACGGACTGCTGTGGTTTGATATTGCTTTGCTCAAATTTGTTTGCTCATATCTGCATACGGCATACCTGATGACAATGGAGCGCTTAATACGCTGTTCCCACCAACGTGATTTAGCTAAATCCACTTGATTTAGCTAAATCATCTCATAAATTACGTGATTTACCATACATTTTCGTGATTACTAATTACGTGATTTATGTCGTTTTCCATTGGGCAAAAAGAAGCGACCGGGAGAGTCCGGAATAGAAAAAATCACTTCTGAAACCGTTCCATTGGCACAAAAAATACTCTTCCGGTGATTCTGAGGAGAGAATTTCGTTTCTGGATTTGAAGTCAGAATCCACTGAAGAAGCACTCACACAAGTGCAGTTTGTGTATTTTATACAAGTCAACTGACGGCTGCCGTAGATTATTTTTTGGCATTTCACCAACACTGTTGTGGATTCAATCAGAAGCAGTTTTCTTGTTCCATTGGACTACAGAATGAGTGGATCCCTGAGTGAAACCAATGGAAAACGATATAATACCATGTTCCCACCAACGTGATTTAGCTAAATTCACTTGATTTAGCTAATACCATGTTCCCACCAACGTGATTTAGCTAAATCCACTTGATTTAGCTTAATCATCTAATAAATTACGTGATTTACCATACATTTTCGTGATTACTAATTACGTGATTTAGACGTGTTTAATTTTTAATTACGTATCTGCCATCGCAAATCCACACAAAATAAAATCGAACATACCTGCAGCGGTTTCAATCCAATTCAATGTTATTCAACAAACAAAAAAAAAAACAACACAAATGTCAAAAATATTATCCCAAATTCAATTTTCTTCGTGTTTCGGTGTATTTTGGTATTTTTATTAAGTACAACAATCATAGATTGTTTTATTTTGGGCAGAGGTGTGATGATAACAAAAGAAAAACAACGAAAAAAAACTACCCTCTCCGAAGTGGACGAATTCTTTCTGCTGGATGTCAAACTGAATCACGTAAAATTCGGTGGAGACGCCTTTCGTGATTTATAAATCATATGAGCTAAATCACGTTGGTGGGAACATGGTATAAGACGTGTTTAATTTTTAATTACGTAGCTGTCATCGCAAATCCACACAAAATAAAATCGAACATACCTGCAGCGCTTTCAATTCAATTCAATGTTATTCAACAAAAAAAAAACAACACAAAAAATGTCAAAAATATTATCCCAAATTCAATTTTCTTCGTGTTTCAGTGTATTTTGGTATTTTTATTAAGTACAACAATCATAGATTGTTTTATTTTGGGCAGAGGTGTGATAACAAAAGAAAAACAACGAAAAAAAACTACCCTCTCCGAAGTGGACGAATTCTTTCTGCTGGATGTCAAACTAAATCACGTAAAATTCGGTGGAGACGCCTTTCGTGATTTATAAATCACATGAGCTAAATCACGTTTGTGGGAACATGGTAGGTATAAGAGTGTGCGAGATATTGAACTTCTCTGGGAATACCGAATATGAACTATAACCGGGCGCAAAAAAAAACCATTCTAGTTGCAGACTTGAGAAATTTGAAACGGGACGTCGCCAGCAATATGACAAGTAGAGGAATCCACTCGCCCAGCGTGAGTACCCTTAGTAAATAAGAAAAAAAAAAATGCAAATTCAATCGAATCTCGTAAAATCTCTTAAATTGTATTTCACACGTCTATTTATCTTTCAAACACCATAACACTCAATCTAAATGTAATTCATTTTAAATCTAGCATTGATATTCACGGAACTAAGTTCCGTCACCAAGTATTTATACGAGAACGGCAGCTCTATGCTGCCAACCGCTGAGCCGTCTCCACACAGCCTGCAGGTATCGGGTGTTGTTTCAAGTCCTCGTTCTGATCGTTTAATCACCTGCTTCATCGGAGCTAATATGCTGCCACACCTGTCACACGCCAGCGCATATGACTTGTCCGAATTATGAAACAGACGATCTTGCAGTAGATATGCGCAGCCATGTGATATCAGCGCATCACGTTCCATCTCACCGAATCGAACACCACCACCACGCTTACGACCTTTGATGGGTTGCTGTGTTATTGCATCGACGGGTCCGGTGGAACGAACTTGCCACTTATCGAACACCATGTGCCGCAAACGTTGATAGTGCACAATACCAAAGAAAATGTCGGCCGTCATTTCGCGTCCATCGATTCCACTGTACAATCGTTCAGTGCCGTAGTAGTTGTAGCCACCCATCTCCAGCAGTTTACCAAAGTAATCAATAGCCGTGTGTTTTTCTGTGAATCGAAAGGGTGTCGCATCGTGTACGAGGCCATGCAAGGCGGCACTCTTCCCCGCCATTGTTTCGACCATCATAGCGATTGTCATACGAGAGGGGAAACCGTGCGGATTGAATACAATGTCTGGGATTAGACCAGTCTCAGAGAAGGGCAAATCTTCCGCGGGGTACTTTTGCGAGCAGATACCCTTCTGGCCGGCACGAGATGCAAACTTGTCGCCTATATTCGGTGGACGTGGAATACGCATTGTGATACAAACGGTGCGTGGTGCATTGGTTTTGAAACTGCCACAGTAACGAACGCTGTCTACGATGCAGTCTTCCTTTTCTTCGCTGCGGCAGACTTGGTATTTGCATTCTTCGGTATCATAGTAACTAAAACGAAATAAAACTTTTTATTAGACAAAGAAAGTTAATAGAGATTGGGCGTAAGATTTCGAATGGAGTTTTATTAAAAGCGGATTTGATTGGAAGAGATTTCTTAGCAGCTCGCTGACTCTCAATCATCGCTCAAGAGACAGAATGATCGAGTGCGTATAGTTACCACACGAAAAGAGCTACAGACAGACTAAGACTCACCAGTACAAGGTCGACTTATAGCTAAGTTGTGTTCCGGCTTGTGGCAATCCATCGTTGTCGATATACTTGGCCAACTCGGGATTGTGCGGATCTCGCGCAAAATAACTAGTTCCTGTCAGTTCTACAAACTTTGATTTATAGATACTTCCGTAAGCGAAGCCCCTCTCATGGGCGGACTTGTTGATGATCATAGCATCTTCCATGTCGTAGCCAGTATAAGAGATAACAGCAACAACTGCGTTGGTTCCCATTGCAAAGTCGTCGAGTCCAATGTTATCATGATGCACGGGTCGGAAAAGAGGCGTTCCCGGCGTTTGCAAACGGTACAATTTGTTGGCCGCTTGTTTTGTCCAGTTGAGACATGGTGTGCCCATGGTCTGCTTACCCATCTGGCACTGGTACATGTTCCTACGAAAACGAAATAAAACGCTCTACATGTCTATCCACCACAAACTATGGCAAATCAACCTACCTAGGTGACTGGTTCAAGTCAGGCATTGGAATTAAGTTCGCCAGGTTGCTAAGGAAGTCTGTTTTGGCTAGCTCCATGTGTGTGGTGACTCCTGGATATGCTTCCTTCTCATCGATGGCAATTTCCATGTAAACTTGTTCCAGCGAGCCAATGAATTCGATTTTTCCCAGTGCCAAATTCTTAACCGGTCGCATCATTCGTGCAGGGCCAACAAACAGAAAGAGCCCTGGAAATTGTCCCCTGTTCTTTGGTGGAATGTATGCAACTTCCATCATTTCTGGAACAGTGCCTTCGATTTTGAGGTATCGCAGCTTTTCGACGACTTTGGATGCGTCCACTTGACGAATGTAGCCAATGTGTTTGCCCTCGAGAAAGACAACTAGGAGCTTTGCTGAGGAATCAAAGCATGGCGAATGAAGAGGAATCATACCGATATCGACGAGAACTTTGGGAACCGCCTACAAAGAGATAAATGAGCTCTATACGTCATATAACTAAAAACCTTACCTCAACCAATTCTACTGCGGGTGTCATTGAAATCTTACAAGTGACAGTCAAGTGATTTAACAAACCACAGGGCGTACCATCGGGTGTGTGCACTGGACAAATAAATCCCCAAGCATCGGGCAAAAGCTGACGTGCTTCTGTAGTCCTCATTGTCGTGAAGTAGGAACCACGATGCACTGCACGAAAATGAGACATGAACCGCATGCGATTGATGTTCTCAGCCATCACTACCAAGCCACTGTTCTGCATGAGACCTAATCCTGAACGTGAGGACGCATTGCCAGTCGCCAAAAACGATTCCATTGCTTTCGATACTCCACCCGCTTGACGAAGGCAAGATTGCAGAGTTGTGGCGTTAATTAGCACACTCGGATTGTCGGCCTTTTTGAGGATGAATTTCCTGGCATAAAACAGCCACAAATCAATGCGATCAGCAAGATACTTCTGATACAAGTGCCCTGAAAGCAGAACCTCTTGCATCATTACCGAATCGACATTTTCAATTTTATAATTCCCCTGAACACATTGAAAGAGCTTTTGCACCATGAACACAAGCATGTTGAACTTGTCCTCGAAGGTGTCCAAGTGAATGAGGATACGTTCGTTGAGAATGAACTCAGTGACCTGTGCAGCTGTTGCCCACTCGGGTAATTCGTTGAATTTGCTGCGAAAAATTTCGCCTAAATAATCCTTGCAATCGCGATGCGTATGCAGACCTTCAGAATGCACTCCTCTTAGCATGGTTTGAACACATGACAAGTAGTACTGATCGTCTTCGTAGCCCCGAACGAGGCTTTTATAGATCTCCTCATCGGTATAGTCTACTAGACACTTTAGAATCAAACATACTGGCACGTAGAGCATTGATTTCATTTGCGAGAACATCAGCTTTGCCGTACCGTTGTTAAGATAATGCAGAACATTGTTGAATGACATTTCGTCACGTCTCACAGTGCGAATAAGAATGCCAACATCTGAAAATCCTTGTCCACGATCTTTCCAAGTTGAGCGCTTGACTGTAATCGGGAAATTCCTCCGCGACATAAGGAGCATACGAATGATTTTCTCATTACCCTTAACCACAAAGTGTCCACCCCAATCGGAGTCGTGTTCGCCGTGCTTTACCATCTCCTTTGGTTTCAAGTTTCCCAGATTACAGGCATTCGACTTGAGCATGATTGGAATTTCTCCTATATCGACGTCAATTGGGCTATTCTCCATCCCATTCACTGTCCAACCAACCCGAATGCTGCACATTCCACTGTAAGACTGGTGTCGTTGTCGTGATTCACTTGGAAAGATCTTGCGTTCTCTAACTTCGATAAAGTCCAGTGGAACTTTGGGCTTCGCTATCGTTATATCCTCGATGAAGAGGGAGATTTTCTCACCAGCTCTTGTTTGAAAATGCACCGGAATTATGTGTGCGGCACATTTCTTTAGGCCAAAACGAAGCATTTCGTTGAACGAGTCTACATGCGGTGCACCCAAGTTCGCCAAGTGCTGTAACATGACACCAATCAGCAATTGTAACATATTAATGAATGAATGTTATTACCTCATTCAATTCGGGTGGGCATTCCTTAAATTCCGGCCGGGAATTTGTTAGAGTAGGATACGTTTTCATGGTTTTTCTTTTTAGTTTTTAAATGAATTTTTCACTTTTCAAAAGAAACTTCGCATTTGTTAACTGATACCTGTCAAATATGACAAGCACGTGTTGGATTTTTTCAACGAGATTCGATTTTATGTGGATGGAATAATTAAGGGCGCGATGGCATTTCCGAAAAAGATGATTCGTATCATTCGTATTTTATGTCGTTTTGGGACAGAAAAAGCGTCATAGCAATTTTTGATAGCCATAGCAATTTTTCTGCTCTCGAAATCAGCTGCTGGCTGTCTGATTTTATGTTCTCTTGAAAAAATAAGATGTTCAGTGTGCAGAAATGGTAGAAAAATCAAAAAATCAATATGGGAAATACATTTTATGGGATCTTTGAACGAACTGAGATGATTTTACTAATGTCGTTTTCGATTTGGCAAAAGATCAATTTTTTTTTTGATCGAGATTGCTTTTCATGTTCGATTTGCCACAAAAATCAATCTTTTTTTTGATCTCAGATCACTTTTGAGAAATCTCAATTTTTCCTCAGATTTTACACATACTTTCACTAACACCAATGATTATGACACACAGCGTCGGTTACGAATTGTTTATCGTTGGAAGGGTTGCTTTTTTAACTGAATTATTTATGTTACGCATATGGGATCGAGTTTTTATATTAAATTATTTCGAAATGCAGTACTATAAATGTGTGGAAATCAATTAAAATGGATTTCGAGTGCAAGTGCAAAAATGTTTTATTTTGCCGCCAACTCAATACACACACATACCAATATAATTCAGATTTCATGTTCGTTTTGGCAGCAGAAATCTGAAATCTCAGATCAAAATCTGAAAAGCCAAATCGAAAACGACATAACTAAATGCTTTCCTTGCCCACAAGCTTCCTAAAAGGCTTTGGTCAACAGATTTGAGATCGGAAATAAGAAATAAAAAGTATCACATCAAATCAAATATCACATCACACTAGAAGCATATATACATAATCCAGATTTGAGATACTGGCTCCTAGAACGATCAATCGAAACGCTGTTACAGCTGGCACAGCGAAAGTTCGAAATAGGTTCGAAGGTTAAGGTGAATGCACTCATTCTTGACTGTTGATTGCTGCCAGTTTCAGCAGCGGTTTTTTTTAAATCCGTTTATGAAGCCTCTACCCAGGAATCGAGCAAAATTACATTTTGTTTCGCTCAATGATAAATTATTACTGGAGCGATTGAATTGAAACAGAATTCATTTGAAAGAACAATTTCCTCTTTAAAAGCGTCGGAAGAGGTTTTTAAGAAAGCATCTCAGTTATATTTTATTAAAAGAATTCCCATATGTGTTTGGGAAAGTTTGCATAAATATATTTCCAAACCATGATAATACGGAGTACGATACATCGGAGATCACTACCTCAGCTAAAAGGTAATATCCAAAACACCAATAGCTTCAAGACAGATCTTAAAATATTATACTGGTTTGCAAAATAGAGGTGTTTAAAAACAAACAATATTTTTAAATATTAAACTGCGTTTTTCATGTGAATATTGATGCACGTATGTTTCAATTTTTTTCTCAGAACTATAAAGTATCATCGAGACTCACCACCTATTTATCGACTTCAAAGCCGCATATGATAGCATTCATCGTCAGGAGCTCTATATGGCGATGGCCGAATTCGGGATACCGGCAAAACTGATCCAACTGTGTCGCGTAACGCTGGAGAACACGCGCTGCTACGTGCAATTTGGAAGTAGCTCCTCCGAACTATTCCAAACATGCACCGGATTTCGGCAAGGAGATGCGCTATCATGTGACTTCTTCAATCTTGTGCTGGAGCAGATAGTGCGCAGGGCAGGTGTCAACACGGAAGGCACTATCTTCAACAGATCCGTTCAGCTACTGGGGTATGCGGACGATATCGACATCATCGGTCGCTCCCAGCGTGCCGTGACTGAGGCTTTTACGGCGATTGAGGAACAGGCGAAGTTTGTTGGCCTTGAAGTAAACGAGGACAAGACCAAGTATTTGCTATCAACAAACAAAAACGCATCTGTCCACCGCCTAGGACAAAACGTCACTATTGATAGCAACAATTTCGAGGTAGTTAAGGAGTTTATCTACCTCGGTGTAAATATGAACTCCACGAATGACACCCTAGTGGAGATCAGGCGAAGAATTACCCTAGGAAACCGCTGCTACTTCGGTTTGGCAAAACAATTGGGTTCAAAACTCCTAACTCGAAGGACGAAATGTATGCTCTACAAAACACTCATCCTGCCAGTTCTGCTTTATGGCGCCGAGTGCTGGACGATAAGCAGGAAGGGAGAGCTGATATTGGGCTCCTTTGAAAGAAAAATTCTTCGTCGGATTTTTGGTCCTGTGTGCGAGGAGGGCGAATGGAGGAGAAGATACAACCGCGAACTCTATGAGCTGTACCAAGATGTGGATGTAGTCCAAAAAGCACAAACACGTCGACTACATTGGCTCGGCCACATCGAGCGAATGGACGACAATGCTCCAGCTAAGAGGATCTTTGAATCTCAGCCCCCAGGTTCGAGGCGACAAGGAAGACCGAACCTCCGTTTTAAAGACCAAGCCATCGCGGATGCCAGAGCGCTTGGTCTGGCAAACTGGAAGCAGCGTGCCCGGGACCGCAGAGGATGGAAGGCTGCAGTGTCTCAGGCAGAGACTCTTCACGGGTCGGGAGCCCGTTAAGTATAAAGTATCATATAAGCAGCAACAGCTGCAATAAAAACTCAAATTTATTTACTTGTATTTTGTCACAAAATACCGAGTTTAAGTTAAATATTTAAAAAAAAAAAAAAATTCTGTACGTTAGGTACTTAGTTTATGCACTTTCGCAGAAATTCTCGGTGTCTTGACATCTGCACTTCCGATTTGTCCATCTTCAGCTGGGTATAGGTACCTGCGTAATTTTATCGCGTTTTCCACTGCTTGCGGACTTGCGGTTGCAAATTGGTAAATCATCGATATTAGGAGTCTGTGTCGAGTTTGCGCACCCAGTCAGAAAGTGGTTCGGGGTTAATGGTTCGTCTCCATCCGAACTCACTGGCATTTCCGTCAGAGGTCTAGAGTTTACAATATTTTCGGCCTCGACCAACAGGCTGTGAATGGTCTCAACTCTTGGTGCCTCTTCATGTAATATTTTGCACTTTTGCTGGATTTCTGGGTAGAGGCCTCTTAAACACATCAACAAATAACGAAACAACTCAGATAATTATTTAATAATGATTCCCTTTATTTCAATTAAAATTGTATTTATAATCGCTTTCAAGTAATGTTGTGTTTGTGTATATAATTACATCCTCTTGTCTGTTATACAATTTGACAGATGCTAAAATGCCTGTCAATCTCTTTCTTCTGGTTCACCCGGATTTAAACATGCTCACTATTGTATGGTGATCGCGTTTCAATAATCAAAATTCTATATGCAATGTATGTTTATGTCAAAAACCATCTTTCTTTTACGCATTTAATTACAATATGTATATTTACTTATGGATACTTTTTGTTTCGTTTTGAATAATATTTAACATATTAAATTTATAATTTTTTGTTGTCGAAGAGGAGGAGACGAAAGCGACAGATCATAGTTATAATACTAATCAATTAAATTGCCGTCTTTTTTTTTGTTTGTTTTCTTTTATTTTGTCTACACGACGAATACATATACAGTGTACAATGTAATAACATGTACTCCTAATGATTATTGTATTTTTTTTTTAAATATGTATGTAGTTTTCGTTTGCAAAAAAAAAAAAAATGTTATAATAATAATAATAATAAAATAAACAACTTATAGTTTGCTTACAAGTAACGATCAACGATTTTGTTTCATTTTAATAAATCTATTGCAGTGAGTAATACAATAATAATTATTAAAAGTAATTAGCGTGAAATAATACATAAATAGTGTCTACTAATATGTATACTCTCTAATTTTTTTTATAATTATGAAATTTTGTTCAACAAGAATGAGATGTTTTTTTTTATTGTTTAATTTATATATATATATAACTTTTGTGTTTAATATTAATTTTTTTCTTTAATATATTTTATCAATATAACATAACGTATTGTTTCTTTTTTCTGCTACAACGTTTATTCCTAAATATATTTATTTATATGGTAAATTATTTATTTATATTGTTTCAATATCATTTTTTTCATCAGTTATACTTCTGAGATTTTATATCATACCTTCATTTTGAATTTTATTATCTAGTTTCTAGTAGAATCATAAATTCCTATTTAAAGTGAATTTTTACGAAATATCGTGTTTTTTTAGGAAAAGAAATCGAATTTAGCTTCTGCCTTTTGTTTGTATGTGACCATGAATCTGTGGAAAATATGGCTTGTAGAAGAGTGCTGTATATTAATTAGAGAGGGGAAAACGATACATTTCCTTAGCATTTTGCTGGGTTCGAGAGAAACTTTTAAAATACTTTTTTTGAAACTTGAGTTTTAATGTAATAGTACTGCTTAGAATTGGTCAGCGAGTAGGTCGCATATTTCGCGGGTAACGGTGTCCTTGCTGGCTCTGATGGTTAACCGGAACATCTGTGAAAGAAAGTTAGTAGGTTAGAGATGAATTCACGAAATTAACTAGTTATTCTTAGTTGTAGAGTAGAGTTTCAGTAGTGTTAGGAGGTTAAGAATGTTGAAGGGCGTGGACCGGATGCGGATTATGTGGTTATCATAGTACAGGAGGAATATTTTAACACCGTAAGAGGGGTAATGGAGTTTGTTTTGCAGACGAATAGCAATACAAAACAGAAACAGAAAGATTCCAAAACCAGCCAACCTTTGAGCTATGAAATTGTCCCTTACAGACAGCGCGTTTGTTGGCATAATTCTAGACAGAAAATAAAACTAACATATTCATGGCGGTTGTAATGCAATCAACTTAACCCTCTAATGCCTCCGGCCGCCTCTAGGCAGGGTGTACCTTATGCGTCATAAGTCATATCATAACTCGTGTAGATACATTCAATTTTTTAAAAATGCACAGCCTACTTATAGCCAATATGCCGTTCTATGAATTTGTATGTCTCCAGTCTATTTCATGTGTTCCGTTTGCAAATTATATTAGTTCGAATGCAAAGTTGACCACTTAAGCACGCAAATAAATATTTTTTTTCAAATACGACTATCAGTAATAAAAAAAATATATTAATTTTCATCAGGGAGAGTTGAAAAAAATATCAGTGAGTAGGTAAGTGTTTACTACATTATAATAAAAAAGGTTTAGGGTCTTCATTTATTTGCATTTATAAAATAGGTCGGTTTGCTTGCGCCCGTCTAGAGGCGGGCAAAGGCAGTTACTTACTTACTTAGGTGGCGCTACAGTTCGGGGTGAACCAGGGCCTCAACCAACAAGCCTCTCCAGCTGGCCCGGTCCTTAGCCAACTGCCTCCAGTTGCGCACTCAAAGTTGGTTGAGGTCGTTTTCTACTTGTGCGCGCCACCTTAGGCGAGGTCTTCCTCTACTGCGTTGACCCTCTGGGTTGGAGTCGAAAACTCTGCGGGCCGGAGCGTTGATGTCCATTCGCTCTACATGTCCTAGCCATCTCAAACGTCCAATGCGCAGTTTTTTGACTAGGTCGATGTCGCTGTACAGCTCGTATATTTCGTCGTTGAATCGTCTCCTCCAAAACCCGTCAACGCATACGGGACCGAATATCTTACGAAGAATTTTTCTCTCGAATCGACCAAGGATATCTTCATCCGCCTTGGAAATAGTCCATGCTTCAGATCCGTATAGCAGGACTGGGATGATGAGGGTCTTATACAGAGTCTCCTTAGTCTTTCGGGAGAGGGCCTTACTACACAGTTGCCTTCTCAGCCCAAAGAAACAGCGGTTGGCAAGAGTTATTCTCCGTTTGATTTCTGATGAGATGCCATTTTCAGATGTTATAGCAGAGCCAAGGTAGACAAAGTCCCTTACTACCTCAAAGTTATAGCTATCTATTGTGACGTTCTGCCCGATTCGTCGATGTTGGGTGTCCCTTCTTGTTGACAGCATATACTTTGTTTTGCCCTCGTTAACCGCTAAGCCCATTTTAGCCGCTTCTGTGTCTATACTTGCAAACGCGCCAGTGACAGCTCGCTGTGTTTCCAATTATGTCAATATCGTCCGCATATGCAAGTAATTGTACAGACTTTTGAAAGATTGTACCTCGTATGTTAGCTTGTGAGTTTCGCACAATTCGTTCAAGTATGATGTTAAAGAAGTCACATGACAGCGCATCGCCTTGTCTAAATCCTTTTTTGACATCAAAGGTCTCCGTTAGGTCATTGCCGACCTTGATGCAGCAGCGAGATTTCTCCATCGTCATCCTACACAGACGGACGAGTTTGGTAGGGATGCCAAAACTAGACATGGCTCTGTATAGCTCGTCTCTATAGATACTGTCATAGGCGGCTTTGAAATCGATGAAAAGATGGTGAGTATCGATTTGGACTTCTTGGGTTTTTTCCAGGATCTGCCTAAGTGTGAAAATTTGATCGACGGTGGACTTTCCTGGCCTAAAACCACACTGATAGGGGCCGATCAGGTTGTTGACGAACGGTTTTAGGCGTTCACACAATATTGCAGATAAGATCTTGTACGCGATGTTAAGGAGACTGATTCCTCTATAGTTGGCGCAGTTGAGGTGGTCTCCTTTCTTGTGGATCGGGCAAACGATGCTGAGATTCCATTCATCAGGCATGCATTCATCTGACCAAATCCTAGAAATGAGTTGGTGCATGCTCTCCACCAAGTCATCTCCAGCTGCTTTAAAAAGCTCGGCGGGTAGACCGTCAGGCCCAGCAGCCTTGTTGGTTTTAAGCTTGGATATTGCTATCTTCACTTCATTTTGATCAGGTGGACGGTAGTTTTGGCTATCATCGTCTAAGTTGAATGGTTCGTTCTGCCTGACAGCGGGATTTTGGTCTTCGTCGCCGTTATACAGTCTGCAGAAGTAGTTTTTCCATATTCTCAGCACCGACTGTGATTCTACTACGAGGTTTCCTTCGTTATCTCTACAGGTTTCTGTACGGGATTTGTTGCTCTGGCATGTTCTCTTTACCTGTTGGTAAAACTTCCGTACATTATTCCTGGAGTAGCATCTCTCAATTTCTTCGATCTCGCGCTTCTCGTGCTCTTTCTTTTTCTTCCTGAGAAGCCGATGTTCTTCCCGTCTCTTTTGCTCGTAGAGCTCGCGAGCAGCTCTAGTCCTCCTTTGCAGCGCCGCTTTATATGCCTTTTGTTTTGCTGCGTTTGCTAGTCGACATTGTTCGTCAAACCAGGGGTTTCGTGGTGGCGGTCGTGTGAAACCCAGCACATCAGTCGCGGCATTAATGATGGCCTTCTGGCAGTGCTGCCACTGGTCTTCTGCGCTAGCTGTTGTTGCGGGAGGACTTGTCGTGAGACATCGGGATACGCGATCGGCGAAGATTCTGGCGGTCTCTTGCGATTGCAGCTTTTCGACATTGTACTTTCTCACAGTATTCCGTTGTTGAGGCGTGTTGGATATCCGCAGTCGTACCTTGGCTACAACAAGGTAGTGGTCCGAGTCAATGTTGGCCGCTCGGAACGTTCGGACATCCGCAATACTGGAGGCGTGCCTTGCGTCGATCGCAATGTGATCAATTTGGTTGACGGTTTGTTGATCCGGAGACCGCCATGTCCCTTTATGAATGTTGAGATGAGGAAACCGTGTGCTTGCTATAGTGACATTTCGCCCCGCAGCAAAGTCAATCAGCCTCAGTCCGTTACCAGACGTGGTGTCGTGTAGGCTGTGTTTACCTACTGTCCTACCATAGATGTCCTCCTTTCCTATTTTGGCGTTAAAATCGCCCAACACGATTTTAACGTCATATTTAGGACATTGCTCATATGTCTGGTCGAGGAGCTCGTAGAAACTATCTTTGGTGGCGTCGTCCTTTTCCTCTGTGGGGGCATGAGCGCATATTAGGCTTATGTTGGCGAATTTTGCCTTGATGCGGATGGTCATAAGACGTTCACTCACATGCCGAAAGCTCAAGACTTCTTGCCTAAGTCTGCCGCGTATGACAAATCCACACCCAAATAAGCGCTGCTTCTGCTCCGTATAGCAAGCACCGTAATAGATGTCACAGTTTTTCATCTTTCTTTTGCCCGGCCCATCCCATCGCACTTCCTGGATGGCGGTTATGTCTGCTTTATAGCAGTCAAGGGCCTCTGCTAATTGTTCGGCTGCACGCGGTCTGTTCAATGTACGAACATTCCACGTACAGATCCGAATATCGTTGTCCTTATTTCGTTTCGCGGGGTTGTCAACAGTAGATCCGTCCTTTTCCGAGGCTTGTAGTTGTCTCTGAACTAGTTATTTTTTCCGTGGTAGAGAAGTTACCCCGACGCACAACCCCCAACCTGGAGGGCCAGTTCCATTTTATACCCCTTGGACGAGGGGCCGAGTTACCGGCACCAGTAACCCACTTCGGGATCTGAGCGCTGCCGTTGGCCCACGAAGGGCTCATCCGCCACCAACTCCTTTCCAACACCCTGGCTCAGTATTGGAGATCCCTATAGACCTGGGATCCGAATATGTCGGAGCAGCTCATATAGGGAAGACACTAAATAGTTCAACCTGACTGGAACTGTAGACGCCACCGTTGATTCCATCAAGGGAA
The DNA here is from genome assembly GCA_949126925.1 of Cheilosia vernalis. Classification (NCBI taxonomy): domain Eukaryota; kingdom Metazoa; phylum Arthropoda; class Insecta; order Diptera; family Syrphidae; genus Cheilosia; species Cheilosia vernalis. The sequence goes on from OX421362.1 coordinate 14,104,080, forward strand.
TTCCTCCGCTGCCATCTGGGATCAGAGGGAGTGCCTTAGTGAGAGGACACTCCTCCCCCCCTCTCTCGTCTGCTGCCACCAACGACCTTCCAAAGGGGTTGGATACCCAAAGGCAAAGGCAAAGGCAGTTAGCAATATATATATATTTTTTTTGTACATATTCGCGTCTTACTGATTCAAGTGTTTTTGGTCAGATATTTCCACGATGTCGCGGCGTAGAACTATGAACAACTTGTCGAAAATGACAGATGACGAAATTGCTGATTTTATGGACTCAGTTTCCATCGCGGAAGATACTGACGGTGAAGTTGATTTCGACGAAGATGACGATGTTTGCGATCCAGATTTCACTTGCGTAGAAGACGATTTGCTGAATAGTATTAATTCTTTGGTGAGTTCAAGTGACGTCATTTCTGCAGTCAATGCAAGTAGCGATGTAAATGTAGCGTCAGCCGAAATACCATCGACGTTTTCAGTTTCCGATATTTCTGAGCCTAAAATTGTACCACGGTTTAGAAAACGAAAGCACGACTCGAATGAATTGGAAGAAGAAGAAGAAGAAGGCCCAAGAACTTCGACCACAGGCCAATTTGTAGGTGTGGTAAATGAATTGAAAAATAATTCACATGAATTTAAATCGATGTTGTGGCGAAAAAGAAATATGCAGCTGTACATAAATGAAGTCGTTTTCCGTGGCGAGAAAGTGCTGCCAGATGAAGTTTGAAAACACCATTTGATTGCTTCAATTACTTTGTGACGGATGAATTTATGGAGTCACTGGCTAATCAAATGAATTTGTATGCTCGCCAGCAGAAAATTGATACTAAATTTGTCACTGCAAAAAAAGAAGTTCGTAAATTTATGGGAATATTGTTTTACATGTCCGTATATCGCTACCCCAACGTTCGTTCTTACTGGGGAAGAAATTCATTCGAAGCAGTGCGAACAACAATGACTCGAATGCGATTTGAACAAATGCGTCAGTTCTTGCACTTCAATGACAATTTTTTGGCGATTCCAAACGACCAGCCTGGACACCATAAATTGCATAGAGTGCGACCACTAGTCACTAGTGACTCACTTCAACAATCGCTTTGGGTCCATTCCAATGCTTCATCGTCTCTGTGTAGACGAACAGATGTGCGCTACAAAAATGGGTGGAAACCTAACTCGTCAATATATGCCAGCCAAACCGCATAAATGGGGAACCAAGCTTTTTGTGCTGTGCGATCACACAGGCTATTCATATTCATTTGAAATTTATTCTGGCGCCGGGGATAATGTGATTCCAGAAAATGCACCCGATCTTGGAGCTTCGTCGAACGTTGTTATTAGGTTGTCTGCCAAAATCCCAGATAACGTAAATCACATTGTATATTTCGACAACTTCTACACTTCTTTGGGCCTGCTGACATATCTCAAAAGCCGTGGAATATTCAGCTTGGGAACAGTACGCGCGAATCGGGTTCCAAACATAAAACTATCAAGAGATGCTGAATTGACAGAACAGAGAGTTGATCGGGGTTATTCTGAAGAATACGTCGCTAACGCTTACGGAATCGATATAAGTAGCGTTTTGTGGGTAGATAACAAAATTGTTCGATTGCTTTCGACTTACGTTGGTGTGAAACCATTTCTTTCACGAAAACTTGAACCCCCACCATCGAAATCCACTCGTTGGGATCGAATGAATCAAGAACAAATTGAAGTCGACTGCCCATTTATCATCAAGGAATATAATCGGCACATGGGCGGGGTTGATCTCATGGATGGTCTTCTTGGTCGATATCATATACGTATGAAAACTCGAAAGTGGACAAACCGTATCTTTTTCCATCTATTGGATGTGGCCATGGTAAATGCAGATATTCTTTATCATCGCTCAAATAAAGGAGCTAAGATCAAACTGCCGGTTTTTCGCTCAGAAGTTGCAGAGGCACTTTGTATGATTTCCACCGAGACTAAAAAATCAAAAGGTCGTCCAACATCATCGCCAGCTCAAACGCCACCGAAACCGAAGAAAACATACATTCCAATAGATGATGTTCGTTACGATAACGTTAGTCACTGGTGCATGTTTCACGACCGAACCGGCAAAAAGACGTGTAAGTTGCCGGGATGTGGGTCAGAAACACAAGCATATTGTACTAAATGTAAAGTAAATCTCTGCAATTCAACCACCAAATCGTGTTTCCTGAAGTTTCACCAACGTGAATAATAAAATAATGACACTTAATAAGCCTTTCTTAAATTTTTTGTATTAATTTTTCATTATTATCTATAAATAAATTATTAATTTTGTATACCTCCCTGTCCGAATTTTATTGCTCTAACGACCTAAGCCCGCCTCAAGGCGGTATGGTTAATTTTGCATGTACAGGGTGTAAACTTCAACATATTAAAAATTGGACTTTTAATTCGTTCTTCTCGTGTGAACATTAATCAATACCTACTGATTTATTCACTCAAATCAAAAAATAAGGCATTAGAGGGTTAATATAATTAAAGTCTTCCCTTATTTTGAAGGGATAATTCTAAAGTTATCTTCTATCCGCGATACTAATAATCATTTTTAGTGTCCAGACCTCAATTTTTCGAACTCACAAGGCGAAATTTTCCATAAAAAATTGCACTAGAAAATATTTAGTGTAGAGGTTAAGAACGATTATTAGTAAGGCCCTATGTCTTTTGTATTGACGGGAAAGGAGAAAAGTTAACGAAGAATTTTAGCGAATATCGACTGAGGAGAGGAAATTTTTACTTTGAAACAAAACATTAAAAACAAATACATAAAATCACATCTTATTGTAAAAAGTAAAAGAAAATAAATGTTCGACTCACACAACTAACCTGCGCTTGTTTATTCGGCTCCAATCGTAACAAACATCCAACCTGCTGCGACTGAGTGTGTATGATACCCGCACACACCATATTATCGGGATTCGGATCCACACTGGACAACAGTTGCATACCGAAACCCATCAGTTTATTTCTGGCCCCTTGCAAGTCGAGTGGAATTTGTGCCTTAAAGACTTTTTGTGCCCTTTGCTGTTCCCTGCAAGGATAGAAAAATTAAAATCTGATTCCTTCGAAATGTGCACCGCGTCATCCAACACATACCCTCCTAGATTCTTCCACCTTGCAAAGAACGATTCCGCATTCATCTCCGTCGGCTCGAAAAACTTATTCACAGTCAAGGGCAGTTGAACACTGAACTTTTGCTGAGTACCGTTGTAACGGAATGTCACTTCGATGGTGGGCGCATCGCTGTAGTCCTCTATACATTCTGCGGTCAATAGTTGTTGAATCTGTGCTCCCGCTTCCAGTGTTGGTTCGACAGGTTTCATTTGAACGTTCAACTTGAGCGCATTATCCGCTGACCATTGCAACACGGGTGTGAAGTTCTAAGAACACGAAAATCTATCAAGAAACCATTTGCAGTTGTACTGCATACACTTACCGTCAATGGAATTTGTGTCTTATTACCATAGAACAATCCGAGGCGACCAAGATTCTGCCTGAATTCACTCTTTACACCGATCTGTATCAAGTCGTTCTCATAGAGAACGCCATTGTTTTTAAAAAGGAACTTCTTTGAGTTATATATAGCGGAACTGTTCGCGTTCGAGCCATAGATGTCGCCCAACACATCGATTAGAGTTCCGCCTGCCGTGTTGTTGTTAGATGTTGTCGATGGTGGTGTACTCAAACCGAGGAGGTCAGCATTGGCGTTACTGTTGTTGGTCACTCTGCAAGAAACAAATTTCTATTTTATTCGCATTTAACTAGCATTTGTTAGTACTTACTTATGATTAATGTGTATGTTGTTCTGAGTGGCTGGCGCTGGACTCTTGGACTCACGAATTTCATTCTCCGGCACACGACCTGGTTTCTTCTTTTTGAGCACAGCCAATATTGAACTCTCCCGTTCGGGGAATGATGGCATCTCTTCGAGTACGGTGGCCAATACATCAGTGGACGCAACGATACTCAGCTGGAGGTATTCACTAGCACGCTGCTGTAATTCGGCGTCGGCTGAACGCAAATTACTATGCTGACGGAATACCTCTTGAATGTTGGTGCGAATCTCCGGGAAGAGATTGATGAACTTAATATATGTGGACAGGAGGAGAGCACGAGTCATCGGCGAACAGAGATGATATTTTGAGTGTAGGAGCTTAAACTGAACAATGGGCGCTGATCGTGAATCGCCAGCAATAAGATTGCCAAATTCGCCCAAGATGTAGCCACCAACTTTGACCATGTTCTCGTGACAGGCGGGCGCTTGAAGTGCTTCGAACACTGTTTTAGCAGCGTAGCCCTGTACTTCTTCACGGTTGATAACAATCTGAATGACACGATACCAGACTTCTTCAGAGACATAGTCACCAGCTATGCGGATCAGGTTGAGAATCACATCAACGTACCTAGAAGGCAGTCAAATTGAAAGTGACATAATGAAACAGGTACATTTTGAATAAAATCCGAAACTAAAGCTGACAGCTGTATGGTCAAAAAACCGCATACCTGTTTTAATTAGAACGCGAACTTACCACGTATAATCGGTGGCGTATTTCTCTGCTAGTATGGCCACCTTGAGCACCATTTCCTCCCGAATGGAATAGTCGGCGGTCTCCAAGTAATTGAGCATCTCTTGGACAATTTCTTCGGCATTGGTACGATCACACATGGCATAGAGCAAGTCCACAGCCTGCTGACGCACTGAAACATCCTTTTCCATCTGCAAGATTCGCATGTACTAATACGCCCAACAAGAAATCGTAACAAATTTAACAAACCTTCATGGAGAGGATGACAACTTCCTGATGTTTCTTCACCTCCTCATGGGAGAATTCAGACGTTGCCAGATGGCACATCGATTCCAATGCCAAATATCTTAAATTCGTTTCGCGATTGCTCAAGAACTGTCCCAACTGATTGCAAGCTCGCACCAATAAATTCGGTTCACTATCGCTGTGTATGATCAAGTTGATCGCCTCAAACAGGACCGCATTCTTTGCATTCGAATGCTGGACCTTCTTGCTCTTTGGTGGTTCTTGCGCTTTGTTCAAGATTGTTTCCAGTGTTTCACTGAGTCGCGCACGTACTCCTGGCTCCTCGGTGACCGGGTTGTAGTTCTGCAGCAAGCGTAACAGTTTCACCGACAACCATGGCGCCGGTACAAAGTAGTAAGTGTAATCCTGCAAATCGGTGTAGCTAGCTGTGACGATACGCGACAGGCGCGACACCGCCAAATTAACGCAACCTTTGTACTCGTCAGGATTCCGTTTCACCAGAGCATCGATCAGTGATGTTGCTGCTGTCACCACACCCATATGCTGATCGTTGAGCAAATGTATTATCCGCGATGTCCATTCACCGCCAGGAATAATATCTGGACTCGACCGGAAGAGTCGCAGTAAACAAAGGGCTGCCGACTGCTTCACGACATCCATTGTGTCTCTGTTGGCAATAAGTGTCACTTGAAATCGGATTTACCACAAAAGCAACTTCAACTCACCCTGACACCAAGAGTTTTGGTATTTCGTTTGAAAACGATTCAGCCATGTCCCGGCTGCCAATGTTTGCGATACATTGAAGTGCCAGATTCACATGGACTGGGTTCCTTGATTGCAAATCATTCTTGATGGATTGGATGATCAAGCGAATGAGGTCGCTGTTTGTATTTACAAGAACGGATATGAAGAGGTAGCCCTGGAAAGTAAATTGTTGTTAGTGGTTTTGTGTAAATCGCAAGCTTGTTTGGCTGCCTTACAATCTGTTTTTCTGAGTATTTGTTCGATGAAAGCAAATTAACGGCCTCCATGTGTCCAAAATCAATGTCATGGCCGAGCAAGAATATGAAAAGTAATTTGCAGACGTACTTCTTTTTCTGATAGCCATCGAGAGTCTTGTCGCCTTTGAATTTACTTCGTATGTTGGCGAGCTCCTTGTTTATTCGCTTTACCTCAGCCTCTTTGCTCTTACCTGAAAGCGAAGGAGAAGAAATGTTACAATTGACTTAGTAAGTTTCAAATACTAAAACTGTTCTAGTACAAATCGAGAGAAGTCCACCTTTTGTCATTCTGTCATAACTAGAACAACCCATCGGCAATTTTCAAAACTCTCAGCTTAGAGAGTCGAAAAACCTAGGCAAAATAAGACCACTGCAAATCATTTGTTAATGAATTCTATCTGCAACCTTGACACCACAACCAATCAAACACAAAAACGTTTCTTATCGAAGTTGGAATTTATTACTCCAATGCTCCGCAGTGCAAAGCGTAGGTCTGTCAACGACCGATCAGAACAAAAGACCAATCTGCCTCAATTTAGCCGAATTGAATTATGTTACAGAAATAGAACTGAATTACTTAATTGGATAAAGCGAATGCATCATTTGCAAATCACTTTCCTACACTATCTACTGTTTGTACTGTTTATCCCGTACATCATAAAAAACTGTTTAAACAGACTATTACAGCTTTAAGTTAATTTTGCAACAGGCTTCTGATTATTATCCAATTTGTTATCGAGGCAATTAGCAGAACCAACTCAGAGGATCGGTAATACGATGCTCATGCAGTATGCATGACGTGCGTTGGGTTTTGCGTGCAGCACGGGCAATACATTCGAATGCAAGATCTTCTAAATTTATCTGTAGCAAATGAATAATAAACAAAGAAATTAAACGGTTGCGAAAAAAAAAACGATCGTTCATAACCTCTCGAAAAGTGATAAGTTGGTTTTATTTCATACCAAAATCGGGGAATACAAAATTATATTTTATTTTTTTTTTTATAGATAAGGTCAAATCAGCGATACGCCAGACATACTTTGCTTATGCTGGTTTTGCAGTGTGAAACGCCTCCAATTTTCTATTCCCAAGAACATAGCGGCGCTGGTGGTGCAAACGCAACTGATTTTATTAGATAACGGTTAATTTGAATGCAGCACTTAATGTTGGCGGTCGACTGTGTAAACGAAAATGCTTATCTGCATTATGTAGAATTTTCTAAAACAAACATAAAGCTATTGCTGTCAAATGGAAAAGGAACTGAAACGCGATTTATACTAAAAATTCAGTTTCCAGTTTGACAAACTGTCAGATGAAAGTAGGGACACCTAACACTTTGGCAATGTAGCAGCTATTTGGGGAGCAAAGACAGAACGCAGTGCTGGCACAAGTATGCTGTTTCTGCAGAAGTACCTTTTCGTTTTCGCTAGAACTAGTCCATAGCCTTTGGTTAGAAGAGTATTCCTATAAGAAATGAAATAGTGGAGGTAATACGAACGTCTTCTTCTTTGGTGTTCCCGATTCCTTGCAAGCTTTGTAACATTGACGATTTAATTTGGTTCTATGTTACACTTTTCTTTTATAGGAGACAACCTTTACCCTTTGGGCAAATTAATCACCGAATCTTCTCACATTAAAGGAAGTCGCAGTAGTAACCACTTATCTACGCATTACAAACATTAAATTATGACACCTTGCACCCTGTTGCACAAAAGCAATATTCGTCTACCAACCCCCATAATTCAATTTCATATTGCAAGAGCGCATGAATCTCTGTTCTAGGGATAAACAAACACAAAAAAACACGCACACACAATCAAGAACTCAGGTATAATTGTATTAACAACCTGTTTAGAATGTATCGCTCACAGCTTCTGCTTATTCACGCAGCATAACTCTCTACAAATGTCTCTACAAAGGCTGTGTTAAAATGAGAAGTAGGTAGGTTTTTTTTTTTTTTTTGTTGCTCTGCTTTTAGACATTACGACACCTTCAAGCAAACCACCACACAAACACAATATACCGTGCAGTATGGATGATAGGTGTCCTAGTCGTTAGTACTTGACATGCGGGAAGTAACGGATACAAGTAGGTTATTTTTAATATTTACGAGTGTTCTGTTCGCTACGAGGTTAAGTGGAAATGGAAATTTATGATATGAGTATGCATAAAGGTTTTTTAAAGTGCGACAAATCAAGGACTTTTGAAAATTCGCCAAGATAATGGGGAAAGGTGAGATATTTTGCTAGTAACGCACATGATAGCTGGAAGGGACTAGGATGAACAAAATGTTATAAATGGAGATGTATTCTAACCTAACAATTGGTGCACTTTCCGCGGTACTAATAATCATTTTTAATGTCCAGGCTAAATTTTTCGAGCTCACAATGGCGAAATTTTTCATACAAATTTGCATATTGTGACCTAGAAAATATTTAGTGTGAAGTTAAAAATGGTTATTAGTAAAGCTACTATTAGACGATATGCTGAATCAGCATACGTATGCTGAAAAATGTGTCCCAATCACAACATTTCGTCTAATAGCGATGACAGAAATTTCGCTACTAGACGATATGTTGTGATTGGGACACATTTTTCAGCATACGTATGCTGATTCGGCATATCGTCTAATAGTAGCTTTAGGCCCTTTGTGTTTTACCAAGGGTTGAACCAAAGACCTCTTGCTCAGTCAAGCACGCTTACCACTGAGCTCAACATTTCGTTGAGGGTCTGTCTTGCGGTGTGTTCTACGGTTCGAGACTGTCTCATTGAACCGAAATAAATGACACGGTAAAAGGGATCGTTAGTTGACTCACATTTAAATATTCCGCTGGCGTTTTGTACAATATTTGGAAAGCAATCGCTTCGACAATTGTTTTTTTTATTGTTTTATTAAAAATTTATGAATCGTACGATCCGGCTAGCCGATAGCTACTTCAACCTAACCTAACCTAGATCCGGTTAGCAGTCGGTTAAAGGGTACCTACTCTGACTAATTTTTCGCCCACAATATAACTTGTAGGACATTTTCTGATAACAAATTCACGCAAAGTAGCACGAAATTACATTTCTTATTTCGCACCAAGTACCTATCGTGGATGTTTTTGAAAGTAAACCAACTTCTCTTATCGCTAAATTGTCGCTGTTCGCACGTACCTTCAATAAAGCAAATCACAGCCTCATGAAAGCACCGACAGCTTTTTCTCCTAAATGAATCATACACCTACCCAACATCTATTTCTTGCGAAAAATTAACATAAATATTCGACTAAGCCAGTATTAAGCAAACATATCTATTCATATTCATAAATACATTCACATTCATCATTGAATTAAATTAGGTATGTAAAAGTAAAGAGAACAAGAAGACATCTGCCTAGCAAACGCATGCCCTTAAGTAGTATATAAATAACTACAGCATACTTTGATTAATTTACACTCAAATCCCCCCCACACACCCATTCACTCATTCAATTGTTATGGTACTCAGAATGTCAATTCAACATAGCAGCAGTTTAAAAATTAAGATAAGTCATCTCTACTTTTGTTTTCGTTGTATTTCTCTTACGTATACACTACGTATAAGGGCGGAAAGTGTCTTTGACCCGTTGCGACAAGTGATGGGTGCTGCAAGCACACACTCAGTCTTGTCAACAGTTAATTAAAAACTAATTGGAATCGAAAATAAAATCAAAATAATTTTGTTGTTTACTTACAGTTTCGTATGTCCGATATGAAAACGGCAAGTCCACGCATTCCATCACCTCTGACGGGTGCCATAGCTTTCGTTCGTTTGACGTTCAACGTTTAAACTTTTTTTGAAATGTTCCCAAATTGGTTTCTGCTTAGCACTAAGTTAAAACTTAACACAAGTGCTTAGAGCAACTCTTCAATTCCCGGTGTCACCTGTAGGTGACAAAAGTTTAGCGATTTATTTTATTTATAAAATGACATATTTCTAAAGTAAAAACTATACTAATGTTATCTCTGAATGTGAAAGTCTCTGTATTTATACTTTTGGCAGAACTGGCGTTGAGTTATCTGTCAAATTAATTCGATTGTTTTTAGCGGTTTTTTAATTTTTCTGTGCGGGTGTGTTTTGCTGTGATTTTTTTGTGATAAAAATGCCGAAGTCGTAAGTAATGTATTTATTCTTATTGTAAATAGTTGTTTGAAAGTCACCCTTATATTACCAGTCTGTTTTATCAAGAGGTCAAGTAGTTACGTGGGTAAAAATGCATTCCAGACTTTTAGTGTCACCCATAGGTGACACTGGGCATAATTTTATTATTTATTATTTGCTATTGCTGCATGAACGCTTTTTTATTGCGTTTCAGATTGACTGTTGACGAAATAGCGCAAGTTTTAGAAGCCGGAGGGAATCCAGGTGATATTATTTTATTTCCTCCTGACGATGGTGAGGTAACTGAAGAAGAAAGTGGTGACGAAAATGAAGCTAGCCTCATCCATCTTCCCAGCCGTATGCTACGCTCGGAAGTGGAAATTCATGTCAGGCCGACCAACGAACATGAAAATGATGAGAAGGATAACTTGGAAGAAACACCTGAATTCACTGAACCTGCTCGAAAGAAAAGGAAGAAAAAAGAATTAACAATAACCAAGTGGTACCGCAACAGTTCTCGTTTTTCTTCTTGTGGAAAAGGTGATTGCGACGAAGATATTTTTTCCAGCCACGAGGAAGCAAGTGCCATTGATTGTTTCGAATTATTGTATAGCGAACAAATTGTCATATTCATAGCAGAGATGAGTAACTTATATGCTTTACAAAGGAATCATACTCTAAATGTAACTCCCGATGAAATTAAGGTATATATTGCTATATTGCTAATGACTGGATATCTTACACCCAAATACATGCGAATGTTCTGGGAAAAAAAAAGCGACACTTACAATAAACTAGTGTCGTCCAGTATACGGCGAAACCGTTTTTTCGAAATTCAACAATACATACATTTGTGTGATAACTCTGCACTGCCACAAAATGATAAATTTGGCAAAGTTCGCAGATACTTTGAAATGCTAACACATAATTTCACGGAAAATTATGAAAAAGCCGGATCTTCACACATATCTATAGACGAGACAATAGTACCATATTTTGGAAGACATGGAACAAAGCAGCATATTCATGGAAAACCAATTAGATTTGGTTACAAGCTTTGGTCAGCAGCTACTCGCTATGGCTACCTTGTAAACTGTGAACTCTATCAAGGTGCAACGGGCCCAACTCTAAAACTCCAATCAAAATATGGTTTAGGTGCCGCCGTTATATTGGAGCTTCATTCAAGGCTACCTCCAGAGCTTGGACCGTTCAACATTTATTTTGACAACTTTTTCACTGGATTGCCTTTACTAAAATACTTACGGGATAATAACATAGGGGGCACAGGCACTATACGAGAAAACCGTCTTCAGAATTGCAGTCTTTTAAATTCCAAGGTAATGAATGATAAACCGAGGGGTGCTTTGGATTTCATGGCTTCAAAAGAAATCATGGCTGCGAAGTGGCATGATAATAGTATAGTAACTGTTGCTTCCAACTGCCATGGACTGGCGCCAGTTTCTAAAGTGGATCGAATAGGAGTGATCAATAAGAAACGCACGAAAATACAGGTTGATTGTCCAGCACTTATAAAAATGTATAATAAGTATATGGGCGGAGTTGATCGATTCGATGAAAATGTTGACTCGATGCGGGTGGGCCTGCGGGGAAGAAAATGGTGGTTTCCTCTTTTTGCATTCGGTCTAGATGCTGCTTGCCAAAATGCGTGGCTAATAAATAGAAAAGACGATAATTGTACTTATTGTGAATTTCGAAGGGCTATAGTGGTACCATACCTAGAGAAGTATGGAAAACCCCCAACTAAAGATACCAATTGTGGAGTGCCCGTCCAAACTAGAGTTTCCAGTGAAACGAGAATGGGAGGCAGTGCAGCTGACCATAGAGCGACGGACTGCACTCAACGTCGGTGTGGCTTTTGCCATGAAAGAACCAGGAAAAAATGTATCAAATGCAACATAGGCTTGCATATCAAATGCTGGTACGAATTTCATAAGTAAATGAAGATCTCAACTTGTAAAATGGAAATTGTTACCTTTTTTCCTAAATTTAAAAAGTTTTTTTTTTAATATAAATAAACTTTATTTAACCTTATTTGTAAACATAATTTCGCATTTTCTACATAATTGCTTTCATTTTATTTATAAGACAATCATAAAATAATGCCCAGTGTCACCTGTAGGTGACCGCCCAGTTTCAGAAAAACTAAGGGGCGTACTTTTTTTTTGTCTTTTGGAAACATCATTGTGATGCATAATTAGGAAGAATTGCTAATAACAAAATAATTTTTTCAATTAACCTTCTCTTGGGAACTGACGAGTTAACACCTGTAAAGTAGAAAGTTGTTGCGAGCTGTAAATCGTTAGTTAACTGACAATAATATTAATGTGTGTAAGGACGGGGTTGTCTGTGGAGAAACATCACTGCTAATTGGATTGACCGGTAGACTTTTATGAATGTGCACCTACAAATTGATTGCAGTACAAAAAGTGCGAGTGTCATTAGAACGCATTCCATTTCGCAATAAAATCGTGCAAATTACTATGATTTGTCGCCCTCTCGCCGTGACTTTTTCGATGACCCGATAGACATAAGATTCACTATTGTACTTAGGTACATACTGCACACAATACGGGAGAATTTTGTACAGTGACTCAAAATAAAATTAGGCAAACAAAATCTGTATTCCCAAAACGTTAAGGGTATACTTATGTACAGTACACACAGATATGGGTTACACACCCCAGGGATTGAAAATTTCAACCGTCATAATAAATAATCAATGTCTTTCCTCCCCCCTCCCACGTCAGAAAAAAACTAATTCCAACAGTGGGGACTATTGATGAATTTTAAAGAAACGGGGACCTCAATAATACCTGTTCCGAGAGATTTAAAAAATATCCGTTTCGAGAACACCAGTAAGTATGTTCTTAAGAAGGTTAAGACTGTGAAACGAACGGACATCATTGATCCAGTCGATCTGATCAACCGGTTACAGCTGGCTAAGGACCATTCTAACTTGATGGTGAAGGCCCCCAACTTTCGCGTTTAAGTTTAGGTGCCTACATAGATTCTTTACTTCCAATGTCGATAGAGCAGACACTCGGCGCTTTGTACATTTGAAAACATATAAATGTACGTGCACTTCATCTAGTGCCAAGCAATTATTTTAAAGACTTGCTGTCTCCCATTTATGGGTGTTTGAATCGATAATTTTGGTTGGCATTTTTTTGGCAGCTGCTACTTTTGTACATTCACAATTCGATCCTAATTACTATAATTATCCAAAGCAAGTTGCCACCCCATGACCTTTCGGGTGCTAATCAATCGTCACTGTGAAGCATTGATCTAAGTATCTGACATCGAACTATTCTCTCATGTATACATGCAAAAACTGTTCCTTAAGACCATGTCAAACAGAGACTTATTTGAGTCACTGTCCGCAGAGCAAGAAACAAGAAAAGAAAACTTTGCCTTGCGAGATGAAGACGTGTGATGTAAATGTTGCCGATTTTTTTCATATTTAACTTTGTATAACCAATGCCATTGTTTTTTTTTTTTTTTTTTTTTTTCTTTTCTTTTAATTTCATGTTCTAGTATTTTTTTGTTGGCAACAAAATTGTTGACCGCACATAGCAAGCAGCAAAGAAACAGAGGGGAAGTAAGTTCTAAGTTGATGACTTAATCAACTGAAAACAAATCAGTAAAATTATTACTTTTACAGAAAATAGAGAAACTTAAATTTGCAATAAACATGAAGAAAATCCGACCACCGCCTCCCCTTTTTTGGTTATCTCAGGAAGTGGTTTTCTCTTTATACTCCACATGTTAAAAGAACAATTTTCGCACTGCATTACTCCCTTTAATGATTTGAAAAAAAAACAAAAAAAAAAAAACTGTGACTCCAGCAGTAGATAAACCGCAGTAAAGAAAGAATTCCCTCACATTCCACACACCGCCTCCCACTTTTCTTCTTTCAATCGAAGTTTTTTTTTTTTGTAATTTATGGTGGAACGCAGGGGAGGAATACATTTCTTGTGTTTTTATGATCGCTTTCGAATCCAATTTGATTTCGGGGTTTTCCGTACAATTTTTATCACTGTTTGGTTAATTTCTTTTCTAAGCAACTTTTCTAATTTTATTATTTTATTCCTCACCACCGGCGTTTTTGCGATTGTGCACGTCACTTAAAACACAGAAAATTAATCATTCATGTTCGCTCCGTTAAATATTCACATTGCAGTGCAGAGAAATCAATCTTCTTCATTACTCACTTGCGATTCAATAATTGCATATAACTGCGGCTAATTTATCGGGAAATGGGAGAAAAGTAACTTTATTTATTAACAAATGCTCGGATTGGAAAATATTACAAGATTTTATTGATTTTTCTTTTTGCCACCGAATAATTTTCGTTCACTTTTTTTCTTGTTAAACTCCTCTCGCGGCGAATGACATTCGAGATTCAACCAACGGCAACGACAACGACAACGAAACGAAATCGGACAAATTCGCCTACTTTTTGTTTGACACTCGCCTGGCTCAGGCTGTCCTGTTGTCACTACTTTCAACTTAATGAAAATGTGCTGTTGTCTCTTTCTGCTTGAAGAATCTGTTTTTTTTTTATCGCCCTGACGCGAGCACAGAATAGTATTAAAATACGATTGTAAATAAATATTTCAAGGTAAATGTGGGGGAGAAACAACAAAATTAAAAATGAGACCACTTTAAGGGATATATTTTATTTAAACACTTTTTAAAGATATGAATTTGGATATTCGATATTGGATTTTGGATACCTTTCTATAAGAAAGAGATCACTATTGTATTTGAATTCGCCTATTTAAATAGCTGTCATTCAAAATCAGTGATGCTAAGTTTTCTTTTATTTTTGACAAAATGATGCCAGACTAAAATCTGGCTAAAATCATGAAAAGTTAACTATCAATAGCCGAGTTTTTTTTAGCTTCGATCTCAGCAAAGCAAAGCAAAGTAGGATTTTCAGGACGCAATTACAACAACTACATTCCAATTGACACTTCGGGACTCGCAATAGTGGTGGTAATTAGCGTGCTGAAAAGCCTAATTTACTCTGCTTTGCTGAGATCGAATCTCAAAAAACTCGGCTAATGAAGGCAGGCATTTAAGGACCATTCACATGAGCGCGAACTGCGAATAGGCGAACTGCGAACAAATCAATTTATCTGTATTTATGAATTGAAAATTGATATTTGTTTTACCACAAAAGCATTATATTCAATTAATATAACACCTAATCTAAAAAAAACGAGACTTGATTGATTAAAATAACGTAATTTATAATTACAGCAATTCTCCCGCTAATTGAAAATTATTGCCGCGAACTGTCACACTTTATTCACAATCCACATAAAACAGTCGCGATCCACAAACCTGCGAATGAAAAATTCGCTCGAACTTAACCTTCTACAATACAAATGAATCGCGGGCACCTGCGACTAAAAAAAGTTTTCATGTAAATGAATAGTGTCACAATCTACGAATATTCGCCAGTTCGTGGTTCGCAGTTCGCTCTCATGTGAATAGTCCTTTATGTCGATTCCGATGTAGCTTCTCAGATTTTGATCTGAGATTTCAGATTTCTGGTGCCAAATCGAAAAAGAAATCCTAATTTTATTAGTTCTTGTTTGTATTGTGTTGGCCACATAAAAAAATATTTTTTTACTTGCACTGGGAATCCATTTTAATTAATTTTTACACATTTATAATTACGCATTTGGATAAAAAAAATTTCATACTTGTAAAATGATTAATTCAAAAAATCAATCCTTCCAACGATACCTAAACAATAAGAAGCCGCCAGCTGTGTGTCTTACACATTAGGATTAGTGAAAGTATGTGTATCTGAGAAAAGATTGAGATTTCTCAAAAGTGCTTCAGATAAACAACAATTTATTTTTGTCAAAAAATTGATCTTTCTGCCAAATCGAAACCTACATGAATTTATCAAAACTCAAACGATATTTTATCATTAGTGTACTTTGTATTTTCTGCGTTCAATTTCTACCAATTATTTCCATCTGTTTATCTGTCAGCATTATTCAAAAAAAAAAAATAACTAAAATTTGTTGGCGGGAATAAACAAACAAAACTTGTATATTTTGATTTCAGACAACCACTTTGAGTTAATATGACTGAAAATATCGCAGACTTAAAAATAACATCTTTAGAATCGCTTGGTCCATTTATAGCATCAAAAGACAACTCTAAGAACACGATTTTCATCTCAGATATTCCACAAATTTTAAAAGATGAACCCTGCATGCTGGGCGTAGATGAGGCTGGACGTGGTCCCGTACTCGGTCCCATGGTATATGGCATCGCTTTTTGTCCTCTCGCAAAAAAAGAAGTTCTTGTCGATCTCGGTTGTGCTGATTCCAAACAATTGACCGAGGAAAAGCGCGATGTCATATTCAACGACATAAATACCAAGGAGTCGGCAAATTCCTGCATCGGTTGGGCTGTGGAAATA
Organism: Cheilosia vernalis; assembly: GCA_949126925.1. NCBI lineage: Eukaryota > Metazoa > Arthropoda > Insecta > Diptera > Syrphidae > Cheilosia > Cheilosia vernalis. The sequence goes on from OX421362.1 coordinate 14,120,469, forward strand.
ATCTCTCCCAACGTAATCAGTAAGAGCATGTATCGGCGAGCCAAGTGTTCTCTGAATGAGGTTTCAATGAATTCGGCTATTGGACTCATACACAGTGCCATTGAAGCCGGCGTAAATATTGCTGAAGTGTATGTGGACACAGTTGGACCACCGGAAAAATACCAAGACAAATTGAAGAAAATCTTCCCACAATTTGAGATCACTGTTGCAAAGAAGGCCGATTCAACGTATCCCATTGTATCGGCGGCTAGTATATGCGCAAAAGTCACCAGAGATCATGCACTAAAAGTGTGGAAATTTCCTGAAGGATTGACATTAACATCAAAGGATTTCGGAAGCGGGTACCCAGGTGATCCTGTAACTAAGCGATTTCTGTCGGAAAATATCGACATAGTCTTTGGTTATCCTCGGTTGGTAAGATTTAGTTGGTCGACGGCTGAAAACGCTTTGGCGGGCAAGTCCTTCGACATAGAGTTTGATGATCCGGAGAATGCAAAGCCAGCATTCGGTGGAGCGGCGCAGATTACGAAGTTCTTCAGGGGATCGACAAAGAACGGCGAAGTCAAACGTGAACCCTGTAGATTCTTTAAGGAACGTTTCTTAGATTGTGTAACGGACTTTTAAATTGTTGCTTCTTTTTTTTTATATAAAATAAAATACAAATTTTTAATTCTTTTGTTTTAATAAAAAAAAACGAGAACAACTGCCGACTGGGTGTATTGATTTGATTGAAGCTTAGGTCCAACTTGGAGTGTGGTAAGTAAACGGGAAGAAAGTAAAACTCTGCGTTTATTATATTTAAACGACATTTATTCTGAAATGGCTATTTACAAAAAGTCATGTCTTAAAACTAATTATACTGTTGCAACATTAAAGAATAGCGTAAATTTAGACAACCAACGAGGCTATGCTTGTACTGAGATATTAACGAGAATTACTATTGTTTCAACAGGGAGACGCGTACAAAAATAATTAATGTGGACTTTTCCGATATATTGTAAAAGTGGCACCCAATTGATATTTTAGTGCACAAGTTGGCGTAATGGAATGAATAAAACACAAGGTCCTAGGTTGAGTGATTTCAATGACAATCTGACAAGAATGGTTACCAGTTTTATTGTTGATAACGTGATAGCTGTTAAGCGCGCGAGAATTCTATAGAGAGCACTATTATTCAGAAGGAAGACTGGAATATGTTGAAAGCATTTTTCTGCTGGCGACAAAAGACAAGATACTTATTTGTAAAGCTGAGAAACGAACAATATCACCTGACTGCACCTGAAAACTCTACAAACAGCATACCGGCCCGATGTTAGAGATATTTATTAATGCCCTTCTTCACACTTGTATCACACTTGTTTCAAGCAAAACAACTGTCAACGCTTTCAAGTCCACAAATACTATTACTGGTTAGCGATTTAAATTTAATTCTCAATATCCTTTACACCATGTTTGTAATCATATATTTTATTATTTTGTTTATTTTGAATGACAATCGAGGTTATCATTCGTCTATATTTCGTGCAAACACTACTTACTATAGTCTAAAGCAACCGGATCTCAGAATCTTCTCAGATCCAGTACAAAAACACTACCATCGGATGCGCTGGCACCCACTTTGGTGCCGTTTGAGTTCCAGCACACCTCAAATATACCACCGGTGCCTTTGTAGCTGTGTACCAGCTGGCCAGTTTGTGTGCTCCATATGTGGACGCATTTGTCGAAACTTCCTGAAGCCAGGTGCTTGCCGTCGGGACTGAAAGCCACCGAATACACTGGTTCGGTGTGCTTGGTCAGAGTGTGGATACATACGCCACGTTCAACATCCCATAGTCGTACGGTCGAGTCAAACGATGCCGAAGCAAGAATGAGATTTGTGTTCGGATTCTGAGTACCTGGTCCGGTGGGTGACCATTTGATTGTGTAGATCTCCTTCGAATGCGCTTGCAGATCGTGAACGCACGTGTCATTTTTCATTGACCAAATTTTTAGGGTCATATCGTCGGAGCATGAGGCGAGCAGCTGACCTTGTGGGTCCCATTTAATTGCATTTACTTCGTTCTATAGTGGAAATGTTTGGTTATGTGAGGAAACGGGTAAAAAAAAAAAACATCTACTCACTGTGTGACCTTGGAAGGACTTGATTGGCTTTTCGACGCCAAGTTTGCATACGTGAATCCTTTGATCCGTACTGCACGAGGCGAAAGACAAGTTCGTTTGCCAATCAACGTCTAAAGCGGGTGCGTTGTGGAAGGAGAATTGCTGCGTGCACTGTCCAGTTGCTGCGTCCCAGATGATAGTTGTCTTATCCACACCCGCCGATAAGATGTAGTTTCCTCGTTTGTTCCATTTCAGTGCAAAAATCGGACCTTTGTGTTGACCTAAGGTGGAAGCAAGTACGCCAGCGGTTGTCCAAATGCGAGCATACCCGTCGTAGCTACCAGTTGCAAGGAGAGTTCCTTCGCACTGAAAAGGTAAGATATTAAGGGCTAAGTACAATCAAACACAGATACAACATTTTCCGGGAGAGCGATCGGAAGTAGGAATTAAAATTAACCAGCTTAAAAGGGCAAACACTTACATTCCAATCCAAGGATGTGACATCTTTGTTGCTGGGCACTTCGGCGCCGCCCTTTTGAATGCAGTGACGCAACACCAACTGATTTGGGCTGGTCGTCGTGCCAGACATATCCCATATCCTTGCCGTACTATCGCCAGACCCACTCGCTAGAAGATCACGACTCGGGTTCCATGCACAAATGAACACCTCACTCTCATGACCTCGCAGCACGGTAGCCTTCGATGCTGGGATTTCAATACTTTGATCTACATCCATTGACTCGGCTGGAGCTTGTGCCGGTTGTTGTTGCTGCTGCTGCTGCTGTTGTTGTTGCTGCTGCTGTTGTTGTTGTTGTTGTTGCGATTGCTGTGCCTGCTGTTGCTGTTGTTGTTGTTGTTGCTGTTGTTGTTGTTGAGTAGTAGCAGTCTGTGTAGTCACTGGAGTAGTCGATGTTGAAGCAGGTGAAGCAGTTGCAGCAGTACTAGTAGCTGTTGTCGCCGTTTCCTCTGAGCCATTTGAAGCAGACTCAGACGGAGTCGTTTCCATTTTAATTTGTTGTTCAACTTTCACCGGTTCATTCTTTACTTCTGCCTTCACCGGCGGTTTTGGTATTTTTATCTCCGGCATAACGGCATCAATCAGACTTAAGCCCTCAATGGATCTACCCTCGCCGTCCTCACCGACACTCCATTCAATTTCGGTGTACATGAGTCCCTTTTGGAGGATTGTTAGCAAAGCTGCAGGCGGCACTAGAGCTCCATTAATGTTGCTCTGTGAGATGTGCGACTCAATTCCAAAAACAAAGGCCGAATGATGGAAGCCTAGAAACATAATGCATGGGCATAAAATTTCTTCACAAAAAAACCAAAGCAAACACATTACCTGATTCTTGAAGATATCGATAGACTAGAAAATTAACTTCATCACTGGAAAAACTCATCGTGTTCTTGTTTGAACGGCGGATGCACTTTTGTTTGATATATGTACTTGCGAAACTGTATGGAGAGAGGAGAATCAAATGCGTAAATTATTAGTTTCTGAAATTTTATTTCTATTCTTTTCAACTTTGTCACTTTATTCTGTGGTAAACGCCGCTGTGTCACTTTTTGAAGTATTTCTCCCAGTACTAGTTCGTTGTTAATTTTTAAAAATCAAATGGGTACTAACTTCGGATCGGATTGAATATGACAGTTCTTCTAGGCAGTAGCGCTGGTGGTGCTAATCTGGATTTATTTATGGATAAATGAGTCATTCAAATCTGTTATTTCAAAGAAAAGCATAGATTTTTCGAAGTAAATATTGAAAGCAAATATTAATTCATAATTTTCAATAAAAATTTTGTTTTTTTTTTCAATCCGAAAAAGAGTATGCCAATATGAAATGGTTTGAATTCAAATAAAATCTAGTACAATAATGGATGTGTGTTAATGCCATCTGCTTGCGAAAGTGGTACATTTTTGAGCTTCACTAATGTCGTTTTGGGACAGAAAAAGCAAAAAAAAGATTCAAAACAGTTTTGCGAATCTCGATTTCAGAGCGAGATTTACACCTACTTACACTAACATGAAAATAAATGTCGGACTTTAAAATGCGTTATTACTTACGATTTAGAGGACAAGTGTCTGTGAAAAATAGAAAAACAATTTATTTGGCTGCTGCAATGGATATCACCATAAATTGAATTAATTTTTATTAACAAAAATTATAATTTAAGAACATATTCTCTGTTATTTTTTTCAGGCTGAAATGTTAAAAATTTAATGCGACGGACAATTTTCCACTCGAACTGCGTACCGCCTAGTGAAATTTTCATTTGAAAAGTTGGTTTTGACATTTCGCAGTGAAAAATTTTTATGAAAAATTGGATTTCACTTGAACTGCGTACCAGCCTTTAATTAATCAAATTTCCCCGGCTGTCTAGTTGTCGAGCAATTCTAAAAAGATTTTTACAAAAATTTAATAAAATACTATTCCAAAAAGAACAGTGAGACACTTTTTATTTTTCAGACAAACAGAACTCTTACACAAACGATAAAAATCACAGATAGATGTCGCCCCATATCGGAAAATACTTTAACCATTTCCAACTTCATTACGAAACATTTGACAGCAACAACCAGCCTACTTCTTTCTTTCCGGTTCAGGATCTTGAATAGTGTGCTTGTCCTCTTTGAGCTAAGGCCTTTTTTCCAATTTTTTGGCAACTTGCACCGAAAAAAAACAAAAATCAACAAATATGTCCACAAAAGCTGAACTCGCTTGCGTTTATTCTGCCCTCATCTTGGTCGATGATGATGTCGCCGTCACCGTAAGTAACAAATAATTTTCGTATTATCTTGAGATCCATATTACAATTTTTAATCTCTTGCAATCTAATTAAATTTCACCAATCGGATGCAGTTGTCAACTTCAATTGCATCCGTGTCTGCCACATAATCCATTGCTAATAATATGTTTTTGTATTTATCTCATTTTAGGGTGAGAAAATCAATACCATCTTGAAGGCTGCCAATGTTGATGTTGAACCCTACTGGCCAGGTCTGTTTGCCAAGGCTTTGGAGGGAATCAACATCAAGGATTTGATCACCAACATCGGATCCGGAGTTGGAGCAGCTCCAGCTGCTGCTGGTGCTGTTGCCGATGCTGGCGCAGCTGCTGCCCCAGCTGAAGCCAAGAAGGAAGAGAAGAAAGAAGAGGAACCTGAGGAGTCTGATGACGATATGGGTTTCGGTCTTTTCGACTAAATCCACAAACACCTCTGTGAAGTTGACTTTTGTCGTTTGTACACGTTTTAATGTACAAATATGAAATAAAACATTTTTTTACAGAAAAGTGAAATAATTGGTGTTGGCATTTATTTAAGATTTTATGACATCGTTGAGCACTTTAGCTATTTCTCTGAGGTTCTTGCCGTTGATTTCTTTCAGACCGATACTGACTATTAGCGCAGATGGGCACTTTCCCAAATTCGATTTGTTTACGAGGAATTGGATGGCGCTACGTGCTTCGTCTGCATCGGTGCCGAATTTATGTGTGATGGTGACTGGGATGGACGGATCTTCGTAGTTCAGCGGTGGAATGGGTACAGCTCCATCTCCTTGCTTCTGGTCAAATTGTACCGAAAAGACGTTGCACATTTTTTCGTACTGAGTAATGATGAGCAGCCACTTGTTCACGAATCGTTGCAGCACGAATTCGGTACGTGTTCCATTTATTTTAGCACAGAATTGCGCATCAAACCCTTTGCTGCCACCGTTGCACATTGTTTACAAGTTCAAAATATATGTGTGGATATTAGTCGCTATTTATTGCTTTCCTCTTTATTTAAAAATAAGTCTATTTTTGTTGCACAAACGATGAGTTGACATTTCATTTCAACTCGCGGCTGGCTTTGGCAGACGTCAATGTAGTCGAGGCGAAAGAAGTGTGTTCAAAAAGTGGGTTCTTTTTTAAAAATCTACTACAAACTGCAATTTTTTGGAAAAAAAATAATAACAAAAACAGTTGTAGTTATTCTTTTGAATTAATAAATTAATAAATTTAATAACAGACTTATTTTTCCTAATAAATAATCTCTACAATTTTTTATTTTACTAAAAACTGGAAGTAGTATATTTTCTTGTCCAACTCTCAAAATCGTACTAGATTCAACGGCGAATTAATTTTGTCTTTTATTTTCTTTACTGACTTCTCTTTGAAAACGCACAAAACAAAAATATAATAAAATTCTCTCCCCCTCTGCTTTGACATTCTGTTTCGCGAATGAGATGAAGAAGGAAGAACGAACAACGAATAACGAAGTAGGTAACGAATAAAATATAAAAGGAATTCCTTTCCTTTTCCTTCCTTTTTCTTCTTTCTTGGGAAAAATTTCAGTCGAGCGAAATACGGCGAATGTGTGAGACGTCAGGTTCGATTTCGGGACGTGCTGAACAAGAAGCGAAAATTCTACTTTATTTTTATTTTATCGTGAAGAACAAATTTGATTAAATTGGTTAGAAATTGATTTCATTTTGTTATTGTGCGGCCGTATAGTGTAGACAAATTTATATATTGTTTTTATGAACGTGCGTTTGTCCTTCTTCCCCCTCTGTGTATCCGCTCCGGTTATGTGTTTGTTTGGCTTTGATCGTTTATATAAATAAATTACTAGAAAAAAAAATATTATTTAAATTCTCAAGTTGAAAAAAAGAAGATATACATCTGCAATTGTGAGTGAAAAGTGAAAATATTCGCCAGTCGAGAGTGTTTATTTGTTTGTGTAGTAGCTTTGTGACAAGTGGAATGCGATAGAAAGTCAAGCGAAATTAAAATAAAACCAGTAAACCTAAATCATAAGCGAAAAAAGGGGAAAAACTACACTTGCAAGAAAATACGTCAAATTCCAACGCATAGAAACTGCATCATCAACAACAACATTATTGCCAGTAACAACAAAAATAACATCAGCAACCAAACGACAATGGCTGTTGTCCGCAAAAAACAAGATGACAAATACCTGAAGGTCCTGAGGGAGCTGGTTACCAGCGGCAGCGGAGGCAATCGCCAATGCTTCGACTGTGGACAGAAGGGTCCAACTTATGTCAACATGACTATCGGATCGTTTGTCTGCACTCGCTGTTCGGGAGTTCTGTAAGTATTGGCTTGGCTTCTTAATTATGCGCAAGTAGAAGTAGTATGTCGACGTGGTGTCCTTTACAGGGATTAGAATGAATATGGGGTAATGCAGCACCTGTTGCATTAGAAAAAATTCACAAAGGCATGTTAATATTTTATCGCAAAGCGGGTACCTAGGTAGGTAGAAAAGAATTAGGTGCTGGAAAACTAAACAAACCGAAACTACATGGGACTTTTTTCGCTATCGGTCGAAATACCCTAGAAAACCCACAAACCGGTTGAGGGGCTTTGTGGTCGACCCCAAAGCATTTATTTTTGTTTGCCAAGTTGCTTATCTTCTCGACAAATTTCCGTTAAAAATTCAGTGTGCGGGTATGTTGATAGCAACAATGGAATTTGTTTATAACACAACTCAACGCTTGTGTGGTTTGTTTTATTACTTGCTTGGCTTTGCAAAAATTAAAACTAATCTAGTTTCGAGGAAATCCATGTAGGTACGCTTCTTGAGAATGACCTTCGAGTTCTTATATCCAAGTATAGGCACAAGTGATCCCAATAATGGCCGGCATACGGCGATCGATTTTTTATTTTGCTTTGTTTTGCAATAATAACTTTAATTGGAAAAAAGCGGGAGGTACGAGGCTGTACCTGTTGTACTGGACCGATCTACAATCAGCTCTAAAAGCCAGCTCACAATTTAAAGCTTAAAAACCTTCGACTGTCTCCCTAACGAGGACGGAAATAGCACAGTAGGAATGAGCAAGTATTACTCTTAGCGAAACTATTCAACAAAAAGAATACCAACAATCTTGTAGAATGCAACTTGAACAGTATAAGTAGGAAGTGGCTCATCATCCCATTAACCCGGACGATTGCTTCCGCACCTGCATCTAAACAAACACCATTAACGCATAACTCCTAATGCCGAGTCGCAAGTGGTGTAAGTATATATGCATTTCAACACACCATTTAGCTGTCATGCGTGTCCGACAATTTAAAAGTAAATATTTTCAAACTTTAAGGGTCATTTAGACTCACAAGCCATATACGAGTAGATACACACTGACAAATGCACAAACGTCAAACCTGAAAATAAAATAATATAAATTGAATATTTTCATTATGCGGGTCCACAAGTTCAGGAACCGGACAATCTCCCCCAAAAAGACTACCATTCCAACTGAACTGATATCACACACTGACAGCACAGTTAACCGCTATATCAACGATGGCATTCGTATTGTAGTCAAGCGACTGCAGAAGCAGAGTGTCTGGCAGTGCAATCAGTTTATAGACGCATACCACCATCAAACCATCAAACACATTCAGCGAGCGGTGCGTTAAATTAATAAAAATTGGGAGCAATAGACTGGGAGCCCCGTGGACAACAGAATCGGTCTTATATCGAGAAATGAGGTCAGAGGTAGTTCCCTTGCACTCGAACAGAGCGAGATACGAAAGTATATACGTATGAAAGGCAACACCGTTCACGCGTTGTCGCATTGAAGATATTCTCTTCCATCGAAGATATTTGATAGACGTACGGAAATGACAGTCACTTGATACGATGGCCAGACGCGAATAGAAAAGAAAACGCGTTTCTATAGTTCATTGAGAAGGGAAACACTAGCTAGCCAAGAAGACTTAGGAATTCTAGGTGCAACTAAGTACATTGTGTGTTCCTCTTCTTTTTCTTATTTACAATTGCATTGGTTAATCATGTAGAACGCAACACGTAGTGCTGCTGCTGCTGCTCCTGGGGAATGTCATTATGATTTCTACGAGTATGTGCAGGCGTTTGTTTAAAGAGGGTTAAGAAGAGACGAAACACAATTGGAATGCATTCCAATGCGCACTGATGCTTGAGTGACTTCTTTGAGTATTGTTTGATACTCGTATATCTGCGACTGGTGGAAGTTGTTGCCGTTAAATTGATTTCAAGTATTGATTGTTTTTCAGCTCAAATAATACTTCAAGTTCATTTTGCAATTGACAAGTACCAATGACATGAGGTTATATACGGGTATAATTAGATACGCGTACTTATATATAGTTTAAAGAAAGCTTGATTGATGTCTGTGGCTCTTAAAGTATTTTTGATTTGAAGGCAAGGCAACTTTGCAACAAACTGCGACGCAAGAGTAGGTAGGTAGTAATCATGTGTTTTAATTTTTCCGAGGATGAGATCATCTTACATTAAGTGCAGTGATTTCCCCCTGATGAACTCATATGGACAATTGTATAATGTATGTAATTTTTACATCATTTTGTTTATACTCGAAGTATGAACCAAGGTGGCGCAAACAAGAATGGTTACAGAAGTTTAGTGTTGCTAATGTTTATCACGGAGTTTTGCAAGTTTCAAGTGGCCTAGAAAATAATGCCTAATAAAAAAGTCTACCTACAGTAGAGTAACATCCCTGCCTTTTTGTACTAGAAGAATGTTTCATAATCCAAAAACGTGAGCATTTCTGTGGGAACAAGAAAAAAATTAGGTCTGTTCCCTTACTTTTGTAGTAAGAATGGAAAAGACAATTAAAATGGCAGTGGTGGGGTGTGGGGATTAATTCTCTCACAGAGAGAGACACTTACGAATAAGTTAGGGAGCGCTTTTGTAGTAAACTATGAAAAATGACAGATATGACAGATAAATAATTCCATAAATTGCAGTGGTAAAGAATATTTTCAATACGATGGAATGTTCGGGGAGAACATTCAATATTTATTTTGCCGACTGTTAATACTATTTTAAAAGAACGCAAGAAATCAAAACAAATTCAATCGAATGTAAAATATGACAAGAAATTTCAAATCAGCTGTTAATTGTTTGGTGACTGACAGCCCTTTGAATTTCTTACACCAAGAAATTTGTTGAGTAAGAATTCGTAAGATTCTCAGTGGAGGGGTAATATCTTGCTCTCTCGACGACGCTCTCTTTTACGAATTTTTCGAGTTAAGGAACGGCATTAAGTAAAAATTCGTAAGAATTCGTAAAAATTCGTAAGATTTAAAAGTAAATGAACAGACCTATTGAGTTAATGTTACTATCGGATGCACCGTGCCCTGCTTACGGTTGCCATGTTATGGATCAAGAAAAAAAAAACGCTAAGGTCTCTTTCTTTCCCATATGCAGGCAAACCTTTATCATGCTCTCCTGAAAAGTGGCTAAAAATAACTTACGCTGTTTTTCCTTGTTGCCACAGATTTATATTCTGGTGGCTGTTGAGAAATGCAGGTTGTACTCTGGTGGCTATAATTTGAACCCGCCTAGACATTCAAGTTTGACAGATCATCTAAAAAATATACGTAAAAGATGCTTAGCGATAATAATACATTTGTTAATTAAAAACATACAAATAAATTTTTAAATAGTTCACAATAATGGAAAAAAAAGAAAACTTTTTGGATCGAGCGTCTCATTAGATTTATTCGCGTACGCGGTTTAAATCGAACGCAATCGATATAAATCGAAAGCCATCGCACAAAGTCTATACACGTTCTCATCAAAAAAAGTGAAAATTAGCAAAATAACGAGTAACGACTAACGAGTAGTTCCTCTCTTGACTCGAAACAGCGTTACCACTTTAAAAAAAAGCGTAGTAGATTTGATCCGAAAAGTGAACTAGATTCAAGAAAAGGGAAGTAGATTTCAAAATCATAGTTTTTAGGATATATTCAATTCCATATTCGTTTTATGTATACCTAAAACATGTATAAAAAAACGTTACGATCTATGATAATTTTTTTTTTCTTTTTATTTACTACACTACTAGTTGACTTTTATATAATTTCAATTAGTTATATGTGCTAATGCATATCACAAAATTAAGATTAAATTATAAATATGTAGTTGAATTTTTATTTCAATACCTATATATAACGGCCATTGGTAAGTTCAAATTTATTGAAATAACGTAGTAACTCCATAGGAAGCTCAAAAATACCTACCAGCTATTACATCTTTTACAGCAAAAACAGAAATAAACGAGAGTGAAGTTTGATGCAGTTTATTGTTTTAAAATGTGAGACTGAACTTATATGAAAGAGTGTACAACATTTTTTAAATCCTTTTTTTTTTTTGGAAGTATGTAGATCAAAGGTTTCTTTTTATTAAAATTGAAGCAGATTAAATAAGGGATTTCTAATGTGAAGTAGATATTACAAATTTACCAATAGTGCGAAGTAGGGCGCAGATTTCAATTTTGGAAAAAATTGCTTCAATTGTAGTAAAGTGGTATCGCTGCTGCAGAGCAAACAGAATGCGATGTTATATACACATTTGTTGCTGTCAATGCGAATGAAAATACAGAAGTGAGAAAGATACGGAAATCAGTGCCGTCCTTCTTTTGCTCATATGGATAACTTCTCAAAGCAGCTGCCGTTAAAAGTTCGATGCTGCCTGACCAATTGAATTTGAGTCACTTTGTCAATTTGTGCAGTGGATCTGGAAATGCAGACATCCTTTGTGTATTCAGCTGTTTTTCACATTTAATTGGGACCTTAAATTCGTCTGAAATGACTAATTTTCCAAATTGAGACTTTGCACAAAGTCAAACTAATGTTCGAACCAGGGCCCATGTTCTGTAATTATCACATCGATATATTTATCACTAAAACGATATAAAATGAGAAACATATTACTATTTTTTCGATGCGAAAATTTATCGCATGAGTTACAGAACATGGGCACAGGATACTGAGACACCCAACTAGCAATCGTCTTGCCGCTGGCCCCCTCATTTTTTTTTTTTTTAATTTTCCATTTTTTTTCCTACCATTGTTATGTTAATTTAGAATCCGTGTGGCATGGAAAAATATAGAAAAAATATAAAATACAAAAAAAAACAAAAAACAAAAAAAAAAAACGCTGCAAACCGAAGGGAAATGTGCTAGTGTTCGGGAATAACACATTTTTACATTGCTGAATGCAATTGGTTAGTTATTGTATATTGTTAAAGGCGAATAATTTGATTTGTTTGGTTTATAAAACTTTCTACGTGAAATGCTTAACATACAAGGAACATTTTAGGACAAACATGTTTACGTATTATGCGTTTTCGATAACATATTTCGATTTCGCAAATTTTTCATAAATAACTGATGAAAGTTTTGTTTTTATTTTCATACAACCATTCTGCATTGACAGTTTTTCATTAATATTGTAAGCAAATGAACGCTAACAGGAATAAAACGACTAATTTCAAATTAAACGAATAAAATTCTATGAACGCTGCCAGCAACTTTGTCCACAGCGGAAGTGGTGCATATTTTTTTAACGTGTGTTGGTGAACCGGAATTTTTAAAGTTTCCTTACATAAAAATATAGCTCGTCGGCAAGTAACGCGATTTCGGTGGGGGTCTCAGTATTTTCTCTGGTTCGAAGTAATGATTAAACTTTTTGTGACAAAAACTAAAAAAATATTTTTCACTTCAAATTTATAAATACATAGCAATGCAATTTGGAAATTACGTTAAAATAACCATGACAGTAGCTCTTTAAGACTACTTTACTTTTCTTAGGTATTAAAAGTAAAACACTGACGCAGAGGCACAACTCACAGAATATATAAACCATTCATAAAAGAAGTACTACACGCGTTGTCGCGTTATGTTCCTGAAAGCTTTTGTAACGTGATAACGTGGCGCTCGGAATGCCCAGTCTGATAACGCCTCTTAATTAAACACCGAATTATCGCTGAAATTCGCTGAGCGGTCGTAGACCTCAATACGATAAATCGGAATTTTGACACTTCTTAGGAAACCCGATTGTAATTTCTGACATTGGAACAAGCGATTTCAACAGTGAAATTGTGTCCCATATGGACAATTCTTTCAACAATTATATAAATTGCTTTGACCCACCAGTGGGTTTGAAAAGTTGTGCCTTGCACTGGAAAGTAGTTCCTGAGTGATACATGTGATTGACAAGTACGTTCATATTTTGGTATATTTGCAAACATTGTAGAGAGAGAAAAGTCAGTTCGTGGTGTCGAATCGTTCGTTCTTTCATAAGTATTCACAGAATACAATGCAGCAATATAATATCAACGCCTAAAATACCTTAATTTTGACAGTTTGTTATTCGCTTAAACAAAACTGTTTAATAAGACTTATTTCGACAAACATTCCCGTGCAAAACCTTATAACCTCATGGTAAGTGAGTTCCCCAAATCACTCTAGCTAAACCTATAAGACGTGTGTTGATAGCGCAACAATCCACTCAATTGTTCAGTTCTTAGTTGAACCTTTACCATAAACCTGCTCGGACTACTCTTGTGTGATAAATGTATTTATAACGGACTCGACTCTATTAATAAGCCAGCATTGGCGCGACCAAAAGAACCGACTTCACCATATATGTACTTACGTCATACTGCAACTGAAAACAAATCTAACAACAAATTTCCGTAATAGCAGCACCTGTTCTTCTACGTACGAAGGTATACTATACATGTATGCAATTTCAAGGCCAATTAAAACCAAAGACTGAGATAAAGACAGAGCATAGAAAGAACACGCCAATAGAGACAGAAAATATTTTCGAGATTATATTGAACCATCACCAACTTAACTATTGCCTTGTTGGTTGGCCACTTCAACCGGCACAATTGTGAATGGTTGGAGTTTTTCTCCGGAACGTGTCCAGTTCCAGTATATGCAGGGATGGAAAAACCAAAAGAAAATGCAGCCGAAAGGAAACTCAAAAGAAAACTAACAAAAAATATGTGGCAAATGATGACGATTGAGAAATACTGGATGTTGCCAGACGATCGTGCGCTGTTAGATGTTGATGCTAATCGAAAAAGGTTCCCACCATATGCGCGGCCATGGCGGAAATGTATGAGAAGTTACTGCCAGTTGAACGTTGAAAAGCTTCAAATGCCGGTTATTATTGACTGTTTAGCTGATTGCCACCGGTATGGAGTTAAAGCAATTTTACAGCTATTACAAACATAATCAGGCAGAGAGTCGGCATTTTGCAATTGAAGACGTGGACTGGATGTGAGATGTGACTGTTGAACAATTATTGATGGAAAAGGAAGTACAAATAAATGCGATGCATTTTACATGATTGAATTTGATTTTTCCATAAACATAAAAGACGTGTGGGTAGCTCTACCTATGTGTATCTTATCAGTCTTAACCCCTATAGGTTATAGCAAGTAGACATGTATTGTGCTCTGTTGGGCTTTCCTTTGTTAGTTATTTGTTTAGGTTTTGCATCGCGATAAGGATGTGACTTAAGTGATTACCGGACAAAAAAAAATATGGAAATAGGTATCAGCTGATTTAGTTTTACTTTGATTGAAAGGCAGATTATTGTGAACAACACGAGGGGCCATTTGAGCACTTTTGTTCATTTGTTGTTCTGTCTGAGAAGTTTTGTTTATTGGCTTTTCGAAAATACCAACTTATTGCCAAGCAGAAAGCAATTTTTCCGTGTGGTGGAGGAGAAACTCAAATTCTTTGTTGGCCTTTGGAAACAGTGGGTTGCATTGACGGCTTTTGGGTAGTAATTTTTGAGAAATAATTACAAAACTTGTTTTTTCGATGTTTTTTTGAGAAAAACTAAGTATGGGATCTTTATGAGTGTTATTTTACTATCCCAAATATGAATTTTGATCAAAACCATTAGAGCGGTTTTTTGTAAAATTTGGTAGACAAAACAGTACCAAATATTGCAACCGATTATAAGTTATTGTTCGGGATGTAAGCATTGCTTCGTTTTTAAATTTTTATCGAAATCAAAGATGAGGTTTTCGTGATATGAGCAGTTTTTAAAATTAGCGTTTACGGTGCTTCGAATTGAAAATTGAGGACACAATAGTTTTGAAAACATCCATTTGACTCTAAGTTTGCATTTTGGTCAAAATCGTTATCGCCGTTTTCCGCTAAACTGAAAAAAAAAACTGAATTTAAAAAAAAAAGTTTTTTTTTTCAAAATCCATTGTACAATAATATAGAGAAAAAGTGAGTTTTTGCTATTGGGTTATAAATGACCACATTACCTTAGAAATTAGTTTTTGTTACAATCGTATAGGCCGTTTTCGAGTTATGTCGAAATTTCAAAAGTACCGTTGGTCGAATTTTTAGCAGTATTGATTTTCTATGTTTGGTCAGGGATGTGCATCAGTAAGAGAAAGCCACAAATTGTTCAAACTCAGAACCAGAAGACCAGATGTCATGTTTTCCGTTTTCTGTAAAATATTATTGAACAAAGCCTTCACGTTTATTGGATGTCAAAACTTTCCCCAATTCACACATAATTGCTGCAGATTAACTTGGAAATCAAACCTGAAGGACGTCTGTTCAAGATTTGTTTATCATATATCTAAATCCAAAGCATTGTGCACATTGCTTTGGTCTGATTAGGTTAGGTAAGGTTAGGTTTACGGGTTGGTGGAGCAGGGTAAACCCTTTTGGGAGTTTATCGTTGGTGTTGTTGATTGTTAGCTGTGTCTTTCCTTCTTGTGCTTACCCGACGCCGTCCAGCCATCCCGAGGGGGAAGTAATCAATATTTTTGAGTAGTCCTTGACTACAGATTTTCTACTTGTGATTGCATGCGAATTCGTTTGAATACACTGTGATACACTGTGATTCACCATGAATACGCACAGAAAAGTTCCTTGAATACACCTGATTACTTCCCCCTCGAGCCATCCTGATGTCCTCAAAAACCTGTAAAGATCAGAAAGTGTAACATCAGAGAGCTCTCGCAAGTCATGGAAGTAATAGCTTCCAAGTGTTCTGCTCATCAAGTGACAGAGGCTCGGGCAAAGACAGAGGAAGTGAGGTGTGTCCTCATGGACATCATCTTTGAGATTTAGTTTCATCATGGGACTTCTTAAGAAGTTGTGACCTGTTAGAGACCCTACCAGCTTAGGCAGCGATGACCTGTCAAACTGTATAAGTGTGATGGTTCGGCCTCTGTCATATACTGGCCATACTTCACAGGCATCCCACCTGTTATTTATTACGAATCTTGTTCTCCACTCGTTCTCTGAAGTTACGTTGCCGTGTACATCCACAAGATTATTTTGGGGTTTGGTCCCCACCACCTGCCAAAGATGCGGTTACATGCGTAGAAAGCTTTAGCTGTTTTCGTCACTCTTTCATTGAAGTTCCGCTTCCATTTAAGTTTCCTATCGAGGATCATATATTTCGCACTCTGTCACATTTAGAGGTATTCCCTCAACAGTTGGTTGCTCGAATTGTGGTATTAAATCTGATTATTCTAGACTAGATTTTCCTAAACGTCATAAATTGATTGGTCATTAACGTCACTTTTCCGTCATCGGCCTTACAATCGCAAAGTCAATTTATTATACTCAATTTCAGTCGGCTTGAGAAATTCTACGCAGCGGGAGCCGACAAATAAAAACAAACTGTTATCTTGGTGAACTTATTCAATTATAAACTGAGACTTACGACAGCCGCCTGCTGTCAGGCTTAATAAACAAAAGTTGTGAACATCCCCATTGTAATCGAATTTATCTACTAATTTATGGGTTCATTGAAAGTGTTTTTTGCGTTTATTTCAATACTTTGTTTTTTGCACGTTACGCACACAACTTCCCTAGAATTGAAGGCCATACCATACGCTCTCCCCCAACAGTCGATTCCCCGGAAAAAATAAAAATTTCTTCGTGCTCGTCACATTTATTTATTTCGAATTTCAAACAAACATTTATCGTTCAATTAAATTCAGACAGGAATCTAGACCAACGACCTAAAAGCAAAGCAAAATTAAAATATTACCTCTTCAGCGATAAGTCTGCGGAAACGTCCCCAACAAAACCGCATCTAATCTATCAAAATGTCTGATTAGATACACCGTAGGTATGTATTTTTTTTTTCTGTCCAAACTGCCGATATCTGCAAAACATCAATTGAATTCGCCAATGACCCGCAAAACCGCGCAACCACAATTGAAATTCTCTCGACGCCACGCAAGTGAATCACTGCCCCTGCAGCGTGAATTATTCATAAGACACTTTGGTGGACAACAAAATTACAAAAAAAAATTCAAGATTTTCAACAATCCAACATCCAAGTATCTTTTTTTTTTTTTGCGTATTTTCAGCAAGCATTTGTTTTGCTGTCTATGCGCAAAATACCTCACAGCATACGTCACGAGCTATATTTTTCCGGCCTACGAACCCAGTATCTAGACAGTCGGGGCTGCTGATCAAAATTTAGTACAGAAGGCTGGTAGAAAAAAAAAACCAAAGATAAGATCAAATGGCTTTTAGTTGTTTGCAATTATATATATGTGTGTTTGTTTTTCGAAACTCGTTGTTGTTGATACACACGATATGGCTGATGTGTTTGAAATAACATTCGGCGAAAATGAGTCACTCGGTGTGGCGTCGAATGGCTTGCTGTGCGCACGATCATGTTTTCTTGAAGCGCGATCTTTTCGTTCCGATGTCTTCCACAGAAAGTCTCCGTATTCCAATTTTGTGGCATGATTTGCCGTGAAGTGAAGCACAAAGGTGCACATCGTGCAAAAACCAACTGCATGTGTATATATACATATAAGACCTATCGCCCCCACGAAACGAGCTATATGAAATGATTGCACTTGTGTGGTGGTTTTTATGGGTTCCTTGAAGCTTGAACACACATTGCTATCACTGGGAATAGTTTTCTATAAGACACACAGGCTTACATGTAAATATATTTTTTTTTTGTTTTATTTATGCGCCATTCACTTTTACTTGAGAGAATAATATTGAAAACGCCGACCTCCATGAAATTGTTTTTGATATATGGCGAAAGAGGTGAATGACAGCGGCAAAGTCGCTTTTCATTGTTTCTTATATATGTATGGCATATAGTTGGGAGTGCGACTGTCAGTCTGTCTTTCTATGGAAACATTTCTTTAAGTTATATTTCAATATGGTTTTTCGAAATGTCAATCATTCGCAGTTGGGGAGGTTGTCGGGGATTTTTCATTTCAATTTGTCTAGACGCAGACTGCAGGCTGATGTTGTAATTGTTTACAATTTACATGATAATTTAACTGTGGGCAGTTTTTAGATTTTTTTCTTTTAATTGGAAACACATTTTCCGGCAACCACCAATTTTTCAGCAGACAGCAAGTTGATTGAGCTCCGTTTGGTACACGCCTTTCTAAAATATGTGGATGCACATTTTTCCACACGCCAAAAAGAATGGTGTAAATCTATAGTTTAAACAATTACAGTGCAAAAATCTGCAAATTATTCACTCTTCGTCACAACCATGTAAATGCACAAAATTGACACAATATCAAACACCCCACACAGCTGACAAAGATGACAGCGTAAATAGAGTAACAAATGTTGATTGCACATTTCAGTGTTCCCCTACCAAAGGGATTAATGTTTTAAATTTTTTATACACGCACATGTCAATGGCCTTTGTTAGCATATTTGTAACAGAAGCCGAATTGAAAGTTTTCTCCATCTAAAACTAATTAAATGTTCATGATGGTGGGGAAAAATAGCAAAACTCGTTAACAACTTTTAGCGAGCCACACTTCAGCGCTCTGTAATTGCAAAACTTTACAACATATGCAATGGTGGTCGTTTGCTCATACTCTAACAAGTAACAGTGGGGGGGAAAACAAAAACAGGGTTAAAGAGAGCACACCATCATCGTCGTCATCGTCAGTTTCCTGACTCAAGAGAGTTACATACGTTTTGTTTATACTAGATTTCAAGATTATACAACCGCTTTCACTGTGGAAGTCAAATAAAATCCCGCCCGGGGATATTTACAAAAATTTCAAGTTTCCATTTTAAATAAAAAAAAAGGTAAAACAAAATCAAACAGAACTTTTGTTCATCTCCTCCCATGCACACAACGAACACACAAGGCCAATATTTATCTTGGCTTTGGCAATCTAATGAAATTTTGAGCACTCTCCCCCTCAAAGTGGAACACGGAATTATCCATATGAAAGCTAGCGTTCGGTTTTTGCATACTAATTGCGTACCGGCCGACTATACTCGTACATTTGAAAGTCATGGTCGGCGTTAAAGAAATCCACGCGTTTAAAATGTGAAAGATGCGACTCCATGTGTAAACAGAGTTGGACTTCTGGATGGCAAACATATCGACATGTGATTGCTGTCTGTCGGAGCTCGGAGGTATAGGCAACTGGGTCAGCGCAGTGTCTGTCAGCAATTTTTTTTTTTAGCATAAATGTAAACCAAAAGGCGTATTGAAGTTTTCGTTAACCAGGTCGATGGTTGTCGGTCTTTGGATCACTTACTGGGTTATTGGTCATTTGTCGCACAATGTTGTGGAAGATCACGTCAGTGACTGAATTTCCTAATGCCGACGCACGTGAGGTTTTGTGAATTTGAGATGGAAGTGCCGTTGGCAGGAGTAGAAACTTTTACAAATTGATTCATTTGAATACTTTATGAACTGTTTTGGGTGAAACCCACCGGGGGAAAAGGAAGATAGGTCATGCAATTGTAAATTTGGTGCTAAATTCAAAAATTCACAAAGTGACAGCTTTTTATGTTGGTTTTGACGCAATGCAGGTCATGCTGAAGGGCTCAGAATGACATTGTCAGGGGAAGATGTATTTAAATTCACAGTTTCAAATGGGATTATTTAGTTGTTATGAGTTTTATTATGCAGAAAACGAAAGGAAGACTGGAAATCATCTAGTAATTAATATTTAGGTTCACTTGTAAAATTGAAAGCCACCGGGGGCTGGCACCACAGCGTGACAGGTCAACAAGTCTTTTGAGTGTTTGTTGATGGGCAGTGGTTGTGGTTTTACAAAAATGTGTTCAAATTGTAGAAACTCCGCTGTACAACCAATAATTGTCGCGATGTGTTATGATGGGTTTTACATGGGAAAGTGACGTCTAAATTGCGTCGCAAAATCGTCGTACAGCCTCATCGCGTTTATGCGACGTTGGAGCTCATGTTCGCTGTTGCTGCTTTGGTCTTGCAACAGATATACCTCTGTCATGGACCTGTGTTTGCAACCGAGTGCGTTCAACGCGGTCTCTAAACGTCAGATGCTTGTTCTTGAGCACGATGCAGGGATGTGAATGCGAGTGATTGCAATGTGCAAAACACATGTGTAGAAATTTTGCAGAAAATTGTTTGACATAATTGCTTCGGCTAATGTGGCTACTGTCATTCGCCGACTAAGCAGCTGATGTTTTAAAAACCAAAACAAAAACAGTTGAGCAAAAGTCAAAAGCCGATGATGCCAAATACTTGAAACTGTAATTGAATTTCTTCTGTGTTGTGGTATACGTTTGAATTATTCAGCAAATTTAGAAATATAATTTACGTGTGCCTATATCGCTATAGACATGTGTTTGTGTATTCCAATCTCGCTGGGCAGTGAATTCGGCACATGTTTTTATGCATAAACGTAAGGAGCATGTTCTTGTGTACGATGCAGGCATTTGAGCTGCATACGTAGCAAATCTATTACATTTGTTGTCAACTACATTTTATTTTTTATTGCTCTTTTTCGCAACCAACATTGCTAAGTTTTTCCGAAACAAAAGAAAGAAACAATTTTGCTATGACAGTATTGATTTGGCTGCACTTTTAAACAACTAATTCTATACAAACATTGGGGACGTTCGGTTACCTAGTTTATGTAAAACGTCAACTAGATTTGCCGGGGCTATGAATCCGAACGCGTTGACTAAGCAACTCGAATTGCTTTTGTATTCTCGCGGTCAGCGTACTTTTATTTGATTTTGCAATTTTTTATTTGGAAAAGGCCCTTCATAGATTTTTAAAAAATGTTTACTTTCAAACAAGTACATTTAAAATGTAACACGGCTGCCTATCACAACACTATTATAGTCTTATGCGAACTAATGGCTGTTAAATATCGTACGAAAATTCTAAATTACCAGACACCTTTTCCTCTCACCGGCCTTTTTTTTGACTCCAGAATTCTACAGCGGCACTCTGTTTATTTTTAATTTGACTCTTCGAAGCGTCAACTGAGTTGAGTATGCAGGCAGGATTTTCTTGACTAGATTTGTCGGATTCCCCTCCATAAACGTCAACTGCAAAAACTACACACGTGACCACTGTGGGCCAATAAAAACTGAAACACATCTAGTCAGACAGCTGTCAGACTTACTAAACTAGGAATCCCAACGTCCCCATTGACTGACCCAGATAATATATGTTAATATCCAAGTCCCATCACTAACATTATCACATACAAACTTCCGTTTCCAGAACTATGCAAATCGCAATTCAAATTTCAGTGAAAATTCATCGCTACGCAGTTTCCGTGAACTCCCAAACAATATGAAAACACAACCGCAATTTCATGAACAGCCTTCTCTAATCATTTGAAAAAGAGGTCAAGGGCAAAGCAACAGACAAACAAACATATTCCGAGTAATCAATAAAGCGCCGCAGGGAATTCCAAATTTTCAAAATTCATTCGAAATAAATTTGCAATATTTATACGGCTACCACAGAACAAAGTGCCTTATTATCTAACAGTTCTCGTTCCCAAAATGACTCATCCCGAAGCTGATGCTAAATCGCAGAAAAACAAGTTTTGAACAATAATATTTATTTGTTACCTGAAATATATCGTCAGCGAAAACGCAATAAATAAGAAATGAATTCTTGGAATTCAATTAATCTGTTTAAAGGAAACCAGTCCGATTTGGCAGCTTGAAATGGCTGGATAATTTCAGAAATAAATATCTATTCGCACTGCCATCGTCAATCTTCACAGAAACTGTAGGAGCTATATAATAATATAACGAAAATGTTTTTGTTCTTAACTCTACTTTATGGAAAAAGAATAACATACGTTGCGTGCATGTTATGCTCACATGTTCAGTTCAGTTCCTACCTGTGGTACACGTAATTATAACTGTATTTTATGAGTGATATGAAATTATAGAAAAAATAAGGTTGATATAGTTAAACCTGATGAGTTCATCACGTTACATCACACCAGGCAAGACAAGATGAACCTGATGTCAAATAAACGTCTGACATCGATAATAACATGCTGATGTAGGTATACCTTGTACGTGAAATTTGAAGAGATGTACATAGTTGACAATTGAAATGAGAAATTTACATAACATACGAGTGAGAGCAATGGGTTTGCGAAATGAAATAAAAGTTTATAAATCGGTGTAGCTCGTACTTATGCTGAATCGCTATTGGTCGAGATAGGTTGATATGGTATGGTAATGGAAATTGATACCACAGGTTAAATGAATGTTTGAAACAAGTTTTTGTGCTCAGTTTCCATCCTCTTTCTCAGAAACACTTTCATCAGTGTAGACGAACATTTCCAGGTTGGTTGGTTGGTTGGTTTAGGTGGCTGTATTTCCCGACGAGGGAAAAACCCAAGTAGCGCATTGAGCGCCGTTTTGAAAATACAACTAATTTCCAGATACTCTGCCATATTTCCACTGATTTTCCACATTTTTATAAGTCTCAGATGAACGAAAAAGGAATTAAATCGACATTTCTAACCACATGGATAAAAGTTGTCAAAATTACATTGGGACGTTCAAGTACACATCTAGTTTAGTAAGACTGACAGCTGTCTAACTAGATGTATCTCGGTTTTGATTGGCTAAAATCGGTCATATGAGCAGCACTTTCAGTTGACGTTTATGGAGGGGTGGCCGATGAATCTAGTCCAGAAATTCGATACTAAGTTGACAATTATATTAATTGTATAGTTGGCATATGTGACTGAAGTAGGAAATGTGACGTTCCCGACCAATCTATAGTTTTTGCGGTCAGGTTTCATTTCATCCAGAACAATCTAGTCGACTTTAGAGAACTACATTCTTGAATGTGACAGCATTGATTGGAATCAAAAAGTCGACTGAGTGACTGTAGGTGTAGACTGTTCAGAAAATGTAAGTTTGGAGAGCAAGCACTCTTCAACTATCGAATGTCTCCGTCGTCACTTTCGCTTTACGGTTTTGTTAAATTTAATTTTCCACTGAATCGGACTAAGTTTAGGGTTTTATTACTATTTTTAATTTACTTATAGCCTGGTGTAACCAATTTTCTACTTTTTCTAGTAAGAAACATCGCAATCGCAATGCGAGGTTACTAAGAAGGGACAAAACACGTTGCAAACATTTATCTTACAAATGTTTACGACATGGTTTTTACTGCTCCGCATACGGCGAAACACAAATTGACAAATTTCCGTCGGTTACTTTGAATTTTTTCAGCGGCACGTACGTCTTAAATCGTAATTATTTCATGACACAAAGCTAACGCAGGAATCGGATAACTTCGTCAGATGTTGGCTTTTACTTTCCACACTCCCCATGTACATCACGTATTCTGTTTTTTATATTAACAAGTTCAATGTTACTTACGACTATGACCGAACTGCAAGGAAGATTTTACAAACCACCAAATTACGTGTTAAGTGGGAAACGCATTAACGAACTAAAAACTGGTTTTATTACTTTTCGGGCGATGCGCACGAAAGCCCAAACTGAATGTCAAATGTCAAACTCTTAAAAGTTTGAACGGAGTATTGCGATTCAGGCATAATGAAATAAAACAAACTTAACTTAACTTAATCTAATGCACGAGTTTCTGTCCTGTGAATCCGCTCTGTTTTTTGACAGCTAAAATGTCCCTGGCTGTCAAACAATTTTATACATTTATTTTTAGATTCAATAGGTAAAAATGGAAAAGACTGTCAAACTGAGAGAGACTCACACACAGAGAGAGACACTTACGAAAAAGTTACGCAACGCTTTACGCAATAAAGTGTATTAAGATATTTATCTTAATGTACTTTAAAATTTATATATTAATAATAAATTGAATTGAATAAATTGAAAATTGAATAAATTGAATTGAAATTGAAATTTTTTAGTAATCTATGAAAAATGACAGATACATAATTCAAATATTCAAAAAAGTCGTACAGCTACGAAAAGTTGTTAAAATGTCTGATAAACTCGAGGACTTTGCTAATTTTCTCAGAAAGTCTTTACATCATCCAAATTATTTTTATGAAATCCATCGAACTTCTTTTTGATGAATCCGAGTATGTGGAAGAGTTTGACTGAATAAACTACAAGGATTCCAGAAGAGGAAAAAGCGACACTGCATTAAGAATAACATGGTGGAGATTACTCCTTGCTGCAGGAGGAAGAATTTTGTTGCCACTTTTGAAAAGAATCTTGAGGAGAAAATCTAAATTTATTTTCCCGCCTGTTGATGCCATTTTAATACAAACAAAATCAAAACCAATGCACGCATTTATGCCAAATATGCGCAACTAATTTCAAATCAGTTGTTAATTGTAAGGTGACTGACAGCCTTTCCACTTCTTACACCAAGAAATTTGTTGAGTAAAAATTCGTAAGATTCTCAGTGGACGGGTAATATCTTGCTCTCTCGACGACGCGACGCTCTCTTTTACGAATTTTTTGAGTTAAGGGACAGCGTTGAGTAAAAATTCGTAAGAATTAGTAAAAATTCGTAAGATTTAAAAGTAAAGGAACAGACCTATTACAACGTGTAACGTAAAGACAGACATGTACAATCTGATATGAAATTGTAACAAGTTACGCTAGAGCTCATACGACTCTTAAAATTGTATAAAGTGACAGATATCGGTCTTGACAGGTTAGGGGGAAAGTGCCAAAATCTTTCGCAACGACATACATGAACTGATTATATCATAAATGACCCTCCTTAATATCCTGCAGCGCTATTTCCCGTTCAAAAAATATAATCAATACTTTCTACAATCTACTAATGACGAAACGATACCCCTCTAGGACACTCTTAAGTGCATTCAGAAAGTGATATATCGATTTAAAAGATAATTACCCCGACAGCGATATTGCTCCGCTGCGATGCCCTTGAATTGAAAATTCATTTTTTCTGTTCTTTCATCCTTCATAACTTTTCAAACGCAACCTAGGTAAATGCAATTTTCTTTCCATAAATTTATTTTCCTATCACTGGTTGTGCTTGTGGGTGAAATTTATAAACTATACCATCTACCGCTGAAAGTATGTATAGACACACGGATTCGATTTGCTTATTCGCCTGGCTGTACACACATAATGTAAATTTGTATACGAAATGATATAAATTGTGAGGCAGCTTAAGATAACTCAATTATCTCCCGTGTGACACTGTGAATTTATAGATAAAAACTTGCAAATTATTACGTGTCAAGTTGGCTTAACTTCTCGAAACGTTAACAACAAAAGCACGTATGCTTAGTGAAGGAGGAAGATTAGACTGTGAGCAGTTCGTTGCGTAATAGGGGAAGGAATTAATACCCTGATGTCAGAGTCAACGTTCTGGAATAACCTCCTTGTTGTTTGATAGTTTGTGGGAAATTGTTTCCAGAACCATGTCGTGTGGTACAATTTGACGGCGCACACAGGCGACAGGACACAGGAGACACTTTCTGGGCGGAGGAAATGTGTTAGTGATACCTGTACGTTTGTTGTTTAAAGTTTTACGGGTTTTTGGCGTTGAATTAGGTTTACCACTTTGGTTGCTGTTGTCGGAGATTGAGAAGTTCTAAATAACTTTCCTAGAGTATTCACATGTCTCCTAAAGATTTAATTAATTCGACAAAGTTTTAAATGGTTTGTTGGGAATTTAAATAAATCCACTGCAAGGAGGTATGTGAATTTTTCATTTTTCGTTGGTGGGTTGGGCTTATTTTTTGGGTCTCAATCTGTCTATAGCTTAATTACTGAGCTATCCGACTGCCAGTAAAATTATCTGCAAAGTATATATATTTCAGTGAAAACTTTTCCATCAGTGCATAGCAAAAATTGGTTATAACGCACTCGAATCAGATCAAACAGTCAAATATGAAACAGGAATGGTTTATGAAATTTGTATGCCATGTTTGATGCTCGTATTAGGGTCGACTACATTTTTGGTCAACGACAGAATTTATACCTGATTTGTATCGGACTGAATTTTGCTATTCTGTAAAAATAAGTTTTAAAGATGGCATTTCTTTAATTTGTTACGGTCTTACGGAATGGCCGCATAAAAAATAATCTGTACTTTCCATTTATGTATGTGTATGTGTACCTATACTGTCCATCAGCATTTTGCTCCAATAAAAGCAAGCATATAGTTTCTTCCTCCTGCCTTCGGAGAATTAATCGGTTGTAGTTTTTTTTCTTTTATTTCTTCCAACTTGCATAAAACTTAAATCCCCAACACACACACTCACTATAAGCAACGACCACCGTTCATTTACTAAGAACTGAAAAGCATAATAAAATCCATTCCATACTCACATACATACAGCTATAATAACCATTAAAGGGGTGCTTTGAGCGAGCACCTTTTACCACTGCAGGTCTTCTAATTGCCAAGTAGTAGTCCCCCGTCAGCAACAGAGTGATAGGGATACTTTTCATTGTACTCTACAACTTTGGTTACACCGTCGAGAACAAGAGTATTTTATTACATTAAGGATATTTTCCGTGTCGTTGTATACGAGTATATGTATCGCGTCATCATCGTTGCCGTTGTCGTGCCAACTCCTAAGGATATTTTGTCGAAACAATTTTAACATTTGCACTGTGCTATAGGTTGAATCGATGTTTAATGGTTGTGTTACATAAAAATAATAATACGTTTGTGTGTTAACCACTTGGTGGAATGATGTAAGTTTGATGTTAGTTAAATAATGGTATGCCACCGAGTTAAGATGTATTCCAGCTGGAAAAACATACCGAAATGAACGTAGAAAAATGTTCATAACCTATTTTTCGTAATAAATTTTAAGATCAGGCGACTTGCAAATTGTAATTTATTTTCGTAAGTAAGTGATAACTATTTTTATGCTATCTATAAGGAAGTGCTGTACTCCCATTTGGCTCTTGAAGTTCTTATCTAGCATGACATTGTTCGCAATTTGCAATATTCAGGAAAGCAATGAGTGTGTCAAGTGTCGGACCTATTTCGTATTGAGTCGATAAATATTTCAACCATTGAGCGCGTAATGCTATTTTTATTGGTTAACCCTAGTGGTGTAATTCAGTAGCTTTAATTGACTCAAAACCGACTTCTGGAGAGTGGAAGTTTGCTTTTTTAAATTGGAGTACTGGGGGAAGTTGTTAGAATTTCTATTTGATTATTATGCCTGCAGTGTGTCAATTATGAGTGTTTTGGACTACTGAGTGCGGTCTTAGGTTCAACCCCCAGAAAAACGCTAATTACATCTTATGCCCATAACACATGCAGAATTCATTGCGCAGTAAGATTAGAATACATATGTTTATACGGATATAGACACACGTAAGTTCTGCACTCGCACAATAGGTTTATTCGCGAACGCGGTTTAAATCGAACGCAATCGATATAAATCGATCGAAATTGCACAAAAGCTAAGCTATACACGTTCTCATCAAAAATGACAGAAAAAGAGAAAATTAGCAAAATATCAAGTAAAGAGTAGTTTCTCTCTTAGCTTGAAACAGCTCAGAGAATTTCAACGGGCAATTACTGATAAATATGTCAAATGGAAAAAATTGACAGGAAACAAATTCAAAAACTGTCTTAAAATTCAATTGCAAAGAAAAAAAAATCGGTTATGGTCGAATGTTCGCCAAGAACGTTTTATATGTTGTAAAAAGTTGAGTTATATATTTATTTGTGATAAGGATTAGATGTTATAGGTGAAACTGGCCCATAGTAGCTCAAAGTCTATCCACGTACTTTGCGGTATTTTTTCAGATCTCTGAGAGAGTATCGCTCAATTTTTTTATATTTGACAGTTTTTATTAATATTTGGCTCGGAAAACTATCTACGCGAATTAACTTATGTGTCTCTATTTATAAAATTGCTGCAAAATTTAAGGCCACTACAACACAAACGAAAATAAATTGCAATTTAAAGTATTTGGCATCATCGCCTTTTGACACTGCTGATCGTGTTTAATTTTGTTTTGGTTGTAAACACATCTGTTGCCTAGTCGGCGAATGACAGTAGAAACATTAGCCGGTGGCAAACAATTTTCTGCACATCTGTTTTACTTGCAGCACTGCACGCTGCGTTTTGGGCATTAAGGTTTCTTTTTATACCCTTTTCAGACCGAGCCGACAACAGTGTTTTCTTCGAAAACTCGTTTATGCATTCACACCGACTATCAACTAGTTTTCGTTTGACGTTTCAATCAGCTGTAATATGTATTGGGAAACTGCTGGTTTCGAGTGTTTTCGCGAAAACCTGGTTTTTTGAAAAGTCGTGAAGTTATAAGTTAAGTATTCGTACAGAAAATCATTTTCAATATTCGCATCCATTCACAATGAGCTGACATCTTGTATTGGGCTTCTCAATTTGTGTATAGTACAAAAAGCTACAACGATTTGTAGTACATTTGTTTGCTGATTTAAATTGTGAACTTTAAATTAGGTGTCAAGTACGTAGGTCAGTTGAAAATGTTTGCAAACGCCGACGTGATGTTATTTTCGATGACTTTTCAGTGCATTTTTGCAGTTATTGCGCTCAAAACTTCACAAATGGTGGTTTTTCAAATTTTTTAAAGTTGAAAATCTCACAGCAAACAACAAATAGTTGTCGCTAGATTTTAAAACTAAATAAACGGCCGTGAAACGTAAACACGCTTTATATTCCATAATTTAATTCTTAATAATTATTCCTAATTAAGATGCTGATGTGATTGAAATATCATACTTGCTCTTATGGCCATCTAGCATAAGGTTTATTAATTTGATCTGATTGCAAATTTTACGAATGTGACACAGATTGAATGTCCATTGCTTAAGGCATAATTACAATTATTAAATCATTTGCTACTCCTGTCATACTTGTCGATTCATTTTGCATATTACAGTGATAAACAACAGAATTTACATTTACTGATAGGTACAAAACTGTTTAATTTCATTAGCAAGATTCTACTTGTCAGACAGAGCTGTCTGATGGTGGGGCACAACTTTCGCTTCTTATGCTATTCATTTTTCCTTGCTCATTTGAAGATTCACATACGACTGCACGACAGTTTTCCCTTTCCTTATACATACGCATAAAGAAGACAAAAAGAAATGGAAAAAAAAAAATTAAAATTAAAATGCACGGCAACAACCAAATTCATAAATGCTAATTCTGCAATCTACATTCGTTTCATGTTCTTTGTTTGTTTGTTTGGCGTGTTGTGCGTTTAAGGAAGTTCAGTCGCAGCTAATTAATTTCACAAATGACAAATGCTAATTGCTCTTATAGTGCGGTTGGAACCAGTCCAGTTGACAGCTCTCGGTGTTTTCTTTTTCGTCTTTGTTCAGCATTGATTTCTGTCACTTTTTGTCGTCTATCTAAGACAATTCGTATGACAGTCACGGCGATAGTTGGTCGTGTTTGACTTATGTTTTTTTTTTTTGCGCGTCAGTTTGATTGCTTTTCATCACAGTGCATGTATGCTTATCATTATCGCGCATAACCTTCACCCTTTTGACATTTGGTGCATTGTCTGACATTTGTGTGAAACCGAAGATTACCCGGCTCATTTTAAAAGACCCGCAACTATAGTGCAATTGTTATAAGGAGTTCAGTGCTGTCGCTGTGGTGCCTTTATCAGCATCAGTTATTTTAATTGGGTGTCTCGTTAATGTTGGTAAGTTATGGGGTTGTTAAGAGTCGTTTATTTTTATTTGTTGGTGGTTGATAGCGAGAATTTTTATTTTTATATTGAGACCGTGATTTATTTCGTGCGTGTACATGAAAATGTGACTGGGATAATGCGTTTTACTGGCGCTCTGTTATCTCTAGGAGGCGCTACGAAGGCAGTGAGTTGTGTTTTGTTTTTTTCTTATGTGTTCAACGTGATCAAACGGGACAGGCGACTTAAACCCGGGTGATAATGGCAACTAGACTTCCAGGGCATTTACTTTTCGCGATAGTAACAATTGTTGTGTCCAGGTTTATATATATTTATTAGAGGGCTGTGACGGAGTTTGTCCACCTGCCCTTCCGATTATGAAAATATTAAACCACATAAGCAGTGGCAATTTTTTGTTGCTAAATTCATCAGAATATGTTTGCGAGATAATAATAAAGTGGAGTGCTAATCTTTTAAGCAAAATTGAGTGTTTTTTGTCTGTCTTAGGGAGTTAAATAAAACAATTTGTGACCCATGTAAGTTTAACCAGGGAAGTTTATATAGGCGGATAGAAAAATGCATAAAATCAGAAACATGAAACCTGGATTAGAAGTCCGTATTAAGCTAAGATTAGACTGTGCGCCCATTATGCATTTGAATGCCAAAAGGCAAATCACCAGATTAGCTGTCAAATGAACAAAATGTCACAGTTATCAAAGCTGTATATTGTATATTGACTATATGCCCCTCGGGAGGTCTCTGCGGGTTAGAAGCTTATTTTATACAGAAAGGCATACAACCAATTATGGTAACAACGAGCCTATTACAAGGTGCATAAATACATTCAATGATCTCTGCAATGAAATTGATTTTTGCTTATCCAGATTAGATTTTAAAAATTGCGTTTTTTCATTGGTTTTTGATTAAGTTAAATTAATATTTGAAGTAGTCTATAAGATTGAAGATCGGTAGATGACGCTAAGTCGCGCAACAAACAACAGTTGTGTAAAGTGTTACTGAGAGGTCACACTAAGAGAACGTAGTGTTTTGTGTGTCTTCGATGATGATAAAAAAAAAAAAACAAAATTAAAATTACCAATACAGTCTTATTGGCCTGATGGACATTTAAGGCATTTGTTACTTATTACCCAATATTGTAGTGAAAAATTAATAAAGAGGTGGGATTTGACTTCATTAATTCATTTATCCACATAAAAAGAGAAAGAAAATGAAACTAAATCCCAATTCTAATAACTCATCAAACACCGATGACAACAAAATAATTCTTGTTCCATTAAAAATGCCAGAAACGCCATAACGAAATTTCAATAAAGTGCATATGGGCATATAGGGCTTTATGCTGGCATTCGTGCTTATTGACCGATTACACTACATGCTATTTGGGCATTTTTATCTGTCAAAATCAGCCTGGTCATATGTGGCATTCATGGCATTAGAGCATATAAGATATGCCCATTACATTGTATGACTATATTTTGACAGGAGAAGTGTCAGAAATTGGCATTTTGTGACCACTTGGCATACATCTAATCTTATACCTTTAGTCCATCTGTCCGCTCAAGGGAGCTGTTCGCAAAAGGAGACATTTCTTCTATTTTACAAAAAAATCTTTTCAACTATTTGCTTCAGATATTTAACTTGTTTTTTCTTTTTTTTTTTTCAGGTAAGTTTAAACTTTTTTGCATTTGTCTTAAGTGAGTATACAAAAAATCTTTTGCGCTACAGTGATGAACTTAATGTTGAGCTTTCATTAAAAAAAAGTGGAACTGAGTGAAAATAGTGTCAGCTTTTAAATTGCTTTATTTACGTTATTTCTTTGACTGAACTTTTCAAAGTCAACGTATTGGATGTCCTTTTCATCAAGGAACCATATATGTACATTTGGAATAAGGAGTTTATTCAGTTAAAATTTTTTTTTACAACATAAGGGTCAAAACTAGATTGACAGACTTTACAAAAGACACCAAACAAAACAATAGTAATTAAAATTATAATAGGAAAATGAAATGTTTCTGCCGACGCGACGCTTAATACTCTCATCAAATATTGTCCCGAACCATTTTATTATTTAATTTAAAAAATATAATAAGGGAAATATGGAAATAACTCCTAATATCTGTAAATTGGCCGAGATGTCTTAAAATTAAAAAAACAAGTTCTACACAATTCATAAAAAGACGAAACTATGAATAGTTGCGGGTGGACTCGACTGCAAGCCAAGACTTTGACTATGTCTGCCTGCCAGGCAATTTGGCTTCCTTCGGCCGACTGTAGATGTCACTGCCAAGAAACCGAATATCATGGCTAATTGTTTGGCTTTCTCCCATCTTTCATTTCATCTGCTTTATCCCATGTCTCATGTCATCAATGTGCTTAAAAAGAGAGAGAGAGAGAGGAAGACAATTTCGTATCAAGAACAGCCCATATAGGCGAAAAAGAACATCGGCATGGGATGACAAAGGACGAAAGAAGGGGGACATGTTTTATTTTTATTTCCGCTTTCTAGGGTTAGTAATAAATTTACAAAACTTTTCTGTTTTGTTTCTTTTCTGGTTTATATCCTCATCTCTAGTCATGCAAGTGATTTGTATTTTTTGTACTTTTTTGCTGCTGTTTTTTGTTTTATTTTTCTTCAGTTTTACCCGTCATCTCTTTGAGACAACATTCAGCAAATGTAAAGGCAGCAACGGTGTATACAGTTGTTTTGTGATATAACCCTACACGGCCGTGATGTAACGATGTCTCTCGCACAGGGGGTGCTTACATCGATTTTCTGTTTCGAAAGCGAAGGCTCAGTGACGGAAAACTTAGCGTAAAATTAGAAACAGCTCAAGCTGATTGAATTTGAAAAAGGGATTATTTGTGGTTATGTTGCGGCGCCAGACAAGGTTCTCTATAGTCCCAATTCAGGGCATGGTGATTTGCGGCGAAATTGAGTTATGGTTATAAAATCTGCGAATACGACTGTGGGCAGTGGAAGTTTTGTTATGTTAATCAGTAAAGTGAGGGAAGTCTGGAAAAGAACAATTGGAAAGGACAGTTCATCGCTCATTAAAAATTATAAATTTTGAAGTAGCTCTTGGGGACGTAGCTCTACCAAGAGGATGCATTGACTTTCGGGTACCTGACAATAAAATACAGAGAAGTGAGTGAGTGAGACAGGTTTTTGGTTAAACTTGACGAAAGGAAGAATTTGCACTCCCAATAAATCGAGTGATTCTTCCAAAAAAAAAACCTGGGGAAACAATTAATACCATCAAACGTCCCAGGTGCATGTTTCTTATGTCATCCTCATCAGCCATTTTTGCGCATTTCATCAGAAAACCATTATTGCGTTCCGCTTTTACAGAGAAAACGACGCTCAGTGCTTTCGATGTGCGGCGACCCCCCTTAAGCAGATACCTAAGTTTGCGTTAACATTTATTTTTGTCTACATCTAGGTACATATCCTTTCTCAATGGCAGCCGGACCTATCATTTTATTGAACCAAACTTTTTAAGGCAAGTCGCTCATGTATTTTCTAATTTCAGTCTCCTACTGGACAGCTTTACCACCTCATTTGAAATACATCCTACAGTCTTAACATAAAGTCCCGCATAAAATGTGAACCCTTTTTGCGGATTAGCAAATGTGATTTCTCTGATTTCTGATCCTATTCCTAATCCGAATTGTAATACCAGAACTTTTGGAGCGAACACAATACGAGTCTCTATTCCGAAAACCCAACTCCGTTGCGCAAAATGTTCACCAGTTACGGGCCGATGTTCATGTTTCATGTAAACCGATACCGAAATCCCATTGCAACAGAGGCTTTTCCGTTTTTATTACAAAAGGGGTGCCCTTTTTCCATATTTTCAATTTAACCCTACTTTCCGGAGGAAACCTTTGAAATCTCTTCAATGAATGCACCTGAAATCGCAGTCAATCGGTGTACACAAATAAAAACACTTCATGGTCACTTATTTTAATTAAAAGAAACCCCACAAAAAGGAATCAACTTTTCAACCTTTCAAAAGGAGGCGGCTATGCCGCTGCCGAGAAACCAAGAAATACTTGAAAAGCGAAAAACCATCAGTAGCCCTTGCAGAGTTGTTCCTCAGATAATTTAACTTTCAACGTGTATCGTAAACGTAATGTAAAACTACTTATTGAAAGAGCCACAGAGAAGGGGAGAGCGGGAGAGTGAGTAAAAGAAATGGCCCGGTGGTTGCTGGTTGCTTTTGCTTGGTGTTGGTGTACTCGCCGGGTTATTCAAATTTACCCTTGATCGCTCGATGATACTTTACTATAGAGGAAGTGTTGGTGCCATAGTGTTGGCAATAGCAATGGCGACGACGACAGCCTCGGCACATGTGGGAAATCAATAGAGTGGAAACGACGGCTTGTTTTTTGTTGCGTGTACTCATTCATATTCTCAAGGACCTCTAGCCAGTTCTTAGTCCATGTATATAGACAAAAGTTGATAACAACCGTAGCAAGGTTCACCATATATAATCCAGTGGGGGTGTGATAAACTAAAATTGAAACAACACACAAGCACAAGGAGCACGAGCACCGCTTGCATATATCCTTTTTCTTTGTACGTATATCCTTTTTCTTTGAAATTTGTACTAGCAAAAAAAAAAAAAAAAAAAAAAAATATCGTTGTCACCTGCTGTGTCGATGTACTCCCTGCACTGAATTATGTCATAAAGATGGTGGATTCAGTGTGCTACACAGGATATTAAGTGAAGCGTAAGAATTTTGAGAGCATAAGTAACAAGGATTTCCAGGAACGCTATTGTCTGTCGGAAATTCTTTGTTAATGAGTTTTGTAGGGAATTCCATTGACTGCATGAGCACACCGGTTACACTTTGCCGCATTTCGTTACGGAAAAGATATTTTTTATTTCAGAGCTTGTTAAGAAAAAGTCATAACCGCTATCCTTTCTCGGAAGAAGATGAAGTATTTTCGGATATCGGTGATGGCTGGCCATCGTTTTAAATAGACATTATAATGACGGGGTTAGAAAAAGGATTAGGGCTGGATTGCCTGTCAGCGAAATGTGTTGACCGAAAACGTTTTCGGAGAGCAACAACTTGAGAAATTTACGTCTAAATTCGATTAGGGTTAGACGATACTTACACTGCTTCGTTTGCAGCTGGGTAAGGCCCATTTTATTCACTCGAAGTTGAACACAACTCGGGGAGTTTTCCATATAAAAATCGAAGTTGAACACAACTCGGGGAGTTTTCCATATAAAAATCCCCAAGTTGTGTTCAACTTCCAGTGAATAAAATGGGCCTAAAGGTATTTAAGTGGGAAACAGATTGATGGTAGGTTAACCGAAGTGAAAGTACGTAGTACCTGTTGTTGGCAAGAGGGCCTGTGACTGAATAGTAAATCTGATTAACCACAAAGGGGGCTGCTCTTTGGGGGCAAATCCTTTTTCAGATATACAAATACTTTCATAAAAAAAATTAATAGTTGTCGCAGCAGGCGCCTATAGGTACCTAGCTCCTCATAACCATCCGTTTTGTGTCAGTTTTATATTTTTGGCACAATCAAAGTGATAAACTTCACAGTAGGGATTCGAATAAAATATTCTCAATAAAATTGAGCCACGTCACCCCGAACAAAGCCTTTGACATCTCAAACAGAAATGACGCAGCTAAAGCTAGCTGCTCTCAAAATTCACCACCGAATACCACTTAACAGCCTGTAGCTGTTGGCATTAACAATACATAACCTAAATATCTGTATGTATCTCCTTCGATTTAGCAAAATATAAACAAATGCTAAAGTTGCGCACATAAAAAAGGTAAACAAAATATGTACGTTGACAGACACCCCAGCATAACCAGTTTGCTAGGTGTTATTCACATGATGTCCGCAAAACTGTATTATGTCACTCATATTGGAT
The DNA here is from genome assembly GCA_949126925.1 of Cheilosia vernalis. NCBI lineage: Eukaryota > Metazoa > Arthropoda > Insecta > Diptera > Syrphidae > Cheilosia > Cheilosia vernalis. The sequence goes on from OX421362.1 coordinate 14,156,190, forward strand.
GTAAATTAGCACAAAAGATTTCTGTTGTCCCTCTATTCTGTCTTCTTCGACTTGCTGTTTTATATTTTTGCGTGTCTTACTGACCATTCGTCGTTACACAATAATATCATCTAGCAAATGAATGACAATATCAAATTGAATAGCAATTTACCTATCATGTTTCCTGCCACCTTGTACTTCTTTGTGTCTGTTCCCAATTTGCTTTGCATAGCTTTCTATAAAAATTACGTAATCGCACGAAATCCGTTTACGGCTGCATGTCTATTCTTTTGTTAGACGTCGGAAAATCGAAAGTGGAACAAAGAAAAACATTTAGCATAGGTTGAGGTCAAAGAATTTTCATTATTCATTAGTTGAGAGGAAAATTTCCCACACAACCCATCAATCTGTACACGTATCCACATATAGTTAAGTGTAATTAACATTAAAAAGATGAAAAGATTAACCACGATCGGACAATTACAAAGTCGAGAAGATCTAACCTAATGACGACTGACGGGCAAGTCCGACCGATCGACATACGGCGTGATGAAGCACAACGACAGCGACACTAAGTGGGGTGATGAGAACTTGCATTTCCATTAGGAAAATCTCCCGCTTAGCTAAGTACTGAGGTGTGTCAAGTTTATTATGGACGGAATGAGAACAAATGCCCACGCGATCATCTAAAGTTAGGTTGTGAATGTCATTCGAGGTATATGTGACTGTAGAACAGCTGATCGTGGCTTATTTTGGAAGTAGGATTCCTACAAAATTTTAGACAGGAAAAAAGGGAGAATCATTCATTATATTAATCCATCACTTGATTAATAGACTTCTATTTAGGGAAATTTACAAGATGTGGGAACCTTCCTCTCTTTCATGTTATCTTGGAATCGAAATTGAAAGTATTCGAAACAAATACAAAGTCGCTGCCGGTAAACTATTGTAATAACAAAACGCGGCGCGTTGGAAGTATTATGGGATAGTTCTTGTTTTTAATAAGGTTGTCGGATGTTATTTTTTATTGGGGAGAAAATCTTGAAATTTTAAAACTGAAAGAAAGATTTTAAACCATTTATGGGTTGGGGTAAAATCGGAGACAGAGATTTGCGAATTTTTTTAACACACTCGAACATCATGGATATAAAAACACATGAGGTTTTCAACAAATTCAGAGTACCAGAGTTTGTCCATAGCGACAATGGGAAACAATGTGTATCTCTACTGTGATATTGTAATAAATAGTTGGCTCAACAGGTTTGGCACCCTAGGCATAGCTTCTTACAACAATTTTTTGTTACAGTTTTTAGTTTTGGGACGAATGAAAATGTACCTATAATTTTACCGAGTCCGAACCAGTGATCGCAGAATAAGGGGCAACTCCAAGCTTGGGGGTTTTTGAAAACAAAGGGAAATCATAAAAAAGGGGATACAAAATTACTGTGAATTGCTAATAAAAATAAACTGAAAACATATTTTCATTACGAACAAATTTCAAATCATTCCATGGATTTTATCGACGATTTCTGGCGTAACGACCTATTTGGGGCGCCCTGAACGTTCGGCGTCATTTTTTTTTTAATATTTTTTTTTAACATCACTAAAGCAAGTTTTATCAAAATTTCAAACAATTATACAAATGTTTGAAAAAAATAACACCTCCGGGAACAAAGGGTTAACTTAAAAAAAAAAAAAATTGATTTTCACTTTCAACCTAAGATCATATTTCTACTATCTTTTAAGTGTCCACAAAACAAGTCGATCTGAATTGTTTTGTTATCTAATAAATCTAATACAAAAAATGTATTTAATTCTTCTATGTAACTAAAATTATTATAGTATATTTTTAGCCCTTTTGTTAATATAAACAATTTCTTGTTCATAAAAATATTGAAAATAAGGTGTGAGCTTCTTTTTCAAAATCATTTGAGTGGGAACATTTTGTGAATTTTGATGCGGAAGGGAAAAATTAAAACAATTTGTTTTGTCCCAGGGAAAAATCATCCCAATGACATATCAACACTGCTTCGCTTATTTACTTCTACTACTAAGCCAAAATAGAAAAAAATAATTATTTTCAGCCACTGGTCCCCGGCTGATTGAGACACAACTATTGTGAATTTTATTAAAATTGTTGTTCGTTAGTGTTGTCATATCGTGGGAATTCTTCTATTTAATAAGATTTTTAGTGGAAAAAAGGAAAAACATTGTCGAATAGTATACAAATTTTCAACAAAAGGCAAGAAACCTATTTCTGCCATACAGAGAAATTTGTGTTAGTAACTTTTTTTTTAAAGATACAGGAGACAAAGGGAACAATCGTAACGAAGATAATTATCCATTCGATGCAACAACATTGCGGCTTCACATAATGTCAGTCATACATAATGTCAGTGTTTTTCTAAATAGTCCTGCATTTTATTTAACCTGTATGCAGCGATACACCTTCGTAACATGTAACTCGTAATGCAAGTGGCCTTTGGATAGCAAAAAGAATTGGATATCTTCATCTTGGGAAAGAAATTATAAATTCAACAAAAGGAGGCCTGCAAAGCTATGCAGCTCCTAAGTTTTCGGCGAAGCAGTTTTCCAATCAATTGGCAACCCTCACCCAGAGCATGGCTCTAGTGGAATTTATTTTATTATGCAGCGTGAGTTTAATCACAAATTGCAGTTCAATACCAAAATTGTCACCAATAATGACGAGCGGATGATGTTGCCTAGTCTACTATTTGAAAAAGAGCCACTTTTGCGTTTTTTTTTTTTTTCTATTGTATATACTAATTATTTTGCAAAACACGACATCAATAGGGCGCGATACCGCCTTGTTGTTTGTCGACGGGATTTTCCTGAAATTTCTTTACCAATTATCGAACAAATCCATTCGTATGGTGGGGTGGTATGCATTATGTAAGAAGATTACCGCGTTACGTAAAATTAATTATTATCATCCCCAGCCGGGACTGGAGTATAATCTTTAGGCAAAATAAATGTTTGTTGTGTGCACTCATGTCGTATTAATTGAATTTTTTTTTTTTTTATGTAAACGAGCGAAAAGTATACCATAGAGAGGGAGAAGGTTTTAATTGAAATTTTAAGGTCCCTATGGGATGCCGTAAATATTTTTATACTGCTGGGTATATCTAATAAATAATGGCCTTAGGAGCGTGCCTTAGGGCTGGGTCAGGGAATTTCCGGATTAGAACTTTGTCGTCTATTTAAACTTACTTATTTATTTATTGTTCGGACATTTTTCATTTTTGTTATTTACTTAATTCAACTGCAGCAAGTTGCTGTGTATAATTTTCTGTCGGTTGTTTAACACAAAATATGAAAAAAACTGAGAAACCCCTCAGATCCAGGGGAAAAAAGATGGATAACTGGAAAACATACACAAACTTTGAACACAATCTTGAGACAAAATGAGCGCAGTTTGTCTTCATATGGACGGTATAGTTGTTCGGTTTTGTATTTTGTTTTTGCTGTCAATAATTTTCTACTGGACATCATAATCCGGAAGAAGTTGTTAACCTGAACTCTTGTGACATTTATGTGTTGAGTCTTTTTGTTTCTACTATTAATTTCCTCTATTAGTTCAACTTATCTCGGTGAAGGTTGCATTCAGAAGGAAGAGCAGAAGGTTACCCACTTGCAAATAACTTAAACGTGGCTCCTGTCATCTGTCACAATCGATAACATTGTTTTCCTAATACATCGATAACATTATTACATAGTAGTGTGTAATAGACAAAAACTTACATTAAGTATTTACCAGGATGGATGTCGATTTGAAGTAGAAAATCCTGAAATTAATGACAAAGTATGTGTACGTAAGACGAGTACTCAAGGGTACTTACAAATGAAGACATAAAATTACGTCTAAGGTCCATCATTGAAAAGTTGTGATTTCTACCAGATTTTAAACACATTCCGCGGTACTAATAATCATTTTTAGTGTCCAGGCTAAATTTTTCGAACTCACAATGGCGAATTTTTCCATACAAAATTGCATATTGTGATCTAGTAAATATTTAGTGCCAAGGTTAAAAATGATTATTAGTAAGGCCCATTATTAGTCCAACAACAAGTTAAACTAGTGATTATTTATAGCTTTTGAGTAGGTCCGAAATTCTAGCACACCTTAATTCTTAGCACACTTTTTCTTTATTTTTTCTTTATTTATTACAAACTATTCAAAATTGTTGCTGTATGATTAAAACAACACGAATCAGAACTAGCTATCGATGAAATTGGTTATGGTGTTGTGCGATCCAAAACTTGTTACAGTCATCGAAATTGTAAAAACCGATATCGTCTAGATGATCATCAAAATACTTTAAAGCTACTTTTCAACCGTTGGATACAGTATGAAATGTATGATATTCGTTCTGTCATATATATTCTGGAATGCGCAAACGTTCACTCGAAAGCATTTGTTTGTTTAGAATCCCATTCACTCGATAAACGCAACGATAACAGACATGTGTCAACGCTGTGGCCAGCCAGCCTCGTGCAGCAATAAATTTTGCAGCGATTTCGGAATTCCACAATTCCACTCTGCTCCAATTTCTCAGAACACACTGTGTCTGACGTTAATCGTAATTAAACGCCCCGTGTTACAATCAGTCGCCCCCGCCGCTGGAATAACTGGAATGTCACGTGTGTCAGACTATGAGCGCCTGGGTGCGTTTGAAGCATGTGTTAATGACGTGATTAGCAAAGGGGATGGATTGCATTTCCATCATCAAATCTCTACAGAAACTCAATTTAAATTTATATAGATTCATTTAGAATTTTCCTTCCTCCCTCTTTCTCACTCTCTATTCTGTTTAACAAAAGGCCAAGGTTTTGCGCAATTGCAAAAAGAACGATGACCGAACAAACTAGTACTTGTATACATTCAATCGCAACATAGTGTCATGTTCAAATGCAAGTGAGACATAATGATTTGCGCCGCTAAAAATAGTCCACCCAAAGCTGCAACAAAAGCCACCGTAAAGCCGAGTGTGCTTGACATGACAAAAAATTTATTGCGCGTTTTATTTAGTTTAAATGATAAATTGAATGCAACTTGTGTGATTTATTTTTGGTCACAATAACAAGCGCGACAACGAGTACTAGATTTAGGTAGTAGTGCACTCGGTTGGGTGTGTTTTTTGGTCGGCGATGTATCAATACGAGCATCAATATGGACAAGCACTGTTTGCTGCTGCCTTGAACTCCTTTGCAATTGGGGTTAAAACTAGAAATAAACATGGAGTTCATTGTTTGCTGTACAGCTATAGCTATGGCTATTGTGGTGTGCTTATTTAGTTGAAGCATTTCTTAAAGGCGCCCGACAATATCGCCGTTTGTATTAACGTTGGGGTGTGTATTTGCCGGAGCATGTTCGCGAGGCGGAAAATACCGACTGTCAGGATTGTCTGGCGTTAAGTGTTTAGTTTTGATTATTTATTGTGATAAGTCGGTCGGAAGAATATTCTCATTTGGACGTCTCTAGACGGGGGGAGTTATTTCAAAAACATTTTTTAAACGATTTATTAGGTTTTTGAAATTAGCATTAAAGTCGTTATTTGTTTACGTCGCAATTACGATATATTTATATAATATCGGGTAAGTGTTTATGCTGCAGTGGAGGTGTTTATGGAAACGGGGATATTAAGTTATACAGAAAATTGACAAATTATTTTATTTAAATATATGTTTACCTACTCGTATATTTTTTCAACACAGTGGGTATTAGTTTGACAATAACAATAAACAACTGTGACATTTAGTGTCAAACAATGGTATAAAGTGGAATTTGGAAATGTATTGAAATTACTTCTTCGAAAATCACATTCAAATAATCGTGTGTATGCCACGAATGGTGCTGGTTCCAATAATGAGACCAATAACTGTGTAAAATTGTTTTTTTTAAGGAGAAGTGGTGTTTAAAAATTGATCTAGGAAATACGGAAGTGGGTAAATTTACTTTGAATTCCGGTCTTCTTTGAAATGATGCTGTGACTGTCTTTTCGTTTTTAGTCAATTTTGTTCCAATATTTTGGTTTTTCTGGTTCCGTTTTCAGACTGTTTTAACTTCCTTTGTTTTTTTTACTGACTTTCAACAAAACAAACCATTTCAGTATATGAGTTGCAACTTCCACTAATTAGTTCGCGCCCTAACGTGTTAAAATATTTTTGTTCCCTTTTTTGACGCTTTTATTGGTGGCGCTAAATGTCCTCCAGATTATGCTGTTCTTTCTGTCTGATCTGTCTTCCATTAGCTTCTTGACAACTTCAAACTTTCAGTGTGAACGCTCCCTTAAACCGATTACCGAACTGTCAATGTCAAAATATTCAGTAAAATCAACATCTTCATCATTATAAAGTACACGAACAGTACAGGAACAACATTTAAAAATGATTAAAGTTTAGTATCGGAATTTGGAGTCGGTGGTCGTGCATTTTCAATTTTCAGGGATGACGCGCATTTTCGGTTAAACGTCTTCGTCAGTATGCAAAATAAGCGTTACTCGACAGGCGAGAGGCCTCATGTGCTTTATGAAACAGCACTTCATCCGCAAAAAGTCACTGTTTGTGATTGGTGCGGTTTTCATCACGGTGGCGTCATTGGGCCGTTTTTTTTCGTCGCTTAAAATTACGGTAAAGTTTTGGTAAATGGTATTCGTTACAGAGACATGTTGGGATCGTTATTTCTTTGAACAATTGCATGAATTGGACATAAGTGATATGTGGTTCCAACAAGACGGTGCTACAAGCCATACAGCGGGTTCAGCAATCGAGTAATTGAAGTGCCAGTTCGGTGAACGTATTATCTCGAGAAACGGACCCTTCTATTGGCCGTCGAGCTCGTGTGATTTAACGCCTCTAGACCTTTTTTCATGGGGCTACCTTAAATCATTGGTCTATGCCAACAAGTCGGAGACGTTAGAGGAGCTTAGAGCCAATATTAAAGTATTGAACGGGAAATAGCGGCCGTATCGGTTAAAATGTGTGGCCGAGTCATCGAAAATTGGGTTCAACGTATCGACCGCTGCTTACGTTCCCGTGTTGGGCATATGAACGAAGTCGGATAACATTTTTATTTGGATATATCCAAAGTAGTTTACATTTTATTTAAAAAAATAAGTTGTTTGGGGGTCTAATTGTAACGTGTGTCATCTCCTGTCAGACCCTACTTTATATACGGCAAGGACTTGGTCAAACCGACAGAGAATATATTCAAGAACAATTAGATTTGCCATTCCGCGCACGGTTTAAAATGATATTAATCTCCAGAATGCTGCGGAAAAGTTGTTAAAAGAGATAACGAAAAAGTATCGGAGATAAATCGGAGCCCTGTGGTACACCAGTTAGTTTTTTGTGAACGAAACAGAGTGGAAAGCGTCTGCAATGTTACCAGCTTTTGGTTTAACATGTGAGATGATTATAAAAACTGCCTGTCAAATGTACAAACCAAAACAAGTATAGCCTCGGTCTTAATCCTTTTGTATAGTGCTTTCTAAGTGGGGCCGATTTGTATATGTATTCTGCCATCAATATATCTCTGACACTGAGCTCTCCAATTGATTGATTGAATATTTCAATTCGAAAATGTAAGAAAATGAAAGTTAATCCCACCAATGACAGTCTTCCCTGTTATAAGATTATTACCGAATTTATGTTCAAATAAGTTAGTTTGAATCATATCCACTTCAATCAACGCAATCGTTATAGCCTGGTTTTGAACAAAATTCAAACTATTTCAGTATGTTAATTGCAATATCCACCAATTCAGTCATAAACAGGCGTAATGACAATCAAATGATTTTATTTGCAACACCATACCTCGCCAACTTGTTTATAGCTACCGTCTTCAGGGTTCTCAAATTAAGTCCAAAAGTGGAACATCGTTGTTTTAGGTTGTAAAACATTTTTTATTTCGTCTACATAAGCGGTAGAATTTGACTCTCCTATGAGAGAGCGCCATACCGTTACCGTACCTCGCACCGAGGTCGTAAAACAAAACTTGCACAGAATATTTCCATTAATTTGGCGCCCACGCTCACGTAAATCGTTAAAACTCGACGAGTACCTATATGCGGGGAATAAAATCCTGATTGTATTTCCATACCATAAAACATGTGGGACATGTATACGTTATACGTATACCGAACATCCGCCTACTGAAGACGTTGGCGGTGGTGTTTTCTGCTCCTCTTCGTCTGTTTCAGTCGAACTTTAGAGGGTGGCGCTGTGGATTATGTTCATTGTTCTATTTTGCAACGCCCACTCGTTTATATTCACTATATCGGCAAAGTGACAAGCTGTGTAATTACAAATTGAGATTTTCTTGCCTATTTTCTTTTTTGGCTATGAAAATGATGAATTAGATTGAGTGGGAGATTACTCTTTGATTGTTTTTAATTTTGTCGCATAAAGGATGGAGCAGTAAACATTAACGGCTGCCAAATGGTTTCGTTTGTTGAAAGGACTCGGTTGCTGTATGTTAATGGTTTTGGTGATCTTATTAAGTGTTTTATGGCAGGCTCCGAGTGCCTGTTGTGGTGATATGGAGTTTCTGAAAGTGGAACACACTCATTTTTGGCCCAAATTAAGCCCAAAAGGGCTGTTTGGGTGTACTAATTGTCTTTTTCCGCTCGACATGTGTCAAATAAAAAAAAAGTGCTGCTTTTGGGAGGATTTTCTTGTACTTTGTATGGGAAGAGGAATATGTATACATGTGAAAAGAACAGCTAATAAAATATTCTTAAAAAGAAATAGATCGTTTGGTGTCAATCCAAATTAGGTTTTCGGCTATATATATTTCAAGTGGGCATGGCCCCTCCCACATAAATTGAATAACATCAAATATCTTGACTACTATGATAGCAAGAGTTTTGAAACATTGCAGTATCGCATAAGATACTGCACAGGCGCTGCTACATTTTCTAAATATATTAAATCTATAAAACGGATTCTTATTCTACTTTAAGGAATTTATTTACAAGGTTTAACAGCATTAACACTGCTTCACAGAATGAGACATTCCTTGTTTTTTACATAGACAAGTCAAAATAAATATTGAATAGGAAGAATCATTGGATACCAAATCAGGACCGCACGGTGATTTTCCGGAATTTTTTTTTTGTCTAAATCTGATATACAGCAATACTAACAAAACCCGAAAAAGGATCATGAAAATCGTCCCAGGGGTTATTGAGTTACAACATCATATAGTTGAAAGAATTATATATAGAACTATCTGACCCGGCGAACTTTGTTCCGCCCAAGATCGTTAATGGAATGAAAATACAAATTTTAAGCATGCACAATTTATGTAATTCGGTCAATTCAAGTTTTTTTATACAAAACTTTTAAACGATAGAAATAACTGAAGTATAGTAATGTCGATGTGTTTCATTCGCAATTTTTCGGTGTATTGTGAAAACAAAGTTATAACTGGGCCGTCTTTCAATTTCAAATTGTGTAGCGGTAAGCCCGGAACATACTCATAATTAAAAACTTAAAAATGACCAAAAGTCCTTCTTTGGGCCAATGCGAATCTAAGCCAAAAATCATAGAAATCGAACGATCCGTTCCCGAGTTATGAGTGCACATACGTACGTCAGTCTCTTTTATATGAGCTCCACCCCGAAAGAATTTTTTATATAGAAGATTATTGTTATTGTATTATAATATTATAGAAGATAATATTTAAACTGAAAACTCAACAACGCCACCTGTTGAGTATTTTCCGACTTTTCTTTTTTCCTAAACCATCCCTGATTCAAGACGAACAAAACAAAAGAAAAACCATTGAAATCGGTTGAGCCGTTTAGGAGGAGTTCAGCGACATACACATGTACAGTAGAATTATACATATTAAGATATACAACAACATACTACAACAAACTAAACCACACACAGATCGGCTCCATGCGGAAACAAAATGTGCAATTATTTGAATTGATCTCTGCGGAGGCTTTCCTGTTTAATAATCTTGCCAACTTCTTTAGATACACAACTTCCACAGCAATTGATGTCTTCCTTTTGATTTATAAATAAACATTTGCATTCAAAATTTGCACCTACATTTCGTATATGAATTTCACTTTAGATGCCCAGTGAAATCTCGCACAGAAATCACCGCTCATATTCAGAAAAAAAAAAAACTTATTCTCTAAGACACATTTGAATAGAAAATTCCGTACATTGCACCCTCGTACATTACTTTCTAAATCCAACAATCGATTCCAAGTCCTTCGTTTCCTTTCAAGTAGACAATCACTTTGATTATTATTTTCTTTAAGGTATTTCATTGCCGTTCGTTCGTCTGCATTGCGTTTGAAAAATGCAAACACAAGGACAAAAGAAAATAAACTGATTTATCGGATGTGACTCAAGTGGGCGATGAGGCATAGTTGGTAATGATTTCGACTTTCATTGTTTATTATGCCGATAAAGACAGTGTCTAGACTGCGGGATGGAATTCAATGAAAACAGACACGGAAAATGCTGATTTAAAGTTCCTGTAACTTGATAGATATATTTATACTCATTCATGACAAATGCGAAATCCAAATTATTTTGCGGAGCATCCATTCCGTTGCTCTGCTATATGTTCAAGAAGCGACTTAAGGAGACGAACTATTAGTTGGACTCATACCTCAACGAGCTTATATGAGATGTGTTTTTATTTATTTTTCATCGTTGCTATAAATATAATACAATAAGAATATATATGAAACAGATATAACAATATAGATATGTAAACTTAATTTACTCAACAGTAACATACGGGACCTTATAATTGTCTAAGTGTGTCGGCTAGCGACAGCCACTTAAACCGAACCTAACCTAACCTAACCTTCTAAAAATTAGAAAACAAATAGTATTAAGTGCATGCGTAGGTAGTTACGTATCACAGCAGTACGATCGCGACGCGCAGCGCTTTTCTTTTATATTCAATGGCGCTACAGTCCCAAATAGACTTTGCTTGAATACATCTTATAACACCAAAGGACTCGTCCGAATTCCCCATCAAATCTCCCACCTGAAAACTCGTACCCACTTGATGTTTCAATAGTTCCACGTTCAAATGCCAAATCAGAAAGTGCTCATTTAGTTTACCACCATCGATCGCCTCTACCGCTGTAAGCTGCCTTCACAATATTAATTCCAGTTTTTCGCTTACTAAACGGTCTACCTATCACCAGATGGCGCCCCCCATAACCATGCACAGGCACACACAGTCAACATCCGTCTATAACATTTCTTTTATCATATCAGGGGCGGGTAGTGTCACGTCTATAACTCTCCATTAATATAAAGCTAACCACTAGTTACTAGTATCGCGGGTAACGTCAAACCGTTTTGCCAACCAACCCAACCATCTCCAGTTATATAGGATGCTGCCGAGTTTGGTGAAAATGATGTTAACGCGGTCGTGAACAGTTTTGCGGTAGTGACGCTCATTGTGCCTGTGATATCCGTAGTGTCTTCAAGTTTCTCCGCTGATGCCAGTTGCAGTGTTAAGTTTCCTTTCAAAAGTGTTGTTTTTTGTGCTAAATGCAGCTAAGTCGCATCTAAGTTAAGTGTCAGCTAGCAAACAATAGATGAAATAATTAAGTGGAAAATATACAGTGAATGTGATACGAAACAATTGGATCTGAGGGAGGATTGTTTTCCTTTGTGTCACCAAGTTATTGTCAGATGCATTTGAATTAGTTTCTAAGCGAAGGCCGTGTGAAGATGCGCGTATTGTTTTATTTAAATATATGAATCCTCTAAACTGCTCTTGTGTGGTGGTATTCTGTTTCTTGTTGCAATTTAAAGGGAAAAGCGTGAGCTCATTAGTGCAGAGGTAAAGTGCAAGTGGCCTTTGTTTGTGGGGGTTTTTAAGGCTCTAATTCCAAAATTATTTCCTCTAAAGAATTATTAACTCGCTTTTGAAAATCTGTGCTATTTAAATTGTTTGTATGTATACGGTAATTTTAAAGAAGAATTTTTTTTATGCACTTTTGTGAAAAGTGCCTCAAAATCTAGTACTTTGATACATAATTAGGGAGATTTTACGTTTCTGTCTGCTGTTGAGACTGAAACCCTTTTGCACGAACGATTTTTATTACTTATCTGCTTTGACAAAACCCAAAAATAGTTTATTTTGCAAAGTATTTTTATTGCAGATGCAAGTTTTTCTTGCTGTTTCTAATTGTCGCTTCGGCGTTTCGCTGAACTGGCCAATTGGGTGATTTGGCTCAATTATTGCAGGCTCATAGAAAAACTGCTGATGTTCGCCTAAAAAGTGAATCATATTTCGGGATCTAGGTAATCATATTTGAAAAATAATTAAAAAACGGATTTATTCGATTTTTTTACGAGAAACTAAGTATGAAATCTTATTTGGAATACTCATTAAATCTTCAATATGTATTTGGATCAAATCGTTAGAGTGGTTTTTGTAAAATTTGGCAGACAAAGCAGTAACAAATATTGCAATGTTTAGTTTGAAAAATACTATTGCTTAACTATTTAACTGAAAGCTTACTATTAGATACTGATTGAAATGAAATCATTTCTTGTGTTTTTTTTAAGCTTTAATCGAAAATGGGGTTTTCGACAACATGAGCAGTTTTTAAAATTAGCGTTTTCTGTGATTCGAATTGAAAATTAATAACGCAACAATTTTGAAAACTTCAGTGCATATTGGTCAAAATTGCAGTCATAGTCACCTCATCTACTTAAGCTCAAATATTAATTTCGGTTGAAATCGTTAGAGCCGTTTTCGAACAAATCAAACTGGTATGAAAATTTTGCATTTGAAGTAGGTACCATTAATATTGAGGTTTCCTTTGAAAAAAAAAAAAAAACTATCAAATTGTAGGCATACAAATTCCAAATCCGTAGTTTGAATCAAATCCGGACATCTGTTTAGGCTGTAGGCCTTGGGAGCATACGGACAGACAGACAGACGAACAGACGGACAGAATTTTGCGACCCACAGAATAGATTTTGTACGAATACAATATCTTTATCTACCACGTAATCGAGAAAGGTGAAAAACGTAAATAACTAAAAGAATGCAATTTTCTGTCGGCAAGTTAATCCATGTTTACGTACACCTTAAGATTAAGAACAGCAATGATTTGGAATAATTTAAGTGATTCCAAGAAACTTAGTTACAGCATACCTCCAAATCCCTTTTGGTTTAGGAGGAATTTATTCAAAAAGGGGCGTTTAAGTGGGCGGATTACAAAAACCAATTGACATTTATATAAAAAGTGGGCGTGGAGGTGGATAGATTTTTTATAAAACTATTTTTAATTGATATAAGAAGAAAATTTCACGCTCTCAGCCTCGTCCGGAACAGTTGGGAAATGTGAAAAATCGGAAATTTTTTTGAAAATTTTGTGTGCAATTATTCCGGAATGGCTTTTCGAATGGAAAAATTAGAAAATTCTTAGTGGAAAACTCGGAAAATTCCCGAAAAACGCGAAAAATTTTAATTATTCGACAAAATTTTAATGTTTTGATGAAAAGGTCGAAAATTCTTTATGAAGCTTGAAGAATCGAAGCTCCTCGACTTAACGAAGATAAATATATAGTGAATAAATTTGAATTTTAACGCCTAGCAAAGCAGGCTGGGGTCTGCTGGTTTTCCATATAAAATTACCCATTGTGAACTGAAAATATTTAGCGTGATTATAAGTAAAGTCAATAGTGAATTTGTTCATTAGAACCTAATTTTAAGCTATGAAAAGTGAAAAGTCAGTCGATAACGAGTAAAGAAGATTCTAAAACTTGTATTTGTCGAAGGTTGTGAAGGGCCACCTCTTTGGATCCAATCGATCATTGTTACTCTCACAAACGTACGGAGCTAGGTAGCTCACAAAGGTTATAGTTGGTGCTCCTTTGTCTGTCCACAAAACTGCTTCAGTACTTTCTAACAAATTTTTCTCTGACGATTATCAAGTCAGAAAGTTGTAATGCAAGTTAGTGCAACAGGTCCATAGGTCAAGTCATTCACACCAATTCGTTTGTTTGGATATTTTATTTTGTGGAACGCATATGGAAGGGACCTACAATTTGGACCGTCACAATTTTATGTCGCGTCTGAATGGCTTTCTCATCAACATAGAGCAAGGTAGCTTTTGACAATAATTAAGCACTTTTTTCTTCAAACACTTTATAGGTTTCTAATCGTCTAAGGAATGAGAAACGATGATAACGACGTTACCTCAAAACATGGATTCGAATGACACCCTGACTCGTAAGAATACAGCACTTCAAGTTCCAAGGTTTTTTTTTCACCTTTTCCCTTCTACTCTGCAAACTGTAAGTGAAATTGACTTCATTAGTCATTACTCATAAGTCACAAACATAAATGCAGAAGACAGACGAAGCATTCTCTCCTTTCACTTATTAAGCAGCTCGATGCAATGAAATTTGGGAATGGGAATGAAATTTTTCAACTCTCAACTGACCTTTTCTTGACATCCGTCCAAACGTCAAACTTCTGATCGATGGGCTTGTCTCGAATTTTCCAGCTAATTAGTCAACTTGATGTAAGCCTAAGCCACTGCGAGTTTCAAGTATACCCTAACAAGATTACATTACCTAAGCTGACTTTGAAGGCACACCAACTTGTTTGCATTGTTCCCAAGTAACCTTAGATGAAATGTCAGCTTATTTCTTATGGATCCCAATTACTTGTAGCGACTCTGCTCAATCACCTTAATATCATCTTGTTAGAGAAGCTGTTTCTTTCCCATCGCAGCTACTGATAGTTTCACCCTCCGCGTCTAACCATGAGCTATATTTTCTATCTAAACAATGAAGCTGCCCACCAGCACAGTGCGTGTACGGTCCCAGTACGGGTGGCACCGAAAAAATCATTATCGTCATAGCAAATGAAACTTTCCTTCAACTCAATGAACATATACGAGTACGTATCTAGATAAACATATGCTGAGTACTGCGCGCCAGCCACCGCCACTACAACCACCACTGAAATGGCCCAAAGTCACTGGGTCAAGTCTAAAAATAGTCGTACAAACTAATCTAGCCATTTGTTGTGTGTTCTCAGTGTTTGTGTGTGTTTCTGTTTTTTTTTTTTTTTTTTTTATTTAGTTTAGTGTTGGCCTCACAGGCGAGCGGCATTCATTCGAATAAATTGTACGAGTAGGTCGAGTGAGCGTTACTTAATTAAGATTAATCTTCTTAATCTCAGCAATCATAAGTTCCTGAGGTCTGATGGCTGATGGAAAAGCGAAAAGAGAAATCTGTGTGATTTTCCACCGGTGGAGGCGGCTACAGCGAAATGCCCCTTTCCAAAGTGGACTCCAGAGATTAGATAAGACCGTCATGCATAAAATTAAAAACGTAGCGAATCTTTCGAATCTCAATGGATAGATAAACAATCCCCTCGGCGAGTAATAACTCAAGCGGACAGCGGGACAGACTGGAACGACAACGGATCTTGTTCTCTCGCACATGAGTATCTATGTATATCTCGCGCGAAAAACCATTCCAACAAATCAAAGCCAAACCACCAATCAAGCGTATCTACGCTCATCGTATGTAGCGCGGATAATTAATGACGTGATCATGGTGGGTAGGTATGTTTGCGAAAAGATGCAGTTTGTAGTGTGCCTGTCGGCTGGTGCTGCTAGTTTGGCTAGGTTTGTCTCTATTAAGGTGAAACTTTCTTTCTTTGTAACATTCACCAAGAGGAGGACGAGAGTACTTGAAACGATTGCTCTGATGCAGAAAACTTGTCCGGCCGCCTTTCTTCTGTGTATGGTGTAGTTGGGTGCGTGGCAACTGAAGATTATGTGTCGTGCTTAAGAGTATGTTCAACTGGAAGGCGGCAACGTGGTAGTTTTGTAATAGCTACCTTAAGACTTAGCACTTAGTTTGACTTGACTCCGTGAAAGTACTCACATTTGAAAGTTGGAAACACGAAATGACAGAAGTTTGGTCAGTGGCGATTTGACAATGACATTTGAAGTAGTCCTACTTGATTTACGAGCTTTTAGCAGATTTTAGATACGATTTAGTGGAGGATCAGATTGAGATGAATTTTTGAACTCAAAAGATCGATAAATCAAAGTCGAATGTAAGAAACTGCTTGATTGGTTGGGACATGAACTAAAATTGACAGAAAACGCACTATGTTGTCGATTAGTGCCGCCAAAAGAGTTGTCCCGAATGTGATTGATTGATAAAGGTACAAACCAAAACTGACAGTTGAGCGTCATTTGGATTGCGCAAGTCGTCAATAACATAAAAGCTGTCAATAATTTCTTCGGTTAAAGGGTGGGAACAGCATTTTTAAAAACATTGACGACAATGCGCATCGACTGTTGAAGAAGCCACTGTTCTTCAACAGTCGATGCGCATTGTTGAACTTGCAGCCCATACGGTTGCTGTTAGGGTGGTCGAAAAGTCCTGAATTGACTTCCGAGTGATCAGAGTGTACACAGTGTTTAAGTTTTGAGGTTTAATTCTCGAAAAAAATTCCAATTGCAAACTAATTCAACCAATTTTTGCATTTTATCGCATGATTTGGATTTTGGACGATGTAAAGGTGGAAAATTCGTTGTGAAGCTTGGAAAATATTGGATAATTATGACATGTGCTTGCTCATGTGCGGCAGTCTGCTGTCGTTATTGGGAACGCCAGCGCCAAATCGTTCGATGCACGATGCATCCAATCGCTAATTGCAACACGATTATGGCTACGATCGAGATGAGTTGGCCGAAAGAGTCCGAACAAATGCGCCACTGTTGAGTGCCGAGCAGAAGAACGTGTACGATTCGCTGATGAAGGATCTTGACCATGCAACGGGCATGCTCCCGGTGGGACAGATAAAAAGATTTGTCATTTCGTTGATTTTGGCAACAATTCGGTCAATAACTCAAATTGCGTTGGCTTGTGCATCCTCTGGCATTGCTGCCACATTGCTTAAAGGTCCAACTGCACATTCCGCTTTGAAGCTGCCGATGAATCTTCTCACGGTTGACAAGCCAACGTGCACAATGACCAAGAATTCGGCGACAGCAAAATTTATGCAAGAATGCAAAATCATTAGAAGAAGGAACTTCCCCACAAAATTATAAAAATCTCGATTCGAAGGTGGAATCGATCATAATCATGTTGCGGAATCTGAATCATCCGAAATCGTGCACAGTACGCGGTTGTCCGTCAGAAACCAATGAACACTGTGATTCAAGCGATCATCAAGGGCGAATTCAAAAAAGAACTCCGATTATCCCAACTGATCTTCCATTCCATCTCAAACGGATTCAGTTCCCCGTTCGATTGGCTTTTGCGATGACAATCAATAAATCGTTCGAAGTCTGCGGTATTAATCTCGAATTTCCCCGTTTTTCGTACGTTCAACTTTAAGCTGCCCGTTGCGATGTTGGTGCCGGAAAAAAAATCAAAAAAAACCTTGCTTTTCATATCGCTCTCTACTGATTTCGATTCCAGTAAAATAAATGACATTTGAGCTATATGTGTTTTATTAACACTCTGGAGTTTATCTGAAGGGTTAAATTGGGGCGAGACGAAATTCGCCAGGCCCGCTAGTTTTCCATACAAATTTCGCATTCGTGAGCTTCCGTAAATTTCAAGTCGACAACATCACATGGGCTGGAATCTTTTATATGTAAACCGACAAGATGGCCATCTGGTAGCTGTTTAGACCATATTTACGGAAGTTTTTCCAATATTTCACTTGACGCATGTGAAAAATGTGTTTTGCAATTTTTTAATTGCTGAACATTCAGTGCCATGTTTATTATAGTCAATTATTCAAGATCAATTTATAAGGTCACTAAAATTGATTGTTCAAAATTTAAGTCTGTTCCTAGCTTTGAGTCATGGCAATATGTTGTTTCAGAGCCTGTTTCATCAAAATCGTATGATCTTATTATAAATTGTCTAATTAATCATATAGCAAATTGCAGTCTGACGAAAAACATTAAAAAATCGACTAAAAGGCTTAAACCTTGGATAGCTTTGAATTTAGTTCAATAAATCAACAAGAAAAATAAACTCTAGAAAGCCGTCGAATGTGTTTGAAACTGTTTACATGTCTCCAAAGTGCTCTGGTGCGTGCAACTCCTTTTGTTTGGGTTAAAAGTTGCTAAAGCAAAGACATTTTGTGCCATTAGCTAACATTGGTAGGCAATCCCCCACAAACCCTATCAAACATCTTCTTCCTAATGAAAGATAGTCATCCTAATCCCGCTTTTACGCATTGTAAATCTTTACACCTCTCTGTCTGTGTTTTTGCCTGTTTGTCTGTTTATACCTTCAGAAACACTGATTTATTTTAAAGTTTCTCTCTTGTTACTTATAAATATATTTTCTGACTAAGTTCATGTATATAATTTGCTACGATAAGTGTATGCATTTGTACAAATTAATCCCCCTCTGTCATTGAGGACGATTTTTCGAAACGATAAATTTAATTGTGTAGCCCAACACCAAGGAAATTATCTTCTCAGCTTGAAAAACTCAACTAATTGGACCACCATCGTCGTTAGCCCGATATTGCACCATCCCTTTTCCAAAATAAACTTGAAAGCATTTCTTATAGATAAAAATAATTTAAATAGAAAAAAACCCCAAGTCCATCTCAATATCTCATTATCTGCAGCCATCCGCACAGAAAGTCAATTGTTTTTCGTACGTCAAAATTTTTCCAATCGTTGAGCAAAGCTTCTCTCTCAACCGAGTCAAGCCAGCCAACCACCAGCAACAAAAAGAAAAAAAAAAAAAAAAACAAACCAAAACCAAAGCCAAAAAGCCGGCATGATAATATAAAATAACTCTCAACATCTATCAAATCATTCAGCGAAGCAAGGCAGAGCTTCACGCTATGCCCAAGTTGAATGTAACAACAACAAAAAGCGGATAAAATTCCACTAAAACAATATAGCTATGAAAGCCATTGTCAGAGTATGGTACAATGAAAAAACCACCCAAGCAAGCACCGTGCACAAGGCTTGGGCTTCCTATGACTATGTCATTTGTTGTGTGCCGTCGAATGGCTTAAGTTTCTGCAGCAAATGCATCTATTTATAGATAGAATGCAGCCAACAAGATGGTTATTTTTCACTTTCATAGCGCGAAAATGGGAATTTTCCACAACAAGTGCCGTCAAATTAAGAGCGGGGGGCTACTGGGTTTGGGTTACGAAATGCTTAGGGGGCGCTGATGATCACATGCGGCATTTTCTTTGTGCCGTACGATTCTGTAGAATTTGATTTAGACCTTCCAAGAAGTCGTCCGACTCCTTCTGCACTGACCGACCCCATCGCCAAGATGAATCCAATTACGTTCCTTTATTACTTGAACCTTTGACTGTGTTTTCGAAAAAAAGGGGGACAACGTCATTGGCGGCGACACTAGGTTAAGTAGGTCGGTCAGTACATAGTAGCGCTTACAGAATGACATGCACACGCCGATGGGTATGTGCGACTGTGTGTTGGGCTAATTATGGCGACATCAATGCGAACACTTGTGGCAAATGCCAATGAGCCCTCCCTCTAGACAGACTGATATAATTTGCCGTCACGATAAGTGACAATTGAATAAATTGCATGACGCCAAACCCCGAACGATTAGCGGATGAGGATGTGTACCGAGATGTGGGCAATTAATTAACTGAAATGCACAAGGAAATGTAATTGTGCCCATGCGAGTGGGTGGTCGGCGAGGTCAACTGAAGTGCTGGGCGCTCGAAGGTCAAGAAGGTTTAATCTAGAGAAGTTTCTAGAGATTTTTAATTGATGATTGTAAAATGGCCGTTCGATTGTAGGGGTGTTCTTTTGAGATTCGATCTGAGGAAAGCAAAGTAAAGCAGGATTTTCACCACGCAATTACAACAACTACGCTCTACTTGACACTTCGAGACTCGCAATAATTGTTGTAGCTGCGTGCTTAAAATCCTACTTTACTTATATTTATATTCTGAAAAAGCAGTCGTTCCTCCTCTCAGAAGAAAAGAGCGAACGAGAAAAAGAACCAACCTGAAGTTGGTTGTAGTTTTTATATTTAACAAACAATTCAGTCCCTCAAATGATGTAAATGAAGCCATTCAGCCTTCACAGAATGTGTTTTGACATAGGTAGATGACGTTACAAAAGTCTTTACAAAGGGTTTTTTTTTAATTTTTCTGTCTTAAGAGGATTGATTTACATTCGAGTATATTATGCTCAAGCAACATTTGCATGGCTTTGATCTGCAAACATCTCAGGCCGCTGTTAAAGGTCAAAGTTTTTGGAGAGAAAAATTTTGCAAAAATCAACACAAAAATCTGTGAAATCGTTACCAAAATCAGAACAACGTTTTCACTGCCAAAGTGACAGGTTTTCACCGCCCTCATTGCAAATCATTGGCATGTTCATTACCCAAACCGTCTCTTTCTACTCATACTCGGACTTGTTGCGCATACTGAATTTTCCATCTGAATCGCAAACGACTATACGCAAACTGACCTTCACGCTTGAATGTCAAACTACCCAAATCAGTAGCATAAGCCAACAAGTGAAAGTACCATTTGTATCGCAAAAGGCCTTAGCCTCACACGTTGATGAGGGTGAAAGTGAGTGTTTCCCAAACGTAAATTGGCCATTAAATTACGTTCTTCAAATTCGAAGCCATAAACTTAAGCGATCACAGCACACAAGGTAAACCGAAAACAGCAGTCCACTTTGAGTCATAGAAAAAGCGTCCCATGACTCATCATGATCGCCGACCACACGACTTTTCGCTATATCTATGCCTATTCCTCAACCAGGTGGTTGGCCGCAAATGGAAACAAAATTGAGATAGTAAAGAAGAAAATGGGCAACAGCTGACACAAGCATTTCCCCGAGACGACGCTTCCTTTTTGGGTCAATCACTTTCTGGAGGGGAGCACTCATGTTGACGGTGCGAAAACACAGCCAAATGGTAATAGGAGCACACAGCGACAATGCGAAAATGGCGAATTTGTCAGAGCCGCCACAACAACTCTGCTCATTAGTTGTGCAGTTATTCATGTTTATTTTTTTGTCTTGTGTCAATGTGTTGTGTTGCGCTGTTTGGGGGATTGTTTGTGTCGCTGGTGTCGTTTCATATACGCTGCTGAATAATAAATACGTTTCTTTTAAGCAGAGCCATTGAAAGCGATTTGTAAGTTGTAACTTGCGCGCGCTCAAACACAAAGGAGCAATTTAGTCAATTCAGCCGAAGGCGAAGTGGATCGAAAAGCATTAGACGAACGATTAAGATCTTTACGGGAAGTCGTTTCAAACGTTCTATGACGGCGGCGTTAGATGTGTAACGTTTTATTTGTCCTCAGGGCGAAAGATAGCAGGAAATATGCAAATGGTATTATTTGTTTATCGTATCCGTACTACGGGGCGTATGCGTACTATTTTCACGGGTGGGGGAACAATTGATATGAATTGGGATGGATTCACTTTGGAGAGATTTATTTGTGTTATATCGCAGCTCACAATTGGAAACATGTTCCGGCAATGATACAAAAGATGTTTGTGTCCTTTAGGCACAAGGATTAGCTATCAGTTGCTCTCCATCGTAAGAACGCGAGTTTTATACTAGTTTTTTATTCCTTTTGCCATTCTTTTTGCAGCAAATGGAGATGTGAGAACATTTTTTGTTAAATCGTACTCATTAACTACTCCGTTACGGTTCAGTTAAACTCTGTCGGATGAAACGCTTCTCGCTTATATTGGCCGCAGCGCATCACCTCTGCCATATACTCGTATGAGTCCCATTTGCACAATTCATACTGCACCAGTAGGTTACTGTCTAATTAACACGCATTTCGGATTACTGCACTAATTGGCCACAAGTGCAATTTGCATAATTTCGAAATAATTGCCATCGCCATGTGAAACGGAATGAACCTTCCCTACGTTGTCATTTTCACCTCAGAATGCCGGTTAATGTCATGCGGCACACTACGGCGTTCGCAGTCCGCCCACCCATTCAAGTCCCAATCGCCAATGCCAAAGGCCACTATAAAGAAGAAAAAACAGCTTGTCCTCCTTTTATTCTCAAGCTTAATAGCTTCGCAAATTGCAAGTCTACACTTGACTTAGGCGGCGCGCTTTAACCCCTCAAATAATGAGAAGAATGATGGAAAAAAATGAAACAAACCTGTACCAACTTGAAAGCATAACGAGCCTTCCGCCTTTGTCCTTGGTCGTTGCGTTTATTCCGCTTGAATTACCGTTAGCGCTAATCCAACAACGAGCACTTCATTATCATTAAGTGCCCCAAGGACTTGAGATTAATTTAGCAATTCATATTTTTTTTTCGGCCAAAACCTTAGGGACTTTTATTCTTCAACAGATTGTGCCCGAAGCGCAGCTGGTCACGTGCTTCTTATGTATATTTTATCCATTGAAAGTCGGTCAGGTAAACCGAAACACAAACGCATGGCAATAAATAAATTAGGGCGAATAATTTATATTGGTGTTTTAATTTGACTGCACGAATCAGCGCACAACGTGGTTACTGATTAGTTTACACGAATACAGCAGCAGCTGACGCATTTGCTTATTCCGCACGGCGTGATTTGCATTCACAAATGTGGATACGTTCGTCTGTCAAGCTGGTAATAAGGAAATTGAGCTGCAAATTTAGAACACGCAGCTAATTTGTTCAGCCACAGTTGGAGACTGTTAATGTCTGGCGCGTTAAATGCGAGAAATTCACTATCTGCTGGTTATGACCTCCTTCCGCATGGATGCGCTTTCCTCAAACCTGCACTCATTACGGATTTTTCTTTCAAATGGGTTAACTGCCTAATTAGTCGAAGAAGAACCCACCATTCGTGTTCGTATCCATCATCGGCAAGGCCTCTTCATGATATCGATCCATTTCAACTTGAAAAAAAAAAAAAAAAAAAAAAAAAAAACAGATGAAGAAAAAACCCGCCAAATAGAATCAATCTAACTCAGACAGTCAGGCTGAGTGTATTAGCACGACACACAGCTGCATGCACCACAGTCACCATCACCATCACCATAAACCTGATTGATGATGATTACGATTGAATAAATGTACCCATACAGCTCACAGCAGCAGCCGACAATCAGGGCGTCGTACTTAAAGTCATCCGTTCGCCTCTCCAATGAGTAATTAAAATCAAATGAAACCGAACGACTTCGGCGCGGAGGATTCTCACATTTGTTTCCACATTTGTGCAGTAATATTCATGAGTTCCTCAGTCAATGTGGACTATACCGATGTTCTCCAAATGTCGCCGCGTCCTTTCTCACTGCACAATTCGGCCCACCACCGAAGTTAGTTGGAAAATCTTATCCTGACTACATTCCATTAGGCAAATTGTATTCGCTGGTTGGGAAACTCATTTCGGAGCAATTAGGCAGAGGAAGGTGCAATTTTGCACACACAGATCCCCGTGGAATGAGACCAAGTGACATAAATACAGCTACAACTGAAAGGCATTGCGACTCAATTAAGTCGCATTTAGTTTTAGCTATGGGCGTCATAAAATATAGTAACCAAGTTGTTTTTCTTCCCACGAAATGGGTCGCCAAATGGTTGCTGTGCATATGGGGAATTGTTATTAATTGGAAATTGTGCTGTGGTCGGGAGTCAATGTCGGCACTTTTTGCATTTTTTGTTGTTTTCTTTGTACATTGGAAAATAGTTGTTGTTTTTTTTTTTGTAAAGAAAATTGCTTGGTTATCGGTTATCGATTGAAATGTGGCCTCTAAAGTCGCCCATAGACACTTTAATTAATCACTCTAAATGCGCTTGTATCAAGTGCACGACACCTAGCGCAATTTTTAGCACAAATTGTTTGCGATATCGTTTTTATCTTACCTTGGACTTGTAAATGCGGTGTGTTATTTTTTAATTTTTCTTTATTTATTTATTTACTTTATTTGATGGCTGTACATTGAGAGTAGGTGGCGCCACAGTCCAGGCTCCAACGGTCTTTTGCTAGTTTGGTTCGCATGTAGTTTTTATTCCAATAGCACCGGTAGCAACCAGCAGAGCTCTACCAACGATGTCACTGCGACGTCTCGATTAATCGATCTTATGCGTTCGGATGTGGTGAACAAATTTTCGCTGCTTCCGTCCATATAGTTAGAAACGCGCTAGTGACAGGTCGATGTCAAAGTCATTAGCGTATGCAAGTTATTGAACCGACTTTTGGCATCCTGCTAAACTGTCGAGTTTTAACACTTTCTAAGCGTGAATTAACCTACTGACAGTACGACAAAAAAAAAAACCTTCATCCTCGCAAATCCAATCACGTTTTTAATCGATACAATTTCCATCAAAAAGCCATCAAATCCTCCGTGCTTGGCTTAAGAGTTTTGCACGGAGTTTTTCTTAACTCATTAATTTGTCTTCTTGATCTTCTTATGACGCAGTAAAGGCTCTTCCGTAAACATTATAATTTGAAACAAGTGAAGGTTTCTGCCGTGTCGTGTTTGGTTCAATCCCCCAATCTGATGGGCCACCTTGGACTACGGAAACTTTTGCAATCAGTCATTTCCGGTTGAGCTTGAAATTGGTATTTCTACGTGCTTAACACTCGCGCACATGTCCTCAGGAAGTGAAGACCATTTGGCTGAAAACGTGGCTATCATGGCGAAGTAATACATCCAACATTGATGCCTCTAATAGTTACAACACTGATTGCAAAAGTTGATGCCAATCAAAGCCGATCCTAATAATACCCCACCCATCCAGCTTTCCAACTGCAATCGACGGGTTTCTTTCACTTTAACACACAACTCCACTTAAGTTAACTTTCGCAGAGATATTCCCAAACCTAGCTTCGCTCTACGAAAGCTTAAACCACAATTCCATAAGAAGCTTCTTAAGGCAGCCATGACAAGCACACAAGACTATGTCTTACAAATAACTACCCATGTGGAATTTTGCCAACAACTTTCCTGTTGGCACTGTCATGCTGTAAAATATTTGCACAAAATAAAAGGCGAAAATAAAATACCCTACAAGAGAAATTCAATCGATTTACCAACCCGAAAGTATTTCAAGGATCTGGATTCTTGACCACCTTCAACTATACTAACCCACCGACATCAGTCGACTGCCATTTGGTTGACGTGGTTAGGGTGAATAACATCTGGTGCAAACATTTTCTTGTTCTTCCTTATCGCCCTGTTCCTTTTCTTCCCCCTAGTACTTAGTTTATATCCGCAAGAAAGACGACCATGAACGAACAACTGGAACCCTTTCTTGACGTCATCTGCTGCCTCGCCGACCGCTGCATCGACTCGACACTGCGCGCACAACACCATCAAAAGGTCAAATATTAAAGAAAACTGAAAAAGAAGGCCATGGAACACTTCGGAACGTTATTTTCTGTCTGTTTTGTGTATATAATTTCCGGTTGAGAGAATGTATTATCTGCATTCTACATTTGTGCCGGTAGCTGATTAAAGACTCCGAGACGAGACTGATGCCATACTTATGCCAGTAAACAGGAAGAAACAATAAAATGAAAAAAAAGGACGTTAACGACGATGGACGGTTGCGAACGAAAGAAGGAGGGAAAAAGAAATAATTAACTGAATTATTTTTTGGCATGTGCACATTTTTTTGTTGTTGCTGGTTCCGTCTTGAATGCCAGACGACTTGCTTTTGAAGTTCGCCACCTGCCAATCATTCATTTTCTAGGCTCACGCAAAATATGATTTATCGCGATGGAAGGGCGGTCTTTGGTCTGTATGTGCCTATACTCATATATTAAATATATTGTTCTGGAATTTGTGATTTTTTTTTTTGTTTGTTTGAAGAGAGGGAGCCACCGCGTTTTGGGCTTTAATGGCTTTTTGATGGAAATTGTATCGATTAAAAAAGTGATGGCATTTGCGAGGTTGAAGGTTTTTTTTTGTATTAAAACTCGACAGTTTTGCAGGACGCTTGTTGACAAGAGTTACTTAGTTCGTGCTTTTAAATCGTTTATTGAAAATGCGTACGGTATATAAGTTTAAGCCTTAAAACAACCGCTATCGATAAGATTCAAAAATATTCTTTGTACGCCATGCTTATAGTCGAAATTTTAAGGACTTGTTTCGCATTTACTCAAAAAAATGTTAAAAAAGAAACAATAAAAACGCCGCCCACGGATAAATTGAAGGTCAATCACCCATGGAGAAAATCCACGAACGCAAACAATTGGCATCACTCTTAAACTGATGCGTTCATTAGGCGCTTTTTATTCTGCATTCAGAGTAAATCGGGTAGACGCTGAATAGATCGTTTTCAACACGTTCTAATTTGTTTATAAACCACATTTAATCGCTAAGCAGCAGGGTTGTGAATTTGCTATACGTACATATTGTACTAGATGTACTAGATTTTAATTTTTTTTATTTATCTATTAAGCTATTTGTGATTGTCATCGTTGAATGGAAAATTTTGTGGTACCTTGAATTTTGTGTCGCTTATGCAAACAGTGCTGCCACTTATCCGGGTTTCAATTGTTTTTTTTTTTTGGTCTGTGGGGGTGACGTTTGGAATAGTTTTCCAGAATTCGTTTATTCGCACTACTTAATAATTGCCCAATGATAGTGATAGATAATGTTCTTCGTGAAAAATTAGACATGAATTCAAAACTCTGATGCTTATTTCTGTAAGAACTCTACAGGTTGTGTCATTAACTGTCAATCTTTGACTTTGCCGCTTTTTTTTTTAGTAGCTTTCTTGCCACCGGCGATAGCTCAGTGCTACCATGGTATTGGTTTTGATACCAAATTAGCCAACTGACATCTGTCACACTTCCCTAAGCGCTGGCAAAGGGTTTGAGTTAATTGCGCTGCGTGATAGAGTAATCTCTATAAGCCGATTCTCATCTTTTTGATGAGGAAAACGTGACCATAAGATTTCTGACGCCGTTTCCAAGCGAATGACATAAGATATTTGACGCTTCTTCAGATTATTTGTTCGAAGTCTTGGACATTATTGTTTTATAAATCTCTATTTGTTGATGGAAAGAAAAGCAATTGTAGGATGCAGAATGAGAAATATTTATTAGAACTAAATGCCTTTTTGACATATACTCGTATGTGACAGTTTAAGGTTAAAATGTAATTTCAGAAAAAGTAATTTATTTGTTCACTCATCTGTTATAAGTACCCTTAATAGGATCAGGTTATTGTCCATCATTTCTCCGTTGGTTTTACAATGCCTACCGCAATACCATTCCTTTGCGGTTAGCCCAGCAGACAATTTCACTCGTAAATATTCCCACACAAACATACCTACCACAAATGAGACCAAAATCTCTCTTTTATTATCCGTTCTATCCAAACTTTAGCCGCTGCTATTATTCCTTTTCCTTGTTGCCGCCCATAAACTCAATTAATTTTCTCTTGTATGAATATCACGCCTTTAGGAGTATCAAAAGTTTAACCATGTAGAACAGATAAAATAAAGCACAACCACCCACATTTATATGTTGTTTCTTCTTTTTTTACCACTTCCGCATGAAATATTTTCCAAATTCATTTCCATAAATCTAGAAATTCCAGCTGTGTGGAAGCTGAATGGAGCCGGATAAAAAAATGAACAAAACAAGGTACTTTCCGCAAAAACCGATATAAGACCATTTCCGCCCACTAATGGCACATACACACAGTCGGGGAACCGGGGACATTAGCCCATTTGAAATGTGGCAAAATATATCACAGCCATTTTGGCCATTGTTTTAGGTGTAAATAAACCAACAGACGAATGAATTTGAATTTAAGTTTGAAAAAAGTTTTGTTTACCGCACAATGGCCGACCGGAGGTAAATTTGATTCTTTAATTGAAAGGCAATTATGCATGTGTACGAACAAAAATAAATAAGACGCACACAAAAGAAGTGTAAACACTTTTACGCTCATATTTGTTTTTCTTTTCTTTATTTCTGCTCATTCGCCGCAACCAACGAATACAGTTGCCGGTTTGCTTCATTTGTGCGTACAAAGCGGAGACATCGCCATAGCGTTACCCAACTCAACCTATATACTCATATAAGCTTCTCAGAAATAATAATAATAAAAAAAAAGAAGAAAAAAAAATAATAAAGGAGAAAAAAGTTGACTAATTCCGTCATGACATGTGCAAAATTGGTGTCTAGTACGGCGCCATGTTTTGCAAAGAAACACACAGAGTGCGCCGGAAGACAGGTCAGAAGAAGAGTCGCAAAACAGGAAACATAATAAATAACACACAAAACAAAGTGTTTATGTCGGCATCGTTACCCGGTACGGTAGTTATGGATGAGAGTTTTGTACTCACACTCTTATTAATTTATGATTCATTGGAAAGTGATATTTGTCAATCGAATCGCAGGATTCTCTGACGAAACCTCCAAAAGAGAAAGTGTGATTCATTGAATTTTGGAGAAAAGCAGCGACGCGGCATTTTGTCATTCACATTCACAAAACTAGTTACCTTAAGTCGGTCTATATAACATGAACGCAAAAGCTAGATTGGTCGGTAACGTCATTATTCTTAAGACAGCCACATATACGAACTGTCAACTTCACGAATTTCTTGACTAGATTCGTCGGCTAACCCTCCACGAAGGCCAACTGAAAAAGCCGTTCGTGTGACCGTTCTAGTACAACCAAAACTGAAACACATCAAGTCAAGCAGCTGTCAGACTTACTAAACTAGATACTTGAATACCGATTGCTCTTTTGATTTCACAATAAACTGGAGGATGACTATAGGTTTGACTCTCTTGAAGACTTTGAAAAGGGGAAGATTTCTGATTTAGAAATTTGACAAGATCCACATTTTTAGTTTTTTCTTCTGTAGATTTTGAATTGCCTAAAAAGGGTGAAAATAAAGTGTTATTCAATCTCCTCTCCAATTCTGTTCACAGAAAAAATCATTTGCCATAACTTCTTGTCATTGGGCCTTACCAATAAAGATTTTTAGTTTTGACTTCAAGTTCAAAGTCGCCATTTTTTCCATACAAATTTTGCAACTGTGCTTTCGAGACTAAGATTTGTTTGACTACGACACATTACTAATTAATTTGTAGTGTTTTTCAAAGCGAGAGACCGATAAACACGGGAACATCAACTGCAGTAGTTGTTTTTAAAGGATAAAAAACAATATCAAAGATGGACAAAAACTATTTAATTGACTGCAATACAGTAATTTAAAAATGTTGCAAACAGGTTGAGATGGGTTTTGTTTTATAATTTACCAAGAAATCAAATAGGCCCGTAACAGCCTTTTGAGTGTTAAAAAAAATATTAAGCAAGCCCTAAGTTAGAACGTGATTTCAACGAGAAATGATAAATAAATAAAATTTGATAAACTGCTGATGTATCGTGGTAACACTGCTGCAGAATTTATGCGTGAGAAAAGGAAAACTGAAGAAAAAGGCAGCATCGTATGCTCAATTCAACGTCAACCGAATCTAGTACATTTTTTATCATTTCAGTAGGTACCTATGCTTGAAATTTCGTGCAATTCTATTCACACCGAGCCGAAAACAGTAGTTTTCCCATACACATTTCAGTTTTCAAAACGATTCGTTTAAAGTCGCTTTCCACGGAAATACCAACAAAACGACTTCCAATCATTGGGAAGTTGACACAAACACACCTCTTGCAATATCCCGCAAATTCAGCAGATCAGCTGACTGACAAAAATGTCACAACTCCCACCTTAAAATCATTTTCCGCACTTAATTGATTTGCTAATATTACGTATTGTGATCGATATAAATGCAACGAAAATAGGTTATACAGAAGCTTCATGACTCACAGCTGATTGAAACGTCAAACGAAAACTAGTTGGTGTTCGGTGTGAATGCATCGAAACACGGTTTTCGATTCGATGTGAATAGAGTATAAGACTGAGCCAACACTATTTTTTCTATTTCTAAAATGCCCAAATGAAATTCTTTTCCTAAGGCAGTTCCACATTTAATGCATCAATTCCACTTTTGTCAGTATGTTTCCAGCCAAACATGTGTGTACAGTCCAAAGCAAAAGTAGAATTATTTTATATTCAAAAAATAAAAGGAATTCTAAAACTGAGTTGACTTTGTAAACCGAATGAAATTCCCAAAGAAAAGAAAGCATCACTGGATTGATGATGTTTAATCAGCCATGCAAAAAATGCCCATTATCGCAAACAATTGGCATCACTCTTAACCTAAAGTTATTATTATATATGATATATTATACCAAGATTTCATTAACTACTCAACACAACACGCTAACGTTAATAACACGTTAAGGAAATTCGTTATTAGTTGATGATGCTTTGGTCGAGGTGGAAAATAATGCATAACCTAGAATAGTGACAGCAAAAACTGTTCATTAGCTATAATGTGACACAAAGATTAAACTGTTTGACTGCATTCCAAATCGTCAACACAACACTATCTGCAACAGCTGTGTTGTATAATTAGCATGCTATATATGCAGTGATACCGTGTCGATCTACATTTACATATTCAATATTTCTGAATTTATGCGTCTTAAAAAAGGGTTCACCCTGAGAACTTGCTTTTGTTTGTGAAAGCTGGACAAAGAAATAACCGACAAAAATAGCATAGCTATTGATTGGAGCTGCTGTCCTGTACTTGGACAACTCAATTTTCGATCCATCGATTTTGACAGCACATTTTTGCTGTCCGCCATTTTGGATATCGCAAAACTCTAATCATTTTTGGGTTTTTGGGCACGTCTCCAGAAGGCTTTATTTTTTAGGCAACCACCATAGAAAGAAGTCTTAAGATGTCTATAGTATGTCAGTTTTTAGCCTGCAAATCATCGCTAACCTGTCAAAACCTCAAACAATCTCGTAATAGTTTCTTTAGCAGCTGGTTTTCTACGACTATTTATTTTGTCATGATTTTGCATGGAAATAGCTCGACAGACAGACACTCTGCTTTCACTGAATACAAAGTTTGTTGCCTTTATTTATTTATTGACTACAAACCCACATCTGCTTATTTATCGATTGTCTAACTTTGTATTTCACATCGTGTTCGATTTCAGTTTATGAACTCTGTTGAGTAAATCCCAATTGGTGGGTAATAAAAAAAGCAATAAATAAAAATTCTACGTCGCAGTCAGTCTGTTAGGTATTGCATTTATTCATTGTTGCAAATCAATTGAACTTTATTGGCATTTACCTTCTGCGATGTGTAACTGTGCGTATTCGTCATATTTATATACGCAGAAATAAATCAAGGTTCATTGGAAAGCACGGCGCAATGACTCAGATGACTATGAATCACGATGAAGGAGACAATTCTTTTGTATATACATATCTAGGTGTAGGTAGGCGCCAGTTCCAATAGTAATAGACTTTTCATGGAAGTTTAGCGATGCGGGTGGGAGGGTGACCAGAAGATTGAGAGACTGAGAGGCTGGAATATCCTCTTTAAATTTGTAGTTAAATTTCAAAAATACACACACTCCCCTCTTCTTTTTTTGAGTACCTTTATTGACTTTCTTTTCTTTTTCTTTCCAGGTAAGTTTGTGCCATCCACGACCACCAACTATCCTATCCATTTTGACAGTAAGATTACAATAAGAAAATTTTATTTTCGACACGTGAAAATTGAATTCCAATGCAAATGCAATTGCAGCCTCCATCCAACCGCAACCGCATGAGATCATTTTTGAATAATTTATTACTTTCGCCTTTGGTGCTGGAGGAGAGTCGCCGACAAGACAACAACGACGACGACGACGCCAACACAGATTCCAAAATAAGACAAAGCGTCTCCGCGCCGACAGCGATTGAAATGTGTAAAACTTTTTCGTGCAACATTCAATTGCAAGTCGCATGTGACACTTTGCATGATTGAGGCGGGAATGTAATTTTCAAATTGCCAGCAGTGTGTCGTGTGTGTGATACAGGCCCCATGATGAGGGGTGGTAGCCCGTACACTGTCGATAATGGTGGAGGTGAATGCGTTCTCGCTCTATTGTTGCGAGATTGTTCTGTGTTGCATAATTTAAGACAAGCCGTCTGCACTCAACATTTAAATATCAAAAGGGAATCGTTTAAGAAATTAAATTTCATTGGGTTGGGGCATTTCGCTGATGCTGAATCGCTTTGGGGCACATTTTCGGAGAGAAAAATATTTGACATCTACCAATCAGAGAGCGCATAAATGGAACTGACATGTATAACTCAAAACGATTAGTACCTAAGAACTGTTCATTGATTAAGACTTGCGTGCAACATCTTCTTTGAAATTTGGCAGCACTTTGCCTAGGGCAGCTTCTACATGAAATAGAAATCCGACATCAAACTGGTAGTTCGCAGGCATTTCCATTTCCAAGAACTGTTACAAAGTTTTCCTAACCAGAAGTGACCAAATAAATCCATTAAATGGGAAATCATGTTCGTTGTCTGTCAAGGCATCACCACTCTGCTGCTCATCATTTCCAACAACTGTTACGCTCTGATTATCATGAACACCAGACAATTAGGTTTATTCTCTTTCCCAATTCGTTAAGTGGTACAAGACGGCACGGTGAAGTGGTCGGCGTCAGCCAACAGACAAAGAAGACGAGAAAAAAAAAGAAAAATACTAATTTGATCGCAACTTGTTGTTGACCGAAATAATTAAGATTTCGGCCGTTTGTCGGTGTTTGCTTCTCGGATCATTCCACTTCATTTGAAGTTTCTTGCCAAATGGTAATGTGACATGCGAAGCTCTCCATCTTCCCCGTGAAGCCATTTCGAGTACTCGACACCATTTCCGTAAACGGTCAGTAATTGGCCACAGTGACAGTTTTGACAAGTGGAAACAGACAAGTGAAACGTTTTCACGTTCGCCCGAATAAAGCTCAAAGGACTAGCAAAGGGCTCAAGTATCAACAAGACACGCAAAAACGGAACAAGTGCTCTAGTTAGACAACTGGATGCATTTCCTGCGCCAGTACCACTTCACGCCTACAAGAGATGTTGCACAAAAGTTATCGTCATCGTCATCGTTGTCGTTGTAGTATAGGTGCATGCATCTAAAATGCATCTGCTTTGATCCGAGGGACGTTGCATAGTCGTTGCCACTGGCTGCGGGATAGAATTTATGCTGATTGAGCTTGACACAGTTCCCATGTGGAGCGTTTCTTCCACTGCACACATTCACTATTCATGGTGCAGTACTACACTCCAATAGAACGGGCGAAAACGTGGAGGCTGCTGCGCTTGGTACTTCAGTGCGAGATGTGTAGTTGTTGTGCCTATCTGACGATTTTGACGGACGCATGTGAAACGACTGCGACGACGCCCGATGCACTGGGCTCAGGGAAAAAAAAAAACAAAAAAAAAATTATAGGTCTCTCTGAAAGAAACAGCTCAATGCTGTGCTACTGCAGCTAGTCACTTCACCTGGGCTGATGATGGCTTTCATTCATGCATTTCATTTGACGACTTAGCTGGAGCACTAAGTTGGCCTGGGACTTGCCAAACGACGACGACGAGAGCTACGATGTTCATGATGTTGTGGATATTGTGTTCTTGGCATAGTTATTTGGTTTTTCTTTTGAATAGATATAGATACGTGTCGTTGAATGGATGTGAAGGTATATTTTATGAAAAAGTGAACAGAGGGAATACGACCTTGTCTCGTGCTGGACAGATGGGCAAGGGGCACGTAAGCGGGATATTCATTCTGATGAATTGCAAGTTGAACTGGAGATTGACTTTCAAACTCAAAGGCGAAGTGGTGGACTCAAAATGAGCTCTGTACGTGTGATAGACTGCAACAGAGTGGTATTTAGTTCAGAAGGGCAAGTTTCAAAGGGCGAAATCAATCACAGCATTTTGCTGATGAATGGAAACTGGAATGGAAATATATTTCACAGAATCAGTAACATTAACACAGCCTTCACAGTTTTGAGGTAGTAAAGGAAGGGAAACCAAAGTTTGGGAAGAGTTCTCAAAATGTTTAAGAGCCCTAAGCAAAGGCGACTAATTTTTTGTGTTCCACACAGCCGCCTTCAAGCGTTTTTTTAATTAAATTAATTTCTAATTTAAGTTCAACTTTCAATGACTAGAAGTATCAGAAAGGATCTAATTAGACAACTGGATGTATTTCCTCGCCTACAAGAGATGTTGTACAAAAGTCGTCGTCTTGTAGTAGTTGCATGCATCTAATTCAAGATTCGTATTTCATTCCCTTTAAGCTTTTGGGAAGAAGATTTGTTTTGCGGTGAGTTTTTTTTTTTTTTTTGGGCGAGTTTGTTTTGCCGGCAAGCTCGTCTGTCAATCCAAGGCTAAACATGTTTCGTGTGAAATGGTTGACATTGAGTATGGAAGAATCGACTATGATTCGCAGAAGAGCAAAAGGCGAACGTCTGTAGAAAACTTCTCCGAATTCATGTACCAGAAAGAGTTGACTATTTTCCTAGAAAGCGATATGCTTACTTGAAATGGTGGATTATGCGAGACCCACAGGAGAATGAGAATATGCGAAACATGCATTACAGCTTAATATTTTTTTCTCTGAGGGTCTTCCATGTTGGAACCAGGGCTGCCGTTTCAAAATCTCTTTGAGAAGTGTATTAGAACTTTATTGGTTAGTACCGGGGAGTACAGAACTAAAATTAAGAAATTTATTTCTAGCCTAGCATTTTTCAATTGGAACGGTTTCGATATTGGAAGACTGGGGCGGCCATGTTGTTTTGGTAGAGTCTGTCTAACCTTGTGTCTATTATTCAATCACTGACTTTAGTATCAAGATAAGTGTTCGTCAGTGAAAATATTGCTCAGAGAGTAATTTTGCAATTTACTAGGTAGAGAAATGTCAAGGCAAAATAAGAATAGTTCAATCCGAAATTAAAAATAGGAGAACAATTTGTTATTGGGGAGTACCGGAGTACGGCTGACGTAAAACGAGTTCAATACTTCTATAGTAGTACTCTCGGCAGCGTTGGTTGGAACCCGTTTTTCATTTTCCATATAACAGCTCCTCGTTCGCTGAAATGAATATCTCTCTTCCGCACTAAATGAATCAGTAAACTTTCGAAGGCTCATGGTTAAGGCTATCCGCGAACTCGGAAAATTCACCAAACTTATTAAAAAGTAGATTGTTGTGGTTCGGGCGCATAAAATTTACTGTCCCGAACTAAGCGAATTTAAGTTACTTTCTCAGAGCTTCAAATGATTGGTGGTCATTTGCCTACTGAATTTCGTGCAAAAAGGATTCGGAGAAACAAGTTTATGAAGTTAAAAAATAGGCTTATGGTGATCAGAATGTGGTCGTTTGCATCTGTGTAAACAAAGCTGTGTTGGACATTTGAGCGACATCTACATTCTACAGAATCTACAAATTGTCTCAGAAAACGTTAAACTTGCCTGTCTTCGGAACGAGTTGGCGGATTCTGATGAAATAAAAACGAAATGTTACTCCAAAATACTCTAGGCTCTAGGGTATGTTTGAGTAATCCGTACAGGTTTGCTGAGTTATTTAAGCATGGTTCGTATACAAATACACAAATACAAAATGACAAAATGTACAATTTCAGCATTTTTTATGGCATCGAATTATCGATATAGGTAGAGTCGGATTCTAGACTTTGTCTATTCAATAATCTTGCTTCTTTGTAGAGCATTTATTGCGATAACCTAAAAATAAAGACGGCCGCTTTCTAAAACTAAACACCTGTTATACATACTATGTTATATCAGAAGGAAGAGCAAAAGGTTACACACTTGCAAATAACTTAAACGTGGTTTCTGTCATCTGTCACAATCGATAACATTGATTGCCTAATACATCGACATAATATTGTTGCCAAAAACTTACATTAAGTATTTCACAACCCTTCTCTTTCTTTTTTTAAAACGTTGGTATCGCTATACAACCCCCATCCACCCGAATACTCAACTACAGAATTGAATTGAATAAATTGTAAGTTTTGTGTTGTTTCAATTACGAAGCAAACAAATTGTTTTTTAATTAAAATTCAAACTGCCAACAATCTCTGCTGTGTCTACGTCAAATTGGTTTCAATTGGGAGAAAATTGCTGATAACCAATCGAATGCTTCTTAAGCCACTAATCAATTTTAGATCAGAACCGAGAGGAGATCTTTCTAATTTGGAAGTACAATTTAATGGGAAATTTGTGTACCTCCTGCTATCAGTTCTCAGCATCCAAGGATTTAACACACCATTGGTATACATATTTTCATATATACACAGACGCATAAGAAGTATCCCTGCTCCATTAAGCCGGATTCTAAGCACCCCCAAATTACAACTGTAGGTACACTTTCCTAATGAAAAACTTAATTAAACGATCCAATAGGATTCGCCTGGAATTACAGGTGGAACACATTTTCCAAATTAATTCAAGTATCATGAGTTTGTACACCTTCCGCGGGTATACCCTTGGTGGATGGAAATTGCCACTTATCACCCATTTTTATTTAAAAACCCAATTGGTTGTGTATGAGCTCGCAAGTTGTTTCAATTACATTTTTTCTGCAGAACGGCAGTTCATATTCTTAACTTAATTCGTGAATCGAATCAGTTTCGTTGGTGGAAATGAAATGTTCCTCGATGTCCATGCAAATGACAGGCACACAAAATGAGGTTAGAGGAAATGAGACAGGGAGGACTACAACCGAACTGGAACTGTAATTTTTATTTAATTTGTTTGGTAAACTTTATCCTCAAAGTATACCTAGGTATCTATTATACACGAATGAGTTCATTTGAATTTTCGTCGAAAGTGAGAATGCAATTCATTTGAATGGAACTCATTTGATTTAAATGTTCTCGTTAGTTATTCATAGCTGAGTAGTTTTTTTTTTTTGTGTGTTCAAAATAGTGGTCGTTATGTGTGCTCTGTGGTGATGTTGACTTTTATTCGACTCAAGAAGTCAGAAACTAATTTTTGCCAGCAGCGGATGTGGTAGTGTCTGGTTGAAAGTTTTGAAACATGAAAACAAATGAGAATGCTCAATTGTGGAGCGAAATTATTCTTATTTGTAAAGTAGGTTGTACCTACATAATTTGGGAATGAAGTTACAAAAGGAGCTGACGGTTTTTTGTGATGTGGAGAAAGTTGGTGATCTTAGCATGGTGGTGAAGTCAGGTTACATTTGCTAAAAAGAACTTTTGCGTAGCTGTTATTACAGTTTTTATTGGTTGAGTTTTACAAAAATATACGAAGTCAGATCGGGATTTGTGTAGCTATTTTTGAGAAATAATTAAGAAAATGATTTACCTATTCGAATTTTTGGAGAAAAACAAAGTACGGACATCTCATTTAGAACACTTATATTATTTTTACTAAGCATTTTGAACAAAATCGTTGGACCGGTTTTTGTAAAATTTGGTAGACAAAACAGTAGGTAGGTACCATATATTGGAATACATACATAGTTTGAAAAATACAATTGCTTAGCTACACTGAAAATAAAATACCAGGTAATATTGACAAAATTCTATTGTAAAATTTGAACAAAAATTGTGTTGTTGACCTGAAAAAAAATTACTGTAATGATAACTGAAATCTATCAATACAACTTAGGTTTTATCAATTTGACCGATATTTAGTTAGGCGGATAAAACATTTATGTACTTCAAAACTACTTTGTCAGAGTAACAAAACACTATTTTCAGTTTAATAAATCGATATTGTATCAATTCAACAATTTTATTAATTTGTTATATCCATAAAAACAGAATGTATGTCGTCCCAAGCATTACTTGGCTTTTTAACGTTTTATCGAAATCGAAAACGGGGTTTTCGAGATATGAACACTTTTCAAAATTAGCGTTTTCGGTGATTCGAATTGAAAATTAAGGACGCAATCATTTTTATAACATTAATTTCACTTTGAGTATGCATTTTGGTCGCAATCTTCATTGCCGTTTTCCGAAAAACTTTGGAAAACCAAGTTTAAAAAAGTGCACGATCATTAGACAAAAACTGAGATTACTTTTAAGTTATAAATGACCAAATTACTTTAGAAATGAATTTTTCTTACAATCGTATGGAGATACATATGTCCAAATTTCAAAAGTATCGTTATTCAAATTTTTAGCCAAAAACTTTGTATGCAGTCATGGTAACCTCATCTACTTAAACTAAAATATCAATTTTGGTTGAAATCGTTAGAGCTCTTTATCTTTACGATCAAATCAAACTAGTACGAACATTTTGCATTTGAAGTACCATTAATATTGAGGTTACCTTGAAAAAAAAAAACATCCCCGAATTGTAGGCCCACAAACTCCAAATCCTTAGTTTGAACCAAATCTGGACAACCGTTTAGGCTGTTGGCCTCGGACAGAATTTTGCGACCCACTTTTTTGAGTTCCTCTATCATCGTAAAGTCAGAAGTGAATAACATCTCTAGTTCGAAATTTTGTACGTAATCGAGAAAGTTAAAAAATAGCTCTGGTTTTGGAATGAAATTTCCACAATTTAAAAGCGTGTTAAACATATAAATATCAGAACCTTGAAAAACAAAAAACTCTCATTTGACATGATAGCTAAGTGTTCGAATCAGGGCTGCCAAACAAACAAAATGTGGACGACTGCGTCACTCGAAACGTTCTCATTCATTGCGAGTTATAACCCTATTTCGAAATAAGCAGTACATCACAATGATCGTTATCACAATCATTATTCGATTGAATACCAAGTTTAACGTCAAAATTAGAAAAAAAACTGTTCAGCCCTGGATGCACTTTATTGGTAGCTTTAAAGGACTATCATTTCGACGATAATCGTCTAAAAAGCTACGGAATGAGCCCTAATTTTCAACACCATCGATACAGTGTGATTTGAAATGTTTCACGGCGGACAACTACTGCTTGTTTATAGCAAGAAAAGTAAGTATTTGGTAAAAAAAAACACAGCAAACGTACAAAAACTTGCGCTAACTATGTATTATATAGAATCTTTCTGAACGTATTGTAAAATGATTCTCCTCTATTAATCAGAGAAGAGCCAATCCCCCATTTAAAATGTCCCACTTTCTGAACACATCCCCACGGATTAGTATTTATAATGAGCAAAGACTCATTTTACATAGAAAAATGCAAATTCCGCTCCATCGTTCTTAAATCAAGAAATAAGCTCGTGGCGTTGAAAAAAAAAACGAAACAACTTATTCCGATTGTCAATGGAGAAGTTGGCCGTTGTCCAAAACTACAGAAATAAATATTTAAATTTCCTTGCAGTCATATGCAGTTGCACTATGACGACGCGAATTAAAACACTTGTTTCTTACTTTTAAAATTAAACAATATTTATTTGGAACTATGTCCTTTATTATTGAAATACTTTTTACTAATTCTAAAAGGAGCTTAAGGCTACTATGTAGTTACAATAAGACTGTTGATAAATTCATCATACAGTCGTATTTATATACTTTTCTTATCTATCTACAAGGAGACCCAAGCGTACAATCGTCTTGCTTGATAATGAAGAAGAGATAATATTCCAACATTGTATACAAACGATATTATCTCTTTTACATATGTTATCATTGTAGCGTTGTGTGCAAGACTGTACTAGAGACTAAAGATATCATTGAATACAAATAATGTTATCTTTTTTCTCAATATGTCTTGCTATGGATACTTAACTCCCCCCCTTGTTAAACGAAATCGTCCCGATTTTTCGAC
Organism: Cheilosia vernalis; assembly: GCA_949126925.1. Lineage (NCBI taxonomy): Eukaryota > Metazoa > Arthropoda > Insecta > Diptera > Syrphidae > Cheilosia > Cheilosia vernalis. The sequence goes on from OX421362.1 coordinate 14,195,828, forward strand.
GCTATTTTTAACATTTCTCTTTCATAAGTTTTGTTATATGCGTCAATCTTTTTTTGTTTTTGACGATCTGTTATACATTGTATAGTTTTTATCATTACGTACGTAAATGCTAGAATAACAATCAGTGTTACAATTGTGTATATAGTTGATAATATCGGTTTTTCTTCAAAAGGAATAATTAGTTTTTTTAAAGTATCTATGTTATCGAATTTGTACATTGTATCTTCTTTAATTATTTGGTCGATGTAAGACTCTGAATTATGATTTCTTAATATAACTTCTTTAATTTGCTTATGCATGTTTTTGTATATTTTATCGTCTAGATTTATAGTATTTTCATAAGTAACTAAGTTTATACCATTAATTGTTTGATTATTTAACTTATGCTTACCGCTTAATAACATAACACCGGATTCAATTTCTAAGTCGTAATCGTATTCTTGTTTAATGTTGCATTTTGAAGTTATATTCTTTAAAAGTGGAATAAGACAATTTTCTTCTTCAAAGTTAATTTCACAAATGTTTTTACTTAGATGATTTTGACAATTTCTTGTTCTTAAATAAGTTTGGTTACATAAGGCAATTGTTTTATCTGTAATGATTTTTCCATGTTTTGAATTTAAAGGTGTTACTTTATACAATTTACATGATTTAATTAGAACTGGATATTTATATATTGTGATGAAGAATTCATCAGTTCTAGCTAATAATATTTTAGAGTACTCAAGTATATTTATTATGGGTACTTGAATTATTTCATGTTGAATAATATTTTTAATGTCATCTAAGTCTAGGCTTTCTGATAAATATTCATTATTTTTTGCTGCATTAATTGTTCTGGTCAATAATAATAATTGTTCGTACACTTGTTCTATTACTAAATGTTCTTTAAGGCTCTGACCTTCGAATTGTTGCAAAATTTGTTCAAATCTAGAATTTATAGTTTTTTGTTTATTATTGTTTTCTATGAGATTATTTATACTCGTTTCTATGTTAACTAAGTCATAATGGTCAGGATTACCAAACACATATTTGAAAGCTGTTCCTAAAAAGTTAATTGATCTAGTATGCCTAGTATGTTCTTGTAATTGGTCTGCTAAATTCTTAATTTTACTTAACCAAATTTTTTCTTCTTGTGTAGGTTGATATTTACTAGTTACGATATTTACGTAAGGTTGAAATATCGAAGTCAGGTTGGTGGCATGTAACAAATAAGTTTGTTCTTTGAATAAATACACGTCATCTGTTTGCGTAAGTATAAACTTCTTGTTTAGTAACTCAGTTATTTGAACGTTTCCTTGCCCTTCTTGACTCTGTACAATTCCTAGTAATGTTAGGAATATTAATATTTTCGTCATCTGAAAAATGATAATTCTTTATGTTATCCTTGTGAATTTTTATTCCTTCTTTAGAGATTACAGTGTCTCCTTTATCTTCTTCTACTATTCTTGTTATGTATCTGGCGTTAGATTTCTTTCTAAGACCTGTGATTCTTACCATTATCTTATCTCCTTTTTTATACTCTCTGTGTCGAGTTCCTTTATTTAGACGTTCGATCACTTTTTTGGATGCTGAGTTTAGTTTATTTATTATAATTTCACTATTGCTATATTTATTTTGATTAAAGAAAATGTCTCTAGGTTTCAAACCGGTAACTGAGTGTATAGAATTATTTAATTCACGCACTGTTCTAAATATTTCTTCGATAAGTCTTGTTTTATTCTGAATTGTGAATATTCTAGACAGTTCAGTTATTGTACCGTTTACACGTTCTACCTGACCGTTCGCTGTCGATCTGTATACTGGAGTTTCTACTTTAGTTATGTTGTATTTCAAACACATTTGGTTCACCATTTCTGTTTTGAATCCCTTCTCGTTATCTGTCATGAGTCGTTCACATTTTGGGAAATAATTAGATAAGACCTCTTCCATAACGTCGTACAGTCTGTTTCGAGTTTCGATTTCCCGAAGGATTGTATATTTAGAATACTTATCTACTGTTACAAGGAAAGTATACTTGTCGTTGAAGTATATGTCCATATGAATGTGTGTTCCCACATGTGTTGGTATTTCTGAATTATTCAGAGGTTCTCTGATAGGTTTTCTTTCATATTTTCCAAATAGACATGCTATGCATTTTCTGTTGAAACTCTTTGCTTGTTTATTTAGATCGGGCCAGTAATATTTCTCTGAGATTTCTTGTATATTGTTACGTAACCCTCGGTGTGCTCTTTCGTGAGTTACCCTTACAAGTTTTAGTTGTTCCTCCAAATTTGTCACGTCTTGAAGTTTTCTTGGTGTGAATATAAATCTTACTAGTGGGAATTCTTTTTTTATATTTTCACCATATTTGTATATGTTTTCAAATTTCGTATGCAAAGCTACAATCTTTTGGGGTTGTATAACTTCTTTCATCTGCCTTAGTAAAGAGTCTTTGTCCTTAAACTTTATTATGAGTCTTATTTTGTTACTAAAATAGATTTGTGTTTCGATATTATTTGTTATATCTTCAATAAGTTCGAACTGTGCAGTGTATGCATTAAAAGGCTGATTCACAGTTTTTATTATATCATTAGAAGAACTTTCAGCTGAATGTGCTGTTTCTATGGTAGAAGTATTTATGCGTTGACGTGATAATGCGTCAGCTACAAGATTTAGGTTTCCTGGTTTATAAACTAATTTTGCTCCAAAGTCTTCAATGATTCCCTTCCAACGTTTCAGCTTTGTGTTGGGATTTTTTTCTGATACAGAATATATAAGGCTCTGGTGATCGGTATATATGGTTAGGTCTGCTATACCATATATGTAGTTTCTGAGTTTTTGTAAGGACCATATGATCGCTAATAGCTCTTTCTCGTTTGTGCTATAGTTCTCTTCTGTCTTACTCAGTGTTCTTGACAAGAAGTGTATAGGTTGCTTATTCTGACTTAGTACGGCTCCAATAGCTATGTTGGATGCATCAGTAGTAAGCTCGAATGGTTTACTATAATCCGGTTGAAAAAGTTCGACTTGTTCTTTCAAATAATTTTTTAAAATTCTAATCGCTTCTAATGCTGAATCATTCAGATTTAACTTAATATTTTTACTTTGTTTTTTGTTTACTTTACCGTTATCTCCTCGTAAATATAATGTCAGGGGCTTGGCTATGCTTGCGTATCCTTTTATAAACTTACGATAGTAACCTGTAAGACCTAAAAATCCTCTCAAATCCTTTACCGTTTGTGGGACTGGAAAATTTTCTATAGCTGCTATTTTCTCAGGGTTCGTAGTGATTCTACCATGTCTGATTATGTGACCTAAGTATTCTACTTCTTCTTGAAAAAACTTACTTTTCTCATCAGATATTTTTAATGTGGCTTTATTGAGTACGTCGAATACTTGACTTATGTGCTGTATATGTTCTTCCTCAGATGAAGAATATATCAATACGTCATCAATGTAAACGTGTACGAATTTACCTACAAAGTCTCTCAAAATGTCGTCCACGCATCTCTGAAATATGCTTGGTGCATTTTTGAGCCCGAAAGGCATTCGTTTAAAATGATATTTTGCGCCATTTATAGCAAAAGCTGTTTTTTCTTTATCATCTGTTTTGATTTTAATTTGGTGGAAACCTGACTCCAAATCTAATGTTGTAAAGTACTTGGCTTTACCTAAATTTTGAATTGTCATGTTGACATCCGGAATGGGGTATCTGTCTGTTACAGTGTGAACGTTAAGTTTTTGGAAATCAACAACCATGCGCCGTTTTGGTTTTCCTTTTTCGTCCAAACCTTTTTTAGGTACTGTCCATATGGGACTGTTATAAGGACTATGGCTTTTTTCTATTATATCGTCATGTAAGAGTTTCTGTATTTCTTTGTTTACGAATTCGTTATCTGCTATGGGATATGGATATTGTTTAACATAAACCGGATTATCATTGGTCGTCCTAATGCTTGCTTCTATAGTATCTGTAAAGGGTAACGGTCCTATGCTGTTATTAATCTTCATCAGTCTATCTATGTCTGCTTTATAAATATTATTTTCCCCAATTATGTAATTAATTTTCTGAATAGATTCGACACTGCTTATGGTAGTTAGAGTCATATTACTGAAATTTATTTCCGCGTTTAGAACTTTAAGTCCTTCATATCCTAATATCATATCAAAAGACTGAATATCCTCTAATTCAAAAAATGTTATATTTTTCTTTAATATCCTAACTACTTTCTTTGTATCTACCATAGAATAACCATGCATTGTTTTTATTTTTATAGGTTTAATTTTAATTTTTTCGCTAGAATCGCATTTTCTATTAATGTAATTATGGGTTGCACCAGTATCAATAAGAATTTTATAAATTTCCTTAGAAATAGTACTAGTTAAATTTAAGCAGGGCAACCCGTCTACTAGTTTAAATGATCTATTCTTATGTTATTATTTACCATACATTCCGTTTCATCTGCTTCTGCATATGTACTGCTGACATCGTCTCTGCGTTGTTGTCGGGAGTTATTTACTCTCTGCTGCTTGAAGTTCTGCTGATAAGATCGTTGCGGTCTGTTGTGTGTGTTGAAACTCCCGCTGTGTTCACGTTTCGCTGGTGGATTATATACATCGGGTTTGTATTGATTCCAATTTTGTCGCTGTGCATGTACAATTTGTCTCGAGTTTATCTCCATCGGCTGTGGTCCTTGATTGTGTTGCTGCATATTATCGTATTGCTTCTGGGGTTGATAATTCGTTGTTTGGCTCGAATAATTTGGTCTTCTTTCGTTTCTGCGTTCATGTGGCATATTTTTGTGGTGCTTATCTTGAGTGAGATGTAAATGCCTGTGCACATTATCATGTTCTATTCTGCGAGCAATTGCGAATGCGTGTTCTAGATCATTTATTGTAGCTGAATATAATGATCCTCTTGTAAAGTTGTCACTCATACCATCAATGAATATACGAACTGCGTCGTCGTTAGCATTTTTAATTAGTCTGTCGATTATATTCGGCGGATCACCTGACATAGTGATTTTTGATATTATTAAATTGAGATTTTTATTTATCTCGTCGTGGTATTCAGACAGTGTGCTTCTTTTTTGCGTGATGGCTTTCATCATGTCTTGTAGCACGTATAGAGGTTCTTGATTAGAGTACGTATAATCTAATCTGTTACGTATCGCCTCAAAATTAAAAATTGTGTTATAATTGGTTAACACATTCGCGGCTGCACCCTGTATTTTACTTTTCACTATAGTCAATGCTGCTGCGTACTTACTGTGTGTTTTGAAGTTTTTAATGCTGTCCATTAATCTGGATGCTTCTTCGCGCCACGACCGATAATTTGATTGATCGCCGTTGAAAATAGGTAGGCTTTTAAATGCGTCTAACTGTATTTCACTACCATCTGTATATGTGGTTCTTATTTCCTCTAGCACAGGTATGTTTGGTACTATGCCTAATCCAGATTTTACTTCATTTAGTTTTGTTTCTAAATTAGTGTTTATTTGATTTTGGTTAGTTATTATTGCTGCTAACCTTGCATTCTCTGTGCGTGTGTGCTCTAGGGTTTGTGTTACTGTGTTGCTCCTGGTTTCTAAAGCTTCTAATCTTGCCATTAATACTGCGAGTTGTTCCATTTTGAACTCGTGTCTGTTGTCGTCGAATTTGTGTGTTTTTTTTCTCCACATATACACTTTCACTGAATTGCTTTGCTGCTTCGTACGAAGAAGCTATATTTGTACCTGCTATGCTAGGTAATTCTTGTAACCGGTAACGCGAGTGTTCTGTTTATACTAGATTTCACTACTTGTTCCCGAGGTCCGCTCGATTGAAGTTAAAAAGTATATTTAACCTCCTGGCAGGATCGCCAATTAAAACACTTGTTTCTTACTTTTAAAATTAAACAATATTTATTTGGAACTATGTCCTTTATTATTGAAATACTTTTTACTAATTCTAAAAGGAGCTTAAGGCTACTATGTAGTTACAATAAGACTGTTGATAAATTCATCATACAGTCGTATTTATATACTTTTCTTATCTATCTACAAGGAGACCCAAGCGTACAATCGTCTTGCTTGATAATGAAGAAGAGATAATATTCCAACATTGTATACAAACGATATTATCTCTTTTACATATGTTATCATTGTAGCGTTGTGTGCAAGACTGTACTAGAGACTAAAGATATCATTGAATACAAATAATGTTATCTTTTTTCTCAATATGTCTTGCTATGGATACTTAACTCGCGCCGACAATGACTACAACGCGGACAAGCGGACATGCCGGGGTTATTGTAAAACTTCACGGATTTATTACCGTATTGAAAGTTTTAAAAGGATATCGATGGTGGTGGAAAGTAATTATTCTCGCCCCATAATGTCCTGCCCAAGGGCGCTTGCAGTTTCTACTATTGTTGTGTGCTGAACTATTCATAGCGCGAGTGTTAAGTGTACTATTGGCAGGAAACGCTGCTATGTAGTCGTTGTGGGGGCTATTGTTGTTGGTGTTGGAGGTGTGGAGAACTCTGCACAAGTACATTTGGATTACGTTTTTGGACGAGTCTTCAGAGGAAGCCGCTAAAAATAGGTCAATGTGTATAAGCAAATGAGCAGAAGTTTCTACTAATTGAAAGTGCATTGAAATCAGAGGATAATAGATGGGATTTTGTGCAATGAATTGAGAGGGCATCTGGCGTAGGTGTACGGTGTAGGAAAAGGACCTACATTTACATTATGGCAGATGATTTGTTGCTAAAGTTTGGCATTCGATTGTCGTCGCCTTGCAAATGAGCACGGACTCTAATGGATATGAACGTTCTGGTGTGGGAGATTCGATAATGTACGCCAATTTGCTTTTAGGAGCAGAGACTTTTTTCAATTTCATAAGTCATAAAACCATTGGGTATTGGGACGCTTCGAAGTGGCTCAGAGTTTATGAACTCTAATGACATCGAGTAGGTGGAAAGGGATTGCCAAGTGAATATTAATGGCTCCCTAAGACTTTTCCGTCCTAGAATATAGAAGGGCTTTCAAAGATTTTAAATCCTTTTATGTGGACAATTTTTGAAAAAAAAGGGCAAGATGTCTGCGTCATAATTGACGTTCAAGTTAAGAACTAATGTTGAATATTCATATGTTTGTCCTGGGATATATAAAAACACATACCTAACTTATACTTATATCAATACCGATGAATATAAAATAACTGGGATTCGAATTTAGTGAATAAACTCATCTCAATAAACGAACATCTCTCTGTCTTTATTTAAACCGAGCCTAGAATATAACACATAATTATACCTTCGAATTTGTACACGCCGGCTATAACCATAGACTTTACTTTTCTATGGACCACAGACTTTAGTTTTTTTGTGGTAATAACCCGCGGTTTGTCACAGAGCTGAAGAAAAATACGCAGTGAAATTCATAACATCCAGGCAAGCCTACTGACGAGCGTGGCTCAAAACATGATGGCCCTCTTCCAACAGTGCGTGTAACTAAATGGTCGCCATTTGGACGACTTATTTTTTATAATATAAGCCGCATTCTTTTTGTTTTTGACAAACTAAACAATAAAAATTGTATTTTTAGTTTTATTCACTTTTGAAAACATAAATCCGCCACCTGACACCCTGTACTATGACAATTTTTAAGCGGTCAACTCTCTTGCGAAATCTGGTGACGGTGTTCCAGCTGCTGCATTAAATTCCGTTCTCAAAAAATGACAGACATGCAGTAGAAAGTAAAGAAATGGATCGATTTTCAATTAAAAAAATTCCAACGAAACCAAATCAAGAGGTTTTCTTATCCATCAACCAAGTGAGATGTAAGGATTTTTTTTTCATGAAACAAATATACTAGTACCGAATCATAGATTTGTTTTGAATAGACGATGGAAATACGTCCATTAGCTGAGAATGAAAATCGGTCTAGACTTGCTTTTTACTTTTTATGATACTACAGTCGTGGCGGACCTGTTTAATCATTTTCTTAACTGACATTTTATACAGAGTTTTGTAAAGCGGTTGCCCAAAACTGTTTGTAATTACTGTCAGCAATCATTCATAGCTTGCGAGAAGCGAACAGACAAACGTGTAATCATACGAATCACAATAAATCAAATAATGGTTTTCTTATCCATGAGCTAGAGACGATGTAAATCATGCGTTTGTATTCATAAGCACGCGTTTCCCTCCGCTGGCATCTGTGTCCTATTGTTATTTGATATTTACTATCGAGTTAAATATAAAAATACAGGAGAACAAGGACTCACGACCCACTACTGAACAGCGTTTCTCGTCCTACTGCGCTGCTTCACTACAATCCCTTAACCGTTGCCAAACAGAACAAAAGGGACAAAAACTCGGTCATACGCTCACAACAAATTGCTGTATGTGCACTGTCAGTGAATCGTGAATGTGCAATGTACCTTCATCAACCAGTCGAATGCAATCCATACCCCATCCGCACGACAATGTGCAAGAGCATTTAGTCCGTTTTACGATTTTGCAATTTCGAATATAGCTTCGGTATTACAATGAAAACGTCCGCACAACAAATCAGCTGAGAAGGGACAATAGAACCCTTTTTGACTATCATCGCCACATCATTATGCCGAATGCACGCGAGCGTGTTACGCCTCCACATGGGATCCGCTCAAAACAAGCCATCTAGGGAATAGATATCGCCGTCATGTTGAAACTAGTGTTGAAATATACCCCAGGACGCAGTAATAAAATCAACTCAAGGACGAATGATGGCGAAAAGAGAAGAAGAATTCTATTAGAACAGAAGCCAATTTGAAATGAAAGTTTCTTTCAAGCCATCCCTCCGCTAGGGACCCGTTATACTTGCAATCAATCTTTTTTCCTTTGCTCTGTCAGTCTTTCCGCTCTTCTAAGAAGGGCGCCAATGTTTCTGCCGAACGTGATTCGATGAAGAAGAACCAAGTCCTCGGCATATTTATCATAATTTCATCAGAGGATGAAGAACCCAACCAACCACATACGAATGTAGTTAAGTTTTGCAAAAAGGCGGACCCAAAATGTCATTTCCCGGGGAATTGAGTTTTAATCTTGTTAAAGTGCCTGAAACCGATACGCAATTTATGGATGGCTATAAACTATGAACACGGATAAGGATGAGGTCGAAATCGAAAACGAAATGCAAACAGTGATAAAGGACACGAACAAGAGATGGGTTTTCCTGTAAGGAGCGGCCGAACTGAAGTGATGGTCAAAAGGCGTCTGCCCATTGAGCAGGATCAATACGAAAAGGTATTACCTCACTCGAATTACAGAGACACCACTCGTATATACAGGCGTAACTTCTGAATTCATTCATTCAGTTTAAAGGGTTAATCGGCGAACGGAAGAGAGATAGTGGCATCATTATTTAGCATAGTGAAAGGAGAAACGACTTAAGCTTAAGAAGTGAACGATGCCACTAGCGGGTGGTACGAGTATGTAAGTCGCTTCGATTAATATCGTTCCACGAATGAAATACGATCCGATGAGTAATATTCTTTTGGATCGAAAGGAATTCCTTCGGAAAAAGTGCCGATGACGACGGTGATAATGGTGGCTGCTGTTGGATTCGCGCTGTTCAGGATGACGAGGTTGTGAAATATTTCTGCACAGTTTTATTGTAAATTATTCGCATGACTTAAGGTCAGAGAAAGTTCCCGTAATAAATGACATGAGTGTGGAATGCGAAAGGAAAACGTGGAGGAGTTTCGCTAATCGATATGGTTGTCAAAAACGTCTTAATGACTTGCAGTCCTCTGGGGATTGGAAACAGTGAACTTAATCGGAAATCAGCTATCTGCAAGACAAATGATTGGAATTGGAATCGAATGGAATTTGTGTCATAAATTTTGCAGTTGATTTATTTCTTTTTGCTCTTTTGACTCGTGTTGAAGTCGAAACATGACTGAATACACCCACCAACTTTCCAGTAGACTCTCTTTGCCTTCCCATGGGCCTGGAAGGTCGTGCTGGCTGTTGAGATTGAGAGTGGGTGTGCTCCTGCTCTGTGTCATATATGTACATAGGCCTTAGCTTTGATTATAAACGCCATTAGGTATTATACTGATCAATCGTTTTTGTTTTCCATTTTTTTCATCTCCATTGTTCAGAATCTATTTAGTTCTTATGGCGGCAAAACCGCCTGCACCATCGTTGTTCTAAAAATAAAGTTTTTGTTCTTATGGGGGCACCACCGCGCTGCACCACCGTTGAATACGAAGTGTTATTTTTTTATGGAGGCATCACGACCAATCGCGCTGAGCATCATTAATTAAACAACTCGTTTTAGACTCATTACGAATTGAGTTAGGGATACGTCCCGTCATCGGATATTATCCTAAATCTAGACAGTACAAGTTTGTAATCGTGTTTATATCTTTTTAGCTCGATATTTTGCAATGCCCCGGCTTTATGGAGTTGTAGACCCGTCAAAGTAAACTCTGTCTCTCTTGTTTGACCTGTGAACGCATGGTTGCGAAGGCGATTTGAGTGCATTCATGTCGCTTCCTATATTGTATTCAGTGTTGAAAATGACGAAACGAAGGAAGATCTGTTTGTAAAAATACATCTTGCACAGCGACCGTTCGGTATGATCTTCACATTGCTGTCTCTTTTCAATCGCCATAATTTGCTGCCTCAGTGACTGTCTTGACAGCTTACTTACTTACTTACTTACTTACTTACTTACTTACTTACTTACTTACTTACTTAGGGTGGCGCAACAGTCCGGGGTAGACCTGGGCCTCAACCAACAAGCCTCTCCAGCCAGCGCGATCTTTCGCCAGCTGTCTCCAGTTTCGCACGTTAAGTTGTCTGAGGTCCCTTTCCACTTGCGTGCGCCACCTGAGTCGCTATTTTCTTTGACAGATTTGCTAGATCTTGAAAATCTTGGAAAATGTAAAGCTTAAGATACCAAGTCTGGGAAGGACTTAAGAAATACCCTGGGAAAGACTTAGAACTACCCAGATCTAAATATGAATCGATTATTAGTATCTTAAGCTTGACGTTTTTCAGATCTTCTTATTCGTCAAAGAAGTAGCCACGCTCCGGATCTCAAACCATTGAAAAATCAGATGAGTGTTCAAAAAGATCTTGAAAAAACGGACTCCGGACATTGTGTGGTACTTGCATAAAACGGAAATAACTTCTTAGTTCATTACAACAAACAAACCCAACGTACAACATGTAGAACTTTAGCGAATATATTAACATATAGCACCGAAAGATGCTACCAATTTTCTAAAAGAAACAGATTTAAAGCTTTATTTAATTATTTAATTGCAACCACGTTTTTGGTGCTTAAAATTACAGTAACTTCTCTCGTACAAGGTTTTTCTTTTCTGCCCTTCTCGTCGTTTTTTCGACTTTCCAGTAACGGTAAACGGTAAAAAAAGTAGTTTCGAAATAAAATGACAGCAGCCAGTCTGAGAAGTTGAGCTGTTTGTTATAATGGACGCATTCAAAGTATTTATGACAAGTAGTCACACAAATTGCACAAATAGAAAAGATTTCCAAAAATATTTCGTCAACCTAAAACAGAAATTTAAATACAGCCTTATACCGCCCACTCCATGCAAATGACATTTTTAAGGTTATTGACTTCTTGATACAAAGAACACTGACAAACAGTTGCTCACCGCTTTTGCTGGTATGAGTAATAGTGGTATTTTACATATTTTCTCTATGATTCGTCCGACTCATCGGTAAATTAGCCCAATTTACCAGCTTGCGTGATAACAAAAGAAAAATTCCAAACTAACTGCCAATAATTGTCTAATTAGACTAAATACTTCACTCATATTTTCCCATCCCATTGGATTTCATTCAGCTAATGCCATTACCGCTACCAGCGATATAACAAAGAAATTCCATTTACTGATGCCAACTCCGACACAAATGTCACTGTACTACCGGCTGATGTTTGCCTGTTTTATTGGTTTCTCTCATTAAGAAAAAAAATGAAAATAAAACTCAAATCTGCTTCCAGGCAATCCCATGAAATCATGAACTAACAATTCTCACGTTTCATCTAATTGAGGTGCCACTTGCTAATCATTGAAATCCCCGACTTAACCTACAATGTATCTCTCTCTCTACCTTCTTCTGCTTGCAAAAAGAGACGACAACAACAAAAAGACGGCAATTTAACAACTTCACGATTGACATTTAAAATGCCATCTGATTGTTGGCGTTTTCTACTCACAAAACGTTATCCAAAGAAGCCGGCTTTCTTAGCAACATTTCGCCACAAAACAATTACCCGCGCTTTGTGTCTGTGTGTCTATTTGGCGTAACTCTACCCAGAGAGAGAAAACTTCAATTTACATAAGATTCACTAATTTCGCATTTTAGAAGACAATGGAAAAACCGCACACGTTTGAACCGCACAATTCACTTCGCATAACGTGTAACGAGCAGGCAAAGGAGCAGCCGGAAAGACTCTGCAAAAGCTTGTGATGCGATGCTTTACTCTTTGAGAACATATTTTCATTCTCCCTGTAATCCCACCTTCACAATGCGGAAAACGTGATGGAAATGAATTTAAATTGCATTTATCTTGCATCTCAGTCTCAGAAACTATACAAAGCTTCAGAACGAATGGGTGTGAATGGGGTGGTAGGAAGATGGAAATTCTGTTGGCAAATTACTGCTGTACAGGTGCACGTATATAGGTGTGGCAACCAAAACTGTTTCTTTTATTGAAGTTTCGTGCCGAGAGTGGATGGTGAGCGAAAATCCTTCGGAATGTTCATGATTTGCATTTTCATTAGGACTGCGACTGATTGGATGGTGACAGGAAGGCGAGCGGAATTCACATATGTGAAAACCACGATTCGCTGCTGGGATTAACAACAGCAGCTACTAGATACGGATCTGTGCAAGTGGGTCAGTCAAAGTAGGGCAAAAGGGAGTTTGTGTTGCAAATTTCCTCTTTTGAGGAATGTTGTTGTTTTTTTTTTGACACAAAGTAATCTTTAGTAATTGCAAGGGGATAGTGTAAACACATCGCCGGCACCGCCAAATGAGTTTTTAGTGAACCGTTGCATGATGTTGTTTGTAAGCGAAGAAAGTGTCATGTGGAGAAAATTTATTCAAAGTTTAGAATAAGGGATTGAAAGAGGCCGTAGGAAGCTGTGTCCTTTGTATCAGTGGTAGGTAGGACAAAATGTCCACCCAGATCATGGCACTAAAATGCAGACCTTCTTCTGTCAAATGAAACTCTTCGCTTATAGGCTTTTCACACCGAGCCAAAAACCGCGTTTTCGTCGAAAACTCGTCGATGCATTCACAACAACCACCAACTAGTTTTCGTTTGAAGTTTCAATCAGATGTGAGACACTAGTCGTTAAACTTTGGTGCAAACTTTTGAGGTTACAAATTTCGTTCGCATTAATTAACAAACAAAATGAATTTAGTGCATTTAAAAACAATATTAGCCCATCAATTAATTGTGGAAAATGATTTTAAGTCGTGAGTTGTGACATTTGTTCCGTCAGCTATTCTGCTGAATTTGCTGAATATTGCAAAGGTGCGGTTGTTTCAACAAACCAACGATTGGAAGTCGTTTTCGTGGAAAACGACTTTAAACGAATCGTTTTGAAAAATTCTGTTATCGTAGAAGTTTTCGCGAAAACTTGGTTTTCAGCTCGGTGTGAAAAGGCTATAGCGAAAAAGTAATAACCTTTAACGCTATAGCCCCCGCGACGCTTGCATCAGATTGGTGCTAGTTTTGCTCATAAATTGTTGTAAGTTTCAGTCGTCTAGAAACTTGGTCTGCAGCAAGATAATTCAACTGCTGTCACGTTGTCCCTTAAGTCGTTGTAAGATCCGATTCAGAGGCTTAAAAACAAGTGCAACTGTGCAACATTTACGTTCACTTCTATGTCAAAATACTCCCTTCGTTCACCTTCTAACTTTGACATACCGATTGGGTGTCAAATATCTTTCACCATTTCCACTTCAAACAACTGTGCATTCTCCTTGCGTGCCATAACTCACAACAAATTCTTGCGAATGAATTCGCAATTACATCGCACGTGATCCCTGACAATATACCCTTTGCAGCAGCTTGCCCAATAAGCGTTCAATAATTTAGCAGAACCTTACGAATGCTCGTACATATTACGCAAGAGCCCTCTTAAATCGTACCCCTCCACCATTTGTGTTTTGCGATTAAAGAACTTTCCGTTCACCGGAAAGCGTATTGTACACCATACACCGTTGTCGCTGCATTGCACCGGCAATTCGATTGAATATTCATCGAATGTTGCGCTCTTCGTCACTGGAACGAGCAGGGTAATTTGATTGCCCTTATCATGACGCCGTGAAATGCATACAAATTCACTTCAGTCATGGCGTGGGTTGGGTATCTCTTTTAAACTGAGATTTTAGTTTTATTTCTTTGTTGACCAAACATATGACGTGGCGCAATTTTAAGGTCGCTGCCCTCCCGTTTATGCCACTTGTATCAATTGAAAAATAATCAAATTGAATTTGTTTGTCTCTTTACAGACGCGGTCTCACACCACCACATCGTGTCAAATCAATTTCGATGGCCACATTCACGCCCGACGAAATCGAATTCCTGAAAACACACGGCAACGATACTTGCGCCAAGACCTGGCTGGGCCTGTGGGATCCAAAGCGGGCCGTGCACCAAGATCAGCGCGAACTGATGATAGACAAATACGAGCGTAAACGCTACTTCCTGGAGCCAGCTAGTCCGCTCAAGTCGCTGGCGAATGCAGCGAAATTGACGCCCTCTTCGAATAGCTCCTCGACGACGCATAGCCTAAGCAGCAGTAATAATAATCTTAGTGGTAGCAATTTAAATATACAGACAATGAATCAGAAGAACATCGCCCTGGACAATAGCTTCCAGAATATTACACTGACACCGCCATCGTCGCGGTCAAATGGTAATGGTAATGTAAATGGTTACGGTCCGTCAGCGATCAGTCGACCAAATCATCAGCAGCAGCCCCAACAGAATGGCCATCATCACTATGATGCGTTCTCGAATGGATTGAACGGCTTCAGTGTTACAAATGGCAACGCCAAGTCGGGTTTTAACAGTTCGACTGGCAACTCGGAGACGAGCAGCTGCAATAGCAATGGATTTACACCGGAATCGGAATTTGTGGCCGACTTTAGCTCGGCGAATATATTCGATGCAACGTCAACTAATTCGGTGGCTTCGTCGGGATCGAGTTCGTCGGGGACGAATGGATATGCAAAGATTCAGCCAATTACCGCGGCACAGCTGATGAATGGTAATGCCGGTCCGCTGATGAATGGCAATGGGAAAGTCCCGAACGGAGTGGGAGGCGGTGGTGGATTTGCAACACCAACCGCAAATGGAAATGCGGAGAATTTTGCTGACTTTGATCATGCTCCGATCTTTAATGCAGCTGGTGAGTAGTTTTTCTTTTTCTTTTTTTTGTTTAGTTTTAGTTTTTCTGAGGGATTTTCTGCTGGGATGATCTGATCACCCTTATCACCCTTAACTTTAAGGAGGTATCCTGTCCAGTCCAGCCCTTCTGGACCTTTCAACTTGTAAAGTTCTTATACAACTGTGTGCAACTGGTGCTGAATTTGTGAAGATTCTTTCGTGGTTCTTGTGTTATGATATTTTTTACTTGCAAGCTTTTTAAAAACATTCGTTGATTTTTTAGCGGACATCTTGCATCACTAACCGTCTTTAACATAAACATAAACACCCAGGGAAGACTTCCCAAATTCAATGTCAACGGAAAATAATATCAATTTCGCTTAAAAGGTAATAGCACTGAACGCATACCTTAAGAACACTTCCCAATGAACGGAGACTTTAAGAACACGTCCAAAAAGTCAATGCAGTTCAGTGGGAGAGTAAAAGAGAGAAATGCATTTTACATTTTTAGATCGAGACACCGAAATTTTGTTCGCTACCTCTCATCCTATTTTTATTCAACAGTTTAGTTGTAAATAAGTAATAATAGTTATAATAAATAATTTAATAATTAAAGCAATTCAATGTTAAGTTAACCTCACCCAACAGGTTACATATTCCGCCAGTATTACACTTAAATAATTATCCGAATCTAGTCTCGCGTTTCAATTCGATTTATGCGAAGAGTTGTATCGTTTCAATGCCCGCGATCCAATGCCAGCTAGCTGCATGTCAAACTCCATATAAAAAGAACTCAAATTTCACCATTTGCGCTAGACGCTTTTTGTGGAATGGCAATTTTTTTTATATTGAGTTTGACATCGAAACTGCGAAGCTGCAATGTCAGGATTTTTGTAATTGAAGTGCTGTTTGAGAGAAAAACTTAACAATAGGCCTGTTCGCTTACTTTCCGGTTAAATGTTGGCAATATGACACATTTCCCTCATTGTGCGAGAATTCGCTCACTCAAAGAAAAGGAACGCACGTGCCAAAATTTGAAAAATGTGAATTTTGTTTGCAGAATATTCAAATAAGTAAAACAAATCACAAATTTATGTTTCAGACCACGATTTAAATTGCTTGTATTGCAGAAATTAAAAAGTTCAATTCTTTTGCAAAGGGTGTGTTTTTTTAGAGGTATAGAACTTTAAGTTGGCAATACTATTTTAACTGGAGCCCATTTTGTCAGCTGTCAAGTGATTTATTTTTAGTTTGCTTTGGCATTTCAACATGAATAGACTGATGCCTGAACAACGCTTCCAAATTGTGCTAATTTATTTTGAATATCAAGGTCCTGTTCGAAATACATATCGCGTCAATTTTCATAAGCGAATTTTGTTTAGCGATGAAGCTCACTTTTGGTTGAATGGATACGTCAATAAACAAAATTGCCGTTTTTGGAGTGATGATAATCGTCAAGTGTTACATCCACAAAAACTGACTGTTTGTGGAATAATTGGTCCGTACTTCTTTATAATTGATGCTTGCCAGAACGTTACAGTCAATGGTGACAGCTATAGAGCCATGATTACTTACTTTTTCGTTCACCAATTGAACAACCATGTTGTGCAGGAGCTGTGGCTTCAATAAGACGGTGCAACATGTCACACAGCTCGTGCTACAATTGATTTATTGAAGGAAACGTCTGGTAACCGCATAGTTTAACGTTTCGGACCCGTGAAGTTTGACTAAATTTAGCTAATGTGTTCGAATACATTGCCGTTAGGGAACAGACCTAATATGTTTGATTGGAAATAAAGTTTTTTTTAGCTACGTACAACACTTCCTCATCAGACTCTTTTAAGTGATTCTTTAATCATTCGAATTGTCACAATCACAATCCCAAATCTGTGCAAGAAATTTGTATTTTTTGAGGTTGGAATAATTTGTTTGGAATCACTTGTACTCGAGTTATAACAAATTGTTTGAACCGAACAAAATTGATCGTGACACCCTTTTTTAAGTAAGTAAGAAAAGTACTATTAACCCAAACTGAATTTATGTAAACGATAAAAATACGTTTCCTGCGCCCATGCCGGAGAATTTCTTTTCATTCAATACCAACTCGTTTCCTCTGGTCGCACACTGCTATGTGTAGATCTAGTCGGGAAACTGGACAGTGTCATAAGGAAAACAATCTATTGCAATCAGAATCCAACAGCCTAATCTTAACCCGTCATCAAAAAGCAATACCCCTCTTTAGGAGCTGCGGTCCTCTTTTTCTTTGGCAACCATTTTGGGAATCCTGAAGACAAGCTGTGCATAATAATGCCAACAAATTTCATTCATTCCACGAGCCGTGCATAAAATGTGCCAACTCTTTTAAATATAAATAAGTTTTTCGATGATGTGAGATAATCCACTCGAAACAAGCTTAAACATTCGTAGTACTTATCAGCTTAAACAATTAAATAATTTATTAAACAAAAACACTCGCAACTAAGCAAAAACAAAAAGGACAAGTCATCGTCACAATCCTTGCTTTCGCTGGTCATAACACGTTTTTCCCGCAGATTTCAGCTGAATGGAAAATTCACCAGATAAAGAGATACAAAATTTGAATTCCATCTGCTGTGGCTGGTTGATGGAAATCCTTTCAAAACGACGGAAAAAGGATTGCAGTGAGAAAAAAATAAAAACGACCATCCCCTCCTACACGAACATTGAAACGAGCTAGACCCGCTAAAAGTCCTTGAATAAATTATTCACTCCAGTTAAATGGTAAATTTCCGCCCGTTTTCGTGCGGGGAAAGGACATATAGTTTGTCCTTCAATTTTGCACCAGAAAATAATTAATCCGTTTAATTGATTTGAAAAGAAAAAATAAGTAACTCAAGGCTCTGGCTTGTTTTCGTAACAGAAATAGAAAACTTTTCAGCTGGAAAAGTTGGGAAATTAAAAAAAGAGTCTAACTGCCATTTGCGCAAGAAAACACATGCTATGCGAAAGTTTTCCCTATGCTCATCCAAAAACTGCAAGACTTTCTATTTGAAGGCACAACTTTACCCATAAGAAGTGCTATAGTTGAAGTCGCACTTTTTAGAGTTGTCAACATTATGAATTTCAGTCCTTGTAAGGAGCTAAAAATGTTCTTCATTCAACTTTGTCTTCTCTACCCGTGTTTTCAAGTCACACCATGGCATGGCTAAATTTAAATATCTCTCACCGGCTACGGTTTGATGACATCATAAGTCGGTTCGCTCAGATGTGTACGTATTTTGCAAACAACTTTTGATTAAGGTGTAGCGACCAACACCAAATGTTGGTAAAAAAAATAGAGAAATGATTTCGATCACACAAGAATTAAAGTGCCTGGGTCAATAAATACAGTTTAAATGTGGTATGGCACGCTAACATCATCTGAAGGTGATGATGCGGTTCGATGATCTCAGCGTTAATTGCCATATGGTTCATAATAAATGGATTATCTTCTATTTGGCGATTTGATTGTTTAACGAAAGAATTTCCACCATAAAATCATGACAAAACAAAGTAAAAAGCTGTTTGGGAACCTTTGTGCTTGTCACCAAGTTTGAAACGTCACAAATATGGCAACTTGTTTATGAAAAGCTAACGTCAGTATCATGATTAAAAATGATTAATGGGGAGTTGCTTTCTATTTAGGAAGTTTTGTTTTCGGGTACTTTGGTTCGCTTTGAGACTAAGTAACTAGTGATTTACTGGATTACTTGTAGAAGGTCCGAGGCATATTACTTGGGCTCATTTGCAAGAACACAGTTTGCAACCCCGAGGGCTCAAAATAAACACTTGCTAGAAGCTGTGCTTCATAATAGAACATGATTTTCAATACGTATTCGATATAGGTTAACATAAAACATGGCTTCGCATTAGAGACAGACGGCCTTACAATCAATTAGTTGGATGTCAGCTTTAGTAACAGTTTAGTACAGCATTTGTGAAACTGTACCAATAAACAATTAGACCTCCACATTTACTAGTGCGACAACTTTCTTAGAATCTATTACATTTGTTGTCATTGCAGAATTCAAATTTCATAATTTGTTTTCGTGAAAAACAAGATCAATGGTTTCTTTTACAGCGAGGATTTTATTCAAAAAAAAGGAATACATAAATTGCAATTAAATTTGCCCAACAGACATTTTTCAAAGGCTTTTCGAGGCTTATTATAAGCAAAAAACAAAACACAAAATAGGAAATGCACAAAATATCCGCTGATCTGTCAAATATCATATGCAAATCAGTTATGCCCTATCGTTCGATCGGACATAATTTTCAGTACTTTTTATAGTACGCTTTCAATTGTTTTTCAATACTACTCTACGATTGTTTTATGAGTGCATTTGTGTCGTAATAAAATCTCTTTCAAATTATTCTATAAACGAAACACAGTTTATTTAAATGCTTTTATTTATTCGTAGGCTGACGATGCAAGTCAAAACTTATTGGTCTAAATATCACAATTGCATCGTTTGCAAGTGAATATTTTTGAAAATAGAAATAAAAGACGGCTCATAAATTTCAGAATAAATTGAAATCTCACGTGGGAAAAGTGTTAAGAAATTATCGCTTCCTGTTTTGAAAATAAATACAATTTAACCTATAAAAAATTGTATGGCTTATATATGTAAATATTACTTAGTTAGAAACCGACAAAAGTTTAAATTCAAACTGAAAAATATAAAGACCACATTTTTATGCACACATATACTCGTACTTGTATTTGGCTGAGTATTGATAAACTTTATTTTCCGCGAAGTGAACCTTGTCACGCCAACCATTGTTTCATAAGAGATCCTCATTCTCGGTAAACAAACTCCTTTTGCAAAGAGTTTGATAAGGGTTTAGTTGTAACAAAATATCTACCGAATCGCCTAAAGTTCTGAGAAATGTTGATAAAAGGTATGAGCCGTCAAAACTTAAGTAAGAAGATAATAAGAAGCAAAAACTAGCGGTTAAACAAGATAAAACAGAGAAAAACATGGAAATATATGCGTATAGGCTTTTCACACCGGGTTTTCGCAAAAACTCTCGAAAGTTTCTACGAAAACAGAAGTTTTCCTAACATATTTTAGTTTTCAAAACGAGTCGTTTTCCACGAAAACATCACGAAAACGACTTCCAATCGTTGGGTTGTTTAAACAATCACTCCTTTTGCATTATTCTGCAAATTCAGCAGAATGGCTGACCCAACAAATGTCACAACTCCCGACTTAAAATCATTTTCCACAATTAATTGATGAGCTAATATTTTTTTAAATGCACAAAATGCATTTTGTTTGTTAATTAATGCGATAGAAATTTGTAACCAAAAAAGTTTGCACCGAAGTTTAACGACTAGTGTCTCACAGCTGATTGAAACGTCAAACGAAAACTAGTTGGTGGTCGGTGTGAATGCATCGACGAGCTTTCGAGGAAAACACAGTTTTCGGCTTGGTGTGAAAAGGCTATTAAAGTATTAAGAAATGAAATTACAATGCAATATTTTTAAATTGTTTGCATACATTTGTACAAAATTTGTGTTTGGTAGACTTAAAAACCATTTGCATTGTTGTGTATTGCAACGAATTAAAATTACAAAACGTTTACAATTAACTAAAATTTATTTATAATTGTAAACGATAAGGCTGAACAACAGCGAGTTAAATTCTCTCCTATTACGAATTTTAATACCGTGTTTTTGGACAGTTTGGCAAAACTTGCCTTCAAAATGACATTAAGGGAGGATTTATTTACCTTATGTTCGAGATAAACATGGCTATCTCAACATTTAACCCTACAGTTAGCGATATTCTGGCAACTATTTTTGTTTATTTTCAAGGTTATTGTTGTAATTATTTTGCACTATTATAGCCTTCTGCTTTTACCTTAATAGTTTCCTCTACTACATTCCTATAGATTTTTTATATGACATCTGTCAATTGTTTGACTTCATGAATTATACCAATGAATAATTAAAACTCTCTCTGAATTTCATATCAAACCAATCGGACGTCTTTTTATTCAATCCGCGTAATCTCGGTGAATCCGATTTTTATATCAACAGTGATTTTGGAAAGTATGGAGTCTTTTCGTAAACTGCCAGACTAAAGTCGATTATTTGTAAGGCTGAGAGTAATTGGAACCGAACTAATCTGCAGTTCAAATAAGGACAACTCCCAGCTAAAGGTGTTTGTAACTACTTGTCTGCGTCTTAGCAAGTTTTATTTCTTTTTTTTATCTTGAGCATGTCTGTTTCTACTACGGGGTTGTTGGTCTGAATTTCCGTTAGGAAAGGGGTGAATCGATTTTGATAGTATTCCTACTTTAAGCACCGCTAAAATTCATTAAAACGCGTACGGATGTAGCAATCATCGTATACAATCGAGGTGGCACCGTTCGTAATGCCGGACTGCGCCTATCGTTGGATTTTTAATGAAAAGTGCTAAATCTCTTGCTGAAGCTTGTGGCTTGAATTTTCCTGAGTAGTCCCATTGATTCGTTGGCCGATTTACTCCCATAACTGCGTAGGTGGTCATCGCGAATTTATGCAAACAGTATGTGGACGTATACCAACACAATCATGGGGCTTCAGCCAACTGCATTTATAGCTCATTATTTAAAGCGACAAAAGCCGCTCTTCCCTTCCGCAACATTCACTCGCTTCGCTCTCAATTTATTACCTACTATGCTGTTATACTTTTGAAGCTTTTTTCCATTCGCTTGGTTTTGTTTTATCCGTACTCACTTTGTTTCTTCTTAAAAAAAAAAAAAACTTTTTTCAGAATTTAACAATAAGACAACAGTTGCAGTCAACCAAAACCGAACCAATCACAACCACAACAACAGTAACAACAACAATAGTAATCTCTTTTTCACACCCTCCTCTAAGCAACAACAAAGCAACTTGTATGCAAATGCATTGTTCGACATAAGTAACGACCTCAGCTCGATATCGCTCTTCAGTAGTAACACCGCCCAAGAGGACGATAGAATCAAAAACACCTTAAGCAAAACCATTTTCAACAATAATTCCAATAGCAGTTCCATGTCGTACCCTTACTACAATGGAAACGCCTCGAGTAGCCTTAACACTGGTTGTAACAACAGTAATAATCCTTACAATGTACATCAGCAACAGCAACAAAAGTTCACCCCCCTTGCAATGGCAGCACATGCTACGGCTATGGCTGTCCTTGGTCACAACAGCAGCAACCTCAATAACAATAACAGTCCGTTTGGTGTGCCCAGTCATCATTGGGGAGATGCGTGGCATCAACAGCAACAACAACAACAGTATCAGCAGGGCCCGTCAACAGCAGTCGCCCAACAGTGGCCAGGATTGTCAAGTGTTTCAAGCAACGTTAATAATAACAATACGACCACATCGTCCTACAACCATCCACAGTCGATAAGCGTCGGCAGCACTTCAATAGAGGCTGATGCAGATTCAAGCCAACGTTCGAATCGAAACAGTTGGAGTAAGTTTCGATGTCCCCTATGTATAGCTAGAGCATGTGGATACGCCTAGTACATTCTTTTGTTGTCCTTCTGTTGAGCTTTGTTTGAATTTAATTTGCAAGTTTTTTTTTTTTTTTTTTGTGTGTTTTGATTTTAAATCCCATTTGATGGACCAATGGATGTGTCCTGCTTGGAATTCCCGAAAAAAAAAATGCATCCAATCTAGTACCTTCCTTGTTGTGTTTGTTTTTGGATTGATTTTGCAGTGGAGAGCAATTTATTTTGCTTTTATTTAAGTCCCTTGACCGGATTGGTTTCGTTTTGTATTTGTGCTGATTTATTGTTTGATTAAAAGAAATTGTTTTACCTGTTTTATGTAAATGATAGTTTTTTTGAGTGCATTTTTTTCTGTTTTAAATAGTTTTTGAGTTTGCCTTGTTTTCATAGAGCTTTTTGTTGAACTTTGTAAATAAATATCGTTGTATTTAGATTTTGACCGTTTTCTTCAGTTATTTGTGAGGTTAAATTCGGTTACACTTTTTTTGGTGAGCCTGACGACAGAGGTAGGTTTTATTTGCGTGCATTTGTTGAGTGCGCAAGAGCTGTCAGTGTTACATGTGTTTTTAAAATAATAAAAGCAACGGATATCTCTTTAGGTTATGAGATTGCTATTAGAATGGCAGGTCAGTCAACATCGTACAGTAGCCTGTAGAATGTTAAACAAAATAACACCTAGAAAGTGTGGACTTTTTTTTTGAGCCAATTTAGTCCACAACTTTTCCCCGATTAAAGAAAAGTGCAGCCAAATGTGGACTTTTTTAAATTCAGATGCAAAAGACTGTCAAAATGGAAGTCGTGGGGATAAATTCTCTCACCGAGAGAGACACTTGCGAAGAAGTAAGGGAACGCTTTTGTAGTAATCTATGAAAAATGACAGATACACAATTCAAATATTCAAAAAGTGATACGAAAAGCCGTAAAATGTCTGATAAACTCGAGGACTTTGCTGATTTACTAAGAAAATTAGTTACAACTTCTTCTTGATGAATCCGAGTATGTGGAAGAGTTTGAAGAGAAAAAATGGTGGAGATTACTCCTTGCTACAGCGAGGAAGAATTTCGTTGCCACTTTCGAAAAGAATCTTGAGGAGAACATCCAATTTTATTTTCCCGCCTCTGGATACCATTTTAATACCCAAAAAAATCAAAACAACTGCATGCATTTATGGCAAATAGGGCAAGAATTTCAAATCAGCTGTTAATATTGTAAGGTGACTGACAGCCATTCCAATTCTTACACCAAGAAATTTGTTGAGTAAAAATTCGTAAGATTCTCAGTGGAGGGGTGATATCTTGATCTCTCGACAACGCTCTCTTTTACGATTTTTTTTGAGTTAAGGAACAGCATTGAATAAAAATTCGTAAGAACTAGTAAAAATTCGTAAGATTTAAAAGTAAAGCAAAATAAATGGGACCAGCGCTTCCGAAAGTACTACCATAGGGAGTGTTGTGCTCCTTCTTAGACTGACGTAGGTCACTCCCCAAAGTCAAATTGTACTCCTATTTATAATTTCTTATTTCTGACTACTCTCACTTACTTTGACATTTTTCTCTACCTAATAACGTAAAAAAACAAATTTTTCTTTTTCAATGTTCCATTCAAATTTGGTTCGTGCTGGAAATTACGTTTCTTTTGCCACTATTTAAAGTTTAAAGACGGGTCGGTGTTGAAATGTATTAAAAAAAAAAATGGTAGCACTGATCCGAGTGGTTAAATTTTTGGCTAATTACTTACTTAATTGGTTGCCTTGGATTTGGCACCAAATGTTGGAGAGTCGACTTTGAAGTGCCACCGCAAGTGGGTGCAACGTTTTCACTGACGAATATTAATTTTGTTAATAAAATTTAATCATTTGGGGACTGATTAAAAACACGCCTGCCACATGCTGCCAACATCGACATGTCCCAATTATAAAACCCTTAGCTAGAAATAAATTTCTAAATGTTTGTTCTGTACTCCCCGGTAGGTACTCCACAAAAAAGGTAAATTGCGAGTTGTATACTCCCCAACAAAATTATGAAATGGCAGCCCTGAAAGGGACCTTCAGTTGTGTGCATTTATATTTCAAAACAGATTTATAGTAGAAACATTTTTTCGAGAATCATTGACATTTTGACATACACCTGTGTCGGAACTCAAGGAATTCTGAAGAGGGCCGAGAGGACCATTATGCAAATATGTTGCCATCGACGTTGTGTGCATTTCTAAATGTTATTCAATCTGTCATGTTTTTAATTCTATGCAATTTTGAGACTCTAAATTTAACCTTTTAAAATCATCATCATCATACGTTGGTTGGGTCAATATGTGGCTGCGTAGTTAAACCATAGGTTTTTGAGTTGAGCGCTTTATTGAGTTAAAATGGTCCTGTACTATACTATTCCCTGTAGCTTAAATGTTTTTTTTTTTGTAAGTAACATGCTTGATTTTCGAGAGTCTTACTTAATTTACTCGTTACTTACAAATTTCCTCTTTGCTTACAGGTCTTCCGATGTCGAATTCAACAAACAGGAACAATTCATTCTCGTCGAGCGGCACATTCAACTCGAATTCATCATTTAACGTGTCAACAGCTACTGATCGATATGCAGCCCTAAAGGATCTCGATGAACAACTGCGCGAAAGTAAAGCAGTAGCAGCCGCTGCCGCGGCAGCTGTAGCCACTTCAGTTGTTGATTCCTTTGGAGTTGCACACAGTAAGTGTTGCCACATTAAACCCGATTGCATTAAACAATAAAATTTCTCTTTAGACAACTCCGCCAATGCCAATCCTTTCAAGGCTGTAGTCAATTCACAGCAAACACCTCAAATCGCCAATCCCTTCCAAGCGAATGCATCACTTAATCCAGTTGCGACGAGTCTTTTCGGTGGCATGCCACAAAATCAAAATCAACAGGTAAATGGTCTTGCAAATGGTTATGGTATGTCCGTGCAACAACAGCAGCAGCAACAGCAAGCGTTCTACAACTACGCCAACGGTTTTGGAGCTCCAACTACGAACATGTATCCGTCCGGTCCGAATGGTTGTGGTTTTGGTTTCGGCTCAATGCAACAACCGATCGCATCTGGTGGTGGTGCAGCATTCAACAATCCGTTTGCGGTAAGTTGAACCAAATTGTTTTGTCTGCATCTGTAATGAGATGGGCATTTTGTTTCGTTTTAGGCAACCGGCACTCTCAACTCGAACAATCCGTTCTTATGAAACTCCATTCACGAAAGGACATCTCGAAAGTAATTTTTAAGTTTAAAAGAACCGCAAGAAAGCAGAAAGCATCGACTAGGGAAAATCATTTTTGTATTCTAAATTTACTAAAATTGATGATATTGGCTGACGGATACGTTGAACACGGCTGCAGTCTTGTCAACAAACAAGGTATTCAAGAAGTGAGTCGAACATAATTTATACATTGGCCTGGCAACAGCTTTGAGATTGTCAAAGTATGGTTTCGGTTTCAGAATAAGAAATTCCAAATCTACAAGAAAATTGATGAAATATAAGCATGTTATGAGTCTATATAGCAGCGATCGTTTCAAATTGAAACACTAAGCTCGACTAAATATTGCCACATTACATAGAGCTTTATTTTTAACATTGAATTCGTGGTCAGGAGTTGAAAATAAATGTAGGGGGAACTTCATAAGTATAAGTACTTAGTTAAAGTCACAGTACGGACAATGCATACTCCCTGCAGATTATGCAAAGGTTCTTGATAAAATGTGATCCAACATTACTTAAAAAATGTTTTAGAAGTCATCATCGTCCGGCGTCTTCTTATATCAAAATCTACAAATTTTCCATTTTTCACAGATATTTCTCCGCAGAACGAAAAACAATAATAACTTCAAAAACCTCTGTTTTCAACTCTTGTCCAGTCGCCTTTTCGTTAGTAGGTAGGTACATATAAGTTTCTGTTTTATGTCGAAACCATCTGGTATTTTATGTAAAAAAAAAAACTGTAAAATAAACCGTCTTTGGAATTGAAAGAAATATTTTAAATATAACAAAACCCTTCGACCTTGTAAAAGTTAAACAAAATAATCAAAATATTCTTCGTTTTTTTTGTATATTGTGATAGAATAAACAAATTATTGTTATAGTTATCTTATTTCATAATAAATAATATAAGCTTTTAACAATATTAAACATGAAAATCAAATTAAAGTTCGCCAAGATACAAAAATTTATTTTATAAACAAAAAAAAAAAAAGTCTGTTTCTATCGTAAAATAAATATACAATTTTTCATACTTAAAATCTAATACGCATAGAAGAAATACAAGAAAATAATTGTTAGTATGTTTTAAAGAAACATTGTTACTAAATGCGCTCTTAAAAATCTTTCCGGACGAATAGGTAAATTGCTTTTTGCCTTAGGTGTTAATCTTTACGTAACGCAACAAATTTTCGGTAACAAGAAAGAAACAGAAAGTGAGATAGTTTTGTGGAGTGTGTAAAATGAAACAGCCTTTTTTGTAAACGTTACAACTTGTTGTTGTTGTTTTTTCCTCGAAATTAGGAGCACTTAATTGTCATTTTTTAAGCGGACGCACCCCTGTGCTTGTTGGAAAAGTGAACCGATATTCATCATAGGATTTTATTTCAATACTTACGGTTCAGCGGCCTATTTCTTTGGTAGATTGTAGTGTTTTAGGGTTTTGAATTGTTAATACACTTACTTTGTAATTCGCGATTATCCTCCCTAAATGCTATATCTATACGAAGAACATTGCGAATTGCGACTAAAGACTCCATTGCGAAGCTTGCAATCTGGAGAGACCATTGGGCAAATTTAGTCGACAATCGGTCTCCGAAAATGTATTTTGTTACTCGTACGCCGATTATCCAAAGGACAGACCTCTCACCTTTTTGTTTATAACGCTTGCAGATATGCAGTTTATCGAAGCTGTCCATTTAGTTTTGAAATGCTTTTAGTATTTAGCTTCGCTTTAAGTAAATACTTGCTAAGATGAGCTTGTTTTTACTATTGGACTCGTCTGACTTATGTTCCCCAGCTGCATAACGCCTTTCAAATTATCTTCATAACCTTAAAACGTCGCTTTGAAACTACCGAGTTCAAACAGAAAACAAAAAAGAACGACAGCAAGTCTGTATATTCCTTTGTTGAAAATATATTTATGCTTGTGGCCTTATTAAACACACATTTAAACAAAACAAAACTGTTTATAGATAAAAAAAATAAAAGACTTAACAAAAAATTCAAAATATATATGGATATAGGTTTTTTTTTTAAATAAATAAATACGAAAGTATATATATATTTATTTTGCTGCGATTGAAAGTGTTATAAAGTGTAAACCATATATTATTACGATTACAACTAAATATACATTATATTTTTTATAAAAGCATATGAAAACTTTATCGGACAGAGAACTACGTGCACAGTTTACGTAAGTAAATATATATTTTGTAAAAATAAAAACAATATTCTGAAAGATAATATTAATTTATGTTTATGATTACATTCGTATACCATAACGACGGTAAATAATTTTTGAGCTTGAGTTCTCCTTGTACATAATCATTTAATCCAAAAACTAAAATCAACGTATCAACGAACAAAGAATAACAAGAGTTACATGCAGTTCATTTTCTTACAAGTTTTCATTTGAATTTTTATATATTTATTCATTTTTTTTTATGTCTGTATGTTAGGTTACATTTAAAATTCCTTAAATTAAATGATATTTTTTTACTGTTTTTAACATATTTTAGATTCTCAAAAATAAAGATATAGCTAGAAACTATCGCAAAGTGAAAAGGAAATTGTTTTATTGGCTTCTTGTACATAGAGGTATATTACTATAATAATTAGCTCAATGAAATTATTTCTGATTTAAATGTTAAAATTGAATGAATGTTGTGACAAATGCTGAAACAAGAAAAATAAACGTTTTAAGAAAATAAAAAGTTTACTCTCACGAAATGAAATGTTTGTATTGTAATTCGTATAAATAGGAAGGGATATTGAAAAGTATATTTATAATATCTACTATCGTCGTGTTATTGCAAAGCTGGAAAGAAATTTAAATTCAACACATGTATACATAAAAATACTAACTAAACAGAGATAAAAATAAACATATTATTAAAATTTAATAATGAACTAATTTTTAAACTAAGACTATTACTACTATTATTATTATTATAAACTAAAATAAAATGATTATTACATGAAAAAACTTGTGAGAAGAAAAATCAAAAAAAAGAAGAAGCATATAGATAATATATATTATAATTGAGGTATATATTTAATGAATTATTGTTCGAATGATAACTTCGTTTATTTAAAAATATATTTAAAAAGAAAATACAAGAGTATTAATACAAATTTGTGTTTTATTTCGAAATTCGTTTAACTTTAGTGATTTTTGAAATAGATCCAACTGTCATCGTAACTCAATACAACCTGTGCATCTAAATCAGTGGTTCTTAACCCTTTACTGATGAGGGACCATTTGACAAAATTTCTGTCTTGTCATGTACCTAATTGTAAAAGTAATAAAATGTTGTTTCATAAATAAAACACAAATAAAATTGTTCAAAGCCGACAGGATTTTATTTTTTTTAGGACAATTTTACTAGGTGTGTTTCTTGAGCTTCGATCTAAGCAAAGTAAAGTAATGTGGTATTCGATATTGGGCGCTCTCAAAGCACTTTTTTTGCTCTCAGAGCAATTTTTATGTTCGTTTGGTACAGGAATGTGAATGGAAATCGCTTAGAAAAGTGTCGAAGAGTACACATATTTAAATCACACAAATATCAACACAAAAAAGAGCAAGTGACGTTTTTATGTTCGATTAGGCACATGAAATCTGAAATCTGAGGGCAAATCTGAAGAAGCCCAAGCGAATACCATATACCACATAAGAAAATGTGCTGGTAAACGGTTCCCAGCAGCTGGTTTTATAGCTGAAATGTTGGCAGCCTGTGCTATTTTTTCACTTCTTGACATCTTGTACGCACACCACAACCAATCAAATCACAAGAAACAAAAGCAACCGCGGGGTTGTTCGTTAAATGAAAACTGACGAACATTATATTTGCGATAAATTTTGAACGATTTATTTTGATAAAATTTGTATAAATTGTATGGAAAGATTTAGGTTTGTCGACTTTATAATTTTGTTTTACCTGGACCACAACCAAAGCTTCAACTTGTAAAAAATATAAATGAGCAAATAAAATTTCGCTTTAAGGATGTTTTTTTAGCCTTTGTCGTAGGAAGGGATCCTAGGATCAGCTTCCTACAACCATTCGTTTTGTGTGAGTTTCTAATTTTTGGAACATTTTGGAATCCAAACGCCATTTGTCGCATTTTAAGACAATTACTGAGCACGGGCAAAGCCAGTTTATTATATTTTTCTGAAGGCTTCGCTGACCACTTCGGGTGCTTACAGGGACGACCAGTGGTTCGCGACCTCCGGGTAATAACCACTGATCTAAATAGATTTTTTTTTTTGATAAAAGCGGGTACTGTACCTCAGTGGTCCGTGTGATGGACTACTTATTGAGGTGACTCACTCAGGCTCGGTCCGAGGAAAACACACAGTGCCACCTCTCTAGGAAATGTCTAATAAACTTCCGAGCTTTCTTGTACCGCCATTCGGAATGAGCATAAAACTAAGGGCCCTTCCGTTCGTCCCGAAAATATAAACACACGAAACTAATGGTTGTGAGAAGCTAGTTTTTTTTGTTGACAGTTCAATTTCCAATTCAACTGTTAATATCAAAGTTAGCGAACAGAGCACTACCAAAAAATGGATTCTAGATTCTACGAAACTTTAATAATTCCTGTTCGACTATGGGCCCTGTTTGTGTTTGTAATTTTTGGATGTTTTCCTTCCTCAACAATAGCAATGTGGGAACCGGCTGCGCTAGAGCAGCAGCGAGGCGTTCCATGTTCCATCATCCCTTCTTTACGGCTGCAAAATGACCGCCTTCCTCCAAATCAAATCGTACCCATTGAACAAAATTTGCAGATTGTACACTAGGGTGAGCCTTGTCAATGTCAATACGCTGCATTGACGGTTATCGTTCATTCTCAAATTTTTTTATAAATGCATGCCTTAGAATATGGAAAGACTGATTAACTCGCCAAGCATCGCAAAGGGAAAGGACCATCGAACTCTTCAGGGTGGTCAACAGCCATACCACATTTTCACCACCATTTCTGTGAAATGCACTTCCTCAAACAACTGAAGAATCCAAATATGAAAACGCCAGTCAAAGTTTTTTTGCCATTTTTATTTTAATTTTGTATGTATGAAAATTGTTTTTGAAATCAAATGTTATTCATAACTTGTTTGTAAAATTAACTTAGTTCTTGTTAATTTTTTTCTTTTATAATATAAATAAACTTACACTTTTACATTCATGTTTATAAATAGTAGAACTTACATTTCTGTTTTGCTTGAAAACATCATTTAAAGATTTATACATTGCCAGCAAACTATAAAATAATAATTCGTTTGAAGTAAGTACGATACTAGCAGGTAATATTATTTTCTTTATAATGTGTACCCATATTTTTTTTTTTGTTTAATATAATGTAGGTATAATTATTGTTTTTTTTTTTTTTGTTATTTAAACAATTTACTCTTAGAATTATTTATCTATATTATTATGTTTATTGTATAAAATTGTGCCATATCAAAAATTCGAGAAGAACAAGCGAAAAATTAATTAAATGTTTTTTTAAAAATTGTTTAAATGTAAAAAAAAAGCAGCTTAAACAATTTTTCGCTCAAAATATTTCAGTTTTTCGTTTCTTTCTTTCTTAATTAACACTGTTTCCAAAGGAAGAACAAATCACAACTTTTGCTTCCGCAATCATATCATTTCCACTTAAATAACCATTTTTTTTTTTGTCAAAAAACGTAGCAAATTAGAACCTAAAGTGATTTAAGTATTTTGTATTATTATTATTAAATTACAAAACGCGTATGTTGTCTACATAAAATTCAAACAAAAACAGGTAACACGATATGTTGGCTTAAATTTGGGAATACATATCCTACTGTAACAAATGAAAATAACCGTTTCGAAAGGGAAGACCAATAATTTTTGTTTACATTTCAAAAGGACTACCTATAAAAGCTCATGAACAGTTGATAAAAATTTTCTAAATGGAATTTTCTCTAATTTCGTTTACCTATAGTGGTAGTTAAAAATATGTTGAATTTAAGAAGGCAATGCAACAGATGTTATGGACAATGAACGACAGCTTATTTTAGCATATCTTCGAGGGTGCTGGTTGGGCTCACATTATCGCGTAACTTCCAGTATATATATCTTCTCAAGTTTATTTTTGCTATTTTTTATTAAAATACTCTTATTAATAAATTTGTTTTTGTCTTCAGTAAAAAAGTATAAAAATGTGTGTGTTCTGTTCAATTGTAAATTTTCGGATTTTGTTATCTTATTCTGTTTGATATACTCGTATTTAAAGAATGTGGTGGAATCGGGGAAACCACTGTTTGACATTTATAGTTCAGAATGCGGAATGTAAATTGATGCGAAATTGGAGAGGACACGAAATATTTTGTTACTGAGTAATGTTGTAGCTAATTAATTTGTTTAATAATAGGAATAAATACAATTTCCTCATGCAGTTGAGTGGTTAATGGTAACATCTATGTGTATATGGAGTATAATTGATACATCATCTTTTGTTTTTACACAAATCGAATTATGGCAGGGAAGGGAGGCAAATTTATGGACACACCTATAATGCATTAACGAAACAAATTATTCACATTTATACACTACTCTTTTGGGCCATATTGTTTTCATAATTGAGTTTATTTTATTATTATTCTTATATATAACAATTATTTTTCCTTCTAATGTTTCTCTAATTTCTAACATTTTGTTTCTTTCTTGTAGTTGAGCTTTTTGTTTGCAGATTTTGAATAGACACTATGTTTCTGTGTTTTCTACTTTAATTCATTAGGACCATTTACGATTGCAATTCGTTTTTTTTTTTTTTTTACTAATTTATCATTTTCACTTGTGAAGTTTGCTATCTATTGGGTGTGCGGGATACTATTTGTAGTTTTGTTTTAATTGATTTTCTTTAAAGCACATCCTAGATCTATAAATATGTTTCTTTTTTTTCGCTAAAAGTTTGCGTGTCTCTGTTAAAAGTTAACGGTCATGGGAAATACTGGCACAGCTATTTAATTGTTGATATTACATTTCTATTTTATTTTGAGGTTTGTTTTTTAATTTAAATACTTGTTACAAAAATAAAGAAAATAAACGAGATGAACCTTTCGGATTATAAATATGTAGAGAATAAATTGGAACAGAAATCCGCCACAATCGCTAATGAAATAGTTGGCGCAACAGGTCGTTTTTGTGAGTATTATTATTGGGGCGTATGAGAGGAACCTACAATTCTAGGCCGTATCCGAATGGCTTACTCTGGACAGCCGTACTCCCTGATATTTGTCAGTCGTTCGCGAGTGCCGCAGTCGAAACAGCCGTAAGGTGGAAATTGTATTTTTTGAGAAGGTGAACTGGAGCTCTTTCTAGAAATACTAGCGACTTAGCCAGTTCTCTGATATGGAACATTGCCTGTCAGTAAAAATATCCTTCACTGCGCAAATGGAATTTTTACTATAGAATCAATGTATCTATAAGGTTATGTAAATAAATAAGTTGGCATGGATATTTGTTCAAGCGCAAGGATTTGCGTTATTGCCGTGAATGTAAGCTACCGCAACTCGTCGAGGAAGACCTTATCCTGGGTAGTATGCACAATTCCGTGCAGTTGACTGAAAACGTATCTAACTGGGTGGGCTTCTTGATTCAAGACTTAGGCCCATTTTATTTTTATATGGAAAACTTCCCGAGTTGTGTTCAACTTCGAGTGAATAAAATGGGCCTTAAGATTACAGGTTTTATTTTCGCTCTTTCTATTTATGATAGTTCTGATTCTACGATAAAAACACACTGTTGTGGTGATGTGTTGATAGTAAGAAACATATTGCTGCGGTGTTGGCGTTTCGTTGCTATGCATTAATGATATGAAAACACAAGTCTGCTGCTAATCACCTGTAAATACTATGCACCGAATGCGCCATATCAAAACATAAATACATATACCCATCTAAATCATATTTCTTTAAATATAAAACTTAAAACTAAACTAAACTACTGCAAGAAAATCTACAAGTGTAGCATTGTATAATGCTATAGTCCTACCGCACTCGCCGTTTCTAATATTTCGCCTTCTCTTAAGGTGCGTATATATTCAACATATCATGCGCCAACGCTTTATATAACCCCTAAGCCGAGCTCGCAACCATTACTGAGTTCTGCCATGAACACAAGCGACGCGACGCGGTATTGTGCCACATCCAAGTTTCAATGAAGAGGCTTTCTCGTGACAATTAGGCCGCCGTTCGCATTTCGATCTTCCCATATTTTGAACCTTTAACCAACTTACCCATAAACGTCAAGCTTATAGACAAAATAACCTGCATAACAGAACCCGCCCAGATATCGCCAGAGTTACGGCAATAATCACGGGGCATTGGCCAACTGGAGACCATGCGGCCAAGCTCGGGATCCCATACAACACTCACTGCCGCAGTTGCGGGAATACACATGAGAAAGAAACTCTCTTCCATTTTCTCTACAAATGTCCGGCACTAGCGAGAGCCAGACTGCGCACACTGAACCAACCTTTTTTCGACAACATCAACGACATTTCGGGTATAGGGATATCAGACATAATACGTTTCCTCAACTCCAAAAGCTGGATATAGGCACCGAATGCTTCGCACCCTTAACAAACATCACAAACTACGTAACACGAGTCGTGGTAACAAAAAGGCACATCAGTGCTACTTGGGTTCCAAGCGGGACCGCCACTTCTACCTACCTACCTACAATACTGATCTTATGTGATGTGAGCCGTTGTACTTTTATTCCATTGCTTTCGCGGGTGATGGTGGGTATTGTGGCCTCGCATTTAAAACATGCGACGTACTTGCAATGGATAAGAAAATGTCGTCTCACCCACTCCTGTGTATAGCTTCTTTTCATTATTGCAATTTTTACCATTTTATGCAAAATTTTAAGAAATCTTCATCGTTTACTGAGGTACCATTACTCCAAATGAAAAGAAATAACCAAAAACCACTCGCATACTTAACAAACCAACGAACAGAAAGCGAACTCAATCAAAACGAAATCAAAAACAAACCACAAAATTATATTCTTTCGTATTTTTACAAAAAATCTTTATTATTTGAATTTTAATTAAATATTTCTAACTTATAATGTATTTCAATAATATGCCTTTCTTACAAAACAAGTTCTTTATTTCGTTTTGTTTTAACTAAACTAAATGGTAAAAAAAAACACGACTAAAAATCAGCAGGTTAATATCTTTTTACACAGAGTTCAAAAATGATCAACACAAATGAATGGGGCTTTTGTGATTATGTTCAATGATTGAGATTTTTTCTTTCCAAACAAACAAAAATGACTGTTGTAAGTTCAATAATAAAGAAAAAAAAACAAAAACAATGTCTATATAAAATAAAACTTAGGAAAAATAAAAAGAAACACAACATGTTGTTTTTTTTAGCTTTAGTTTATATGTCTGTATATTGTTTGTTACTATTTATATAGATATTTTAAATACATATATGTTAAATTTTATTTTCTTCGTTATTTTCCCACCATTTCCATTCGAGAACAAAAAAAAAAGCTTCGCATTATAACAAAAGCAAGGAATTTCTTGTTATTTTAAGTGATAAGTGTTTATTTAATTGGTTTTTTGTTTTATTTTCTATATAATTCATATTTTTATATTTATGAAATGATATTCTTTTACTTTGTTCCTAGTTTGAAGAAAGAAAAAAACATATGTAAAGCAATTTGTATTAGCAAAAAATTTACAAAAATATTATTTACTTTGCATTTCATATAGAGTACGTGTGTGTTGTTTATCATTCTCTTCTTTTCCCTTTCGATTTTTCTTTTTTTTTTTGCTTTCTTTATGAATAATTGTGTATATATCTATATATAGTAAATGTATATATATGTATAAAAGATCACGCTACAAACGAAGAGGGATAGAGTAATTATAAAGAACAAAAAATTGCATTTCACTAGGTTTAACTCCATTTCTTTGTTGGTTGGTGGTTGGTTGGCTGGGTTTACAGACCATCGCGATCATCGTCTACTCTTGAGTCGAGAGTAGTCCCAGTTTCAGAGATTGCTACATATTTCACTTTCATTTCATTTCAATCCATTTATACAGCACAGTTCCGCAACTTAGAATACTACTAACATTTTGAGAATTTGTTCCACGAAAGACTATTTAACTTAAAACAAAAATCTAAATTAATTCGGATCGCCTAATACTAGATATAAATAAAATATAATCTAAAATATGTGTATGTCTAGTATTTCTGTTGCTAGTTGAGGGTTTTGATGGCCATTTGAGTGGGGTACGTGTGTGGGGATTCTTTAAATTTACGAAGAGATAAGGGGGGGAGAGAGAGAGTGTTCGAGAGAGTAAAGTTAGTTTTTTTTTATATGCTTAAAAGGTTAGTTTTGTTGATGTGGATATTAATTTACGCGTTTTTACTTTTTTTCTTTCTTCAACTGCTGCAATACATCCATCATCATCTAAATCTATGCTTACGTTCCATTGGCCTTCGGCAATGGTCGAACTAAATAGAGTTTCTCTCCCTGTTTGTTTGTGTAGATGGGTGCTCTTTGGTAATGATCAACTAATTGGTCTAAGGTGTGGAATTTACGCTGACCAATGCAGTACATGTTGTTTTCGACATGGACGCGGAAGTGCTTGTTGCGGCCCGGTGCTTTGAGGGAGACTGAATAGTCACCCATCTGAAAGAAGAACAAAATAGGGAATTAAAATATGTTCAAGTGAATATTTTATTGTTTGCCACTCACATTAGTCTCGCTATCTCGTATAAGGAAGTCGCCGTCGTGACCATGTTGGTTTAGCACAGTATCACATTGACTGCGCGTTATAGCGCCGTAGTACCAAGATTTGCCAGCCAGATTGGGTCGTTCCATTGGCGGCATTGGCGGTGATGACTGTGGCGGCATATTGTTAGGCATACCATCGTTTCGTCGATCAATTGAATCGCCACCACTACTGCCGCCGCCAGCACCATTGTTGCCACGATACGGCGTAGCTAAGTAGTCGTTTAGCTCTTGTAGATAATTGCGTGGAACTAGACCAATTTGACCGGCGTTGTTGCGTGCCTTATACCAGTCGGGATCTGAAGACGGTCGGTCGACGATTTCTAGACGGTCTCCCTTTTCGAACGATAACTCCTGATCGTTGTTGGATGTAAAACTATAAAGCGCGACCTGTGAAAGCAACGGAAAAATACAAGTGTTAAGGATTTACGTGCGACTTAAAACGACAAGTCCTTCAAAAAACCATTCAAGAATCATAAAGTTAACCAATTAAACCTCTGAATAAATTTATAACTCACCACAATATCGAGAACATTCTCAGCCATCGCATATGTGTGTATTTCGCCATCGTTATCACAATCTTCGGTTGTGTAATTGCTGGGAAACCATCCCACTGCATTGCCACTTTGTCCCCGCCACCAGCCATCATTGGATTTTTCCAAAATCAGGATACGAGTGCCTTTTGTCAGTGATAGTTCGTCAGCCTGTTGCGCCTGGTAATTGTATTTAACGATAGCTGTACCAATAGCCTCCGATGGATCGGGCGGTAATCTTCTTGACATTGTTGGACTTTCAATTTGTCGTGAGGGAGAACAATTGGGTAAAGTCTTTGAGCCGGAACCTTTTTTCACTTTTTTCTTTATGCTGAAAACGGGTTGAAAAAAATCATTTTAGCCAATAAAATAGATATAGCCGGAAATTATTTAAATAAGGAAAGCAGTAACGAGAACAGATGTATATTTGCTATAATAGATGATGGGCGATATGGGCATTTTACAATGATTTATGATGACGCTTCTTAGATACTGGAGAGCGTTAAGCGTGATATATGGGGCTGTATGCTTATAAGAAGATTGTTGACTCGGCTAAATTACTCAAATCCAATTAGAGGTGTGTAAGACAAAGGAATTCAAACAAATTTGGGAGTCTTATTTGTACCCTAATCCTGGGTCGGCATTCTGTAAGGCGAAGCGTTGAAACGTTTTCGTGTGCACGAAGCAAATTGCTTGTGTAACATGGGCAAATCATTCGTGCGCACGAAAAAGGTTGATCGTTTCGCCTTACAGAATCTGGCCCCTGTTATCCGGATCGACATGACCGTGACCTATAGCTGAAAATGAAGAAAATCTGAATGGTCTCGCTGCGGAAAAAAGGTTGTTTTTTTGTAACCGAAAAGTGGCTATTTGATCTACGTTGCAATGGTGTTGACAATCCTCTTAAATGGTTCCGGTTTTTGTACGTATTTTTTGGTTTAATAACACTCCAACAAAGTATGTCTCGGCTGCGCTCTAGTACATCTGGCTCCTCTTTAGATGCCTAGATGTGTCCCTCTTGCATTTATGGACATATTGTTTTTTACAAATGCATTTTTATATCATGAGCGCTATTTTTTCGATACAACTCGTACTGTAGTTTTGATGTCAGCGCGTGACCCCATATTTTATGAATATGACATCTTATGTAATGGTACGGCAGCTCCGGCTGCAGCGTAAGACCGAATATCTACAAGTTTTGGACTAGTTTCAGTCTAGGACAGATGTAGTCACATGTTTGCGAGTTACCTCAGACAGGAGCAATTCTATACATCGTCCAGCCGTTTGTAAGAAGTCAATTTGAGAGACAAACTTCTGTGATCCACCTGAACAAGGCTCTTAATAATTTACTTCCAACATTGCTCTAAAACTAAATAGATCTAGCTTAAAGCCTTTCTAAAGCTTGCTTACATCACCGGGAATCCCACAGAAAAAAAATACCAACCACATCAGAATCGTTACTTGCATATAATTGGAAGCCCTACCTAGTTCACTTAGATTGAACATGCGAGAGCCCTTGCTCACTTGAACAGCCTCCTTACCTTAACACACACATGACTCATACAAAGAAGATGGAAAGGGCAACTATTTGCACAAAGGATCTATCTACGTAACTATTCAACAATCTAATGTGGGATCTAAGTGTGTAACAGAACGAAATATATAAACAAAGCAAGCAACTAAAAGGAAAAGTAACGAAACAAAAAACAAATCAATAAACAAGAAGAAAAATCAATTAAAATCGGAACTAATCTACTAGTACATTATAGAACTATAAATACAATTTCAATTAGTAACTCAAAACTAGATTCAAACTCAGAACGGCACAAGACTCACCTATCGAAGAGCGATGGTTTCTCCTTTTTCACGTAATTACTAGGGACATAGCCAGATTGATTTCTACTATTTTGCACACGCCACCAATGCTTGGAGTCGTCCAGCAGCAGGTAGCGTTCATTTTTCCTTAAGTCTAACTCTTGTGCTCCTTGAGCTGCATAATCGTATTTGGCTACTACGTAGCAAACGTCTTCCTGTGATTTTCCTGCGAAAGATAAAAGCGGGTGGATGAGTGTGGAACGTATTTTTGGATTTTTTTTTTTTTTTTTCTATATTAGAGTGTGGAGAAGGATGAGGATGAGGTCCCACTTTGGATTTATGTATAGGTGATAATATGTGATTGGGTGTGGGGGGGTAGGAAAATTACCGTGTTTCATGTTGCCCGCCATTGATTGTGGACCACAGCCGAGGTTCCCACCAATGCAATCGCCGCCGTTCGAATTCGAATTTGTGTTGCTGCTGAATGTCACACTTTTATGCGCGCTACAATTGGAGGCCGACGACAAGTTACGATGATGATGATGATGTGGAACCGGTGAACCGGGCGGCAGTGGCACTGGATAGTTTTGCTGTTGCTGCTGATACGGCTGGTATTGTGTAGATGCTGGTGTAGATGCTGTAGAGTGCTGCTGTTGCTGATGCCATGAACCAGTTACACCAGCACCGCCACTTGGCAAATAGTGATTGCGATTTGTTAGCGCTGGAACGTTTGAGTTCGTTATTGCTGCAGAGGAGGAATCGGGGATATTGCGTGCAAATCGTTGGGGATGCTCCAACATTCCAGCAATAGAGAGGTTGGGAATAATTTTTTTTTTTCTTATTTTCTGTTCTTCTGTTGGTTTTTGTGTGGTGGCGCTGTTGCTTTTCGTGAAAAGCAGCTACTGCCTGTGAAAACTGCGTTCGTTGCTTTGCTTAGCTTTTTTAGATTGTAGATTGCTTTTTATTACACTTTTTGTTGGTTTTGGTGCTTTTCCTCTTCAGTCGTGTATTGTTATCTATAAATCCCTATTGGATGGCATTCGTGGTCGACGAGAGCAAATTGTTATGTTGATTAAAAGGTTTCGAATTAGTCTGTTGCGCTCAGGCTTCAATGAAAGTGGTCGATGACGATGCGACGGCTTGCATGTATCCATAGAAAATCATTTCTAAACGAAACATCAAAAGAGAAAAGAGAAAAACGAAAATTCAAATAAAATAAAAGCGAAACGAAATAAAGCACAAAATCGATAGCGCAATTGTTTTGCAACTAAAAAAAGAAAACAAATTGTTTAGAAAAAGCTTGTATAAGTATGTTGTTTGTTTTGTTTTAAGAATACAGTTTGCTGTTGTGACCCTAACATCTTCCTGAGAGGTAAAATGTTTTCCATTGTTTGCATGTAGCAGTTTTATTGGTTAAATAAAAGAGTAATTCAAACAGAAAAATACATTTTAGAAGAAAATAAGAATTGTGAGTGTAAGAGTTTATCGATGGTCGGATGTAAGGGGCTAGATGGAATTGTATGCGAGATGCCATTTGAATTTTATAGGGAAATCTGCAAATATACGAGTAGAAAAAGAAAGACAGCGACACAACTTGTTCCTTGGGTACGATGAATTTCTCAGTCGATTGGAGGCAGCCGCAAATGTTTTGCGGATAAGTCTTAAACAAAAAACAATTAACTTTCATATTCTTACAAAGCATTCACTCAGTGGGGATTTTAAACAACAAACTTAGAGAAAATATATCAATCTTAGCCTTTTTGAAAAACAAAAACTTAAACGGGACCAAAAATAACCTCCTCAAACTAGAGCTGAAACGATTTCTCTAATTTTGTTGTTAGTAATTCTGTTTTAAGGTCTGAAAAGCTCGCAAATACAAACCCGGGCAAGTAAGGTGTGTTCTAAGAGTTAAGCAACTTTTTTCTAATATATATATATTTCGAGAGATATTCGAATCAGACCACCATTGACGGGTCTCTTTTCGTCTCTCTACCACTGTAAATCTTACCCAGCTAGACTCTCTGGATTTCTCCAGAGTTCTTTCCTGGGTTTGATTCCTAGTGTTACCGCTAAGCATCTGTGAAAATTCTGTTTCATCGACTGGGTCTCCACCCAGTGAATGTCCCAAGATTTTCATTCTTCTGCCAGCCAATCCCAGTGCCAATGATGTTGTAATGTTTTTCATGCGTCTGATCACCGCCTGATTGTCCAGTGTCTCCACCTTACCCTCAAAGCAAGTAGTCCAACACATGCGGCACAATGCAATCATCTTCAGCCTGGTGTAACGCCAACGACCCGCGGTGTTCTCAAAGTGGTTCCCCATCTAAGTACTAACCGCACCCAACTCTGTTTGATTTCGGTGATCTGACGAAAACCGATTTTCCACAACTTTTTTTCTAAAATAACAGCTTTTCAGCTACACCATACACTTGACATATGCCTATAAAAGTCTGTCGAGTGTCCTTTCGTTGCTTCAGACTGTGGGGTAAAAGTCTCTATTAGGGAAGGCTTTTGTAGACAATATTAGCGAAATGACTAAAAGCTAAGATTTCGTTGATTTATTTGCCAATTTATTTAAAAAAGTTTAAAATCAATGAAATATTGCAGGTATGTATTGTTTCGGTAGACGACTGAGTAAGTTCACGACCAAGAATGTATAGCGCCCAAATATGCGATCCAAAACCGGAAAAATCGTCAAAACAAATAAGTTATATCTACACTGTCAGGGTCCAAGTGTTTTTTGCGTCATCTTTAGTTTGTTTCACCTCTCTTCCATAATCTGTTATTTTTGAGCTAATTTTATTTGCCCGTTCTACATCTCTCGAAAACTTTTAAAGTTTCCACACATACATTAAAAGCCACTCCAACAAAACTAACATCCTCAGAAAAGAAAATAACAAAAACACAGCGTCACTGAGTTAAATTTTCAAGTGACTTTGCAGTTTCCGAATAATATGGCTAAGACGGAGAAGGAGGCTCCTAAAGTTTTTTAACAGTCCTCCATAATCTTATCCCCCCACAGATTAATTGATAACGTGATGCACAGAGCGGGATGGGGTGAGCGACTCGGTCCAACCATCAATTTCCATATTCATTAGGTTTAGAAAGGGCGGGATTATACAAATTCTTAAAATGTCACCCAAAGAGATGTTTAGAGCAGAGTTGACTACCTCCTACATTTGTGAATGTTTCCCGTGCTCCTTTTCGATAATAAATTTCCTCCTACTCCTCTCAAATTGATTTTGTGAGTTTGCACCCTTCACATGCTACTCGCAGTTCAAATTCTTGGCTCGAATGCAAGAATGCTCCTTGTTTTCAGTGTTACGCTGTGTATTTTGTTCGGATTTTCTTCGGCTCCTCTCACTGTGGAGTTCAGTGTCAAAAAGATTAGTGCGACTATGTGAGATAAGAAGAAGAAGAAGACCACCTCAAATATGCAACCTTCGGAGGGGAAGTGCCATGGCGTACACAAAATAATGAATAATTCGTTCCAAGTTCTTTATTTTTAGAAATTCCACACCACTTTCTCTATGCGGTCGATTACTATCGGCGGACGAGTACTAACAGCACATACAACACAACGGACCTCTTACATGGTGAGTTTAATTTTCAAACAAAAAGTCCATTCAAAGAGTGAGAGATGCGATGACTGATTGATGAGTGGACACCGGTGAAACGCACTTTGATGTGACAGTCCAATTTATTGCGCTCATAAATAGCTCGGTGATTTTATGCCAGAGAGTTTTATATTTAACATATTTGTGGAGTTTTCCTTTTTTTTTTGATAATTAAAACACATTAGAGACGAGTTTTAATGGTCTAGCGTGCCCGGTCATGCATTGATAGGGTTAAGTGAGGATGAACGCTTCCGGTTTGGCAGCATGTACTTTGAGGCTAGACGTGCGTTTGGCTTTTGATTTGTGTAAGGTAAGGTGCGGTGCGCTCCTGCACAAGTGGAGACAACTCATTTGATTGGGATAAAGCGACAAGAATAGCACCAGCGGAGGTGACCGTGTTCTGGGTCCTCGGTGATTTGGAGGGGTTTAATTTTTATTCGTGGTTTTGAGGGCAATACTTTTGGAGTGATTTTGGAAGGCTTTGATTTTGAATGCTTTGATTTTCACTGAAAACTCAACGACCTGCAGAGCGACAGCAACAAGCTGGTCAGAAAAGTCCGAATCATTGGAACCTTTTGTGGACAATAGGGCCTAATCGAAAGCATAAAATTATCGATTCTATTTTTGTTCGTCCAAAGAGTAAATCTAAGCTGAAAACCTCAAACTTGGACCGAGCTAGAAATATGCACGTTTTTTTTACTTTTCTGCAGTTGGTGTGGACATAATTTTTCAAGGTGTAGTTCTGTGGTTGTTACGGCCTTCATATCTGTTGGCCATTCACGTGCAAATATTAAAAACAGTGGCGTTTCTCAAGTTCTAATATCGACACCCCTTTGGATTTGTGAGAACCCAAAGACAGATCACAGTGTCGTTGTTATGTCAAACTCTTTAAGTGATTTCGGTAAATATTTTAACGCATTTAGTGTTTCCAGTGTCAAAATATCGCGCCACACAAGCAACTTTATACAA
The DNA here is from genome assembly GCA_949126925.1 of Cheilosia vernalis. NCBI lineage: Eukaryota > Metazoa > Arthropoda > Insecta > Diptera > Syrphidae > Cheilosia > Cheilosia vernalis. Next base: position 14,239,676 of record OX421362.1, read on the forward strand.
CTATAGTGCCGAACAGTCACCTTTGAAGTCCGATTATTCCGATTTTATGAAAAAACACTTCAAAATCATCGACCTCATAGAAATGTCAACGATTTTTATCCCCCTCTTCAGAAAACCAATTTTGATATAATCAGCAAATATACTTCGACTGCACATTCCGTCCGAAACTCATTTCTGCTCCACAGCGGGGTTCCTCGCACCTCATCTATTTCGGTACATTTTAGGCCGTAAAAAGAAAAGAAAATATCGTCGCCGCTAATCAACAGAGTTCCCCCAAATATTTTCTGCCGATCCATGTTGGTTTAATTTTTTTTTTAATAAAAGAAAAACATTTTCTTTTCCATCTCTATCCTCGAACTGCCGCTTTTGCATTTACATAGTATATCCATCGCTGTCGCCAACGTCACGGCGAATGTCACCAGAGGTTTTATGCCCCAATACATATCTCGTTCGCGTCTGCATGGTTTAATGACAATTATTATGCCAACATGAGTGGAGGTAATCTCAACAGGATTAAGGGGTAATTACACACACCGCGCGTCGTCGCCGAGCCGCCCGGAGGTTCAAATTCCTCGTCTTGCTCTGAGAATGGAGATAATTATACACTTTTAGGTCTACCACACGACAATTTTTCCTTTTTTTTTTTTGTATTCCCAATTAAAATGAGGAAACCGACGAGAATCCCATTTCGTTTCACCCGCAGGATGCAATTTGTAAATATTTTGCATCCTCCTCCATCAGCACATTAATTTTTGTCTTTCCAATTATCCGCTGGTGGATGGACATGCCAAGTTTAGTCTTTTTCTGTCAAGTATTTAGCTTAAAGTTCACCCACCCTCGAGAGGAGAGAAGAGGGGCGACTGTTTACTGGGTCACCATCGCCACACACATATAGTTAGGAATGAGAATAAATTTCATAGAAGAGGTCGAACGACTAGAAGATGAGGGCAAAACGACAAAACCCCCCCATGACATATGGTGACCTGATTTTTTGTTTTGTGTTTTCCTTTCTAAAGTGGAAAATGGGAGCAACTCCAACGCATGGAGGAATCTATTTTGTGGTGCCAGTGCCAGTGCCAGAGTGGAGTGGACTGGAGGGGAGATGAAGAACGGGGCGGTTTATGTGGTTGAGTGAATGAAAAAGTGCCATTCATTTCCTTGGAATATGCAAAAAGCTGTGAAATTAAAATAACAGAGGCCAAAAGGGGTGGGGAGGAGATTGGCGAATTTGCACAATGGCGGCTTTGAGAGATTTTAATTACTGATTTTATTAAACGGAATATGTAAGTTAGTGGCCAAGTGCTGTTAGATGACGTCAAGCGATGTTGTTTCAATTGCGTAACCTGACGCTGCCAACTTTGCGGTGGTGCTTATTCGGTCAATAACTAGCTGTCAACTGATGACTGTTGATGTGACTGTCAAAAAATTAACAAACTCAATATCTTCGAACTTGTTAAATTTGACAGCTTCAGGAGGTGAAATTTTTTCATGTTTGACAACAAAAGTAAAATACCCAATCTATCAGTAATGTAATTGGATCATTTTTAATCTAGATCTAACTTTTAAAAATTGCTTTTAAGACAACTTCGAATCAGTAAAGTTATGCTCTCATGGGGTAATTTATTTCGTAGTTTCAAGTTGGTAGCGCTTGCATTTGGTAATTGTCAAACTGAGCTGGCATTTGAAGTGTCATAATAGGTCTGTTCCCTAACGATAATGAACAGACCTATTATTAGTTGAATGTTTGCCATTGGGGACGTTCGGATACCTAGTTTATGTAAAACGTCAACTAGATTTGTCGGGACCATGAATCCGAACGCGTTGACTAAGCAACTTGAATTGATTTTGTATTCTCGCGGTCGTTACCATTGTTTGATATTCCCCCTTTTTTTGGAAAAGGTCGTTTATAAATTTTTCAAAAAATGCTATTTTCAAATAAGTACATTTGAATTGTAGCACGGTTGCCTTTTACAACGCTATTATAATTCTATGCGAACTAATGGTTGTTGAATATCGTGCGAAAATTCTAAATTTGCCGAGTAGCTTCAGAAGTGACACCTATTTCCCTCACCAGCCCTTTCTTTGACACTTCGGAATTCTGCAGCGGTCACTCTGTTTATTTTAAATTTGACTCTTCGAAATGTCAACTGACTTTCTTGGCTAGATTTGTAGTCTTCCCCTCCATAAACGTAAACTGCAAAAACCATACACGTGACCAATCTGGGCCAATAAAAACTGAAAGACATCTATAGTCAGACAGCTGTCAGACTTACTAAACTAGGAACCCGAACGTCCCCATTTACGATAATGGATCGCTTAACAATCAACCAATGCGTTAAAATTATTAAAACTTACTACAAAAGTGGTAATTCTAACGTAGCTACGAGTACGCTCAGTCGAAAATATTCCTGCTACAAGTGCAAGTGTTGCTGATGATCCGAATTTATCAACTTATCAATTCGGAGCGATATGGTCGAATGATAACCGCTTTTTTTTTTGGCCGGCAATTGAAGACCATGACTTGGAAGATATGCGATTCCAACAAAACGGTGCAAAAAGTCACACAACACTACCAATTATAGCTTTATTGCGTGAGAAGTTTCCTGGTCGCATAATTTCACATTTTGGCGACTCCAATTGGCCACCAATGGCATGCGATTTTACACCGATCGATTTTTTTCTGTGGGGCTACGCAATAGACCGTGTTTATGCGAATAATCCCCGAACTCTAGACACATTAAAAACGAACATTACTCAAGTTATGGCCGAGATACCGCCCGAAATGTGCAAAAATTGCTTAAAAAATTACCTCAAAAGAATCGCATGCTGCGAATCTTCACGAGGCGGCCTTTTGAATGATATTGTTTTTCAGACTTAATGGCAAAGTCCAAACTTTACAATGAAATAAAATGTTCATCAAAAATGTATCGCTGTGTGTTTTATTTAGCTTTACTTTCGAACCCGTAAAATGAATGACCCTTTTTAATTTTTCCCCATCAGGTTTTTTTTTGTTTGACAACACTGCAACTGTTTGCAAGCTCTCGAATTGGAATTATAGCTATTTCGAGCTTCTTGTTCATAATTAATCAGTTTCCATCAAGTAATTGCTAAAACAATTAAATTCTGACAGTCATTTGTCGCTTTAAGAAAGACATTTCTGTTTTTCCCTCTCCAGGAGGTGAACCTCGCCACCAATTATTACTGAATACAATTTAGAAGCTAGGATGTAAGGCATGTCCTATAAAGTTCTTGCCTGTCTTTCCAGTATTCTAATAGTCCAACAGTTGCACACAAAGAAATAAACTTCTGTTGGAAATAACGTTTCCGCCGTATTTTTCCTCATCAAAATTACATCGCTGCCCTCAAATGTCCATTTAATTGTGTAAATCACACGGGGGACACAATTCCGTCAGACAACTAAGTCAAAAGGAAATATCTCCCCAGGCTATATTTGTCTAGACTCTCGAAATGTTTTCACTCCTATAAATACAGCCTTTCAGAAAAATCTAACCGGACTAACACCCTCTTCTCGTTTCTGTGTTCAACAACATAAAACTGATTGATAACCGCTAAAAAAACATCAACAAAATCTTACGGATGACGCTGCTGGCTCTTTAATTTATTCACCTGGAACTGATCCCAAAAAGAAAAAAAAAAAAACTCCAACCAGCCCTCTGAATGTTAGGTAAAACGTCCGGAATATTCATTCCAGCCTCATTGTAAGTTCCCTCTGTTAATCTGCTGCTTTCGTTCGGTCTTAGAAATTTCATTCAGCGCACAAACATTGTGCTATTATCAGCGGCCCGGTGTTATTGTATTTCTTGGCATTACGCCCTAAATGCCGCCAGCAATTGAATGCAGTAAAATTTTCTTCATCCCCCTGGTAGGTACGTGCGAATGTCTGCATGTTTGGTTTTTGTTAAAGGAAAATCAATTTTTCCGTCGCACAAGTTAAAGCCAAGTAAAAATAATTATAATAATAACAAATAAGTTTTTAGTCGGCAATCAAATGAAATGAATATTCCACTTGCCATCTCTACTCCAGTCCACACCGAGTGGAGCGTATCTGCTTCGCTGTTGTGGACTATATAATATGCAAATTGGGTACTCGACTGCCTCGTACCTACACGCGTACCTTTGGGGAAGAAGTGGTAGAATGTTTGTTCTGGTTGTTTGCTGTCGGATACAAATTTCAAACCGCGACTACATTATATAAGTGGAAATATACCCGCGTACCTACAATTTATGAGAAAGTTCATTTTGGGGAGTCTCTGATGTGTTGGGGTCGGGTTTACAAGCACGATAACGAGTCTCTACTTTTATTGGGGTAAGACATAAGCTTCAGACGTGCAGAATAAACATTCCGGATGATTTTGGTAATAAAAATGTTTCTATTTTCTTATTTTCTTATTTTATGTGGGTAGTTTGGTAAATGGTTCAGAACTTGTTTTGTTGATTTATCGGTGTCACGAATGAAATGGAATTGGAATAGATGAATATTTCTCGCATAGAGACGGTTGGTTTGGTAGTAATTGTTGTTTTCTGTTAAGCGTGGACAATAACGTTTTGTTTTTGGAGCGGTGGAAGTGTTTTAATTGTTTTACCAGGGTAACAAGATTTTAGAAATGGCGGGGCTATATTTTTCGACATTTATTGTAATGTATGCAGAAAAACAAATTTGTTCATTTGAAAGTGCGGATGTGAACTGAAAATCAATAGAAATTGCATTGAGATTGAGTTCGAAATTCAGATTTTGCAAAAATGTGTGTGACTCCATTTAGTTTGATAGATAACAACTTCTATCGCTGGAAATATGTAAAATTTGAGAAAACAACTTTCAGTTTTTAAATATAGAACGGAGAAAACGGAATTGGATGAAAGAGAGGAAACAAAATGAATGGATTGGGCGGAAGTTGTGCTGAAATAGTTATTATTATGACAACATGTTGTTTAAAAGTATACGTACACAACAAAAACTAATAGAGTCATAGGTTCATATTATATATTTCTTCGAAGATGAGTACAGTAACCTAGGCTTACTTTACTGTCCGGTACTATGACAGAGCATAACATTACCCAGACCAATCATTGGAACTTGATGGAGACATATTTTCACATAACTTACAACAATTCAAGTGCAAAAAGATTCATTAACCCAGCTCGTAGTAAACTAAAAAAGTTACTCGAGCTAAGCAAAGAAGATCTAAGGATCCTAACGGGTTATCTTACTGGTCACTGGCCACTAAGATACCATCTCAAAAAAATGGGACTATCCGACGATGACTCCTGTCGACTCTGCGGAGAAGAGGAGGAGACAACGGAACACATACTCTGCGAATGCCCTGCTGTGGCAAGGAGCAGAGCTTTCCACATGCAAAGGGCGATTTTGACCCCTGTAGATATAGGAAACATGGAACCAGTAAGGGTACTGAGGTTTATAAAGAGCCTCAATAGCTCCCTGGGTTAAATATTAGAGGCCAACACAATAGATCTCTTCTGGTCGCAGTGTACAGGGCCTATTACTTAATAATAATAATTCTCCAGATCATTTATATAACCGTCAAGTAAAATGATCACGTTGCGATCGACGCAGTGCATGGCTCCAGTGCGTATTGGATGTCCAAAAGTCTACGTTGCCACTTCAACTCGCATCACTACTTTGTGGTAGCCAAAGTACAGATGCAGCTATCCACCATACCATAACACTCAAAAGACACTGTAAAAAAGATTTGACGTCGCAAACTACTACGCACTACTACGAAAGATCGCCAAAGAGTTTGACGGTCGTCCTTAGCCTCTCACCAGAATCAAGTGAAGACGTTAAATGGCAACACTGCTAACGATACATTTGTCTCTTCTTTCACTGGGCACCACAACAAAACCTCCATTGTTAGAAAGCAATAGCCACTTAAAAAATTTGGCCGAAATGATTAAGGCTGATTTGAGCTAATTATTATTTAAAATGAACACGAAATAATTACCCACTTCTGAGAGCTTTTTAAACACTCTCAGGGCTAGAAGAAATACCGCAACAAAGTCTCAACCGTGTTGACGTCTCAAAAGCCCATGAATCAACATACGCATTCGCACGACCATTAACACTCAAGTGTCATTTATGAACACCAAAAAAAAAAAAAACCTATATCAACCTGTCAGTATTGATCATGTTCGCCGACTAGATCATCTTGAAGGTAAACATATTTATGTGCATATTCAGTTTATTATTAGCGACAGAATTGTGGGCGGGATGGATCTCTGCTTATTTGCTTCCCATATTGTCTAGCTCTAGAATAACACCGAACAAATATTATGTTTTCCGTCATTTCTTTTTTTTTTTGTTTGCAAGTTAATAATAATTTGAAAAATGTTTAATAAACAATGAGACGCTCTCCACATGGCACACCACACATGTAAACAAGATTTTCTTCTATTGACACTCGTAGACGCACTGAAATACTGTGGGGGTTAATCAAGCAGTAAGAGTACAACAAAAAAAATATAAGCAAATTAATTGAACAGGCCTTGGTGTGGAAATTGAAAATGCAACCCCTCTAGCTGTGTACTCAGATCGCTTACGCGTTCTCACAGCTGAACATGTGCAACTATAATTATAGTTGCTTTTGATATCATTCATGTGTTAACTGCCCAATGAAACAGTGCAGATAAGAAAGATATCTATAAGCGGCTTACACGACCAGTGTTGCCAGATAAAATTTTACAAAATCTGCATTTTCTGCTTAAAAAATCGTCAAAAAATCGTCATTGTCATAAAAGCAATAAATTGCAATAGTAATTATAATAATGATAAAAACGATATTTTTTCAAGCTTTCTTTATTTGCCAATGAAAACTAGAAGCTTGAATAAATTATTGTTTTGCAAAAGTTATTGCCAAAAAAAAATTCACGAGACCAAGTTTAAACACCGTACAGCAGTCAAAAACTATTTATAAACAATCCACAGAATAAAATAAAGAAGATACTTGAATTGTGCCAAAATGCTGGCTATTCGAACAACTTGAAAAACCAATACACTGATACCTTATAGCCAACTTATAGGGCCTACATTCCATACACTAGCACTAGTCATAGTGTGCTTTCATGTTTCATGTAGGAATTAGGAAGTGTTCTTGAAATGTGAAATTGGGAATGGGAGATGCGATGATGAGAGTTGCTATTAGGTGGAAAATTTTGAGGGTAACATGAGTTAGTGAAAAATCGTCAAATCGTAGTTGGGCATTTGCTTGAGACCTGAAAATCGTCATTTGGCAGGCCAAAATCGTCTAATCGTCATTGAGGCTGAAAATCGGCAAAATGACGATAAATCGTCAGATATGGCATCGCTGTACACGACCAACTTTTTTTTCACGAAAAATATTTTTCGCATGACTCTTCACTCTTTAATCGACGTTTTGATGATAAAAATCATCGCTCAGTAGAGGGCAATTAGCGCAATGGCATGGTATGTGCATAGGCACGTTACACTTTTAATGCCAAGTGAAAGTTTTTATGAAGGTAGGTGTGTAAGTATTTTTACACTACAAAGCAAGCTAATTACATACAGAGGTTTTTTTTTAAAGAATTTTGTTTTGCACCTATAACGAAGTGCTCGACTTTGAATTGAAAGGAAAATTTCATTGAGCCAGTCAATGGCATTGGCTTGTTTTTTTTTTTTTTTTTTTGTCTGAATTGTCTATTTTTTCTGTCGTTATAACGGACAAGTGGAAGGTTTTCCCATACACAGAGAGCTCATACAACAGCGAAACGATTTTCTTAGGCTCTTCTAGTGCTGCCTACCAATCCTCTTATGTTTATAATTCTTGAAGTGTACGTTGACATTGAAAATATTTTTCTTTCTTTTGCTGTGCTGCTTGGCTGGGCACACAATGGAATTTTTTTTTCTCTCCTCATTTTGCACACGTTTTCTAATCAGGGATGAGACATTTGAATTTTACTGTCATTCCAAAGATGCAAATGGGAAAATCGGTGCGAGTCTTTTTATTTTTCTAAAATACCGAACTGCATGCCAATTTCATTCTTCTGAAATATTTGGATTCAAAGATGTCATAAACTTTGTGAAGCAGAATTGAAAAGACGTCTTAATTTGCCCATGTCGTATTTGAATTCCCGAGTGTTTGCTTGTTATCTCTGAACAACAGCAAACTTGGCGGAGAGATGGAGAGGCAGCATCTGCTTGAGTTTCTAGGTCATTTATTTGAAATGAGATATTTATTGTTTGTAACATTGGGAAGTGTCCTCACTATCATGGGACGAAGCCTTCCGGTACCATTATCAAGGATGTCCTGCTTTTATATCGTCGGACTGCTTTCAGCAGCATAATGCAAAGTTTGTTTCATGATAGAGTGCTTAAATGTTATGAACCACTTAGAACTATGTAGATCACTTAGGGCTTTTAAAGTCATGCGATGTGGTGCGGCGACGTTCAGAGCGCGGAGGAGACAATAAAAGATTAGTGCGGGAAAAGGTTTTAAAGTTTGTGATTGTGTTGAGGGGGAGGAATTTTGTAGCTGGAGCAATTAGAGCAGACTCGAATTTTCTAATTAAACTCGAGTGGAATTATTTAAATTTTAGGTTTTTTTTTACACACGCATGCAAATTTCTGTATTGTTGTTGCAAAACAAAATCGGAAGCTATGGTAATTGCAAGAAGATGTTACTACAGTAGCTTTATAAAGTAGTTTGTCGAAAATTTTGCGGAATACCGTCGCTTGCTTGACTGAAACTTTGGCATGCATATTCATATTATCAATGCGGGATAATAATAATAATAATTTTTAGTGATTGAAACTTTGACATTCATATTCATATTAGGTTCAGAAAAAGAGAAAATTAGCAAAATAACGAGTAACGACTAACGAGTAGTTTCTCTCTTGGCTCGAAACAGCTCAGAGAATTTAAACGGGCAAGTACTGATAAATATAGGTCCGTTCGTGTACTTTCAGTATAGAAAAATGAAAAATGTCAAATCTCTAAAATCGAGAGAGCATTCTCTCAATTTCAAGAGAAGTACCTGATCGGTTTTCTTACAAAAAGTTTAAGAAATGTCATCGTAGAATGCAGCATCTACAAAATAAGTCGGAATTGAATTTTTTACAAGCTAAATACCTATTAAACTTCCCATTTGAATGCGCTGTCTATGTTCTAGGAGAACGTTCAGTCATAACTTGTCCCTCCGATTTCGTTGAAGACGAAAATAAATAATTTTACTTGTCAAACTTTTCAGCTGTCACTTAGTTGGCAGTTTTCATTTTATCAGTAAGTCGAAATTCGGCGAGTAGAAAATTACGAAAAAATTAAAAGAGGGGAAATGGTTTTCTCTCTCATTTTTTTTAATTTTTTCAGTACGTGGTCGCATTTGCACAGTTTCTTAGCAAATTTTAAATAATTTTACGTTTGCAAAAAAGTACCCGAACGAACCTTATGTCAAATGGAAACAAATTGACAGGAAACAAATTCAAAATCTGTCTTAAATTTCAATTGCAAAGAAAAAAAAAAATCTGTGAAACTGAAAAAGAAATCGGTGGTGGTCGAATGTTCTCCAAGAGCGTTTCATATGTTGTAAAAAGTTAAGTTATACATATATGTATACATTTGTGATATGGATTAAATGTTAAAGATGAAAGTGGCTCAAAGTAGCTCGAAGTCTATACACGAACTTTAGGCTTAGGGTATTTTTTCAGCTCTCTGAGAGAGTATTACTCAATTTTTTTTATGTTTGACAGATTGTTAGCGTTTGGCTCGAGAAAGTACGCGAATAGACCTATTATAATTAATGCGCGATAATAATAATAATTTTTTGTGTACATGTCTAGGCTAGATTTTATAAATTGCCCATATAATATTTCCCGTTGTACCACCAAATACTTAGTGCGAAACTGCGAATGTGAAAAAAGATTTTTATGGCGTTTTTTTTGGTTTTCTGTTGCTACTTTGTTGTTGTTTCCTACAACAAATATTAATGTTTTGATAAGCAAATCAATTTATTTCAAATAAAGTTTCGCAAGCTTAATTGAATACTTTCGGATCACATAGCGCAAAATTTGTTTCCAACAACACACCAAACTTTTCAATGTGACATTTTGCTAGTGTGTGTTGGTGGCAATTCTTTAAAAATATCCCGGACACTTCTGTGGTGTTGTGAATTGACTAGGAAGTGCGCTTTTTTCTTCAATGAAACAAAGAAAACGTAGAAAAAGCACTTGTAGATCTTTGATTAGCAATTAGTTTCTTCAATCGAAAACGTTATTAGTAAGGCCCACGGTCTCTGACAAATTAGCAACTGTCAAATTGAACACGTCAGCTTACAAAGAATTTTCTCTTTTTATTGGTCTTTTCTTTTACTTTTTCACCAACTCTTATGAATTTTTACGAAAATTTACTCAATGCCGTTAGTTAACTGAAAAAATTCGTGAAAGTGGTCGGCTTCAAGAGAGCAAGATATTACTCCCCCTTCTGCACAAAGGATCTTACATCTTACTAGTTTTTTACTCAACACATTGCTTGTAGTAAGAATTTGAAGAGCCGGTCAGTAATCTGCCAGTTGACAGATGATTTGGAATATTACATGTTCTAATTTCCTGCTTATTAAAATGGTTATCAACAGGCGGCAAAATAAACATTCCGCGATACTTATAAATAATCATTTCTATTGACCTGGCTAAATTGTTAACTCACAATGGCCAAATTTTCAATAAAAAATTGCATATTGCGACCTAGAAAATATTTCGTGTCAAGGTTAAAAATGATTATTAGTAAGGCCCGTTGAAATAAACATTTTCGCTGGTCATTCGTTTATCAAAACGAAGCTTGTTATAGGCTTCACACTGTTCGAATTGTTCACTAAGATTTTTGTATAAATTCCTAGATGTATGAAGGTGGCGACGAAATTCTTCCACCTACTACAAAAGCGTTCCGTAATCTTTTAGAAAGTCTCCTTCTGAGAGAGAACCTTTCCCCACCACTGCCATTTTGACAGTCTTTTTTACATTCTTATCACAAAAGTAGATAAAGGAACAAACCTTATATCAGTATAAGGTTATACGTTTTTTGTCATACCGATTACGGCGTTATTTCAAAACTGACTTTTGTCGAAATATACCCCAAAATGAAAGGCAAAATTCCGTAAATAAATTTCCGTGACATAACGCCCAAGATGCGCTTTATGTAACCGGAGAATTTGGTCCGAAAGTTAAGTTGTATGAACGGAATTTCTCCAAATTTCATCCTAAATTCCGTTCCGATCCGACACCTTGATAGGGGTGACTGTTTTGACACAAAAGTATATTTCGTAAATTGACGATTTTACTGAAAAACCGCTGCACCACTGCATATGTGTTCCCTGTTATCTCATGTACGCCCTTTAATATAGCCCACATCTGCATTTCCACCGTCAAAGGAAAACAGATGAAAATTAATTGAAGTTCCAACCTTTGACAACCTTTATTTAACTCAAGCTGAACATTTTCGCCTTTGCATTTTCAAATTCAATGCTGCAGTGTCTCTCGCATGTGCCTTGGAAGTTTTGCTAAGTGAAAGGCCTGTCACATCGAGCGGAAATTGTGTTGTCAAATCCAAACCTTGGTGCAGTATAAATTGCCTTCTACCGTGTCGTAAGGTTCAGCGACCATGATTTACCCAAGGTAAGAAAATTTCGATTACCATCTCAGTGGTAAAACAAAGTGTTTGACACTGACAGCCGTATATGGAAGGGCGTCTTTGTTTGTTGTTTATCATATAATTGTTATTGATGTCTTCGATCAGGCCACAATTACAACAATAGTGGTTCTCCTTCATTCGGAGACACAAATTACACCATAATGCTATGTAACAAAGCCCCAATAAAAACTGACTCTATTTACATCTCGGTATCGTCTATTATTCATTCAATTGAATAATTCCGTGTCCGTGTTTCTATTGTAAGTGATATAATCAACGCAATCAAGCCCAAGTAAACACATTTCGTTGGTTTCTCCTCACTCAACCCATTTTTTTTTTTTTTTTTTTTTGTCAAACAAAACTTCAAATGTGCCAAAAGAAGTCAATTAACACATTCATATACACATTACACATACAATACTCTTAAATTAAAAAAAAAATAATAAACCTCACTGGATTATCCCCCGCAAGCAGTTTCAGTTTCTATGTGTCTGGTCTATGAGGAGCCATAAGTGGTCATGCGAAAAAGAACACAAATACCATCCAGTGAGTCATAGCTATCTATCACACATAATCCAAAGCGACGGCCTTCGAGTACGTTGGCTATGCTAGCGCTTTTTTTTTTTTCTTGAGGTTAAGGTCAGGCTGTATTTGGTTTAGAAGATTGAGCTGGCTTTGCGTTTTTGTTTCATTTTTGCTTGTCCAAATAGCTCTGCATTTTCAAATGTTTGTCATTCGCTTTCATCGAAAAGCGTTCTCCCTGCGACTAACGTTGAATGAGTCAGTGTGATCAAATATTCGGAGTCGGGCGCCCGTATATACGAGGCAATTAATTTGAATTGCACCCAAAGGAGCCTAATATAGGACGCCGCGTGCAATTCATTTATAAACTTGTCAATCCACACCCAATTGCTTATCACTTGGACGCAAACAGAGCACACTTTCACAGAGAATGAGTGAATGAGTGACTAAATCAATCCAGCATTGAGTGTGTTTATCTAAAGTAGAAGTGTGCTGCTGCGCTGGTAAATTACCGTCAATTTTATATTGTGTATGCCGAAGGCGATCACGCCCACAAAACACAGCTTCACAGCTTCTCTAAGCGGAATTCCATGATACGGTCTCGTTGGAGGTGCGCTTTTGTTGCAACAATAGGCGACTATTATTTTATGGCGTGAGCACGATGTACGTTAGGTTAGGTAGCACTCGTTGGGTTCAGCTATTGCTAATTTATTCGCGCCAACTAATGTAAAACTTTAATGGGCGAGTGCTCTGGTCAAGGCCGTTTCACAAATCTCCAGTGGTTGATTGGATTTTCTTCCAACACAGTGACACTTTTATTTATTTTCCTCCATAGTGTCAATACATTTTGATCGTAAATCAGAGAAGCTCTTCCGTAGGAAATTCAACCGAACGTTGCGGGAATACTGAAATAAGTATAGCTTCAGCTTGATTATTCCACGTATGAATGCGGTGACGTTAACGGTAGGCCAACTTGGAGCGTATCGCGTGAAATGAAAGCATTTCCTCACAGAACCGAGTGAGGGCAGTCAATCAATTTGAATTCGTGTGCCCACATTCGAATGGATAAATAAAAATTAGTTTCTAGTGCTTTGGCGTCCACATGGTGCTGCTGGGTATGCTTTGTTATTGGACCGAAAAAGAAAAAAACATAAATAAGTAAATTTGGTTTTTTTACTGGGCGCATTTTATGGAATGAAAAACGTTTTCAAATGGAGAAGCTTAGTATTTCTTGCTAAAAAGAAATTAGAGGCGGAAAGCGTTGCCTCGAGCCCAGGAAGAAGCGAACATCACATAGGCAGCCGAATCGACAAGGTCCAAACAGAGACAGAGAATCAGAACTACAAAGTTTTGATGGTCCTTAAGGTTGCTTTGGCAAAACTGGCAAGTTAATAGAAGCTACTGTCGTAAGTTATTAATCACCCTTATTCCGAGTGGCGTTTTACTTTCACGACGATTGTCGTTTTTTGAGGCGTTTCACTTTAGAAGCCTTATTCCCTAACTTCCACGACAGGGTAAAACGTCGTCGGTAAGTAATTCTCATTCCACATACGATCCACACCAGCTGATATGCGCCAATGACAGATAAATGCGGTATCAGTTTATGGTATTTATATTTTTGAAGTGGATGGATGGATGAATGAAGCTGAAGTCGATGTGGATGTACAAGGATTTTTCTTTTATGTGGATGTCTTCGGAGTTAAACCAATTTCTGCACCACCCAAGACTTTTCTTTTCGTACTTATCATTTTTTCGTAGCTAAGAAGATTTGAAACAACTTCTGCCAAATTTGATACTTTTGTTTGAATGAAGGTCCTCCAGTTGCTTCACGCTCTTTTTTGTTGAAGTTTTTTTTTACTTTAATATCAGACCAAACCTGTGAAGTATGTGCATTAAGCCAATTAAATTTGTATACTTTTAAGTTATAGAGTTGCACTGGAGGCGTTTATAAATCTTTTGCCACTGGACCTACAAATAAAATCAATTGCAGGAAATAGTGCGCTACGGCTCATTAATATTGGGCTCTTTAAGAACAGTAGGATAGGACATAGCAGTATTTTGAAGGAATCATTCTCCGAAATACCGGAAAAGTCGGATGAAGGTCTTGGTACACTAGATTTTGACACACCGTACGATGTGTTGTACCCTGACAGAGAGGATTGGTATAGGAACTTGGTGTCGAGGGTAAATGAGACCTCGATATATACTGACGGCTCCAAAACCAGTGAGGGCAGAGGGTCTGGTGTATTCTCCAATGAACTGGACTTACATCTGGCCCTGAGACTTCCGGACACTTGCAGTATGTTCCAGGCGGAGATTCTGCCAGTACTCAAAGCTGCGGAGGTACTTGAGATGAGATCGATATCCAATAAGAATATCGCCATCTACATTGATAGTCAGGCTGCGCTTAAAGCGCTAGAGTCACATACCACTAAATCTGAACTAGTAAGGAATTGCCGCACAATGCTCAAGGCATTATGTTCGCAGAACCGTGTCAGATTATGTTGGGTACCTGGGCATCGTAATATTGAAGGTAATGAAAAGGCCGACGCTCTGGCCAAGGAAGGAGCGGACCACCAATGGCCGTGGCTAGAAGGGTCGTTTTCGAAAAAACTTCCCATTTAGCAGCCACAAGATGGTCACAGGGTCTCAAAGGCACTGTGGCCCACCTTAAACTGGAAAAAGTCTGAAGAATTAATCAACTTCAGTAGAACAAAGCTAAGATTAACGGTAGGAATACTCTCTGGACATTGCCTTCTAAGGAAGCATGCAATGAGACTAGGACTAGCTAGCTCGGACATATGCAGGTATTGTGAGGACCTACAAGCCACGGAAGACATCTTCCACATTTTATGTGAGTGTCAAGCAATCGCTCGGAGTAGAAGGAAGCACCTTGGCAGGTACTTCTTTAATCACTTAGAGGAGGTTGGTTCCTCAAACAATATTGGGACCATTATTAATTTCTGCATTGTTTGGCGATTTGGTTTAGGTTTTTAACCGTAACGGTTCCCTGGGGATGGCGATGGGCCCACTACGGTGCCTGGTCTTTTTGTGATGAACTCACAACCCCACTCAACCTAACCTAACCTAAGTTATAGAGTTACTTTTTGCCACTCTTTTACATATCTTGATGGTGGTACTAAGCTATTAAGGGTTAGAGCACAGGAGTCCCATTCAACTTTAGTATCAACATTTAAGACACCCCTTTGAAAACCCTTTTCCAGCGAAGGTATTTTTTTTCCATTATTTCAACCAAAGTCTTAAATTGTTTGTGGTTATTTACTTTTACCCTTAAAATTAATCTAATTTAGTCTAGTCATTTGAATAAACTGCGAATTTAAGAATATAATTAGATTTTTAGCCGTCGCTCACTGCTTGTCTTTCAGTAACTTGCAAACGACAAGTACCGTCGTTTTTCTTGTCGTTTTGAGGCGTTCAACGCCTCACAGAATAGCAGTGAAGTTTCTCACATGATGTTCGTCGTACGCCAATAGGTTCCACATGACGTTCAGTGACAAATGGCGTTCAACGACTTAAAAACGCCTCTCGTAATTCCAAATTCAAATTGGCGTTTCATAAATCGTCGTAAACGCCACTCGGAATAAGGGTGAATATTTCAAAGTACCTAATATTTAATCAGATTGAACAACGAATTGTCGAAGCTTTCAAATTTCAATGCAGGCTCACCTGAATGTAAGAAAATTAGGGCACAACCAGAACACTACACTTTCGGTCAGGTTGTTATTAAATTCTTAGTGTGACCACTTTATTGACTTGATTCGGACCAAAGCCCGGTCATATGCAAGTAGAGGTTGTGACTCCACAACATTTGACAGCATTTTTGTGCTCCCTTATTATTCCAAAGATATCAAAACCGGCCACAGAAGCACTTCAAATTTAAACTGATTGATTTAAAAAAAACTGATTGGCACATTTTAGTAACTAACCAAAAATGGTTTTAAATTAATTAATATAACAAGGAACTTTTTTCATCGTCACTTGGCACAAATGTTTCGCATTATGGCAAAGAAAGATGTCTACACTACGTCCGCAGTATAGGTGCAGCACTCTACCCAATCAAAGGGTCGTCTTCCACTTCACGATTTATCTGAACCTTTGCCCTGAGTGGGTTGCACTTGTTTCTAAATTAAAAACTCTATCAACAGCTGAAAGAAGTCCCCCGTCCTCATCGTTCACTGGAAAAAGTCTATAATGTACTGCTTTAGTGGATTGCTACAAGTTTTTCACTTGTTAACTCGGTCGAAAAGTGTCCAAGTTGAACAACTTCTACTAGTTGAAAACTACTTTCCATATGCTACGCATCAGGCGCTGCCTCACCCTAGGTCAACTATCCACTCAAGACGCACAGTTTTATTCAAACACCATTCGCATAATTTACACAATTTCCAATTGCCCTCTTACGACTAGCAGGAGGGGATAAAAAACAAGAACAACAAAATCATTTTATCTGCATTATCAGAAGTTGGGGTTGCCTTTTGCCCCATCATCGCAGCAGCAACTAGGTTAATCAATCAAAAGTTTTTATCTGTCGATTAAACAGAGGGGCGGGTGTTGCGCGCTCTCAGTCTGGCGGAAATAAGATTACACGAAACTATGCTCGCACTCACTCTCTTCGCATGTAAATTTAGAACTTTGATTAGATTTTTAACTCAATGAGGAAGAAGTGAACAACTGGATACTGGAACTGGATGAGGCGAATTGTTGAGAAGTGGGCTGCTTTTGCTGCAACCATCGCTGTCTTCTCTCACTCTTTGTTGTGAGTTGTGACATACTATCTTGGGGCGCGTTGCTGTTCCGAGAAGCGCAAAATGTCAAAGTAGTTTTCACACACACCGAAACCCACATACACACACACTGTAATGTCCATATCCATATCCACCTTCATGGATTCACTTCACATTGTTCGGTTCGACGGTTCAATAAAATCAAAATGGTCATTGAACTTTTTTCGAAAGAGAAGAGCCCAGAGCGCCGCACAACGGTTTTCGTCGGCCTGTGCCGTGGTGGTGGTGATGTTGATTTGTTCCTGGCGATAGTGTTATTCAGAATCTCTGATGCACAACAGTTTGAGATATGTGCAGGGCAGATTAACTAATGAGGCGTACACGAAACGCCGCCTCTTGAAACAAAAAAAAAGGCAATACCTACGTATATTTGAATATTTTTCTTCGTTTTGTTAACTGTTAAGGTGGTTCCGGTGACGTGTGACAGCACACACAGTAGACAGTACTATCCACACATTCACTTCAAGTTCCGTGCACGTTCCCGAAATTTTTCGTGTTCGATTTTTTTACCCCGTTTAACGATCTGGGCGATTTTAATTTTTTTTTTTTCGTTCTCAAATACGAATAACTCAAATTTGGGAATACCGAGAAACAACACACGCAGGACACATTTCTTTGTTAATTGTCTACTATTTGCATGCACTTATATCACGTTCCACATTCAATAAATCCTTTTTTGGCCAGCAGCAGCGTTTTTTCTCTCTCGAGCTGATAGGTATATTCGGTGCTACCCTTTTAAATAATTAACTTGCATGCAGTACAAGTGGTAGAACTGTGTGTGCTGCTGCACAATAGGGGTGGTGGCCGATTGCACTACCAAGCTAGATAGAGATGGAAACTCTCAACAAGAGGGGTTGACTCACTTCGTTTGCAATAGAGAGCGCCGCTATATGTTGTCATAGTCCTGTGCACATAGAAAACCAGAAACCACCCCCCGGCTATACTATCCATATATTCTTTGATGATTGTTTCACTCTCTCTGTCGCTCTCCCAAAGTACTTGCGAAGATTCGAAAACTTTCCGACCGCAAAAAAAAAAAAAAAACAAGAAAATCCTGCGCACTGTGCGCGCTGTGCGAATTTCCGCCACACTTGCAGAGGGTGAAGCAGCAGCACATTTTGTTTGAGGTGCATGTTTAAAAATATCGGCTTTCTTCGAAAGTGGATATTATGTTCGTGAGTTTTCATCGATTGTGCAAACGAGATCTTTGCCATAGTAACTATTGTTGGCATGTTTATCTTTGGGCTGTGGCTGCACTAATCCTGGGGTCGAATCGCCACTTCCGTGAACGAGCTATACGTACGGAATTATGTTGATTTTACATGTGAAACAAAAACAAATTCCGTCTCGTAATGCTCGTTCACGGACGACGCGATTCGACCCCTGCTTTCTAGAAGAAGAAATTGAAAAAGTTCTTTCCACTGTAAGTCTTGACAAATCTATAGACGCACCTATTCCCTTCGTTTGAGTTTTCATAGTCGGTTCTTTAACTATTTCTACCAAGGTACGATCATTAGATCTTTCGAGTGTTAGGTATCTATATTGGTTAGGACCAATTTAAGTTGCAGATTTGTCTCTCTCTTTATTAATTTCACAAGTTGAAATCCTACTGTTAGCTTTGAACTTCCTATTTCGTGAGTCTGTGTGAGTTCTAATTTTGCGGACAAATCGAATGCACCTACAATTTCATGCCAAATCCGACTGGTTAAGTTGAGGTGATCTCTCAGGACAGTAACATTTATTTTCGTATGCTTTTTTCAGCGGTGGCGCAATGTGTTTTCCGGGAACTCCAGCTGAGAGACGTGACTAAGGAGTTCACCGCACTAACCGCTGAGCAATATCTTCATTTCCTGATTTATGTGTGACAAAACGTGTAAAACTTGTAGCTAGACAGATGAGGATGAGGTCGAATCTTTCAGACTTATGATGAAATGTATTATTAGGTTTGTTTGACGTAGATACTAGTGCGGTTAACCCTAATGCGTTCTATATAGCACTCAACTCGCCCTGGTACTTAAAACCAGTGTTTGACATGACTTCTAGTGCACCCTAGTAGCGCCCTGAACTGACCCCAGGTAATTTGTCGCGGCGAGAACTCTGTGCTAAGTTGTGCTGTCATTTCGCTTGCAGTTATTCGTTTGTTGGGATACAGTATAAAGATAAATACAATGGGCTAATAATTATCATTCTTAACCTCAACACTAAATATTTTCTAGGTCACAATATGCAATTTTGCATGGAAAATGTCGCCATTGTGAGTTCGAAAAATTTAGTCTGGACACTAAAAATGATTATTAGTATCGCGGAATAAATTTGTTATTCGAAAGCGAATAGCTTTTATTACGATTTTAAATGTTAGTAAAATTCATTCGCTATATATTAAAGGAGAGTTTGAAACCGGGACTCGCCTTGAAGTGCGTAGACGTGTTACGCATTCTTCTTTTCGGTTCTTGTTTGAGTAATCACCTACAAGTGAACTTCGGGTGTTTTTTTGTCGCACGTGTTGAGTAAACTGTCAGCAAATTATTCCGCTTCTGTAGCTAGATAGCTGTGTAAGCATTTAAGACAAAAACAGAAGAGAACACTGAATTGCACTGTTTTGTACCAAAAAACAAATGTGTTTTAAAATTGATAAATTGATTTTCTCTTGGTGGCCTAGTCCTATTGACCCAGGAGGCTCCGAAGCGGCGTGGAGGATCATTTCCTGATGAGGAAAGCATTTTCTTAGAAGAGTGTAAGTATGCGGAGAGTTGACTGTCAGAATTCGACTTTCTAAACGATTGATTGAATAAGTTTGGTTATGATTTCAGCTGAAGAAGTTGTTGAACTATTTTGTTCTCCAAAAATAACACATCAAACGATAATAATCATGGACACAAGGATCCCTTTAAATGATGGTTGAAATACTAATTCAATTTGTCAAGTAAGCACCAATAAACACCAAACACAAGAACTTAATCACTAAAGAGCTCTCTATATGGGTGCCATCAAATTATAAATGAAGTTTAGTTTACTAAAATCCATCAATATTCATGTTGCACCGATCTCTTTCAAAATTGTGTACGTACATCTTATCGTTAATAAAGATTTGTGTGTTGCGCTTACCTTGGTACATAAACCCTTTACTTAAAGAATACCTAATAAACAAAAACTTTTTTTTAATGAACAATATAAACTAAACCACCTATTTTGTGAGTCAGTTTATTTACCAGGCAAAATGATGAAGCGAGTGACATATCGCATTCCGTGAATATAACAAATGACAACCAGATTTGGTACGTCATAGCTGAGCGACCTAGATATGCTTTGGCAGTCGTTCAGAAATAAATTGATAGCAATTTGATCCAAATTAAACATTTATATTATTCTAAACAAATAAACAAATCACAATAAGTAAAATGTTAGCCATTGGTATTGTTCGCTAGTCCTTCAACAGAAAGCCACATTCACGAGTAGAAAGAACTCCTACAACACTTCCACCTTCTCCAACTAGAATAGAAAAACAACTTCGTCGCCAATATCCTTGCAACTTCCGGATCGCCCTGTATCGCCTATCGGAGTATTCATGACATTTTCATTATGCCGAATCCAACAACTACTTAAATACATGGATCCACACACGCACACACTGACAGGATATAAGGGATGAAAATTTGTATATTTTTTTTAAATTTCCTTTTTTTCAACAAACTTTCTGTGTATGTACCTACCGGAGAAATTCATGAAAAAATTTCCGAGCCCCAGCCCTTAACTGAGAATCTGCAACTGAGCCAACAACAAATACAACACCATCGACGAAGAAAATTCTTATTTTTGTTGGTTTAGTTATAGGTAAGAAATTTTTACCACCCGTCGTGCAAAAAAGAGATTTTCCGTTTCGTTTTTTTTTTTCTTGTCGCGATCTGGACGGTTTATTTCTTTTTTTTAATTTCACTTTTCACTTGGTATATTATAGACACAGCACCAACCTTGTCGCACTTTTTGGAAGAAGAAACTTTTCAGATATGATTCATACGGTTTTTGGAAAAAAAATCTTTTATTTTCACGGGAAAAATTGATTTTACTTCGAGACCGACACGAAAGCCAACACCGACACTTCGCTCAATTTTGTCGCCATCGCCATCTGTCCGGTGTGTCGTCGTCTCCTTCTGTTTTCGGCGTTTTGTTGGCTCGCGGTTGCGCTGTCGTCTCTGTTTCATATTGGGCGAATTTATTGTAGTGAGTATCGAACGAGAATCGAGTAGTTAAGTTGGAAGATGGATGTGGTGCAATTTAAAGGCTGTGTTGGTCAATTTTGTTGACTTTTTTTCGAAAGTTTTTTTTTGTTATTTTTCAAGCCTTTAAGTAGGTACCTACGTATTTGGTTCAAATTTCCACATTAAATCCGCGTTTTTAAATATATGTATCGGAAACCAGACGTGTTTTTTGAGCTTTGATTTCAGCCAAGCAAAGTTAAGTAGGATTTTCAGCACGCAATTACAGAAAACAACGTTGTTATGAGACTTCGATACTAGCAATAGTTATTGTAATCTTGTAATTGCGTGCTGAAATAAAAGCTAAAAAAACACGTTTACTGTCGAATTTACTGCGATTTCCGATTTTTCTTTATGCTAACTGCTCTGACTTAATGCATCAGAAACCACAGATTTAAGGTTTCGAAATACTTGAAGTCACTTATATTCAAGACAAATCTAGTCAGCCAAAAAGCTGTTTTGCGAAGAGCTATCTTTTTAAACGAAACCAACATTTATCTATGCCGATTTGCACAAATTAAAAATATATATAAAGGGCATTCAAACTTTATCTAGGTACCTACCTAATTGGTTTCTAAATCGCATCTGCTGACGGCGCTAGGTACCTACCTATCAGTAAAATCTTCTATTTAGGTGCACTCTGTGAGTACCGTCAACTGCCCTAACATTGACCAGTTTTGAACTTTGACGTTGAATTTTACAGCTCTGTTTATAGATATCCACAACTTTCGACTCTCAGATTATGGGGACTATCGTTCTGTATCATAAAACCAAGGATTTATCAAATTTTGTCGATTCATTTTTGATTTATGTAGGAAAAAGTGTGCGGTCAATGTTAGGGCAACAAGTTCCTAACATTGACCAGCGAAGAAAATGTACCAGCAAAAAAGATTTTTTAAGTATATTTTTTTATTATTTTATTTTTATCAGAAAAATTTAATTTTAACTGGAAATCCTTTACTGATTATTTAATATATATACATTATATATTTTTAAAAATTTTTAATACCTCAAATAATGTAAATTGAAAGAAACCTAATTTTAACATATAATTTACAAGAATATTAAATTAATATTAAATTAAATTACGAAGAACTAGTTTTATGAAGTATTTAGGGTAATATATTCAATTAAATATTTATAATTGTTAGAAAAAGTTAAAAAGAAGCAGTGGTCAATGTTAGGATCCAGGCGGTCAATGTTAGGAATTGTCATGAGCATTCGAATTGCTTTCACAAAAACCGTATTATTTCTAATTGCCTAGTATTTTTATACACAAACTATATATTTTTTAATATAAAATAACTCTAAACTACTCACCTAAAATGTTTATTTTGGTATACAAGCGATTGTTTAGGTATAACGGACCAAAGTTTGCAACACACAAAACTACACTACTTTAGTACCACTTTGAAATTTGCCGCCAAAACTCACATTCATTCGACAGTACTCTTTAACGTATAATATGACATCTGTTGACTAATAGATGAACATGAAAAACCAAGAATTACTTTGAAATCGTACATGAACTACGCGCCAGAGTGGTTGAAAACATTTTCCTGTTTTTGGTCAATGTTAGGGGCCCGGTCAAAGTTAGGGCAGTTGACGGTACACTTCTAATAAAAACGTTATAAATTGACAGCGGCGTGCTAGAACATTTGCTGTCACTGTGGTGTTTTAACTTTGACAGTTCTTCTGTTTATATAAAAATCATCCCCTAGAGCTCTATGAAAATGGAACCTCATTAATTAAATTACAACATTTTCACATCAAACGATAACAAGTTAAATGCAAAATTTGAAACAGTCCATACAAGGAATAAGCAATGATCAAAACTCTCAAAAGCAGACAACAAACCTTGTTGCGAAAATACACAACCAGAGCTAAGCGCTCCGTGCTACTTCAAGATAAATCGAAAATAAAAAGTGAGTATTTGTTGGTGCTTGTTCTTGTGCTGAGTTACATTAAAAAGTGTGCTTCCTCCATAGTCTATGAACCAAAAATATCGGCAGAGAACAAATTCCGCATTTATGTGTGGGGTTTTCAGGAAACTGGTGCACTTGGCATTCAGACATCTGTGAAGAAGGCAACCGAACGTTACACTCAACTTGTGTATCATCCAACGAGGCTACAGTTCGCCGAGAACACTGATATAACGGATATTGTTGCTGGGTATGGGTTCTCTGCGTTTGCTGTAAAACGATCCGATGGTGAGACGCTCTTCGGAACTGGACTTAATACCGACAGTCAGCTGGGTTTGCAAAAGAAAGGTTACGGTGCAGCAACAAAGAACTTAGATCTGCTCATCTATCCATCGGCGATACGGTTGCCAAGGAATGCCGAGGAGACCGACGACGATATTATGGTGCAATGCATGTCCGCTGGTAGGGCACACCTCGTTGTGTTGACCAAGAATGGCACCATCTTCTGTTTGGGCAACAATTCGTATGGCCAGTGTGGTCGGCATATTGTCGAGGAAGAGGTGTACAAAGGTAGCAACACGATCCATCGAATAGAGAAGTCCAGCTTCACGGATGAGGAGGACGAAGTTGTGTCTGTACAATGTGGTCAAGACCACACGCTGTTTTTGACCAAAGCTGGCAAGGTGTACTCTTGCGGCTGGGGTGCTGATGGCCAAACAGGCAGAGGCAACTACATAACATCCGGCCAAATCGAACAAGTCAAGGGTGATATCGACGGAGAAAAAATTGTCAAACTTGCATGCTCTTCCGATTGCGTTCTCGCATTAAACGACAAGGGTGAGGTCTTTGGATGGGGAAATTCCGAGTACGGACAACTCGATGACTCGGAGGATGCTCCTTCTCAAGTGAATTTACCGAAAGCAGTTACTCTAACAAAAGGTATCGGCAAGATCAAAGACATCGCCTCTGGCGGGTCTTTCTGCATGGTGCTCAACGAGGAGGGTCTTGTCTATACGTGGGGATATGGTATCCTGGGATTCGGACCATTTGTCGAACAGACAAGTAAACCGCAGCAACTGCTGCCACCGTTGTTCGGGCGAAACGATTTCAGTGATAGCACCCATGTGGTGTCCATCAACTGTGGTGTCTTCCACATGGGCGCCATTAATTCGGAAGGAGATCTCTTTTTGTGGGGCAAGAATCGATTTGGTTGCCTCGGATTGGGACACAAAAAGGACCAGTTCTTCCCCTTTAAGACAGCAATCAATGGAAAGGTGGAGAAGGTAGCCTTTGGGGTGGATCACACTTTGGCTCTGTGTCGGCCGTTTATATGAAGAGGCGTTTCTTTGGTTATTGAAATAAATGGATACGTGTTGTTGTTGTAGAAATGTGTGTTTGTTTTGTTTGTGCGATTGCCACCGCACAATCCACTGTGGATTTAATCTAATTAAGGCGGTGGCTTTCTGGCACGGATTATACTAATTGAGGTGCAAAATGGGGATTAAGAGAGGCAAAAGCAGTGGAATGTGTTACGTAAGTGAGTGGTTCTATTATGCACACGGGCAGTCAACTGATGCGATTAAAGATGTTTGTTGAACTTGCTTGCTAACGTATTTCCATGGCTATAAAAGCTATAATTTCAGTTACTGTCGCTTCAATGCGTTTATAATTTACATTTGTTGACAAAGCTCTAAATAATAGACGCCGGTGATCGTTTTACCCTTCTCAAGGTAATCGATGTGAATGATACCGCGTGCATCCCAAAGTACTGTGGCTTTGACCTTGTTGGCAGAAAGACCCACTTTAGCCTTCTTTGGTGCACGTTCGTCTGTAGAAACCCACTGTTTTGATTGCTCCTTGGTCTCTGGTGTGTTGTGGTGGATCCATGTTTCGTCAATTGTTACGAAACGGCGTAAAAACTCCTCGGGATTACGGCTAAACATCGTTAAAAAATCCTTTGAAATGGTCACTCGGTTGCGTTTTTGGTCGAATGTGAGCAATCGTGACACCCATCGCGCGGATAGCGTTCTCATGTTCAAATATTCATGTAAAATATGATGTCCCGCTCGTTTGAAATGCCTGATGCCTCAGCCATCTCACGAATTTGAATTCTCCGATCGTCCAATATCATTCCATGGATTTTATCGGGGTAACATTCTCTTTGGGGCGTCCTGAACGTTCGGCGTCATTTGTGCTGTTACGACCACAACCGAACTCAGGAAACCACTATTTATCTAGCTTTTCCTTGGTTTCGGTGATGGTTTTTTTTTACGTAACAGCAGACGAAATTCACTGTTTTCCATTTTTATTAAAATTGTAGAGGTTTATTGCTTTAAATAGCTCTCAAACACAAAAGGTCTGTTCCTTTACTTTTAAATCTTACGAATTTTTACGAATTCTTACGAATTTTTACTCAATGCCGTTCCTTAGCTCGAAAAATTCGTAAAAGAGAGCGTCGTCGAGAGAGCAAGATACCCCTCCACTGAGAATCTTACGAATTTTTACTCAACAAATTTCTTGGTGTAAGAAATTTGAAGGGCTGTCAGTCACCAAACAATTAACAGTTGATTTGAAATTTCTTGTCATATTTGATGTGGTTTTCCATTGGGACCAAAAATCAATCTTTTTTTCGATTCAGAGCACTCAGCACTTTTTGCAGATCTCGATATTTTTTCAGATCTACACACACTCTGACAATACCAATATACTTTGCACAGCTGTTTGACGTCATTTTAAGAAGTTTACTTTGAAGACAAATGGGGGTAGTTTCGTGAAAACCAAAATAACGAAATACAGCCATGGATATAATTCAGGAGGAAATATCATCTTAATAGTTTTCCTCGTCATATGAAGACTACGAATCACCAAAAATACTCCATTTGTATGTGCAATAGAGGAAACATTTTTCAAGGCGATATCCATTTGTGATTTTTGCAAAAACAAATGCAATTTGAACAGCTGATATTGCTGTCATATAACGCACTAATCCATTTACAAAAGCAGATCAATTTCGTTGCATGTTCCATTCGCCGAATAAAATCTGAGATCTGAAAAAAATTTCTGGTGGTCCCAATGGAAAACGACATGACATTCGATTGAATTTGTTTTGATTTCTTGCGTTCTATTTAAATGGTAACAGACGGCAAAATAAATATTGAATGTTCTCCGCGAACATTCCATCGTATTGAAAATGGTAAGTATAGACATGAGAGAATATGAAATAAAAATCATTTCGGGCTTTACTTTAAGATCCACAATACAGAGATCAAATAACACAGGAGGTTATGCAGATTCAGGGAGAAGATTTTGAGGAAATCACGGTCTCACAGTCACAGTCGTCCTAAAACGAGGAACAAATTTTCCACGACTCTCGGGTCGAACACGAAGAACATAAAACTAATTGGTTGGAAGCGCCCACCAAACTCCTTCTCTCCCTTTGCGAAGAGTTAATGCCCCTACTGGGGAAAACACAAAAATTTAAAACAAAAAAAGATGTGGGCTGAATCGCGGAAGCTACAAGCTTCAATTAGCCTTTTATACAAACTCCTTGATAAACGAAAGTAACAACGAAATTCTTCCTCGCTGTACGAAGGCACGATCTGCTCGACGTAATTTTTAATGCAGTGTCGCTTTTTCCTCTTCTCGAATGCTTGTAGTTCACTCAGTACAAACTACTCTTCCACATATTCGGATTCATCAAAAAGAAGTTCTATTAATTCCGAGTCATTTTCATCAATAGATGAATCAACTAATATTGGTAATAAATTAGATAATTCTTCTCGTTTATCAGACATTTTTGACTTTTCTTTACCACTGCAATTTATGGAATTATTTATCTGTCATATCTGTCATTTTTCATAGTTTACTACAAAAGCGTCAAAAGCGTTCCCTAACTTTTTCGTAAGTGTCTCTCTCTGTGAGAGAATTTATCCCCACCACTGCCATTTTAATTGTCTTTACCATTCTTACTACAAAAGTAAGGGAACAGACCTAAAGTAAATGACGCCGGCTACTCAAAATCTCACAGAGATGACAGTTGACGATAGTAAAATGAAAATTTACTTTTCAAAAAGTCACTGACTTATCAAACTGCCCGCGTAAATAGATCCACCCATTGCCACAATGAAATATTTCACGAAACGTAGGCAAACTCCCCTAGCTGTCAAACTTGTGTCGTTTTCCATTATGCAAAGAGAAGCGTGCGGGAGAGTCTGGAATCGAAAAAAAAAACACTTCTGAAACCGTTCAATTGGCATTTCACCAATACTCTTGTGGATTCAATCAGAAGCACTTTTCTTGTTCCATTGGGCTACAGAATGAATCCCCGAGTGAGACCAATGGAAAACGACATTAACCGAATTTTCATTGGTTAATCTCTAGCAACTTTGAGGAAAACTCCAAATTCGCAAAATAATAACTGACAGCAAATATTTTGTTTCAAAATGATGAAGTGATGCCAAATTTGTATAGCTATTTTGCGATCACCTTACGTAGAAGCAGAATGATGTGACTGTCGTATTTGACTATCACAAAAGCGACTATCAACTATCGCCTTACGGGATTCCACCCCGACAACAAAAAAGCTTTATTTTCTGCCCAATCGAATGAGATATTCTTTGACAGCCTTCCGGCGACTCTTGCTCAAACGTCAACGACCATTTCTGTCTTATTGGTATTGGTAACTACCACTGTTTGTTAATAAAAACGAAACATCGTCAACTGGATTTTTAAAATAATTTATTTTTGTTATTACTTATGAAACATTGAATTCCATTGCTTCGTAAGACTTATGATTTTTTTTTTATAAATTTTAATATACGATCAGGTATTTTCCAAGCAATATTGTTTTAGCCGCATCTTTCTTTCAACACCTACAACAAAAATTCCCACACATAAACCTGTTTTGTTGTTAAACATAAGCCAAAAAATAAAAATAAAACATTAATGAGAGACAAAAAATATATTTTTTTATTTTTATAACATATCACTTCTCAGTAATCCAAAATAATACAAGAAACAATTGCAAAAATGTCCGATCAAACTGCAGATCATAATTAGAACAATTATTCTTTTCTTCTAAAAGTAATAATATCAAACCAAACGCACATTTCCGATGACAAATTTCTTAAAACATTTAAATATACGCACATTAGGTACCATTAATTTGTAGGTTAACACGTTTACATATTTCTATTGTGAAAACATCAGTAGTTGTTCACATCCATTGAATATGGTAGATAGATTTATTAAATATACAATAACTCTGCTTTGTATAATTGATTTTTCATTTGGGAAAAAAAAAAACTCTCTTCACACAAACATTTACTACAAAAATAGTTTTATATATAATAGATCATTATTGCGGTGTCTTCAATAATGTTGTTGGTGTGATAAACATGTTTTATGTCTTTATTAATATTTTCAGTATCATAGCGGGAATGATTATGTTTCGTTTTAAATTTATTATAAAAAAGAAGCTCTAGCATATTCCTAGATTGGCCTCAATTTTTGGAAACGAAAGAGTTAATAGAAACAGAAAAAAGGTTAAGAAACGTTTGGTTCGTACCTACTCATTTATCAACTATAAAAAAATAATAAACTACTCTTAGACATCTATATAAAATACATATTTATTAGCAAAAAAAAAAAAAGCAAGAGCACTGGGGTTGTGTACGGTTTACTTTTTCTGCTTCGCCTCGTAGTTTTCTATGTCGTCGATGTTCATCAGGTTAAATTCGACAATCTTCTTGCCCGAGAATTCGGCGAACTTACCTGAATCTGACAGAAGTCTGGCTTCGCGTTTGAACACTGAAACGAGAGGGAATGCATCTTGTTAATAAGAATTTCGTTCAAGTTCGTAAAATATGTATTAAACTTCGATCCAGGTAGGATCTTTCCAAGACCAACAGTCGTACACGTGCCCGTTCTTTCATGCACACTGCAAACTTACTACAATCATGGACGATGTGACTCACTATGCACGTTGATGGAGTAAGCATTTTTAGTTGAGTTGTGCACTTATTCCGAAATAGGTCAATAAAACAATAAAATCAGTCACATGCCTTGCACGGTCAGCTAATTGTTATGCAAGCTTTTTGTCTACTGTTTTGAAATCGAAGAAAAAATACATTTAAGCAAAACAATTAACTCCGTCTCTGGGCATGATAAACAATGAGGTGACAGTCGAAACATTCGTCCTCTACGTCAGATGATCGTAAAATGGCTGAAAACATGACAAAAACGAAGCTACAACCACCGCGATCATCACGATTAGGATTACCAACACATGGCAATACCCAGCTCTACACTTTCGTTAATCCCCTTTCACGATGGTTAGCAATGTCTCCCACATTTACGACACTTCTTCGCATATAACTAGCAGAAAAATCAATTTCAACTTACCACCTGAGATGTATCTCTCCAACAAGTACACCTTCATGTCATAGCATTCGTTAGCAATTCGCTGCGAGATCAAAGTCATGTCCGTCAACTCTGGTGTGACCACACGCATGTTCATGCGCACACGATCAGTATCGATGTTGTAGTATCCCATGCCCATCTTTTGCATGAGATCGAAAAAGTTCTTTGGTGGGAGGGTGGTCTCCCTATCCAAAGGCATCACAAAGCACCTGTTTGCCGAGGTATCAATGATTGCCGATTGATTTTCCTTGAAGTCATGCATGAAGCGTCCGCGACGTCCGTCCTTGAAGTCAGGTACATCGATTCTTGAATAGCTCTCCTCGTCGGTCAAGTCGAGTTGTACCTCTTCGCGGAAAAAGTCATCGCCACGCAGCTCATCCGAATTGGTTTCATTGACAGTTGGGAAGAGATTACGCAGATCGCTCATCTGAATGAATTCCGGATGCGCATACAATCGAGCAATCGACATGTTGCGTGGATAGTAGGGAACATCGCACATGCCTCGGAAGTGCAGGCTTCGCTGAGTGGGTGCATACATTCTATAGATGGCCACTCCGCCAAGAATACCAATTAGCATGACGGCCAACGCCGAAAGGAACAGGAAAAGTGTTGTCGAGGCCGAGATGTGGCGACGATTGAAGACCATCGACTCAGCGTCAGCATCTCCGGTTAGGGGGGCCTAAAATGAGATTTTAAATTAAATTAAATATTATTCATGGAAATAATAATATCGACCAAAGTCTAAAGTGTATTCCACTCGCAAAAAAGTGTTTATCAGGCGAACTGAGAGTTTTATTATTTTTATCACTCGATTTCATTTTTCTACTGCAACGTGAAGCTTATGAAACAAAATTCATCATAAAATGCAGATAACTTTAGAAGCGAGAAGGAAGAGGAAACAAAAACGACGGAATGAATATGGAACGACGCAAAAGAAAACCGAACCCTCTCGGTTTCCCGGTCTCCTTATCTCATTTGAATGGGAATTTTTTGTCCAACTTTAGAGAAAAGCTATTCAGAAACTACTGCGTTTGTCGAGAGGGCAAACACCACTTCCAGGACCGTCTTAACTATGACTAAGCTGCTCATTAGCAGCTCATTTGTTAGCCCAGTAATCTCCTTAGCACCGGCTGTGAATCGTCTACGTCATTGTCGCGCTAATCTCTTCAGACCTCTGCTGTCCTTGTCAGAATCGCTTCACCCTCTGGTTGAACTTGAGAACATTGCCGCTGCCCCAAAAGTTTTGAACCCAGCTTCTAGCGTTTATAATTTTGCACGTTCCAGCCTCAAACACTTTAGTGATCTAATCAGTAGCAAAGTTGTTTGTCAAACGCCCCTAACTCATTTCATCTGAATGCTAGCGTTATTATCACGACAAACCCCAACAGCTATATACATATATATCTGATGCGGTCGACTTATAGCACACATTGCAGTTCCAAGTCAGAAGATTTGTATATTTGAACTTGCAATCAATGCAAAAGTACTTCCGCTTTTGTTGAAAAAAACAAAGAACTCGACAACTTTCTCAAAAATTCCGCTTTTACTCACAGATTGTGAATTTGCATTTCAAATTAGCACAAACAATAACTGCTCCGATCTAAACCAACGTGATGATACCGAAAGTTCAATGTTATCGAACTAATTAGCGTGCTTTACGACCAACGCAAGACCTTTATGCTTAGGTACGCGTAGGTACGTACATTCATTAGTGCGGGTGTAAATTAATCAACATTGCTTTTGGGTTCTTGTTTTCATTCTGTTGGTTTCATTAGGAATTGATTCTTCTTTCGGGAAAGAGGTGAAAAATATTGACGCACATCCAATGTGGTTGTTTATGGTTGAAGATAAGCCCACCATAGATAAGTCGAACAATTTTTCAAACATCTAAAGTGGTAGACTGCTTTTCCATGAATTCAAAGAGCAGAACACAGAAATGGGGAAACAAAACCGACAGCAAAGTATACTCATTAAGTAGGTACTGATATCACATTCATTACTCACACATGCCAATTTTATTAGCTAAGCAAATGTGTAAGGTTTATAATATTACATTGTTTGCTCTGTTCGAGTATGAATAGAATGCGTAGTTGCAATGCAAACGTTCGTGCTCCGAGCCCACACCAGTGGGCTTATTATTGTCTTGTTGAATTTTTTAACAGTGCAATTAGTCATTTCACGAAAAAAAAAACGCATACAGCTATTTTTAGTTGACAAAACAATTACTACTTCTTATCGCAATGGAGTCAGGCTTGTCGGGGGAAAAAAACAATTCAATTTGTTTATGGTTCCATTGGTGTAAATGGCGATGGAATATGGTTGATGGTAGCTTGTATATCCACTTATCTCAATTGACTCGATTTGATCACATACGTTTGGTTATCTATTAATCTGATACGAAGTTGGTTATCTATTGGAATGATTTCATCGATCTAAAGGTCGACGAGCTGTGCAAAATAGCACCCAAATACGCCATAAGCATTATTTACCTATTAATCAACAACGCCCCCCCGACTGCTGCAATAAGGAAGGAAAATACATACATTGTGCACTTAAATACATTGTGCACTTAATCAACTCTAAAACTATACGCATTTCCACTCATAGTTGGTAACAAGGCTTGCAAATTAATCTTCCAGCGCACTCATCCAACCCTGCTATTAATAGAAACTAAACCCTTTGGTGAATAACAATTCAGTCTGCCGGCGTCGAAGTGTAACATAAGATAAGAAACAAGACTTGAAACAACAACTTTATCAATCCAACACAATTGTTTTTATGTTACGTCTTCATACAAAAAAAAAAAAACAGTTGACACTCAATCAGCTATTAGGTCCCTTGGGCTTCCGCGAATTTAAAAAGAGAGTGTAAACTTTAAACCCATTAAAATTCGTTTGTCCATATTGCCACCCGCTCGCACCCTAGCCCTAAATTTTTTAGACCATGCCAATAAATTGCAGTTGATGGCAAAGCAAAGACACGGTTCTCGTCTTTGCCTTTTGTCTGGCTTCGAATGTTGTCGCTACTAAAATGTGGGTGACTGGATTTGATTTGGTTTCGGCTCCTTGAAAAGAACAAATACGATTTAATTTAATTAGCTGGAGTAATGACACGCCATCAACATCGACAGCAGTGCATCCCTGCGTTCTGTGCGAAATTATTCCAAATCAAATCAAATCAATCGAAAGAAGTAAATGCATAATTCATTGTTTTATTTTGTTGTGTACAATTATTGAATAAAAAGAAACAAAACGGGCGAATACGTTATTTTCTCCAAAAAATATAAGTAATTGTGTGTATAACAGAGATAAATGGTAGGACCGTCATTGCACTAACACGACACACTTTGCTCAATAGGATGACGTTTTTTTTTCTAGGTAGATAGGCAGAGGGAGAAATTAATATATTTCAAGGTGAAATGAACAAAATCAATATCAAAACATTACTGTGACTAGATGTTCGAGTTGCGTTTTAAAATTGCGTTTTTTTTTTCTGTTGTAAAATGTGTTGCTTAAATAAATATTTAAATTGCGTTGGGTACAGAGAAAATAATTTGAGCAACTTACCGAAGGAGCGGTAGGCAAAGGATGGCCATCACTAGCCCCCATTCCTAGGGGTAAAGGGACTTTTTCTGACTTCTTTTCATTTGATGGTTTTGTTAGGATCGTCATTATGAAGATTTTCCTTCCTCACTACAACAATGGATAAATGTGTTTTATGTGGTAAACAATTTATTAAAGCACAGTAAAGAATCCGTTATCTTCCTACGAAGATTTTACTTCGCGAACAGTCGAACGACAAACAATTTCGATATTAAAAAGTAGAATGAATTGTGTGATTGCACCAGTCGAGCAGGATGAATTTTTTCTTCTTCAGCTAGATAAGTATTTGCGAGTATCGAATATCTATGACACAACTTAGAATGGCTGGAAGTTCCAGCCTGGAACGTAAGTGGAGTCAAATAATCTGGATGTGTTAAGCAAGTTAGATAAAGTGATTGATTGAAAAACTATTTGCTCATATTTTTTATTAGACGTGTTTTTCTGAGCTTCGATCTCAGCAAATCAAAGCAAAGTAGGATTTTCAGCACGCAATTACAACAACTACATTCCAATTGACACTTCGGGACTCGCAATAGTTGTTGTAATTAGCGTGCTGAAAGGCCTACTTTACTTTGCTTTGCTGAGATCGAAGCTCAAAAAAACTCGGCTATTGCTGTTTTTGTAATTTCAGCCCCCGTATGTGAATACGTGTGACCAACAAAAAGGCATGTTGCTAATGGCCGACCGCAAAGCATCTTGCTTTATGAGCAGTGTTCAATTGTTTTGTATTTCGTTTTGAATTCGTTTATTTTTTTTTGGAGGTGTTGATTAACAGCCCGATTCTGGCAAACCTCACTGATACCTCACAAGTCACAAAAAAATCACAAGGTGAGGTGAGATTGATTTTGTGAGGTTTTCGTATCGCCGAATACGAAAAATGTTATCGAATCACAACAAACCTCACAAGGAATCAACCTCACAACAGCTTGTGACTTATGAGGCCTCACAACGGCAGAATCGGGCTGTAAACTGAAAAAAATTCGTGAACTCACATATACTATAATAGAAATAAGCAGGTGTTTATCTGACTTCATGAATTTTTCTGGAAAACAGCTTGTAGGCAGCCGCCCTTCCACTGGAAAGTTATAAATCTCTGTATTCCATTTCTTTTGCCATAAACATTGGTGCTGAGATCGAAGCTAAAAATAAACAGGCCTAATCAAGTTGAATAGAGTCTCGTTCGATTCGAACTGTCACGTTGACACATTCAAGCACAAGTCTAGAGACGAGCAAATAGTGGAAACGTTCTTCCTCGTCGACGATGCTAATTAATTTATTGTTTACACTGCAGTATCATTAAAAACGAAATTTACTGTTTCCTTGCCTTCCAACTTATAATGTAATTTTTTTAAGGAATATACTCCACTAGAACAGAGCATCAATCGGTTGACACGTGTAGTGATGCTCCCCTTGTATGAACGCCTAAACGCTCCAAAGCCGCGAATCCAATTCGCTTTCGGTCGATTCGCGATCTATGTCGTCTGTCTACCCCTGCTTAGCTTCATTTTCTGTGTCCTCTGGTCGATAATATTCTTCTTTGAACGATCGACCTTCACCCACTGTGATGTGCCGAATTACCTACCGTCCATATCCGCGGCAATCGGCAACTACCAGCCCCAGCGATTTGTCTGGCAGTTGGCCATTTGTCTGCATCTTCTACCGCGTTTGGGCGTTGCCAAGATGTATATAGAGTATTACAACGAAACGATTCGCTTGAAGTACATGCCGTTAGCGCGCTTCGCCTGCTTGCTCAATGTGATTGAGAACTTCGCATTGCTTGGCCTATCGCTTTGGACTTCGAGCGAAAGTTACGAGACGCACAAGTTTTGTTTTATATTGTTTATTGCCACTAGTGAGATTTACATGCTCATATCGTATTTGCTGAACAAAAATGGAAAAAAGATGTCTATGCTGACGCGACAGGAGGAACTCGCTTTGAAATACAAAGGAAACTTGTTTGTGATCAACATAGTGGCATTCGCCTTGGCCGGATATTGTTTTGTACGGCATAATAATCACTGTGAACCGGGAGGTGAGTGAATAGTGCTAGCGTATGGGCTTATCTAACTATTTTCTCTTTCAGTGTACACATACTTTGCTTTCTTTGAGTACATCGTGGTACTGACTAATATGGGCTACCACATGACTGCGTATTGGGACTTTTTTGGACGCTCCTTGTCTTTCGACTGGGAGAATGGGCTTTATTTTACACGGTCTTAGACTAGTTAGTGCATTTTACTTAATTTATATTGGAAATATACAATGCAAACATAGTTTGGAAAATCACATTTATTTTATTGTACCCTTAACCGAACACAACCTGTTGCCCCCTTGTTACTAGTTCTCGTAGATGCGCACCAAATCATCGATTCCAATGGGATAACCTGATACTGGACATTTCTTTTGCTGCTTGATTTGATTGGCTATACACCTCCAACAGTATACATAACCAGAAACTGCGCAGGCTGTTGGATTCGAAATCTTTTGCATGCAAATCGGGCAAGTTCCGATTGGATGCTGTTGCCGCTCAAGTCTAAGATTCTCCAATGGTTCTGGGTTCTGCAGGCCGCCTATTTTTTGTCTCTGTTTGTTAGAATACCACCACTGAATAAACTGCAAGAAGAACGCCATCACTTCCAACGATTTCAGAATCATAAACGTAGTCTTGTCCTCTTTTGGCGGATTCTTGGGATATCTCAGGCTAAGTCCCAACAATTTGAATATCGGCGAATGGCACATCGAGTCCTTGGTAAGGTAAAGGAACGTGTGCACGGCTTTTGCTGCATTGTAGACGTGTAAAGTTTTCATAAAATATTCTTCCCATTTCGTCTCCTCATGCTGGGTGCTGCGCTGCTTTACCTTCCTTTCAAAATATGGAATGAAAGTTAGCAGAAATGTAGAGATCACCTGTTTTCGATGGGAAATAATTTTCCTTGTATCCGGTGATACTCGCTGTAGTCCATAGAAACTCTCTCCAAATGATCCACCTCGTTTTTTTAAATACAAATACTGAAGGAGAAATGTGATAAGAGGTGAAATATCTTCGGAAAGAGGAGTTTTGTTGATGCTAAAGTCCAACCTTAAGCCGAGGTAGTCGCAGATTTTCGAAAGAGCCGGATAAATGAGGTTGTCCAATATTTCAGCCGCTGATATTTCGAAGATTGATGGAACATTTTGAAGATTAAGAGCGAAATTTGCTTCTTCGGCCATAATACAGCCGTAGATTTATTGAAATTGAAAATAATAATAATAATAAATAATGCCTTTCTCCCTGACGTTTTGTTATCAACAGATGATATGCCAAAAACAGCTGAGAACAATAAACGAGAGTCGGCACTGCTTGTCAGGAGAGCGAGAATCGATTCGTATACAGTAGGGGATGTAAAAGTGCTTTCAGTAATAGAAATCCAACGACTTGCTTTAAATAAGGGCTCAAGAAAACAGGCCTACTGAAATATATGGGACAACTTCTCTAATACCATGTTCCCACCAACGTGATTTAGCTCATATGATTTATAAATCACGAAAGGCGTCTCCACCGAATTTTACGTGATTTAGTTTGACATCCAGCAGAAAGATATCGTCCACTTCGGAGAGGGTAGTTTTTTATTTTCGTTGTTTTTCTTTTGTTATCACACCTCTGCCAAAAATAAAACAATTTATGATTGTTGTACTTAATAAAAATACCAAAATATACCGAAAAACGCAGAAAATTGAATTTGGGATAATCTGGGATATCACAGAATCCGTCCTATTCGGAATTGTGCTACGAACCCCGAAAGAACTATCATAGTAGGGGACAATTTTTGCTACGAATTTAGTCGTAGGGTAAATTGATGGACATGAATTTCGAAATTCCAGCAAACATTTACTTTGCGATGGATTCTATGATAGTTCTTTTGGGGTTCGTAGCAAAATTCCGAATACGACGGATTCTGTGATAGACGTGAATATTTTTGACATTTGTGTTGTTATTTTTTGAATAACATTGAATTGAATTGAAAGCACTGCAGGTATGTTCGATTTTATTTTGTGTGGATTTGCGATGTTTCTTTTAGCTTCGATCTTATACCATGTTCCCACCAACGTGATTTAGCTCATATGATTTATAAATCACGAAAGGCGTCTCCACCGAGTTTTACGTGATTTATTTTGACATCCAGCAGAAAGAATTCGTCCACTTCGGAGAGGGTAGTATTTTTTTTTCGTTGTTTTTCTTTTGTTATCACACCTCTGCCAAAAATAAAACAATTTATGATTGTTGTACTTAATAAAAATACCAAAATACACCGAAACACGAAGAAAATTGAATTTGGGATAATATTTTTGACATTTGTGTTGTTTTTTTTTGTTTGTTGAATAACATTGAATTGAACTGAAAGCGCTGCAGGTATGTTCGATTTTATTTTGTGTGGATTTGCGATGAGAGATACGTAATTAAAAATTAAACACGTCTAAATCACGTAATTAGTAATCACGAAAATGTATGGTAAATCACGTAATTTATGAGATGATTTAGCTAAATCAAGTGGATTTAGCTAAATCACGTTGGTGGGAACATGGTATTAGCAAAGCAAAGTAAAGTAGGTTTTTAGCAGAGATTAATGAATAAAAGAGATGGTTATCTTTCGTACGTCTATCCCCCCAAAACCCATTTGTTTACATTGTTGTTTTTGTAATTTCAACCCCCGTCTGTGAATACGTGTGACCAACAAAAAAGCATGTTGCTAATGGACGACCGCGAATCATCTTGGTTTTATGAGTATCGCGGTTTTTAATTGTTTTGTGTTTCGTTTTGAATTTGTTTGGTTTTTGTGGAGGTGTTGATTAAACTGAAAAAAATAGTGAAATACACATTAGAGAATACCTAATTCTTGCATCAAAGTCCAATTCATGAACTCACATATCTATAATAGAAATAAGCAGGTGTGTGTGACTTCATGAATTTTTCTGGAAAACAGCTTGTAGGCAGCCGCCCTTCCACTGGAAAGATATATATCTCTGTATTCCATTATCTTTGGTTTTTAGCACTCAATTACAACAACTACAACTACTTGACACTTCGAGACTCACAATAGTTGTAGCTGGGTGCTGGAAATCCTACTTTGCTGAGATCGAAGCTCAAAAAAACACGGCTAAAATAGATGAATGCGCTATGAAACAGTTCCATCTCATATTTTATCTCTTCGAACAAACCTATAACAGTCAAAGTTAACATACCTACCCATATTTGTATTTTAAAAGAAACAGAACCTTTCAATTGTCATTTATACTTTTTGTTTGTGAAAAAAATTACAGCATTTTTTGCAAACAATTTGTTTTGTTTATTTATTTATTTATTACTAATGTATCCATATAAACTATTTAAATGAGTGCTGAAAAGAAAAGGCCCTCTGTAGGTGAAACGACACCTAAAAGTTCACTCAGCAAATCGATAAAAAAGTCGTCGAAATCTCGAGTAAAAACTCCCAAACCAGACAGCAGCAAAGGCAGCACCAATGGCCAGACCCCGACTAGTTCCACGTCCAATACACCAGTAACTTCCGAAATGCCAACCACTCCCACTTCGAGTATTGATAGCTCCCGAGAGAGGGTAACTACATTAGCTTTATATGGTTTATTCGAAAATTGCATCTATGCCTGTTTTCAGAGTCACCATAGAGGCTACGCAGCATTCGGACCGAAAACAATAAAAATAATTTGGGAACAGCATGACACTAGTAATACAGATTTGTCACCGGACCTTCTGCCGATACTAGCAGAGGATGTATCTTACAAAGTTTGGGAGCTAGCTAAGGTAGGCGAACAAGGTAGGGAATAGAAATAACGAGCTGAAAGTACTTTTCTTGCAGAACATTAAAACATACTCAATGCATTCGGGGGGAATTGCTACAAGCGATGTGGTAAACGAGGTACTCAAAGATAGCGACTGTCCTCCCGTGTTGGGATCCATGGACACTGAGTGGGATCGCATTGATTACGATGGCAGTTACTACTTCAACTCAGTAGGATTTTTTGTATTCCATTTGTCTGTAGGTACATAGGTCTTATGGACATTTTTTTCAGGACAAAATAATCGAGCTACGAAGTGAGTACCAGAGGGATGTTCAAATAAACATGCCCATGGAACCGTCCTTCAGCAGTGGATGGCCCATTCAAGGTGGCCACAGAGACCTAATTCAGTCCTTTATGCAGAGCATATTTTTGATAACCTTGGGAGGCACAGAACAGGATTTCGATTCTGTTCGCCAATACATGTATTCTGCTCCATTTATCGGCGGCTGTTATAAGGTGCTTCTGGTGAAAATAATTCAAACTCTCGCCTTTAAACAAACGAATCACGTAAAGCATCGCTGCTGGCGATTCGTGCAAACTCTCGTTCAGCATCCGTGTTGCCGCGACATACAATGCCGAGAGGAATACTTCCATTTAGCCGAGATATTCATCTGTCAGTTGATGGACACATATGAAGCTATCCCGGTTGCCGTGAAGGGAGAAATATTTACCGAGGAGAAGGACGTGAAAGCCTGCAGCTCACCAATGGAGGTCGACGAAGCCGTTTCCGTGCCCGAACCGAGTGCTGAAGTCAAAGTAGAGGACGTCAAGCCGATAATTTCAGAAAAACCCGTTGAAGCCGAAGAGGAGGAGCAAAAAACTCCAGAAGTGAAGCAGGAATTTGTAACGACCGAGGAAGAACTGTCTCAACCCGAACACACATATCGACTCGAGAGGGACGAAGATGACGAAAATGTCGCCGACCAAATGGACGGTGTTCAGTTTTCACCATACACAGCGGACAAAGTTGACATGAAACTTGTCGATCCGCTGTGCGAAACGATCGGTTTAATTGGCGCCGTGAATGAGTATTTCAACACTGAGTGCATGCACCTGATACTGAGGCGGTTGGAAAAGTTATTCGACAAGCGGCTGATACTCATGCCAAGTGGTATGGATTCTATGACCACCGTGTGGCAAATATAGCAATAAAATTATTTTCAGATTACGAAGTGATAAGTCGAGCGATTCGCGGCCTATTCTCGTTGGGGGAGTATGCCTTTCGGGAATTCATACCGTACATGGAGAAGATGCGGATACTTGAAGCCGAAGATATCCCGGACTATGTGCGTGTCGAATTTGCGGTAAGGTCGACATGTTTTGAACAAATTGAAACCAGTTAAATCATATTTGACTTCCTCTTACTGAATTGAACTTATCTTTGCAGCGCTGTGCCATATTTCTGCGCGGGCATGATGATATCTTTCTGTACGAGTGGCTTAGGGAACTCTGCTCGTACCGACTACTTCCGTTTATGACCCACTACGCACGTAAGTCCACTTAAACTCAGAGAGTTAGAGAACCGGCTCCATGATCGCTTGTTTCTTTTCCAGATCACCTTCAAAAGGTAATCAGGCAGCGCCACTTCAGACGCCGAGTTGCGACCTTTAAAATCATCCCAAAGGTGTCCGCAAAACGAGTTACTCTCCCATCACTGAATACCGTCACCAAGGAACCGACCGCCATCGAGGATGTCTTCCCAGATCGCAAGGTGCTTGCGAAAGCGCCCTCAGCTATTCGCTTCAAATTCGCAGGCTGTCGCCAAATTCCCTTGAAGGCCAAGCCCAACCGTATCCCATCCACCGACATTGACCTAAATGGAGCAAAGGTAAGTGATGCGCCAAAGAGCATAGTGATCGCTCGACGGAAACTCTTCAAACCACTTACAGACGAGCAAAAGTGTGTCCACCTCAGCAATTACCACCTTCTGCGGATTTAACCCAGAACGCTCAAAGAAATAAAGCCTTTGTTTAAATTTAACTTTATTGACTATCACTAAAAAGCTGGCTCCTCCAGCTGCTTCAACTCGCGGACTATTCGTTTGCTGATAATGCTCGTTATGTTGGCGTTCACATTTGGCAGCAGTCCACCGGTCCGCGCTGCATGCTCTATCCTCTGCACGAGATTGATCTCGCGTTGACTGGAGACGAAATTGGTAACCATGCACCGCTGATCACTGCCTACACGTCCTATTCGCCCACACCGATGGATGTAGTCGGCCACATGCAGGGGAAAATCAAAATTGACGACTTGCCTTGCGCGTGTCGTGTCCAGACCACGGCTGGCTACATCAGTGGTGGAAAGAACATCAACGTCGCCCCGCTGAAATTGCTCGAAACGCCCTAGTCGAATCTTCATCAACATATCACCGTTTAAATTGATGCAATTCACCCCGTTGTTGTTGAGGAACATGGACACGAAGTCACTCGAAGGGGATCTATTGCCAAACACGATGACTGGTCGTTTTTTGCTTAGTTCGGATTTGACAAGGGTTAAGATGTGCGCCGGTCGATCGGACTTATTCATTCTGAGAAATTTGTGCGTAATGTGAGGCATTAGGCGATGCAGGTTGGGGCTGACTGCCTCGCGCATTGTTGTTGTGTCGATAATGTTCTGCAGAAGTTCTTCGGTGTTTGTGGGCATTGTGGCTGAAGCCAGTATCATTTGAGTGCCCACAGTTGTATCGTCTTGAGAGTGATTCTTGTGGAACTGGAAGGAGAATGTAAAGAGAGTTAGAATGCAAAGTTTTTGATGAAATGACCATCAACTCACCGGAAATCTCTTTAAGAAATAGCACAACTTATCCGAGAAGCTGTCATCTAACAAAGTGTCTGCCTCGTCGAGGATTACATGTCGCACCTTCTCCATACGATATATCCCAGTAGTAACCAATTTACTTATGGCTCCCATACTACCCACAAGTATGTCAACGTCTTCAAATTCGGGATTTGTCATTTGGCGCTTTGTATTGCCGCCCAGGATAGTTTTCACTTTCAATCTAGTTGACTTTGCTAGCTTTTCTGCTACTCCAGCAATTTGTAGTGCCAACTCACGGCCAGGAGTCAAAATCAACACCAGCGGGGTATTTAGTTCTCTCCTTTCGAAACCATAGTTCCGCTGGAGGATTTGTTGCATAATTGGCAACAAATAGGCGAGTGTTTTACCACAACCCGTCTCGGCTGCAATGAGTACATGATTCGAGTCACGAATTAGGGGTATTGCGTCGGATTGGATCTTAGTTAATTTGGTGATTTCCAATTCGGATTTTAAATTCGCAAGTAT
This sequence comes from Cheilosia vernalis, assembly GCA_949126925.1. NCBI lineage: Eukaryota > Metazoa > Arthropoda > Insecta > Diptera > Syrphidae > Cheilosia > Cheilosia vernalis. The sequence continues at coordinate 14,281,989 of OX421362.1, forward strand.
GCCGTCGGGAAGCTGGAGAACCTCCTGCAGACTGTCGATATCTTGTTGCTGGTGGAAGATCGCATCTTCATTGATCGTTGGATTGATTACAAAATAATCTCCTTTCGACCTACGATGCATCCATCCCTTGGAAGCAAGTGGTATAGTTCCGAATTTCGCTTCACTGAGCGGTTTTCCAAACGGAATGTTGAGGTCTGATTTTTTACATTCGATGAAGGGTATCTTTTTCGAATTCTTAGGTTTTATGCTTTTGACAAGGGACGCGGCAGATGTGTACGCCCGATAACTGGGTTTCTGAATAAAATTTGTTATATTTCGTAACATTTAAAAGCAAACTTGTTTATATTTAAAAGAAATAGAATGAAAGTGTTACCACGACCGGTTTGACAGACCGAGTACAGTGAGGTTATGTTTTGGTATGGAGAAATGTCAGTTTTAAAACGAGACTCGTTAGCTGAAACGAATTGCGTGGGGCTACCAGACCATTGATTGCATTTGTGCGGATTTAAATCCAATTCACCAGGAAATTTCTTTAAACTTAGAGCTTAGAACTTTATTTCTATTTTTACTGAAAGCCCGGGATTTTTCCACTTTGGTAAATGCAAAAAATAAGATTCCAACCCCTAAACCGACAGAAATATGGAATTTTAAAGATTGTTTTTGTTGTTCGACTTGAAACAAACATTTTATAGGTATATAGCCAAAATTAAAGCATAACAGTCAATTTCACCTCCTCGTAGGCTGTCTGAAATTATGTAATTATGTAAGGGCCGGTCTGTTCAAAGCTGGTTAAATCCTTTGTTGGGTTACCATGGATTTAGATTAACCAATGATTATTAATCAGTGATAACCAAAGAGTTGAGCGTTTTTTCACTTCGGTCACCAAACCATAGCTTTGCAATAAATCGTTCCATTTTTCCAGTTTATTTGTCAGTTCAGTGATTGACCGAATTCTTAGTTAATGTTTTTGTTTTCGGGTCCTTGGGTTTTTAATAAGTAATTTGTTTAGGTAGATCTTTTATGAATGTATCAATTTTTAGTCATCTTATGTCGTATTCGATTGGGCTTCTTCAGATTTGCTCTCAGATTTCAGATTTCGTGTGAATAATCGAACTTAACAACGTCACTTGCTCTCTTTTGTGTCGATATTCGTGCGATTTGAATATGTATGTGTAGATGCGATTTCATTCACTGGCTAAATTTTGTATTAAAGCATTCAAAAGGTCCGTCCGACTAATACATAAATAATTTACAAAAGTAAATTCACCCGATGCAGTTACTTTCTTTGTTGTAAAAAAAATCACGAAAAATTTAACAAACTCCATCAGTTGTCAAATTCAAACGCACCAGCATTGGTAAGTCTGAAGCAAGTTCGAGAAAATATCCAGATTCGCAAAAGTGCTCTCTCTGCTTATTTACCAAATAAACATAAAAATTGCTCTTAAAGGGCCCAATCAAATACGACTGACATTACTTACCCCAAAAAAGAATTTAAAAATCTTTTTTTTTTTTAAGAACTGAAGAATGAAACTTTGTTTTTGTGAGACAAAAAGCAATTTTTTAAATTAAAAACCAATACCCAATAAATTTTGTTACAATATTTCCTTTAATACCTTAATTTATGAGAGCTTTAACGGCTTAAAAAGTTGAAAATAATCCTTATTCATCCATTATTTTGTTAGAAACCTTTACCCTCACCTTCAATTGACTGGTGTGTAGTATATTCTATATACCTATGTGCCAGTTGAAAATGTCAACAAATCCGATGTGAGAGATTTTATTGGTTTACTTCATCTTTTGCATTATAATATACTCGTTCATTCTATTATTCGTATTTTTCTTTTTATTTACATAATATTGCACAGTCATTTTTTATATGATATCTCAGAATATAAAAAAAAAACTTTAACAAACGAAATTACAGAAAATCAGTGGTTAAATCTCATTAGCCGGCCAAAATCGGCTGTTTATCGATTTCTCTGTTTAAGTAACCAAACCACCGATTCTCTGGTTAATATTTTGCTGAACAAACACATTCGCTGGTTACCAGCTGGAATAACCAATGATTAAAGATAACCAATATTGAACAAACCGGACCTAAGTCGTAGTTAGTTATCTCGGTTTCGCTTATTTCTCAATTTGGGATGATATCCCGTGAATCGTATCCTCAGGGCTCAATTTTTGGTCAGATGTACGGGTTTCCTGGGGTCCTTACTTAATATGATTTGTCCGAGGAGTTGCGATGACTAAATCCCCACATATATATATTAAGCTTGTGTATAAATTTGGAAACAAGTTTCGTATCCATAACCACATGATCAAAGTTCTATACAAGTTTTTATATGATATCTCAGAAAATAAATAGTAGTCGTGTTTTTTTGAGCTTCTATCTCAGCAAAGCAATTTGTAATTTGCGTGCTGGAAATCCTACTAGTATATACCTATGTTTTGATTTTATATAATTCTCTCCGACTGCATTTTAATTCGTTTTAAATATTAGTAAGTAATAAAAAAGGTCCATAATTGGTCTACAAATTGTTCATAAATATTTGATTCCGTATAACTAAGTTTAAAAAAAAACTTTGTTAATATTGATTTTAAAATCCCATAAGCAATTGCATTATTTATGAGATGAATTTCCCATATTTGCTGGCAAAAAGTCGAATTCATATCAACTTTCCATGGAGAGTGTTTTTTGATTTGTGGCATCCTTAAGGGAATCAAAAAATGCAATTTCTATTCGATTTTACTGTTTCAACTCAAAATAGTTTTGCACTGGCAGGAGTTTATTGATCCGAATTTGCTGTATAAACTGAAACGAAAGTGGAGTGGACTGCACATGGAATGAAATGCAGTCGCTTAATTGTTGTTTGTTGCTTTCTATGTTATTCAGGTGGCTTTGTTTGTAAAATCTGTGGTGCGGATGTAGAAGGGTATAGGTATTCAGTATATTATTTATTCAGTTTTTTTTTGGTGAATGCACTCCAGTGCGCTCAACAAATTTGAAGGCAAAAGTTCCCACGGTTATCAAAGCAGTTTAAAACTTTATCTCTTTATTCTTTATTTGTTCTTAGACTTAATAATGCCTCCTCACTGACTGTAAAATAAACTTTTCAGCTACCTCCCACCATTCGAGATTGATTCAACTTCATTGTTAAAATTTTCATTCAAACTGCAGCTTAAATTTACGGTCTATGACGAAACTAATACACAATTGAATGAATGAATGAATGAGAACCAACCAAGTATACACTTATCATTGAGCCCCAAAGGATACCTTTTAAATTAGGAAAAAGGTCTAATCAATTTACAGATTTGCATCTAAATTATTCCCCTTTGAAATATGGAATCAATTTGTTAGCACACAAGGTGTTGCCGACTCACAGGTCACAGGCCTAACTTGTGTCTGCATAATAATGAGATCGTTCCAAAAGAGCTAATTCCATTTAATTCTCTGCCTGTATCCTTCCCCTTAGCATTCACTTTGCGAGTATTTTGAATTTGTTGAATTCAAATTGATCTTCCCACATTTTGAATGCAAATGGATCGTTTTGCTTGGTCGGGTCCTAGCGGCATGAATTGTACATTCCGAGCAGGGACGAACCGGTAAGCAATTTCACAAAACTCTCTCGCACACACAATGCAACAAGAATAATGTGTTCTATGAATTTGAGAAACATTTCAAAAGTGCCATCATCCCGAAATTGAAAATAATAAATATTCCTTTTATGCAAATCACTTTAGAAATGCACAGGATATACGAGTATAAGCTTCGACTTGCCCCAAAATTATATATAGACGAAACTGTGCTCCACATTTGATGACGACGTTGATGCTTATGGTGATGAGGACGATGATGATGATGAAGGGTTAAACGGGGTCAACGCGAGATCTACCCAACATTCTTATTTCTGTAATTCGTTGACTCTATCTGGAATCAGGGGTATACAGGATACGGCAAATGTATGCATAACTTACTTAAAGGTTTACATTTGCTGTTACCGCTTCGGTTGTTCCACGCTATGAATCCAATTTTCCTCATTCTGCTATTCGGTCGGTCTTCTTGCCAGCCACCTATCCATTCACCCATCCGTTGTTGCTTTACGCACACCTGTATATAAAAAGGAAACTGAACCGCCTTTATAAGAGAGAGCGAATATCCAATTTCAAAAGGAAAACATACTTCCAATATTCAATAAAAGCATAGAGCAGACAAATGTGCTGTGGGTAACACCATGTGAGGCATAAATTTGAGCTACCCAAAGGCCTAAAATATTTATTCCCTTTCCCACTCACTTAGTGACTTTCGCACCTATATATAGAGGTAACTTGTAAATTAGGATATGAGATAAGGGCGAAATTCTTGTGAGCAGACTGCCACTGCAAAAGGGTCACCCTTTAAATGATAGGGTGATAAAGCTTTGAATCTACATGAAATGTTACATTCTACCCATTCCTTGCAGTGGGTCTCCTAAAACATTTAGGACTGTTTTTCTGTCTGCTCATCTTCAACTGTCTCATAATTTTAATAGCGACTTCGCCATTACATTCTGCCAGCTGCCAAACACTATTTCCATAAAAACCGAACAACTTTCAATTATGAAACATCCACAAGGCTATCGATTATTGTACCTCAGCTGTGCCTTGTATATAAACGGATCACGTTTCAAATGAAGGAATTTGATACGACGGTAATAAAAGCGTTATGTACTTACATTTGAGTGGGACAAATATTTTTCTGTGTACACCAGGCATAGACGGTTATATTTTTTTCATTTGTTTATCTTGACGGATATATCCTCCTTATCCTTTGACACAAGAAATTACATTGGATAACAAATCATTCAATTGTTTGGAATAGTTTGGATCTTACCCATCAAAAGACGCGTTTAAAATCGAAAAAAATGTGTCGAAAATAGTGACGAAAACCCCGTCTAAAAGAGAATGTCCGGTTACTTAATATAACTAAAGTCTGACGATTGAGAAAAACGAGCTGTCAATGTAACTGAAACTAAGTAGCTGATCAATTTGGTGAATTTAAACGCCCTCAAGGATTGACCCTCCGACCATCATAACCTTCAGGCCTTCAGCTATTCTTGATAATAAGTCCCTAATGTCAGTCACATAAAACTGGCGAAGTTGCTCGTTTTCTATGCTCAATCTTTGAATCCATCTTACGGCCTTTGTTGCACCCCATCTAAAACTCATCGGCCACCAATGTCAACAACAACCCTTAAGGCTCTTGGACATTCTAAAGTTTATTTCAATGCCTCAAGGTGAAAAACAAGTGGTCTATTTAAAAGAACATTCATTTGCGACAGCTCCATCTGTAATCACCTACACCTATAATCAAGCAAAGACGGATCCCAATTAAGTAAAAAAATAACATTTCGCGTGCACATCATTCGCATACACTCCGATGATGACCTAGGGTTGATAATAAATGCCAAACCATAGAAACAATGGCAGTCGTATTGCCATACTCAATGTCAACCCAGTTCTATGTGCTTGCATCGTCATTGAATGCCTTGTACCCAGTGTTGTGTCGTGTCCTGTCTATGTGCGATTAATAGGCTTTTCACACCAAGCCCAAAACCGCGTTTTCCTCGAAAACTCGTCGATGCATTCACACCGACCACCAACTCGTTTCGTTTTCGTTTGACGTTTCAATCAGCTGTGATACACTAGTCGTTAAACTTCGATGCAAACTTTTGTGGTTACAAATTTCGATCGCATTAATTAACAAACAAAAGGAATTAAGCGCATTTAAAAATAGTATTAGCCCATTGATGATTAATTGATGAAAATGGGCCTTACCAATAATCATTTTTAACCTTCACACTAAATATTTCCTAGGTCACAATATGCAATTTTGTATGGAAAATTTCGCTATTGTGAGTTCGAAAAACTTAGCCTGGGCTCTCATCGCGTAACTTTTGAAACGATAGTCGTCGAAACGATTGAACACAACGATATCGTTTTCAGTTTGCTTCATATAACATCATCGTCAGATCGTTGAATCGAATCGTTCATCGTTTTTATTTTGAACAGTTTGAACATGACTGTAAACAAACTCTGACAGCAAAGAAATCAAAAAATTATGGAATTCGTTTTTTTTTTCTTGAACTTGTTTATTTTTCTTTGTTTGTTTATATTAATTGGCATGTAATGGAGAAATGAATAAGTAGTCAGGAATAAGGAATCTTTTAGTATCAAGATACAAGTGAAATATGTTAAGTGAAAGTGCCCAATGGACTTTGGAGTGAAATTCCAAACCATCCTATTGGATGACGAAGTGCCTACGAACGTGTAGGAATATGCTAAAGTGTGCGCAGGTGTGGTAGAGCAGCAGATTTTGTGTGTTTTCGAAATAAAGATTTATTAAAACAATTAAAGCGCAAACAAATTTCTTGCATTTTTTGAAACAGATGAGAGTTTTTATTGCTTAGGATCGAGTTGAAAAAAAAAAACAGCAAATAAATGAAACTCAACCATTTCTTTTTTGCAAGGAATGCATTCTTTTACACCTCGGATAAAAACGAGTGCCTCCAAAAAGAACAAAAGTGTGTATTCCTTTAAATATTTGCTTATACTTCTCTCTAAAACTGATATTTCCTAATTAAAACTGCAAAAATGTACCAAAAACGATGAAACGATTGCAAAATAGCTGTCGTTCAATCGAATCGTTTCGACGAGGGTATTTGACGTTTGAATAAGTAGCGTGAATCAACAAAAAACGATGATCGTCCAATCGTTTCGACGATTATCATTTTTGGTTGTTACACGAAGTAGAAGTATCGTCGAGACGATAGCGTTCGATCGTTTTGTGCTTACGCGATTAGAGCCCTGGGCTCTCATCGCGTAACTTTTGAAACGATAGTCGTCGAAACGATTGAACACAACGATATCGTTTTTAGTTTGCTTCATATAACATCATCGTCGGATCGTTCAATCGAATCGTTCATCGTTTTCATTTTGAACAGTTTGAACATGACTGTAAACAAACTCTGACAGCTAAAAAATCAAAAAAATGTATGGAAATATTTTTTTTTCTTGAATTTGTTTATTTTTCTGTGTTTTTTTATTGATTGACATTGATTTTGGCCCATTTTATTCACTTCGAGTGAATAAGGCATTTAATGCAGATGGAGAGGTAGTAAGGAATAAGGCAAGTGAAATGTGAAGTGAAAGTGTACGCGTATACGCAGATAGCCAAAAGTGTGTAGGAACCAACCATAGCCCAATGGAATATGCTAAAGTGTGCACAGGTGTGGTAGGCCAGAAGAATTATTGTTTTTCGAAATATGAATTTGTATTTATTAAATCAATCAAAACGCCTATAAATTTCTTGCATTTTTTGGAACAGATGAGAATTTTTATTGCTTAGGATCCAGTTGCAAGACAAAAAATACAAAACAAAACTCAACCCATTTCTTTTTTTTGCAAGGATTTCATTCTTTCACAACTCGGATAAGAGCGAGTCACCTCCAAAGAGAACATAAGGGTGTTTTCCTTTAAATATTTTGCTATACTTTTCTCCAAAACTGAAATTTCCTATTCAAAACTGAAAATATGGACCAAAAACGATGAAGCGATTGCAAAATAGCTGTCGTTCAATCGAATCGTTTCGACGAGGGTATATTTGACGCTTGAATTAGTAACGTGAAGCAACAAAAAACGATGATCGTCCAATCATTAGGTCGATTATCGTTGTTTGGTTGTTACACGAAATTGAAGTATCGTCGAGACGATGTCGTTCGATCGTTTTGTGCTTACGCGATTAGAGCCCTGGACACTAAAAATGATTATTGGTATCGCGGAATGATTTTAATTTGTGAGTTTTGACATTTGTTTGGTCAGCCATTTTGCTGAATTTGCTGGATATTGCAAAAGATGTGTGTTGTTCCAACAACCCAACGATTGGAAGTCGTTTTCGTGGAAAACTTCTGCTTTCGATTAAGTTTTCGTGATTAAGTTGCGAAAACCCGGTTTTCGGCTTGGTGTGAAAAGCCTATAACGTTTGCAACCATTTTACCTCTCATCAGCAATCGAGCAGTGTCCTCGTCTAATAGTACCATCGATTGCCTCCGAAATGAACTGTGTACCAAAGTGTAATGCAAAATTAATTGGTTCTCGAATTTCGCCTGCAACCACCGGCCACCCATTGCCGCCATTTGCAATATGCTCTGCCCTTCTTCGAAAGAACATCGAATCGAAGTGAAGAAGATGAAATCTAGTCACGTGCCCGCTGACAATGACGACAAAAATCATACCCTTGCTCACTGTTTGTCGTCGACATCGATTTTTTTATTGTATGCTTTGGTTTTTATTTCAATTTGTCCTTATTATAAATACTCTTTAGCGTTTCAATTTTTCTACACCATAATTATGCAAAAACCTATTGTCCGTTGTAAATTCAATTCATAACCATATAAACTGAGGGTAGCAGTGGCGCACACAGCACATAGAAAGGACAATGACGGACGACAAAAGTAGAAGAATGCAAATTAAGCGAAATTATATGTGAGTTTGCAGGGGTGGATGATATCAAGCGCCAGCTAGCTACCGCTCTCGTCAACACAATGAGAGTGAAGGGCACTGAACCAAGGCCGTTTGCGGGTTAGACAAAGACTACGACTGCGGATCGGAGTTTTCGTCTCTAATTGGCTGCTGCGATTCGAGAAATAAGCTGATAATGGACAGTGATTTACCAGATGTAAGAAGTGCTGAAAGGACGATCGATTTTGTAATATTATTCATGGTGGTTTTTATTGGCTATACGCGGATGAGCGGGAAATGAGGTTATAGATGTTGCAGTTGAGAATGACGCGGGTTGAAATCGAATTATCCAGGGGCTTTACATTTATATATTTTTTTCTGAACTAAGCTCAATCTAATTTTGCACATAATTGTGTGGGTGGCTTGGAACGCAGTGGAAACTAAGTGCGACGATAAATTGAAATTAAGTCGCCGTTTGCTAAAGGAGTTGGAAGTGTCTTTTTATGATGGTCATTTGTAGTCAAAGCCCTGCTACTGGAATGGAATTAGATTCGGGATGTATTTGCGGGACTCACGCCGTATATTTCTCTGAGCACAGATTAAATGCTTCAGAGAAGTAACGACTAACCGTCACCCAGCTGTTGGCAATCTCAGCATGTGTTCCTCTCATTTAATTAACGAGAGTTTAGATTGAAATTGTGGGTCATCCTTTTTGGTGAAAGTTAGAATCTAAGGAACTGTTTTGATCGTTTTTCAAGAGTAGAGGCTGCAGTTAGTTGACAAGTCGAAAACAATTTCCGCTGGAGAATGCGACTCTTTCAGAGTCAGCCATGAAAGGGATCATGGAATTGCCACAGCTGAACTTGAAAGTTAGTCGCAAAAGGTTTTACACTTAGCTATACAGCGAGTCTTGATTAAATATTTTCTTGTTTCTTTGAGATCGGACTTTACAACTGCCGTAAGCGAAGTTCATTGCTTCAATTCTTTGCCGATGTCAATAGCATATCAAAAGTAGGGCCCATTTGAACGTCATTAACAACTTTTATTTATCCATCATTTTGGCCGTGACGCCGAGAGTTCTTGAAACTAAATATAGACGCTTGTTTTCAAATAACGCTTACGCGCTTATATGCAAACAGTCGCACACGGCTTCCGTTTGGTTTGTGTTATGTAAGTCTGTACAAAATTCTATTCTGGAAATTACTGTGTGTAACTCATGTCAGTCCTGTGCGTCTATGTCGGATTTTCCGCATCTCCAATATTTATGAATTTCCTTTCGAAATCGTAAAGAACTGTTTTTTCTTTTCAAGTCATATCCTCGCCCATCATCTTTTGCTCATTTCCCATACGCAGTCTATAATGCGACATAACGGTACAAGGCTACAACTATGTGTGTAGCTTAGCCGTAGAACAATTTCCAAATATTGTATAATCCGCTTACATAGTGTAGCGAAAGATTGTTGTTTCTGCTTCCTTAATATCCGTCTTATCCCTGTCAAGAGCAATTCATTCAGCTCATACGCAATGCATACAAATACGCTCATGCGAACACTTTGTTGTCCGCAACACCATCCCGCCAGTCGACTATCAGCAGCTATGGCGACATAATTTGACTTTTAGATTAAGACCAAACGCAACACGATGATGACAAAGTGTGTCTAGGTCCTATTGAATTACAAATTTTCGAATCGTCTTAGGTTGCATAATACATATAAATGTCGGTGTGAGGTATATGGGATATATTATGTCACAGATGCCAAATGCAAATATCCATCTCAATAGATAGAAGTTACTTTGATTCTTCCCCCGGTATGGTTTCTTTCTTGTTTACAAATTACAAAATGATACAATGACACATGTTTCGCTTGTCCTTTTTAGCGCACAACACGAAGCAGATTCGATTCGACAGTGTGCGATGCATAAATTTAAAAGGAACGCAAACGAACAACTAAATGCAATGAAGTGTGAGATCGAGAGCCGGGTGTTTAAATTTGCTTAACAAATATGAAGAGCAGCGTGGGTGTGTTCGTACGGTGTCGCGTTCACGTTAACCCTTCGATATGAGACAGGGTGCACTTTGAGTGTTATTGTCATTGGCTGAGCAAATTTCAAGAATTACAAGAATACCCAACAAGACTTTACTGAATTTAATTAAAACTTCCCGAAGATGTGTGTGAGTTTTGATGGCTAAAGCCTGTGCCACCGTTCTAAGTGGGTTTGATTACAAGGAAGTGGAAATGTAATATATTATGCATTGGGGAATTGGGAGAATCTTTTTATGTTTTAAAAGCGTCGAGTTGAACTTTAAGAATATAGTCTAACATTAAGGCAGAAATGTTTTCTTTTTTCTGATAACTTATCAACTTTTGTCTGATAGCTTGACCTTTATAATATAAACAAATTCAATTTAATTTGTGGCCATTTGAATGGATTAATGACAAATCTAAACAACTTTCGGGAAAATTTTCACAAAGATCAGGCCTGTTGTTTTGAGCCTCGATCTCAGCAAAGCAAAATAAAGCAGGGTTATCAGCACGCAACAACAACAATGCTGTACTTGATGTTGCGGTCACCTGTAAGTGGTTTTAGTACCTAGATTGCAACCGAAAGAAAAGAACGAACAGATCTTTAAGATATATTTAAATACAGTTTGAGGAAATACGTAAACAAGAATAAAAAATGTAATTATGATTATGACCAACCACCTTCCTTGTTGCCTCTTGTTTTTTTTGCTTGCCTTTGCAACTTTTGACAGCTGTTGAATATCAGGTCGGCTATCGGCTATACTGTCAATACAGGGATGGCCGTGTCCCAAAGATCTTTATATTATCGCGACCGTAGACACAAACCTTAAAAAGCTATGTTGAATTGGAAGAAAGGGAAACTATAATAAATGCATTGTACTGAGAGGAATTCAAAAAACGGAAAATTCAAATCGGATGATAGTACCCATAGCGGACCCATATACCTCTGTAGCAAGCAGTTCGACCTTGTTTTGCCATTGTGCGTGAGACCTTCATGGGATACGTATGGATCCCAAATATCCTTGAATAACATTAATTAAATTAAATTAAGTACTACCAAAGTCAAAACAGTAAGTGTTCTTATAAGTCCTATAAGTATAGGCAGTGCATTAATTTGTTTTTATAGGAAGTGTGTCCGAAAGGCAATATTTATGGCGCATAGCCAAGGAAGCAGCAAAAAATACAGGTGCGGAGCAGAAAATACAGGTGGTGAGTGTAGTGGATAAGTGTTTTATAGACAGTAGGACAAAAAAATAATACAGGTGTTTTATTAATAGGCAGATCAACTAAGTCAATTTTGAGTGAAGTTGGCGGTCAGACGGCACAGTCGTGGCCGCCGAAATTGTAACTTGGTAGCGGCAGAAAAATTATAAAACGCCAAAATTTAAACTTGGTAGCGGCAGAAAAATTATAAAACGCCAAAATTAAACTGGTTAGCGGCACAAAAAAAATTTATATAAAACAGCAAAATTAAACTGATAGCGGCATAAAGTCACGAAAATTAAACGGTGACAGCAAATAAAGTACACCACTGGAATAACAGAAATTGCCTGCAAAAAACTTACACATAGTGCTCTACATAAATATATATGTACACTAAAGTAAATGTACCCACCTATAACGTATTAGGGTATTGATAAAAATTGATACGTCGTGCAATAAAGCACTAGCAGTGTGCCTGCCAGAGGGTAGAGCGTTGCCAGCACCAACTTCAAAGAAAGTATATAATACTGTCCACCGGAGTTTCTGCATATTATGTTGTTAAGTTTAAATATAAGTGGCGTTTCTGTTGTTTTATAATATTCCTGGCGTGAATCATATTATATATATTTTTTTTGTAGTTACATTGTTTTTTTCTTGTTGGTATTTTGACCAGCTTGTTTGTGATAGGTTTCGTTTCGCCGTTGTTCCTTTTTTTTTGTTTGTTTCGAGCCCGCGATTTTGAAAAGAAAAAGCCATCTATATAGAGCTCTAGATAGGTAGGACGACGTGTTAATTTTTTTAATTTTTTTTCAAGAAGATAACAAAAAGGTTATCCAAATAACAATACCACAGGGTGAAGCCAAATCTATTTATTATATAAATTTAAATTTTTTTTGATATATGTATATTTTTTTTTATTCTTGTTTCTTTTTGTTTTGATATACTATTTGTAAGTTTGTATATATATATATATATATATTTTTTTTTTTTTTTTTGCGTATTATTATTTTTTTCTCATTCATATTTTCATTTTTTTTGTTCTTTGGTCTATTTTTGAATTTTTTTTTGTAGTCTAAGATTAGTTTTCTTTAAATAAATTTAAAGAATAATTTAGTTTTAGGATACCTACCTTTTTTCTATATATATTAAATAAAAGAAATTAGGTTTATGTTATGATCACGTCATACCATGGTTGAAAATTTGTGTCTTTATTTAATGTTCTTTTCCATTAAGCTGAAATAAGCTCAATGGCCTGTTAAGAAGATTTTCAGGGGTGTAGTAGGGTTGGCTACGGTCCTTTCGGCGAGATGAACTAATCTAAGGCTTCTATGCCAATATTGGGGAAGTTTTACCATCGGCCGCAAACTTCCAGGAGGGGAGGGAAATGGCCAAGCTGCAACAACATCAGCAGCCCCTCAGTGTGGTAGCCGTCCGTCTGCTTTAGTTATGGTAAGTTCTGGCATGTTTAATGTTTTGTGGTAGGTTTTGTTAAGTGTGTGGACAAGAACCACCCCATCCGGCGAGTAGAGCCGTGCTACGCTAGCATGCCATGCTCCTCGCACTTAGCACTCCATTCCCTTCCATTTCCACTTCCTTCCTAAGGTCCCGTCCGCATCCTTTCATCCTTTCTTTCAACCGCTCCCAACGCCCTCTATAATCCCTATTAAACCTACATAACAAATGGCGCCCAACGTTATGTTTGTCCAAGTCTTCTGTCCTTTATGTCGTATTTGTCCACTATTGTTCTTGCTGTGAATATCGAAACCTCGTAAGTCTTCGAGTGGATAGCCTTCTGGAATGCCATCTCGAATTGCGACGAGCATGTTCGATATTGACAGCGACGACAATTAAAGCTTTGTCAGTCCTAGTTATCTTTTTCTATCCACCTTTCTTGCTGTTAACTTTCACTTTTCTATACCACCATATTACTTTTCCTTTTCCAGTATCATTGTCTTATTTCGATATGTGTCTAGTGGCCTAGTCTGATGTGTTTCGTCAAGTCAAGTTGCACTAGAACATCCTTAGTTTGTAATCTTCTTTTATGTGTTGCAGTTCAGAATGTTTCAAGTCTTTCAGTAAAAGCCCATTGGTTGAACTGAAATTGCGGAAACAATCTGAACGCAACGGAGTGTGTCCCTGTCAGTTTATCTATGTGTTGCTTATTCTGCCACACTGAGGGATCAATCACATCGTCCGTCCGCAGTCTTCAAATATCCGAATAGTTGCCCATTGGTTAGTTCATGATGACGACAACAAAATGCCGCCGAAGAAAGCAAACCTGAAACACCCCGCATGTTAGATGAGAAATAAAGACAACAACGAATTAATAAAACTATTACAAGTATTTTCTTTAAGTGTATTCACTCAAAATTCTAATTGATACAATTTTGGTTTTGGGAAATTATATATAATTAGGTTTTTTTTTGTGTATATACACTGATACAAATACTTCTCCATATTTACATTTTTTTTTGTTTTTACCCATACAATTATCACTTTCGTACATTTGTTTTCTGCAGTATTAGTATTTCATAATCTTATATCTGTTTGTGTTCTTTTTTTTTTTTGCGTTTAGGTACATTTCTTACATTTCTTATGATTTTTTTTTGTTTTTTTTTTATATATACTTTTGTTCAATCACACATTTTCGTATACATTATATATTTAAATAACCTTCAAGATATTCCCCTTTTTCGTTGAACGAGAGTAAGGATAGAGAGTTCCAATGAGTTCATCTGAAAAGAAAAAAGTTAGTCAGAAACTTAATAGAGCGAAAATTATAGACGATAGAAGAATAATTACGCGTTCTGTAACAAATTCGTCCAGAAATCCAACACAAACCAATATGGCGAGTCTAATGCACTCACCACCTGTTACAAACACCAACGTTCCACCTCCTATCGTTGTGAATCCCAGTAACTGTCCTCCGGCGAATTCAACTTCAATGGCAGGGCAGAGCACATCAAATCAGATTGCTACGAATGATTTGCCACCCGTAAATATGTCAAATGTTGCACATACGCCACTGACGCATATGGGGGCAGTTCATAAAAAGTCATTTGCTTATGCGTACAATTCAGACGTAGGTCCTCCACAATCTCCGCAATGCGCTCCGAGTTCGGGTCCAGCGCGTCCGCCATCGTCCTTTGCACCAAATAGTTCCTTTTCTTCCATTCAAACACCGTCGTATAGTAGTTTAAGCGAAATGGGCGCTACCTCCCTGGAAGCCCAAGATGATAGTTTACACACTGTCATCAGTGTACCTCAAAATGCTGGTTGTCCAGCGAATAAGAAACAGTCAGTAGCAGCAGATAGGGATGCAATAGCCGAATTGAAATCATACATCAACTTGGCTGTGGTAAATGCATTCTCTTCATATAAAACCACTATCCAGAAAGATATTTCCGACGATCTGAAAAAAGATTTGAAAGAGAGCATGATGGAATTTTTAAAAGATATCAATCTGCTTACCAAACCAACACCTCCTGCTGAAGAGGTAATGCGACCTCCAACAGCTGCTTCAAGCAACGAACCAAAATCGGTTACGAGTCAAAATAATCATTCCCAGCTTAGGGCAGACTCAACGCCTTTCGTACCTGCCAATAATGCGAACCTGCAACAAGAAAATGCGATGAATTATCAAGCCAACAGGGCGGAATGTAGTAATGCTTACCATCCTGAGCAGCCAACATTCCATAATCCAGTACCGATGATAAATTACAACCACCAACCTCGTGGTGCAAATCATTCAGTAGTCCGAGCACCCATAAAAATTGACAAGTGGGGGCTTATTTTTGAAGGTCAACCAGATAAGCTTAGTGTTGAAGATTTCGTTTTTCGTCTCGAGACTCTTCGAAGTCAATACGGCTGTCCGTGGGCTGAAATTCTCAGAGACTTTCACCTATTGTTGTCGGGAAGAGCTCACGAGTGGTACTGGCAGTATCAACGATGTAATTATCGACCGGATTGGCCAACACTTCGTGATGCGTTGTTCAGACAGTTCCGAAATTCAAAATCGGATTTCGAAATAATTCGTGAATTGATGGACCGTAGGCAAGGTTCGTGGGAGTCTACGGACGATTATTTCGCCGTCATTGCTAGGATGAAATCTCAGCTGCAAGTCCCAATCCCGGAAATCGAGTTAGTCCGAATAATGAAACGGAATCTAAGAGAAAACATCGGCAGATTGGTCTTTCCAATGACGACCTTTACGGTTGAACAGTTGAGACAGGCTTGCAAGGACGCTGAATGTACGTTTCCTAGCAGAGATGTCCCACGAAACCAACGCCCAGGTCCACCGATGAAATACGTTGCTCATGAAATAGCAGTGGCTGGAGAAAGCGAAAACGACGAGTTCGGACATTTTGAAAATCTAGCTGCAGTCCATCCACCAGGCAACCGTCCGCAGCAGATGAGACCGAAATTTGACCAGCAGTCTTACACGTGCTGGAACTGTCGGCAGCAGGGTCACTCATTTGTTGAATGCCCAGAGAGCGTGCGTAACACCTTTTGTTACCGATGCGGTCAACCGGGTGTGATTACACCGAAATGCATGCGTTGCAACCCGGAAAACCTGCACAGGAGCGCGAGTCAACCGGGGGAATCGCGCTCAACTCAAACCCAGACTTACCCGCAGCAAACCAACCACTATTAGCAAGTAAGCAAACACCCGAAAAGGTAACAATATTAGTTAGAGATAAGGATAATGATGGTGAAGGGGTAGATTCTAGTAATAGGTTAGTTTTAAGGCCCTTGCATGTTCGATTGAGGGAATATAATGCTGCAAGAAATAGAATTTTTTGTCAAAACAGTGTTCCGTTTATGTCTAATAGGATTAAGAAAACTCGAGATAGGTTTAGGAATAGAAAATTAGTAAGAAAAAGTATAGCTTCGACAACAGTAGTTACCAGCACAGATCCAAGACCAGATGCAAAAAAATGAAATTTCAAACCAGTAGGCATCAAACAGTAACATATCTACACATACCTCTAGTGCAATAAAAAGGGCCGATGTAATTTATTTAAGTATTTCGTTTATTACCGTATATTATTCCCTAATTGTCATATATATATAGCTATCTCTCTGTTAATTTATTTACTAGTATCGGTTAGGTTTAAGTATACTAATATATACCTATTTGTAACAGTACGTCCATCTCTAAATGTTATTTATTTATTTATTTATCTAGTCTTTCATAGTATGTATTATTTATTTATCTAGTTATGTAAGTTCATGTTATTTATTTCCTATTTATTTATTTATCTAGTCATTCATAGTTTCTATTATTTATTTATCTAGTCGTAAGTTTTTGTTATTTATTTACAATTTATTTATCTATTTATTTATTTATTCACCCATTTATTTGTATATGTATATGTCAATGTAGCTATTTATTTATTTATTTATTTGTTCATTCGTGTATGTATTGAAGTATCGAATTATTTACCTATTTATATCTGGATAAGACCTTACGCAATTGATCATAAATTATAACTGCTAAATATAATACCTACATTACAAAAACAAAAGACACTTACGTGAAGGGTAGATCTATAAGTTGTTCGAAATCGGAACATCTACCTTAACGCGTCTGTTCACTGCATTGTTGATTCAGCATACGAATTCCTACAGGGAAAAGATTCTGCTAACTCACTACCTCGTATCCAAGGGCTCCAGAATGAAGTTGAGTAATATGAATATGATCACCTGCAAAAATTTACCTAAGTTAGAACTGTATTTACATATAATGGCTAGAAGTACTAAGTTATGTATCATACCCTGATTCATTTGCACTAGATGTAGGTAAACGCAGTGAGACTCACCCTCTGCTTGGCGACAATCTATGCAAGGCATCTGCTCGTTCTGGGTTCGCATACATGTACCTTCATTGCATTTAGTGGACTGTGTCTGGCGCTTGGGGTGGGTTTTGATTAAAGTCATATACCTAAGGATATGTAAACTGTTAGTGAGGATTTCTCAAGTAGGTCAGTCACTTACCTTTATAATGCCCGGCTTATATCGTGGGGTTCTTCACCACGTGTCATAGATTATGATCTTTCAGGCATCCGTGTTCTCCGTCTCTGATGGTACACAGGTGAACCCCAGATTCGAAGTTTTGTTGCGGTCACCTGTAAGTGGTTTTAGTACCTAGATTGCAACCGAAAGAAAAGAACGAACAGATCTTTAAGATATATTTAAATACAGTTTGAGGAAATACGTAAACAAGAATAAAAAATGTAATTATGATTATGACCAACCACCTTCCTTGTTGCCTCTTGTTTTTTTTGCTTGCCTTTGCAACTTTTGACAGCTGTTGAATATCAGGTCGGCTATCGGCTATACTGTCAATACAGGGATGGCCGTGTCCCAAAGATCTTTATATTATCGCGACCGTAGACACAAACCTTAAAAAGCTATGTTGAATTGGAAGAAAGGGAAACTATAATAAATGCATTGTACTGAGAGGAATTCAAAAAACGGAAAATTCAAATCGGATGATAGTACCCATAGCGGACCCATATACCTCTGTAGCAAGCAGTTCGACCTTGTTTTGCCATTGTGCGTGAGACCTTCATGGGATACGTATGGATCCCAAATATCCTTGAATAACATTAATTAAATTAAATTAAGTACTACCAAAGTCAAAACAGTAAGTGTTCTTATAAGTCCTATAAGTATAGGCAGTGCATTAATTTGTTTTTATAGGAAGTGTGTCCGAAAGGCAATATTTATGGCGCATAGCCAAGGAAGCAGCAAAAAATACAGGTGCGGAGCAGAAAATACAGGTGGTGAGTGTAGTGGATAAGTGTTTTATAGACAGTAGGACAAAAAAATAATACAGGTGTTTTATTAATAGGCAGATCAACTAAGTCAATTTTGAGTGAAGTTGGCGGTCAGACGGCACAGTCGTGGCCGCCGAAATTGTAACTTGGTAGCGGCAGAAAAATTATAAAACGCCAAAATTTAAACTTGGTAGCGGCAGAAAAATTATAAAACGCCAAAATTAAACTGGTTAGCGGCACAAAAAAAATTTATATAAAACAGCAAAATTAAACTGATAGCGGCATAAAGTCACGAAAATTAAACGGTGACAGCAAATAAAGTACACCACTGGAATAACAGAAATTGCCTGCAAAAAACTTACACATAGTGCTCTACATAAATATATATGTACACTAAAGTAAATGTACCCACCTATAACGTATTAGGGTATTGATAAAAATTGATACGTCGTGCAATAAAGCACTAGCAGTGTGCCTGCCAGAGGGTAGAGCGTTGCCAGCACCAACTTCAAAGAAAGTATATAATACTGTCCACCGGAGTTTCTGCATATTATGTTGTTAAGTTTAAATATAAGTGGCGTTTCTGTTGTTTTATAATATTCCTGGCGTGAATCATATTATATATATTTTTTTTGTAGTTACATTGTTTTTTTCTTGTTGGTATTTTGACCAGCTTGTTTGTGATAGGTTTCGTTTCGCCGTTGTTCCTTTTTTTTTGTTTGTTTCGAGCCCGCGATTTTGAAAAGAAAAAGCCATCTATATAGAGCTCTAGATAGGTAGGACGACGTGTTAATTTTTTTAATTTTTTTTCAAGAAGATAACAAAAAGGTTATCCAAATAACAATACCACAGGGTGAAGCCAAATCTATTTATTATATAAATTTAAATTTTTTTTGATATATGTATATTTTTTTTTATTCTTGTTTCTTTTTGTTTTGATATACTATTTGTAAGTTTGTATATATATATATATATATATTTTTTTTTTTTTTTTTGCGTATTATTATTTTTTTCTCATTCATATTTTCATTTTTTTTGTTCTTTGGTCTATTTTTGAATTTTTTTTTGTAGTCTAAGATTAGTTTTCTTTAAATAAATTTAAAGAATAATTTAGTTTTAGGATACCTACCTTTTTTCTATATATATTAAATAAAAGAAATTAGGTTTATGTTATGATCACGTCATACCATGGTTGAAAATTTGTGTCTTTATTTAATGTTCTTTTCCATTAAGCTGAAATAAGCTCAATGGCCTGTTAAGAAGATTTTCAGGGGTGTAGTAGGGTTGGCTACGGTCCTTTCGGCGAGATGAACTAATCTAAGGCTTCTATGCCAATATTGGGGAAGTTTTACCATCGGCCGCAAACTTCCAGGAGGGGAGGGAAATGGCCAAGCTGCAACAACATCAGCAGCCCCTCAGTGTGGTAGCCGTCCGTCTGCTTTAGTTATGGTAAGTTCTGGCATGTTTAATGTTTTGTGGTAGGTTTTGTTAAGTGTGTGGACAAGAACCACCCCATCCGGCGAGTAGAGCCGTGCTACGCTAGCATGCCATGCTCCTCGCACTTAGCACTCCATTCCCTTCCATTTCCACTTCCTTCCTAAGGTCCCGTCCGCATCCTTTCATCCTTTCTTTCAACCGCTCCCAACGCCCTCTATAATCCCTATTAAACCTACATAACATTGACACTCCGAGACTCGCAATAGTTGTAATTGCGTGCTGAAAATCGTACTTTACTTTGCTTTGCTGAGATCGAAGCTTAAAAAAACACACCTTTTGTTAGTTTAAGGGGGGCGGGAAATGGGTTGAACCGTTTAATGATTTGCAATAATTTTTTTAATAAATACAGCGGAGGGTAAATTTTCGTTCTGTGAAAAAGTGAAACAAAAATGTTCTCACCCTTTCACCGCAATTTTAAAAGATTTTCATATGAATAATTTTTTTAATGTTGCCAGATATGTTTCTCAACAAATCGGTAGGTTTCATAAAAATATCGGGAGAATCAGAAAAGCCCATTACTTGTTCATGTATGTAATCTGTATATATGCAACATTATTTAAACTTGATATTTTTGCGTGAGAAAAGTTTTAATTCTCCTTCGAGTAAACAAAAAATAAATGTCAACAGCAATGTGTCAAAAACCAAAAGAGTTATACCAAATGATGATTATATTTCTTTTTAATAAAACTTTTTCTTAAATGTTCGTAGTTTGACTTTCAAGAATATTAAAATGAAATACTGGAAATTCGGGAATATTCATAGAATTTTCGGGAGACCGGAAGATTGGTAAGAAACCTGGGAGACTCCCGGAATATCGGGACAACTGGCTACAAATATTAACAACTTCCAGTGGGTTCTTTATCTTGTGCTGTCTGCGTCTTCGCCAAAGTCGAACCCCACTCACTTATTAATAGGAACATATCTGAATATTACAATCAAATGTCAAAGTCTTCATAAGACGTATATTCCGTGTGAAAGTTTTTGCCAAAGTAATGAATCAATATATATTTTGCCGATTCTTAAATAATAACCCCTGAATCTTAATCTTTGTCATTGAAAGGTTGCCTTCTTTTAAGTTCTATCGAAGTTTTTATTTAAAAAAGATGGAGGTTAGAGAGTCCTGCTGTATGGATCTGAAGCATGGACTATTTCCAAAGCGGATGAAGATATCCTTGGTCGTTTCGAGAGAAAAATTCTTCGTAAGATATTCGGTCCCGTTTGTGTTGACGGGTTTTGGATGAGACGATGAGACGAGCTTTACGAGCTGTACAGGCTGCCGCCTATTTTAATGTCTCAATCTGTCCGAATCTGAAATCTCTCATTCAGTATTACATTACAATTTCTGAAGCCATGGACCGAGCTAAAATTTACTGAGTTATTCTGATAAAAGTGTTCGGAGTTAATATTGATGTTTACATTTACTGGTAAAAGAGCCAAATTTCTGTCTTCTTAACAAAAATGCATTAACTTTGAACTTTCTGGTTCACTGGAATATCAAAACCTATCCAGCTTATAACAATAACAATTTGGGGGCTTTATTTATACTACATTCACTTTAAGAACGAGCGCTGTCAAATGTTCAAACCCTTTTAAAGCATATAGCTCTCGGATGAATTTAATTTCAATAAAAAAATACGCAAATTGACCTGCCCGCACATGTTTCAGTAGACCGCAAAATTACGTCCTCGCAAAGAGTGTGATAAGCAACCTAGAAATCGATCTTAAGCCTCTTTAATAACTTTCGTGGCTTAGCTCATTATTCCCACTTTTCTCAACCGCCCACTCCCGTTCTTCCTAATCCACTTAAATATTTGAATCTCCTCCCTGAGCTAACCAGAAATTACGTTTTTCCATTAGCATAAACCGCAAACTTGGCTAATTAAATCAAAATTAATCCAAATGAAATTTTAGCTGTGAAAAATCGAATCCACACGAGTTCGAGGAAAAAATAAAAATGAAAATATCACGCATACGCCCCAGTGTGTGCATGAACTGTTCAATTGGAAATGTCAAACACTAAATGAATTTCACCACAACTGAAATAATATCGTCATCGCTTTCGTCGTTGTCGTCGTCCTTGTGGTAATGGAATAATTGAATTGTTAGCCCATCCGCCTACTCCCGAGAGCTACTCATGTTTAATTTACTCCGAGGCCATTAAATAGGAATTTGATTCTGAAATTAGCTATTTAGTGTCTGCTGCTGTGGTTTACTAACGTAACCCACACCGTACGTCTCGCAATTCAAGCACACATTACCACATATGCTGTGTGGTTTGACAGTTTGGTAATTGATCACAATTTGGTTAGACAAACTTATCGAATCGGTTGAAGGATTTGAATTGCGATGTTCTCAGTAATTTGGAATTTCGCAGTGTGGTCTTCCTTAAGGAAATCAATTTCCACTCCATCAAACGAGACGACTGTACAAATTTGAAATCCATTTCGCTGGTAGGTCACACAAGTATATCACAGCTGGTTAATCCTGAAACGGATTCCGTTGATTTAACACGAACATAAACAAACGAATGGGTCTTAGTTTGGTTTATCAAATGTCGGGCACACCTGTTTTGAATACGTGATCCATGGGTGTGTTCGGATTTCATGGTACGTAACCCACTCATCCGCTTCCGTGGTTGTTTGTTCGCTGTTCACCGTTACCGTCACATACTCAGACTGTCGGCTTGTCGTGCTGGTTAAGAATGTGAAGTGTGCCACAATTTTGTTTCGTAAATCAATTGAAAACGACGAACATAGGATATTATGGATAAATATACAGAGATGGAGGGAGTAGTACGTGTGTCGTCTTTGGTGGGTTGAAATAATAAATCAGTTATTTTGGGAAGCGGAAGCATACAACATGTATATGACACGAGGACATTATGCGAGCTATATGTTTAGGTTCTTTTATTTATGGATGGCCATTCATGTGTCATCTTACAAGATTTACCTTTCCAGTTGATATAGATGTGAGTAAATATTTACTAACAAATCCCCAATTGGAAGGCAATACCTATAAGAAGAGTTTATTTGGGAAATTTCTTGAATTATTTGCTTAGTTGCTCGGATGGCTTTGTTTGATAGGAACTCATAGTTAAGAAAAGTACAGTTTACTTATGCAGATAAAATAAAAATAAAATATTTAAGGGGGGTTGGTTCCAATATGTGGGTTTATTTGCTCGAATTTTAGTTAAATTTTTGTTTTGTTATGACCTAAGGATAGTAGGCTTTCAGCATAAGTATTACTATTCCAAAAAGTTCAAGAGCGCACTCAAACGAGTTCAAGTTTACTAGGAAATAAGAAAAAGTTAAATGTGGCGCAGTGGCTTAGTGGTTAGTGTGTTGGATTCACAGGTTCGAGTCCGGCAAAAACCCAAACTCCAACTTAGGGTTTTTCTCCACTACACCACCTCTCGCGAACGTCTGACAAACATCCGAGAGTATAACTGTCTTGAAAGAGCTTCTCAATCGGCCATTTGGAGTCGGCATAAAATTGTAGAACCCTTCCATTTGTTCCAAAAATTAAAAACTCACTCAAAACGATTGGTTGTGAGTAGCTAGGCCTAGGGTCCCTACGGACCTGTTACGCCAACTATTTATTTTATTTATTTATTAAGAAGATGTCTTACTGCGATCTACTTTAGATGGGATTTTCAAAATTTTTAGATATGAGAGAATCTTGTGCTAAGCCAAACAAAAGTAAAATAATAAGAAAATGAATTTATAACAGCCTGTGTTCAAACAACCCTTAGAAATCTGTGTATGTCATAGCTGTCCCCAGTACGCCAATTATAAAAACACTTAATGCAATAGCTTAGGTGATGTTAGCAGGGCAGTTTGCATTATATGCAATTTCACCCAGAAGCCATTTAGGAAATTCTTTTTTGTTTCAATTGTGTTGTTCTTTTGCCCAATCTATTGTGTATCAATAAAGCTCTTAGCTGGGTTGAAAGCTGGTAATACTTGTCTGTCAGCTAATAGTATGTCTATTTCAGAGTATCCGCCGCCTCGTTCCCTTCCACACCAACATGTCCAGGAACCCAGCATACCAGTATTGAATGATGGCTTATCGCTCTTAATGCCGAGAGGCACTGACTTACAAATCTTGATTTTACCAAATTGTAGTTGATCGCCTTAAGTGTTGCTTAGCTGTCCACGCAGAGGGTAATTCCCATTGCTGGTAGTACCCTCGATAAACTCACACTGTCTGAGCTGCTTTCTTAACCCGCGTAGATCTCTGCTTGGAAAACGCTGCAGTGATTTGCCAGTCGGTGTGATCGACTGATACCTAGTTCTTCCGAGAAGACTCCTACTCCTGTTCTTTGAACCATCTGTGAAGATGGGTATACCTTTTATGACAGTACTCGATGCGAGCCAGTCCCGTCTGTATACAGACTTTAAATTTCTTGTCAAAGTGATACTTTGGTTTCTTGTAGTCCGTGAGTGTCATAAGTGCGCTCTGATCAAGTATGTGCGAGTGACCGAATGATTCGGGCTGCAAAATTTTGTTCTCTCTTAGTCTGAGAGCACCTTTGGCTGCCACGCTCTTGGTATAAGGATCGATAGGTGGTAGGTTCAGCTGTGTTTCTAGGCCTTGTTATAGATAAACCTATTATACCTATACAAGCGTTCCTCTGTACCTTGTTCAAATTCTCGGTGTAGTGTAGGACTTAGTGTTAACAGCCCTCCACCCACCAAATGACCGAGCCATATGTCAGAATTTTTCTTTCAATCGCGGTGCACATCCAGTGCACTATCTTCGGTTGTAAGTCCCACTTCTTCCCGAAAGCTTTTGTGCAGGCGTAAAAAGAATTTAGTCCCTTCTTCGTTCTTTCGTCCGTATTTTTGTTCCTGTTTAATTTGGAGTTGAATATATTACTCAGGTATTTGGCTTCGAGTGAGAGATTAAGACGAATGCATTTTAATTTTGATAGTTCTGAAAGCGCTGATTCCATAACTTCACTGATGGTGGGAAGATATTTTCTTGAGACCAGTATAACTGTGTCATCTGCGTATGCGACCACCTTTATGCCCTTGTTGACGAGTGAGAAGTTTGTTTATGGAGATGTTCCATAGGAGAGGAGATAAAAGCCCCCTCGATTTCTAAATCGAGCTGTCTCCAAGACTGCTGTTAATGATTCTGCTGTTAAGCATTTCTTTAATCCAGTTAGTCAGGTAGTGAGCCAGGCTCAGTTCCTCAAGTGAGGATATAATGGTTTTCGTGTTTAGGCACCTCTATGTCGAGAAAGTCTGCTAAAGTAAATTCTTTCAGGTTTAAGGACTTCTCAATGGTTCTTGTGACCTCATGAAGTGCTGTTTCCACAGATCTACCTTTAGCGTATGCGTGGTTGTGCTCCACAAGGAGCCATTAGTATCTAGATCTAGATTGTTCCTTACCTGCAGGTCCAATACTCTTTCTAATGTTTTCAAAAGAAAGGAAGAGAGACTTATTTGCCTGTAATCCTTCGCTTTTTAGTGACAATCCTGACTATTTTCCAGCTGTGTGGAATGAATCCTAGTTTCAGACAACCTATGAATTTCGCCTGAAGCCATGGGATTGTCGTTTCTCTCGTGCTTTGTAGCATGGCTGGTAAAATACCGTCCGGTCCCGCAGATTTGTTGGATTTGGAGGATTTTAGGGCCCATGCTATTTTAGTGCAATCCACTTCATGCAATGAAAACCCTTAATTTTCGTAAACCGACTTCAACGATCGGCAAAAAAGGCAAAAAAAAAAAGCGATTGGTTGGTAAATTATTTTTGAATGAAAGCACTTGACTTTCATATTTCTCTGAAAGGACATTTACTAATTGCCTTTTGTATCTGTCATCAACGTCAACCATCTTTCGGCCTTCACAAGGCAGTTGCGTGAGAAATACTCCAAATCCTTTAAGTGCACTGGCATTGCCTCCACTTAACAATATTAATGACTAGATCCAAATTTATTGCACCGATTCGTAGAAATTTTGGAATAGAATAAAGATCCCTTCGAACTACAAATCGATTCTCGACTAAAGCCCAGCATTAGTATACTTCCAAATTAATGGTGAAGACGCATAACACAAAACAAAAAGAACGAAAGAAACTTGAAGCATGTAAGTGCATGGACAAAAAACCCCATAGCATAATGGCATCTGAACTAGAGAATAAGAAAGGGTGCAAAAATTTATCCGCTTTTTTTTCACACACCTTCCCGAAAACCCCCGCTACTGCGACTCCGGGAGACGTACTTCTTTTTTGCTGTTCTGCTCTAATGGAAAATCGAAGTTTTGTTTTTTTGGTAATGCCACTGCTGCCATCACTGTCGCATGTGATTTTTCAATGAATTTTAGAGTTTACCCACCCCATCGACAGGCACAAGGAGAAGAGGAAAAGAAAAGATTCCCCCAAGATTTATATGCTGCGTGGGTGTTCTACGGATGTGGGCTCTAATGTAGGGACATAAAAATCGAGTAATGAATTCATATGGCAGGTACTCTGAAATGCGTTTAGCAACCGAATACCCATTCCCGCATTGAAAACCATTTGTATTGAAAACCTTTTACGTCGTGGAGTACTTCTCAAAAGAAATCCTTGATCCCGCACGCAGAACGTGTAGCTGCAATTACGTATTTATAGATGTACAAATTTATTGAATGTCATTTTCGTTTATTTAACGATTTCGCTCCTCATTTCCCCCAGTTCACACATCCTGCTAGAGCAATCCGCTTGGATTTGTCCTCTTAAGAGATCAGCCCAAGTAATTGGATCAAATGCGAAATGGAAATCGAAAATTTAGTAGCACTCCAGCGAATATCCTTTCTGGGCAAATATCGACTCGGAATTAAGCATATAAATGCCAAAGGGATTGAAAGATGATTGAGTATTGATTATCCTGTTTGTATTTGTTTCCTTAATTACCCGGTTATGGGTAATTAATTGTTTTTCTTTGGGGGGCGAGCGAATTTATCGTTTCATCTGCGAGACGTTAATGGTTGTTGTGGTGGTTAGTTTTTGCTTTTTGGTGGGAGAAATGAACGATGAAAAATGTGGCACAATAATTGCCATTCAAAAACGAAGAAGCAGACAAGAGAAAACGCTTTTGGTGTGTCGCACGGAAAAGTGGGTATTAACACTTTGCCAAGTGGAACGAATTCGCTATTGCATCCCTTAGTGCGAAAAGTTTTCTTTTGAGACAAAGTTGTAAGGAAGTAACGCCACCTTCTTGTTGAATACAAAGCTGACAGCGCTCTGATGGTCCTTTAGAAAAGTAGAGAGAAGTTAAATTGAACTGTAGTTGCCAGTGTTCCCAGGTGGAACTTTGAGTATCAGTTGCTGTAAAGTTTTTTCCCCTGCGAACGTCTCAGATAAAAAAATCCGTTTTCTTGGAAAGATTGTAAGAGCAAACAGGATCCATTATTTGCTTACAAAGTAAAAAGGCGCTCGCGACAAGACTTGAGTGCGACGGCTATAGAGCGTTTTTGTTTGGCTCAAAGGAAATTATACATTATTACAGTAAAAATCATTGCAGGATCCTGCTCCTGCATACCATTAACAATGAAATTACTCTTAAGGTGCAAGCGCTCATGGTGTTATTAGCGTTTTAATATAATTTGTGATTTTCCTGTCCGCAGCAGTAATTGCCCCTGAATCATTTATAAACAAGTTTCGAGATAATGAAAAGTGAAAGATTATGAAAATTGTAGGTACAAGAGAAAAACACTTTCCAAAAGTTTCTAATTAATTTGAATTAAAATTTCATCAACAGTGTACGTGTATGCCGTACGGGTACTTGAGAGAGGCGTTGCACAATGACTTGATGCTTCAGGTTTAGAATGTATGCACCTACCCATCGCTTAACTGCAATGTTTCTCGTCAGTCCGCCTTTACGGGGGGAGGACATTTAATTTCGTATATTGATTTTGATTGTGTTTTCAGTGCTGTGGAGCAAAAGCTTCCTCAGGAACGTCGTAGCCTATACCTTCCAAAAAAGCATGATGTTGGGTGTGTAAATTTCCTACACAACAGGAGAGATATGGTACTCGGCTAGGGATAAAGGTAAACGAAGGTATTGTTCTCTTCACACATCACTTGTCTTTCAGTGTTGGAGTATGCTTTTCTTAGGTGAAAATTTATGGAAATTTTCTTGACACGGAGAAGAATTCACCTTCCTTCATAATGAGTGACGTATTAGCACAGATAGAATGTATCCTTGTAAACAGAAAAGGTATGGTAAATTAGTTTTCCCATTTTTTAAGCAGACTTCTCGCTATAGTTTCAAACGACTGAATATGTCAGAAACACTCACTGAGGATAATTATTGGAAGCCTTGCTAAATAACAGCACTTAATTGCCGAATCTACGAAGTTTTAAAAACACATCTGCACTGACTCATTTGTCAAGTGGGTTGTGTGATTAAAAACCCAAAGTTCTATTAGTGTCACTGCACGTCTACGCTCTTTATGCCCGGCTAGTTAATTTCCCATTTGATGCAGCTCGAAATTGAATTTTGTGGATATTAGCTTTGTCCAAAGCAGAAAACACACACACGTAGCTGGGCTGACATTTCTCTCTCTTTTACCACAACGCAATGCGGTACACACGGTCGCTACCAGTTCCATCCGACTGACCATGACGTTGACACGTAGGGGACTTTCTGTTTTAGATAAACACAAACCAAGAACCCCAGCAAGTCATAAAGCTAAAAACAGGAGACCAAATTTCATTTCAACGTAGGTACGTACTGACTGTTGGGGTCATCACAGCGATGGCAACAGGGAGTGGCTTCATCCTGTCACAGATTTTTCGAATCATACCTGGGTTTTCATTTAAATAACCCCACAAAGTGCATCACTCTGCAGGGCATTCGTATGGATTTCATGCTCCAGAATTCGGGATTCCTGTTGAAATGCGAACGCTCCCGTGTAAATGACATTTTGCGGTGATGAGCCAGGCAAAGTGGTCATTCGTTTTCATAAAATTAGACTTTTCAAATTCTAATTCAGAGTTTACATTTACGAAAATGTACAATTACAGTGTGGCGAGCGGTACTACCGATTCCTCAGAATTTTGGCAACAATAAGAAGCCATAAATTAGGACTTAACTCGATTTAGGTTAAATTATCCATGCTGTAAGGATCTCTTTCAATTGAATGCAAAGAATGCCTCTGGAATAAGCATTTCCTCACAGGAAATAGCCTCCCAAGTTTTGTAAGAAAGAAAAGTTTTGAAATGTCAATTTGGGTGTACTTTTTGCTGAATTATTTACAAACTCATTTTCCGTTTCAAGACAAAATGCCGATTTTATTAAATCAACTAGTTTTTGTTATTCTTTTCCTTTTGTACACGAAGTTGATTTATATTTCCAAGTAAAATCAACTCTGACTTTGATTTGTGCTGACTCTGACTGTTGATGTGATTGCATTAAATATTTCAGACAACTACAGTGAGTGTGCTAAGAAATTCGTTTGAATTAGAAAACATTTTACTTAGTGCTAAAATTACTTTATGCTTTCAACTGTTGCAGACATGAAC
Organism: Cheilosia vernalis; assembly: GCA_949126925.1. Classification (NCBI taxonomy): domain Eukaryota; kingdom Metazoa; phylum Arthropoda; class Insecta; order Diptera; family Syrphidae; genus Cheilosia; species Cheilosia vernalis. Next base: position 14,311,504 of record OX421362.1, read on the forward strand.
AGGCTCTTTTTTTAGCAGAACCATACATTTTCGTTTTCGCGAATTTGCGAGGTTTCAGAATTTCAAACTTACCCTGAATTTGCATTTAATGCATCAATATAGATTGAAAATTAAGAAAATAAAGTTAGCCATATATGGATGCGCAAATGGAAATGTGTACTTGATTTAGAATATTTGCTTTAAACATTTTACAAAATTTGGGTGGCTAAATAAATAAGCAAAGCTTTGTTGAATGATTCCTACAATTCGAAGGACAAAATGTTAGCACTTGGCCACAGTTAGGTCTGTTGACTTAATTTTCAGAGCCAAGAACTAAGTGTCTGTCGAAGTGTAAATGTCGAACGAAAAACAATCGGTGACAAATTTACTCACAAAGCGAGTGAATATACAACTTCTGATTCACCTTTTTGCATTTCCCGGGAAACACTTCTCTGATCTATGAGGGGAATCACTCGTTACTATTTATTTTGATGTTTTTTTCCATTATTTTTAATTTTTGATGAGAATGTGTATAGATATACAGAAGTTATCGATTTATATCGCTAGGTTTGATTTAAACCAAGTAGCGAATAATTTAACCTATTCTGGCAAACACGTCTCTATCTCGGTCGATGTTGGAATAGCAGTTTATTCTATCTCCATGTAAATAAAAAAATATTCAGGTTAAATAAAGAAAGTTAAATTAAATGAATACAAAATAAAGTCAATTTCAGATTTAAGTAGATTAAATGCACATTATAAAAGTTAATGTGTTTTAGACACAAAATATTTCCCAACACAATTGTTAAGAAATATTCGCCTAATTGGATTATAAGACCGATTTTTAGAGCTTCGATCTCAGCAAAGCAAAGTAAAGTAGGATTTTTAGCAAGCAATTACAACAACTACGCTTTACTTGACACTTCGAGACTCGCAATAGTTGGTGCAATTAACTGCTGAAAATCCTACTTTTCTAAGCTTAGATCGAAGCTAAAAAAACACGCCTAGTCATTTTAAATGAACATATCAAATGAACATCGCAAGTCTCGAGAAAATATCCGAAAGTGAAAAGTAATTTGGTAGCACTTTTATTTGTTTCGAAAGTCTTAGGTAGCGTAGAACCATTATGCCAAAGGAAATTCGAATAGAAAGCTCACTAACCATGATTTAAACTTCAGAAATGACGCACAATACAAAAATAACGATACTCGAAGATCGATCTCTTTATGGCCAAACACATTGGCCGCTTTCCACTGCCCGCTAGTTTTCTAGCACAAAATATCCCAGATGAAGGAACGCTCGCGCAGCGGCAGCGGCAAAGTGACATTTGACTTGTTGGCATCAAAAACATATGACTTTCCTTCATAAATAATTTCGTGTCGCATAATTATTTCCAAACTACATTTAAAAAGAAATGGTACATGTTATAGAAACCATAATAATATCGGAATTGCTATTTTACTTACCTTATTACCAATTTTATTACAATTGCAGCTCTGCTTCGTATTTTATTTTTTATTTTGTAGACGTTTGAATGATTTCCTTTGACAGCTGTTTTTTTTTCTCCCAAAGCAGCGGGTAGTTTTGCACAAAAAATGGTGCTAGACGACTAGAGCAAATATGGTAAAATGTCAATTTTTTTAGATGGAGTTTGACATGCCACTGCTCATCTAGCGGACAGTGGAACGCGGCAATTGAAATGGCACTATACCTACGGTGACCATATTTTCAAGAGCGAAACCCGGGACAAACAAAAATATATAACAGCACACAAATGGCCAAAAATAACAAGCAAAATCGTATGGATGTATTATTTTTGTAGTAGAATAATCCCTTATAATTATTAAGGGGCTATTTGATGCACTTTATTAGTGATCATGAAATGGTTAATTTTTTTTAAAAAGATAATAAAATATCACAAAAAAAATATATGAAAATACGGGACAAATACGGGACTAAAATAGGAATACGGGACATTTGTATGTCCCGTATTTCTAAAAAGAAAAACAGGGACAGGCTTTTGAAATACGGGACTGTCCCGGGAAATACGGGACGTATGGTCACCGTAACTATACCAGTAAGCAAATTTCAATTGTTTTCGCCATCTGACTGACTTGTCAATTCTGATCGCTTCTTACATCATTCCTTACATAATTCTGCAAATAATTTAAACCACTCAATTAGCATGTAAATGATGCGCTTAACTAAATTGAGAAAATTCACCTTCAAAACATATAGGTCAGATCGAAACGAAAGACCACCGTGTAAATTCAGTCCGAAACACATCACGTAAATGCCTCTTGTATCACTGCACACGGATAAATTACCCATGACCAGATTTGCTTGATCCTTTCTGCACCACTAACCTAACCTTAATGTCTTCTGCCTTGGTATCAGTCACGGTGACTATTCCTTCATGTATTCGCTTTTCTATTCAACCCGTTTTCGGATACGGATATCACACGTGTTCATGACCTACGCTGTAGACGGAGCAATATTAAATTTGATTCTGAAAATAAATTAAACTATAATCCACAACTAAATCACTTCAGAAGCGGTCACGATGATTCATATTGTATAACTATTATATTAAAGGAAACACACCCAATTCGACATTCGAGTTGTGAGCACCGAGAAATGGTTGTATTAACCGCTCATCCCCTTCAAATTCTAGACAATATACGTGGTGTAGATGTTTTTGGGTTAGAGATTTGTTTTGTGGTTTTGTGAAGTTTATGTGTTGACACAAGGGATCGGTTACTCAAACCGTAATTGGATTTCAGTTTAAACACGTTGAATAATTGGTATTCAGTATCGATTTAATTAATGAAACTATGAATATTTCATAGGGCGAATCATTGCCAGCTCGAATACTTGATGAAAGTTGGTAGGTACCTACTCTTTGAATTATTTATTGAAAGTAAACTTAATTGCCGAGTCAAAAAAGGGTACATTTTTTTCGTTTGTTTACATAACAGAAGGCAAATGGAAGAAGAAATTTATTGTAAATATCAATTTGACTTCATGTTGTACAGTTTGACACCAATAAAACAAAACCTGTCAAAAGTCAGCTAGATATCATCTCAAATGGATTCAATGGCAGCATTGATTGATAGATGATTAAATGGATTACAACCAACAAAAGAGGAGACGGCAGTTCGTCAAGAATTTCAGGGTTTAAATTATAATTTCTCATGCGAAATAAATATATTTTTGGAGTGAAACGAAGCACAAACAAAACCAAATCTTATACATATTTCAAAACAGGTTAGCGACAGGCATCTATAGCGGTTAAGGAACTAGGTCTCTGATAATGACGAAGAGGGGGCGATTAGGAAATGACGGCAGATCGTATTCTGTCGGAAATTTCTGGTATGAAGCAAATACAGCATTAGTGGATGTATAGTATCGACAAAATATTGTAAAAATGGGTATGAGTATGGTTAATATTTAGAATACGAATAACGTGTTTGATATATTGCGAGAATAAACTGACTAGACTGTGAACAAGCGAATAATTCCTAAATCCTATTGTGAACTGTACAGTAGATATTCTCAAAACTATGCTCATTGAAATGAACACCTTTTCGGAAGGAGGGAATGTAACCAGGAAGGACTTCACATTTTGAAACAGAAACAGATGAACATCGAAGAAGCAAGGTAATTCAATCACAGATCAATAATCGTGTATCAATGTCCTTGCTATGCATAAATTGTTACTCGCGATATTTGTACCCAGCTGCATCAAATATCTGAAAACAATATTCGCCATGCTCAAATAGGTACTCGTATTAGTATCATGAAAGAGAAGAAAAAAAAAAATTCCACTTGTTCTCAGAGGTCCTCTGAAACTGCAGAAATAAATGGACTCTTGCAACCACAGTAATCCTATTACCGTTAAGAACTCACAGAGTTTGTTTTTTTAAAGAACATTTAGACGTCGTCTCTCTCCTCACTATACACTCTTCCATTTGCATGCATGATACAAGGATGGAACACTAAACTAATTGAAAAGAGGATTTGGGATAGTAGAGAATCACAAAAAAAGACTATGAATGCAAGAAATTTATACATAAACCGCAACCGGGAACGGGATTGATACTCGTACATGTCATCGATGTAAATATTTGGCAGACATCAGTACGAGTAATCGGTTGCATGGTTTTCTTGCACCGACACCCTATTCCATTTAATATTATTTTTATCGATTGTATCCAACTCCCTAATTGGCTTGATTTCTATTTTTCTCTCCGCTAGGAAGAACGTCACCCAACTTCCAAGCATAGTTTTCCCATCAAAATCACATTTTCGTCAAATAGAATGGATTCCCCGAAATCCTCATACATATTTGACGCTACAAACAAAAAATTTCGAACATACTTTCGACGACGCGACGTAATGCGGTGTGGGTAGACTGACTGTTGTAGTTGCTCGATGTTGCTACCGGTTACAGACAAGGACATGGCTTCAGGCGTGGAGGGCGCATCCGGCAAATTCAATTTTACGCAAACTGAACAAATTCCTAATAGTAAAGCATCTGTATGTTTTACTGTGTGTGTTAATCTTCTGAAAGAGTGTATTGCGGCAACATATTATCCATACCGGAGATTAAAGTCGTTGGCAATTATGCGGTTTAAAATCGTAAATAGCAGTGCATACTGGCGTTGGGGAGATTTAATGGGAACATTGCTGTAGAAAGGAATGAAAGTAGTACATAACAGCAGCTTTGGATAGTTCGTTGTGTATTTTGAAACTAGACAGACTTTGTCCGTCAAACGAAACCCAGTCGAAGGTGGACATATTTTTGTGGATAATTTAATTTTGTATGAAGTTTCTAGACAATTGTCAGATTAAATAAATCGGTTTCTTCGTCCTTCGTTTTCACTAGTTTATATTAGTGCAGTATTTTACCTCTTGTTCATAAAGCCCTGCACGATTTTTTATATTGACAGTACTTCTCGGATTTCATATACCAATTTTTCGCCTCTAATTTCTGCACAGAAATAAGCTAACCAGCTTTCAGAGCAATTAAAGTCCTGTTCGTTTACGACGACCTGTGTATTTTTTCGCCCTCTTACTGCTCTGTCAATTTGCAATAAGTACCTATATTTAATCGTTTTATGCGAGCATAACAAACTCGAATCCCGCCAATGGCATTCACAATTTGGCGCGCAATTTGAAAACAGTTCCATAAAGATCAAGATAAAACTTTTATCTGGTTGTAATTAGATGCTACGTGGCGAAATGTAAACAGTAAACACTCCCATGTGTCCTTGTTCCCAATTAATGAGCTGCACTGTTTGTACCATATACACATTGTTTCCATTAAAGAAATTTCACATAAAGTACGAACCAATAAAGTCGCACACATTTAAAAATCCGCCACGCATTGCATGGCGTATTTTTGTTTAATCCTTTTGCACTTACACCTTTTGACATGTTTCCCAGTGATGGTAAGCTGATTAAATAACCTCCTTTTGTAAAAGCTTCATTAAGTTGCCACCCATAATGATCCCCACGAAGGATACTGAAAACACTTTTTGATTCTTTAACAGCGACCGAGGTAGCCGACAAAAAAAAAATTTGCATGGCCCAATAAATTGGGTTGGAATTTGGCGCATGAAATATTCTGTGATAAAAAGGAAAAATCAATTCTTCGCTCTACAATTGGACACGATGAATCCTTAAAATCGCATTATATTGGCAGGAAATTATTTCTGGATACACCGACCATTCAATGGGTTATGTCCTGTTTGAGCTTCTCAGATTGTATTCAGTCGGCAGGGGTGGGGGAAGGAAAGTAAAAACCACTGCGTACATATGACTTCTGCACAACAAGGGTCAGTTGTTTGGTTTTTGCCATAAATGATGTGAGGGTGTAAATTTATTTGCTGAATAACCAATTTGTTAGTGTTTACTTAAGAAATACAGGCAAAGGGTGCGAATGGATGTCTGAATAATTGAATAAATAATTGCGATTTCAATTGTGGATGAGGGGAGGGGAGCGGAGGTGTTTTTCTGAAACCCCCTACCAAGTGATTCATCACTTTTTTGATCAAAATGATAAATGGGGGTAGGATTCATGTGATTTGTCTGAAATTGGGCATACTGCTTGAATGATGAGAAATAGTTCGAATTTACTCAGCGCAAAACTTTCATCATTCAACTTGGGTATTTGATTTACTTTGACGTTTGCTGGTGGTCTGTAATGTATTAAAATCGGAATCAGAAGTCGATTTATTTAGATCATTATATTAATACGTGAACATCCAAGCTTTCCGTACGCTTTTTTGGCATTTAATGTGAAATGAGGAGAATGAAACTTATCTTATTTGAAAGGTGCTGTGCCATAGATGTGCACAAACACAAAATCGTGGGTATATGTCGCCATTAAGACTGGTAAAATTAAGTTAAGACTTCCCCATACAAAACAGGTACTAAAAGGATTTTGGTGACAATCAAGTTTTCGCCGTCATGTTTCCATAGTAACGTATTTAATCAACTTAGATTAGAACCTGTCGGAGAGAATCATTAACCCATAAAGGTATGCAATTTACCTGCCCCTAAAATTAAGCAATAATTGTAAAAAATTTATTTAGGGGAATTATTTATTATTTGTCACCACCATATTACCATAGTAACGTACCTATTTAAATATAGATCATCTTAGATTAGAGTCTGTTTCCGATGGAGCAGCTCATTTACGTTTTTTAACTTTCTCCACTACGTAGTAAGATAAAGGTTTTCGTACAAAATTTCGAACTCAAGATATTAATCAATTCTGATATTGCGATGATAGACGAACTCAAAAAAGTGGGTCGCAAAATTCTGTCCGGTCTGTTCGTCTTTCGGTCTGTCCGTCCTTCCACAGTCCTACATCCTAAACGGCTTCCCGGATTACGTTCAAACCTCGGATTTGGAGGTTTTGGGCTTACAGTTCGGGAGGGTTTTATTTTTGAAAGGTAACCTCAATATTAATGGTACTTCCCATATAATATTTTCGTACCAGTTTGATTTGATTGAAAACGGCTCTAACGATTTCAACCAAAATTGATATTTAAGCTTAAGTAGGTGCAGTTACCATGACTGCGTACCCAGTTTTTGGTTAAAAATTCGAACAACGGTACTTTTGAAATTTCGACATATCTCGAAAACGCTCTATACGATTGTAACAAAAATTATTTTCTAAGGAAATGTGGTCATTTATAACTTAATAGCAAACTCAGTTCTTCTCTATATTATCGTACAATGAGCGGCGTTGGGCACTTTTAGATGGGAAGAAATTAATGAATTCGCGTTTCCTTTATGTAAAACGACACCGCGTCATCGTCACCGAAAAACCGACACCCGATGGCGCTGTTGTCCATTTTCTGAGAAACTCAACCGATCTCAATGAAACTTTGTATGTGAGCATGGTTGGATGCAGCTAGAAAGATAGAGTAGTATGGGACCCGATAGGTGACGCTGTTGTCGATTTTTTTTTTTTTAGAAACTCAACCGATCTCAATGAAACTTTGTTTGTGTGCATGGTTGTATGCAGCTAGAAAGATAGGATAGTTTTTGACCCGATAGGTGGCGCTGTTGTGCATTTTCCGAGAAACTCAGCCGATCTCAATGAAACTTTGTATGTGAGCATGGTTGTATGCAGCTAGAAAGATAGGATATCTCATTTACAAATTAAATGGAAATTGTAATATGTATGTATAATTTTTGTAGATGAAAATTCATAAATTTCATTGGTATTCATTTCAAAGAATACCAATTAATTATTAAATTCAATATTTCATGTATGTATTTGTAAATGTACGTTTTAAGCAATAGATTGCAATATTTTTATGTAAAATAATATGCATTATTTTTCATGTAGGTACAATGGCGCTTTAAATAAAAGTGAAAATTGTTATATAAGATTTGTAGTAGTAATTTATAATAATCAATAAAGAAACACTTCATTTATAAACATACTCAGAAATAAGGGATTCTATTTCCATATGGACACTCTTAACGAGAAAGTTTCGTTCGACCCAGTCGTGCACTTTATTTTTCCATGTAACTATTATAGATGTCGCTCTTTTCTTTTCGTTTATAAAAAACATAAATAAATAACGAGAATAACAGTAGTACCTACGTTTATTAGTATACGTACTTATAAAAGGTATGGTCGATTTTCGACCACAAGCGATACTAGTATACTGAAATCCCCAACTCTCCAAATTGTGTGGAAATCTTCCAGTTTGCTTTATGCCTGAACTTCGTTTCGTTATCGTGTTGATAGTTATCGATATCAATTTCCATATAGTAATTCAAGCACAAATCGGGGTTTTCACTCTACTTTTGCATCAGTAAATTATTGAAACAATTGAAATTCAATTAATTATTACATTAAACAATAAATTTTGTTACAAAATTAAATTTTAATTTCGTTATGGAGGTATCAAGCCAGCACAACGTTCTGGTTCTCGGCACGGTTGCCACTTCAAAATAAGGTTTGTGTCGAAAATTGAAAATTAAAACTACCAACTTTAACTAAAAATTACCAAAATCATTTATCTCCAAAATATTTGTAAACACAGAACAAACAGATAAAAAAAAAGAATTTAAAGTTATATAAAAATTGAAGTCGATTTCCTTTTTCTATTTCGTAAAAAAATTGACTTAACTGATTTCAATTATTTTTATTTATAAACATTTTTATTTTAAGGAAGTGATGCTTTAGTTTTGACACAAATGTGAGCCATTGCTCTTTGGCTCAGAGCATTGACCCAAAGCTAACACACTTGAGGCAAATTACCCAAGTGGGTACTTCTGTACAACGCTGAACCGTGGTTCTCGGTCACAAGAATTAATGCTCTTCTTTTTTCTTCTTTATAGTCAACTGAACAAGAGCTGCCGAAAGTACCACAATAGGAGTATTGTGCCTACTCCTTTTTCGTCTGCCGTTCTCCGGTACTCTCCAACGACAAATTGTACTTAAACTTCTAATTTCGGATTGAACTATTTTTACTATACCTTGACATTTGTCTACCTAGCAAAATGCAAAACAAATTTTACTTTCTGTATATAACATTAGCATTTTTTAGTCTTTGATTATGTAGGTACATTTGCGTCGAACAAAATCTTGCGGATAATGGAAATCATTTTCACTGACAAACGCTTATTTTGACACTGAAAATCAAAAGTCAATGGCTAAATAATAATAAACACCAGATTAGACGCACTCTACCAAAACAAAAACGGGGCGGCACAGGTTTCCAACATCCAAACCGTCAAATTTGAAAATGCGCTTCGCTAGAAATATACTTCTCGATTTTCGTTACTTCCCAAAAATGTTCTATTATAGTTGCAATACTCCCCAACGAAATTATGAAACGTCAGCTCTGCCCTGAACAGCATAGACTTGGACGTGTTCTTAGAGTCAACTGCAGTTCATTGGGAAGTGTTCTGAACGCGCTTTCTTTTATTTAGCGCTATTCTTCATTGACTTGACATTGGACGCAATCTATCCACTACAATTATAATTATAATTTCTAAAATATTTCGCCACCTTTATTTGTAATAATGTACATATGTACGAAGAGCGTACAGTTCTTGAAATATTCTTCGTATTTATATCCCGGAAATAATGGCTGTCAAACACAGGAGACACCACCTCTTTAGCAACCGTCAACATTCTCAAAATAAAATAAATAAAACACAAGAAAATCTCAACAAGATAAACTCGTGATGTCAATCCTGGAATTTACCCCCTCCTACTCATGGCGTTACATGAAAACAAATATATTTTGCCAAAATTAATTAGACCCACGGCAGTGACTTTAAAAAGGAAAAGTAATAATTTTCGTTAGTGTGAAATCCATGCAACAATATAGGGTCGTCCATACGTATAAAAAATCGTGAAGGCATCCATGCGTATATATCGCTAGATTGCATTCAATAATTTTATATAATTGGATGCAGCAAGGCCAAGTTTATTTTTTTCTGGTATTTACCACTTATATATTATTGAAAGCAGTCCCATGAAAAAGTTTTGCACTATCACTCGATTGATTGAATATTTAATTAAAAGGTCGTCTAACTTTTAATTAAATTGAAGGAAACTGTTTCCATTTCAATTAATCAATAGAGGCTGGAGGTCGAAAGAAGGACTGGGTTAAATATCAAGTGATAAAGTGTCTGTGGAGGATAGGTAATATTCGCCTGTTCTTGATAAGGACTGAAATGGAAATCACGGAGTTTATTAAAAACGGTTTTGGTAGTTCACTGACACTGGACTCTTTCTTTAGGTGGTTGTTTTTCAAGTTTTGTAGGGGTTTTAGTATCAGACAATACGTTTAGTTTTATAGCACCGCAGGTTTTCCGTAATCAAAACAGCTCCACTTTGTGTAAAGTCACAATTGGCCTGTTTTTTTGAGCTTCGATCTCAGAAAAGCAAAGCAAAGTAGGATTTTCGGCAGTTAATTGCACCAACTATTGCGAGTCTCGAAGTGTCAAGTATAGCGTAGTTGTTGGAATTGCGTGCTGAAGATCCTACTATACTTTGCTTTGCTGAGATAGAAGCTCAAAAAAACACGGCTTATAACAACGTATTCAAACAAATTGAAAATAAGAAATGAAACTCAATTTATCAACTCGTTGTTCACAAAGCCTTTTCTTCATTGAATTCCTAAGCCAAATCACCTTCGCGGAAATTCTCTTCTCATGGTTCTACACCTGCCATAATATTTATGAGCAACCCCAAGACGTGCAATCAAATAACATCGTCAACAACAAATCTCCTTACGGCTTTGGCCAACAAATAGAAAAAAAGCAACAAGCTGTTTCTTCCGATGAAAGGAGGAAATAAAACACATGAAAGCTTGCAGGTAAAAGAGGACAAGTTTTCTCTCTCTCTTTTTTTTTTCATTTAAGCTGCAACTGCAAGTTTTTGCATTTCTTCCTTCTCAGTTAAACGATGCTTCGCCATTATTTTGTATACCTTTCTCTTTGCTGATCATGCTTATGTTTAACACCAAGCGCAATTCTTTCTAAACGAAAAAGGACACTTAGCTGGAGATAATCTTACCCATGTAGCGCAGATATACTTAACAAGGAGAATCATGAATATGAAGTTATTTTTTCCAGTTTTCCTGTTTCGTCACTTTCCTCGGAAAAATTCCCTCTTAGGAGGTTTTCTTAAAGATGGTAGAAAAGGAGGATAATAATTCCATTTGGGTTGGAATTGAATTACAGGTATTATCTTCAGTCGCGTTATTTGTTTTGAAATAAATTATGGAATAAGCCAGGCAACAACTTTGTTTCAAAACGCTTTGAAAAACTTTGTTAGTTTGTTGGGTGTGAGAATTTAAACGGGCTTATGAATAAATTGAGAAGTTTAATTTATACAAGCTTATGCAATCTTTCGAAAGATGCATTGTTTGGCAAATGCTACGGATAATTTCCTAGCGGTATTGACTATTTGGCAATCAAAGCCTTCATTAAGGCGCCAAGGGACAAAGAACAGAAATAGGAATAGAAACTGAAACAGAACAGAACGTTTTTTCGTTCTATAGCATATTCTGGTTCTGTTTATGTTGTTAGCTCAGCTACACGAAACTGAAACAGAAACGGACCCATAAAAACATGCCTGCCGCCTATTCTATTAAATTGTGTCTCGCTTGATTACATTTTTGCTTTGACTTTGAATGAAAAAATGGAACAGATTTTGGGAGTTCCAGTTTCTGTTCTTTGTCACTTGGTGGATTAAGAGGTTTCACAAGGCGCCAAAATTGCGTCAGAAAAATGTTTCCCTACGAAAACAAATACAACAAATCAACCACCACTGATTGGATTCCATCAGAAAAAAAAAATCCTGATAGATGGAACAGTAAAGAAATGAAATACTTCAGTGGAATGATCTGGGTTTTTGTTGTGGAATTGACTGAGAAGTGGATCGGAAAAAGTTTTTCGTACGGAAAAATGTATAAATTATTTTTCTAGAAAATTTAAAGATCATTTGATAATATTTTTTTGATAGACTAACTTTATAATTCATAAGCAACATTTTAAGACCAAGATTGAGTTCAACCATTAGGATTAAGTGGTCTAAAAAAGCAAAAGAAAATTTTTACGGTTGCATTTTACGTATGGCTATAACTAGGGCCTTAGCATCGACTGGCTGTCATTTTAAAAATAGGAGCACAAAATCAAATCCGCATGTCTTACAGTAGGTAAACACTTCTATTTCTGTTGTGACACCACAGAACAGTTTATTTGAATTCCTTAAAGCACAGCTGTTCATTGTTAGCAACATATTGAATCCACCCCAAGTAAGGTGTGATGTTCGTATGTACACCTTCAAGTTCAGCACATCTATTTCCATAACTAATAACACCGATTAGAAACTGTCTGGCCTGTTGAAGATACACCGGACCACCGGAATCGAACTGGCATGCATCCTTTTCTGGTGCATATGTGCAAAAGTTCGTCGCCTCCAATTCATTGTAATTAAACTGACACTCGTAGTTCGGTACAACAAAAACGTTGACTTTCTGTAGGACATCCGATTGCGAACCCCTATATTCGGTCGCACCCCAGCCGGCTAAGGTGACTTCCTTACCTATAAATTGGTGTCCCCTACAATACAGATTTGATACAAAATTTTGCCACTATCAGAACTAATAGAGAACTACACACTCTTGCATTCGGGGCAGGCAGGCTGGTCCAACAGCATATGAGAACTCCATATCAACCGTAGTTTGCAATAGGGCTATGTCGTTTCTTCCATCTATCGTATCTGGGGGCATATGGATATTTGCAATGCGATAAGTTCTTCCTGAAAATGAGTTATTCGCCAAAAAAATAAGGAAGCTGATTGTTGATTTGAAGTGATATACCTACCAATACTTCCGGTTCGATTTACAAATCCAACAGCAATTGCAAAAGTGTCCACATTCTCGTTTTCAACACAGTGCTTCGCAGTAACAATAAGCCGATTGCTGACTGTAAATAAATTCATTTTGTTTATTTTTGGAGAAAGTGCTACTACTGCATTTACTTACTGATAGTTCCACCACAAAATATATCCCTCTCACTATATCTTATCAAACCAGCAATTGAGGGAAATTCACCGACCTCAGCGTCACTACCTGAGACGATTCTAGTACTTCTAGACCATCCACATTCACAAGATGGCTCTGCTGGGAGGACTGATAATTTACACAAGAAACGTCCCTCACTTGTAGTTGCCGCTTGAGTCGATTCATAGCCAAACGCCATACTATTGGCATTTGATGCTAGATTCGCTTGGCCGTGTCCACAGAAGGTATACGAATCGTTTCTCATGTTTAGGTCTCCATCTTTGGAGATTAACAGTGTCATGTCACATGTTCCATCATCGTTCTAAAAAGGCAGCAGAGCTGTAGATCGGGCTATTGCATGGACAAAAGTTTGTGAACTTAAGTTACTTAAAATATTTATTTTTGTATAGATCTCTTAAAATAGGTAGCAGACTCTGAAGAAAATGCCCCTTAAAAAAGGGCGTGGTACTCCCAGAAATAGAAACTACAATATTTGAAAAAATTCCAGGTCCCTTTGGATAATAATATACCATAATTCCTGCTATAATAGGTGTGCTCTTTTGAGCTTCGATCTCAGCGAAGCAAAGTTAAGTAGGATTTTCAGCACGCAATTACGACAACTATTTCGAGTCTCGAAGTTTTACGAAGAGCGCAGTTGTGCGATTTGCATGCGACTCTGATTATACCCAACAAACATTAAGTCCTTGGATAAAAATGTTAAATAAATCACTTACCTCGTCTATATCAATGTTACATTCGGCAACGATTTTATGGTCCTGTGGCACTACAAGTTTCTGGCGACACATATTTATGTTGTCCTTTTGCGGGTAGTTAGTTGAATAATAATAGTAAGTCCCTGGTTCCTGTTCAACAACATCCGTGCATAATTGATATGAAAGTCTTGCAAACCCGAGCAACAAAAGGAATCCTTAAAGGGAAATGAATTGCAACGATTTTAAGAGTTTCTTATCTACTAACCAATATTTTTTTTCGTCGACATGTTCACTTGCAAAACTCTACCGCTGCAATGTTGCTCACGCTCTTCGGAAATAAGTGTTAAAAATACTAACGATTTCAGTCAAACGCTAAGTATTACTCAGCACGACAACATTAGTAGTGGGTGTTAACAAGTTGCACTTTCAACACATGTCACATTTAATTAAAATATTAAATTATTCTGAGCAACAATTACTTCGTATTACTATAATTATAGTAATAATAAACTGTGTATAATATTGGTAAACTGACAAGTACTATACTAGTAATTATTATTTAAGACCTTATAGCAAAGGGTCAATTTTAAATTCTGTACATTTTTTATTTTGTACACAGAGCGATGTAATTTTGTGACTTAAAAAAACTTTTCTGTCGTCTGGGGTAAAAATAAGTCGTCATAGCCGGTGGATGTAAGATGTTGTTCAAGTCAGGTTTAAGCACTAGTGTAGTGGTTTGACGCGAAATTACCAACATATTTCAATAAATTTTGGGTTTTGTGAAAAATTTAAATATAGCAAGACTAGGTCGTACGAAACGTGCCCAATCACTTAATCACTTCCTCAAAACAATGTTAAAAATTATAGCGCGTTTTGGTGCTGATATATACATAAATGTAGTTTAGAAGTACATCAAAAATGCGTTCATTATCATGGATTTTTTTTAGTAAATTTTTAGTAAACTTTTCATAAAAGAAAAATATGCGAAGTAATTAAAAATCAAAATTAAGTCACAATATTTTAAAACGATTGTGAAAACTCTAACTAGTATAGAAGTAGATCAATAATTCGTTCCTTATTACATATAGTTTTTTTTATTATTTGTTAGTCAATGAATATTAGTGAAAAATTTAGTATATTGCAAGAATGGGTCGTACGAAACGTTCCCTATTACTTATAATCACTTTCGTTCTTCCGGTTATAAGAAACGTTAAAACGAGGGTCAAAATTGTAACTAGTTTTGGTGCTGATATAAAGGTTTTTATTTAAAGGAATAAATGGAATAAAACAAATATGAATTTTTTAAATTTACATGAAATTTACTTTCGAAGGATAATCTTCTGACATTATAATTTAAAAATGATTTCTGGCATATGATGAACGCAAAAGTCAGTAATCATGGCTCCATAGCGGTCGCAATAGAATGAAACGTTCTGGCCAGCATAGTTTTTAAAGAAGTACGGACCAATTATTCCACCAACCCATAAAGCACACCAAACAGTAAGTTTCAGCGTTGCAGCTGAAAAATTTCAAAAAGGGGAAGAAAAAGGGGGCCACCACATAAAATACTAATAAAAAAAAGAGAAAACAACTGAAAAAAGGGCCATTTTGATAATTTTTCAAAAAGTGAGCCTCCAACGGCAACCCTGGTCAGTTTTTGTGGATGTAACGGTGTCTCAACATACACTTCAAGATTATCATCACAGTTTTGTTTTTTGACGTATCCATTCAACCAAAAGTGAGCTTCATCGCTAAACAAAATTCGCGTATGAAAATTGACGCGCGAAATGTATTTCGAACAGAACCATGATTTTCAAAATAAATTTGCACAATTTGGAAGCGTTGTTCAGGCGTCAGTCTATTCATGTTGAAATGCCAAACCAAACTAAAAATAAATAACTTGACAGCTGACAAAATGGCCGCCAGTTAAAGCAGTGTTGCCAACTTAAAGTTCTATACCTCTAAAAAAAACACCCTTTAGCATAGAAGTACCTACATCAATAATGCGTTATTTCAACTTTCTATAAAATACAAATAATTATGCCCCGTAATTTAAAAAAAAGTTTATCTAAGTCACATTTTTTTTAAAATTGTAACTACATACATAACATAGTTTAGAAGCACATCAATAATACCTACGGTCATTAGAATAGTTTTCTTTTTTAATAATTTGTTAGTCAACTTACTATTTAAATAAAAACTAGCTGACCCCAGACTGCCTTGCTAGGCGTTAAAACTAAAAAAAATTCAAAATATTTGGCTTTGTTGAGTCGAGGAGCTTCGATAAATGTTTAGGGACGAAATTTTCGAAGCTTCAAAACGAATTTTCCACCCTTACATCAAATGCGATAAAATGCAAAATTTTGTCGAAAAAAACAATTGCACACAAAATTTTCAACTTTTCCATACAAAAAATCAATTTTCGATTTTTTCCAATTTCCCGACATTTCCGGATGATTTTTCCAAAATTTTCTTCCGTAAAGACCTTCTCCTTATAATAACGAACCGCTGAAAAAAAAAATGTAAGCCAAATCGGCCCAGCCGTTCTCAATTGATGAATTATCACACATTTTTTACACCATTTTTATATATATAGATTTTTGTAAGATATGCATCGTGGCAAAACAAAACAAATTAAAGTCACAATTTTTTAAGTGTGTTGTATGAGAGTTCCAGCAAATGTGATCGGCTTATTTCCTCAGATGCAACCAGTATTAAGGAAAATTAAACGTTTTCTTGAAGCCTTTTTAAAAAAATTCATGAGAACGTTTTGTATTTGTCAAAAGCCGATAAACCCCATGGAATGTTTAAAGAAAAAAGAATCTTCGGGGTTTAAGCTCAAAAATCAAAGAATGACATAACTAGGAAATTTGGAGCGTTTGTCAACATTGCAGCTCAACAGAAATGGTCTACTTACCCGAAGCTCGAAAGCTGAAGGCGCTTGTTGGTTGAATATACTCTACTGTCATCTTTTTGTCAAGAGTTTTTAAAACATAAGCCAGCCAAAAATTCCCAACTCTCGAGCTATAGACAAATTAATACTGCACTCAGAAAAAAAAAATTCTAATGCCAAAAATTTTCGTTGGTTAAAATGAACCCAAATATCAAAATTTTCGGTTTAAGCATTATATCGTTGGCAATATTCTTAGAAAATAGTTATAGAAAACATATTATTCTTAATCTGAATGTTTGATTCTTGAAAACTTTAAAACGAGTTCTTTTCATACAAAATTATTGTTAAAGCAAGAACTTTTTGCTTACAATTTTTTAAAAATCTCAAAGTTCTTCGCTCAACAACCTTTTTTTTCTGTGTTTTAAGTTTTAAGGGTTTTAAGGAAATGTTCAACCTTAAGGGTTCAATCTTAAAGGTAGGTAAAATTAGAAAACTAACACCTAGGTTACTTGAGACTGAAGCTAAAATTGAGGTAACTCTGTTCCTGTTTTGCCAACAGCTGTTTACCCTGAGATGTCTCCATGTCTGTTAGTTAACTATTGTGACTTGGTTAAGAGAACCGTTTTCATCGATATTCTCCTGCCACTAATGAAGTCTCTTGTTTGGACGTTTAGCCTTCCGACATATTTCTCTGCACCCCTCAAGGAAACAAATAGTATTTTTTCTTTTTACCTTACCACTAACATGTTTGCATTTGGAACATATTCCTTTCCTTCCATAATCGTACGAGTTACAAACTCCTCCTTCTGAGCTTCTTATTGGTAGCAGACTCTGAAGAAAATGCCCCTTAAAAAAGGGCGTGGTACTCCCAGAAATAGAAACTACAATATTTGAAAAAATTCCAGGTCCCTTTGGATAATAATATACCATAATTCCTGCTATAATAGGTGTGCTCTTTTGAGCTTCGATCTCAGCGAAGCAAAGTTAAGTAGGATTTTCAGCACGCAATTACGACAACTATTTCGAGTCTCGAAGTTTTACGAAGAGCGCAGTTGTGCGATTTGCATGCGACTCTGATTATACCCAACAAACATTAAGTCCTTGGATAAAAATGTTAAATAAATCACTTACCTCGTCTATATCAATGTTACATTCGGCAACGATTTTATGGTCCTGTGGCACTACAAGTTTCTGGCGACACATATTTATGTTGTCCTTTTGCGGGTAGTTAGTTGAATAATAATAGTAAGTCCCTGGTTCCTGTTCAACAACATCCGTGCATAATTGATATGAAAGTCTTGCAAACCCGAGCAACAAAAGGAATCCTTAAAGGGAAATGAATTGCAACGATTTTAAGAGTTTCTTATCTACTAACCAATATTTTTTTTCGTCGACATGTTCACTTGCAAAACTCTACCGCTGCAATGTTGCTCACGCTCTTCGGAAATAAGTGTTAAAAATACTAACGATTTCAGTCAAACGCTAAGTATTACTCAGCACGACAACATTAGTAGTGGGTGTTAACAAGTTGCACTTTCAACACATGTCACATTTAATTAAAATATTAAATTATTCTGAGCAACAATTACTTCGTATTACTATAATTATAGTAATAATAAACTGTGTATAATATTGGTAAACTGACAAGTACTATACTAGTAATTATTATTTAAGACCTTATAGCAAAGGGTCAATTTTAAATTCTGTACATTTTTTATTTTGTACACAGAGCGATGTAATTTTGTGACTTAAAAAAACTTTTCTGTCGTCTGGGGTAAAAATAAGTCGTCATAGCCGGTGGATGTAAGATGTTGTTCAAGTCAGGTTTAAGCACTAGTGTAGTGGTTTGACGCGAAATTACCAACATATTTCAATAAATTTTGGGTTTTGTGAAAAATTTAAATATAGCAAGACTAGGTCGTACGAAACGTGCCCAATCACTTAATCACTTCCTCAAAACAATGTTAAAAATTATAGCGCGTTTTGGTGCTGATATATACATAAATGTAGTTTAGAAGTACATCAAAAATGCGTTCATTATCATGGATTTTTTTTAGTAAATTTTTAGTAAACTTTTCATAAAAGAAAAATATGCGAAGTAATTAAAAATCAAAATTAAGTCACAATATTTTAAAACGATTGTGAAAACTCTAACTAGTATAGAAGTAGATCAATAATTCGTTCCTTATTACATATAGTTTTTTTTATTATTTGTTAGTCAATGAATATTAGTGAAAAATTTAGTATATTGCAAGAATGGGTCGTACGAAACGTTCCCTATTACTTATAATCACTTTCGTTCTTCCGGTTATAAGAAACGTTAAAACGAGGGTCAAAATTGTAACTAGTTTTGGTGCTGATATAAAGGTTTTTATTTAAAGGAATAAATGGAATAAAACAAATATGAATTTTTTAAATTTACATGAAATTTACTTTCGAAGGATAATCTTCTGACATTATAATTTAAAAATGATTTCTGGCATATGATGAACGCAAAAGTCAGTAATCATGGCTCCATAGCGGTCGCAATAGAATGAAACGTTCTGGCCAGCATAGTTTTTAAAGAAGTACGGACCAATTATTCCACCAACCCATAAAGCACACCAAACAGTAAGTTTCAGCGTTGCAGCTGAAAAATTTCAAAAAGGGGAAGAAAAAGGGGGCCACCACATAAAATACTAATAAAAAAAAGAGAAAACAACTGAAAAAAGGGCCATTTTGATAATTTTTCAAAAAGTGAGCCTCCAACGGCAACCCTGGTCAGTTTTTGTGGATGTAACGGTGTCTCAACATACACTTCAAGATTATCATCACAGTTTTGTTTTTTGACGTATCCATTCAACCAAAAGTGAGCTTCATCGCTAAACAAAATTCGCGTATGAAAATTGACGCGCGAAATGTATTTCGAACAGAACCATGATTTTCAAAATAAATTTGCACAATTTGGAAGCGTTGTTCAGGCGTCAGTCTATTCATGTTGAAATGCCAAACCAAACTAAAAATAAATAACTTGACAGCTGACAAAATGGCCGCCAGTTAAAGCAGTGTTGCCAACTTAAAGTTCTATACCTCTAAAAAAAACACCCTTTAGCATAGAAGTACCTACATCAATAATGCGTTATTTCAACTTTCTATAAAATACAAATAATTATGCCCCGTAATTTAAAAAAAAGTTTATCTAAGTCACATTTTTTTTAAAATTGTAACTACATACATAACATAGTTTAGAAGCACATCAATAATACCTACGGTCATTAGAATAGTTTTCTTTTTTAATAATTTGTTAGTCAACTTACTATTTAAATAAAAACTAGCTGACCCCAGACTGCCTTGCTAGGCGTTAAAACTAAAAAAAATTCAAAATATTTGGCTTTGTTGAGTCGAGGAGCTTCGATAAATGTTTAGGGACGAAATTTTCGAAGCTTCAAAACGAATTTTCCACCCTTACATCAAATGCGATAAAATGCAAAATTTTGTCGAAAAAAACAATTGCACACAAAATTTTCAACTTTTCATTTTTTCGTTTTTTTCCAATTTCCCGACATTTCCGGATGATTTTTCCAAAATTTTCTTCCGTAAAGACCTTCTCCTTATAATAACGAACCGCTGAAAAAAAAAATGTAAGCCAAATCGGCCCAGCCGTTCTCAATTGATGAATTATCACACATTTTTTACACCATTTTTATATATATAGATTTTTGTAAGATATGCATCGTGGCAAAACAAAACAAATTAAAGTCACAATTTTTTAAGTGTGTTGTATGAGAGTTCCAGCAAATGTGATCGGCTTATTTCCTCAGATGCAACCAGTATTAAGGAAAATTAAACGTTTTCTTGAAGCCTTTTTAAAAAAATTCATGAGAACGTTTTGTATTTGTCAAAAGCCGATAAACCCCATGGAATGTTTAAAGAAAAAAGAATCTTCGGGGTTTAAGCTCAAAAATCAAAGAATGACATAACTAGGAAATTTGGAGCGTTTGTCAACATTGCAGCTCAACAGAAATGGTCTACTTACCCGAAGCTCGAAAGCTGAAGGCGCTTGTTGGTTGAATATACTCTACTGTCATCTTTTTGTCAAGAGTTTTTAAAACATAAGCCAGCCAAAAATTCCCAACTCTCGAGCTATAGACAAATTAATACTGCACTCAGAAAAAAAAAATTCTAATGCCAAAAATTTTCGTTGGTTAAAATGAACCCAAATATCAAAATTTTCGGTTTAAGCATTATATCGTTGGCAATATTCTTAGAAAATAGTTATAGAAAACATATTATTCTTAATCTGAATGTTTGATTCTTGAAAACTTTAAAACGAGTTCTTTTCATACAAAATTATTGTTAAAGCAAGAACTTTTTGCTTACAATTTTTTAAAAATCTCA
The DNA here is from genome assembly GCA_949126925.1 of Cheilosia vernalis. Taxonomy (NCBI): domain Eukaryota; kingdom Metazoa; phylum Arthropoda; class Insecta; order Diptera; family Syrphidae; genus Cheilosia; species Cheilosia vernalis. Next base: position 14,332,521 of record OX421362.1, read on the forward strand.
AAGTTCTTCGCTCAACAACCTTTTTTTTCTGTGTTTTAAGTTTTAAGGGTTTTAAGGAAATGTTCAACCTTAAGGGTTCAATCTTAAAGGTAGGTAAAATTAGAAAACTAACACCTAGGTTACTTGAGACTGAAGCTAAAATTGAGGTAACTCTGTTCCTGTTTTGCCAACAGCTGTTTACCCTGAGATGTCTCCATGTCTGTTAGTTAACTATTGTGACTTGGTTAAGAGAACCGTTTTCATCGATATTCTCCTGCCACTAATGAAGTCTCTTGTTTGGACGTTTAGCCTTCCGACATATTTCTCTGCACCCCTCAAGGAAACAAATAGTATTTTTTCTTTTTACCTTACCACTAACATGTTTGCATTTGGAACATATTCCTTTCCTTCCATAATCGTACGAGTTACAAACTCCTCCTTCTGAGCTTCTTATTGAGTACTCATATCGCTTCCGGATGCAGAGAGCTGCATCTACCTACAGTAGCATGCAAATAATTGTCTTCAGTGAGTACATATTCACATACGTGACGATGTCAAATGGAAAATACTTTGGGTTTTCAATCAAATTCTCCCCAGGATAATCGAATGTCATTTATTATTTTATATTACGTTGGGAATTTCCTCGCTCGTTCGTCTTTTAAGGTAATTTCTCTCCACATGCTTAAATGAAATTGTAAACCTTCATTAGACCCCCGAGAGATTGGGCTTAAATAATAATAATTTCTTCATACATTAACTGAACGTATATATTTACCGAGAGCAAACGATTTACAGGGAACGGTTTGGGAAATTTAAAAAAAAAAATTCAATGGGTAGTCGGGATTTACAAGTCCCATGCCTGATAACTCAACCAGACACATTTCTTGCATTCCTCTGGGAAATTTTCTTCGATTCGCTTAATTTCGTTCTATTCTTTGGAAATCCTTGCGGTTTTGGCATAGCAGACGTGTAGTAGGTGTGGGGCGGCTAATCGATTTTTTTCCTGTCTTGTAGCAATATTTATACTAGTAGTTGATACGTGTACAAATCAAAGGGAGGAATGCGTTTAGGCTTGTGAGTTGTGAATAAAAATGTTGGCACGTCCCCTACAAATGACTCCCGTGGGCATTGTAATGAAATAGATGTTTCCTGCTTGCCGGTGGGTTCTTGCGGTTGGGTAGGAACATAATTGGGATGATTTGAAAAATAAGCATCATTTGGGTATTCAATATTTGACGTTACTCAGTGTTTTGCTGGCTTGTTTTGTTTGTGTTTACTCCAATTTGGGCTGATTGGAGCAGAGAAATGCGCTCAATATAATGTATCAAGAAATGTTAAATTACATACGCCAGAGGTGCTCGTTAATTCCGTTGGGGTTGTACATAGGTACTCAAGACACGGTTTCATGATTAAGTCTCACAAAGCGACGGATTTAAGCTCTGAGATCGCAACCAGGACTGCCAAACGATAGACCTGAGCAAATGCTAGATGTACGCGTATTGCGGTGGCAAAATTCAGTTGGAAGAAAATTGCGTCAAGAAAAGAAATAAGCGACATCCTCCCCGACTTTCCGCGCAAACCAAGCACCGGCAATTAACTCGCACATCACTTCGACTTCCGTTTCCTCGCTCCTAACCTCACCCATGCTTGCGTTTACTAACGCCTGGATATTACAGAACCATTAAAAATAATCCCCCCTCTAACATTAAAAGTGCATTAGACGGGTATCTATTTATTTCGTCACTTTGCACACCGTCGTGACATTCAGGACGAGCTCTCAACCGCTATTGTTCGCTCTTCGTACATGCGGGACGAGTATCCTCCAGCATTCTCCATTGGATGCACATGTACTCCCACTCTAAGCTAATTAGAATAATTGCAACAGACTGTAGGACATAATCGTGGTCAGTCACTTAATTGTCAGTAACTTGCAAAAGACTCTTAGCCAACGGCTGGAAATCCGTTCACAAACATTTCAGTAAATTGTGTAATTATTCGGAAACAATGCACTTTCGAAATTGCTTGAGGGGAAAACCCGCAGCCGGAAGCGCGCACAGGACAAACAGAAACCAATATCCTTTAAAATACAATATACGAGGAAAAATGTCCACTTTAAATTTATAATGCACATCCACGCCGGTCGGCAGTCGGTAGAGCAGATGATTTGTGACTCTTCAATGGATGACAATCACTGTAACCTGATCTGATGCACGTCGTTCGTCCCCGTCCCCATCCTATATATTGTCGAGAGTGATTTTTAACCGTAAAAACCATTCCAAGTTATCCGCCATCATTTCGACGAAAAGTTATAAAACCCTGCTTATGGTTCTCTGATCGGGAATATGCCAGGGTTGGCATTTACGAAATTTACGTATCCTTTTAGGTGTATTTCCCACCGGCAAATGGATTTGTGTACTTACACTCAGGCCAAATAGGATTTTCACCCCGCCGAAAATAATAAATCAAAGATGCGTATCCACTCGCGATAACCTTCTCGGTCTTTCGCTGTTCCTTTGGCATACACGCGCACTAGTCGTCATCGACAGCAAAAGGACCTTTTCATGGTGTTGATGAAATTTCCCGCTGAAATTAAATTCATCGCTCGGATAAAACATTTTTTATTTGAACACAGGTGTGTGCTGTTTTGTCCGTCATCCCTGATATGATGAAGATGTAAAGTCGATTTACTGGCGCAACGTGTACGGTAGATGTATGAACGATTGATGGGCTCTTTAGGTGAGTTTATACGACGAAGTCACATAAACACTGTTATTTTATGTCTATCTCCCGGTACACGTAATCATATATCCACCACCCTGTAACAGAGTTCAGATACTGATGTGGGGGATTTGTCGTTAAAGGGGTACTAGCATTTGAAAAGGCGGCTTTTAAAATATGATTTTGTAATCATAGAAAATATGCCAAAGGTTTTGTTTAAATTTATGTAAAACGTAATTAACGCCTAGATTGAGAAGTTCTCCTAAGGCGGTTGTCACTTACGGGTTGAAATTTCGTCTGAGCAAAAGCTAATCAATAATAATCGACGCGATACGCGACGTGCAGAAATTCTGGACAGAATGCAGTGCTGTAAGTGAGTAAAAGATATGCAGAAAACTGTTTGACATGCGCATCGCATCGGCTAATATGGCTACTTTGATTCGCCGTCCAAGCAGCTGATGTGTTTACAACCAAAACAAAAGCAAATACGATCACGTACTTACTTACTTAGGTCCTTTAACCCCTCGGGGGGCATATTGCGTCAACCATGCCTACGCGTCATCTTGTTCGTACTTCTGCAACGCGTTTGAGCTGCCTCCAACCCATTCCTAGAGAGCTCAATTCCTCCTCAACTGTCCTGCGCCATGTTTGCCTAGGTCGTCCCGCTTTTCTGCATACTCGGGTGAGCGGATTCAATTGCATGGCGTATTTTGCAATATAGTTGTTTTCGCGGCGTAGGATGTGTCCGTCCAATCCACTGCCACTATTTCTCCTTCGTACAGTAATGTCTATAGGTTATTGGCCCGTTCTTATAAAAAGCTCGTTCGTTGGAGATCCAATTCGGCCAAAAAATCCTCAAGATTTTCCTTAAACATTTATCTACAAAGACTTGCAGCCTGCGTGCGTTAATAGTGTCCACCTTCCAGGTACTGCACCCATGCAGCATTACCGATTCTACGTTAGAGTGGAACAGTCGCAGCTTGGTTCCTAAGCTGATAACATTACTTTTTCAGATTTATTTATTTAATTAAATGAATTTAATCTCTGCACATTGAGAATAATTTTTTATAATAGTACAGGTAGTATATATTTTGAAAGATTAATGAAAAGACATGATCTGGAGGTTTTTAGATGCTCAAAGTTAACTAAAAACTACTAAATAAACAAAAATTAAACTAAAATTAAATTAAATTGTGGATAGCATACCGAACGCAGCTTTAGCCTCCCCGATTCTACTGCGTACGTCGAGTTTGGTGCCACCGCGATCAGCCGTGATCACACGTCCTAAATAAAGAAAGTTGTCAACTCTTTCCACTTCCTGTCCGGCAATGTTAAGTTGAGCGTTAGTGTTGGAAGTGATGAGGGCTTTTGTATTGGCCGTATTTATTTTTAGCCCTACTTTGTTTGCCTCGGTTTCTAGAATATGACCCATTAGGTGAAAGTCCATTATCCGATGTGACAATAGACAAACATCGACAGCATAGCCTAGATGTTTAAGGTAAGATGTCATGTTCCAAGCGAATTCCATTGTTTCCTTCCGTCAGTGCTGCACGGAGTACATCGCTGATAACCATCAAGAACAATGAATAGTGGTAACAGTATGCATCCTTGACGTACTCCACTTTGGACATTAAATCCCTCTGACACCTTACCGTTGTGTAAGACGTGACACTTACCGCTTTCGTATGTAGCATTGATAATAACAATAAGTTTTTCCCGGATGCCTTGCCATCGAAAGAGTATCTCGATTTAAGCTGTCGAAAGCCTTCTCGAAGTCGTTAAACAACAAATGTAGCGTTAACCTGAACTCAACGCATTATTCAATTATGATCCGTAGGGTGTTTATGTGGTCGATGCAGGAGGATTCATCGTGAAAACCTGCCTGGTCGACGTCAAGAGTTAAATGCTCCTTAATTCGGCCCAGAATTATTTTTGCTATTATTTTGGCTACAGCTGGAAGAACACATATACCTCTCCAGTTTCCGCATTCCATCAAGTTTCCCTTTTTCGGTAGCTTAATGATCATCCCCCTTTTCCATTCCTGTGGAAATTGTTCGCTGACCCAAACTCTCTGTATAAGCGGTCGCAGCAGAACTGCGATCAGCAAATGTCAAATGCCGATGATGCCAAATACTTGTAATTGGACATTTTTTTGTTTTGTGGTACGGTTGCAACAAATTTAGAAACAGAGACACTTTGCAGTGCTGCAATGAGTGGAGCATTTACGTGTGCCAGTGCCTACATCCATATAAACATGTGTATGTGTAATCTTGCTGCTCAGTGAATTCTGCACATGTGTTTTAAGCATAAGGCTGGGATATGGTATACGACAACTCCAATGTCAGCTACAATTTTAGCCGAGTTCCTACACAACTTCTTCTCACATCCCCAAAGGATGCTGTTCTGTATCAATTTGCAAAGTATCTGCTGTCCCCATTCATGTGACCCGCTTTCAAAACAATGCCTTTTCCATTTTCCCATATAGAAAACACTATAATATACATAGGGCAGTTCATTGTTGTTCCGTTCCACTAAAGGATTCAATTTGGTATCACTTTTGAAATATTTAATTTAATTGCCCCATTAGGGACATCCTTAAGACCACTTTCAGTGTTCCTGCCACATGATACTCCTCGCCGCAAATACTATAATAACGCATGAGTTTCTTTTTATATTCACGTCCTCATTTGATTTGCATAATTCGCACAATTGAAATTCAAGTCGGGCACACTATTCAGAAATATAGCATCGAATTATTTCCACGGCCATGGAATAAGGATTACGACTTATTAATGATAGAAATGGAGTTTAACAATCGAAACAAGGGCTTTCAGTGTGAAATAGACTCTCAAGTAATAAGTAAACGCAAATCGCTTTCAAACTCTCAATCCGCATCCATTCAAATTGAGTTGTTAAACGGTTTCGGAAAATGAAACAAAAATCAAATTACCCAGCTGAAAATTAAAGGCCAACTTACAGGAAATGAAGGGACGCGAAAAGTTCTTCCTCCCTCACTCCATCAACTGGCGCACGTTCTATTTGCTGGATGTACCTTAATTTTATGACGGTTGCTTGTTATTTTGGTCCTTTGGCGTTCGGTGGAGCCCTTGCATTTCGTCCTAAATACAGGGATGTTTTGGGACCAATATGCCAGCCGCAACTCTGAGGCAATTACTAAGCCAACATCGACGTCATTGTCGTCGTGTATCTACGTGATTCTTCCTTTGCTGTGCGAATGAGGAACGAAATGACGATGTAAGAGCACCAGCAGGAGTCACGTAGAAATCATTACATTGTCACTATACACGCACCCGCAGGGGAGAGTCAAATGTCAATTAGGATGAGTAGACTGTTAGTTGGGGTTTATTTTGTTTTTTTTTTTCTGTCGGAACGATGCAAAATCTTACCCTGAAGATGGTGGTATGCTTTGAGATGCTTTGAGGGCCAAACGTGTTTTCTTGTTTGTAAATTGAATAACAAAGAAGAGGCGAATAATAGTTGGGGTGCGATGCGCTAGGTAAATGTTAATTTAGTTACTCTTGTTGGATTTCGCGAAAATCTTTGTCCTCTAATTGCGAATTTGGAGTAAGTTCCAAGTGATGGGGACTTGGCTCCAGGAAATGGATACGAAATGAAACGATTTTAATTTTGTCCTTTAGCAGATGGTATGTATTCCGTTTTTAATTGGAGAATTTATAACTCGAATCTGAGTCTTGGTATTAAAGGTAAGTTCCGCAGATTAGTTTCAAACGACTGTAGGCTGTAGTGACAGCAAAGGAAATGGTGATTAGATAAGAATCTGTTTTGTGGGTATAAGTAGGCCACTTGAATGCAAATGGGTCTTCTTGTTTGATGTTAGGTACTTACTTACTTACTTAGGTGGCGCTACAGTTCGGGGTGGACCTTGGCCTCAACCGCAATACATCTCTCCAGTTAACGTGATCTTTGGCTAACTGCCTCCAGTTTCGCACTACAAGTTAGTGGAGGTCCCCTTCCACTTGCGCGCTCCACCTAAGCCGAGGTCTTCCTCTACTGCGTTGTTCCTGCGGTTTGGAGTGGAAGACTCTTCGGGCCGAAGCGTTGGTGTCCATCCGCTGTACATGTTCCAGCCATCTAAGATGACTGATGCGTAGGGTAAACTGTCCAACAGTGGACCAATTTGCGTTTGAGTAGATTTAGTTTGTAAATTATTTGTTTAATCTTTAAACGGTTTGAAGGTACTTATTATATGCTTTATTAGCTTTGTATTTAAGCACATCCAGTAGAAAATACTAAATTTTTAGTTTTTTAAGACGCGCCTCAAATGGTTCCCTGTGTACTAGAGGGTGGACACAGTGAACCACCGGGTAGTTCACAGTGAACCTATAGTGTTTATTTTTTATTCCGTAAGAAAAATAAAGAACAAAAACAAGTAATTGGTACAATTCAGTTTTTATTTAATATTAACATTATAAAAACAAAACAATACAAAAACATAAGTAAAAAAAGCAACGAAAAGTAATAACACCAATAAACAAAAGCTAAACATTAACAAAAATGACTTTCAAGGGCTTCAGTAATATCACAAAACTTATAATTAACGAATAATAATAGTAACGAATGTTAAATGCTGTATAAGGTCGTTGCTAAATGCTTAATAAAAATACATAATTCTGAAGCTGGGAAATGCTACCATATTTACCATTGTTCACTGTGTATCACTAGGAGCTGGTTCACTGTGGGACAAGTGCCTTTTTTGGAGAAAAATGTTTTTATAAAAAAAACAGTTTCACAAATTTGATAGACATGCTAATTTTAATTAATAATAATAATTAACATTTTAAATTGTATCCCACAAATCTCATAAAGCACAATACTTTTTTAAATGGAACAAAAATAAGAAGCACGATTTCTAATTTACTTATAAGTAAAATCACTTTTTCTTGAGCACAACTGACACAGACTTGCGGACTACTTCAACTCCCAGGTAAATTCACAAAGGATCGCAACGCGGTTTATTTTCTCTTTACTTCGTTTTTCTCTTATAAGTAGAGATTAAGTAAATTTAAAAGGTTCACTGTGGAACGTGGGCCACTGTGGGACAGTTTAGCCTACTTTTCTGACTAGTTCGATGTCGCCGTACAGCTCGTATAGTTCGCTGTTGTATTTCCTCCTCCAGAGCCCGTCAACGCAAACGGGACCAAATATTACTCGAATAATTTTGCGTTCGAAAAGACCAATGAGATCTTACCCGTTTTTGGTAGCGTCCATGCTTCTGTACCATAAAGTTTTACTGGGATGATGAGGGTCTTATATAGAGTCTTCTCAGTATTTCTTGACAAGGCCTTACTAATCAATTGCCTTCTTAGACCAAAGCAACAGCGGTTGGCAAGTGTGATTCTTCGCTGCATTGCTGAGGTGATGTCAATTTCAGAGTTAAAAGCGGAGCCGAGGTAGACAAAGTCCCGAACTACTTTAAAGTTAACGATGTTGTGTGTCCCTCCTTGTTGACAGCATATAATTGTTTTGCCCTCATTCACCACTAAACCCATTTTTGCCGCTTCTGTACTGATACCTGCAAACGCGCACCAGTGACAGCTCGCTGTGCTCTGCCAATGCTGTCGATGTCGTCAGCGTATGCAAGTACTTGCACAGACTTCTGAAAAATTGTGCCTTTGATGTTGGTTTGTGAGTTTCGCCCAATCTTCCCAAGAATTATATTGTCACATGACAGCGCGTCACCTTGTCTAAATTCTTTTTTGACACCAAAAGTCTCGGTGAGATTGTCTCCGACCTTTATGGAGCAGCGAGCGTTCTTCATCGTCTTTCTGCACAATCTGGCAGCGATGTCAAGAAAAAGACAGAGCATGAGAACCTCACGATCGAGGAAATAGAGAAGTGTTACTCCAGGAACAATGTTTGGAAATTTTACCAAAGGGTAAAAAGGACGTGTCATGACGAACAAGGAAACCTTGTAGCGGAATCACAGTCGGTGCTGCGGAAAAACTATTCTACAGACTGTTAAACGGCGAAGACGACATAAATTCCGCTGACAGGCAAAATAACCATTTAACTTAAGCAATGAAAGCCAAGTATTCTGTCCACCTGAGCAAAATGAAGTGAGGATAGCAATATCCAGGCTGAAGTCCAACAAAGCCGTCGGACCAGGGGGCTTACCTGCCGAGCTTTTCAAGGTAGCGGGAGATGATTTGATAGAGTGCATACTGCATACACCAACTTGTCTCCAAGATTTGGTTAGAGTAAAGTATGCCTGCTGAATGAAACCTCAGCATTGTTTGCCCCATCCACAAGAAAGGAGACCCTCTAAACTGCGTCAACTATAGAGGCATCAGTATCCTTAACATCGCATGTGCCCTTCTGCCGTACTGTGTGAAAGCCTGCAACCATATGTCAACGAACTGATTGGACCCTATCAGTGCGGTTCTAGGCCCGGTAAGTCCACAACCGACGTTATATTCACACTACAGCAGATCCTGGAGAAAATCTAAGAAGTCCAAGTCGATACCCACCACCTGTTTATCGATTTTAAGTCCGCATATGACAGCATTTATAGAGAGGAGCTATACAGAGAAATGTCTAGTTTTTTCTCCGGTGTTTTGCCCTCATATTTTGCTCGTAGAGCTCACGAGTTTGATGTTGGTATAGCAAAATTTGGGCAATTTTCTCCAAAGGCATCGGGAACAATAATTTTCGTACGACATCGCAATGAGTTTGCTCATGAGAGGAGTCTACCATCCATATACCATATGGCGACAATTTCGTACCAAAGAATGGTCAATGGAACTTGAATTCTGCTAAACTCATGGCCAAGTTCAACTTAATCTCTTATGGGTTTAAGGAGACGTTCATGCACGCGATCAAACGCATTGAGAAAGTAGCGACGTCAACCAATGAAATATGCAACTCTACCAATAGAAAACAAACAGTCTAAACTAACCTTAACTTACTTTTACTGCGGGAAATCGCAAACTACGCCAAAGTTATCTGTCTCACTATTGGCCGAATGTTTTGACGTAACCATGTTAACAAGAGTAGGACTCGGTTTCGGTCGAAATGCGCTATATTTGTCTACATTTATTGCAATGCTTCCATATTAATTCGTTTACCTACTTATGCTACAATGACATTTTGCAATTGCTGATGATGGTGCCGTTATATGACTGGCCCGTTAGCGATGGCTTTATGGCAGTGAATTTGGTTGGCGTGAACTCGATTTTGTCACCAAAAAAAATCGTAGAATAAAATTTGGTCGCCGTCGCTTTACGAATGGGCAGTGCACCAAAATTGTCACACGGCGTAGAAAAATGTCATCGTGTCGATATGCGAAGCAAAATTTATGCGGCTTCTAGTCCCACCAAAGTGTTGCACCGCCTTTTCATGGTAAGTCGATGTTCTACTCGGAGTCACCAATACATATAGCTAGTGTGCGTCTATTTGTTGTGTCGATTGACACGCAGTGGATTTCTTTAACTTTATACTATTTATTTTTTACTTTACATTCAAAATAATTACACACACAGCACAACTATGTACTTCAAACTCTCGATTTCGTCTAAAGCACGCGAAATCGAAAAACCCTGGTGAAGTTTTGAGTCGCCACTGAACTGCGTGCGTTCATCGTGACAGTGTTTAGACAAAACCTAGCGAAATCGCTTTATTAGCGCTTTATGTGAGCGAATGCATTTTCTTTTGAAATTCGCTTTTGTTTGTTTTATTGAAAGTGCATGTCCGCTACATGTTTAGCCATAGCCATTGAATGCACTTTGAGGAATTAGTTCTGATTTGCGGCATTCAGGCTGCCAGCAGGACCTCCCTAAATGCTAAATCCCCTCAGCTGCCTGATAAACAATCAAAATAAATACACACCAAATCCTGTAGGACATCGTAATTTTTGTAACAGAAACAACACACAATCATATTAACCCTAATATGTATTTCCGTGTCCGGAAAATCCTCAACTTTGGCTGCCTCTTTTTGTTATTTCGGTAACCCATATAATACAGATACGGATATCGACCACAATCAAAAAATAAAAATCACATCATACCTCCTGACAGCACAAGCCGACGTCCCCGTCGCTCTATTTTCAAATATTTTACCCATATTAATGATTCATCGTCGGGATAAACAACACAAGAAAGTCTAAAGGAATCGATGGAAGGATGAACCCTAAATGCCTTTACGATAAATACAACAAAACGGTACATACCTTGGCCTTCGGCTATATGGCTACATCGGCTCGCCTGCCTGCCCTCCATCCCACACAATCGATTTTATGTCGTTTCTGTAGTATCCAAAGGATAGCAGCAGCGTCACGCCTGTAAACCTGTATGTACTCCCAATGGAGTACAAGAAGACAAGGTGCTAAGGACCGCCAGTAAAAATAAACGAAGAACAAGTAAACAAACCATTTATAGTTTTGTTTGCCGAAACAAATTGCTCACCTACTTGTAGCCGAGTGTTTTATTGGTGGCAATTTTATGTTTATATTTATCGCCCAAAGGATACAAGATTGGGGGACATTAGGGAGCACGAGTTTTGAAAACGCTACAACATATACATTAATAGTTCTCTTTTCGAATCCGAATGAATTAATCAGCTCCAACATTGACTTGACGTACATGAATGGATGCAGCGTCGTCCTTGTAAGATGGATTAACGATTCTCAATTTGAATTCACTTCAACTGACTCCTTCAAGTTGGGTAATTCATTTTCGCGGAAAATATGAAACCGCCCGCATAACTATAAATATAGTTTTGTGAAAGTTCCACAGCTTGGAAGTGCACCGAGCAAGTTGTGTGGGTGAATAAGGATATCCCGCATTAAATCGAATTGAAAAGTTTTGGCTTTGCTAGAGTTGTGATGTATTTTTTTTTTTTCTATCAAATTTCAGTTGTTACAATGTGTCTGTGTGTGTGCGGTGTCTGCTGGTGCTTTGAGATTAGATTCGAATCAAGGGCACTTTGACATGTAAAGCTCTCTAGTTTCATATTGTCGTTGGTGTCCTTTGAGAGAAGAAGGAAACACTACGAATGCGGTGGCGGCGGGTACCATGTCGAAACCGGTGCTGAGCGTTTTGATAAGCAAAGTTGTTGATTGGGAAATTTGCAATGTAATATCCTTGTTGGAATAAATGAATTAGAAATTCTAATTCGCTCACGAAAGGACTGGTGCTTGAGGCGATGAAGTGTTGCAATTGTTGCGGTTCCATGGCAATTGGCGTGCTTTTTCCGACTCTAGTGGAAAATTGTTTTTAGTTGAATGTGGGTTTTGATTTTTTATTCAACTTTTGGAAAACTAATTAATTTGCTTGGGAAACAGTGCACCATCAGTCGAGGGTATGAAAGAGAACCGACCAGGAATGAGTTGAAAAAGTTCCTATTATATTACTGAAGGGTTGCAGTAACACCGCCAATCTGTATGTTAAATTAATTCTTTAAGTGTGGTTATAATTTTGTATAACAATTTCATACAACAAACTAACAGAATTAAAAAGTGGTTTTTGGAGTGAACGACAGGCAATAGTGGAATCTATGTTTCAAATATTTTCTAAATGCGCTGGCCTATTGCGATGGAGACAAAAATAAAGAACACGACTGGGTTTAACGAAACTTTCTCGTTCATCAAAAGATTGGTTCTTACAAATGAAGTGGGAGTTCCTGGTTGCGTAAGCTCCAAGTGGCTTGAATTATTTTCAGGTGCATATTCAATGATTGAACAAAAGAAGAAGTTAGCAATATTTGCAAAATAGAAGTTTTACATAGCTTATTGCATTTTTATTGAAAGTCGGTCATTGAGATTAGTACAAAAATATGCCGTAGATATGTGAACACAGATCGGGATTTGGGTAGTAATTTTTGAGAAAATATTAAAAACCATTCACTGAATTTTGTGGATTTTACAAGCAAAATAATAACAAATTCAGTCACGTATTACTCGATCACGGATGCGGTACCAACCCCTGATTTTTTTAAACTTTCTGAGAAAAACTTAGTGCCGGATTGAAAAATACTATTGCTTAACTGATAACTGAGTATAAGATATTGTTCGGGATGTAAGCATTACTTGGTTTTTAAAGTTTCATCGAAATCGAAATTGGGGTTTTCGAGATATGAGCTAAGGAAGCATTCATTTTGGAAACATCAATTTTATTCTTAGTATGAATTTAAGTCAGGGCTGTTTTTAAGTAAACTAAAGAAAACCAAATTTTCCAAAAAAAATCCGTTTTTCAAAAAACTATTGTTTTAGAGAAACAATTGAGTCCACTATTCAGTTATGTATGACTATATTATGACCTAAGAAATGAGTTTTGGTTCTCTTATGGACCGTTTTCGAGACATGTCCAAAAATCAAAAGTATCGTTCAACTTTTTAGCGAAAACCTGAGTTTGCAGTCATGTTCACGGGTTGGGGTCGAAATACTGGCGAGGTCAAAATTCTTTTTTCAAAATACGGCTTTCAAAATTCTATTTTACAAAATTCTGCTTTCAAAATTCTTCTTTACAAAATTCAGCTTTTCAAAATTCTGCAAATAAAAGAATTTTTTATTATTTATGTAAAATTTGTTAAAGTAGAAGAGGTAAAAGCAGTATTGTTATTGGTTTTAAGGTTGCTCTCTTGGTTTAGACAAATATTCTGTTAGTTAGTGAGTGAAAATAAATATATCTGTAATTAAATCCAATAAAGGAAAATATAAGGTAATTTTTTGGCTGTTTTTTTTTTTTTTGTGTTCCTGGTACCTACCTGTGTACCTTATTTATCTCTCTATATATAAAATTGTTGCAAGTGCGTTGTGACTTTATAACTCACGAACGGCCCAACCGATTTCAATGATTTTTGGTGTGTTTTATTCGTCTTGAATCAGGGATGGTTTATAAAAAAAGAAAAGTTGGAAAATTCTCAACAGGTGGCGTCGAATGCACACATTTCGTTTTTTATGGGGAAAAGCACTTTGAAAAAAAATATTTTATATATTCAAAGCAATTGTTGTTGTCAATTATTTCAATTATTTTCCAAGCAAATTGTTGTTGTCAACAATTTTGATATTTTTTTTAAATATAACCAATATATAAGTTTGTTTATGTTTACTATGTTACATTAAGTAACTTTTTGAAATGGAGTAGATACTTTTTTATTTCATGGTTTTTGAATCCATCATTTTTGTTTGACATGAGTATTTTCAGGATCCTTGCATAAGTATGTGTGAGTAGGTAAGTTGAAATGTAGGGGTGATTAAGGCCCATTTTATTCACTCGAAGTTGAACACAACTCGGGAAGTTTTCCATATAAAAATCCCCAAGTTGTGTTCAACTTCGAGTGAATAAAATGGGCCTAAGGTGACGTGGACAATGATGACAGGCAACAGGAGCTGTGGAGCGTTTTGAGTTTGCACTTAGGGGTTGTTGCGAAAAATGAGCGTGTAACAATTGTGGTATTCTGCTGATTAGTGAATAGGGTTATGGGGAACGCAAATCAAAGGTACCATAACACCTTCGGTACCGGTGTAGAGAGAGAAGGCAAAAGGCTTACAATTTGCCAACCAAGTTGATAGGTGCGGTTAGTTTTCTTCATTTCTGTTAAAGTTACAAATATTTCGTCGGTCGCTGATGAACTATATTGTTAAGCATCGTGTCTTTGGTTATACTCGATGTTGGATGTATTCGATTGAATGGCAAAAAAGCGGCTTGCCTCATGCGCACATTCTCATTTGGGTAGTCGAAAGAATGCAACCAGACCCAGTTGATGACATCATATGTGCCGAGGTTCCAGATCCCGAAACCGATCCACCCCTGCATGATGTCATAATTACAAACATTATTCATGGGAAGGTTTGAAAATGGTATCAGTATTTTTATTTCACATTTTATGTTTCGTGCGAACCAACTTACAAACACATGAAAAACAATTTGACAGCTCACTAAAATTCGATCACAATTCGGTAACAAGTCATTCCCAAATACATTATACACACTGTTACTGTTACGGAAATATGTCTGAAATGTAACAACAGCGCTTACACTATAACCATCAATTTCTACTTGAGTTCTGGACCCGATAGGTGGTGCTGAAAGATAGGATACCACTCTATAGGTGGTACCTTGCAAAACATAAGCGGTATAGGAAAACGATTTGTGGCACCTCATATTCAAAAATAAAATCAAGCGCTATTTCTAAAGATACATATAATTAAAATTATAATGGACATTGTCCAAATAAAGCACTTTGCAAAGCTCAGCGGATTCCGCTTATTCAGAACGGCTTGCCATTGGTATTTAAGCGTCTACATAAAATAGCATGTGCATTGTGCATGCTCGAAATTATTACTTTCATTACATTAACGAATTTGGGCGGAACGAAGTTCGCGGGATCAGCTAGTATGAAATATATTATAATACTTTTTTTAAATTCGTAAATTGGGAAAATAAACAGAATTAGCAGAATTTATTTGTTTTTAAATATTGCCTGTCAGAATTTTAAAAAGCAGAATTTTGAAAAGCAGTATTTTGTTAGAAAGAACAGAAAAATAACAGAATTTTGAAAAGCAGAATTTTTGTGTTAAAAGACAGAATTTTGCAAAGCAGAATTTCGACCCGCTCCCCATGTTCACCTCACCTACTTAATCTGAAATATTAACTTAGGTATGAACATTTTGTAGGGGAAGTATCATAGTATTGATGTTACCGTCAAAAAAAAAAAAAAAACGGTCCGGAACTGAACTTCAAATCCGGAGTCAAATTTACCGAAGCTCACATCTACTTAATTTTTGAGTCAAAATCAAAAATGTTTATTGGTAAGGCCCAATATGTTTATCTTCAAAGATGAAGATCTTGGCAGAAGTGCAATTATTATGATATGTTGATTTCATAGAACATTAACTTGTTCACAAAACTTCGATTTTAATAGCAGCTATTTCGAACCATTATTTCATTTTCTGACTCTTTACCATTTAGTGCAACAAATTCTTGGCTAAACTATTGTCCTCCCCTGTTTGTATACTTTTCGCATATGTTGCATTGCATACCCTCAATTCCAAGCCTACTCTGGAAAATCTCCTACAATAGAATCCTTTAAAAATATTTCTTATTAGGAGGTTCCCTCTCGTGTATTTATTTTATTTAGCCTTGTTTATTTTTATACAGCAACTTTGTTGAACAACACAAGAACCCCAAGGAACACTGAGATTGCCTCCCCTCCCAGAATTGCAATCTCAAGCAATTTCATTATTTGCGAAGGTCATGGAAGATTACTCAAAGTATTTGTCAAGTCGACTTGCAGATGCAATGTGTGACAAAAGTTTACCCATTGCCGGCGAAAATTGTGTGTTGTCCTTATTCTGTGAATGGCCTTTGTGCAGCCACTTAATTTATGCAACATGTTCTTTTGTGTTTAGTCCTTCCTCGGCTTTGCTCGTAATTTAATTTCATACAACACGTTGGTCAATTTCCGGCCAAAAGTTGCCCGACAAAACGCAGTGCACCCTTTTGGTATGATTTATGGCGCTGTCAGAGTTATCGCTGTTCAGTTTTACGATGACATTGACGATGACATACTATCGTATATATTGAATGAAAAGTTTTGTGCATTTAATGAATGCTTTTTAATGCAGTCATCAAAGTCGTAATTGGAGGAGGAGTGTTTCTGTTATCGATAGAGGTATTGACGTTGCATGGCTCCTTGTGCGGTTAGTTTTATTGATGGGTCGTTAAATGGATGATCTGGAAGTTATTCCTTTCACCGGATGCTGGGTTTTATGCACTTGGCAGTTAATCCGATCTATGGTGTTGTTTGAAACTGTTACGAGCGATCGATTTGTTAGATGTCGCAATGGAGTGTATGCTCTTTCTTGTTCTACTTTGGTCAGGCGCACTATTGGGTCGTAAATAAGTTTATTCGTACTTTTGAATTTGGGAAAAGGGAGCTTTGCTGTTTGATTTTGTCTGTCTCTCTTTTTAAATGCTGCCCGGATGTGGTTCAAACGTCGGATTGGGAGTTTGTGAGGAGTCAGTTGGGGGCCGTTTTTTTTTTTTTGGGCACGGTAACCTGAGGCGGCTTGGTACTTCCCATACAAAGTCTTCATACCTAAGTTAATATTTCAGATTAAGTAGGTGAGGTGAACATGACTGCATACTCAGGTTTTCGCTAAAAAGTCAAATGATACTTTTGAAATTTGGACATGTCTCGAAAACGGTCTATAGGAGAACCAAAAATTATTCCTTATTTTTTAAAAATGTTGTTTTCTTTAGTTTACCTAAAAACGGCTCTAACGATTTTGACCAAAATGCATACTTAGAGTAAAATTGATACCTACGTCCTTAGTTTTGAATTCGAATCATCGAAACTGTTTAAAAACTTTTCATATCTCGAAGACCCAAATTTTAATTTCGATAAAACTTTAAAAACCAAGCAATGCTTACATCGCAAGCAATATCTTATACTCAGTTACCAGCTAAATAGTTAAGCAAAGGTATTTTCCAATCCGGTAGGTACTAAGTTTTTCTTAAAAAGTTAAAAAAAATCAGGGGTTGAATTACCGCATCCGTGATCGTGTAATACGTGACCGAATTTGTTATTGTTTTGCTTGTAAAATCCACAAAATTTAGTGACGCATGGCGAGCTCACTGGCTTATAATAATTACTACCCAAATCCCGCTCTGTGTTCACATATCTACGGAATATTTCTGTACTTATCTCAATGCTCGACTTTCAATAAAAATGCAATAACAGCTATGTAAAGCTTCTATGTATTTAGCAAATATTGCCAACTTCTTCTTTTGTTCAACCATTGAATATGCACCTTAAAATAATTCAAACCACTTGAAACTCATGCAACCAGGAACTCAAACTTCATTTATACCAACCAATCTTTTGATGAAGGAGAAAGTTTCATTCGACCCAGTCGTGCACTTTATTTTTGGTCTACATATAACTACATTGTCTGGTAAGTCATCTAATCAGTGGAATGAGGTCAATTAAATTGGATTTTCATGCTGAAATGGGCTGCGAAGATCTGAAATTTCATACCAAAATCTGAATTCCCCACGAAAAAAACGAATATGATATACTAAACACAAATAATATTTGTTGTTCAAAGCGTTAGAGTTCCTTTAATATAGCTTGCCAGAGGTCTGTGTCATGTGTTGTGACCCATTTCGCGTTTTATTTTTCACCATTTTGAATTATCTTCCGCCAGATGCTCGCATTTTGTTCATTTTCATACGTTTGGGCGAAACATTGGCAATTATTCCATTAATATTCGTCGAAATGTCAAAAATTTCACAAAATACATGAATCACGTGAGATTTTCAGATGAACTCTTTGGCGAACAAAATCCTCTTCTGCAAACTTGATGCGAGTCTTACGGGACTGCTGGGGGTGGGATGGAAGATGATTTTATTATTGAGCCCAAATAGATGTAGCGCTAATATGTTCGCATGTTTAGGGGTTAAGTGTTAAAAATGTTAATAAAATAAATAAAATATTAAATCAATATACATAGTTTCAAAATAATAAATTATCATTCGATTTAAAAGTCGTAACTATAGTTACCCAACATTTATTTGAAAAATATATAGAAATAAAATTGAATTGTAAAGATTGTTAAAAATGGGTTTCGATGTTTGCTTTTCGAATTGGCATCACTTTTTCCAGTGACAGGCGGTTTGGGATTGCCATAATTGACGTGTGCCATTTAATCATATGTGGACTTACGATAGGTACTCAGCCCCAGCTGCTTGAAAAACTCCGCAAAAGTTTGACTTTTGCACGAAATCATAGTCAAACAGTAATTGACATAAAGTCATCCCTTAAATATAGCTAATTCATTTGGTTCATTCGGGTACGCGATTTAAATCGAACGCAAACGCGCAATTTACTAAACACGTTCTCATCAAAAATTACAGAAAAAGAAAATAATAGACCAGTTTCTCTCTTGGCTCGAACCAGCTTAGAGAATTTGAGCTAGAAATTACTGATAAATATGTTAAGTGCCCAAAGTTGGCAAATTCAAAATCCGTCTTAAAAATCAAATGCACATAAAAATAAAATCCCAAAATTCGGCAGTGGTCGAATGTTCTCCCAGAACTTTTCAAATGGAAGTCGCAAAAAGGTAAGTCAAAGATATAAGTGGCGCAAAGCAGCTCCAAGTCTATCCACGTAGTTTCGACTGGAGTATATTTTCAGTTTCGGAAAATTTTTATAGTTTCACAGATTTTAAGGCTCGGAAAAGTACCGTGATTTGTATGTGTTCTATTTCATTACAACCCCTTAAAATGCAGCCGAATCATTCATCCATAGCCATGTCCCTTTCATGGATGAGTTGTCCCGAAGTTCAATTATCTTATAGATGAGTTGTATACGCACAAAACGGTCTTTTCTGTGGAAAATGTTGAACCACAAGTCAGAAAGTAAATAAACAACACAACTTTTTGGATCATTTTTAATTAATTTTCTTAAATTCTTCTAAAACTAACATACATCCATTTCATTTCAGTTTTTTTTCTTTTATCGAATTGTCGAAAAATATTGCTTCAATGGTTTCTAAGTACATAAAATGATTTTTTGGTACATCGGGATAGTCTTAGCGTCTAGAAATTTGTTTCGATTTCTATTTACTCTAAACATGAAAATGTTAAATTTTTATTTTTAGTTTTATTTTTAGAAAATAAACTATTACAAAATTTACATCACATTTATATATACCTAGTGCTAAAAGATTCTCTATATAGCTAGACTAAGGTCTACGATATGAAACGATTCAATCTATACACTCATCACACGCACTTACGCACTATTGAAAATAGTCTTTGAAGGACTTGTACAACTAAAAGGATTTGTTGTCCTATATATTGCTTACATTACAGCTGGTTGAATGGTCTCATTGATTGTAGAGTTGAAAAAACACTCGATCAGGATGCAAAATAATTATTCCTATCTACACTGAAAAACACGGATTCCTTGTTACGAGGAGACATCGGGAAGAACATAGATTTGATCCGATGCTGGATCGTCCAGTGAGATGGTGGACTTAGGTGCCACCTCCATGGATTTCCAGTTGCCAGTCGAAGATGCTTGATTGAGATTGAGGCGAGTCTTGTTGGGGGAACTGCCCCGGTCGTCGGTCTCTTCAAGGGCGCTCAAGCTGCAGGTGGGAAGAACACGATGGGGGAATCGTGGTGAGCCGCGTGTCCGCTCTCGCAGAGTGGGCTGCAGGGTAGCTATTGACGGCCGCCTGTTCGCGGGTAGTTGAAAATTGACCTTGGTCTCGGGCACCTTTATGTATTTGCCAATTTCCCCCGTCGAGCTGGAGGAGTCTTCGATAATTATTTTATCGTGCAGGAAGTGCGGATCGATGGGCGTGATGTCAATGTCGGTTCCGCTTTTGGCCATTGACAGCTTTTGCATTGGTTTGAGGGTGTCGACGTTGCTGTAGAGTGCATTGCAGGAGGCCGTCTCTGAGGAGGGTATTAGTCTCGAGAACATGCCCATGTGACTTCGGAGCGCTGCTTTGAGTCCCTTTTGTTCCCCCAAACTGATGGTGGAACCTTTGTTGCTGGAGGTGGTGCGAGAGAATATCCCACGGATTCGATTTATAAAACCAGTCTTTGCCTCTGTGGCTTGTTGATGGGCGAGACGAAGATTGAGCAGATCTGCCGCCGGCAGACATGATTCGTTAATTGTACGGTCTTCGAGTTGTGGCTGCGAAGCGAATGTCACTGAGCGGCGCATTGTCATTTGCATGTATTCGGCCGAGGGCCAACTTGCACGGGGTATTACTGGTGGCAGCACCGACAGCAGTAGATTGGGTATGACACCGCTTATGCTGGGTGTTCGCGATTTGCTCTGATGTTTCACTGGCGGAATGACAGTCACCTCGGGCTGGAATGAAAGACGTCAGAGATGCGATTGGTTGATATCTTTCATGGGAAAAGCTATTAGTAAATTATTTCAGTATTGGGTGGTGGCTTTAAAATCGGTTTAAAAAGCATCCAAAAGAAGAATTTCTAAGTGGGAAATGTATTTTGATGATGGGATTCTTGAACAAAGGAAGGAAGAAGAGGCAAAAATCGATTGTCTAAAATTTCTAAATACAACTTCCATGCCAATGCACAAGGACGAACACTTTTTCAATGCGATAGTGTTTCCAAAGCGCCCCACGTACATTTATATAAACCTCAGCTAACTCACCTTATTCTGGCCCATAATCGAGGTACTCGAAGAGGTAGTCGTCGACGTACTGGACTCTAGCATTTTCTCCAACTTCCTAATCTCGGCATCTAGGGCGGCAATCTCTTTCTTGTACACTCGATTTTGTACCTCCACCCGATACTGTAATTCCCTTCGGTCATCGATAACGAATCGCCTCGTATTGTACTCCATCTTGAGGCCCATGCTGTGTATCACCGGGTCAATTATGTCATCTGGTAAAATGAAGAGAGAGAAGAAAATACCAGCAATCACAGCCCCATCCACTTGAATAGACTCAGTTCCCCCGTGACCCGAACCCGCAATTATGCGCCCCCAACTTACTTCGGGCCCAAATATCATGCAGCTTGGGTATGAACAGCAGACACAATGTAGCCGTTGTCGATGTTAGGATGAGGGCCGTTATTGTGATGAAAGCCAGCGTGACACGCTCCGAGATTAGATTTGCCAGAACAACGACAATACCACTGGTTATGACCACACTGTACACAGACACACCGATGTATTGGGAATCGTTGAGGGCCGGTATCTTTACATGCCTTGTCTCCCAGGCCATGTAGACGCCAACAATGAGCAGAAGGCCTTTGTACGCATACAAAGCTCCGAGCCAACTTTGGGTGTGCTGCGAACGACACACTTCGACCTGTTGAACATAAACATTTATATATATGTAGAGAACATGAACCAAAAGGATTGATTGCCTTTGGATGGGTCTACCAGAGGCTGGTGGGTGAAGCAGTCACTTTGCCGCAACGGACAGGACGTAATTACATTTTAAGCTGAATGCATAAAATGCTTCTTTTGAGTGCGATAGGATATGGAGGATGGTTTTTGTGGGAATCTAGGGGTTCCGTTTAATGACATTCAAAATGGGTGTCCCTGTGGATAAGGGAAATACCGTATTGAGTTTCCGGCCGAGGGTGGTTTTTATTTGTTTCTGTTGTTTTCCTTTTACGTTTTCGTTTTCGTCACAATGTCAATGACATTGGAGAGGACAAGATGTTTTTTTTTTACTCTTTTGCTGTGACACAATTGTCCTGAAGGAAGAAATTAATTGAAGTTCTTGAGATGTTGAGGGAGCGGAAAGTGTTTGTTTTTTGAGCGGGTGGACTTGACAGTATTTCGATTGAAAAAGAAATCATTTGCGTTCTCGGAATCGAGACGAGAGTGTAAATAGGCGGTGTACGGTCTTCTTCGGCAAATTGTCGAATCCCTGACTTTGGGAAAGTTGAGTTCAGCAAAACGTATCGCGATTTACAAACAAAATTTGCGCTCTGCATATTTTAAACAAAATTCGCAGCTGGAGATGAGTTTACAGGGCGGAACTAGGTTAGAAAGGGTGGTACGTGCCACTTATGCTTGAAGAGGGCGACCGAAAGATCGAGGGAGAGTGACAGTCTTCGACCGGTGGGAGGTTTGTGCTCCCATGATTTTCCGCCGGCAGAGGAATGTGCCTTCTGGTTTCCTTTTTGAACTCTCAACGGAAGAGCTTTCTTTTGTGGTTTTCCTGTCGCGCCTTACTCACTGAATTCGAATGGTTCTTGCTCCGTGATTTGAATACCGGAATGCCAGCAGTTTCATCGAATGTAGCTCTTTGTCATTCTTTCGTAGCCTTTATACAGACTTATATTGGTCTAAGAGCAGCACTAGCCACTAGGTGTTGACGTTGGGCAAACAGAAGTTTGATGGACTCTTTAAAAACATATTGATTCAACAGAAAAGTTTATTTCCATCTTTAACGCAGATCGATTGAAAGATAGGGATTGTGCGACTGAAATCGGCTGGTTTCGTAATAATTCCAAGGGCCTCACTGAATGAAGCTTCTCCGTGCGCCCTTTTTATTTCAGGCCAAGAAACACGCTTATTCATATGGAGCTGGAGGGACAACAATTCTCCCTTGTCCGGCTATGATATTCCACTGCAATTTGTTGGACAACAATATTCAAATGACCAATAATGCCCCCATAAAAAAGGCTAAAAAAAAAACAAACCCTATTCTATTCAAAAACGTTGAGTGAATAAAAACATCACTCAATCACTCGTCAAACTCCGTTTATCGTGTCAAGTGCAATCGCAGAACCCCGCTCTATGCAAGCATCAATTCGAAATGATGGATGTCCTCGCGCTTACCTGCGGTAGATAAACGACACTCCTGTCGATGCTATTGATTTCCAATGTTAAGTTATTCAAATGCCTCTCCATGGGATCGGTAAAAACCCACATTGTCACCACGAATCCGTCGAGCAGCAGCAACGCGCATACCAGCGATATCAACTGAGTGTCCTGCAGCATTTTATCCTTGAAGACACTGCCAGTTCGGGTGAATATCCTATGAACCCGATAGGTTTTCGCAAACATCGATCCGAAAGCGAGTGAAAATCCTGCAGATAGCAAATACACTCGTGCCTGCAAAGAGAAAGCACACAAACATCAAATGTCACACCTCAGCATACTCTCTATTGTTCGTCACAAAAGAAGGACTTGTATCATGTGTCAATGGGACGAAAAAAGGATACATGTCACTCTCTATCCGGTGAATGGGAATCAAATAAACATCCACCCACCCACATAGTGCGTGTTAGCCAACTATAAAAGTTGGCATAATTAGGACGATTATATTCGGTGTCATGTTGAGCAGATTTTTCATATTTAGACAGACATTTCGCTTCCTTCCAACAACTACGGACACGAAGATTTTTTTTCTCCCGGCCGGATTCCATCTTCGTTTCCATTTTTCTTGGTAAAATTAAACTACCCACTTCCACATTTAGATGGAGAACAGCTTTTGCTGGAGTGCGTTGTTTTTTTTTTGCCTTGAAATTTCAGATGAGATTTATAGCCGAGCAAGGAATTTTTAGGCTTCAAGCAGAGAGCGAATGAATAAACAAAAGAAACTGAAGAAAACGAAAGCGACAAAACAAAACAGCATGAAGGAATTTTAAGTGAAATAAAAACGAATACCCTCCACTCCCAGACACAACAACCACCGGGGACAAGATTATGAAGATTGACATTGTCTGACAAGGGGACTTACAATGTATACACAGCCTTCGTGTGGCACGATGTGATGGGCACTGGAAATTCTCAAGGACAAACACTTTACAGACGTGGCTCGGTGTTGGTTTGGCAGGAAATAGGTGCCGAATTACGGGGCTTAATTGAGTTTATAAAAATAAATTCAAACAAACATAGTTAGAGCACAATACCTACCATCGCCTGTCATCCAGCTGACACGGTAGACGATGGTGAATTTATCAATTTTATGATAATTAGGCTGGACCTTCGTTTAAACGTTTTCCAGATTAGATGGGATTTTGAAATCTATTCAATTTCGGTAAGTACCTTGGAATTGTTTTCGAAATTCGGTTAGGGAGCGAGGTGGGATTAGCGAGAGCAAGTTGATATTTTATGCACCTATAAAGCTTTGATGTAGGCGCAGTGGCTTAGTGGTTAGTGTGTTGGACTACTAAGCGAGGGGCTCAGGTTCGAATCCCGCGAAAACCCAAATTCCAACTTAGGGTTTTTTTCCGCTGCGCCACCTCTCGCGAACGTCTGACAAACATCCGAGAGTATAACTGTCTCGAAAAAGCTTCTCAATTAGCCGTTTGGAATCGGCATAAAATTGTAGATCCCTTCCATTCGTTCCAAAAATGAAAACTCACACAAAACGAATGGTTGTGAGAAGCTAGGCCCAGGGTCCCTACGACCTGTAGCGCCAACTATTTATTTTTTTTTATTTTTATAAAGCTTTGATAAATGAAGCAGGCACCATAAACGTTAATGAAAAGTAATGTAAAGAGACATGCTCGTAAAAACTTCAATAAAGTTTGAACGGGCTATACCTTTGTTCATGCATACCAAAGGCAACCTTCTTCAATAACAAGGCAGTCAGATCTTTTCAGGTTTTTAACTGAGTGTGTATAGAGAACAACAGCTCGACGTTTTTCTTCCACAATTTGATTAATTGAGGCTGGAGAATATGTGGTGGCAACGGCGCATACCGCACGAGCCACGGCCAAAATTCTGATTGCTGCATTTCCGGGTCGCCCAATCTCTCGTTTTGGCGATTTACTTACCGTTCCGGACTCCTTTTTGTGTCTTTTTTTTTTAACCAAAATCACGAGTCTATGAATAAACCTAAGATTCTTGAAACATCCGACATGGGAACATCCGTCAAGAACGGAAGGACCTATTGCCGGAAGCTCCGCTAAGAGGGACGGAAAATGTCATGAAACAGTCATCAATTCTGTTGACGGGCTCTTTCTTAGGCGACATAATTTTCTCGACATTAAATAAACATCTAAAAGGGCAAATGTTGTTTTGATTTGCGCTTCAATTATTTCTTCTTATCCTTGCAAGGAAGTAGTTCTTGTGGAATGTTTTTTGAAGATCAGATGAATGACCCACTCTTGGTCACATATTTTTTTGGACACGTGCATTCTTTAACTGATGGAATTACAAATCAGGTCTATAGAGACTTTTCAATCTATTATACTCTAAAATATCACTTTCTTGGGCTTTTATTTGACCTGGGTCAAAATTATGTAAGTGCACATTACTACAGTTTTTACTCTAGCTAAAAGTACGCAAGCCTAGCCGCTGCAAAACAAGGGTGACCCAATATCAATGAGATCATTTTCGAGATTGAGCCCTTGGCTTTTATAAGCGAGGCAGCTAGAAAACTGTTCTCGATATACGAACTAGCTATTTATGACTTCAAATTTGGTTTTAACAGCCACTAAATCCAAAACAATTGCATCACTAAAAAATATAAATAATATTACATGCGGAGCTTATTGAATTTGAATTAAATAAAGAAAATGTATTATTGCTATTGTGAATTATCATAACTCTCCAATAATTTGATGTAGGCGCTCAAAGCCATCTTTACTATGTTTTTTTTTGTATACATATAGATATAGAATGCAAGTGGTCGCATAGCGGTTCATCTCTTCGATGTGGTGCAGTGATGCCAGGTTTCAAGAAATGTTTGAGCTCTAAAATATGTAAATACAAGACTTTTTACCTCCAATCATCAAATTTCAAAATGTTTGATTTTCCAAATATAACAAATTGAAACAACTTTTTCTATTGAATAAAAACGTTTTCTATCAATTCCATTGTTATGTAGAATGTGAATCGAACAGAGCCCAAAGCCCATGCATAACTTCTGTTTCACTAACGTTTCCATCAGTTCTTAAGTAAGGAAACTATATGATGAAAAAAATGATGAAGGTAATATATTTTTGGAAAAGTGTTTTAGGAGTAAAAACAGCGGACAGGAACTTTGTATATTCAATCTTAAAAGATTTTATTTTCAATATTTTCCTCTGAAAATGTTGAAATGATATTTTCAGCTGTAAATTTAAATAAAACAAAAATATTTTAAAGTTGATATTTTAATCTTTGCAAATGATTTGTTGCGCGATCGCAGCGTACAGACGGCATAGTATTTGTCCATCCCCGAATGGACCCAAATTGCCAGTTTTAGGCCCCAGTTATAGCTTTCATTGAAATGCATCATTGAAAATTTTGATTTACGATTTTAATGATCAGTGAAATAATAAAAGTGGATTTAAAGAAAAGTTTTAGTCCAAATTAAGTAATTTTTTTCGTAAAAAGATTATACAATTGATTAGCTTTAATTTGATACCAACTAAAGCCAATATTGTTTGATTAATCGTCTTAAAATCGTAAATCAAAATTTTTCAATGATGCATTTCAATGAAAGCTATAACTGGGGCCTAAGTGTACTGTGAAGCCCGTCACTGAGACATCGAGCTTCCTATTTCAATTTCAGAGAAGCGCCCGAAAACCCATCATCTTCTGGGGTTCCTCTACTGACAGATCTCCTGGGACAAGTTTCACACAGTTTTCAGTTCTTTACATTCACTTTATCTAGGGATGCAATCATTGCGAACCTTTAAAGTGGAGGAAACCCTCGATGATAGGAGTCAGCATTACTGAGACCTGTAACACGCAAGCCGCAAGCGGAAGCTGTGAAGATTTTCCTCGAAGCTTTCGTATTTTTGGAATATAAATTGAATAAATGTGGCTCACCCTTGGATTGGTCTCATACCATCATTGGATGTATGTCCTGGCTGTCCCAAAGACACCCGCCAATTTGTTCTTGACGTCTTACGTTTACGTTAAAGTCACGAAAGGCCACTGTACCCGTAAAGGTACAGCCACTCAACACTGGCAGAACACAAATTCCCATACCAATCTGCCTCAAACGCACACATGTAATTGATCTCCAGGGAACACTGCCTCTGAATTGGGTACTTTCCGTGATGTCCATGCGATAACAGCTCACAGATTGTTCCTACCTTCTTCGCACTCAGTAAGATATTCGTATGGTGGGCCATTTCCCTACTGTCCATGCCATTGTTGGTTTGATTTACAAAAATTAAGTAAGCCTCTGAATAATGACAGTCATTGTGCATAAGGCATAAGCGTGGTATGCACCATCCTGCGTCAATGATTTCTTCATCATTTCAATATTTCAGTTTGTGATTTATTAAAAAGGATGCTGCATGATTTATCCACCCCATTGCAATTGTTGAGATCAATAATCCTCGCCAACAGGCTCAGGATTTACATCTGGCATGGCAAATGAATAAAATAAATGCCTCGCCGACATATTGAATTCCTACAAGACCTCCAACTCCAACTCCAAGTAAAGTAATCGCCTCGAAATATAAAACAATCACTCTTCGCTCAGGTGGTTGCTTCCTTCCGCGCAACAAGAGACACATACCTATAAACAGTTGACAACACACGTTTCCCATAAACCACCTCGCACAACTGACAATGACGACGACACCCTAGAACGTAAACATTGGAACCGAAAAATTAAAAAGCACACGCTCTGTCGTCACATGAGTGCATTAAATATATTAAGTTAAATAAAAAAGAAAGGAAAGCGCCCAAAAACTCACCGTACAAACTGTTGAGAACGAGTCCTCCGGCGATGGCAGCGTCGAGTAATCCAATCCCAAGAGGATGACGGCTGTATACACAAGGATACAACCGACGGCTGTGATGTTGCTTAACTTTGGACTTGAAAGTTTTATCGCCCTGAAAGGGTGCAACCAACCAATGGAGCGAGCGCAAGTGAGATGGCACACAACCAAAACGAAAATTAAAGGTCCGCCATTTTCAATTACGGCCACGGTATACTTACTTCAACTTGCGAAAGTGTAGGTTAAAGGCCAGAAAGGCTATCGCCAGTGCGATTCCCACCGACGACAGGGTGGCAATCGTATAGAAAGCCAATGGTGCTATTGTTGCCACGCGAACCTTGAACACTCGCTTGGCAATCGGTACTTGCCCACTGTGCCACTTGATGGCACTGCACTTGGGGCAATGAAAGTCTAAAAACTCCTCAGCCGGATAGAACAATGCCACTTGTTCGAGGAAACCCCTCTGGATTTGATAAAAGGCCGTTGTACCGATGCGGTCAGGGCCGCTAAACGAAACTGGACCCTGCAAATAAGGACAAAAGTAAAAATTCCATTTCACGGTTGACATCCTGATGGTGGCCAAATACCCACCGACACTCCGAGAAAGTCCAGCTTGCCCATCTGATGCAGAAACTCCCAGGCCATATCGCTGCGGGTGTAGTCGAACTTGTCTAGCTTGGAATGAACGGCGTCACGCTTCCAGTGTTCCTCGGCGCCGCGTAGAGCCAACGCTATTGCCCATACCGCATCGTACGTTTGCGGAGCGTACTTCGAGACCACATTGCTTATCTCGAACTGGGTCATTAGCTCGTTGTTGAACATGGCGTTGTTCTGCGGGTGGGAGCTACTTTAATTATGTCTATCACACATGCACTTCCGAGTGAGTCGTCCCCCTCAACACTCACCAATCCGCTCAGGCTGATGTTGTTGCCAACGATGCTGTTGTGACTGGACACAATTATGAGATTTTCAACTGCCGCCCGAAGCTCCAGTGTGGTGCACGCCTGCGGTACCCGGTCCCACCACGGTGGACCCATGCTCTCCTCGTGCAGGATCCAAACGTAATCGGCTCCAAACATTTGAAGCTTGTGCGCCTCGCAGAATATTCTCGGTGCCAGCTCCTGTGAGAAACTTCCGATGATGATGCGGGTATCGAGTTCCTGTGTGCGAGATACACGGGGGAAGTGAATTTTAATTTTCTGTCTCACTGTGTTTGTGCGCTTTCATGCGAATTAAATGTCAGGGTGGCTTAATGTGTGGCAGTGTGTTTGAAATTTGCTCGTCGTCGTCGGTTGTTTAGACTTTAGAGTGTATATCCCAGGAAGGATATGAATTAATATTAATGACATCAAAAGTTTCGCCAACTGCTGTTTGGGATTATGCGAGCTTGGGAACTATTTAATAAACATTTATGTGGAACTTGTGAACGAGGATCCGATGATCCGAAAATACTTAACGTTTAGGAGGAGGGTCCCATGAGTGTGTGGCCAGGGGAGAAAGATATTCTGGCACTAGGACTTAATTTTGACATACCCTTGGCAATAATTTAGGAGATCTTACTTTTTTAGTAGGTAAAGCCTACATATCTATACATTTCCTTATCTGTATGTGGGTTTGAGCACGCATTATACGACAAAACTGCTCACCCAATTTGTACGAATCTTTCTAGACAAGGTAGGGCTTACTACAGCAGCATTTGGTTCTTATTTCAAAGCAATCGACCAATGAATTCAGTATTTCTCAAGGAGGGCAATTGGAGGGCTATACTTCGTTTTCACACAAGCGAAATCTATACCAAGGGGCCCTTGAATTGCTTTAGGTTATCAAGTCTTTGCTATAAAATAAAACAAATCCGTTAAAACCTTTCTGGTTCTTGTTTCCAACGGTTTTTTAAATAAATATTTAGTCTACCCACAATCAAATTCAGATCACTGACAACCGCGCCATTCATTTAAAGGCCGACCGAAAATTTAACAAGCCACATAAACTCGAAAAAATAATTCAACTTAACAAACAACACACGCACGGCAACGACAGCAATCAGCCTGATCTGTCAAAGTAGGGTAAAGTCGGGAGATATGGTACCTACCTATTTTTTGTTTTCGTTACAACTCAAAAAATTAATCATACTTCAATCTAAAGAATAAATATATTAATTGGAACATAAGTTTAATTCATAGCTGGAAACATACAAAAATTCATAAAACCTAAGAGTTAGAAAAGAAGTTAATTTAAAAACTAGAGGGTGATTGGGCTAGGTGGGTGATATGGTTTGTTAAGTTTTCTTGGAGTTTTTCTTTCCCCAACCTGTTAGAAGTACGAGTACCTACACAAGTCGTGCGATCAAAAATGACGTATTAGACGTTAAATCCATTCATCTGTTTTTATAAATTAAAAAAAAATGTTACCTCAATATAAAACGAATAGCGGGATAAATGGCACCGGTACCATATTAAGAAATTCCCAAATGGTGTTGTATTTTTGTTTCCCCGATAAACATGACCAAATGCGTATGCGCAATATAACTGTAAACGATGCGCTTTTAATTTGTTTGTAACGAATAAGCACCAGGCACCGAATACTTTTCGATCTACACTTCTTTCACTCATACACAAAAAATATTTTTGTTCGAATTTACTCATTTTTAAGGTTCCGTACCCAAAGGGAAAAAATGTAACCTTATTAGTTTCGCTCGGATGTCTCTCCGTCTGTCTGTCTGTCCGAACCCACTAAGCCAATTTTGTTTTTCTTTTCTTCGTTTTTAACTAGAAATTTTTACCAGCAAACCAGGTTCCGAGCACCCTTCAGGAACTTACGTAAAACTAAATGATATTTTTGTGTCTTGGTTTTAAAATAAAATCGTTAGGTAGGAAATATTGAGAGGGTGCCATATCTCCACATGGTGCCATATGACCCGACTTTACCCTATCCCAATCGACATTGAATTCTATCTGTTTGACATAAAGTTTCGAAGAGTGGTTGTTTGTTTGACAGGTTGAGGGAAGTTAATGTATTGTTGACTGCACATTTGTAGTAAAATATTGTATAACTAAATAACTTACACAAATTAAATTGAAAAAATGCTGATTTAGTACAAGATAAAAATAATAAAATACTAATTTGTTTGTTTGCCCTTCTTTGTTCTTTCACGTTGATATTGTCTTAAATATAGCCCTAACATGGAATAACCATATAAATACAATAGTAGGGGGTACTTACGGTGTTCTACCAACCATATGGACTAGGTACCCAAAAATACAGGAATACCACATTTTAATTTTTACTGAATGCTATTATTTGGTTATTAAACATTTTTAAAAGGCGAATAATTTGATTTGTTGCGTTCTTTAAAAGGAGATGTTCTACATAAATATATATGCACTAGGAACATATTTTCCGCTTGCGAATATGATTAACTTCGATTTCATGTGTAAATTTTGTTTAAATAACTGAAGAAAAATTGCTCAAAATGTTTATGTTATTTTTTGTCAATACAAAATTATATAGGTTCGTTCGGGTTCTTCTTTGCAGACGTAAAATTATTTAAAATGTTTGCTAAGAAACGGTGCGAATTCGATCACGTACTACTCGGGCTATTACGACTAGCTGGATGAAATTACTAGGAAATCCTCTGTTAGTTTTGCAGTACAGTCCTCGAGGGATATAGGAAACACCGGTATTTTTGACATCTCGAGCTGTGGAAAGTGTGTTGACAAACTGGACTCTACATTCTACATGCAAACCTGGTTGATAATCGAGCTTTATTTCTAATCTCCCTTTTCACGAGATTAACTTTTGTAAATTTTTCTAATAATTTCCGGTGGAAACATAGCATAAGAACACTTCGCTTATAAGAAACGCAAGTGGAAACACCTCAGAGTTTGTTTCGTGGTCTTTTATAGTACACTTAAATTAGCAGACAATTTATAACGTTAATGAAAACTAGGACTAAAATTAATATAAACATTAGATACTTAAAAATAAGAAGCTATAATTAAGTCTTCACATATAAGAACACCTCGGATATAAGAAACAATTTTATGGTATTTTGGAGGTTTCTTATTTCCGTCGTGGACTGTATCGCCAACCTGCGTGTAGTGTGGTGCAAAACATAATTTGTGGTGTGACCAGAGCTCACTTTTAAAAATGTACTAAAAGTTTAAATTATAGTTGAAGATTTTCAAACAACTTTTTTCGTGGTAAGTATTCTACCTGCGTTGATTTGAAAAAAAATATTTTCACGCCTCGATCTTAATAGATACCTTTTCACGTGTCTAATTCGCCCCTGCTAATCCTTACAGTTTTGGCTGTCAGCTTACAAGTGTCGAAGTAGTTTGATGACATTGTTTATAGGAAAGCCCCTACTCCAAAAAAATGCGTTTCGCTCTTTTGTGGATTGTGGGCTCATCTGTAGACGATGATTTTTCTATGACGCCAGTCCTTTTTACAAACCCTCAATAAGGTTAAAAATAGAGATGCTACGAATATTCGGCAACTATTCGGTATTCGGCTATTCGGCTCGGTATTCGGCTAAATAACTATTCGTGGCATCTCTAGTTAAAAATGCATCTGTAAGAAAACCCTTGGCATGAAATGACCTCAGTCTTGACACGACCAATTGCTACTGAATTGTTAAAAAAAAGGTCGACTATCTATAAGAATAGAAACCACTTGACTTCCAACGTTTACCTACTCCTATTCCCAAACCAAACAGTACCCAGGCTCACCAACATAAATTGTATAAGGTTCATCGACGTACGACCGACTTACCCTAAATCCCAAGTAGTCAAGATGGGAAAAGTCTCCCATTTCTTTTTGAAATAAACACACCTCACCAAGTCAAACCTCCCGCGCTCCATTAACTCACCCTTAATAACAGCAATTGCTCTCGAAAATCCGTTTCCGCAAACGTAATAGTCGCCCCACACGATATGTTCGCTGTTTCGAGCTCCGTAACCAGGTCATTTACAGCCAACGAGTGAACCTCTTCGTTCTGTGAGAACGTTGTCACCGTATCCCAGCCAAATCTGCGGATAAATGCAATCCTTGCCGGATTATGAGATGAATCTGGTGCAACAGTACGGTAGAAGTACGGAAACTCTTGACGATCACTCAGAGCCGGCGATGTCGACCCAAAAGATACCTGCAAAGGATACATAACATTTAAACGCAACCATTTGTCATTCAAGTAAATGTGAGCAAGCTTTCTACGAGTATGTGCAATCAAGTGGAAGTATATAATTCTCATGGAAATTGGGAGAAGATGGCTGCCACGCTTCTTTTGGCACAGTCTGAGGATAAAGGATGTGAACGTGGATGAACGGTTGGGATGAGAGTAAACGATTTCATGGGTATTTGAGTCACAGTGAATATCTCTTTTGCTCTCAAACCAATGGGGTGAAAATAAGGAAATAAGTGCGTTCACTCACCTGTACGATATTCCAGTAGGGCACAACCTTGGCCAGACTTTCGGTAACTTCAGAGCAGGCGGACCCAAGCAGCATTACCATTCGTGTTGCCGGCTGCGTGTAGATGGCATGGAAAAACCGGTCGACTCCAACGCCGGGATCACACTGAAAATATTTCACACCAGGATAATTCTTTGCTTACGGGTTACGAATACGATGTGTGGGATGAGGTGACCTGTTCGCACGAGAATTCTTGCAGTGAATCTTAATCTTTTGATTTAAATATGAGACACACTCCATGCCAATGCCATGCCGCATGCTGTGGCAAATGAAAATTTAACTCTGTGTGATAAATATGTTGGACGCACATGTGTAGAAGGATGCGTAACTCAGAACCGATGGTGGGTTTCTTCTTTTAATAAACAATCAAATTAAGCCACACACAGCGGGCGGTGAAATATGCCTGCGTGCGGATTTGTTTTATGTATAAATGCTTCCCTCTGGTAATGGGGATTGTTGATTATTCATGAGCTTTAGGGAGGTGAGATTGGTTGCGAAATTATGGCCACAGAGGCATTGTTGCGATGAATATTTCATAGCTGTGAAGCTGGTGGCATGTGCGAACTGTTGAGCCATGAGGTAACAAATTAGAGTTTGCATTGCCAAGTGATACGATCTGAGGTGTAAGTCTCAAGGATGCCACACAGGGGGGTGGGCTGGCTCGTTTTATGTGGGCATTTTTTTAAGAAGGGTTAACTGCAAAAAGGCATATTTAGTGTTTGGAGTAGAATGTTGCTGCAGGGGATTTTATTTTTTAGGCTTTGTGTGCATTTTTCAAGTGCATAGTGTAGAACTCTTGGAGTTGTGTGACGATCTTTGTGCAAACTGATCTTGAGTGAAAATGAAGCTGTGTGCCGAAGTGCGGCATTTGTATTCTAATCGCCCTACTATACCGAGATGGATTGTGGTCACCGCTCATCAGACCATTTATGAATGGCCGCTTAACTGAGACGAAATTGTCTCTCTACACTATTTTGATTATGAAAAGTCAATTGTTGTCTTTTAGATCAAGCTGTTTTTTTTTTAGCAAATTGAATTTAACTTTTTCACTTAAGTCCCTATATACAAGAGACGGACGCATTTTTTTTGCGCAGGAGCCTTCCTTGGATCTTAAATGTTGCACCCTATTCCGCTTCGAAAAAAAATTCCCTTTCCTTTCGTAAGAAGCCGGCTTGATTTCCATTTTCTTTTAATAAGGATAGCTCGATGTTGAAATGGAATAAAATAAGCTGTATGTGAGGTATTAACGATGTTTTAATTTGAAAAGTCCATTTATGCCATCTATATAATAAAACATCCCTCAAATGTTTGCCGTAGTTTTTCACGGAGACACGGTACTCCAAGTGGCCCGATTGACTCTGCCGAATAAATCCGGCTGAATTTGACTGATGGCATTGTTTATGTTGGCTTTAAGGTGGCTATTTGGCATAGGCTTTCGGCTTTAAGAAACCCCACAAGAAAAAATCTAGCAGTTCAACCCCCAATCGTTTTTGCAGAATTATCGTCGTTGCGCCTGTTTTGCGACAAGTAGAACGGTCCTGCGGGAACCGCACATATCATCTACATCTACCTACATATCGTTCAATTTGGGCTAAAATAAACCGGTTAGCATTGTTCATAAAGCACTCGCCATTGATGAGGGTGGCCTTATTACCTATTCAAACCGTGCTTTCGTCGAAAACTAGTCGATACATTCACACCGAACACCAACTAGTTTTCGTTTGACGTTTCTATCAGCTGTGAGACACAAGTCGCGAAACTCCTGTGTAAAATATTTTGGTTAACAAATAAAATTAATATAATTTTATTTGTTAATAAAATTAATATAATTTTATTTGTTAATTATCAATTAGTTTGTGGAAAATGACTCTAAGTTGTTAGTTCTGAAATTTGTTCGGTAAGCTCTTCTGCTGAATTTGCGCTGAATATTGTAAAAGGTGTGTTTGTTTCAACAATGTAGTAGATTGTAGTTGATTGTTTAGTACAAGAAAAATTATAGATAAAAGAAAAAGAATAAAGAAGAATTATTTTTTGGCGCAACAGGTCCCTATAGGCCTATAGCTTAACACAACCATTCGTTTTGTGTGAGATTTCATTTTTGGAACGAATTTGGAAGGGATCTAACATTTTTAAGCCAATTCCAAACGGCTAATTGAGAAGCTTTTTCAAGGAAAAAAACACAACTTGGCATCAGTGACTGAAAAGCCACCCAGATTAGACAGAACGCTGCCAACATCGACCCGTACGAATCGAAAACCTCTTATACCGCCTTTCTAACAAGTATCTAAGAATCTACCCAAACGCTTTTGTGCTTGGCCACTCCATTTCTACTGTCGCACAATCCGATCAAATTACTTAGGTAGTCAAAACTCGGTCAGCATTAAAAGAGGCAATTTCAAAAACTCCATCTAATATTTTCATTCAACCGCCTGTCACATAAAGTTTAATGCGAATTTTCAACGGAGAACGAGTCACAAGCCTTGCAAACAAAAGGATAAAGAAGTGCCCGCAGCAACTCGGAAACACTCGGAAACAGAATCCATTCAACAGCTTATAAGCTGACTAGCAGGAGCTTATCGAAATCAATGTATTGATTCCGGCGGGTACTAAAAACTAACAACGGGACTAGAGGATTATCCTCGTGATTGTTCATTTCCGCCTCGCGGACATTTTCTATTCAAACCGATTCGATTACTCATACCACTGGCAAAGGCAAAGTAAATACTTTTCCAATTGCACACGCTACTGTTCTGAATTAAGCCTCTCTAATTGCTTTCCTTTGTTTGAATAGAAGAGAAAAACAGAAAGAAAAAAAATTCTATTTCACTTTTGAAAGGAATCCACTCACCTGCGTATCGTTTGTCACCAGCTCCAGTGTATAGCCCGGCAGCAATCGCTTGCGATTTATATGCTGCACAGCCATTTGAGCCGCCCCCAACTCACTAAGCCCATCGGGACGTGGGCCATGCCTCGTCGATAGCTCAAACAAACCAAGGAGCACTATTTTGCCATTACTAACGACTCCGGTGCGAAATTTGCGTTCGTTTTCGAACACTTGATTCACCTTGTACGGATGCTGCTGCTGTTGGTCCTGAACGTGCATCACCACAGAGAACTCTCGGCGACCTTCCTTTGACTTTACCTTTTTCGTCCTGTTGAACTGCCAATGACGATTGCTTTGCAGGTTCGGCATTGCCAATACGGATGAGCGTATGTTTGCTGTAATGATTTCCTGCACACTTTCACACGGACGGACAGAACTTTGATTGCAGGTGAGCTTATCGGCTAAATTATAAGCATCGGTGGTGGTATCCACTATCTCAGATGAATTGCTGCTTGTTAGTTGTGGCGGTTGATCCTTTGCATTGGCGTTAACTGGTTGTGGTGATTGGTAGTCCGGCGAATAACCACCATCTTCGCCTGTCGCCACAGTTGTCGTGAAAAGGATAATTAGAACGAAATCCAAGGATATGGCAAATTGTTTGGCCATAATCGTGTTATTGTTAGAGAGAGTGCTACCGATGCGCACACCATTAGAATAGTCAAGGAGCAGCGCTGTTGTCCTCCGATTTTTGGTTGTGGTTACGCTTCTTGGTTTTTTTTTTCTTTGGTAATTACTTGGAAGTATCCATTAGAGATGTTGTTGCTGCTGTCATCATCATCGTTAACATCATCTTTCTACACATCTGTGTGTGACTGTGTTGGTGGGTTGAGCGGTATTTTACGATTTTAATGCTCCTTTAAGTGCATCTCATGGTGATGACGACGACGCTGGTGGAGCATTGTTTGATTGTATACATTCGTCCTTTGAGCGCAAACTTTGTTCGCTGATGGCGGTCTTTTGATGTGCGAAATAATTTCGTTTTGATGACAACGCAACGCTGTCAAGGATTTACCGCAGAAATTTGTTATATTATTTTTATGCTACAGTCGTTCCCCGTCATCGTCGTCGTTGTCGTCGTTGTCGTGGATGGCATTCGGTATTCCATAGAGATGGAGAGTTGTTTTACGATAACTGATGGTGGTGGTTCAATTATTTCGCACAATACCTGGGAATCAAACAAAAAAAAGGATGAGAAGATAGGACCCTGTATATACACTGTACGAAGACAATTTTATTGATGTTGGGGGAAGTTATTGCGTTTAATTTGGGGTTTTACTCAGTCTGAGATGAGCGCGCATCGTGAGATTTGGAGGCTTTTAATTTGCAATCAATTTGGGGGAACGGCTTCGGCATTTCAATTGTGATTAGGTCGCGTGGAAAATTTTATTTCAATGCTTGGTCCTCGGTATCTCGGCAAAATGTGACTGTTTTGTGTTCGTCGGTGGAATATCTGACTGACGATTATAACAATTGAGATATTTGCATGAGTAATTATAATTTTCAGATGAAAGTGTTATCCAGTCAATATACGGATTGTCGTTGTCAGCAATTCATAGGTGAAGTGGATCGGTGTGATGGTTCTTGCATTGTAAATGCGATTAAATCGTTTTTGGTTATTAAATTTTAATTTCACTATTTGTCGACTTTAAATGGAAACTTAAATCGTTTATGAAAGGGGTTTACGTCATGGAGTAGGTATCATTTAAAAATGTATTCACGCTGCTTTTGCAAAGTGATTAGTCAATTGATGGTGGATGTAATTATTCCATATGACATTCGGTTTGCCTCTTATTTTTATTCTATTTTATGCACCCTTGTGAATTTTTGCGAGATGAGATTAAATTATCAAATCTATTAAAAATCTATAGATATATTGAAAAGATCTACTGAAAATATTTTATTCGACAAGGAATTATTGTTTGTCCTCAACGTCATAAGTTTATTGAATCAAAAACAAGGGCATAATCCCAAACTTGGTACATTAGCTCAAGTTGCGTAAAAATAAACTCTAAATAGTGCAAAATAGTAGCGTAGAAAGCAGTAGCAATCAACTACATTTTTAAAATCCTTTTATCTATTGTTTCACAGTTTCGCTTAGTGTATTTATATACCTTGTTCATTACCATCGCACCCAGCGAACTAAGTCCGGCCCAAATTTAATTTTATATTATGATTGAAATAATTAGGAAAATTCACGATTCCACAAGAAATTATTTTTCTGTTAACGGTGACACCAATCATAAATCACGGCTTCACTGTAGTGAATCGTATAGTCAGTCAAAATCCGAGCTATGTAATTGGATATTCACGAAACGTTTTCTCAGATGGACGATGCGGCTCTATGCAATAGCTCCTAACGTATTAACTCCTAATGAAATAGTTCCTAATGGAACAAATTCTAACAATAAACGCAACAATTCCTAATTTTTAAAATGAAATAAGTCCTAACTCCGGATGAAATATCTTCTAACCTAAACATGAAATAAATCCTAACATTTAGGAGTTCTTTCACAATGAAACAATTCCTAGCAGTACCAAATGAAAAAAGTCCTAAAGTGCAAAATATTTCTATATATTTAAGTAAGCGTCAGTACATGTTTAATTATAAACTTGGATGTTGTCAACCACTACGGATCTGCATACAGGGCATCTAATAAATTCGTCCTCATCGGAATGTAACTTATCGAAGCATTCGGTACACAGTTTTAAATGTTTACAAGGCAACAAAAGAGTGTTTGGTCGTGTAACGCAGCAGATGATGCACAAGTACTCATCATCATCTTCTCTTTGTATCGAGTTAGAAGTGCTTGGCTTATCGTCCTCATCACTGTTGTGCTCTTCACCATCTTCCAAGTGAACATCGAAAATATCTTCGTCCGGTTCCATTTCGACGCATATGCAATTTTTAGGAAACACCATCCTGTTGATAAACATAACTGCCGTTATTTTTCCTGCGAGCAATTCCCTACTGGCATCTTCAATTTTTTGCGCCCTTTCTACATACATCGACTTTCTTTGTTTTGAAGAACCATGAGAACCACCGCTAGAGGTAAGCAGTTCAAAATCTCTACTTTTGGAAAATTCTTCTGTTTGTAAAGATTTTACAAATTTGAAGAAATTACCATTTTTGTTTATCATCCGGCCCAAAACACCATTATAGGCTTCTACGGCTGACGTTGTCCGAGTGTGCCTCATAAAAACGGAAAATCCTTCTGGTTTGACCTGCAGAAAACGTAAGTAAGAAAAAGAAAAAACCAATTGGTTAGTATTTACCTTTTGCATCCATTGATTTTCAAAGTAGGTAAACAATTTCAAAAACCTTCCTTCAGCATCAAAGGTATTCACACTTTCCTTAATAATTTCATAAGTCGGTCTTATCTGCGTGGATGGTAACAAGGGCAAAGAAAGCAATTTATGATAAGCCTGGGAGCCCGGCTTAGATCTTCGCAAAAAGCATGCCAAATCTTTAAATTTGGTTGCTATATTTCTCCTTATTGCTTGACAGTAATGGAACCAGCAACCGTAAATTTGACCAACGCTAAAACTCTCCTTTATGGCACTCTGAAGCGCTACCTCATAGTCAGTCATCATAGTTTGACATGTCAAATTTATTATGTTTTTATGTATGTATGTGAACATAGTTGTGTAACACTTCTTTGACTTCTTATCCAAGAGGATAAACAAGAATGGAAATACCTGTGGATATATAAATCACTATATTGAAATTGACTCCCGCGCCCTCCCCGCCGGCCGAGCCGCGTCGGCGCGTCGGCCGTGAGTCGCGTCGGCGCGCCGGCCGCGAGCCGCGTCGGCGCGTCGTACGCGACCCCCCTCGGCCGATAATAGAGTTGATTTTTATGTTTGGATAAGTTACCTTATTGAAGTATTCAACATATATAACAAGTAGTTGGTTAAAACATCCAATAGGGACCACAGAAAATGTCCCATCCGCCAGGAAGTTACGGTTTGCCCGTGGAATATTCTCCTCCATTAATTTTATTATTTTCTGTGACGAAAATATACAAAAGGAAAAGTCTTCTTCCGCAATGCAGGCTTTAAAAAAGTTGTACTGTTCATCTTTGTGTAAAGCTACACCAAAATTATTCCAAATATGTTCCCTTTGGAAAGCTTCAACAACCTCAAGGGCAGATTTTGGCGAGGTAATAAAAACTTTTGCTGTTAAATTCTGCAATGTTCTTTTTAACTTGTGGAAATCCAAGTTTTTTGTTGCGCTTTGGTTACTACAATTAAAAAATGCAGCGTGCAAATCCGAAAAAAGTTTAATAAGATCAATGAACTTACTTGGAACAAATCGTCTGGAACGTATTGCGAATGCCACTCAAAGCATTAACATCGCTTAAGACACGTCCTACATCAATACACTCTGTCTTTATAGAATTTAAAGCTTTTAATTCTTTATAGAGATCCTCATTGGGAGAATGGTTATGGTCCACAAATTTCACTGGTTTTGAACATACACTATTTACAATTTCAACTTTTGCCTTGCAATTTTGGTTATAGCATACGTAATATTGCTTATTGCGAATTTTTGTTTTTTTTATATATAATTGTTTTTCACTTTTAACATATAATAATTGACTATTCTTCCTCTTTCCACTAATTATTTCGAATTCCATTGTTTTTTTTTTAACGCGACCGAATGAACTTGTCAACAAGAACACTAGTTACCAATTGATTTCCTAGGGTACGACAAGTTGTTATAGTTTAACGGTTTACATAAAAAAAAAAAAAATGCTGTTTGAGAAACAAAAATTAACTTAAGAAATATGATTTTAAGGAAAATGAAGTAACTCCTAACATTGATGAAATAACTCCTAACAACATTGAGTGTAACAACTCCTAATTAGGTTTTATTTCATTCACATGATTTTAGGATTTATTTCATGATGAAATAATTCCTAACACTTTAACATGCAATAAGTCCTAACTTCGATGAAAATAAATCTAACGTTTAGGAGTTCTTTCATGTGTATTAACTACTAACTTTGTATGTAAAATTTTAGGTTTTATTTCATTTTTTTTGTTAGGAGTTAATACGTTAGGAGCTATTGCATAGAGCCGGACGATGCAGATCCCGAATGCGCTGCAAAGCGTCAGATTGAATTATTAACTATTTAAGCTTAGTACGCTGATCGCGCTAAATTTTTGCTCCCATACAAAATTCTCTGCAGAATTAAGCCTAGCTAAGTAAGCGACCCCATTTAGCTAAGTGGTACGCTGCTTGAGCTAAAAAATCAAACTTTTGTTTCAAAATGTACGTAGCTGTTAAAATTTAGCGTGCCCATTTAATGGAGCGGCACATTTGCTCAAGCTAAATATTGACAGATCGCTGTGTTCTGTTGTTTTGTTGCGTTCTTGTATTGCGGAGAGCGGTAGAAGTATAAGCAAGGAAGATTTTTTTTTTTTCATAAATTCCTCGGGGAGAGGTACCTAGAATCGGAAATGGTTTAAATTAGAGAAAGGCGAATTTTTGAAGTAAGTTATATTCAAAGAACAGCTGTTTTTTGTGAAATTTATCCACAGCACTCTCTATGTAAAAATTTAGGTAGGACTTTAGCTGATGTTTGGAGAGATAAGTTGGAGAGCAGATAAAATTTAGTTTAGCTCGAGCAGCGTACCAAGCTAAAACTTAAAGTTTG
The DNA here is from genome assembly GCA_949126925.1 of Cheilosia vernalis. Taxonomy (NCBI): domain Eukaryota; kingdom Metazoa; phylum Arthropoda; class Insecta; order Diptera; family Syrphidae; genus Cheilosia; species Cheilosia vernalis. The sequence goes on from OX421362.1 coordinate 14,374,396, forward strand.
AACGGTTTTAGTTAGATTCCTAAGGATCCCACGATTTCGCGCTGTTCTCCTTTATCCCACGGAAGGTTTTTTAGACATCGAAAATCCCACAAAAGAGGATAAATCAGACGATATACATAAGAACACAGCTATGAACCTGATGTTCTTCCCGTTTCTTTTGCTTCTACTTATACCTATAGCTAGCGACCAGCTCTTCTCCTCTTTTCACAAGCCCATAAACTATTTCTTTTAAATGTCGTTCATCATCTAAAGCACATTTGTCAGATGGCAGGGCTTTACATTTAAAACCCAGAACAAAATATTAAGATCTTAAAAAAAAAGTCCTACATCAAATTTGTTTTACCTAAATTAAAAATAAAACAGTACAACAAATGTTCGTACATTAAACGCAAATGTAAATGGAAAGCGCGTTGTAATGAGAGGCATTCGCACAAATACGAGCAAAATCACATACTTACCAAACAACAAACAAAGTATTCCAAAGTGAAATCTGTTTGTTGAGTAAAATTTATGAGTATAAACACCACTAGTAGGTCAGCATAACTAAAAAAAGAAAACCCAGGCCCAAAACCATTATTACTGCCACCAACAACAATAATAATAACAACAAGAACGAATGGTTTCTTGAAGCATTTTTCTTTCTCGCAGGACGACACACGACACACAACAAGAACCACACCGCTCACTCCAGTTTTGTGTCGGAGGAGTTTTTGTTGTTGCCGTTCTCCCCCACCATTGTTCCATAATGAATCTTTTTTTGTCGCCTCTGGGCAAATGGAGAAAAGAAAACAAAAAAAAGGATACGGTTGCAGAAGAGGCATATCCAAGGCACAATTCTACTCTTGACACAAATTGCTGTTGTAAATATTCTATGAGAACTTTAAAAGCGCAAAACCTTGCTACGATGGAATCATGTGTACGGGTTCGAGGAATAAGCACAAAAAGAAAGAGATACAAAATTAAGTTTCAAATTAACCAGGACAATAACCCCACCCCCATGAAAGAGGGGCCCGAGTCCTTGGTTTAATGTTTTTGAAATTAACCTTTGATTTTGCGGTGTGCTTAATTAAAGAACTCACATACATATTTCATTTTAACATCCTGCTGTGCTGGCAGGATGTCATCTGCTTACCATGGAAATGATGAAGGATTAGCCGGAGGAATATTTGAAATTTAAAGCACTGCATACTACGTACTACGTTACACGTTCGTTGTGTAGGAGAACAAAAAATCCCGAGAGCATGGATTGCATAGACAGACACGACATGTTAGCGCTTTCACGTTACTTACAACGTGAATTTGTTGTTCTAAGTCCCGGCGACACAATGGAACCCACAGAACGGGGTCTCTTCGAATCCGGTATGCATGGCACATTCGCAGGGCATGCCGACAGTAATTGTTCGCACAAGGCCCACTTCTGTTTGGATAAGTTCTTAGTAGGTATTGCATTTCTATGGGTACTATGAACTATGCATTAAGGACACGACATGATCTGATATTAACTACCGGTTGCAAGGTGTGTTGTCAGCGGTGGTGAAGTAGGAAGTGGAGTGCATTTTTGTTGGGACAGTCGCCGTCTTCTTTCTATTCTCGCGAAAGTTAATAACCATGGATTTGTTCTCTTTACAGTAAAGGACCGTAGAACATGTAATTATGTACCTACGAACACACCTTGCATGTTATTGCATTTTTAGAGGAAATGCTTTTCGGAATCCGTTTTCTAGCAGTGGATTCTGCGGAACACTTGCAAGATTACACTTCCATATAGTGTTAATTTGAAGATTAAGGTGTATATGAGTTCAAAAACACTCGATCACTAAGGTGAGAGATGAATTTTGCTGTTGGCGGAAAATTAATGTCGGAAAAGTTCTGATGAGGTCATGGGTAGCAGACCCTATAATGCGAAAACGTTCAGACCTTTTTGTGCGCACAACTGATTTGCTCTATGTTGCAGAAGTAAATGGTTCGTGCAGAAGAAAAGGTTTGAACGTGTCGCCTTACCAGGTCATTGATCCAAGGACTATCCAAACCAGACAGTCAACTCTGTGCACCTACCCGATTTTCCCCGCAAATTTTGGATGACAGCCCTCTCGCGCACTCTTTTTTTTTTCCTATCTATGAATACGTTTATTAATGGCCGCCGGGTGGCACTCTTTCAAAAACGAACAATTTGTAGGTAAATGAATTTATAACAATAAATGTAAAAGAAATAAATGTTGAGTATGTTTTTTTAGATAGCTTTTAAAATGTGCATCCATTCACATTGCAGGTTTTTTTTTTACCTTTCTTTAGGTATATGAATAATATTTTTGACAGCAGAATTCATGCAATTACCTTGGGGGGCTGTTCCAAAAATAGGTTAACAAAATGTAAGTTAAGCCCGTTTCCACTAGGCCATTAGTGAATTTTAGAAAATATTTCGGAATATTGAATAAATTTCTATTGCGCTTGGTGGGTGTTTTCAACATTGTTTATTTAGCATCATATTTTTAAAAAATCAATATATGATTGGAAATTCTGTGGGTGAAATTGCTTTGTCATAAAATCGCAATTATGTGATGCTATTGTTTTTTTTTTCTCCAAAAGCGATAGGCTCAATATTCATTTCATTGAGCAACATCCATTGACATTCAAGAACTTTCTTTGATATGGGTATAGATACAACATGCATATATGTGATCATTTTTATAAAAATTGCAAGTTATCACAAAGATGAAAACGGTTTATGTTTTTAAAAAGAAATCCGTATTAAATACCATATAAATTTATCGAAGCTCTCCCGACTTACCGGAGAAAAATGCTTAGTTTTAAATAATTAAAATTTGAACGTCTAGCAAAACAGGATGGGGTTCGCTAGTTGTATAATAAAACCAGCGAACCCAGTAAACTTCATCTCGCCAAATTTAACGCCTTCAGATAAACCCCAGAGTGAAAAAAAGACACAGATAGTTCATATATCAATGTGATTTATAGAATAGAAATTAGTAGAGAGAGATAAACAATGTTTTGCGATTTGTTTTCCGGCGCCAAAACAGACAACGATGCCAAGATAGTCGCTTGAATCACATTGTTCATCCGTTTATTGACAGACTTCAGATGGTTCAGATTCCGCAACATGATTATGATCGATCCCACCGTCGGCGTCGGATAGTTGGGTTTTTCATCCTCGCCGGTCACACGTTAACGGATTTGTACGAATGCAGTTGTCTAGCGGTTTGATTTTACAATAATATTCAAGCTATCGACGCACGTCCTTATTCTCCGCTGCTAGAATTGTTCGTTCACTAATCCAATCAAGATTTTTATAATTTCGTGCAATGCCGGGGAACATTATGGTGATGACTTCCTCCTTCGACGATAAAAATCCAGTCGAAACATCAACAGGTATTTGGTTATTGCCAAGCGCAAGCAGCTGTCTCGAGAATTCAGCAGCCGATGGCTCGTCCTGCAATGCGACTCTCATGTTCGTGGTCGATTTCAACTTAAAAATGTTAAAGTGAAATTGGAAAATCGTAAAAATGTATTTTTCATATGAAAAATGTACACGTACGAGGAGTACTTCCTTGCTTACTTCTACCGCTCTCCGCAATACAAGAACGCAACAAAACAACAGAACACAGCGATCTGTCAAGATTTAGCTTGAGACAATTTGCCGAAAAAATAGTAATGTTAACAATTTGCGATTTTAATATGTACTAAAGGTTAATTTAATATTTTTGGTTTTCCCTGTAATACAAATTTAACTTTAAAAATTCGATTTTTTGGCAAACAAGTATCGAGGGATTTTTAAGGAAATCTAAGTGAAAATGGGAAAAATTACTAAGATTCGTGGAATAAATGAAGACAGATTTCTAACACCGGTTCATAGTAAGAAAAGAACAAGAGCCCGAGAAAACAAATTGAGAGCAGTGTTGTAAGTTTTTTTTCCCCGAAATTCCCCATTTTTGGGGACATATTTGAAAATGTTTGCACATCCGTTTTTTCCACACTTTGTTTTTTCACTTTTCGATTCATTGTAGAACAGTTGAAATGAATTTAAAGTAAAAATGTCTGTTCTTTTACTGTGACATCTTTTTTTAAGGAGTAATACAAAATTCATGTGAATTTGAAACATAAATAATTAATTCACTATACGAGTACCTTGGCTTTGAAGTTTATATAATACAGGTGAAACAAAAACAAGCCCTTACTCTTTAATAATAAGCGATAATATTAATGAATAAATATAGAAATACAAATAGGTACTAACAAAATGGACCTTACCAATAAACATTTTTAGTTTTGCCTCTAAATTGAAGTAGATTTTAAAGAAATAAATAAAACTTAAATAAAAAAAAAAAACAAAAAAAGATCACAGTGGCTATATTTTTCATACAAATTTCGCAATTGTGAGCTTCCGTAAATTTGAAGTCAATACCAAAATTTGTTATTTGTATTTGTGCTTCACATCTGATATTGAATTCGCAAAAGGGTTGTAATCTTGTAATAAGTGAACTGAATGTGAAAGTGACACATGTGAGTAAAAGTGGTGTTCAGTTCGAAATGCGTTTTGAGCTACATCGCTAAGATTCTTTGAACGCGATGAACGTGATTTTTTTATGTTGGCAAATTATTTGAAAGCTAACTACAAGAGTTTTGTTTTAAAATTATGCAAATTTAATAAACATGCGTGTATTTTGTTTTTCCTTTTTTTTATTAGCACTTTTCCCCATTTTCCCCATTTAGGAAAAATTCCCACATCTGGCATCGCTGATTGAGGGACGCCTCTCCAAAAGCAATTTGTGGACTGATTAGTGATTAAGATTATCAATAGATAAAAGGTGAGAAACACGTTCACTTGAGTAATTCATCGTGTGAATTAGTAAGCGCGATAACCACTTCAAAAATCGATTACTTAAAACATGTGTTAGATAGAGTGCATCGCACTTAACTTGCTGCAAAATTACTTAAAATGTGTATAAAAAATTAACAAAAACACCCACCGTCATCTAAAACTCGGATAGAAAGAAATGACGTCTGACGGACATCCGCCACTTAATCACTCAGGCTGCAGTTAAAAACATATTTTGTGCAGCTATTGCAGGTATGCTTAATTTTGGGGTCATGCACAAAGTTTGAAGCAAATCTGTAGGCTAAACAAAAATAAAAGTCGGAATTACCAGATTCATTTCCTTTATGTCATCGGCCTTTTTTCGCGAAAACAGTTCTCTCGTTTTAAGTAGGAAGGAAAAAACACTTCATCCATCATAATCGTACACGAGAACTCAAGTCAACAGAGAATTTAAATTTTTCTCAGTGGCTGGATGCAAAGGCGGAATCAACATCCTTCCAAACGGAACTGTCAGCCAAAACAATTCATAAATACTTCACAGCTTTCCATGGTCTACATTAGACGTTTCTGCAAAATGTTCTGCAATTTCTCTACTAGTTTTGGTAAACAATTTTCAAAATACACTGCTGCACTTAATCCGCCCGCCATTGCATGTCACATCGCTCTATGCTCGACAGGGAATTCCCTTCCCAAAAACACACTTACTGAGTCTTGCTTCTTGCATCCTGCAAGGATGCCGCAAATATCCGGCCAAGAAAATATATTTTCCCTTCAACATAATAAATAAACCAAAATGGATCAAGAGTGCACTGTGCATGCAATCACTAAACGCCAGCTTAAGTACACGAGATCCGAGATACGAGAGCTGTACAAATACCAAGAAAATGTGAAAAATAATTTCCCCGTCTTCCTAGAGGTGTCAACAGAAAAACAAGGACCCTCACTGCAGAAGATGTCGTCAAGCCGCACAATTCTTTTTTGTTACACACCTTAAAGGACCAAAATGCACATGATGCCAAGCGATAAGAGACCGATTTGAGACGCTTTTATCACAACCGAATTGCACAGATATCCAAGGATAACTGAACTGAACGTTCCAACGATGCTGGGCGCTATTTGTTCAGATGTTATCTGGTTGTCTGGTTGTTGGTGCTTTTATTCAACTTTGATTGAAGTTGAAACTTCCCCAACTTGACGCATGCCTCCTACATGCCGAGTGAAGCAACAATTTGTTCTTTTCCTTGACGGATCCTTAAATCGAATGAACCCCACGATGGGTTTTTTTCGTGCATTACATTTTCGTTTACTGTTCCGGTCCGGAGCTGTGTGTGCGTGTTTTGATGGGGTTATTTCGCAGAAGGCGTTTTGGGGGCAGCTCACATCCTTTGCTGATTTGTGAATAACCGGAAAAATGAACTAATATCCTGGCACTTTGTTTTTTTAGCCAAGTCCTTGATGCATATTAAGCACTTTGTAACATGTGATGTACTATTTGAGTTATTATTGTGTCGTTTAGTATCTTACGGTTGAGTTGAGGATGCTGTTTGATATCCTTAGTTAATCAATATTCTCGAAGTGCTGTGGATTTGATTTTGATAGATGGTTATAGATTTTTAAGCTTCTCTGTTTTGTGCGGGGTTGCGTGTGATTATGATTTATTGCGACCTTCATTAGAGCTCTTGTTTTTGCATTAGAGGGTTAGTTGGATCAATAGTTGTCCGGCGGAACAATGGGGGGAAGAAAGTGCTGCAGGGATAAATATCGTTTTTATGGTGATTAAAAGACTTTTATGTGATTTTAACGAAGACCATAGAACTCGTTAATGATTTCCGCAGTAAGGTTCGTAATTTCGGGATTTATGGTATAGTATAGGGAATCAATAAAATCCGTCGGTTAAGGACAGCCATTAGTTTCGAATCGTATAGTGTTACCACATCCCCAGAGGTTCCACTTGAAGATTGAGAATATAATTCGCTATCCTAGTAACACAACAGAAAGGGTTTTTTCGAGTTTCAATAAATCTTTGCGGAACTGTAAAGCCTAGCGTCGATGATAGGTGAACCCAACTCTGTGGTGAAGGGACTTCCATTGGGAATTTTTAGTCCTAATGATAAAATATGCGAATAAGTGTTTGTGTGACACCGTAAATTGTTGGCAGAGAATTAAGAAGGTCAAAATCTATCCTTGAAATCGAAGAAAGTGGTCCAGCTTGAATCTTATTTAAAAGCAAAAAAAGATTAAATACCTAATTTCAACCAGGGACCAGCTGCTACTTCTTTACTGTTTCAAGCATCCACGCAAGGATTTTATCAGCTCATCGCGAGAAGTGTGGATTTGGATGGTTGTGGTAAACTCTATAGGTCAAAGATCAACGAATTTCAGGTCGAGACTTAACACTTTTTATTGACTTCAAAGCCGCATATATACGATGTGAATCAAAGTCAGAAGCTCCATTTAACGAGTAGCAATGTGGAGTCCCGACAACTCACCCAACTGTGTCACGGGAGGCACCGGACCTCAGCAAGGCTGTATAATCATTTCGTAGATAAATAGGCTTCGACGATGATTGAAGAAAAGGCGAAACTACTAGTGTGTGTTCAATGTCAAAGTAGTTGAGGAGTTCGTCTAAGTTTTAGTAAATACCCACCTCACGACTGATACAATAATGGATATCCGTGAACAGCCATTGACAGCCGCTGCTTCTTCGGTTTGACAGAACAAATGAGTTCAAAACCTCTGATTTCAAAAATAAAATGTTTATTTTGCAGAAACCTTAGCCTGTCAGTTCTCCTTTATGACGCTGAATACTAGACAATAAACAGGAATAGAGATCTGATACTAGATATAGGCTACTTGGGAGGAAAAACTCTTCTACGAATTATCGGTCGGGAATTCTTGAACAGCGATTGGAGAAAAAAGTGCAACCGCTAATCTTGCGAATGGTAGGAGAATTTTTCGTAAACAATTTAAAAGGGATATCTTGAATCTAACAACACAGCAGTGTTCCTAGACTTTGAAGAGTGTTTTTGCCTTTTTTTGTCAGCAAAAACATTACTTTTCTCCTTAGTTCGAAAAAAGTTTCCATTATTTTCCCCTTTAAATTTTATTTCATATGTATGAAAAATTTACAAAAATCCTAAACTCTATAACAAAAATTCAGCCTTTTCCAAGTGCTTAAAATTAAGTAAAATGCATTTAATTTTGTACGTTTTCGTAAACGTTCGATGGACTTTCATGTTCAGTACGCACATTTTCATGGCTGCTGGAAATTACGCAAGAGGAAATAAGGCGAGATTTTTTTTTTGAAAAAAGACACCAGAACCTTTTTTATGCAAGCCCGTCCTTTTTTCTTAGGAAGAAAGGTCAGAATTTTCTGGTTATCTTTCCGAAATTTCAGGCCTTTTTTCCAAAAAGTTTTCTGGCGTTTTTTCCATTTCTGAAAACGGAATATAACATCAGAGGAACATGTTTGGGAAAAACGCTAGAAACGATATTTTGGACATATTTTCCTTTCCTGATAATAGGAAAACACCTGAGAACTGCATTTTGATCAGTTAATACAATTTAACATTTTTTATTGAAGTAGTTTTTTTTTGGCTCAGTGTCTTGTGATCTAGATCTAAAATTTAGTTCTCACCCAAAATGAGAAATAATTTCACTTGAAAATTTGTGAAATTTCCCTTGTACAATAGGAAAAAGTGAAGCAAACTCTCAGCAATACAAAACAACTATTTGCATTTAGAAATATACTTAAAAATGTTGTTTCTCAATATATGCACAATTTAACATTATGAATAACAAAAAATCGAGCAATTTCCGGGAGCCCATTTCATTCTGAGTAAACTTTGAATTAATAAAATACGTTTGGCAGAACAAATTTGAATATGACTTTATTATTCGATTAGTTTATTTCCCGGTGAAGAGATTGATGTATCAATCATTATTCTGTTTGAATGAATTTTTATTCGAACATGAAAACGTAATTTGATCTTTTTTGTGTTAATGACGTTCGTGCGATTCGAGTATGTGTAGCCTTCGACACTTTTCTGAGCGTTTTCCATTCACTGGTTAGATTTTATGTTAAAACATTAGAAATTAGCGTCCCGATTGATTTCTAAATATGTATACATAAATAGTTTGCAAAAGTAGTTTCACCCGATGCAACGCATTTCCTTGCTGTAGAAAAAATTCACAAAAACGTAAACAAACTCCATCAGTTGTCAAACTCAAACGCACTTGAATTGGTAAATCTTTAGTAAATCTGAGAAAAATTCCAGGTTCGCAAGAGTGCTCTGAAATCTGAAAAAAAATCTTTTTGTACCACGCGAACATGAAGAATGATCTGAGAGCAAAAAAGGGCTCCGGAGAGCGCACAATCGAATAATACAGAGGTTTCAAAGAGATTTTAAATGTTGTTCGGTTCCCCATTTTTTTTCCCATTTTCCAAAGGAAAAAAACGGAACCTTATTAGTTTCGCTTTTGTCCGTCTGACCGAATCCACTAGACCATTTTTTTATAAGATTGTCCCTACTTTTTCATTACAAAAGCGATCTTAAATCACTGCAACACAGAGAAATGCATTTTAAGGCTTTGTTTATTTTGGCCCAGAGCCAGTGATACCAGATCGTGGGTAATTACCCATTTCGCAGATATTTTGCATTTCAAAATACGCTGAAAGGGTGAAAAGTTAAAATTTTTTTGTGTTCAAAATAACCAAAAATTGTGTATTTTGTTTTTTTTTTCGTCGCAATGGGCGAATAATGCATTTTTGGTGATCAATTCAGTGGGCAATTCAGTCCGTAAAGTCGTTCATCACTGCCCAGAGCTCCTTTTCCTTGCTCTTCCTTATGTACTATGCGCCGCAGCGATAACCGTAGAAACCCATTCATCTCAGGGCAACTTTAATCCTGAAAGTTGTTTAACAATGAAAGTTGCAAAAACGTAGCTAGAATCAGTAATGCTCCTGCCTACCTCGCCCGTCCATTTCAATTCATGCCAACAAATCTAACTTCCAAATAAACTCCTCACTCCCACTACTTGCTGCATGAATTTATTTCACAAACATTTTTGTACAACAAAGATATGAAATGTTAACACAAAAAACTTCATCCAAACGCCCCCACTTTATTTATATTAATGTCCAGAAAGTTTTTCGCGTAAGCGTTACGACGAGCGAATTGCTTCGAAAATGTTGATTGCATCCGACGAATCCAGCATACAACTCGCTTGTTCATGAATTTTAATTGTTAAGCATAAAAACGCGAGATGAAAAATCCTCCTCCGAAGTGTGAGTGTATGTTGCGCATTACTAAATTGTTTTGCAAGGCCTCCAAGCTCCGCGCCCGACATTTTTCTACCAAGCAAAAAAGGCGAAATAATTGCGCTCACTCTCTAAATCAGGTGAGCAATTTAGATTTCGTTTCCGGGCAAACTTTAATTTGGCGAGCAATGCTTGAAGGACTTCCCAAAGTTATTAACGTGCTTCATCCCGACTAAAGTATGAGTACATATTTCTCTGGAATAAACTTTCCCCCGTGTCGGTTATGGCAATGGCAACCCAAATTTCAACCGCCTCTTAAATTGCTTGCAAAAAAAAATCGGATTCCATTTTTAAGCAGGCTCAGTCGGGTAAACTATTAAATTTTATGTGCGCGAGGAGAAATTAATTTTTTTTTGACTTCGCACGAATTACGGTCGGTCGCCGGTCATGAAAAGGGGTGCCACATGAATTTGAAAAAAAGTTTTCCGCCCGATTACGTTTAAAATCTTAGAATTTTTGCGGATTTCGCGGATCAGGGGCCGGATATTGCTTTTGGTCCCTTCAATGGCAGCAAAACCGAATCTAATGAATTGGTTTATCACTCGATAAAAGCCTAGCGATGAACTGCTTCGGCCAGGTAGATGTAAATCTAACCTTGAAGACGCCGTGATACAGTTTTATGACTAATACCGAAATATTTGTAAGATTGCAAGAAGACATAAAGGAAGCACGCACCTTTACGATCATCCCCAGTCGGGGGATGGCATATTTTTGAGTGCTTTCGAGCGTATTTAAATGACTTTATGTATAAAAATAGATTCAAGCACCTCAATGGGGTTTAATTTATTTAATTATACATCGTACCGCCTGGCACTGTCTTGTAGTACACGATTTAGTAGGTGAACGCACTGATGGTTTTTAATCGGGGAGTGTTTCGTCAAATTTCTCATTTTAAAATACGATGCAAACGAAAGGTGTTTACAGCATAAAAGGCAATTTCGATTGAAGGATCCGGATTTTAATTGGATCTGCACAATTTTATATGAGCAAAGTCGTTCCCCTTTAAGTGTTAGGCGTTGCCTCGACTGTAATCTGTCAAACAAACTGATCGGCTTTCAACTGCTGTTGTGATTTGCTTTGACAGTTTTTCATGCATAAGGTCGTTTTGACAGGTTTTTATTTTGATTTTTGTTACTCTTTTGCAATAATGGGATTGCAGTAAACAAATTTTATCAAGAGAGATAAAAAACGTGTGTAATGGTCTTAAAGATCAAATGGAAAGGTGGTTTACAAACTCATTCAGCTCAAATAATCCAAAAATCTAATTAAAAAGTTCTTCATATGAATCAGTCGCGAAGGCATTAAAATCTTATTCAGCCCTTTCCTTGTCATCGAAATCAGTTCACTTCAAGGCGTTAAATATTTGCTGACGTATACTTGCTTTCATTTTATATAAATCCACTGCCACTTCAAAGGCTAAGGTGAAAATGTAACTCGTTACAACGAAAATCGTTGCCTCTCCCAGTCTCAAAACAAACGACAGCGAACCCAAAAGAACAGATTCAAATCAGTCAAACGGCACAAGCAGCAAAATCAATTACACTTGAATTGATTGCACAAAAGGATTGCTCTTTCTCTTTATGTGAACTCACTAAATATTGAATTTTGCTATCGGAGCATTGAAAGAAATCGTAAGTGCTAGGCGGATGAAAGCGTCTCACCTGATTGATATAGACACTAACAGATTTCATGGAATCAATTTGGGTATCCGCCCTCGGTTTATTTTTAACTCTCGCGTATATTTGGAATGAGATAGGTTAAATGTAGTACGACTCATTTCAAGTTATATCATGTTATTATCTATAAGACGAACGAAATCGCCCTCTGCTACTTGACGCAGCTGGACGTTTCAATCTCTTGCCGACATTGCACATCTTTTAATGAAGTTCCATCAGAGCAAAAAAAAAAAAAACGAACGAGCTTCATCGAAGCAAAAACAAAACCCGCGCATCCTCTTAGTATACAAGGGCCCACTTAACATGTTCCCAGTTTAAAACCGAAAACTTCTTCACCTGAAACGGTATGCGAGGAAGTTAATTGAAACCCCTGAGAAGCAAACGCCTGCATCTATATTTAAACAAATTTATTATTCCTTAGCTTTCCCTAAAACTTACTTTCGTTCGAATACCGAATTGAAGATGTACACTGACTTCCTCTGCATAATAACCCGTAATGTAGGTACACTTTTACTAAAAAATCTGTAAGACACTAAAATTGAACCTCTTTCCACTTTTATTTATAAATTCTCTTTCTTTTCGAAAAATGTTTGAAAGACATTTTTTTGCCACAAAACTTTGAATATTTGTAAAAAATGTTTTCCTCGAGGGAGTGTTGTCAGTGCCTAAAATTTAAAATGTACTAGCGGATAACATAATTTTGTTAATTGAAAAATGCTCCATTTTTAAAATAAAACTTTCCTAAAACCTCCAGATATTTATTTCAAACATTAAAAAAAAAAAAAATCGTGGACCGGTGCAATGCTTGCTGTTGATCTGGTCTTATGCGATGTCCCATTCTGTCGACTTCTCTATGTACCTAGCGATCTTCTTCATTTTGGCTTCGTTGATAAATTTGTTGTTGACTTGCTTGCCTTGTTCTGCTGCCAATATTTGCGCGAATTGGTATTGGCATTTTCAAAAAATCACTGAAATTTACTTTTCAATATTTTGTCCGCGTTTAAACTTTTTATATTTAATTTTTACCTTAAATCAACTGTAGAAAAGCAATTAAATTGTTGTATCGATCCACAAAATCAAGACCAAACCAACACTGTTGACAAACGTATAATACATTAATATGAAATTAACAATTTTCTAAATTTCCTTTTCAAAATAAAATAATACTTCACATCCGTAGTTTGCTAATAAATTGTTTACATAGAAAAGTAAATATTTAATAGGAAGAATCATTGGATATCGAATCAGGACCACACGGCGATTTTCCTGAATTTTCTTTCTTCCTAAACCGGATATACAGCAATCGATCACGAACATGAGAGTCGCATTGCAGAACGACCCATTGGCTGCTGAATTCTCGAGACAAGCTTGCGCTTGGCAATAACCAAATTCCTGTTGTTTCGACTGGATTTTTATCGTCGAAGGAGGAAGTCATCACGACTATCTTGGCATCGTTTTCTGTTTTTGCGCCGGAAAGCAAATCGAAAAACATTGTTTATCATATCGCTTTCTACTGATTTCGATTCCATTCAAATAAATCACATTGAAATTTGAACTTCTAGTATCTGTGTTTTATTATCACTCTGGAGTTTATCTGAAGGCGTTCAGTTTAGCGAGACGAAGTTCACTGGGTCCGCCAGGAGTATATAGATAACACCATTCACTGAAAAGTTTGTCGGTCAAAAACACCGGCAGCACTAATTAATGAATAACATTAAGTCCCTGGCCTTCTCCTATATGAATACTCTTGAAGGCGAGTTCCCCCCTTAGCTTATTCATTTTCTTCATAAAGAGAAACTCGCCCAGCTTCAACCAATCATTCCTAATGAAGAATGGAGAAAAGTTTTAGAAGATAATTCGCATCAGAGTATATTTTCTTTGCCTCCCTGAGGTATGGTGTTGAAAATTAATAACTTAAAATGCCAAATCCGATGTGCTCCTCATTCATCCCGTCTGAGTCTGATTATTTCTGGATGAATCCCACCCTGCCAAGTGGGAAGAATTCAAAACTTTCTCGTCGAACAACATCTCTTCAAAACGGCGAACTAACATTAGTGTTGCTTTTTCCAATTTCCACCATCTCCACCGTACAAGTGTACACTCATCTCGAAATGGAATACAAATTCCACCTTCCACCTTCAACCTCTTTGGCGTGATCTCAAAATTGGAATAGAAGAGGAAAACTCTGAAAGCGGTGGCAGCACAAATCCTTCGCTTCATCATTTTGCCGAATCAAAGAAATATCCATTCAACTTTTTGCCAGTTATCCTTCCACTTGCTCGAAGCTAAGTGACACATACAATCTTTCACAAGTTGAAAGTGCGCTTTTTTTTTTTTTGGTTTATGTTTCTTATTTCCTGTTCGTTTTCTCTGTGTCTGTTGTTTATATTACGCTGAATTTCGGTGGTTAATGTGTGCCAATGCCAATGGCAGAACGTGCAAAAAGGCAACAAAGAAAAAGAGAACAGCAAGCATCAATGTTTTATCCTTGTCATTATACTTTGCCTCTAAGAAACGTCAAATACAAATTGCGATGAAAATGTCGCGGCAAAGTTCCTCTTGTCGATTGAACTTTGAGTCAGAAGGCAAAAAAAAAAGAAACCACGTGAAAGACGTCCCAAACATGTTTCGCCTATTTGATGGAGAAGATATTGGAAAAACAAAGTTTGCGCCGCGTATCCAATATTACCGCCAACACAATGTGTAACACTCTCACCTTCGCTGTCGGCGATGCTGTGCGATGAGTCTGGCAGTCCTCCATGAGTTACGTGCCAAAGAACTTTGTGATTGAAAATGTTTTGTCATGCAAATGGGTGAATACGTAAATGTGTTATGCCGCACAAGGACTTTGAAGTCGAAAATCAACAGAGGAAGCTCTTCACCTCTAACCAGATGGCTGCAGGTCTAGCAAAAAAAAAAAAAGAGGAAAGAACGCGTTTGTTGTCGATCTACGTAACATGTTTGAATTGATTCTTGTTTTTTTGCCTGCACGCTGTGTTGGGCTATTTTTTTTGGTGTCTAGTGGTGATTGTTGCCGGGTTTGCATGTATTTGTTTTAAAGGGTTATTTCCGGCTGAATGGCGTACGATAGTAATTCGATTGTCAAGAAAAATGGCAGTAGAAATAAAATTCTTCAATTACCACCCACCTGCTGAGTCTGTTATTGCAGAGCCAGGGCCAAACATCATTCCAAGGACGTACATCTCTACCGATAACAGACAGAGATAGATATTCATTGGTAATTTACATATTTTCAATGAAAGTCGCAAGGAAATTCATAGGCCGTGTGTACCCAGTATACACAGTTCAAAAGGATACCTCACTCCAACCGCACCTATACGAATGCAAATTTTGTATTAAGCCACACATTCTAAAACTACAATGAAACGTTAGGGACAAATCTCCCCCGCAGCCGTGCCGCACGAAAATAGCCCCATTGTCAAATTCCCAATACTCATTGAACCTATTCAATTTCATTCCTCCGCACCAGACAGGATGAAAACAAATTTGATGGAGGAAAAAATCCTACCAATTCCCAAATGGAGCTTCCAATTGTTTTTCCCTTTTTTTGTGTCCTTTTTCGCTTTGTCAACCTCAGTGCTATCTCTATATGCACTCAACCAACATGCTGATTGAAGTCCGGTCCTTGAAGCGAGCAACAGAAATGCAAAAAAAAAGTAGAAACAATTAATATTGTTGTGGGCATTGAAATGTTACGAGAATACCATTACCTACTATCGTACGGGATATCCTTCGACCACGATATGACTGCGCGGATTTGCATTTTTGTTGTTATACGCTTCAACTGCATTAGGCGTTTTTCTTTTTTAGTTCAGAGCACAACCTGAACTGTTATACAAAAAGTTCGTGTTTCTTTTTTAGCTCATACACTTCAGAGCTCGAATTTGTGTTTCTTTTTTCGCTCAGAGCATGATCAGAGCGCGCTCTATGAGCTCAGAATAAATTGACCTAGCATCCTGAGTAAAAAGCTGAGTACACATGTACATGCACACTTCCATTCACATTTGAAGGACAAAAAAAAAACAGGAAAAACAAAACATCCTCTGAATGCTCTGAGCACGCATGGTTCAGAGCGCGCTCATAATGCTCGAACTCTGTTCAGTGCTCAGCTCTGAACTAAAAAAGAAAAACGCCTATTGACTCACCCGATTCGAGGAAACCGTTGACAGGTTGATAGTTTGAATGAGGGATTTTTTTTCCGTATAATCTAGACTCTTTTTTAAAGTTTCTAAAATAATATTTTCACTGTCGGAATTTCAGTGTTCATCTTTAATCACTATACGTAGAACGTACATTGCAACAAAATGGAACGGATTCAGGTATTTTTGCCCACTTCCTTTCGCTTGGTGTTTTGTGGCAACGGTTCGAATATAACGTATTTTGGGGTTGTTTTTATTTTGGTCGGTCGTTTTTTCTCTCTTCTAATTTATTTTTCTCGGTGGATTAGGTAGTCCTTGTTGGAGTTCTTTGATTTAAAAAAAAAAAAAAAATGGCGTACGAGATAGTATGGCATGTGTAGAAGTTGAATTTAAAGGAATGTTTAAACAGAAGAAATCTCTTTGACTTTTATTGAATTAGTTGAAAGAAATAGTTTTCGGTTTTCCTTTTGCTGAAAATAAATGAAAGGGACTAATTCCGTTTATGATTCACTGAAATGTGTCGACTTTTTGATGTTATTTGGTAGTTTTCGCATGGCTTTTTACACAGGGTTCTCGTATTGTGTTCTAAGGATTCTAAAATTCTAGTTTAACCTGGGGAGTTGACCATCTGTATTTTATATTATTAAACTTTTTTTAGTCCCTATTTTTTTAGTTTTATTCTATTTAAGGGGGACAGAAATACCAGGCCTCAGGTGGGTCGAAAAGGCGATCTAGACATTTAACAGCAAATGGAAAAAAATTCTTAATCGATATACGAGGTCACGATATCAAAAACCTTGTAGTTGTCAAATTGACAAAGCATGGAACATTTTTTTGTGCTTACAGCTTTAATAAAATGGCAGTTGTCAAATCAAATGTCAAATTAACATGACACATGTTTACAGTGCGCCAAAAAAACAAGTGCACGATTGCTTCATTGATTTGAGAACCTTTTTAGATCTGTTCCTTTACTTTTGAATCTTCCGATTTTTTACTAATTCGTACGAATTTTTACTCATTACCGTTCCCTAACTCGAAAAATTCGCTTCGAGCGAGCAAGATATCACCCATCCACTCAGAACTCAGAATCTTACGAATTTTTAAACAACGATTTTCTTGGTATTCGAAGTGAAAAAGCTGTCAGTCACCTAACAATTAACAGCTGATTTGAGGTTTGTTATCCTATTTGTTATATGCGTGCATTTATTTTGATTTTTTCCATATTAAAATGGTATCAACTGGCGGCAAAATAATATTGAATGTTCTCCTCAAGATTATTTTCTATTTCGATAGTGGCAACGAAATTGTTCCTTGCTGTAAAAAGAGACATTCTGTTCCATGTCATTTTTAATGCAGCGTCACTTTTTCCTCTTCTTGAGTGCTTGTAGTTTAATCAGTACAAATTTTTTTCACAAACTTGGATTCATCAAAAAGAAGTTCGATTATCTCCGAATCACTTTCATAGCTAAACTTGTTAGTAAATTAGCAAATTCTTCGAGCTTATCAAATAGATATTTTACCGACTTTTCGTACCACCTTTTTGAATTTTTGAATTGTGTATCTGCCATTTGTCTCTATGAGAGAGTCTATCCCCGCCACTGCAATTTTGACAGTCTTTTCCATTCTTACTACAAAAGTAAAGGACAAAATCTATTGTATGATTACAATTTTGTCTTATGTACATTTGACAATTTATTAATATCAAAACTTCGTTCAAAGGACCAACGTATAAGTAGGTATAAAAAAAAAGCTTTAAAATTCAACGAAAGCATTGATTTTGTAATATTAACAAAATTGTGTTTGTTGACCAAATAAATGCAGAAAAACGATTTCGTGGACCGTTATATTTTGTTACATCTTCCAATTTCTGTTTATTTTGTTCTAAATTAAAGAGCAGGGCGAGAAACAGTAAAATAGGTTTTTAATGCAGCACTTTTTGACACAATTAATTGAATTTTTCCAAACAAATAGTTACAGTTTTTGAACCCAAACAGTGTTTCGTCCCCCTATTGTTGTCCCATTGAAACAGGTGCACAAATTTACCTATTCCGAGATCTTACTCTCAAACGATGGAATAAAAAAAGCAATATTTCTCTGAACAATTGCTAAGGCTAAGAGATACCCACCATACAAACTTTAGCAATATAAAAAAAAACATTTAAATTTGTTCCAGTACGCGACAAGTATTATGAAATTGTGAAAGTAAATCCTAATAAATTCTTTGCCGCCCCCAAAATTATGTAAAAGTAAAAGCCCCCGAAAGAACTGCCCACAATGGAAATTAAATGGTTTTGTGTTCTGTCAAATATAACAAATGAGCTGACTTTTATTGCCGTCGTTGAAAGTGAAGATTTGTTAGTCAAACACAATGCTTTTGGGTGAAATGATTTCCCACTTTTACAGATATAATATACCTGGGGATTTACTGAAAAAATAACTGAAAAAGTTGTAAACATATACAAAAATTGCTAAATATTTTGACTGAGAAAGTTAAGGGTAATAGTTTGCATTTCATTTAACAAAAAACAAATCCGCAGCAAAAAGCATCAGATGTATTAAAGATGGGTCAAGTTACTGGTCATCTCCGCGACCCAAGTTTCTGCAACTATTCTGAACGACGCGTGCTAGAAAGTTTATTGACCCGGAATAATCACGTGAATAGGTTTTTACGATTACGTATATAAAGGTTCAACTGCCAAAATTAAGAACTTCTCGACTGGGAACTCAGTTCAAACTTCGATTCTAAGCGTGATTTAGTCAAGGGTTACTAATAATCATTTTTAACCTTCAGTTTATATATTTTGTAGATCACAATATGCAATTTTTTACGGAAAATTTCGGCATTGTGCGTGAACACTAAAAATGATTATTAGTAGGTACGTATGGCGGAAAGTGTTGTTAACTGAATTTTCAGGTAAAATCTGTGACAAGCCCAGCCTTTCGCTAGAAAACTGGAGTATCGCTCAACTTAACTACATATAGCTCTGATCCAACTACCTATTAGAATAGGAGTTTCCTGACAGTTCCGCCTATATATAGGTCAATAGTTACATTCGGAAAGTTCGGTTTTAATGTTTCCACAGATGCCTACGACAACCGATTTCTGCAGACAAATTTCTCGTTGCCCTTGCAAATGTCAAATTAAATTATACCTCCGAAAATACAAAATGTCATTTGTAATTGAAATATACGCAGAAGCATATGTAAGTAAAAAGGCAATCATCCGCAAACTTATTCATACATTGGTCGGCAGAAAAATTCTTCCCACAGTCAGTATCCTCCTTCTTCGAGTCGCATTTTCTTTTCATACCTAATAAACTCCAAAAGAAAATTGAAAAAAACTCGTCCCCAGCGAGCTTTGTTCGTTCATACACTCAGGTATCTCAAAGCGGAGTAAAGTAAAAATGCTGTGAAACCCAACGCTCGAAAAGGAGGACACTTCAAAGAAATTTCACAAATAAAATAATATACATACCCGACTTGGCATAATCCAAAACCATGTCTAATCCTCGGGAATATTTAAAAAAAAAAACCCCGTCCCTATTGCCTGCTTCTATTCCACTTGATTTAAGCTCATCAGCAACAACGAACAACAACAAAATAAGAATCGCTCATACCGACACTCAACATGAATATTTGAAAAACTAATTTTTGGGCAAAATTTTCCCAATCTAGTATAAATATTCCAAAATATTATTATTTTCGCACTTCCCACCTGCGGGTGGCTGTATAAATTCTACACTTCTTAATTATACAATATATACAGAGAAATTGACTGGGCAAACGTAACCGCGGTTATGTGACACCGAAACTAATTACAAAACGCGGGCTCAATTTTCTTGGTGAATTATTAACTAGCAATTTCGTGTCGGCTGCGTTTCGGCAGATGTGTGCGTAAGGAAGGGTTCTCGAGCATTTCGCAAAGTGCTTACCACGAAGACAGGAAACACACTTAATAAATCATCATCTCTACTCACACCGCAAAGCGTGGAGTACGGATGGGACGAAAGTGAGCACTAAACTACTCCAATCAGTTTGATGTTGTATTTCCTTGTTTTTGTTTTTTTTAACCGCACAGACCGAAGGAAGACGACAAACTGAGATCCTGCAACAGGATTGCCCCGCTTTTATACCGCCATTCAATTCGATTCAACTTGGCCGGCTGATTTTTGGTCCTGCGTATAGGGATTCTGTGCGGAGAATCATCTGCGTGGAGAGCATCGTTGCTCCCATCGCAACCGGCATCGGCAGGTGATGGAAGCACGTGGCTCTGTTATTGTTTTGCCAGTTTCACTTTCTTGTCCGGTGCAAAAATTCGTAGAAAAACACGCTTCTGACCAGATAATAAGACTGAGCGTCCTTGAAGTAGTATTGCCGTGTACACTTCCGGTGAGAACGGTTTTTCTAGTCACTGATCTCAAGGATTCCAAGCATCCTTAACACTCGAATAGTAGTTGCAATCGACATGAATATCCCTCGCTCATCCATTTTATGAATGATGCTGTAACATCAGCTTTGCGTTAGATTTCGCCTTGTGAAGAATACCAGGTTATTACTCGATAAGGATGGCGGGATTAAGATTGCGATGAAAATTCGCAATTTAACGATAGGGATCTGGAGGACTTTACTCTCCAATTTCGTTTTATTTTCTTTGATGGTTGGGAAAGTTTCTATTAAATGGGGAGTCTCTGGCGAATTGATTAATTGAATTGTGGGGTGTAGGGCAAAAGCTGTTGGGGGGTGGGGGACAATTTAGATGCAAACAATAATTGGTAGATACAATTCTGCGGGAGACACTTTTTTCTATGTTAGTAGTTGCTGGAAATATTCAACTGAGGTTAGGTGCGGTTTTTGGCGAAGGTT
The DNA here is from genome assembly GCA_949126925.1 of Cheilosia vernalis. Classification (NCBI taxonomy): domain Eukaryota; kingdom Metazoa; phylum Arthropoda; class Insecta; order Diptera; family Syrphidae; genus Cheilosia; species Cheilosia vernalis. The sequence continues at coordinate 14,395,246 of OX421362.1, forward strand.
TGATAGATGAAAAGGTCGACAACGAAGCACATTATATACTCGTATGCTACCACAATAGATGAGGGTGTGCTGTTAATTGCTGCCCTTGGAATTCTTTGCTGTTTATGTCGAACATCTATGTGTGTAGTGAAAATGGTCATTAAAATAGCGAATACGTAATAATTGCATCAGACGGTATTTTCTTGGCAAGTGGTAAATGAATAAAGTATCATTCGGGGGAGCAAGTGACCCTTGTCAAAGTGTTTTTGCGTACAAACCATGGACATATGGATCTAACGGTCAAGGATGGTATTTATTTTGTGAACACCGACTGTTTAAATATACAGTGCTATGGTGGGATGTGGAAACCATACACGAGTAAGGCCGACTGGTTAACCACTTATACGCTAAAAAACACTGCCCCCCATTTCTCCAAATGCATGTCTAGAAATCAACGGAAATCGTTCAAGTTTCTTAAGAATCCTCTCTCGAAAACGACCAATTCGCTTTTTGTACACTTCAGTACCCTGCAGCAGGTGGTCGCTATTAAAATCACATCCTAAAACAAACTCCTTAACGGACAAGATTTCCACTATTTCCAACTACAAGTGGATATAAAAATGCGGAAACCGGAAAAGTTTGTGCTCATTATTTCCCGAAGTAAACACCAAAGTTTGGGGTTAATTGCAAAATATCGATCTAGCACCTCAGAGACGGCCTTCCAGCGGCTACCGCGAAGCCAATAGTTGTGCTTCTGCACAGGACAGTTCATCGCCTGTGAAGTTGCGGGTACTTAAAGACACCTTTAGATGATGGATAAAGTTGTGTATCCCCCTCGAAAGAAGGACAGTAGCAGCAGTAATTGGGAAAACAGATGTAGTAAAAGGAAATCATTACACAGTGGGTGGCGTGGTTTGAGAGAATCTCAAAACTAAACACTTAATGATCGTTTGGGTATACGACGAAATGAGGTAGCAACTTTGTGGGATTGTAATGATGATTAAAGGATCATAATATGTTTAGCTGTGGGTGTGTGCTTAGCGAATGTGCGAGCATTAAGTCTCCTGCATGAGAACGATTAGGCAAATGTTTAGGGAGAGTAAACCGAAATGAAGCGATTGGTAATCACAATAATTAGGTGGTAAAATGCTTTTTGGTAATCAAACTCAAATCTGTTCTTATACCAGGAATAAAACTGAAAATAACACAAGTCTGAAGAGAAGTATTCCAGAGGTAGAACAATTTTCCTTTGAATGATGTTGGCATGTGAAACCAATTATTGTGTTAGCCATTATGTTCCCAGGCATTCGTTTGTAGTGTTTCTATTTTTTATTTTGAGACAAATGGAAGGGACCTACAGTTACGTCCCAGACGCCACCTGAACCCCAAATCCCGTTACCCCGTGCATTCCCCCTTCGCCTAACGGCACTACCATAACGGGTCCCCACCATTTTTGCCTATACAGCAAAACCATCCGAAACGGATACACCCCCTCTTCCCCTACCGCCAACGAACAGAGAAATGAAATACTCATATTTCATCTTCCAAATGAAATATGAATATTTCAACAACAAGTGCATTCCTTTGAAATGCACTTCGCGCTATGTTGAATAGTTCAAGTAGAGAATATATTATTTAGTTCTAATCCGACAACTAACTTGAGAGGTGCAGCCTCGCTATGGACAGCGGCCTCCCTCGTTAGAATTAATAAATACTAAACACTTGTAAATCAACTTAAAATAAATAAAAATAATAAAAGAAAAAACCTGTTTGGTTTTTTTTATTACGAACCACGATCAAGTGGATATAATTGGCGCAGTCGTGTAGTCTCGAATACGCGAACACAAATTTTGAAAAAAAAAACGTTATCGCGGTTAATTTTAATTATTTGATTCGAAAAAGAACTCCTTCCGCATAAGGAAGTACAAATAAGTACGTATAAGTACAAGTATTCAGTGAAATATTTAACTCTGGTTAATTAAAACTCGAAAAAGAGTCAATAAAAATCAAATATCTCAACTAACAATTATTCAGTGAAATATTCCGACCAAGGAACAAGAAAAAATAAAAGTTCGTGTAAGAACATAAAAATAACTCCTTTCGCATAAGGAAAAATAAAAATATTCAGTGAAATATCTATTCCGTCCAAGGAACAAAGAAAAAATACATAAAATTTTTTTTTTTAACTTCATCTAATTTTAACTAACTGACTCGAAAAAAAATTAAACATTGATCGACGAACGAGCAGAAACGAAGTATTCGACCAACGAAGACAGAACATGGCACAAAATAATATCGAACAGTGCCTAGTGGCATTGACGCAACTACTAGTGCAAGCAAATCATCCAACGAACCTAAGGGCTCGAATTGAAAAGGAGATCCGTTATCTCCCAACGTTCGAAGGCAATCAAGGGACACTGCCCTCATTTGCCGATTGTGTGACGAAAACACTACTAAACTACAGAGAAGAAGAGAGAGCACAGGTCTACGAGCTGATATTTGACACAAAAATTCAGGGACCAGCGAGGAACTTACTCAATATCAACCCACCAGGGAATTGGACCGACTGTCTGGCGAGACTCAAGAAGCACTTTCGACCATCGAAGGACGAAATGACAATTACAAGAGACATCGGAATGTTAAGAGTAAGTAGCATTAAGGAACTAGATATTAAGTTAAAAAATATAATAGAAGAAGTCACAGAATTTGCTGCCTTTAATAACAATGGTGAAAATATGGTTAACATTTTCAATGGAATGTTGGTTCAAAAAGTAAAGGAAATTGTATCAGGATCATTAGCATATGCCATTATGGACATACGCGAAATATCAGAAATTAGGGATATAGTAAATAATTTTATTGGCCAGGACTCTAGCAATTTAAACTATAGAATGCTCAATAGAAACCCTAACAGAAGGCAAAATGATAGGTATAACGATCAAGACAGACGTCAATCCTATGATAATTCCACTACGTCAAATCAAAGACATTATAATCGTCAGAACAATTATAGACAGGATAACAGTGATAGACGAAATAATAATTCTCAACAGAACTATAACCAAAGTAACAATCAAAATAGTAACTCGAATTGGCACAATCAAAATCCTCAACAGGACAATCGTCAAAATCCGAATTCTAATAGACCAAATCAGAGTACACAACAAAATCACAACCGTAGGAACAATCAGAATAGTAATTCAGGTAATTTTAGAAGCAACAATGGAGTAGAACCAATGGACACTACATCAGGAAGTTACGCACGACAAATTAATAACTTAGAAAATCACTCGGATTTTCAGACAGAAAGCCTCCAAGTAAATTACCCTATATAACAGTAGAAACCAAATTTACTAAAGTTAAGCTTAGGATACTAATAGACCCAGGTTCAGAAACAAGCGTCATAAGACCAGGTATATGCCATCCTAAATGGCAGATTAAAATTAATAAACCAATAGAAGTGCGAACTACAAGCACTCCTATTTATGTAGATAAGAAAGTAAGAATTCCTCTTTTTGAAGAATTTGGGTTGAACAAAACTGCGGAATTCCTCGAATTCAAGTTCCATCAATATTTTGATGGATTAATTGGGAATAATATTTTACTACCCTCAGAAGCCATTCTCGATTACAGAAGAAAACTTTTAGTAATAGGTAGGAACGAAATTCCAATATTCTTCAATAAAGACGAAGAAGATTTCACTACAGAAATCTACGGGAAACAAGTCCCAAAACTAAACATTTATCACACAGAAATAAATAAAAGGCCAATCCGTGACCAAATAAGAATCGACCACCTCAATGACGAAGAGAAAAAAGACATTAACGATCTTGTCTCCCGTTACTCGTCGATATTCTATCAAGAAGGAAGCGACCTTTCCTTTACAAATGCGATCAAGCATGAGATAAAAACCGTCAACGAAATTCCCATTTATACAAAAACATATAGGTATCCGGAAATACACAAGGCCGAAGTAATGAAACAAATTAACGAAATGCTAGAACAGGGCATCATTCGCCCTAGCAACTCTCCATACTCAGCACCAATTTGGATCGTCCCAAAAAAACAGGACGCATCCAATAAACAAAAGTGGAGAATCGTCGTTGATTACCGAAAACTCAACGAGTGTTCAATAGATGATAAATTTCCCATTCCGAATATCGAAGATATCTTCGATAAACTCGGGAAATCTCAATATTTCACTACGCTCGATCTGGCGAAAGGTTTTCACCAGATAGAGATCGCAGAAGAAGATATTAAGAAAACTGCGTTTTCAACCAATATGGGCCACTACGAATTCGTTCGCATGCCATTTGGTCTGAAAAACGCTCCAGCGACTTTCCAGAGACTAATGAATTCAGTTCTCTATGATTATATTGGTAAGATATGTCTAGTATATCTAGACGATATCATTATTATAACATAAGTTCGCTTGAAAAAATATTCAAGAGACTCAAGGAAGTTAACCTGAAAATACAATTGGACAAAAGCGAGTTTCTGAAAAAAGAAACTGAGTTCTTGGGCCACATAATTACCACAGAAGGGATCAAACCGAACCCCGATAAAATAAAGGCTATACTGGAGTATAAAATTCCCAGGACGCCAAAACAAATTAAATCATTTTTAGGCATCACTGGCTATTACCGTAAGTTCATTAAGGATTACTCCCAGGTAGCGAAGCCTATGACAGCCTGTCTGAAGAAAAACGCAAAAATTGATGTAAATAACCTTGATTATATTGAAAGTTTTGAAACTCTGAAAACCCTAATAACATCGGAACCCATTCTAAAATACCCAGATTTTAGTAAAAAATTCATACTCACAACAGACGCATCCAACTATGCGTTAGGAGCGGTATTATCCCAAGAGAACCATCCAACATGCTTCGCAAGCAGAACGTTGAATGAGCATGAAGTCAATTACTCGACTATTGAGAAGGAGCTCTTGGCTATTCTCTGGTCAATGAACTACTTTAGACCATACCTATATGGACGCAAATTCACAGTCCGAACTGACCATCGACCCCTTGTATGGCTGAGTTCACTCAAAGAACCAAACGCCAAACTCCAAAGATGGAAGGTAAAACTAGAAGAGTATAACTTCGATATCGAATATGTTAAAGGTAAAGATAATCAGGTAGCAGACGGATTATCAAGAGTGGAGGTCTACTTAAATGAAAATACCGAAATTTTAGATAACCAAGAAATTTTAAGTAATGACGAAAATAATGAAAATATCCCCGATAACCAATCAGTTATTGCTACTATTCATAGCGCTGAAGAAGACAGTAACGATTACATACCCATAGTTGAGTCACCAGTCAATATATATAAAACCCAGATAATAATCAATAGCACAGAAGGTCCTAGTAACCACAAAACATACACAGCATTTGGAAAAAGGAGAATTGTCATAGAAATAAAAATGTTTAATGAAAATCTTATTCTAGACATTATGAAAAAATTCATTCCTACCAAAGGCATCGTTGGCGTATTCTCTAGATACGACAACCTTTTTGCTAAATTCCAGGACGTCTACATAAAATACTTCAGCAAAAACAAACTTTTAAAATTCATTAAATGTAGTAAATTTTTAGGAGATCTAACAGATGAAGAAAAGGAGCTATTGGTAATCTCAAAAACGCACAACTCATTAAACCATAGAGGAATTAATGAAACATATGCAGAGATCAAAGATACTTACTACAGTCCAAATCTTAAAGACAAAATCCAAAAGTATGTAAACAATTGCGAAATTTGTAACAAAGCCAAATACGAGAGATTACCTTACAAAATACCATTAAAAATAACAGAAACCCCAACGAAACCCAATCAAATCATACACATCGACATCTGGTATGCAAATATCAACTTAATGTATGTGACAATGATTGACAAATTCACAAAACATGTAACGGTGCAAGAGATCAAGCACAGAACATGGATATCACTATTAAATACACTAAAATGCAGATTTGCAAACCACGGTATTCCGAACAGAATAGTTACGGATGGCGAAACAGGTTTCTCATCCGTTACAGTCAGAGAATTTTTGAAAGAAAATAATGTTGATCTCCACATAACTACACCTTACCATAAAACAGGGAATTCGGATATCGAAAGATTCCACTCGACTCTTAACGAGCATATAAGAACATTTGCAGCTGACGACAATAATCAAGACACCTTAAGAAACAAAGTTCTGAAAGCTGTTACAATATACAATAAAACAATTCATTCCGCAACAAAACAAAGACCAATAGATTTTGTTAACGGAACCATAACGAATCAGGAGTACCCAAAAATAATAGAACTGGTAAACAAAAATAAAGAACGATATATAAATAAGAGAAATAAAGACAAGACTGACGTGGACTTGACAAAAACAAACCATGTTTATCTTAAATCCAGAACTAACAATAAACTAAAAATAACTCACAAAAAAGACAATCCTAGAGTCATAGACAAAGACCACGTTACTGACAGTAAAGGATATAAATTCTATAAAACTCAGCTAAAACGAAATTATAAATTCGAGGAAACTCATTAAAACATTTCTTTTCAGACACTATTTTTTATTCTATTGACAATAACAACGACAAACGGACAAAAAATTGACATACAAAAACTAGACGAAGGAGAAGGATACATTACAATCAGAGACCAACAAATTGATATAATTGAAAACTACACAAAGATATTACATAGTATTAACTTAACTTCTTGGACAGAAAACCTCAACATTTTAGAACACAATATTGACAAACTTAATGACAAAAACGAATACCCATCTACCGTTCATAATTTTAATAACTTAGTTAAAGAAATAGAAAATATTTTAGGATACCAACACCATAAGTCAAAAAGAGGATTATTTGACATATTAGGGAAGGGATTAAAATATTTAGCAGGGACTATGGATCACGAAGATGAACAGGAAATAAAACAGAGTCTAGCAACTAATGAAAAGAACAACAAAAATTTAATAGACGGACTCAATGACCAAATAAGACTAAACAATGACTTTAACGAAGCAACAAACAATATTACTAGACAGATTAATATACAACAACTTGAAATTAAAAGACAGTTTAACACTTTAAACAATGCAGTAAACGAAGAATATGCGAGAATGACAATAATGCAACACGCATTCCAAGTAAATTATGATATACAGCTACTTAGAGACCAGGTTAGGAAAGTCAAGGAAAATTTAATGCTAAGCCAACTGGGAGTTCTAAGCACTGATTTACTAGCACCAAAAGAAATTCAAAAATTCAATATAACAATAAATAAAATACCAAACATAAAAAGTACTGCTATTATTCACGAAGATCATATAATATTCATTTTACTTATTCCAATTTATTCCAACAAAAAATTCTTTAAACTTATTATTGAACCTATTCCTAACAAAAATAATTTAGAAATTGTAATATCAGATAATCACGTTCTTACAAATGGTAATTCAATGTATTATAACAGTAATAATGAAAACTCAATGTATAATATTAATAATGGAATGAAATTAAAATATTTACGAATTGTAAATGATACTTGTTTAGCTAATCTTTTAAAAGAAAACCCACATTGTGACTTTAAGGAAAATAAAAAAATAGAAATAAAGCAAATAGCAAACAACATTGTAGTAACGAAGAATTTGCCGTATACAGAAATAATTCATAATTGTCACAACTATAGCATAAGTATAAAAGGAAACAATGTTATAAGATTCGAAAACTGTAAAATTACAATTAACGAGATTCAATACGAAAATTTTATATATTATGACAATTTTATAATACCAAATTTTAAAAACGTATCAATTAAAAGAATTATAACGAACTATTCCATAGACGAACTACAAGTTAAAAACATAGAAAATCGAAAGCTCATACAAGAAATCAAAAACAAGAATACCGCGCATGTATCTATAAATATTGGAGTCACGTTCATAATAGTAATCATTTTAATCGCATTAATGTTCATTTTAATTACGAAAAATAAAGCTAATAAAACGAACATTAAAATCGGTATTGAAAGTATAGATTCTCCAGAGCAGAATCTTAAGGAGGGAGGAGTTACGTCCCAGACGCCACCTGAACCCCAAATCCCGTTACCCCGTGCATTCCCCCTTCGCCTAACGGCACTACCATAACGGGTCCCCACCATTTTTGCCTATACAGCAAAACCATCCGAAACGGATACACCCCCTCTTCCCCTACCGCCAACGAACAGAGAAATGAAATACTCATATTTCATCTTCCAAATGAAATATGAATATTTCAACAACAAGTGCATTCCTTTGAAATGCACTTCGCGCTATGTTGAATAGTTCAAGTAGAGAATATATTATTTAGTTCTAATCCGACAACTAACTTGAGAGGTGCAGCCTCGCTATGGACAGCGGCCTCCCTCGTTAGAATTAATAAATACTAAACACTTGTAAATCAACTTAAAATAAATAAAAATAATAAAAGAAAAAACCTGTTTGGTTTTTTTTATTACGAACCACGATCAAGTGGATATAATTCTACAAGATGATTGATATACTTGGTCGAGAAGCGGCACAGTCGAACTAAACTTTGAGGGGTTGTTCATATTTTACTGGGCGTTAGACATGAGTAATCACTGAGGCCATTTATTTCTGAAAATAAAAATGCATTATAATAAAAAGGTAAAAAAAAAGTATGCGCACTAAAAGAAAATAATTTCACATAAAAAAAATAACACAAATTTAACCAAAAATGTTGGAAACTTCGTTTGTAGTTATTTAAAATTAGCTACCACATAAATCCAAGTCCAGGTTTTTTTTTAAGCAATATGCTTTTTTCAATATTAACCACTACGGGTATAATGAGAGATAAACCATAGCGGTAAGCAAATGATAGAGAAATCATATTAAGTTGCGTCGTCAAACCAATTAAATTGATTCCAAGTCCAGGTAAGTTGCGGTACCTTTCAAAGCCAGCTTTTAACACAACTAACAACAATTAAAAGAAACTGAATCTAAATCGTTCCATGCATTTACATTTACTTTTATTAAAATGTTTGTATATACAATTTGACTTAATTCTAAGTAACAAATAATAAATAATTAAATGCGTTGGCTCAACAACAATGTATACGATACAATGTTTGTTTTCTTTAAACTATTTAACATGAATTGCGGATGTTTTCTCGGATTCATACTTATGGTATGCATCGTTGTCTGGGTTGACCTCAAAACTTTCGATGCGTTTTAGGTTCAGCTCTTTAAATTTGTTTGCATGCGTTAATAGCTAGTTAAAAAAAAAGAAGCAAAAGTAACCCTAAAAAGCAGAAAGCTCAAAAACGCATAAAAACCCGGTCAAAAAAGGCGTTGAAAACCATTAAAAATACGATTTAAAAAATGTCTCATAAAACAACTATCAACTGTTCAAAAATATGACATAGTCGCTTCAAGTTTGTGAATAAAATGTGCGCCATAATATACCTACGCCTTATACCGCGTCGGAAATGGTATTAAATAAGTTTTTAGCTTAAACTTGGCATTTTCATACATGTATTTCGGGGCATGCCTAAATGAAATCCATTCGCGTACGCGGCTTAAATCGTACGCAATCGCACAAAGTCTTTACATGCTCTCATCAAAAATGACAGAAAAAGACAAATTTAGCGCAATAACGGGTAACGAGCAATTTCTCTCTTGGCTCGAAACAGCTCCGAGAATTTCAACCTACAAGTACTGATAAATATCAGAGACAATACTGAGACAGCGTTGCCGCAAAGTGCCCGATCGGGCCTTTTGGCCCCCATATCTTAATTTCTGAAGATCTAACATCATATACATAGTTCTTAACAATAATTTTAATTATGTTTTAAAAATAATAACTGATTTTAATCAAAGCTTTCAAAGTGAAGCACCAAAAATACATTATTTTGTTGAATTGCATTTTAAAAATAACTTTTTGGGAGCTGATTACTTAAAAAGTCTAAGTAGATAATATTAGTGAAGTCTCTTGATGAAATATATTAGGCGGGTCTGAATTTAATGACCTTTTTGAAAATTTGATTGAAAACGAGAAAGAACGTTTTTTAAAGTCTGTTCAAAGCTATGAACTATTGTGGCAGTAGAAAAGGAGATTATGTGACAAATTGTTAGCAGCTCTTTAAATTTTAAATATCAATTATTTAAAGAAAAAAAAAGTGATAATCTTAGATTGAAATCTGACCATTTGACAACTCTGTGAATAAAATGTACAAACATATTCAGTTGGCCTGAAAATATAATGCTGTGGCAATAAGTTGAAGTAGCTTATGTCTATTTTGATAGTTTTTCAGTGTGAGCAAAATAAATTTATCTTAATTTTTTCAAATCTATTGTATTACATAGTCCAAGTAAATTAAAGCTGTTCAGTTTTCTTCATATTTAACGGTTCTTAATTGTTGTAGAGTGGTGGGACCTGGACTAAAAGAAAGCTAAGGGAAACAAGAACTTTGTAATGTAAAAAACTCGAATATGGCTTATGTCGACATAAGCTACTTCAACTTATTGCCACAGAATGTTTGAAAATCTACAAAACTGTTTAGAAGATAATAATAAATAAAAAAGACCATGATATTGACGCTGTTAAATGGTGGTTTCATTTGAACGAAATTATAAATTTTTCTGGTGATCCTTTGCTTAAAAATATTCCTCCTTTAGCAAGTAAATTATTAAGTCGCACACATAGCAGCGCATCTACTGAGCGTGTTTTTTCGTCTCTGAACTATTAAAATTATAAAATCGTTAATGCCTTAAAGATTTTATGCATGACAACTTGAGTAACTGTGGTAAGTTTATTTCTACACCAGATCTTGTAAAACAAATTTAGATATATAACATATGAGTACCTTAAAATATTATTATATCTTAAGTTATTTATATTAAGTTTCTCAAGGCCTACAGATGTCTGTGAATTATTCAAAAATTTCTTCTTTAAGCTAAATGTAAGAAATTTATTGCCTTTAATAAATAATAAGAATAAATACAAATATTAATAAATTGTAGTTTAATTTAAAGGAAGGATTTTTATTTAAAATATTTGGCCCCAGCTTTTGTGAAATGGGCCGAAAAAGATTTCGAAATGACTGAGACCCCCAAGGCCCCAACCCTAACTCGAAATATTCTCTTGCCGCTGGTCCATCCAATTTTTTTCCAAATTCGCCATTTTGTTTCCGTATCGGTGTTATGTGAATTACGAATACATGTGACATGCGAAAACATACAACAAAAAAAAATTAATGCTGTTAAGCGCGACCAACCGTTGGGAAATGTGATGAATTTCGGGAATACCAGATTTTTACATTTGCTGAATGGGATTGGTTAGTATTATTATTATATTGTTAAAAGGCGATGTAAGTGGCTCAAAGTAGCTCGAAGTTTACTTAGGACTGGAATATAATTTTCAGCTCCTTTTTAGAGTTTGACAGATTTTTAGTATACCTACTTGGCTCTGGAAAGTACGCGAACAGACATATTGCTTGTTGTTGCTATTTTGGATTGAAACCCTTTCCGCTCGTTATTTCAAATATGTCCGCAGAATTTGTATGCCAGAATTGAATGAATTTGCTCGACAAGTCATTTCTGAAGCAACCCAGCATGATTTTCAACACACTCACAAATCAAGGCATCTTGACTTTAGTTCTACGTGATGAGATTCTGGTACCATCCAAAATCCAATTCAAAAACCCGCACTCAGTTACAGTTTGAAAGCAACTAGGTACTAGTTTTTCCCAATACACACTCCCGCTTGCAGTCGGATAACTTTCAAAGCTTTTGTTGCATTTCCTGATAGAATTCCTCTAAAGCGCACGTCCGGAAAAAATACAAACCCAAAAGTCGACCGCATTTGGAAGAACCACGAATGAGACAAAACACCTGGGCCAAAACGAGATGGACCGTAAACAAAAGTTGTGCATTCGCACGATGTCAATCGTCAATGTGTCATTGCCATATCTTCCGTCGCCGTTAGACAGAGATGGGTCGTAAACAAATCGCTCAGCTGCTTTGAACTGCTTTGCGATTTGTGAAAGCAATCGCCGAGAAAGCTTCTCTCAGTAAGCGCACACGGAGTGAATAGGTCAGGTGCACCAAGGAGAAGTACCGTACTCGCCAGACGTATTCATGCGCAGCAGTTAAAAAAATCGACATCTTTATCGTCATCGTGCAGGAGAATAGTCGAATAGCTGCACCGGGTACCGGGAACATTATCGGGACTTATCCCGAATGTTCCAATAGGGTTATGGGAAAATGTAATCGTCCTCTCTCACACAGCTGGTTGGGGAATGGATTTTAAGTACTCGTGGTTCGTGGAGCTTTTTGCTTGAAAATTAATTTTCCTTTTAAGTGAATGGGCATTTTTATTGCATAACAGGGGTAGGTCGTAGGTACTCTGGCAAGTGGATAGACATTTCTAGAGCTAGAACCATTTGAGATAGATTTTTGGATAAGGAGGTGGTCAGTAACAATTTTTTTTTTAAATGAACAATAATTGGGTTTGACATTATTATTTGGAATAAGATTCCAGGCACTTACTCACTAGTCTGTTTTGGAGGAAATACATAACGTCAAGTCAATCTAATTTTAGACCAAACTTTCATCCATTTTTGGCTCTAGTTTCACAGTATCTAATAATCAAGCTATTGGCTTCCAAGTCAAATACTTGATTTGTTTGTATACATCAGCGTACAGCAAAGTGACATCGAAAGGGGACGTTTTCATGGCGCGTAGCGCTATTTTGTGAATCAATGCTTTTCATACTATCGAAGAAATAAAGTTAACTAAAGAGTCCGTAATAGTAAAAACTCTTTTTTAATCATCACAATGGGCAAGAGGTTCATTGTGCAGTAGTTCAAAAGGTTGCTTCGGATTTCTCTTGAATATTCCGGCTTACGCGAATCTATGACAATGACAAACACCGCTGATATACTCGTATTACAGGAGTTATTTATGAACGCTAAAAAAAATTCCAGACTTTGTAAAATTGTTCAATGCACGTAGGTTCTTCAACTGGCATTTGACTATGGAAATAAATCTCATTGAGTGGCTTTTCCATTGTCGTCTTGTTGCATAATAATTTCACAGTTAAAACTAACAACAACTGCAATCTAAGAATAAAATGGAATACTGTCATTGCCATCTTTCAAGCTTCGAGGCGTGTCTTTGGAAAATAAATGGTTTGGGTAAATACGTCAGAGCTCAGAGGATATGACTCGAGGACGTAAAGCTAATGGTTTGTTTATTTGTTTCTGCAGTCATCATGCTCGTGTTAAGTCATTTGAAATAATTTCCTTGATAGAGATCTCTCCGCTGGTATTCATGGAATTGGAACGACCAAATGCTGTTCAGTTTCTTCTTGGTGCACCAATTCGCGTCTCGGTCATGATCTTCGCGGAATGTATATCACAATTGGCATAGTTTTGGTAAATAATTTGCATGCACACCTCTTTGGGGGACATAATTTCTGGGCTATATTCCGGACTTTGTTTCTGGGTCTCATTTAGGTGTTTGGAATTCCATCGCTTTGCATTGTGTCAGTTGTTTTTTAACATTCTCGAAAAATATTCTATTCGTACAAAATTTCGAACTCAGGATGGGTGCCCGGCGTTATTTCTCTTTTGTGAAAGCGAAATAAAGCAGACTTTTGGAATTCAGCGTTATTTCAATTGGCAAAGTGAAATATTGCCGAACATAGCTTGAGAAATAAAGCCGAAACAAATGTTTACAGAACTCGCTTTATGAAAGTGAAACAATGCTACTTTTCCATCGGAGATTAATCGCGCGATTTAGGGCAAGAGAATAAAAATAAATCCTAAGGTCCACCAAAAACAAAATTAAGTTGACCAACCAAAAATTGTGATGATAGAAAAAAAAATAAAAAGATTAAATTGGTAAAACATGAGTTCTAGAAATCTTTAAATATTATTGACTTATAATTTTTAATTCTACAAAATAAAATGAAAGGTTTGATTATTGCATTTCTAGGAGAAGTGGTTATTAACAAAAAAAAAAGCCATCAGTGTTTGGCTAATATTCTGGTAGCTAGAAGCAAGGGAACAAATTGCAATGCATCATAGGCAGAGACAAACATGTTAATTGTTTTCGCTTCGTCCCAAATTGTTTAAAAATTTAATTCGCTCAGAAATAAATTCAGATATGTTTTTTTTTATGACAAAATGTCAAATACAGCTCTGTTTCCTTGGTATCTTTGACATCTCGAGCTGTGGAAAGTGTGTTCACAAAATGGACTCTACATGCAAACCAGGCTGATAATAGAGATTAATTTCTAATCTCCCTTTTCATGAGATAAATCCCGAGATTTATGAAATTTTTCTAAATCTCGCAGATAATCTTCGGTGGAAATATAGCATAAAGCTGAATTCTGTAAACATCAGCATTTTCAGAGAGTACGCAAAAGAGTTTGCATAGCCAACTGCACTTATTAGAAAAACAAGATGTCCGTCTGTCTGTTCGTGTCGAGACCTACAACGTAAGCGGCTGCCCCCATTTCTTTCAAAATTCCCATTTAGATTTTTGGGGGCTTAAAGTTCGGGATGTTTTTTTTTTAAAGGTAACCTCAATATTAATGGTACCTACTTCCCATACAAAATGTTCGTACCAGTTTGATTTGTTCGAAAACAGCTCTAACGATTTCAATCAAAATTGATATTTCAGCTTAAGTAGGTGAGGTTAACATGATTGCATACCTAGTTTTTCGCTGAAAAATCTGGTAACGGTACTTTTGAAATGTGGACATATCTCGAAAACGGTCCATCCGATTGCAGCAGAAATGTATTTCTATAGTAATATGGTCATTTCTAACTTAATAGCGAACTCCGTACTGTCTTTATTATCGTGCAAGGGATTTTTGAAAAGCGGATTTTTTTTTTTAAATTTAGTTTTCCGTAGTTTACCGGAAAACGGCAGTAACGATTTCGACCAAAATGCATACCTATAGAGTAAAATTTATGTTTTTAAAAATCTTGCGTCCTCAATTTTCAACTCAAACTTCGGAAAACGCAAATTTTCGAAACAGCTCATATCTCGAAAACCCTATATTCGATTTGGATAAAACTTAAAAAACAAGTTATGCCTATATCCCGAACAATGTCTAATGCTCAATTATCAACTTAAAGTGGATGTTATTCAACACTATTCCTAGATTTCACGAACCGTTTCTTTTATCTGACATCGCTTCTCAGATTTGTACCTACCTAATAAAATAAGAAAACAACCAACCAAACTTTTGATGAACGCGAAAGTTTAGTTCGACCCAGACGTGCGCTTTATTTTTTCTGTTACTAAAAACAAAGCGGTGCAGACATTAACGCACTGGAGTCACAAAAATTCCCATAATAGAAAAGAAATAGGTATTCGACCGACTCCGACTGCATACCTACCTACTGCAATCGACTAGAGCACGAGAACATATCAATCTCGGATAACGTACTATGTATTTACAAGCTTAAAGTACAATTTTATAAATTACTGTCGTCATGGTATCACCACTGACCCCCATTCATGGCGAAATTACACCACGATAATATACACAGCGCTCAATTGGACAGATAACTAGGCAAACTGCCCAACTGCACGCAGCAGCAATGCAGGGAGAAGCTATGATATTCACTCGTTCCATCTCCATAATGAGGAACAAGAGGCCAACCGGGACAATAAATCATCCGAATTCAAATGAAGTGATTGCGCTCGGTATTATATACACAACCCATATGAAACTGATCCGATTATCACTTTATGGTCGGCATGATGCTCATTAATTCATTATGGAAGTTGAGCACGTTTACGAAGCAGTGGTTGAAATGTACTCGTGTAATCGGTATAAGGAGCTGAATGCGAAAATCAGCAACCGTATTTTATTTTATAATTAGTCACCCGCAGATTCGCGTGCAACAATTCCAGCGATTGCGGCTTGAATTTAAGTGTTTTAAATTTTTATCTTACATAGGTTTGGGAGGCAGCGCATCATTGTCAAAGGGACGATGTCCCACGTGCCATTTGCTAGATACTTTAAGGCTTTATCGAGAAAGATGCGAACTTAAGACGATAGCTGTCAACCACAGGATAAAGCTAGGCTCAGTCCGACAAGTAGGCGCCGAATACTATCAATCCGCGATACTAATAATCATTTTTAGTGTCTAGGCTTAATTTTTCGAACTCGTATAGTGGCAACATTTTTCATCCAAAAGTACATAAATTGTGACCTACAAAATATTTAGCGTCAAGGCTAAAAATGATTATTAGTAGGGCCCAATGAAACCATCCTTTCTTTTTATTTCGCATTCGAATGCCGTGGACGAGTGTTGTGAAACCCCATCGATACTCTACAAATCGTCAGAGGATACGTGTGGCATGTTTCGTGTTGCAACTGTATTTAAATTATTAATAATTACCAGAGCTCTTTGCCGAGAAGCATTATATAGCCACTGAAAACAAATTACATTCTAAGTGCTAACAAATTACCCAGGATATTGTAAAAGCGCAGATTCTTTAAAGGTTAACACATCACAACATGTCCGTGTGTCGCTTCGCATTTGTTAAGATTTATTTTGTTGCGCATCTATTCCTGGACGACTTGATGCCGCCTCATTAGCAAGCGTGGTGCTTAAACTTGCGAACTGCACTTACACTCTTGCACTTGGTCTGTTCCCTAAAATCGTTTGATAACCAATTTAAGCTTTACACTCATTCGCGCATGGCATTGAGATGTGTCACAGATTTATCTGTATCCATAAACAAAAGTGTGTGGTTACGTAGGTCGCCTTAAGCACTTCCACGTTGTGAGTTCTGCCAAAACTGACAAACCGATGTCGTCGGGCGAATTAATATTTTTTTTTTCTTTTTTTTTGTGTAATGTTGCTCTCATGCCATTCGCTTGATGTTAAAAGCAATTGTCAGTAGCGAAATGATTTATTTTCGTCGAACGAGAATTATTTTGGCCGTCTTACGCATTCAAGTGCAAGTTTTGCAAATTATTTCTGACATGGGAGAATAATTTGGAAATTAGTTTTGAAACTATAAATACCTACGACGATGCACTGTAATTATTATAAAAGCAGACAGATATTATTTTGGAGAGAAACGAATACACAAGGCTCCTCAAATGAGTATATGCCAAAAATTATGACAAAGAGTGTAGGGCATAAGCGAGCGAGCGGAATATCGGGAATGGGTGGTTTTATAATTGCTGCCAATTTGTGAATTAAGTTGTCGCAAAGGATACATATGTTGTTACAGTATTTAAGGTAAGGCCATAAGGTTTGGCAGAATTTCGACCACTTAAGACCCCTTTGAAAGTGAAGGCCTTTCCTAGTGGCCGATATTGACGAGTCGGGTCGAACAACATGGCGGATCCAGTGCAATAGCCTTAAATAAAAAATTACTACGAAAATTCCCGATAGGAGTGAGTGCGTACACACCAGCCTAATTAATGTAGATAATGTTGAAATGTCAACAAAAAAAAAAATGCTGCAGCAGCTTAAAAATGTAAATTGAATACATTTTCAATGCATTTTCTTTTGTTGACATTTCAACATTAAATTATATTTGCCTCCCTCCGTCACTTTGAAGTTTGTGGTAAATTCGTTTGAAAATTTGTGGTTGCTTTGCAAAACAATTATTACCCCTTCATAATATACATTTTGTCTCTTTTATGCGAAGCTGACATTTCAACATTATTTAATGGGATAAAAATTAAGAAAAAATGAGAAAAAAATCAAGTGTCATACGGGCTTTAAGCAAAATATTCTAAAAGCACATTTTCTTTTTTCATCTTTAAATAGCAATATGTTTCCGAATTAAACAAGTTCACACTGAATTCATTCATTCTGACTGACGTTTCACTTTCTTTTGTTCCCGTCATAGTAATTCGAATTCGTATATTTTGTCTTGTAACTGTCACTTCTGTTTGTCATTTCTTTTATCGTTTGTTGTTTGTCTGGCAATTCTTTTTGCGTACTTTTCGAAACATCTTATTGGTGATACCTATTACCTACATGTTGTTTAAACGCAAGCTCTTTCTATCTCATTTGAAAGCCAGGGACACCTTTTCAGACCTTTTGCGATTTCGAAATTTTCGAAAGGAACACTGGTCGTTACCGACAAATATGTTCGAAGCATTTTTTTCTCTTCAGTTTCCCTTTTGACATTTGTCTTCACATATTTTCCGAGACATGTCACAGGTGAATAATGAGTTTGACCTGTCACTGGCTTCCCCACAGGTTTTCTCTAATTAATTTCCCAGTTGACGAACGATCTCATTGCCACCCTTTTGTCTAGACATTGGAGGATGATCCGTATCATGCTGTATGGCAAGAACCAAATTCCTTTGACTGACACCAGTTTGATAGGTCATCTTTGACTTTGATTTACCTGTGTAGATAGGAGTTGATTTTCTATTTGTAACATATCTCAGTCTTTCGATTAGTCCGAGTTGAGTTCGGGCACTGTGCATGTCCTTAAAGGACTATTCATATGACAGTAGCGAACTGCGAAACACGAACAAGCAAATTTTCGTAGTTTCTGACATGGCGATTCAGTTTCATTTTGAAAGGTTAAGTTCGATCGAATTTTGTACTCGCAAGTCTGTGGATCACTACTGTATTATGTGGGTTGTGCATTAAGTGTGACAGTTCGCGCAAGAATTTTCATTTCGCGTGGAAATTGCTATCACTGTAAATTTCGCTATATATTTAAATCATTTAAGGCTCTGTTTTTTTTTAGATTTGATGTTCGACTTATTAAATAGGGCCAACAAACAAACATAACATTCTTATTTTCGACTTTAAATTTAAGTAGTTCACAGTGGCTATATTTTCGAAACAAATTATGCAATTGTGAGCTTCTGCAAATTTAGAGTCGGAACTTAAATTTATTATTATTATACGGCGAATAATGTTTTTGAACAAATATCAATTTTCAATCCATAAACGCAGTTAAATTGAATTGGTCGCAATTTTTCTACTGCAAATCGCTCTCATCTGAATAGTCCTTAAGTCCGATCATGCCCTAGGCTGTCTTCCTACAGACTTCTTGTAAGATCCCAAAACTTGGTTTGGAAACCGACACAAATTATGTCATGATCAGGGGCATTTTTTTTGGAAAACCCTAACTCAAACAACCAATTTTTCTTCCAATTATTGACGATATTTTGGCTGAAAATATGATTCACGAGATTTTTAATTTAAGAATGTAACACTTACGAAGCTATGCACAAATAAGACAAAAATGAGTTTTCAAGCGAAATAAAGATGACACCTCTTAAACGAATTCCGACCCCTGCATACCTCGGCGAGATGCATTTTTTTTCGAAAATTATCTCTCACTTAACAGACCTAATTTGCATCAAACACAAGTCATCACATGCGGGCCAAATGTAAGAATTAAAGGAAAATTCCCACAAAGACACACACCCCTGCACATAGGTAGCGCTCGCGCAACAATTTGGCGAACATCTACAGAGATCTCCTGCGCAACCGAACCAACCATAGGTATAGGCAGAGGCACCAAGCTATAATTCGTCACGTCGGCGTCGGTCGGACTGTATCCATATTAATTCTACTATACAGATAGGATACTCGTATTGAAATAAATTTGCTCGGCTAATCCGCACTTGTTTTGAAAATTTCCACGACGATGATGATGATGATGCCTCATGCATGCAGTCAGTGTATGCGACATGCAACAACCCTTTGTGAATATTTTTTTAGCGTCATTAATAAGCTTAAGCGAAACTACATCACGTAACAAGTGCAAAACAAACCAAATCAAATGAAAACAGCAAAACCAGAAGCAAAGGGAACAAATAAATAAATACACGAAAATAAACAAGACAATCCGTGGCACTGTACACAAGAATCAAGCGTAAGTGAGAACCAACAAAGCTTTCCTCGTTTTAAGTGAACTTGAGCCAGCGAACGAATTGGTCGGTTTCGAATCTTTTACGGCTGCGGTTACTGCTAGTAAGGGTTATTTTTTTTTAAACTGAAAGTAGTAAATAAAATCAAATTGGATTCAAAGTCAATCGGATAGAAGCAAAAATTTTCATACAGCATAATTTTAAATATAAAAACTATTAATAACCATTTGCCTATAGTGTTGTGTAAAAGGAGGATTTACGTAAGGGATAAAAAGAAATATTTTAAAAATAAATGATAGTGCTGCGAAATATATGCCCAACGACCTCGTGTAAGGACAACGTGATGTTGTTTATTGTCACACTGCGGAAAGCATGCATATTTCTTTTTTAGTGTGAACTGATTACGTGGATATCTTGTAGTTCTTCACTTTGATTTGTTTAATTTTTTTTCCACTGTTTCTCATAATCGCATTTAAAATTATTAGTGTGCCTCTGAGCCGTTGATTGGCGGATCGGTTGAATATTACAATAATTTCGAGGAAAGTGAAAAGTTTTGATCGGGCTGTCTCTGGTCATTGAGGCTAAAGGTTCAATTGCCGTTGGACGTATGGTCGACAGGAAAATTGTGACCAAAAAAAAAAAAGAACGCAGAAAATTTCCTGTGATTTAATTTAAAAAATATAAATTTAATCTTAAAATCAGTGATGGTTTTTTGGTTTTGATGAAACTTTGTTATTATTTTGAAATTTTTCAGAGTTCTTAAAGCGAAATTTTCTTCGAAAAGTTTACAAGCTAATTTACAACGACGGGTACTTCAGAGATAATAGTTAAATTGGAAATACGCTTGGATCATAAAATGCTGAGAAAGTTCTCGAGTTTGATAACTTTTTTTATTTAGTGCGGAAGTAAAGTGCGTGTGAGCTATATTGTTGCTGTTGAAGGTGATTTCGAATTTCGCCTTTATACTGGCGCCATATATATTCAAGTTTCGGCTGAAACGTCAATTGCTGTAAATTATAATTTTACGTTGCGTAATACATTTTTTTTTCTCATATAACCGGTGAACATAAATATCCGTTAAGCTGTTGCTTTTAAGTGAGTATTTTTTTTAATTTGTATTTTCAGTTTTTTTTTAAACTGTGCGTTTTCTGTTTCGCCGTGGTGATGTGTTTTCAACTGAAATATGTACATTGAAATCAACTGAGCTAGTTATCGGGGAAAACCTTGAAGGGTTTTAGACAATTTGACTGCTACTTTAGAGAGACTTTCCTAATTTTTTTTACCGACTCGTAGGTGCTATCTAGGAGAGAACGTTTTAGACTTGGTCCTACTCACCTCATTCTGTAGACTTTTACTTAAATATTGAACTCGGCATAGACCTAATTATTTAAGGGATTTTCACACCCATGAAATGAACATATTTGGCCTACTAGGCCTCAGTTATAGCCATACGTAGCATGCAACCGAAAAAGTTAGGACAGTGCGAAATTTTTTTTTTACATTTAGGCAGTCATAGAAAAACAAATCTGTTAGAAAAAATTACCGTCACTTTTGTGTCAGTACAAATTAAATTTAATTCCATGTATCAGAAAAATTACTGTCACTTTTGTGTCAGTAATAAATTCAATTGTTATTGTGTTTTCTTGGAATTTTTATCATTAAAAGAAAATAAAATATTTCCTAAAAACCGACGAAAAAAAAATTCCAGACAGATGGAACAATAAAGAAATGAAATATTTCCGTGAAATGATTTGAGTTCCTTCTTTTGGAATTGATTGAGAAGTTGATTGCTGAAAAATTAATAAATTATTTTTCCAGAACATTTGAAAATAGTTAGCTTTCTTATTTGTTAAGCTAAATTCATCAGACTATTATATATTTGTTTATTTATTTGTTTATTTATTCAAGTCTACCATTTTACAATTTACAGACTATACTTACATAATTTTTAAAAAATTAAAAAAAAAAAACCCTTAAAATAAGAGAAAAAAATATAATAATACGTACGGAACATTCTTAGATCAAGATAGAGTTCAACCATTAAGTTTAAGTGGTCACAAAAAGCAAAAGAACATTTTAACTTTTTTGTTTTACATAAATGACTTTAAATGGTTTTCCGAAGAAAATTTTTAACTTTTTTCAACTTTCTGCTTGTTTAACTTATTTTTGTTTTACATAAATGACTTTAAATGGTTTTCCGAAGAAAATGTTTAGCTTTTTTTCAACTTTCTGCTTGTTGAGAAATAAATAGTCCAGTGTAGATCGACCTTATCTTTCAAGTATGACAGCGAAGTCATACGTTTTTTTAATTTTACATAATGCTGCACTTACACCCGCAGGACTGAAAATATGAATCGAATAATTTTGAGAATCTTTAAAAATTGTACGCTTAAATTTCTTACTTTAGTTATTATTTTTTAAATCAAGAGCTTATTTTAAAATTTTCTACAACCGAGTGTACAGTGTAAGAATAATGTACTTTCCATAAATATTTTCTTACATCATTGTCAACAATAGGCGTTATTTTTTTTTAGCTTCGATCTCAGCAAAGAAAAGTAGGTACAGTAGGATTTTCAGCACGCAAATACAATAACTACTGTGAACCTTCGAAGTGTCAAGTAGAGCGTAGTTCTTTAAATAGTGTGCCGTACTAATAACAAAATCTTGGTGTCAACTTTTAATTTACGGAAAAAGCCACTGGTGAACTACCAAAAATGTTTATTGGTAAGGCCCAATGTGTTTTTCTAAGCCTATCGCAAAAGATACCTAAGCGAGGAATACCTAGAATGCACAAAAAATTAAGCACGAATTTTGGTCGGCCATCTTTTTAAGTGATTGCAACAATCTGCAAGGTCAAAAACCGAATTACTCGCGTGTGCTTCTCACACTCATGATCTGGGGTTGAATTACCACATCCGTGATCGAGTAATACGTGACTGAATTTGTTATTGTTTTGCTTGCAAAATCCACAAAATTAAGTGACATATGGCTATCTCATGGATGCGGTAATCCAGCCTTTGATTTTACTCTTAAGCTTTAGTACCATTTCGTACCTCTCCCTCTAATCTCGTGCTCGTGGTAGAATGTATGACCATGTAAATGTCGCATAGCGCCGGTATAAAGTTTAAAGTTTTTTAATATTTAAGTAACAATAGGACGGTTTTGAAAATTTATTTATTTATTTATTTAGTGCTTCGTTTCTTCTCTATCGTTCGTACCACATTCCTTTTTTTATTATTCCTGTTCAATTTGATTTGAGCTCATACGAATGGAGGTTCTTCAGTTATTAACTATTAAAACTCAATATTCTTTGATATATTGTGTTTGTTCATTGAAAATTCCATTTCAAATTATAACTAAAATCATCAGCACGTAATTATTACAGTTGCTGCTCCCACATCCCTAGTTTCTTCACGACTGTAAAAAAGGCAATAAAAGAACATACAATAAAGTGCGGAAAGTCCTTTTGTTTGTTTAAAAAATAGATACTCGTATGGAATAAAACTGATAATCGACTACAAAGTGCAAAGGCAAACACTCGTCAATATAGTCGTCCTTGACAATGACTTTGTTATCGCAATGGAATATATTGTTGTTGTCTGTTGAACTTTGAATGGACTTAATACCTAATCAAAATACGAGTACCCTTGCATGTCTATGTTGACTTTCAGATATTGCATTGAATATTCTGTATCAATTTTAGGACACAATATCCCCCTCCGTTTGTACTCTTCTGTGCAACAAATGAATTCAAAAAACCGGAGCAATTTCAGTCAATTCAATATTCCATAAAAATATAAGCAGTTTCCTAAAGTGTGTCATCACAGCTACTATTCCATTTTTTATGATCTGCGGTGACAATATTTATTTTATTATTTAAGCACCTCCGAAGGAGTACAGAGGAATACGAGTTAATTGAATTACACCATCTCGCTGTGACCATTCATGAAGCGCGCCAATCGATAAGTTTATGTTTTCCATTTCAATTTTCTTATATGATGACAATCAATAAATGAATAAGAAGATATCATTTAATGGCGCTTTCGCCACAAGGTCTAGGATGAGGGCGATTGTTGTCTGTTGTCCCAAGATAATTGAAAAATAATAGCTTGACGACCTTGCTCAAGGATTGCCCGTTTAAGTACTTGATCGCAACGTTAAGTGGGTTTGTTTAGAAAAGTCTGTTTCGCGTGGAAATTATTTCAAATGTTTACTTTGAATTCAGAGAAAAGCTGAAGTTGCAAAGTGAGCTATGGTTGGTCGTCTCCAACCCTCGGAATGGTGGCTGTATGAATGGTAATCAAGGAAGAGTGCATCTTTCATAACATTTTGGAAAGTTGTATTAAATGTTTGCAAAAGGAGTAATGAGTGTTCAATGCTTCAAGGGTTTTATATTTTTGACATACAATTAGCCGTACCCATAAATTGATTGTCTATACTGTTGACAGCAGCTTCAGTTGCCCTTGGTAAACTTTATTTTGAATCTAGTACAACTGAGCTTCTAATGGAGCAGGTGACATATTTACGAAAAACATTTTGTTAGGTTTTTATATCCCTTATTTTAAGTGAAAGGCGGTAAATAAAAATTGCATTTTATTTTTTATTATATGGATAATAATCTTCTATAAATATAAAAATGTTGTGAAAAATGTATAGTAATTCATCAATTGTGAACGGCTGGGCCGATTTGGCTCAAATTTCTTTTCAGTTGTTCGTAATTGTCAGGAGAAGGTTTTTACGAAAGACAATTTTGGTAAAGAAAATTAAGGAAAAGTCGAAAAATCGGAAACTAATTTTTTGTATGGAATTTTGTGTGCAATTGTTTCGGAATGGATATTCAAATGGAAAAATAGAAAATTCTTAGTGAAAAACTCGGAAAATTCCGGAAAAACTCTAAAAATTTTAATTCTTTTTTCGACGAAATTTCATGATTTTGGACGATGTAAGGGTGGAAAATTCGATGTGAAGCTTGGAAAATTTCGGATAACTAAAGACGTTTTGCGTGTATTCTCGGTGTAGAAGTTAAAGAGATAAATAATGCCGCTGTTGTTGACGATGGAACGGGTACATATTAACCTTCTCGATGCTCAAGGTGGGACAGGTAAGACATTCGTTATTTCGTTGATTCGGGGAACAATTCGGTCAAGATCTCAAATGCGTTGGCTATTGCATCCTCTGGCCATTGTAGCAAAGTTGGCCGAACTGCACATTCCGCTTTGAACCTGCCGATGAATCTTCTCACGGTTGACAAGCCAACGTGCGCAATGACCAAGAATTCGGCGACAACGAAATTGATGCGAGAATGCAAAATTATCATTTGTGATGAACAGCTGAAGGTGGGATCGATCATAATCATGTTGCGGAATCTGAATTATACGAAACGGTGCAACGGTACGCGGTTGTCCGTCAAGAAACTGATAAACAATATGATTCAAGCGACGATCATCAAGGGCAAATTCAAAGGAGAGGAAGAGTCCTTATCCCATGAATTCAGGTTATTCCAACTGATCTCCCACTCCAATTCAAGCAGATTCAGTTCCCCGTTCGATTGGCTTTTGCGATGAAAATCAATGAATCGCAAGGCCAATCGTTGGAAGTCTGTGGGATTAATCTTAAATTGCCCTGTTTTTCGCACGATCAGCTGTACGTTGCCTGTTCGCGTGTTGCCAAAACGTCTTCTTTGAAAAACATTGTTTATCATATCGCTCTCTACTGAATCCGATTAGATTCAAATTAATCACACTGAAATTTGAACTATTTGTGTCTTATTATAACAATCTGCAGTTTATCTGAAGGCGTTAAATTCGGGCGAGACGAAGTTCACCGGGTCCGCTAGTCTATACCTATATATAAAACTAACTTGATATTTTGTGTGTTTACGAAAAACTCACGTAATTTGCAACCAATTTACTTGGTTTTTCTTTTAAACTATTCAGAAAAACAATCAGAAGGACATAGGCTACTTTTTGTCGCCAAAACAAAACTTTGAGGGGATGAAAGAAACTTTGGAACTTTTGTATGGGGAAATGCACGTTTAAAAAATTAACTGGATAGAAAAGCGGGTAGTCTCACTTCTAATACAACAAAAATTATTTTTAATGTGTACCTAACTTTTGAGTTCTTTGAATGTTCCGGGCCTACCGCTACACAATTTGAGATTGAAAGTCGGCTTAGTTATAATTTATTTGATTGTGAAAAACAAATGCCATGCAAGCAAACGATTTTGGGGGGAAAACTCAACGGCAAACATTTTGATTCCGAGGATTCCGCTTATTCACAACGATTTGCCATTGATATTTAAGCGTCTTTAATTTCCCGTGCGTCTCGCTTTCGCTATTCCAATCGCTGAAAATTTGTGGCATCTATCTTCAATTCCCGTATTTCTCACATCGTCAATTGTATGTGGTGTGCTCACGTGTTAGCAAACCTGTCGCGTTGTACGTCGTGTATACAATAAATAAATCACTTTAGTAAAGAAAAAATTGGAAGGTTGACCAACACGTCAATCATTGCGGTTTGAATGAAACACATCGATATTGACATGTGCATTGTGCATGTTCGAAATTTGTATTTTCATTACATTAACGAATTTGGTTCGCCGGGTCAGTTGGTCTTTATATATAAATTGGATATAAATATGGATATGAGGCCCAGGTCCACCCCGGACTGTAGCGCCACCTAAGTTTAAATATGGATATAAGAAAAACTTTTTTTTTGTAATTTTTAATATAAAAATGAAGTAGATTTTATTTATTTTTGTTGTCAAAATGCAAACAAATGCATACGTCCCGCACTCAAAAAATTTATTTAGGTTTTTATTAGTATTTAAAAAATGTATTTACTTTAGTAACATAAAAAAACTACAGCTTCAGTCATTTATGCAAATTTATGCATACAAATTTTATTGATTTTGATTGTGTAAGGAGCCCATTCATGGGCGCATCACTCGTCAATATGTACGTCATAATTCGCGCTTTTCTTTCTATTTCATTCAACACTACCTCACACTTATGTAATAGAACATTTTAACAAATCCTTCTTTTTTTCTTTACAAATTCCAACCTGAGTTGAGAATTTATACGATTTAAATACCCATTGCAGGTCAGAGGACTGTCACGGCGTCGCGAGTTTCACCCCCCATTTAAACTTTTCACTTTTGATTGGCGCACGAATTCTAAAAGATAATTCTTTTACATAGTAACACTAAAGAGACTTAAGTAAGCTGTTTGGTAAAATTAGAAACTGCAAGTGGATGAGATTTTGACATTGAATAATTTGCGACACATTCTTTTGACAGTGTGTTGTGCTGTTATTTTCAGGCGAACATTTTAAATTGAATTTGGCAAGTAGTTCGACATGTTGTGGTTTTTATTGTTTTTGCCTCGTGTTGGGAGAAATAAAATTGTAACAATGCCGTCTTTAGACATTTGAAAGAAAAATGAACATCAATTGTGGCTGAATTGTGCTTGTGCTGTGGAAGTATTTTTTTTTTTTTCTTAATTTTCTATTTTAAGACTTTGTAGTTTTTATGGCCAGTTAAATGTTTAATTGGATTCTATTTTCAAACATTGTTCTTAATTTATTATCCTGACTGTGTGGAATTAGATGCAATTTACTGGTTTCGAGTGAATTATTGTGCCTAAATTGGATCTATTTGAAGAATCGATTAATTTTATTCAATGTCAATAGGAGACTATTACCGTTTCAACAACGAACTCATATTCAGCATTCATAATATTCCGGAATAATTATGAGTTCCTTTTGAGAGGCTTTTAATGAGGTTATTTTCTGACATGCTTTGTCCTTTACAGACATGGAATAGTCAAGCATTTGTGTTGAACTTTTCCTTAAAATGCTTCGAGGGATACGAATGATAATAAATCTTGTTGAAGCTCCAGTTACAATTGACTAAGCAGTTATGAAATTTTCTGTATTCTTATTTAAGAAATCATAGGTGCAGGAGAATGGTTTTGGAAAAGGTCGCATTTTGTGGGTTAAATGTGCTTGAGGGTCCATCCCCAAAAAGAAAAATATTTATTTGTCTCTTTCTATTAGTCGAGCACTCTATTTGTGATTAACGCCTGAATGAAGGACGTTATAAGATAAGATTTCTTCATGAAATCTCAGTGTTTTGTTTTTCGGCTTAATTAATAAAAGTCTCTTAGATTTAGAAACGCCAATGACGAACCAGTATCTATCTGTTTATTGGCATTACTATGAATATATTCAACATGTGAATAAATTGTAGATGCCCTTAACTGAAATTGAAAAATATAGTACATTTATTTACTAAGCGCATTACATTATTTATTTAACGCACCCCTGATACTCGGAGTTGAATGCAAACCCTTCCTGAATAAGGAATCTACATAATTACAGACTCATCAGACAATATATTTACTTTTGACATAAAATTCTTAAAAAGTACTCCTGTCAATAATACTATTTATAACCTTTCCCATTACAATCTCATTCAAAGTATAGTTTGCAGTCACAAATCATATTCTCAATTACTTCCCAGGACATTTACGTGCTCCCTTTTACCCATGGACACTTGGTACCTGTAATAAAGGCGATGAATACTCAAACTACTTGAAAACAACCCAAACATCAATCATCCCCACAAATTTCTGTGTGTACGGATTGATAAAATATGTTCGAGGTGACAGAATCGATATGATTTGCTATGTAGTTGCCTGTATTATATTTACTTGGCTTTACTTTTCCATGCCAGCTGTGGAGGAAGGCTCATTTATTTTTATGGAGTTTTCGAAATTTTATTATTTTTTTTTCGTCTCAGCAACGAAGCTACTGCCAGGCAAAACGTAATTCAATTCATCGATTTTCGCTCTATTGGGTTGTTGTTTTCAATATTTTTTTTTTTTTTCTGTTTTTGTCATTTCATTTTCCGTTTGCTTTTCCGGGGGAAATTGCACTCAATGAAAATTGTGGCTTCCCTTGGCCAAGTCGACATAGTAATTAAGCGAAGAGCTTATGTATTTGTTTAAGTTGTGTGCACTTGAGCTATCATGTGAGATTTTTAGTTGGATTTTTGTCGTGGAAAAGGTTTATTGAATCCTTAAAGTGATAATCTTTGAGAAATATTTCACAATTCATCTACAAATGACTATAGGCGTGTTTTTTTTAGCTTTGATCTCAGCAAAGTAGGATTTTCAACAACTATTTCGAGTCTCGAAGTGTCAACTGTCAAGTATAGCGTAGTTTTTGTAATTTGCGTGCTGAAAATCCTACTTTACTTTGCTTTTCTGAGATCGAAGCTCAAAAAAACAGAGCTTAATTATAGTTGGTGCAACAGGTTCGGTAGGTTTTAATTTTTTTAAGTTTTTGTCATTTCCCAATAGTTAAATTGAGAAGTTTTCTCAGGACAGTTCTACTCTCGATTGTTGGTCAAATGTTAGTGAGAGGTCAGTAGACAATTTTGTAATTTGTCTGTCTCCAAGTGTTGATACCTATAGCCTTAGCTCAGCATTCCAGCACACTTGTCACTCAACGATTGTTTAGTATAGAAAAAATGGTTTTGGAAACAGTTAGTTTCTAAATCAACTTGAAAGTATACAGTTTTAGGCTCCGATAAACCTTTGTGCAATGCATCGTTAAATTAATATTAGGGAAAAATTGTTTTAGTCCCTTTTTGCCACTATGAAACCTCAGCTAAACTTCTATTAACGATAGAACATTTGTGATACCCATAGTCCTTTCATCATCATAAAAGGCTTATTGCAAAATCAAAATCGAATTTGTCTATCAAAATGTTTCGGCCAAAATTCAGCTATTGTCTTTCACTTTCGCCCGATTGACTGCACCAATAAATTTGCTTCGCCACAACTGATAACACAGAAAAGTCGTAAATCCACCGCTCCTACCCGAGGTTACCTTCTACCATCCCAGACCACAAATAATGTTAATCTCTCACTAATACTCTCCACCGCGTTTGGCAGCAATTTAATAAAGAAAATGTAATTAATTCCAATTTAAAATTGCATTTCAAATCACCGCACGGTCTTGTCACGTTTACCCCTATTGCCAAACGCTTCAGCTGCAGCACAAGCAAAAAGCTTCCCTTTCGAAGGGGTAGTTCGCGGCGACAGCCGAAACCTTTATAAAAGGCCTCCTGCTGCTCTCAAAGCTTTCAATCGTAGTCAAAGTCTTGTCGTGAACGGAGTGTATTGGAATAGTTGGAAGAGTGCCCAAAAAAAAAATTCCAGAAAAAAAAGAAGAATCGCACCTTTGGCAAGGAAAAAGAAAAGTTCTTTTGTGTGACAGAATTATAACAAAGCCGGCTTTTGTCGTTGAAAGAAGGATATTGGCACAAATCTTCACATGGTTGAGAGGATTGCAAAAACAATCACACCACAGACACTCGACAAGAAGTGAAAAGTCCCATTTGATGAATTGACACAGATTTTCAACCTCTACACTGCAAAAGCGGAGAGTTGAAAAAATCGATTTTTCCCAAAACAAAAAAAATACTTCAGTGATGCATTAAACTATTAAAATTCTAAACGACAGAAGAAGTTAAATTAAAATAAATATAATTATATCAATAAAGTACCCACCTCCACACAGTTTTATAGAGAACAAAGCATTTACATATAATATTAACGAATTTATATTAACAACCAAAAAAATGTTTTAGAGCAAGACCGTATTAACTGTAGAATTAAAAAAAAAGAAAATCAAATTATAGTGTAACTGCCAGAATCTTGTATTTTGGACCATTAAAGCAATAATTTTAAGGCATTTAATATCCACGTATATACGAACCAAATAATAAGACTTATTAACAACAACAAAAACTGCAATAACTGATCAAAAACCTTCCTAACCATTGAATAGGAATTTTTAAGTTTTAAAAAGTTATTAAGAAAATCACAACAACGGAGCCATTACTTAAATACCACTTTAAAGTAGACGTCCAGGACGAACCTACAAAGCTCAAAGGGCGGGTCTTGTTGAAGAAGATATCACCGCATCGGTAACCTTTAATTAGGGCGAACGTTTGAAACACAACGTTAAACTAAAGCTATATACGAAAAAAATATATATATATAAACCAGTTCCAATGAATTTGAAATAGAAATCGAGAAAAAAAAAATCCAAATTCAATCCGAACACACAGAAAAACTGCATTTACTATCCTTCCCCCAAAAAAAAAAACAAAAAAATGGATACAATATTTAGTCTAAGTAAAAATTAGAAAATTAAGGATTAAAATAGATACAGCCAACTTGGAGGCGAAACTTTTTCTTTTCAATTTGGGAAGGGAAGTCATTCTTTTGACCATTGAATGGTGATACAAGCCTGCCAGGGAAGCCATTTTACTATCATTTAATTTTGGTCCGAAGAAAGAAGTTTTGGAAAAAAAAAGTCCACATCACCACAGCTGAAACAGAAAATCCGGCGATCAATATAAATTGTAAATTCATAATCAAAACCAAGCGTCGTTTTTCAAACGATGGAAAAATCTGAAAAATTTTCAGATTATTTATTTGCTAAAATGGGTCCACCAAATGGTACTACCGTCAACGGTACTGAGCTACCACCGAAGACAACCGAACGCAGCGAGGCACCGCTCGAACTGACGGGGTACAAGAAATGGTTGCACGAGAACATGATGCTGCTGATAACGCTGTCTGGAGTGCTGCTGGGCGTTACGTTGGGTAAGTGAACTTTATTTTTCAATTAACAAAGGAACTGTAGTGAAATTTTGAAATTTTCCAAAAAAATATCAAAAACATAAAGGACTAATTTAGAGTAAAAAATTGCCACATTAAATCCTCAGAAGCGCAGGTAGTTCATTGCAAAGTCCGTCAGCTGTTTTTTTTTTTTTTTTTTTTGTGGAAGTCGCCATTTCAAAACGTCTGATGGTCATGGTCTACCTCTAATCAGTGATCGGACTTTACTCCGATAGGAGTAGATCTGCTTCGCCTTTTGCAATATTTTAAAATCTACTCCACCACTCCTTCTTTTTCAAAATCTACTTCGCTTTTTAATTTAAAGTGGCAGTCGATAATTTTAATAAAAAACAGTACAAAACCCCCAAATCTTCTATTATATAAAATTCAATCGTTGTGTGTTAGTCGGGTAAAGGCTCGAGAACTGCTAAACCGATTTGAATGATTTTTGTTTTATTTTGTTCGTCTTGAATCAGAGATGGTTTAGGAAAAAAGAAAAGTCGGAAAATTCTCAACAGGTGGCGTTACAGGCACACATTTCGATTTTCATGGGGAAAAGCACTTTGAAAAAAAAATAAACTGGATAAAAATCGAGTAGTGAAACTTCCAAAACAAAAAAAAAAAAATTTAATTTTAAAAGCAATAATTGTTGTTGTCAAATATTTTAATTATTTTCTAAGCAAATTGTTGTTGTCAACAATTTTGAATTTTTTTTTTATATTTGTTTATGTTTACTATGTTACATTCAGTGACTTTTTGAAATAGAGTAGATACGTTGATTTGTTTGATGTGTGAGTAAGTTGAAATGTAGGGGTGATTGAGATGACGAGGACAATGATAACAGGCAACAGGAGTTGTTGAGCGTTTTTTGTGTTCACAATCATGGTACTCTGCTCATTCGTGTGTAGGGTTATGGGGAGGGCAGCTCAAAGGTACCATAACACCTTCGGTACTGGTGTGGATACAGAAGGGAGAAGGCTTACCAACCAAGTTGATAGGTGTGGTTAGTTTTCTTCTTGGCTATTAAAGTTACAAATATTTCGTTTAGAGTAAATCCTTTCCCAATTTTCTTCCTATCCCTATCGTATCAAAATTCAGGCATGTAAAAGTACTGTAGTCCGCAAGCCAGTAGAAGATCCCACTCCAACGACGAGCTAAGCACAGGCTTAAACAAGCATGCCTGCCTTGCTTTGTTGACCCTACAACCCTTTCACCGAAGTCAAAATTGAGATTCCTGTGTCTCTAAATGTAGAATGAAATAGATATGTGCGTTAGTTAGATTTGAATGATTTTTGTTTTGTTTTGTTCGTCTTGAATCAGAGATGGTTTATAAAAAATCTTAAAATTCTCAAATTCTTACATTCAATTAACTTCTAAAATATAATAATACAATAACAATAATTTATAAATATAATTCCTTCGGTGTGAAACTCGATGACTTTATATCTCAATAACTGATGGGCCAATTTTCATGAAACATTTTGGTTTTGTTCGTATTGGCATATTTAAGGTTTAGCAAGACTTAAAAGATAACATTCTTTTAGACTCAATAGGTAATGTTTTCGATCTCCAAAGCCACTCAGGCGATTTCCATGTAAATTTGTTGTTGCGTATGGTTGGTTCCAGTTTGAAGGATAGGATACTTTTGGACCCGATAGGTGGCAAGTCAATCATTGCGGTTTGATTGACACGCATCGATATTGATATACTTCAGTTATTTCTATTGGCCCTTAGCAATAAAACATTTTAGACATGACTTTTGGCAACAAATTAACTTTTAGTCTAAATTAGAAGAAATAAAGCATTAAATTTGAGTTTAAGTTGAGAAATAGTTAGATTGGAGTCACCGCCAGTGATGCAAAGCCGGATCTAAGTTTTCATGTCTGAACCCTTGAAAAATTATGCCTTTTTGGAAAAATTATACCTTTTTAGTAAAAAAGATAAAAATTGCATATCTTACAAAGGAACTGCAAATAACCTACAAGGTGATTCAAGAAATTGTTATCAGAATGTTGGTCGATTGATAGGCAATTCTATCTTTTTTTATCTCTATAATCCAAGGTTTTGATTTGGTGAGTAAGTCAAGTAGGTTATTGGAAAATAAGCACGACTCACAGTTGCACAGATTTACCAACATCAAAATGTTTTTGTGTGAATTGATTCTAAAAAAAAAGAATGCACAAAAAATTGATTGTAAAACAGTTCAAACAATTCACAAAAAAATGATGAATATTTTCTAAAAACTATTCCTCAAGTATCGAAATCAAATATAAAGTCTCATTTGTCACATGCGTTTTTTCGAATTTCCTCTTGCTTTATCTGTTAAATCATAACAATTTTTTTTATTCAATTCACATCATCAACAACTTGAAGTTCGCCTCAAGTGAAACAACAAAATTCAGTCACAATAGCTAGCAGAAGTTGATTTTTGTTAATTTAGAGCAAAAGTGGACTTAAGGACCGAGCTTTGTTATTTTTCTTTTCTTTTTAAGTGTCATACCTAGAGTATTTAATGTAACTTTTGAATAAAGAATTTGAATTGACCGAATTGCATAAAGAGACATGTGAAATGTGCATGCTCGGAATTATTATTTCCATTACATTAACGAATTGGGGCGGAACTAAGTTCGCCGGGCCAGCTAGTGTGTTTATAAAAAACAATGTATTTTGGCTACACATTTGGGCCTTTATACTCTGTACTGTTTTTTATTAAAATTATTGACTTGGTTTGATACATACTTTATGTAGGTATACAATTCACATGGTAAGGTTCTTGTGATTTGCAAACTGAATGTGCAATTTATGTTACGTTTATTTATTTTGTTTCT
This sequence comes from Cheilosia vernalis, assembly GCA_949126925.1. Classification (NCBI taxonomy): domain Eukaryota; kingdom Metazoa; phylum Arthropoda; class Insecta; order Diptera; family Syrphidae; genus Cheilosia; species Cheilosia vernalis. Next base: position 14,429,646 of record OX421362.1, read on the forward strand.
TAAATACACTTATTTAAAAAAAAAACTGTTTTTTTGTTCATTTAATATGAAACTGAAAATCTACTACGGAAATTTTTTTTTCATTCACTTCGATATGAGATTTCTGAAGTCCGAACCCTGCCTCTAATGTCATCCAAACTGCACATTTAAGGGAACAGTCCCTGAGCAAGTTGGTACCAGACAGAGGACAGAACTAACTAGTAAGTTCATAAAGGACTAATTTAGAGTAAAAAATTGCCACATTAAATCCTCAGAAGCAAAGGTAGTTAATGGCAAAGTCCGTCAGCTGTTTTTTTTTTTTTTTTTTTGTGGAAGTCGCTATTTCAAAATTGCCGCTGGTCATGGTCTACCTCTAAAGTCTTCCAAACTGCAGCTTTAAGGGAACAGTCCCTGAGCAAGTTGGAACCAGACAGAGGACAGAACTAACTAGTAAGGGGGATATCTCGTGGAAGTCATTGCTATTCCCAGGACGTACCAAAATATCCCATATCAATATTTTCACTATTTAAATGTTTCTGTCATAAGATAACAAAATTGACAACAAAATCTGTAAAAAAAATAAACAATTCACACATAGATCGATACTCATGTAATTTGATTCAAAACGATAACGGTACCGAAATAATAGCTGAAAGACTCTTCTATATATTTGAACCAGCACAATATGAAACTTACTATTTCAGATTCATTTTGAATATCCCTGGACCCCAATTCTCAAATTCCGCATAACATAATTCGTATACGAGCAAATCCGCCTGAAATTTTCGCATACGAAAAAAAATAGGTATTCTCAAAGCTGTTTGTTTTTTTTTTTTCACCTGTGCGAAAATATATTCTCCCTTCGAATGAGGTAGAATCTTACAGCACGTCAAGTACACCATTTTGACAGACTGTGAAAAAAGAAACAATATGCATATTATTATGAGCATATTATGTGTTTTCGCTGTGCTTCTTTGGGTGATAAGTTTAGCATTAATTTGTTCGAGTCTCGAAGCAGTTAGGCGAAATCGAAATATGCCGAACTACCTATCCAAGAGGCCCAAGACTGGGCTCTAATCGCGTAAGCACAAAACGATAGAACGACATCGTCTCGACGATGCTTCTACATCGCGTAACAACCAAGAAACGATAATCGTCGAAACGATTGGACGAACATTGTTTTTTGTTGATTCACGCTACTAATTCAAACGTAGAAACGATTCGATTGAACAATAGCTATTTTGCAATCGTTTCATCGTTTTTGGTCAATTTTAAAGCAATTATTAAGAAATGCTATCAAAAAATTGCATTCATTGATTCCGTTTTACAACACTACCCCAAAATAAAAATTCTAATCTGTTTTTGCATTAAATGACCATTTTCGTTTCAATCATGACGTTTCAATGACAACGAAGAAAAATAAGAAAAAATTCAGGAAAAAAAAATATTTCCATACATTTTTTGATGTTTTATATGTCAGAGTTTGTTTACATTCATGTTCAAACTGTTCAAAATGAATCGTTTTGTTCAATCGTTTCGACGACTATCGTTGCATAAATTACGCGATGCGAGCCCTGGCTTTGAACGAATATATTTATTTATTTTCCGAATATATTTATTGCAACGCGAACTTTTCATTCAATAAATTGTTTGATTCATTTAAACTTGTCTTTTATTTTCTCACACAGAAATCAAAAAACAATCCATTTTTTGGAGTGTTAAACTCATAATTCCGTATACGAGATGTAAGCCCGTATGAAAAACACAGATGAGTAACATTCGAAGAGAAATTCTCGTATGCGGATTTCGAGAATTGTAAATTTCCGTTTTTCGCACCGCATCAGAAATTTTGACAGATAAGCGTATGCGAGAATTTTCAAGAATAATTGGGGTCCGTTCCTTATTCGATTTGATATTTACAGCGAAAAACTGGAAAGCTAACCTCACCCTTGAAATGTAAAAAGTACATATTTTGTAGAATACTTGCAGGCGCAGTGAACTGTACCCACTATTTGAAAATGCTACAGGTAGTAGGTACTCTCGTACAATTTACTCTTTTGTGTTTAGATATACAGATTCAAACCCAATTGAAAATTTGTTTTTTTTTTTTTAAATAAACTTGATCGAACTTCACGACGTAAAATTTAAAATCAAACATCAAAGGTGTTTCCGACATACCATTTACTTCGTACCTATTCAACCTAAGGCAGTGTTATTATCGTGGGATTTATCCCTTTTTGTGGGAATTTCGATGTCCGAAAAGCCTTCCATGGGATAAAGGGAAACAGAACCAAAATTGTGTAAAAAAACACTCAAACAATACATTTTTGCTGACATTTCCTTAAAAAAAAACACCTATATTTCATTATGAATGTCCATAAAAAACAGCTCATGTAAACCGCTTTTTATTAAAATTTTCTAGTGCCAAAAAATAATCATAGTACCTACCTACGTAATGTTAACAAATTTAAATTTTTATTTTAAAGGTTAATTTTACGTGATTTTCTTTCCGTGTAATACAAATTTTGCTTTTAATAACTAGATTTTGACACAAAAAATGTATTGTGGGTTTTTAAAAGGGAGTTTGAGTACGGTGACAACTCCTCGTGGGATAAATGAAGAGAGAGTGCTAACAACACTGACCTAATGTTTACATAACTGAATGATAATTAAATGAACAAAACCAATTGATTCTAACATTGGGTGGATTTTAACTGACTTTTTTTATTATTTTTAAAGACTACGTTTTTGTTTTGAAATATTTGTAACATTCCGAAATTTGATATCCTTTAATAGTCTACAAAAAAAAAACTCTCAAACCTAACATCTTAAAAACATTGGGCCTTGCCAATAAACATTTTTAGTTTCGACTCCAGATTTAAGTAGTTCACAGTGGCTATATTTTCCATACAAATTTCGGTATTATGGGCTTTCTTAAATTTAAAGTCGAGACTAAAATCGGTTATTAGTACCGCGCATTATCTATGGAAAAACTTCTCTTCTAACTCGGAACCCCTGGAAACATTTGAAACACAAGTCCACAGTACCAAATACAATAAGCGTTATGTAAACGAAAAGTTCTAGCTCTCCTTTCATAGCACTAAACATTTCTTAGAGTTCCTTCAAATGCTGGAGAAAAATAAACAAGTTTCTTATCGTATACCACTCCAAGGACAAACAATTCACCAGCAGCAGCCCACACACGTGTCGCCATCGTATGCATTCGTGTGCAATGTGTATTGCATCAAATAATGGATGGTATTAAGGCCAAGTTTTCTCTCCTATGAAAATACATGCAACCGAGCGAGGACACGCCTACGCATACGTAGCCCACTTGGCAAAGGTTTGATGAAATGGGTATCCTGTTGGGGGGAGTTGTGACGATTTAAAGGAAAATTCATCTCCGGTGGCTGTTATCTAGGTTTTGCTCTTGTGGAAATGATGTTATTCTATATGAAAAGTGGACAGGTAGCCTTTTGTAAAAGACAATTAAACAACAGGCATGCACCTTTTTTTTACATTGGTGCCTGTGGTTATTGTAATGGAAGACTTGCAGTTGCAAGACAAAAGGACAACAACGAAATAACGAATAAAGCAAAGTAGAGAAACTGAAAATGGAGCGCAATTCTTTGTGTATAAAAGACAATAACGTATGTTTAATCGATTAAAATTTAATTAGTGCTGCCACTTTGATTTGTTTGCTGGCAAAAGCAAAGCAATATCCATTAGCGAGTATTGTTACAAACTATACATTCTCATAAATTTGTAATTATTCAGAATGTCTTTCATACAGCCAAGCCCCAAGGTAAATTATTTATTACCTCCAAGCAGAGTTACCGATGGGCCATTTGGCCGGTTTTTTTTTAAATCGCCCCCGGCCCTGCGAAGGCTTTTCAAAAAGCCTCTGTTTTCGCCTCTTTTAACAATATTTGCAACTTTCGGGGCACTATTTCCATAAAAGTACTCAAATCTGTAAAATAACTTCCATTGCTCACGAAAAGTGAACAGATTTGAGGAAATATTTTGGAAGGAAATAAGTATGGTTTTATTTCATTTCAATGCCGACTATTCCGTTCCTTTGATATTCCATTGTCCTCCCGTCTTTGATAATAGCATTAACTTTAATACTCTTTTTATTTATTATCTATGTTTTGCTTTACTTTTATACTTTTTGTATTGGGCCCCTTTTAACATTCGCACGCAATAATATTACCTAATTGAAGTGCAAAAAGAAATTAAGAGCTTTATTCCTAGCAGCGTATGCGTGTAGGCTACTTATAGATATTGAGACACGCAGTCGTTATATTAATTTTTAAATATGAGTTATATCCATAATCAATTAGGTTTATGAAGGTATGACTGGGGCTCATCAATCGAAAGGGCTTGCCGGTTTGTTTCCGTGAAGGTCATAAACTTGACAAGCATGACTTAATCGACAAATCAATAGAAAAACGTGCGAATTATGGGAATAGTTTGGCAGTAACCATTTTTCCATCCTCAATAAATACAATAAATACTTTTGACATTTGTATATTTTTCTAACTTTTAGGTGAAAAAAAAACCCCGGATGAAACTCTGAGACAAAAAGAAGTGTAAATAAGAATTCTCAGTTCCTTAAAATGTACTGTTAACAAAGATTTATTAGTGTGACAGTTTCTTCAAAAACACTCCACATTTCCGCTTTTTGATAAATGCCAGTAGCAAAGTAGATCTTTATACAAGACTAGCGAACCCACTGCAGCGCCATCTGCCGGGTTGATTTGTGAATTTGAACCATCCAGGGCGCCACCCAAACGCATACAAAAAAATCATTCAAATCGGTCCAGCCGTCTAGGAGGAGTTCAGTGACATACGTATACGTACCTACAGTAGAATTATATAATTAAGATTTGCAAATTTACACATCCAATTGAATTGTAAGGTTTGCTCACACATCACGTTTAAACTACTCACCCTTTCCATATGGGCTTTTCAAACAAAATATAGCGCTTAAATGCAACGACATTTAAACTGCATTTACAACATTACGCACTTGCATATTTGCACGAGACGGGACAGAGAGATCCGTTTATCCGCAGTCAATGCTATTAAAGGCGTAAGAATGAAATCCCAAATCATACGCCTAAAGTTGAATGGATGTTCTATTCGTAATAAGAGAAGCGGAAATAACAAGTTCTGGCGACCAGCATTTCTGAAAACACTTGAAAGTATTTTCATTTCTTACTTCAAACATGTCAAATGAAAGTGGTTACAGTAGTTACAGTAAATTTAACCAAATCAATCAGTTACACGAAATAAGCAAATAATTTTTCGTTCATCACTTCCAAACCATTTTGTTTTTTAGGAAAGCGAAATTTTGGAAGGCATCGCTATACAAATACCGACATTCTAAACTTTACCATAATTTCTCCCACGTAAACAAAATGGCTGACGAAAATACGTGTCGCGTGTTTTTAGGTGCTAGGTAATGCTGCCCTTTCAGTCGAACGGCTGTTTAGTTTTGGCCGTGCCTTTAAAACTGCATTTACACCATCACGCACGCTCATTTTTGCATGAAACGGGGCAGAGAGATCCGTTTATCCGCAGTCAATGCTGTTAAAGGCGTAAGAATGACCTCACAAAGCAGGCGCCTAAAGTGTTATGGATGTTCTACCCATAATATATATAGATACGAAAAACGGAAAAAGACACAGGTTCCGCTCACCAACATGTCTGCAATTGCTTGAAAACATTCCTATTTCTGATTTGAAACACGTGAAATGGGAGTGGTGATTAGTTTCAGTAAATTAAACCAACAATTCATCGACCAGTTACACGAAAAAAATAAATCATTGTCCGTTCATCATTTCCGAAAGCCATATTGTTTTATAGGAATGCAGAATTTCTTTAGTAATCGCTATAAAAATATCAACATGCGGAGCTTTCCTGTAATTCCTATCACGTAAACAAGATGTCCGACCTAAATACGTGTCACGTTTTTTTGCGTGTTAGGTGATGCTGTCCCTTTCAGTCGCACGGCCGTATTTGGCATCCCTTTAATTTTCCGTGATAGGAATGTGTGACTACACGGTAAGCAGCATAATATTTTGTGTTTGGAATGTGTGATGTTGCAAATGCAGCAGTGAATTTAACTTCATCCTAGACGACCAACACATTCTGATTCACGCAAACGTTAGAGTTCTAGATGTCAGCTGTCAACTCACAGGTTTCTCTCATTAGGATGTACATGAACTGTAGTTTTCGTTGTTATCCATCCTTTGTTGCCTACTCGTTTTCTGTCAAATGAATTAAAATATCGATTGAAACCGTTTCTTATTTTCCCTTACAAAAAAAAAACATGCCAGACCATATAATGAGATTTCGACAAAATGACGTTCACAAAACCCACATCCTTATCAACTCCATATGTGTCATAATCACAATTTGCTACTGCCTTCCAAAAGTTTTCATATTACGTACCTACTCCAACACACATAATTAACCTCTTCAAAAATATTAACGTTTCATTAGTGGAAAACACCTACATTATTGACACCTCGCTCGTCTTTGCCTCTTATCACATAATCACAAGTTAATTATGGTTATTATTAAAATAGCATGTGACTAAAGCCTACAGCCCATGAACGGCACTAACTTCATACTAACCAATTAATTATTCAGTACCACCTCCGCGGTCCACCCTCACGCAATTACGTGCGAATAACTTAAAAGTGTTAACAAATCATCCATAATGGATCACGTTTAACTTCCGTGTTGTTATGCCCTGTAGGCTGTAATCGTATGCATACACATTTACATGAATACCACGTCCTTACATCCACGAATAGCAATTAAATTGTGCAATTAGATGCAATGCAAACTGTGCGATGTTTATGTTGTACCTATCTGATCGAAAAGTGACAAAATCAGAAATCAGGACCTTGATGCATCTAATCTAAATTGTGATACAGCAGAAAATTAATCGATTGGGTGCGCTTCCTGTAAGTGTATAGGTGCTCTCTGACTCACGGGTTAATATTTAGGTCACCTGGCAAATAAGTTTCATATGAAAAACTATTTTTAGACAGCACGAGTGAATCTTTTTGTGTGGACAAGGTGTGAGCTGTTATGTATCAACGTCATTCAGTCATCCTATCCTACATATTCCGCGGCACTAATAACTCACAATGCCGAAATTTTCCATACAAAATTGCATATTGTGATCTAGAAAATATTTAGTGTGAAGGAAAAAAATGATTATATGTAGTAGGTAAGCAAATTATGTTCAAACAGTGAACTGCAAACATTTTCTAAATAATTTGTCTATTCATTTTACAACAAACATGAGAAATTAGCGGATTAGCCCGTTTTTCTTAACCAACTCAAAATCCATTAAATATCCATATCAATATCCACTAAAAATGAGTCGGAAAAATCATTAACAACCACTTTGAGAACTTGCAAATATATGTGATTCTATTGGAAATGTATTTGTGTTGTATAACATTCAGATACAAGAATGCAAACGTCATTAAATGTCAACAAATCGTAATGCGTCAAATGCATAACCCATCAGCGAACATTCTGTTTAAACGGACGCGTTCAATTTAGCAGCGATCGACAATTTTCTTTTAGCGATCAATAAAAAGCGCAGTGGCTTAGTGGTTAGTGTGTTGGGGACTAAGCGGGGGGTCCCGCAAAAATACAAATTAAAACTCCGAGTTTTTTCACTGCGCCACCTATCGCGAACGTCTGACAAACATCCGATAGTGTAACTGTCTTGAATTAGCTTCTCAATCGGCCGTTTGGAATCGGCATGAAATTGTAGATCCCTTCCATTCGATCAAAAAATTAAAAACACACAAAACGAATGGTTATGAAAAGCTAGGCCTATGGTTCCTACGGACCTGTTGCGCCAACTATTTTTTTTAATCAACAAAAACCGCTAGACAATTCAGAGCATTTTTCTTTTTCTGTCATTTTCTTAACGCACTCATTTAACTTACTTCATTTGTCAAACGCAATAACACTGGTAGCATCATTTTTGGACATAAAAATGACTTTTGTCGGTATCCCTACTGATCCCCTTTAATTATTCTCCTCACCTCCCTGCTCACTTTCTGCACTATATCTGTTTTCCACGATTCCAAGTTAAATTACATGAATATTAGTATTTAATTTTATAACGTTTCTACCTACGTCCTTCCCCTCACAAGCACAGTTCAAGTGCATCTCTATATCCCCGGGTTCAGCATTATAATGCATAAAGTGGCTCAATCTCTTCAACTGTCGTAATCAGATTCCACCCCCACATCATTATTTTGCACATTATCCTGTCACTTTAATTAGAATCTCATGTTCCCACTCTGACAACCTGTTGCATACAAATAAGTGCATTAAATCCGATGATAGTGAGCGCATCTCCCTCTTTGTTTACAAAATATCGTATTTGTTGCGGGAACTAACACAGGAGCAAACACTTGACGGTGAGACCTTGAGATTTCCAACCCTCGTATTCACTTATTTCTGCATGCGAAAGTGTTGGTGGCCACTTTATTTTGCCCTCGTCCATTGCGCTTATTGTTTGGAAAATATTTCTCTGCGCAAAAAGACATCTCGAGTGTCAACTTAACAGACAAGTGTCATAGACATTTAAATAGATTTGGTTGTATTATGCTTCTCTTGAGTAAGGGATGACAGATGACAAAACACTCTCACGTTGGCTTAAATGACATCCATACAAGTATTTATATCGAACGATTTTTATCAGTACTAAGTGTGTAAGAAACTAACCTTCCTTTTCATTTCAGGATTCAGTTTACGACCACTGAAACTGCATGCAGACTCCATTATGCTGATATCGTATCCCGGTGAGCTGTTCATGCGGGTGCTCAAGCTGATGATACTACCACTGGTCATCTCTAGTTTGATAGCTGGATCGGCCAGCTTAAACGCACGTATGAATGGGAAAATCGCCCTAAGGACACTGGTGTACTTTGCAACGACTTCCTTCTTCAATGCGTTGCTTGGCATCGGGCTCGTGTTGCTTATACATCCTGGCGACCCCGGAATGCATAATACCGCCGATCGGTCAGCCGACAACCGAGCAGCGAATCTATTGGACAGTCTCTTAGACTTGGGAAGGTAAGTAGTGCACCTGTTTGAAAATATTACAAAAACAAAAGCCTTATTGTGTTCGTGTGACGTAAAATATTTAGTCGCATTCAAATGGTTTCCGGTCCAAGTTGTCACAATGCAAATGGCATATTTAAGTGATTTCTCTCTTTAACATTTTGGCAAGAGGATGCCGACAAAATTTTGCGCGGTTGACAAAGCTACAAAAATATAAATATTACCAACGTGCGAACGGATTTTATGGGCGATAATATTATTTTTTTGGGTGACAGGTGTCAGGCGAGAAGTGCATTTTGACGAATTGGGTTAATGACGCTGGTAATGCTTTTTATGATGTTTCAAGTGTGAGATGAATGATTTGTCCTGTTGCATTGGACCTTGTGTCAATTGGGTACAAAATTTCTTCCAGCATGTGTCAGTTGATGGATTGTGACTGATGCAAATCGTTGTGCTGTCAATCAGTATTGGTCATATGACTTTCAAAAGCATTTCCCATTAATCGAATTTTAAAGATTTATTATTAATAAGGAGATTGGAAATATCTGCTCCTTGTTGTGGCCCGTTTAAAGTTTTTTCGTAAATGGCGCAAATTTGCACAGATATCAAAGAGAGGAAAGGGTAACCAGAAAAAAACAATCTTTGTGGTAATCCGCACACACAGATTATTTTCGTCAAAACGTTGTCTGGGAGAAGACGCCGTACTGCCCGAATGACGTCCGACAACATGAAAGGGCTTTAAATAAAAAAACGTTGGACCACTTTCAGCTTCGAAGTCAAAAAAAAAAATTCCTAACCACATTGTTGCTGGAGGAACGTTTCAAAAACATCAAATGGTAGAAACCAGGAAAACGTCGGACCACGGAGAAGCAGATATAAAAGGCTTAAGCGAAAATAGCGGTAGCCAAGAATTTGACAGGTCTAGGAATATTTAGTGGCACTTTTACTGCCGTGCGCCGGCAACCGCACTCTAAGGCTTCCTTTTGTTCCGTGTTAAACTGTAGCGTGAAAGATTACTGACGAATGCAAATGTAGTGGGAAAATATGTAGATTTCTGTTGGTGAAACCTGTGGAAAGCAATGGGTGGGGTAGATTCAACCGGCTGGACAATTCGCTGGGTAGTTATAGGTTACTATTGTTGGAAGAAGCTGATAGAGGCAATTAAAAGTGTGACACTCTATCGCAGACTTGTCACAAACTTTCTGGTTTCATAGGACAACATTTTGACCTCAAAAATAATTATTCTGAGTGCGCTCTCAAGACCCATTGAGTCTGACAATCACCTTTTTAAATGTGTTACAGCGTTCTTGTCAAAAATAAGTTCTCAGCATCATGTCCTATTTCAATTCACATTTCTTCTTGGAGTAATTTTTTTTTGTTTCTATCAATTTTCAGAAACGTATTTCCAGACAACCTGTTCCAGGCGGCGTTTCAACAAGCTCACACTGTCTACGTACAAAAGCCATCCATCCATCAGAGTTTCAACGAGAGTCTCAACGAAACCGCAACCGATGGAACCGATGACAGTGCCGGCGATCCATCAGCCGAAACAGAGCTCATCCGTGTGGTACAGTATCGGACCGGCACCAATACCCTGGGCATTGTATTCTTCTGTTTGGTTTTCGGAACCCTGCTCGGCACAATCGGCAGCAAGGGTCAAGTTGTGATAGATTTCTTTTCGGCTGTGTTCGAGGTTGTGATGAAGATGGTCACCTGTGTGATGTGGCTGACACCGGTTGGCATTAGTTCCGTGATCGCTGGCAAAATTCTCGGTGTGGACGATCTGAATCTGGTGATGGCTCAACTCATGTGGTTTATCATTACCGTTGCAATTGGAGTCCTCCTCTACCAGTTGATCATAATGCAATTACTTTACTTTGTATTCCTGCGTCGTAATCCGTTCAAGTTCTACTGTGGACTCATTCATGCGATGCTCACCGCATTTGCGACAGCGTCAACGTAAGCGTTAATTTGTTTTTTCATTGTTCTAATGTTTCTTTCATTGTATAGAATATGTGTTAGAAGACTGTTGAAAATGTTCTAAATTGAAACAATTACCATTTTATGTGTGTGCGGGGGGGATCGCCCGACAACCGAAAACAACATGTTGTTCTTGTGCGAACTAATTGCACTTCGTTTGGAGCAGTGCTGCAGCGTTACCGATTACATTCCGTTGTATGAATGAGAAGTTGCGTGTGGACCAAAGGATAACTAGGTTTGTGTTGCCAATTGGGTGTAACATCAACATGGATGGGACGGCACTGTTTATAGCGATTGCCTCGATATTCATCGCCCAGATGAGTGGCATGACGTTGGGCTTTGGCGAACTAGTGACAGTATTGTTGACCTCTACAGCGGCTTCGATGAGTTCGGCGAGTGTACCAAGTGCTGCGCTGGTGCTGTTGTTGGTCGTCTTATCAGCGATTGATGCTCCCGTACAGGATGTGACTCTGCTGTTTGCCGTCGACTGGTTTGTGTGAGTATATTATGGTTTTTTGTTTTATTACTGAATTTCGTTCGAGATTGTGCAGAGCAATGGTGGACAATAATATTAGTAAGGCCTCCGAATTTCGAGAGGAGGGTTTATACTATAAGTGCTTTTTTGTAGGGTTACCCAAATATTTCTTGTTTGTAGGACTTTTGTTTTCATTTTCTAAACATTTTGACCTCAAAAAGAATTATTCTGAGTACGTTCTCAAGACCCATTTAGTCTGGCGTTCACCTTTTTAATTGTTCTACAGCGTTCCTGTCAAAAATTAGCTCTCAGCATCATTGTGTGCTCCATTTTTAAACACCTATGTCCTGTGTCAGTCTTTCTGTTCGCAAATGTGGCTACAAAGCACAAGTCTCTGTATGTAACAATAATTATAACTTCTCTCGCCATTCAGTTTTCCACGTGAAGCTCTCAGGACCTAAGTTTCCGCCAAATTGCAGAGTTATTGATCTCCACTTCCCCACATTAGATTTACTCACTTTATCTCTCTAGACTTTCGAAAAATCGTTTCGTCTTTTTGACATTTGAACATTTTTTACAATCAAAAAAAATCAATCGGCCTCGTTTAAGGAGGGAAAAAAATTAGTAAGTGAGTTAAAAACATTCGTAAATAGGTACATCGATCTACTAAAATGGCCGACCCTTTTCAGCCGTAAATAAAAATTACAAAAAATATAAAAATTTTCCCGCCATGAATCATTTCTTCCCACAAATTCCGTGCAAATCATCGGACACCTCAAGGCCGTGGAGTGATTTCTCGAAACTATCGTTTATCGTAAAAGAGTGTGACTCACAAGGATCGTTTCTGCAATGGCGGAAGTTCTTAGTTTGTGCTACAACAATACTGCTCTCGGTGAGGAAGGCTAAAGTACCAATCACTGTATTTACAAAAGTCTTTCTTTAGCTGTCAGGAATTTGGCAAATCTTTCGCCTATGCCTGATGCCTTCGAATGATGGAAAAGAAAATAAAAACTTCACAGCCAACGAAGTAGTTCTCTTTAACTTTATCAAGCTGAATTTCCATGATGTGAGTTTGATTGTGAAAACGGTTTTACTGTTTTCGAATGTCACACTTTTGTATGACGTCATACAGGTGAGGTTAAGTGATGTATAGATTTGTGTGTAGATATTTTCTTCTTTTTTTAAGGAAAATCACGACTCTCTGTTGAATTCGATTGGATTTAATGCATCTATGCTGTTTTGTCGGATTGTACTTACATTGGTCGGATGCGGTCTGGGGATCATAAAGGGAGATTGTGGTGATCTTTTTCGCGAGGGATCTCTTTACGTTATGCTGATATTCCATCTTATCCAACTGTCGTGTTTAACCCATAATTTGTATAAGAACTGCATGTTTTTTATATGACATGGACCTGAGCAAATTTGAGTTCGCATTTTCTTAAAAATCACCAGATGGTCTGACTCAAATTCAGCCAGGCTAAAATAATAAATAAGGAGCATTTGTACACCATTGTTTTTTTTTCTAACTTCTGCTAGCAGGACAGATTCTTCATTACAGTTAGATTCTGTTTATATGAATAACCTTTCCTTTCCACAATCTCATAACCTCAAATGTAATAATTTACTCGTACGGCTTGCCATATTTTTTCATTTCATTTATTTTAATTTGACACACATTAAAGACATTGAATGCCTCGGTCTTATCCTTGCAGTGATCGTATGCGCACCACAAATAATATGCTCGGCGATTGCTATGCCGCCGCCATTGTTGAGGAACTTTCCAAAAAGGAACTGATGGCCCTGGACGCTGCTGTTCTCTACCAGGTAACATAGGTTACGTAGTAGTAAATATCATAATAGACAAACAGTATACACACATACATATATATACCTAATATCTATAACTAATTGACTGTAATAAGTATAATAGGCATTGAGTTCACAATATTGTTTTCATAACATCAATTTTGACTGTCGAATGATAATGCTACCGTAAATGTTATATTTGTTTTTCTCTTCCACACAGGAGTTACCGGTGAGCACCTCAAATGGACACATCCTCTTGGATGGACAGACTGATTTAGATAGGGATTGTTCGTTACCTGATTCTGTTATTATCGACATGAATAATGTTGTGAATTCTGTTAATTTACATAATGGCACTACTAACAATAAACGGGTTTAGATGTTTTAAGTTATCCACCCGTCCCACTCCAATATTCCACAATACAGAAACAAAATATAGTATACTTTGTTTTAACTATTATTTGAGCAAGTGTTTTATCACCAATTTCGCAAACTATTAGTATTCTAAACCCCATAACAATATCTAGGAAAAACTATGAAATACAAGTATTTAAACAATGAATATAGGTAGGGTACAGCAGTTACCCAAACAGAAAAAAATTTAAAAAAAATAGTTAAATTTAGTACGTATTATAAAATGCATGTCAATTTTAACATTCACATTAATCACATTGATTTCTCGCATTATTCAGATCAAGACAAAAAAAAACATTGGATGTTAAATGAAATTTACACTTAAACAAAATGAGGATAGTGAAATGGAAACCACATGTGATTACATTAGATGATATATATACAAAACAAGTTGATGTATGTGTAAATTATTTTAGTGGAATTTTTCTTTGTTTATTTTTTTAGTTTTACTTAAAAATTTTATTTGTTTTTTTTTCTTTAACGATGACAGTTAATTTATTTATTTAGCTAAATTATTGTTTTTGTTTTTCTTTTCTTTTACCTTAAAGTAGTAGTAACTTAAGTTTAACAAAAAATTAAGAACAAAGTAAGAACCAAAAGTATTTTTATATATGTAAAAAGCAATGATAAAATCGTATGTGATGTTAAAACTGATTTTTTTTTACCGTGTAAACTAAATGGAAGCTAACTAAATTATGTAAAAAAAAAACGATATGAAAATTTTATATATACCTAGATATACATACACATTATCCAATGAAAAAAAAAAAACAAATGCCTTTTTTATTATAAGTATCATAATGGTTTTTGTTCTTATTGCAAAAAGTCACTGAAAAAAAATAAAATAGGAAATACACTTTAGACAACAAAAGAAAGCAAACATAACTTACAGTTGTGCTTAATAAAATAGTTCTCCAGAAAATGTTTGCGTTTGATTGCAACAATTGGTAACTGTTGTATTTTACAGTGAGAATTTATTTTTTGTTTGTACAGATTTTGGGGTACCTGCTATGTTGGCAGCACTTCTCTCTCTACGAATCTTAAACACAACACAAATCCGCTTATTGAAATTAAGGTCATAATGTGATCGGTCCGGAATCGCGTTTCTTAATCTAATAAAAATAAGTTGTATTGTGTTTGTCACCGATGTTCTCTGTAATGCCTGAACCGATTTTGATTCTGGAAATTTCCCATGAAAGGTGACGTTGATACCATGGTTTGTAAGTATAAACGGTCTTTAAAGGTGTATTGGTTCATGAGTTATAGGGGCACCTCCCTTACAAAAAATGCATTCAAAATATTATATTTCGAGGACCACAAAATCTATTGATTTCAAATTAACACACCATCTTAGGTACCTACTGACCAGAAGTATACCTGTTAAGATTGGTGAATATTAGGCAAAGGGTGTGCCATACAATAAAACAATCAAAATCTTATATCCCGAAAACCACCGAATCGATTGAGTTTAAATTTACAGATAATCTTAGGTAGGTATTGGCCGGGGAGTGTTCCTGTAAAGATTGCTCAATGTTTTACAAAGGGGTGTGGCGCATCCCATACAAAAAAAAAATTGCAAACGCTATTTTTCGACAGTCAAAGCCAAAGTTTGTAAAATTGGTAACATTCATATGCATTACCAAGATACACAAGAATATTATCTAGGCAATGCGATTCCTGGAAAAACGAAAAACGTTGTAACATAGAGCATTCATCGGTGACGTGAAATAAAGCCAAACGAAATAATGCCAAATTCCAAATTTGGCTTTCGCTTTCGAAAGCGAAATAGAGCCAATTTGGCTTTATTTCGTCATGCAAAACGAAATAATACCAAAAAACTAATGAAAATAAAATAAGACCAAACCATTCCGTTGTGCACAAATGTGAGGGATATTAGTCCCAAGAAAAAATGTTGGGCCTTATGTCCCTGCCAACAATGAAAATTCAACAAAAAATATAAGTAAAAAACCTCGCACCCACCCCGTAATCCAACAGTAAACCCAAGCAGGGGGGTTGCAGGGGGGCATGATGCCAAATTGGTGTTATTTCGTTTTCAGTAACGAAATAAAGCCAAACTACAAATTTGATTTAATTTCGCTTTGGAAAACGAAATAAAGCCAAATTTTGTGAATTCGGCCTTATTTCGTTTAGCTTTATTTCACGTCACCCATTCATCTACTCACAAGCCACAACAGAGCAAAACAATTAAATTATTTCTGATTTTAATGAATTTTAAATTGTTTTTCTAATTTTTTATTTATCTTATCTATGGTTTTTGTATAAATACGGTATTTGTAGTTGTAAACGGGTTCTAAGCATTTTATTGAAAATGAATTTGATTTTTATATATATGTACATATTTATATTTTGCACTAGGGACCCTGTTATAAATAAAATAAACAATTCTCTGTACTAATAAGAAATATAAAGTCGCTCACATTTGCTAAATTTGTTTGGTCAAAAACAATAATTTATCTAAATTACCTTTGTGGTAAGGCCCATTAAATAGTCAACCAAATTTGGTGGACAAGTGGCCACTATGCACTCGAATCACTATCTAATATCAGCCTCAGCGGATATCTCAGACACCTCAACAATGTGCTTGTTTTATTGACCACGTATCTCAGCAAAGCAAAGTAAACTAAACGACTGCCCAATACAACACACGGCGACATTTGCGACAGTGGTATTAGAGACGATCAACTGGTATATTTGTTGTGCGTCTTGACATTTTGTTTGATTCCACTTTCGCCTTGCTTCCGATCGTTGAAGATTATATGGAGCAGGAAGCAGAGTGTCAAGTTTTGTTTTCAAATATATGCGGATCACTTATAGGGTCTCAAGACATTTATTTATTAAATTCAGCTACTTAAAAACAAAAATATAGAATTATCTACATCGAATCGTTTACTACATTTTCGTTGTCCTTTTTTGAAAATAAAAATACACATCCTGTTTTTGCTCACTCAGAATAAAAATGCATATTATCATGTGGTTTGGATGCTTAGTTGCCGGTGCAAATTTGCATGGAAGAATATGCATTAATTTCCGATTCTTAGCATCCTTGAGCAAATGGATATTCTGGATTGACGTCCAAAAAGTAATCGCCAGATGCGCTACATTAATAAATAAATATTTAATACATCTAGCAGAAAACTTTTCGAAAAGTAGGTACTTACTCCGTATTACAGTGGGGGCCCATGATGGCTGGTTTGGACAATATTACACCTTTTTCGTAATCTTCGTAGCTGGTGGATTTGTAGGCGCAAAACTGTTTTCCATTTCCATTCTGGCTTCGAACACTTTCAGCCCAATATTCCCAACTTCTCTTTTGGCTACAATCATCTACAGAGTATATGTTTCACAAATTTTAGAACCTAATTTGTTTTACAAATAAATACCATCTCCAGTTTCTTCGCAACCTGGTTGTGATTTTCCACCGTTTGGCCAGAAATCAACATGCCCAAATCGGATGAGAGTGCCGTCTCTGTCTGTGCTCGTATGGATTACATCACTGCAATCAACAACGTGATCTGTAATATTTGACGTTACGGGGACGCCCATTATTTCGAAATTCTTTGGCGGATCCAAGGCAGACATCCTGTAAATTGATGAAAAATGAAAACATGCCAACAGCACAAGTGCTAAAAATCTAAATGTACCTAGCGAGCTGAAGTGTTCCATAAGTGGAATTTACAATTTGGTGGGCAACATTTGCCCCCAATTCGCATCCCCTTGCATAAGTCAACAGATGGAAATTAGTCCTTTCGGTGTAATTCCACAGATCCAAGATGAAATTGGCAATTATTGGAGTCAACTAAAGAGGCACACATTGCTTAATTAAATTTCTAAATCAAATGACAAGTACTACTTACATTTTGTACGTCCGGCTGTTTGGCGTCATTTTTATTTTCCACCATTGGGGTATTCCAATCGATTTGAAGGAAGTTTTCATTATCCCTCTCAAGGTAGGCATCTACAGTATAGTGGGTAGTAGACATCTGCGGCTCATAATAGTCTGGTATAAATAAGGTTGTGTGGTTTTTGTCGAACTTGGTGCTATTACGGAGAGCTTGAGCAGCCTCAGCAATTGAATAGGTCTCGCGATCCTTGTATGTTGGCCTAAAGGAACAAGTTTTGGCTAACCGATCCTAAGAGGCAATTTATTATCATACTCACCCAGTAAAGAAAATTACTTGGCCATTTCTGTAGTCGATTACTTCACGATCGGCTAGAACCATCCGACTTGTAGTGCACAGTACTAAAAAGAAACCCAATTCCTATTGACTTGTGTTCGGACAATATTAATATACTTACCAAACAGAAAAATAAAGTTCATTGTAGCCATCTTGAATGTTGTCTGCGAGTAAACCGTCGACTGTGTCAAGTTCCGCTTATAAAGGAAGTTTTGATGAAGGCAGTTGTTTTGTGTTTTTATACTTTAGGCATGTTTGGCACATCTATTGAAATACATACAAAGGAAAAACGAATTATATGCAATTAAGATTGTTTTTCGGATTTTATTTAATATCTATTAAATTGAGTTAATTGGACTTTAAAATATTTGATCGCAATCCAACATGTGACTTGATAGGGTGGCATGTAATGTTCGCTTTATTTTTTAAAGAATGTGACTTAAAAAGACAGTTCACAATGTATAATAGTTTATATCACTGTGTAAATACTTGCATACATTGAGGCGAGTTAAAACTTTATTTGGATAGTTTTATTGCGCATTTCTATACTTTGCTTGGCAGAAACAGATCTTTCAATAAAACAGACCTATTAATGACTACCTCTCTTAAATAATAGCTGCAACAGTCCAACAAATTATGACATAGGGTGCATAACTCTTTGCGCAACTGGTGTCATGTGATCTTCGAATTTTCAGTCAACGTCTACACACACATTTGCTTATAATTTCTGACTCCGAAGATGCTATACTAAGTCTTCTCTTAACCAAAGAAAGTGATAAGATAAGAACGTACATAACTATTTGATAACAAAGTTCTGTTTATTACAAAGTCGACGGTAAGCCAAAAACCTCGGTGAATGGGTTTATTGACAACCTTGGAAACGATTAAAATTTAATTGAGCCAAACTTAACAAGGCGATAACCGAAAGTAAGATGTGTAATTTTGGATCAGAAATTGATAAAAAAATATTTAAACGCCAACAAGCGGTCCAATTGGTGGCATGTTTCACGAGAACTTAATTTTGTTGTTAAGTAAGACCGAAGATTTCCTCTTATTTAACTGAATATTCAGTTGAATCTTTGTTCCTTTTAGCTCAGCTATCCTTTGATTCACCTTCATTAGGATGTGATACTGATTCAGCAAAAATTATTTTTTACCATGGGTAAGTTGAGCGTTCTTCCCGATTTTTATTCAAAACAATATTTCCGTTCTAGACCCACTTTCCATGATTTTCAGTCATATGACCTTGATCAGTTAGCCTCTGTCATTGGCCATCCAAAATTTATCCACAATCAAACCACTTGCTATGTACACGGATACAATGGATCCCAGGAAGCATACAGTACGCACTTGGTGGTAAACTCATATTTGAAAAGGGATAGCATAAACCTGCTGACACTTGATTGGAAGACTTTGGCCGGTGGCAGTTATTTGTCAGCTCAGCATAATCTCCTGAGGGTTAGATTCTTTTCTTGAATTTTTTTCCAAAGTACCTAATCTAGAATCATTTTCCAGTTAGCCCCAAGAGTTGCGGAATCAATTCAAATGCTTTTTGCAGCAGGATTGGATAGTGAATCGTTAAGTTTAGTGGGACATTCTCTAGGTGGTCTGGGAGTTGGTATAATTGGTCGAGAGCTATTAAACAGAAGCAATGTAGTACTTCCAAGGTAAACTTTATGTCTCCGTAAAATAGATCTGTGCATTTGAAGAACAATTTCAGAATAACCGCTTTGGATCCATCCAATGCTGCAGCTTATGATGAGTTCATTTTGCCAACTATCGAAAAGACAGTCGCACGGTTTGTGGATGTCATTCACACAGATGCGGGGAAAATGGGTTCGGTTGAGAGTATGGGGCATGCTGATTTTTGGCCAAATGGAGGGACAGCAGTTCAAGCGGGGTGTCCAGCAGATGATATGAATGGTAAAATTTTAAATGTTGTAAAATATATTAAAGTAGGGTAAAGGTGTCAGCAGTGGTTCATTTTTTACTTCTTGGGCCGTAGAGCTCGCATTTATAGTAGTATAGCTATTAATTTTTTTTCCACAGCTTTTTAAATGTTTTATCCTCATTTTAATCATAAGAACTCGAAGCTTTATTTAGGCTGAGATAACAAAAAAAATATTTGAAACTACCCTTCGCATGTGATCCACTTTGTACTATGGGTGTACACAGTGAATCAGTGCATGGTACACAGTGAAACAGGGATATTTAAAATCAATTTATTCAGTAAAAACACAAGTTTTTTTCATAACATATGTACGAAAATAAAAATTCTTCAAATATAATATAAAAATAAATAAAAAAAACTTAACAGTTGCTAAAAATTATTACTATAAGCTTCTATCGAACATCCGTATTTGAAAAATTAACATAGAATGCAAAATTTTGAAGCATCGAAGGATTTACTGTGTAACACTTCCAACTGATTCACTGTGTACACTGCTCTCATTTCACAAAAACATGCTAATAATTTATAAAATATTTCACCAAAGTAATCAAATCGAAAAGAATTGGTAAGGATATATAAGCAAAAGTACAAATAATATACTCAAATAAAGTTACAATACTCGCTTTTTGAATAAGATAAAAAATAAAACAGAAAAAATAATTATAGCCATCTTCGACATCGCAATCGCGCAGACTGATAGTCTGTTGCGAGGGGAAGTGAAAATGTGTTCTTTTCTCTTTTTCAGATTTATTTTAAAATAAAAAGAGACGTTATGAGAGCAAGTGATTCACTGTTGACACCTTTACCCTATTCATAATCATTTTGGGACAATGTGGCATATGATCTGCTTTCCCCGTGCTTCCATTCGGATGCACACCAATCGATATGATGACTTTTTGCCAGCCGACGCTCTTGTGTAAGACACTCTACAAATTGAGAGCGTGGAGGAAGTAACTCACAAGACATTGGCCTTAGTGCATATGCCTTGCTCAGATTTTACTACATTTGAAACCACAATAAATTTGAGATGAAAGTTAAAAATAATTATTATTAATAAAAATAGATAAGTGCAGTCATCGAAAGGCGTGGGCATATTGGGCAGAAAGTGTTGCCAGTTATGAGCAGAGCCAATTCCTGGCATATCAAGCCTCGAGCTACGATGATTTCTTACAACGTGCAGCGGGGCATTTACGTGACACTTCCGAAGTGATGGGAATCAATTGTGCAACGAGGTGTGTTCGAGATGTGTTTTGAAGAATCAAACATTTTTTATTGTATATATTTTTTTTAGCGCACGTGGAAACTATTACTTACAAATCGATAGTGATTATGGATCGGTACCCGAAATAGGACTTGGCAGTTGATTATAGTTGAAAATAAATCAACTCGATATAGTGCAGTTCACTATTTACATAAACGTTGGTTACTTATTTAAAGTGTCCTAAAAAACGCTCATTACAAACAAATAAAAGGACTGCGTATTTTTCAATCCTTGCGCTTTTTTTCGAGTTCTTATAGGTTAGCTGCAATATACCTTCCGTAAACTGGTCATTTCATAAAATGTTTAAATAGCCGATTTAGACCTGTTTATGGTTATTTGACATTTATCTGAACTTTTCCATTTGTTGATATAGCATGAGTTGAAAGTGTTTTTGGCCCGACAGAAAGGGTTATGTGTTTCGCGCGTATCCTATGTACGTTCCTACGTGACGCCCCGTAGCCAAAACGGCTGGACCGACTTTGAAGAGTGAGGTGTCACCAGATTCGTATTCTTCCCCGGAGTGTCATAGGCTAAAAAAATAAAAAAAAGTTTATTTAAAAACAAAAAAAAACTACAGACATTAAAAAACAAAAATATATAAAAATATGAACAAGACACTATACCTAAATATTTGGCAGTCTGAGGGTACCTACTCAGATTTTTTTTTAGCTGTGTATGTGTAGCCTCCGACTGTCAACTAGTTAGGTGTAGTGTCTTGCTCATATTTTTTTAGTTTTTTTCCTTTCAGTGGGGTTTTTTGGTTCATAAATTAACTTTGAAATTGTAAGTGTAACTAAATTGGAAGACTATTTAGATTCATCTACGGAAATAACCCAGATCGCTGGTGCAATACATTTCTTTCCTCTAATATAAATGTTCTTGCCCAAATTCATATTATTTATGTACCAACTCGGCTATTTACATTTGGTTTGTGCAACGGAATGAATGTATAACCACAGATAAGTAATATACAGATGTCTCACGCCAATGTAAAAAAATGCTGTACTTTTTGCGTTCGTCCAACAAAGATCGTCCAACAAATCGATGGTGAAAACAAAAACCCACCACACCTCATTCGAAAAGTGGTTGATTTTTCGTTTCAATGAATGCTACTTTTAGTTGAATTATGACCGCACGCAGAAAGGCATGTGCGCAGCGTGATGCTTTATTTAATTCCACACTGAACAGTGGGTTAAAGGGTAAGGAAAGAAAGGATAAGGAAAGGAAAGGGTAAGGAAGGAAAGGATTCGTTCTTTCGTATTGTCAATGCCTTATGATTGTGCGCCGGCGGGGGGATGTGCAGTGAGGAAATATTCGGTGATGTAATGCATGATGGTTTTTGTTGGGAAGAGCAGCCGATTTGGTTTTGGATTCGTTTTGCTGAAAAGGTACCTCTTTGCGATATAAACATTTCAATTTGGGGTAGGTATGCATTCACATTATTTTTAGGGTTTTCATTATATTCGATACAATTGTATGTCAAATTTTGGACTTACATAATTTTCTTTTGAATATAATTAATTAATTAATTAATAGGTACCCTATTAAATAGGATCAATAACATTTAAACTGACAACTGTTGGGGTTTCTTCCCTGTTAATAAATAAAGTAGGATAACGAAAAAAAAATTCTGCGCTTTCAAGTTCCTGTTGTAGGAAATACGTAGATTGTCTGTATAGGTAGATGACATTATGTAACTAGGTACCTACAAAATTTCGAACTCGAGATTTTAATCAATTCTGACATTACGATGATAGAGGAACTCAAAAAAGTGGGTCGCAAAATTCTGTCCGGTCTGTCCGTCAGTCCGTCCTTCCACGGGCCTACAGCCTAAACGGCTTCCCGGATTACGTTTAAATCTCGGATTTGGAGTTTTTGGGCTTAAGTTCGGGAGGTTTTTTTTTTTGCATGGTAACCTTAATATTAATGGTAGGTAGGTACTTCCCGTATAAAATGTTCATACCAGTTTGATTTGATCGAAAACGCCTCCAACGATTTCAACCAAAATTGATATTTAGGTAAGCTTAGGTAGGTGAGGTTACCATAACTGCGTACCCAGTTTTTGGCTAAAAATTCGAACAACGGTACTTTTGAAATTTCAACATACATATCTCGAAAACGGTCAATCCGATTGTAACACAAATTCATTCCTAATTAAAATGCGTTAATTTATAACTTAATACCAAGCTCAATTTTTCTCTTATCGTTCAATGAATTTTTGAAAATAGTAGGTAGTAATTTTGTGAAAATTAAGTTTTAAGCAAAAACCCAAATTCCAACTCAGGGTTTTTTCACTGCGCCACCTCTCGCGAACGTCTGACAAACATCCGAGAGTATAACTGTCTTGAAAGAGCTTCTCGGTTAGCCGTTTGGAATCGGTATAAAATTGTAGATCCCTTCCATTCGTTCCAAAAATGAAATCTCACACAAAACGATTGGTTGTGAGAAGCTGGGCCTAGGGTCCCTACGGACCTGTTGCGCCAAAAATTATTATTATTATTATTAATTTTAAATTCGAAGAACCGAAAACGCTAATTTTAAAAACTACTGATATATCTCGAAAACCCCATCTTCGATTTCGGGAAAACTCAAAAAACGAAGTAATGCTTACATCCCGAACAATAACTTATAGTCAGCTTTCAGCTCAATAGTTAAGCAATGTTATTTCTTAAACTAAACATTGCAATATTTGGTACTGTTTTATCTGAACAATCTTACAAAAACCGCTCTAACGATTTTGAACAAAATACATATTGAAGATAGCGTTAGTATTCTAAACACGATCCCGCACTTAGTTTTCCTCAAAAAAAGTCGAAGTCAGTTTTTTAATTATTTCTCAAAAAAATACAACAGAAATCACGATCTATGCATTTTAGCATATTTACAGTATATTTTTGTATAATAGGCTTAATGCCTCATAGCTACGCCAAACTTAGTTTTAGCAAATACAACCCACTTCTTCTTTTTCCAACAATATTGAATAGGTATATCTTAAAATAATGCCAACCATTTGGGGATCACACAATAAGAAAATCGAACTTTGGGGTACATCCACACACGAGCATCGGGATATTCAATTTATTTACTTTCGACAATTGCCTGTTACTGGAGAGCTTTAACTTTTAAAAGCTTATATTGTTATCTGATATGACTGCCAAATGAGATGAATATCCAAAAGTGGATTTTGTTTTCTTTTATCTAGTATCGAGAAAGGTTAGTTCGACCCAGTCGTACACTTTATTTCATTTGCATGCCTGTAATCACTATGAAAAAAAAGGAATAAAAAATAGTATTGTTCATCCCTGAAAATCAATCAAAACGCTCTGACTTTGTAACATGAATGCCTTTTAACATTATAATAATAAAACAATCACGTATTTTTAACTTTCGCTATTACGTAGTAAGAGAAAGATATAGTATTCGTTCAAAATTTCGAACTGGAGATGTTAAGCTAAATTAATAAGCAATAGTATTGTTCAAACCAAGCATTGCAATATTTGGTAGGTAGGTACAGTTTGGTCTGCAAAATTTTAAAAAAACCGTTCTAACGATTTTGATCAAAATCCATATTAAAGTTTAAATAAGTAGGTATCCTAAATGCTAAATAAGATCCTCCAATTATTTTTTTCTCAAAAAAATTCGAATAAATCGGTTTTTTAATTTATTTCTCAAAATGATTACCCAAATCCCGATCTGTCTCCGTATACATATTTTTATAAAACTCAATACCGTACTGCCAATAAAAATGTAATGACAACTGCAAAAAACGCATTTTTTAGCAAATATTTCCCACTTCTTCTTTCTTTCAATCATAATTGATTATGGACCTTAAGATAATTCCAACCACTTGGAGAGTTACACAATCAAAAACTCCCACTTCATTTGCACCCCCACAGACGTCCATCGGCATATTCGGTCTATAACTGCTAGTGGAAATTAAAAAAAAAACAAATCTCTAAAACCTTACATATAAATATCTATGTAAAGATATCGGACTAATACGAACTACACTTTGCTTTGAAGTCAAAATTCTTGTAAAGTGTAAGAGTTTTTAAAGCTCTCTAGCCAGAACTTGCTTCAATTGCTTCAACTTATAAAAACTCGCATTGTTATTAGGTATTGATATGTAGGTATGCACTGCCCAAAAGCGAATTTTATTTAACAATATTCATTTTTAATATTTTATAAACTGTTTCTTTTATCGAGCTTTGCATACCTACCCAAACAAAAAATTAAAATTGTATCCCCTGCCGAAATGGAAATAAATTGTTCATATCGCTTTATGTGGTAATCGATTGGGCGCTCTCAGAGCACTTTTTTTGCTCTCAGAGCAATTTTTATGTTCGTTTGGTACAGGAAAAAGCAATCTTTTTCAGATTTCAGAGCACTTTTGCGAATCTAGATATTTTCTCAGATTTACCAATACAAGTGCGTTTGAGTTTGACAACTGATGGAGTTCGTTTACTTTTTTAGTGAATTTTTTCTCCAGCAAAGAAAGGCATTGCATCGAGTGAATCTATTTTTGTAAATTATTTATATATAAATATTTAGAAATCAATCGGGACAAATATTTCTAATGTTTTAATACAAAATTTAACCAGTGAATGGAAATCGCTTAGAAAAGTGTCGAAGACTACACATATTCAAATCGCACGAATATCAACACAAAAAAGAGCAAGAGCAAGTTTTATGTTCGATTAGCCACACGAAATCTGGAATCTGAGGGCAAATCTGAAGAAGCCCAAACGAATACCACATTAGATTCTTTTTCAGCAAAACGAATCCAAAACCAAATCGGCTGCTCTTCCCAACAAAAACCATCATGCATTACATCACCGAATATTTCCTCACTGCACATCCCCCCGCCGGCGCACAATCATAAGGCATTGACAATACGAAAGAACGAATCCTTTCCTTCCTTACCCTTTCCTTTCCTTATCCTTTCTTTCCTTACCCTTTAACCCACTGTTCAGTGTGGAATTAAATAAAGCATCACGCTGCGCACATGCCTTTCTGCGTACGGTCATAATTCAACTAAAAGTAGCATTCATTGAAACAAAAATTCAACCACTTTTCGAATGAGGTGTGGTGGGTTTTTGTTTTCACCATCGATTTGTTGGACGATCTTTGTTGGACGAACGCAAAAAGTACAGCATTTTTTTACATTGGCGTGAGACATCTGTATATTACTTATCTGTGGTATAACGTTTAACCAGGTAACACAATCATGAAGGCAATTTTCCCTACAGATAGAGTTACGTACCATGAAATCCGTAATTTTGTTCATTGCCTTGAAGGATGCGTTAACGTATAATTAAACGTGAGAAAAATATATTTTTTGCTGAATAATTCCACAGATTTTCTCAAATGTTTACAAAAAACGGTTAAATCATGATTCTTGAATTGACTACAAATGGGTTAAATATACAATTTTACTTAATCTTACGAGGGCAGCTTGATAAGTCAGTGACTTTTTGAATTTTTTGCTCAGTAACTGTAAATTTTTATTTTACTACGATCAACAGTCACCTCTTAGTAGACTACTGTGAAATTTTGAGTAGCCGGCGTCATTTACTTTGTGTTTGAGGGCTATTTTAATCAATAAACCCCTACAATTTTAATAGAAACTTCACCAAAACAAAGGAAAGGCTAGATAAATACTATGGGGTAGATATCTGCACCATCAATTTCAATGGTTAAAAAGTGGTTTACTGAGTTCCGTTGTTATGACTGAGGAAAGAGATTTAGGTCCAATGAAGAGGTCATCAAACAAGTGACCATTTTGAGAGTTTTGAGAAAACCTGTCATTCGGAGGGAATAAAAAAATTGGTAAAACGCTAGGCTAAGTGTGAAATAAAAAACTTTTTGCCCAAAAAACATATGTACTATCCAAAAGGTCCCTGACTTATCAAACAACCCTCGTATATATAAATAGGCGAAGGCAAATGTGTAGTTTAAGATCCACTTCACTGCCTTAAACATTGTGTTACATTCAGGCTGGGATTCGTAAAGATAAAACATTATTCCGTTAAACTTTTCTAACAAAATTCACTTTTATTACACTTTTATCGACTATTCTAATATTTCACTTCTTAAGTACCAGAACAATATTACTTAAACAACTCTTCAACGATTCAAGCCAATCACTAAATTTATTCTATTACTTTTCACTTATTTATCTTCACAAACTATTACTATCTCGAACTTTAACCAATCGCTGTTATAAATCAACTGTGTCGCCCTCTTCTAAGAGCTGTCCTTTTATACCCGCTCCGCCATCTGACGAGAACTTTCTAGCTAATTCTAATTGGTTCTAGAATAAGGTTCAGTGGTGACAGATTCCAGTCTCCAATTGGAAGTGACACTTGAGTGTAACTTGTTTTGTGACTAAGGCCTGGTTTCACCAAACTGTGACTAAGGGCTTGTTTCACCATACACCATTTAGGTTACCTACACGATACTGTGACTAAGGGCTTATTTCGCCATTTAGGTTACACGATACCTTCCACGCCACAATTGCTTGATTTTTTTGTTAGGAAGATTGTGCAGAGATGCAATGCTGTTTGTTATTTGTTTTCCAATATGTTGTGTCCAATAAGTTCTATCTACCCTGGCGAACTTTAGTGACTTTGAAATTGTTTACTTGTCTTAAACTATTCCTTACTCAAGAACTCTTCAGCAGTAAAAAATTATGTAGCATAGTTGTAGGATGCAGTACTCATCAACAAAAGCTTTGTCATAGCACCATACACTGTATTGAATATAATCTCCGAACCAGTACCCAGTGTTTTCAGATCGTGGGTAATTACCCATTTCGGGGGCATGTTGCCTTTCAAAATAAGCTAAAAGGGCGAAACACCTTTCAGACCAACAAAAAATAGTGTATTTTGCTCTTTTTGAACGTCGGAATAGACGAAAAGGGCATTTTTAGGCATTTTCGGTAATCGTCTTAAGCACTTCAGTCGGAAAAGTCTGGGATCACTGCCCCAAATCCGCTATTCACTTCAAATACAAACTATGTCACTATTCTCAGTTATTTAAATTTTAAAGCTTTTGTTTGCATTCCACAAGAAAATACCCAACAACAAACACTATTCTCATCGTCAACCAATGTGCCGCGATCGCGTGTGTTCCGCAACGTGGTTCGATTTTTTGTCTGATCGCTGAGTGTATTTTAATATTTGGTCGCGATTGGTTGTTCCTGAAGTGTGCGCGCTGTTACTAATCGTCTCCAACGGGCAATTTATTTCCGAGAAAAAAGGGAAACTTAAAAAAAAAACAAAAGTGAGCTCCAATTACTTAACAATGTATATCTAACTGACCTCAAGTGAAGGTAAAAGTTCAACAAACACTTGTTTCGTGGCTTACTAACCTTTGTGCTTCGTAAATTGCATAATAGAAATAATTTGAAATAATGAAGATGCATTTTTGATGCAATCTTGGTCTTGAAATCGGAGAAGATTATTGTGAAAAGGGTGTCTGATTTTAACAAGGTGGATTTGCATATTCACGGCATGTGGTGTGGGCTGCAATTATATAGGTAGACATCGGGAGATACGCCGACGACGCGCCTGTGATTGAGGCTGACAGTGACACCTTGATCTGCTTTTAGTGAATCTGATTTTTTTGTCTGCACTGCTTTTAGTGTAGCTCTGTGCGTTACAGTGTTGGCCTTGCGAATTTTATTTCAACACAATTTTACGCAACAGACGAAAAACCTTTATTAGTTCACATTTTCCCCGAATTTTGCTGGTGATGTAAGTTACCCTATCAACATTTGATTTGGACCTGTAATTGTTTCATTCATTTAGTGCTTGGAATGTAAGATCACCAAGTGTGCGATTGATAGATAAATAAATGAATCAATTATAAATGCTAATTCATAAAATAAACAAACCAATTGGCTCGCACAATTGAAATTCAATTGTCTGACTGAGATTCCTATATGCGAAATGTCAACAAATGGTCCGGCCGGGCCTGTGCTTTCTAGTAAACAGCGAACGATGCTACTTTGATATGAGTAACACATTTTAATTGAAAGTAATAAGTGAACAATATCCACTTGCTGGGAAAATAGATTTTGCAAAGTGACTTTGTATTGTAATGCGAATGAAATTCAAATTTTATATCGTTCGTTGGTGTTTGGTAAGCCCCGTTGTAAAGATTATTCGACTGAGTCATCATAACAAGACTAAAAGGGTACCTACATATTTAACGACGCAGATAATTGTAAACATTAAGCAGGAGATGACGTGGATAATTGTATGCATTAGGTAGTTTCAGACGGTTTAAGTAAAATAATGATTTTTTTCGCAAATTTTAATTTAAACTACGGGCGATATAGCATATTCGCAATGAGCTGTAACAAAACCGCAGGTAAATTGTCGTCTGTGATGTGAGATATTGATCGACGCAAAAATGTTTGCACGACACTGTGTGAGCAATTTAACCAAATTGTTCACATTTGCGCTGGTGGTCATTTAGGGCTTTTGTTCTACAGGGTGGGCAAAAGGTAGTGTTTTACACATTTAATGTTTTTTTTTTAATTTTTTGCAGTACACAGTGTGTGGGGAAAGTAACGTCGTTTTTAATTGAAACAAACCCCCGGATTAGAAAAAGAGAAATTATTCGAGACAATGGGTCCTATGAATAAAACGTAGCAATTGCTTTTACTCAAGAGAAATGTCAAAATCGTAGCAAAATCGTATGAATAAAAAACAATTTGGGACAGAAAAAGCACTTTTTTCGCATTCAGGGCAGTTTTTCTGTGTTCAAAATCAGCTGGCTGTCAGATTTCATGTTCCATTGGCCGCAAAAAAAAGCAATTTTGCGAATCTCGATATCTGAGCAAGATTCACATCAACTTACACTAACACCAAAACATTTGTCTTTTGTCGAACTTTGACATTAGTTCCAACTTTTGACATGTTCGAAAAACGGCGGCACTGACCTTTTACTCAGATCGGTATGAATAAAATTTATCAGACAAGGCAAATGATATGCTTTTGAATTTGATAAATATTTTGTACACATTTTTAACATAAAACAATGTAAGAATTGTGAATAGTTAAGTTTAATTCTGCTTGTACTGGAAAATCAAATCAAGCTAAGACTTGATTGTTCATTCGGGTGTTTCCCTTCAAATTTACTGAAGTTTATCATCCTTAAATTCATATAGTCCCGTCTATTTGGCAAAATCATTTATCCACTTATTCTGTTATGAATTTCCATACAAAAGTCCGAACTGTCAAAAAATCTTTTACGGGATCTAGAACTCTGGTTTTCTGTGTGGAAAAAACTTTTATGAATTTTGTTAAGAATCATAACAGAATAAAAGATAGAATTTTCTGACTTTGATTATAAAAGATCTGTATTAAATCTTAAGTCTTGGATTAAAATGGTTCTCTATATAATTCATACTCAAATGCTTACAAATTTAGACAATTGTAAGAAATGTGTATAAAAAAGTATAATAATTGAAAATTATGTCAAAATTTGTATTTTTGTTTAGCCGAAAACACCCATCACTTTTGCTGGAACTAAGAATTAAATTAATAGTAACCAATTTGATCTTCCTGATGTGCGTAATCATTCAAAACTTACTCTTTTCAGTCGCCATTTTAATGTTTTCTGGAAACATTTTATCAGGTGCCCTACATACTATTTACAAAAAAAAAATAAAAATAAAGCCGTTTGTTTTAAAGGGTTCGTAACAGATGTCAGTTTTTGAAGTTCAATAACAGAGTTCCATAAAATTTCGAAACCCAGAATACGATTTATAAAAGATCTTTAATGGTCGAGACCTTTTATGCTTCATAAAAGAAAATTTATAACAAAATAAAATATTTCGCAGAATAAGTAGACCAAAATACTCAGTGCCAAGGGTGACAGCTGCAGAAAAAAAAACCCAATGAGAAAAAAAGTGTCATTCCTTAAGCTATTCTGAATATTTTGAATTTTTAAGCAATATTTAACAAGCATTGGCTCGGTAAACACCATAATAGTGCTGCAATGGCCAACTGCATTACATTTTGAATATTTTTATTTGAAAATAACAGCACTTGAACAATTTTTGAAGCTCATTTTCCAACTAAAAAAGGGCCAAAAATGCACAAAATAGTCGTATACTCTCAAAAAAAAAAAAAAGGTGCCAAATTGCAACTATAGTCGCAGCGTGTAGTAGCCGCTGTAGTACATATTGGCCAACTTTTAACTTTTGTCGCGCTCCATGTCACAAAATCAATCGAAGTTCAGTGCGATAATTTTAGATATAGTTCAATGTATTTTAAATATATAAGTCGTCGCGGCAATTCATATTGAATTTGTGACATGCGTGTTGATTTGAAAAATAGGTCCGGATCATGGTTTTTAATGAAAGAAAATGTAGTTTCAAAGAAACCTTTGGAACTTCTTTCCCGATATAAAGGGCGCACCCACCATCTCCGTTTTTTTTCCTTTAAATATTTGTGTGCTAGATAGAACATTTGCACTACGGCCATTATAAAGACAACATCCTCTTTGTCATCCATTTTATTTCAAAACTAATTGTCAACGAGTAGCTGAATTTAACAAAAAACTTATTTGTGAAAATTTATTCAAGAAAATCATACAAAACAATTATTTGAAATTGACGTATCGCGCTACTTCATTGTATACACTTTTTGTGTGTGCAGCGCCGCAAAATTTGACAGCTTGTACTACCGCTACATACTGCTACTACAGCGGCCTCATTGTGTTTAGGCAGTTAGTGTCAACACTCTAATGCCTAAAGCTGAACAGATTGATGATCTGTATGATTGGGAATACTGCCAAGAACTCCTTGTTCCACACAACTTTGAGCAAATTATTTTGATTTAATAACACTTTTCGATATACGAGTATATGTCAGATGTCCATAGAAATTTGTATGTTACTTTTGCTTAAGAAAAAATCGGACGAACATTAAAAAAAAAATTAATAAATGTACCTACTGAAAACACAACTTGTTTCCAGACTTAAAACAAAAATTACAACAAATCCAATGTTGAAGGGGCAATCAAAACATTCATGATTTTGGACGTCTGTCAAGCAAAGTCAAACTAACTTCGTAACTCATACGACATTCCACCAGGCGCACGTGAAATCACTTTCAAAGTGACAACATTGATCTGTTGCGTCTTAAAATAGAGGCTGACCTTTGGACATATACCAACCAGTTGAGAAGCGTTTTCCTTTTCGGTGAGAAAATATTTGATTAATATGAGAAAATTCAAGAGGGTTCCGCTTTTCATTTTACTTAGCTCACAATGATCCACTCTTAACTGTCGAACAGATAACAAGGTCAAAGTTAAAACATGAATAACAAATATTCATCATCACTCAATATAATTTCCATAAAACAATGAAATAAAGCAAGTCATAATGTTATCAGACTTCAGACATTGTCGGGAAAAAAATATGAGCACGCCGAACGATTATAATCAGTTTATTGCTGCTGATTAGTTGGAGAGACCCAAGTAGGTACTTAATATTTATAGTGGACTTTTTGTCGGTTGGATATCGCTGACTGCGTACAACCATATGGATTATTTGATTCGCATTATGTAAGTGGTATTTCATACGACATCAACAAATGACGTGTGGTTTATTATGTTTTTTTTTTGACAGCCCATAAATGAATACAAATTTTCTGATTTTTATGAGATTTTTTATCTTTGGTTATAAGTTAACAGCCTTTTGACTTAATTTAAATGAGCAGTTAAGATTTAACTATTTCTGAGCAAGGCATAAGCATAAAATGTCACCTTCTCTTGACGTTCCGGCAATTCTAGTTACACTTTCGATATATTAAAAAGTAAATATGGTGAACTAGCAACCTAAGTGCACTCAAGTAGTGATCTCTTGTGAACAAGCTCACCTAGTTCACATGTCGGTAAATAATCTTAAAGCTTGAACTAGTTAGTGAACTTCACAAGCTAACGACTCTTGAGTCATCATGTAAGTATTTTCTTAATGATGAACACCGCAAAGTTCTTAGCCTGGCTAATGGGTGAATTGAAGTCGTAACGCACAATTATTAAAAAAGATTTTAAAGTGCACGTTCATTTGGCGGATTATACCTACGTCATAAAATGGTAAAAGTGCTCTTAATAAAATATACTTTTTCGTCCGTTTGTATGCGGATTTGAATTTTGCATTACGTTAAAACTGTTAATCAAAGTATTAAAAAAAATGCAAGTCCTTCTTCAGATTGTGGAAAGGAAAACAAACATTTTATAACACATTTTTTTACCACGAATATATGCGTTTTCTTTAATCAAAACTCTGAAAGACATCCCTGCAAACATGTCGCAAATATCATTAAACTTTTAGGGCGATTCTGAAGTGTGTTACTAACAGACCATTAAATATAAATGATGAATCTATTTGTATCACATGTAAGAGCAACAACAGTCAAGTCTTATTACTTTTTGAGAAACAAATTCCACGTTAATATTAATTACTGTCATTTTAGCAGTCATCCGAAATGGCGCATTCGCCAAATATGCGATGTGCTCAGCGATGCCAACATAGGCTTTTTCATTCCTTTTAAGCATTATTTCATTAGCTAAGGCTTTAAGGCTTTTCTTTCCAAAAGGGCGTCTCTTTTTTATTTAAAACTAGCTGGCCCGGCGAACTCCGTTCCGCAAAAATTCGTTAATGTAGTTAATGAAATTAAGAATTCCGAGCCTTTGCTTCCGGTCAATTTAAAATCTTTATTCAAAAATTATAAACGTTCGAATCCCGAAAAATCCCAAATTACAACTCAGGGTTTTTTTTCACTGCGCCACCTCTGGCTAACGTCTGACAAACATCCGAGAGTATAACTGTCTTGAAAGAGCTTCTCAATCAGCCGTTTGGAATCGGCATAAAATTGTAGATCCCTTCCATTCGTTCCAAAAATTACAAACTTACACAAAACGAATGGTTGCGAGAAGCTAGGCCCAGGGTCCCTACAGACCTGTTGCGCCAACTATTATTATTATTATTATTCAAAAATTATACATATATATTTTTTTTTTGTATCCGAGGGTAGGTGAAAATCTTCCAAAGACACTATGAGAATAGCAAGCGCGTTCTCATAGTAGTGTCAGATTTTTACTGACTAAAAACACTACCCTACTAAAGATTGTTAGATACTGCAACTAAGATATAACTTATCAAGCAATTTTTCTATCATTAAATAAAAACTTTTGACAGGTTACTTTCCAATGAAAGATTCCTGCGTGTTCCGCAAATTAAACGCGGTTAATCTTATCTTGCCAAGTCGAACGGTTTCGTTCTTTGTAGTCGGCGCAATAAATTGCTCTCGTCCAAGATTTGTCGGACTGTATTGTTGATATGTCCGATTAGTCGGTTTCTATGCTTTCTCGCGAAGCTTCTAGTTTCAGCTTCGATTGTTGGAATTCCGAGATCCCTATGGATATCGTCGTTTCTAATATACCATGGTGCTTGTACAATTTCTCTAAGAACTTTATTTTGAAAAGTTTGTAGAATATTGACATTTGTTTTCTTGGTACAACCCCAAAGTTGTATACCGTAGGTCCACACCGGCTTTAGCACTTGCTTGTATAAAAGCAGTTTGTTCTCAGTACTGAGCTGGGAATGTTTTCCGAGTAACCAGTACATTTCTCTATATTTGATATCGAGTTCTTTACGTTTCATTTTCACGTGCGAACTCCATTTCAGCTTTGCGTCGAGTGTCATTCCCAGGTATTTGGCCTCGTTTGCAAAGGGTATTCGCGCCAAGTTTAGAAAAATTGGCAAGTCATTAGTTTTCTTATAGGTGAAATTCACGTGGACAGATTTAGTTTCGATGAGGGCGATCCGCCAGTTCCTTGTCCATTCATTTACCTTATTCACTGCGGCTTGCAGTTTTGTAGTCGCTTCTTCGATTGTATTACCTACAGCTACGATAGCTGTGTCGTCGGCGAACGTAGCAAGGGTAGTGCCATCTTCCCTTGGTATATCGCGAGTATATAACAAATAGAGAAGCGGACCAAGGACGCTTCCTTGCAGTACACCGGCCGAAATTTCTTTTAGCTCCGAGTATTCGTTTCCATTTCTAACACAGAAGAGTCTATTCCCGAGATATGAATAAAAAAAAAAATGTGCGACTGTATCCAACAGTCCCGAAATATATGTGTAAAACCGTGCGTGCAGTATGTGTGTGGCTTGATCCACGTCATTGAGAAAAGAGGGAGTTGTAATAACCGTATTCTTGATATATTATGAAATAACAATAATTTATTCGTTCTGTGCTAGTTTCGGTAGAATAGATACAATCGGATTGTGGTAGCTGAAGTAAGATGTACATTCGAGACTGTAATCTATCTAGATTACGCTGGAAGACAGCATCGATGGTTGTTTCATATCGTGTTGTTGAAATTTTCCGGTTGGAGTTCATTTGAAGATTAAATTTATCTTATTTCATTCGGCTTGCATTGCATATAATTGTAGAGGTGCTGGTCTACTACATTTTTGTTAGTTGTTGTCCAGCTGTGATTTCTGCGTGCCTGGTAGTTCACGAAAGATTTGGCACTCATGAGAGGTTTGCCGATACGTGAGTACGCCACATACAACTGACCATGTGAGAAACATGGAACGCCATTCTGATGACGATTGTGTTGTTGTCTATCTCGGTCTCCAGTATGGACGACTGCATGATATTCTTTCCCGGAGTTCCGACATATTCTCTCGATTGTTAATATTCCGATCTGACTGTTCGTCCTGATTTTCTGCGGCGTGAAACGTTTGCCCTTCTCACTGCCGGCATGATCAAATTTGTCTTGGAATCGCCGAATACCACACAAACTTTCATCCCCTATATCATCCTGTCAAAGTTTTGATTTCGAGACATGAAGTAGCCTATGGCCTTCCTTGGGCCCAATCGAAACCATCAAGCTCAAAATCTTTAAAAACTAACTATCCTGTCTCGAGTTATGCGCGTAAAAACTCAAAACGCTCAACAACTCTTGTGTTGCCTATCATCATCGTCATCTCAAACATTTCAACTTACTCACTCATACAAATGCAAGGATCATGAACATATTTCGCAAACAGAAACTATTCAAACACCATCAAACAAATCGAAATATCTACTCCATTTCAAAAAATGTGACATAGTAAACATAGCAAACTTATTAGGTGTATTTAAAAAAAATAAATTTCAAAATTGTTGGCAACAACAATTTGCTTGCAAAATAATTAAAATAATTGACAACAACAATTGCCATTAAAATTAAAAATATTTTTTTTTATATTTGAAGTATCACTACTCGATCTCCACCCCGTTTATTTTTTTTTCAAAGTGCATTTCCCCATACAAACTTTCATAACCTTTTTCATCCCCTCAAAGTTCTGTTTTCGCGACAAAAAGTAGCCTATAACCTTCCTTGGTCCAAAACGAAACCGTCAAGCCCAAAATCGTTGAAATCCAACAATCCTTTATCGAGTTATGCGCGCACACACGGACTTCATTGCCTTTTATATATATAGATATATATTTTTTTATTTGATTCAACGTATACTGACTTTTTATTTTTTTAAATATTCTTAAAAAATCTTGGCAAAAAGAAAACCTTGGTGCTCAGTATTAATGAATGTGTTTCCACCTTCAAACTCTGTCCATTTTTCGAACACTTTATCTGTCATTCTTTAAAAATAATTCTCCTGTTCCTGTTTCTTCTGTGATTTATACACAATTAATGTTTTTTTTTTTGGGATATAAAAATTGTTTTTGTTAATTTTTTTATATTTGTGTTTAATTTTTGATTAATTGTTCCAATTTACATAAAAAAAAATATTTTAGGCATTATTTTATTGAAAAAGGCATCTTTTTTTTCAAAGTTAGCCTTTTTTTCTTCAAAATTGGTTGGCAACGCTGACTGTGCTTCGTAAATTAAATCAAACAGAGTAACTGTAGTCACAATCTCGAACAGTTAGCCAAGAAAATAATAGAAAGGCTTCAGTATCCACAATACCTACTAGAGTTTGCAATACAAACGTTGCTATGTATACACAATTTACAAAAATTGCATAAATAGTTGCATTCGACCCGTTTGAAATTATTTCCCAGCAACAATCCGGTTTAAATGACACAGATACTCTAGTCGAAGCGGCTACTAGCGCTCCCGGTTAGTGATTTATTTAAAGCTTTCTGTACGATTTGTAAGATGCCGCTTTTCATCTCTGTTAACCGCTGATATGATGCAATGGCTGGATTTTCCATACGCAATCCGTTACGCTGAATATGCAGTCACTCTTTTGATGTATAGGGACGTATGGTACTATTTTTCAAGGCTTAGGTCGACGAGGTAGTTAAGGTTACTATGAAATGGGTAAGCTTATGAGATGAAGATGAAGATGAAGATGCCCCATTTCGGGCACAGTATGTTGAATAAGTTAATGACTCGTCTGTTGTGGATTGGTATTTCGTTGCACAGACAAGTAAATATTTTACGAATTGACTGCAGAAGTTATTAATAGCAACTTGTTTCCGGATTGTGCACCTCTATTACTTTTCAACTAATTAGATGTCTATCGCACGTACACGAAAGCCATATAATGGAAAAATTATACCCGCCAATCTAATTTTTCCTGACTTCGATAGGCTCTGGCTGCTATATTGTAGGTAATGTGTGTTTTTTTCTTATTGCCAAAAATTACACGGAATGCCTCAACACCTGGTGAAGATATTTTTGTAACCAGACCAGTTCGGTGTTTAACAAATTCCCACTGCATGTACACCTAACGCTTGTCGATTTATTATTGGCGATTGCGAAACATTTTCATTCATTGCTCAAGAGTCCTTTGGTAACCACATTAAATTGAAGCTTAACAAATGTGTGCAATCAGCATGTGATGTCGCATGCTCCAGGTGTTCCAATCCATTAGAAACATGTTTTCACAGTAACATTTTACGAAGCAAGTAACTGGGACTTGTGTTTATAAGAATTTGACCCGCAGCTGTACTGAATTTTTCTTTAGCTTGGCTAATTTTGGCCACATCCAAACTTGTTGTTTTTGTTTTTCTATGAGTACTTTTATGGTGTTGCCTGTAGAAATTCACATGAATGGTTTGATTTACAATTTAATTGATATATAAATAGGTATACTTACTCGTATATTCGAATGTTTCAATTCCGTAGGCAAATTGCGACTTAAATAAAGCAAACCTAGAAAGCTTAAAACATATGACGAAGCAGTCTCGATTTTTCATCTGACGAATTTCCTGTACATGTTTATCAAAAGGGGTAAACACAATAATTTTGCGATTATGATATCCGTATATTATATTTGGTCGTTTGGCAATGTGTACGCTTTTGTTTAGTTTCTTATCTTATCCATATGCGCTATCAGTTAAAGATTGATTATTCCTCGGGTTTTATTGTGATGGATTAAAAGTTGTCGCGTGTTCCAAAGACTTAATATAATTATGTAAAAGCAATATTTTATTGTGTCCTAATCGGGAAATAGTAAAATTAATCAACCATTTTGGGGATTATAGCTTAGCAAATTTTATGTGAATAATATTCAGAAATGCTGTGAACTTTTTACCAAAGAACTATGTCATCAGTGTCAAGCTGAGGGTATAAATTAAAGAAAAAACCTTCAAGACTCAAGCATAAATGATGGAATTTTATGAAGCAGTCGATAGCACCTAGTGCTAGTAGGTTCATTCGCGTACGCGGCTTAAATCGAACGCAATCGATATAAATCGATATAAATCGATCACAATCGCATAAAGTCTATACACGTTCTCATCAAAAATGACAGAAAAAGAGAAAATCAGCAAAATAACGAGTAACGAGTAGTTCCCCTCTTGGCTCGAATTAGCTCAGAGTATTTCAACGGGCAAGTACATAAATATGTCAAAAGTTGACTAGAAACAAATTCACAATCTGTCTTAAAATTCAATTGAAAAGAAAAAAAAATTTGTGAAACTGAAAAAAAAAATCGGTGCTAGTCGAATGTTCTCCAAGAACGTTTCATATGTTGTAAAAAGTTAAGTTATATATTTATTTGTGATATGGATTAGATGTTAAAGATGAAAGTGGCTCAAAGTAGCTCGAAGGGTATCCACGTACTTTGGGGTATTTTTTCAGGAGAAAGTATCGCTCAACTTTTTATGTTTGACAGATTGTTAGTGTTTGGGAAAGTACGCGAATAGATCTAGTGTCGGTGGAAGCCTGGCAATAAATTTTAAATCGTTGAGAAACATTGACTTTGACATTGACATATCGAAATGTCGACTAAAAACCTATCCGAACTGATATTTCTCCATCGGATTTATCCCTTTTTGAGCCCAAATAGAACCATTAACAGTCCAATCATATTCAAAGAGCATATTTTGGAATAATTACAGCAATCTTATCGTAAAACGATAAATGGGTACTTATTCCGCATGTGAGGAAATTAGCGTCACATTTTGAACGTGTGGGGTGAAAGAAGATAGCGCGCATATTCGGACATGTTCTATTCAAGAGATTTATTTCGAACTTGGGAATGATAATGACCGACTTAATGGACCTTTGCCAATTTTAATTACAACACTCTATAGACAAAATCCACATGTAACAATTTAATAAAATGTTTAACGGTGCAGAGTGATGATAATAATGGTTTTGCATAAATAAATAGGAAATATTAGAAAATACGTTGAATTCATGTTTAATTTTCGAACAAGAAATAATTGCAATTTTTTAAGTAAAATTTTCTTATAATTATAGCGGAGTTATTGTTTGAACAAATAGATCCAGCAGAATGAAGGCAGTAAAAATTAAGTCAAGTGAGTAAACATCCTTTATTTTTCTAAACTTTTAATCAATAAACAAACTCTTTCCTTTAAGGACTACTATTCGGACTGGTGAATTCTCCTGCGGATCTGACACTAGTTAAATTTGTATTTTATCATGGGTATGTATGAATACGTTTGTATTAGAGCAATGGTTAAATGTAGGTGTCATTTTCACTCACGGCTGTCATTCCATTTTGAGGAATGCAAAAAAAAAACAGGTCACGTGATATTGGTTTTTTGTAGTGACACCTAGTGACGTAATACAGAAACATAGTTTAGTTCAGAATAACATTGGTTCCTAGTGAATGTCTTTGTTTTAACAGTTTTAAGTACACTGCTTGGTGTGCATCAAGCTTATGCTTGATTATTATAAGTTAGGTGTAGGAAAACCGTCACCTTGATAGGCGGTGTTCAGCCCTCTAGTCTTTCGGTGTGCTTTCGACAAAGATCAAAGGCCAAAAGGCCTTTCTAAGAACACACAAGATTCCTATTCCATTTTTAAGGGTTTGATCAGAACTGTTTATGTCTCCTTCGCTCTCTTGTGCTCAACTTCTGGCCAAAGAGCCTTGGATAGACGCTAACACATCAAAATATAAGAATAAGCGGAATGGGACTCTTTTTATTGATCCACTTCAGAGTTCGGACCGTCTCTAAATAGTATCACTAGCATTTTGTTTACAAATAAGGACTCTTTATTTCTGTTATAACCCCCCAAATGCAAATGACGTATCGTTAGAGTGACTATACCTTTTCTATTTCTGCTATGTATGGCTATCACACATCGCTATCATGTTTTAGATCGGCCACAAATGGGACTAACTTAAACTTTAAAATTACAGGCCTAATTTCACTGATTCAGTAACTTTCGAACTAAATGACGGCGTAAGCATTCTCAAGCATGAAAAGTTCGATAATACAAAGAAAACCGTCCTCTACCTGCATGGCTACTTGGAAAACTTAAACGTGGAAAGTATAAACGTCATTGTGGAGGCATACCTACAACGAAATGACACCAACCTGCTTGTCTTGGACTGGGGTGAACTAGCAGATGGCAACTACATGTTCGACGCAGTTGTAAACGCTAAGCAGGTTGGTTAGAAAATGTGCAGATTGATAGTTTAAATTTAAAAAAAAATTAAATCGCTCTTCAGCTTGGTCCAGTTCTTGCGAAGAAGCTTCTCGAAATGTTCGAAAACGGGCTCGATATAAACTCTTTCCATTTAGTTGGTCATTCCCTCGGTGGGCAAATGTCTGGAATATGTGGGCGAGAGATCTATCGAAAGTCACAAAAAACCAAACGATTAAGGAGGTAAGTGTCTGGGAAATCATGCTGATATGCATTGAATCGTGTCGTCAGAATTACAGCTCTAGATCCTGCCTTTCCACCATTCTATACAGGCGTTAATGCCCACCTTAGTAAGAAAGATGCCGATTTTGTTGATGTCATTCACACAGACGCATGGATTTATGGCGCCCCAATTAGTACTGGTACTGCCGATTTTTGGCCAAACAATGGAAAAACTCTCCAGCCTGGTTGTCCGAAGAGGAACTACAAAATGTTGAGCGATAATGGTAACAATGTTGCGATAGCAAGCTTTCGTAGAATCTATTGTTAGTTTCGACAGATTTATCAAGTCACCGAAGATCGTGGTGGTTTTGGGCGGAAAGTGTTGCCAACAAGTATGATGATCATTTTGATGCTGTGAAAGCAAAGAACTGGAATGATTTTAAGGCTGGCAAGGTGGAGGATGATTTGGAACTAGAAATTGTTATGGGACATGATTGTCCGACGAAGTAAGTTTGGATTTATGGTATTTTGAAAATTCCTATTGCAGAAATCAGCGCACATTTATATTCTCTTTTGATTTACCCAATATAACCTACAAAATGTTCATTTTAGCATTTATGGCGATTACTTCCTTCAAACAAATGGAATTCCACCCTATGCCCGAGGAAAATCTGGAACAGTCCACATTGAGCCAAACGAATTGCCGGGAAATTCTAGAGCTGAAATTGCCAAATTAACAGCTAATTCATGAACCTTCGAAATATATAGAGACTAAAGTTAGTTAATTAATTATTTAGAATGGGATTAGACGAAATTTAAGATTACCTATATACTTACAGCAGAGACTGCATAAATGTTGATTTTTTGATAATAAATATTTTTGTACTTGCAAAGAGTGTTGTACTTTACTGAAGTCAGTCTATAATGTTAGAATTATTGGTCTAAGATTTGAAAAAACGATTACACTGACACCAGACTGACACTATTGGCAAAATGAAGAGGATGATTTTTTAGGTTTCCAATGGCTTAGAGATAGACTCAAAACAAAAGTAAAGGAATTGTCGCCTACCAGAATGATGAACACCAGTGTAATCCCACAGTAGAACAACAAATTATGACAACTTTCGGCAAAAAGTCGATTCGGTATTGAAAGAGCGTCATCTACAGTTTTTTTTAATAATACCTACCCAGCAAACCGCTAAGCGAATGCGGTCTCCTAGATAAATGTCGAAGCTGCTGTTGCGAAACAATATTTTCCGGTACTCCTTCAAGCCGAGCGAAAAATAGTTCTTATGGAAATACAAAAAAATTGCATAAATTTTTTAAACACGTCCCAAATGAACGTCCCTACTGTTAAACTTACAAAAAGTTCATCAACTTGGCATCACTGCGATAATAATACAAAAGTGTCATGTTAAAAATTGCCAAATTAACTGGAGCTCTTCCACAAATTAGGCCGTGTGTCAATTGCGCTAAATAATTATCCTCGGCTAATATTCTGACACTATCGTGGTGGAAAACGAATTCTTCAGTTGTCAAAAAATTATCCTGCTCCGGGAGCAGGATAATAATTTATCTTCATAGGATAAATTTTTTACGTTCGAGTTTTTTTATTTCAAACGGCAGCAAATCAACGAAAGAAAAAAAAATAATACCAAACCGTACTACCTACAACATGTATCTAAATAATGAAGGAAAATTAATAAAGTTTTTAATATAATTTGCAATTTATAGGGACGCATGATGACAAAAAAAAAGTGATTCGGTTACGGAGTTTGAATTCATACCGATTGAATATAAAATTACACTTCTCTTGTTCGTCTTCTGCGTGGGGGCAAGTAATCATGGCTTATAAGGCTTTGATACCGAAGCAATATCATTGACATCAAGGGGAATTAAAACCAAAGATAATGGAATACAGAGATATATAACTTTCCAGTGGAAGGGCGGCTGCCTACAAGCTGTTTTCCATAAAAATTCATGAAGTCACACACACCTGCTTATTTCTATTATAGTATATGTGAGTTCATGAATTGGACTTTAATGCAAGAATTCGGTATTCTCTAATGTGTATTTCACTACCTTTTTCAGTCTAAACAACACCTCCACAAAAACTAAACAAATTCAAAACGTAACACAAAACAATTAAACACCGCGATGCTCATAAAAGCAAGATGATTCGCGGTCGGCCATTAGCAACATGCTTTTTTGTTAGTCACACGTATTCACAGACGGGGGTTGAAATTACAAAAACAACAATGTAAACAAATGGGTTTTGGGGGGATAGACGTACGAAAGATAGCCATCTCTTTTATTCATTAATCTCTGATTAAAACATCGAATTTATGATCCACATTATCAGTTGTTGTTATTGAATTAGTTGTATGTCTGTTCTTTGTGTTGTGCTTCGTATTGTGTTGTGCTATCGTCCAAAGTCTTCTGAGAAATCTCAAAAATTTAGCCCAATCGACACAGCCAAATTTCACAAAAGCTAAATTTTTATTCAACACACACAGAAATGTCAAAAAATTATCCGAGGATAATTATTTAGCGCAATTGACACACGGCCTTAGTCTTCTCATATCTAGCCCAATCTGTTCCTCAATTCGGTTCAAACACTTTGGTACGATGCCAATCAAAGCTGCTTTAATAGACCTCAGTGGTACAATGCACGTGGAAGACGATCCAACTCCCGATGCCATCGAGGCATTAAAGAGGTAAGTTCCCAAAAAAATGTCAAAACAAATCAAATCAGTGAATCTTCTTCAGACTTCGTCAAACAGGAATCCATATCAAGTTTGTCACAAACACAACAAAAGAATCCGGTGAAACCCTGTACAATCGGTTGAAGAAAATGGGTTTTGAATTGGAGAAGCACGAAATTTATAGCTCACTCAGTGCCTCAGCGAACTATGTCAAGGCGAAGAACTTGAATCCATTTTATCTTGTTAGTGCGGATGCCAGAAAGGACTTCCCACCAGAAGCGAATGTGAACTACGATGCTGTTGTCGTGGGATTGGCCCCAAATGAATTCCATTATGAAAATATGAATAAGGCTTTTAGGTGAGTAATGGGTTAATGGATGGTATAAGGATGGCTATCTCAGTTTTTAGGATTCTCCTCGAGAACAAGAACAGTGAGTTGGTTGCGGTCCATCAGGGGAAATACTACAAGAGGGGCGATGGCAATGCACTTGGACCAGGATGCTTTGTCAAGGGACTGGAGTACGCTGCATCAGTTGAGGCGGTTCTGATTGGCAAACCGAATAAATACTTCTTTGAGAGCGCCATCCCGAATGGACTCACACCAGAAGAGTGTGTGATGATTGGCGATGTAAGTGGGGTCGTATACTTGACTTTTTTCAATCACTACATTTTTTTTTCTGCAGGACCCAAACGACGACTGCAAGGGTTCCATGGCTGTGGGCATGAAAAGCATTCTTGTGAAAACTGGCAAATATCTACCCTCTGTTGTAGTAGATCCTGCACCAACTCTGCTGGCTGAAAACTTTGCGGAAGCAGTCAAGTGGCTGGAAGCCAACAAAGAAAAAGCATAATTCTCTTTAGTATAAGTTATTAAAAGCGCAAGGTTTATTTGCTGCAAATTGTTATTAGCTTTTAATAAAACAATATAAA
Source organism: Cheilosia vernalis (assembly GCA_949126925.1). Taxonomy (NCBI): domain Eukaryota; kingdom Metazoa; phylum Arthropoda; class Insecta; order Diptera; family Syrphidae; genus Cheilosia; species Cheilosia vernalis. The sequence continues at coordinate 14,474,559 of OX421362.1, forward strand.
TTTTCAGAAAATGCATAAAAATATGGAAAAATCCTGTTTAAATCTTTTATATCTCTCCCTGTGTTCACGCGCCCAACTTCGTTTTGGCAAACTCAGTGGCCAACTGCAAAACTTCATCAACACGTTCATAGTTTGGCCCGGATGCCTGTGCGGACTCGGCTTTTCCACCCCCTTTGCCGCCCATGGCTGCAGAGACATGTCCAACCCATTCGTTTGCCTTCAGACCCTTCTCGACGGCGTTCTTGGGCACAGATGTCAAACAAAATATCTTCTTCGAATCCGCATCGACAGACACAAACATCGCAGATGTGTCTGGACTTAAGGCACGTATTTGCTTCAGTGCGGCATCAAGCGCTTTTGTGTTGTTAAATGCCTCCAACTGCTGGACCAGCACTGGAGTATTCAAATTGGCTGCGGCTAGTTCTTTTGCCTTTTCCACCACAGTAATTGAGACGGCGGCTTTAAGGGAGCGCTCCTTGTCGTCGAGCGTCTTTTTGAGGTTCTTGAGCACATTTCTCATCTCATCCTTCTTCACATGAGGAATAACGGCCTGCGAGATCGTCTCCGTAAGTTCGACGATTTGCTTGACATGCTCCTTTGAGCTTTTGCCTTCCTTATCGGCGTCGACGATGGTCTTCAGAGCATTGATCTCGTTTTCGAAGGTCGCCGTCTTTTTGAGGGCTTTAACAGCTTCTGGGCCGGTTAGGGCGACGATTCGTCGAATACCCTTCGCGATGGCTTCTTCGCTGCTGATGACGAAGTCAACAATGTGTCCAGAGCGCCTTAGATGAGTGCCCCCACAGAACTCTACCGATGTCTTCTCGCCCGCATCACTATCCGGATTTGCTTCCAGATCCTCCACTGACACTCCAAAGGATATGACTCTCACGGGATCGGGATAGACCTCATCGAACACTGAACGCAGGCCCCGAATCGACTTTGCAACGGCCAAACTAGCCTCCTTGGCGTAGATGGGAACATTCTTGTAGACCATGTCCCTGGTGAGCTGCTCTGTTTTGGCCACCTGTTCAATGGTCATCGCTCCCTTGCTGTTGAAATCAAATCTCAGCTTCTCTGGCACGACCAGTGAACCCTTCTGCTCGGTATCTTTGCCCAGCACCTGCAACAAGCAGTGGTTCAGGGCATGAGTGGCGGAGTGGTTCTTCATCGTGAGACTCCTGCGAGCAGCGTCGATTTGTAGATTCAAATTATCACCAACACGAAGTGTTCCCTCCACCACACCGATGTGCAGAATGTAACCACCGCGGTTGTACACCCGGTCGACGAGGAATTCGTTTTCTTCATCGTCCACCTTGACGAGCACGCCCTGGTCGTAGATCTGTCCTCCACTCTCGGCGTAGAAATTCGTCTTGTCCAAAATTATGCCGCACTTCTGACCCGAAGTAACCTCACTCACGAAGGCGTTCTCATAGCGAATGGCGACAATCTGTCCATTGCAGTGACGGAACTCGTAGTCAGCTTCTCGTTCATCCGAAACGGCAGAGTATTGATATTTGAAGGAATCGTTCGTGGGGGCAATGGATTTCGATTGAAGATCCGAAATTGCGTGCACATCGAGATTAATTTCATCGGTTTTGCTCGTTCCCTTGCCTTGCGAAAGGATGTAGGAATTTTGTTTGGCCTGTTCGTAGCCCTCCATGTCGATCTGGAGATTCTTTTCCTCGGCCATCAGTTGGGTGAGATCAACCGGGAAGCCGTAGGTGTCGTATAGACGCCAAGCGACATCACCAGGCAGGACTTTGGCATCGCCCAGCTTTGTGATGGTGCGATTGAGGAGGTTACGTCCTCGTGAGAGAGTCTTTAAGAACTGTTGTTCCTCTTCATTGATGATGTCGACAATGTGTTGCGGGTTTTTCGTAACTTCAGGGAATGCATCGCCCAGGAGGATCACTACAGTTGAAACGAGTGTTGCAAAGAAGCCCGGCTTGGCGTTCAGCTTCTCGGTGGCGTATCTGAAATGAAAAGCGGATGAAAACTTCCATTATTTATTCGAAACACTTTGGAACTCACCTCACAGCACGTCGTAGAATCCTTCGCAGGACATAGCCTCTTCCAGTATTGTCTGGGACTCCACCGTCAGCTAGTGCTATGGTTATAGTACGAGCATGATCGGCCAACACTCTGTACGCCATATCAATGCCATCGACATCCTCCGCCCCTACACGTCCTTGATAGGCTGGAGCTCCAGTTCCCTTTTGGATTGCCTCGAACAAAGGCACAAACAAATCCGTATCGTAGTTCGACCTCTTGTTCTGGATCACAGACACCAATCGCTCGAATCCCATACCACAGTCGATATGCTTCCTGGGCAACTGCCTCAAACTGCTGTCTGGCTCACGGTTGTACTGAATGAACACCAAGTTCCAGATCTCCAGCACATCAGGATCGTCCATATTAACTAACTCCGGCACACTGCGTCCCCCAATTCGATCGAAATGCAACTCCGAGCACGGTCCACATGGTCCAGTCTCTCCCATTTCCCAGAAATTGTCTTTCATGCTTCCGGGCAAAACATGTTCCGGTTTCAAGCCCAGATCCAACCAAATTTGACGACATTCATTATCGGGAGCCAGCCCAGACTTCTCGTCTCCGCCAAAGTAGGTAACATACAACCGATCGCCGGGCAACTTCAAACGTTCAGTCAAGAACTCCCATGCCCATGAGCAGATCTCCTTCTTGAAGTAGTCTCCAAAGGACCAGTTACCCAGCATTTCAAAGAAAGTATGATGGTAGACATCTTTTCCCACATCGTCCAGATCGTTGTGCTTTCCGCCAGCCCGGATGCATTTCTGGGTATTGGCAACACGCACCCACTTGGCCATGTCGCTATTGGGGTCAGCTGTGCCCAAGAAAATCGGTTTGAACTGATTCATTCCCGCATTGGCGAAAAGCAGAGTCGGATCGTCAAATGGAATTGTGCTCGACGAGTGTACATATGTGTGCTTCTTCTCCTTAAAGAAGTTCAAGAAGAAGTCACGCACTTCCTTTGCAGTGAGTGTTGTCGTCATTGCTATGGTGAGATAAAACAAAAATTACAAGAAGAAAAATCAATGCCACGCAAAATAGTTTGAATCTACGTGAGAAGATTATCTAATTTGTTAGCTTTTATGGGTAAGCAGATCGAGACAAGTTTCTTGCTTGTTTTTTTCTTTCTATGACTTTTTGAGGTACTGCAGCCACGTCGAGTGGACACTAGTTTACTTTCACCCATTTAAAGTTACTCGATGTTAACACTGATTAAATAATATCTTTAAAAAGAAAATGTTATAAGCGATTATGAATTAGGTACCTCTTTATTTACTCTTTTGGCGATTTCACAAAATAACTTCTTTTAACGAGTTACTGACTTTTATCCTTCCGATCCAGAAACGAACACGTTTTCCTCCTTCTTTTGACAAAAAATTCTGATTCACTGCAGTATTTCTTTCAAATGATGAAATTCATTCTTTATTTGTTTTGAAATGTGCTAACTTCGTAGTAATGCCAATCCTCTCATCATGTGAAGACGTAAAAAAGACAGATTTCCAAGAATAAAGTTGAAGAACGTTTAGAGCATTCCCAACCTGTGCCTTTTTCTCTGTGGTAATGTGCAATAAAATAAGGCTGACGAATAAACCGATTTTAATGTTTACAGTGGTTTACAGGTTCACAAAGAAAACTAGTACCTAGGTAACTGACATAGAGCATCATCAAGGTAAAATAAAACTGCGGCAACGAAAATCTATACAAACATGTATTGAGAGCTTGGCATCACTTACCATCAAATTTATTTGACATTTCCTCTGTTCCGCAGCAAATCACAGCAAATGTTTTATTCCTCGCGACAAAACAAGCGGTTCCAGAGTTTGTAAAATAAAATAAAATAAATCCCTGTAAAGTAACACGTTTATTACTTTTATACTAAAACAAATCACAAACACTCGCCAAAATGAAAATGAAACTAATCGATCCCGTCGTCCGGTCCTTCAAGGTGGCTAAGGTCTTCCGCGAAAACACGGACAAAATAAATGCAATCGACTTCAGTCCGAATGGTGAGCATTTAATTTCATGCAGCGAAGACGATCAAATTGTCATCTACGACTGTGAAAAAGGAACACAATCACGAACAGTAAATTCTAAGAAATACGGAGTCGACCTAATACACTTTACTCACGCGAATAACACAGCGATACACAGCTCCACCAAGGTGGACGATACAATTCGTTACCTGAGTTTACACGACAACAAATATTTGCGCTATTTTCCCGGACACACAAAGAAGGTTATTTCTCTGTGTATATCACCGGTTGAGGATACATTTTTGTCGGGCTCTTTGGACAAGACACTGCGCCTGTGGGATCTGCGATCTCCAAATTGTCAGGGTTTGATGCATCTGTCTGGGCGACCAGTAGCAGCGTATGATCCCGAGGGTTTGATCTTTGCAGCCGGCGTGAATTCAGAATCGATAAAGCTCTACGACTTGAGATCCTTTGATAAAGGACCCTTTGTCACGTTCAAACTGAATCAAGAAAAAGAATGCGATTGGACGGGATTGAAGTTTTCCAGAGACGGCAAAACTATTCTCATCAGTACAAATGGATCTATTATCCGATTGGTGGACGCCTTCCATGGAACGCCTCTGCAGACGTTCACCGGGTATCCGAACAACAAAGGAATCCCAATTGAAGCGAGCTTCAGTCCCGATTCGCAGTTTATATTCTCGGGCAGCACAGACGGTCGAGTGCATGTTTGGAACGCAGACACCGGATATAAGGTGTGCGTACTAAATGGAGACCATCCTGGACCAGTTCAATGCGTGCAGTTCAACCCCAAGTACATGATGTTGGCATCGGCATGTACTAACATGGCCTTCTGGCTGCCAACCTCCGAAGAGGGACTATAAGAACTAAACATGAGCTTTTGTATTAGATGACAGGTGGTATTTTAATTAAAAATAAAGAAAAAGTACGGCAACAAGCGAGTGTTTATTTTTGTTTCTCTTGTTGTGCCCGCTTCTGGGCGTCGTAGTACTCTCGTATGATGGACAAAAGTTGAGCCAAGTTAGTCCCCGTCTTTGCGCTGATTGCTATCACAGGTGTATCTAGCCGTTTTTCGAGTTCTTTTACGTTTTCTGTTGCGTCTGGTTCGTCGATCTTGTTAGCCACAACAATGCGTGGACGATCTCCCAACTGTTCGCTGAACTGATTGATTTCGTTGTCTAGTATTTCGTAGTGCTTCCATGGTTCCTCGTGCGAGGCATCCAGTACAAACATTAGAACTGAACAGCGCTCTGCATGCTTTAGGAACTGTATCCCCAAACCCTTGTTCTTGTGTGATTCTGGGATAAGTCCGGGGAGATCAGCTACAGCCACCTGCTCGTAGTCGTCGTACTGAATCATTCCTATATGTGGTTTCAGTGTGGTAAATGGGTACGAAGCTACTTTAGGTTTCGCTCTAGAGATGGCTCTCAATAAAGTACTCTTGCCAGCATTCGGAAACCCAATAAAGCCCACATCGGCCATGCTCCTAAGCTCTAGTGTGTAAGTTAAATCCTCGCCTACCCCTCCATACTCGCAAATCTTTGGCGCTTGCTGTATAGCTGAGGCAAAGAACTTGTTTCCCTTGCCGCCGCTACCACCACGCGCAGCTACAAACATCAGTTTCTCCTTATGCAAGTCGCCAACCACCTTTCCATCTTTATCTCGAATTATTGTCCCAATCGGAACCTTGATAACCGTGTGCTTTGCGTTCTTTCCATGGCAGTCCTTATGACTGCCCGGACTGCCTTCGTCTGCTTTGAGAATACTTGTCACATGGTTGTAGTTTCTGATATCATTTGAAGCCTCAAAGACGATGTGTCCTCCGTGTCCACCATCACCGCCGTCCGGACCAGCGCGTTCATTGCACCAGACCTGAAGAAATGATACACATCCATCACCGCCTTTTCCTCCCAGGACACGAACTTGTTTAGCATCGGAGAAGTATTGGATCTAAGCGAAATGACATTAATTAAACAATTATTAGGGAAATATTTCGTTTTAAACCTCTTTTCGGTGTGATTTTGCCTTTTTCGGACGAAGGGCTACTCTTTGGGAATAATTGACTGTTTTCAGTATCTTTGATGAGTTGTCAGTTCTGCACACTTGACGCACAATCTGCCGGGATATTATTCCAAACATTTCAACTTATTTTAAATATTATACTTTATGCAGAAACGCTTAATTATTTAATAAAATTAAAAGAAATTACAAAACAAAGTTGACAAGAGATGAACACATTAATGCAAGTGCTGCCAATCTTTGCTTCAAAACTATTGACTTGTGGTCGAAGTCCTAGCTAATATTTAATTCTGTTTGATTTATGTCGTTTTCCATTGGGATTTTCGGATTTTGCTCTCAGATTTTAAATTTTTCGTGGCCCATGGAACATAAAACGAGATTTTTCATTCAGCTGTTCTTAATTTATGCTTATAAAAATCCACTCAATTTATGTCGCCAACCATGGTGGCAGCCATTTGTAAATTTGTCTATATATCCCACAGACTTTGTCGTCTAAATAAGTAATCCACAAATCAATTGTGGACTTATAACCCACCAAGGTGAGCCAAAAGTTCACACAAAATTCTTGTGAATTTTTGACTCACTGATTGTGGTCTTATGGCTCACGGATGAAGAAGGTGAAGAAGAGGACAACGAGCTTGAAAGCGAAGCTAAAAATTCTAGTGATGACCTCATTTGCGGTGTTTGCCTCCAAAACCAACAAGACACACTTCTCCAGCATTGCAATCATTTTAAGATTGCGCTTTCAAACTATGAATTCTGTATGGGGGGGCATGCTGCCCCCCTGCAACCCCCCTGCTTAGGTTTACTGATGGATTACGGGGTGGAAGCAAGGTTCTTATTATTACTCAAATTTTGTTGGCGTTATTGCACTTTGTGGAAGTGAAATAAGACCAACTGTTGGAAGTTATCCTTATTACACTATTTAAGAGCGAAGTAAGGTACATTTTTAGAAGTTGGTCTTATTTCACGGCATCTATCAAACATTCCCATACTTTTTGAGTTGTTAAAACAACTCTTTTTGTCTTATGGATAATTGTGGACTTATGGCCTACTTCCGTTTTAAAATTGTGAACCTATGGCCCAAATTATTGTGAACTTTTGGCTCATCTGGGTGGGTTTTAAGTCCACAATTGATTTGTGGACTTATAAAGTCCATTGTGGACTTTTGGCCTGTGGACTTATGACCCTGCGCCGACAAAAAATGTAGGTGTGAATCCCGCTCAGATATCGATATTCACAAAGATGCGGCCAATGGAACATGAAATCTGATAGCCAGCTCAGTTCGAGAGCAGAAAAACTGCTTTAAATCCAAAAGAAAATGCTTTTTTTGTCTCAACGGAAAACAACATGAGAAAAAACCGAGATTCGCAAAAGAGCTCTGAAATCTGAAAAGACTGTTTTTTTTTTTTTTTGTACAACGAACAAGTGTTTCCAATCGAATACCACATTAGATTATATGCCGTAAGTTTCACTATTCACCCTATTTTTTATAATCGGCAAAAAAGAGCCGCTGTATTTAATTTAATGTGGCCTTGAATATCTTTCAAAGTTGTACCGCTATTCAGAAGTGCCGTTTATTCCATTGAAATATACGAATGCGCATTGTGTAATAATTTCCTCCGATTTTCACGAAACATAATTAAATACACGCTCCCTTATGGCTCCTTACGAGAACGAAACTGTGGTCTGGAAAGAGGTTAGTCCCATAAATGAAGGAGTCATTCAACCTATAAAAATAACTTGAAACTTTCCACACTAATTAGAACTACTTCATGCAAACTGTGAATATTTACGAGCCAAGAGGCCCCAAATACAAATGTACCGAATGCAATGAGATCTTCAACACACGGCTTAGTATGTTAACACATTCCCAGATTCATTTGAAACCTTTCTGTGTCGTATGCGGAACTTACACTCATAATGTACGAGAGATGGTAATATATTGTTTAATTCATTTTAATTCATGTTAAAGCTCTATTAATTGCTTATAATATTTCAGCAAAATCACATGAAATGTAAACATCAGTCGATGGTAGAGATTGTTCCGATGAAGAGTGAAGAAAATCCAACGACAGCGACCAAGTCCATTGTGCAACCAATTCCAATAGAGTTTGTGGAAGTAGATGTGAACCAGAATCTAACAAGAATTCATGCGGTAAAAGAGATCCAAACCCCGGCTAAGAAACAAAAAGGTAAACAGACTAAAGGGACACCCTTCGGCCAGACTAAACAAAATATAAATCTAACCAAGCGCGTTATATCTCGATTTGGACGATGTATCAGCGTTAAAACTCCAACAGACTACTAAGCCGAAGTTCGATGATTCCTATAAAATTCAGTATAGAATGTAAATACATATTTTTGTTTATTGCAGCTTGACTGCACTTTGAAATTCACTGCAAATAATATTACTGATTATGTACACTTGAATAATTTGAAGTTATTCATATAATTTTCATTAAATAATGGAACAATATAGGTTCTTGTTCTTAATTACATGTAGGACGGCGATTTTTATTATTTGATCAACGATTTGTTTTAACTGGTGCAAGCTTAGTTCACACATAGTGCCGTGGTTAGTTCTTCCGCTCTTGATTATGTGTGTTAGGGTTTTGAGCAACATATACAAAAAAAAAAAGGATTCAACTATCGGTGAAGCAAATTCGGCGAAAATCTTCAAGAGCTACGACTGCTACGTGTTTCAGAGGTAAACTTTTATAAAATCTCATTCTTTGTCGTTTTCATAGAACAGGTTTTTTGTTTACAGATTTCTTTCAAAAGTAGGTACCTACTAACACATTGCAACTGTACAAATGTCGGAGAAAATATTCGGAAGATTCCGAGTACCTACCTACCTATGTTGTTCCGTAACCGTTTTTATCATTTATGTTCGAAAAAAGCAGCTGAACCAAGGAAATACTTTATCCATGTTCCGCTGATGGATTTTGGGTATAGAAAGTCCAGATCTGATTATTGTTTGCTGCTTAGTAAACATTTTTCCTGATTTCATTTCATTCCACAACAATGTGTGCACTGTGAGAACTACCCAAGAAGTTAGCAGTTAAAAAAACCGGTAATCAGGATATGTGGTGGCTTCGCACTTCAATTTGCGCAGGCTCCATCATCTAACGATGCCTCTGCCTCGCATTAGAATTATTAGAAATGGTGTTATTTATTGAACTGTGGCTATAACTGGCCCTATCTCATTTTCATTTCATTTCAACTAAATTAATCACCTCAAATTATAGCAACGCCACCACAACTAGGTAAGAACGCTACTCCACGAATCTGCAAAACGAACCAATCTTGTGCTATCTGGCTCTATCCTATTCCAACTCAACGCCATCTACTGACGAGAAAACTCCGAATCGTTCCGCTGATACACAAAAACCGAAACAAAAAAAAGTAATTAATTTAAGAGTGACGAACGCAAAGTTGATTTTTTTCGTAGCCATAACACCACGACAGTGCACACAGAACGGTCAGCGGATCAAAGAAGCAAAGAGAAAACGCCTCCTACTTGTTGAAGGCGAGAGTTTTGTGTTATTGATGGAAAACCACTTGTATAGTAGTAGTAAATAGGCTGTCGTCTAATTTTATAACCGTTTCTTTAGTGTGTTCGCTACTTCGTTCGACTATTTGATTCTCTCGTCCAGTGTGTGATACGAAAAGAGAAAAGAAAATACTAAACAAATACACAAAATAGTGTTAAAATATCATACTTTGCGAAAAAAAATACGCTGTTTAATAATAGAATCGAAACGGAAAGGAAACTACACAAGCAAGTCGGTAGAAATTAGCTGGAATCTCCCTTTAGTATACGCCCCATTCAAGATAAACTCGCAGCTCGCACCGCATCAGGTAAGCACCAATTTTTCTTATTTATTTAATGAATAATTCTCGAAGTGCATACTTTTCTTTGCTTGCGATAAGAATGTAACGAAAAGTTTCTGGAGTAAGGCAAATTCCATAGCTGATTCAAGGTTACGACGACGACGACAACGACGACGATCCCCACTATTAAGTCATCGCCCATTGCTTCCATTTATTAGTGAACGATGAGCTAATGCTTGCCCCTCGAAACACAAATTCTCGCTTTAGAATGCATTAATGCGCATCGAGCAAGTGATTCATCTGACAAAGTGTCTGTGCGAGTGTCTTGTGTGCGCAACAAAGATAAGAAATCCGATTATAAACAAACCATAAATGGGACAGTATTGTGAAATGTTACCGCGTAGAGATAGCGTCGATTTTTGAAAATCCCCAATGAGCTGGACTGCGTATGCTTGGTTTTTATTGATTCCGAATTTTCTAAGGCATTAATTATGCATTCACCTGAAGGGAGAAGGAAGCGTAAGTGGCATGCGTTGCAGGCGCTCTTTGCGTTTAATAAAAAAAATCAATCAACTCCTCTCTCAGATCTGAAATTCAGCTAACAAGACTGTTCTAAAAATACGAATTCGTTGTTCGTTTCGAAATTTTATTGTGGATTTTGAATTTACTTTGATAGCACAACATCATAGTAGTGGTCGTAGTCTGACGGGAGAAAATAGGTTGAGAAGCTCAGAATTTATGCTCTCCCAAGTGATTAAAGCGATAATTATATTCCCCTGTTAATTTAACAAACCATGTTGCTCTGGTGAAAAATTTGAACGCTTACACTTAACAATTGTACGCCCAGGCGATTGTTTGTTGTCATCACGAGAGAACGGGTTACTTCCTCTGCTTCTCCTCCGCTTTGTTCTACTAACTGAGATATTCACCAAATTTGCATAAATATGTCGTTGACTGAAATTCTAATTCAAACATTTTTTGTGCGAACAGCGCCATCCAAACCCAACCAGATGTGAGTCGTCTTTGGGCGCGGTAAAAACGCCAATTTCAAATCCAAAGTTTGTCATACGAGAAATGAGTAGTGTGTTTGGTTTTTCATAAAAATAGATTTCTTGTGATTTTTATATCCCAGCGTTACCGTCTATAAATCGCGTAAATTTGGAGCAATGAAGATGATGTCAGTTAGTGAGTCGTCTTGATTTTTGTTGTATTTTTAATTGGCAATAATTGTTGGATAATTTTGGATATGATTGTTTCCCTCCAAAAATGATCAACCGGTTTTGGGAACAACAGACACAGACAGACACCTGATTGTTGATGCACACCATTTGGTGTCACCATTTCGTTCGATGGGAGGGCAAAAGTGAAAGCATGTTATTTACGCACTACAGCGCTATGACGGTGCTTATGATAAGTGGTGATTGATATAATCATTCGAATGCAAGAGAAAGAAAACTTTCGCGATATTTACTTTGCCGGTTACACCATGTGTTGAGTGATAGGTATGGTGTGCTAATAGGGTCATCTAAATGCAACCGCTGCTTATGGCTGATTAACGTTGCTGGTGGGATGTTTGAAAATTACCCACACAAGCAGGCGCTGATGTGAGTTGAATTTGATGGCATCACTGCTGAGATGTCTATCTCCTGCAAAGTTAAGTCTGTGCAAATTGCCACTGGCAAGTCATTCAACGTTTAATTTTGTAAGTATGCGATCACTCTGCATTGTTGTATTACAAAGGTCATTGGAATTAGTGTGCCATTAGAATATGACAGATACATTTATACAGCTTTATGATATTCATACCATTCCGATGGTGCGACCTCATTCCTATGTGTACCTTGCTTGCTGTGTATCGCGGTGTTAAACATTGATCTGCTTATGCCGCAAGCTTGCTAAACGTCTGTACTTGGTAAAGATCTGGCGCACATACAGGGCGGACTTGAAGCACTTTGCGCCTTAGTCTATAATCAAATGCTGGTGTGTCAATGAAGCAGACACGTTTTGTATAAAATTCAGAGGCAGCACTCATTTGTCAGGCTATTTTAGTTTGGAATGCAGAGCTGGGCCTTACTCTGTATTTCGTTCTGGAAGTGAACATTTTCGAAAAGGAATATTTTGTACTCTCTACTTCTAAAGTGGAAAGAAATGTACTACTTTCGGAATGACAATTTGTTTGCAATATACTGCGTCGGCATTCTGTTGTAAGGCGAAACGTTAAAACGTTTTCGTTTGCACGAAGAAATTTGCATGTGTAACATACGGCAAATCATCCGTGCGCACGAAAACGTTTGATCGTTTCGCCTTACAGAATCTGGCCCCTGTTCTTTATTAATTGTATTATTTTGTCCCTATCGTTGAGAGAACCTGCACTTATTCCACATCAAACTTTTACCAGAACAATAACCAACAGGAGTATGTTGTTCGACATTTTTTTATTAATAATTGCGAAGATTCAAACTCGTTACTTATGCACTTTCGACTTTCCTGAAACAAATACATTTTGTTTTTTTCGTATTCCTCTTAATATTTATTTCATTTCAGACTATACCATACATAAAGCAATATGACAGACCCAGGATTCCCCGGCAGGCATACGACCACAACTCAGGTCACTCAAACTTCAGTTTCACCGCAGATACGATATGATCCGTCATACGTTCGGACTGTTCCAGGCATCCTCAAAGTAGCCTGTATTGTAAGTTACCCTTAGTTACTGACTTGCTCAAATTAAAATTGTTTCAATTTTTAGGTGTTCAACTTCGTTGGTTTTATCTGTATACAATGCAGTGGGATTTACGTAACAAGTTCCCGTGGTAGCTACTTTAGTTCGATTGCCATGACCGGCTTCTGGTTTACCGGTATCATGCTGGGCTTATATTTGTTCCACGTGTGTGAAAAATTCTACAAAATTCCATGGCTCAGAATCGAATTGTACTTCTGTGTATTGTGGGCGATTTTGTACATTTTCGCCGCCTGCTTTGCTGCCACCTTCGGAGTTGAAGCCTACTCAGCTGCAGCAGTAAGTATTGCTTAGTCAAAACAATAAATAAACACGTTCTTAAACGGACAATTTTTGTTGTTGTTGTAGTTCTTTGGATTCTGTGCGATGTGCCTTTATGGATACGATGGGTTCTTGAAATTCAATGCAGTTCGTGCGGGTGAAATTGCCCAAGGCGTCCGAACTGTGGAACAACGCCAACAACAGACAACAATAACCATCGCCTAAAGTAACTTAAGCTTAAGCTAATTCGTAATCAATAGTCTTTTCATTTCATGTAACATTTAAAGAGGATATTTTGTGCAATTATTTACACTTAACAGATATATATTTTTTTTTCTACAAAAGCGATTTGTGCTTATTTGTTGCGTTCTACTTACGTACTTTAATTTTTCTCGGAAGGGACAACATGCTGAGTAAACTACTCTCGAAGTTTGACAAAAAAAAATTATTATCTATTACATTTATACACTGTAATAATATACAAACGTTTTTTATTGATTGTTATCGAAAAAGTTCAAATATTTTATAGCACAAGATGGAAACGAAACGAATAATACACGACTTTTATAATATTCACCACAAAACCTATCGGTTTCTGTTATATCAATGCATACAAGAACAAAATCCATAAATTTAACTTTGTACCACCAAAATATGGATGCCTTAAACAAGTTATATTAAATTATGTTTTACAGAAATGATGTTTTTTGGTTTAAGAGAAATTTAATGATGATTGTGTCTGTTTTTTTGGTAACGAAACACATTAACGCTCAGCGATAACGCACCCATAGAGTATGCAATGAATTTTCTGCAGCGCAATTTTCATAGGATGCGCTTTCGGTGTTGCATTTTGTTTGGTAGGTGCGGAAATAACAACTGACACTGGTTCTGTGAAAAAGTGAATCGAACAAATCGTTTTCACATTCGCCTTCCCGCATTGCTTTCATTTTTTCGATTCAAAATCTGATTTTCGTTCAATAAGTGAAAAGCTGTGGTGAATTCAATATCGCACAATGTGTTGTATGAAATTAGGCTCTCAATTTTCAAACTCTCACTAAAAACTTTCACTTGCAATTGGGCCCGTGAAAAGAAATTATTCTTATGAAAAATTTTGACGTTTGGTTTCACGTTTTCATAGAACGAGAATCGGTGCGGTGAAAGAGTGAAAATATTTTCGTTTCACTTTTTCACAGAACGAGAATCCACCCCTTTGGTTCTATGATTTGCAAGAATTTTTACTGGTTTCTTGCAGTTACCGTGCTGCACCAGAGGAAACATAAATCTCATCTAGCTTGTTGTGTGAACCATTAGAACAACTGCGAAAATAATAACAACTGTAACCCAAAATTTATAAAAAAAAACCTTTTTATTCAATGAATTAGAAAGTATGGTACTATGGTCACGTCTTCTACAATTCAGAATTCAAGAATTCAGTGACAAATCAATTAATTTCGTCCAAGGTCTTTGCCATCCACTCCGGTTCAGCGGCTGCTATTTTCTCAATAATCGAGTTCACTTGATAGCAAAGCGATTGAATTTGCTTATCCCACAGTGGTAGTACTTCACGATCTGCAAACCAGATAGACATTTAATTTCCGTAAATTCATCAATATTCAACTTACTCTCAAAATGCACAATTCCAGCGATCTGGTCAATGTGACCATTCATACGACCCTCCGTTATCATCTGACTGGCAATACTTTCGGCTTTGGCAGCGGGAATTTCCAGCAACGCACCAAGTTCTTCGAATGTGATGTTGTTGTAGAGTTTGCTAGCGGATAGAAGATTATGCTCAAAAACGGCTCGATCTAAGATTGACGAACCATCTGAGAGTAAATAGACAATATAACCAACAAAACGCAGACAGGGTGGAACATACCTAAGGTGCTTGCTTTTTGGTGCAACTGCAGAAGAGCTTCGAATTCCTGCAACTCTGAGCGACGAATGATACGGTCCAAGTACATTTTCTCCAAAATTGAATAAGCTGGCAGTTGCTGGCAGCGCTCGTCTTTGAATAGCGTTGCCAACATGCGTGACCTCTGCTGTCCAGCTGATGCCAGTACAGTGCAGATGAGAGCCTTTTTAAGAGCAGTCATACGTTCTCCATCGTCGACTATGGTACGATATGAAAGTTCATTGTAACGCTGAGCTGCTTCGATGAATTTTCTGCAAGGAATCATATAAACCACAGTTTTCTTTGAAGCCACAGGCAAAGCTTACCGTCTGTAATCGAGAACGCGTGCATAGCACACTTTATACAACACCTGTAGTTCTTCGCTGCGTGTATCTGCCTGCAGAAGGGATGCGCGATTGATAAATGCCTCCGCTTGGACTGGGTCATCGTCCTCCAAGTAGAGACGGGCAATTTTCAAGTATGTCTCCAATTTATAGTCCACACTATACTGCCTAAGAGAAGAAACCATATGTTCAATTGATCCGAAAACAGCTTATTTGGGCTTACTTTTGTCCGGTTTCCAATGGGATTCCAACCAAAACGTTTGCTGCCTCACGCCAATTTTGATTGCGCTCATAAATGTCGGCCAAATGTTGGCGAATTCCAGCAACTTGCTCTTCAAACGAAATCACTCTCGGTTGTACTTTATCCAGAGTGAAATGCGACACAACTTTCGAGACATCATCGTTCAGTTTAGAAAGCTGAACACCAACATCGGTGAGAATTTGTCGGGAGATTACGAGACTTACGTGTTCGTTCACAACTATTGAAAAGCAGTTGTGTGGTTTTATTATTAAAAAATTATGAATATGCACTTACTAGCTTCAACAAAAAGCTTAAGAGTATCAATAAGCTCAGACCCGGTGTTTGTAAGGAGCAGTTCTAGTAGCTGCCGGTACCTGAAATTGGTAATTGATGTTGAGGGGGCCGAAGAAAAATTTTATTTTCAAAGATATTTGTACCTATCTGCTTGTTCTTTGTGTGTGCCCGAGAAATTTGTTAGTGCCACTAGCTGGGAACGCAAATTACTGGCAGTTAAAACCATTTTTAAGCGACTAAATTAAATATTATTTTGCGTATTTGTTAGGAAATGCTTTTTTTTTTTCGCAAACGTTCTTTGTTTTTAGTAGCTGAGTTTGTGTCAAACTGACGTTTTTGAACAATGTAATAGATTATAGAAATTGATTATTTGGAAACTGGAATAGTTTTTATTTGAGTGAGATTTGAGTTCATTTTGGGCAAGTTCGAGTGGCAATTTGAAAAATAGAATGAAGTCGCAAATAAACCAACAGAACTCATGTAATTGTATTTCAGAAATTTCACTTCCATTGTCTGGCTTCAGTGAATTATAAACCTTGTAAGCCTCATGTCGTTTTCCTATGGTTTCACTCGGGGATCCACTCATTCTGTAGTCCAATGGAACAAGAAAACTGCTTCTGATTGAATCCACAAGAGTATTGGTGAAATGTCAAAAAACTTGTATAAAATACACAAACTACACTTGTGTGAGTGCTTCTTGAGTCGATTCTGTTCTGACTTCAAATCCAGAAGCGAAATTCTCTCCTCAGAATCACCAGACGAGTATTTTTTGTGCCAATGGAACGGTTTCAGAAGTGATTTTTTCGATTCCGGAGTCCGGAATCTCCCGGACGCTTCTTTTTGCTCAATGGAAAACGACATAATTGTCTTTCAGAAATTTCATCTCCATTGTATGTCTTCAGCGAATTATAAAAATTATAAACCTTATTTGATATATTCCGCAATGTCATTTCACAAGATGGGAAATTCGAATTGACTAATGAAACACTTTTAATAATCTTCACAGTGAACTGTCCTTGTATACCTGTCGTAATAAATTCCTAGCGATAACGATTTTTAAGAATCAACAACTTGAGACACAACAACAACACTGACAACAACTTCATTTCATCACTCGCAAACAAAACAGCCGCCCTCTATAACAAATCTGCTGCAAATTTTATTACAATTCCAGAACATCAACACAGCTGTTGATTTTTCAATGTCATAACTGACATTACAAAAATTTATTTTTATAATATTTTGTACGGAAGTAAAACGCAAATTTTAAGAAATGTTCTCCCGCTGCGTTGATTGGTAAAGTCTTATCCATAATATCCGCTAAATAGACACAAAATTAGTTTATTTGTAGCCTAAAGAAGAAGGCCTTTCGCTTATATTCGCTGGGGCTGCAAAATCCAAACATACGGAATATAAGCACTGCAGAGATTGCCACAGCTTTACGTCCGTTTTATTTTGCTGTTCATCCTGATCTGTTTGGTCGACATCCGGAACAGAGAGTAAGTCTATCGCTGCCAGACGAACTGACTATTTGAATTTGTACCCCATGAAAATAGACAGTTAACGAGGAGTCCTTAAAACATTTGAGTGCGCATTTAGAGGCTATGAAACAACGAAGATTGTCCCATAATGTTCCGAACGTCTTGAGATTCTACATCAGAGATACAGATGCTGACAAAAGAGGTATAAACGGGTTTAAATTATTTCATCAAAAGTATTATTTTGGCCAATTTATTTACAGATTCTTTCAAATTGATAAAAGTATCATTGGGAAATGCACAAGAACTGAAATCCGTAATCAAGAACATTTTAGAATCGTGTAATCTATCGACAGAGTACATTGAAGCCATCAAATCGGTAACGAATAGTAGTACGTATTCAGTTGCATCCGCCTACAGCAGTTACAACTCGAAATCAGCACCGTTTGGTGATATAAACTATGGCTCGGAGTTTAATAATTTTGAATTCACATTTCGTGAGAAAAAACAAAACAATCGAAAGGATTTAAGGTAAGTTTCAATTGTATGCATACCGTCTTTCCACATGCATTGAACTCTGCTGCGATTAATATTCTGTAGTTTAAAAAATAATAATCGAACATCTCACTGCTTTATTGCAGAAGCTGGTTGAAAAGCAACATTAATCTGGCGCTCTCCCGCAGTGAAGATCTAGAGGACCTCAAGGAAGAAGTTTCAAAATTGCAGAAGTCACTTGCCGAACGTTTAATGTTAAAAGAGGTTCGCTATGACTGTGGTTGGAACTACGAACACTATCGCGGTTGTCTAAAGACGCTAGAACGCTTAGCAAATATGCACACGAAACATGTTGATGTTCTTAAAGGTTTGGCTTCATTCAATATGCTTCACTTGTTTCACATAAAAATATTGCTTTGTATTTTAAAGGACGAATCGTTGTGTTTGCTCCATTTACTGGTGTAAGTCTTGAAGGTCATGTCATGCTGTTCACTGGAGATGTACTCAATAATTGGCTAGATGTGGGTTACAAATGATTTCCAATAGATTTTCCCTTTTTAAATAACGTATTCAATTTGTAGTTTATAAAGAATATAAAAAAGCATGATAGCTTCTTGGAGAAAGTGCCTAATTATGAGGTGGCATTATCACAGGTCCTTCGCAACATAAAAATTGGCAGACGCAAATTCATGCCAAAACAACAAGCGGTCGATTATGCTGGACACTTGACCAAAGTAACAACGACTCTGCTGGATTTTTTGACATTGCACAAGTTTCCGAAGTCGTGGCCACAGGATTTGTCAAATTTTGAGATTGTAATCGAGTCGTAAGTACAAAGCTGCTGTAGATACAATAAATTGTTAAAATTGTATTTATTTTTTAGTGAATCAGGGCCTCTGATGGTGAATCCAACTGGGCAGCTGATTGCTCCTTCCACGTGCCCTGGTACGATTCTAGTCGATTTCATTTCAAACCACCTTGAAGAAGCTAAACAGAAATCGGAACAGTACAACAAGTAAGTCGCTGCAATATTTTGTTCCCTTAAGTAATTTAAAACTTTCTATTCACCAGGCACAAACACATTGAAAGGGAGCTCCACCAACGTTGCATCGATAAATTGCACTTGAAATCTCTCACAAAGGATGATTCCGTAACTCCAGACAAAATGATTCAAACACTTGACAAGTTGCTGCTGACAAACGTGGAATATTTGGAGAATATTCATTTGAATGTAACGAATTACTACTCAGTTCTAACAGATGGGACCGTATGCATTCCATGGGATTTCTCAGTGGACTAGTAATAATTTAAATACAAAATCAAAAGTCCAATCTTGTTCGAATTTTTGTTACGACAAAATGTGATAAGTGATGTCAATAAATTATTGTTAAAGATTGTATATAGGTTCCTACGCCTACATTACTAGATGCTAGTTGGACTTGTACTTCCAATCGAGTCCATACATGTTTTATTAGAACAAATTGTTTAAATATTTATATTTTATAGTGTAATGTTCAATAAATGTATAGTCTCATAAAATGTAATGTTTTACTCAAAAAGTACAGGGTGATTCAAACTATTCCGTTTCAATGTTGGTAATCAGTTGGTAATGATAGACTCTTGAAAGAAATATTTATGCTGCTGAAGTATGTAGTAGGTACCAACCCAGTTCTTGCAACAACAATAAAATCTCTCCCCCTTTATTAATGTCTTCGATTCATAGTAGCAAAATCAGGTATGATGATGATGAGAGCCTTCTACAAACAAACTATTCTCTTTTGTCGTTTTCCAATAGAACAAGAAAACTGCTTTCTGATCTGATTGAATCCACAAGAGTATTGGTGAAATGCCAAAAAATAATCTACGGCAGCCTTCAGTTGACTTGTATAAAATACACAAACTACACTTGTGTGAGTGCTTCTTGAGTGGATTCTGACTTCTTCAAATCCAGAAGCGAAATTCTCTCCTCAGAATCACCAGAAAGGTATTTTTTGTGCCAATGGAACGGTTTCAGAAGTGATTTTTTCGATTCCGGAGTCCAGACTCTCCCGGACGCTTCTTTTTGCCCAATGGAAAACGTCTTGAGAAGGTTTACGCTGAAGAAAATGGAACTGACAGTTTTTTTATCTGTCAAAATTTCGAATTTTTGGCACAAAAAATGGTACCTATCGCAGTCATTCCTTTGGCCGTTTACGATTTTCGCATTTGGTAATATTCTTCGTTGTTTTTTTTTTATACAAATCTACAAAAAATAAGGTCACAATCGTATTTCATTCGATTTTAGTTCCACCGGAAGATTTGAGATTTTACTCTTATTGAGAAATGAAACATTTTAAACAAAAGTTACATCTATCACAACCCCGCGCTTATGTGTTAAGGCTTTGTGTTTTATTGCAGATAAAGGGGCGGCTATAAGCCAAATTTTAATATGCTACAAGAGCGATACACACATATTTTAAAAGAATTCACATGAACACACCAATCCTCGCTTACCAATAATTGTCAATTGTTATTTTTAAGTCAAAATTTATATAAAAAAAAATAAATTGATTTGTATGCGATGTTATGATTGTGAACCATAAGCGAAAATCCAATTTATATAGGTAACAACATATGAAACGTAAATGACCTCATTTCTTCAAGTTGGATTCAACATTCAAGACAAGTTTAACCATTCTTTGATTTCGACATTTCACTTCGAGCCCGTCAATTGAGCTTATGAATTCGTTTCTGCAATAAATGAGTACTAAAATTCATCTACTCTCTTCTTCAAACCTAGAACCATCATCTTATTAGTTAATAAACAAACAAAAGCCCTAATAATTAAATAACATTTACATTTTTACATTTCCTTACATTTTTAAATCACCCGCCAATTAATATAATTTCAACTTCTCTCATCCGCCGTATTTTAGTTGTCGCTACAATCACTAAAAACCAACCAACACCAAACCATTTCAGAAGCAAATCGAGTATTTCCCACTTACACATCTGCCCATCACTGTCCAAACACAAAAACACCCTGCATGTATGCGTACAGAATTTTCCTATCCTCTCCATTTCCATGTCATTTAGCTGTTGGCATTCGAGAAAGAAAGAAATAAAGCAAAAGTGTGAACGAAGGCGACATATTTATTGTAAAAAAAAAGATAAAAACGCTAAAAAAAAGGAAAGCGCATTTTCAAGAGATAAAAGTTGAATTTATAAAAAATCTATACAATATTGGCGAAAGAAATCCAAGGTAAATATCTCAAAAGATGTGATTAAAACTTTTTCCCATGGAAAATTGCTCAAAAAACGTCGAATCTTGCATTTCATTTGCAAACTGCGATTCTTTTCCGAGTGTGGTGGAACGAAAAAAAAAAAATTAATTTTTTGTGCTAAATTTTGTGTAGTAAGTTTTTTTTTCCAATTTCGACGATCGTTTGATTGCTGAAAATTCCCCAGTGAAAATTGTTTTTATTTAAATCAATCATATAAGTAGGAAACATGAATACTGTTGCTCTTGGCTAAAACCAAAGACTTTCGATGGTTCCTCCTGTGCCCAGTACCTATATCGGGGGAACGAAACACGAACGCAAAAAGTCGAGAGAACATTTTGTAGAAATTCTTGTTTCTTCTTTTCGCAGCGGTTCTTGGGTTATTTTTTTTTTTTTTGTTTTCTGCATTGTGGCTAAAAAAGGTTTTTTTAAATTAAAACTACCTAGTGCTCCAAATGAAGTACCGTTTATTTTCGGTTTAATCTGCCCTTTACATGTTTTATTCTCAAGATGCTGTTGTTTGCCTGCAAAGCCGTAAAAGTTGGTCGAGGACAACGGAGAGTAAAATGGAGGAGTTCCATCTTCATTGTTATGTGTCGTACAGTTATTCGGAAGAAAACGATTCGCATCGCCTGTTTCGGTAGGTAGCTTGTAGTCTTGTGAAAACTTTGGGAGGATCCTTGAGAAAGTTCTGTTATGCTGGTAGTCTATGTATGAAGACGGCAAAGATTCTGCTCAGTGAAAGTTGCATGTTGCGCATGGTGCGAGCGCCTACAAAAACAAAGGGGTGGCGGAGATGTCGGCGATTTGAAAATTTGACGCGTTGGTCTTTTTTTTTTCTTTTCTTTCTTATTTTTTGATGGTGGCTGAGGATGATGAGTGGTGACGATGACGAGTCAAAGTGCTTGGCGGTAAAATGGGGTTATGTCGGATTTTTGCTCGCATAGATTTTTATGTAGATAGGCTTATTTGTTGGAAGCGGGGATAAGATGGTTATAGGTTTTGCTCTACCTTTATTTGGTGTTGCTAAGAATGAGACAGCGCTTCATAGCCCGATATTTTGTGCCCTAAAGTACATAATTACGGAAAGTATGCGAATTGGGAGTATAGGTGCGAAAAGCGTTTGGTTTTAAATTGCCTATTTGTTACTTACCTATTGCGACTTCGAGAATTAAAATATATTTAGGGAGTTCATATTGCGACAGTCACTGCATAATCTTAATTCATTTTTGAGGCAACATAATCTTGTAGGGTTTATTAGCCTGTTCACATGTATACCTACCAACTAACTGCATATTTTTGAATCAAATAACAACTCTATACTTATAACAACAATGTCAAGTTATTTTTTTTTTCGCATTTTATACTTACATCCTACATGGAGATTGTACGCCATAAAATTTTCTTCAGGAACATTTGAACATTAAGGCCCGTTTGCTGATACTACTCATAGCGATTTAAGTTCTACTTAAATACCTTATGGGCTACTTTTTCCATGTCATAAACTGTCACATAAGATTTTAAGTGGAACTTAAATCGCTATGAGTAGTATCAGCAAACGGGCCTAAGACATTAGGTATTGGGACTGTTTATTTTTTAGGAATCCTTGCTCTCGCTTTTGAGCTGCAGATTGTTAGTAGGTATGTCTTTAGTAGCTGCGTACCTTTGTTTCGCAGGTCTTTTTAATTGACACATTTCGGGCAAATATCAGAGTGGATAACTGTCCGTTCATTTGTTTTAAGAGTGAATACGATTGTTATGAATAGCGGTCGGTAATTTGTGTGCATTTAATATTAAAATAACCCGTGGTCGCTAAGTTTAACTTGAACTTTGCCATGTTAAATCGGTGTGTTCGTGGCGGCGTAATACTCAAAGTTGTAACTGAAAAGTCGTAGATTCAACTTTGTGTTAGTTCTAAATTCATTCGGACACCTTATAAATGTTCACTAGGAAACTGGAAGGAAATTGTGTTTGCCAGCCATTTCTATTGTCCGCTGCACGCACTGTTCTAGAAAAATCTTAGCTTCACGGTTACTATTCTAACCCTACCTACTCTTCGGCTTCAACTAGCTTTTGCCAATTTTGTATTGTTCCTGGAAAATTTAGAAGCTCACCACTTCATCGATGATGCTTCATAAATGCCCATTCCCGGTAGAAACCACTGCTTAGAGAAAGTATGCATTTCACAAAAGCTAACAACTACAGCAAGGTTAGGTATGTGGGTTGGTAGAGCAGGGTAGACCCTACTATACCACACTTAGATCCTTGTGGACCCATTGTGATACCCTTTTTGGGGGTTAACCGTCGGTGTTGTTGATGGTCAGCTTGTGTTAGCCTTGTTGTATTTACCCGATGCCGTCCAGCCATCCTGATGCCCTCAAAAACCTGTAAAGATCAGAAAGTGTAACATCAGAAAGTTCTCGTAAGTCATGGAAGTAGAAGCTTCCAAGTGTTCTGTTCCTCAAGTGGCAGAGGCTCGGGCAGTGACAGAGGAAGTGAGGTGTGTCCTCATGGACCTCTTCGTCTCCGCAACCTCTACATATATCGTCATCCTTGAGATTTAGTTTCATCATGTGATTTCTTAAGAAGTTATGACCCGTTAGAGCCCCTACCAGCTTATGTCGTTTTCCATTGGTTTCACTCCGGGATCCACTCATTCTGTAGTCCAATGGAACAAGAAAACTGCTTCTGATTGAATCCACAAGAGTATTGGTGAAATGCCAAAAAATAATCTACGGCAGCCGTCAGTTGACTTGTATAAAATACACAAACTACACTTGTGTGAGTGCTTCTTGAGTGGATTCTGACTTCAAATCCAGAAGCGAAATTCTCTCCTCAGAATCACCAGAAGAGTATTTTTTGTGCCAATGGAACGGTTTCAGAAGTGATTTTTTCGATTCCGGACTCTCCCGGACGCTTCTTTTTGCCCAATGGAAAACGACATTAGACAGCGATGGCCTGTCAAACTGTAGAAGTTTGAATGTTCGGCCTTTGTCATATGCTGGCCATAGCTTCCGAGATACTTCACAGGTAGTTAGTGCTTTCCACCTGTTATTGGTTTTCATACGAATCTTGTTCTCCACTCGTTCTCTGAAATTACATAGTGGAGGCTTGATCGACTGTAGTGCTCTATCATTATCCATTGCGGATCCCTTTCTCGCCAGTTCATCAGCTATCTCATTGCCGGCTTTGTCACTGTGTCCAGGGACCCAGCAGAGATTCGTGGAGTGCTGTGAGCAAAGAACCTTGAGCTCTTCGCGACAGCGGTGAACTAGCTTCGATTTAATTTCTATAGCAGAAATTGCTTTTATAGCCGCCTGGCTATCAATGAAAATGGTAATATCTTTACGTGGTATTGCCAACAATGACACCATTGGGGCCGCTTCCGCGATTGCCAGAATCTCTGCTTGGAAGACAGCAGTTTATGTGCAGTTCCTCACAGAATATACCGGCACCGGTTCCACAGTCCATCTTTGATCCATCTGTATAGATGGATACCGATTTCCGCTTTGTGGGTTCATCTGTTCTCCATTCATCTCTGCTCGGAAAGGAGTAGGTGAATGGTCTATCAAAGTTCAGATGGGGAGACATGTAGTCGGAAGTGACATCATTCCCAACGTTTTTTTCTCTAGAATTTTTGCGTGCCCAAAATTGCATGATTTCCATGTATTAGTTTGACTAATCCTCAAGGCACTTTTGGTAGCAGATTCTTCCATGTATAGGTCCAGAGGAGTTAGATTGAGAATTGCCTCCAAACCTGCTGTGGGTGTAGTTCTCATTGCGCTAGTTGTTCCTATACACGCTAGTCCAATAAATGCGCGTCTCCAGGTATATGACTTGAAAACATTGCTACCTGTGAGGTACGTGCTATAAGTAAAATTTGGAAACTAATTACCTTCTTCTGAGTATTGATTTGCGAAGACGGATTTTTATTAGGTACACATACTCGGAAAAGGGTTTTTTCTTTTTTGCCGCTGATCGAAAATATTGTTATGCTAATTACAAGTCCTTCCTCGAAAGAATATTATACAATATTCAGGGGTAAGATTCTATATGACGAAGCGTTGAAACGTTTTCGTGTGCACGAAGAAATTTGCTTGTGTAAGATAGGGCAAATCATTCCTGCTCACGAAAACGTGTGTTCGTTTCGCCTGACAGAATCTGACCCCAGTTTATTTGTAGTTTAAATCCTTCACAGGTGCATAACGAAAACACCTGGCTTCCTTTTTCATGTCGTTATAATATTCGAATATGCATTTTACAGAAATGTTGACAGTACTTTCCATTATCTCATCAATTAGATTCTGCTGTCCGTATACAGAGAATTAGTAGAACCTTTAGGATATATGTATTAGTATGCTATGGTAACTTTTTCTCCTTTGACTTAACTAAGTGGAATCCTTACCATTCACAGGTGGAATTCACTTTTCTTAGATCTATCAGAACTCTTGCGGAATGTTAGTTTTATTTGTTTCTAACTGGTTTTCTCGTGACGCTGCTGGTAAGAAATACGAGTAGGCTCGAAAATGCATTCTATTTCGCAGGTCACAGTTTAAATATTACACCTCCTCTTCTAATGCTCACATCTAGGTTAGGTTAGGTATGTCAGTTGGTAGAGCAGGGTAGATCCTACTATACCACACTTAAGGACTATTCACATAACGAATAAAGCATTCGTTCGAACTTAACCTCAAACTCAAAATGTTATAAAGACAAATAATGGCGACTGTCATTGGATTCGCGGGTTTCTGCGACCAAATTAAATATATCATGTGAATGGACTGTCAAAACTTGCGAATATTCGTTCGTTCGTAGGTAGTTGGTCGCTCTCATGTGAATGATCCTTTAGGTCCTTGTGGACCCATTGTGATACCCTTTTTTGGGGTTAACCGTCGGTGTTGTTGATGGTCAATCTTGTGTCATCCTTCTTGTATTTACCCGATGCCGTCCAGCCATCCTGATGCCCTCAAAAACCTGTAAAGATCAGAAAGTGTAACATCAGAAAGTTCTCGTAAGTCATGGAAGTAGAAGCTTCCAAGTGTTCTGTTCCTCAAGTGACAGAGGCTCGGGCAGTGACAGAGAAAGTGAGGTGTGTCCTCATGGACCTCTTCGTCTCCGCAACCTTTACATATATTGTCATCCTTGAGATTTAGTTTCATCATGTGATTTCATAAGAAGTTATGACCCGTTAGAGCCCCTACCAGCTTAGACAGCGATGGCCTGTCAAACTGTAGAAGTTTGAATGTTCGGCCTTTGTCATATGCTGGCCATAGCTTCCGAGATACTTCACAGGTAGTTAGTGCTTTCCACCTGTTATTGGTTTTCATACGAATCTTGTTCTCCACTCGTTCTCTGAAATTACATAGTGGAGGCTTGATCGACTGTAGTGCTCTATCATTATCCATTGCGGACCCCTTTCTCGCCAGTTCATCAGCTATCTCATTGCCGGCTTTGTCACTGTGTCCAGGGACCCAGCAGAGATTCGTGGAGTGCTGTGAGCAAAGAACCTTGAGCTCTTCGCGACAGCGGTGAACTAGCTTCGATTTAATTTCTATAGCAGAAATTGCTTTTATAGCCGCCTGGCTATCAATGAAAATGGTAATATCTTTAGGTGGTATTGCCAACAATGACACCCTTCGGGCCGCTTCCGCGATTGCCAGAATCTCTGCTTGGAAGACACTACTGCTATCAGGAAGCCTGATGGAGCAGTGTATGTTCAATTCCTCACAGAATATACCGGCACCGGTTCCACAGTCCATCTTTGATCCATCTGTATAGATGGATACCGCTTTGTGGGTTCATCTGTTCTCCATTCATCTCTGCTCGGAAAGGAGTAGGTGAATGGTCTATCAAAGTTCAGATGGTTAGACATGTAGTCGAAAGTGACATCATTCCCAACGTTTTTCTCTAGAATTTGTGCGTGCCCAAAATTGCATGATTTCCATGTATTAGTTTGACTAATCCTCAAGGCATCTTTGTCATTGCCTTGAGATTGGTCGCCTTGCCCGCGGCTTGCCACCAGACTACGCTGCCATATGTGAGTATTGGCCGCACGATTGCCGTGTACATCCACAGGAATGTTTTGGGGTTTGGTCCCCACCTCCTGCCAAAGATGCGGTTACATGCGTAGAAAGCGTTAGCTGCTTTCTTCACTCTTTCATTGACATTCGGCTTCCAATTAAGTTTCCTATCGAGGATCATACCCAGGTATTTCGCCCTATCCGTCACCATTAGAGGTATTCCCTCAAGAGTTGGTGGCTGGAATTGTGGTATTATTCTTTTGTTAGTAAAAAGGACAAGATCGGTTTGTTGTGGGTTGACGCCAAGGCCGCATTGCTTTGTCCACGTACTAAGTGTTCTTAGTGAATTCCCTAGGAGGTCACTTATGGTTTGTAAGAATTTGCCTTTTGCAGCAAACTAACATACATGCTAAACTAACGTTCCCACTCTGTGCAGAAAGTAGCCGAGGCTCCGCCGTTTCATAGCATTTATATTAATAGTTCTTTATGCGGGGTTTCTTTTTCGTGAACATTCTCCGTTTACATTTCGAAAGCTTGAATTCTTATCAATTTTTCGCATTCCTCTTAATACTCCAAATGTTACATTGTGTTTTGTTATAGGTACCTATACTTTAAGCGTTTGATTTCATATATTCGAGAGGAATTCATTTAGAGGTTAAACAATTTCTTTGGAATCCCGTCAGAACTCAATTTTTTTACCTTTCTTTGTCGGAAATGACCGCAACGCCTTCCGTTGCTGTATCTGTGCATTCAATTATGCCCTGGAATAGCTTCCAAATCGCAAGTCCCACACAATTTTTCAATGCTGAATCAATCCCAAACAAACCGCCCTTATCAGGGTTTCTATTGTGCTGCCGCTGTTTGTGTGCCCCTTTTGCATTATGAACTCTATATGCTTCCACTTGCTATATAAATTGCGATCTAACAAATTGTTTTTCTCGTTACTTTCAGATCAAAAATAACATCTTTCCGTGAATAGTTGAAAAAAAAAGCAAAAGATTATTCATATCCTCGTAAGTTTACATTCTTCCATAGCTGGAGCGATACAATCTGTGCTATTAAAACAAAGTACCTACAGTGCTACTACTTAAAAAAAAAAAATAATCTCTAACAAAATAATGTAGAAGTACAAAATGATTTGCTCAGTCACTGTGTGCAAACTAACTAACAAATGTCATATACATGAATTTCTACTTTTCTTTGTTAAATTTTTGTAGAATTTGCTGTCAATCAAAAAGTTAAACCAATTTTACTCACACAAATTTTTATTTACTTTTTTTTCTCCCCTCTCCCCACCATTTAAGTGAAGAAATTGCGTTTTTTTTTTTTCCAGGAAAAAAGAAAAACAAACAAAAACTACTTGTGATACAATAAAAAACAATTTAAATATTAAAAAAAAAAAAAAAAACAAAATCGTGAATGTGTTTTAAAAATACAAAAAACTAAAACATTTTAAAACAAACTAGAAAACTATTTGAACACATAATATAATGACAAGTGCATTATAAAGTCTTCAATTTATCGTTTTTATATTAAAAAG
This sequence comes from Cheilosia vernalis, assembly GCA_949126925.1. Lineage (NCBI taxonomy): Eukaryota > Metazoa > Arthropoda > Insecta > Diptera > Syrphidae > Cheilosia > Cheilosia vernalis. Next base: position 14,503,025 of record OX421362.1, read on the forward strand.
GGTGAATTGTGTTAAGTAAATGAATAAACATAAACAACAAACTATATATATTAAAACAGAGGCAGTCTAAGTGAGCGATTTTAATATTTATATAAGTATATTTTGTATAGAAAGTAACAAAGAAATAATTAAAAGAAACCACAACAAAAAATATAAAAAACCAACAATATTTTATGTTCTTGAATGTAAGCAACTAAAAAAAGAGTAAACAATATAAAATAAAACACACAACAACAAAACAAAACTCTATAAAACATCGGTCAGTAACCGAACAAACTAAAACAACAACAAAACTCCAATTAAGCAAATAAAATAATAAATCATTAGCGCGGTTTTTTCCGACTCGACGAAAACAGAAAACAAGGTAGATCGAGCGAGCGAGCGAGAGAAACAAATTCGCGGTGAAGTTGAAGAAGCTTTTCATTTTTGTGAAAACAACATAGCAAATAAGTTTATACAAGATGATGACAGAAATTACTGCGGCCAATCACCTGAATAACATTGGCACGCCGAAAAGGTATTGTTGTTGTAAATTTGAGCTTAAATTTTATCGAATTTCAAATTGGATTTTGTTTTGCTTTAGCATGGGCAACGAGAAGGCTCTTGTTACGACGTCTCTCAGCGATGACATGGGTTGGAAGGCCAAACTAAAAATCCCGCCAAAGGATAATAGGATTAAGACAAGTGTAAGTACAGCAAACTCTTTATTAAACCTGTCGAGGTACGTGCGTCTAGTCGGGGCAAACAATACTTGATGCATTAGTTGTAATAGAACTTTTAAGGATCATTCACATGAGAGCGACCAACTACCTACGAACGAACGAATATTCGCAAGTTTTGACAGTCCATTCACATGATACATTTAATTTGGTCGCAGAAACCCGCGAATCCAATGACAGTCGCCGTTATTTGTCTCTATAACATTTTGAGTTTGAGGTTAAGTTCGAACGAATGTTTGTGGAACGCGAATTGAATGATGTGGATTGTGAATAAACTTTGACAATTCGCGCCAAGGGTGTATTCGTTCGCGGCAAAAAGTTTGCAATTCGAAATTTCGTTATTTAAACTGTTTATTATGTTTTCATGTTTTCTTAATACATTTTGATGGGATAATTAACTATCCTCCTCTTGGAATAGTAAAATGTACAATTTTCTGTTCCTAAATGCATCAAAAGTGGTTTGTTCGCATTTCAGCAATTCGTTCGCTCGCTCTCATGTGAATAGTCCTTTACAGTTTGTTGCAAACATCAAGGGCCAACTAGTTTCCATTTCTTTTCCGTTCAGCGATAGATGAGTTAAGAGACCATGATTTTATTTCACATAAAACTTCACATAATGAAAGCTGTTTTGTTGGTAGTTTGTGGCCTTCCCACATCCCGCGAAATCTTGTGATTTCTAGTAACATGCCTTTCGCATTTGCCGTGACACTTGCATGCTCCATTAAACTCCAAGTCAACTATCTCAAATTTCACTATGCTCACTAAATTTTTTTTTAGGATGTCACCGACACTCGGGGCAATGAATTCGAGGAGTTTTGTTTGAAACGTCAACTCCTGATGGGTATATTCGAAAAGGGATGGGAGAAACCATCGCCCATTCAAGAAGCGGCAATTCCCATCGCCCTCAGTGGGAAGGACGTACTGGCCCGAGCAAAGAACGGTACTGGTAAAACTGGTGCGTACTGTATTCCCGTGCTGGAACAAATCGATCCCTCCAAGGACATCATCCAGGCCCTTGTTATTGTGCCCACGAGAGAGCTGGCCCTGCAGACTTCACAAATTTGCATTGAATTGGCAAAACATTTAGATATTAGAGTTATGGTGACAACTGGTGGTACCAATTTGAAAGATGACATCTTGCGAATTTACCAAAAGGGTAAGAGTCTAGAAATAGAACTGAAAACTTTTTTACATTACACAATAACTATAAAACAAAAAAAAAAAATATGTGCCCTTATTTGAACAGTACAACTTATTATTGCGACACCCGGTCGTATTTTGGACTTAATGGATAAAAAGGTGGCCGATATGTCACACTGTAGGATTCTCGTGCTGGACGAGGCGGATAAACTTTTATCACTAGATTTTCAAGGCATGCTGGACCATGTTATTATGAAACTGCCGAAAGATCCACAAATTCTGCTATTTTCGGCCACATTCCCGCTTAGTGTAAAGAACTTTATGGAGAATCATTTACGAGAGCCCTACGAGATCAATCTTATGGAGGAATTAACACTTAAAGGTGTTACGCAATACTATGCATTCGTGCAGGAACGACAGAAGGTTCACTGCTTGAATACGTTATTCTCGAAATTGCAGATCAATCAGTCGATTATATTCTGTAATTCGACGCAGCGTGTCGAATTGCTTGCGAAGAAGATCACTGAGTTGGGATACTGCTGTTACTATATACACGCCAAGATGGCACAAGCGCACAGGAATCGCGTTTTCCATGATTTTCGACAGGGGCTTTGCAGAAATCTAGTCTGCTCGGATTTGTTTACACGTGGTATTGATGTACAGGCTGTGAACGTTGTTATAAACTTTGATTTTCCACGAATGGCTGAGACGTATTTGCATCGTATTGGTCGCTCTGGACGTTTTGGACACTTGGGTGAGAACAATTTTCTTTTATTTAACATGGTACCTATTCTAGTTTGTAAGGAAATAGCGCATTTTGTTTGCGGTTGGTCTGTTTGTCAGGCAATTTGGGTATATTCTGTTTTGGAAATTATGGAATACAACGACGAGGATGGCAACCGCAATGTATTCTTTGCAAAAGTTTCTTGGCTCTACCGTTTTCCTTTAAACAACACACCGATTAAACGCGAATGACAACAGAAATAAATATCATTGGGCCTTACTAATAATCGTTTTTAACCTTCACACTAAATGTTTCCTAGGTCACAATATGCAATTTTGTATGGAAATTTTCGCCATTGTGAGCTCGACAAATTTAGCCTGGGCACTAAAAATGATTATATTAGTACCGCGGAGAGTGTTTTCTGCTTCAATTTAAAGTGTTTGAGTAAAGAAACTCATTTATTCGTTGGCGTATTTTTAATTACTTGATAAAATTTTATTATTTTTTGTTTCTTTGATAAATTTCTTTGTTTCTTTGATAAATTTCACAAACTTTACACCTATCCACCAACAGGTATTGCCATCAACCTCATCACCTATGAAGATCGTTTCGACTTACATCGCATCGAGAAAGAGCTCGGCACTGAGATCAAACCAATTCCGAAGGTTATCGATCCAGCTCTCTACGTTGCCAATGCGCTGACTACCGGAAATGGCAACGATCTAAATAACTCGACCAACGAAGAAGGAAACGTGAGCAAGTGAAACGAAATAAACACCGATTTATAGCAGCACATGAATCATTATTATTATAATAATAATCATTTCCATCATCATCATAAACATCATCATCTACCGCAACACCAACAACCACGTTTCAATGCAAACGGTTTTACAAAAAAATAGAAAGAAAATCCAAAAATACAAACAAAAACGCTAAAGAGTTAAACAGATGAAAAAATAACAAAAGAAATAATAATTACATAACTGAATGAGAATAATAATAAAAACAAGAGAAAAAAAGCAAAAAAAAAAAAAAAACAAAACAGAAAACAATGAAGTGCAAGTGATAGTAATGATCTGTTCCCCTCCCCCTAAAATCAATAAAACAAAACATTTTTAAATAAATACAAAAACAATTGTGTAGTTTATTTTCTTTTCGTAACATAATAACAAAGGTAATTCAAAACGAACTTTAAATAAAGCTCCTGTCTTAATTAAACAAAAAAGAGAACGATAAAAATTGAAATTGCGGCCAATTTATGTTTTTTTAGGTATGCTGTGTGTAATTGAAAAAAACTTTATAGTGTGGGTGGTTAACCTGTGCAAAAGCGATTTATTTTTTTTAGTTTGTATGAATGTATATTAAAACAAAGAGGAAAAACGCGAATTGTAACTATCATAAAAAATTAAGATACCTAAGTGAGTGGCCAAGTGGAAAGAATAACGAATTAGTTGGCCGATTTCAATCCATCCGTCGTCCAGAAAAGAAAGAAGGAGAACAAAACAAAGTCTCATCATAATAATAAAAATATCTCCTTTAAATATTTTATTTTCTCATTGTTACTTCGCGTTTTTTTTTTAAAGCCGGTGTGATTCGTATTAGTAATAAAAAAAAACAAGCAAGCAATTAGAGATAATTTCGTGATTCATAAATCAATCAATCAAGCTAACTAACATCAGTTATCCCTGCAAACGGAGATTTCCCCCCCCCTCAAAACACTATTACAACCAAGAGCTACATGAATCTATAAAAATACATTGTTGCTGAAGAAAAGTAATAATACTAATAAAAAAAAACAATTATCAAGTGTAGAGCAACTTTTAACCAAAATAAAACAATGAAAATAGCAAAGAAACGCACACACACTCGATGGAAAAACTCTTGGCTGTCCAAAACGGAGACAAAGGTAGTTGGCAAGTTAAATTTGTGCATTCTGCATGCGGAGAACAATGCACAACAGTCCAAACAACTCATCAGCAAAGATCTCATCAAACTCTTTAATTGTCCCCTTTTTTTTTTTTCATTTGAAATATTTGATTAACACTTAGAATTTGTATACAAAACGTAAGAAACAGAATATTGTTAGTAATTGTAAAGAGAACAAAAAAATACGCATCCCCGTATCAATGCTCAGTTTTTATTAAATTGAAAAGTTTTTACATTTGTTTGACAAAAAGAAGAGAAAAAATGATTTAGTGTTGTGACACTTTTCAGTTTAATAAAGATTTATTATTGAAATAAGTTTTTGGAAGAAAGTAAATATCACCAAACAGCAGGTTTCTGTGCTCCCGAAAGAACGAAAGAAAAACAAATGCGAATGTGTAGTAGTATATCATGCAGTCTTTATAAATATTCTATAATTGTACAATATCTTCTTTTTTTTTTAATTCAACAACAAATTGTTAAAAGTTCCATAAATGAGAAAGTCCAAACACCACAGAAAAAAAAAATCCAGTGAACAAGAAGCTAAACAAAAAAATTCAATAAAAACTAAAGCAAATGGCAAAGAAAAACAAAGCACATTTAAATTTATAGCTTTTTCATATTTTCATGTTGGTAATTGTGTTTATATGTTGTTGTTTCTTTTTCAGATTGCGAATACAAGTGAGTGACAATTCTATGTTTAGTTGGCGAAGGCGTTTATCTGACATTGGATTTGCATTTTTGGGGGTGATTTTTTCATGTTAATAATAGTATTCGACAGGAAACGAGCAATACGTGCTCCACAATTCCATAATTCAGGAACAATCTTGTTGTAATCGTTGTGTCATTTCGAAAATGTAATTTTTGAACGAATTATGTTTGATTGCTAGCTAGGAGAGTTCGACTGCTTTTACAACAGCATCCAAACGCGTCAAATGCAAATGCAATCCAAATGCAGTTGAGCATTCAATTTAAAAACTATTTCAAATTATTTCAATGCATTTTTTTAACTATCTACTTTTTAGAAGGAACGTATAGTTCCATGTCAAATCCGAAGTGCTGAATTGTCAACCTTTCTCAGAGCAAATTCAAAAATCTGAACAAGATTTGAGAGTTACCCTTGAAGGACACATTTAAAAAAAAAAACCTGAACGGAAGCGCTGTAGAAAATAATTACATATTGATCGTTGGCTTTGGCAACAAGTATGCTAATTAACTTGTGCTATTTTTGTTTTATATTCTGTATATTAAAAAGGGTAGTACGTATTTTGAAAGCATTTCGTCTGAAATTTGGACAGCATTGCGCGCACGAATGATTTGCCCTATGTTACACATGCAAATTTCTTCGTGCACACGAAAACGTTTTAACGTTTCGCCTTACAGAATGCCGACCCAGCATTTGTGCACATGTAAAGCCGTTTCCTCTTAAATTAGGCCGAATTTTTGTACAAATGCTTTACTCGATCTTGAAAGTGTTTCATCCTCAAAAATTAAGTTCGATTTGTTTCTGGTTCAAGTAAGATGTTCAAACAATGTGTCCAAATTTGCATTTATTATCTTCTGGGTAATGTAAGTATAAGTAGCCACAACAACGTTCTTAGCTTTCACCTTTAAAAAAAAAAAAAAAACAGACGACTACGTCTGAAAATGCTCGCAGAAATTGATTAAACTTTAAATAAACAAAATATTTTGTTGTAGTAGCATTTCACGCATTCAGAATCAGCGACTAAACTACACCAGTTTATAGTTTGTCCTTAACAATAATGTTAATCATTCAGAGTTGAAATCAATGAGCCTCGAGCTCTGCTTCCTGTTTTTCTCTTAAAACATTCTTTTACTTCCTTCCAAATTTTATTGACTTCTAACGACGAATCGCTTCCATTCGGTTCTGCTGCCTCTTACCGAGTTCGGTTCTACCATCAGCCGTGGCAATACTTCTTACTAAGAAGGAATTACCAATTTTCTCGCCCTGCTGTCAAGGTGCAGCGCTAATAAGGCGGCGGTGTTTGGAGTGTAGGGACTTTCCCCCTTGACCATATTAGTCGTTACCTACTGTCGGAATTTAGTATGTTCTTATATAACTTGCAGCTCTTTTATCTTATTGCTAGAGCGCAGATTTTCACGTTGTAACTTTTTCTTGTAATTTCAAAACCTTGTATATAAGTAGGCGAAGGTAAATAGTTAAGAACCACTTTCACTGCCTTAAACATAACATTAACGCTTGATTTTTTTGTGAAGATCGTGCAGAGATGCAATGAATTTGTTTTCCCATATTTTGGCCAGGTTATTATAATGGTAGAATTTCTTCCACTGGGCGAACTGCAGTTAAAATTAATTTTCAATAGAATCTATTATAAGCACAGCTTCTCTTGTTTTAGTTGGATTTCGGGTAACCTCTGGAGAGCGAAAAAAAGGCCATTTTAATGTGTGAATTACTTGTTTTTTTTTTAGAATCTATGTAAAATTAGAGCAATTGCAAAGGGTACCCATTGTCAGATTAGCCTTCGCTACGTCGAAATGAAGTGAGAAAGATCATTTTAATATTTATTTTCATTCACAATGATTATTATCCTCCCAATCTATTTCTGTATTCTGTAACAATAGTTATATTTAAAAAAAAAAAACTACAAAGAAACAAACAAATCGTGTGACTAGATTGTATATAAGTAAAATTAAAACTAAATCAAAAAAGGTCGTTAAAACTGTTAAGAAAAAGAAAATGTATAAAATATTGTTGTATATATTAAATTGAAATGCAAAATATAGAATAAATTCTGCGTCTCCGTTTTGGCGAGACAATAAACACGAAAAACAAGAACTTTCTCATAAATAGAAGACAAAATTAACTTAATAAATTTGTAAAATAATTAAATTAATATTATAAACTAATGATGAAGGGTCGTGTATAAATCTAGTCACCGATAGTGTAATGTTTGTAATTACCTTAGTGATCTTAAGAATTTATTTTAGTAACAACCTCACTAAACACATTTGCTTACTTGTCAAAGAAACAAATATTTAACCACTCGTCGAAATGAATAATGCCCACGAGCTGACTTTATTTTGTTTGTAATATCGCTGCAAATATTTTAACGAGTAGCAGTATATTTTTTAGGCGCCAATGTTACTCCTTTTAAAATTATAAGCATTTTTTAAATCGGCATTTTTTCTTACTGCAGGCAATGGAAATAAAAATGTGCAAAGTGCGCTGTTTGTTTTCGCCTTGCATGATTCATTTGTACAAAATTGTTGTTTTGTGTTACAAGTCGTTTAAATGATTTCCATTCTGCTTAATTTTTATGCATCTATATAAAGTGCATGCATTTCTTCACAATCTTAATGCGAGCAACGACGAGGCCAAAATATAACATTGCGATTTCATGACCTCTAGTAACGCACCATTTTGGAAGCAGATCTTTCCGGTTACTGCAGTCATTCACTCGTGTTACATGTTTTAGCCAACTTTAGCATTTTACAAATTTCGTGCAGCAACGCTCGTTATCCTTTTCTTTTTAATAGAAAATTTTGTTCTGTTTCCCAAAAAATCGATATCTCCTTCAAAACTTTTGTTCTGTTTTCCAGAAAATCAATATCTCCTTCAGTCTCCCAGAGCGTATAGCGAATATATTCATAATTTATAGCAATTTTAAAAGTGAAACAAAAATATGTAATTTCATTTGACTTTAAGCCAGCCCTATAAGTCTCAGTACAAGGTTACGACGTTCACAAGTTTCAAATACATATTCACTCTTCTCATTTTCATTCTAATTTCTAAGAGTTTGCAATTAAGAAACAATTTATTCAGTTGCAGTCGATGTTACGAGCGAAAAAGAACTAAATAGTCACAGAAACGATTTCTTAGGGGGGAGGAAAATCTCTCTTTTTGCGTTCTGTATTTGAATCTTGGATCTTTTCTGTCACAAAGCTTGTCTTCTACCTTATTGATCTCCCTTTGAAGAGATTGCAAATCTGGCGACACGCTAAATTAAAGAAAAAAAAACATTACACCCTTAATACAAAAAAAAAATCTTCACCATTATGTCGAACCTCTTACTATAAGGACCCGTGTCGTCTACGCTTTCAAACAAACCAATAAACAAGACTTGTTCCTAAAACAAAAACATTTTCTTTATATCATACAAGAGTTACGGTTTTAATTTGTAAACAAAAGTGAAACAAATTCAAAAACAGTAAAAAAATTATAAATTCAAACAAAACATATACGTACCTGTTTTACACAATTATTAAATAACATCTAATATTTTCTTTGTATTAAATACTCTTTTAAAAAGGTTACTTAGATAGTATTGGGCTAAATTTTTTTTTTTTTTTTTAATTTAATGTAACACATCCACCGGAAAAATTTCCCGACAGTTTTTCTTGTAATTTTCTGTTAACCTTTAACGTACTTAGTCTGGTTCTTGTCAAATTATGTATTTGTAGTAAATTTTAATTTTTCTAAGCCCAATATTTATGGAAAAATTCAAAATTCCGTTGATGGATGTGCTAAACAAAAAAAACTTTCCATTGAAAATCGGATAAAATCAAAATCGCAATAAAAAATAAACAAAAAGAAAATATTACTCTCTAAGTTTTAGTACAACTTGTGGCGTTGTTTTGTTTCCAAGATAATGCTACAGCCAAATAGTTTGATTTTAAAAAATACTTGCAGCAATTTTGCGATTTTGATTTTTTCATGAAACTAGTTTTTTTTTTTTTCAAATAAGAAAAACAATTCACTTGTAACAAAAAAGCGAATAAATGAAATGTAAATCAAAATATGTAACAAGGAGAAGTGAATTTGCTTACACTAACATCCAGGTTGTTCTAGTTTCAGTGATTTTCAATTACAAAAAAAGGAAAAGTGTTTTGAAGAGCTTCTGGACAATTAGGGATGACGGACAGTTTTGTTGTCAAGAGTATATACGAATGCCCATCAAGGTACACATAGATATCTCAACATATCTTCTATATCATCAACATCTCAATACTGTATCCTATTTGTCTCTCTCTCCCTCTCTCCTTATTGGTCTCGAAGATTTTCATACACATTTCATAAGAAAAACAACGAAAATAAAAGTTATTCGCTTAAAAATGAAAAGACTGCCATTAAATAAAAGAAAGAAACAAAACAAAATACATTTATAAGTAAAGGAAAACTAAACAGAATATAAACCGAAAACAAAAACATTAAATGAAATGTACTATTGTATTGTTGAACAAAAAACAATGGCTGAAATTGCTGCAAAAATAAAACAAAACAAAAAGCAAATACCATAAAAAAAAAAACTCATAGCAAAATGAAACATCATCCAATTTATTAACCAACAAAATACTGTCCACTTCAGTTTTAAAGAAAGTTAACATTTAAATATCCCAAATCCGATTATTTTTTTTATTATATTTTCTGTTTAAATATTTAACGTGCAAATCATTAAAGAAAACACGAATAGCAAATGTTTGCCTGAAGATGAAAGTAATATTGAAATTTGTGCAGATGTTATGTATAAAACTATCCAGACCAAAAAAGATCATAAAAACGAAGAAATTTAGAAAAAAATAAAACCGAACCGATAAATTGGATGGAAATACAAAAAAAAAACTGACTTTTTTTTTGCTTAATTCTATTTCAGGTTGAGAGAAAAGGTGACAGCTTTCGAATGGAGAAATCTGTGCCTTGATTTTGTGCGGTTTTTTCCGCAATGGCGGTGTCGGAAAGGGTTCACGTATAGGCGGATTCTATAAATGTGTGAGTGATGTCGCGAACTGACAACTTCCAATTTTCCCTGTTCTTATATCGCTTTGTTCCTGCAAATTCCAGGCGAGCTTTCCCACACGCGACCTTTTTAGGTAGCGAGAAGGATGTCGGATGAGAAGAAATGACAACAGCGTGACCGTTGTGCGACAATTTGGTACCTTTTTCGAGGACACTAATACAATTTGTTGTTCCTTTGTTCCTTTTTATTATTTGGAAAATTCACATTTTAGGACTATTCGCATGAGAGCCAAGGCGAACGAACTACGAACAAGAGAATTTTTTTACACTTCAATCACGTCAATCATTGTTTAATGTTAAATGCGATAGAATTTTTTCATTCGTGGGTTTGTGGATCCGCGAATGTTTTATGTGGATTGTGAATAAAGTGTGACAATTCGCTGCAAGAATTTTCAATTGCTGTAATAATTGTAAATTGAGCTATTTAAATCGATTGAGAGTCCGATTTTTTTTTAGATTAGACTTAAGATTAATTTAATATAAGGCTTTGGTGGTACATAGTATACAAATCAATTTTCAATTCATAAATACAATTAAACTCATTTGTTCGCAATTCGCGCTCATGGGAATAGTATTTAAAAAAAGTTTTCAAAAACTGTGATTTCAAAATGAATAATGTTTAAAAAAATAACGCGTAAATAGTGTAAAGCCGGCTAATACTTGTTAAATATTGGGAGAAAATACTGAATTTATGTAACAGCGCCAGAAAAAGGCACACAAAACTAAATTGAAAGAGATCTTAAAAGTAGATATAAAAATGAGTTGATATAATTTATAAACAAAATTCAATTAATTTTTTATATATTTATAAATAAAAATCAAAGCTAAAAGGTTTTCATTTTAAAATTTGTCATTTGAAAACGAATTGCATCTAAAGTACTGTCTAGCTTACCCGCAGAACAACCTTAAAGACATCTAATTCTAATGTTATTTGGTTGTTTTGGCTTTATTTATAAAAGAAACGTTGTGAGAGAGTGATCTTTTTACAGTCTATATTGTATTGTGAAACTAAAACTAAAATTTATAACCTTTCTCTAACAGTCCGGGAAATTGTTGCGAAATTCTGAAAAGTAACAAATAAAAAAAAGAAAAAAGTGTCATTTCTGAAGCTACTCTGCAATTTTAGAATTTTCGCACAATATTTAACAAATGTTTGCTCTCCTAACACTATAATCGTGTTCTGATAAACAGCAGCGTTATATTTTACTAAAATTCATTTGAAAATCACAGTGTTTCTAAAAATTGCAAAGTTCCTTTTCAAACTAAAAAAAGGGATACAGTAGCAACAAATTGTATCAGGATCCTCGAAAAAAGTACCAAATTATTGCACAACGGGCACGTTGGTCACAGCGCGCGGCTCACTCACACATTCAAATCCGATTCGGGCCGTTCCCTAGCGACATCGCCTCAAAAACCGCACAAAATCAAGGCACTGAAATACCAAGCTTCGCCTAACAGAAGCTTTTAAGTTATTCATGCTCCGCGGTACCAATAATCATTTTTAGTGTCCAGGTTAAATTTTTCGAACTCACAATGGCGAAATTTTCCATACAAAATTGCATATTGTGACCTAGGAAATATTTAGTGTGAAGACTAAAATTGATTATTGGTAAGGCCCGCTGTGTTTTTGCTTGTAAGAATTAGCACTCAAGGATCTTGACAACATTAATAAAAGACAGGCTCGACTAATGTCGTTCAGGAAAGTCCGGCATAGAAAAAATCACTTCTGAAACCGTTCCATTGACACAAAAAATAGGTACTCTTTTGGTGATTCTAAGGAGAGAATTTAGCTTCTCGATTTGAAGTCAGATGTCAGAACAGAACCCACTCAAGAAGCACTCACACAAGTGCAGTTTGTGTATTTTATTCAAGTCAGCTGACAGCTGCCGTTGATTATTTTTTTGACATTTCACCAATACTTTTGTGGATTCAATCAGGAAGCAGTTTTCTTGTTCCATTGGACTACAGAATGAGTGGATCCCCGGGTGAAACCAATGGAAAACGACATAAGTCTATTGGTGGGTAGTGATGTACCTATTAAGGACCATTCACATAGCGCGAACTGCGAATAGGCGAACTGCGAACAAATCAATTTATCTGTATTTATGAATTGAAAATTGCTATTTATTTTACCACAAAAGCTTTATATTCAATGGGCCTTACCAATAAACATTTTTAGTTTCGACGTTAAATTTTGGAAGTTCACAGTGGCTAAATTTTCAATACAAATTTTGCAATTGTGAGCTTCCGCACATTTAAAGTCGAGACTCAAATTGGTTATTAGTACTGTGCAATTAATATAACACCTAATCTAAAAAAAAACCGAGACTTGATTGATAAAATAACGAAATTTACAATTACAGCAATTCTCCCGCGAATTGAAAATTCTTGCCGCGAATTGTCACACTTTATTCACAATCCACATAAAAACGTCGCGATCCACAAGCCTGCGAATGAAAAATTCGCTCGAACTTAACCTTCAACAAATGATTCGCGGGTACATGCGACTAAAAAAAGTTTTCATGTGAATGAAATGTCAGAATCTACGAATATTCGCCAGTTCGTGGTTCGCAATTCGCTCTCATGTGAATGGTCCTTAACTGTTTCTTAGGAAATTTTAAATAAATTTACATTTGCAAAAAAGTTCCCGAACGAACCTAATTTTTTGGTGTAAGAAGTGGTAAAGCTGTCAGTGCCCTTACGATTAACAGCTTATTTGAGGTTTGTTATCCCATTTGGCATATGTGTGCATTTGTTTTAACTTTTTGCGTATTAAAATTTTATCAACTGGCGGCAAAATAATATTGAATGTTCTCCTCAAGATTATTTTCGATTACGATGGTTGCAACGAAATTCTTCCTTGCTGTAAAATGAGACAATTATCTCCATGCCATTTTTAATGCATCGTCGCTTTTTCCTCTTCTTTAATGCTTGTAGTTCAATCAGTAGGTACACTCTTTCGCATACTTGGATTCATAGGAAAGAAGTTCGATTATTTCCGAATCATTTTCGTAGCTAATTTTGTTAATAAATTAACAAATTCTTCGAGCGTATCAAATATTTTAACGACTTTTCGTACCACTTTTTCAAATTTTGGAATATGTAATTGTGAATCTGCAATTTTTCATAGATTTTTCAAGCGATCCCCAACTCTTTCGTAGGTGTCTCTCTCAGTGATAGACTCTATCCCTACCACTGCCATTTTGACAGTGTTTTCCATTCTTACTACAAAAATAAAGGAACAAACCTAATGATCTATAAAGTATTGTCTCTGATGTGCATAATAAAAAAGGACTAATTGTGGTAAAAGTTGGTAAAATTTACTGAAATAGACGATCCCATTTGTACTTTTTCATACAATGCGCCGTACCAATAATAATCAAACCAATTTCGAGACTGAAATTTACGGAAGCTCACAAATGTAAAATTTGTATGGACAGCATAGCCACTGTGAACTACTTATATTTTGAGTCGAAACTAAAAATGTTTATTGGTAAGGCCCAACATCAAATTGAGGAAAAGAAACGATTGCTTTGCAAGAGTTAAAACTATTTTATTTTACTAGAAAATTTACATAAGTACATAGCTAAAAAAATTTACATTCGGAATTTCCAGCATTTTACACAAATTACATTCATGTCGTTGAAATTCTTTTCTCAAAGGCGGCAATTCTTAATCTCACCGGAACCACCATCGATAGATCTTCCATTAAATTATGCCGCTTGGGATTTGTGCCATAGCTAGTCGGCGCTTTCGCAATTGAGGATGCAACCATTTTTATTCTTTCGAATGATGGCTTACGTTTTAGCGGTTGTGGCAGCGAATGAGTTCCAAACTTGTACACATGCGCACAACTCTTTATCGTACTAGAGTCTGATGATTGCATTACATTCAACGACTCCTTCAAGGTTTTGGTTGAATTCAATTTTGCAGATATCCGCTCCATTAATGTGGACAACCGAATTACTGTTGTTTTCGACTTCTGTGGTTCCTTTTGCCGGAGCAATGATAAAAATGATTCTTTCGGCTTTGGCGGACTGGTGCGGGTGTTGTCAAAGCTGCTCTCGGTTGAAAGATTGTTGAAAAATGATATGCGATCCTTCACCGAGCTTAAAGAGCCAGTCTTTGTGGTTTGTTTGGGTACAATGTCCGGCAGTACTGTTGATTTATTGGTTTCTTCCGCATGCATATGTGAGCGTCTTGACAAGTTTATTAGTTTGTTCCGCTCGTAATTTCTCTGATGCACATCAGCCAAATTAAGCAGTCCATCTTCGAATGCAACTGAATGCCTCTGCATGTAGACCGGCTTGTATTGGACCGTCTTTTTTCTCTCCACTCCGACTATCTTTGGACTTGTATTTGGGTTACGTTGCAGACTTCCAGCCATATTGCTTGGAAACGAAAGTCTCCCACATCCATCGAACGTTGGTGTCTTCATACAACGATCTAGATTGTTGAACTCAAATGCGGGTGTCATTTTGACGTCTTGTTGTAAACCTCTCGAAAAGGTATCAAAGGCATCGGAAATTGACTGATCTATGTTTTGTAGTTCATAGTTTGATTGGTTTTTGAACTCTTTATTACTTTTGTTTCGTAAGGAATAATTAAATGGCTCGCGGTTGAAGTACGCCTTGTCGCTGTTGGATAGCAACGAATGAATTGATCCGCTCATTTTGAGGTTAGTTTTAAAATTACTGTGACGTCGCTTGTCAAGTTTCTAGAACGAAATGAATGGCTGGAGGGTTTTGAGCTCTGTTTTATACACAAAGTCGGTCACTCAGGTAAAAATTACCTATTAAGAAAGGGACGGCAATAACAGGTAGCCTTTATCCCTTGTGCTTGCTGTCATAAAACTTGACCCAACTATATGGGACGCTTTTTAATCCGTTCCCTGGCCGCTTGTCTAATTATGTCAGGTTACATTTAAGTGGTTTTGAGATAAAGAGCCAGACAACTAATTTAACCTAATTTTGAGTACCTACATATTATGCATTACGTTATTTTAATTGGTATTGCATTTTATGAAATTTCTGTGTTGCCGGTTAATTATGCACAGACGTATGTACATCCTTGAATTGTATTATAGAGACGCCAGTATGAGTTTCTAAGGGAAAAAAATGCTCCTACTTGTGACAGGTAAGCGGATGTCGTTTATGACAGTTTTCACTCACACTGATGGGATTTTTATTGCCGTAACTACTTATCTTGGGTCTTCTCTTGCGAATTTAGTGGAAACACTTATCGCAGTTAGGTACCTGAATAGAGGGTATATCATTTGGAAATTTCCCGAAATTTTACAAACTGAACAATATTGCAATTTCTTTAAATACCGTTTTATAACTTGGGGATTTTCGCACGTTTTTATTTGGAAAACTCTCTGTGAGATTGACATCTGGCGAAAATATGGAATGGAAAGAAAAAATATGTAAATAGGCTTGCGCCGGGTCTGAAAACTTCTATGATTCGATAAATAAAGTCATGTTATGAAGTGTTGGGCGCCCTAAATCAGAGAATAGATGTCAACTTAGGTTGGGTTACAATAATTACAGTGACAGATGTAGTCAGTGGCTTCTATTAAAATTTAATTCTTCAATATTTATTAACAGAACACAACAAACAAAGCCACGCTATTCAAGATCTGGTACGTCAGCGATGTCAAAGTCAGGTGTTGATGCTACCAAGTGATTCAACCTCTTCGCCTGGGTTATAATGTTTTTATAATCGACTGCTTCCTTAACACCTGTCCTATGAATAGGTACAAAATTTGAAATAATAAAAAGAACGTTAATGTTCTGTGTAAATGTACATACTTCTTCGTTACTTTCAGATTCTGCTTTGTGCTTAAAAATGGCGCTGTGAAAAATACAAATATGAAACCTCCTGCCAACGAAAATGAAAGTTCTGCTTACCCCTTTCTGATTTTAAACTCGGCTTCTGTGAACTCACCACACTATGGTCGTGATTCAATTTCGGAGCTTTGATTAGCAGTTCCCCTGTTATTTGCGATCGCTGGACCACTGCCCCAGACGTCGTTACCTCATCAGACAATGC
Source organism: Cheilosia vernalis (assembly GCA_949126925.1). Lineage (NCBI taxonomy): Eukaryota > Metazoa > Arthropoda > Insecta > Diptera > Syrphidae > Cheilosia > Cheilosia vernalis. The sequence goes on from OX421362.1 coordinate 14,519,361, forward strand.
CAGTTGAAATATCTTCCCCTTCACCGCCACCCGAATATATTTCGGCTGTATGTCAACATCAATATGCGAAGTGTCAAGAAATCTATGCGAATGCAATCCCAATATAAGTATTCTAAAAAGACTATTGACTTACTTGTACACTTGTAACTCAAGAACATACTCCCCCCCTTCATCCTTAAAGGTGAATTGCAATTTCGGTTGATTCACATTGTACGGACGTCCACAAGGAGCAAATAATTGCTGTGGCTTTTTCATGGGTTTACTTTCACCACTTGCATTCAACTTCCTTGCTTTTTTCTGCTGCTCATGTATGTCGTTGCGAACTTCAGGACAATGTTCTGTTTTTGAATCCCAAAACAGTTTAATACGCTCCTGCTCGTCATCGATGGACACCATCTTCTTCTCCAATTCGTACTTTTGTTCGGCATAACGTATTTTTTGGCCATCCCTTTCGATGAAATAGTTGGCTTGTGCCTGAACGATGAGAGCACGATTTGCTGCAAAGTCCCTCTGTGCCAGTAGCCTATCTGAGACTTTTACTTCCTCGCTATCAAAATGTGTTAATTGCGGCAGGGCTACAATCACATAATCCCTGTAATTCGGATAATCTGCACACGGATTTCCAGTCAAAATCAGTTCACGTAAGTTATAGTTATCCAGTAGGGACTCCACGGAAGTTAGGTCTCCAATGAAATTCAATGTCAGCTCAAGTTTGGTTAGCGATTCGAGTTGTTCGAGATTTTCAATTCTTTCGATATTGTTCAGCGCAAGGTTGAGGTATTCCAATTTCTTGAATTTGTGAAGGTTTTCCAATTTCGCAATCAAATTTGATTGCAAAAGGAGGATTTTCAGATCACGACACCAATTCTGAATGTGTTCGATTCGTTCAATGTCCTCTTGGTGCAGGGATAGCTCCTCCAATGTGCTGATAAGGCACTCATTGTGCTCGGACTTTTTGCGGACCAGCTCTTCAGTAACTAAATGGACGGAATATTTATATTTTTCGGATTGACAGAAACTTACGATGAAATGTACTTACTTCTCACCATTTTTCTGCTGTGCTGTCGAAATTGCTACAAATTGAAAACAAACAAAACAGTTGCTTGACTACGGCCGAGTGTTTGTTGGAAATATGAAAATTCATGAGGATAGATGGATGAATGTTTTTCCCTTACATCGATATTACGTTGTAATTTGTTCTTTTTAGTACGAATTGCTAAGTTTCTTATTCAGAACCTCCTTCGCATAACGCAACATTACTTGTCGTCTACTTGTCGCCTTCATTCGGCGAGTGGCAATTTGTATTTATTCCATTTGAGAATGTAAAAAATATGCGCTAAAAATACCTAACAGAAAGTTCATAAACAACTGTACGTCATAAAAGGCCTTTTTTAATGCATCCGTCCCATTTTACGCTTTGTTCTTGTTTCGTTTAACAGGAAACACTCATTTAACAGGTCTTCATCGTTAATAAAGGATATCTTTCCGGGAAATGACAACCCTTACCTAACTATCCCTACATCTATATGGAATACCTAAATTATCAAACTTTTCATTTGTAATTTCAAGTAAAATTCTAAAATTTATTGTATCTTACGTTTCTTTTCCCTTCAAAAATAAATTTGTTTCCCAAAAACAATAGGTAGCATTTTTTAATTTTAGTTTATTTCTTACTAAATTGTATCGATCTGAGCGCACATTAAATTTACGGCTAATTTTTAGCCCCTTTATTAACTAGCTGTGCGTTTGATTAAGAAATTTCCCTCGAATGGAAATTTCGCCATTCGTGCTAGAGATTAGACACAAGATCTGTTCCTTTACTTTTAAATCTTACGAATTTTTACTCATTGCCGTTCCCCAACTCGAAAAATTCGAGGCAAAATAATACGGAATTCCTCACGATTATTTTCGATTACGATTACGATAGTGTCAACGAAATTCTTCCTTGCTGTAAAAAGAGACAATGTGCTCCATGTCATTTTTAATGCCGCGTCGCTTTTTCCTCTTCGTGAATGCTTGTAGTTAATTTTAATCAGTACAAACTCTTTAACATGTTCGGATTCATCAAAAAGAAGTTCTATTATTTCCAAATCACTTTCATAGCTAATTTTGTTGTAAATTACCAAATTGTTTAAACTTATAAAATATTTTAAAGACTTTCGTACCACTTTTTTGAATCTGCCATTTTTCATAGATTACTACAAAAGCGTTCCCTAACTTACTCTCTGTGATAGAATCATAATCCCCACCAATGCCATTTTGACAGCCTTTTCCAATTCTACTACAAAAGTGAAGCAACAAACCCACTGAATCAAATAATTTCACAACTGACAACTTGTACTTTAAAACAAAATTGATTTCTTTATTAGCAAGCAATAAATTCACTAAATTACTCTTTTCTTCCTGCGTACATCTCTGCAGACCTTTTCTCCGGGCTTTACTGTGCGTACTTCCGCAACTTTACGCAACAGCAGTTCCCTTAGAAGTTCCTCAGCATATGAACGTACAATTTTAATAGTCAACGCACTCAACATATGCTCTTTGGCATATGCGGCTAATTGTTCCATTAAAGTCTGAATATTTAAACAATTCGGAATAATAACCGCCTCGTTTGCCAGTAGTTTTGCCACAGTTTTGGCAGTTTCCGGGCTCCGGAAATCATCCATTGGCAACTCTTCTACAATCAACTTGCTGACATCCAAAACAATTCGCTGCGTCTTATTCGCACATTTCGCTTTGATAAATGTCTTCACACATTTTTCCACTGCCTCGGTGATCACTGTAACTGGATTCACTTCGACTGGTTCCAATTCAAAGACCGAAACAATATCCTTGAATAATGTTCGGATGTCATCCAGTGAAGCGTGTATGAGATACTTCTTCGGAACGATTCTTTGTAAATTTTCTACAATCACCTCGATTATGTTATCGGCCAGTTCACAGGTGAAGTTGCGGCCAATGTTTCCCAAGCATCGGGCGACCTTGGGAATGTACTTTCGCATGTAGGCCTCCGATATGTGCTTTGATAGGTAACGAACGAAGAATCGTTGGACAAGCTTGAGAATCTTTTCGGCCGCGTAAATTTCAAAGTCGAATGGCGGGGGTGGTGTGGGCGGTCTAACTACAGTGGCAACCGACTGAAAGCGAAGGAACTATTTTAGTAAGAATAAGAGTTGACGAATATACGTCGCACTGACAATTGATGCCTCGGAGGGGGTTGCTGCAATGATCGAGGGCTTCTTGCGCCTTAGGAGTTCCCGTTCTTCGAGGATTTGAAAAAGTATTTTCAGCTTTCGTGTGTAGGTCTCGACTAGGTGGTGTGTCTCTTCTCTAAGGGCCTGATACTCCAGCTGGGTGGGTAGCATTGTTAGTTATGATGTTCTAGCATTTTATTTAGTATACCTACCTTTTTTGTGTTCAGAAGAGCTTCAATGTATTCTTCAGTTTCGTTCTCAACCTCCTCTATATTCAATCCGAATCCCTGAATACTGTAAATGACTGCAGTTTCTACAGCTCGCAGCTTTTCATCTTTTTGACGCTATAGAAGTACAATTTGTAGTCCACTTTTATCCTATATGGAATACCTACCCGAAAGGCTAGTAAATTGATGTGTTCCTTTGAACAGAGCTGGTCGGCCGCTGGTAATTTTGCCTTCAGCTGTTCTATTTCGTTGCGTTTGAGGTCGTTGGATCTTTGACCATCGAACATTGTTTGCTCAATGGAATGGCGCTGGGCACGCAACTCAAAGGCCAAATCGTAAAGCTTGCGGTCACAACCAGCCGGACAATGAGTCTCGTCGAGACGTATTGCTGTCACATCACCCGAATCATCGCTTCCTGCCTGATCTTCTTCGTCCGTGGAGGATTCTTCAGATGACGACTCGGAATCTGTTTCTAAATGGTTCAAATAAAAATAAATATACTTTTTTAATAAAATTTTACGCACTCAAAACGGCAGAGATTTGTAGGATTAAAAAAATTCATTGGTAACTACAAAAAGTAAGGTTGGGAATTCTCATTTCTAAGGCCCGCACTGTTTATAATTGAATTAAGGAGAAAATCGTTTGTCGTTTCCAGAAGATTTTACAATGAAAAATGTAGTGGTCGGGCTTGCTTATAACAATTTTCGAACATCACATTTAATTCCCTGTAGGTCACAATAGACTTTCTTGCATTGAAAATGTCTCCAGCGTAAGTTCGTAAAACTAAAGCTGGTACACAAAAAATAAATACTGCGCGTTGGTGTTTTTATAGTCTAATTAAAAAGGACCTTTGCAATTTTAGAATATTAAATATTAAAATAAATGTATAAATGTATAACAAGCTACAGCAAACCGTTGTCGCTTTCAGAACTCCTATGATACTCAATACTCACCATCATCTGGCTTCTTTTCCTTGCGCGGTTTGAATTTTTTGTCAAAAATCCTTTTCAGAAATTTCAGAAACTTATTCCCTTTTACAGCATCGTTAAACTCCACTTGAATCTTCTTAATTTCGTCATTCATGGTGGCAAAGTTTTTGGTCATGGTGTCGATTTCAAGACTCAGTTGTTTGATATTTGCACTGATTTCGTTTCGACTCCGTTTGGCGTCTTCATCTCGCTCTACTAAATTGATCTCGGTTAGTTCAGATTCCTGAAGAATTGCCAACTCCTGATTGGAAATTTCTACCAAGAGGTCTAAGTATTTAATCTCGACTTCGTATCGCAATCGGCTGGCAGCGATAGTTGCCAGTTCTTCATCCAGTATTCGAACCTTTTCATGCACCCTATCAGCAAGATTTTCCGAACCAACTGTCCAATCTTCACTGGGCTCCTCTTCGACAGGCGTTTCTTCCCCGCCTTCGTGCATCTCATCGGTAATTTCTTCTTCGTCAACTAATTCTTCCTCATAAGCCTCAGCTTGTTCTGCCTCAGTCTTCCTCATCGGCTTTTCCCACAATATCGATTCGAAGGACCTCAGTGGTATGAACGGTTCTGTGAAAACTTCATCCGGGCATTCATTGAAGACTACTAGCTCACGCATGGGTGGAAGATCGAAACTTTCTCCAGCTTCTGCCATTTCTCGCACAAGCCTATCATATTTCGAGTACAACTCAGCTTTTTGCATTTTCAGTCGAATAACCTTGTTATTGTACTTCGACTTGAGGGCATGTAGAATCTCATGAATGATGGAGATTTCCAAAGTTTTAACCTCGACATTCTCGCGAATGGAATTGTTGAGAAATCGAATAGCCTTCTCCATCAGAGGAACTGCTTCCTCCTCGCCATTGTCTTTGTCGGAGTCTTGTTCTTCTACGTTTAAATCGTATTCCTCAGCGCCATCTGTTGAGAATTCTTCTTCGAAATCTTCACCACAAAGTTCCACGAGTCGTTCTATATCGTCGGACTTGATTCTTTTCAGCAAGGAAAAGAATTCTATAATTCTTATGTAAAACTTTAGCAACACCTTCTCGGCAAAGTCGAAGATAACATCACCCGGTGGGGCTTGAGATGATTTCGATTCTGCTAGTGTAGTCATGGATTCAGCGCTGCAAATTTGTTTAGTAAATTATGAATATCAGAATTTAAGTTGTTGTTTTTATACTTAGACTGGTCCGCTGTAGCTTCTTCTTGTTCTTCTTCGACTTCTTCGGAAACTGATTCTGTATCGACCTTTAGCTTAGGCAACTGAAAAGTTCGAACTACCACGTCAGTGCTGGAAACAAATCGCAAAGGAAATAATTTTTTGTGTAAAGCGTGGAAACGCATTCCTCATACCTTATTGCAAACACTTCGAATGGAATGTACTCCAACGGCCGAAACATTAGGTCAAACAAATCCTGGGCGTCGCTGCAAGCTTCTGTTACATTGTGCTGCAGCTTATCCAGCACAGCGTTTAGTTTTTCCTGATACACGCCCTTGGTTTTATCCGTCATCCAGTCCACTTGCATTTGCATCACCTTGAAGCTAGACTGAAGTCTTCTGCGTTCTTCTTCCTCAAATGCACGGAACTTCACAAGGTTCTCCTGTGTTTTTATTTCCTCCAGAGACAAGTGTTTGGGATCTTCGATATCATTAACCGCCACGGATGGTGGCTCGAATTGAGTCGGTGGATCACATGGCCTTGGAACGATTGGCCCATTCCAGTGGTAGTAGAATACATTGCCGTCGTGACCAATCGAGAAGAACCACCTTCCGTCGTTGCTGGTGAAAACTCTAGGAATGATACCGTTCAAGTTGTCATGCATGCTGATGACCCAGAAGTCGTTTAGTTCCCGAAAGTCCGCCTTTGTGGCATTTATGCGGATTTGTCCCGTTCGCATGCCGAAGACTAGGAATGTATCTCTGGGAGAGGGTATCTTCTGAAAAGGTGTCATTGGCAATGCTATGTGTGCGTACTCACATGTACATGTATGAATGGATTTCAATATCATCGGCCCCGGGTATAATGGTTGAACTGAGTGGTTCCTTTTCACCAAATTGCACTTCGTAGACGTAACCAGCATCGTAGCCGCCCATCGAGAGCCAGATGGTGCCTTGATCTGTGTATTGCAGCCATAGCACGGGACTTGGGGGATCCGGGATGTACAGAGGTTTTTGTTTCTCTTCCTCGTCGTCTTCCGATGAATCAGCTGTTGGTGAAGTAAGGCTTAAGTTTTGAACCAGAATTGGCGCTTGTAGTTGGTTAACTTACCCAACACACTGTCATCAATCTGTAAGCCGGGGTTTATTTCCATAAGCCGTTTGATTTCTTTCTTCTTTGCTGCTAACTTTTTAGCTTTCCTCTTCAAAGTGGCAGCTATTGCCAGTTCTCTTCGTATCCCGCTCTTTACGGACTTAAATTTGAGCAATTTAAAGGACACCGCTTCTATGCGCCATGTAGGTCGAACTTTAACCAAGTCAATTGATTCTGGTGCCGCCAACTCACATTCGTATACTTCCCCAGTGTCACAGCCGATAAGAACTGTTTTTGACTGTTAAAAGCTTGGTTATCGAGGTGGTTAACATAGGTACTCAAATGTTAGCTTACCTTAGCCTTGTTCCAATGAAAACACATCGGAGACCCCAGTAACAGTATAAACCCCAATGGTATGACTTCCACAAAACCGGTATCTACTTTCTTGATATGGAACAGAAATACCGTTTTATCTAGGGCTCCTGATACTAAGATGTCTCCACTGGGAGACACTCCCAAACAGGTAACCGGTGTCGAATGTGGCTTCATGGCCGATAGTAAGTGAACGCGAGCTCTTGACTGTGTTTTACCTGAAATCTGCAGAGCGACTTGTCGTACTACCCCGTCTTCGAAGCCGAGTATTATTACCATCCCTGAGCGGTCTACTGATGTGTCAAGCCAGAGGAGATCTCTGCCAGCAGTACTAAATGGCTCTTGGACTAGAAGTTCTTCGGTTTCATAGTTGTATACATTCATTTTTCCGTCTTCGCCAAGTGTGGCTATGTGACACGAAACCGGACTGGCTTGGCCGGCTACAACTCGTCCTCCATGACATGAAAACAGTTTCCTTGGATGCTTTGGTGTGGTTACGGTGTTCAAGTCACAAAGCCAAACACCACCCTTGCCGTCCTGAAACATTGAGAAATGCGTGGATCACTGATTTTCTATAGATGATGTTCGTGGTAGAAAATTTGGTGGTTGGTCGGCAGTTTTTATAAAAATACTCTCTTTGCCATGCTTGTTACAATTTAACTCTTTAAGGAAGTCGTTACTAGCAAAAGTGGCTCCATGCGAAGGGACCTTTAGCTTTTCTGATTGGACAGCAGCTAAACTAACAATTTTAAAGCCGCTTAACTTTTATCGTAAGCTATTTAGTGTTGAAAACTTACTGAAAAGGGCGTGAGGTAATGCTGATCTACTCACCTGCGAATAGTATTCAAAATCCTTTTCATCGAATGGTTTAGCCTTCAGTAAATGTCGGCTCTCGCATGCATCATCGCGATCTCCAATGCGAAATTCATAAATCGGATCAATTTCCACAAATCGATTATCTTCCGATGGATCAGCCAACTCAACCGTTTCCCAGAACCAAATCCGAGCATAGCCGTCCATGCCGATTGTCATCACTTCATTGTTGCCCATCCATAGTATCCGCGTGATTGGTTTATTGTGACAGGGTTTGCGGGCTTTCCTAGTAACTTCTAGTTTGATAAGACCACCCTCCCATAGCAGCATATTTCCCCATTCGCATCCGGATATCACTTTCTCGTCGGCCAGCATATACACGGCGTAGACGTCAGACGTGTCTGTTTTGCCGAAACGTCCCAAATCACTTTGCAATTTGAGACCAGTGAATGTTTGTGCCATTTTCCAAAACTGCACATGACTCAATCCGCAAGAGGCCAAAAGAATCGGATTGAAGTGCGAGAATGCCACACTGAGAACATCGTTCTGATAGGCCTTCGATCGAAGAATAATCGAACTGGTTTGCCAATTCCAAATTGTGAGCATGAAGTCCGGATGTCCTGCCTGAGTAGCCAGAAGCTCTCCATTGTTGCTGAATACTCCGCAGGTGAAACTATGCACAGCGCCGTTTTTCAATTCAGCTATGACCTCGTACTCCGGATAACGGTAGATAAAAACGGTCGGCTCGTTACCATTTTCAGCAATGGTTAGATAATTGAACTGGGGGATTTCGTTTTTCTAAAAAGCGATGTGAGTTTAAATGTGAGTTCTGATTTAGCTAGGCACTTACAATAATGAATCCCACTCCTCCACCATAGACTGTCCTTCGCAGGTTGAAGGTATTCTTTGAAATTGAATAAAAATGCAGAAGATTACCGGATGCAAACACCAATGTGTCGTCATCGATCAAACACAAGTTAAAAAGTCGTTTGCAGTCATAGCCAAAGGAATGCCTGGTAGTAATGGGAAAGTTAAAAAAGATTTCTGCACACATAAATCGATCCTTCTTACTTGAGTTCAATGATACTGTCAGGTACTGTAGAAGATGAAACAATTTTCAAATCAGTTGATTCTTCATCGCTGTCTTCTAATTCCGATTCTGAATCCCCTGCCATTTTTGGTTATTACAACTTCGAAAACTGAATTTCTGCTCTTTAGTTATGAGTATTGACGTAAATCAATAGTTGGAAACGTAAATAAACTTGGTAGCTAAGTAAATTGAAGGAAGAGATAAATGTTTGTGTATCTCTACACAGACAAGTAACTAAAAGTTCAACAATTACTATGAGAGTTTGACCAAAGTGTTTGCTCAAGAGTTAGGTAAGAAACTTGTTTCAATAGACACATCCATTCTTTCTTCTCTGCTGGGAACACGATTGAGTGTGAGTCTGTCAACGTTGGATTAATTTCTTTTTTCCTAATACATAAAATGATTCTTTACTAACTAAATTTGCATATATAAAATTAACGGAAGGAGACGGCTTTCGCAGTCTCCCAGTTCAAGGAGATTGAAGAGTCTTGCAAGCAACACAACATCCGGGGTTTTGTAAATCAGCGAAGTGCGAAACTGCAGAAATTAAAAGCTATGCAGGTTCTAAAGGAGCAGCATCAAGTAGAAAGGGTAGTAACAAAAAAGAAACATAATTCCGGTGAGAAGACCCATTAGCATGCCACTTTAACATCGTTGTGGAACAAGTATAGCAAGTAAGGAAGGCACACTCTTCAACAGAACATTCGTTTTACAGACAAATCGTCCTCCCGCAAATCCCAGTCGGCTGCTGTGCCTCTGGCAGACAAAAATTCCGTTCCAAAAAAACATTGATTTCAATTAATTTAAGTCGAGTATATTTAATGAAGCATTAACTATAAATGCACTTCGTCCACGTAAACACATTCATACAAACACAAAGCTTTTTCTAAGATTTAAGGCAAACTACATATTTAAACTGGTACATTCAGCTCCCTAGCAATGCTATTGATCTTCAGCGGCAGGAGGTTGACCATTTCCTTGCATACACCGATCTCTGCCTGCAGAGCGTCAGCCGCCTCCTTCCTGTTCTCACACTCTTCGATGAACATTTTGTAGTACCGCAGGCTATTCCTTATGTTTTCCAGCATAAGAGCCCGATCCGGAGTTATGATTTTGTAGTAAAGTCGTCCTATATAGAAGTACGCATAGATGACGCCAAGAATTTCATCTTGAGATAAATTCGGTTGAAGCTCCACTCCGTTCTTATCCATATAGGACCTCTCAAACTCTTGGAAATGTTTGATGGCCTTCGAGCAGATTTGATTGATCTTTTGCAATTCCTGTGGTGAGGGAGTTTTGTTTGCCTTGACCGCATCGAACTTTATGTCCAACATAGCAGAGTAGGCAAGCCCAGCTCCATACCAGCACTCGCGGCATATTGCCATGTAGAATGTGGGATTGAGAATATTCAACAAATCTTCATAGTACGTAGCTCGACGTTTATGCATCTTCGACTGATTTGAGGGATCCTCCTCGAAAAATGCCATATGTTGGTACATCTCTGCATAATCCTTGATGATCTTTGCATATTCAGTAGCTTCAGTCTCAGCCCTGTAGTACTCTTTAGCAATGTCCAGCCATTTGATTATAAAGTGGTACACCAACTTCGCATCGTCAAACGTCAAGCAGTAGTCACATGTTACTCGATTCTCGTAGGGGGCTAGCTGAAGGTCTGGAAACTTATATGCCCCGGGACTTATAGCCAACTTTTTGGCATCTGAAATAAAAATCAAAGTTTAAGTAATTACATGATCGTTCAACAAATGTGCAAAGAATTTACCAGTGGCCAACTTCTCATCGTCGTCATTATAGAGGCGCTCCTTTGAGGCCAGCAGCAGGGCAAGTCCATACTTTGCCCAGCACCTTGCAACATCTGCATATCGATGCTTAAAGTTCTCAGTCGCTGCAGCTTTCTGTTCCTCAGTCATGTCGTCTCTGATCATGTTCTCCTCGTGCTCTGCCATAATCAGCGTGGCAGCGGACAAATGGTGCCTGGCCTCCCTGAACATGTTCTGACCAATGTAATATTGCGACAGGGTTGCTGCATTTAAAGCGAAATCCACATTCTCATAGGTCTTGGCAGCCAATTGCCTTCTAAGAGTTTGATGGCAATATTCAGCGGATTTCTCCAGCTCACCAAGATGTGAAAACACCTGTGCCATGTAAAAGGTACACAGCGTATACAAACTCTCCAGCTCAGCGGGACCCTTACCCTCCTCCACTTCATCCTTGGTACCAAAAATATCAGTTATGGACATGGCCTTCTGATTTGTAGCTTCAAATTCTTTGTAAGTGTCCTCCGACTTCTTCAGCACTTCAAATGCTTCTTTTGACTCCTGCCGGTTGGAAAGAATAATTCCCAGTTCATTGAGGGCACCTACGTAAGAGATTATAGCCTCAGGCCTCATGCGAAATTCCTCAATGGTTTCCAAACAAGTCCGCAAATGCATTTCTCCCACCGAAATCTCCTCGGTAAAGACGTAGATGCGCCCGAGATCACGGTAAACAAACGCAATAATATACTTGAATGTGAATTGGTCTTCAGAGTTCTCTTCTTCATTTCCAATAACATTTTTCAGGTTTTGCATTAACCCGATTAAAAGATCTCGTGCGGCATAATGAGATCGAAAAGGGTCTGTGGGAGGGTCGTTCTTCGACTCTTCGTTGACTAGTTTGATGGCCTTTTCGTAGACCTCTTTGAAATCTGTGAGCGTTTCTTTGGAAACCACCATTTTATTAGTGTTTAACTAGTTTTATGGTTTGATTTATGCACTGCTGGATATTAAATTGTTTATTTTTGGTTAACAGATTATTTTATGGAACAAAAAAATATTTGACAGTATATTGACGGCTATTGATAATTCACAAAACAAATGTCATATAAGCAAGCAGTTACATGGGTCGTGATCTGGGACAGTGTTTATAAATAAAGGCTTTGGTAGATTTTGTGGTTGGTAAATTCAAATTTTGATGTTGACAAGACGAAAAATATGGACTAAAGGTAATATTAGACTGTATGCCAAGTGGTCATAAAATGCCAATTTCTGACAGTTCTCCTGTCAAAACATGGTCATACAGTGTAATGGGCATATCTCATATGCTCTAATGACCTGAATGCCACTCATGACCATAGGCTGATTTTGACAGATAAAAATGCCCAAATAGCATACAGTGTAATGGGACAATAAGCACGAATGCCAGCATAAAGCCCTATATGCCCATATGCACTTTCTTGAAATTTCGTTATGGCATTGCTGGCATTTTTTATTTTTGATGGAACAAAGTATTATTTTGTTGTCATCGGTGTTTGATGAGTTCGAATGATTGGGATTTGTTTTCTTTATCTTTTTTGTGGATTATTGAATCTATATCATTTGCGTAAATTATTTAATTGTATTTTCATTGTAATTTTTTTAAGTTTAGTTAGTGGTGTTGTTCTTGTCCCTCATTGTGGTTGTGTATATACTTTTTTCCTGTTGTGAAATTTTGGTTAAATTTTGTGTGTAAAAATTGTTTGCTTTCTGTTTGTTTTGTGCTACTAATAAATTCCCAACTTCAACTTTTGATTTGTTTTTCTACTACAGCATTACCCTTCTACAACATTGGGTAATAAATAACAAATGCCTTAAATGACCATCGAGGCAAATATGACCGTATTGGTAATTTTAGTCATATAGTCTAATATAGAGTTTTGATAATTGTGGCATTTTGTTAATTTGACAGCTAATTTGGTCATTTGCCTTTTGGCATTCATATGCTTAATTGGCATACAGTCTAATCTTAGCTTAAGATTTTTTATTTCACCCCATTCACTATATATATTAATGACTTTCATGCTTTACAATAATAGGCTTTTGACACTGCGCCGAATACCGTGTTTTCTTCGAAAACTCGTCAATAAATTCACACCGACAAGCAAATAGTTTTCGTTTGACGTTTCAATCAGCTGTGAGACACTAGTCGTGAAACTTCGCTGCAAACTTATGTAGTTTCAAATGTCGATCGCATTATTTAACAAACAAAATAAATTTAGTGCATTTCAAAATAATATTAGCCCATCAATTAATTGTGGAAAATGATTTTAAGTTGTGAGTTGTGACATTTTGTTGGGTCAGCCATTTTGCTGAATTTTCCTGGATATTGCAAAAGGTGTGTTTATTTCAACAGCCCAACGATTGCAAGTCGTTAAATTATTCAGATTTATTAATAATCATCTTACACCAAATCTGTAAAATCTATATTCCGTGCTGTATATATGTTTTCTGACAGTTTTTTTGTTCTGTCAAAATATATCACTGCTCTAGGATCTTAGCGCGGGTGTTCCCTCATCTGGTATATTTGTGCTAGACGTCTAGCGGGTAATGGAAAACGGCCTATGAACGACAATGGAAAAGCTTCATCAACTAGGAACTGAAAGAAATTATGAATAGAGATTTAATAATATTTCTGATAGAAGTGTACATTTGACATTAGAGTGATTTTTGCCGTTTCCACTCAAATACCATAAAAGTTCATCCTATACACCCTGAGCTTAGTATACCAGTTTTCAATTAAATTTCATCGCAATCCATTTCCTCTTCCGTTCAATGTTCCATCTAATGAAACTTTTCACCATTCGGTGGTGAGATCAAATGAAATTTCGAAAAAGCATTAACTTACCTACCCCTATATGTTGCACAAACGCCCACCAGTTGCTGCTTTTAGCAACAAGAATCTCACCATTTCCAACTCATTCAAGCAGCTGATTTATTACGCTCTTTCGCACAAAGTCTCTTGTTTATCAACCCCACATTCCTCGAGTCTCGCTGCTTAGGGGTAGAAAAACAACCGCCCGGACGCCCTTCCAACAGTGACAGTGAGTAGAGAAAGTCGCATGAGGCCACCACCGATGCCGAACAGCAGCACAGCACACATCACGCTGAGGAGAATTATAATTTCCAACGGAAAAAAGTATCTCAGTTTCATAGAGAGAGTGCTACGGAAAATACAAAAAATCCTGGTTTGGGTTGTCTATTTATTGACGAAACCGTTACGTATACGAATGGTGAATTTTCTTGATCATCGACCGATCGTAAATTTATCGGTTCCGTGTAAATCGACCGGTATAACTTGGTAAATTTTTGTGAAAAGTTATTGTTTATTTTCCATCTCGACACTCACTCTCATAGATTTGTGATAGCCTACAAGAAGTGAGTGACATAATGCAGTGCAGTGCCTTAGGTGTTTCTTAAATTCTTAATTGAAATAGGTATATCAAATTTTGTGTTCACTATAATAAGTGCTTAAAAGTAACCCCCGACGCAAGAATATTGCGTTTGAATATACCGTTAATTGGATCAAGATTCTGTTATACAAATAAAAACAACACAAAAATAAAACGAGTACATAAGACAATGGAGATAATTGGATTACTGCTAAATTTGGCTGCGCTAACAGGTGAGTGCTGACTGCTAAGCAAGGTGCATTTCCTAACCACTTTATCTAGCGGTATTTGTGTTGCTTTTCCTTCCAAGGTAACATTTTCTATTTCGAACACTATAATGTACTCGATATCGGGACGACTAAATTGACAGACGAATCGATATAATTGATTGAATGTTCTTCACAGTGGTGATGCCAGGACGTTTATGCTTTCATTCGATGATTGATGGTTCCCTTGCTGGAGCACAAATTTGAGGATGAATTTGAGCGTGAATGCGATAAACAAGGGGATTAATTAGAGCGGACCGCACAAGGCACAACCCTTGCTAGGGCTCCAATGTCCAATCAGGTGTCAAGTTACAAGCGTCAAATTATGAGTGTCAAATTACAAGTGATAAATTTAAGACGCACAAGGGACGGTGAACTTCTGTGGATGGGTGATTGAATATTTTGCACTAGTGTAGAGACAAATACCTTTTTAATTTTTGAGCTTTTCAGAAAAGAAGAAAATATTTTAATTCAAGAGCACTATCGATAACTGGCCCATTCAAATTTTCTGAGCTCTTTAAAACCAATGGGAAATTACTCGTTATACTTTGCTGGTTCCTACTCTGAAATTTTTTAGTACAACGTCCTTAGACTTTGTGCGACATAAATTCATTTAAAACAAGTTTTCGAATTCACCTAATCTCCAGGAAAGGAAAACACAACTCTTCAGAATTGTTTCATCGAATTACGTTTTATAGTCTTTTCGTAAATTGTTTTGTAGAAAATACTTGACTTACTTTTAGTACTTACATTTTGTTGACTTCTTACAAGACTGAAAATAAAAGATTAACTTATTGAATTTATTAAAAAAATACGCTCCTTCTTGAACCTATACCTACAGCTAATACAAAAATGTCTGTGCAATATTGTGCAAACAAAATCAAAAATGCAAATAATAGAATGAACGAATATTATAATGCAAAAGATGGAAGTTAACCCATAAAATTTCTCACATCGGATTTGTTGACGTTTGCAAGTGACACATAATTATATATGTAGAATACACTACACACCAGTCAATTGAAGGTGAGGGTATAATAGCTATAGGTTTTTAACAAAATAATGGATGAATAAGGATTATTTTCAACATTTTAAGCCGATGAGAGCTCTCATGAATTGAGAAACGCGTGTGCTGCGTTAGAGGAAGTATTGTAAAAAAAATTTATTGGGTACCTATTGGTTTTGGATTTAAAAAATTACTTTTGTCTCACAAAAACAAAATTTCATTCTTCAGTTTTTAAAAATTGGATTTTGACGTTCTTTTTTGTGGTTAGTAATGTGGTATTTGATTGGGCGCTCTCAGAGCACTTTTTCGTTTCGTAAAAAAAAAAAATTCTTTTTCAGATTTCAGTTTTCAGAGCACTTTTGCGAATCTGGATATATTATCATTATCATGCTTGCTTTAGATTTACCATGGAAATCGCTTGAAAAGTGTCGAAGGCTACACATATTCAAATCGCAGGAATATCAACACAAAAGGTGACGTTTTCATGTTCGATTAGTCACACGAAATCTGAAACCCGAGAGCAAATCTGCAGAAGCCCAATCGAATACCAAATAAGTTAACTAGAACTGAATACATTCATAAAAGATCTACCTAAACAAATTACTTATTAAAAATAAAAGTACCCGAAAACAAAAAAAAAAAAAATGTAACCAAGGATTCGGTCAATCACTGAACTGACAAATAAATTGGGAAAATGGAACGATTTGTTGGAAAACTATGGTTTGGTGACCGAAGCGAAAAAAGCGCTCAACAAACACTCATTGGTTATCACGGATTTATAATCATTGGTTAAAATAAATCTATGGTAACCCAACCAAGGATTTAACCAGATTTGAACAGTACAGTACAGATAAAATTATTAAAGTCTTAGCACATTTTACCCAAAATTTTAAATTTTACAAATTTCGTTAAGAATGGAAAACTTATTGAAAAATAGTAAGATACTTAACGAAATATTTGTAAGCTTATATTACAAAATTCATAAAGCCAATGTTACAAGTATGTATAGAACTTTCCTTTAATGCAACTAGTGGTGGTACATAAATACCCATACGCACTAGTGACAAAAGCCACTTAGAAAATAAAGGCAGTGGGTTCTGCGTTCACTTGTTCCCCGTTCGCAATTGGAACACGTTTCGTGCGTAAAATGGTTAACGTCACTGGTGAATGTAGAGGCAAGAACCGCCGCTGTTAAGATCCATGCATAAGAACTAAATGCGAGTGGATTACTAACAAACTTCCGAAGGTATGAAAAGTTGCGGTTTATACAAACATTTTGCGAAACAAATTTTTACTGCAAATGTTGTATTAAAGGTAAAAAAATTATCCTTGGGCACACTAATCGCTTTGTTTTTTTTTTCAAGTACTTATATTGACTGTTAAAATTAATAAAATTCTTCTTAATAAGTTTTACTCTCACATTAAACATTCATGAATTACTCTAAGTTGGACTGAGAAGGCCTCAATGTAACGTTTTCAATCTCCTATTAAGAATGAATGAATGTAGATCGAGATTTAGATCTACAAAAGCATATTGCTGCCTATTGACAAATGTACAAGTTGGCCTGCGATATCTGGTGGCAAAGAAAAGAACCCTATCAGACATACAGAAATCTGTCATCGGTAAGCGGTACATGTATTTTTGCAAAAGTAATTTATTTATTTTATAAATGAAAAACTATTTTAATTGATATAAATGCCTTGTCAGTCTAAAATCCAAGTATTGTTTAGGGAAAATAAAATAACCCCGGGTAAATAAATTATGTTTGAATCGTTTAAAAGTGGAATGAAAAATTTGTGTTTGTTTCGTGTAAACAATTTGTTTATTTTTGGATTATACTCTTTTTTAACTGTTTGAAGTACTTCAAATTGTTGTTAATATTCTATTTATTATGCAGCATTAGGTATCTATTATTGTGTAGCTGACGCAACTAGCCAAGATTTGTCTCAGATTTTCTCGATATGATAATTTTGGAAGGTTTCTGCTGGGAAATGCTACTTCGAGCAAACGCGTGCAGTATGTTTTATTATCTCTTGCAATTGGCTTTAATATATCGCCTTCTTTAAAATGTAAACTACATATTTTAAAGAACCTAGGAAAGTATTTTCCCATGCGAAGAACAATTTACCACTTTTTTTTACAAGGAATCGAGTTTTAAACTTCATTTGGATTTTTGTACATGGTTATACCATGTTCTCTATATGAGTTGCACTGGGGTACACCACAATGAGACACTCGATCAAACACTTTTTCTTTATTTTCCAACACTGTAAACTATTTAGAAATTTATTTACGTATGTTTTTAATTAACAAATGTATTTATTTGCCACAATATTTAAATATTTAATCTCGCTTAGCTTCTTTTACGTATATTTTTTCGCTGATCTGTCAAACTTGTATGTCTAGTAGGGTTCAAATTATAGCCGCTAGGGTACACCCTCCATTTCTCAATAGAGTATCGAAACGATATACACGTATTTCCAGTTCTCTCCTAGCTATACTCGTATGTTTGCCGTCCTTTAATTGTTCTTAATTAAAAAGGCATCCCGCCTTAAGTGCCCCAAAGCAAACTCAAACATTTCCCTACTCATCAACATACCATCACATCACTTGGCAACAGATGAGTACAGTCTAAATTCGCCATCCTCAAATGTCCCATGGGAATATCCAAATCAAATTACTGTCATTCTGGTCTAGACTCCGGGTGTGTATTGTGCGGCCAGACACGATTACCCTGCAGCTTTTATCCTTCCAACCAGCCAGCCAGGCAGACTGCCACCAGCCACCAGCTACCAGCCACCATGTGGTTGCGACATACCACGCCGCCTAATCCAAACTTTTCATGTGGCCACAAATTAACATCTAGCGCTAGTTTCTAAAAACAAAACAAAACATCTCAAAATCGCTCTCACTACTCCCCTCTGGTCAGTGGACTCAACTGTCAGTAACCCATCTGTGTTAACCTCCCCCTCACTCCATAAAATGCTGTGCGAGTTCATGTTTAATTGGATAAGGTCAGCCCCCCTCCGGCACAAAAATTAGATTGCTGCACGCTTGAAGAGGCCAGCCACGCATTGTACGACAAAGTACTAGCATTGTGACATTGTTTTCAGTTCGCTTTAAATAATTTCTTTTTGCGTTTGCGTTTCGGCTCTTTAGCGTATTTAATACCGGAGTGGGCTGGCGGATATGTTCCCTCTGCGGTGCTGGTTAATCTGCAAAAAAATGTGCACATTATGTGCGTCGTGCACGATGCTTGGACACACTCATGTTTTAGTGGTGCTTCCGCCTTCGCTGCACACTTTAAGCTCATTTCCATTCGAATGTGTTCTATACACACGTTCTTGTTGAGTATCTATATACATAACATAGTTTGGGCGAGTATCATTTTTGCACCCCTTCCCGTTCCCGTGTTCATGTGCGGTCTATAGAACCACCACTATGCTGTATTTTATGCGGAAAGATAAACCGACTAATTCGGCTGACTGTTAGTGGCACATATATTTAGATCAAAATATTTAATGTGAAACGTTTTTAAGGGGGATGCTTATGCTGCTGCCGTACCATACCGATTTGGGAAATTTTATTTGCGGATTCTTGGCCAAAGCTCGTCAGAAAAACAGCAATGCAACTTCACATTCGCTTGCATTTGTGTGCAGTCGACGCTATCGGCGTATCTTTTAGATGGCGAAATAAATTTCGGAGTTTTGGCAATTTTCGCTCCTTCTGATGGCTAAAATGTGTATTTGGCTTTAGTTGGGTCGTCGTTGATTCTAAGCTTTGCGCCGCGGAATGCAAATATACGATAATCACGTATATGTGACGTTAATGTTGAATATTGTGTTGTCGGACTCAATTTTGGCGGAAATTTTTCTTGTTTTCAATGAAATAACATTTTTTTTAATATTTATTTATTTAATCAGGATTATAAAAATAAACCAGAATTATTTAAAAAAAAATGTTCTTAAAAGCTACTGCATAGTTAGAACTTAATCTTGATTGTTCAGATAAAATAAAAAACATTACCAGGATTTTCTTTTGTGAGTCCGTACCGAAGGGATTCCAGATGTAGATCTGAAAAAAATTATAAAACGGTTGAGAACTGTCCCTCTCATTTGATATAATTCAGATGACAGCTACAGTAAGTGACTATGATTTAAAGTTCTATAAAGGATTTATTTTGCGGCACGACTGATTTTACCACTCAAAAACTAAAAAAAAAGTGGGATCTAATTTAAAATTTAATTCCAATTTATATTTGACAATGTTCAAATAAGAACAATGGTCTTTTATAGCACATGAAACCTCAAAGCAAAATAATTTGGCACATTAAATTAATTTATAAAAATAATGAGCGCAATTAAACTTTTAACAGCCTTATTCATAACATCTAATTAAAGTTGAAATAGAGCTGATTTTGGTTTAATTGCAGAAAACCATATTCATAAACTTTTTTTAAAGACATTTATTCACACTTAAATCAAATGTCAAAAAGTTAAATGCCCAATTCGCATTTAGGGGTGAATTAACCTTTGTTTCATGTTTCCCCGTTTATTTTAAAACTGTTCATACATTGGCAAAAATGTTGAGCTTTAATAAGTAAAGCAATAATATTGGATTCATTTTATAATACAAAAGTGAATGCAGGAGCAATTACAGTCTAATCCCTCTAAGTCGAATTTTCACGGGAGTTAGAGGGATTTCTGGAAAAATTCGAGTAAGAGAGATTTATTTTTTTTATAAGCGAATTTATTTAAATTAAAAAATAGGAAAGTATTGAACAAAATAAGTTAAAAAAAAAATTTATTTTTGTTTGGGATGTGAAAGTAGCAGTGTTCACTCGTTAAATAAATGTTTCTATTTTAAATAGGCAGTAGTGAATCTCCTCTGGGACATCGTCGGTCATTTCAATTGCAGTTTGCAATATTTTAATTACATTTTCAATATCAGTCTTTTCCGGCTATGGTTACTAATGGTTTCGTCAAATTCTTCTTCAGCTCCGAGTGTCGACTTAGAGGATGACTTTTCTATGCAAAATTGAAGAGAATGCTAAATTGGGTCGAAAAATTCGAGTTAGAGAGAAATTCGAGGTAAAGGAGGTTCGACTTAGAGGGATTCGACGGATTCGTACAAAACACTTTGATAAGTCCTTTTCCCACAACCGGGCATTTTAGCCAAAACTATCTGAATTATAATTTGCCACCATTGCAAATTCACTGATGGTTCATCAATTTGCTGCTGCTCATACCTTTTCCATTTTTTTTTAATTAATGTCAGATGACTATACACAGAACGACAGAAGTGGCACTGAAGTGCGCGAGTGCTGCCAGATTTTCAGAGTAGTTTTGCTTTATTAATAGATTATAGCTACTCAATGGCAAAATTATTTTTATGAATAACATTTTCGAAAGCGAAATTAACTTATTTGACGTCAGTTAGTGGAGACAGTGTTAATCTATTGATTAAAGGAATCTAATGAATAAGGCTGTAAGTTTGGATTTTTCTGCATCTGTCATCTGGCTGTTTATTGTTTCGTACCGTACTATTTTATATTGTGACGACCACGAATGAATTACAAATTATACGTCGCAATTCGACAATATTAACTTCATGTAAATCGTCCGTAAACATTTTGATAGAATATTCGTCAGCCATGTTTTTATGGATCTGTTTGCTGAGCGAACAACTTAAACAGAACCAGAATTTCCTATAGAACGAAACAAATTTCTGTTCTCTTTCAGTTTCTGTTCCTGTGTCTGTTCTTTGTCACTTGGTGCCTTAACGGAAAATCGGCCGAAGTTGTTGGTCGCAGTCAGTTTGGTTTGTCTAAAATTTAAATGGTATTTTTGATGGAAAGTTCTGGACTAACAATTAAACAATTATTTCGGGGAAAACTAAATAAAATTAATCGATCTAATTTCTTTAGAAACTTGTTGTAGTACTCTTACTATACGAAGAGTTGCAAGTATCGACTCTTATGGGGCTTATACGGCTATTGGGCCTTTAAGAAAATAACTGTGTATTAAGCAAATATTTATGTGCTATCTAACTATGAATTATTCGGTCCATCGAACAATAGATTCCGAAGATTAATGAAGAAAAACTTAGTTCGAAAAAAAAAAACACACAGACTGCCATTAACGGCAATCGGAAAAAATCCTTAAAAGCGTTGGAAAAAAGGCAAAATTAAGCTCCCGTTTTGCATACGGCAAATTACCAAATACTCTATCTGCCAAATTGCCGTTTTCCATAATCCACCAAGGAATTAAGTTATGATTAATGCGCTGTTTTTGTTTGTAGCCAACAATGCTTATAAAATATATTTTCATATCCTCTTTATCATGATTATATATATCGCACCATCCTTGGGGAGTGTATACCTACACCAAACAGCGAGGAAGTAATTTTTTTTTGTCAAAAAATCCCTGTAATTATCCATACAATCTAATATTCCGGATTTGAGTGCGATCAGAGTTGATAATTTCGTTGAACTAATCGGGGATGATTGCAAAATATATGCAAATCAGCCCGAGTTCAAATTTAAATTAATATCTGCCCGTGTAAACATTCGATTTCTAATTTAATGATTCACTTTGTCAGGGCGGAGTACCCTAAACATGAATGCAATTGAGTAATTTGCAATTTGCAAAATTAAACACACTATTTGCTGAATTAGGTAAAATAATTCAATTGAGTCCTGACCGATTCCACAGCCTGCGTGTACTATTTGTTTAGAGACTTCCTTTATGGTGGAATTTTATTAGTTAAATGGTAAATCATTCGGCAGGAAGTCAATTTGCATATTTCCGCACACGAATGGGCCACACGGTACGGTTCCACAAATTTTATTAAATTTATTATTATTTGCAGCGATTTAAGGTAAATTAGTCGTAGGTATATCGGTGGTAGCCAACACCGCAACATAAATGCAATTGGAAAATACATTTTATTCCCATTGTGCTCATAACGCGATATTTAAAATGTTCCCCATGGAAGCACCGATTGCAGTGCTATCGAATAACAATTTTCCGCCACACGCCGCACCAAATTAAAAAGCCTGAATAGCGCTTTGTTCTGACTTGCTGTTTGTTGCCCAATAGCGATCGCTCGGATGGTGGTCTAGCATCGTTATATACAGTTGACCATAATTGACAATACAAAAAAAAAAGTAATACAAATCAAGTTATGCATCGTTGACGGTATAAATGTATGAAATATGCAAGAGTGAGCATAATATTTCTCTATACCAGTGAATGCTACACATTTTCATCCATGGAATTGAAAAAAAAAAAAAAATAATAATAATTCCTTTATTATACGGAGTACTTATTGTTCATTCCCGTAACTGTTTGGAAACTGGCAACTTGGCTTAAATTTGTATGACTTGAAAAGAATATTTTTGTTATTATTATCTATTTTCTGGATTCCGACGGAGAAAGCCCGGAACAACATTGCATCGTAATAAAAATAAAGCTCACTCTATAGTTACAGATGCTGAATGAATGCTTGAAAATTGAAATAACCGCCGTACACGGTACAGTAAATACAAAAAGGGAAACAGAGTTGAAGCTCGTTACCGCGCAGTCTATTCCTTTTTTATCTTACATGTTCGTTTTTGCAATTTAAGTATATAATAATAATTTATGTCATGAACTTGATAAATCAACCATAATCCATAAGACAAAACATCCAACGTAGTAACGGATGATTTTTTAGCTGGTTTGGTTTTGGCAACACTGGTTTTGACAGCTGACGTGTGTTTAGTACCTTGTGTCACTGTCAAACAGCTTCAGTTTGGTTTGCAATTTAACCATGGATCGTCTTACAAATGAACAACGCTTGGAAATTATTGAATTTTACTATCAAAATTCGTGCTCGGTTCGAAATGTTCATTTTCGCTTTTTTATCGAAAAATTGTGTTCAGCGATGAGGCTCATTTTTGGTTGAATGGGTACGTAAATAAGCAAAATTGCCGCATTTGGAGTGAAGATCAGCCAGAAGCATTGCAACAGCTACCAATGCATCCCGAAAAAGCCACTGTTTGGTGCGGTTTATGGGCCGGCGGCATTATTGGGCCATATTTCTTCAAAGATGATGCGAATCGCAGCGTTACTGTCAATGGTGAACGCTACCGAGCGATGATAACAAACTTTTTTTGCCCGAAATGGAAGTTCTTGACTTGCATGATATGTGGTTTCAACAAGACGGTGCCACATGCCACACAGCACGCGAAACAATGGCGCAATTGCGAGGCGAGTTTGGTGAACAGTTAATTTCACGTTTCGGGCCGGTCAATTGGCCGCCTAGATCGTGCGATTTGACACCATTAGATTATTTTTTGTGGGGGTATGTCAAGGCTAATGTGTATAGGGACAAGCCCGCTTCGATTGACGCACTGGAAGCCAACATCCATGCATTCATTCGTGAGATACCGGCCGATATGTGTGAAAGAGTATGCCAAAATTGGACTCAGCGGATGGGCTACCTGAGACGCAGCCGCGGTCAACATTTGCATGAAATTATCTTTAAACATTAAATTGCAAGGTTCAAACTATCGATTCAAATAAATATTTCATTCATTTTTTCGAATTTTTTGTGTTTTTTTGTTTAAAAAAAGTTCTAAACCTCTTAAAAAATCACCCGTTAGTATGATTCTGTTTCAGACATTCTTTTAGTCAAAATTGCACAACTGATATCCACACAGAAAATGCTGGATTCAAAAGTTATTCGAACGTAATTTGTTGAACTATTAATTACTGTCAGATTACTCTTGCATCACATGTCAAAGTGCACAGATTAAAAAATCTAGTTAGGTATCTGAAGCCGAGTAGATTGGACTGGACTGGACTGTACCCTGAACGCAATAAATAGATTCATCGGAAGTGTCACTTTTCCTACATGAGCCGCATATAAGAAATGTCAAGTCAGTACTCAGTCACGAAAGTCTTGGCAAGATTCCTCGACTTTACCTCCATTAAACTGAAGCAACTGTTCACGTGACGAACTTAGATCAAATAAAACTGAATTACATCAATTCAGCCAGCTGTCAGACTTACTTAACTATAGGCGTGTTTTTTTGAGCAAAGTACAGTAGGATTTTCAGCACGCATTTACAACAACTATCTCAAAATGTCAAGTAAAGCGTAGTTGTTGTAATTGCGTGCTGAAAGTCCTACTTTACTTTGTTTTGCTGACGTCGAAGCTAAAAAAAAACACGGCTTATGTAGATAAGGTACTGGAAACTGGACGTACCCAAGTATTCCGTTTCCGTTGCCTTACCCAAAAGTTACAGCCATAAAGAGAGATCAAAATTTTTCTTCTCTATAAAAATAGCTTCAAAGTTTAGCCCATCAAATTAACTAGTTCTTAGCAACTGTCAGATAGCTGTCAAATTTATCAAAATGTCCGTTTCCGAAAGACGACTATTTATATATTTTGGGTTTTAAAATATTTGTTGTATGTCTTGTGATGAAAGATAAATGCCTTTGGGGGAAGAAGTAAAATTGCATAGTTTCTTTAGAGAAAGCAAGCAAGCAATATACGTGCTATAGGAATAAACCGTCGATCCATCACACTCACTTGTTGTTTTATTATTGAATCGTGTACCTTATTACTGACGTAATTAGGTACGTCAGAAATAGGAAATAGATATTTCCTTGACGGTTGTTGTTAAATTTCTTTGCGACTTTATTGGCGCAATTGCGCTCACTCATGTCATAATAGTCGAATTTCTGTCACTCGCATATTCGAATATTTCCGTCATACTCGAACGAAAGTATAAGTAAAAACAAAAACATGTGAGCACTGCTTGGGATTAGCAAATCTTGTCTCTTCAAGTTCTATTATGAAACTGGCTAATAAATTCAAGTCTTTAATGTAGCCTATTTAAGGACGACTCGACTGTTTGCATTCATAACAATGGTCGCTTAAGACCGTGTCCAATGTGCCCTTAGCCATTTCCTTGGACTCTGGGCAAGCTTAATTACTCGTACACAATTATTTTGTGCATAGATACGTACAAGTCATTGTACTTCCGGGTAAACTAAAGGCAGATATGTAGCGATGCATGTGCGCACAAACTACACCCACGGTTAGGAGAAAGGGCGCTTGAAACAAAAACACCTATATCCGGATGCCTAATGAATAATGAAATAATGTAGGTACATAATGTATGCTCAGAATTTTCCAGTTCAATTCACATTCTGCTGTCCAACTTTTGGATTAATGCAAAACCAACTAAATCTCTCGTCCTGCTACTTGCATTTCAGTGAAAATATTTTCCCAACTAAATAACAAAAATACCGAATTCCTTAAATACGTACCCTCATTCCGGGCATTACTTCCCCGGTTGTTAACCGCTTCGAAGTAGCTCAACTCAGCTGTAGGTACCTACTGTAAGCTTTTTGCTAAAAGTCCAGTCATACATTTTTATGCTCCGGAATACGACTTTGGCCAAGCGGACGTTCACAGGATAACCTCGACAACCACCATAGAGAATTCCATCACAGGGATGTGAACCGCACAGTCTCATTAAGCTCGGGCAGGCAACAAATATGGACTAAAAGTCCGTGCATCCACTTCCGTTCCTCGGCCACTTAACCTCAATTTCTGGTTTTATTCGAAATCAAAGGCAGAAATTTACTTTCATAAATAATAATGGAATGCATGTGCCAGTAGGACTGAGGTAGGTCCTGGGGTAGATAATATCACCAGGACTACTCCTGTTTTTGCGAAATGCATTCGCAGCCTTACTCCTGACCGCGCACAGAGTCAGCTGAGATTGATCTAATTTAATTGACACAGGCAGCAAGGACTGTGTGTCCTTAAACGTATCCCTTTACGAATCGTGCTTGATGTTTCTCTTTTTATGCAGCGAAGCAGTTATTTTCGCTCACCCGAACATCATCGGTGATAGAGGATGCGGAAAACGACATCAGAGGTCACGTGGGCTCTCGCAATTAATGGCAACATCATGTCCATCGATGGGATCAATTAAAAATAAAATACAAACCTAGATGCAAGCATTCAATTTGTACTGACGTGCAATACTGCTGTTCTCAGAATGGAAAACATTACCCAGTCTGCTGCAGCAATCACCTGAAACCTGTTCATTAATGCAGAGAATTCTCGAGTACGATTCGAATGTACCAGTAATTCACTTGAGTCATTCGCTCATGCATGGCCACACCAATTGCAGTTATTCACATTCGCGCACACCGAAGCACGAACAGGATGCAAAGGACGGATGGACGTCAAGCAGTCAGCGGGACTTGGCGATGCACCTGGAGGGCAGCATTAAATGTACTAGATTACTGTGGCGTGTACGTGTCAGAAGTAGTGGCAAAATTTGATTAATAGCAAATGGATCCGACTATACACTCGTGTATCGTGGGCTTGGTCGAATACCGAGGCAATTAAGGTAATGCGCAGTGTGAAAAACACACAACTGCATTTTCTGACTGAAGGATCTGGTTCAGTTCGATGGCATAGTGCGATAAAAAAAAAAAATATTTATACCGTCCTGGCAAAGACAATTGATATACAATCGGCTGAATTTGCTTTATTGGCTCGAATCGGATGATTAATTACTGTAAATGGGGGGTTCGGTTTTCAGTTAGACGATGGGGTGTGGATCAGACGAACGCAACTTCAACTTCAATGGTGGACCGCATACGGATGGAGGGCAATTTGTTTCACACTTTGGTGGAACTTTGTGCTGGGCCAATTTTTAAAGAACCGAGTTCTTTATTTGCTGGCATATGTGTGGATGCGATGTTTTATTGCAGGTTATCGATTATGTTTGTTTTTTTTTCCGGGATGCAAGGGTTATAGTCTCAATTTGTCCAATACCTACCTCAGAATAGACTTTGTGGCGGACTACACTGACTACACATGATATTATTTAGGTTAGTGGGCGATGTGACTGGCAGGTGAAAAGCGGTATAGTCATACGTAGGGTTAGGAAAACTTCAATTTCAAACCTTCCCCTCGGCGAGCTTGTGTGTAGGTAAGACGACTTTATAAGCAGCTACTGTACTATATAATTTTTCGATATTCGCTTACTTTTCTATTCTCCATCGGTGCCTGACGATCCCAAAAAATATAGTAGTAGAACAACACTCAAGCAGTTTGAAGGGAACATATAGTTTATAGGAACCTTCTTCTTAATGCGACGATTGAAGCCAGAGTTGCCAGGTAATACCTACGCAACCAACTCTTTCACGCAAAACAAAAGTACACGGTGTAGGTTTTTTGACACCGGCCACTATATCGCTGGGCGTGGTTGGGAACGTCAATTTTCCTACGTCAACCACATATGCGAACTGTCAAAATAGTACTCTGTCACGAATTTCGTGACTACATTCGTGGGCTACCCCTTAATAAACGTCAACTGAAGCAGCTGTTCATATGACCGATCTAAGACAATCAAACCTCAAGTCAGACAGCTGTCAGAGTTACTAAACTACATATTTGAACGTGTCCACTGCTTGATATGCAGTCCACTCACTCGTTGTCGAACTTATTGATCCCCACCCTAACTATATAGTGCTTCCGCATATTGGTATGTCGCATCGTAATTAAACAACCCCTAACGGAATTTAACTCTGCCCATCAACTCGATGACCAACAATAAATTCGTTTAACCCCATTCTTATACAACAATTGAAAACAAATTGATTTTGTACAACGTGACAATTACACGCATTCACATTCCACATCATCATTACTGGCGTCATGCTCCTCCTGTCCAGGTCCACCCTTTAGTAGTACGCTGCGCGATAATTAAAATATTAAATTTAAAAGTTGTTGCCGTCCGTTACACTCACTTCATTGAGACGGAACTAATGTAGCACGTCAATCTCAATCAACTTGGCATAGTATCGCATCGCAACTTATCCATCCGTTCTATACTCTGTAAGATATCACCGGGCACCCTCTTTAGTAAATTAAATTAAAATCTGACAGGCATTTCAACCATGCAGCTTGGCAGTCAGTAGTCGGCACTCTTGCTCTTGTCCCTTGTATATTCCTAGCTGAGTGACGACCATATAGCTGCACTTTGACACTGGAAGAAAATTTAATTAAAGCACGATAACTATAAATGTCACTAATTAAATGAACGCGCCAGCCACTGCCGCACCGCGAACACCAAATGGGAGTTAATTAAGCGACCTTTCTCTACTAGCTATACACTGTCCGCTGTAATGCACACTGTACCAGATACAGAGTTACAGATACAAATTAAAACAAGTAAAACAATTTCCAAGAACACGGACACAGCGCTACGAGTATATTGTGATTGAATTAGTTTTCGGGAAGTTTTGCTATTTCTGCGCATCGTACGAGCCGGTCTCGGTCGTCCGGTCCTAATTGCAGGGACTAATGTCAACAGACAGACCAGTATACAGAACTGGACTTAAGCCCCTCCAGCTGTTTGTAGTTTTGTCAAACTAACCTCATTTAAATGCAGAAACCATTGAAAAGTTTGCATTGATACATGGCTTTTGCGGGTGGACTGCAAATCGATTCGGCCGCAAATCCAATTTATATACACATACTCACGCTGTGTGTCACGTAAAGTAGAATACAAAGAGCCGTGTTTCATGGCCGTTATAGTAAGCGAAGTGAGCTTCGTTGAATAAAATCTAATCTGTGTTAGTGGAAATGTCAGTTGGTTGGTCGATTTCATGAAGAGTAAACCCAATGTATCAGGTTTGGCTATTAGTCGCTTAATTAAAGGTCAAATGCGACACGATGTAATAACACAAAAACAATCCACCTTCCTTTAAAAGAAACATGTGGCGTCATTACATTTTGACTTAAAAATAGAAAGATGATCTTTGTGTGTCATCCGAGAGTGTAACTGTCATGAAAAAGCTTCTCAATCGGCCGTTTGGACTCGGTATAAGATGTTAGGGGGAAAGCGGGAGACTTGAACATATGGGAGACTTGAGCCACTCTCAATAATTTGCTCAAATTCCATTGAAATCCAACAAGTGTAAGTGTATGCGATGCAGACAGTGACGAGCTAATTGCACACAAAAAGAATTCTAAATCATTAGCTGTCTCTGGTTGGTGGAAGAGAAAAAGTGTTTTGCAGTGCCAAAAGTAAAAAAAAAAATTTATTCTTTTTTCTCTATAAAATTGATCTGTAAAGCGTTAAATAAATCAATTTGATATTACCTAACAATATTGATATTCTACATTGTAAATATTAGTACGATACCATTCTAGTTTGTATATAACAAAAATTATGAATATAAATTTGTTAAAAAATGCGAACGGGAGACTTGAGACAGTTTCTAAAGGGAGAGTTGATCAGTAGCTCAAATCTCCATTTGCTCTGATGAAATGTTATGTAAGTGTTTTAAAGCCTTGTATTTAATTTTAATAATAAAAAAAAATAGTTTAATTAAAAAACTCAAAGAAATAAACCTTGTAATAGGTTATTTAAGATATTGATTTGTTTTCGTTATGTTTCTGAAGTTTAGTTTTTGTTTACCTTTTTTTACTTTGTATATGCTAAGAAACTGAAGTACCTAAACCACTAAAACAATAAAAATAAATTATAATCACATTGGAAGTGGATAAATTATTCGTTTTATTGTTTTTCTCGTAGGATTTGAGTATGTTCAACTCTCCCCGAAGGGGTGTTCAAGTCTCCCGGTGGTGCGGGAGACTTGAGCCGAAAATCTGTTTTCAAACATTTGGCATTTGCCAAAAATTTCTTGCGTTTATTATAAGTTTAAGAGACCGTTCTTAAAATAGATAAATGTAGCAATAAAAAAATCCATTTAACAGGCGGCTGTGATTGATAAACAAATTTTTATTAACGATCTAACAAAAAGTGGCTCAAGTCTCCCGCTTTCCCCCTACTGATTATTATCAAGTGCTGCAACTTCAGTCATTTTAAATGAAAGATATACCGCCTTGGAATCTCAGAAGAACTCGCTAGCGGGAGAGATCTGCTCCGGGGAGGTCGAAGCAAACGAAATGCGAACCGTTTAGTTGGATAGATTCCAATCCCAAATCACTGGCTGTTAGCGAGTTTCTTACAAATTTGATGTCAAAAGTTAAATGTGGCTATTTTTTAAGACAGCTCAATATTTTAGAATAGATTTAATTGGTTTAAACAGAAGCAGTCTCTACAACATTAGGCGTGTTTTTTTTTTTTTTAGTTTCGATCTCAGCAAAGAAAAGTAAATTAGGATTTTCAGCACGCAATTACAACAACTACGCTCTACTTGACACTTCGAGGCTCGCAATAGTTGTTGTAAATGCGTGCGGAAAATCCTACTTTACTTTGCTTTGCTGAGGTCGAAGCTCAAGAAAACACACCTATTGTGTATTTTTCAACAGGCAATCATGTAAAAGCATTTTTAATAAGTAAATTTACCGAAGGAGAAAAATCAGTATTTATTTTTAAGAGAGTTGAGATTTTGCCTCGAAATTTCTTTATCAATTCTTAAGAAATAAATATCGTAATTATTCTCGTTTGTAATTTATTCTATTTTATACGCTTTTATTTTATTTTGAAAGAAAGTGATTCTATTAATCGTTTTCTTTCTTTCAATCACTGACTAGCTTTCAGCTATAGTGTCTCAGAAATCATTTAATCAAGGTGTTTAAAGTTAAATTCAGTTTATGATATTATCTATGTATTTTTCTTAGTACAGCGACTAGTCTGGTGTGATTCGCCCCTTATCTTGCAAACTATCACTACAGGGCGATCTCACCAAACGAAGTTAGCTGCAGTTTCTTCTTGGTATAAAAGCAGTGCCGTCGAATTCTGGCTCTCTTTTTTTTAAATTAATTTTTAATGATATAATGACATATTCACAGCGAGCCGAAAACCGGGTTTTCGTCGAAAACTCGTCGATGCATTCACGCCGACCACCAACTAGTTTCCGTTTGACGTTTCAATCAGCTGTCAGACACTAGTCGTTAAACTCCGGTGCAAAACTCTTTTGGTTACAAATTTCGATCGAATTATTTAACAAATAAAATTAATTTAGTGCATTTCCAAATAATGTTAGCCCATCAATTAATAGTGGAAAATGATTTTAAGTTGTGAGTTGTGACATTTGTTCGATCAGCCATTTTGCTAAATTTGCTGAATATTGTAAAAGGTGTGTTTGTTTTAACAACCCAACGATTGGAATTCGCTGTCGTAGTGTTTTCGTAGAGAACGGCTTTAAAAGACTCGTTTTAAAAACTGAAATATGGATGGGAACACTTTTGTTTTCGTAGAAGTTTTCGCGAAAACCTGGTTTTCGGCTTGGTGTAAAAAAGCTATTATAGTGTGAATAAGTTATAACGAAGATCAAAAGTGTCTGTGATTTATTGTTTTCAAAGTGCACAAATAACCACACACATACTTTGGTAATCTATACATAATGTAAGATGATAAAAAATAATCAAATTACCAAACTCCTCATTGCTTATATTAGATTTTTGACTAACTTTTAAGACAGATTCCTATTTTCTCAAAAACTGATGCGTAATCAACGCATAGCTGCCAATCCTAATTGAATTAATATGTCCATGACCATGACCTTTGTGTAAAGTATGATTGCGTTTGTTTCAAATGGAACACTGTCCACATTTCACCAGATCAGCCCTGCACTTTAAAAAAATTGCGAGAAAAAAAACTAATAATTGCAGACGCGCCTTAAGTAAATCGTTTCTCCATTATAGGTATAGTAGCAGTCATAAGCACAGCATGTTGCAGTAATCTACTTCATACTTCATGGCATAATTGCCAATTGGTCAATGTCAAAGTGCTTAAATCTTACACACTTCGTCGACACACGTTTCCCTGTTAATTAAGACAAGTTACGAAGCCTATACCCAAAGTGCTCTTAGGCCATTGACATCGAAAACTACCCACATGGGACTGCCTGCCAACACACTGCAAACAGAGGTACGTTCTTAATATATAGGTACATGTAAATCAACAGACCTACTTCTACTTAGTATCCATGCAATGTTTCCATTTAAATTTATAGACCATCTAAGAGCTTAATCCACACAGTCGGCCTCGGCATTCGGTAGAAGGTATACGAACCAATCTGAGTCACAGTGTCTCTTAGCATGCACCATCCATTTGCTCCATTATTGTCTGAATGCATAAGCTCTGTGAACGAGTTTACGCATCATTATCAACAACCTAGCTCCTAGTTCGCACCACCCCCTTCCCAAGCGACCCCTTGTCATGCCAAGTTAAATTGGGGCAAATGGAATACATGTCAAACAATAAATCAGGAAACTGAAACGAAAACAAACAACAACTCTTACCCAATCGAGGAGAAAATAGAAACAAACGAGAAAAAAGTGGAAAACATAATCAGAGAGATAGAACCGAAAAGACTCGCGGGAGAGGGGGATTGTCCTTGTTTTTCAAATCACAGAAATGGACTACCAAAGCAACACACACCCGCCCATCCATTCGTGCCAATGGAAGTTCGTTCGTCTGCAAATGACCCAAATGAATTGGAGATTGCTGAAAAATCAACCCGATGTTGGGTGGAAATTGTTGACTCCTTTGATTTGTACATTTCCTGGTTCCGTGTTGCTATGATTAACAAAGATGAATCTGCCATTAGAGACCAATAGGCCTAGGCCGAAGCCATTAACTGAGCAAACATAAACCTCCAGGTCTAGAATTTAAACAGCAAAACACGCACGTCCTTTGAGCAGCAGACTCGACACCATACACAACACATCGCAGTGCTTGCGTATCCATTTGTCGTCGCCCCTCTTTCTCTTCTGTGCATCATGCATTTTTCGATGCGGCAGGGTTGCATGTAACATATTTTCCCCACCAACTGTCGAGGCAGCTGTCGTCGGGAGGCTTTTCGCCTGACACTACAAGGACGTTACTTTGGTTACATACTAGGTTTGTTTGACGTGGCTAGCACTAGTGCCCACTAGTGCGCACTGAGAAGTGTCAGCTGATTTTCCCGCCTACCCAAAAACCTGCACAACCCTGAAAATTCGGCTATCATATCGAACGCAAAATATGTAGCCCTGAAGTTTGGCAGTTTTTGAATTTGAAAAATACTTATGTTTTGGTGAACGAAGTACGAAGATGATCCTGTTTATTCTGTTT
The DNA here is from genome assembly GCA_949126925.1 of Cheilosia vernalis. NCBI lineage: Eukaryota > Metazoa > Arthropoda > Insecta > Diptera > Syrphidae > Cheilosia > Cheilosia vernalis. Next base: position 14,552,879 of record OX421362.1, read on the forward strand.
ATTGTTAAAAATGAGTGAACTCAATTCTGATCTTGTGCTTGCCATAATGCAAACAAGTTGATAAAACTATTTGCAATATATGCGATGCACTAAAAAATGTAATTAGCTTTCATTCCAGATTTTTTTCATTCCATTTATCTTTAAAATAAGGTTTTAGTCCATAAACGTTGTTGTTTTCAAACAATTCCCTTTTGAATATCAAATTTATTGTATTTAGCTTTATTACGATATTCAAATAAACGAATAACAGCAAGTGAATGACAGCGCAACTCAGCACTGAGTTCTTGCCCCGACAAAATAACTGGGGTCAGTTCAGTGCGCAACTAGGGCGCCCTAGAAGTCATGTCAAACACAGGTTTTCAGTACCAGGGCGAGTTCAGTGCTATATCGAACACATTAGGGTTAACCCAGTGCGCACTAGTGCGCACTAGGGCCCACGTCAAACAAACCTACTGGTATAGCAGCTTTCGAGAAACAAACCGTCCGGCTGTGACAAATAACACACACTGACGTAGGTACACACTCGCCCACACACATCAGTCGGAAGTTTATCCTGATTTATCTCCCTGACTGAAATGAGGCTGAAATATGGAAAACAAGCGCTTTAATTAGAGGCATAATGAGATGCTCCAGAAAGTGTGAGATGAAAAATCTGGGACAACATACTGCTGCTGTCAGTATATATTCTTGGTTCGGTTTTGTTGTTGCTTCGTTAGTAGGGTAGATGGGGATACTTAAAAATCCAATTTTTTAGGACAGCTAACGGAGTGAATAGGTAGGTGTCATATATAGGGAACATGTTTGATGGTATTTTTGTTCTTTGTACTCTCACACAAAGCAACACCGACAAAGGAGAAGTTTTTGCCAATTAGCTACTTTAATGCAAAAGCATATACCTACACGTGGTACAAGTCGGGCGTTTATACCTACAGCAGGTGCGCATGATTTATTTACCACTAAGTGCTTGAAGTTTTATTCTTACGAATGACATTTATTTTAGGTTGTGTTCAAGTAATGCCGACTTATAGTAACCAATTCAAGAAGCACCGAAAACCGTGGTTTCGTCGATACAGAAGTTTCACGACTAGTGTCGCACAACTTATTGAAACGTCAAACGAAATCTAGTTGCGGTGTTCGGTGTGAATGCATCGACTAGTTTTCGTTTGACTAGTCGTGAAACTTCTGTGTAGACTATTTTGGTTAAAAATTCCGATGGCATTAATTTACAAATAAAATTAATTCAGTGCACTTAATAAGCCCACTAATTAAGTGTGGAAAATGATTTTAATGTCGCTTTTAATTGGGATTTTCGGATTTTGCTGTCAGATTTCAGATTTTTCGTGACCGATGGAACATAAAACGAGATTTTTCTTACTTTGCATTTGCGGTAGTGCGCGATTTAAAAGTCAGATGTTCTTAAATAGTAAATTATGCTTCTAAAATTCCACTCAATTATGTTGATGTCCATTGCTGCAGCCAAATGTAAATTTTTCTCTATTTTCAACAGACTTGTCTTCTACGTAATCAATAACACACTTTATAGTTTGACAAAAGGCAAATGTTTTGGTTTTAGTGTAAGTAGATGTGAATCTTGCTGAGATATCGAGATTCCTAAAATTGATTTAACTTTTTGCAGCCAATGGAACATGAAATCTGACAGCCAGCTGATTTCGAGAGCAGAAAAACTGCTCTGAATCCGAATGGAAAACAACATAAGTTGTGGCAAAATTTGTGGTTGTTTCAACAACCCGACGATTGGAAGTCGTTTTTGACCATTCTTCTCATTCATGAAATATCAATTGAACTGGCGGTCTTTGGTTTTTATAAAAGGAAAATACAAAAGAGATCACCCTATTGGAAGATGTATATTGTAGTAGTTGCAAATGGCTACCACTGTCAAATCTGTTTTGACATTTGTGGACTAGTCAGATGTAGAATGCAAGTGAACAAGCCAAGGAGCGCTACACTCATCAAGAACGCGGATTAATCGTGTCTATCGATTTTTCGACCAAAATCATAATGAGCGATGAGGCTCACTTCCACCTCAGCGGCTACGTGAACAAGCAAAACTATCGCTTCTGGGGCACCGCTCAAAGTTACTGCATGGTGCGCTGTTCACGCTGGAGGAGTATGGCAATCAATTGTGACGGCGCCCATCATCTTCTCGACTTGACCAATAAAATTCTAAAGGTTCAAATAAACATAATCAAAAAACAGAATCGAAGTTTTTCATTTAGAAAAAAAATGAGAGCCAAACAACATCGGATGACTTCTTTTGGCCCACCGTGTACAAGCAAATAGTCAGCTGTCAGAATTCCTACACTTTTTTCCTACTAGATGTCGTATTCAAACATTTCCTTTTGTGAACGGGTCTTTTTCGCTGACGCCTAAATTTATTCTTTCTTTTCTTAAGCAATTATTGCAATAAACTTTGATCTGTTTAGACACCAGGCATAAGCTACATGAAGAAAGATTCAAAATGATTAAAGAGCCGGTGCTGAGAAACAAATAACTTTTCATCAGACCAGAGATAAATGTTGTTGATTACTTTTATTCCCTTATAACTCCCAATCAACAAACAAACACATTACCACTGCGCCAGTAGCCGAACAACAAAAAGGAAGAAAACACGCACATGTGACGTATTAAAAATTCTTTTTCATCGAGCTACTGAGATAAATCAAGAGCTTCCCTGAAGAGCTCTCATTTCACTATATCGGTATATACATTCACAGCAAATCTTGCACTCGCAACCTCATTGGGTTGTTCAACTCATTATGCCAGCATTAAGAACACGATACTTGTCGCAAAATCTAGGCCATATTTGACAGCATTTCGACACCCCACCAGCAAACTGAAAATAATCCCATACGCACTCATACAGCATCTCTGTCACTAATTGACCCCACTGTTATGAAGCGCTCAGCCACTATTTGTCGCTGTTCCTTTTGGAAACAAAAATTATCCGAATTGGCGAAACTATCCCCGAAAAGCGGAGAAAATTCCACCGTGCATGGGATTGAAAATTAATGTTTGCCAATATATCCTCTTTTTTTGTTGTTGTCCTCACTGTGCGCAATCGTCCCCTCCCAAATCGTGGACTCTTATATTATTTTTCGTTCTATCGAGAGAGCTCGTCGAGCACTAGATGTGTACGTACGGTCCGCATCCATTCACCGACAAGAGTTGGTACATACATGTATGCTTTCTATTAAATGACCCAAAGGACATCATGCGGATAAGCATAAACCATTGTTTGCTGCTGAGTGCCGAAATTGTGGCAATTTTTTCGTTGTCCCCAATAAAAATAGAAAAGACGAAGAACACAGGAAAACAAAAAAAAAATAATACTCCCTGGAAATTATGATGCTCGTCGGGGATTTTAAATGGGACAAAACGAAATTTCACATGCGAAGGCAGAATTGATAAAATGTCAACATGAAGCCACTGTGAATCGTCCATTCCGGCGGTATTTATGTGCTTTTATGGCGATGGGCCGACCAGGGAGGACATAAATCCGCGCGCGTTTAAAGAACACGTTCATCGGATTTTCTGATAAATTTTGAATTAATGTCGGCGTTTTTTTTTTTACTGATTTCGCTTTCGTGTGTATTCCCTTGTGGGGGAAGCGCTTCGGCGGTGATGGTGATTAAATTGAATTTTGGTATTTCGCGGATAAGCGGATGGGGTGAGAATATCTCACACTCAGTAAGACCAAAAATAAAGTCCTTTTGAATGGAAAATCGGAAACGCCAAATATGCATTATCGCTGACACTTAAGTGGGTCCCGTTGGTGGTAATGGGAAAATTATGACAAATGACCTGTATTTATGTTAAATTGGCTTTAAGAGTTCAAAGGCAGTAAGTCTGCGTGTGTGTGGGTGGGTAGTATACTTCGTTTTCGTTAAATCGAAAAGCCCAAATCAATTTGCCGGGCTTTTGTGGTTGTTTGGTAAATTTATATCTGTCGTTATTGCATAATATACGCTTATGAGTGAATATTAAATGACAAAATGCCTGTATCGATGCTGCTGAGATCAAGGGTCTGTGCGGTGACAGGTTGTATTTACGCAGCAAATTGGGATGATTCCACAAATGCAAATTGATAAAACATCAGGGTATACCGATGCTTAATGCGTAACGAGCTCATTTGCTTAACCAATCCGGGCGAAATGAGTATTAATGGGAGAGAAGGATGCGGCTGGATTTGCATAGAGGTCAACGGGGAGGATTTTTTTATTTAAATACGTAAACACTTTGGGAAGTTACTCCGCTCTTAAAGTCAGTTTGTCATTTTCATGGAATATCGTCTTGTGATTTTGTATAGCTTACGCTCGGCAGGGGAGGGATAACCTTGTGGAGAAGGCGGACATTTACTTTTGAGTCAGGTTCTATTAGAAGTGATGAATGGTTAAGTCAATATTTTTTCATGAGGCCGCAGGAAATTACAAATATCCGTTAACTGTCCAGATATTCCCTATACCACGTCATCAATTGTGGTTATTCAAATGAATTTATTTCTATTAGGTATACAAGTTCTTGAAAGACTTCAGCAAGCTCCGTTGGGAGCTGTGATGTGTGTATCCATCATCTGCTGTGTTGTTTTTATTTTTGATCAAGTTAAATATCTGTTTGGCGAGAACTTTGGAGAGCTCTCGAAAGGGTTTCTTCGAGTAAGAGGTGATTTTTTTTTCTATTCTAACACGTAGCACGTACACTTCGAAATCTAGATAGACAGGACGATCATTCCATTTAAATTCTACGAGATCTCATCTCGTTTCCAGTGTTCCATTCCATTACATATTTTCATTTTAAATGTATAGGTAAATATTTATTCTTACCACCTATATGCTATATAAGTCGTCATTGACAACTCGACATTTTACGTATGCGTACGCGTTTTGACTTTTGTGTTCCGTATGCTGCCTTCTCTCTCCTGTCTTCTTTCTATTGCCTCCTTTCTTCTGTTCTCTGTCTTTTCTGTTCAGTTTTCTGTCGTCTGTTTTCTGTGTTCGGTGTCCTGTCTTTTTTTTTTTCTGTATTCCGTCTTCTGTTTTCTGTTTTCTGTCTTCAGTCTTTTGTTGTCTGTTTTCTGTTTGATGTCTTCTGTTTTCTGTCTTTTGTCTTTTGTCTTCTGTTGTCTGTTTTCTGTGTGATGTCTTCTGTTCTTCGTCTTTAGTATTCAGTTTTCTGTCTGTTTTCTGTGTTCGGTGTCCTGTCTTTAGTCTTCTGTCTTCTGTTCTTCGTCTTTAGTGTTCAGATTTTTGTCTGTTTTCAGTGTTCGGTGTCCTGTCTTTTGTTTTATGTGTTTTGTCTTCTTACTTCTGTCTCCTGACTTCTATCTTCTGTATTCTGTATTCTGTCTTCTGTCTTCTGGTTTCTGTCTTCTATTTTCTGTCTTCTGTTTTCTATGTGATGTCTTCTGCCTTTTGTCTTCTGTTTTCTGTCATCTATTTTCTGTCTTCTCTTTTCTGTCTTCTGTGTGATGTCTTCTGTCTTTTGTCTTTTGTCATTAAATTATAGCTGCCATTTAGAATAGACGTCAGATCTTTTCCATGTCTCTCGCATATCGTTGTAAATAAAGGCACCAGTAAAGGTTTTACATCGCGTCAGCACATGCTCCTTAAATTAAAAACATATTCGATGTCAGTAAAACCCGCCTTCATAAAAAAGATTCAAGCTGCAAAATCCATATTGTGAGACGCTACCCGTTTGCTTCATGTTCTGACAGCGCGTCACTATAATTGGCGATGAAACCACTTATCCAGCAAGGAAGACAAGATATCAGTGTTCAAAGTTCAAGTTCTCAACAATGCGTATATTTCCAAAACTCCATTGGAATCCAACTCTCATTTCATGAATCCAATACTGCCAGTGTAGGTTACCCCATTTCCAAACTGCTAAAATGCTTTCCAAACCGTCTGATTAGTCTCAAATCCCCTGCATCCTCAATCATAATTTATTCACCGCAGGTATACGTACGTACCCACAATCATATTCTAAAAAGCAAATTCTCCGAATTTCATATCTTATAAATACGTATATGGCTCTGAACAGATCCATACTCGGAATCCAGATTCCGATGTCGAAAACGCTCTGCAGTACAAATTATTCAATAAGAAAACGCCCGTCCCCGCACTCTGTTTGCCATGTGCGTTTGCCGGATACAACTCTTAGGAATATTCCCCAGGAAAAGGAACACTACCGCCATATAGATGCTCTTACCCCCTGTGTGTTATTATGTGTGAGCCAAACCCACATATTGCGGAAATAGTTGCACAAAGTCCTTGCATCTACATACATATGGGAGTAAAACTGATAAAGTTTTGAAATACTATTACGATTGCTGCCCTAGTTTTTTGCTTCTGCTCCAAAGAGAAGAACTCGCATCTGTCGTTTCATTTAGATCGTTGCTCGCCTCCCTCCAGTGCAGAAACTAACTGTTTCAAGGCAGTTTAACATCCTTTCGACATCCGTCTTGGTATATATAAGACGAATTAATGGATTTTTTATGTCATCGAGAATGATAGAGGGAGAGAACGAGAGGGGAAACTGGAGCCAACCGCTGCAGACAAATATTATTCTGCTGTCTGCCTTGTGTGTGTTTGTGTGTATGCATTTATGAATCCTGCGATTTACTACCGTAAGATGTAAAAGATTATTATAAGCTCCATGGATGTGACTGTACATTTGCATTATAATGAAACAGGTCGTCCAGCTGCAGTTGCTATAGCGAGGTGGGGGCGGCTATGTTCATATGGTACCTAATCCTTATACGAAATAATGGCAAATGGCGGCAAATTCTATTCAACTCAATTTCACTTTGACATTTGTGAAGTAAACAGCTAGAATATACACGTCAGCGGGACATGAATCTCTTGTACTTCTAAACAACGCGGTATAATTGTTTTGATTTTTTGGCGTTGGGGCGTGAATTTCGGCGCAGATATGGAGCAACGGCGCAAACTGCACGAGTCACAGTCGAAATTCTGAGATCTGCGTTTCGTATTCGCCTAATTTGTTCTTGGGATTTTCATTGTTTTTTTTTTTAAGTCACGAGGCTACGTCAACAAGCCTCAGACTGTTGAAGCTCTCAAAGAGAATATCCGTCAAGAGGAGGACCTATCGCCAGAGCCCGGAAGTTCTGGCAACATCAGTGATATGGAAAATGTCATAAATCGTTCATTCCCTTAGCCGATACAAGGTTTGCGACACCTTCCAAAAAATTCATTTAAGATATCAAATAAACATAATCTAAAAGCATAACCAACGTGTTTCGTTGGTAAAAAAATTACAGCCAAAGAACATCGGGTGACAGCTTTTGCGCCATCTTCTATTATTTGTGCGTGTGAATTCAATTTTTTGACGCGACTATTTTTCTCTCGAGTCGCAAATGTTAACGAATGGCATCATTAGGGAATGGAAGTGATTTTTAATGAATGAAAATGACAAAATGATTGCAAACGAATTTTAATGATTGAAAATGAGTAAAAATTGTATTGAAAGTTATGTTTTATATTTATTTTGGACATGATTACAAAATACAAAATATAGTGGCCACAATGGCTAGTGTTTTGTACAAAGGTACCTACTCTTCAACTTCAACTTCCCAAAAAACACCAATTACAACTTAATGGCCAAAACACATGTGGAGAATTCGCTGCGCAGTAATATTCGAAGACACTACACATGTTTATATGTATAATAAAGACATACGTCAATTTTCCACTTACCTCAACACATCAACATGTCTCTATTTCTAAATTTAGCTGCAAAATTCAAGTGTAGGTACCTACCACAACACAAAAGTACATAAATTGCAATTTCAAGTCATCGGCTATCGTGTTTGTTTTGGGTGTAAACACATCAGCTGCAAAGTCGGCGAATGACAGTAGCCTGACAGCTGTCTGACAAACTTGGCTGAAGTCGGCCATATGAGCAGCTGTTTCAGTTGACGTTTATGGAGGGGTAGCCGACGAATGTATTCAAGAGACTGAGTACTAAATTGACAGTTCGTATAGGTATGTGGTTGACGTAGGAAAAGTGACGGTCTAGTTTTTGCGTTCAGGTTACATCTTATCCAGTCAAATCTAGTCGACTTAAGTAACTAGATTCTTGAATGTGCCCATGATTCTTCATCGGACATCGTTGAAGACGAAAATAAATAGAGTTTTACTTGACATATTTTTGAGCTGTCACTTTGTTGTTAGTTTTAATTTTTAATTTTTCAGTTTTTGTACTGTGCCACTTCCCGTGAATGGCTGACAAACATCCGAGAAAATTCAGCAGTTTGGATTTTTAACGATTGAGCAAGCAGTAGAAAATTATGAAAAAAATTAAAAGAAAATGGATTTCTCTCTCCCTTTTTCATTTTTCTCAGTACGTGCTCGCATTGGCACAGATTCCTAGCAACATTTGTAATAATTTTACGTTTGCAAAAAAAGTAGGCAAACGAACCTAGAATGTCAGTTCTTATATACCTACAGCGATTTTAGACGTAAAAGTCGTAAGCTGACTGACTGACTGAAGTCGACTGACAATTGTACCGCGAAGATAAAAATACAGATAAAACATGTCTGCAAGTGAATTCGGGAGTACTAATGGGCATTATGGACCCTCAAGCAAGATAGCACCATTCCAAATAGATCAACCCTCCCCCGGTTCGGAGTGGCAAAATTGATGAATAATTGAGTCCCGAACACACCCATAACTGGTCGAAGAAAACATTTGAATGCTCAAGAGACCCACTCAAGTGCAGCTGTCGTCATAAACATCTCCAGTTAAGTGCATCGTATGAGATTGAAAAATCGGTTAAGAAGTTCGCCTCCAAGAGCTCAGCTCAATACTGATTGGATTTTCCAAAGTACTGAACCAGAATATCAATGCAATTTCATCAGTCGTCCGGCTACCTCTTTCTGTTACAGGCCACTCACTCCTGTTGTAAGTCCGGAAAAAAAACGTCCAAAGTAAGTAAGAGGCCAGGGTGGGGAGGGGGACAACAGTTGGATCCCCTTAAGCGACTAAATTGTATTAAAGTATCCTGCGGCACAGGAATCACTCAGAGCAAATGGCAATGCCTAGGACTTTGATATCACTGTTGCCTTTGTGCGCAGTGCTGTACCCTCTTTAGATTACTCTTAACGTGCACACACTCACGGACACAGCGCACTCAATCTGTTGATATGAAATGCCATATCGAAAAGTCGTAACATTACAATGCAGTGTCCTTCAGTAAGCTCATCTCATCCTCTGGCCATCAAAGGAACATCCTATGTATATATAGACCTCTCAACGTCCTCCTGCATATCGATGATGGCATTTAGAAGGCAGACTTACTGACTCTTCATTCTGCACTTGTACAGGATCAGTGAGGATTTCAAAGAAGGATCTATTGATTTCCCTTTTTGGGGAGCCCATTTCGCTTCATACTTTGACCGAGACTTCTTTTAGTCGTGTATAGGGGCGTCGACTTTTATAAGGAAACGAACAGTTTCAACGGAGAAGCAGGACCTGGAGTAAGTTGTTTAGCTGCATTGGCTCGTAGCTGTGTGGTATTTATACGTTTTCTCATGCGGCGGCCGCCGGATGTTCTGTGCCAAACGAGGGAAGGCAGAAACGGAAGATACTTAAGATGGAATTATGAACAGTCCAATGGTGTTCACTTAATTTTGTTTTCTTTTTGTCGGTTTTTTAACAGGGAGCATCAGAGGATAAGTCCTGGGATTGAAATATCATTTTTATGGACTTGCAGTGCATTCAGCGCGAGTGAATGATGGCAGCCAAACTAAAGGGAATTGATGCAGGTCCTTTGAACTCAATTGAGCGTCTTTACTTATTTGCTTTCGTAATTGACCATTTTCGAGGTGGGAAACGTGTGAGTTTCTGACAAACCAAACATCACATGAAGTCCTCGGAGTTACTTCTTACGGCCAGAGCTCCTTACGTAAACATCAATATAAACAATCCATTGTCTCCGCACTCACTGGCTGTTCCATTTAAAATCTGCACATCCCTCACCCCACCGATGGGATGCACATCGGCAAATGGAAAGCATTGATTGGTGAAATGCCACTTCGTATTCTCAAGTGGAAGTGTCCATTTCCCAGGCGCACAGATCATTTCGATTCGGCCAGCACCAGTGGCAGAGCAATCGCAAATAGCAATCATCCTGTCAAGAGATTAATTCGAATCTTTTGCCGCTTAATGCAAATATTCAAAAGGACATTGTGAATAATTTTTTTGCGACAGAGTATGGATATTGATTGGGAATGGGCGAGATAGAGAAGAGTCCTTAGAGTTTAATTTGCGTTTCCTTTCCTGTATATATATAGTAGTCTGCATATTCTTAGACACAGGACTGTGACGCTATATCTCTTCGAATCGATTTGCTGATTGCATGCGGTCCAGTTTTCGATTTGCTTGTCTAATGAAGCTCCAAAGGATGTGACCGAGAATAAATTGTCCCGCAAACCAGATATATGTTTGCGTTTGCTTTTGCCGCCTGTCCTGTGGTACGGGCAAATAATTTATGAGCTGGGAACAATTTGCTGATGGTCGACGTGAGGACTTGTTTAATATTCAGTTATGGCAGTTGTCGTAGTTGTCGAATGTTCTTCGATGGAAAATTAAATTTGGTTAACATTTGGGAGCTGTGGCTGTTGGGTTTGGGAAATCATTTCAATTTCATGGGAATAGTATTGCCATATGCGCAGTAGAGTGAGACGGAGAATTGTCTGAGTTGTGGTTGCTAAAAATATTTGTGAAACTATTTCAAATTTTATAACCTATGCAGACTGGTGGACGGTTGTGGCCAAAGATAATGGAATAATCATTCATCTCTGGTTGTGGCATTCGAAGATAGGTGCGGGAATTTGATATTTTTGTTAGGTATGATTTGTTGTACTAGATTTTATTATAACTAGATTTAGGATTAACAATTGATATTGCCAATTTTCCCGACTTTGAGACGTTCACTTGGCTTTCTTAATTGGAACAAATCTATATTTTCGTCCTGCACTTTGCGAATTAAATCTGTCTATTCCCAAATGTCCCAATTATTTCCAAATATCCATGTTCGTTAAAGTGACACAAACAGAAAACACAAACTCACCCACACTCCATGCGTCTTCAGACTAATTCATGCTCCTAACCAGCACTAATTTTGTGATGTTAATTAGTTTGTTTCCCCCAAATTGAGCACAAAGCTGCATTCGAACTCGAACAACCATCCACCATGCACGAAACGGTGGAGAAAGTTTGCCCAACTCTCTCCGAATATAATCGGATTATGAAGGAAAAATTTCTTTAATCCTACTTAGCCATACTTACCAACTGTATCGTTCCACATTCGCATATACGAGTAGCTATACTTTCTATTTCCATAACAAAACTTGTCAGAGAAATAAAGTTTCGTAGATAGAAAGTCGACAACAGAAATTGTTCAAAGGATGTGAACTTTGAATTTAAGTTTAATTTTTTTTCATGTTTTTACCAAAACGCAGTCAAAACTTAGGTATCAACTTTTTGATATAAAAATCATCCCACCTGACAGGTAGCTATCACTTCTCAGGATCTCTTGCGACGTCTTGTTATTTTAGGCAGCGTGTTAGACATGGTATTGTGAAAATGTCCTTGCTATTACATGCACTGCTCTGCAAGGAGACACTTTATGAAGTTTTTTTTTTTCTTCACGATGCACCACCACCTCACGAGTCCATTGAAACTTTCAATTGCCATAGCAGCTGGCTTAAGGGTGCCTCGCTGTCCTGTACAGGGTGCAAATACACCTACACCATCGGATCAGAAGGAGTCTGAATTTGGATTAGAATCTCATGTTCAAGTGTTCACAGTGAAAAGTTCAAAATAGGACTAGCAACAGCCCGAGTGAAAGTGCAACAAGGGGGTGGGTCCTGCACAAAGTGGAAAACAAGTGTCAAAGGTGAAATTGGACACCACTTGCAGATAGAACCTGGATGTGGATACGATTATTGTCAATACCGGTTGGGTGCCGTGCCGCCATTGTACGGGTTCAACTTGTGTGTCTTCGTAAGTCACCTTTGAAATTGTCCTGGGGCACAGACACCAGCTAACGACCAAGCCACCGAAGTCTTACGACTGTTCGACTGGAGATTAATTTCGCTTTTGTGCGGTTTTCACAGACATGCAAGAACTTGTGGAAAAGGACCTGCGGACCGAATGAATTTTTGCCTTCTGATGAAGGTTTCTCAAACTTGCACTTGTCCGTCACGGGGAAATGATCACCAGAAAGCGGATGGGAAGCAGACAACTTAGTTGTCCTAGATGCAGTGGGTGGGGATATGTCCCTGATGAGGTAAGAGTCAACAACATGACAACGAAACGATGAGTCCTCCTTGGATACCACTCTCATCAGTCTTCTTTTTGTTTTAGTTTATTTCTTCCCCATCGTATCCTTTAGAAAAGTTGTCGTTGTCTTCCTTGCCTTGCATTGTGGCTTCTTCGATGCTCTATGACGGATGTTACAAGTTATGCTATTGCTGTCAAAGCCCAAGAGATAAGGACACCTTGTGTGCTTGTGTCGGTTTTGGTTTCCCTGTGTATGTGCAGGGTAATCCGCTTTTGTTTCGAATTACATTTGATACACTTGGCTGTGTGCGTTTAGTAATAGAGTCGGACAGCGTTGATGACGGATCTGTTATTATACTCGAGTGGTTATTACCGTTGGGAGGATAGTTTTTGGAAGGAGTCTTCATCGTGCAATCGATTTTGTTCTTCTAATTATTTCAAACTAACTTCAGAAAGTAGTATCAAGGAAATGCTATTGTGGTTTTCGTCGAAAGTAGAGCACGCACATTGAGACTTTGCTTACACATCTGGGGGTAGCAGATGTCGTGGCTTTGGCAACTATTCTTCAGAAAAGGCCTTCCCATAAGGGTAATCTTCGATAAGTCAGCACATGTAATGAATGTTATAAGAAAGACTTGCAAACTAATTTCTTTGAGCTTATTTGATACCCCTAGCCCTTGTACGGAGCGATTAATTGGATAAAAAGTTTTTGTGGTAATGGCGCAGATTTGATCTGCCTTACAAAAGCAACAAATATGCAAACCTAGCAACTGCTGTGTGGTATTGATATTGTTATCGATTTTAGGATTCTATTCAGATTTGAAATATTATTTTGGAGGTAATTATGCAAAACTAGCCGTTCCCGGCCGGCTTTGGCCCAGCTAAACAAAATTGTTTGCGTAAAGAAAATCTACTAAATAATTAAATTCACGTAGAATTTTTGACAAACACCATCTCATTGTATATTGCGATCAAATTAAAAAAAAAATAAAAATTCCCCCTACAAAATATATGGACAATTATTTCTTTATCTATACTCTGAACTTTGTTTTATGTAGATGTTAGTGATCAGTTTATTTTTTGAACAAAAAGAAACGTAAACTTTGAAACTTTGGACCATTTGGAATTTTTTCCGCTCTATGGCGGGATTTACTCCATTTGTTTCACATTTGTTTATTGTGTATTAACCCGAATGTTTATTTTCAGAAAAGACTTACGACCATATTATTCTATCCGAGTGTAACTAAGTTAATTTTACACCGGAACATTTGATCCGCAATTTCTTTAAACAACAATTGAAATCTGTATTCATAATATTCACAAAAAAAAAAACATGCAAAAACCGATGGGTTCAGGAGAGATCAAAACGCGGTCTTAAAACTGTTTAATCCGATTTTAACCCGTTTTAAGCCTACGTATTGTCAAATTTCACAAAAAATAACATTTTTTTTTAGTTTTATGTCATTTGGAAATTGATCTGATTTGTTGTGTACCTGCCCAGATTTTATTAAATTTTGTTAGGTTCTATTTTATTAGCTTCTTGCTGTATTTTAACTTAATGTTATATTTTTTTCGAACAAAATTTCGAACTCGAGATATTAATCAACTCTGATATTACGATGATACTCAAAAAAGTGGGTCGCAAAATTTTGTCCGGTCTGTCCGTCCTTCCACAGGCCTACAGCCTAAACGGCTTCCAGTTCCCGTAATCAAACCTCGGACTTGGAGTTTTTGGGCTTACAGTTCGGGAGGGTTTTTTTTTAATGGTACTTCCCATATACAATTTTCGTACCAGTTTTCAGATCGAAAACGGCTCTAACGATTTCAACCAAAATTGATGTTTAAGCTTAAGTAGGTGAGGTTACCATGACTGCGTACCCAGTTTTTGGCTAAAAATTCGAACAACGGTACCTACTTTTGAAATTTCGACATATGTATTTCGAAAACGGTCTCTACGATGTAAAAAAAATTAACTTCTATGGTTAGGCGGTCATTTATAACTTAATAGTTTTTTTCAATATCATCGTACAATGGATTTTTGAAAAAAAGTAATTTTTTTTAAAAATTTAGTTTTTTTTTCAGTTTACCGGAAAACGGCGATAACGATTTTGACCAAAATGCAAACTGGGTGTTTTCAAAACTAGTGTGTCCTCAATTTTCAATTCTAAACCGAAAACGCTAATTTTAAAAACTGCTCATATCTCGAAAACCCCATCTTTGATTTCGATAGGTAAAACTTTAAAAACGAAGCAATGCTTACATCCCGAACAATAAATTCTAATCGGCTTTCAACTAAATAGTTAAATAGTTACGCAACAGTATGTTTCAAATTAAACATTTCAATATTTGGTACTGTTTTGTCTGGCAAATTTTACAAAAACCGCTCTAACGAGTTTGACCAAAATACATATGAAAGATAATTATAACTTATAAGTATTCTTAATAAGATCCCGTACTTAGTGTTATAAATATTTCACAAAAAATTATTGCACAAACTAATATGCCTATTAATCAGGAAAACGGCAATGCTCTTTAGGGATTCACCACCAGAATCGAGAAATCCCTCAACTTCTTGACATCGCAGGAGCTTTTGATAACACCAGACATTTCCAAATGTACAGATGCATCCCTGCTATGGTTCATCGTAGTAAATGAACTGCTGAACATACTCAGAAATGAGGGATTCTATGCCCATATGGATACCCTAAACGAGAATGTTTCGTGCGACCTAGTCGTGCGCTTTATTTTCTATTTCACTTTCATACTTTTCTTTTTTTCTGCACCCTGCGAGTGAAGAAATATCAATGCTATGAAATTGAGTTTCATCCCGAGTTACCTAAAGTACTTAAACTCCGGAATACAGTTTAAATTCAATCGGAAAACGCTGTCAAGCTTAAAAAAAAACTTGGCTTATGTTCGGGCTTAACGATTGAATATTATGACTTGGGCTTAAATTTACTCACTTAAATCCGTGTTTATGAATAATGTTTGCGTTATGTTCCATAATGGAAAAAAGGGTAGACTATAATTTTGCATTATTTATGCACCACCCTGTAGCCAAACAACAACCATTCAAAAGTGTTCGGTTAACATTTTGAGAGATTCATATCACATGGTGTAAACATTCATTTAGATTCAGTATTATGGTGGGCATAATGTTCATGAGATCGGCCCTTAAGTGCGAAGTCTCGTTTAATTGCCGTTTTTTTTTTATTTATCGTAAGAGTTTCGCAAATCCAGCTCAAGGCGATGATCTAAATTGGAATCGCGCAAAAAATATATATTTAATCTTTGTTGATACACAAATTAAACTGAAATTACCAGCAATTATTTTCAATTTCAACTTGAAGGTCAAATTTATCCAAGCTGATATTTTCTATTGAAATATGAACTTTAAATTCCCATGGCGGCAGTTAGAGAAAATAAGAATAACATTTATTTAACGAGGAACTGACGAAAAAGGTGGAAAATAAGGAGGAGAAGCTATCAAAGGAACCAATTAAACTAAATCGGAGTTTCGTGTTTATAGTTACACGTCAACGAGCTATACTTTAGAGCAAAACACAGAGGCACATACGTGACGAGAACCCACTTATCGGTAGTGTGGTATTTGAATCAATGCTTATTTATTTGTCGTAAATAAATTCGCATGGATTTATGTTTGCATGTACTTAATGATGTTTAGGTACTTATTTTAAATGCTTGAAGCTGAATAGTAGTATGTATTCGCGACCCCGTCACAGGAGCAGAGTTTTGTCAGTTTGATAAATGTCATTTAGTGTTCATTATGGCAAATTTTTCTATTGTGGCTTTCAAACTATTTAGTTTAAAGGTTAGGAATGATGATTAGTAGATAAGGCTAATTATTGTATTTGACATTTCCACATGAAGAGACAAATCGCCGTACTAATAACCAATTTTAGTCTCGACTTTAAATTTACGGAAGCTCACAATTGCGAAATATGTATGGCAAATATAGCCACCGTGAACTGTTAAAATTTAGAGTCGAAACTAAAAATGTTTATTGGTAAGGCCCAACGAGTATTTGGTATACGAAAAACGAAGCGGAATTGCTGTACATGGGACTATTTAGGATTTTTGAACAAAATGGTTACGGTATTAAAACATGTTTTAAGTGAGTTTTCGCCATTTTGTAGTTAAACATCAAGCTGATAGCAGTTGTAATGATATTATTAAATGAGCATTTCAACCTTGTTTGTGCCCATTTTAAATGGATACTTGAGTTGATTACCATTTATGCAACTACAAAATATTTTCTTATTGTCAAAATACACTTTTATAGCTAAGGGACTTTCAATCTATATTCTCGATACTAATAATCATACTTAGTCTTTAGGCTACATTTAACGAAATTGGTTTTCTAGGTCACAATATGCAATGTCGTATGGAAAATTTCGCCATTGTGAGTTCGAAAAATGTAGCCTGGACACTAAAACTGATTATTACTATCGCGGATTGTACCTAGAAACTGGCGGCTGAAATTCGCGAAAAGATGCGACAAGGAACGTATGGATTTGAAACGTCAGAACATACAAATATTCGCTCTCATATAAACGGTCCTCAACTCTTCCCTGCCGCAAATTTTCGACTGTTATTCAGATTGCACTTATTTGTAACGCCTTCCAGAAAATCTTGTGTGCACAAACCTTTCAAAGGTAACTTTAAACTGCCTTTCGCAATTTGACAGGGAAAAGTCGCAAATTTACAAAAGTACATAAATCCATGTAACCGAAATGTCGGAATAATCCTCCCGCTACATCGCAATTCACTTTCATATTAAAGTGCTTCAGAATTTCGAATTTCGAATTCCCACGCCTTAGCATATGCACTTGATTAGGTTGTTTTTCACAAAGGAAATTATCTGTCGCCAACTTGGGTGTATACCTATATAATGTGGATTCAAATGCACCACCCGCTATCTTTTGGACCCAGTTCCCCACATCTTGACCATTTCAGTGCATACAATGGTAAAGCTAAACCTTTAGTAGTGCCAATGACATCTCGCAATAAATGATGCTCCGATGCAGACCCATCCTAACACAGGGTTGCCTCTAGGATTAATAGATATACTGCACCCATTATGCGAAGTCGCATTATGCACAGGGATCACGACGGTACATCGCAATAACCTAACCTAATTGGTTACTAAAAAGTGATTAAGCTCATACTGCCGTCGTCGTCGCCGCGGTGTACAAATTGAATACAATACCGTTGAATCGTAAAATGGGAATCCTTAACACCAACCAACCAACCCAGCAAGAATTTGCCGCAGCTATACGATATTCTCACCCATACCACGACCCTAACGATGTCATAAAACCCTATATACGAGTACTAAATTACACATACGACCCGAACCTAAATGTCAGATCACGTCGCTTTGTGTATGTCATACCACACCGCCATGGCATTCGCCACCAAGTACCGCAACAACATTTTAATTACAGATTTTCCAAAAATTGCCTTTTCATCTGTCACGCCTTCGCCCGTCATTCCACATTCCATATACACATACAGTCATACACACCAAAAAAAAAGAAAAACGTGATATGATTTTTGACAAATGCAAAATGCCTTTCACCGTACGTCACTTCGCTCTGTCATTGGCAATGTTTTCTTCCCCCCATCACGCTGTGTGGCGTATGTCACTCGATAAGACATAACACTGTGAGGAGCGTAAGTGATGCAGTGGCAACAGCAGCAGCAGCAGTATAGCAGCATCCTTGCGGTGCGGAAGGAAATTGAAATTCAATAGACTAAAAGGAGAACTTAGTAATATGCTAATGCAGCACGTTTACCCAAACTGACACATTGTGCCGTCCTCCGCACCGCACCACTTCGTTCACAGTCACATATGTTTGTGCAACATTCAAGCTGACAGTCAACTGACAAAGCTTTGACGTTGAGCAAAACGACCCATTACAGTGGTGTTGTTAATGGATCGACATCGGCACATATTTGAGAGCATGCAACGGCATAGCGGGAGTCGAATATGACAATGGTGTGCTATTCCATGGGCTTTGTGTTTGTATTAGTGGGGCGAGGAGGGGGCTTTGTAATATCGGGTAGCTATAGAGCCGCCTCCTTGGCATTTGAACGCGACAATTTCCCATTGCCATGCCTGGAATTGTAATGTGCTTCTTGTAGATGCAATATCGCATCGGCATCGGCATCGGCATCGTTTTCCCTTCCACATCCACTTACTCATGCTAGGCATATTGAGAGCGATTATTTATGGTGACATGTTGTCTGCTGAGAGGCAACAAGGATGCAAATAGTGAACATATTCAACATGTCGCCCTAGATACACTACATCGTGATTCAGTCGTTGTCGTTGTCCATGGTGTGCGATGAAAAGTGTCCCTGTTCGTTATGACATCAGGCTCTCAGTAATGGATGTAGTGAGTGATGCTTTATTCGATTGGCCTAGGATTGGTTCCTTTTCAGTTGGCCTGGGTCAGGAGTTGATGAACCGAAAAATCAGTTCAAGGAACATTGCCAGAACTCAATTTCAGCAACTGGATGAACATTTCGGGGACATTTGGCCCATGTCCAGAGGCAAACTTATGGTGATGACCCTAAAAACTCCCGACTAACTAGTTGTGGACATAAATCGTTGTATTTATGGTCACTTCCATTATGTACGAGCATCATCTGATTTGCTGGAAGCAATTCAAAGTGGACCAAGTTAGTGCAGGCCGATTGCATGTGAGGGAAAGCCTCTTTGGAAATTGGACCACCATACCCTGCTATGTAAATGGAGATAGATATAGATTTGATTTGGTAAATGGGCACGATATCGTGGTAGTTTGTAAATGCAGGGGTTCATCTTTTTATCACTCATGTGTGTGAAAAGTTTTTGAGGAAGTTATATAATGTGTGCGTTTTTCAGTGTCTGGGCTTGGGTTAACGCAGTTATTTAGTCAACTAGGGTGTTGCTGCGTTTCTCTGCGAACTTCTGAATTGAGGAACTTTTCGAGAAGTCGACTAGATTTTTCTGGATAAGATGTAACCTGAACGCAAAAACTAGATTGGTCGGGAACGTCACTTTTGCTACGTCAACCACATATGCGAACTTATTCCCGAATTTCTTGATTAGATTCATCGGCCACCCGTCCATAAACGTCAACTGAAACAGCTGCTCATATGACCAGTTTCAGTCAATCAAAACCGAGATGCATCTAGTCAGACAGCTGTCAACTTACTAAACTAGAAACTTGAACGTCCCCATTCAAAATGGTAAGTTTTTTAGGTATTTAAGGGACGAAATATTCCGGTGGTCTCCAAATGGACAGCGAAACGTCTGCGAAAAGGCAGCGGAAAAAAATTTGTGGAGAGTTCAATCAGCTGCTACCCAAGTAGCAGTATTACCAGCATTGGCTAGTTATCTCCGATTTGGATAATCGAACTTTTCACTGGCTCCTTTAAATTGTCATTTGGGAATTATCCTAATCTAGGCTGTTTACTTTAAAGTTTCTCGATTTCTCGGCTAGTTAAGTATTTATACAAAAAAAAAATGCATATTTTAATTACGAATGTACTCTTTTCGTGTAACTAAAGTTCTATACATTTACTAATTGTAAATGAGCCAATTCTATTTTGATACAGTTTTTTAAAATACACTAGGGGTATTCACGATTCGATGCAACTGGTCTTGTATCATTGCGAAAATGCGATAGTGCAACTTTTTTTCGCACTACAAAAACAAAATATACAGAATAAAATTTCGCAACACTTTTGCACTTTATCTATACCCTGACCCTATTGCAACCGAAAAATACAACAGAGTAGCCTCATGAAGTTGACAGTTCATTTAAATTCATGATTCCTGTGTGTAGCTATCAGAAAAAAATAAAGATGATGGAAAATATAGTAAACAATTAAAAGCAATTTTCCCCTTTCAAAAATGTTTAAAAGTTTTATTTCAAAACAAATGTCAATTGTCCAACTGGAACTGTCATTTGTTTCAGTTTTGCTAGACATGAGAAAAAGTGTGTTCACGATCTGATAAAAAAAAATAAAATTTCGCAATTTTACTAGGCCTGTTACATCGAATCGTGAATACCCCTACTATCATCTAAGCAGTCAGGAATATGCATAAATAAGAAAGGACACTTTCCAAGTATACCTACAGGTATGCGGGACATATGCTCCCTTCCAGCAAAATGCTTATTTTACGAGTTTTTTTTTTTATTTAATATTATCTTCTTTAAAAACAATTTAGAAAAAGAGTGGTTGTGAATAACACAAAAATGCGCATTTTTAATCTTCATATTTAAGTTTTGGTATTTTTGGCTCCGAAATTTTTCAATTCGGCTCCATTCCTCTTATAAAAGCTGGCAGCACTGCAGTACAGATGTCAAATTTTCGCAAGCAATAAATGTCCCGGACAATAAACGTGTGCGAAAAGAGAGTGGATAATTGTACCAAGCAATTTACTACAATTACCCACTTTTCCGCCATCTTTTCGCAGCAACTGCCTATTGCAAAACGAGAAGGAGAGCGAGATTTTTCGTTCATGATTTCGTTGTGCCACTTTTGTATGGGATTTTTCGTTCCGGGACAGCTGCGTACTACGCTTTAGCTTATAAAAAATGCAATTCCAACTTATTTTGTAGATGCTGCATTTAAATAGAACCTTGTCAAATGTCAAAATGACATTTCTTAAACTTTTTGTAAGAAAACCGGTCAGGAACCTACTACTATTGAATTTGAGAGATTTCTCTCTCGATTTTTGAGACTTGACATTTTGCAATTTATTATTTTTTATGCTAAAAGCACAGGAACGAACCTAT
Source organism: Cheilosia vernalis (assembly GCA_949126925.1). Classification (NCBI taxonomy): domain Eukaryota; kingdom Metazoa; phylum Arthropoda; class Insecta; order Diptera; family Syrphidae; genus Cheilosia; species Cheilosia vernalis. The sequence continues at coordinate 14,574,019 of OX421362.1, forward strand.
TAGGCCAGCTTTCGTCATGTCAATGGTTCTGGGTATCGCATAATATTGCGACTGAGTTTGAGATTTATTGTGTTCATAATTCATGCACAATGGAAGTCAAAACTAGTCATGGCTGTTTAAAGTTCATCCTAAAAAGTTTTGTCACATGCTGCCTCAAAATTTAATGTCATGATAATTTTTCACAATAATTTTGATGAGACTACAGCCTCTACAGTTTGAAGAGTATAGAGGGTCTTTCTGTCTGTGAATCGGGCAACTAATGTTGAGGTTTAATCAACCTTTGAGACTTCGGTTGGACTTGGGTTGGTCAGCAGCTTTCTTGGTCTTTGTCTTCCCTTCATTTTGATCAGGTGGATAGAGGTTCTGACTTTGATCAACCATCTTGAATAGTCGTTCTGACTCGCAATGGGATCTGCTTCGCCTTCGTTGTTGAACTCGATGTTTATTAAAGACTCTTATGGGTTAAATAAATAAGCGGCAACAAATTCCAATTATATACCTTTGATATCCCTAGGGTCAATTGATTATCGTTCAACTGTACCATGGGGGTATACTTTGAACACAATTAGTTTAATTGTCTTTACTTACTGTCTTCATATATACATGAGCGCCTTAACTTATCTGACAAACGTGCATGCCACCCTGAGCAACTGATACTGCCAAAGAACAATTTATGGACATCAAACGTACAAAGGACAATTCTATCTAATAATTTGTGGTCCTTGTGAATATTGCGATATTTGCACATACACATCGTCACATAATAACCAGCCCGTATGTTGACAGATTCATTTTGCATATTGATTTCAATACTGAAATTATTGCCATTTAATTAAGTGCCGGAAAATAGTTACTGTTCCTGGATTAAATTTCATGTTGTGACATACGAGTTAATCGTTGGAAGCTGACAAGCAGCCAATTATTGCATTTACTGCATGTTTCCTAGGCGATTACTCCCCAGATAGCTGTCGCACAGCTTATTACGTTGATTGGAAAATCGACAAGGAGATTGCTGTTTAGTTGTTTGAGAAGCCTAATCTGATACTTTGATTTTGATTGCTACATCCTGTTACATGGATTTAACGTTTGATGTCGACATACCAGATTTCAGTCAAAGATAAAACAAGAATAGGCTCGTAAATATATTTACAGCCATGTCACAGTCACACACTGCCGAGCCATGTACGGACTCTCTCCAAAAGGGTCTCGAATGGAAACCCGTCGTTAAAAAACTAATGATACCATAAACAAGGAGTCGATAAATTTTCTTTTTATTATCATTCCTTTTTTACTTCCACAAAGTTGGCAAGTGCGTCTTATTTTAGGAACTTCTTTTAAGAAGAAGGTTATGTTTCTAACGCATGTCAGCAATACTAAAATATACTGCCACTGAAAATGCCCCAAACAGATGCTTATAGTTTCGTAGCTAACTTGAAACCCTACCCACATTTGTTCAAGTATGCGGGGACACATTTTTTAAAGCATTATTATCGCCCGCTTTTGTATGTAAATGGGAAGCAGTTGGAAATGAGGGAATGACCTAAATGTATACTTACTTACTTACTTAGGTGGCGCTACAGTTCGGGGTGAACCAGGGCCTCAACCAACAAGCCTCTCCAGCTGGCCCGGTCCTTAGCCAACTGCCTCCAGTTGCGCACTCTAAGTTGGTTGAGGTCGTTTTCCACTTGTGCGCGCCACCTTAGGCGAGGTCTTCCTCTACTGCGTTGACCCTCTGGGTTGGAATCGAAAACTCTGCGGGCCGGAGCGTTGATGTCCATTCGCTCTACATGTCCTAGCCATCTCAAACGTCCAATGCGCAGTTTTTTGACTAGGTCGATGTCGCTGTACAGCTCGTATATTTCGTCGTTGAATCGTCTCCTCCAAAACCCGTCAACGCATACGGGACCGAATATCTTACGAAGAATTTTTCTCTCGAATCGACCAAGGATATCTTCATCCGCCTTGGAAATAGTCCATGCTTCAGATCCGTATAGCAGGACTGGGATGATGAGGGTCTTATACAGAGTCTCCTTAGTCTTTCGGGAGAGGGCCTTACTACACAGTTGCCTTCTCAGCCCAAAGAAACAGCGGTTGGCAAGAGTTATTCTCCGTTTGATTTCTGATGAGATGTCATTTTCAGATGTTATAGCAGAGCCAAGGTAGACAAAGTCCCTTACTACCTCAAAGTTATAGCTATCTATTGTGACGTTCTGCCCGATTCGTCGATGTTGGGTGTCCCTTCTTGTTGACAGCATATACTTTGTTTTGCCCTCGTTAACCGCTAAGCCCATTTTAGCCGCTTCTGTGTCTATACTTGCAAACGCGCCAGTGACAGCTCGCTGTGTTCGTCCAATTATGTCAATATCGTCCGCATATGCAAGTAATTGTACAGACTTTTGAAAGATCGTACCTCGTATGTTAGCTTGTGAGTTTCGCACAATTCGTTCAAGTATGATGTTAAAGAAGTCACATGACAGCGCATCGCCTTGTCTAAATCCTTTTTTGACATCAAAGGTCTCGGTTAGGTCATTGCCGACCTTGATGCAGCAGCGAGATTTCTCCATCGTCATCCGACCTAAATGTATACCTTTTGAATAAAACTGTTTTGCAATTTGACATGCAGACAAAAAAGCAACGCTGAAAGACTCATATTCGGCGGAAGCCTATACCAACATGTCCGACATGCATTCATTACCTTACATGTCATGCCGGTTGATTTTGCATAAATTATTTACGTTATGCACACATGCGGTAGGGATCGCGATGACGCTCCGGACCATTATGGTGGTTAGTGTTGTATGAGAGGCCACATACCCCGTTTAACCTAACCTTTGTACACATGTGTCACTATGACGGGATGCGGTTTTACAAATTAAAATGTTTATTTTTGGTTTTCCATTTACTACTTTAGAGCGTATTTCTCCTATAAAAGAGAAATGAATTTTTGCATTTTGATTTGAGTTTAGGGCCGCATTTTTTGGTTTCACTTTATTTCTATAATTTCTGGGAGAATTTGAGTGGAATTCGTGTCACATTTGATAGATAGATAGGGACATAAAAATTTTACTATGTACCAAACTTCAAAACATTAGCCACTTTTATAGGAACAAAAAACAAGTTCTGCATTTGGTGCAGTATTTGGGTGCACTTATTTATCGCTTTAAAACTCTGAATCCAGAGAAACCTTTTCAATTTATGTACATACTTATTTAATTTTAGAGAATTTATATTCACAATATACATCTTTATAAATTTGACAGAATGTGTGCATTATTTCGTTCATCGTTATAAATACGTAAATATTGCTAAATTTGCCTACACTTTCTAAGTATTTATATAAATGCATTAACACCATCACAACAGAGAGATTCGTTTATCAGCAGTCAATGTTAATAAATTCGTAAGGATGAGATCACAAATCAGACGCCTAAGGTGTCATGGATGTTCTACCCATAATTATAGATACGTAAATCGGAAGTAAACACAAGTTCCCGGCCACCAAAATTTCTGCAATTATACTTGAAAACATTTATATTTATGATTTAGAACATGTTAAATAAGAGTGGTAATTAGTTTCAGCAAATTAAATCAACAATTCATCAATCAGTTATACGAAATAAACAAATAATTGTCCGTTCATCACTTCCGGAAGCCATATTGTTTTATAGGAGTGCGGAATTTCTTTAGCCATCGCTATAAAAATATCAACATGCGGAGCTTTCGTATAATTCCTATGACGTAAACAAGATGGCACACCTAAATACGAGTCACAGTTTTTTTTTTAGTGTAGGTTATGCTCTTCCTGTCAGTCACACAGCTGTTTGTATTTAGTATTTGGCATCGATTTCATGTTCCGTGTTAGCGATGTGTGACAGTGTAAATGAAGCATAATACAAAGGAGGGAAGTGAGAGAGCCCTTTGTCATTCAAAACATATATATGTATATGCATACATATTCGTATATGCACAAGGAAGAAATCATTTGCATGTGGTGTCGTTAAGACATGTCAAATGAAGTGACATAGTGTCCGTATAGAATGGGAACGTTCGGAAATCGGAAACTTACTTGATAAAAAACCTTAACTAGATTTGTTTGGATTAGGTAGGTATACGACAGCGTTAACTTGAGTTGTTAACTTACTGTCTGTCAACTATGGCACCGTTTCAGGCTGTATATGAATAAGGTTGAAAATGGTTATAGTGAAAAGTAACACAACTCCCCTGCACTGTCGGGTTTTGCAATATTTTTCGCTGATTTAACTGTCAAATTTTAACAATAATTGTTTTTTAAGTTAACAACGAAAACATGAAAATAGGCCTAAATAAAACTCGCAGACTGAGTATGGAATAAGGATTTTCTAGACTAGATTAGTCAGCTATCTCTCCATCACTTGCCTATGTCAATGTGACCAATCAAAAGTGAGACAAATGTCAAACTCCTGTCAGGCTTAGTGAACTAAAATCACAACAGTTCCCAGTGATACAACCATTTAAATGAAAGAACGTTGAAAACACATGCGAAAGCCAAATTTAATATTTTTGTGGCAACAAGGAAAAACAGCAAAGTCGACTTATTCGGATGCACCGTACCCTCTATATTTCAAATTGTTTTCATTCAAATATCTCTTACGGTTGCTGTGTTATGGATCAGGAAAAAACGCATAGGTCTTCTTCGCCATATGCAGGCAAACCTTTATCCTGCGCTCCTGAAAAGTGGCTAAAAATGATTTAGGTATGCTGTTTTTCCTTGTTGCCACAGTAAATAGAAACGTATTTAAATAAACATCATTAAAGACTAGAACCTATTTTCGGTGGAGCACATATATTTCGATAATAGATGTCGCTCTTTCGCTAATAATTTTTCAAACAGTTTCACTCGATTACTTGTTTCTTCGCCTCTATCCGAGTAACACATTTCATCACAGAAAAAGGGTGTTGGCAAAACAGGTCCATGCAGACAGGACCCTAATCCAAGCGAGAGGACCGATTCAGGCACCAGAAATGCTATTTCCCGAGTCTCAGTGTGTAAAATTGTTGGCCTACACACATTTTCCAAAAATAGCATTCCATTCTTTGTCCCGCATTTCATTGGCTTAGACGTCAACAAAAATATTCATATTTTCAGTTTGTGCTGAAAAGATCTTCTTAAAAAAGCCGAAAAATTCTGCCGACTAATTTACACATCTTCAAAGATCCCATATTCTTCGGGCTAAAACTTTCTTGACTTGGAAACAAATTTCGAATACCAAACCAATCATTTCGTATGTACCCTATATAATCTTCATAAATTGGACCGCCCCCCAAAAACCGATTGACGAAATTTGAAATTCAATTCGACTGTACTATGCAAAATCGGCTGAATATTTCAATCGACTCGCCCATAAAGTGCAGCACAGACTTTATCATGCAAAACTGTTTCCTTTTCCTTTTGTACCTACTGAAAAGGAAAATATGCAAAACTCCATCCAAGTATGTCGAGCTGTGTTTGCCACGCAATGCACTCCTGCGAATGTGCTTACTGCCTGTAACTAATTCGCTGAGCATTATTAGACTCCACTAAACTCATCCATTAACCGACCAAAAGTCATGCTGTTGCAACGCGAAATGAATATTTAAGCCAAGCATAAGTATTGTGATGGCATAGTAAAATATGCAAATAGAAGACGAGTGTCGATTGGCAAAACTCCCATACACAAGTTGACAATTTAAGGTATTTGAACAACTTTTCACAGCTGAAAGGTGTAATGACTGCAAAGGTTAAGTCTCAACATCACAGCTTAGCAATGGAGAAGATTATTTTTTTGTGTTGGTCCCCCGCAAGGAGCACATTGCGTCTTCTGTCAACTAGGGAATTTGAATAGTTAATTAGATAATCTTTACCGGAGTGCTTGACAGATTCGCTACAGAAACGGGATTTGACTTTAATCACGAATTCATGTCGGTCTTAATTTGGTGGGGCGTTGAAGCATTTCAAGTGATTTCGAATTGCGTAAATAATGGAATTTAATTATAATTTAGTACGGGTGTGTGAATACTGAATAGTTTTGCGATGCCAGCTTTAAATTTGAATAATTTTTCGACTCGATATTTACAGTATACACGCGTACACCCGTTGGCTGCACGGAATTTGAAACAAGTTCACGGCCCTGGACCTCACTGGTACGTTCCTTTGCTTTGGTTTAGGCTGTTTGCCATGTTTTACGTTTAGGAAGAGTCGAACAAAAATGTTTTACATTTCATGCCGATATAGTGGAGGGAAATTTGTGAATAGGTGAGCAACTATTTCGAACGTCAGCTGAATAAAATTCTACGAGGAAGAGCGCATGTTGTAGGGTCAACATGAATACAAAATGCTGCTAGACAAACAGGCCTAAATATGCCGAGCTGGGAAAATATGATATTTGTTTCAGGAAAATTGCTAAATTGAGAAACTAATGGTAAGCGTGGACTGGACAGGTGGGGCAGACTTTTTTTTGAATACGTGGGTAAATATCTATGGGGAGGGCGACTCATGCAATGTTTATGTGCAGCATTACTGATTAAGGCTAATGTTTTTGATGGGATAGTGATGAAATATTTTTTTTATTGCCATTGAGGCTTAAATTTTGCACTGTTGGTGATGAAATTAAGACATAAATAGTGACATATGTGCCTTCGGCCTATTGAACCTGTACACGCTGTGCACTTTCCAAATTAATTGATTGTTCTGTTGCAACAACAACATTAACTTCAAACAAACAATTTACCTGCGCCCTAAAAGAAGAGCAAGATCACTGCCGTCTAATATGAAATTTTTCTCACTAATATACTTAGGCCCATTTTATTCACTCGAAGTTGAACACAACTTGGGGATTTTTATATGGAAAACTCCCCGGATTTTTTATATGGAAAACTTCCCGAGTTGTGTTCAACTTCGAGTGAATAAAATGGGCCTTACAGTCTTTCCCTTCTTTTTTCCGAACAACAAAGTATTCCATTTTATTTTTTAATACACACTTCCATGGGAAAAGCGAACGTATGTGGAAAGTATACCTACAGTCAAACGGCCTTATTATTCACTCCGCGTGTAAACCAGGTTTAAGTAATTTTACACCTGACCATTTAACCCGTATTTTTTAAGCCCGATAATTTATATCTATTGTAGCGGCGCAGTGGCTTAGTGGTTAGTGTGTTGGAGTACTAAGAGAGGGGTCTCAGGTTCAAAACCCGCAAAAACCCAAATTTCAAATTAGGGTTTTTTCCACTGCGCCACCTCTCGCGAACGACTGACAAACATCCGAGAGTATCTAACTGTCTTGAAAGAGCTTCTAAATGAGCCATTTTGAATCGGCCTAAAACTGTGGATCTCTTCCATTCGTTCCAAAAATGAAAAACTCACACAAAACGAATGAAAAGCTAGGCCTAGGTGCTGCACTATTTATTTATTTATTAATTTATATTTTTATATTCACTCAAAAACATGTATTAATCCCTTTGGATTAAAAATTATTTAAACGCGCATTCAAAAGAGGTTAAACTGATTTTAATCCGTTTTAAGCCTACCTAATGTCAAACTTCGTACAAAAATTACATTTTTTTTTCTTATTTTTTGTTGCGTGCCCAGTTTCATTTTTAGGTGTATTAATTATGTCGAAAGTAAATGTAAATGAACGTAAAATGAAATTTGGCTGCGACGATGACAACGACAACAACAGCAGTGAACTTGAAAATGAGTCGAATATAAACAATCAGCGGATGTTTCATAAGATCCCAGACAAATTCGTCTCCTGACGACTACGACATCAACCTTTCGTCCATTGTCCGAATGAGGTCCATTTATTTCAGCTTCTTGCTTTTTATTTCCTACTTTACTTTTACACTTTTCTTATTTCCTGTGCCCTGCGAGAAATTGAGTTTTAACCCAAGTTAGAGTAGGTACTTAAACTGGTCATCGGAGTGCAGTTTAAATTCCGGTTTAACGAGTGATTTGATTTTTTTGTTGAACTCACTTAAATTCCGGTGTAAACTTTAACCCGAAATAAAGTGAGTGAATGATATGGCCGTGCAAAATCGACTGCGCGTTGAAAACAGTTTTTTTCCCAAAAATATATCTGTTTTGTCTTCGTATTTGATATTTTTTGTTACTGAAAAAGCGAAAATGAACAAATTTAAGTTCAACAGATGTTTAAATTTGTTTAGTTTTAGTTTACTGTGTAGACATTTTTTTTTTTTGTAAAAGCGCATATTTCCCACAAACTGGCATCACTGGGCTTTGGGAGGCAATGACATAAGCCGAGTTTTTTTGAGCTTCGATCTCAGCAAAGCAAAGCAATGTAGAATTTTCAGCACGCAATTACAACAAATACATTCCAATTGACACTTCGTTACTCGCAATAGTTGTTGTAATTAGCGTGCTGAAAAGCCTACTTTACTTTGCTTTGCTGAGATCGAAGCTCAAAAAAACTCGGCTAGTTTAGGAGAGTTTTTGAAGAGATATTAATAAAACCATTATAATGCATTTATGCAGTTATATGTTCACGGGTTTTTTCTTAAAAAAAAATCCTTGGGTAATTTCCTCGAAACCAGTAAAGTTCTGCATTACTGGTTTTGAGTTTCTTGTAGGTGCCTATTTTGTATATGAAATTTAGATATAGTCTTTCACGGGCATTCTTTTGCAATTCAGTTGAGATATTTTGTATTCTATCGAATTCTAACCACAATTTTCTTCACTTTAGCGAAACAAAAAGCAAATACACACGAGTCGCTTTCAGATTCGATTATGTGGCGGCCTACACTCGATTTTTCAGTCGATTGTGAGGCGATGCTGAGAGCTGAGCACATTATTTGACGCTGAAAAACAGTTTACAGTTTATACAATTTAAGAAGCCTTTAAAGCAGGTAAGAAAATCGAGAGAATGGTTGTGAAATGCTTGGCCTAGGGTCCCATACGGACATATTAACCCACAGCTCCCTCCATCACCAACTTGTGGATGCAAACATTTTGGTATGTATATAGTTTTCTCCATAGCTCCTGTAACTGACTGCGCAATTTGTTACTCCCTTCTGTCTCTTTCTTCAAAAGCAGATGACGCAAAATTCCACAACCTTCTGTCACGCAGCATTGAAAAGGATTCGAGGGACTTTTTATTTTATTTGAATATCCCTTTCACTTGCAGTGAAATTTTGTGAAAATCTGAGCAGAACTTAATTAAATTACCACGGCTTCTTCTTCATCTTCGTCTAGTTCAACCCACGACGGCTTTCCGCTGTTCACGTTCAATTCTTTTTTCTCCTCTCCTACCCCAAATGCTGTGCAATCTAATCTCGCTCTCGCTGGCAAACCAAAAACGGTTCGTTTTCATTTCGGTCTTCAGGGATCAAAAACTATTCTCTATCGTCGAGTGAAATTCATACAGTGCTGTCGTGCTCGTGATTTGTGGCTTAGTTTCAATCACAGCACGGATTTCCAGTGTCGGCTGTACTGTTTTCGATTAATTGAACTAATCCTTCTAGTGAAGGCGCCTGATGACATTAACACGACGACACGGCCGCCAGACAAACCGGCACGATGCGATGCTGCAAATCAGAATGACAAGGTGCAAGCACGGGCGCTGCCTGTGATCCATTTCGCTACGCAGAATATGATTATGTTGACGTATTAGTTGGAATAGGGGCGTGAGAGAGATTTCAATTTTATGCGTGGCAATGCATTTAGCTATAGTCGTAATCCGGCACTCATGGTTGACTGGTTTTTGGTTGTGTGCATTTGTGAAGGGATTATGGGCTGCAAGTGAGTGTTTAGATTGTGCATGAATGAATGTAGATGGATTTTCGCTCTTAGTGCTGAGTGGAGATTTGTTAACTCGGTAATTGGAAATTAAATTGTCTGCAATGAAGTGCTTACTCGCACTCGTGTGTCATTTCAGACAGCAATTGTGTTTGTGAGTAATTTTCTCAGTTTTTTATAATTCCTCGAGTTTTAAGGGTGAAATACTCAAGTTCGACATGCAAATCATGGTTTCCCTCTTCCGAATGAAATGGTTCCAAATTTGTAGACTAATTTCAATAACACACAAGGAAACGTCAGCGCCAACTCTGAATGACCATATCCCACCTACCCAAAGGTGCGATCTGTCAGTATAATTTCGCATTACAATCGAGCGGAATAGAAACCAGCTTACTGCCGACACACTCAACCCCTCTAAAGAAACACTCAATAACGTCTAACACATGCTTCCAATTTAAAAACAAGCGAAATGAACAAAAAACAAATCCATTCACAGCATTTAGAGAATTTTATTACATCCGCTCCTGGCGCCCATCCCCCGACCTCACCTAACGATGTTGTCCATTTACCCTCGCAGGAGGATAGCGAAGGAAATTTCATTCCATGAATGATTTATATGTGCGTTCTCCTTCTGCAGAAGGATAAACGGCTCCACTACTCATATCCAGTTTCTTCGAAATGAACAAATAGGAAACACCAAATCCTTCAACGAACCCATTCCAAGAACGCGCCTTCAACGCTTCCAGTTCCACCTTGGGGTAGTACTTGAAGAAAATAAAAAAAAACTCCTCTCTCAGGATTCCGACTCAGTTGCCAAGGGAACTGGCTCCTTGAAGCCCAACAAAGCTATATATTTTTACTTAACAACAAATAAAACACATTCTGTTGTGCTGCAATGCTGCATCCTGTGCTGGTTCCCGAAATTCGCTGCCGACTTTCATCCTCGAATAAGAAAATTCAATTTCGACCGATTTTCCGTTCTTCACTCGAAAATAAAAATAAACATTGTCCAAGTGAAATACCCAATTTTAAGTATAAAAACGAATTATGCAGCTCGCATTAGATCTACATGGTTATGCCTCTACTACGTGTATGTGATAAATTTGTTTTTTTTTTTTCTTGTCCCACAATCGATATCTCATTTCAGTGATAAATGGAACGTGAAATTATTTTATGAATTTTTCATTTCCTTGGCTTCGATTTAAATTCGATTTAAAATGAGAAACGATCAACCAGCATAGCAAATCGCATCGTATCGCCCCACGAAAATCTACAAACTTTGACATTTACTTGCAGGCATGGCATTTGTTTTATTGGGTGGGTGTCGATGTCGATGGCGGATGCTTTTCTCGGTGTTGTTTGACTTTCCAATTAGGGAAATTATCCTCCGGATGAATGCGGATGTGGCAGTTAGAACGAGGGTTTTGTCGGCATTTCTAATCGTGGCAAACACCACTGAGGTTGTGTTGTTTTGTTGACTTTAAACTCTGATGATTATCCTTTATCCATCACGTCTATTGGTCTGACGGATTGACAGAGAGGGAGAAAGAGAGAGAGATGTGGTAATGAACACCGAGCAGGGAAGTGAAGTGGGGCCGCAAACCGCGTGGAGGAACTCAGCCAGCGGCATGTGTTAATTACAAATTGAGGCATCGTTTTTAAGAGCGAATAAATTAGGATGTGATTTGTTCTTTTATTTCTTTGCCATAGGAATTTTGCTCGTATTTGGCAGCATCGCTCGACTTTCGACAGTCTTTGAGATGTTGCCGCGTTTCTGAGCTGTCAGTTCCGCTGCTTCGTGCTGGCAATCACTTAACCTCCCACTGCAGCTGAAGCAAGTCGAAGTTGGAAATTAGATTTTGTATTTAAATATTAAGTATAGTACAATTAATAAACTGGAATTCTTTGATTGAATAACCGAACTCTTTAGGTATGATTTTAGAAAATTAAGATAATTTTAGCTAATCCGTGTCCGCCTTGATTTCCATTTTCAATAAATTGTTTTGTCATTGCCTGGGTATTTTTTGTTTCAGTGTTCAAGTGTTATATCCTTTGAAAATTCGAATAGTGGCTTATAGTCGAATTCAAAAAACTTATAACCCCTATCTTCGGGGGCACTTTAAACATTTTCTCTTCTTTGTTAAAATTGCGTAGTTGGTCGATTATGATGAGCATAATGATCGCGTAATGCGCGAAAAGTGGTTACGTTTTAATCACAACTTTTGTAGTAAGTTTTAATAATTTGAACGCCTTGTTCGATTATTAAGCGATCCATTATCGCAAATGGCAAGCATTCAACTAATATTATGACATTTCAAATGACAGCTGAGTTTGACAGGTGTCAAATTCCAGTGCTACCAACTTGGAACCACGATATGAATGTCCCTGAATAATAGTCGCTCTGCCTTTTCATTTGTTTTTATATTATTTATTATTTGCGCCCACTTCGTGGGGGGTTGTCAATTTCACGGTTTACGGAACCCATATGACTATTTTCAGCTGGGTCCCTCAACTCTATTTTTAACTGCAGAGCATCTCAAGCATATTTCATTTCAGAAGTTGTATGAAAGAGGAAGTTTTGCGCTTGACAGGTTCTTTAATTTCAAAAACTCTTCAAACAAAAATTGTTATGCGTAAAGATATTTTAAGCTGACACGGCAATTGCTATTTATATTCCCAAAACGTTCAAGTGGTAATTTCCAATAAGATTTTACGAACCGAACACACAAGCTCCAGAGAAGCTATCCGACATTTACGAATCACAAATTTCCGGACTTCCCACCGGCAAACAAATAAAGCTTTCCATATTTATAGCCTCAGGGCTACACTGACATCCGTATATGCACTATTCGTGCTCTCTTCGAGGAACCAATCAATAATACTGCTCTATCCTAGAGCACGGTATTCCAAGCATAACTCAAATGGGTCCTCGCCGTCACTGGAGCAAACTCTGAGTGATGACTACGTCCATTACCGATTCCTTCACGGGCAATGGCAGAGTTTTTCTCAGTCCACCCAAGCATATGACATCAGCTCGCTAAATCGTGGCCCATACAAATCTTCTCCACGCTATGTCCTCGAGATGCTTGATTATTCAACTCACACACCCGTCCGTATAAATTCATGTCTCATGCGAGACACCTCCCAAGGAAAAGCAATAAAAAAATGGAAATATCGGGTTTTTCCTGCATTGATAGCCGTGGTCGACAGTGGGTAGTGGAAATTTAAAGATGAACGGTAGTTCCGTGTTTGTGTTTGAACTGTCGCCAGGTACCCATGCTATACACAACAGCAAGCAGCATGTGGGTTATGAGTTGAGTACTCTCTCTGTGTACACAGCACACTATCCAAAACCATCCATGTAAATCACAGAGCAAACAACAAGTAAGCGCTGAGCGGTCCTCGTCGCTATTTTGTTGTCTTCTGTGCCCTCATTTGTCCCATTGTTTCGGCAGCCCTTTTGTGGAAAATGATGAAGAACCGTGCGGCGCAGTGAGAGATTCCGCCACCTCGACTTGGCTTCTCTTTATCTCTGACTATGGCTGGTGCTGCAGATGACACCGTTTGTGCTCGTTTCACTCTTTTGTTTCTTTTTTTTTTCGTGCATACTTTTCACACTGAAATTAAAAACAGCGCTGGGGTTTAGCCTCCCTGTTCCGTTCTCCTGTCACACCCAAACCTGGGAACGATGACGGTTAAGCAAGAGTAAAATATTCGCCCTTTGTGCAAACGACAGAGCATAGAGCGTGTATGGTCGGTGGGATGCATAAGGGGGTGACTATGAATGTTTGGCCCTAAATAACGCTGAATTACGTGCAATATCATTCCAAAGGGGGGTTTGACACGGAGGTAAGTGAAGGCACGCGGAAGGTGACTTTCGCAGATTTGTTGAGCAAGCGGTAGATAGCTAGAGTGGTGCGCTGTGGTCTTGTGTGTAAGTCATTTTGCAAGGGAATGCAAATGGGAAATAATCTGGGGAATTAGTTTCCATTTCTATTTATTGCGTATTTTTTCTTCCAGCTTTTAGCTTCAGGACAAGTAGTTTCATTGCTAGCAAAGTTGTTCATGCTACCGGCGATACTGGTTGAGGTTATGAAATATGAGCTTTTGCAAAGGAATAAAGTGTTGTGGCTTTTGCAACAAACATAGATTGCGAAGGGATGGCTATTTGATTTTAGTTTTGCGGTGACACTTTGTGGCTCCTAGTTCTATTGTTTATATTCAGGTTCGGATGTAATAAGCGTGACTGGTTGGAATATTTCTACCACACTTTTTAAAGGCCTCTCTTTGAAGTGGGGTTTTAAAGTACCGCTTGGTGGTTTATATTGATGTACCTGCTCTATTTTGTCATGAAGCAAAACTTAGGTACTTTTGCAAAGCTGATATCGGATTTACAGCTTTGTTGCTGAGGAGTGCATGTCGTTTGGAAGCACATTTCTAATCGCATTGTCAAGAATGAATTCTTATTTTAGTTAAAGAAAACTTTCGTTACAATCTTTTTGCTAAGAAATAAAGGTAAAAAAAATTCCGAGACTTTCGCCAATGCTCAGTGCTTCAGCACACAAAAACAAACAAATTTAATTAATGTGAAGTTTTTAAAATCAATCAAATCATTGGCCGCGTTCCACTGACCGCGCTATGACTAGCGGCATGTCAAACTCCATGTAAAATAGACATTTCATCATTTGCGTGAGACATCTAATAGCTACTTCTTGTGAAATATCCCTTTCAGGAAAATTTCTCAATCTAGCGCAAAACGACTTTCTGCATTGAAAAAAATCCCTGTCAAAGGAAATCGTTCAAAAGTTAAACAAAATAAAAATAAATACGAAGCCGAGCTAATGTAATTTTGATAAAATTGTTAATAATTTAAGTAAAATAGCAATTCAGATATTTTTTTTTTATAATATACATACTAGCCGACGTTTTTCTGCCATATAAATTAGTTCTTGTGAATATTTTGCTTGTTAAACAACTATTCGTTTTTAGTTTTAACCTTTTTTTTAAACCATTGGAAGGGATCTACAATTTTATGGCGGCCAATTGAGAAGCTCTTTCATGGCAGCTCTACTCTCCGCTGCTTGCCACACATTCGGCGCAGTGAAGAATAAGCCTCAATATAGAAGTTTATTGTTTCAGGAAACGAACCTGAAAACACTCGCTTATACAAATGAGGTTGGTGAATAAATGTTGAAAAATATACACGGTAAACATTTATTCTGCAGTTATCGGCGGGCGGAGGACTGCGAAATTATCCTTAAGCACACTGAGCGGTGTAAAGACGCATAACTTATTTTGTGTTTGATACACAATCGAACTCTTACAAAAACGTTTTCCTAATAAAATTGGCATTCGGTTTTCTTGAAAGACCTGTTTCGTAAAAGAAAATAGCCCAATGATATTGGGACAACATATATTCACGCGCAAATATAGCTTCAGAGTTAAGATGATCGATCAATTATTCAACAGCACTTTAAAATAACACACACATTTGTTTTATCCCCGATTATTATGATGCTCAATTTTGAATCACTTAGTTGTGAACAGAACGAAGAATCCCTACGCAATAGGTAGGCTTCTCATTTTTGAGAAGTTACTCAGCGTTTCCCACTTTCAGAGAATGCCTATAAATTTTGTTTTTCTGTGGAAGATCATTTTATGGTTACCATAATTTTAAGGATATTATAAAGAAATACAAATACGATTAAAATAGATTTTCCCCAGAAAAATGTGCATCTCCCCTAAGATTTAGGAGGGCAACTCTGAAACTGACAACGCTGGAATGTCTTGTATGAATGAAACATGAAAGTCCAATGAGGCGGACGCAGCGCCATCTGTCATTCAAAAACGTAAATTAAAAAATTATGAGTCGGGGTAGGAGGATGAAAATTTGGGGCTATAACCATGTTTGGATGCCAAATCTAAAAAAAAAATACAAAAAAAAAAAAAACAATTCGTAAAAAAAAAAAAAAAATCACTTAGCGGTATGAAATAAACTTTACGACCGATTCTCATACCTGCTAAATATACACAATAAATTCCTTTAAAAACGGTCCAGTCGTTTTGGAGGAGTACGACCACAAACACCGTGTACACCACACTACAAACATTTCAACGGAAATTTGTGACACCTCATCAAGTTATTAATGTAGTCTAGTCATGGGATCTATTAACCATAGAAAATCCCTTCCGACTACCTCGAGCTTTGAATTCTTCTTTAAATAAAATATTCACCGTCTTCCTTTGGTGGGTAAAGGACACCATCACACCTACCCCTGGAGCGTTAACAATTCTGTTCTAATATATCAGCCTATCAGTGTCAATCACTCTGACAGCCTTTGACATTTTGATACATGTTTTAGAGATGGAAGTATGGTATTAAACTATTGTTCATATTGAATTATTGAATTATATATATATGTATATTTATGAAAATAAATCTAATCTAATCTTATCTATTGTCAAGGAAAAAAATTGCAAATTATTCGACCAATAGCCAAGCTGCTATAGCTTGTTGAGTGTACCTCATGTTAATGGGTTATAGCAAATCGATAACAAATCAGTGAGTTCTTAAAAATCTAAGAACTTGATACGAATTTTGTGAAATATTTGTCAGAATTTGAATTTTCAATTTTTATCTAGAAACAGATTTCGATGCCCCGTGCAGATTTTTGATGCATTGGATGTTACTTATACCACTGTTTGGTTTCGTCTTTAAATTTACGGACGGTCTTAATAGTGCATGAAGGTGAGAACTCCTTAAATTTAATGTCTTATTGAGTCACTGTGTATTCTGATAGTTGCTTTCCCTCCCACCAGAGATAAAAAGATGGTTCTTGTACGTGCTAACTTAATATTTGTATTGACTCACAGATGGCAGTACTAAAAAAAAAATTACTTTTAACACACGATTTCCTGGACATTTTTCTAGCTACCAAATAGTTTTGGGATAGTTATAAAAAACGCACTCAATGTATGAAAAATAATAACAATAGACTTTAAAACAAAAATTTACTTAAATTAAAAGATAGCACAGTCAAATATGTAAAGATAGGGTTAACATGGGTAAGGGACAACCTTTTCCCCCAATGGGCATCACAATGGGTCAACATTGACCTAAGTGTGGCACGGAGTACTCCACGCCAACCCGCCTACCTAACCTAACCTAACCTAGCACAGTTCTTTGATGTCATTCCCCTTTTTTACCGAATATTAGTCGCAAAATGTTGATCGTCGAAAACAGAAGTTTTCCCATACACATTTCAGTCGTTTAAGGTCGTTCCCCACGACTGGTTTTCGACAAAACGACGGCTTTCGGTGCGGTATAAATATAGTACAAGTATAACGTACAACTGAAATAAAAACTGCAGCGAAATCCTTTTTCACCCTTTCTGTCAAAATAAAGGAAGATATCCTCTGAAGATAAAGACTCAGACTATATGCTAATTGGCGACATTTGATTATAATGAAGGCCAGCTTAACACACCAACCTTAGGTTACATAAATTTACCCACGTCCTCTTTTACGTGATAGGTGGGAGTTATTTAAGCCAATGAATCTTTCGACTCCGAAAAACTCTCCACGCCCTATAAACAAATCACCTCCATGAAACCTTTTCAAAACACATCTTAAATCTCTCTGTCTTTCGCATTATTTTACAGTGCTCTTGTGGTTCTGCTTCATGGCCATCTAGGGAGCGCTAAAACCATCCACCAAAATGAGCATAAATAATGTCACGCCACAGACGCAATTTCCGCTACCATTATTCCGAGATAGGTTTTCTTCTGACCCTTGTCGTTCACTTGTTTTTCTATTCCTTGACAGCGAAACAGTTTACTAAGTTTTTTTCTTCTATTACTTCTCTTTGCAGGTAATTTGATCTTCCAATTCAACGGGAGCAAGAGTCATTTGAACTTTCCACAAACTAGGACCTGCGAGTAAGTAATTATCCACCCACAAGGAAAATCAACTACAGACTGCTGACTCGTTATTGAACACAGGTTGAATGAAATCCACGACATTGTCGGTTTAAAATATTGCTTACTCGAGTGGAGTGCCAATTTGACATTTTTCATTCTCCACGGTAAACATTTATTGTGCAGTTATCGGCGGGCGGAGGACTGCGACATTATCCTTAAGCACACTGAGCGGTGTAAAGACGCATAACGAGGTGAACTTCTTTTGTTTTATTGAATCATTCACTGCAAGGACACAGACGAAGCGGTGTTCGCTTTGTTTTGTGTTTGATATACAATCGAATCGATTGCAGGAGCGTCAGAGTTGCTCCTGGTTTCAGCTGTGATGCTAGGGAATTCAATTTTCCTCTGCCAAGTTGTTATTTATCAACGTCATCGTCGTCTGCGTTGCTCCTCCTTTGTTGGTTTGACTTGTTTCCCTCAATCGTGGTGGCAATAAACTAAGTTACAGCGAAGAAAATGTCACACCCCTTCCCCGTTCGATGGCAGCCGTTCGGTTCGCGTATTTATGCTTATGTTGGCGATTTAATATTTCTCGCGTGCCTTCTCTTTCTCTCGAATAAATTAAATTTCAGCTAACAATTCAGTGAACATCGCGCTGCCTTGTTGTGCTTGGTTTTGTCATTCACCCTTTGGGAGCTGAGTTTTTGTTATCCCTTTTAGTATGTTTACTTGACTCTTTTCTGTTGCACAGTCAGTTGGGTCCTTGTTGCGCTCTGCATTCGCCCTCCTGTGAATAGATAACACGCGCACTCATGTAGCGTCAGAGAATTATTATATTCCCGGATGCAAATGCAGCGCACAGTATAGAGAGATAAATGGAGCAGCTACTTCGCATTATCCATGACGCTGGAGGACACTGTTCTGCGCTGCTTCTTTATCCTCAGTTTTGTCGCAGAATTGATGATGTGCGGCAACGAGCGTTACATGAAGGCTTGGGAGATAAATTTTTGCTTGTTTTTTTTTTGTTTTGTTTTTGCGAAGCAAACACCCGCTGTGTGTATGTTGCAGGACGAAATGACATTAAAGTGTGAAGAACGATCCTTTTCCAGTTCAATTGTGTTTGCAGCGTAATGCAATCTCGCGAAACTTTAATTGTGTTCACGAGTAATGTCAGAATGCAGTATCGGTGGCGTATGTGGAATATTTTGCATCTGCATATTTTGACTTTTTTCTGCCGTCGATTTCGCACTATGAAACAGGACGAGAAAAACCGATCACAGTATGCAAAAATATCTCAGCAAATGTGGCAGTCATTTGCATAATAAAATTGAACGACGCCCTTTGACACATATTTTCCGTGGGCAAAAATAAGGCGGAAGTATATTGCAGAGCTGAGTATGCCATTTGAGTATCGGCACATATTTTAAGAAAGACTCACTGTTTGGGGGGAGGGGGCGGAAAGCAATCAGATTTGTTATTTCAATGTGGGATTTTGCATGAACTCAATCTGTGCAGTGCAGTTTGTACATCCTTACAATTCGCTTGTAGCAATTACTGTTTGAATTCTACGATTAACAGCAGCAGGCATTTTCTCAGAAACTAACTAAAAAAACTTTCAAGGTACGATATTATAGAATCACTTTGAAAACTATCAAGTCTACAAAGTTGTTGGGCAATTCTGTCCATTAAAGCGTAACTAGCCTCGTTGCTATTCACCGCCGCGCCGTATTCTTTTTAGGGACAAAAATGGCGGTCGGATTTCTGTTTTAAACAGCACAGATTTTATTTGGATCCCCTCAGATTTCCGAATACACAAATCTAAGTATTTGAACAGTTCAGCCTCATTAAATGTACTTCAGAAGCAGTGCCATCTGTGATTCGAGAAGGGAACCAAATCTTAAAGCACAATCACAAATATTTACCGACTTTGAAATCGAAGAAGCAAAGTGAATTGTTATGATTTATTTAGTCAGTTTTGAGTCCCTTGACTTATGTTATGCATGCTCCCCCAAAAGCAAACGTATCACCATCTATGAGTCAAGTAAGAAGTAAGTTGTAAATGTGTACTGCTTTTTAAAGAGAACAAAGTGATTAATTTAGTAGATAGAATCTGATATATTGATTATAGAAGTGAGTTGAGTGGAAGTTCCACCCAAAATTGACTAAAACGAAGTTAATTCTTCTCAGTTAGGTACCAACGCCATCTGTGAGTCAGTGACAATTTCACAAATGAATGTAAATGGAAACCTACTTTAAATAGAAAATAAATAAAATAGAACGCCTTCGTCAATTGCTATTTAAAATTAACTAACTTGTCTCTTCCAGGAAGAGAGCACATTTCTTCTGGAACAAGCATACACTTTGTCGAGTTGCTAATCAAATTAGTGCCCTCCGATAACCACCCGTCCTGACACCGACTGTACTCTCGTCCATTGTGAACGAACTTAAAGTTCATTCCTCGTTATTGGGAGCATATTTCGTTCGCAATCCACATCAATGTCGATTCACTTATTTTCAGGTTAAGTAAAGTTGGAGAGTCTTTTATTTGCGATTAAACAAACTACCCCCTTCGCTCTATAGACCACCGTTCAACAAATCAATTTCCTCGCGCTCCAAAGCACTTCTATTTCCGCTACTTTCCACCAGAAGTGACTGGCGAAACAAAGGAACTGCAATATCCTCGAAAGATTATCTACTTAAACGCTTAAGTGAAATTACTTCTTCGGGAGGAGGTTGAAGAAACTCCCTTCTGACGTGAAACTTACTCCTAAGTGTGTGCCTTAAGCGTGAAGCCGTTTTCTTATTCGCAGGCCGCCCAGCTACAACACGCGCCTTAACTGCCTCCAGCGTCATCCCAGTGACTCTTCATTAACGAACTCCTGAACAGCAGTGGGTTCGTCTCTCTCCACTGTTCCATTTCACCCAGTTGGGATAGTTAAGTGCAGTATGCAGGACTCTTAATAAGTCAAGTGCAGCGCGCGAGGGAGAACGCTGCATTTTAACCCCTTGTCAGCACTATCGCCTTCGCGTTTATCTCATTTGCATCTCTGACGATGCGCGCGATAGGGACAATGGATAATAATGGACTTTCTGCATGTATATGTGCATTTCTGGAGAAGAACGAATATTACCATCAATGGAAACAAAAAATTCTCATTAACTCCCGCCGAGAGAAGAGGAGCAGCGAAATTACTGAACACGGCCAATTATAGTGTGCTGTCAGCCAACAATATACCAGGCGTCATGTTAATAGCCCACTGCCGCCACCGGTTGGGGCCATATGTCTTCTTTGGTGCCTGTGTGCATGCGAGCGCAATTTCTTTTCGGTCCTCTTTTGTCCTTGGGCTGGGGGTAGAAAAAAAAATGCTGCCAGAATTAATTGGAAGTGAAGGCTTCTTTCAGATTAAAGCGACTGAATACTGAAACTGAATGTGAAACACAGTCCGTGACTGAAATACTCTGTGAGCTCTATTTGAGGTGCAATCAGTGAAGGGAGGATGTTGGATGCAGGAAGTGGATTAATGATGAATGCACCTTGGTGACTGAATGGGCAAAGGATGAGCTCTTCAATGATAACAACACACATTCGTGTGCGTTCACGTAAGAACTACTGTCTGCACGACATGGGAAGGAAGCGGAGATGCTCCTCCTGCAGTTGTCGAGGAGGTGTCTTTGGCAAACTTTTTTATTAGTCACGTCTCTCGGTGGAGGAGGATGGAATCGGATTGCCAGTGGTCGTGTTGGTGGCTTGTCACCCCAGGGGGCTTGTGTAATTTCCAAGCTCCTATACACTGGGCTAGTGACTTACCGGATGTGTGTATCGTTGTGGAATAGGCTGCAGTAGCAGCAGTATACGAGGAACGCTCAGAGCTTGACAAATGCTTTGAAGAAAACAAATGGCGAATTGTAGATCCCGGACAATTGAAACAGAGTGCAATTGAAAGTGTCCTCTTTTGGATTATTTGCGTTGTTTGCAGATTTATTGTTATTTCTGTCTTTGACATTTGTTGATGGCGGCAAATCTGAGTGCACTGTACACTTTTAAGTGCTGGCTGGAGGCCGGGTTGTGGTGACTTGAAGGCACTTATGTTGTTCGGTATTAGAATTGGTGTTTTCGGAAGGGATGATGCGCACACCATAAATCGTTCTTACACTGACTCGGAGCTAATTCAAAAGAGCTCTTGCATACGTTTAAGTCACTCAGAGGAGGGTTTCTTAAATCTGCTGGGTGTCTGATTTTCAACTGCAACATTTAGGTGACTCTGATGCAACAATGTGTGAGTTATGATGTTTATTTTTCAGTTACTCAGATTGTTGACCCTAGTATACATGTCAAACAGAACAATTCTATCGAAAGGGGCTGTAGGTGAGGATGCAGCTTGAATTGGAATGGACATTTCTGACTTAAATGAGCATCAAAAATTGTCTTGGCTTAGGGATGAGCATAGGTTTGGTTGGGTTAGGTGTCTGCAATGAAAGACACACTTAGATCAGAGTTAACTTTGCCAAATTATCGCGAAGGTGTTTGTTACTTTTCAGAGGATATCGATCAACCGGTCATCAGTTTCGGATATCTTGAAAGGTTTGGGAAACAACTGATGTGCAGCCTAGTAAAGCATTAAAACTTGCTTTTCAAACAAGTGGTCAAATCTAACAGAGCCTCCATGCGAGTAGGTACTCGCAAGATTAAGTTTTCAATTAAGCAAATACTAAAATTAGTGGTCGCATATCGAGGGAAATTGACAAATAAAAATATTGTCACTTTTAGAACGAGTTAAAAGGAAAATACGAAAATTTTTCTTCCAAAAACAAATAAATAAAAATATTGAAACAAAAAACTTAAAATCGCTTCACTTAATTTCTAAATTTCCTTTTGAACCTTTTATACCTAAAGCGGACTCAATTTCATAAAACATTCGTCCGTGAGCTTTGACAGTCTGCTGCTGTTTTTTTAAATTAATTGTGAAACTAAACATTTTGTAAATTTCAAATATTACATTCAACTCGAATTATTTTAGGAAAACCAGCGCATCGGAAATTCCGAGTTATTATTGGAGATAATGCATCCGAAAAAGGGGAAATTTCAGCTCTCCACATGGGAAATTTTGTAATAAAAGGGAGTGTGTACTACACAGAATTTCTAACTCCGAAACTTCCGAATCGGAGGTATATTAAAGCCAGTTGCGATTTAAAAAAATGCTATCACGAGTTATTTTACATATTTGTTGGGCAACAATAATTTGACATCTCCAACATTCCTGACATATGAGTTCATTATTTTTTGTCTATCAATATTTCCCTCTAATGTGTCTTTGAAGACAACTTTTGTTTTACTCACTTTACAAGCTTAGGGAATCTTCAAAAAGTGTTTGAATCCAAAAATACTCCAAACTTTTATGCTTTTCAAAGCAGCGCGTTCTTAAGCAGGTATTCCTACAGCCAAAACTTTTTTTTAATTCATGCTATACTACTGGCTGTCCAATTGGAACTACAGACGATGTGAGAAAGTTTTAATTGTTCAGTAGAATGTTTAAAGAAAAAAACAGATTTAAATAAGCAACTTTAAGAGGTGATCCTGTTTTTCCCCAGTCAGCAGTTCAGGACGCTTGTTATTAAGCCAAACCGTCAAATTCGACATTAAAACATTATGCGTACATACTACGTATTTTTGGAAAACAATTTTTAATACATTTGAAAATCTTAATTTTTTTCGAAAACAAAAATCGATTCACGTGCAAAAATTACAATTTCTCAAACGCACGTTCAAACACTTTTTTTACAAGAAGAAAGCCATCAAAACGATGCTTAAAATTTAAATAGCACATTCATACACCAAAGCTTAGGAACTACCCTCCGCAGGCCAAGTTTTTCGAAAATCTCCCATGGTTTGCAATTTTCTCCCAATTCAATTCTTTGGCAAACTCCAAAACCAAATTTAAATTGCAAAGCAAATTAAAAAAAAAACACACACATTCAACTTGAGCGCTACACTGAATTGAAAATAGTTTATGTAATCCTTATTCAACGGAAATATGAATCGAAATCGGCTATTCCCACCCACACTGTTTAAACAAAAGGAAGCAATCTATATAGTCCAACTTCGAAAGCAATTACCAAGTTATTCGAAATCGATTAAATCGAATACAGCACCCGACAGAAAAAACATGAGCTAATAATAAAACCCAAATGCAAAAAAAAAACACTGTAAATTGAAAACTTTGCAACTTATGTCCTGTGTTCTCCTCCGCACAGAGGCATTAAACGAGAAAAGGACGAAAAAAAAATAGATAATCGAAGAAAAATTTATTTTCTCCTTTATTTTGGTTTTCGTCTGCTCGCATCTTGTCTCTATGATTTCTTGCGTAATTATCCAAGCCTTTCGCCAATAACCAGAATAGTAAACAAGTTTGCGACTCATCTGTCCATCTCGTTGGTACCAGCAGCAGTAGCGGTTAAAGCAAAAACTTCAGGGAAAACTTTAAGAGTGGGAGAAAAAATAAGTGAAACTTTCGCAAAAGTTTGCGAAAAACTTCATCCGACGTTCTGTTTAAACTTTCATATCCATTGAATGCCGAAGCAGCTCCATCACCAGCAGAGTCGTCACAACTGTCAAGATATAAAGGCCAGTGAGATCGATTTGAAATGAGGGAATAAATCGTCAAATCACTTGAAAATCTAACTACATTCCTGTCTGTCAATTATGGACCTCGACCTCGACAACCACAAGGGCATTCAATACTTGATGCGGGATCTCTACACGATGAACAGCTTGAAAGTAGAACAACACTTATAACAGATTCTGAAAAATATAGAGCTTCAGCTAGAAAACGAAAATATAATTAATGACAGTGCAGAATGCGAACTCCACTAATTCATGTGACGGCAACTCATTCAGCAAAACATTTACGGGCTTCATCGTGTCGGGTGCCTTCTTAAAGTTTCCCCTCAACAGAGCGCCAAACCTATATAACAGATTGATGAAAGATACGTAAGCAATAAGAAAGAAAGAGAACAAAATGATTTCATCAAAAGTCCTTGAGGAAGGCTATGCCTCGCACAGGCGGAATTTATAGCTCTGGGTGACTTCCCAAGTTGTTGTTGATGCAGATGTGTCAATGTGTGTATGCCCCAGTTCTTGTGCACGCCGAACGTAAGCCAAGGGATTTTAAGTTTCCCTTGAAAAACAAGAGTGCAGAGGAGTGTGTTGCTGATGCACAATGGCTTCCCTCACTACGTCACCGATCCGATGCAGGGTTGTTCGCTATCGAGTGGGTAAGTGAACGCGTGAGTGAACGAATGATCGAGTGAATAAGTGCGGAAAGTGTCAATGTCAAATCTAGGGTTGATTGCATTCATTATTCCGGGTGGCATGGCAGTTTTGTTTTAATGAAACTTTTGCGCAACGAATAAGTCTAACGGAGTGAAAGAAGAGGGAGCTTGTGTTTTGTTTTTGCATCGATTGAACGCGAATCGAGTACTCGTACTCATTTGGCTATGCTGTTCGTTTGGGGTGAAGTGCAACTGATTTAAGGGTATTTTCGTGTTTTTGCTATTACGATGGGGTTTTAAATGTGACGTGGAAGTTATAGCTGGTAAATTATAATTTTCTTGGAGGAGGATAGGTATTTATCAGAGTGTTTGCTTTTTCATCCACTTATTGACAACAATTCGTTACTTATTGCGCCTGATGTTTCGTATAAACATTTTCAATGAGAAAACGAGTCAGAAGACCTTTAGACACATTTGCATATTAAATGGCTCATAAAAAACTCTCAATTTGGATGAGCTGTCAAAAATGTCTAGCTCTATTGATTGATTGTTTTTCTTTTGCATTCGGGAACAGGAGTAAATTGTATTGTTCATTTGAACAGATGTACCTAGTGCTTTATAAAAATTCACAAATATGAGTTTACAAAATTGTTTGACATTTATAAATTATTGGGAAAAAAAATTATCCGAAACACTGCTGTACCAATTACATCCCTGGTTTGCTTAAAAAATGTGACCATCTATAATAAGATCACAAATCAGATTCGAGGTAAATCGCTTAGATTTATATTCGGGAGATATTTGAAAATTAACTACACGAGTTCTATTATTAAATTATGCAAAATTAATACACATGCCTGAATTTCCGTTTTTCCCCATTTTAAAAGCACTTTTCCCCATTTTCCCCATTGAGTGGAAAATTCCCCGCACATCTGGCATCGCTGTTGACAGCTACAAATGATTATGGAAACATGGAAAAAATAGCAACATCCCTTGTTTATTCGAAAAATGTGAGCGTCTCTAAAAGGAGCCCAATGAAAATTGAGATTGACATTTAAAAAAATGTTTGACAGCTACAAATGATTAGGAAAACATGGAGCAAATACAAATAGGAACATCCCTGGTTTTAAAACAACTTACACCAAAATGCTGCTGCGCCGACTACACCAATTCAATTCAACTTCAATTCATTTCCATTAATCGAAGTGTAATGGCCCAGGCTGAACTGTCAACGAAGTGACAAATAAATAATTTCGACAGCAAATTATATAGCCAGCCGCGGTTTACAGAAGTCACCCTTAAAAAACATCAAAAACTTATCTTTGCTTTGTCATCTTACTGATTGGTGCTCATCCTCTCATCATACACCCTGTATAGCTTGTAATCAAACGTCAATACACGTAATGAGTATCCCAACATTCATCATTAAATATGACAAGATAAGGACGTATCATTCCATAAGAATTCCAAACCCAATTGACGGGAACAGCTCCGATAGGTGATTTTTCGCTTCAACCAACTCAGGGTGACAAACAAAGGCAGCTACACTTGACAGTATATAGCCCGAGAGCACATCAAATTATTTCACAGCAATTTAAATAAATTGCACTCTCATCAATCAGCAGTCATTGAGGCGACATCAAGCCTCCCCTTGCTCTAACAAACAACAACAACCATAACCGACAAACGATTCATTCATGAAAGATGCGGCTTTTTCTTTATTTTCCATTTTCCTTTCTGCAAGCTTAATGTTGCTGGAAAGCCACCAACTTTATTTTCGCTCCAAATGACGACAATTTCTCTGCTGCCAATAACTTTGTGGCGCCGTCTAGACGGCAAGTGTGAGGACAATTTTGAGTCCCCCCTTCATTCACAAAGACTTGGGCAAAAGTTAGACAAGAGGAAGAGCATTTGCTAAATAAAGGTCGAAGATTATAACCTCAACGCACACTGACAGGGGAAAAAATTGAAACTCCGGACGGGGCAAACACCCTAACCAACCATACATCAGCAACTGCGACACACTCGACACATAATCCAGGAAAGAACGATGCAGTACTGGTTTGTGTGTGCGGTTGGTTATATATCACTGAGCTGTTATGTCATAACACACGCTAGCAGTGTAGCAAGGGTGGTCTCTATTGTTTGGGATGCAGCCAGGAGGGAGGGAGAGAAAAAGAATAATTCCAGTACAGAGAGTACCAACCAATTGATCCTGGGTGGGATCCCTGGAGTGGATGCTGCTCAAGAAAATATATTACCCCCGGAGCAATGTTTCCTTTAAGTTCCGACTTTTTTAGACTTTAGGTATATTATCCTTGTACGCAGGATATTGTGTTCCAGATTTGTGCTTTAAACGGTCTTTCTAAATAAGACTGCTATATCGATTGAAAGGGATCTGTCGAAGTCCTTTTTTTATAGTTGAATGTTGTCCTACATGACGATGACAGGTTGACCCAATTCTGTATAAACGACTCTCTTCTGTAATTTTTCATTTAGTTTTGCCCTCCTCTCTGCATTACACCGAATGGATGGAGTTGGAGTCCCTTTTTTGTCCGTTTTCGCTTCGTCGCTCCTTAGATGTCGGATGAAATCTAATTGAAAGTTAATTCGCTCACAGTTAGCGTAATGCAATTTAAGGGCAGAGGTAAGAAACGATAATGCAGATGGGGTGAGGAAGAAGAAGAAGTAGAAGGACAACCCGTGGCAGTGGATGCTGATTTGTAATGACATTATGCTTAAACGTTATAACCTGAATTCTTGTGAGTGTAAACGAAACGGTGTATGAAAAGACGGAAGCGAGTTAAGCGGCAATAATTCTTGGCAACAATTGCCGCTAATGAAAATGGCAACAACGCGACCATGCGACAGTACTGTGGGGTCGGAAGGTTTTTTTTTTTTCTTTCATGTTTCCAAATTTGCTGGAAATTGTTGTGTAAACCAAAGCAGCGACATCTACCGGATACTAGATTAATACAACATTAACATAACATTGGTGAGCTGGACGCAGCGCAGCAGTTGTAGGTTGTCAGTCTTGTTTTCCCAATTAAATAGTTGTCACAATAAATGTTTTCCTTTTTAACAGTTGGAAGTGTGTTCGATTTGTTAAAAGCCTAAGGAAATGTTTACTGATATGTGCTTTGATCTATGTTTGGCAAATAACTGCACCGTCCGCAGAGTGCGGTGTAAAAATAATTTCTTCACGATGGTATTCCATCTCGATTCGGTAATAAATTCTCGCACTAATCGACCCCACTGTGCGTCAATAAAAATGCCAATGACGATCACTTTGATGGCACAGGCATTGCAGATGACGGCAGTGAATGTACGACGATGTCAACCAACTCTGACTCACGAAGGAAGTAGCTTTTAAATAAGGAATGCAATCCAATGATGTCGCCCGACATAGTTATCCATAAAAGTGGAATGCTTCCTTCAGTCAGATACCCCACAGCGAGTACACCAACACGCAAGCAAACAACAGCGACAACGATAACGACAACGACAACGACGACGACGATGACGACAGCGATGACAACAACACGATGAAGGAACTCCAAACACAAGGACAATAAGAATTCCTTAGAGATTCCGAGCGTGGCCGAGCATTCCAAGATTTGACTTCACCAGATACCATTTCCATGATGCCACCTTCACTCTCAGCCAGCATCATCATCGCCACCCCTCCTCGGAGACCGCATTCTTGTTACGGATGCGAAAATCAATTGCCATCATCAATGGCGTCTCTGGTGAGGCGCCAGCAAACTCTCTGCAATGGAGAAGCGAAATAAATAGGAGAGAGAAAAAAATCGCATTATAACCAACCACGAAAGATCCTTACTGCTTGTAGGTGATGTCGGCCGCAGTACCCTGATGCCTGTAGCAATGCCAAAGGGTGAATTTGGGTCTGATTAGGGTGACAGAGAACAAGAACCGACCGACAACCGACACCGACGACGATGTTATTGGAAATTGTACTTCGGTTTTGTGGGCAATCCGAACGCTTGAAGTACCTCCGGAATCTTGTGCAGAATTTTGTGAACAGGCGTCAATTGCAATGTTGTTATCATTGGCGAAGTGTAGAACAATGTGTTTGGGTGGGGCGAGCTCACAAGTGGGTGCTAGAAATCTATCGAATTGTGTAAGTCGCTTCGATTTCAGGAATGCACACAGCCCGTGGTGGTATTTTGAGCGAGAATATTCTGAGATTATCCCTAGGGGAATGCGCTGTGGTTTCTGTTGAGCTTATCTTTAGGGACTTGCGGAAATTGGCGTTATTTTCTGCTAATTGATTATTGCAATTAGGTACATGGTATGCGTTGGCATGGAGCTGTTCGTCCTTGAAGAGTGTTTAAGTCGGTGAGGCGTCAATTCACTGTGTAAACAACTACATTGTGTGACTGACTGTAAAAGGAAGGCCGGCTGTCTTCTTCTTCGCTTTAAAGCGATTTCGTTGACCCGGAAAGTATGCAACTCATATGGCTTATTCGCACTTCCAGAATTTGTATTTATTCGAGCTTAAACTTTCTCGATTGCGCAGTAAGAGAAAGGTATTGTTTTCGTGCAAAATTTGGAGCTCGAGATGTGAATTAATTCTGACGATGATAGAGGAAATCAAAAAAGTGGGTCGCAAAACTCTGTTCGTCTGGCGGCTGGCCCAGAGGCCTACCTACGTCCTACGGTATAAATGGCAGGCCCGATTTCGTTGAAGCTCCGGATTTGGAGATTGGGGGCTTACAGTTCGGGCAGGTTTTTTTTTTTGCAAGGTAACCTCAATATTAATGGTACTTCCCATATAAAATGTTCGTTCCAATTTGATTTGATCGAAAAGGGCTCTAACGATTTCAACCAAAATTGATGTTTAAGCTTCAGTAGGTAAGGTTACCCTGACTGCATACCCAGTTTTTGGCTAAAAATTCGAAAAACGCTTTTAAACATTCAAAATTATTTTGTCCTTAATTTTAAATTCGAAGCACCGAAAACGCTAATTTTGTAAACTGCACATATCTCGAAAACCCCATCTTCGATATCGATAAAACTTTAAACACGAAATAACGCTTACATTCAGATTGTTCAGGAAAAATTCGTTTCAAATCATGGTCTAGTACAAAAGCGTTATTTTTTTCAAATCATGGTCTTGTACAAAATTGTTAATTTTTTGCTCAAAGCTTTTCTACCTAGTTGAGCAACAAACGTCAAATGCGGGAGTTTTCATTGTCGAACCACAAAATTCCAAACAGGCTGCTGTGGGGTAAAATAAATGAACTAAACCTTTTAGCTAAATCTTAATTTTGTTGCTTAATTGAAATTATTAATTCGCTTAGTTTCAATGGTCTCTGCTGCACTGAAATGTTTCAGTTTTACGACTTGTCAAAAATTAACTTTGATAAGTGATACGCTCACAAGTCTGGCTTACTCTGTTTTGTCATTTATTTCCCTCGTTGCTCGTGGTCATGGTGATGTTTCGCATGAATCACCATGGAACTAATCGAACTCGTTAGTTCAAAGAAATTTCCTTAACCAAACGGAGCCATTGCAAACCCTCACTAACTCATGAATTAATCTGAACAAAATTAACTTTATGTTCCTTTGACTTCGTTTGAGAAAATCCTTAAAATTAAGTCCCGCTCTGTATGTTTGTTTCTAATTATGCCTGCTTTATCATCCATTTGCACCTCAATGTCTTCCACTTGACTGGAAGCAAATGTGAAAACTTTACACAGGCGGTATTAAGTCCGCCACATTTACATTACATTTCAAACGTAAGACACCTTCCGCACGGCTAACCAAATTGTATCTAAAATATGCTTGAGGTATGTACTTAACTCGAGAAATTTAATTATCAAAACCTTTCACTAAGCAGCTCATAAATTCTGCACAATATTTTGGCCTACCCACACCTGAAAGTATGGTTACTCTGTCGTTCCAGAAAGTTATACCTATACCTACCCCAGCAACAACAGAGGACGAGTACGAGTACTTGCGAGATGATTAAATTTGTCGTCTCGTTTGTTTTACTCTTTACGCTTGCTTCCTGGAACAAATCCTATGGAGCAACATTTGGTTTGCAACAACAGAATGGAAGAACTCCTGCTCCCACAAGAGGAAAGATAATTGAAACGATTTTTGGTTGTTAACTCAAGTTGATTCGAGCGTGAAAGGAGAGTATTTTCTTCAATTTTATGTAAGCCTTGTCTTCGAGACAAGCAACGATGTGTACCTCCGTTTGGCGTAACAAGACAATTTTTTTTTTTGGGGTGAGGGAGAAACATTTTCTTAAAATGAATCCGCACTATACGTTGTTGCATGAGTTTTTGTTTGAAGTCTCCTTCGCCATCGTCGATGCGCTTGACATACATAATATTTATTTTCATTCTTTAGCTCTTGAGTGTTTTTCATCCCAGATCCCCCACCTGTCCAACGTCAGCATCAGTGTCATTGATTGAATAAACTCGTGGGGTACTTGAATGTTGCAAACTCACCGTTGAAATAATCTCTGGCTATAGGTGGTTTTAAAAAAGGGAGGATATACCTATAAATTTTTACAAATAACGTGCAAGAAGAGCCTATTAAATTAGTTCGGTTTCTTGCATGCTTCACACTTTTTTTTATAATAATGGGGATTTTAGAATATTACTTATTATGTTATTACTTATGAGTTATTACATACCTTTGCCCGCCATCAATTAGTGCGACTTTTGATATCATTACTTTGAATTGAAGTCGTCCACTCTGTGGAAATGTCGACGAAAGAGAGAGAACCTGCCTACAAATCTCCGGCAAATATTATTCTATAGCAGTTGCAAACGTTTTCACGGTGTCCAAATTTCGATTCTCGATATATAGCGCACAGATCAGTAGCGCACGCAAAACATTTTTTTTTTGGGGTTGCGCTGAAATGTTTGCCAATGGAATCCATCACCAGAACTAGTGTGTGGTAATTTTTCAATCCAAATTTTCACCCTAACATTTTATTTAAAAAAAAATACGACTGCGGTCAAAATATCAGTTCCCGGCCATTCCCGGCGTATGTTACAAAAAGTCTTCCATGTACTCGTATGTATATGTACAACTCCGCATAAAGGAAAATCAGTATCAGTATCCCATTTCTGGCAGTTTTCATAATGGAGTAAGCCTTGAGTAAAATGCGGTAAACATTTTTTAAGCTGCTCTTAAGATCTAACTAAACCTGTCATCGTTAATTTGCAAAGGATTCCTTCACAAAGCATTCCTTTGTAAATTACCTCCTACTTCGAGCAGATATTTCGGATTTACTTTCAATAAAAAATTAAATGAAAGAGAAAATTGATGGCGTTGAACGTAACATTTGCTCACCCAAGCAAAATTCACTTTAACAATCAAATTCGGACATTACTTTCCATCCCATTGAATCCACTTACTCATTCAAATAGAATCATAATTAATTGTCGGACACAGATTCGCCAATTGGT
Organism: Cheilosia vernalis; assembly: GCA_949126925.1. Lineage (NCBI taxonomy): Eukaryota > Metazoa > Arthropoda > Insecta > Diptera > Syrphidae > Cheilosia > Cheilosia vernalis. The sequence continues at coordinate 14,606,424 of OX421362.1, forward strand.
ACTCCACAGGTGCCGAGGACATTTGAATAATTTCCATTCAAAAGAAACACCAAAGCGTACTCTATTCAGACACTCATTCCCCTATTGTACAATGTACAGTGTCTCTACGACCATAAATCATGAAACAAAACTTTTGTTCGAAGAACGAAAAAAAAAACACACAAAACAAAGTAAAATGTTGGTGGAAACCTTCAAACCAAAAAATACAAGGAAAACTTATTCAAATACATTTACATGAAACGCCATGCCATGGCATGCATATGTGAGCACAGTGAATACGGAAAATCTCCGAGCATTCGGTATTCATAAATTCATTTCATTCGCCTTCCATTTGCAATCCGCATGCAGTACCACTACTGCTGCACTATTGCACTCCACCGCGCTTCAGCAAGTGCATTCACATGCACATGAATATTCATCTATTTCATCTTTTGGAATCCATTTTGTCGGACTTTCTTGACTGAGATAAATCGCACAGTTCCTGATGATGAATGCCTCTCACACAAAAACTCTCCAATTGCGAAGATGGCAGTAAGAGGCACTCCCTCTCGCACTCCTCTGCCCCCATTTCATGTAGTGACATCGACTCGCAAAAGGATGGGGAAAGGCAAAGAAAAGCACGAGACAAAGACAACGGCGACGAAGTGTCTTCCTGTTTCTGGAACAGTTCTATTATTTTCTGTGTAGCTCGAGTACAAAGTGCATTTCGTCCTGTATCTTGTGCTCAGTCAGTCGGTCGCTCAGTTCCGTAATGAGTTTGATAAAGTTCACCTTAATTTAGTGAGTTTCGGAATTTTGACATAAATAAATAGTCAAAAATAAAATCTGTCATCTGAGCAATGGACAAGTTTAACACTGGAATCAGGATGCTTATACGTTATGCATTTTAACACACACACAAATACAGAACTCGAGGGGAATAATTGAGTTATGAGGCAAGAGCAAGCAAGAGTCAACAATTCGTGAGGTTTCGGAGGTGCACCGGTGGAAAAGTTCCACAGAATAGAGTGACAGCTTGAGGGTAAAATGTTAATGTACCATAAAGTTTATCGTCGTCGTCTTTAGTGTGACTGAACTTTCCCCACAAAATCTAACCAAATGTATTTGGATTTTGTGTGATTTGACAGACGAGGAGGCGGAGTAGACTTCACTTTTTCGTTAGGTAACTGTCATAAATTTTGACGCACGAAATGCGCAATTTTGTTGGTCTTTCTGATTTAAGCTGTTGAAATAAAGTGATAGGCCATTTGGGGGATGATGTCAGTGTATGTGCTGGTAAAAACGTGTCGTAGCTTCCTAAAATGTACAAAAGTCCTTTGTACAGCAAAGAGGTGAACAAACGACGGCTTTCCGGTTTGAATTATCCACAGTGAGTGAGTTTACAGCCAATGGGGGAAAGAGCAGTGAGAGGACTTTTTAATGGAGATGAAAAACAAAAGTAGAAGGAAACAAAAGATTTAAACAGCGTTTAACGTGCAAGCGGACGCAGATATAATAAAATAAGGATTACATTGCGAAAATATTTATCAACACGATTGTTATCACTTATCAGGTATAGCTTCTATCGAAGAACTTTGGTACTAACTGCCGCTGAGATCTAGTTTTCATGTAAATGTCGTCGAAAAAAAATTGGAAATAGCAAATAATACTGCATTTACAATATAACGCATAATCATTGTTGTACATAGTCAATGTTAATAAAGGCATAAGAATCAGATCACAAATCAGATGCCTAAAAGTGTCATGGATGTTCCACTCATAATTAAAGATATGTAAAACGGAAATAAACACAAGTTCCGGTGACAAACATTTCTGCAATCACTTAAAAACGTTTCATTTTCTGATTTAGAACTTTAGAAATGAGAGAATGAAAATGCAGTTCAACGCTCCACGAGATGTTGTCATTGGGTATCAAATCGAACAAACCTAAATTGTGACAAATGACAAAAATATAACTAATTTCGCTACTAAAAGTAAAGAAAAACTGTGAGTGACAGTTATCCAAAAACATGATTTTGTTCTTTAAACACTCGCGCACCGAAGGTTCCGAACTTCTTTAGAGTTGGAAATTGCGAAGAATTGTTGTAGATGAGGTAAACTACATGAATGGAAGCGTAAGAGTAGAGAGCACGCTTTAATAAAATGAAATGACCAAGAGGATGTTTGTGTACAACAATCACCAATATGTGTGGGTGAGAATATAAGTATAAATTCCAATTGGAATCGATTAAGAGAACACACTAATAACGAATGCAAAATGATTAAAAGGAGCGTACTTTATATAGTAGGTATAGACAATTTTTGTAAATATCTTTAAAAATATTAACTTTTCCCCAAAACAGTCTTCGGCTCACATGTGCGAATGAAAATATTTCAGCCTTCGATAGGTTAGGACAGACGGACAGATTCGTATTGAAACTTATACGGTTCCGATTTTTCCATTCTGGTACTGAACCTTAAAAACATAATTAGAAAATTTGACGGATATTTTCTTTGTTATCACGCATAAATGTAGTTCTGTTTGTTCTGCGTTTCGGATACTTACAGCTGACGAGAGTGTGTTCATAAACCGGACTCTACATGAAAACGTGTTTGGATGAAGTGCTGTTTTATTCAAGTGCTGTTTCATGGAACACATGAGGGTTCTCACCTGTCCAGTACCGCATATTCTGCTTATTGACGAAGCCCTTTGACCAAAATTACGATCGCTGAAAATTCTCAAGGTTTGCGACCACCGACTCGGAAAATCTGTAGAAAATTTGAATTATTTGTGAACGTTGTTCCTTCGTGTACTTCACCATGATGAAAATCTTGATTTGGCGGAATATTTTGACATTGACAGTTCGGTGCTCGGTTTAAGGTTGCGCTCACACTGAAAGTTTGAAGTTGTAATGAAAGGCCCTTTAGTAGGTACATCCAATAAGAGCGCACAATTTAAAGAAAAACTGCTTTTGAACTACCAACTCTTCAGACAAGTCATCAGAGGTGACACGACTGATGGGTCATGGGTTAGATCTAGTTTTCGACTTTTGTTTTAAGAGCTCTAAAATTGAACTAATGACTTCATGAACTGTGCACATGTATATATACTCAAACACTATATTCATTGGTAATGATCGCATAACATTTAAGACGATCTGAACGATTCGCTCCTAACTAGGTATAGTGACTTAAGGAAAAGGAAAGTAATCACGTGTTTAACGTTTCGGAAATGATACCGATCACATGCTCCTAGTTATATTTGATCTACTCTATAAGGATAACCTACATAATTACTAAAGTATTGCATCAAATTCATGATTCCAAACTTGCTAGATTCGCAGTAAGACTTGTCTGTTGCAACACGCTTGGTAGATAATGAAAAGCAAACGATACCCCAGTACCAACACCAATCTCCACTGCTCCTTTTGCGAAATGTTAATCCGAAAATCATTAATTTTCAATAACGATATATACGACTCGCGTGTAAACAAACAAGGTGTGCACAGATGATAGGCGCATTCGCTGGCTGGCACCGTTGAAGCTGAAAGTCGTAAATGTCCCAGAGACAGTGTACAAAAGAGATTCAATTTCACATTCCTGCTGGTATTTATTTCCTTCAATATTTTATGTCGGTTAATGATTTTTTTTTTGCTGTAAGTTGTAGGTACTCTACTACACGCAGCATGTAGCTGTAGCAACTGCAAAAAGAATATCCCTGCAGCGTATAAACGTGCAAATGTGGAAACCATTTTAAAAAAGGAGGTCCTCTCATCCCTTTATTTTAATTACAATGAACGCCCATCGCCCATCCCCAGCAGAGTTTCTCTCTGCCTGTCAAATTAAGCTTCCCCCCTTTGTGTTGGCAATGGGCAACCGCATTTTCAGAGTAGATACATTTCCTGGAGTGCTTGCCGTTCGCTCCCAATTTTGCAAAAGGAAACGAATGTGGATAAAGTAGTCGGCAGCAGCACTCCCCCTCGCTGCATGTTCTCGGTACTATCCTTTTTTGTGCATTTTGTTCCTCATGTTTGCTTTTTAATTCACTGTTTCAGTTACTTTGCATCACATACACATACTAGATGAGATTATTCTTGCATTCAGCATAGGTATAGAGAATGCAAAGAAACACACTAAAAACATATTCCCCAACGGCCTCGTATAGTTCCATCTTGAAATTGTGTGTGTGTGCTACCTATGAACCTCAGCATCCTTGATGCTTGGTTACAACTTCACTCTAGTTCAGTATGGGAATGCGAGCCATGTATTTTCGCCTACAAGTAATTGACCCAAAAGTTCAATGGGGATCCTTTGCATTTGTTGCTGTGGTGGTGATGAATGTGTAGCTGTGTGTGCTTAAGCAGGGCAGCATATTTTGTGCATTCTAATGTTATGATTCTTGTAGCAACAAACAGTAGTTAGAGTACTCGTTAGGTCAGGTGTTGGCAGGATAATTGCAAATACACTTTCCATGGCTATCCTCGTCATCGTCGTCATTGCTGTTTGTTCTTGTGGTTGGTAACCAAAAACCAGTAGCTTGTTGTTTGGCATATTTAACGCCAGGACCCAGTAGCGAGGGTGGTTGTATAAGCAAAAAGAAACACGAAAACTCTGCGAATTGCATGGGTTAATATTTTGTGTAACTTGTGGCAAGGCAAGGACTCAAGAGCAACAGGTATAGCTAGAACGTTTAGTGCTCATATAGTTTTGCAAATTACTTTTCTTCTTGTGTTTGTTTTTAGTGCTCTACTTTTGCAATTTGTATCGTTTCACACCTTTGTGAGAAAGCAGCAGAGGACGGATTAAGTTCCGCAAAACTTTCCGAAAGGAAAATGTTATGATCGAGATAATTGTGCGTCGGGTTGGGGAAATGTTGCCAAATTTGCAGATGGTATACGAAGCGCTTCAGGGATTAGCTGAAACTTTAATCAAATTTTCTTGGTTGAGTCTGAGTGTTAGGTAGTTAGTTTAGTTTTATGACTTTTTATTTAAATGTTAATTATCAAAATAGTTCAAGATATTTTAAAATATTTTATTTTATGAGCCGTCTAACGTCCATTATTTGAAACAAGACAATCCAATATCCTTTTCACACCAAGCCCTAAACCGGGTTTTCGCCAAAACACTTGAAAACGTCTACGAAAACAGAAGTTTTGCCATACATATTTGAGTTTCCAAAACGAGTCGCTTGCACTCGTTTTCCACGAAAACACCACGAAAATGACTTCCAATCGTTGGGTTGTTGGAACAAACAAACCTTTTGCAATATTCAGCAGAATGGCTGACCAAACAAATGTCACAACTCACAACTAGAAATCATTTTCAACAATTGATTGATTGGCAAGTTTTATTTTGAAACGCACTAAAGTCATTTTGTTTGTTAATTAATGCGATCGAAATTTGTAACCAAAAAAGTTTGCACCGAAATTGAACGACTAGTGTCTCACAGCTGATTGAAACGTCAAACGAAAACTAGTTGGTGGTCGGTGTGAGTGCATCCAGATGCAATACGCGTTTTTTTTCTAGCATATACTTCAAAACCACTTTCGGCAGGCGTTCCTCTTCCATTTCCATGACTTTTATTACTTACATAACCAAAGTGTATCGTTAACATTTCCAATATAAGGGATGGTCATCCTGTTTCTAGATGGATCATGAAGTTTGGGGTATTATTGGGTAACTTGTTATTATTTATTTATTTACCATACCCCCGTACTTGTGCCGCGTAAAGAAGAATAGTTTGGCCAGTCGCTCTAATATTTTTTTTTTTTTTTTGCTTTGAGCTATGCGTAACAGTTTTACTTTGGATACAAATTATTGCTCGTTTTACTTCTGTCAGTTTAATTTTAAGATGATTTTTCATATTCATATTGGCTGTTATTAGAAAACCATTGTATTTGTAATCTCTTAAAACTTAAATGGGGTCGGCTTGGTATTGTAGCAGTAAGAAGAAAGAATCAAAAAGAAACAAAAATGTAAAGGTACTCCTACTTCTACCGGTGGAATAAGAAGGGCATATTATGCATGAATTGAGTTGCACAAAATTTTTTTGTATTCTCCCATTTTTGGGAGTCGGCCATTTCATTCCCCTCAAGTTTGGATCTGATGATGTAGGAATTAAGTGCCATAATATCAGCCTGGCTATCTGACATTATAGCTATATCACAGTTGAATTTATTTCTGTCAAGGTTAATTTGGACACACCTGTCTATGGCATAGATTTATGATTATTGGTTCAGAATATTTGGTTCCAGGCCAAAATACTCCCGCCCCAGTTCCCTGATCAGTTTTCGACCCATCTGGTGTACCACTTTTTTGTGTGATATCTCAGTCTGTGAATTGTTGATACACTGCTCCAGTTCTTCTTATTACTGAGCTTAGTAACAAAGTTGTTTTGGAAATCAAATCTTTTGATGATGTCGTCTCAAGGAAAGGCCAATTATGGTTGTTTTTTGAGTAGTACGTCAAACTGTTCTTTCCTTGGCCATTCCTAGGATCGTTTAACGTGAACATTCCTCAACCACGAGGTGCATCCGAGTTAGTTCCAATAACACCTCCATAGCGTTGAGCAAGTTCTTATGGCCCCTTTAGTACATAGGCATGCCAGTCTTTGCAGTCTTACTTATATGTATGTCCTACAATTTATAGTGAAATTATGAAGAAACTCTTACTGGTGGGAGCCTAAAGAATGAACTGCATCGAAACAAAAGTTGAAACAAGTACAAAAAAGTGAAAAAAATCGGATGTACTGTATATTTGTTCGCAATTTAAAATTTTCACTTTGTGGGAAGCCTGAGCATGTTCCAGCTTTCACTTTTCTAAAAGTTCTAGAAACAAATAAAAAATACATTCAATTATGTAATTCATTAGGGATTTTCCGGGAGATCACGTTCCCAACATATTATTCCTGTCAGTTTCGAAAGGAAAAGCTGTTTTCCCCTTCACTCGGCTAAATTCGTTTGTTATTGCTGAAAACTTTTGAAAACTTTATTGATTGATTGTAGTTCTAAAATGTTTATACAGATTTCTTACAATTTTACAATTAATTAAAGAATAAAACATTTCAGAAGTAGGTATCATTCTGTAGCACTTGAGTGACTAGAGGCGAATGAACCTTCAATTAAAAAATTATTGAATAATTTGTGTTTCATGTGGGGTAATAACAAAACAATTTAGCTTAAGATAAAGAATTATCAAAACAAATAAGAAAAATAAAAAGAAAAAGATAGTTTATTTAAAAAGTTAATGAGCAAATGCAAGATAAAATAAAGAGATTACTAAAGATATGCTGAGTTCAAAAAAATTTTGATCATAGAAATATCCATAGTGAAAAGAAATTTTTTCATTTTATTAAAAAATAATGCGGGCTGTGTTTGGAAATTTGAACTGCAAACAAAAAAAGCTCTGAGCTTCCTTAGTTCCGCACAAATAAATTGGAGGACATGAATTTTCATTGGGTAGCATTTTAAACTTATTCCAGATAAATACAAATAGTTTGTGCTTTTCTGTCAGTTATTCAACTTAATTTGTTTCTGTAAGTCCAGACAAGCGGTACACTGTCCTGGCAAACCTTAACATAAGCAAGGCAGCGTTTTGTGTACTTTTTTCATTCATATAGTCAGCTTTCCAAGTTAAAGTCACTTGGTCCGCAAATCTGTACTTTCTGAGATTAAAGGTAACTCATAGCTGCCGTCAATTCCGAACATTTCAGATCACTATTCCGACTCAACGAACACAATATGCTCCGTACGGGAGCAATTTTATTCGACCAAGAATTGATCCGAATTATTTCATGGTTGGCACTCTTGAACTTTTGCAAAACTTTTGTGTACAGAAAAGACACGTGAGTTTAGTTGTAAACCACAAATTTCACTCTATTGGACAAGCAATATGCAGCACAGAAAACTATAAGCTCTTGCTTAGTTCTCAAACCCAACGACCCATTTACTTTCAACCGCTGGCTGCTTGGCGAGCACAGCATTCTCTACTCGAAACGATGAAAAATATGAAATGCATTAAAATACATATCCTAAGGTATACCTTGCCACACACACTCACACAGTGCAGGACAACTTTTCGAAAAACTTTGTTCAAAAAAGCCAAACACGGCCAATAACACTCAGCTGAATGTGCGAGCGGAAGAGGGGAAGCAAATAAACCAAGCCAACCGTACAAACAACGCTCTGATCTCCTCCACCCAGCCAACCATTGTTTGTGCGGTATAACTTTTCGTTTCTTACGCTCAAACGGTTCGCATAAAAGTAATTGCCAGTTCGAATTCTCGAATTCTTCCTCCCAACTAAGTATGCACATGGACGCAGTGTGTGATCTCACACTCTGTCAGTATTGCGGCAAAAAAAAAGGGGAGATAAAACAAGCAGTAAGCACTTATTGTAGTGTGCTTTCCTTTCCTTTCATTCCAATCAGTTAAATGTTTAATTCCTATTCCGAGTGAATGGCTTACTTTCGTCGCAAACAGAAAGGTCCTTAGCGTTCTCCTTGAATCCAAATCCCACCAGGGCATTGCCAGTCATCGGTTAGTGCAAGGCTGCCCAACCAAGCCGACATGATTGTGTTTGCGACAAAGAACCTATATCCGGCTATGGTTGCCAACAGCAATTGGAATCCTTTATCTTATTGCTATGTATTCTCATTCCGGTGCAGTTTCTGTGAAATGGTATAACCCGCAATAAATGTGCCCTCCTGATGTCCAACATTCTCAATTGGGGAATGCTTCTGATAAGCGTCTTTTGTTTGCATCCAGACCTAAAAGGTTCGGAGTTTGATTCTCCCCCAACATCGATACAATTTTGATAAAAATTTGTTCCATTCGACATGCAGTTTTGTAGTTTTGGATATTTTGATTTGGCAAATAATAAATCGATCACTCGTCATGGCTTATGCAAAATTTATCCTTTGAGTGCTGCTGCTCCAGGGAAATGCACTTCATGTTTCGTTTCGGGGAGATAAGTTGAATATATCCATCAGTGGAATGTATGTCTACATGAAATAGACGGATTATGGGCCACAATTCGGGGAGGCACCGAACTTTTACATTCAATGGAAAATATGGAATTTGGTTATTTATTCATTGGTGGAACTTCCGTTCAACTATGTGAATACAAAAACAAAATACAAAATTCAAATCCAAAGTCCTTGGTATTGCAGAGGAGAAGCTTAGTTCCATTTCATATAAGCTCACTGCCAATGATTGCATTTTTAATAATTAAAACAGATGTTCTTCGGTAAAATGGCAGGCATCTCACTGGATCAGTTTTAATATTTCATTCGGAGTTGTGAGTGTAGTTGTAACTTGTAAGGACCATGGGCTTAATCTGAATTTATTGTTTTTCGACAGTCTTTTGCTAATACAGCTAAGGTCCCTCTGAATATGTTATTTCTTATTAAATGTGATTTCTGGATGGCATTTCAGTACCAAAAAAACGTTGGTGTGGTACAGTGGACGGGCTCATCAGAAGACGACATTAAATGTACACCTTGGCTTAGTCTATTTGATTTTTTGGCTTAATTAAGCTATTCTGACCAATTCTGGTTAACTTTGTTAGAGTGAGATATATAATTGCGCAAACAATGAAATTTACCAAACGCTATCACTTGGACTCTCTGAGCTGACAAATTGTTAAATTGTTAAATTTTGTATTGATAAGATTGATATTATTTTTGTTAATATTATCAATACAAAGAAAAACTAGTTACTTTACTTAAACAAGTTTGTTCCTACTTAAAAGACTGTTTAATATTAAAAACTCAAGTACTATTTATGTAGTAAAAATCGCGTAGGTAGTCTTCATTGATCAGAAACTATTCACATTCAAGAATTTTCGGTTATATGGCTAGATATAACATACATACGTTTTTTTTAAATACAGATTCATCAAATGATCACAAAGATAAAAATGGATAAAGTTTTTCAATAAGAAACCCGTATCAAATACCATCAATAATTAGTAGCTCAGTTTCTGGATGACACAGTGAGCAGATTGGTGGCTTAAGATATTCGCCTTGAGTATTTGTTTTAATTTTGTTTTAAGAAGTATATAACTGATGGAAAACTAAAGGCAAAAAAAGAAAAACAGATTTGAGTCAAAAATGCCAGTGGCATTTGACGACTTAGCCTATAGTCTGAGTTCTAAAAAACGGTACAAAAAAGTTTCATTTAAATATGTCGACCACTTAAGTCAGTCACAGTCGGTAACAGACGTAAAGTAAAAATGCAGAGCCAAGTGGGTTCACATCCCACCCTTAATATTTGATTTGTAAAACTGTTCAGCGAATGCGTCTACACACTGAAACAATGCATACATTTTTTTTAATCCCTTCATTTGAAACAAATGTGTTCATTAAATAATTTTATTTTTTCTTCATCTCGTTGGCTTGTAATTCGCAAACCATTACATTTGAATAATAAAATTGATTGAAATGTAATTAAGTGTGTTGTTATAAGCCGTAATAAAAATGCAGGACAAAATTGCTGTCCATATTTAATGACAATTCAATTATTTGAGTTCTGACAAACAGTCAAACAAAATACTTTTGCATACATTTGCCCCACACCGTGTCAAAGCAAACAAATGTCGCTTTTATTACAAAATAAACAATAAGGTACTCACATGCCCTTTTGCTTTACAAATTGTTTAATTCTGCTTTAGCCCGGACAGGGAACAGTTAATGCGTATTTTTGGCTTGGAATATATTGGCGCAAAATGCAATTGAATTTAAATTTGCAATAAATATTGGTTTGGATTGAATGAATCTCATTAATGTCTACAAAGGAGTTATCAACCAAATTAATAGTTGACGCCAAAGGTATGTGGTTAGCTATTGAATAGCCACAAACAAGGTTTTTGTAAAATTAAAGAGAACATCAGGGTCTGGAGATAAAACCGATAGGTGGAAACGCATGAAGTGAAATGTTCCTATCCAATTCAATTGTCTTCCAAGAACAAGATGCTGTTCTGCCGAAAAATTCACAAAGAATACTAGGGATGAACGCCTCAAAATTTAGGGGAGAAACACGCTCCTTTTGGTGTGACTTCATTGGCAACATTTTTCCGATCTTGTTGCCAATGGGATAAGAAAAACCGATTTGTTCGCTGGAAAGTTACCTACAAAACTCGTTTGTTACTTCTAAAACTCAAACCGCGATACAAATAGTCATTTTTAGTAGGGTAAATTTTTGGAACTCAGTATGCCGAAATTCTCCATACCAAATTGAACATTGTGACCTATAAAATTGCATGTTGTGACCTACAAAATATATAAAATGAAGTCTAAAAATGATTATTGGTTTGTTTTTTTACTTTTTAAGATAACGCTGTCAGTAGTGGCTCAGTGACAAGTATGCGGGATCTTAGTTTCGATCCAAGGAAAACCAAAAAAAAATCAATTTTCCAGTCATAAAAAAAATATCAAAAAGTAGCTGACAATTGACAGCGACTTATGTGGGCTGTAGAAAAACAAATTTTCCTCCGGCAATTAATCAGATCTTTGAGAACTGCTGCTGGTAGGTAGGCAAACATGCTACAATACATCAGATGGTCAGGACACACTGTCTTAATCGGCCTCGTTTACTTAGCGACCGATTTCTTGACGACCTACATTTTTGTTACTGAGAGCAGCTTTGCCGTTTGGTTCGTTTTTGAGTCTCAAAACCTGTGGTCCCTTAGTTAGTTAAATATTTACTTAGCATTATTATATTTAAAGCTATACCAACAATTTTTGTGTTTCACATTACATTTTTTAAGTTTAACCGTTTTTTATTACAAAATGTTCATTGATTGTATTTTTCAGCTGCACGAAATAAAGCCCCATGAAATGAAAAAAATAATAATCCCATTTAAAACAAGAACAAAAAAAAGCCAAATTTTTGGGTTGCAATTTCACTTCTTAGGACCGTATTTTGTTTTTTTCAATGGGGAGTTATTTACGAACTGGGCCCCAATTGAAAAAACTAAATTAAAACGCCAACAATTCCAATTTAATTTTTATTTAAAAAACTACACATGGCTGAGAAAAATGCATAAAAAAATAGCTGAAAAACTCAATTTCTTTCAACATAATCGCTTACGCTGTATTCGAAAAATAAAATCTACCATAATACCGAAGCCACAAATTCGACAACAAAAATTAATCCTGTGCAAATACCACCAAAAACCTCTTGAATTGAATTGAATTGAGTCCAAATAAAACTAAATCCCATGCAAATTTATTCTTCCATCAGCAATAATATAAAACACTCTGACAACTGTCACAATTCGATGAGAATTTCTTTGCTTCACCTACCAAATCCTTAGACTCTGGAGACCTCTTACAAGAACATGAAATATTTTGCGAAAATATCCATTGTCCTCATTTCGTATTGTTTCTCGCATTGAATGGACTCTAGAGACATATTCGAGTGCCACACTAAAGTATACTTGTGCATTTATATCGTTTTCCATATTCGTGTTGGGTGCCATTGCCAGATAAGCGGTTGATTAGTCCCAGTCGTCCCCTTACCCCAAGCATTATGCACTACTGCTATCATCATGTTGTCGATAAAAAGAAAACAAATACACTCAGAGGTTTTGATATATTGGCAAAGAATAATACACCAACGGCAACGGTATTCATTGTTTGTTGTATTGTCAATTTTTATTCGAGGTAATGGCATTTTGGTATTCAGTTTTCAGTCTTGTCTTGACAAGGAGTGTGCAAGTGACATGTCAGTGGGTGGATATATTTCAGGAAATCAATACTTTGCAAAAGAAACGAAAAGGAATACCTAGTTGAAAGTACCTACAACAGGGGACTTAGCTTTTTCATTATTATATAACAGATTTGGTGCGGGGATGGTTGTGATAGTCTCCCAATCTTGTCATACCAGGATAATTATTCGGAATATTTTTCCTTAGTTTGCCACCCACCATTCACCTTAAAGCTTATCTGGATAATTGGAGGTCGATGGGTGTCGTCCTCTGGAATTATTGTGTACCTTGATTTACTGAAGCATTTCCAGCAGATGTAAGAAGGATAATGTGAAGCATTTACAACAACACAATAACAATGCGCAATGAATAAAGCGGAACACTTTTTTTCTTCATATTTTTGCATTCTTTTTCTATCAACAAAGAATCAAATCTTACTTAAACTGAAAAAGAGGGTTTCGCGAAATAAAACCCCAGCAATTAAGGCCCCGAAAATGGGAGTAAATTTTCATTAATGAAACTGTTGTCCCATTTTTTAAGTGAAAATTAGGCCACATTGAAATGAGGCTTATATTTTTAGTTAAAGGTTTTCAATGCTTTCTTCTGTTATCACTTACATTAAAGTAAAATTTTTCAATGGGTAGCTGATTGTTTTTAACGCGAAGCTTACGATACTCATTATACACTCCACGACGGATATAAGAAACCGCTAAAATACGAAAAAATTGTTTCTTATATCCGAGGTGTTCTTATATGCGAAAGCAGCCGAAAGCCTCTGTAGCTAGTGCTGTAAAATTTATATTAATATTGTAAACTAATTTTACTTATTAATAAATAATAATAATTATAATAATAATAATAATAATATGCGAACTCTTATACAAGAAACAAACTCTAAGGTGTTTCACCATGCGTTCCTTATAAGCGAAGTGTTTTTTTTTATGATTGTTTCCTATATCCGTCGTGGACGTAAACATCCAAAGATTCCATACACTTTTTAAGTATTTGTTATGAAATGAGGAGAATGAAACTTATATCATTCGAAAGGTAGGTACTGTGCAATAGATGTGCACAAACAATCGTAGGTATTATGTCGCCATTAAGATTAATTAAAGTGACATTCAATTTGCATCCGCTATATTGCCATAGTAACGTCTATTCTATACAAATATATATCATCTTAGATAAGAACCTATTTTCGAAGGAATGCAATTTAGATACCCCTAAAAGTAAACAATACAATGTACCTACCTAATTTTAATTCAGGGGCGTTTATCTGCGAGGTGTTGACAACGGTTGATTTCAATGATTTTACTATGGAATTTTTGACATTAATTTTTTGCTCTAAATTTCCATGACGTATTAAAATATTAATCATGAGTAAACTTTCAAATGGCGGTATATTTCGATATCTAAATGTCGTTTGTTTCGCTTATAAAAAAAACACCATAGTTATCGTAATTGTGTACGATTTTTTTTTCGATTTTGGACCACCAGCGAAACCGGTTTAATAAATCGCTCGATTTGTTTAGCTATTATGTTGGCGAAAACCCAGGGTGGGAAACCACTTTCGCATTTCAAAAAAACGAAATCACGCGAAAGTGAAAATTTGCTTCATGTAACTCGTTTCCCTTTTCTCTTTCGCATGGGTTCAACAGAGTGCCGAAGAAATTAAAGTTCGAAAATCTGAATGTATCATAATGAGAATATGACAGCCAACAGCCAAATTTTACTCATGATCATAATATTAACGCTGTGATGGCCTTTCCATTACTTTAAGAGTTTCGGGAAGTATTTTCGACAAAAAAACATATAATTCAATAAACATCAATAAAACAAATCTTTCATCGGGCAGCGTTAGAAAATTGGAATAGGTAATCCCGAAGATTTTTCGGATTTTTCCTAGATTTTGATCTTCTACTCCGCTATCATCACAATCACATGCTATTATAATTCGCCAGCATATTGTGTATGGAATAAATAACACAACCACCAGTTTATCAATCAAAAAATGAGAATGAAAACAATCTGTCGTTGTTTTCTTTTCGCACTGAACGAAAATGTCATTCGTTTTTAGAGTTACATGAAGCAAAATAAACGAAAACTTCAACGAAATGGCTTTCGTTTTCTTGCTTTAGTGCGAACGAAAATTCCTTTCGTTTTTGTTATTACATCATGCGTCTTCTATGTCCTGACGGAACCACATACCTATCGTTCCTCCATATCGTTCACTAGGGGCCAAAAGAAATAGTTTAGCATCGTTCTGTAGCGCTCGCTGTTGATGGTGATGTTGATCGCCTCGAAAAAAAAAAACGGTCCAGCAAACAGTAAACCTTTGGCATTGCCACCTGGTGAGCTTCATGTACGTTGGCGTCGTCCCCTATAAAGCAGATTTTGCTTGTTAATATAGCCATTCATACAAAAATTTGCTGAAGATGATTTTTCGGACAAAATTGGGGCCCACTTGTAAGCGCTTGTAACTTTGAGCTGCTGGGTCAGTTGGATCTTGTATGGATGTAGGCCCAAGTGCTGACGCAAAATTCGTTCAAGTCTGCGAAAGCCTGACTTCGAAATTGACTGACTTCTCCTATACACTTTCACAGAACGCAGCAACAAGAATTTGAACCGATTCATTGATGTACGAGTTGGCTGATTCCTTACCAAACCTTTTGTATCGATTTTTGAAACGGTGGCAAGTCAACTTTTAGGAATCATCACGTCAAGGGTAAAATTTTCACTAACGAACACACATTTTCGATTGCAAAGTGCTATCACTTGGCAATGCTGCTGAATCGTGTAACTCGCCAAGTATATTTGGCATTAGTGACGGAATAATAAACATCCCAAACAGAGGCCACCAAAATAGCACTGGCGCTGGCAACATCCACCCGTCCCATTTGGAAAAAGCTTCATAACTTCTACTTACGTTTATATCATCGATGTGAGTATGTAGTACTATCACACAAATCGTGATAATTTATGAACCTCTGCAACTTAGAAACCTCTAGAAGTATACTTACTCACTACCTTAAGAAGATCTCTTTAAATCAAAAAGAAGCCATTTTCTCGAAGTTCTATGTCGTGCCACATGTACTAAAAGCCTCTGTTATTCAAACGTTATTTATTACCATCGATAATTTAAAAAGCTATTATGCATTTCGAAGCTGCAGGTCCCAAAATCGAATACGTACCTACAAGTATATCGCAAAAGAAAAAATAAATGTCAAAGCAGAAAACTCGCCTAGGCCAGACGTCCATCAGAGTCCGATGCTAGAGGCGCTCGAAGATCTAGTTTGCATAACCAAACACATGGAATGTCATATGCAAATTATTTCGCTGCTCTCATCTGGATTCGATTGTGATTGAATGTGATGCTGGGAGTGGCTGTGAGGTCTTCACATGGATGTGGGTTTTTTTTTCAACCTTTGAATACATTTTTGAGTTGATAAAGCAACGTTTTAAATGCAACATAACTAACACCATTCTCCACACCGATAAGCGTCACATTCTAATAAAAATATTTGCCTCAACTATTTTCATCCTCTTGGTTCTAGTTCTCCCGAGCTTGTGAGACCGATTGTGCATTGGAAATAAATTTGTCGCCGTTGCTTTTGGGAACAAGGACAAATTTCACCGGCTTTAGTAGTGTGTGGTGTATACTAACGCTTGTTGTAACAATACACCAATCAACATATATGGAAGGAAACCATAAATCTCCTAAAGAACGAGGAACAGGAACAGTATTCCTCTGCTCTGTTTCTCTTTGCTGGTGGAGCCGGAGCGATTGCTTGCAGAGCCCTATCTCTCGAGGGATGCGAATGCTATTAAGTCGGGCTCGGGGTGGAGTGCAAATAAACAAATCTGGTGGAAATCCACTTTCAACACACAAAACACAATAACAGCAGACGAACTGTGAACAACGCTGCAACCGACAAACGACAGTAAAAGCAAAATGAATAAGGATTGATTCTGTTTCGATATACATCGTCAGATGCATTGCGCACACGACCAAATTCAAGGATAGGTATGCTGCAGAGTGTCATGTCGACGCTTTTATAAGTCTGTTTCGTATGTTTGCTTGCAAGAGAATGTCGACATTGTTTCGCCCTCAGGCACTTTTTTGTCACTCTATCTGTTCTGGGCTTTTTCCCCCTTTTCAGTCGAATAACTCTTTAAGCTTCTTTTCTAAGGGAATGGTACATAACATATTTTTGGCGGTTTCCTTTCAACGGATGGCTACCGGCGAACAAAAAACTGTAATCACTTTTTGTGACATTTACTTCAATAGGGCAACGACGCACGGTGGGTTTGGGTGGGCTGTTGTATATCGTATACTCTGTTCAAGGTGACTGCACTGTGTCGGTGTCCCTGTAACTACTCGGTTGGGGCGAAAAGTTTCCAATTATTTCCACGTTACAGCAAGGAGAGGATATCCAGCCAACAAAAAAAAAAGAAGAGTACAGAATCGTTTATTAAAGGAAACTTGTTTGTCCTGGCGACATTATTTATTGCCCTATAACTTTTCAAAATAACAAAATTGAATTAAAAAAACGTCAACGACGTGCGCTGCAATTGAAAATCTTCCAGCTAAGTTGGAATTCTGTTTAGTTAACCTTAATATGGTCAATTTAATTTATGGAAAATTTTCGAGGTTATATTGAGTGAGAGCTTTCTTGTCACCCGAATATCAGTGCAAACAAAACGAGCATAAGTCAAAGCCTTTGGGTAGTCGTGTAGCCAAGATTCCTTATATTCAATTACCCCGGATGCAGCACTGGTCGATGTTATTATAATTGCTGGCATGTGAACTGAATTGATATTCCTTCGGGCAAACACAACTTCTTCAACGGTGTAGGGGCCCATGCAAATGCAAACAGCCAGCTCATTAATTTTAATGGAACTAAATCAATAGGGCGAGGGTGTTAGCCAGCAAATAAACGTAAATTATGATACTTACCTATTTGTGCAAACAGATTAAGGAGCCACCTGCTGAGATGGCAGTGCATTTCTTCACCGGAGGCTATTCTGAGTGAGTTATACCGATGGGTGGGTAATAGGTATCCTTTCCTTGATGGGAAAATTGAATAGGCAAGTCGTGTGGATCCAGTCATGCTGATTGTGTGAGGGTAGGGTTAAAATTTAAGTTCAGAAACACCGAAAGATAGGACCAATCGAATTGAAAGACTCTGTTATCGTTTCGCATCAGTGCGTCTGTATACGATCAGTTGGTTTTGGTTGTCTCAGTGGGGCACATCATGTGCTTAGTGGAAATTTGAGTCGTTTGTTATTTTCTAGGGAAATGATTTTTTTAATAAAAAAAAGGACAGTGATTTAGTAAGTTTTGTAAAAAATATGTTGCCCTAAGGAGAACATTTGAAACTGTGTTAAACCTTTCCAAGTTGTCGTCTTTGGCGATTGAAGCCGCTTGGCAATTAGGAAACCAATATGCGAAGATTTAGTCTTCTGGTTCAACTCCATTGATACAAACTGAAGCGAATATCAAACGAAGAAGGTTCCAAAAGGTTCATTCAGAAAAAAACATAAAAGAGGTTGATTCATTCGCTTTTAGTTATTTATAATTAAATTCTTCGGCATTAAGCCCTAGTTATAGCCATACGTAAACCTAAACCGTAAAAATCTTCATCTGCTTTTTTAGACCACTTAATTCTAAGGGCTGAACTCAGTCTTGGTCTTTAAATGTTGCTTATAAAGTTTGTTTATCAAAAAAAAAAAAAACCTTTGAATTTTCTAGAAAAATTATTCTTTAATTTTTCCGTACGAACCAATTTTCCCGATCTATCTACTTCTCAGTCAATTCCACAACAAAAACCAAATCATTCCACTAAAATATTTGATTTAATTTATTTAAATGGGGAAAACGAGGGACAAGCTTCAAAAAAGCGGAAAAAATAAAAAATCTCTGTGAAACGTAAATTGTTTAAAAATGAAATTAAACATGACAGAAAAAAGCCCATCGATCGTCTACGTAAGAATTTTTGTGCATCTGAATGCATTTACTCGTTTTGTTATACCTAATAGCCTTTTCACACCGAGCTTAAACCTGGTTTTCGCAAAAACTCTCGAAAACTTCTACAAAAACAGAAGTTTTCCCATACCTACATACTTCAGTTTTCAAAACGAGTCGTTTAAACTTGTTTTTCACGAAAACACCACAAAAACGACTTCCAATCGTTGGGTTGTTGAAACAAACACACCTTTTGCAATATTCAGTAGAATGGCTGACACAACAAATGTCACAACTCACAACTTAAAATCGTTCTCCACAATTAATGGGGACGTTCGGATACCTAGTTTATGTAAAACGTCAACTATGTCGTGACTATGAATCCGAACGCGTTGACTAAGCAGGTTGAATTGTTTTTGTATTCTCGCGGCCAGCGTTACCTTTGTTTGAATTTGCGCTTTTTTATTTGGAAAAGCCCCTTCATAAATTTTTAATAAATTGCTATTTTCAAAAAAAGTACATTTAAAATGTAACACGGCTGACAATCACTACACTATTATAGTGTTATGCGAACTAATGGTTGTTAAATATCATGTGAAAATTCTAAATTACCAGAGTGGCCTTAGAAACCACACCTTTTTCTCTCTTCGCGCCTTTTTTCGACTCCTCAGAATTCTGCAACGGCCACTCTGTTTATTTTAAATTTGACTCTTCGAAATGTCAACTGAGTACGCAGGCAGGATTTTCTTGACTAGATTGGTCGGCTTCCCCTCCATAAACGTCAACTGCAAAAACTATACACGTGAACACTCTGGGCCAATAAAAACTGAGACGCATCTAGTCAGACAGCTGTCAGACTTACTAAACTACGAATCCGAACGTCCCCAATGAATGCGATCGAAATTTGTAACCCAAAAAGTTGGCACCGAAATTTAACGACTAGTTTAAGGGTGAGATCACACTGAAAGTTCGAAGTTGTAAAGTCGCTAATGAATAACCCTTTATAATATGCACATTTTTACGCTATATGCTTATTTTCAACTTTTAAATAAGAACGCTCAAATGTTTTTATTTTCTCAAAGCAAACAATTTTTAAATTTCACTTGAAGGTGAATATTTTTTCGAATTGAGGGGGAAAACTAACAGTTTTCAAAGTTTGGGAACCCTGGCCCAAGTTAAAATCGCAGTTAGAAGTTTGACTACTTAAGGATCCTTCACATGAGAGCGACCAACTACCTACGAACGAACGAATATTCGCTACATTTAATTTGGTCGCAGGTACCCGCCAATCCAATGACAGTCGCCGTCATTTGTTTTTATGACATTTCAAGTTTGAGGTTAAGTTCGAACGAATGTTTTATTTGCTAGTTTGTGGAACGCGAATTGAATGATGTGGATTGTGAATAAATTTTGACAATTCGCAACAAAGGTGTATTCGTTCGCGGCAAAACGTTTGCAATTCGAAATTTCGTTATTTAAACTGTCTATTAACAAGTTTTCTTAATACATTTTGATGGGATAATTAATTATCCTGGTTATCTTCTTTGCCCCAAGAATCAGCGTTTGGCAAGGGAGACTCTTAACTTTATCACTGTGCCTGTCACGCGATCTAGAAGTAGAGCATTGTCTACTTAGATTCATTATACCATTCATGCTTTTATTTGGAGAAACTATTGTCAATTTCATTGCAAGCTACGAGCTCTTTCATACCAAATTCTACATTGCCGCCCTTGCCACATGCACCAACCAAAATACAATTGCCGTCCACCAATTCCTATCACTTCTTTAAAAACTGGCAACACTGACAAAGGCCAATTGTCGCCAATGGCAAATGTCATCGCCCTCTCTGATACTTATACCACATCAACAAAATCGCTTCCGTTCTCAGGGCAACAACCAAAAAGAAAAAAAAAAAAACACCATAATAATGATTATGCCATTCTCGCATCGTCCTCATCGAGTACGAACATGGGCGTCGCTTTTATTCTTCTACTAGGGCTAACCTCAAGACTGCCTAACAAGTGGTTGGTGTTGGTGTTGGTGCTGCCCCTGCCAGTCGGGCGTTTATATATTCGCAAGCAAAACGAAGACTTTCCTTTCTGAAAAACGGAAACCAGATGGCGGAACTCACTCCAAGTGGCCGGTTGTTTGGATAAGCCCAACACTCCAGCTACAAAATTATACACAAAGTTGATATTTATCTTCGCCGAGCGAAGCCGACGAATAGAGAGCGGCGGCTCTAACTTTTGTTTGACTTTGCAATCTGTGCGGAAGTCAGCCATGACTCGATGTAAACGGAAGCGGCAAGGAGACCCCACAGTTCGAGTCAACGGAAGCCGAGGTGCCATTTGAGTAATTGAGTAATTATTTAGGGACTATGCCCGAAGCGTGCGCTGAATAAACGTAATTCCACTCTTCGACCATGCATGCTTGATGCGCTGCCTCAGGGGGTGGGGTATAGTTAATGGTGGATACATTGGATACATGTACGGACGGAGGTCAGCGCGATTCGTGTTAAGGGAGGTGTTTTCCACTCCCCCACGTTTATTGTTCTTGTTAATTCATCAGCACTCTAGGCTTTGGTCGTAAATTTGATTGCGAAACTACATGTGATACATCATTTTTTAATGCGGGGCTTTGTTGAGAAACTAATCCTCTGGCGCCTTAATTAAACACACGATCTTTGAGATTACAATGGACAAGGCGGCGTTAATTGGGATTTCAGGGTACATTACCCGCAAATTTATTGTGCTCATGATGCATGAAGCAACTGAAGAGATTGCTTTTCCTTTCCTGTCCGAAGGCGGAATCAGGGGTCTGCTTTCCCAATACCGAAATGAGTCATGAACTAACATCGCATTAGAGGCTTGATTGTTTAATAAAACTTAAGGGAGGACATTTCAATCAGTGCAATTAATTTTGTGCTGCCAGTGAGGGGGGTAACGAACTCGGATCAATGTGTGCGTCATCAGATATCGATTTCTAAACAAGACGTGGAAAACTTTCTTTTGTAAACGCTCTAGAGAGAGATCTTACACAAAAGAGCACAAAAAGCTATCGATCCAGGTTAGAAGACACGCCTGATCAGGAAATACTTGACTAGAAGTGAAAATCGAAGGCCACTCTCTCTTGAATTAATTCCACAATCAAGATAATGCCTGCCATAAGAAACTCTTAAATATCAATTTAACTTTATTAACAGCTTTTGCGATACGGGCAGGGGGAAACAGGAGAACTAATTTCCACCATAAAAGTGCATAAAACGCTCATCAATCATCCTGCATGTCAAATTACCGCCAACAACATGAAAATATGGTTTCTCCCTTCACATCTACCACCTTTTATCCACGTGCCCGCAGGCAATAGAGTTTTAGCTCTGTACCTTCTCTCTGCCTCCACCAGTGAAGCGCAAACTTTGCGATGCGATTTTTCCCAATGAACCTCTTATGCTCCTGTCTTGTGGATAATGTCTTGCGAAAAATCTGCAGCGCACTGTTCACTTGATGCGCGCCAGAAGGGAAGGTGTGGAGTGGATGCGGGTTGCATGCAGAAGCAAAAATAAGGGGGAACAAAAAACTCCCAAACTAATGTTCATGTGAAAATTTCACCATAAAACATAATTTTTGTGAGCAGAGCACACAAAGGCATTGCCCCGTTTCAAGAAGCCAACTTTTCGAATAGAAGATTTATGGCAGGAGGTTTCCTGGGAACTAAAATCACATTTCCTTCCTCCCGTGGGCCCACAACTTCTACACCACATCGTCACGAGCACCGCAAAATTGTGGTCGTAATGCAATTCATATGCTGGTCGTAGGCAAATCCATGTTCGCCATTTATATAGAGTAGGGGACGTCATTATGATGGGGCGATTTTAAGTCGGGGAGGGTCACATCTATACACATACGTGGCGAGGAGAGGTCCATTAGTGAGATAATACCTTTGTTCGGGCCACATACATCCTCAAGGAAGACGTTCCTCTTCTTTTCCTGCACGGAAAATGGCGTGCGTTTAACGATTTCTCTTCACCCTACTCAAACGATGCGATGATGCTGTTGATTACGATGTGTGTGTGACTTTTGTTCGTATCTATCATGAAGTTCGTGTCAAAGTTGGCGCATTTTAGATTTATACCAGAATACCAACCGTTTCCGTAGGTATGTGCCTCTCTGAGGTGAGTTATGTAAGTTCAGAAACACAGACACTTGGTATCGGTAAGCAAAGACTCGGCTGTCGACAGCGTTGCCAGGCGGTTGAAATATTTCCCCCCAGACAAATCTGAAAACCCCCAGATTTAGCTATTTTCAACAAAAAAAACCCCCAACTTTTTTTTCAAATAAAACAATTTTTTTGTAATTTGTGTAGGGTATTGAAAAGGCACGAATTTCAAGAATAAATATGATTTTTTTTAATGAATATGTATGGAATGCGTTGGAATGGAACGGGCATAGATGATTTTACATCGGATTTACTCGAACATACATTGATTTGGTTTGTTGGTGGTGCAGTGGCTTTATAGCTTTCAATGTTTTTAGTGACAAAGAAAAAATAATTTAACAAAATAAAACCCCCAGATTTTCCCCTAAACAATTTCTCCCCCCAGATTTCCCCCCGTCGGTCAGAAAAACCCCCAAATCTGGGGGGAAAACCCCCAAACTGGCAACGCTGGCTGTCGAAATGACGTTTTGAGTGTTTTCAGTGTTACTTTTGAAGTGTCTCTTATTGGCGTGCGCGAGTTCAGCTCATTAGCATTTCATTTGCATGTGCTAGCAAAAGTTTGCCAATTTGTTTGAATCTATTACAATGGAATATTAATGAAAACTTTCAAGGAAGCAAGAGGTAACGCTTGGCACGCATCTCTTGGCGCTGCAAAGTTGCGAGCGCAACTAATTGGAAGTTGGTTTCTTGAGAAATTTCGTTACCCAGCGCAAGGTATACATTAACATTGATTTAAGTCAAACAATATAACTGGAAGAGGTACAAGAATTGCTTCTCAATTTATTGGAGCGTGATTGTGGTGCATTTGCTTATGGGAAATAGTGCATGTTGGGAAGTGCATGTTATGAAGCGCATGTATGTATACGCAAACGGCATATACTTATTGGCAATTCTCGTTTGAATTCTGTTAGTCTAATGTAGGTATACCTATTCAATTTCGCATTTAAGGAAATTCCATGTAAGTGTTTTTAGAGGACATGCAATCTGTTTGATGTTGAAATCGAAACTAGGCCAACGGAGGAACAGGAAATTATACAAGACGTCGGAGTTGTACATTCAATAGAAATTGGCCTTTGGATCTATCTCTGAATCGATGTGCAGCTGTTGCGCGGCTACGCTATTTAAGTGCTCTTCATGAAAAATTTGCCACACAACAATGACATCTTGAAATGTTCTAACGACGAACAGAATTGGAAAATGACGTTTTCTTGAATACAAAATTGTAGACATCGTCCTTCTCGTTGAAAGTTGTTCGCCGCACTGAATTTTTGCAGCCGTCTTTGCAAATAAATTGTGTCTTTACGAATACCACATCCCTGCCACGCTTCAGGTAGCATGAAGTTCTTTTTTCCGTAATATTAGAAAACGGAAACTAGCTACTACTCTCAATTACCAATGCAATTTACAACCATTAAAATGGTAATTTTGTTTATAGAATAAAATCATGTTCTTGGAGGGCTGTAACTGATATTTTTTCTTTACTTTTATAGCCTTTCACACCGAACCGAAAAACGGGTTTTCGAGAAAACACTTGAAAACTTATACGAAAACAGAAATTTTCCCATACATAATTCAGTTTTCAAAACAATATTTTTTAAGTCGTTTTCAACGAAAACACCACGAAAATGACTTCCAATCATTGGGTTGTTGGAACAAACACACCTTTTGCAATATTCTGCAAAATGGCAACATAAAATCATTTTCCTCAATTAATATTATTTTGAAATGCAATAAATTTATTTTGTTTTTTAATTGTCGCCATTTAGGATTGTTCGATTTGATACCCAATGACAACATCTCGTGGAACTTTAAATTAATATTATACCTTCTCTTGTACTTAATCTAGTGATTTCCGTCCGGTAGAATGCATCTACACCATCACACATTTCTAACACTGAAGATTAAAGAGATGCCCAATACTTAATAGGCGTGTGACTGAAAGGAACATTATGACCTAATGCCCAAAACACATGTGCAGAACTCACTACGCAGCAAGATTAGAATACACATGTTGATATGATTATAGACACACGTAAATTCTGCACTCACTGCAGTACTGCAACATGTCTCTATTTCTAACTTTGCTGCAAAATTCAAACACCACAACACAAAAGAAAATAAATTGCAATTTCAAGTATTTGGCATCATCGGCTTTTGACACTGCTGGTTGTTTTTGTTTTGGTTGTAAACACATCAGCTGCTTAGTCGGCGAATGACAGTAGCCATATTAGCCGATGCAATGGATGTCAAACAATTTTCTGCACATCTGTTTTACTTGCAGCACTGCACTCTGCGCTGCGTATACAATTTCTGCACATGTATTTTGGGCATAACACGCAAAATACGTCACATGTGTTTTCGTCGGCCATCTTGTTTACGTGGTACGAATTATGAAAAGCTTAGCATTTTGATATTTTTATAACGAAATTTCGCTTTCTTGTAAAACAAAATGATTTCCGTATAATTTATTGATGAATTGTTGCTGCTTTAAAACAGAAATAGAAATGCTTTCAAGTGAATGCTGAAATGTTGGCCGTCGAAAGTTAATCTCAAGAAAAGCGAGATTAGAAGTAAATCTCGATTATGAACCAAGTCCGGTTTGTGAAAACACTTTTCACAGCTCGAGACGTCAAAAATACCAAGCACACAGAGCTGTATTTGACATTGTGTTACAAAAAAAAAACATATCCGAATTTATTTCTGAGGGAATTCAATTTTTAATCAGTTTGGGACGAAACAAAACAATCAACATGTTTGTCTCTACCTATGCTGTATTGCGATTTGTTCCCTTCTAGCTACCAGAATATCCAAATGCTTTTTTTTTTGTAAAAGCGACTTCTCCTAGAAATACAACAATAAGACCTTTCATTTATTAGATTTCTGAAACTAATGTTTTATCAATTCAATCTTTTTATTTTTATTTCTATTATCACAATTTTGTATTGTTGACAACATCTTTCGAAACGTAAACACCTCAGTATTTATTTGAAATCTCTTGCCCTAAATCTCGCAATTAATCTCAGGTGGGAACGTAGCATTTACGCCTTTATTACCATTGACTACGGCCACGCGGATCTCTCTGTCCCGTCTCGTGCAAAAATGCGTGTGCGAGAAGATGTAAATGCAGTATATACTTGAGTTAGGAATTATACCAAAATATGCATTTTTGATCATCATATATTTTGGTTTGGCTATTTTTGGCTCCAAGATGTTTCAAATTCAGCTCCATACCTCTTATGAAAGATGGCAACACTGCAGGAAAAGTGTCAAATTTTCACAAGCAATTAACGTCCCGGATAATAAATGTGTGAGAGTGAAGAATTGTACCGAGCAATCTACTACAATTAGCCACTTTTCGCTATCATTTCGCAGCAGCCAGCGTCCTGCAAAACGAAAAGGAATTTTGTATAGAATTTTTCGTTTCGAAACACACCATCTTATTCATAACTGGAAAGGGGGTTTTCAAGTAAAATATTTCATCGTCATAATATGTACCTATATCAAATGTTCGGGCGTTGAACAAATTAGACGATTTAGCAAAAAGAAGTATAGGTACTTGAATTTGATAACTGTTAAAGAACACGCATTAAATATAGTTCCCAACAGAAAACAAAAGCTTTCCAAACGTTAAAAAAGATGATGATTTTAATATTCCAAATTTGGTCTTTTATACAATAAATTTGTATAATTACAAAAAAGATTTTTTGACAGCTTTGACATTTTAACATAATTTCCCTTTGGGATATTTCTGTATGAGTGGGTGCGTTCAATGCACCTGTTCTTGTTGACGTAATTGCTATTGTCAACAACACGTACAATATTTACTTTCATCATTTCACACAATTGTTGTTTCTTTTGTCATCAAAACTATGTGTGAAGGAAATTGAAAAAAAAGCTCCTTCCATCGATATTTCTCCCCCTTTTCCTTATGAATGTATTCAACCCGATGACATCATTTACCTGATACCTATATTATCATTGTCAACCACCACAATGCCCCGCAGATCTTTTGCACCGCCTATCAGGACCAAGTCTTCCTGACACATCTCACAACAATCACAAGCGACAGCAAGTTCATGAGGTTGAGCATTCAATTTGCACAGTAATTTCCCATTTGAAGGTACACAACTCCGACAGGAACTTAATAAGTGGAAATATTACCATTTCCAGCTCAACGAGTGCTTGGAACTTTCGACATGTCAATCTGACACAAACTCGAAAAGCCACACATCACGTACAACAAACCATATTCCACATGTGTGCAGCAATACGCACAAATCAAAATAATCTGCATACTCAAGCAGAGATGCCGATACGTAACTCGCATCCTTTTCCTGGCAAAGTTCGGATTCCATCATCGGGATGTGCATCTCTTTGAGCACATCCATCATACATCAGCGACTCAGGTGGAACGCCTTCGAACTTCTGTTCCTTGCTTTTTATTTTGCTGCCTGCTGCTGCAGAATTTAAATAATTCCCAATCATTGCCATGTATTTTACAGCCAACCCCATTACCATATCCATTCGAATGGGTAAGAGCCAATTTCTGGAACGGTGTTTCCAATCTGTATTCAAATTCGCAGACGCAACCTGGGCTCGGTTTGATGCGATCTGCAGGACTGAGGTATAATGCTCCTAACAAGTAACCAAAAATTCAAATCATGCTGCCAAAGGGAAGCCGTGCGCAGTGCATCACTCATGGAGCAGGAGCAGCGCACCAGATGCAGCATACAGCATACCCCTTTCGATTGATTATTGAAGCGTACATTTGCCTGCATTGTGGGCACCGCAACAACAACTATCTATCGGGGAACTCTTCAATATGCCAAGCCCGTAGGAGAGGATCACAGTTCGACACTGATGATGGGGTAAATTCGAGACGACGTTCGACCCCCGGCGTGTATGCCCGAAATCCAGCGCGGGAACAACAAACGTGCCCGGAACCTTCAACGAGAATGGTTTCCTTGACGTAACTGTGTGTGCCCTACTTCTTTTGGGAAGCGATTTATTATGTCGAGAACAAATAGATGCAGGAGTAAAAAATCCTCCAACCATAAGGACTATTGAAAACAGGAAACTAAGGGAGAAATACGACACAAATCCCTTTCCTTATCCCCCGTTCAGTTGGTTTCGTATTAATTTGTCATGTGGCATTTGTGCGCGAACGGCAGCAGTCGGGAAACCAACAAGGATCTGATAAATAATTTCGTTTTTCCCTATTGCGGATCCTGCTGGAGATTTGCCACTAATTTGTCCTAATGCGAAGTTATTCGTTGTCGCCGCCATTTGTCATAGCTCGGAGGTGATGTCCTAGTTCTTACATTCTCGGGTACTGCCACTTGTCATAAGCCGGCTCCTTAGTTCCCGCTGGCGTATGAGTGATATTTTTCTGTATATTTATTATTTGTTCGGTAACAAATGAGGGGGTGGCTGTACATTGGTCCCCGATTAAGGAAAGAGTGCCAGTTGCAAAAGGCGAAAACAGGCCCTGAAAGGGGGCTTAGACCTCAGGTGGTAGTTGAAGCTTAGAGGAAAGAAGTAAACATTTCGGGAGCAATCAATTGAGGCCAACTGCGCAATAAATTGACACGGATTAGGCACATGAGTGGATGTCATTAGAGATTGGGTAGGGATGCGGTAGTCAACGGATTACCTTGGAATGGAATATTCGAGTCGAGTCTAAGAACTGTGCAAACACAGGCGACTCCCAAGCTTATCCCGCTGAGGGCAGTGCACATGTTGGATAGTTCAGCGGGGGAGTTTTACAATATGATTCAAAGGAAGGATCCTGTATTGCAGGTGATTAGTACTTCGAAATATAAAGGGACTAACAGAATGAAGGAACCTTTGGAGGATTGCTAAGTGGCGGCCGAACTCTTTCGTAGAGTTTAATTCATTTTACGAGCAAGTAGAGGTTTGTCTGTTTGACTACTGAGAAAGAGGTTCCATACAATCAGAATTTGACATATTACCCCAAAATTGCATAAACAGTACCTGACTCAATATAGCGTTCGGGCTTTTTCAGATCATGCAAATGCAGATACCTTCCATTCGCGTCAAAATATTTAAAATCTACCCGTTCTTACAAAGTCTTGGGTCGTGTCCAAAGGTAGTAGGCATTTTCTTAGAAACATTTGACAACCTCTATGTGTAGATTTTGAGCTTTATTTATCTTTAACACTCCAACTTAGCCCGATTAGCTGAAGGGTTTCCATGAGAATAAACTTAAATTTACATGCATATTTATCTAGCGGCTAAAAACTATAAATGTAATTTTAAATCATCTCGTTTGAAAAATATGGACTAGAGTTTAAAATTTACACTCGGAGTGAATAATATTGCCGCTAGAATCAATGAAATATTACAATATTTATGTCATGACATTTTATAAAATTATGTACCTATTACTAGCTGGCCCGGAAGCGGGCAGGTTTGCTCACACATGAGCACGCCACTTACAACCAACCATGTGGGAAACGCGGGATTTCAATATTGATGCCACAAATATCCAGCGTTTGTAGTGTACTTTCGAATTATTATTTGTCTTAGTGAAACCGAGATTTGAAATTGAAGACGTCTAAGACGCAATGGCAAATCGCTCTAAATAAGCGGTTTATTCCTTTGAATTTTCTCCTCAAAATCGTCGCTTGCATCACATTTGATTGGAGACTCTTCACGATCAAATCAAGCACGTTCCGTTTAAAAGTCCGGGTGCATTGAGCTGGCGCAACAAAATTATAACTGAGCCGACTCACAATATAAAATTGTGTAGCGGTAAGGCCGGAACACCCAAAGAATTTTAAAGTTAAAAAAATTCAAATAAATTTTGTTGTATTGGAAATTGCACTAACCATTTTTCAATTCTGCATATGTTTTGTTCAAAGTGCGGTTCAATCATCAGGTTTGAAGACAAATCTGCGAACATCGCAAATCATTTTCTCCACTGTCGTCTTAAACATCACAATGAAATTGCCCAATGACGTTGTTTGTTACTCCTGATTGCCCTCTGTACCACGTATCGACTTGATCATCCTCCGACGAAAATGAGTAGGTATACCTGCCGATATAGTAGTGCGTATTAAGTTACTGAACCCTGGTGTCATTGAATGGTGTATAAAAGAAGGAATTACCTTGCAAGTCGCCATGAAACCAGATTCTTGAATGATTTTTGTTCCAAACGAAGTTATACGGAAACAGTTGTTGTACTGTCGAATGTTCTTTAGAAAATCATCCGATTCCAACAAAGATTTAAATGGCTCCGGAGGTGCATCTAAGTGAACATATTTCACTTTGCCGCACTAACACATCCAAGTCCGGGTGTTTCGCCTTTATATTTCAGCGCGTTCCAATGTTGGCAGACAATAGTCATCGCTCCGATATCGAAAATTGCTTGCTGGACTGGGTTCATAAAAGTAGAAATGCGGCAGTACTGCAATTTTTGCGTTCGTAAAAAAACCTGCATTATCTTTGCATGAGGGCAGTTTTATTTGCGTTCATATAAGTAAAAAGACCAACTCGGCATTGAATTTTATTTTGTTGCCGAGTTGCAGGAAGATGGCATTAACAAATAATATGTAAGTAAAATAAATGAAAATTAAATAGATATATCCAAAATAAATGAAGATTTTTTTATTAAAAAGTTAAAATATATTGTTTGTGTTTTATAGGAATGAAAGTGAACAAAAATTGTGGTCGGATGCTGACACTAAACTGCTGATTTTGATCCGTTTAGGCATCGAGTCCGAATTTATAGCAGGCCGAAAAAAATCTGTTCTTTTTCATACGAAAATGGTTTCTGAAAACATCGTCTGGAAATTGTTCTATGGTTTTAGAAATGTCTTAGTTTTTGGAATGTTTCTTGAAATTTTGTTAATTTTTATCAAAAGAATCTTCTGTTTTCTTTGAATTTTGCTTCTATATCTTTTAGAAAATTTTGCCTGAACACTTTCAAAATTAGATCCATTAAAGTGATTAAGAATCAGTCCTAAAATTATTCTTCTAATTGAAATTATTAAAATTTTTATAAATAACACTGAAAGAAGAAAGATGAATAAAACAATTCTGTAATTTTTTTTTACTGCCTACTGCATATATATATGTACTCTTTTTTTGGAAACGAAAAACTACTGCAAACTTGCAGCAGTGTTTCTGTTTATAATTGCATTGAATCAATATTTTTTGCATGGCATGTGCAACAACTTTGCAATTATGAACTCGCTCCTGGTCTTATGCGATGTCCCATTCTGTCGACTTCTCTAGGTGCTTGGCGTTCTTTTTAAGGTTCCGTACCCAAAGGGAAAAAACGTAACCTTATTAGTTTCGCTCGGATGTCTCTCCGTCTGTCTGTCTGTCTGTCTGTCTGTCTGTCTGTCTGTCTGTCCGAACCCACTAAGCCCATTTTGTTACCAGGTCTATCTCAAGAACCGATTGACATAGGAGGCTAAAATTTATACACAACATCCGGTATAACCTCTAGTTAAACGACAAATACCAATGGAAGGAATACATCGATTGGTTTTGGATTAATTAGTAATCTGGTGAAAAAAATATTTTCATTCGCCCAAAAAACGGTTTATTTCTTGATTCCCAAAAAAATACATAAATTCCTTTTTTGTAGATCATGTTCTTATCTATATATGTGCTGAATACTGTTTTGCCGAAAAGTTAATAGTTTACAAGATATTTTCAAAAAAGAAAATTTTACCATGTAAAATACGTTGCTCTCATAAGTTTTAATCTCTACTACGCAGTTGTGCACAATTGACCCCATCAAAGACAGAAGGGTTCCCGCTTGCTAATTTCGTTGGGGAGTATAATGTATGATACATTTTTTTGGGGAGTACCTACAGAACAAAATAAAAGTAATATATTTTTAGTCAATAGTTTTTAATTGGGACAGGTCGCATACAGAATGGAAAATTGGCATGGGTTGGGTACTAGGTAATAATTAGAAAATGAGATTCATGTGCGAGTAATTTTTGAGAGTAAAAATATTAAGTAATTAAATTAAACTAAATTGTGATGAATTCATGAAGAGGGGAAAGATTGAATGATATTATAGATTTCAAATAATATCTGATGTGTTGGACTTTAGCCAAATACGGAACCTTCGGTGCGCGAGTGACACTCGCACTTGGCCGGTTTTTTTTATTTTGGCTTCGTTAATAATTTTTTTGTTGACTGGCTTGCCTTGTTCTTGTGCAGATATTTACGCGCATTGGTCTTGGTACTTTCAAAAAATCGCTGAAATTTAATTTCCTATATTTTGACCACGTCTAAACTTTTTATATATAATTTTTACCATATAAAAGCAATTAAACTGTTAAATCGATCCACAAAATCAAGAACAAACCAACACTGTTGACAAACGTATAATACATTAATATGAAATTGTCAATTTTCTAAATTTACTTTTTGAAAATAAAATAATACCTCACATACGTAGTTTGCTAATAAATTTTTGACATAGTAAAGTAAATATTTAATAGGAAGAATCATTGGATGCCAAATCAGGACCACACGGCGATTTTCCTAAATTTTCTTTCTTCCTAAACCTGATATACAGGCAATACGAACAAAACCAACAAATGAATCATGATAATCGTCCCAGGGGTTATCGAATTATTACATTATCGAGTTTCACCCCAAAAGAAAGTACAATTGAGAAAAGTTGATTTGCATCACTGGCTCTGCAGTGTTTCCATCGCACCTCCTGCTGAAATCGAAATTGTTAAACTTGAAATGCATTTTCCTTCACTCACAATCGGACTGGATAAACGTGCGTCTTGTCCGAAAAATAAATTAAGCTTTCCTTCCCCTCTCCGCCTCGTTCGCAGAAGGGTCAACTTAAATTCACATTAATAACAAACAATTTCCGAACGCACTTGAGGCGATGTTCATTTCCAGTTCACTTATACAGGCGTCCTTCGCATGTCCGTCAACCATAATAACAGTCTCTCTGCACATTTTCGCGAAACTTTGCCCTCAGCCATATGAAAACATTGAAAGAAGGGCGAAAATTCCAATGAAGTGGAAAACAACTCCAAGAGAAATGAAGAAATCCTTCCCGGTTTATCTATACACAATAAACTGCGTAAAATTGCTGAATAGTTAAAGTTTTGTTTTTCGGCCCCAAAAAGGAGCAATAAAAATCCCTCGTGGACAATGTTTGCACCGTGAGCATATTTCTGTCGTAAGGACTGAAGGAAAAATCTATTAGGAAGATTAATTGCTATTTGAAAAGTTTTCCCATTCGAGGGGATTCCGCCTGGGGACAATATTTACTGGAAGGCCAGGTATATGGTTCGGTGATGATTGCATTACAGTGTGGGGTCCTTGTCGTTGAATATTTGTGTAGAATTAAGGAGCATTCAATAACCAGTTCACTGTGGGATATTGGGAATTGTGTCATGAAAGTCCTTAATTTGCACGTGCTTATCGGTTGCTTTGAGGGCAATTGTAATGCCTGTGCATAACAACTGTAATGAGAAATTAATAGAGTTGGCTTCGAAAGGACGGCACACCTTAAGGCTTTCATAACAATAGGTACCTAACTCAATACAGCAGTACAGTAGGAGCAGTAGCAGGACAAAGAGGTTGGCAAATGACCGTACATGGATACACTAATCACATGAATAAGTTACCAATTAAAGCGAAGCAGTGTTTACCAAATAATGTGATTATTTACATCAGCTACCGAAGTCGGTATATCAATGACAGTAAAATGTGGCATGTGATTCTTGTGTGGGCTTACACTGACAGAAGATGTGCACTCAGGTATGTAGAGTTAATTCCGGCTTCGTTAGGGTGACAGTTTTTTTTTTTGGCAAGTGGTGTGCTGTCTTCATAAATCAAATGAAATGTCACACATTGTAGATTACGTTGTCGTTTCCTTAAAGTTGCAAATTCATACGAAAAGAGATTAACAAGTTTGGAAAAATTGCGCATACCCGTAAATACTTCCCTCGCAAAAAGACGACAGCGAAAGGACGCTTTGGGATGCTAATTCTGAGCGAATTCTGTGGAAAGCTGCTATCTCCAGCAATTGTTTTTCCAAAACTTTCAGTCAGCACTTTAGGTTTGCCTTACTCTATTGCATTTTCCGTCTCGGAATCAAAGTCCCTTCACGGCCGAAGATCGGTTATAGTTGGCCCTTCTTCTCGTAGCCATCTTCGACGGTAGAGTATCACTTTTCTGGACGATGTAAGACTCGCTGTTAAAACTTTGTCTCTAATAAATCCAGTCTATTGTAAGCTTATTTAATATTAGCATATTATAGTAAATGCACTCAGCCTCTTTGTTTCGGACAGCGCCACCTAGTTATTCCTCCTGTAAATAGGGCAAGATAAAAATAAAAAAAATAGGACCAGCTTCGGTACGTAAAGAATGAAGTAGCCGTGGCTAACTTCACGTTAAGAAAAAACTTACTTGTGATACGAAACGAAAATAAAAAATTGAAATCTAACCATTATTTCACTATCGAACCGAAAATCAGTCCAAGAACTTTGCGTTCAAGGCGACCAAAAATCATACTTCATCCGGATTCGTTAGGGTGCATGGTTCTTTGCTATAAAACTGGAATAGGTTGCTGAGAGTCTTAAATAGACTCTTCTAATAGTGTTTGCTTAAAAGGTCTTACTAGTTTGATGAAGAAGTAGCGACTTCTGTGTTTTTGAAAGGGTATACCCAAGCCACGATGGGTAACCTCAAAGTCTCAACAATTGTTAATAAATATATCGAACAATAAAAGAAAAACAGTTTTGTAACTCTCTTTTGTTCATAAAAATTCCACCAGTACAGGTACCTACCTCGGATAAACGGACAAGAACTGTCCCCTAATTTGGCATCGCCCTTATTGCCAGAAAATGTATCCTCCAACCATTATAAAAGAGTTACCTATACGATTACCCACTCTTAACTAAAACAATAATCACGTTTTCACCCTTTCAACTTAGATAGGGGCAGTTGAGCAATTTAATGAAAACAAACAGTCTTCAAGTGCTCCTAGCCCTGGCGGGTTTGACCCACATTAATCACACTCTAAACGAAAAGTACAACTCCTGAAAGAAGCAGCAATTTATTGGCACATTAATCCCCTAAGCCATACAACGGAACGGTACGCTGCTAATGTGCTGATTTCGAAACAGAAATACCATCCGCCCACCCACCATTTTTGAAATCGGTATTAACATTGAATTAACCTCATCTCGGATCCATCCCCAAATGAACACATAAACAAAGTGCGGCTGATAAAAAAAAAGAAAACCCTCCTGTAGGGAGAACGTTAACGTGATGTTTTGTTGGTTTTTTTTTTTTTTTTTTAGCTGGAAAAAAAGAACTTTTGAAAGTAGCCAACGCCAGTGGAAACAGCAAAGGACACCCGAACAAAGTTCAACGTCATTCGCTCTCGCTCGTGCTTGCGCTTTGTTTTGTTAGTCCGTGTGCCTGTGAATAATTCCCTCATTATGACAAAATGCCAGCAAAAAGGACTCGAAGGAGCTGAATGCTGCCCGGCATGCAAATGAAAGCGAAAAATTCGCTTTTCTCTCGCTCGGCAAGTGCAAGTCAGTGAACAATTAAAAGTTTTTCCTTTGCGAGTTTGTAGCCAGGAATTTGTTCGTTGTAGTTCCGGCACAGAGGATAGGGTGAGGATGTGGTACTGTTTACAAAGGGGAATAAAGAAAATTCATTCAGGTTGGGCACAAAATCGCAGGTACAACCAGCGCTGCAAAGTGGTTTAATATGTAGTTGCGCTCACCACTGGAGCAACGTGAGGGCGATCGAGGATTTCTTTCTGTAATTGGCTACACTTTGACGGGGGAATTGGGGAATGCGCTTGGGAATGACGTGAAGATATGTTAGGGATGGGAAATGCGGTTTGAGAGTAACTGCAAACGGCTTTTCAAAGTTATTTTTGATGAAGAAATCCCTCAAGCACATCGAGGTGCCTGTCGGCAGGCTGTTTGTTTTGATCGCTTAAGAGCTGCATTGGCTTGTGTGTTGTGTTTGTAACAAATGTTAAACTACAATAACTACACAACAATATTAACAATAAACAACCCGGTCGCGATCGCGAACTCGGGATAGATGCCTTTGTCGATCAGACGCAAAAGGAGAGCTCAACTCAAAATCACTGACCCACCCACCGCGCTGCATTTGTAGTCCTGCACAAACACTAACTAATAGGCAAAAGGGAATTCCCTGTCTATATTCATTGGGCCATACCAATAAACATTTTTAGTTTCAACATTAAGTTTTAAAAGTTCCCAGTGGCCATGTTTTCCATATAAATTTTGCAACTGTGAGCTTCCGTATATTGAATTTCGACACTAAAATTTGTTATTAGTCCGGCGCATTGTATTTGACTTTGTACATAATTGTACCTAATTAAGTGTTGCCGCTTTACACAAAGTTAGACCAAATCTCATTCGGGAGGCATTTACTGGTTAACGAGTGTAAAATCTTCAGCACTCCCTGATTGTGTAGGTGTCAAAATCATGAATGAAAGACAGTGTTGAAAAGGTCGCTCGAAATTTATTCGAAATTTAATCAATTTAAAGAAAAAAATATTCGTCTGGACTTCAACTTCCGACCTTGAAATGCGTACTTAGTCTTATCTTATGTCCTGCCATATCAAATGTCCAAGAATGGGGAAACAACTCAAGGCACATTTAGGAGTGAAAGATGCTTGCTCTTGAAAAATTTAATTTTGTTGTAAAATTATGAGAGTTTGACCAAAAACAACAAAATGCCTGAGGGAAATACAACATCAATAATGTTAAAAGTTAAAACACTATTCAATACAGGACTTCGTGTTGAGGTAGTCAGTAAAAATGTGACGATTGCAATTCTTTTTTAACACTGTGCATATTTTTCACTGTTCGAAAATACATTCCTTCCTACAAAAATTATTTTCAACGGTGTTCTCTACTTGCCAACTGTCAGTCTCTCCGAAATGTCAAGTGCTGACAAAAAGCATAGGGTAAATGGTGTTTCGATTCATAACTTCGCGTTCAGGAGTGTAGATAACTGCTAACAATATACTTCAATGATTCCAATCAACAAATCATGACGACTTACTCACAAATTGAAATCGATTTCAATTATACACCCACGCTTGTTTTAACTGGAACGTGGTCCAAATACCCACTCTCAGGCAATGAATCAGTTCAAATGCCCGGCCAACTGACCTCTCATTGTACGCCGGCAATTGATTCACTACTCTCGCTTTGATTTTCCGTATCACATTACATATGTAAAATATTATTCTCCCGCCTGTTCCTGCCATTCAACTTTGACATCAATAAACATTCTCGTTCATCAGCGAACCACAAACAAACAGAAATAAAGCAAAACCAATCGCATTTCGTTTCGTTTGCAGTTCAACTGTCAACCGCATTGAAATTAATCGAAAACGCTCGAAGAGAGATCTGTCGTTCCAGGGATGCACACACGACACACCGTGTACCTACCCTCTGATTCACCACCGCAACCCTGCATGTTATTGCTGCACTGCAATCTGTCTACAGCGGTGTTGGTTGTGAAAAAAACAAAAAAAAATCATCACTATGGCCGCAACAACGTCTATTTGCCCACACAGAGACAGACAACATTTTGTCCCACTTTGGATCAGTATTGACCGCAGTAAATAGCGACACTGCCACTGCCACGGTGCCACCCTGTGCTACAGCGTTTGTACTTTCTACCATCAGAGACAGCAAGTCCCAGTATCACTTGTGATTTATAAACCTGGCAAAGGGTTGCCGGGAAAAACAAAGTTCCTTTTGCACTCGCACTTCGACTGTCAAGCGACAGCTTCTACTTACCGTGCTATCTGTGTCAATTATGAAGCTACGACCATAACAAATGGGCATGTTTGCTATTACACTGACTCCACCGTCGGCCCCAACCACCCACCACACTGGCTGTGTCGTTGGAATCTGTTTACCTGGTCAATAAAATTTTATGTGCTCTGCCGCAACATGTGTAGTTAATGACCACCAGCGGCGGCTATGAGCAAAAGAGAAAAGAACGGATATTGGAGCGTGAAGTACATTTAACCGCAGGCTGCAGTAAAAATCCCAACCTCCCTGTAGACCAGAAGGGAAGCCATAAAATCGCAAAATTTATTTGGATGCACGTGCCCGCTGTATAGGGTAGGTACCAACACATCCCTGTAAATGAGATCCTATAAAGAGGTGCGAATACTTACATCCATGATGGCGGCATGCGTCGATGGTGGTGGTGTTATTGCGACCATAGTTGAGGTTACGGACTATTCCGTCCGGTTCGCATTTTTCTTACGATTTAACTGTTTAAGCGGTTCCCGGTGAAATGGAACTGAATTCAAATAACGTTCCATGGTAGTCCATAAATTACCACTAAACGAAAAACAGTTGGTCATTGGTCGGCGCCCGGTTGCATTGGATAAACAAAAATTCGATCGCGCAAAAAAATTGGGGGGACATACTCGTAACTAAAAAGAGCGTTTGTCAACGAAAACGATATGTGGTGGATAATATTAAAATTAAAATAAATACCTACAAAAATAATGTCCCTTGGCGATGGCACAGTTGCAATGTGACAAATAGGGGTATTCGATCATCTGATGGATTTTTTTACATTTACGAGTATAATTAGATACGGTTTCATATAGCTTTTTGAGGTAAGCTCATATGACAGATAAACAGGATAAAGGAAATTGTAATTGATATTTTAATCAAAGGGTGGTTGTTAAAACTCAATTTATTTTGGATTGGTGTTTCGTGGACACAATTTATATATACGTATAGAGAACCAATAAATATAGACAATTATTCCGTTACTAAATGACCAAATGACAGTCAATTGTGTCAAACCTAACAGCTGTCACTTCAAATACCTTCAAGTACCCAATCATTTTTGAAACTTTAATAGGAATAACGCCTTGTAATGTGGTATTACATTTTTATGTTTTCAATTCAATTGCGGTTTTTGACAGATTGCGACCAAACTGTGCTAAAATTTATATTAAATCACTTAGGCCCTAGTTATAGCCATACGTAAAATGCAACAGAAAAAGTGGGAACAGTATGAATATTATTTTTTTTTTCGTTTAGGCGGTCATAGATTGGATTCCATCAGAAAATAAAATCCTGATAGATGGAACAGTAAAGAAATGAAATATTTCAGTGGAATGATTTGTTTTTTTGTTGTGGAATTGACTGAGAAGTAGATCGGAAAAAGTTTTTCGTTTGAAAAAATTAATAAATTACTTTTTTTTAGAAAATTTTAAGATTATTTGTTTAAACTAACAATAGCCGTGATTTTTTGAGCTTCGCGTGCTGAAAATCCTATTTTAGTTTGCTTTGCTGAGATCGAAGCTAAAAAAAAAACACGCCTTTTATAATTCATAAGCAACATTTTAAGATCAAGATTGAGTTCAACCATTAGGATTAAGTGCTCTAAAAAAAGCAAAAGAACATTTTTACGGTTGCATTTTACGTATGGCTATAACTAGGGCCTTAGAGTGAAATATTTTGTGCAAACTGGCAAATGCATGACAAAAGGCCTGTTTTATTGAACAAACCTTCAAGCGAATTAAAAGAAAGCAGGGGAATGCGCAATAAAACCGGCTACAGTCATATTTGTTATAAAGTGGTATAAACGGGTATATTTTGCCCTATTTGTATTGCTATTAGCGTTTTTCTTTTTTAGATTAGAGCAGAACCTGAATTGGTATACAAAAAAGTCGTGTTCCTTTTTTTGCTTCGACACATCAGACAGAGCTCGAATTTGTATTTCTTTTTTCGTTCAGAGCAAGATCAGAGCGCGCTCTATGAGCTCAGAATAATTTCACTGAGCAGGCTGAGTAAAAGGCTCATTACACATGTATATGCACACTTGCAGTGACATTTGACAGAAAAAATAAAACTTGAAAAACAAAACAACCTCAAAACGCCTCATATCATTATGTAGTTTGATTTACGGCCTCTCCTAGTTGATGAAGTGGAAACGGTTGAAAACCAATCTCAGTAACGCGGCAACATCAACTGCTGCTGTCAAGGCACTTCTGCTTGGGATAAATAATTATGTAGTACCTATATTTATTTATTTATAAGTCTCAAGAAAAAGATCGCTACATACAGATACACTTTACTTTTCTATGCTGAAGATGGAGATAGAAGCTCAATAAAACACACCTAATATAGGCAGACGGGTTCCTGGATAATGTAGTTCAGACGAATCCGGAATAAAGCTGATAAACATAACTTGATAAACATAACTTGATGTTTCACTGCGCGAACTCGTCAAGCGCCCTTGAAAGTCAGATGAACATCGATCCAAACTCAATAGCTGCGTCTGACCCACTTGACGAGCTGCATTGTGCAGTCCTATATACTAATACTATGATACCTTTGACCAGAAGGGATTTCGCTGTACCTACTTTACAGCTTAACAAGCTCTTAACTAGTTTGAAAGTTCATTTCATTTGAAAAATCGTGCAAGACTTTGTCGCAAATAACTTGCTTCTTTCTTCTTTTTCCGCTGTAAATAGAGAAACGAACGCTTGCCTTTCACCATGTACATAAGGTTGATTTTATTTTTATTTACCTACAAAAGACATTTCCGGAAGTATCCACTCTTCTGTTTTGTGAAGTAGGTACTTGACTAAGCAACGGATCCAGCAAAATTCTGTCTCTTTGTTTGTCTCTTTTGTTTTCCATCAACTTACAAAGCCTGCCAGATTGACAGAATGAAAATAAGTTTGCTCTATGTTTTGAGA
The DNA here is from genome assembly GCA_949126925.1 of Cheilosia vernalis. NCBI lineage: Eukaryota > Metazoa > Arthropoda > Insecta > Diptera > Syrphidae > Cheilosia > Cheilosia vernalis. The sequence goes on from OX421362.1 coordinate 14,647,054, forward strand.
AAAACCAAAACTAAGCTCCGCAGATGTCATCAAGAGGCTAAAACTTGCATTGTTCCATGTGGCAGCACACATCGAGAAAAGCTTAAAAAATAAACACGAGATAAATGTATGTAAAATATTTTGCGCCCTAAACCCATGATACCACTTTCCTGTTCCATTTTGTAAGTCGCGTGAAAAAAAAAACTAACTTTTTTCGATACAATGACAACAAACGGATAAAACCGTAAAACTTTTACAAAAACCCAGCGACTATTCATCGGTTGTTGGCAAAGAAAACTTTATTCACAGATTTGCTCCTTATAAATATGTGTATATACAATTGGTCCTCGAAAACTAAAAGTAACCTCTTTGTATGTGTAGGTTGGTATTGAGCTCTCTGAAATCTTTTTCGGAAAGTAGTTCCAAAGAAATGTGTAGTTTCCTAAAAGAAACTCCCAACAAGACGAAGAAATACAGCATCCTTGGAAACTTTATTAACTATGTTTTTCTTTTTCCCACACTGCGATGTTGTTGCCTTTTCGAGACGGGTTGAGAAAAAAAAAAATATATTACATGTTCAATGTGAACGGCGAAATAAAATCAGTTTCCTCCCGTCCTACTCGCGTGAAGTTGCAGTTTTTTTTCCCACCCTTTTTTCTCTTTCCGTTTAAATGAAATTTACATGCAGTTGAACTTTTTCCATTCCAGCATTAAAATGAAATTAAAAGGAAAATGTGTGTTGAGCGCAAAAAAATATATGTGCATAGGTACATAACGAGAATGCGATAAAAAGCATGAAAGAGGTTGTATATCCGTTGCAACCATCGTCGGCAGGGATGTTACACTCATGTGGTCTTATGCAGGCCGTAAGGTCGCTGCAAGCCCTTTTTATTGGTACACATAAAATGCATTTCCGATCATAGTGCAATCTATCATGTTTGCGGGGCAGATTTGAGTGAGCGTGTGTGTGTTTTAGGGGCATATACAAGTTCGGTTTTATAGCGGCATAAGCGAAAAGTTTCTCTGTCGGATTTTCTTTGTCAAGACTTTTATATCAACTGTAGTTCGGAGTAGTTCGTGCATTAGAATGGGTGTATGAATCGGCTAATATTTTGGTTAAGGTCACTGTTTATTTGAGCAGAAAAACTGTTCATATTTGTGGAGAATTGTGTAAAGCGGCAAAACGTCATTACAAAACAAAGACAAATACAATGGGCCTTACTAATAATCATTTTTAGCCTCCACACTAAATATTTCCTAGGTCACAGCTCGGTGGGTGGTTCAGGGATATTGAGTTGAGTTATATTTACGCGTCTGACCGACAAGGGCATATTTCCGAGTTCAGCATCGCAACCGCGTTGTTTATTGTTAATATTGTTGTGTAGTTATTGTAGTTTATTCAATCTTTAATGGTTTAAACAGCAGCAGAATTTCTGGCAAAAAACCAGCCGTAGTACAAAGCAAGTCCTCCATGACCTGGGTCAAGTTTATTTTCAGTATTCGGTATCAGACTGTCTGAATCTTCCCTTCGAAGAAGCTCCGCAACGATCCCCCATCAAACGTAGGCATCTGAAAAATGTTAAAAAATATTTATTGATTTAGATTTTTAAGCAATTTCTTTGAATACATTTTATTAACAATTTTCCAATCTTGGTCTCACTCACAGTCTATACAGTCGCCGGGCAACAAGACGTCCTCACACTCAGTCCATCCACCGATAAAGTTGTCCGCTTCACCAATGAGTCGCACATTGTACTCTGTAACTCGCCCACCGACATGAAGGTCCACTGGAAGTCACCAAAGGGTGAGATCACAAAAGACATTAAAGGACGAATCCACATCGAGGAGAAAAGTCCAGGTTAGTACAAACAAGAAAAGACAAACTCCTAATCTCGTTTGCAATAAACATCTCAATCAATTCTGTCATCACTCTCGGGACGCAACAATAGGACAATTGGCTCTCGTCTTTGTGCATATCTCACTCGCCGATAAGGGCAATTGGAGCTGTGAGGATGCCGACGGGACAGCCGCCAACAAGACGTTTAACCTCATCGTTTATCGTAAGTGGGCGCTCATCTCACTCACGAGAGTCCTTCGAGTGGTACTCATCTATTTGCTTTTCTCCCCTTTGTATAGAAAAAATCTCATTCACTGAGAATGCGACAATACTAACTGTGAAAGAGGGCCGGAATGCGACAATCCTGTGCGAGGTAAAGGGCGACCCGGAACCAACTGTCTCATGGCAGCTAAACGGCCAACCCATTGAATTTTGTATGTATTGCAGGAGGTTTAAAGTCCTTTATATACGAATCTTTTTTTAATTCAATTTAATCCTCTGTATCCTGTTGCATTGGAGGAATGAATTAAAATTGAATCCTAACATGTAGTTTCGTCCGTTTCTTGTACCCAGAAATAAAAGTTTTTTTCTTGCCATTGCAGCAGCCACATCAAAGTTCCGTAAGCTGGCTGATGGATTACTCATCCACAAGGTGACACAGAATGACACAGGGGAGTATACGTGCAAGGCGTATCAATTTACACCGGAAATCTCTGATGTACAGGAACGTACCGTCCTGATGAAAATTGAACGTGAGTAATAGCTTTTTTTTTTGTTTTTCTTCTTCTAAATGGGATATTCGTCCTTTTACGAGTGTCCACGGAGCGCATGTGTTTTTTTTTTTTTTTCTCGTGTTGACCAGCAGAGATAGCAGAACTTTTTTATTATTTTCATTCCCAAGTTGGAGAGAGGATTGGAAAGTAATAACTGACTACTAGAGCGGGCGATTCGTTGTCAATGTTTGCTGGATAAGGGGGGAGGAACTGCGAAAATGAACACATTTATCACATTTTTTGACTTGGCTAGTGGAATATGCAAAATTTGCATGGCTACAAGGTTGAATTAATTTGACCATGGGAAGGAGAGTTTTAAATGAATGGTCCTCTAATTGCGCTGAGAAGCTCTATCTCAGGGGATTATCCGGGAATTAATGATGCCGAGCATGGCAGGAGTTTTGATAGTGTTTAGAACGTGTGGCCGGGGACACTTTGACTGATAACATGAACGGTTGCTGGGGGTTTATGGATTTTTTTACATAGAGTACATCCATGATACAGCTGGGAATCTTCCTCGCTCTATCTGCGTGCTGTTTTTTATCCCTGTCAATGAGAACGTTAATGTTTTTGAGTTACGGCCCAAAAGGTATTTTCAAGAGGAAATAGGTATATTCACTCAGTTGGTAGTGGAAGCAGTGAGTTATCTCTGTCGTTTTGTTGCTATTCACTATAAAATTAACATAGTAGTGAGTTCTTATAGTTTCACTACCGAAGCGGAACGGAGCGAGAATTCTTCCCAGAAGATGGGTCTAATTTTCGGTACTATTTTACTTTCTGGAAGAGAAATGTATGGAGAGAAGAGGAACTGCGGACAAAAGTGTAAGCTAAAGTTTAACTAAACGGAACCACTCGAGATAGCGTTCTTAGAAAATGACTTTGGCGCCCTACACAATTTAAGATTTGAACTTTGCGCCATTATTACCCAGTTATCAGTTAGCTGCGCCACCATATGGACTGAATTGTCCAAACTTACTAAATAGTTACAAGACTCCTGCAGAATCTCCCTTTATCCTACATTCATATACATCATCCAACATTCATCTACCACATTTTACCTGAGAAAGGTACTCCGCCAACGGGCGTATAGCATAATCGACTTTGCTTTTCCGTCCCTCGCACACACTTAAATTTTGTTCCACAAGATTAACCACGATTACTTCATGCTGCACTCCTATAACAATGAAATTTCAATTTTCACAACAAAAGGATAACGCCATTCAAGCTGCTGCCGCTACAGCAGAGATTCCATGCAAATTTCAAGTTAGTCCTCCACCGCACACATGTGCGGCGCCCTTGGGTGTACGTATTTCTCTGGATTGCATACTGCATTCTGAAGATGAACTTTCTTAGTTACTTATGCGGCCAGGCTCACCGACGGGACAAATCCTTCGAATTCATAGAATCGCAAAAGGTACTCGTACATAGGCAGGCAGTCAGTTGAAACGCATGCAACTGGGGGCTAATTGCTCGTAAATGACTGTGGGTTTCCTTCCTCTCTGTTGCAGATAAGCCATATTGGACACACAAACAGCACATAAGTCTGCAGTATGGGTATGTGGGCGGTCGGGCTAGTATCTCGTGTGAGGCCATCGCTGAACCACCAGCAAATTTCACTTGGTACCGCAATAAGAAACGTTTACACTCCGATAAGCACACCATTCACGTCGAGCCGTATATGTCGACATTGGTGATAGACGTCAAGGATGAAACTGTCTATGACACGTACAAGTGCAAGGCGTCCAACAGCCAGGGTTCAATTGAGCGGTCCACTCAGCTTGAGAAGGGAACAAAGCCGCCACCACCACCTCATCTACAACTTCGCGGTTTCAACTCGAATACGTTCGACGTTGACGTTGGATCGGTACGCACCTCGGCGGTGCGAAATTTAATGGATATCAAGGGCTTTCGGATCGAGTACATGACCGACTATGAGTTCAAGTCAGTCGCTGGTAATTGGAGCCATGCCAAGCGAAAGGATTTCGCATTCGAAGATGGTAGGTTTAATCCGCTTTATCTATGTGTATTTCTCTTTCCACATTGTGCGTTTGTGTTTTTCAGGAGCAACCTTCCTCATCAACAACTTGGAGCAGAACACTACCTACCTAATGCGAGCTGCATCAAAGAATCTCGCAGGGTTGAGTGATTGGACCCGAGTCGAAAAATTCACCACTCTCTCCACTGAGCCGCCAAGTGGAGCTCCACATGGTGTGAGTATCCTAACCGCCATAGAAACCTTGTTCGTCTCCATGGCCGTAATCGTCCTAAGTAACGAGTTCAGTCGATCGCCTCTCGGTCGGGGGCAGTTCACTCAGTATAAATACCACACACCATCCGCAATCGGATTGTGAGGTACCCAGAGTCAACAAGTGTCAACATTCCTGTGGTGAATATCACGCGCGATGCTTTGTTTATTAATTTTTGCCTTTGTACACAGTTTTAAGTTCGAGTATCCAAAAAAAAAACAAGACGAATATTATATAGATATACGAGAGTATAATATAAATGTTATTTTAAATTTAAGAGTCGATCACATCATACATCTCACGTTACATAAAATTTAGTATTTTTCTTAAACACTTTCAAGACGCCAAAGATAAAGAAAAGGTAAACGATTTTACAAAGAGAAAGGAGTGGTTAAATTTTGTAAAATATTTTTTTTTAGGTAAGTTTACGAAAAATATTAACTTTAAGTATAAATAAACTTTATTAACATCTAGACATAACAGTAGAAAAAAAAAACAAACAAATCGAAAAATAAATATTTATGAGAAATGGTGTTACAAAAATGAGGTGCTAGGACACGTAGGCCTTTCCTATATGTCAACCCTCATAATTGAGAAGAGTTAAATGTTTAATTTCGATTTAAGGTGGGCATTGAAAAGGATTATTATAGCGCAGAGTTTTTTTTTTCGTTAAATAAGACCTTGTGTTTAATAAACTGTGCTGTATACTGCCGTCAGCAATAACCATTTCGAATTTAAAGAGTTAACAATATGTAGTTATATTTTCCATTCGAATTTCGCAATTGTGAGCTTCCAAAAATGTAAACTCGGGACAAGAATTTGTTTTTAGTAAGGCACGATGCGTGATATTAACAATCATAACTAGTGTCCGGGATAGATTTACGAACTCACATTGGCGACATTTCCTATGTAAAATTACCCATTGTGACCTAAAAAATATTTAGTCTGATGGTTAGACATGTTTATGAGTAAGGCCCAATGTGATTATGACCTTCTTATAATAATTCCTCGCAAATCGCTATTTTATTAAGTTCTTAAGGCCTATTCACAGAAATCCGCTAAAACCTCTGTTAATTTACACTGCACGGTATTGTTTGGTTAAAAAATGTTTTAATTTGTTGAATGTTATGACTAACTAACTGTATTTGGCTCTAGAATATTAAAAAAGAAAATGACCCCGCTTACACCATATTTTACTATTTTTATTAATCTGCCGACTCTGTCAAATAAATAAATTAATAAATTATTGGACAAATTGGTCCAGTTTTAAAAACAATCCGCCGTACTAATAATAAAATTTAGTCTCGACTTTAAATTTACGGAAGCTCACAATTGCGAAATTTGTATGGAAACTATACCCACTATGAACTACTTAAATTTAGAGTCGAAACTAAAAATGTTTATTGGTAGCGTCCAATATCTTGGTATTTAACAGGACAGATCGCCTTGCTTGTCCGTGTGCAGAATGATGCGTAATACTAAATGTGATGATCTTTTATATTGACAAAGCTGCAATTATGCGCCCAAGGAGCATTTATTTTAAAGGAAAAATCCGTTCAACATTGCTGTTTCGATAACTGGTGGACTGTATACTTACTTGAGTTGAGCGTTTGAATATTTTCTAAAATGTTTTAGTCTTTATATATTTTAATTTTATTGACCCTTTTTTAGAAACAGAAATCAGAATAATAGAATAATAAAAAATAATTTTTAGTGAAACATATTTATCAGCAGAGTTGATATATATAATAACTAAAGTGGATTTTCTGTATCTAAACTATACTTTGTTTGAACACACTCCCCCCTTGAAGTCTATGCTTCAAAATCTACTGGCAGACGACACAATTTCTGAACAGGGCGTTCGTACCTGTTTTTTCCATTTTTTACTTTATCATTCCATGTTTCGACGCATACGTTGCGCGCTCGACCGTCCGCACCAGGATAAATTTCTACCACCCGGGCCATCTTCCAAAAACGGCGTAAAAGCGAATCTAATTTTTCATCGTCTTCACTACTTATGTTCATGGCCATAGTCAGTTCGTTTCGCACTTGGACTCCACCGCCAAACATCAGTCGACCGAGATGAGATGGCTGGAATGCGATACCGTCTTGATTTAGAATTGATCCATCTTTCGCAGATGCTGCCCAAACACCGGCACCAAGCAGCACATCTATAGGAGCTGGTATATCAGCGTTTGGGTCGGCCAATTCGCTACGAATGTGATCAGGAATGAGGTATTTTGATAGTGCTGTACTAGGTAGCCACATGTCCAAAACCTAGTTTGGGACCACTACCATTTCGATAATGCCTAGTGCTTTAGTGCTAAATCGTGATAGTAGTCCACATGTGAATTTGCGGGTATATGGTTTGCTAGCTATCCCGTTAATCCCGCTAAATCGAACATTACACTGATGCGTTGGCCACTGAAGCTGCTGGAATGCGCGTGTCGTTATCATATTTAACTGAGCTCCGGTGTCGCAAACCGCTCGCATAAAGGGCGAAATACGTTCAATTCAATCAATTTCTTGGTTTCTGAAACAAGAACTGAGTTAGACGGCGCTCCGGGATTTGATTTGTGCATATTATGGCTTGTAATGGAGGGCACCCCGAGGTCACTGCGCCCTTTTTTATGTGATGATTGCTAATGTCTGACTAATGATGGCATCGTTGCACCACCAATACCTTCTGTGCGTATTTCGTAACGACGATTTTCGTTTGTATCCTCATTCTTGTTATTCGCTGGACACATAGTGCTATTATGTGCTTCGCGGCATCTTGGGCATTGCGGCTCGGTGCATGCAGCTACTGCATGCTTTGAGCTAAAGCAATTTACACACATTTTCTGTTTGGTTGCATACGAGTATCGATCAGACAATCTAAGCCGACCGAACTTCGTACATCGATACGGAAAGTAGCGTTCACCTGGACATAACATGCACCGTGGGCGTGGTTCTGACTCCCCAAACTGTATTCTACCCGGAATTGCTCCTCTTGATTGTACCAGCAGCTTTGACTCCACACGAGGCTGTGGTGCACTTGTTGTATCTGCTAATAGGCTAGACCGAATTTCTAAAAATTCGTACAATTCCGATAATGTTGGCAGCCCATTTGATGTTCGGCGTACTGCCCATTGCGAACGGCTTTCGCTGTCCATAAGCTGTTCGAGATGGTAAAGCAAGATGTACTCAGCAACTTTTTCGGCTGTGAGCATTAATGATAACTGCCGATGCGTGACACGTGTGGTATCTAAAATCTCTCGCAACCCCTCCGCTGTCGGTTGTCGTATACAATTTAGAGTGAATAATTTGGTCATATGCGCACGGATAGTATTGTAGTCGTTGTTGTACTGACGGCACAATGTTTGCCAGGCCAGGTCATAGCTATTGTCATCAGTAGTTGGCCAGTCACCGATAGCTTGCTTGGCTCGCCCTTGTAGGGCATCAAGCAACTTTCGTAATTTTTGTGCATTTGACAGCTGCAAATTGTTATGCACTTCAGCTTCGAAAGTATTTTTGAAATTAGCCCAATCAATTTCAAGACCAGAGAATTTATGCACCTTAGGTGACTCAGCCAGCTGAATACGAATCACTTGTCCACTATTAGTGGTTACACATGGCCATGATTCTGGTAAAGCTTCATTTACGGGCGATGCTACTGCAAGCTTAAGCTGATTATGACGATTTCGCAGCTGTGCACTCCGACGCAGATACATTCCGGTTATGTCGTTGTAGAGCATTGCTGCGTTATTGAGCTGCGTTGGTGAACATTGTATATTCGTAGCCATTTCCCAACCGAGCTCAAATCCACTCCATAAGGTGCGCAGCTGCTCCATATTCGCTTCCGTGTCGTTGAGGGAGGCTTGAGCGACCGTCACATCGTTTTGCTGCATGACAAATCGCCGAATAGCAATTCCGTACATACGCATTCCAACTGGCAGATAACTTAATTCAGCCATCTCCGAATTGACCTCCACGTGTGATTGCTCTGCGTGTGCTGAATCCAATAACTCGGCATCGATTTCAGCCTGCTGCTCTTGAGAAATACGAACGAATCTTCCTGGTGTATTCATGGTTAAAAAACAAATAGCGTCAAATCTCTCTTGTTAATTCGTTGCACGACAAAGTTCTGTGATTGCGGTTTCACTCAGAATGATTTTGTAATTCATGCGAACCAGTTTCTTCTGGCGGCTCTAAGGTATTATGTACTCTATATTTTGTTCCTCTTGCGATTTTAAATTACAAGAGTACAAAAGCGCTGCATGCAGATATCCATCGCTACACAAAAATCTATATTAAAAATTTAATTTCATGTGCGGCGCAGAAATAAAATCGCGAATTGCACTTGGTGCAGCGGCAGTACGCAGCGAAATTAATTCCAATTGCATTCCAAGTGCAGCGCAGAATAGCACAGAAATGCAACTGAGAAAGCAGTATCTAGCAGAGCAGTTACCCATCGCTACACCAAAATCCATATCACAAATTTAATTTCATGTGCAGCGCAGTATCGCACAGAAATAAAATCGTAAATTTCACTAGGTGCAGCGGTGGTGCGCAGCGACATTAATTCCAATTGCATTCCAAGTGCAGCGCAGAATAGCACAGAAATGCAACTGAGAAAGAAGTGTCCAGCAGAGTATTGCTGCAGTAAAAGTTGCAGAAATATTTACAAAAAATGCTGCAAATATCATTCCAAGTGACGCGCAGAATGCGTCCACTTATACTTACATCCCATGACCACTGCATCTTGATCATAATCATCACTGTCGTTGCTGCCGGACAGTTCCATGCGTTCTTCTTGCTTGCTCATAATAATATGCTTTTCTAAAATATTTAAAGAAAACTTTTAATATTGTTACACAATATTTTTTTTTGTAACTTCCGATCACAAAATGATAGCAAGGCTGTCTTTAATGGTTCAATATCCGGCAGTCGATGGACCATGTTTCGATAACTGGTGGACTGTATACTTACTTGAGTTGAGCGTTTGAATATTTTCTAAAATGTTTTAGTCTTTATATATTTTAATTTTATTGACCCTTTTTTAGAAACAGAAATCAGAATAATAGAATAATAAAAAATAATTTTTAGTGAAACATATTTATCAGCAGAGTTGATATATATAATAACTAAAGTGGATTTTCTGTATCTAAACTATACTTTGTTTGAACAATTGCAAATCTTTGCAAAAACCCCTCATTCGCATATTCTTCGCTTGTGAGCTCGCTTCATTTTCTCCCGTAATTTTCCAAGGAATTTTGCTTTATATTCACAAAATCACCCTGCAGATGTTCGCTTTGTTCTCTCGCGTTGGTTTTCTAGCCTCCGATTTTCAGGGATGTTCGCATGCTTTGTAAGAAAATCAAATTAGAAATAAATTTTCAAAAGTTGTCGTTAATAACTTGGGCAACAACGTGACCGAACGTTGCTTGGCCCATAAATTGTAGGTACTATAAATTTAAATAATACAAACAATTTAGCCTTTATCAATGTTTTTTCTGGACGAATGTTTAGTATTGCTTAATTTTTATTTTCAAGAAAATACTCTTTTACTGATCCAAACACAACTTTATTTTAGGAACAATTTGGATTTCGAATTTTGTATCCATTGCTGCAAATAAAAGACACTTAGAGTTTTTCAAAAGTTAAAAATAAGTAAAAGCATTTACAGCTGGTGTGATTGATCCAGCAAAAGTGGTGCGCATTGATTTTGAAACAGCGATATCTGAAAATAATACATATATAACTTTTGCGAACCCTGTCTGTAATGGAATACTCTCAAATTCGCTCTAGCCCGAGGTTTATTCTTAGTTCCTACATTTTTGTCGAGCACATTATTTGATTATGCGGTGGCAATGCAGTAAGAAATAAACAATCAATCACAAAAATAAGTATAAATACCATCTTAACGAATAAATCTGTCCCATATAATCAGAGTAAGCCTTAACGCCAAAATATCTACAAAGTCTTAGTGACATTTCTTAAATGAAAAAGCAGTGTTTCACGATTTTGTTCCTACGTCGTTGACCTTGTAAAATTCAAACATCAAACAGAACTGATAGCATCAATTCATAATTTTTAAATTTTCCCTCTCAGTTAGTTTTTCTTTTTCAGCAATTCGAAAAAGACTCATAAAATACCAGTAAATTCATCACACTTAACAATGAATGCAAAATATAAAACACCCACAAATTATCTACGTCCTAGAAAATAGTTGATTCAATGAAAAACAAAACAATTACATATATTAACCTATACAAAATGAAACCCTTTCCCAAAAGAAATTTTATAAATGTTGCCAAAAATGTATACAAAACAAAAATATATATACATATTATATAACAAATTAGAACAATTTTAAATATTCTAAGCATCTAACAATTTTTCAATGTAATTACCAATTCACAAACATACAATATAAGCCTAACATATTCACAATAGAATTTAATAATAATATAAAAGAGAAAACTTACTGCAACTAATTACATAGTAAAAATGTTACAAAGTCGTGTATAGTAGGAATAGTTTGTAAAATATTTAAGAAGAAAAACAAAAAAAAACAATTTTTTACAGGGTGTTCAAAATAAAATACAAACCGTTTTATATTAGTAAAATGTTGAAGAAAATTTATATTACTGGGACGAGAACCTTTTCAGCATAGCATAGAATGTCATTGTAAAATTTAAATAAAATTCGAATGATATAATATTATTATAGAATATTAAGAAAAGTTGAGACGTCTTGCCGTATTTTAGTTGAGAAAATTGGACAACAAAATATTATTAAAATATACACTGCTACGGAAAATATTACAACAAAGAACAAGGGAAACTTTGATCGATGTATTGTATTATGAGAAGAAAAAAAGAAAGAATTATTATATTATGTACCTTTCCCTTAAATGCTTCATAAAATCAAATCAAATAATAAAACCAAACGATATCATAAAACCACATGAGGTTATGTTTTAAACGTAGTAGACTATTAAAGGGAACTATTTAGAGCAAAATTTTATGAGACTAGTAAAGCGCTTCTTCAGATCTATTGGGTGGTTCGTATGCAGCAGCACAGTAAGTAATTGATTACAATATTTAAATAGGGTAAAGGATAACCCCTTTATTGATCTAAGTATGGCACGGGGGACCTACCATCGTTAGCCCCTCAAACCTTATCTAGTCTAGGTGACTTGGGTTGGAATGTTGAACAATTCCTTATCGAACTTGTTAGCCAAACATAACTAAATTATTGGCAGATGAATGAACATTGCTAAACGGTACTGTAATAACATTGTTTGTCTGTTTGTATGTGAAATTGGATCAATTCAATTCATAAGGATTTCTTAGACATAACAAAAAGTTTAACGGAGCAACATTAACTTCTTATTGCATCGTCGCAATTGGCCAACTCGTTCAGAAGGTACGTGTACTATCTCAAAATGTTCTCCTTGTTGACAAACATCATCATCGTTTCATAAAATTAATCGAAAAGTCCTTCTGCCGCAAGACTAATTCTACGAACTCGCAATACAAACCTTACATTTAAACAATACTTTACAAATACACTCGGGCATTTTGCTTAAATTGGTTTTAAGTCCTATCTGCACAAATTTCCTACACATGTACCAAATGTTGAACATTCAAAAAGAGTTTGCTGTAATATCTCGTATGTACAACTGTACTTGTGCTTGATTTTAGAAGCATATCCAATTTAAAGGTTCCTTTGTCTTTCTGTCTATCTCTCCGATAAGGGACTGCATTCCTCCGGGCCATGGCACAATATGATACGCTTTTCACACAATCCATTGCATCCACCACACAAAGAACAATTAAATTAATCCCCACCCTGTGTCCGAAATACCATTATATAGAACCCACCTCCACACCATCCAATTCTCTATCTCCTCCCCTATGCATTTGAATTACTTCATTTACAAACTGGCCAGTGCTGCCGCAATTAAATACAGGCTAGTTTAACAAAAAAAAAAAAAAAAAAACCTCAAATGCATGTACGCATTTAATCGTACAAATGTAACTAATTTGCATTCCATTATGTGCCATGTCCTTTGCGACTCTATACAGTAAACCAACAAAAGGAAAACAGAAAAACACAAGCTAAAAAGAAAACCAGAACAGAAACCCTGTAGAACATCTACTCAGCTCAAATTAGAGAAGTAAAAAACATATTACTTACAGCTTGCAACTTGCAGGCAGCTTCTCCGGCAATTTGGCCACTTTGAAATACAATTCAGCCATGAGCAAGAGAATTACAAAACTACAACTGCACATACAACAACTGGGCTATCGCATGTGTATGTGTAAGTGTATCCGCTGGCTTACCAAGTGAATAATAAATTTAATTAAAATTAATCATCTTTGTACACTCGAAAAGTCAAAGAATGTTTTCTTTCAATTACATGGCAATGGCAGTTGGCATGTATAATAACAGTGAGCAGGATTTTCTTCGTCATAATTCGTATTTTGCTCTTCATAATAAGGAAGTGGGAATAGCAGCACCCTCGCTTCGCTGGACTACCGCTTTCATTCCAGCCGCTTGTCATTCTCAACTATTTGCCATTAATTTATTTTTCCAGTTTGCTGTTTTTTTTTCCGTTCCTGTCTTTCAATTGAAATGGTTTGTATAAAAAATGGTATTTGGCGAACAAAATAGAGGACACAAAACGAACTGGACTGAAATATTTCAACTTGGTGGTCTTTTATTATCACTTCCTGTTTCATTATTTAACAAGGGACCTCATTTGCTGGTGGAGCTCTGTGTGACCCATTTTCGACTTTTAATTGGGAACAAAAAATATTAAGCAAATCCTGTGAGAAATAATGGGCGAATAGGAAGTTTAAAGGATGGAACTACTAATTATGGCAACATCGGAATTACATAGCTTTGTGATCAAACGTCGTTGAACAAATATTGGGGACGTCCAAATACCTAGTTCATGTAAAACGTCAACTAGATTTGTCTCAACTAGGCATAAGGTATACGAATGCGTTGATTTATTTTAAATTTTGACACTTGTAATGTCAATGTCGTTTTCCATTGTGGCAGAAAATGATTTTTTTTTTCTCGAAATCAGCTGGCTGTCAGATTTCATGTTCAAATGGAACTTTTTTTCAGAGTCAGAGCAATTTTGCGAATCTCGATTCCTGAGCGAGATTCACACCTAAACACCAAAATATTTGTCAAACTTTAAAGTGCTATATTTTCCGGTTTTAGAGACGTCTGTAAAAAATTGAGAAAAATTAGCATTCGGCGGCTGCAATGGATATTAACATAAATTAAGAGGAATTACACAAGTTACAATTTAAGAACAGCCGACTTTTCAAACACGCAACACCACAAATGCAAGGAAAGGAAAATCTCTTTTTATTTTCCATTGGGCACTAAAAATCTGACATCTGAGAGCAAAATCGGAAAACCCCAATGGAAAAACGGAGATAACTTTGTGGCCTATACATCCATAAACTTCAACTGAAAAAACTACACACGTGTCCGAAAGGTCAATAAAATATTCTATATACATCAAGTCAGTCTGCTGTCAGAAGTCAGACTAAATGAAAAGGTCTGTTCCCTTACGATAATGCATTCGAACACATTCGCTAAATTTAGTCAAACTTCGTTCCCTTAAAATTTGGGCAGAAGAGAGCCAAAAAGAGAGAACTAAATATTTCCCCTCCAAAAAAAAGCAAATTTAATATTAGCCCAAGAAATTTCTTTGGGGTAGTTGGTTGCTGCTGACAGAAGGTTGTCAAATGGTTCAAATGCTTATATTTGTAACTGACTTCTTATTTGTTTTCATTTTTAGTTTGTGCTTGTAAAGCATTAAAATAGATGTAAGAAGCAAATGAATCGAAGTTTTTAGTTTCAACAATAAAAGCCATACAAATCTTGGTCTTAAATATAAATTTGTGCTTTGTTCCACTGTTATTTGAATATTCCTGCCTAGAATAAATTAAAATTTTTTAAATTTGTGGTTAACCGCGTTCCTTTTCTTTTTGGTTATATTTCATTTCGGTGAGCGAATTCTCTCGCAGAAAGAAAAATATCGCCAAATTTTAACCAGAAAGTAAGGGAACAGACCTGAAATAGAAATCCGAACGTCCCCATTGTCAGTTGGGATCCGATGGAAAATGCAGGCGTTTGGACTTGAACCGTGAAGTTCGTAGTTAAATAAAATGATCGAATGAAGTGATATATTCTAGTAAGTTCGTAAGCCGGTTCAAACCAATCTAAATATATGGTTTTCTATCCACCTTAGGCTAATCCACAGACTCAGTTGTTAAGTGTTCGACTACTCAGCAAAGGATCTGAGGTTCGATACCCGCAAAGACACAAAATGACATCTTGAGAATTTCTTTCACTTCGCCACTTCTCGCGAACATCTTCCAAACATCCGAAGGTATTACAGTCCCTAAAAGTGTTCTCAATTCTAGTGTTCGAAGTCACCATAAAATTGTAGGTTATGTCAATCGTCCCAAAAAGTAAAAACTTAAAGAATCGAATTGTTGTGATTGTTATTGCTACACCTATGCTAGATGTCCGGAATCGTTGTGGCAACTATTTGCTCTAACTAAATTAATTCCACACACAAATTTTTTATATTTTATCAGGCACCAGCACAAAACCTTATAAATACAATCCTAAATATAATTTAAAGCCCAGCAGCAACATCCGTTTTCAATTTTTGTTCATACGAGTGAAAATTTACTCTCATTAATGTCCTCCCAAACATATGGCCGATTCGTTGCAAACATATTTCATCGATATAACTTCTTCTCCCGTATACAGTTATATAGCACTTGGTCGTACTTTGCTGCTGTTGAAACTGTTACTTAATGGCCGATTCCATCATCGTTCTGTGAATGCCTGCTATTGTGCGATGTGCGGTACTTTAAAATGCATTAGGATGGCTCCATGCATATGTGTTGTTTGCCCACCCACTTCACATTGAAATGGAAGAAAAAATGACAATGACTGTGAAAACTTTACAAACAAAACTGAAATCTCCCCTTGACATATGCAGTTGAGTGGGACGGCGGAAATACTCTTTACACCCAGTCCCATTTAACATGTGCGCATTCCAAAACGGGATCGAAAATTTAACGTGTCGGTGTGAGCTTTCATGAAACTTTGATATTAATCAGCATTTATTTTGCCCAAAATTCAGTGAATCCATACGGATTTGTAAAGTATACCCTTCCCGAATTTTGGGAATTTCGTGTACGTCTCATTGCGTCGCTTATATGAATTAATAAGGGAATTCGAACGATTTAAACGGATTGACAGGTCCATCGGTCAACTCATCTACACTGCGAGTAGATCACGTCGAAGCACCAACTTCCAACACATCACTCGCATTATAGTTGGATGCGTTCCGGTTGATTCCAAACCGTGACATACTACAGTATGTATAGTAGAAGTTGGCAATAAAATGCCTAATTTGGAATTCTCAGCGCAAACCGGATACGCGAGTATACCGCATGGGAAAGTCTGTGCTGCCAATCTCTGATCCATGTGCAGAGCTATACTGTCCGTTTGGCAGAGATTTCGGTTTCTAAGCCGACAGCGGCTTATACTATCCACCCTGTTGGCAGCGTGGGGACTGAAAACTAAGTCCGGTAGATTTATTGCTTTTGCGGTATAAAAACCGTAACTAGAGCTAACTTGTATGTACATAATGCGATATGGGTGGGATGAAAGCCTGAGTTCGAATGCCGCCTATACGCTTGGTTGTTTTGTTGCCCTGTCAGGATGGAGTGCTTTGTGTTATCGGAATGTCGGGAATGTTTTGTGCACTCGCGATGAAATTGTTTATATGTACTTCTCTCGCGTTTGAAGCACAGCTACGGACGGATTTGAGGCGGAATTAATCTTATCAAACGAATTGAGTGTGCGCCAGGTATACGTATATTGGGGCTTACATCTGGCAGTGCACATACGGCTTTGTAGCTATTGCATAATGAAAGCATTTTGTGCTTGCGAAATATATATTATGTAGGTACTCTAGTAGGAATAAAGGATGATACAGAAATTCAGAAATTAGTTTCGGTTGTTTCTTTTGATTTGGCTTGGGGTGGGTTAACAATTTAAAGATAAATATTTTAGTTGGCTTACAATGTTCAAAGCAGTTAATTCGTTTGACTCAGTCCCCAAAAACAATTCAGAGGCAAACGCGTTACTTTTGTGGTATTCGTTTGGGCTTCTTCAGATTTGCCCTCAGATTTCAGATTTCGTGTTAATTAATCGAACAAAAACACGTCACTTGCTCTTTTTTGTGTTGATATTTGTGTGATTTGGATATGTGTAGTGTTCGACACTTTTCTAAGCGATTTCCATTCACTGGTTAAATCTAAAAGAATGTGCATCTTAACAAGTGACTTCTGCAGAAGCTGTACAGACGAAGAGAATAGAATCTGCTCTGTCACTGTCCAGCCCCAAAGAACGACGATACTCATGTTTGGGAACACGGTTCTTCGAAGGCTTGGAAGATCTAGCAACGATACCTCTATCAGATCCAAGAAGATTCGTCAACAGATCCGAATGGTTTTGTTATTTGGATGTCCTATACCATGTACTATGAAAGGGTAATCACAATGGGCGTGTTAGGCTTCTGGGTGAAATTGCACATAAAGCAAACTGCCCCTCTAACCTAACATAACCTAGTAAAGTTTCGATACTGATGGTGGTTCGTTCATTCGTCCATTTTTAAATCTCTCTATGGGCAGCGTTGTTGTTTTAATTTGCAATGTTCTAGATATCCGCTGTACCTACCAGTAGAGTAGGACACCTCTTTGTTATTCGCTTGTTCACAGTCCAGTCAGTTTATTCCAGCAATATTTCAAACATGTTATTCGTATTCGACATAGTGATAATACCCATTTTTATATAATAATAATACAGTAGAGATTATGTCGATACTACACTACCCAAGAAGCTTTCGTTCGCCGGCGAGTTCATCTAAGAATCTGTAGCGATACGCATGGAATATGTGAAATAATTCCAGATATATTGAATTCCAGTAAAAAAAAATTGGATGTGATGTGTCAAAAAGCCCAGCGGAGGAACAAAATTCAGAATTCGGAGTACATACAGCACGATCCTTCGAACGTCAGAGAGAGTGATATGAAACTTAACGTGGAAATCGTAATATGCGAGCTAATAGGGGAAAAGTATACGATATGGCGTTTGAGTTTTTTTATTTTGTTCTGTTGCGGTTTGTCCAATCTCATACCACATAAATCATACTCCAGTCATTTTGTTTTCCAAATATTTATTCGCCGTCAAGTTGGGAAATTGATGTTCTCAGGTTTGTTCCTTTACTTTTGTAGTAAGAATGGAAAATACTGTCAAAGTGGCAGTGGTAGGGATAAATTCTCTCACAGACAGAGACACTTACGAAAAAGTTAGGGAACCCTT
The DNA here is from genome assembly GCA_949126925.1 of Cheilosia vernalis. Lineage (NCBI taxonomy): Eukaryota > Metazoa > Arthropoda > Insecta > Diptera > Syrphidae > Cheilosia > Cheilosia vernalis. The sequence continues at coordinate 14,665,314 of OX421362.1, forward strand.
ATGTAGTTATCTATGAAAAATGACAGATACACAATTCAAAAATTCTAAGAAGCGGTACAAGTCGTTAAAATATTTGATAAACTCGAAGAACTTTGCTAATTTACTAACAAAATTAGTTGATTCATCTACCTAGTGATGAGAGTGATCTGGAATCAATAAAGCTTCTTTTTGATGAAACTGAGTATGTGGAAGAAATTGTACCAATACTGATTGAACTACAAGCATTCGGTAAGAGGACAAAGCGACACTGCATTCAGAATTACATGGAGCAGATTGTTCCTTCTTTCAATTTTATTTGTATGAATTCCTATAGGGCTATATTTTAGGGGAGCAGTAAAAGGTGGGCTTAAGGTCCATAATAGTTGAAGGTGGTAGGACTTTGAAGCGAAATAACATATCCCAAAATGGCCAAGGGAATTCATGGTCATGGCGTCGCTGCAACTACATCCGCAGCGCCTTACAGAGTGTTGGAAGTCCGTCCGCTTCCGGTACAAACGCCAAGTAAGTACCTGTTCTTTTTTTTGATGGCATGTTATGTGTTTTTGTAATAGGTTCGTGGAGTAGTGAGTAGTGACTGATGCCATGCTCATCACTTACTGCACTCTCTTTCCCTTTCTTTTTCCTGTCACTTATTTAGGTCCCATCCAAATCCTTGCTTCCGTCATCTTTCACAACAACCAACTCCCTCTAATCATCCTTATATATCAAATATTTCTTAATTTCTTGAACCATGTGTTTTGACATAAATCGAAAGGGTTTCCCGTCTTTTTGGCTAAGTAATGCCGGCTTGGTTCAAAGCTTATTATACATTATATACGTTTGAATGAATGAATGAATGAAACTAGATACCACGACATAATTTAATAAAGGATACAACAATTGAGATAACAAGTAACTTGCAGTATTTCGAGAAATTTAGCTGCTTTCACATAAAACAATAATAGGAGATTTTACACAATTTAGTGTCAATCATAAAATAATTGGTAGCACAAATGTGTAGATTTAAAATTCACAATTTAAAATTTAATCATCATTAAATTAAAAAGCAAAAATTAAATCCATTTATCTGTTGTATGCTTTGCTCGTTAACGAAAATCGTTTTATTTTTTTTTTAATATACACACCGCGTTAAAATAATTGCGACAAATTGCGCCATTCTATTTTTGAAAACATGTGAAATGGTAATAATAATAATTACAACAATGTGATGTATATGCGGTGTGGTTTGCTTCCAAAAAGAAAAGAATGCTAATCTCCTGCACATGGCTGCCCGAAACGCATACCAGAAATTCCGAAAATCAAATAGATTACCTACCTCCCTATGGGAATTAGTTTGTGGCTACACAACTACGCAATTGATAAATTATGTGTCCTTTGTATAGGTACATACGTGCAATAGAAACATGCCAAATATAATACTGTCCTGTTTCTGACAGAGAAACAATTAGAAAAACTTGTATGTCCCTTGTATGACTATATATGGATACTACAACCGTTATTATGGAAATGCTTTGACATTCATTAATCACAGCAAATATTTCCAATAGTATGCGTAGGAGTACGGAAAATGCGGCCATTGTTGTTTTTCGATCCATTTCCTCTGAAATTCTAGAAACTGGTACAATAACTCATGGCTTAGGACCCATTTAGTTGACCATTAATCCAGTCTGTTCATTTGCAAATGCAGATTCCATGGATGATACAACCTTACCACTAATAGCTACTAATAACGTTTGCATTGGTTCAGAAAATAGTATAACCCACCACTGTAGTGGTACGTATAGTTTCGAAAGGTGGTTTTAATTTGTTGCACCATTAAAGATTTAATTAACTGACCACAAGTATTAAAAGCAACATTGTAGTGGGTTGTTTTGGTCTATAATGATGGTCGACAATAATTGTTATAAACCGATGGTGTGTGCGTTTAGTTCATTTAATGAATTCAAGCAATTTGAATTCCGAATACAGATTTTTTGGTTGCTCTACATTGTTACGTACAAACTGATTGTCTGAATTTCGAACTCATTTACAATCTAAATTAGTTTATTGCTAGGAATTTACAATAAACAGATGAGGTGACAACAGCACCATCTTTGGACATTCTATTGTTTGCATTGTCTCGCAAACTCAAGTTTTTAATATCCAGAAATCCAACTAATAGCCACAGTAATGTCAATCACTGTTAATTTGGAATTGAATAGAAATTTCCTATCGAGAAGCAAGCTTATTTTTGAACGAAACATTTTTTAAGTAAAGACAAGGTTTAATAGCAAACCTTAAGAGATATTCAGTGAGATATGAAGACCGATGGAAAATGGTTACGGCTTAAGGAGGTATTTTCTCTTGGCAATCTTTTCGACTTCATTCACAAAACGACCAAATTTAATTCGTATGGTACCACAAACAACCAGTCTAAGTGTGTTTTTACGATTTTCAGACGACCACCCTAACTCCCTATCCACCAAAAAGATGATAACAAAGCTATGAAATGATTTTGGTGGTGCATGTGTAAGGACTAGTCCTAGAAGGAGTCACTTTATTGACTATTTACTGCTTGCACCCAATATTTCCACACACAAATCGAATAATGCAAAAATTCCGATCAACCTACTCAGAACCGTAACAGCAATGTCACCCTTCTTTTGACAACCATTCATCTGCAGCGTGTAAAAACGAAATTAACTCACACTTCACTCACACGTTTTGGTAAGCAAACAAAAAACTACTCCACCATCTTTGGAAATAAATTCAATTAACTTCCTTTCATCGTGATTCTTCGGTCCCATTAAGGCAGCAGTTCATTCCGTTGCTATATATGGAACCATACTGTCATTTCTGTTTTAAAAGTTCACTCACGTTTCACGTACCTACCTCTGTAGCAACTCCCCGAATGGAAGGCGAATCGGCAAGGTTATGCAATCCACTCCCACCAAGATAGACAAGCAAATTGGAAAAGTTGCTTTAAGTAAGTCGAACTCCGCTATACACGATGGACGACAAGGATAATTATGTTGTCATTGTTCCAATGCTGTGTTCGCCATCACACAGCTGCCCCAGTCATTCTAGACTTGGCTATAACTTTACGCAAATGTCTGTTATGTTTCTGGTTAGTACGTTTATCTGTTAAACAAAATCATCCTGGCTTCAGCGAACTTAAAATTCAAGTTCTGGACAATGGTGTCTCCATTTGAGTTAATTACCTCCACAGCAAAATGTATCCTCCTTGCCGCCTGCTTGACGTTATAAAATGCACTTGTAATGTCCATCAGGGATGTAAAATGCCAAGAAATACCCTCATCGTATAGGAGCAACTCTGGGCCGAGCAACGAGCTCGAAGGAACTAAACAACTCAATTTAGTGGTATCGGAGTTCGGCGAACAGCGATAGAAAGCATTGTTCCACTGACACCGTGTGGCAGACCGAGTGCACCAAAGAAGAAGTCCTTAACGAAATATCCTTGATTGTTTAAATTTTTTTTTTTTCGATTGCAACCCTCTAGAGGACTCGCTTTTGTTCCTTGATTACTACAGAAGGAACCAAAATGTTCAGAACTTTCTGTGTGATTGGTGGAATGTCGAGACAAATTCATTTGTTTTTGTAAGTGTCTGTGCTCTGTAGCTGTATATGGATATAAGGATAACGAAAGGATGCAATTAGAATTTTTGCTGAGTAAAATTTAGGATTTTATGGTTTCGAATGGAGAGTCGGGGGCCAGATGAACGGATGAAAATGCAAACAATTAGATTGTAAATTATGCAATTGAAAATGTAGTCAGCGCAAATCCAACCGTATATGGTCTAACGGCAAAATGTAAACAATTAAGGGCAATGTCCGTATGTTGTACCAAATTATCAGTATGCAAAGCTTTGTAAAAACTTCATTAAACATCGGGCTTAAGGAAAAGAAGGTCAATAGATATATTTTTCTTGTGAAATTGTACGCAATTCAATGAACCTTAAAGGATATTCTCTTGAAATGACTCTTGAATTTGTGGTTGATACCAAGTTTATCGATAAACACATTCACAATAGATCTTAAATAGAATACAATTCGCAATTCATCAAAAATTTTGATAGGTTGATAGCCATAATACCTACTGATTCATTCATTTTGTTGATACGTATCAATAATTATTATGAAATATCGTGTTGATATTAATTTGATAGCCATAATAGGGCTGACTGTCTAGAGTTTAGGAAAAGCGCTTACTTTGGCGATGTATTGGCAACATTAACACGATTTTAATTACAGCCGGCTGTCAGACTTCAATTACAAAATCTTTCAGAGGAATTATTGTAGTAGAATATTTTCAAAAAAAAACCTCACCAAAAGGAGGTTATTTGAGTAAAAACTAGATTTTGATTATAGGGACATTTTCGTTGTTTGTATTTTAAAGTTTAGTAAGAGCCATCTAGTAGGAAAACTGTTTTCTAGAGAAGGAGTTATTTAGGTCTGGAGATGTTGTTCAGATTGTCAAAAGAGAGTTTTACCAGCTGCCGTTTGTGGTTATGATCCGGTCAAATGGATCCCATTCCTACGTTAACAATAATTCGTTTCCAGTTTCAATTAAAACACTTCAGGTGCACTATTTCAGTTTGTTTTTCAACTTCAAATTCGTAATGAGGTTGAAGTTGATCGCTTCGCCGAGATCGTACAGCTCGCCTCCTGGAATAATACGCCTAATCCAGGGAAAACGCCGGCCAAATACGGGCTACGATATCCTCCCGAAATAAAAGAATTTGTCAATGAAAAAAGGAAGGAGCGTAAGAAATGGCAACAGAGTCGCACTCCGCAACATAAAGCACATTTGAATTATTTGTGCAATTTGTTGAAGACAGTTATTAAGGATTTTAAAAATCGTGCGATAGGTTCTTACCTTGAAAGTTTAACAGCGAAAAAAGATTCCAATTATTCACTTTGGAAAGCTGTAAAAGGCACCAAAAGGCCCAAAATCCCCGCGCCGCCAATTAGAATAAATCGAAATGAATGGACAAGGGAAGATAAGGAAAAAGCGGACGTTTTTGCCGCTCATCTAGAAGAAACTTTTAAACCGTACGGTGGCCAAGCGATCCACGACAATAATAATAGAGCGGAATTACAATCTGACGATCCAACACTCACAAGTGCAACGCTAAGGGAACTAAAACGTGAAATCGAATCCCTAAAACCTAAGAAAGCTCCTGGTTATGATTTGATCACCGGAGAAGTTCTCAAAGCTCTACCAAGGAAAGCGCATTAATTAAGCTTCTTCATATTATAAATGCTGCGCGCAGACTAAAACACGTGCCGAGTCAATGGAAAGTCGCGGAGGACATAATGGTTTTAAAACCAGGAAAACCGCCAAATGAAGTAAAATCGTATAGACCGATTTCCCTTCTTCCAGTCATATCCAAAGTCTTCGAGAGAATATTGCTTAGGCGCCTACAACCGGTTATTGAAGACAATAATCTTATCCCTGACCACCAGTTTGGGTTCAGAACCAAGCATTCGACGATTGACCAAGTACATAGAACTACTGACGTAATCGAGAAAGCATTTGAAGAAAAAAAGATTTGCTCAAGCGTATTCCTTGACGTCTCACAAGCCTTTGATAAGGTGTGGCACGACGGCTTGAAATTTAAATTACGACAAGTTCTCCCCGCAAGCCTATATGATATTCCAGAATCATATCTCGGGAATAGACTCTTCCGGGTTAGAAATGGAAACGAATACTCGGAGCTAAAAGAAATTTCGGCCGGGGTACCGCAAGGAAGCGTCCTTGGTCCGCTTCTCTATGTGTTATATACTCGCGATATACCAAGGGAAGATGGCACTACCCTTGCTACGTTCGCCGACGACACAGCTATCCTAGCAGTAGGTAATACAATCGAAGAAGCGACTACAAAACTGCAAGCCGCAGTGAATAAGGTAAATGAATGGACAAGGAACTGGCGGATCGCCCTCAACGAAACTAAATCTGTTCACGTGAATTTCACTTATAAGAAAACTAATGACTTGCCAATTTTTTTAAACTTGGCCCGAATACCCTTTGCAAACGAGGCCAAATGCCTGGGAATGACACTCGACGCAAAGCTGAAATGGAATTCGCACGTGAAAATGAAACGTAAAGAACTCGATATCAAATATAGAGAAATGTAGGTACTGGTTACTCGGAAAACATTCCCAGCTCAGTACTGAGAACAAACTGCTTTTATACAAGCAAGTGCTAAAGCCGGTGTGGACCTACGGTATACAACTTTGGGGTTGTACCAAGAAAACAAATGCAATTTTCTACAAACTTTTCAAAATAAATTGCTTAGAGAAATTGTTCAAGCACCATGGTATATTAGAAACGACGACATCCATAGGGATCTCGGAATTCCAACAATCGAAGCTGAAACTAGAAGCTTCGCGAGAAAGCATAGAAACCGACTAATCGGACATATCAACAATACAGTCCGACAAATCTTGGACGAGAGCAATTTATTGCGCCGACTACAAAGAACGAAACCGTTCGACTTGGCAAGATAAGATTAACCGCGTCTAATATGCGGAACACGCAGGATCTTTCATTGGAAAGTAACCTGTCAAAAGTTGTTATTTAATGGTAGAAAAATTGTTTGATAAGTTATATCTTAGTTCCAGTATCTAACAATCTTTAGAAGGGTGGTGTTTTTAGTCAGTAAAAATCTGACACTACTATGAGAACACGCTTGCTATTCTCATAGTGTCTTTGGAAGATTTTCACCTACCCTCGGATAAAAAAAAAAAAATTCCTAATGCTAAATCATTATAGGAACCTTTGTGAGGTACGTCCATTAGAAATCCGATTATACCAACTTTCAATTCTTGTCTGCAAAACTAAAAATCAAGAAAACAAATGACACAATTTGATGAAAAATATTTTAAGTAATTATATTTTCTTTGAGTTAAGGCAGTAGTGATCAATTTGCGAAACACGTTATGCGAATTTCGAAATAGGCCAATTTATCGGTATACATTTTTTTCCTTTTACTAGTCTGTGTTTTTTTTTATTTACAATGTTTTCTCTAAATTATTCCTCGTAAGTAATTGTAGTAAATCGGCATCATCTGTAATCGGAACATTTCAATTCAACTTTCATTCATAAGCTCCAACGCCGCCATAAAGATATGCAACTCGCACAGCCTTTAATAGTTACCATCAGTATTCACAATCGATTTCTAGGATAAAATCAAGTTTTACGTTTATTTTTGTACAAAAGTGAAAAGTCGCTTCTTACCTTCAAGCGGGAATGGAGTACGGGGTAGTCGGTTTTATCACAAGTTTCTTTTATTTGTAACAAAAGGGCTGCAAGTTCCGCTCTTTCGTACGATTTTCGAAGAACAACACATTGGCTGACCGTCTTTCCGTCGGTAACATAGGCCACAACGTTTGGGAAGAGATTTTTGTCCTTCCATATGGTGTCCCTGTACCTTACAATAGTGAAAATTAGATTGGAAGTGTCTTCAAAGTATTGTATGAGGAAGAAAGCCTTGTCAAGGCCCCCTAATTCCACGAGTCGATCTCTTTCTTCGCACTAAGGAAACAGAATTAATTTATATAGTGTTATAGAAATATTTTGAAAGACGAACTTGACTTACCACAAGGTGCCGTACGAATGTGTCGTTCAGGAAAGTCATTTCGTCAAATAGTTGCTGTTTTGAATCAAGTATATGCAACAGGGTTATGGGCAGTTGCGCCTGGTCCTTTTGCATTAAGAAATGCTTGCGATTCAGATCCGGGCTCTCGACGAATGTTAGTTTCTTACAGCTGCAAATAATCAGTCGTATCTTATTGTCGTCTGTAGTTTGACGAACTAAGCACCACAGATCAGGTTTAAGTGGTTCTATTTGGTAAGATTGGGTTTCTTTCAACGCCAACAAGCGCTCGCGTTCCTCTTCGACTATCTTAAGGTCATCTGATGCAAGGCGAAGTATTCCTGTGCATTCTGTCCGTTCAATGGCAAAGCTCACTTTTCTGTTGATATACGTCTCGTTGAAATCGCCCAACACTTCCACTGAATGTATTGCATGGTATGCAGCCGACTGTCCTTGACCAACTTCCACCAGAAGCCATGACAAACGGCATGCGGCTTCTGATGAGTTTTTTAACGCTTTCATCATGACGTCTATCTCTCTGTTGGCTGTTTGTGACCTTCTTCGGACTGACAGTGACACTGATACCGCCGGTTAGTAGTGATTTAATATACGACATGCGACAAGAACTGAGTATTTTATAGTCAGCCCTCAGCATCAGTGCCTACTGTGCTGTGAGTCAAAGATCAAAACTAATGGAAGTCCTTAATCCGGTTACCTGTTTGAGTGGGAGTCGCGAAAAACGATCGCATTTTCTTGTTTCTCCGGAATAAAGTAATTAGCAAGAATTGCGCTTAGGACTTCATTTTTACGATAGCCGATGGCAAATTGAGATATAAAGGATGCACAAAACTGTGGCGGGATCTTTCAATGTAAGTGAGGTTATAATAAACTAACGTACCTATATTCCGAAATGGCACGGGGAGTTTTCCAACGCACCTATAATAAAAATGATGTATTTATGATGCATCATTAGGCAACATGGACATTTGATACAAGAGATACAGGTATAGATTGAGAACGCACTGCCGCCCGTTATCTAAATAAAGGCTTCCAGGTTGTTGGGCTCTCTCAGCATTTTTGACATATTAGTTTTATAACCTCTAATTTTGCTCTTGTTTTATTTGAACAAAATTAAAACAAAAATAACTGCTGATTTGCCAATAAGCAAATCGAAAATGTCACCAGGGCCCATGTTCTGTAATTATCACATCGATATATTTATCACTAAAACGATACAAATTGAAAAACATGTTACTATGTTTCTGATGTGAAAATTTATCATGGGCACATGGGCACAGGACTCGTGAACGGGGCAAGAACTAACGATAAATCCGTTTTATGGTTACAAACTGATGCATTTTCAATCAAAACTTTGGAAATAAAAGACAGGTTGACTATATTTATATATATATACTTTTTTAGAATTTTTATTGACCATTTTTTATATTTTTTGTTTTTTTTTTTTAATTCTTTTATATCAATTTATTTTGTTTCGTTTTTTCTTTCGCAATTAAATATTTAAGTTGTATTTTCTTTTAGTTTTGATTTGTACTCTATAGGTAAATCATATCGTTTTGTTATTTCTTGTTTCATTTCCACTTTTTTGTTATGTTTAAAAAACAGAACATATGTTTTCCTTTTTCTCTTATTTTACATAATGCATATGAATGTGTGTGTGTTTTAAATATTATTATTTTTTTTGATTTCCTTTTTATTTGACATTTTTTTGTTAGTTAATACTTTCCTCTTATTTTTAAATTATTTTTATTTTGGTTTTCTTTTACTTTTCTTTTAATATGAAATTTTTGTCAGTACTACAAATTGTTTTGTTTTTTTTTTTGCATTTATTAAATAATTGGATATAATGTTGAAATTTGTTTGTGTGGATATTTATGGATTTTCTTTTATTACTCAAAAGTTGTCGATTTTTAGTAATCATTCAGACTGCATAAACATAAATAAAAAAATGAACAACAATGGCAACAAACTATGTAAGTGGAATTGTTACAGAAGTTTGTGGTTTTTGTTTGGTTACGTTAATCTAAGAGCCTCAATAAAGAGAGCATTTATCAAAGCACTTCTTTTTGTGGTTATGTACACTTATATATTGTTTTCAAAAAGATGTTCTTATTTTAGTGCTGTGCTTTCAATTTAATAATTTCTATGTTTTTAAAGTTTGCTCCAATTTTATTATGTACATACTCGTAGTTGGTCGAAAATAAAACTGAGTTGGAGTTTTGAGATGAAGGGGGATGGTATTTATAGCGTGATGATGGGAGAGAAATCTTTCCAGTTGAAGTGGTTACTGGATGGGTTTTTGAGTGATTTGCAACTCATATTCATTAAAAATAGACGTTTTCAGTGGTTCACATTGCGAGTTAAAATAACTTGGATTATCATTTGGTATTCTGCTATAGGTATCCAAATTTCCCGATTGCTGAAGTTTCTGCAGGGCAATGCATTTATTATTTTAAGCCTTCGAGGACCGTGTAGACCATTCCACCCTTTATAGAAGAACAACATTATTGTAATAAAATCGAATCTCGAAAACAGACTCAGCAACTCGAAAGTCAGTCAGTTTATTCAGAACAAATTGTGAATTGATTTCGGGAAGCAGTTCGAAACACCACACTACCATTTAGCTTCAAAGAGGTTGATTTCGAATAGGATCTTCAAATCATAAATGAGTTGGTTACAGAAATGAGCTATAGAAAAAATATTTTCTTTTGTTAGAATTATTGAGTTCTTTTTTCATAGTTTCATTTATTCACAACGTTACTCTTGTTTCAGTACACAATTTTGTAATACATAGTTTGCTTATCATTCCTCTGCTCTTATTTTGCTGTATTTGCGTTTGAGTTTGTTGTTCGTCTTACCATTATATCCACTTATAGCCTTTTGTTAAACTCTATCTAAAAAATAATTAAATTTTATTTGTTGTGTTCGTTTTTTTTTTCATATATATATTTTTTGTGAGTAGTTGCTTTTATATATGTATATAAAAAAATCTTATTAAACTTTTTTTTTTTTTTTTTTTTCATTTCCATTAACTTATTATATCACAAATTGGGGTTTCTTTTAAATTTTTTATCATTTCATTTCTATACTCTACTAAGCCGAACACACACATATGTGCATATGTATGCAAATATAATTATGTATATAGATCTATAATTTTATTCTTAAGTCATAGGTAAATCAAGTTATTACAAATACGTACATCTAGACATTTATGATAAACTTTAATGTACAAATTAACAAGTTATTTAAAAAATAATAAAAATCATAATCATAGAACTTCTTAATATTTTGTATACGAATCATGAACATGAATCATTTTTTCTTTTGTTTTTTGGGCAGAATTGATTTGTATTTTATAAAAGCGCAGCGAAAAAGGCATCAGGCGTGTTATGTCTTCGGGGTTCAATTTTCGTTGTAAGTTTTATTCATTGTTTGAAATGTAAACTTTAACGAAATATGTTTTATTTTTACTGTAACTGTAATGCTAGTGGCATTGTATCCGTGTGGCTGAATTGTGCTGAGGTCAGCTATATCCTCGGATGTTTGTCAGACATACAAAGGAGGTGGGACAGTGGGGAAACAGCATTAAGAGTAATTTGTATTTTCTACGAATATTGCTTAAAATTCAAACAATGATACAACATTCATCGTAGTAAACTGAGTAGCTTCTGTTTTGTTTCGAAATATCCGTCGCATTGCATACTTTGAGACATCAGTAATAAAGTAGGTACAATTCGATTTGTTCGTTTAGGGATGCTAAATACTAAATAGCCGTGTGACTGAAAGGGACAGCACTACCTAACACGCAAAAAAAAAAACGTGACACGTATTTAGGTCGGCCATCTTGTTTACGTGGTAGGAATTATAGCAAAGCTCTGCATGTTGATATTTATATAGCGATGACTAACGAAATTCCGGGTTCCTGTAAAACAACATGGCTTCCGGAAGTGATGAACGGACAATTATTTATTTATATCGTATATCGTACAACCGATTGATGAATTGTTGGTTTAATTTACTGACACTAATTACCACTCTTATTTCACGTGTTTCAAATCAGAAACAGAAATGCTTTCAAGCAATTGCAGAAATGTTGGTGGGCGGAACCTGTGTCTATTTCCGTTTTTCTTATCTATAAGTATGGGTAGAACATCCATGACACTTTAGGTGTCTGATTTGTGATCTCATTCTTACGCCTTTAATATAGCATTAAATGCGGATAAACGGATCTCTGTGTCCCGTTTCGTGCAAAAATGTGTGTGCGAGATGGTGTAAATGCAGTTTAAGGTAAATTATATTTTTTTTAAGTCGACGATAGTTTAAATTGACTAAATAATTTAGAGCGGAGTTTTTAAGAAGTGCCCTTGAACCAACAAACCCGTAGAATATACATGTACGAAACGGGAGCTTGCGTTAAGAATCTCGAAATAAACTATGAAAAATTTGACATAATTAAAAACCTCCACTGAAGTTTAGGCAATTAAATTTATTTACAAGGTTTTCACACATATGTTTTGTGATTGCAAATTCCTACCAGTTCAAATCCAAAAGAAAACCCTGCTCATATTTTTATTCAAAAAGAACACACTCTTACCTACCAGTACAGTTAAACGACATTAGCGCCCTTTGCCTTTTCGTTTAGCTTTTTATTTTCAAATAATAAAAATAAATATACATAGGTACATATAAATTTTCCAATGGAACTTACAAGAAGAAAACTCACTAAGTATCTATCTCGTGCATTTCCAGAGGTTATTTGTGTGTTTTTTCTTTTCTGAAACAATAATATGTTATTACGAATAATTAAACATCTTTCTTGAATAGACACGAATTCTACCCCACCTTATGGGCGCGTATTTCAATGCATACTTTCATAGGTAAACTGTATTAAATGTCCAAAAAAAACTTCAGATATAAACAAATTTAACAAGAAGAATGATGAATATTTTATAAATTTTACGCTTGTGCTTTGAAATAAAAGTGCAAAATTAGTTTAAATAAAAAAACAAACAGAGGAATATATTTTAAACAAGTTGTCGAACCTATTGTTTCATTATTATTTTGGTATTTATCCTAAATTTTTTGTTTTCTTTTTTTAATTTGTTGAATTAAGTAGAGAAGACTTTTTTAAAATTAGCAAGTTTTGTTTTTCTTTTCTACAGAGATGATTTAGCTGATAAAATAAAATTATATGTAAACAAGTCGTAATTGATTTTTGTATGTATTATTGTGTACAAAATAGAAGTATTAAATCAAATATTTAAATAGTAAAAAATAAACAATATATACAATTAATATATATTTATAGAGAATGTAAATTTGTTTTGTTTGTATTTTTTTTTTATTTACATTTATGAGTGAATGAGTTGTTGTTTTTTTGTATTATTCAAATTAGATTTGATTTCAAATAAATTTTTTAAAGATAAGTGGATTCACCTGAAAGGACACAACAAACAAATAAAATCAAATAAAATATATACACTGAATTGAACAACAAAATGGCTACGGAAGGAATAAGTTCAAAAATTAGATTACTACTTTATTGGGATAGTTTCAGGTGTAGGGTGGGGTCTGCTTTTGTTTGGAGTTAACTTCAATTAATGTTGAAAGCACGTAGAAAACAGAATGAAATGAGAGAATAAGAATAACCTGCTAAAAGCCAGTTTTGTTGCTTAAAAAAGTAGCAAATTATGTTTCTCTTCCTTTTTAATTTTTTTAAATGTCATTCGATAGGCTGATTTAACTTCTAACATTACCCAAGACTGGTTATGGTTAAGATAAATAAATGATAAGATGTGACAACTGGTACGTGCAACTTACAACCATTCTTTTTGTGTGTTTTTGTCTATTTTTGGGTCGAATGGAAGGGACTTAAAATGTTATGACGAGTCCGAACGGCTATGAGAGGCTCCTTCATGACAGTTGTACTCACGGATGTTTGTCAGAAGTTTGGGAAAAAAACGCTAAAGAATGCGTGAGCAAGCAACTTATGATGCAATTCGTGTTTATAAGGGCTGGAGAGTGAGACAAATTGTTGAGAAGTCCAGCGTTACTAACCACTGAGCCCAAATTAACATTTCTTATTACGTATGCCAAATATAAATTATTGATGAACTTTTAGACACTGAACAATTATTATTACAATTGCGATTATCCAAATGGTCATTTGATTTCAAACAATGTGAACAAAATTTATCCACCGAGAAAGCATAACATCACACAGGCAAAGTTTCATAATACATATCACAATTCATGATCAATATTAGATGTGAATGAACATAAAACAAATTTGTTCAAAATTCAAAAAATAATTACCTTTTCTAAAAATGATTTTTCAAAATAGTTTCTATAACAATTTGAAGATCGGGAATCGATGGGCCTTACTAATAATCATTTTTAACCTTCACAGTGAATATTTCCTAGATCACAATATGCAGTTTTGTATGGAAAATTTCGCCATTGTGAGCTCGAAAAATTTAGTCTGGACACTAAAAATGATTATTAGTACCGCTGAGCGGCAAACAAAATTTTCAAACATATGAAATTGTATGGTTCTGGCCAAGCGTTCGTTGAGCGGCAAGCGACATTTCTGATTTCAATTCTGTTCTATTATTTTAGATTAGTGCTGAGCGGCAAGAAATCATTGTGGCAAAAATTGACACAGAAACTTTAATTTCAGAAGTTCAAAGCCGTCCGCATTATGGTGTCAGAAAATAATCTTTAACAGTCTAAAAGCAAAGGATAAATAATAAAAAAAAATATATTTTCCACCTAAAAAAAGCATCTGTTCTGCAGAAATTGCTTTCTTTCGTTTTGTAATTTTGGTACGAACTTTTTCCAGCAGCAATTCAAATGATTGTATTGACATACGTATAGGTATTGCCTGAATCGGTGTTCATGTTGTCGAAAATTGTTGTACAAATGGTGGAATTCGGAATTTGTCTTAACCTGATCATTTTCGGTTTATTGGATGAACACCACCACACTTATTTTTTTTAACTTTAAATAATTCTGTAAATGTTGAAACGACTATCTTGTAAAAGACTGCGGCGAGCAGCACTCGATAACGACATTTTAACAACTAATCGCTCAAGAATTGCCGCCTAATAAATGGCCACTTGCCGCTTATGATTGCCGGTCAACTTTTTGCCGCTCAGCGCGTGACCTTGGCCTAAGTCGCCTTCCCTTTATCCTGCGCTCCTGAAAAGTGGCTACAAATGACTTATGCTGTTTTTTTCCTTGTTGCCACAGTTATAGTTAAAAACTATATTATAAAGTCCTTCACACATTTTTGCAATTTTTCGTTTCACCAATAACCTTAAAAATGTAAAAAGAGAGTTTTCTGTCAACACACCCCTCTTTCCACTGGTAAGCAAACGGAGACAGGGAAACACATATTTAATACAAGTGGTACCTTCTAAAACTATCCCAATAACATACATTTTCAATTCAAAATAAATTTGTTAATAAACAGGCGATGATGAGGATGATTGTAATTCTAAGAAATTCAAACAAGATATAAATATGTACAGTGTACACTGACAACATGTCACATTCAAATGATTCAATGCAATTTAACCTGAAACAATCAACTGAATGATGGAAAGGGAAAAAAGGAGACTAAAAGTAAGGAAATAAGAAAAATAAACTATGCATGCATTGAAGTTAAAGTTTGCCACAAAGAAGAAAATATATTGAAAGTACAGGTCTGTTCTGTGAAATCAATGAAACGTGGTAGGTACTAAAGTGTACCAGTTTTTTTTTTTTTTTTTGTTTTTTTAATTTGTTAATCTTCTGAAGCTTTTACACTTTAATGGAATATCTTAAGCTTTCGAGAACTTATTTTTAGTTTCAAATTGTTAACGAACAGACCTATACTTTTTTTTTTAACGAAAACATTTCATTTGGGCTAATACTACATTCAGTGTTTTTTTATTCATGCCGGTACAATGTCAGAAATTTCACTAAAATCGTTCTCCGATAACAATCGATAGCGATTTATAGTTAAGCAACTATTCGGAGATGACAAGTGGCCTTTATATATACCAAAAAAAAAAAACAGATTTAACAAAAAGAAAAACAAATTCAAAGAGATTAATACAAGCAAATAAATGAAAGCAAAAGTGATTTATTTGATTATATTTTATGTTTCGATATTGGTTTTAAATTTAAGTATTTGGTTTAGGAAAATTTATTGTAATACATACATTTGCGTGGTTATTTAGTTTTGGGTAGGTATGGTTTTAAGGTTCGCAAATATCGTATTTTTTTATTATTTTTTGTTTGGTTTAAATATATCGGCAGCATGGAATTAAACAAAGAAAACACAAATAAAAACATTCAAAAGAAAATCAATACATAAATTTATCATTCAATATTTTATGTTTCTGGTTTCATTTAGGTGGAAATAGTATTTAGTATTTGGCAGAAATAATATTGGAGTTGTAGACAGTAAGGGGAGAAAATTGAGGGAAAATGAGGATGGACACAACTTAAAATACAAGATTGTCACATTCGCGAAAATTGTGTTGTTTTGAGGACAGAACTTGTAATGTTTTGGGTAGAAGTATTTAATTGTTGTATATTAACATGATACATGAATAAAGTTAGTTAGCAGAGAGTGGGTTTTAAAAAACCTTTTTGTATGAACTTCATGGTAGAATAGAATGGGAAACACTACACCACGACACTAAATTGCTGATCGTATGCTTTGTAGGTTAGCAAGTAGTTACAATATCAATATGGTTATTTTTGGTTGACTTGTCATGCAATGGGGGTTTGTCAATGGCTTTATATGGGCAAATTTAAAGTGAAAGTAGCAGTTCTGATCATAGTATGTGAGCCTCATATTAAGAAATCTGTTTCTCTCAAGTTTAGCAACCAATCTTTGCGACATGCGATTAGTCAGGTTACGAATTGTTTGTTGGATGTTCTCACAAGAAGTGGGGCAGTCATAAATTGCACATTGTGTTTTAAGGATTAGACCGGAAACACATTTCTCTTTGCCCCAGCCTACGAGGTTGATAAAATTGCTTAGAACAGTCCGGCGTGAACCTGCTTAGATTAATTTTGGGGTGGTCCTCAACAAGGTGCACTTAGACCAAATTTGGGCTAATTCTGCTGACATTGAAAAGGACATTGGAACCAATTCCTTTTTTGCCATACCTTGTTAAGATCTGGGACTGATAAGATTATAAATTGAAAAAAAAAAAAACTCGGATTTGAGAGTAAACAAACAACGTATTTCATTTTAGTTCATACCATCGACATACCACTACCACCAACTATAACATTGCTAATTTCCCTTTTATACAATTATATGTAGGTGAAAGGAAGAAAATGATTTCAGTTGAGGGGGAAAAGATGAAATTTTAGGTTAATGCTTTGTCTTCTACGACAATCTACCAACAACAGAACATTGTCACTACATACAAATTAGAAAAGCGATTTCATATAATGGCAAATAATAGGTAGTACTTAAAATAATATACTTGTAAAATCAATAAAAAAATTACAATATATTTAACAATCAATAGGTAATCGTTATGCAGATTTGTTCGGTTTTAATGTTTGGTTATCGCCTAATGTAGATACCTATACTCTCTTTTATTTTAGATTTATCAACACAACAATGTAGGGTCGATTATATACTTTTCTGCACAAAAGGGTGATTTGCATATGGAGCGCTCCCTAGAAACACGTTGAATTTGGCGTGGGAATAACATTAGCTGCCACAATCATCTAAATTATTACAACATGTATTTATTACTACGAAAGGATCTACCATAATCGCATGTCGGGTGGACCACATCCAAGATTCAATTCATTGGATTAAGAGAATATGCCTGTTTTTGAGCTTCGATCTCAGCAAAGCAAAGTAAAATTGTATTTTCAGCACGCAATTCCAACAACTATTGCTAGTCTCGATGCAGTCAGTGTCAAGTAGTAAAATTGCGTCCTACTTTACTTTGCTTTGCTGAGATAGAAGCTCAAAAAAACAGGCCTAGAATAACTCATTTATTTGGCTTGTGACACAATACAAACAATTCCATTTATTTGAAAATCCTATTTAACGAATATAAAACTTGAATGAATCGCATGTTGTATGAAAACAGAATTAGCTAGCGACCCTGTGTGATGCCACTTCGTATTAGCAAAAGTGTTTACTTCCATATTTACCTCTATCGAGGTATCCGTTTGGAACGGAATTTTCTCAGATCTGTTCGATATCGGAGAAATTCAATTGGATTCATCCATTCTGATAGGTACGACTTTCGGAAAAATTCTCCGATGACATAAAGCGCACCTTGTCGCATTGCGTGGAACCGCGTTATACAACTAACTTTTGACAGATACATTTTTTTCGAAACTCTCCGCCAACTAATTGCTGCGGAATATTTGAATGTGAAATGCACGCGTTTATATGCTTCATTCATTTTGTTCCGAAACGACTACGTCGGACGTAATTTGAGTTCCTAATAGATTTGACTTTCGTATCGGAATTTTTGTCCGAACGGATACCTGATACGGTGATTAACAGCAACGACTTTCTTGACAGCAATGCAAAATAAACCATTTAGCTCAATATCGCCTACATATACGTGTTAGAGGTAAAAAAAAGAATAGAATAGGTAGAAAAGAGATAAAAAGAAAAATATCCGGCTAAACACGTAAATCTATCACAAACAATACAACACACTACCGGAACCGTCCGAGGCAAATGTGGACAAAAAATTATATTGAAATATTTGTGCATCAGAACAGACGCACTGCAAATTCACACCTTCACTAAATTTATAATTTAACTGTCTAAGAAACAGTTAGCAAACAATTTTCCCAACACCATTGTTTATGGTCTAATTTCCGGACCAACCCGAAACATCAACTTGCAGACTACAGTAAACGCCACCAGCAAACCACCCAAGTGTGTGAATTTTTTTTCCAATTAAAGTACAAAATTTAATTGCAAATATTTCCTTCTCATATATTTTCTTCAAAATGCTTGTTGGTTTAGTAATTTCTTTATGTATACTCTACAATTTGTTCTTTAAATTAATTAATTCTTCTTTTATTTGTTTAGACGGCTTGTGTTACAACATTTCACTAAATCTATGCTTTTTACCACAGAAAATTTTACTTAATCACTAGTTTCTTTTCATTTTCACATAAATTGTTTGTTTCTCTGTTTCTTTTATTTTTAATAAGAAATTGTTTGTCCTTTTCATATCCTTACAAATACAAAATATAATCTTGTTTTTTTTTTTATTTGTTTTCGTTCCTTCCTAAACACAGTCAAAACACACACATATTGTTTTTTCTCTTCGCAAAGAACATTCTAAAAATTGTTGTTCGTAAAAAATAAATAGTTTAGATAGAAAACAAAACATTGACACATGTTTAATGTTTATTGCTTAAACATAAGTAAGTACAAAAGAAAAATAATATACAGAAAGGAAAGTTTCAAACTCCTTTTTTTTTAGTTTTAAGTTGATTCTCGTCTTGGACGAGCTTTGAAACTTTTCGACAAAATCGATTTAAGACCAGCACTAAGCGGTAAATTTGAATCTTGTCTACAGAGTGCTCCTGTCACTGTTTCATTTGCTGCTACTGTTGATGGCTGCGGTGGCGATGATAGCAACATTCTATCATTTGTGATGGGTGTTGTGGCAGTTGTGGTGCAATTTCTTTTCTTAACTACGCCATTATTGCTGTCTTCGTTAAATTTTGACGCATTGTAAATATCATTTAAATTTAAATGAACATGATGATGATTTGCTAGTAGAAAATTCGTAGTTGTTGAAAAATTGTTAGAGGATGCTGTTGCTTCAGAAGATGATGATGGTGATATAGGTGTTATTTTTGATGTCTTACCTGTTGCTGGTGTTGATGTTTTTGTTATGTTATTGATGAGAATCTCTTTTTGATGATTTCCTACAAGAAATTTATCAAAAAATAAACTCATTTGAAGGAAAGTTTGTAATTTGTTAGCTACTTTCTTTCCAAACAAAAATACAGTTAATTAAATAGATGTCACAGAGGGGATGTAAACTTAAAACTTGTACTCCCAAGGAACTAACATTTTAAATAAACGGAAAGAGGATAATGCTCATGCGAAACCTTTAAATTTGGATTTTCCACAGACATTTTGCAATGGTGTCAAAGAGTACCACTCCTACGGCAGAAATGTGAGACGCCAGTTAAAACGTTAAAACTGTAGATAAAAGCAAAGAACGAGCTCGCTCAGAGCAATTCAAATACATGTTGGTTGAGTCCATAACAAACGAACGAACAATTCATTTAACGTGTCGTTATGAGAACGAAATTCAGACTGTTTTTCCAAAACCATTGAGGAGCTGCAAAGATGCGAAAGAGGATGCACGTCTTATGGACTCCCCTGGACTCGACTCAGCTGACTGAAAAGAGAGTTTTGGGCATTATTCTGGTATTCCATTCATGTTTTTCGTTCGATAGGCATGTTTCGATTCAATTATTTTATTTTTCCCATAGTTATACTTATTGTCAACAAAACAAAAGAAGAAAATATACCGAAAAAAAGTTGTTGAAACGGCGTGAACAGAATGAAACAAGTGAATAGAAAAAAAACTAACAATCGGTAAGAGTTATACGCTGGAAGTCGTATGATCAGAATAATAGGTCTGGCGTATTAATATTGTCTGGGTAAGCAGAAGCAAGGGGAACTTGTGTCGAGGGAGTGCGTTTCATCTCAAATTTACTAGATCAGTCATGCTATTCGGCCTAGCTTAATGCCTTAGAAACTTGAAGTAATGAACATATAGTTTATAGAAAAAAGACTTGAAAATTACTGCAAAATTGTCGTTTTCTTAAAACACATAAGTGGAAATCACATGTCATGGATCACATTTCAAAGCCAGAATACTTATTTTTTCTTGTGCACCTGTTGAAATATCACGTAGAAAAAGAGGAGAAGAACCCAGAGACCGGGCGACACATCGTCTGGGCGATACTGTTTTCAGCGGCAACTTTTATCAGATATATTAGTAAAGACCGAATTTGGTTTCGCTACGGCACTCCCTAAACCTAGCACGTTTTTGCTATATTGAGGTTTTATTGTATCCATCGATAGTCTGAAAAGTTACGTGTATAGTCCAAGCAACATAAAAGGATTGTGGTTCTGTCCGAATCTTTGTTTTTATTAACTATAATATATAGCCAATAGCTAGTTTTGTCTCCACTCTAAGTTTTCTGCTCGTTACTAGTTTGGATTCGATGTGAATTGAAAGACGATTTTTAATAAAATTTGTAGGCAGTTGCTTTTTGACGTTTTGTTACAGTGTCAATTAACATTTTTTGTGGCAACAATGGCCCAACTAATAATTCCAGAGATCAGGGGTCGAATCGCCAATTCTACGAATGTCCTAACCTAAGTTATATTTTAATTTTCCCAAAATTGAGAGAACACAGAAGCAGCCGACCAACACGACAGTAAATAGCTTCCTTTCTGACTTCTAAATAATATTTCTTAATCAAAAAATATTTGAAAATCCCTACTTAGAGCATAAATAAAAACAAATAACAATGTATAGGAATAAAGTAAAAAAGAAAATAATTTTTTTTTTTTTTTTGTAAATTTTTTCGATCAATAATTTATTCGATCATATTACAACAAAAGCTGAACAAAACATAATTTGCATTCTACCGGCTTCTTTCACTTTCTTATTTTTGTTTTCATGGAATCAAAATAAAAAATGATTTTACATTATAATAAAAACTTAATAACAAAATTTCTTTAACAAGCAAAAAAAAACTAAAGAGTTTTACCCTAAGTTTTGAAAAAAAAAAAATCAAAATAAAATATAAAACAGAAATTACATTTCTATCGAACAAAACAAAAAAAAAATTAAGAGGTAAGATATATTTTAAAAAAATATACACAAAATTGTTGCTTCTTCTTTTAGTTTATATATTTATGTTTTTAACATTTTTGCATGATTCGATTTTTCGTTTTAATTTTTTTTTTTTAATACAAAAAGAACTAAAAATATATTTTGTTTCGTGTTCTTTAATTCATATGAGTTTCATTAAAGTTTAGTTTAAATTAAATAAATTAAGAAAGGATAATAAGAATAAAACAAAACAAAAAAGGGAATACAAAAATTTACACAGTTTTCAAAGTTATTGGTATTTCTCAGTTGAGACATTTTTACAGAGTGAAAAGCTTCCCATTGTTTTCGTTTAAGTTTTCGATATAAAAAAAAAATGAAGGAAAATATAATATTCATGTTTATATATTTAAATATATTACGAATTATTAATAAACAACAATATTATAATCTAGAAATGTAAAGTAAAAATATTTTATTTTAAAAGTAGTTTCTAGTTAATCACTATTTTTTTTTGTTTTTGTATGGTTATTTGTTTTGATTATTTACGTATATGTACACATTACTTGGGTTTTTTTGTTTGTTTGATAATTTTGTTTGCTTTCATTCCAAATATATATGCGGTTAGGGTTTCTTTCTTGTTGTTATTACTAAATATTTATATATACACATTTATTGATATTATTTTTCATAGCTTGTGTTTCTTCTTGTTGAATATAATATTTTTTGCTTTAAATTGTTTTGTTTTATGGGGGGGATTGGTTACTTTAAGATATTAGATGGCTGGCCGACTGTAGTGTAACTGACAGCTTAAATCTCGTTTGAATGCAAAAAAATATCCGATGCATGACAATTATTCAAATCGGAGTTTTCACTTTTCCAAAAGTTGACAAATTATCGCATTATCCGTTCATTAGATGATTATTTAAAAATTGGTTAATGTATTCGATGCAAAAGTTATCCGATTCTTTTCTCATACAGTTATTTGGTGAAGCTTTAAAGACGCAATTAAGGACAGATCTCTTCTGTTGAGGAACAAAAGCCCGCAACTGATTTTTTCAACATCATTGTGCTCGCAGTAGCACAGCTTTTTCATTGCTGCCGATAAGTATAAGAAGTAAGCACAAAATACAGATTACATGTTGACCCTATCAAATGTTTAAATGATCATTTGAAAGCTCTTTCCCTACCATTGTAACAGTGGGAAGAATTAGTTGCACTTATTACTTGTTGCGCCCAATCGCTGCATTCAGAAACGGAGCTGTATGTTCCGAGTCTGCTCACGGATAACACAATTCAATCACCGACCATTCCAACAGGGGTTTTGCAAGACGGTGTCTGGTAACTTGTCAAACCGTTTTTTTAAGGTGTGTTTATATTGTTTATAAGTTTTTTTGAGATTCGATTATCAATTTAAAAACGGAAAACATTCAACACATCAACATGTTTTCCGAAGCGTGGAATGAGAAACAATTTTCAATCCTTTTTAACGTTTACATCTCATCGAATAGAATATCGTATAAGCTGTCATTAGGCGTGTCAAGTAAGGAGTCCATGCCAACCTGAAATTCACAGAATTGTCGCAACTAAAGACGTGCATTAAGTGCAAAAGCGGTCTATTCACTGTAATTATGCTAAGATCTGTCAACTAAAGCACCTTGAATGTTGCCTACTCCGCACTATAATTTTGGAAACGACGTTATTGAATAGACCATCCTCACGCTATTAATCGTGGTACAGATTTAGTCCATGTTTCTGTGGCATGATTCAAGAAATGTCCTGCATTGGTTGCCAATCGGACAGATGGGTTGAAAAACATCAATATCTCATCGGAAGCTCAAAAAAGTACCAAATATCAATACGAATATCACATTATGCACAATTTATTTGTTTAAAAATATACAAAACACATGCTTCACCACATCAACCGGAGTTGTGGTTCTACTACGAACATAATGTTGATACAAAGAATCTACTACATTTGTTTCACATTTGATATCCCCTTAGTAGACACCGGTGCACTTTCTTATTAGTATTTAGTATTTACTTAGATCTACAACAGAAGTACATCAACAGATCGTTTTGACTTTTGAAGCGACTATGTGTTAAAGCTGTCGGTATGTGATTACAAAGCTGGGAGATTAAATTTGTTTAAAACAACCATCATGAACGGATAAATCTGTCGCCAACATGTTTGTGGCAGTTCTGGTATACACGGTGTGTTTCTCTTTACAGATATTTGCACATTACTCCACAAGGTTGGGAAATCAAGGCAAGTTCAGCTGTAGCAATCGTCAGTATTTTTTATATGAATTTCAGAATCAGAATTTTATACACAAAAATGTAAAACATTCCAAAAATGGGAATCGTGTTCAGTTATGTGTCAGTTTCACTACAACAAAAACAATCCCCCACAGCTAACAAAACGTAAAAGTGGTTAAATTTCCTATTTTTAATGTATTTCCTAAAGTTTTTTGCTTAATTTATGTTTGTTTTTTTCTTTCAATTGCATCTTCAATATTATCCGGCACTGTTTTGTTTTTTTTTTTAAATCTCTTTCGCATTACTTCAGTTTGTTTTATATATAAAATACCACAATCAACTTGCACTAAGTTAAAAATTAAAAAGAAAAGAATTAAAAACTACATTTGTATAGAGTTGTTGCCTTATGGTTTCGATTTTTTTTTTATATATATATAAAGAATACATTTAAGAGATAAACATATAATATACATATATTATAATAGAATATAATAAACTGGTTGTTTTATTAAATTAATAAAAATAATAGCAATAAAAATAGAATAATAAAAAATGAATATTTCTTTCTCATATTTTTGTGTGTGTTGTTTAAAAAAAAATATGTATATATTTAATTTATATAGTTTTTGCAAGAGATACAGTAAAAATTAAAACACCTCAACACTGTATCCATGACAAAATCAAGAATAGAAAAATTAAACAAACGGTTAAGTAGAGAAACTTAAAACAAACAACATTTCTTTTCGGTTTCGTTACGATCTTATGTTTGAGAAAAGAGGGGAAACGTTTTTAATGGAAAAATAATGGGATGAGAGATAGAGAGAAGGAGCAAAAGAGAGTGGATAGGTATTCTCTTTTTGAAAAAAAAAAAAACAAAATTATAAAATATATTACGAGTACCAACTACTAATGTTTATCGTTATTATCGATCGAACTACCACTCGATGACGGCGACGACGACAACAACGACGACGACGACGACGACGACGACGCTAAAAATGTACTAATATTACTATGATTATTATTATTACTAACGCTACTGCTTCGATTCTTCGTCATACCGATTTCACTGACCTCAATTTCAGGCGTTGGCAGAGAGAGTTTTTTCTTCGAATTTATCACCACCACAGAGTCGCCGACGCCGACGCCGACGTCGCCACCACCGTCTGAATTGTTACGCTCTAAACTGAAGGCGGTGCCACTGCTGCTGATGGTATCCACCACACAACTGCTAGTCGAACTTCCTTCGCTGGGGCAACAGTAGCCACTGCTGCTGCTACTGCTGCCACTGGCTTTCGGATTTTTTGGACTAACATCACCCGTTGTACCGCAATCGGTATCGATATCACCAACATCACCACCACTACTATCACCAAGAGGCCGAGCGACCGGATCATCGACCGGCTCGTGATCAGATTTGATGATGATTAGATTGAGGATGGAATCAGCAGGCGATTTTCGCCTAGTTGGAGTGCTTGTGGTCGTTGATTTGACATTGAACGACGCATCATCACAATGTATATCCGTGTTGTACTTTTCGGTGGTTTGAGGGAAAGGGGAGGGAGGAGAAAAACGAGTGCCCGCCGCTGAGGCAAGTTCAACATTAAATCCAATTGAATGAGACTCAACTGGCTTGGCGATTACAATGCCATCGCTACTTGTTGAATTTTTCGTAGCAACCGTTGTCATAGCAGACGAGGCTGCCGTTCTCGTTTTTGCCTTAGCATTTGTAGGGGAGAACGCCTCCGACTTAAGCAGAAGACTCCGTTGTGTTATGGCCGTCTTGAGATCGATTATATCCGAGAGGGAACGTGGACTTTTGCATGGTGAGTTATTGAAACTCAATTGATTATCACATATAGATGAGTAGTAATCATCGTGACCGTGGTACACCTCGGTGTCCTCGTCTTGAGTTGTAGCCGTGTGCGACTGTAGATACATATTCGAATAGGGAACGCATAAGTGATCCATTGACGTGGAATTTGTGCTTCCAATCGATGTGGTCCGCTCGTTGGACGAGGGCAGCGACGACCTGCCCAATGTAACTCGAGGAAGAGGAGATTTTTCATCACAATTTGAGGCATCTGGTCTAAAATTGTTCTTTGTAAGTAAAGTCGCCGCATTTGAGTGTTCCGAATAGGTGAACTCTTTATCTGTGGTGGGACTTATAGCGCTCAGTTGGATGCCAACATCGACGACATTGCGCAACGCCTTGTCGACCGGAGAGGATCCGAGACTAAGTTTCATTTTCAAATCGTCCGGAGGCGCTGCAATGCAATACTCCATCAAAATCGAACTATCTCCCGATTTCTTGACAGCGCCACAGGATTTGTCAAGCAGATTCTTTTTCGTAAGACCTACAAAGTGACAGCCTACCTCATCATCGTCATCATCATCATCATCATGATCGTGATCGTCTGCATGTATGTTTTCTAGAAGAAAGCCACTGCCAGCGCACTTTTCAACAGAACCAGCTCTGCCGCCAATGCCTAGGCCACTGGCACTACCAACGGAATTCAAATGATTTCGACTGCAGGTACTGCCGGCACTGTTCCGTCGTCCCACCATCGGTATGGTCGTCTGTTGTGAGAGATTTTCATGAAAATCCGGATCTGTTCGGAAATAGCTGTGCAACCATTGAAATGTCTTCGATGGCGGAATTTGTTTGCTCTTTGCCTTCTTCTTCTTGAGCAGTTGGTTCTGTGCCACAGCGCTGGTGGAACCAATGCCATTACTGTTCAGCGCTAGAGATGAGCCCATAGCTTGGCTGATGGTTTTCGCCTTGAACGGCTGGCTATTGATCAATTTCAGAAATTTACTGCGAGCCGTTGTGCATTTTGTGGTGTCCAAGGACTTGTGGTTATTGCTCTCGCTGCAGGATGGTTCGTAACATTTGGTTTTGTTAAAAAAATTCATATGGCGGGGTTTGACAGACGTCGTAAAGAGTGATGGGTAGGCTTGATTGATGCCGTTTGTTGAGGTTGGAGGGGGAGGCAAAGGTATAGGAAGTGGAAGGCTATCTGGGATTTCATTTGTGGTGATGTGAACCGTTCGATCATCATCATTATCATCATCTTGACCAGCATTTACAGGTGACGAAAATGGAGAAGGGGAACAAGAAAGTACATGATCACTGGGATGACTGGGTGTGGTGTTTGTTGTAGTGGTGGTGCTGGTGGTGAGGTTGGCTTTTGTGGTGACTGAGAATTTCGCAACACCATCATCATCTATATTATCATCATCATCATGTTTATCAGTTTTTTGAGAATTATCATCATCATCATCATTTTGACTACTTATTAAGCGTTTGTATGGAAAATATGAAGTAGTGGTAGGAGTAGTAGTAGTAGTAGAAGTAGTAGTAATGGTGGAAGACTCACCGGATTCCCAGTCCTCCTCGCCGACGCCACCGTTACCGCTGCCACCACCGCCACCCACACCAACTGATGACGCAGATGAGGATGATTGGCTGCTAATGCTGCTACTGCTGATGCTGTTGCTGTTACTGCTCGTATTGTTGATATTACTACTGCTAGTATTCTGTTGCAGCTGTTTTTGTTGTTGTTGTTCATGGTGCAGGTGCTGCTGATGGTGGTGGGTATGTTGTTGTTGCGGCTGCTGTTTTTGATGCTGACTTAAATTGTTGTGATTTTTATTATTCGAACGATTTATCGTTTCGGGATTAACGGACGGCGTTGGTTCACTGCTGCGTTTATGCTGTTGTTGTTGTTGTTGTTGTTGCTGGTGGTAACGTTGCATTCCATTTTGCATAGGTGAGAACGGTTGCAAACTCGTTGGCTTTCTACTCCGGTCCATCGAACGTTGGATTAAACTATGATAAGCATCGACCGTTGGATCACCATTTTTGCTAGACGTTGGTATTGCTGCTACATTATGGTTAAGCTGTTGGTTTAGCAACATATTGGCGTTGTTGTGTGAATTATGCGTCAAGCTGTTCACATGGTTATTATGAAGGTTATGTTGTCGCAATTGGATGTTTTCACTGCCATCGACACTGTTATGGGGGTGGATCGGTTTAAGGACTAGTTGTACCTGAAAAAGAAGACGTTTTTGTATGTTAGCCACTTATGTTTCAAAAGAAAAATGTAACATATTGTGGAAATGAAAAATAAATTTGGCATTTGCACAAAGAATATGTACTCTAACCTAAAAAAGGAAATATTTGTGTGCGATTCACGTGGAAAAACAGATTTTGGAAAAAAATGATTGAGCTCTTGGTAAGCACATCTCCTTACAGGCAGCATATTCTTCCAGAGTACATTCAGGATGAACCGAAACAGTAGAAAACGAAATTGAAAGGGAATCCAAATTACAGATCATTTAGCGGTCAGCCAAAGTTTAAGAAATTATCTCTTAGATGTGAGCAAGAATATTCACTGGCGGCGTTCTTGGATATTGAAGGTGCCTTCAATAATGTCAAAACATGCGCAGTCAAGAGAGCACTACAGAATTCAAATGTTGACCAATCTCTTACTAATGTGATTATAAATTTACTTAGTGAAAGGAATATCAACGCGAAAATAGGTGACACAGAACTTAGAGTAACTGCTGCAAGAGGCACTCCGCAGGGAGGGGTCATCTCCCCTCTACTCTGTGTACTTGTCATTAATGAGATACTAATCAGATTTAAGAATATGGGGGTCACGGTAACTGCATACGCAGATGATGTAGTTTTGCTTGCAAAACGCAAATTCTTACAAACCATAAGTGACTTCCTAGGGAATTCACTTAGAACACTTAGTACGTGGACAAAGCAATGCGGCCTTGGCGTCAACCGTCAACCCCCAAAAAACCGAGCTTGCTTGTTTTTACTAACAAAAGAATAATACCACAATTCCAGCCACCAACTCTTGAGGGAATACCTCTAAAGGTGACGGATAGGGCGAAATACCCGGGTATGATCCTCGATAGGAAACTTAATTGGAAGCCGAATGTCAATGAAAGAGTGAAGAAAGCAGCTAACGCTTTCTACGCATGTAACCGCATCTTTGGCAGGAGGTGGGGACCAAACCCCAAAATAATCCTGTGGATGTACACGGCAATCGTGCGGCCAATACTCACATATGGCAGCGTAGTCTGGTGGCAAGCCGCGGGCAAGGCGACCAATCTCAAGGCAACGACAAAGATACAAAGACTAGCATGTGTAGGAACAACCAGCGTAATGAGAACTACACCCACAGCAGGTTTGGAGGCAATTCTCAATCTAACTCCTCTGGACCTATACATGGAAGAATCTGCTACCAAAAGTGCCTTGAGGATTAGTCAAACTAATACATGGAAATCATGCAATTTTGGGCACGCAAAAATTCTAGAGAAAAACGTTGGGAATGATGTCACTTCCGACTACATGTCTCCCCATCTGAACTTTGATAGACCATTCACCTACTCCTTTCCGAGCAGAGACGAATGGAGAACAGATGAACCCACAAAGCGGAAATCGGTATCCATCTATACAGATGGATCAAAGATGGACTGTGGAACCGGTGCCGGTATATTCTGTGAGGAATTGAACATAAACTGCTGTCTTCCAAGCAGAGATTCTGGCAATCGCGGAAGCGGCCCCAATGGTGTCATTGTTGGCAATACCACGTAAAGATATTACCATTTTCATTGATAGCCAGGCGGCTATAAAAGCAATTTCTGCTATAGAAATTAAATCGAAGCTAGTTCAACGCTGTCGCGAAGAGCTCAAGGTTCTTTGCTCACAGCACTCCACGAATCTCTGCTGGGTCCCTGGACACAGTGACAAAGCCGGCAATGGGTAGCTGATGAACTGGCGAGAAAGGGGTCCGCAATGGATAATGATAGAGCACTACAGTCGATCAAACCTCCACTATGTAATTTCAGAGAACGAGTGGAGAACAAGATTCGTATGAAAACCAATAACAGGTGGAAAGCACTAACTACCTGTGAAGTATCTCGGAAGCTATGGCCAGCATATGACAAAGGCCGAACATTCAAACTTCTACAGTTTGACAGGCCATCGCTGTCTAAGCTGGTAGGGGCTCTAACGGGTCATAACTTCTTAAGAAATCACTTGATGAAACTAAATCTCAAGGATGACGATATATGTAGAGGTTGCGGAGACGAAGAGGTCCATGAGGACACACCTCACTTCCTCTGTCACTGCCCGAGCCTCTGTCACTTGAGGAACAGAACACTTGGAAGCTTCTACTTCCATGACTTACAAGAACTTTCTGATGTTACACTTTCTGATCTTTACAGGTTTTTGAGGGCATCAGGATGGCTGGACGGCATCGGGTAAATACAAGAAGGATGACACAAGCTGACCATCAACAACACCGACGGTTAACCCCCAAAAAAGGGTATCACAATGGGTCCACAAGGACCTAATGACAGTCCATTCACATGATATATTTAATTTGGTCGCAGAAACCCGCGAATCCAATGACAGTCGCCATTATTTGTCTTTATAACATTTTGAGTTTGAGGTTAAGTTCGAACGAATGCTTTATTCGTTATGTGAATAGTCCTTAAGTGTGGTATAGTAGGATCTACCCTGCTCTACCTAACCTAACCTAGATGTGAGCATTAGAAGAGGAGGTGTAATATTTAAACTGTGACCTGCGAAATAGAATGCATTTTCGAGCCTACTCGTATTTCTTACCAGCAGCTTCACGAGAAAACCAGTTAGAAAAAAATAAAACTAACATTCCGCAAGAGTTCTGATAGATCTAAGAAAAGTGAATTCCACCTGTGAATGGTAAGGATTCCACTTAGTTAAGTCAAAGGAGAAAAAGTTACCATAGCATACTAATACATATATCCTAAAGGCTCTACTAATTCTCTGTATACGGACAGCAGAATCTAATTGATGAGATAATGAAAAGTACTGTCAACATTTCTGTAAAATGCATATTCGAATATTATAACGACATGAAAAAGGAAGCCAGGTGTTTTCATTATGCACCTGTGAAGGATTTAAACTACAAATAAACTGGGGTCAGATTCTGTCAGGCGAAACGAATAAACATTTTCGTGCGCAGGAATGATTTGCCCTATCTTACACAAGCAAATTTCTTCGTGCACACGAAAACGTTTCAACGCTTCGTCGTGTAGAATCGTACCCCTGAATATATTATAATATTCTTTCGAGGAAGGACTTGTAATTAGCATAACAATATTTTCGATCAGCGGCAAAAAAGAAAAAACCCTTTTCCGAGTATGTGTACCTAATAAAAATCCGTCTTCGCAAATCAATACTCAGAAGAAGGTAATTAGTTTCCAATTTTACTTATAGCACGTACCTCACAGGTAGCAATGTTTTCAAGTCATATACCTGGAGACGCGCATTTATTCGATCGACATTCGCAATATTAGGTTAAAGGCAATAAAATTATTAATTTTCTATCTCTTTCCAGGTGGAGTAGTCGGAAAATGTCCTATTTAAGTAAGAGTTACGGAACGGAAGCCATTATTCGAGTCTGTGTGTTAAGTTGAGTTGGTTCAAACTGAAAAAGTTACACATTTAGTGGTTTCGAAGACGAAAAATGAAAACGCAAATGGTAAGGAGTTGGAAAATATATTAATGAGAATCTTTTCTTACTCAATCACTTTCTATTTCTATTTCTATTAGCATTTTCGCAAGCGGCAGCTACTGGAATACCAGAACGAGCTAAATTCGCAGCTTCCAACTGAACAAACAATGCAAATTGAATATCCAACATCACCTTCATCGCTGAGCTCCGGAAAGTCATCACCCGTTGGATCTGAGACAACAGCAGACGATACAGTGCCACTTTCAAGGCAAATCTGTGAGTCCATTGACAACCTGTCATCAACTTCTTCCTCCGAGAACTTCTTTGCCAAGAACGCCGACACACTGCCAGATGTTGAAAACGAAATACAGAAGAAGCCGACACAATCCACTCTTATTCTCGCCAAGTTAAGTGAACTCAAGGAAAAGTCCCTCATCCAGTCGAAGGATATGGTTCCCAAAAAAGAGACTCAAGCCCATTCCTTTATAGAGCCGACACCAGATAAGGAAATGGACGAGGTCAACAAAGTGATTGCCCTCGTAGGCCATGAGAAGGAAGAACTTGTAATTGAGGAAATGTGTGTGGTTGATTTCAACGACTGCTACGTAGTCCCGGCGAAAAATTACATCGATGCCAATCCGGAATACACCCAAGTGAACGACATCATAACACTTGATAATAAAGACTCGGCTGTTAAGGATGATCCACCACCAGTAGCCAAGTCAAAAGAGGGCTACTCTGAGGAGGAATTCAAGCAAATTGTCCATCGAATTACTGGCGTCTTTGCAACTGTAAGGCTTTGCCAAAAGCGTCTTGAGAGCTTTGCGAACGAAGGTGTAAACGTCTATGAAAAAGCAGAGAGCTACCACAGATCAGTTGATTACTTCACAAACTCACCTACTTCCACATCGAATGGTAGTAACAAAACGCCAACAAACTTCGTTCATACAACCGCAGATACTACTCCTAAAAAGGCGCGTTCATTCTCCCCAACACCAACCCCGTCCACTTCTAAGAATTATAGAACATACCCATTAGAGTTAGGTGATGACCAATTGGTTATCGGGCCAAACGGAACAACAATGTCGAAGGTGGCATGGGCGAAAATCGATTGGTCTCTCGCAACTGCATCTGTTACTAGGAAGGTGCTGATGGCAATTTTCGATCGAAACACTTTGGCGACACACACTCTTACCGGCAAGCCATCGCCAGCTTTTAGGAATATGAACAAACCGGAGAAAAAGCCTCTGGACTTGATTAAAGTAGCTGATATTATTCACCTTGTAACCAGCCGCGTAAATGTCACCCGCAAGGAGGTGCGCATGGCAATAACAACAAAATGTGCTGATGAATCCAAAATGGCCAAGTGGCGTAACCAGAAGAAGACGAACAAGAAGATGTGATTGAAATTTTTGACACTGAAAATGTCCAGTGAGTTTTCAAGGAAATTTTACTATAAAGCTTGGAATTGACTATATGAATTGTTTTCTCTATTTTTGGTGTTTTACAAATATGCACGGCAGGCTGAAGCTGCCAAAAATCGCGCTTCATTTTCTGAAGCTTCTAAATTATGAGTTTTGGTATAGTTTTTCCTGAGCACTACGACATTCTTGCCGTAAGTGCGCTGCCTACCAATTAGCACGATTTGTCAGACAAAATAGGCATGGGCTAGTTCAATTCAATTCACTGCCTTATAAGGACGATAATTCATTTGCAGTATACCGACAGATGATTACCTTGAAATCTTCCGAAAACAATTTGTGTTCCTTATCCTTGTGAGCATCATCCAGTTCCCATTTGGAAAGTGTGTAAATCAGTTTCATATCCTCTCCTTTGCCTTCATATGCTGCAACGATAGCAAAATCATTACTCAATGTCATTGGTTATCAAAATGAGTCTTACCGGCACTATCACAAACAAAATACGTGTTAAACCAAAAGTGAAATAGCTTCTTCAGTTCAACTTTAACATCACCAGTTAGTACCACACGCTGATCATCCAATTCCAGAATGAATGTTTTGCGGAAATCTATGGGAAATCGTTCTAGTTCCTATAAAACAAAAGACACCATTCAATTTAAGTTAGGAAGATAATATATTATATAATATACCTTGACTGTGACTTTTGTCCACGATCCCGTAGAGTCGATATCGTGAACTTTAGATGTTCGAGTTTCTGAGCAGTCGATCTCTTCCATTGTCGAGATCACACATTGTACAGAACCCTGACTCTGTAAAGCGGTCGAAGGTGAGAATCGAATTTCGCATAGCTAAAACAAAACAAACAATTGACAGTTGGTTAGGCAAGAAGCCAAATTGGAGAAAATCCGTATTGATTCATTTTGGTACAAGGAAGGACTACGCAATTCTCTTGCAGACCACAAGACAGTGTCACCGAACGCTTAAGCAACATCCCGGAAAGCGCTTAAACTCGCTGACAACCGATGTTTGGTTGAAAACCGAAGCTTTGAAAAGTTTTCCGTTTTGTTAAACTCACCTGAAGATTTCGCCTCTCGTATTTTAGTTTCGATCGTATCAGTCTCGCATAGTAATTAACATACCGCCTCTGGGAGGGTATCGTTACGCCTTTCTTGTTCATCGTTCGTTTCTCACCGTAGTAAGCAAGTGCATCTTCAGCTGTCGTTTTAACACCACTGTACAACAAATAGCAACAAATCATCGTTCCTTGAAAAAGACAAAAAGGAAATGAATATGAAAATGTGAAAGAATTTAGAGTCTCGAAGCAAACTAAACGACATAAGGGATATAGTTTCACCTACCAGTTCGTCCTTTCCCAGCCTTACAGTGAATGGCCGCTACATTGTTCGGATCTTTGTTCAGCCAACGACCTACGTCGTTACAAAATTTCTCTATCAGTTCTATTGTTGGCGGATTATGATCCTCGAATGCGTACACTGAAACTCTCTAATTCGAGTGAAAAAAAAATTAAATTAATTGTTGTTAATTACAGAAGCAAGGACAGTTTACCCCATGAAATTTATTCACATCGTAGGCCTTTTCCGAGCGCAAATTGTAGACTTTGTAGTGCTCTGGATGTGTGACTTCGAAAAAATGGCAAACATCGTTCATGCGATTTCGGAAAACGCCTTGAATATATTCTCCTGGGTAGCCCATAGCGATAATATTGTCACAAATATCTGGAAAGAAATTTAATGGAAAGTCATCAGTGGTTGTTTGGTAGAAGTTTCATCGGAAATGAGAAATAGCAACCTGGCGACCATAAATGGGCCAAAAGTAAAAGAAAAGCCTTCACCAGCTTTTAAGGTTTTTTTTAAATAGTTAGCGACATTCATAGCTTCGCCCTTAAAATTCTTGGGAAGACCAGCACCCCTTAAAAGGCAGCGAGTCATTTCAATTAAATATAAATTTTTTCGTTCCGCAACGCCATTTTGTTGAGGAGAGTACGGTACAGAATGCCCTCCTTTGAGTAAAATTCACGCAAAGATCTCCCAAAGCAATGTTCTAGTTTGTATGGAAACAGCCTTGGCCCATTCTTTTGGTCAGTGCCCAGATTTGATGTTAAAAAGTAAGAATTGGAACAGACACCGAGATGAAAACCGATGGATTAGCTTTTAAATTAGAGAGGGCCTCCTAAAAGTGGACTTTAACTTCAGGGGCCGAATTCCGAAATCCTACGTCACTAAATTTTGTGGATTTTACAAGCAAAACAATAACAAATTCAGTCACGTGATCGAGTAGATCACGGATGCGGTAATTCAACCCCAGATTTGTTCGAGATCACTTTTATCGCAGCTTTGACACAGTTGGCTACAAAACTTTTATACTGGAAGAAATTAAGAAACAGCTGCAAGACACAATATGGTCAAAACTCCATGAAACTTGTGTGTTAAAAGTGAGGCCATAAGTGGAATGGTGTGCCGAGCGGCTTATAACACAGCGCAACAG
Organism: Cheilosia vernalis; assembly: GCA_949126925.1. Taxonomy (NCBI): domain Eukaryota; kingdom Metazoa; phylum Arthropoda; class Insecta; order Diptera; family Syrphidae; genus Cheilosia; species Cheilosia vernalis. Next base: position 14,700,503 of record OX421362.1, read on the forward strand.
GTAGGTCTAGGTGTTGTTGTTGAACCAAGTGTTTCACATTTCTGTGACACAGATATACAAATCCAATGGTTATCTAATGACCACATGTGGATAAGTTCAACAGACAAGCTACTATCAAAAGGAGGATTTTTTCATTTTACTAGTAACTACTACTGCTACTTCGGTTTGGCAAAACAATTGGGTTCAAAACTCCTAACTCGAAGGACGAAATGTACGCTCTACAAAACACTCATCCTGCTAGTTCTGCTTTATGGCGCCGAGTGCTGGACGATAAGCAGGAAGGGTGAGCTGATATTGGGCTCCTTCGAAAGAAAAATTCTTCGTCGGATTTTTGGTCCTGTGCGCGAGGAGGGCGAATGGAGGAGAAGATACAACTCTATGAGCTGTACCAAGATGTGGATGTAGTCCAAAAAGCCAAAACACGTCGACTACATTGGTTCGGCCACATCGAGCGAATGGACAGCAATGCTCCAGCTAAGAGGATCTTTGAATCCCAGCCCCCAGGTTCCTTTAGGCATCGCGGATGCCAGAGCGCTTGGTCTGGCAAACTGGAAGCAGCGTGCCCGGGATCGCATAGGATGGAAGGCTGCAGTGTCTCAGGCAGAGACTCTTCACGGGTCGGGAGCCCGTTGTAAGTAACTACTAGTAGCCCGCAAGGATTCACAACCATAACTCCTCATGGACTCTGTAATCCCAACCTGTACATAGTTTTTTAGAGGCGATTCTAGCTTGAATACAAAACCTTGTAGAAAAACAAATAAAAAGCAAATATCAACTTACAGGCCAAGTCCAAATCGAAGCCATCTTGGGTGTACCGTCGACGCTTCTTGCTAACAACGTTTCGTATCATCACCGATAAAGTATTAGCCATTTTGTAAAAAATTAAAAACACGTTCTCTCTGTTCCTCTCCGTCGTGGTTGTTGTGTGTGCTGCTCCTTAGATTATTAAAAATATATACATTTACATATACAATATTGAAGATAGTTTTGTTTTCTTTTTCTAATGCTTTGCTCTCTCTCTCTCTCTGGACAGAGGACGGTGGATTTTGAGATAGTACACACAGGTGCTTCCTTTAGAGAGTAGACCTCCTCTTTCTGTATGTAGGAGGTTTTGCTTTAAATAAACAAACAAAAGTATTTGCGAGGAATTCAGGGATTATCGCGAGGAACTATTCGAAATATATTTTTTTCTTCTTCTTTTCTTGTTTTTTGTGCTCCACCACCTCCTCCTCCTCCTCCTCCTCCTCTTGTCCTGATAGCGTTACTCCTTATTGCTGATGCTACTCTATACTGTTCTCTACTTCTTCCTCTTTGCTTCGATTTGATCACAATTGTTGAGTTTTGATTGATTTTTTGTGGTTTTGGTTTATCGGTCTGTTGTTGGTGTTCTGGTTCAAATACAAAATTTATTCTTCGCTTCTTGTAGAATTGTTCAGTAATTATTGTTGAATTGAATTTAGCATTTTGGATGGAGCTCATTTGTTTTACTTACTGATGAAAACAACGACAGCAGCGACAGCAAAGACGATAACGACGACGACGACAACGATAATGACGTAAATAACGACGACGACAATGATAACGACAAAAGCAGTAGCAGTAACCACTCTGACAATATTGGCAACGGTGACATAGAAGACAGTTCGTCTGATACTAATGATACTGCTATTACAGATGATGATTCAAGAAACGATGACAATTTGGTGGACGACGCTGACAACAACACCGGAGACGACAACGATTTTGGTGGTGGTGGTGGTGGTGGCGGCAACGATAGTATTGACAAATGTTTAAACATTTATGATTATTATTCTATTTGTTTATTTTTTTTGGGGAACTCTATAGTTGCTTCAATTGTTGTTACTATCTGTTGGCGAACTTAATTGTCGATTAGCCATCGTTACTGATTTCTCGTAGATAATCGACAAATTTAAGCGATGAGTTCACAATATGTATAATATGGAGGTTTAAATAAAACTGAGCTGCTAACTACGAATAATCTGGCTGTATTCGAGTTCTTTGAATATCTGAAATGAAAAAACGAAATGATTTTGTTAAGTAAAAATGAAAATCACAGTTGGCATAGTTTATGGTTAACAACAGAAGCTCAATCGGGCTTGCTTAATTTACAATATTTAAAAAATATTGAGTGCTGCAGCATTTCCTCTACACAGACTTAAGGGGTAGCATATCCTATTTGGACAAGCGGGTTATTTTTTCGACGTTTTATTCCAGACTATTGAAAAGAGATTTTACCCAACTGCGATCTCAAAAGAGAGACTTCCCCAAAATCACTTAATTGTCTTCTAAACTCTTTCTTCTGTATCTTCTGTAAGAATTAATTTTGATTTCAACAGGGCCGATTACATTTGTATCAATAATTGTATGCAAAGTTTAGATTGGGATTCTTTTTTACCTCAATCTGAATTGTCTTCATGTTTTTTCTGCTTTTATAAATGTAATCCAAGAATTGTTTAATAAGTTTATACCTAAGAAAGCTATAAGACGGGGATCTAAAAAGCCGATATGGTTTTCTAAAGGCTTATTACGTTTGAGAAAGGATCAAACCAAATTCTCGAAGCCATTATTGTCGTCTACTGAAAGAATATAATTTCTTAAAGAAGTTTCTATATAATCAGTATTTATGGTCCGTGGAATCAAGGATCAAGAGTGATTCTAGATCTTTTTGGCAATTTTATAATGTAAAAAGGAAATCTGTTCCAACATGAATTACAATGGTAATGTGAGTAGTAATATCACTGAAATCTGTAACATGTTTGCTACTTTTTTTCAATCCAATTTTATGGTTGATACCTCTAATTATGATTTTTTGACACCTTCTTCTCAAATAATTGATATGGGATCAATATTTATATCTGAGGATGAGATTTATAATGAACTCTCTAGTTTAGATAGTAGTCTAAGCATTGGACCTGATAACATTCCTGCAAGGTTTTTAAAAGAATGTGCATGTAATCTGTCGAAACCTCTGTGTTACATTTTAAACCTATCTCTTCGAAGTGCCTGGAAATTTTCCTATATTACTCCCATTTATAAATCTGGTTCATAGCAAGCGGTTGAAAATTATAGACCGATTGCCAAATTGCAACTGATTCCTAAGATTTTTGAATCGATTGTGAAGAAAAAAGTCTATGAAGCGGTAAAAAATCATATTTCGGTCTACCAGCATGGATTTGTCCAAGGGCGATCGACTGCGACAAATTTGACTCTCTTTCTGAATTGTTGCTTAAACAACATGGAAAGCAAATGTCAAACCGATGTTGTTTTCACAGATTTCTCAAAGGCGTTCGATAGCGTTAGCCACCGAATTTTATTGAAAAAACTTTCCTTTCTAGGATTTCACTCAACACTCCTTAAATGGATAAGCAATATACTTAACTGATCGTTCTCAGTTTGTTAAAATTGGGTCTAAATTATCTTTCAAAATTAGAAACTACTCTGGTGTGCCACAGGGCAGTCATCTTGGACCCTTGCTGTTTCTACTTTCATTAATACCCACAGTGATTAATTTTTCAAAATGTTTGATGTTTGCGGATGATGTAAAAATATTCATGTCTATAAAGTCAGTTGCCGACAAAAAGATATTGATGCTTTGAACGAATGGTGCTGTATGAACGCCTTAAGCCTGAACATAAATAAATGCTCAATTATGTCCTTTTCAAGGTCCGCTATGCCGATATTGTTTGAATATAAAATGGCTGATGTTGTAACAAATAAAGTCGTAAGCCAAAAAGATTTGGGAGTCATTTTTGATTCCCATCTTTCTTTCAACATACATATTGATTATGTTATTTCTAGAGCCAACGCTATGTCTGGCTTTGTATTTAGGAACTCTCGTGAATTTCGAGATCCTTATACATTAAAATCCCTATTCGTAGCTTTAGTTCGTCCAATTTTGGAATATTGTTGTGTCGTATGGTCTCCTCTTTTCAAAAAAGATTTGATACGTATCGAAAAAATTCAAAAACGGTTTACCAAGTATGCGCTTCGAAATTTGAATTGGTCTGATTCCATGCCATCTTATAATAGTAGATGCTTGTTGATTGGTTTAAAGACTCTATGTTGTAGAAGAACTTACTACTCTATAACATTCGCAAGAGATGTCATAACGGGACATATTGACTGTCCCCCTCTTCTAGCTTTATTTGGTATTTAATTTATGCACCTTCTAGAACCTTAAGACCTAGGAGTAATGGTTTTTTATATGTTTCTCGACATGCAACAAACTATGATCGAAATGAGCCTATTACTAATGCGTGTGTCAATTTTAATAAATATGCAAATGTTATCGATCTTGATCAAAATATATCTGTTTTTAAATCCACTGTTATGGAAAACATAATCTAAAGCTATGTATGTATTAATGTATATGTATTTTATGTCGTAAATTATTATATGTATTAGTTTATAAGGAATATGTAGCTAATTAGTCTAAGAAAGTTGTAATACTTATAGACCCAAACAAATAAATAAAATTAACTAGTGGCCGATCTGAAAGCCTTAACCTCGAACTGAGTCACTAATTTTCGAGTTGTATTAGACGACAAAAATGATTCATTGTCTGGGCCATGTGCACCTAGTTACCAATTGCACAAGTAACTTGCAAAAAAGAAAAAAACAAATGGCTATTAATTATAGTTGGGTATATAAATAAATACATCCCCCAATAAAACCGAATGTTATCTTAAACTTGTTCCACTCACATCTTACAAACCTATCACTGTTATCACTAACAAAAATAATAAATGACGGATCAAAAACCGATAACAAAATCATTTAATATCGATCGTATAAACAATAAAAAGTTGTCCATGCGCGCAATTATATATATAGGTGACTTCATGTCTATCAGAGAAATACACACACGGCGTCAATACGTGCATTTTTTTTTGGAAAATCTCTTAAACACCTAGGTATCTCATCATCGATCAAATGAAAAAAAAAAAACTCAAATGCACTGTTTCTAAGCGAGCGCACACACTCCCCCCTGCAAAGGTATAACGACCGTCGATTTCAAGGCCACTCCAAATGTGCTAAGTATTCTCATTAATCATTTGTTCTCCATTTCACCCAACAGTCGAAGCCCGCTCTACCCGTCACCGCCCCCTCGCACTGCATTTTATTATTATTATTTTTTTTTTTTCTTTATTGATATTGGTTTCGATTGGTATCTCTTTTTACCAATACTATCAGCTGAGCAACAAAAAAAATGTATTCCGCATGCAATCTTCACATACAGATAGCAAAATTTAATTAATTGATTTCAAACACAAAGAACACCAACAGCTCCTTAACCGATTCCAAACAGCAAAAAATGTGAAATTATTCTAATTTCAAATTATTCATTAATTGCTATTACATTCGCCGCCGGCTGATTACCAAAGCCCTCCTCTCTCCTCATAAGTGAATTTCAACTCCTTCCGCCCACGCTCTGTTCTCCCCTGTTCAACCCTGCCGGTGACGGTGAGATAAGCGCGCGCACAGAACACAGAAGTCGCTGAACACACTGCGTCTTCTTACAGACATAACTTAATAGTTATACAAAAAAAAAAAAAAAAATTATAATAACAAAGAATAAAAGAATTAATGCCATTATGTAAGTAATTCAAGGTTTCGACGAGAGTTCTGTCACGTTTTCTAACGTTTCGTCACCCCTGACGACAGCAGCAGTCTCAACGCAAGCGGCAGTTCGCTACAGCGACATCGGCATTCCACCGACAGTGTGTACATTCAAGTGCGGGAGAAAATACTAACGAATTCGTTGCAATTTTCATCGGCCAGCGCCAGGCAGTAATCTGTTGAATCATTCGTCGGCTTCGTGATTTACGCTCTTTCGAGGAGCGTTCACTTCTGAACAGATGCTGAACTACTTTCCTTGTCGAGGAAATGTATATTCAAACTGAACGATTAATGTCGAGTGCTAGGTACGAGTATACAGGGATAGAATTAGCGTAGAAAATCAGAAACGATGCAGTTTTGAGGTTTTGAGTTCATTTTGTCGTGGATAAAAAACAAAAACCCGGGAATGGTTCAATAATCAAATTTTACTTAAATATTTTGATACCTCAACCGATGAAAAAATTGATGAAATGAGTTGTTTTAAGGCTTCGATCTCAGCAAAGCAAAGTAAAGTCGGATCTTCAGCACGAAATTACAACAACTACTTGACACTTCGAGGACTCACAGTATTTGTTGTAAATGCGTTATAAAAATCCTACTTTACTTTGCTTTGCTGAGAACGAAGCTCAAGAAAACACGCCTATTAACAAAGATCATTCTCGGATTTCTAGACATTCCTCACAGCTGCATACACTTGACTTAGCTAATTTAGTTGTTTTTTTTTTTTTTTTTTGTAAAAGGAGCAGAATTACATCGACCCTTATGCTACGTTTCTACCCCGGACACTAATCGCGATATTTAGGGCAAGAGATTATAAATTAATCCAGAGGTGTGTCCACCAAAAAAAATAATTTGACGTTTCTCCAGATGTTGTCAACTACTGCCAAATCGAACAACCCAAAGATTAAATTGATAAAACATGAGTTCCAAAAATCTTATAATTTAATTCTTAAAAAATAAAATGAAAGGTTTGATTGTTGCATTTCTGGAAGTCGCTATATTACAGAAATAAATTCGGATTTTTTTTTAACACTTTATCAAATTTCGAATCCCGCAAAAACCCAAATTCCAACTCAGGGTTTTTTCACTGCGCCACCTCTCGCGAACGTCTGACAAACATCCGAGAGTATAAATGTCTTGAAAGAACTTCTCAATTAGCCGTTTGGAATCGGCATAAAATTTTAGATCCCTTCCATTCGTTCCTAAAATAAAATCTCACACAAAACGAATGGTTGCGAGAAGCTAGGCCTAGGGTCCCTATAGACCTGTTGCGCCAAAAATTATTTATATATCAAATACAGCTTGCTTGGTATTTTTGACATTCCGGGCTGTGGAGTGTGTTCACAAGCCGGACTCTACATGTAAATCTGGTCAGTTAAGGAGATTAATTCTAAATCTCCTTTTTATGAGATTAACTTTTGTATGATAAATCCTGATATTTACCTATGCGGGGTTTACGAAAATAAATCTCGCAGATAATCTACGGTGGAAACATAGCACTAGATTACTAGCGGTATGTGAAACTGCATAAAAAGAAAATTTATACATATTTCACCATTTTCTGAACTTCCCTTTATCGCAAAATGAGATAGATAGAGAACTTCTGGTTGTTAGAAATTGAAAATCTTCAAAATGCAGGGCCGGCATTCTGTAAGGTGAAAACGTTTAAACGTTTTCGTGCACACGAACAGTTTGCTTCATGTAACATCAAAAACAAAAGAAATTCTCGTGGGCCCCAAAAAAAACGAATGAACACATTTTCTTTGACGTTTTCGCTTTTCTTGCTTCATGTAACCTTAACACGAACCGATTCTATCGTCTCCACGAAAGAAAACAAACGACAGCTATTTGGTTGACGTTTATCACCCTATTTATTCTCTTTGAGTTTGGTGATTTTAACTTTTAAGATTGTGCTGAATATTTTACTAGAAATGCTAACAAACTGTTTTTTGTTGACCAGCGAAAGCGACGAAAGTGAAATGGAAAAAAAAAAATCTGCGGGATTGTTCGATTACCTGACAAAAGGTTGGTTTATTTAAATTTGGTTCTTAGTTAGAAATTAATTTTTTTCTTTTAGTTTTATTAAACGTTTTAGGTTAAACATAGCTGAATTTCATTTGCATACAGGTACACGAAATACATACGTGCCTCCTATTTTAAAGCTTTCCTCAACGTCAAAACAAACCTGACAAACTATAATTTTATTGTCACACAGTTTCTCAAACCTAAACGAATGTGAACAAAAAAACGTTAGCAGTTACATGAAACAGATTTTCGCTTTCGTGTGATTTATTTCGTTTTTTGAAACGCGAAAATGGTTTTCGTTTCGTTATTTACAGAATCCCACCCCAGACAAATCTGTACTTATTGCAACGCTGGCTAGAGCTCTAGCGGGCGTTCCTCTACCTGAAACCCAAGGAACGCAGCCAGTGGAATAAACTGTCAACAATGCCAAGTCATCTCAATGTGTTGCTGTTAAGAAATTGACTTTCTCTGAAAACAAAACGACGCAATACTTCGATTGAAGGTTTATGCATCGCAAAATAATTTTATTTTAAAGAAAGGCAAGTACGAAATTGTAAACTGTTAGATATGACGCGTTTGACAAATCTGTTCCAATTCGAGCAATCAATTTAAATTTCCTTAACGATAAAACCGAGCTTAATCGTGTTTTGAGTTATTTGCATTGAATGGTTACTGTGGTAACACTGGTAACAGGACACTACTACATTTTTTAGTTGTCAAAGATCTGTCACTTATAAACCATGCGAAAAAGTTTTTTCGTACTGAAAAATTAATAAATTATTTTTCCAGAAAATCTGAAAATTATTTGTTTATTTTTGTTTAATAATCTAACTTTATAATTCATAAGCAACATTTTAAGATCAAGATTGAGTTCAACAATCAGGTTTCGTTTTACGTACCTATGGCTATAACTAGGGCCTTAGTTCCAAAAGGATTGAAGAAATGTGTAAATCGAACACGAATTGACGGTTGTGTTTCTCTAATCGCAACAATTACATCGAGTTCGTTGTCGCCCTCTGACTTTTAAAACGGTTAATAAAAATAGATGTACCTACCTATAGGCTGGTACCTACCTGTCTACCTATGCCCTAACCTAAACAAACAATATTCCTCCACAATGTCTAGCATGTCAGATCCATTTATATCATTATCGCTAACAAATTGATTACAAAATCACGAAAAACCTCACAATGAATGTATAGGTATACCTACAGTTTAAAAGTTCCCACATTCACAATACGGTATAATACATTTTTATGCACATTCTCCCCTCGCACCTTCACTAGTCGTAGTCATTGATTTTGATCAGCATCAACATTCGCGTTGTTCAGTTGGTTCAAATAAGACAGAAAAAGTTCGCAAATATGCAAAAAAAAATCGACAAATCACAAACGAAAAACGAAAGCCGGTGACTTTAGGTTTCGAGCAAAAAAAAAAAAATGCTATCTAGAACGAAAATACCGACTAGGTACCTACCTACAATTATTATTTTTCTCTTGTTTTTTTCAAACACAAACTGTGCTGTCACTTGTCGTTGTCAGTGTCAAATTGTTTGCTCTTTTCGATTTCCCTGTATTATTACAATTCTTTCATTCTTGCTCTCTTCGTATTCTTGTATCATTCTTCTTGAACATATGTTTTTTGTCGAGTTTTCCCTTTGGAGAGAATTTGCGTTTTTCATCAACGCCAACTATATTCTATCTGTCCTGTTCTATTGCTATATAAAATTAAAAACTAAACATATATTGCAAGTAAGCACATGTAATTATGACATGGTTGTGTGTTCTTGTCTGCTGGTACACATTCAGTTCACAGCTTGACGCAAGCACACAGCAGCAGCACTCCACAGTCCACACATTCTTTTTATTTATTTAGTTTTATAACCAATATGTGAATATGGACGATGGACCATTGTATACTTTTGATTTCTGTTTTGGTCCATTTCAAGATGGATAAGGGTGGGGGGAAGGGTGCATCGAAGACCGAACCGAGAACCGATACGATATCCGAGCGAAACCAACCATTTACCTACCTATGTCTACCTTAAATAGGTACCTACACAAATAAAATGGTAAATCTTTTTTGGAAATGCAATTTTATCCATTCCATAAATTTTGCTAGATAATACCTATAATGAAACGAAGAGATTATACCTATATAGAGCTGTCTCTTTTTTTCGACTATGCGTTCACGTTTACCTACCCATTATTGCTTTTGTCTTGCTGAATTAGTAACCAGTCCGCAGTAGGTACAATAACATAAGTACCTACCAAGGTACCTACGTACAATTGTTCGAAAGAATTTTTATACTAAGGGGTGAAGCTTCTATTGCGGTTTTTGGTAGGGACATCCTAAATGAAAGGTAAGTGACGGCTAAATTAAACATTTCAGGCCAAATGTCCAACATTTCGCCATAATATTTCCCAACATTCCCAAATGTTGAATTTCAGCGAAATGTTGAATTTCGTCGCTGCATTTGTAAGTTTGTCAAATCGAACAAACCTCTTTACAAATTTCGCACGTCATTTATTAGCTTTTACAACTACTACCCACGCTCTACTTGACACTTCGAAACTAATATATTTAATATGTCTGAATTACCATTTAAATTCATTTTTAAAATTATATAGCTAAAAAACAATTTCTTTAGATTCAACCACTTCTGACTTCTAAACAGAAAAAAAGTAATCAATTCGACACTAGCTGTCATTTGAAATGTTGAAGTTTCAGTGGGAACGGCAAACTGAATTTCGAAATTTTTTTTTCCGAAAACGAAAACGACTTCCAATCGTTGGGTTGCTAAAATAAACACACCTTTTGCAATATTAAGCAAATTCAGCAAAATGGCTGAACGAACAAATGTCACAACTCACGATTTAATCATTTTCCACCTGTGAATGCATCGACGAGTTTTCGACTCGGTTTTCGGGTCGGTGTGAAAAGGCTATTTAGGGCTATCGCAAATAAGTTCCGATGGAAATGTTTCCCTTGTCAGCAATGTAAATAAGATTGCTGAATAGGAAGCATTCCGGGGGAAATATCATATTATTCAGCACGCATTTACCACAACTACTGTGAGTTATCGAAATGTCTAGTCTAGATCGTAGTTGTTGTAATTGCGAGCTGAAAATCCTATTTTACTTTGCTTTGATGAGATCGAAGCTTACAAAAAATATAGGCCTAATATTTAAGGTGAGGGTTAAAAATGAAGAGGTATGAGTAAGCCCATGTCAACAATTTGACAACCCCACTCAACTTTACCTAACCTAATCAAATGTCGATAAATTTTAATTTTGTGAAAGTTACCATTGATAGATGATACCTAAACATTAAACGTACCTATTTAAGTCGAATGGGTAAGAAATGTTGAACGATTGACCAAATTATGAAGAAAAACAAATTGTCCATAAGATGTATCAAAAAATATTTGGCTAGTCCAAGGCCCAAAGCTACCGACACCTTCAACAAACTCAGCGCACATTCAACAAAACAAACTTACCCTATACCTGTATCTTAAGACACTATACATATTTTTGCGTGTGAGGCTGAGGATAGGTGCCCACAAAGGTGAAAAACAAATCTGTTCCCAAGGTAGCTTTGACTAGTGTCTCAAAGGAAGAGAAGCTTTACAACAGGCAATCTACTATTCATAAGTTTAACGCTTATAAAGTAACCAAACTTAAATACAGTAAAAAATTCTGAGGAATGTAATCAAAAATGCCTTAAAAAGGTGTCCGACTGGCGGTCATGAAAACGACGACTTAATACACTCGCAACACAAATTCACACCTAGAGAACATGTGAACCATCCAAAATATCATTTCTCTCCCTTTTTGGAGTGCAAATGATGGATACAATGGAAGACTTTTTCGGATAAAATCATACACTAAGCATCATTCCTTTAGGTGTAATAAAAAACTAAAACCTAGCTTCTCACGTTGACATAGCGAATAGGTAGATATGCATTTTTATTCTGTTGAAATTATACACAATAGAGTTATAGGTGTAGAACTGCCCTTGATCAGATATGCTTTTTTACCTTTATTCGAAGCCTATTTCTGGACAATGATTAGCTGACGATGTCCCCTTTAAGGCTCAAAAACGTTCCGATCAACAATTGTCCAATAAACAAATGCCTACCGGTTGACGCATTCATTTCATTCTAGTTAAATTTTAGTTTTAATTTTTGTCATTTAGACCCTCCATTAACCCTTCTATGAAGTTAGAACACATTAAGGTCCTACATGAATGACTAAGAAGAAGCAAGACTAAAAAAAAGGGTTAGCTGTATATCAATAAGGCAAACCCTGCCAATATCTGCTACAAGGTCATTTGACAGATAAAATAACATAACCTCATCCCTCGTCCCATCAAATAACTGCCTAAGTAGAGGTATCTACACCAGTGTAAACGAAAGAAAAAAAAAGGTCAATGACCTTGAGATTTTCACATAGTAGAATGCTTCCAACCTTTGAGTCAAACCATTCGGAGACCCATTTAAGGGATAATTTGCCAATAATTTGCCTGTCAAAAATAAGTATGTAACCCCATTTGACAATGAGACTCCATTCTCCTTAGTGTCACATACAAAAGCTTCAAGACATAGAGTTCAGCCCCCAAGATGTTGGCCCGATATTAGACAAGGCCGAGTGAAGGTATGTCGTATGTACAGTATTGAACACATTTTAACGATCCACTAAAGTACACCAAACTACAGCTAACGTCTTCCCCAACAAAACACTGTTAATGGCTTTAAATAGTTTCAGCAAACATAGCTTATTGGATTTTTACTTGATTAGCATCGAGTGGAAATCTTCACAGTACCTACCTACTTTTGCCAATCGTTTCTTACTCCTACACACTACGAGTGCAATGGACTTTTGACAGATCACAAATTACCTGCATTGCCAATTAGCAAATAGGCACCGTCGAATTAGTGTTGCAAATTTAATTAAACCACAGCAGTTCAAGAAAAAAATTCGATCAGATTTAAAAAAATTTCTGAACAAAAAAAAAGATGGTCTCCCCGAGGTGTCATCGTTCACCTCAGACTGTGTGGTATGTATGAATATAGCCAAAGAACATGAAACACGATGTGTGAGGGAGATAGTCACAACGAATATTGAAATCAAAGAGGAAATAGGAAATTTTCGCCTGGATACACGGATTTTTTTTTTCTTCTTATCCCCTTCTTCTTTAAAGATTCACACACTTAACACAGAATTGGAAAATCTCTACCATGTGCCCCAACTTTTAACTAATTACCCGACATCTTTGGGGAAATATGTATAAAATAAATAACAATATCCCATACAACTGACACGATGGTACAGTAAAAATTATAAGAAATTACATACCATTTCTGATGGTCGCTGTCCTCCTAGTTGGTGTTGCTGTTGCTTGCTGCCGAATCCCAATTTGTAAGAAAAAAAAAAACTGAAGATCTGGCGGCTGTCGCTCTTTCTCTTCACTCTTCCTATATAATATTCTATATCACATCAGTTTTTTTTTTCGTATTCACATTTGAATTCTGATTTTTTCACACACTCTACACACAATTTGTAACTTTTTTCTTCAATTATTTTTGTTCCCTTTGCACATTGAACAAAAAAGAATTGGAAAAAAGAAACATTAATAAATTGCACGGCCACAGAACATTATAAAGAAACAACGAACGAAAGAAAAAGTTCTCTTCACCATTCGTTATAGCAGCGCACACACGATTTTCCTATAAAAATAGCCATCTCTGTCTGGCCCACACTTAATAATTAAGCAATGACATATCGTTGTACCCACTCTTTGATCGAAATGTCAAAGTCTCTACACAGTATGCGAATGTGTACGTTGGATGGTTGTTGCCTGTATTACGTTACTTATTTTACTACATTTTTTTTTTCTTTTTGTTTTCCTTTTTTTCACTTTGGGTATTTGCCCTCTGTCCGCACGTACTCCCTGGCAATTATTTTGCTTTCGAAACGCTCATTTCACATTGGCACAACAATTTCTCTACACATCGGCAAGATGATAACTGATTTTCTCCATAATTCTTTTTGACAGCCACTCACGATTTAAATGCTGTTACTTGGAGCACACACAATATAACGACCCACCGCAACCGCAACTTCATCCATTTTCCTGGAGCAGAAGCGAATCGTGGAGACACACCAAAGGAGGCAATAAGAAAAAAAAACACCAACTTATATGTATGCGTATTTATTGGAGACTTTTTTTCATGTGATTAGCGTTCTCTTTTTGTCGTTCTTTGTGAGTTGCACGTTTACGAGTATGTTCCTCTCGGTCTCTCTTTAAACACAGCTCTCTGCGCTACTGAATCTCACCGACCGACCGTCTTGTTCACTTCTTTGTAGGCTATTCCATTTTATGAACAAATCTCTTGGTTTTTTTGTCTCCGATTTTCAGCACACACACTGAGCCTAATCGAGTTTTCTAATGAGCACATGACATTTCGCGTTGGATGCGCGGAAACGTTATTAGCTTAGTTAAACTATTTAGTCGATGAATATTTGATTTATCCCATGGGTAGAATAAAAAGCACTTCAACTACTGCGAACACTCTACACGAATGGCGTCCATCATTTCGAATTCGATTCGAATGGCTATGGCCTATGGCAATTGGCAAAGCGCAGAGATCTCGGGTGTATACTCATACACACATATTTTGGTTGATGGCTTGGTCGGAGTTGCTGTGCTGCCTTTGCGCTGTGGAGTAAAATTCTGTGTGTTCGGTTGGAAACGAACTAAATTGAACATAGTCTGGCTTCACTTGCAAAAGGGAAAAAGGTTGCAATCTTTTTTTATTAATCCAATACAAAGTAGTGGAAATAATGTACAGTGATGCCACCACTAATTTTATACAGTCGGATAGATTAATCGAACGCGAACCTGATACAAACGTCACTTGCTCTTTTTTTATGTTGAACTTAAACCCTTGACACTTTTTAACGCGTTTTCCATTCACTGGCTAAATTTTATATTAAAACATTCAAACCGCACGAATATCAGCACAAAAAAGGAGCGAATGACGTTTTTATCGTTTTAAGTTTGATTGGGCACACCAAATCTGAAATCTGAGGGAAAATCTGAGGAAGCCCATTTGAATACCACAATGATTAAACTCCACCAGTTGTCAAACTCAAAGGCACTTTTATTGGTACATCTGATCTGAAGCAACTGAGGAAAAAAAATCAATTTTCTCAAAAGTGCCCTGAAATCGGAAAAAGATTGTTTTTTTTTTGTATTAAACGAACATAGTGACCTAGAGCAAAAAAAGTGCTCTGAGAATGCCCAATCGAATACCACATATGTTGACACTTGACAGTTCGCAAATGGGGTTGACATATTAGGCCTGTTCCCTTACTTTTGTAGTAAGAATGGAAAAGACAATTAAAATGGCAGTGGTGGGGATAAATTCTCTCACAGAGAGAGACACTTACGAAAAAGTTAGGGAACGCTTTTGTAGTAATCTATGAAAAATGACAGATAAATAATTCCATAAATTGCAGTAGTAAAGAATATTTGGGGAGAACATTCAATATTTATTTTGCCACCTGTTGATACAATTTTAATAGAACGCAAGAAATCAAAACAAATTCAATCGAATGTCAAATATGACAAGAAATTTTAAATCAGCTGTTAATTGTTTGGTGACTGACAGCCCTTCAAATTTCTTACACCAAGAAATTTGTTGAGTAAAAATTCGTAAGATTCTCAGTGGAGGGGTAATATCTTGCTCTCTCGACGACGCTCTCTTTTACGAATTATTCGAGTTAAGGAACGGCATTGAGTAAAAATTCGTAATAATTCGTAAAAATTCGTAAGATTTAAAAGTAAAGGAACAGACCTGTTATGTAACGTTAAATTACAGACCAATCTAGATTCTTCCTTCGGGGCTGCTTCAGGGTAGGTACCTACATCTATTCGAAACCATAACTATTGCAAAGATTTTAGTTTTTAGATAAATACATTTGACAAAAGCAATATTTATTTCTGTTCCTCTATATAAGACAGCTAGTATTAAAGTAGGTATCTATTGCAAGATGTATATTTTGTATCAAACAATAAATTGTCTAAACAAAGTAGTAGATCAGCAATAGTAGGTATTCCAATTCGAGATTTCGACTCGTAGAAATATTTTTTTTTTAACAGGATCTATACCTACACCATAGACAATACAGTATTGTAGTCTATGTTCTATGATCCACACGATAACAACTAGATAGAACCCTGAAGAGAAAACAAGACACTGAAGAAAAAAGGTGTAAGTATTGGAGAACTCAGGACATCCTAACGGGCCTGAGGTCTAATATAGATTATTTGTGGTTTATGTCAGTTTATAATTGAAATGATACAAAATGTGTTTTTATTATTAGATTTGAAATAGTCCTTTAAATGCAACTGTTACAATGTTATCGTTCCCTACATTAAAGTACCAATTGATGATTTAATCAAGTTCTATGCGATTTTCTGTGAACGTATTTGAGGTATGCTTCTTGGAATCTTTTAATCGTTCAAGTGATTTCACCATATCCTCCATGGATATTGCAAGTATATCATTAGATGTCGATGCATGAGCTTCTTCAATTGTTGCAGACGTGTTGTTTTCATCATGATTCTTGCGCATGAATTCACGCATTCTATAAACGGACGCATTGCGGCACATCTCACGCAAATCTGATCCAGAAAAATCCTTTGTCAGTTTTGCGAGGAGGTTGTAATCCACGGAATCACTTATATTTTCAGAATCGAGAATAAGTTTTAAAATCTGCAGTCGCTGCGCTTGGTCTGGTAGACCAATATGGAATTGGGCAGGCATACGACGAATAATAGCCCTATCGAGATCTTGTGGGCGATTGGTTGCACCCATTACAATGACAGTCGAACCAGTTCGTGTACTTAATCCATCCCAGAGCATCATAAACTGCGTTTTCATCATGGCAGTTGCTTCGTGGTCCTGCGAATTGCGACTGCGAAGAAATGAATCAATTTCATCGATGAATATAATACATGGCTGTAGTTTGGCGGCTAGTGAAAATACAGCTGAAGCTAGTTTTTGTGATTCACCGTACCTGAAACATAAATGACAGGATAAACTTTTATATTCGATAGTGAGTTATATTGAAAGTATGAAGACAAATACATATAGTAAAAAATACTGCAAAGTAAACGTTGACATTCTGGTTATCTCAAAGTTCCGTTTTGCCACCGCAAAATAATTGACTCTGTTAACGTGTCCCCCACAATACTTCATTTGGCTCGGGTCGTCTCGTCCCATCGCCCATATGCCATATATGAAAGCATACATTAACTTAACTTCACAGCACGCAGCGACTCTACAGTCGTCTACACGAACAGCGATTATCATATAAAACGGGGAATCCCCGGCGCACCCTTTATTTTGTTTACTTATAAAATACCCAATGACCTTTACTTTAAATATATTATAACGAAAACTTACCACTTGTCTGTGAGAATAGCAACATCCAAATTGATGAAACGCATACCAGCTTCTTTAGCTGTTGCCTTTGCAATCAAAGTTTTTCCACAGCCAGGTGGACCATGTAAAAGAACTCCTTTTGGAGCCTCCCACAGTTTCGATTGACTGAATAATTTGCGGTGTCTTACTGGCAAAACAACTGACTCTCTTAGCTCTTGGATAACACTGTCCAAGCCTGCGATGTCTTCCCAGCTAATTGGAATATCTTCAGGCACCACCAAATGGGATGCAATCATTAGCTCATAGTCGTTGAGATTCTGCGTGTTTAATTGGAACCCATTGCCTTCAGCGAGCCTAGAAAGAATTTGCAAATACTGAGGATGTTAATAGCTATTCATCAATTTTACCTTTTCAATTGAATCTCGGCTCGTGTTTTTGCTTTTCTTTTGTTCTTGCTAGTTGGGTCCAACTGTTTCATCATCCATTTGACGGAATAAAATGTAACAATGGATGCAAGTGAAACCCGGAGGATGAGTTGAAGAATATCATTGCGATTAAGTTGAGAGTTACCAAAATTAAAGTTGTTCATGTTTTCACTGACGCTAGAAAACTTTGCAAACAATTTAATGAAAACCCGTGAGCCAACTGTTGTCTTTTTTAGGTACCTACCCAATTCCCAATCCTGTCGCTGTTTCTTTTACTGCATCCTTCCGCTTTCCACAATAAGCGCAATAGAAAAGATTACAAAAAAAACTTTTAAGAAGTTTGTTTGATTTGAGATTAATAAATTACGGACAAGTTCCATTTAATTAAAGACAAGAGTGCTTTCAAAACAATATTTATTCCAAATACTATTTTATAATAGATTTTAAGAGTAGATTTGTATTTTCCAGCATTTATTCGAATGTTGCATTCATTTTTCCCATATTTTGCTATCTACCCAGGTAATTGACATTTTTCCATTTTAATTTTGGTTGCAAAAAAAATAAATTTTGGAGAAGAGTTTACTTTCGTAGAATAAACTGAACATACCCAGCACTTGTCATGATTTTTGACAGTAGTGCCTTTTTTATGGTTGCTAAAACATGTGAAGTTAAAGTGAAGGTAAAATAGGAATAATCTAAAATAACTTCATTAAAATTCGGAAAAGCTGCCAACTTTGCCACTAAGGGCACAAATACACTATACTTTCTACAAAAATGAACAACTTTAGTCTTGGTACCTCGCAATTGAGCCGCAATGAGATCCTTCAATTGGTCATCCGTGTGTCGCTTGCATCCGTTGTAACCTTCTATTCGGTCAAGTGGATGATGAACCAATTGGACCCCACTAGCAAGAACAAAAGAAAAGCCAAAGTGCGCGCTGAAGAGCAATTAAAAAGGTAAGCGTTATAAATCATTAACCTTTTTGTGGTAAAATATGTTTAATCGTTATAGACTTGGCGAGGGAGATGGTTTTAAGATCAACACTCAAAACCTCAGTGATTATGAACTAATGATTGCGTCACACTTGGTGGTGCCCGACGATATTCCAGTAAGCTGGAAGGACATTGCCGGACTGGACAATGTCATTCAAGAATTGAGGGAGTCAGTTGTACTACCAGTCAGACACAGGGACCTGTTTAACAAGTCCAAGTTGTGGGAAGCCCCAAAGGGAGTTCTATTACATGGGCCACCTGGATGTGGAAAAACGCTCATTGCAAAGGCGACTGCCAAGGAAGCTGGCATGAGGTTCATTAACCTGGATGTTGCTATTCTCACCGATAAATGGTAAGAGGAAGGGGGTGGGAGTGTGGCATTATATCTATATTTTTTTTTAAATATTCCTGTATTGGATTAAAACATCGTGTTTTCAGCTGAGTTGACTTTTTTTACAGTGACAGAGTTTAGGCAAAGACTTTTTGATGAAAATAAAATTCGCATTCCGAACACTAATCCAAATCTTTTTCAGGTACGGTGAGTCACAGAAGCTCGCATCAGCCGTGTTCTCGCTCGCCATCAAATTGCAGCCTTGCATCATTTTCATCGATGAAATTGATTCATTCCTGCGCAGTCGCAGCTCTAACGATCATGAAGCCACTGCAATGATGAAAACTCAGTTCATGATGCTCTGGGATGGCTTAAGTACACAGGCTGGCTCAACTGTTATCGTCATGGGTGCCACAAATCGTCCGCAAGATCTCGATAAGGCGATTATTCGTCGTATGCCTGCTCAGTTTCATATTGGTCTTCCAACAGACCAACAACGTCTGCAAATCTTAAAACTTGTACTCGATTCCGAAAACATTAGCGATTCTGTCGACTACAATCGTCTCGCCAAACTAACAAACGGCTTTTCAGGCTCCGATCTGCGAGAGATGTGCCGCAACGCCTCCGTCTATAGAATGCGGCAGTTCATGCGCTCAAATGAGGACGCTCTTAACGCAGGCACAACAACGCAAGACTTGCAATCATCAACACCCAATGAAATGCTTGCGATATCAATGGAAGACATGATGAAGTCTTATGACAAGTTAAAAGAATCCAAAATGCACACGGGGAGTCTCTTTACAGACAACCGCATTGAGCTTGATTAGTTTCGAATAACACACGCGACTAAAAAGAAGTATTTACAAAAACGACACATAAATAAAAGATCATCTTTAAAAGATGTGATGTAGCATTCATTCAACCCCCTCGCCACCAATCCTGTAGAAATAGATCAATGCTCAATACAATACAGCAATAGCACAAACTTTGCGTTAGTTATCGGCAAACACCGTACATTTGACACCGGGAACTGTTTTATACGTTTTTAAGTTATTATTAACGGAAATTACTGCCGTGCATGTTTTTAGGAAGCCCTACGGCAGTACTTTCCATTAACCAAATATTATATTGTTGAACAATTTCCTGCATACATAATATAGACGTTTTCGCTGTTGAAATAAAAAAAAAATGGTTTGATCTTATAGTTGATAGATGACTAGATGTTTTGTTTTTGTTTAGATTTTTAAGTTCTGGAGGTTTTTTTTTAGATTTATTCCACGAATTATTAATAAAAATAAGAAAGCTAAAGTGCTTTAGTAAAATCCGGTAATTTGTTGTTATTTATATTTTTGTATGCAGAAATGGTAACTCAAAAGGGAAGAGGTTAAGGTAACCTGCTGGAATAAATCGATGAATCAGATATGAAAGTACAGAAAAATACCTTACGAGGCAAAGTCGCAAAATTTGTTCGGAAACGTGTCTGCGAAGGAGTTATCTGAAAGCTCTCCTTAGAGACAGATGATCGCATTTGCAGTGTTATTCTTCTATCTGATCTCTGGGCTACTGTTGCGCTCGGCAATATGTCGCCAGTTGAGTAATCTCGGGACGATGCCCGCTATCATAAACAAACGAGCTTGTTGTGATAGCCCAGCATTGTTTCCCAACCAATGCTGATGGCACTCAAGAAGCATCGTAGCCATTTGGGGTTGGTTGGGCAACATTGCAGTTTTTTTTGGGATTGCTCAGCATTATTTCCAACGACAGCATGCGGATTGGGCAAAATGACCCTGAAGCTCCAAACAGACCGAAATGTAAGCGACGAGTCGGTTTTTGAAGCTTAAACGAGTCGGTCGTTTTTCTATATACCTATAGCTTGTAATCTATGTAACACTAGTGTCGTTGTCTGAATTATCTAAATCTCTGAGCGTATTATGAATGTGTCGATGTTGTTTCGCCCCACCATTGCCAAATTGAATTACTAAAGTCCACTGATTGACGATGCAATACAACACTACACTTACAGAAAATGATTCAAAAGCCGCCCGTACGTTGTTTATTGTTCGATACGTGCTCGCATATCGCACTTTTGTTAGTTTTGAATTTCTTTCTGTACAAGTAAAAACTTTCTGGGCTGAACAGAACAGTTCTTGCCACTCCCGAGCGGGACCATTTGCATTTCAAATGTTGTGATTATATTATTCGAAAAGTTTGTTTATGATAAGGTTGTCTCTAATTTTTTCGATTATCGGTGTAGAGTTGCGTATATTTAGAGTGGCATGTATTGCGGATAGGCTGTCACTGCAAATAGTTTTGTTGCATGGTGTACTGCAAGCGCTTCGGCAGTGAATATGGAATAAAATTGAGGAACTATTCCCTTTGTGAGCAATTACTGTATGTATCTACAACCGCAAAAGCTGTACATCATTCTGTCTTTGATGCATCGGTGAATAGAAGAGTCCAATTTGCATCCACGAATTTCTGAGTAAGATCCTTAAAAACTGAGTTGTATATTTGGTTGTTTGTAGTTGTTTTATGATAGTTGTGAAGGTGGGTTATAATAGAGGATTCATCAAGTAACCATTGTGGACATCTGGGTGCCTTGTGCGTTTGAATATTGATTGGAATGTCAGACAGCCACGGGGAATGCAGTGCATTATAGTTTGCCGATGACCTTCGGGGCACTGTTCTCCGGGACAACACCCTTTTGGAGTCCAATATGATAGGAGATTCTCTAGACACTATGATTTTCGGGAGGAGGAGGGCTGTGAGATATTCAAGTCTTTCTTCGACTGAGAGCAACCCAGCTTCTATTTGCATAGACACAATCGGAGTCGTCCTGTACGCTTTAAGAGCCATCCGAATGGCGGAGTGGTACTGTGGTTTGAAAAGCTGGAGCGAGGCAGACTTAAGATTATGTGGGTTCCTGGACATGCCGGTATCACAGGAAACGAACAAGCCGACAAAGCTGCTAAAGCCGCAACACCAGAACCACTGATCACCTTCTACACACACAACAAAACTGAACTCCAAAAACATATAAAAACATCGTGGTACAACAAAAGACGGGATATGTGGAAAGAGCACACCCACCACTACTCTATAATTAACCCTCGGGCAGAAATGGCATTATACCCTACAAGCTGCTCACGAGTGTCGGTAAAATGTTTTCTTCGACTTCGCATGGGCCACACAAGCCTCACTCACGGTCATCTGCTAGCCAAAAGTGATCCTCCAACCTGCCATCTTTGCCATAACAACTCCGTCCTCTCCAACAAACAAATGCCAGAAGATCAACGATACAGTTAAAAACTTCTCCACCACTCCACTTATCAAAATGTTACAAACTCCCACAGAAACCAATATAAAAAAAGTATATAAAATATTAGAAACACTAAAACATCAACAAATATACCTATTTAAAAACTAACCTACTTTTTTCAACTAGCCGATAGCCCTGGTAGCTTGTGCTATAAGCTATATTGTCGTTTATTGTTATAGTAATTAAGTTACTTAATAATAAAGAAATAATAATAATAATAATAATAATCCCGTCTATGACAGGATCCGTCGTATTCGGAATTTTGCTACGAACCCCGAAAGAACTACCATGGAATCCGTCATAGAGGAAATGTTTGCTATGAATTTCGAAATTCGTAGCAAACAATTTCCCCTACGACGAAATACGTAGCAAACATTTTCCCCTACGACGAATTCTATGATAGTTCTTTCGGGGTTCGTAGCAAAGTTCCGAATACGACGGATTCTGTGATAGACGTAAATATTCGAATAGTTTATTTATTCCCCGATTTCCGTTGTCTTAAACTACCTATAAATGTTTTAAAAATTGCACTTAAGAGCTTCTCGCAGGTTACCGTGTGCATTCATCTAAGTTGCAATGATTTCACTGCAAACGAACGGTGGTTGCCTCTGAGCTGTCTAAGAAGCACGAGGACTTTGGACGTCTCTATTTATATTACAGCTTGTTATAGCACTTCTTATGCGACATTAAAATCCAAGGCACAAGAGATTAACAAATAAATTGCATAATCAGCAATGTTGGAAAGTTTCCAGCTTAAAAAAAAACAAGGTTACCGTTACCGGGTGTTTCTTTTAACGACGCGTAGTAACAGAAGCGATAAGCAGTAGCCACCTTTAAACCGTCTCCTTCGATTTAAAATTAAAAACAGATAACCACGAGCCACAACACAATTGGTCTGGGGGTACGGCTACTCAGCTGCCGCCAACTCTACGCAAACGCACAGGTCAAAGAGCGCATACTGTAACCACTACCAAATATAGAACAATATAAACAAAAAATCGATTATCTTACGACACATATTTTATTTCCGATAACACAGAAACTTAAAACGTATCATCTACAAGTATGATCTTATTTTTTTTCATATTTTATATGCTTGTGGTGGTAGTACAATTTTATTTTTAATAGTAGAATAATATTAATAATTTTAATCAACAACTTGTTCTGTGACAGCTTTTTCTAAAAACAAAAAAAAACAACTAACGAATGCGTATTACTTGGTAACAGAACAATGCTTAAGTGAATTAAAATTTTTAAAATGGTTTTTTGTCCTTTTTATATTGTGAATGCGAGCGCAATGCTATTGATGGATGTTGCTGTTGTTGTGCACATGTGTCTCGCAGTGTCTTCTAGCTTTTTGTTGTATGAATCTAGCAATAAGGTGTTAGCTGCTTAATCCTTGGACTGCATGTACTTGATCAAGTCGATGACACGGTTGGAGTAGCCGAACTCGTTGTCGTACCATGAGATGAGCTTGACAAAGTTGTCGTTCAATGAGATGCCGGCCTTGGCGTCAAAGATCGATGAGTGGTTGTCGCTGATGAAATCAGATGAGACGACCTCCTCTTCGGTGTAGTCGAGGATTCCCTTGAGTGGGCCTTCGGCGGCTTCCTTGACCTTTTGCTTGATTTGGTCGTATGAGGCTGGCTTGCCAAGACGGACAGTCAGATCGACGACGGAAACGTTGGCGGTTGGGACACGGAAAGCCATGCCAGTGAGTTTGCCGTTCAAGGCTGGAATGACTTTGCCAACAGCCTTGGCGGCACCAGTGGCAGCTGGGATGATGTTTTGGGCAGCACCACGGCCATCACGCCACAATTTGCCGGATGGACCATCGACAGTCTTTTGGGTGGCGGTAGTTGCGTGCACGGTAGTCATCAAACCTTCAACGATGTCAAAGTTATCGTGGATAACCTTGGCCAAGGGAGCCAAACAGTTGGTGGTGCAACTGGCGTTGGACACAACCTTCATTGATGGATCGTAGGCATCCAAGTTGACACCGCAAACGAACATGGGTGCATCAGCAGATGGGGCAGAGATGATGACCTTCTTGGCACCACCAGAGAAATGGGTGGAGGCCTTTTCAATTGTGGTGAAGACACCAGTCGACTCAACAATGTATTCAGCTCCAGCGCTGGCCCATTTGATATCCTTGGGGTCGCGTTCACTGAAAACGGTGATCTTTTGTCCGTTGACAACCAAGAAACCACCTTCGGCGGAAACGGTTCCCTTGAAACGACCGTGAGTTGAATCGAATTTGAACAAGTAGACCATGTATTCGACATTGATGAAGGGATCGTTGACAGCAACAACGGAGGCACCCTTCAAGATGGCGGCACGGAGGACCAAGCGTCCAATACGTCCGAATCCGTTAATACCAATTTTCGACATGATGGCTTGTTGTAAACTGCAAATAGTCAAAACGGGCAAGTGTTATGATTAAATTAAAGGTTTTATTTTTAGGTAAGTGTTTAAAAATGTAGACGTTTGAATTTATAGCATAGGACAGATTTCTTCTCTGAAAAAAATGTAAGTTGTGGTGTCACGCTAACTATTGAGCTACTAGACTAGGCCCCAATTTAATAAAACAATTACCTACACCAAACTGATGACTTCTACTCCCGATTCTAGTAAAACACAACATATATACGAGCTCACGGCGTTTTAAAATTACCAGATTAAGTGGTGATTAAGTTAAAAGAAAATATAACTGCAACGATTGCTTTGAAAATGATTGCCATATCCAAGATTAAACGTTTCACCATTTGTATGAAAGTGATAGCAAGGTCAAAACCAAGTGTTTCTATACTGTTGGTTCCTGTGAGTATACATATGAATTCTGTATACATAATGATAAATATATATCCCTTTTGGGATGTCAATTTATAGACACCTTACGATTTGCGAAAGAACTTTTGGTAATGAATGGAAGTTTGTTCAAAATAAAGGTACATTCCCCTGTAGTAAAATATTGCTGATTGAACCAGAAAATCTACTACCTACCAACAAGTCTAAAGAAACATATAGTAGGTAGTATGGCCAAGCAAATGATAAACATATTTTCAAAGTAGTTTGCAAAAATGGCAGTTTTCCTTTTCCTTTCAACTTATAAAAAAAGTTCGACAATGAAAGTCTATATATAAACATGCACCCTGTATTTGCCGACGCTCGCTGTCGCTACCACTAAAATTAAGTCGGAATAACATGAGAAATGAAACTGAAAGGAGGATGTTTCTTTACAACGGCGTACCTCGACAAATGGGAAGAGAAATTTAATTTGCAAAAAAAAAAAAATCGCAAAGCCGGCAATTTATTTTACTCGAATAGTAACAAATAAATATTAAACTCAATCAATCTTTACTGAAAATCCAAGTAAGCTATTGAGATATTCACAAAAAATGATATTCCCTCTTGTTTCGCAGGCGAGGCAAAAGTACTCTGCCTTCTGCCATCGTGGGAAGGTCATTAAAGGTCATTGCAATAACCCACCGAGTTATCACGAAAAATTTGCACAAAACGCCAAACGTTGAGAAAATATTTTGATTAGAACATTATGCGTTTGGAATAACTGATAATTTATCTAAAGACTACCGCAATTTTGAATTTGAAAGAAATAGCGAACCTTCAATAGGCGGTTTCCATTACGTCAATGACACAAGTTCCCCGATTTGATAGTGGTCTCGAAGGTGAAACATTAATAAACAAATTACTGATTGAAATTGAAGGAATAATTAAATTTGTATTTTCTTAGAGATATCCATGAAGAGAGCAATAATATGAATATGATACTTAAATTGGTACTTACCAAATTCACTCAAATGTAGAATCGACAAAAAACACAACTGCACTTCACGACTATCAGACGACGAGTGTCAAATCAAGGGCAAATTTTTCATCTTATTTTCTGGCTAGGAGCTTTTAACGAAACTTCTTGGGGAGGTGCGAGGTGGATATACTCTCATTTCATTTGTGCAGTCGTTCTTCTTGCTCTAATTGAGTTTTTGTTCTTTTCGGTAAACTCAATACTCAACTGTTCCGACTTCCGATTTCAGTAGGGGGTAGTGAAAGTTTTTTTGTGATGTGTAGTGGGTGCACAGACGGTACTATGGTAGCCGAAGCATATTCTAGTTTGTTCAAATCAAACGTGGATAAAATATTATCCAGGGCTTAGCAGCGGTTAGTATGCTTCTAGTGCAAATTGACAGAGTCTGGCGATGTCAAATACTGAAATAGCCTCCCGAAAACAAAAATGGGATCAGTTTTAGCTTTTGCTATTTGTTTGTAGAGCGATTGGATAGCGAACTTCTGATAAACACAATTTGGCCTTAAATATTAGATGGCTTTCTTCCGCCCCAAATGTTAAAACTCACATGAACGAATAGTTCGGAGAAGATACAACCTTGCAGCAACTAGGTACCTACTGATCTAAATACGAAAACCAAGGTAATTTTGTGAAGAAACTAGTATAAACCAATTTTTAATCAAAGTTTTTTCAACAATGAAATAAGAAGGAAACAAAGCAGACAGTGCTTTTGGTTTCTCAGCCACGGATAATATTGTTCTAATTGACAGTAGATTTCTATATTTCTATCATCGGAGAATCCCAGACGACACAATAAAATGTTAGTTGTGAAACGGTAGCTGTCGTCGGGAACCTTAATACCTAAGTAATGTTTCGTAAAATAAATTGTTTTTTATTCCCTGGCAAGCGTCATATAGGTATAGGTTATAGGAAATAGAGGATTTACAACTAATTGGGGACGTTCGGATACCTAGTTTATGTAAAACGTCAACTAGATTGGTCGTGACTATGAATCCGAACGCGTTGATTAATGTCGTTTTCCATTGGGCAAAAAGAAGCGTCCGGAAGAGTCCGGAATCGAAAAAATCACTTCTGAAACCGTTCCATTGGCACAAATAATACTCTTCTGGTGATTCTGAGGAGAGAATTTCGCTTCTGGATTTGAAGTCAGAATCCACTCAAGAAGCACTCACACCAATGTAGTTTGTATATTTTATACAAGTCAACTGACAGCTGCCGTAGATTATTTTTTGGCATTTCACCAATACTCTTGTGGATTCAATCAGAAGCAGTTTTCTTGTTCCATTGGACTACAGAATGAGTGGATCCCCGAGTGAAACCAATGGAAAACGACATAAGCAAGTTGAATTGTTTTGTATTCTCGCGGTCAGCGTTACCTTTGCTTGATTTTGTACTTTTCTATTTGGAAAGGCCCTTCATAAATCTTTAAAAAATTATTATTTTCATATAAGTACATTTAAAATGTAACACGGCTGGCAATCACTACACTATTATAGTGTTATGCGAACCAATGGTTGTTAAATAGGTATCGTGTGAAAATTCTAAATTAACAGAGCGGCCTTAGAAATCACACTTTTTGCTCTCATCGCGCCTTTTTTCGACTCCTCAGAATTCTGCAACGGCCACTCTGTTTATTTTAAACTTGACTCTTCGAAATGTCAACTGAGTACGCAGGCAGGATTTTCCTGACTAGATTGGTCGGCTTCCCCTCCATAAACGTTAACTGCAAGAACTATACACGTGAATATCTACTCTGGGCCAATAAAAACTGAGACGCATCTAGTCAGACAGCAGCTGTCAGACTCAGACTTACTAAACTACGAATCCGAACGTCCCCATTGTTTATATAAATTTTGACTTTCTGATCACCCTTGATCAACATTTTTTAATACATTTTATACCAAGTTTCAACTACAAACAATTAAGAAAAAATTTTGTATTTTATGGTTTATAATAATAACCAAACACATTTTGTATTTTTATTTCAAAATGTGCTATTTTCATCTTTCTCCAATATTTGCTTGAACGTTATTGACGGAAAGAGACAAATCTACTATGTCTTTGAAAAAAAAAATTAAAGCATAGGGTACAGCTGAAACACCCAACCCAAAAGCTTTGTCTATTTATTTCGTTGACTTTGAAAACACAACAGCTACGCCATAATAAGCGAGATGGAGAATGAGTGATTTAATAGTTCAAGAAATGTACGCAAGAGTATGTTAAAAAAAACCGTTCAGTTCAGAAGTGGGTGGGGGTGGAACAACTGTGCACATAATAATCAGGACAGTAGGTATACCGAAATTCAACCAAGCCAAAACACAACATGAGAGGACACTCTGACAAGGTCAAAGTAATTTCCTATCAGATGATGGGGAAGTTTGTGTGTCACCTTGATACTTTCACTACCCACCTAAGATGGCAACGTCACTTCCAATATCATCAAATGTTATGAACCGGCTTATGAAATCGTAGATTTGTTTACTGAAATGCATTTTTACTAAGAAACAAACGAGTAATGCAGAATTGTTTAGTGGGTAAACAGTTTATGACACAATTCGGTTCGACTGATAGAGGTTAAAATCGCAATTTCTAATGCTAAGAGTCCAATTTCTGTGCCGACTTAGTCTAAGTTTTTGCATAGATTGATACCAAGCTACACATAAATAAGAATTTCGAAATTAGCTACCCATATAAATCTACCTTTTTTTTTGTAAAAAAGCTGATGCGAGGGTACCTAGTAAAAATACAAGTTACCTACCTATTCAATTTAACTTCGAAGCTTCATATTTCAAAAATACCATTCGGAACTGTAGGTTTTAACAATTGGCGG
The DNA here is from genome assembly GCA_949126925.1 of Cheilosia vernalis. Taxonomy (NCBI): domain Eukaryota; kingdom Metazoa; phylum Arthropoda; class Insecta; order Diptera; family Syrphidae; genus Cheilosia; species Cheilosia vernalis. The sequence continues at coordinate 14,729,342 of OX421362.1, forward strand.
TAGTTATAGGTAGGTAGGTACCTATGTACTTATAAATATTTTTAGCACTCAGCCTAAATTCTACGATATGAGAGTAAGATTTTTCATACAATCGTTAAATAAGGCAGCTAGGTAAGAGCAATCAATTTTTGCCCTTTTTTTTTTAAAGCAAATCATCGCTTGTCTGTACGTACTTTAACTAGGAACACTCGAAATGTTTCTATTTCTAGTTTTTATACGTCTGACATCTGATACTGACTTTATGCATTACAGTTTTTATGGTATCAACTGACGGCAAAATAATATTTAATATTTACAAAATTATTTTCGAAAGTGGTGACAAAATTATTCCTTGCTGTATGTAAAAAGACAATCTGCTCCATGTAATTTTTAATGCAGCGTCGCGTCGCGTCGCTTTTTCCGTTTCTTGAATGCTAGTAGTTTAATCAGTACAAACACAAAGTAGGTAGGTACAAACTCTTTCACATACTTGGATTCATAAAAAAAGTTCGATTAATTTCAGATCACTTTCATTGCTAGCTAGGTAGATGAATCCAATAATTTTCATATTATCAAATATTTTAACGACTTTTCGTGCCATTTTTGTTTTTTTTTTAATATATTTGAATTTTGGATCCGCCAATTTTCAATAGATTACTACAAAAGTGTTCCATTAATTTCTCGTAAGCGTCTTTCCCTGTGAAAGAATTTATCCCCACCACTGCCGTTTTGACAGTCTTTTCCAATTTTACTACAAAAGTAGAGGAACAAACCCCTCACTAATCATCATGTGTTGCTCTCTTTTTCTTTTCATAGGTCAAATCAATTTGTATAATTGTATATGTAGGAATTTCAAGTACAGGTAAAGTTTACATATTTGCACGAATAATTTCCGGATCCGTGTTAAAAATTTACCTGGAAGTGGAATTCTTTGTTTTTATTTCAATAAAACATGGGAAGCATTAGAAGAGCACTTTTAGATTCACTCTTTTGATAAAAAAGGCAATTCTTTTATTCAATCGAAAACGCCATCAGTTGACATTTCAAAGAGTAAAAATTCCAAATAAACCGCGAAAGTTCGTTCGGGTACTTTTTTGCAAAAGTTAACATTTTTTAAAATGTGCTAAGAAACTGTGCGAATACGACCACATACCTACTGAGAAAATTTAAAAAAAATTATAGAGGAATCCATTTCTCCTCTTTTAATTTTTTCGTAATTTTCTACTCGAAGTATTATGACTTACTAAAAAATTAAAACTGGCAACTAAGTGACAGCTCCAAAGTTTGACAAGTAAAAATTAATTTATTTTTCGTCTTCAACGATGTCGGAAGAGGAAGTTTTAGTTGAATGTTATCCTAGAACATATCAGCGCTTTCAAAATGGTAAGTTTAAAAGGTATTTAGCTTATAAAAAATGCAATTACAACTTATTTTGTATTATGCTGGATTTAAGGATAATGTCAAAATGACATTTCTTAGGCTTTTCGTCGGTCAGGTACTTATCTTGAAATTGAGAGATTTCTCTCTTGATATTTGAGATTTGACATTTTTCATTTTTCTATGCAGTACATCAAGTTGACTAATCAATGCGTTCCTATACCTACACCTTGTCCAGATAAATGCAGTCAACGATTTACATGAATAGGGTATCCGAATGTCGAAATTGCTTCTTTAAAGGCACTTTAAAGCACACTTTATGACTATTTGTGGCTCCGTTACAAAGCAGTTGCTGATTCAAATTAAATAACAGAGCTGTCAGAGATCTGATTTTTAAGTTAAGCAAGCGTGTGGACAGGACTGTGTGTAACAGGCGGCTCAGCCTAATTAACGAGCTCTGTTGAATAGTTATACCGACCCGTTCTTTGTCTCTTACAGAGTCAATCATTTATATGTCATTGCTTATTCTCAATGCAGCTACCATGAACAAGGTCGGTTATCGTAATTTATCTCTACTGATGCCATTTTCTTAACTTGATCCCCTGAAAAGAAAACATTTTGGGCCTTACCAACAACCAAACAGTAAACTCGAATTTAACTAATTTCGAAGCTTACTATAGTTTTGACTTCTAATTTGTAGGTACCAACAATGGAATTAATCGGGACTTTAATTACATCTGGCTTTATCGCAAAATTATGACAGTATAACTCGAATGTGTTATAATTTTTTTCTGAGCTTTCAAATAATTTGCTGAAATTAGCAGATGCTTGTATTTTGAGTATAGCTATCTTTTAATAATTTTTTTTTTTTTGAACAGCGATGAGGATATATTTGCTGATATTCAAATACCTAGTTCACGAGGCTGCGTTTTCTCGAAAAAGAAAAATAGACCCGTTTAAAAAAAATTGATGAACAAGACAAGCCAAAAAGATTTATATTTCTAATATTTTATAAATTACCAATTTAACTTACCTAATTCAATTTACCTTAATTCAAATCGGCCAATTGACTTTCGTCACTGACGTTTAAACTTAAATAAGAGGTTAGACTCGACTTTTCTCGGATCCAAGATTACAGTCTCGATTATCGTAAAGTCAAAGATAACTTGATTATTGGTACGCAATTTATTTTAATTTCGACTTTTGCCCTGAAGTCGAGTCTAAATTTGGTTGTTAGTGAGGCCGATTGATTATTGGTACGCAATTTATTTTAATTTCGACTTTTGCCCTAAAGTCGAGTCTAAATTTGGTTGTTGGTAAGGCCGTTTATATCTTCAATTTTTTTACACTGCGTCACCACTCATGAACTTCAAGAAGAAGTTCGTTTGAAAAACTTCTGAAAGGTTGACTCTTAATATTAATATTAATATTGCTAAGGCCAACTTCTGATCAATAAAAATCACAAATGTTAACAAAAAAACACAATTCTTGTTTAATAAAAAATGTGTTTATTTACTGTGGAAAACAATAATTGTCGTTTGCTTACAGTCAATGGGATTACAATAATTATTATTATCATCAGTAAAGCAGATCATATATATCTTGTTTCTTTCCTTATATAAATATATTGACATCTTTAAATGGTTAGAAAACGGTTTCATTTTGTTATTACATTATGTAGAGAAAAGAAAGCTTCATTGTATAGAGTTTAGAAATAGAATTATTCTTTAATAGTTTTTTAACAAAGACACAATACAATTTTTAAGTGTTTTTCTTCGTTTATAATATTTTTTTTTTTTTTTTTTCAAAAGACAGCATTGTGAATATTACATGCATACCAAATACAATATTAAACATTTTTTTTTTAAATTTCTTCTAATTGCTATTTTTCGGCTTTGAATAACCTTCAAATAAATTTGCTTTTATTTCCTCTTAACATACGACACTCGCTCAAATATCTTTTAACTATATTAGTATATTTACTCTAAATAATAAAAAAAATGCATTATCTTGTCTTGGGTTTTTTTTAGGAAAATCTATAGGTAATTAAGATAAAAATGTAGAAAATTGACGATGTTAGTATCTTCCTTGTGTGTTTTGATTTCAAAATTTTATATGTTTAAACAATTATTTTCAGTTGAAAAGAAAAACATACATAATGTAACTGATATTTCGATTACAATGCAATAGATTCTTGAATTCCCTACCCACATGCATACGAATCTTTGTTTCTTTTTCGTACATAGCGGTATATGTATATTGGACTTATTACAATTATATTTGTAGTTCCATTATGAGGTTTTAACACTTGTGGTGCATAAAAAAAAGCCCAATTCAGGCAAATTTCGAGGTATTACAAAATTACAAAATCCGCATTTGTATCAAGAACTCGTTTCTGAAAGGTGGTATCCGTTCGCACATTCAAGAAACTATTATCACCCTAAACTAAGAGATTAACATAAGATATGTGTGTAAAAAAAAATAACGTTGTTTTCGAATAAATTAAAATTAAGCGTGAACAGAGAAAAACACTGACGAACATTTAAGAATAAAATTTTAATAAAAGGTAATAAAAAAAAAAGACTTGATGATATTTTCATTTGTTATCTTTGTTGCATGGTTATGCTGTTGTTTTTTTTTTTTAATTTATTGTGACCGATATCCTATGGAAGCTTGTTTGTTTTTTTAACGGCTGGTAAGGCCTTGAACAACATTTGGCAGAGGTGCATCAAAGTGAGCTGGTACTGTACCCAGGGCATCAGAACTTGTACGTTCTATGTCGCAGTTCTAAAATTTTAAAAACTAGTTTATCGTTTGATATTGAAGTGAGGACTGCTTGGATTTACCTTAGGCTTGACACGATATGTGTCAACGCATTCAACTTGAAGGGGAATCTGCTCGACTTCGAAGTTAAAACCATTGGTGCGCACGACAAGCAGTGAGTGTAGCGGAACATTGATATACGGAACTTGATCTGGAAAAAGAAAACATTCAAAAATAAGTGAACAAGTTATCTCACACGAAATGAATTCGTAGTATGGGAAGGGCAAGTGAATCGAGCCTTGTTGTGACGTCTCGAACACTATATGGTTTGAATAATCTTTTATTGTCTTATATAACATATATTTAGCTTTTTAAGCTAAAAAGTAAAAAGGGTGCAATTTTAGGCTCCTATAATCCTGATTAGAACTAATACATTGTCTTCTCTTGAGTTAGATTTAATAATTGGAAAAGTGTCATGTGATATGTAAGGTATATTATTTTATTGAAAGAATTTAAAATCACAAGTACTTTGTATTCATTTATTGAAAATGAAATTCAGTTTCAAAAACAAAGGGTCATTCATTTTTCGGTTTCGAAAGTAAAGCTACATAAAACACACACAGGGATCCATTTTTGAAATTTTATTTTTTTTATAAAGTTTGGACTTTGCCATTGAGTGTGAAAAACAATATCATTCAAATGGCAGCCACGGGAAGGTTTTCAGCATTCGATTCTTTTGGGGTAATTTTTAACCACCTTTCCGCACATTTAGGGCGGTATCTCGGATGTAACTAGAGTATGTTGGTCGTTAATGCGTCTAGAGTTCGGGGACTATTCGCGTAAACACGGTCTTTTGCGTAGCCCCACAGAAAAAATTTAACGGTTTCAAAATCGCATGATCTTGGTGGCCAATTTACGTCGCGAAAACATGAAATTACGCGACCAGGAAACTTCTCACCCAAATAAAGCCATAATTAGTACTGTTGTGTGACTTGTTGCCCAGTCTTTTTGGAACCACATAAATCGTCCAAGTCATGATCTTCAATCGCTGGTCTAAAATCGTTTATTATTCGAATTCGACCATATCGCTCCGAATTGATAATTAATAAACAGGCAGGAAAATAAAATTAAGTGTTCTCCTCAAGACTATTGCCGAAAGTGGCAACGAAATTCGTCCTCGCTGAAGCAATAAGTAATCTCCACGATTTAATTCTTGCAGTGTCGCTTTTTCCTCTTCGCGAATGCTTGTAGCTCAACCTGTCCAACTCTTTCACATACCTACTCGGATTCACCAAGAAGAAATTCGATCAATTTGAGGTCACTTTCACTGGTACTTAGATGATGTAACTAATTTTCCTAGTAAATTAGCAAAGTCCTCGAGTTTACCAGACATTTTAACGACTTTTCGTACCACTTTTTTGAATATTCGAATTTTGTATCTATTATTTTTCATAGATTACTACAAAAGCGTTCCCTTACTTTTTCGTAAGTGTCTCTCTGTGTGAGAAAATCTATCCCCACCACCGCCATTTTGACAGTCTTTTCCATTCTTACTACAAAAGTAAAGGAACGAACCTATTATGACACTTCAAATGACAGCTGAGTTTGACACGTGTAAAATGCCAGCGCTACCAACATGAAACCACGAAATGAATGACCATGTACTACTTATTAGGTCTGTTCCCTTACCATAATGCATTCGAACACATTAGCCAAATTTAGTCAAACTTCGTTCCCTTACGCAAAAGTTGGGCAGAACAGAGCCAAAAAGAGAGAACAAAACATTTCCCCTCCATAAAAAACCTGCAAATATTAGCCCAAGAAATTTCTCTGGGCTAGTTGGTTATTGCTGACAGATGGATGTCAAATCGTTCAAATGCTTATTTGTAACTGACTTTTCATTTGTTTTCGTTTATGGTTTGTGATTGTACAGCATTAAAATAGATGTAAGACGCAAAAGAATTGTACTTTTTAATTTTTGCAATAAGAGCAATTCAAATTTCGGTCTTAAATATAGATTTGTGTCTTGTTCTACTGATATTTAAATATTACCGCCTAGAAAAATTCACATTTTTCAAATTTGTGGATCAACGCGTTCCTTTTCTTTTTGGTTATATTTCATTTCGGTGAGCGAATTCTCTCGCAATGAGATAAATGTGACATATTGCCAAAATTGAACCAGAAAGTAAAGGAACAGACCTATTATTATTATGTGCAACTTGAACCAAGAACCAGTCTGAAAAAACAGGATAGTGGATAGTGGATAAAAGCTGATATTCAATCATTTAAACTTGTCACTCAGGGAAATGTGTCTTTTCATTAAGTAATAATAAATAATTGTCTCTCCACAGCCATTTGTTAATTATTTGTGTGCGTTTTTATTTTGCAATGAATGAAAGGGCTTTCCTTTTAAATATTTTGTTTCGAGCTAAACTCTGTTAAAAACAATATATATTTTTATCGAAGACATGCACACATATCCATGTTTCACATGCAGCAAGCAATTTATCCCTCAAGATGCACTTTGTGCCAAAAATAGTTTTGTCGTTCTGTATCAACGTGTAATGTAGTGGAAGTTGTGAAACGCAACTTCACAATATGCATGAAACAGAATCTATAAATAGCAATATTCAAGTTGGTCCAATTATAAGCGATTGACTTTTGTGCTTTATTTTTAGCACTCAAAAATACAAAGTCGCCCCCCGGGAATGATTTGATTTCGCTTTTTATTAGCAAAACGTTTAGCCTTCTAAAGGGCAATTTTCTGATACATACTCTTCAGAAACTGCATTAAAGTCAGTTGAATTTAAAATGCTCTGTACTCTTACATATGTATATATAGTTGGCGCAACAGGTCCGTAGGGACCCAAGGCCTAGCTTCTCACAGCCATTCGTTTTGTGTGAGATTTCATTTTTGGAACGTTTAAAATAGGCGACATAAGCTACACCTATATTTCTATGATTCTGATTCGATTTCTTAAAGAATGCAACCTACATACGAACGAAAGAAACAGTTTTTCAAATGCTTACCTGGCCTGGTGCCATTGAAATACGCCATAACACATCTCAAGACAGCCTGATGGGATACAACCAACACCTGAGTTTTGGTAAGCAGACCCTGAATGACGCTATCGACCCGCTGCAACAAATCCAAATACGATTCGCCATGCGGGTATCGATATTTAAACTTATCCTGATCACGCCAGGCGAATTCCTGAGGGAATTGCTCTTGAATCTCTTCATATGTTAGTCCTTCACAAATTCCCTAAAAAAAGGAAAAAACAAATTCTTATAAGAATTTGCTGGAACACTCCAAATCCGCGTTAGCTTACAGCGTTTATTTCATTCAAATCGTTGATGGCAGCTCTAGGTCCAGGAATATCACGAGCAGTGTGTATAGTTCGCTGGAACTCTGAAGTCCAAATCTAAAGTTGATCAAACGTTAGTTCATGTCTAGATTATGATTTCACTAATTCTTACCAGTTGAGGACCAGGCAGGGTTAACTGATTTTCCTTGAACAAACGCGTCAATCGTTCAGCATATTTCCAACCGCGTGGCGACAGATCTGCATCGCCTCCAATTCTTCCCACCACATTGTAGTCCGATTCGCCATGCTAATACACAATAGAAGACTACCTTTAAGACCACAAGTTGTCTAAGGATACCAATTGCTGTAACTCACTCGACTAAAGTAGAAAAGTTGCTCCCGGATCACTGGATGTGAAAGGACCCCTAAAATAGAAGTTTGTAAGGCTCCTTGTACACCTCGTGCAATCACTGAGTGTAGAAAGGGATTCTCCGAGTTGTTGACAGTGATAAGGGGGCTCTCGTGTGGCACACACTTTTCAAATTTCATTGCACATTCACGAAGCTGCAAGTACACAAAATTCTTTTCTTATTTACTTCGTTTTTTATGGACATATGTGTGTCGGTCGACTTACCTTTTCAATAAACACTTTCTTCCAGTCTGTATTGGCGCTACTTGTCCTCTCGAAGTAACGGACCATCTCTCTAATATTCGATTCGAGACTCTTTTCGTCGCAATCGATTTCAACGATCAAATGATGATAAATGTGTTCAGTACAAAAGGTGGAAATGAAGTGGCGAGATTGGCGACTCAAGTGCATGCCATCTATGATCTGCAATGAGAAAAGAAATTAATTTAAAAAAACAACAAAGATGATTGTCGTTTAATGACTTACAGCCACATTGTTGCCGTCGAGGAACCAATTTGAGATGTCAGTTAAGGTTTCTGAGGTAGCGTTTTGGTCCACTGGGAAAACTGCAAACAACAGAAAAAAAACAGACAAAAATCATGAGTAAAATTATTGTAAAATGTCTTTCGGATAAATTGGTTTTTGTAAATGTTTAAATCTACCATTGAGTCTATCACACATACGAACGTTGGCTTTGACATAACAATTATATTACAGATAGTTTTTTTTTTATAAGCTATCATTCAACATTAACTGTTAACTTAAGAATGATAATGAATTTATTATAGTCACTTTATATTATTAAGCAGAATTACTATTGTAAACTAGTTTATAGTGATAATGAATAAATAAAATAAAATAAATAAATAAATAAAAAAATAAATAAATAATAAAAGTTGAAGACAAACGAAGAAACACATCAAATGCCGATAAATCAAATGCACCAAACGTCATACTCATAACATTCTCAGTGCCTTTATGGGTAGCAATAAGGTCTATGAGTTAAATGCCAATCGACTTTGTAAATAAATAATGGAAGAAATATCGATTTCAGCTACCGTAATCCATTGTCAATGAATTACTATACCTCTATAGGTTAATTGAAGTGTAGTGTAGGTCTGTTCACCGTTCCTTTACTTTTGTAATAAAAATTCTTTGCCACTTTCGAAAAGAATTTTGAGGCGAACATTCAATTTTATTTTCCTTGCCTGTTGATACCATTTTTATACGCAAAAAATCAAAACAAATGCTTGCATTTATGCCAAAAAAAATGCAACAAATTTCAAATCAGCTGTCAATTGTAAGGTGACTGACAGTCTTTCCAATTCTTACACCAAGAAAATTTTTGAGTAAAAATTCTTAAAATTCTTAGTGGAGGCTGGAGGGGTAATATCTTGCTCTCTTGACGATTCTCTCTTTAACGAATTTTTCAAGTTGAGGAACAGCATTGAGTAAAAATTTGTAGGATTTAAAAGTAAAGGAACAGACGTAATATTCAACATCGGCACCTATTCTTTTCATAATTGTTATGTTTACAGTTTTCGTATACCCATTGAAATCTATAAGTATAGTTAATTTGCTTTAACGATGTAGTATTGTATCAAGTATACCTTAAGCTAACATAATAAATCACTGTTGAAAGTCAAACCGCTAACACGTATTTCAAAGTTAATGCTGCATTATTATTGTCATTTTTGCAGCTTATTCAACTATTAAAATTATTAGGTCTGTTCCTTTACATTTATATCTTACGAATTTTTACGAATTCTTACGAATTTTTACTCAATGCCGTTCCTTAACTCGAAAAATTCGTAAAAGAGAGCGTCGTCGAGAGAGCAAGATATTACCCCTCCACTGCGAATCTTACGAATTTTTACTCAACAAATTTCTTGGTGTAAAAATTTGAAGGGCTGTCAGTCACCAAACAATTAACAGCTGATTTTTAATTTCTTGTAATATTTGACAATCGATTGAACTTGTTTTGATTTCTTGCGTTCTATTAAAATAGTATCAACAGGTGGCAAAATAAATATTGAATGTTCTCCCCGAACATTCCATTGTATTGAAAATGTTCTTTACCACTGCAATTTATGGAATTATTTATCTGTCATATCTGTCATTTTTCATAGTTTACTACAAAAGCGTTCCCTAACTTTTTCGTAAGTGTCTCTCTCTGTGAGAGAATTTATCACCACCACTGCCATTTTAATTGTCTTTTCCATTCTTACTACAAAAGTAAGGGAACAGACCTATTAACTCACATCGTCGAGACCAAAAAAAAAAAAAACCAAATGTAAAACATCCTTTCAAGTTTCAACTTAACATCGCAGTTTGTTCGATATGCCTACATTTTGTGTTTGACACCCGCATTGATTTATCAAGTGTTTACTTTCTTGTGGCGGTATTTGTTATTTCTAGCCCACTATTCCCCTCAAAGGTATTGGTTTTATGTGTATTATCAATTTCTTCTCCCTGTTTTCTAAATCTAGTTCGCAGGAAAATTGTATCAAAGAAAGTGCTTCTCAATTCCTGGTAAGCCATCGTCGATGATTGCACACAATCACGCAAAAGTAAACATCACTTGGTACGCGTTATTGCTTTGGGAAATTTAAGGTGCGACAGGGGTATAAATGATAATGACACGACAATCAACTTATTTGCAGGGAAAGGTCAAACGAACCGCTCCTTGGTGAAAAGTATGAGCTTCATGCCCGAAGGGGAACAAAATGAAAGAGCTATCCAAGGGGACACCCGGGTTTGAACCGGGGACCTCTCGATCTGCAGTCGAATGCTCTACCACTGAGCTATATCCCCCACTGTCAAACTGGTTCCGAGAATTTTACGTCAACTCCAGCATTACATCTTATCTTGGAGTACAGCGCTGCTTTGCTGATTCCACTCGCAGTAAACGAAGGGAAACGAATAACAACTTCAAAAGAACACGAGATAAGAAGAATAGAACATTTTCAAGTGAGAACATTGGCACTGAATTTTTGTGTGGGGATATAGCTCAGTGGTAGAGCATTCGACTGCAGATCGAGAGGTCCCCGGTTCAAACCCGGGTGTCCCCTTTGTATATTTTTTTTTACATGTTTCCCTATCACTATAAAATGATTCTGACTTACCTTTGGCCATTTCGCCCTTCCAGCTGAGATGGCGGGCAATCTTGTGCGCAGCGAATGACTTCCCGCGGCATGGTAATCCAGCTATGGTAACTACAAGCGGAGCTCGTAGCGGACATGGCTTCACGGTTTTAGAAAAGCCGCCTCTTCCAAGGTCTGAAAGAGAGAAGAGCTATTAGACTAAAAGTGTTTTGATGGCGTAATTGGTATAAATTTCATAAAAATGGGTGGCAAATGCGTTGAATTTAAATAACGGTGTGTATACAGAAAGGGGTTTTGCTTAAAGAACTAGTCGATTGGTAAAAAACCATGCGACTTCTAAAATCAATTAATAAACTTCTTTATGACACTTTTACAAGTTGGGCAAAAGAGATCACCCTATTGGAAGGTGCTCTTATTTTTGCAAATGACCGCCAGTGTCAAATCTGTTTTGACATGTAAACTACCGCTTCTGGGGCGCCGAAAATCCACGAGTAATGCACGAGGAGCCATTGCACCCACTCAAAGTTACTGCATGGTGCGCTGTTCACGCTAGAGGAGTCATCGGGCTATTTTTTTTTCGAGAACGCCGCTGGTCAAACGACAACAGTGGACGGTGCGCGCTATAGTGCCATGTTAACCAAGTTTTTTCTGCCGCAATTGGACGAATTAGGACTGGAGGCCATGTGGTTCCAACAGGACGGAGCTATGGCAAACACGCGCGAGCCACAACCGATATTCTGAAGACGGCGTTCCCGGGTCTCGTTTTGGCGATTTGCACTGGCTCGCAAGATCGCCCAATTTAACCGTTCCAGACTTTTTTTGTGGGCCTTTTTGAAGTCCCGTGTTTATGCGAACCAGCCCGAGACCCTAGAGGCCGTCAAGGACAATATTCGACACGAGTGCGAGAATCTGTCGCCCGTATGGCAATCAATTGTGACGGCGCCCATCTTCTTCTCGACATTACCAATGAAATACTTAAGGTTCAAATAAACATAATCAAAAAAACAGAATCGAAGTTTTTCATTTAAAAAAATGACTTCTTTTAGCCCACCTTATTGTACGTTCTTTTGTCTATGTCACCTCTTACTGCCAGAAGTTCTTGCTTCTAGCATTTTTCCATTATCACTCAAGTTAATAAGGTTAAAGGTTGGTGCCTAAAATAAGTAGGTACCTACCACTGAAATAAGTGATTATTGGAGTTAACCATTCAGCGAGTAATGAATTGACATAAATACATTCAATATTTATACGCATAATAAAACGGTATCGGGTTTATTCACTCATGTCTATGGTTGACGTGAAGGGAAATGAGCATTTTTTGGTAAAACACTTTTTGAATTGTTACTTAAGACTCCGAATACTTTAGGCTATGTCTCAGGGCCTGTGTATAGGGTTGTTTGGAACTCCTGAATCCGAGTTCATAAAATATTATCCCAACAAGACTTTATACAATGAGGCTTGAATGAACAGGATTGACAATTTCCTTATTAAGGAGGCACGTTGCAAGGGCGATGCTCAGTGATAATAACCTGATCTCAGGGGCTTACTATACTACCCCAATTTAATGTACCATGAGAGTACGCTTCGGTCTGGCTTTATCCCGTCTGAGGCAATTCTTCATATAAGCATGAAAGGGTTAATCCAGACAAAAGATGGTGTGCCGGTATTTTACCACAGCCACTGCGGCGCGAGGGATAAGCGGCTCATCCACGACGGGTACGCCGCCAATGCTCAGAAGCCCCTCCGTTCTAGTACCGCAATTTAAAATGAAAAAAATACTTTATACTTTAGGCTATGTCATTTTTTGCCACGCCTACTATTTGAGATCGTATTTTGACAGAAATGCATAATTTTTCTGCCAATAATTATTCCTAATCAATACAAAATAAACCTCAAACGATATAAATTTCTCCCGGTCTGCGAAAGGAGACACTTTTATTTGGTTATCATTAGACAAGAAATTCATCCAAGTTTGTAGTCCTCTCAGTTAACTTATAGGGTTTTCTTTAGGCCGAGACAACAACCACGAGAAATGAATATACGTGGCCCAAAAGCCTTTTGCTTTGTTGTTTAGAAGAGGAGTCTTTTGGTCGTACTTTATGAAAACTATTAAGCACCGTTCGCTATATGATCAATTGTGTCCGCTTAAGAGAAACAAGACCCCATCTGTTCATTACAAACAAGGTAGTTTGTATCTTAATTCTAGGAACTTAACGTTGCGAATACGTATTGCGATGAATGAAAATGGCAAATACATTTTCTTGAAATAAAAGTTAAAATTATTCTGTTTTTATCTAAATGGAATTTCGGGCTTCATCCTTACAAAAGTGTTACGACCTTATAATAATTATAATCTTTTATATAAATAGGCGAAGGCAAATAGTTAGGAACCACTTTCACTGTCTTAACCACAACATAGGTATCTATTCATTTGATTTTCGTTTTTTTTGCTGGGAATATAGTGCAGCGATTCAATGCTGCCTGTAATTAGTTTACCAATTTGTTGTGTATAAGCCAGGTAAATATGTATAATGGTAGAACTTCTATCACTGGGCGAACTCTAGTATGTATAGATAGGTATGTTGTATATGATTCATTTTCTTTTGTAAATCTTTCCAATACCGACTGAGTTGTACATACATACTTATTTTAATATTAAATTGACACTGAAACAGGACCCCTCGAATGACCGGCAGTTTGATCATCAAGTAGAATCCTACACAAACAGTAATGTTGTTTACTCACTGGATAGAACATTCCAAACGACACCAAGCACCAAACGATATAAATACCCTTCATATGTCCTTTGTTTACTTAACCACCCCTCCCACATGGCCAACAAAACGATTCTCTCACAGAGCTTTTTTTTCTTTAGCAAACAAAACCACAAAGTAATATTCAGAAGCGAAATTTACCAATTTCCTTCCCGTCTTCAGCGATTTCTTGCTTTAAGTCATCCATTTTCTCTTTCTTTTCAACTGGCGAGTTGGTGTTACTAGCTTCCGCACTATTCGACATTTTGACAGAAGCTTCCCAAAAACCATTCAAAATTTAACACCAATCAAATGTTCTCTCTCTACAAGCGATGATTTGTCAATGAAACTTCCAATTGCGCCCCATTAATAACCGCGATAAAATGCTCGAACACTTTGATTAAAACACTGTGGATGGTATTTTAATATTTTTAACAACGACCCGGATTCAGTCAACGGCCGAAAATGAACACCACTTGACACTTGAAAAGTGCGTATATACCAGAGAGGTGTTGTCAGAAACGAGTACCATTGTGAAATTGTTTTCAGATTCTTGAAGTTTCTGTTTTTCGACCGAAGAAAAAACACTTTTTCTTTTTTATATCTTTTGTATGGAATTTTCTTTGTTTTGATTTGGTTTTTCCAATTCCACGAACAAACGGAAAACGGCTGTACTACTCTACTCAGTTGTGTAAGGTCGAACAGTGACGATTTGGTAAAGCGCGCGTTCACTAAAATTTAGAAAAGCGGCTACGGCTATATTATAATTTTATAAATAAGAAAAGCTCTCTTTCTCACGCACACTTTTCGCCCAAGAGAGGATGCAAAGGCCAAATTTTTCGCAAAAGAAATGTTATATTGACAGGAGAGATAGGTGACAGGGGAAACACTGTTTGATGGTATTTCGCAAAATTGGCTTCATCACTGTTCACTGCAAGTATAAACCTAGCGAAAAAGAGCCTTTGCGCTGACTGTTGCATTTCATTACACTTTCTCCAATTACCAACATTGATTTTTGTTAAATAACATTTTAGCGGCTCATAACCGGATTAATGATTTAGAACTCACGAGATCAATCGCATATCTGTGTACAGTACACTGACGGAATGCGGTCACCACTCGCACGACACTGTGGTTTGTGGTAACTTTTCATTTCGTTTTCAAAAGAAAATGAGAGTGACGCTGAGCCGCTGCTGAAGACCGACAACGAATACGAGACGTCGAGACGACGAAACATATTTCAGCCGATGACTGTCGTTTAAATTTATATCACAGCCAAATATGAAAACTTTGGTGGATGTTGTATTTGAGAGAGAAAACTCTCAGGTAAATAAACTTTGCTGGAGCGTGCGCTGAACATCAAGTTTTATTTTGTGTTTTCCTCAAAATTGTTTGACATTTGTCTTGATTAGTGGATGGTGGTATTATACAAGAGAGACGAGAAAATAGGTGATGCAGTTTTATGAGTGCATAAACAGATATTAAGAAAATCAAACGAGTCTATAAAACCAAACTGAAACCAATAATTGGTGTTTGCCAGAGAGTATGTGCTTTGTTACATTTCCGTAGTATAGTACTAGGCGGCAGAAAACTGTTCAATTCGTGTGGTGTTGCCAGTTGGAGCAAAAAAAAAATTGTCGGTAAGTGCTTTTATTCTTTCAATATCTATCTGGTCTATGTTCTGTACCAGAAATGTATACCAAACTGACTACACTCAAAACCGGGTGTGAAAGGTCTAAATGCATGCATAAATCTGACATCAAATGTTCATGATTTCAGCCGAAACAACAAAAATGTAAAGATTTATAAAAATGTTTCCCCCGTTTAAAGCTGACAACAAACTTTACCTTTCACATTGGTTTAAAAATGTATATTTCCAAGTTTAAGGTGTATGAGTTTTAAACCAATAAATAAAAAAAAGTCCAAATAGGTAGGTACCTACATTTATTTTGAGCTGCACTATTATGTATTTTTTTTTTTTTTTTTTCATTCATTTGTAAAACTGTCAAATGGTAAGAAAAAAACAAAATTCCATTAGCAATTTTATTACAAATATAGCAAAAACTTTCACTCTGTCGAAATTTCGTCACTTGATTTCAAGGGAATTTTCAAGGGAAATTCGAAGTTTCGAAATTACACTATTTCGCCTAGATTCTTTTCTCAGACTTGAAATTTCGTGTGGCTAATCGAACATAGAAACGATACTTGTTCTTTTTTCTGATGATATTCGTGCCATTGGAATATGTACATTGTACAGTCTTCAACAATTTTCTACGTGTTTCCCATTGGCTGGTTACATTTTACATTAAATCATTCGAAAATTGCACCCCAAATTGATTTCTTAACATTTTCCAATAAATAATTAAATAGATCCACCCGAGCGCAGTGGCTTAGTGGTTAGTGTGTTGGACTACTAAGCGAGGGGTCCCAGGTCCGAATCCCGCAAAAACCCAAATTCCAACTGAGGTTTTTTTCACTGCGCCACCTCTCGCGAACGTCTGACAAACATCCGAGAATATAACTGTCTTGAAAGAGCTTCTCAATCGGCCGTTTGCAATCGTTATAAAATTGTAGATCCCTTCCATTCGTTCCAAAAATTAAAAAAAAAACTCACACAAAACGAATGGTTGCGAGAAACTAGGCCCATCAGGGTCCCTACAGACCTCTTGCGCCAACTATTATTATTATTATTATAGATTCACCCGATTGAATGCGTTTCTTTGCAGTTACATTAATTTCCCGAAAACGTAAACAATTGGCTTTTTTATTATGCCCACATGATCTATATAGATCATTGATTTACTTGGTTTACAACAACAGTTGGATCTCGTATAATTCTTGTAAACCATGGAAATCGCAGCATAATAAAAAATGCCTATCATCCACTAGTTTTTAAACTCAAACGCACTTTGTATTTGTAAATCTCAAGCAACTCTGAGAAAAATCCAGAATCGCAAAAGTGCTCCGAAATTGGAGAAAGATTGTTTATTTTTGTACCAATCGATCGTAAAAAGTGACCTAGAGCTGCAGCAAATAAATATGTCTCTTATACCATGTTCCCACCAACGTGATTTAGCTAAATCCACTTGATTTAGCTAAATCATCTCATAAATTACGTGATTTACCATACATTTTCGTGATTACTAATTACGTGATTTAGACGTGTTTAATTTTTAATTACGTATCTGCCATCGCAAATCCACACAAAATAAAATCGAACATACCTGCAGCGGTTTCAATCCAATTCAATGTTATTCAACAAACAAAAAAAAAACAACACAAATGTCAAAAATATTATCCCCAAATCAATTTTCTTCGTGTTTCGGTGTATTTTGGTATTTTTATTAAGTATACAACAATCATAAACTGTTTTATTTTTGGCAGAGGTGTGTTAACAAAAGAAAAACAACGAAAAAAAAAACTACCCTCTCCGAAGTGGACGAATTCTTTCTGCTGGATGTCAAACTAAATCACGTAAAATTCGGTGGAGACGCCTTTCGTGATTTATAAATCATATGAGCTAAATCACGTTGGTGGGAACATGGTATTAAACTCGTCTGAAATTTACAGCATTGCCAGACGTGCTTTTTCCAAATGGAAAATGCAAAACAAAGCCAATAATAACTTAAGCCACAAACTCTACCGAAAACTGCTCAAAGGAAATAACCAACAGAGTAATCACTTCCGAAAACCTGCTAATCAAGACTTTCATTTCGATTTTTAATCGTAAACATCATTGTCTCCGTGCGAGGAAAAAAACATTAACTCAAAATACGCACTTGAACGCTTCTCATTTCCCAACCAGTTGCCATCCACCTACTTGATCAGGTTTATTTAAATCGAAACTATAACGGGAAACTGTGTCCTCTCGATGCGATGCGACTTTAATAATATCTTATATTTTTCTTATTTTCTGTTTTCCACGCATTTATTCGCAAGAGCATTTATTCGCAGTCAACAAAATAAAAAAAAATGTATATCTCCACGGGTGTATGTGAAGGGGAAAGCTGTCGACAGATATGGTGTCCACCCAAGTTCAAATTGTGCTCGTATTCAACACTCGAGACTGTGTGTCGATAGATAGGTACCTATACCTACTTCTAAGAAAAGAAAAACTATAACTATCCAGGTGATCGTTCATAACTTACACGACACCTCAAACTCAGCTTCAACGATAGAAGTGTGGGCAAGTGCATTCACAACACGCTATCGGCTATCTGTATTACCATTCAGCCGGCTTTTGGTTACAGGAAAATTCAAATTAAATAAAAAGTCATTCATCGCCATACTACTCGTATGCATGAATATTTTGTAAAACATTTTCTATTACTCATTCATAGACTCTTGATGAGCTTCAATGGCGAAGCCCGGCTGTGTAAATACCGTTTAGATACAAAATGCAATGAAAAATCAATACAATTTCCCCAAACCGAAATTGATTATCTCCTGTACTTTAGATTGTATTAATCTTTTGTTTTGTTTTGTTTGAAAGTAAAAGTGTGCCCCAATGGGGACTTTCGGATTTACAAGAATAAAGTGTGACGGCGGACTTAAGGTGGCGATCTTGAGTGATTGCCAAGTGTAGGAAATATTGGCGAAATGTTTTTCTTTCTCCTTTTTTTTTTAGAAAAGATAGGAAAATGTAAGGTAATGATGCTTTCGGAGAGTTGTTGGGACTTGGAGGTTAATGTGCGAAAAGGGGGCCAATTATTACTTCTGTTCAACATCTGACATACATTTGAAACCTTTCGAAGCTTTTTTTTTAACGATATGCAATGAAAGAGTCATTTAATGATACCTGACGTCTATATTTGTTTTCGTTAGCTTTGTGAAAAAAAAATTATTTTTTATTTATCAATTGTTTGCAAAACTGCGAGACAAGGTGAAATCGATAGGATAGTATACATAGTTTTGCTTCGAGATGAAGTTGTCGGCAGTTTATTGTAAAAGAAAATAATTCCACTTTATATGTACATGTACAATGTACATCTTATTGAAATTTAGTAATGACATTCTAAACCCACTCACTTCGTTTGGACCACTCTATATTGGAAGTTTTTTTTTTTAAATCTTGGAATAAGTCGTTGAATAAAAAAGATAGGTCTGTTTCATTCAATATTTATTTTAGTAAAACAATAGGTTCGTTCGGGTACTTTTTGCAAACATAAAATTATTTAAAATTTGTTGAGAAAGTGTGCGAATGCGACCACGTACTGAGAAAATTTCCAAAAAATTTGAGAGAAATCCATTTCCCCTCTTTTCATTTTTCTCGACTTACTGAAAAATGAAACCTAACAACTAAGTGACAGCTCAAAAGTTTGACAAGTAAAACTATATTTATTTACGTCTACAACGACGTCAGAGGAACAATTTATAACTGAATGTTCTTCTAGAATATACCAGCACCAGCGCATTCCAAATCGACAGTTTAAGTTTAAGATCGAGAGAGAAGTCTCTCAATTTCAAGCGAAGTAACTGACCGGTTTTCTTACAAAAAGTTTTAGAAATGTCATTTTGACATTATCGTAAAATGCAGCATCTACAAAATAAGTAAGAAAACCGGTCAGGTACTTCGCTTAAAATTGAGAGACTTCTCTCTCGATCTTAGAGATTTGACATTTTTCTATGCTGAATGTACAGGAACGGATCTAAAGTAAAGTAAATTCAGCATGAAAATATAAAAAAAAATACTTATTACCTACTTTACAGATTTGAGCTTCACAGTAGCTCCCGTATTAATAAACAAATGTGCACAAGCAAGTAAGCTAATAGACGTCAGATACCATACAAAAATTCACGTTCCTACGGAGTAATGTCTCAATAGGTACATTCGCGTACGCGCCTATTCGGTTTAAATCGAACGCAGCCGATATAAGTCGATCGCAATCGCACAAAATCTATCAAAAATGACAGAAAAAGAGAAAATTAGCAAAATAACGAGTAACGAGTATTTCCTCTCTTGGCTCGAAACAGCTCAGAGAAATGAAACGGACAAGTACTGATAAATATGTCAAATGCAAAAAGTTGACAAGGAACAAATTCAAAATCTGTCTTAAAATTCAATTGCAAAGAATAAAAAAATCTGTGAAAAAAAAAAAAAATCGATGGCGGTCGAATGTTTTCCTAGAACGTTTCATATGTTGCAAAAAGGTATGTGTAATACATTTATTTGTGATATGGATTAGATGTCCAAGATGAAAATGGCTCAAAGTAGCTCGAAGTCTATCCACGTACTTTGGGGTAATTTATCAAGTCTCTGAGAGAGTATCGCTCAATTTTTTATGTCTGACAGATTGTTAGTGTCTGGCTCGGGAAAGTACGCGAATAGACCTAATATGTAAGCAGTCAAATAAATTAAATGCAAATGAAAAAAATAACGAGTTGATAACTTTAACGCAGTGTTTATTAATCCGGGGAGGGAATTTATTTATATTCATTAGTTGCAATATTCAAAAATAAGGGACATTGCTGGATCAGTTTGACACTTTTGTGATGTGGCGCGATGCTCATGAAACCTGCAACTGAGTTGTACAATTTTTTCAAACTGTGTATAAGGTTCTCATTCTACAACTCATCTGGTAAAGAAAACTTTTATTTATTGTGCATATGTCTATTGTTTGTATTGCTGTGTACAAGTACAATGTTCAATAAAACAGTCGCAAGTCTAGCGTTGCGCCATTTATTCGACATTTACATGCTAACCTACTTTAAAAGTATGTTGTTGACTAATTAAATTACACTTCATGTACCCAAAAAAAGAGCTCTGTCTGTTTCGTACAATGGACAGTAGCAGCACCAATAAATTACCAAAATTTTAGCTGTGGAGATTCCAAACAGTGTCGTATATCAACTAAGGGATCTCTTAAGCTTGGTAGGTAAGATTTTCGTAATTTATCGCTCAGCATTTCCGCAATTCTCCAAATCTACATGCACAAAGCACGAATCCAATTAGAGAATCCATTTAAGCTACCACCGATCAGATAAGATTTTATTCTGCCTAAAATTAGATTCAGCCACTGGGCTATGTCAGAATCAAAAACTCATCTCGTTGACCCATTTTCAATTCTTTACATACTCGTAGATGGAATAAAATCCAAACATGTCTGTACGGTGAAAAATAAAACAAAACTTCCCAAATAAAAAGTGAATTTAAGACAGTGCAACTCGACACAAATAGATTAGAAACTGAAATTTGGGTTCTGTATTTTAAACAGGGCAAAACTATGTTTTTGTTTCGATCAGGATAAATGGTTTGTTCAAACAATGTATTTGCATTTATGCAACTGTTCCGTATTCATAAATTTATTCCACCGAATGTCGTGACCTCGACTGCGTCGGAAAAAATGTTTTCTAATTCAAAAGTTTTTCACGCGTTTCGTGTCGGACTCCAACAGCTAAATGACGGCAGCTACAAGTTGTGTGAAATTGTTTTTTGTTTTTTTTCTGAGCCCCATTTGGGGAGTAATTTGAAATTGGTAGTGTGAACTCCGTTTTATTTTTTATGTTTCGCTGTGGATTGTGTATCTAAGACTTTGGGAAAATATGTAACAATTATTGTTATTATGATGTATACAAAAACGTGATTGCGGTGGATTATGTGAGATGTTTATTTAATTAACGTAATATTTCAGTACATTGTGGGAGTTATGAAATACTTTCAAGGCCGGTAGACCATTTCTGACTTAGATTAAGAGATGTAGGTTTTAGCTTGATTTGGTTCAAGGTGGGGTTCATGGGGCGTATGCGTGATTTTTATTCGTCTTTTTTGCTTTTTTTATAGCATTGATTGGAATTCATACTGTTGTAAAGATTTTATATAGAACGGATGCTTAAGTCATTGACTAAGAATTAGATTTGGGTAATTCTGTTCTATTTTGAGCAAGTCCAACGTAGTTACTGTCTTAATTAGGCGTAACGTGTTAGCCTCGGAAATTTGTTTCAATTGTTAAGTGGGAAACGAAATCATATCTATACATTTGAGTAGCATTAGACGTGATCTAATCGTGTTTCGGTTAAATTTATTCAAACAACTTTGAGGGTCTTCGAAAGTTCAAAGGCAATAAGCTGTTTTAGCCCTTTATGTTTGTGACCATTATAATTTAGAGGGAGCGTTTTAGGGTCGCACATTTTTGTGTAGGTACTAGCCAAATTTGCATGTAGACAACATTTTTAATACTGTAAAGAAATGAAAGCAGTGGGCTTTATGATTGGGAAAGACAACAAATCAAACAAAGTGTTAAATTAAGCCATTATAACACAACAGGAGATGTTTGTGTGCCCCTACACAGGATGTCTGCCTAACGATTACTTATACGAAAAGGTAACATGCTTCCTTCACGCTTGCTATTACTACGCTGTCGATCTTATTTGCCCGTTTTAGCTAAAAATGCGAGTGCCAAACTAGACGCAACAGACAAATTGCTTTCAAGATTTCAAAAGAAAAGAAAGAGAGTCCAAAAAAGATACGAGGGCAGTTTGATAAGTAAGTGATTTTTTGAATTTTTTGCTCAGTAACTGTAAATTTTTATTTTACTATCTGAACTGTCATCTCTTATTAGACTGCTGTGAAATTTTGAGTAGCCGGCGTCATTTACTTTGTGTTTGAGAGCTATTTAAAGCAACCTCTACAATTTTAATAAAAACGAAAAAAGTGAATTTCGTGTGGTGGTTAAGCATTTTTTTACGTAAAAAAAAACATAACCGAAACCAAGAAAAGGTTATATAAATACTATGGGGTATCTACACCATCAACTTCAATGGTTAAAAAGTGGTTTACTGAGTAGCGTTGTGGTCGTACCGCAGCACAAATGACGCCGAACGTTCAGGACGCCCCAAAGAGGCCGTTACGCTAGAAATCATCTATGAAATCCATGGAATGATATTGGACGATCGGAGAGCTAAAATTCGTGAGATGGCTAAGGCATCAGGCATCTCAAATGGGGGGGTAAATCATATTTTACATAAATATTTGGACATGAGAAAGCTATCCGCGAGATGGGTGCCGCTCACAATCGACCATAAACGATTGACCATTTCAAGGGATTGTTTAACAATGTTTAGCCGTAATCCCGAGGAGTTTTTGCGCCGTTTCGTAACCGTTGACGAAACATGGATCCACCACAATACACCAGAGACCAAGGAACAATAAAAAACAGTGGGTTTCTACAGGCGAACGTGCAACAAAGAAGGCTATGTGGGTCTTTCTGCCAACAAGGTCATGGCCGCAGTATTTTCGGATGCACGCGGTATCATTCACATCGATTACCTTGAGAAGGGTAAAACAATCACCGGCGTCTATTATTCAGAGTTTTTGATAGATTTGATACTGAATTGAAGCAGAAACGACCGCATTTGGCAAAGAAAAAAGTGCTGTTTCATCAAGACAATGCCCGGGTGCATATGTGTGCAGTCAGCATGGCAAACTTCCACAAATCACGCTATGAACTGCTACCCCATCCAGCCTTTTATTCGGAGGGAGTACAAAAATTGGAAAAACCCTGGGCTAAGTGTATCAAGGTAAAAGCAAACAAAAACATGTATTACCCAAAAAGTCACTGACTTATTAAACAATCCTATCGTATATACGATCTACTGTCTTACCCAACAAAATTAGTCTTGATTTGAAAATGTATCTGCCGTTATTGTAGTGAGACAAGGAGTTGTTGGCATACTACTTACGATTTCTTTGTATTTCAATGCACTTACCTGAAAATAAAAAGAATATTTATTAATGATTTTATTAATAAGAAAATATACTTAATACAATAAGTCATAAGTACGAAAAAAACAGTCGAAAAAACACGATCTAGACCGATCATATGGACTTTACTTTATATTCAAATTCATATACACCGACACACCCATCGAAGGAAAATAAAAATGTAAAATTCGATCAACATAAAATGAAACAAGTTCAACTTCTCGATGACACCATCTCTGGTTATGCTCCCATACACCTTCTTTGCATTACATAATATGTATTGTCTACATAAGATAACAAAAACACTACTTGAAACAATAATTAACTTTTAAGAGTTATGTCCGATTTTTTCTTTATTCAAATGGCATGTGACAGAAAAACATATTAACATAATTAAGATAAAATATAATCTCTATAGAAATGTAAAGATTTGGTTAGCTCCAAATATTAACATAATTAAAAAATCATTCTAAGGAAACAAAAACCTTGAAAAATTACCTGTTCCAATACAATGCTCCATTTTAAGATCATTTACGCAACAACCTATAGTATTCCAGTTCAAAGTTTCACAATTATTAAACATATTCTAATCAAACACACACTGTTAATAAGCTTAACCACAATTTGCGTTTGACCTTTATGCACATAAAATAAATAAAATAAATAAAAGGTACAAATGTGCAACAAAGAAATTCAATACAGAAAACCGCGAAGATACATAAAGATAGGCACTGAAGTCGAATACTAATTACAAATAAAATACAAACCACGAAAGGAATAAAATGAACCAAACAAACTGACAAGCCGCCAAAAAATTACGAACTCCATCACAAAACTTTGTTAAAACCGAACTCACTCTAAATTGAGTGAGTTTGCAACTGCAACTTAAATCAAACAAAACAATAAAATAAACACATGAAAAAAAGCCCTCCTATCAATCTTTCTCAGCAGCGCAAATAAATAAAAACCCAACCATCAAAGCCAAAGTTGGAACAAAACATAAAGAAGCATAGAAAAAAGAAGAAGCAAATCCACTCTACACACACGTTTTTCGTCGTGAGCACTTTCAGAGAAAATACATCCCAAAGATATCCACAGCCGGCCGACCGACCACAACCACAAACCATCGCAGCACCTTAGCTGCGCTTCAAGCCAGAGTTAAGACCTCAGACAGAGTTAAGACAGTCTCGCTGGCGGTCGCATTTGTTCGAAACCTCTTCTTCGAGTTCCGAACTACACAACCATTAAATATACGCGCCAATCCGCCTCGAAATTGCCAGTACCCATAACTCGTTGTGTGAATATTTATATCAATTTCGGTCAAGTGTATGCCTTCGATCTGTTAAATTGTTTAAATCCATCGTTACGTTGCTGTTCTTGTATAATCCTTATAAATCTCATATAAACAAGTGCATTTCCAGTTGTGTTTGAAACGCGATAAAAAATATTGTACGAAAATTTATTCCAGTGGAGTATTTGTTTAGATTGATTGTGCACCCGTGTCTGAGCTAACGTGTTTTGGAAATTATTCAAATTAAATCGAATTTTTAGTTTGTTTATAAAAAAGGTAAAAACAAAAACTTGTAGCCAATATTGTTTTGTTTTATGTAACTATGTGTAGAGGCATTTTCCTGAATCTCGGTGAAGATATATATACGTAATCCAGATTCTTAAATGAAGGTGAAAGTGAGTGGAAAATTCGACGATTTTCCACAGACAATCTCTTTGTAGTGCTGTTGGTGATGAGTTTGTTTGTGCCCTCTGTCGGTTTGCACCGGTTTTGTTAGTACAATTATACACATTAATGCGCGAGGGGTGATTTCATTGAACAAAGCTAATAAAAAAAATTACTTAATTCCTATTTGCGCTTTTTTGTTCACAGACTCTGTTGTCTAGTTTAACACGAATTACTTCTAGAACAATGCGCAAGCTAACTCTTTATATGGACAATTAAGTGGGCACCGTAAAATCGCCTTTTCAATGAGTTTGTCTTTCGAAATGGAGAGCATTTAAATGTGTGATTTAATTTTATGTGGGAATCTTTGTTCACTACATAATTATTTTAGCAATGTCATTTGTGATTGAGTTGTTAACTTATTTGGCGTTACAATTAAAAGCAGCTATGGATTTAAAAAAAAAAGGAAGACAGAGATTTAGATCATCTCTGATGATCCTTCCACGTACCTACATGATTATCGCGGTTTCGCCTTATAGGGGTGTTTGGTAAAAATAAAAAGGCATACGCTTACCTAACATTCTGCGGCTTGAATGTCGTTCTATAATTATTTTCCACTTCAAATTTTTAAATTCTGACTCGCCATTGCGACAAGAGGCACGTCGACCTGAGTAGATCTATTGTGCCATTCCAATTCAAATTAAATACAAAATCATAAAAGTAGCTACTGTGAACGACATTCAATTTAAGGATGCTTTTATATAGGTAGTTGATTTTAATTTGCAAATATAACTGCATGGTCATAATTCTGATCCATTTAATATTGGTAAAAAAGCAGAAAGAAAACAGTGAAAATTAGTAGAAGAAGAAGCAAGTATGAGTTTGACATTTGAATGATCGCAGAAAGCAACCAGTGATTGGACAGCATACTCTCTTCGGCATAGAAGAATTTGACGAAACTAAAAGTTAAATTTTATAATTTTACTTAATTAACTTAATAACAGATAGCCAATTTTTATTTTTGAATACATTAATTCAAATTTATTCAAATGAGCAAAATTAACTTTTTACTTTTGCAAACTTACGTTCTTATTTTGACAAACTTTCTTAAAAGAAAATATACATATTTCGAAATTTAAAAAGGAACAAAATAAAATTATTTAAAAATGTATGTAGGTATGTATATCTGCTTTAGCCTCAATAACATTCTGTAATTGTCTTGCGGAACGGTTTCGACGAGTTTCTTCAGGAACCTCATCCCGAAGCTTTGTTACTACAAAAACGATGTCGTCTCTGCTCCGTGTCAGAAAAACAGTTATTTTTCCCTTGCATATTTAAAAACATAAAATGCGCCTCCGGGTGGACAGTTGTGTGTTTCTGGTTCAATATTTTTCCAGCACACAATTACAACAACTACGCTAAGCTTGCCACTTCGAGACTCACAATAGTTGTTGTAATTGCGTGCTGAGAATTATACTTTACTTTACTTTGCTTTGCTGAGATTGAAGCTCAAAATTGGAACCAAATCTGCTCCAAATCTGTTGGACGGTGTACATTGTACAACCCTAAAACTTTATAGGCCCACAATTATGCTAACTGGTCTGAATGACTGGTGCATATTTTTCACGACTGATTTATGCGGCAACCTCATTTCTATTCTATAAACAGTTGAGTCTAAGTTTGCTCTGCAGAAAATAAAGTTCAATTCCTCATAGAGGGAAAAATGGTAGATAAACATAAGTGTTTAGAAAAGTATTAATTTATATCTACCATCCTTCTACCTTTTTCGCTATAACTTTTTCGTCTTTTACTCGGGGAAGGTAAATTTTGTACAGCGATCGTTGAAGTTATGTGATAATTGATTTTGATATTTACAATTTGATTCGAAAAATTGAATTCTTCTCCTATTTTTTCAACAGAAACACCGTATTTTGTATTTAGCTAGTCTCTAAACAAGCTCCTGCAGATAAGCACTTTGCTTTGCGGGTAGAAAAATTGTATTGAAACAAAGTGTTAATAATAAAAAACTTGAACTTGATCTTCTATATGTAACTCAGTCGTTTTCCCTATATTTAAATCAAAATACAGGAAGAACACATTGGGCCTTAGCAATAAACATTTTTAGTTTCGACTCTAAATTTAAGTAGTTTACAGTGGCTATAAATATTTCATACAAATTTCGCAATTGTGAGCTTCCGTAAATTTAAAGTCGAAACTAAAAATGTTTATTGCTAAGGCCCATTGAATCTATCATATTTAATCTAAATTTAAACGATAACAGTATTTTTCGCCAAGCAAACTTTGAAAAATGAATTATTGGTCAAAATACTTTTGCCAGTCAAAAAATCGGACTTGAACCACAAATAGGCCTGAGCTATCCAGCCATGGGTCTCAAATGATCTTATTTACACAGAAAATCATAGGTCCCACCATATTCAAGTGAAGTGAGTGAAAACTGTGGACAATTAATCGGTAGCCGTTAGGAAGTATTCGCCTTGAAAGCGACTTGATTTCCTGTCAAAATTCTTTTGCCAACTAGTGTATATTCCTTTTCAAGTCTAATAATGTAAAAACTTCTGAAATTGCTGAATTTCATTGCTTCATTCACTGAAATATTAGTCGTTCGGAAATAAAGTGATCGCATTCCTCTTTTTTGAAACAAGTTCTTTTTAAGGGAGTATAACCCACCTTTCAAATTGAATCCTCAAGAAAACTGTCATCAGCTGATAGTTTTAGGAAGAAACTTACTTCCCAATTCATATTTTGCAATTGCTGATGGAAAAAATTAATAAAATTACAACAAGTTGCAACCTGGCAAACAGGGATGTTCGCATTAATTAAACCACTGTTATTTAAATTCCATTTTCAGCCACACTCCGATTGATTTTCAAGTCTATGATAGAATTTCGAAATTCGTAGCAAACAATTTACCCTACGACGAAAATCGTAGCAAACATTTTCCCCTATCACGGATTCTATGACAGTTCTTTCGGGGTTCGTAGCAAAATTCCGAATACGGCGGATTCTGTGATAGACGTTTTTACAATACGCTTAAAAGCATTTCCAGTTACCCTGTTAACGCTAAGTTTTGATAACACAAATTCTTATACCAACTAATTTAATCTTTAATTTAAAACGTCACTATTCCCCAATTTTTTGATTATGCCAACATTATGAATAACACCAATGACACTTGGACGCACATCTCCGGCCGTGTTTAATAGAAACTTGACAATCTCGAAGCAGGCTTACATTGGGATGCCTTTCTAGAAATCAAGTCACTTTCATTCTTATCTGTGCACAGGGCAATGAATGTACGGGTACACATTTTTTTTTCTGAAGTGTAGAAAGTGAATCTTTCTGAGTATATGGGATCAAGACATAAGTTGACACCCTGAGTACTTAATGTTTTACTTTTTTTCATTCTGACGTCGGTTCATTGTGCAATGTTTGTGTACATCAGCGAAAAACAAATTCGAGGCGCTCTAATAAGAAAATATGTATTTTTTGTATTCACAACTTACATCAACTTATCCGTCCGTTTCAAATTAATGAATACAATGTTATGAAAAACTACGAAAAATATAGGCACACAAGTGGAGCTAAACCTGAAAATGGAGGCTATACCGACAAGCTTTTACACAGATTCCTCAAACTTGTTTTCATTTTAAGTTCCATCAAGTGTTCCACTCAAAGGTCCACTTAAGCACTTTAAACCTGCCTGTCTGTGCCCACCTCTTCAATTTCTCCTGAAGTAGGTACGTAAGAGAATACAAACAACAGTCAGCATGCTAAATGCTGATGTCCCACATTCTTTAACCCAAAGACTATAACATTCGCAGAGCGAGAAAAAAAAAAGCAACACTACAGATTCATTAGACTGCAAATATCGAAACAAAAAAGTGTGCTCCATTTCCTGAGGCATCTTTTAAAAAGATCATCGTCCCTTTTCCAAAGAAACGAAACGAAAGAACAGAGCTCAAAACTAACGTCTCTGCTTTGAGCGACGACCAGCGACCAACAAGCAACTACAATCGGTATCAATTTGATTCAATTAAAAGATCGAGTGAGCAGCACGACTAGTGCTAAAATGCTAATTTTAAAACATCCATCAGACTACGCGTCACGTCAAAAGAGATCACCAAGTTTATGAACTTTTTTTTTTGTACTATTAATGACCATCTATCGACCGCTGTGAATGTTTGTGCCATGTGCTTGGCACCATAAGAAAATGCGAGAGCCGCGTTCATACACAAGTCCAAAAAGGTGTCATTGAACCCGCTGTCCGCTGTTTACAAATTAACCATTGAGCGATATAAGTCAGATCAGAAACAGCGTCAAATTCCAGATAACAGAATTCGCTTAAAAACGCTTGTTGGATTTATGCACACTTTGTTTTAAGGTTAAATAGAAAGTTCTTTTACAAGTTGCGGCTGTGGGTATTAAAATATCGGATCCCATTCTCATTCACTGATTTATTTTGTGATTGAAGGTTTTTTTTTTCCTTAGCCAACAATTTACAATTTGAGCACATAATGTTGTGAATGAAATACTGGCCTGGCCTGGCATTTCAATCACTGACATATGCCAGAAAGCGATGAACACTCAATTAATCTTTCGAAAAACAAGCCATACACTCGGAAGACGGAAGAACCAATGCCCATGCCGCTGTTGACACAGTAGGTTCACCTCTTTGGCCACTTGAGGATGAAGAATAATGAATAAAAGGTGGGAAAAATGAAATGTACATGAATAATTTTGACGACCACTTGAGCGTGGCTTAGTGACGGAAGATTACCTCTCGAATTGTAACGATGCAATTTATTGTATTCAAATACTTGAATTGAAATGAAAATGTAAACACATCTATTTGAGTAAAAATGAAAGTATTGGTATTAAGTGCGGATGTGATGTTTGTTTAGATTTCTAGAATCGGCCTGTGACTTTTTCGGCGTTACTTTCCCAGGAGGCAGGTACTTGTGCTTACACGATGCTAACGAAGAGATTTGAACAATAATGAGAAGTAAATTTACATAATTACTGTTTGACCACATATTTGGACTGTTGGTATTGGCGTATGTATTTTTTTTTTTTTAAGTTTAACATGTCAATGAAAGTAGTGAAATGTAGTGAAAGGGCAGTTAGGGAAACGTTACCCAGCGAAATGGAGATTATCATTTAACATGTTGTCTTCTGGTCAGATCAAGTGATTAACAACATGTTTATTTTATTTTTATTTTCCGAGTTTAATGTTTGACAGTTGAAAAAAAAATGGTTTCTCCTGTTTATTGACAATCGGACAATCTTATTTATGTTTAAGTTATCCTCTGTGGGGGAGAAAATAGCGGGCCAAGTCAAACTCACATGAACTAAAATTATTTTCATATTTTCGGTTTGGGCTTTGTTTGATTTATCCCACCACATTTCGCAAAAGCTGTGGTCGTAATTTTGCCTCATGTTGAACATGCTCCGCGAAGAACTATTACATTGGGGACGTTCGGATTCGTACTTTAGTAAGTCTGACAGCTGTCTGACTAGATGCGTCTCAGTTTTTATTGGCCCAGAGTGTTCACGTGTATAGTTCTTGCAGTTAACGTTTATGGAGGGGAAGTCGACCAATCTAGTCAGGAAAATCCTGCCTGCGTACTCAGTTGACATTTCGAAGAGTCAAATTTAAAATAAACAGAGTGGCCGTTGCAGAATTCTGAGGAGTCGAAAAAAGGCGCGATGAGAGAAAAAGGTGTGATTTCTAAGGCCACTCTGGTAATTTAGAATTTTCACACGATATTTAACAACCATTTGTTCGCATAACACTATAATAGTGTAGTGATTGCCAGCCGTGTTACATTTTAAATGTACTTATATGAAAATAACAATTTTTTAAAGATTTATGAAGGGCCTTTCCAAATAGAAAAGTACAAAATCAAGCAAAGGTAACGCTGACCGCGAGAATACAAAAACAATTCAACTTGATTAGTCAACGCGTTCGGATTCATAGTCACGACCAATCTAGTTGACGTTTTACATACACTAGGTATCCGAACGTCCCCATTTACATTTTCTATAAATAAGATGTCATTTTCTATAAATAAGATGTCAAAATTTGCGTGTTACTGTCTTTTGTGCAACTAAATGGTTTTATTCCATCAAGCAAGATAATATTGTTCTGTTCGTTTTACAAATAGTTCAAAAAGTACAGAAACAGATGTTTGACATCTGCTTTAGCGAAGAGCAAAATGAATTTAAAAACATGGCCAAATTCGACTCAAATGTTTAAATGCATTAAATTTTAATCATTTACTTTTAATATCGCGAAAGGCTGTTGCTGTTGCTTTTTGAGAAGAGGGAAATGGATCAAGAAAGCCTTTAAAAAAGCTGCTCTATTCAAAAAATATGCCACACTTATGTACCGACTTGTTGTAATGTCGTAACCATAATGAAGTTGTTTGCCTACCTATTTAAAATATCCTCTCTGCATTTCCTTTTTCTTTTTAAAACGTCAAGAGCTCATTTATCTGCAGAGTAAGGCTGGACCACTTACTTTTTATCGGCAAACATTCCTATAATCTTAATGGGGCATGTCCGTTAAACAATTAAAATCAATTGCATACGCAGAGCAAATTAAAGATTTGTACCAACCAGCTTAACCGTTGCCTAACGTCATAACTTTAAATGCAAACAATAATTATTCCGAACCGGAAATTAAAAAGCCGGTAAAATTCCAACAAATCCATTGCAACAAGACCTGATCGATCGATCGATCCCTAAACTTGCACTGAAAAAAAAAAAAAAAAAAACACCCATAGAAGAAATATCGACCAGATCACTTGGTCAGCTGCAGAAGCTCTTCCTTGCTTCGCAATCTGGTTTGTAAAAAAAAAATATCTATCGCAAAACTGGTTGCGAAAAACAATTTAATTTTTGCCCACTTCTGTCGAAAGGAGATAAATTTTGAACATGTAATCGTAACATTAGTCACATATGAGTGCGCATGTCATTATGACAGTCATGTGATTTTCATTTGACAGATTAAAGAAAATATACATGTGAAGCATAATCACTTAATAGCATTTAAATGGTTTCTCGGTTTTCATAGTGTACAGTTTGCGAAAATCTCTCCAACACAAATAACGGTTAAGAAGTGAAAAATTGACCAACTCTAGAAAAGGTAATTGCACTTGGCTGGCATTTCACTTTACTTTAAGCTGCACTCACATGCGGTGCTAGCCCCTCTGTGTCAAGTCAAAGCTTGGTCTGTATCTGGTAGGTATAGGTAGTCCGGGCGCTACCTCTTGGCGCATAGTCTCAAAATCAGAAACGATAACTCTACAGTCTACATCTACACCGTTGCTGTGTATTGTGTACCTCTCTCCTTCAGCGAAGAGGAAGACAGTTTTTCTGTTTGTGAGTTTCTTCTTATTTCTTGAGTTTTCTTTTCGCGTCTACCGACAGCGAAAAAAAAAACTGTGTAACTGCAATTGGCATGCACCCCTTTTGCAGTCATTCCGATCAGCGAGCAATTTTATATGATTGTGCGTATTGTACTAGTTTAACTGTTTTGTGTGACTAACTTCACTTCACACACAAATCATTCCATAGCGAGTGCAGCGCTGCATTATGGAAAAGAAAGTATTGCGTAACACTTCCTTCATGCTAGTTAAACGTTAAGCTGTAGGTACCTACATATAGTTTGTTTGCTAACAGCTGGCAGCTGTCTTTTTTTTAAGCAAGTAAAGTTTGTCATCACCATAAAAATCAGACAAGTAGATTAATGGCAATGGAAAAACATGTTTTTATGCGTTAAGACTTAAGATACGTCTACTTGCAGCAAATAGTTTGAATAGCGGAGAGATAGGGTGCCATTGTTTTTATTGAAACTTTTAATGTTGGGAATTGACACATATAGTTTTGATTTGAGTTATAGAGGTATAGATATTTCATAAGTAGTGTTAAGTTCAAATCGCTTTTTGTCACATTATAAATGAAACTGGGGCAAGTAATTGAAATTATTGCATGATGAATTGGTGAACTGGATCATTTTATGTTTGCAATGTATTGCAACTTATTTATACGTATTGACTAGGACAAATGGAACTATTTTGAAAGTATGTATTGGGATATTTGGTAAGAGATAATAGGATTAACATCTGTCGGTAGGAAAAAAATTTCCGAAAGAGTTATGCCGGGAGTATTACTTTCCTTTTGAGAAAAAATCATTTTATTTTGATCGAGATTGCTTTTCATCTTCGATTTGCCGGAAAAATCAGTCTTTTTTTGATCTCAGATCAGTTTTGAGAAATCTAATGTCATTTTCCATTGGGACCACCAGAAATCTTTTTCAAAACACAGGCTTTACACGGCAAACGAAACATGCAACGAAATTGATCTGCATTTGTAAATGGATTCGTGCGTTATTTGACAGCAATATCAGCTGTTCAAATTGCATTGAAAAATGTTTCCCCTATTGCACATACAAATAGAGTATTTTTGGTGATTCATAGTCGTCAGAAGACGAGGAAAACTACGAAGATAATAGTTCCTCCTAAATTATATCCATGGCTATTGATGTATTTCGTTATTTTGGTTTTCACGAAACTTCGCCCATTTGTCTTGAAAGCAAACTTCTTAAAATGACGTAAAACAGCCGTGCGAAGTATGTATATTGGTATTGTGAGAGTGTGTGTAGATCTGACAAAAATATCAAGATCTACACAAAATCGAAAAAAAAGATTTTTTGTCCCAATGGAAAACGAAAGAATTTTTTTCTCAGATTTTACACATAATTCCAGAAACATGTCACACAGCTGGCGGTTACGAATTGCTTATCGTTGGAAGGATTGCTTTTTTAGCTGAATTATTCATTTAACGCGTACGGGATCGAGTATTTATATTAAATTATTCAGAAATACCTACGTTATTAGATGTTTGAAAATGAATGGACTTCCAGTGCAAGTGAAAAAAGTTGTTTTTTTTTTGCTGCTAAATCAATAGGAACACACAAATACCAACAGAATTCAGGTTTCATTTTCGATTTGCAAGCAGAAATCTGAAAAGCCAAATCAAAATTAAAGGTCTGTTCCTTTACTTTTATATCTTACGAATTTTTACTCAATGCCGTTCCTTAACTCGAAAACTTCGTAAAAGAGAGCGTCGTCGAGAGAGCAAGATATTACCCCCCCACTGAGAATCTTACGAATTTTTACTCAACAAATTTCTTGGTGTAAGCAATTTGAAGGGCTGTCAGTCACCAAACAATTAACAGCTGATTTGATATTTCTTGTAATATTTGACAATCGATTGAATTTGTTTTGATTTCTTGCGTTCTATTAAAACAGACGGCAAAATAAATATTGAATGTTCTCCCCGAACATTCCATCGTATTGAAAATATTCTTTACCACTGCAATTTATGGAATTATTTATCTGTCATATCTGTCATTTTTCATAGTTTACTACAAAAGCGTTCCAACTTTTTCGTAAGTGTCTCTCTCTGTGAGAGAATTTATCCCCACCACTGCCATTTTAATTGTCTTTTCCATTCTTACTACAAAAGTAAGAGAACAGACCTTAAGATAAATGCAACTGGGACAAATTTAGAAACGTTTCTAGTAGGTACTTTCTTGTTGGAGTCAATAATTTCTGTTTACAAAATTCAATTTTCTTAGTCTTAAGCATCTAAAGGCAGCAATAAAATGCGTGCGAATATCTTTCTGTTTCAATCTTTAAAACTCAACACGTTGGAGTAAACAATAAATAAATATGTTCAAAGATCCAAATCGTCAGTGCTTAAATCGCCAAACAAAGCTGTTTTTATGTAATAGACTACTCAACCCAATCGCACTGTTGTGAAATGACATACATTATTATTATCTCCGATTGCTCGTATCTGTTCGCCGCTTATCACATAACATACCTACCCTTGTAGATAAACTTACCCATGGTTTTCCTATCTCAACCATAATCGCCAATTTGGTTATTTGCACGAGCGCCATGTTAATCCAGTTCTGCGCCGCAGTTTGCTTCACAATTACATAAAACACCAACTAAGGAACATACAAACCCTTCCGGTGCAGACACCAGACAGCCGTTTGCAGATGACCACATCCGAAAGCTAAACGCTTACGCCACCCTAATCAATTTAAAAAAAATTAAAAGTCAACAAATAACCAGTTTACTTCATTTCAGTCGTTGATTTTTTTTTATTTTTAACAGTTAACTACAATTGCTTTGGTTTTGGACTACCTGTTTACTTGTCCCATAGGCCAAGTTCCCTCATTTTTGTTTGAAAATATCGTTCCAGTGAATTCGCACAGCGGTAGTATTCCGTGTCTGGTTGGTTGTAGAAACGACAATTTGAGAATATCCTTGCCATGTCGGCCATAAACAGTCGCCTGGTCACATAGTAGCCCTTCTTCAGGCGATCGCCCATTGACTTTAAGTCCATGGGATACTTAATGTGATGATAGTAATCGGGCACTTCAGCTGCATTGACGGGCTTCAGGAAAGGCCATGCTGCGGCGTGTTGCCTTACAGCCTGAAGGGCGGTTGCAAATGATGCTGCAAGCTTGTCTGGATCGGTGCACTCTTCCAGCGGTCTGGACGTACGCTGTGCTCGCATTTGTATCTTCCAACCGATCTCTCGCAGGCCGGGAATCGACTCCACCGGGATAGAGCGAACTCCTTCTTTGAAACAAGTGAGGCCTGGACGAATCTTCTGCACATCACCGTGACGCTGTGCTATGAGTTCCTTCAGAATCTCGCGCTGCTTCTGAATCACAGAAATAAATTGAGTATACACGATGCTTGGATGCAGCTCACAGTGCATCAAAGTGGCTCTGTCGTATTCTTTGATGAAACCGGCATAAACTGGCCTTGCCAACTTAATGTCTTTCGAGAATCCCTGCTTTTTGAAGTACCCAATGGCGTGCTCATCGGCATAGGTGAGGAAATGACGAAGTCCCCGCTTGATGCTGTAGTCCTTCAGGTGATTCATGAGGTGCGAACCATATCCCTTCTCCTGTTCGCTCATTACAACAGCCAAGAAGACAATTTCTATGAAGCCTTGGGTGGGGAAGGGTCTGAAGCAGATTCCTCCAATTGGCTGATTGTCTTTAATAAGTGCAAGAGTTTTGTGCTTCGTGTCGAAGACCAACTGGCTAATGTATTCCCTTGGCATCTCTGGCAGTTGATGGGCAAACACACTGTGCAGACCGAGCATCCACAGCATAACCTGTTTATCCACCGGACGGGTGAGTGAGTTGCCGACAACGTGAAATTGTATATTTCCTTTAAGCTCTTCCGCCTTGACTATCTCATCGCGCGACACGTTCTCCGGGAAAAGAACTTCAGTCTTGTTCGATGCTTTCGTTTCAGTTATAGCTTTCAGCACTGTCTCATCAGAAAGGTCTTCATTGTCAGCTGGCCGTTCTGGATCCTTCTTGGGTCGTTTGTAGACGGGTTCCGCCGAGCGCTTTGAGCTGCTTCCGGCAGCTGCGTCTTGTTGTCGTTTCCGTTGTTGGTTAAGAAATGTGGTCGGTGGGCGGTACGATTGATTCCATATCGGAGAGTCATCCTTCAACAGCTCCACCTTCAGGGAGTCTAAAAACTTTGGCATTTGGGTGATGATGGCCCTTTTGTCGGCTGGAAAGCGATCTTTCTCTGTGATACACTTCTTCTTAAGCTGTTGGGCCATACCTTGAAACACCGTTCTTAGTAAATTTCGTCCAAAAACTAATGATGTCTCAAAATGACGGAGAGAATTGCAGAATGCCGGCACATTACAGAACACAAGCCACCTGGTGTAGTTGATCTTGTAGTTCGACGCATCCTCGTGGGTCACATCACCTTTCCACACTGACGGCGGTTCAAAGTTGTAGTGATTCAGGAAGTTCAAAAATGTCTTCGCTACCTCCGTCATTGTGCTCAGTTCCGATTGGCTCAGGTGATTGTATTTGTAGAATACGAAACTTGAAATTGCCTTTGCAATGCATGGCGCCTCAAATGGCGGATCTCCCAGTGGTCCTCGAATCACTGGATGCTGTCGACTAATAACGCATTGCCTTAGCAGGCGAAACAAATACATGTACACCTTTTTGGTGTCCTCATCCTCCACGCGCTGCATGCTCATGAACAAATTCTCTGTATCGATTATGGCACCAAGCAATTCATTCATTTGTTGACTAGAAATCCCCTTCAGATGAGAAATATGGCTCTGCAGAGGGTGCATGCAGGCGACATTCCTGCACTCCTCGGTAAATTCTGGGCAGTAGGAACTCTCAACGTCGCGGTGGCGATTCTCCTGAGGTGTCTTCCATCCCGTACATCGGCAGCCATCCTCTTGACAAGCAGAGCACATAGATAACTTTGCCAATTGCTGTGATAAAGGTAAATTAAATACTTTCTGTTTTCGCTGTTGGATACGCTGAAGGCTACTTTGACGTGTACCCTCTGTTGGAGTCGATGTCGACGAAGACGGTGTGCATTCTCGTTGTGAATCCATATTTCAAATCAAGTTTGTTTACAATTCGTGCAAAACAAATAGAGGAAAGGAATTTATTCAATTTTGGTATGACAGTGAATTTGTCTCTTTTTATTTATATAAAGCGAGCGAAAGGCACAGACATATATGCCATGTGCTGGCAGTCTAGCATGAAGAATTTTTTCCCCGATTTTCTTTCACTTATTTTCGATATTTAGCAGAGAGATCATGCAAAAAACACACTTGTACAATATAATATAGAGTTTAAAATAGCTAATATCAGCGGTATTTGTAATTTTCAATGATTTAGTTACGAGAATATGATAAAATTTTGTAGAGAAATTCACTGCGAAACCAACACGACGAGTGAACTAAAAATTTACTACTGAAATGAGTGTGTTTGAGTTTGACAGTGACAAGAGGTAGTCTTGTGTGGTGCTACTCTGTTTGCTGTGTGTGCGTGTGCTGTCTCGTTTTGTTGTTGAGTGGAGGAGATATTTCGAGAATCGAGTGATAAGAAAATTTTAATGGTTAGTCAGGGTTCAGGGATGATTAAGAGGGTGTAAGAAATTATTTGTCCGCAATTTTTTCAATAATTATTGTTATATTATATTCTTTAATTTTTAATGTGGCATTAGATGTGTTTCTTTGAGCTTCGATCTCACCAAAGAAAAGTAGGATTTTCAGTACGCAATTACAGTAACTATTGCGAGTCTCGAAGTGTGATTGATCGAATCTCATTGTAAAACTCAGGTTTATATTGCATTTCATAGTTCTTTTAAAAAACTCAACGAAAATGTTTCAACACTACTTGAGAATGGCTATCGAACTATATCCTAGAATTGGATGGCGGTGGGCCCGCTATGGTGCTTGAGCCTGGTCTTTTGTGACGATCTCACAGCCGCACTCAACCTAACCTAACCTAACCATATCCCATAATTGCATAATTTGCAATGAGCATTGCAACGGTGTATATATTCGAAAACAAATGCATTATGATACGTGCACAAACACAAATGCCATCGAAATTAAAAGTACCTTTCAGTCATGTAATAGTGACCCTTTCACCTGACACGCCATAAAAAAAACCTTTCCAAAGAACTTTGACATCAAACAGCAGTAAGTGTATAACATGTAGTTCGGGTTTCATGCTTTGTTCACCAGCAGCACTCATCTGTCATTTACTCATGGGTCACGAATGGCGATTAGGAAAATGTTGGGAATGTTTTTACGCCGTAGGTGTTACCACAAATTTTCTACATTATTATGTCTAAACAATTTGGTAAATAATTGACTGCCGACAATTATTCGCTATTTAATTCAAATAACAATTATTGCTATCTGTGGGAGTTATGAACCTGAATTGCTTGCTCGGTCGCTGAGTACAATGTCGTTACCCATGGATGACTGCTAATCACGTTATTGTGGTTTATCTTGCTTATGGTTGACATTGTTCAGCGATTCTGGTGAATTGAGCTAGCTTTAAATGCAAATACAAATCTGTTTAAAACTTCGATAGCTAGTCTCTTCAATCTGTAACCACTCCTTTCCCTTCCAAATTTCTGTTTAATCCGGTTTATCAAAGCGAATCCCTTACAAGACAAATAAATTGATTGCAACAATGTATTTTGCCATTCATACAAATGAGATTATATACTTGCAAGTTGCAAGACCTCCAATCCACGTCACGAAATTCAATTGTTCGGAATATCTTAACGAACTTATTTATTGATGTTGTAACTTGGCAAATTGGCAGTTGAGCTAACCAAAGATGCGATGCAGATGTATCCGAATACGGTGTAATCACCGATTGAAAAAGTTATTTGAAGTTATGTTTAGATGTTCGGTTTCATTGCAAATAAATCTCAATTAACAAATTGTAAGACAAGAAGCAGAGAAAATTCAAGAGCTAAGGAAACAAATTTGCGTCATCAGCTCCGGAGGTAGCATACAATAGATTGAAGATAAGAAAACCAATTGTGAAACTCGAATGAAAGTAAGAACGTTGCACGACCGATGAGACGCGGAAGTTGTTGAGAAATCGTGCAGCTAATACATATACTTATTTATTATTCGGTTTGATTTTTATTAATTGCATTGAGATTTTTTATTCTCAATTGAAAGGAACTCATGAAAAAATAAGGAAAGTATAGTAATCTTTAAGTTACAGTGGAAAATGTACATTTGGGCGTCTTTTTTGCGACCTGTCAGTTTATATTCACAATGCACGCATGCAATTCGAAGCAGAATACAGTATTTTGTGTTATTCAAGGGAGTTACACCTGAAACTTGTAGCTTAGTAGTCCAGAACACTAAAACACGCTTTAATTTACCTCAGTATTTGTCTGAAAATCAATTTTTCGTATTGGTAAATGAAATATGACCGTACCTGTCAGCTGTCACGGTAAAGAGCTTCACTATTCTCGTATATCTTTATCGAGAAAACAGTTTTAAAATAGAAAGACAAGCGATACGAGTTTAGCAAAACCAAGATTAAAATGGTTTGCGTGGATTTTTGCGATTCGAATGCCGAAATAATAAATTTTATTGACTTAACAAAAGGTCGGTTTCAAAGCATATAGGTACGTGGGAATAAAACCACACCCTGGTAATGAAACAAGCAGTAAAAATTAAGATTTTTGCCATAGATATATCAAATATTTCTTAAACCTGAATTTTCACACAAGCAACGGCTGAAATATAAAACGTGACCTCATGATTGAGTTTATTTGTAATCGTAGGGGTATTTTTGGTTCGCAGTTCCCAGCAAATGATTTTTTTATTTTGTTGTAAAAGAGCAAATAGGCGAATGTTCTTCAAATAAAATGCTAACAATAGCCGTGTTTTTTTGAGCTACGATCTCAGCAAAGCAAAGTAAAGTAGGATTTTCAGCACGCAATTGCAACAACTATTGCGAGTCTCGAAGTATCAAGTATAGTGTAGTTGTTGAAATTAGCGTGCTCAAAATCCTACTTTACTTTGCTTTGCTGAGATAGAAGCTCAAAAAAACAAGCCTAATGTACAAACATGAGACTAATCTAGATTCTAGATTATAAGCAAATAAAACTGACAGGCAGGCTTTGCTCAGTATTTTCAGTCAGTTCTTTACATTTAGAAGCGGCTTTTATTGAAGCCAATGTCCCTAGTATTCAAAACAAAAAAAATCAAGTGATATTTAAACTTCTTTTCAAAAAAGAGTGTTAAGCGAAAAAATTGTAATGCCTCTGTAAATCTTGTTAAACTTTGTAGCTGCGGGCCTTACCCTCATCTATTGGTTAACATTTCAAATGAACATAAATCATGCAACGGATAACATACAGGTAGGTAACAGCAAAACAGTATGTGGTCTAAAATGCTTGCAAATTGTAAAATACGAAACCTCTCTCTTCATAGCTTATTCTTTGCGTCAATATTAACAAACACCTTGATACACATTTAC
This sequence comes from Cheilosia vernalis, assembly GCA_949126925.1. Taxonomy (NCBI): domain Eukaryota; kingdom Metazoa; phylum Arthropoda; class Insecta; order Diptera; family Syrphidae; genus Cheilosia; species Cheilosia vernalis. Next base: position 14,770,326 of record OX421362.1, read on the forward strand.
AGCAATAATAAAAAGTCTCAAGTCTATATTCGGATCGACAAACAAAACAAAAAAGAAAACATGACTCGCTGTATAAAATACGATTACAAAATAAATTCGTGGCGCAGCAGCATCTTCTGCGATGACGTTGATGATGGTCTATGAAAAAGCAATTGAAACGAATCTTTTTCACCTTCATGAAACGTCAATTGACTTGGCTTTGATGGCAGACGTAGTAGATGTGCGGGTGGTGGTTGTAGTATAAGATAACAGAAGGAAAGAAAAGTCTTCGTGCCACATTTCTTCCACCTTAAATCGTATGCACGACTTTTGCACTTAGTTTGGCTCCCTAAGGCCACGAAATGGCAGCCAACATTTCCCAGGAGTGTTCCCAAAAAAAATTATTATATAACACCCCCATACACATACCTACACAGTGCCAAAGAGGAAGCGTTGAACACCAAACTCGATTTGTAACCATTAAACTTATTGACAATTGAATATTCAAAGAATGTCTCGGTAATTATAACATCAGTTAGGTGAATGCAATACATGCATTGCAGTTTGTCGGTCAATACGCAAGCAGTCAACCTAATGTTTACTTTTCGTTTATAAAGTAGGTGACTATGTTTCGTAGCTGTCACATTTTTTTCAAACACAATTAGCGAGATGGTAGTAATTATTGTTTAAAGCAATGCGTTTAAAAGAACTATTTCGATGAAATAATGCAGAACTGTTCTTAATTTACACGTTATTTAATTTTGTCCATATCGGATTTTTTAAACCATTTAAGTTGGTTCGATAAAAGATTAATAAACATTTATAGTTTTACTGTACCTACTGTTGATAAGATTGATATTTTGTCGTTTCCCGTGGTGTTCTAAATGTTTATGTTTCCTTTTTGACTTTTTGAACAAAATAATAACCATAAAGTAATTTACTTACTAAATTGTAATGCATTGTGCTTACCTGAAATTAGAAAGAAATTTTATTTTAGTTTTTTAGTTTTATTTACAAAATACGTAAGAAAGACTGAAAATTATTCCAGATAAGTGTAGACGCCAAAAACATAAATGGAAATTAAGCTACAATACTCATATTTTCAGGCCGAATTCGTGACACGTTATTTTGGAGACGTTAAAAATGTTTTTTTTTTTACTTCCACCCTAATTTGAAGAACGAAATTAAATTTTAAACCAAAAATTTGGCTTTTCATTTCCAAATTGACTGTGGTAACATCTTTAGAGGTTGCCGATGAACAATTGACAATATAGGTGTGTTTTTTTGGAGCTTCGATCTCAGAAAAGACAAGTAAAGTAGGATTTTCAGCACGCAATTACAGCAACTGTGCTCTACGTGACACTTCGAGACTCGCAATAGTTGTAATTGCGTGCTGAAAATCCTACTTTACTTTGCTTTGCTGACAAACACACCTAATGTCGACTTGAAAAATACCAACATTTTGTTTTAAAAATACAGTTTCAAGAGCTCTAGAAACAAATGTGGTTTCATGGTTCCAAGTTCGGTGCCTCATTTTGGCGTTAGACGAGCTTAAAATTATATCGAGCACACAAATAGCGAAAATAATGCAAAACAGTCATCTCAAATTATTGTAATTCCTCTTATTTCGCACCAAGCCAGAGTTAAACTAAGGCTCCAACTGCTCGCGCGTTATTTATCGGTAGGTATTTCTTATAAATAAGCAAGTATAACAACTTGCTCTGTTTAGTTATACAAGCCGGCTAGCGTCAACAAATGAATTGCTGAAATAACTTTGATAACAAGTGTTCCATTTCTACTACATGTAACTATTACTCAAATTGTTGTATTCTTTTTCTCTCCTCAACAAAACAAACGACAAATTTAACTTTAATAATTGTACGTGTAAATTAAGTGTGTTCAAAAAGTGCTTCCAAGTTCATCGCTTACAAATTTTGAAAGCCCGATTGCGTTATTGTTTTCGTTGTGTCATTTATATTTACTGTTCCGGCGGTGTACGCGCCTTATCGGAAGTATATCGCATTTGATAACCAAAATGGCAGGCCTTTTTGTTTCCATCATCCCTTTTTTTATCAAAGTTCTTCTACTGGGGTGACATTTATTTTCGCTAACAAGAGCCTAACAACAAAAATAAACATTGGACATTTCATGCGTCTGCCGCAGTTTAAATCAATTAAATAATTTCTCGATAATCAACTGTCTTCCACTAATCAGCAGAACCCACGATCTCCACACGAACACTATTGTCATGTGCGAGACCATCTTTCATCTTAGCACTTGCACGTGGCTCTATGTATTTATATGTTTTCTATAGTAAATTCGTAGCCATATACGGCTCCACACATACGTTTGTGTATTGTGTACAACAAAGGGTAGATAAGCAATTGCAAATCAACGGAACAAAAAAAAAAAATGTGTATCATAGCAGTGCAGATATTTTAAGTCGACAAAACAGACATTTTTTATCGAGTTCATAAGAGCTATGACATTTAGTCTTCGATCAAGTGTCAATGCGCTAGCTGTTGACTTAGTTGTCGATTGTGCATTGAAGGTCGCTCAGCTTTCACGTTATAAGTCCTCAAATAATATTGTAAGTGGAAAATAGAAAAAAAAAAAAAAAAACCGAGTATTATAAAACTACAATCACTTATTCATACGACATCGCTGTCAAATACGCAGTTGAACTTACTTAATATCTTCATTATGAAGAAGTGTGAAACACGCACGTTATTTGAATACTAAAGAAGAAAATCGAAACGCGAAACCCAAAAATTCGCACGACTGTAACTGTACTCGGTGTACTTATGAGAAAACGTGGTAAATTTTATACATGTATGTAACTGGGAAAACGTCGAGAAAAACTCGCGTATTTATGTAAAAAGTTCGTTCGGCATTTAGCCAAGTTAGAGGGAAACACCCATTACTGCTCCAACAAGGTGAAGGAAGTTGTTTTTATAAACTTTTTGACGGACGCGTTTCCGCACGATCACGATGTGACATTCGCGGTGAAAACCGAACGGGCGAATGCAGAATCTTCAAAAGTACTTGTTTGTCCCAAACTTTTTTCTTTTCTGTTTTTTTTTTCGTGTTGGTTCTTTTTTTGTTGTTTTGTTTTGATTAGATTACACTAATTCAGTGACAGGAGGGGGGGAAGCAAATGAAAAGTAATATTCACTTCACATATCTATACAAATGAATTTGATTTTTGATTGTGTGAAGGAAAAGAAACCGCCTTCAAATAAATACATGATGTGATTGCGTTTGAAATCGAATTGTTTGACAAATAATAATGTGCTTCGGTGAGAAAATGTGCTTAAAATAGTCACGTAAAATACAAAGCAAAAGAAGTGCGCTTTTTATGCAGAAGATTGCATTTTCGTAAAACACCCAGGAAGAAAAGCTTTGAACAAAATTAAGCAATATTTCGAAATTCGACCAAAGAAGGTGCGGTGGCTACGCCTACGTGTATTTTTTTTTTTTGTTTTTTTTTGGGCGTTTTAGTTATTTCTTTATCTGTAATGACAATATTTATATTTTCGTCGTTATCACCAAATAATAGCCCTGAGTGTTCGGAATAAGGGAAACGAAATCTGCGAATGTTTGTAAGGGGCTTGTCTTTATTACGAAGGTGATCAAAGTCTGTTTTTTATAGGTCAAATGTTTTCAATTTTGCCTTGTACACGGGTATGTTCTCAGTGAATACACAGCAATGGAAAACACATTTTACATACACTATTTTTTTGGGTAGACCGTTCTTTATTAAATGACGAATTTGTGCGAATTAGCGAGAATTATTTTTTTTTTTTTTTAGTTGTAAAATTAAGTTTTTCATTAGCCTGTTTCACCGACATTAACTTAACCGTTTATACATAGCCTTACCTTTCCCTGTTGACTTATTCTTACATTATTATTGCTTTCCCTGGCTACATCGTCTTCCTAAGCCGCTTGGTTATCTCCATTGCTAACAATCCACCACAGCGTTATTGCCTTTTCTTCGATACCACGGCTTTTTTTTTAATTTACGACCAATTCTGATTTTATTACTGGTCAATTGAGTGCTTTTATAGCAGTCTGACCTCGGTGTAGATAAATACGTCTGGCGATAGCCATTTGCCAATTCTAAAACCGATTAATGAAAATGAAACCGATAAATGTCCAGCATTTGTCTTATACTCATCTTTTTATTCCTTGAGCCTTTCAAAGTGTTTTTTATTTTATTTACGGTAAACAGCCAACCATGACAGCGGTGACATTTCTCCACTCTGCGAAATGACGAGTTGAATAGATTCTCTAGATAAAAAAGTTCTCAATAACAACACAATAATAAGACTGTTTAACAATAGGCGTGTTTTTTTTAGCTTCGATCTCAGCTAAGCAAAGTAAAGTAGGATTTTCAGCACGCAATAATTACAACAACCAATACGAGTATCGAAATGTCAAGTAGAGCGTATAGTTGTTGTCATTGTCTGCTGAAAATCGTACTTTCCTTTGCTTAGCTGAGACTGAAGCTCAAAAAAACACGCTTATATTCGGACGGTCCTGTGACTTACACTTCCTCGAATTTAGAAATTTCACTTGCATAAAATGTCCACATTCTTAGTTTCCAGGGAACTGTTGTTTTCGAAATCTTCTACATTAACCTTTAAGCTGTCAGAAATGCACTTTTCTTTTTTTATTCGAAAGAATACCGATTATGTAAAATCTTATAATTAACCTGACCTGATTGACCAATCAAATCTGGTATGGACATAAATGATTGAAATTATGCTCGCATATACAAACTCTGTTTATGAAAAAATGGAGAACAAAATCCCATACCAACCAAGAAATTATAAAAAATACCAAATTATTGCGACAGTTAATTTTAATAAATTTTTCAACCAATTCTCCCAAACAACAACTCATATCTATCCCCAAATATATAATATCGCTTCTTTCTTCTTTGTTTTCGTGATTCATCATGATGAACAGCATAAAAACAACTGTTTACACAAAATTGGGAACTATTCTGTCAGCCAAAGTTTATTTATCGCAATTTTTACTTAATCGATCTTTTGTCATCGATAACATCTCTCTTCTCATTGCTTCGCAATTTCAATTAAGGAAAAATCTAAATGCTTTGTTTACCACATTTTCTGTATAAAAATAATCAAAATAAATTTCAATCAAAATAGATCCTCTCTAAATATATGCAGTAGGAAATGTTGAAAGCAAATACTGCAAAATCCTTTGTTGCAATGTTAGTGAGGGCGTCAAGCGTTCTTGCACTGGGATGTGTTTTGTTTTTCGATCTATTTTTAATTGGATTTTGTTAGTATTTCTTTTTGTCTTTTTTATTATATATATCTTGATAGCTCTTTTAATTGAGTGCAATCGTGTGTGATTCGGCGATAAGGTTTTTGCGTAAAAAGATAACGACTATTTTTTAATTACATGATTAGGATTTTGTGTAGAAATATGAAGCATTTTAGAGGAACCGGTCGGTTTCTTCGGGGTATGTTCGAAAAGTCGGCAACAGCAGTTCAAAAATATTTTCGCAATCTGGATTTTTTTTTGCAATCCTTATTTTCGTTCATAACAGTCGTGTTGAAAATAACTGGTTTCTTTCTCAGTTGCTTCTGCTGGGATACCTACATAATACACAAGTGCAAAATCCCCAAACCCCAAAATCCCCACCTTTTGAAAAATACCCGAATTGACTATCCCCAAGAAAATCCCCAAACGTTTTGCAAACGCAAAATCCCCACAGTAGATGACGATTATTCTACATACCGATTGTACACAGACGACGATTGTACATACATGTACAAGTTTAAGTAATAAGACCAACATTGCACCCGCCCCGTAATCCAACAGTAAACCCAAGCAGGGGGGTTGCAGGGGGGCAGCATGCCCCCCCATACAGATTTCATAGTTTGAATTATCAAGTATTTTGGATTTGGGGATTTCCTGTTTGGGGATATTGACTTGGGGATTTCAGTCTGGGGATTTTAATTTTGGAGTTTTCGTACCCAACCCGCTTCTGCTTGCAATATTTATGTCAAAATTTGACAGTTAACATACAAATTAGCAAATAATGTCGTAAAACGACTACAAAACGCTGAATATACAAATTCTGGGTAAAGATGTGCAAGATATATTGAAGTACAAAACGCGAAAAGATGGTCAAACAGTGACACATAATATAAGGAGTGTTTTTTTGAGCTTCATCTCGGCAAATAAAAGTAAAGTAGGATTTTCAGCACACAATTACAACAACTACACTAGACTTGATACTTCGAGACTCGCAATAGTTGTTGTAATTGCGTGCTGAAAATCCTACTTTACTTTGCTTTGCCGAGATCGAAGCTCAAAAAAACACGCCTATATAGTCAAAATAAATATTTTTTTCTTAATGTCATTTTTACGCCCAACAAGCTTATTTGGCACTTGCAAAACACAAACATATTTTTTTACCTTGAATCAAATCCGTTCCTTTTGGGTTTTCCCAGTTACAATTAACCAATTCACGACTAACATCTCTGTTATACAACTGTTATCTGAACAATTCCACAAAACAACGCATAAATGGCAGCATTGTGCACCTTACCATCTGACATCTATGGTTTTTCTTACGCGCTATTCATTATTGCACGCAGTTGCATGATCGAAGTGAATTATGGCCTTTAAACAGGCAATTACCTCATAGCTCACATCTGTAATATTTTTGTAAGATAAGTTTCCATCTAGCACTCATTTGAGACAAACGGTAGACATTCACAATTAACGGTTAACAATGCTTGTACTTGTCCACAATTCATCTGCAAAAAATACCAACTGCGAATCGAATTCGTTTTCAAAAAAGAACAATACACATGATTCAGTGTTTTTTCCCACTTTGGAGCATCCGCACATACAAGACATTACGATTCCACACACCACTCCCACATCTCTGGCTGGAGTTCAAGCTTCAAAGCAAAACCTTTGGACATCGCTGTGCACTCTGTAGTCATGACGTAACATTGTATGGGTATGGGTAGACATAAAAAGAAAACGACACTGCCTTGTGCATATAGTGCAACTCGAGTTACAGTACGAAATATGAGAATCACAACAATTCTGGGAAACTGTGTTACACCCCCGTTGCACTAGAAGTGCATTTTGCGCAATCTACCAGTGGTTGTCGTCGCGTAGTAACACAAGAACAAGAGTGTGCGAAAGAAACGAGCCCGGGGCCGATGACGACGGTTTAATGAGATAGTTTATTGCACGATTGCAGTAAGAGATATCATATGACAGCACTGCAGCCTGCAGGTGAGTGACTTGTAAGCGCGTAGAACGAGCGATATTTAATTCGAGTTGTTTTGAAACATTTTGTACACAAGGGAGAGGCAGTCTCACCGGGGCGCCATTGTTTGGGAAGAATATTTCTCGAGAGAACTTCATTATTTGATTAAGTGGTTTGCTCTTACGAAATATGGAGTAGAATGGGCCAAGGAGAAACCCTGCAAAACCAAACCGCACATGATATGTATTGGTGAAGGCCATTTCACGTTATGGTTTTACAGATGTTGGAGCGGCTGCAATCGTAATAGATCAACTTATTCAATGTTTTAAGTTGTATGTTTTAGAAATTTGAATAACAGGGAAATCTATTCACCAGTTCTCACCTTTACTGCGGCTGACAAATGTGCGAACATGTGTCAGTGGCAGTCAGATTTTACAAACGCGCAATATGAATAGACAATTAAGATACCGATCTGGTTTATTTCGAAATGCAAAATCAATTTAGATACGCGCCAAAATAGAAAGTCTGTGAAAAAGATTATTTTGTCAATGGAAATGATTTATGTGCGATCATTGTGAATTAGTTGTGCAGCAGCGGACATGCTATTTGGAGAGATGTGGTCAGGCTTGGTTTTATATCATGGAGAAACTTCAACGAAGGAAAAGTTTAGTCGAATTAGCTTTGTTTCGCATTCTGTTAAATTAACTAAATTTTACAATGAGAGGTTATGTGAAATTTTTTCACGGCAGTTATGTCAATTAAATACGCAAACTTTACATGCGGTCAGTCGGAAACAGTTTAATACCATATTCCCACCAAACTGAAATCGCGAGGTTGCGATGAACTTCTACCGAAACCTTGTAAGTCGTTCCCACCGAGTTGAAGTGAGTTCAAAAGTCATAAATTGCCATATTTATAGTGGCTGTCAAAACAGTTGTTTGTTGACGCAAAATAATGAGTTCTGAACAAATTAAGGAAACTCTTACATCTAATAAGAAAACCGAAAAAAAATTCAAAATCGGTACAAACCAAGAAAATTTGCTTGATTGCTGTGGCGTTTAATATTTTGAAATCTACAAATGAACACAAAATAAACCAAAGTTCACTCTAAAGACTTGTTCGGTTTGATAACCTCTCACGGACGGATGAACTCAGCGGGGTTTCAAATAGGTTTCGCTGAAAGCCCGAGGTTTCGACATCTCAAAAATATATGGCAGAACCTCTGAGGTTTGGAAAATTTGTACGAAACCTCGGGGGTTCGTTTGTAGGGAATATGGTATATCGAAAGTTCTATAATTCAGATGGAAAATATCAAGCGGTCAAGTTTATATAAATATTCAAATCGCTGTGATTTAAAAAGTGTACCTACTTTGGGGTTTACATATTTATGGTTAATTCACAATTCGTGTCTCATGTGAGTGAAGCTAAAGTGTTGCAATCTTTATTATAAAAATGCGACATGCGATTGATTTCTTGCAAGAACATGTACAGAAAGTTTTTATATACCAATCCTTAAACCAACATTTTGTACAACTATTAGGTATAGGTACAGGGTAGAACAGTGATTTAAGGAATGGTAACTTAACCATTCTTAAGTCTTCTGAGAATATAATTCTAATGATTTGACAAATGACGTATTTTTTTAAATCGATAGATTTGTCTGGAGAAATAGGGTTTTTTGAAACCTTTCACATAAATTTATGTCCAAAATAAATGCAATTCTCACGTTTATGTTCATATTGCCAGTTTGTTTTTGTCTTTTTTGTCGCACTCTACATTTAATGACTTCAATGCTATGAGTATCTCACCTGTACCTACACATCTTCAAAAGCCACATTCGAAGAGAAAGGTGATCATCATTATGTAACCAAAATTAGGTCGGAATTTTGAAATTGCGCAGAACGTATATTCAATCTCGTCAAGTTAAGTATACCAACCGTTCACCACTTAACACACAAAAATGCTTTCTATTCGTATTAATGGTATTTTTAATGTCAAACTGTACTTGAAAGTTAGCACGGAACTGAACAGAGTTTAGCTCCATTCTGCACGTTTTAACCATCAAAGACTTGTTTGTGTGTTTTAGCCTGCAAATTCCTTTCTTTTATGACTGACATTTGGCAGCACTCTGAATGCTGTAATACAGAAGCCCACCTTACCCATTGCAACGGCAAAATCACATGTGTGGGACTGCGAGCCATCAGCAAAACGAACCAGTTCATCGGTATTGAGACATTCACCGCCAGTGGACGACGTCACATTTAACGGGAAATATGAGTAGACACTCCAGCATTTCTTTTTCAGCATTTTTGTTGCATTTACCTGGTTCTATCGTGATTGCGCCACACATACTCATATTCAGTTAAATAGTATTATTTGACCGTAATGTTGTCAGTGTTATGATGCTGTTGCGAGCAACAGCTTCCCATCGACAATCACTTTATTCTCCGATGATTAATGTGAACAATAATGCGCATATTTTACACATGCACATACATATATGGGACCTCTAAGTGGGCGCCAGACTGTTGCGATGCTTCGCCTTTTAACTTTAGAGTTTATCCTCTATATCAAGTTCGTTCTATTGCTTGTGTTAAATTGAAGTAAAAGAAAAAACTTCGTCAACTAGCATTACAGTTCCTGAACTTGACATTTAACAGATTTTCCTTTTAAGCTCTGAATAAAAATCAATTAAAAAATATAGCCATCAATAAAAGATTCTATGTTTGCACACCTTGAACTAGTTATTGATAGAAAATCGTCTTCTACCATAAATGTCAAATGAGTATGAGTACTTTTTACGAGTTGCTACTGGTTAGTATTCAAATCAGTTGTTGTCTCTATATTCGTATGCGGCGCAACTCTGAAGTGCAAAATATCAATTTACCGTGCAGTTAAACGAGTTTCACATTAGTTCAATGAATACATAATGGAGCGAGGCGTTGCCGCTTAAATTGAATTATTTAGTCTGGCTGTTTAACTTGATAATAATTATTGTCTAATTAGTAGTATATTTAAATAATGGCCGATATATTTAGACCACTGTTCGAGTGAGAAAATTAATTGGCTGTTTCCAATGTTCGAGCTGTTTCAATAGTAAATCGCTCATCTGACTTACGTCGGTAATGAAGTATGTAAGCCACTTGGAGTTGTTTACATGTTGTTCCTTTTTTATATTTCAATCATGCACAATATTATCCAGTTCTTTTTCTTAAATAGTATTTCGTTTACGCAACTAATTGAATTCCTTGTGCAAATAATATTGCATTTTGAACAAACCAATTATAACAACCTACAGTCGATAGGGTAGTTCCTACTTTGTGTATTTGGTACACATTCGAGTGTGCTGGCTAGGTGGTGCGAACTGCGAACGTGAAATGAATTAGTGATAGTGAATAGCACCGTTACTTCACCCGAAGAGTGCAATATGTTGGCAGCAAGGGAATTGTAGTAATTTTTGTGAAGCTGGTTCCAATGTTAGCATCAACTTTTCGCGAACATTCCAATGCAAAACAGAAAAAAAATGTCCGAATATAAAGTAGACCGCTGGCCCGGTTAGTCTATTACATTTTATAATTAAATCCAGCTTCTTAACAAGGCTATTTCATCACGAAACTTCAGACATTTCTGAAAGTCTACTTTCGTAAAAGTACGCTAGTGTCATATTGATTTTTAGCTGTAAACCGTCATACCTGTGCAGTGTGCAACCAACAAACTCTGACGAATTGACTAATTATTGCGAGATATTTCGAATTCTGTGAGCTTATATGAAGCAATACTCTGTAACTATACTAACTTCCATTCCAAATAACAGCGAATGAATAAACATAACCCCATACAGCAGGCGACTTTAATACCTTAATTAGCAAAGCTTTGTTAGCAATGTATATACCTTGAACAATACTCCATTTAAGGGTACGATTACAATTAAATTATACGTCCTCAACATATTAAAGTCGTCATTGCAGGCGCTCAATTGTCAAATAATGTTCTAACATACCATGGCGCAGCGCTCTGCCAAAAGCCACACAAAACTCCGGCCGCCATCGCTGACATTTTTGTGGTTCAATATACTCGTATGATCCGCCATACGAACACAGCATACACACACACTCAGCTATAGCGATGCCATCGAAATGTCATCGGCATTATGTTCGCTTTCGTCGATGGTGATCCGCTTCAATGTACAACGATAAAAGATACGAATAAGATACATTTATCCAACGATCGATATCAAGGGGTGCACTTGCTCATTGTTCGATTTTATTCGTTATCCAATCCAACTAATTAGCCGATAATCTGCGGCGGGAGTAATAATAATAAGCTGTCATTGCCGACAACATAATCCGTTTTGTATTTGACCAAGTGCAGAGCTGGCGAGGTAGCAATGGCATGATGGTTGCGTAATCGGAAATCGTTATAAATAAATAACAAACAGACTTGCAATGAAGATTGCTTTAGTTTTTTGTTCTAGATAAGTTGAAGAAGTAAATGTCGAAGATCATGTAATCACTGGGAAAATATTGTAGTTAATGTCATCCGGTTTTAAGATAGCCTTAGAGTGGTCTTTTTTGCCGGTGTTTGCCTCTCGAATCGAGATCACTGCTGCGTGATAGTTGTTTGGCGATAGAAATGTCAGAGGTAGAAATTCACCATTCACCAAGTGAGATTGATGATGGGACTCTTTTGAAAGGAGCTCAACAATAAAAACTCGATCGGCCAATTCTTTGCAACCAATTTTTTCGCATGTTCTATATAATTGATAAAAGAGTATTCTTTCAACTATAATATTCACCAGTGAAATATGCGGTCAAATTTATCCACCATTTGACATTCGAATCCTCACACCTTTTCGTCAAGCATTTCACAATTCAATCGGATAAACGAGACTCTACACCCACCAACATTGGCCAAATAAATTGCAGTTACCTTGTTATTGCATAATGCTGCATCCAGATCAATCCATTTGTGCTTTTAATGTTGTCGAGTACGTGCTGCTTCCTTGGAATCACATCTACAACACCCAACCAGTTTTCACATTTGTAGTTGATCTTTTCAACTTCAACTAAGGTCCATCCTACCCCCGCCGAGGGCATTCGTGAGTGAATCTATATCATGGCGCATTAGACTCACGATTTACACTGATGCAATAGATTCACTTAACAAATTTACTAACTAATGTGTGGCAATAAATATGGTCGACGATATATTTTGCAAAGGTTACTCGGGGGTACAATATGAAATAATGAGCGCATTTAAGAGTCCATTTAAATCGATTGATCAGTTTAAATAGTTGATAAAAAATATATATTGTGCATATTCATAAAATGGGCATACAAATTTCATTCTCGGAAGGATTCAGGCTTTTTGAATGAAAACACAAAAGTTGTAATTGATATATAAAAGTTGCATTGAGTTGCCGCAGGTTTAATTTTCATTTGATTCTTTTTGTATTTTAAATGAGCAGTTGTGAACTAAAAATATTCGCAAAGAAATTCAACGGTCCTACGTGGATAATACCCTATTCACAACGAGCCGAAAACAATCGAAAACTTCACCGAAAACAGACGTTTTCCCATTCAAATTTCAGTTTTAAAAACGAGCTTTCCACGAAAACGAATTCCAATCGTTGGGTTCTTGCATTTTGCAATATTCAGCCGATCAGCTGACCGAACAGAATTCACAACTTAAAATAATGTTCCACACTTAATTCAACCCATTAATTTTGTAATTTTTAAATGCTCTGAATTAATTTGACTTGTTAATCGAACTTTGTAACCAAAACAGTTAACATAGAAGTTTAACAACTTGTGTCTCACAGCTGATAGAAACGTCAAATGAAAACTAGTTGGTGTTTCGTTTCATTTCATTTCATTTCAAAATGCGTGTTCAGTATGAATTGGGACGTTGCGAATTGAATTGAATCCGAACGCGTTGACTAAGCAACTTGAATTGTTTTTGTATTCTCGCGGTCAGCGTTACCTTTGTTTGATTTTGCTTTTTTTTTTGTGGAAAAGGCCCTTTGTAAATTTTTCAAAAATTGTTATTTTCAAACAAGTACATTTAAAATGTAACACGATAGCTTTATGCGAAGTAATGGTTGTTAAATATCGTTCGAAAATTCTTAATTACCAGACTAGCCTTAGAAATGACACTTCTTTTTCTCACCGGTCCTTTTTTCGACTCTTCAGAATTCTGGAGCGGCCACCCTGTTTATTTCAAATTTGACTCTTTGAAATGTCAACTGAGTATGCAGGCAGGATGTTTTTGAATAGATTTGTCGGCTTCCCCTCCATAAACGTCAACTGCAAAAACTATACACGTGGCCACTCTGGGCCAATTAAAACTGAAACACGACTAGATGTGGCAGACAGCTGTCAGACTTACTAAACTAGGAATCCGAACGTCCCCAATGCATCGATTAGTTTTCGAGGAGAACACGGTTTTCGGCTCGGTTTCAAATTTGGGAGAATTTTTGGAAAAACAAACGAAATTCCAACTCAATACTTTTCCACGGAATTGCCATTCCCTTTGGGAAATTTTCCACGACATAACAACCATTTATGTTGGCCTTACTATTACCACATTTTGTTTCTGTACAACATCATTTTTATATTCATTCTAACGAAATGCCACCTCAACTCCTGTCAAATTTCCTAACGCACCCGTAACAAAACTGATTTCACCTATACAGCTCTTTCTAATAAGAGATTTCCAAATCTCAATAAAACGGCCAGCTCCGTGTTACCTACATTCACCATGAATGTAATTTTCGTACGTCACGTTTAGATCTTCGCTTAGAGATGATGGTGAGCGCATATAAATTGTAATGCAGGAAATATGCCAGTAGCACGAAGAGCAACCAATGCGCCTTAGTTTGGTTTTCGATTTCGTTTTTTTTTTTTTTTTTTCTATTTCTAAGTTGCATGCGCATTTAAAATGCAAATTTCGAACGGAGCTATAAAAATGTGCAACTTATATGAGGTCACGAATATTGAAAAGTGCAAGTCGAACGCGAAGATGGGAAAAATGCAATGAGACTCGATTTGTTGTCGCCGCCAGTTGCTGTTAACGTTGTTATTGTGAATGATTATTCAGTAAGAGAATATCACAATAGAGTCACAGCTGTTTAAGTTTATATTTAATTTTTAGGGATTGCTTATAAAGTTGAGCTGGTTTTTTAATTATGTAAAATTGCTTTTTCTTTACAGAAAATCACCAGTCACCACCCATTGGACGAACTTTAAATAAAACAAAAACACAAGTTCAAACCAACGATGCTTATTACTCGCCGAGTAACGCCGTCGTTGCCGCAATCCTCTGTGATACACAAGTCTGTAATTTGTTTTCTTCTCCTGCTCGGTTGCAATATAATTCATCGCACTGATGGCTTAGAGAATGGCGTCGCTAGAACACCACCCATGGGATGGTTGTCGTGGGAGCGATTTCGATGCAATACTGATTGTGAAGGTGATCCAGACAATTGCATAAGGTGAGAGACATTTTGTTAATTTAATTTTCTATGATTGCACTTTAATGTTGGTACGGCAGAGTAGGTTGCAAGAGATTGTCTTAGTTTAGAGTTAAAAGATTAAGTTCTTACCGGTTTTGAAGCCATTTTGACCTGGAATAGAGGAGAACACAAGAAACATGATTAGCTTTGTTCATCATTAGTAAATAAAAGTGGTTTTAGATGCAATGAGGTGCGGTAACCGCAAGGTTGTGGAATACACGCATTATTATTATTGCGAAATGATTTTTATTTTCGCATCAAGCGGTCATAATTGGACAAGATTCAGTGAGTAGGTACATTAAAGACGTTTCGATGGTTTCTATCATCTTTATGTGTAGATTGGTTATTATCTTTTAATTCGTAATTGGCTGGCTTGCGTGGGAAATTCACTTTCGAGCGCCTTGGCGTAAAAATATAAAAATACTGCAATGCATTGCTTAATCTTTTCAGTCATTACAGAAAAAAAAGAAGAGGAAAACTTGCTGCGATTAACTTGTTTCATCTTGTTCCAATAGTAGCCATATGCGTCGTATTACGTTATGATGAGGATGCCGTGGTAGTGATGAGACTCGAGTGTGAGGTTAAGTTATGTTAACTAATTGAGTTCCCAAAAACAAAATTCAGCAGTGCGCATAAGTGCAAATGTTTTTTTTTTTCATTTGGCAATACAAATACCTTTTATTGTACAGAGTCCGATACTGTGCACTTATCCCACGGTTTTAGACAAACCACAGCATAAAGGTTTTTTCACTGCGCCACCTCTCGCGAACGTTTGACAAACATCCGAGAGTATAACTGCCTTGAAAAAGCTTCTAAATCGGCCATTTGGAATCGGCATAAAGTTGTAGATCCCTTCCTTTCGTTCCAAAAAAATTAAAAACTGACACAAAACGAATGGTTGCGAGAAGCTAGGCCCAGTGTACACCTACAGACCTGTTGCGCCAACTATTATTTATTATTACTTAACAGTCTAGTACTGTATTTCCTTGATTTTTATATTTAACTATAGATGACATTTCAAACGTACCAATCGCAATGAGCGCTTAATATCGATCGCCTAACGTCTGGCACATACAAAATGTACTAGATCGAAGAATAAATATAACTAGGGAACTTAACGAAACTGTTGCGCCAACCATTTCTTCGTTTTTTGTTTAGCTAAATTCAGTAAGCTATTATTTATTAACCAAAAACTATAAATGTCCAAGTTTATCTCAAAAGTACCAGCGTAACCTTAACCTTTGTTGGTTAGTAAACAACATTTTAAGAAACGAAGTTCTACAATCCGTTAAAACTTGATTTTCTAAAAAACCCACTTACCACTTTACTAAAGCTCAAAATTATAACAAGTAGCAAAAAAAAAAAAAAAGGTTATTCCAATCATTACATTCACACTTCTGGCAACAATCATTTGAAAGCAAATCTGACATTCTGTGCCAATAAATAAAAATACTCCATTTAAATTTTCTCCCGGAACAAATGCACAACCAATCAAAATTCTTCCGTCTATAATCAGAAAAGCAGAAAACAAAAAAAAAAATGTAAATGCTCCATAATTAGGTCGGAAAGACATACAAAAAATAAAAGAGTGGTTTCGCTTGATTTGGCCAATCGAACACCGAAAAGTATGCCGGCATAGCAGAAATTAATCAAACAACGGAATACCTTGCAAATTACCGTTGCGGTTCGAAGCCGAAGGGAAATCCACTCGCGCCTTTGATGGATTTCCATGGAGTTTTGTTCCACTCAAGTTTATTACCCCCAAGCGCGATTCATCTTGGCCTTGTCGGAATAGGAAAATCAGAAAATAAATTCAAAACCAATTTGGTTGATTTCAAAACCGCAATTACAGCAGACACAGTCATATTTGACAGCGAACATACTCTGAAACATCATTTGAAATTAGGTTAATCATAAATTTAGATCACAATAGAATGAGTGGCGCAAATGTGTAGGTATTTCTCCTCTGAAAACTGGGAAGTGAATTGCGAACAATAGTATTTCGGGTTAATTATAACCGCCCGTGCACAAGGTTTCGTAATATACCCTCGCCATTATATTGTGCCGAGGCGCAAACACTCTTCACGCTTGCCAATGCATCGCAGACAATAAATCAACGCAAATTAGCATAAAGCCTAACAAGGGCGCGTTTGAGACGTGTCTACTACCAATTTTTCAATTGTTTCCCCTTTATTTGCTTTGGCTTTATTGTATTCCCTTTGATCTAGTTTTGACAAGAGATAATCTGGTTTCTTGTAACAATGAACATTTTCACGTCATTATTGTGAAGCGAACCGCAAAGGTCAAAATTTATTGGCTACGGTTGCGGTGGAGCTGTACAGCTGTCTGTAGCGACCGCGGAAAGCGAAATTGCTTTTAAAATACGTTTATAGCGTGTTTTAGTGCAGTTAGAGTAATTTTTATGCGCCGTTTAGTTTTTCAAGAGTGGCTAGGTCAGGCATGGCAAAAAGTAAAAGGAGACGAACATTGGAGTTGGAGTGTTTCTTTCATTTTCATTTTGTTCACATGGCCTTTAGAGGCGTTGTTATAGTTGGACAACGCCAAGTGGAAGCCGAATTATGATAACGCCTTGGTTTGAATAAGAGACTGGGCGGTATGTTTGGTTTGCTATCGCGAGGGACCTTCATCTTCCAATAGCAGCGCCAACCGTCAATCAACTAGCGGCTCTAAGGGCGACAATGGCATTTGACTAATTTTCAGAAGTTACAGTGCATTTTTCTGAATCTTAACGTTCCAAACGATTTTTAATCTTTACAATACGCTACTGCAAGGGTTTAAAGGCGAATGCGTTCGCTGGCTTAAGTAAATATCTCATCATAAATCGTCATGCGTTGATAACTTGTCAGAAAAGCTTTTTGGGCCTGTTATTGTCTGGCTGTAATTATGAGACCTCCTAATGGTGTAGGTATTCGTTGGTATAAGTGGTCAACTCATTAATTTTTGGCTTAGTTTTGTTGGTAATAAAAAAATCTTTTTTATATCATATCTAGCCACAAATTCGATGGGCCTCTTCTCAGCCGCACATCCCCCAGCTGTCACAGAAAAGCGCTAAAACTTTATGGGTGCATCATTCATCTTGTATTTAATCAAACCAAACTCGCCTCTATAACCTCTCTGTTCCCCTCCATCTTTTTCGGTCGTGTTTCAACACAACATTCCTTTATTAGCACTTCCAATAGTTCAGTGTTAATAAATTAGTTTCGTGCTGAAAAGTATCCTCATTAATCTAAAATATCGAAAACAAAATCCGCAAAATGATGCGGCCAAGTCGTGATGCAGCATTTAAAAATGTCTTTGCAAATGCAATCAATAAAACGTCTTCAGATAATTGGAAATAAATAATAAAACATCAACAAGAGAGTCCCAATCAAATCATATGATTAGTTAGCGTATCCCCAACATTTATTTAATACTAATAAAACTAATTTCTGCATAAAATTAAAATAACAATGACAAATAACGTTGACAATTTGCAGACACAGCACCCAAAATAGACGTCAAAAGCAAAAAGAAATAAATTATATCTGTCATCCGATGCGTTGGTAGAACTTTATAGATTATGCAAATGCTAATAGTGACATCTAATTAAAAATCGACTCTAGTGTCGTTGTTTAAGTTGAAGGTCGTTTCGATTGAACCTATCTGAAGCTAGTTTTATTCTGCATGACATAAGTCCGATGACATTTCTGCTACCATTCGACGCGTTGTCAATTAATATTCCAACGTCAGACTTTCGCTTTCAATGAGTATGAGCGATCTGTTTGCGAAAGACAAATAAATATTGCGGCCCACGGGGCGGATACGCAACATTTTATCAGTATTTTACTTTGTTCAAGTGGCATGGGGATATTTCGCTTCCGTAAGTAAATTCGCTAATTGCATGCATTATGAGTTTGAGTAAATATTCGCCAACAACTACAACTAGATTTGAATGGTTTTCCTTTCATGCGCATTATGCCATTTTAACAACAAACAAGCCACAAAAGATCATTGTTCGATAAATGGATTTGTCGATAAGCTAAACAAACAAAAGATTTCACATAGAAACAAGTGCTATACATACGCAAAAAAAATGATAAGTTGGATCCGTAGAACAGCACTTCGGGGGACACAGTTGTTGTTGAAGTAATATTTTGCTAAATTTATTGCAAGACTAATATCAGAACACGGATTGAAAAGGACAAATGGTTTTGGCTGTTTTAACAATCGCCTTTCGTTGAATAGTTTGCAATCAATTCGAATTTGAATACAATTTTAACAATCACTTTTCGTTGAATACTCGTAGTTTGCATTCAATCCGAGTTTGAACCTGTGATCCAATTCTAACCAACAGTTTTGTGAGTCTAGGCACGATTATTTTTTAGCTACCAATGAATTCATTTGTGTTCACCACGCTTAGTTTTAATTCGAGCATTACTCCGGTCTTTGTAAATGCCAGATTTTCGTTCGACTCCGACCTTTGACCACCACTGCTGTCATAACTAAATCGAGAAGATCTTCACTGCCGCCTCTAAGATCGCAATCGAATTTTCACAAGCCGCAAAACTATCAAGCCGAGCAAGAGAGCAACGGTTTAAACGAAAACCATTGCCTACATTTAGGCCCAGCATGCATTGCGGTATTACACCAGTGCATTTAAAACTTTTGCTGCGCATTAGCGATTTTTGTTTTTTTTGTTTTTCGACAATTGAATTTTTTAATATTTTATGTCAGTTTAGAAGGTAGTTTTGGAAGCGAGCTTATAAAATATCAACAACATGTCCTAACCCACAATGAACCATCATTCATTTTGTGAACTTCCTTTACAGCGAAAATCTCTTCCGTACAATGACCGATTTGGTGATATCCGAAGGATATGCAGCCGTTGGCTATGAATACATAAACGTCGATGACTGTTGGCTGGAGAAATCTCGAGGACCGCAAGGGCAACTTGTGCCCGATCGCAGACGATTCCCCAGTGGAATGAAGGCGCTGTCGGACTTTGTGAGTATATAAATCTAGATTCACTTCCCTTGTTGGTTACACGTAGCTCCCTCTATTTGTAGATCCATGCACGAGGTTTGAAATTCGGTATTTATGAGGATTTTGGTAACTACACCTGCGCTGGATACCCCGGCATAATTGGGTATCAAAGACTCGATGCTGAGCTCTTTGCCGATTGGAATGTAGACTACGTGAAGCTAGACGGCTGTTATTCCCTCCCGCTAGACATGGACGTCGGCTATCCCGATTTCGGAAGACATTTGAACAGAACTGGCCGTGCTATGATCTACTCGTGCAGTTGGCCAGTCTATCAAATCTATGCCGGAATCAGCCCGAATTTCTCGTCCATCATTGAGCACTGCAACTTGTGGAGAAACTTTGACGATATTCAAGACTCTTGGGCGTCGGTTGAAAGTATCATTGACTATTATGGAAACAATCAGGACGTGATTGCACCCAATGCCGGTCCCGGACATTGGAACGATCCAGATATGGTGAGATATTGATATGGGTACCCTTCTTACGCAAAATACATGATGACGATTGCTCTCCCCCATCTAGTTGATTATTGGAAACTTTGGCCTGAGCTATGAACAATCAAAGACACAATTCGCCATTTGGGCCATCCTAGCAGCGCCTCTACTTATGTCGGTCGACTTACGAACAATTCGTCCGGAATTCAAGGCCATCCTACAGAACAGAAAAATCATTGCCGTGGATCAGGACCCTCTGGGCATTCAGGGACGACGAATCTATAAACACAAGGGCATTGAGATCTGGTCACGACCAATTGCACCCATTTACCAGACCTACTACTCCTACGCTGTGGCTTTTGTGAATCGTCGCACAGATGGCACTCCATCAGATGTTGCAGTGACATTGCGAGAACTTGGTCTCACATCACCCACCGGCTACAGAGTTGAGGTAAGTCTCTTCTTACCCCCTTGCGCTTGCGGTTAAAAATACATTTTGTTAAATCCTTTCAGGATCTCTATGAGGATGTAGACTATGGCGTACTGAGCCCACAGACAAAAATCAAGGTGAAAGTCAATCCATCCGGTGTTGTGATCCTGCGAGCTGATGTACAGCCAGAACGTTTTACGAGAACACCATACAACCCGCTTTCGTATTTCCATGTGAAGTAGGCAGAGCCATCTGTGTGTGATTGAGTAAACGATTAAAATTTCTGATTAGTTTCTGCCCATTGAAGGAGAAAAGCCACTCATCTTCTCAATTCTCTCTCCTCTATCGATCTATGTAGATTTTTTTTTTGGTAATTTAACTATTATTATAAGCGACAAACAAGACAAATTAAACAAATGAGCCCATTGTTTCATTTTTTCTGTTTTTTTTTTTATTCATATTTTGAGGGAAATTATTGTTTTGTTGTTTGTTTTCTTGGCCTTTACAGTTGTATAGGATGCTGATAAGATTTCCTCTGGGCAATCAGCTTGTTGTTGGCTGATGTTTGCGCAAATTTAATTGCATGGTCCACCTATAGTGAACCTCATACTTGGGAATAACAAGTTTAGAAAATTTACACAAAAAGGTTAAATGGAGATTATCATGCCAATAATAATGGCTGTTGCATAGAGTAAATATCGCTACTACAGCTGATTACAAAAGAAAATCGTGTGCTATTTCAGATAGGGTGAGTGATTACGCTAGTATGTGTTTATAAATGTCAGTCAACAAATATTTTAAATTATTGCATTTTTACATTAGGCGCGTTTTTTTTTAGCTTCAATCTCAGCAAAGCAATGTAAAGTAGGATTTTCAGCCCACAATTACAACAACTACGTTAGGCTTGACACTTCGAGACTCGTAATACTCGTAGTTGTAGTAATTGCGTGCTGAAAATCCTACTTTACTTTGTTGCTGCAATCGAAGCTCAAAAAAACACACCTTATATTAAATTATAGGACAGGCGGAGTTTAGAGCTTAATAATTAATCATGCTGTGCATTAACATCGGTGATCAATAGCTTAAATATGTCATTAAAATGGTCTTAAGTTGATTAGTTAGATTGGGATATGTTTATAATAATAGTTTGCTGTGATTTAGTTTCCAAACATTTTTAATTCCCTGTATTTATTTATTGGTTTTTGTGTAAGAAACAATTAAAAATGTGTCACGCGGTTCTTAGGAAAAACTTCTGTTTTCAGCAATTTCTGAGTTCCTCAAATAGATGGCGCCGTCTCCTAATGTAAGAACAGCAGGAACGGGGAGAGGTTTCACAGTTTCCCAGTCGATAGTTGTCTTTCTTTTCTTGCTCATTTGTAAACTGTGTTTCTTTTAGAGCTAGACGACATTTATTTAAATTAGAGTTCTCCCAGTGGTAGAAAATCTATACCATTTCAGTATACAACATAATTTAAAAACAAATTACACACAACATTGCATCTCTGCGAAATCTTCCAAACAAACAAATTACAAAATTAACAGCCTTATTATGGCTATCAAATATCAATTATTTTATACTTGATAACATCTATCAATTCATCGATATTTTGGTATTATGAGTATCAATTGATAGTTTTTATCCCATTGTGAATGCTAATCAAAATATCATTGAGAATGGGGTCTGTTTTGAAGTTTGACGTTTCTAAATTGTATGACATACAAAAACCAAATCAAACTACTTCATCATAATCCATTTAAAATCAAAAACTACCGATTACATTTCGGTCTAAAGTCGTTTTTTTTTTAACAATAAAAAACAAGGAACTTAATTTTATTATTTGGTGTTAAAAGAAAATTTTAACCGCCTGAATATTTGATACGTATCAACAAGAAATTTGTGGTTTATAGAATATTTGATGAATATCAATTTTTTTGACAACCGTAATACCAAGGTTATCGATAAAACTATTCAAAATAGATCTTAAATCTAACAGAATTCTCAATTCATCAAAAATGTTGATAGGTTGATAACCATAATACCGATTCATTCATTTTGTTGATCAATTATTATCAAATATCGTGTTGATATTTGATAGCCATAATAGGGCTGTAAGCTAAAATGTTGTGTTTAGAGCAGTGAAAGTGGATCTTAGCTATTTGTCTTCGCCCCGTTGCTTGTTTTGACTGCTCACCAGTTCTAATTGTAAGGCTTTATCACACCAATAAAATGCCGAATTGTCCAAACAATTTGCGGCTAATCAGCACACACCAAAGGACTTTTTAGTCCCAAAAAAAGTAATCGAGTGGCTTGGAATCGTATGTTCTCGGTGGTCTTGTTTGCGGTATAAGTTTTATCGTTGGATCGATTCCTCAGTAAGTCAAAACTATTTTCAGACAGTGAAAGTGTGAGACTTAATTACTCATTGGATACAATCACCTAAGAGTATATCTCTTACATCAGTGCCAGTGCCATCTGTTGCAAAAGCACCGAAACCGAAGGTAAATGTTTTTGTTTCAACGTGAAGGGCTTGTGTTTCACATGATCTCCGACAATTTGCATAGCAGCATCGCATTTTTCTATTAATACTTCCGGAGCAGTTTTGGGGTTCATATGAAGCCCATTTTGACAGTTGAGCGATCCAATCATTTCAAACTTCTTTTTGCGGTGTTCATCAATGTTTTGCAATAATATTTCTATGTACTGAAGAACTTTTAATCAATGTCTATTAACGACCTGAAAGGACACGAAATTAAGTTCAAAATTCAAAAAGATCTTCATAAAATAAAGCATTTCCAACACGTACACACTCGCGCCCTTATACGTTACACCTTAGGTTGTAGTAGGTAACAAGTTCAATAAATTCATTGGTATGCAGATTCAACTTTCTTAAGCATAAATAAAGCGATATGAATTTAAAAACCGGTTGTTAAAATTACTATCATCTCGGTGGGCAAATCAACAACTCTATATGACCTCCTTCAAGGAGTCCAAGAGAACAACGAACGTTTTCTTATTTGTTTAATATTTGTTTTGCAATTTCGTATGCAGATAAGTTGTCAATACACGTGCTGTGATTATACGATTAGTTGGCTGTCAACGAACGTTGAAAAATTAGGTAATAAAACTTATTATAATGACATTAACTATAATCGATCAAATATTAACATGTCAGTTGTACAATGGCTTGTTGTCAAGCTGGTTGCGACTTCTTCGCGAACGAGTAGAATTTCCTACTCAAATGAGCTAGATGATATTACGCTCTACTTGACACTTCGAGGCTCGCAATAGTTGTAGTAATTGCGTGCGTTTGAATTGGAATACAAATATCATAAACGTATCATCCAACTGATCCCTCAGCCAAAAGAGCTGTATTCGACTACTTAACTCAAGTCAATTGTTATTTAACCACAATTCGTTTCAACTGGTTTGAATAAACCCCCAAAAACCAGTTTCGACACTTGCCAGCCACCCATGAAGATACAGACATGTTGGAAACGAATTAATTTCGATAAGGCCGTTAGCAATTAAAGTTCATTTAAGCGTGCTGATCATTCAGTTGTTTTTAAGTCAACTTTATTTAGAATTGCTCCGCAATACAATAGCACTCTTGCATCGTTTTTATTTTCACATTCAAATGACCTCAGTCCGTTAAAAATCTTGCCGTTTGTATGAGTGTCGTTCAGAATATTATGTCTGTATCTGATCGGCACATAAACGAAAATTGAAAACATTTAATCAAATTTTCGCCGGCAGCCAACGCCACGCGTTGTGCTGATAATTTTGGAAACGCCTACATACACCAATGAAAGCTGTTTATATATTTTCTCTCCAGAAGCGCTAAAAAGAAATCTTTCTGTTGAAAGTTGAAACGACAATTAGGTATACAAAATACCAGACTCGGTGACAATTGTTGTAGTCACACCCCCAAGTAAATTTTAAGATTATCTCTGCAAGGCACCCGCATTAAAAACTGGATAGAGTAATTAAACAAATGCGAATGAACCGTCAGCCGTCAGGTTATTCGTTGTCGTTTTTTTTCGTCATTCATGTTTAACCGCAGACATCGCCTCGTCGAGATAGATAACATTTTGTTTGTGGCTTTATTTATAAGTGTGTTGCGATTGTGAATGTTTGCTTCCATACACAAAATAAAATAAGAACAACAGGCAACAATAATCAAACAGACGAGCCTTCGGTTTTATTTAATGGCTTTTAGAAAGACAGAGAGATACGATTGTGGAAGGGAGAGGCTGGAACGCAAAGTTGAAATGTGCTTGGAATTTAATAGTGAGAATATTTTTGGAAAGAAAAACCAGTTTCAAAATATTGACTGTCTGGTTATTGTTTAAGCATATATTTAAATTAAATATTAATTTATCTATGGTATAAGGTTTCGCTTGAACTGGCGAAAGTTGACCTTGAATCGCTTCAATTATAATCATTTGTAATGCAAGTTAATAACAATTTTGTTTATCATTTGAAGCTTTTAACAAAATTGTTCATAAGTACATACTTATCAAATAACAAAAACTTAATACTTCCATCAATCATAATCATTCTTGAATGAGGTTTGATGGATCCCTTTGTCAGAAAAAAATAGTTTGTCAGTTTTATTTTCAACTTTTGCGAAAACAAGGAAAACTACGTTCCCATTTGACAGAAATTGTGCTGTTTTGGAACTTCAATTTCGATACTGTTCTCGGATGTAACCACCGATTTGATATTTAAAACTTCTAAACATAAAAAGACTCATGTTCATCCTTGAAAGGAACAAATAATAAAAATTAGTTTTTTTTTTCGTTTCGGTAGAGTAAAATGTTGGCTGTTTTATAAAGAACTTTGAATTTTGAGAATTTTGTATAATATACTTGGCACATTCCCAAAGAGATCTACTTTAATCGAAATTGATAAAGTGGACTTTGAAGGAATTTACAAATTCTTGTATACCCCTCTATCATGTTTTGTTTATTTATAACCACAAACAAAACCTTTATGAGTTAATGTACGTATATATTATTATTAAGCTGTTTTGTCAAGTTGTGCAAAGTTTTTTCATTAATACAAATAAATCGTAAATGTCATCAGGTGGTAAAAAACCGAAGCAAAAATACCTACTAATAAAATTGGTCCACCTAAAAATTATAATTCATTCTTACTCATAATAGAAACACTCACTTTAGAAAAAAAAAAAAAAACTCAATTCTACTGACTAATATTAATTGACAGAATGTTCTATATTCTCTCAGAAAATGTCATAACATACATAACTGTCAGATGTGTTGATTATTTATGTGGAATTTCGTCTGAAATATTTATAATTAAAAAAACACTCAACATTAATAAATTATGGAGATTGTATTGTCTTCCTGGTAATGTGTCAAAAATACAGCTGCCTAAAAGAAGGTCAATTTTATTTGACAGGTACACAATATCTGATTCAACCATATTCAAAATAATTGTGTTTTAAAGTAAACGTAAATAAATGAAAGAACGAATAGAAAGAATTTAAGAAAAGGTTACAAAAAAATTGTTAGTAGATTATCCGTACTGAGTTTCAATATTTCAAAGTAGCTCAACTCAGTTGGATCAAATTATATATTTTTCCACAAAAGTGTGTCGTTGACCCAAGAAAAGTCATAAATATTTATCCAAAGTAAACACTAGAATACGTTAGAATTGAGGTTTATGCAAATTTAAAATCTGAAAACAGGTTACACAACCCCGCTAATTATTAAACAAATTGCTTGATTACATAGGTACTTGTTCCAGCAACGATAAAATACATGTTGGGGTCAAGACCGCTTTAATAAAATGGGCACATTCTAATTGGCATTAGTACCCACCTTCCCATATGCATAAAAATTAATTGAAAGGTCGTTGTAAAAATCCCTATACAAAAGGCTTAATCACGCTCTTACTCATCAAATAATTACAATAATTAAATTCTAAAAAAGTTTGTTTCCATAATGCAAATTAAAGTGAAATTAAAAATCCATTTCCTATAGTGGGCTACCTCAACAATTGTTTTTGTTTTTTTGCCAATTTTAATGACAGACGACGACAGTTTTTCAAGTCATGCTAAACCTGTTTATTATTTTCAGGTCAGCCCACACCACCACACTTTTATGATAAGATAAGTGCAAGGCAACACAAAGAACGAAAGATACGCGTGCAGTGCATAAATTAATTCTGAATATGATATAGTTGGCTGACTATTTAATTGAAGTCCAAAGTCCAGACAGATTGTATAAATCTGCGTCATCGTTGCGGTTGTGTGTTTATTTCTCCTCTATATACCACTTGAAATTGAAATGGAGTGAATGCACGCCAATAACGCATCTGGGTGAATGTTTTCAAGTGGATATTGTTAAATTAAATGTATTCAAGATGATGGGGACATTTTATTTTATGTTGCGTCAAATTCACTTTTCTATGTTAAGTGCGTATGACTATGAACTGCTTAATTGGAGCCCATCAAAACTGGATTTAGTCGATTTTCGCCGAACGAATTAATATAGGCGATCACATTTCCACTTATGTGCATCAAGCATCGGAAAAGTCTACTCATGTAAATAAATGCATTGCAACTTAATAAATGGATAAATGAAGCAAAAAGAAATGGTTTGAGCATAGTCGCAGAATTAAGCTCGAAAATTTAAATAAAGAGAGCAGTACGCACTAGTAAGCCAGCTTAAATTTTAGGAATTCACAATGCCGAGATTTTCACTTAAAAATGATCCAATGTGAGTTAGTGATGCCAAGGCTTCACAATTTTATCGATTGCTGTGTAGTCGGTCGATTATGACGATCATAATCATCGGGTTATGCGCGAAAAGTGTTAATTGTTAGTGTGTTATGTTTGTTATACAAGAAACAAGCTCTAAGGTGTTTCCACATGCGTTTATTATAAGCGAAGTGTTCTTATACGATAATTTGATGGCTACAAATGAAATTATTAAAACTGTTAACAACCCTGCCTCGACAGCCACGAACTTGACGCAGTAGAAAAACCTCACACAATCTGTCAGTGAACATGCTTCCATGTTTTACTTCATTTAATTTGAGGTTATACTATATCTGCTTTAAAGATAAATACACCTAAAAAGAATTCTAAAAAAAATGCTAAAAGGAATTTTGTCACTAACGAAAATAAAAAAAGATGCCACTTAAATTACAAAGGTAGTTTTGCGTGTGTCTTATTTCGTACAAGTATTTTTTGTGCATTTTCGCACAGCCACAAAATATTTACGAAAGGGAAAATATATCTACAGAGTGGGCCAATAATATTATAAGTTAGTATTTAGAACGGTTTTTGGTTGCGTTTGCTTTGACGGGCTTTAGAGGAGGAGATCTAACAGCGCACTCTAAGAGCTGTTCAGTGGCAAAGACCTGGTCAGAAAAGTACGTACCACTCGTCTAAGTCATGTAGAGCTTATGAGCACCAATGATCCGGTTTGAAGAGTCTTCTTTTACAACCAGGCCTTAACCAACTTGGGCTGCAAATCTGGAGACAGTAAGGCAATGATCGCGCTAGTTGGAGAACCGTATTTGTTGAGGCCCAGGTCCTCCTCGGACTGTAGCGCCACCTATGTATAAGTAACCAAGTCGAGATCGAGTAACGATAAATACAAACGAGTATAGAGATAATAGTTTTTGTAAGGCGCAATATTCCAGAAGTTCTTCCTGCTTATACTTCCTGCAATACTAATACTAAACCCTACAAGCGTCTCATAATTGAACATTTGTTGATGACAATTACAATGTATGCGGAATTGCATCATTCTAATATTTAATCATTGTAATCTGTTGTTGTCATTTTCTGGAGTCTGTCAAGTTATGGCGATGTTTGTATAATGAAGCTGATTATGTCATTGATGCCAAAAGATAGCTCGAAGTAAAGTGTTTTGAAACTACCTCAACCAAGAAATAAATTATAATTTTCAAACATTTTGCACCTTATTCAACAATAAAACAAATACATAATTATATTTTTGCAAAAGTATTTGCGATTCACGTTTATTTTTAACGGTGAAATAGTGATTTATTTTTAATAGCGAAAACTAACCTCATTAAAATGTGTGCCATTAGCAGTTCTATTTTTCGATTTCGTTCAACCACCCCAGCACACACTTAAAATAATTATTCATAAAAACTGAGAACATTTTCCAAGCGAGAAAAATGGAATTTCAAAGAACCTCTTTTTATTTGTTGTGTTGAGAAATGCATCCAAAATATGTAGCTATGCCAAATTAGGAACATTTACAGATGTCTCCCACAATACTTATTTTAACAAACAATTTTCGCATTAAACAGATCGTTAAAGCAATTCTGTTTCTGGCATTTTCTCGCATTCTGTGCCAAAATATAATTGTATAGCTGGTAGTTGCGCTAAGGATACAAATTAAATTTGAAAGGCGTCACAAGAGGTATAAGTGACAGAGGGTTATCTATTTTTAACTTTGATGTAACCATTCTAACTGAAGTAGATGCTTTAAAATAACTAACTGATGTTGTGTGGTTTGCAATAACGAAAATGTTATGTCTACTTAATAATAAGGAATAGGCGATGACTGAATTTTGTTTTATACACTGGATTTTGTGGGCGCAATGGTTCACCCATTTGTACGTTACTGCGGAGGGGGCATTAGGTTTACCGCTGAGAAATAAAAAAAACCTCAATGTTTTTTGAATGCGCTCGCCACCTATCCTGCAAATGTTTGACATCCGTTCGAAAGTTTAAACGTCCCGAAAAGCTTCTCAACGCAACCGCTCGGAGTCGGCCCAAAATTGTCGCTACCTTCCACAAACGATAACTGCGAGAAAGTAGGGTTAGGGTGCTTTAAAGGCTTGTTGCTATAACTATATTTATTTTACTTGATTTTTTGTTTACCTTGACTTATAATTAAGCACATATTTGGAAAATTATAGTTCTCGTTGCCGTGGAGAGGGGCATAGGCAAGTCTTTATTCTCCAACAGGATAACGCTCCTTCTCAAAAGAGACCAATGGTTATTTAACTTTTACAGGATATTGAACCAAAAAACACGCACCTGTCCACCCCGAGGCGCATTTTATGTTTTTAAATATGCATATTGTTGCATAAAAGGAAAAATAACTTTTTTCCTGACACGGAGTAGAGAGGAGATCGTTTTTGTAGTAACAAATCTTTGGGATGACGTTCCTGCAGAAACTCGTCGAAACGGTCCCGCAAGACAATTACAGATTGTTATTGAGGCTAAAGCGGATATTTTTTTCTTAAATATTTTTATTTTGTTCCTTTTTAAATTTCAAAATATATTTCCTTTTAGGAAAGTTTGTCAAAATAAAAAAGTAAGTTTGCCAAAGTTAATTTTGCTCATTTGAATAAATTTAAATTAATGTACCTATTTAAAAATAAAAATTTCTTATCTTCACCTGTTAATAATAAAATGTAACTTTTAGGTTTGTCAAAATACTCCTGCCGATGAGTGTACGTCGAGCGTTTGACCTCGGTCACACGTCACAGGTGTCAGTCTAAGAATTGAATAAATAAAATTACACCTTTATAATTTAATCCCATGTCGTATCAATGAATGGGTCTCAAATTTCCCTAATAAAAACGTAAGTTAAGGTCACTAAGAGCGTACAAGTTCCAGGGGCGTTATTAATTTCAAATGGCAACCCACCAATCAATACATTCTAAACCGTATTCGAAAAATTAAACATCAGCCGAAGAGAAAAATCTGATAAACACAAAATAAATATTAATTTATATATATATTATATGTAAATTTAAAATTAGTTACTTTACTGACAAACTTTCTAACATTCTCAAAATAATACATTTTTATCTGGGTAACACAATTACATATCCAACAAATTAGTTCTTGCCATAGTCTTGAGCTATATAGAGCTATAATAAATACAAAATCGAAAAAGCAATTAAAGTTGAATGTAATGGGAAAATTGTTCAACACTCTTGAAAGCATTCCATCGCCCAGATAGTGCTGTCAAGGGTTTTCAATTAAAGATAACACGGATTTCGTAATTAGTCCACTACTCGCAATAAAAGGTATGACAAAGGTTTTTTGTTTTTATCTAGAAGCAGACTATTCTCGCCAGCCCCTAACGCGTTGGTTAACTCAGCTAATTAAGTAATCAGAAGTAAATTACAAAACCAACTGCTTACATAAAAGATTAGATAGGAGGTATAAATAAAAACAGCCATTTGAATGCGGTAGTTGTTCGGGGAATATATTTTCTAAGCTGACGCGTGCTGCAGTTTTGTGTTTTTGCTTTATTCTAGCTAAAGACTGGCTAGTTGTGTGGTTGATTCTATTGTGCATTTCTGTGGCACTTTCAATTTCTCTCACATAGCTTAGTCCCCCGCTGATAGAAACAAAACACACACGCAGAGATGTGTTTATTAAATCACTTTCGCCGGTCACTGATGCAGTTTTTCGAACTATCCACTGCATTGCATTCGAACTCAAAAGAAGGCGCAACTCTTCTACGTAGACGTCTGAATTCGAATGATGCTGAAAATAGAATCTTAACGATGAGATTTGTTTTATTTTCTCGCCGGGGTTAATAGGAACTAGATTAGACACGAATGCGAAGAATCAATTAGATGGTTCAGTTGTTTAACAATCCTGTTTCACTTAGCGTGTAGTTGGTGTCACATTGGACTGTTGTGTGTATAATTATAAAAGAATGCTTTCTCGTACAATTAGATAGGGGGAAGACAGGTTGCTAATTTTGCATAGAATTAAATTTGTCAACAACTCTATTAAAGCGATTTAATTAGAGGTAAACAACTTGGCAAACCTCGTCAAGGAAGTGTCTGTCCTATTAATATCAATTGAATTGTTTGTTTGAATATTGATATATTCCACTCCAAGTTGATTAGAGTAACACATAATAAGTTTAAGCGAAAACAAGAGAATTGCTATACCTACGGTTTTTCCTTAACTAAACTTTGACCATGTTATGGTGAAATGGATTATTCAACAAGAACAATATGTTCATCAGCAAAACCAAGTTACACATGCGTCATACAACTGAGAATTCCCCACAGCTTTTTGCCAGTAAAAGTGTCATAAAAAGTGTCCCTTGTCAACAGCCAACTGGTGAAGCTTTATCGCCTTAAAGTTGTTTTTGATGTAAATTGAATAATCGGAACGTCACTCACTCGCTGACATTTTCTTGAAAATTACACAACGCTTGCATTGCATATACATAACACGAGAGCGCAAGGAAATTGTGATCACATTCGTGGAACCGATAGACTTTGCACCTTGTGTCTATAGAAACAGTAGATGTTTGGTGTACTCAAGGTTGATTTCTCGAGAATAGATTATCAGAGCAACAACTATTAGGAGCCCCATAAGTCAATACTTTCTCGAATTGAATGATTTATTGAAATGGAAAATGAACTTTCAAAACCAGAGTATTTTGCCGTTGATATAACGTCGCAAGTAGAAACTCTGAACCTGAACACGCCCCAGAGCCGATGAATGATAAGCTGTCAGGCGCGTACCATGCGTTTGTTTATTTGCGGTTAGGAGAGAACTACTTGTGGGAAATCGTTGGCGAAATTGTAGGAAATATTTAAGGCGAGGTCAAGTAAAAATATTATAATCATGGATGACTTAATTAATTTGGAAAATATTTGTAAAGGGTGTTTTTTTATAGGTTAAGAATTTTGAAATGGAATAAAACAAAGATCATTTTTCAAATTGACATGAAATTTACTTCATTCGAACGATAATCTTCTGACATTATAATTTAAATATGATTTCTCTCATATGACGGCAACGGCTGGCGCGGACGTAGTCTAATCTGGAGGTTCAATTTTCGATGACTTTTTCCAACATTTGTGGCCGTATATCGGCAATAACGCGGCGAATGTTGCCCTCCAAGTGGTCAATCGTTTGGGGCTTATCGGCGTAGACTAGCGACACATATCCCCACAGAAAATAGTCAAGCGGCGTTAAATCGCACGATCTATGGAGACCATTCTAGGGTCCGCGACGTGAAACTATGCGGTTACCAAACGTTTCCTTCAATAAATCAATTGTGGCACGAGCTGTTTGGCATGTTGCGCCGTCTTGTTGAAACCACAGCTCCTGATCAGAATTGTTGTTCAATTGATGAACGGAAAAGTCAGTTATCATGGCTCTATAGCGGTCACCATTGACTGTAAAAAGTTCTGGCCAGCATCGATTTTAAAGAAGTACGGACCAATTATTCCACCAACCCATAAAGCGCACCAAATAACTGTGTCTCAACATACATTTGAGGATTACCATCACTCCAAATACGGCAGGTTTGTTTATTGACGTATCCATTCAAACAAAAGTGAGCTTCATCGCTAAACAAAATTCGCTTATGAAAATTGACGCGATACGTATTTCGAACAGAGCCATGATTTTCAAAATAAATTTGCTCAATTTGGAAGCGTTGTTCAGGCGTCAGTCTAGGTATTCATGTTAACTTTAAGATCTATACCTCTAAAAAAACACCCTTTATGAGTGCACAATCCGGTAAAAGTGACATGATTAATGTACCTGGCTTAATATGATTTGAAAAAGAATTGGAAGAAAACCAAGCACTTTATAGTTCCAGGGGTTTAAGCAGTTTGGTGTCCATGTTACTTAAAGTTTATGGACTCAATTCTATCGACTATTTCTACAAAATGGAAATTGAAGGCGTCCATAATTTTTTTTTTTTTGTATTAACAGCCCGATTCTGTCAAACCTCACTGATACCTCACACGTCACAAAACCCTCACAAGGTGATGTGAAATTGATTTTTTATCGGTATTCGCAACAAAATTTCAAACGAAAACAAATTAACAGTAATGGAGAATGGTTAGTTCGTTCTTTAGAAAGTACCAATTGACTAAACAGAGCAAGTCAATCATCTGTGCCAACGATGACGGAACTTACACTGTCAAAATGAAGCGAACATTAAGCGAAGTGGTGGAGAGAAACATTGGAGAGGCCGCTTAATTTTAGCTTTCCTGGAACAGCAAACTAGGCCTTAACGAGGAATGATGCATCAAAAACAATGATTTTTCAATCGCCACTTGAAAAAGGTTTATGTTTCCTTAAGCTTAGTACGCTGCTCGAGCTCAATTTTCCCTCCCATAAAAAATTCTCTCCAAAATTTAGCTGAGCTAAATTTAAGCATACCCCTTTAAGCGTAGTATGCAGATGATCCGAAACGAAATTTTCCGGTGGTCTCCAAAAGGACAACGAAACGTCTGCGAAAAGGCAGCGGAAAATAATTTGTGGAGGTTTTTATCAGCTGCTACACAAGTAGCAGTGTTACCATCTCTGTCAATTTATCTCGGATACTCGAACTTTTCGCTGGCTCCTTAAAATTTTCATTTGGTAATTTTCCTAATTTAGATATTTACTTTAAACAAACGTATTCTTTTCGCATGACGAACCCGTAAACATTTTTTTTTTGCTTTTTTTGACCACTTAAACTTGATGGCTGAACTCATTCTTGGTCTTCAAGTGTTGCTTATGAATTATAAAGTAAGTTTATTAAGAAAATATCGGCAAATTACCTTTAAATTTTCTAGAAAAAGATTTTAGAAAATTTTCCGTATGAACAATTTTTTCCGATCAACTTTTTAGTTAATTCCACAAAAAACATAAACAAATCATTCCACTGAAATATTTAATTTCTTTACTGTTTCATCTGTCTGAATTTGTGCTATGACCGCCTATTTTTCATTTATCGTCGTCCTTAAACAATTTAATAAGTCTGCCAATGAGTTTAGATATTTTTGGCGCCAAAATTTTCCAACTTGCATCCATACCTCTTATAAATATGGCAACACTGGAGTACAAATGTCAAAATTTCGCAAGCAAATAATGTCCCGGACAATAAACGTGTGCGAAAAGAGAGTGGTGAATTGTACCAAGCAATCTACTACAACTAACCACTTTTCCGCCATCATTTCGCAGCATCTGCGTACCAGCTGCGTACTGCAAAACGAAAAGGAGAGCGAAATTTTTCGTTCATGATTTCGTTGTGTCACTTTTGTATGGGATTTTCCGTTTCGGGTCATCTGCGTACTGAGCTTTAGCTAAATGGTACGCTGTTCGAGCTAAAAATCAAACTGTTGTTTCAGAATGTACATCGTGTATTTGTCAAAATGTTGCGTGCCCATTTTGACAGATCGTTGTGTTCTTTTGTTCTGTTGCGTTTTTGTATTACGGCGAACGGTAGAAGCAAGCGAGGATGAGTTTTTTTTATAAATACCTCGACGAGGAGTACATAGAATCAAAAATGGTTTAAATTAGAGAGAGTCGAATTTTTGAAGTAAGTTATTTTCAAAGAACAGCTGTTTTTTCTGACGTTTATCCACAGCGCTCTCTATGTCAAAATTCAGCTAGGACTTTAGCTGATGTTCGGAGCCGAGATAAAATTTTGTTTAGCTCGAGCAGCGTACTAAGATTAGTTGTCAACATTTTAACTGAAAATACTCGTATCTTTTTATTATTGCATAAAATTTTTTTCATAAAAATTGTAGCAGTTTTTTTATTATTTTTTTTTTTCAAGAAAAAATATGTAAACAATGGTTTTTCATACACATACTTACTTTCCATAAGTTTTTCTCATTGATGGTAAGAGATTTTCACATAATTTTTAAGAAGTTTTAATAAGATTTTCTCTGTTGTTTTGACATGAATTTCTTCTTGTATAAAAACCTAAGAGATCTTTTAACTTTTATTTTATGGGGTGGTTTTCGCTCTGGGCAATAGTGTGGTTTATTGGAGTTCTAATTTCGTTATGGAAATTTGGAGATTTTCTCTCAACATGGAGGAGCTAACACCCCAGTCCATTTAGCACAGCCATTCGCATTAGTAAACACCTTGCAGCAAGCAGTGCAGACCAAAAAGAGGGCGACAGGGCCACCACATTTTGAGGAGTTCGTCAACCGACAGATCTCCTGGCATATGTCCCACATTAAAGTAAGCAGTAAACAAGTCAACTCACTAAATAAGCAATTTACATTCATAAGGGCAAGTATGCATAAGCGATATGAGTTCGAGTTGACGTTGGACTTCTCGGTCTACAAATCATTCATTCCACGCCCCTTTTTATCAAGGAAATCTTCAGCGGAACGTGTCACCGATTTCATCGAC
Source organism: Cheilosia vernalis (assembly GCA_949126925.1). NCBI lineage: Eukaryota > Metazoa > Arthropoda > Insecta > Diptera > Syrphidae > Cheilosia > Cheilosia vernalis. The sequence continues at coordinate 14,806,138 of OX421362.1, forward strand.
TTCCCTACAACAAGCATGTTACAGGACGTGTGGACATACGGATTTCAATTAACCAGTCTAAGATTTTTAGAGGCAATGATAAAACACTAGTTGATGCGCCCAAGATCTATCCGACAGTTTATCCCGAAAGCACTTTTACTTTTCTCCTTATTAGAGAAATGTGGACCAGCTATAAAGATTAGAAACATCTCATTACTGACACATGTCCAAGTCCAAGGTGACATTCCCGGTGGTAAGGAGCTTGCAAAGTAAGACAACAAAGAAGACAATAAGCGAATCATTCTTCTACCGTACAATAACCTATTCTAAGAGATTATAAAACTCATTCTATTTCTGTTTAATCTGTACTGAAACTGATGCAGTGCACTTCAAGCCAAGTACAAAACCAGTCAATGCGATCCCCAAGTCAAGGTTAAAAGAAGAAGAAAAAAAGCCACACAAACAACGGTATAGCATTTGTCAGTCTTCCGTTCCGTGTGATCGTCGCAATAGCATACAACAATGTTATTGAACTTTCCCCATCATACCTCATACATTCAGCCGTACATTGTATAGTTACTTTTATTTCTCTTCTCTTGCGGAAATGCGAGTGCTCTGCTCTCGCACGCAAAAGGCAAGCACAAGACTGCACATTTGTTATCGTGTTTATTAATCTACCGGCACGTTTTGCGTCGGCGGACTTGGACAACGAGGCCAAAGAAAAGAGAACACAGCTCCTGTCAACGGTTTTCAGTGTTTGAAAAACAAAAGCAATGAAATTGCGAAATTATGCACACGGAAAAATGCAACAGCAATGACAGCAATTGTCAGAGAGGTTGTTAAACTACATTGAGAGGGAAGAAGCTCTATCGAGCCCACACAAAATTGGTATTGAAGAGGCCGCATTTTTTGTGGTAGTGCGTGGGACGAAATTCGAAAATCAAATACAAAAGAAAATATTGAAATTATTAGGTATTTCACAAAGGGCGACCTTGAACTAGTTAAATTTTTGATCGTTTTGTCACAACGCAAACGCAGTTGAATTATATACACGCATACGCACACATTTTGTGTATTTGTTTTAACATCTATCTGATGTCGTTTTTAATTGCCCAATGGAACATAAAACGAGATTGTTCTTTCTTCGCATTTGTGTTAGTGCGTGTTTTAAAAGTCAGCTGTTCTTAAATTGCTATTTAGCTTTTAAAAATCCACTCAAGGCCAAATGTAAATTTTTCTCTATTTTTCACAGACTTGTCTGCTAAAAACGTAATTAAACACTCTTTTAAGTTTGACAAATGACAAATGTTTTGGTGTTAGTGTAAGTATGTGTGAATCTCGCTCAGATATCGAGATTCGCAAAACTGCTCTGACTCTCAAAAAAGTGTTTTTTTCTGTCCCACTCCCAATGGAAAACGACATGAAACTAGCTTCCTATCTCCGTGTGGTGTTTCCGTCTCGCGACAAGCGATTGTTTCGATTCACGCCCACCATGCCTTGGACATATACTTATATGCATAACGCAATCGTTACGGTATCAATCTTTTTGTTTTGTGGCAACGTATTGGATTTAAGCAAATTCAAGCAATTTATAGGTGTGTTTTTTTGAGCAAAGCAAAGTAGGATTTTCACCACGCAAGTCACAAGTCTCGAAGTGTCAAGTATTTTTTGTAATTACTGAAAATCTTACTTTGCTGAAGCTTCGTACTGTGCTGCTCGAGCTAAATTTTCGCTCCCATACAAAATTCTCTCCAAAATTTAGCAGAGCTAAGGGGTACACTGCTCGAGCTAAAAAATCAAACTTTTGTTTCAGAATGTACATCGTGTATCTGTCAAAATTTAGCGTGCCTATTTAATGGGGCGGCAAATTTTCTCAAGCTAAATCTTGACAGATCGTTGTGTCTTGTGTTCTGTTGTTTTGTTGCATTTTTTTACTGCGGAGAACGGTAGAAGTAAACAAGGATGAGTTTTTTTGTTAATAATTCATCGACGAGGGGGACCTAGAATCGGAAATGGTTTAAATTAGAAATTTTGAAGTAAATTAATTTAGAGGCACATCTGCTTTTTGTGACATTTATCGAAAGCGATCTCTATGTCAAAACTTAGCTAGGACCTTAGCTGATGTTTCGAGAGAAAACTTGGAGACCAGATAAAATTTAGTTTAGCTCGGGCAGCGTACTAAGCTTGAGGCGCAGTATTGTGATAAATTTTTTGTTAACACGTTCGCCTTTGAATATTCTAAAAATGGAGAGTTGGGGCTACAAAAAATCTGATTCAAATAGAGCGACCCTATCAGCGACTGTCCACAGTTTTCTTCCAATAGGGTGGAAATTTGGTGGCACTGCTCCGTTCCCTTCTACAAACAATTATGTGTACGAAGCTTGACTAATGTGATCGAATCGTTACTGAACAGACCGCTTATGCGGTGTATACGTCATCAGCTTCTTATAAGAAGACGTACAAAAATGACATCTATACTTCAAAATCGTTATCATTCAATTTAACACCGATTGCAAAATTAATTGGATCATTTCTCGCATTAACAACATGGTAATAAATTGTTTAAGCGGCTCCACTTTAAACTAAAAAAAAGAATAGTTCCTTCGTATTTGCATATACCTATGTACTCGTATGTATATCTAATTTGGGGTGAAGCTCGTTAACCGCTGGGCCGAGTTTCAGAATTCTTTTTTTTCATTTTGTTCATGTCGCTGTATTTCAGGCTAAGTCAGAAATAAAACTCTGGAAAATGTATTTATTCGCACTTTTCGGACAAAATTGAGTTACGGGTTCCAGCTGGTCGCTGATAGTTTACAACAATTTTGAACAAAAATTTAAGCCGATATAAACAAAAAACAAACAAAAATGTACCAGGGTCCAAATTAACTTGATATTTTTGTAACTTAGAAGCTTTATTTTTGCAATAAGATTCTGCAAAAAACTGTCGTGCTAATTCTTTGTATTCTATTTAATTTTCGCCAGCTTATTAGGTCGCGCAAATTTGTTTATTAATCTGTCAGTTAAGTTGCCGGAAGGAATTTCAAAAAATTCAGGTTTGGTGTTATTTTAAAAATCAGAATTTCCACACGACTATTGATTGATTTTTTAAAGTTTTAAGCTGTCTCAGAAAAGTTGGATTTGCAAATAATACAACAAGTAGGAGCTTAAAAATGCCGTTTAATAGTTGGTAAACTTTTTCGACTGTTTCTGTCAAAATAATATTTATATTTTGATTTTTTAAGCCATCTAAATTTACATTAAGCTGCATTTCTTGTCATTAAAGTTACCGCCTGGCAATGCTTAGCATACATGTTCAGCTTTCGGTGAAACTAGAAAAAAAAAAGGGAAAACACGCGGACAACATTTTGACACAGTTGTGGTGAAAAAAATATGTCTATAGTCAAAAGCGGGTATATATTTAATTTCAGCTTGAAGTACAATACAAATACGTATATATATAATTTAAAGTTTAGTTTACATTTTTGACGTTTTTTTATCAACTAAAAGAAATATTTTTTCGCATAAATATCACAATTTCTTCAGTGGGACATTAAAATTCCGCGGTAATTTGTGGCCAGCCAGGCAAAATAGCACGCACCCGCTTACATTTGAGACTAAGGTTGAAATCATCTTCACCCCTAAAATTTTGTTCTAATTCCAGTTAAAATGTGAAAAAGCGCTTAAGAATCGAAGCAAATCTCTGTTCCCCTTCCAGAACATCGTATTTTTGTTTCAGGGTAGAAACTGTTGCTATGTACCTAATAGCGATTGGCATTTTTTTTTTTTACAATGACAGAATCACCTGTTGTTAGACGATTGCCTTTGTTAATGACAAAGCGGCACTGTCACGTAATAATTAAAAATGCCACCACCATTCTTCCATGTCCATTGTTAGACACTTGTTTTCCGTCAGGCTAATTTAAATGACACCTAGTTAAACAGTTTCTGGAATTTATGTAAAATAGTGTTCTAAATGGATTTTCGCGAATTTTCGTTAATCCATTTATGACAATATACACCCAAAGAAATGGGTGCGTAGAGAGGCAGGTAAGAGGCTCCGCCATTCCTGCGGACCTCTTTATTTTATTCGATCAGCATAAATGCAATATTAGGCAATAAAATTATGAGTGGTGTGGGAATTTTTCCGATCCTCAAGCCTTCCTCAAGGCTACCTGTTTATCAAAAATGTCCCAATCCCAACCGTTTCTAACCGTTTAGTTCTTCTCTATATAAGGGAAGGGTCCTATTTCAAATTGTATTACTCGTGTGATCAAATTAAGTGCGTACGCACACTCTGGAGACAAGAATTTTTAAATAATTGCGACCAGAGTATTCGACAGCACAGAAATGAGTTCCGCAATGGTAAGTTTTAAGATTTCTGTGAATTTCCAAAGGACATTGTTTTTATTTCTCTACTTTTCTAACAGCATTTTCGCAAGCGACAGATACTAGAATACCAGGTCGAATCGAATTTAAAGTTTCTTAATGACCAAAAAAATAAACTCTTTCCATCTGCGCCATCATCATTTGAATCGAAGACCCCATCACCCACTAAAGATGTTGTCGAGTCAGCTGATGCCTACGTCCCAACAGAATGTACACCCGAAAAGCCTACACACACCATCACAGACGTCCTACAACTGACACCCAACTCACAGTGTTGCCCTAATCCGGTCGATTTAAGTACTTCGCCGTTAATGAAGCAGGAAGCAGATGCATGGGCGGACATAGCTACTAAACTGATGCAAAGCATTGAGTCTAGTTTGATGGAACAAAAACAAAGTAATACATCCATCGATCCGAAGCCCTCGGCCATTCTTCTAACCAAATTGAGTATTCTCCAAGGTAAGTTTAACCCTAATCCCAATCAAAATAAGAAACCTCTTTCTCCCAAACCAAAATCAAAGCCCCCAACTCAAACTATAAAAGCTAAACGTGCTAACCAAATTAAAAACACAGTTGTGATGAACCATGCAACTTCGCCTCAGCCATTGCCATATGTCAAGGGAAAACTTGACATCCAGCGTCTTTACGACATCATAGGAATCGATCCATCTTGGGTTAAGGAAAAAGACGAAGTTGTTATTAAAAGCGAGGTTCAAGACGAACCAATGTTGCCCCTTGACATGACACTCAAACCTCATGCGTCGTTCAAAAGCCACGACTCGAAACCGCAAGAAAAGCCAACATCGCAGAAAGAGCTTGAACATATCAGCAACCGAATTAAACTCATCCTAGCTAAGGAAAATCATTTCCAACAAAGAATGGAAGAATTTGCCGAGAATGGAATACACGTCTATGAACAAGTTGATTTAGACTATCCGCCAAAGTCTGACGACATCCTAATACGCAGTGACAAAAGCAGTCGTACCTACAAATATACACCACCAGTAGTTGAAATGCCGCCCTCTCCAAAGAAACCGTTAGTTCATATAACCGCCGACACCCTGCCCGAAGAGTTGCACGATCTGACAGCGGTCGCTGACAAGTTAAATCCATCAGGAGAGGAACAAACACCGTCAAAATATCCCTACACCTCAGCAGACGATGACGAGAAATTTATTATTGGCCCCAACGGAACGCAGATATTGAAGGCGAGATGGTACGAAATCGATTGGAAACTTGCCGCACCAGCTGTCACAAGAAAAGTATTGATGGGAGTTTTTGATCGTAATACTTTGGCGACACACAGTCTGTCGGGCCGACCATCGCCTGCTTTTATGAATCTGAATAAACCGGAGAAGATGCCGCTAGACGCGAACAAGGTTGCCGATGTAGTTTCCCTCTTGACCAGTCGCATCAATGTCACACCGAAGGAGGTGCGCATGGCTATCACGTCAAAGTGCGCTGATGAATGCAAAATTGTCAAGATCCGCAAGCAGGGCAAACTGAAGGCCGATAAGGAGAACGCAAGAGTCCAGCCATATTATGTTCCAGTGAATTTGTCAAATGACCAATATTGATTGTAATGAAAGTTTTAATTGATTGAAAATGAAATGTGTTTTTTTTTTATTTACTAGTTTGTTTTTGTGTTAACTGAAGAAGACTTTTTGAATTAATTTCCATTTGGATATTGAAAGTGTCAATAAGGCTTAGCGCTGTAAAACCTGTGTGTGAGTGGATTGGAGCTACCAACAGGGTACCGGAAAAACGTTGGTACCAATTTCTTCTTATCGACAGCAAAACTAGGCAAAAATAACAGAACTCGTTTAGAAAACCGCCGCACCTTTCTACAAAGTTACCTTTCACCAAAATTTATTGTTGACTTAAAAGTAAAGGTCAACACTATACACCCAAATCTATGCATTGTCCACAGCTTCACCAATAATAGGTTGCAATCATGACCATAGCAGATTGTTTGTTGCTTATGGTTATTGATTTGACTGACATGTTTTCATAAGCGACATCTGTTGACAAATAAAACGTAGCATTCTTGACCGAACGTCGTTGCTGGTACGATCTGCTGACTACGTCCTTTGCGAGCAGCATTCGAGTGTTTTTTTTATAAATCTGACTGGTAAATAAAATGACGCTTTTCGTATTGTTTATTTTTGCACTTACTTCAATTTGGGTCATATACCTCTGTCCATAAAATCATTCATGTAATGAGACCGTCATATTTGTTACACAAACTTGGCGTCTTATCGGATTAAGTTTTTTATTAGAATTTGTATATATACTTTTCAAACGTCATAAACATCTCAGGTGACATGAATATTAGGTACCTACGTATTATATTACACATTGTGTATGGTATGTGTATGTATAGGTATACATTTGTGTTTTTCTAGGAAATAAAAATATTTATTACGTCTTCAGGTACCTAGTTCTGCTATTCGGGCAAACGTTTTAATTGTCTTCGGAATGGTAAGCATGCTGGTAGTTAGTCAAATGATACAAATTGAATGTCATTTTTCTTTGAGATTTTCAGATTTTGCTCTTAGATTTAAGTTTTTGTGCCCAATGGAGATTTTTGAAAGGCAGAAGTTCTTAAATTGTTATTTGTGTTTTTAAAAATCCGTTCAACTTATGTTGATATCCGTTGAAGTGGCCAAATGTAAGTTTTTCTCCATATTTTACAGACTTGTAGTCTAAAAACGTTAAGCCCGTATAACACAGCATTTTTTTTTTTGCATTTTTCAGACTTTTAAAATTAAACTAGAGCATTACGAAAAATTACTACCCACGAAAATCCCCGGTATGGGTGAGTGGGTACACACCAACCTAACTAATGTCCTTTTCCATTGGGACCACCAGAAATCTTTTTCAGATCTCAGATTTTACGTGGCGAATGGAACATGCAACGAAATTGATCTGCTTTTGTAAATGGATTAGTGTGTTATATGACAGCAATATCAACTGTTCAAATTCCATTTGTTTTTGCAAAAATCACAAATTGATATCGCCTTGAAAAATGTTTCCCCTATTACACATACAAATGGAGTATTTTTGGTGATTCGTAGTCTTCAGATGACGAGAAAAACTATTAAGATAATGGGTCGTATGAATAAAACGTAGCAATTGCTTTTACTCAAGAGAAATGTCAAAATCGAAGCATTTGCTACGTTTCGTATGAATAAAAACCAATTTGAGTTAGTTCCAACTTTTGACATGTTCGAAAGGCGGCGGCACTGACCTTTTACTCAGATCGGTATGAATAAAACTTGTCAGACAAAGCAAATGCTATGCAAATTCTGAGTCTGCTATTTTGTTGACTCAGACCTTTTGCTAAATATTTTGTATGCTCATTTTTCAACATAAAACAATCTAAATATTGTTAATAGTTAAGTTGAATTCTGTTTGTACAGGAAAACCAACGAAATACATACGGAAAAAGCAGCCGTTGTTTCGTCTCAAGCGAAGCTAATATTTCTTTCAGATGAAAATATTTAGGCAGAATCATTTGTAAGGTAGGTATATTATAGCGGAGATGTAGGTCGACTATTTGTAACTATTTGTCTAGTTTGTTAACAAATAAATATTTCCAACAATATCGGATACGATTCCCGGCACCTAAAGTAGAACGGAAGCATCAACAAGCTATTCGGCAAACAAAAATCATATTTTCAGGTGAAATTGAATATAAAAATTGCATTTATATTTCTGTATTTATTTTTTTTAATTTCAATTTCCACAAAAGTCGTTAGAATCTTAAGAAAAATTCAAAAATTCAAATTTACTGGTCAGGTTTGACAGGAACTGCAAGGCAAGTACACGTACAGCGTAGTAAATGCTATGTTCGAATTTTCGACTTTACTTTAGCAAAGTATATTTTTATTCATACCGATTCAAAGCATTTGCTAAGGGCTTTTACTTTGCTACAACCTTTTGCTCAAAGCAAATGCTAGTTTTTATTCATACGACCCAATATTTCCTCCTGAATTATATCCATGGCTAGTAATGTATTTCGTTATTGTGGTTTTCACGAAACTACCCCCATTTGTCTTCAAAGCAAACTTCTTAAAATGACGTAAACAGCTGTGCAAAGTATGCTGGTATTGTGAGAGTGTGTGTAGATCTGAAAAAATATCGAGATCTGCAAAAAGTGCTCTGAATCGAAAAAAAGATTGATTTTTGGTCCCAATGGAAAACGACATAAATGACAGCTCAAAAGATTGACAAGTAAAACTGCATTTATTTTCGTCTTAAACGATGTCAGAGGAACAAGTTATAATAATTGAATGAATATTAGCGCATTCTAAACGGAAAGTTTAATAGGTTTTCTAGTTTATAAAAAATTCAATTCCAACTTATTTTGTAGATGCTGCATTTAAAGATCATGTCAAAATGACATTTCTTAAACTTTATGTAAGAAAACCGGTCACGTACTTCTCTTGAAATTGAGAGAGCGTAAGTACGTGTAAATCTCACTTAGAAATCGAGATTTGCAAAATTACTATATGACTCTGTTTTTTTTCTGCCGCCAATGGAACATGAAATCTGACAGCCAGCTGATTTCCGACTGCTATGAATCTGAATTATCTGTCCTAAACGACATAAGTTATCTTCTATACCTATCTTCTATGTCAATATTCCTGACTGACATGTCAACTTATCGGGTTTATACCTATAGGGGTTCTTGAATCACAAACATCAATCACAATACGTAGGTAGATATTTTTTGATAAATAACAAAGTGTGATAATAGGTGAGTATCTACTTTATAAAAATATGTAGGTATTTATAAAAATGATGCAAAATTGCAAATTTAAGGATTTGTGATTCGTCTGTACCTACACTTTGTCGCTGAAGCTACTTTTTGTCGCCATAAATGGGACAACACTTTCTAGAAAGTACAAATATGTGCCACGTAGGGTTCGACTTTATTTGCGAAATGCGAATAATAATGATCGCTATTTCCAAAACAAAAATCATTATAAATGTCAAACATTAGAAAACTTACCATTCGTGTTGGATACACTGGCTTCTTCAGCAACATTTGTACTGCCATCCTTTAGGACGTCGTTGACCTCTCCGTAAACAGCGATTGGAGCCATTTTAGATTTTTTTTTTAGTAAAACTTCAAAAATAAAAGTAAAAATTACACAAATTTGTTTTTATCACTTTTAATTTATAGTTCTTGTGCAAAAGAAGCTTGAACAAGTTTGTCACTTTTCTGTTTTGAAAATACACATTAAAAAAAAATATAAAACAGGATTTCTGTTTCTGGGCACACTGCACTTGACTTGAAACAACTTATGGCAACAATAAAACCTGACGCTCTTGTATAGCTTAATCTGTGTATATACGTATTCATGTGTATTTAAGGTAACACTATTTGCATATTATAATTTTCTTGAAGAAAATCTTGAATCAATCAAATTATCACTTTGTTGCCAATAAATTTGGCCGAAATTTGTTCACAAAAATGATCGGAACTAGTGTGACGTATTTTAGTTTGTAAATCCTTTCTCATTCCATGTAGCAAACGACTGGATCGGCACCTGCCTCCATTCAAGTGAAGGACCAAATCTTTTCGGTTGCAATCACAGGTGTTTTTTAAACAAAAAGAATATTTTTTAGCCAGCTTAATGATTTTTATTCAATTGCAATACTTTGCGCACGATTTAGCACAAAAAAAGAAAACGAACCTACTAGAAATAGGACCGAACGATAAACTAAACGAAAATTAAAAGTTATACTACTAAAATACCTGTCGCTTTAGATACTCTTTTGTTTGAGTCCAAAATAAACACACGCGATGAGTTTTATTTATATATGTGTTTCATAATTTCCTTTTCACAAAAATTCACCGACAAGTAGAAAATAAATGGGAAAACAAAGAGGGAAAAACGAAAGAAAAACTAGGTCGGAGGTGATTCCAATTGAATTTCAATGAACGTTGGCGATTTGGAACTTGCTCAGATGCGCTGTGTACTTTGACAAGTGTTTTCCACGAATGAAGCGTGATTGTTGCGGTCTTTTCACTTTAAATCCACAATTTTTTTTTCTTTATTAATTCAAATTGTATTGTATTGATGGACGTTTAGGTTGAGGCTTGAGGCGATGCGGCTTTATTTTGTTTCAGTTTTTCTTTTCGGGAAAAGAGATACACTCAGAAATTTTGTTTTAGCACTCTTTTGAGTGGGAACGAAGGAATAGAAACGCTTCAACTTTGCGTGTGCCTGTGCGATGTGATCTCAACACTCAACGTGTCAACGACAATAAGGCGACGAAAACAACGAAATAGACGAAAACACCGATAATAATAATAACAAAAACAGAGCAGAATCGGTAGACACTACCAGACGGGGAGAAACTCTGCAGAAACAGAAAGACATAAATCCGTTAAAAGGGAACCGAAGATATCTTGAAAATATGACAGAAGAATAACTCGTTCTCGTATACTTTGTTGGTAGTGTGTGTTGCAAGGGCTATTCAAACCGAATATGATTGTGTAGAACAGCTGTTTGTGCAATGGGGTGAAATCTGACAACGTTGCTCGAGGCTTTCAGAGTCAGGGGCAAGCAACAGTTAAGATCTTCGAAAATATATTCATAGCAAAATGTTCAACTGCATTTACACCAAGCACCCGCATTTTTGCATGAATCGGGACAGATAGATCCGTTTATCCGCAGTCAATGCTATTAAAGGCGTAAGAATGAAATCACAAATCAGACGCCTAACGGCCTAAGGTGTCATGGATGTTCTACCCATAATAATTATAGATGTGTAAAACGGAAATAGACACAGGTTCCGCTCACCAACATTTCGGCAATTGCTTGAAAACATTCCAGCATTTTTGCGAATCTCGATATCTGAGTGTCAAACTTTAAAGTGTCTTTTTAATTTAGATTTAGAAGACGAGTCTGCGAAAAATTCAGAAAAAATTACATTTCGCCGCCGCAATGGATATCAACATAAATTGAGTGGATTTATATAAGCGTAAATGACAACAGCTGACTTTTAAAACACGCACTACCACAAATGCGAAGGAAGAAAATTTTCGTTTTATTTTCCATTGGGCACGAAAAATCTGAAATCTCAGAGCAAGATCCGAAAATCCCAATGGAAAACGACATTACCTCCATAAATTTGCATTTGCTTTCTCTACGCATTCGAATTATGCCTCTGCAGACTTTAACAGCTTAATTTTTCGTGTAGGTTTCCTGTGAGAAACTTATGTCGTTTTCGATTTTCATGATTTACAACAACATCCGGATTTCGTACTGTTAAGGACCATTCACATGAGCGCGAACTGCGAATAGGCGAACCGCGAACAAATCAATTTTTCTGTATTTATGAATTGAAAATTGCTATATGTTTTACCACAGAAGCATTATATTCAATTAATATAACACCTAATCTAAAAAAAACCAAGACTTAATTGATTAAAATAACGAAATTGAATTGAAAATTCTTGCCGCGAACTGTCACACTTTATTCACAATCCACATAAAACAGTCGCGTTCCACAAACCTGCGAATGAAAAATTCGCTCGAACTTAACCTTCAACAATACAAATGATTCGCGGGTACTTGCGACTAAAAAACGTTTTCATGTGAATGAAATGTCAGAACCTACGAATATTCGACAGTTCGTGGTTCGCAATTCACGCTCATGTCAATGGTCCTTTATTATGTAGGTAGGTACCTATACCATCAAATACGAAGATCAATCAAAATATCGCATGTGGATTTTGATACTGTGTTTAATTTATTTTCGAACATACATTTCGCAAAAGTCTCACATTAAGGTGGCGCTCTATTCCCCGTTCACATACATACAGCTGCTTTTGACATTTTCAAAGTAAAACAACAAAAATGAACGTCGAAAAACATAAAACATCTGTCGCCCCCACATTCACTTCATTCTTTAATCAACGATTTTCTTCCAAACACTAAAATCTATTTATTTTCAATTAACCTGTACTTATTCCATTCCAAAAACAATGTCCAACATTAAAAAACATTCCAAAGAAAGTAAAAAAAACATTCCCATTGAAATTTATCGTGCGTGTACGGTTCCAATGGAAAACACCTCGAATCCCTGCACCGTGATCCGGCATCCAATTATTGCAGCCGATTTGGGTGATGAAATGACCAGAATCATCTACTCGAAAGCAAACAAGGCTAACGACGGTAATTACGATGAGCCAATTCTTAACACAATCCTTGCCTTGGGCCGCCAAATGCAAGAGATGCAACTGGAGAGAGCCCCGATACGAACCGGTTGCACTGAGGACTTGTCACCACGATCAAAGGCCGTTGTTATTCCAAAGGTGAGTTCTTTTTATATAAATTTGAAAATTTCTCTCATCTTATTGTTTCAATTTCTATTTAGATCTCACAGAAACTCAACTTTCGACATGACAAGACTGTTTTTCGCAATCTCATTCCGATTAATGTCAACGACAGTATTCTGCTGCCGAAGAAGAAGCCATCTTTTCGCCGTAAGTACATCAAATCGAAGAATAGAGCTCCTACCCCAGATCTTGGAGATTTTCTTGATCCGATACCACCTCTGGAACATGTTATACCAGAGCCAGACATTGATCTCATATACGGTCCGTGCGAAATCGATGTATTCGAAGAGTTTTGCGATTTCTATCGAGACGTCAATCCCAGGTGGATCCGGAGTGAATACGAAATATGATCTCGCTTGAGCCACAATCGATTTTATCAATTTACAAATGAAACTCTGAAGTACAAATAAAGATGTGAGATTTTATTTTGAATCAAGAGTTGTTGTTTTTGAGTTTTATACTATCTCAATCGACTTTTTGCGTGCACCAACATTCCGGGACTGCTTACTCTTATTGGTCTCTCTCCGTACCAGTATATCTGAGTTTTTTTATGCACCGTAATTCCCATGCCTCGTTTTTCCAGCTTCTTAGATGTAGTTCCAAGTCTGTCCAGGTACGTATTGCCACTGGTTAATACTGCCCTTTCTGAATACAAGTAAATATTCAAACTTTGTTTACGGATCTGTTCGTTTATATTTATTGGGAACATTTAAAATCAACTTAATAGCTACATTTTCTTCTAGATACAGCACATTCTCTTAATCCTAACTACAGGCCTCGTCTCATTTATCCCACAATCCGAGCTCCCGCATCTTGGTTTGGAAGTATCGCTCCACCGAATTGGCACAGCGGTAGTACTCCGTATCTGGTTGGTTGTAAAATCGACAATTGGAGAATATCCTCGCCATATCGGCCATAAATAGACGTCGTGTGACATAATAGCCCTTCTTCAATCGATCACCCATCGTCTTTAGGTCCATGGGATATTTTATGTGATCATAGTAGTCGGGCACTTCAGCCGTAATGACTGGCTTAAGAAAAGGCCATGCGGATGTATGTTGCCTTACAGCCTGAAGAACTGTAGCAAACGAAGCGGCTAATTTATCGGGGTCAGAAGACTCTTCGAGCGGACGTGATGTACGCTGTGCACGCATTTGTGGTTTCCAGCCGATTTCTCGGAGACCAGGAATCGATTCGACAGGAATGGCACGAACGCCCTCTTTGAAGCAAGTAAGACCGGTGCGAATTTTTTGCACTTCCTTGTGACGCTGGGCGATCAGCTCTTTGAGAATTTCTCTTTGTTTCTGAATTACAGAGATAAATTGGGTGTACACGATGCTAGGGTGGAGTTCGCAATGCATAAGAGTTGCGCCATCGTACTCTTTAATAAAGCCAGCATACACAGGCCTAGCCAACTTTATGTCCTTCGAGAAGCCTTGCTTTTTAAAGTACCCGATGGCATGCTCATCAGCGTAAGTAAGGAAGTGACGCAGTCCACGTCGAATGCTGTAGTCCTTTAAGTGGTTCATGAGGTGAGAACCGTAGCCCTTCTCTTGTTCGCTCATTGTGACTGCACAGAAGACAATTTCGGTGAAGCCCTGTGTAGGGAAGGGTCTAAAACAAATTCCTCCAATGGGCTGGTTTTCCTTGATGAGGGCGAGTGTTTTATGCTTGGTGTCAAAAACAAGTTGGCTTATATACTCGCGAGGCATCTCAGTCAATTGGTGAGCGAAGACGCTATGGAGGCCTGTAAATTGAAACATTGGTTTACACAATTTTATGACTCTGTGGGGAACAGTTCAACCCAACCGTAGTATTGCATGTCTTACCTAATAACCAAAGCATGGTTTGCTTCTCCACGGGCTGAGTGAGTGAGTTCCCAACAATATGGAACTGAATCTCGCCTTGATTCTCCTCAGCTTTGACAATCTCGTCGCGCGACACATTGACTGGAAAAAGAACTTCAGTTTTGGAAGATGCTTTCGTTTCGGAAATTGTCTTCATTGCTCTTAAGACAGAGTCATCAGTTAGATCCTCATTGTCTGATCCACGTTCGGTTTCCTTTTTCGGACGCTTATATGCTGATTCCGACTGTCGTTTCAAGGCATTCGCAGCAGCTTCTTGCTGACGCTTGCGTTGCTGCGAAAGGAATGTATTCGGTGGACGATATGTCTGATCCCAGATGGGCGAGTCATCTTTTAAAATTTCACCTTTCAGAGATTCCAGAAACTTTGGCATTTGAGTGATAATTGCTCTCTTGTCAGCTGGGAAGCGGTCCCGTTCAGTAATGCACTTCTTTTTCAATTGTTGCGCCATACACAGGAACACAGTTTTAAGAAGGGTTCTACCAAACACCAGCGATGTATCGAAGTGCCGCAGGGAGTTGCAAAATGCCGGCACATGGCAGAAGACCAACCAACGAGTGTAGTTAATCTTGTAAGTGGACGCATCTTCGTGCGTTAGATCTGCTCTCCGCACCGATGGTGGGTCAAAGTTGAAATGATTTAAGAAGTTTATAAATGTCTTTGCGACTTCGGTCATGGTGCTCAGCTCCGACTGGCTTAGATGGTTGTACTTGTAGAAAACGAAGCTGGAAATCGCCTTGGCAATGCATGGAGCTTCGAATGGCGGGTCACCTAGTGGGCCATTTATAACCGCCTGTTGTCGAGAGATTACACACTGCCTAAGCAATCTGAAGAGATACAAATACACCTTCTTAGTGTCCTCATCCTCGACCCGTTGCATGCTCATGAACAAATTTTCCATGTCGATAATGGCTCCGAGCAGTTCGTTCATTTGTTCGCTTGAGATTCCATTCAAATGGGAGATGTGACTCTGAAGGGGATGCTTGCAGATGGTATTTCGGCATTCCTCTGAGAACTCTGGACAGTATGAACTCTCTACATCACGATGACGATTCTCCTGTGGCGTTTTCCAACCCGTACAACGGCAGCCTTCCGCTTGACATGCAGAGTACATTGATAACTTGGCCAATTGTTGAGAAATGGGTAGATTGAATACTTTTTGCTTCCGTTGCTGGATACGTTGCAGGCTATTTTGCCGGGCCCCCTCCTGTGGGTGGCTTGTAGATGTTGCTGATGCCACACTGGCATTATGCACCTCTCTTTGCGACTCCATTTTATAGATTTTTCTATAAAGGTTCCTCCGAATGTTTCAAAAAATTGTTTTTGTTTACACGGGCAATTTTACTTGCAATGGGTGCGAGTGGTGGCGCAATATAACTGAATGCATATATCGAGAAATGGACGACACTTTGCCTAGAAAAAACTTTTTCAACTGATGTTGATTTCACTAGTTTATGCCGCACTTACAACGAATTGTCCCCAAAATATATTTATTTAGCAACTTATTCGCTCACAAACGAATAGCAACACTTATTTAACAACTTTGTGGCAATTTTTAGCAAGAAATTCGCAATAAAGCGGGATTCAACGCACTCGAATCTACGATTTCATTGTACAGTTTTACTTTTTCTACCCAAACACAACACGAACACACATCCGTCTCTTGCAAGCAGATATCGTGACACTCTTCTAACAAAGTGTGTATTCGATTTGTATTTTTCGCATTTTTCGCCGGTCGTGGCTAAACAAATATTCAGGTTTGGCATGAGGAGAGTCGGTAAAACTTTTTCGGGCAGTATTCACAAGACCCTATTTTTTTTTTTTTTAACTTTTTTATTATTTTGGACGTTTTTTTCACTTCGGTCCATGCAAAAATAAAAATTCAAACCGCTAGTCCGACAGAAATATTAAATTTTGAAGATTGGTCCATTTTTGTTTGTATTAATTGTAGGACTAAAACAAACATCCTATCTCAGCGAAAGTAAATAAAGTAACGGGTGATTTTTTAGCTGGTTTGGTTTTGGCAACACTGGTTTTGACAGCTGACGTGTGTTTAGTACCTTGTGTCACTGTCAAACAGCTTCATGTTGGTTTGCAATTTAACCATGGATCGTCTTACAAATGAACAACGCTTGCAAATTATTGAATTTTACTATCAAAATTCGTGCTCGGTTCGAAATGTTCATTTTCGCTTTTTTATCGAAAAATTGTGTTCAGCGATGAGGCTCATTTTTGGTTGAATGGGTACGTAAATAAGCAAAATTGTCGCATTTGGAGTGAAGATCAGCCAGAAGCATTGCAACAGCTACCATTGCATCCCGAAAAAGCCATTGTTTGGTGCGGTTTATGGGCCGGCGGCATTATTGGGCCATATTTCTTCAAAGATGATGCGAATCGCAGCGTTACTGTCAATGGTGAACGCTACCGAGCGATGATAACAAACTTTTTTTTGCCCGAAATGGAAGTTCTTGACTTGCATGATATGTGGTTTCAACAAGACGGTGCCACATGCCACACAGCACGCGAAACAATGGCGCAATTGCGAGGCGAGTTTGGTGAACAGTTAATTTCACGTTTCGGGCCGGTCAATTGGCCGCCTAGATCGTGCGATTTGACACCATTAGATTATTTTTTGTGGGGGTATGTCAAAGCTAATGTGTATAGGGACAAGCCCGCTTCGATTGACGCACTGGAATCCAACATCCATGCATTCATTCGTGAGATACCGGCCGATATGTGTGAAAGAGTATGCCAAAATTGGACTCAGCGCCTCAGCGGATGGGCTACCTGAGACGCAGCCGCGGTCAACATTTGCATGAAATTATCTTTAAACATTAAATTGCAAGGTTCAAACTATCGATTCAAATAAATATTTCATTCATTTTTTCGAATTTTTTGTGTTTTTTTTTTAAAAAAAAGTTCTAAACCTCTTAAAAAATCACCCGTTACAACAAATTAATGTTGCGTTTGATTGGTAAGTGCTATATCTCTTTTTTCCTTTTTTTATCTCAATTTGTGGTTGACAACTTCGTGAATAGGTTTATTGTAATGTCGTTTTCCATTGGGCAAAAAGAAGAGTCCGGAATCGAAAAAATCACTTCTGAAACCGTTCCATTGGCACAAAAAATACTCTTCTGGTGATTCTGAGGAGAGAATTTCGCTTCTGGATTTGAAGTCAGAATCCACTCAAGTAGCACTCACACAAGTGTAGTTCGTGTATTTTATACAAGTCGACTGACAGCTGCCGTAGATTATTTTTTGGCATTTCACCAATACTCTTGTGGATTCAATCAGAAGCAGTTTTCTTGTTCCATTAGCCTACAGAATGAGTGGATCCCCGAGTGAAACCAATGGAAAACGACATAAGTGTCCTTAGGGCCCGATTCTGGGTCAAACATCGAGTTAATTTTTTTTATTCGCAGTATTTTTTGCTTTCCCGGTTGGGGTAAGGTTTCTATTATTTTTTGTTTTCTTCTTTTGTGTCCGTGAATTCGTTGCTTTGTTCACTTCGATTGACACAAAAAATTAATCGCATTTTTCTTGAATTTGGTTGACTTCTATGTTTTAATTTCGACGTGTTTTTGCGGAAAATAGTTCAAAATACCGACAGAACATATTTGGGGAGTGTTTTATCTTTTTCCGTTGGTAACGAACTTTAATATGAAGAATTTATTGCAGCTTCTGGCCGTAGATATCTACGTTTTTTTAACGTCTTCCGACCCTAAGTAAATATGCACCAACTTACGCACTGTAATTGGTACCTAATCGGGTGTGCTTCCCTACTCCCACAGCTTGACAGAAAATAATTATTGTAAAGGATTGGGCATTAACTGAAAATATAAATTTGGTCTGTACCACCGTCTACATTATTAATTCACAAAATATATTTAATTATTTTTTATTGATATTCATTTAATATTACAACATTAATTCATATTACAATAATATTTAAGTATATATTGTTATACTAATAATAAAATCTGTGTTTATGTCATTTTCAATAATAAATTAACGTTCTGCTCAGTTTTTGATTTTCAAAAACCAGTTTAATTAATTTTTCGAAACTTTTCTAAAAAAAATCATTACATTCTAAAACTCTATCACCAGAATTTATTTTTCATTATCCTCTTCGCTCAGTTCTTAGTAAAATTCTAAAACGTATTCAATTTCAATTCACTTTCGTTTGAGTAATTTTTATCGTAAAGCAAATTATTCCTTAAATTTAAAGTTCAATTATTAAATCTCTAAACAATTGTAATAGATAATAAATCAATATATTTTGGCTTTTCTTTTAATTTTGTTTAATCTTAACGTTTAGGAGACACTTGCACATGTATAGAGCAAGTGCTTGGTTTTGTTATTCACTACATATATATTTTTTATTATTCATATTTTTAACACTTTTAAAGTTAGAGGAATTTTAGAAATTCGTTCTTCATATTTTTAAGGAGAGGATTATTGACATCGAATATTTTTTTGTAGTTTTATTTATTTTATTATTTTGTGTAACGGCAATTTTTTCCATATCTGTTTTTGAAGTACATTTAAAATACATTTGTTTTTATATTGTTGATGAATGAGTTTTGGACTAGTGTATTGTTGATATTCTGAAAAAATGCTTGCAATGACTGAACTTACATCTTAGGCTCTAATACTGAATATTTAAGGTTAACTGACGTCATAGATCCATTGTATTGCTATTAAATGGTCCCCGCAGGATAACTGCGAAATCGCTGCAATGATATTCCACTTAATGTTTGATACGAGTACCAACGAAATAAATTGGGCGCATTATTCGGGTTCCATAGTGTTGTGGATACCTCAACAATGGATCTAATTTGGTGACATGCAATTTTGATGTTAACAATCAATGACACAAGTGGTGCGTGTTGGTATACTACAAACTTTAAAAGGGTGTTTTAAGTGTTTTTGTTTGGTAAAATTAAATTTCAAATAGGTACACGTTTTTGATTATTGCTAAATAAAATGAAGGTAGGCAATTGCAGTTAGTGGCAATTTGAAATACTCTGAGGGTCTGTTATGTGTTTGTTAAAAGTGTTATTTGAATTCGTGAGTCAGGGTGAGTCCATGCATTTGGTAAAATTAATTCCATTGAAATTTCATAAATGCGAATATAATGAAAATGCCTGCATTGTGCTTTGCGGGTTTGTATTAAAAGTAAGCAGTGTTTTACAGAGCAGTTAGAAAAACGTTTGTACGCAGATATCGTAGTAAGAAAGGTAGATTATTTTCTTCAGATTATTTTTTGTTTGACACTATGTATTAAGGTTTAGAAATGAACGAGTATTGAGACCAAGCAATACTGCAAACGCAATATTGGTGAGAAGATTTATTTATTAAACTCACTATCAAATACATACGTGAAGGAAAAATTTCATATTGTAACAGCTATTTGTTTTGGTAGCCTATGGCCCTTATGTTGCAGACTGATGCGTATAAAATGTAATTTGTTCAGATTTCAGCCGGTAGAAAATAAGACAAGAGTATATCCAACAATTCTACAATATTTAATTTTTTCGTATTACCTCTTATAAATGACCTTACTCGTCGACGTTCAAAATGAGAGAACTTTTAGTTTCGACTTAAATTTCAGGAGTTCAAATAGATTTTCTTCCATTGAAAACCCGCAATTATTGTGAACTTCCGTCAATTTGAAGTCGGGCGGGACTAGAATTTGTTATTACTAAAAGCTGTGATGTTGGTGATTCAAACAAAAAAAAGGGTGGCTTACTCGTTGTTATAGATTTATTACTAAATCATATACCATTTCGTCAAAACAACAGAGAGCTCTTGTCCTTTATGCAAAAATGTTGCGAGTGCGCCGACACGAAAAGTAGGTTGGGAAATGTTCGTGTCTGTCAACAAAAATAAACTTACGTAGGTACGTTTAGCTGAATGTTTTTTTTTTTTTTTTTTTTGTTGAATTCTGAGAATTCACAGAGAAAAGTATTTTCCCTCTCTTCGAAATCAATTATTTTGTCAATATTGCAAAGGAAAACATCCCAGGGGGTAGATTATTCTGTCATAATTATGATAAATTGAATATTATGAATGTTGAAAATGAGAAGTCTGTTTTGCACAGAGCCTCAAAGCATTATTCAGTTCTTCTGGAAGAAATTTTATCTGTTCCGATTTGCCAGCTGTATGTTGTACCCCTACATTCATTGCCTCAAAAATAAACATATCGCAAAAACATATGCATGTAGTTAACTTATTTAAATTTTAACAACCTAATATATATGTAACTTATATCATAGAGTACGAGTTTATATATAAAATTATGTGCGCATATAAAAAACATTCTTTCTTTCTAAGTTTTGAAAAATGTCATTCCAAACGCGTGCAATTTTTAACAGCTTACATTCATCCGTTTAAATACTTTTTTTTTTTGTACAGATATAACTATCCCTTGCGCCCTTTTAAACTAAAAAGGAAACAAAATACAAAAGAAAAATCCAAACAAAATGAATGTGCACTAAGAAAATAAAACAAAACACTTTATTTTTTTGGTTATTTGATAGATTAATTCCACCAAAAATTTATTATTTATTAAAATAAAAAAGAAATACATTAATTTAAGCAATTTACATACTTCTGTTTAATAGAAAAAAAAAACATATAAATGCAGACATAAAAAAAAAATTGGGAAACATACAGTAAATTGCGTATAATGGGTATTAAAAAGAACCTCTTTATAAACAAATAGAAAAACAAAAGAAAAATCAGATGCAAATAGAAAAAAAAACATTTAAGATAAAGGAAATCATTAACGGGCGCAAGGTCACTTTCGCTATCTCATTCTCTTACGATTATAAAGAAAATTTAAATAATTCAATTTTTTTAGTCGCCTCAAAGTGTTGAGAATCAACGCGTCAAAAAATTGCAACATACCACAACTTAGTGTTGAACAAAACCAATAATTATTATAGTGACTGTTGTTGTTGGAATTTTTGTTGGAGCTGATGTAGTTGCCGGTATATGTTTTTGAATTTCTTGTATTAGAGTAAGAGAAGAAGCTGATGATGTTGTAGATTTTTTTGTTGTGGTTGGTGCAGTTCAGTTGCAATGCAATTAAAATACACGATAATAATAATTATTAAATAATGATCAAGCGTTGCAATTGTTTAAGGCAATTTCAAGAGATCTTGTTGCGCCACCATGAGAAAAGAACCAACGGAGAGTATTCATCCAAATCGATGTAGAATATCCATGAGCAGATCTGTAGTAGCAAAAGTGTTCCAATTAGCAAGCTGTCAATGCGTTTCAAAGAGTTAATCCGTGATCTGGGTGAAGTGGATGTGGATGCCGCGGAATTTGATGGAAGTTGTTGATGGAGCTTTGTGCTTTCGTCGGCAATAGATGCGCTGAGAACCAAACTGCTGAACTTGTTGGGAATAGCACAGTGCTTTGGAGTGGAGAACGGTGTAGAGAATACTGATGTAGAAATGGGAGCTTTGATAGATGTTGTCGATGATGATGGAGGATGATTGGTTTTAACCCCGCCCTCTAGGCAGGGTTTAACCTGTAACCCTCAGCTGGGGAATTTGCAGTAATGAGCATAGGTCAGATCGTAAGTTGGGAAACGACAGTATTGAATGTCGCGACGTTTCCATTCGGCCAAATGCGAAGCATGATCCATGTCACGAAAAGCGGTGTATGCTGGAGATGACTGCAAAGAAGAAAATGAGACATTAATTTTGTTCACAATAATTGTTTCCACTTACCTTGTTAGCAAAAATTGTAACGACAAATTTTCCCGGCTGGAATGTATTGATAACACGAGAAATCAAATCAGTGTAGTTGGATGAAGCAACGTTACTTTCAAAGCTAACGTAAGAGAAATCTGGTTCCGGTGTAATATGAATTGTCATATAGCACCCCTGAAAGATAGAAAGCCCAGGATTAGCAATAACATTCCACCTTCGTTGGAAATGCACATAAACAAAAAGAAAAAAATTCGTGCGAAAAACCAACAAAAGAAGGTACACCAACATTTTTGAAATCCACCACTTACTTGAGGATAATTTCCAGAAATCTTGATTTTTTTTTATTGTGTTTTTGTTTTGTTTTGCACGATATAAGATTAAGACAAAAGTATGGTTAATTTGTTTGTTCTTAATAAATTTATACGGTGATCACTTACATTTTTGGCGATTCCATTCATTGAATAACCACAAGGATCGAACAGATAGTCGTCAATAACCATTCCTGGAATTAGCTTATGAATTCCAGCTCTCTGTAAAGAGAAATTAGATGTCAATCATTTTTTAAAGGAAAAAACCATTTTGAAAATTGAATGCGTGAACAAACTCGGCATGTCTCATGATTTATTCCACTTTCCAAACAGTCCATATTAAGGGCCAGTTTTTCAAGTAACTCACCTCGGTAGCCTCAATTCCATTTGAGCACTCGTCTTTAGAGAAAATCGCCATGACTTGGGGATCCAGTTCTGTCATTAAAATTTCAATTGTCTGATCTGGATCGGGCATATTATGCGAGTCCTGAATGCATCTGGGAATTCGTTCCCCTCCCCCGCGGCTCAACGTATACAAATACCAGCAATCACGATTAACAGAACCCAAACAGTAGGCTCGCCCGTCATCGAAAATCGAATCCAAAAGTGCTACTTCCTCGTCGAAACCGCGATGTGGTGATATCTGTTACCATGGAATAGAATTTAATACAAAAACAAAACAACAGCCACTGATAAATTGTTGATTTACCTGCAAATCGGGACGCTTAAAGTTCTTCCTCGAATAGAAAAGATCTTCGACCTCGGTGTAACCGATTTCCTCGGCCATTTCCAATAGTGGTTCGAGACATTGTAGAGGAGTGGTGGTACCACAAGTCTTCAAGATCCAACGACGCTTCGAAACAAACATGCTGCTCTCGCTGCAGAAATTATGAAACATTATAGTAACCAACAATTAACAAGTTAAAATTATGATGCTAGAGGGTGGGTCTGATGATATTTTACGTCAGTGGTATAGTTGACGTATTTTTTCTGATCTGGATCAAGAAAACAAAACACATTTGTTTGAAAACCGAAATTTTAAGCTGTTGCCAAAGTTTAGCAAATAAAAGTAAAGCCAGTGTAAGCTCATACAAATTTGTCCTTCTTTTTTTTTCATTTGTCCCACTGCCTTACCGACTTTAATATTGGGATACTCACTACCAGCGGCATAAGCAGTTAAAGTTAAGCTTCTTTCTTTATTGATTACATATTATTTTTGCGAGTGTGTACCTGATCTAGATGAGATCACGAGAATGAAAAGTACGGTTTATGTTTCTGTTTCCCTTAAAAAAAAACACTGAAATTTGTTACATAACCCAAAAGAACAACATTTCAGAAACTAAGAATCATTGTTGTATTTAATGAAGCATCAATTGCAACTCAGTTACAACACGAAAGCACATAATACTATCTATCAACATAATTAAAATGTAATCTACAAAACAAAAAAAAAAACAAAAAAAAAAAAACAGCTGAAATGTTCAAAACAAACGAAATTCCCCCGCACAAGCCGACTAAGACTTTGGCAAGTAAAATAAAAAGAAAACTTCAAGAATGTCGCCCCCTCAGCCGCCAAACCGATGGGGAAGCCGTTCGAGTTTGTTTTTAGCCGATTATGTATTATGGCGAGCGTAAACGAAATAAATTTTCTATTTTTAAGCGATTCGACAAAGTAAATCTTCCCCGAGCAAAATTCAGCCAAAAAAAATTAGCTCTTGGCGTCAACGACATTAGAATTCGCGGTGTATATGTAGATATTGTGATGATGTCAAAAGTGTGCTGCATTTTATTAGGGACTTATAAGAGATTGTGGACGTTTGTTTATTCAATGTTTTAAAAATAACGGAACCGGTGTGCAACATGCACATTTGTAGGTGTGCACTAAGATATTATTTTTAGCATTGAATTGACGGCTTTGTACATAATAATAATCATTAAATTTGTAAAGGGCGTAGGTATAGGAACTTACCTAAGTACATAAGCGTCGATGTGATCATTTCGAGAGAAGCTGATGATTTCACACCGAACTGACTTAAGGAGGGCATCCCACATCGGTCTGAAAGAAAGAAGAACAATAAATCATACAATTAAATAAACTAACAAATAAGTTGACTAATAAGCAATTAATATTCTGAAAAGTGCTGCTGCACATTCCTACAATGGTTACATTTTGATGACTAATTTTGTTAGATTTAATTAAATTGGCAGTTTATTCAAATGACTAGACTAAATTAGATTAATTTTAAGGTTAAAAGTAAATAACCAGAAACAATTTAAGACTTTGGTTGAAATAATGGAAAAAAATTTTGATACCAAAGTTGAATGGGACTCTATTGCTCTAACCCTTAATAGCTTAGTACCACCATCAAGAGATGAAAAAGAGTGGCAAAAAGTAAATCTATAACTTAAAACAAATTTAATTAGCTTAATCCACATATTTCACAAGTTTGGTCTGATATTAAGGTAAACAAAAAACTTCTTCGCAACAAAAAAGAGCGTGAAGCAACTGGAGGACCTTCATTCAAACAAAAGTATCAGATTTGGCAGAAGTTGTTTCAAATCTTCTTAGCTACGAAAAAATGATAAGTCCGAAAGGAAAAGTCTTGGGTGGTGCACAAATTGGCTTAACTCCGAAGACATCCACATAAAAGAGAAATCTTTGTACATCCATATCGACTTCAGCTTCATTCATCCATGCATCCACTTCAAAAATATAAATACCATAAACTGATACCGCATTTATCTGTCATTGGCGCTGGTGTGGATCGTATGTAGAATGTGAACTACTTACCGACGACGTTTTACCCTGTCGTGGAAGTTAGGGAATAAGGCTTCTAAAATGTAACGCCTCAAAAAACGACAATCGTCGTGAAAGTAAAACGCCACTCGGAATAAGGGTGAATAACTCTCACGAGGACATATTAGACAAAAAAAGAACGCAACTGAACGAACTCGGAACACAAATCGTTTGCGAGTGCATCATACAAAAGAAACCATAGACAAACAAACAGAGCAGGATCATTTTTAATACGACTTCTAAAGGTGGGCTTTCCTTTGGCCCGGCGGGGCTTTGTTGTGGATCCAACTACATGTCAGGATAGACAGTGTGTTTACTTTATAGCCTTTTCACTCGAGAACTTCTACGAAAAAGTTCTCCCATCATATTTCAGTTTAAAGTCGTTGTGTTGTTGGAACAAACACACCTTTTGCAATATTCAGCAAAATGGCTGACCGAACAAATGTCGGAACTCACAAATTAAAATCATTTTCCACAACTAATTGATGGGCTAGGCTAATATTGTTTTCAAACGCACTAAATTCATTTTGTTTGTTAATTATAATGCGATCGAAATTTGTAACCAAATAAGTTTGCACCGGTGTTTAACGACTAGTGTCTCACAGCTGATTGAAACGTCAATCGAAAACTAGTTGGTGGTCGGTGTGAATGCATCGACGAGTTTTCGAGGAAAACGCGTTTTTGGGATTGGTGTGACAAGGCTATTAAACTTAGTAAGGGTACTAGTTGTTTAATAAAATGTAAACTGATTTAGCAGGGGTCGCGCCATGTGCGGAAGAAAAAATTGTACCCTGAAATGTCACAGCCAACATTAGCAGCAAATAATTGCTTGCTTCCCCAACCATGTTGACGTGCTTTACGAGCAAATTTGCATGCACACAGTTTTTACACCTAAATAAGCGAATCGGAAAAAATCTGGGGTCAGATTCTGTAAGATGAAACGTTAAAACGTTTTCGCGTGAACGATGAAATTTGCTTGTAGGGCAAATGTTTGTTCGTTTCGGCTCACAGAATCTGACCCCTGGGCGATTGCAATTTGTGTATGCGGCTATTAATTGTAGCAACGCCCGCACCTTAAGTTATGAATGAGATGTACAATGTACATCCAAGTGGAAATAATTACGAAACGTATTAAAAGTTTGCTTGCTTTTGATAATAATAATAAGCTTATATGTGACACAGTTTGAATGTGATACACTTTAGTGGGGAATATGTCTGAACTCCAGATCAATGTGTAATCCAAAACAAAATGATAACGTTGGGAGCAATATCGCGGTTAACGCCTGATGCTGCAGTTTGTGTCTGGTTGACAGTAAAAAATTGATTTAATGTGAATTCGCGCCAGTCCAAAGATCCACGATTATAACAAAACGTTATCTTGCAGTATCAACTGGAAATTACAGATTCCGGAAATTGTTTCCTACGTTATTTACATATTTCTAAATTGTTGAAGGTTAACTTCAATACTAGTTGTTAAGCCAATTTAGTTATGTAAACAATATTTTGCAACGACGGGGATGGGCCGGAGGTAAAGTGTAAATTTGTTTCAAAATCCAAAAAGCCAAATATATAGTACAGGTCATTTATTTCGTGGTTTCAAGTTGGTAGCACTGGCTGGTGGCAAATACACCTGTCATTTGAAGTGTCATAATAGGTCTGTCCTTACAATAATGCATTCGAATACATTAGTCAAACTTCGTTCACTTCTAACCAACTTTTGCGTAAGGGAACGAGGTTTGACTGATGTATATGAATGCATAAGGGAACAGACCTAATATTAGTTGAATGTTTGCCATTTATGACAACCAAACGACGTGTTAAAATTATTAAAACTTACTACAAAAGTGGTGAAACGTAGACACTTTTCGGGCATTAAGCGATGATTTTGGTCGTCATAATCGACCGACTACAAGCAATAGTTAAAATTGTGAAGACATTTGAAAAAAGTGGAAGCGTTACTCATATCGGAAGGCCTGTGCATAATCGTAATGCACGCTCAGTCGAAAATATTGCTGCTGCAAGTGCAAGTGTTGCTGATGACCTCAATTTATTGATTTATCAATTCGGAGCGATATGGTCGAATGTTAACCGATTTATTTTGGCCGGCGATTGAAGATCATGGTGGTGGTTCCAACAAGACGTGGCAACAAGGCACAGAACACGACCAATTATGGCTTTATTAGGTGAGAAGTATCCTGATCGCGTAGTTTCATGTTTCACCAACGTAAAATGGCCACCAAGATCATTTAGATTTTTTTTTTTTCTGTGGGGCTAAGCAAAAAACCGTGTTTATGCGAATAATCCCCGAACTCTAGACACATAAAAAAAAACATTACTCAAGGACGGTATCTCCGTCCGAAAACGGACTCCACCCAATTTTGTTATAATTGAAAAAAATTGCAGTGAGATCTTTAAAAAGTTTCATCGACTTTAATGCCCTAGTTATAACCATAAGTAAAACGAAACCGTAAAAAAATTATTTTGCTTTTTTAGAGCACTAAATCCTTATGGTTGAACTCAATCTTGGTCTTAAAATGTTGCTTATGAATTATAAAGTTAGTCTATCAAAAATAAATTAGCAAATGATCTTTAAATTTTCTAGAAAAATAATTTATACATTTTTCCGTACGAAAAACTTTTTCCGATCCACTTCACAGTCAATTCCACAACAAAAACCCAGATCATTCCACTGAAGTATTTCATTTTTTTACTGTTCCATCTATCAGGATTTTTTTTTCTGATGGAATCCAATCAGTGGTGGTTGATTTGTTGTATTTGTTTTCATAAGGAGACATTTTTCTGACAGAATTTTCGCTATAACCGCACAAACGAAAAACAAATCATTTTCATACTGTTCCCACTTTTTCTGTTGCATTTTACGTATGGCTATAACTAGGGACTAACTACGGCCCAAGCATTCCGAATCATTTCTGTTCCATTTTGTACCTACCGCATCCATAACGATTTTTCACATTTACTTGTTCGAATCTTCTTCTCTTTTTTTCTTACTCGAAGTATCAGGGGTTGAATTACCGCATCCGCGATCGAATAGTACGTGACTAAACTTGTTATTGTTTTGCTAATTAAATCCACAAAATTCAGTGACGTCAGGCTCGCTCACGGATGCTGTAATTCGGCCCCTGTTTATTTACGTCAATTAAGTACTGCATATTCTTCGTTTCCTAAACTATTTAATATATTAAATTTCAGAACAGAAAACTGACACCGTCAACATGTCACTTTGTTAGCACTGCACATAAAAATGCTTGCTTGTATTTCTCACGACTTGCATGAACGGATGTATACCTACCTACATAGTTTCTTAGCGATAAGAGAATAAAATATTTGTGGGACAGAGTTGTCGACATTGTATGTCAAATTGTTTGCTTGCACAGTTGTGTAGATTTGAAATGTGAAACGAAAGAAAATCAATGTGTAAAATCGACAGTTATTTTGAAGGCATAACTATAAACTATAAAGATAGCCAGACTTCCTGTCGATTGGACTTTATTATTGTTGTTGTTATTAGGTGTTCGTTGTCCGTAGTTGTTGCTTATTGGGCGAAACTACACTAACCGCCATATTTTCTTTAGCGCTCTGCGAGTAATAAAATACAAAAAAAATCGGTCCGATACAAAACACAGTGCGGACTAACTTCTTGGAATTTTGTTGGTGAATTTTTTTGCAACTGTCGAATTTAAGACCCCAGGCCTGCTTTTGTATATCTTACGAATATACGAGCATTAATTGATAATAATTAATTGATAAATTTTCTCAGTCTGTTATCTGCTGTGGAGCAAAACTTATGAGATCCCTTTGACCCGCAAATTTGCAAAATATTTAGAAATGACTAAATCAAAGATGAACAGCTTTTACATCTTGTTGCTATCTCGGAAATTTTATTGCAACTTGGCATTTGGTTTGCAAAACAAGCACATAAAAGCAAATTGATGGCGATTTGACAGCTGGTACGAGTAGAAGGTCCCACATAGAGATTTCTTGGACCGAGATTTGCAATTACACATTTCTTTTATAAGGCCAAATCTCTTTTCTTTCTTCTATCTTTGTATGCAAAGACCGCTTTCTAGTTGTAATAAACAACTGTAATATATGGCAAATGATATAATGCTCATGCGGTTCTAGCCAAAGAACCAGAGAATCAATTTTAATCCATTTATTATGCATATGTCGCAAGTGTCTTTTGCAATGCTAAAAATAAATATAGTTACACAAAAACAGCCAATCTACATTATCCAATGGTTCAGGAAAATCGAATTTTGTAATCGTTTTTCTTTCTTTCGTTAGACTTCTCATTCTATTAAGGGTATCCACGCAAATTTGTTTTTGTTTTGCAGAAACTGTACGAAATGTACTACATACGAGTTTTGCATTTTATAGGCACATCTTCCCAGTTAGAATTACATATCTAATGTTAATTGATTTTAGCTTCAACTTGGATATATGCATGAGTATATACAGTCGAACCTGTCTAAGTGGGACCTGGATAAGTGGAATATCTCTTTTAGTGGGCCTAATTCTGGCGCCCCTTCATTTTCCTTAAAAACAACTCTATTAGTGAAACTTTTTCCAACTCTACAACTGGAATTCTATAAGTGAGACTGAAATAAATGGCCCCTTTAGATTCCAATTAACCAGGTTCGACTGTATAAGTAGGTGTCAGCTTGTTTGCAAAGAAATCTTGTTTAATTGAACTCCTTTAACAATTGGGCAAAGTCCTGGAAGAATAGCACTACCCAATACCTATCGGCATTAGGAGAGCATAAGTTATGCGATATTGGCGAGCCGTCTTTCAAAGATTAGCTTAACTGACTTAACAATAGCGACTTAGAACAAAACGTTTAAATAAATCAGAGCCTTGATTATTTAACTTTTCAGACGACTGAAACGATATACCTACCTCCAAAACTAGCAACACGTGCCAAAAGTTCTATTCTACCCAAATGTAATGAAAACTGACGATAATTACAAAAAAAAAAAAACGATATCGTTCAATACGTGATCTGTCATCTGCCCCCAGATTTCGAACATGTTTCAACCATGTGCTTGGGAGAGGTTTTATCAAAAATGACTACCTAAACTGCAAACAAAAGTCGTCAAAGAATGGGAAAGGTACGGTAAAACTTCTGTTTCCGATGAATGTCTCGAATGTTTTCGTTCGATCGCAATCAAGAGAAAATTAATGATAAACAATTTAATAGGCTTTTCACACCAATCCCAAAACCGCGTTTTCCTCGAAAACTTGTCGATGCATTCACACCGACCACCAACTGGTTTGACGTTTCAATCAGCTGTGAGACACTAGTCGTTAAACTTCGGTGCAAAATATTTTGGTTACAAATTTCGATCGCATTAATTAACAAACAAAATGAATTTAGTGGGTTTGAAAACAATATTAGCCCATCAATAAATAGTGGAAAATGATTTTAATTTGTGAGTTGTGACATTTGTTCGGTCAGCCATTTTGCTGAATATTGCAAAAGGTGTGTTTGTTTCAACAACCCAACGATTGAAAGTCGTTTTCGTGGAAAACGAGTGCAAAGGACTCGTTTTGAAAACTGAAATATGCATGGGAAAACTTCTGTTTTCGTGTGTTTTGGCGAAAACCCGGTTTTGGGGTCGGTGTGAAAAGCATTATATATGTTAGTTAGCTAATATAAGATCGGTCTTGGTGGTTATCGGTACACGAAAGAAGTGAGATTTT
Source organism: Cheilosia vernalis (assembly GCA_949126925.1). Taxonomy (NCBI): domain Eukaryota; kingdom Metazoa; phylum Arthropoda; class Insecta; order Diptera; family Syrphidae; genus Cheilosia; species Cheilosia vernalis. The sequence continues at coordinate 14,837,281 of OX421362.1, forward strand.
GTTTCAGCACTCTGTTGAAGGTGGAAAAGAATGAATGATTAAAGAGGAGTAGGAAAGAATGTAGGGAAATTAGAATGAGGAATTACATAGCGTTGCCAATGGAGTGCAAAATGGTAATATAATTTAAGGTTCGGAAAAACTAGCTGTCAAATAATATTAAACAGTTTGCGTAAAAATCTCAGTCTGGGTGCGGAAAACTTTAAACACAATTTTGAATGATTTACCACTGTTTTAAGGATCGGGTCTTCTCTTTTCCTTATTACAACCTTTGTTAAAACCCAAAGCAGATATTCTATCCAATTCTTTGACATCTAAAACTGTCAAAACATTATTAATGTGTATCGTTTACAGACAATAGTGCCCTCGTAACTATAGGTACTCGGTTATTTAATAACCCCAAATGAATACCAGATTAATTACACTCTGATCAGTTCAATTTCATAGATAAGCAAAATTTTGCCAGTCACAACAGTCCAATTACTATATTACATCACAAAAGGTAGACACTGTTCTTAATTATACCTACATTTTGCACATGCATGCATATGTACACCTACACATACGTCATACTCATGCCTATAATATTATTTAGTGCTGTCATCGAAATAGGCAACGTCCAATTCTTGCGACACAGCAAACGCAACATGATTTGAAATCCGTTCGCATATGCGTTAAACGTGTACAGCACTTCAAATGTTTAACTTAATGTGATTATGCATGTTGTTCGCTGTATACATAAAGTTTCTTTAAATATCTGACGAACGATTAATAATTGCAATCCTCAAGGTTTATAGTTCATTTTAGGTGCCAACACTTGAAGATTTCCTGTTGAACGCTAACCTAAATTTAGAAACTCAAACAATTATGTAATAAACAGAGTAGCATTTCCAAGTGCATTTTTGCACAGAACAATGTCGAAGAAGAAGAAAAAAAGTCCCCACTGTCTGACGGAAATTTGAAAAACAAATTTGTTTCACATTCAAAATGGACGCAACTCAAACTGTGCGGTAAACGAAAAACGGGCATACGTATGGAGATGGGGGTATGTCATAAAATTTGCAATGCAGTAAAAAAAAGTGGACGGGCTCCGCTTCAGATCGATTATAGGGTTTTTGTTATTTTTAAGTCGTAGAACAGAGGAAAATAAAAGAGTCGCGACATCAGTTGAAGCTTAATTATAGTTCTTATATGGAATAACAGCGCTTTTTGAGTGTGACATATCAAATAATACATTTATAATAGTTACGTTTCAAAAACTTCCTCAATTTACACCACGTCGTATATGCGACTATATATCGCAATTGGATTCTTTTCAATCTAGCTATAGGTAGGTACCTTAAAAAAAACATTCGCCATAAACAAAATAGATACACATTACAGGATATACCTACTCGTATACATCAAATGCAGGTTTGCATATACGATACATACTGTTATCGATTTTTTGAATGACGTTCTATACAATTTAAGGGAAGGCGTAGACGCAGCAAAAGCCAATCTGTGCGGAAATGAAAATTTGCATACAATCAGATGTTCAACCAGTGGAAGACACACACATCCAAAAGAACTGCATGCGGGATACACAAATAGTTATACGCCCGCTTCAAATTTACATGAATAGTTTTTTGTCGTTGCAGTTGCAGCACTATATTTGCATAATTAAAATCCGACAAAATGTCCGTTGAACATTTTTAATTTACATGGATGTGGATAATGTTTAGTTGCATGCAACTCATTCAACAATAGGTGCGTTCTAATATTTGCTTCAAAAACTGCTTGTGTATGTTTGAGTATATGCAAATATGTGTCAAAGTAGCTTTTTTTTTGACCACCAAACATTTTCAATAGCGACAACCTAACAATGGTCATGTTGGTTGACATTTGTGGTCAGTATATAATTTACTATGTACTTTGGCATCAATATACATACCTACATAATTGGAAACACACACACGGCATGCACTTGCAAATGTGGAGATTTATCTCGTCATCAGATTTTCATTTCAGATCCTGACTCTGTGTCTCACATGAGGCATAAAACGAGATTGACCTGCGTTTGTAAATGCGATTGTGCCCTACTCGTACTTGACAGTTCTGTCTCTCTTGCAAACACATGACGTAGACAGATGTGAAATGTCGTTTTCAATTGGTACAGAAAATAACACTTTTTTTTCAGATTCAGAGCAGTTTTTCTGCTCCAGAAATGGGCCAGATGTCAAAATTTGTGTTCCATTGGCCACGAAAAAAAAAAACACTTTTTCTCAGAGTCAGAACAATTTCGCGAATCGGATTTCTGAGCTAGATTTACACCAACTTTATGCACCAAGTGACAAAAAACTGAAACAGGGACAGAAACTGAAACAGAACACACATTTTTTTCGTTCCGTGGTAAATTCTGGTTCTGTTTACTATGTTCGCTCAGCTACACGAAACTGAAACAGAAACAGATGCATAAAAACATGGCTGCCGCCTATTCAGTCAAATTGTATTTTGTTTGATTAAATTTTAGCTGTGCCTTTAACGAAAAAATTGAACAGATTTTGGAAATGTTTAGTGAATTGCGGCGTATAATTTGTAATTCATAAGTGGTCGTCACAATATAAAATAGTACGATGCGAAGCAAACAGCCAAATGACAGATGCAGAAAAATCCAAACAAAAAAAGGTCTGTTCCCTTACTTTCTGGTTAAATTTTGGCAATATGTCACATTTCTCTCTTTGCGAGAGAATTCGCTCACCAAAATGAAATATAACCGAAAAAGGAACGCGTTGAACCACAAATTTGAAAAATGCGAATTTTTTTAGGAGGACAATTCAAATAACTGAAGAACAAATAAGCACAAATTTATACAGTAGGTGATCAAATTATTACGGCCACTAGCAAAAATATGACTTTTTTAAAAGTAACCCCACAAAACTTATACGTTTTATATTTTCAGTCTTTATTTATTTTTACACATATTGGAAACGATTTATAAGCTTAAAAAACACTTAGGTATGTTTATTACAAAAATGTCACAGTAAAAAATATATTTTGTTGCCCCTATTGCAGCTATAACCGCCTCGACTCTTTTGGGCAATTCAATGCCTTTCCTAAAATACGAGTAAATATTTTTAATGTTTTTACTCTTGTGACATACTTCAAATTAGCGTTCTTTAACTGGGGCTTATTTGTAACTTTTTCTTTGCCTATTTCTAATTTCATTAGCTCCCAATTTTATATTGGGTAAAGAACTGGGGAGATTCAAGGCCATTCGAGGACCCCACATATTGTTCCACCAACAATGGAGTTATCTACTCTTTTTGTTTTACGACAGGGTGAAGAGTCATGCATAAATGCATAACTGTTTGAGAACCAATTGTGGCAATAATATCTTCGTTTGCATTAAATTCCCAAAAGAAGTATTTTCTAAAAGGTGACCGTAATAATTTGATCACCCACTGTATTTAAGACCAAGATTTGGATTGCTTTTATTGCAGAAATTAAAAAGTTAATTTCTTTTGCTTCTTACATCTATTATAATGCTATACAAGCACAAAATATAAATGAAATCATATAAAAAGTCAGTTACAAATTAGCATTTGAACGATTTGACAACCAACTGTCAGAAATAACCAACTAGCCCAAAGAAATTACTTCAGCTAATATTTTAAGGTTTTTTTATGGAGGGGAAATGTTTTGTTCTCTATTTTTGTCTCTCTTCTGACCAACTTTTGCGTAAGGGAACTTTGACTAAATTTGGCTAATTTGTTCGAATGCATTATCGTTAGGAAACCGACCTTAAACCTCCCGCCCACGATTAACTGGCATTTCTGTTGTTGGCAACAACCGAAACAATCAATATAAGAAGTGTTCTTTTTTTTAGCTTCGATCTCAGCAAGTAAAGTAAAGTAAAGTAGGATTTTCAGCACGCAATTACAACAACTACCTATTGCGAGTCTCGAAGTGTCAAGTATAGCGTAGTTCTTGTTATTGTGTGCTGAAAATCATACTTTACTTTGCTCAAAAAAACACGACTATATAGACGTTCTGTCGTCAAACAGACATTTTTCTGTCGCAAATTCTGTTTGAAATTCTGTTTCCTAGTTCTGTTTCTGTTGCAAATGTATGGAATTCTGTTTCTGTTCCGGTTTCTGTTCTTTGGCTTACAATCACATCAAAACATTTGTCAAACTTTAAAGTTCTTTATAACGTTTTTAGACAATAAGTCTGTGAAAAAAGAGGCATTTTGTACATTTGGGTGCTGCAACGAACATCAACATAAACGAATGGATTTTTATAAACACAAATTACAATTTAAGAACAGCTGAATAATCGCATTTTATGTTCCATTGGGCACGTATATGCCATAATTATCTTTAATTTGACAGCGAATTTCTGCCTGAAGCATTATGAAGAACATGCCCCGGAACTCATTGAGTTATTAAAAGTTACATTACTTAATTATGGTTTATTTCGTACAATGTTTCTTAATTCATTACGAAATTAAGAACTCATTAAAAACCATTCTTTATGGTGCTTTGATGGTGACAAGTTAAATAAAAATTTATGCATTTAAAATGCTCTCCCATTTTGTTAGTCTACTGGTTAATCTTTCTCAGTTGACAGTTGTTGTTAAAGTTCTTTCATCTTTTTTTTGTGCATACCTAATGATTATCACTTACGGTATTTTTCTTAGGATAAACCCACATTATGCAAGAGCACATCTAAATAAATTAACACCACCGCGCTAGAAACAAACTTTTCATAAAGCGTGCTTAGCTAAATCAAGAATTTCATATGCATTCCCTCAACTCTCTACGAAGCACTTGTGTGGATTTTCATTTGCGCCCAAGGCGCGCGTGCAGTATATTTCTGCATACCCATACACAAGCCTATTGTAAAATGTGCTGCGTTGTACCAAATCCTATTTAAAACCATTCACCAACCAAATACCTGCACTGTGGCGTATATGCTCTTTTCTTTTTGTTTTCCTCAGCATAAACGTGCACTGACGTTCGTCTCTATATGCATTTATTATGAACGCTTTTCTAACTCATATTTATATACACAATAATATGATGGCTGGAAAATTAAAATGAAACATTTACAAGTAGATTCTCCAAATGCCAATAAAAAATGAGTTCTTGTTCTTAAACAAAGTGAAAGAAAAACACAATACTTTCCCATATTTCTCTGGCTTGGCTCATGGCAATAAATAATAATTACCTATTCTCTTTCTTTCTCTACATACATTCCTGATGTCGGTTCAGTTGATGACAGCGGTCAATGTCAAGGCAGCCGGACGGACAGCGTAAGTGTATTTTTGTTCCCCATCATTTCGAGTTGAGATTGTGGGTGGATACATTTGTTGTTATTAATGGTTGCCAAATGGTAATGGAGGAAGGCGAGCAATAGCCAAGACAACTGTAGGTTTATTTCAAAATAAATACATATTAAACTGTCAACTAGGCAAAACAGATTTTCAATTTAAGATTGCTATTAAAGGGCGAACAGGTGATGATAACATAAAGTTGGTTGCTGTTACAAAAAATCTTGTGTTCGAAAGCTAAGATATGGATAAAGAAGACTGTGCGAATATTTCCATTCAAGTTCAAGTGTGCGATGTTTGTCGGTTGTTTTGTGGGAACAGTATTGACTGCTGATCCGGTGTCTCCAAGAGCAATTTTACATATCTTGCAATCTGTCAAATTTGATAGTAAGAACAAAAACGATAGTATGCAATAAAATGTAGGGTGGGCATTGCTTACTATTTCATTCGTTCAAATGCGGCTGAGCAGAGCACATCGTTGCGTTCTCGCATCAAATGCCATGAAATCCTTTCTCTATTGTCTATTCCCTTCTACCATATAATTGTCATGACTATACTTGTGTCACACAAGTGTCACACTGCACAGAAATGACAGCTCATATCATACTACCCATATCAAGTAATTAGCTGAGCAATATATTGCATGACATTTTTTTTTATCATACTATTTCTGGTCTCCACGGACAATTTCCATAGTATGATATATTTCAAGATATGAAAAATTGCTCGTGGAGACTCCGGGTGAGGAACAATCTAAATGAGGGTAAACATGATTGATTTGGTCGTATTTGACACATTTGCTTAGAAAATACGTTATCCTTAAGTTCGTTTATTTATGCGGGATGTTGCTATCCATAATCAAAAGCCCGTGACAAGGTGAAGATGTTCTAAATGTTATGTTTCACATTGTGACAGTTGGCATTGTCATTGTTCCTTACCAATAAACATTTTAGTTTCGACTCTAAGTTTTTGTGGTTCACAGTGGATATATTTTCCATACAAACTCTGCAATTGTGAGCTTCCGTAAATTTAAAGTCGAGAGTAAAATTGGTTGTTAAAACGGCGCATTGTGTATAGTGAAATAATAATGATATGATATATGGTGTATTCAAAATGCACTTTAAAATCGTATTTACGAACCTTACTTTCGAATTTTTGACAGATGTGTAGTTTTTTACGACAGTGAAGCAGAATTTTTCTGTTTCGTATTTTGTTTTTGGAGAGTTCGAATAATTTGTTGGAAATTATAAAGGCGAATTGGCTTAGTGGTGATTTTGGGAACAATTCGGCCAAGATCTCCAATGCGTTTTCTGTTGCATCCTCTGGCATATTGCTGCCACATTGTTGGAATGTGGTGGAACTGCACCCGCTTTGAAGCTGCCGATGCGAGAATGCAAAATCATTATTTGGGATGAATGCACGATGGCGCATAAACGAGCCTTGGAGGAAATTCACCTAACGATGAAGGATTTACGAGGTGATTCGAGACGATTCGGTGGGGCTATGATATTGCTCTCCGGAGATTTTCGTCAAACGCGTGCCTGAAATCGTCGCCTTTGCGGTGTCATGCCAAGAAGTTGAAATCGACCACGAACAGTCGCATTGCACAACGAATTCTGAATTCTTTAGGCAACTGCTAGCGCATAGCAATAACCATTATTCCTGTTGATGTTTCGACTGGCTCGATATCGTTGACGGCAAATGTTTGCGAGTTCACATCCTCGAGAAGGAAGAAGGAACTCATCACCACAGTGTCCGCGACATTGGACAAAATTCCAAAAATCTCGAGTCGATTAGTGAACGGGCAATACCAACCAGCAGCAAAGAATAAGGACGTGCATTGATAACTTGAGTTTTATTATTCAAAGTCAAATCGCTGGAGAACTGCATTCGTAAAAATTCGTTGACAGCGAAAACGACGAGGATGCAGAGACCAACTATCCAACTAACAAGGAACTCACCCGCTGTTTGTTTGTGTGCCGGAAAAAAATCTAAAAACATTGTTTATCATATAAATAAATAACATTGAAATTTGAACTAACTCGGCCTTACTAATAATCAATCACTAATGTCGACAACTAGTTAGATGTCAGCTTTAGTAAAAATGTACAGCTTTTGTGAAATGATACCAATAAACAATTAGACCTCCACATTTACTAGTCCTACAACTTTCTTGGAATCTATTACATTTGTTGTCATTGCAGAATTCAAATTTCATAATTTGTTTTCGTGAAAAACAAGGTCGACGGTCTCTTTCACAAGGAGGATTTAATTCTAAAAGAAGGAATACATAAATTGCAATTAAATTTGCCCAACACATATCTTTCCAATGCTCTTTGAAACTTATTATAAGCAAAAAACAAAACACAAAATAGGAAATGCACAAAATATCCGCTGATCTGTCAAATATCATATGCAAATCAGTAATGCCCTATCGTTCGATCGGACACAATTTTCAGTACTTTTATGGTACGCTTTCCATTGTTTTCTAATACTACCTCGCGATTTCTTTATGAGTGCATTTTTCGTAATAAAATCCCTTTAAAATTATTCAATAAACAAAGCACAGTTTATTTGAATGGTTTCATTTATTCGTAGGCTGACGATGCAAATCAAAACTTATTAGTGGTATAAACATCACAATTGCATTGTTAGCAACAAAATTTTTTTGGAAATAGAAATAATATCTGGCTCATTCATTTCAGAATAAATAACAATCGCACGTAAGAAGCGTGTTAAGAACTTATCGCTTCCGGGTTTGAAAATAAATACAATTTAACCTATAAAAAATTGTATGACTTATATAAATAACTTAATTCGGGAAACTTAGAAACCGACAAAAGTTGAAATTGGAACTGAAAAATATAAAACGTATATTCTCGTACTACCTGTTTGTTAGGCTGTACTTGCACCCCCAGAAGTTAACAAACTTGTTATTTTGCATGTATTTTGCTGAGTTCTGATAATTCTATTTTTATAACTATATTTTCCGCGAAGGGAACCTTTTCACGCCAACCATTGTCTCATTAGAGATCCTCATTCTCGGTAAACAAACTTCTTTTGCAAAGAGTTTGAAAAGGGTTTGGTTGCAACAAAATATCTACCTGGGTCGCCTAAGGTACTGAGAATTGTTGCAAAAAGGTACCTATAAGCCGTCCAAACTTTGGTAAGAAGATATTTTATTCTGTTTGCGACGACTGTCAAGAAAGTCTTGGAATTATCCCAAACTTATGTATATACAAAACCAATCAAAACGCAATAACTAGCGGTAAAACAAGATAAAACAGAAAAAAAAAACACAGAAATGTATGCTTCACGTGTTTAGAAATAAAACAAAAACGCAATATTTTTCAATATTTTGCATACATTTGTACAAATTTGTGTGTGATAGACTTAAAAACCATTTGCATTGTTGTATTACAACGAATAAAATTAGAAAGCATTCACAATTTACTAAAATTAATTAATAATTGTAAACGCTCATGCTGAACAACATCGTATTAAATTCTCTCCTATTTCGAAATTTAATACCGCGATTTTGGATGGTTGGGCAACACTTGTCTTCAAAATGACATAAGGGAAGATTTATTTAGCTAATGTCCGAGATAAACATGGCTTTCTCAACACTAACATTTAACCCTACAGTTAGCGATAGTCTGGCAACTATATTTGTTTATTGGTAAAGGGATTTTGGAAAGTGTGGAGTCTTTTCGTAAAGTGCCAGACTAAAGTTGATTATTGGTAAGGCCGACTGTGTTTTATTATCACTCTGGAGTTTATCTGAAGGTGTTAAATTGGGGCGAGACAAAGTTCACTGGGTCCGCTAGTTACATATAATTGTGGAATCACAAAAAGTGAACAAACTCAGTAATTGTAGTCGGTTGCTATGTTCGTAGTCGTACCATTTGAAGTGCAACTTCTACGTGTTGATCATCCCCTTAACTAAAGTAACTCTTAATTTCATACTATGAAACCTGGCTTAAGGTCTTATAAAATTGTCTCACTGGCATTACCTTAAACTGACAGTGTGGATGTAAATGAGTCCTGATAGACAATAGTGACAACGCAGCAAATCCAAATATTCTTTTGACTGAATACTTTGACATACTCACGCGTGCTTAGTTTAATTAGGGTAAGAAACAGCGGTACTACAACTATGCCAGGAAATTTACTGATCTACAAATAAGTATTTTAGTAGTTTCATTATCTATTAAGGTTTTTTTTACCTTTATTCACAATATATGTATTTATTTTTTGTTTTACATTTATTTAAATTAATAAGCGTCCTACATTTTTTAAACGCTAAATCCACAGTTTTTTTTTTTTTTTTGTGTAAATAATTGAAGGAGGCACGTGCTAACATTTTAAACCAGTTGAGACTAACCAGTTCCGGAAAATTCTCATCTACTGAACGCTGGCGTAACCAACCTTGAAAATGCGTGTGTCACGCTCTGTAATCGTGCAAAAAAAAAAAAAATAATAAAATCCGCCGGCTGTTGCGGTGCTGAGTGTCGAAAAAAATTAATTTAATTTTTACCAATTATTATTATCTGCTGTGCGTCACATTTGCCAGTGCCAATTACCAACTATCCATAGTACATACACAGAATGGTCCACTTTTGAGCAGTACTTTCAGGTTTTCGTTTTTTTACAGAGTTCCATTTATGAATATAGGCAAGCCCAAAAATATCTAAACGTTCAAAGTCAAACGGTTATTTTTAGTTAAATGAATATCGTGCGAGGTCGTTATCGGTTCAATGTTCTGTAGAACAATTAAATTTAATCAACATACGGAAATCAATCGGAATACACAATTTAATTGACATCAATTTAAATATTTGTTTATCTGTTAATAGCTAGCAACAGAGACCACATTTCCATTATCAATTTCAGTAATCTGTACTTATATATTAGAATGCGGGTGATAAGCGGACAGTAGTATGTCTGGCCGGACAACAACTCCAGAATCAATGCTAATTGGCGCCAAATTTGTCACTATCTTATATTTATTATATACAAAGTAATGACTCAAATCTCGTTCGGTATGTTTGGGGTTAGATGGCACCTATGTGTGCTGTTAGTATCGCTTCCTTGTGGGGTTGATGAAACAAATTTAGCACATAAGTTATCATTATCATGTGAATTGTTAATTGGATTATTAAGTAATAGATGTTGTACAACGACTTTTGTAATGGATTTGAACTTGGCTATGAGTTGATTGAGTTTTTTTTTTGTTAGTTAAGGGTTGTTAGGAAAGCTCTAAAGTCCGAAAAATGTCCATGTCCAACCCCATTTGTTCTTATATTCGTAAGCGTATATTATAAAAAACGAAGTCTACAGTGTTTTTACATGCGCTTCTTAAAAGCGATTTATTATTTTTATGACCTATCGGTCGTGTGTTGTTTAATTTGTACAGTCCTTTTACCTACACACATCTTTTTTTTGGACTGCTTGGGAAAATCAAGGGAAACACGAGTAAGATGCCAAAGATAGCGCTGTTCAAATAGAAATTTAGGATAAACGTCAAATTGTGAATAGAAAACAACAAATTATAAGAGAAGCGATAGCTGTTTGTATCGCTTTTATTAATTATTGCATTTTACTGAATAATTAAATCTGACAGCCAGCTGATTTCGAGAGCAGTAAAACTACTCTGATTACGGACCATTTTGTCCCAATTCAAACCCAGTTTTCGGCTTGGTGTGAATAAATCTATTACATCTAAAAGTAAAAAAAGTAAAGATCTGGTAAACGTTAAGTTTGGACCCAATACTGAAGATAAACCGGAAAGGATAGCCGATAAGTTTAACTCATACTTTGTTGATAGCGTCTGTGATATAAATAAGTCAATCCCAAATGTGCAATATAACCCACCAAATATATATGTCCCGTATTCGTTTAAATTTAAATACTGTGATGCTAGAATGATCTGTGATACAATCCGAAAGTGCAATAATAAGAAAGACGTTAACGGAATATATAAAGAAATGATACTTAACTCAATTGAAATAATAGGTCCAATTTTAATGAAGATCATAAACTCATCCCTCCAGACCGGAACATTCCCACATAATTGGAAGGAATCTATTGTTATACCAGTAGAAAAAGTCATCAATACGATTAACTGCGAAGAGTTTCGTCCTATAAACATGCTACCATTCTTCGAGAAAATAATGGAACGTTTCGTTGCTGCCCAATTACAAGATTACGTGGAAAGCAAGAAGTTATTAGCCGTAGAACAGTCTGGGTTTAGAGGACGACATTCCTGTGAGTCAACCATAAATTGGGTAATCTTTGATTGGAAGAAGGAGGTGGATATTGGTAACTCTGTGATAGCGGTATTCTTAGACTTAAAGCGGGCGTTTGAAACCATTGACAGAGGTATCTTAGTGCAAAAATTAGAAATACTGGGTGTAAGAGGTGTAGAACTGCAGTGGTTTAAGTCATACTTGACAGGAAGAACACAGCGGACAAAAATAAATGATGTGATATCGAAGTCGATTGCTGTTGATTTGGGGGTACCCCAAGGATCAGTTTTGGGTGTAATTCTCTTTTTAATATATATAAATGACATTAAGAGTTGTGTACGTTTTTGTAAAATTATTTTGTTTGCTGATGACACTCTTATATATATTTGTGGGAAAAACATTGAGGAACTTTGCAGCAAGTTAAATGCGGATCTCGAAAGTGTCAATAATTGGCTCAAGATGAACAAATTGAAATTAAACTTAAAGAAGACTAAATGTGTGAAATTCAGGCTGGAGGGGCAAATTGAAGTACGAATGGATGGCGATATCGTTGAATGTGTGGAAAATATTAAGTATCTCGGAATAATTTTGGACAGTAAACTAAATTTTAAGAAACATGCTGAAATGATTTGTGGAAAAGTTGCCCAGCAAATAGGATATTTAGTTAGAATAAGATCGGTACTGACAACCCAAAGTGCAATCTTAATATATAATTGTTTAGTTTTGCCTCATCTAAACTATTGTTCTACTCTTTTGTATGCCAATCAACAGGGAATCAAAGATCGACTTCAGCGATTACAAAACAAAGCTATGAGAACGATTCTGAGACGCAACAGGTATACACCGATACAATACATGTTGGATGCTCTAAATTGGATGGATGTTGAGCAGAGGTTAACCTTCAATGCAATGATATTTATTTTTAAAATATTGAATGGGATGCTACCTGAATACCTGCAGTCAAACATTGTTCGAGTCGGTGATGTCCAGCGGTATAATTTGAGGAATTCTGATAATTTAAGACCAATCAGATGCAATTTAACCAGTACGCAGAACACGCTTATGTACAAGGGTTTACTTTATTTCAACAACTTACCAAATGAATTAAAGACAGAGCAAAGAATTTTTGTATTCAAGCAAAAGCTTATAGACTTCATAAAAAGAAATTGTTAACTTGTTAATTGTTTACTGAAAATAATCTCGTTATTAAGACTACTTTTTATTCGTCAACTATAACTGTAATACCTATATGTAAACTTAAAGTTCAATGAACTAATAAACATTATTATTATTATTATTAGGTACAAGCCTCAAAACGGCGATCACGAACTAATTTTTTTCACTTGACAGGAAACCGGAAACACAGTCACATATACCAACAAAATTTAGATCAGCGTGATTTTCGTAGATATTACCTAACTAGATCCTAAATGTTTAATAATGTTCAACAAATAGTACCCACACAATTTTCTAGAGCAACGGCATGTCGATTTCCATACAAAAAAAAAATTATATTTCACCATTTGCGCTGGACGTCTAGCACTTTTTGTGAAATATCCCTTTCAAGGAAATTTCTCGATCTAGCGCAAAACTACCCGCAGGATTGAAACGTTCAAAAGTTTACAAAATATACGAAGCTGAGCTGCAATTGTGATAAAATTGGTAATAATAAGTAAGCAATTCAGATTCTTTTTATTATATAGGTAATCGTTTATTTTTAATTGTATTGTGGAAATAATTTTGCGGCACGAAATTATTTATGAAGAAATGATTAGAAAAATAGTGACAAATGTCACTTTGCCGCTGCCGCTATCGTTCTAGCGCGAGCGTTCCTTCAAATGGGATATTTTGTGCTAGACGTCTAGCGGGCAGTGGATCGCGGTCTATATCTTCTTCATATCGAATCAGCATAATTAACATCTTTTTAAATGGGGACAATTTTTATGTATGCACATAGATGTAAACTTTTTAAATCTGAAAATAAATTAAGATTCGCAAAATTTGACATAAATTCCTATAATCAAAAAGGGAGAGATTCTATTTGCGAAGCCATTATCTACATTACATCAAAAAGGAGCTAAAAAAAAAACACAATTCTTTTTCCGATAACCACAAGTCAGTGTCAGAGTCCAGAGCCAAAGGCAAGGCAAGTGCTTAATTTTGGTTTCTGTCAGTTCCAGTTGCTTCTAGTTCTAGGTTCTAGCTGGCTGGAACATAAGGTTTGTTTGACGTGGCTAGCACTAGTGCCCACTAGTGCGCACTGAGAAGTATCAGCTGATTTTCCCGCCTACCCAAAAACCTGCACAACCCTGAAAATTCGGCTATCATATCGAACGCAAAATATGCTGCCCTGAAGTCTGGCAGTTTTTGAATTTGAAAAATACTTATGTTTTGGTGAACGAAGTACGAAGATGATAACACTTTGTTCTGTTTATTGGTAAAAATGAGTGAACTCAATTCTGATCTTGTGCTTGCTATAATGCAAACAAGTTGATGAAACTGTTTGCAATATATGCGATGCACTAAAAAATGTAATCAGCTTTGATTCCAGATTTTTTTCATTCCATTTATCTATAAAATAAGGTTTTAGTCCATAAACGTTGTTGTTTTCAAACAATTCCCTTTTGAATATCAAATTTATTGTATTTATCTTTATTACGATATTCAAATAAACGAATAACAGCAAGCGAAATGACAGCGCAACTCAGCACTGAGTTCTTGCCCCGACAAAATAACTGGGGTCAGTTCAGTGCACAACTGAACTAGGGCGCCCTAGAAGTCATGTCAAACACAGGTTTTCAGTACCAGGGCGAGTTCAGTGCTATATCGAACACATTAGGGTTAACCCAGTGCGCACTAGTGCGCACTAGGGCTCACGTCAAACAAACCTATAATCTCGATTTGTTGGAAACCACACCAGCTGATTTCATGGATGTAGAGATACCAACACCATCATCCATCCAATACATAACTGGGATGGGACTGGCTCTGGCCTCTGGCTTATCGTTTACTGGTGTGTATGTGTGTGTGTGTGTATGAGAGTGTTTAGTACGAGGGGGAAATAATCAATGTTTTTAAGTGGCCCTTGACTACAGATTTGCTACTAGTAATTGCATGCGAATTCGTTTGAATACACTGTCATACACTGAGATTCACCATGAATACGCACAGAAAAGTTCCTTGAATACACCTGATTACTTCCCCCTCGGTTTAGTATCAAAAACAAAACACAATACAGTTTTTCTCCTTTCTTTAGCTTTATTTTTATTCATGCTGTGCCCTGTGCGAATGCAAACGAACAAGAAACAAAAGGAAATATACAACACCGACGACCGACAAGTTATCTCACAAATTGTGGCAATTGCCCGGCTACATAACCCCAAAAATGGTTGGAAACCTTGCGTTACTTCCCGGAAGCTGGGAGGAAGTCATTCGTTTCTTTAAAAATATTATTGAATAGTGTAGGTATGCAAATAAATACAAAATAGGATACTTGATCCTTGATGGCGAAATTAAACAGGGCCTACCACAACAAATGACAGTACATAAGAGGACGAAAAAAAGCTCAACTACGCACCGGTTTTTACTTTTTACCAAGGCGCAGGCAGAGGACTTTTTTTTTGGGGTAAAAATCAATAGAAAGCACTTTAGCAGCCGTCCTGATGATTTGTCTTTGGGAACCGAGTTTTTTTTTTTAATTTTCCACTAACCTGCGTATTTTTCTTAAATCAGCATTTTTATTGTCTGGATTCGGTGCGAACCAAATTTCCAGCAATTTTTCCACACCCTCAAAGTAGTGTATTGAATTATTATTTAATACTTCATTCGCCGCCATAACGCACTCTTAATTAGCTTTTCCCACCGATTCTACAGGATTATCGGAATTTTCTTTACGAGTTTAGTTTTTCACACACGATATTTTTTTAGCTGACCACACACGAGGAATGGTGTGAAAGGAAAAACTTAAATTGTTGCGGAAAAAATAAAACAATTGAAAGTGAGAAACGGAAAACGGAATTGACTCCTTTTCTTATACACTGATTCGCGAAAGAAAACGACAAAAAATAAAAAGGAAAAACTAAATTTTTCTCGGACTTCAGCAGATTATTGAATTGTGGCTGCAGTTTTTTTTTTCTTTGTGTTCTTTCACAAAAATATACAAGACGAATCTAAAAATTAAAAACTATTTTAGTTTAGTAGGGTTCCACACAGATAGCCGCGGGAAGAGGGGCACAATTGAAACGAGCGGACACACAGAACCGCTGAAAATGATCGCTCAACTGAAACTGAATTTGGATTTCTTGAAATTAGTAGAAAAGAAAGGAAGGGAAGGTACAGTGCTACCATTGACGCTTATACTACAGTACATATTTAGTACTGTGCTACACATTTCATTGATTTTTATACGGCATTCCATTATCCTACACCTTTACTCAAATACATTTCAACCCCATCGATAATTGCCATCTTATTAAACCAAACAATTTTTATTTAAATTTGGTCCTTTCGCCTTTTTAACCGAATAAAAGTGTATGAATGCAACTTAGCCTCCTTCTTTAGTTAGTGCAACTCGTCAGCTAAATTATTTCTTAGATTTTTGTAAATTAGACAACTCAAACGGATATATTGCTTGAATTTTATATGACATTTTAATTTATAGGTAAATGGAATTATGTATTGAATAACATGGTACTACTTTCAGAACATTTTGTTTGTAACTAAAGAACTAAACAAATTACTGGTAACACTGGAAGGGAATTTTTCTATGGAAGTGTGGAACAATTCATCGCCGGTAGATGGAGCATACTTCATTAAAGTGTCAACAGAATACAACGTTCAGGGTTTCAGACTTCGTACCGGACCCAATTCTCAAAAATTCGAATAGGTATACGCCTATTTGTCAAAATCTCCGATCAGATGCGAAAAACGCAAATTTTCAGTTCTAAAAATCCACATACGAGAATTTCTCTTCGAATGTGTTTTCCATGCGGATTTGCATCTCGTAAACGTAATTATGAGGATTTTGATAATTTGATTGACAATTTACCTCAGATTTTACACATACTTTCACTAACACCAATGATTATGACACACAGCGTCGGTTACGAATTGTTTATCGTTGGAAGGGTTGCTTTTTTAACTGAATTATTTATTTTACGCATATGGGATCGAGTTTTTATATTAAATTATTTCGAAATGCAGTACTATAAATGTGTGAAAATCAATTGAAATGGATTTCGAGTGCAAGTGGAAAAATGTTTTATTTTGCCGCCCACTCAATACACACACATACCAATATAATTCAGATTTCATGTTCGTTTTGGCAGCATAAATCTGAAATCTCAGATCAAAATCTGAAAAGCCAAATCGAAAACGACATTAGTTTATAGTGGTGTACTAATTTGCGAAGCTTTCATCCTGTACTTATACTATAACTAATACTACCTTCCCTTATAAGCTTTTGTTTGGGTGAATTCTTCTTTGTGACAAATCGTTGTTTTGTCCAGGACGATACATGTGCGTTGCGAAATGGTTGACATTGTGATGAATATCGATGGAGTAAACGCCGCCGTTTGCCAAAAAATCTACGCAATGGAACAATATGCGAACACCGAGAGGAAGTTAATGCGAAGATATTTAAATTAACGATAATTGTTGGGGTTAATACATAATATATTATAGAATTTGTCACTGTACTAAGTTGATTATGTACACCAAAATTGAATGTAGTAGATTATGTCGCAGGTCAGGCAGACTTGTGGTATCTGTGTCTCGGTTATTTATTTTCTAAGCGAGTCTACGATAACACAGCTATTTCCCATTTCCTGAACATTAGAATATACGAAGTTTTGCTGTATGAATAAGTTCTTCGGTGAGCTTGTCACGAACGGTTTGATCCGCCAGAAAACCAGTTATATCGTCGACTTGTATTAATACAAGCGAGATTAACCAAAAACTGTTTCTATTTGCTGATAGCAGCTGACTCGTACTTGACCTCCAACTGTGATAGACAGTTCTATCTACGTTATGGAACTGGACCCATTAAGTGAAACAATTCGTACGCTTTACTTTAAAATACTAGCATGGTTATAATTTACAAATGTGTCAGGGACATTTTTAAAAAGTCGGTCATTGTTAATTAATGTTATTTTGTTGTTTGGAGGGACGTCCTGTAGCAAGAGTATTGCACTTAAACATTTCATATTCTCTATTCAAAACCAATTTTATTAAATAAAACACATTACACAAAAAAAAATTATAGCTATATATAAATCTCATGAAAATTTCTTACCCCACACAAATATTTAGAAAAGGTAAATCTATACAAGTGGAAATCGAGTCCAAGGTGAAATTTAATTCCTAAAAGGTGGGACCCATCCACCAAATTTTTTTTCCAGCTCCTCGGCTACCGCGAGACATAGTCTATCACAATTCTTTGCGGCCACAACTTGAATGCCTAGGGGAATGCCTTTCGAGTCCAATCCCATTGGAACCTGTGGAAGGATATAAAAGTATCCAGTAATCAATGAAAATGAATTTCCGATAGTGCAAGAAAGAACTCACCTGCGTTGCGGGTACACGCAAAACATTGAAAATACTAAAATAACTAAAATCCATGATCTTAACTAGTGGATAGTAATGAAACGGTGCTGTTCGTGGTGAGCTGTGAAAGAATAAGACTCCATCATCACCGAGAAGTTCAGCTAATGCTTCGCTACTTTTCTTTGTAGCCTCTTCCATTAGGTCAGGGTTTTCACTGGGAAGTACACCATCGAGAAGGGCTAATATTGCGCCCATTGTGAACTCACTACGACCAACGATTTTCTTAAACAGCTCAACAAATGGATTTAAGAAGGCTCCGTTGCCGAGGAGTGTATTAAAATCAGCCGGCTCACGTGACATCCAATAGCGAAAGAGTCTGCCAGATATTTCAGTTCCCGGCAATGAGGCTACTTTAACTTCTTCACCAGTCAGATCGGCAAAGTGTCGAGTTACCCTGAAGAAATGAAATGTTGGATATGAGTAAAATTTACTTGAAATAAGTAAGTAAAGATGGGCATAATATTAAATGTTGCTGGACCCCAGAATATAACGTTATAAATAATGATACAGCACAAGTTTTGCTTGGCCTTTCATTGAAACACGCCAACTGAGGTTATTTACGTTTTAAATTTGAAATTGTCTACTTACTTAAACATTGTAGTTTGCATATCCTTATTCACTGGATTGCAGCTGGGCATCTCGTTGGAGGGAATGTAAAAGTATCGCAATTTAGTCAAATCTATTTTCTCATCGAGTTTTAAGTCAGTCAGCTTCTCTGGGTCCGCAATTACCTGAAAATTCATAAATTTTCGTAAGGCACGGTGGTGATGGTTATAATTTGTTGAAGCTTACTCGTAAAATAGGCGTCAAATCGGTGGCATACCGTGACATTGGTCCAGCTACAACCATCGTATCAGCCTCTTTTCCAGTTCTAAAAGTGCATCCCCTGGTATTGACGATTCCAGCTGTCGGCTTATGACCAAATATACCACAATTAAATGACGGAATACGAATAGAGCCCCCAATGTCAGTGCCTAAAGTAATAATGTTCAGAAATTGCAAGTAACGCAAGGGGACATCTTACCCAATCCAAATCCCGTAGCGCATGAGGCAATCAAAGATCCCTCACCTCCAGATGACCCACCGGCTGATCTCCTCGTATCATAAGGATTGTTCGTCTGTCCAATTAAGGAGTTACGGCTCTCAATCCACTTGTTCACTTCAGGCACGTTTGAAGTAGCAATGATGATGGCTCCTGCTTCCTTCATTAAGCGTACACACTCGGCATCAACAAGCGATTTCTCATTACGGCGTGATAACAACCCAAGAGTCAACAGCTTTCCCTTAACCGACGTACTGTCTTTTGTCGTAAAGGGAACACCCAAGAATGGCTTCTTCAAAAAATCCTTTTCGGTCAGCTGACCACTAGATAGCTGGTCATCGACCTCTGATGCTTCAGCCAGAGCTTCTAGGAATGGACCATCAACTACCGCATTTAGCAGTGGATTCACTTCCTTCATTCGGTCGATGTATGCCTTAACAACATCGTGGGCCTTCAGCTTTCGCTCTCGAATTAGTTGAGCCAGTTCGACGGCGCTTTTACGGCAGAGCTTTTGATCATCTGATCCAAGTGTCGGACATTGCTTCTTTTCGCCCCAATACCAACCGAGACCGAACTCCAAAGCCGCATCTAATATCATATGGAATAAGACCAGCAGACTTTTAAAGAAGTTAGTCCACTTGCAGCCCATTTTGGATGGGTTTTTGTTCCGATGATGTCGCTGTAAGTAGAAATCGTAAAAATTACTTTCTGGATTAAGAGCGAAAGTATAGCCGGAACACCGGATGTTGGAAACTAACTAACGATGTAATGGACGACGAAAGCGGGCTTCACCCAAAACATAACATCTGACCCGATAAAAATACGAAAAAAAGAAGGGTGCACTCACCTTCTTGCTAACACTTTGATCTGATTGCGATTCGCGTTCCCTTTTGGTGCTGATTCGATGTTCTCGCTTACTACTATGGTGGTGTTGCGAACGACGGTGCTTGTGACGGTGACTGCCGCTTCCACGTTCCCCCTCCGATTCTTGAGTTGTGTTGTCTTCAATTACGCTCATTATGCAGTTCTTTGCAGAAATACTTGCTTATCTAACATAAATAAATGCGATTACAAAAAAATTGCAATATTGCTGCGCAAGTGGTTATCGTTTTTCGCGAATAAAATTTAAAAAAAAAATACCTATGTGGACTTCGATCGAATTCAGTACCTGGAAGTTCGCTTCAACACAACTTAATTGAATGTGTTGGATATTTAAAATCAGGTTTATCTACTAGGTAAATAACACCTGTGTTTTATAAGCATTGATGTCTTCTCTCCCCATATTCGTATTTCGTTTCGCAAGTGCTTTCGTAGAGAAAGTGGCCTTCTTCTCATCAATTAATGCACAACTTTACTCTTGACAGTTGAGTGACGCAGCATAAACAAAATCTTGTTGGATGCAGTGTTCCCTTTGCAAATTTTTGTTAAGGGTCCGAAAAAATGCCCTAAGTTTTTGGAAAGGGTCCCGTCTGAAATTAAAGAAAAACAGCGTGTTTCGATCTGAGCAAAGCAAAGTAAAGTAGAATTTTCAGCACGCAACTTCACCAACTACGCTCTACTGACTGATACTTCGAGGACTGACAGTACTTGTTGTAATTGCGTGCTGAAAATCCGACTTTACTTTGCTTTGCTGAAATCGAAGCTCAAAATTTCTACAAATAGTAGATACGTGTTGTACCTATCTATAGGAATTTGAGAGAGAGATTTATGCCGATTTTATGGCTTGTAAAGAAAGAATATAATTTTTTGCTTCTCGTAAATATCCAAATGATCCAAATAGTCCTGCATTTTCGAAAAGGAGTCCGTATTAGACTATTTTGGAAGGGGCTGGTCCTGGGGTCACATATTGGAAGAAAAGGTTCCATCGGACCCTAAGGGGTCCCAAAGGTAGCACTGGTAGGATGTATTCAGTTAACCACATCTGACAAGCTGACGGCTTGCTAAATTCTCTTTACTGAGTGTTGCGACATCTAGTCTCCATTGAAGTGTGTTCAAAAAATAAACGTTGATAAAATGTTGCGTATACGCACCGTATTTGGGAGATTTTATGAATTTAAATTCGAATTTAGCCATAAATTTGGAAATTCTGTATCATGAATTTGGCCAACTTCTAAACTCTCACTTCACATTAAAGGTTTTAACTTTAGTTTGTTGGTTAGTATACTTACAGCTTCTGATGTGTCCGTGAATATTTTTCTTGTAAACAGAGTGCACCACTCCTTTTGTAAATCTGACGAAATATTCTGTAGAGGCACAGATATAGATATAGATATAGAGTTAAATACAATTGAACAAAAACCCGTATGATTTAGTACAACACAAAAATATCAAAGTATTGTCGGTTTTTGTCCGTTTAAAGTGTCAGCATAATTTGACAGATCATTGAATAAAGGAAAAGAAGACCCTTTTTATTGTTTAGATATTTTAATCATTTGCGAAACAATTATCGCTCTTCTTAAATAAAACAAAAACAAATCTGAAATCATAGATTTCATTATTAATACTTTACACACATAATAATGCATAATATAAATCACTGTCCTTTAAAATATTTACAGCAACAGATTCACTTATTGATAAAAACTAAAACTATGAAATATAATGTGGATTATGTAGTTGTTATTTGTTGTTTTCTGTCGTCACAGTTCGTAAACAAACACTAATACCCATACCGTATCTTTCAGTTTGACCACATTTAGCTGTTTTTCTTTTATTAAAGACAAATGATGTGAAGTCCTTAAGAATCCAGCTAAGTAATTATTTTTTTTTCTATGAACTATATGATTATTAACAATATAATATGAATAAATAGTGTATTTAAAAGTATTGTGATAAATAGAAATGGCGTTTGAATTTTGTGTGAATGCGTATTGCTGTCCAATAAACGCTGGGTGACTAGTAACACGAACTCATGTCAAATTCCATATAACAAAAATTGTCATTTTTCGTAAATACTCAAATATAATTTTTGTTTTGAATTTAACATCAATTCGACACACATTGGTCTTATGTCGAATTGATGTTAAACTTAAAACGAAAATTATATTTATCCAACAATGTTGGTGCAAATCCTGAAAAAAGGAATCAGACATAGATCCGTTCAACGGAAATACATTTTAGACTTGTATGACGCTCCTGTTTTTTTTTTTTAAGTAATCACTTTTTCGGGAAAGCGTTTTCGAAATAATTACTAGCAATAAATAAAGCCCCAGAAGATTGCATTGAATACTAGAAATGCTAATGGGAAAATGAATCGAGCCTGTCTGTCGATCAAAAGCGATATCTCTTGAGGTGTCATTGTGGTCCAATCATCATGATTGGAGGTACTATCATTCTTGCTCGTGTCATTAAAGCAATTATTTTTGTCATCTACGCAGATTGTTGCACAGTTGGATATGCTGCTTTCACAGTTCTTATCGAGATCGATAGTTGGGCTGTTGGAGAAGGTTGGGTTGTCAATGCCAGATACAAATTCATTATCACATTGAGTTGTCTCTGTAATTGGAGAATTCTGAAACGAGAAAAATAAAATATTTTATTTGAAATCTTTAACAAGCAGGCTGATAAACTGCGTAAAAATATGTTGCAGCTATAGATTTGCATTTAAAGGGTCTATCAGCGTGAGTTGTTTTTGATACCTATAGTAAAAAAACTCAGTTCTTCTGCTATGTTCTTTCATTTCTTTGCATGAAAAGCCGAACACAAAAGCCTCCGGCCCCTTTATGTTCAGGCAGTAATGTGGTTTGTCGCTACCCTTATTCTCGGTTTAAAGAAATGTGCTTTATACTTACACTGACACCGACGAAGGTACTGCAGGTATTGGATTCTGAATTATTTTTTTCAGATTGTCCATCCAAACTGGAACAAGATCTTGACTTTTGGAAACCCATCTCTTTTCGTGAAAACCGTGTTTTAAGTGTTGACTTTAAGACATATTTACTATTGAGTTTCTTCAATTCGGCATTTTTCTTTCGCCGCCATATATTATTGACGAAAGCAAATTCGATCAGACTGCCAAAGATAAACAATGTACAACATAAGAACCAAACTTCCGAAACTTTAACGTAATTGACTTCAGGCAGTGTTTGTGATTGTGAGGAAGCGAGAGTAATGAACGCCAACATTGGGCTCGTTCCTAAAAGGAAAACCAAAAGAACACATAAGTTTGTTATTCTAAATGAGGATTTAAATTAAGGAAGTCATAATTTAGTAAGAACCTATTCACAGGTAGATGAAATAAAGGCAATCAAATTCTCATCACACAAAGCGTTAACGGTTCTCTTTTTATTTTGACATATTTTAAGCAACGTAATAAACTCATCTTACCTAGCGTAGTACGTGCCGGTGTTTGATCAGGTTGCAGCCAAAATGATACCCAGGAAATGGAAACAATCAACATCGATGGGAAGTAGTAATCCATTAAGTAGACACCGACTTCTCGGGATAGATGAACCGTCGAACTCAACGAACTATAGTTGCCAACTATAAAAAAAGAAAAAAATCCATTAAATTCTGCAAAAAAACAACACCCACCAGATTCTAGTTATAGATTGATCCTATTTACACGAAAATAATCTGAACTTGTGCCTAGTGGCGACAGTAACTAAATTCCATGGATTACAATCTCAAGTGATCAATTTTATTTCGCCTATTGTTTATTAAAACAAAGACATTAATACAAATTAATACCAGTCTTTGACATTATCTATGTCACAACAACCCATACCGAAATGCTTAGTGATCGATCGTTCAGTGTGTGACTCGGACTGACGTTTTTATAGTTCAATATCAATTATCTACTTCTAAAGTCAAGTTCAGCAAAGTTCGAGCAAAAGTGCAGTTATCATTTTAAAAAAAGATATCATATTCTAACTAAATGTCACTATTTTTGACACGTATAATAGAGGAACGTTAACTTCTGATAACGATAAGAAATGTGTGGTGTGATTAAAATTGGTGACACTTGATATTTGTATTGGCCGTTTTCCGATTCAGACAGAAATCCTATCTAAATCAATCGCAAAATTTAGAAAACAATGCAAATGATTAATTCATTTTGTTATATTCCAAGAAATCAACCTTGTTACTATTTGGAAAAAGACATTAACCGAGTCACTATGTGTCATAAAGCCGTTAAAAGGTCTCTAAGTCCAAGTGTTAACAGTAATTCAGCTAGTCTTTAGATCTTAATAAAAATTGGTTTAACAAGTAGCTACTGTGTTTAACGGTTACTAAATATTCGTGTACTTTATCTAAAAGTATTTCTTCAAGTGCTTACAGACTTTCGGCTGTCAAATATACACGATATGCATATAGAATTGGGATTAGATTATAATGAGATAAATGCCGCGCAACATGTGCAGTTGTGACAAAAGTATAAATGTGATTATCGAGGGTTGACATTTTGTTGAAACAAATGACACTGAACTGAACTCCTCACACAATTAGTTGCAATGGTCGTCGTTCAGTGTCAAATCATCACTGCAATCAATTTTCAGTTCCATTTTCGGAATCACTTATACATATAAGGTTGCAATAGTTAACAATTTTCAGATTAACTTGCTGCGTGTATCAATAATTTTGTTAGGAAACTACGCGAATTTCTGCTCGAATTTTGATTGAAATGAACGAACGTTCGATTCAATGTCGGTTACCGGTAGTTCAAAATGTAAAATTTTTTGACAGTAAAAAGGTCAATAATAAAAAAAAAAACAATATGCAACTTACCAAAAGCTCCATGCCTTAAGTCACTTGAGTCGGCATTGACCACTGTTTCATTAGCCCAAGCACTGACAAATTCGTATTCAGTTAAGTGCATATCGGGATCAAATGTAACGGGAGACTTGTCTTCCCAATGCAAAATCAATTCTGATGTGTTGTATATCCCTACAAATAAAAAAGAATTACCATTCAAAAGTTCTATTAAATCGCATGAATCATTACACTTACAGCTCTCGAAAATCGTTGAACAATACTGTTCGTCGAATGGGAACATTTGTAGATTCATCCAACACGAAAGTGTCGCTTGTATTCTAGTTGAAATAATCACCTCGCCATCTGGTGAGATTGAGGTTAGAATATCTTTTTCAGCTGCTCCCAAAATACGTGAATCTCTTTCATTGGCTAAGAAGATATGTGGCACCCAGAGTGAGTCCCTTAAAGACATGTCACCCAAAATTGGTTGTGTCCTATTCGGTGCAACTTTATTAAATGCCAAACGTGAATCGACAAATCTTTGCTGGAACAGTGCATGCATTCTAAATTGTAGATCATTAGCCTCTAAGTTTTGCATAAAGTAGACGTAGACACGAGTATATACGTCAACTGGGAGTCGTGCACCAGTTTCATTAACAGCTGCAAGAATAAAAGACGAAAACTGTTAATACGATTATACTTCAGAGGTGTTTGCGGCTTTAGATCGGTGGTTCAGGTTGGAAAAACAAACACACTTTATTCAGGTGAACAAAGTTATAGATCATGTGATTTTAACCAGTGGCTTAAACAGTAGTTTTATATCCACCACATAGCCCATGTGTCAGTTTTTCAAACATGAACAATCTATTCCCCTTTTTTTATTGACTCTAAATGTTAGGCGTTTTTCTTTTTTAGTTCAGAGCTGAGCACTAAACAGAGTTCGAGCATTATGAGCGCGCTCTGAACCATGCGTGCTCAGAGCGTTCAGAGGATGTTTTGTTTTTCCTGTTTTGTTTGTCCTTTAAATGTGACTGGAAGTGTGTGCATGTACATGAGCTCATAGAGCGCGCTCTGATCATGCTCTGAGCGAAAAAAGAAACACAAATTCGAGCTCTGAAGTGTCTGAGCTAAAAAAGAAACACGAACTTTTTGTATAACAGTTCTGAACAAAAAAAGAAAAACGCCTGTTAATTCCAACTGGTCTGGAACTGTTATATTTTTAAGAAGTATTCCATTGTGTAATACCACTAGCTTCGTACTGACTTATATAACTGTAGCTCTGAAAATAAATTTTACTTACGAACAGGCCTTTCTAGATAATCATAGCGACAAGGGGCCGTCAGCCTTCGAATAAGTTGTGTTTGAGACAAACTGTCTGCGCCGTCTAACGTCGGGCAGTCACCGCTTTGCGATCTGCAATCATAAAATTTCGTTATTAGTAACTAACTGAACGAATAGGAAATTAGATTAAATTCCTGTGCAATTTTAATAAGCCATTGGAAGACGAAGGATGCTTGTTTTCATTTTATTTTAATATTGATTGCAGAGCAGGTACCTAAAGTAAATTATAAATTGGACCTACAGAAATAGGCTACGTCTGTTCTAGAATATCTTTGAAATTGAAAATCTCCCGTAACCGATACAGAAAAAATTGGACTCTGAGTAATTCTTTGAAAAATGTAGAGATTTAAGATAATCAGTAAAAAAAACCCCGACATAACCAACGGGTGTGTTGCCAAGGTAGAAAACTGTAAGTAGTTTGATTCTTTTCTAATTGTTTTTGGACATTGCGAAGAAATATTTTTATTATTAGAAACATAACAAGTGCCTCATAGGGCCTGACATAAATAAATTAAAAATAATAACACCCATGGCAAATATGAGAATCTAGGAAGACTGACGATGATGAAATGTCGATATAAACAGATTCATCACTAATCAGAGTATGAGTTTGAACAAACAACTCCAGGTCAGCCTGCAGCTGGACCCCATCTTGTGGATCGGTGAGCAACTCAAAATCATGATTGTTATGATGAAATTCTTGGTTACATCCCCCGGGTCGGGTAGGGATTACGATGTGTCTCTGCGACTTATAAAATCCTTTTGAGAAACAAGAAGTAAAGAATTGTGCCCATCAGTTTTAAATTTTCACTTTCTGATCCAGCTTTTTGGCTCTTCTTACTATTAAGAACTTCTTACATTTTTTAAAAACTTACGCAACAAACGATACATGCGTCGTTGTAAATAAAATTCCTGTCGCAAGTAAAAACTCGATCACAGCATACAAATTCGCCATAATGTTTTGAGATCAGGTGATTTTTATCGAATGCCCGTTATTTTCTGTACACACCCGAAGAAAACAACTTCTTTCCGAGACTTGAGAAGTCAACAACTTTTACTAATCGCGTCTAATTCACTACTAAAATGTCCGAGCAGCGTTTATTTTTTAAGGTAACCTATTTTCTTTCAATATCATAAGATAACGGTTCTGATTTCAGTTCCGGTACACAAGTAATCAGTCTCTATTTAAAGAAATCTACAAGCACTAGAGTATACTTCGTTTAAACGAATGTAGCTAAGGCGTCAGCTTCGACTCAAATTCAAAATACTTCTGATCATTGTCTTAGCCAACGATAAATAGGTAGCCAAATTTTTGGTTAATCAGCACTAGTAGTTGATATTAATATTGAACGAAAATAAAGAGTAATGGGACAGTTCAAATAAAAGGCTGACAAAACAGTTATTGCGATCAATATCTTTTAAATTTATTATCGCCTGCGATATTGGTGCGCTGTCAAAGTTAAGAGTGATCATGTAAAATGACATTCAAGTGGAAGGTTGGACTGGAATGGGTTGGAACGAAAAACGTGAATTGCAGTTCGATAGACATTCGTTTGTAGTTGTTTGTAGAGGAATTTTTTTCGTCTGTAGTTTAACCGTTAGAAAGTTAGGACCATTAGAAAAATATTTCAGCCCTCACTTTTGGTTTTTTGAAATAATAGCCAGTTCCATTGGAAATCGTTTGCAGTTGTTTGTAGTGAAATTCATTTTTTCACAGAAATGTCTTATTTAGGAGATATAAGGACATGTGTTTGCACCTATAACTCCGAATTTCCGATAGATTGAAATTATTTGAAATCGCTGATGCATAAAGCATAATATACACTAGCTTAAATAACTGCATTTAAAAGTACTTCATTCACTCAAGTGTTACTTAATAAAACGCAATTAAAGTCAAAAAATGTATTCCTTTAGAGTTGCCCCAACAACAACAAAATAACGGTAAACACATTTCCGCAAAGCACATCTATTCTTTGCACCCATGTCTACCTGCGACATGAAACAGAAGACAGGCCGCATTATTTGACTCTTTTTTGTTTCAGTGTTTGAAGTTTAACAGTTTTTGAGTTATGGGGACCGGAAGTTGGAAGTCAAAATTTTGCTTAAATATAAAATAAATCATAAACCGTTAGGCCGATTGGTATAATTTGTATTTTATTAGATAGAGCCAAGCAAACGAATGTCTATCGAACTGCGGTTCACGTTTTTCATTCTAGAATTCTAGAAAAAGTGCGGGCTAACTTCACGTGGGTAGGTTGCGCTTAGATATTCTTCAATTAAAAGGTGGCGTCAGATGTGGCGATTTTTAACAGGAGTCGACTACTGAGTATCTCGATGATAGTCTTCTTATTTAAAAATTTAAAATCTGATCTGCGAATCGAAATAGTTTTTTTTTTTTATTGATGGAAAGAAATGACACATAGAAAGAGAAAACGAATGATGTGAAGGAAATGGGTAAGAAAATGTGAACTCTTGACGGGTGTTCAAACTTCAAAAACATTCAGAAGGGCGACGTACTTTTCTTTTACAATAAAACACTTTAATTTTACAACTATATACATATATAAATATTTAATGTCACTTGTACAATAACACTTGAAAGACATGCTACAGAGTTTTATTGATCAAAATAATACAAATACTAAAATAAAAAAAACAATTAAAATTATCTCGTATAAATAATAGTTCACAATGTTTGCTGAATAAAATTAAAGTACATGTTGCATTATTTCAAAAGGAGAAGATACACATTCTGTCATTTTATTTAGTGTTCTTTGAGACACACTTTAAAAATGATATGCATAATAATACACTGTTTCAGTTTGATCACATTTAGTTGGCTGTCTTTGTTGAAGAAGCAAAAAATATATTAAAAGTTAAGAAAAGCGTTCGATATAAAAGACAAGAAAATGGTATTTTCACTAATACATAGTATGATGTTCACTCTTAAGATATAAATAAATAGTAAAATAATAAAAAAAAATGCAGATGATTTATAAATGATTGAAAGAAAAATCAAACGTTAAAATGGCGTCTAAATTTCATGGCTGGGTTCCAAAGAGATTTAACATTGAAATAAGCGTTGCAAATCAGTAGTAGTAGTAGGCTTGATAATCTTTTCAAGTATCCAAGCAATTGAGAGAAAAACCTTTGTTAAGCAGTTACAAACAATAAACAAAGGTCCAGAAGAGCGCATTGAAAACGATAAATGCCAGCGGGAAAATAAATCGGGCCCGCTTGTCGATCCAAATGGATATCTCTTGGGGTGTCATTGTGGTCCAACCATGATGATTGGAGTCGTTGTTATTCTTATTTGAATTTGCCGGGAAGTTGTCATCTATACTAATGGAGGCACACTTGGACATGTTATTGTTAGAGCCTTTCTCCACATCTATGTTTAGGTTGCCATTCCCAGTGACGAAGTCGTCGTCGCATTGAGTTGTTATGATCGGGATAGTCTGCAAATAAAAAGAATTATGTATATTTGACATTTAAAAATAAAAAAAATCCTTATTATCGAGCACACATCGAAACTCTATGACAAATTTGAAGTCTCTAGGTGCAAGCAAACAAGCTAAGGTACGGTATAATCCTTTAGCTTAAAATATTGCCTCCGATACTTACATGAACAGTTAAATAGTTATTGTATGTATTTGACCCTCGATTGCTATTCTCCGACTGTCCATCCAAACTAGAACAGGATCTTGATTTTTGAAGGCCCAAATCTTTCCGCGCCAACCGTGGGGTTAGTGTTGACTTTAAAATATATTTACTATTGATTTTCTTTAGTTCGACATTTTTCTTTCGCCGCCATATCGTGTTGACGAAAGCAAATTCCACCAGGCTTCCAAAGATAAACAGTGTACAGCCTAAGAACCATACCTCAGATACCTTTATGTAACTGACTTTAGGCAGTGTTTTTCCTTGTGCAGAAGCCAAAGTAATGAACGTCAACATAGTACTCGTTCCTTTAAACATAAAAAAAGGTCATAGCGTTAATATTATTTAGTTTTACAACTCACGCAATGCACATGCATCTTACCTAACATAATACGTGGCGGTGCCTGATCGGCTTGTAGCCAAAATGACACCCAGGAAATAGCAACAATCATCATTGATGGTAAAAAGTAATCCATTAAGTAGAAGCCTACTTCACGGGTCAGGTGAACTGTAAAACTCAAAGAGCTGTAGTTGCCCGCTGTAAAGATATATAGAAGTTAAGAAATACCGTCAATAATGTTAAAATGTGTTCTATAACACAAGTCTACAAGAGTCCTTTTAAAGATCATAATATTTACAAAGTTTGACAAGCAAATTGTAGTCAAAACAGAAACTGACCACATACAGCTACCCTACAGTAAAAATCCCATTTTCCCTGTGCTAAGTGTTAGGAAAATAAAACACTTCAAATAATCACATAGGCACTCCAAAAGGATTACCGGCTTTTATGTATTGAGAGATTAAGAAAACATTTTGAATAGATTTAGCAGCAATTTAGCAAACAAATGTATTTTAATTAGGTACCTACTTATTGTGTCAACGATTGTTTATAGGCATAACTTCAAAATGAAAATTCTAGACGCCAAGGCACCGTTTAAGTGCTCTAATCATGCATGCTTAACGATATTGTCACTGATTGTATTTGGGGTGCTAGGCATACAAAAATAATTTATGATATCAATTAATTTTATTGAGCTAATAACGATATCGTTAAAGGGGAAAAAAAACGGGCTTAAAAATCGTTTACGATGCATTTGACATATTTATCAGTACTTGCCCGTTGAATTTCTCTGAGCTGTTTCGAGCCAAGAGAGGAACTACTCGTTAGTGGTTATACTCGTTATTTTGTTAATTTTCTCTTTTTCTGTCAATTTTAATGAGAACGTGTATAGACTTTGTGCGATTGCGCTCGATTTAAACCGCGTACGCGAATGAACCTAATGTCACTTCCAAGATATTGACTTTTAACCAAAAATGCTAGCTGTGAAAAAAATTGTATAGGTATTGGTTTTGACGTGAGTATAAAGTGTCAAGTGAAATGCGGGAATTGTTTTAAATAATCCACACTCAGTTCATGTCGTTCGAATTTTGTGTGTGTGACTATTGAGATGTCAAATAAGGTAGAACTCAAACAAACCTATAACGCGAATTATTCGGCTTAAAATAAATATCAATAATGCGAAACTCACCAAACGCTCCATGCCTCAAGTCATTTAAATCAGCATTCACCACTGTTTCATTAGACCAAGCACTCAGCAATACATATTCAGTCAGGTGTAGATCGGGATCGAATGTAACAGGAGACTTGGCTTCCCAATGCAAGACCAATTCTGATGTGTTGTACATCCCTATAGAAAAAAATAAAACACTCTACACTTAATGACAAGTTCCATAAGTCATCCAGAAGCTAGCTTACAGCTCTCCAATATCGTTGAACAATACTGTTCATCGAACGGGAACTTCTGTAGATTCATCCAGCAGTACAATGTCGCTTGAATCCTAGTTGAAATGATCACAGTACCATCTGGCGAGATTGAGGTTAAAATATCTTTTTCTGCTGTACCCAAAATGCTTGAGTCCCTTTCGTTGGCAAAAAAGATGTGCGGCACCCAAAGTGTGTCTCTTAAGGACTTCTCTCCTAATATTGGCTGTTTCCTTTTCGGTGCAACTTCTTTGAATACCAACCGTGGATCAACAAATCGCAGCTGTAGCAGTGCGTGCATTTTAAATTGTAAATCGTGAGCTTCTAAATTCTGCATAAAGTAGACGTAGGCACGAGTGTAGACGTCAACTGGGAGCCTTTCACCCTTTTCATTGAAAGCTGTAAGAAAAAAGTAAATGGAAAGGCTATTAAACTATTCACTTCAGGTCGCCTTGTGCATTCTTCACTAAAGTAAAGAAAAACAAAAGAGAAACAGTATCATCACATGGAGTAGGTATGTATATGTACCTACTTCATCTCAAGCTGTGAGCACACTTTGACAGTTTTTCCACATCTGTGTAGTTCATAACGTAAACGTATTTTTCAAAGAAAAGCGCACGTTATACTCATGTAAGTGTTAAACATAAATTATGTGACAACTTTGATTAAATCAATGGCAAACACCTCTTAATGACAACAGTAACACAACATGCTGTAAATGACAATTAGATAAGTGTCAGTGGCACGTGCGCTGAATTTATTATCGCATCTGTCGATTCTACTGTAATCTCTGACGACTATCAGGTATGAATGCCATGCTTTGCAAAGTAAAATCATTTTTATCTCATCTAATTCACAGTAATTTGCGTAAAATTATTATTCACTTACTAATTGGCCTCTCTAGACGATCATAACGGCAAGGTGCCGTCAACCTCTGGATGAGTTGTGTTTGCGACAGACTGTCTGCGTCGACTAATGTTGGGCATTCTTCGTCGGATCTGTAATAGGAAGTGTTTATTATAAGTATTATTAATGTTTTTATTTAGAGAATTCGTAACTATCATTTAAAAAAGTTGGAGCTGTTATGGTTGTTTTTAACTTTGAAGGTTATGCAGTGCTTATAATAGGAAATAAAACAAGTCAATTGCATCTTTATTTCAAATTGAATTCTAGTTAATTTTATTTAATACTAACAATAAAAATTATTGATAAAAGGACGTTTTTTACTCAATTGGTCTCGAAGACTTTGGCTTACAAAAAAAAACTAAAACCCTTAGAGATGTCAGTATAAACATTAAATAAAGAGAATAAAAAAGATTTATTTCCATATGAATATTGGAAAACAAATTTCTAGCTACATTTTTGAGTGCAGCACAAATATATAAGTTCGTTCGCGTACGCTGTTTAAATTCGATATAAATCGATCGCAATCGAACAAAGTCTGTACACATTCTCATCAAAAAATGACAGAAAAAGAGAAAATTAGCAAAATAACGAGTAACGAGCAGTTCCTCTCTTGGCTCGAAACAGCTTGGAGCATTTCCACCGGCAGTTACTGATAACTATGTCAAATGCACAAAGTTGACAAATTATGCAAATTAATAATAATAATAATAATAATATTAAGTAGGGACCCTAGGCCTAGCTTCTGACAACCATTCGTTTTTCATTTTTGGAACGAATGGAAGGGATCTACAATTTTATGCCGATTCCAAACGGCTAATTGAGAAGCTTTTTATGACAGTTATACCCTTGGATGTTTGTCAGACGTTCGCGTGAGGTGGCGCAGTGAAAAAACCCTGAGTTGGAAATTGGGTTTTTGCGGGATTCCAACCTGAACCCCTCGCTTAGTAGTCCAACACACTAACCACTAAGCCACTGCGCCTACAAATTATGCAAATTATAAAATTCAAAATCCGTCTTAAAAATAAAATCTGCGAATATAAGAAAAATTCGGCGGTGGTCGAATGTTCTCGCAGACCGTTTCATATGTATTGGAAAAAGGTAAGCTATATATTAATTTATGATATGGATTAGATGTCAAAGATGTAAGTGGCTCAAAGCAGCTCGAAGTCCATCCACGTACTTTGGAATATATTTTTAGTTCAATGAGAAAGTTTCACTCCATTTTTTTTTTAGCATTTGTCTTGAAAGACAACAACTTCTTAGAATGACATTCAACAGCTGTGCAGAGTATATTGGTATTGTGGCAGTGTGTAAATCTGAATAAAATATCGAGATCTGCAAAAAGTGATCCGAATCGAAAATAAAACTGATTTTTTGACAAATGGAACATGAAAAGTGATTTAGATGAAAAAAAAAGACAATGGAAAACGACATTAGTGCCTCAATCGGAAAAGTATACGCGAATAGATCTTATGATTGTATCGTTCACTTAAAAAATGACTGACTTCAAAATTCAGCAATGACATCGCAGTTGTCAGTTGTGACCTCCAACACAGTTCACAGGTTTTCAGTGCACACGAAAGGCGCACCGGAGTGTGTTTTAGAATCATCTTCAAACATACCTTATGAATTCCGTTTGTATATCAAACTCTTTGAAAACCTGAAACATCTACGTAATAGTTTATAGCACTGACAAATTCGCAGTTCCAACTATTTCATATAGTTTCTGTCTTATGTTACTTTACTGAATAATTAAGATCGATTGAATGTGTTTAAATATTTGCACAACTGCACAGGTTTGCCTGCTTATCATTAAAATGATCTCATTGGACTCTGCCAAGGGTTCGGAAAATCATAAAAGTAATTGCGTGGTTTGTTTAGTTACACGTAGTAAATGTATGTGTTTTGCAATATTTATGGACATTTCTCTCGATTATGTTCATCTTTGTGGATGCTAGGCAATTATATATTTGAAACGCCTGTCAACGACTTAATTTCGTAGAAATAGGAAAAACAACAGACTCACTGCCCCCCGTAGACTGTGCTGTAAATCAATAAAGCAAGCTTTATCATTTACTTGACGCCTGTTTTATGGCACAGCTGACGGGTAGGTAAATATTAATGAATAACGAGACACCACTTCATTTATACAGAACAAGACTACCATAAATGTTTATAGCTTTTTTATATTGTTCTAATGACAAATCGCTGGCAAAAATGATGATATCGCAATTTATTATTTATGGATATAGTTTTAATTTAGAAAAAGACTGTGATCATTGTTGTTATGGAGCCAACAACATGTTAATTGAGTAGTAATCCATTCTTAACACCATACCGCTACAGTCTGACGTAGTTGCTCACTCACATAAAAGGTCGGTACTAAGTTTGAGTATTTTTATTTATCACACGTGCCGTTACAGTAGCAGTACACAATTAAGGCTGCTACGTGCTTTTACTTTATCGATGGTAACCTATCAATATTGTACAAACAAACACACCTGATTAAAGCATCACACACAGTAAAATAAGGTTTTTGTTGCTTTATTTCAGAATGAAATTCTATATTACGGCCATATACGAGATGGTTATTACAAACTGCCCTAAAGCTCTTCTATCCGCGGTACCAATAATCATTTTTAGTGTCCAGGTTAAGTTTTTCGAACTCACAATGGCGAAATTTTCCATACAAAATTGCATATTGTGACCTAGGAAATATTTAGTGTGAAGATTAAAATTGATTATTGATATGGCCCTATGTGTTCTATGGTCGAGAAGAATTCGATTCACGGGGAACGCTTCAGTCGAGTTATAAATTTATATTGCCCATATAATGTAAACATTTTCAATTTAATTTCACTCTCATTTAATTGAATTG
Source organism: Cheilosia vernalis (assembly GCA_949126925.1). Taxonomy (NCBI): domain Eukaryota; kingdom Metazoa; phylum Arthropoda; class Insecta; order Diptera; family Syrphidae; genus Cheilosia; species Cheilosia vernalis. Next base: position 14,872,726 of record OX421362.1, read on the forward strand.
AACTTTTATGGCGGGATGTATAATTAGTGACTCACTTTTTCCCAAGAAACCCAATGGCCTTTATCAATAGCTTCATTTATGCAAAGCTACTTCTGACTAACTCTTAATTTAATTAAAAATAAGACAGTGATAAGATACCGCTAATGTTTTGATAAGACGCTAATGCGATGGCAAAGATGGTGACGTTGATACGAATATAACAAAAAAAAAAAAAAGATTTTATGAATAAAATATCGGTTAAACCGGGTACATTGTGTTTTTTGACATTGATCTTTCTTTGTATGTCTCCATTTTTTATCAGTGATCTTTAAGTTCACCATCGCAGCTAGTATCTACCTTGTCCTGAAAAACAGATTGATATGTTTACTTGGGTTCGTTGTTTTTATTTGTTGGGGTTTTTCTCGTTTCGCAATATGAGTCATTACGTAAAAAAAAAAAGAGTCCATTTTAATTGAAAGATGTACAGGCAGTGCAATATCCATACATTCGAACTTCCGGTGTTCTTTTGTATTTGGTTGGCACATTGTTTCATGTTAACAATGTCGAAATCATGTCGCTTATTTAGGGAAACAGAAATAATAATATACATACCTATAAGGAGTATTGTAAGAAGCGGCATGATTTGCGATTCAAGGCAAGTGCAAAACAAAAAGGGGTTATATCGATCGGCTAAATCGATTAGTTTTTTACTCGTTGTAATGATATATCATACAACCTCAATGGAAACAATCAGATATTTACTCTTTTTTTTTGCAAACAAATATATGAGGGATTGATAAATAGAAAATAGGCCTGTTTTTCTAGACTCGATCTCAGCAAAGCAAAGTAAAGTAGGATTTTCAGCACTTCGAGACTCGCAATAAGTAGTTGTTGCAATTGTGTGCTGAAAATCCTACTTTACTTTGCTTTGCTGAAATAGAAGCTCAAAAAATGCGGCTATTATTAGCACAACAACTATTGCGAGTCTCGAAGTGTCAAGTCTATCGTAGTTGTTGTAATTTGCGTGCTGAAAATCCTACTTTACTTTGCTTTGCTGAGTTTGAATCTCAAAAAAACTGGTCTAATATAATTGACACCAACAAAATCTGCCGAAAAAGCGATGCTATTTGGTTGCATATGTTCTGTCAAGAAAACATGCATAGAAATAAAATTCCGATTTCTAGGTGATTGTTTGAGAGCAACCCACAAGCGCAACCATTCGAATTGGGTGAGCTATTATTTTCGGGTCTGTAGTCTGTCCCTCCGATTGGAGTTACAAATTTATGCCGAATTGAGAAGGCTTCTCAGTTTTACTCTCCGATGTCAGACATTATGTATTTTGAGGCAGAATTCTGTTTCCAAAATGACTGACACAATGGAATTTAAGCTTTTACATTTATCTTTTAAAGCTCCCAATAACAACCCTAAAGACAACATTAAGAAAAGTATTATAAATATTTTGACAGATCGACATAAAAGTATTGAGGTTCGCATAAAATGACCGCATTAAAATTGAAAAAAAGTTGTCGACGCTCTCGTTTTACACAAAAAAAAAAAACAGCCACTAAGTAACCCTGGACATGAAACTCTTATTTATATTAGGTCTATTCGCGTACTTTCCCGAGCTGAGCACTAAACATCTGTCAAACTAAAAAAATTTAGCGTAATTCTCTCAGAGAGCGAAAAATTTACTCCAAAGTACGTGTATAGATTTCTAGCTACTTCGAGCCATTTACATCTTTGTTTCCTGGATCTTGTCACGACAGTTATGGGTTTTCAAAAATTCGTTTTTCGTTTATTTAATATTTACCATTTTGCAACAAATGAAATGTTCTAGGAGAACATTGGACCACCACCGTATTTTCTTTATTTTCGCACATTTTATTTCAGCGCATGACGATTGACGGATTTTGAATTTATGTAAACTTTGTGGATTTGACATATTTATCAGTACTATACTAACCCGTTGAAATTGTCTGAGCTGTTTCGAGCCAAGAGAGGAACTGCTCGTTACTCGTTATTTTGCTAATTTTCTCTTTTTCTGTCATTTTTGATGAGTACGTGGATAGACTTTGTGCGATTGCGATCGATTTATACCGATTGCGTTCGATTCAAACCGCGTACGCGAACGAACCTATTGTTTTTGATTCGGATCACTTTTTGCAGACCTCGATATTTGTTCAGATGTACACATACTGCCAAAATTCAAAAATTCTTTGCACAGTTGTTTTACGTCACTAAGAAGTTTGCTCTCAAAACAAATGCTCAAAGTTCCGTGAAACCCAAAATAACGAATTACCAGAAATACTCCTTTTGTGTCTACAACAGGGGAAACAATTTACTAGTCGATATCCGTTTTGTGATTTTTCCAAATACGAATGCAATTTGAACAGCTGATATTTCAGCCAAATAACGCATTTACAAAAACAGAGCAAAATGTCGTTGCATGCTAAATGAGCCGCGTCAAATATGACATCTGAAAAAAATATAATATAAGGCTTGATGTTTTGATTCTTCTTTTGTTTTTTTAAGAATGATAGTACAATAAATTAAGTCTGTTAAATAGACTATCGACTATTTTTTGAAAGAAGCTATATTATAAGGAATTTATTTTCTTTCGCATTTAACGATCGATATAGAAATGTCATTCACTTCTATCAAACAAGTTCAATTGATCAGTTAGACCTGGGAGTTTGGCACAATATCATCAAATGTTGTATGGATAAAGACGTCGAATCAGAACAAATAAATTCATGTACCTATTGGGTCTTAGGAAACTGAAATTGATAACAAACTTAAGCTATTTAACTTGTGCAGCGATCTTTCCACGGGAATATTGCTGTCAAAATTACACTTGAAATTTGTAATTACTGCTGCTGATTTGATGCCTGATGATAGTTCTCAATAAATCGTGATAAATGTTACCAATGATCTATATAAATTTTCGAGTTTTATTCTACTTCTATTTTTAAGATCAAGCGAAGACTGTCACAATTTGGAGGTTATTTTTTATTTCATAGTCAATTCGTCAATTTAAGGAAAAGTTTTCGGTGAATCTGAGGTAAATAATTTAATACATTCATTTTGTTTAGAACTTACACCACAAACGATACATGCGTCGATGCAATATATATTGTTATCACAAGGAACAATTTAATTACTGCATTGAAATATAAATTCGCCATATTGTATTAAAGAAGACACTTATTAGGCTACCGGGACTTTTCGGCAAGCGCGAAATGAGAACCTTTCTGCGACTCGGAAAGTCAACCACTATTATTATCAACGGCGTTTTTTCAACTAAGCTCTTACAAGTTCATTTATTTTTTTCAAAGGAAATTCCCTAGTTCTACTTTTTTAAAGATAAATATTCTCATTTCAGTTCCGGTACACACATAACCGTAAGTTTGTATATAAAAAAAATCACTTTATAGAAAAACACCGACGAGAAATAAAAATAAAGTCACTTATATCTTCAGGGGTCACCGGACGGACTACACAAAATGACAGCTAAGACGTCAGTTGCGAAGCGAATTCAAGAACCGTTTGAGCATTGTCTGCGCGAGTGATAGTAGATAGCCTAATTTCCCAATATGTATGTCTGGTTGATATTGACATTCTTTTTTTTTTTGTCTCAGTGAATATTCAAACAAATGAGACAATTAAAATGAAAGGTAGACAAAATCACTCACAAAAAAAAATAAAAATATTTTGATCGCTATCTCCGAAAGTAATTATCGTTGGTGCGCTATCACAGCTGAGGGTGATGGGTGATCGTGTAGAATGATATGAAAAAAAGACAGTGTAAAGGTGAGACAGAAGAACTAACTAAACTATGTAATATATGTATATGAAAGTATTCATAAGTGGTTGGCTAGAAGAACAGTAATTGTTGTCACAAGTCCTATAGTAATCATGTGTGACGTCACATGATTTGACGTTTAATAAGCTGATTTGGTTTTTTTTTTTTTGCAGCTGTCTAGCACGGAGAACTACCATCTTGTCGCATGTCGAGTCTGTTTGTTCTTAACCGAACTTTTCAGACGTATAATCTGATCTTTAAATATAATTAAGTTGTCATCAAGTTTAGTTTCGGATAAGAATAAGTTAAGTATGCTAAGCCTTCACATTTAGGTCATCTCAAAATAATACACAACTTAGTTTCAATTGGCAGCTTTGTCCAGTAGATTTAGATTTTTTTAGATTTAGATTTATTCTTATACCTTCAAGATACATACAAATGATACATAATACATATTGATGAATGGGAATAACAATAAGAAAGTGGTCGCAAAACAAGCATATAAACATTTGTGTTGTTAAAAATGGCAACAAACGCTCTCACCTAAGATAAGCTTTGGGATTCTAAAGCGACATTACAAGGAATTATTTGGAAACAAGCCAGTGGGAAATTAGCCATAGAGGAATAAATGAACAGAAGGTAAAAATACCTAAAAATGTCTCCAGCGCAGTGCTGCCAAGTGTTAGTTTTATTTAAGTTAGGTATATGAGTTATGAAAGACTATAATTTCGCTCATGCTTTTTGTGAATCTTGAGAAGATTAGTGCTAGAAGAAAACGTCAAGCCATCGCATGGTGCCCTGGGTTAAGAAATAAAGAGCCCAAGAACATATGTCCTAATATTTAATCTTCAATTTTTAACATTTTAACAAGCCTACTAGCTTTTTGAAAAATCCTATAAAACTTCTGTGCCATAAATCGTCATCATTGAAGAACAATTTTGATGGCTCATTTTTCGCAGTTGTAGACATTCAAACCGGCATTAGTTATATCTCATACGCATTTGATCTTATTACTCAAAATTGTCTTCATAATTTTATTAATTATCCGAGATTTATTGAAATTTAAAGTTGATGAAATTTCGAAATATTCAAAGTTCACAATGATTAGCCTTATATCAGCAGATAAGCACAATAAACTGGCTACAATTCACATTCAATATAATAAAATAGCTCCAAATATAAAAGCTCTTTCTGTTATATAAGGGAGCCCTGTCATTACTCGCTCATTATCACTGATGTAGCTATAAATACCTCAAAAGTATACGAATCCCCTTCCGAGAATAACTATCCAATCTAATCGATTTGATTTTGCAGTTAGTTAAGCGTGACTTGTGTTCTGAGCCGTTCCAAGTAGATAAACGAATATTATGACCACAAAATGAGATTGTAAAAATATAAAAAATAAAGATTTTTCTTCATGAAGTTAAGTTAAGAGAGCACTTGAGATTAGGAATAAAACAATTTTTCAATCGTGAGCAAAAGGCAAAACGCTTGTGTTTGGGAAATTGATTGACACAAGAATTCGTAGAAAGAGTTCGTCATAGTTCGTGCGAAATTCATGTCTCTTTATAAATAACCCATTATTATTTTCCACTTAATTTGGTCCTCATTATAGATTGATATACTTTGTCGGTACTGATTTTCGAGATAATGGATTAGTCAATTCAATTAGGTTGGGATTCAGATTATTTTGATAGCCCCGCAGTTGGAAACTGACGTGGGTGTATGAGGAGGTGCAGTGCAGACATTTGAATAGGTTGTAATTTTATTTTTTCTTGAATATTTGCAAATGAAATTGTTTAAAATTAAACAGGAAACTTGTTAGTTGTTACCCAATAAGGACCTTTATCACTGTCGTCATATTTAAGTAAAGTTAATAAGTAGGTACATTCGTACGTTGTTGAAACAAACACACCTTTTACAATATTCAGCAAAATGGCTGACCGAACAAATGTCACAACTGACAACTTAAATAATTTTACACAATTAATTGATGGGCTAATATTATTTTGAAATGCACTAAATACATTTTGTTTGTTAATTAGTGCGGTCGAAATTTATAATCACAAAAGTTTGCACCGAAGTTTAACGACTAGTGTCTCACAGCTGATTGAAACGTCAAACGAAAACGAGTTGGCGGTCGGTGTGAATGCATTGATGAGTTTTCGAGGAAAACACGGTTTTCGGCTTGGAGTGAAAAGCCTATTACCCAAAGATCAAAGTCAAGCATTTCTGAGGTTCCGACATCAAACTCGGCACCGATCTTAAAATATTCAATTGAAAAAAATCGAATTCTCAAATCAAATACGAGCACTCCTTGAACAGAGTACATCAAAAATCAGATAGGTATTCAAGAAGGAATTCAATACAAACACAATCGTCTTAAAATTGTCCAAAGCCTTGTTTTCTATTATTGGTTTAGTCACCCCTATCGGGAATAATATTTCCCCGGGAATGTTCCCTTGTCAGCAATTCCGATAGGGGTGAGTATTTATGGTTTTCCAAATTTGTGGATGTTCCCAAATTTGTCCCACATAGACTGTCTTAAATAAGCTATTAATTGGATCAGCTGTTTATACCGGCTGTTACTACAAGCTCAGATAAAGGCCTGCACAAATATTTTTAAAAATTCAAAGACGTGCGCACAATTTTTGTCTGCTAGAAAAAATAAAGTGCACGACTGGGTCGCACGAAACTTTCTCGTTAAGTGCGAATCTGACTGACTTTCAGAGTCTTCAGCAAATCGAAAATTGAGGACACAAACGTTTTTAAAACATCCATTTGACTCTAAGTTTGCATTTTGGTCAAAATCGTTATTGGCGTTTTCCGGTAAACTGAAAAAAACTAAAAGCCCTTTTTTCAAAAATCCTTTGTACGATAATATAGAGAAAAACTGAGTTTGCTATTGAGTTATAAAAGACCAAATTACCTTAAAAATGAATTTTTATTACAATCGTATAGGTAGACCGTTTTCGAGATATTTCGAAATTTCAAAAGTACCGTTGTTCGAATTTTTAGCCAAAAACTGGGTACGCAGTCCTGGTAACCTCACCTACTTAAGCTTAAATATCAATTTTGGTTGAAATCGTTAGAGCCGTTTTCGATCAAATCAAACTGGTACGAAAATGTTGTATGGGAAGTACCATTAATATTGAGGTTACCTTGCAAAAAAAAAAACACCTACCGAGCTGTAAGCCCAAAAACTCCAAATCCGAGGTTTGAACGTAATCCGGGAAGCCGTTTAGGCTGTGGGCCTGTGGAAGGACGGACAGACGGACAGACGGACAGACCGGACAGAATTTTGTGACCCACTTTTTTGAGTTCCTCTATCATCGTAATATCAGAATTGATTAAAATCTCGAGTTCGAAATTTTGTACGAAACCAATATCTTTCTCTTACTACGTAATAAAACGGACAAAATATGTCACAATCAGAGTCTGTATGCGCATAAATATCCAAATTTGGAAACGTTCAAAAGTCCTCATATCTGTTGAAATATCATTTAACTGATAAGCCGACGGTGATTTTATTTATCAATTAAAAGAGAGAATAATAGATTGCCTTTTGTAATTTTGCCGACAAGATTGGTAGAAGAAAACACCGACGCAATTTCATTGACGGCAATCGACTAAAGAAAGAAACAGTTGCAGTGATAGGAAATGTGATGTGCCAAAGATAACGTTTGATCTATGAAATTTTTGAAATAGTTTCGTTTAATTTTAGGACTATCACGCATTCAATAAATTGATTTCATTCTTAACTTTTTACTACATCTCAAACGAGAGAGAATGTCAAATATTCAGTCGATTATAGGATTGTCATTCTCTGCTCCATAATGTTTGTTTATCTAATTTTGTTTTAATCTGTCTTTGAAGAGCGAAGATATTGTAATATTTTTTTTTAATCTTCAATCGCTGTTGCTTTAGTTGGGTATGCGTCCCATCTTTGAACTGTCAAAACTGTCAAGTGAACTTTGTCGTTTTCAGATCTCAGATTTTATGCTCCTCGTGGAACATGCAACGAAACTGATCTGCTTTTATAAATGTATTAGTGCGTCATTTGGCACCAATGTCAGCTGTTCGTTTTTTGAAAAAATGGCAAATGGCTATCGACTTGAAAAATATTTCCCCTATTGTAGATACAAACGGAGTATTTCTGATGATTCGAAGTCTTCGTAGCTTTGTTATGTTGGTTTTCACGAAACTTTGCCCATTTGTCTTGAAAGCAGACTTCTTAAAATGACGTCAAACAGCTGTGCAAAGTATATTGGTATTGTGGCAGTATGTGTACCTACCTATATCTGAAAAATATCAAGATCTGCCAAAAGTGATCTGAATCGAAAAAAGATTGTTTTTGTTGTGATTTGGATAAAACAAAAAAAATATTAATTTGTTGTCCCAATGGAAAACGACATTAGTCACCAACGTTGCAACCCCGATCTTCTTTATAACATATGTAATGGTGTCAGCAAAATCACGCCCAATGACGGGCTGTAATAATGACGCAGACACTCATGATTGAATTTATGAAGATTGTAATAATATTCTAGGAGACTACTTGTAACCAATTTCAATTGCAATTCTTTTGAAATGTCATCACAATTCGATGTGATCATGTTTCAATAATTCCTTACTGCTCTGACATAAGACGCCAAAATTATGTGATGAAATAAATTACGTAAAACTTGATTTTTGTTTGAAAAAATAGTTTCAGATATTAAACATTCCTTGCTATAAGTTTGCAATTAATAGCATCTCCGTACAATATTTTTCTATCACTTGCGAGGTGAATAGAAATATATGTAAATATTATACTTAATGTAAGCCTAGGCTTTTGATATTTATTAATAAATTGCGCAAGACTTGTCATAATGCAAATACCGGAGATTCCGTTTCCACTTAATCTTGTGTATTTAAATCACAGACATTCTATAGAACTGTCACGTAGAGCTGAAGATACCAGCTTTTCTTTTCTCTTGTGTGACAATTGCCGAAATGAAGATAAGTATTCATTTTCTTGCAAATATTTTCCATAAAATTCTAGTCGATACTGTTAATTTTCTGGCAAATTGAATCGCCATATTCTGCCCTATAATCAGTGGCGAAGCCTGATTGAGGAATACGCTAATGCTAAGAGACCATTGTTCTACTCTCACTATAATATCCACGTTTACTATTTTACCCAAATGATCATTATGAACAATCAAATGCCTGGAGAGAAATTTTTTAAAATTTTATTCAAATTTTCGTAAGCAAATTGGTTTTTGAGTCAATTTTAAGCATTAGCATTAGATTTTGAGAAACATTTGCTTGCATTATTTACTTTAAATTTAACATGAAAAAGATCAAAGCATAGAAAAGCGGTATTATTACGTCATTGCCGTGACAGCTCTAATTGCTACCACTGACGAAATAAGAATTAGATATAAACATCTAAAAAAATATATTTGTGTAAAAAATATCTGCGCAGACTGTTAGTGACAGGACTTGGGAGCTGAATGTATTATAATTAAATATGCGCAAATATCTATGTACTTTTGAAATCATGTTACACACAACATCTCTATATGACCACTTAACACTATTGAATGTCTTGTTATACAAACTAGTACGTAATTATTCAAATCCATTGACATCATAGCGGTTTCTTTAAACATGTGGTATATCAGTAAATACATAAAAAAAATGCAAACTCTCAATAGGTACGCATTGAATTTCTAGCAGCTGCAAGCTGCGCATTTGTTTATAATTAAACTCAACCAGTTAAGCGATTAGCCTATTCATTAATTTAATAATCGATAAATATTTTCCGTAAAATACGTGTAGGTGTGGGAAGAGTTTTCATGATGTGAGAATATTGCTGATAGTACGAGTAGATACAAGATCATGTGACTCAATATCGATTTGTAATATTACAAAAAACAAAAACAAATTGAAAAAGTACATTAATTCAACTTGTCCATTTGGCATAAAATATGTGCAATTGCTAATTTTATGATTCCCCCGCCGTACTGAGTACAGTAGTTTATTTTTTTTGTAAATGCCGGCTTATGTAATAACAGTTTACAGTTGGAGTTATGTATTTTAAATTGATCTCCATGTTGGCTAATACTTTACATTTTAAGTGGATTGGAATTTATTCATTTGCAGAAGTTTTTTCTTTAATAAATATGAAGTCTTCTGTCAAATAAGAATACGAATATGTGAATATCGTTTTTTTTTTAAACTAGACCTGTTAACATACGCAAATGTTAGTCAAAACTTAAGAGCGATGTATTTCCTTTAACCACCTAAAATCATAGGGAATTTCAGTATTTCACTTTGTTAACATTTGATTTTTTAAAACATCTGACGTCAGATAAATTACTTTTTCCTGATCAAATTTCAAAAGTTCTCATCATAGTGGAACTGAAGGTTTAACCCATAAACTAAGCATTAAATAGACTGTCACCTTTCGTCCGTCTCCCTCATTTCAACCGAAGATTTTTTCAATAACACCCCCACCGTCTCGCTCTCAATGTTACTGTCTGTAAATACGTGTAAAAATGCAAACACTTTTAGGTTTGCTTGACGTGGACGTGGTACTGAAAACCTGTGTTTGACATGACTTCTAGGGCACCCTAGTTGTGTCCTGAACTGACACCAGTTAATTTGTCGGGGCAAGAATTCAGTGCTAAGTTTTGCTGTCATTTCGCTTGCTGTCATTCGTTTGTTCCGATATCGTTATAAAGTTAAATGCAATGAATGAACTTGTTTGAAAACAGCAACGTTTATGAACTAAAGCTTTATATTATAAGTAAATGGAATGGGAATAAGCTGGAATCGAAGCTGCATAATTTGTTAAATTCATCGCCTATATTGCAAATAGTTTTATCAACTTTTTTGCATTATGGAAAGAACAAGATCAGAATTGAGTTCACTCATTTTTAACAGTAAACAGAAAAAAGTGTTATCATCTTCATACTTCGTTCACCAAAAGAGAAATATTTTGCAATTTCAAAAACTGACATACTTCAGTTCAGCATATTTTGTGTTCGATATGATAGCCGGAATTTCAGGGTTTTTGACAGGTGTGAAAATTAGCTGACACTTCCCAGTGCGCACTAGTGCGTGTTGGTATTCTTGTTTTTGGGCACAAGTGCAACAATGGCCCATTCTCCTAATAAAAATTCTCTTTAAATGTGACAAATGTGTTATTATTATTATAATTATTGTAACTTTACTCACAGGCAAATAAATTACAATAATATTTGATCAAGTGCTAGCTGCCAGGGCTTTCGACTAGTGTCATAAAATAGAGGAAAGGGGGTTTTGTCTTAAATGGAGCCTTCGAGTTTAAGTTGACAAATAAATTAACACATAATTTGAATTAACGTTGGATAAGAGATAGCTGTGTTCTTGCAGATTAAGATTACTTTCTTGCAGGAGAGCAGGTGTGCCATGGTGAGGTTAGGTCGTTCGTCACATGGATGACATGGTGTAGGATTTTATCTGTTGTAGAGGTGTTTGTGGGTAATATAAGAAAGGCCAAGCCTGAGTCTTGTGTATATTTTCACGCCGTTGGGATTTAATTTTTTGTATGTGTGATTGTAGTTTAACCAGGCATTGTACCTTTTACGCTTCTAGTTTTCCGGGAGATGAATTTTATTGTATTTTTTGTTCTATTGGTAAAATGTTATTGACAAATGTGTAATTTCGCCACTTTCAATTGAAAACCCTTCCTTCCCAGAAATGACAACAAATACTAAATACTTCCCTACCCGCTCCAATTCTGAAACTCAGCTCAACAATCTCACCGACCTATGCTATCTCGCAAGGCTTTCACAACTTTCTTGAATTTCTAAAGGCATTTATCTCTTTATTTTGAAATTTGGTTGAACCAAATGCAATAATGCATTATAAATTTAGAAATTGTTACTTTTACTTCGCAAAAAAAATCATAAGTTCAGTGCTATTAAACTTCAGAATTTGCAATCATAAATTTTGATTTTGTACAAATATGATGCTAAATAAATAAATTTTAAAACACCCACCAAGAATAGTAGAAATTTATTCAATGTTCGGAAATATTTTCAAAAATTCACTTATGTCCTAATGAAAACTTGTGTTTAACTTGCATCTTTTTAACCCATTTACGGAACAGCCCCCAGCATGAATTCAGCTGTCAGAAATGTTATTCATGTAAAGATTAAAGAAGAGTAGAAAAACCTGAAATGTGAATGGATGAACATTGAACATTTGTTGGCACCCTAGATGGATAGAGAACAAGTAAAGCTATCTAAAAAAACATTTATTCTTTTTACATTTATTGTTATAGATTCATTTACAAATTGTGCGTTATTGAAAAAGTGTCATTAATAACACGTATAACACAAACAAGAAAAAAAGGAGTGCTGAGGAGATGGCTGTCATACAAAATTTGATTGGAAAATCGGATAGTAGCAAGGACCGATCAGACTGCTTGGATAGTGGATAGTGGGGTTGTCACCAGAGGATATTTAACTCAATTTATACCTACCTAAATATATATGTACAGGTTAACGCTGTTTTTCGAATATTAATGAAATTAAATAAATATTAGGCTCTCCAAAATGAAAGATCAATTTTAATGATAATGCAAATGTGCAATTTTAAAAACCCTGCTACGCACTTGCTTGAGAACTGCTTGGTAAAATTGTAACCTAACTTGCAAATAGACACATTCCGACCTAAAGTAAGATTACAGCTGCAACCGCGTGACAATACTCACGTGTGACTCGTAGCACATGATTTATGTAATTTGAACTTGTAAACTACTTTTCCTTGTAAAAATAGTAATATGTACGAAAAGTGGGGACCTGCACGGTGCACCAATTGTAGGTGTGGGTTAAGTCACCTTTTTGTCGCATCACTCTAGTGGGCGCCGTTTTATTGTTTACATAAATTAAACCGGAAGCTAACAGATGCCGGATCAGACGTCAGATTTATTTACCTATTGGCCAAGCACAGATGCTAACCTTGCATTCAATTAGTGCGAAAGTGTAACTCCAATCATTTAATTTACGACGATAATTTTCGAAGTGCACCAGATGATAAGTTATTATCTTTTTTTGTATATAGTGCCCTGCATTAGCAAATAACAAAAAAAATTGTTTAACTACGAGGATATTTTTGATTTGATTTTAAAATTTGTTTTTCACGGACCAATGAGATTGACATTTTGCGGAACGCTGTTAAAGACAAAACTGAGACAATACTTTGAAACACTTTAATGATGACGATTGGTTATTTAAGTGACTTTTTTTATTTTTATTTGTCTTTCCATCTCTTGCAATATATTAGCAATAAGTAATTAGTAATTAATGGAATATTTGATTTAATTAAATTTGAATTTAACACATTTTTCATTTTATTTGCATACTCGCACCTGATTTTTGTATGTAATCTAATAGGTACTCCAGTAACACTAAAATTAAATTAATTGATCATATCACTTTGCTGAAGGGAAGCTTGCAGTTTGCACTACTAAATAAGATATTGTATTCCACTGTGTATGTCTATTGAATAGATATTAGAATTTGAATTAGATGTTCAACCGTCTCATCAGGAATTATTAAATCTGTATAATATGCTTAGCCTCCAATTCACACCTACGGAATTTCATAAGCCCTCACATTTGAGATGTCTCCGGGAAGTACGAGCAAATATCTTGGTGTGGAAAAGGCTTCCGTCTTACCTACTTCAAACTTTGTTTGAAAATAAGTCAACGACTACACTGGCGATATAGTGAAGTGCGATTTTGTCAATATCGCTCGAACAGTGTCTCACAAAAGTGGCACAAAAGAGTAGGTACCCAAAAATTACCACTTAGATTGTCTGTGAAATTCATCTGCACCCTTTCACTTTTTATATTCAATAACTCATCCTGCATCAGGGATATCCAAGCATATAAACTCAGTATATGAGACTACCAATATCGCGATAAATTGTAGAGAAAAAAAAAGGATGAAAGAACCAACTCACTAACCTAAAGATGATCTCATTCGTCGGTCTGGTCAAATGAATACTCGCATTGACCCTTGCATTTGGTATGAGTCCATTGGAATCCTGTTCGTATTCATCACTTGTATTCGTTGTCGGAGGCTCACTTGCATCGTTCCTTGAAACGCTTACTATGACAGTTGATTCTGATGGCGATGCGGTTGTGGTTTGAATTGAACTAGTGGAACTTACAGAACTTAAAGTAGTCGATGGCACATGTGAGGTCGATGAAGAAGTGTTTTCTGAATTTTTTCCACCAGTGTTCTGCAAATCGTTAGCTGGAGATCCACCCAAAACAATCGATTCTGATACAAGAGTTTCATCTGGCAATGTTGTTAATGTGTCCGTTGTTATATCCATAGGAATAGTTGTCTGATCGAATAAAGGATCCTCAGTGACTTGAAGAGGGAATACTGTTCCATTTGTGGTCTTTATAAAGTGCTGTGCCGGCGGTTGTAAACTTTCACCTTTCTGTTGAATTACTACCGTCGTTGTTGCGGATATTAACGCGATTTGCACCAAAACGACTACAAAAGTTCCAAGTGGGGTGAATTTAACCATGATTGTAAAATTGGAAATTAAAAAAAAAAAAAAACACTAAGAACAAAAAAAATAAATCTGAACAACACAAAATATGTTGCCCCGCTCAAAGCGGTCCTTTAACCCGACTCGTTTGTTCAATCCGCGTTCAGTTCACATATACCGGTTAAAACGGAAAAGCCAAAGCGATATTACTCGTATGTATATAATTCACTGAATGAGATCTAAAGTAAGATGCTTTGTGGAGCTCGGAAAACTGCGTTCAAGCCGTACAAGCAACAGGTGGAAACTGAGTCTACTTCAGGTGAAGTGGAAAACTTAAAAACTTCACGACATCCACTGGAATCAGAGAACGTTCGGTGTAAGAAAGAGAGCTCTGATCAAATAGTATAGCTTGTAGCACACATGCAAAAACACAAGAATAATGAAAAACAATTAATATAGTACAATAATATAACCTAACCAGTGCTAAGCAAGACAGAGAGCAATAAAGTTGGAGCAAAGTGCGAATGCAAAACAAAATAAAGCAGCCCAAGAAGTCGCAATGTAAATCTTGACGCTACCGCACAGCGTGTTATCAGTAATGAGGCACACAACTTTTATACGGAATGGTGTATCGAAGATCTTGCATGGCTCTCATTCGTAGAATTCAACTTGTTTGACAGATTGAAGCCAGCCAACCTATAAGCAGTCTGGTGTGGGATGCTGTTGATTTTTCCTTCCGATGTGTAAGACACATGGATTGAGAGTTTTTTTTTTTGGTATTTGTACAATGTACCTACAGTTGAGGTAGGAGTTCTCTTGTCGGTCTCCGGAGTACGGCACATAATCCGACTTACATTTTGGATAGAATCTACTATTTGTGGAACAAACTTGAGTCAATAATCTGTAATCTGAGGAATGCTTTGTTCTTTAAGAAGTGTACTTAATTAGAGAGATCACAGCAGTTGTGGATAGTTAGCTTTGCTTTTCGGAAATTATATAAAATTGAAAGTAGTAATATAAGTATAGCGTTTTCTTGTAATTTCTGTAATTAGTGCGAAATATTTTACAAAATGTTCTTTTGGATTCAAACAATTGAAATATCAACGGTGTACGATTAACTTGTACAAAAATAAAGTTAGGTGTTGTTTGTATAAAGCTCTGGCTTTACTGCCATTCGGATTTCAGAGAGTGAAGCTAATTTAATACAAATTTTCAAACAAGTGAGCTTAAAAAAGGACGACGAAAATATAACCTTTTGTTTTCTTTACAAACTCAAACTTTTTTTACCAGGGGAAGTAGTTATTTTTTGGAAAGCTTTTCGTAAATGGTTATGTCAATTTTTAAACTATGAAAACTTATTCTCTAAGCATGTTCCCAACCTTGGAACTCGTTAGGCAGGTACCTAACTGTTTTTTGTTTTTTTTTTTTGTTTTTGAATATACTTTAAGCCAACTTAATATATAGAGAACAAATTAATTACCTGAAATCAACGAAGCCTATATTTAATTCCACATTAAAACGAATATCATCTTTGCATTAATTTGGATTATATAATAAATCGTTGCCAAGGCTCCCCAAAAGCCTAACATGATAACAATTCTAATATTACCAAAAACTGATCCACCAAGTGGATTCTATGAAAGTGAACGATGATAAATTACTTCCAACTGATTTCTACAATTCTTTACAAAGAACTATAGTACTTTTTTTATTTGTTTACAAAACCAAATCAATTATAAGTTGGTCATAATCTCGGTTTAGCAAAATAAGTTGAATTAAGGACTTACAGATAAATCTAACCAAAACTGTTAGTCATATTATTAATTAAATTAAATCTCCTTCGGTGAAAAGTGGATCGACAGACAGTCAGCAAATATATCTCGAGAGGAGATAATAATGAGCAAGCATGGCCAGAAATGAAACGTGACTAAGATCTTAGGTAAATGAATTGAATAAATACGAAAACATCTCTGGGAGATTAGTCTCTTTTAAATTAGATTTGTTTACCAGGCTTACAGCGTTTGTTCAACTTAAGGAAATCAGTTTTAAATTAAATTTGGTTTCTACTGCCATAGAAAATTATTGCTCATGGAAATAAAAAGCTATCCACACAAACACTGCTGCACTAAACAGTGAATATGTTATTTTAGTGCTTATTTTATCAAAATAGAAGCCGTTTCATCTTATCAGGATAAACAAGAAAGGTTCAACTCTGATAAAATTAGACTCAAATTACCTACTTTATATGTTCAAATGTTTGTGCTGACTTAGAAGTTTATTTCTTTTGGTAATATCATTTTCCTGTGTGTCATGTTCAATGTTTTAGCAAAATAAATAACATCGTGTAACGTCATGAAAAGTGAGAACCCCAATGGTTCAATAATAACTTAAAGAGTCAGGCAATGAATTTTAGGTTAAGTTCGGAGCAGGACTATAAATAAAATTGATTTGTTTGCCAACGAATTCTTATTCTCTCAATCCATATGTCAAATTAGCTTGCTTTGCAACCGTCTTTAAACAAAAATACTGTGATTGATATATTTTCTTTTACCCCCCACTATAGGTATAATGAGTGCCAATGGGCACATTCAAGAATCTAGTCATCTTAAGTCGACTAGATTGGTCTGGAACGTCACTTTTCCTACGTCATCCACATATCCGAACTGTCAACTTATTACTCAATCACGAATTTCTTGACTAGATTCGTCGTCTACCCCTCCATGAGCGATTTCAGCCAATCAAAACCGAGATACATATCTAATCAGACAGCTGTCAGACTCACTAAACTAGATACTTGAACGTCCCCAATGCTACATGTACTGACAGTCTAGCCCGGCGAACTTAACTACTCTGAAATGACATTGACATCTACCTACTTGTACATCGTTTCATATAAAATTACTGTGAAACGTCAAAAATACAGTTACTGTCCTTTGAATACCTTCCCGGCTCCATAATTATTCATTCATTCCGAGGCTCAACGCACGTTCACACCTTCGATTCATTATTTATCAGAACCTATTGATCTCAAAGCACTAAAATAAAAGTAGGTGAATACAGAAATTTAAACAAAACAAAAATCCATTTGTCCGCGCAAATATTTTACGAATTTCGCTGCAAAACAAATCTACAAATATAGCGGTTGGTGACCTTCCGTAAATGCATCCCAAATGCAGATCACGTATACACTACCGGTCGTAGCGTGGCGTGGGCAAGTTCAAGTGTAACCAAGTTTATTGATTCGCCAATTTAC
The DNA here is from genome assembly GCA_949126925.1 of Cheilosia vernalis. NCBI lineage: Eukaryota > Metazoa > Arthropoda > Insecta > Diptera > Syrphidae > Cheilosia > Cheilosia vernalis. Next base: position 14,890,305 of record OX421362.1, read on the forward strand.
TCCCTTAATTAGCGCTGAATAAACAATTGGTACACTATAATTCGAATTCGAATAATTAGTTATTATTGCAGTATGCACTTGTTGAACCGCAAATATTGCTGGCAAAAATTCCTTAATAATCATATTCGAGGCGGACTGATACCGAATCATGCGGCAAAACACAAATAAACGCAAATAGATGCCACTACGTAAGCTCGATGTCGCGGCCCCTTTATTGTAACGACATCTGTTTGCGACCAACTTAAGCATTTATGTAATTTATTTTGTGCTGAATTTCGATTTCGGATAATTTTACTGTCAATATTGTCGTTTTCGGAAATAAACCACAATCGCATACGCGATTCAGATGGTTTCTCAAATTGTAATTAAAATTTTAAATCTAATTAAACAAATTTGAGTAAACAGACGTATTGTTGCGCGGTCTGTTGTGTTGTAGGTTCGAGGTCCTTGTGGTGCGGATGTTCTTGAGCTAGTTGTTTTTCATTAATAACATGGGGAAGGTATTGATAATGGGTAGGATGGTGTGATCTGGTATAACGTCGTTTAAAAGATCGGGTCATTAATTGTCATTCGCTTTGAGTCACATGCAAATAAAAGCTATTTTTAGTGAATGTTTGTATCAAAAGCCTGAAGTACTGTACATAGTTATTAATAAAAACTAATTATAATCCAACAAACAAAAAAACCGAAAACAGAAACGATCAGCATCTATTCTTCTCACCCAGTTTTGGAGTGACATAACCTATCTATAACAAACTGGTTATCTAGATAGCTTAAGTCATTGATGATCGAACAAACATACTTTCATGAGTCCATTAAAAGAACTAAGAATATAATGCAGCAATAGGTTTGTTTTTTGATCTTCGATCTCAGAAACGCGAAGTAAACTAGGATTTTCAGCACGCAAATTACAACCTACTTTACTTTGCTTTGGTGAGATAGAAGCTCAAAAAAACACGGCTAATATATTTTCTGCGTTTGCCTTTTGGACATTTCTTTTAAGCTTGTTGCTCTAAAACTGTTAATATGTTAACTGTCTACTTATCGATTGCAATCACTGGCGTCGCTCTTGATACAGAAATTGGGAAATTTTCAAGATTCGCATTCCTTAAACCAAAGACAAACGATACGATAGTATTGTCTCTGCCTTAAACATTATTTATTCAACAGCAATCGAAATATTTCATAATATAATAGAAAACAAATACCTACTATCCACTCTGAAGTACCTATACTACTTGAAACCTGTATTGTGCACTTAAAGATTCAGGTCTGTGATAAGACTCCACTATCCACCATTTGCGCCACTTGAAAACAAACTGATTCTATACCATTATTGCACTTGAACCTTAAATTCAGTGTCATGTCGCTTCAAGGAAATTCACATGGGCAACTGTCGCTATCATTATCAATTATTACATCTAAATCTACGCTATCGCTAGCTTTATAATGCATATATGCCTACTTATTATTATGAACATTTTTTCTAGCTCGTAGATATTGTTTTCAAATTAAGCTTTAACGCTTCAGTTAACCAAATGTGGTAGCCAATTGCAGCAATTGTAGAGCTTCTCATATAGGTAGTATCTCATTTCCATATATCGACACTTAAATTATGAATTATGGAAGACTTAACTCGATGTCACGCACCACACTTTATTAACATTACTAAATAATAGTAATACTTTGACTTCTCGTTTTGTGACCTTTTAAAGTTTACTGCAAAACGAAATTATTCCTGATGCCATACTGACAGATGAGAGTTGCATTTCTGTCATAATCATATAAGCTACTTTTTCAAGGTATATATGGATAATTGACATATCAATTAAATAAGACCATCATATTTTTAGACATGGAACGTGCAGGAAGAAGAGCTGGTTTGTTCCATCAAGGTTCACATCGACAGTTGGTAAATGATTAATAGAATGATTGTTCTGATTTCCTTGCTCTTTCGTTTTATTAATCTTGCTTCAATTATTAATTTGAAAATATATGTCACGTATAGTCAATTTAATATGGCGCTTAAGTCTTTAAACAATGTATTTGCCAATTACGGTTGGCCTAAGTTTATTTATGCTTTAATGGATGATCTGTTAAATAGCTTCAAATATTATATCAGTGAAAGCATGCCAGATCCTTGATGATATTAAGGCAAACAAAGGCATTAAGTGTATTATAGTCTAAAAGAAAAAAATCTGAAAAGCTTTTAATCAGCAAACCGAAAGCAAGTGTTTTACTTCTTCAATTAAAAAAAGAAGGCAGCAAAAAGAAATACACAAAATTGAACATTGAAGACAGTTCTGCCAACTACTGAGCACGCTCAGAAGAAACAGCTCTATTAATGTCGTTTTCCATTGGGCAAAAAGAAGCGTCCGGGAGAGTCCGGAATCGAAAAAATCACTTCTGAAACCGTTCCATTGGCACAAAAAATACTCTTCTGGTGATTCTGAGGAGAGAATTTCGCTTCTGGATTTGAAGTCAGAATCCACTCAAGAATCATTCACACCAGTGTAGTTTGTGTATTTTATACAAGTCAACTGACAGCTGCCGTAGATTATTTTTTGGCATTTCACCAATACTCCTGTGGATTCAATCAGAAGCAGTTTTCTTGTTCCATTGGACTACAGAATGAGTGGATCCCCGAGTGAAACCAATGGAAAACGACATAACAAGATGCATAACTGCAATTCCTCTATGAAATGTCAAAATTTAAAAGTTGTTAATGCCCTGATAATATTTTATTGTGTAGGTACCTATAAAATTTATCACTTAAAATCTTGACACATTCGCCCTTTTTTGTGAAGCTGTGAATTTCACATTTCACTCGTCTACTTTTCCATTCTACTTCTTTAGTAATATTTAGATTTCCTTTCCACAATTAATAGAAGCAAAAGCAAATATTTTTTTTTCTGGAATTTGGTCAGATGAAATAAAGATTACCTCGTATATTGTTTTAAAATATTTTCATCGCTTATCACCGTTACTATTAGCGGTATGGATGTCAGAATTTATATCAAGAGAAAAAAAAAACAATCTCTCTTCTAGGTAGCTAACACTTATAGCTAAATCTACCTTATTATTTAAACAAAGTACCAATTAGTATGTAGGATCACGTTCAAAACAACCAAATTCGTGTCAATTCAGAATTATTTGTTGTGTTGTAAAAAGAAAGTAAGTCGAATTGACATCACTGCCTGAATATGTGGGTGTTATATGGTACAGCTCCTTCACATATGCACCAGCTAAATTTAACGTTAGCACCTACCTAAACAATAATTGTAATTAATCAAAGTAATAGTCAAAGCTGAAGTAAAAACACAATCGGCTTTATCATTCCTATCTCCTATGTCATGTTCTCATAAATTATACAGTGTGCTTCCAACAACACTCCAAAATCCACATTTTTCTATAGCTTTTTATTACGAATAGTACAGTGTTCCACGAAAGTTAAATGAACTGCTCTCAATGTTTTTTTCCACAACTGAAATGTTAAATAACAGTTTAACTTTCACAGGTTCAGAGTAAAAACAAACAACACCGTTTATTTTTGAGTGGCAAAATTCTTAATTTTGGGTGATTTATTGCTGATCCACTGAATAAATGTCAAATGTTGCTTACTGAAACTCTTCTAAAAAAATTGGTTGATACTAAATATCAGTCGCAAGACTTATTTTTTCTAAACTATTTTTCAATTAAATATTCATCATTTAAAAAAGAATGTGAATGTTGCTTTTGCGATTTGGACATTAATGTCATACCTAAAGGCTAAAATTGTTTGCTTTTGAATATTGCTAGCTCAAATTTTATTTAGACTTTTCCTACAATAGGGATCAAATTAAGGTAGTCTTCCATTGGGACAGAAAAAAAAAACACTTTTTTGAGAGTCAGAGCAGTTTTTCTGCTCTCGAAATCAGTTGGCTGTCAGATTTCATGTTTCATTGGCCGCAAAAAAACTCTTTTTTTTTAGAGTCAGAGCAGTTTTGCGAACTTACACTAACACCATAACATTTGTCTTTTGTCAAACTTTAAAGTGTGTTATTAATTACGTATTTAGAAGACAATAAGTCTGTGTAAAATAGAGAAAAAAATACATTTTGCTGCCGCAATGGATATCAACATAAATTCAATATGCATTTTCATAAGCATAAAATAATTACAATTTAAGAACAGCTGACTTTTCAAACACGCACCACATGCGAAGGAAGAAAAATCGCGTTCTATGTTCTATTGGGCACGAAAAATCTAAAATCTTAGAGCAAAATCCGAAAATCCCAATGGAAAACGACATTAGCTTTGCTTTGATCATTTTATCCTAGGAAATATTTTTTGGGGCTTCATTTTTGGAAGTCTTATTTCGTTTTCAAATTGGGAAACAGATCGCAATCTTTTTAAGAGAAAAATCTAATATTTTTGGATCGAGATTGCTTTTCCTGTTAGATTTGCCATAAAAAAATAAACAATATTTTTAAGAGAAATCTCAATATTTTTCTCAAATTTACACATACTTTCACTAATGCCTATGTTTATGACACACAATTGAGTGTTACGAATTGTTTATCGTTGGAAGGATTGCTTTTTTAGCTACATTATCCATTTTAGATCGAGGTTTTACATTAAATTATTTCAAAATGGCTTATTCTAAATGTGTGAAAATCAATTGAAATGGATTCCCAGGGCAGGTGAAAAAAATGTTTTATTTTGCTCAGTTTGCCGCAAAATACCTACAGCCAATAATAGCCCTGTTTTTTTGAGCTTCGTTCTCAGCAAAGCAAAGTAACACGGTGTCTCCACCTGCAATTTTCTTAGCATGAAAATTTTCATGAGAGGACAGATTGCACGTGGAGACCACAAATTTCATGAAAAAACCAGTTTCATGAAAAGTATTTCACAGCTCCTTTCATGGTATTGATTTCATGAGAGGGACTGAAATTTCTGTGCAGTTTGACACTTGTTTTTCATTTTCACGATGGCTGAGTGGCGAATGGTCGCTTGTAGGTTGTAGCGCTGAAACTAGGTATTTGAATAAAAACGAGACAAGTATAGTCATTACAAGGATATGGTAAATGGGAACAGAGAATGGATGTAGGTAGGATCTAGGATGTAGTTACATGGGCATTATAGTTTTGCATGTCGATCAAGACAGATTTTGCTCTTGGAAATAGCTGGTTATTATTTCTTGTTTTTTTCCAGCGATGGCTGAGTGGGAATGAGTTCGTGTTGTATGAGTTTATTTTTGGGTCATCGAACCTTTTACCAATTTTTTTAAAGCTATGTTTACACGATTGCCAGATGTGCAAAAATTTAAACAAGGAAAAAAACATTTCCAGATAGTTTTACAAGCATCATAAAACAGAAAATGGAAAATATGCATAGCTACAACGAAAAGGGATAAGAAAGGATCATAAACATTTATAGATCCTTTTAGAAGAACACAAATGACGAAACAAAGAGTAATTAAGATGGATCGTAAACATTCACAGTTCCTTGTAGAAGAAACTTGTCAATATGCATTCTGCAAAAATTCCGAAACTCGTCATCTTCCCACAAAACATCTTTCAATAAATGTTACTCTAAATTGTGCATTTCCCTTTTTTCCAGAAATGGATTTACCCAAAACCTTCGTTTTCTTTTCTCAGCTCGTTTCCGCAATTCTTCTAATTCCTTCATGGCCTTTAATGCGAGAACGCAACGATGTGCTCTGCTCAACGACATTTCAACGAATGAAATTTCATGATATGAAATGCCCACCCTTCATTTCATTTCATATTGTCGTTCTTTCAACGCGACCAAATGTGAGAGATTTCATGAAAGAAAATTTGCAGGTGGAGACACCGTGTAAAGTAGGATTTTCAGCACGCAATTACAACAACTACGCTCTACTTGACACTTCGACGACTCACACTAATTCATTCCCAGCAAGATTCACTTGGGAGTAAATGTATACTTCTGAACACCAGGGGGAGAACATTTTTGTTGCCCTCCTTGTATAATATGAATCTGTTCACAAAGTTTCTCTATTTACAGTACATACTATTCGTTGGTTGTGATTGGTGGAAATTCATAAAGAAATGCATAAGTGAACTAATTTTCAAAATAACAAATAAATATAAGGGTTTTTATTAAAATATGCAATAAATTATTTTTTATGTAAGCTACAAATATTGTTTTAGACAAATATACCTTATTAAACTTGTAATCTTAAGATATTAGTGTATTAATCTTTGAAATATATATTTTTATATTTTTTAAACCCCAAAATATGAGGAAGGATCAATATCCATTGGAAAATTTCATGTAAAAAAATTGTATTTCTTTGACTGAAAAAAGTTACCTACTTCTTGTGATGTGTCCAATCATGTTGTATCATGCTACCTACTGAACACGCCCACACTGCCACCTTTTTTCTGAAACCTACTGTTCAGAAAGCTGCTGGGAATCGTTTAAGTGCACATTTTCCTACTTTACTTTGCTTTGCTGAGATTGAAGCTCAAAAAAACAAGCCTAATATTAAAAAAAATGAAATTTTCTAAAAAAAAATATGCAAAACAATACTATCCTACACCCCTGAACGAATGCAAACAAATAGGTTAGGTAACCGATCGGCAAGAACAGACAAAAAAGAACATTTTGTTTTTTTCGTTGCAATGTTGGCTGCAATTGACTGTCAAGCGCTATTTTTTGTATATTCAAAAATATTTCAACGTTAATAGCGTGGCTCTCGAAAATTGATGTTCATTTAATAATAAATTTGTGTAAATTGTTTAAGAAGCTCCATTTTATTACGCGAAAATACATTGCTGAAATGGAAGACTTTCAAAAAATCGAAAAAATAGGCGAAGGGACCTACGGAGTCGTTTACAAAGGTCGCAACAAATTGACGGGGCAAATAGTAGCCATGAAAAAGATACGCTTGGAATCCGAAGATGAAGGCATTCCGTCGACTGCAATCCGTGAAATTTCACTTCTTAAAGAGCTCAAACATCCAAATATCGTTTGTCTGGAGGATGTTCTAATGGAGGAGAATCGTTTGTATCTAATTTTTGAGTTTTTATCTATGGATCTGAAGAAATATATGGACTCACTTCCCATGGACAAAATGATGGATCCCGAATTGGTGCGAAGTTATTTGTACCAAATAACCAATGCGATTCTTTTTTGTCATCGTCGTCGAGTTCTGCACAGAGACTTGAAGCCACAAAACTTGCTCATCAACAAAAATGGTGTCATAAAGGTCGCTGACTTTGGGCTGGGCCGATCGTTTGGCATTCCCGTACGTATTTACACTCACGAAATTGTTACACTTTGGTATAGGGCTCCAGAGGTGTTACTAGGTTCACCCAGATACTCGTGTCCTGTTGATGTTTGGTCGATTGGTTGTATTTTTGCTGAAATGTCCACCAGAAAGCCACTGTTCCAGGGAGATTCCGAGATTGATCAACTATTTCGCATGTTCAGAATTCTTCGCACACCTACGGAGGATATATGGCCGGGCGTAACATCTTTGCCAGATTACAAGACAACATTCCCGTACTGGTCCAGTAACCAGCTGACAAATCAAATAAAGAACCTTAATGCGATGGGACTTGATTTGATTAAGAAAATGCTCATCTATGACCCGGTGCATCGTATTTCAGCAAAAGCCGTTCTGGAGCATCCGTATTTCGATGGATTCGATAAGAAATTGGTGCCAACTGAATAACCGTTCGTCTGTAGTTTATAAAATAAATACATAGGTAGTCACCAATATAATCGATTATAGCTTTTAATGTTGACATAGTACTACTTTGAACTGTACAAAATAATTTAATTTGAATTTGTATTTTGTCATAAAAAACATGCCGATCGGGGGAAAAGCGTGGACTTGGCTTCCTGAAAATTAAATTGTAACATGTTTTATAAAACAAGCGTTGTTTATTTTTGTTTTTTTAATTGGTGTCCCTACACACGTTTAACTTGACTTGTTCCACAATCCGAATCTGGAAAGATAAATATATTTTAGGATTACTGATGCAATCACTTGAAAACATTGGAGTAAAATGTTAACTAGCTCCGAGCAGTTGCAGGAAGAGTTGTGACACACAAAACAGGACATAAACAAGTTGGCTTCAATCTGTTGCCCTCAAAATGCGTAATGATAGTAAGTACCTACGTAAAAGCATGCTTTCCGGAAAGACTACCGTTTCAATTCCGTAAACAAACAAATCAGACAATCTTATCGGAAACCGTAGGTATCTATTCGACGTTAGGAAAAAAAACAATACATAGGTACATTTCGGTCGAAATTAAACGGTAAACTGTTGTGTAAAGTTATAATGCACGGTACTAGATAAAATAAGCTGAAATATGTGTTGTTTGAGCCCTTAGTCAATGAGAAATGATTCCGTTGCTGGAATTTTCCACATGACAGCACACCAACACAGTTGTCTCCCATATACGCACCTAGATCAAAAGTGTATGCCTAAACTGAATAACGAAAAATACATTTTGAATGGTTACGTTCATCCAGATGATGTAAAAGCTCAATTTAAATTTCTTTCTCAACAAGGAGATATGTTTTTCCATCGTTCGCAGTCACAGTTGTTAATTTTTTTTGGATATCCTAACTCTTTTTTTGAACGATGTCTACACAAAGTCTGCATTTCCGATTTCTCATCTCCGATTTTGACTTGCTGTTATGCTTGGCCACATCGTGACGCCATCAATTTTTACAATACTTACGCAGGATACCTTTCAATTGGATTCATCTAATAAATACCTTCTTTTTTTTTGGAATATAAGCGACCACATGAGCAAAAGTACCCTTTGGATAAAAAAAATTCAAGCGTCCCTACCATCTTCCCTCTAAAGTAAAACACCAATAACTTGATTCTAACTTATTTTATTTCTCCACATCCTCCACTTCCATGCTGCCATGTATTTGCATACAGTTCAAAGTGAATTCGATAAATTTCAAGTCCTTCAGATACTCAGTCATTCGCTTTAAATGTCTCTCGGTGTATGGCAGCGTCTCCTCCACCATCTTGCTTAGTCCCGTCGGCTTGAACTTGTTCGCCAGAACTTCGTTGATTAAAATATTCAACACCAGCTGAGCTGGTCGACAGTTTCGACTGTTTGTGTTCCATGTGATCGCATGTCGCATTAGACTCTCCTTGTGCAGTTCATTGAGAGATCCAATAGTTTCATCCAATCCAGACTCTCGATTCTTGATGACTGTATTGATGATTTTCAGGGTCAAATGTGGTTTCTCAAGCTTCAGCGCCAAACGAAGTGCTTTGAGCATTTTTTTCTGTGCTATCAAGTTGCTTAACTCTTGCTCTTGTGCTGCCAATTCTTGACGTTCTTGAATCTCTGCGAGTTTCTTCTCTTCAGTGACATCTCGCCAACGGATAAGCTTCGAATCAGCACCGCCGCTGAAGAAGTGTTTCTCCCCATGGGCAACAGCGAGTGTCCAAACGCGGGCTTCATGCTTGTCCAAAGTTAGAGTGCACTCGCTGGTCTTAATGTTCCAAAGTTTGATCAAACCATCTCCTCCAGCGGAAAGCACTTGCATACCCTTGGAGATAAATTCGGCTCGCAGTACAGAACTCTCATGACCTTCTATTGTTTTCAAACAGGTCATATCTGTAAGAGACCACATACGGAGACTGCAATCGGCTGATGTGGTCAGGAGGACTTGATCGACGGGTGAGAATCGAACGCACCACACTCCACGACGATGCCCACGAAGGACACCAAGAAGCAAAAGGGAAGTGCTATCCCAAAGTTTAGCGGTTTTGTCCTGCGATGCGGTAGCAACTATCCTGTCATTTGGCGAAATTGCCACGCAATTGACATCCTTCTCATGAGCTATGGCAGTTGTCGTACAAACCAAGGAATGTAGGTCGGCCTCATCGTCAGAGCTATTCGTGAAATTCTTTGGCACTTCCCATACTTTCAGGCACGTGTCTTGGCTGACGGACACGCAAATGGTATGTGAGAGTTTTCCGAATGCAACTGAACCTACGCTGGATGTGTGCTTGGTACCTTTTGCCACACATCGCACTATAAACGTCCCTGGATCCAGTTCCCAGATCCTAATCGTGTTATCCTTCGAAGAGGAGAGCAGAAAGTTCTTATGCGAAGCAAGAGACAGTACGATATCGGCGTGTCCTTTCAAAATTGAGCAGTTCATGTTGTTTGTGTCGTAGAATTTTATGTCACTGCTGTTGGTGGCTAATGCCAGATACCGAGAGTTCTTGCCCACAAAGCACACATCCAAGATTTCATCAGTAAATCCAATCAATTGTTTGGCACAGTGAAACGTAGAGATATTGTGAACCATTATGTTATGATCTGCGGTAACCATAGCCAGTTGACTTGTCTGCTGACAATGCAGAAGCTGCGTGACTGCCAACCCACCGTCTTCTGAAGCCTTGGACACAGAACTATTTGTCTGCGTGTAGACATTCTTGGCATCTGAACAGTTCCACACTCGAATGTGACCCAGTTCACCGGCTACAGCTGCAAAGATCTTGCCTTTATTTTCTTTTGCAGACAAGTCAAATCCGTTTGGAAGTTGCATTACTTTTGGCAGAATGCAAACACCCTCCAGACCTTCGTACAGAGGAAGTACTTTCAACTGCTCCCCCGTGTCCAGATTCCAAAGAATCAGCACCTTATCTCTACTTACTGATGCCATCACATTTGCTTCCTTGTCAAAAGATACAGCGGTAACCTTTGAAAAATGCCCAGAATAAGTAGTCTTAAGCTCCTTACTTGTGTAGTCCCAGCAGTTAATTTTGTTGTCGTCCCCAGAGCCAAACACAAGCGTTTTCTCCGGATCCGGGTGGAATGCCACCAAAGCCACTACTCCTCGACTCTCCCTTAATGCACACAGACAAGTTCTCCTCTCGTAGTCCCACAGCCGAATAGATGAGTCCGAACCTGCAGATGCTATCACAAATCCACGTTCGCGGAAAGCCAACCTCGCTACTGGACCTTTATGAGAGCTTTTCCACATTTTACTCATGGTGCCAGTTTTCTTGTTCCACATTTTCAGTAGCCCACTCTTGTGGGCGGTCAACACACATTCGTCATCAGCACTCAGAGCGAAGGTGTAAACTACATCTTCGTCTATGTCTGCAGATGGAATGTCACCAATTGAATTAATAATATTACCACTGTCCACATTAATAATGTTAATTTTGCCAACATTTTGGCACAGGAATTCGTCTCCGGTTGATGTCCAAGCGACAATTCCACCAGTGTAAAAGGCACCAAATTGTGATTCGACTTCAAAACTGGTTTAAAACGAATAGAATCAGAACAAAGTATCTATAAATTTCAAAGGATACTTACGCCTCTTTAGCTTTTACGTTAGTTGCCATTGGATTTGTGTTTATTTATTTCGAATCTTGAAGGATATCGTCTTGATTTTGTTTGGTAAGAAAAGAACCGCTCACAGTCACAGCACGTGTTGTGATGAGGAACGAAGTGACAGATTTCGCTTTAAAAAAAAGTAAATAAAACTAGAATACCGACGCTTGCAGTGCATATCATATCTGTGTATGTGATGCCACTCTTGATTCACTTATGTCGTTCCCTACGTTCTCTATTTCGGATTTAGAGCAGTTTTTCTGCTCTCGAAAAGAGCCCTTTTTTTGAGAATTAGAGCAATTTCGCAAATCTCGATATCTGAGCGAGATTAACACCTACTTTCACTTACACCAAAACATTTGTCATTTTGTCAAACTTTAAAGTCTGTTATTGATTACATAATTTAGAAGACAAGTCTGTGGAAAATAGAGAGAAATTTACATTTGGCCACTGCAATGGATATCAACAGAAATTGATTGGATTTTTATAATCATAAATTACAATTTAAGAACAGCTGACTTTTAAAACACGCACTACCATAAATTCGAAGGAAGAAAAATCTCGTTTTATGTTCCGTTGGGCAAGAAATATCTAAAATCTGAGAGCAAAATACGAAAACCCCAATGGAAAACTACATTAGACTTAAAACGTATATTTTTTGATCGAGATTGCTTTCCATGTTCGATCCGCCTCAGATTTATAAATACTTTCACTCAATGCTTATGACAAATTTTATAGATTACCTGGCATGATAATACAGGCTGCTCGTTAGTTTTGTTCTCCTTGTTGTTTATTTTACCATTTCCATACTGCTTCGTTTTTCCAGCTGAACGTAAGCCGAACTGTCACTGTCAAAATATCAACAAAAATAAATAATGTTGTAGTGTGCTGGATTTTTATAATTTAACTTCAAATAAGTCTGATTTCGCACATTCTCCCGTGTCCCGTCGGTCTATACTAAATTTCAGTAAAAGAATAAATTACATAATTGTATCTACTTGTTTATGTCATAATTCGTGGTTGCCATTCACTAAAACCTTGTAAAAATAATTATTTAAAATGTTAAAACACTTGAAAACTTTAAATAACTTTAAACAACTCCACATTTCATCACGACCATCCCACAAACATGTAAACATTCAACCGATTAAGAAGATTCTCGTCGCAAATCGTGGTGAGATCGCCTGTCGTATTATGAGAACAGCGCGACGATTGGGTATTCGATCTGTGGCAGTTTATTCAGATGCTGACAAGAACGCTCTACACACTCAGATGGCGGATGAGGCTTACCGCGTTGGAAAGGCTGCTTCATCTGAGTCCTATCTGCGAAGCTCAACTATTTTAGATATAGCCAAACAGACAAAATGCCAGGGTATCCATCCGGGCTATGGATTTCTGTCGGAGAACTTTGAATTCTCAGAAGAGTGCAAGAAGGAAGGTGTAATTTTCATAGGTCCTCCGGGTTCAGCAATTCGAGATATGGGTATCAAAAGTACCTCCAAGTCAATTATGGCTGCGGCTGGAGTGCCGATTATTAATGGCTATCATGGTGAAGATCAAAGTGATGAAAAACTGATTAGTGAAGCGGACAAAATTGGTTTCCCTCTGATGATCAAAGCGATACGGGGCGGAGGTGGCAAGGGCATGAGAATAGCAGAGAGCAAGGAAACATTTCTGGATGCACTCAACTCGGCTAGAACGGAATCGACGAAATCATTTGGCGATAGCTCTGTGCTTTTGGAGCGATATGTACGCTCACCGCGCCACGTTGAGGTTCAGGTCTTTGCAGATCACTATGGTGACGCAGTTTATCTTTTCGAGCGGGATTGCTCGGTTCAGAGGCGCCACCAGAAGATTATCGAGGAAGCACCAGCACCAGGTTTATCTGAAGATCTCAGGCGCGCACTTGGGGAAGCTGGTGTTAGAGCTGCCAAGGCCGTTGGGTATGTCGGCGCTGGAACTGTGGAATTCATACTCGATAAGGTTGATCACTCGTTTCATTTTATGGAAATGAATACACGGCTACAAGTTGAGCATCCCATCACTGAAATGATAACTAACACTGACTTGGTCGAGTGGCAGATCCGAGTGGCGGCTGGCGAGCCACTGCCACTTACTCAGGAGCAAATCAAAAGGAACGGGCACGCTTTCGAGGCCAGAATCTATGCTGAGAACCCCAGAAATGGCTTTCTACCTGGCGCAGGAAGACTTGAGCATCTAACAACTCCCCAGCCAGCAAGCAATGTTCGAATTGAAACCGGCGTTAGACAAGGCGACGAAGTTTCTGTTCATTATGATCCCATGATTGCAAAGCTGGTCGTTTGGGGGGAGGATCGTAACAACGCGTTAAACCTGCTCATAGCCAAACTTGGAGAGTACCACATCGGTGGTCTGGACACAAACGTGAATTTCCTCATTGACCTCGCGTCCAATGAACATTTTAGTGCTGGAGATGTCCACACCGGTTTCATTGACGAACACTTTGACTCGCTTTTCCCTGTACTCGAAGTTACCGAAGATCTGTCCATCAAAGCTGCCGCAACTCTTTTCCTCAACGAGGACAACTCGTTCAGGAAGAATTCTAATATGCGGGCACTCACCAAAGGTGATCCTTTTCTTGATGCCCTGCGCTACCGGGTTAACCACGACTTTGTTCGAGAATATAACCTAGAGATGGAGGGACAAGCGATCAAAATTGACCTGAAGAGCAGTTCAGACGACATTAAAATGCGAATGAATGGTGGAGAGTGGAGGGATGTGAAAATCCTCTTGGTACACTGCGACAAGCGGTGTACTATTCAAATCGATATTGACGGAAGCATTTCAAGCTTTAGCTCGATTTTATTTAACGGTGAGCTCGACTTATTCAATGCCGAGGGCAAACACTCCTTCAAAGTACGACAACCAAAGTTCCTGACATCCAGCGCGGAGGCTAGTGCCGGAAGTGGCAAGTATGTGGCTTCTCCAATGCCAGGTGTGCTTGAGAAGCTATTAGTTAAGACTGGCGATATAGTTAAGAAGGGCGATCATGTTGCCGTTATAATAGCCATGAAGATGGAACACGTGCTGAAAGCACCACGAGATGGTGTTATCAAAAGCATCGATGCAAAGGAAGGGAATAGTGTGTTAAAGGGAAAACCTATTATACATTTCGAAGACGATCAATCATAAAAATTGACTACACAACTTTTTTAATGGCTGTCAAACGTTGCATTTATTTACACTTGTAATTTTTAAAAATTTATTTTACCTATTGTTATACGATGTTATTGAAAATATATACAGACAAGAAAATTGTTGTTGAAATAATGCGAATGAAAGAATGGAACGAGGTGGTAAAGCAGAATGATATCAAATAAAACAGAGAGAGGGAATTCGTGACACCTCGATCTTGTAAGAAAGTGTCTGGTTTGGGAAGCACGTGAAATGCATCAGTGAAGAATCATTGGGCTTATTTGGGCCGTAGATGAGAAAGACAAAACCAATATTATTGGAACATAAAGTTGTGAAATTCACCATGGCACAGTTGGTTGCGCCTACTTGGTTGTAGGTTAGGTTGTATAAGTCAATTGTCTTTGCGGGGCTTGTACGCTTATGTCGTTTTCCATTGGGCAAAAAGTAGCGTCCGGGAGAGTCCGGAATCGAAAAAAATCACTTCTGAAACCGTTCCATTGGCACAAAATATACTCTTCTGGTGATTCTGAGGAGAGAATTTCGCTTCTGGATTTGAAGTCAGAATCCACACAAGTGTAGTTTGTGTATTTTATACAAGTCAACTGACAGCTGCCGTAGATTATTTTTTGGCATTTCACCAATACTCTTGTGGATTCAATTAGAAGCAGTTTTCTTGTTCCATTGGACTACAGAATGAGTGGATCCCCGAGTGAAACCAATGGAAAACGACATTAATGAAAGACGTTACGTGGCTGATTAGAACTAGCTCCACTAATTTGGGGTTTTGCCTCTTCCTCATGTCGATTGTGGGTTTACTCCCCTCGTTGCATTGTAAAAGCAAATGGATCAGATGGAATAAGCATCCACTAACGATATGATAGATATTCATACAAGTTTAAGGTATTCTCGATTAGTATTGTATATTTACTAATTGTAAAATCATTAAAAGTAGGTAACAATACGACAAAATATTGTATGTATTAATAAATTATTAATGCTTTGCATTTCCTTGATCTTATTAAAGTTTCTATATCCTAAGTTTGTTCACAGTGGATACCATGTTTTATTTATAGGGATGTGTGTGTGTGTGTGTACTTTTGATGGTGTTTTTATGTTAAATTGTTCCGAGTCTAACGATACATCATAACATCTGTACTTTGATACATACACATGTATGCGTCGCAAAATAATCGTTTGGCGTGTTCTGGCAACATCTTGTCGTTGGATGATGTCTCGTTAACAGCTCGAGCACCCTCCTCCGAAAGCCATAGCGGTAGGTCGGGTACCGTTATCATTTCAGGGATATTATAGCCATTTTGTTCACCTATTCAAAACAGATATAAATTAAATTCATTCTCCTATGGAACTAGCTTTAGAGTACCTTTCCTGTCAGCCATTGAATCAAAGAAACACCACGGTGCACCTTGTCCCGAGCCAGCTTTAACGAACGCCACATAATGCGATGTTTCAATGCAGACAACTGCAAATAGTTCCATAAACAATCGAGGCACATTCAAGTGCTCTACCATAATTTTGAAATCATGGGGAACTGAGATCTCTTTGGTGGTATGACTTGTTCTAGGAAAAATAATTTCAAAATCTACATTTTGAATACAAATAATTTGAGTTATACCTCTTTGCATGGGCATGCGCTTTCTCTAAACATTTTCGACAAAACGCTGTACTTTCAAGTCCTTCGACAAAACTGTCAACACATTCTCTGCATTCATACTCGCCTAGTTTGCCGCACACAGTACACATGCGAGGGGCTACACAACAGGAATTAAAAAATGGTTTCGAGTTTTGTTTTTGCACACCTTTCCAACTTACAGTCTTCAATTATGTCGGTAACATCGAGCACCTGGGATGGTAGTATTCTCGGATACATCTTGTAGTTTTTTCCAAAACGAGGCATTTGTATGATTAGGCATGATGGTACGTCCTTCAGTTTAATGTCTGAAGAGAGGAAGCTCTGCTCGAATAGCTGTTGGACTGATGGAAAAGACAGACGTTCGTCTTTCTCAACAAACAGTTGGTAGTAGAATGCGTCTTGACCGGAGCTCAACTGAAGGAGATGAAAAAGGCAAACTTTGGTTATAATGGCAAGTTTAATTAATATATTGAATTAAGGGATTGCTGCCTCCAATTAATTCGCTTTTGCACTTTTCAACGGTTAATGCTACATCTGATTATAACGGGTGATTTTTTAAGAGGTTTAGAACTTTAAAAAAAAAAAAAACACAAAAAATTCGAAAAAATGAATGAAATATTTATTTGAATCGATAGTTTGAACCTTGCAATTTAATGTTTAAAGATAATTTCATGCTGAGTCCAATTTTGGCATACTCTTTCACACATATCGGCCGGTATCTCACGAATGAATGCATGGATGTTGGCTTCCAGTGCGTCAATCGAAGCGGGCTTGTCCCTATACACATTAGCCTTGACATACCCCCACAAAAAATAATCTAATGGTGTCAAATCGCACGATCTAGGCGGCCAATTGACCGGCCCGAAACGTGAAATTAACTGTTCACCAAACTCGCCTCGCAGTTGCGCCATTGTTTCGCGTGCTGTGTGGCATGTGGCACCGTCTTGTTGAAACCACATATCATGCAAGTCAAGAACTTCCATTTCGGGCAAAAAAAAGTTTGTTATCATCGCTCGGTAGCGTTCACCATTGACAGTAACGCTGCGATTCGCATCATCTTTGAAGAAATATGGCCCAATAATGCCGCCGGCCCATAAACCGCACCAAACAGTTGCTTTTTCGGGATGCATTGGTAGCTGTTGCAATGCTTCTGGCTGATCTTCACTCCAAATGCGGCAATTTTGCTTATTTACGTACCCATTCAACCAAAAATGAGCCTCATCGCTGAACACAATTTTTCGATAAAAAAGCGAAAATGAACATTTCGAACCGAGCACGAATTTTGATAGTAAAATTCAATAATTTGCAAACGTTGTTCATTTGTAAGACGATCCATGGTTAAATTGCAAACCAAACTGAAGCTGTTTGACAGTGACACAAGGTACTAAACACACGTCAGCTGTCAAAACCAAACCAGCTAAAAAATCACCCGTTATTATATAAGGTTCATCAAATCATTTTTGGTATTCCTACGTTTCAGAACTTTTAAAAATAATTTACCTTACAGCAACGCCCATCACATACATTATATTACTTAAAAAAATATGAATTACCTTTAAAAAGGGTTCAGCCCGTAGTATCTGCGCCAGTAAACTATTCAGAAACTCTTCAGGATCTTTCTCTTCGCTAGTTAGTCCGCTGACCGAGCTAAGCTTGTCCAGCAGCTGTCGTAATTTCATAACACGGTCTGCCCGCACAAACATGTTCTTTCGCAGCGGATTAACAATCTCTTCGCGCAAAACCTTCTGAACCTCTTCATAGCTGCGGATGTCCTACGAAAACGAGATAAATTCTTAACCAAATGTTTGAAAATGCATTCACATGAACTTACTTCTGGTTCTGCTGGTCTGAACAGCAACGAATCAAACACACTAGTGAATGTGAACATTGAAAACAATGTCGCATCTAAATAACACGAGTTGTGATGTCCTTGAATCCCTTTGAATTTGCCGCACGTTTCTTCCAATTCTTCCAGATTGTAGATTTCTAAAAAAATACCAACCAATTTGATTAATCTACTACACTTCTAGATTTTATTCGAAACTCACTAAGTGGTGGCACAGCGCCAGGTACAGATGGACACTCCACCTGACCAAACATTTTGGAATCTAAAGATTTCACAGTTGACTTGCACGCTCCTTGTGGCGTATCAATCTCAACGAAACGTCTATCCTTTGCAACTTGATTTGGAAGAAGAAATAATGCACGTCCCTCCTGACATTTGAAGAGCCTAAAAGGAGCACTTTTGTGAAATACATCGAATGAAAAACAAAAAATTGTGCACACCTTGCGCCATTATAAACGCCATTAGTCAAAGGCAATCGCTTGTCCTCCTGCTCATCCTCCAACTCAACGCCTACCATAACAGTCTTTGTTGTGGGTGGACATCCAATCCACCGTATCACTCCGTATAAGTCCTCAAAAGTTTCGGTTGACACCTCAACCATTGACCCGACACCCAAATTGGTCCCGGGTACATCATGCATCGGCGACGCCTGAATAAATTCCTCTTCAGGCGATGCAAGGGCGATATTTTGCGCTGGAAGTGTGTTGACATTGTCGTACAAAGGTTCAATGTTGTTCCTCAGCTCTGCAAAGAGAATACATCACCCATCAGTCACTAGATAGAATGTGGGAAAGCGTTGAACTTGGAACCTCCATAGCCCGACGAGTCTTCACAGTCGTTGAATGAAAATAGCTCGAGAACCGTAAGCGGAATCTCATTTATGTAGTGATACGATTCGGCGGTTTCCATTATTTGTATACCACACTTTTGGTGTGGGCCTATTTTGTTGTTTATAAGAAATAACCGAGGAAAAAACACTTGTGCCAAACTGACGTCATACAGCGGGCGAGTTAAAAATTGAACTCGCGATTGAACAAACCAGCCAACTAGAAGAATCAATAATGGATAACTGCTGCTCGCAAAAGTTGTAAATTGTGTATTTTGGTGCGAGTATTCCATTTTATTTTTTGCTCTCCCATAATGTGTCAACCGAACACGAAGAACTTGTCTATTTCGAGAGTTTGTGCTATTGGAAAGGACTAAAAATAGCTAATCGCACGAACAACTCTCTCGCTTACAGTTCAAACGCTGCCATGTTCACTCACATTTCCTGTATTCTCTACAGATTTCATTATCTAGTAAGCGAAAGGCAGTCTCATAAAACACAATTGGAAAAGCAGACGGCTGCAGTAAATTTAGTTAAACAACAGTCTAGAAGAGGAGGCCATAAAATGTCATGGGTCAGTATGATACATACAGATGCAATGTAAATATTTCAACAACATGTGTGGCAAGAGTTGGAACGCTTTTTGTAGAGTGGGATATTTCGACATGGAATTGGTGAGCAGATAGAACTTGTTTCAGCAATGATAAAGGGCCACTGACGCAAGGTAAACGAACTTTAATGGTTGCTTCTTAAATATTTAGAAAAAAAAAAGTAAGTGACGTCCAAACAATGCATTGTGCTGGTCACAATTTGGTTCGTTGAGGCAATTTCAACTAAAATGGGCGATGTGATGTAGACGATGCGCCTTCAACTTGCGACTATTTTTAGATATGATGGCCAGTGCTGGCTTTGGTGCCAAAAAGTACATAGTAGACACTTCGTCCAGACACTCTTAGATGATGGAACTTTTTTTTTCAGCTTGAGAAAACACAAATGTGACAAATAAGTTGCGGCGCTTGTGTTTGTATCGCAAGTACCAACAACAGCAACAAGATAGCTACAATAACAGTTTAACAAAAATCAAAGATAACGCGCCTATAAAACTATAAACCGATAACATATCTTTGCGAATATTTCATTTGTGTGATTTCTTAAGTAAGTGTGCATACGAGCACAATAACCTTTAACCAATAATCACTACCGATGATGATATCCCTCCCACTCACGAATAATTGCGATTCAAACTTGTTAATACTCACTTTTTTCCCTTTTGGAAGCACCGTCTGCCACGCCGGTTGCCGATGTGGTTGGCATCTCAGTCTGCATCCACTGTGTGTCGCGACTTTTTCGATCTAAGCTCTTTGTGGCAAGCAAGTGTGATAATGGATTTGCCGATTTACTCCTATTATCTAATTTCTGATTCATGCTACTCACACTGCTGTTACTGCTGCTACTGACGTAAATCGCACTCCCACCAGTAGCGCCTCCCCCATTAGTCATGCTTGGCGATTTTGTTTGCTCTGCATTTGTATTTAAAACCAATGCTGCGTCACCTGCATTATTTGGCCAATTTCCACCCAGGAGATCAGCCAAATCGACATCTTTCTGCTGTCGCGGATTGTCCACGACAATCACACTGGCTTCATTTTTGGTGGACTCTTTAATGTCAGCCTTATCGATTACAACAATATCACGGTCTTCTAGACTCATTATCGTTACTGGTTTAACTCCGGTCACCTCAATACTAATAGTTGCGAGCTTCTTTTTTGCCGCACCTGTCGCAGAAGTAGTAGCTGCAGCCTGAGTAGTTTTGCTCGACTTCAGTATACCCGGTGGAATGTTTTGTTCGTGTTGTTGACGTTGTTCTAGATTTCTCTCGTAGTTCTCCACATATTTGCTAAAGTCCTCGTTATCCAGAGGAATTAAATTCTCATCACTTTGGTTGGATTTATCCTTCTGCTCGAGTGGTGGAAGAACGAGTGTGGTGGCTTCTTCTTTGGTAAAACTGTGCGACACTACGGATTTATCTTTTCTAGGTTGCTTTGGATTTTGCGCCGACGCTAGACTACGCCCTCGATCCATTGTAGAGTCTGGTTCTTCACAGCCACTGCTGCTGGCGTAACCATCTGCTCCGGCTGGATGTGGTACGTAGAATTGTGTTTCCGATGTGGGAAAAAGTAGTGATTCCTTTTTAGTGTGTGACTTTTTATAGCTCTTACGAGAAGTGGATTGACGAGCCGTAAATCCGATAGCAGCTTTAGCTTTGTCTATTGTGCCGCACAAAAGTTCGCGAGCGGAGAATTTTTTCTTAACATCACTTGGAATGGGAACGATCCAATCGGCGGAGACGATCAATGCAAGATTTAGTTCACATTGCATGTACTTTTGAATGAACGGTATTTCGAATTCCTGTGGAGAGTAACCGCTTTCTGTGGGCTGTGGGCAGATATCAGAACAATTATGTTAAACATTCAAAAAGTGGGTTTCGAAGCAGCGAAAATATCAAATAGTTGAATTAGCGAATCAGTCTAAAAGTTGTGTACTATAATCAATATTATGTATTAGAAAGTGAGGTTGAAGTGAAACAGTGATAAAGAAACTCGCGAGTAAGCAAGAAAGAGTATACCTATTAAAGAAAGGATCACAAAACAATATTTTCATAAATAAACTAAATTTAGGAGAGTTAAGTTATCGAAGTATATCACGATAGCAAGTCCACAACTTTGAGACGGATTCCCTAATGCGAAGTTTCTAACATGAATAATGTAATAGTTTATGTTAGCTGTGAATTTGGTGTGCCAGTGATTAGTTCTTAGCATTTTTATAGCAAATGAGTTCCCTTCTTCTAAACGAAAGACATAACAAATCCATACATACTTGAACCGAATAACAAAAATTAAAAACGTTATAAGATCAAAATGTGCCACGAATAGTGAATAACGTAAATCAACTAAAGACAATAACGGGAAACAATGAAACAAAAAAATAAATAAAGAAAACAGGAGAACTAAAGTTCGCGCTGTTTTATAATGCTCTTTACCAAAATTTCCAGCCCAAAATAGTAGCCGGGACCAATTTCCGGTACCATACCAATGTACTTGACAATGCAATAGTAGTGCATCGATTTGTCGAATAGCTCTCCATTCACCGCCACTATATCGTCCGGTTTCAGATACAATATCAGTTTACACTGTTCTGGGCTCTGAAAGAACTGTAGACGACGTGTCGGATCTGATATAGCAATCCCAAACGGCCAGATGTCCTGGTGGATTCGTTTTAAATGTGATGTTGGACATTCGTATAGATTCTCACTGATTGGATTGTGATTAAAAAAGTCGAGAATCTGTACAGATGTTGTTTTACTGTTGTAGTTCAAATTGTTATTAATGGCATTGGCTGCACTGTTGCTGCCGCCGTTGGTCGAAGTAGTGCTGTAAACTTTCAAAAGTGTTCCAGCTTCGATGGGAATTTTCTCACGTTCTTTTTCGTCTTGTAATGCGACCAGATCAAGTCGCAGATCGGTGCGTTTTGTTAGAACTGCGTATTTTGTGTTAAAAGCTTCCATTGCTTTCTACTTGTTGATGTATTTTGTTTGTATAGAAATAATAGGAAAAGGAAATAAAGAAGATAATTTATTGGAACAACAAAAGAGCAATATTGCTTGACAATAGGTATACATCTCACAAAAAAGTATAGGATTTCATATTTCATATCTATTTTGTCTTGTTAAGGCTTCCCACCGCCCTTTACCTAAATTCTGATTGTTTCTGTTAAAAGTTGGGTAGGAGGCCACTTGGTTTATTTAATTATATACCTTGGAAATAAAAAAAAATACAAAAGCATTCCCAAACATTCAAGAGTTTTGCCATAACCGTCCCATATTTTTTTGTGAGAAGTGTACCACTCAGCCGATTGGCGTGTGACGAAACAAGAAAATCGTAAATGCAGCCTTCGTTTTAGATAAAAGAAAAACAAAAAAACTTTCAACTTGAACTGAACTTAAATCGATAATTAAAAAAAAAAGAAGAACAAAACCCCGAATTTGTATATTTCGACACTTCTTTTTACTTTTTCTTTTGTATGTGAGGTAATCGCAGGAGCGAGCATGCAATTTTTTTCACTTACAAATACGAAAACGAAATGGGAACTTTAGTTGGGGAAAACCCGATTAAAACAAATTTTCTGTTTATTGATTTCTTCTTTTTACATTCGTGGCTTGAATAATCTACTTTTTTTGTATTACTTGCCGAAGGTCTTTCGCACGAATTTCTTTCAATTAAAATGTTAAACCACAGTTTTGCGTCGAAGATTCAGAAAACACAGAAAAAAGTTATGTTTTCTTTTGTTTCACTCGAACTTTAGTCTGCAATATGTTTATGTCGACCACTGATGATTCATACGCACTGACATTTTATTTTTAAATTCAATTAAAGAAAATTGTTTATGTTTTTCGGTTCTACTGACGAGAACGAGAAGTGGAGTTCTTTCAAAAGGTACGGCGAGACAACAAAATGGAATTGCATGGATTGTGTTTTGTTCACTTTCGTTATTCGTTTTATAATTTGTATTTTTTTTTCATTGACATTTGAGTGCAATGTCAATGTTTTTTCGATGTAAATTTGGTGCGCGGTACTGCCAGAAGAGATTATAAAAAATTATGATTCTTGGTTGACCTCATATTTTTTTTAGATTACAGTGCGACAGAATTGAAAGTGTTCTATTTTTTTTAAAAACGTATACATGCAAGAAGAATTGACTGACAAACAACATTAATAGTACATAATAAGCCAATATTATTTTCAGGGAAGTCTTCTCACTTCATATCAGAGAAATGTAAACATCTTATCTCATTCAAAAAAGTCTGATGTTAAGATAAAAGATAAGCTCAAGAGAAACGTTTATGAGTAATCGGTTGAAGTGCTCTCAAAATAAAAAATTGCGATACCTAGGAACCTATTATTATTATTACCAAAATAATATGTAAAACTAATTTCGCGTTCCATTGGGATTTTCGGATTTTGTTCTCAGATATCAGAGTTTTCGTGCCCAATAGAATGTGGTAGTACGCGTTTTAAAAGTCAGCTGTTCTTAAAATTATTATAAAATATATGCTGAAATAAATCCACTCAATTTGTGTTGATATCCATTGCGGTGGCCAAATGTAATTTTTTTTATATTTTTCACAGATTTGTCTTCTAACCCCCGTATTAATAAACGACGAGCAGCGGCGAGTTAGCACTAACACACATGTTAGCTTCAAATTCCTATTAATAAACGTGTGTTTGCTTTCACTGACATTTAAAAACGAGCGGATAACTTAACTCACCGAATTCGGCGTATAGAGAGCGGATAACTTTTTAACTCAGAGAGGGTGAGGGACTTTACAAAATCTCGAATCCTTTTCGGTGATACGAATACCAAAAGTTAAGGTTTTTGTTTATATTGGGTTTGCAAATTTGTGTAGTTAAATTTGGGTCCACATTTTGAATAATAATTATATATAAAATATATCCTGGGAACATAAATAATTTTCAAATGACAAGACATCAATATTTGAATGACGCTTGACATCTGAACATTCTACAAGAGAGAATCTGAGAGAGAATCGGTGAATTTCTGAGCGCAACAACCGATTGAAAAACGAAATATGACAGATGTACTAGAATGTTTAGTACAATTCCGTGTAGTGCTGCCGTGCGTTAGGTGATAAAGAGCGAATAGCTAATATGTAGATGGAATATGTTTATTAATAAGAAAAGTTAACAAACGGATAGGGTCACTATCCGTCTGCCAGCTAAAACACGTGCTAGAGAGCGGATAGCGTTTTTTTATTAATACGGGGGTAAATACGTAACTTCTAATTAATTACACACTTAAAACTTTGACAAATGATCAACAAACACTTTGTTGTTGCCTGCTCATTGATAGAATCTGTATAGAATAACCCATTTGAAAACTAATGTCGTTTTCGACTTGGCTTTTCAGATTTTGATCTGAGATTTCAGATTTCTGCTGCCAAATCGAACATGAAATTTGAATTATATTGGTATGTGTGTGTATTGAGTTGGCGGCAAAATTAAACATTTTGCACTCGAAATCCATTTCAATTGATTTTCACACATTTATAGTACTGCATTTCGAAATAATTTATTATAAAAACTCGACCATATGCGTAAAATAAATAATTCAGTTAAAAAAACAACCCTCCCAACGATAAACAATTCGTAACCGACGCTGTGTGTCATAAACATTGGTGTTAGTGAAAGTATGTGTAAAATCTGAGAAGAAATTGAGATTTCTCAAAAGTGATCTGAGATCAAAAAAAGATTGAGTTTTGTGGCAAATCGAACATGAAAAGGAATCTCTATAAAAAAAAATTGATTTTTTGTCAAATCGAAAACGACATAAAGCACAGGGCAGACGAACAGAGCTAAATAGCTTTAAAGGACTGGCATCACTTTTCCTTGGTTTGTTTACCTTTTTTAATTTCAGCAAAGTCATAATTGATAGCAGCGTTGCCGCCTGGCCAATTTTTGAGCCCCAGAATCTTTGACCACCACTTTTTGAAAAATTATCTAAATGGCCACCTTTTCAGTAGAAGTAAAATTTTATTCTCTTTTGAACTAAAAATAATGCAAACATATGAAAAGAAGTGCTTCATAATGGATAAAGTTTTTTTGTTAAAAGTAAATGTCTTTGCAGCTCTGTTTTTTTTTTTTTTTCTATATAAGTATTATTATGTATTTTATCTAGAGGCCCCTTTTTACCTCCCCGGAACCCTTTTTCACAATTTTCAGCGGCAGCGCTGATTTATAAATCATAAGTATCAAAGAGGTGACGGAGGAGGAAAGGTGTGTACGAATTTAGTTTTCGCAGCATTTCTTTATAATCTTTATTGAATTGGATATGATAACATGATAACAGTTAACACTTAATCGGAACGAAGTTTTTACCAGTTTTTACGTTGCAGTTTAAAGTGAATTTTCCGAAAACTAGGTCATACTCCGTTAAACAATGCCTCTGAAAGGTATCAAGGTGCTTGAATTCGGTGGACTCGCTCCAGTTCCGTTTTGTGGAAAAATTCTCTCCGATTTCGGTGCATCTGTGACTGTGGTAGATAAGGTAATATGATGCATAACCCCAACTTTTTAAATCGATACATTAAAATTTTGCCATACCTCAGCTTTTCGACAATCCACTTAATGTACTTCAAACTGGCAAAAGGATACTCCCGCTTAATTTGAAGAATCCCACAAGCCAACATCTTATCACGAAGTTAATTAAATCCTACGATGTTCTTGTGGAACCCTATAGACCTGGCGTCATGGAAAATCTTAATCTCGGACCAGAAACCCTATGTACAGAGAACTCTAGACTAATATACGCCCGGCTGACTGGTTTTGGTCAGTCTGGACGTTTGGCCAAACGTGCCGGCCATGACATAAACTATGCTGCAATTTCGGGAATTCTTTCGCTTTTAGGGCGACGAAATGAGAAACCAACTCCACCAATAAATATTCTGGCTGATTTCGCAGGCGGTGGTCTTCTATGTGCGATGGGAATTTGTTTGGCATTGCTGGAACGTCATCATTCCGGAAAGGGTCAAGTAATTGACAGTTCGATGGTTGAAGGAGCAGCATACGTTTCGAGTTGGTTGCTTATGTCACAGAAACTACCCATTTGGCCAGGTGGTGAACGTGGATCCAATATCTTAGATGGCGGGTCATATTTCTACGACACATATGAGACGAAAGATGGAAAGTACATGTCGGTGGGTTCACTAGAACCACAATTCTTTGAAGAATTTGTTAAAAATCTTGGACTGCCGGAATTACAACAATTTGGGCCAAACGAGGAAGCAAAAGAACTTGTTACTAAAGCATTCCTCACAAAAACCCAGGAAGAATGGGCTAACATTTTTGAAGATATCGACGCTTGTGTGTATCCTGTCCTTCATTGGAAGTATGTTATGCAACACGATCATAATCGGGAAAGAGATTCATTTATTTGTACTGCAGATGATATTATTCCAAAACCGGCGCCTAAGCTTAGTAGAACACCAGGAAAAATTAAGTTTTCAAACAAAACTGATCCCATGAAAATAGTTGTTGAAATTCTAGCAGATGCTGGAAAAAGTTCAGAAGATGTACGGCAAATGATTGCAGACGGAGTTTTACTGATTCCGACGCAGGGAAAACTCTAGTCCCAAAAATACCTCATAGTTGGTAATGACAATAATCAGAAAAGATAGTTCGGTTAGGTTGCTAAGCTAAGTTCGAACATTCAACGTTCGAAATCGAAAACAGTTAACTGGTGCCATCGTTTAATGTTTTAACGGTTTAAATACATCTTGTGTATGTGCAGGTAAATTAGTCTTTTCAGAAATAAAATCACAAAGTTGTATTCTAGAAAACGTAAGTACATAAATATATTATCGGTCGATATTTTGTTTACAAAACATTTTGATTTTCAATTCGTTCTCACTCAATTTTGAAAGCCATGATTTGTTCTGTCAAATCCTTGCATTTATCACATAGGTCTGCCTGTCCCAGCACAACCTCATCACTCTGCATTGCATCCAAAACATTAGCAATTGTCGCTAAATCATATCGCACATGGAAGTCACTTAGTGTAAATGTATCAAAAAGTAAATTTTCTATGTTATTGTTGTTAACAATGCATTGCACTCTTTTCGAGATGATATGCTGTAAAATGTTCAAAAAATCGCAGTAGTTTATCCCGAAGCTGGCGCGCAACATCGTTTGGCAATGCTCATCGAAATTATCCATCTGCCGACAGTCTTCGATCTCGCGAATCACTCGTTGCATGTTGATGGCGAGATTGCGCCAAATTGTTGGCACATTGCATGCATTGAACCAGTTGTGGTTGATCGATATGGTATCGGTGAGGTTCCACACTTGATGATACCATCCGGACGGTACAAAAATAGATTCATCCTCTGTTTGTATAACAGTGAAAAATTTCACATTCTTTTCGGTGAGTTGTTTTTCGGCAATCCGGAAAGGTAGATTACCCAGAGAGTCGGCTAGTTTCTGTTCTTCTAGAGGTGGAAGAAGTAGCCACTGTTTTCTGCCGGCTATATTTGTTGACCAGCTGTAGGAACCGAAGACATCCGCATGGAAGGGTGTCCTAAAAGAATACATAAAAAAAAAACCAATAAGTAATATTTCGGTTAATGTGTTTTCCGAAGAGTTACAGACAAGTAAGTTGGTGGAGTAAAATTGGTATACAGGAAGCATGAGGCGACAGTTTTTCAATATGGTCAGACAGTATGTTCGAACATATATTGTAAAAGGGCATTCGATAAACTCGTCCAATGTTGAGTAATCCATTTCAATAAAAAATAACCTAAAAAAAAAACAATTATAATCTAATTAACTTACCACGAATTCATTGGACCCATGTATACAAATCTATAATCATCTTGTTTTCTATCGATTAGGTATTCATTTAGCCAATCGGACGCAAAATACTTAGGAACATTATAAAAATTATAGTCTGGCATTTGTGTTTTTAAGTGCCAATCCTTGAGGTAGAGGTTTTCGTCGTTTTCGATTACAGTAATTTTTTGCCATTGGTCCAGGTAATCAAAAAATTGCATTTCGCGTTTTTCATGACTATTAAAATACTCTTTCGAGCAATTTGCGACCGGAACTTTACAGTCACCAATCCTATCTTTGAGGTATTTGAAATTTATTTCGGTGGTTTCGTTGTTAGAAGTGTTCGCCTGAATTGTCCATCGGAGGCGACATTCCCATTTGGTGGACACGGAAGTTAAAATAACTGGCCAATTGCGCTTCATGTAATTCCAATAGAAATCATTGTAGGAGAGTTCACTTTGTTCAATTCTTTGGATTAGATTCTCATTCGTTGCAAACTTATTGGTATTTTGCGATCGTAAATCTAGAACAGTTGTTGACATAACTCGCACACCGCCGCATAAAAAAAACTGAATAACGTAAGTGACAGACGGTTAATGACATAATCCTCGAAACACGAGACGAGCCACCAGATGATTTTGACAGAGCTTATTGCTTATAGGGTTGTTTGATTTAACAATTGTGGTAGGTATGGTAAGTAGGAAGGAAGGTTAAAAAAGGTAGGTAATGTCGTTTTCGATTTGACAAACAAAGCAATATTTATGCAAAAAAAAAAAACTATTTTTTTTATAACTGCTTTTCATGTTTGTTTTGCCAAAAAAAAATCTATCTTTTGTTCTGATTCACTTTTGAGAAAACTGGATTCTGAGACTTACACATACCAATGTGTATGACACACAGCGGGCTGCTACGAATTGCTAATCGTTTTAAGGATTGCTTTTTTAGCTGAATTATTTATTTTACGTGTGAAAATCAATTGAATGGATTTTGGGGGTCAATTCCCGTTCCGTGATACTGTGAAATGAAAAGAGTTTTCACAAGTTCACGCTGAACTCGATTCTCGATCTATGAAAAAATGAAAACAAATGTCAGAATTTTTTCATATGATAAGTTTTTTATCACAGCCATTTCATTTGTGAAGAAGTGTGAAAACGTGATGGATACACAAAAATTAACGGGGACAAAGAGCTTCAAAGATAGTTGACAGCATTTATCATTTAGTGCATTTTAGTACACATTTAGACTACTTTTTATGATGATAAGTTCGAGAATCGCATTAGGTGCAATCGTGAAGTGATAAAATGATAAACTGCTATGAAAACTGAAATGATAAATTATTTATCATTTCACAGTATCACGGAACGGGAATTGACCCCCAGTGCAAGTGATAAAATGTTATTTTTCTATAAAATTTCTAATTTCATGTTCGAATTGGCAGCAGAAATCTGAAATCGCAGATCAAAATCTGAGAAGCCAAATCGAAAACTACACAACCACAACTAATGCCGTAAAAAACGTCGGTTTCATAGAGATCAAAGCAGCTCAATCAAAACAGATTCAATTAATGTTTGATTTAAATTGAAGATAGAAACTAATACCTGTGTATGTACCTACTAACAAAACTTTTAAAATATGTATAATGAAAGATTTCTTATCATTTATGAGTCATAACAGAATAGAAATATAGAAATATAAAAGTAATAATTATTCAGAACATGTAATTTCAAAGAGCAAAATTTTCTGTTCAATAAAACTTAAACAAAATTAGTTGGCAACTCAAAATCTAAAGAGAAGAGCAGATTTCCACCAATTCAAATAAAGCAAACACGACGTTAAATTAACAAACAGTTCATAATTTGACATATTAACTTCTGTTTTCTGCAGCTGATAAGGATTGCAAAAATACATTTTAATCGGCAAAGGAATTTATTCGAATTTTCGGCACATTATTCCTCTGCTCATATTCAAAATGCCAGGATTCTTACCAGACTCTGATAGTGAAGATGAATTGCCTCCAGGTTGGGAAGAGAAGGCTACTGACGATGGCCATGTCTTTTACACAAAGTTAGATTGCCTGAGCAAATATCCGTTGAATTTCTAATTCTAACCATATGAATCCTTCTGTTTCCAGTCACCAAAACAAAACCACTCAATGGGTTCATCCAAGGACTGGGAAATCAAAGCGTGTCTCTGGTGAATTACCAATCGGTTGGGAGAAAAAAATCGATGAGAAATCGAATCGTCCTGCATTTTTAAACAAAACTACCAACCAAGTCACTTACACTGATCCGCGCTTAGCATTTGCTGCAGAGGAACCAACTATGAACATCGCCGAAGTACGTCAACGCTTTGATTCAAGTACTACAGCACTGCAAGTTCTTCATGGTAAAGATTTGTCTGGTAAACTTGCAGTCATTACTGGATCCAATGTTGGTATCGGCCTCGAAACTGCTAGATCCTTGGCATTGCATGGTTGTGATGTAATATTCGCATGCAGAAATCAACAAGCCACAGAAGCGGCTATACAAACCATAGTAACTGAAAAAGCGGCCGCTGGACGCAAGTGCCGATTCATGCTACTGAATCTGGGGTCACTCCAATCTGTCAAGAATTTTGCTCAGGAACTTAAAGAGTCTGTAAAGTAAGTAAAGAGAGTTCTAGTTGTTGCTTCATTTGCAATCAAAAAAAAAAAACTTCTTTGCAGTCACATAGATTACCTAATTCTGAATGCGGGTGTGTTTGCCCTTCCATATACGGTTACTGAAGACGGATTGGAGACGACATTTCAAGTCAGCCACTTATCCCATTTCTATCTGACTCTTCAACTGGAATCGATGTTTGATCATAAATCACGGATAGTTATCTTATCCTCCGAGTCCCACAGGTAAGGACTACGTAAACTTTTGAAAATGCCTTGCTGTACACAAGTTCACAATAGCATGCAGCTCTTCCTAAGATCATAAATACTACGGACCCACCAGTAATTGCATGGTGTCTGTTTCATATGACATATGAGTCACTATTAATTGGAGCCTGGGGATTCCAATAACTATTGGAAATGGGAATTTGGACGCTTTCCATTAAAAGGAAAACGAATTTCACGAATTAAATCCAATGCCTAACAATAGCAAACAAAGCATACATTGAAATTTGTTGCATTGACTTTAAATGACCCTTACCCCCATCCCTTAATCATCTGAATCACCCCTACACGCATAGAGGAGATGACTTATGAGCAAAATTTTGCCAGCGTTTTCCAGGCTGAATTACTGGCTATCCGAGAAGCCTGCGCGCATTTAGGGCATGACACAGCGCACAAACAAAATATTGCTATCCTTATTGATAGCCAAGCCGCAATCAAAGCCATCAATTCGGCTACCATATCCTCCAAGCTGGTGCAGGAGTGCCGGAAAGAGCTTGCCCCTTGGGCGAACGTTTCAGTGTCACACTTCTCTGGGTACCAGGGCATAGTGATATAATAGGCAACGACCGCGCAGATGAGCTGGCCAGGCGGGGGTCAGCTCTACACAGCTCACTCGCGGCAAGGATCCTCGTTCCACTAGGAGTGGTCAAGGGACAAATTCATTCACATTTCCTGCAGAAAGCCAATCTCCAATGGAGTAGGTTGACCATCTGCGTCATATCAAGGAAGATATGGCCTACATACGATCAAAATAGAACAAGAAACCTGGTAAATAGAACCCGCCCAGATATTGGCAGAGTCACGGCAATAATCACAGGGCATTTCCGTAGTTGCGGAAATACAAATGATAAAGAAACTCTCTCCCATTAGCTCTGCAAATGTCCGGCACTAGCAAGAGCCATATTGCGGACACTGAACGAACTGACTTTTCGGGTAAAGGGATATTACATATAATCTGTTTCCTCAACTCCACAGGTTGGATATAAGTACAGAATGCATCACACCCTTAACAATCATCACAAACTAGGTCACACGAGTCATGGTAACAAAAATGCACATCATAGTGCGACTTGGGCTCAAAGCTGAAACGCCTACCTACCTACCTATAAGCAAAAAGAGTATGCTTTAAAATCGTTAAAGTTCACCGACAGGTGAACTCCGGAAGCTAGCTTCTCTGGAACCACCCTAAAAGTGGCTATTAGAAGGAATGCCTATTCCTGGATAAATCGCTCCATTAACTACTGTTGAGACGGAAATTTCCATAGAACCAGTATATCTATACAGTAAAATAATTTAAGGTTCTATGAAAAGAACAACTGACATTATCTTCGAAGAATTTTGTGGCAGACTGGCTTTGGAACTTTTCTATAATGTTAGTTTTATTTATCAACAAAATTTTGAGTTCGGAACAAATTCATTAATATCTGTTTTGTTTATTTCTTTTTCATTTTTTATTCATATCTTATTCTCTCT
Organism: Cheilosia vernalis; assembly: GCA_949126925.1. NCBI lineage: Eukaryota > Metazoa > Arthropoda > Insecta > Diptera > Syrphidae > Cheilosia > Cheilosia vernalis. The sequence goes on from OX421362.1 coordinate 14,922,957, forward strand.
CATTGCTTTCCGTCCGCAATAAGCACGCTGATGAATCGTGGTTGTTATGTGCACTGTGCCTTAATGCCACACTCAGAAAGAGTTTCAACAACCCACACGTCTGTAAAGTAAACATTAGATATTGATATGTACGCCTTCTATATCTAGTCTCAGTGCGTACATGATGTGAAGCATGTGCACCACACGTGATTTCTGGTATATTAGGCGATAGTTTCTTACGAAATCTTTGTATACAAAGGGCCTCAATAAGTACACAATGAAATGTAAACAAGTGAGCACTAGTGAAGCATGTGCTACAATAAGTAGGTCAAGTCAACTAAACAGATCTTGCGATAGCCCCAAAGGGAGTTGTCGTTATTTTTAAATTAATATTGTGTAGGTATATCTACATTGAATGGTTTTACTTTTCATGTGCTTTGTTATCTGAAAGTGGTATAGCCGTTAGATGTATTCACGTGTGACGGGGATTTATCAGCAGATGCTTTCATTCAATTGAAAGAGCCAATTTTTAGAGTGGTTGCGCATAATATCAAAATAATTTATGCGTCATTACCAATTTATTGAAGTTTGTTTTTGTAATTTGAACTAATTTTACAGAGTTCCGCTGAAGTTGGTGGAGCGTGGAGGAACCAAATGAAAACAACTACATTTACATTATTATTTTGGGTTCAAATTTACAAATTTGTAATACCTATGAAAAATCTTTTCTTTTATTAGATATTGTAAACATAAATATGTTGCCACCTTATTGTCTGTATAAATTGAGCTTAAATAAAACCGTCCACCGAATGCCTTTATTTTTGCACCAACAAATTAATAAATATTAAGTATGTTCACTGCTGAATAATGGTAATATCAATAACGATGAAAACAAAGATGGCGGAAGGAGACAAAGTATTCAGCATCTTCCCTTTTCCTGATTTTTTTGTCTATAGGATATGACTCAAGGGCATCCCATCTCACCAGACAATCCGCGCTTTCGTGACGAGAGAAAATATTTCTTCTGAAAACCCTATTTTTGCTAAACTACTTCAGTTGACGTAAGTGAGGCAATATAATCTATTATTTCCAGTTCAGCAGTTTTCAATTTCAAACACATAAAGAAATCAGGAAGACAACAACATTCTGTTAGGAAGCGATTTTACAAGTGCCTAGATAGATCTATAAAATTGATCAATTCATTTTCTTTGTGATCACTTGGCAGTTCAAAGTTTAATCAACGCAACGCAACGTACCCATTTAGACTTTACCATCTACAACTGCTTTGTACCACATTCAACACAAATGCACAGGTTGCTCTGTAAGTATACTCAAACATACGCACATGTTCGTTGTTAGTCACAGTGTTCAGTTAATACAAAAAAAAGTTTGTCGATTTTTAACCAGTTTAAATTGAAAATAAATATCGCAAAGAGAACGACCTCATATAAAGCTACTTTCACTAATTAAGTAGTAAGCTAGGATCATCGCCCCGAGTGGTAGTCACTTCAGTTTCTTCAATCTATGAAATAAAACTTTTCCAATGCCTGGTTCAGTCAATGCAAGCAGAGGCAATGTATATAAATTGCAAGTATAACTTGCCTCTGCTGAATGCTAGTACCCACGCCTTCGAGATAACTGCTCGTTATTTTATATCAATTGATGTATTTTATGACGTCAATTCAACGGCTCTGAGCAAAGTCTGAATGGAGTAATCTTTTGACCCCAATCAAATCTTTATAAAGTATGTCGATTGCGGTGGCAAAAATTAATTTTCCAGTCATATCAATTTGTTTACATATCAAAGAATCAAAGCACTACAATGTTGCAAATGTTTAGGTTCTTTATTTCGAACTTCGACCACAAAATACTAATTAATTCTTAAATATCGATGATGGTTGCTCTTAAAAAAGTGTTCAAGGATTTTCCTTATACTTCGTATAGGGTTGTAGGTCATAGCTCGGCGTATTTTCCAGTTTCCATTTTGCGCTGATTTACTTATTTTCTATAGAAACTAAATTGATGTGCTCCATAATTATTATTGTGTACCCAGTTTTTCAAAGGATTTGCGAATATACCTTCAAAAACCGATGTTTTCAAGAACGATTTCGATAAAATTTCATATGTTAGGCAATACTAGCAATGAAAACGTACCCAATTGAATGCTTTAATATGCGAGCAGTTTATTTTACCGAATACAAATGCATTCATTTCCAAGCATCTTTTATTTTTCTGTTTTGTGGACTTATATTGGATCTTTGTCAATTTTTACTTTCAAAGGCTGTGTTTGTTTTTTTGATGCACATTATGTGTTTTATTGAACACGACACAGCTTGGAATCTAGTTATCCTGGAAATTCTATGATTGCCATCACAACAAACAGAGAATAAAAACAAACCATCTGTATATAGAGTTAATTACTGATTTTTTTTGATTGCATTCATTATAATTTATAATTATTGCGCAGATACAAAAAAATCCGCTTAAATGCTTTATTGGATATAGGAGGTTCCTAACCTATAATTATTATATATTTATTTCAAACTTCTGTCTGGAAAGTTTAAAGTATATGTTTTTCTATTTAACGGGTTTTGTAAGAAAACAGCTTCTACCCATATGAATAGTTTTGATAAAATTTTTTTTTGCGTGAGACAAGGTTAACGTTTAAATAAGACTGCAAGCAAAATGTTAGAATAAACGCGTTTCCCCGAACTGTCCAAGTATTGTCTTCGACAGCTTACAGTTTTTGGTGGTTTTCCACCGGCTTAAGACAGCTTAATCAACTGTTAACCTACACTGTGTACCAACTACATACATCTCTTGAAAACACTTTCTAACGACTAAAATGTTTCACCACTACGCCAAGTGTACGGAAACGCATTGAGCCTCAAACTATTTAAACATCAGCAACAGTTCATACGAGTGAACATCGTTTGAATAGTTTTTGGCATTGATGAAGAAACCAATGTTAATGTTACCAGAGGCATATTGATATAAGCAAACTTTACCTCTGATTTTACTTCATACCAACTCTTTCCCATTGCAATCCATATCGTTAATAAGCAAACATAGGTTAGGTTAGATTATGAGATCGTCACAAAAGACTAGGCACCATCGCCACCCTCAGGAAACCATTACGGTTGCAAACCTTAACCAATTCCCCCAGATATTCATTTTCCTATACAGAATTTAAGGTTAGTCTCAATATTGTTTGAGGAACCCACTCCTCTAAGTACCAGCCCATGTGCTTCTTTCTACTACGAGCATTTGCTTGACATTCACATAGAGGGTGAAGATGTCACTTGCATAGGTCCTCACATCAGTACCTGCATGCATCCGTATTAGCCAAACCTAGTCTCATAGCTTGCTCCCACAGAAGGCAGTTGCCAGAGAGTATTTCTTTCGTGAACCTGCAATTTTTTCTACTGACGTTGATTAATTCTTTAGATTTTCTCCGATTTAGATAAAATGGGCCACAGTGCCTTTGAAACCCTTTGTCCTTCTAGTTGTGACCATCTTGTGGCTTTATTGAAGGGTTTTTCAAAAACAGTCCTTCCAGCCACAGCTTACCCTCAATCATTGGATCAAGTGGGAGCTCCGCTCCTTCCTTATCCAAACAATAAAAGTAAAACAAAATAAACATGTCAGCAACGAACTGCTTTCAAAATATTTAACATCCACCAGTTATAACAAAGTGATTCAACGAAATATCTTGGGCTTTAATTTTGTAGATATTTGGCCTGTGCTTTTACTTTTAAATCCTACGAATTTTTACTAAATCCTACGAATATTTACTAATTCTTACGATTTTTTACTCATTGCCGTTCCCTAACTCGAAAAAATTCGTAAAAGAGAGCGGCTTCGAGAGAGCAAAATATTACCCCTGGCCCTGCACTGAGAACAGTGTTGTTAGGACTCTCTCTTCATTTATCCCACGAAACGTAGTCATTTTTCCCATTTTTTCCCATTTCACAGTACTGAAATTCCCTTAAAAATCCCTTGATACTTTTTTTGAAAAAAATTATAATTTTTGAAGTGAAATTAGTATTACACGGAAAACAAATTATGTTTAATTAAACTTTAGTATTAAAATAGCAGATTTTTAACATTACTATGACTATTTTTGGTATTAGGAAATTTTCATGAAAGACACTTTACATAAACAATTTTTTGTAGACACTTTTTCGTGGTAAAATGTGAATGCTTCGATGAAATTGCTGCAAAAGTTTATAGTTTGAATGTTTTTTGTTAGAATCCTAAAAATCCCACGATTTCGTGCTGTTTCCCTTTATCCCACGGAAAGCATTTTAGACATCGAAAATACCACAAAAAGGGATAAATCCCACGATATTACAACACTGACTGAGAATCTTACGAATTTTTACTCAACAAGAAGTAAGAAGTGGTAAAGCTGTCAGTCACCTAACAATTAACATCTGATTTGAGGTTTGTTATCCCATTTGGCATTTATGCGTGCAATTGTTTAAATAATATTGCATGTTCTCCTCAAGATTATTTTCGATTTCGTAGTAGCAACGAAATTCTTCCAGCGTCGCTTTTTCCTCTTCTTGAATGCTTGTAGTTTAATCAGTACAAACTCTAAAAAGAAGTTCGATTATTTCCGAATCAATTTCATAGCTAAACTTGTTAGTACCACTTTTTGGAATTTTTGAAATGAGTATCCGCCATTTTTCATAGATTACTACAAAAGCGTTCCCTAACCTTTTCGTAAGTGTCTCTCTCTGTGAGAGAATCTATCCTCACCACTGCCATTTTGACAGTCTTTTCCATTCTTACTGCAAAAGTAAAAGAACAAACCTATTGGTAGGGAAGGAAAGCCCTTTAAACTAATTGGTGGACAGATGACAGTAACATGCACCGGAACCAAAATGTTTTCCATTTAAAACAGATGTATATTTATAAAACGATAGAAATTGGCGTAAATAAAATAGAGGAAGCCTGCAAACAGAATTTTAAACTTATTCGATTGACAAGCTCTTAATTTATGTACATAAATAAAACTCTATTATTTTAAAATTCCTGTTATCGAGATTATAAGATATAAAAGCTAGCTGCAGTTGCCTTTAAATGAATTCAAAGCACACCCGCAACTATAGATAGAATGTCTACTCATATTTTATAAGCCATCTATGCCCGTTCCTATCAATTCTAGCACTCATACACAAATTTATCATTGCACATCCAAAGCGGAAGTAAACATTTCCAAACACTCTCATGCAATTATAAACACAAGGCCTAAGCAAGCTGTGCCACAGCAGCTTGCTTGCAGCTTGCCTGTGTTTTGTCACGTACGCTGTATGTATACCACCTCCTTAAATGACGCATCTCTTTGTGGGTTTCCTCTTTATTTTCAGATTCGCTAACCTCCCAGCAGATCACTTGACTGAACAGCATCTATCACCACCGCCAGCTAAGTTTTGGAGCATGATGGCATACAATAATGCCAAGCTGTGTAACGTGCTCTTTGCCATGCACTTGGCCGAGGTAAGTCTTCCTCTAGTTTCTAGTAGAAATAAATATCTCAATAAATTCGAAAATACTTTTATTGATTGGATGGTTCTTCATAATAGAAATGGAAAAATCGTGGAATATCTGTGTTCGCCCTGCACCCCGGTAATATGGTGTCGACAAAGATCAGCCGCAATTGGTGGTTTTATCGCTTGCTGTTTGCCATCGTCAGACCCTTCACGAAATCATTGGTTTGTTGCGGATAGCCATCTCGAAGGACTTTAGTAATTTGTTTTCTTTTTCGCAAATCTTGAAATATTTTTAGCAACAAGCCGCAGCGACTTCAGTCTACTGTGCAACGGCCACTGAACTGACCGGACTTACGGGATTATATTTCAATAATTGCTACTTTTGTGAACCTAGTAAGTTGGCACAGAACAACAATTTGGCCAAGCAATTGTGGCAGTTGAGCGAAAATATGGTTAAAGAGATTTCCATGGGACAGTATTAGGTGCTAGGTGAGCTAAGGTTTTGTTTTTATTGCTGCTTAACTTACATGACTTGTTTTATTTATTTTTAATATCGGTTTACTTTCAATAAACAACTTTTACAACTAAAATGTATAGTGTTTGGTTTTTTCTCCACTATTCCAAATTTCAAATTGCCACAATTTAGCAGAGGGTTGTTTACTTTTGCGTCATTATCAAAAATAGTAGGTATAGTTACTTACGTAAAAAGTTCACCCAAAATTTGCAGGAAGACGGGGAAGTTTAAAACCACTACAACTTTAATAAAGCCTATAATATTTCTTTGGAGGAAAAGTTCAGGCGTAGCCGAAAAAGTACGGGTGCATGCAATTACTTAATTAATTATTTTTTTTTAATTATTGCGTTATTTAATAAATTCAAAATTTGGCTCCTTTCATCCACTTTGCTGTAAAGTTGATTGTATTATTTTTTTTAATTGCAAAAGCAACTGCCGAAGCAGTATTCGACCATTCTGGAGTCTTATATAACAGATCGATTCTTCAGAATTAAGCAAGATACAGAGTGTTCAACATTAAGAGAGATTAAAGATGGTGTACCGCAAGCAACCGCAAGGCAGTGTGCTAGGTCCAGCTTTATACCTACTCTTCACTAGTGATTTGCCTGAAAGTGTAGAAACCACCATAGCTACTTTTGCAGATGACACAGCCGTCCTTGCTGTGGGAGCAACTGTCGAAATAGCAACAAAAAAGCTTCAGACGGCAATAAACAATATTTCAGAATGGACTAAGAAATGACATATTAGATTAAATGACCTTAAGTCAGTCCATATTAATTTTACGTATAAAAACGTACCACACATTCCAGTCTACATTAACAACAATGTAGTCGAATTTCTAACACAGCTAAATATCTAGGCATGACTCTAGACCGCTAAACTGCGTTGGAAAGCGCACGTTAAGAAAAAAAAGATGAGTGCGATACAGTAAAATGTATTGGCTTATTGGGAGATACTCATCCCTGTCCAACTACAATAAGTTATTGCTACACAAGCAAGTTCTAAAACCAGTATGGACCTACGGGCTCCAATTGTTTGCATGTAGTTACATACCAAACAAACTTACAAAAAATTCAGGTTTTTCAAAATAAAATACTAAGGAACATAGTTAATGCACCTTGGTACATACGCAATGCCGATCTGCATAGGGATCTAAATGTTGAAATGGTTGAAGATGAGGTTAAGAAGGTTGCTCGGAGGCATAGAAATCGGCTTCTCAACCACGTAAACACAGAAATAACAGAACTTTTAAATAATGACAATGTAATCAGGAGACTGAGACGGATTAAACCTCTTGATCTGTAAGATTTAGCTAGGGCTAAGAAATTAGGTATTAATTTCAAACAAAACAAGTTTAAAAATCCGACAAACGGCGGATTTATCTCTTAAAATTCATTAAATTATTCAAAATATAATTTGCTGATTAGTCGTACGACTAGGTGCAATCTTTTTCGGGATGGCTTATGTCAGTCCCCCGGGAGTTTTTTTAGATGAGTTAAAGTCCATCACTATTGCAGAAGCATCCCTCGCGTATAGCTCTGCAATGTCTTTCGATGATTTTTTACTTCCAGCGAATTCCCAACACAAAAAAAAAAAAAAAAAAATTATGGGTCATAAATAAACAATAATATACACGAGTTAGGATTTTTGTGGGTGCCAACTACTTTTTACTTTTTTAAACAGAATATCGTCGGTTGCCAGGTAAAACTCACTAAATGACAATTCTTTTAAAATATCCCGGACACTTCTGTCTTGTTGAGAATTGGGCTGGAAGTGCACTTTCCTTTTTAATAAACCATAGGAAACGTAAAAAGAACACTTCTAGGCTCGCTCTTTTGTTAGAAAGGGCAGTTTTTTTCCTTAATCGAAAACGCCATAGGTACATTTCAAACTAAAAAAACCTGAAAAACCGCACTTGACATAATCTGAAAATCTTATACTCATATTTCGATTAATGGACTTGGTCCTTAGGTTCGGTTAGGTTAGGTTAGGTTCAGTGGGGCTGTGAAAACGTCACAAAAGACCAGACACCATAGCGGGCTCATCGCCATCCCCAGGCAACCGTTACGGTTAAAAACCCAAACCAAATCGCCCAAACAACCAATTTCCCTACAGAATTTAATAATTGTGTGAGGAACCAACCTCCTCTAAGTGATTAAAGAAGTAGGTACCTACCTGCCAAGGTGCTTCCTTCTGCTCCGAGCGATTGCTTGACACTCACATAGAATGTGAGAGATGTCTTCCGTAACTTGTAGGTCCTCACAGTACCTGCATATATCCGTGTTAGCTAAGCCCAGTCTCATGGGATGCTTCCTTAGAAGGCAATGCCCAGAGAGTATTCCTACCGTTAATCTTAACTGTTCTACTGATGTTGATTAATTCTTCAGACTTTTTCCCGTTTAAAATGGGCCACAGTGCCTTTGAGACCCTGTGACCTTCTAGCTGTGGCCATCTTGGGGCTGCTAAATGGGAAGTTTTTTTTTCGAACAGCCCTTCAAGCCACGGCCAAAGGTGGTCTTATACCCTCAATCATGGTATTAATTATTAAGTGGGACCTCCACTCCTTTCTTCTTCCTTGGCCAGAGCGTCAGCCTTTCCATTAAATTTAATATCGCAATCTGACTCTGACACGGTTCTGCGAACATAATTGCCTTGAGCATTGTGCGGCATTTCCTGACTAGTTCAGAATTAGTGGTAGGTGACTCTAGATCTTTAAGCGCAGCCTGACTATCAATGTGGAAGAAGAACCTCCGCAGCTTTACATAAGTTCGGCAAGAATCTCTGCCTGGAACACACTGGGCCTTACTAATAATCATTTTTAACCTTCACACTAAATATTTCCTAGGAAATTTTCGCCATTGTGAGCTCGAAAAATTTAGCCTGGACACTAAAAATGATTATTAGTACCGCGGACTGCATGTGTCCGGAAGTCTCAGGGCCTTACCAATAAACGTTTTTAGTTTCCACCCTAAATTTAAGAAATTCACAGTGGCTATATTTTCCATACAAATTTCGCAATTGCGATTTCCGCAAATTTAAATTCGACACTAAAATTTGTTATTAGTACGGCAGTTAGAGTTTTTCTTGCGATAGATTATTGAAAAATATACTACTAGGTGGTTAGTGATTTTTACCTGTCAACTGATGATTTGCTCTCCGAAACATTATATTTAAGGAAATTTATTGAGTAAACTGCGGATACATAACGACAGTTACAGTGAGATGCGGGTTATTTCGAGACAGAAATCCTCCTCTGTCCGTATGGGGATTGTCCGAGACGATGAATGAGATTTGACACCCTTCTGATCGATTAGATCCTAGCCGAAATACTTTATTGAGGGCAAAATATGAAAGGGAATATTTTAATATGCCTCCCTTCTGCTTGCATTTTGCGCCATGGAACGGAGTTTGAACAGATTTGGATGAGATTTACAAAATGTTAGAAAGTGTTACAGTACGTCTGTTCCCAAGGTTTATGGTTGAGAGAAAACATTATGTTAACTTCATTTTCGGCTTTAATAATCTAGGTATTTGAACCCTCATTCTATGTAGGTAAATACTCTGCAAGAGATAATTTTGTACGGAAAATGGCATCACTGTGATTCGTAAAAACCTGTACATTTAAAATAACGCAAGAAGTTCATAATGATTAATGACTATTTTATCAGACAGTTCGTCTGGGGTTCGTGAGACGTGGCTAAGTGGAGAAAATCTCTTGGTTTGTATGAATTATGTTTCCGGAGGTCGAACCAGAAACCCACTGCTACCGCATAATTATTGTTATTTCGTTAATTTATGCAGGTATACATTTTTGTTTTTTCCAATGGACAAGAGATTCAATTTAACAAATTGTAAAGTAGTGTTTGTAATACTCATTCATTTCGTTCTGATCACCTACTTGGTCTTTTTTTTTTTTGACAGGCTCTCCTTTAACATACATTTTCCTCGCACACCAGCGGAATACAAACCTACTTACCTATTAGCGAGCCAGAAAGTTGCACGCACTGTCTTTGATTAATCAATTTAGTTAGTTACGTACGTTCCGTTTATGGTGTACATTTCTGTATCCAGACACTATACATCAATCATAAACGGTAAGTATTTTGTAACCTATTTTCGTAAACAAGCCAAAAAAGAAACGAAACATGATCACTCACAACAGTAGGTGACTATCTGCATGGTATTGCTGTCCGTATTTAGCGATAAAATGTTGGTAGGTTGATAGTATTATGAGGGTTGAGGAAAGTATTTTTCACAGCTGCATATCTTCCAATTGTTGAACAATTTCCCGAGCAGTGTTTGTTTTACAATAATAAGAAATTCGAGTTTTGGATAAATTCCTTTCAATCTCGCTAGTATCTACTCGTATTTAGATCAATCCCGGAAGCGTAGCTAAAACTTTTCGGAGTAGGTACAATTATTAAAAAGCCGGAGACAAAGAAATTTCTTTTCATCACACTCTAGTTTTATTCTAAACGAAATTATCAAATAAATGAATTGCTTGGAAAGCAGTCTTTAAATTATAAGTTTTTCCTCGCAAATTTAAAATTCTACAATATATAGCATCTAATATCCTTATTCTAGGTAGGAAGTGAAACAGGTATCACAACATATGCACTGTGTACTCTTGACTAGAAATCCGACACCCGGCCTTTTCGCTCCCAATCACCATATCGTGTGGGTTCCGGTCCAGCAGGTCCACCAATTTCGCCAGTATAGGGGTTAATGTTGTTTGGCCATGGCTTAAGTGGTTCTTTCTCCTGTTGCGGGTGTTTGCCGGTGATTTCATCCAATCGACCAATAGGTGTTTTCTCACGCATTTTCTTTTGGAATTCAGCTAAACGGGCGCTCACTGTGGGCTTGTCTGCATTTGGTCCAGATGAAATTGTTGAGTAACAAGTTACTGCTTGGATGACAAGGAGAATGAGGTTAGAAAAGTTGCATTTAGACAGACACATACAGAAATTTCATCACATCACTACTAGATTCGATGAGGTTTACCTTTTTTGGCAATTTGTGTTATAAGTTCACACTGGGTTTTTGTGCAACGGACAATTATCGAAGTCATTTTGATTTGAAAATTAAATTTGTTGAAAATAAAATAAGCTCCTTCTAGTTGGAAGTCTCTGAACTGAATGATGTGTTGTTTACGTTCGCAGTTCGTTTATATACTTGGCGCACCCAACTCAAGTTCCAAGCTATCAAACAACAGCTGTGTGTATACCCAAGCCCCGCACGTGAATTGTAGACGTCCTTAAATGCACGTAGCAAACAAGTCACTTTTTCTTAATCACAAAGAAGAACGCGTATGGGAGCGAACCACACTGCAAAATTGGGTTGACATCGATTTTTATGACGATGCTTCAAATGTCACGTTTCATATCAGAAACTTTTACCGAGAACAGCTGGATTCGAGCTTTCAATAATCTGACGTTTAGTCAAGGCAAGCAGCATTGCTCTTTTTAACATCTAGTTCGTTTCTAACCTACTACAGATGGCGATGAGACTAAAGCCAATTTCAGAACCCGAGCTAGTTTCGAAAATGGTGTCATCGCAACTCATACCCCGACGACTCATACCCCGCACCTAGCGCCATCTACATCTTAACTCTACAACTGGACATTTACCTTCTTACTACTCACCCTTATAGTTCGAGTTGTAATCTATTACATTTAATGTCAGAAATAAGTGTTACCATACACAAATTAATTTGTGTTCGAAGGTTGGTGGTGGCTTTTGTAAACCATTTTGTGAAATGGAGTAGGCAGTTTATATTCACTTATGAATACGGATACACTTGTATGGATGAATATTTTTGCGAATGTTTGTCTTTTATTTTTTCAGATTCTATAAAGTTTAAATAATAAGTTTTTTGAGAAAAGAAATTGACTTTTAGCTTCAGAGAATTTGAGAAAATAAAAGTTAAAAATTCGCGCGAATTTTTTACTTTTATTTTCTCAAATTCTCTGAAGCTAAAAGTCAATTTCTTTTCTCAAAAAAATTTTTTTTAAGTTCATAGAAATTAATTAATACTAATAACCGTCTTGGAATCGTATAACTCCATTTCATTTACAACACACATAAAACATTTCCCACCCTTATACCTTCTACTCAACATTACATAAAATGTACCTACCTTTTTCCCCCATATACATATTTCCAAATTCCACAAACATAATTAAAGAAACTTTAACCAAGCACTCAACATAATTCTCGATTGATTTGGTAACACCATATTCTAAAGGTGAGTGATGAGATTATTGGTTGTTAGTTGTAAAGTTGCGATGTAGATGGCGCTGGGTGGCAAATTTGGCAGGGGATGAATCGTCTGGGTATGAGTTGCACCCGACCCTTCGAAAATGTGTTCGTCGACTCGCTCCGAGATAAGAACCATTTCGAGATTTCTGTCTAGCATTTACCAATCACTCTTGAATAACTGATGAATGATGGTGGGGTACTGCAATATCTAGCTAATTTCAGAGCTATGTAGTTTTTGCGTGTGTCGAGCGAAAGATGTCGCTGACCACGGCAGCGGTAGTGTAGGTGCTGAAAGAAGTACATACACAAACATTTTAAAACATTTAAAAATGAAATAAGCGCAATGGAATGCACCAATAATGACAGTTGTTTACTTATGTACACCCTTAGGAGTTGTTTAGTATATCTTATCCTTATCTTATCTATAATGAAAGCCAATGAGAGCAAAGGATCGGTCGACAGTTTGCCACAAAAATGAGACCTGTATGCTATGTCAAAAGATAGCATCCCAGGTCGTAAACAAAAAATTGCACCATTTCAAATAATCGACAAAACACAATCCATTACCCTTCGCATGCGAACTGGATTTATGCGCGTTTTTGAGCAGAGTAGTTCTGAATTTCCTGTATCGGGTTAAATAAAACTACTTATTCACAACAAAACAGCATAATTTCTTTATGACACATTCTAACTTCGTTAGTACAATATATTTTTATCGTTTAAGATTGCTTACAGCAACACTGGCAAAACTAAATACAATATTCGTGTATGTGACGCAATAAATGAAAATTCCAACAACTAGCGGTAAAAAAGCCTTTAAACACTCGCAACTAACAATAAACTTAAAGCATATTCTGGATCGCTTCGAACAATGGTAAATCCTGACGCTTCCGTCTACGTTCGCATTTTGGGCAAGGTTCCACCTCGTTCAGGCATCCAGCGTGAAATACCGCCCCGCATGGTTCGCACTGAAAACGTTTCAAATTTAAAGATACTTTTTACTAAGCAGTAAACGACAGCAACTCACTCGGAAAGTGGTGTCTATGTGAAACGGATACAGGACCTTGGGACTATTGCAAATTTCACATATGAAACCTTTAACGCTGCACAGCGCGCAGTTGGTGACATGCTGTTCACCTGAGTTGACCGCCTTCTGCAACTGTTGCGCCAGGGTTCCTCGTTGAATCATATTCAAATCGGCTATCGAGTACTGGTGAATGTGTTCGAATAGGTATTCCTTCATAAACACCAGACGTTGAAGTTCCTCAATGCTTGAGGGGCAACATGTGTAAAGATACGCCCGAACAAAGTTGAGGCGAATGCGAAGCGATTGTAGCTCTGCCATTTGTTCAGATGCATGGTAGATATCCGGATTGAGAAGCTTAAAATGATTGGGCTGTAGTTTTTTCTGTGAAAAGTAAGAGGCAAAGCGCAGTCACCTTCAAATCAATAAACGGTTGGTACTGAAACTCAGCTAGAAATGCAGCAGCTCTCTTCGACACAGAATATTTTCGAAAATCCCAATTGTAAATAATCCTAGCTGGAATTGATACTTGCTCCACGTCCATGCAGGCTTCACAGTAGTAGTGACCACTGAACGAACAGACTCTATAAGAAATAAAAGGAAGACTGAGGACGAAGAAGGAATTGCAAAACAAAATGTTCCACAGACACTCCATTTGTATTCGGAGGTCTTAGACGTGCACTATTCAGCACACCGACACATGTTTTAATACTGCAAAAGTTTGAAACTCGAACGTGGTCACACTGTTTTAGCACACAGAACAACCAATCCGACGAACTTTTAGTGCTACTATCACAGCCTAGTCCGAGTCGAAGTAAAGACAAATATGTAAAACTTACTGTGCTGTCGAAAATCCGATTCCCAGGGGATGTGCACAAGACTTGCATAGAAATCCCTGAGCATCTAGCCCAGGCTCTCGCGCAATTTTACACAAGGTCTCGACCATTTCTTGCAGCTCATCGATGCCGAATTTCTCCGAAACTGAATGTGGTACAATTTCAAAATCCAGATTGCTCTAAAACCCGAAACACAAAATAATTAACACTTCTTAATAAAACCCTGTCGATCTTACATTAGAGGTCCTATCAGCATTGCTATCCTCCTCTGTGTGGCTACCTGCACCGGCTGTGTTATTCGCAACTCCATGTAATCCAACGAATTTCTCCCAAACGTCGGTCCAATCCGATGGCCTGTTATCTTCGTGTTTCTTCAGCAAAGCATTATAGCTACACCGATCAACCGGCGATCGCATGGAGCTCACCGAACTGGCATTACTAACCGAGCGTACAAAGTTAGCCCTTTCCGAGGTGGGTGTATTGTTGTTTGTCAGATTGTCATCGGCCAACTCAGACGACCAAGAGGTATGCATCAGATTTGTCAACGAATTTCCATGAGATGGTCTTTCTCCGGGATTCTTATCCGTGAGAATCTCCTTATTACTTTCGACTTGGGTCTCTTTGGTATTCGAGCGGGAGTCTTTTCTATGGCTGGGTTTGGCCGGATGTTGTTCACCAGCATCCGCCTCCAAAGATTCTCCTTCTTCCACAATTTTTTCCATCTCATCAACCTTCTGCAGGAAAATTTCCAAATTCTCCCGGTGAGTTAGATCTTCGCACGCAAAGTTCGATGTCCGACTGAAGGGCGAGTTGGAAATGGACTCGGAAAATAGTTCGTTGGTTTGTAGCGGTCGTGGCGTAGGAATAGCAACGACCTCGGTGATAGAACTTGCAACATCAACACCACTGCTTATCTGGAGCAATAAAGGATGATTAAGTTTTAGACATAAAATTGTACTTCACGCTTACCGGACAGGATTTAAGCGGTGGCGTCCACACACCGGCCAGCTGTAATGAATAGTTGGGCCATTGATTGAGAAGGCTAGAGTTGACGGGTAGATTAATTTGAACACACGACTCGATACCCTCCAATATTTTTGAAGCCATTTCCATTGTATCTGCGTCTTTAAGGAATGCAAACTTTTTGTAGTACGGATTGAGAGCTGAGCCGTTCTTCCGAATGTTGTTGAGATACGAGGAGAAGAGGGATTCGTTCAGACTCAGGCGCACCCAAGACCGACAGCATCCAATTTCACAGGTAATTTGGCTATGCGTGTTAACCTGAAATACAACAAGGATTCAGCCATATTGAAGCACCCGTTGTCAAGTCAAGATGACAAATAACACATGTAAACAATTAATTCCAACACTCCTTCCAAGAGAAGCATGCTAATTTAGTGGATCCGGAAATGCAAATTAGGCCTAAGGGTCAAACATATATAGGGTAGAATTTCAGCCCAATCCCTGGCTACAATAAAAACTACACAAGTGAACCATCAATGTCATTTGATGAGAAATTCTACCACGCAGGATTAGTTTCAGTTTGTCAGTATACCAAGCCAACTTGAACTTACCTGTTCAATAACTTGCTTATGCATGAAAACCAATATTGGTGACCAAAAGCTCGGTTCAGGTCGACGGTCCACATCGCCTGATATCACATTGATTGTTTGCCACAAAAATGAATCCTTTAGTCCATGCAAAAAAATGGCCTCCAAGGTCGTACACAAGGAATTTGTAGCATCATTGAGTTCCAAATAATCTGCTTAGGAAAATATTCTTGATAGTAATATACAGTTATGGTAGACAGGTAATATATTCCATTACCCTTTCCATGCTCCTTGAACTCAAATTGGATTTCCCTTGCATTTTCGCTGAGAGTATTGATTAGTGTTTCCTTGACAATGTTTTCACGTTTCGTGGAAAAGCTTGACCGGAATAGAGAGCTCATTGCACTTACAACTGCAACAACCACTCAAGAAGTACAACAGCAAAATATAAGAACACTATCTGCACTTATCAGAGGTTGTAACAATAAAAATATGAAAAATATATTGCGATACGCCTTGCGAAAAAAATCAACAGAGAACATCAACAAAACAGAAATATGACAAGTGGAAACCAGCTGATTGAATATTCTGCCACCTAGTGTATTTGGTACGAAACTATCAGAGTATCGGTACAGGCACAGTGGCGTCCTGTGAATTGTTTCATTGTTTTTGCAAAACAGCCCAAACAATTTTCCAAATTGGGGGTTTTGGTTTAGTGGTCGCAGTGGCTTAGTGGTTAGTGTGTTGGACTACCTACTAAGCGAGGGGTCCAGGTTCGAATCCCGCAAAAACCCAAATTCCAACTCAGGGTTTTTTTCACTGCGCCACCTCTCGCGAACGTCTGACAAACATCCGAGAGTATAACTGTCATGAAAGAGCTTCTCAATCGGTCCGTTTGGAATCGGCATAAAATTGTAGATCCCTTCCATTCGTTCCAAAAATTAAAAAAACTCACACAAAACGAATGGTTGCGAGAAGCTTAGGCCCTGGGTCCCTACAGACCTGTTGCGCCAACTATTATTATTATTATTATTATTATTATTAGTTGTTGTCATTCTTAAAAGCACTTACATTCGTAAATCCAAAGCAAATCTAAGACAAAATCCAGATTCGTAAAAATGATCTGAAATCGGGAAAATATGTTTTTTTTTTCGAACGAATCGAACATAAAATGTGGGCTGGAGCAAAAACAGTCGAATAACACCTAAGAAGGTTACGATTTATATATAAGCCGTGTTTTTTTGAGCTTCGATCTCAGCAAATTAAACTAAAGTAGGATTTTCAGCACGCAATTACAACAACTATTGCGAGTCTCAAAGTGCTAAGTCAAGCGTAGTAGCTGATAGTAGCTGATCAACATTCAACATCTCACGTACTCTGCTCCTTACACGATGTTTGCGACTAATCCCACAGTTTATCGCTATAGCAAATCATAAATTTCAATTATTGTTTAAACTTTTTCGCCTTCAGCTCTATTGAGCTCTAGACACTTCCATTAGTACAAAAGTGGATTTTATTTAAACTTCAAAAAAATACCTAAAATTTGAAATTTATATTTGTGGATCGTGGGAATCTTAACTGTCACCGTAAACTTCAGCCCATTTTTTTTTAAATGTATATAAACACTAATTGCTAATTAAGAATAAACTACTCATAATAAATAAAATATAACAAATAAAGCTTCGATAAATGAATTTCATTCCGAAGAAGGTTTCCTTTGGCAAACAAAAGAATGTCAAGATTAATATAACGAAGAAAACCTGCAGCGTCCCGCAATGCAAATCTTTCAGAAAACCAGGAATATCCTTGCACAGAATCCCACCGCAGGTTTTGAACAACAAAAAAGAGCTCTTGAGGTGGAAAATGGTGTTAAGAATCAAAAAGCCGTTTGCTAAAAATTTTGCCATATGCAGCCAACATTTCAACAAAGATAAAATTCTTCGTCCTATTCCCAGGGGACAAAGAGTTAAGCCGAAGCTCCTGGGCTCAGCGTTTCCAACACAATATTTGCCACAACAGTTCACAGCGAAGAGACTGTGCAGCGAAAAGATAAAGACAAGATACAGAAGGTTGAGGCAAAAAAACGCTCGTCTTAGAAATTGGTATAAACGTTTTATTGAACCTAGCATTGAGTATTTCATAACGAATACATTTATCTTTTCTTAGCCAATCCGTTAATTCATCAGAATCCGGACAGTTGATAATTGATTTTGACGATTCATACTCCGCAGAGGTGCCAACTCAAAGTACATCGAGGATTCAGGCCTGTCATCAGATATGCACTAAAGGTACCCAAGTGAATGAGGAAGAGCTACGTTTTCACTCTCTACCTATAAATTTGAAGACGGATGCCGATCTGAATACCATGACGGGAATTCCAACAAAGAAGATACTTAACAAAATGGTACAATGCTGTCAAATAATTCGACCATCGGAAAAAGCAAGCCTGCAAGAATACAAAATTGTTCTGATTATGTTTAGAATCAAACATGGCTTATCTTTTCCCCTAACTGCACTTTTGTTCAATCTGCCGGAAAAGACAGCCCGAAATTATTTTGTAGACTGTGTACAATTGGTATCGAAAGCGCTAAAATATTCTATACATTGGCAAGCTAAAGAGGAAAACCAGTCAAGCCTGCCTAAATGCTTCCGAAAATTTCCGAATACAGCCACAGTACTTGGCTGCATAGACATGAAAACGCCTGTGGAGTGCCAGATCTGTCCTCCGCTTACCTGTACGCATTTTGAGGAAGCACACAATACTCAGCTCTTAGTTGGAACTTCGCCGACAGGTCTTATAAACTTCAAAAGCACTGTGTTTGCTGGGCAAAAATCAACCTATATATGCGACCTATTGCACAACCTGAAATCAGGAGACGCAATAATCGTAGACAGTGGCTTCACGGATGCGAGTGCATTTTCTGCAGCAGGGGTCGAAGTAATTCGTCCACAAATCATAAAAAGTCAGCGGGGGTCATCTTGTGTTGAGAAAAATAGACTTATAGCCGCGGCCAGATTTGGCGTCAGAAAAAGAATATCACAAATAAAATCCTTTAAAGCATTGTCAGAAAGAGTGTCGTCTTCAAATCTTCCTTATTTAGACCATATAATAACCGTTGTATGCGCCATTGCCAATTTAAGTTTACCTATGCTAAGTCATGACAAATATTCTTAACTCTGTATTTAAAGAGAATTAAAAGAGTTCACAACATTTTTCTGTGCCATTTTTAACGAACACTGTAACACTTATGTCGTTTTCCATTGGGCAAAAAGAAGCGTCCGGGAGAGTCCGGAATCGAAAAAATCACTTCTGAAACCGTTCCATTGGCACAAAAAATACTCTTCTGGTGATTCTGAGGAGAGAATTTCGCTTCTGGATTTGAAGTCAGAATCCACTCAAGAAGCACTCACACAACTGTAGTTTGTGTATTTTATACAAGTCAACTGACGGCTGCCGTAGATTATTTTTTGGCATTTCACCAATACTCTTGTGGATTCAATCAGAATCAGTTTTCTTGTTCCATTGGACTACAGAATGAGTGGATCCCCGAGTGAAACCAATGGAAAACGACATTACTGGGCTTAGATGAATGGTTAGAAGAGAACAAATTAATAATATAGTTGTAAGTAGACTTCAACAGGTACCCTCCTTTGTATTTTTTCTTTATGTGCGTCAACCTGAGCTATTTAATAGAACAGCTCAACTAAGTGGCCAGAAATATTATTGCATAATAGGATGCCCAACATTCAGTAGCTCGGCGAGCTGCATGGAGCAGACCACCACTAATATTATCATACCTGTAACCTGTAAGCAAGATCGGGGCTCTCCGCTGTCTGCTCTTGAGTGTAACAGGGTGGGAACATGCAAAATTGTATGCGCCACATTTTCGACAAAATCTTTGAGCGTTTTTCGATGAGTTTCTTGAAGCGTTTTTTTTTTGACTTGTCTTGCAATTTGTTTGAACGAGCTTTTCGCCCCCGTTTTATCAGCACTTTTTGACGTGCTTTTTCTGACATGTCTTTCCATTCGTCTTTCAACAGTTGTTGTTAAACGTTTTTTGTGTTGAAGATCATTCTATATTATATCTGGTAATGACATCAAGAGTATGTCAAATCAATGAAATACACTGCCCGACAACCGATTAGCGCCCCCTCTAATCTTTCAGTGTAAAGTCAAATAACTCGGAACTCTGAATATGTATCATGATCAATTTTTGTTTTCTCATTTTACTCCATTTTCTCTCATTCTAAAATTAACCTTGAGTTCTGGAAGTGAACCGTTATTTTGTTTTGCAATTTTCTTTGAAGTGTGACAAAAATGCATGCATTTTTTTTGCGACAGCCGATTAGCGCCTCTACGGTAAAGTATTCAATTTTAAGTGCAGAAATTCTTTTTTGTCTGATTAAAGTTTAAATAAGTTTAATTTTACCAATTTAAAGTAAAATAAAGTGAATATGGGAAGAGGAAAAGCTTTGAGTGAGCCCGAAAAGGCTAAAGTAAAGGCTTATAGTGAGTGCGGCCAGTCAGTCCATCAAATTTCAAAAAAAACTAACCGCAACCGTAAAGTTATTTCCTCGTTCTTACGTAATGAGCAAAACTACGGAAATAATATGAAGGGACGGCCATCTTCTGTGATTACGGCAGCGGACAAGCGAAAAATTTTGAGGCACGCGTCCAATTCGCACGACTCTGCCGCCAAAATTAAAGAAAAAACAAGTGTTAAAGCATGCGTGCGGACTGTGCAAAGAGTAATTTCGAATGCTCAACACTTAAAACGTCTAAAAATAAAAAAAAAACCGCCACTCAACCAACTTCGAAAGACGCAACGGCTTGATTTCTGCACAGAGAATATGACCTGGACCAAGGAATGGCAGCGCGTAGTATTTTCGGACGATGGCTATGCTTACTACTTTCATGATATTCGAAAGGAAGAGCATAGTTTGGATCGACTGCATAGCCATGCTGGTGGTGTCATGGTATGGGGAGCTATTACATACTATGGCACTATTGAACTGCAGTTTGTTTCACGTTGTATGAATGCCAAAGCATACATTGAATTGTTGAAAACGGCTTTCCCTGCTATCAAGGATATGTTTGGGCCCTTGGAATGGAAGTTCCAGCAGGATAACGCCCCTATCCACACAGCTAGACTCGTAAAGTCTTGGATTGAGCGCCAAAACGTGCCTTTACTTTCCTGGCCGCCATACTCGCCTGATCTAAACATTATAGAAAACGTTTGGGGATGGCTAGCTCGCAAAGTATACGAGTCTGGAAGGCAATACCCAACTGAAGCTGAACTCATCGAAGGAATAAAAAGTGCCTGGGGGACTATTTCCCTCGACTACCTAAAAAAATTATATGACTCCTTACCCAACAGGATGTACGAGGTCATAGTTAGCCGTGGTGGCACAACTCATTATTAATTATTTTATAAAATTTTATAAATAAGTTACAAATTTATTTAATTAAAATAAAAATATTATTTCGAAGCGTTCTGTGCCTATTTTCTTATGTTATTCGTTTTTTTCCAGAGGGGGTTCTATTCAAATGTCCGAAAAAAAAGACGGATTTTTCATGTAATTTCGTTAAATTTTTTTTAAAATGGTATTGATTGAGTTTTTAAGGTAACTATCATTTATTTTCGCGTATAATTTTATAAACTTTCATTGGCAAAACAATTTATTTCAAATGTTTTATTCGATTGGCTGATATTCAGCTCCAAAGACAAGAGGCATGGGGGCGCTAATCGGTTGTCGGGCAGTGTATGTAATTCTACTGGCAACTCTGCTTTTATTTTTGTGTTCTTTTTTTCCTTCTTCTTTTATCACTTATGAAACAAAATGGCTGCTTTTATTGCGTTCTAAAATTTATTCAAGAAAGGTTCACCGTTTTTTAATTAACAATATTTTGACGTGTTTTTAATGAGTTAATTTAAGCCGTTTAATTCGTGTTTTTTGACCGGTCTGTGACTACTGCAATAATTCTGTTCGGATTTTGTTGCAGGACCTCGGTTGAAGCGGTTTTGGTGGCCTAGATTCCAACGATCCTCGGCACTTGAACTTTGCTTAATAGGTTGGAGTAATCAAACGAATATTCATTTGAAGTTTAATTGTAAGTAAAAAGTAACACTAGTAGTACAAACTTGACCCCAATCAATATCCAAATAATTTGTACAATTAGGCTTGGCTGTGCCTTGACATCTTCTTTCTTTCCTGTTGCTGCTGAAATTTGAATAAAAAACAACCAGTTTTAAACATATGTTAAATATATATATATGTATATATATTCGCTTTTATTTTCTGCATTCGTTTTTAATATACAACTTACAAATAAACTTATATTCGAAATATTATTAATACGTTCATAATTTGTTAATAACCAATATTTGTTGCTTAAATATTTTCCTTTTCCTTCTATTTTGTTTGTCTTTATATGTATATGTTTGTAATAATGTCTCTTTTTATGCTTGAATTTTCTTTTAGTATAAAAATGAAGGGGATCTATTTGGTAATTTTATTATTTAAAATATGTTATTTTTCTTTTTTTTTTCCAAGAAGTAATTCTCTTAATTATTTATGCGCTTTACTCTTCTTTACATAAATATTCACACTTCGATTTGCACCGTTCGTAGTACCAGTTACTTACTAACAATCTCTTAATATCTCTCTCGTTTCTTTTTTCACTTTTTTTTTATTTTCTTTAACTATATAATATGTTATTTATATAAATAAATAATTTAAATATCTGTTTATACGCTTGCATTTTTTTTTTTGTTAAATACTCTTATTACACTACGCATTCTTTTACGTTAATCATTATATATTTTAGATTTAAATATTCTGCGTTTATTTATTTTATGAAAATGTTTACATTACCCCATAATATATATATGTATGCACTTCATACCTGCGCTTTGTATTAAATCTATGTAGAATTCATTATAATTTTCTTGTTAGAAATCGCACTATTTTTTTGTTGTTTACCGAAATATAATGAATGTATGAAAACAATTTGTTTTTTAGTTTTAACTATTTTTTTTGTGAACGAAGTTTGAAGATTTTTCGAATATATATTCTCTTGCGTATTATTATGATTTTTTTTTAAATAAGAAAAGCAATAAATTTGACGTTTCTTCTTGAATTAGTATTTTAAGAAATATTTTAATAAAAGAAATAAAATATTTTTACACGATAAAAATTGTTTTGCGTACATGCTAACTTTAATGTAAATGGTAATCGAATTGTTATACGTATTTCGAATAAAACGCTTTTACCTTCTAAGAATAGTAAAATCAAAATAGAACCGACGTGGCAGTGTAGCTTTTTGGGAACGAATATTTCTGTGAAAAAAAAAACTGATCGATTATGAAGAATAGACTGAAAAACTACGTGAAAGGCAAATGACCAGTGCGAAAAAGGTTTTAACGCACGCTATTCATAAATTTCAAGTGAAATGACATCAAAATGATACGCACCAACTACAGAGATTTCGCATATGAAATCTTGTCCTGTTTCCCTAACCCCTAAGCCAATATGTTGGATTTCCTATCGCGACACCAAAAAGAACAACAAAAGTACGGGAACGATCACATGTAAACGGACATGAGAGTAAATAGCGATTTTGAAGAAAATATGTCTGTTTTAGTTTCAAACTCCAACACTAGGTGAATTTCTATATGAATTTCTTGATTTTTCTAAACACATTCATTCAAACTTTCTCTAGATGTTCGCTTTTTAATCTTCCGGGTGGGTGTGGCAAGTCGCCGTTTCATCGACATTCGAGTCATTCGTAACAAATGAAAAGCCAACCGTCAGACTTAGGCCCATTTTATTTTATTTTATTTTTGTATGGAAAACTCCCCAAGTTGTGTTCAACTTCGAGTGAAGGAAATGGGCCATAAATAACTAACATTTTAAGCGGTTTAGAAATAATAGGAGTGTTTTATTCAAAATTTATATCTGAGCAAAGGAAAGTAAAGAAGAATCTTCCGCAGCAGTTATATTTTGTAACCTTTTTGGGGATGTGTCATGTGTCCACAATAGGTCTGTTCCTTTACTTTTAAATCTTACGAATTTTTACGAATTCTTACGAATTTTTACTCATTGCCGTTCCTTAACTCGAAAAATTCGTAAAAGAGAGCGTCGTCCAGAGAGCAAGATATATTCTTGGTCTAAGAAATTTGAAGGGCTGTCAGTCACCAACCAATTAACAGCTGATTTGAAATTTCTTGTCATATTTGACATTCGATTGAATTCGTTTTGATTTCTTGCGTTATATTAAAATGGTATCAAATGGATTCTGACAGTAGTGATGAGGTTTTTTCTTACTGTGGTTGTCAGGAATTCATCATTAGATATCTTAGCTTCTGTGCCATCACTGGCTATATACCTGTGTTAACCAAAAACAAAAACGGGAAACCAAAAATTTGCATGACGAAATAAATTTATTGTAGTCAGTTACAATTTGACAGGTGGTAATAGGCCACCTGTCAGGTCGTATAACCAACAAAGAAACTTTCGCACTTAAATTTTTGCTCTCTTCTTGAGACGTTTGCGGAAGGTAGGATCTGACTTGTTAATATATTGTTGATTGCTATACCGAAATGACTACAAGTACAATTTACTCAAAAGTCAGAAAACATTGACGCAGCGTAGTTGATAATGTAAGTTGGTGATTTATGTTACAGCGAATTCGAATTTAGCACTTTACTCGTTTTAATTATAAATACATTTTAAGAAATTTGATTACAGGAAAACCGCGTAAAATTTTGCGTTAGTAATTTCAATTAAAACAAAACAAACCAATCATAACCGGAGGTATTTCATGAAAGAGGTACATTATGTTTTCGTTTCGTTATACGTTATGTTATTTCCAATGTATTAAAAATGTTTTCTCTGTTTTCTTTTTTAACATGTTCTGCTTTTCTTATTTATTTTGTAAGTATATAATATATATATTTTTTTCGTTTTTATAATTTATTCTGAGAGTTGCATATTATTTTGTTGATGTTTTGTTTTCTTATTGCAGCAAAACAGGTACCCTTAAGGCATGATGGCATTTTTCAACGACAAAATTTTACAAATATACGTTTCTGTTTTTATTTGTATGGGGAAAATGTAAATGGGTTTGTTTGGTAATTTTGCTTTGTTTAATTTACAAAAGCTGTTTTTTTTGTTTGTTTAATGTAAGTTATATATTATTCAAGTTTTACGTATTTGGAAAGTGATAGTTTTTTTTGTTTGCTTTGTAACTGAAAGGTGTTATGTACATTATATTGTTTAATTTATTTTTTATTTAAGAAACCAAAATGCAAACCATAAACATTGTTTGTTATGTATTTTCATCTTTAGGTAGGTTGACTTAAATTAGGTACTTACTACAAATAAACGGGTTTTGAACAAGGTACTCAGAAACTGACCAAACTTAAACAATTTCAATATCTAGGCGCCATTTGTCATTTAATTTATATGAAAGGCTAAATAACTATGTACATTTTATGGTTAGAAACAAATTATTTACTTTTCGCTTTTTAAAATTAAAAATAATTAAAAAAAAGTTAGGAAATGGTTACATTTTCTTTTTGTTGGTAATTTGTACATAACTAAATATTTAGATAATTTTTTTTTTAATTAATTTTTTAAAGAAATAAATCAGTCATTTTCTTATTGAAATATTATCGGTTTTTGAAGACTACAAAATTTAAAAAAATTCTATTATTATTTATTTAGTACCTCATTAGTTGTTATATCCGTTAACAAATTTAATTTTATTCTTTTCATTTTCAAAAATTCAAAAAGGCACCATGTTATATAAAGAAAATAAGAGAAATTATGAAATGAGATAAATACGTTTTTAAACACCAAATAAAGTACCGTCTTGGAAAGAATGACTTTCAGAGGGATTCGCACTTTTTTTCTGAACAAACGCAAATGAAAATCGTATTCTTTTGGAAGTAAATAAATTAGTTTAGTGGCTGAGCTGGGAGAAATGTCAAAGCGGATGGAAACTTTAGCACGTAAAGTGTGGTAGCTGGTAGTGAATTTGATGAAGGGTAAGAGATTATGGCTGCAGCATGAAAAACGTCGAACATAGTTGAGTCGGATTTTTTAAGGGGAAGTGCAAAGTCATCGTTTTACTTCAAATTATAGGTCGTATTACGGTCCATGACCAGCCGTTTGTAATGGTACCTACTCGAAACTCTTACAGGGAGCCGTGGTTGGAGTTTGTTTAAAAATATTTGAATTTTTATTGATATTGATCGATGATAACTTCAACACTTTTTTTTAAGTTGAAGTTTTTGGGATAAAAATTCAATCCAACAAATAATCTACTTGGCTAAAGACGACTAGAGTTTTGAATGTGACCATTACCATTGGAGTAAGCAGCAGATTTTATAATTCATATTTGGGACTGTTCACAGTTGCAAATCTGAACCAAAAGTTCATGCCTATGAGCTCTCGGCAAGACAAAACCACTACCATTTTTATCCTTTAAATCTGAGACTTTCTGCAGCGCGGCACCCGACAAAACTAAAAATATATACACCACATAGAAATGTTATATCCATCAAACAGTGCGAATACAATTCAAATTAATTAGTCTATTACTTAATTCGGTTAATGTGTGTCTTGTTTAATGAGTTATCAAATCTGTCTTCGATTTTGTTGGGAGTTTAAAAATTTAATTTGTACATTGCGTTTGAGTATGTGAATATTTTCTTCTTTTTTTTTCTGGGATATTTTTTATATAAAATTTATTTTCTCATAACAATTTTATTGTGTTCTTACTTTTTATATTTGTAACTATTTTCTCAAGTTTATTTTTATATATATTTTTGTTTTTAAATATTTAATTTGCTTATTTTGTTTGTTTCAATGAGGTAGTATCATTTGGACTATTTACATAAAAAGGTAATGAAACAGGTATTTCTTTTAGAAAATGTATGTGTGTGTTTTTTTATGTATGCATATAAGTGAGAACCAAAATCATAAGTCTACTCCGAATTAATAGAATAGCCATTAATTTTGTTGTTTTGTTTTTTCTTTTTTATAATGTGGGTCAAAAATTGAAGAGTATTTTTATTATACCTATTTAGTACATTGTGCTTCAATAACTTGTTGAATTTTCATTTATCTTTCTTTCCAATACATCATATTTTGTTCTTTATTTACAATTAAAAGTTTACATGTTATTACACTACTTTAGTCTTAGTTATAATAAAAAAAAAAAAAAAAAAACCGTCTTAAAGTGTGTAATCTTTATGTTCTATCAATAAATTATTTTTCCAAGCAAAGCAATTTTTTTTTATATTTATATACTCGTATCTACTAATATTTTGAGAATGTAAAAAAGTTATTTGTTTTTTTTTTTATTTAGTTGTATCGTACTTTTTTTCAAACACATATACAGTTCGTTTTAAATGCAAATTTGCCTTCTAATATACATATATAAGAGTTATACATTACTTAAGGTTTGCAAAAAACAAAAAGATTTATAATAAAGTTTAAAGTCTTGTAATTTTATCCTGCATAATAATGTACAAAACCAAATCGAATACTCGTACACCTATAAAATTGTCAATTTAATTAAGGGAGGGTCTCATACTTTTTTATTTTATTCGTAAATCTTTACATTGCCGCTTAAGCAATTCACAGCCAAATCATCTATCTAGTCTGTCAGTCAAACACGGATAGCAAAGAACCATTGTATGTGAAGATTTCATTTACAATGATTCTGTTCATTCTCATTCATTCTATTACATATTTTCTATAATAAATTGAAAATTGGAAACACAAAAAGGACAATCTTGTGAAACCAAACAGGTGAAAAAGACTGCTTAATACGACGTATTTTGGAAAATATCCCTTCAACTTTTGAGAAATGGTTAAAATTTACTTAAAATTGTACGTTTTCCTTGGCTACATAAAAATAAAGGACGTTCTTTACCATCACGCGTTATTAGACATCTAACTACATATTCGTGTCATATATTTTTAGACACATCAATCCGGTATTATGAAATAAGCTCGAGGAAAGAATATCACAACAAAAATTAAATAAACAAAACATGATCTCATTACGAACTTCGGATTCTTGGTTAATTTTCGTTTATTTGAATCTTTTAATTTGAAATGAGTTTAATCTCCTGACTTGTTTTATATATGTATTAACATTTTCTTAATACCCGCACTGTGAAAACAACACCGGACTGTAAAAATAGTCACACGAGCTTCTTCCTTTATTTCTATCGCGATCTCGCCACAGTGACATGGTGACAGCCATGTGCTAGCCGTTGCAAGCCCCAACGATCCAACTAGGGGCGGTCGTAAATAACGGACGTTTCGGTACAACATGAACAGCGAGCTCATGCACTATCCGGACTATTCTTGAGCGAGCAACTAACTCGAATCTTTGGGCGGAGTTGGAAGGTTTCTAGTGATGATCAGCAGCTGAACCTAGCAGTAACAGATATGATGCTAGGTATGCATTATTTAGCATTGTGGGACCTTTACACATTTAAAACAAATTTATAAAAGAAACTACTTTATAGAAGACAGAGAAGTGGATTCTTGTAACACCAATAAAAGTACTTAGAAGGCTATTTGACTAAAAATTGTTTGAACTTAACCTAACAAAAAATAAAGACGTTTGCTTCTCGAAACTTTTTTAAGGGCGAGTACAACAGTAAAGAAAGTAGTGGTTCGCTAAACAAAATACCTACCTAGCCACGTTGTTGAAGGACTGTCATTGATTTTCTTTACAAAAGCAGGAAGTACTGCCATTAAATAATAATATGGGCACCTGCCTTAGTTGCAGTCGATGTCTAATGCCCCTATTACGGATGACAACTACAACTAAAACTAGGTTGTCTTTCTCTAAGTCTAAGAAGAACAGAACATGAAATGTAAACTGTTTTTAGCGCCATTTGGCGAGGGGGGATAAGCCAAAACTTAAATCAAATTAAAAGTCGAGACAAACTTAACTTTTCTAAAATTGGTGCTTAGAACAGATGTCTAATATCAGAGCTTCTCCACCACTACACAAAAAGCACCATAACAATTCTGCACGATAAGTCTTACAGTCATGAAACCTTGGAAGAGAAATTTGAATATGACTGCTTCTAATGCTGCTCATGCCTTTTAGGAAGCAATAAAGTCCTTTGTCGGATTGAAATAAAGTATGTCCTTCTACTTCGGCAAAGAAGAAAGAAACTTCTATTTAAGGTACCTATCTTTAAAGGACATATTGTGGAAATAAAAAGCTTCCGATATATAAAGTCATTAAGGACTGAAAAGAGTGTGCTATCGTCACCGTAGACATCCAGAAATAGATTAAAAGTCCAGAATGGTGTTACTTCCCTTCATAACCAACAAACTTCTCTCTTTTTCCTGTAGTTTTAGTATTCACGTCTATCACAGAATCCGTCGTATTCGGAATTTTGCTACGAACCTCGAAAGAACTATCATAGAATCCGACGTAAAGTAAATGTTTGCTGGAATTTCGAAATTCATATCCATCAATTTCCGCTACGACTAAATTCGTAGCAAAATTCCAAATACGACGGATTTTGTGATAGCCCAGATTACTTTTGAATAAAAGGAGCAACGCTATGTTCTAAGAATGCTAAAAATATTGCCGTTTGATGTATCTCTTGACTAATTAAAATAATCTGTTATGCAGCGGTGAATCCAGAGTCTCCTTACTAGGTATATCGTCTGTCTATGGAATGAGTAGAGGATAAAATTAGCCTCTTCATTCACTTGTTACGATCCCAAATACGCCATCAATTTTCTTCCACCAGGTATATAAAAGCATGCGATGAACATTTAGACAATATCCCCAGCATTAATAAACAAATGTACACAAGTAAGTTAGCTAATAGACGTCATTTTGCATACAAAATTTGACGTAACTACCGAGTAACCACGTGGTAACATTTACCCAAAGTATATTAATACGGGGGTATATGTGTAGCAATAAAAGAACGAATATTTATTTTCCAGGCCGAGCAGGAGTTACTAAACAGTTTGTGACTTCAATTTTTAATTAGTCCACCTAGAAATATGTAGGTAGCTCCGTTTTACATTTTCGCTTCATGCAAATCCGGCGCAATAAAATTAATTATGACCTTAACTAAAATATGTGGCAAAACATTCACCACCCACTCATAATGCGTATAAATGTAGGTGTAACAATAAAACCGCAAACATAACTCATCGAAAAAGCAACACAAATTGAATTCAACCAAAAGCTAGATCCGAATCGAAACTAAAACAAAGGAAAAGAAAAACACAAAAGTATTATAATTTTTTTTTTTAATATTTATTTTTTTAAGAAAAAAATAATCTTTATTTACTAAATAAAATTCTCTTTAATACAAGAACAAATAATTCTTAACTAGTAGAAGTTTTTTTCGTCTCTTTCTTTTTTCTTTTCACCTTAACTTATATATATTTATATATAACTGTTTGTTTTTTTTTTATAAAAAATTAAAGTAAAGAAAAACGATAATAAAAAAACGAGTTCTCGCAAAAAAATGTTCTGTTTTTTAGTGTTTTTTTTTTTCTTTTTGATTTTAAATACATACAAAAAAATAATTATAATGAAAATAAAAATAATAATTTATTTTGATTGCACAGAACAAAAATATCATTTCCTCGGAAACGAAATGATGTTTTTATTAAAACTATCTTCTTTTTTTTTTTAAATATATATGTATAATGTATATATTTTTCTTTTGTATTTCAAAAAAAAGAGTTTATGTTTTTTTTCATGTAATTTATTTTTTCTACGAATTATCTAACGTTTACATGCTTCTTTTTCTTTTGCTGTGTATATACTAAAAAAAAGTTAAATAATAAGGCCCATTTTGTGTTCGTAAATATTTAAATGGTATTAATTTCTATACAATAAAAAAGGAGTACAACTTAACAAAAATAATTGCATGAGAGTTCTTTTTTTTTTTTTGTCTGATCTTATACGAAGAAGATGTATAACAAATATGTAAAGTCTTTACAATAAGGTGTGTGTGTGTGTGTGTGTTTTAAGAGAAATATACAACAAAATAAAATTTATGCAATATTCTTTGAGCTGGAAAGTTTAAAAATAAATAAAATAAAAAGAAAGGTAAATAAGGCAGAAAATTACATCTAAAGGGGGTAGGGGAAACAATTTCACTAAAAAGAAGGTACACAATATTACCGCTTAAGAAATAATTTCAGACTAAGAAAAATTTAAACTATTCGTTTTAAAAACAACAAAAAAAAAACCTATATTCACATGTAAATTTTTGTTACCATACTACGTCCAAAAAGGGAAATTTTTCAACAAAAAAAGTTATCAATGTTTCGCAATAAATTGAAGTAAACATCAACGGAAATAAAAAAAAAATAAAAAATAAGAAATAAAATAAATTTGGCTTGCACACGACCCAACAAAATTTTGAATTTATTCCTTCAAAACAGTAGTTACCACAATAAAATCAAAAAACAACACATTTGAAAGTCCTAAAAAACAACAATACTCTCATTTACAGAAAAAAAGAAAGAAAATAAAAATAATTTGGATGGGGTTTCTTGTAAATTTCGTTCTCAAATTTTAATCAGTCAGATAGTCTTTAATGGAAAAAATGAAAATGCAAAAGCGTAAGCGCAGCTGATTCTCCCTCTATCTCCTGTGGAAGGATGTGGGGAAAATATGAGGTAATATAACTTATAGATGCGACTGAGGGAGTTTTCAACAACAATTTTTATTAATTTTTTGAAGAAACTAAGTTGTTTGCGAGGAGGGGAGCGTCGACGACACACTTTCCGACCTTGAACAGGTGCAATAAGTTAATGTTTCAGCTTTGTACAGATTGTTACAAAACTACGTATGGATCTGGTGTCGGAATAACCAAGCAATACGTCACGAAGTACATAAATTGATTTAAATGTAAAACAAAGACGAACTTCGTCAGCAAACGGGTTGTTAGGAACTTGTGCGGTAGTTCGGATGTGCCCAATGGAAAGTAAAATTCCTGCAATCACTCAACCAATTTCTTGTAAGCGAACAACCAGCGAAACACATACACATAAATAGGTCCTATTGTGCAAACAGTACCTCGTTTAAAAAAATCGGCTAATATTGTTAACAAATTTTAAAATTTTCTAATGTAAATGAGCACATTCGGTAACTGTTTTGTCTTTCTGTGTGAGAAAAATACTTGAGAGTGGTCCCGAAGCATTGAAATCAGGCGGCAGTATTAAAGTCGACAAAATGTAGGCTTAGCTGAAAGGAATTAAAATATTTAAGACAGTTTGGACACTTTAAAGAAATGAACACAATTAAAACAAAATTCGCCGTAGGGGAAGCTTGAGTCAGAGAAATCGGTAAATCAACTTATATTGCACGCCCTCTTAGTAGGTAGTTTCAAGGCCTTAAAGTGTGTGTCATACGTCAAAAAGCAAACATTCTTTGCGTTAAATATTACTAAAAATCAATGTAACCCATTTGTAGCCTTCTTTCAATTCTTTTCGCTCATCAAACAAACAAAAAGAGAAATACATCAATCGATACACAAAAGTTAACAAGATCTACTAACAACAAATCCCTTCCTTCTTACTCCCTCCGCTTTTGTTTTTTAGCTTTTTTTTTAGACTATAATAATTAATTGTGTTTTTATTGAATATAGTATCAATTACTTCTTTTTTTTTGCTTATGACATAAAACATAATCATATCATTTCTCTTTCTATATCATGTGTTATTCTTCTCTTTTTTTTCATGCTTTTTTACAAACCTATTTATATAATATATAATCATTTTTTTGTTTTGTTTTCTTTAATAAACATTGTATAACGTAGGTAATAATGCAGTTTTTAATATATAATTTTTAATTTTATTTATAAAAAAACAATCTTTTCTCTCATTCTCTTAAAAATTACTGAATATATATAATTCTTTCTTCCTTTCACACGATCTCACTCACTTTTCTATATTTTCTTTTATCTTACAAGGTTATATAAATATGTATATTATACAAACGATCCATGCTCACTATCTAACGCCCTCTCAAACTATCTCTAGCTCTCTTCATGATGCTCATACTTTTGTCGAAATTAGAAATTTTCAATATGCTTTTTAAATAATTTTCCAATGCCATTCTCTTATGGTTTGTATTTACATTTAAAAAAAAAATATATATATGTATATAGGAAATGAAATGTAGACATGTACATATAATCTTTCACTTTTGTTCTGTTTTGTCACTGTCCCTACGCAATTATACATATTTTAAATTGTTCTTGTAATGGTATGTGTCAGTATAAAGTGTCAATCAAATAGAAAACTTAACAAAGAAAATAAATCAACATAATTTAAACTGTGTGTGTGTGTGTGTGTGTTTATGTCAAGTGTGTGTGTAATTGGTTACCTTCTACAGCTAGAGTTACAAAAAGTAAATCGTAAAAATTTAAAATTAATTAATTAGTAAACTAAATTATTTTATATACAAATAATTTTTTGTATATAAAGCCCTGCACAACTAAACGAACGAATTATTGTATTTGATTGGTGTATTCATGCATGCATGTGTGTTTTTATGTGTGTGAGAGAGTGGTATTTCAATAAAATGTATGCTGTCCGAGGGAGGGAGTAGGAGATGACGAGATGGAGATGGACGACGATAACGACAATGACTTGAACTAATCCTGCTATGCTACAGTACTGTGTTCCCCAATACCTCCAATTCCTCCTCCACCTCCCAATAATCCGCTACCACTTAGACTGCTACCACTTAGCCCGCTACCACTTAGCCCGTTTCCACTTAGTCCGCTTGGTAGGCCGGTAACACCAATCATTAAATCATCTGTACTCGTACTACTGCCACCATTCTCCAGTGGGGTACCGGCAGCTGCCGCCGCTGCTGCTGCGGCCGCAGCCTGTGCCGCTTGTGTTGCTTGTATATGCGATTGCACCGATGGTGGTATCGCATGCACGTCCCAGATCTCTTCGAGGAATTTCGGTAGCTTGCGATTCTTCAGCTTTAGCGAGAAACACATTTCGGCATTTTGATTGCCCAGCGTTCGCAGTTCTGTGAGAATGGAGAGAAGTTTTGCGAAAAACACCAAACACTTGGGATCGCCTCTATGCCGATTGAGGATGTAGATTCGTAACGTATCGATGTAGTAACTTTGTATCTGTTCGACTAGTTCGGCTTCTTCGAGACCGGGACGATCCGAAAAGATCACAATGGCAGTGAGCAGGGCATACTCGACATTATCGACTGTCATCGAGTACATTTGTCGACAGAAATGCAATAAATCTTCGATATTATCAGCCATGCCGGCCATTTTGTATGAATCACGGGTATATGAACGATTGTTGGCGAAGAAAATTGAATCGGATTGCGCATCGTAGCGTCGTGCCATACGCAACATCATAACCTCACTTGAACATGCCTGAAAAGAGGAAAGCAAATTGATTTTAGAAAATTTTAGAAATTTTGTCTACTAGGTTGGTCGAAATGGGGCTCAGTATGTGGGGAATGCGTCTACGAGGTGACCTGCAACAGTCCTTGGTCTGATGCACTTGCATTGTAGACAAATCTGGTCGTTTAAGTTTTGTATTTGGTTTCATATTATGAATCGAAAGTGTAGTTGTAATTAACTAGTTGTTTATAAGGAATATAATGAATGTGGAGCAACTGACTTAAACTGCTTTCATCTGCGTTTTCGGATGCTACCGACCACAAGTCGATGGCTTGCAACAGTAACCGCACTTAGCCGGAGCGTTCTTCGACTTCAGCTGTAATAATGACATTATTCTGCGACATTGATTTCGGGAGCAGATATTCTGCGCATCTTAATTGGCTAGTTGAATCAATATTTCTTAAAGAATGACGCGCTTTTACAGTACCTATATGTTTTTTTCTGCTACAGTGTTCGTGAAGAACGCAGTGATGCGGATGCGGTGGAAAATTACAAAGCTGCTGAGCAAAACATCTTGGAGATGCTGCAGTGGAATGACGCACGCAATCCAAGTTTCGCTAGTCAAAAGGAAATGAATGCATCCGCAGGGCATATTTAAGCCTGCGAAGAATCAGCTACAGCTCCGCATCAAACTGTCGAATGTAAACACCTATAGGTAGTTTTTTATTTTATTTTTGCAATAATTACATAATGCTCTACACTCTATCCCACACGATACTCGTCGAAAGTTAGTCAACTCGAGCAAACGCGACAACGTTGAGCGAAACGTTTCAACTATCAGTCTTGAGTGTAATCAATTTTGACAGCGCTATGGACGGCACTCTGCTTCAAAAGTCAGTAAAAGCCACAACTCAAAAACAATGAGACAACATGCACAGTCCCGCTCGGTGAGAATACTATGTATACACCTGCCCGACCACATAACATTTCGAATCAGTTCAAATTGACAAAGTTTCATCAAAATGCAAACTATACTCACCTTCAACAGTGTTATTTGGTCCTCTTGTGGAATTTTGGTAAAAGCCGGCAGTCCCTTGGCGAATTCGACTATTAATTGTACTGTTAGGATTGTAATTTCGGTGATGTGCCTAAAGCTAACATCATGTTGGCTCTCGTTCTCATCGGGTGAACTCTGTTCGAAAAAAAAAACAAAAAAAAAAAATTAAATTCACAACACAAAACATTTCAATTTCAAACTTACAATCATTATCCGTTTGAGATCTTCTTCAGATGGTTGCTCATAACCGTCCTGATACCAAATTAATTTGTATATGACTGCTAATTGATTAAATGTTAATGGAGGTATATTTTTTGCTTGATTTTCAGCCAATAAGCTTTCAGGCAGTAGCTGTAAGAGACAAAAGGCGAAAGTTAATAATTAATTGAATGAGATTCGGTGTATGGCTATAAAGAAAACTTACTGGACATGTCGCATGCGAAGGCGCTTCACACTT
Source organism: Cheilosia vernalis (assembly GCA_949126925.1). NCBI lineage: Eukaryota > Metazoa > Arthropoda > Insecta > Diptera > Syrphidae > Cheilosia > Cheilosia vernalis. The sequence goes on from OX421362.1 coordinate 14,958,540, forward strand.
CATCAGCTCGAGTACTTCTTTCTTAATGAAATCTGTTGTACTCACTGCCGGTGATATCTGTTGTTTATCCTTTTCTTTTTGTGCTTTCTTTTCTCGTCGCTTCAAAGCACACTGATTCTCGGGTACAACACATTCGGGTCGCATGCCAACCGCAAGGCATTTTTTCAGTCTACACTCTTGACATTTACGTCGCATATACATATCCATTTCGCAGGCATGACCAAATTTACAACAATAGACGGCGTTTTTGGTAACACTGCGCCGAAAGAAACCCTTACAGCCCTCGCAGGTGAGTGCGTTGTAATGATAGCCGGACGCTCGATCGCCGCACACCAGACACAGCTCTTCTTGTAGTCGCGGCGCGGGTCCTTTTTTCCCCTTTTTCGCATCGCAGCCATCGTTTGTCGAGTAACCGTTCAGACTACTCGATGGTGATAGATCGTCGCGACCTAAATGGATGAGAAAATAAAAAATAAGTAAACGCAGTTAGTACTTGAATGGTGTCTTTAGAAATATTTAAAATGTCACGCTAAAGGTGTCTGAACACCGTAATTAATTTTAATTGTATACCAACACCCCAAAAGAATCGGATACCGATGTCAAAGCTCATAAAGTCCTTGCGCGATTTTATTCAAGGTGGGTATACAGCAAACACCGAAGTTTCGCTTTCATCAAGATACAATACACACTCTCCGTCCACCATCATTACGCATTCGTTCATCTCGAAGTAATAGCATAAATCTCCTGAATTCATTCTGTGTCCTTGGCTACACGTGCGTATGTACCCAAACTTAATGGGGTGACAAACACCTTTTTTTTTCCAAAAGAGACAAATTATTTCATTGAAGAAAGTTTAATCATCATTTATTTGCCTATTTACATGTATATTACAGAGCGTGGGCTGAAGGGATGGATTCGCCAATAAAAGCCATTGACCTAGTTTAGAGTGACGGTGTTGGTGGTGCGGGTGGCCTTGACCCCGGCGGGCCAACTTCGCAAAGAGTAAATGCCACTGATATACGAGTATATGTAGATGTCTATTCTAGGTCATTTGAGCAACATTGCTCTTGGTATGGTTACGTGACTTCAAGTTCGATTTAGGGCATCGCCAGGTATACATATTTGTCTGTGCACTTTCGGCTTATGTTTAGTGTTATGAAAGGTTGCCAAGTTGATTTTTTATTGTAATCTTGATTCAGCAAAATGCGAATACTATACTGCACTTAAGAAAGGAACGCTAAGAGCAATCACGATCATGAGTTTTGAAAGTCATTCAACGTTGTCGTTCGCGGGCTTAAATTTAGAGCTTCTTTTTGTTAACCACATTTATGTGTAAAGAAGTTCGCTGGGGGTTGCGTTTAAAAGGGGCGCTGCAGAAGTCTGCTCAAATCGTAGGTGCCTTCTAAGGTCTGGTATCGATTAGAGAAGTGTTCTAAAAGTTACTTTCAATAAAAGACGAAACCACATCTGGAGTTAGTCCACGAATGGCTTAGTGCAGACAGCAACATAACCTAAATGAGCAGTACAAAACACACTTCTGTGACTAACGCACATCAGTTAGCTTGACTTTTACAACAAACCAAATGTCTTGCTGAAGAAATTTTCTGCTCGGTTTTATTTGTTCTTTTCGCATATTTTCGTGCTTTCTCAATTTATTTCGAAGCAACAGCTCCACAACTATTGAGCTCCGACAATTGAGTTTTGAACAGGAAATATTTTAGTGGGGTTTTTCGAACATACGAGTATTTTAAGTTTTCGCATGAAGTTCGAGGTTCAAGCTCTAAGGGCGATAGCTTCTTACATTTTGTAGATTGTGGTTATCTGACTTCAGAAGTAGAAAGTTCTTTCTTTCGACTTTTCGCTCTTTAGTGCTAGTAACATTTTCTGACGCAAAAGAACAGCTAAATTTGGAGATAAAATGTCAGCTTACGAGCACGTTCTTTTGGCTACTTACGGACTCGTAAGATATATTTGTGGTGCCCTAATAACAAAATGCAGCAGCAGAGACGGATTTTAATCTCACTTACTAAAAGGCAAACACATCAAAAGCTACTGACCTCACCAGTACAGTTTCATGGTTATCAATTCAAACACAACCCTGACCTTCATACTATCACTACGTGCATTTGTATGTTCCACAACTGATACATATAGTAAACATAGTGTCAAGATTCACTTCACATATAAATGAATTCCGTTTTATCAGCCGACGACGTTCACAATGTAGTACAAAGTAATAACAGTGCAGTGTGTATGCTTGTCACTAAAGCTAGCTTAGCTCATATCGGCTTGAACTTCAAAATAAAATGATTACAAGGCGGTTTTGAAAATTTATCAAGAGATAGAGGTTTGTAGGGCATGTTTTCGGGACAGCTATCTCCGTCTTTGCTCATTTTTGATTAAACAGAAAATTTGTCCTATAAAATCTAAAAATATGTACCGCACCATAATTGATTTGGGAAAATCGAATAAAAACAAATGAACACCAACTAATCCGACTAATTATATGGGAAAGTGATGTCGTGTTGTAGCCCATCAATCTTGGGGTAGATTTTCCAAGTTTTTTCCCCAAAGAGTGCTCGTGTAAACATTTCATTGCAACTAACTGGAATAAAATGAAGAACTCTTGTAATTCTAATTAATTCAGTGGGGGTGTAATTATCGAGAGGGTGAGGGCGATCTTACAATCAATTTCACAAGATAGATTCTCATCTATTCTACTAGCTTGTCATCAATTAATGTGCAATTCCTTTGACAGTGAAAAATTACAGCTAGTAATTGGATTGTGGTAGCATGGGTTGATTAAACCAAGAAGACAACTATCAATAGTTTACTAGCCAGTACTTGCTGACAGCGAAACGGATAATTTGATTAATGCAATTCATGCGCCACTTTGCTGCCGGGCAGCTATTCTCAATAGAATATTATTTGTTTGGAATTTTAAAGGAGAATACATACTCGGATGTGTGTACCTACTCTTATTTCGTTCGATGAGTGTGTATGGCTTTTTATTGATTTCAAAAACCAAACGAATCGGTATTTTAAGTGTTCCGGCTGATTGAAATTCTAAATAAAATTCAACGATAAATTTGCATTTTTGACAATTATCGACTAGGACAAAAGGCGCTGGCTGCTGCTGCCAATACGTGTACAGTGGTATCGAAAAGTTTTGAGAAGCACAGATTTCATCGCAGATCTGTCGCATTTTGTAGAATAATTTCACTGTCAGTGGCGTTTTAAAGCTTCCACCAATATTTTGGTCTATTCGCGTACTTTCCACTAACAATCTGTCAAACATAAAAAATTGAGCGATAATCTGGCAGAGACCTGAAAAAATACCCCAAAGTACGTGGGTAGACTTAGAGCTACCTTGAGCCACTTTCATCTTTCCATACCACAAATAAATATATACCACACCTTTTGCAACATATAAAACGTTCTAGGAGAACATTCGACCATCACCGATTTTTTTTGTTTCCCAGATTTTTTTACTCTTTGCAATTGAATTTTAAGACAAATTTGGAATTTGTTTCTTGTCAAGTTTTTACATTTGACATATTTATCAGTACTAGCCCATTGAAATGCTCTGAGCTGTTTCGAGCCAAGAGAGGAACTACTCGTTACTCGTTGTTTTGCTAATTTTATATTTTTCTGTCATTTTTGATTATTGACAGATGATCTCGTTCTCTCAATTAGTCAATGAATAAGATAATTCTCAATTTGTGAACAATGTCAAACAGCTTTAGCACCACAAAATGGCCACTTAGGCACACGTTTGTCTACTTCTCTTTAAATGTCAGTTGATCCGCTACATTTAAAAACAAAAACACTGTTAAAGTGAGTTCCTTCACGAAGATATAAACCTACGAAAAATTAAACACCGAATCTGTAGTCAAAAGCCTTAGATTGTCACATATTCCAGTGACAAGCAAATCTAACCACAAACTGTTCAAGTTTTTCGAGGGTCGTAGGTATTAACGGGTGATTTTTTAAGAGGTTTAGAACTTAAAAAAAAAAAAAACACAAAAAATTCGAAAAAATGAATGAAATATTTATTTGAATCGATAGTTTGAACCTTGCAATTTAATGTTTAAAGATAATTTCATGCAAATGTTGACCGCGGCTGCGTCTCAGGTAGCCCATCCGCTGAGTCCAATTTTGGCATACTCTTTCACACATATCGGCCGGTATCTCACGAATGAATGCATGGATGTTGGCTTCCAGTGCGTCAATCGAAGCGGGCTTGTCCCTATACACATTAGCCTTGACATACCCCCACAAAAAATAATCTAATGGTGTCAAATCGCACGATCTAGGCGGCCAATTGACCGGCCCGAAACGTGAAATTAACTGTTCACCAAACTCGCCTCGCAATTGCGCCATTGTTTCGCGTGCTGTGTGCTGTGTGGCATGTGGCATGTGTTGAAACCACATATCATGCAAGTCAAGAACTTCCATTTCGGGCAAAAAAAAAGTTTGTTATCATCGCTCGGTAGCGTTCACCATTGACAGTAACGCTGCGATTCGCATCATCTTTGAAGAAATATGGCCCAATAATGCCGCCGGCCCATAAACCGCACCAAACAGTGGCTTTTTCGGGATGCATTGGTAGCTGTTGCAATGCTTCTGGCTGATCTTCACTCCAAATGCGGCAATTTTGCTTATTTACGTACCCATTCAACCAAAAATGAGCCTCATCGCTGAACACAATTTTTCGATAAAAAAGCGAAAATGAACATTTCGAACCGAGCACGAATTTTGATAGTAAAATTCAATAATTTGCAAGCGTTGTTCATTTGTAAGACGATCCATGGTTAAATTGCAAACCAAACTGAAGCTGTTTGACAGTGACACAAGGCACTAAACACACGTCAGCTGTCAAAACCAGTGTTGCCAAAACCAAACCAGCTAAAATATCACCCGTTATAAATAAAAATACAGGACAGAGCCAAGCTCAATTTAAATACAAATATAAGCCAACAACCAACAGTGAAGGATTGTCACCTATATGCCATTGAGATACCCGGGCTCATTTTCAAAGCGCTTCGTTGTATTTGGGAAACCACAAAATTTACATTATAATCGAAAACCACTTCTGCACACCACTGTTCCAAATTTGGTTGCAAAAAAAAAAAAAAATGTTTTGCATGCCACTACATCAGGGTTCTTTATTCGCTTTTCGTTTTCGTTTCACTTGTATTTATTCATCTAATTGATATGTTAGAAAAGGGCTGACGGTTTTTAGCATATGTTTCGATAAAGTCCTTGAGAAATGGTAAACTACTTCACTGAATAAAAAGAAACCCGGGCAAGCTTATGCACTCTGGGGGTAGTAACTATGTGATGGTGTTTTTAAAAACAAATTTCGACCTCATTGCGAAATTAATTTGATAAATTCAGGCTGGAAATTGGGTCGCTTTATAGAAGTGGGTGTGGTATTTTAGGCTGCAAGTACTTAACTAAGTTGTTTGGTGACGCTGCTTGGACTCCGTTTAATATAAGTATGAGGAATTTAAAAGAAAAAACTTTTTTAGAGTATAGGTACATTAAAAAAAGCTTTGAATACATTTCGTCCCATATAAGTTGAAAATGGAAGTAAATTTGTTCAATAGCTCCCTCTGTCCTATATTTGTAAAATTCGTAGGGAATTTCATTCGGCCTTGTAGCCTTTAAATCGTTTAGATGCTTTGGAGCCTCCAGTACATCTTCCAGAGACATGAATCTAACAAAAAAATGTTTAAAACTGTCCTGAAAACTTTGTTGATTGATATATATATCTAAAAGTGGGACTGCATGATATTTAAAAAACAATTGGCAAATGTAAAACAACAGAAAAAACTCATCCGCCATCACCCATCACTATATGTTTACGGAAATTGTGCAATAAATTCAAACAATACGATATTGTACTAGATTTTTCTTTGGTTCCATCTGTTATTAACAATTTTAACTATGTACCACAATTTTGATACGACATTTTATTGTAAAACATTCCGCCATAATTTGAATTTCATCTGTTTTCTTAAGCCCGTATGACACTACATTTTTTTCTGCATTTTTCCGACTTTCTGCGACTAGAGCAGTATGAAAAACAACTACGAAAATTCCCGGTAGGAGTGAGTGCGTACACACCAACCTAATTAATGCGGGATGTCAAAAAAAAAAAAAAAAATGCGTTAAAATGTAATCAATTTACAGCTTTTTTTGTTGTTGACATTTCAACGTTATTGGCATTTGCCTAACGTTGCTTTGAAGTTTGTGGTTATAAATTCGTTTGAAAATTTGTGGTTGCTTTGCAAACAATTGCTACCCCTTTCGTAATAAACATTTTGTCTCTTTTACACGAAGCTGACATTTGAAGATGATTTATGTCGTTTTCCATTGGTTTCACTCGGGGATCCACTCATTCTGTAGTCCAATGGAACAAGAAAACTGCTTCTGGTTGAATCCACAAGAGTATTGGTGAAATGCCAAAAAATAATTTACGGCATCTGTCAGTTGACTTGTATAAAATACACAAACTACACGTGTGTGAGTGCTTCTTGAGTGGATTCTGACTTCAAATCCAGAAGCGAAATTCTCTCCTCAGAATCACCAGAAGAGTATTTTTTGTGCCAATGGAACGGTTTCAGAACAGAAGTGATTTTTTCGATTCTGGACTCTCCCGGACGCTTCTTTTTGCCCAATGGAAAACGACATTGTGATAAAAATGAGAGAAAAATGTAGCGTGTACGGGATTAAGCAAATCTTCTAATACGCAATAGGTGTCTCTAGCATTCTATGGAGAAATCCAAGATGAATGACATTTTGTTACACTTTTTAACCGTTTTGAACTAAGAGCGCTAGTTATATTTCATTTCATTTCTTGAACATAGCTTGTTTGGAACTGATCTAGTAAGTATAAGTATGTCAATGAACTGAAAGAAGTATATACAAGTAATTTTCACTGCTAGATCTGGATTGGTCGTAAGTTTCCAAACTGAGCTATCACTAACTTATTGGAAACAAATCGTCGTAAGTTTCCAAACTGAGCTATCACTAACTTATTGGAAACGAGCATTCAAGATCTGCGTTTTAGAAAGACAAGAAAAAAAGGAAAAAACAATTTTTTTATGTAAAACGTTTTAAGGGCGGAACAACCCATTTCGAAGGAAAAAGCAACAATCCTCAACGTATGCTCAAAAACATTACTGCCTTTCGCATTTAATTTATATAGGCCAGTGGCTACAGCATAAAACAATAAGCATATTCCCAGCACGACAGTAAACCTAGTCCAATCTCAAAAAGCGAACAAAAACGCATTTAATATTTAATTTGTAAAAAATTCAAAAAACTCCTTTTCATGTTCCCTTGTCATTTGCGAAAAAAAAAAAAACAGGTTTAAAGCAGTATTCCCTCAACATTCAATTACCATCCATGGAAATTCTTATACCCTGACCTCACCAAACACAACCCAGGATACTTTAGCCTAGACTTGGAAAATCCAGTCACCGCAATTATATCGCTCATCACTCACATAGTCGCATCATAAAAAAAAATTAAGTCAAAAGCAGAATTCCCAGTCCTGTGGGGGAAGGCAAATTGATTGCCAACAACCAGATTTATATAATATACATGTATACATTCCATCTATTCATGTACCCAAAGCTTTTAAATATAAAGCAAAGTGCATTGTCGCACTTACACAGATCCCCAGTTTGTGCAGCAATTTTGCTTCTCCTTCTTTACTGCATTTCGTTTTCCATTTCGTTCTTGTTTCCTCTTTTTCTGGGTTTGGTTGGACGAATGGACGCTCATGATGATGGTTGGTGCTTGGTGGTGTTTACAGTACAGAAAGTCAGGTTCGTGACTGATCCACCTTGGACTATACGATGGTGTTTGTTGTTGTTAAGTTGGTCGACTGGTTTGTTGTTTTTACAATGTCCGTGAAAAAACTATTTTCAAAGAAGCATTGCCCATCGCTAGCAGCATTATTATTGTCATCATCATTACCAAGAGGAAACTATATGCAGAATATGTAGGATGGATTCTTATGGAACACAAAGAGCTGGTCAGATATTAGCAATGCAAATTAGTGAATAGATGGAAGCATGTACTGGATGAGGCGACGAGATGGGCATCCATTAGGGTTAATCAAACTTTTTCGGGGTCTTCTTGACAAATTGGGTTTGCGTCCAGAATAGAAGAGTTTTGTCGTGATTTTGTAAAGCCACGCAGCAAAGGCACTGTTGCTTCTGTTCTTTACGTGTGCCCAAGACACATTTAATGTCAAAGGGATGTCCTTGGACACCACACTATACGGGAAGGTACTTAAACTTTGAAGAAGTCAAAGCCTGATGCCTCAGCCATCTCACGAATTTTAATTCGCCGATCGTCCAATGTCATTCCATGGATTTTATCGACGATTTCTGGCTTATAAAGATCTCTTCGGGGCGTTCTGAACGTTCGGCGTCATTTGTGCCGGTACGACCACAACGGAACTCAGTAAACCACTTTTTAATCATTGAAATTAATGGTGCAGATACCCCATAGTATTTTTCTAGCCTTTCCTTGGATACGGTGATGGTTTCTTTACGTAAAAAAATTCCTAATCAGCACACGAAATTCACTTTTTTCCAATTTTATTAAAATGGTAGAGGTTTATTGCTTTAAATCTCTCAAACACAAAGTAAATGACACCGGCTACTCAAAATTTCACAGTAGTCTAATAAGAGATGACAGTTGACGATAGTAAAATAAAAATTAACAGTTACTGAGCAAAAAAATCAAAAAGTCACTGACTTATCAAACTGCACTCGTATTTTCCCGAAGGATGTGTTCATGATACTAGTTATTTGCTTCGAGTGCCAGTCGCTTTAAGTAAGCGGATACTAATTGAACTAAAAGTCGAGACATACACCTTAATAACCACTTTACAGTAATTATCAGAAATACTTGCATACTTACAGGCTGATACGGAGGAATTTATTTTGATTTCCTGATATCGATGTTTAAAAATAAAAATAATATATAACTTGTGAGAGAAGGTTTAAAATGTTAAAGCCCAATAGGATGGCTCACACTCTTTCAAAGCTCTGTTAAGCCAAGCTAGCAAATTAATGAAAAAAGTTTCATGCGATCCAGTCGTGTATATGTTCTATGAGGTTTAATATATCTTGCTCCTGTTATATAGGCAAACATTAATGTGGGTTTAAAATTATTTTCGAACGATAGGGCACCAGATATATCACTGACATTTTGCAGTACCACTGTCACAACATCTCATTTGTTAGCACTTTTCTATGTGCGACAAATGGACCAGGATACAGTATCGTCGCCCTTAAAACCTCTAACAATAGAGCAATGTGACCCCAACTCCTGATAAATTTATTCCTAATCTAAAAACAAGTCCTTCTTCATCACACATAGCAGAAATTAGCAATGCACGTTTTTCCCAAACTGAAATTCTATTCAATTCGGCTCAGTATATACGACATCCATGCGCCTAGGATATTCAATTTTGTATGTAGGGAACTAGAAAAAAAATAAATTAATATCACAGAATAAAACTGCAAGAAAAATGTGACTCCAATGATTCCATTTCATATCCATGGCACAAAGCCAGTCTCATCATGATGTTCCTAATGATGATGAAGAAAATACTACTCTAAACATGATATACAATAACACGTTGCACATAATCTTGTGCAGAGAACAAATAGGCTTTTTTTAATCGCGCTTTGTCAGTACATACATATAAATGCACATACCTTGGTCGAGGTGCAGTCGAAACAAGAGAAGCAACTGAAAAAAAAAAAACAAGAAAAACACTCTACTCCTGTATATCTACACCCTAGCGCCTAGTTGATGATACCTTTCCAGCACATAGGGCTTTGTCTTTTGTTATCGTCATCGCTGTACTTACCTATCCCACTAATATAGCATAGTATAAGTAGAAAGAACGTTGCACTAGAACCGTATTCAAAACTGAGCTAAAAATAATACTGTAGTGGTGCCGTATCCCGTGAGAGGCTTTTTGTCGTATTATACAGTGGCGTTGGGCTCTTCCATCGCATGCAGGAAGTGTATGTAAATTACATATATCTACTTCTTCTTCTTTAAATTCTTAGGCTATAATTCTGAACCAACCAGGGCCCCAACTAACAAGACTCTCTGAATAGCCTTGTCCATAGCTTATCGTATTCAGTGGCACACCCCAAGTTGGTTGAGGTCCTTTTCAACTTTTTCGCGCCACCATCATCTATACTACGTTGACAATTTATTAGCAGTTCATGATATTCACAACTGAACCACTGCGCTCACTTAGTTACCAAGGGCTTAAAAAATAAAGTTCTGCATTGAAAAATACTGGTGACGCCACTTGAAACTAGTGGCGGCACATTCATAGCTGTCTGACGTCACAATAATATTTCAGTAGTTTCCCAGATAGCTGTGCAAAATCTTTGAGAAGCAGTCAAGTTCATATCTATATAGAAACAGACAATTTTATCTGTGTAAGTGGCTCAGTGTGAATCAGCGCAATAAATTCCAAGCTTAGTCAACTGAAACAAGGTTCTGGTATCTGCTAAATTGGAAATTATAATGGCGAACAATAAAATGTAACCCAGCTTAGCACGCATAGAAATTGTACCTATATAGTAAAAAAAAAAATGGCGATGAGGATCGACTACAACTAGGTAGCTACTCGTATATTGGAAATCATTTTTTTAAATAAAACTTCAAAATTGCATTAAATTCGTTTTAGCTATTTTCCTTAAAAGTTTTGTATTTAGTTGTTAAATTCCAAAACTAAATTAACAGATGCATTATATTCGACCACTTTGTTTTTTTTTTTATAAAATAATGGATTTCCATTTATATCAATATATTATATAAAAATGGTGTAAAAAATGTATGGTAATTCATCAATTGAGCACGGCTGGGCCGATTTGGCTCAAATTTTTTTTCAGCGGTTCGTAATTATAAGGAGAAGGTCAAACCATCCGGGAAAGTCGGGAAATTGAAAAAAAACGAAACTTGATTATTTGTATGAAGCTTTGTGTGCAATTTTTACGGAATGGCTTTTCGAATGGAAAAACAGAAAATTCTTAGTGGAAAACTCCGGAAAAACGTTAAAAATTTTAATTATTTTTTTCGACGAAATTTCGTATTTTATCGCTTGATTTGATGATTTTGGACGATGTAAAGGTGGTAAGATATGATAAAAAAATAAACATCGGCTGCTGAATTCTCGAGACAACTGCTGGCGCTTAGCAATAACCATATTCCTGTTGATGTTTCGACTGGATTGATATAGTCCCTGCAAATTTTTTCGAGTTCAAAGGAGGAAGAGGAGGAAATCATCACCAAAGTAATCCCCGCCAATGCACAAAATTGTAAAAATGTCGATTGGATTAGTGAACGTGCTATAATAGCAACGAAGAATAAGGACGTCAATAGCTTAAATTGCATTATTCAAAGTCAAATCGCTGGAGAACTGCATTCGTACAAATCCGTTGACAGCGTGACCGACGAAGATGAAGCGACCAACTATCCGACGGAATTTTTTATGCTCGCCTGATGTGCCAGGAACTCCGCCGCATAGTTGACAGCTGAAGGTGGGATCGATAATAATCGTCTTGCGGAATCTAAATCATCCGAAATTGTGCAACGGTACGTGGTTGTCAACGGACGATCATCAAGTCCTTATCCCACGAATTCCGATTATTCCAACTGATATTCCATTTCAATTCGAGCGGATGCAGTTCCCCGTTCGATTGATTGACTTTTGCGATGACAATCAATACATCGCAAGGCCAATCGTTGGATGTCTCCTGGATTAATCTCGAACTTCTCTGTTTTTCGCACGGTCAGCTGTACGTTGCCTGTTCGCGTGTTGTCAAACCGTCTTCGTTCTTTGTTTTTGCGCCGGAAAACAAATCGCAAAACATTGTTTATCATATCGCTCTCTACTGATTTTGTTTCCATTCAAACAAATCACATTCAAATTTGAACTATTGTGTCTTATTATCACTCTGGAGTTTATCCGAAGGCGTTAAATTGGGGCGAGACGAAGTTCGCTGGGTCCGTTAGTGTATTATAATATAAACTGTCGCAATTCGTGTAAGAGGCCTCTACCCAGAAATCCAGCAAAAGTGCAAGAAATGACATTTTGTTTCTCTGACTGACAAATTATTACTGGAGCGATTGAATTGAAACTGAATGTGCTAATGTATAAAATATTTTTTTGAAAATATGTAATTTACAGCCCGATTCTGGAAAACCTCACAAGTCACAAAACCCTCACAAGGTGACAGGTGAGGTGAAATTGATTTTGTGAGGTTTTCGTATTCTGTCAGTACACTCACAACTTGTGAGGCTCACAAAAACAATCGAATTTGTGATCTCCTATTGAGCAGGTCACAAAATTCAAAACCAGTCATAACGGCTCACAAATGGCAATCATTATTGCATTTGATGGTAGGTTTTATATTTCCACATACTTTATGACCTTAACACCGCATTTTATGCAACATTTATAACCATTTCGGAAAAAATACATTTTATTGTATAAAAAAACTGAGGAAGGCATCGAATTTAATTTGTGACAAATGTCGTTAATTATTTTGTATCCTTCAGTTCTAAAACATATTTCACGTATTGTGGCCAAAAAAATGTTATTTTATGTATTTTTAATAACTTCGTGTGCGAGCTCGGTCTTTTGTGGAAAATTTTGTGCCAATTTGGAAGTGACCATTCTGAGGTGAATTTTTTGTGAGTTTTGTTGTGAGGGTTATCGTAGAATTCTGAAAAAGTTATCGAATCACAACAAACCTCACAAGAGCTTGTGACTTGTGAGGGCTCACAACGGCAGAATCGGGCTGTTAAGCTCGGTATTTTGTGGCGAAGACACGTAAATGTGATTGACTTTGTTGTTCTGAATATAAATTGAAACATCCGTGCATCAATATTCACATGAAAAACGTTGTTCAATATTTTAAAATATTGTTTGTTTTTAAGCACCTGTATTTTCCAAATCAGTCTAAAATTTCAAGATCTGGTCTTAACACTCTTGGTGTTTTGGATGTTACCTTTTAGCTGAGCTAGTGATCGCAGATGTATCGTACTCGGTCTTATCATGGTTTGGGCAAGAGTAAATCGTTATATGGAAATTTTCTCAAACACCTTTGGGAATTTCATTAAATAAACTAAAACTAAAACCTCCTCCGACGTTTTTGAAGAGGAAAATATGTTCTTTGCATTCAGTTTCAATTCAATCGCTTCAGTAATAGTTTATCAATGAGAGAAACAAATGCCATTTTTTTTTTGTATTTTTGCTCGATTTCTGGGTGTACAGAAGCATTAAATGCATTTTAATACGCCGGTAGCTATTATATAATCATTTATTATAGTTGGGTGCCAACAACTGTGTTTTCGTAGAGTGTCGAGCCAACTACTGTTTTTGAGAGATTTTTTATAATTTAATTCCAAATTCAAAACACATTCGGCCTTACTAATAATGATACAATTGTGTCGTCAATTAGCTGGCTGCCAGCTTTAGTAAAAATGTAAAGCATTTGTCAAACGGTAAAGCCCACTTAATTCTGCTTTGGTGGCCATTTAGACTGACTTTAAACCAAGAATCACTAAAACTATTTATGACGCCAATCCCGATGCTCGTTTTTTTAGCCTTAAATAACTAAGACTACAAGTATCTACATAAATTGTTGGTTATGTAACTGAATTTAAAAAAAAAAAAACAGTGTGACTGGGCAAATTTCGGGACACCCTTTTTATTCGATGAGGAAAATTCACCTTCCCAGAATAAATTTAGCTAAATATATTCACGCGGCAGGTATACATGAGTTGAGTGTGTGACGACGACGTGTAGTTAAGCGCATAGTACCCGTACTAGCCAAAAGAAATTATAAAAAATAAAACAGAAAAAAAACCCAAACACACAGAGAAGAACAGGGAAAAGAAAATCAGGGAAAGTCAAGTTTTTCCAACTTCAACTTGAAAACAACGTGTATACTGTATAGGTGCCTACATACGTCTCCCTCTATATCTCTCTGCACTTTTGTTTGTCCTCATCCACACGCCACACCACATCCCCATATTCATGTGAAGCTAGCCTGGTTCTCATCATAGTCATCGCACGGATGTGTGTACACAGAAATGCATTCACACAAGATTTTCAATTTTTGCTTTTTGCGTTTTCTGAAACACATTGAATTGTACTTGATATGAAAGGAGGAAAAAAAAGGTGCAAACATCAACTAGAATATACCACGAATAAAACCTGTGAATGTTCATGGTTCTCAGGCAGCTATGTGCATCTAGATGTTCGCATTCAAAGAAGATCATTATTTGTGTTTTTTGCCGTTTTTTTTACTCTAGCTTAAAGGTACAAGTTGTGGTGGAATTCTGATGACAACCTTAAAGAATGTGGCAATAGCTACGGGATAGGAGTGCGAGGATAATGTGCACTACCCTATTGCAAAAAAAGATGTGCTCATAGAAGTCATTAACGAACGGAAGAGTTTTGCAGGCGACGCAATTCTGACAACTTGACATTAGATTGCATTTTCCCATAAGAAGCGGGAACTTTTGCTATTGAGGGAACTTTAACAAAAAAAAAAAACACATTCTACTCTACTGAACTTAAGAGTTTTTGTAAAAAATTTAAGAAATGAAGGTTTTACCAAAAAAGAGCTTAGTTTTTAAAAAAATTCTTTACTCTATAAGCCGATGTACATTTATAAAACAAAATTAATACATGCATACACAATTTATTTATATAACGAACTAGATCTTCTCTTGTTTGCAGATCGGTTACTCTTTCAAGCACAAATGCCTGCCATAACTTGTGCATAAGCTAATGCACCCTACGAAAAATAGTGTCCTCTCGTGTTTCCCTGCATAGGAGTTTTTTTTTTAATATTTCATCAGACTTAAGGATAATTTTTCTGGCATCAATGGAAGATATTAAAAAAAAAGCCTACGCCACATAGAATCCTTTCCTGTATAACTGCATATTATTTTGATTCATTATGTCAGAGAGAAAGGAAAAAAAAAAAGTGAAGCGCTTGCAGCGGTAGCAACATAAAAAACATTGAGCTTCAGCATGAAACTACTCGTATTTCGTTCTTTCAGTTCAGCCAACAGAATGACACACCAAACAAAAATGCTGAATGTATCTCTCTCTCGTTGGGTGTATACTGTATATGTGTGTTTAATGGATTTGAATCCTTCCTTTTGCCTCCTAGCCCAGAGTTAAAAAAAAAAAAAAAACGGCATAGTCATACTTGTATTATATACAAAATGGAAAGAAAAAAAAATACCAAGCAAGGATTGTGAACGAATTGAAGGGCGAGGCGACGAGGTGGTGGTGCACTTGGGGCATTGTGTGTGGATATAAGGAGCTTTTTGCAATCTTTCAAGTGGATTCCTGTTATATTATGCTATATACTCGTACATGCTGCTGCTTCTGCTTCTGCTTCTTTATTTTCCTTTTATAGGATTTAAATTTTTTATTTTATTTTTTTTTGTATAGGACAGCAAACTTTCGTTAAATGCTGAATGGGTGCTTCACTCATTTCAGCCATGATAAATATGTATCAACGTAAGTATTTTGTTTGAAGGACCAAAAAAACAAAATTATCAAAGAAAACAATAGCATCTACTTATGTATTCATATATAGCATACTCATCTCCTGGTTATTAAAAATGAGACAATAAAAAAATATATAAATTGAAGATATACTCGTACTTAAAAAAAAAAACGCTGCAGAGTTCAGGGGGTTTCTAGAGGTCAGAATGCGTTATGTAGTTCAAAACAGTTTCGTTTTAAGAACTGACTTACGAATGAAGGTGCAACTGCTTTAATTTGCATTTTTGCGGACTGAATATTATGAACTTAGGCAACAACGATTATCAAAAACAAATAAAAACTGAGTTCGGAAAAAATCTATAACTAGCATTTTACATGGGGGCTAACCATTTCCATTTTTATAATTTAACAAATAAGAACTACAATTTTAAAAATCTGAGCATTTTTACACATTATAGATTTTTCTACTGTCTGTAAGGATGCAGGCAGTAAGATCAAGTAACATGTACGATTATTTAGGAAACCGATCAAAACTTCTACTAAACAACATTCTTGATTTGAAGACTGCCCGTCATTCCCCTCGCACAAATTATGTAATAATTTATTCATTTTTGACGCTTCAACAGATTTTAATGAAAGGTAGTCTTTCAAAAATCATTAAAATCGGACAACAGGAACGGTGCCTTCTTTAACTGAAGAGAGTATTTCAAATACAACTCGCAATGTACTTAACAGAGCAAGTAGTGTTCTTAGCATGCACCAAAAGTCTGGCTCTGGCTATGATCTCTTAGCTTAGATGAATCTACAGAAAAGAAAGAAAAACCTTTCCAAAGTTGCTTCTGATTTCTACCAATCGCTTATATTTAACAGATCGATCTTCTACCAACAAAGCCAATGGGCCTTAGCAATAAACATTTTTAGTTTCGACTCTAAATTTAAGTAGTTTACAGTGGCTATATTTTCCATACAAATTTCGCAATTGTGAGCTTCCGTAAATTTAAAGTCGAGACTAAAAATGTTTGTTGCTAAGGCCCAATGTTACTTATATTGATTTGAGTTATCTGTCAATCGGCCCTAGCGGGGTATCCGTCGGAACGGAAATTGCTCCGCAGTGCATACTCTGTCGGAACCGCAAATCGCCTTCGAGCTATCCATTTTCGGAAAAAAAAATAATTGAAATGTGATGACTAATTCATTTCACATCCTCGTATTGTTGGAGCTTGTTTTTTCACAAAAAAAATGTGTTGCTATATTGTTTTTTCTCTTTATTGTTCACATTTATTAAAACTTTACTGCAAATCGTAAATGAATTCCGCTACTGATTGCTGTCGGAGGATATCGCAAACAATTCGTAGGAAGCTGTCAAAAATGTCACTCAAAAGCAAACTTGATCGCACTGCAACGCAAACGCTGGTGTGCGTGACATTTGTATCCGAACAATTCTCCGAACAGTACCGAAGAATACCTCGCAGCAAAAATCATCCGAATCGTATAAAATTGGAGAATTTTCCGTTCGGACGTTTACCCCGCTAGGCCCGAATATGTTAAAACTTTGACAGGTTCGACAATAAGAAAGCCAATTTTGCAGAATAATTTACATTATTTCTCTTTGACAGTTGCTAAGATACAAGTACTGAGGTGTCCATGTAACGCTTCCACTCTCTTCAAATTTCTTCACAATTTTACCGATTGTTTGCGTAGATTATGACGGCCATAACCATCGCGTAATGCGCGAAAATGCTACGTTTGAATCCCCACTTTTGTAGTAAGTTTTAATAATTTTAACGCGTTGTTCGGTTGTAAAGCGGAACATTATATATAATGACAAACCCTCACAACTAATATTATGACACTTTCAAATGCCAGCTGAGTTTGACAGGTGTCAAATGCCAGCGCTACCAACTTGAAACCACGAAAGGCATGACCCGTATATGACCCATCCTTCTATACAATATTTAGTCGGATGAACTTTGATATTGTTGAATTTCACATATGGTTGATGATTGATCCCTGTTTTCCGACAATACACCAATTATTGCTGTGTAAGTTTGGAGCCACGATTTAAAACACAGGTTAGGTTGAGTGGGGTTGGCAGATTGTCACAAATGACCAGACCAATTTTTAAAATTAAATTTGCACATTCACCGTGCAACAGTGTAAAACACTCACCGAAATTCTTCAAGTCAGTTGTTGTCAGTTGTCAAATTGACTATCATTAGAAACAGTGTTGCCAATTTTTTTAAATTAAAAAGAGCTTGAAAAAACAAAAACAGCCTTTATAAGCAAATCTGTAATGGAGCTGAAAAAATCGACTATATTTTATGCCGGAAGTGGAAATGAGACATCCCTGCCGTCCATTCCCAAGCCGATTCAGAAGGAATCATTATCATCGGCTGCGCAATAGGTGCAAAAGTCCTTAAGGACCATTTTATTCACTCGAAGTTGAACACAACTTGGCGATTTTTATATGGGAAACTTCCCAAGTTGTGTTTAACTTCGAGTGAATAAAATGGACCTAAAACCCCCTCGTAATCATGGTTTGTAGCCGTTATTTCACTGTCTGCACAGCATACACGGTTCCGTACCCCTGAAAATGTCTCATGCATATTTCTTGCATAACTTTTTATCTCTCAGATCTCGGAACGTTGCCGATTTCATACCATCGCTCTAATTGCAGTCAAGGCAAAGGCTCACCTGTAGGTATATCAACATTAATTGCAACATTGTAAAAAATATTTTCAAAAGTGCAATGTCCTTCTTACTAAAATTAGTACACAAACCTCCCAACAAAACCCCCTCTTCCGTTTTCACAGCTCGCTGGCAATTTCTGTTTTTTTTTTTCTTGAAAACTGGCAACGTCACATTCACTCATTCCTTCGACGCATTGTTCCGAAAGACACTAAGCTGCATAAAAACAACACACAAATTGTCTCCCCTATACCGAGAATCTACACGATGCATCGAGGTACAGCGCATACACTTAATCTATGTGCATATTGACGGTGAGCTTATATATGTGTATAAGTTCGTATGCCATTGTATGGGCAAATGCTATTGTATCGCCCCGACTTTGACCGAAGTGGTTCTTCATGGGGAATGCACGCGAGTGGGTATACCGGCCGTCCCATGATCTAGCATTGCCCTGCTCTCTGGCGTTGCACGCTATGTATCTCTGAAATATATATAACCATACCCCCACAGATAATAAATACATTTATGTTCATCGCTTCGGCCGGCAGCGTGAGACTTTGGCACACATCGCATTCTCTACGTCCATGGCGGATCTCCTCGCCCATTTTATGCGAGCGATGTGTGGCATTAGATGTTGATGTTGGTTATGTGTGGCAAGGCTGTATGTCTAGAGATACTTTATGAGCCTAGGTTAGGGCTACCATGCATTTGATGGTGGTTTTTGTGCAACGCCAACGACACCATGAAAGCGATGTCGTTGTGTCGTCGCCTAGTTTTTTTTTTTTTGCTTCTTCTTTGTGTTTTTGTTGTTGTATCTCATTCTCTTGTTATTCGTGTTTTTATCATGTGAATAGTGCCGGGGCAGGCGGAGCTGGCGGATGGTTGGTTAGCTTTTCAAATGCAAGGCAACACAACAAGAACAAGAACCGCACCGACTTTTGTAGTAAGAAGAGATAAAGAACTGTGTATACAGACTCCCAAGAGCTGAGCTGAAAAACAAGTTGTCAAGTGGTGCAGCAGCGTGTAGACTGTAGAGTCAAGAGCAGTAAATCGAGATGACAGTCGTTGCAGCAGAATGGGGCAAAGAAGGAAACACCACAGCCACACCAACTAGTGTGTGTTCTAGTGCATACGTATTGTAAATGTGGATGGGGTGTGGTGGTAAACAACGTTTGCTTTCTCGCTATCGCTGCTGCGATATGGTCGAGTTCAAGGAGAGTAATAGAAAACGAAGAGGTAGATAGTGTGTAGCATGTCATGGCTGAGACGACTTTGGTTTAATTTCGCTGTAGAATGTGGCATAGAAATATCCACAACGTCCTCTCCACATGTTACTTAACTAACAGTAGAGTAAACAGATAAGTCTCACTTGAATTCAATGAGATGCAGCACTTTCCTTGACTGCTGGCTGGCGATGGGAGCCGATGAGAGAGTGAAAGAAAGTGACGGGGATTAGCCTTAGCCAACTGTGTTTATGAAGAGCGATTGCTCGTGTGACAGAAATGTGGTACAAATTTGATTTGACAGAAATAAAAATTGACAAAAGTCGCTTAAAAGATGTGTGGCAGCCGTTAACATCGATCTACAAAATTTTATGCCGAACGGCCAGATTGAGAAGCTCTCTCATGACAGTTGCCAGACGTCAGACAAAACAAATATTTTCTCCCCTTCATCAAATAAAGTAGGTAGATACGTTCAATCATCTGAAAGTAAATTTAGGTACTGTGAGCTTTCGCTATAAAATACCAATATACACACTTTAAGTAGTTGACACATGTAATCTTTCTAATCAACAGATGGCTCTGATGTCTAGATGATTTTGAAGAAACAAGCTTATTGTTTGCGAAGTTCCAACAGACTTTACAAAGAAAAGCTACGACAGCTTTCGAGACTTAGTGCATTAAATTAACAACGTGCATCTGTGAAGGGAACTTAACACTTGCTATCTTTCCAACTGTCAAAAGAGATCTTTTAGGAAAAATTCTTCGGTACAGATTTCTCATGCGTATAGGTAGTCGTATATTTAATTTTTTCCGGTTCCTCGTTTCTTGATTTTTTAGAAACTAGCATTCTTCCTCTTCTTTGGGTGTATGTATTGGATTAGTAAGAGTGCGCATGAAATATAAACACCAATACCTACAATTTTTAGAAAATGCAGATCAAGTTTATGGCCGTTCTAAACGGATACAAACGAGAGAAAAGTCCAATCCCTTCAGGTGAACGAATAAATAAATTTAAATATTTAGAATTAAGGTCGTATAAACCGGGAAATCAGCTGTTGTCTAAATGAAACAGCACGTTGTCTCATTCATATGCTTTTTGGTCAAATTAATGGTGTTCAATACCCAAAATTTGGTAGTAGGTACTATACCTACATAGATGAGGTTTAAATTATTCCGTGTTGTACTTCACGCCGATAAATTGTCAAACCAAAATACTATAGCGGAAACTTAAACGTTTTCTGAGGCTATTTTAGGTATCAACTTCGCCTATTTCTGATACACTTCTGATACAGCTTTAAAGGTAAGTATTAAGCAAGAAAAGTGTTCATAATTATTGTAAGCGACAAGGCTCAATTAAAAAAAAGAAGATCGCCATGCCGATCTTTCCCGATGTAAGTTTTGTGCTGATAACAGAACTTGGCAAAGCTTTTCATAAAGTCGAGGATGTTCTTTCGTAATAAACGCCTTTCGAAGATTTTTTTTCAAAAAGAATACCTCTTCTGTCTTAGCTATGCTTGGACACAATGGGCCCAACAGATGGTCTAAGTGAAGCTGTGGCTACCGTCACAAGAGCACCCATTTTCCTACCTACCAACCTATGTCTTATGCTGAGCTTCAGAATTTTATACAGAAACGTAAGCAGAATTATTTAAAAGCGAACTTGAGGACCGTATTCTCGTCAATGATCATCAATTGCTTCCATATTATTTCTGTAGTATGGGTGAATTTCTTTCGTTCGCACACTCAACCAATCTTGACAAATGAAGTGTCAAAAGAAAGAAATTTAAAGTATTTCCTAGAAATTCGACACATTTAACAGTTTAGTCCTTCTGAGTTGACTAGATTTGATTGGAGTAAACTGACTATTAAAAGTGAAGTGAAGTGAAGACTGTAACCTTATTGTCATTTTTGACAAAAGCTATCGTCAAAAATTAATTTTCTTTTATTAAAGTCTCAAGACAAGTCACTTTTACTTAGTCAGACAAACAATTGAAATGTCAACCTGCTAGTTCGGCTTCCCCTTCAAGACGGCAACTCAGAAAATTGTTCACGTGTCAATCGGCGTCATAAAAAATTAGTTACACTGTCGGACTAAGAACCATTCGCTTATACCTACACGTTCCAAATAAATTCATAGATAGCAGTTTAATCCTTCGAAAATATATCACCAAATGGTCTCTAGAAAACGATTTTTGTGAACGTACCCATTCAATAGCATTCGCTTACAGAAAAGAAGGAAACATTTCAATGAACTCAAAATGGCTGCTCGTTATTAACGTTCGATATAATATGCACGTTTATGCCATTCACTTCAGTGAATCAAATCCATTTTTACCTTAAAGCACCTCTCAAGCTGGTCTCAAACAAATAGGTGAAACCGTCAAAATCCTCAATTTCGCTCAGACATTTTTCAATGGCATCCTGTGAACTGAAACCTCCCCACTGTCCGCAACATATCTAGCCCCCAAGTATTGCCTAAGTGGTAACTTAGGTGCGACTCACTAGCATAAAAGAAAACCAGACCGACATGGAAGTTTGGCACCACTAACACGCCCACAATCAAAGAAGTAATTATTCGCTTGCCCCCTTAGAAGCGCGTCGTACATTCGTTGCATAATCTTGTCCGTATTCGCACGCCCGCGTATGTGCTTAAACAAAAACTGTAATTATATAACACTGCACTGGCATACATTATATATTCCTCGCAAACTCAACGCTTGAACATAAAAAAAAAACAACAAACAACAACACAAAACCGAGTGCACTGCTCCGAGCAGCGAATGCATACACTCACACACTCTCGCAAAACACATAGTGCGCATCTGCACTTTTTCGTTCGCATGACCTTCGTGTCCTACCCCACTAAAGGGAATGTTGTAATACTAAAATAAATAAATAAATAAAAAAAAAGGACTTCAAGTACAAGTACAAGAAAACGAGTACATACATTGAACTTCTAAAAAGGAATTCACGAAGCAAGCACAATCAAGATGAACGTAAAAATCCATTTGCTTGGCTGACGATATGATTATTTATACACCCGTCGAGACCGTTCGCTCACGAGTCAAGGACGCACACTGCCCCCACTGTGCGCAACGACAAAAATAATAAATTTATTATTTTCAAAAACAAAAAATTAAAAAGTGTACAGAGATACCGACCGAGACCGAGATACGTATGTCAGTCAATCACGATTCACGACTCATGTCATGAGTCGCAGGCAAAGTAAATGAACGCAGTGAAATACATTTGCACCTCGTTTACATGATACTGTCAAGTATGCAATTATTGCATTGAAAATTGATCCAATTTGCAATGGAAATTAGTGTCTTCCCCACCTTTGTTTTGAATTACTTTTTTCCATTTTTGTTTCTTGGAAAATATTAAAAAAAAGTTGACTCAAAAATAAAAAGCGCGCGCTCGACAGTCTACATCGACAATGGTAGGGAAAATTGATAAACGGAATGCGAAGGAGTGAACGAGCACACGAGTAGGTTTCTCATTTCCGCATGCAAATGTGTCTGTAAATTGCATTTATATTTGCCAAATACAACACAAGCAAAGCATATCCATAGAGGATGGGAAAATTGGAACGGATTTAAGAAAAAAAGCCGCCAAAAAGTCTAAATGGATAAGATGTTGGCAAACAAAACCCATCCTTCAAGTGGGGGTTCGTCATAAATCAAACATACCCACGTGCACGTTAGATATAATATCCACTTAATGTTGACGGGGGGAAACCAACCAAAAGGACTAGGACAAGTTTGTATATCTAGAGAGCTCTATCTCGTCCTGATCGAGCGAAATGAGTTGGAAATTACAGTTCCAAACGGTGTTGGCGTTTTAGCAAGTTCATACTTCATTTCGAAAAGGAGTGGGAGTGGGCTTCGTTTGACTGTCTTATGCAAGCAATGAGAATCCTTTGGAAAGGAGAAATTATTTCTTAAGACCAAATCAGGACAATGCCCTTTGCATCTGCACGTCACGTGTACACAACTGAGGCTTGGAGTCTATGTAAAAAAATATTGTTTAAGGACGGATTCTCTTTTTATCCATTAGAACTTTGTTGCGCTTGATTTGCCGTTTGTTACGGACACATTTTCAAAAATAAATTAAGGAGAACGTTTGTAGTACATTTTTTTTTTAAAAGATAGGTAAGGTGTGCGCCCATTAATAAATCGGAAAGAATCATGAGCAGAACATCACTTTATAGAATCGATCAGTGTTGCCAGTTTGGGGGTTTTCACCTCAGATTTAAGCCCAAAACACATGCACAGAATTAACTGCGCAGCTAGATTAGAATACACAGTTTATATGGCTATAGACTCACTGCAGCACTGCAACTTGTCTCTTTTTCTAAATTTGCTGAAAAAAAAAATTCAAGGGTACTACAACACATACGAAAATAAATTGCAATTTCAACTATTTGGCATCGTCGCCCTTTGACACTGCTGATGGTGTTTGTTTTGGTTGTAAACACATCAGCTGCTTAGTGGTCGAATGACAGTAGCCCTAATAGCCGATGCAATGCATGTCAAACAATTTTCTGCACATTTGCAGCACTGCACTCTGCTGCGTCCAGAATTGCTGCGCCTGTGTTTTGAACATTATATGGACTTTTTGGTGAGCGGGGGGAGAATTTGTTCAGGCGCAAATCTGGGGTTTTTCTTTTAATTCTATATTATTCGTTTATAGCTATAATATCCTTTTTGGTAGTAATCTTTAAATGTGCATCCGCATTTTGCGACCGTAATAAGTAAGTAGCTTAAATTTGAGATTAAAGGCAGCGTAAACATTCGTCGTTCTTTTCTGTCCACTAACAAATGGCTCAAATTTTTATATGCCGAAAATCTAGGACGAAAAAAATTAGTGTGCTACTATGCTGTTAAATAATCAATCAATATTCTTCAAGCTATATTTGAAAAATTCTAATATGTATCTTTGGTTCATTTTCGTTTACAAAACAAGTCTTTAAAAAAAAAAGCTTATGCCAGTTTCACTTGGAAAGAGTTATAGTTTTTTGTAATAGTTCCTTAAATATTACTGCGCAATTAAGCACCAACCGCATCTGTTCATTTTATTAACAACAAATTCATGGAAGTAACGTTGGGGCCTCGTAAGTTCCTACAAAATGGTTTTAAAAAGTAACATGCGTTGAAATTTTCTTCGGGTGTATTTAATTGGCGCATACTTTTGCACTGGTAAGACGGAACATGTTTGCGTTTTAAATTTGAAGTTCCTACTTTTAAGTCGTATACCTCGCACGTAAAACATATATTAAAAAATAAACAATGACAAAATGTTGTGTGTTATTTTCTCCAATTTTTTGAAGCTAAAATTATGAACATAAATTTAGACTTAGCAGCAGAATATTTTTCTTTTTTTTTCGTTATATAAGCTTTATTTTGTTTATGATGATAATGTCTAAGAATGTGGGTGTTTGAAACGTGGGGTTTCGACGTTTTTTTATGACAACATATTCTTTCACTTACAAAATGTTGGAATTAGGTCCCATCTTTGAAAAATAAATTATGGACTATAGCCCACTTTGAAGGGAAATAATTCCAAATTTTGAACTTATGTCCCACCAAAGTCCATTATGAACGTAGGTATGTCTCGTGGACTCCCTGCGCCTTGAATATTCCCTGACTGTTTTCGAAATTCCCCGACTTTCCCTGTCCAAATGCTCATTTCCTGACTTTCCAGTCCAGTGGTGCCCTCTTTAAAGGGGTATTCGGGTATAAAACAGAACCTACTGAGACTCGTTTCTAAATATTTGCAATTCCCTAACAGCGTGTAAAATTTGACATCGCTGTAATAATTTATGAACTTACAGCTCTTAAGAAAAAAAGGTATACACACTTTGCCAGTAAAAAGGGTATCTCCCTAACAAAAAAAAAACCCACGAAAAACCCACCATAAATAATGTTTTTATAAACGTGCAAAGTTTGAAGGCAAAAGAACTTCTGATTCGTGAGTTGTTACAAAGACTGTCTTGAATAGGTGCGTTTTAAAGTTTCGCGACTATAACTCAACGATTGGCAGTTGGGGTTGTGCGTTGTCCGTAGGACACCGAACTGGTTTAAATATGGAGAATATCTTACGTGACTTATTCAATACCACACTTGAAATTGGTGAACAGTTTTCAAAGGTCGTTGCAAAAACTTGTATACGCTGAAAACATTGATATCATTGCCAGAAGACAGCCAAGCTGTGGCTTTTGTCTTTGCGATGAAAATTGGCAACGAAAACTAGCTAACAGTGAATGACGGTAAAATTAAGTTGGTACATAAGTTAACAAGATCCACAGATCGCATGTCACAGACTAAAAACGACAATTTCAGGTCATAGAAGTCTACATCGGCGTGGTTAAAATTTTATACCTCTTTGGTCCAAAAAGTAAGGTTATCGACAGTCTAAAAATAACCCATATAAGACTATACCTCATCATCCCAGTTGTGGAAGCGTGGATGTAATCAAAGGTGAATGAAGCCGTGGTCGTTTCAAACGTAAAATTCTTCGACTTTTTTGCGGTCCAGTTTGTGTTGACGGGGCTTCAAAGAAGGAGATTTATCAGCGCCCTCTGATGTTCAAATAAAAGTGAGTCAATAGCCTAAAAACCTGGGAAATGTTAGGTAATTGAGCATGCACAAAAGCTTCGGTCCAACGAGTCTTTGATTCAAACGCAGGAGGGCAATGCTATAGAGGTTTTCTTGAAAAGGTTATAGGTACAGTGCCAACTACTCCACTCACTTGTAGACCGAGCTTGGGACACCGAAATGAGCGTAAGGAAGGCACAACTGCCAAGCTTTCTAAAAAGGGAACTTCTATGGAGAGGAATATCCGTGCTCTTTGGAGTTGCCAAGGTAACAGACAAAGCTGATGTCTTAAAACGAATAAAAGAACGTTTGGGAAATGCACTCCATTCTGAAGAAGCAGGTTTTCGCTCTGAGTCCTCCGGTGTCAACCACATCATCGAATAATATTGATCGCACCGAACACCACTGCCTGTTGCTGTTTATTGATTTTGCGGAGGCATTCGACATTGTCAACGGGAATTGTTTTTGCCAACGTAAAATGGATCAAAGTGAGTGCATAGAGGAAGGCTGCAAGGATTTGTTTGACAAGGGTGCATTCCATCGTGAATCCTGCTCTTATCTATAGTTACTAACATGCTTCGCGCCGCCCTGTCTATACGGCAACCGACTCGCACAACACAACTCAAACCTCTCAACGACTCACTCGCATGCTTACTTTCTCGCAGAGTTATGGACACCTCCACCAAATCAGCAGCAGACGTAAACGCTTATTGAACAAATGACTGTTCAATTATGTCACAAACACAATTATTTACATCCAGGACACTCTCGGTGCAAAACAAAATACTTTTTGTTTCCAATTTCTAACTTCAAGCTGGCAGTTGAGAAGCGTACACTATCTCATCCATCTTACGACTTAAACAATCACTTTGCTTGAGTGTTTCTGCCACCCAACGTTAATTTAATGTATACCCAACTATGCTCAAGATTTGAGAAATTTACACGCAAATATAATGTTGAGTATGCGAAAAATGATTGAGATACATTGTAGTGTGTCTTCAATGGAGTGGTTAAAATATTACATGTTGGTTGACTTTCACATTCAAGTGGTGTGTGCGTAGCACTCTTTTTCCACCAGCACTGAGCACAGCCTGTAAGCAAAGTTATGAATGAGATACTATTGCTAATTGTTGCCAGGGAGGGGGCGGGGATGTTATATACGTATTTTTTTTTGGTTTTGTGTCAGAAAGCATTTTTCGTTGGCTTTGCAATTTTTTATTTATTATAACTCGTAGAATGATTGACAGTTCGGCTTCGACAAAACGAGGGAAAAAATTCAGATTTATGAATAGCGGCATGAATAATGCGGACGTTTCCACACTTTCTATCGGCAGGCTCTCGAAAATGCGAAAATGCTTTCTTTTGTAGGTTAAGGATGCACGGAAATAGTTAAATACATACTTGGAGTTTGACAAAAACACATGTAGCGAATTCGTAAGGGGGCGGATAAGTTCGTGGATTACATACCTGCAAAGAGAAGAGACAATTTAAGGAAATTAGTTGGGAATTAATTTAAAAAAAAGAAAAACTGTTTAAATTTAACACAAGAAATAACAATAAATTTCCGTGTAGACAATAGTCCGGAGATATGTTGGTTTAAGGGTTTAGTTTGGCGTGAAAAGATGTATCAAGCTTTCGGCCAGCATTTATGCACCGAAGCAAATATAAACAGTGGATAGCGACTTGACTATACTCAGTGTGAACGCACCCTTAAGCCGATTACCAAACTGTCAATGTCAAAATATTCAGTAAAAACAACATTTTCACCATCGCAACTTTAGTTTCGTCGCTAAAGATGTTTTTCGACCTAAATTGGGATTAAACGCTCCGAAGCCCAACCAGCGAATAATGGCGTTGTCATTAACTTTGAGCTCATGGGTCAGTTTGATCCGACAGGTGCCGACGCAAAATTCGCGATTGATACAACTTTATCCTTCAAAGTCGTAATTTTGCCTCGTCGCTAAAGATGTTTTTCGGCCGAAATTGGGATCAAACGCTCCGAACCCAATCAGCAAACAAACAGCGTTGTCTATGGTCATTAACTTTGAGCTCATGGGTCAGTTGGATCTTGTACGGGTCTCGGTCCAAGTTCCGACGCAAAATTCGCCAAGTTGTCAAGTCTAAAAGGGTGACTTCTCGTGCAGAAATTGATTACCTCTGGTTCTCCTATACACTTCTACGGATCACGGCAATGTCTCGGTGTTCCCTTGAAGTATATAGGTTTTGGCTGATTGTGTACCGAATTAAGGGAACAAAGGTCCAACTGTTTCTGGGTAAGCAGGCTCGTTACCTACCTTTCTCATCACACTAATAGTAAGACCTAAACTTTGGTTAAAAATCGCCCAACCTTTTGGTGTTTGATTTAGTACAATTTTCTGATAGAGCTATAGGAAACCCCACCGGACAAAATATTGCCACATTCTAAGGACTGGGACAGTCGCAAGTCTTTTGGGGGGCATTAGTTATGAGAAAAGATCACATTCTTCCCTTCTACGAATATTCACCTTTCATTTGGTCCATATTTATCGGAATTCCGTTTTTGTGTGACACCCCAATCGGTACGACAAAAATGATCTAGTCCATTACCACAGTGATGATTAAATCGTCATTCAATATCAGTGTAGCATAGTTTTCCACCGTGTTGACACTTCGGGCAAGTTTGTTTCTAATCAATTGCAACAGCTCGAGCATTGCTTTTGCAAACCGACTGTCGGATAATCTGTTAGCTACATGATCACGCTGTCATGTCGACTCTGCTTCAGCATGTCTTCAACGCAATATTCTATTCGGGATATCAGTTTCTGCGTGCATAAAACTGGAATTCACCGCCAATTGACCATCGATTACCACGCCAAACGAGTCGATCAATGACGATGCTACAGTCCGCGGTGCGCACATTTTCTTGAAACCTTGAAAACCGCCAGATCGAAGGTAACAACATGCGATATCTTCTCAATATGGAATTACAAACAGACAGACAGTCGTATTATTGTTCTCTTCCTGATTTAGCGAAACATTCCTCGGTGCTGCTCCCCTGCAGCGCTCCCATCAACCTGTGCGCAATCATTTAGCATTCTTACGAAGAAGTCGAGAGGAGAATATATATTTATATAACACAAAACTTGTTATTGTAATCCCAATGACCAAGAAAAAACAGAAACGACAAAGAACAGGCTGAAAAGCCCTGAATGTCGTTTGATGTATGCAGCAGCATCAGAATCAGCAGCAGCAGCGCAACGAAACAAACCGAAAGAAGAAATCGCATCTAAGCATCCATCCCGAAACCAATTAGATATTAACCATCAGATACCGCCAGAACAAGAACAGCAAGAACCAAACGAACTATGACGCTGCCTCTGGTTGTATATGAAGTTGGTAAATGTGTGCGGTTGTTATTGTAGAAGTTGGTAAGATGAGATATGAAACTCGATTTAATATTCAAGGCCAAGAGAGCGATGTTTATTTTTCTTTTGCAGTTTCTTCGCTATAATATGCCTTCTGTTGGTGGCCACTGCCGCTCCTTGGACCATATACACATAAATAGGTCTATCTCTATATAGAGTGTGCGTTAGAGTGCCTTGCAGAATCTGTCAGGAAGACAAACGCAAAAAACAAACAGCCAGAACAAAAGCGCAACCAACCAGCCAGCCAATCAAACCATTTTTAGAACGTGTATATCTTATGGAGAGGGAAAAAAGAACTAGTCGACAAGTACACTGAAGGCTATCTGCTTTGGCTCATCGTCAGTGGTGCACACTGCACATGTTAAACTGGACCAAAGAGCCACTGGTCGAGGGGGACCTGTTTTGCTTTCATTCTCCCCGGTCTATTTTGGAAGCCCAGAGTCGAGTTCTGGACAGAAATTTCCAAAATTACCTCCCGGCTGTGTTGGAACTTCCCCGCCGTATGTATTGTAAGCCAGGCTTACAGCACACAAAGAAAGGAATCTCCAATGCAAGATGTTAGTTGTTCTTCAGAGAGAACACCGATCGCCGAGTAATTTGTGAGGTCCGCAATTTCGAGTCGAACCGAAAAAAACAATATCCTTTACAATAAAAATAATCATGGTCAAGGATTTCAAGACCGTCGGCAGGCATAGATGAAAACTAGATAGAGCCACAAAAAGAGAACAAAACAAACACAAAAAATAAAAACACGTACAAAATTCTTCGAAGCTATATGTTAGGAAAACAAGGCAATTACCCACAAGCCCAACGTGAGAGAGATTCTATTCCTTTTTGGGAAGTGTGTTATCTGATCGAGCTACATGTGGTCGTTCGCTTGTTTTGAGGCTATAATTTCGCGTTTTTATGTGCAATCTTCCTCGTTTCTATGTTATTAAAAGTAATTTTTAAAATTAATGCCAAATGACGGGCGGACTAGATGAGGTTGTCTGCTCGTCTTTTATTTTTCTCTTTTCTGTTTGCAGATGTTAACCATAAAAACAAAACACCTTTCTCAAGAAAACTACATATATACATACGAGTATAGGTATGTGGTCGTGTGGCTGTTGATTTTTGACGTAAAAAAATAATTTCTTACGCAGTGTTGGGTAGTTAATAGAAACCAAAGTTCTTGGAATTTTTCTACGATTTTTCATGGATAGCTGATTGAGTAGCAAGAGGTCCTTGTTACTTTTAATGGACGGAATGAAATGTTTGGGGAATGAAACCAATTACCGGTAGACGGATATTTAACTTTAGGGAGGAATAGAGAGATTTTTGAGAGACAGCTCTCTGTGAATGTCAGTTTTACGACAATATACTTATTTTGGGACATTTTCGACAGAAACCCCATCAACCAAGGCAGGAACTCCTTTCTTTTGCACAATTTCAAGCTTGCCTCCAGTTTTATTTCGCGGAAACAAGACGCAGAGTTGGCACTATTTCTCGAAACATTTCTATTTCTCGACTTTCCCCGACTTTCCCTGATCAATTTTTAAGTTTTCCCTGACCATTTTTTTTACAAATACATGCAACAGAAAATAAATTTCACGCTTGCTCTTATACATTATCTGTTATGTTGATATGTATTTTATTCCCAACTGGAGACTGGATCTACACAATTATTATCAGGCCCGTCATAACAGAGGTGTCCTTTTGTAACAAATGTGGACTATAGCAAACCAAAAACTTGCAATAATAAAGCTTTCAAGGTACAAGGTTTCGCATGTTTTGGTCTCTTTAGACAGAGCCATCTATAACTCGAGTAATGTTTGTTTTTAATGCGTCTACAGTTCGGGGATTATTCGCGCAAGCACGGTCTTTTGCGAAGCCCTACAGAAAAAAATCTAGCGGAGTCAAATCGCTTGATCTTGGTGGCCAATTGACATCGCCAAAATGTGAAATTACGCGACAAGGAAACTTCTCACCCAATAAATCCATAATTGTTCGTGTTGTGTGGCTTGTTGCCCCGTCTTGTTGGAACCACATATCGTCCAAGTCATAAAAAAATCGGTTATCATTCGATGGATAATTCGATAAATCCGGATCATCAGCAACACTTGCACTTGCAGCAGCAATATTTTCGACTGAGCGTGCAGTACGATGATGCACAGGCCTCACGACATCAGTAACGCTTTCACTCACTTCAATTTTCTTAACAATTTTACCGATTGCTTGTGTAGTCGGTCGATTACGACGACCCTAATCATCGACCCTAATAGTGCGCGAAAAGTTGCTACTCACGAATCACCACTTTCGTAGTAAGTTTTAATAATTTTAACGCGTTGTTCGATTGTTAAGCGATCCATTATCGTAAATGGCAAAACACTAAACTAATAATTTGACACTTCAAATGACAGCTGAGTTGGACAGGTGTCAAATGCCAGCGCTACCAACTTGAACAAAATTAAAGATCCCGTACAATTAAGTTTCTATAAGAAAAATCAGGAAGAACTTTTTAAAATACAACTATTTGGTAAAAGCATAAGTAGGTACGAGCAAGTCGAGGACAACGGATCCGCACCGACAAATCAGGAAGCACTGTATGACTGCAAAAGACACTTTTTTGAGAAAACTTGTAGGCACAGCTCAGAGCAAATAATTTTGTTTCATTATTTCAAAAATCATTAGACAGTTCGAATTTTCCCTGACCGCTTTTAAAATGTCCCTGACATCCCCTGAACAAAACTTACGTTCCCTGACATTCCAGATCCGTGGCAACTATGAAATTGTTCATTGTTATGTAGGAATTTACCGCAAGTACTCCTACTCAGTGGCAAGTGTAGTGGACTATACTTACTTCCGACACTCTTCCCACGAACATCTCACAAACATCGGAGGGTATAACATTCATTTAACCCCTTCTCATTTCGCACTTTGTATAAAATTGTAGGTCCATTCCATTCGTCCTTAAAATACACACAAATTGAGCGATTGTGCGAAGTTAGGCGTAAAGTACCCATACCGACCCATGCATTTCTCTATTTCTTTTTTTTTGTAAAAAAATAAATCAATCCAATTTATTTCTTTATAAAAGAAATAAAAATCTGGTACATTTGAAATTTACTCTGTCGACATTCGAGGAATTCCCCTGTCGAATAAAAACCTAGCTGTTCGCTGTGAGAGCTATTTCTATAGTGGTAATCTCATTTTTCGTATTAAATGTTATAAATGAAATAGATTGCTACAAAAAAAAAAAGAATCAACAAATTCAATGAGATTTTCCCTTTAACGTTATTTGCTTTAAAATTCCCACCAAGAGGATTTTTTTCAACACGAAAGAGATTTTTTTCCGGCGTCCCCTCTAAGGCCTGTTTCTGTTTAGATTCTAATGCGTTATTTTCTTTCCTGATTTTTCATTTCTTCAATTTCTTGATTGAAATATTGGCTGATGAGTGTACTGAACTATGACTGAGCGAAGGGTCGCAAGTTCAAGGCCGTCAATTTTTGGGAGCAATGGAAGGGATCTAGTACGTCGACTTCGAGAAGCTTTTGATTGAAAAGGCCAATCTCTCTGACACAACTGAAAAAACCTTAAGGTGCGATTTTGTGGTTTTCCAATTGCATCAACTTAGGCCCATTTTATTCACTCGAAGTTGAACACAACTTGGAGATTTTTATATGGGAAACTTCCCAAGTTGTGTTCAACTTCGAGTGAATAAAATGGGTCTTAAACGTTTCACAATTAGGCAGAAGACTGTGCTCTATTCATCCTTCAGGGAGCGAATAAATAGTTCTATGTCCCTTCGATTAAAGTTATGTCAAAATTTGACAGCAATTAACCAAGGTTACGTCCAGTGTCTTGAATGAGTGGCTGCATGCAACCACACCAAACTTCCGTACCATACTATGGGTGCCATATATAATTTCCATATAACCAAACACCGACTTAAGCTGAATTAAGTTGGAACCAACCTACGGCGCAGATGTTGATTTCAAATTTATACATTCGCTACAAGTCTGCTTAGTCGCCCCGTGTCATCGAAAAGTCCAATTAAAGAAGCCCGTTCGAATCCCTGGGGGTTGTTCAGTTAATTAGAAAAAAAAACGAACCAACCAACAATCAGCTGTCGTCCAAACACACACCCTAATCGTTGCACCTTCTAAGTTAATCCTTCTCGCACATATTATGCTCCCTCAAATTAACACAACCCTAACACATAATAAATTCGATATACAGCTATCGATCTAACGAAAGTCGCTCGCAAATTAAATATTCTAATTTATTACAACCCTATCCTATCTGCCAGTCTAAGGTGTAGGTACATTTATCCTGCGGTTAGACGCAATTTATCACGTTCCCTTCATCGGCGAGTCGATCCTAGAAAGCAACGCCAAAGCTACAAGAATTATTACTTCGTTCAAATCTAATTTAAAACGGACATCCGCCAACAGAAAGTGAAACAAAAGAACGTCACCTGTTAAAACAAAGCAGGTGGTGTTTGCTTCTCATCCCGTCCGCAAGGCAATAGATTCGTAACACACATGCACTGACGAGATAATAGCGAATTTTTTGTTTGGCTCAATTTGACAGGTTCCCATGAAGTTGACCGCAGTAGCAGCTAAGACAACGCATTGATGCAAGGTCCTTGCAGCTGCAAGTGGTGTTTTTTTGATGTTGCTGTCTGTTCCTTTTGCTGTTTCGCGATGTTTCCCTTCTAGATTGTGGGATAAGGCGGAGGAAACGCGGTCTTAGGAAGTGCGTTAGCAAGGATGAGTGTCTTATACATATTGTACTAAGATTTTTCAGTGCGAGTTGAGCTCTCACATCTTTTTAAAACCTAAGCAATTTTCTTTAAATTTCTCTCGACACGGTGGGCTTTTCAGGGATGAGATAGCGATTATCTTTTTCATTGGAAAGCATTCTGTTTGCCTGCTTCTTTAGAAATCTTATACGATTCCATCAATCAATATTGAAATACCGATGAAATATTGATGTTTGCTTTCGAAAAACTCCTTCTGGCAAACACAAATAGGTTCCCTCTTCCGTTCTACCACCACCACGAAAAAAAACAACATTCACGTATACAGCGGTGACTTGGTTTATCTTCTCCTCTCGCCCTACTCCTATTTGTCTGGTAATCTAATAACACAATCCCGAATAAATAAGAACTTCATCATGTCCGATTGTATAAGTAGGTTTTCCGTGTATATGCATCATTATTCACCTCATTTCATCAGTGAGATTAAATTACCAAAACCTTCCATTAAAGGGCTTAATGGTTCCCTTAATTAAACCGGCTGTTTGGCATCAAACAATAGGTTACCTTGAAGGCGATAAAATAGTCATTTTCCTTCTTGGAAACCACATATAGGTTGACTGGAGATAGCTCGAAAATAACCTACGCACGTCTTAATTATGGAGTGTCATAGAGACCACAGAAAAAACATAAATGAACACCTCCAATTTGAGGGAGCTTATTACGCTGATTAAGGCTCGTGCTGAGACCAAATTGAGTTTATTTTGTTTCTACAACATTTATCGGTAACTTCACACGGAGTATACTTGTATGGAGTGTTCCCAGATGAAAAATCTGAAAATCTTGGTTTTCCGAAATAAAACATTTATTTTTCAAGATTTTTTCAAAATATAAAAAGAAGGAAATACAAAACACAATTTTGAAGTTCTCTTACATTTATTTTTTCGACAAAATGTTAGTAGGTAAACTATATGCAGTGGACGTCCAGGATAAAATGTTATAATGTTTGATATCATTCACTATATCGAGCGCGGTTGTTATGTCGATCGACTTTTTATACAATTAAAAAAAAAAACAAGTCATTGGAAAATATTTTTATTTAAAATGTTTTATTTGATTTAAAATTCAATTAATGATGGACTTTTAGGGTTTCTAAGCCAAAGAGTGTTTTTCTTAGAGGCATAAAACTTTGAAATGGAATTTTCGATGACTTTTTCCAACATTTGTGGCCGTATATCGGCAATAACGCGGCGAATGTTGTCCTCCAAGTGGTCAATCGTTTCGGGCTTATCGGCTTAGACTAGCGTTTTCACATATCCCCACCGAAAATAGTCAATCGGCGTTAAATCGCACGATCTTTGGAAGCCAATTCACGGTCCGCAACGTGAAACTATGCTGTTCCCAAACGTTTCCTCCAATAAATCAATTGTGGCACGAGCTGTTTGGCATGTTGCGCCGTCTTGTTGAAACCACAGCTCCTGGACATCATGGTTGTTCAATTGATAAACGAAAAAGTCAGTAATCATGGCTCTATAGCGGTCACCTTTAACTGCAACGTTCTTGTCAGCATCGTTTTCAAAGAAGTACGGACCAATTATGGGTTGCATAAAGCACCAAACAGTCAGTTTTTGTGGATGTAACGGTGTCTCAACATACACTTGAGGATGACCATCACTCCAAATACGGCAGTTTTGTTTATTGACGTATCCATTCAACCAAAATTGAGCTTCTTCGCTAAAAAAAATTCGTTAATGAACAATGAACATAGACGTAGTGCGCGATACGTATTTCCAACAGAACCATGATTTTGAAAATCAATTTGCACAATTTGGAAGCGTTGTTCAGGGGTCAGTCTATGCATGTTGATATGCCAAACCAAACTAAAAGTAAATCACTTGACAGCTGACAAAATGGCCGCCAGTTAAAACAGTGTTGCCCACTTCCAGTTCAATACCTCTAAACACCCTTTACTAATGACGACTATCCGATAAAACGAACGTGTGTAATAAATTGTTTTAATAACCCTGGAAGTATTTAAATGACAGGACCATCATCTCTTCAATTTTAAATCAAATAAGACCTTTTATTAAACACATTTTTTAATGACTTAGGTACAAAAAAAAAATATATTAAAAATCTATCGATATAACGAACGCGCTCGATATAGTGAATGACATCAAACATTAGGTTCATTCGCGATCGCAATCGCACAAAGTCTACACACGTTCTCATCAAAAATGACAGAAAAATATAAAATTAGCAAAACAACGAGTAACGAGTAGTTCCTCTCTTGGCTCGAAACAGCTCAGAGAATTTCAACGGGCAAGTACTGATAAATGTGTCAAATGCAAAAAGTTGACAAGAAACATATTCAAAATTTCTCTTCAAATTCTTGCAAAGAACTGTTTCAGTATTCAAACGATTACGAATCTTTGTTTTGATTATATTTACAGCAGAAAATATCGTTTCAACATTTGCAGAGGAAGGTGGAAGCGATAAAATATTGAAAATAGAACCTTTTTGCGAAGTTCCTATCCTGGTTTTACCACTAAAACACTTTTTTCCAAAAATTTATTACCTACATCAGTTTTTTCATCAAATAATTTCCTTGATTTAGAGCCGATGGAAATGTTAGTAAAACAGAAGTTGTGAATGGAAGTTCTATTCTACAAAGAAAACGTTTTTCTTCAATAAAAAAAGTTGTTTTAATTTGTTAGATTTAGAATATAAAAAAAATCTTGAACTTTGATGAATTTGAGGTAAAAAGTCTTGTACATATTTTAGAGCTCAAAAATCTCAAAAAAAAAAAATATATATCTTGCAATCTGTTTTAACCTTAAATTCCGTGACTCATTCAAACGGTTGTCAAATTCTAAGCACAGGTTGCGCAGCAAATATGAAGCTTGACCTTGAAACCTCTCGCCCAAACAGTCATTTCCATTTAAAAATAATTCGTCCATGGCTCATTGCTTGACTCCCTTCTACATAAATCGCTCACCAAATGCCATAAATCACGCAAAAAATACTAATTAATGAAGTTCATGTCAGTTATTACTTTGCAAATTGAATTTGGTACGCTACAAAATGCGAAGAACATTATGAAGGATTTCAGTTCACACGTGCAGATGCAGAGGCACATACTTTGCTCCACTGGCGAATAAAAGTAACACCTGTTTATTACACAGCCTGTCCTGAAAATGTATGAGCATTTTCTTATGCCCCCCCCCCGAAGCAATTCGAAAATCATTTTCCATTTAATAAATTTGTTTCCCTGTACAAATAAGTTGTTCATCAGCGCGCGTGCTACTCGTGTGAGGATTCGAAATGGAAACATATACGCTCGTACTTAAATAGAATTTCAAAGGTATTGGTTTGCAAACATTCCCTGAAGCATTAGACACCAATTTGTTTCTATTTATCCGTGAATAATATTCTGATTTCACTAAATGGATGGGAATGTGTATTGAAATAAATGTCGCAGCGGTGAAGGCGGTAGTACCTCATCAACATTGAGTCATGAGCGTATGATGAGTCTTTTCGAAAGCTATACCAAAAATACTAACGATGTGATTCAATATTAAAAAAAAAAACTAGATGTACGCGATGTTTTCACGTGAGCATGCTTCGCTGTCAAAAAAAAATATTATTATTCCTCGCAAGATATTGATGGTGTTCCACGAGGCTCTATGCTACGACCAGTACTTTTTATAGTTTTAACTTAAAATGTAATACGTAAAATGCAACCGAAAGTTGGGACAGTGTGAAAATTAGTTTTTTTTACATTTAGTAGGTCTGCAAGAAACATTCTCCCTACGAAAACAATTACATATAACAAATCAACCCCTGGATTGGATTTCACTAGAAAAAAAAATTCCTGACAGATGGAACAGTAAAGAAATGCAATATTTCAGTGGAAGGATTTGGTTTTTTGTTGTGGAATTGACTGAGAAGTAGATCGGAAAAAGTTGTTCGTACGGAAAAATTAATAATTTATTTTTTAAGAAAATTTAAAGATTATTTGTTTATTTTTTTTGATAAACTACCTTTATAATTAATAAGGTACATTTAAAGACCAAGATTGGTTAGGTTTATGTCGTAAAAAAAAAAACAAAAGAAACTGTTTACGGTTTCGTTGTACGTATGGCTACAACTAGGGCCTTACGTAGTACGAGAAAGATGTCGCATTCGTAGAAAATTTCAAACTTGAGATGTTAATCAATTCTGACATTACGATCACGGTTGCCACTTGAAAATAAAGTTTGTGTCCAAAATTGGAAATAAAAATTACCAACTGTAGCTAAAATTTACCAAAATAATTTTAGTTCAAAATATTATTTTTTTCCCGTCATCTGTCAATGAATTATCACATGAAGGAAATGAATGCATTCATTGTTTGCACATTCAGTGATCGTGCATGTGTAATCAGTGCGTTAATTTATATTACATTAATGTACCATTTACATCAGACGAAAAGAAAAACGCCTTTTCATTTCGTAAAAAAATACCAAATGGAATTAAAAATGACAATGTGTGATAAAGAGAAAAAATAATGACCGAATTTGGTCACAAAAGACCAATGACCGTGATTACGATGATAGAGGAATTCAAAGAAGTAGGCCGCAAAATTCTATCTGTCTCTCTGTATGTCCCGAGGCCTACAGCCTAAAATACTGCCCGGATTTCGTTCAAACTTGGGATTTGGAGTTTGGGGGCTTACAGCTCGGGGCGGTTTTCGCAAGGTAACCTCAATATAATTGGTACTTCCCATATAGCATTTTCATACCACTTTCATTTGTTCGAAAACGGCTCTTACGATTTAAACCAAAGTTGATAACTGAGCTTAAGTATGTCAGGTTAACACGAGTGCATATTCAGTTTTTGGCTTTGAAATAACGAATGAGGGTACTTTTGAAATTTGGACAAAAAATTAATTTCTAACTTAATAGCAAAATCAGTTTTTGTCTATACTACGAGGGTTGTTTGATAAGTCAGTGACTTTTTGGATAATACATTTTTTTTGGCCGAAAAGTTTTTTTTTATTTCTCAACATAAATTCCTTTTAGCTCAATAAACTCAGCTCAGCATTTTTTCAATTTTTTTATTCCCTCCGAATAATAGGTTTTCTCAAAACTCTCAAAACAAGCATTTGTTTCATTGGACCTAAATCTCTTACCGCCCAGCCATTTTTTTTAGGTTTGGAAATAATGTAGTCGCAAGGGGCCAAATCTGGAGGATATGCTGGATGGAGTAGAAGTCCATAGCGCAATTTGTGCAATTTTGTCATGGTGACAATCCTTGGAAATGGTCACACGGTTGCGTTTATGGTCGATTGTCGTCGCTACGGTGGCTTGCTTGCATTTTTGTTTTTGAACTAAAAAAGTTACACATCCACAAAATTATTTCAGCAAAAACCATAAAAAACATATATCCGACTATGGCAATGTTACAAGCTCGTGGCTACTATTCCAAACTTGACGATGCTGCTCCAAGCTGTCTTTTGATGTATTCGATTCAGAATAGATTGGGGGTATTGGCACACGACACAAGATTCCCATCAGCAAAATTTTTTTAAAACCTCTTCAAATTTGTATAAAATCTCCCGAATGAGTCGCCCGATTGCGATTAAATAAAAAACTGAACGCTACTCCATGTAAAGGCCTATATTTTTCGAAGAAAGCCACACGGACTAGGAGTGTAGTTTTGAAGTGATGTGCCAATCGCCAGGAGGCACCGTCTTCTAATGCAGAGAGAGTCTTACTGCTACACCATTGACAAGTGACAACATTCCATACCGAACAGTCACTTTGACACATACACTTCTATTGCGTAGCCTGTTGTTTTGTCAACACTGTCGTAGGTGTAACAAGACATTTTTTCCCTACTCGTGAACACAAATTTCACCATTACGTCCCACCAAACAATCAAAACCCATTCCAACCGTGTTCAGCTTTTCCATATGCGAAACAAAAAGACTCAAACTCAGTTTTAAAGATGATGTCATGCCGTCTTCGTGCTGTCTTTCACCTCTTCACAATTTTTGTCGGCTTCAGTATACCGCATCACCTACGAGAAAGAACGCAAAAAACAACCAAAACACCGCAGGCTTTTATTATAAAATACATTTTTGTGCTGTTCACTTTATTTTCGGTTTTTCGTTCGGAATTATACCTAAAATCATCATTAATCATCACTTGTGTTGGACATACACTTAGGCACTGTATGTACGCGTACAACAGTCATTCAAAGTCAGCAGAGTAGTATATAACGATTTATCACAAACCGAAACGGACAAGCTGTCGTTTAAGGACATTACTGCATGCGATCAGTGTTTTCTAGCATTTTTCATCTTGACTTGAACTTGAAACACAAAATTCGGCTGTAAATTGTTGATTTCCAACAAAATGTCAATTACCTAAGTGATTCATTTGGGCCGCATAGT
Organism: Cheilosia vernalis; assembly: GCA_949126925.1. Lineage (NCBI taxonomy): Eukaryota > Metazoa > Arthropoda > Insecta > Diptera > Syrphidae > Cheilosia > Cheilosia vernalis. The sequence continues at coordinate 14,999,227 of OX421362.1, forward strand.
GTACCTACCCTTACACCTCAGTTTCTACTTCCATCTTACAGAATTGGTTTCACTACGAGTTTGTACTTCTGCAGTTAATTTTAATTAGTTTCTGGCGGTGTGGAGGCTATTTTTCGGGGGAATAGATTATCTACGGATAGGCTTACTTTGTTTTTTATGGATTCTAGGTTATTCGGGGGACCACCGAGAGAGTCTGTTACGTGCTTTAAATCGCTCCGAAGGCACTCTATTAAGAAAGAAGTAGTCGGAAGTGGTAGGTTTAATTATGAGGCAGATTGTAGTTCAGATTGTAGTTCAGATGCCAAAAAGTCCACCATAAGTTTGTTTGCCGCAAGCCTGCATAACAAATCATTTTGTTGTAAAAAGTGTGTTGAGGCTTATGGCGAATTGACTAATTCTTCGGTTAAAAATAAACAAACAAACGACGGAAGCTTTAACGTGAATATAGACCGATTTCTGTTGATCTACTGTTTGCTTGAGGACTTATCTGGTTGAATTTTGTAGGAGCTTTTTGAGCCTCAGGCCCTTGGCCCCCACTTTTTAAAAAAATATCAAAATGACCCCTTTTTCATTTTAAGACAGTTTTATTCTTCATTGAACGAAAAAGAATGCAAATATATGAAAAGAATCGTTTCTTAATGAATAAATTTGTTTTTTTTTTTTGTACAAAATAATGCTTTTGTTGCTGTATTACTAATTTATTTGAAGGCCCTTTTTTCGGCTCAAACCCCCTTTTTAAAAATTTTTAGCGGCAATGCTGCAACTAAGTTCGTATTTTTTGGAGGTACCTACATCTATCGTTTCGACGATTATGTTCTGTAACTTTATAGAAATCGTTCTCTGATCAAGGAAGCTCTTCTTTGTCTTTTATGGCTTTCTGGGTGTTCTCATCAGTTCTTTAGGCTGCTGTTTAGGGGAACAGGGTTCACAAAAAGCTATTGCTAAAATGAGGTGGATATTTTGGCGCACAATCAAAAGTTCGGTGACTAAAACTGAAGTGATGCTATAGGAAATTTCTGGCCCATCCAACTGCACCCACAGACTTGAATCGAAAAAGGCGACAGAATTCCCTTAATTACAGTAGAACCTCGATATTTGACTAAGTAAGCTGCGTCGTGTGGATATTTTTTGAGGTGAATAATCGCCATAAGACGCAGCTCTTAAAATACTCGTCAAAAACGGTTATTACGCCCTTCTTGAAGTAGGTCCTTTTGCAAGTTCATGACGATATACTTTTATTTTTAACATACAAAAAATTTCGTACGCAATCAAGTCCATTTACAAAAGGCATCAGCTTATATATAAAATTTTGGTTTTAGAGAAAATCAACGTTTTGTCAACATTTTGATATAAGAAGTAGATCCCTAATTTTGGGGCTAATATAAAATTTCCATTTCCACCAAGAAGAAGTGTCAGTTTTGAAGCCAATCCATCAAATCGTAGCTAAAGTGACAGATAAACAGTCACGGACGGAAAAAGTAACCATACCAGTTTTTATGGGTTATATACTTTTTGAAACAGATGATCTAGATTTTGAAATGCTTCACGAAAACAATATTTTTTGTTTTAGGGGCAAAATATAACATATCTCTTGTGAGTCTCATCATGTTAACGACATATTTCTTAAACCGAAGATCCACTGTTTCCATTTCAACCGGTGGCTTTTATTTTGTGTTATTTTTGGTTAGTTACTGGATACAATTCTTAAAACAGAACTCTTCGACCTAAAAATCCCACTGAGCCGCAGAAGCAAAAACACCCACGGTTTCTATACTTAGGCATTATAAAGGCGACACAAATCCAAGAGCCACCCCCCAGGCAAAGATGTACAAAGTAGAGTAAAAAATGGCACGTCCTTCAATTGTCCGCAAATAGACTTATTTGTCTTATCGGTCAAGTAGCAACAAATCCACCGAGCGCTTCTATACAGGGTGCAGAACGAACTGTCCAAAGGACGGTGTTTACCTAATTGAACATGAACTATCGGACTTGGCGAGTACCGACAATCGGCAATCTACAAAACCTCCAGTTTGTCACGTCTCACCATCACTGGCGTAGGATCACGTCTACACCGTTGTCAAACTTCTTCCTTTAGACAAACACTGCTCGGTGCCGATGGATCCTATGAGCGCCCACATTCTACATGAAATCGCCTCAAAGAACCTTGACATAATTGCTGCAAAATATTCCAAACAATAAAAAAAAAGACACCCGCTCATTGTAGGCATACATATCTACAAAATTCACCGTTAATCCTTTCATATTTCTGCGAGCTGCTTATTTGATCAGTCCTCAGGGGAAATGTACAGCCCACGATTGCAAACAAACAATGATTGACCACAACAAATCAACTCGCACATCAACCACCAGCACCACACATCGTGAAATTAACCTTTCTACTAGACCTGGCTGTGGAAGCACGCCGTATATGGCCACATGGTACTGGTTATTTTCCTTATTCTCCTAACGGTAGATTTATAGTTTTACATGTACGTGAAATTATCTACGAGTGCCATCAATCAAAAATCAACGCACAGCAAAACAGAAGAAAAGAAAAAAAAAAACGCCACACTCAAAACGAAATATGCAAATTAATTACAAAGAATTGCTGTGTTGTATATTTAATTTATAATTCATGTCTGAAGCCCGGGGCTAAGGAATGCCCCAAAGGAAGATGTTCGAACGTGTAAGCCTACCTTTATGGTGAATATGTATTTGTGAATCACTGTGCTCAAGTGAAAGGAAGCACAAATTCAAAAATTTCAGTGTTGGAAGTTATTTTGTTTTGATGGCGTTCTTTATTATTTATTGGACACGACGACAGGTACACTATTTTGTTGTTCCCGCGGACCCTATCAATAAACGACCTACACGCTGTTGTTAATCTCAACAGGTTTTTGGCATTTTCTCCCCGTTCGCCTGGTCGCTTTTGTTTTGTTCTTACTTTTATCTGATTCTTATTGCCAATCAGAAGAGGAGTTATAAAATGAAAACCATTTTTGTTACTTTCAATCAAGTAGTACCCGCAACAACTCCGAGAACGGAGATTAGCGAAAGAGTTAAAAATAAACGAGTTTTCGTTCTTTTTGTTGGGGGAAAGGAAGCCCGAGATTGGTGTTGGATGAATTTTAAATGCCAAAATCCTTCAAATTAATTGGTATGTATGTAAACGCTCATACCAAGTGTAGAGTCTTAAAATGAAGTTTTATGCTTACGCATTAGCAGGAGACGTGACTGACATTTTTTAGCGAAGACTAAGTCTGTGCACAATTACAAGTCACCAACCGTAACACCATTCCCATTCCGCAGATAATTGATGAATGGAGTTGAACATAAAAGTACGAGAACTATTTGTCAAAAGCTGCCTGAAGTTAAGCTCAACGACCTTTTTATAAAGAAAACGTTTGATACAACTTTGCTCACCGACTGGTAGGTCCTTCCTACTGAGAGTCTTTAAGAAGAAGAAAGTAGATCTAGACACGAGGTGGAAGTATTCGTTTTATTAGCGAACACACCAACCAAGGTTGTTGAAGAAAACCGTCAGATCCCAATTTCCCCCCTGTGAGCACAAACCTCTGAAATAACTCGACACTACTAGGACTCAAATGCTGAAATTGAAAACATATCTAGGTGTAGGTAGCTCGTGCGGATAATTGAAGCTGGGCCTTAATGTCCAGATGTCTTCAAACAAATAAAAATAAATAAAAAAATATTTTGGGCTCTAATTTTTCAGCCTTTCGGGTACCTTTTGAAGGCGTTCAGAGTTTACTCGAGAATGAATTTGATATATGTATGTAGGTGATGATGTATGTAGGTTTGTGTATCCAGGTTCCTTGGAGTCATGCTTGACCATAAACTCAACTGGAAGTCCAATATCGAACACCGTGTGCGGAAGGCAAGCATAGCTTTCTATACCTACGCCTGTAGTACGACTTCCGACAAGAAGTGGGGGGCTTCAACTGAAGATGGTTCGTTGGATGTACACAGCGGTGCGGTGGTACGTCCCATCCTCACCTACGGATCACTGGTAAGTTGGCCCGCCTTAGGAAAAGCCTATTACACCATTAAATTAAGTAGAGTCCAAATTGGAATCGGAGGAGCAGTTCAATCAAGTCCGACCTCAATGTGATTCTCAATTTTCTGCCAGTGGATCTGCATATAAAAAACATTGCAGCGTGTAGCGCTGTTAGATTGAAGGAATCTAAATGTTGGTTCGAAAGGCCTTAGCCATACCAGCATCCCACTTTCCCTTCCTGACGGCAAGGTCGTATATCTACGAACTAAATTGTACCCAAGCTCAACTTCCATAACAACTTCTCTGTTAGATTCTCCTTCCAGATCAGAATGGGAGGAAAATGCGGTCGTAAATGAATTCGACATACCTACGAGTATCTTCACAGATGGTTCCAAAATGAACTGTGGAGTAGGAGCAGGCATTTTCTCAACAGAATTATACATCTAGAAAACTCTTCTTCCCAACGCAGCCAGCTTCTTTCAAGCAGAAGTACTTGCAATTAAGGAGGCGTGTAGGCTGCTCCTTAACAAAGTGACAGCCAGAAAAAAATAGGCATCTTTGTCGACAGTCAGGCCGCGATTAAGGCTATCGGTTCTACTAAGTCAACGTCCAAGCTTGTTGTGGAATGCAGGGAGAAACTGACCACGACCAGGGCTTGCCATAGGTTTGAAATCACTCTCGTCTGGGTTCCCGGCCAATGGAGCATTGAGGGAAATGAGAAAGCCGATGCACTTGCCAGACGTAGTTCCGCCCTGTGCGTGTCTCATGCGGAGGAAGTCTTCCCTCCGCTGGGATATGTAAAGAGGGAAGTCCTCCTGCACTTCACCTCAATGGCTGAGACTAGGTGGATGAACCTGACGAACTGCGTCATTTCAAGGAAGATCTGGCCAACCTACTATGATGCCAGAATAAACAACCTCTTACCCAGACCGCGTGTAGATGTCGCCAGACTAACAGCAATTAATGCGGGCCAATAACGTTTAGGAACTCAGGCAGCCAAGCTTGGCATCACCCACTGCCATAGCTGCGCTTCTACAAACAAGAGTGAAACACTGTTCCATTTTCTTTTTTAGAATCCAGCCCTAGGCAAAACCAGACGCAGTTCACAAGGTTATCCCCTTTATAATGACCTTTCGGCCATCCAAAGCATCAATTTCAACAGTATTATCAAATTTCTCAACTCCACAGGTTGGTTTTGAGCTCGCTTAACATCCCCTTCATCCCCCTTCAGGGTATACGTCGTACAAATTGCGGGGTTATATCCATGAAGATGTTCTGATATATGGACTCTTCAATATTTGGCAAAAGTTAGCTAGTTTTGTTGCAGAAAAATAACAAAAAAAACTCTCTTCAACAAACTATACGAACTGGTGTTATAATTGAGCTGAATTCCAGCATTTTAAATCTTTCTATTTATAAAACTTGAAGAAACAAATTAGAAACACTGCTCCTACAAGATTCCGAAGCATGTGCTAAATTAAAGACCTTTTAAGGCCGCCAAACTCATCAGCTCTGGCCTGAGATATTCTTACAAGTTGGACGGTAAAAAAGGTGGACAAAATTAGTCTTTCTATAGTAATGATTGAAACAGCGGTTGCACAACTCTCTAGCCTCTTAATCCGTAAGAACCCACCTTCGCCTTGCACATTGTAGGTATAATACAAGTGTGGCTATAACCCTATTTCTACTCCAACAAGTATAGTATACATCTTCAATTGGGTAGCATTATAAATCAAACCCGATCACAACTTTCGAAGGAAAGTTTTTTTTTTTTTCTTCTTTACGAGCGTTTTGAACAATTGATTGCGAATTTTCAAATACTCGATCGACGCGCGTTACATTTCTACAATTGAAGACCGCTGCAATAAAACTGCCTTCCCGACTGACGACGACGAGTGCTGGTTGTTGAATTATTTCTTTGTAATAAAGTTGTCGCGTATGTTTGGCTAACAATCTCAGCCAACTTAACAAGTGGCTGGATTTTCTTTCTTCGGTTTTTTTATTTTTATTTTGCCAACCATTTTATTATGTGTACCTATACTGTGGCCATTTTTTTTTTTTCTTCTTTTACGTGCCTTGAATCATTAAGCGAAATTGTACTTGAAACGAAATAACAATAATAACATAGATAGGTACGAAGAGGACAGAGGAGAAGGCTGCAAAAAAAAAAACACACACACACATTTGTAAGTTTGTAGAAAAACGTGTGCAAAATCGAAGCAATTATGCTCATTGTGCTGATTTTGTTGATGACTTTTGAGCAGCCATCGTACGTATACGCGTTTGGCTTTGTGGCTTCTAGTTCACCGCTCAGAAAGAGGTGTACTTAAAGTCGCCTTGATTGGCTGAAGTGACCTGAAGTTGGATTTGATAAATAGATAGACAGACAGACAGGTGGGTAGGTAGATAAGTATGTGAAGTAAGTAATGAAAATTCAAAGCAACACTAGTGGTCATTAGCTTGAAGACGGCAGGCAAAAAGTTGGTCACGATGCACACACAATTTGGTATTGTGCGGAATATATACAGAACTCGTCTCATCTTATGCCGAGCTGTTCCTAAGACGCTGCGAAACCATTAAACAGTTAACACCCCACATACCTCGAATACAAATCAACAATTTTTCGGAGTAATAAGGGAAAAGAGTTGCCCACAAATCTGGCTATCTCCACTTTTTGTGTAGCAGCGCCATCTCGGTTTGACTTTCTTACTAGAAGCGAGTTCATTTGTATGTTCTCTGTAAGACTTGGAATTGTTTTCTTTTCAACACATTTAAATCATTTCCATTCGAATCATGTGCCAATTGAAGACCGTTCTTGTCTTGGAAGCTTGACTCCAGTTTGGTTTACATAGCATGAAAGCGAAACAACAAAAAAAAAAAGAAGCGAAAAGTAAGCCCGTGTTGCGAAAACAAAGTAGAATGCTATTCAGTATTCATTAAATGGAAAAGAATACCCCACCGCGAGGGGAAAGCAGTCACTAGAAGAAGAAAGAACACAAATACAACAACAGCTTGGAGCACAATAATTCCTGTCATGCACGAAAGAACAGCGAGAGTTAGTCGTGGGTATTTTGTATACGATCCGTAGATATAAGTAAAAGTTTCTTTTACATAATGGCTAAGAGAGAGAGAGACAGTATTCTTAAAAAAAAGAGTCTTATGGATGGTTACCGTATTTAATGACATGGTAATAAGGAAGTGGGTTTTTCTTTCTTTTTTTTTTCTTGCTTCATGATTAGGTATAGTTCTTACGCATGACACCTTATTTTGAAAGGTTTTATTTTTTTTCCAGACAATGGCAATAAGGTAACTAGTGACTTAGTAATGTCATATAGATTGCAGGTATGGCAGTGAGTTTTTAAGCTGTATACACATCAGACATCACCTTGACAAAGGATTGAGTTCGGGTAACAACATGATTGGGTAATTGAATAGCTGTAATAAACAAGACCGGGTTAGTAGCACAGGCTTCTTAAAGTCCGACTTTTTTCAAAGTTTTGTGAAGGCTATTGTGTCAGGGTTCTCTGATTTTTGATGGAGTTCATTTGATATAAGTCCGAAAACGTCCGAAATAAGTATTGGAATTGGTTCATTGTTGTTTCCTAGTTGAACCTTTTCGTAGGCAAATTTGCAGGTAAAGGGCCGTTTGCAAAGTGAAAACCGCCCCAATTTGTTCAGTGTTGCTTGGGAAATATTCATCTTCTTCGAACTGCTTCGAAGTGCTTTTAACTTTTCAGCAATTGACTTCTGAGACTTGACAACACTGACTTCACAGAAAACTGCCTTATCCAAAATTGCCCTACCCAAAACTGCTTTATCCGAACTGCCTTATTCCCAACCAAAGTGAACATTTGTATAAGTATGGAAAAATGATGGTGCCAAGTGTTGTAAGAGTCTTCAAACCATGTTCCACCCGAGGGGGAAGTAATCAGGTGTATTCAAGGAACTTTTGTGTGCGTATTCATGGTGAATCTCAGTGTATGACAGTGTATTCAAACGAATTCGCATGCAATTACTAGTGGGAAATCTGTAGTCAAGGACCACTCAAAAGCATTGATTACTTCCCCCTCGGTTCCACCTAACCTTAAAAACGCTTATTAAATACATTTAGCCGAAAACCACAAATATCAGCAGGAAATCATCGAAAATATTCGGCCCTAGCGGGGTATCCGGGCGAATCCGATTCTTCGGATCAACTGTTCGGAGAATTGTTCCGATAAAAATGTTAGCGTTTTGCGTTGCTTGTTTTTGAGAGGCATTTTTGACAGCTTCATACGAAATGTTTCCGATATGTAATCCGCCCCGGAATTTATTTATTTAATTTAATTGTTAATAAATGTAAACAATAAAAAGGAACAACAATATAGCGACGCATTTTTTTTTTTTGTATTTGTTATCTCAATTTGTGTTTCCAGTGCGAAATCAATCGAAAAAACAAGCACCAAACAATACGAGGATGCGAAATCAATGCGTCATCACATTTCAATTTTTTTTTTTCGAAAACGGATACCTCGAATGCGATTTGCGGTTCCGACAGTGTATGCGGTGCGGAAAATTTTCCGTTCCGAAGGATACCTTGCTAGGACCGATTGATTGAACCAAGTTCGGACAAACGTGCTATGAACTGAAGCCGAGAATGAATTCAAATCCTATAAATAAGATCAGCAATTAAAAAAGCTCCTGGCTCTCGAAAAGAGAAGGAACAAAGTTTCTTTAAAAAGACCCCAGCTTGCCCTAACTTTTCCAAACAACAAAACTAGCGGCTTAGTGAAAAAAATACAAGTTTGAGAGTTTAATTCAGTTAACTCCCCACAAATGTGATGAAAGCTGACGATAATGTCAAACTTTCGTGCAAAATATAACTTATTATGGTCATCAAAGTTTTAAAAGCGATATCGTCCAGACGATTATTGTCATAAGGAATCTGTCCCTAGGAGATATGGCTACATTCAAATTTAGGCTGAAACTTCGGCTGAACCTTTACACATTTCTTACCGACAAAAATTCGTCTACTAAAAGTCAAAATTTCTCAAGGAATTTTTATGTTTTTTCAACCACCCGAAGTTCTATTAAGGGAAAGTTCAGCTTATGGAAAAAGATGATTGCGGCAAATTGTTTTTTCAGTTAGCGGAGTCGACTGTATGTGAATAGGCAAAGCGGGGTATTTTTGAGGATAGAGATGCTGTCTCAAAGATTGAAAAATAGATCCAAACGCAGGCTGTCAGGTGCTTAGGTCTGCTGTCCTTCACGGTTACAGTTAGCGGGGATGGTTTTGTTACTTTTGAAGTAAGTAAACGTCTTCAAATACTGGGGTCAGTTCTGTAAGATAAAATGTTCAAATGTTTTCGTGTGCACGAAAAAAGTTGCTTGTGTAACACACGCCAAATCATTCGTGCGCACGAAATCGTTGGTTCGTTTCGCCTTACAGAATCTGACCACTGATCTAAATGGTAGTTGATTTTTCTGTAAGCTGATAAAAATCGGAGAAAAGCGAGGTTTCCAAAGTAGCTGAGCTTAATCGACAAACTTGCCTGCAGTCTTAGGTAAACATGGGTTCATTTCCGTAAATATTTTGTCTTTTGTGGGTACCTGACAGGTGACACTTGTCTCATACTCGTCTATGGAGATTGGACCTATAAACATTGACTTTTCACCATCCCTTTTGAGAGGTAATGGTTCATTCATCGTCAGGGGGTGGTGATGTTGCCATGATTTTATACCTTGGGTACCTTTCAACTGTCAGCTTTTGTTCGTAAAAGAAGTAGAAATTCTTAATGCGATGACGACGAAGTGATCAAGTCTCACTATCATTGGACTCGCCTCTTACAAAGCCAGTACGGATATCCTAGGGTAGGTAGGTAGGAGTGGCGGTTTAACTAAAAAACCCAAGTAGCAATATGCGCCGTTTTGTTACCACAACTCATTTGGCCTGGTCAAGATCATCGAATAGGAGGTTTTAGACCCAGCCTGTGGAATTAACAAAAGCTATCAATTCCCTAATACTACTTTTCGAGACCTGTTCAAGGGAGTCGAAGAAGGGTTTACCAAGAGATCCATGTCTGGCCCCGATATCCTAGAAATATAACTCATTGAAGGCAACTCCATATCACAGAGTACCTTGCAACTTGTGCGTCGTTCTATAGGTAATTTGAGAGAAGTTCTATACCAAAAAAAAATCCCAACTCTGCTTCTATACCTACCCACGAAGCTTTCACTTCCCAATTCTATAATTAGCCTAGCTTTCTACCAGAAAGACCGATATTTTCTTTGACAATTAGAAGCTAAGCTCCGTATCAAATGAAAAAGGTTGACACTCAGTAACCAACAACTAAAACAACGCGTTCCCCTTGAAACTGCCTCCATATATACTGGAGCCTATGCTAAATCAGTTCCAACACGTGACAAGGTTCAAAAGCCTACACCGCTTTGTGTGGTCTCATTAAATTTTAATTTATAACGCTAATAACTATATTATTCCCAACCAGATTGTCATTAATTATTTTATTCCACTTTTTTCAGCCAACAATGCGGAACAAACCACGCACAGTCATATGCATACAAGTAGGTCTACAACATAAAACACTAAAATCTAAATACAGACGAAATTTCCTATATATCGTGAAATAGAAACGACCATGAACCTGAATTTTTCGAGTTTGAATTCGAAACAAGTTGCCTCAAAGTTCGTGAACTGTGACAGGTTAATTTTAACGATCGCTTAATATTCTCTTTCTGTTTATTTGTTTTATTTGCATTTTATTTTATTATTCCTTTTTATAAACAAAAATTCATTTAATTTTTTTTTGTGCGCAAAAAACCAACTGTCGAAACAAAAGAAATTATCGCCGTGAATTTCGTGCGCTTGAGTAGGATACTCGTAGAAGCCGCCCCTCTCTGTGAACGCACCAACAAGCGATTTGAAAACGACCGAAAATACAAAATGCCAAAAAGCGCTTCAAAAGAAAAAAAAAAAAAAAAACATTTCCCAGCTTGCTTTGGGGGTTTTACGTTATTTAAGCCAACCTGTTGGCCTTGAAAACGAATGACCACTACGAAACCAAACACAGTCACCATACCCCCGAGTACAATGACTCGTGTTTGGCTGTGATATAAACTTAACAATTTTTTTGTTGTTGTTATTTCACTCGTATTTCAATTAGAAAAGTACTTACATGCGAGTGCTTTGCTACATGGTCTTCCCGGTAATTGTGCTCTTTGTAAGTAATTCCGACTTAGACAAGTGGAGATCTAATATCCAAGGTATTTTGTGCCCGTGTTCGCATTTGGGATTCCTCCCCTTGCTGTAGAGGTACAGTGGTATATGACGAATTATACCCATTTAGATGTTTATCGTTATACCCGTGGTGGTGGTGGTGTTGGTAGCACCATATAGACCAGCATCAGTGACAAGAATATAAACAAATCAATTTGGTAGGTTTTATTGAACCCACATGCGGTGGTGAACACCGCTCAAAGTATGTGACTGTGACTATACTTTTCAGAAACGTGAAGGTGATTACGAATGACGCAAAATATACGGGTTAATGGAAGTCGCATCTTCTACCCCGGGGAGCCATTTTTATGGGCAAGGTGATCGGTTGTGGTTTTGTTTTGTAGCGTTTTGCTGGGCCCTAAGCAGGAGGAGGATAATTTATTGAACAAGTGTCAGCAAAAAAAAAGGGAAATAATTTGTTTGCGACCGAATATTAAGTGCTGGACGAGGACACGACACATTTTCGCCAAGCGTGTGAGGGTCTTTTCATAAAAAAGCGCCGTCCAGGAGTGTGCTTTCTCAACGACTAACTTTAGAGAGATATTAGAAGTTGTTTGCATTGTAAAAGAAGACCAGATCGGCGTGGTATCACTATGACTGTTCCACCGAATCGAACTTGAAGTCGACAATCCACTGATGGAATGGCCACATTCTTCTTAATTCGGTATAAAAATATTTACAGCCTTACATGGTTTAGTGTGGACTACTTTAACCTGTCATCTCTGACAGAAAGATCAACTTGGACCTTCGACAGAATTAATAAAACTTGTTCTTACAGAACTTAGGGACAAACATTCATACTGTTCTCCCACCCAACTTGTTTTGGGAATAATGCTGTCCTTTTTGGGGTCTGTCCAAAGAATTTAAATGATACACACTGGGACCGCGGAGGACGACTTGGCCCACACACACAAGTCAATTGAAGAAGTCGATTTTTTAGACCTCAGAAAAATAAAGACATAGATCAAATGCATTTCTTTTTGCTTTGCTGTCAGATTGAGCAACGTCAACTGCTCTAATGTCATCAATTCTTGTGTTGCAATAGCTTTTACGAATTGCGGAGAAAGACTTGCTTTCTGTGTTTTTTTTTTTTTTTTTGTTTGGGGTGAAACTTATTACACCAAAGGCCTTGTTGAGAAGTATTGCAAATTCAAACAAGTGGCAACATTGCCAAAAGGTAAACATTGTACATATTAAACGAAACAAAGCAAATGTCAAATGAATCTAGAAGGAATTTAAGTTTATTAATAAAACGTGCTTTCAACAAGGCGAACGTCTCCATTGTATTTTTTTTTTTTGTTTTTTTTTCCGCTACACGATCATTTTTTGTCGATTAAGCTAAAATTACCCTTCTCAGTTTTCGGACGCTTCTTACTACTTTTAACATGCCTTTATAGCACATATGGCCCCATCAATAGCCTGACAAGCGATTAACATGATAATCTTAAGAGGTTACACGTTTTTTATCGTACCTACCGAGAAAACAAAATTTGTAAAATTTGGCCGAACTCGAAGGTAAAACTTCTTAGATTATATAAATGTTGCTCATAAATTTTGTAGTAAATGTTAACGACTTGTAAAACACAGAGTTGTTGTTTTATATACACAAAATAACAAAAAAAAAATATTCTTGTCGAAGCGCTTAGGCCTCCCGCACACTAAGGCACACATAAGCAATGGAACTTTTTCGTCAATAATTGGTTAGTAATATCCGCTTTGCACCAAACTCTACGCATAACAAGCTCGTTTCTGAATCTAACTACGAAATTATCATCAGAACAAGAGATTACACAGAGTATACAGAATAATTTCGAAACATATCGCAAGAACTTTTTGTTCTCAACTCAATTGAGACAAAATATTAAACATTACCGCATTCCACATTTTAAGGATTCATTTTCTATCCTTAGGGATTTATTCCGAATAACAATTTAATACTATAAAATGTTTCAATAACTTCTTTATTAAAATCTACTACAGTCAGTTCGCAACTAATGTCGCAAAGCAGTCGAAAATGACAAATAATCAACTTGTTGCTAAATAATGTTTCAGTAGAAAGATACCCTAAGTGTTCATATCGCTGTATTGTAAATTGTGTGGCAACAAGCTTATGTAATTTATAAACTAAGAAAAAAATTGTTGCTAACCATTTTAATTAGTATTTGAATATCACTCAGTGTCCATTGAAATGAATGTGGAAAAACACGAATTGAAACCGAGATAAATTATAGTTACCAACGGGTATCATTTTAGTTCGTTCGTGTGCGGGAGGCTTTGCACTATATGTTGTCCTTTTAGAAATATTAGCCGCTGGGTTTTCCTCGTTTCAATAAATGCAGTCATGTAGCAATTTCTTACTTAAAAGTTGAATTTAAGGAAAATAGCATGTAAAACACGTGTATAAAATTAAAATTTGCTCACTAATTTGTTAAAAAGTAGATTAAATTAAAAATTTGGAAGACGAGAACAAATTTGTGGGAGTTCCCACAGTTGTCTCTGCTAAGTTTGACACTCGCTGCTATTTGGCATCACTCATTACGGAATGCTTACCTAAAAATAGAATAAAACACAAAATAGTGAGAAAAGCAATAATAAAAGCGAAAAATTTATAAAATGTGAAGTTATTAATATAGTATACGCAATAGACACATTTGGAAATAGTTATTCTTTCAAAAAATACTTCTGTACATAATTCAATAGGTTTTTAAATTTTATGATTTCTCTCTCATTTGTTTGCCGCTATGGTCTATTTCTCATTTTGTCCACAATTAAGGAATTGAAGTGCGAGATTTTCAACATCGTACCTAATTAACACTGATACAAAAATTAACGCCGTTCAATTCTCTTTGCAAAGTTTGTTACTTTACGGACTTTCACATACAATGGCTAAAACAAGTTGCAAATATTTGTCGTACACATGTCTACGACAAAGGCTGAGCAAAAAGAACATGTAAAACATGTTTATTGACAAATTGAGAAATGTCAGAGTCAGTTAAGCAAAAATATTTTTTCCAGATCAAGTGGTGATAAATACTCGTAGTTATTAATGTCGTCGATCAACAAGATGTGTTGTTTCTTGCACATGTCGGGCATACATGTCGTAGACATGCTGCAAACATATTTTGTATGTGGACCGATATTGAAACACAATTTCTATGATGGACAAAAAAAAAAAGGAAGAATTTCCTAGTCTGTGACTATCGCGTTGAAATGAAAATGTAGATATGAAAGATATTAGTTTCCCACAAGATGGCGCTGCGTCCCATATGGCGATCGCAGGCATTGACCAATTGAGATGAGAACACTGCTTGCCAAACAAGAGATATTAGGAAATCTAACTTTCAAATACTCTCGCGAAGTACGTGCGGTTTGACAGATCTGAATTGTTTTCTATGGGGATGGGGGTACCTATATGCGAAGTCCACGGTTTATGCAGATACTCGTAAGCCATCACGAACGGATGATTAACAAAAAAACCCGCTCTTGCCAATCGCTGGTTCTTGGGCCCGAAAAGACAACGTTGTGGTTACACTATCTCGCAGGCAACTAAGGCCCATTTTATTCACTCGAAGTTGAACACAACTTGGGGATTTTTATATGGAAAACTCCCCGAGTTGTGTTCAACTTCCAGTGAATAAAATTGGCCTAAGAAGAGTTTGTATAAGACCCCGATTATAACCACAGTCCTGGGACCGAATTACCACATCCGTGAACGAGCCATACGTCACTGAATTCTTTTAATTTTACAAGCAAAAAATAACAAATTCAGTCACGTATTACTCGACCATGGATGCGGTAATTCAAGCCCTGATATATAGGCATTAGCAGCGGCTTTAAGGTACCCGCCGATACATAAAACAGTTTTTTTTTTTTTTCGACTCAGAGCTTGCTTCTTTACCAAATGAACCACTTTTCCATTACGAAGTTATCAAAGTGGTCATCGCAACGATCTGTATTAGTAAGCCTCTGACGAAACAGCTTTGAATGAACTAGAACTTATTAGAAAAAAAACCCTTTACATTAAGACGCTTATAATAATAATAGTTGGCGCAACAGGTCCGTAGGAACCCTCGGCCTCGCTTCTCGCAACCATTCGTTTTGTGTGAGTTTTTAATTTTTGGAACGAATTTAAGGGATCATCAATTTTATGCCGATTCCAAACGGCCGATTGAGAAGCTCTTTCAAGACTCTCGGATGTTTGTCAGACGTTCGCGAGAGGTGGCGCAGAGAAAAAAACCCTGAGTTGGAATTTTGGGTTTTTGCGGGATTCAAACCTGGGACCCCTCGCTTAGTAGTCCAACACACTAACCGCTAAGCCACTGCGCCTACACATTAAGACGCCTGAATGTAAGCTAATTACCTATTCCTTTCCTTGACTGTCGCATACCTAAACCTCTTAAAACCACACTCAATTGACAAACAAAGTTTCAACTATGAAATTGGAGCCGATCAAAAAGAGATCAACCCAACGGATACCGCTTTATAGCCAATCAAAGGTTTCGAAGACGATCTCAACACAAAATTTTACTTGCAAATGTCTCTGATGATTAGACAGTGAGCTCCTAGGGCAAATGTACCCTCACACTAAACGCAAACAGTCATCAAATTTATCAAATCAAATACGAAAAAAAAACACAAGTTTCAACGGTTCAACTAATAAAAATGCTCCTCCAAAGTCGTGTTTTATTATACGTAACAGATCCCCCGATTGTCATGGACTTGGTCAACTCAAATTACAAGAGATTTTCCAAGATTAATGCTCCCGCGAATTTAGTCTCCGGCCGCAAGTGCAAAGCAAACAAAAGTAAATACAGCACGAGTACGAGTATCTAACAACTCGAATCTAAGCTCAATTTCAAAACCAGTTCTCTACTCACATGCTATTAAGAATTTTTGTTTTTTTTTTTCTACCTCATAATGACTGCTTCAAATTCAAAACCAGTTCTAGTTTCAGCAGTTTTTTTTTTGTTGCCTCTCACACAACAGGTGAACACAAAGTCAAACTTTAAGCGGGGTGGACCGTGAACAGAGGGAAAAACAAAGTAGGAAGAAAAAGAACATGCGTGCCATACAAGAATGCTAAATTAAAATCGAAACGCGGAACGAATTTAATGTTTATTCTCCGGTCTCTCTGGCTAAGGTTCTTTGAACGAAGAATAAGAATTAAAAAAATTACAATAATAGTAAGGCGATGGTGCCGAGAGAGAAAATGTGAAATAAAAATAACAACGATTGCGAACTGCGCCATCGGAAATTGTAAGAAATAGGATTGCAAATGGAATTACGAGTTTATTTTCGGTATTATACGTATCCATGCGATATCAAATTGAAGAACCTCAAGTGCGTACTCATGCAAAAGATCAGCTCGCAGCTAACAATCTGGGAAATTTTGAGATGTTTTACTTCTCTTCAACCTTGAACTTGAACGAATACGAGCGTACGATTTATTTTTCAAAAGATGTCCTGACACCACTGATGGCACTGATGGGTTTCCAATTCCAATCTCGACACAAGTTGTTTACATTTCAAACACCGATTCTTTATTTTTCTTCTAAACATTATATCTTGGACCACTCCACTCGAGAATCGTATACGAAAACAACTATAGTGGTACATTATGTTTAATGGGATGTGTTCTACCAAGTGGGTGATCTATCTCGTAGTCGAACGCCGACAAGAGCTACGACTCGGGTTACCACCTAAGCTTGATAAGTGCTATGTTCTGCTCTTGTGATGGAGCTTGAAGAGGGTGTTACGGGGTGTGGTTCGAAATGAATAGAATTGTAGGGTTGTTCCGTGATTTGTTGCGGCGGTAGATACGAGTAGATTCGGGCGGATTGGGGGCGAGCACTGTTTTGAGTAAGAACAATTTCAAAAAACAAGTTCCCATTGGATTGATTGATGGATTTTTTCGGAGAGCAAGGAACAATTTTTCCGGTCTCCATAATCGACTGCCAATTGGTCTTTTCAGCACATGACTTTGGAGTCGTGCCAGGGTCGACGATTAGCACAGACACTTTACTAGAACTTGTGCATGGAAACATCAGACAGCAGTCACAGTCCGATATACCTACCTATATAGCATCAATGAAAATCACATTTTGTATATCGAGTACTAGTTTAGAGTATAAGGAAAGTAGAAAAATGTTTTTTTTTTTCAAGCAACTGGCTTTGAACTCGCCTCAATGTATGCAGAGATTTTTGAATAAGTGCTTTTAACTTCTGGTTCAATTTTAGTTCGCTGAATGTACATGGGAATGGAAAAAAAAAGTTTATTAGCAGTACATAAACAACAAAATTTTACCAAAAAAGTGTCGTAATGAACTTGAACCTAAGGCTCAAAATTTAGCTGTTTCCAGGTCACTTTATATAAATAATAAATAAATAATAGTTGGCGCAACAGGCCTGTAGGTACCCTGGGCAACCATTCGTTTTGTGCGTAAGTTTTTAATTTTTGGAACGAATTTAAGGGATCATCAATTTTATGCCGATTCCAAACGGCCGATTGAGAAGCTCTTTCAAGACAGTAATACTCTCGGATGTTTGTCAGACGTTCGCGAGATGTGGCGCAGTGAAAAAAACCCTGAGTTGGAATTTGGGTTTTCTGCAGGATTCGAACATGGGACCCCTCTTTATAAACTTGGGATAAATTCCTAGTGTAGCCCTCAGAAGTTGCAAATAGAACGCCGTTGTTTTAATTTCGTGCGGAGGATTCTACTTAACTTTGATTTACTGAAGAGAAAGTTCGTTTAAGCAAGCAACAGATGTGTTTGGGCTGTGGAAACCAATCGAAAATGTGAGATCTTGACACCGAAGACAGTGGTTGAACTACCAATAAAGCGATTGCACAGATATAGCTCAGTATTCAATTCAATTGCATTCAAATTCCGCAGGTTATACGAACATTTGCCTTGGATCAAGAAGTCAACTTTTTAATATTTCCAAACTCAATTTAAGCTGCAAAAGGAGGCTCAACTTATACATATCCTCTTGAGAGAAGCAGGGGCTTTAAGAAACCGAACAAACAATATAAATAGAAGAAAGTGGAATGTGGATCGGGCCTTAATGAAGGGTCCAAGCCTCAATACTCAGAAAAAAAATTGGTAGGCGAAGGATTTAGAGATTTTTAAAAATTGCTCGCTTTAAACATTATTTTTGGCAACAACAACTTGTTTTTAGGTTCTTAAGAATCAAGTATTCAGCATTAGAATAATATACTCGCCATATTTATTTTCTTACATCATTGCCAACAAGTTCGCTCTTAAATCCAAAATTGTGCTGTTTGGGTTCATTTTAATCAACGAAAATTGTAGGCCTTACAATGCTTTTTCCTGAGTTAAGGTTTCTAAAACCGCGATAGAAAAGTCATAGCGGCGATGTTCAAGTATACTTAGCTTGGTAAGTCTGACAGCTGGCTGACTTCATGCGTCTCAGTTTTGATTGCCCAAGATCGATCACATGAACACTGAACAGTGCTTTTCAGTTAAAATTTTCGTGACTGAGTTCTAAGTTGACACAGTTCGAACATGTAGGCGAAGTAAGAAAAGTTACGTTACCGACCAGTCTTACGTTCAGGGTACATCTAGTCCAGACCATTCTAGTCGACTTAAGATGACTAGATTTTTGAACGCGCCCAGTGCCTTTAAAGCTGAACTATAATTTATTCGACAAAAGTTCGTTTGACCTGCCGAATAAAAAATCTAGAAGCTGTCTCTGGAGCAGTTACCCCCAGTCACTGTTCCAGCAGCTACCTAACCTCTGTTTGCAACTAATGTCGAAGAATGACGGGGATATAGCTCTACTCTAATCCAAGACTCACAGCTTTTTAGGAGGAAAGGTTTTCGGACTAGGACAAAAATCGCCGATTTATGTTTTTCACAAATGAAAGGTGAGATTCGAGCTTATTTTTAGCTTAAAAAAAAAACGAAGAAGGTACCGTGCGCAAGTGTAAAAAAAACCTCAACCAACTTGTAGGTACTTCGTAGTTTGGAGGGACTTGATAACTGAGTAAGTTTTCTAAGTTCCCAGCCATTTGCAAATGTTTCTTGGTTGAGGCCCAACTACACTCAACTTTAGAAAAAGAAGTCCGGCCACTGTTCACCAGAAACCTTTTCAAACAAATCGCATTGGAGTACCGGTAAATAAGTACCTAAATAAGCAGTGAAATTTTCATTCCAAGGACAGGAACAGGAAGCTTACTCATCATTTTCAGAAGTGCAATTTTTTTTTAGTTCCAGCTTCCAGTGATAAGCTAAAAATGTCTTGAACAGGTTTGAAAAAAAAGAAGAAGAAAAAACAGACGCTCTTGCGTTATTTTACAAATGTTTTAGAGATTGAGGCATAAACAAATTACTCACTCATAAACAAAAAAGATTGTAAAGCGAAGATTTTTAAGATTTCTAAGAAATTGTAAACTAAAAATTCTTGCTTTAACAGTTACTTTTGATAACAAGAACTCGTTTTTAAGTTTTCAAGAATCAACTCTCCATAACTTTTTTCTTACATCGTTTCCCACAATTTAATTCTTATATCAATAATTTTCACATTTGGTTTCATTTTAGTCAACGACAGTTGTTGGCATTACAATTTTTTTTTCTGAGTAAACCAGTAACACTGTATAAAAAATTAAACCCATCCACCCTTGGCCATATTTATCACCATTCGAAAATTTCGCTCTAAAAAATGTCTAAGCCCCTAAACTGCTAAAAATGATGTGTGCTAATTTCGCTGTGACATAAAATTAACTACACTTTCACAAACAGTCACATGATAGATAGCAATACCAATAATAACTATCGCATTTGCAAAATTAGGCACACCTCGCGAAATAGGGTCGTGTCGGCTCACCTAACAGCTTACAACCATTGCGTGGGATAATTCGACACAACATAGAAAAAAAAGAAACCAACCAAGAAGTAGGCAGTACACCCATGACCGAGCTGTAAGCATATTTTTTTGCGACAATAATTCCAATCGCCGGCAATCAAAAACTCAATCTAATTACTGACCTACTTATAGCCTAATCGATGACAGTAGGTGTACACTGTACACGTACGAGTAGCTTTCATAATTGGTTGTATCTCAATCCAAATGGAACACGTTTATGTAGTGAAAGAGGAGAAATTGAATTTATCTCCTCGATCACAACTATATCAGTGGGTATCCAAACAACTTCTGCCGCCGCCGTGTGTAGGTTTTAATTTTTTTAACTCGTCCAACTCCTCGATAGTCAAATTTTCATTGAGTACACTTTTTTTCCCTTTTCTGTCACAAATCATTTAAATGTCGCTACAGAGCATTGAAATTGTTAGAATGGCTTATTCTGATTGCGTAATGGAATATGCCAAGTGGTCGGTCATTGAACCTTATTTGTGTAAGAAATTTGGATAAGAAAAAATTCAGCACATGCCGACGTTTGTTTTTGTTTAGTTTACATTGACGTAGAATTTTCGGAGGCCACCCCCCCCCCCCCCCGAGTGTAATTATGTACGGTAAATACATGCAACCTCTCCAACTAAAGGCCGCAATTGCTCGAAGTTAACGATGGAGAAAAAACGAACAGCAATTTTCTTATTAGAAAAACAAAAGGGAACACAGGACACCCGAAAATATGAACACTTGACATTGTGTCAAAATCAAGCGCCCACCCGTCCAGTTCTCGTGGTCATCCCTAATGCGAGTGCTGTGTAATTTTCTATAGCGTTTCGTGACCAAAACCATTTTGATGCTGTTAACTTCTTTTATAGGCAATCCCACACTGCATTGGTAATTTTAGTTTATTTTTACTTTTTATATCGTTTGTGAATTTCTTGATAGGGACTAGTGGTCTCTTCTGGCCGGGGCTAATTGGGTTTTAGATTGCTAGAGGAAACATCGCTGTTTAGTAGACGCGCCTTTCACGAGATTTTAAAGAGGAACTCGGAGACTCCGAATTCAACCATTTAACCAAAAGAGCAAGCGATGTATGAATTCACTAGCGATGTTTCTCAAAAACGGAACCTGGACTTATAAGTCGCCGTGTATAAGGTATATATGAAGAAGTCTTTTTAGTCCACATTTAAATATTTCATCTTTTTTTTTTCAAAAGAAATATTGAGGCTCAAAATTGGGATTTAAAAAAGAAAAGGTTGCTGGATGAAAACGTGTACTTGTGTTTTACCATTATACATAGATTGATAGATTTTCAAATGAAGGTCTAGACATGTGAAATGTACCATGAAATGGGCTCTGGTCCTATTTCAATTCGTACTCTACTGCAATTACATCGTCCCAATAACAGTATTGAAACTATTGTCAAAATATATACCTAATCAGATGTAAGGTAGATAAGGCGCATAGTTAAGTTCTTCTTAAACAACATCAAAATGTTGAAAATATCTTAAATCAAATTTACAAAACTGTTCAAATATCCATCCAGCTGATCTGACGAGTTCACACCGCAAGCTTGTGTTTAACACAATCACTCTAAAATAAATTGTCGACACAAAAGTCGAAGTATTTATGAAAAATATTGGACATTCTTGTTTGGAAGATAAGTCGTCGAATCCTACGGCAGTAGCCCAAGGCGGTAAAAAGAAAAGAAAAATATTTAAATATAACTCCACCAGAAGATTTGATAAAAGTAAATTGAACCACTTTTTTGGGATCATCTACAATCGTAATGTGATTGTGATTTCTGATTAAAACGGACACCAATATTTTGACAAAACTAAAAGTTAATTTTTTTTGAATTTTTCGGAAGAATTTATAACGCAATTTGCTTACTTAATGAACAGGTGAACATAAATGTCACTTCATATTATTTCACCTATATTTCACACAGTTAAAAAATTCAACAGAGCTATTTAAACAAAACATCGAAATATCACAGTCCCCAGATTGTTTTATGTAAAAAAAATTGAGCTCAAAATATTCTGATTCAGCAAAATAGCAGACTTGGAATATTCGTAGATATTGCTTATTGTGTGACACCGATCTGAGTAGAAGGTCGCCCGCTTTGGCGCTTTTCGAATATATCAACAAGATTTTGCAAATGCATCGATTTGCATTTTTTTTTAGCTCCTAATTAGAAAATAAGACTTTTCTTCTTAATCGTCTGCTAATAACCTTTATTAGAAAAGCAGAAAATCTCCTATCATAAAATTATGTCTGTAGTATTACGAAAGATGTGGAATTTAGATCGAGAAGTTCTTGATTAGGTTTTGCTTTTTTTAGTGTATCTTAAAAAATTATAACTACAGGCAAACCAAAATACTTGCAATATGGAACCAAATATAAAGTGTTGTTCTATTTTACATAAAGTTTGTGCGGGACCATCGTTCAACCGTTGGACGGTATTCAACCCTAAAAAATTATAAACCCGCAACTATCTTTTTCACGAGATAATTTCGGCATCCAAACAAATCTTCATTACGGTGATCCATGAGGCTCAAATGAACCCTCTTCCGTTCATAGGACACGGTCCCACACCTTATGTTTTAATTTTCTAACGATTTGTATAATCTTTATTTTGTTTTATCTATTTTTGTTGCTATATACGCCATACGGGTTGGGGTCGAAATTCTGGCGAGGTAAATTTTTTTTTCTGCTTTCAAAATTCTGCAAATAATAAAAAAAAAAGGTTTGGAAAATGTTAAAAAGCGTCTATCGTGAGTACCTACACTCTTTTGGACCTTAAGCCAAAAAGAAGACAGACATTAGTGCGAAATGAAGAAAACATAACCGGCATATCAAAAATGACAAAGAAATATCGTTTCAGCACCGATTAGCTGATTTGGGCATCGTCAGAGAGTCCACCCGGCTTAATTTGCTGGCTACGCCACTGTCAATTAACGGCGTTGGTTCCAAAAATAAGAACTCACTGTTCAGACAGATAGCCACTTTTATGTGTCGTCGGAGCAGAGAAATAAGAAAAAACCTTGTCTAATGCGATTAGGTACACACAAAAAACGAATGCCTACGAGAAACCCTCAAAAAGAAAATATTACTACATGCAGAGAGTGTTCGATCACAAAATAGGTAATCATATATCAAGGCCCGGCCGTTTTAAACAACAACAACTAAGCAGATTCGCATGGCCTGATAGTATATATAAAATGCCGAAACTTCCTCATTTGCCCGTAGTCTACAATTTAATTTTTAATTTCCAGATAAGACAACAAGTCCGCTCGCAGCAAAAGCTTTCCTGTACATCCGATTCCGATTCCATTAAGGTAGTGCCGGTCCCCTTTCAAGGACTTCAGGTCGCCGCAGGTTGGTTTTAAATTTAGAAAAGATGCGCTACGTGAGATACGTGAAAACCTTGTTATAAATAAAATGACTTCCAACTAATTCTGATTTATGATGACATTTATGACAGAATTTCATAACCAGATACCGAAATATAAAAATAAGCATTCACATTCGAGGTCGCACATGTTTGGACCGAGAATCCAGTGATGATCACTAAATTCATTTAGTTTGTTTACAATTAAAAATTCAAACTCCATCCAGCATGTCAACAGTTTTGGTATATGGGGAAATGTGTATATGTATTGTATAGTTTAGAATAAAAGTGAAAATTCGGGTCACCCTAGTCGATTTAGAAATTGAATTCATTTCACTTTTACATATCGAAAAGGTTGTCTGTGTGGATGGATTCAAGACGTAATCAGAAAAACGCACCCATCGCGTGCCGTCCGGAAAGTATGTCATCCCATAAGACACGTAGCATGCTAGCGGTTTATTTTTCGTTTTTTTCTACGCTCTTTGTCGGGGAGACCGGTTCTAAAATGATGTGGAAATCTCGTTAACGCCATCTGAATTTCTTTTCCGTATTAGTACCGGCAGTGTGAAAGAAGTTGCAAGCAAAATGACGCATTATGGGCATAATTCTAGAGCCAGTCGACTTTATGCGTCTACGCACCGCCAGAAGAACTTTCTTCTTCCACACAGGTATGCAGAAAACAAAAGTCGGCTAGTTAACCATGCTGTTGCTTTCATTTCCCCTTTCACATTTTGGTTTTGATTATTTTTTTTTGTCTTTATTTCAGTTCCACGCACAATCAGACGTAAAAAAAAAAACGAAAGCAGGCCAGAAATGAACTCTGCGAGATTGCGTATACACTCACTTAAGTACGGGCTCTCTCGCGCGTTCTTATTTCATGTATCATGTGTAGTTGCGGTTGATTAATTTTGGGTCACGTGCTCCATTGTGCGTTAGGCTGTGTGCGGCGAGGAAACCCCAAACAAAAAATCGGGAAAAAAAAATAAAATAAATAAAACACATGTTGACCCAATTTGCAAGGTCCCAGAATTCAACAGCCAAACGTTTTTTTTTTTTTTCTTCTTTTCATATCTTCATAGAGGTATAGGTGGGTGTGGGGCCACAGCAAACAAAAAAGACAAAAACACAGCTGAAATATTGTAATACGATACGGACATAGGAAATGGGTTATCAGGAGCGGAGATTTATGTTTTAATCCCTTGACAGATTGGCCTGTTACCTATTTGGTTGATTTAGGTCAGGAATACCAATGGCATTGTGTGCGCGTGTGTTTTGTAAACATGGGGGAGGATGAGACTGTCGTTCGTACTTACATTTGGTGGAAACTACTCTTTAGAAGGTTGTTGTGCTTACCTGGAATGAAAAGAACAATTATATAGTTATTAGAATTTAGCATTTGCTGACTTAAAGTAGAAAATGCTTTCTTAAATGTGAGCAAGATGTCTTTAGAGCCTAAGGGGGTCTTAGGCAAATTGATATAAAAAAGAGCTGGAGGAGAACAGCCTGTCTTTTGACGAGAAAGAACAACTCCTGGTTAATTCTGAAGCGGAGGTACGAGTATGGCCGCCAGTTCAAAGGAAGATAATAGTTGTCCATAAGTAAATAAAATATTCCAAGCTACCCTACAAAAAATTTGGACCTTGCAAAATAAAATCAGGGACTGCTAAAAAAATTACCAACAATTCAAGACTATTTTAAGGACAGGAACTTCTATACGAACTTGCCTTTCATCTTTCCAGCTTGAGTTTCCATACAAAAGACAAACTACAGCAATGATTGGGCAAACAAAAGAACCGAAGTAAGTCTAAGGTTGATGTAGTTGGCAAAAAAAATCGGTCTTGACTTTTACGAGTGACAAATTCCACGAGTGATCTTTAATTCAATATAACATACATATAGTGAAAGCCCCCTTAGACGGTCAGTGACAAAATGTGTAGGTTCGGCTGTTGCAGTTTGTCAAAAGATCGACGTTTCCCATAAGACATAGCTGCTTGAGTAATCTTAGCAAACCTACGATGGGGTTTTTGACAGCGTACTAAAAGATCTGCGTTATTTGTAAAAGTAGCTGTTATAAGTTTAGGGTACCTACAGAGGGAGGAGGACCCACTTAAACCTACAAAACTGACATTACAGGTAATTAAAGATCGGCAAAACAGCTTTAGAACGAAGCTTTCAGATTGATACCTAGGTTAGGATAGGTTGAAGTGGCTGTCGGCAAGCTGGCACACTTAGCCTAATATAAGGTCCCTTGTGATACCACATGAATCTAAAATTCAATTATTTCTACTCGTTGAACCAATTGGAGCTTCTGATGAGGCGAAGGAGATTACGAATGTCTATGTTTTTTAGATCCTTCAGATCATTATAGTAGAATGCTCTTAAATGGAGTTTTCGTCTTTGTGACAGAGCCGGACAGGTACAGAGAAGATGGACTATGAGATTGATACCTAAAAAGCCCAAGAAATTGTCAGGGCAGTACTCAAGTTCTTATAGCTATTGTCACTTATTCAGAGATGCGAGAGGCACTGTTAATGTTGTCTAAGCCTCTTAGAAGTTGTACTTTATTACTATAGTGAGAGCCACTGTCTTAGCCTAGACCCTAGAAGTTGTACTCTATTACTATAGCTTCATGGATTTCAGAATTTTACAGTTCAGACAGTCACTTTAAAGAGCTAGAGAATCTAATACCTTTTACCACCAATTCGGAATGAAGGGAGCCACCAATCGAGGCTTTTATGTTTTATAGCCTCTTGGAAGCAGCGCTGCCGTTTGGCACCTTTTTGAGCCACGTGACCTTTGGCCCCCACTTTTTTGAAAAATAATCAAAATGGCCCCCTTTTTAGTTTAAGAAAGATTTTATTCTTTATAGAAACATGTGGAAAGAAGTGATTGGTAAAAAACAAATTGTTTTCCTGTTAAAAATAAACGTGTCTTTAACTACAACCAATCGTCAAACGTCAACAGGCAACACTTACATGTTGCACGATTAAATTGTTGTCCCGCTCGACCCCATTTTCCTCTTTTTCCTTTTTTCCTTGACAAAACCCAATCAGTCGTACAGTAGCCGCGTAGTTATAAACAAAAAAGGTTAAAGACTATTTTGAGCTTATTCGTACAAAATATTCGGTCTTGTGCCATGTGTTTGTTGCTATTATTAGTATTTTATGTGGAGGCCCGTTTTTTCGGCTCGACTTTTGGAAAACTTTCAGCGACAATGCTGCTTGGAAAACCTGGGGTCGAATCGCCACTTCCGTGAACGAGCTATACGTTCACGGAATTATGTTGATTTTACATGTGAAACAAAAACAAATTCCGTCTCGTAATGCTCGTTCACGGACGACGCGATTCGACCCCAGATTAAACCCCTCATAGATCTCAGAAGGTTAGGTTAGGTCTCCTTTCCAGATACACTTGCAAATTCACTGGTTGTCACTTGTTTGACTTTCTACCAGTACTCACTCGACACAGCCCAACGCAAGCAAGCCACCATTATAACAGGTCAAGGTAGCCAACAATCTATCATTAGACCACAAAATAATTAGACATTTTCCACCATACATCATCACGCAACCAGCGTGAATGCGCGTGACAGACAGCGTCACAATTGTGATACATTAACACGTTCCGTTGAAGAAAAACGACGAATCTCATCAGAAAAATACCATTTCGAAGGAAATCGCTGTTCAAATAGATCAGCATCCCCCCACACACAAGGCAGACCGTTCCTTCTATAATAATATTGTCGCGCTAATTGCCTAAAAGTTATAGCAAAACTAGCGCCAACACAAACACAAATTCATTCACATGTGGCTGAGACAGCAGCGGCCATTATCACTTGAGAGAAACATTGAGAGTTGTTTACCCCCTAAAAGTGTAACGTCACGCGAAATAGTGTAGCCAAGCTCACTCACCCGTCCGATAACTAACACTACAAGCCAACCACCAACCAACGTGCTACTACCATATAGTATTATTATTCAGAAAAAAAAACTGAATAACAATTTTAGGTTAATGACACTTTTTTTTTCTAATTTATCGTATTTTCATTTGATTCACATTTATTCGAGAGATAAAGTGGTGGTGGTGGTTGCATTAGATGTACTCAAACACAGAAAAAAATAAATATTTCACTCTACACCCAAGCGTCGGTGTGTACTACATCATGTGATAAAGATACTTGTTTCTGCACGCCTGGTTTAAAAATACACGGGCCGCCCAGAGGTGTGTACGTAATGCTCCGACTCGTATCTATGATTCAGCAAGATTTCGCCGCCTATATCGTTTCGGTTGAGGGTGCGCGAAGAGTGCACTATACTTAACACTACTGACTTAGTTTAAGGGGCTGAAGTAACATCGCTACGTCATGATAACACAAGTTTACTCCAGTTGCGTACTGCAGTGACTACCTATCTCCACAGTGGAATATTGGAATGTTGTTCTAGATTATAAATTCGAGTCGTTTCGCCGCTGTGTGTTGGTGAGAAGTGTATAAAACAAAATTAAAAGTAATTTAAAAAAAAAATCTCATTTTGCATTTCATTTTTACAAGTGTGAGTACTCAAAATGTTATATTTTTGTCGCTATTTTTAGTTGCACGAGTTTAATGTTCTCTAGCTGTCGGCGTGGGCAATTGTGTGCATTCACTCGCACAGCAGCAGCAACAACAAAATGCAATAAAAATAAATAAAAGTATAAATGGGGGAAAAATTAAAAGATAGAGAGTGAGACCTTGAAGGGGGTGAATGTTCAGCAACAGTTTGTTTTCATTTATTCTATCTAAATGGGTTTTAGATAAGACGCTTTCAACCGAAGTCGAATTCTCTGCCTTTGGAGTTCGGAGTCTTGTCTTGGAATTTATGAAATATTTCAAATAGCCGAGCGTGCTATAAAAATGAGATGCGTGAGCATTTCTACTTCTACACGAGAATAGGTGAAAATTATGCAGTAGCCAAACTTGTGTTTGTTTAGCGTTATCTGTCCAAGTGT
Source organism: Cheilosia vernalis (assembly GCA_949126925.1). Classification (NCBI taxonomy): domain Eukaryota; kingdom Metazoa; phylum Arthropoda; class Insecta; order Diptera; family Syrphidae; genus Cheilosia; species Cheilosia vernalis. The sequence goes on from OX421362.1 coordinate 15,027,766, forward strand.
TATCGGGCCGTGTTCTAAGCAAACCTTTACGATTGTCTACGAAATGTGTTTAACGCGCTGACCTAGTTTGTGTAGATGATTTAGAACCTCATTGTCATAGTGCTGTCTTCAGATATATGTAGAGCAGTTGAACTTTGAGTTCAAGGCAAGTGCTCGTCAAGTCGATGTCGGTAGTTTTCAATTTCACAACTTTCATTACGTTACGTAGGTATATGTACGTATTCATTTAATTTTTGATTGCAGTAATTTGCAATATTCATTGGACATATAAATAAAATTGTTTCCGAACAGTTCGGAACAGCTCATATTATACTGTCGTTTCCGAAATGAGAAAATAAATGAGAAAAAAAGGACAGCATTTAACTGCAGGAAGTTGCAAATTTTGACGATTTTAGTTATGAACCATTGAGACCTTTTTTGGCAACGATGTTACAGACTATTTATATCCAGTCCTGTAGGTGGTGCTCTTCAAAACCTTGGTCTGTTATTAAAGCAAAATCAGAAAATAAGCTCAGCTAAGTGATTCATTCAAAACACCCGGCCCTACTACAGAATAGATAAAGAGTACAAGAGGTTTTCGTTGGCAAGAGGGAAATATTTACGTGCAATCGCAGAAAAACTGGGAGACTTGTATGTGGAAGTTGACGAAAAAACTCAAGCGCCCTGCGGGCTTCTACTGATGAGCAATCTTCATCATCCACCAGATGGCGCTTATTCCAGTTAAACATACCCCGAACGACCTGTATGAGATCCACCAGATGGCGCTTATTCCAGTTAAACATGAGTCGAGCGACCTGTACGAGATTTTTTAGAAGGGAGCTGTTATTCATTCTAAATTCAGTTCAGTCCCTGCTTTCTAATGGCCGTACACAAGTCAGGGGTTGAATTACTGCATCCGTAATCGAGTACTTCGTGACTGAATTTGTTTTTGTTTTGCATGTAAAATCCACAAAATTCAGTGACGACGTATTGCTCGCTCACGGATGCGGTAATTCGACGCCATTTATGCAGACCATAAATCAAAATGATGGACGTGATTTTGTTGAGGTTACCAATTGCTTCAGAGAACTGAACTTGAAGGACTTGGTCAATAAACAAAATTTGTTTCCCGGCCCCGAGACAACGAAAAACCCTCGAATAATTCAGCCACGACTTTGTATGTCGACTGCCGAGTATATAGACTAAAACCGAAAATTGTTTAAATTGTCCTTATGGTCAGAGATTCTAAGATGTGCTACGGAGTATGTGGCGTGCGGCACGCGTCCTCTAGGTAAGATGCGATGGTCAAATCAAGTTCGAGTTTATACAGTTCTACAGTCTACACCTTTGAACCTTGCAATGGATATGCGGGACATTTTAAATGAACGAATCAATGACTGACTGAATGAAGAACTGAATTAATGACTGAATGAATGATTGAATACATGTCTGAATGAATGACTGATCGAATGACTGACATTTGAAATGGCTGAATGAATGACGGAATGAATACCAAAACGAATGACTGAATACATAACTGAATAATTGACTGAATAGGTGACTGAATGAATGACTGACGTTTGAAATGCCCGAATGAATGACGGAATGAATACCAAAACGAATGACTAAACACATAACTGAATAAATGACTGAATAAGTGACTGAACGAATGACTGAATGAATGACGAAACAAAAGACGGACATTTTAAATGCCTGAATGAATGACGGAATGAATACCAAAACAAATGACTGAATACATATCTGAATAAGTGACTGAACGAATGACTGAATAAATGATGGACATTTAAAATGCCAGAATGAATAACAGAACGAATGGCGGACCGATTAAAATGTTAATCACAAAAAAATTAAATAATATTCTATTAAGCCCGCATCGGCTAGTGCACCTAATACACCTTTAGTAAGAACCTTGTGGGCCCAGTAGGTCAGAAGTTGGTGTGTTGCACTGCTGAGCGAGGGGTCTCAGGTTCGGTCCCACAAAACACACATTTTATCATTCGGTAAGCGTTTTTCCACTGCACCGACCTCTAGCGAACGTCTGATTAATATTCAAATGTAGGTACTGCCACCTAACTGTCCTGGAAAGTCGTTTGGAATCTGCATTAAATGGAAGGACTCTTCGATTCGACTCAAAAAGAACTCACACAAAACAGGCGGTTGTCGAAAATTATTAGGTCTACGATCGTATGGGACTTTTGCGCCAACTTATGATTTAAAATTTTTTTTTTTAAAGAGCTACTTGGTCCAGTTCATCGTTTTGATATTGTCATTTGGCAGAGCTCTACATTTTGTATAGCGTATTGGTTCCTCTTTTAAAGAGACTCATTTCTCTAGCTATGGTCAAATTAAAATGCTAGAGTTTCGGATGCTGCGTTGTTTGATTAATAAGTAGCTCATGACGATTTAAAATCTCAAATATAAAATTAGTTATTTATAATTTGACTGGGGAGACCCTCGATTTTTTATCTAAGAACATGTTAGCAGGGATAAAATCGCTAATTCATCTTATTTATAGCTTGAGCTATATGCATTCACCGTCTTCTTCGACAGAAATACTTGAATATTTGTCACTGCGCACCCACCTTCTAAAGGTAGACCTGCGTCGAATTTGTCGCATGCACGATTGTCGGCAGAGTTTAATCGCTTCACTCAGCAAACCGATGCCACAAGTTCACTCATATGTAACAGTTGATTTGGATACCATCAGAGACCCCCGACTCGACTGCATTGCTAGGAGAACACCATCGACAAATCTCACGAGTCTCAACAGTGATGGCGATCGCAATCGCAATCGGAATCACAATCATTAAAGCCTGATGCAAGATCCATTAAAACTACGTATATTTGTTCGCAATGCGACAACAATGAATAAGTGTGTTGCTGTAGCGCACTTTTTATCAATTGTCCTTGACTGCTACTTAGCGTTCCATTTTATTTGCTGGTATACGTGCGGGCATATCTCATGCAATTTTCCGCTGAATGCGAGTGCCGACTGCCAAGTGAGTAGATTCTTCTTTTTTTTTGCGTTATTCTGTGTTCATAATTGGATGATTTTATTGTTTGTGCGACTCGTCATTTCATTGTGAATATTGTGATCTCGGTGCGCTCACACGACGCATGAGTGCATGCATGCGTTACACATTTTTTTCCACTGTATCTCTATTCAGAAAAAAAAAAAAAAACAAAGATGAAAGAGAGGAACAGCGATAATGAAAATTATATTACTAAACTTTCTTTCTTGTTTTGCTTTTAACTTTCTTCTGCGTTGAGGTTTTTGTTTCTCAGTACATACATGTGTGAGTAGGTATTTATTTATTTTTTTGTTTAATTTTTTTAAGAGAAAGTCGTTATTTTTTTTTTCTGCGTCACTTTTCAGGGCTTTCTTTTTCATCAACTCGCGCGGCCATTAGAAATTATTATAGTTAGCGGTCTTGGTGTGGTGCGGCGCGATGCGGCTTGTGGTTGGTTACGTATCGAGGTCATGTTCAGCGGAAAAAAAAAATAAAACAAACAGAAATGTGAGAAGATACTGACATTCGTCACAGGCGACGATGATGATAAGCAATTTAAATGTTAAGAAAAAAAAAATAATATTATGATGCGACGGTGATTATTGTTTTACAATAGATGGAAGAATGACTGTTGCTTTTTATTCAAAAGAGTGTGCACATGCACATAGGCAATATATATTTTTTGTTTTTAGTTTTTAAAAACTCGAACTATTAAAAACAATTGACGGAATTGATTACGACGGCGCCGACAGTTTGTTTTTAGGAAATACCCACAACTATTTGACTCTTGCATAGTGTCAAATACGTAATCGAGGTGTGAGGAATGGAGTGGATGGCATGAAGAATGCTTTAGTTTTACCGGTAGTATATGCGGTGGAGGGAAGCTGAAGAAATGCGCTCGTTGAACACCTCATTTTCCCATTCGAGATTTAAAAAATTGAACAATTGGGCGCTGAAGGTTTTCGTTTCCATATTAAGAGGTTTTTTTTGGGCATTTATGGACGAGGTCTTGAAAGCCGACAGCCTACATTTCGGGTGCAGAAATAAGTTAATGCTGTAGCTATTCATTCAAGTCACAAGTGAATCTTTCAGTTTCGCTAAAAGTTATTTGCCGAAACGGGTATTAGCCAAAGCGACTAGAGAATTCTTATTAAAAATTTTCGCTTTGGCATGATTTCTTTCGTTTTCTGCAAGGCGAAAGTGATTATCGTTTTTTTTTTTTTGCTAAGGAATCTCATCAGCCATACATTTTTTGTAATGTTCAAACGTGCTCAAGAGGGTGTAGTGTCATATGAATACAACACTGGGCGGCAATAAAATTAGGAGAGCGAGTGTAGGTCGTACCTCGTTTCACACGCGATATTTTTTTTTGTTGAAATTATGGCAAAAATGTAAGCTTAATCTTCGTAGGTTAGTTACCCCTTGTAATATTTTGTTACAGCTTTCCCTACCCGAGCAGTACCTAAAGCGACGACTACACATGCCACTTTTCATGTCAAATTTTGACAGGCCAACGTCTTCATGACGTAAATATTTGTCCTAAATTTGTCACTATGTGCGATCGCCTGTCAAGCTTCTGGTGTCACGAAAAACACACGAATGACCACTGAATTGCTGAATTTTTGTGACCTCAGCATTTTTAAAATTTGCCACTAAAAATGACACGTGCAACGTAGCTTAAGAGTGACCAGAGTGACATTTTTGTAATTTTCCAACGAATTTATAGAATTCGCTATATTTGTGTCTTAAATTTTAACAACTTGGCGAAATCAGATTTTTGCAAAAAAAGAATCACACAAGTTGAGGGCAAAGGCACGTCTCATATCCTGAAGACAGATCAGAGGTTTTGTAAAATATTTCCTCCACAGTTTGGGGAAGTCTAGCCGAGAAATCGTGCAAAACTTAAATTAAATGACTATAAGGGTATTTTCTTATTCAATGAAGGAAAGATGCAGCGAGCCCATAAGCACGCAAAAGAACTTGACGCCCAACTATGAGTGTTCGCTCCATCGGAATGATGGACAAATTGGCTCCATTTTTTGTTGATCTTAACTACCGAATAACTGACAAAAAACCGTATTGTAAACTTGTCCATCTTCAAGATATGTTATATAAGCTATCATCGTTTCAATGACCTTAGAAAAAATGTGCAAAGAGCTATGGGTGGATAACTGGAGGTAGATGAGGATTCGACCATTAAACAAATGGACTAGCTGGCCAAATGTTGCTTTCTATCTGCTTTTGTAGACTCTGTTTAGGGGTTTTTCGCAAACTCATGGAGTCTGTTTACGTGAGTTTGCGAAAAACGAATAGAATATGCACCGATCCATAAAAAGGAAGGCAAAACACCTCTTCAAACCTATTAATGGTATGACAGAGCCGGACTGTTCTCTTCCCACTGTACAAGTGCAAGAAGGGTTTTGTCAGATGAAATGTTATACGTCCTCAAGTACAGGTAGAAAAAAAAAAAAAACAATCTGGAAGCATGCAAAATATGCGCAGCAAGCAGATTAGCTTCGTGTAAAGAGCTAAAAGTTGCAGTGTTATTTTGAATGCGCGTTGGGATCAATGTTGGGGACGAAATCTTGGGACACTGTAGTAGCTTTTAATTCAACTTTTGCTTATATATGACGACTTGAGATGCGTAATGAGGGCATTGCAGTCATTTCTGAATTAGGTAAACTTCTTTCAGGCGCCTTAGAATGGGTATAGGTTTTGTAAGAGTGTAAACTTGACTTTCCTAAACTATGTGTAACATCTTCTTTACACCTCGCGTCGTGGCATTAGTTTTCCGTCAGCCTGATTTGATTCATAAAGGACTTCAAACTGAAACACTAAATGTATAGTGTAGTCACTCATTTTCCAGCATATCAGTGTCGGCTATAAAACTGTAATGGTCGATGGAGAAGGTAAATTGGCAACGTCAAACTAGTTAATTTTGAAAGCAACGCTGGAAGCGAGTACAAATCAAATTCTCACGGTTCCACGAAGAGGTGTAACTTGCCTCAGTCCAAGACGACGAAATGATAGAAATTCAGCGAAAAATTGCAACTGAACTAGTTTTACGCAACTCTAGGTAATTTATGTCAACCTCAAGTAGACCTGATCCGACTCAAATTGAATTCTTCGTGTGGGGTTATTGCCAGCAGGATGTGTCAAATATAAGACTCATAAAGCTCCGTGATCAAAACCAATAATTTCGCAACTCTCCAAGCCGTTAACAAAACACTTTATAAACCTTAGGATATCAACAGGAGTGATACTTTTCTCTATTCTAAAATTGACAGCTGAGCTTTCTGTTCTGGGTCACAGTTTGCTGCGGTACGTCGTACTTTTTGTTTTACAAGCATGTTTCTGGTGACACGTCACCCATTTGTATGGTCCACATTTATAAAAAGCTGCATAGAGTCTTATAAACCCTGATTTTACTTGACAATTGTAAGCGTTACGTGGGAAGTATGCCCTTTCCGGGTATATATAGCTTCGAAGACAGATAAAAAAACCTAAAAATTTTGCAGTGAAATTTCCATAAACTGTTTTTAATTAAAAAAAAATACTTTTTCATAAATTTTCCCAAAAATGTAATTAAATAAATTTTTCTTATTAATTCAATAAAATGTTTTTAAAAATTAAATTTTGAGTTAATTTCGTATTATTTATTAAAGTTGAATACCTAAGTGGGGGTGACAGCTCACCCCTGTTGTTATTCGCGTGTGGAAAAAGAGTGTTGCTATCCTAATACGTGAACATGCAAAGTTTCCAAACCCATTTTCAGTATTTTTATTATAAAAGGTACGGTCGATTTTCGACGTCAAAAACTTAAAAACCATTTAATACAAAAATAGTTTAAGGAATAATCAGCTATACACTTGCAAGAATTAAATAGAAAAGTTGTTTGTTTGCTTGTCTTAATGTTCTAAAATTCATAACTACCCCGTAGAATATATAGTAGAACCGTGTAACATTCAGACTCGAGCCTGTGCGTTTCATTTAGCGCATGTGCCTACGAAATTTGTAGACAAAAAATACTTACATCTCAATTAGACTACCTACAGTTGAAATGAATAAATGACGAATTTATGGTGGCAATCTGAAAATGCCTACAAAAGTGTTTCATACGATTGTTGTTCTAAAAAATGCAGAGCTTCATCCCTTAACACAACACACGAAAAAAATATATCACTCACGCAACGTATCTGTTCGCAATACTTGAGCATAGCATCGTGCAAAATAGAGTGTAATCCGACAGTAGGGGAAAAAAATCACCAATTACCATTTGCATGCAAAAATTAAGGAAGGAACAAAATCACAACAAAGGATTTCTTCGCAAAGGGAAAGGTCATGCACGTACTAGTAACCTAGTTTTGTTGTGTGTGTGTGTATGTACGGATGGCGTAAAACAACAAAAAAAAACTCTTCCAGTCGAATTGTGTTTTGTAAAATTAGGGCGAGATGCGGGCCTTCATGCGTAACGACGACGTTCGACGGTGCAGTGTCGGTATCATGCCATTTACGAGCACTGTCGACAGCCCTTGAGCAAATAACGATGGCTGTGGATACAAACAAAAATCTGCAGATCGACAAGGGAATAATAGGGTGGGCTTTATTTAATAAGAAATTAATTTATATTGTAGTGTTGTGTGCATGAATCGTGTTTGTCAATGCGCAGGGATTGTGCACACTTGGATAGTAACTGCATCTTGAAAATTTGTTCGTTTGTTCATCTTAAATTTGATATTTTACTGGTTTTTTGACAGATTGTGCTTGTGAAAAGTATCGACATTCCAACGGAAGTGATTTAGAGGTGTTTTTCGACTGAAAGAAATTGCGGTGAGTAGGACAGAAAGGGAATGCACTCATCCACTAAAAACAATAAAAAAAAAACAGACATCTTCGGGAAAAGGTCGAAAACTGCAACGGTTCGCATATTAATAAGATGTGCAATTTTCGGACTTTACTGTACCCTATTTGTCGCTTACAGTGCCGTGTTCTGGTTTGAGCTCTGCCAGGCAAACATAAGTAAAGAGAGCTAGAACATCTTGACATGGAAGTTGCAACAAACTCGGTGCGGCCCCAAATGGGCTCCTAGCCTTAAAGCCTTATAGGCTTTTCACAATAAGCATAAAACCGTGTTTTCGTCGAAAACTCGTCGATGCATTCACACCGACCACCAACTAGTTTTCGTTTGACGTTTTAATCAGTTGTGAGACACTTGTCGTTAAACTTCGGTGCAAACGTTTGTGGTTACAAACTTCGATCGCATTAATTAACAAACAAAATTAATTTAGCGCATTTCAAAAAATTATTAGCCCATCAATTAATTGTGGACAATGATTTTAAGTTGTGAGTTGTGACATTTGTTCGGTCAGCCATTCTGCTGAATTTGCTGAATATTGCAAAAGGTGTGTTTCTTCCAACAACCCGAAGTCGTTTTCTGGTGTTTTCGTAGAAAACGAGTGCGAACGACTTGTTTCGAAAACTGAAATATATATGGGAAAACTTCTGTTTTCGTAGAAGTTTTCGAGAGTTTTCGCGAAAACCCGGGGTCAGATTCTGTAAAGCGAATACGTTAAATCGTTTTCGTTCACACGAATGATTTTTAGTTCTAATTGAGCCGAAAAATAGTCCGCTTTCAAGTTTAGTTCGACTTTTCTCTATCGATGCCATTTTTAGGCGTCTAATGAATGAAAACTTTGCAACATTTGGGCCAAATAGACTGGCCCGAATGTGGCTACTGGCACAGTGACACATAACAATTAAAAAGTTAATAATTTCTGCATTGATAAACACAATCGCCATTTATGGCAAATAAAACAAACGACTCGCAGGTGTTATACCCTTCTTTTTTTTTAGTACCACACTTATTTGCCTTATACATAAAAACGTCATCCAACAAGTTGGACAAACAAAAGCCCAAAGAAAACATATAATTTAATTCTTTCATTAATGTGGCGTAACAAATTGCTAGAACCAATTTTCTATGCAGGTTAATTTCGCAAATTAGATGTTCCCAGAACAATTTCGTTCTCTCTTTTTTTGTTGTTGTTAAATTTAACTACCATGTGAATGTGAAACTCAGTTCAGAAACCGTGAAACCCAATTTCCTTGACCACATGCGCTGTAGATACCAAAGCTGTTACCAAAATTTAGTTGTCACCACAAATATGTTTATTTAGGCCGGTAATTTGGAAATAAGTTTACCGCTTTTCCAATTATTATTCTTCCTCATTCACATTTTGCGAATTTCAGCTCATTTGGGTGTTTTACATAATCCGGGTACCATTTACTAAAAAAAAACAATCTCGTAAATTATGTCTGACTGTGTAAAAAGAGCGTCGCAAGCGAATTGATACCAAAAGAGACATGACACAAAATCGACCGGCTTCAATTTTTATCGATGGTTTGCATATATATATTTTTTTTTATTATGTCTCAATGTCTGGATAGCATGGAGTAGCATTTCTGCTGAAATCCAAGCAAGACCTAGAAGAATGGAAATATGACGACATTGGACCTCATTTAAAGTCATCTATTCGAAAGAAGAAGTTTCAGTTCTCAATGGGAGAGAAAAAAAGAAAAACTATTTCGGTGGTATCAGAGGTGGGATGGAGTCTTCCATAAATGTGGGTCAGAAGATCCGGTCAATATAAGATGGCAGGTCGTAAAGGAAACAGGTAATTAATGACTTATTTCGAGATAACAAAGGTGAAATGTGTCGATGGTGGAGATGGCGGGGTTTTTCCTGGTTTAAGGGGATTTTTGACAGGAAGGAGAAAGCATTTTGACCACCATAAATTTATTTGACCTAAATATATTTTTCAGCAATAAATGTAAATGTAAAGGGTCTATTATTAGCGGCTTGAAAACTCCCAACCTTCAGTGTGAACGCAGCCTCAAGCCGATTACCGAACTGTCAATGTCAAAGTATTCAGTAAAATCAACATTCTGTGAACAACACGAAGGAACAATGTTTACAAATAATTCAAATTTACTACCGAAATTCCGGGTCGGTGGTAGCAACCTTAAAAGCGTTAACGCCAGTCTTAAATTTTCAGCGGTGAAGCGCATTTTTGGTTAAACGTCTTTGTCAATAAGATAAATATGCGTTACTGTTGTTGTTGCCAAATGTAAAAGAAATGTAGGCGGTAGTAAAATTGGTCAAGTCAAAAATTGAAATTCTTCAAAAACTCGCGGTATTTTTTGGGTCCATTTAAAAACATGTAGGCGCAGTGGCTTAGTGGTTAGTGTGTTGCGAAGGGTCCCAGGTTCGAGTCCCGCAAAACCCCAAATTCCAACTCAAGGTTTTTTTCACTGCGCCACCTCTAGCGAACGTCTGACGAACATCCGAGAGTATAACTGTCTTGAAAGAGCTTCTCAATCGGCCGTTTGGAATCGGCATAAAATTGAAGATCGCTTAAAGTCGTTCCAAATATGAAATCTCCTACAAAACGAATGGTAATGAGAAGCTACGCCTAGGGTCCCTACGGACCTGTTGCGCCAACTATTTATAAATTTTTTTTTTAACAAACAACATTTATGTTGTCAGATTTTATTGAGTTCGTAGGTTGAACTAAAGTACGAAAAGTCAGCCTGATTCATTACTTTTTCCACCTACGAACTACAAATTTGCACAAACAACTCTAGAAAGGTCAACCGAACACGACATTTTTTTTTGGAAAAGACAATTCAACGTGTATTTGACATATATGCGTTAAAATGATTTTTTTTCATTATAAATTTATTCTATTGCATAAAAATAATCAAAAAAAAACTTCTATTTGCAGTTTTCGATTACAACCACCTCTCTCTCTCCCCACAAAACAAAAAAATTCTATAACACCGTCGGAGACGAAAATGCAAAAAAAAAAAAAACACAAATTAGCTCCAAAGCTTTGTAAGCTTCCAACCTGTTGTCCAAGAAGCATTTTCGCGTCGTTGTGGTATCACCTTTAGCCCAGGAAGCTTACCTACTCACTTCGAAGAATAATATATTCGCCAAATCGCCTTTGACATGAACCAGCACCCCGAATAGAATCGAATTGAAATGACTTTCACAACAACTGTGTAACAAAATATATACATATATCTAATTGTTTAACTCACCTGATGAAATTGAATTCGCCGAATCACTGCGCGGCGTATGATGATTCACATTCTGCTGCATCGATGGCAGTGGTATTATTGTTGTTTGTGCTGGTAGCGATGTGCAACCATGCACTGATGTTATCACACTATGCTGGTGCATATTGTACGGCATTTCATTGTATTGCCACAAGTCCTGATCGCCATAGTCGGGCGAGTCTAATGATGTCGGCGACATAATCATCCCGGATGGCATTACAAGACCATTCGATGATGAGGTCACTTCTGAAGACGAGTCTTCCAGCATGCGCAGGGTGAATCCACCATTATTCGACCAACGCCGTTTCATCATTGCAGGATTTTTACGCTTGTGTGTGTTTGTTTTTGTAAGATTTTTATTTTTATTTTTTTTTTATTACAGCGCGATGTATAAAACTTAACACTTGATTTTGTCACGTTTGCGTTATTTTTCTTTCTTTCTTTTATTATATAAATAAATTAAATTGTAAACAATGCGTTTGTATACAGGTGTATAAAAAAAAAATTAATAATAATTTAAAAATATATTTAAACTGTATAATTTAATTAAATTTAAGGCAATAAAAGTTTCATTGTGTGGTTTTGTTATCGAATTTTACTTTTAACGTTTTTTCTGTTGCGATTGGACGTTTTCATGGTCCTTGCTTGGTAAAAAAAAAAATCGCGGACTCCGCGGCGACAAAGGCAGTTTACTGTAGGCAGAATTTTTTTTAGAACGAATTCGTTTACTTTTGCGTGTTAATTTTAATTTGCCTCTTTTGTGTAGAGTCTTTCATCAGTCACAGCTGTCAAAGCGCATTTTTTCCAATTATATTATAAATCGATTATTTTATATTGAAATTTATAACAAGATGACGACGACAAATAACCGAATGAACGACCGAAGAAGAGGAATGTAAATTGCTGTGATCGGTTGTATATCGCAGATTAACAAGTTTATTTTGTGAATTTATCGTTTGGTATCGACGACGAGTAAGAAATCCAGTTTTGTGATTTTTTTTTTTTTTTGTTTGAGAATTTCGAAAAGAAAACAAATTTACAAATCTGCGCTATCAATTTCGACTGCAAAAAAGAAAAAATGAAGATAATGAACTTGAATTAAGAGAGACAAGGAATAAAACAAAATTATGGCAACACGTTTTTGCATTTGAAATGCTTTTCTGTTTCTTTTTCGGCTTGGATTGAAATACATCTAAATTTTGGAGATACCTTCAGTTTTTCTTCTTCTTCTTTTTCGGGACCGACACGAAACGCGCATATTACTAAAGTTTTGCTATTTGTTTATGTGTTATTGGTTGGTTTGAAACACTCAGCGATTGGGTACACTTTCATGAGAGCTGCCGTTGGTCATTATGGCCAATGATATCATCGTTCGTAATAGGATGCTAATGGCAATTTTTCTGATATACATATTTTATCAATTAATAATTCTAATTTGACATTGTGTTCTAATGGACCCTTGAGAGAAGTTCTTCTACGCACAGGAGCCGGATGGACACCATCACATGGGAAACGAATGAATTTAGCAATTTGTTGCACGTGATACTCTTTCGAAGATGGATATAGTCGAAGTTTGGTGTGGGGGAGGAGGATGGCGAAGGATAGACTTAAATTTCAGAAGGACGAAAATTAATAGAGAAAGAGCTGGGAGAAACAGGATTATCTCTCATCAAAACTGTCAAGTAGGTAACGAAATATGAAATTGTTATTAATGAGAGGAGGAATACAGTTTTTATAATATGAATCCTTAATGCGATTGGCAAAATTAAAACTAGAAAATCACTGGGGAAAACTCTGATGAAGGTGAGTTACACGGGGAAAGGGGGGTCTTCACACAAGACCAGGGCCGCAGACCGTCAAGAGGCTTCTAATGAAGGATGTGTAATGATTTCTGAATATATTTGCAGACAAATGGCCCTAGCGAAAACACACGACCACATCCAGTGTCCATGTTCTGTCATGCGATAGCTTTCGAAGACTTAGGAACAAAACCTTCCGCCGTTTATCGCATCTGGAAAACAATAGAGTTCTCTAACTCCATGCGAAAAAGTATCCTACCTCTAGTAGCTTTTAATTTCATGAGAATTTTGGAAAGATCTCCCCAAGCTGTCAAGATACTTGAAAAAAAAAACAATGAAAATAGATTCAAACTTATTTTACAGGTATTTTCCCAAAGATGAATGGTTTTATAAATTTGACTTCACTTTGAGGTAAACTAATCCTCGATAACAAGAATGATGTAGCACAATGAAATTTATTTAAAAGTTTTTGGCAAATGTGACAACAAATGGAAAACATTTTTACGGACGTTTTATACTTCAGCCTTCTTTAATTAAAATCATCGAGCTTTAAGGATTATAGGCCGTGTCTAGCTGTTGACAGAATGGCCTTGGTTGAGGGACACCATTAACTCTCTTGTGATTTTTATATATAAAGCACTAAAAGCCTCTCGATGCTGAGGCCATTTACGATAACAACAAATACGTTTCCATAGCAAGATCCATCAAAAGTCAGGGACACGATATCAATTAGTAATGATTATCTACGAAAATAACTCACGCAAATCCACCCGAAAAGTAGGCACGTGTACAGGGTGATTTAGAACAAAAAAATTTGATTTCAGGAATATGTCAGGGTATGACCAAGTGGCTCTACGTAGCGTTAATTAAAACAAAATTATTCTGAAATAATAAAATATATAGGACAATTCAAGCGGCCGGATTTCGATCCCAATTAAATTCTTAAGTTCTATTCTATTGACTGTCCACTCCAAGTTGGGTGAGGTCCCCTTCTACTTGCCTGGAGCATATAAATGCTCCCAACCACCGTCTAGTTCATAGTTCTACAGGGAATAATTTGCTTCTTGGTAGAAGCCACAATCAGTCATTCTTTAACTTTTAAATTTTGGAAATTTGTAAGCCCGTCGGAAAATTACATCCTTCACTTGCTTAAGTTTTTTTTTTATTATTATCTTATTCTTTTTGATATTATCTGTGTGTTTTGATAGATTTAGATAGTCGAAATGAATATTTTTAATTTGTTGTTCTTTGTTGAGTAGTGGACAACATTTTCCTATTTCTAAATTGCATTCTTCAACATTCGTCTTAATTTTATCGCGGTCTTTAAAACATAAAACTCTACAGTCAAACTTTTATTGGAAACACCAGCTTCGAGAGTTGAAAATGAACGAAATTTGCAACACATACTCAATTTTTAGCTTTCTCCATTACGATGATAGAGGAACTCAAAAAATGGGTAGCAAAATTCTGTCAGGTCTGTCCGTCTTTCCACAGGAACACAGCCTAAACGTCTGCGGATTTCGTTCAATCTTCGGATTTGGAGTTTGTGGGCTTACAGTTCGGGAGCGTTTGCAAGGTAACCTCAATAGTTGATATTTAAGCATAAGTAGGTGAGGTTACCATGACTGCATACCCAGTTTTTAGTTAAAAATTCCAATACGTGACTTTTGAAATTTCGACATATCTCGAAAACGGTCTACACGATTGCAATAAAAAATCATTTCTAAGTTAATGTGGTCATTTATAACTTAATAGCAAACTCAGTTGTTCTCTATATTATCGTTCAATGGATTTTTGAAAATAGTAATTTTTTAAAAATTTAGTTTTGTTTAGTTTACCTGAAAACGGCAATAACAAATAAAAAACTGCTCATATCTCGAAAACCCTATCTTCGATTTCGATTAAACCTTAAAAACGAAGTAATGCTTATATCCCGAACAACGACTTATAATCGGTTTTCAGCTAAATAGTTAAGGTAGTATGTATTTTTTAAATTAAACATTGCAATATCTGGTACTGTTTTGTCTGTCAAATTTTACAAAAACCGCTCCAACGATCCCCTCTATATTATTTCTGTAATTTCTGTAGTGTGTTTCTCCCTTTTGCAGTTCACACGGTCAACCAATCTTAACAAAAGAAGTGTCAAAAAAAAGATATTTTTAGGGTGCTTATCTTTGCATTTTTAGTTTTTTAAAATATTAACAATTAAAAAAAAATATTTTACTGCATTAAATTTCAACTACGCAGTTGTGTACAAACTATGATTCCGGGAAATACTTTTCTTTCGTTCTTCATGCACATAAACTACAAACGACGTCACGAAAGAGAG
This sequence comes from Cheilosia vernalis, assembly GCA_949126925.1. Classification (NCBI taxonomy): domain Eukaryota; kingdom Metazoa; phylum Arthropoda; class Insecta; order Diptera; family Syrphidae; genus Cheilosia; species Cheilosia vernalis. The sequence goes on from OX421362.1 coordinate 15,043,026, forward strand.
TCGACGGTAGAAGAGAGTTACCGTAAAGATTTATGTAAAACTTTCTGCCTACGCCTGAGCGATGAAGGGCACGTCGACCTATAAGATCTATTGTACCATAGGGCCAGAATAATGTTTAGGCGAGCAGAGCAGATTCTCCACTTTTCTAACAAAGTTAATCAAGCTGCTGGCAGATGACTTCTTCATCTCTTCAGGGCTCAGAAGCTCCCTGTAGAAGATAGTTCTTCTGATTCCACATAGGGCTGGACACTCACATATTATGTGCCCAAGCTTTTTCGTCTTCTTCAAGACACAACCGACAAAGTGAGGAGTCGGTTAAATTAATTTTATTTAATTGATATCGTTGGTTGTGATGTCCTGTGAGGAAACCATCCAGATTTTCGATATCATGCCTTCTTAGATTTAAATTTCTGTTGGCATCTTTTTTGAACGGCTGAATAGGACGCTTGGCCTGTCTTAGACCTGGGATATTCTCCCAATATGAGCTACATTTTGTGTGATTTCGGAGTCTAGTAGAAGGGTTCTACGTCCGAGCGTTTGAAGGCCGTTGAAACAGCTTAGTACTGATTTGGAGGCAATAATAGGCGAGCTAAGGGCGTTTATAGCTGCTTGACTGTCCGTGAATATATGGATGTATATGCCTTTAGTGCCTGTTTTGTATATGTGGTTAGGTCCGTGGAACCCAGCATCCACTCCTGTTTCCATTTTGGAACCACTTTCGACCATTTTGGCAAGTAGGTATGCTATTGTACGCCCATGCTTCTTTACTAGGGTCTCCGTAGAGAACCGTTTTTTGAAACATAAAGTCTTTGGAAAGCGGTCTGTTACCGCGCAGATCATGCCAAGTACTGTAATTTCAGAGAAAAAATCCTTTAACTCAGGATGGTCGCTGAGAATTGTCTCTTTCATTTCGATCAAACTTGCCGAGCTGCGAATTGCCCTTTGTTTGTGTATGTATATGTGGAGAGGTGTTAGTCCTGTTAAGGCTTCTATAGCCGCAGCCCGCAGTAGGTAGTAGCAGGTTTGATTTAAACACATCGAAAATGCAATACTTCAGTTTTTCTATTGTATTTAATATAAACTTTTGAACAAAGAATTTGAATTGACCGAATTACATAAAGCAGCATGAGCATTGCTCATTCTCGGAATTATTATTTTCATTACATTAACGAATTTGGGCGGAACGAAGTTCGCTGGGTCAGCTAGTTTTGATCAAAATACATATTAAGGATAATAAAATAACACTAATTAAGATCCCATACTTAGTTTTTCTCAAAAAAATCGAATAAACAGGTTTTGTAATTATTTCTCGATCTGTGTTCACACGTTCTTTCAAAACTCAATACCGCAATTCCATTAAAAATGCAATAACGGGGACGGTTGAACGTCTGCCGGGACTTCAAGATAAGTTCGCAATAACCGATATATCTTTATATGTAACCCTTTTTGACCTTTTAGACAGTTAGAACCGTGTATCGTTTGGATCTTACTTATGATGAAGTGGAAAACCAAAATGAGCAAAAATTAGCTGTCAACCTTAGTCACCCTTATGCGTTTTTATTATGGGATATGTGAGCTCACAGTTTGGGACCGTCTTCAATAGTTAGGGTATATTTTGGGTGAGATTTCATCACTATAAGCACACCTATCCCGTCACAGAAAAGAAACTCTTGATCGGAAGGCCGTTTACTGGATTTCTGAGTAAGAACAAAAAATACCAGCGATTTTAAATGGGGCGATAAAACATTCCCATTGGTCCGCCCTATTCTCCTTTAATTCTTAAGTGAACCATCGGTGGACAGCTTATTTAGTGGGGCTTACCGTGGAAATGCAAGTTCCTCCATAAAAGTACCTACATTCCATCCCCTTTGACTCAAAGGCTGCGCCATTAAACAGCTCCGTCACAGCTATTTGTGAGAACGGAAAAAACGGACAAAAAAACCCAGTAAAGGTCGCAGTGAACTAGTAACAAAAACATTGTCCTCGCCCTAGGTTCATATGTGCTATATTTAAAAAACCTACCACTCCAGACACTTTTCATCTGTCGCACCCATTCTCCCACAAAATTATACTTTGACATACAAATTTGATCCCAACCATATGTCAAACTTGTGTTTTCAGTTTATCCTCAGCTGCGGGATATGAGTCAAATGACAAATGTACACAACACTCTCGAAAGATTTGCGCTGTGCTGCTGTGATGTTCCTCAGAATGCGTTCTCTCGTGTGCATGCAGTAAATAACACAATTTCGAACAGGGACCGCCGCGCCGCTTTCTTTCGCTGTTGTGTATGCGATATCTCTGTCTCTCTATTTGAGTTCTTTTTATACCCCCATATAACATCATCAGCGTCATTGGGATATCTGAAATGTTGATGACCTCTCAGGGGCGAGAACAAGCCATACAAACTGCAAAGCAAAACTCAGCCAAACACACATATATGCACACATTTTGGTTAATTTAATATTTCTTTTTTCGAATTTGCGCATTTATTTATTGACAGGGTGTTTTTATTTCGTATACGGCGCGGCGTATACTGCACCGCAAATTTATTACACTTTTCACTTTCATTTGGATTTTGTATCTATCTTCTGTCTATAGATATAAAAACCAACCGACCAATCGACCGACATAAACAACAATCGCAATTAGTGAGATTAGAGGAACTGCATACGAGTGTGGCAGCAAGCGGGCGTGGTGCTGATGTGTTTTGTTTGCCCGGGCAGGGGTTGTTTACGGAGCGTTACTGTTTCCCTAGTTAAGTCAACATTGATAAGGTTCTGTAAGTTTTACAATTTTTACAAATATCCACACTTAGACCTCGCTGGTACCTACTTAAGCAAAGTCAAACGTTTTCAAGCAGACCCAAGTCGCTCAGTTTTATCGATGAATCATCGAAGATCAGAGAGTTGGGAAGCTCAAATATTTGTCAGAGATATGCGACACGAAAATGTTTTACTGCACCTTTGTTGCGGCGGGGTATACATATATTTATTTATTTTTTTAAATTAAATCGTTGGGCCCGTCGGCGGGGAAAATTCGTGGAATCTTTAAATTTGGAGTTTGAGGTGATCGGAGGAGGCGGGATATTTTTAAAATGAGCGAGGGAAATAACAGTCACAACCATAGCAAAGTGACTTAAGGCTAAAAGTGTCATTCCAGCTTCGAAATTTCACTAGTTGTGGGTAGGGAGCTTGTTGACAGTAACTCTGTGGTTTTCATCGTCCCAAATACGAATGTCACTGTCAAAGTCTTGTCAAAGCCTTGGATATGGTGCCCACCTCGCTTTCGTTAAACAAATAGACAACTGCCTGCATTTTTAATCGGGGCGTCCAATCGTGGGCCTCTCACTTCAAATACAGAGCTTCCTGAATTTTGTGAGCATAAATTGCTTGTTGCTGAGAAAGTTATTAATAATGAAAACCTGGGTTTTCAGCGGCACTTTCAGTCACGGAACTTAACTGATTGTTACTAACCTGGCACGAGTTGAAGACTTGACACTATTAATCAGACCGATTGATACACAACTTGTAATCAGGTTTAAAAAAAGCTGGACGATGAGTGAGGACCGGAAACCAACGAACTTGTACATATGACTCCCCGAAATTTTCGCACTTTGTATGATATATAGGTGCAGGGAGTGACAATGGTTAGAAGCTCAAAATACGTCCCTTCATTTGTAAACTTCAAATGTATGGCGGTTGTGGGTCCACCATAATTCTTGATCTTCCGAAAGCGTTTCAAAGGCATTGCTCATATGGGTAGGGCACAGATGTCCGACTTGGTCTAACCCTCCTATAGTGCCCTTCCCAGACGACGCTGTCTGATTTCATGGTACCTTACCTTAGTCAGGTGTCAGAAAGCCGAGTTTGTCGGGTCGGGTATTGGAATCTTATAAAAGTGCATTTCATGAAATCCTTCGTGCAACACATATTTTTTTATAAAAACCAGATTTTTTTAAAATGCGTTATGGCAACTAAACTTTATTGGATCGAAAACTAAAGAAAATAGCCTTGTGGACAAGAAGGCATTTTAAAACATGAGGTTTTTTGTTGACGCCTTCATATAGATTGCTTTCACAATTCTGCTCAAATAGGTTTTCTCTTCGATTGTTGATGCGGCAGTTCCTGTCGTTTAAAGTGATGCTTCGAATGACAGACTTCATTTTTACAGTTGGTCTCTGTATGGACTAAACTGTCTCCGTCGCATCAAAGAAACCACTAAACTGAAACAAAACCAGCCCAACGCAGTATCCTGGTTAGCTAAAGTGAAAACTCCGTCGAAACCACACATACCGCATGGAGAAAAACCTTTCAACGCACTCCACCACTTAATCCAGCCGCAATTGATGGAAAGTTCAATTTACAGTGTCACCGAGTAATTTCTGCAAAAGCCTCACAAAAACCCGCCACCAATATAAGCATAACGAAAATTAATAGCATTTTAAATAGATGAGCCATGCACTACAATAGCTCTAGCTTAATGTTCTGTATATTAATTTACGTAAATTAATATGTCCGCGCCATTGGGGTGGGTTAAGTGCGAGTTGGCCGTATACGCATCTATACTGTGGGCAAACGAATTCCCTCCCATCGGCAAATGTGATTAATTACAAAAAGTAACCACAAGAAAAGTAGAAGAACGACGAAACACATAATAATCTGAAGCAGCATCCATACATCTTGTGTCTGACATATCAATTTCTATACAACTAATCGAAGAAAAGGACTCCCTTGAACCATTCCGTTCGCCGTTGGACGTTGTGATACTTTTGCGCGTATACACTTGAACTTTCCATCATGTTTGGTCGTAGGAGCACACCATTTATATATATATATATACAATTCAGATCCAAGTACCAGCACAAGCACAAGTACACAGCAAGTTTAACTTGTTTTGTATCGCGGGTTGGACCTTTGGCGCAGAGAACCCGACCAGCACGTTACATATACCAAATGACGACGTCTTGGTTTCGCGGCGGCTCGGATTGACTTGGTTGTTTGCTTGCTTTCAGTTGACTTTGGCCTAAAGCTTGTTCATTGGAGAGTGATGTGTAAGCGGGTTTTATTTTCAGCCATCGCTGTTTTTTTTTTTTTTTTCTACAAAATACCTCACAAAGTATAACAAACTCTTGGGTTAGTGTGTTAGTAAAACAACTTTCAATAAGCCGGCTAATCACCATGTTTGGATGAGAGAGGGTTATTTAATTTGATGGTTAGTATCTAGATGCGAGTAAAATTATTCACATATCAGTGTGAGTTTGAGTTGGTGGTGTGTTGTGGGGTGTGGTGTCGAGGGAAGGGTGATGGTCGGTTGAATGACCAACTCGAAAACAAATACCATATAATACAGAAGAGAAGATAAAAAGCTTTTAAATTAAGCAGCAACCTTTTTGAGGACACTCTGTTGATTGCTTTTAGAATCGTGACAGAAGGAGTTTCGAAAACAGTTTCAAGTACATATAAATACGTATTTGTTAATGCTAGTTGATCGTTAGTTAGAAGTGTAAACAATGTATTTGACTACTGGGTTTTCGGTTGGTTTCGTTGGCTAGATGTGTCTAGACTAACGAGAAAAAAAAAAAAAACGAGTCAGTGGGTCTTTTGTTTCGACTCGTAATTTTTAGCAGTTCACAGTGGTTATATTTTCCATAAAATGTTCGCAATTGTGAGCTTTCGTAAATTTAAAGTCGAGGCTGGGATTTGTTATTAGTAGGTACGCGCAAAGGTACCTTATATTTTTTTAGGTCACAATCGACGATTTTATGGAGAACGTTTCGCTATTGTGAGTTCGTAAACTTAACCTGGAAACCGATTGTTAGCAAAACGCAATAGTTCTACTAACAATAATCACGATAAATCAATGACAAAAAATTATCGTAGGTCACAATGGGTAATTGTGTCCATTTAGTTTTTTTTTTCACATTTATTAGTCCCACACAATGAACCTACAACTAATTTTAACCTTCGCCTGAAAAATGTTCTAGGTCACAATGGGTAATTTAGTTTTTTTTCACATTTATAATGAACCTGCAACTAATTTTAACCTTCGCCTGAAAAATGTTGTAGGTCACAATGGGTAATTTCGTATGAAAAATTTCGCTACTGTGACTTCGTTAGGGTTGATTAGACTAACAAAAATTAATATACTATACTATATAGTGAGCGAAATTAAGTTCATAAGCAATAACTCTTTCACATTCTCAAACTTATTTTAGCTCACAATGGCCGATTTATTTCAGAAATATGGTCATTGTTAGTGAGTGGTGACAAATACTAATAATCACTGCAAGAACCGTATAATTAAAATATAATTATAATTATAATTAAAACTAATTTGTAAACTTTCCCTTAAATATTTTGTAGCTTACATTACAAATACTTTTTTTTTAGTTTCGCTATTGTGAGTGGGTACAAATTGTAAAACACATTTCGGTAATATGTTATGAGATTTTCGATGAAAAAATGTTGCTTTTTCACAAACCTATTTGGCATAAAAAGTGAAAAATAGAAAATTTCCCTATAATATTTTGTAGGTCACAATAAAAATTCTTTTAACAAACTATTTCGCTATTTTGAGTGCGTACAAATAACCTTGGACGCTAAAAATGATTGCATTACCTCATAATATTTTTTTTTAGAAAAGATGCTAAACCAATTTTTTGGAATTTTGGGTTCCTCGATCACGAAAAGGTTTATTTTTCTCAAATATGTGGTTTGCTACAAAAGGGGGAAATTGAGCGTTTGGTCACAATAGTTGTTTGATATGAAAAATCTGGCCATTCTGGGACAGTGGTGGATATTAATAATCTTTACTAAGAACGTTTAATCTGCCTTATTAAGAGAAATTTGTAAACTTTACCTTTAATATTTTGTAGTTCACAATGAAGAATTGTAAATTAACAATTTCCCTATTGTGAGTGCGTAAAAATAACATTGGACCCTAAAAATGATTGCATTACCTCATAATGTTTTTTAGAAAAGATACTTGGCATTTTTTTTTTGAATATTAGGTTCCTCGATCACGAATTTTCCAACTTTACCTTTGTAGGTCACAATAAAAATTATTTTAATCTACAATTTCGCTATTATAAGTGCGTAAAAAATAAATTGAATCGGAAGTGCTTTCCCTGAAATTTTTATGAGACTTTAGCTTTTTTGTTAAATATTTTAAACCTCTCAACAATGTTGCCTTTGTTTAAGGTGTTAACGACGCCATGCTTATAATTACTTTGGAAGGAATTATATTTCATCGCCAGGCTGAGAACTTAGCATGGGTGATTCCTGGCAGTCAATTCTCTGTTCCACTTGGCAGCGAACCTGTTTCGTTGTTAATTAACCGAGTATTGCCTGTGTGAATCGGAGGATGAGCACAAGGTTCGCAATTACTGAATAAAACAGAGAGAATGACATTTTTGGATTTTTTGTTTTTGGATTCTATTGAGTCTTCTTTTCCTCTAAAGCGAGTTGCACTGTTTCTGCAGTTTCATACGAGGAAGAGATTTATTTTTAAGAAGAATGTGTTTGCTCAAATTCGCGACAACAAATAAATTTTACATAGTAGCCTAGATTTTACGATGGGAAGTCGAATAGATTGGAAGGATTTTTCTAGACTGAAAAAAAAAAAACAAGTTTTGCAAAATGGTTGGTGAAGAAGAAAACTATGATTGGTGTGATAAAACTACTCGTGATTGAGTACCTGAAAAAAAAGGATAACTCCAAGGTAACCCTGGTGAGCCCTTCCTACCAACAACGATTATAATATATAAACAACCACCTTAAAGCAATTCGTCTACCCACACTTGATGTACTTATACCATTAAAAAGCTCACAATAGTGTCATATGTCAATTCACAATATACCAACTCCACCTTCGTTTGTAACGCAAGGTTAATTCACCAAATTAAATTGGTTCAAAGCAATTTCTGCCACATAGCCACTGCCACTACTCGTCTGCGACTGTAAGTTCAAAGTTCAATGATTTATAACAAAGTCCAAGTCCAGTATAACTGTCTATATAAATATGAACAAATGAAAGAACAACTTCACCGAACCAATACTAATGAAGGAAGTATCGATTTTTTCATAAATCAAAACTGAAACTATTTTCAATACACATTCTCAGGCTAGGTACCCGTCAAGACCGCCATTGTCGGGTGCTGTCGCTGCTGATGGTGGTGGTGGTGCTGATGGCCTTTGAGGTGGAAGTTGACCATAGGAGCTGACCCCACGTAATAGCATGTCGCCGTAGTGGTCGTCATCCGGCAAGGCTAGCGAACTGGGTATAAATAAACTATTCCACCATTATGGACATGACATAGGCGGCTTTGGGTATTTTCTATTTTTCCTTTCCTCCAAAAAGAAAACACTATTAAGACACGAAACAACAGGAAGCATTGCATTATTGTAGATTCTCTTTCTAGTACACTTTCTTGTTATACCCATACAAGTAAAAATCCATACACGTGTCCAAGTCAAACATTAGATACCCCAAACCCAACCAACATATCTGGAAAAACTACATTACGGACGGCAGAGAAATAATTGCCCTTTTCAGACCCAAAAAAAAAAAAAAAATAATACTCGTGTATACCTCGATATATTTTAATTTTCTTCGCCTTTCTGGGGAACCAAGTGTATCCGCAGTGGAATAGTTCACTTTTTTCCCATCGCTGTTGTTGTCTAATTTTTATTAATGATAGGTATAGGATTTTGTTGGACACAAAGAGATTTGTACGTCATGTAAATGGTGAACCGTATCTCGGACGATTGATTGATGGAAAATTCGGACAAACAAAATGACGCCCGCAGCTTTGTTCTACAAGAATTGGACAAGGGTGTCCCGAAATTTGATTATGAGCCTGAGCTTTTCCACGAATATTTTAAAATTTTTGTTTAAGGAGAAAAAAAGAAGAAACGTCATAATTAATTCTAAGATCTTGGTCAATATGAAATCGTTGCGCCGAAACGTGCCTAAAGCACGCTTGATGGAATTATGAGAGGGTGTGTACTGTGTACCTATGTTGCGAAACGACACGAAAACCAATGTTTAAAAGGCATTAGTTTAGTTTCGATGTAATTAAATGAAAATGCAATAGCGGCACGTACGCACGGCGCTTAGTGTTTACTTCTGAGACCGATGGTTTGGCTATAAGAAGCTTGTTTCTGGTGAAGGTGGTGACGTGTATGAGATGAAAAGGATGCAACATGGACGTTGGACGTGTGCCTGTGCATATTTATGCACTGCTTTTTCAACATGCAATTTTAATCAAAAGATCAAACCGACATAGGGCATTACATACCTCCAAGAATACTCATTGAGGTAGTTTCATATTTTCGACTACAAAAATATACAAACTGGCGAACTAGCTCAGTGGAAACATCCAGCCCTTCTTCTTATTCGAATCACTTTTGATTGTCACTATTATACCCAATCTAAGGTAATGTATAAACAAACTTTCACCATCGAAAAGTTGATGGTCACGTTATGTTCTTTAGTTGATTTTTAATGTTGACCTACTGGTTGCCCGAAGGTTTCTTAAGAAGTGAAGTTGTCTCTCGTGAACACAACAAACAAAAAAATAAAATCAAAAACATACGGTCGTAAAAAAAAGAGAAAACAAAGGAAAGGAAAACTAAGAAGAATGAACAAAAAAAAAATCAACAACAAACAAGAAGCAAAACCCTTTTCGGATATGGCCTTTGCCACCTACCTACCTCGCTCTTAAGAACTTTTACGGAATTTATTCGGTTTTATTAATTCCTGGTACTGGCTGATGGGGATATACTCCGTGCAGATGGATCAGTGATTAACAGTCCCAAAAAAAAAAAAAAAACAAATAAAAAACCGGGTCAAGCAACAATTATTGCTTGGTTCGTATTTTTAAGTGCAAAGTGTTTTATTATTGTTATTCGTTGGAGTTGGACTCGAAAACCTTTAAATGTGTCATCGGGCGGTGGGTCTTATCGATTCGATTGGAGTGGCTTTTGCACGCTGTCTTTGTGCTGAGGTTGGACTCAATCGGAATTAATTTATTTTTATAAAGAAAGGAATTTCCTTATAAAACAAATGATACACCAGAAAAAAAACGAGCGAAAAATTGTCGCCGAACTGGTTAAAAACGGATCACCTCAGCTTGTGCTTATTTTAATTCTTTCTCTCACTTTTTATTATACCGGTGCTGACAGTTTGTTGCTGCTCTCTGTCTTTTTCTCTCTCTGTCGGAAACCACTTAAAACTGGACATCAAACTGATGGTTTATTTGGCTCTCTTGCATGAATTTGACTTGCAAATTATTCTCAGTTCGGCAGTCCTATTCAACAGATAGAAGTAGTGCAGAATAGGAGGCCGGAGGCTCCTTGGAATCTATAGTGTTCATGTGATGGCTACGATCTTAAATGGAAATATAACTCGGCGGTTATAACGAAAATTGATGACTATATTTAAATGGAACAGGATGGTCACTGACAATAACACCTCCGCAACTTTCTTTTTGACAAATCGATTTCAGTTCGGTCTTCTTTGCTATAAACGCAGGAGGTGCTCAAGGTTCTATCCTTTGCCCAACTCTTTCAAAGACTTGCTTGGGTCGCTATACTTTTGGTGATAGCAGCGGTTTTATATACATAAATACATTTTCTGCAAAAGAGTCCTCTTCAACTCTACCGATCAGTAAGAGTGTTATCAAATTAATTCTTCTTAAAGTGGGGAAGGCACAGTTTACGGAATTTTCTAAGCCATATGCCTTGAATCCCCCCTTAATTTTAAATTTAAAAGGTAAAGTACCACGAAAATGTTATGGAAGACTATTGTGACAGTTAAAAAGTGTGCTTTTTTAACAGACGACCAGAAATGAAAGAAAGTATGTGGTTCAAAAATATATTACGACATAAAATAACATAATTTGATTATATTTATTGTTCTTACTTCTTTAATATTTAAAATAGCTGCTCTCCTCTTTAGTTAAACTACTTAAACCTCTCCTGACTTCTACACGAAAATATTCTGAATATGTAACTCGGCATCTCTTCAATGCGATCATGTTTTCGGGTAATGTTGTTTTAACATTTTAGCATGGCAACAATACACAGACTCAAATACAATTTTGCTATTTTAACAGCAGACACTTTGAGGCAGTTACGGAGGTCATCTACTTTCAGGTACAATTCATCTCAAGAAATGACAGCCCGGTATTGAGATTCGGCTGTCCTTCTTAGCAGCATCAATGAAACGAAGGTTTTTCTTTTAACGCACAATTCATGTTAGTAAAATAAAATAAATTTATAATTCAAGGAAGCTTGAAATGTTTTGAACAAGAAATAGCAAACTAGAATAGCGACTATCAAAAATTCCCTTTTGGACCATTCCGCCGTTAAAAAACAACAAAATACACAATTTTTTTGTTGTTCTGAGTGCAACATTTTTTTCGCCCTTTTAGCTTCTTTTGAAAGGCAAAATGCCCACGAAATGCTTTATTACCTACGATCTGGCATCACTGGTATCGTTCATGTTCTTAACGGGCACAGATCGTAGGATACCGCAGGATCTACGGTGATGAAAAAATACTGCATGAGCCTAAGAAGACGATAACTCATAAATCATGTACCTAGTCTAACTCCCTTCACGAAGGAAAGTCTTAGCTGTTGGCAACCTAGCAGGTAAAGAGAGAACAGAGCTACGGAAGGATATTTTGCACTGAGTCGAGCACAACTTTAAGCAGGGGCTAGGCGCTTCCATACAAAAAAACAAAAGTAAATACGGAAGTGTTGATTTTTGTTCCTGAGGGCGAGGAAAGATATTTAAAAAGAAGACACAACCCTCAACTTCTGAGCTGTACCGCGATGTAAACCTAGTGCAAAACTGCAAAAGCATAATGTCCAGTACCAAGAGGAATCCCAAGAAATGGACAAGAATTCTCCCGCCTGAAAGATCTTCTCTTCAAGATGACAAGCAAGAGTGAACCTCCTTCAAATTTGCTATGGAAAACAGGACGAAATGTGTAATCGCAGTAAAAAGGAGACTGCAATGCCTCAGCAAGAGGAATTGTCACGGGTTGGTATAGCCCGTTAAGTAACAAACTTCTAAGTGTTAACATATGTAAGCCGGTGGTTGGCGTAGTGGCTCATTGGTTAGTGGGTTGGACTGCTGAGTAAGGAATCTCATGTTGTACGTTGTACCCCTGGAAACACAAAACTTGTTTGTAAACGTGCGCCCACTTTCGCGAACCTTTGACAGTCATATTAGACTGCAGTTGTCGTTAAAAGAAAAACCTCGCACAAAGAAGAAGGACGGACTAGAGTACTACATTGACAAGTATTCCTTTAATGTCCTAAGTCGTTTTTCGCCCGCTCAGAAGACTGATATCAGTCCATCTACACTACAGAGCATGAACTCCACTCTTGATCTTCTAAATCTCGAAAAAGAGATTATTTAAAAATTGGAATGAATGTATTCCATCCTAAGGACCATCATACAACGTGAATAAGGCCTGTACCGGTGAGGGCAACTCTAAAAATATACCCTAAGAAGGCTCATCCTACATCCATTTCCGAGTTACAAATAGGTCCGACTAACAGTCACCTTAGACGACCGTTTCGCACCTCTCTGACGATGGTCGATGTTGTTGTTCAAGTCGCTACGTTCGCTGTTGAATCTCCTTCTCATTATAGATTGACCGCGGTACTAATAATCATTATTTAGTGTTCAGGCAAAATGTTTCCAACTCACAAGGGCGAAATGTTCCATACCAAATTGCATATTGTGACCCAGGAAATATTTAGTGTCAAGGTTAAAAATGATTATTAGTAAGTAAGTATGAGTGTTCATTGCCATTCCTTCCGTAAACAGCGATCCGTAGGCTTTTTCCGAATGCAAGAAGTCGCATTTGTTCGTCAAAGAGAGCAAGTCGCTGAAGGCGCTTTTCATCTAATTGCCGCTATTAATTATTTGCACAAGAGTTTGGGTGTTGAAAATGTCGAAAGAGAACAAAGAAGATTGTACTAGCGCAGATTGTCAAAACGTCGAAAATCTGCGCTAGTACAATCGCCTATCTTCTTCGTTGCATTGATGAACACACTTATTCTGCGGAACGTGTGCACTGTGCAGGTCTGCTTGTGTAACTATAATAATATAATTCATAAACATCAGACAAAAATCAGAAATGGCGGCAAAAATATTTGTGATGAAACAACCAATTTTGTACCAATTAATAGCTTAGTTTTCGCTACATTTCACGCTCCAACTTCTTCTTCTTTCCTTAAAAAGAGTTAAGTTTAAGTCAAGCTAAGTTTATTACAAAAATTGACGTTAAATCTTACATTTTTCGAACTTACAATGTTTGTTTTTACCTCCCGCGCTTTCTGCAAAAAAATATGGATGCACAATCTGACAGGCGCTGATGACATTTATGACGTTTATGAACAAATCTTCCGCAATTCATTTCGGTTTGTTCGATAAAAAATCTGGGTCGGCATTCTGTAAGGTATAACGTTCAAACGTTTTCGTGCGCACGAAGAAGTTTGCTTGTGTAATATATTGCCAATCATTCGTGCGCACGAAAACGTTTGATCGTTTCGCATTTAAGAATCTGGCCCCTGACTTTATGAACACGTCTAGCGCAGGCCTTAGTAAGGCAGCAATTTATGAAAATACCCTTTCACCGAGCCATTAATATCCACATACTCTTCTAGTTATTCAAGATGTCATCAAATGCCTAACGAGTGATCGGCGGTCGTTTTGACAATGCCTGAGCAACTACTATTCTTCAATAAAATTAGTACAAACTCCAAACATCCAAGGTTAGGTTAGGTTAGGTTGAGTGGGGTTGTGAGTTCATCACAAAAAGACCAGGCACCATAGTGGGCCCATCGCCATCCCCAGGGAACCGTTACGGTTAAAAACCTAAACCAAATCGCCCAAACAATCAATTTCCCTGCAGAAATTAATAATGGTCCCAATATTGTTTGAGGAACCAACCTCCTCTAAGTGATTAAAGAAGTACCTGCCAAGGTGCTTCCTTCTACTCCGAGCGATTGCTTGACACTCACATAAAATGTGGAAGATGTCTTCCGTGGCTTGTAGGTCCTCACAATACCTGCATATGTCCGAGCTAGCTAGTCCTAGTCTCATGGCATGCTTCCTTAGAAGGCAATGTCCAGAGAGTATTCCTACCGTTAATCTTAGCTTTGTTCTACTGAAGTTGATTAATTCTTCAGACTTTTTCCGGTTTAAGGTGGGCCACAGTGCCTTTGAGACCCTGTGACCATCTAGCTGTGACCATCTTGTGGCTGCTAAATGGGAAGTTTTTTCGAAAACGACCCTTCTAGCCACGGCCATTGGTGGTCTTATTCCCTCAATCATGGTGTTAGGTGGGAGCTCCGCTCCTTCCTTGGCCAGAGCGTCGGCCTTTTCATTACCTTCAATATTACGATGCCCAGGTACCCAACATAATCTGACACGGTTCTGCGAACATAATGCCTTGAGCATTGTGCGGCAATTCCTTACTAGTTCAGATTTAGTGGTATGTGACTCTAGCGCTTTAAGCGCAGCCTGACTATCAATGTAGATGGCGATATTCTTATTGGATATCGATCTCATCTCAAGTACCTCCGCAGCTTTGAGTACTGCCAGAATCTCCGCCTGGAACACACTGCATGTGTCCGGAAGTCTCAGGGCCAGATGTAAGTCCAGTTCATTGGAGAATACACCAGACCCTGTGCCCTCACTGGTTTTGGAGCCGTCAGTATATATCGAGGTCTCATTTACCCTCGACACCAAGTTCCTATACCAATCCTCTCTGTCAGGGTACAACACATCGTACGGTGTGTCAAAATCTAGTGTACCAAGACCTTCATCCGACTTTTCCGGTCCAAACATCCAAAAAATAGCCACACTTTGAGCACATTCTGCCATTTAAAAATCCACGGACAGAACTGCCTTCTTTAGGATTAAGTTTGTATCCATTATTTTTGCATCCATGTCGAGCAAAGATTAAGATTCGAGACCAAAACGTGTTCAACAAACAAGATACTCGCACATACTCGTATATCTACATAAATGTTAAGCTGATTTATTCAAATGCAAATTTGTATCTTTATCAATTAAAATAAAAGGAAAAACACAAATGGACTGCAGCAGCCACCACTCACACTTGCACACAGCCCATATTAATGGGTGACTGCCATTTGCCATATCTTTCGACTCTTTCGCACAATCTTTAGCCATAAATCTTTTACTCGATCTGACTTATTTGTAGTGGTGGTATTAGTGCAGTTAGTTAAGTTACCATATCTGGTGTGTTGCTGTTGGTTTTTGTATAAAGAATTCCATGTGGCGTCGTACATGGTAATGACCTTTTTTGTGACGCTTTTAAATTTATATTTTCTCGAACAGAAATTCTTCTCTTATTGTTGTATGGCTTGAGATACGTTTTCGTTGTTGTTTTTTTTTTTGCCCCCCTCAAGTGAATCGCATTCGAAAAGTGCAAGGTCATTTGCGATAGAGGCTTTCGGAAAGTCAAGTCAATGACTGTCTTGATACTTGAGGCGATGTGGTGGCGGTATACAAATGGACGAGTACTTACTCGTTATGGAAAATTTTGTTGTTTGTTTTACCTGCCTAAATTGTTAAGAAGGCGCTTAGCGATAAAGGTAGATGTCTGTTTAATTGCTGTTTCTGGTTTTGGTTTCATTTTTAGTCATATATTCTGATTTTTATGGCGACGGAGATTCGACTTTTTATAGGTGTGTCATTGAACTTAATTTTGTGTGGCGAAAATCTGGTTTCGGACTGATTTGCCATTTAAAACTTTTGTTTCCGAAAATTATACATTAACCACACTGATTGGGATTGTTCTTGTTTTTTTTGTTTGTGTCTGTTTTTAAATTGATATGCCGGTGTTTGGATTTATCCCATTACAAGGTTAGTGGATATCTGTTGTCTGTGCATGCATTATATTTTTTCGACCTTGATACCTGTCTGAAGCTGGTTAAAATAAACCGGAAATCAAAAGGGACCTAGGTAGGTGTTTGTTATTCTGTAGCAGTTGGGATCAATGCTCTTTGGAAGGTATCGACGTCTTTGAAGGTACAAATTGCGCATCCATTTCCTGTTTTTATGAAACTCGTTTGAGCTTGAGCTAATCTGATGAGTCGACTATCGATTGGGTCAAAGTAAAACCTTAGTCGGGGTTGTTAACCTTATTGACAGGCGAAAGTCGACAGTCGAAAAAATGGCTTTTTATGTAAAAGCTGAGACGAAAAAAACTTACCAAAGAGAGAGAGAGGTGCTTAGAAAGCGAACACATTTCACCAACATTTTATAACAGGGAATCAAGACATTTACGGACTGGAAAAGTTTCTTTTATGATTATTCTCAGTGAAATCTATTCTAAACAAGAGAAGGGCATACGAATTTTTAGATAGAAAGGTTCAACACATAAAAGTGCGCGAGGTCCGGACTCTTATGCATCACCAGGTAACAAAGTGGCTCCATTTCGATCGATTGGGAACCATTTAATATATACAAAGTCGTAATAGCCCAGCATAGTTTATGTCCACAAAAAAAAAATTGTTTGCCATTGCAAAATATGCTTAAATCCATCTCTACATGTATTTTGTCATCTTTCCTCAGGAGATATTGTTCCGACCAAATAGAAAGTTATCGAAAGGCATTGACAACAAAGGAACGTTTTTCATTCCGTATATATACCTGGTCATGAGTCTTGGCCCTTGCGTTTTCTTTATCGGAGTCTCTAGCTACTTAAGGCTGCAGACCTAGCTATGTCCAATAAAAGTGCTTACAATCAGGCACAGTTTCTAACGGGTGATTTTTAAGCTGGTTTGGTTTTGGCAACACTGGTTTTGACAGCTGACGTGTGTTTAGTACCTCGTGTCACTGTCAAACAGCTTCAGTTTGGTTTGCAATTTAACCATGGATCGTCTTACAAATGAACAACGCTTTCAAATTATTGAATTTTACTATCAAAATTCGTGCTCGGTTCGAAATGTTCATCGCGCGCTGCTTATCGAAAAATTGTGTTCAGCGATGAGGCTCATTTTTGGTTGAATGGGTACGTAAATAAGCAAAATTGCCGCATTTGGAGTGAAGATCAGCCAGAAGCATTGCAACAGCTACCAATGCATCCCGAAAAAGCCACTGTTTGGTGCAGTTTATGGGCCGGCGGCATTATTGGGCCATATTTCTTCAAAGATGATGCGAATCGCAGCGTTACTGTCAATGGTGAACGCTACCGAGCGATGATAACAAACTTTTCTTTGCCCGAAATGGAAGTTCTTGACTTGCATGATATGTGGTTTCAACAAGACGGTGCCACATGCCACACAGCACGCGAAACAATGGCGCAATTGCGAGGCGAGTTTGGTGAACAGTTAATTTCACGTTTCGGGCCGGTCAATTGGCCGCCTAGATCGTGCGATTTCACACCATTAGATTATTTTTTGTGGGGGTATGTCAAGGCTAATGTGTATAGGGACAAACCCGCTTCGATTGACGCACTGGAAGCCAACATCCATGCATTCATTCGTGAGATACCGGCCGATATGTGTGAAAGAGTATGCCAAAATTGGACTCAGCGGATGGGCTACCTGAGACGCAGCCGCGGTCAACATTTGCATGAAATTATCTTTAAACATTAAATTGCAAGGTTCAAACTATCGATTCAAATAAATATTTCATTCATTTTTTCGAATTTTTTGTGTTTTTTTTTTTTTTTTAAAGTTCTAAACCTCTTAAAAAATCACCCTTTATATGATTAGGAATACGAGTATCCATAAAGGATACGTCTTCGAGAAACTTGAAGACATATACAAAGAAAATGTACAGTGCGTCTTTCGGGACAATTATTATCAACAGGTAGAGTGTAAAGAGTTTTTGCACGATCGAGTAACGAGTTTCTTCAAATGGGTCTAGGTTTGACAAGAAAAATAGACCGGTATGCGAGTCTGAGTGCTCCTAGGACCTCTTTTATAACAGAAAAAAAGTTGATATAAAAAACCAGAAAGAAAAAAACTAAAAAAAATATAAACAAGACACTATACCTAACACATAACCCTCCCTGTGTCCAGTCGGGTAAAAAAGGTTCATTGCAGCCTTTGTAACCTTACTCTGGATATAAACACGATGTATTGTTTTCTTAAAGTCCGATGTAGCATACCTCGGAAGATCGTTATGTTGAGCAGAATAACAGTTGAGATTTGAGAACACTGGCTTAAGTCATGATTCATGAATGATGAGCTTGTTGGAGACGTCGTCTATCACCGCTCTATTATAAACTGTTTAAAAACAAAGGTCAGAAGTCCCTCATCACCCCAGTTCTGAGCACTGATGAAGGCAAATGGTAGTTTTTGAAATAAAATATTCGAGGTATTTTTGGTGGCGTTTCCGTTGACGAGATATCGAAAAAAAGATTAAAGAGGGACAGGTTCGTTAATGTAGAAGAAGACCTTGCCCAACGTGTGAAACCATAACCTCAATTATAAGAGAGGTTTTCGAAAAACTCGACTTGGCACCTTAATCGTCCGTTTGAGGCTGTCTATGCCTCATGAATGCGCTGGCTGGGCAAAGTCTAAGAAAATCAAGACATCTGGCAGTAATCTGCCAAAAAGTGGTTTCCATCTTGGTCCGTTCTAGGTTGGCTATAGGATTCGTACGTATGCTGACATCTGCCAGCCTAAGTGATCGAAACGAGCTACCCTTTCTATACAAGGGCACTTGCTTTAGTTTCATTAGATTGCCCTTCATTTAATGTTTTCACGCCATTGACAAGACATTAACTTATCTCTTTGTTCATCCTCAATTCAATTATGTAAATTTTGTCTGTTGTCACCGTGAATGCCGCCTGAAAATTATTTTTATATTTTCTGCAGTCCAATAGGCGACGGACTCGAGCTAATTAGAATTGGCAGAAGAAAAACAAGCGAGGACCAAGATGAATTTCCCGAATGCCAGAACGGCATGGAAACGTAAAAAAAAATTTCTTTTATTTTTAATCTCATCGCTAATCAATCACTTGGTCCAATAAAAAAATATCCCAAGATACTTGTCAATTTGTATAGTTAAACCGGATTTATTAAGGTGTCAATTTATTTTACTCGATTTCTCATTTATTTCTAGCGAGTTTGTATTTCTTTTACTTTCATTATAAGGGCATCAACCAAAGTATAAGGAACCCATATTTTTTTCAAAGGGGCAATCAAATGTCTTCGTCGTTCAAAGCAAAATGGTTTTCTTTTGAAATAGCAAGGCGAAGGCACAATATTATATTATATAGGTATATGTGTATGGAAAATGATTTTCGAAGGAAAAAAGAAAAATTTTTTCCATGACAATGTAAGGGACGTTTGAGTAATCTGATAGACGCTTGGGAATAAGATGTTGTGAGTTATTGAAAGTAGAAATAAGGATTCGATTTTGTTAACAAAATATCAATCAATATTGTTGGATTTTGTGCGATGTTGATTGCCAAAAGGGATGAATGAACTTGGAAGGCGGAGTAATTGTTTTCTATGCTTTATTTTCTACCTCAGCAAGAGCAATAGCATCCCTGTTTCTAAGTGTAATTAGATAAAGCCACAGGCAGAAATCGTAATGTAGAAAACTTAATGTCTCGTTTAATAACGCACATTATTAAACAGCAAGGTATTAACTAAACACTAAATATTACTAAGAACATGACGATTGACGTAGTATTCCAGGGATGTGCATTGTGCAAACATAATCGGTATAAATAAAACGGAAAGAATTGTCTATTACGAAGGCTTATTGTAGTTTGAGCAGGTTTTCAAACACATGGCCACAAATATAAAAATAAATATCAAAAAACTGTCAAAAATAACGACATGTTTTTAAATTTATCCCTATCGGAAGATCTGTTGATCTAAAAAATGGAGACTTCCTTCGAGTACATAGGTAATTCTTTTTGGAGAAAACAAAAATTGATTATCCCTTCGAAAGTTTTAATACACAAGTTCCTTTTTATTATTTATTCTCTTTCATAGACAAATACTTTTTGAACGCAACCCTTTAATGTGCCGTGATACAACACACTTGCCAACTTTCATTTAAAAAAATAAAAATTAATGGAGGGAAGTGGGATATTACAAAAACACTAGCCTGGATTGGGTTAGTTTTATTGACATGTAGTTGCCATTTTTGACATGCATTTACGAGGG
This sequence comes from Cheilosia vernalis, assembly GCA_949126925.1. NCBI lineage: Eukaryota > Metazoa > Arthropoda > Insecta > Diptera > Syrphidae > Cheilosia > Cheilosia vernalis. Next base: position 15,063,215 of record OX421362.1, read on the forward strand.
GAGTTCAATATATTCGCGGTATGGGGGGATACTCCCAAGATGTGAAAAAATTATTTCGTGATTCTAGTAGCCCTGTTATTCAAGTGTTTTACTATAAGATTTCATTTGGCTGTGATTATAAGTTTGCTTTGTATTTTGCGTTGAACGAAGGTGAAATGGCTGGTGTCGCGATTATCACTAAAATTGAGAACCGCGCTTTGATAAAATTTCTTACTAAACAAGGAAAAAGTAAAAAAAATATTCACGAAAAGATGGTGGCTGTTTTTCGAGATTCTGCGCCTTCGTTGACAACTGTTCAAAAGTGGTCAAGTTTATTTCAAAGGGACAGGGAGAGCATTGAAGACGACCTTTGCTCAGGCTGCCCACTAACTGGCTGCACCGGAGAAAACATTACACAAGTCGAGAAACTTGTACTTGAGGATGCCCGAGTAAAGCTTAAAACGATAGCTATGAAGATTAACCTTTCTATTGGTACCATACACACCATTCTTCATGACTGTCTAAATCTTTCCAAAGTCAGTGCAAGATGGGTGCCTCGAATGCTCACATCGCTCACAATGATCCGGTGCACACGGCATGGATTTCTAAGGCTGTTGTACGGGATTGTGGTTTCGAAAAAAATCAACATCCAGTCTATGGTTCGGACCTTGCCCCTAGTGATTAATTTTTGTTTCCAGATTTAAAAAAAATCTTCGTGGTAAGCGATTTACCGATGATGAGGAGCTCAAAACTACAATAAATGAACATTTTGGAGAGAAAGATGAAAACTATTTTTTTGAGGGTATAGAAAAGTTAATCTCAAGATGTAATAAATGCATTAATGTAAGAGGAGATTATATTGAAAAATAAAAATATTTTTAATTTAAATCGTGTTTTCCTTCATGTCGATACCGCGAATATATTGAGTTCCCCTCGTAAGTAGGTAAGGTAGAAATTATTTTTTTTGTAAACTAAAGGAAATTTTCCGTCAATTTTCGTACCAAAAAATGTTTTCAAATCACAAATTTATTGTATTAACGACATTATTCAAATTAAAATCGAACAAATATGTTGGTATTTTAAGTGACAACTGGCAAATGTCCGGCTTGACACAATTAAATGTCAACCCGATGGAATTTTTTACTCAATTTGTCAGATACCCGTCGAATTCATCAACTGAAAAATTGATCATATGATCAATCCACTCCAATCGTGCGAATACTCGGCCAATCACATCTGACAGCTGTCAGACTTAGTAAACTGGTGTTTTGATAGTACCAATTTATTCAAACGACATCTAAATGCTGTCCAATTGAGCAAACTAGCCCACTATTCATAAAGGCTGCATAAAAATTGTCAACTCGGTACAGAGCTGTTATTTTTTTTTTTCCAGCTGACCGACACGTCTGCCGGGTAAATAATTTCTGCATAATTGTTTATTAATGCGAGGCAAGTCTTTGCGAATATCACCGGTTTTATGTGAATGGCATTGAATAATAATTTTTGAAGTCTTATTTCCTGATTTTATATCGTGGTGTTAACTTAAAATAAAAATTTATCCTGCTCCCAGAAACAAATTTAAAAATAGGTAGGTTCTAGATTTTTTGTTTACTAAAAATTTCCTAAATTTTCCAGGATGATATGGGACTGAATGAATATCATTTTCAGACCGAGATGAAATCTGTATCTATTTTTGTTACACACAAATGTCAGAAAGTTAACCAAGACTAATCATTTAAGACCATTCAATTGATACATGGCTAAAAAACGTAGAACTTGTCCACTTGTAGGCAGTGATAGGTACTTGATTAAAATAAAATGTAGTGAAACGTACTATCGGAACTGATCCCACAGGTAAAAGTTATTCATTGACGATGTTATTACTAAACCCTATAAGACCAGGCCCAAAAAAAGCCAGTAGCTAACTAAAATAGGGAGCCTAACACAAGTAATAGACTTTTCACACCAAGCCGAGAACCGTGTTTTCGTCGAAAACTTGTCGATGCATTCACACGAACCACCAACTAGCTTTCGTTTGACGTTTCAATCAGCTGTGAGACACTAGTCGTTAAACTTCGGTGCAGTCTTTTGGTTACTGACGGCTGCTTTATTCTGTGTCTGTCTATCAAGTGACGTTGTTACCAATTTTATTTATTTGTTCCTTTTGACGTTTTTCTACAGAGTTACTAGATACTACAGTTACAAATTTCGATCTCATTAATTAACAAACAAAATTAATTTAGTATATTTCAAAAAAATATTAGCCCATCAATAATTAATTGTGGAAAATTGTGGTCAGCCGCTCTGCTGAATTTGCTGAATAGTGCAAAAGGTGTGTTTGTTTCAACAACCCAACGATTGGAAGTCGTTTTCGTGGTGTTTTCGTGGAAAACGAGTGCAAACGACTCGTTTTGAAAACTAAAATATGTATGGGAAAACTTCTGTTTTCGTAGAAGATTTCGAGTGTTTTCAACCCGGTTTTCGGCTCGGTGTCAAAAGGATATAAGACCACCTTCCTCAGAATTTTTGACTAGTCCCTATTTTGCCAAAGGATTTACCAAAATTATTTCCAAAAAAAAGTCTACCCCTTCAAAACAATGCTTCGAAACAAACGAAGACCTATAACGAGCGTGTGAACTGTGATGTAGAGTGTACTCCATTGCCAAAATGAATTCAAAAATAATGTTGCTAGGTATCTCAAAAATCACACCAACAGAATAAAATTAAAATGTGTTGCCATATAAAGTTATACACATAAATTCAAAAAGAAACAGAAAATATAATATTTACCTTGAAAATCCTGTAAATCTCGTTCTAATCCATTTGTAAAGTAATCCAAGTAATATGATCGCTGGTTGTAGAATTCCATTAGAAATAATTATCCGATAAAAATTTGAAATATCCAAGCAAATTGTGTGTAATCCCAAGAATCGATATTTCACGAAAAAAAAAAAACACCGCACAAACTTTGTAACTTTCTCAAATATTTTTCAAACACTTTTCTTCTTCTATTACGAATGCCAGATGAAAACAAAACTCATTAGAACACAAGAAGAATGGACAAGAAAAAAAACGAAATACATAAAAATAAATAAAATCGAAAACACCCGATGTTTCCCAAACACAGAAGTCGTTAGACAGTTGAATGCACTAACTTAATGCACAACACGACTACGATTGGATAGGAGAACGCAAAACAGCGACAGACGAACAGATGAAAAATAGATGCAAGGTGTAGGCAGAGACACTTCCTATAGCTATAGGCGAACGGCGAACTGCTATTGCTATTGCTTTTGCTTGCACCCTAACACAATTTCAAATTCTATATTCTTTTTCTTTTGATTGCTCTTCTCTTTTTTGGTATGTTTTCGTAATATTCTCGTCCGCTTTGGATGTACCTCCGTGGTGGTGGTGTGTCGCCGTCGTCGTTATGACTTCACTTCTTCTGATCGTCGGATGTCGGCTTTCGGCTATGGCTAGAACCAAACTAAGAACCATTAGGCATGTTCACTAATCAGTCATTGCAGCCCACACATGGAAAATGGAATGGTGATTTATTTTCTCTTCTGCTCTCCTAATATCCTGATGCGCACCTTCGGGAATTCTATCCTCCGACATGCACAAGAAAAACAGCCAAAAGAAAAACACACCCGAACCCGATGGTAGAATCCGCACGCAATCCAGAGATAGACGTTCGACTATAAATAGAGCCCTCGTATACGTAGTAGATACACCATTCATCCACACAACACTATTGTAATGTTATGGCTGCTGTAAGCTGTAGTGCTGTGTCGGGTCGACGGCGACGGCAAAGACGAATAAGACAGTGGCGATGGCGATGGCGACATGCACGATAGATTTAGGGATTCCTTGAGACGCACTAGGTATATACAAACATAAACATTCAAGAGCAGAAGAACTATGCGTTTCGAGACACTATTACATTCACAGCACTTTGCTAGTTAAATCGACAGATATATTATTGGGAGCGCATAAGATACTTTTCCACATCTGCACTGAGATGAGAATTAATTAAAAAAACATCAGAGAAAAAAAAAAACAATCTAAACCGACTGTGCATTTGACTTGCATCCACAGCATTAACAACGGAAGGTAGAATGAAGAGAAAAATTTTGTCAACTATGCAGGACACAACCACCGCTAACGATGGGCAAACAAATACTAAATCAACCAACCGAGTATTATGGGAAAAACTTAATAAAGAAGGAAAGTGCAAGAAAGACAGACAGAAGATACAACAAATAAAATAAAATGCCGACACACTAATTCACTCTCTCTTACTTTCGGTCGTCTCTATCTGATTCTGACTGTGCACGGCACACATTCGCACAGTGGATTTGTGTGCGCGCCCATGTGAACACAATGTGAGGAGTGGAAGAATGTTAAAAGTCAGAATGGGATGGCAGGGAAATCAAAATCCAATCCAATTACACAGGTTCAGTTCGGTTTTTTTTTTTTTTTTTTGTGTTCTTTTCAATCGAAAGAAAAGATACAAAAGTGATAGCCACAAACACACAGCAGACGTGAAGAAGCTAGCCTAACTGCGGAGTAGATCCAAGTCCAACAAACAGTGTTCCTTTTTGTTGTGTAGGGTAAGTTCTCGTGAGTTGGTGATTATTATCACATGCGCCGCGCAAGTTCAAGTGTATGAAAGTTGACTGTGTGCCGATGGGAGTGTGTTTGTTTCGTATGGTGGCCGGCGAACGCCAACAGGAAAGGAAATGTCAAGAACCAACAACCAACAACCAAGTAGGCGAAAACAGAATAAAAAATAAAAAAAACCAAACACACACACACATAAACAAATGCAGTCATCGGGTCAGTTTCAGTTTGTGAACAAGTCGTTTGGCGTTGTCGATTGTCGCACTCGTTTCTCGTTCGTATTCGTATGTTGTTTAGTTGAAGCCAACAAAATCGGTGGTAGTGACGGCGAGTGGAGCAGGAGCGACACGGCGTCAGAGCACACAGCCACGTGTGATGTATTGTGTATGTTGGAGGAATGGAAAATGCCAGTTGGTCATCTAATTGCATCCTTCTACTATTTTATTTTTAGTACATCTACATGTACAACTGGAGAACTACTCCCGCAGTATGTTTAATGGCGATGACGCACTAAATCCAGCTGTCAGGCAGAATGAACCATTCAAACTGGACGATGAAGACCAACAATTCCGTCCACCCGAAGATATGACTATCTAAGCTTAAGTTCAATAAAGCTGCTGGAGCAGATGGCCTAACCGCCGAGATATTCAAAGCGGGAGGCGATGACTTCGTTAGGAGCATGCACCAAATCATCTGTAAAATATAATCGGAGGAAAGTATGCCCGATTAGTGGAACCTCAGCATTGTTTGCCCGATCCTCAAGAAAGAAGACCCTGTGAACTGCGCCAACTACAGAGGTATTAGTCTTCTTAACATCGCCTACAAGATCTTAACTGCCGTGTTGTGAGAACGCCTGGAACCTTTCGTCAACAACCTGATTGATCCCTATCAGTGTGGGTTCAGGCCACAGGAAAGTCGACCTCGGAAGATCTTGGAGAAAACCCAGGAAGTCCAAATCGATGCCCACCACCTTTTCATCGATTTTAAGGCCGCCTACGACAGCATTTATAGAGACGAGCTATACAGAGTAATGTCTAGTTTTTGCAGGATGACAATGGAGAATGAACGCCGCCGCTCCATCAAGGTCGGTAAAGAACTCACCGAAACCATCGATGTCAAAAAATGATTTAGACAAGGCGATGCGCTGTCATGTGACTTCTTCAACATCGTTCTTGAAAGAACAGTGCAAAACTCAAACGCTGACACCAGACACACTATCTTTCAAAAAATCGGTCCACCTACTCGCCTACGCCGACAATCGGCAGAACGCAGCGGGATGTCGTGATGATGTTCGTGAGCATTGAGACTGAAGCGTCGAAAATGGGTTTGACGGTCAATGAGGGTAAGGCAAAGTATATGTTTTCATCAAGAAAGTACACCCAACACCGACGTCTTGGTCAGAATGTCTCTATAGACAGATATAACTTTGAGGTGGTAAAGGACTTTGTCTACTTAGGCTCCGCTATGAACTCAGACAATGACACCAGCGCTGAGATTAAACGAAGAATAACTCTTGCCAATCGCTGTTTCATTGGGCTAAGAAATCAATTGAGTAGCAAAGCCCTCTCTCGAACAACTAAAGTGACCCTTTATAACCCCTTAATCATCCCAGTCCTACTTTGTGGTGCAGAGGCATGGGCACTATCAAAACCGGATGAGATTACCCTTGGTTGCTTCGAGAGGAAAATTCTGCGAGTAATTTTCGGTCCCGTCTGCATAGACGGTGAATGGAAGAGGAGATACAACGACGAGATGCACGGGCTGTACAGCGACATCGACCTAGCCAGAGGTGTGAAGGTCCAACGAATGCGGTGGATAGGTCATGTAGAACGAATGGACGTGAATGCTCCTGCCCGGAAGATCTTCGAATCCACATCCGAGGAACGGCGCGGAACGGAAAGACCGCGAATCAGGTGGCGCACGCAAGTGGAAGGGGACCTTAACAAACTTAGCGTGCGAAACTGGAGACAGCTGGCCAAAGAACGTGCTGGCTGGAGACACTTGTCGGTTGAGGCCCAGGTCCACTTCGGACAGCAGCGCCACCCTTAGTAAGTAAGTAAGTACAACTAGAGAAACATAATTTTGTTTGGGAAATAACTCTCAAAAGAATGAAATACTGTCAACAGAGATTATCAGACCGTCTTGAGAGAAAAGTGCTACACGATCTTAGGGCTTAGGCCCGGACCGGACATCTTTAAGGAAGTGCATGAAACTATGGGAAACGACCGCTGAAATATTAAACAAACCCCAACCAACCGACTACCAACGCAGGTAGTTGTGCACAAGGTGTTTTTCTATATTCGCCAGCATTAGTAATTCGTATCGACATTATCCTATAATTAGGACATAGGGTTACAGCGTAATGGCTAAAAAATCTCAGTTTCAGGGAGAGTATCTTCGGAAAAGGACCAACAATCGCAGATTTCCACATCAATCAAACAAGAAAGGACACCCAAAATGCAGATGAATACGGAGGAAGATTAAGCCACCCGTTCTCTAACTACCCTGTCAGTGTGAAGGAACACACATTTATTGAGCGACGCAATATCATTCAGCAAAACGAATTCAGCAAACGACCTTTTGAAAGGCGATATTCTTTAACTCAGTATAGGCTTGGAAAGTCAGTCTAAAAAAATAAATATACCAGCACATTCTAGTCTTGTTTTAAATGTAGTGATGTGAATATCAACGAAAAACCAGAAAATATATTTTCAAGAGGAAAACGGATGGAGAATGGACTGCCACAATCAACACTAAAGAGATCTTGGTGCTTGAAGAACTTACTTGCCTGTACGACGGTTAAATTTTGAATTGTACATGCGACTGTTCAGAGAAATAGACATCGTGTCTGATAATAAGCGAAGAAAATTTCAAACTAAACAACAATGCACCTAAAAAGGATGCTATAGGCCCATCCGCCAAACAACACGGATTTCGATTTATAAACGGTCCCCGACCCAACGAGTTTTAGCAAACTCACATTTTATGAAAATATTTTAGGTGTACAGAATTTTGGTTCAACAGTTTTGTATCAAACTGCAAGAGTATTGCTTATCTGGGGTTCTCTGCGAAGGATAGCAACTCCATAACCCAGTAATGTTTTTGTTGACACCATTTAAAGTTTAAACCGTACAACTTGTGCTTAATGTCCCTCAGACTAATGGATCAATTATTATGGAGAATTGACCTTCTATGTCACAGAATTACTTCACACAACATACCGGATATGTGAACTTAAATTCAGACAGCAAGGTCAGCGCTTACAACAAAAGGGACACTGAGTACTATAGTGAGCACTTGTTCGTGAAAGAAACGAAACACCAGCGATTTTTACAGACTAGACTGAGCAAAATAGTGCAGATCACCACCCTAAGACAGTTGACAGTAAAGCTGACAGCTAATACCATCTTATTTAGTAATGTTTTGGAAATCATCTCTAAGCCGATAATTATTATATTATTTGATATTATTTGAGTTCAATGACTGGGAAGTCGATCTACCCTTTACCTTGAAATTTTGTTCAGTGGAAACTGACGCGGCTTACTTCTGTATGGGTGGCTTTAAGTCAAATTGGTGGAACATAAGTGGCAGATATTCCTACGTTTTCTGATAAATGCACTGCCCCGGTGTGGTTAGTTGTTTATGCTGCGACATTATCGGGCAGCAAAAAAGACGAAAATCGAAATGTTGCAACCATCGGACTTGATTGCGACACTCAGAAAATTTTCGTTGCTTAAAATGAACCCAAATATTATTATTTTTTTATTAAAGAATTATATTGTTGGCAATATTCTAAGAGAATTGTTATGGAAAGTATATTATTCTTAATCTGAATATTTGGTTCTTGAAAACTTAAAAACGAGTTCTTTTTATAAGAAATTATTGTTAAAGCAAGAACTATTTGTACACTTTTTTAAAAATCTTAAAATTCTTCGCTCTTCAACCTTTTATTTTCTGAAAGCATCCCTTCAAATATGATAGGGCTATCAAGAAAATGGCCTAGTGGCGAAAGTAATAAGCCAGGAAACCCGTGTTTTTTTCATGAAAGCAGTCATTTAGAAAATAAGAAATATAACTATACGTATAAATTCGTTTTCGAAAACTTTAAAAAAAAAAAGTAATTCAAAATAAACAACAGCAACACTGGTGGAAGTCAGCGTCTACGTCTATTATCCACCCCTCTCTGGTTGGTTGGGGGTACATCGAGCATGGCGATGTCGAGTAGGCGGATGTCGGTTTATTTACATATTTTTTGCTATTCTCTTTCTTTCTTTCTGCGCTGTTTTTTCTTTTCGACATCCATATGTTTCTTTTTAACATGTGGTAGATGGATGAATGGAAAAAATGGAAAAACTGTTAAGCTGAATATGAATGCAACGAAAAAGTTGTTATTTTCGCTTGAAAATCGCGCACGAATGGGTACTGCTGGATGGATCGAACGAACTCACCCTCATTGTACAGTGGGACATGTTTCAGTTAATGGTGGCAAATATATTTTTTTACTTAAATTTACTTAAATTCTCAGAATCAATTATAGAAATTTTAATGAAATTAAGGCACTTGTAAACTTTCATGGCTTGTGAACGTGCCGGAAATATTATAAGGGCTCCAGTGATAGCAGATGGCGGAAGTTTTACTGACTGTTTAGGGATTTTTAAACCAAAAGGATTAGGGAAAATGGAGAAAATAAAATCGGAACTCAATCAATTTTGACCCCCGTAAATATCAGTAAGCACTGCGTAAAAGTTATCCACTCGTTTCTCAGCAGTACCGTAAAATTTCTGTATGCTATCTGACGTCTACTACCAAGCCTTGTTTTGCAAATTCGTTTATTAATACGGAAGGTATGAAAATGAAACAACCCTAAGCTAGGGGCATATGTGCGATGCTGCAGTTGTCAGGAACTTAAATAGACTTTAATAGACGGTTATGGACGAATGCACGTGTCAAGTTCCTTGGGTATGTTACTTTTATCAGCAGAAAAACTGCTTTATTACTGAGGAAATTCATTTTGTTACAATATTGATTTACCTTAAAAAAAATAGTAACTCGTCTCGCCCTGATAACAAAAGTACAAAAAAGTAAGTAAGTAATTCAAAGAAAAAAAATATGCGTGTGTATGGTTCCGTTCAGCACCCTTTCATTCATTGGTTCGATTACGGCTGTCAGCGACAGTCACTTCTTTCTAAATTATGTTTAATATACATGTGCTCTCGTCCAATTTATTATTTTGTTGTTAAAAACAAGACACAAATAGGCACGAGCACAAATTTTAGGACTTAAAAAAATATAACCCGAATTATGGCAGAACTCTGGTAGAACTGCTGCTCTGAAAATACTTGTCGTTCATAATTAAGGGATCGACGTTAGATCACCCATCCTTAAAGACATCTCGACTTGACTCGATTTGGTATTATCAAAAATTTAAGTCCAAAGCTACAGACAAATTAGCGAATGTAAAAGTATTAGCTCCGCCCTTTTGATTGGTTAACAAATAAGTGAATCAATACAACATAAAAAGTAAGCCTTCGAGTAGGCTATAGCAAGTTATTTATGAACGTACCCCGCAAGATGCAACTTCGGAGAAATATTAACTTAGAAACATCTATGTTTAGGAAATGTTTCTATACTTATAATGACGAGTAAATTGGTCATACCACTAGTAAATTTCTAATCCATCAAAAATAATATGTCAACCAGGTGTCTGCGTACCCATACATAACATTTAGTCTTACTCACAATTATTCGTTCAACCAACGTTTTCCATTGAAAGGGGACTTACCTGTAAAAAAATAAAAATAAAGTTAATAAAATATTGACAGAATTTTCTTCAAATGTTAAATATTAAATTATTGTTCTTAAAGTGTACCTACAGTTCTATCTTTATGATGACATGTTACAATTACCTACTATTCAGAGCAAAGGTCTTCAACAGTACTAGACTTCACCAATTGACACATAGTTCATAGATTAAAATGGCCACATTGTTACTCTGAGGAAATGTTGCATATAAAAAAAATGTTCTACTTTTGGAAACGCAGCCACAAGCTACAGCATATATGGGTTAAGACTTGAGTTGACCAGAATGTTTGTCTGTACTTAAACCAACAACAACGCCAATTATTTTGTATATAAAAACTGAAAAGGGACGTAAGCGAAATTATTAAATCGCAGTTCATTGTGAAAAGGAGTTTCAAATATGTAATAAATAAAATGAAGCGTACCTATAGATGTATCCCAAAATGGCCTCAACAATACGAATCCCTGCAGCCAGGTCCGTCCTTAGCTTTTTTGAGGCGTGATGTCTTTCTAAACAGCGCTGTTTTTACGGTTTCAGACCCAAAGCTCTGTTGCTTTGTTCTCCATACGCCTCAGCTGAACTAAATATCAGCCATAAACGCCTCGGTGCATTTTCGTCTGTTATTCCTCCGTGACCATGGATGACTGGATGAGCCTCTGGTGAACAATTTTAGCAGAGATGCTCAAACTTAGCATGGATCTGTATAATTCGAACCTGCATACCCAGTAGTCGGTCTTAAAGCGGATAAATAAACATATTACTTAGAGCTGGAGAACTTGTTGCAAGAATTATCTTATGAGTTTTTGACTATTTTATTTTGGCAACCGCGATGAAAGATTTTTACTCAAAATACGGTTCCTCTTCATTTAGCGCAGACAAGAATTTGTCCTTTCCTGTGGATAAGGCTCATGATAAGGCAACTGACGTTCCATTCATTGGGCTTATTGTCTTTCGTGTCAATTTTCCAGAAATGTAGGTGAATTCTTCTTAAAAAACGGCCGGCAGATTGCGCGCTTCTGCAGCCTTATGGGACTTATTTACAGATATCGCTGTATCCTTAAATCCTGTGAGTCAGGTCGCACTGGCCATCATTGTTCAATGTCTGTTGTTAAATTGTTAGATTTTTAAATTCATCTGAATCTACTTACTTCTGCAGAATTAGGTATATTTTTTTTCCGCTTGTAAGACTTTCAAATATTGACTCTGCAGGAGCACCCCTGCATTCGTTTTTTCCTTCTAAGAATTCAACGTTCCTCGGAAGCTTGGCAACTTTTTTTTTCAGGGTCGAACATTCTTTTACCCCAAGACGTGTCTTTAAATTGATTTGCAGACAAGTATCTCTCAAACTTTTATAAGGTGGTTAATTGCAAAAGTCACTAAAAGAAAATGCACCACAAAAGCAAAACCGCATTTATTCAACCAACCGACAAATCATTATCAGATGCGTTTTGCGCTGGCGTTCGCGCAGTATTTTCCATGTTTCCCACTGTTTATTTCAATTCCAATTTGTTTTCGCTCTCGTTTTATCTAACACATTCGATGCGGTTCGTTATACCCCTAGCCTAGAACTTGCAACTGCAATTATTATACTTATGTTATGTTTATGTGTCTGCCTCTACTGCTGGGCTCTGCTGCCATCGTACCAGGAGCATGAATGTGTGGTAACGACTTCTCTCTCCCGCCCAGCGCATTAGAGTCGAACTGCATGTGTATGCAAGTACATACGAATGGAATGGAATACCGTATACGGAATGCGCGAAATAGTTTTGTTGCTTTTTCTTTGGACTATACGTTTGTGGGTAGTGGTAGAAGTTATTTTCTTGTATCTGGTCTTCGGCGCATTCCGTGTTTTCTTCAGCAGCAAAGGAATGGAAAGTAAAAGCTCAGAAAGTCAAGTTTTACTTATTTATGCGTGATACTTTATCCGTACGTAGGTGAAAACATGACATTTTCCTTTCCGTTCGAATGGCAATGGCAAGTCTTTTTCATCTTTTCTTGTGCTCGGTCCTCTGTGGTCCGTGCTTCCCTGTTCCCTTTTAACAAAATGGGAGTGCAGTGATGGCGATGGGTGCAAGATTCAAGAATAAAGAAACAGAATTTAATAGGAGAAACAAGATGCAGGAAAGGTACTGGTATTCTAGCTCCGAATTATTACTTTTCTTCGTTTGTTTGGGGCGGTAAGGCAAACAGGGTGACCAGAGTGGAATATCTGTGGCAACAAGGAAAAACAGCATAAGTCAGTTTTAACCACTTTTCAGGAGCGCATAAGATGAAGGTTTGCCTGCATATGAGGGAAGACGACTTCTGCTTTTTTTTCTGATCCATAACACAGCAACCTTATGAGATATTTGAATGAAGCAAATATGAGCAGGGTACGGTGCATCCTATAGTAACATTAACTCAATTTTGACATAAGTTCACTTATGCTGTTTTTCCTTGTTGCCATAAAATATTATTTTATACCTAAGAATTTTTTTTTTTTTGCAGATTGTGCATAGGTAGGGATCGCGAGCGAACTGATTTTGAACTGCGAACACAGCCAGCAAAGTTATGACATTAAAGATGGCAAAGGGAATTCGTATGCTCCAAGACTTACAACAAAGTGCGTGCGTAGTCCTTGGAATAGCATGGATTTCTGCTTGAACAAGGAATTCAGACCGAGGCACAATTGAGTAAAAGAGCAACTTATTATGCTTTACCAATTTATAGGAATAACTTGGTGACTGAAGTTAGGCCTGAAATAGGACTTCCAAGGATGACAAGTATTTTTTTAATTTTTTTTAACATCTTTTCACCCATCGCATTTTACAAGTGAAAATGTAATAGATGAAATTACATGTGAAATTAATGTGTACATCCGCTCTGGTCACTCTAATCGTGACGCGGGTGTGGTGTTTTGTAATGGCACATGGAAATACGTGAGAGGAATGTGATAAAAGAACGATGATAGTACAATGTAAGAAGAAAACGCATTTGTTTACTTAAAATTGAATGCACAAACATCAAGTGCATTGGAAGTTGCTTTAGTCGCGTATCTTTTAAATAACAGCTCTCTTAATTTGTGACATAAATGTTTAATTTCCTTTAAAGTTTGAGGATCATGAAAACTGATTAAACTTCAGGCTGCTATTTTAGATGTCATCTTTGTTGTGATATTAAGGAATTTTTTTATAAATATGGTTCCAAACTCGGAAGCACTCATTCGAATTTAGGTCTATGGTGTTATACCAAAGAGAAACACCTTCTTTTGGTGTAGGGATGAAAGCATGACTACTTAAATCGCATGAAGAAGTAGTCTTAATCTTAACGACGTTATGAGCAACCCCAGGAGTTTCCACTCATGATAGTTCCACTTTTGACAGTTATGTCGTAGCTGACACTGGCTTTGACCAGATTGAGGTCTCAAAAGTCAACAAATCGACTTTGGCTTAAAATATAATAAATAAAAGGGGTTTTCAATAGGCCTGGAAAAGCAATGATCACGACCTACAAGCCACTTAAACACTCTAAAAAAGGATGTTTAGGCTGAAGGCTTTGTATATATACGTCTTCTAAAAAAAACAGGGTCAGAAAAGGGGTCGACACTATAGGAGTAGTAGAGGAGGTTGTCAAGACTGCCCACAAGGTCCAGCGCAGTAGCCACATCGGCATCGTAAGAAAAGCGCCGCAATTCGCCATGTAGAGGGATATGTTGTAGAAGTTAGACACACATGTTGTTCACCCCTGCTTTTGCAGCAAGAATTACATATTCATAAAAAACAACATCACAGGACGCGGTACGCGGTACTAATAATTCTTTTTAGTGTCCAGGCTAAATTTTTCGAGCTCACAATGACGAAGTTTTCCATACAAAATTGCATATTGTGACTTAAAAAATATTTAGTGTGAAGGTTAAAAATGATTCTTAGTACATAAGTCCCAGGGACAATATCTGAGTAACCCTAACCCTTTTTGGTTGCACTTTCCCGTCATTCATTGATTCCACCCGTATTCCACCGTACGTCTGAGCATCTAATGAGAGCACACACAAAACTCCTACCAGCGCTAAAATAACAATAAATGAAATTTAAAAAAATACAAATTAAATAAGTCACCCAAACAACAGTTGTTTCAACAGACAACTCGCAGGCAATTGTGGTGCACTTAACCAAACAAATGGCCTGGCTTGCATCAATTTTTACACGACAAAGCAAAGAGTATATTAATCAACATCGCATACAATTGTAAGAACGCACGCAAGCAGCAATGATTGTCACCAACGTGTTCTGTCAATTTTTGCACAAAGTTGTCTAGAAAGCATTGTTTGCTGTGCTATATTGTAAGTCCCTGTAAACTCTGTATCTGAAATGTTTATATACATTCATACTGTGTCTTGCTATTGAAGGCGACATTGACTTGCATATGGTATTGTTTATAAATTGATTCAGATAGTAGAATAATAAAACAAACTGCAACTGCAACTGCAGCAGCAGACATCAGTGCGAGTAAACACAAAATTAATTTTTTTTCCACTCTTTATGCGGTTCATACTGGAGTTGTTTACGTGGGTATGCGATGCGTCGCTATCGGTGCACACACATAGCGTCTTGACTCTTGATTGAAGAGGGACAACTTTTACCTTTTACTGCAGATTTATGTGAATAATGAACATGCGTCGATTGCTAATGATTATTATATTTATTTAATTTTTTGCGGTTTCTTACAAGTGACCGCATGTATAAGTTGCAAATGTAGATAATAAATACAGTCATACACCGTGAAGGGAAATAGAATTTCGATGCCACATCATTTCCGGAGCATAATGTGGCGGTGGTTAACGAGATCTGATACTTTTTGGCACGGTGACAAAGTCGGTACTGCTTACATGTGAATGGGTTGATTTTGAACAGACGCTTTATGATGGGGATTTGAAATATAGTGAAAGTTGGTCTGACAACTACTCGTAGAATCAAAGGGGAATCGGAGCGATGTTGAATACGAAAATGGGGTGAATAGAATTTTGATAACGGAGTCGGTTAGCAGAATAGTAACACCTCCTTCGACATAATATTCGGGACCAGGTCTTTGGGGATTTTCAAAACTTGACCAGGGCATCTGAAAAAGATGATGGACGAACACTTAATGGGCAAATGACATCGCCATGAGGGTCGGCATAAACTAGCTCCTCATCCTGGTAAAAAATACAACGAGAAGCAAAACAAAATTGACACATTATAGGCATTTGAGCAAGAGAGTAGCACGGTGCAGGGAAAAAAGTTCCAGGCAAAAAGTTCGCAGAGATTTTTTGGAATTTATTTCCCACTTTGCATTAGTATAAAGTCCACTTCACTAAAGTGGCCAAATATATCCCACTAAATAGGAACTAGGTTCCTCAGGTGACATATTTCTCTGCACCAACGGCAACATACAAAATAGGTTCCCTTGATGGTGGGCATATGCACGAAGTCCAATTCCATTCATAAATCTTTTGATAGCAATTCAAGCCAATAATATTATTTTTCGAGATATCTCATGTAGTTTGCACTTTATTTAAAAAAAAAAATGGTGTTAGGTCGTTAATGAACAACCCTTTAGAAGGAAACCTTAACCCACACTTGAAGCAAGTCAGCTAACAACCCAGGCTAACTGAATAGGCTCTAGTTCGCGAGCTGCATCGCCGCCTAATGCTAAGGCCACGCACTGAGCAGCACAAATCTAAGCGGCAACAAAAATTTAGAACATATAAAATTGTATGGTTGTAGCCAGTGATGCCAGATTTTTTTTTGCCGAAATTCCCCATTTTGGGAGAAATATTTGAAAATTGTTCCCATACTATATCCGTTTTTTCCAAATTTCGATTCATTGAAAAAAATGAAAGATTCATTTTTAATATAGTAAAAAGTTGTTTTCTTTTACTACCTAAGACATTTTTTTTTAAAAAAGAATACCAAATTCATTTGAATTTAAAACATAAATAATTAATTTGCTCTACGTTAGAATACAGGTAAAACAAAAAAAAAAAACAAAAACAAGTCTTTACAATTTAATAAAAAGCGATAATAAATAAATATAGAAATACAGATTAAGTTATTAAAATCGAATATAACAGGCACATAATCAAAATGCATTTAAAAAAACAATGCAACAATTATACCAATAAATTTTTTAGCTATCACTCGAAAACGCTCTAAAAAGCGCTTAGATCTAAATCGCTTAAATTCTATTAACGCGGTGATAATTTTATGTTCGGGTTTTATTTGAAAGCTAACTACACGATTTTAACTTTAAAATTATGCAAAATTAATACACATGCGTGTATTTCGCTGGTTGTGGCCAATTCTGTTCTATTATTTTAGTGTATAGTGCTGAGCGGCAAGAAATCATTTCAGAGTTTCAGAAAATGATTTTAAGCACACTAAAAGCAAAGGAGCAATAAATAATTCAAACTAAATAAGTTTTTTTTTTTTTAATTTACAAGCCTCTGTTATGCAGAAATTGCTTTCTTTCATTTTGTAATTTTGGTACGAACTTTTTTTTTTACAGGCATTACAAGTTTGAATTAGTTAAAATGAACTACATTTCCAGTGCCAACTTTAAATAATGCATCAGATACTATAGGGATTATCGCATCAAGGCAGGCGATGTTTGCAAATCCTTCAGAAAGACGCGGAAAACGCCGACTTTTCAACGAATCTCTAAATATAGATGCCATCGATAGTAAGTTATTTCAGCATTTTGCAGAGGGTTTTACAAACCCGCGACGTGATATTGGCAACATTTAAAAAAGGAGGAAAAATGTTCGAAGAACATTAAATTAACTGCACAAGAAAAGTAGACTTATAGGCTTTTCACACCAAGCCCAAAACCGTGTTTTCGCCAAAACACACGAAAACTTCATCGAAAACAGAAGTTTTCCCGTACATATTTCAGTTTAAAAACGAGTCGTTTTCCACGAAAACAGCACGAAAACGACTTCCAAACGTTGGGTTGTTGTAACAAACACACCTTTGGCAATATTCAGCAAATTCAGCAAAATGGCTGACCCAACAAATGTAAAAACTCACAACTTTAAATCATTTTCCACAATTAATTGATGGCGAATATTATTTTGAAATGCACTAAATTAATTTTGTTTGTTAAATAATGCGATCGAAATTTGTAACCAAAAGAGTTTCACGACTAGTTCACAGAAGTTTCACGACTAGTGTCTCACAGCTGACTGAAACGTCAAACTAGTTGGGTCGGTGGTGTAAATAGATCGACGAGTTTTCGACGAAAACACGGTTTTCGGATCTGTGTGAAAATCCTAATAGAAGAACGTACGAAATATAAACGAAGAGGAAAAGTTGACTTGCCCATGCCCGACTCTTTTCCACAAACGCTAACTACACCTGGGATCTATCTTAACATCAAAGATCTTATAGAAGGTCCTACAAAGTCTTCATAAGAAGCTCGAACTGGTTCATGAGATTAATGTGCAATTAATATATTAAACATATCCTACCGCCCAACACACACTCAATTACGTTTGTCCCATTTCGTTTTTAGCAAAGTCCATTCCCCGTTTTGCTACCCTTGACCTAGAGCAGATGCTTTCGGCCATGACAATAACTCTTTCAGTTGTGTCCTTCGTATGCCGTTCCATTTTTTTTTATTCGCCTGTCCCTCCCACCCTTAACTGGAATATAATTTCATTAAAAGAAACCAATTTTTGTTGTAAAAAAAAAAAAAAAACAAATACAAAGATACATATTGATAACACTTGACATTGAATTTTTTGACGTGCACGTTTGCCTTTGCCTTGTTGTATCTGTCTCCCTTGCGTTTATTTTTGTTGTTGTTCCTTTTTCGTCTCTCTGCTAAATGATATACACACCATGACATATTTTTTGCTTTGTGCTTCGTTAAAATGACACATTCGGTGTTTTTCGGCACTCGTTCTGTTGATGCACCCGCTGCTGTCGCTAAATAACACACAAATTAACTTTGTAAAGAGGCCCCAGGCCAATTTGCCTGTTGGATTTTTTTTTTTTTTGATGTTTTTCGTGGCCGTGGGACGATTCCATTTCTGAGCCAGGTATCTATATAGCAAATATTTGTGCGGACTGGGGAATTGCCTTTGAGATACGAAAATAAATGCAATAAAGTTGATACGGAATGGAATGATGCAGTCGAGACGACACCGACCGTTTCCCTGGGGATGCTACACATACGGTGACCATATTTTTAAATTCCAAATATTGAACAATAGAGAAGAGACAAATGTGAACACAATTTTCAATTCAATTCAATAATAAAAAAAAAAAAAACAGAACTTAAATAGGTAGAACTCATTTTTGAAGCGAATATAGCTTTTTTACGGACGGTCGGTGGGTCACGCATATAAATTATTCAAAAAGATGGGGAGTAAACCGAAAAAAAATCGTCACCGTAGCGTTAACTTCCCCCTCCATGGCGCACTTGGAAGATGAAAACTCTAGAACGGCTCCACCGATTTGGATGATTTTTGTTTTGTGTTGTTCGTCTTGATTCAGGGATGGTTTAGGAATAAAGAAAAGTCGAAAAATTCTTAAATATATGTGTGTAGAGAGCGAAAGAGGAACATAGAGAGTAATCTAAACTAACTGGCACTATGAAAAATTAAAATGAATTTTAAATAGGCCGCCACGTAACACGGGCCAATACTTTACGTCCAATGATTCGCTTCTTTCGGCCGTCCCACGACAGCTCGATTTTTTTTTAGTACAAGATTATATTTGCTTGCTCTTTCGGCGAGTTCGACAAGCATTGAATTTTGGTTTTCTTAATGATTACGCAATTATTTTTAAAAACTTGAATAAAATACAGAACAAATAATGAACAACAAAGATGCAGAGCATTTATATGTTTTTTGGTACACAAAATACTTCATAATGGACATCGTCTTCATATTTAGAACTGTTCATTATTATAATGAACGGATGGTCACCGTAACTATTCATCGAAATATATACCACATTACCACAACTTGTTAAATTTTTTTTAAAATTAGAACATCTATAGTGAAAATGCAAGAACTTTGACTGCTTACAGTCACAATCGACGAAGTTCGTGGCTTCGATAACAAATACAGCATCGTATCTAATGTACTTTCCAAACCTTGCTGTCGAAATGCCCTCGAAATTAAATTGTCTCAAGGTTGTCAAGAACTTGTCAGTGTAACTACACAAACAATAACTTCCAGGACTTCCACTAAATCACTGCGCAAAAAACATCTGATTTAAAAAAAAAAACAGAAACAAGAAAACACAAAATTAAGCAAAGGTATAACTGACAGAAATAGCATTGAAGGGACCCGGGACCTATGGCGGCAGATATTTATTAAGGTAAATCAATAGGTATTGTTCGAGGAAAAGCCATTGCTCCAAGGTTAGATTTTCGGTCATATTCCGCAGGAGCGCTGTTCTTCATTTTGAATTTTAGGGGAAGTTTATTTTTCTGAAATAACGTGCTTACTTTAACAATTCATCATTTAGAATTTTAGGAGAAGTTTATTTTTCTGAAATAACTTGCTCAATTTCGACAATTCGGAAAAAATTGTCCAAACAAAACTTGTAGAAAATTTAATTCTCTACAAATTTGGTCTTAAACGTCATTTGCGTGCGAGCGATACTTTTTGAATTAGAAGTAAATATTTATTTACAAGTTTTAAAATTAACGAGATATAGGTACACTCGTAATGTAACAATTTAAAAAGATATTTTATTTTTTGCAGTTTTTTGCCGAAATTAAGTTGACAAGTGTCAATCGAAAGCGAAAAGTTGTAAGGACTGAACCTCTAGAGCAACGAATTTTCTACAACGCATATAACAGACATTTTTAGTCAAAACTGAGAACGGGCGAGTTATTAAACAAAAACAGACTCTCCATAAATTTAAGAGGGCGACCAAAAGTCCTGAACTATTTAAGGGAAAATCTAGTTTTCCATTTTCTCCAAAGCTAGAAGAAAACCATGTTTTCGTCGAAAAGTCGTCGATGCGTTCACACCGACCACCAAATAGTTTTCGTTTGACGTTTCAATCAGCCGTGAGACACTAGTTAAACTTTGGTGCAAACTCTTTTGGTTACAATCAATCGCATTATTTATTTAACGTAGAAAATGAATTTAGTTCATTTAAAAGCAATTAATTGTGGAAAATGTATTTAATTTGCGAGTTGTGACATTTGTTCGGCCAGCCATGCGCTGAATACGCTGAATATTGCAAAAGGTGTGTTTGGTGTGATTGGAAGTCGTTTTCGTGCTGTTTTGCGTGGAAAACGAGTGCATGCGACTCGTTTTGAAAACTGAAACATGTATGGGAAAACTTCTGTTTTCGTAGAAGATTTTGAGTGTTTTCGTGAAAACCCGGTTTTCGGCTTGGTGTGCAAAGGCTATTATGCAAGTGCCGCCGGTGTTTGTGATTTTTTTTTCATTTAGAATATTTTTTTTTAAATCGTCCCTTTCCCATAAAAGGGGAGCTTGATCTCCATGACTCTACCTATAATAAGAGGTCTGCCAATATCAGCTAACTTAGCTACTAAAAATTTATATATAAGTCCACTAGGCTTCCCAAATCGGGGTAAACTAAATGAGGCATTCGACAGGAGGTAAACACCATCGGCTTAATTTAGGTGTTTGGCCAACCGCTTTTGGAGTGTGTAAGTCACTGACAAGAACCCGAAGAACAAGTGAAGTCAACTGCAGCTTTATTTTGTAACCCGACAGCCTTGCAAGACGCTGTCCTCCATGTGAAAGCCAGAGGCCTATCATTTTGCAGAGCTATAACATGGCTCAAGAAGCGCATGCCATTTAATTTGAATTTCTTTTTTTCTGTAAGCCTTCCGTTCACACCTATAAATAAAGTACTGGTCGACTTTATTCAGGCAGTTGAAAGTCAGGATTGTAGCCTTCTCCTAAAGTTAGTCAAAGATTTTTGTTAGTTCCAATCTCAGAAGACGGCGGAAAAGGGTCACTTTTCCACGTTTCCTGTTCAAACTCGGAAAACAACCACGAAAATCAGTCAGAAACGGACGAGTCATGGAGTAAGGTGTTAGAAGACTCATCGAACGCACAGCACATAAAGATTGATCCAGCTAGGGTGCACGTATAATCCGTCTTACTTCCTTTTTTCTCTCAATTTGTGTTTGTGCCGCCGGAGACTGTCATTTACAATGTATCTACAATCTTATAGCCAGACAGGCGACTCAAAAAAAATACAAAAAAAAAAAAAAAAAGAATTTATTTTGCGCAGAAAAATACTTATATTTGCTGCGGTTCTTATTGGTCTTTTTTTTTATTATTCCACCGAGAGCTTCGGAGGGGCGGCAAAGTAAGAAGTAACGACCGGTACGATAAACAAGTGCTTCAGGGGTGTGCGGCGATATTTAACACGTTGTGTGTTTTATTTTCTTATTACCATGTATGCACGTTGTACGTGCCATGTGTGTGCGGCCCGGCAAAGCTGATGTTTAGTGGGGATGCAGCAGCGACACGCAGCAATGTGTTGTTCAAATATTTAGTCACAGATATAGCAGTATCTACTATTTGTGCATATTGGATGGGCCTGATGGCGACGGGCTGCGAATGGTATATCATCGTCGTGTTGGCTGTTTCATTTATGCGATAAGTGATGACTGATGATGCATTATTTACTGGAATAGAGGTCACTGGCAGTTATCGGAGCAATTTTCTAATCAGACAGTTTGTCAAGGTTATCGCACTGCTGCTGCCGCTGCATTATTAGCGCTGGAACAACAATCGTATAGGTACCTACATCTTGTGTGTGTGTGGGGATGGTTTGTCGGTCATATCTAACTGTAGATTGTCGAATTATTTTTTGTTTTGACTGTCGGGGGGTGACTGGGTGCTTATGTGTTTATGACTTCATTAATCTGAATGTAATTGAAATTTTTAATGAGCGCCAACAAAGGTTTGCAGTCTTTTTGTTATTTGCATCATTTGCATATTTTGTCGCTTAGCGATGGTTAGATACGACAACAAGTCTATGAGTTGCTTGAGGCTAGATAAGAGGACTTCAAACTTTGTGTACACGTAAATGAGGGATATGATGTATGTGTTGCTGTGAGGGGTATAATTTAATGGGTCCCGCGAGTGTATGTGTACACAAATTGCATCAATTTAGAATTGGTCGCCAGACGGTGCGCTATTCGGACTGACCTTTAAAATGAAGTCAATGTTCTGAGGTATGTAATAGTGAAAATGTTTTGCGAGTATTATGAGCGAGGTAATTTGATTTTATTGCGGGCTTTTTAAAAAGGCTACACACAATCAATTGTGCGAATGATCTCATGTGCAATTAAAAGGGAGGTCATTTGCTCTGTTGAAAGTCGGCGGGCATTGTGCATTCACAAGCCAACAGCAATGGTGGGAATTTCGATAAAAATATCGAGTAGATTGCACTAAATGTAATTTTATTTGAATAAAAATTCTAGGCATTCACAGTCTGCAAAACATTGAGGGACGGCATGTAGGTTCGATGAGTCGTAAGCCCGTTTAAAGGCCAGACGGTGTTGTCTCATCAAATGGTCAGCAACAAAGGGTAGTTTTTGAAATATAGCGAAGAGCAGTGTGCCTTTTTTTTAGTCATCAGGGATCAGGAACGTGTTTACCAACATTACAAGTCGAAATTTACAGGCACTTTTCATACAATCAGGATTTTCAATGTTACGTGATGCAAAGCTATCGTTGAAACTATATTGTCAGGCGATTATTGAGTTACGGAATGAGTGACCAGGAAACTTTAACGGTCGACTTTTGACGACCAACAACGAAGAACAACAACTCTAGAGTAAAATTCATAAACTTTAACGGGTGTCTTCAAACTTGTTCCCCATGTGTAAAACCTGTAGAACATACATAGACAAAATGATGGAGTCTAACTTCAATTATGTTTATATCTTTAATTTAGGTATAGGTAGTATTATTTCGGTCATTTTCCGGGCAACAGACAAAGGGATCAAACATAGGAATAGGTAGTCATCCATGCCTTTGGACTATTGTCAGCGTATCGGAGAATGCCCTTACGCTTATTAAAGCAAATCCTTTCGAATCCTTAATTCATTTGAAATTTCTTGCTCTTGCATATCAATGTAGAAATAATAAAACTGAAAAGTTGGTCTATTTGTAGGTGGATTTGAAAAAGCTACATTAAAACAACTCAACAGATTTCGATCTTTCGATCTCTTTTGACCAATAGGTATTTTTTTTCAGACTTCACTATCTTTAACTGGGCTTTGGGTTAGGTTAGGTTGGGTAGATGGGTAGGTAGAGCAGGGTGAGCCCCGAAATACCTCACTTAGGTCCTCGTGGACCTATTTAGCATTACATTTAATTCAATTCAATTAAATTTATCTGGCAACGTATAAATAAGAACAATTATTGTCTTTTAAAGTACATTAATAAATAAAAAAAAACTCTTCCACATTTTTAGCTATCAACCACTCTTCTGAAGCTGAGCTATAGTAGCTGCAAATCTTTATTAACAACAACAATTAATTTCGATAGCTGTTCTGATTGGCAAAGCAGTTCAAACTTTGAATTGTCAAATTCTTTTGGATGGGCTACTCAATGTCAGCGTGAGCATCTTAGTAATTTAGTAGGATTAAATGAGAATTCATATTCACTGTGGAAAGGAGAACGGTAGCAAAAATTTTGCACGAACAAGTTTTCTTGAAAATATGTGTTACTGGTTACTCGTGCCCAGCGATTACAGATCGTGGGTAATAATCCATTTCGTGGGCATTTTGCCTTTCAAAATAAGCTAAAAGGGCCAAAAATAACATTTTTTTAGCTCTCAGAACAACAATAGTGCATATTGTTGTTTTTTAATGTCGTCGTGGGGAATAACGTCCGAAAAGTCTGTCATCACTGCAATAAAGAATCAACACCTAGAGACCTAGACTAAAAACCTCTTTATTGTGGTCTGCGTTCGTTTATAAACGGATTTATTATGTTCGCTATCTTCCTTGGCTCGTTCAAGTGTACCTATACATGATGTGTGTACCATCAACTTGATGATACAGAAAATTCGGTTTTGTCTAAAGCCAAAACCCATTTGAGGGTACTAATGCAGTCTTACGATTTTTCCACGACAAGCTTTTACAGGGAATGTCCGTCAAAAACCTCAATTTTTTAAATTTTGAATGCTCTTTCGGATCTCAGAATGAAGTGCCCAAATGTCTTCGCTATCACGTGCCTTCTTTATATTTATGAAACAGAAGTATGCTCGCTAAGGTCAATCTTTATGTTACTGCTGCGATTGTGAGTGACTGGGAGCTAAATTTTTCCCCGCAGCTCCTAAATGTACAAAAAAATTGCAAAACGAAGGATTTATCACCGGTCTTAGTCTTGCTAACAATTTAAACTTCTAAAATCACATTTTGTATAAACAGTATAAAAAATAAAAATAACTGCTACTTCGAGTTCAATAAGCTCCTCCAAACACCAAAGAACAAACAGCTTCTAACTAAATCGCCAGCCGCAAAAATTTATTATTCTCTTGGACAATCAACTTTGACTTGTCACACTGTACACACACACATATATTTAACACGCGAAATTCTCAATAATGAGTGTTCCTTTGAAAACCAAACACTTTGCGTAATTCTGTCTCAAGTCATTAACTCGGTTCAAGGTTGATATTAAAATTTAAACGTGCGCTATTTTTGGCCAAAGTTATATCTAATTTATACAGTGATTGTCAAGAGTGAAGACGCTGACAACAACTTAATGAGATTCACTAACAAAAAAATTTACAAAAAAAACAACACAAACAAATGGCAAAAATAATCTACATTGCATTAGACTGGCATTTATTTCCTGAAATAATGTTGACGTTTCAAATGCTCTGCACGTCAGTAGGACAAAGATTTTTAAAATGTACGTATATAGGTATAAGCTGGGAGAATTAGCATACGCTTTGCAGTGTGGTGAAGAGGTAATGTTTATGTTGGAAATAGTTGATTATAGGTAGGCGGCAGCAATGAAATCAAGATTGAGCAAGAGTGGAATATGTTAAGGTGGTACCAGCAAGGTCCTAGCCAGGCAAATTCGACAAAGACGAGTGCACGAAGTTATGCTAGTGATGAGCTGTAGAGTAGGATTGACGGCTAGGGTAGAGATTACGAAATACTGTTTAACCAGTTGACAGTAAAAAAAATTGATTACGTCCGGAAAGTCTAACACCCATTTCATAGCAGAATATTTATTGTTCGGCAGTAAAATTCGGCAGGGAAGAAGGTTCCAAAACTAAAAATGAGCTGAAAAGTGGGCGTGGTCGATTGCATTATTCTGACGAAATTAAAGAGCAAATGTCCACCTTTTCGACTGAAGGCCTAAAGCTACCGACCGATAAAAAAAGAAGAATCGGTCAAACTACTTTTATCACCATCAACACCCGGCAGCGTTGCCGCTGAAAAATTTCAAAAAGGTGAATAAAAAGGGCCCCGAGCCGAAAAAGGGGACACCACATAAAATACTAATAAAAAATGAGAAAACAAACCATTTAATTTTAACAAAAAAAAAATTTATTCATCACGAAAAAATTCCTTTCATATGTTTGCTTTCTTTTTCGTTCAATAAAGAATAAAATCTTACTTAAACTGAAAATTAAAATTAAAATAATTTTTCAAAAGGTGGGGGCCAAGGGTCCTGAGCCTCAAAAGGTACCAAACGACAGCCCTGACACCCGGACTTGAATACACTGAGGTCAACCCAGACAACGAGTATTAATCCAAGAAGACAGCCACAATTTATGTAAAATAGGTTTAAGAAAACAAACGTTCTTAAGCCAACGCATTAAAATATTTATTATTCACCACCATTTGTTACCTAGCCTTACGTCAAATTGTATATATAAAAAAGTTTAATAAAAGCAAATGTAAAAAAACTACTTCAATCAAAACTGACTTTAATTCCCCAAAAGCTAGAGTTTTGACTGTCCTTCTCAATTAAGGGAATTTTTAATATAGGTACCTACCTCGGTACGAGTAGGTTTCAGTAGATCAAGCTTTAAACTATCAACGTTTTCGACGCAGTGTTGAATGAAAACCTCAAGGCTGATGCCTCTGTAGTCAGCGGGGCTTACTTAGCCCCAGATGTCAACTTTAAACGAAAAATATTCCTCCACACTAGGTATACTTCCGTCGAGAAGATCTCAATTATTTTCCACTTTTCTATAAAGCGAATATTGTTTGGAAGACCTTCCGATATTGAAAAGATCCAATCGGCATCACAGAAGTCTCGGTAAGAAATGGATAACAACTCAGCACAGAGACTCTCAAAAAAAAAAAAAAGAGAGCACAAGATGCACCGATTAGGATAGTAGGTATAAATTTAGTGCAAGCTCTCACACCTCCTGCTTATAGAAAGCTACTTTAACGTAGGTTTCGAACACTCGGTACAGATTTCAATTGAATCTTTTATTCATTTATTTAAACTACGAATTACAGTCAACAGATTTCGAAAAAAACATATATGCAAAGATAGATCAGGGGGTCGATATTCGTTCTTCGAAAGAGTGAATCGAATAAATCGTTTCACATTCGTTTTCAGGCATTTCTTTCGTTTTTTCGATTCACTTTGTACTTAAATTGCGATTCTTGTTCTAAGTGAAAAGGGGTGCCATGGAATAACGCCAAGTGAAATAAGGCCAACTTTGTCGGAATGAAATAAGATCATCTGTTGGAAGTTGGCCTTATTACACTTTTTAAAAGCGAAATAAGCCCAATTTTTAGAATTTCGTCTTATTTCACTTGGCATTATTTTACGGCACCGTGAAAAAGCTGTGGTGAATTCAATATCGCACACTGTGTAGTATGAAATTAGGCTCTCAATTTTCAAACTAGCACTAATGGAAAATAAATATTTATATTATTTATTTATAGAACGAGAATTTACCCCCAGATCGGCAACAAGAACGACCTACCTAACCTAACATTGCAACGTCAATATGTCGGTTTGCTGCTCACCTCATCCAGCTGATGGTGGCTGGCCTATGATTTAACACTGCTAGGCTAATAATACCAAAGCAGAAAAGGAAACGCAAACAGAAATAATTACACAATTTCGGTCAACTTGATGAATACCCAGACCTAGGTAAGGAGTGACTTTTAGCCGAAATAACAAGGTCACTTACAGAGCAATTTTCCGATTTGCATTCAATGATTTCGAAGAATTTGTATATCCACCTAGGTACCTACTTTGTAACGAAATTCTAAAAAAAGAGCCAATACCTAACTATAAAATCAAATTTTGCAAATAGGTATTGGCTGAAGGTTCCCAAATCGACTTGTCTCGCCCATTTTCAATCGAGTCCAAATTAGACTTTTTTCCATGGCTAAAAATCAACCAAAAAAATCAACAAAACAAAAATTCAATGTCACACAAGGGGACATGATGATGATAACGGAATTATCATTACTTGGTTGGGTTGGTATGCGATGTGATGCACATAAAAATCCGCCAACAAAACCAGCAAATTGTTCTTCCCCCTCCCTATTTCGTTTTGTAAAACAACAACAGACGAGACGCGGGTTACTAATCAAAGCGTTGGCTTTTTGCTGTTGGTTTCTTGGTTGGATTTACTTAGTTGGCTCCGAATTCACTTACATTCGTCAACAGCAGGCGGTATCCGCAAAAAAAAAAAAAAACGGAAAACCCACACACAACCAAACAAAGGTACAAACAGAAATCCAAGTCGAAACTGAATGAGCAAAATATAAATAAAAGTATAAACTAAATATTTTCGGATTTGAAAATATAATCGGCGAGTATATGCGAACTGATAAGCTTTTTTCGGCCAAGTTCATTTAACTGCAGCACACCGGATCGAAAACAAGCTCTGCCTTGGTGTGTGTACCGTGTAATCGGAAAGAGAAAGAAAGAAGATACGCGCAGTTGACGCCGCTGACTGCTTCTGCTACTGCATCACATACAGTCGAGTTTGTATATAAATAAATGTATTTCGGGACGCGCAGTAAATATTTGTGATATTTGAACGATAATTGCTACAAAAATGTCTTTTGCACATTTTTAAATATGTGCACGCACACCAAATGGAGGAATATCTAATGTTGCGCTTAAAAAGAATACATCTATCGTTTGGCTTAAATTCAAAACGTCAGTCATTGTTGGTAAGGGAGGTAAGGGGGGGAAAATGTGTCATAAAGGCGAAATGGACGGTTTTTTTTTTACTTTTGCATTTTTCTGACGGGGAAAAGTCAACAATGACTGCAGAGTGGGAAAACAATTTTAAAATGTTTTTTTAAGATAAACCAACCTTATCTAAGCAAATATTAGCGACTTTTAATGGACCGCCGCAGGGTCGAGTCTTGGCACCAATTTTATGTAGCACTGCTCCCTGTTGTGTTAATGGAAAATATATATTTTATTTGCTAAATTAGAAGAAACAGTCATACTACAACCCTGAGTCTTTGGACATAAGACCTTCATGTAAATAAATAAGGAAAGCCAAGCCAGGCCCTAAAAAGAGCGATATTAGACCAGGGGCCAGATTCTGTCATTCATGCGCACGAAAACTTTTGATCGTTTCGCCCTATGTTACACAAGCTATTTGTTTCGTGCGCACGATAACGTTTTAACGCTGCGCCTTACAGAATGCCGACCCAGGATAATGAAGACAGTAGCAGTTTTTTGATAACTAGTTTTTTCGACTTGCGCCCACTTTTCTGAAAAGAGCTACAATCGAAAGCAATCGTTTTTCATTTGTTGCGCATTTTAACTCGTTCTGTTTCGAATCTTTTTGAACTCGGCCACTTGACGGACCCGAAAAATAAATGACAGATCAAAATACTCGGACACGTATGACGTATTACCTAAAAACGAGTTTAAAGCTTTTTTTTTTGTAGATTTATGAATATAAAGGTTTATGAAACCTATATGCAGCCATCTTGATCGAAATGGCCTTTCTCCCGATGTGTCTTGAGTGATATCCTTCGCCAACTGTTATGTCGCCGTTTCAATGTTGACCTTACCACTCGGTGTCAAAATTGATTCTCTGTACGCAGCTCAAGTTTTGGGTGATAAGCGATATCAGGTGGAGTTAACATCGACCAACACTCGAATTTTTTCGTTGAAAACGAAACGATAATCCACTTTCGGATTTACGAAAACGAAAAAGAAATATTACAAACGCAAAAACTTGCCTTATGTAAAGACTTCCTTTTTCTTTTTCCTCTTAGGAATATACTAAGAAACAGTATGGTTTAATTTGCAGCCCTTTATGGTAATCTTTGCGTAAATGTCGGGCGTTCTACAACAACAAACATGGCCCTTTTTTCATCGTATGTTCTCGAAAATATTGAGGGAGAAAGTCAAATTGATGCAATTTACACCGATTTCAGCAAAGCTTTTGATTCGGTTAACCATTTTAGCTTACTGCGAAAACTCAAATTATTTGGTTTCCACTCAACATTTCTAAGTTGGATCTCATCTTATTTAACAGGTAGATCACAAAAAATTGTTATCAATAATTCTTATTCGAAATCTATTAATTGTATTTCTGGTGTTCCTCAGGGAAGTCATTTGGGTCCCCTTCTGTTCAATATTTTTATAAATGATATAACATCTGTTATAAAATATTCGCATTGCCTTCTTTATGCTGATGATCTGAAATTATTTCTTAAAATTAATAGTGTTGATGATTGCCGCCAACTACAATTAGATATTGATCGCATTTCAGAATGGTGTAATTTAAATTGTTTAAAATTAAACATAAAAAAATGTAATGTTATCTCATTCTATAAGATTCATACGCACATAAACTTCGTTTACCAAATTGATTCAGACCCACTCTCGCGTGTAGAAAAAATTAAGGACCTTGGTATAATGCTTGATTCAACTTTCTCTTTTAAAAGTCATATTGACTATATGATTGTAAGAGCTAATTTACTTGTTGGTTTCATTAAGCGAAATTGTATTGATTTTTGTGACCCACACGCTTTGCTTTCTTTGTACATATCTCTAGTTAGATCGTTACTCGAATATGCGGATATTATCTGGAACCCCGCCTTGAAGACTTTTTCTGAACGTATTGAAAAAGTCCAGAGACGTTTCTCAAAATTTATATTTTATAAAATGAAATGGACTTTTATCCCGGAATATAAGTCGCGTTGTTTATTTCTGGGAATTAAATCACTGGAATCCAGAAGATGTATGCATGATGTAACGTTTGTGAGGGATATTTTGACTTATCACGTTAGATGCCCTTCCTTACTCTCCAAAATACCACTTTATGCACCATCAAGAGTTTTACGTTCCAAGGTTTTGCTTTTTGAGAAATACCACAGAACAAACTATGGTAGTAACGAACCTATCTGTAGATGTATTAGACATTTCAATGAAGTTTGCCAAAATATTGAATTAAGCTGGACAAGACATTTGTTCAAAACTAAACTTGTATTAATATTTACTTTTTAACGATTTTTTTCTTTTATTGTAATTTATGTTTGTTATTTGTTTTTTGTTATCTATTATTTAATATATTTCTACGATATTATTTCTAAAATCTGTTAGCCTTAGCTTGTAGATAAATAAATAAATAAATAAATAAAAAAATAAAAAACAGTATGGTTTAATTTGCAGCCCTTTATGGTAATCTTTGCGTAAATGTCTTTCGTTTTCAGAGTTAAAAAACACGAAACGAAATTCCACTTTCGGATTTAAGAAAGAGAAAAAGAAATGTTTCTCTTGGCAATGTACTAAGAAACAGTACCTATAGTTTAATTTGAAGTCCTTTATAGACATTTTGGCTTAAATGTCTTTCGTTTTTGGAGTTAAAAAAACGAAACGAAAATTAATTTCGGTGTTATAGAAACGCTTGAATGGAAGGTATACTATTGTGTCAGTGCGACACAAGGAAATAACCACACAACTTTTGCTATAGTTGTACATACCTTTATATGTAGATTTACTCAAATAAAAGGATGCCGCCAAATATAAACGGTTGGCCCCTAATGTTCCATTTGGGAGTGGAAAAAGTTAACGACCAATTACAGTTTGGAGGTAAGAGCTGCGAGATCTCAGTACTGCATGGGTTTATAGGGAAAGCATTGTAAGCGGAAACGTTTAGTTATGAACATCAGTTTAAGCAAATAGTCCGCATAGGGCCTAGTATTCCCTGAACCATTAATTTTGTGCGAGCATTTATTTTGGAAGTGACCTACCATCTGATGGCAAGAGAAGACTTCCCAGGACAATAAAACTCTCGAATATATGTCAGAGGTTCACGAAATGACAAATAAAAACCTAAGATATAGTTTTTTTTATGGACGTGAAGCCCCTCGGTCAGTAGTCCACCGCACTGTCCACTAATGGAGATAAATTTCGTAAATCACTCTGTGTACAATTTCGAAATAAATAAAAACCAATCAACTGAACTCATTATGTTAGAGCATGGAAACAAACAAACAAAACCTAATCAATATTTTGAATAGGCTTACATGTTGCATTGTCATATCCACCTCTCTTCGGCGCTCCTATAACTCTAACCGGCCAAAGTTTATATAACTCCATTGCCTCATTATATCAGCAACTATTTGCAATTACATATTTCGCTAACCTTGCCCACACTCTCACTAACGATTTATTATTTTTATTGATTACATTG
Organism: Cheilosia vernalis; assembly: GCA_949126925.1. Taxonomy (NCBI): domain Eukaryota; kingdom Metazoa; phylum Arthropoda; class Insecta; order Diptera; family Syrphidae; genus Cheilosia; species Cheilosia vernalis. Next base: position 15,095,261 of record OX421362.1, read on the forward strand.
TCCATGCACATGTGCAAAAGATTTAATCCCTTCAATTTTACAATTACGGTCATATTCGCTTGGCGGTCGACGATTCGATTTAAATTTCAAAATAGTTCAACAAAAAAAAAAAAAAAAATTCAGCCAAATCGCCTAAGGCCAATACTTTGCAAGTATCTCAAACTTTCATTTCAATTTGTGTTCGATTATTTTTCGTTTTCGCCTTTTGTCCGCATGCTTACCTCATAGTCACCTTCTATGCAATACTCACCAGCAAAAAATAAACAAAAAGTTAACATTTTGCAAAAAAACAACAATAACCCAGCAAACCGTAAGCAGTTCAAGTATCTTGAATACAAAACTAACCATCGAATTGCAATAGTGCCTCGCCGTGTCGGAAGGTGGTGATGAAACTGTCCCTCTCCACACATACACTCTAAGCGTTCTCCGAAATGACCAAAACCATTGACTAAGAAATGCACAATTGAATGGTCATTACAATATTTATTTAAAACAGTCTCATGCATTACGAAAGAGCACATTGAACTAATGAATGCAGAACTGTTCTTAGTTCCCGTCCACGATGTTGCTGATGTTGCTGGCAAGCGATTGGCAATTTATATCTCGGCCAAATGCCAAACTATTTTTATCTGAGGACTCAGCGAATTAGAATGAAATTCGCGGTCATCGAGGAAGGGAAACTGCTGCATTTGGTTGGGGGAGAGTGAACGGCAAAACGTAGACTAGATGAACGACAACGAACAGACTTTTTGATCTTTTTCCCTCGTGCGAGCGGCGGCAAAAGTAATGAACTTCAGCAGATTTGTAGACAGGGTGTCTCCGAAACAATTACGAGCATTGACAGGGGATATTGAGCGGAATTGGGTTTGGAAGTCTATTAAGAAAAAATTGCCAGCCACCATTTGAGTGACCGTATAATAGATTTGTGGATGCTTTCCTTTCCCAAATTATTTATTGTCACAAATGCGCTAAAAGAAAAAAATATAAACAGTCGCATACAAGTCCCAAACACTTTTGTGCAAGAAAACAGGTTTACAAGACGCAACACGTACATTTTGAAGATGTGGTTTTGTTTGTGCAAACAATTTAAGTAGTTTACGGCTTTGTTCGCCTTTTTGAACAAGTCATTTGGTCAGATAAAGTGTTTGATGTGGTTTAATTTGCGCTTATGATTTTTTTAGCCCCAACACGTCTGCCAAAATGCAAAAAGGAGTAAAGATTCGAACATTGAACTCATTTTTTATGAAAAGGAGGTACCAAACCACGCAATTTAATTTAAGTACTTAATATAGTCCAATTAGTGACGCGTGACGCCACAGTGTGGCGGCTTATAGGGTCGGAATAAATTCAAAAAAATAATTGAGTGCCTATACAAAGTGGGTTTTCCGTTGTAATACTTCCCAATACATCATTTGCAAAAATAGTTTTTTTTTTTTCATTGAGAATTACGCTTAGGTTCTTCTTGCAACATGTGTCTAAACAAGAAGTTCATCTGGCGTGGCTGTAATTTATTTTCAAATCAAGTGAAAGCTTAAAATTTATATGCAGTCGATAGCTTCGAGTATGTACTAACATTTTAAATTTATTTTTATGTATAAAATATAAATACAAATTTTTAACGATTTTTTTAAACATAGGTTATGTATGTATGTATGTTAAAGTGGCTCTCGTTGAGAGGAACACTTAGGCCGTTAGTCGGCCCATTGTGCATACCACTGGTGTTAGGTATACATAAAATTTTCGGAGTAATTTTAATTTTAAATTGCTAAGGTAAAAGTATATTTTCAAACCGAGATTTTTTTTTGTGCATATCGCCTGACTTTTTGTGTAGTCTTTTTTTTATTCAGTTGTACCCAATCGACTAGTTCAACAAATAATGTGGTTCATAGATTCATGAAAATTCATAAAACACTTTTTTCTGAACAGATTCGCATTCAAAAGATGTGTTTTTTACAAGGATGGAATTGTTTTACCCCACATTAATGAATCGGGACTTCAAACATTAGAAGAAGAATTAAAATTTTTGCAGGAACAACTTGAAGCCCACCACAATCTTGATGTCAAAGTGCCTCATCATAGGTACAATCTCTCAATCCTTGGTATTATTTATATGTTATATGCCATACGTAAGCAATTAATTCATGGTCCAGATCCAGATGCGATTTCTGTTCCACTTCTTCCAAAAGGCCCTCTGAAGACGGACAAAGACTTAAACAAATTTTTTTTACCACAGACGCGCTGATAACAAGTTACAGGCAACTACCTAAAAAACAGCTTTAATCATTTCCAGAAGAATTTTTCGAATTATGTAATCATTGCAACAAATACATATTTTAAATTCTGAGACCTCCAACTCCAATATTAGCGATGAGAGTGAGAATGAATGTATACCAAATGAATCAGAATTTTAGTTTTCTTTTAATAATTTTATGTAATTTTATGTTCGTAAATTTAATGTTTACCAAATGAATCAGAATTTTAGTTTTCTTTTAATAATTTTATGTAATTTTATGTTCGTAAATTTAATGTTTACCAAATGAATCTGAATTTTAGTTTTCTTTTAAGAATTTTATGTAATTTTATGTTCGTAAATTTAATTAAATTTTTTTTAAATGACTTGTATTATTTATAATACACATACATAATTTCAAAGCTTGTATTACCTACAACAAAGTGCGTAACTATTTCAGGTAGTGTTTTATTATTTCACTTAAAGGAAAGTTTTAAAAATCAAATACAGGTAGTATTTTTAAGTGATTCTTATATAAAAGAGCTGGTCCATTGCATGAATTGATTCCAGATTTTGGGGCATCTTGCATCACAAGGAGTTGCGATGAAATATGATATTTTGAATAGTTATGAAAAATCTTGCAAGACTAAAGACTAAAAACCTGGGGGGCAACATTTTCACATCTGAAATTTAAAACGCTTATACCTACTTACAAATGATATTAAATAAATGACTGCATATTTAAAATTTCAAGACTCCAGCTGATTGGGAAGTTAGTTTAAAATCGATTGCAAAATTTGTATTAAACAGACAGACAGCCACGAGAGCTACCTTATAAAAATGTTGTAAGATCCCGCAGTATTTTCATCGAGTTATGTTTCATCTTAAATTTTACATATCTTAATATATATAATTCTACTGTACGTGCGTAAGTCACTGAACCCCTCCTTAAAGGCTGGACCTATTTGAATGAATTTTTTGTATGCGTTTGGGTGGCGCCCTGGATGGTTAAGATTCACAAATCAGCCCGGCAGATGGCGCTGCAGTGGGTTCTCTAGTTTTTTTTTACATAAGTTAAAAAATAAAATTACCCTTTGTTTGGCGATAAAATTTAAAAACTGCCATTGAGATTTTTTTCAGCTTAGGTATGCCAATCTCAACAGAGATCTTTCACTACATTTTAACAACATTAATCTGATGTTTTTCTGTGGATTTCTGCTTTTCGTATGTGCTTACAAGAACTATATTAAAGGACGTGACATGGCACTGCAGCTAGGGTGGTTATGATACGTGATTTTGTTGGCAAAAAATTCAAAATATAAAACGCGGACCCTTTGCACACATCTTTTCACTAAAAAAAGAGCGTCCACTTTGAATTCGGGATTTTACGGAGCCATTGTGAGCACATGCATACAAAGGAACTTAAATCCATTTAAGGAGTTTATTAAATAAAACATTTAAAAATATTTATTTTTCTATTGTTGTAAATCTTGCACTGGAAAATAAAAGTAAGAGTTTTTCTCCTCAAAACTTCCCCCCTTTAAAATATATAAAATCGTTCCTATCTTGTAACTTCTGGCAACCCTAACTACAACACTAGAAATGTTATACCTAAAAAAATTATAAGAATATTATTATGTAACCATAGACACTTGTTGAACGCACTCAACCTCTGTAGCTCGAGTTACGAAACCTAGTTGTCCCTTATAGTTCTAAGTAACTAAGCCCACTGCCCTGGCCACCCTGTCCCGAACAAAACGTCAACCAGATCTTTTAAACACAATCAGATAGAAAAGTAAAATTTCCAATTCAAATGTTTGATGCTGCAATTGAACCCACCCAACTCGTGGATCTATATCGACTTTGCATATATGCATTGTCGCTCAAAAACTATATTTGTTCAGTTCTGACGTTCGACTATGACAACAAAGGGACTTTGATGTCTTCTGATGTACATGTGGATCAGTTGTTGACGTCAATCTATGAACTTGTAAATATGCATGCAGCAAACTGCAAACAAGCAAGCAGACTACCGGCATTCGTTGAAGATTTTAAGGTTATTCCACTTTCGGGTTGATTACAAAACTTTTTTTCTAATAAATGATTGGTTAATATTTTTTCGAGATTCAGTTGTTTGGTTTATCTTTGTGCTGGGTAGGCGAATGTGGAGGGATGTATATCGGGGGAAATTAAGGTGCACAAGTAAATGAAACCCAAACATATTGCTGCCAGATTGTCGTCTTATTTCTTTTTGTTTCATACATTTGTTAAAACAAATTGACAAATAAAGTCTGATTACTTCGTTGAATTTTTTGAAGGGATTTAATGGAGAAGATTTAACGACCAACAGTGCAGCAACGTCGACCTGATCAAAAGCTGGGATATGTAGAAATGAACACAAATCCTCCGGCCGTAGTCTTCGAGTCTAGCCCGGTGGAACACCTCACTTGCGTTCAAGTAGAAGGCAAAAATAAAAAATAAAAATTCCAAACTTAAGCACGCCTCACCTTAAACATAAAACTTAATTGTAAGCAAATCATTACACAAAAAACCACTGCACATACACAAGCTCAACAATTCAATCAATTTGTCTCCGACTGTGCGGCATTTTAACTTTGCATAGATTGTGTACGTGCGTTGCAGCCTAATAGACTCCTACCCCAACAAAAAGAAACAAAATCCCAAATACGACTAAACACACACACAACAACAGGGTTTTGCAAAAATTGCGTAGCTATCACAAGCAGAAAAAAAGAATGTCATCAAAACAAAATGTTGAGACTACTTTGTGAATCACAATTTCTCAATTCACGCATGAAATACAACCGAACGCACGTTGCTTCCAGCTGTATCAGTGCGAAAGGAAAGTGAATGGAAAAAACACACTCCTCCACAATCGCATGAGCATGCCCCTTATTATGAACAAATAAAATAAAAAAAATAAAAACCGAGCAGAACTTTATCTAGAATCCCCAACATTATCAGTGCGTCGACCATCGAACGTAATTTCGGCGCACAGTAGTTCATGGAACTACCACCAACAACATCGACGAGATAGCACAATAATTGGGTTTCAACCTAAATTCCCCAAATAGCCATGACCCCAATTTGCACCACTGTGGCATTCTATGCCAGTGTGCATGAGTGTGCGATGAGTGTTGTTTTTTTTTTTCCGTAAGTCTAATTGAGCGGCACACACAGAGGAAGTGTTATCTAGGAAATAGAAACTGAATTTGGGGCACGATGCTACAATGTCGGAGCCCACGCAATGTTTTATTTAAAAAAAAAATACTAATCCAAAGCAACTGGTTGTGGGGATGGGGATGCCTAGACTATGACTATGCGTTAATCTTTCCCATTACTGCGTGTGTGGTGTGTATGGGCTGTAACAGGTGGGTATGGCTGCGGTACATAGGGAGGTCTATACTTGTATTTTACCTATAGAAACTAATCATTAGGATTAGGTTTTAGGACCTCTCAGGTAGTACAACCTTTATTAACTTATGGATCGGGATAATTCGCGTGTGTGGAGATAAATTATGTACTCGTAGTTATCGTTTTTTTTTTTTGAGTGATGGGAGCTAGAATAAGGAAACAGTAGGTGACATAACTCACATAACTGCCATTGACAAAAATCGGATGCAGAAGAACATCCGGAAGGAAACGATATTTTTTAAGACCACCAAAACTTAAAAATCAGAGGCGCCCGCTCAAAATATTTGGCATGATCGCAACGTCAGTAATAAAAGTCAGTAGAACAAAATTTCAACTTTATTATATAGATTCAATCTAAAAACAAGATGGCGACGGATTTTCAAGTCAGAAAATTCGCTAAATTGTTTTTATTTTTTCGTTAGTCTAAAAAGAAAAAAAAAAAAAAACAACCACACAAAATGTTATTATTAGTTATCAGTTATCAGCGTTGCCGCAGATTTTTTTTTAAAAATGTGACTAAAAAGAGGCCAAAACCGAAAAAAAGGGGCCTCCACATAACATACTAATAAAGCACAAAAAGAAAAGAAAACAGAGCAACAAATACATTTTTTAACAAAAAAAATAATTTATTCTTACGAAACAATTCTTTTCATATGTTTGCTTTCTTTTTCCTTTAATAAGAAATTAAATCTTACTAAAACTCAAAAAGTCCCCATATTGATAATAATTTTTCAAAAACTGGGGCCACAGCCCTGAGGCTAAAAAAGATACCATTTGGTCCCTAAAGGGGCAGCTTTATTGTTCATCAAAAGTTTGGTTGAGTCAATAGGTAGGTAGGTTAAAAGTTCAGAAGCAACCGTACCTAAAATGTAGAATAGGTTATGTTAAATATATAATAACAATTGTGTAGACAAAAAAATAAATAAATAGATAGTTGGCGCAACCCTGGGCCTAGCCTCTCCCAACCATTCGTTTTTAATTTTTGGAACGAATGGAAGGGATCTACAATTTAATGCCGATTCCAAACGGCCGATTGAGACTGTATAGATATATAGTTAAAAATTATGCAGACAAAACAGTACCAAATGTTGCTTTGTATTAGTTAAATAAATACTATTGTTTAATTATTTAGCTGAAAACTGAGTTAAATCTATTTTTCGGGATGTTGGTCCTCAAAGGTTTATCGAAATCGAAAACGGTGTTTTCGAGATATGAGCAGCTTCAAAAATCTGCGTTTTCGGTGATTCGAATTGAAAACTAAGGACGCAATAATTTTGAAAACATCAACTTTACACTAGGTATGGTATTTGGTCAAAATCGTTATTGCCGTTTTCACTTAAACTAAGGGAAACCAATATTTAAAAAAAAATATTTTTTTCAAAAATCCATTGCGCGATAATATAGAGTGAAACTGAGCTTTCTTTAAGTTGAAGTTAGATTACCTTAGGAATGAGTTTTTGTTCCAATCGCATGGACCGTTTTCGAGATATGTGTGTCGAAATTTTGAAAGTCGAAGTTTAGCGAAAAACTGAGTTGTTAATCTTTCCCACTTAAGCTCAAATATCAATTTTGGGTGAAAGCGTAACAGCCGTTTTCGAACTAATCAAACTTTTATAAAAATTGTATATGGGAAGTAGGTAGGTACCTACCATTTATATTGAGGTCACCTTGCAAAAAAAAAACTGCTCCCAACTGTAAGCCCACAAACTCCAAATCCGAAATTTAAACCAAATTTAAGCTGTTGGCCTTGGACAGACAGACAAACGGACATAATTTCATGACCCACTTTTTAAGGGACCTTATATTAGTTTCGATTTTGTCCCTCCGCGCCCACTAGACAATTTTTTAAAATTCCTCTATTATTGTAATGTCGGAATTGATTAACATTTCGATCTCAAAATTTTTTACAAAAAAAAATATATATATATATATATTTTACTACCTAATCGAGAAAGTTAAAAAGGTTGACTGCAATTATTAAAGCCCCCAATACAATAAAATTCGGGAGATAAAAGCCTGAGAAGTAGGTACAGGACCGGAATTGTATTATTTTCGAGTCGGTCGCTCGCTTAGCTCGCGTCAAAGACCTAAAACTCTAGTACATCATTTCCGGACATCATTCTGTGCAGTAAAGGTCCCCCTTTTTTTAAATTGAAATTTAAAATTTTTGGTAGTCACGAATTATTTTTCGGTATTTTGAAAAAAAAAAAAAAAAAAAAAAAAACAGATCCCACCCCGAAATTTCATGATAACATTTTCAATCTTTAGTAGGACTAGGTTACCATCTTCCCACCAAACGTATTGTTCCCTATTACAAAGGTACAACCACCGAATGAATTGGACATTTCGCGACGAATCAATGTCCCTCGGTTTTTAAAACCTAAACTCGCTGCGAAGACCAAACAAACGTTGCGCCAGTAATTCAATACAATAACGCAAATATTTGGATTCGTTTTTGTGTGTCTCATCGTGTCTTCTGCAGACACTATGGCAATGTTCTAATTTATTTCACTCCACTTGACAGCACCCCTACCCCGGGCCCGCTCTGATATCTACCCTGCCGCGTAGGTATTGAGTTGTTTCTTCGTTGACGTGAAAAACCCCATACTACTATGCCACTAGCAATACGAAAAAAACAACAACAAAAAAATTGCCGAAAAGAATTGAGGTCAACAGTACAAATAGATAAATTGCCTTTCCCAGATTTATGGGACCGAATGGAATTAGCAGGCCCACGCGTAGGCGTACACACTCGAGTAGGTATGCGTTCGAAATTCACTGCTCCTCCATTAAACAAAATAGATACCCCGACCTATTCAACATGTTGGCAAATTCGCTTCGCTATCTATTTCGCGGATTCAAAATAAATATAGATACACTGCCGCTAAGATACAGACAAACTATAGTTCGTCGATTCTGGTGTAACCGAGTGTGGGACATGTGTAATCTGTGACTAAACGTCAATCAGCTGATTTTTTGTCGTCAAATTTACATACAACGGCTGACCTTGTACACATATTATCTTATTGGCGGTTTATTATTTTTTTTTTGTTTGTTTGTTCGCCGTTGTCCGATTAAAGTGGAGTAGACAAGATATCTGTGTGTGAGTGGTTGTTTTTTTTCTCTCTATTTTATCATCCGACCAATGACCTAAATTTCATTCACTGAAAAAGTAAATAGATCAAGTGTGCGAATAACGTGTAGATACCTATTTAATATTTGTTTGTAGACTGGCTGCAAAGTGGGTGACATTCATTGATGATGGAGTGTAGCTTTGTTTGTGGATTTGCACAATTGTAGCTGGATTATAGTTGAAAATGCTGTGCGACAGCTTTGCAGATATAGTTTACGTGATAGTCGAGCAGTACGCACCTATTGAGTCCGAAAATGGTCGTTTGCTAGCAAGATTAAACGCTTGTAGGCGTTCAGCACTTTATCGTTCTCTAGTCTGACAGATCTTCCACTTTCAAATGGCGCTCTTCTTTTTTGACTGTTTTTTGGCGTTTATGTTGGGTATCGTTTTGAAAAATCATCATAAATAGACTTGCAAAAGAAAACAGATTAAATATCACTCAAACTTGTTTTGAAATCGGTCTTCTTGACTTTTTACAAAAGACTTGTGCATATAGTGACGAAGCTGAGCTGGGATATAAGCCTTCTTCAAGTGGCCAGTCTATTTCGAGTACTTGATAACTAACTTCCTCGGTGTGTTCGTCCCTAAGATAGGCCTTTCTTATAGAGCGTCTCAAGTCGTAGACTGATCCCACCCGAGAACGATTTTACGGCAGTCCTAATGTTTGAACCGCCTTCTTCCCTCCTCATAAACCAAGCAGACTTTGGAGCCGCTTGACTGTGAATGCCCAACAAAGCTGTCCGCCAACATAAAATGGTATAGATCCATTCAATTCGCCCTGTCACGGAAATTAGCAAGAACTACGCCCTCACCCCTGTTGAGGCCTATATTTCTCACCTGTCAAATTCCTTTGAAATATGCGACATTACAAAGTCCAATAGGTGAAAGTGATGAATTCGAGTCTACTCCTCTACACCATCTCATCGAAAGTGAATTACATGTTTATTGGGTTTTCCTTTTTGCCGCACACATAGTTTCCATTGATGCATACCATCACGTGCTCAGAGTATTTTCACCGCCATCACTGACAAGCACTGAAAGAAATAAGGTTGCGCACTGGAAAAGGCGAACGATGCTTTTACAAACTCGATCAGAAACTGGAACACATCTTCAAGATGCTGGCCTGGTGTAGAGGCGACTATGTTGCTGTTTATCTGTTGCAAAGGTGTGTGCCTGAGATGGGTGGTGAAAGTAGCCTACACCAGGTTTAATAAGTCATGAAGTTGAAGGTCTTCTTCTTGTTAATGTGAACACATCACACAACCGGTAATGGGAGTAATGTGCATCAGGTTTCGGATTTCTCAGAACGAGACCGAGTCAATGCAACAGTTTTTCTCTCGACTGCGACTATGCGCGTTATTGTTTTTATTGCCAAAGGTTATGTATACATACTTGTAAGTGTGTTAATTCACTTGAAATGCTGTATAGTTCGACATGAGCGGTGTTTGATGTTTTGCGTGAGCTTTTGTAGTGCCTTTTGCACCACAAACTATCAACGTTGTAAATCACGTTTGGGAAGATGCTCATAGGAGTTGGAGGCAAAAATGTCCTCATTTTCAAGTGCCATTGAAGGGCCCATAGAGAGAGGAACAAATGTCGTCAAGGATTTGAACATTCATAGGGCCAAGGTACGCACGCGAATATCAAACGACCACCTCATAAGCCCCTCAGTCAAAATTGTGCACATAGCGAAGACCTGGACAAAAGTCGAACCCACATAACTGCGCAAATTCAGTGATAACTCGAACGAACCAAAAGACACAAAGCCGAGGAATGCTAAAGTTGACAGTCTGAAATTACAGTCAACAGCAGGAGATTTTGCCCATCGGGGCTCACTTCAATTCTTGAAAACTTCAGTAAAAAATCTACAACAGAATTACCGAAAACCGACAGCAGCTCTCAAAGGGTCAAGGTGATTATATGCTGCGAGTGCCTCGAGAAAGTTGGGAGCCCGTCAGTTTTACGAAGAAGAATGAACCAAAATTCTTCTCAAGGATCGATGACGGATTTAAAATAGGCGGGGATGCAACACGGAAGAGACACCAGACTTAATTTCTATACATAGGTTGACCACACAATTGCTACCTAGGTGTCGAAGATAAATATAGTTTTTTCATATGTAGACTGCAAATCTGTGGGTCAAAAAACTCTGATAAAATTTTAAGAACGTGTTCGACGAATTAACCATCCAAATCGAATATTACAAAGATTTTAAATCGTTCCGGACGAAGGTCCTTTTTTTTAAGGCTGTGAAAGTCTTAATCGGCATTTGTCAGAAATGTCGGAAGTCTCAACATTTCTGACAAATGCCGATGTAGACTTTCACAGCACGTTTCATGAAACTGTGCAGCCGTCCCAGAATCTGCTAACCTTTATATGCTTACATTGCATTGAAATCATAGAAATATAGCCTATAGCTGTAAGGGTTCATAGCTTTTGTTAGCCTTTTTTAATGTTGGTCTTATGGACAGTAAAAGTATTGATAAATTGAGCCAGAATTTCGTCAATGAATGGAGTTCGACACTCCGACTGAGGTGACTAGTTAAAGACCCATTTTGAAGCGTTTGAAGCTGCCATCCCATCCCATTTTGAACGATCTATCAAGAAGCTTCTTGTGTTACGGGTCGTCAACGGACGGTAGGTATATTGGGTTCAACTGTTGTTGTATCAGGCACGAATCGTGACTTTTTGGGAAGCGGAAGCGTTCAACTTTAAATTTAAACTTAAAATAATTTATTCCAGAAAACATAGCTTTTTTCAAATTAATTAAGTCAAAAATGGTATATGAAAACTACTTATTAAATTGATTAATATAAAAAAAAATAATAAAAAAACAATAATTATACATTAAGTCTTGTACATTAACTACAACTTTTCCTTTTTATAGCAAAATTATCCATGATCTAGTCATAATTATCCTTTGCCTCCAGATCGCTTTGCATATGAGAAACATTTATGGAATTCATTTAAATAAATAATAATAACAAATAATAACATAAATAATTTAAGAGGTTATTAAGTCATTTACTTTAATTTAATTCTTCTTTATTTTAAAGTAAAATTTTATACTATTTGGTCATAAAATTTCCTCTAGACTTGTATTTCTTTTAGCAATGGTTTTTCAGTCGAAATGAGTGCTAAATTGACAACCTTTCTTGACCAAATTTATTTAGAAATAAATTTTTTATTCTTTTAAGATACAAAAATGATCGATCTATAGATCCGGCTTCAGTTCTTATTTAAAATCTTTCTTAAAGATGAGTTGACGACATAAAATTCTGCATCGGAAGTCAACTTTCGTTCTGCTTTCAACACAGGAATGTCAAAATATCATACCCGGGATGCGTTGAAAACTGAAGTAACGTAAATTATTGAGGTAAACATTAAAATTGGTTTTAAAATATGCATACAATGCTGTGACCGAAAGTAACAAAATTCAAAATTTGACAGGGACCTAAACCGAATATCGATTCCGTTGATGAGTTGGTCGACAATTGTTGTTAAAATATCTTTAAATTGTTCCTTTGTTGAAAGGTTGATTTCAGAACACCTTTTGCTATGGAACTTTGACAAATTCTCGTTTTCATTCAATTTTGTCCAAAAAGAATCGAAATTTGTTGATTCAAGTGGCTTGGAAATACTGTTTTTGAATTTATTAACTTAATTTAGACAATATTGAACATTGCTGGACTTTGTTTGAAGAATTTTAAATAAAATGTCACTTAGCCGAAAGCCCCTGTAGCTAGTGCTGTAAACTTGTATTAATATTGTAAATTAATTTTACTTATTAATAAATATTAATAATAACAATAAAATGTCACTTTGTGGAAAAAAAAACTTTTTGAAAAAGTTGATTTCTTATCAGTAAAAGAATAATATATCAGACCTTTCCATAGAACAATAGCTTCAGTGTCCCAATCTTTATTTTTAGTAACCCTTTTTAGTAACCCTTTCGGAAAAGGTAAAAACGTGACCTTTGAGGTCAAAAATTGTTGCCAATGCGACCGTTATATTCCCAACGAGTTGTTCAGTGCTGGGAAACTTTTCCTTTTACATTTTATTAAATGCAACAATTCTTTTTATGAATGGAAAAAAGATCTGATGAAATCATGCAAACTTTTAGAAAAACCAAAACACGTTATAATTTTAGACACCGACTGAATAAAGCTTGTAAGAAAAACAGGGAATGTAAAGTGCCACAGATTTTTTTTTTAAATTCTTACGGAAGCACTGCTTCCCTTCAACATATGGACGCTTCGTGCCTGTGTTGTAAATATGCTTTTCCAACCGATGCTCAGTCTAAAGTAGGAAATAATTTTTTATGAGCTAGGGTGCGGCAGCGGTCTTTGAAGTCCATTCATATAAGTTTAATTTCCAGATCAGTTTCCTATTCAGAACCAGACCTATAGGTAGCGGTCGCTGTCGGAGATGTTGAGAAGCCTCGGAAGGTTGGGGGAGATTTCCCAGTAAAGTCGCAATAGGTCACCACAGAATTTCATTCACTATTCATAATAAAACTTTGGCAAAATGTCAACTTGTAGCAGCTAAATTCTGAATTAGAAACCTTGTTTAACAATATTTGGGTGCAGTGCCTGATTTGTGAGTGTGCCGGAGCAAAACCACAGCCAACTATTCAACAGCATTTGGTTGATCTAGTGACTTAGGCTTACAGCAGTCTTCAGGTCTTTAAACGCGTTAGTTATAGTTTGATCTCTATATTGTTGTAAGCCCATTTGACGCCTAGAATTCTATTATTGCTAGTTTCTTGACTGTTCAATTATTTCACTGTGCCGGCAATGGAGTGCAGAGCTGTTTGTATAGAACCGACCTTGCAGTACAATATGGCTTTGGAAGGACTTCTATTTCCACAAAAGCCTTTCCACTCTTTTCTGCTGTCGTAGTTTCTAAAGTTGTTTTCTTGAGGTGCCCTTGGGGACGTCAAGACTTCAAGACTTCAAAATTCGAAATTGAACATCTCATTGAAGTTTTAACGTTTTTGAAGCACGAAGCACACTGGCAAACATGTTCCTTGGTGCCTGACAATCAGAAGAGCCTCAAAGTAGATTGCCAAATCTTCACCCCGCTGAAATGTGTCTGATCTCACTGCCGCTTTTCATTTCTCTGGCGATACAACCGATGTGACTTAAGCAACAAGTATACCATTTAACCCGTTGAGTAGCGATCACTTGACCAGATATCTAGCTTAAAGCAGACCAGCCGAGTTCCGCAAAATCTTGAATTCTTGTTAAATAAATACGGCCTTCTCTGTGCCCTCTCACAAACATTTTAGAGACCCTGCAAGTTGGATCTGCAATTTTCCAAAGCTCCAACTGCCATGCGAATCTTTTCTGTGTATAGTCTCTAAATGACAGTCAATAAATCCACGTACTACTAATAATCATCACGAAATTTCTACAACCTTTTATACAGCGCCCACATAATAATATTTCGCAAAAAAACACACAACACAAATACCTATACCTATCTACTATTTGAACTAAAATAACCGCCCATGAGATCGAAGACGAATTGTGTTCCAAATTTCATGCGTAATCAGGTCACAGACCTATTAACACAATAACAGCACGATATCGCACCAAATGTAAACATTCACACTGACCTCGTTTGCAATCTTCCCTCTCTGTCTCTTGTGAAAATAATACAAACTTTGTCAGTAGGTTTTCTTTTTTGTATACCTACTTATTTTTATCAGAAAAAAAAATCTAATGTGTTGGTGTGATTGTGGCTAGATACAGCCAAAAAAAAAAGTAGCTCTATATGAAAATATTTCACCTATTTTATCACGTTTCGCAAAAAAAGAAATGAAAATACTTTCTTGTTCCATTGAACCACAAAGGTTTTTTTTTCTTTCTCTAGAATTTGTATATTTTTAGCTGCTGTTGCTATAAAAAAAAAAACAGCTTATCTAAACAGAGTGCAAACAAAAAAAAAAAAAAAAAATAAAACAAATATCATATGTTTATCAAGCAACGTCACTTGCGCGCGTGTGTGTTCTCAAATGCACATGGACTCCGTTGGTGTCGGTGGAAAGGAATTTTTTTTTAAAATAATTTTTCGGTCTTCGTTGTTGCTCATTTTTTTTGCTTCAGTTATAGTTGATTTGAGTTTATTTTTAAATGACAAAGAACAACGCGTAAAATATACATTTTTGTTCTCTGTCAGTTTTGTTACTAACAAATTAAGGTACATTTTTGCAGCGAGTTAATTTTTGAAATTTTAAATTGCAATTCACTGGGGGGTGGGAGTTTTGGGATGACGTCAACTGTAGGTAATTGCTGGTGTTGGACAAATGTGAACCGAAAAATACTAATGGAACAAAGTGGATTATCAAGTAGTACACATCACTTGATATGTGCGGTGTTTGTCTTGTTGTTTTCAGATTTAAAACGCGCAACTCTGGTGGGTGGATCTTAAAAACACAGAAAGTAAATTGCCGCAGCTTTCTCCAATCGTATGGTGGCGGATCGGGGAGAAAGCTGTATTGAATTTATAGACCAATATTCATTTGAAATTATTTTAGGTCAATTGAAAGTGAATGCAGCATTGTGCAGATTGCCCGCAACAAGGGTCAGTTCAAGCCTCCACAGGGTTGCGATAGACGAAATGTGAAACTGGAAATTCCGGGCATTTGATTACCAGTATTGGCTGATCAGAGCGAGCTTGTGGATGAAGAGGTATATTGACCACCGGCAACACAAGAAGAATTAAGAGTTCCTAAAAGACAATCTTCAAGCGTAAAATCAGCTTCGCACAACCCTTCCTTCGAGCTCAGAAATCAGGGTTCGAATAACCGCTTCCGTGGTCGAGTAATACGAGTAATACGTAACTGTAATTGTTATTGTTTCGCTTGTAAAATCCACAAAATTCAGTCACGTATGGCTAGCTCACGGATCCGGTAATTCGGCCCTTGAACTGAGATAATAGCTGAATTTTTTTAAATACATAGACTTGCGGTTGTCAAACGAAACTAAGTTTGAGTCGGATATGAACACCGTACACCGAAATATAGTTACCCAAAGTACAACATTTTTTACGCACGAAAGACCAATTCAAATGTTTGACTTTTTTATTTTTTTGTTATCAGTCTTTCTCTGAGATAGCTAAAGATGCTGTAACAGCTTATGAGGTATAAATAGCTATTTACCTGGTTTCAAGAAACTGGTTTCGTGAAACACCACCCAAAAGGAGTCACCATAATAAGATGGACTTGTATCACCATAAAAATATAGAAAGGAAGCGTTCCTCGATAAAGACCGGACCCTGAAACTTACGCGAAAAGATGTGATATCCTGTAACGATCCAATCACCTTCGTCACATCTTGCAGGAGCAGCAACTACGAGTACTTACCCAAAGGCAGACTGTATTCAGATTTAATTCACACATGCGTTTTACAAGAGCTTAGGTATATAAGATTATAGTTTAATGGCGTGATACAGTCCCAATCATGTGCAGAAGATAAGACTCCTCTTATAGAAATTGACTATATACCCAATACGGAGGATATTTGGATAAATTAAGTCTGAAGTTGGAAAAACCCAACGAAACGTAGGGAGAAGAATGAAATAGTGTTATTATTTTGACTCGGAAAGAAATGATCAGTAAGCTCATTTAAAACATTTAAAAACTGATTTTATTTGACAGGAGCAATATAATGTTGCTCTGCTTCGCAAATCCCGATCTTGGAGTGCCACGCTTCCATACATTGTGATAGAGGAACCATGCTTATGTCGTTGGACCATTTTCTAATACACTCAAACAAAATCCACGCATTGATCGCGGTAGAAGAGTCACAACTTTCGAAAAGTGCCGCTGTCATATACCTTTGTTCGTAAGCCTTTGTCGGAAAGCCCTTTGAATCAGGGTTACCAGAATTCAGTTCGCCTTAAACGCCCAAACTTTCAAAAAATGTAGCCCAATATCGTTGCCCAGAAAGAAGCCCAAAAATCGTTGAAAATATGTGCGCGATTTTTCGATCTTCTATAATTGACATTTTGTGGCTTGTGTCGTTGTGTCAAATCAAAAGGACTGTTCGTTGTTACTTGACTGAAAGAGTGCTGCCAAGTTTTAAAAGTGCGGGTTTGTTCGAAAATATTTCTTTTTTTTAGTTTTATGAAAGAATAAAACAAACAAAATTAATACACAACTTGTAATCACAATATGTATATTGTATACCTCAAAAT
This sequence comes from Cheilosia vernalis, assembly GCA_949126925.1. Lineage (NCBI taxonomy): Eukaryota > Metazoa > Arthropoda > Insecta > Diptera > Syrphidae > Cheilosia > Cheilosia vernalis. Next base: position 15,112,261 of record OX421362.1, read on the forward strand.
TGTATTTAAGAAATTTCTATCGTTTTTTAGGTAAAAAGATACGACAAAGTGTCCAATCTGGCAAACACTGCTTTGGATACCATTTTTGTAACCTAGGTAACCGAAGCACCAAACGATTTTCCATAGGGCCCAAGATTTTTGTGTGAGACATATCAGATCGGCGCCTTCAGACCCGATGGAATATATTTCAGCTTTAAATAAAAAGCAGCCTAAAGAAATAGCAAATTAAATTGCTTCCGAATTAAGCTACAATTAGCTATCGAAAACCTTAAGCCCTCATAACAATTTGAACGCGATTTGTGTGCTTCGGGGTTATCCAAGTGTTCCTTTACCGAAAATGCATATATAACTCGCTTCCAAAAATACGAATTTACGCGCAATTTTTTGACTGCTCACTTCAAAGCATTATTCGCCCAAATTAATGACAAACAAAATTATTCCTTTCGCCTGTCACTTTGCAAAAAAAATCTCATTAAATCGCATCTGCAAAAAAAGCCAACCAATGTCTCTAAATGTATGTATATAAAACAGAGAGAAACAATTTTAATTAACGCCATCGCATGACGTGGCTTCCAGTTCGCCTTTTTTCGGCTCAAAAGGCACGAGCTAAAAGCAAGAAGAATACAATATGCCGCACATGCCTACGTCATGTGGGCCACTCCTTGAAAGTCATTCAAAACATTGCACACGATATTCTACGACATACGTAGGTAGTTCGTACATCGCACACATTCGTCGGCGACCGTATCGGTATCTAACCTCGGAGAGGTCAATAAATTAGAGAGTTAGTCATTCTTTCGACAAACAACAAAGTGCACTAATTAATTCGTTGGTGTGGTAAGCGGCTTACCAACAACAAATCCCCTGATACAGTTCTGCATTTATTGTTGTTTCACTTTTTGCATTCGTTTTTCCTTTTAGTCTCGCTTGGGAGTGTTAAGATGTGTATATACAAAAAAAAAGGGGGTGGGGGAGAGATAAATATGAAACAAAAGAAACTTGAGCAAATAAAAAACAATAATAATGGTAATAGGTGTCTACATCTATATGTGCACAATGACTGACATTTCACCTTGATTTTCGCCAAGTGTGGCTGAACGATAAACGTACAAACAGGTAAAGGTAAAGGTCACTGTTTTCGTTCAAGGCCGGTTAAAGAAATTATTTCTCAGTCCCACTGATGCACGGAACAGGGGGAAAGGGGAGAGGTGTTTTCTGACTGATGATGGGTTTTGTGCTTCTTTTTTTTTTTTTTTCTAAGATTGGAGTATTTCGATTATTCTTCTCTTTTGTGACGATGATTTTAAGAAATTTTATTTATTTTTCTGATTATAATTTTGTTTTCGTTGTCGAGAGGTTGAAAATATAATTTTTTCCCGACTCTTTTGGTAAATTAATTTTCTGGTCTTGTTGTGGGATTTATAACGTAATTTTGATTTTATAATTTACAGGGGTAAAGCGACTTTTTATATCGATGATATCATTTGCGAATTGATGGCAGAAATAAGGAAAATTTACACGAACAACAGAAAAAAAAAGAAGCGTGAAATGAAGCAGATTAATTGCGGAGACGATCATTACGTAAGGCTCCAAGAATAACACATGAAATTACAAGTCACGCTGGATTGGGTTAAAGTGCTGACATCGAGCGAGCGTCGCGTCGTTTACATTTCCTATGAAGATGAAACAACCGATTTTGTTGATAAACTTTGGCGGTGTGCATAAAAGAAATAAGGTCGAACACAGCATCGGGTATGGAAAAGGGCTTGGGATTTGACATTTGAGTTCCATTTAAGACACGGAAATTACTTAAACGCTTAAATTATTCTTGGAATCGAAAATACAGCTAGAGATGCTGCCACGAAGCAGGCCAAAAATGTGAAGAGGTTCCTTTTAAGAACTGGAATAGTTTTTTTTTTTTTTGACTCAAATTCAAGCTTTCTAATTCAACTTTTGGCGCGACAAAAAAAGTGCTATATCCGAGTTGCTTATATAAAGAAATGTCTGCCCTTCAGAAGTCAAGAAACTATAGCGAATCGGGGTGAGATAAAAATTAAAAAAAAAAAATCATTTACGTACAAGGGGTCTTGTTTTAAATTACAGTGAAATTCGCTTATAGCGACCTTGGTTATAACGACGCAAATGCAAATTATAAGTCCCTTGATTTTACACTACCTATATTTTAAATACAAATTCATCCCGTTTTTTGAAAGAATTATAAATTTTCTTAGTAAAATTTTTTCGAAGTATAAAGAAATTGGTGTGGTTTGTTTGTAGGTACAGCTTTAGGTTTTTGACAGGAGTTTAAATTTTCTTTCCCGATATAGCGGCAAAAAAAACGATCCAGTTGCCTGTGCAAAAATAAATAACTTTGTTTTCTTTTCAAAGTATTACAACCTTATTCATAACATTTAACTAAAGTTGATTTCGAGCTAATTTTAGTTTAATTGCAGAAAACCTTAAACCACATTTAGCGGTGAATTAAATTTTGTTTTCGCCGTTTATTTCATGCATCTGCAAACATTTTTTTAAGTTAAGCAATAATATTGGCTACATATTATAATGTTTGTCAACGTAGTTGTTTCGTGTACTTCACCATGATGAGAAGTTGATTTTACTAAATATTTTGACATTGACAGTTCGGTAATCAGTTTAAGTCTGCGTTCACACTGAAATTTTGGAGTTGACTTGACATTAATGAATGATATATAAATTAAAAATATATATACAAAAAATGCATCTAAAAATATATCGCTCAACTCTCATGGATTATTCAGATGAGAACGAATTGGGAACTGCGACCAATCGAATATTCGCAGTTTCTGACACTTTTTTTAGTCGCTGATAAGTTGGAATGAATTTTTCACTCGTGGGCTTGTGGATCGCGTCTGTATTATGTGGATTGTGAGAATGAAGTATGACAGTTTCCGGCAAGAATTTTGAATTCGCGGGAAAATTTCCTTAATTGTAAATTTCGCTATTTAAAATAGAAAATGCTAGAAAAATTAAATGTATTGTTTTTTTGGTACAACTAACAGCAATTTTCAATTCATAAATACATATAAATTTGTTTGTTCGCAATTCGCGCTCATGTGAATAGTCCTTATCAAGTCATAGTTACTTTTTGTTTTTGGCTGTGTTCAGAGTCGCAATTGTTAAAAAGCTCGCATCCATAGTATGATGGCAAATGTCGATACTCGATTACCTTATTAAATAATTCGATTCCTAAAGTATTTAAGTATTAAGTAATAAAGGTTGAGAAATTTTATCGCATGTATTGTAAATATTTAAATAACAAATGAACACGCTTTAAATATAGTTTCAGGTTATACATACAGTCTGCTTACAGCCATTCAATATTAAAGAAGCGATTTTGTTGACTTACCTAGAAAGAGAAGAAAACAGAAAGTTGTAACAATACTTTTCAAAAAATACCATCTAGAAATTTTAAATAAACATTCAGGACAAAAATTCAAAGTGGTGCGTGGACTCATAGCAGTGCGGGTGGATAATTTTACTGTCGAAACACCATAAATACTTAAATAGGTATTCTAATATGCAGAAACATTTTTAAACTAAAATCACTCGTCAACATAAGTGGGAGTCCCACAAACGTCATTGTCAAAATAACCGGTTAAAGAATTTTAAAGGCACCCGGAGCCGCTTTTAGGTGTTTTCATTATGCAACTTCATTATCGCTTCATATTTTCATCTAGGAAATAAAAGGCTACAGAGCGGTTGAGTGATTATAAGAACATACTTATAAGTTACGGACGTAAGTTTTTTAATTATTAGTAAGACCCCCTGATTTTAAAGTCAATAATGACTTTACCATTGCTGAGGTTCTATCCGGTTTTTGAGACTCGGCTTTAGACTTTCATAGGTAAGCTTTGCTGTTTGGTGGGAAATCTTAGAAAGTCTGAACAACGGTTACATACCTAAGAACATGCCTTCATTGAATCACAAAAAAGTGGCAGTAGGGGAAAACAACATCCGCACAGCATACCTAGCACCAGTGATCTTTTAAGAACTCCGTCTAAGTTCTAGGCACAACATTTCCAGTTTACTGGACTGAGCCATGGCGCTCAAGACTTTTACCTCTTATAGCACATCTATAATTGTCAACCTCTACCAACAAGGGAGAAGCCCTGCAAAAGGTCCAACATTTGAAGCTTGCAAAGAGCTGAAAGGTTTTTCTGACACATAAAAGCAAACGCTGCACACTACTGCAAAGGCAAACCTTACATAATTAATACCTTACCCACCAAGCCATTAAGTCGAGGTAGACCAATGACAAGATGCTTGCCCATTTGAACGGCAAAAGCATTTTTCACTCTTAGATTTCATTTAACGATGGGAACCGTCTATAAAATCTGAACAATCATCTAGTTTACTACCCACTAAGCCCGAACCTGAGAAGGAAAACAAAAAGCAGACGAGAACCTGTCAAAAGTATGCTCGTGCAAATTATAAGCCCATTATTCCTCAGCAAACAAACAGACAAAATTGTGGAAAAAAAAAGAAGAACTGCAAAACTCTTCCTAGAAGCGATTATATAATGTTCACATACTCGACACATGTGTGTATCTTTGTAGCTGCTGCTTTGGCAGCGACTGTGCGGCGGCGTACAATATTAGACGTCGTCACGCATGTTTTGGTCAAAAGCCATGAATAGTAGATCACAAAGCTAATGTCCCTTGACCCGCCACAGCCGCACTCAAGCCTACGGATTAGTGATTGTACGAATATTATTCGGAAGGGGTTTGCGCCTTTGGGCCAAAATGTGCCACTCACTCTGGCTCTTTGTGGTACTTTTTAACACTAATTAGGATCCGGTTTATTTTTCTCTTCATTTATTTTTGTCGGGAGGCGTCTTTCAAACTTGTATGCGCAGGGTATGTATCTTAATTGCTGTTTGAATCAGATGTTTGGGAAAAGGATTTGAAATTAAGCTAAATTGGAGCGATGGAATTAGATCGGGTCCGAATATAGAAGTTGCCTGCGATGATACTCGTACGAATACGAGGCACATGTGGGGTAACTGAGATAATGCAAAACCAACCTTCGTGCGAAAGATTACTGGCAATCTGTGATATCGGACCGCAGGGCATGTTAATAGTTTGACTAAGTTGAAACTATAAAAGAGAAAAGAAGATAGCTTTCATTAGCCCATCGTCAAGACAAGATGCTGATTTGAAGACAAGCGATGGATAAGGTTAGAAGCAGTAGGAAAAGGTCGTGACAAGCTTCAATAATCGACTGAGTATTTTCAACCGGGAGTCGAGGTTGGCGGGTTATGCTAACTAGGCAGAGGCACCTTGGATATTACACCTTCAGGGAGACAAAAGTGTGTCGGAGTTCCGAAGCCGTTTATGATGGAAAACCAACTATAGTCGACAGGTCGAAGAGGGACGTGGGTAATTGAAGTTAACTATCCTCCAACACTGTTCCATCTAACGTATTGAATACCACCAAGGCCTATTTTATGCACAGAAAGCTGCTATGAAGCACCACCGCGACGGTGGACCAGCCACCATCAGTGGTGTACCACAGGGATCCGAGCTGGGACCACTTCTGTGTTCTGAGCAGGCTTAGCTTAAGCGGAGGCCAAGATATAGACGCTGTCCATATTCAAGGGAAACAATCACCTCTTACAAAAGGTGGTCCGTCTCCTCATTCTATGGATCGAAAGAAGGTTACCACCTTCCTGCTTCTCTATAGAAGCGCTGCAACTATTTATTTCAATTGTCCGGATCGTCGGCCAGTAAAGCCGAGATGGGAAAGAATGAAAAACTTCGAATGAATAATGGAATCTTACGTAAACTGAAAAAGGGGCCATTTTGATATTTTTCGCTAAAGGGGCCAAACGGCAACGCTGGTACGTAGCCGTCGTTGTTGTGAACAGCGGCAAAGCAGATGTTTGACACCACCTCGTCCTCATCTCTGATGCAGCTTCTGTTTAAATTGTGCCACTATAAGCCTCGATTTACGAAGCAAGACAGTGTTTTATATACCGGTTATGATGCGGATGGAGGTCAAGCTCAAGCCAAGATGTTCGTTGTTCTCTTTTTATCTTTTCGGCTAAGTTCGGGGGACTATACATATATCCCCTGCACTTTCCGATATTGCCCGATGCAGTCTTCTCCGACGCACTATACCGCTCATACACCAAAATCAATTTTTCTCGACTATGGTTACTTTAAAATAGGTCAACCCAAGTGAAATTTGAATCATTTTTGGTTGAATGGGTACGTAAATAAGCAAAATTGCCGCATTTGGAGTGAAGATCAGCCAGAAGCATTGCAACAGCTACCAATGCATCCCGAAAAAGCCACTGTTTGGTGCGGTTTATGGGCCGGCGGCATTATTGGGCCATATTTCTTCAAAGATGATGCGAATCGCAGCGTTACTGTCAATGGTGAACGCTACCGAGCGATGATAACAAACTTTTTTTTGCCCGAAATGGAAGTTCTTGACTTGCATGATATGTGGTTTCAACAAGACGGTGCCACATGCCACACAGCACGCGAAACAATGGCGCAATTGCGAGGCGAGTTTGGTGAACAGTTAATTTCACGTTTCGGGCCGGTCAATTGGCCGCCTAGATCGTGCGATTTGACACCATTAGATTATTTTTTGTGGGGGTATGTCAAGGCTAATGTGTATAGGGACAAGCCCGCTTCGATTGACGCACTGGAAGCCAACATCCATGCATTCATTCGTGAGATACCGGCCGATATGTGTGAAAGAGTATGCCAAAATTGGACTCAGCGGATGGGCTACCTGAGACGCAGCCGCGGTCAACATTTGCATTTTTTTAAAAAAGTTCTAAACCTCTTAAAAAATCACCCGTTATTTGGAATAAAGATCACACAAGTAGTTTAATATGACTTATGACGAGACGCCTACTGATACTTTACAGGATTAGCTTGAATAGGGCCATCGTGTTGTTAGTAGTTGAAAAAATATCTACGTAAGTTTAGTTTATGCATCGCGCTGGGGTCCAGCTTAAACTTAAACTGAACCTGTCAACCCAAAAATTAAATGAGGTTAGATTGACCATGGGTAGGTGCAGGGTCATTCATTTCGTAGTTTCAAGTTGGTAGGGCTTACATTTGACAACTGTCAAACTCAGCTGTCATTTAAAGTGTCACAATATTAGTTGAGTGTTTTACCATTTACAATAATGGATCGCTTAACAATTGAACAACGCGTTTAATTTATTTAAACTTATTTCAAAAGTAGCCACTTTTCGCGCACTACGCGATGATTATGGTCGTCATAATCGACCGACTCCGCAAGCAATCAGTTAAATTGTGAAGAAATTTGAGCAGAGTGGAAGCGTTACTGATGTCGTCATCGTCAGACCTGTGCATGATCGTAATGCACGCTCAGTCGAAAATATTGCTGCTGCAAGTGCAAGAGATGCTGACGATCCGAATTTATCGATTTATCAATTCGGAGCTATGTGATCGAATGATAACCGATTTTTTTATTGAAGATCATGACTTGGACGATATGTGGTTCACACAAGACGGTGCAACAAGCCACACAACACGACCAATTGTGACTTTATTGGGTGAGAAGTTTCCTGGGGTCGCGTAATTTCACGTTTTGGCGACGTCACTTGGCCACCAAAATCATGCGACTTGACGCCGTTCGATTTTTTTATGTGGGGCTATGCAAAAGACCGTGCTTGCGCGAACAATCCCCGAACTCTAGACGCACAAAAAAAAATAACTCAAGTTATACCTAGCAAAGATACCGCCTGAAATGTGGTTAAAAATTAACCTCAAAAGAACCGCATGCTGCGAATTTTCCCGAGGCGCCCATTTGAATGATATCGTTTGCACACTTAGGTATAATGGCAAAGTTCAAACTTTATAATGAAATAAAATGTTCGTCCAAAATGTATCGCTTTGTCTGTTTTACTTAGCTTTACTTTCGAAATCGAAAAATTAATAGCCGTTTATTTGTAACTCCAGTACATCTGCGAAAGCTGGCGGAGAGGTAGGGAAGCTCACCTAAAAAGGTTGGGTGTTCGAAAGTATGTCCTATGCCCGATGAAAAGGGTCTGTCATTCTAAAGAAGGGAGCTCACATGAATTTTCTGCCAACTGCCATACAAATTTAGGCCCAGCGACTAGAACAAGCAAAACAAATTTTAAAATCAGTCCACAAGGAGGAAAATAAAACGTAAGCTCGTGTCCATGCATCACAGATGTATGACCTCACAATGGATATTGGCTTTAGGATTAGCTGTGAACTACTGGGATCAAGAAGGCAAATGGTTTACTGTTAAGCGAGCAACAAGGCTGACCTGCTTTATGACGCTAAGCGATGGACAAATTACTCGTAGGTACATCGGCGGATAAAAACGTAGGTACTAAGGTGCGTTCCACAAATAACTCTCCGTGTGATCTCCAGTCGAATTTAAAGCAGTTAAAGAAGCACATCCGCACACGCCTAGCTACGCCGTTTTCGACAGGTCAAATGAACGCCAAAGTAGCTTGCCGTAGTTGACAGAGAATGAGTTCTTAATTTCTTTGTACGACCAGGACGAGCGTGTGGTTGTCCATGTCAAATATTCCACAGTAGATTCCCAGGTCTTTCGAAAAACTCCACAGCAGATTTCCTGGTCTTCCGAAGAACCTCCGACGCGTTCTTATTCTCCTGATCTGATCCTGAAACTACCCACACCAGCAGCAAGTGACAAACATTTTAATGGGAATCAGGATTTTTGCAATTGATCCACATATACCTATCTGTGCCATTGCAGTTGCATGACTTGGACAGGTTCTCCTCCGGCTCTGGATTGGAGGAATGAGTTTCCTGTGCAAACTTCTCCTTCTTTTTTTTCTACACAAAGCATACCTACCCTTCATTTGCAGTTCAAGTTGCATGCTTCTTGAATAACAGAGAGAGAGGAAAAAGAAAAATATAACACCACCACTCCGCACTCCCCCTGTGCACTTTAATTCACGCACACATGGGCTTCGAAAACATTTTCAAGGACAGGGTTTATTTTTGTGTCGCCTGCTTCTTCTTCTTTCTCTGTTGCTTCTTCCTTTCAGTACGGAATTCGGCAAAACAAAAAACAATAAAAAAAAAAAAAACACTTTTAACGTACACACAAACAGAAAATGTTTTTGTTTATGCGTTCTGCATTTTTTTCACTTGTTTTTTGCCTTCTAACTTTATGTGAGCCGCTTCAGTATGTGTGTTTGGTTTGGCCAAGGATTTCGACTGCACGTGTAGTAGCACACAAAAGCCCTTGATCTGTCAAACGGGGTCTCTGTGACGACGACGACGACAACGGTGGCGAACAGGGATGTGCTTTGTTTTCATCGCTGGCCGTCTTCCGCAGGATGAGGTGATAGGAGGAAGGCGGCGGAGACGCATGTTTTGCATCTTGTGTGTATGAGTGGAATTTTCATGTTCAAGGTCAAGGGAGATTTTTGCTTGACTTATTTACGAAAATATCCCTTTTCGGTTTATGGTGTTATTTGTTTTGCTGGTGTTGTTTTTGTTTTGTATTCTGCGTCGGTCATGTGTTTGTGTGTTGAAATTAAAAGCACTGTCGCGCCGCTGTTTTGTTGCTTTTGGTGCCTAGGTCGCGTCATCGTTGTCGGTCGGACCTACCTACTCGTACTCGTACACGCAGTGAACACAACACAGAAAGAAGGAACATGGACTCGGTGGAACTCTAACCAAAGGGTTTCTTTTCGTTTTCTTTGTCGAAAAGGAGATTCGAACCATTTTTTTTTTTTTTTTAATATTCACCTTGACATTGGTGCAGATGCATTTTGCAAGGATTCAGGAAATGCATGTGCGATCCAACAGGAGTTTATGAGCCCCTCAAGAAAACCATTCAACTGAGTTAAGTGTTTTTTTTTTTAGCATGTGGAAGATATATTTTTTGCAATATCGAAGGACATTCGAGTAGAATTACAGCACCACATCGGCAGGCAAAGGAATAAAATATATGCTTTGGTGTGTTCGTAGTGGTTACCTCATATGAAGCGTTCACTGTTTATGCATTCCGTAGTGAGTATGAGTGTTCGTATTCGTATTCGTTGTCTTATTCGTATTCGTATTCGTGTCCTTGGTCATGAGAATTCCAGACGGCAATAATTATGAAACAGGTTCAGGTTTTTCTATTCACATTCTCAATCTCAACTACTGACCGACTAAGGATTTACTCCTCCTGCCATTGCTTGTCTGCTTTTTGTGCTGTTGTCGGGATTTTTTTGTATTGCTTTTTTTGTAGATACTTTCTTGAAAATAAGATGGGGAGACGTAGATACGTAGGTAGGTATGATGGTAATGTGTAAAGAGGAGGTTTTTTTTCTGATATCTTTTGCAAAACTTTAGTTAGGCGAACACGTTGTGCATTTTAAATTGCAAAGGAGAACTGGTTGGTGGTTTTTTTTTTGTTTGTGTTTGCTCATCAATTTCTAACTTTGTATGGCGCGTCGTCGTTGGAGGTTATGGATGGCGTCGCGTTTCCTGTTTTTTTTTTTCTTCAAATCGTTGGAGTGAATCTCGCATTTTTGGGATACATACCTATTCAATGTGTTCCTGGGAACGATGGGGCGGTGATAGACGCAATGAGCTTAAGTGAATGATAGAAGGGCTGTGGGTATTTTTCACGGTTAAAGCACCATTCAAAATATGGGCGGTATCGGACAACGAGGCGTGGAAAATTCTACGCAACAAGAACAAAATTCAGAAAGTGAGTGGGCATAGGTATAGACTGAATTCCGATCATTTAACAAAATTTAGGCGGAATTGAATGCGGGACTGGGGCTACCTATATTTATAAGCTTAAACCCATGAATAGTTAAACTGGCAAGTGATTTTTCTTTTTAACTCGATAGGTATACCAGCGGATTTTTCAAAACATTGTTAGCAGATTATCGTAGATGGGCTTCTGATGGGCCCATCTAGGTAGGTACCTATAAGGAAAGTTAAGCATTCTAGTATAGGTAGGTATATACCTACTATGGATTGACAGTAAGAGCAAAGGAATCAGCCGAAGAGAAGCAAGCTTCAATCGACCAATAAGATCGTCCGTTGTACCTATAAAAGTCAAGTCAGTTTTTGGAAGAGGGTAATAGAGTTCATAAGTGCAGATTTGTAAAACTAAAATCCTTTCATTTTGTCAATTATAAAAGAAATTAATAAGGAATAAAGAACCCATAGGTATTATGACATCTAAAAATTGCTTTGACATATCATTCAGGATAGCCGACATGCCTTTAAAAAAATGGAAAAAGAGGACTCTCCCAAGAATCTTTCAGCTTCTGGGTGTTAGTAAGAACTATGGCACAATATTTGAAACGTAGGTATGACTCTAAGGGCAGCCGCACATTGTACGCGTTTTTGAACGAAATTTATGTGTGCGCTAGTTAGTCGTACAAAGGTATACCTATACCTACATGTAGTTCTTCCGAATGCAATCGAAATTTTTTGTGGATTGTTAAACACTTTTGCGCCCTGAAACATCAAAAATTGTAGGTATTGTTTTCCATGTAGAATATTAATCTAGTACTATTTCAAGTGTATACCTACGGTTCGCGTTTTAATTTCAGTTTTGATAAGAGTTAAAAACGTAACAGATATAACCGGGACACTGCCTATTTGTAGGATAATTCAAACGTTTACATAGGATACATATTCGCATCCAATGTGCGGTCGGCCTAAGAGAATTGTGTCAAATATTCATCAACCTCAAGGTAGCTTCGTTGGTTCACCTAAAATCCTTTAATGGTTTCAGTTGGGTTGGGACACGATATAGAGATTATTGGTTACGCCCAGAAACAAAGAATATTCGTCATGTTTCAAATGTTTGACATGCTGATAAAAAAATTGAAAAAATGGAACTTATGTCGTGAAAATTTAAGCGATATCTTCTTGCGACCATTGTCACATTTTCCATGCTTACAAATAAATCGAAATCTAGGTCTATGCGTCAAATTGTTTGTTATATATTCAAGCCCGTATTACTTTTACTCAATGGGACCTTTCATCATTCATTTTCCATGTCAATCTTTGCAGAAAACCGGGACATTCTGGCTCCGACATAAATAACAACCCCAAAGTGGACTTCCCAAGGTTTCACAATAATTGCAGTGACCAGTCATAGCTATCCACTTCTTCAGCATCCATAAAGTCATCTTCTTTAAAATGTGAGATCACGTTTATTACGTTCTTTCCACTACGGACGAATACGTTCATTTTTGCAGTTCCGCACAGAAGCATTGTTCTTGCAAACAAAAAAAAAAATTTCTCCAGTCATCCCATTAAAACAAGTCGAAACTTTAAGCTCACACACATGCAAGTGTGCGCATTGACACATTACGCACCTGTACGCACGCAACGAAGCAATCAACTAACGAAGGTAGGACTACGACATACTCGCACGTTCCTACCTATACCTTCATACAAGTTTCTTAGTTCTTTGGAAGCATTTTGCTCTACATCTAAAAATAATTCAAGGTTAACCGCTACCATCTGTTCTACCATGCAACACTGTTTGAATATCCAGCCGAGACGATTTAAAGAACGTAGGTACCTACTACAACTACACATGTGGATGAAGTCAAATTGTCGTAGATGTTGTACTTGGACATAATGGGTCGGCGCTTTATAAATGCTCAAGTATGCACTAACTGGTGGTGGGCATGTGGTCGATGGCGCACAGTTCAAATCAAGTCAAATATAAAGGAGCAATATAGAAAATTACTTAAGACACGCAGTCGTCGATGGTTATTTTTCCTGCTATAACAACCCGCTTTTAGCCACTTATTAATTGGGGTCATTCGTTTTCGTGTAATCGACGAAGCAGGGAAGTGGATCGTCACTAGTCCTGTTTGGTTGGCTTTTGTGTGGTGCAGAGCTGCTTGGAGGAACTGCAAAATGAATGGGAGTAGGTTGAACAGCACCCTATGCAGGTTGATGTAAAATGTTCGGCCAGAATCTTTCTGTAAGTCAGTTGTCAATGCGAAGCCTGCTCGTACAAGTATTGGTCTTATTTGTTAACAAATTTTTGGCTAAAGCTGCTGTGGAAGTCAAAAATGAGGGTCGCGCAGTTTAGATCACTTGCAATGAATTGTGTTTCTGACCAAATTCTTGCGGCATCCCAAAAAGACTTGCTTACTTTCAGCTTTTACTAGGTTAACAAAAAACAGTCTTACAGAAGATTTAACGGCGCCGTGAAATAAGGCCAAGTGATATAAGAAAAAATCTCTAAAAATTGGACTTATTTCGCTATGCAAAAGTGTAATAAAGCCAACTTTCATGGCACCAGATTTTAGTCGAAAAACTTAGATCATAGGGAAATTACGATGCCGACCAAAATTGTAGAGAAAAGGAATGAATGACGTACAAGTTTTTTTCTGACCATTTGTGGTCAAAATTGTCACAGAATATGTACTGCTCATATTTAGCGGACAGCCTTGCGAGGCAGCGATCCCGATCAGCTTCGAAATGTCATTGCTCGGGGGCATCAGGTAGGGAAATGTGAACAAATTGGTCGGAAATTGGACAGCGGTCTTATAAAGGTAAGAATTGCATCGCTTGCTTTTCCAAAAAGTATTGTGCTGTACTGCTTTCAGAGCTACTACTCTTGGCACCGATTAGTGACGCTCCACTCGTTTTCAAAGGAAAAGGCATCAAAGGCACCACAAATAAAAATGCACATCCATTGCATCCATTGACTATCTTGGTGTCGCAGTAAATTCGGGACTGACAAGGCGGGACCAATAGTCAAATATCACAAGTGAATCCTATTTTAGATTCAATAAGTTTTATACTTTAAGAAAGAACTACTTACAATTTTATAAGGCTCAGATTAAACCAGGGTCGAAATTCTCTAAGGCAAAACGTTTAAACGTTTTCGGGTCCACGAAAGATTGACTTAAAAGCCGAAACGAAAACTACTTAAATATTTTTCCAAAACGAAAGAAGTAGAACCCAAAAATTTGTTATTATGTAACTGCCCTTGTTTTTTTTTTGCTGTTTTGTAAAAACCGAAACGAAAACGACTTTTTCAAAACGAAAGAAATCGTGCGAAAATAATTTTTTTTTTTTATGTGACTGTCTTTGTTTTTTTCTTGTTTTGTAATTGTCTGTTATTAACATAGAAATATCGATTGTCGTTCCTTGTTTTGATTTTATTTTGAAGCAAAAATGCGAATACAAATTCTTTCGTTTCCTTTTTCGTTCCTTTCGTTTTCAAAGCTACATGAAAAAAAATGTTCGTGAAACCGAATTGGATTGGTTTTTATCTAACAGAAATAAAAAATTAAACATGCCCAACTTTCATAGGGTGCAGTAGGCACCGTCCAAAACGTGAAGCATACTTTCCAAGCTACGTTAATTCAAAACCAACCTCATCCCCAGATGAGCCTTGTATTTTTTTTTTTGTTCGTGCATTCACATTGCACACGCAAACGAAGCCCTTCTTCCTTGATATTCTGAGAAATATTTTCAAAAATAAATTGGACAGTTCACGCACACATTTCGTGGAGTGGCCTTAGTGAATGTAGGGCACGCGCATACGGTGAAAGGGTTAAGTGCGATATGCATATAAAGAACGAAAGCCACTCATACAAATGATGTTGTTTTACACGTGGAATAGGATACGAATCGAACAGACTCGAGCTATTGTATAAAATAAAGTAAATGGAAAGAAAAATAAAAGCTTCAAACTGGATGTGACCTCGTAAAGCGAGTCAGTAGTTCTTGGAAACGATTTTTGAATAGCTGTCTCGAAGGTTCAATGGTATTCCCGTTTTTTTTTGCAATACAATAAGAGGCGAATACGATGTCCAACCAAATAAAATAAATATTTTTCAAAAGAGAAGGCGGAGGGATGGATCTTTGTTAAATGAAAATCAATCCTTTCCGCTTGCCCGAACTTAAGCAATTGCTACACTAGGGACGAAGAAAGTTGCAATATTTTTATATTCACCGAGATTTCAGTACCCCTTCCCGTTGTCTAAAAAATAATAACTCCTTCGAGCGAATGGCTATGATAAGCTACATCCAAGGACCATTTGCGCCAACTTTGCCCATGGATCTAAGTATAGCCCTCAATACCGTCCATGGCGAACCTATATTCAGGAGGTTTGGGTAGGTATGTATAGGTGCCTGCTCTCCACCAAGTCTTCCGCAGCTACTCTATAAAGCTGGTTGGGTAAACCGTCAGGCACAGTA
This sequence comes from Cheilosia vernalis, assembly GCA_949126925.1. NCBI lineage: Eukaryota > Metazoa > Arthropoda > Insecta > Diptera > Syrphidae > Cheilosia > Cheilosia vernalis. The sequence goes on from OX421362.1 coordinate 15,127,482, forward strand.
GTTTGGTTTCAATTTTTTTTTTACAACACTGTCAGAGTTGTAGAACTTTTTATGGGGTGACAAGTTCCCGCATTTAAGGCGACTTAAAAATGTTCACAATTATTCAAAAGTGTACTTAAACTGATACCAGCAATATCAAGCTGTGAGCGTAAGACTTAAATTTTGAGAATTAAAGTTTTTTTTTGTTTTTCAAAAACCATTAGTGCTTCAATAGCCTCCGATAGATTGTAGATCCATGCAGTAGAATTTTTTGTTTTTTGTAAGTTTTAGTCCTCTTGAAATATACCTCGAGAAAGAGGTATATTTTCGAAAAATAATTCAGTTGGTAGCTCAAAATCCTGACATGGAAGCATAAATAGACTTCCGTAAAAAATGCCACGCAAAGGGGTAGAGGGATATTCTATATTTTCTTTCTACTCGACGTTTCTACATGGATGTGACAATTTTTGAAACCGAGTTTTTTTTTTTTTTTGCTAAAGCTTGCCTTACTTAGTTTTAAGCAAGCCACGGAAGGTTTTTCTATCGCCGCCTTGGTCTTAATTCAATTGTTTCCAGAGGTTAGAGTCTTTCAGACTTCAACATTCTCAGCACCGACTAAGACTCTACTTCAAGGTTTTAGCTCAACAGCTTTATATAGGTTTCTGTACCGTATTTACTCTTCTGAGGAAGTTTTCTTTACCTTTTGACCAAATTTCCATACATTTCTCCTAGGGTGAAATCTGTAATCTTGTCGTGCATTGTTTTTCTTCCTAAGTAGCCGATTCTTACTACGTCTCTTCAACTTTTTCGCCGGGAAATTTCATAAGCCTTTGCGTTTGTCGACATTGCCCTTCCCACCGGAGGTCTCGTGGTGGTGGTCGTATAAAACTCACTCCCAGCCTTTGTGATCGCCTTCTTGTAGTGTTCTTCTTCTCTATCTGTTGTTGGGGTGAAACTTATCGGAGGCATTAGAAATCGGGTCATCAAAAATTCAGATAGTCTCGTGCGATTGCTGTTTTCCAACATCATATCACAATGAACCTATATCTTAAAGTCTTGATGTGTTTTAGCTTTGCCAAAGTAGATCTTTCATAGTCTAATCCGAATATTACCTAACCTACCTTGGCTGTAACAGTAGTACTAACTCGAGTGTTTGCCGCTCGCCAGCTTTAAACTCCCTGAACAAGGTCATTTGAATATTTAGAACTGTTAGTCCCGTTCTTGCTGTAGGTAAATTTGGTCTCACAGTAAACCTTAAAATTACTCCGTTTCCGGTGTGGTTGGGTCATTTAGGCTGTGCATACCCAACTGTCCTACCAAAGATGTTCTTCTTGTCCTTACCTGACGTTATAATCGCCTCTAAGAGACCTACTCCCAATGATGGAAGATGATTTTAAAAACCCCTTTTATGACTTTAAAATCGCCTTGTATGATTTTACCATCATCTTCCGTCTTTGGCCGTAGGTTTTTTAGAGGAGTTTATAGGAACTGTTTTGTAGCATCGTCCTCTTCTTCTGTTTGGGGTGTGAGCTTACATTGGCAGCTCTGGTTGTTATGCAAGGCATTTGCTAACGATTCGAAAGCTCAAGATTATGTGCTACCAAAGGCTGTCGTGTGTGAGAAGCCTATATCTAAATTCGGTTCCTACTTTTGCAATCAATGCAATAGATGTTACAGTGTTTGACCTGCTTTTTGTAAAGCTTATTCCAACGCAGTCCTTATCCGCATTACGTATTTTATAGCAGTCAACATTAAGTCCGCCTCGAGGCTTGTATAATGGCTTCGCAACCATTTGCTTCTTTCTTCAGTCTTAAAACCACCTCGACGCTCGACACTCCATCTGAAGGAACGTTTGTATATGATACCCCTAGAACAGGAGGCCGAGTTACCCCCTAGAAACCTAACACCAGAAAATAAAAAACCTTCATAAGTCGAATGTTGTTTAGGTATTGCTTTTCCTTCACTTTTTATGGCGGCTTTGGCTGCTTTTATTATTTTTTCGACAAACCTGCACTTTTGGTTGCAGCAGAGCAACTTGATGTATGACTGTTGCTATTGGTTTGAGATCGCCTAGCTAACATCGCACATCATTTGCTTACCATCAGTCGCGCTGCGTATCTCTATATCCACCCGTTTGGTTGAGGAGAACCTGCACACACAGTTTCCGATTGCGATGCACATCTCCGACTCTCTTTTATCATCATCTCGTCGCGTTACATTCAAATGCATTTTCCAATTTTAAGTTCGCATGATACATGCAATCGGCGGAGCCAGTAACCTTGGCCAAATATGTTCCCCCCCAATGAACACATCCACTGCGTTAGCTGCGCCTCTGCCACTGCCACCCGCGTGCAGCATCCCATGCGATTAGTGATGCGCGATATATATCGAATCACTCGATTCATCGATATTTTCTTAAAAAAATATCGATGTTTTCACTCGATAATTTACTTTCGATATTATCGATTCATCGATTATTTACCACCGATTTTTTTGAATACCACAATACTGTGACAAAGCAAAAACATTTTCACACCCCACCAATTATTCCTTATCTACGTCGCATCCGCCGGCCGTCGCCTGATGGATTTGTAGGTGTGTGTTACATTTTCATAGAGTCCTGTATGTTATGCACTAAAGAGCACATGCAAAACAAGTTCAACGAAAACCATTATTTTGGAAGTAAAGGGCCCAGTGATCCCAGATTGGGGGGAAAGTCGTTAATTTTATCGATTTTTTCTAACAAAGGGGGAAAAAAGAGGGAAGGAATTTTTGGGGGGAAAACAATCTAAAAAGGAAAAAAAAAAACATTTAAAATTTTATTTAAATAAAGTCCTCGAAAGACTACACCATTTTCAAACTATACAAAAATACAAAACAAACTGTCTACAGTCTACTCCTACTTTGGCTGGAATTTTGTATACAGAAAAAATTTATTAAAAAAATTATTACGACTTTGTGGTAGAAAAAAGCTGCTTAAGACTTCACAATACATAGCACAATGTACAAACTTTAAGGCAGGTACAAATATATATTTAAATATAATTCCTATATTTTTTTTTATTTGCTTAGTTCTAAGATATTAAAATAAAATATCAAATGTTAAAATAAAACTTTAATAAGGGTTTTTGGTTTTGGGGGGAAAAAAATATTTTTTACTATGGAAAAAGTGGAAAAAATATCGTTTTGGTGTTAAAAAACGGATCCAAGGGCCCAGCCCATAGTTTTAATTGCGTGCTGAAAATCCTAATTTACTTTGTTTTTCTGAGATCGAAGCACAAAAAAAAAACTTTTAATGCATTTTTATGTTTTATTTGGCTGCCATTGGCTTATTTATAGATACTTTTAGCTATAACTTCTTGCAATTACCAGCATGCAATGCCTTCCTATACTACTTACAACGATACGAATTGATTAAAGTTATCTATATCTAGATGTTGAATCGTATAGAACCTTTCCAGGTGCTATTATCTATCTTAATGAGAAGGAAAGTCTGGATTATGCACAAAAATCAAAATTATTCATAAAAAAATCGATATTATCGATATTATCGATTTTTTCGGGCCGATTTTTTGTTTGCATCGATATTTTCATTTCGATATTAAAGTATCGATATATCGATACGATCTTGAATTATCGCGCATCACTACATGCGATAGTGTCGACAACGGATACGTGTCCCAATCCGAACACCCCCTCTGCTGCACGCTTCGTTTAGCGTATGATTACTGGCCTCCTGTCTGCTTGCCTTACTGACAGACAGCTTAACACGAGCAAAAGCCACCCAGTAACCCCCTCTTCCAGCGGGAAGGTATATACGTTCACATCGTTTGGCCGACGGCGGCGTTGTCATCGAATGTGGGCGCACCACCAACTACCCCAACGCCAACAATGTAAACTGTTACAACGTTGCTGGTGCTGTCGACTGTCGTGCTAAGCGGAAAGTGTGTTTCATGTCGTGGGTGCAGCGAATGTGTTTTTTTTTTTTGCCCGATTGACACGTACTCGCAGCAAGTGCATTTTTCCCGCACACACATTGCAGTTGCCGTCAGTGGGAATGTGTGCAGTTGCCAGTTGCCATGACCCACCGTAAAAGTACGATTTTATTTACAAAGTGCGCTCACGGACATGTGTGTGCGATTTTGTAAACAACATGAACATCGAATTAAAAACAGTAACCCATCCCCATCCGTGCGTCGTCGGTTCGTTTGCTGTGTGTGTGTGGCTCACGTATAATTATGTGCGTTTAAGTAAACAATATCCGACTACAATGGGCTCGAAGAGTGATGGGTGGCGGCATCTACAGCGAGGCATTTGTCTATCATGTCATACCTAGAGATAGAGGAGGGAGACACAAACAGGATGTGGTTCTTTCATCGAACAGTTATTATTTGTGTAGCGGGACGAATAAAGTCGGTTTTTTGGTGTTCTCCGTGCATTTTCAACCATGTGTCGTCGGATTCCTCTTATGGATGTTACTTGTGAAAAGAACTGAAGGAAGCTACAGCTCTATGAAGGATCCGAATGGCTCAATTTTTTCAGAATAGCGGCAGTGATTTTACGCTTACGTATAACTCGAGGGAGGCACTGTATACTGACCTGGACCAGCGGTTCAATATCACTCTCATCTTAGTTGTCTGCTATAGAAACGTTGAGTAGAATGAGAATGTGGAATACCCCCTCACCCCTTCGCGTAACATTTTTTAAGGAAGTCTGGAATAAGTGTAGACAGAAATCTTTTCGAGCTTCAAGACACAGATTAAATTAACCAACCAACCAAGTACACAATATAAAGAAAGGACCGTTGCCTGGTCAAGGCGTATATGTAGACTTCAGTGTACGGTTTTTGAGCTATCAACTGAATTATTTTTCGAAAATATACCTCTTTCTGGAGGTATATTTCCAGAGGACTGAAACTTAAAAAAATTTGAGTGCTGAACTGATAGTTTTTGAAAAACAGCGAAACCTTTAATTCTCAAAATTTAAGTCTTATACCATGTTCCCACCAAACTGAAATCTCGAGGTTTCGATGAAATTTTCCCAAACCTCCGAGGTTTTGCCATACATTTTTGAGGTTTCGAAACCTCGGCTTTTCAGCGAAACCTATTTGAAACCCCTATAAGTTCATCCATCCGTGAGAGGTTATCAAACCGAACAAGCCTTTACAGTAAACTTTGGTTTATTTTGTGTTAATTTGTGGATGTCAAAATGTTACGCGCCACAGCAATCAAAACAACAATCAAAACAATTTTCTTGATTTCTTCCGATTTTGAGCTATTTTCCTTATTAGATGTAAGAGTTAAGAACAGGTTGATACTGCTGGTACCAGTTTAAGTGAATTTTGAATATTTATGAGCATTTTTCAGTCGTCTTAAATGTGTGGACTTGTCACCCTATAAAAAGCTGTAAAACTCTGACAGTGTTGTAAAACAAAAAATGGAAGCACACTTTTTTGAGTTCCCATTTCCCAAGAGTTTTGATTATAGTTCTGGGCGGTCAGAGAGTTAAGAAAAATTCGGAACTCATGAGAAGTCGTGGCAACAGCATTTTGAAATTAAAATGTTTGTCTAACTTTTTGTTTTCTAGAAATTTTTCTTCTTTTCCAGAACTCATGGAAATTTATTGTAATAGAGTAAATCTTTAAAAACTTATCTGTCAATCATTTTTCTTGTCAAGTTGACATAAATAAAACTTTTCCCTTTTTCCTTTTCAACTTTGTAAGCCGTGGTTATTATTTCTTGTGCTCCGAAAACTTTGCTATTTTTACAAAACTAAAGAAAAATTAAACCTTATTTGACATTTTCCAGAGACTGTCTGAGAATTTCCAAATTTAGCTGAACTTTTAGGAACTCGATAAATAAGTTTTATACGAACAAACAGGAAGCGGTAATCCATTAAAAAAATACTTTTGGATATCTACTGAGAGTTTACGAACAACAAATTCCAAGAGATATATTTTCACACATTTGCGTAGCATCTATCCCACCGTCAATTTCAACTTCACACCTGCCTCATTTAAAATTGACATCAATACAACATTTAACTATGCACCTATGTTGTAAATGTGAATACTAGCAACACGTCTATTTGAATATAAATTTACGATTAGTTTATACTGAAAGGCACAATTGTCAGAACCGTCAATGAAGTTCTTTCTACTCGCGAACACAATACGACTTTTCATCATCTGCCTCGCACATTCGACGCGACGTATTTACGAAAGACAGTGAGAGAGGGATAGAAAGAAAAAAGAACCTGTGTGTGACATCTGTCATTTGTGTCTACAACGCATATAAACAGTAACACTCCTCCGTACATTCGACTTGTTTAAGTTAGCAGCACGTCACTTTAATAGCGCATAGCGAATAACACTTCCTCCTCCATTGAGCACCTTATTTACGACACAATTTGCATTTAACTGCAAAACAAAAGGAATGAGTGCGAGAGCTATGAGAAAACCTTACGAATATACGACGCACGTCAATTGAAATACTGAAAGTACCAGTCTACTATGTCATGTGCGAATTATCGAGCAACACACACTTGTAGACAAAACAAAACAATTCTGTAGCAAACTTTGCTACAGCAAAAGATGCTAGGCATTCATCGCTGTAAAGCATACACCTCGTAATTGCGTTCTCGATTGAATGGAAGACGATGCGACAGGTTGCTCAGGGGCGTACTACAAGTATAAATAATAACACAACATAAACAGCAATTGTTGGCTGACAAGAGGCAGTTCAGACCTAAAATGTCAGCCGACTCATTCCAGAAATAAATGACAAAATCAGCAAGGTATAAAATTAAAGCAAGGTATAGATTCATAAAAAAATAGGTGTGAAAAATATGTAGAGTGCAAATAGGCCTTCCAGGACTTGGCTATAAGAAGGGCTTTCCACGGATACAAGTCAGACCGATAACCGATTGAAGTTCGTCAGAAATTTTTATGTGGCAGTTCATACTTGATCTCTACAGTTCTAGAAAAAAAGCCTCTCCAGTTAGCCTCCGGTTTATGCCTTACAAAAAGCAGATCACTATCCTTTACCAAAATGCCAAAAGTAGTTGCAAAGTCAAAATACCGATGTCAGATTGTTAAAAATGAATGTAAGCAAACCTCCAACAACAGCAAACAAACGAATTTTCTGAAAGCTAGTTGAACTTAAAGAGCTCTTCAAAGTTGGTCAATTTCGTTCTACGGTTAAACAAATAGAAGTTATTGTTCACTATTATGATTTTATGCATTTTTTTGGAAAAGTTCCTGTCACTGAGTTGTTTTGGAAATAAACGAAAATGTAAAAAAAAAGAAAAGTAAAACAAAAAAATAGATTGCCCGACTGGGTCGAGCGAAACTTTCTTGTCTAATTTTATGAATAGAAATTTGGACAGTTGCTTTTACTGAGTAAGTTGCAATAATCGAGTCGAAAAATTGTACATAGGTGCCACAAAAATTTGAACACCTCAGAATAGTAAGAAAAAAACGTGTCTTGCAACACTGATGTATATGCCATTCATATTAAAAACATAAATTCAAATTTTAATTGTTTTTCCAAAATTCAGAAATTTTTTATTGCGACTTTTTGGACACAGCTGACTCTCGTTTTGCAGAGCTAAAATGTTACTCAGTGAAAAATCAATTGCTTCAGCCCAAGGCAAATGTTTAGTGCTTGAGCAATAAGCGAACGAAATAAGAGTTCATTAATGAAACAATAGTTGCTTTTACCGAGTCACCTTTTTTCTAGAATTTACAATTACTGAGTCAACGATATCAGATTTAAGGTGTTGGTTTGATCGAGAAGTTGCACGTATCGGGGGTTGCTTTTATTGAGGTCGCACTATATATTTCTTCGAGTCTCTCAAATTAGCCTTTTAGGTAATTCGAATTGAAAATTAAGGACGCAATAATTTTGAAAACATCAATTTTACTCTATACGTAGGCATTTTGGTCAAAAACATTAGTGGAGTTTTCAAGTAATCTAAAGAAAACAGGATTTTAAAAAATGTCTTTTTTTCAAAAATGCATTGCTAGATAATATAGAGAAAAACTGAGAATGCTATTAAGTTTGAAATGAGCAAATTATCTTGGGAAACATTTGACATGGACCGTTTTCGAAATTATGTCCAAAAGTATGAACAATTTATGGGGAAGTGTCGTTTAAACTGAGCTTAGCATGCGAACGAGAACTGCCGCCAACTGTAGCTGTAGGCCCTCTAATCGAGAAAGTTAAAAATCTCTAATAAAGTGAAGTGCTGTTTTCTTTGAATGTACCAATTTTATAGCCTTGATAATTTTGAGATGGAAGAATTGGTCAAATATTATAGACAGGAACTTTGACTTTTAAATTTATGGTCTTTATGGTCCTGTCTACATTATGTATCATTTAAGTCAAGCTCTCATTTATCATTTTTACATTAATGTCTAAAACCTTGCTTCTTCAGTGTCGAAAATAGAGATTGTTAAGTTCCAACAGGTAGTTTGAGTCTGCTTTTCAAACTCCGATGCAAAAGTTGCTATAAGTATAAAAAATACGTTTTAAATAACTTTTGTTGTACGGAAGAAACGCCACCACCACTGTTGTGCAGGGTTTTCCCCATAACCCTTATGAAGATCCTGTTTTAATGAAATTGGTGCCACAATAAAGGGAGAGCACTGTATGAGCAAAACATCGGTTTCTCCAGAAGAAAAAGGAGCTATACACCAGATCTTATCTCTGTATATAAACTGTCAAAAAGAAATTGTAGAGCTTGAGTTGGCTTAGACCCCGTCGTAGGTCACCGGGACTAATAGAAGCGGACCTCAACCGGAATGGGGTAAACGGAAGGCTGTTAGTCAAAAGACCTGGAATTGGAGAGGTTAATTGCTTGAGCTTTGGGCTCATTCCGAACTGTAGTGCAATCTTTTCATTTCATTTACTTAATCTACGATTTACAATCAACAGTTTCGAAAAAAATTGATATAGAAAGATGTTTGTAATAAGAACTTTTTATCAAAAGAAAGCAAAGAAGATTCATAGACAATTCAATGTTATGTATATAAAAATACGGCCATGTGAGACCTGTCAAAGATGACTATTAGTACAGTATGAAAATTAATTATTATTAAACAGTAAGAACAAATACGTTTACTTCAACAAAAGAGCTAGGTATATAATAATAAGTTATCTAAATATTTCATTTACTTCGGCGACATTTACCTATAGCTTCTTGAAGCCTATGTTGTCCTTAAGCGGAGGATAGAACTGTTTTAATTTTTTTAAAGGGTCCTACCTTTTATTTCAATGGGTACCTTCAACTTTATTCAAGTCTCAAAAACACATTCGCTTTTGTGTTTATATTCTTTGTTTTCGCTATCATGTTTTCGTTCCCGTCTTGTGTAATGTTGAAATTCGCCTGAAGTCATCTTCTAATGGAGATTATCCCAACAGGATACCTACATTCATGTGCTTCGTTCTAGTGTTTTCTTTTTCTCCCAACTCGGGTTTCTTGCGTTGGAAAACTTGACATACAAAGTATATCACCCCGCACTGTTGTGTTTATCTCGCTCGCAGGCGTTTCCCCAGACAAGTTATCGCATCCTTCGTTGCTACGCTACGCAATCGATTTTTTAACATTCGAAATCACGACGGGAATTCTAAACCAACCCTCCAGTGTGAATCGCATCTAGTCCGATGTACAGGATATTGCAGCCTTGCAAGCATAGATTTCCCACAACGAGGAACGAGTTGCGGTAACTGATGCAAATGGAGAGCGATATTGGGAAATGAGCCATGATTTTTTCGAGACCATAATTGAGGACAACCGAGAGAAACAGCTCTTCGTACATTAAGAAAATGTTTTTGAACGCCCCGCTGCCCCACTTTGTTCTAAAATTAAGATACAAAGATCGAAAAGAATGAAAAGCGCTACACGGACTTGATAACCTTTAAGGAATGCGACGAGTTCCGAAACAGTTGGTGGAACAGGTCCGTAAGGACCCTACGAATAGCTTCTCACTACCACTCGTTTAAATGAAAGTTTTGCTCATCATAACTTTGGTCATGAAAAAGGAAATATCCCTCCAAACCATTAGAAATATACCGCATGGTTGGGTTGACAGAAAGGGCTACTAACCAGCAAGCCCAATCGAAAGGTTTTCTCTTTCTAATAAAGCAACAAACTCTTATTAAATTTGAAGCCCTTCACATAAACGCTGAACATAGAACCGCCGCCCCATCGATTCGTGAATTTCCACTCAAATCGCGAGTCATTCAACCCACAAGCCATACAAAATGAAATAAGAACTCGTCATCGAGTCTATGGGCAACAAAAAAAAAGAAAAAAGAAAGAAACACCGTCTAATGACACTGACACTCTTCTCAATCTCAAAGTCCTTGCAACATACCATCACCGACCGCACTACGTGTCAGAAGTAGGTTAGCCACCAAGGTTCACTGTGAAATATTTTATTTATATACAATATACATTCAGTTCTTTTCTCTGGCCCCTACATGCTATATGTGACAACGACAAGCACCACCCTGCTCTTTCTCACACTAAACTATATTGCAGCCAAGTGATCGGCTGCTCTACTATCGCCGCCATACATACACCACTGACTGTCATCGACACGAACTTATTTTTGGTTTCAACGATATTTCTTTATTTTTTTATTTTTTTTTTTGTCTCTCGATTTCTTTTATTCGCTCCTGACCCAGTAACGACAGTAAAAAAAAAAACAACAACAACAACAACGTTGTTGAAGAAGAATGACATTTTAAACTTGAATGTCCTCAAATTAAGGGCACCGAACCTTTTTGCCACCCTGCCTGCCCCCGTTTACATGTGAGCTCGAACGCGCTGGCAATGAAATGACACACAAAAGAATTCAGGTTAAAGCTATTCGCTGCAGAGGGGAACAGGAGAGAGGGAAACGAAATCAACAAAAAGGGGTTACAACTGAAAAACCGGACATCGAATCAGGATCAAGGTCACCAGGCCACTCGATGTTGGGATCGAGCACAGACGATGTATACCTTCACAGAGGTCGTTGTTGTACTCGAATGGGTACCTACTTATTTTTACATTGATTCGATCTGTGGGTCCTAATGAAGCGCACAGACTAATGTTCGCCTTACGGTGCCAAAAAAGAAAGACGCACATTTGCATAATACATTGTTTCCCTTTGTACCTCTAACCATCGTTACGTTACGATTATCATCATTTCCGGCTGAGGAGACATGAAATCTTGGCGAAGGCCACCAGACATCTTTTGTAGTCATCGTCGCTGTGTCGTTAGCTCCCCCAACTTGCAGAATTTCGCCAAATATTTTAGGGGTGTGCTGGGTAGGTGCGGAGCCCAACGCCAGTCTAAATCTCTTTCCTTTCGTCTATCGGTGTGTTGTTTTGGTTTCGGTTTCTTTTGTTTTTGTTTTTTTTTTATTTGAAATTCACCGAGAGTGTAGTCGGCAAAATTTCATCGATGGAATTGGGTGTAGGAATGGGAAGTAGGACAGAGTAGTGCGAACCGCAGAGTAGCAGCCTGCAAACGATGTCGGAATGAAGATGTATATATAGATATACAATCTGATTCGATGGGAAGAGCCAGTAGAGATGACTTGGATAGGTGTCTGGCATGAATGGGCCATCGGCATACGCATAAAATAGCGCATGCGGTTTGAATTGAGGCTCCTTGCGAGTGTATTGGAAAAGGGTGTAACCGGATGGTAAACAAAAGACGGCTGAGTAGAGCCATAAACATTTTTTTCAGAGATAAACTTTAATTGCAGTCAACATATGGAATAAGGACAAAAGGAGAACACGAAAAAAAAATGTGACACTTACTGCCGTCGATGATGCGCTCGGATTTGTCACGCGACTTGCGGTGAATCATCCCTATCGTTTACCCATTTTTCACTTATTAAAAGCAAAAGGTCTTCTGTTACAAAAAAAAAATTGACAAAAGACGAGCATAGGTATCAAAAGTATTTGCAAACGTCTGCACCTTTCGAAAGAACAAACCTCTAGCCGAGGCTTTCAAAAACGCACATTTAAGTAAAAACGTGGTGGTACCGGCCCTAAGAATTCAACTTTACACGGTAGAGGGGAATTCCGAGAAAAAGTAGGTTTATACATCTTTCAAACGACGCCTTGATTAAGTTTCAAACGCATTTTGCACATTTTGAAGAAAGAGCAACACGGTCACTGACTCTTATCCCAAAGGTTGCAATAGTGCCCCGCCCCGACATGAAAATTGAAAACTTTGCTGGTGTGTTTAGTGTTTATTATTTTTATGAGAGTGCTTAAAAAATACAAGCATCCAAATCTACATAATTTCGGATAGCGAACTGATATATGAAAGGCGCGAGATTATCATCATGATCTTGATAAAGTGACTGATACTTTTCAAAGATGCAATACAAACCATAGAATACCCTAAACCAGGTATTACATCGATGACTAAAGGATGGTGTGGCGGGACAACAAAATCTTGCAGTGGTTGCTGGGTTGGACTACTAAGTGAGTGGTGATCGAGTTTCATTGTCGGAAAAACGCAAATTGCAAATTACCTTACAGTTTTTTCCAAGGCACCGCCTCCAGCTAAAGTCTGACAAGAACGAGAGAGCACAACTGTCTTGAGGAAGCTCCTAGATTGAGTTGTTCAAATTGTAGGTCTCACAAAAAAACAACTCACACTAAAGGAAAATTGTGTGAGACTAAAGGGCTGGAGAGAGTTTCACCAGGAAAACATTTTTTAAGTCACAACCATTGGTCCCACATTGCGGCGCTTTTTGAATGAAAAAGAGAGAAAGGAGGGACAAGCTAAAAAAAAGGGGAAAAATAAAATAAATCTCCTTCAAACGTAAAATATTTTAAAAATAAAATCACGGTTTTTTTCTCTTGATAAAAAAGGGCAAAACAGTCTTTAAAGTCTGGGAGCGCGGGTCACACTCATTCATAACCCTCGTCGCTTAATTTTAAACGAAGTCCGGTGCTGCCATCTTAAATTCCAACTTCAACTTAAGATGAACAGGATAATTTGTACGGCGACATCATAACTGCGTCGAATGGTGACGTGGGTATTAAATTTGAACGTTATAGAACTGCCAAGGATTTGGCAAAACATTGATTTGACTTGACAAACGAGCGGTGTCAGTTTGTATCTACCCCCAAACGCTTCTTACTTACTGATCAACCTGATCAGTTGTAATTTCTTACAAGATTCACAAACCTGGAAACGATAAAGTATTACAATATTTACAATGTCCTTTCAATGAACAAAAAGTTTCGACAAATTTCCGAGTAGAATGCATTTTTACATTTTTACTAAACAGGTACTTCTGTTGAGAAAGGCGAACCTAGTTACTGCTAAAAAAATGTATAAAGTAGGTACTCACTATGTAGCCGCATTGTTTAAGCTTTTTTTACTAAAATCATGGGTGTAGGTAGGTTACGAGGACAGGAAATAAAAAAATAAATTGCCTACGAAAGATTGCTCGAAAAGTTCTTGTCAAGCCGATGATCTGTGATTGATAGGTTAGCAAGCTTGGAAATACTTACATTGAAGCGGGTACTCAGTACTCACCTACATCAACTTGTTTCAATTTGGAAATGATTATTGGAAATGCTAAAGGTATTTACTTGAAAATGGTACATTCCCCAGACATATCCTACTTATTACCCACCCTCAAAAGTCCCTCGCGAAATAAAAGCTTCACGCCAAATGCTCGTCACCTCTTTCTTCTGCATACCAAACTTCAAACAAAAAGAGGTGTATCTCCAAATAGCTTGCTTAAAATTCCGAATTAAAAATAATTGCCCGTCAAATTGTTTGGATTTTTATACTTTCTTAAATAAGCGTTCACCTGACTGAATAAGCAATCAACTACCACTTGCACAAACATCAATATTTAATTATAGGTCCACGTGTGAAATTTGATGCTTGGATGTTGGATGTGATTCGCTTTGAACCTTCGCCTGGCCGGCTTTCTGACACAATTCTTTGATAAATGGCTTTTCACTAAAACATAGACAGTCTTGTTAGTACATACAATTCGTCGAATAAATTTGATTTTGATTGCGAATCCAGTATCCGAAATCGGAATTAGTTTGGCTACAGAAAAGCTGCCAGAAGAGAAAAGAGAAAATATAAACAGAAATGTCATCGGTAAACGAGCGCAGTCAGTATCAGTATCAGTATCATCATTCATCATCATGTCGTCAAAAGTTTAAGAAGCGAATTATTTGAGCTAAGAGAAAAAAAAGCTTCTTGTGTCATAATGGTGAACAGTGTTGCCAGAGGTTTCAATTTTGTGAGAATAATGCTAACACATTTTGTTGTCTTCATTTAACACAACCAACTAGGGTTGCAACTTGCAATTTTCCGTGTTTTTTACTAATCTCCCGGTCTCCTGAAAATTTAATTAAATCTCTCGAATTTCCACTATTTCATTTAAAAACCAAATTACGAATATTTAAGAAAAAGTTTTATGACGAAGAAAGGAAATCAGCGTCTAACTATACAATGGATTTGGCAGTAGGTACTGTCAAACTAAACTGCGCCATTGACATTTCTTCAAGTACTCCTTATTATTATCATTATTATTGAATTAATTTGTTGTTTAAATAAAGTATTTATGGACAGACAATACAATAGAAAAATATTTGTTTGCTCGAAGGAGAATAGTGGCTTTCATTTTAGTTTAAAAAAAATGTTGTATTTTTTTTGTTAATTCAATGTTTTTGTTATTATTATTTTGAAGAAAAAAAATGAAATACATATTTCTATAAACTATGAAGAAATGGGGTTTTTCTGAGTCTCCCAATAGGTATTTTTTTTAAACCTCCCGATTTGTTGAGAAACATTTTTGGCAACCCTAGTAATCACCCGTCGCATAATCTTCTTTTTTTTTTTGCTGTCCGCCTGATGAGACGTCACAATTATTGAAGTATCAATGATTAACCAATTGAAAAACAAGAGCAGAGGGATAATTTTCAGTTTAGCCATATTTTTCTATCAACGTTTCAAGATAATTCGACTATCGGTTCGCATATGAGTTATGCAAAAGAGGTCATTTTCAAAAAGCCCCTCTTAGAGACGGCCTTCATATAAATGGTGCAATATAACCTCAAAGTTTAATAACTATAATTGACGCTTTGGCCCGTGCATTGTCTGTTAGTGGCGGAACTGTTTTCAAAGATTTAGCCGACTGGTAGATTGACCGTAATTCAGTGATTATTGATTCGATCCAGAAGGCCATTGGGAATTTTAGCATAGGTGCGCTTTATTTGGTGAGAGTTTCGGATAAGACTTTCTACAGTCTGAAGGAGTCGAAAGTGCTAACACACTTAAATGCAGTTATCGTTAGATTAGTCTGGACTAGACGTACCCTGAATGCAAAAACGAAATTTGTCACTTTTTCTTCAACCACATAACTGCGACCTGTCAACTTAGTACTCAGTAGTCAGTACTCTGTTACGAATTTTTTGACTACTCCTCCATAAACGTCAAGTGGAAAAGGCTGTTCATGTGACCGAGTTAGGTCAATCAAAACCGAAATACATCAAGTTACCCAGCTATCAGACTTACTCAACTATATACTTGAACGTCCCCAATGGTGTCAGAAGAGCTATGTAAATCCTGTCGAACTATAAAAGTTGACTTTAAAGTCGATTTTTAGGTATTTTGTTTTCCACCAGGGGGCATGGAAATCAAAACCATAAATAAAATAAAAATGTAATGGTCAAACATCTTCTGGACTTTTGTATTTCTTATGAGCTTGAGCATGTTTACAATTTTGACCAACTGCGAAAGGTTTTACATGTTTTTTTTTTTTTTTTGATTCATATTATAGACAGTAATAGATTGGAATAGTTGCCGAATTTCTTTGAGCAATATATGTTTAGAGCAGGGTTGTTAACCTTTTACTGATGGGGGACCATTTGACAAAATTTCTGTCTTGAAGTTGACCATTAGCTGTTTAGATTAAATGTAAAAGTAAATGAATAAAAGGTTGTTCTATCTTTAAAAAAAAAAAACACTCATACAATTGTTCAAAGCAGACTTCAGTATTTTTTTTTTTTTTTTTTTTTGTTAACGACAATTTTCCATCAGGCCTGTTTTTTGAGCTTCGAACTCAACAAAGCAAAGTAAAGCAGGATTTTCAGCACACAATTACAACAACTACGATATACTTAACACTTTTCGAAGACTCATACTAGTACTAGGTATTCATTCCCAGCAAGAGCAACTTGTGAGTAAATAAATGTTCACATCTGAACACCAGGGGGAGAACATGTTATTGCCACCCTTGAATAATATGGACCTGTTCGTACAGTGTCTCCATTTACAGTACATAATACGCTTTGGTTGTGATTGGCATTAATGCATAAAAATGTGCATAAGTAAATTAAATTTCAAAATAACAACTAAACAATAAAAAATACAAAATAACTTTTTTTATTTAAGCTGCAATATTGTTCAAAACAAATTTACGTTATTAATACTTTGTAATCATTAAATACTCATTTCTTTATCTTTGAGATTAATTTCGTGTACCAGTACATCCTCCAATTTTATATTCCCCGTTGTTTTTTTAGCCAAAGAATATGAGGAAGGATGAATATCCTATTAATATAAAAAAAGTGTTTTTCTCTGCTGTGAAAAAGGCACTTTTATAGCAGTGCTTACCCATTCCTCACCATAATTATCTACATACGTCTTAAAGTCGTAATAATCACAAGAAATGTATTAAATTTAGCTTTTGATTTTTATTTAGGTTTTTTTTTTGTGACCGACAAGGCTCATGCGAAATTTTCTTTTGCTCATTTAGATTTACAGAACTTAAAAGTGTTTTGCGGTTTAAATAAAACACAACAAATATTTAAGTCATTATCAATAATTTGTTTGAAAAGGGTTCGATTTGAATTCAATTTAAACTTTATAATTCAGTAATAGTAAAGGTAACTTATTTTACAATTCAAAATAATTCATTATTTACGCCAGCAGCAAGAGTGGGGTGGTTGGTACGCACACGTTGAGATGCAAAGACGATAGAGGGTTGACCGAGGAGGACAACGACAGAAGGAACGCTGACAGCCGTAAACTTCAATAGACTCCATTTAGATCTTTGGGTGCGTTCCCAAAGTTCCGACTTGTAGACACAACAATCAACATGGCTTACATTTTACAGGTATCATCTGTTTTAAATTGATACAGTCTAGAAAGAGAAATCTTTCCATAGAATTTCTACAAACTTTTAAAAAAATTAATCGTTAAAAATTTGCCGCAAATATATTGCTAATATATGAATATCCCCGCGGTTTGCTTTTGATTCATGTGATATGATTGGTTGTGGTGTACATATAAAAGATGTTAAGAAGTGACAAAAAGGACTGACTGCCAACATTCCAGCAAAACCAGTTCCCTGAACAGCAACTGTCAACCGTTTATTTGCACATTTTCTTACTTAACTTTGCTTTGCTGAGATGAAAGCTCAAAAAACCCACCTATTATAGAAATAAGTATAGGATTTGAGGTATAACTCGATAACTGATGACCCGATTCGTTTTTTACTTTGATTCCGAAAAATCGATTTATTCGATTTATGCACATTTTTTTCTCATCCTAAGACAATTACTGACCACGGGTAAAGTCAGTTTATTTTATATTTCTCGAATGGCTTCATACCACTTCGTGTAGGTACTCCCAGGGTGTTCCACCAGCGGCCCGCGGACCACCGGTGAAGTACCACTGATTTAGAGTGATGTCTGTTGCAGAATAAAGAAAGTCGCAAGCATTCAGGTATTGCCACGAATAAACCGACAAATTGGAAAGAATACTGCATATTTTGCCACCCTCTACTACGTTGCTTCAGTCCTTCCAATTCCAATGAATGACAGTAGCATATTAACAATTTAACATTCATCGTGAGCAGCAGCAACAGAATATAGAACTACGAAAACCAGAGCAAGACCAACCCAGTCAACTAAACACAAAGCTTTTAAAGATTGAGTTCAACACAAATAGAAATATACAACGCCACTGACACTAACGCTCTCTTAAATTAGCTGCCTACGGTTTTACAAAAACCATTCATCTTCTTAATTCCAGTTAATGTATCCTACACACAGTGTTGCCAGATAAAATTTTACAAAATCTGCATTTTCTGCTTAATAAATCGTCAAAAAATCGTCATTGTCATAAAAGCAATAAATTGCAATAGTAATTATAATAATGATAAAAACGATATTTTTTCAAGCTTTCTTTATTTGCCAATGAAAAATAGAAGCTTGAATAAATTATTGTTTTGCAAAAGTTATTGCCAAAAAAAAAATTCACGAGACCAAGTTTAAACACCGTACAGCAGTCAAAAACTATTTATAAACAATCCACAGAATAAAATAAAGAAGATACTTGAATTGTGCCAAAATGCTGGCTATTCGAACAACATAAAAAACCAATACACTGATGACTTATAGCCAACTTATAGAGCCTACATTCCATACACTAGCACTAGTCATAGTGTGCTTTCATGTTTCATGTAGGAATTAGGAAGTGTTCTTGAAATGTGAAATTGGGAATGGGAGATGGGAGGATGAGAGTTGCTATTAGGTGGAAAATTTTGAGGGTAACATGAGTTAGTGAAAAATCGTCAAATCGTAGTTGGGCATTTGCTTGAGACCTGAAAATCGTCATTTGGCAGGCCAAAATCGTCTAATCGTCATTGAGGCTGAAAATCGGCAAAATGACGATAAATCGTCAGATATGGCATCGCTGCCTACACAAGAATGAATGTATTTTAAAAAAGCCAAGCAAATAATTTCATGGAAAAAAGCTCTCGGAATAGTCAAGCGAGAAAACAAACAAAAATATACGACATCTGCTGCGAACTTGTGGAACTGGATTCTTGTGCGGAGAGCTTTTATTTTCGTTTTCGCTTTGCGAATCTAGTTATCGCTAGATGGAGTTCATTTGTAAAGAAAATAAAAAGGGGATGTTAAGATATGAGTAACGAAATGATGAGACGACGAAACACGAAAAGAGAATGTTGTACATCAAAATTGCTGTCAAATGGCGAAAATGGGTGTCATTTCATTTATTTATTTATCTTGTAATGCGTAGGTATACACTTTAGGATATTCCCGCGCAGTGGTAAGGGAAAAATACCGCGGGGGAATCAACTGACTATACCTGTCTGAGGAAGACGTAACTAATTTCTCGCACAGACTGAGAGGTTGTTGTGTTTGAAAGAAGGGTTAAGGGGCGGAAATGAATAAAGCTTTCGAACGTCATGTTAAGAAGTCGCCTAGAGAATTGTGATATCCTATCGTACCTTCTTAGTCCAAGGACATACCGAACGGTGTTGTTGAAAGCAACCTGAAGTTTCTTTTACTAACGAAGCTGCACTTAGCAAACACAAACACACCCATATGTTTAGGTTGGTATGATCAGAAAGGGTGAACGCTTTAGTTGCCCATAAAGTTCGAAGAAAAGAGTAGGTCTTACCGGTCGCAGCATTTATGTGGTCATTCCATGTCAGTTTACGACTTAAGACCATTTCAAGATTTTTGGCCTCTTCAACATATAAATAATACAATAGGAGAATTATCTAAAATTATGCAGGGAAAGTCCGATAAGTCCAAAGAATTTCTTGATATTACCAGGCACTTTGATTTCGCAGACTTTAACAGGAGACCATTCGTTCCAGACCAACTTGCAATGTTTTTAAGATCCTCATTAATACAGACAGAACCGTGCTCAATAAGATCGGGGTCAGAACTCAAGTACAGCTGCACATAATCAGCATACATCTGAGCCTTACTATGGTTGATGATTGATGGCAGATCATTGACGTACAACGAGAATAACAGCGAACCCAAAATGGAACCCTGTGGGACACCATTTAGGGTCGAAATGACATCCAATTGAACATCACCAACTTTAACAATTTGTTTTCTACCTGAAAGAAAAGAAGCATGTAGTTCGGCTGCACCTTGTGAAAAATAAAACAGTGGACGGAGCTTATCACATCAAGTTTTATGAACCACAGTGTCAAAAGCCTTAGAAAAGTCTAGGCTGCAGAGGACCACAGTTTGGAAGCGATGTTCAGGCGTCAGTCTATTCATTCGCGGGAGACGAAAGTCCATTGAATACATATTTGTGACCCATACATTTGTCCAAAACGTTTTGCTGGTGGTCAAAACATTCACAGACACATCCAAAGATCAACCTTTTTCCAGATATCACCCCATCAGTATTAAAAATACATGTACAACAAATATTTCATGCAACTACAGATGAAGGGCGTTTGTAAGCCTTTCTTTTTCTTCGGCCATTGTTTTCGAGTCTTTTTTTGGACATTTTAGCTGCGTCTTTAGTTTTCTTGTGGAACATATTTTAGGAGTTTTTCGGAGGCTTTTCAGTACACTTTCGCTTGTTGACTAAAAGATTTTGAAAAGTTCCGCTGGCAGCTATCCAAAAACCTTTAATTTCAAAACTAGTTCCTGAACGGTTAAACAATTCAAAAAAATTCATTTATAAATTACTTCTCCTTGTACCTACATTCCAAAGGTGTTTCATTTTTTAATATACCCACAACAATATAAAAACTTAGTAGAGAACTTTTAAAAACTGCACGGTGCTGGATCCTGAAACTATTCATCGTAGGACTATTTGAAGCGGCTCTGCTGCATTTCTTAAATTTTACCTGCTCAAAAAGGGGATGGTAGTAGGTCATAAAGAAATGAATACTTTTAATAATTGTTAGCCCTTCTTCGTCCAAAGGGCAGAGGGGTGAACCTCAAACTTCAATGATCTTACGATTAGCAGTTCAACCCGTGCGCTTGTCTGGCAATTACGGAACTGTTCTAGATAAGAAGATTTCTACTGGATGTTTTGGCTCAGCATTTGAAAAGTCTTTTGCTGACTTGGTCCTCCTTGAGCCCCATACATCAATCGATATATAGGTGTTTAGCGGTCTGTAAAGAAGCTGAAATGAACCTCTGTTTAATGCGATCGACGAGTCGACGAGTCACGTCGAAAACAGATGAAGATGTTTAAGTCACATAAGGGGTTATTATGGCAAAAAATAGATGGAGTAGTGATCAGTTTTTCTGTAGGTTTATTTGAAGGCGATATCTCCCTTTCTGTCCTAGTGGCGATTGATGCTGATAATTCAGAGCCCAGTGGCGAAAAATCGACACCTGTGGACGACTTTGGACGTTTGAAAATAGTGGCGATGACAAAAAAATGCATTCAAATTCTAACACCCTTCATCACATTGATGGTAGATGGCGTTGAAACAAATTGTGCATCGAGTTCTTCAAATGTCAAAACTAAAAACCATCGGACTGGTGTATTTTCCATTCGCAAATATAAATTCGATAAACCCATAAAAAACTATTCCCTTCGTTTGGGAGTGAATGCGAGAGACTCAATAAACTCAAAGCAATTTCTGTCAACATACGGACAAATGTCACATTGAATTTCTAATATGAGGCTCCAACTGAACAAATCTACAAACTACAAATCAGCCCGCACTATCGATTTTATCAACAATCTATGTGTACAATGTACATACGGTTTACGGTTGCCTTGTGGTCCTTCCTACATAGCATAGCATAGCTCTTTACATTGTTTTAATTGTATTTTCGCCCATCAGGCATGCAGCAACACAAACCGCAACTGACAGTTTTCCTTTAATGTGTATTTGCAAATTGCCAACGCCTCACCAGAAATTATATCAGACACACGAACCTTTGTATCATGGACCCACATGGATTTTCCAACTTGTCAAACTTAATACGAATTGACAGATGTACTGACGTGGCAGAAACAAGAACAGAAAGTGGTACGATGTATATAATAAATATATAACTGTTCAAACAAACGAATGTTTTACTCTAGTGAACAATTTATTTTAGCATCAACTGACTTTGGCAAAAACAATCTGTCTTAATAACAGTCACGTGTTTTGGAGTTGATTTCCTGTCACGTTCAAAATTATGCCAAGCATTATAGCCTAGAAGGTTGAAATTTGTAACAAGCTGAAAATGACGGAAGAAGGTGGTTGAATATTTGTTGGGCTCTTAATCGTACCTATAACCATAGGAAGACCTTGAGAAGGCGCGAAAACGCTTTCTACAAAAGAATCGACTCAAGATTGCCAAAAAGTATGCAACGTTATATATTGTTATTTGTGTTTTTAGCTAGTGCACACACCACGCTCCATATTTGTTGAAACAGGTCTGAGTCGCTAGCATGAATTGTAGAAGACAAAGGAGACAACTTAGCAAAGCCAGCTGATTGTGGCAGTCTTTCTCATTTTTAAGGTTCCGTACCCAAAGGAAAAACAAAAAAAACGAACCTTATTAGCAGCGTTGCCATTTGCCCTCCTTTAGACACTCAAGACCCTTGGCGCCCACTTTTTGAAAAATTATCAATATGGCCCCTTTTTCAGTTTACGTAAGATTTTACTATTTTTTGAACAAAAAAGGTGAACGAAAAGTCTTCGAGCCTAACCCCGGGGAACAATGCATCAGAGGAAGACCTAGCTTAAGGTAGTGCACACAAGTTGAAGGGGATCTCAGGATGTTAGGAAAGTACAGGGTTAACTGGAGAGGCTTCATAGTTCTGTCCTATGTTAACCCTGAAATGTAAGGCTGCCTAAACAACTAAATAAAACATCAAAGGTATCGTGGTTAAAGCGCTGTGTCGTAGTTCCGTAGCTATACAGCCTTCCGGCTACCATGAGTAGGTTGCGCAGTTTAAAATTCAAGAGATTTTGCCAAAGTGAGCTCCACATAAACCTCGTTAAAGCGTCTGCACTTTCGCTCACAACTTTACCCACTAATCAAGACAACAAATTCCAAATAAATTGTACCAATATTTCTGAACTGAACTCACCCATTTTTCCATTTGGACTGTACGGGTCGTAGCTTCCGGTTGACATTGGTGATGCATATCCATTTGACATATTCGTATTATAATTATGACTTTGTGAGCCTGGCGAAGGGCTCAGAGGTGGTGCCGAACTGGGTACACTACTGGGACTGGGCGATGAAATCCAATCGTCGGGTCTGTAAACCAAGCAACTGCATTAGACACGAGGCCTCGCTAAAAGGAGAATCTCCAAATCAAGGACTTACCCATCGAGTCGTACCCTCTTCGTTGGCACGAACACCAGATGACCGTTTGTTGAATTTGCACTTGTTGAGGCCGATGAACTGTTATTAAGGGCGCCGCCAGCATTCAGGACCACACTACCATTCCCAGCGACGCCCACTGTTCCGCCGCCAATACTGACGACATTTATGCCCGGCGGCGGACCGCCGGATATTGCTGGCAGGACCACATCATGCATCGGTTCCGATTTGATGGCAGTGAGAATTTTCAAATCGTCCCCGTTTGCACTGAGTCCACCGTTGCCATTGATTCCTCCTACACTAACGCTACCACCTCCTCCACCACCGCCGCCACCGCCGCCACCTCCACTGTCACCGCTGAGGAGATGCTGTCCACCACCGGCTTGCTGAATGATAAGATGCTGACTATTGGCAGGTGAGAGCTGTTGCGAAGCATGCGGATGCGAATGCGGATGAGTATGTGTTTGAGCTTGTTGCTGATGCTGCTGTTGCTGTTGCGGCTGTGATTGCGACGGATGCTGAACATTCAGGCGGTACATCATGGATGACAGGTTCATTTATATCGCTAGGTGAATGTAAATTATTTCCTGTTGGTGGAGACACTTTCGCCGAAGGATCTCCTTTGAGTTGCGTTTTCGAAATCTTTTCTATTTGCTTTGAGTTTTACTTGGTGTGTGCACGCCTCTCTCGACGTCACATTATGAATTCTCAGGACTAGCTGCTTTGCCAAGCCTGCAATGAAAGAGGACGAGAGAAAAAAGGAAACTTTTTATTTGTGTTTTCAAATTGGAACATCAAGAGAATGGGGTCAATCGTCAAGGATTTCAGGTCAACGATTCGTTTACGGAAATAAGTTTTCAAGTAAATCCAATCATCACCCCGTACCACCTCGCACAACCGGAGAGACACATGTGCTGTGCATGTGCACCAGATTCAAACACAAACAGGACTATCTCTCTACCCCTACTTTTATGACCCGACGAATTGCTGAGCTCACAATTGCACTTGCACTTGAGCTAAATTTTAGTGCACATAGGCGGCGGGCGACAACAAACAGAATCATATTGAGGGGAGCGAGTGACATTTGGTGCGCTGCTCTCACAGTAAAACCGAGAGAACAGCAGGAAGTAAGAGAAGGATGTTGGTTCAGGGAGCAAATGAAATTGCTAATTCATTATGGCGGGATGTGTGTGTGTGCAAAAACAGGGCAACTTTTGTTTCCATTGTAGAGCAGTGACATTCCCCCGTCATCATAATTTGGAGCTTTTACAAGTGACAAATAACTGAAAGGGTACTTGGGAGAGCACGTCATTCAATTTGATTTCTGCTATTTGGACACGACTTCAGAAGGTTTGGTCGGACGGGGACGAAAGCATCGGAAGGTGTGTAACCGGCCAGTGAATTCGTGACGGGACAATGGATTTTGAATTAATCTGGCAGACTATTCTGATGAAACGATGCGATTTATCTAGATGCTGTGTTGGGAAAATACTGCCAAACTTGTTGAACTTGTTTTTGACTTTCTCCACTACGTTGTAAGACAAAGATATTGGGCCTTAGCAATAAACATTTTTAGTCTCGACTTTAAATTTACGGAAGCTCACAATTGCGAAATTTGTATGGAAAATATATCCACTGTAAACTACTTAAATTTAGAGTCGAAACTAAAAATGTTTATTGCTAAGGCCCATTGTTTTCGTACAAAATTTCGAACTCGAGATGTGAATCAATTCTGGCATTACGAGAGGAACTCAAAACAGTGGGTCGCTAAATTCTGTCCGTCTATCCGTCTGTCTGTATGTCTTTCCGAGTACTACTTACAGCCTAAAGGGCTGCCCGGATTTCGTTCAAACTTTAAAGTTTGTGGGCTTACAGTTCGGGAAGTTTTCTTTTTTTGCAAGGTCACCTTAATATTAATGGTACTTTCCATACCCAATTTTCATACCAGTTTGATTTGATCGAAAACGGCTCCAACGATTTCAACCAAAATTGATATTTAAGATTAAGTATAGGTGAGGTTAACATGACCGCGTACCCAGTTTTTTTTTTTTTTTGATAAAAAATCAATTAAGGTACCTACTTTTGAAATTTGGACATATCTCGAAAACGGTTCATGCGATTGTGACAAAAATGAATTTCCAATGTAATATTTCCATTTATAACTTAGTTGAAAACTCAATTGTGGTCTATATTATCGTGTAATGTATTTTTGAAAAAACACGTTTTCTAAAAATATGATTTTCTTCAGTTTACCAGAAAACGGAAAGACCATTTTTGACCAAAATGAATACTTGGAGTAAACTTAATATTTTCAAAATGATTGCGTCCTCAACTTTCAATTCGAATCGCTGAAAATGTTTATTTTAAGAGCTGTCCGTGTCCATATCTCGAAAACTCCCTTTTTCGATATCGATAAAACGTTAGAAACCAAGTACTGCTTTCATTTCAAACAGTATTATTAATACTTAACTTTCCGATAAATAGTTAAGCAGTAGGTAGTATTTTTCAAACTGAACATTTCAATATTGGTTACCCAAAAGTCGATCTGTGATCATATATTTTTTTAAAACTCAAAAACGCACATCCATTAAAAATGCAATAACAGCCACAAAAAATGTATTTTTGGCAAATATTACTAACTTGTTATTTTTTGCAACCATATTGAATATGCACCTTAAAATTATTAAAACCACTTGGAGCCTTACACAATCAGAAACTCCAACTTTATTTGCACCCCAACATATGATGTACCTCCATCGGCTTATTCGGTTTATAGCTGCTAGTGCAAATTAAAAACAAATCTCTAAGATCTTACATATCCATGTACAAATATTGGTCAAATGCGAAACCTATACTTCCAATCATAGACACCTTAAGCCAGCGTTACTAATATATTCCAGTCAAAAATAATAGCATGTCCTAGTAGATCAAAAACAGAAGCTCCTACTACGCTTGTCCTTACTTAAAAATTGTGTAAAGTGTACAACTCTCTTACTAGAACATGCGACAATTACCTATGAGAGCTTCGACTTTCAAAAATGTGTATATATATAAAAATGGTGTGAAAAATGTATAGTCATTCATCAATTGAGAACGGCTGGGCCGATTTGGTTCAAATTTTTTTTTTCTGTTGTTCGTAATTACCAGGAGAAGGTTCTTACGAAAGAAAATTTTGGGAAAACCCTCCGGAAATGTTGGTAAATAGGAGAAACCGACAATTGATATTTTGTATGAATTTTATTGTATGTACCTACTTTGAAAAAAATTAATTTTGACACCTAACAAACCAGACTGGGGTCCGCTAGTTTGATATAATACTGCCATGTCAGACGAATAACCCAAACGTTCTTTTTATTCAACACTACTCGTATATTTCAGGAACAGTTTCTTTCATCTAACATTGCTTCTAAGATCTTTACCTACCTATTTATTAAAATAAGAAAACAACCAACAAAACTTTTGATCGACGTGAAAGTTTCGTTCGACCCAGTCATGCACTTTTTTTCTATTAAATAGGTTGATTTCTTTGGAGCGAGCCGTTCAGCTTAATTTACTAACAATACCGCGCTTTAATTTACAGTCTCATATTTTTTCCAAAAGTCTTGTTTCAAAACAATTAGAACTCAACTTTTTCAGCGTAAGGAGTTAGAGCTCTTGATGTAAACAGGTTAAGAAGAAGCAATTGCGTGCGAGGACGTTGAAACACCCATTGACATCGAATGCACAAAGAGATAAATGCAGTCAGTATGGGTTGAACACAACTCTAGGATGTTTTTTTTTTTTTTTTTTTGGGAAGAATGCAAGCTGCCTTGACGCTTGAGTTGAGAAGCATTATCAGACGTGCAACAGACATTGGTGCAGTGGAAATTACATTGAGAAAATACTGAACATATGTTTCCTACATTCCTCTTAACCACCAGAATACCGTGAATTTCCACACCACTTGATTTAATATCGCCTGGAGTACTGAGAAGAACTCGTGGGCGAACTCGAAGCGAAGGAAATGCGAATTGCCTTGTTCGCTGGGAAACACAAATTCTAGCGACAAAACCATTCAAATAAAAATATTTTGAGCGTGTCAGAAGACTCCGGTATTTGCGTATCATCTGCGCAGGAAGTCTGTCCCCCGGAAGGATACATGAAGAGAGAAATTGTCTTGAACAACATGAAGAATAGCTCTATTCCCAGCAGAATTTAGCTAGCTTATACAAGATTAAGATCAAAGAGTCGATCGGCAAAGGCATAGTCTCGAAAAGTTTTGATTGACCGCGATTGAACACCAACAGAATATTTCTTTAATGCCGGCTTATGCTGACGTACCAACGACAATTAATGCCTTCGCAGTCAAACCTGTGACCACTGTACTTTTTATATTAAGCCTAAGTGTGGAAAAAGCAAATTAAACTTAAGGGCAGAACCTTCTCCCTGAAGTGCGAGATAAATAAAAAATCTGTCCAACATACAGCCCTAAAAGAAGTGGTCGAAATAATGACCTCTATGTATGAGACGTACGAGTAGGGCTTAAGAAATGCATTAAATTATGCCATAGGAAGTTGCCAAATATCGCTATGGACCTCTTTATGGTGTCTAGCGTTGTATGATACCTGGGGTCACAATTTGTAAGGCGAAAAAGTTGAAAAGTTTTCGTGGACACTAATGAAGTAGCGCGAAAACTTCGGCTTACAAAACGTCGACCTTCACTGTCTCAAACCGATATTTACCTAACCCCACCGCCCATCTAAAAAGCTGAGGCAACAGAACCCAAGGAAATTACAACGAATAAGGAGTTTAGTTCTCCAGCTACTACAATTTCCCGACAAACTGAAACTAAACTTTGACGTCCTCATTTTTGTGATTAAAACCAACTGAACATGTAGGGTTTAAAAGAGCTTAAATTTGGAATAGGTTGCTCTCTAAGTCTCGTAGGAAAGGGTACCTTACGGAGGCTTGAACATAACCTCTGCACCAATCTTCAAAGTGGAACATCTGTCGCCTGTTTTACACCTTCAAATTCTCAGAGCTTGTAAGGAAGTCGAATTTTGGAATGCCTTGACTTCCTTACTTATATGAGGTATTTTTAGTTTGACGTTTTAAGTTTCCTCGACAACCACAGCAGTTTCCTAAAGTTTTGCAAGGTTAAACACAGAATGAGCAACCTCATGCATCAGAATGGGATCATCGTGGTCCGACAGTTTTAGGCACACAAGCTGAGAAAAGGTAGAAAGACCGGAGAGAGAAGTCCATAGGTATAACTTTTACTTTTAGACCCAAAATTTCTTACACAAGCCAGTGTTGAATGACTTTGAACTTTGGAGGTAGTTTTAGCTAATTTAATACATAGGAATCGTCTCATGGTTTTGACTAGGATTGAGCCAATGCGCCACCTGCAGACTTCCAAGACGATGCATCGCTCAGATTCAATCCAATAAACGGAGAAACTGCACAAACAAATTTAAAATCGACACAAAACATTCCAAATTCGAATGACATCATTTCTAGTTCGAAGCAATTTGTCAGCCCTTTAATAGCAACTGTATTTTGAAATACTCCCAGGCGACAGGTGATGTGCACCATTCCAATCATTAGGCTCGAAAGCATCTTTACTGCAAAATCAATACTATGGCAAAGCCTCCTCCACCTAGACGTCTTCTTTCTATCATAAAGCCAACAATCGACCAAAGAGAGCATGTTTTCTATGGACTTTCTGAATGAGCCTACCTCACCCAAGCCTTCGTTCGCTCTCTCGTTGCATAACTATTTCCTTTGCCATTTGTACTACAAAAGGGGAAAAAAAAACCCAAACAAATTAAAAACGTGCACAACAAAAGGCTCGTAACAATTCCGCAATTTACCTCCATCGCCTCCCATCCCCACTCACCCAATTCAGGCATAAAGTGCAATAATGAAGGAAACGAAAGGAAAACATATACACAGCCCCCACCAGCACCCTTAACTGGGTCTACATTTAAGTGTCTGTTGGTGAAAGCTGGCAGGCCTTAACCCCTTTTCCTGTGTGCTTGGGTGGGGAGGGGACGATGATGATAGGATTAGAATATAATAACATTAGACTAACTGTTGTAACGATCGCCATTCAACCCCCAAATCAGAAAGACACTGCATTTGAAAGACTCCGGGGGATGGGCATCGGGCGATTTGCCGGATTACACGTTTCCCGTTTGCAGCACCAGCACGAGAAAAGCTGCTATAACGTGATTATAGAGTGAAAATAGAAACGAACAAAAAAAGAAACAGCTTTAAGCTGATGAGAAAGCAGTTCGACGCCCTCGTTCCATGTTGCTGGCACTATCTCTAGCTCGGCGTTCCTGGTCGATTGACGCGTTCCCTGCTGTGCCCGCTCCGCTCCCATACGGCCACCGGTATAGGGGTAGTGGCTATAGTCAGCGCGCTTCCAAGAGCCTTCAGACAACACACATGCAGCATGCAAAGTTCACCGGAGTATGCACATGTGTGTGCAGTATGCTTGTGCCATTATAGAGGCCATTGCACATGCGAGCTAGTAGAGTGCTTCGTACGATTGCAATAAAAGCAGTTTTTGCATGCCCTCTAGATGATACTCGAGGTAGGCGTACCATCATCCTTGCATGGGGTGGCTCGGGGGTAGAAAAAATGAAAATATTTGAACCAAAAGCCACCCCAAAAAGCAAACAAAACTCTCGCCCTCTCCCCTTCTCGCAGCCAAAGTGCTTGGATTTTAAAATAGCACTCGGCACTCCATAGCGCTGGCTTCGAAATGTCGACGTCGGCGTTGCTGTTAATGTCGTCGTTGTCGTCGTCGTGGTTGTCGGAGCTTTTCGACCGAGCTACGTTGTACAATGCACTTTAGTGCATTAAACTGCTGCATTGACCTAGTTTAACATTGAGGGTCGCAATCGATGGGTGCGAGGCGGAGGGTGGCTTCGCCCAGCCTACGAGTGTGGTTGTATTTTTCATGAGCGCATGAAGAGCGAAAGACAATAGCACAAATGGGAAAAAAACCGTTTCAATGCACTGTATACCTATATCGTTTTGGAAATATTACGTGAAACGTCTTCTGGAATAAGGAGGCTGATGACAGGAATGTGCCGTTCATTCTGTAGCAAAGGATGTGCGCTATGAATGTGCCGCTCTTACAATATGCTAATTGAAAGTCCTTCATGTAGTCCTATAGTCATTGTTGTTCCGAGGGCTACTTGCTCGGTTTTGAAAAATTGCCGCCA
This sequence comes from Cheilosia vernalis, assembly GCA_949126925.1. Classification (NCBI taxonomy): domain Eukaryota; kingdom Metazoa; phylum Arthropoda; class Insecta; order Diptera; family Syrphidae; genus Cheilosia; species Cheilosia vernalis. Next base: position 15,157,796 of record OX421362.1, read on the forward strand.
TTTTGGATAATAAATACTGTTGGTTTGGGTTGGATAATTTGAAAGAGAGCAGCTGTAAAAAAAATCATTAAATGTAGTTGCACTATTGAAAAATGGCAACAATTTCATAAAAAATATTTTGAGCAAACTATCGGCTTTAAAATAAAAATATGAAGGGAGTGGGAATTTTATTTTTTTGTTTATATTGTCAGTTTGGTGGAGGGACAATCATTTGATTTTTACAAATGTCAGTATTAAAATTGTTAAGTACAGTTAATAGACTAAAGTTGTGTGTCCGAAGAAAAGTGGGCGTGGTCAATCACTCTAACAAAACCTAAATTTGTCCTTCAATTTATACAAAAGTTCTGTTGTTTTCGGGATTGTTTGCGAGCTTTGATTCAATGTTTCCTGATGAAGTGGTCCCGGTTCAACCCCCAGAAAAATCATAAACAGCGTTGAAAATGTTTTATTTTTGCTATTCAACGGATGGTACAATTTTGTGGATTTCACTACAGTTCGGGAGCTTCGGTTCAGTGTTCGGTTGTCCAGATGGAATGGTCCCGGTTCAACCCCCAGAAACAGCATAAACATGTTTTGTTCTTCTGACAAACGAAAGTAGGTATCCAATGAAAGCTTCTCAACTCAGTCGTTGGAATACCGCACTTTTTTTGTAAAAATTTCTTTAAAACGAATGGTTGTCTGAAGCTAGACTTGAAGCGGCAGCACGGACATTCGTATAGAAGAAATTCTTTTGTGGAGCTCGAATTCTCTTGTGGAGGTCGTCCATTCGTCATACGTCCGTTGTAAAAAAAAACCTAGAATGCCAATTGAACAACAACTTTGGAACCAATAAACCTATAGTCAACCTTACGACAAATTTCACAGATTCACGTCTTGACCAGAACCATCTACGTGTAAGAGGGTTCATTGTATATATCTTCAAACCCAACTGGTCCACGATTTTTTTAAGGGTCAACAAAGTCGTCTAAGCCCACATGTCTCAACGTATTTTTTTGGAAAATTTAACCTTACTGGCACCAAATTCATAAAGCTTCTTTAAATTTAGACACAATTTGGGTTTTAGCAACATAATTGGCATTATAATATTTTTCTGTCCCTGAAGTTCATTGCCACAGAAGGAAAGCAAGAAAGCAACATCGGCCCCGGGGTGGAACCTTGTGGCACCTTTGCCGATTATCTTTGATTTGCATTTTCTGATGCGACGCATTGCAGGCAGGTTTTTTAAATCGGGCAATAGCCCATATTTCCCAAAACCTAATTTACGCAGATCTCCCTCTCTCTCGCTCCATAGATCTGCTTGAATTCTTAGAAAGAAAAAATGGCCAAGAAAAATGTTTCTGAAAATTCCACTTACAGGGATTCGATTGTTTTTCATTTCAGGTATTCATAATCAACCGCGCAAGTGATGAAAAGCCAGGCCACCAATTGCCATCATTCATTCCGTTCACTTGTTTACCATCCACCCACAAGATCCAACTTGTTAAAAACATTCGACCGCCCCAACTGCTTTCACTTCACTAGCTAAGTAGGTAATTTAATACAATACGCCCAATACTCACACCGAATATAATTATTACAATTAAGAAGAAATGGTAATTAGTTTCCCAAAGTAATCTCTCGCATTCAAGCTTTGGCATTTGATGTATTTAATTTCTCTAAAATGAAAATATCACACCGAGCTACCGAAATTCGGCGAAGTGAAGCAAAGTGGCAGAGGCTTTAAATTCATTGAGAGGGAACTTCTATAAGGTTGTAAAGCTATTCAAATTTACCCATCACTTGGGTACTGTTTTTGAGTTCTTTTTAAAGGGAATTTCTGGTCTAGACGTATTGAAAGGTTTTGTGTACAAGTATGTCTCAGACGGGGAGTTAATTAAATACATTCAAGTGAAATTGTTTACTTTCCAAGGGAAATGTTTTGGATCACCTATAAATAAGTATAGGGTCTTCTTTAGGAGCTCTCCATTCGTGTTGAAATAGTAAAGAACAAGATTTGGAATTGTGTATAGTTTAAAACAATTCTAAGAATTATGAAGGGCGAAAGACTACGGACGCGGTCTCACATCAAACATTATTTTGTAAAGTTTCGAGTTTTGTCCAAAGAAATCATGGTGAAATCACAGGCCCACTCTTATCTTATATATAAATGGGCGAGTTAAGAACCACTGTCACTGCCTTAAACACAACATATTCGCTTGATTTTTTTTTGGGAAGAGTGTGGAGAGATGCAATGCTGTGTGTAATCTGGTTTTCAATATTTTGCCAGGTTACTAAAATGGTGGAATTTCCACTCCCGTGCGAACTCTAGATTATTTTATTAGTTAGGTATATGCCAAATTTGTTCCATGTTTCACATGGTTTTAAAATATACCCTCCGTGCAATGAACGGAATAGTTTTGATAGATTGAATGTATATCTCCAAAACTACGTTTTGTGGTGAACTAAAATCTACTTGTCCCTTAACGTTTGTAAATGTTCCGTCATTTCTTTTTCCCGTCGTACATGGCCTTTCATTCTAGCTTTTTCCTTTTTCAACCTATTGGACTCGAGTCTCTTGAGGTTGCGAGAAAGATGTCAAGAGTTGTCTATCTCCACAGAATACTTATTGGGGAGATTTACTGTCCTGATATTTTAAGCCTCGTAAGTCTTAATGTTCCATCAATAAATTTGCGTAATAATCGATTCTTTTATATTCCTCGGTCTCGTTCTAATTAGGGTAGATCCTTCCCTTCAAATTGTTAAATGTTATTGAATAATAATGATTGTGCGTCTTTAATTGGCATTAATATGACAAAGCGTTGCCACTTCCAAAAAAGAGGAGCGCAGTAGATTTTATTGAATAAAATTCAGTAGATTGGATTTTCCGCAGTAGATTTTTTACTATAGGTACAACTAATAAATATCAATTGCTTAAAGCTATGTTAATAATCACTGGAATGTTTTTTTATAAGCGAGTCGAGTTTTATATGTAAAAACATAGTAGGGTTAACCTAGGCCCACGTCAAACTAACCTAATGGCGCGGGCTGTCATCCAAAGTTTGCGGGGAAAATCGGGTAGGTAAACGGAAGTTGACCGTGTAGTTTGGATATTCTTTGGTTTAAAATTGGTGGCAGAGATTTATTTTTTGCCAGAAGTGCAGTACCACCACTGATGACAATACCATTAATCACATCCATTTTGTTTAACTATTTTCAGTTGCAATTGCTTTGCTCTAGTTCAATTAGTTTTGTAATCGATTTTTTATTTAACTTTTCTCCAATCTTTGTTTCTTATTTAATTTTTATTATGCTACTAATTTCAAATTACCCGTGTCTAAAAAAGGCCTGTACTTTGTTGACAAACAAAAAAATAAAGCCCAGCTGAAATGTGGATTATTATTTTATTAATTCGTTCGTCTTCAAATGAATTGGAATTAAGGCGTTTAAAAAACTACTTCGAATAAAGAAAAGGCTTTATAGCCTTTTCGCACCCAACCAAAAACCGGGTTTTCGCGAAAACTTAAAATCATTTTCGACAATTAATTGATGGGAGAATACCTATTATTTTTAAATGCACTAAATTTATTTTGTTTGTCAATTAATGCGATCGAAATTTGTAACCAAAAAAGTTTGCGCCGAAGTTTAACGACTAGTGTCTCACAGCTGATTGAAACGTCAAACGAAAACTAGTTGGTGGTCGCTGTGAATGCATCGATGAGTTCTCGGCTCTGTGTGAAAAGCCTATTATGCAGAGCAACGAAAAGTAGTGCCTTTCGTCACCGTACCGACATTCGCGTTGACCGGTTCTTAAGAAGGTGATTCTGCCACGGTCTATAATAATACAGCGCGAATGGACGACATCGCCTCGTCCCTCTGAATCCTAAAATCTATCCCGTAGAAACAACCAACATACAACCAACCATAAACTGATAACATCCTTGGAAAAAGCGGACTTACTACGGAGGTATGCTTGCTTTTGGTTTGAAATTCCATAAATGCTAATAAAACAGAACCAATTTAAATAATAAATTTTACCAATCAAGTAAACACGGCTGGCAACACTCACAGCAAGTTATATGTCCATCTGAATCAGCTACGGTGTGTATAGTGTATATACCTAGGCCAACCCAGCAGCAGACAGATATAAATACGACACTCAAGTCTCTCTCCCTGTTCTCCATCCATCGACTTTCGCTGGTGATGTTCATGCCTTCTGCTCTGCCCCTTCGTGAACACATATGTATGTATATATACGTACACTGACGTGACCTGACCTATTCAATTTCGTTGGAAGTAAACAAGGACTATGCGTCGTCTGTAGCCAAGTATTAGTTCATCAAACGATCCCAACAATACCAAAACCACCCTCTCAAACCGACCCTCCCTATAATTGTGTACACATTACCATGGACTGTTTTTTTCTCTTTTCGTCTGTGATGTTTTTTTTTGTTTTTATTCCTTTCTTTGGCCATTCTGGTGTCGTTATAGTTGCGGACTTTTCTTGCGGGGGCACGAGTATGGGAGGCTTGAGGGACTCATATGCTATCGTCCTTTTGGATGGATTTTTATTTTTTTTTTGTATTTTTTTGCTTTGTTATTGATGGCCTATTGTGTGTGTTGTTTAAAGGCTTTTCTGCAGCCATTGCTATTTTTGGTGGCGTATATGTTGGAACTTTGGATAGAATTATCAAAAAAGGGAATGAAAGGGTTCGTGTGGGAGTGCTATGTTGGTTAGTGGGGACATGGCAGACGTTTGTATAGGTATATGTTTTTGTTTTTAATTGTTGAAGGGTATTCTCTGTGAGAAGGATAGGTTATGATTGTTTTTTTTAATACTTTAAGGGTCCATCAGTTAAGCTTTAACGCATTTGCCGTGGATGAGTTAAGATAGGCTGTAAAGTAATAGATATAGGTACCTATACCTGTAAGTGGTAAGATGTCTGATGAAGTAATATGTATATTCGTATACTGTCCTTTGAATTTCTCTGGTCATCAGGGATATGTTGATAGTTATATATCCGTCCTTAAACTTGTAGATAAGAACGAGGTTTTCAATGAAGAATACTTTGGGCCGGCATGGAAGTTTGCATCGCGAGACAAAAAACAACAGAAAAGCACGTTGCGGTAACTGAAATATCGACCTAAGCCCTTATCGAGTTTTTTGTGCTTAAGGAATAGGCATGTGAGCAACTGCAAACGCAAAATACATAGCTCTACATAACAACATTCAGGGGCGAACGAACGCTGCTTTCCCAATTCATGAGAAGAGGGACAAAAAGGACTGCATGTAGGAACTGTTACAGTATGTGTATGTGTTACTTGTAGTCTATATATTTCTATGATTATACAATCACCTATGTACACTTTGCATTCACCGAATAAAGCAGTTCTCGCCTAGTTTTCAATAAAGTAACAGGAACCTCATGTAATGAGGTGTTTCTGCGAGTCACAAAGTCACAACACCCAAATTGCGTTGCGTTAAAGCAAACATGACATTCAAAACCGAAAATAAACTATATATTGAGCTTCGGTCTTCTCTGGTCTTCCGCTGACAATTTCTTTAGAAAAATTACTGTCGAATTGGATTCAAAATCTTTCTGGTAATTTTTGAACCTTTATTGTGAAAGTCTAATGGATTACTTGGGCAAATGTTTTATAAAAAATTATGCAAAAATTATACATCCTTTTAAATTAAACAATCTGTTGATTTATTTGCAACATTTTCTGAAACCGCGCATTCGCCATCCGTTGCTTAAAGTTTACCGAGTCAAATAGACTACTAAATATTGACGTTGGTTCTTGAGATTCAAAATGTTAAATCAGCTATTCGCAATGTCAAAGGCAATTCTAAGCCCGATGCCGACCTTATTCCAACTATTGTTTTAAAAAACCGTTGCAATTCCATAAGCAATTCTATATGCATACTGAAAATATTTACACAATCAGGAGTATTTCTCGATGGGTGGAAGGTTTCCCTTTTGGGCCAAATATTTAAGTCTGGTTTTAGAAATTATATCGCTAACTATAGAGGTGTTTGTAACCTTTCTGCCCCATTCCAAAGCTTTTTGAGTGCATTGTTAAGAACAAAGGAGGGTTTCACATTGAATCATACATATCAGAGTTTCAACATGGGTTTGGGTCCGTGTCTTGATTTGAAAATAGAGAAGAAAATTTTAAAAGAAAGTCAAAAGTACAAGTTTGCCTATCTCCCGCACGAAAAAAAAGAACTTATTTTCACTGGTCCACCTCTCGCGAAAGTCTAACAACAAAAGAGATAACTTCTGAAAAAGCCGTTTGGACTCGACATAAAATTGTAGATCCCTTGTATTCGTCGCAAGAATCGAAAAAAAAACTCTCACAAAACGAACAGTTGTAAGAAGCTAGGCCTAGGGTTCATGCGGACCCGTTGCGCCAACTATTTATTTATTTTTTTAGGGTTGCTTTCACTTCCACTTCAAAAACCCATCAGAAATATCTTCACTGTGAACGTATCAGTGTACTCGCAAAACCACTTGCCTTTGTAACTTGGAATTCATATATGTCAATTTGCAGGTCGCATAGCCTTCGTTAACCTTCGTTAACCTTCGTATACAGCTTCCATTAACTCTACCCACAACATCAGTGGTATAAAGCGATTGCTTCTAAATTTAGATTTTGAATAGAGACCCAACCACAGTACATGACAATTTTCAGCTAGACTGGATTTGGGACTAAACGAATCGTTGGCCGTAATAAATTACACACCACGGCAGAGTCGGAGGTGTTGACAGAGCGCCCCCTCCCATGCAAAACCACAAAAATGCCTCCCATAAAAAAACTAAGACGACCTTCAGAGCAACACCACAGCTAGAGAGCCACACAACAGAGTTGTTTCGATTGGCATCTGGAATTTATGTCATTGCATTGTTCGCGATATTAAAAATGCAATTTTAGGTCAATTCCATATTACGTTGCGTTGGCCACCCCCATACGAATCGCAACGAGAGAGACAGAGGCAGTGACTAAGAATTCACTTATTATGGTATGCACAGTCAGTATCCGACTCCCACTGCCCTTCAAGTATCTAGTTTAGTTGTTTTCTATTTTATACCCAGTCGTAGTGAAGGGGTTTTGTGAGGCCCCGCTGGTGTAGCAACCCTGCCCGCTGTATTTGGTGCACAGCTCCCCCTCTTCGCGAATGATTCAATTGATTTCATCAACATGGACTGTACTCGTCGTGGAAACAGGGTACAGTTCATATTGCACCTGCAGCTCTGTGTATGTAGCAAAGCACACATATACTCTTTGGTGGATAGTCCCTGTCAGGATGTGACTCCTTATCCTGAATTGGTGTTTATTTTATTTTCCTCACCCGGTCAGCGTTGACTCAGCTGTGCGTTTTGCATAGCAAAAGAGAGAATGCAATAAGGAAAGGGACACTACTTCTGCTGCTGCTTGACAGGGTGCCCTTTACAGGTAGTGTTGCCAAATTTCTCATGCTGGTTTTCGGCCAATTATCATATTTTGCAGTATAGGATTAATCAAGGTACCACTTCGTTACGAATCGATTCGCCCCGATTTCTGATGTCCCCTCAAGAGGAGGCTCATTTTTTTCCGGAAATAAAAGAACTTCTATGTATCAAGAAAGGTTCCATGATTATAACAGGGCCTCTTTTAATATTTATTTACACAAGTCACTTCGATCACAATTTTATTTCCCGTCTGCCTTCTATCACTGATTTACTTCGACTGAATCTTCATCTATATGAGTTGAGTGCTTCTCAATTCATGCATAAATGCCCTTCTTATTCCACCGGTAGCCGAAGCACCGTTACATTTTTGTTTCTTTTTGATTCTTTCTTCTTACTGTTACAATATCAAGGGACTAAAAGTCCAGAAGTCTGGCAAGTAACTATAAGTTATTTTTGGGTTTAGATGGCGACAAGATTATGACAGTAGTTGTATTTCTGTATTACAGAACTGGGTAACACTATAGCATCGCAAGCAACAGCGACTCCTCCAGTCCCAAAAAAGCGGACTTAGACGTCTTTAGCAAGGGAGTTGAAAAAAAAAACCTCTAACTGACTGAGAGTTATTGAGAAAATCGCAAGTGTGTTCAAAGAGGTTTTTGACAAAGTCTGTCCAGTGGAAAAAAAACAGAGAACCAGCATAATTTCACCTAAATTTCTGTGATTAAATAACGGATACAATAGAAACTGCGAGAAAAAGGGGAATCCTAACTAGGAAGCTTGCAATTTTAAGGTATCTCAAGGACCCAAAACTGAATCTTGTTCAGACGCACTTTCTTGTTCAGGCTGCACGAGTCAAGTCACGATAAAAAGCCGTCTTCGGATGAGCTTTAAGTTTGTTTTCCACCTTCAAATACCCAGGACTCACTTAATAGCGGATTGAGATGGCTCCAGCTTTAAAACTTATCCGAACTTCTCAGGTAAATTTTGTGTTTCCAGCTTTTAAGTGCTGATTTTGTTACCGGCTTCAAATGACAGCCTTACCATTCTACAGCCATTCTAATTAGGTACCGTAAAAGGTGGTTTTCAACCCATTCTGTTCCAGGTGTCCACCGTGAATTGGTCATATTCCGACTGCTGAGCTGAAGTCTCCCCGATTGCTATACTGGGACATTGCTGTGACTTATGGGTTACCAGCGATAACAATGGATGCTAGACATAGTTAATTGGATAAGTATGAAAGCAACACGTATGAAATCATGTTAGATCAGCTTAATATGTGTTTTATTACCATCATCGTAAAAACAATCAAAGGCACCTTCTCAAAACCGGGACTCAGAAGTAGGCCTATTGGTCGACCTAAGGTCTAAATTGGAAATTCTTTGCAATATTTGACAACATTCTGCGGTGGAGTTCCATAAAAACAAAACGAAAATAATTTTTGTATTTAAAAAAAATAAACGAAATAAATCGCTTGAGAGCGAAAATTTGCAACAAACTACTACTCTCGTTTTCATCTTCCCATACGCAAACGTTTACGACACCAAGTTGAATACTTTCTGAAAAACGAACATGATTTTCGTATAAAAAAAAAAAAAATCGCTTGAAAGCGAAAATTCGCAACAAACTACGACGTTCGTTTTCATCTTCCCATCGTTTACGAAACCAAGTTGAATACTTACCTATAGAATAACTTTAAGAGCTCGACAAACTTCAATTTCTATTGACCTGTTTCTGAAGATTGGTTTAGGCCCGTTTTATTCACTCGAAGTTGAACACAACTCGAGGAGTTTTCCATATAAAAATCCCTTAATGGGACAGCCTACTTAGGGTAGAAGTAACCCAATACAATGAAAAGGGTAAATAGTAACCAACGAGTTACGTTTCGCACGAAACTAAAAATCGTTTTCAAAGTCAGCCACTCCTAATAATAGTACTTATCCTTGGGCGAGCCGAAATACTGAGGTTATGGCTCGGGGCTTAGTTGGAACATTGGAAGCATGAGTGGTCTCAGATGCGACTTCGACGAGATAATGGTTAGAAGGCGAATGCACATCTTGTGCGAACGGAATGACGAAATACAGCAAATTGATAGCGTTTCTTCGACGCATGGATAAAAGTTTGCAATACTTTCTATCAATGTGGGTTATCACGGAGTCGGTGCTACCCCTTTCGCAGAGCTGCTTGGCAACATTTTGACCATTTCTGTCACTGAATATCCTGTTGCGAGGTGAGGTATGTGTAACATCCTCAGTGCTCCAGAGTGAGCAGAGAAATAAAGCTGCATTCTAGCTAAACTTCCAATTTATCGTTAAGAACTTACAAAGGAAGAGCTCCTGTTTGTTTGGGGAACCAACAAACTGCCTTTGCAAGACGGTCCTTAGCAAGCCTTGTAGGAAAGTACTTAAGGCTATTTACTGCAGTGCAGTTGTGCTTCTGCACCTCTCATATACGGTTCACAATTTTAGACAGAATAGGTACAAAAAGCGTGCAGGCAAAGCACCGTCAGCTGAGATAAGGATGCTGCCCATAACAGCAGGCGTAAACGCTTTTGATGATATAAGAAGTTCGAGCCTCAAAAATAAATTAATATCATGACCAGATCAGTTGGTTCTACTTAGTTCAAGAAGAGATGTTTTGAAGTCCAAAACAGTCGCGAAAGAGAGTCAGGTTCTAAAAACGCAAAAACATCAGCAGGTACTCTAAGGACCAGGGGTTGAATTACCAAATCCATGATCGAGTAATACGTGAATGAAATTGTTACTGTTTTGCTTGTTAAATCCACAAAATTCAGTGACGTATGGCTCGCTAACGGATGCGGTAATTCAGCCACAGTAGTGTCGTGCAGTAAAGTGACAGGGTTATGATCTCGTAAATTAAGACCTATGATTCAAAATCTTGGCGATTTAAAGGAACAACAACAGCTCGACATATGACAATTTTTATGTGGTCGGTGGTCGATGTCTCCATTGGTAGTTACGGCACGGTAGCGATAGGTATGATAATCCGGGCCTAGGCCTCAATGGTGTAACTTTTGCGCATAAATATTTCGACTAAATTTGATCATCGAAAAGATTAAGAGTTTCTAGAAAGTGAAAGCAGAAGCTACAGCTTTTCTTCGCATTTCTTCCCGACGTCTTGCAGCTTTTTTTTTTTTTTTTGGGCTTTAATAGTCCTAAAAACAAGTAATTGGATTCTCGTCCCCTAAGGAACCACGCTGTCGTTGGACGGCTAAGGAACTACGCCGCCGTTGGGCCTCGTAGTTTGACGTAGCTTAGTCATTATTCAAACATCGTAAAGAATACGTAGCTTGTGTAGTTTTACTGAAGACATTGTAATAGTAAAGAAAAAAAAAGAAAAGTACTGCAAATAGAAGGTATCTCTTAACCAGAGTTTCGGTGTTTCTCTGGGTAAACCTTGGATCCGGCTAGCAAAACCTCGGCGTGAGAAAAAGCACATCACATGTGAAGGGCGTCTTAGCTAATTCACGACTGCGTGGCTTTTAAAATCCTTTATAAACTCCACTGGCAAAAGTGGCACAATCGACTGACAATACTCGTTATTTTTGTGGGGCACGAATTTGTGTTCATCTTCCACGCCGAATTTTCTTGACGATATCTACTATTTCCGTGGGTTTTTCACACTGTTAACGTCTGGTGTTTTCCCCGGGCAAAGAGCATTATTCCGTTCAGCATTTTGTATCATATCGATGAAGTTTGACAAGACTTCTAGATTCTAGTTCGCAGAGATGAACTCAGTTCAGTTTGGTCATATCGACGTCTTATGAAGGTCGGCGCAATGGCTAGTATGTTGGACTACTAAGCGAGGGTTACAAGTTTCGAGTTCCGAAAAAAAAAACAAATACCAACTGAAAGGCTTTTTCCACTGCGCCACCCCTGCCGAACGTCTGACAAACATCCAAGAGTAAAACTGTCATTGGAGAGCTTCCCAATAAGCCGCTTGGACTCGGCATAAAATTGTAGTGCTTTCGTCTGAAAAATTGGAAACTCACACAAAACCAATGGTTGCGAGAAGCTAGGCCTAGAATCACTATTTGTTTAATTATCTCTTTTGAAGCCTTCCCATTAAGTTTTCATAAATTCTCTAGATTTTTTTTTGTTTTTATTTTTTCAGCAGATCCGTGGTCGTTGTCAAAACGATCAAAATAAACTGGTAAGAAAGTCTGTCGCGAGGTACCCCAACCAAAAAAAGATCGAAATTTGTATACAATCTTTACAAAAAGTTACAAAAGTCTAGAAAGGTTTTCTAATTGATCTCAACTGCGAGCTGCGTCCAGTCCAGAACCAATGGACGTATTTTTAGAGAGGATGCGGGTCCCCCATAAACTACGAACGGCTTTCAAAATTCGCACATTCCAATTGGCAAAACAAAAAAAAAAAAAAAAATAGCTCAAAACCAATCAGACCGGCGGCGTTCATGTCACACTCGCAGTGATCTCGCAAGCCACGCAAGACGCAACTCAACCAATTTCACAAAATATAAAAAAAAATTCTCCAAATCTGCCTACCAACAAACACGTTACGTAGACAGTATGGAGAAAATAAAAAACACAAATCTCCATCACGAATTGCAAATTCACAAAACTCATCCACACACCGAACAATAAATAATTTAAAATAAAATAAAAAAAATCATCGGTAAAAAAAGAAGATGCCCTAGGTGGTGGGATAAAATAAAATGAAATAAAATAAAAATAAAAACAAAAACTAAAAAAAAAGTCGCGTGTTCAATATCGGTACATATCTATCTGTGTGTGCACGTATATAAAACTATGACTGGGTCAAGTTGAATTCGGGTGTTGGTTTATTTAACTTGATTTTATTTTTTAAGCTGGTTGTTGGCTTTTGTACCTACATTCGTCGGCGACGACGATGAGATTCTTTTCTCCCTCTCCACTCAGTCTGCCTGATGCTGCTGGCTGCTAATGTGTGTGGTTGTGGTGCAGCACAGCTCCTCCGCCACACCGATTTACCTACGTACAACAAAAATGTACACAATCGGTCCACTTTTACTTTGAAAACGAAAAAGTTGTTAGATGAGTTCTTCGTTTCCTTTTTCTATACACGAGTACGAGTACGTATTCACACTTTAATTATACTTTATACACAGCGACAACGACGACACGGTTGTGTCTTTTTCTAATTTGCACGTGTATCTATCCTATTGCAGCGCAGCACAACACGAAAGTAATATACTTTTACTTGCGTTTGAGAAATCTGCATGCACCAGATACAATTTTCAAATATATACGTTTATGCAATAGGAATATAGACTCACTTTTTACTGCACTCCACACTCCACTCACAAATACATAAACTCGCATACAGCCAGACCCGTTTGCATCTTTTCGCTGCTGCCTAGAGATGGGTTAGGGTTACTTTCAGCTCGATCGTTAACAAATTTGGTTTTTGTTGTTGTCGATTCTCACATATTATTGTGGCCCTAAACTCACACACTGACAGACGCGACTGGAAATGGAAACAGCCAGAGAATAGATCAACGTGGTAGTGGTTTGGGGAGCGCACGGCTATATGCGGTTGCGGACTGTGGAGCTTGCACGACACTGACCTGTGTCATAATAACAAAACTCGTTCGCACAGCACTCATTCACTCATGTTTGTGTCTGTATAGGTGGTGGTTTCCTTTTTTTTTTTTCTCTTCGTTAACAACTTTTGTATTTATGTTTGGTGCATATTTTTAAACACACCTCAGAAACAAAACAGAGAAAAAAACTCAACCGAACCGAATACGACTACGAATCGACCGCACTTCCGTAGATTTATCTTTCTATTTTTTATTTTTTTTTTTTATAATAATTTGCAGTGTAATTTCTAAAGTGGGGCACAGCCCTGCATCTGCATTAGACACGCACACACGCAGCATGCACGCAATTAATTTTAGACAGCACAATATGAAATTTCAAATTTTCGTCACACCACAGAAGCAACGATTTGTTGCTGCATATTTTATATCTCATTTGAGAATTAGTTTTGCATTCAGTTTGGATGGGTGTTTACTTTGTGGAACGTCGGAACGACCATCAGAATGCGCCTCCTCGTGTGTCCCACTAAACGCGAACGCGACCGATAATAGCCAAGGGAAAGAAATCCGATTTCTTCTTCAGCCAAGAAAACCACCACGACACGAGAGCAAGACAGAGACAGACCCACACTCGTCGAGAGAGAATTTTGCATTAAAAAAAAAAAAGAACAAAAATAAAATCAAAAACAAACTATATCTATGAACTACAAATCTATCTGTACAAACACTGGGCACTAGCACTGGCACTGGGGCTGGGGGCCTATGCGGTTTCATCGACGGTCACAAGAAGCACACAGAAAAACAAGAAAATCCATTCCTCAGCTAGACAGTTGAGAGCTCTCTTTCTCGTGGTCTCTCCGCTGAGCTCGAATGCATCCAAAAATCGGAAACACGCTAGGAGGAGAGCGGGAAAACACTTGCGTTTCGTTTTTTTGGTTTTCCTCTTCGATTTTTTTTGTTTTTTTTTTATGTAAATATTGCAAGTTTGACCGGTTTAATTTTCGTATCTGTCAGATGCATTTAAATAACTTTTTGTTTCTCTCTCTTGAATTGCAACATTTGTTTTTAATTTTTTTATTTCGTTTAAATGTTTTTATTTTTGTATTTATTGTTTATGCCTCGTGCGGGGGTCTTTCGGAGAAGACGGGCGCGAATTTATTCACTCGTTCGACCAATTCACAAGTGATACTGAAAAGCTTTTTCTCTGGGATTGTACTGTGTGGTGCATTCGCTATCCAACGACGACGACGACGAAGCAGCAGCAGCAGCATTGCTTGTGCTTGGTCGACATCGGTATGTGCTATGTGTATGCGCAGCAGCGTCAAGAGGAGGAGGCAATGTGAACAGAAAAGTGAATTGAACAGCAAAATGTGATGTTATCCATTTTGAGCTTTTTTTTATTCGTATTCTCTCTGCAGAGAACTATGCCTCTACGATTATTAAGCGAAATCAAAGATGTCGTTACCATGCAGCGGGAAATCGTGTGTGCATCGGGTAAGTGGTAACTGGTAGTCGCGTTCGCCTTCGCGTCTCGCGTTTTCCGGTGGAATTGGGATAATTTTTGCAGGCCTTAGAGCGCATCATCGAGAAAGGTCAATGGGGGAGGGAATGTGGCGAAAGCTCAGAACCGATGCTGCGTGCGAAATACGAGAGCCAGCAACACAGAAACCGCCTGCATGCAGACAGTGTGGTAGGTATAGAGCAAAGCTTAGCACCGCTCTTCACAAATGAGCCTGTTCACGGCGTTTTTACAGTGAATCAAAAGTTCAAAAGTAAAAAATAGGATACGAAATGGAAAGTATGTGAATGGACGAACATTTGTTGGATTGTCCTTGGATGGGGAAAGTTTCGAATCAGTGAATGAACATGCAAATTGGATCAGTTTAATTGGATCTATTGCCTGAAACGCCCATTTTCACTGACGGTTTTGACGAGCTTCAACGATAAGCGTGGGTGTCGTGTGTCGACCAAGATGTCCGGTTTCAGTGACGGAATTGTTCAGTTTCGAAAAGTTTGGTACTGTGTCATCTTGAACAGTGTATAAGGTCTGCTAAAGGACATATCGATATAGGGGACTTTTTGGGAAGCAAATTACATCTCATTAGTACATTACATCTCTATATTAAGAGCAGTGGATCGGTGGCAACACTGCAAACGAGCTCTCTAAACGCTGGGCTTCAATAGTTCAATAGAATTAGGAACGAAAATCCCTGCTTCGATGAGGAGTGCTGCCGGGCATATGTAGCCAAGAACGCATCCCATCAATGGCCGCTGACATTCCACTGTCGGGCAGTATGATCTGGAAAAGTAAGCCACAAATCTAAATGCACGCGACGAAGACGAAATAGCTAAGACGATAACGAGCACTAGAATGAAAATCTTCTTCCGAGAATTACTAAGTCCGGAAGAACTGAAGAAGTCCTCGGCTGAAAGCATTATCAGCTACATTAGGGAAGTGGGAACTCTGCTAGCCTAAACTATTTTCTGGCAATTTCCGGCACAATAGACCTTTCAGGTCGACGTGGCTCTTTATCCCCTTGGCGAGTCAGAAGTTTAAAAAAAAAACGATAACCAAAATGGAATGTTGCGTATAAGATCGCATGGCCCACATCAGTCGCCTGGATCGATAAACACCACGGTGCAGGGAAATAAGTCCCCGGAAACTAAGTCCAATGAGGGATTTAGTTGCCATACCTAGTGGGAAGTAAAACCACTTTCGAGAGGTGGGAACTAAGTCTACTTTCTTAAGGGAACTTGGTACACGTTCAAAAATAACAAGAGGGTACTAACTTCCAACATTTAGAATTGGGCAATTTTTTTTTTAATTTTTATTCTATTCTTTCGAAATTTACCGCGATTTTTCTTTGACTATTTCCGGAGTCCCTCAGTGGACTTAGTTACTATTTCCATGCATCACACACCACCCCTATATCTATGTCAAAGCGCATACGATTGGCATTCCTGTCAAAGTTGGTTCTAATTGCTGACTGACAAAAAGTCTTGTAAAAAAACAGGTCTCTTAACATTGGCGACACGGTCAAAACGTTATGATGGACAGCTTAGCTTAGTTGCTAGCAACTTAGTTTCCAAGAGCAACACTCGTGTATTATGGTTAGCTTCTTCCTTTTTTTTATAGGATGCAAAAAACTCGAGAGCCCGGGCGAAATTATTCTAAAACTTCTGTTTCTGCCTTGAGAAGTTAAACAGTGTCAAAAACGCTCGACATTTGGCATCTAGGCTTTTGCAAATTCATTAGTTAAGCGAAGGTATTGGCATTATCATTTTCTTGTAGGCTTAGAAGACTTGATAAATAGAAGTTAAGCTTTTAACCTTAAAATGGGTACGTTACGTATGGTAACCCTATATTTGTTTTGTTACACTGATTTCCAAACCACGGATAGTTACGATTTTTCGTTCTCCCTAAACCCAATTTGAACAGAAATGGAAAATGATAGACATGGGTTCAAAAAATTCCATTCTTAAACGCTTTTCAAAAACTTTCGAAATTATTAGAAGAAGGTTTATAATTATATAATAATTATACTTATTGCATTAAATAGATACGCTACGTCATCAAATGAGTTATGTATAGGCCATTCTTTAATTTTACAAGATCCAGATCTTGACTTGCTTAAAGGGTGGATGGCATGTAAAATGAGAGAGTTCTGTCCCAATAACTTTTTCAAAGTGGCAATTGGCCCGCTTTATACCTTACTTACTACAGGACCTTACTTAATCTAACTTCTTTAAAAAATTAACTACCTGCTACCAGTGCTGCCGGCTTTTATACGAAGTATGGAGGCAAATTGAAAAATCCTGGAGCCAAAAATAGGCTTCCAAATTTTGTCGTAATTTTCTATGTACCTACACTTATTCTAATTAAATTGTTTTCAAAGACGACATTATTAAATTAAAAATAAAAAAACAAAAACACAAACTCAAACAAATTGACAGAATTTTCCATTTTCCAATGTTAAACAAAATGTTAAAAAAAAGAAAAACATTTTGCTGAAACGGAGCATACCTGCAACTTGGACAGTGTGTTTTTATATTCATGCATATCTTGTGAGATGATTTTACTGTGCGAGTTTGTTCAAAAATGTTTTAAACGAAGTTTTAGTTATACGAAAAAAGTACGTTCCCAATAGAATATTGCATTTTTTTTACAAATTCCTAAGGTCTAAAAATCGCCAAACTTTAAAGTGAATACCCTAAATTGGGATAGGTTCCAAATGAAAATTATATGGAGCCAGTGAAAAGTTCGAGTCGCCAAATCGGAGATAAGTAGCCACTGCTGGTAACACCGCCTACCACTTCAGAAGTAACGCATCTGTTACCGTTCGACATATAGTTGGGTTGGTAGCACTTATTTCCAACTTTATTAAATTCATTGCGCTGTACTAATAACAAATTTTAGTCTCGACTTTAAATTTACTAAAGCTCACAATAGCGAAATTTGTATGGAAAATATAGCCACTGTGAACTACTAAAATATAGAGTGAGCCGAAACTAAAAATGGTTATTGCTTAGGCCCATTGAACCTTAAACATTTTTAGTTTCGACTTTAAATTTAGTTCAAAATAGCTATATTTTTCAATACCTATTTGTAATATTACAATTGCGATCTTCCGAAAATTTAAGGTGGGGACTAAAATTTGTTATTATACGCCAGTAAGCACAATGATAAAAGAAAGACAATACTATTGATAGCACTGTATTCCCTTTTTAAAAGGTGATCTCCTTTTATGATCTTGCTTGCTTTCAAAACCAGTTTTTGTATCTTAAGTAAGACTTTAAGCGGATTTCTACAGCACAATCGCTTCTACAAGAGTCCAGACAGTGGCAGAAGTTCTGACATCATAGTGACCTGGCTTATGCACAACATATTGGCAAACAACGCACTACATCTCTGAACAATCTCAGAAACAAAAAAAAAGATATCAAGCGAATATGTTGTGTTTAAGGCAGTTTTTCTTAAATGTCCGCCTTCGCCTAATTAGGATTTCAGAAATACATATACTTGCCCGAGGTTATAATTTGTGTACGATTTATTTTTAAAAGCAATGGAACAAAAAGTTCGATCTAATTGCGGAAAATTTTCAAAATTTTTTCTAACACCATGGAAAATTCTTTTAAAGCCTAGGACTTGTTTCTGAAGATTTTCGAAAACTCCTGAAGGAAGAACTTCAGCTCTAGCTAATTTCAGCTTCGTTCTTTCGCGTGAATGAATCCCACTTTGTCGCCTAGTTGGTTCCCTAGCTCACAGATGAAGTTTAGATCAATGACTTCTTTACAGCGGCCGTTTTTTAAGAACTACCAGTGGGCCAACAAAAATTTTAAGAAGTCAACTACTTGAATTAAGTAGATTGACGAATGATGACATTTTTCTTCCTGTGACTGTGGAGCAGTAATACTTCAAACACCGAATAATGGTCACGAGTAATGATTCTTTTCGAAAATACGCGTGCCTCAAAATCATTGACCCACTGTCGCTTGACAACGTCATCCCTACATCCCCATCAGGGTGGTATTCCCAGTCATACGCATGAAGACAGAGCCCACAATGGAGCCCTGCCGCTACTGTACCTGCTATAATATCAAGACCAACATCATTTAATTTATACACACACCTGGCAACAACATAAAAAAAAGTTCCCATTCAAATATATTTCAAACAAAAGCTCCCATGTAGAATGGGACAAAAAAAAAAAAAATAATAAACAGGTACCTACCTACCTATATTGCCAGCAACTGGCCTATCTGTGAAGCCACCACTTTTCTACTTTTCCACCTTATCGGCCACTGGGTGTCAGTAGTCAGTCTGGAGCAGTTGAGTGTGTGTGCAGATATGGCCGACCATTACAGTCCGATTTGTGTTTTTGTTTTATTTTTCCGATAGAGCTTGGGTCATGCGATTTGCAGAAGTCTGCAAATTGGGCACAAATCTGCGACGAAGAAGAACACTCAAGTTCTCCACATTGCACGCCTCAACCGAGTACGAATTGAGCCCGTGGCTTTGGCTGGCCTACTATGGCGAAGCTTTTCCATACCTTCGAGACTTGTATAGAAATGCGAGTGCTTTCGATGGCAGTAGTGCATATATGGCAGACACCCAGTCAATGGGGAGAGTGCAGTGGCGAAGGCTTTATGTGGCTGAGAAGCTTTTGCCTCGATGCCAATAGATGTGATGGTGAGAATACCGACGTCGACGGCAAAAACTACGTCGGCGCTTTATGCATCCGAGCACAGACGTTTGTATTATTAAACTTGCTTCGGCGGAGGTATGTGGAGATGGAGATGGAGACGTTCGTGATGATGATGATGATGATGGTGGTGTGCTCGTGCCGATGCGCTGGTGGGGTTGAGGAGCTGCCGTTGGGCCTCGTTGGCTTTTGAGCGTGTATGCAGCTCGGCGGTCGCATGTACTTAGCTCTCTACACTCTATGCATATATAGAGGGCGGACGACACGCACACAGCCATCTGTGCGGCTATATGCGCGCATGTAAAGTGAAAATTATTCATTTTCTAAGGTTCAGTCTTAGAGTTGAAGGTCAGACGATGTTTTATGTCATTCAACTTGCTTGCTTTGCTGCCAGCAGCGGTGCGGCGGTTTTACTTAGTGTATGACGGTGACGGCCCGGTGACGGCGCGGTGCCGGCGGTTTATTTAACGACGACAATACGGTGTGATATAGCCGTGATGTACACTGGCTCGTCATATACGTATACGAGTACGTATGCATGGATGACGGTGACTCTCACTGTTCTGTGTGGTAATTTGTTCGATTTGATAAGGGTGGGGGTCGCTCGGCTGACGGATGAAAAGGGGGGCTGGCTGGTGGCATTATTTTGTTTTGACGGAAACTTTTGTTGTTGCGCTTCGTGTTCGCCGCTCGAAGATATTTGCGCTGCTGCTGTAATGTTTTGCTTTGCGTTTTCCGTCAGTATTTTCTGTTTAATAGGTTATTGCATGCGCGCTCGAAACAAGCAAGCGGACGAAGCAAATTGCTGTACTAGAAAACTCGGATATAGTTAATGATGTTAGGTCGAGGTTGTGTGGGGATGGGGAGGTATTTTCCTTTTTTTCTTATTTTTACTTTGAAAGAAAAGGCACTGAGCCTCTGTAGTGGGATAAGTGTAGGTAAAGGCGAGTGTGAGCAATTCTTTCTTTGGGACAACAAAATGCTTCTTTTTTTTGACCTAATATCAGATGAATTGTGTTTTTTTTTGGCGCAAACAAAGCTAGAATTACCAAAGATTCTGCAGGTTTAACAAGGTCTAGCTGGGGAGGATGACAAAAGTTGTACGAACATAGAAAGATCGTGCATGGTGGAAGAATGGCTTATAAGTACTGCCGATGAGTACCTACCTACGGTTTGGGTTGTTCAAAAAGCCAGACGGCAAGTCCTTATCATGAGGTAAAACGAAGACGGGCCCTTCTAATAATTGGCACATTAAGGCTCTTCCTCAAAGGTAGTCGACAATAACAAATTTGGTATTCCAAGGTCCCCAATCTGCTGGCAAAAATTTCCTATTCAACATAATATAAGGGTAACCTACAATCTTTCAAAATTCCGAGCTTACTGTTCTAATCGTCCTGCATACGACAAGAGTATTAAAGATATCGGCAGAAGCCAGCTAGCTGTCACAGTTGCGATTTTGAATGTTTAGAACCAAAGTATACGTCCTTAGAAGGGAAATGTTGCTAGCGAGTACAAATCGACGAGCCACGACAAGAAGGGAAACCAAGCATAGACGAGAAGCATGTAGCTTCCAAAGCGACTTTGTCTATCCTTAATATAAGCTTTGAGCTGAAAAATCAAAGGTCGACTTGTGAATGGTTGTCTTCCTGATTTAGTGAAGACACTAAATCACCACTCCAAACCGGGCTTACGGTGCTGAAACATGGATCTTAAAAGAGGGGGGCGACCAAGGTTTCAAAGCAAAAATTCTTCGGAAGATTATCTGTCTTATTTGCATCGACGGGGCAACCCTGCAAGATTCACAAAAGACCGAAATTGCCATCACAACACTTGGAGGTAGACCGGCAAACGAAAGATGCGAATGCTAGCCACGTAAATCAATTTTTCTGTTCAAGATGTCAAGTGTTCTGAACTTGAAGAAGTTGTTGAAGACAATGAACCAATAATCGGTTTTAACCTTCACCCTTAATTTTTCCTAGGTCACAATACGCAATTTTGTATGGAAAATTTCGCCATTGTGAGTTCGAAAAACTTAGTCTGGACACTAAAAATGATTATTAGTATCGCGGAATGTCCATTATCTGCAGAGATAAACTACTATTTCAGTCTACTCCTCGTGTTGTAAGTAGCTAGTCCAGAGAAAAAGACATGAATCATAAAATTTTGGCAATAAAATGGACTCAACTTTAGAAATTGGAGACCATTATAAAGCTTTCCGATTGCATTTGCAACGTGACCGGTCCCATTGTGTCATTAAAAATGATCTCAAAGACAAACGCTCTCTGGACGTCGATATACCGAATTGATTTTTATAGGTGCGAGGATCCCCTGGCGTTTAGAAATCAAGACTTCGTTTTTAAGAGCCCGTCGCTGAGAGACCACTAAACCTTCGTTCATTAACTCAAATCCTCTACTAAACACATCCACCGGACAGCACCTGAGCAATTAAAGAGCGGCGCCATGAAGTTTCACGAATTAAAGACAATATGGGACCGAGAATGGTGCCCTGTGGAACTCCACGAAATGATTGCATTAAAACCTATATTTCAATGGAGGAGTTTGATAGAGGAGTAAATCCAAACATATGCAACATCAAGTCCTTAAGAGAAGGTTAACAACGTCAAATACGGCCATTTGCATGCAGGACTTCATTCATTAAGCTATTAAAATTGAGGATAGTTGAATCATTATTTGATCGGTTTGACTGATTTTCAAGCGACGGATCGTTATGATTTTGCATAGGCGGTGTTATTACAGTGATTACAGTCAACTTTAAAAGACGCATACCCCACTGCCTTTAAAAAAAAAAACAGCCCTTATTTTTGGGTTCCGGAAGGTTCACAAGAATAATTCCTACGTTGCTCTGGATTTTATTTGTTTCTTCCCGACTCGCGTGGACGATGAAAAGGCCTTTATCTAGCAGAATAAATGCAAGTTCAAAGTCAATACACAAATGAAAAAAAATCTAAGATGTTTCCATTAAAACAGTTAAACAAAACCCGGTCAAACCAAAACCCAGGGGTCAATTCTGGTTCTGCGAAGGAGTGACGAGATGTAAGACTCGTAGTGTTCGCCTTCTATCGAATATCGGGTCGAAACGTTTGTGTTCCAGAATCTCATATAACAGAAAATATTGCTATGGTTCAAGTTGAAGCTGGAAATACACATGTCCCTGGTTGTTACTGCAAGTTGGTACATTCCGTAAGTAGTGCATCGCATTAAAATAAAATAAACTGTAGTAAAACAACTAAATACGGTGGCGTATACGTACTATTTTAAATATAATTCTAAAATCCACTTAACAAAGCTTTTCTCTTGGTTGATCTGCCAGGAAAGGATAACAAACACAAAAATACATTATTATTAATATTTAGAGACGAATAAACAGATCACCAAAAGCCGTATCAGCAAACAATTTCTGTTCCTGAACACTAACTCGTGTAGAAGGATTTTTAGTAAGTTATTTAATCTTGTTTGCGTTGGCGGGCTCTGGGGGTAACGATTTAACAAAACATTAATGTTATCCATCAACATAACCGCTTAAGCCAGCATAAACATCGAATCTAACCCAGAGGGTTATTGAGTCAGTTGAAAAGGACCCCGCCTGAGTAGAAAATCAGCTAAACTAACACCTAAACTAACTTTAACTCCGGTTTTTGTTAAGGCCATTCTGCCGTATATATTGTAATACATAGTATGTCATACTAATTTAATTAAATACTTATGACTTCTGTTTTTCCCACTGATTGGAAACGGGCTAAAATAATACCAGTTCCAAAAAAACCATAGTGAATTTTGGCCGATTGCAATTTTACTCTTTCTTTCTAAAGTATTCGAAAGGATTGTCAGTGTTCGGAAACGAAGATTTCTACAAAATAATAATTTACTATGCGATAATCAGTCTGGCTTTCGATATAAACATAATTGCACTACTGCATTGATAAACGTAACTGAATAAATATCTTTCCTTATCTTGCTCGATTTCTCTAAAGCATTTGATATGATAAATCACGACGTACTTTGAAATAAGCTCCGAAATCAATTTAACTTTTCGGTTGCATCCACAAATTTAGTAGCGTCTTACTTAAGTCGTAGACTCCAGGCAGTAGTGGTTAATAACTCCAATATAAGATTTTCTTCCACTTAGTTCGGGTGCTCCCCAAGGCTCAATTTTAGGTCCGCTATTCTTCTCCATGTACGTAAATGGCCTTCCTAAATCTATATGGCTTTCGAAATATACGATTTTTAAGGTTGTTTTTTTTTTTGTATAGGAGGTGCCACGCCCCTTTGTCCAATTTTTAACAAACTTCACAGAAATCCGCCAAAAATCTTGATATTACATTTAATCGATCGCTTACTTGGAACAACCATATTAGATTGGCTAAGCAGGGTTTATGGGTGTCTTCGCATGCTATGGGCTACACTAAGAGTCACGCCTCTGAAGACAAGAAAAATCCTTGCCAAAACGCTTCTTATTCCAATTCTGACATTTGGTTGTGAGCTTTTTGGCAACTGTGGTTATGAGCACTAGCGGAAACTCAATGTGGTCTACAACAGTATCGCAAGATATATTTATGGACCAAGAAGATATGACCACATTTCCTCTTTTTCTAGATCGATTCATGGCATCAGTCTTGATCTTGATGAGTGATGACCTTTTTAAGATGAGAACGTTGATCTTGCTGTACAATATACAACAGACGCGCAAACCACCTTACCTTTTTAGCAAGATCCATTTTATGCGTTCAAGTAGAACTTTTGACCTCTTACCAATGCGCTACAAGTTCTCTGGTCTCTGAACGACAATTCTTTGGAATTCCCTTCCCCGACATATAAGGTTGATAAGCTGTATAACATTGTTCAAAGTGGAACTCAAACAACACCTGCAAACACTTGGACGATGATGATTGGTTGTTTAAATCCTTTTCTTTTTTTTTTTTCGTCAATTGCATATATCTACCTATCCTTCAGTATTTTTTTTTTCTACTCCTATGAAAAACAAAAAAGATTTTCGTTTCGTGTTAAAAAAAATCCTTTTCATTGACGTTTTAATTGTATTTTTTCATTTGGGTCTAAAATGGTATAAAAATGTGCCCGAATTCTGCCATCCTTCAAATTACACCCTCGTGTAACAGTGTGTTACCTACCCTCTCGCATTACTCTTTTAAGGACAGCACTTGACTCGAAAAATTAATTTGCATAATAAAACGCGGCTTAAACAACTGAAACCAATCACATCTCCTGCAGGGATATTAGCTCTGCCATAGACATGTTGTGTCTGCGCTGACAATGGGAGTAAATACGGAGCATGCTTATTGCAGCCTCAAGGACGACCGAGATGTCTTAAAAAATACGAAGAAGACAAAGCGCTCCATACAAAACTCTCCCACTTAACCTGTATATACAAACACACCCCTATGGCGCATATACTCGTACATATCGTATTCCCCCAGTGTCCTTGCCCTTGCTCACTTCAGGCTTCTCAAATATATTCAAAATATTTTGTTCAGCCTGCTGTCAGCTAATTTGGTTGCCAGGTGAAGGACCTTGTTACCGTCGGGTATCTGCCCTACATACACGTGTTGTAGAATCCCGATGTGACTGTGGAATTTATTCTTCTGCCTACCCTTGATGCGGCACCGGGTGTGGACACAGAGAGAGAGTGACTAAATCAATGCGGGGGGCGATCGCAATAAACATTTTGCAGTGCATGACATACTAAGCTGGGCTATCCAGTAGGCCTGTGAGCCTGTGACATGTCGCAGTGCAAATCGCCATCGCCTCAAACGGGAGAGTATTCTCTTTCTCCACGTGTTCCGACTGCTATGGCTATCCTTTTCCCACAAATCCATTCTCCGCTTCATCTCCACTTCATCTCCACTCCACCTCCATCGGCGAGGGTGGCTCTTGTCTCTACAGTTTGCCAAATGCCAGAGCAGTTGCCAAAAACTACCCACCCGCCTACTCCATATACATATATATATGTCACGTCATCATATATCCATAGGTATGTGCTTGTGCATGGGAAAAACATAATCCGTCTGTGAAGCAGCAAAATGAATGAATCGTCGTCGGTGTCGGTGATGGCGGCGCGCGGCTGTGTGTGTGTTGCGTTGTTTGCTAGTACTTCTTGTGTGTTTTGTTATTTTCATTGCTCTCTTCGGGTTATTAATGGATTCACGGTGCCGGCGACAGTGGCCGGGCTCGAGATGTAGGAGGTGGGTGAAGAAAATTTGGGTTGAGGAAGGTCTGTCTGGTCCTATCGATCCTATGATTATTTTTTTATTTATTTTTTGCTGGTCTCTCTCTCTCGCGTATGTGTGTGTCTGCGGAGACCATAGCGAGCGTGGATTTGGAACGCAGTTTTCTTTCGCATTTTATGGTATTTTGCAGACGACATAAAGTATAGCAGTACGCGCGTCTAATGCGTGCGAGGATTTATGTGCAGAGAAAGTATATAAGACCCAGACAGGTTCTGGAAAAAGGAGGACATTTCTTTTTATGACATTTTTTATACATGATGTTTGGGAGGTATATACTTTCAAGAGGCCATACGCATACCACCAGCAGTCGGCAAGGATATGGGGAAAAGAATAAAAGTTTAAAGGGAACTCCCCTAGGCGGTGGCGACTTTAATGTGCCCTCGTCAATGGCGAGGAACTTTTCCCCGGAGCAGTCTTTTGAACTTGATAAATGGGGTAGAATGCTCGGATAGGTAAAAGGTTAATTTATCAGAAAATGACAAACAACCGAGGAAGGATAAATGGAATTATTGATTTTGACGCTAAGCGATTTAAATTTATCTGATACTGGTGTAGGTAATTTCGGCTAAAATGTCACCTTGGTATAAATGACAGTCAGAGGGAAGTCGGTTGAATTTATTGGGCTGAGGAAATCTATGCACGGCCTTGGGGGGTTGTGACGTAGTTGGTTGAGGACAAGAAATATTTCAGCTGGAGTGGTTGGGTTTGGCTAATTATCGCACATCGCAAGACCTACTTTCAATTTGGAAGCGTTTGTCAGGTGTTGTGCGACAATGAAACTTGGAAGTTTTGCTTTCTTTTTGTGGGACTTTTGTCACAAATGTGACCTTTTTTTTTTTTAAAATTCAGCGTGGTTTAGAGCAAATGTATTCCAACACTTCGACCCGCACAGTCTTCGAATCAAAGTCTAACTCAGATGGCCAAGGTAGTAGAGGAAAACCCGGCTTTGTGTGGCCATGCATCCAAATTGGAGCGACCTGGGGAGAGTCGCTACAGTTCGACAGCCGTCGAAATGGTTAGATTTATGCCAAAACTTAGTTCAAGTTTATAAAAGTCGGTACTCAGTAAGCGAATGATTTTAAAGGTTGTATGCAGATGGTGAAGTCTGCTCATTGAAAAGGAATTACAGTCAAGATAGCTCCCACACCCATCCATTAAGTCAAAGGCTCAAACACGAACTTCTGTTCATTGTTTTAGTATTAAAAACTAGGTCCGAGATCAGCTCTCTTCTCTTCTTTAGCATAGGACCTGCTTTACAGAAGTTTTTCTTCCAAATGGACTACGCCAACTTGGAAATCTGCTACTATTAATGACGAACACCGCGAAATCAATGTTTTCCTGCAGCTTGATTTTGAACGTTACCTCGTAGGACCACTAACCCAATATCCCAATATTAGTAAAAAATACTTTAGGTTAACGCAACTTTTCGTCGTCTATAAAGCACAGTTTGGCTTTGAATAGTGCTTCTATGTATAGAGCTCGGGCACAAAAGCCCACTCGACAGCAAAACAGAGACGAGCATTTTGATTCATAGGTATGAGATCTCAACGTCATCAAATCGAGGCAGGAGGCCTGTAACCAACGGTGACGTGAAATAAAGTCAAACGAGTTAAGGTCCAACCTTGGGAGATTTTGGGAGTTTGGCCTTATTTCGTTTGGCCTGGCCTGGCTGTTGAAATACTCCAGTATTCTTGGCAATGAATTTGATTTTTTAATTGATATAAACAAATACCGTGAAAAAGGAAACAAATTAGTCACCGTCCCCGACCTATGCCTATTTTATAGACACCAGAAGATGTTCCCGGGCAACTAACGAAGTGATGACTCAAAATGCGACCTGTTAGCGATCTTTTCAAACGCTTCTTGGAGAGACACACAAATTTCTGGTTACTAACGACATCGTTTCTGAAGGATAGAGCCGTTTGGAAGTTAGAAACAAAGTCCGGTCTTACCGGTTCTAGACAAAATGATACGTTCTAGGTAGGATGTAGGACATACACAGCTACAGATAAGACGCAATGATTGTTTTAGAAGAAACTAGTCATGTCTCATCTGTTCTGCAATTTCGGAACACCCTCCGACTTATTGCAACAAAACCAACACCAGTCAAGACCACTTCTCAGCTGGAGTAAGTACTTCCGACTGTTATTGCACGTACATACTTTCACAAGCATCCGTGGCATTCATAAAAAGAACGAAACCAAAAATAGATGTACAAAACACACCCAAGACACCCGAATACGTATTTGCGTACATAGTTATCCGCAAGTGATACATCATGTAGAGCAATAGCAATTTCCGGTTGACAGAGTGCCAGACTGGCAGACGTACAACGAAGACTCTGAGAAAGCACAAGAAATTGGCAAATAACAAAAAGGAAATTAATGAGCGTGATGTTTTGTGCTGTTCTATGTATACTCTGTCGTTTTAGCTTTGCATGCGTGCTGCTGGCTGCACATAGGCGAGTCTAATGCGAACGAGCACAACAGCACATGTTCCGATAGCACTTCTTCAAACACGGTCTGCATGTGTGTATGCATATTTGTGTGTGCAAAAAAAGAATGCGATGAAAGTGTATTATAGCAAAGGTCCTCACTAATCCAACAGCACCCATTGAACACAAATGAAAGAACAGAAATGTTATTTAAAAAAAAAAAGAACATTTTCCAACATCTGCTAAACAAAGAGAGAGAGATAAAATCTAAATAGAGATTGTCCGAAAGTCAAACTCACCCAGCGAACCTTGAAATTACAATTCTGCAAGAAAGAATGTGACGTAGAAAAGTTGTCCGTTGGGGTCTTTGACGAACGCAGCAACAGATGGCGCAGAAGTAAGAGATCCGATCAGGCTCAACAGTCAGTTTCCCGAAAACTTTGTTTTTGAACCCTCAACATGGTTGCCTCTCATTGATGTGGTTACGGAATGGGTTTGTTCGGGTACTTTTTTTTAATCGTAAAATTTTTCTAAAATTCCTAAGAAACAGAGTTGCCGCTGAAAAATTCTAAAAAGGGGCCACCACATACAATACTAATTTTAAAAAATGAAAGGGGAGCAACAGACATTTATTTTTAACAAAAAACTATTTTATTTATCACGAAACACTTCTTTTCATATAAAGAATTAAATTTTATTCAAACTGAAAAGGGACCATTTTGACGATTTCTCAAAAAGTGGGGACCTAAGGTCCTGAGCCTTGCGACTAGGTACTGAGAAAATTAAAAATGAGAGAAATCTATTCCAGCCCTTTTAATTTTTCCGTAATTTTCTACTCGTCGGATTTCGACTGAAAAATGAAAAACGACAGCTCAAAATTTTTGCAAGCAGAACTATTTTCATTTTCGTCTTCGACGATATCGGAGGAAGAAGTTGTAAATTAATGGTCTCCTAGAACATACCAGTGCATTCAAAATGGTAGGTTTAATAGGTATTTAACTTATTAAAAAATTGCGTGCTGAAAATCCAACATTACTTTGCTGAGACCGATGGTAAAAAAAACAGGACTGGTGTCGGAGAAAGAAGTTTTAATTGAATAGCAGCGCATTCGAAATGTTAAGTTTAAAGCTTACAAAAAATTTAGTTCTAACTTATTTTTTAGATGTTGCATTTAAAGAGAACCTTGTCAAATGTCTAAATGTCAGACACTTTTCTTGATATTACGAGATTTCTCTTAAGATTTGTGAGATTTGACATTTTTCAATGCTGAAAGTATTTACGAACGAGGCAACCGAATGATTCGCTGATTGTTTTTAAAGTCTTCAAGTCCTGCAGCACTCGAATTTCGGTCTCTTGTATCTACTAATTAAGGGCCAACTTGGAGTATGTGGCTCACTTCGCTCCCGGAAAGATAACTTAATTTTCGAACATCACCGTTTTTCATTTTCTATTTTTAATTTTCCAATTTATTTTTTATATAGTTTGCCAACACTAAAACGACAGCAACAAACAATTTCTGTAAGAAGTAGATTCTTACAGAAATTCATGTTTTGGCTAAAATGTTCCTCTTGCTGACAAACACCAACGAACTATTAACAAGGAAAAGTTGTCCGCCTGTTTGGGAACTAATTGTTACCACTGTCTAGTAATCAAATTCAAATCCTGATTCCCCAACAGACGTCCAGATATTTTTGACACGATCCACGCTCAGATAACATCCTAAAACTAGTTCGACTAGTCGCTCTTCTCTTCCATGTTCTATCGTTGCCATTTACCATAAATTTATCGGTGAAAATGTTTCAAACATGTCTACCACATTTCAACATTTTTGTTTTTTTAATGAAAAAGGCGTAAAATGGCGTACTTACCGCAAAATCAAATGCTCGCTTAATCCATTCACATGTTGTTTTTATTCGAGGACAGTTTACTGCGTGGTCCTTCTGGAACAAACGAAAAAAATATTGGTTACAAAACGTCTATTATATTTTAAAATTTCATACAAATTCAACTGAAAACTTCTTCAAAATAATACATTTCTCCAAATTGACAATTTCCGATTCCGATCCCATTTGAAATAAAATGATTTTCTGAAAAGGGGAGAACTAGATCAGTTCAGTTTTTGAAATTCTTTCGACGCGAGTGATTGAAGTAGGGTACAGTGACAAGTGTTTTTCTTTAAATATCCTATTCAGAGAATTTCTATTTATTTTGCATCCATTTGTTGGTTAGAAGAACACATAAAAAATAACCGCGATAAGAAAGCAGATCTCTGATTGAAAGGTTGCAAATATTTTACTCTTCATACAGCGTTTATGTGTAAAAAACTAAAATTACTCGTATTTATTTATTTGATGTTAATGTGGGGGAACAAGAGCATTGTCCCTGCTGGCAGACACTTGATCCTTTTCCACAAAATAGGCTCCACCTCGATTTTGCGCATCATTAAAAAAGGTTGTTGGGTGTTGTAAATGAAGGATAACGCTGAGTTTGGTCAATGTGGCAATAGGAGTTTTTTATTTTACCCACATGATTTTCAAGGTTTTCAACAATACAATCGAGCTCCAACTGTTGTTGTACATCATGGAAATCAATGATGATGATGATTACGTAGATCATGTGGCTGAATATCTACCCAGTGGTAGATTTTTGTCTGTTTTCAAAATTCTGTATTTCATTTACTCCTGTAAGTAGCAAGCTAAAAATGTTAGGTTCGGGTTATGGGATCATAATTAAGCCATAGTGGGCCCATTTGTTTCTATACCCTTTAAATGTTCTTAGAACGATTGTTTGAAACCGTCGAATGTTGTCTAAAGGAGCTAAGGTAGTACCTCAACAATTTAAATATTTAATTCGCCAAAGTATATCAAACACAAAAAAATGCTCCACTTTTATTCAATTTCAATTAAAATCTCCGCCACGTGGCAATAAGAAAAAAAATCAACTCTCAACCGATCCTGCCAGGAGTCGAACCTGGAATCTTCTGATCCGTAGTCAGACGCGTTATCCATTGCGCCACAGGACCGTATGTCATCCCCAATTCAAAACCACACTATCAACCCAAAGCAACCACAGAGTAAACAAAAAAACTATTCTAGTCATAAGTTATGTATACTTAATGCGAAAGCAAGTGACCTCGAGAATCGAAAAACGTGTGCGGATGAGTGGTCGTTTTCGGTCTCCTTTTTTTTCTTGATTATACTCGTACACATTTCAATTTGATGGGGTTTTTTTCACATCTATTAATTGCTGCCGCTTTTGTTGACTTTTCCATTTATATTACGGGCCGCCGAGAGTAATTTGCATAACCAACCAGCCAACTTAACACAGAGCATTGTACTTTGGAGTCGATGCGCGATGCGATGTTGTTCGGTATAGATATGTATGCTATAGGCGCTGGGGGGGATTCATCATTTATTCACTGCATTCACACACAGCTCTGACAGACAATGTGTCTTTGGGGTTTGCATACGACCGGCACAATAGTCACTGCAATTATTTCCAGTACACCCTTTTACCGAAGCGGGAATTACACCTGTAATTACTTGCACACGCAAATGTCATCTATATAATGTTGATGGTGTGTTTAGTGGAGATATGGAGATGGGGCCTGATCGCGCCTACACATATGCTCCAGTCGAAGCTGAAGCTTATTCATGTAGTTTCGAGTTGTTATACTTATTATTACACATTTTGAAAAATTATTAGATAAGTTGGCGCAATTGTTGGAAACTGTCGCTGATTCTACATCGATTGTAAACACTGCAGTGGTCCAGTTTATATGCGGGCAACTCTTGAAATCGAAAACAGCGTAAATGAGGAACATTGAAGTGCACGACTGGATAACACAAATCTTGCACAAAACTGTCATTGGCCTTAAAGCTGCCGTGAGTGGCAATTGTCTAATATAATTCTTTGAGTCTGAAAGAGTTTTTGGTGAGATTTGCAGACGGGTTTCGAAAGTTGTAAATTTATTTTTCTTATACATAAAAATAAATGCAGTTTTGCAAAACAAAAGAAAACAACCGCCCAAGATTTAGATGCGCATTTGAAAAATAATCGATTACTTAAAAGAATTGTTAATACCGATGACTGGTTTTAACGCCCAAGGACTAAAATTGATGAAGAACTAATAAACAACTTGAAATCGGCACAAGACTTTTTAAAGCATAATTAAATCAAATGAACGATTTTGACCAAAATGCCAACTTAGAGTTAAATTGATGTTTTCAGAATTATTGTGTCCTTAATTTTAAATTCGAAGCACCGAAACACAGAAATTTTAAAAACTGCTCATAATTAAATGGAATGAACTGAGACTGATTTAGGAAATCACAAGATCAGGGTACGGATTTCTATGCAAATGCATTTTTTTTTGACAGCCTTACAACCAAATGAATCCGATCAAATTTCGAATTAAGAAATTTGCATAAAAATGGCATTCAATCGTTAGCACATATTTTTGCATATTTTGGCTTATTGGGAATATTTTAACAATAAATGCATAATTCAAAAAAATTAACTTCAAACAAATATTTTCGCCGAAATGCAAACGAACCTTAAAAATTCTGTCTTTCATCGGGAAAATAAATGCTATGATAACTTGGCAGCACTAAAAACAATTCCAGCTGTCCTGTATTGCAGCTGAATTCCAATGTCGTTTTGTGTCTACATTTCCAAATTCAAATTGTAAACAGCTAGCTATGTATACGAAGGCAGATCGGGTACCGATGAAATTGTGTTTTTTTGAAAAGGCAAGAACATAAATTGTCCATATTATAATAAACTAGCGAACCCACGCAGCGCTATCTGCCGGGCTAATTTGTGAATCCAAACCATCCACGGCGCCACGCAAACAACGCATACATAAAAATTAATTCAAATCGCTCCAGCCGTTTGGGAGGAGTTCAGTGACATACACACGTTCGTACAGTAGAATTATATATATTAAGATTAAAAGATGGCCTTTATTTTTCTTGATTTTATTTGTATCTTGTTAAAATCGCGGTTTTCCCTAAACTACACAGAAATTTTTCATGACAGAATCAACAATAGTCTTTCATGCGACTTTCATCTCTTTTTGCCACATGTTCTATGTGAATGGACTGTCAAAACTTGCGAATTTTCGTTCGTTCGAACGTAGTTGGTCACTCTCATCTAAATGATCCTTTACTCTTCTCAGCCAGAATTTTTGTGTTTTTCTTTTGCAAAAATTTGAGCAAGTGCCACTTACTATTTAGAAAAAATAAAACCAAAGCTGTTTTTGAAAGGTTAGTAACAGATTTCAATTTTCGAAGCTTCATAACAGAGTTTTATGAAAGTTCGAAACTCAGAATACGATTTATGGTCGAGACCTTTTATTTGAAAATTCATAACAGAATGAAATATTTCGCAGAATAGGCCCAAATATTTTGTTTGCGTTAAACCTACCTGAATTTTATGTTCTATGTTAATTCTATTGACTTTTTTGCTGCGAAAATTGTCTACGAATAAGACTGAATTTTTATTTTTTTATTTCAATGTTTTTTCATTTACTTTTTCAATACTTTTGCAGCATGTTTCAGATTTTTCATGACATATTTAGTAACTTTAAGTGCATATTTTGTGCATTTTAGGGCATGAAAATCCGGTCCCTAGTTATGATTAAAGGGTATCAAAAATATAGCATGGAAAAGCCGATGTTGGCAGCGTCTATTCAACCTGGTGTTTATTAGTCAGTCACTTATGCGAAATTCAACGCCGGTTCTCCACCGTTTGGTGGCCAAATTTCAAACAACAGGTTCGGTAAACAATCAGCCAACACCCGTAAGTCAAAAGGACCCAAAATCGGGCTAGATCAATGCCGCGGTCCGTGAAAGTGTATCGAGGCAGTCAATTCCAAGCAGTGCACAAGCAAATGAACGTTTGCAGACTTCAACTTGACGAATTCTGCAATTTTGACTCAATTTTAAATAAAAATTGAAATGTAACAATTACGAATGTGGTTCATTTTGAAGCTGGTAAAATTCCGTTATATGTTCGAAATAGAATATCACTGTACCACAGCAGTTAGTTCCGCCCTCAAGGATGTCATCATTTAAAAAGTTTGCAAAATGACGGCAGCACTTACTTGAAAGTATTTTTTTCAAAAATTCTTCATAGAAATAACTCGATTCAACACCAAAAAAAAAAGAACCGATCTACGGCTCTCTAAACTGATATGGTATTGAATGTGTTGCCGTTTTGTATTTCGTTGTTTATAAATAATATAAAAAATTATTTCTCGTACAAAAATTGCCCCCTTCTCATATAAGATAGTGTTGAAGTTTATTAAAAAATTCTTGTTATATGAGTACCTACCTGTTTATAATTTTTCACTGTAGCCTTTGTATTTAAGCTAAAATTTTTAAATAATTCAGTTTTTTTTAGTCGTTCAATGCTTTCATAGTTCAAGATATACGGCTCCATTTTCCTTAAAATTTTACCCTGCAGGAGGCCCACTTTTTAGATGTAGTTTTTGAAGTCACCATTTGCAAAACCTAATTTAGAAGTATAAGTATAACTTCTTACTTATATTGAACAAGAATGGAGGATGGAAATGTATTGAAATCTCTGTTGAGTGCGTCTGCTATTTGTCAAAATCTGCTTGGAAAAGCTCCTTAAAAAGTATACCTGGGCTTTTGATCAACTCCGCAACCCTTCGAAGATTGTCCAAATTGTGTGTAGACTATACAAAAAATTATTACCGGCATCACACAACTGATTGCTGTCAACAAACATATTAACAATACAACAGCGCGCTTCTTGATACCCATTCCATTCGTTCAGACTAACACTTCCCGTCTGAAAAGTAGCTACACCGACTGCAACGAATGTCCTTGGCGAAAAAAAAAAAAATAAAAAACAGTACCCCAAGTGCAGAATAACAATTTCCTCGATTCTCGCATTGCTTCTGCTATTGTGTGGCTTTTGTAATTCAATCGTACCTCTTCAAGGAGAACACCAATATTTATTGCATACGTGTGCACGAGTAGGTACCTACAAAGGCCAGGCGCTCAAAAAACAAAATAAAATCTAATCACAGGTTCAGTTTGTAGATTTCCCTTTTATTTTCCCTATCGATTTCTATAATTACAATTTATTTTTCAACACAACAATTAGTCCCATCTGCGACGAGAACGAAGCTCGCTACAGCAGCCCGCCATTATCGCATATACGCGCACCGCAAACTACCCAAGTGCATCGATGATCTGGTTGGATGGTTCACATTATAGTGGAACAACAGACGCAATTGCAAGGTCGATGCTGGCTGAATGCTTGTTTTCTAAAGTTGTGTACAGCTGCGGTACTCTCGTATGTGTGACCAGCACCGGCAGCACCCTTCGCATTCTTGTGTGTAGTTGGTGCGTTTATTTTGTTTTGCATTTGTAGTTCAGTGTGGCCTGAGAAAGAACTAGGCGTATTGCTGCCGGGTTGGCAATGTGAGAGTGCTTCAATAATACCTACATTATTTTCAATTCAATGTCAGTGGGTGGTCAAGCGAATGCAGGAAACGCCAGCAGATATACGCACGTAGCGAGAATTTCAACAAATTATATAGCGATAGACCTTGGAAGTTGGTATTTTGTTTGCAAAAGATTGATTGCAACGGAAAATTGTAAGTAGTGGATTTATTTTAAAATTGCTGGCGATTGTAAAATTGATGAGGGATTCTGAAAGTGGCATATCATATGAGACCAGTAGGTATGACTTGAAAGACCAACACAACTTGAAGATCTGTCTTTTTTATAGACAACAGCAACAAGGAGAAATTTGACAGTTTGTTCTATCAAGTGTCGTTTTTGATCTACGAGCTTCTTCTTCTTCTGGGTATTATATAACAGTGATTGCAAAAATTCTGTCTGTTTGTCTTTTCCGCGTCTTCGGTTGTTGTGTTATCCCATATGGATTATATAAATTAAATATAAATGAAAAATAAATTCAAACTCTTAAATTAATTTAAAAGCTTTCAAAAATTTAAAAGACTCTTGTCTTACTTTGTTAACGATTTTGAAATAAATACAAATACAAATACAATATGAAATCCGTGAGAAGTCGAAGGTCGAACATGAGCGGTTCTTCTGAGAGTGTTTCGAGCCCTCCTACAAGAAATTTCGGGGGTACTAGGGGGCGTGGCACATCCCATGCAGAAAATATATTCGAAAGGCTATTTTTTCTTATTATTTGTCAACCTTTAGTGCAACTAAAGTTGTCCAGTTTGTGACTTTGATGTGCTGATGTTTAAGTAGAGTATTTTGAGTATCGAGCTATGTGGGCTGGATTGGAAAACGGGGAGTGGCACCACTCATAAAACAGACAACAGTCTTAAAAATAAAAAAAAATGTAAACCAAAGCTGCAAATTTATAGTTCTTGTAATATTTATTATGTAGGGATATTATCTGATGCAGTCACTTTGAAAAATCTAGGCGATGTTGGACAAAGGGGCGTGGCACCCCCTTCTTATAATAAAAACACAGTTTAACAACAGTTATGGGAGCCAAAGTTGTAAAATTTGGAAGTTTCATAGTTTTTCTTTTTATAATAAGCAATAAGCAGAAAGTGGGCGTGGCGCCTCCCTTATAACAAATTGTTTTAGAACACTACACCTTACTACATCTTTGCAGCATTTTTGATAGATTTTTCTTTGCGATTTGGTTAATGTACGTAATTTGTATGATAAAAGCATTTGGCGAAATGTATGCGGAAGATGGCAACGGGGGTTGAATATGGAGCGAGGCGCCGCTAAGACAAATTTGTCTGGAAAGACAATTCCGTTGTAAGTTTGATACTTGCAGGGATTATAGAAGAGCGCAATATTTTTCTGACCTATATCCAGATTAGCTTGAAACAAGCAGTCGCAGTGCCCCAAAACTGGCAATACATTTTTCAAATTGCGATTCCTCTGTCTTCAGATTTTTAAGATCTCCGGCACAGTAAAAAATCAAAAGGTACACCAAAAAGAGTGCTTCACAGCCATGCTCACGAGTTAAAAGCCTCTGCGCCTACAACGTCGTTCTTTACATTATTGTGCACAACTTCAGAGGCAAAAACGCTATTTAACTTTTCCTGTTAAGGGTTAAACAACCGATGTATTGCTTATCAGAGTAGAAGGATATAAATATTTACAGACAAAGCAACCGAGGCAATTAAAAAAATATTATGATTACACAATCTTTTCAAAGCAGTCGTCATAGATATGATTCGCTTGCAACATACCAACCAACAACCATCCAGTCTTTTCTAATCCAATTCGCTTAACACGTTTCGTCTATGGGCTCTCATGCTTTTCTCTATAATTAGCATAACACATCGAAAATCAGTGCTGTTATTTATAATGGCATGGTTTCTCTTTCAAATATAAATGAGTTTTCATTCGCATACGTATATCTGGTTTATTGATTTCTTTGGGCTAAGCGTAGAGTTATCGTGCATCGTAATTAATGGATAAATGTTTTCTCCCATTGTTGCTGGAGGGGATTGCTAAACCTAACGACAGGTGCAGTTAATGGGTATGACATGTGATTGTGGACAAAATTCGACCTAGATAGTTCGTTTGTGTCACATTTATGAACATGACAAATTAAGCGGAGCACTGTCTGTCATTTTGACAAAAAAAAAAGTAAGTTACGCACGAAGCAAACAGCAAATCGATTAATCCGTTTAACCAGAGGAGAGATTTACGAGACAAACTCTCATCAGTTGATCTATCATCGTATATATTTAATAATAATTACTTAGCGTGCACGTGCATACCTATACAAGGAAGTCGAAAATATCATGATATATTTATTCACGGAGACACTAAAAAAACGGTTTTAAAGAATTTGCCCAGGAAAAATCGACAGGGATCGTTTTATTTTCTATTTAACTGAATAGTGTTCAGAGACCTTCAAAAGATTTTCAAAAATCCGTTCTGGTAGGTTAATTTGTTTTGGTGATTGAAAAATCACCTACAAGTGAACGTCGAAAACATCTCTTAAGATTACAGTCAACATAAAGAAAACGCATTGAAGCCTGCTTCAAAATAATAACGTAAACAAGCCCGGAAGCCCTGGTAGCCAGCGCTATAAGTTCTGAATTTTACTTGTATTTGTTTATTAGTTAATAGTCAAAATAAAAAAACGAACGTCATACGATCTTTATAACAAAATGCTTGCAAAACCGCTGTAAAAAAAGGCACTTATAGCTGCCGAGATGAAATACTTCATAATATTGACGTTTAGATCACAATAGATCTTATAGGTCAACGTGCATCTTCAGATGTTAAGAAAAAATCGACCTCAAAGGTCATCCAAAATATTCGAAAAGTGCTTAAAATTCAAATCATCTCGAGGGACAGGACATATTTGTCCGAAATCGATTCAAATTTCGTCTAAAAACCTGTCTAGAGAAGTGTCAAAATTCCTTTAACAAAAAAAACAAAACAAATATCAGGTCAGAATGCCAGTAAAGACTTTTAAAGATCTACAAAATTAGCCATTATTTGGAAGAATAAAACCAAATTACTAAAAACAATGCTTCGCAAATTCCCACACAAAAAATTATTTCGAAAAGCATACAAATCGCATCACTAAAAGACGTGTCCAAGAACCTTTAAGGATCCTATATCTCGGTCTCATTCCGAACTAAATATAATACTAGCGGTATCGACCAATTTCGTCCGGCTTAAACAAAAATTGGGAGCACTACCAGAATTTTACCAGAAATATTTTTTTCGATCGAACAAAACTTCTGGCAAAAACGATCTCATTGTATGTTACGATCAATATTACAAAAAAAAAAAACGAAAATTCCTCGTGCAAAATATTCGGAAAATCAATTTTTAAAAACTTTCCAATTTTCCAACAAACACAACATATTAGCTCAACCGTTCTCTAGGCATTTTGTTTCATACATATAGATATTTTGTTTTGACACTGGCAGCTCTTTCCCTCTTTTTTCTTTATCAATCCAGTCGCTTTTCATTTCAAAGCTTTGTAGATTGAGCAACGCTAAGAAATATTTCAAACCTATTCCAAAAGCGAATGCAGTGTGGCCTAAAGAGTTCGTTTATTGGAAAGAAAAATTTTGAACGCTAGTTTGTTCAAGAACTTTCACCGTTTTTTGGGCGTTTTCCATCGTGATTTTCGAGGCATTTTTGATTTTTTGATGCATTTTTTGATTGTCCTTGAGTCAAAATTTAAATCAACGTTAAAAATTGCACCAGGCCCGTAGGTGACTTTAGTCTTAGCGTCTCACAGCCCCTTGTTTGTGTGCGATTTTAATTTTGGGACGAATGGGAGGAATCTACAATTTGATGATGAGTTCGAACGGCTAAACTCCGATGCTTTTTTTTATCACAGCTATATTTAAGGACGTTTGGAAGAATTAGCGCAGTGGAAAATAAAAGCAGAATACTATTTCATGTTTTTTTTTTCGAGGGATCGAGCCCAGAGACCTAAAATTGTGAGTCAAAACTAAAAAACTGTGCGACTGTATCCAACAGTCCCGAAATATGTATGTGTAAACACCGTGCGTGCGGTATGTGTGTGGCTTGATACACGTCATTGAGAAAAGAGGGAATTGTAATAACCGTATTCTTGATATATTATGAAATACCAACAAATCGACAACAGCGCCACCTATCGGGTCCAAAACTATCCTGTCTTTCTAGCTGCATACAACCATGCACACATACAAAGTTTCATTGAGATCGGTTGAGTTTCTCAGAAAAATCGACAACAGCGCCACCTATCGGGTCCAAAACTATCCTATCTTTCTAGCTGCATACAACCATGCACACATACAACGTTTCATTGGGATCGGTGACGGTGACGGTAACGGTAACAGTGACGGTGATGGTAACAGTGACGCGAGTTTATTGGTTTCTTTCCATCCAAAGTGCCCAACGCGCCGCGCCTAAAGAAGTAATAACTTCAAAAACATACTTTATTTCAGCTCATAAATGTATGCAATTATAAAAACGTATGCAATGATAAAAACATATGCAAAAAACATATGCAATGATAAAATATATGCAATGGCGCATTTCCGTTACAGAAAGTTAAATGTTTGGAATTACTCCAACAGATTCCAACAGCGCGCAATATATATATGTATAAGTATATCCGTTACGCATATCCGTTGCATCAAGTCCTATGTTTGGAATTACTCTACCAGAATCCAATAACGCGCGCATAAATGTTTACACATCAAAAATGTATATTGGGAATGCCCAATGTATTTTGACTATGGGCCTTACCAATAACCATTTTTAGTTTCGACTCTTAATTTTAGTAGTTCACAGCGACTATATTATTTTGCATACAAATTTCGTTATTGTGAGCTTTCGTAAAGTCAAAGTCGACGCTTAAATTTATTATTGGTACGGCGCTTATATTATTACCTATATCCTATAAATAGCAAAAGGAGCATTTTCCAATTAGCTTTTTTATTTGAAACACATTCGGTAATTTCAATTTGGAACAACAGTTTTCAACGTCCTCGATAGTATAGTGGTCAGTATCCCCGCCTGTCACGCGGGAGACCGGGGTTCAATTCCCCGTCGGGGAGATTTAGTCGATCTCTTTTTTAATTTGGTTGCTATTTAAAATACCTGGATTATGAGGACATATCAGACAGACAAACACCATACGTAACCTTCTGCTTATTTAAAGAGTTACATGGAAGGAATTGCAATTGAGTCCATTTGTTCACTGGAACCCAGAAATACGGAAAACCACCTCGCTCATGTAGCTTGCCAACCGAGCATAAAGGCTTTCGTGATATCTACAAATAAACCTGCAGTGAACTTTTTTCATCAAGGTTGGCGAAAACACTGGAACATAAATTTAGTGGGGCATATTTAGGTGACTTTCCCTGCAGCAAACCATACTCCACTGAACTGAAAAAATGATTCTTGTTTAAAGAAGACAAAAACCTTGTTTTAATATTTTTTTTTTCAAAAACTTTACTAAAAGCGGCCTACGTCCGCACATTTGAAAGCACTAAGAAAAACTCCAGAAAAAATCCTTCAGCTAAAATTAACTGCTAGTACATCTACCAAGAAAAATCCTATACGTTTTGAGACTATATGGTGACCGCCAGCATTAGAATTGTTCAGGGACCCAATGACAAATCTCAAAAGCAGATATAGTCTCGAAGGAAAAGCTATTAACCGCTATTCAAAATTCGAAGAACAACTTAGAATTTTTAAATAAAACAAATAATAAAGAACTCAAGTTTTCTTAAGTTTCTTGAATATTAAAAACAAAACAAATTAAATATAGATAGACATAATTTTAAGGATATTGATAATTAGATATTAGAGCTGGTACGCTAGAATAAGATAAATGTAAGTTTTAAAATAGATTTAATTATTTTTTTTAGTATATATAAGTTAAGTCAATAAAAATTAACTTAAAATGAAAAAAAAAAATTGTAAGGATAAATGATTAGCTATTGAAGAGAAGTAATTATTGAAAACGTAAGCAACATCCAAATCATCAGAAACATTTCTGTCATTAACAAGAATTGTTGTAGCAGAGGACGATTTTTTGTAAATATTATTAACAACTTGCCGTTCACTCTTTAAATTACTTTTAGCAGAAAAGAATCGATTTTTATAATAATTATCAATGCACTTAGAAATTTTTTTTATGTCGATACCATAATTTCCTACATCTTTTATTTAATCTAAAGTTGTTTGGGTTCTTTAGGCCCTGTATTCTTTACTTATTTTTTGATTGAACTTTCTTAACAAGAAGGTTTGTAATCCAAGAGTCAATCTTTTGCTGAATTTCTTTAGCGGCATAATGGAGTTTAAAGAGAGTATAAAAATCATGTATCACTTTGTACAAGTTATATTTATTGGAATAGCTTCGCAAAAAAAAAATAATCTAAGAATTAATATTAATGGCGCAAAATTATAGACATCGTGTATTAGGAGAGATTAGTAGATACTAACTAGAACCACTCTAACTTCAAAGCCCATGCCTAACTTTCTAGAAAATTATAAACGCTTTGTAACCTGCCTACAACTAGTTCCAACCTTAGAGCGGGCGCGAGGCAAATTTTTCTCAAACAGACCGAAAAATGTACAGTTTGAGAAACTAAGCACAGTTTGGGGAATTCTCCATAAGCAATTTTTGATGAAATGACAGCAAAAGAGAAAAAAAAACAAAAATCTGAATCTGTAGCTAGAAGGCAATCTTCCTAATCAAAATCTTAACAAGGATTTGCTAGGGTTTTATTTTGCTTTTCTTAGAAACACAAA
Source organism: Cheilosia vernalis (assembly GCA_949126925.1). NCBI lineage: Eukaryota > Metazoa > Arthropoda > Insecta > Diptera > Syrphidae > Cheilosia > Cheilosia vernalis. The sequence continues at coordinate 15,199,955 of OX421362.1, forward strand.
ATATTTAAACATTTCGAGATCTTAAAAAGTATAAATATCCTGGGAACATTTCTTTCAAAATTTTGCAAAAAAAAAAAATTCAAATTGCAATTTTTCAATAGAAATAACAGATGGGAGAGGATTGAGAGTCTATACTAAGGGATAATATGTACTTTTGTTGGTTTTAAACTTATTACCAGGTTATAACTATAAAGTGGGTATTTAGTCGACTATAATTAGAAAGATACTAATACGGACATTGTCATTTGTCACGTACTAAAATAATCATAAAGTGGGCTTTATCCGACTATAATTTTGCGCCAATGTTTTCTGAATAAGAAACAATAATTAAACATTGCGTCTTTTTAAAATATTGGCTCTGAAAAGCTTATTTTTATTTATTTATTCATGTGCGTACATCAAATGAGACCATTCACTGCTCTCACTAGATTACTCAACATAAATTTTAAATAATAAGTCCCCACAAGATCAAACTCAAAGAAACTACTATTTTCTTTGACACAGAACGGCAATCAATTTTAATTATTCTTTCAAGAAATCAATTTTCTGATTTTCAGAACAGATGAAAAACGCCCAAAAAAGGCGCTAACTTCTTATGAAACCGGCGTACACAATTTTTCTTTTCAATAAACGCACTGAGGCCACACTGAGGCTTTTTTTTCAGAATTGGTGCAAAGCTAGAATAATTTTGAGATTTCAAAGCAAACAAGACAAATTTTAACTGAAAAAAAAAGCTGAGTTTCTCACGAAATTCCAACAACTTCTTAAAACCAAATACAAATTGAGAAAAATTTCAAAAATACATTTTTCATAATATTTTTCAGCTTACAACTATATGCTCGTGTATTTTATTAAAACTATCTGCTTTTGATATTCTCATGCAATATTATATCGAAAAACCACAAAAAAAAAAAATAATTTTGGCCATGTCTTTGAGAAAAAATTGCCTGTGTGCGCCGGCATCCTTATTGCGCCAAGTCGGCTGGTGCTGATGAAACATATTCGTATGTAGCACTTGTTTTTTTCTTTAGGAGCATTTTCCACTCGAGGCTCAGCAGAAGTTTATACATCACCCCTCTGGCGATCGGAAAGATTTTCATACGAAAGACTGCGCACAGTCGCTCAAAACTGAAAGACTGCTAGAGCTGTACGCACGCGAATTTGTAGTTCGAAGTTGCTTTCTTCGTGAGTTACAACATATCTATCAGTTAAGTGAATCCAACAAGATTACGTGTCCAAAATTTGGTAGATTCGGTTGACAGGAAAAGCGAAGGAGCTTGAGGAATGCTTCTTTCGACCCAAATGAGCAGCTCGGCAAAGATTTATATAAAGAGATGACGGGGCTCAAAAACAGGGTACTGTATTCAAAGACTCGCCTTCAAACGTATTATTGCACCTTTTGACAAATTCTGAGGATATATCTGTGTCTTACCTGCTGAGGTATAGGCCCAATACCTAGCACGGCTGTATAGATCCTCCATTGAACCATCTTTCTCTCTTGATATATATTTCGGGCTGCCCCGGCTTCATTTATATAGTGACAGCTTCCAACAAACAATCCAACTACAGACATCTGGACATAAATTCAGTTCAGTTCCAAAATGACCACAATCAACCCACATCCAAGCATCCGATTGGCAAAGTCAAAGCTTCTATTCAAATCCATTGAATGCAAATGTACACTACCTATAAGCACACATGCAAATAAACACATTTCGTTATGTGCAACATGCACCAATGCGTATATGCGATTAACTGAACCGACAACGGATGAACTGATGCGACAAAGATCACTGTCCAAGGTTATAGAAACGGTCACCGCACCAAAGTTAAACACATGTATACGCATACATGCCCCAAAGCTTAACATGTATACGAGTACGTATACGTCCCCTCGTGCACCGCCATCGGCCAGAAACTTGGTACACTATTTGTAACTACATATTTCGGTTCGTTTTGCTTTGTTTTGGTTTTCGCTTCGCTGGCTAATGCATCTAAGCTTTTGCGAAAACGCCGGCTAAACATTGTTGCATGCAAGCGACTTCGATGACGCGATCAAATTAAAGTTCAAGGCGACCGTAGACCGACGATCGTTCGTTTCGATCGCGTACACGTACAAAACTCAAAATAGAAATTGTTTCGATGTTTGGCCGGCTGCGGATATTTTGTTCTAAATTTATTCATACCTTAGATACGAGTGCATGGTAAATATATAAATAAATATTCCGTCGGCAGGGGGGATGGAAAATAGTGCAGCTTCGAGAGTGCAAGTTCAGCCATTAATCCCCGACCCCAACTGACGTTGCTCACTTTAATGGGGTTTGCGCACATCTGATCGGAAATGAGCTTCCGTCCTCCCCCAGCGCGAATTAAAACACTTGTTTCTTACTTTTAAAATTAAACAATATTTATTTGGAACTATGTCCTTTATTATTGAAATACTTTTTACTAATTCTAAAAGGAGCTTAAGGCTACTATGTAGTTACAATAAGACTGTTGATAAATTCATCATACAGTCGTATTTATATACTTTTCTTATCTATCTACAAGGAGACCCAAGCGTACAATCGTCTTGCTTGATAATGAAGAAGAGATAATATTCCAACATTGTATACAAACGATATTATCTCTTTTACATATGTTATCATTGTAGCGTTGTGTGCAAGACTGTACTAGAGACTAAAGATATCATTGAATACAAATAATGTTATCTTTTTTCTCAATATGTCTTGCTATGGATACTTAACTCCCCCCCTTGTTAAACGAAATCGTCCCGATTTTTCGACGCTATTTTTAACATTTCTCTTTCATAAGTTTTGTTATATGCGTCAATCTTTTTTTGTTTTTGACGATCTGTTATACATTGTATAGTTTTTATCATTACGTACGTAAATGCTAGAATAACAATCAGTGTTACAATTGTGTATATAGTTGATAATATCGGTTTTTCTTCAAAAGGAATAATTAGTTTTTTTAAAGTATCTATGTTATCGAATTTGTACATTGTATCTTCTTTAATTATTTGGTCGATGTAAGACTCTGAATTATGATTTCTTAATATAACTTCTTTAATTTGCTTATGCATGTTTTTGTATATTTTATCGTCTAGATTTATAGTATTTTCATAAGTAACTAAGTTTATACCATTAATTGTTTGATTATTTAACTTATGCTTACCGCTTAATAACATAACACCGGATTCAATTTCTAAGTCGTAATCGTATTCTTGTTTAATGTTGCATTTTGAAGTTATATTCTTTAAAAGTGGAATAAGACAATTTTCTTCTTCAAAGTTAATTTCACAAATGTTTTTACTTAGATGATTTTGACAATTTCTTGTTCTTAAATAAGTTTGGTTACATAAGGCAATTGTTTTATCTGTAATGATTTTTCCATGTTTTGAATTTAAAGGTGTTACTTTATACAATTTACATGATTTAATTAGAACTGGATATTTATATATTGTGATGAAGAATTCATCAGTTCTAGCTAATAATATTTTAGAGTACTCAAGTATATTTATTATGGGTACTTGAATTATTTCATGTTGAATAATATTTTTAATGTCATCTAAGTCTAGGCTTTCTGATAAATATTCATTATTTTTTGCTGCATTAATTGTTCTGGTCAATAATAATAATTGTTCGTACACTTGTTCTATTACTAAATGTTCTTTAAGGCTCTGACCTTCGAATTGTTGCAAAATTTGTTCAAATCTAGAATTTATAGTTTTTTGTTTATTATTGTTTTCTATGAGATTATTTATACTCGTTTCTATGTTAACTAAGTCATAATGGTCAGGATTACCAAACACATATTTGAAAGCTGTTCCTAAAAAGTTAATTGATCTAGTATGCCTAGTATGTTCTTGTAATTGGTCTGCTAAATTCTTAATTTTACTTAACCAAATTTTTTCTTCTTGTGTAGGTTGATATTTACTAGTTACGATATTTACGTAAGGTTGAAATATCGAAGTCAGGTTGGTGGCATGTAACAAATAAGTTTGTTCTTTGAATAAATACACGTCATCTGTTTGCGTAAGTATAAACTTCTTGTTTAGTAACTCAGTTATTTGAACGTTTCCTTGCCCTTCTTGACTCTGTACAATTCCTAGTAATGTTAGGAATATTAATATTTTCGTCATCTGAAAAATGATAATTCTTTATGTTATCCTTGTGAATTTTTATTCCTTCTTTAGAGATTACAGTGTCTCCTTTATCTTCTTCTACTATTCTTGTTATGTATCTGGCGTTAGATTTCTTTCTAAGACCTGTGATTCTTACCATTATCTTATCTCCTTTTTTATACTCTCTGTGTCGAGTTCCTTTATTTAGACGTTCGATCACTTTTTTGGATGCTGAGTTTAGTTTATTTATTATAATTTCACTATTGCTATATTTATTTTGATTAAAGAAAATGTCTCTAGGTTTCAAACCGGTAACTGAGTGTATAGAATTATTTAATTCACGCACTGTTCTAAATATTTCTTCGATAAGTCTTGTTTTATTCTGAATTGTGAATATTCTAGACAGTTCAGTTATTGTACCGTTTACACGTTCTACCTGACCGTTCGCTGTCGATCTGTATACTGGAGTTTCTACTTTAGTTATGTTGTATTTCAAACACATTTGGTTCACCATTTCTGTTTTGAATCCCTTCTCGTTATCTGTCATGAGTCGTTCACATTTTGGGAAATAATTAGATAAGACCTCTTCCATAACGTCGTACAGTCTGTTTCGAGTTTCGATTTCCCGAAGGATTGTATATTTAGAATACTTATCTACTGTTACAAGGAAAGTATACTTGTCGTTGAAGTATATGTCCATATGAATGTGTGTTCCCACATGTGTTGGTATTTCTGAATTATTCAGAGGTTCTCTGATAGGTTTTCTTTCATATTTTCCAAATAGACATGCTATGCATTTTCTGTTGAAACTCTTTGCTTGTTTATTTAGATCGGGCCAGTAATATTTCTCTGAGATTTCTTGTATATTGTTACGTAACCCTCGGTGTGCTCTTTCGTGAGTTACCCTTACAAGTTTTAGTTGTTCCTCCAAATTTGTCACGTCTTGAAGTTTTCTTGGTGTGAATATAAATCTTACTAGTGGGAATTCTTTTTTTATATTTTCACCATATTTGTATATGTTTTCAAATTTCGTATGCAAAGCTACAATCTTTTGGGGTTGTATAACTTCTTTCATCTGCCTTAGTAAAGAGTCTTTGTCCTTAAACTTTATTATGAGTCTTATTTTGTTACTAAAATAGATTTGTGTTTCGATATTATTTGTTATATCTTCAATAAGTTCGAACTGTGCAGTGTATGCATTAAAAGGCTGATTCACAGTTTTTATTATATCATTAGAAGAACTTTCAGCTGAATGTGCTGTTTCTATGGTAGAAGTATTTATGCGTTGACGTGATAATGCGTCAGCTACAAGATTTAGGTTTCCTGGTTTATAAACTAATTTTGCTCCAAAGTCTTCAATGATTCCCTTCCAACGTTTCAGCTTTGTGTTGGGATTTTTTTCTGATACAGAATATATAAGGCTCTGGTGATCGGTATATATGGCTAAGTCTGCTATACCATATATGCAGTTTCTGAGTTTTTGTAAGGACCATATGATCGCTAATAGCTCTTTCTCGTTTGTGCTATAGTTCTCTTCTGTCTTACTCAGTGTTCTTGACAAGAAGTGTATAGGTTGCTTATTCTGACTTAGTACGGCTCCAATAGCTATGTTGGATGCATCAGTAGTAAGCTCGAATGGTTTACTATAATCCGGTTGAAAAAGTTCGACTTGTTCTTTCAAATAATTTTTTAAAATTCTAATCGCTTCTAATGCTGAATCATTCAGATTTAACTTAATATTTTTACTTTGTTTTTTGTTTACTTTACCGTTATCTCCTCGTAAATATAATGTCAGGGGCTTGGCTATGCTTGCGTATCCTTTTATAAACTTACGATAGTAACCTGTAAGACCTAAAAATCCTCTCAAATCCTTTACCGTTTGTGGGACTGGAAAATTTTCTATAGCTGCTATTTTCTCAGGGTTCGTAGTGATTCTACCATGTCTGATTATGTGACCTAAGTATTCTACTTCTTCTTGAAAAAACTTACTTTTCTCATCAGATATTTTTAATGTGGCTTTATTGAGTACGTCGAATACTTGACTTATGTGCTGTATATGTTCTTCCTCAGATGAAGAATATATCAATACGTCATCAATGTAAACGTGTACGAATTTACCTACAAAGTCTCTCAAAATGTCGTCCACGCATCTCTGAAATATGCTTGGTGCATTTTTGAGCCCGAAAGGCATTCGTTTAAAATGATATTTTGCGCCATTTATAGCAAAAGCTGTTTTTTCTTTATCATCTGTTTTGATTTTAATTTGGTGGAAACCTGACTCCAAATCTAATGTTGTAAAGTACTTGGCTTTACCTAAATTTTGAATTGTCATGTTGACATCCGGAATGGGGTATCTGTCTGTTACAGTGTGAACGTTAAGTTTTTGGAAATCAACAACCATGCGCCGTTTTGGTTTTCCTTTTTCGTCCAAACCTTTTTTAGGTACTGTCCATATGGGACTGTTATAAGGACTATGGCTTTTTTCTATTATATCGTCATGTAAGAGTTTCTGTATTTCTTTGTTTACGAATTCGTTATCTGCTATGGGATATGGATATTGTTTAACATAAACCGGATTATCATTGGTCGTCCTAATGCTTGCTTCTATAGTATCTGTAAAGGGTAACGGTCCTATGCTGTTATTAATCTTCATCAGTCTATCTATGTCTGCTTTATAAATATTATTTTCCCCAATTATGTAATTAATTTTCTGAATAGATTCGACACTGCTTATGGTAGTTAGAGTCATATTACTGAAATTTATTTCCGCGTTTAGAACCTTAAGTCCTTCATATCCTAATATCATATCAAAAGACTGAATATCCTCTAATTCAAAAAATGTTATATTTTTCTTTAATATCCTAACTACTTTCTTTGTATCTACCATAGAATAACCATGCATTGTTTTTATTTTTATAGGTTTAATTTTAATTTTTTCGCTAGAATCGCATTTTCTATTAATGTAATTATGGGTTGCACCAGTATCAATAAGAATTTTATAAATTTCCTTAGAAATAGTACTAGTTAAATTTAAGCAGGGCAACCCGTCTACTAGTTTAAATGATCTATTCTTATGTTATTATTTACCATACATTCCGTTTCATCTGCTTCTGCATATGTACTGCTGACATCGTCTCTGCGTTGTTGTCGGGAGTTATTTACTCTCTGCTGCTTGAAGTTCTGCTGATAAGATCGTTGCGGTCTGTTGTGTGTGTTGAAACTCCCGCTGTGTTCACGTTTCGCTGGTGGATTATATACATCGGGTTTGTATTGATTCCAATTTTGTCGCTGTGCATGTACAATTTGTCTCGAGTTTATCTCCATCGGCTGTGGTCCTTGATTGTGTTGCTGCATATTATCGTATTGCTTCTGGGGTTGATAATTCGTTGTTTGGCTCGAATAATTTGGTCTTCTTTCGTTTCTGCGTTCATGTGGCATATTTTTGTGGTGCTTATCTTGAGTGAGATGTAAATGCCTGTGCACATTATCATGTTCTATTCTGCGAGCAATTGCGAATGCGTGTTCTAGATCATTTATTGTAGCTGAATATAATGATCCTCTTGTAAAGTTGTCACTCATACCATCAATGAATATACGAACTGCGTCGTCGTTAGCATTTTTAATTAGTCTGTCGATTATATTCGGCGGATCACCTGACATAGTGATTTTTGATATTATTAAATTGAGATTTTTATTTATCTCGTCGTGGTATTCAGACAGTGTGCTTCTTTTTTGCGTGATGGCTTTCATCATGTCTTGTAGCACGTATAGAGGTTCTTGATTAGAGTACGTATAATCTAATCTGTTACGTATCGCCTCAAAATTAAAAATTGTGTTATAATTGGTTAACACATTCGCGGCTGCACCCTGTATTTTACTTTTCACTATAGTCAATGCTGCTGCGTACTTACTGTGTGTTTTGAAGTTTTTAATGCTGTCCATTAATCTGGATGCTTCTTCGCGCCACGACCGATAATTTGATTGATCGCCGTTGAAAATAGGTAGGCTTTTAAATGCGTCTAACTGTATTTCACTACCATCTGTATATGTGGTTCTTATTTCCTCTAGCACAGGTATGTTTGGTACTATGCCTAATCCAGATTTTACTTCATTTAGTTTTGTTTCTAAATTAGTGTTTATTTGATTTTGGTTAGTTATTATTGCTGCTAACCTTGCATTCTCTGTGCGTGTGTGCTCTAGGGTTTGTGTTACTGTGTTGCTCCTGGTTTCTAAAGCTTCTAATCTTGCCATTAATACTGCGAGTTGTTCCATTTTGAACTCGTGTCTGTTGTCGTCGAATTTGTGTGTTTTTTTTCTCCACATATACACTTTCACTGAATTGCTTTGCTGCTTCGTACGAAGAAGCTATATTTGTACCTGCTATGCTAGGTAATTCTTGTAACCGGTAACGCGAGTGTTCTGTTTATACTAGATTTCACTACTTGTTCCCGAGGTCCGCTCGATTGAAGTTAAAAAGTATATTTAACCTCCTGGCAGGATCGCCAATTAAAACACTTGTTTCTTACTTTTAAAATTAAACAATATTTATTTGGAACTATGTCCTTTATTATTGAAATACTTTTTACTAATTCTAAAAGGAGCTTAAGGCTACTATGTAGTTACAATAAGACTGTTGATAAATTCATCATACAGTCGTATTTATATACTTTTCTTATCTATCTACAAGGAGACCCAAGCGTACAATCGTCTTGCTTGATAATGAAGAAGAGATAATATTCCAACATTGTATACAAACGATATTATCTCTTTTACATATGTTATCATTGTAGCGTTGTGTGCAAGACTGTACTAGAGACTAAAGATATCATTGAATACAAATAATGTTATCTTTTTTCTCAATATGTCTTGCTATGGATACTTAACTCGCGCTGTTTGCTGCTAAAGCAAAATAAATTAAGGCGAATGACTCGGTCGCGATTTAATCGAATTCTAATCGATTTGCATTCTAATTGATTGCATAAATCGGCGACAAATGACTGGTGGTGGTCAACGAACTGCGATGGGAGCGAGGAGGGCACTGTTACGAGATAGCTAATGTAAGTCTAGCATTTCTGGTGTACACTGTACAGTGGTTGTCAAACGGATTTGTTTGTATAATGACACAGTCCGATGAATTTGGTTTCAATTTTGTTGAGTAATTTTCTATTTGCGGTGATAATGAATGCATACATGTAACCCACAAGTTCAGTGGGACCTGTATAGTGAGTACATTTATTGTGAGACTGTAATGCTTGATTGGTTTAAAATGGTCCTTGATTTGGTGCACCTGGGTCCAAGTATTGCAATGATCAAACTGGTTCCATCATCAGTATGATCAGCCGCATCTGTCAATTCGAATTCGAAAATATACGACTGTCAGATTGGGTTTCTTAAATAAGAACGAGAATTAGCTTTGAGTTAAAGGGTTTAGAAAAGTAAGAGCACTTAGAATCGGTATCCACCGCTATCTCTGGAAATCTCTTCGTCTTTGGCTATGTTAAGTTCGAATATTCCACCACAGCACTTGATTCACTGTAGGTCTACTTGCCTTGCAGTTCCTGTCAAACCTGACAAGTGAATTTGAGTATTTCAATTTTCTTAAAGCGGCTAACGACTTTTGTGTAAAATTTAACAGAAGTCAACGATATTGAAAACAATTACTAAAATATAGATGGAATTTTTGTTTCCCAAATAGCTAGCGGATATTTAATTTCTTCATCAAGTGTCGGGAATTGTCTCAGATCATCGGATTGTTGGAAATATTTGTTGAGATACAAGTGAATTAGTTGAATTAGCGAGAGGTTTTTAAAATGTTAACCCAAAAGCCTAGATTTCGTATATACCTAAGGAGTGATTGCGTCTCAACACTGTCACACAAAATAATCAAGTCAAGTCGATTGCTGTTTTTCTTTACACGAGCGTGTTCTGCCAATTTATCACATTTATATTTTGTTGGTTGTCATGCACAAAGAGAATTTAATTTAACTAAATAATTTATAAACGAAAGATTAAAAAAAGCTCTAAAGGCTTGGATCGGTATAAGTAAAAATCGTGTGCTTAAAATATTTAGCAAGCTCTGAGTCAGCGAAGAAACAGACTTGCAATTTTCTTGACAATTGCTGCCACGTTTTATTTATACACCAATCAAAATAAAAAGTATTTGGCGCCGCCTTTGAACATAACAAAAGTTGGAGTTAGCTAAAATGAGCTTTTATCTATACGAAACCTAGGAATTGAAAATTGAAAATTATTTTTATTCCGATTCCTTTCTTTGTTCTTTTTATTTGGTTGATTTCAATTTTTATATTTCAATATTTTTAAATATATATATATCAACCGGCAATTTTCAATATGACAACCAAATTTTCATGCACGCTCTCATCCTTTTTCAACTTGCTCTTATATGTTGGCCTTTCAGTCTAATCTGATGCAAAGTATTAATCCCAGACACTTGGCATGTATCATAAAAGACAAGAAGGACACGTTTGTGTGAGGCTCTATCGCAAAATTTTGTACTTCCTAGATAAGACGACCAATTCTGTTTTTGGCTCATCACAAGAAATTGAAAATGGCGGCATTATTTAGAACTTCAGTGCGTTGAAAACATTTTCGAGAGAGAACAATTACAACATCATTCGTATGCAAAGCTACGTTCATTATAAAAAATAAATGAAATGAAAAAAAAAAATTAATGAACAGTTGTGCACTTAAAAACCATGTTTATTATGATTTATTTTGTATAAAAAAAAAAACATAAATGTTCTGTATTTAAGAAGTTTTTATATTGTTTTTCAATGAACATTGAGAAAACCAAAATTCAAGCAACAAAACGAAAAGTACCACAACATGGCGAGCGAGCTTACTACAAAATGTGTTATACTTAAGTTGTTGTTTTTTTTATCTAATTTTTTTATCAAATAAAAAAGAATTGAATAATTGACGAATCGATGTGAAAAGGTTTTTTTCTGAGCAAAAATATTCTCGTTGATAAGTTTAGAGCGCTCGCCGAGAGCCAGTAAGCCAGTATTGCTAGTATATGTTAGTTTTAAATAAGATTTAATCGTTTTTGTCGAGTATGTAAGTTTAATTAAAAATACCAATAAAAACGAATTTGAAATGCAATTATCGTCCAAAAGAATGTACTTGCTGGGGTACCTCCGGGTTCGATTATTGGTCCTATCCTGTTTTGTCTTTATATAAATGACCATCAACGAGTATGCCGCAACGCATCTACACATCTTTATGCTTGGATTGGTGGAAGATTTGGCTTTCTGCTATTGATCATGCAAATTTTATAGTTGCGTGTATTTATGCAAGGTTTACATAAGCTGGGGTCCCAGGTTCGAATCCCGCAAAAACCCAAATTCGAAGTCAGGGTTTTTTCACTGCGCCACCTCTCGCGAACGTCTGACAAACATCCGAGAGTATAACTGTCTTGAAAGAGCTTCTCAATCGGCCGTTTGGAATCGGCATAAAATTGTAGATCCCTTCCATTCGTTCCAAAAATTTAAAAAAAAACTCACACAAAACGAATGGTTGCGAGAAGCTAGGCCCAGGGTCCCTACAGACCTGGGGTGGAATCGGCTAAGGTGATAGTTGATAGTTGACAATCAAAATCATAGCATTACGTCCACGTAAGGTGATTATCAAATTGACAATCGCTTTTTTGCGATCAATTTCATGTGACACCTATTTAGGTGTCGTTTTCATACATTTTAGTCATTCTCATTGGTATGCACCTCGGCTTCGACTCCAAATAAATTAAATACGTTGGTGAAAAAAGAATATGGGTACTAGGTATATTAAAAAAATTAAATTAAAAAAGTGAAATTTTAAAATTCGTGAAGAGCAATGGTTAATTCATTGAAACTTTTCTACAGAAATGAAGAAAATAATTATATCAAAGTCCTGATATTAAGCTATTAATTAAGAACAAACCTGAGAAATAAAACAAATAGGTAGGTATCTTGGAACTTCCAAACGCGATGTAAGAATGCATTATCTACAAATATTCATTGTTGATTGGTGGCTTTTGTTATTGAGTATTTTAGATTTTTTTGAAATCTTTCGCTTATCGAAAAAAAAGCGTTTGTGTTTGTTTTGAGACTACCTGATTTACCAACTTTAGTAAGGTCAACGCATGTTCCACCCATCCTTCAATTGGCTGCAAATTTAAATCCTTTAAATCTTCTTTAGGGGTGGTGGCTATTTTAAATTTTCCCTTTAAATTTTGCAGTTAAAGGGTTGATGGAACTAATAAAACCTACCTATCATGATTATAAGGCCAATGGAAAATGAAAACATATTCTTCAATCGGAAGCATACCTAAATGTGCTTCCCTAAAAAAATAAAAAAATTGATTGCACTTTGTGAACATTATTATTACTATTCTCAAATTCACTTAGGTACAATTTTCACAATAAAGAAGAAACACTTCGAATATGTAGGTATCATCTGCACGAAATGACAGCGTCGGCAAGGAAGTGACGTTTAAAACTCTAAGTGCTGCCAATAATCAATCATTTTTTAGTGATCGCTTTACACAGAGCAAAGAAGAGCTGATAATCAAAAACGACAATCAAAAATGCGACAATCAACTATCACCTTAGCCGATTCCAGCCCTGTTGCGCCAACTATTACTATTACGTTAGTAATCCCTCAATTTTAACTTTTTTATTTAATCTGTATATATAAAATACTCGATAACGAATTGTTGAATTTCAACGATTTTGGGCAAATCTAATTTTCACTTAATATTAACTATATTTTTATTTTACTTTGCTCGTTATGTGAATTAAGGTAATTTTAATGTATATATCTGTAGATCTTTAATATACTATAAAAGATAATAATTATTGTTATTTGTACTTTGCCAAATAAATTGAATTGCATTGAACTAAATTATTTGGATTTCTTAAATATGGTCACCATAGGTATAAAGCAATCGACAGCCAGCTCTTTCCAGGGCACTCATTTCGTAACTTTTCTGATGATAATCGTCGAAACGGTTGATCTAAAAAAAAAATTAGCAAACTTATTGCAAGAATTACGAGTTTGAGCGCTTAATACAGTTAAGTTTACGCAATTGTAGTGAAGGCTGAGGATAGTCAAAAAAATTCGGCCACACTATTTTTATTGATTATTTTCAATTGCAATTCGTTTTTCTTTGAATTATTATTATACTCAACTAACTTCTATTTTTCTCCGGTTTATTTATCTAGTTTGAAAGCCGTTTATTGCCAAATTAAACAATTTGTTTACTTGTTTACTTTTATACAAGAAATAAATTTTCCATTTTTCCAATTTCCCGACTTTTCCGGAGGGTTTTCGAAAAAATTTCTTTCGTAAAAACCTTCCCCATGAAAAAAAATTTGAGCCAAATCGGCCCAGCCGTTTTCAATTGATGAATTACCATACATTTTTTACACCATTTTTAAATATATAAATTTGTAACCCGTGTAATGTATGCTCTGTTTTTTTTTTTTATAATATTTAAGTTTTTAAAGTCAAACCGGCAGATGACTTATGAGTCAAACTATGTAATATTATGCTTTATTTAAATTGTTTGTAGCTCCACACAAATAGAACGAAAACAGAAACGCGATTTCAAAATTTCCTCCGTTTTTTTCAGTTCCCCGAGAGAAGATGAATTCAAGAATCAACTTGTGTCAGTATCAGACACCAGATTGACACCTAAAAGGACATACTTGCTGTCAAAATCTGTTTAAAAATATTATGAAAATCAACTGTTAAAAATATTCCAACAACAAGCGCTCGCCTTTCCTTGAGAACAATAAAAATAAACTCCGCAATCGCATTTAAATTGTGGAAATGTCTCAGCGATTTATCTTTGTTTGTGTTTTTTTTTTTTTTTTTCATGTTTCTTTATTCACCCGAAATAACAACAATGTGAAGTTTAATTTAATTGAGCCAACCACGCGACGCGCTTGAATTTATGTGTGTACATCAAAGCGTTTTCTTACGCATTTCTGTCGGCGGCATTAATAAAATAAATTATCTTTTAAATTGACGGAGAGGTTTGTGCGCAGCGTTTTTATGAATGGCAACTTCGGCAATCGGTCATCGGCACACAACAAACGACTTAATTAAAATTGTATTTTATTTGTCTGAGGTCATGGTTGCGATGCGATAGTAGCTATTTTTAACCAATAATCTATTTTTAGGTGCGATATGTACGCAGATAGTTTCGCGGAAAGAGCGAGGCATGCTCGCTCTGTTTGTCTTTGGCAAAAGTCCATGGCCTGTTGTTGAAGTTGTTGTTCTCTGGCGTGTACACAATCACTTGAAAGTCCAATAATCAGTTTTTTTCCTTTGAATTTGCTTTGCATTTAGGCGCAAGCAGAATTGTAGGCTAAAAGAGGTGACTGGTGAGAAGACCGTAAAAGCAACCTAGACCCAGTTGAATCACCAAAGTGCAACCTGAATTTATTCAATTTATGTACACCACAAGAGTCGTATTGATTGGAGGCAAATATGAGCTCTTGTCACATCGGTGACCATAACGAAAACGTGGAACAGTTGTTTGTACAAATCGCCAGGCGCCACTTCAAGTCCAATGTAAATTTACCAAAATTAGCCAAGTGATAGTTATTCCCAAATAAGTGAACCATTTGTTTGTATTCAATCTCTTGCCTGGTTTTTGTTTTGTTTCGGAATAAATTAAGCAGCTTTCGAGTATGTGCATAAGTTTATTTTCCTCAAGTCGACTGAACGTGATAAACTAACAAATGCCCGCACACACGTTCTATGCCAAACCACAGCCGACCTCTTATCAATGACGGGGTGTTTGTGTTTTTCTAACAAGCTTATAAGCTCACCCCAGACTGACTAAAAATAGTTGGAGATAGAACTAAAACTACGTCGTGTCGTCGTGATATGTGATTCATTGAAACGCAGCGAATTCAACGGTCCTGTGGCGCAATGGATAACGCGTCTGACTACGGATCAGAAGATTCCAGGTTCGACTCCTGGCAGGATCGATCGGTTGAATTTTTTTTTCTTTTTGGCATTATGGTCGGAATTATGATGGCGAGTTCTGACTGCTGGGTTGAAATAATTTCAGTTTGGATTTTAGATGGGACAGAAGATGTTTTTAGACTTCCAAGACATTTGTAACCCACAATGAAAGTTCGTCGAGTTACTCCTGGGCTGAAGAAACTGAAGAATAAAAACTCGTCAATATGTGTAGTACATTGATTTGACAGGTGTTCGCTAGAGATTTGTTTATTTTTTTACGATTTTGGAGCGTTTTCTGACGGATTTTTGACTTATTTCGCGTTTTTCAGCGGGTAGTTTGTCTCGTTCCTTGACACATTTCCATTTTGGACGCATTTTTGAGGGCGTTTTTCAGCTCGTGGTTTGTCTCGTTTTTTGTTGCATTTTCGACACATTTTTTCGAGTTTTGCTCAGCGCGTGTTTGTCTCGTTTTTGACCAGTTTTTTGGACGAATTTTTGCGAGCGTTGTTCACCGTTTTTGACACGGTTTTTGGTGCATTTTTGATGCATTTTTGTGAGCGTTGTTTAGCGCGCTTTTCTTGTTTTTGGACGAATTTTTGCGAGCGTTGTTCAGTGGGTAGTTTATCTGGTTTTTTGACACGTTTTTTATGCGTTTTTTGTTGCATTTTTGAGAGCGTTTTTTCAGCGAGTAGTTTATCTCGATTTTTGGTGCATTTTTGATGCATTTTTTCGAGCGTTGTTCAGAGCGTTTTTCTTGTTTTTTGACCCGTTTTTTGGACGAATTTTTGCGAGAGTTGTTCAGCTGTTAGTTTGTCTCGTTTTTTGGTGCAATTTTGATGCATTTTTGCGAGCGTTGTTCTGCTCGTAGTTTGTCTCGTCTTTTAACGCGTGTTTTTGTTCTTTTGTGCCATTTTTTGGCATAGTTATTGACTGTTTTTTGGCGCAATTTATGAGATCTGACGCGTATTTTCTCGGGTTTTCTGACTTACTTATATTTACATGATTTTTCTGATAGTTTAACAATTTAATCGTACCAAAACTGCATTTGTGTGACCGAGAAGGAGTTACTGTTAGAGAAGAAACCGGTCAAACAGTCAAAACTCTTACGGGAAACAAATATAACACATCAGACATGTTGCGCATGAGCTTCACCAAAATGTTAGCATTTTCTTCTTCCGAGTGAGTTTTGCGAAATTCCCTGTCAATGCCTTGCAGCGACATCTGTCATTTCACAAAAAATAGTTATCACCTGACATTTTCTGATTATCTCGATCGGAACGATGTGGCTTGGGACTGGTCAAACCCTCGAAGGGAATATCTGTCAAGAATTCATGGCATGAGTGATGCAGAAAGCCATAAATCGGATCATCATTTCTGTCGCCGTCCACTTAGCCGATATCACACACAATTTAAAAGTTTTTCATTCATAAAAAAAATGACAGCCAAAGAAAATCGGGCGAAAACTTTTGCGCCACATTGTACTCGTAAAAAGTCCAGGAAAATCTGAAAGTATTTTTATTTTCCCATCTTTAAAAGTTAGACCACTTTTTAATTGCGCTGGCAAATCGCCTGCCTCTTTCCATCTGTCAGAAGCAATAAACACAGTGGTTTCATTTTTTTCAATCATTCTTTATGCATTTCTTCAAATAAGTGCACAATGAAATTGTCAGATTGAAAATATAAATTTGTATGCCGAATGAATGAGAATACAAAAAAAAGAGAAGAAAACCAAAAAGAAACAAGTTACTGATGTGCAAACAAGATATGTCTGCCCGTCTGTCAAGGTAGACATCATTCGGATTGGCAGCCACACCAAGCGCACTCAATTCGATGCCATTTAAATAAATAAATATTTGTTCCCTGCAGCCACGACAGCAGCTGTGGAATACCATCCCAACTGGTTGTGTTTTATTAGGATTTTGAGGACTCGAATGGGAGTTCGAACGAATTATTATATTCTTCGAAAAAATTCCGATTTAAATGTTAAGCACTGAGTAAGTGACAGTCACCAATCGAATTCAATTTACTTTCATAATCCTGGGGAGTGAAACAAAAAACAACCACCACTCTTGCTCAGTCAATTGACATTTGCTCAATTATCAGTTAACACATTTTGAATGTTCATCGCACAAAGTAGACGCATATGCATCTGGATCTTGATTGCGCCAACCGAACAAAACTGGCAAGACTTGTGGTTCAGGTTCAACGCTGCGCCATCGTCATCACAATTACGAGCACAGTCGTCGTTCGTCGTTGCCTCTGAACTTGTGTGCGCTGCATAAGGACAACGTAATGGGGCGAGCCACATCCAAGTCATTTGGCGCACCACAAGAAGTAAAGTGGAAATTCCAGTGCTGCAAGTACTCGTATCTTGGAATTCAGAGCACGCACAATGGTGTGCCGATGTGCATCGCTCTGGAGCGATCCAATTCTGGAGCATTATCTGTGTGGGGCATGGGTAATGGGGTTAGCAGGCGTGTCTATCGATTTGTTCGAGCGAAAGTGCTTACAACCGACAATTGCAGTAATTCAACTTAATAACGAATTGAATTGTATGCGCGTCAATTGTGCGATGGAGTGTCCTTTCGATATTCACTGGCAGGCGTATTGCTGTTGCGTTCTGTGCCATATCTGAAGCTCCATGCAGACCTAACCTCGTAATTCAATTGGTATGTTGGAAAAAAAATAGTCGCTGAACCCTTGTTGTGATCGTAAAAGCTGGATTCGTCTTGGTAGCTCATTTCAAAAATTCCCAGTCCAGGGGCGGTACAAAGTTGCCGAAACAACTCACCACGCGCGAAACCGATGCTGGGCTCACAATTTGGAATCAAAAAAGTGTCTTTAGCAATTCATGCAAATAATTACTTTCCAGTTTGCGAATTCAAAATTAATTCATTTGCAGACCATAAACATTAATCAGACAAGAGACTCGCGTACGAAATGTGTACACACATTCCTTTCGAGACGCACGGCGGACTCGCCTCTTTTCAGTCGATCTTTTTATATTGCGTCTTTGTTTTTTTTTGTTTTTTTTTTTTTTTGCTTACTTAGAATTTATTGCCGCTTTAAACTTTTTTACTGCGTCGCATTTTGGCATTCTGTATCCGTCTGCATGGCTTACTACATCAGTATCGGATGCGTGTGTAGGCGTTGTTTATTATGCTTTTCGCTTTCAAGTAGACAGGCGAAACAAAAAAGCGTCTTTCATGTCGGATTAGCTTAACATTTTAACCTGACAATGGGTGCGCAAGAATTTTAAGATGTTTTATGTGAGTTTCGACAAGGATTAAGAACGTCAGATGTCCTTAAGAGGTTTCCCATACATTTGCTATGCAGTGTGGTTCGCTCATTCGGGGTTCACAACTTTTGCAATGGCCAATGTGGTTGAAGCATAAGTTTGGCAGTCAATGTAGGCGCATATATAGTAGATACGCATTCACTCACAGTAAGTACACCGAAAGGGTGCTTCCATGGTGGAAAGTTCCTCAACTTCTGAAATATTTGCCATAAGTAAGAAACACTTGGTTTCGATGTGAAAATCATAACTTTTGAACTAATAAAGGTAAAATTTTCGTTCTGCTTTAAAGGAAATTCACAAGCCTATAATCACTTAAAGTAAAATTAAGGGAAAATGTCTCCACAGGGTGTTGGAGAATTTCTGCCTTTTTCAGAAAAAGGAATCAACAGAAAGAAGTCTCCAATATTCCGGACTTTGCAAAAAATAATCCGTGACTTTTTAGTGTCAACAGGGGGCCTTATACAAATAATCATTTTTTACCTTTACCTACACAAAATATTTTCTAGGTCACAATATACAATTTTGTATGGAAAATTTCGCAATTGTGAGTTCGAAAAATTTTGTTTGGACACTAAAAATGATTACTAGTTTTTTCTTTCATTTTAAATACATTTTTATTGATTCTGTATTTAAATTACAGACAAAAACGATTAAATCTAATTTAAAACTTACATTTATCTTATTCTAGCTTACTGTCTCTCAGCGAGCACTCTAAATTTGTCAATATCCTTAAAATTATTGCCTTTCGGCCTTAGATCTATTTATATTTAATTTGTTTTGTAGTTTTTTTATTTTCAAGAAACTTAAGAAAACTTGAATTCCTTATTATTTGTTTTGCTTACAACTACTTAAAAAAATGATTATTAGTATCGCGGAGGGTGTTCAAATATAAAGCTGATCAAAACAGTGGGTGGATAAGGTTAACAAACCAACTTTTGGGACCCTTTTAACCAAGTACGTATACTCAAACAGTAGTTTTGAAATTGCTCAATAATGAGAGAAAGATATTGGCGCCTTACATTAATCACTTTTAGCCTCCGCACTAAATGGGTAGTTTTATTTTCGCCATTGTGAGTTTGCAAAATATAGCCCGGACAATAAATACGATTGTTAGTTTCACGGACTGTATTTTTATAATTGCCCTGGAGACATCAACCGAGCAGCGAAAAGACGCGTTGGCTACCCATACATGTACGTCTAACAGGCAGCGCTTTTTATATGGAAGGGGACAAAATAGAAGACACCAGAAGCGAAATCACACTCCTTAAGATGGGTGTACCACAGGAATCGGTGTTTGGTCCAACACTATTTTTTATTTCTCTATTTGAACTAAATTTGAATCAAGTGCTCCGAGCAGTTGACGACTTCGGGTACATGTATGGTTCAGTCTTCTAGATCTGATAGTAGATCTTAATTGGGATCTGGACTTATTAAGAAAATGGATTGCTGCTCACAAGTTAAAAAAATTTAATTATATCTTGCAGTTTCTCTGTGAGAGACGGTAAATAGTTTCTTTGTCAAAGTGTCACAAATTGAACTGAACTGTTTATTGCTCAACTACTCTCTGCTACGATGTTTTTGTAATTTTAGTGATAATTGTTTTGTAATTCAGAACATCGATGGGTTCAAGAACTAAGTTCGAAATAGAACTAACTCCCCCTAGCCAAAAGACTGTAAAGTGTGTTATTTATTTTTCAGAGAACACTCGAAAATCTTTTAAGGTATAAGAGCTCATAAATAGTATTTTACTTTACTGTTTATTTTATCCATTATTGCTTCTAAAAATAAAATAAAATAAAAAAAAATACATAACCAACCAAACATTTGATAAACGAGATAGTTTTGTGCGACCCAGTAGTGCACTATCTTTTTCTCTTCGTGTTCCCTGTTATATTTTATACTTGAAGCTGTTGAAATATTTTTAGTTTAAATGGTGATAGTATTTCTTGACTTTAGTATATTTTAAAAATTCATCCAAAGATTGTGCAGAGCCTGCCTCCTTTTGAAGTTGTTGGCGGTTCACTGTCACCGATTTCATTGTTTACTTATTTTTTTAAAAAATTCCTTAGGTTTTGAAAAAAGAAAAATCGTATCGAATCTGAAGCAGTCAATCCATTTTGTTTTTAATAAAATGACATTATTTTAGCTTCTTTTCAGTATTTTTGTCGTTAGTTCTTCTTAAAGCTTGTAGAATTATTTATTTATTTATTTATTTAACATATTTAAATAGAAACGACTTGGATCGGTCTTTAGTCGAGCCTTTCGAAAATTAATACAGTCCCTTCAATAAGCTATAGTTGAGGATTAGAAAGAATTTACTCATAAACAGGCGTACAAGTTGGTGGAAATTTTTAACAATTAAGATAATGACAAAAATAAATTCTCCTTGATACAAGATCTAAGAAAATGGAACTAGATAGTAAATTTTCGCTTAAGACCAAAATGTTGCCAGTGGGAACACTTTTTTTTAAAGCAAATTAAAATATATTCAAAGAGAGTAAAAATGTACAATTTTGCATGTGGCCTAGCAAATAACCAAGGTCCAAAATCGTGGTAATTCCAGCATTGAAACTGTTGTGATGATAAAAGATTATGACGTGGTTAGAGAAGAAAATGAAAAAACGAGCTGTCTCAAGTAAGCGCAAAAACGGAAGAGAGTTTATTAAAAATGTGATAAGGAAAAATGACATTTAACTTGTGTTAGGGATGGGAATAATTTGGTACAATTGGAAATATGGGCAAAACATCAAATGAATGTACTAGATTTAAAATTTTCTTGTAGCTCAAATGAAACTTCAAAAATGCAAAAAAAAAATTTGTATTTCCTTTTTTTTAATATAGGTACTCGTATGTAGTTTTTTGTTCCATTTGACAGTTAAATTTATGTACTAACAGACAAATTTGGAGACATTTAAAAAAAATACAATTTTTTAACAACACCAGCCCTAGTACAAAAAAAAAAGAGGTGAATTTGTGACTGTCCACCCGAAAATAATTGTGTTGGCTGTTTTTAAAGCTCTGCTTAAATTACTTATAGAAATAAAATAATAATAACAAAAACATCACTAACTACGTATTTCTTAATTTTTACCCCGACTATTTGGATTTTGGACCACCGTTTATCCCACAACGCAGACGAACCAAACGACAAACAACAGAGAGAACAAAAGAACAGCCAACTCAAATGAGTAGGTAATATGATCCGGAGTTTTTGTTTGTTGTTGTCGCATAGCAAAACAATGGAATGAAAGGATAACACAAAAAGTGCAAAACGAACAAAAAAATACAAATTCTTAAGTATGGCAGCTCAATGGCGGTGGTGATGGTGGTGGTAGCGGTTTCAGCAATTCGCGGTGAGGTAGGAAAACAGCTTAATGTCATACTAGTTGGGGTAGGTTGGGCGCATTTCGACCGTCTGTGTGTTTTCACGTCTTTGTATGGTTGCCCCCTTTAACTATGAGGATTTGTATGGTGTTTAAGCGTGCGGGGTTCTTGAAATGCAGATTTATGCGAAATTGAAACAAAAAATATAACCAACTTCAAGAGACACATGCATGGAAAAAGAATATTAGCTCGTGAGGAGAGGCACATCGTAGACGACAGGATTAAGTTTGTTCGAATAAGCGGCGGAGGTTAGTGAACTGGTTTCGAAAGTAGGCCCCCGGGCTGAATTTCAATTAAATGTTCAGAATAACTAGAACTATAGTCTTCTATGCCCAGAACTTGCCCGCTTAGAGTACAAGGGTTATTCCTAATTTCCCAATTTTTATGTGCACTTGTGAAGCCAACCAATACAATTTGTATGCACATTATACACGAAGCGGGTATAGGATGTTTAAGTGGCCCTCTCTGCCTCCCAAATCTCGATCTTCTACCAGCGCCTCTAAGTCATTAAGCGCAATCGTCATACGAAAGGCCAAAGACTTGATAGCCCGTCCTCAATTTCGAAAGACATTCTTAGACCGCTCGGGTTGGAGAAGTAGCTGCATGGCATAGAGCACCTCTCGTTTTTGTATAATCTTTCGACGTTATCTCGAGCTTAAATATCGAATCATAGCTCCAAGAGCCCCACAGAGGTATGAAAAAGGACATTGATTGATCTGATTTAGACTCTTGCCTGAGTTGATGTTGCACCAGATAAACTTTATAGCGATGTCTTTAGAGAGTTGCCGACAGGTAGGTTTGTGTGCAGCAACATACCCCTCGGATCGTTCTTCTGTGTCGTCTAGAGCCTGGGGGTCGGCATCACAGCAACATCTAAGGAGGATTTTCGCAGAAGTCAGCATGAATTCCATGACGTCCCAAAAAAAGCATCCTACGAGGTGTCCACAAACACTGCAACTTGGCTAATAACACTGCCCAAACCTTAAGTCAATTCGCCGAGCTCCATCCCCAAACGCCACGCAACAGCCTGGTTCTCCAGATAAAATTGTATCCATTTATTGCACATTTCCTGTTGCTATTCAGTTCAACATCCAATTCTCCCTTAAATTGCGTCGGAAAATTGCAAAAAAAAAACAATCCCAACTATAAACCGCAGTTCCAACTCCATCAACCAACACCAATCCACCCCAAGCACATCGGCATCAGTTCTACAGCCATAGCATCAGTTGGAGCCTAGGGCAACAGCAAATCCATTGTTTTATGACTGCCCGATTGTTGGTGCATGTGTTCACCGATGTTTACACAGCGTTCTGTCTGTCAATCTTTAGCCGGCTGACGGATTCAATATACGGTCATAAAATTGCCTGACAGACAAACACATGCATGTCGTTCCATTTAAATGGTTTCGCCGGCTTTTGTGTGCCATCCGGACGAGCGGAGAACAGAAAGCCCTCCCTCGCCTCTTCCAGATGTTCAACAGCCCAGAACCCCGGTGTGCGCACAACTAGTCGCACGACTTTGACTAGTTGGAAACGTCTGGCATTGATATTGGAATTTCATGAGTTTGCCACTGAGCTTGAGCGGGTACATTGGGAGGGTTAGAGCACGGAGTGGGTGAGATGAATGGGGCAGATAAACGGATGAATATTATTATTCGCTGACGAGCAATCGGTTTGAGAGGAGAACTGGAAAGGATGGCTCCCATCCGAAACGAAACCGGCTCCAGACTGTTTGATTGCAGTGCCTCCATGTGGGTGATGAACTTGGGTGCACAAGGGGGTTGTGCCTTGTGCACTTATTGGAATAATTACGGTAGACGGTACGCGGTACGCGGTACTGGGGGCCGATCTAAGTTTTATTGGTTGAGTGGACTTTATTGCAGACGCGAAATGCAGCCTTCTCAGATTCAGTGACCACAGACCGCCGCCCCATGTACTCGTCTCTATGCGTATTTAGAGTGAGGCAGTTAATTTATTTTTAGCACTCGAATCGCTTAAGTGGCCTCCAGACGCATAGAGCAAGCATTGCGGTCGTAATCAAATACCTTCTCAAGGCGCTTACAACGTTACACTGTTGCAAGGTTGTGGATTTCCTTTCCGGGAACATAAAATTGAACAAACGCCAGGGCAGTAAAGTTAAATATATTTTTATGGGCCATAGAGCAAACAACGATCGACTTGCTACGGGTTGTCGTATTATTGCCGGCTTAATGGAAAGATTGACAGATGATTTTATGGAATATGACCACGAATGGATGGTTGCCATTAGGAAACGCGATAGAGAGTACAAGTTGCAACAAAGTGTATCAGCGAGTTGTGCGAATGAGTCAGGTCAGTGTCATATTTCAAATAACATGGACTTGTATGTCCCAAATAAATACCGCTCGTAGAAAACAAATAGTTGGCGTGACATATCCGTAAAGTACCATGGGCCTAGCTTCTGAGTGAGTTGTAATTATTTTTTAAGAAGAACAGACGGTTTTACTATCGGATGGTTGTCAAATTTTCGCCAGAGATGGTGCAGTGTAAAAACCCCTTAAATGTACAGTGAACTCCGGATATAACGACGGTGAAGGAATCGGGCTTAAATAGCAGCAACATACGAATTTCAGAAAAATTAAAAAAAAAAAGTCTTTGTACTTTACTAGTAGTTAGTTTGTTTATAATTTAATTATTCAGATAGAATTAAAAAGAAAGAACAGGCTTAGGCACTACATGCTTATTTTTTTCGTCGCTATATTCGTAGGGAAAAAATTCTTGCAAAAAACGGACGCTATACAAACAAATGACTTTTGGGGAGGCAACTAGATCATTTCTTTATATTTCGTCGCAATATCCGGAAGAATATTTATTATTCTTGCAAAAAACGGACGCTATATACGGAATCGTTGTTGTATGAGAAATATATTCGCATGGTCATTAACATCATAACCGAGGTCGCTATAAGCGAATTTCACTGTATCTGAGTCCTGAGTCCGCCCAGTTTCCGCACACTGGACACTGAATTACTGCGCCCACAAAATAGTAGGTACGTATACGCCCAGGTATTATTTTTTACATTTTCGATTTTAGTGTCGCTATTCTTTTTTGTTAAATCCGTCAACTTTGTAAGTCTTAAATAGGTAAAGAAAGCTTTCGAGCTTACGATTTTTTAAGCTTTAGAGCTTTTAAGCCTTTGAGCTTTTAAACTTTCGAGCTTTTTTTTAACTTTTGAGCTTTTAAGCTTTTGAGCTTCTTAGCTTTAGAGCTTTTTCAAGTTCAGCTTTTATTCATATGTGTGTATTTTAGATATATTACATACTTTTGTTGCGATGTATTTCAGGCTTACGTGTGCAACGTTACAAGCTGGCGACACAAAAATGCCAGTGGGAAGGATACACAATTTGAAAAGTCCGCAGTGGAACCCGTAAACACAAGATGCAAGATCGTTCTTGAGAATTGATCCAAAATTAACAGTCAGGTGCTGTACATATATGACGACCGACAGAGCCATCAGCCCTCGATCAAAATTCGTATATCCTCTGGACGAGATGTCCGGATAGACATGGCGACTAAAAATCAAAAGAATTCTAGTGCCGGCAGCTTTAAACCTAAGGACCTTCCTCAGCTATTGCAGTTGGGTAAGTAACCGACTCCTGATGCTCAGGTTTACAAGAGTAGCATAGGTAAAGGTAGCTGCATAAGGGTGCCAAGTAGATGGAACTTTTAAACCATGATTTGCCAGACTTATCACAGGCGTTTTCGGATGCACAGAACGTGAACACGGTATAGTGAACTTCTCCTGTATACAGTTCTAATTGGATAGTGGAAAATCTAACAACAACTTTTCAAACGATATCAAGAGAAACACAAAAATGAACGCAGAGCACGAGTTACAAAACAGATTTCCAAACATTTAAAAAAAATACCCCAAACATCTCCACACATTTAAGTTGGGGATAACAGCAAAAAGACATTTCGCCCAACGTGGGGCTCGAACCCACGACCCTGAGATTAAGAGTCTCATGCTCTACCGACTGAGCTAGCCGGGCACATGTCACACCGATTTTCAAATAATATCCACAACTTATTACCCGAACGTAAACGCAACCACATTGGAACTATAAATAGAAACATACACATCCGAACTCATATGTACGACAAGACGCCTAAGACTCCCTCCCACACAAAACTATCATTGGCATGGCAGCATACGATTTTCTGGGTTGACTGGTCTTCCTGTTCCTGTACGAGTAGCTAACATCACATCAATGAGTTGCGCTCGTCATTTTGTAGTCACCGCAAGATTCCAACCGAACAGTGAGTACGGCACACCGGAGAGGTATGTCAACAACGACCAGGCAAAAGAGATCCATTTGTGTCATGGCACGAATGAGAGCTCTGCAGAAAGTAGGTGCCATCGAAAGTCATCATTATTGTGCGACAATGGTGACCCAGAAATTGCACACGGGTTTGTTTTACGCTGGCGTAGGCACCATTTACCTTGAAAGGAAAAAAGAAAGATTCAACGCACATGGGAAATGGAGGTGACATCATACGCGCTTTGCATAGATACATGGGTAGTTGGTGGATTGCCCCCGCAGCACTCCTTACTTAGTTCTGTGCGAGGGACTCGGTCAGATTGTCAGAGTGGAAGTGTAGTCTACCGGTTGGCGCTGAATTGTCGCATATGAGACAGTAAGCGCCATTTTTAAAGGCTCAATTTAGTGCCTTATTAAGCAGGGAGCTTGCGCAGGTGTCGGCTTAAGCTGGCGGCAGATACGGAAGAAAATGCACTTCAATTTGGCCGGCCACCAGACTCAATATATTGTCTACAACATAAAAATTCAATTCACACCTTTTGCTTAAGCTGGCTTACTGACAAGCAATATAGACATATGGTTCCCATTGAATGTCATATCGATTGTAACGATTAATTACCCGATGGGACATAAGGAAACGACACGACTTTCAACTCGAGTAAGCTTTAAAGTAAGATCGTTTAGTCTTTGCAACTGGCCCTTGTCCTATAGAAAAAAGTGACTCTATGAAAATATTCCTCGCTGTCTTCCTCTCTAGAGAAGATTACTTCAGTTGGAACTGCGTTTATTTATAAATTTCTACGATTTTCCACCGTTGAGCAATTTTTATGTTCTCTACTTTCAAATGCACTTCGTTCTGGCAGCTTCTCTGTGCAGTGTATCAGTATCTTTAGTTGTTTTGTGTTCCTTTGCACTCAGAATTAGAATTGTTCTCGTGGTCGTTTTCCATGCAATGCCTTGCAAACTTTACGAGCGTGGTGAGTGAGAAGAGGAAGCACGCAATTAGAACGATTTTTCTCGATTTCGAATGGAAACTTGTGAGGGATAAAAATGTGTGGCCCATTAGCTCAGTTGGTTAGAGCGTCGTGCTAATAACGCGAAGGTCGTGGGTTCGATCCCCCCATGGGCCAGAGAATTTTTTATTTCCGATCAAATGAAGAAATATAACCGAAGGGCGGCTACTTTGCAATGAGATAAGAAAGCACGGACTCTGGAAGCTTGAAGTTAAGTAGCTTAGGTAGTTTTAAGTAGTTGTAAATAACAAATAGTAAATAATTCAAGTTTTCTTAAGTTTCTTGAAAATTAAAAATCAAATTAAATATAAATAGATCTAAGGCCGAAAGGCGATAATTTTAAGGATGTTGATAAGTTTAGAGCGCTCGCTGAGAGCCAGTAAGCTAGAATAAGATAAATGTTAGTTTTAAGTTAGATTTAATAATTTTTGTCTAGCTTACAAGTTAAATAAAGAATCAATAAAAACGAATTTAAAATAAAAAAAAAATTTTAAAAATAAGAAAACTCGGATTTTTAAATCTGAATTGATTGTGGAATAGTTCTGGAATAGTTTTGTCATTATGCGAACTAAAATTTGGGTGTCCCGAAATTTTTGCTTCGCATAACGACAGATGTGAAATTTGTCTTTGGTACGGCTTGCTTTTGAAGAGTGTTTTAACGCATTTAAGAACGTGTTTTCAACTGGTTTTTCTGTGCGTTTTTGACGAGTTTTAATATCCATTTCCAGAATTTTTGACAGGCTTTGCGATTGCTTTATAAAGCATTTTTAACGCATTTCTTAAGCGTTTTTGACGCATTTTCTGATGTCTTTTTAAAATGAGTTTTAAACGAGTTTTTGGACGTGTTCTTAGCGAGTGTTTTGACGCGTTTTAGGCCGTGTTTTTAACTGATTTTTCAACGCGTTTTTGGCGAGTTTTAATATCCATTTGAAGGTTTTTTGGCGCTTTTTTTTGGCAGGCTTTGGGATTGCTTTATAAAGCATTTTTAACGCATTTCTTAAGCGTTTTTGACGCATTTTCTGATGTCTTTTTAAAATGAGTTTTAAACGAGTTTTTGGACGCGTTCTTAGCGAGTGTTTTGACGCGTTTTAGGACGTGTTTTTAAGTGATTTTTCAACGCATTTTTGGCGAGTTTTAATATCCATTTGCAGGTTTTTTGGCAGGCTTTGGGATTGCTTTATAAAGCAGTTTTAACGCATTTCTTAAGCGTCTTTGACGAATTTTTTATGTATTTTTCGAAGGCATTTTAAAAGAGTTTTTGGGCGTGTCCTTAAAGAGTTTTTGGACCTGTTTCGATTATTCGGTGCGCGATATTTGTCAGCTTCGTCGATAAATGGTGTGAAATATATATTCGCTTAACGCTGAGTTTATCTTCATCTTATCTGCTCTTTTCAGCTGCTGTAGTGAAGGCTCTTTAAGCAGACCAGCGTTACTCCGTCACTGATCATTTTTCTTCTGCACCCAATCGATATAAACTGAATCTAATATCAAACGAAGCTTCTCAGAAAGTCGGTTTTCATCCGCTCTAAAACTACATATTTTGCTTCGTTGAGTCAAAGAGCTCCGATAAATGGTTATGGACGAAAATTTTCAACCTTCATAACGAACTTTCCAACTTTACATTAAATCATGCGATAAAATGCAAAATTTCGTCCAAAAATTAAAATCTTTCTTTTTCCGTAATTTTCCGAGTTTTCCACTAACAATTTTCTATTTTTTCCATTCGCAAAGCTATTACGGAACAATTGCACAACAATTTTTTACAAGAAATCAATATCCGATTTCTCCAATTTCCCGACTTTTCCGGACGGTTTTCTCTAAATTTTCTTTCGTAAGAACCTTCTCCTGTAAATTGCGAACAACTAACAACAAAATGGAGAAAATCGGTCCAGCCGTTCTCAGTTGATGAAATACACCATTTTTATATTTTTTAAAAATTTACAATTAAAAGTTAAAGACAAAAGAGATTTTTAATTAAAAACGAAGGAAACTAAAAAGAAATATTAGAAATTAATTTAAATATGGAAATAAAAATAAAAATAAGCACTCTATTGAATAAAGGAGGAATTAGACTTTAAAAAAAAAAACAAATTGATAAACACACAAATTTAAGCAAGGAAATGTTGTCTATATCTCTGCTTTTTAAAATTCTGCAAAATAACATAACCAAGCCTTTTTTTATAGCTTGCAGATTTTTTTTTTGTAAAGCAGGATTTTGAAAGCACAAACTTGTAAAAAGACATTATGACCCATCTAGAGTTTTGACTCCAACCCTTTTCACAAATTAGACAAAGAAATGTCATAGTCCTTAAAATTGGCAATTAAGAGTGTCCGTAGACATTAGGTATGTTTCTTTGAGCTTCGATCGCCACAAAGCAAAGTAAAGTAGGATTTTCAGCACGCAATTACAACAACTATTGCCAGTCTCGAAGTTTCAAGTATAGCGTAGTTGTTTTTTTTGAAGGTTGTAAAAATATCTGGCAACAAGTCCTTCATCGACAACACACATAAGTACGTCAACTCACTTTAGCTGCAGTTTGTAGTAGCTTCTTTTAAAAAACATTATTGTGTCTTCAATTGTCATATCAATTCAAATGTAACCACCGCATAAGTAGGTACCTAGTGCGAACATTTAGTTTACATTTCGAATGTCAACTTGGACACGATATGTGAGCATGTGGCCGTGGGTTCGATCACCCCGTAGTCCAGCGAAACCTCTACTTTCGGTTCTACTCCTGTATTTGTCTGTCAAAACATTTGTAAGCATATATCACGCGATTACTTTAATTTAATAAACACAATCAGTTAGCCGGGTATTCCACCTACGGCATAGACCAAGCGACCCGGTTTTCATAACCACAGTCAAATGTATCAAGGAAATTGCAACGCAGTGCTTCTTTCTCTCCGTGAACGCTTTCCATGACCCAAGCCCAGTGTAGTGTACGATGAAGCGACATTAAACCTGTATTCGCTTTGAATAGGTATAGGTAATCCAATTTGCACAATGCAACTGAAATATTTCATCACCACGTCTGTTTAGTTTCTCATCGTGCAAGTTGCTGCACCACTAAGGTGCTTAACGCACACAACAAAAACCAAACAGCAGTGACCCTCCTTGATGGGTTTCAAACAATGTTCTCTTTGTTTACTAAAAGTACGAGTATATGTATCACATGTACGTCGGTGAATAAACAACTAAAAGCAAATATTTAAATTAACTTACATTGATTTTGCATCCGATATAATTGTCAGCTGATGTATCCAAAGGGAGGTTTTTTTTTTAATTAATTATTCTACTGCTTCACTGCAACTGGATATCTTTTATTTAGCTTCGTAGCTATTTCACTTGAATTACTCGAGTTAAACACACACAAATTCTAATAAAAAGAGACAACGAAAATCGCACCCGCATTAAAGATTCCGAACTCACGTGCGAATGCAATGTATTGATGGTTATGCGTATATATGTTTCATGTATAAAAATGGCAGTAGGCTATTGAGATTATTTGCAATTTTCCTCCTTGTGTGATTTTGTGTTGAAACAGGTTTGCAGAAGTAATATCCTTAGGTTCTGTTATCTGTAAAGTTAACAAAAAAAAAACATGTAGAATTTTTGA
Organism: Cheilosia vernalis; assembly: GCA_949126925.1. Taxonomy (NCBI): domain Eukaryota; kingdom Metazoa; phylum Arthropoda; class Insecta; order Diptera; family Syrphidae; genus Cheilosia; species Cheilosia vernalis. The sequence continues at coordinate 15,230,670 of OX421362.1, forward strand.
TGTAAGCGATATTGTTTGTTTAGTGAAATATGAATAAAAGCTTTTAACAATCATCATAATCATCATTATATTAATACGTGAACATCCAAAGTTTCCGCATACTTTTTAAGTATTTAATATGGAACGAGGTGAATGAAACTTAATATCATTCGAATGGTAAATTGTGCCATAGATGTGCAGGTGCAAAATCAAAAAATTGTGTGTAGAAGTCGCCATTAAGTCTGGTAAAATCAAGTTAAGAATTCCCCATACAAAATGCTCATCAGTAAATTGAACGCATTTTTGTAAAATTCAATTTGTCGCCGCCATGTTAAGATTGCCATCTTTGCAAATATATAAATCATCAAAGATTAAAACCTTTTTTTTAATTAATGCAATTTACCTACCCCTAAAAGTAAAGCTAAGTTCACACGATTGCCACATCTGCCAATAGTGTCAGGTCTACGCAAAATTACTCGGAGAATTGAGAGCTGAGGAACCAGAATTTTATCCCAATTGTTTGCTATTTACAATTCGGTGATCTTCTAGCTTTGGTGACTCCGCATAGCCAAAAGCAAGAAACAAATATGCGTGCTAGCTACAGTTTATATTTTGCGCATTCAGCATCCCATAAACTGCGTCGCCTTACCCTCGTGTTCGAAATCATTTAATTCATTAATTTTGCACAAATCTAGAGAAAATAGCACCGAAACTTCGTTTTTTGTCGTTCAAATATAAAAAAGAAACTAACTCTTCATAAACCCTTTACCAACTGCCAACTGGTTCACCAAATACCTTCTTTTAAGCTTTCATATTCCGAATGTGAGTGAAAAAGAAAATAAAGACTCTTCAGCCAATGGCATTAAAACAACTAAAAAGGATCATACAAATTTCCAGATACATTTTGCAAGCATCATAAAAGATAAAATACAAAATATGCATACCTAAAACTGAAAGTGATTTGAGAGGATCATAAATATTTCTAGGTCCCTTTGCAAGGGTCATAAAATGAAGAATACAAATGACAAAACTAAAAATTATGAGTAAGGATCATAAACATTTCCAGATACTTTTACAAGCATCATAAAACGGAAAACAAAAAATATATCCATAACAAAAAGTTATTAGAAAGGATAATAATATTTCTACATCCTTTTAGAAGAAATTACAAATGGAAAGGGTCGTAAACGTTCCTAGTTAGTTTTCGTTCTTACATCGACGTCTTCGTCACGTACATATGTGAAATTATTTGATTGACACATTTTGCACCAATCTACACAAAAATGCAGAGAAAATAACACCGGAACTTCGTTTTGTTCGTTCAATATGAAAAATATTTGTCCACAAATGAAATATTTGCAGATGTGCTGTGGTTATGACAGCAAATGAGTCTGCATATGTCTTAAGTGTCTGGCAATGGTCTGACAATGATAAAACTTGGTGTTCAGACGATTCACAAATAATTGCGAAACCGCCATCTGACAATGACTTTTCTGCAAATATTGGTAGACAAAATGGCCAGTTCACACGGTTGGCAGATAATTTTGGGATAATTTTTTTCATTTGTATGCCTGACAATATTGTCAGACATGACAATCGTCTGAAAAGAGCTTAATCAACACCATGTACCTAGTTTTAATTCAGGGGAATATATCCTAGAGGCAGTGATGCCAGATTTTTTTTTGCCTAAATTCCCCATTTTTAGGGAATTTTTTTGAAAAGTTTACCCATTCCAAATCCGATTTTCCCACTTTTTTTTCCCACTTCAATTCATTGAAGTAAAGATGCATTTTTAATATAATAAAAATTTGTTTTTTTTTTATTTAGCCATAATTTTTTAAGAAGGTAATAAAAAATAAAAAAAAAATAATATTCTATGTCTTTCAGTTTAAACTAATACAAAATAAGTTAAATTAAAATCAAATATTGCAGGTAGGTTGAATAGATTTAAAAGGCACCATATGTAATTCATATTTCATATACTTCAGTTATAAATTATATCGATAAACTAATCGTCATTGGACTGGTACATATTTTTGTTGTGCAACACAACTTTTTGAACAATTTTGCAGCATACATTTCGTCTGTAAAATTCCGCAGTGTTTCTGTTTCGAGCTAAATCGCTTAGATTCTATAAACGCGGTGATGTTTTTATGTTCGGGAGATATTTGAAAACTAACTACAAGAGTTTTATTTTTAAATTATGCAAAATTAACAAACATGAGTGGATTTATTTTTTTCCCCATTTTAAGAGCACTTTTCCCCATTTTCCCCATTGAGTGAAAAATTCCCCAAAATGGGGAAAAATCCCCACAGCGATGCCAGGCTGCCTAGAGGTGTTGGCAACGGTTCGTTTCAATGATTTTTGCTGTGGAAAAAAACATTTTTGGACATAAATTGTTTGCTCTTTTCTTTTAAAACATTTATCATGAGTAAAACTATTTTCAAATGTGCGTATTTTTTCCATATCTAGATGTCACTTTTTCGCTTATAAAAAAAGACACCACAATTATCGAAAATTGTGGTACGTTTTTTAGAAGAACATATAAAAGGTAGGGTCGATTTTCGACCACCAGCGAAACTATTAATACGTGTAGATCCAAATTTTAATACGAATGTTAAATCGTATGGAATAAGCGGAGTCCGCGGGATTTTTTCCTCAAAATCCTTGTTTGAATGACATTTGATTTGAGATTCTTCACAATAAAACGCGTTCGTTACAAACTTTCGGTGCATTGAGGTTGTCCAACAAAAATTTAACTATCTCGGTCTCCGTTCTGTTCTTGTGATAATCTCTCTCGAAGAAGCGACATGTTCGCTCGATTGTTGTCCGATCGTAGACCTTCGCCTGGATTTTCTTTTTCACAATCAGTCGTCATACATCGTCCATTACGACTGCGAAGTTTAAGGTTTGAACTTCTCACTGGTGGCATGATCAAATGAGACCGGGAATTTGAATATAATTTAATTTTAAAAATTTCAAATATTTTTTGTTGTTTTATTGTGCATCAGTCTATTTTTTTAAAAGTGCAATTTTCTTCACCTATTTCATTCACCTAAAGTTTCGTTTTCCTGTGTCCTTCCGTGAAAATCAAACGATTCATTCTCGAGTTACGCGTGCAACTACGGACGTCAGTCTCTTTTCTGTATGTAGATAGAAAATTTGATTTACAAATTGAAAAACTGGGTGATAGTTCCCCTATCAACGCACAGTTCCCTCACACACAATTTCTGCACAAATCTGACCTTGAACCTCAATCGAACATTTTTACCGATGCCTGACGTCGACGACAACCACAAAGCTGATAAGAATATTCAAATCCATTCCCGAGTGCCGACAACGACCACAAAACTGATAAGAAAATTCAAATACCTCTGCTCGATTACCGCTCAAAAAAATTCCTACTCATCAGCAGTCAATTTTAAAAAACGCACGGACCAATGACGCCGCCGCGCCGGCCGGTCCAAAATCCACAACAAACAGTGACTTTTTGTGCATGCATTGCCTCCTGCTCCTGGTGAACCTCGTGCGGTTCGGCGTCGCCCTATATACGGCAATTTGGTTTCTTAACACCCCCACCAATCCAAAGGGAACATCGTCGCTAAAGTTCGGGCAAAATTGGGGTCCTTTTCCAAACGCTGATTCCATGCGAAATGTGCTGGGCATAATCTGTTCAACCCGTTGCTCAACTTTTGGAATTTTTCTGTTTTTTAACTTGAGTTGTGTAGCTTGGGGTGCGACGAAATGTGTATTCTCGTGCGAATTGAGCCAATGACATAAATCAACTCATTGCCGTTCGTGCATGGTGTCTGTGCCCTGTGCGTTGAACATTTTCCTCGACAATGGCGAGAGAGAGTGGAAAACATTTTTACAAACAGAGTATTAAAAGTTAGTAAAAAGGCGTCTCCCCGACGGGGAATTGAACCCCGGTCTCCCGCGTGACAGGCGGGGATACTGACCACTATACTATCGAGGATGTGAAATTGGTTTTGTCGTAATTTATTCTTCACAATCTTATCGCCAAAAAATGTATGTATTGTTTTTGAAATTGACTGCACTAAAAGTTGAGGTGAAACTGGGTGGGAGCAAACATTTCAAAAAAGTGTTGAGCCCCAAAAGGAGCTATATGCAATTAAAAACTAGTATGCGGCGAACATTGAATTTTACTCAGAATTCCAGCCATTAATCATGTTTGAATTCAACCCTTGGATTCATTGATTTGGCCAGGAGACAGTTTGCGAACTTCCTAAATAAACGAAAAAGTGATCATCCAATCCTTGAAGCTTTTACCTTTGCGAATCAACGCCTGTTTTCAGAAAAACATGCGACCGTCAGACAAAGACTCATAAACTAAGAAGCACGCCAAAGACAAGCCCCACGCTCATAAAGTGCACTCATTACAACCCATCCAACACTACTCTTGACAAGTTCTTTACGCTGCGCGTCACCTTCTTATCAGGATACTTTGAATTAAGTTAATTACTAATATTCAGTCATTGCTGCATCAGAGCGCTGCCCAGCCTTGTGTATTTGTCCACACCCTAATGACCTTCTGGTTTGAGTAGTTACTAAACGTCCCTATACCTACCCCAACAGTGTGACACAGCAGATGGCCACGACTCTGCACGATAGGGTTGCGACCACTTACATGACATAATTCAATTTAAACATAAAACCACAACAAAAAACATAAAAACACAAAGGCGGGCCATTGTCATTCGCTGGTTGGGTGACTGCAACATGTAATATTCCTGATGTAGAAATTGGAAACCACGGGTGCTTGGGAGTGCAACGGTAAAGCTATAAACAAGTTTAGATTTTACTATATTTTTGCGGTGAGAAACAGAATAATTATGAAATTTAATGGAGGTGGTCAGTAGGGTTGGTCAGTGCGACACTAAATTTTAAAATCGGAGATAGATAGACAAGTATATTTATTACGCTCAATACTACATTTGCTGGTTGCCGCAACATGTTACAATCACAGAGATATGATTTTAATAGTCTTACTACTGAACAATTGGTTTAAACTTTGCTGGAATATTAATGTTTTTATTTTGAGGAAACATCTAAAAAAAAACTCTAATTCACACAAAAAAAAGAAAGAAGAAAGGTATTAAAAGATACAAAGCGTCTTAGAACTCAACAATACCGCATTTAATTCGTTTATCAGATGATTATCCGGAAGATCATAATCTTATTTTGAATTTATCGGTGAGTTTTTGTGTTCTGTTGAAGATCAATTCAACATTTGCCGTAATATGTATGTCTGAAGTGGAATGATCCCAGGAAAGATTAAGCATCACTTTAAGTAATTTATTTTGGGAAATTTAAAATTTTTTGCCATTCTGCACAGCTACCCCAGACTTGACAAACATATAGAAAAATTGATTGGAAGACAATTTTATAAAAAATGACTTTGTGTGCTACAATTTGTTTTTATTAATTTTTATTCATCAACAATTGTTATTTACTAGGACTTGGCCCAAACACAGTCCGACCCGGAAAATAACCACCCTGTAGTAGCAATATTTGCTTTGTTTAATGATTTTGTAATGTGTTTCTTAAATGCTAGCTTAGGGTCAAGATATATGCCAGGATATTTAACAGGGGGTTCCCGTTGGAAACCCTGGTGGGAAGAAAGTAAGGTTTTCTTTTCCTGGTAAAAAAGATAGCTTGCATCTTCTCCACATTAAGCTTTGTTTTCCACTTTAATAATAATCATTTTTAACCATCAGCTTTAATAGTTTGTAGATCACGATATGCAACGCCATTGTGAGTTCGAAAAATTTAAGTCCACTATGAAAAGTTTTCCAATTAGCATTATTTTTGTCAAGGAAATATTCCACTTTTCTCTCACTTAACGACAAAAAACCGGATTATTATACAGCCATCCAAAGCATCCATTTCCACAAGTTTATCAAATTTCTCAACTCCACAGGCTGGTTTTGAGCTCTCTTAACTTCCTTCAACCCCTTTCATTTCAGGTTCCATTAGTTGTGTTTTCAAAACGGCGCTCAATGCGCTACTTGTGTTTTTTCCTCGTCGGGAACTACAGCCACCTAAACCAACCAACCAACCATGATCAGAGCTAAGCTCATTCAAGGATATTGGCTGTGAAACATGAGTCGAAAGTGTTTGTAATAAATAAACCTAGGACAGACGGACTACGTCGGGGACTAGCAGGGGCATATGTTGCATTAGGCGGAAACAAAACGAAATTGGAAATAAAACGGAAAGTTTTCAAACACCTACAAGCATTCATTAAATTCCACTTTAAATGTCGTTTTAAAAGTCTTTCTATTTTCGATCGATTTCGATTTCATTTCGAGTGAAAGTGAAATGTGGAACCTAGCTGTAAGAATCATGCGTAAAATGGAATGGACATGGATAATTTTAAAATGAATTGTTTACAAAACTAGGTCGACGAGCGCTTTTCTAAATGTATCGCAGAATTTTCTGACTACGGATCAGAAGATTCTACGTTGGACTCCTGGCAGGATCTTTTTTTACTATATTCTGTATATTTTATTAGTCTTATAATCTAGACAACTGACTGAAAAATACTTAAACTACCTCTTAAGTATTTTTACTTATTCCCTCCAAGTATTTTATTCGCAAATACAACTCGAGCGAACTAAAGAATGACCTACAGAGTAGAAAAAAAATGCCGCATGTTTTGTGGATGAAGAAATAATTATAAATAAATTTAAATAAATAAAATTTAAATACTTCGGTTAATTTCGAGAGCGATATTCTAAACTAAAAGTGCCGCATACATATTTTACAAAATTGCTAATAATAGCGGCTACATATCATGGCGTCATTTTTGGGGTATTCTACTCGCTAGACAGAGACACACGCGAAAGTGGTATTTACATAAGTTTTATCGCTGCGCCCGTTTTAATATTATTGTTGTTCCATTTCATTAAACGTGTTGACAGTAGAAGTTTCCCTGAAAGTAAGCTGGGTTTTTTTTTCATATATACCCTTGTGTTGCTACGTAGAAAGAGATATACTTGTAAACTGATTAATTTCACTTTCACTAGTCAACCACTCAATCATAAGACAGATGACGAAAATAAATTTCCCCCATAACCAACACAAATTTCACTTGACAATTTAGCCTGTCCCATAACACCAGGAACACGACTTCCCTTATATCTCGCCGTAGGTAACATCTAATCTTGTTCGCCATCCCAACAAGTCTGACAGCAGAGCAGATCCAAATTCAGAAATTCGCACGAAAAATGAGTGACAATGACGAGGTGCGTTTAGTCAGCGGATGAGTAGAAGCGGACAGTGTGATTACTGATGCGGGGGAATATTTCAATTTTATTTCCAAATTTCAATACTGATAGTCAAATTATCTGGTTCAGTGGCTGCGTCGCCATTGGCATTTCTCCGAAGACTTTGCGACTGATGTAAATAATTTTGGCAGCTTGGTTAAACAACAAACGATTGGATGATTTTTTGGTTAAAAGGGTGTAAGGGTCTTACTTCGGGGAAAACTGTCAAATTTAAGTCACTTTTCATGATACTTTTGTCGAGTATGTGGAAGGAAAGCTTTTGATTTTTAGAATTTTATGTTAAAATTCAGAGACAAAGAAATTTGATAACCTCTGAGCATACTTTGTTGAAATTTGTTCGTGAATTTAGTAGCTTAAATATTGCTGTATGTTTTAAAATAGTGCAAAATTGAAAATCGTCTCCCAGCCCCACTCTCCCCTAACAGCTACGTGGTGGAAAGTGGATTAACAGCAAGCTTAGTCCGAACGAGGAACAACTGCCTCCCAGTTTAGGTGACCTCCACCAATTGCCAGCCGCCACATCCTCAGCGCCAATGCACTTTGCCATAAGTTTTTATTGTTCAAGGTCGCATACAGTTCATAAACTACACATATTGTTTAAACAATGACCTCCAACCCAGACACCGTAGAGCTATTTGTCACGCTATAGGACACTGACACCGACACTGCTTTGGAAATTAAAATAAAAATTTACTTTAAAAAATACACGAGCCACTGCGATGGGAGGAACGGAACGAGTTCGACCACCCGCCGCACACTTTACGCCGTAATTAGGCAAGAACATAGAAAACAAAGGAGAATATGATTGCGATTTTCATAATTAATCATATTTTCGTCTACAAAATGTACACTGCGATGGTTTTTCCCAGCTGTCATGCAGTGCATGCAACAAAATTAAGGTTCATTACCTTCTGTTGGTATATATAGTCTAGAGGCAACTGTTTGCGGGACTTTGATGGCTTTTTTGGCAATAGTCTTACCACTTTTGTCACCTTAACATGGTCGCGTTTTAATGGCAACGAAAATTTGTTTTGACATTCAATTTGTTTTTTTTTTTTTTGTTCAATTTGTGCTCAAAACACTTTTGCGTGCTAATTAATTCTGATGCGTGATTAACGATCACGCGCAGCCACTGTCCGACAGAGAGTGTTCTGAGGCGTGGACCGTTTGACATTGATTAATCGAATTGTTGATAATTCTATTTTCCCAAGACAACTGGAAGCCGGTGAAGATATTTTTTTAATTTTTTCAAAGAGATGTTTCAATTGCCTGGATTTTCGTGCGCCGTACCTACTTATAACAAATTTTAGTCTCGACTTTAAATTTAGGGAAATTTGTATGGAAAATATAGCCACTGTGGACGACTGAAATTTAGGGTCGAAATTAAAAATGTTTATTGGTAACGCCCAGAATCGCCGCTTTATGTTTAGACGCAGAAACCTCACCCTCAGTTTTTAAGCTTTAATATCAAACGTGTATGGGAAATCCTAGGGACTACGGATACAAAAGGATTTTTAAAAGTCCGTCAGTGCAATGGGACACAATATGTGCCCGAAATGTTTTTGTAACCATAAATGCGTGTATGGAACAGCTAGTGCGCTCAAAGAAATTTTACTCTGCGATTTTGGGCCTTAACGATTCAAGGACATCATGAATGACCAGTCTTTAACTTTTTTTCAAAACGAACAAAGATGCATGGCTGTTCGAATAGAAAATTGTAAATGATTGAACATTAAGAGGGCTGTAACAGTGTAGAAGTGCGAAAGTGTGAAGTGCGCGATTGGAACATTGACAAGGCTATAGAGCTGCATAGTTCTACTAGGAATGTTTCCGCTTTTCGTATAAAATTCTTTTAGAACTTTAAGAACGTAAAGATGTCTCATTGGTAAAGTACGAAGGCCTTTAAATAAGGGCCAGCTTTAGTTTAAATGATTTTTACTACGAACAATCCTGATTAAACGTTTCTGTGCTATTAAAAATGGTCTTAAGGAGCTTGTATAAGAACCACCCCAACTGGTGGTACCATGAGTAAGGGCGTAATAAATTGACTTTAATACTTTTTGGGAACAGTGCAGTTTGATGAGATAAATTTTACTAGTTAAATTATTCTCAATTAATACTCCAAGATATATATAGTGAACTGATTCAATTTTAAAACAACTATTTTAGCAACTAAATAGCTTTTTCCACAACTACAACGTAAAGGTGAACACAATTTGTTACAATCATAAGCATGGAGATATAAATTAAAATCATTTAAAACGTTGTTCGATATTTTGAAAGACATAAGTTTAGTTTTTTTCGCTAATAATCAGTTAATGTTCCGCAACCCAAAGTGTTAAAGTTTCTAGATCTTCCGAGATCTTTGCAATACATTCATATCCCGTAATACACTTATATTTAAACGCGATTACGTCTGCAGATGCAGTTGATTCTCCATTTAGAGTTAGCTCAAAGGCGAGTACATGTAGATGCAAAATAGCAAAGGCCCAAGAACTAAACCCTGTGGTACACCATTTTTTAAAACACAAGTGTCACTAAAACTCCCATTTACATTTACTTTTTGCCTTCCATCTTTGATATAAGACGTAAATCAGTTGTGAATTACTCCTCTACAAATAGCGTTGTACAATTTTTATACAAGCAAGTCATGGTCTACCATATCAAACGCTTTTGTCATATCAACAAAAGAGCCATTGGCTACAGACTCTAAGGATTGCATCGTCGGTTGACATTTCTCTTTTGAATCCAAATTGTTTCTGTCTAGAAAAGACAATATGCGTGATTTCACAAGTTTTTCAAAAATCTTAGAAAACAATGGTAACGGGTATTGGGATATAGGAGGATAGTTCGACATATTACTTTTATTACCTTTTTTAAAAAGTGGGTAACTTCAGTACTTTTCAGGTGCTGAGGGAGGCAGCCATCATGAACACAAAGATTAAACAAGTAACCTAAAACGTCCACGACATATAGAAACACATTTTCTTCAACAATACAATAGTACACAAATTTTAGTTTTTTTTAAGGATAATTACCTCATAAGTATCACTTGAAAAAAAAAATGGTTGGAAAAGAAAACTGTTTGATTGTGAATTTTCTGTTGATCTTAAAGAACAATTGCAGTCCATTGCAGTCAGTTTTTCTGAGATTTCGGTGAAGTACTCATTGAGTTTGTTGGGAATATTAACTGAATCAGCGTAAATTTTACCATCTACCTCCAACCTGGTAATACCTATCGGTTGCCTACATTTTCCCAAAAGTACTCCCAGCTCTTTCAAATGAATCAGTATAAATTTTTTCAAGCGTTTCCTCAATATTTTGGTGAACGGATCTGCACAGATTATCGTTATATTTTTTAAGCTTTATATTATGTGTATGACTTCTAAATTATTTTGCAAGGGAAGAGCGCTTTGCCCAAATAGAAACGGATCTTCTGTTATCCATGGCTATGTCTTTGAATGTTAACAGCATGGACAGTGGACACATATCGCATGACAACTAAAGGACGCTTGATGGGATGGCAGTCAATCACTACACCATTCAATGCCTCACCCGGTGTCGCGGTGATTATTTCATTCAAATGTTGCTAATTCCGTTTCGTTTCTAATGTAGTTTCGTTTACGCAGCAAGCAAAAAAAAAAAAAACAGAAAAAGAAAATCGGGACATTGAAAACATTTATTGAATTATGTATGTGCCTACCAACATGTTTTGCAAGAGCTACCATGCCAGAATCTTAAGCAACCAGCGGCTCCATTGTAGTTTGGCTCATTTTGGTTCATTTAGGTTTCGACTATTTTCTGAATTTTAAATTTGGGCTATTTCTCATATATCCCAAATCTCCCAAATCGTTTAAAATGGAAAGCAAAATATTATTTTGGGGGATTTTTTTTTATCAAATTTTTTCAAAGTTGATACAAAGAGTTTTTTGAGAAAATAGATTGAAATCTAGCTTCAGCATATTTTTCTTCTTTTTCGTTAAAATAAACTTTAAATTGTTGGCGACAATAATGTGTTAAGAATGTGGTGCTATTTTTATTGTCATTTTGTAAAATAAAAATGTCTGAAACGTGTGGTTTGGACTTTTTTATGATTTTATATTCTTCTACTTACAAAATGTTGGAATAATGTCCCATCTTTGCAAAATAAATTATGGACTTATATCCTAGTTTAGTGGGGCACAGTTTTACAATCCATTTTTTAAATTATGTCCCACCGAAGTCCGTTATGAACTTATGCCTCGGGGACTTATGTCAACGCGCCGTGAATTTTTCCTTACTGTTTTCGAAATTCCCTGACTTTCCCTGATATTCCTTGACCAAATGTTTGTTCTCTGACTTCCCAGTCCAGTGGCAAACATGTACTTAAACTACTCTAAAGAGCGCAGTTTACTTTCAATCGGATCAAACGCTGTCAAGTTTAAAGAATCTGGATATATGTTTGCGTTTAACTACTCAATAATATGATATTATGGACTTGAGTTCAATTTTTGGGTTAAACTCACTTAAATCCTGCTGTAACCTTTATCCCGGGTTAAAGGGAGTGGATAATATAGCTGTTAGATATTGTTCGGGATGTAATCATCGCTTGGTTTTTAAAGGTTTTATCCAAATCGAAAATAGGGTTTCCGAGATATGAGTAGCTTTTAAAATCTGACCCACTTTTCTTATTTCCTCTAATATCGTTGTGTCAGAATTGATTAACAGCTCGAGTTTGAGATTTTGTTCGAATACAACGTCTTTCTCTTGCTACGTGTTAGAGGAAGTTCTGTAGCCCTCAGGAGCCGATTGTCGGACAGACAGACAGAATTGCTTGAATTAGAATCGGTAAACATATCTCGAAATCATTCGATTTTTTTACGAAAACGATATCTTTCTGCTAATACATACACGAAAATGGTAGAAGTTCTACTATTCGGTGATATGGCTAATACCGATTCCACAAAGTAGAGAGTCACACATTTGTTGTTCATGTCCTGCTTGCGCAAAAAACAGAATACCCCTTCCTAAGTTCTTAGCAGATATGGAAAGTGGTATACCCAAAAACAGTTTCAAAGCTCATAAAGAGTCAGCCAATGCTTGTGTTGCAGAAATTGGTCTTCATTTTCTTGAACAATATACTCGTAACATCCTGTTTAATTACGTTGCAAAGCCAGTTCCTGTTGGAAAAATAATGGCCAACTCTTTGAATTATTACGCTAGGCGAAAAGTTCTCCAGTGAATTTGTTTGCAAACCACTTTCCACCACCTATATTTCGACTTATCTTCAACTCGATTGTGTTAAAATTTGAAGAATGCCACTTCGTCAAAATAGTGACGTCCCCCCATACCTACCTTGTGTCCTTCCAACACCGCACACGTGACTGCTGCTCCCACGTCTAACGGAAGGTGAATATCTAGATTCTGAGTGTCCCCTCACCAACTAGTTATCGGCTTTCCAAGAAGTGTCCACCAAGACCGATCGATTTAGCAAATGCATTCCATCCATGAGTGCGACTGTATTTGTACATGCGACACGACCAATTGGCCAAAATGTGTGTTTCTATTTTTAACTGGTGTTCGTTGTTTGTCGGTTTTGTTTTGTTCGTTTTTGTTTTGCCGATTCCCAGCGGTTCTCCGCTTTGCCTACTTGTTCGCTCTACAGTCACAGCGCACACAACATCAGAGATCAGGCAAACGATGGGAATGGGAAGACCGCACAAAAAAGCGAGCCAACACAAAACAACCAAACCGAAGCGATGTGTTATGGCAGAGCCGAGAAACAGAAACTGAAATAAAAACGAACTTGCAATGGAGTAGGCCGCCCGATACCAACAAGCAACAACACAAAACCACCTCACGCACACTGCTAGCTCAGCTTGTAAGCTGGAGGAGACCTGCAAACGTATCCACTGTACGTACAGTGTCACTGTAGCATTTGGCGAATACAAATCAAAGGAGCGATTACGACGTGTCTCCTGAATTTAATTTAACCGAGGAGCACTGCTGGTTGACCAGTCACGGCAACCGGTTTTCACCTGTGCCCGCCAGACTTAATTAATGAAGCACAAAATTTCGCCAAAGATATTGCGCGCGCGAAGAACTAAGCGACAGCGTTGGGAATGGGATATATGCGACCGACCGATGATGTCAACCGAACACCAACGGATGCAAGGACTGTGTGTGCAGGAGGTGCGTCGACAGTCGACACGATAAGATTCGCAATTCCGTATAGTCCAGCGACCGACACGATTGTGAGGAAACGCAACAACCAAACTCTCTCATCGACAACGAGAGACTGGCAATTTCTCGCCCCGTCTTCTGTCGGAGTCAGAGTTTGTGAATTGTGAATTAAACGCCAGAGCAGTCCCTTCTCCCTTGTCCCTCCCCCGCCGTAGTACACAACCGATGTGTATTCTTTCTTCTTTGCTGCCAGTGTCTCTGTTTACGAGGTCTCTCCATACCCTATACTCTTTTCTACTATGATTAGCAAACAGCCAGCGCAAGAACAAGGGGGGTGTCGGTGTCGGTGTCGGTGCCATGCCACCACGTCAACGGGAGGAAGGTGGTGCTGCTACATGCACTTGCTGCTTGCATCGCTAGCCTCATAGATACAGCCAGCAGCAACGGACGTAGCAGGGCGACGAGGTTGCCAAAGCACAAACAAAACACAACCCGCTGCCTGCTGCACAGTGTGACCGCGATGACGACGCCGCAGTTTCTTATTGCAACATACCCTCGGAACATGTGTGTGTGAGCCTGCGTAAAATTGGAGGAATAGTACTTCTACTTACCATGACGAAGGAGGCTATAAAAAGCAACATCAACATCACCATGGCCAAGCTGAGATGACTCTGACAATGAGAACTTGAATGCTCGCAAAACTCGCACCGACCGACGACGAGTGCATCAGCAGAACGAAGAGCCAAAATGTCAAAATACGAAAAATTCAAGTCGCGAAACTCTTAAGGTAGCTATCGCTGCTCGATTGGCGATAAATTAAAATGCAAAGCAGCTTCTCTTGCGATGGCTCGACTGTCTATGCAAAGGAGGCGACGTGATTTCGCAACACACATAACATCAGCATATCAGCGGAGGAACTGTTGGCGGACCGGGGGCAAGAAGTGTCTGTTATTGTTGGAGACCAGCGCACACCGGACTACCTGGCACTTGGAGGAGCAAAAACCCGCAGAAGAGAGAGTGTTTGGAGGGGGAAGGAAAGATTGCAGCTATTTTTTTTTAGCGAAAAAGTGATCGCTCTTTGATTCGGGAACTGATCGAAAAGAATATGATCGAGGATAAGATTTCTTCGGACCACGCCCTCAAATCAGACTCACTTCAGCAGCACTACTGTTAAAACCGGCTCAGAGAAACACTCGCTGCTCCGGATACGAAGGACGAAGTGTATGCTTGACAAAACCCTTTTCCTGCCAGTTCTGCTTTATGGCGCCGAGTGCTGCACGTAAAGGAGGATGGGAAAGCTGATACTTGGCTCCTCTGAAAGAAGAATTTTCGGTCCTCAAACTCGAGCTCTGGACTACATTCGTGCGGGTTCATCGAGCGAGTTCGAGAACAATGCTCCACCTGGGAGGATCTTCCAGTCCCAGCCTCTAAGTCCGAGATGACAAAGGAGACCGAACCTTCTTTTCATGCCTGATCAACTGGAGCTTGCTTGAGATCGCACAGGATGGAAGACTTCAGTGTCGTAAGGAAGTGAGTTAAGTTAGTAGATGTTTAAGGTTTTAAAATAGCCCGAGAATGCCTCATCGATAAAACTTGTCGAGGGAGTCGTTTGACTGTAAAGCTCAGCTCTGCTGCCTTCTGGCCTTGAGTTTTCTAAGCCTTGAATATTTCTGACCTAGTTTGTAGAAAGAAAATTCTATGAAATGTCGAAAGTGTTGCAACAGAATAATTTTAACAGACTCTGCAGATTAACATCTTCTGAGCGTCTTTGTAGCTTCACTTGGCTTCTGGGCCCATGAACTTGCAAGGCTGTACGTTCTTTTTCAGAGCTTTAAAAATGTAAAAGACTTATTTCCTATCCTGATGCAGTCTTTTTCACGCAACTTCGATGTAAAAGGGACTGTCTTTGAGTTTTCCAACCTCCCGAATAGCACAGAAAAAAATAAAATCATTGCATCCACGAAGGACGGAAGCAGGTTTAAAAGGTTGCTGGTTCAATACTGTATAAAGACT
This sequence comes from Cheilosia vernalis, assembly GCA_949126925.1. Lineage (NCBI taxonomy): Eukaryota > Metazoa > Arthropoda > Insecta > Diptera > Syrphidae > Cheilosia > Cheilosia vernalis. Next base: position 15,246,135 of record OX421362.1, read on the forward strand.
GCCTTTTCATTCGACCCACCTGCGGTTGGAAACGCTTTCGGTTGGCAAGCAACGGTCCTGGAATTATTTAAATTACTATTGACAGCAGGATACAATTCAAACCCTGAACAGCGTTCATCCTGTCAACAGCGATCAACCTCCCATATCTTCCTGTAGTTCTACTGAGGCTTGTCAGTTGAGGCCCTGGTTTACTCCGAACCTTTGGACAGCCGGAGTAAGAAGGCAAGTGGGTACAGCTTTTTTACAGCATCAAATCTAAAGGCTTTCTTCATTTACATATTTGTAGTAGGAGCCAAGTCCTACTAAATTTGATCGCATACCTTTGGCGCTCCAAAACCATTTGACAAGGGACTTGCCTCAAACATCATTACCACCTTACGACTTCAAAACCTCTCCAGACTACTTTGTGTTATAAAATCAACGAAAACGCCACCAACTTCAAAAGCCCAGCCGAAAAACTGGGTAACTCACCTGACCACCTGTAGGTATCCCAAGCGAAACAAATTGGGCCCGCAAATGGTCGCCGCATGCCTACACCATATGCATGTGTGAAGGTGCGTTCCATGCCAACAAGTATACTAAACATGCAAGTCTTCTAGGAACACAATGTTCTTCTTAATTGAATTACCCCATCACACAACTTGTTCCAAATAGCTTTGGCCAAAATCTTTTCCTCTCAAATAGTATGCACCGAAACCACTTTTCCACATCCACCATTGCACCAAAACGTTACACAAACCTCCATCAAGAGACGAGAGTTTCCCACCCAGAGAAGAAGTGCCCGCGCTATGTGTGTATGCTTATCCCCCTGTTGGTAATAACATCTTCCACAAGATATTCCATTTCAGCTCGAGGCTCTACGAGAAACATGTTGAGTCGGGTAAGTTATGCGACGGCCCAGTGACTAGGTGAGTATGTTGCTGCGCGTCGCATTCAAGCGAGAGCAGACCGCACGATGGCCAAAGCCAGTAATTACGGTAAGCGGGTTACCCTGCCGTTCGGTGGATCCATCCAACAAATGGCGTACTCTTGTATCTGTCGTCGTATTTTATTACCAGTTTTATTGCGAGGGTTGCCTCTTCTCTTTCGGTCGCGAAAAGCCTCATTGTCATTCGTGCGCACACTTATCCGTGTCTGTATGGAAGATTCTCGTCGCCTTTCGTTCTCTTGTGGCGCGTTCGTAATTGTTGTTCAGCTTCAGCGAGGGTGGCGGGTGGCGGGTGGCGGGCGACACACAAGAAGTGGAACCTTGCACCAAGTGCAATTGTACCGAATCTGAGTACGCCTTTTGTATGGATGTTATGCTTTTGTTTCGCATTCCCTTTCGCATTACTTTTGTTTTCATTGTGTGTTCGTTCCTTATGTGTATATGGTTGCCCCAGTCTCTAACCAGTAAGAAATTGCCATAAAGTTGTAGAAAAAAAAAATATAGAACGGAATGCTGGTGGTGTGGAAAATAGACGTAGACTCAATTGCGTATTCGAATTTGGAAATAGGGCGTTATTTTTGTTTTACAAACATGATTTATATATGTAGATAATTGATTTCCACGGTTTAAAAAAATACCACGAGATCTAACTATTAAAAAGGGAGAATTTCGCAGCACAACATTAAAGCTCTGCATAGTTTCTACTGCTTTGTAAGCTTGTTAATCTGAACTGAAACTCAACGAAGGCAACTTTTCCACACAAAATTGAGTGTTTCCTTCAAAAACCTGACTCTAACTCGTAACTTTTTTGATGAACGTCGTCAAAGCGAAAGACATCCAACAAAAATTTAGCAGAAAAGAGCTTAATCAAAATGTCAGAAACGAAAACTTTCAGGCGGACTTCGTGATACGAGATTTGACCACTGGAAAAACACTTGTACTCAATGGACGTTAAAGGAATAATTTTTAACATTGACATTTAATATTTTGTAGGTTGTAACTTATAACGCACAGATTGTCAATGGGCACGTTCAAGTGTCTAGTTTAGTAAGTCTGACAGCTGTCTCACTAGACGAATCTCGGCTTTGATTGGCTGAAATCGGACATATGAGCAGCTGTTTTAGTTGACGTTTATGGAGAGATAGGCGACGAATATAGTCAAGAAATTCGTGACTGAGTATTAAGTTGACAGTTCACATATGTGGCTGACGTAGAAAAAGTGACTTTCCCGACCAATCTTGGTTTTGCGTTCAGGTTACATATTACCCAGACCAATCTAGTCGACTTAGGATAAATAGATTCTTGAATGTGCCCAATGTAGAAGCGCTAAATAAAAGAACGCGTGCGTTCAGAACACTTCCAAATGAACTGCATTGACTTTAAGAACTCGCCCAAGGCAATGCAGTTCAGGAAAAGACGAGTATTCGGGTTTTTTTTTCTGAACAAGATCCAGAATATATAAAATTTAAATACAATTTTGAAATAAATACTGTCAGTTAATATATTAATTCCAAAAAGTGAATTCTAAGTTTAAATTAAAAAAAAACAATTCTAATAGCTAACATAGGTCACAATGGGTAATTTTATGTGGAAAATTTCGTCATTGTGAGTTCCTAAAAGCTAGCCAGGCCAATAAATATGATTAATAGTATCGTGCAATTTCCACGCCTTTAAGTGCAGAGTTCACCACACCTCAGCGCATTTCCCCAGAAAAACTCTTTCCTACACGTTTTATTGCTGCTTTGTAAGAAACCTTTTCGATATTTCCATCTGTAATAAACAGCTGCTGTGCACAAATTCAAAAACAGACTTTCTCCATCTGCTTTTTACCTACCTACCTCACTTGTTGTTGTTACGCAATAAATTAAAACAGAACAAATATTGGGTTAAAGTAAATCGAATTTAAATTTAAAAATGCAACTCTTTTATTTTAAACAAACATAGTTTCCCTCTTAAGCGTCATCTACATCTCAACTAGACAACTGGGGGTCAATGCTGGTTCAGTGAAAGAGTGAATCAAATAAATCGTTTTCACATTCGCTTTCACCTATGGTTTTCACTTTTCCGATTCACTCGGTACTAAAAAGCGATTCTCGCTCAATAAGTGAAACTATCGTGGTGAATTCAATATCGCACACAGTGTTCTATGAAATAAGGTTCTCATATTTCGAACTCTAACTAAAAACATTCACTTGCGAATAAGAACATTAAAAATATGTATTCATATGAAAAGTTTTGAAGTTTGGTTTTAAATTTTCGTAGAACGAGAATCGCGATTGAAACAAAATGTTTTAACCTTTTCACAGAACGTGAATTGACCCTAAATGCTCTCCACTAATCGTTCGACTGGTAGTCTATCGTATTTAACGTGGTAAATAAGGGTTACTATTTTCAAGACAATTTGTGTTCGTAGGGTAATTATTTTTGGAAACCATTTTGTGAAATAAAGTAGGTGCTACAAATTCGGGTAATATTCACTTATGAATACGTACACACATAAAGAAGGATGCACATTTTCGCGTTGTCTTTTATTCTCTCAAATTCTCTAAGGAGACGATAATAAGAGAAAATAAAAGTAAAAAATTCGGTGCAGGGAAATAAATCCACGGGAATTATCTCCACATAGGAATTAAAACCACAGTGACTGAAAAATAATCCCACTTAACAAAGGAGTACTTAGTTCCCGTGGATTTATTTCCATGTAAAAAAAAAATTCATTCGATGGTAGTACTTCCCACAAAAGGTAAGTGATGCGAATATTGGCTGTCAATTGCAAAGTTGAGATGAAGATGACATTGATGGGTGACAGTTGACTTAGGATAAATACTACACGACCCTGCACGTCTATGGAAAATTGCCTTTCGAATGATACACTCCCCGCCTTCTATTGTGAATTCTAAAAAAGTGAACGGAAACTTTCAAAGTTTAACGATTAATATAAGAATTTCGTTTGCCATTTTTACTTTCCATGATAAGAAATGAAAATCGTACACACAACAGAAAGGTTTTTTAATTTTTTTTTTATGTTTTTATACTTTAGCTTTAAAGTAAATAAATAATTCGGCAATTTAATTCCGTGCCACATCCTTTTCCTTGTTTGTGAGGGAATCAGTTTTTTTTATTTTCTATAGTCGTTTGAAAATTGAACGCCATATTTATTAACAATCGCGTTTCTGAAGAGGTTAAGTTAACGGACCACTCCCGCTTTTTAGCCAAAATATAATATTAGCGTTTTCCATTGCAAATTATAAATGTTTGCCACTAAAAATAAAACTGAGACGGCTAATGAAAAACGTCAAACATTGAACATGGGTATCTTCTAGGCTTTAACCCAGAATGCTGTCAATCAATCTGTCTCACTCACACCACTTAACCTTCGAATCGAAGTTATCTAGCTCTTATTTTATGATTGAACAATTCAAACGTTATATGTAGCAGATAAAGAGTGAAACAAATTTAATAGTTAGTTAGCAATCAGGCGATTTATCCGCCTATATTGAAAAATCGGTCCTTATTGTTATAGCAAAAGGAGAATGTCCAATTATTTTTTTTTGATACGCTTTCAGAAATTTCAATTTGGAACAACAATTTTCAATGTCCTCGATAGTATAGTGGTCAGTATCCCCGCCTGTCACGCGGGAGACCGGGGTTCAATTCCCCGTCGGGGAGATGAGAGTAATTTTTTTTTTCTTCTTTCCTGTTCCACGATTTAAGCGGAAGTCTTCTAAGTTGTGATAATTGCTATATACGCCAATTTTTCTTCTTTACATAGCCATTTGGCCAAAAATGTGCCCGCCTCGTCGTTGAAGATGATTTTTTCGCCCGAAATTGGGATCCTCTTCCAAACGGTCCGAAACCCATAGTCGCAGTCAGTCAAACGGCACGTTGTCAATATGGTCACTAAATTTGAGGTGTAGACCCAAGTCTCGGTGCAAAATTCACCAAGTTGAAGTATGCGAAGGGCCGACTTCTAGTGCCCGGTGAGGAATTGACTGCCTTGGGTTTTCCTGATACACTTTAAGGACAGTGGCTATATTCTCGGCCGATCTGGCATTCCTTTGACTTACGGGTGTTGGTTGATTGTTAACTGAACCTGTTGTACCGAATTTGGCCACCAAACGCTGGAGAGTCGACTTTAACCGGCCACCGCCATCTGCTGTAAGAGGGACGCAACATTTCCACTGACAAACACTCAGTTTGACAGTAAAATTTCATCATTTGGACGGGCTGCCAACCAGAGACGGTATATTTCAACCCAACACCATCACCATATCGAATTCAGTTCTATGGACTTCAATGACACCCACTGTGAACATTCCCAACAGCTGTCTTTAGTTTCTTTTTCCGGTTAGAGTCAGCAGCCCGATGATATTTCCCGTTTCGAAGTCACGCAATTTGTCGCCCAACATTCTGCCATGAATTTGATATCTTGCTTATACGAGTATTATCCTTAAACGCAATTAGTTGTAATTCATCACCGACAACGAACCAAATTGGTTAGAGACGTTTTGCTGCGTCACCAGTTCATCTCTCCATTTGCGTTTGTGTGTTCGGCTTCAATTCAATCTCAGCGCTTGTTTTCCCCATAGCCAAGGACGAAAAATCACAAGGGAACAACAAGGTCATTCAATACGGCGCTTTTATATAAAATGGAACGATTTATTCCCGCGGCCAAAGTGGGTACACAAATGGCAGAAATTGCACCGTCAATGACAATTGGCAAATGACAAATGACAAATGCCAATGCTTACAGTGGCAGTAAAAGCACTTTGATTTTGTTATAGAAACCATAAAATTAAAATTATTTTTCCTTATCTTCCGTTTTGTGGATATCTCGGTTGGATGCGTTTCCTTCCCTTCCCCCTCTAACCAGTAACCAGTTCACTTGTGGAAATATGATTGGAAAAATTTGCATCTAAATGCGACGTGAGCTGAAATGAACGCGCAGTTGTAAAATAAATTTGATTTACGAGCTCGGAACGTGAGCTCTTCGACGTTTTATTGCTGGAGCACTCTTGAACGATTAATGGTGCGATACGGATGTGCATATATTTATTTAAGGAGCTTCAGTCGTTCTGTTCTGAAAAGAACCTGAAGGTAGCTTCGGTATTCCTCTTAAAAATCCTCATCAAAAGTTCCATGTCAGTTGCACCCGCAAAATTCAACAACTACAACCGTCCGCGACTGGTATTCATCTGTAATTGAGTAATCATGCCACCATCAGCGATTCTAAGAACTCCTTAGAATGCTGGCTCATTACGATTCGCAGCACAACTTGCCTGAACTACAATGCTACTGAACTGAATTCGTAATCATGCGAGTTGAGTTCGCTTGATTTATATAGTTGTCGATCGAATCGATTGTAGTATATGCAAGGCGGTGTGGGACTGAACTTGTTACTCCAGCACCTACCCACAATTGCAAGTTACCATTCATTTGCTTGGAATGGTAATTCCGTCATTTGCTGCTACAATGCATGCACGGGATGTGTTAGCCAATTTGGCATTCGGTATCCGCGTAGTTCGAGATGAATATCTAAGTCGAATGGGAGTATATTGTTTTTAAGGCAATTTTGAATATGTTGAGGTCAATTTTGTTGTTACGTAAAATTCTATTTTATTTATTTAGTTTGAGATCTTACAGGAGATTTTCGGAACAAGTTTAAATTTAATTTAATTTAATGTGCGGAAATGTCTTAAAATTCTACTTGACTTGTAGACGGAAGATACGGAAGAATGTCGAAGACCTCAAAAGTACCTAGAAGTGCAAAAGCGATTGCAGCTACGAAGCCTAAAAAGTTCTGTGCCAGAGACCGCGATTGGTGCATTACCAAACGTAGGCCTTTGTGACAGACTGTGGCGACAGAACTCAACAAAGCAATAAGAGCGCTTTAGCTTAAAAGAAAAAAAAGTGCACGACTGGGTCGAACGAAACTTTCTGGTTCATCAAAAATTACCAGACATTGTTCAGGATGTAAGCATTACTTGACTTTTTTGTTTTATTGAAATCGAAAATGCAGTTTTCGAGATATGAGCAGTTTTCAAAACTAGCGTTTTCGGTGATTCAAATTGAAAATTGAGGACGCAATTATTTTTGAAGCATAAATTTTGCTCTAAGTATGCATTTTGGCCAAAATCGTTAGTGCCATTTTCAGGTAAACTAAAGAAAACCAAATTTTTGAAAAATGTCCTTTTTCAAAAATCCATTGCGCGATAAGATAGACAAAATCTGAGCTTGCCATTAAGTTAGAAATGAACATATTACCTCAGAAATTAATTTTTGTTACAATCGTATGGACCGTTTTCGAGATATGCCCAAATTTCAAAAGTACCATTATTAAATTTTTTAGCCAAAAACTGGGTATGCAGTTATGGTAACCCTATCTACTTAAGATTAAATATCAATTTTGGTTGAAATCGTTAGAGCCGTTTTCGAACATATCAAACTGGTATGAAAATTTTGCATGGGAAGTAACATTAATATTGAGGTTACCTTCTAAAAAAAAACGGCCCCGAACTGTTAGCCTTTAGGCTGAGGGCCTCGGGACATACGGACAGACAGCCAGACGGACACAACTTTGCGACCGACTTTTTAAGTTCCTCTATCATCGATCTGTCAAAATTGATTAACACCTCGAGCTCGAAATTTCGTGCGAAAACAATATCTTTCTCCTACTACGTAATGGAAACAGTTGAAAATAAGTTTAAACTTTCAAAACAACAAGGTAAATTTATTTGTTTAAAAAAATGTCTCTTTGGCATAATATAATCAAGCTTCACTTGCGACAGCACACATCCTTAAAAACGCCCCTTTAAAAATGTGCATTGCCATCACTCAGTTACAAATGTGTATATACGACGCTACCTATCCCCATTGTGGCTTCAGGAAGTCATTGAACCCTTCCTCCTGTCGTCCCCATTGAAATGCAGTTCTCTGCAGACGACTTTCTAATTATTGCTTAATTTGCATTTTTTTCTTCGAATAACTAGCGTTCCCTGCCGCTCCCCCATCTTTGTTTTTTTTTTTCTCAGCCAGTTACGAACTTTCCTCGCTTCATTTAGTCATGTCCAATATTTTATATTTTTCTATGTCTCCATTAAACCAGGGAACGACAGAACAGAACAGAAGAAAAGAGAAAGAAAAAACATCAAGTGCACATCAGGATATTCCTCTGTAGAGCAATAAAACGACATCCGTCCGTTTCATAGTTTTGCACATTCATTCAGTGGGTGCCACAGTTAGTTTATATATATATATTCCCGATGCTAGTTGGCATTGCCCTCGAGTCGTTTGGTTCCTCTGGTTTTGAATTTATCTTGCGCGTAACTTACACTTTTCTCCCATGTAATGCGAAGGATAAACGAGCTGCGGAACGACGAACAGAAAAAAGAAAGGAATTAAAGCGAAAAACGTTCTCGATAGCTGCAGCTACTATTAGGAGTCATCCGTTTGTTTTTTTTTTATCTCCTGATTATGTGACAGGTTCGCCAAATGCACAAATATATTGGACACGGTACGAATGATTTCGATGGAAATGCAGCAGTATCGCCAGCGCTGGGAGCGGCGATAAAATCCCGTAAAGAATGCATTTTGAGGATAATAAAATTCGCTGGAGGATACAGTCCTGAAGGACGAAGAGAGGGATGGAGTGGCAGGGCGCTGCAAGTTAAGATTTATTTCCTGTTTAGCGTTGGACGTAATCCCCAAAGATAATCGAAAGCATAAAATGTGGTGGATTGTGGGATTTACAGAATTGAGACAAGGACCAACTATGGAGTCCTTTGAGAGGAAGATCTACAGGGGTTTCACTTGTTTTATAAATGGGTTGTCGTGTCGTTGGGATGAGGTCGGTAGGCCGAGGAGAAGTTTATCGTTTGTCGAGGACAACCTTAAGAAGCATCAGGCAACGTAAAGGCGATGACGAGTCAAGGTGCGCCAGATCAAAATATGTTAAGTTTTAAATACAATACAAACACGATTGAGGATAAAAATGTGAATTTCTGCAACTCGAAGTCGAACGTAAGTATCGTCTTCGTAAAAGGAATAGGAAGGCAGGAAACTGCACCTTGGCACTTATAATCTAAAAGAATGGCCGAGTCAACCCGCAAATGCCAAAGGTGTACGGTTTATAAATTTATGCAATGCGGGCATATAGTCACTGGAGGCAACATATTTCGGCACGAGCATAGACCTGGAACAAAGTCAACCGCAGACGTGTGCCAACTTACAAGTGTTCAACCAAAATCATCATTTGCCGGAGTTGGTCGATCTTTTTCCTGATCTTTAGATCATATCTCGAAAACCCCATTTTCGATTTCAATCAAAAATCAAGTAATGCTTACATCTCGAACAGTATATAATACTCGGCTTTCAGATGAATAGTTAAGAAATAATATTTTTCAAACTGAACATTCCTATATTTGTTACTGTTTTGTCTGCAAAGTTTCACAAAAAAGCTCCAACCCTTTTGATGGCTTCTTGGAATATATGGCATCACTTTTCTGAAAAGATCCGTGTTAAATTTGTTATGCTCAGAAGATCATTAAATTTTGTTTTTCAATTTTACATATTCCTTAACGTGTTTGACACGAAAAACTCTGTTTCCGAAATACGACTCTAAGATTTGATATAATCAGTAGGGTAGAACTTGAATTCATTTCCACCTAAAGTCTTCATGCTACGCCTTATCAAATGCTTGCCAAAAATAGGGCAAACCTTCTTCCAGAACCTCCTCAATTATGTCTGCTATCCGATGCACTTTATCGATCATCGAATTTCTCCTTTTCTACTCGAACAGGTTGCCCGGAAAAATACGTTTTCATCTATAATTGGCTGCTGCGTTGTCAAATGTGAATAAAAAAATAGCTGACGCCTGAGGCTCATTCCGGAACTAAGGCCTAGGTTTTCACAGCCTTTCTCTCTATTTATGTATTTTTATTTTTTAAATAAGGTTATTCCCTCTCATAGACTTTGTAAGTAACTACAAGAATTAAAGTGAACCTAAAAACCTTTTTGTGTTACCAGATACTGACGACATATCTGGAGATAATTGTGTGTAAGCCTCTATAAGGGGTTGGGGTCTTTCTTTGTACATTTCTACCAACTAACGGCTGAAGTTTTAAAGCAATCGAATCGCACAACTATGAAAGTGCTTCGTAAGACTATTGGGGAGTTTTTGAATTTTTAAAAATTTAGGAGCTACGTCTTTCATCATTGGTTAATTCGATCAAAAAAATATTTGCTGTAAGCTGTACCCCTTAGTGGTTGCCCCTCAAAAGGGCTATTGAGCAAAAATCGAAAGCTCCAGAAACAAGTGTCCAATTATTTTCTATTCTGTGAGTATGATCTCGTGAAACTAGACCCCACTGTGATGGGCAGTTAGAAAGTTAAAGCCCTAAGAAAAAATAATTACAAAATGTTGCCCCTCAAAAAGGGGGTCACTTTGAAAAATTGTCTTTTTTATTTTTACTTCTCTACAACTGCGCAAGGTTGAAAATTCAAATAATTGTTGATCGTGTTTTTAGAAATGATCACAATACCCTCTTTTAAGTTGCAGGGGGGGTCTAATCCAAAAACCCCATTTTAATGTGCAAATTTCTAGGTGTGGGCCTATGTGTTACCTGCCAGTCATTTACGGAATTATTTTTCATATAGAAAAGAATACAGAGTTGCTGTTTCTTTGGGGACAGCACTGGGGTTGAATTACCGCATCCGTGATCGAGTAATACGTGACTGAATTTGTTATTGTTTGGCTTGTAAAATTCACAAAATTCAGTGACGTATAGCTAGCTCACGGTAATTCGGCCCCTGTATCCGCGACAAGGCAAATCAGTGGCTATCTGTTTTTATGACAAAGGGTAAAACAAAATGTCTTCAAAATGTTGATCGAAATAGAATTAATTCCAATTAAAGTATTCTGTATAAACAGTTGTGGTTGTTCTCTTAAGAAGAATTCCTTGAAATGCGGCTACCACTTGTCAAGGAACGTATATAATGTAACGACACTCACATCAGCGGGACTCCCCACAAGAAAAAAAAAACTATTTCTGCTCTTTCACTACATTTCGGATGAATTTTATTTGCTTCATACTGTGTGGAAGCGTTCAGATCGACCTGTCTTTCTTTTCGTCTTGAACCGCCTCCTACTTCATTCGATTTAGGGAAATATTTCATTCAAAAATAAAGTTTTTTAAAAGACATTTTCCCAACCAAGCGGTTTCACTTAATTCCGCACATGATACCATTTCTTAAATGATCATCACAACGTCATGGTCCTGCTAATTTAAAGCAGAATTCACTCAGTGGATTTTCGAAAGACTTGTGCACTATCTTCCCTGTCATTTCCCTTCTAATACCATCGATAAGTCCCCCGCTGCAATTGGCGAGCAAAACAAACCCCAATGTGGATCATTAGTGCATCTGAAATCTTCCTTGTCGTTATTAACTCCCATTAAGCAAAAGGTATTCCATTTAAGGGCACATCATTATGCGAACAGTATACATCCGTTGCGTTTATGTGTGTGCGGCGTTCTTTGCGAATTAACGAAATGTAAATTATGCAGAAACAATTTCCATTAAGGAACTTTCGCTCAAATCCACTCCTCAACATTTACCCAAAGTCAATTTCAAATGTAATCACATTCTATGGTTGATACTACCATAATGGCAATCCTTTTATATAGCTGGGTTAAAGCTAAAAGAAAACTATAGAAAAACAGAGAGAGAGAGGGGGAAAATTTCACCTTTAGTGTCCTTGATGCACTTATCCCTTTGGATGTGTACAAACTGGCAACAGCACGGTGTACAACTTGGTTGGGCTGGGTGAGCGAGAACGAAAAAGTTTCGAGTTGGCAACAATGGCGACCCCTTCTTCCCCAATGATAGTACAGTAATCCTCTTCTAGTTAACCAATTTGAAGCATAGAAGTGAACACATTTCCATTCGTTGTGGCGTCGTCGTTCACTTTGGTATGCCAGGAGAGCTGCATGATGCACGGTGTGCAGTTGCGGATCATATGTGAGGCGAAGAATAATGTAAAACATCTGTCTTTCGACGACATACGACTAGTTGCAGGGAAAGAATTTGGACGAGAGTTTTAAGCACTTGTGCGACGTGCTTGGAGTAAATTATTTTGGTAGCCACCGGGGTATTTTCTTTTTCCGAGTAATTAATTGAGAGTTTAAAACTAACTGGGATGGACAACAAATGTTGGAAGAGAGTCAGGAAACCAGACAACGGCACAGCGGTTCGTTGGGCGCATTTTATAAAACTAGAGTTCGGCCGGTGGTAGAAATTTCACCCACATAGTAACCTGGTTTATACACAACACAACTGATAGGCGGCCTTCGGCCAAACCGCTAAAGACAAAAAATTGTATGGTTTGGGTTTATACATTTTATGAAATAAATAAATATTCTACTAAACTAAGCTGAACTGTGTAACTACACAACATATTCGAAAATAAATTACACACACCACTGCATCTTCGCAACAAGAAATAAATCAAGCGAATATGTTGTTTTTAAGGCTGTGAAAGTGGTTGAAGTGAACTATTCGTCTTCACCGATTTATTTGCAGTCAAAATCGGTTATAACGAAATATCTGTTATGGCAAACTGAAGTCCCAGCAGAGATGCATACAAATTGTACTAACATCGCTTTTAACGATATCGCCTGAATTATCGCTTATTACGAACAATTTTAAATTAAATATTTAAAAACATATCGCTTATAACGAACAATAGAAGAAAACAAAAATATGTTCACGTTGCAAATTTCGTGCATTTTTTTTGTTTTGTTTTTATGCGAATTTCGCACTCAGTTTTTGAGAGGAAATGGAAAAGTCTTTTCTTATATCAAAGGAAGTTAGAAGTGTTTTTTTTTTTCAAATGAGCTACAAACGAATTTCTACAATTATAAAGAAATATCTATAATAATTTCAAGGCTCCAAGCTGTTGTTTCCAATAAAAGTTTGAGAGTGGTCTGCATCCGCTTCAATAATCTCTACCATTTTTAAAGACCGAGATAAAATTAAGAAGAATTTCGAAGAAGCCAACATAAAAAAGAAGAGGTTCTCCAATTCTTAATAAAGAACAAAAAATGGAAAATCGGTTAAAACGAAAAACCGGCTTTTACGAACGAATTCTCCAGTCCCATGGAATTCATTATAAACGATTTTGACTGTATAGGATTAGGCCCCAAACTGTTACTGTAGACGTCAAAAGGCGGTAATAATATGAAATCCGCTCATTAGGTTTGCTCTATCGACCTGCGATCAACGGAAAGCAAGGTAAAATGGACAAGTGATCTATGAAGCAATTTTAATTTCAATCAGCCTGATTATATGCAATTATTTCTGATAAAGTGGTACACACTGGTATATTTGGGTATATATCTCGACTTTGGCTCGTCGGTCGGGGCGATTGCAAATAACAAAATCACCCAAACCGGAAACTTCTATGTTTTACACCGCCCTCAGTGCTCCGAATTTAGCTGCTTCCAACTCACTCACTTCTACTCGCGGCACCTAGCGGGCATCTAAGAAATATCAAGTAGGGTGAAATTGCATTTGTGTGCTGTGGTATTATCGAATGACTGTGGTGTTCTTCCCATTGCCTTTATTACCTATTACAACTTTTGTTAGATATCAGCTTAAATCTCCGTTTCCGGACAGCGGATAATGATTAAACATATCCTAAAATCTAATATCGACTATTTCCAATGCAATTGTGAAAACCGAAATCAATTTCGTGCAGTACTTTTTGAGCCCATTGCACACAAACTATTTACAGCCGGAAAAAAGATACAGTTTTATTATAGTAAGGATAATATGACAGTTTAAGCTACATTTGACAATTGGGGGACACACTTTATTTGAGGGCATGTTTACATCTATACTACAGTGCTGTAGATTCGGCTTTACTTTGCTTCATTGGGAAGATTGTTTAGTTAATAAAGGGTAAATTTAATTGGTAATAGGAATTTGTATATTAACCTAAAAAGTTCGAGCAGTGATCTGATTGAAAGACATTTTATTTTAGATTTTCTTAAACTTTTCCAGAGAAAAATACTCGTGGGTCTTGTCGCCGCATAAACTACTTATTCCTTCATTGACGTATGTGCCTTAATTTTGTTAATATATGCATACTTTTGCGGCAACTTTATCAACCAAATTACATATTCCCGCAATTTTAAAGGGGCATTTTAAAGCCAAATGAAAAATGTTTATATAGAAAAGCCGTATTATTAAAGCATTTTTTTTTTAAACAGAAAAATGCCAAATGATTTTTTAGCATTTTTTTGTATTCTTCGGTTTTTGCTCTTTTTTTACTGGAATTTACAGAGAGGTATAGATACATGCTCTAATACAGATATGGAAGCATTGAATCGAAGGATTTGTATCTTATCTGAACTGAAAGATAGTTTTTTTTTTAAGTGGCGTTTCCATATTAACTGATCTGTGTTTTGTTTTGAAGAAGTTGTGTGTCGTCATAATGTTGACAATGAAAAGGTAAATATGATTACTTCTGCATATCTTTTAAAGGGAAGTTATGTCGTTCTCCATTGGGACCAAAAATCAATCTTTTTTTTTATCGCTAAATCACTTTTCATGTTCCATTGGGAAAAAAATCAACTTTTTTTCGATTCGGAGCACTTTTTGCAGATCTCGATATTTTTTCAGATCTACACACACTGCCACAATACCAATATACTTCGCACAGCTGTTTTACGTCATTTTAGGAAGTTTGTTTTGAAGACAAATGGGCGAAGTTTCGTGAAATACATTAATAGTCATGGATATAATTTTGGAGGAATTATTATCTTCATCCTTTTCCTCGCCATCTGAAGTCTACATCGAATGAATCTGATGATGATTTCCTTGAAGATTATGAAGAACAAGAAAATAACGAAGAAGTAGAAGAAAGATCTCATACGTCAAAAACGTACAACATCTGTAGTAAGATTCCTCCAATCAATAATGTTCTGAAGAACATTTTTAACTGAAATTCCGTGCCTGAAAATAACTGAGAAAATAGTTATTTTCAATCACGGAATTTCTTACTAGATAAAGGGAGAGGTACACAGCCATTTAGATGATTGTGTAGTATAAAATTACACTTAAACTACTTGAACGCAATCGTGTATTCTTTCGCTGCTGCCGATTTTTAGGCCCAAAAACGTAATTCCCCTCGTAGTTCGCAATGGTAAGACAGAGTACCGTTTTTTCCATACCCACCTTAAGCACACCACAGGGGGTAAAATAGTAAATCCGATATTGAAATTATATTTAACGTTCCCATACCTGAAAAAAAGAGAAAACGAAGTTAAACAGGTGTATGCATACGATCTAATAATAAGTTTGTTTCCAATTTAAGGTGAACTTGGGAAGATTGAAAGCAGGTCAGACTAATTTACTAGGTTCATTCAGTTTTATAACTTAGTAAATGTTGTTTCCCAGAATGTTAGAGCTTCGTTCACTACTAATTCTTAACTATACAGCTCGACTAGAATCTGTCCATTGATGGGCCCGTTGTATTTCTAAATAAGCAGGCAGTTGGCAAAACTTAGCTTGCCTAGTTTAGTCCATGAGGGATAGGCTTTATGAGCCTCATAATTGAGGACGCCCTTATCTAGAAACTATTCCAACGAATATTGCTTCCTTGCAAAAAAGTTAAGTAAGAGGCTTCAACATTAAAACACCGGCTCCTGTTTGAAATTTTTAGGATTATTTCACTTCTATTGAAAGAGCATCCAGAAATTTAAACACTTTGGTTGGAATCAGTGCTGTTTTAAAAAATTTTCAACTAAATCATCATCAGACACCTTCGGCCGGCTGTTTGACATTTGAATTCTGGCAGTCAGTTCTTCGTTATGATCCTGTTAAGAAATAATCTGTTTTCCCTTGTAATCAAATCAAAACGATTTTCTTTGCCTAAAGGTTCTCAGTTTCATCATAAACGACACATACATGGTTTGGAAAAATTAAATTCCGACTTGTCTTAAAAAGAATTGGAGCCATGACCCATTTTCTGTTTAGATTTATTGATCTCATCTGCGTCAGGTAGTGTCCTGTCAACAAATATTTAACCGCCCCCAGTTCAACAGCAAATTGTTTCATTCTACAGTCAATTACTCTCCAATCGAATTGCTTGTTATCGTAAATTAACCTCACATCTGAGCAAACTGCATCATTTGCCTTGCAGAGAACAGTATTCAATCAAAATGAAACGAAGCGAAATGCTTCCTTCGAAATGAAACCATCCTTCAGCAGCAACAAGGACACTACAAATTCTAGTTAATTAAAACATTTTGTCATGGTTAAAGGAGAAAAAACATGACACAATAGGACACACCCCACGTTTGATGTTGCATTTAAACAGATGCACCGAGCACACGTATCAATTACTTTCAGGAGAGGATGCACGCCCGACAGGACAAAATGAAAATAAATCACTAAAAATCGTATCACCCTCTATGCAAGTGTGCTCTATACAGACACGGCTAAATCGCAAAGGAGCACAGCTAAAGGTATACTATCCTGATTTCCCTGAAGGTTGATCTGGATTGGAAAGTTGAGTTTTTACATTTAACCCCTCTAATTAAACAGAGCGCCCGCGTACACAAGAAACTCCCACACAAAGACTTTTAAAGTTGAGCGGATGCGAACGAGGGGGAGCATAAATTTAATTTTATGAAACCCGTAAATATCCTTCAAGTTGTGAGAGAAAAAAAAAATCTTAAACATCGACCCTCTCGGCTTCTCCGACGGACAATGCTTTTGTTTTTCTTCGGAATTTTTTCTCCCAGCAAACGGTTTCTTGTGAAATTAATTTACAATTAAAAAAATAACATCAAAAATAGAACTGGAACGGTGGACCTGCCCTCCTCTGTTTTGTTGTTGTTTTATTTAAATTCTCTAAGCAGTTAATGCTTTCTTTCTGTCGTTAAGCGTAATTTGCTTTGTGTGCTGTTCGTTTTGGAGGTCATTTCGAAAGTAATGCACATTGCATGTTGCAAGGGCTATTAGTATGGGTTGCACTGAAGGAAGCTGCCGAGAAATTAATTAACTCGCGTTTTGTGGGTACTGTGAGAAAGCGATGACATTGAGCGAAGCATATACGAAGTTTGCTTTACTTCGACTGTCTGATAAGCGATTGTTTTCATGCGGACACTGTGGCGTATGTGGAACATTTTTACATTTTTACTCACAATTTTTCGTTTGCAAGCACTCCCTTTGGGTTGATTGAAATTGAACGGTCGCATTTGCAAGCGGGTTAATTTGGCGACAGTTTTTATGGTCATGGGTGCGATTGGACTGCATTTCAAATTAATTATCCACACCGAGAGCAGCTGGAGTGAAATCAGAGAAACGAGGACAACGAGGTCGACGAGGAAAGAAATTGCTACCAATTTGGGTAGACTGGGGGCATTTCGGAAAGTTTGGTGGTGCCAGTTAGCACTAATTGGCCAGCAAGTTGACGGAGTTTTGGTCATACTCAAAGAATTTCGGTCTTATAGAAAACATAGGATTTCCTTCTGCTCCTGGGGCAGCCGCGTTTGTAGGGCGCTCTGTAGATTTCCTAGTGTGCAATTAATAAAAAAAAAATCACAAAACTGCATTTGACATAGGTTTGATTGGGTTTTGAAGCTGGCATGTGTGCGATGAAAGAAAAATAAATCACATTCACATTTTCAATAAATTAACTCCATTTGTTTATTAGATTTGTATTCTATTTTAAAATAAGGCTACAATTTTTTTTCGATTTATTAAAATATATATGTGGGTTAGCGAAATATCATTAATATGTGGATTGTGGGATAGCGTAATATTTTCGATCAAAGTCAATGTTGGATTTTAAACAAATTAATTTAAATCTTCTTTTATTACTAGTAAACAAATTATTTAAGTGAAATCAAAACAATTTATAAATATTATTGTATAATAATTGTTTCATAATATAAGGATAGTTAAAAATTTCGTAGGTTAAGAACTAATTTTTATTTAATGAAGGTAGTAAGTACCACTGAAAATTAATCTTTTAGAGTGTGTTCTAAGTTATCATAAAATGCATGATATTGGGAGGGAATAACTGATTTAAAATTTTGAAGATGTGTCCATTTACCGAAAGATATTTTTAGCCGAGAAGATTGTAGCGTTTCAGGATAAATACCCTTCTCAATCTGCTTCAATCTTCCTGGCAAATCCTGATATTCATTATCAAAGTCAACTTTGAACTGGACAATACAACCGGAAAAGATTCCAAGCTTGCATCGGCATGAGCAAAAATAACCTTCGTATCCTAACGGGCTTCCTAACGGGCCACAGTAGACTCAAGGAACACCTAAGGAAACTGGGTATATCTGAAGAAGGTCTCTGCAGATTCTGCGATGAGTCCAGTGAAATCCCAGAGCACTTGCTGGGATCATGTGGGGCACTGACCCACAAAAGACTGAAATATTTGGGCAAGTACCAACTATCTGATGAGGAAATACAGTCACTAGAGCCAGCTCTCATCCTTAGATTCTTAAAGGAAACTGGAATGGAGATAGTGTGCTATAGGACGGATTTCTCCAGCCAAGGAGAAAGAAGAGTACCAAAACCTCTAAAATAATTTCGAAAGGAATTACACTATGAGGGGAACTCTTTTGAGGGAATAAACCACTCTGAGGCGTAAGCAGGGGGTACAATAGACCAAAAGGTCGCAGTACAATAACCCCTCTCAAATAATAATAATTTAACTGTACGGCACCATGAGGGAAGTATTTAAGAGATCTTAGCTGGTTGACCGTTTTATCATTTTTATTTCGGCCTGGTCTTATACTCACAAATATTATTAGTTTTGTGTTGGCATAGTTTTTAAAAAAGGTATGATCTAGGTACTCTACTTCGAAAGGTATTTTTTTTACCGTTACATTCGACAGTTCTTCTTGCATCTCTTGTTATTCTAACATAATCGTAAGAAACTAATATTGACCGTTGTTTAAGTCGAGTCTCGATAAAAAAAATTCTTCCGACTTCAAATACTCGCATTCAATACTTTTGATGTAGAAATGCAATCCTTAGTTTTTTGCCAAAGCAAGTTGAACCATTTTTTCCCCTCGGTTACACATTTTAGCTTTATTAATAAAAAACATTTAATTAAAAGCAAAACGAGAAACAAACACCAATTGCACACGACTTACCAGGAAAAAAACTCTATCCCACACGAACAAAATTAACGATAAACCGCTATCTACGAAACCTTAGAAAGTAGTTAGCTAAAATATTGATTCGCATTAGATTATTTAAATTATTTATTTGTTTTCATTGGATTACTTACTTGTCAACCAGTGTATAAAGAAACAAAGTGAAATAAAATCCTCTTATATTTTCGTTCATTAACTTTATGAAGTTGATCTCTTGGAGTCAGCCGTTTTAGTAGAATAAATGTGGGAAAGGGGTTTTTGCATTTGACGTTTGCCGCAAGGGGATAGAGCATTTTTAAAAATTTTAGAATGTAACGTCTTTCTGTACACGGATATGAGCACAATTTGAGAGAAAATATGGCGGACAAAGAGAAGTAAAGTTTTGCATTAAAAAAAAAATCGTTAAAAATGTGGCATAGCGCTTTATATAGATTATAATAGATTATACAAAACGAAAACTCCCTAAAACAAGACACAAAAACGTTGAATTTCTTGTCAGTGAAAACTCCCTAAATGAACTTGGGGGGTTTGAACGTTTTCAAGCTGAAATCCATCGGTGTTTCCAGGCCTGTAGCTCAGGTGAAGAACGTCCCATCCACAATCTGTCGTCCCTCAAAGACGTTTTTATTAGCAAGCGGTCCTGGCGTATCGCTCATACCTCAAGTCTTTTGTTTTTTCGCTTTTAATGCCCAAAAAAGATGTCTGTCCCGTTTAGCTTCTTGGTTTTCTTAAGGACTTTCAATGCTTACGAGTGTGTGCTCATTTCTTGATACCCGATATTGGCCACGCCAGAACTAGCGCACTTCACTTTGTACGAGTATTTCGATTGTACAATGTACAGCTTCTCCTCGGCCGAATTCAATGAGCCATATGTGAATCCTTATTTGCCCTTGTAAGAAGATCAAGCGGTCCCATCTACTGACAAGTAAAACATTTGATTTCTCTTAATATTTTTTCTTTAAAACCCTCTCAACCTAGGCTACATTCGCGGTCTTCCTTAAGGGAGAGTTTAACTGCCAGCAAGGTCTTCAAGTCCGTGAGCTCTTCACAGAAAGCTTGCGCATGTCCGCTTTTGAAGCTCGGAAAGTCTAACTTGCAGTTCCAAACGTCTTACAACTAACTGAGGTCGTTTTGCAACGATTCTTGCGGCGTTTATCAGCTGCAATTAGACGGAAAAAAATGTAGTAGCTTAAGAAAAGGAAAAAACGGAAGATATTTTAGAGACATACCCTTGTTAAAGTTGCTTATCGTCGACACCATTTTCCTGCTCGCTCTCCCTCGCATGACTACGTTTTCAAAGCACATTTTCGCGTCCATATATATAACCTTCGGTGCCATATCGATAGCAATATAAAATTTCGCAAAATCATGTCGTGGCGATAAATTTTGATGGACCCATCCAATGGTATCGTACGCGTACGAGCAACCCTTTCATTCCAAGGAAAAATACAGAGTATATACGAGTATACCCAACGGTCACTCGGGGATGCGATTTTTATGCTTTTTCATCGGTTCCTGCGCTGCCAGTGTCCCCTTCTTTATGCGGATTCAATGAAGTCATCATATTTCCACGGATTACTGTGCTTGGTATCCCCCCAAATGTGAAACTCGCACCATAAACCAATCAATTGGACTTCGCCCTCGGGATGGGCTGGGTCAAGGACTTTACTGATAAAACCAAAGTATCCATACTTACATTGGTTGCTCCACTTCCAGTGTATACGCTGTTGTTTGCATATCCGTGCACCCATTGTCCGAATGCGTTTTCGCCAAGACACGCTGCTTGGTGCTTATCTGCCAGCACAGTCAAATGCATGCCATTGTATTGCATTCAGCATACAATTTCGTGCAGCATATCAAAGGGATCTCTCGCACTTGAATGGCTTCAGCAAATGGGTTTCATTTCCATTCCCACTTACAGGGGATCTGGTAGGAGTACAAATGGCTTTTGCTGCTGATACTTCTTGGTTTCGAATTTTTTTATGTTCAATCATCACACGAGAAGAGGGAGAACCCATCAGCAAAACAGAGAAAAAGACGTGATCCCCCTATCAAAAATTCGAATTGACTTTGAAGGATATAAGGGACACAAATGCACTTTATGTGCAATAAGGTGCACAAGTTTCCTTCAAAGGATTCGTGTGCGCCATTTAGTGTGTTTGCCATTGTTGGGGGAGGCGAAACAAATGCAAACGCAGTATACTCAAGTCGCTTTGCTATGATTTTTCATAGCAATGTCCTTGGTTTATCCTGGTAAGCTGAGTTCTGTGAGCAAAGGTAGATTGGCAGGGGATTTGCATTGCCGGTTGCAATTGTTGCATGAAAATCGACATGCTCATCAGTTTTTCGCCATTGATTAGGATTAGGGGAAGTTTTTACTGCCGAACGTTAAGTCGAATGGCGCAGAAGATGCGATAGCTCTGCTAAAGCTTTGCTCGAATGTTCTTCGAATGAAACTAAATGTTAACTACGGCAACGAAGAATTTTAACTCGTTTCAAGTCATTGTGCATAACCTTGATTTTCCACGAAATATTTAGCGTCCCTCTTTTCGGAGGTAAGTGCGGGCTTTGGGGGCAACGCAACTCGACTACTTTTGCCGAGACTTGTCCAAAGGTTCGTACCCAATAGGACTTTTGTAGCGAAATTGCTTATAGCTCGTAGGGCAGTAGTCCCCAACTTTGATGAAACTAAAAATCGACAGGAAATGGAAGAGCGGTGTACAGGACGAGTCGGCTGGAGACGGAGAGATGGGAGAACATGAAATTTACTTTAGACAAGAGCGTAGGCACTTGAATTTTGTAGCTCTAGAACTTTGCAGTGGAAGCTTCACAGCACATAGGGTAATCGGACTAAGAAAGAGTCGGGCTACTGGTCTTGGGCCCGTGATTTAAGTTCCTCCCGACCAGTGAAGAGTCTCTGCCTGAAACACTGCAGCCTTCCATCTTAACCAGACCAGGCGCTCCGGAATCCGCGATAGCCTGGTCTTTAAAACGGAGGTTCGGTCTTCCTTTTCTTCTCTAACCAGGGTGCTGGGATTTGAAGATCCTCTCAACTAGGGCATTATTATCGGCTCGATGTGGCCGAGTCAATGTAGTCGACGGGTCTCGGCTTTTTGAACTACATCCACATCTTGGTACAGCTCATGGAGTTCGAGGTTGTATCTTCGCCCTCCTTGCACACAAGACCAAATTTCCGTCGATTTTTTGCCAAGCCGAAGAAGCAACGGTTTCCTAGGGTAACTCTCCGTCGGATCTACAATAAGGTGTCATTCGTGGAGTTCATGTTCACCCCGAGGTAGGTGAACTCCTTCCTGACGTTTTGTCCTAGGTGGTGGACAGATGCTTGTTTGTTTGTTATGTACTTAGTCGTGTCCTCATTTACTTCAAGGCCAACAGATTCCGCCTGATCTGCAATCGCCGTGAAAGCTCCTATCACGGAGCGCTGTGACCGACCGATGATGTCGATATCGTCCGCATAACCAAGTTGTTGGCCGGATCTGTTGAAGATAGTGCCTTCCGTGTTGACACCTGCACTGCGCACTATCCACTCCAGCACGAGATTGAAGAAGTCACACGATAGAGCATCTCCTTGTCGAGATCCGGTGCATTTTTGAATTATGTCGGAGGTGCTAATTAAAAATTGCACGTTGCAGGGCGTGCTTTCCAGCGTCACACGACACAAATGGATCAGTTTTGCCGGGATCCCGAGATCGGCCATCGACAAATAGAGCTTCTGACGATGAATGCTATTATATGCGGCTTTAAAGTCGATGAAAAGATAGTGGGCCCCGATTGAAATTTGTTTCTCTTTTCCAGGATTTGCCTCGTCGGGAAAACTTGGTCTATCAACGATCTGCCGGGCTGGAAGCCACACTGGTACGAGCCGGTCAGTGTGTTGCAGAACGACTTGAGACGTTCACACAGTACTTTGGTCAGAATCTTATATGCGACATTGAGCAGGGATATACCTCGATAGTTCTTGCAAGACATAGGATCGCCTTTTTTGTAGATGGGGCATATATGGAGCTGATAGTCCATTCTTGGTTCATTATTTGGTGCATGTGCCCTACCAAAACATCGCCAGCATATTTGAAAAGCTCCGCTGGTAAGCCGTCAGTGCCTGTGGCTTTGTTGGTTGGTCTTGGGCTCTTCTATAGCTCTTCTAAGCTAACTTCTTCTATACTTGTTGGTAGAACTGGTTATTCATTGACGACGTGGGAGCCCTTGCCCTATCACTATCTCTACATGATGTCCGTTTAGCAGAATTTTCGGATTCGATCAAGAGACTCTTCGATCTCCTTAAGATAGGACACTGCGCAGGCCCTCTTCATTCTACGCCGAATTTTCTTCTCTTCCCTTCTCCTGTTTCGGTACTCTTTCGTCACCTTTAATTGTATATGCATTCATCATCATACCACGGGCTTTTTGTCTTGGGTGGCTGGTACCCTACTGAGGTTTCGGCTGCCTCCTTGATAATTTTCTTTTCCGACTTAAGCATTGAAGTCGCCAAGTACGACTTTGACATCATACTCCGGACAGGCTCCGTAGGTTCCATCCAGGAGCTCATACAACTTTAGTCCTAAGCCGATTTCCCTTCAGGACTGTATAAAGAACGACCTACCAGTTACAACTATTGAAAAGCTGTCAGTTTATTGCCCCAAATATCTCCTGGACTGGACTGATAAAAAAAATTCGTCATCTTGCTGGTTCTCGCAGGTCACTCGTTCTTGCGTTCTTTAAAGACTCTCCTTGGTTGTGTTTTCATATGCAAAACGGATGGCGTCAGGACCTCATCTCTGTCCATTGCAATCGGTCCATACATATCTAGTTCTTGCCTTTGACTACTCAACCTTGTTGCTTCTGTACAAATGACCGGAGGAGAGAAACCGAATGTCAACACGAATGGGAGATGGAATTTGAACAACAGCATGTTCGTGTTTCCTTGAGAAATTCCACCACGAGCGCCACAAATGCCATTGAAGTCATCATTGCCATTAACCAACCGCCAACAGTGACATCACAGCTAGTCACCTACTTATTCCGCCCGCCACTGCATTTCTACAGTGTTTACAAGAGACTCCTGCGATGAGGTTGCCCGCTGTCGGTATTCTTAAATAATAAATTGCCACAGCCAACTAAGGACATTCGATACCTCGTTCGACATTGTCCCGAAATGTGTCATAATACCAAAGAGCGGGAACTTTAATTTATTGCGTTTTCTGATTCAATTCGATTCAAGGAATTCTTGTGAGGACCCTTCTTATGCGATGCATATAAATCAAGTGAACTTATGTTGCGCATTGTGGGAAACTTATTCCCCGGGGAGGGATACGTGTCCTTGATGCATTCGGTTGATGGGTCACTTTGGAACGCTCTCGTTCATTTAATGCAAACCGATAGAGGTCATGTTTGTGATTTCATCCTGGAAGCTCCCTTTGTTTCAAGTTTTACGCAAAAGTCCTTCGTGTTCCAAAGTTCCACTCACTCTGACCGGATCTGCCGAGCAACAGCTGTTGGTGAGTGTATATAATTTAAAAACTTTCGAATTAATTTTCATAAAATCAAAAATTTAACACACGGGTGGTGTTTGGCTGAAAGGATACTCCGGCGACTGCATCAGGCGACGGTGCATCAAAACTTAATGTAACTACGTCAATTTGACACAAGTCGTTGCGAGAGAAATTCCCCAGCAAGTAGGGTGAAAGCGTAGCAAGTTCGTGGAACTACGATTTGAATGGGAGATACTCATCAGGAGGTGTAGAGTACACCTTCTTTGGCAAACAGCAAGAAGAAGTCATTGAGGACACTCTCATTTAGTTAATTAAAGAACCTGTCGTAAAAGTTTTGCGAGCTATTTAGCTCTCGCTGATGGCATAACTTTCATGTCAGTGCCGTTTGTCGCTGTATTAAATCTAATCGAATGTCTTTGAAGGATGCGGAGCTGTAAAAGTGGTAATTCGACCGCGGAAGGAGCAGGCGCTTTTGGGAGGAGGAAGAGGACACGGGAATCTAGAGGTGAGTAAATTTGTAAGTGGTGAAGGAATTTTGGCCTATTTTGAGTTATATTTTGTTTTCGACTGACAAACTGTCAAATGTCAGTGAGTTTTCACATTCAAGGTGACATTTGTGTTAGGTATGATTTGGCAATTTGTTAAGGCACATCATGACGTAGCTTAATACTTGTGGAAATGTATTCCCATGGCCAGAGCTCAATTCGACAATGGCGCAGTGAAAGTTCTTTTACATCTTCTACATTCGTCAAATCACTGCCTCCACTTTAACAACGGCTTAACCTGATTTGGAAGACCTCTTTCGTAACGTCGGTACACAAAACGGACTTACAAGCGAGGCAACTTACTGTCTACAACTGACTTAAGCCTCCGAAATCAACGCCTTAACCATTCAGTCCAAGTTTTTTGTCTTGCCCCAACCAACATTGATCTTCAAAAGCTGCATCAACCGCCACAAACTTCGTTGACTTTGTATCATCTACCTTATATAGAGAGGGAGCAACAAATTAGACGAAATAATTTTTGTGAGGCTGACGATACTATAATTGGTCAAATCGACGTCCCCCAGAAGTTCACCCCATGTTGGTCCCATTCATCTGGTGTTCCACAAGGCAGTCACTTAGGTCTCGTAGTTTTTTTTCCATATTCTTTGCTTATTTGTGGCGCTATAGTCCGGGGTGGAGTTGGGGCGGAACCAAGGCGCATCTGCCTTCAGTTACACTCTTTGTTGAGGGATCCTTCTACTTGTGCGAGCAACTTAAGACGAGATTCTGTTGATTCTTTGAAATGGGGTGGAATACTCTCCCGTTCTACATGACGTACTCATCCTAGATGGCTGATTCGCTCTTCTCTGACGAGGACTGTATCTCCGCACAGCTTGCGCAATTTTCTGGTTGGATCTTCCTCTCCAAATCTTGTCAACACCAACGGAATCAAGAGTCAATAATAAGTCTGCGTGAGTAAACAAGGAGTCTTGCTTCAAACAAGTGCAGCCTCCTCCACCTTTGAGAAGGATTTCGTTTCAACTCCATTTCATCGCTCCTGTCAAAGGCCGAGAACACTTCTACATCGTTCGCAGTGAGTATAAACTACCGTCGGTCATGTTCATGTCACATTTACCGCGGTTTCGGCCGTCGCACTCAAGCCCATGTTTTTGATCATAGTCTTGATCTGAAGATCACGTTTTTCTCGTGCCGTTTAGCAGAGCTAGGCAGCGCTGTCAAAATTCGCTTTTTGTTGCCGAAGATACCTTAAGCGATTTTCTTCTTTTGAAGCATAGTTTTGCAGGATGTACCACGCTGGTAGTTGAGAAACTTTACGGGCAGCTCTAAAAGGCAGTTAGCTAATAAACGAACCAATTAGAGAGTTGGTTAAAGTCTCAGTTCATACCGAACTGTAGAGCTGCCTAAGTAAGTAAGTAAGTGAGTATTCCAGCAAGTCTGAGGACACTAAATTGTCATCTTGAGTACAGAAGATCTCAAGTACCTCGATGTTCTCGAGTAAGAGAAGTTCGGGGCCTTTCCGACATCGAACCCAAATTGAACTTCCCTGCATTCACGGCTCCCTAATTATAATGTCACATCTTAGTTAGAATTAGTTTAGGAACGTACAGACCTCAAGCCACATCCGCGAAAGAGCATACGATCTCAGAGTCCACTTGATTTTACTGTCGAAAAAGAAAATCACTGCTTCACAGCTAACCCAATTGAGCCCTCCCAATCTTCCCGCAGCTGCAAAAACTTTTCTGTTTCAAATTCCAGCAGCTCATTCACTTCTCAACGATTTCAAAATACAGCATCTCTAACGACAGAATCAGGAATGCAGGAAATATCCCCAATACAACTTGTAGCTATTGCGTGTCCCGGAATGGCAATCGTCCCACTAATGACCCGGATAGATAGCGAACAATAAACACTGATGCGGACAAACAAGTTCACCGTCCCTTCGATATAGAAAGCACTGACAACACGAAGGGAAACTAAATTTCCTGTGTCCCATTTCTGTGTGGATGACCAATAAAAGGTTATTCACTTCCACGACATTCCCGCTGTCTGTTTCGATGTGCATGGTGGATCCTTGTCATTGCGTAGCCCGAGATGACTCACTAATTGCTTTAACTACGTATACATAGTTGTATCTTATAAATCAGTTGACCTCATTTTTTCCGCCTCCCGCCCTCTGTCAGTCGACGCCATAATGAAAGTTATCCAATTTGTGTGCGCTTCAAACTTTTGCCTAAGTACACCGTATAACGATGCGCGGATATTGTTCTCAGTTTCGCAACAACACAAAATCTACTTTGTTACAAATTTCCCCCCATTAAGCTGAATGGGTGTCTTAGTTGAGAGATACAAATTGCGAGCAATACAGACATTTGTTGGTGCGCAACAAAGGGAATTTGTTCCCGCGCCAACGAATCGGCAAGCACTTGGTCCTGAGATGAATGCAATCGGATTATTCACTCATCGGCAGAAGTATTTTGACAAAAGTTCAATTTAATGAGTTCTAGGAGCAAGTGAAACCAAATTAGAGCGCAATTTGCTTCTGTAACTAACAGACAACATTTTAACGTGTGTAATTTGTATTTTGAAATGCATTAATTGAAATTTATTAAAATGAGTAAAATTAACTTTTTACTTTGGCACAATTATTTCGACAAAAAATACTTACTTAAAAGAAAATATTATTTTAAATTTAAAAAGGAACAAAATAAAATTGTTTCATAGAGAAATATACCCGCTTCAGCCTCAACAACTTTGTGTAATTGTCTTGGAACCGCTGCGACGAATTTTTACAGCATTTCTGCAGGAACCCCATCCCAGCTTCTTTTTTACAAAAACGATTTTCTCAGAAAAACACTTGTTTTGCCTTTAATGCAACATCATACATTTTCAAAAACATTAAATCTAAGCCTCGGGGTGGTCAGTTGTGTGTTTCTGGTTCAATATCCCGTAAAAGTTAAGTCACCATTGGGCTTTTGTGACAAGGAGCGCTAGCCTGTTGGAGAATAAATTACTGCCCGATTAGTTTATCGTCAGAGGGTGTTCTCGATTGCGGGAATGAAAGGCGCACGCTCAAACTGCTTAAAATGGTTTATTTCTACAAAGGAAATTTTACAATACATGAAAATCTTTTAGAAGCACACTTACCGCGGTTTGCACCTCTTCCCTTGGCTTTCGAGAATAAAGTAAGGCGCAAATAAAATGGCCGACTATGGAAAGAAGTGTCAAACCGAGGTCGAGAGGAGTAGTGCCAACTCTTTGTTAGCTATCGGGTAATAGATGGCGCGCTTGGGTTATGGGTTTTCCACAGAGGGTGATGCGTAATTGTTTAAAGTTTTTGTTGGATCATCGTTCCATCGGTTGGAACCAAATCCGCACAACCGTTTGACGGTATACAACCCTTAAACATTTTAAAACCGGCTTGCTTACTGGGGTGAATAGCTGGTGCGTATTTTTCACGAGATAATTTCGGCGTCCGAACAAATCTTCTCTACGGTCTTCCATGAGGCTCAAATGAACTGGCTTCCATCCATTAAACATGGTTTCACTTTTCCACATCTTATGGGTCTATTTTGAAACTCTCGGATGAGTTGTAGCCTCTTTTTTTTTGCTTTCGTAGGTATATATTCTCTACCTTTCTTACAGGATATATGCGTATCCCAATCGAGTACAGTAAGGCGCCTCTGAACTGTCCTGCATATTTTTGTATTTTAACTCGAAATTTTTAGCAGTTTAACTTGGATTTTTAACAAGCTTCCCCAAAATTCATCTTCTATCCTTTTAACTTCTTCGGTAGGCATAGATGTTTCGTTTGTGACGTCGATGAAAACCTTTCACATTTAGAATAAATTCAATCGATAACAACGCCTACCATCCACATTCACTCGCAGCTCGATCTTGTAGCAGTTCCGTTGACATAGGGCCGCCATTTTCGTTTTCTCGCGGGTTTTAAGCATGGCTCTCTTTTTTTTGGTGGCAGACTCAGCGCACGGACGTGGCTGTTGGTTATGATTATTTTTTTGTCTAAATTCCTTTATAGTAATTATATTCGCTCGGTTGAAAGTAACCTATAAGTTCTCCCACAACTTTTTGGAAATTTATTAACACCAAACGAAAATGTTCTGGATTCCCAGCAGTGATGAGTTTTAGTAGCAGACAAACCAGTGACTCCAAAAGTATTGCTGATTCGTTTGCTGAATATTTTCAAAGTATTTACAATTCCACATCTTCAACTTTAACGTTGTACACGTGAGACGTCAGTGGTGTTCAGATTGTCTTAAATAGTTCAAAACCACTTTGTATTTCGTGGTTAGATTTGTTTAATGAATCCCTTGTTAAGGGAATCTTTTTAAATGAATGGGGAGTACTTACCATAGATCCAGTCTATAAGTCGGTTACTAGACATCTTGTTTCTACATACAAACCTATTACTAAACTCTCGGTTATTCCGAAAATGTTGCATAACATTGTAAAAGATAAGCTTGCTTTTACAATCAAGCAACAAGTCAGTAAATTTCAACATGGTCTTTAGAAAGCCATAAACAAGTTCAAAAGCCTCTTTAGAGTGGAAAGTGAGTACTTACATGAAACGCCTTGAGATTGACTACCTTTTACGTGAATGACCTGTGAATGTGTCCCCCTTTTTAAGTGTCTCCTCCGAAAGCGTCTTTGTAAAAGGTGTTGAAATCAAGTTGCTAAAGCTATACTGGAGTCAAATTTGTCATGTGAGCAGTGCGGTTTTTTCCCGTACAGTAGCACCCAGCTATTGTTTCACAGATCTACACTCGAAAAGGATTGCAGTCGTATACCACCCTGTTTTGTACTTAAATTTGAAGAGAGTACAAGACCGAAGCGCAGGAGTATAGAGGTGATGGTTCCCTCCTGAGAGCCATTCGATATTTTTGGCCTAAGAAAACCACGTCGACATTATTCTGCCGACGACAGTCAAATAGCATAAAAGCTGTGACCCCTTGTATCCCCTTTGGTTGATGAATGAGAACACAAAACTTCCATTAGGTTAACAGAGAGAGAAATATCCGCGGAGCCCAGAATTAGCGGGATGTGTTAGACAAATATTTCAGTGAAATACTTACCAGGGAATTAAACAAAATCCAGTGGGTCCAGAATTATCAAAAGAAAAGACGAAACACATAAAAACCTGTCTAACACCCAAAGCAGAACGACCTTGCACAAGGTCACATGACCTGGATTATTTTCAACAAAAAATAAAAAACACCTCTTTACAAAGGATAAAAGGAAAATGTAATCTCCAAGATAATCTTGAAGTTGCCCCATACCGCGTTAAGTGCAACACCAACCAGTGGAGGACATTTCCTGCACCTTCTCCCAACTTGGAAATGAAAATAAAAATCATTGATAGCAAAAGCGAATGTGTAAGAAAAATCTCCCAGTGTTTTTTTTTTTTTTTTTTTGGTTCTCTTCTCCCCCATAAGCTGAGTCAGAGCGACTGTAGTTGTCTCGTACTATTTTTTTTGGTAAGACTTTTGAAAGGACTTGAACTAACAATTCTTTATATTCGACAGGGGAGCTGAACAAAGACTTTATTTATTTTTACAGCTTCCGTTTCTTTCAAAGCAGTTGTCGGTCATGTGTAAAGCGTTGCCTATGTGTCTGGATCAAGATGAACACATGGGGAACGAAATTATTGACCCTCCGGTCGACTGAATCATCGCTCTGTCAGTTAAAATATCACAAATGGAAGTATATGTTAAGTGACATAGTATGGAGAACTGCTTTTCCCAGACTTGTCCAGGTTATGTCGCCTACCATAACACGTAACACCTGTATCATATTATTATCTTACACAATCACGTCTGTGTCAGCCAATTATAACAATTGATCATACTTAGCAAACAAATCATATAACCAGCCTGACGTCTCTCGTGTTTTGTTTCAGCGCTAAGGACATACACAAGTTACAAATCACATTGAGATTACATATTAAATACGAAAGCGAAATATCACTTGGCCAGAGTGTGCGTAGGCTGTAAGGATAATGATGTACCCATCAGGAGACTGGGGGACACAAAATGAATGTCTGTCTGAGTCTGTTGCTGTGATTGTTGTGTCATATCGTTATAGGATATCTCGGCCCAGTCAAAATATTCTTATTGAATTAAATTAACTTGGGAGTTATGCGTAGTCACAGCCAGGCGGGTGTAGACACTAGACAGGCACATGTTCAATAAATCGGCAAGTTGTTTCGTCTTCATTTTCATGCTAGCGCCAGCTCTGATGTCATACAACCGAAGTTCAGACAGCTTATGAACACGAAACAACTAATTTTGGCTGGTGTTACGATTTCAACTGAAGGCAAAATTATGCTGAGACAGCCTTCAAGAGGTATGACACTTGGGTTAGGTTTACATTTCGATGAAGCTAAATGGTTTAAGTATGCAATCACCAAAGAGTTCATTATGGTGACGGCAATCAGTTGACATTCGATTTATTGTACCAGGCTTTTGTGAGATGAAAAGTGTTCACGAGAGGTCGCGTGCACCCAAGATAAAACGGGAAAAATTACCCGAAGCATATAAGATATTGGGCGAATGGATGGTATTCCAAATTGGTCTTTAAAAAACGATCCTACATATTTGCCAAATGTTTTAAAGGAGTCAGTCTTGCATGTATGTACTTTCATTTAATTTTCTGCTTTATTTACAATTGGCAGTCAACTGTAGGCGCAATAAACGCGATCATTTCATGCCCGAGTTACTGCAGAGTGCAGAGTTTAGAAAGGAGGTACCGAAATCAACGAATCGGACAGAGCGGCACAATAAAGGGCTATAACTTTTAGCCAATAAGAGTTTTTATCTCGTTTCAATATAAAAACGATCAGTAACTTGACGTCAGGCTGCTTAAATATTGTCGTTGTAGGTACCACAGAAGTCAAATGACATTTTTCCCCACCATAAGCCTGGGACAGATCCTGGAAACCATTCAAAAACATATTTATCTATTTTAGAGGCTCTAGCCTTGACATCCTCTAAAAACTCGCACGCCTGTGCACAGAGACGAAAGGTATAAAGCGTGCATTAGCAACATTTTTGGTAAAGTACAATTATGTCTCCTTTAATACCTGAAGCACTCGCCGGGGCACTTCAAAAGAGTATTATTGATTAGAATCTTTTCCAGTCGTACAGTAAAAACGACATAAAAAGAAGAAAAACTTCGCATCGCCCATCCCAGTAGAGCCAGTGAGAAGTAATGCTCTGGTCACTGAGTCTTCGATTTTAATACAAGGCCAACACACCTACAAGTAGAAGAGTTTCGAAACCAAATTAGATACAGTTAACAGTTACAGTTAGATACAGTTAACGTTCAATTGAAGCCTGAATGAGCCTTCTATAAACGACTCTCAGTTTCACATATAACTCACGCAAATTTGGTATTAAAATCAACTCCCATTTGCACAACCCGACTGCTTATCGCTTAACCTAGATTCGCAGTCATAAGTACATACTCTACAATTGACTGCTCATATAGCACTGGGCGGTCTGCTTGCAGTTCTATTAAGAATCATAAACAACTTGTAGGTAGAACACCCAACACATCATAATAGGGGAGATAAGCCAATACGTCAGCCGCCGATTCCAATTGATTAACAGCAAACAAATTATAGTATGACAGTAATTACCTTTAGTACCACCAACGCTCCACCTATCTCGTTCTGTTCGCTCCGTACGAGTGCAGTATTAGTAGGGCAGTGGTTCAACGGCCGCTTATCGTTGTGTGTACCGCGACTCTACGCAACAGGTTCAATGACTGCAATATTGATAGTAGGTCAGCGGGCCAAAGTAGAACGCTTCGCGCAACTATCACTTACCGAAAAACGCGTAATAATAATAAAAACAAAAGAAAAAGATACCGCGACAGCTGTTCGCATGCAAGATACTAATACCTTCCCGACGACGACGACCGATAGTTTTAGGACCTACGCTCACCAAAAGGTACCCTGTCGCATGGAAGACGGATATTTTTTTTATTTTTAAAACTTTTTCAACAACAATGGCGGTGGTTGCGAAAGTTTTGGAAGTATGATTTCTCTTAGTTCTAATTGAACACTGTGATAGTACAAATTATGCTTTCGAACACCACGGATGATCTCGATATCGGTAGAAATTATTTTCACCAAATTTTGCACATTTTCCCAATTGCTGATGATTAGAAATATGTTTTTCTACTTATTGCTTTTACCGTTTCACACGTATTCGATTTCCATGACACTTTTTACGCGACTTTCCCGACGAATTTTACCCGTACGCGAGGAGCCAAATGTTTTTTAGCAAGGAATTACACATCAGGAATTATGCATTTACATTTGTTTTCAATAGTTGGGGGGATTTTCCGCTTATATTTAGGCATTTTCTGCGAGACACAACAAAAATAAAAACTTGTATACACGGCGAATACGTCAATAAATCCTCCATAACAAAATCATTTTTGACGTTTTACTTTGTCTCGTTCGTTTTCTTTGGTATTTTGCTTTTGTTGACGTTTCGTTCGATGGAGACATCTGACGGCAATGGCAGGGATTCTAGTGGAAATTATGCTTACATGTAGATGGCGGTAGTGAGAATAGGGGTGGAAGATGGTTGGTTTAATTTAAATTTTCGTACATGACACAATTTTCGTACACATACGTTAGCCGAGTTTTTTTGAGCTTCGATCTCAGCAAAGCAAATTAAAGTAGGCTTTTCAGCACGCTAATTACAACAATTATTGCGAGTGTCGAAGTGTCAAGTGGAATGTAGTTGTTGTAATTGCGTGCTGAAAATCCTACTTTGCTTTGCTTTGCTGAGATCGAAGCTCAAAAAAACACGCCTGATGACTGAATTTTCCAAGCAGTTGATTCCCAAGTTGATTTTGAGCTTACCTATGTGACGCCATCAACGTTCAATCAATTCGTTTCTTTTTTTGCATCCCCTCAAAGGTCATCCTTATCTGTAGGATGACGACGAAAAGTGTTGCCCGCTTCTTGAAATCAAACATGAGGGGCCTCACTAATAATAATTTTTAACCACCACACTATATATTTTGTAGGCCACAATATGCAATTTTGTATGGAAAATTTCGCCTTTGTGAGTTCGAAAAATTTAACCTGGACACCAAAAATGATTATCAGGATTGCGGGAGGTCTTTATAAAAGAAAACGAATAACACTCGATTTAACACAGTGGAATGGAATCGAAGATCGGTTAAGGTTCGCCCGGAAAATTTTGCAACATTTGAAACGACGTTTACACAAAACTCCTTCTGTTGACATTTACATTATTATTTATTTATAAATTTTAAATACTTAAAAAAAATGCACTTCGAAAGATGACAACGATCTACTTTAATGTTTAAGAATACATTTTAAAATAGGAATCAATTAAGTAATTGCCTTAGTACAAAGGCTACGGTCACTACCAACATTGAACTGCTCAAACTAACGCCTGCTCCTCTCCACGATATGCGACCCTCGATCCCTGGATAAACTATCTGGCGAGCTTTAAGAAATGCCGACAGTGTTGCACTATCAAGTAGCGGTAGGCGTTGGCTTGTTTCTATATTTTCATTGAATTTATGCCCATCACCACCCAGCATTAGGAACTCGGCTAGAGCCACATTGTAAGTCTTTGTGTCATCTAGTTCAGAGTAGAATGGAACTTCACATTCTGCACACAGAGCCTCTACACTTTCAACTCGACTGCCAACAGGGTTGTCTCGGTTGTAAACCACCCGTAAGCCGGATACTTGCAGGAAACCTCCGTTTGAATCCTGGTCATATACTGCTGCCGAATGCTCGAGCGCATTGCGGATTGTCTTTCCGGACACTTTGGTTACGTAAATATCGTTTCTAAACGGCAACACCGAAAGGACATCATTCTCGGTGATACTTCCATCAGAAATTTTCTCTATTGAATTGCGTATACCTTCGGAAGAAAATATTACGACGTACAGGTGTGCAAGGCAAAAATAAGAAAAAGAAACTCACCTCCACCCTGAACGAAGCCAATGGCAGTATCAGTCCAATACTTTCCACCTGCATCGTCTAGGACTCTGGCATAGACCAAACTGTCAGCAATCAAATTTCCCAGATTGCACTCTTCAACGCGGCAAACCGAGGAATGTCCTTCCAGGCGCACTTTTGTGTAGCCAACGATTGCTGTTTCCAGGGCCGTAATATTAGGCCGGTACACCTCGAGTAGCGCAAGGATGTCCGAGTCTCTTGGTATATCGCTATTCAGCAGGATCGGTTGTCCATCGAATTCTTTTAGGTTGCCGTTATCGTCAAACTGGGAAAGAGATAAACACGATTTTTAGGTTAAGAAGCTACCAGAATCAGATCGGAAACATGTTGTGTTTGGGAATAAGTGATATCCTCGGAGGATCAACTGCAATTAACCACAAAATAAGCGGAAGAAGAATTGTGCTAAGAATAAGTTCCTTTTTTAAATTGAAAGTTTGAGACAAGTTTAGGTTTAAGGGTTTAAGGTTCAGTGAAAAATCAATTTACCTGCACATGAAGTTTCCCCAAATATTTGGTGTACGCATACGCCTGAACGACGGGAACTGTCTTTCCACTGGATTGCTGGATAAGTTTTGGATATGGACCTTCCGGCCTCTCGGTGTCGGGTTGGTTTCCATTGTACAAGAACGTGTTGGTATGGCCGCCAATAACAATATCGATGTCAGGGCACTTTGCAGCAATCTCCTGATCTTTCTGATAGCCCGAGTGTCCCAGGGCAATAATGATCTTAATGCCTTGTGACTTGAGCTGTTTAGCCTCTTCACTGCAATGAATGCATCATTTATACAAACCATTATATTTCGTATGATATGACACTTACTTGATGGCATCTACTTCCGGCTCAAACAGAACGCGATTAGCTTTCGTAAGGAATTTCGTTTCCGGTGTAACATAACCAATAACACCGACTTGAATTCCGGACACATCAAGGACCACCGACTTAGCGAGGCTCTTTGCTGCGGCCAATGTGGGCTCTTTCGACAGATCCAAGTTGGCCGCCAACACTGGAAATGTGACCTCATTTAGAAAGGGGACTAGTCTTTCGACACCCTCGTCAAATTCATGGTTTCCCAACGACTGACAAAAAGGATTCGTTATCTTTTGTTGTTTAAAATTGTATGAGTTGTATTCTTACAATTGCATCAGGTAACAACTTGTTAAGAAACGCCGCTGTTATGTTGTCCTTGAACACACTGAACCATGGAGTTCCGGTGTAGGTGTCGCCAGCGTTCAGATAAAGAACTGGAGGACCATTTGTTTTAGCCTCTTCACGGAATTTTCGAATTCTAGAATGAGCACAGGAAAACAAAGAAACCTTTTACAATTCCGATAAAAGTGACGGATAGTTTCAGTGCGTACTCATGTGCTGTCCTAGCAAAACCGCCGTAACATTTATTAGTATTTTTATCTTCTTCCGAACACTTGCCTCCGCTTACGCTTGTCTGTTCAAAGCGCGCGTGCATGTCATTGTTGTGCAGTATCAAGAACTCAATGGAGCCAGACTTTGTTACAGGAATTGCATTGGTGGATATGATTTGGATGCCTATCACAGCCAGGATAAAAGCAAGTTGTGTGTTCATCATTGGTCCTGGCACTGAAATAGAAAATGGGCAAAATTGAGTATTAATTCTGGCGGTCAAACAAATAAATAGGGACCGCAACTGGACCGTATCGGACTAGGACCTAAGCTATTTATTTTACAAGTTTATTGCGAATCCCAACGGCTTAATTCAAAAAGCTTTATTTTACGCGGCTAATATCATTGTTTGCAACAGATGGCGCTGTGGATAGGAACTGCGACGACAGTTGATTTTTTGACAGTTTAAATTTTAAATAGAGATCATTTCGAATACGAAACTCACCCAGTAGCTACTTGCTACTCCAGTACATAAATGTATAAACAAACTAAAAATGTCCCCGCCACAATAATGTTAAAAATGGCTAATAAGTACTACAGCTTCTCCTACGTAATATTTTTACTTAGATAGCGATGCCGCTACACTATGCTTCTTTGTGCTCTGGCAGTTATTGGGACGTTCAAGTAATCGTATCAAATTTAGTAAGTCTGACAGCAGTGACAGCTTGGCGGACTTGAAGAGTCTCATGTCGTTTTCCACTGGGACAGAAAAACACTTTTTTCAGAGTCAGAGCAATTTTGCGAATCTCGATTTCTCAGCTAGATTTACACCTACTCACACTAACACCAAAATATTGGTCGAAGTTAAGAGTAATTCGGGCGTATATTCCGAGAAATCTTTTATTGTGTTATGAATTTTCTGTTGAATGAATCATAAAAGGCCTGGACCATCCTAAGATTTTTTTATAAATCGTATTCTGGGTTTCGAACTTGCATGGAACTTGTTATGGAACTTCGAAAATTGACATCTGTTTCTGTTACGATCCTTTTAAGGAAAACAGTTCTGTTTTTATATTTTGGTAATTAGTAAGTGGGTACCTGATCAAATTTTTGCAATAAACTTTAAAATGCCGGCTGAAAAGAATATAATAGTTTTGAATTATTACACACGTCATGAAATGGATAAAATATTTAGACGAATAGGCTTGATTATTATTTATAGACGGCAAGTCTGTGAAAAATACAGGAAAATTAACAATTGGCCGCTAAAATAGATCAACATAAATTGAATGAATTTTTAGAAACACAAATAACAATTTAAAAACCGCTGACTTTTAAAACACGCACCACTACAAATGCAAAGACAGAAAAATCTCGTTGTATGTTAGATTGGACACGAAAAATCTGAAATCTGAGATCAAAATCTGTAAATCCGACATCAGGTTTGATCGATTACAAGAACATATTTTTGAGTTGACGTTTATCGAGGGGGAAACCGACGAAACTAGTCAAGAAATGACTGAGTACTAAGTTGACGGCTCGCTACCGACCAATAAAGTATTTTGTGTTCAGGGTACACCTAGTCCAGATCAATCTAAAATAAATAAATAGTTGGGCAACAATTCCGTTAGGCATAGGACCCTAGGCCTAGTTTCTCACAACCAACCGTTTTGTGTGAGTTTTTCATATTCGGGGCGAATGGAAGGGATCTACAATTTAATGCGGCTAATTGAGAAGCTTTTCCATGACGGATGATTGTCAAAACTTCGCGAGAGGTGGCGCAGTGGGAAAAAAGACAAATCTACATAAATCTAGTCGACTTAAAATAACTAGGTTTGTAAATGTATTTAGAGGTACTCAATGTCATCCGGTTCGGCAAGTATAATTATTAATGTCCCACATCAATCTTTTCGATACACAACTACGTGCAAGCTAATAGGCTTTTCACACCAAGCCCAAGACCGCGTTTTTCTCGAAAACTCGCCAACGACTTTTCGTTTGACGTTTCAATCAGATGTAAGACACTAGTCGTTAAACTTCGGTGCAAACTCTTTTGGTTGCAAATTGCAATCGCATTATTTAACAAACAAAATGAATTTTGTACATTTCAAAATAATATTAGCCCATCAATTAATTGTGGAAAATGATTTTAAGTTGTGACATTTGTTGGGTCTGCCATTCTGCTGAATTTTCTGAATATTGCAAAAGGTATGTTTGTTTCAACAACCCAAATATTGGAAGTCGTTTTCGTGGAATATGAAAAATACTGAAATATGTATGGGAAAACTTCTGTATTCGTTGAAGTTTTCGAGTGTTTTCGCTTGGTGTGAAAAGGCTATAAGATATGTATCGATCCCCTGTATTGATTTTGACACATCGACCGTATAAAAGTTACTGCCAACTGCGCTTAAAAAAGTAAACAGCAAATATTTCCATAATCTGATCAGTGATCACTCTGATAATCGCTCGTCTGCTCGTTGAACCGCAAGCGAAAGCAAATTCTCCTTAAACGTTCTCAAGCACACAATATAACGTTAATTGGCCTTTTGTGTGCAACAGATCTCCGCCATTAGAATTGTACCAATAAACACACAGTGCTATTTGTACTACATTATAATCCAAAGTGATTCACTAACAAAGTGCACTCAAGTGTTTTTTTTTTTTTTTTTTTTGTTTAATTAAAAACAAATTTAACACGTTTTCCATTCAGAACGTATTTATAGTTATAGACGTCAACCCATTGAATGCGATGAAGTTGGTATTCGCGATTATTCGCATACCGAGGCGTAGAACAACGAACTTTTTCAAATGTTTACTTACAGAGCATCAGGGCAGGTATTCGATATTCGAACGAGTATATGTGATTTCACAATGTTTTCAATAAAACGATGAATATAAATCATAATAAAAAGTAATTTTAGTAACGTAATTTGTTATTTCCGTGTGCCGAGCTTATAGATAGGGGCGTGTATTAGCAACGAGTTATAATTCAAATCCTTATCGACTTTGTGGCTTTCGAAAGATTGCTAATCGTAATCGGTGCGGTGTTGCCCAGCGTTTATGTACGTACATTTATAGTTTCTCTTGATCGTGACATTTTGTTATGAATTTGTCACAATAGTGGAAGTTTCTCCCATTTCGCTTATGTGCGTTCGAAGGTCTACCACTTTTTCCTTTAATGCATTCGTACAAAAAGGAGTTGCATACCTATACCTAAATAGAAAGGCCAGCGATTTCTGAATTGGAAAAATCTGTTTCAAGTGGTTTTGATGTTGGATAAGTTCAGATATTTCCCTTATAAAAATAATGCCACTAATTTCAAGTATGCGAAATTGAAAGAATAAATAAAATTCACAGCAAGCTACTTACAATGAAGACGTTGTTAACACTCTTCAAAATGATTAGCTGGACAAAGGGCATATGCATTCTAGTGAGTACAAGAGAACAATAAGTGCATTATTGTTGTTCCGGGCTGATAACGAGTAAAGTAGGTATGCAACGTATGGACTAGTTTGTCATACGTTCGAAAGTGTTATTTTCATATTGGCAGCACCTTTTCAAGTTGAAAAGGTGTTTGGATTATTCAATCCAAAGGAATAAATTTTTCTGTTTTGCATCTCGAGTGAAGAAGGTTCTCGCTGACTTATTGATGTTTAAATATTTCAGTAGATATAAAAAAAGTCCATTCGAAAAATCGAGGCTGGTGGATAATCACTAGACCGGTCAGTGGATGAAGTTGCAGGGTGATAGTAAAAGATTTACGATTTACAGGGCGATTCACAGAACTAGAAAACATACAACATAAAACTCGTATTTAGACCCCAGGATAGATTTTTTTATACAAAAGTACCAATTGATCGGTCGACGTTCTTTCAGCTGACGTTTATGTAGAGGTAGCCAACGAATCTAGTAAGAGTTTCGTGACTGAATTCTAATATCATCAGCACGACTGTTTTACGTAATTTTAAGGAGTTTGCTTTGCAAGATTAATGTGCAAAGTTTCGTGAAAACCAAAAAAAACGAAATAAATAAAAAGCCATGGATATAATTTGTGAGGAATTATTATCTTCATCGTTTTCCTCGTCATCTGAAGTCTACGAATCACCAAAATCTGCAACCGGGGAAACATTTTTCAAGCCGATATCCATTT
This sequence comes from Cheilosia vernalis, assembly GCA_949126925.1. Taxonomy (NCBI): domain Eukaryota; kingdom Metazoa; phylum Arthropoda; class Insecta; order Diptera; family Syrphidae; genus Cheilosia; species Cheilosia vernalis. The sequence continues at coordinate 15,286,804 of OX421362.1, forward strand.
GTGATTTTTCAACAAACGAATGCAATTTGAACAACTGATTTTGCTGTCAAATAACGCACTGATCCATTTACAAAAGCACATCAATATCGTTGCATGTTCCATGATCGGCGTAAGTTGACATTGGACGTTTGACATTGACTTTTGCCGACCAATCTAGCCTTTGTGACAGGACAGAGGGCACACATCTAGTCCAGACCAATACCAATCTCCTCGATATAAGATAACTACATCTTTAGATGTTCCCTCTTCTACCTGGGCTAAATACTTTTTTTTTATGTCTCGGAAGTCGGAAGTGTCAGGAAGACTATATAATAATAGGTTAGTTCGTGTACTGTTTTTGCAAACTTAAAATTATTTAAAATTTGCTAAGAAACTGTGCGAATGGGACCACGTAGGTACTGAGAAATTTAAAAAAAAAAATGAGAGAGAAATCCATTTCCCCTCTGCCCTCTTTTAACTTTTTCGTAATTTTCTACTCGCCAAATTTCGCCTTACTGAAAAATGAAAACTGGCAACTAAGTGACAGCTCACAAGTTTAACAAGTAAAAATCAATTTATTTCCGTCTTCAACGATGTCGGAGGTGGAAGTTTTAGTTGAATGTTCTCCTAGAACATAACAGGGCATTCAAAATAGTTTAGGTATTTAGTTTATAAAAAACTCAATTCCAACTTATTTTGTAGATGCTGCATTTAAAGAGAACTTTGTCAAAAGTCAAAATGACATTTCTTAAATTTTTTGTCAGAGATTGACAGATATCTCTCTCGATATTTGAGATTTGACATTTTTCATTTTTCTATGCTGACAGTACACCAACGAACCTATTGTAATAGCGCGCTACTTTACTTTGCTTTACTGACAAAATATTCACATTAACAGCCCTGATGAGTGCGCCTTCATTATTTTGCTGCAACTGTACCTAATGTGGTATTCGATTGGGCGCTCTCAGAGCACTTTTTTTGCTCTCAGAGCAATTTTTATGTTCGTTTGGTACAGGAAAAAGCAATCTTTTTCAGATTTCAGAGCACTTTTGCGAATCTAGATATTTTCTCAGATTTACCAATACAAGTGCGTTTGGGTTTGACAACTGATGGAGTTTGTTTACATTTTTAGTGAATTTTTTCTCCAGCAAAGAAAGGCATTGCATCGGGTGAATCTATTTTTGTGATTTATTTATGTATAAATATTTATAAATCAATCGGGACGGATATTTCTAATGTTTTAATACAAAATTTAACTAGTGAAAGGAAATCGCTTAGAAAAGTGTCCAAGGCTACACATATTCAAATCGCACAAATATCAACACAAAAAAGAGCAAGTGACGTTTTTATGTTCGATTAAGCACACGAAATCTGAAATCTGAGGGCAAATCTGAAGAAGCCCAAACGAATACCACATAAGTGTTGCCCGTCTGTCAGAATGTAAACATTAATTTGCAATTAAAGCTTGACACACCTTTAGAAAACTCACTGTTTGTGTCAACTTATCTCTCTGTAAACTGGGTTAAGAGATACACATAATCATCTAATTCTGACAGCTCCGTCATTATTAAAACTTGAATTGTCTTTTCTGGTGGATCCGCATCCGCAGGGCAACGACTAATGAGTTTACTTAAAAACAATATTTCAGTCGTCAACATTATACCGATTTGATAGGCCCACAATTATTTGTTGACTGTATTCGTTTATATTTGTTTGCATTTTCCCTTCGTAATCACTCTTAAATCATAGGTGCTTGCATATACTTTGCTTGGGGACACGTAATGCAAGCCAATTACCCTAGTACTTCACCATAAAATTACACATTAAATGTGTCATTAAGTTCGCTTTAGAATTTAAAAACAAATTAATAGCACTCTTCGCATTTTATTAATGAATACACACCGGCACAACAAGAATGTGCTAGCTACCCGACAAAAGCGACAATTTTATTCCATAGATATGTGTCACCACCGGGCACATGACAAATGACACCAAATCCACAGCTATTTGCAATTTTAAATTTAGTCTCGAACACGGATTCCCCAATAAAACGAACTAGTAGGTGACACAAAATCTCACCGAAACCAGAAACAGAAATGTCAATGGTCCATGAGTCGCGTGTCCCCATCTACCGGTTGCCAAATCAGAGAAGATGTTCAAGCAATTGTTTATTTATAGCTGTTCATTGATCGACTACCTACCTGATGAGGAAATATTTTTAAAAAAAACACACACACGCACTAAAAATAGCTACACACTGTGTCCGATCTTCTGGTCTAACCGGTTGGCTTTAATGAACGCAGCGCAACGATTCACTGTCTATCATCCTTAATGGATCATTTCTGTGTCGCGACGATCACTGTTCTCTGATGATCACCTTTGAAGAAGAAAAAATCCGCAGACACTTGGCGCAAGTGCTATTGCTACTGCGATACAATTTCGCCGAAGTGAACCTCAACACTGACGATCGACACTGAAAACGAAAAGCTAACTGTTTCTTTTCGACTTGGAAATTGGAATATGGCCATTTCAATGAGAGATCTCGACGTTTGGTGCAGACGGCTGTGGCTGTGGTGCTGGTGCTGGTGCTAGTGACAGCGGCTCAATTCTAGAGAGAGTGGATTATTGCGTATAAAATATAAATATCATTCGTTCTCTCGAATTGTTATCGCAAACAATAGAACGAATGTGTTTTTGATAAGATACTCATGCTATAGATGAGATTAGTTACTATTGTTAAGCGTGTTGACAAATATGCAATTAGTTTCGAATTGACACTTAATTCTGTTGGCAACTATATAAGATTGCTCAAAATGGTTAAAATGATGGATAGGACGAGTGAAGTTCTAATGAGTAGGTACTTATCCGCGGTACTGACAAATGTCCAGGCTAAGTTTTTCGAACTCACCTTGGCGAAGTTTCCCATACAAAATTGCATATTGTGACCTACAAAATATATAAGCTGAAGGTTAAAAATGATTATTAGTAAAACCCTGTTTGGAATTCCACCGCTGTGTAAAGACATGTGGCAATAGTTCCTCATAAACTTGTTATTGATAGACTGGAATGTTATCGGGTTCGACTGTAATAAATAAAACTGCGCTACTGCAGGAAATATTAATATATGACATACGAGAGTATCTATCCCCAACTTCACTTTATTGATTTTGCTGATATAAAAATGATGCTACAAAAAAAGTGAGTAATTGACAGGGGTAATATAATTGGGTGGTGCTGAGAACAACAAAGCGTTTGAAAAAGAACACGTCGGATTTGTTGTATCTACCAGTTATATACCGCTGCTACTGTTGCTGAGTGGTTGTACGATTTTACTTCCCCAGTACAGTGTGACCGCTGCAGAGTTGTGAAAAGTTGCAAGAAAAAGGGCCAATGAGAAAAAAGGGCTCCATTCCTGAAGCTTATCTGCAAATATTGAATTTTTGAACTATATTTAACAGGCATTGGCTCATTGGCAGGCACTCAAAAAAAGGTGCGTGTGAATTTCTACAAGTTTAATACATTTTTGTATCACAGTTTCAAGTTTTGTATCACGCGTTCAAATTTCAATGCAGAACGTATGGCTTGCTCCAAAAATTCAACAAGTACTTTAGACCCAGGTTCAAATCCCTCAAAAACCCAAATTCCAACTCGGGGTTTTTTTCACTGCGCCACCTCTCGCGAACGTCTGACAAATATCCGAGAGTATAACTGTCTTGAAAGAGCATCGCAATCGGCCGTTTGGAATCGGCATACAATTGTAGATCCCTTCCATTTGTTCCAAAAATTAAAAACTCACACAAAACGAATGGTTGCGAGAAGCTAGGCCCAGGGTCCCTACAGACCTGTTGCGCCAACTTTTATTATTATTATTACTTAAGACTTGTTGCTTTGGTGCTTTGATGATCACCAGAAGTGAGTTACAATTTGACGGTCTCCTATTCTTTAAATTGTACACATGTTACTACCTATCTTAAATGAATGTTTGTCTTTCTTTCTGACAGACTGCCTGGCTGTATACCATTTCTAACCTTTATGGTTCAACGGAACGCAATGAAATTTCGGTGAGTTGTTGTGCCCACAACCGCGAAAGGTATTTGAATTAATGTGGGCGGTATTTAAGTAAGGGGCATCTGCATATGCAACACCACAAAATCTTTTTTTTAGTAGGAATGTCAATATATATTGAAAAAAATGTTCTATTTCAGAGCCCTCTCCAACAAAACACAGTCAATGAAACCAATTCATTAGGTAACTAAAAATACGGTTTATTCCCGCATCGCCGAACAGAATTTCTATCAGCTCCAATTCTGCTTACCTAATGAACACACTTTCGCTAGGGAAGACGTCAATTGGTTAATCAATGAATAATAAAATCATAAACTAAGCATTAATACTTAGTTTATGAATAAAATAAATTGATCTCATAAAAACTAATCTACCTGTTTTATAATTACTGCCAAGTAGAAATTCTAATCGGTTCGTTTACGAAGTCCAGGAAAGCAATTTCTAACTTTTGTAAATCTATATCTCCTACTGCGACTTGTTCTTAAAACAGTTTGTTCCGTTGATTTCTTTAGATTCAGATTAGGTTTCAATTTCGATTGCAGTTCTTATCAATAAAAGAGCGTGTGACTACGTCGGACAAATACCACATACTTATACTAATATTGGGCGCTCTCAGAGCACATTTTATGCATAAATACTTAGAAATAAATCGGGACCCAAATTTCGAATGTTTTAATAGCCGTGTTTAATGAGCTCAAATGCAGCAAAGCAAAAGGTCCGTTCGTGTACTTTAAGCATAGAAAAATGAAAAATGTCAAATCTCTAAAATCGAGAGAGAATTCTCTCAATTTCAAAAGAAGTACCTGATCGGTTTTCTTACAAAAAGTTTAAGAAATGTCATGTTTGGCATAATTGTAAAATGCAGCATCTACAAAATAAGTTGGAATTGAATTTTTTTCAAACTAAATACCTATTAAACTTTCCATTTGAATGCGCTGATATATTCTAGGAGAACATTCAGTTATAACTTGTTCCTCTGACGTCGTTGAAAACGAAAATAAATAGTTTTACTTGTCAAACTTTTGAGCTGTCACTTAGTTGGCAGTTTTCATTTTTTTAGTAAGTCGAGATTCGGCGAGTAGAAAATTACGAAAAAATGAAAAGAGGGGAAATGGATTTCTCTCTCATTTTTTTAAATTTTCTGATCTACGTGATCGCATTTGCACAGTTTCTTAGCAAATTTTAAATAATTTTACGTTTGCAAAAAAGTACCTGAACGAACCTAAAGTAAAGTAGGATTTTCAGCACGCAATTACAACAACTATTGCAAACGCTAATATAAAATTAAACTGGAAAACGCTTTGAAAACTGTCGAAGGCTACATGTATTCTAATCGCACAAATTTTAACACAAAAAAGAGCAAGTGACGTTTTTTGGATTTTATGTTCCATTACCCACTCGAAATCTGACATCTGAGAGCAAATCCGAAGAAGCCCAATAAAATACTACATAGGAGTTCATGTCCGTATAATGTGTAGGTATGTACTTCATTCATTCTAGTGGTTAGACAGACAAGTCTGTTTAGAAAAGTATTTTTATATTATTTTTATATTAATTGATTCAAAGAATCACATTTCGACCTAGTGAGTGTCCACAAATGAAAGGTAGGTATTCCATATCTTCAGGCTCTCCCGCCTCGTATAGCCGGTATCGCAGATCGAATACAAACTTATTCTACAACTTCACATATAATATTTGGAAATGTATAACACACTTCAACTGAAACCTATTAGTTATATTTTCCATTAATGTAGACTTATTTAATTTACAACATTTGACTTCGATTTATTTTCATCCAAGATCATCCGTTTCTACTTTATTTTTGTTGATTCGGCATAATATTTTATTTTTCTCTGGCTCTGTGTGAAATAGACTTGTATTCCTTTGTATTCTCTTATGTATTCCTAGATGTATAATATAACAAGTCATTAATTAGGAATTATGATTGCTTAAGAGCAATAACTAATATAGGTTAGTGAATTTATGTGTTTTTGAAAATTTATTTTTATTTACCACTTATAAGTTCAAACGATTTAAATTTAGCTAGCAATGCCCCTCTATAAATCTTCTGACACCCTCGTCTGTTTTAAATAATTATTATTACGTGATTTGCTATTTTTTTTTTTGCAATTCGCACGGATTGTATTTTAATGGAATTTAAATGCCCAGTTGATTCATTTAGTTAGTGATGGAAAGTATTGCTTTTGTTAAATTAAATGAGTGAACATAGTTTCATAATACTTACGTAAGTATGTGTTAAAAAAGGTGAATCTTACAAATACCAAGCCTATAGTTGGGTTTTTTCTTTTAGCGGCAACAAATGTTTTAATTACGAAGTGTGTAATTGTTTGTTGAAGTCATTGCCTCATTTAAATTGGCTATTAGCAATAAACGGAAATGCCACTTATTGTTCAGGTTAATGGTTTTGAAGTTTTATTTTTCCGTTAGACAGGAAGCGTAGGTAATAAAAAGTCTAGTGGAATTCGCCGTTAGCACATGTTCAATACCAGTTCCAATGCATGTTTCCCGCTCTGCAAACAGTACCAAATATTTTGACTTAAAAACTTAAAAAGTCAATTGATCAAATATTTACTGCGTCAATAGAATTTTGCGAATAACTTTTAAATGCATGCGGATAGCTTATGCAGTTTTCGATTGGGCTTCTCAGATTCTGATCTGATTTTGTGTGTCCATGTCGAATCGAACATAAAATTTCAAATTGCTATTTTTTTTATATTCGTGCAATTGGAACGTGTGTAACCTTCGACACTTCTGATCTACGTGTTTTCTAATCACTGGTAATATTTAGTCGTACAAAATTTACACCCAGATCGATTTCAAACTTGGGCATAAATAATTAACAAAAATTGATTCACCCAATGCAATGTTATGTTGCAGATGACAATTTCACGACAACGGAAACATACTGCCCTGGTTGTCAAACTCAAATGCACTTGTATTGGTAAATCTTAAGCAAATCTGAAAAAAAAAATTTAGATTTCAGTCTTCTCTTTGCTTACTTCAACCTTCAATGCCAATAAACATATCCTCTTCTTCTTATACCTCCGTAAATGTGTTTTTAAGGAAAAGGTATGGTGCGTATCGACTTAAAATTCGTTGGTTGGTTTTTAATAAATTTGGTCTGTAGATCTGCCAGCCGGTCCGAAAACCGTTTGTCACGTATGTCAATTATTTCTAATTAGTGTAATAAAAACGGCTTAAAACAAAATACGTTGGACCCGAACTTATTTCGACACTCCACGGAGGGAGGTGCCTGAATAATTCTTAAAAAATATGGGATCATCTTTTTTGTACGAAGCCAACAGACTTGTCGTTGAAAATAGGGTAATATTCAGTACATACGACCTGTCAAAACAGCAACTCAGTCTTTGAAGACCTTAGCGGAAACTCATTGGTGGCCTTGTTGTTCTATTTTTAGCGCAAGAACTGCTTCCGCAATGTACGTTCTCTGTACCACTCTCTCAAATCCGATTGAGGCTTTTGGAAATGCTGCTTAAACACGTCTAAAATTCTCAGACGTCAAAAAATTCGCTTAATAGGTTGTCTGAAAGTCTGAAGTTGCGAAACTTTCTTCTTATATCTGCAGTTTTTTTTATTCGACCAACTTGAACTGTTAGATTGCGTAGGCCCGGTATTTCTTAACATTAAATGTCATAGAAGTATAAAACACTATTTCTTTTTAGAAAATTGTGAACGGCAGAACACTGTCCAAACTATATCCAACAGCAGCGTACCTACGAAAATCTAATGACATGAAAAAGCTCGCAAGTCTTTCTGCTGTTCGCATAAGCATTTTGTGAAAGATCGCATTTTATTCTTTCGTGTGCATTGCGGGGAATAATAATTGTAGTCGATTGTTTCAACTCGAAATAGGTAATGCAACAATTACGTTTGCACTTCTCAAACTTATCCACAGACAAGGCAGTAGATGAAGCAACTATACTTTCTTGGACCGTTGGTTAAGTTCCTCATTTCCAACCAAAGATGATTACGTGGAAATGATTACAAAAGTATTTGGTTTGTTTCCGAAAATTTACAAAATATTTGCTCTACATTCTACCAGCAAATTCGTTGTATACGTGAGTAAGTCGTATCGTAACCTCTAAAGATGATTACTATTTAATGGGTAGATATCTACTGTTCGTTGCCCCTTGTGGCATGCATTGGAACGCGCCGGTATAACATCAGAAGCAGAACATACGCATTCTGGTTAGTCAATACCAGTATTTGCTATTTGTTTAGATCTAGATTTGATCACTCTTAAGTGGGCTGTAAGCACTACAATAGATTGGTTTTGTATATAATATGCAGAATCAGTGTGTACACTGTATAACACTTCAAAACGCACCATGCAAAATCGTATTATCCGCGCGAATTCTATATGAACCTTGTTATGATTGCACAATGCACAACTTTCACTATTCAAGAGACCGGTTCTGACTTCCGAGTGTAAAACGAACTTCCGCCTGCTCTGTCCAGCCGATAAACGCAAACTAAACATGCCTCGAAAAATTCGTGTTTGCTTAAAAGCCCCGGACGGTTTGTACCAAATGTTGTTTTTATTTCTCGTTATTAATTTTGGTAAAAACCAGAAGATAAGTCGGCCACTTCAGGAAAGAGATAAAATCGTTCGTTGCTGTTGCGTATGTTATCGATTGTGCTATACGTCTAATTATTCTAACAGTGCGAATAACGTGTAAGATATATGAAATTAGAATGCAAGATCTAATTCCAAGATTGCAACAATTGTGTGTGTAACAAATTGTTCTCTTCTGTAGAACCTTCTTATCAGGGAAAACACAATTTGAAGGGTAATGTAGATGCAAACAAATAAAACGAAAAAATCTGGACCATAAGAAACCACAAATTGCAATAAAGTATTTTCGGACAGATTAAACGCCGAAGGTCAAACGAATATAATTAAGTTGTTTTTTTAGCTCACACTTTTGTTTATTTTAAGTTGTATTCGCGATCCCCATATGGTTTATTTTTGCGGAAGATTTGGGGAATCTAACAAAATAGTTCTTTATAGGCAATTGAATAAACAAATTTGTACCTATTTCTGTTTTAGAAAATCGGATATACATTTTAGGTATGTTTCTCTACATTAAAATCTTACGAATTTTTACTAATCCTTACGAATTTTTACTCAATGGTGTTCCTTAACTCGAAAAATTCGTAAAAGAGAGCGTTATCGAGGGAGCAAGATATAACCCCTCCACTGAGAAACTTACGAATTTTTACTCAACAAATTTCTTGGAGTAGGTCTGTTCCCTTACTTTCTGGTTCAATTTTGGCAATATCCAATAATGTTACATTCCTTTCATTGCAAGAGAAGTCGCTCATCGAAATGATATACAAACCAAAAAGAAAAGGAACGCGTTGAACCTGAAATGGGAAAAATGTGAATTTTTTCTAGGTGGGAATATTAAAATATGTCAGTCACCTTACAACAGCTAATTTAAAATTTGTTGTCCTATTTGGCATAAATGCTTGCTTTTGTTTTCATTTCTTGCGTATTAAAACAGTATCAACAGACGGCAATATAAAATTGAATGATTATTTTCGAAAGTGGCGACAAAGCTGGTTCTTCTTAAATCAGTGTCGCTTTTTATTCTTCTCGAATGTTTGTAGTTTAATCAGTACCTACAAATTCTACCACATACTCGGATTCATCAAAAAGTAGTTCGTGTAAATGCAGCATTACTTTTTCGAAAGTGTCTCTCTCTGTGAGAGAACTTATTCCAACCACTGCCATTTTGACAGTCTTTTCCATTCTTACTATAAAAGTTAAGGAACAATTCTTTTATGGTTTTCTCATTTCTTCGGTGAGTATCCCAATAGGAGAATTTTCCCGCCGACCCTTTCGAATACATAATTACAAAAGTTGGTTCCCAATGTTTGTTCAGCAGAGAATTGGGCGATCTAAAACTGGAACAATCAGTCCCGTCAGCATAAACAATGCTCAGATCATTGCAATTGAATTGTCCAAGGTTCTTTTTAAATAAGAGATATTCGAAACGGACCATTTCCACTTGCTGTACCTCCGGAAATCGAACTGCAATCTTGCAAACGAATTTGAATTCATATATACCTTCTTAATGAAGAACACAAAAGACTGTTTTGAAATAAACACCAAATGTTACTGCACCCTATGTTTTGCAGTAAACGGTTTTAACAGCAAAGCGAACCAACAACGCACCGAGATTACACATTTTTGTAAATTGTTGCTTCAAAAGGGCGACAGGCGTGCATGCGGAACGGCTGGGGATACTGCATAATGATTTTTGCAGAAGCTGCATGGACGTTGAAGAAATAGAATCTGTTCGTCACCTACTCTGCGAATGGCCAGCCCTTAAAAACAGCAGACGGAGCATTCTCAACAGTTACTTCTTCGATGACCTAGATCCTAGATGATTTGAAGAATGTTGATCTCAATGCACTCCTGAGATTCATACTCAAATCTGGGTGGTTCTAGCAGACAAACAGACTTCATATTATTGGTTACTCGTAGGACATACTTTAGGATCATGATACAATGGAGCTTTAGGAACCCATGAAATTCATACTAATCTATGTGGCTTCAATATAAAAAGCGGTTCAGTTTTCTCTTTCAACAGGTCACACTGGATGGTTCCCGTAACTGGACACAATGGACCCAACTGATGGTCGAAGTGAAGCTGTGCCAAACTGCCACAAGAGCACCCATTTACCTACATACCTATCTACCTGCTTCAAAAGGGTCTGTTAGGTTAGGTTGAGTGGGGTTGTGAAATCGTCACTTATAGTTCAGGGTGGACAACGACAACGGCTGTCGATTTCTAGCTTCCTGCAATCTGTTGCGCATATCGAATAGGTCAAGGGTGCTCTTGCTTCTTCGTGCCACGTCACTGTAGAGCCGACTACCTGATGCCATTGTCGTTCAAGGGAGAACCCTTCTATGGGAAAACATGCAGTTGCAAAATGATTGGCATGTGCTGTTATCAAAACAAATCACAGTTCCATCTGAACGGAATATACAAAGTAGACGTGCTAAAGTAATGAATGGCCAATAGCGACATTCAGGTCGAGACAATTGCCTTGCGAGACGACAGCGCGAACATAATGCAAAAGTCGAAACGGATTATGTATTTGGGTGAATTTACACATTCATAGCACTTAATGTTACGTGATTAAGTTAGTGGTGCGGAACAAACGACCGCCACTGTGCGTCCGCTCATAGCCGATCCAAACAGTGGTAAAGAAATAGGTAAGACGGTCACATAGCCAGACATAATGGTGTCAAACTGGCAACGAAGACAACTCTGTGGGTGGTAATATATATCAAATGCTCTGTGTTTAAGAAGACCTTGCTAAGTATATTGAACGTTGTCCAGATGAAAAGAATAGCTTCATTGCATTGCAAATAGAGAAGCAGTTCACATTCCACTTTCTGTACCTTCTATAAGTTGACGTCGGCCTTCCCGTCGATGCAACGTTCATTATTTTCTACGGCTATCTTCACATTACAAAATAAACAAACTATTGCTGATAATTTAATAGGTAATTAACTTGTTTTTTGTTTTATTAGAAATAAGAAATTGTTTGTGACTTATAACATTTTAGAAAATGATTATAAAATAGGTATAGGTACATATACATAATTGTGTATAACATGTTCTTGTTTTCATAAATGCAAACATTATGCTTATTCTATTGCTAATTTTTATTTGAGACAATTTACAGTTCTATATTCAAAAAAAAATGGTTTGATTCTTAAGGCACAGGTAGTATTTCAAAATCATACTACAATTGCCATATTGAACAGTGATTCACTCTTGTTACTTTTTCATTCAGTCTTTGGGAGAACATTTAAAACGATGACAACGACCAGTGTGCGAGACACTTGCGCGTAGTCATTCGGTAATTTATTTACAAAATTTAGAAGTTTCAATGCTCTAACGCGCTTCTGCCATACAAATGTAATCACAAGCGCGCTACCTTTACTAAAACCCCTCCAGTTGGAAACTTTTATACAGACGTATTCTTAAATCTCAGAGTCATAACTGCGGATATTGGCTCATGTGGGATCTATCGAAGTATGTTGGTGTGTCGCTCTTTAGCTGTGGCAGTGCTGGCGAAGATTGTGATTGATTCAGCATGGGATTGTCTTCTTTCGGAGATCCAATTGTGAGGCGAACGTGCAGACCGGATTCTTTAATGAGATTCACAACATCACCGTGGCTCATGCCCGCGATATCGATACGATTGACAGCAACGATGCGATCGCCGACTTTGAGGTCGCCACAACGGTCGGCTGGACTGCCCGGAATTAGTTTGCCTAAAATAGGATAGAGGGAAATATAAATAGGGATGAGAAACAGATCTATGAAATTGTTAGAAGTAAAACATCAGGCAATGCAATCGAAAGTCTGAAGAGGTAGGACTTGTTACAGAGAATGAACTCTGCTCGTATGAGTTTATTGATTGTACCGAAATACTTGTTGCATTGCCTTTTAATTACTTCAAATCTACACGATTATATAGCCCAAATTGTAACTTACCAATGGTGGATCCGTAATACTGGTTTGATGATGAGATAATTACAAATCCAAAGCCCTCACTTTCGTGGCGACTCACAATCACATCGTATGGATATCGAATCGGTCGAACTGGAACTGGTGCTGATGTATGTCTTACTCGTCGTCGCAGGATCATTGTCACTTGTCCACGCAAAGCAGCCTCGCCCATCAGAGACACCACTTTGTGATGAGATGAGTTTACCTTTAAATAAAATAAAAACAAAATCGACAATTAAATTTTGTTTTAAACGTTATTCTAAAAGTATTCCTGGGGAATGTCTCCATACACACAAAGAACTAACAGAAATTTCCATTGGGGACCAACATACAGGTAAATAATTCCAACAGCTTTATGCCTGGGGAACAAAGATTTATTCAATTCAATCTGTTAACAAACCAACAGACGAACTTCGAAAGAAATAAGTTGGAACAACTTGTGTCTCTCCGTTGACGGTGTAGGACAAAAAGTTTTTCGCTCTATTGTGTATAATGAAAACAAGGCTAAAGTTGCATTGGTTTTCTTCTTGAACATGATATGATCTGGTAGTCAAAGGGCGTATCGAGATGGGAAGACGAATGTGCATGTACTCGTGTAATTCACATCTTAAAAACATCTGAACTTATGCGATTGGTATGTCTACATCCTGGGGAAGAATTAATTACAAATGCACTGGCTGTAGACAGCCATCAATGGAAGGAAATAGGTTAACCGGAGTTCTGGTCATATGATAAGCGTGTTTTCGGATATATCACTGCCTGTAAATCAAGTGTTGAGAGACTCAGAGGTAAGCATCACTCTCAATTGGAAATTGTGAGCATATACTTGGATGACAGGCGCCCAAAGTGTTCTTAAAAATGCGATTACATTTCAAAGGTAAAGGCAAAGGCCTACTTAGCATTACCATTACAACTTCAGTGTTAATTGTAACACGAACTACTTCTTTCATTCGGAAGGTTTACTTATGTCGCAGTGAGAGGAGGTAAATCGAAGCATATAAAAATGAGTCAGTCGATTTATCCTCCTATGCAGTCATTTATCAGGCAAAGTGAAAACAGTTTCTGTTAAATATTTACCACTCAACTTACCACGTTTACTCCATCGATACTGAGAATTTCGTCGCCTGTCGCCATTCCGGGATCGCCGTCAGCTGCACCACCCGGCACCACATGACCCACGGTTACCTGCGAGCCTTCTTCTGTTCCGCCGACGATGCGAAAGCCAAAACCTTGTGCTTGTCTTTCCAGTGTTACCTCCGATAGATCAAACTCATCCTAAAACAAAAGAAACAAAGGTTACTAACTCAACTGCATACGCTCAAGTTCAGAACTCACATCATCCATATGCCTGGACATTGCATTATTGCCCGCTACCATATAGTTCCACATCTGCGGATGGACTTGCATGAAGTTTTGATGCTGCTGCTGCTGCTGCTGCTGTTGCTGATGATGATCTACCATCGAAGGACGATGGCTTTCGAGCGGACTGAATCCGGTTTTTCTTCGATCGTTCATTAACTCGTTCACCCTCTTTTGAATTCGACCATTTTGCGCGCCCTGATGATGATGATAATATCCCTGCGCCGATTGATTATGCTGATGGTATTTGTAACGCTGATAGTCCTGGCATTCATAGCAATAGCAAGTCTCTTGGTGATAGGTCGGCACTGGCGCCATAATCGTCATAGGAGGAGAGTACAAGCCGCCTCCGTTCATTGAGTCGCTGTTTTGTTGAACCGGTGCACCATCGTACTGTTCCTGTCGAACGGGAACGCCGTCGTAAAGTGAATTATACCCATAATCTGGAGATGTAAGTGTGTTCTCATAGCTGTCCATCTTCGGCAGCATTGTATTCGGATCCATGTGATAGAGATTGTGGTTATTGTGATTGTCGTTAATCAGCGACGCCTCTGCCAACCGTTCACTTAAGCTGGTCACCAACTTTGGATAGGGGTCCATGAATGGTATGTCATTATTTATTGAGTCAATCTCTTGCAGGCTGTTTGTCGACTTGGCATCTGCTCCTATTGATTTGTTATCTTCGGATTGCTTCTCGAGGCCGTTTGTGACGGCTTCTATTTCTTCGTTCAGCTCATTAGACGGCGTCTTTACGCGTGCCCTCCGAGTGTCGACTAATGGTGTTTTAGGACGAATCGGCAGGATTTCCTTCGGTTGGGTGCTATATAGATCAGCGGTGGGAGTTTTGCTTCGATACAAACCAATTTCGTTGATGTCCTTGCCAGCAGATTTCCGGAATTTTCCACTATTTACGGACGTTCGACCGCTTACACTCGAACTATTTAAGGTATTCCCTCGCTGGATCTTAACTGTCGTCGACTCCGTCTTTGGGCAATCTTTCAAAACTCTCACCACATCGCAATGTGACATGTGATTCACTGGAGAGTTATTGATCTCTAGTAAAATATCTCCTTCGTGGAGATTCTTACAGCAGTTTCTGTCCAGAATTTTCTTCACCTTCTGACCGTGAGCACTGTCAGCGATAGTAAATCCGAATCCCATGCCCCCCTTAGCTATGGACAACGTTAGAATCTCCGGCTTCTTCATCAGAATGAAGTCATCTCCCACATAGTTCTCGTTTGTCGATCCACCACGTGATTTATCCAACGAGTGGTTCACTCCAGACGCACCTGTGGAGTCCGAAACATCGAGGAAATTATAATTGCCATCCATGTTCAGGTCCATTAGGATTCGGCTCTTTTCTGCATTCGAACTGATCCCATCAACAGCAATTGTCGTCACAACCTCAGTGTTTGGATCGTTCGGGTCGAATGGCAGAGGATAACCTCGACACACTTCCAGCGTAACAGTCTCTCCGGGAAGTATGCTTTGGAAAACATTCACCATTTCATGGTGCGTAAATCCCAGGACACACGTGTCATTCACATACACCAGGATATCGCCAGTTTGCAACTGACCATCCAACCAGGCTGGACCGTTCGGTACGATCGATTTGATTTGCAAGAACTCATCGACATTGTCATCGCCACCGACAATTGTTATTCCTAGCCCCCGAGATGACTTCAGTAGTGTGGTTGTTATTCGTTCACCTTGCATTTCAGTTGGGTTTCTAGTGAATTTATATGGCAACACCGATTGAGAGTTGTTTTCGTGTCGCTGTCCTTGGACACTGGGATTCTGTAGTTGTTGTTGTTGATTAGTCTGCTCAGCAGCTCGTCGTTTAGCTTCGAGAACGGGATTCTCATATTGAGTACGTCGGTTAACGTGATCTATGTAGTATGTGCCGTATAGAGCGTCATCGATCTTCTCCCAGCCGTATGGCAGTTCATTGTCGCCACAATCTTCCAGAGATTTTTTCTGAAATTTCGAGAGCCGTGGGTCCAGCCAATGTGATGTGCCCGTATTGTGGCTGCAATTACACAAGCATATTTTGTTGGAATTAGATGTACACTGATTAAAAATAATAACGCAGGACCTGGCCGGTAAATTTGTTAAAATACAATTATAACTAATGAGTGAGCATCAACCGATAAAAATACTCTTTCGATAGATAGTTGACGTTTAAGGAATCAAAGCAAGCATAGCTGTTCCGGAACAAGAATTGTGACCTATGGGAGCCATGCACTTTCAAGCCAGGAATTCGTTTTCAGATCATTTATCGCCTTTCTTGACAAGGGGCACAACCATCTCAATGTATGTCAATCGCATACTTAATGACACTTCAGAGCCAATGAACTTCCTCTTCACTTAAGTCTTGAGCATTTCTAAATAGCATCCACTCTCAGATGTGACACTTTTAACAATTTGTTCGCAAAAACTAGAAGTTTGTTCCTTTACTTTTGTAGTAAGAACAGAAAAGACTGTCAAAATGGCAGAGACTGTCAAATCACAGAGAAGTTAGGGAAGGCTTTTGTAGTAAGCTATGCAAAATGACAGATACATAAATAATAATTGAACTCATACGAAAACCGTATAATCGCGAGTGATGCTTTTTTGTTTGGCATTCCGCACTTGCCGAATGAAAATCTTAAATCAATCTTTAACTTAATATGCAACACAATTAATATCAAACCACCAACACTCAATAATATTTATCGCACTCGCCCGAAACCAAACTCCCACAACTCCGCGATAATAATTAAATTTAACTCCCCATATGACAAAAATTATGTCTTAACCTCAATCGCGAGCTACCGAAAAAATAAACAAAAGCAGCTTTGCCTAAATGATATACACCCGGCTATCAATAGTGCCTCTACCCCTGCATCCGCATCATCTTCTACGATCCATATACGTGAGAGCTTATCGCAACAAAATCGACGATTATTTCAACGTGCACTGCAATTGAAAAAACAAAAACAACTTTTTTCTGTATATACTGCACGCGGAATGGTTTATGTCAAACGCCAATCCGACGACACAGCCGTGGTAGTTGACTGCATCGAGGGACTCGAAGACGTTGCCAGATCAGCAGTTCTTTATGAAAATTAGCATTTTTTTATTTTTATAAAATTAATTGATTTTCCTTTCTTTTAAATTCTAATTTTGTTCGCTCTTTTAAATTGTTTTTTTTTTTTTTTTCTCTCTCTTCTTATTCCTATAGTAATTTTTTTTCTTGTTGTAATAAAATGATTAATAATCGTAATGGAACACTGCGTTCAATGATTAAAGTTTTAAGTAATCACAAAAATGGTCTTAGAATTTGCCATTTAAACGCGCAAAGTTTGTTACCAAAGATTGATGAGTTCCGAGATTTATTTGTTGAATCAGATGTTGATGTTGTGTGCGTAAGTGAAACTTGGTTTAAGGATGATTTGAAAGAGGAGGCTTATCGCTTGGAGGGTTATCATCGACCTTTTTGCTCAAACAGGTAAGATCGTATTGGGGGGGGAGTAGCATTATATGTAAAACAATCTATCAAATGCAATCCAAAGTGTTCGTCTGATGCTAGTAGTAGCATTGAGTATGTGTTCGTTGATCTGGTGGGCATTGAGGAGCGGCTTCTTATTGGTGCAGTATACAGGCCTAATAAGTACATCAATCTGTCGCCTTTTTTAACACTTCTTGAGGAAATCTCTTTGGTTTCTCCTAATATCTTACTGTGTGGTGACTTTAACTGTAATCTTTTAAGCTCGAATCTCTTAACTCAAAACATGCATACGTTTAATTTAAGACCAGTTAATACTTCTAATCCTACTCACTTTTCTGGCAGCGGCGCAACACTTTTAGATGCATTCTTCGTTAGTGATATGAGTAAAGTGGCTTTGTATGACCAGCTTTCTGCGCCTGCTTTTTCGAAACACGATATTATCTTTTTAACGTTGGAGTTCTGTATTAGTTATTCTATAAAACCTATAAAATACCGTGATTTCCATAATATTAATTTTGAAAGTTTGGATGAGCAAACAAGAACTACTAACTGGGATAACATTTACTATTTACAATCGTCAAATGAACAGTTGCAATTTTTAACTAACAAAATTACAGCTCTATTCAATACTCATGTGCCCTTAAAAACGAAGCTCATAAAACCATGCAATAAACCGTGGTTTACCCGCAACGTGCGTTTATTAATGCAGCAGCGCGATGATGCTTATAATTGTTGGAAACGTTACCGATTAAATGAATTCAAGCGAATGTATTCTTCACTGCGCAATAGAGTCGTAGCGGAAATACGTAAAGCTAAATCTCAAATCTACTCCAACCAGCTTAGTACTTCTTTAAGTGGGCGTCAGTTATGGAATAACTTACACAAGTTGGGGATCGGTAAATCAAGAGACATTCGAGCTGAAGATATAGACGGCAATACTCTCAACCAGCAATTCGTATCCTTACCACCGTCGTCTCCATCGATTACTGAAGATTCATTTTCGTTTGCAGCTCAGTTGGACGACACTGGTTTCGGTTTTCAAGCGGTGAATAGTTCCGATGTCGTAGAATGTGTGCTCTCTATAAAGTCAAACTCTGTTGGTCTGGATGAAATCCACCCCTCATTTTTAAAAATGGTGTTGCCGGTTGTGTTGCCACATATAACGTTTTTGTTTAATACAATTCTAACTACCTGTGAGTACCCGAGTCAATGGAAGATGGCTAAGATTATTCCGCTCCCTAAAAATGCCAAAGGTGATGAATTTAGGCCTATTTCTATCTTGCCGTTTTTGTCAAAAGTATTTGAAAGGGTTTTGCAAAAACAAATTAGCGCTCACCTTGCATCAAATAATTTGCTTACTCCTAATCAATCTGGCTTTCGTAAAAAACATAGTTGCATCACGGCCTTGCTAAAAGTTACTGAAGATGTAAGGCAATCATTGGATAGGGATGAAGTAACCCTTTTGGTATTGCTTGACTTCTCGAAGGCTTTCGACACAGTCAATCATTTAAACTTATGTAAAAAGCTTATGCAGCAATTTAACTTTTCGGCTTGTGCTACCAAACTTCTTTATTCCTATCTAACTAATAGAAGGCAAGCAGTTCAAGTTGGTGACAACTTGTCAGATTTTCTCCAAAATATAACCGGCGTCCCTCAAGGTTCCATACTTGGTCCTCTTTTGTTCTCTATGTATGTTAATGAACTTCCATCTATTATCAAGAATTGCTCATCTCATATGTATGCAGATGATGTGCAACTATATATAAGCTGTCCTCTCGGGCTTATTGAGCATGGCGCCTCTTGCGTCAACGAAGACTTGGAGAAAATAGCACACTGGTCGCAACTAAATGGTCTTAATTTAAACCCAAAAAAATCAAAATGTCTAGTTATATCAAGGAACAAATTGGATCTTTCTTATTTTCCTTCAATAATGTTAAACAACTCACCAATAGAATTTGTTGAAAGTTCAAAAAATCTTGGGATGACTTTTAACCGGCATCTAACTTGGGACAACCATATTAACACACTCGTCGGAAAAGTATATGGAGTACTGCGCAACTTGCGGGTAACTCAGCCGTTTACACCTGTTAAAACACGTTTATTACTTGCTAAGACTTTGATTATACCTATATTGATTTACGGGTGTGAAATTTTTTGTAAGTGCAACTATGTAAGTAAAAGAAAGCTCAATGTTGCTTTTAACAGTACTGTACGGTATGTCTTTGGGTTACGTAGATATGATAGAGTGTCTGGCTTTGCTAATCGCCTCCTTGGTATGCCTTTTGAAAGTTATCTTCAACTTCGCACTTTGACATTGTTATCAAATATTTTGCTAACACAGAAACCACAATACTGTTTTGAAAGTATCAGGATAGCCTCCTCGCAAAGGTCTTGCAAGCTGATTCATCCTCGCTTTTCATGTTTAACATCGGAACGCCAATTTTTTGTCAACGCTGCGCGTCTGTGGAATTCTCTACCGCGTTACATAAATGAAACACAGAATACAACAAGAATTAAGAAACTACTAAAGGATTATTTTTCAGAAAATAGATAAATATGTATATAGCTATAATAATAATTTTAATATATATTTAAAAGTTAAAACTAAAGATATTGTACCTATCTTTTCATTCATAAAATGATACCTTGTTACACTTTTTCTTTTTCTCAGCTCTCTTTTGTAAATTTAGCTTAAGACAAACTTATAAGATATTGTATCTTACTGTTTTTAAGCATTCACAAATAAATAAATAAATAAATAAATAAATAAATTCAAAAATTCATAAAAGCCATTAGTCGTTATAATATTTGATAAACTCGATAACTTTGATATAATTTATTAACAAAATTATTTGATTCATCAACCCAGCGATGAAAGTGATTCGGAATAAAGCAAACTTATTTTTGATGAATCTGAGTATGTGAAATAGTTTAAAAATTACTTGGAGTAGATTGCCAGTTGTTAATTGTAAGGTGACTGACAGCTTTTCCACTTCTTAAGCGGCCTCTAGGTTGATCAACTTCGGAGTTGATTTGAAAGAGAGAGTTGAGCGGCAAGTTGAAAATTGCTTTTATTCACTACTTTAATTCTCAACTCCGCTGTTGAAATTCAAAAGTTGGTCTACTTGCAGTTTCTAAAATATCCCTGGGATATTTGTGACAGATGACACACAATAGGTCTGTTCTTTTACTTTTAAATCTTAAGCTAGGTATGTTCAGTTAATAGTTTTTTTTGTTTTCATTCGGTGTCTTTATTAAGAAGCACGTAATAATAAAACAATAAAAATGCAACAAAAAGATGCAATTGCGATTATTTTGGCCGCGTACGTATTTGAAAGCAGAGAGGAAGATGAATAGACACACAAAATTCGGTGTGTTTGGACGAAGGGTTGAGTGGCGAGCATTTCAGCGTCGGAGCGGCTGAAATGCTTCCCCTATCTATCGGGGCAAATTTTCGGTAAATTCATTTCCATACCTGATTCAATGTACACAATGCACAGAAAACACCTGAGGCCTGGGATTCTGTTGCTACCAAATTCAACGAACTGTGGCAATTTCGAAACTGCATTGAAGCAGTGGATGGAAAGCATGTGGTAATGATCGCACCACTCTATGGTGACAGCATATTTTATAATTTAGTTTATGTCTTCTACAGAATATTTATATTAAAAATAATTTCTGAACAAAAAGTTTTTATCTTAATATTAGCGAAAATAAACAAGAATAAAGATAAGACAAAAAGCAACTAAAAAGGATCATAAACATTTCCAGATACTTTTACAAGCATCATAAAACAGAAAATACAAAATATACCTAAAAGAAAAAGTTATTAGGAAGGATCATAACTATTTCTAGATCTTTTTGCAAAGGTCATAAAAGGAAGAATATCTACAAATGACAAAACAAAAAGAATCATAAACATTTCCAGATGTTATTGCAAGCATTATAAAACGGAAAACAGAAATTGCGCTCGTCTTCTTCGGTGCGCGAATCAGACGATGGCCAATCTTCCCAAAAATAGTGTGAACGATACATCGTTTAAGTTTCAAATATTAATATTTTGATTTGAAGTTCGCACAGTCACAGAAATGTTTAACGCAATAAACACAAAGAACAATAATTATGAATGCTCTTCACGTCTGTACTATCCTACCTCTCCATTAACAATGCCGTTCAGCCACACATCTCCTTGTGCATTGTGTATGTGTTTTGTGTTATTGTAATGTCGACTCTTATCTCCCGCATGCGGTCTCTCTCTCCGATGTACAAATGAGAACCAAAAATCTGACATTTTTGACGTAAAAATCCCAAGTTTGCTCTACAACGTCTACTATTTCGGGGAGTTGAGAAAACCCACAGTTGATTAACTTTCGGTTTTCTCAACTTCGGAATATCCAAAGTTGAGCGAGTCAACTTTGAGTGAATAAAAGTAATTCTCAAGTTGAAAATAAAAATCCCCAAGTTATGTTCAACTTCGAGTGAATAAAATGGGCCTTAGTTGACCGCTGATATGTGTGTAGACAACATGTTGACTGATAGATACTGAAGTTTTCACATTTTCACAAGGCGTGCACAAGGCCCGGGCGGCACTTTGCTAGGGGCGGCAATTTGGAGCTGCTACAATTTTTAAATGTATAATATCTATGAAACGGATTCTTTTTCCTGCTCAACAAATTTATTTACAAGGTTTTACTCCCTAGTAAGCAACTGCATTTTACTACATTGCAGATATACTTCTCTGTTGAGTTCATGTTATTTTGTTTTATTTTGCTCAAACAAAGTGAAGTTTGCAAACATACACAAACTTTCTAGTTGCCAATAAAAGTTGCAGTCTTGTCTTGTTTCCTTGCTCTTTATTATTGGAAATTAATTACCGAAGTACCTAAGAAAAAAAAAATCTTCAACGTTTTCTAACAATAGGTTTGGTCCTTTACTTTTAATTCTTAAAATTTTTTAATAATTCTTATGAATTTTTACTCAATTCTTGGTGTAAGAATTGAAAAGATTATCCGTCACCTTACAATTACCAGATGATTTAAAATTTGTTGCCCTGTTTGGCATAAATGCGTGCTTTTGTTATGATTTTTTGAGTATTAAAATGGTATCAACAGGCGGAAAAATAAGACTGAAAGTTCTCCTCAAGATTATTTTCGAAATTGGCTGTAGCAAGGAGCAAACTCCACCATGTAATTCTTAATGCATTGTACCTTTTCCTCTTCTCGAATGCTTGTAATTAAATCAGTCAAACTCTTCCAAATACTCTGATTCATCAAGAATTGAGTCTGCCCCGGGCGGCACTAACCCACGCTACGCCACTGACTAGCGGAGATGTTTCTTTATCGACACTTGAAATATAAATGAACAAATATGGTGCAATATTACCCACAGACGATACAATTTTTCTAAATTGCGCAAAAAATTTCAAAGCATTTTGATTTTCTACAATATATTGCACAACCTTGCAATTTTATCTACAGACGAACAATAATATTGCGCAATATCAAATATTTCACAATAATATTGAGCGTCTAGAGGCGCCTTTACACCAACAACTTTCTTGAGTAAAAATTCGTAAGATTTTCAGTAAAGCGGTAATATTTTGCTCTCTTGATGACGCTCTCTTTTATTGAGGCTAGAATTCGTAAGATTTTCAAGTAAAGAAACAGACCTTATAAGCTTTTCACACCAAGCCGCAAACCGTGTTTTCCTCGAAAACTCGTCGATGCATTCAAAACAAGTTTTCGTTTGACGTTTCAATCAGCTGTCGTTAAACTTCGGTGCAAACTCTTTTGGTTACAAATTTCGATCGCATAATTTCACAAACAAAATGCATTTAGTTCATTTCAAATTAATAACGGGTGATTTTTTAGCTGGTTTGGTTTTGGCAACACTGGTTTTGACAGCTGACGTGTGTTTAGTACCTTGTTTCACTGTCAAACAGCTTCAGTTTGGTTTGCAATTTAACCATGGATCGTCTTACAAATGAACAACGCTTGCAAATTATTGAATTTTACTATCAAAATTCGTGCTCGGTTCGAAATGTTCATCCGCTTTTTTATCGAAAAATTGTGTTCAGCGATGAGGCTCATTTTTGGTTGAATGGGTACGTAAATAAGCAAAATTGCCGCATTTGGAGTGAAGATCAGCCAGAAGCATTGCAACAGCTACCAATGCATCCCGAAAAAGCCACTGTTTGGTGCGGTTTATGGGCCGGCGGCATTATTGGGCCATATTTCTTCAAAGATGATGCGAATCGCAGCGTTACTGTCAATGGTGAACGCTACCGAGCGATTATAACAAATTTTTTTTTGCCCGAAATGGAAGTTCTTGACTTGCATGATATGTGGTTTCAACAAGACGGTGCCACATGCCACACAGCACGCGAAACAATGGCGCAATTGCGAGGCGAGTTTGGTGAACAGTTAATTTCACGTTTCGGGCCGGTCAATTGGCCGCCTAGATCGTGCGATTTGACACCATTAGATTATTTTTTGTGGGGGTATGTCAAGGCTAATGTGTATAGGGACAAGCCCGCTTCGATTGACGCACTGGAAGCCAACATCCATGCATTCATTCGTGAGATACCGGCCGATATGTGTGAAAGAGTATTCCAAAATTGGACTCAGCGGATAGGCTACCTGAGACGCAGCCGCGGTCAACATTTGCATGAAATTATCTTTAAACATTAAATTGCAAGGTTCAAACTATCGATTCAAATAAATATTTCATTTTTTTTATCGAATTTTTTGTGTTTTTTTTTTTTAAAAGTTCTAAACCTCTTAAAAAATCACCCGTTATTAGCCCATCAATTAATTGTCGGAAATGATATTAAGTTGTGAGTTGTGACATTTATTGGGTCTGAATATTGCAAAAGATGTGTTTGATTCAACATCCCAACGATTGGAAGTCGTTTTCGTGGAAAATAAGTTTAAACTACTCGTTTTGAAAAGTGAAATATGTATGGGAAAACTGTTTTCATAGAAGTTCTCGAGAGACACGTTAAGTCAGCCAGCTGTCAGAATTAACAACATAGATTGTTAGACAAAAAGCGTTCATTTTACAACAGTTGAATATTCGTGAATGCGCCCAATTTTTATCACAAAAACCAACCGCCCATTTGCGGCTGACACTGACAGCTGTCAAGACAGTACGGAAGTTAAAAAAAATCAAATAGGCATATCGCGCAGGAAAGTCCTATCCTAGTTAGAGATGAAAATGGTTTGGCAATTTTATTTGCACACCATAAATGGTACACATGAACCTTGTAACCGGTAACTTAGTTCAGCTTTGTACATCCAAAGTCTATTTAAAGTTGAAGGCAGCCATTTCACTTCATTTCACGCTATAGTTCAGCCCATTCAATCCGTTATATAAGAAATAGCACACTAGGAGAAATATTTCTTCCAGGACATTGAACTTTCCAACGGTTCACTGCCGCAGCCCGTGTACCGACATTATGTAAGGAGCGTGTTAAAAGAGCTCATGGACTCGGTCGTGCCATACAATTAAAGTGATATCAATCGATATGTGCGGTAAAAATAGAAACAACATTGTTTGCATAAGGGCAACTTTTCACCTGACGGTATGTTTAGACCACATGGATACTTCAACCTATTTATGGTGTACACTATACACAGTGCACATGCCACAGCCCACAGCAAGTGATAAAGTACTTTACTTGCGATGGCGGTCGGTAGGGCTATTCGCTGCGGGTGAAACCAAAGATATAATGCAGCACGCTTTTTCTTTCTCTAATGGGGCGAGCGATAGGAAATTTGCATCTATTTTTATTTCCTATCGATTAATATTGACCTTAATCCGAGCCCGCAAGTCTCTGCCCAATCGAATAACTCAAAAAGGTTGTAAAAAGCCTCATTTCACCGACAATTTCACCCGAGTTTAATGTATAAAAACCGTCATTTACTTAATTACACTTGGTCGCATAGCTCTAATGAAATACTTTCGCATATATGTATGAAACTCACTCGATGAAATACAGTTCACCACGCTCCGTGTATGCAGTTTCCCATTTTGATGGCAATGGACCTAAACCGTCATCGTCCTCATTCTCTCGGATGTCGCGTGATGATGTCTCATTACAATAATTGTGAATTGCATTCTCTGGAAGAAAGAAAGAACAAACAAAGAAATCAGTCTACCAATGGATAATAATTACAGTTTGAGTACAAAAATAAAAAATAACAGCTATGCAAACACATTAAGAATAAAAAAAGTTCTTTTCTTACTTTTCTCATAAGAAATGTTTCATTTTTCTAGTCCACTTATGAGTTTTGATTTCAACTTATTAGGCCAACAATTTAGGGTGAATCTGCGGCTAATAGGAGAAGGGGGAGATCAGACTAATAAGTCCATAAGTCACAAGAATTGAACACTTTAGGTGGTGAATTTTGATGCGTATCAGAAAAAACAACAACACTTTTTGGCTTTTCTAAAGAAGTTCAATTTGCATAGATGAAGTTTCCACCTTTAAGTCACTTTCCAGAGTTCAATGATATCTTTTGAAGTGTTAAAATTAACGATATTCTTCCGGTAACCAAAGAACCGACTATAAGCAATTCAGCAAGTCTGTTTTAACGAACCATTTTCTGGCTGAAACAAGGTAAGGAGAAGTTTATAGTTGAAATCTATGGATGAGTTCATTACACTTCTACAATCAGGACATAATATAAGCAAATACACTAAGGCCCATTTTATTCACTCGAAGTTGAACACAACTCGGGGATTTTTATATGGGCCTAAGTATCGAAGACATAAACCCAATACACAAGCATCTGTTTCTTTCCAGTCGTCTCATATTAAATTTCACATGTTTTTTTGGAGAAAGATCTGCGAACTTTAATTTCTATTGTAGTTGGACTGCATAGTCATATTTTTAAGGTACTCGTACATTTTGCAATCTTTCCAAGGCTGTGCAACTTATTTAAAAAATGGGTGCTGCTATGCTGGTCATACAGTGCGGTTATACTAATTTCAATTTGGTATTCCATTGCGCTTCTTCACATTTACTCTCAGATTTCGTTTGCCTAATCGAACATAGAAACGTCACTTGCTCTTTTTTGTTGATATTCGTGCGATTTGAATATGTGTAGTCTTCGAAACTTTTCTCAGCGATTTCCATTCACTGGTTAAATTTTGTATTAAAACATTCGAAATTTTGGTCCTGATTGATTTCCTAATGTTAATGCATAAAATGTGATCCGAGAGCGCCCAATCGAATACCACATAAAGAAAGATTCTGGCCCAAATGAAGCACTGCACCTGCTGCACACAACGTCAAAAGCAGTGATCCCAGATTGAGGGAAAAATAGCCCTATTTCCGGGAAAAAAAAAAAAACAGTCGACAAGCTTAAAAAAGGTGGGAATAACCAAAACTCTCTATGTAACTTAAATTATTTGAAAGTAGAATTAAAACCTAGTTTATGTAAAACGTCAACTAGATTTGTCGGGACTACGAATCCGAACGCGTTGACTAAGCAACTTGATTTGTTTTTTGTATTCTCGCGGTCAGCATTACTTTTGTTTGATTTTGCAATTTTTTATTTAGAAAAGGCCAAAAAATTGTTATTTTCAAATAAGTACATTTAAAATGTAAAACCGTTGCCTATAACAACACTATTATAATCTTATGCGAACTAATGATTGTTAAATATCGTGCGACAATTCTAAATTCTTTCGACTCCTCAGAAATCTGCAAGGGACACTCCGTTTATTTTAAATTTGACTCTTCGAAATGTCAACTGAATATGCAGGCAGGATTTTCTTGACTAGATTTGTCGGCTTCCTCTCCATAAACTTCAAACGCAAAAACTATACACATGACCACTATGGGCCAATAAAAACTGAAACGCATCTAGTTAGTCAGCTGTCAGACTTACTTAACTAGGAATCCGAACGTCCCCATTATAAAAAGGTTGACTCAAAATGAAATGTTCGTTCTAAACATGAAAGAAAACAGCCCATCGAAGGTCTATGTAAGAATTTTTGTGTACCTGAATGCTTTAATATTTTGTCTAATAGGCTTTTCACACCAAGCCGAAAACCGTGTTTTCCTCGAAAACTCGTCGATGCATTCACACCGACCACCAACTTGTTTTCGTTTCAATCAGCTGTCCTTAAACTTCGGTGAAAACTCTTTTGGTTATAAATTGCGATCGCATTAACAAACAAAATTAATTATTAGTGCTTTTCAAAATAATACAAGTCCATCAATTAGTTGTGCAAAATGTTTTTAAGTTGTGAGTTGTAACATTTGTTCGGTCAGCCATTTTCCAGAATTTGCTGAATATTGCAAAAGGTGTGTTCGTTTCAACAACCCAACGATTGGAAGTCGTTTTTATGGTGTTTTCGTAGAAAACGAGTTTAAACGACTCGTTTTGAAAACTTAAATATGTATATGGGAAAACTTCTGTTTTCGTAGGAGTTTTCGAAAGTTTTCGCGAAAACCCGGTTTTTGACTCGGTGTGAAAAGCCTATAAGGAAATTATTTAAAATTCAAACTTTTGTGTGATTCATTTAAGTGATCCTTTTAAAATGTGTATATTTTTGTCTTATATATTTATTTTATGCTCGTTAGCAAAGACGACTTACATTTTCGAATTTTTTTATATGAAAATAAATGCAAAATTCCACTTAGGGCAAAAAAAAGGGGAACTTTTTTATAGGCGAAAAGTAATGCTGATATAATTAAAAGGGGAAAACAGTCTTCAAGTCTGTAAACTCTGGCCGAGAGTTTGGTTAACAATAAGTGCTACAGAGCAATGATTTTCGAATTTATGTAGGCTCAAATTAAAGACTTGAGCGCTGCTTGGACAGTGTTTGATCATGCGATGACGCTCAACAAAAGACGACTAGTCGCTCCGTCGCTCATTAAAATTAAACCCTAAGATCTTTTTCCATTGCACAAAACTGTTGGGATTCTATTTGAATATATATTGATTTTTTTAAAACCCTGAACTTTGACAGTGGCCCTTAATATTTCCTATCAATACGAATGTTTTGATCTCAGCGCTGCACAGAATTTCAGCAAGAAGTATGAACTCTATGGTTAAACTAATTACCTTCATGGAAGATGTGCCTTTTAGTCTTGTCCAAAAGTTCCTGAAAGTCGTTTAGTCCCTTTCTGTATGGACTTTTTGCGTTGCCGACCATCGTAAAATCCCCACAATTATGCTCACCGCAATAACTCAACAGAAATATATGTGGATCTTCGGTTCGCAATATTCGTTCGCACTAAACAATCGACAGTCACTCCCTCATATAGCCGATGAAAGTACTATTTTCAAATATGTTCCACATTTCATTGGATAGGGTCACTTTATACTGAGACGAAGAGGATTTTGCACACTCTTTGCCGCCCCATAACATGTCTCATTTCCGCATATGGGCAAAGCACAAACAAATATAAAAAAAAGAGTGACTTTAAGTAGACCAAACTCCATTCACAACCAACATTCAGCTTATCTGCCGGCGATAATACTAAATTTAGGTGATGATGCTGTTCGGCTCCAACGAGTGTAGTAGGTACACAATATTTCAAAAGGAAAATAAAACCAACCAAGTTGATAATAATCTTCTAGGTGGCTATACACTTTGAATGGGGAACTTGTGCAAACAAACCTACATAGATTGGTTGGAAGCACTCGCCCTATTGCACAGTAGACACGTATATAGCAAATGCATGCATATTTATAGTGGCACAGATGTGCTGCATATTGCATCACAAGCACTGTGTGATGGATGTTGCTGACCGTAGCACAGGCAGGAAGCAATATTAAAGGATATTATGTTTTTATTTGTATTTTTGAGCGTCCAAATGGGGGTTGTCAAATAGTTTTTTTGTATTTCTTACTGATGGTTGTGGCTGTTTTATACTAAGGAAGTATTTTGTCACTCTTCGCTACCGATGACTACGCGAGTCGACTTAGAAGACGAGTGTCAATGGAATGGTTAAACCTCAGTACGAAAGTAGTTGTAGAGTTTTGTGAAGAAGATTATTGGACTTGGTCAGGACTGCAGAGTGAATGGAATTGCAAAACAATTTGAACAACAGTACAATTTATAACGAATGTAATGTTGCAAAAGCGACTTCTTTCTGACAAAGCATGGACTGTTCCGTCTGGAAAAGAAGCTGCATGAAATAGAGTACCTACCTGCCCTGTTAATGATATTCCTCACACGATCTTTCAGAATTAACCTAGAAAACGCCATGAAGAAACCTCAGTTTATCAGCTGGTATTCGCTTAATTATGTGGTTTTCATCTGCATGACGCAGATACCTCTTATGATGGGACTACGCATGATGCGATACGAGTTAGTGGAAAAAACTAAACCCATTCGGAGGTCCATTCTGAATCTATGAAGCTGTAGTGCTAAATAAATTAACAGCACGCAACCTGCACGAGTTTTCCATTTAACGCAGCAGCGCGGCTTATTCTTTTAGTACTTTGATAATAATTAAACAACTTCGCTGCGACTGTAAAATACTTCTTAGGCTATCACTCATCCATTCTTTTATTGCGACTCAACCTTACGTGGGCATAGTTGTGTAGAAAAAACTGTGTCAAATAGTAAACAGTAAGGTTTCTGACTTTGTTCGAATTAAAAAGCCAACAATTTCAAGTCCATTTAACAATTTCTAACCAGTTTTTATTTAACTGGCACAGGCTATAATAAACCTAAAATGAGAAAAGACGTGCAAAAATAAAAACTCCATCAGCGAGCAGTCAATGAACGAGATATTGCCAACGATCGGTTTATCATTAAAGCGGCAAAATTCGTGTCAACGTTTTCATCGCCTTAATTAAACAAAAACAAGACCATGAACATGCTGCTCAAAACAATCGAAAGTATACTGGTGAAAGTAAAATGCTCTGGGTTAAGCGAAGCACAAGAGATAAAAACGTCAAGTTCATCGCACTTGCTCAACCCAAAGCGTTGCCCAGCGAATATGGTGATTAAGAAAATGGTAAGTATCACACTGTGGAGCCTGACCATATCTTCTTCTAATTACCGGGAAGAACTTTCTGTTAACTTTCATTAGAACTGGCATTGGAACAAAGATTGATGACCTTGTGGTGGCTCTTTAGACCGCACATACACGCCTTGTGTGTCATAATGCAAGTAGAAACGTGACTTGCTTTAGAAACACGTTTTCCAACTAAAACGAGATGGGTGGTGCGGATATGTGCCCACCTGTTCCTTCTTCTGATTTTCGCATGGTGCAAACACATTTGTAAAATGATTTACGAGTGGAATTTTGAAAATTATTTCAGAAATTATTTCATTTATGGTTCCAACACAGTCCGGGTCGCTTTGAATGTCGAAAAGTTTGCCGACATATTAGGTGTGTTTTTTTTTGATATTCGATCTCAGCTTCGAGACTAGCAATAGTTTTTGTATTTGCGTGCCTATAATCCTACTTTACTTTGCTTTGCTGAGATAGAAGCTCCAAAAACACGGCTATTGTCAAGTTGATAGTTGATAGAACGGACTTAGACAATACAGTTTGAAGCCAAAGTCTATCAAATGCCTTTGAATTATCATAGGTAGGTTAGTAAGATGTGCGTCTGGCGGCGTTATTGGATATTGAAGGTGCCTTAAATAATGTCAAAACATGCGCACGCGCAGTCAAGAGAGCACTACAGAATTCAAATGTTGACCAATCTCTTACTAATGTGATTATAAATTTACTTAGTGAAAAGGAACATCAGCGCGAAAATAGGTGACACAGAACTTAAACTAACTGCTGCAAGAGGCACTCCGCAGAGAGGGGTCATCTCCCCTCTACTCTGGGTACTTGTCATTAATGAGATACTAATCAGATTTAAGAATATGGGGGTCACGGTAACTGCACACGCAGATGATGTAGTTTTGATTGCAAAAGGCAAATTCTTACCATAAGTGACCTCCTAGGGAATTCACTAAGAACACTTAGTACGTGGACAAAGCAATGCGGCCTTGGCGTCAACCCCCAAAAAACCGAGCTTGTCCTTTTTACAAACAAAAGAATAATACCACAATTCCAGCCACCAACTCTTGAGGGAATACCTCTAAAGGTGACGGATAGGGCGAAATACCTGAGTATGATCCTCGATAGGAAACTTAATTGGAAGCCGAATGTCAATGAAAGAGTGAAGAAAGCAGCTAACGCTTTCTACGCATGTAACCGCATCTTTGGCAGGAGGTGGGGACCAAACCGTGGGGACGCGAGCAAGGCGACCAATCTCAAGGCAATGACAAAGATACAAAGACTAGCATAGGAACAACCAGCGCAATGAGAACTACACCCACAGCAGGTTTGGAGGCAATTCTCAATCTAACTCCTCTGGACCTATACATGGAAGAATCTGCTACCAAAAGTGCCTTGAGGATTAGTCAAACTAATACATGGAACCCATGCAATTTTGGGCACGCACAAATTCTAGAGAAAAACGTTGGGAATGATGTTACTTCCGACTACATGTCTCCCCATCTGAACTTTGATAGACCATTCACCTACTCCTTTCCGAGCAGAGATGAATGGAGAACAGATGAACCCACAAAGCGGAAATCGGTATCCATCTATACAGATGGATCAAAGATGGACTGTGGAATTGAACATACACTGCTCCAGCAGGCTTCCTGATAGCAGTAGTGTCTTCCAAGCAGAGATTCTGGCAATCGCGGAAGCGGCCCGAATGGTGTCATTGTTGGCAATACCACGTAATGATATTACCATTTTCATTGATAGCCAGGCGGGTATAAAAGCAATTTCTGCTATAGAAATTAAATCGAAGCTAGTTCACCGCTGTCGGACCCCTTTCTCGCCAGTTCATCAGCTATCTCATTGCCGGCTGTGAGCAGCACTCCACGAATCTCTGCTGGGTCCCTGGACACAGTGACAAAGCCGGCAATGAGATAGCTGATGAACTGGCGAGAAAGGGGTCCGCAATGGATAATGATAGAGCACTACAGTCGATCAAGCCTCCACTATGTAATTTCAGAGAACGAGTGGAGAACAAGATTCGTATGAAAACCAATAACAGGTGGAAAGCACTAACTACCTGTGAAGTATCTCGGAAGCTATGGCCAGCATATGACAAAGGCCGAACATTCAAACGTCTACAGTTTGACAGGCCATCGCTGTCTAAGCTGGTAGGGGCTCTAACGGGTCATAACTTCTTAAGAAATCACATGATGAAACTAAATCTCAAGGATGACGATATATGTAGAGGTTGCGGAGACGAAGAGATCCATGAGGACACACCTCACTTCCTCTGTCACTGCCCGAGCCTCTGTTACTTGAGGAACAGAACACTTGGAAGCTTCTACTTCCATGACTTACGAGAACTTTCTGATGTTACACTTTCTGATCTTTACAGGTTTTTGAGGGCATCAGGATGGCTGGACGGCGTCGGGTAAATGCAAGAAGGATGACACAAGCTGACCATTAACAACACCGACGGTTAACCCCCAAAAAAGGGCATCACAATGGGTCCACAAGGACCTAAGTGTGGTATAGAAGGGTCTACCCTGCTCTACCAACCCACATACCTAACCTAACCTAAGATGTGCGTCTGCGACACGCAGTCACTCTTAGACCGTAGATTGGTCCTTTGTGACATCAAATGAATGTCTTACGCTGCAATCTGAGCTTCGAGAAGTTTTTCTCTTAGATGGACTGCAGGAATTCACAGCACATCGGGTTAGGACAGTGTTTTCTCAATCTTTAGCCTTTCAAAAGCTATAACTTATATCGAGCGTGACTATAGAAGATGTTAAGGTTAAACATTTCGGAGAAAACACCACCATATCTCCTTGAACCGTCCGCGTCAGATATCGGAAGAGACTTCTCATTTCGAACGACATTCATGTCAGAGACAAAGTCCATCCTTGTCCGAGTATTAATAGGAAATCACTGGACATATTCAGGGAAGATGTAGATTCACTTCCAATTCTGCACTAGGCTCAGCTTTCAGCGCGACATTACGGCGCAAAAAGATCTTTGCACTTTAGATCTTGAGCTGCGATATCCTTTCCAGTGCAATTCAGTAGACGGTAATGTATTTCATGAGTGCATGTTCAACAGATGCATATTCTCATAAGCGTTTTGAAAACAGAAAGGAAAACGTCTAAGCCAGACAAAAATATGCACGCCAGTTCTAAGGCAGCTATCCATCTTAACACGCAGAAGGGCAAAACCTATTAGCATACTCCGCAGCAACTATTAAATCAAACAAGACCAATATCCTGAAAGTACAAGTAGATAATGTTTCTTTATGAGTTTGTACAGTATTTTGCCGACTCACCTTTGGTTCCTTTGTGATATGTACCATTTGTCGCGCTGATCGATTGATGGCTGTTTATCGATGATGCTCCGCCCAGGGATGTGACATCCTCTCGCGAGTTCATCAGCCCACTCGACGAAGTGGCTTTCTTTATTGAACCATTCACACTGGCAATGGATGATGTCTCCGACTTGTTGGACATGGTGCCTGTCGTAGATCCAGACGATACACCTGCAATCATCATTGTCATACCGTTGCTGTTGTTATTGCTGTTACTGATGATATAGCAATTGTTATTATTATTATTATTTATACTTTTCCCGCTGTTGATACAATTCCCGTTAGTAGATGCACTAGGATCTGATCCCAGATAATGGTGATGATAGTCCGGTGTTGCCAAGCCACCTGTCGAACAAACAGGTACACACGTTGCAGCAGTCAAAGTCACAGACGATAATGAAGATGTTACTGGATGTGGTGGCTGAACATGGGGTGGCGGCAGCAACGGAGGCAACGGTTGCTGTTGAGGCGAGACCATTACCTCGTTCGATGTCGGTGCTGAGAGTGCAGATGAAAACGCTGATGTCGTTGATGACGAAGAATTTGATGTATTACTTTCAGCAATGATTTTCCCTGCCACCATGGTCGCTGTTGATGTTTGAGTCTTGTTTTTGCCTTCATTTTCAATTGCCATCTTTTTGGTTTAGCCTCTGTTCTCTGGGTAGCTCTTACCACCGATGCGTTTGACTATATATATATGTAATTGCAATGAACACACGTACCTATAGTTGCACGGCAACGTTGAGCTAAATTTGAATTGCAAAAACCTTAAAAAAAAGGTTCTTTGGGGGGCTCTTCTACTGTACGTCGTCGCCTTGATAATGTAACACGCTTGTTAAACCGGTTTTGGAATGTGCTCTCTTTTTGTGTGTGCAGTGCACCCTTTCGTGTATAGTAACGTCAGAATACTATTATAAGGGCAATTGTCAATTGGTTTCCTTATTTCAGTATTTCATTCGAATGAAATGCGCTAAGAAAGAGATATTTGGCTTCTGATATGTAAGTAGTCTTGCATTTCGTGGTGTACATTTTGACCGTGTGATTCTTCTAAGGCACGTTTTGATGTGTGTAATGATTTATTAATGTTGAGTCCATGCGATGGATGTCATGCCTGGAATAGAAAAGAAAAACGCAAATTGTTTTATAAATTAAGTTACGAAATAGGATTGGTTCACAAAATAATCACATGCGGGAAGGCAATGAATCGGTGTTCCCCGTCCAAATGGATAGCTTTCGAAATGATCTTTTAGTTTAGACCAAAAGTAACAACCTTTCTTACATATATTTCTGTTAAATGTCCTTGTGAAACCACTTAGGCCCATTTTATTCACTCGAAGTTGAACACAACTTCACGATTTTTATATGGAAAACTTCCCAAGTTGTGTTCAACTTCGAGTGAATAAAACACAACTTCACGATTTTTATATGGAAAACTTCCCAAGTTGTTTTCAACTTCGAGTGAATAAAATGGGCCTTAAATTACACGGTCTGGGTGGTGTATGAGACATTCAAGTACTCAACTAGATTTCGGAGTATGGATTTAATTTTCCGAAGAATTGCAAACCCGCTTTTGAAAGAGATTTTTGGGCATTTTCAATATCAATGTTTGTTTGTTGTTCGGGTGTCTAATAGCAGTGCAAAGTGGTTGCGGTTGCGGCGTGAAAAGTATTGGCAATATTAACTCCTATCCCTTTGGAACAGAATTTTTACGAAATCGGAGAAATTCCATTCGCGATATCCGTTCCGATACCTACCACGGAAAAATTCTCCGATGACATATAGCGCACTTTGTCGCATTAGGTGGAACCGCGTTATACCACTGACTTTTGGTTGGTTTAAGTGGCTGTATTCCCGTTACCGACGAGGGAAAAACACAAGTAGCGCATTGAGCGCCGTTTCGAAAGCCTTACTTTTGACAGCTACGCACAAATTTTTTCCAAGCTCTCCGACAACTAATTGCTGCGGAATATTTCAATTTGAAACGAACGCGTTTATATGCTTCATTTATTTTCTTTCGACACGGATACTTTGAACGAAATTTGAGTTCCGATCAGATTTGACTTTTGTAGCGGAATTTTTTCCGAAATGAAATCTCGAGGATGATTAAATTAAGGGGAAGCATTTCGTTACGAACTTCGCCTTGATTATCAACAACCCCTCTTTCGATATGCGTATAGCGCTTGACACATGTTAAAAACAAGTGTCGGTAATGCCCAATCGATCAGTTTTTAGCTAAATAAACTCGCCTGTCATGGGCCGGTATCGCTTGACGTCGACAAGTTTTTGAAAAAGACATATGTACGTTTAAGTACTTGAAACTCTGTGCCTATGCAATATTAATATTGACACAGTTGACGTTCTGAGACTGATCGATCAGCCACTGAAACAATTTTCATCTCTTCATAATTGGCCGAACGATGACTTCGGAAAGACGCCCATTACAGCTGGAATAACTCACGGAACCGAACAAAACTCGAATTTTAAAAATAAATGTTAACGGTTTCGGTGGATTGTTGAATTGTGTAAGTTAAATAGATCGACGTGACTCTTATCGCAATGGCGAATCAGAATTTAAAAAAAAAATTACAAAATGCAATGACAGAAGAATGACCCAATAGAATATTGAGTCGGTACGATTCCTCGAAGGCGGCGGTTTAGGAAGACAACAAAACTTCTTTAAGAATTGTGGGAGAACGTGAAAGACATCACGAATAGCCAAAACGGGAATTTAATTCGGCTAATGGCACCACAAACACCTGCACCAACAAAAGTATAGTCTCCAATGGAGCGACTTCCGCAATCGGCTTTAGTATCTGCAGTAACCTCACCAATTGTGCACTATACCAACGAAAAGCCACAAAATTGAAAAATTCAAATGGCTATAGGCCGCCATCGACAATTCTTATAACCAATAATGACCATCTTGACAATGTCCTCACTGAGCTGAAATCAACTTCGCTACATTAGATCTAAAAGAGGGAAACTGGTCAAACGCACTTGCCCTACATGAACCTTCTCCGCAATCAGTTAACTGCAGCCCCCATATTGGTATTACCAAAACCAGCAAAAGCACGGCAATATAAACATTCAAACATACAAAGGATATTCACCCTGTGGCTATTACACCATCAGCGGTAACATCCTGAGTCTCTGTTCGTCAATTGCATGGAACAGTTCCTTGATGGCGCAAATTATAAACCACATCCCGACTATAATTTGCTACAAAACACATCACCAACAGATACCTACATTAGCTGCAAATAACAACATACCCTTTAGGCCACCATCTACAGTTAAGCACTGAGAATGAGAATGACATCGTCGACGCTATAGCACATGGAGCAGTATTAGAGGCGCCAACG
The DNA here is from genome assembly GCA_949126925.1 of Cheilosia vernalis. Taxonomy (NCBI): domain Eukaryota; kingdom Metazoa; phylum Arthropoda; class Insecta; order Diptera; family Syrphidae; genus Cheilosia; species Cheilosia vernalis. The sequence continues at coordinate 15,323,984 of OX421362.1, forward strand.
GCTGCATCAGCAACAACAATTCTCATCCCAGCATTGAGGACAACAATGGGGACGGTCACTGTCGGCCGCACCAAGAATAACAACTTTAGCACTGATTTTGGATGCGGTTCCACCAGGAGTATAGCTCAACCTTTAGTTACTTCATAAGAGGAATATATATGTAAGATATCTGGTGAAAGCTGGATCCGTGCGCCACCAATGTAAACCCTTTCATTCCTCAACTTCAATATTGCAATTTAATTGCCTTTTTGCTTAGGAAATTTACGTCACAACAAAAGTTTCGGAAAAAGAACAAGTAAACAAACACAGAAAAGCAAATCCTTGTTATTCACCGAAAAGCCCCAAATGCTCAACCTCAGCGCCTGTCGGTGGCTGACTGACGGCCCCAATTTGGAATTTATTCCTGATAACCATTTGTCATTATTGCTGTGCTCTCTTAATCGATTCCAATTTGAATTTTCAATGAATACTAAAACTCTACTCATTCTCGTACACACACACACCGCCGCCACACTCCATCCACATACCAGGAGCCAGGACCCCAATTCTCTGTCAAAATCTCCGATGCGATCCGAAAAACGGAAATTTGCAATTCTCGAAATCCGCATACGATAATTTCGCTGCGAATGTTACTCGTCTGTGTATTCCATGTGGATTTGCATCTCGTATACGGAATTATGAGTTTGATACTTGAAAAAAGGAATTTTTTTTGATTGTGTGTGAGAAAATAAGAGCCAAATTATAATAAATCAAACAATTTAAATGAGAGCACTTTTTGATTGATATCCCTTCGCATTGACATAAATACGCACGGAAATAGTGCCATTCGTTCAAAGCAGTCTCGGGGCTCTCGGATAGTTCGGTATATTTCGAATTCGACGAACTGCTTCATTGAGAATTGAACAAGTGCTGAGCTCATATCGCCCAACTAGCCACTGCGAAAACCCATAAATGTTCAATGTTCATTAAACATAGTTATACATTAGTATTTTTTGTTTTTTTGTAAATCGAAAACAACAATTCCCAACCAATTTAAATTTGAATATTGTGTTGTTTTTTTCACAATCTTTCAAAATGGTTTACTTGACGTGCTGTAAAATCCTCCCTCATTCGACCAGAAAAACCTTAGAGAATACAAAATTTGTTCCTTTGTGAAAAGTTCAGGCGGATTTGATCGTATACGAATTATGATATGCGGAATTTAAGAATTGGGGTCCAGACTCCACAGTCCACATCCTCAGCCACACTAATGTTTTTGCTCTCGGTCATCTCCATTTTGAAATTCTCCATTCATTAAGCCGTGTTCTTTTAATCGTTTTTCTTCCATTGGAACTTTACCCATGGATACTCATTCTCATCATTGATTGTTGTGCACAAATATCCTCTCGATCTTTTCATTTTTAAGGCGTGTTTTCTACTCTCACGCTTTCATTCATATAGTTTACTTCATCTGCAAAAAATCTTCGCAATTTCCAACTCTAAAGAAGTACGGAACCTTAGGTGAGCGATGGACACTCGCACTTGGCCGGTTTTTTTTTTCTTGTTTTGCACGGTTTTTCGGGCATCAAAATTACTACAAAAAGGTAGACCACGATGTAGGATGACTACTGAGTGTCAATAATTCATTATACCCACTCCATTTAGAATTGTTTTTTTTTTTTTTTTGCTGCTTCAAACGTATTCAAAGGCAGGAAATTTGAGAGAGGATTCTCTTTCGGGGGGAATCGGGTAGGTGGGCGAGAGCTGGCGGTCTATTTAATAGTAATGGATGTCGCATATCTATATTCGCTACTTTTCTTTTGTACATTTATATAACCTTAAATCTTAAATCGTTTTATGCGATCAAACCATTTCTGCTATTTTTGTACCACATGTATAACAATTGACATTCTCACTAAGTCCGCGGTCCAAAAATTAAAAAAAAAAAATACAGAAACATTTATGTCGTTTTCCGGTAGGAATACTCTCTGGACATTGCCTTCTAAGGAAGCATGCCATGAGGATGAGACTAGGACTAGCTAACTCGGACATATGCAGGTACTGTGACTGTATGAAGACCTACAAGAAGACATCTCCCACATTCTATGTGAGTGTCAAGCAATCGCTCGGAGTAGAAGAAAGCACCTGGCAGACGTACTTCTTTAATCACTTAGAGGAGGGTGGTTCCTCAATCAATATTGAGACCATTATTAAATTGTTTCATTGTCACAAAAAATATTCTTCTGGTTCTGAGGAGAGAATTTCGTTTATCGATTTGAAGTCAGAATCCACTCAAGAAGCACTCACACAAGTTTAGTTTGTGTAGTTTATACAAGGCAACTGATAGCTGCCGTATATTATTTTTTGGCTTTCACCAATACTCTTGTGGATTCAATCAGAACCAGTTTTCTTGTTCCATTGGACTACAGAATGAGTGGGTCCCCGAATGAAATCAATGCGATGCAAAAGACATTACGCTGCTTGTCACACAATTGATCCATTGCACACAAATTTTAATAATCGTTTAATATAAAGCATTTGGTTGACGTCGCTACAGGTTCGAAGACCTTGCTTATCACAATCATTCTTTTCGTGTCAATTTACTTTTTTTTTTTTGCATTTTTGGGACAAATGGAAGCGATTTACTATTTAAGTGCGAACTACTGAACGTCGCTTGCTTTCTGAGATTGATTTGACGACGATAGACTTTGATTTTTGTGGGTCATCGTTAAATATCGGTTTCATGCTGACAATCCAGCAGCCATTGAGGAACTTTGGAACAATATCGATCTTTTCATTAAATAGCAGAGCTTCAAACCATCGAAAACATACTGCATAATTAAATTGACAGGTTGGCCAACTTCCAAGCCAGCTGTAGGCACTAATTTCAATTTGATTCTTATATTCCATAACGCATATAACCAATAGGAGGGATAACGTTTTGAATAAAGCAAGAAACATTGAACGGTGTTTATTTCATAATTTCTAAAAGGAACCACCACCAAAGACACAGCACACTATTTTATTCACTCGAAGTTGAACACAACTCGGGGAGTTTTCCATATAAAAATCCGCAAGTTGTGTTCAACTTCGAGTAAATAAAATGGGCCTAAACATTTCTACACACTTTTATGAGCGTGATGTTCCGCATTTAATTATAAAAAACATCCTGACGTTGGACCAAACTCATTTAATTAGCCATATAGCCCAATTCAGCTCTGGTTGCACACCAAAGGAAAATTGCAAAAATATAACCCAAAAGACAACACTATTGTCGGTGGACGGTGACGCATATATACGGCATCAGTTTACAGGAAGAGCCTAATGACGCATATAGACATTCCTATGCGTCATTTCATTGTGAACGTGTTCTGCTGTGCTACGTTAGATTTTTGAGTTTCCATTGCCATCAGGAGCAGTCAAAAGGTTGCTTCATGAAAGTTGAAATAAATTTACACAAAACGTAAAATATACTTGAGTCATCCAACAAGCAATGTTAGGTTAATTGGGGGAGACTTGTAAAAAATATTTAAAGTTGATTGATTGGAGTTGAGGAGACGTGTTTAGGAGCACTGCGGAGAGGATTTTTTATTTAATTGCTTTTCTGTGTCGAGAAATAAATTTTATAGTTAATTTGGGGGTTCTTCGTTGGCTTCGTCTGACTAGTACAATTTGCAAGTGACAAGTTTGATTAAATGGGACAAGAATGGAAGCGAAGTTCCGCCCGAGTTTGAATAAAAAATGTTGTTTGAACTAATTATACTGTTCGTGTTTTATCAGTATATATATAATAGATCCTTGTCATTTATGGAATTTAGACAATCTGATAATCTACAGCAGCAAGGCAACAGCAGCATTGGATAAGAATAGCCTTGAATTGACTATAGGTGATTCGCGATACCGAAAAAAGGAAAATGACGCGACGTTCGGATCTGCAGTTTAATGTTCGAATCACCTTCTTCAAGGAAACGGTGTGGAACGAGTTAAAAAGGAGGGTATCTCTGGATGCAACTTTGAAGATGTTTTCGACTTATAACAAACTCTATTCAAATTTCGTAGCACCGGCTTGATATGCATTCACGCCCTCACCAAGGTAAAAAGCGATTCCGGTCAAGAAGTGTTTCTAAGAGCTCCTGGTTAAACATTTTATTATCCATGTTATGCGATTTAAGCGTTAAAATAAAAAAGGATTCTGTTTTTGGCATTCAAGGATAATGGCTGCAGATCCAGGTTTCGCTTTAGAAACAACATTTCGTTGTAAATTCCGCTCTATTAGCTGGTACCCATTTGATTATGTTGTCAAGACCGGAATTTGTCCAGCTCAACAGTTGTATGACCGAAAAAAAGGACGTGAGTTCTGACAACGACATCACATCAGAAATCAATCGAAGAATTACACTTGCCAACCGCTGTTTCTTTGGTCTATAAGAAGGCAATTGAGAAGTAAGGCCTTGTCAAGAAACACTAAGGAGACTCTATATAAGACCCTCATCATCCCAGTCCTACTCTATGGCGCAGAAGCATGGACGCTATCAAAGGCGGATGAAGATCTCCTTGGTCGTTTTGAACGCAAAATTCTTCGATTGATTTTCGGTCCCGTTTGCGTTGACGGGCTTTGGAGGAGGAGATTTAACAGCGAGCTCTACGAGCTGTACAGCGACATCGTCCTGGTCAGAAAAGTACGCATCAGTCGACTAAGATGGCTAGGACATGTAGAGCGAATGGACACCAACGCTCCGGCCCGAAGAGTCTTCGACTCCAACCCGGACGGACAACGAAGTAGAGGAAGACCTCGCCTTAGGTGGCGCGCGCAAGTGGAAGGGGACCTCAACCAACTTGGAGTGCGCAACAGGAGGCAGTTAGCCAAAGATCGCGCTAACTGGAGAGGCGTATTTGTTGAGGCCCAGGTCCACTGTCTGTATAGCGCCACCTAAGTAAGTAAGTAAGTGAGTCCTGGACGAGTATAAATTGGATTACAAGTTCTATATTGGAGATCATTCACGAATTTATTCATTTTATTTCTAAATATTGGCACAAAAGCAGAAATAGTCACGGGGCCTTACCAAGTAGTACACAGTCTCTATATTTTCCATACAAATTTGGTATAATTGTGAGCTTGCGTAGTTTTAATTATTAGTACGGCGCAGAGACTTTGTCTACCTCGGATGTACTATGCAATTGAATAAGGGCGTCATATTAAACGGTGTGTATGGCCATACCATCGGTAAGTGATACACGTAGAATTTGAAGGGAGGAGTGGACAGGTGAAAACTCAGCACTGGGCATACGGAACCATGTCTGGATTTGCATCAGTGCCAAATTCGTCGGACTATGCCGAATGACCATTCAACTTTGACTGCGATACTCGCAAGGTCACAATACCAGCAGCACAAAATCTGTTCCTCACCTAACCTTAAAAAAGTAATGAGTTTTAGCACAATTGCGTCAAGACGATGAAGAGGCACGTCAACTTAGAAGAAGTGGTAGAGCATAGAACTCTCTCGAAAATTTGAAGCCAAAAGTTTAAAACAAATCAAGTATGGTTCTTGTCAAAAAACACTTGGAGACCCTAAGACCGCCATCTACCTAGCCCTCTTCTCTAATGTGGCGGAATTCAAGCAATTTTCGATAAACAAGGAGCAGGCTTAACAGCGAGACTGATCGTTCAAAAATATCAATCGACTAGCATAACATGTAGGGGAGAGTGGGTATGTATGGCACACAGGAGGAATAGGACACAAGCATTATCCTCAACGTCGTATTCTTTTTCTCGTTCCTGTTCATCACAAATTTGCTCTTAATATGCTTTTCACACCAAGCCCAAAACCGGGTTTTCCTCGAAAACTCGTCGATGCATTCACACCGACCACCAACTCGTTTTCGTTTGAAGTTTCAATCAGCTGTGAGACACTAGTCGTTAAATTTCGGTGCAAACTTTTGTGGTTACAAATTTCGATCGCATTAATTAACAAACAAAATGAATTTAGTGCATTTCAAAATAATATTAGCCCATCATTTAATTGTTGGAAAATGATTTTAATTTGTGAGTTGTGACATTTGTTTGGTCAGCCATTTTTCTGAACATTGCAAAAGGTGTGTTTGTTCCTACAACCCAACAATTGGAAGTTGTTTTCGTGGTGTTTTCGCGGAAAACGAGTGCAAACGACTTGTTTTGAAAACTGAAATATGTATGGGAAAACTTCTGTTTTCGATGAAGTTTTCGTGTGTTTTGGCGAAAACCCGGTTTTGGGCTTGGTGTGAAAAGCTTATAAGTCTGTATCGACCGGTAAACGAAGCAGGTCTTGTGCACAGTTGAAATTACGCAGTGGAAAGCAAAAAAGGTAATTTGTCCATAAAAGGTAAAATCATTGGGTAAAATTTGAGTGAAAAAAATAGCGCTAATGAGTCAACTTATTGTTCAAAAAGTATTGAGAAGTGAATTAATTCTAATTTTGTTTAGTCTGCGCCGTATTTTAAGTGATTTTAAGTGATATTATTTTTTAGTTCCTTGAAGTGCCCTACACAGCGTTGCCAAGTCAGTGCTTTCAGCGTTAAATCTAGTGCCCAAAACTTAATTTCAGTGCCGAAAAAGTAGACTTAGCGCTTGGGCGTTTTTTTAGTGCTTAAGAAAATATTTCAGTGCTTTTTTAACGCTGCCGCTGCACGCCGCCTATTATTTTTTAAGTTTTATTGAAATATTTTTTTTATTTTACAGCGCGCTTGCTATGGCTGAATATGAATATGATTTTGTTGTTGTTGTTTTTTTACTTCTATTTTGTTTTATCTACTTTCGAGCTGTTTTTAAAAAAAAATCAGTTTAGGTGCCCAAGAGGTCAAAATTAACGCTGAAAATTGTGAAAACGAGCTCAAACGCCAAAATGACTTGGCAACGCTGGCCCTACACCGAACAGGGTTCTGGTTCTGGAGTCTTTGTTATTAGACCACACTACCCCTTAGGTAACCATGCGTCTGTCAAGCAAGCGCTATCCTAAAGACTATGCGCTATATTGTGACAAACAGGGCGAGGGCTAGAAGCATATGCGTTTGCAGCAATATCCAAGCTGCATTAAAAGCACTGCTTAGCCCTCTTACCTCGTCGAACTCGAACTCAAGCGATCTCTGAATTTAGTCGGTAGACTAAACACAATGAATCTTGTTTGGGTCCCAGTTCACACTGGTTTCCAGGGAAATGAGATCGCTGATGAGCTTGCCAGGCTGGGTTCAGAAGAAGCTTTTCTAGGATCTGAACCGCCGTTGGGTCTGTCTGCGTCTGCGGTTACTTCATCCACTGATACTTGGGTTTCTCTTACACACGAGCATGAATGTGCTGGGTGTAGACAGACCAAACGACAGCGTCCGGACATCTGTAAAAAGTTCGCCTATTTCCTTCTGTGTCTCAGGAGAATCGACTGCAGACTGCTTGTGGGCGTTCTTTCGGGCCACCAAGTTTTTGCCAAACATTTGAAGGTGGCGGATCTTTGGGGCTGATGTGGCGAGTGCCGAACATGTAAGTTCTTCATCACTGATGCTTCTTCTCGTCTTTCTTCAAAAGACGGGAAAACTAAGTACAGTAATGTAAGGAGTCTGTTTAGCAGTACAATGGACCAGTAGTTTTGTCTGAGTGCTCCATCGGATAGTAACAATCTTCGACAAAATAAAAAAAAACCCTTACACATCAAAGTCTAAACAAAAAACACTTAAAAATGTTCATTCATTAGAAACAAAGGTTTTAAGATAAAAACAAATATTTCATAAGCTACATAAACAAGTGTCCCATTCCACCACATACCTAGCTGTCCCATTCCTCCTGCTTCCAGGTGGTGGATGAAATGAATTTCAAATTTCATTCTGAGCCTTGATTTTGTGCGGTTTTTTAGGCGATGTCGCTAGGGAACGGCCCGAATCGGATTCGAATGTGTGAGTGAGCCGCGCGCTGTGACCAACGTGACCGTTGTGCAATAATTTGGCATAATTTTTTCGAGGATACTGATACAATTTGTTACTACTGTATCCCTTTTTTTAGTTTGAAAAGGAACTTTGCAATTTTTAGAGACACAGTGGTTTTCAAATGAATTTTAGTAAAATATGACGCTGCTGTTTATCAGAACACGAATATAGTGTTACAATTGTTAAATGTTGTGCGAAAATTCTTAAATTTTAGAGAATCTTTACAAACGAAACTTTTTTCTTACACCGCTCTTATTTTTTTTGCTACTTTTCAGAATTTTGCAACAATCTCCCGGATTGTTAGAGAAAGGTTATAAATTTTAGTTTTAGTTTTACAATACAATATAGACTGTAAATACCTACTCGTAGATCATTCCCACACAACTTTTCTATTATAAATTTGACCAAATCACTTTACCATTAGATGTCGTTTAGATTGTTCCGCTTGTGAGCTAGACACTAGACACTACTTCTATGAAACAGTAGATGCACGTTTTCAAATAAATTTTGAAATGAAAACCTTTTAGCTTTGATTTTTATTTATAAATATATAAAAATTAATTGAATATTGTTCATAAATTATACCTATCAACTCATTTTTATATCTACTTTTAAGATCGCGTTTAATTTAGTTTTAAAAAGTCCCTAAAAAAGGGGCGATGAAAGAAAAATGTGCCTTTTTCTGATGCTACTACGTAAATTTAGTATTTTCTCCCAATATTTAGGAAGTATTAGCCGGCTTTACGCTATGATGGGGAACCGCGTTATATTTTAAACATATTCATTTTGAAATCACAGTTTTTGAAAAAAAAATTTAAGTACTATTCACATGAGCGCTAGTTGCGAACAAATGAATTTAATTGTATTTATGAATTGAAAATTGATTATTATACTAGCTCAATTTACAATTATTACAGCAATTGAAAATTCTTGCAGCGAACTGTCCCACTTTATTCACAATTCACATAAAACATTCGCGGATCCACAAACCCACGAATGAAAAAATTCTATCGAAGTTAACATTGAACAATGATTGAAGTGATTGAAGTGTCAAAAATATTCGCTTGTTCGCTGTTCGTTCGCAATTGGCTCCCATGTGAATAGTCCTAAAATGTGAATTTTCCAACTAATAAAAAGGAACAAAGGAATAACAAATTGTATTAGTGTCCTCGAAAAAGGTACCAAATTGTCGCACAACGGTCACGCTGTTCTCATCCGACATCCTTCTCGCTACCTAAAAAGGTTGCGTCTGGGAAAGCTCGCCTGGAATTCCCAGGAACAAAGCGATATAAGAACAGGAAATATGGGAAGTTGTCAGTTCGCGATATCACTCACACATTTATAGAATCCGCCTATACGTGAACCCTTTCCGACACCGCCATTGCGACAAAAACCGCACAAAATCAAGGCACTGGTATACTTTTGGTTACGTATATGTTTTGGATAGCTTGCCAAAATGTTGTCTTATATTAAGAAAAATGTTTTGTGCAGATATGATTTATAAGTTGCCTGCAGTTCACATTTTACTGAAAAGTGTCCCATACATACCCACCCTCCCCTACGTACCTACACGCTACACCCAATCGACATGGACGTTCAAGTACAAAAAATGTTTCATCCTTTCACCAGGACGGACGACTCAGTTGGCTTTAGTTGTCGCGCACAGTTAGCCAAAGACGGTATACTAATTAGAGTTTTATTGGTAGAGGTCCTGGTCTACCCCGACTGAAGCGCCACCAAAATAAGTAATTAAGTAATAAATTGTTGGGAACTGCTTCCGAAACGACAGTAAACTATATTTCGGTGGTTATGGTCTAATGGTTGTCACTGTTTACTTGACACCAGCGTAGGTCCGTAGGCACCACTCTGAAAAGGATTACCTACCCACTTGGTAGTAGGTACATACAACCAACTTGTATTAAAATCAGAGTTGATAGCTATAAAAAAGGTTTACAACACAAGCAGATTGATTTCAGTTCCGACCAGTCTATGAGCTTACCTACGTAGCTCCTTGTATTGATATTCCACAAAATCCGTTGCTAGACAGCAGGTTTTTCAACAGCAGAACTTGTTTATGTGGATGTTTGGATGACTTTCACTTGACGTTTTATGAGATTCCTCCCAACCAAATCAATTTTAATGTTTATGCAAATATTTAGTGTAAAAAACATATCACAAACATTATTATCATCAAGCCAAATTCTGAGTGGGAACACTGGTTAGAAAGTCTCTTTATGGACTTCGCACGCCCTCCATAGTCCATACTAAACTAGGTGAATTACTGGATACCTAACTAATACCGATCCAGCAAAAGTTTTGCCAAACACGAATGAGTTAGTTTTCCTGTTATGGAAGAACCAGACGAGTGAGCCACTCTTTCAGCAATCATAAATGGAAATTAGATATTCGTTGAGCGGAAGTAGTTAACATGATGGTTGTTACTCACCTGTAACATGAGTTGATGCCTGCTCCAAAAACAAAAATTAACACACCAGATATTTTATACCGCACCTGTCGCTTTGCACTGGTGCAGCACGCGAACGATATTTGTGCACTCTTGCAGTTGCTTGAAGCGCAAAATTTTATTCTTTAACAATAAGAAACTATTTCATACTTTAAACATAATTTCACTTAACAGGCTATATCCAGTTGGACAAAAACGACGCAACCGATTTCACTGGAAGAAGTTAGATATATTATTATCTATGGCATTTTTCAAACGATTTCCCTTAATTCTTTTTTTCTTTTTTGTTTAATTTTCTTTTATTTTCTTGCAAAACATCACACGGATTCCATTGTGCTGAGCCACATACTTGAAATCACACTGTACAGTGTACACAGCTTTGTACCTATTCAACAAACCAACTAAAAGGTGCAACGCGCGGTTTTACGATACGCGACGACACACACAGATGTGCCTTCTTGAAGGCTGCTGGTTAAAAACGAAAATGGGAATTTAAGCGGATTGATTCGAACGGTCGAGTAATTAAACTGTATCTGGGACTGGGAGTTTCTTGGCTGCGACCTGCGAGTTGCGACTACGAGGTACGAGATATCGTTGATACTTGTTTGTTGGCTTGCCGTTGCCTGTTCGTTTTCACGTATAGTAGTGCTTCTTACTACGCGGCGATGCTTCTACTAGATTGAAGTATAGTAAAGTAGAAGAAAAAAAAAACAAACAGAGAAACACGAAAACTAGCTAGGGTAGGGTTCCAGCAGCAGAGAAAAGTGACTTCTCTTTCCAGTAGATTTGTTGTGGAGGCTTTAGATTTTAACCCGTTTTCGCGTTCCAAAGGCACTTTGTGGGTTTGTGTAAGGATATTATTCTTAAGGCACTACATTTGCACATGCACTGCAACAGTTAATAGTTTTTTTTCTACTTAAATTCAAAGGAAATAATAAAAACAAAATACGCTTTCAGAAATTCCTGCGGTTGCGTTCTTTCACTTGTTGGAATTTTCTTGTACATACATATAAAATGTTGACAGGTGTTATTTCGGTACAGTTCGAGATGAAAATAATTGTTGTGGTGAATAAGGCGCAGCTCACATTAGAACTTTTATACCAGAATTGAAAAACTTCATTTAATAATCTTATTTCCTTCAAGTTCTCACTGGGCTTATCTATTTGTTGTAAACTAAAAAAAAAAAACAATTATTCAATTATTTATTTTTGGAACTATGGAAAGGTTTTGATACGAATGCCACTCTTTGTATCTACGTATGCATTTTTGATTGATTGATGATATTCAGGTGGTTACTTACAAAATACGATTGTATTAAGGCATTAAAAATGAAAAGCAACACTCATTCCAACTGAAGAATATGGACCTTGCAATCTGTCAATTTTAATAAAAAGAAAAAATGGTAGTATGAAATAAAATGTAAGGTAGGTTTTGTATAGCTCAATACTTTCTTTCCAAAGCAAACATACAAGCGTTCAAATAAAACCTAATAGATTTTGTACAGAATGACTTTTGTGGTCTATGCACACAAATTTTCTCTAACTTTCGCTCAAAGAAATTTCCTAAACTTCACTTTTTTAGTCCACCAAATCAAGTGTTTTATTTTATCCGAAATACTCTAGTAAACGAAAAGCAAAACAATAAATTTAGCGCAATTCGAATAAAATGCCAAACAATCTGCATCGGTAACGATTTCTGTTCATAAAAAGTATTTATGTCGGTTTTCATTGGGACAGAAAAAGCAGACACTAATGCCAAAGCATTTCTCATTTGTCAAACTTCAAAGTGTGTTATTAATTACGTATTTATAAGACAAGTCTGTGAAAATAGTGAAAAATTTACATTTTGCTACAGCAATGGATATCAATATAATTGTATTGAGTGGATTTTTATAAGCATAAATTACAGCTGACTTTTAAAACACGCACTACCCCAAATGCGTAGGAATAAAAATCTAGTTTTATGTTCCATTGGGCACGAAAAATCTTCAGCCGTATTAATAATAGTCGCGTAACTACATGTTAGGCCTAACTATATATTGGCAAACACATTAGTTAAACTCAAATTCCTATTAATAATCATTTTTAAAAGATAACTAACGCTTCGTAATTTTTATATAACTAACTAACGGCAGGAGGCCTGTTAGCGAGTGAGTAAACCATAAAAAATTCGTTCGCGTCAAAATGACAAATAAATTAAATTTAAATTTTGAAAATTGTGGAACAAAATGGCTGACCGGTTTTCAGTGTTTGTAAATAGTTTAAATATTTGGTGAATATGTTAGGGGAGGATTCGGTTACCATTGCCCCAACTCGAAAAAAGTGTACCAAAAAAGAAAAAAAAAAACCCATTTTCAAATAAAATATTCAAAAATAAATAAAAATTTTCTGTTGTTTTGCTTTATTTTCTGTTGTTTTTTTTTTGTTTCTTTTTAATTTGTCACAACTGAAATTCACTAGCCAGTCGTGATGATAGCCAATATGTAATAGTTTTTAGCTATTTTCAGTACAATTTGGTTAGGTGATGCCAGCTATTTTAGAGAAAACATCAGCTAGTTATTATATTAGTTATTTTCTTTTATTAATAAGAATATTTAACTCATATGTTATTTATTTAACTAGGTGCGAGGTAATATACGAGTTAGAGATTAGTTACGGGTTTTTTATTAATACGCCTGCTTAAATTTAGTAGGCAGTTAGAAGGCACCTACTTCAATCTACTACTCAATTGTGTCTCACTACTAACAGGAGCGCCAATTATTTCCTTGGTCTCTCTGTCATTTGCGAAAAATCAGATCCACCGTCAGCGATTACTGTGGTGAAATGCTACTGTCAAAATCACAACATAGGTGATAGGTGCTCAGTTCAGAACAGAAAACCCAAAGTTTTTTTTTTTTGGGAAAAGTAAAGCTGTACACTTTAGCAAATATTTTCTTTCTTTTCTAGACCGGAATTTAATGTATTTGTTTTTAATAAATTCTAAAATAAATCAGTTATTCCATTAATTTCGGTGTTGTCAAATTAAGTGTAAACATTAGTATAAATCAGAGTAAATCAGAATTCGTGCAACAAAATGCAAAGCCTGGAAAACATAAAAAAAGACTACCCTCTACATTGGCTCGTCTGGAATAACGATTTCGATGAGCTTCAGATTGCCCTAAAGTTGGAAAAAGTAAGTCTCCAAATGCACAGTGTCAACCTTGACAAAATTTCATGGGAAACAACCTTTATTTACTCTGAAGTTTTATTATAACATAGTACCTACAGTTGGCACAATTTACACTTGGGTATAACTTGAATGACACTCTAATTTAATTAGCCAAATAGGAACAAACAGAAGTGTACTAATTAGCATTCTAGTTGAATATGAGCAGGTATAGATGAGGTACCGACCATAAAGCACACTGTAGTAGTGAACTTTTCGATATCTTATCACCTAGATTACTCATCAGTCATCAACTCATTAAAATTTGAACGACTGTTGATAGCAATAAGGTTAATTTGTTCGTTTACAGTATGACAAGGAAAAACTTGATCCCAGGGGTCGGACACCGCTGATGCTTGCCGTAAAGCTGTCGTTGTTGCAGTGCGTGAAGTGTCTCTTAGCTGCCAAATGTAATGCGAATTTCGAATATGAGGGATGGTCAGGTAAAATGTCTAATTCGTTTATTCCCAACTGTCATTTGTAATTTGATTCTTTTGATTTGTTTAGTGGTACAGGAGGCTGTCTGTTCTGGCGATGAGGATATTCTTACATCAATCATCGAGGTGCGAGATCTACAAAGACACGTACAGAGGGTAACACACGTGCCTAAGCTATTGCAGCATCTGCTAGATGCCCCAGATTTTTATATCGAAATGAAATGGGAATTCACGTCATGGGGTAATTAAGTACAATTTTGCAATATTCACTTTTTTAGTTTAATTGAACCTGAAGCCGTGGTGCGTGTGTGGTCAGGAGGTATACATTGCGGCCGGTGCGAAACTCGTAAATGAGTGTTTATCTTAGCAGTTGTTTAACATAAAATCGGTGTTTTCTTGCTAATTGGGTTGGTTCGACAAAGGTGCAAAGGAAATGGTGTCGATTGGTCGAATAGTTATAATTATTGTTTTCCAACATCGGCAGAGGTGTTTATTGTTCTATAGGCTGAGCTACATGCTTCGTATAGAAAATAGATGAAACGATTGGAACGATCCCATCTTCATATTGAACTACAACGATCAAGAAATTATGATTATACAAACAGCAACGAAAATAGATTTGTTAGAACTTATTCTTAGTCCAGCAGATTATCACATTGTTAGAGATCGTTAACCAGAAGCACAAGGCTTCCAGTGAAAGAAATCATCTACGCGACATTTTGTGTGCCAGTATTTTAGATTGTGACAGTAATTTTCCAGGCGCTCCGACCACAAAACTGCACCGATTCGGCATTGAAACCGCCCAGACGTACGGGTACAGGCACAGGAACGTTGACTCGACACGATTTGCTAATTGCCAAGTCTTTTCCTAATATCTTGGTGAAGTTCTCCGTCTCCGTATTTTCTCCATTTACGCTGACAAGTAGTGGGTACAACTAGAACGTTGGCGTGTCTAAGTATCATTTCCTTCTTGGTATTGAAGGGGAATTCCTGTATAAGTCTTCTAGATTAAAGCATCTGACTACGGATCATAATGGCCCCCATCGCGCCAATCTGACAAGTCGTAGTCACTGCTTATTTGTGATTATCTTAACTTTTGATTTTAATGATTTCAATTCTCTTGTAAAACTGTTCTCTTTCCAGTTCCGTTAATGTCCAGACTCTGTCCCAGCGATACATACAAAGTCTACAAAAGAGGTGCAAATGTCCGAATCGACACAACTCTGCTCGGGTTCGATAACTCAACATGGCAACGAGGGAATCGCTCCTATATTTTCAAAGGATTAAGTAAGCACACAACCACATTCATAACATCCCAACTAAAATAGCAATGACGGACTTTGTCTATTTAGAAGAAACAGCCACTATGATTGAAATCGATCACGACACTCATGAAGTGCTCGTGGAACAACTAAATAGCGAAATCGGTGATATAGTTGGCATTCCGCCGCCAATCGGTGCGGTACGTGCACGCCTTAATGCTCCTGTGATGACAAACAACATCGACATGGAGAAAATCAGCTTCGAACGGAACAAGTCAGGTATATGGGGCTGGCGTAGCGAAAAAACTGAAAGTGTCAACGGCTACGATTGCAAAGTATACGGTGCCAGTAACGTTGAGTTTATTACGAAAACTCGAATGGATCATCTCAACGAGGATCAAATCAGAGTAAATCCTTGATCACTGTTGTTCGGTGTAAGAACTTGAATAACAGCCGTTGGTTTCCATTTGTATTTGCAGAGTAAAACTTCTCGCACTCCACTCCATAGCTTCCTAGGTATTGCCGAAGACGAATATATTTCTAGTCCAGATTTGGCAGGCTACCGAGAAAGGGTGAGGATATATTTTGTTTGCGTGAAATCACCAGCTGACATAGATGTTGCTTACATTTCAGGTACCATCGCCGCACACGGAAATTCACGTGGAAAACGGCGAAGAAGAATCCGCAAGTTCCAGTTCCGGTAGTACAACGCCAAAACCAACCGTGACCCCTGAAGAATATTTCTCCGAAATCGATCTCAATGGCAGGGACATTGGTAGACCAAAGAAAATTAGTACTAAGGTAAGGAAATTTCATACATCCTATAAAAGTGATGATTTTTGCTGATTTCTGTTAGTTTCTTCCCAAGAAAATTCTTACAAATCTGTCGGTTTAACAAAAATTGTGTCATTTGCTATTTATCATGCGCACTTTAAGGCGACAATGCTTTCAAATCAAAATACGTATAGTTTAAGCACATTTTAGCGCAACGTCTTCCTACCCTGGTGTAGAGCTACACCTACATTCTTATTGTTATTGTTGTTACTTTGACAAGAAGTAACCAAAGGCGTGTATTTCTTAAACCATACATTCTACAGCCCCTAGGCATCAAATTGCCAATCGGAAGGGGCTTTCAACTTTACAAAACCCATCTGCAGACACGGTTATAGTGGTCGGTTGATAGCGTCGTCCTGTACTTCGCCTTCAGTTCTATAATTACACAAATAATTCACCTTACATCCGTCTATAACAAACTCACCCGCCTTTGATCAAATCTTTTTCAGATCCAAAGATTCAAAGCGAACCTCTGGCTAAGCGAAGAATATCCAATTCGGTTGCAAGAGCAAGTTTTACCTATTCTAGATTTAATGTCCACCATGGCTAGTCCACATGTGTCCAAATTGAAAGACTTTATAACTATGCAACTGCCATCTGGGTTTCCAGTCAAAATAGAAATTCCATTGTTCCACGTACTGAATGCTTGCATCACATTCGGAAATGTGTTTGCGTTGACCTCCCCCGTCGAGCATGTTCAGACGATAAACGAAGATGATCGACTGTCGTGTATTGTCGATGATCGTTGCTTCGATATACCAATCCATTATACAAATAGAGGTAAATGACATCGCAAATTGTAATTGTGCAGCTATTTTAATTTTTCTGTTGCCATTTCTTTTGTGCAGACTCCGACGTGAGACGTCAATTAACCTTGGATGAGGATGATCTCTTACAGTATGCCATTGAGCAGAGCTTGGTGGAGAACTCGGAAAAAGAGACTGACAAGGTGGATATATGGGAAGCGTTGCGCGGGCAAAGTGGATCATCGTCGTCGTCGTTAGTTCCAGAGGAGGATGCCCAGCTGCAGAGGTATTTAACTGATGATTGGCTACGTTCTTTTATATTGCGATTCTTGGGAAATTGGGTTTTTAAAGACTTTTATGCGCTTCGCTTAAAATGGTATAACCTCAAAAGAATAATTATTTTTTGTGTATGGAAGGGTACTGTTTTTCCCCAAAAGAACGCCTTGAAATGAAATAATTGCTGGTGGTTTGGAAGTGGGATTTCTTAATCGACAAACGTTGCTAACTTGTCTGCCTAAAGCCGTTTTTCTATGGTGGCTAAAAGTTTGCGGAAACATGATATGGTGCTTTTTTACTAACAGCCTCATTTATAAGCCCATTTTAGAGCCTGTTTAACTTTACGCAACTTTTTTGGAAGACTACGTAAAGGCTGCGTTGATGTATATATATATATGGTTGGCGCAACAGGTCCGTAGGGACGCTAGGCCTAGCTTCTCACAACCATTCTTTTTGTGTGAGATTTCATTTCTTGGAACGAATGGAAGGGATCTACAATTTTATGCTGATTTCAAACGGCTAATTGAAAAGCTTTTTCAAGACAGTTGTACTCTCGGATGTTTGTCAGACGTTCGCGAGAGGTGGCGGAGTGAAAAAAGTCTGATTTTGTAACCTGGGAAGCCTGCTGCGTTGATGTACTTTATGAAAATCTAGTAAATACTTCTGTAACAATGTACACCTTTTGAAAAATATGTTTTTTGTAATAAAATACAAACCCATCCAAGAATCGCATAATTTTTTTTTTTAATTTTACAGCCGTTTGACTAAATTTCTTGTTTTCGTTTTTAAATACAAAACCACCACCCCCTTTTGCCAAGTAGATATAGAACCACTTCACTTACTTCTCGCACTCTACAACAGCAACAACAATTTAAAAACAACTACACTTATATGAAAAACATATTCAAATAGTTGCAGTGCTTATTAGTCCATTATCTAACCCATAATGCTCCATTCTCTGTTGAATTAAAAAAAAAGAAAAGAAAGTATTGCTAAACACCCTTGTATTTAATATCCCACATTTATCCTCTTCCTCCCACGCGCAAAAATAATTTAGAGTTCTTCAAGAATCCATCTGTCAAGGTCGAGCAACAGGTTCGCCCACTTCCGATGACGATGACGGTGGATTTAACTATATGGATCCCGATCTAGCCATGGCTCTGCGTCTTAGTCAACAGGATCACCATCAATACGAGCTGGAACTGCAAAGAGAACAGCAAATGATCGAGGAGGCCCTCAAACTAAGTTTGGAAGAAAATTAATTCAAATCAAATCACCATTCAGATAAGAAAAGGAAAATGTATTATGTTCAATATATCCGTATGATGAATCTATTCCTAAGTTAACAATTATTACGCTAATATTATAATATTTTTCTCTATTCACAGATGACATACAGTGTGTCACTTAAATAGTAAAAAGAAAAAAAAAAGAAAAAATCATATATACCTATTATATGTATGTATTTCTAATTATATGAATATACATAAATATTTGTGATATTTTCCAACTTTGAGATACAATTTAGAGAACGTAAACCTATTACAAAGTAAATAAAAATCATTTCGAAATGTCTAAAAAAATATCGTATACATATAAAATAAACATTATACAATATTCTATTGACAATTTATTTATTACACCATTTTGTTTGATTTTCTTTTTTGTTTTGCGAACAAAAAACGAAAACCTAATCAGATTGCGAATCACTTAAACTTATAATGAACGTACACATAGTTTAGTAAATAATAAAATAAATAAAATAAATAAAAAAGCATTTAAATAATCCGAGATAAATAAATTCAAATGTAATGCCAACAAACTGCAAACTAAATAATAAAATTATTTTTGTTAATTTCGGTCGTATTCAGTCTTAAACCAAAAGCAAGATTGAAAATCTGGCAGATAAATGTAATTTTAATTAAAAGCTGTTCAGGCTCAACTAAATCCTATGACAGTGATGATTCATTGAGCTGTGGGTGATCTGCGTACAACTTATACATGGCCATTTTATATCCATGCAACTGAAATTCAGGTCCATTTATCTATCAGATATCCATATTCATAGCTTGACAGTCAATGTTACTCCTAAACAAGCAAGAGGTTGACCTTCAAAACTTTCTCAAACATCGTCTTCTGCAAAAAAAACGCAGAAACAGTTAACCGCCGATTTGCTTCTGTTTGTTCGAGTTAACCTTTTACTACATTTTTAGCTCTTTTGTTCATTTCGCTAAACTAAATTTTAAAAACCTTACAAGAATTGAAGAATTGCTCGAATAATTTTTTTGGGACACCGCTCTTAAAAGCCCAATAAAACACGCCCAATATCAATGCTGTCTCTTCCATCCATTTTTGGGCGCAGCAGAGTCAATAGCCGTGTTTTTTTGAGCTTCGATCTCAGCAAAGTAATGGACTTTCAGCACGCAATTACATTAACTATTGCGAGTCTCGAAGTGTCAAATATAACGTAGTTATTGTAATTAGCGTGCTGCAAATACTTCTTTACTTTGCTTTGCTGAGATCGAAGCCCAAAAAAAACAGCCCTAGTATTGTCACTGGTGCGTAGTTCCCCTATGACACTTTAAGGAGATGATTTGACATCTTATTCGTATGCCTTGCACTAAACTAAACATTTTTTCGCCTAATATCGCGCAATAAATTGAATGTGTGTAGAAAAAAACTGCATTGTTATTGTTATTATAACAATATCAGTTTGGTTATATTTTCAGCAATTCGTATCACGCTTTGGACATCTTTAATTTCCTGCAAATATCACTCATATCACGTGACGTTGTAAATTTACAAATATTGTTACGATTAACTACCTTATTTCCGAAAGTACTAGGAAATTTCATTATCACGGTTGACAGTCAACACAATTCGAACCTGGTAACACTGCATCGATGAACATAGGCAGTAGACGACAGTTCAACGACAGATTCGTAATCAGAAAATTAAAAGGAATAAAAAACATAAAAAGTTCGTAAATAGAACAAATTTATAAGACGTAGGATAGTGAAAACACTTGGAAATAGGATTATAATACAATTAAGAAGAATATTTACCTTACATCATTCCGCTTAGAAGTGAAGAAAAACTGAAATGTCGCAAATGTTTTAGGGAAAACTCTCACAAATGGATTTTTCAAAACAATAATTTCACATACAAATAAGTTTGCAATCCTGCTGAAAAAAAAAATTACCACGAAAACAACAATGATAAGCAGTAATTTTTATTCGAAAACTAATTCTGCTGAATTGATTATCGACCGTCAGTACAGTCGAATAGACAATTATGTACAAAAACGCCTTCAAAGTGCCTCTCATTTGATAGACCGTCTGGAATTGGAGTGTGTTCTCGAAGGACACGACGGTTGTGTTAATTGTCTGGAATGGAGCAGCGATGGTAAGATTCTTGCATCCGGGTCAGATGATTTCCAGGTCATACTATGGGATGTCTTTCGCAGAAAGAGGGTTTATACCATCAAAACGCCTCATACTGGCAATATGTTTTCAGTGAAATTCTTACCCAAAAGTGGGGATTCTCTTATTGCTACTGGTGCAGCGGATAAGTGCATATATGTATTTGATATAAATCGGTTCAATGAGAAAATCCTAAACTGCAATTGTCATTTGTCGAGGGTGAAAAGACTGGCAACAGCTCCAGATCACCCGTATGTTTTTTGGTCGGTTGGCGAAGACGGTTGTGTTCTACAGTTCGACATACGTGAAAATCATCGCTGCCGGTCAGACGATAATGTCAGAGTATTAAACTTGTCAGCAAGTTTAAACATTCACACGGAAGCAAAGTGTATTTCAGTCAACCCAAGAAGGACAGAACTTATCGCTGTTGGAGCAAATGATCCATATGCTCGCGTCTACGATAGGCGTATGTTGCCGCCTCATACATCAAGTGCACGAGCTAGCGATGCCGATGGCGATGAGATATCAGCGGTGCCAAAAGATTGTGTCACTTACTATTGCCCGGGGCATATAAATGTAAACAACAAGTACGTGGACGCCGACAGTAGCCGAGCGATCACTTATTTGACCTTTAACGATTATGGAACAGAACTTCTGGTCAACATGGGAGGCGATCACATATATTTGTATGACTTAAATACGGCTGAGCAACCTATATACTTGAACTTACCTGAATATCATCCAAAAATGGATGAATCTGACCAAACAGCAAGTTCGCATGCACCATCGGAATCAAGTAAAAAGAAACTACCCGAGAACATCGAAACATTTAAAAAAATGGGAAACGAATTCCTAGAGAATGAGAAGTATTTGCGTGCGATTGATCAGTACACCGAGGCGATTTCTTTGGCTCCAGATTGTCCAGTGCTTTATTTCAATCGTGCCATCGCTTACATGCGTCGCCTTTGGCATGGAGACGTTTATGCTGCTTTACGAGACTGCAACCAAGCGTTAAAACTCGATCCATCCTATATCAAAGCACATTTTCGCTTAGCACGTGCTCTATTGGATCTTGGACGCCCGGTGGAGGCCAATGCATGCCTTAAAGAACTAGTTAATCGGTTCCCAAGCTACACCAACAATCACGGAGTAATGATGCTGGGCAAAGACATTGCCGAACTGCAATTTGTCGAGGAATACAATGCCATGGAGCTGTCTGTGGATGAAATAGACTTGCGAAGCAAAGCCAAAGACTACCAGAAACGGTTTGTTGGCCACTGCAACACCACGACTGACATCAAAGAGGCCAACTACTTCGGCCGAGATGGCCAACTCATTGTGGCCGGTTCCGATGATGGCAACTTCTTCATCTGGGATCGAAAAACCTGCAAAATTCGCAGTGTTTATCGCGGAGATATGGCAATCGTAAACTGTGTCCAACCACATCCGGAAATATGTCTAATGGCTACCAGCGGAATTGATCATGATATTAAAATTTGGAGTCCCATTATGAATGCTGATACCGAAAAAGGTTACCGGGTGCAATATATCGACAAAATCGTCGAAACTAATCAGCAGAAGATGAAGTCGGATCCGTTTGATTTGAATACCCCAAGCACGTTTTGCCGCAGTAGTTAGTTTCATCACATAGACGGAGGGAGCGATTCTGTTCAGCATAACACACTTGGCGGGGGGTTATTAATAAAATCGTTCCTTGAAAGAAAATTGTTAGCAGCTTTGCATGTTTTATTTAACTCGTTAGAAATTGGTTTCTTATCTCAAGCCGAACAGAAAAGTTGGTGGAGTTGTAAATCCACAGGACTCGGCAATTTCAGTGTGATAAATTTTTCTCATGATACATATACACATTTTATTTTCTACATATACACAACACATGCCTATATTTTATATAAACGATTTTTTGTTTGTTTATACAAATTATAATTATATTTCCAGTTAAGATTTACGTTATTGAAGCGGATATGAAAAAGGAAATGATGTTAAATAAATGTTTAGAGTAGCAAAAAGTAAAATAAGTTTTATTCAAGCAAAGAGGGAATTCACACAAGACACGTTGTTTTTAGAGAATGAGAAAAATAGGATGGCAGTTGCATTTAAAAACTCAAACAAAGGATAGATATATTCAGTATCTATATACATCTGCTCTCTTCAGCTAAGGGTTGTGTCGTCTACATGATAGTTGACAGTATTGCCGTTTGGTTGTTTATAACTTCAACACTTCCTCCATAAACACCAAACGTGATGAAATTTCATTGTTGACCCATTGTTAGTCCCATCTTCTTTCGTAATATTTCAAAACGAACTCGTTCCAATGGTTTTGTTAGCAAATCTGCTAGTTGATTTTCTCCAGGAATGTGTTCCAGCTTGATATCACCTTCCAGAAAACGCTCGCGAACATAGAAATGCCTTATATCAATATGCTTAGTTCTTTTATGATATTCTGGATTCTTGCCAAGTTTGACAGCACTTGCACAGTCGACAAAAAGCTCAGGTGTAAAGTCTTGTTGTCCAGTTAACTCTGCCATCAAACGTTTGAGCCACATAGCCTCCTTCGCTCCTTCACTCGCAGCCATAATTTCAGCTTCAGTAGTAGATAAAGCTACTGTTCGTTGCAGTTGACTTGTCCAACAGACTGCTCCACCAGCAAACATTGCAACAACTCCGGTTGTGGATCGTCTTGACTCGATATCACCTGCGAAATCTGCATCACTGTAGACTTTTAACTGCTCGTAGTCCTTTTTGTACTCGATGCATGAGTTGCTGGTTCCACGAAGGTATCTGAAGATTCGTTTGACATCATTCCAGTCTTTCTTGCTTGGATTTTCTACTGCTCGAGCTACTGTTCCAACGGCGTAAGCAATGTCAGGTCGTGTTGCTGTTGCCAAGTACAACAAGCTTCCAACAGCTTCACGGTAGGGAACTTCTTCCCTCACATTGTTTATTTCTTTGGTTTCACCATACACTATAGGTGTTGTCACAGCATTACATTCGCTCATATGAAAACGTTCTAAGATTTTCTTCGTATATTTTTCTTGACTGACAGCAATTGAACCATCTTGGAGTTTTATTTTCATGCCAAGAAAATTATCTAGATGGCCGATTGTTATTTTAAATTCAGTTTTCAATTCTGCTAGAAAGCTCTGAATTAATTTTTGACTGTTGCCAATAACTAGTCCATCGTCGACGTATATAACAACATACAATATAGTTCCATTGCGGTTGCAATAGAAAAGACACGGATCAGCTGTGCTATTCTTCAATCCTGCTTTCTTCATGAATTCCAAAAAACGTTTGTGCCAGCAACGCGGAGCTTGTTTGAGTCCATACAAACTTCCCTTTAATCGACATACTCGATCAGTGCCGTCTTGAAATCCATCTGGTTGTTCGAGGTAAACTTCTTCCTCAAGAGTGCCATACAGGAAGGCCGTCTTCACGTCGAACTGCTGGATTTTTAAATTTTTCGATGCAGCTATGGCTAACAACAAGCGAACTGTATCATAACGTGCCACAGGACTAAACGTTTCAGTATAGTCAATGCCTTTTTGTTGCGCATAGCCTTTTGCAACAAGTCGAGCTTTATGACGAGGATTGCTTTCATCTCCAGAGTCTTTTAATTTAAACACCCATCGATTCTGTACAACTTTTGTATTCGCTGGTCGAGGAACAAGATCCCAAGTTTCGTTTTCTTTGAGAGAAACTAATTCATCCTGCATGGCTGCAATCCACTGCTCGCTCTCTGCTGATTTTATTGCTTCATGATAAGATGTTGGGTTTTCGCATGACTGACCCAGTTCAACAAGCATCACGTACTCCTTCGTCCAACCTGGTTTCTTCTTTTCTCGTAAACTAGTTCGAACTTTCTGAACTGTGGTCCCTTCGACATCATTTTGGGATTCGTCTTCCTCCTCATCCAAACTCTCGTATTCACCGCTTGTATCGTTGTCCTCACTCAAATTTTCTGTTGATGTACTTTCATCTTTCATATCCGGCTTTTCCTTGGTTAATTCAATTTCTGACGTTTCTTTTTCTACGACTGATGTTTCACTGTTCATGCTTATGGTGCATACCACTTCTGGCTTGAATATAACATCATGACTGCAGACGACTTTTTTTAACTTTGGAATCCACACACGATATCCATCTTTGTCGTTAACATATCCAACTAAATTTCCAAATAATGCTTTTTGATCAAATTTCTTGCGACGCTCTTTCGGAATGTGCACATAACACCCGGTGCCAAATATTCTCAAATGATCTAACTTGCCACATTCTTTGTTGTACCACAACTCGTAAGGAACTTTGTTCTCAACTTCAGTTAATCCAGTACGATTCAGAATATATGCTGCTGTATTGCAAGCCTCAGCCCACAATGTCTTTGACAATTTGCTTGATAATCGCATGGATCGTGCTGCCTCAACAATAGTTCGATTTTCTCGTTCAGCCAATCCGTTTTGTTGTGGCGTATAAGGTGGTCCAATGCAATATTCAATTCCTCGTTTCGATAGCACTTCGGCGACATGTTTGTTATCAAATTCTCTACCACCATCGCATCTTAACCTTTTGACAGTGTGTCCATTTGTTGCAGCTTCGTTCAAGAATTGTTCTAATGACTTACAAACTTCACTTTTGTGCTTTAAAAAGAACAATCTTCGGAATTTACTGTAGTCATCTTTGAAACAAACATAATAACGAGCACCTCCCACAGATGCTGTTTCAACTGGCCCAAGAACATCCGCATGAATTATTTCGCCTACATTCGTTGGTCGATTACTGCGCTTTCTAAATGAAAGTCTATGCATTTTACCAACAGCGCAACCATCGCAAAAATTTTCTTCGGTTTCAGCAATATTAATGCCTAGTTTCTTTAAAATATTCTTTACATGCCTTTTGTTCTGGTGTGCAAATCTTTCATGATACACTTGCAACGTATCTTTAACATCTTTAACATTTGCCACATACACTTCGACTGGTTTTATTGGTTTTAAAACTCGAATATTCAACACGTACAATTCAGATTGAAGATATCCAGTGACTACAAGCTGGCCCGTATGTTTTTCGTGAATTTGAACACTTTCGTTATCGATTGTAGTAGTAAAACCTTTACTAGCTGCTGCTTTCACTGAAAAGAGATGCGCATTTGCATCAGGCACGTACCACACACATTTCAGTACTCCATCTCGCCATGCTCCTTCTACATACCTTTGAATTTTGACATTACCTTGGCCATATGCTTTCATCGTGACGCCCTGCTTTCCGAGACTTATTATTTCAGGAACAGCAAATTTGGTGAAGCTTTCAAAATGTGATTTGCTTGGCATTATGTGCCTTGAAGCCCCACTGTCACAGTACCATTTATCGGGTTCAATGCTATCGTTGGTTGCTGCATTTAAGGAGAATGCCAAAAAGTCGTAGTTTTTCTTCGAAGTAGCATTTTCTTTTGTCCTTCGACGATCTGAAGACTTGTTTTGTGGACACTCCGCTGCCCAGTGACCCAGCTCCTTGCATTTGTTACACGGAAACTTTTTCTTTGCACGTTCCATTTTGTCATTCTTTTGCTTCTGAGATTCTGCTTGTCTTTTCTTGTGAAAATTTCCTTTCGCAACGAAGGCTGTTACATCTGTCGACTCCTTGTCGCTTCGAATTTCGCGTAGTTCAATTGAGCACAATTTTTCGATTAGCAAATTCAATTTCTGATTTTCTGCGGGAATAGTATCCCATAAATCACGAAAGTTGTCAAACTCTTTTCCAAGAGTGGACATGATTCGTCCATTCAGTATTCTTTCTGATAGAATATTCTCATTATGCTTTGCCAGCTCAGTATTGAGATCAACGAACAACTTCTGCAATTTTGCTACGTGAGTACTGATGTCTTCTTTTTCGTCTCTTCGTGCTTGAAAAAATGAATCAATTAACATAGTTAACCTTTGAGTACTACTTCGCTCAAAACGAGCACACAACTTATCCCAGATATCCTTTGCGCTTTCACATGTCAATACCAGTTCAGCTACTGATTTGCTTAGGGCTGCTGCAATCAAACCGGCCGCTTTTGCGTCAGCTTTGAGCCAATCTGTGCGCTTCTTTTTGTCTGCATCGGAGGCATCATCTTTCTCCTCAGGACAAGAAATTTCGCCATTGACAATTTTTTGCAAATCATATGCACGCAATAACATTTTCATCTGCCATTTCCATTTTGCCCAATCGCTTGGACTTTCGAGGCAATCCAATGAAATTTTATAGTCCATCGAAGCCATCTTTTTTTTTGCTAATTTTGCAGTCGATATGCAACTTTTACATCGACTTTTCGATTTACTGAACACTCAAGACAACTTTACTTTATTTTAGCAATTTTCACGCATCTGGTCCCATAACCTGATGTTAAATAAATGTTTAGAGTAGCAAAAAGTAAAATAAGTTTTAT
Organism: Cheilosia vernalis; assembly: GCA_949126925.1. Taxonomy (NCBI): domain Eukaryota; kingdom Metazoa; phylum Arthropoda; class Insecta; order Diptera; family Syrphidae; genus Cheilosia; species Cheilosia vernalis. Next base: position 15,350,994 of record OX421362.1, read on the forward strand.
TCAAGCAAAGAGGGAATTCACACAAGACACGTTGTTTTTAGAGAATGAGAAAAATAGGATGGCAGTTGCATTTAAAAACTCAAACAAAGGATAGATATATTCAGTATCTATATACATCTGCTCTCTTCAGCTAAGGGTTGTGTCGTCTACATGATAGTTGACAGTATTGCCGTTTGGTTGTTTATAACTTCAACAGGAAATGATGGTCATTACGTAGTTTACTTTTGTGGTTATGATACCTGTAATGTTGCAAGGTCTTGTAGACACAAATAAATAAGAATTTACTGCAATTTTTCAATCATGTCTTTTCATTCGGATTACTTTCTAATTGGTTACGTTCTGTAACAAAGATGCAACAAACTACATATACACAAACTGTCGATGGATAAAATTGCATTTGGTTCTGGTTCACAGTTGATGGAAATCGATAAGGTAGATGGTATGAAAAGATTTATCACTTGCATGTCATCGACGACGGCAGACAATACGCAGGAATAACGGATAATTTAGATGTGAATCTCGCTATGGTGGTTTCTTTTTGAAAATGAATCAAGGTGTGAGGTAAGTGTTTGTACTTTAGGGGTTAAACGTCAACATCGCGTTGCGTCGTTTTTTTGTTACATTGTGCTCTGGCTTTAAAACAAAGTTGGTGGAAAATCGAAAACTAATGTCGGTTTCCATTGGGACAGAAAAAGCTTTTTCTTTCAGATCCAGAGCAGTTTTTCTGCTCTCGAAATCAGCTGCCTGTCAAATTCCATGTTCCATTGGCCGCAAAAAAAGGACTTTTTTGGATTTAAGAACAACTGACTTTCAAAACATGCACTACCACAAATGCGAAGGAAGAAAAATCTCGTTTTATGTTCCATTGGGCACGAAAAATCTTAAATCTGAGAGCAAAATCCGAAAATCCCAATGGAAAACGACATAACACAAGTGAAATAGATATAAAACCCTCAGCAAAATTACGAATCAAATGAATTAAATATTATGAAGAAGTACCTACACTATTTTATAGAAAACAAGTTTGGCTCCAGTGAAAAAACCAAACAAAACCTATCACGATTTTTATTCCGCTGGCGCTGCAACAAGTATAAGTTTTAAAATTAATCTTCTCGGTTTATTCCGAGGTCTGCTTAAATTAAATCCATCACCTGAGGATAGTTCTGATGGACGATGGAGCATATAAAATGGATTGGGATGAAATGGGACTTTGTGTGCGATTTTCAAAAAAGGTTAGGTTAGGTTAGCGGGTAGGCGAGACAGGGGAACCTGCACCCGTCACACTAAGATCAATCCGTTGTGATGCCCTTGGGGTTCTAATGACCCCCATATTGTGGAAACCAATGAAACCATCTCGAGGATAATATAAATTTGTGTAAGTCTTTTATAGACTTCTCAGAGAGGTCTTCTAGGTCTTTGAAAAAGTGTCGTCCAGAATTCAGTATCTGATGTGACAGAGTGTCGGGCAGTGACAAAAAAAGTGTGGAGGGTCCTCATGCACATCCTCATAACCGCATCCTCTACACAGGTCATCAGTATTGATTCACATTTTTTGCTGTAATATTCTAGCATGTTGTGTCTTGTAATAATGCCTGCAAGAGAGGATAACGATTGTTTCCTCATTTGTAAATTTTTTTTTCTGTCTTCAGTTTGTTATAGATTAACCACTTTTTCCTGGTTATGACACAGGATTCGAGTTTACTCCATCTATTATTATTCGTCGCTGCCAGTGTTTTGTTCTCAATTTCCTGTTTGAGATTGCAGAAAACAGTTAATACCGTGGTAACGGCCTGGTTAAGATCAAGTAAAGGACCTTTTCTTGCCAGCTCATCAGCTTTTTCATACCTCTTGTCCGGGGACCCAGCAGATTCTAACAGCTGAGCGCCAAGAAACCTTAGCTCTTCGCGACAGCGACTTACAACTTTGATTTTATTTCAACGGCAGAGATTGGCTGTCAATGAAGAAAGTGATATCTGCATGAGGTATCGCCATCATTGCAACTTGTTTTGCAGCTGTTGTCACTGCCAGAACCTCAGCCTGGAACACGCTGCTGTAGTCAGGAAATTTAATTGAACTGGATAGACCAAGTATTTCAGAGTAGAAACCTGCTCCAACTCCAACATCCATCTTGGAACCATCTGTATAGATGTGTATAGTTGATTCGTCATACTTGTTGAGGAACTGAACATAACCCGTTTGGCTATGTTTCCAGCTCTTAGTCTCGCTTAGTCGAAGGGCGCTGTTTAGAGCAGATCGCTGTACGAGAAGGACTATGTTTGAGGCTTTATATAGAGGGTTTCGGTCGAACGATTTACAATGACGAAGCGCTTTGTACTCGAAGATTTAGATTTCATTCATATTGATGCGACTGATAGTGTTCCATATAGATAAGCAGTATGTATGATTGGAACTATGAACTACTTGTAGAAGAAGTTGCTCGTCGCCTCTTATTCGCATAAACGGCAGGACAATTATAAAGCATTGTTGGTATGTTGAAGCGTTATGGATTCGTATTGATTAAACTTAAAACATTCTGAGAACTTCGCTCCTAAATAGTTGACAAAATAATATTGTTAAAGGAATATTTGTCGTGTTGCCATGCATCGTAAACGTCAGATTTGTATATTTTATTACAAACTTGGTGCTGGCAGTTCCTAATGGATTCTTGAAAGATATCAATGCCGTTTTGGCGGAGTTCATTTTGATTCCCAAAGTTTGAGGACATGTTCCTGATTATACGTGGTGTTATTGTAGGACAAGACGAAGAAGTACATATATATCAGGTTCTTTAATTAGGAAACATTTTGTGAAAGTTAAACAAGGTAGGACCTAATAATAAATTTGAAGGTTCCTACTCATACGTAAAATTGAATCAAGTGCCTTTTCAATGACAATTCATCAGGTTTTGGGTGGTTTTAGACTTTTAACCCCAACAGTTAACAGAGAAAACTGAGTTGATTCGACTGGTGCAAGGGAAAATAAAGGGATTCGAGTCCAAAACCGAAGCCTTCGGTGCAAACTAAATCAAAAGCCTTTCCAATGTCAATTCATCAGGTTTCGGTGGTTTTAGACTTTTAACCCCAACAGTTAACAGAGAAAACTGAGTTGATTCGACTGGTGCAAGGGAAAATAAAGGGATTCGAGTCCAAAACCGAAGCCTTCGGTGCAAACTAAATCAAAAGCCTTTCCAATGTCAATTCATCAGGTTTCTGTGGTTTTAGACTTTTAACCCCAACAGTTAACAGAGAAAACTGAGTTGATTCGACTGGTGCAAGGGAAAATAAAGGGATTCGAGTCCAAAACCGAAGCCTTCGGTGCAAACTAAATCAAAAGCCTTTCCAATGTCAATTCATCAGGTTTCTGTGGTTTTAGACTTTTAACCCCAACAGTTAACAGAGAAAACTGAGTTGATTCGACTGGTGCAAGGGAAAATAAAGGGATTCGAGTCCAAAACCGAAGCCTTCGGTGCAAACTAAATCAAAAGCCTTTCCAATGTCAATTCATCAGGTTTCGGTGGTTTTAGACTTTTAACCCCAACAGTTAACAGAGAAAACTGAGTTGATTCGACTGGTGCAAGGGAAAATAAAGGGATTCGAGTCCAAAACCGAAGCCTTCGGTGCAAACTAAATCAAAAGCCTTTCCAATGTCAATTCATCAGGTTTCGGTGGTTTTAGACTTTTAACCCCAACAGTTAACAGAGAAAACTGAGTTGATTCGACTGGTGCAAGGGAAAATAAAGGGATTCGAGTCCAAAACCGAAGCCTTCGGTGCAAACTAAATCAAAAGCCTTTCCAATGTCAATTCATCAGGTTTCGGTGGTTTTAGACTTTTAACCCCAACAGTTAACAGAGAAAACTGAGTTGATTCGACTGGTGCAAGGGAAAATAAAGGGATTCGAGTCCAAAACCGAAGCCTTCGGTGCAAACTAAATCAAAAGCCTTTCCAATGTCAATTCATCAGGTTTCGGTGGTTTTAGACTTTTAACCCCAACAGTTAACAGAGAAAACTGAGTTGATTCGACTGGTGCAAGGGAAAATAAAGGGATTCGAGTCCAAAACCGAAGCCTTCGGTGCAAACTAAATCAAAAGCCTTTCCAATGTCAATTCATCAGGTTTCGGTGGTTTTAGACCAACAGTTAACAGAGAATAGAGTCTGTCTTCGCAAAGAGTACTAGTAAGATGAAAAAAAAAACAATTTGTGTTTATTTTATTGCAAACATTTTATTCTTAGTCCTTAGAGCTCTAATATACAATTGTCTCTTTTTATGTGATTAAATATTTATTTATTTATACCTTCCACAAATACAAATTTATGCTTCTTTTATTTTTTATTTTCTTCAAATATATAATATACATATATCATTTATCACTTAGGTTTTCATATCGGTTTTGTCTTTGTAATACATCTTATAAGTTGTTACAATTTTTCTTCGTCAACATTCATGTTCTTGCCTTAAATTCCGTATAAAAAAAAATTAATTTAATTTCAAATCATGAATCATAAAATTAAAGGTACACTCTTGTTTGCAGTTGTAATCATTTTTTTTTTATTAGGTATGTATTATTTTGTCTTAAGCTCTACATTTACATCGTGAAAAAAAAAAAAAAACACAAAAATGTACACAATGGTTTTAGAGTTCAAAATGAGAAATTAGGAATATTAACTACAATTGGCCAGAGCTAATTATAGTTTTAATTTAAAAGAAACAAAAAAATGAAAACCAGTTATTAGGGTCTGCTACACAAATTTCTTTGATAGAAACACAGGGAGGGCTGTAAATAAAATAAAAGCTGCTGTACACTACACACTATGAATAGTTATTTTTTGTTTTTGATTTTTTTTTGTTTATTCATTAACTGTTTTGTATACTCGTCATTTTATTGATCTCTTGTGTTTAAGAGTTTTGTGTGGTTTTTGTTTTGTTTTTTCTATAGTTTATAAATATTGTACAAATAGTTTGAAACAACAAATAAAATAAATATACAAGAAGATAGCTGAATAGTCTTAACTATTAAATTGTTACGATTTAATAAATAAGTGTTTTGTTTTTACTTTGTAGGTAACGAAACATGTGTGTGTTTTGTTTTAAATGATATGAATATGCGACCAAAATAAACGATTTTGGAGAGAGATTACGAGTAAGCAAACTAGCGGAGAAGGGATTAGCAAACGTTGTTTCCGTGTTGCGTTAATCAGATTGTATTCATCTAATTTTCTATATTACACTACAATAAATGGATTTTTATTTGTAAGAAAATATAAATGTATATTCGTTTTGTTAGTAGAACTTTTACCAGTTTAGTTTCAACAAAAGTTAACAACATTGTGGTCTGAAATGAAATTACCAGCAAAGTCGCCGGCATTAAAATTAGCGACGGTTTTTGCAGTTGCAGAGGCCCTAAGGTTGACATTTCACAAACAAACACAACACAAACCCAAGCTAGAGTCGGTATTTTCATCTTGTTTTTGTATAAATTTAGCTGGTTCGTAAAATTTCAACTGCAAAACTGGTATGGATAGAAGAACTCAGGTAGACCCTCTGTAAACAGCATCAACAAGAGCATCAGCGCAGTAGAGTACATTTCAAAATGAAGATCGAGTAGAGTTGCTTAAGTTGTGTCGGAGCTTTTTCCCCAAAAGATAGAAGTTGCCTAACTTGAGCAAATACAAAACTATTCAATGTGCTCCAACTGTTGGTGTGTATTTTATCTTACAAGTTCGAAGGACTATCTTCTCTACAGCAGATAGGTAATGACGATTCCGTTGGTAAAAACGGGAAGCTTTTGACGCGCAACTGAGCCATCTCAGTTACCAACAACCTGACAAATCTACTTCAAGAGCAACATTTCATGACGCTGTCTACATTGACTTACACTGAGCGTTTTAGATACGAGGGGTGTTGAGCCATCGTCATAAGAATTAAAGTAAAGTAAAAGTGCCTTACAACCAGAGTATATCCATTAATGGATATACTCTGCTTACAACACCTTTGCCGTTTTTGAAATAGGAGTAAGAAGATGAAAGAGTATTTATTCAGTTTTTACCCGACTGGACACAAAGAGGGTTATGTGTTTCGCGTGTATCCTATGTTCGTCCCAACGTGACGCCCTGTAGCCCAAACGGCTTGACCGATTTTGAAGAGTGAGCTGTCATTAGATTCGTATTCTTTCCCCGAGTGTCATAGGCTTAACAAAATAAAAAAAGTTAATTTAAAAAGACAAAAAAACCGACTGACTAAAGAAAAAAACTGGAAATATATGAACAAGGCACTATACATACCTAACTATTAGGCAGTCGGAGGGTACTCATATTTTTGTTTAGCTGTGTAGGTATAGTCTTCGATTGTCAGTTAGGTATAGTGTCTTTTTCATATTTTTGTCAGTTTTTTCTTTATTTAGTCGGGTGTTTTGGTTTCGTATATTAACTTTTTTTATTTTTTCAGTTTTTTTCATTACAGTCAGTCGGGTTTTTTTGTTTTTTATTAACATTTTTTAATTCAAACATTTTACGAAATGAAAAAATTCGATTCAATAAAACTAGCTGCGAGGCAACGCTATTCGTGATTTATTAAACATCCATCTCTACGTTTCTGGTAACTGTGTTCATGACATTGTTATGGCGTTTTCGTTTGAAGAAAAGAATTGCCCTTTCTATGAAGAGTAAATCTAGAAGTGCTCTTTCTATGTTTCCTATGTTTTATTGAAATGAAAAGTGCACTTCCAGGTCAATTCTTAACACAACAGAAGTGTTCGGGATATTTTTAAAGAATTGCCCTGAACTCACCAACAAAAACTTGAAAAATTTCAGATTAAAATATAATATGTTGTGTTGTTGGATGTGATTCGAAAATATACAATTATGCGTGCAAAATGTGAGTATAAATTGAAATATATTGATTTATCCTATTAAAACATTCATATTTACTGTTGAAAACAAAAAAAAAAGTAATTACAGAATACCTAATCTCACATATGGTGTCTACCACTCTTACAAAAGTGCCCCAACGAATTTCATTGAAAAGAGCAATTCTGGATTTCGGGGCAATTCTCTCGGATCTTCAATCAAAAACGCCATTAGTAAACTTCTTTTATCACCATTCACTTTCAGTGAGTGGGAACCAACAGAACATTGAATCAAACAGAAAATTCAGACACACAACAAAATACACCATTCTCTACCACTTTATCGCAATTGTGACTGTGCACTTTCGCGCATTCATCTACTGTACTTTGTTGAGATAGATGTTCAATAAAATAGGTGTCAAATCGCGTTACCCTCGACGAAGTTCGTGTTTGCTTGGTGCTGAATTAATGTCGTTTTCCACTGGACAGAAAAAACACTTTTTTGAGAGTCAGAGCAGTTTTGCGAATCTCGTTCTCGATATCAGGGCCCATGTTCTGTAATTATCACATCGATATATTTATCGCTAAAACGATATAAATTGAAAAACATGTTGCTATGTTTTCGATGCGAAAAATTATCGCATGAGTTACAGAACATGGGCCCTGAGCGAGCGACACTAACACCAAAACATTTGTCATTTGTCAAACTTTAAAGAGTGTTATTAACGTGTTTAGAAGGCAAATCTGTGAAAAATAGAGACAAATTTACATTTGGTCGCCGTAATGGATATTAACATAAGCATAAATTACAATTTACTCAGCGAAGAGAGAAAACCTGAGCAAAATCCGAAGATCCCAATGGAAAACGACAATAGTTATTTCACGGACGCGACGATTCACTCCCAGGTCTACTTGAGCAATCACTTCTCAAAATTGTGAAACTGAACTTGGTCAATTTAATAGTCAAGAGTTAAATAATTAGATATATCTTATTACATTTTTGTTATCCTTCAGTTATCCTAAGCAAAACGACATCGAAGCCAATCTGTTCCAACAAAGTCAATGTTGGTCCACACACGTTCAGTTGAATTTATTTAGGCCTCAAAATAGAATACGGAAAACAACAGAAACTGGTAAAAGTATTAATGGAGCTTGTTTTATGATCAGTTCGTCCGGTGGTTACAAAATTGGGCATGTTCTTTCTCTAAACGTTCGCCACTACATTTCTGAAATTTGCATTAAGCCGCTGTTTGTTAAAATCTTTCGCAAACGATTTCTATTAAATGTTGATCTGTACAACCTGCTCCAGAGCAAATGGGTCTATATATATACCAAAACAGAATTTTCGTTCATAGTTAATTTTTGTTGCAACGTTTAAAGGCTAAAAGGAAATAATTTAATGCATACATGTACTATTTCAAAAAAATATATTGTATATTTTCTTAGTGCCTTCATACCTTAAGAACTTATAATTATAACGCATTCACCTAATGCCCTGCTACACGTTTGCTTAATACACAACTATTCCTTTCAATTCAATTACATACAACAAATAAAAAAAAATGTACACGTTTTTGGGATTATTACTGAGCAGTTGCTGGTTGGGGTTCGACTTATTCTTTTGTTCTTTAATTGTGTAGCTCAACTATTTTCGAGAATCTATTGTTCAAACTTTTATGCCGCCTATTTCTACATGTATGTATGGATAAGTATTATATTAATGTCAAAGAGAGGGAAAAACAATTATTAAAATTAAATACAATGAATTTTATGTATGAGTGTCGGTTGAAACAAATAATACAAAAAAAAAATATAAAAAAAAAAAATACGCGAATAAACGATATAAAGGGCGGAACACTTCTTCTTTGTTTTATTACCATCAACCTTCCCGTTTAATGGACGAAGGTGTTTCAGCAAGTCCTTTCACTTTTAGCCGATCCGCTGTTTTGAGGAAGGCTGGTAGTTGTTCTTGTGATACATTCACTTCACCCGCGTACATAAATTCTAGAATCGCTTGAAGATGAATGTATGACACATCTTTTAAGATGATTATAGGATGTTTTGATGGATTTTCCTGCAATTAAAGTGATGTTAGTTGTGTTTTTAGTCAAATTATATTTGATTATATGGAGTTTACCTCTAAAAGCGCTTTAAAGTATGGACTACATGCCGATAGGACCATCTTGTGTGCTTTACATGTTTGTCCTTCACAGGCTAGTGTCACCTGAAAATGTAATTTTATTGCTTGGATTAGAAAAAAATATTGATGTCTATGTGGGCGTGGATATTGTAAAAGGACACTTCAAAATAATGCACATGCGTGTGTCTGCATTGCAGCTTGCAACGGTTTCAATGTCCTCTAAACAATAATTCGCCTTTAAGTTTTGTATGTCTCCATTACGAAGAGAAACAGGCTTAAGGGTAGCGGCTTAACCATATCAACGAGATATGACGGATGTCGTACAATACAGAGTCTACCATGTAATCTAAGTACTAGGTCTAGCCCGCCATCTGAGTCTAACGTTGAAGTCTCCAAACAAGTGTTTCAGTTTGAGCTGACAATGGCTTAGGGGATAGAGTTTGCAAGGCTGGAAGAAAATTAAAACACATTCAGGGTTAAGGCTAGTGAACTGCGATCTCGAAGCGGCCATCAATAGAAAAAATGACAACACGACTTATACATTTTTGCGAAAGAGCAGAACAGACCCCGAAGGTTTGTCATATAGGATGGCGACGAAGAATCTGAAGGGTAGTAGATACCCACAAATATTCTGCTCCACATTTCTTAGGACAATAGCAGATCACACATTTTCCCTTGTGCAGCATTCAAACAAAGACCAGTTTGGTCGGGAATGCGTTTAAAGGAGACCGTACTGGTCAAACACATATACGACACACAAGCCGAGTGGACGCAGGATGAAAAAATAGAAAGCTTCCCGGGGTTCAATTTATATTTCACATATTGTTAACCGAATGTTTTTCGAACGGTAGGCAATTAAACTTTTTTTTATCTCTGTAGTCCGTCCAAGGTTCGGTTTGTAAATGAAAATTAGTGTTGCGACTTTGACCAAAGAATGTACCAGATTTGCAAAGTTCAAAATTTATTTGTATGAATTGATTGTAAAAAGCAATTCACTGAAAATAGTTTTTTTTTTTTTAATTTTTCCTCATGCCTCAAGCATCGGAATTATACCTCAGTTGGCATCACTGGGTACACCTACGTTTTTACCGGGTTTACATCTGAATCCCAAAACGCAGTACTTCTTTATTACGGCTTCAAGCGTTCCAAAACTTAAACGGATTACTATGATGCAATGCATACTTTTCTAAAATGCATTGTAAATGCATCAACTGCGCAAACAAAAGCAAACAGAGCATCGTGAATGATTATGATGCAAATGACATTTGACATTTCAGTTTAAATCGCCAAATAGAATGGATTCATCGCCGGAGTCATAAGTTAATATAATGTAATAAATGTTTGATTCTATAACATTTGAATAATTTCTACACTTCGGTACATTCTCCGAGTAAACTGCTTCCTTCTTAAATAAAGAATATGCTTAAACGTGTTTTCATTGTACGAACCAACATTGTTTATTAAGCTGTTAAAAACGATGGTTGTTACTAATAGTTTGGACATTGTTGGTGTTTGAGACATTTTACGACAGTTTGCATCAAAGTCGTTCCAAAACGTCAAAAATTGCAAAGCATAACAAATGCAAAGCAGCGCGAAAGCATTCATAACCTGGCATCAGAAAAGCAGTGTGCATTCACAATGCGCATATTTTCGACGTTTTGGAATTCAGCCATTGATTGCCTTTCTGTCCCCTATATGCAAACGAAGAAGATGTTAAGTTCACAATGGTCCACTACAGTCGTTCAATCCTGGAAATGGGCACCTGGGTGGAAGCCTGCTCCTGAACAAACTCAAAAAGTGTTAACAGCAGATGAAAGTTTTGGAATAATAATATTTAGCCGTCTTCTGGGAGAGACTTGACGCCAAATGTTATTTCAAATAATTTTGCTCTGTTTTAACATTTCCAAAACCGGTGCTTACTAAAGTAACATACCGTTGGCAACAGAATCTACTCCCAAGTTAAAACCCAACATGGAAATAGTGATAAACGTGCCTATTAAAAAAAAATCTACATAAACAGCCCGCTGTCACAAGTTACTCTTATTCCCATTTTATTCACTCGAAGTTGAACACAACTCGTCGAGTTTTCCATATAAAAATCCCCAAGTTGTGTTCAACTTCGAGTAAATAAAATGGGCCTTAGTCATTTCACCCACACATGAGTTAGGTTAGCTGAGACCTACTTTGCACGCGACAATATTTAAATAATGCTTGGCACATCTTCTAAAGCCGACTGCGAAGTCCGTTTAAGTCCAGCTCAAAGTATCACATCCTAGAATGTCAAATCGATACATTTAACAAATATGTTACTACGCACACACTGTCGGAAATACAGCATATACAATTTCACGATTTCTCTTTTCTTCGAATACCTACCTACAGATATTTCTATCTAACCTATCAGTAAACTACTTTCACAACCACATCATCATTCTTAAGGTTTTCAGTTTTCATTCTAGGTCTAGCTAAGAGTAGCAACTCAGTTCCCGTTCCCAGATTACAATGACTCTCCAAATCAGTAACCGAGTAGGTTGGTGTCAAGGATTACGTTTGTTTATATCCGTAAACAAACCATGCCGCACTCGCATTACATTAAATTTATCTAGCACAGATCGACTGTATCTAACACTTTTCTTCACCCGCGGACGGATGTCTGTCTGCCACTGCTAGCGCTCTAAATGGGAAATAAAGATTTTGTTGTACTTCATTCATACTCACATCGGTAAAACTTTTCTCGTCTCGTAGGTGCCTGAAGGATGTAACCATGTTTGTCTGAAAATCGTTCCATTTCAAAAAGAACTGTTGATCGGCCATCATTAATCTTATAGTAATATCCTTTATTTCAGAGTCCTTGTTTTGTAATAGTTCCTTCGAAGTCCTTCTTGACAGTTTTCTAATCTTCTGTTGATTTTGTTCCACTTGACTTTTTGTTTTTAGTAGAAGCAGCAGCTAATTTGTTAATTTACTCCAAAGTATCGCACAAACAGACTATGGTGTCAAAGAAATCACCACAAAGTAAAATGTGATAAATAAAACCACCAGTAGGCAGCAAAAACAGCAACAAACAATGAATAGAAGTAGTGCCGCTCGTATATAGGTCAGTCTCTCTTCAGCGAGAAAGGGGACACACTAAATAATACTGTGGTACTTTTTTTGAATGTCCGATTTGTTGTTTTATTCCAAATTACTGCAACGAAAGTAGAACAAACAAATTAAATACAATAATTGAAGCAAAGCAATATTGAACAAAAAAAAAAAAAAAAAAAAAATCAAGGTGCATTCGAAAATAAACAACACAGAAGAAAGCAATCAAAAAATATACACAAAATTTCACAGAAGGAAGATAGAAAAGTAGGTACCAAGTGAAGTACTTTTGCCGAGATGCAGATGGGTCTTGCACGCATTCCACTACACTCACTCACTCTATCTCTCTCTTGCTATCTCCGCTCGCAGTCGAAACGCAATACATTCGCAACGAAAACAATGCACTCGGACTCGGTGTTTATACTCTATTCTCTTCTTCTAAATTAGTGTGAGTTGGGTTTTTTTTTGGCTTCGTGTAGCTCAACCTCTGTTACTGTTTCTTTTCTGTGTTGTGTTTTCTGTTTCTTCGGTTAATTACGTAGGATAAGCAGGAAAGCAGGAAAGCAGGACCCATACCGAAACAGAATTTCTTCTTTTCTTTCACCGACCTATCTTTCAATCTAGAACGCAAGAAAGAGTGGAGTACGTTTGCCACAGCAGACATCTCACTTACACAGCAGTAATTCAAGCAAAACACTTGAAGGGAAATTTTTGTTCCATACAAAAGAGTTAATTTAGAAATGTGCAAAAGAGGCTGAGGCAGACAGACAGAAAGAGATTACTGCTCTCGCAATTCTCAGCTAATAATGAGGAGAGCATGGAAAAGATAAATAAGAAAAAATAAAAATATCCACCATCAGTGCTGCCATCTCAAATTAAAAAGACTTCATCTTTGCACACGGACAATAATTGTGAATGGTAACATTCAAAAATCTCAAGTAAAGTAGATGGGTCTGGACTAGATCTAGGTACCCTGAACGCAAAAACTAAATCCGCGGTACTAATAAGCATTTTTAGTGTCCAGGCTAAATTTTTCGATCTCACAATGGCAAATTTTTCCATACAAAATTGCTTATTGTGACCTAGGAAATATTTAGTGTGGAGGTTAAAAATGATTATTAGTAAGGCCCAATGTATTCATTTTTATTGCGTTAAGCATCTGGTCCCGTCCCGTACGTTAATGGGTGTAGAAACACTTTTATTCACAAAAGTGAATTCGTTTTTAAAAACCTTCTTCTTTACACTACCGCTAAGCTAAATCTAAGCGAATCCATTTAGCCGAGTGGTACGCAGCTCGAGCCAACTGACACATTTGTTTCAGAATGTACTTCAACTATCTGTTAAAGTTAAATGGGTTGGCAAATTTTCTCAAGCTAAATTTTGACAGATTGTTGTGTGTTGTTGTTCCACCGCGTTTTTAAGTGATGGGAAAGTGAGCAGGTTTTTTTATTTAATGAGTGAGTACGAGGAGTACCTAGAATCTAAAATGGTAGAAATCAGAGAGAAGGCAAAGATTTCAATTTCAAAAGATTTCTGTTTCAAACAACAGCTGTTTTCTCTGATACTTATCCACATCGAACTCCATGTCAAAATGTTTAGCTAATGTTTGGAGAGAAAAGTTGAAATGCAGCTAAAATTGATTAGGTCGAGCAGGGTACCTACAAGCTGAAGTAAACAAATAATGATATAGATAGAATCGCTCAAATTTGACGTAACATGGTTCAAACTATCACACAGCATTAAAAAACAAATTTTTGACGGCTTGACAATGCCTTATTTGCAGATTCCAGTAAGTTGCATCTGCATGTAGCATTCGGCATCGCCAAGTTAAAACTCGATTTCGTATTACAAAGCCTCGTAACTTCTGGCAACACCCACGTATCCCATGTTTACGAGAAAAAGTTTCTAAAAGCGAATGTTTACACAAAGAAAAAAATCTGCACAACAAAATCGACTAAGCGGCGCACACACATTTCTATATTTGTTTCATGTAGGTACCAAAAACCAAACCATTGCCATGTCCAAAAGAATAAGAAAAGTGTTTTCAACATTTCATCACTCCACAAACGACGAGCTGATCCCACGAAGCAAAACGAATAATGCCATGACAAATTATAACTAAACCGAAACTAAAAGAAAGAGAAAGACGAGAACATAAAGGAAAAAAAAACGCAAAATTTCACTAGACGCTCGTTCGTTGGTCGGCGGAAGTCACTGCCTGGCTTGCTTGCAACACCACACACACACACAAATAACAAACACACGCGCAGAGGATTAGGAAGAGAATGGTTTGGGGGGAAATCGTAATAATTCTGCCCTTTCACTTTGCGGTTACGATTTTTTTTTTTTACTTTTTCGCCTTCTGAATTTCATTAATTTTTACTTCTTTATAAAACTTATTTTTATTAAAATCGAATTAAATGCAACTGGAACTCAATTTTAAAATAACACATAACAAAGAATGAAGCAGAAATGTGAGAAAGAAAATAATTTCTCGTAGGTAGGTCATGGTACTCTTACCCCCGAGTATTTCGTTTTCAATATCCAACACAAATCTGCATATAGATCAATTTCACACTCGATGAATTGTGTTTTAATTGTTTTGCTTATTATTATAAAACTCGCGAAATATAGTCACAATTAGTATTTTCAGTAATTGCTGGTAAATATCTGCCAGAATCTTAATAAAATGAATTGAAATGCTGCCGTCTGCGACCGTGTGCTTTAGTAACAAAAAAAACTCTCTCTGTGTTTCCTTGAAACTCTCGCCTTTTCTTGTTTTCTGTTCTGCTTTTGCTGGGAATGTGAATGTGAGTGAAAGGGAAAAATGAAAAAAAATGCATCATGCTACGAAACGAACAATGAATGAACCAACAGCAGTAATTTGTTCGGCTCACTCCATCCAACAGAAAGCGAACACACAGAAAGTGTGTGTATAGTTATGAAAAATGGCGGTGGGCTAGTGCTGCCAAAACTCATTTATAAATTAATCCGAAATGGGCGAGCTGCGCAAGTTTTTGTGGTATTATACCATTAATTTGTTTGAGGATAAAGGAATGCCATCTTGTAGTTTTAGCGCCAGGAAGTTTCTCTCAAGTTTAATTTACTTGGCGGTATTTAAAAGTAAGTAGGTACCTGCTCTCACGTTATAAATTTAGAACTCGGTAAGTAGTTGCGTTAACCTATCTTACTTATTATAATCTTACTAGAAACTAATAAGGCTTGTTAAACAATGGGCCTTACCAATAACCATTTCTAGTTTCGACTCTAATGCTGCATTTACATGGTCACACATTCCTATCACGCAAAATTAAAGGGATGCTAAATACTAAATAGCCGTGTGACCGAAAGGGACAGCATTACCTAACACGCAAAAAAACGTGACACGTATTTAGGTCGGTCATCTTGTTTACGTGATAGGAATTATAGGCAAGCTCTGCATGTTGATATTTCTATAGCGATGGATAGAAAGCTCCTAAAAAACAATATGGTTCCCGGAAGTGATGAACTGATTGATGAATTGTTGGTTAATTTACTGAAACTAACTACGACTTTCATTTCACATGTTTTAAATCAGAAATAGAAATGTTTTGCAATTGCAAAAATGCTGGTGGCCGGAACTTGTGTTTATTTCTCTTTTACTTATCAATAATTGTGGGTAGAACATCCATGACACTTTAGGCGTCTGATAAACGGATCTCTCTGTCCCGTCACATGCGCGTGCTTGATGCTGTAAATACAGTTTATTGGTGAGGATCAAAATGTCCTATTTCGGCGCTCAATGAAACGAGGGCATTGCCAATTAAAAATTGAATTTAAAGTAAGTAAAGTAAACATACATATATATTACAGTTACTAAACATAAAAAGAAATACATTAGTCTTTATTATCTTCTATTATTAATATAATAAATTCTGCAGAAAAACTGTTCCAAATATCACCGCCTTTAGGAAGATGAACAGGCTCGTTCGACTCGCGTTGTTATAGTACACAACTGTTGGTTTGAGATTCAGTGGTATTACCCGACCGGTACTCGCACTGTAGGTATGAGAGCTCTGTGTGATTTCGTTCAGTAAATCTTCTTCGACTTCTTCGTCGTACTGTAGATCAGATTCCGTTGAGTAGTTTGGCAACTCAACTATTCAAAACGAAAAAACGAAAAAACAAAATGATGTATGTGAACAAGTTAACATAAATTTCTCTGGCTTTTTACCTTCACCACCGGTTGCGAACCTCATAATTTTGCTGTTGTCACTCCAACCAAATCGATTTCTAGCTAAGACTGCAACTTCATACACACTAGCTGGTTGAAGTCCTCGTAGGTTGTAAGATGTGGTGTGAATAGGCCCTGTGGCAAAAACAAAAGGAAAATATAGGAAACAAACATTTTAAAATCAAGCAAATCACGCTAAAAATTATTCTCTCTGCGTTTTTAAGCACCTGCTAGCGTTTATACCTATCTATAAAACCTTTTCTATTATTTGTTGTTATTTTTTTTTATTAAAGAGAAATGTTATAAAAAAAAACATTGGTATTTGTTTCCCTGGCTAGAGTCTTAGCGGACGTCTAGCAGTCAAAGGGACGCGGCCAATGATCGCATAAGGAACACTGAAATAACTTTCATTGAAATGGCTGTCACTTCACGACTACTAAACTATGAATAAGTTGTATACAATTTCCATACCAAAACTGACATTCAATTGAAAACTCTATAATAGTTGCGGCTGCAACGAACGCAAGTTATAAATGCACAACCAATTTATCTGTCACCCATGGTTTGACAGGAGACACATTGCATTTCATTTCACGCCACGATTAACGCCTTAGCACTTTACTTCATAACAATTAGGTAATAAATTAATTTTAAATCTCGTTTTGCAACTCACCCTCCACTAGTTCCGATGGGATTGTCAGCTCCGTCCATTCAATGGCAAGTGCTCTGTTTTGTGGTGTCACATTTCCTATAAAAAAAAACCCACAAGATGAATTGAAAACAGTCGTAAACAAACCATCCATAGCGGATACTTAACATTTCAACTTACCCGATGGAATCTGTCGGAATTTCAACTTGAATTCCATGATCGGCGACTGGCTCTCGGTCTGCCATATCATATTGTGTGCTGTTGGGCTTTGCAGCCCGGGGTTAATTTTGAAAACACATGGCATTGGGCGGCCCGTCAAATCGATCGCCACCCCCTTGAAACCGATCTTGTTCTCTGCCCGACACTCGTACACCCCAAGATCAGAATCTTTGACCTTCTTGATGATCAGAATGTGCTTCGATTCGGTGTAGTAGTGCGCCAGCGAACGGTTCGACTCCAGTTCACTGTCATGACGCGATATTCTTGAATCTGTTAGCACTGGCACGCCATGATGGAACCAATGGACCGTGGCAGCTGGAGCTGCTTCTACCAGACATTCGAGATGGGCACGCATGTTGATTTTCGTGTGAACCACTGGATGGATGGCTTGCACTTCCGGGCTAACTGTACACAATGTATAGAAGAAAAACAAGAAAAATTCTCCACAATGACGCAAGCGATTCTCTTATGCTATACTTACAGAGAACATTCAAGAACACCCCGGCAACTGCAGGTTCACCTACACCGTTCGTTGCCAGACACTCTATAGGGCCGGACATGTCGCGAGATTTTACTTCGACCACATGGTTTTGTCGATTGCCAACGTGATAGTTGTCAAAGGAGACGCTATTGTGTCGCCAAGTGATGGCTGGCATGGGTACACCTTTCGCCTCGCACACCACTTCGAAGATAGATCCGACGGGCAATTCAAGAAATCCACTTGGCTCAGAGATCACCGAGGGCGAATACTGAACCTCGATTGCATGAATTTGCACGGCATGACCGGTATTGGCCATTATTTCGCAATAGTATTCACCCGTGTCTTCCGCTTGCACGTTAGACACTTGCAGACTTCCGTTCGACCATAGGTGAATGCGTTCCGGTGTCGGACTTTCTGGATGACGGGAGTCGACTAATGGTACATCGTCCCGATTCCATCGCACATAGCGATATGGAGCTGTGAAGAGTAAAAAAACAAAGCGAAATGAAATTACATATGTGGATAATGTGTAATGAGCGTAAAAACAAGAGGAAGTAAGGCAAAGTTGGTATCTAACCTACGGATCTACATTCAGCAACATCAAAGGTGTACCTACACCTAGCCTGCATTATTGGGGATATTTTAAAATGATAAGGGGAGATAAATGAGTTTTGCTTTGCGAGTAATGTTTTCTGGCTTTGCCCAGTGCCCACAGGTGAACCCAGAAATGAATCGCGGTAGTTCTTATTGTAATGTTGCAAATTATCTGGGCTATCACAGAATCCGTCGTATTCCGAATTTTGCTGCGAACCCCGAAAGAACTATCATAGAATCATAGAATTGTGTTTAATGTAATAATCCTGAAAAGTTAAAGTTTAGTCGGAGACAATTAAAAGAAGAACAACTCGGTGAAAAAGAATATGGAGAAGAATTTAGCGAAGATAGCGATATGATGAACTTGGTGATGTCAAGTTCCAAAAGTAAGTAATTCTTCAAAAACTAATTGTAAGGTATGGTTCTTATGTTCGACTAAACAACAATAATTTCAATAGTAGCCGTGTTTTTTTTGAGCTTCTATCTCAGCAAAGCAAAGTAAAGTAGGATTTTCAGCACGCAATTACAACTATTGCGAGTCTCGAAGTGTCAAGTCTATCGTAGTTGTTGTAATTTGCGTGCTGAAAATCCTACTTCACTTTGCTTTGCTGAATTCGAAGCTAAAAAAACTTGCCAAGTATTAAACAAATAGTCCTTCGAATAATGGCTGCATATTTATAATTGCTGTATAAATCAGAGACAAACAATACAATACTGAGACTGACACCCCCAACTCGCTATTCTCTTACCGCTGGCCCCCTCAATTTTATTTTCAAATTCGCCATTTTGTTTTTCATATCGATGTTATGTCAATTTACAAATACAATCTGTTTGACGTGCAAAAACATACAAAACAATGTAAAATAAATGCGACCAGCCTCTAATATATAAATACGTTCCCGAGCCAAACATTAACAATCTGGCAAACATAAAAAATTGAGCGATACTCTCTCAGAGACCTGAGAAAGTACCATCCATAAAGTACGAGCTTAGACTTTGAGCTACTTTGAGCCACTTTTATCTTTAACATTTTATCCATATCACAAATAAATATACCTATAACAAACCTTTTTGCAACACATGAAACGTTCTTGGAGAACATTCGACCACCACCGAATTTTTAACTTTCTCCATTACGTAGTAAGAGAAAGATATTGGTTTCGTACAAAATTTCGAACTCGAGATTTTAATCAATTCTGATATTACGATGATAGAGGAACTCAAAAAAGTGGGTCGCAAAATTCTGTCCGGTCTGTCCGTCCTTCCACGGGCCTAAACGGCTTCCCGGATTACGTTCAAACCTCGGATTTGGAGTTTTTGGGCTTACAGCTCGGGAGGTGTTTTTTTTTTTGCAAGGTAACCTCAATATTAATGGTACTTCCCATACAACATTTTCGTACCAGTTTGATTTGATCGAAAACGGCTCTAACGATTTCAACCAAAATTGATATTTAAGCTTAAGTAGGTGAGGTTACCAGGACTGCGTACCCAGTTTTTGGCTAAAAATTCGAACAACGGTACTTTTGAAATTTCGACATATCTCGAAAACGCTCTATACGATTGTAACAAAAAATAATTTCTAAGGTAATGTGGTCATTTATAAATTAAAAGCAAACTCAGTTTTTCTCTATATTATCGTACAAAGGATTTTTGGAAAAAGAAATTTTAATTTTTTTCAGTTTACCGGAAAACGGCAATAACGATTTTGACCAAAATGCAAACTTAGAGTCAAATGGATGTGTTCAAAACTATTGTGTCCTCAATTTTCGATTTGCTGAAGCCTCTGAAAGTCAGTCAGACTCGCACTAAACGAGAAAGTTTCGTGCGACCCAGTCGTGCACTTTATTTTCTTAGTTTCACAGATTTATTTTTTTTCTTTGCAATTGAATTTAAGACAGATTTGGAATTTGTTTCTTGTCAACTTTTTGCATTTGACATATTGATCAGTACTTGTACTTGCCCGTTGAAATTCTCTGAGCTGTTTCGAGCAAAGAGAGGAACTACTCGTTATTTTGCTAATTTTCCCCTTTTCTGTCATTTTTGAAGAGAACGTGTACCTCTAGACTTTGTACGATTGCGATCGATTTATATCGATTGCGTTGGATTTAAAGGATTTAAACCGCGTACGCGAATGAACCTATTTTAACCGAGTGCTATTGGAGTTATTAAATATTTTAATGAGACTACATAACTGAGATGTTTTACATATGTACTAGAAACATATTAGGACAAATATATTTGTGTATTTTCCGTTTTTGAATATAATTAACTTCGATTTCATGAGTAAATTTTTCTAAATATAACCGAGGAAAAATGACTCAAAATGTTTTTATTTTCCCTCGACCAATCGACATTGTTGATTTTTCATGTATATTTTAAGCAAAAGTAGACTTATTCCTAAAAAATAAATAATATAAACACGTAGGGAATAATTCAAAATTTAACGGATAAAATTATATGAACGCTGCCAACAACTTTGCTCACAGCGGAAGTATGGTTCATAGTTATTTTTTGAGAGTTGTTGGTGAGGCGGAATTTTTTAAGGACTCAGTATTGTCTCTTATATAAATGGTTTGTCAATGTTGGATACACTGAACGAAATTTTCTTCAACGGTCAGCAAAAACTCCTTTCATACCTTAGAAAATGCTGAAATGTCTACACTGGTCGTATGTGTAAAAAGACGCTTCTTCATTTTCAGAAAAACATCGCCCCCACTGATCATGTAATTCAAAAATGTTCTCCAAATTTGGTTTACTATCCGCATTCCGATGTCCGTATCCGTATCCGTACCTGTACCTTTCTGGAAATCAGTGTGATATTTTCAACACACATTTTCCCAAGGAGTGACAGTCTTCCATTTAAACAAATTTACATAAATGTAAACAGATTTCCCGCCTGTAATATTTTTCCTAGATGCCTTCAATATAACACAACGTCATCACCAAATGGCACGTCTCATCAGGGATTACTAGATATTAAAACAAATAACACTTAACAAATAATTTGTATAATGTTGTGTAGGTACGCATTAATGCGTGACCCGATGGAGAGTTACGGGTGTCTCTGAAACACACGCGTCTTTACTTTTCCAGCGTCCCAAAGGCCATAAATTGTTTTTATAGACACATCACATGCTGCGAAACGAATTTGTTACATTATTCAGATAACATCATCCCTGTCATCAGATCCGAAAATTGTCCAAGAAGTTAAACCGTCACAACGTGATTAATTCGTAAAAGGTAAGATCAACAGCAGCATCGGACTAGGTATAATTAATTCGAAACATTTCACTGGGGTTTGTCTTAGATTTTACCGGCTCAGACAGCGGATGTCGGCCATATTAAAATGGGAGTAGGAAATTAATTTGAATGTGCATTATATAGGTATAGGTGGTTCGTAAATGCGGGAGTGGGAAAATGCTTTAAGCGGCTAAGTGTTTACTAACTTTAGCCTCGCATGACCATTCATTTAATTTTTTCATCAGCGGGTGTGTTTTTTTTTTATTTAGACTCGGATAAGCATCATTAGAAGAGACCAATTTAATGCGATAAACTGTCAATGAAAATCTATTTCTGAGCCGGAGATTTGTTTGAAAGACGCTAGCAATTCAATCTCGCTATATAAAGGAGTTGACATTTCACCATTTGCGCTGAAGCCCTAGCACAGATTGTGAAAATTCAGTTACAGGGAAATTTTTAAGTCTAGTGCAAACTTATACACTTGATTGGAGGAAAGGAAAGAAAAAGAAACACTAACACTTTCAAAAATCATTCAGTGTAGAACTTTGACAGTCGACTGGGACCATTATATATTTGTAAATGGGTTAGGTACTCGCCATTAAACATTTTTCCTCTTCTGAAGTGGCACAACAGTTCGGGTTGAAACTGGGCATTGATGTCTTCAAACATCTGCTCATTAAATAATTGGTAAGAAATAGTGCAAAGGCTTACCTACGGTACATGCTGCATGTACTGAGTAAAGTGGAAGAAATGGACAGTATTTAATTTCCACTTTTATTTCCATTGTTTCATAATTTTAATCTTACAAAAACATGAACACTTTGAAATTTGAAGCAGTATTTGACATGATGTACCTAATCGCAGTGGCTTAGGTGGTCGCAGTGGCTTAGTGGTTAGTGTGTTGGACTACTAAGAGAGGGGTCCAGGTTCGAATCCCGCAAAAACCCAAATTCCAACTCAGGGTTTTTTCACTGCACCACCTCTCGCGAACGTCTGAAAAACATCCGAGAGTATAACTGTCATGAAAGAGCTTCTCAATCGGCCCGTTTGGAACCGGCATAAAATTGTAGATCCCTTCCATTCGTTCCAAAAATTAAAAACTCACACAAAACGAATGGTTGCGAGAAGCTAAGCCCTGGGTCCCTACAGACCTGTTGCGCCAACTATTATTATTATTATTTGACATGATGTGATAATTAGTAGGGTGTATTTGTATGCTGAAAGTATGTGCATATTTAAAGAAGAAAAAAGTAGGTACACGAACCTAATAACTTATTGTCATTTGTCGAACGTATATATTGTTGTGGTGGCTCAGTATATGAACCAACTTTACTACGGAAATCAGTTACTTGCCATGATAGCCAAGTTTGCTTGGACGATTAATCGTTTTTGTATATTGGCAGTATGTATGGTTTTTCCAGGATAATCTATAAGTAGTTGAGACGTTGAAGGCGAAGTTTCGGTGTCAAATAATATCACCAAGAGCCGATTTGTCTTTTCCCTGTTCAATGCCAATAAGTCATCAGTAACATTTGCCGACCTTAACGACAACATAGTTTCGGGTCCTTGTCTAGCTGGTGTACAAAAGGCTTCTTTCTAACTTCGAAATCAAAATCTAGACTATAATGCACGTCCTCACTCCTCACTCTGGAAGGCTATGCAATAACTCACTCCCACTTGGACACACGACAACGAAGTCGAAGTCTATTCAATTGTACTCTGTGCCAGAGAATGTCGAAGCCGAAGTCTGAGAATAGTCCAAATATCACCATATTTTCAGACAGTGAAGTAGGTTTTTAATTCATACAAATGAAACTCTATAGGCTCGCCTGACACTTTCTGAAGACTATTAAGCAGCATGCTTCCTACAAAGCCAATATCTATTCGGTTTAAGGATCAAATTAAAGTGACAAGATCGTTTGCCAATACACACCGTGATGGATCAGAAATAAAGATCTAGACCAGGGGACTCGGAAATCCTCTAAAGACGAAACAAAAAATTGTGCAATTAAGCATCTATTGTAAGGAATAATTGTAAGTCCCTCGCATTTGCTCCAAAATTAAATCCTACCTCAAGCGAACGATTGTGAGAAGGTACACCTATAGGATACTCGTACGCCAACTATTAATGCATTTAGTCTTTTTTGGATTTATTCTAGTCAGTGGAAAGACCTAAGGCGATAGTAAATAGCTACTTTTGTAATACCCAAGAATCCACATACGCTTAGGTTAATAAAATCACTAATAACCACTTTTGGTGTCAAGCTTTAAGATTAGTTTCTGTTTTAGTCATTTAAAATTTGCTACCGCTTTTAACAAATTGTCTAAGAGTAAAAGAGTAAAAGTAAAAGAAGTTATATTCATTGTTGTAAGGATCTGAATCCTTTAATTCTCATTTCACTTTAGCACACAACTGAAATGAAAATCCGATCTAAACGATATCTTGCACAAATAATACTTACTATTGTGATAGCATGGCAGCAACACTGTGTCATTTTCAAAAGTCTTCACAGTTGTCGGGACGCTTTTGAAGTTTTTATTATTATCCAGATCATTGTTGAAGTTCAATTCGGAGCGGCTGCCACTTAAAAGGCACACAATTCCAAGAATCACCAAACGGCAACTTATTTTGTACCCCATTTCGCACTGTTATTATTTTACACACTAATTTTGTACACACAAATTAATTTTAAACAGTAGGATTTAAAATTCCACCTATACGAGTATATCCAATGGGGCCACAACCTTATTAATTCGATTTTAATTAATTACAACCACTTTAAACAACAAGATCAACCGTCAAACGTTCGACACGCTAGATCTTCTTTACACTTGAGTTGTAATTCAATTGGTTAGCTGCCTTAGCGTGCGACACTGTAATCTTTTTTAGTACTAAAATCGTACAGACGAATGAAATGACGAGGAATGAAATGATATCAATGCGATGTGAAATGCGATCGTAACCGCGTAGTACGAGGGTTGAACACGAACTGAACGGTTACGCATCTATGACCGGGAATAAAATTCCATTTCAGCAGTCACGCAGTCAGATTCAGAATGATCTTGAATTTTTTTAGAATATCTTCTGTACTGTTGTAGATAAGTGACATACAGGATAGGTCGACCATCCATGTCGTAGACTCAACAGATTGGTTAAAAGAATATGTGGAAAAATGCATTGGTGTTTACGTTTAGATGGCTTTATTATTTATTGATTTTTGTTTATTGAAAATTTTGTTAAGTTTCTGCTACTAAAGAGTTGGACCAGAGACGTTGAGTTAAAAATGACTTGGTACCTGTTTTAATAGTTGTATAGTTATGGTTACAGTTGTAGTTAAGGCATAGTATGTAGCTGCAGCTGTAGTCATAGTTGGATTTTTAGCTGTAGTAATTATGTTTCGTAGTTGTAGTTGTGGTTGTAGTTGTAATTGTATTTGTAGTTGTAGTTGTAGTTCGAACTTATATTTCGTAGTTGTTGTTGGTGTCGTCAGGGTTACCTTCGAAAATTTTCGTGAGGCGTCCAAAAAGGTGTCCCTGGCTTTCAGAAAGGGTCCCGTATGAAATTCAAGAAAATATACAGTATCGAAACATAATCCCATGATTTTTATTCATTTTTATTGAATATTAAAAAAAAATTCAAGTACATTATGTTGGAGGCATATTATTTAGAGAATATTTAATAATGCTAAATCCATTTGATAAAAACTAGACCAAACAAATATTTCATTTGTAGGTATAGATTGTACATAGCTATATTTACCTCTTTCAACTAATAAAAATAGTACAAATTAACACAGCATTTAAATTATCTTTCTTCACAGTTTGGTATAAATCTAAAAAAAATCATCATTTTGAAAATGAGCCTCTGTATTTCCGGACTAAATCGGAGTTAGGAACCCACATTTCCAATTTCCGAAACTACTCTATGTTATCAATTTCAAATAAATGTTTCAACGTCTTTTCTTTAGCTTTAACTTCAAGTAACTTGTATTAATTTGTTACTTTTTCCGGGTCGGAAGTAAAACGACCAAACTCAGACGAAACAAGTAACGAATAATTAAAATCTTGTTGCGTATTTATAACGTTTATGATCTAAATACTTTAATGAGCACAACTTGTTATCGGTAATATATATTCTTTGCTTAATTTGGATCACATACAGTTTGATAGTGGCAGCAATGTCTTGTTGAGGTAAATTCTCTGAAGAAGGGTCTATAAGCGTCAAAAAGTGTCCTGTTTTTTCATAAAGGGGTCCGATTTGGACTATTTTGAAAAAGGCGGGTCCTGGGGTCCGAGTGTTGAAGAAAGGTTCAATCGGACCCCAAGGGGTCCAAACGGTAACCCTGGGTGTCGTTGTTGTTGTAGTTGTGGTTCGTATTTCGTAGTTATATTTCATAGTTGCTGTTGTTGTTGTTGTTGTTGGTGTAGTTTTAGTTGTCGTTGAAGTTGGAGTTGTAGTTGAAGTTGTATGTAGTTGTAGTTGTGGTTGCAGCTGTAGCTGTAGTTGTAGTTCGTAGTTTATGTTGTTTTTTTGTACTTGTAGTTGTAGTTGAAGTTGTAGGTTTAGTTGCGGTTTGTAGTTATGTTTCGTAGGTGTACTTGTAGGTGGCTTTCTGAAACCAATTAATCGCCATTCAGACAGTTTTGCTTATTATCAGTGCTTGGGTTTGGACATGTGCAAAGGAAATATTCGTGCTGTCTTAAGTCAGACATAGCACATTCTTTGGCCCTTATTGCTGTTGCTCACCTTGCCTTGAAAATGCAGATTATATTTAAAAGGCTAAAGTCTTCCAGGAGATATCTTCTTCCTCGTATACAAAGTCCAGTACTCTTGTTAGTCAGTGCGATATTGAGTCAAGCACTTTTTTTGGAAACTCCCGTTAAAAATCGGCATTTTCTCTAAAACTACTAAACATCTACCTACCTCTACGTACCAGATTATATCCCACACATTTTCTTTCTATTTCTTTTTTTTTCACCAGATTTTATGGAAAAATTATAAAAGCATTGTGACAGGGCACATCTATTATTTATGGGTTAAGCCATTTGAGTTAATACACTTACGCAGGGCGTACTCACAACACAGCAAAGTAAATAATTGTATACCAGCTTACAAATTAGTAGGAGCAAATCTTACCAACCTTGACAGTAAATGTATACCAGATACCTGTAAACCTCAATTTTAAGCTCATCTTGAGGGTGGTCATCGAAAATGATACGAGTACACGTTAGCTCAGATATCATTTTAGCTGCAGCTTACGCGCTTTTTTTTACGCGTTTCCAATTACGCAGAACCATCACAGGAAGACAAGATTATTGTACTTCTCTCATGGATTCTTTAGATGTCACGAACAAGAACACGAGTATCTACATCGTCTCGTGTATGTATTTGTTATGTACAAGATCACATAATTCGATTCTGATGACATAAATATTTGCAAAAAACTGGCCCAATCGTACAGTTCCGTTTGAACCCCTTCAACATAAAAGCCAAACACACACGCCAGTGCGTTGAGTAGATCAATTAATTAATTACACATTACAGAGCGAGGGAGCTTCTTGCCGATAGATTTAAGCAATTATTGTCAGTTGGTCGGTATATGAGCTAATTAACAATGATCTGATCGATTGATGGTCATCTGTTTCAGTTTCGCTTTCTGTGAGAAGATGTATACTGATATCGCGGTAAATACATTTTCGAATTAATTGATTAAGTGAATGATTGACTTATTTTGTTAACCAACCAATAAGTGCTTTTGTTTGGTTTTTTATGTTGCAATTGTGGAAAGTTGCGGAAACCTCATACCACAGAAAATATATTGGGCCAGTCAGATAAAGCGGTCACACTTGAAGAGTGAGTATACTTGCTACTTAAGGTATATAATATACAATTTTTGGCGCAACAGGTCCGTAGGGACCCTAGACCTAGCTTCTCACAACCATTCGTTTTGTGTGAGATTAAATTTTTGGAACGAATGGAAGTGATCTACAATTTTATGCCGATTCCAAACGGCCGATTGAGAAGCTCTTTCAAGACAGTTATACTTTCGGATGTTTGTCAGAGGTTCGCGAGAGGTGGCGCAGTGAAAAAACCCTGAATTGGAATTTGGTTTTTTTTTGCGGGATTCGAACCTGGACCCCTCGGTTAGTAGTCCAACACACTAACCACTAAGCCACTGCGCCTACTTAAGGTACCTACCAAAATATTCAACCCTGTTTTCGTTGATTAGTTTTGGAAAAGTAGATTCAACGACGAACTTTGGAAGCTGCACAGCGACATCGACTTAGTTAAAAGGCAGCGCATTGGGCGCCTAGATGGCTAGGACATGTAGAGCGAAGTGGACTTACATAGAGTCCACCCAGAGGGACGACGGAGTCAAGAAAGACCTCTCCTAAGGTGGCGCACACAAATATAGAATACGACTTCAATCAACTTGAAGTGCGCAACTTAAGGCAGCTAGCTTAGGAGGATAGTTAGCCCCGCATGTTGATTGATGCCCAGGCTCTCCCCGAACTGTAGCGCCACCTGAGTAAGTGAGTATAGCGGACATAAAAAAAGATCGATTAGAATATGTCGACTTTTACACGCATGGAGAAAAACACAAACAACATTAATGCAAGAAACAGATTAGCGGCACAGCTACATCAACAGCAACTTTGACAGCCAATCGTGCTTTTTACGAAGACTATGGTTTTTAAAGGGTTGGGATCCATCAACACATCAACAGAATTACGAAAAACGCCTTAAAACAACCCCAAAATTTGTTCTTGCAGCAAAAGTGGCGCTAAAACCCCTCGCAATATATTCGCTTTAAAATGTTCCAAAAGTGCAGAAAAACCCCAATAGGCGACATACTCCAATCAATGGCTCAAAAACAGCCCTAAAAATACCCCAAAATGCCAATAAAACTCCTCAAAATTAATCAAAAAAAGCACCAAGGGACAATGAAAACTTTTAGAATCTGTGGAAAAAATGTACTAAAGAACCGCTCCTAAAAATTCCTACCTGCGATACCAAATCCAAACTGCTAGGTTGGGAAGCTTTTCCAGAAGAGTTATGTCGTTTTCTATTGGTTTCACTGGTGAAATGTCAAAAATTAATCTAACGGCAGCTGTCAGCTGACTTGTATACAATTCATAAACTACACTTGTGTGAGTACTTCTTGAGTGGCTTCTGACTTCAAATCGAGAAGCGAAATTCTCTCCTCAGAATCACAAAAAGAGTATTTTTTGTGCCAATGAAACGGTTTCAGAAGTGATTTTTTCGATTCCGGATCCGGATTCTGCCGGACGTTTATTTTTGGCCAATGGAAAACGTCATTATGCTCTATGCTGATTGTTTGACTTTCTAGTGTCCAAGTGGATTAGATCTTATTTTGTATACATAATTGTGTTACAAAATTATTGGAATAGGCTTTCTCAAGCAAAGTAAAGAATGATAAGAGTTCCTGTACTGAAAAATTCTTGATTTTTGGTCAGAACACCAGGTTTCAATCCAAAAAGAGCATTTTTAACCTTTGTAAGGCCTTGTATATCACTGCGTTGTATCTCTGAAATTACTCAACTTACCTGAAATAGTCTCGACAATTCTCTAGTGTGAATCAATGGTGTGTACACGCACTTATGGTCCTGCAATTGTAAATATGAACATGTTTCCACTATTACAAAAGCACAACATTGACAGATCGCAGAACTTTTTTCCGATTGTGTAAATATCACTGACGTATGGGAGTAATTGCATGGAATTCTAGAAAATCGCATCTCCTATTGTGTTGGTTTGTGAGATATTTACGATTCTCTTATGGTATTCGATTGGAGACTTTTCATGTTCGTTTGGTACAAAAAAAGGGAGCTTTTTCAGATTTTAAAGCACATTTTGCAAATCTGTTCAAGTTACAAGTTCGTTTGAGTTTGACAAATTGTGGAGTTCGTTTAGGTTTTCGTGAATCTTTTCTCTTGCAAAGAAAGGCATTTCATCTGGTGAATCTATTTTTTAAATTACATATTTACCTATTTATAAATATTTATAAATCAATCGGGACGCAAATTTCCAATGTTTTAATATAAAATTTAACCAGTGAATGGAAAAAGTGTCATATGCTACACATAGGGGGAAAGCGGGAGACTTGATCATATGGGAGACTTGAGCCACTCTCAATAATTTGCTCAAATTCCATCGAAATCCAACAAGTGTAAGTGTATGCGATGCAGACAGTGACGAGCTAATTGCACACAAAAAGAATTCTAAATCATCAGCTGTCTCTGGTTGGTGGAAGAGAAAAAGTGTTTTGCAGTGCCAAAAGTAAAAAAAAATGTTTTTTCTTTTTTCTCTATAAAATTGATCTGTAAAGCGTTTAATAAATCAATTTGATGTTACCTAACAATATTGATATTCTACATTGTAAATATTAGTATGATACCATTCTAGTTTGTATATAACAAAAATTATGAATATAAATTTGTTAAAAAATGCGAACGGGAGACTTGAGACAGTTTCTAAAGGGAGAGTTGATCAGTGGCTCAAATCTCCATTTGCTCTGATGAAATGTTATGTAAGTGTTTTAAGGCCTTGTATTTAATTTTAATAATAAAAAAAAAATAATTTAGTTAAAAAACTCAAAGAAATAAACCTTGTAATAGGTTATTTAAGTTATTGATTTATTTTCGTTATGTTTCTGAAGTTTAGTTTTTGTTTACCTTTTTTTACTTTGTATATGCTAAGAAACTGAAGTACCTAAACCACTTAAACAATAAAAATAAATTTTAGTCACATTGGAAGTGGATAAATTATTCGTTTTATTGTATTTCTCGTAGGATTTGAGTATGTTCAACTCTCCCCGAAGGGGTGTTCAAGTCTCCCGGTGGTGCGGGAGACTTGAGCCGAAAATCTGTTTTCAAACATTTGGCATTTGCCAAAAATTTGTTGCGTTTATTATAAGTTGAAGATACCGTTCTTAAAATAGATAAATGTAGCTATAAAAAATCCATTTAACAGGTGGCTGTGATTGATAAACAAATTTTTATTAACGATCTAACAAAAAGTGGCTCAAGTCTCCCGCTTTCCCCCTACCTATTCGAATCGCATGAATATCAACATAAAAAAGAGCAAGTGACGTTTTTTTCAATGACAATACGGACACTGAGAGCCCCAACTCGCAATCGTCTTGCCGCTGATCCCCTAATTTTTTTTTTTCAAGTTCGCCATTTTGTTTTCCTATCTGTGTTTAGATTTCGCGTGACATGCAAAAACATATGTAAAATGTAAAATAAATGCTGCCAACCGTGGAGGAATGTAATAGAGTTTTAACATAATTGAATGCTATTGGAGCTATTAACGATTTATAAAAATAATATAATGTGTTTTGTTAATAAAACTACCTAAATGTGATGTTTTATATACTAGAAACATATTAGGACAAACATGTTTGTTTATTTTCCGCTTTTGAATATTCTTAAGTTCGATTTCATGAGTAAATTTTTCTTAAATAACTGAAGAAAAATTGCACAAAATGTTTTTATGCTCCCTCAACCCAAATTCATTGTTGATAATTCATAAATATTTTAAGCAAATTTACACTTATGCCTTAGAAAAAATACTTCCTAAAAACACTACTATAATATATACTAATTTAAAATTGAACGGATAAAATTTTATGAACGTAGACATAAAATTTTGCCGACAGCGAAGTCTCATGCAAGGTGCGAGTGTGTTGATGGCGGAATTTTTGAAGTTACGTGACATTTGTCAATACGAATTTCTATGTAACAATACTAACGAACTAAGCATTTGCCACCCCATAAAAATATAGTTTGTAGGCAAGTAACGGGAAATCGGCTGAAATTGGTGGTCTCAGTACTGTCTCTGTTTTTTTTTTTTCGATTAGACACACGAAATCTGAAATCTGAAGAATCCCAATCGAATACCACATAAGTACGCCTTCAGAATACGTCCAACGTCTTGTGGTCTTCATAATTAAATACCAAATATCACTGAGATCCTATCTACACATATTTTTCCTTTTTCTTGTTAACTTCATTGAATAATTTTTTTTTTTTCAAAAAGACATTCCAAAGTGCTTCTTTGAAGTTTGTGGTCTACCTCGCTTCATTTTTCATATAGTTACATTGTAATTAGTGGCCACCGAGAACTGACTCCAAGCCGAAACCTAAGCCTTTGCATATAGTCAAAAATCAAAGTCCAATCCATTACACATAATTAGCTAAGTGATTAATCAAACAACAAAGCATTGATTACCCTCATCACGTTCAATATGTCAAATTAATCCCAGACTTCGGCTGACAGTAGGGTGGTCGCAGTCTCGCAGTGCGCACAGTCCCATGTCAGGAGTCACCAGAGGTACATACCGAATACTAGAAGCCGAAGCTGGCAATGAAAACAAATCGTTTTAATCGAATTATCTCGACCGTTATCCAGTAATACCGTCAGCATTTCTCGATCGTCTATCCAAGATAATATTCTCAAGTGCTGTGTCTATGTTTACACTGGTCCAATCCACATATTTTATGTAAAAAAAAAAAAAAAAAACTGTGAGGGGGGAAATAAACGACTTAATAGATAGTGAAAAGAAATTCATCCAAATAATAGCATCACTGGTTGTGGGGTGGGGATGAATGGGCCCAAGCCGGACGAAACAACAATTCAAGTCGTCTCTCGTCAATGGAATGACAATGGAAGACCCGCGACGTACTTTTGCCGGACAACACGGATTGAATCGTTAATAGCCAACAAATGGCGATTGGCCGAACGTATGTTTCTTGCATATTCAAATATTTGACTTTTTTTTTACTTTAAGAGCAGTAGCAGTCCATTGTGAACTGGAAATGTTCTTGTGTACCTACACTTTCTGTTTCAAAAATAAAAAAAAAAAACTCGCGCCAGCTTATTTAACCTCTTCAGACCGTGGGTACACATATGTGTACCTTGCTTAAAACATTTCTTTGTCACACTACATCCATCTGTTGGCGATTAGCTGCAGTGTAGTAGCAAGTGGATATAATTCTATTGCCGAATGATTTTTTAGATGGCGCTACGGGTTCAGTAACTTTCATTATTTGAATTTTTTAGTTGACCAATTTCTTTGGTTTTCAGGTTTCCGCAGAGTGAAAAAGTAATTATTCAGGTAAATATGTTAAAATGTTGTTTCAAAGTATTATTTCTTTGTAGTAATGTGCTACTGAGTTGAATTTTAGTTTGCAATCTTGAAAGTATATCTTTTCAAGTTTTTTCTCACAAATCTCAACGAAATACTTTGGAGTTACACATATGTGTAATTCAGGACTATATACTAGTTCAATTTATTTTACCATAAATTTTCTTGGAAATGCAGGTTTTCTGGATGCAAATTTCGCTGCCGTACCATCTGCACAAAGTGCCAGCTTTATTTGTGCATTTGAAAAAACACCTTTTTTGAGCTGTATCAAGTTTTATTAAAGCTAACTTAGGGTGTTTTATGCCATGATAGACCTGAGGTGCACATATGTGCACCACGAATTTGTCCATGAAGTTAGTAAAAATAATTTTTTTTTTAAATGCAAATCTCTTATTCGATCCCATAAAAAATTAGAAATCCACTAAAATCTATCATTTCGCTTGTTTTAGTCGTCTGGGTCTGAAGAGGTTAAGGAACACCACTCGTGTGAACACTTTTCCCAGTTTCAATGTCGGGCACAAAACAAATACGAATCGCATTGTTGGACAATCAACTGTTTGCGTTGCGACCCGATGTGCTTAACGCGGTTTCAGTTCCTAATTTGTGATCGTTTGAAAGAGAATAGCGCAGTAGGATGCTTTGTGGCACCCTTATGATCTGTTGCATCAATTTGGGGGAACAACAATGCACTCTTGGGTAAGGGTGAAGTGATAGTTTCATTTATGTCGTTTGTGAGCTCAGAGATTTTAATTTTCAATTTTCAGCGGTTTAATACAGATTTAGAACTGCATACCCAGGTATAGGTAGGTACTGCACACAATGAGGTGACAGTTAGGCATGAATGATTGCTTGCTTCGGGGAGTTGTGGCACATTATGA
Organism: Cheilosia vernalis; assembly: GCA_949126925.1. Taxonomy (NCBI): domain Eukaryota; kingdom Metazoa; phylum Arthropoda; class Insecta; order Diptera; family Syrphidae; genus Cheilosia; species Cheilosia vernalis. The sequence goes on from OX421362.1 coordinate 15,384,505, forward strand.
CTGACAGATTATGTGTGAAGAATACCAGTCCAGAAATGGTAATTGATATGCAATCCAATATGTTCACGTTCAGTTAGCTTTGAAGTAAGTAATCAAGGTTATTCAACCGTGGCGCAAAATATGTTTATTGTCCCGCAACTGTTAGTATAGAACTAAGTTGCTTCGCTCTTTTAAACTTTGACATATTGCTTTCATTGCGTGAGCAGCTTGAATTGCAAATCTGCAAAGCAAATACCAACAGAAGGCAGAATATTGAAAGTTGTTCAGTTACGTCAGCTAGAAAGTTTCGAATTGACATTTGAATGGTTTGACAATAATCTGTCAACCCAACTAGCCTTTCTGTCGAAATTTTAAGTACGGGAACGAAGATAGACCGAATTCTGTCAAATGTATATAAAATGTTCCGATGCATTCGTCAAATTGACAAATTTCCTTTGACAGCTCACATTATAATCCTTCACATAGGTAGCAGTGTCAAAGTCATTAATCATATTTAACCTCATTCTTTCAGGTTTGCTTCTCATGTCAAATTTATTCATTTCATAATTTTTTTTTGTTAAAACTCCAATTCATCACTCATATATTTTTCTGCTAAAGGCTGACCAACTCCAACACTAGCAACAGTGATAACAAAACGTTTTAAAAACATAATTATAGGCCAAAGGCTTCAACTTGTTATGAAGACAAATTAATATGAGTAGGAGTTGATTAAAATGCGTTATTAATGTCCATCTCAATTAAACATCACTTTTCATCTTCAGCAAGCTTACATATGATTTCAAAAAAGACACATATTTAACACAATATGCACCATTGCACCCACTGAAAACAATCTTCTGTCATAATTTCCTGCATCGAGTCAAGTGTTTTCGTTAATGTGTTGTGCATGCATCATAGTTGCGGTATTCTTGTCCGTCGTCATTGCTCAATCATTGTATTCTGGCAATTAATGAAATAAAGCCCTTTGAAGTGGATTCATAAACTATTGTTTACTTATAAATTTGTGCCTGTCCATTGAACATTGAAGCTATGCCGAATGGGCGGGGCACAAAATTTGTTGTAATAGGGATAATGATGATAGGAATGCAAGAGTAAATGCAACCTTCGCTGACAGTCTGGCTGGAAGTTGGGTAGAACTGGATTGAGGTAAGAGGAAACAGTGAGCATGAGCAGTTTACACAAAAGTCGATATAATACTTCATATTACTTTGTCGTTTGACATTGTGTCACACGTTTTCCATGACGTATTCTTCAACAATAAAAAATAACTGTCGGATGGTCGCAGTTTAAGAGAAAACCGTTTGATTGGTGTAAAAACAAGCTACTGAAAGCATGATAGGAAACACATAAACGTAAGCATCTTATTGGACCGCAGCAAGGTACCTACGTATTCAACTGTCAAAACAATAATATTAACTACCTCATCATTTGAAGATTGGAGCTGAGAACATAATATGATTGGTTATTATTTATTTATGCAGTAAATTATAAGGTTATTATTTTGAAATATCTTTTTAAAATCGCCAGGACACGTTCTCAAATTCCGAAAAAAAAAACAAAAATTTAAATTGGTTGCCAATTGTTGTTTTCGATTAACAAAATAAAATAAATACCAATGTATGTTTGATGAACATTTATGGGTTTTCGCAGTGGCTAATTTGGGCAATATGAGCTCTTACTTGTTCGACTCTCAACGAACAAGTAGCCGAAATCAAAATATACCGAACTATCCGAGAGCAGACTGCTTTGAACGAATGGCACTTTTTCCGAAAATATTTATGTCAATGCGAAGGAATATATAATAAATATAATTTGACTCTTATTTTCTCACACACAAATCAAAAAAAAAAACAATCCATTTTTTAAGTATCAAACTCATAATTCCGTATAAGAGATGCAAATCCGCATGCAAAACACAGACTAGTAACATTCGAAGCGAAATTCTCGTATGCGGATTTCGAGATTTGGAAATTTCAGTTTTTCGCATCGCATCGGAGATTTTGACTGATAAACGAATCGTGAGAATTTTTGAGAATTGGGGTCCAGTTTCAGCTTAGTGGTGGCCCCATTCCAAGAATAACAATAATCCGTTTTTATTTTAGAATATAATTTTTATTTTACATCTTGTTTTTAGCTTTTTGTTTTTATTTTAGTTTTAGTTAATGTATAATATCTTTGTTAATTTTGTGTTTTTTTAGGTAACTGTTTTTATTTTACATAAATAATTGTATAATAATAAAATTTGTAATTTATTTTATTTTTTTTTTTTTTTTCTGTAAATACTAATATAATAGATTTTTGTTTTTGTTTCATCTTTGTCAATCAAATTCTTTTTTTTTATAATTTATTTTATATTACATAATATGTAGATACGATAATTTGTTTCCTTATTGAAATTTTGTAATGCATTTCATAAACCTACTACCCTTCTATTTTAATTATCTAATAAACTTTACTTTCATTTCTCTACAAATAGTCTTAATTTGTTCTGTATTTCTTTACTTATCCTAAGTACAATAATGATTTTATAAAATGAAATAAAATACATTATTTCAAGGGTTGATTTTTTTACAAAAAGAAAAACATGCTATATTTTGGGTCGTTGTATAAAATTAAAATGATTAGACAATAATATGTTTAATACGAAAAAAGAGTACAAACAAAACAACACACAACTTGTTAGAAATTTAATTTTCTAATGTATGTAGATACTTATAAATAAATATTTTCTCTTTGTTTTTAAACTATTTATTTACTACTATTTAATCAGTTCAGCATTGGAAAATTTTATTGTGAATAGATTTATTGGTGTTATTCTTGTATAGGCGAATTTATGTTACATAATAGATTTTTACGGGACCGAGTGTGACCTTATTATGAATTACATTTTTGATGAACGATCATTTTAGTTATGGAAGAGTACGTTCAGAAGATTTATATATATAAAAAGAAGATTATACTGGCCAATAATGTGCACGGTTGGTCTGTTAAAACTATGTTTCAGTTACGTTTCATTAATAGCGCGTTACAGATTGTTGTTGTGAAATTGTTTTCCATCGTAATCATTAGAGTTTTATCAACTGCACGATAAATCAGTAATACCAAGTTCTGGTCGAAGCCGAAGAAGTCGCCTTGGGTGCATAATTTTGGCGTGTTTCTTTGGGCTTCGATCTCAGCAAAGCAAAGTAGAGTAGGATTTTCTGCACGTAATTACAACAACTACTGTCAGAGTCCTCAAAGTGTCAAGTAGAGCGTAGTTGTTGCACTTGCGTGCTGAAAACCCTACTTTACTTTGTTTTGCTGAGATCGAAGCTCTAAAAAACACGGTTATAGTCGAAATGTCAACAATAGCCGAGTTTTTTTGAGCTTCGATCTCAGCAAAGCAAAGTAAAGTAGGCTTTTCAGCACGCTAATTACAACAACTATTGCGAGTCCCGAAGTGTCAATTGGAATGTATTTATTGTAATTGCGTGCTGAAAATCCTACTTTGCTTTGCTTTGCTGAGATCGAAGCTCAAAAAAACTCGGCTAATGTCGGTTAACCCCTACTAAACGTCAACTACAAAAACTGTTCAGGTGAGCAATCTAGGCCAATAAAAACTCAAACACATCAAGTCGGCCAAACTAGAGTTTTTAACGTCCCCAATGTTTATGGCTCACCCCTAGCCCTACTTATCTTGACTAGCGTGCTTCTTTGATATCTAAAATTTTAAAATATGTCCTCTCGCTTACTCATAAAATTCATAAAACTTTTCAAAAGGTTGCTGCAAGTCTGAATTTCTAAATTCATATAAAGAAATCGATTTCCCCACACAGATTCCACACAGTTCAAGTTCTTGAAATGTAATTCGTTTGCGGGTGTATAGGGACTTACGTGTTTTTCCTTTGAATTTGAAGTCAAAAGAATGACGGCCCTAATCGCTTAACATTCTTTGTTGTTTTACCTTAACACGGATGGAGTGTGTTGTGTAGTTTCTGTTTGTTTTTCTCTGACGTTTAAGGGTAGATAATCCGTCGTGTCCATCTGTCATTTAAATACATTGTTGCAATGGACACGACGGATTATCTACCTTAAACGTCAGATGCTACAATTTATGGAAGGTGTAAATAACTCGTCGTCTGTGCGCAGGTGTACGCACTACGTAAGACTATTTGGATGTTAGCCGAATCAGGTTTAATAAGCGCCATACTTTGTATGAATTTATTTTACATTGTAATTCATTATAAGGTTCATGACAGACTTTTTAATAATTTACATGGGCAGTTGACTAAAAAATTTTGCATAAATAATTGCAATCTATTCAACTTTCTGGGTAACATGACGCCATCTCTTCTCTTGTATTATCTACTTTACTTTCATAATTTTCATCTTTAACATTCATTCCTGTTCTATTTCTTAACAAATCCTATCCAAATTACACTGGGCTCATAACAAGACTGCTCGCCAAATTAATTGTCTTCCAAGTGTGCCCCCAAACAATCCACTTTCAATGTTTTGCTATTATTAGTGGAATAAAACATAATCTTAAAACCTATTCTGTTCTATTAATATTTTTTAAGAGTTTGGCGAAAGTTTTAAGAAACAATTTTGACGGAAGGAATATAGTAAGGTAGTTTTGTATATATAGAGATAAATTTCTACTGTGTGTTTTCTTGTATTAAAATTATTTACATTTTGTATTTGCATTTATAATCCTTACAAAACAATGGTTGTTACTATATTACATGATCAATTTATTTGTTATATTATGTGTGCTGTACTATGTTTTATGGAAATGTTTTCATTTCAAAACAAACTAATAGTCACTGTTAAAAACCATGAAGAAATTTAACATTGTTTAATTAAAGGGCAGTGTGTTTGTATTCGAGTAAAGTAAATAAGGTTCTTAACCTTGCGTTTTTTTTCAATAAAAATTGTTTGTTTTTCGGGTAAACATAGGTACATAAAAATAAAATTGGGATTCGCTAAATGGCAAAGCAAAATGGAGTTGCATTCGATCTTGTTTTTACGCACTGTCAAAATAAATCGATGCGACGTTTTTTTAAAGTAAAATGTTTATATCTGATATATATAAGGTCTGTTCCCTTACTTTCTGGTTAATTTTGGCAATATGTCACATTTCTCTCATTCTCAATATACGATGCGTTTGTTTTGGATAAATTTTAAATTTGGACAGCACGGCTATGGCGCCAAATCCATAGAATCCGTCGGTTCATTGCGACAACGTATTCAAATGACAGATGAATGGAATACACGACAGCTTTATGGAAGGTGATCCATAAGCAACTCATATGTCGACGAACTATATAAGCGTAAATATATTTTTGTATGGATATGGATATTGTAGTGTTTCTTCCGTCAAATATGTTAATGTTGAAGTCGACGTAAGGCTAGGAGCGCACATGCGATTTCAATCGCACGACTGCTTAGTCGCAAAAAATGTAACACACACATTTCAATGTGAATGCGCGCACTCAACATCTACTAATTGCAGCGTTTATTATCCCGCGATTTGCTCCATTTTTAGAGCGACGCGATTGTCGCCAAAATAAATAACCCATATCAACTTCAAGCAATATACACACACTTGCGATTTAAATCGTTGCGATTAAAAAATCGTTGTCGCAACAAGAAGTGGGTATGCACGCACTTGCGATTTTCTATCGCATCATAATTTAGTCGCAAAATATGAGACCCATTGTTTTATACATGAATGCACACATATGCAACTAAATAACCGCAGCGATTAAAAAAACGTAGCAAGATCCATTTTCAGAAACGATTTTTTTGACGTAGCGATTATTTGGTCGCATATGTGTGTATTGACATTAAAAGCGGTATGTTCTATTTTTTGCGACTAAATAATTGTGCGACAGAAGACCACAAGTGCGTGCATGATAATTTTTTTTTGCGACTACGATTTTTCTATCGGTGCGACAAGAAATCGCATGTGCGCTCCTAGCCTAATGCACACGACGGATTGTGTGTTTTGCGCTGTTGATTTAAATCCTGATTCCGGTACCTACTGCAGTTAAGAGCGAGACAAGTGACTGAGAATCATTAGTGGAGTTACCGAAAACGCATCTGTGATTCATATCAAAAGTGTACTTTTAATTTTTACAGTGCACACAAAGGAAAGTAGGTGATAGAAAATAAAATGTAAGGCGCCCCTCGCCTCGTATTTATGGTTCGTACGGCCCTGTGTACACTTCAGATCAATTTGTTGTAGTTTACGAATAACTGTTAATTTGTTCGTGCAATGTTTGCTTGGGGTTCGATAGGATGTATACGAATGTGATTGAGTAAATACACTTTTCATGCCAAGCCTAAAACCGCGTTTTCCTCGAAAACTCGTCGATGCAATGGTGCATTCACACCGCCCACCAACTCGTTTTCGTTTGACGTTTCAATCAGTTGTGAGAAACTAGTCGTTAAACTTCGGTGCAAACTTTTGTGGTTAAAAATTTCGATCGCATTAATTAACGAACAAAATGAATTTAGTGCATTTCAAAATAACATTAGCCTATGAAAATGATTTAAAGTTGTGAGTTGTGACATTTGTTCGGCCAGCCATTGCGTTTGTTCCAACAACCCAACGATTGGAAGTCGTTTTCGTGGAAAACGAGTGCAAACGACTCGTTTTGAAAACTGAAATGGGTATGTATGGGAAACTTCTGTTTTCAATGAAGTTTTCGTGTGTTTTGGCGAAAACCCGGTTTTGGGCTTGGTGTGAAAAGCATTTTAGATTTGCTTGATGGGTAACAACTAGCAGCAATTTTCTTGTAAATTACCGGATAAAATCAGTAGGTGCACGGAAGCTAACGACCTGGCGGGCTCTTACACTCGCACCAGACGAATGGTTTTGAGAGGCTAAGCCTATGGTCCTTACGGACCTATTGCTCCAGCTAATTATTTATTTATCACCAACAACTAATGATTGGAAATTTTTAATGGAATTTGTCGACCTAATGCGGCGCAGATGTGAACATTTTTTAATGTGGTTTCTTATGGCTTCTATGAGAGAACAGCACTGGTAAAAATTCAGAGTGGAGTTGCGATGTGCGTAGTTTCAGATGTCAGCAATGCTCTAGGTCTAGGCACGAATAAAGCAACTTTTTTGGTAGGTATTTGGTTTGGTTAAGTTGATTTCATAACATATAATAAAAGAAAATTGGTAAGTATAAAAAAATGGAAATAATCGAAGGGCCTGTAGTCAGTATTTGTAGTTGAAATTTTCCGGGATCTTTCTCAGTATTCTAATTTGAGAGTCTGGGATCAGTATAATTTAAGTCAAACTAAGGAAACAGGGACTCCAATCGCCCACATTTCACTGACAATAATGCTGGAGCAAGCAGAAAGTAATTGAGACATCATACTCCGTTAAAACAACTACAAAGGAGTACTGTGTACACTGTACAACCGACAACAAAGGACGTTACCGAGCGTTTAGAATATTTCTTTAATTTCACACAGCGTGTTTCGCAAACCTTAAATGCAACTAAACACTCCTATTCCCCGCCATTGTCCAACAAACAAATAAAATCGGTCCAATTTGTACACGGAAAGTAAAAATAAAAATTGTTGCAGCCCGTGTAGGTACATGCGAGTATACAATAAATGTTACTGTAATATATTTCAATTAAAAATTGTCAAATAAAAAATTATTACACAGAAGATAAAATAGTAAACATTGCCTAAAGTACGTACAAAATAAACACGTTTCGAGTAGCATATATACGATTATGTATAAACTATGTTCAAATGGAAACTAATGTGCGATTAATTGCTAATAAATCATGTTAAAACAATAAACTAAAATAAAACAATTTCTAAATCCAAATAAATGTAGTCAAACTTATAAAATATGATTGTAAAAAAGGTATATATTCGCTCGATTAATTCGATTTTTTTTTTGTTGGTGTTTTTTTCTTTTTGTTTTATCAGTTTTTCTCTTGTTTTGTTATCCGAAATGTAGTACACTATGTTCATTTAAATTTATGGATATTTGTATCGTTTTGGTTGTATTTTCGTCAAACAGTTTTGGTAGCTACTTGACTTTCTTACTTTTAATCTATTTTACAAATTTCGAATTATTTCTACGAGTTTTGTTTATATTGTTCTAAATGTATACATATATATATATATATATATATGTGTGTGTGTGTATATGAAAACAAAAAGGGAAAACAAATAATATTAAAATTATTCTCGATTAGATGCTGGTTCTCAAACCTGTTCTCAAAGAGGACTTGTGTCTGAATCACGATCCTGTATTGCTGTGATCGATTGTTGTAAGGCATTTGGTGTAAGCCATTCCCTATAAAATAAAGAAAATTATTTCAATTCAAGATATGAAACTGTATTTATTTGTAGGAATTTATTTGGGGACGTCGAAGAGGAATTAGAGCAGTTAAGTGGGGAAGATAAGTGATGCGTTTATGGGGACATCAGATTCTCAGTGTGTGTTGACGGTTTGAAGTTGGGGGAGACGTTCAAAAATGTCCGGCTTAGTTGGAACTAGCGTTTGAAAAGCCGGTCAATATTTGGGGTTAAGAAAAATGAAAACGTTCGTTAGATACTCGAGAAGACAACGAGTTTTGAAGGTGGATTGTTGCTCGACTACTTCTATGACTTCGTGGAATAGGAAATCCAAAGACGAGGCGCATCTCTGGTCGTAAATTTAAGTAGGCTAAGCTCGTCGGACGTTGGTTATTCTTCCCCTGCCATTATGCTGCACATACAAAATTGTTCAGTCAGCATATGCATCTCTAGCACCTCGTACTCTTTCAGTCTGTTCAGGATAGAGGTTCAGAATGAATCCAAACTAACGACTTAAACACATTCAGTCGGCTATCTCTCACGATTCTGGCCAGCGAAATAGTCACAATTAAACGTCACTGGCCATATTTTTTCATGCAGCGGTTGCAGAATTTCTGTCAAACGTTGGGTGACATAAGTCGTTTACCCATTCAAAATGCCTTCAATGTGGAGACTTTTCGAGAAATATAAACAAAAACTTGACCTATAAGAAATTGGTAAGCCAGCGGCACTCACCTCGGTAAACATCTCTGTAAAAATGGCACACAGGAGCTAAAATGCGCTAAGCGATTGACCCAACTTGGAATTTCTTGGCCGCAAAGAATCTGCAAGAAAACAAAACACGATTAACGCCCAACGTCGCACTGCAGTCCACCGCTTTACCTGTGTTAGTGAGCTGGAAAAATGATTGCAATTGTTGTTCATCAAGTGATAGCGATCGCCGCGGAACTGGTTACCCAACTCTTCGACTATCCGCCGCACTTCCTCGTAGGTAAAATCAGTGCATCCAATTTGTATACTCTGTCTGAACTGGAATTGTTCGCCCAGTTCGTCGTGATCCCGTGGCGTGATCTCAAACACTCCAGTAAAAGGAAACGGATGCCCGCCGTAGGCGAACTCTGTGCCAAATATCTCTACGCCCGAATGGAACACACCCAGTCCAATGGATGTGGTGTATTCATTTATCCAGTACTGCAAAAAAAAAAAAAACAATATTTTTAACTTGTTTTGCGTATATTAATGAACCTTACCATATCGTAGACATTCAGAATGACGGGCTCTCGATTGCCCATATTTGCCGGCAGCAGTTCGTCACTCCCGCTGTCCTTGGGCACCCCAAGACAACTGGGAAATGGCAAATTGCAAGGAAGACCGTTGGAAAACATCACCACACACCGCACACACAAATCAATGCAGCAAACGAGCAAAATAAAAGGTTTTTTGATAAATATTTGTGTAACAGCAAGCGACTAGCTTTAGACGCCGATAGAGATTCTTCGGTGTTTGATAGTTTTATCGTCGGGCAAGTCCCGGCAGTGGAATCAAACCAGAATGGATATGTGCTACTTGACGATAATGATGACACTCTTGGAATTCGGGGAGAAATATCGAACTAAGGAGGGAGACTGAGACAAGAATTGACACCACTTATAACAGTAACAACTGAATAAAAACGCAATGCAGTAGACGAAGACGAAAACGAGGACGACGAAACAGGAACGTGTTCCGGAAGGATGAAATACTGATGTGTGTACGGTTTACTGATAGTAACTCGGTGTGCGTGGAGTAAATAAAAAAATAAAACAACTCAAAGGCGACTAGGGAAAGATTTTCTTGCGGTGAAATAAACAAAGCTCCATATTCATTACTTCAGCTAGTGGTAGGCTAGACGACAGCAAATTGTGCACACTCTGGTCGGTCCTTGTTCTTTGGGTATTCTTTGAAGATGGCGAGTTTTGCTTCAGTACAATGGGCAATTACCAACAAAAATCCCCTTGAAGTTTGGAAACCGTCTGCTTAAAATGATAAGGTTGGGCCGTATACCGATTTTGGATGAAGAAATTTTAAAAAATTATTGTTTACAACATTTTATTGAATATTTTCCGTGAGGTAATGACAGCTGGCAGAGAAAACTTTTTGATTTTTTTTATTGACAATTGAAATTTCATTGGAAGAACAAATGCTGCCAATATTGAAAAGCGATATTTTTCCAAATCAAATTACTTTTTCAGTGGAATGATTAACGAGGGATATGTTTTAGATTGTACTAGTTGTTGTGTAGTTTTGGGCAGTTTTGGGGTTTTGGGCTTTTCATACCGAAAAAATCCGAAAACGTACCTAGGTATTTACATGTTTAAAATAATTTACAACATTAAGCACACTTTTTCGAAGACAGAGAGATCCCAAATCAGACGCCTAAAATGGTGTCATGGATGTTCTACCCGTTCTACTCATAATTAAAGATAAATGTAGATCGGAAATGCAAACAAGCTCTGGCGACCAACTTATCAGCAATCACTTAAAAACGTTTTACATTAGGTCTGTTGAACTTCGATCTGAGCAAAGCAAAGTAAAGTAAAGTAGGATTTTCAAAAAACACGCCTATCCACTCTAAAAAAACACGCCTTTTTTCACGTACTTTTGCTTGTTGGATCTTGGGTAAGGCGCTAGTTATAGCCATACGTAAAAAATTTTCTTTTGCTTTTTTAGAGCACTAAATCCTAATGGTTGTACTCAATCTTGATCTTAAAATGTTGCTCATGAATAATAAAGTTACAGCCGTATTAATAATAGTCGCGTAACTACGTGTTAGGCCTAACTACTGGCAAACACATTAGTTAAACTCAAATTCCTATTAATAAACATTTTTAGAAGATAACTAACGCTTCGTAACTTTCATATAACTAACTAACGGCAGAAGGTCTGTTAGCGAGTGAGTAAATCATAAAAAATTCGTTCCCGTCAAAATAACAAATAAATTAAATTTAAATTTTGAAAATTGTGGAACAAAATGGCTGACCGGTTTTCAGTGTTTGTAAATAGTGTTAATATTTGGTGAATATGTTAGGGGAGGATTCGGTTTCCATCGCCCCAACTCGAAAAGTGTACCAAAAAAGAAAAAAAAAAACCCAATTTACAAATAAAATATTCAAAAATAAATAAAAATTTTCTGTTGTTTTGCTTTATTTTCTGTTGTTTTTTTTTTTTTTCATTTGTCACAACTGAAATTCACTAGCCAGCCGTGATCAAAGATAATGGAATACAGAGATATATATCTTTCCAGTGGAAGGGCGTCTGCCTACAAGCTGTTTTCCAGAAAAATTCATGAAGTCACACACACCTGCTTATTTCCATTATAGTATATGTGAGTTCATGAATTGGACTTTAGTACAAGAATTCAGTATTCTCTACTGTACATTTCAATTTTTTTCTTAGTTTAATTAAAACCTTCACAAAAACCAAACAAATTCAAATCGAAACACAAAACAATTAAACACCGCGATAAACATAAAAGCAAGATGATTCGCGGTCGGCCATTAGCAACATGCTTTTTTGTTGGTCACACGTATTCACAGACGGGGGTTGAAATTACAAAAACAACAATGTAAACAAATGGGTTTTGGGGGGATAGACGTACGAAAGATAACCATCTCTTTTATTCATTAATCTCTGGCCGTGATGATAGCCAATATGTAATAGTTTTCAGCTGTTTTCAGTACAATTTGGTTAGGTGATGCCAGCTATTTTAGAGAAAACATATCAGTTAGTTATTATATGAGTTATTTTCTTTTATTAATAAGAATATTTAACTCATATGTTATTTATTTAACTAGGTGCTAGGTAATATACGAGTTAGAGATTAGTTACGGGTTTTTTATTAATACGGCTGTTAGTTTATTAAACAAAAATAAACAAATAATCTTCAAATTTTCTAGAAAAATAATTTATACATTTCTCCGTACGAAAACCTTTTTCCGATCCACTTCTCAGTCAATTCCACAACAAAAACCCAGATCATTCTGAAGTATATTATTTCTTCTTCTAGTGTTCCATATCTATCAGGATATTTTTTTCTGATGGAATCCAATCAGTGGTGGTTGATTTGTTGTATTTGTTTTCATAGGGAAACATTTTTCTAGTAGAATTTCCGCTATGACCGCCTAAACGAAAAAAAAAAATATTTTCATACTGTTCCCACTTTTTCTGTTGCATTTTACGTATGGCTATAACTAGGGCCTTAGTCAGACCGCTATTTAGTGCTGGGCATCCCTTTCATCTTTCATGTTAGGATTGTGTGATGTCAATGCAGCAATAAGTTAGCTTTTCGGGTTACCGAATTGTCATCAGCTATTCAAACCTGCGTCAAACAATCTAGGAATTTCTATATTTTCAATACTTATTTTTTATTTTCAGTGTAAGAGCGCCCTTAGAAAACAAACCCGACCACTACCAACGTATACATTCAAAAAGATGCAAATTAAAATAATTTCCCACCTGCCACTTTCCAAATGACTTATAAAATGTTCCCTGTTTCTGAGGTGTGTGTGAAAAAATAGGCGGTCGCAATAAGTTTTCTTCGTCACCTCGCACACAAAATCACATTTTTGCAAAAAAAGCAAGGACTTTGTGAAAAATAATTCTATTAAAAACTAATCCTTCAGTCGTAAGCAATAATTAGCGTTATCACAGAAAATGGGCAAACGCCGCAACCAGCCACTAATCGATTCAGACTCGAGTAGCAGTGGTTCCGAGTCGGATCTAGAATCGGTATGTATTCAAGAGCTTACCCCAGAAAGATTTTGCAGGCCTAGGATTTGCTGGAAAACTCTTCTTTGCGATTATTGAGTTACATAATTTGCCACAAAAGCAATTAATTAATTTTGCGAAAAAATCGTTTTAAACAACAACAGCGAGGACATCCGAGACGACGACACATTTTTGACATTTCTTGTTACAAATGGCTGCCACCATAACACAGCCCAGGCGGAGATTATTTATGAATCGATGTTCAAAACGAAAGAAAATGCTTTCTAATTTTAGATGTATTTTTTTGAAAGTGGTTATAGCTTTGCAGATACAAGGGTAGCGTGTGCATTAATAAAAATGCTGTATAATTCCAACTACGGCTAGAATTGTAACTGGGAACTTTTCACGTCAAAAGATTTAGGACTTTCAGGGTGTATTTACGGCTTGATTTATAGGATAGTGGTGCATCTGCTCGGTGATACATTTTGCGTTGTTGTAATGATTGGGACGAGTCGGAATATCGATTTGGTATTTATCCAAGCAGACGTCTCAATTGAAACTCTTGAACGATTGACGACTATTTGTTAAGCAAAATCTGCCAGTTGCTTTACGTCACGATAATCCCAGAAAAGACTTGCCATTTAAGTGAGTCTTTCTTTACTAACTTGGTAGTGTGTCTTTTTACAAGGAGAAAAATCTACAAGAAGTACTACCTACTTTGAGGCTGCTTATTCGTAGATCTTTTCTCCAATCCTTACGCAAGCTATCATCAGTATTTGTGCCACCGTCACGTATGTTTAGCCGAATGAAATATGTTTTGTTTAAATTGCAGGATCTGCTTTCACTTGCCAAAAAACGTAAGAAGCCCGACGCAGACAATGAAAAGCCGAGCAAACCCAATGACTCATCAGACTCGGACTCAGACTGGGCAGGAGGTAAAAATAACCCATCAACAGCACAAAAGAAGAAGCGAACAAAGAAAATGAGTAAAAGCTCCGATTCGGATTCGGATAATGAAGATTCTGATAAAGAGGACAATATTGACGGTTCGGGCTCTGGCTCCGGCTCGGGGTCGGAGAGCGAGGGTGAGAAACCGGTTGATAATGTAAATAGCATAAAGGTAGCCGATGCGTTGCCAACAAAACTCGATAATGGTGTTCAATCGGAACACGAAGAAGGAGAGGTATCCGATAGTGAAGATGATCAAAGCGATGGATCTACGTCCTCGACATCATCGACATCGTCCTCGTCCAGTTCCGATTCAGAGTTTGATGACGGTTATGATGAGAATCTAATGGGCAACGAAGAGGATCGTTCACGACTGAATGGGCTCTCTGAGAAGGAACGTGAGACTGAGATCTTCAAGCGCATCGAACGCCGAGATATGATGCGAACACGTTGGGAAATCGAACGCAAACTGAAGCTGGCTCGGCGCAGTGAGAAAGCAGCGATTGACAAAATCAAGAAGGACAAGAAACAGAAAAAACAGAAAAAGCAGAAAAAGAAGAAGGCAAAGGAGCTACCAGTTGAGAAGCCCAAGTCGATAAGTCCATCTCCACCGCCTCCGCAGCCAGTGGTGGCAGCGGCGCCGATCGTTCCGAAGGTATTGCCACCAAAAGCCAGCCCACCGCAAGCAACAGCAGCAACGGTAGCTGCAGTGATGTCTAGCCCTGAAAAGAGGAGCGACGATGAAGCAATGATGTCCTCGACTGACTACTTTGATCCAAAGGAGCGCTCCAAGGAGCGCAAGAAGAACGTCGAAATGAACAAAACCGATGATAAGAGGAGCAATGCAATGGCATTGTTAAAAGCCAAGCGTGAAGGCAAAGCGAAAAGGGGTAAGGTTTTTGCTACTTGTCACAAGTGTTCCCTTACTAACTTGATTTAAATTTACAGAGGAGGAAGAAGCCAAACGGCAGGCCGAAAAGGAACGCGAAGAAGAGAAGGAGGAGTTGGAAAGCGTATCCGGAGGAAAGTCCACAGTGAAACTAAAGGCATCGGACATCTACTCCGATGATTCGGGGAGCAGTGACTCCGAAGAAGAAGAGAAGCCATCGGAAAAGCGCTCAGCTAGCAGCAGCAAATCGTCAAGTTCCTCGGAGGACGAGGATAAAACGGAAAAGAAGCCAATGTTCGTTTCGACCAGGGAAGAACTCAACAAAATGCGGTTATCGCGGTATAAAATGGAGCGTTTCATCAACTTGCCAATATTTGAGAAGACCGTTATGAACTGCTTTGTACGCATCAGTATTGGCAATAATGGTTCAAAACCAGTGTACCGGGTGGCGGAGGTTGTCGGCGTTGTAGAAACTGCAAAGATCTACCAGTTGGGTACGACGCGCACAAATCGCGGTCTTAAACTTAAACATGGCACACAGGAGAGGGTGTTTCGGCTGGAGTTTATCTCCAATCAGGAATTCACCGACAGCGAGTTCAGCAAATGGCGTGAGATTTGTTCTACGCAAAACGTTCAAATGCCAACATTGGATATGATGGAAAAGAAATCGCGCGACGTCAAGGAAGCGTTCAACTATGTCTTCAAAGAAGAGGATGTCACCAAGCTGGTCGAAGAGAAAAATCGCTTTAGGGGGAACAGGCCAACGAACTATGCCATGAAGAAGACATGTCTGATGAAGGAGCGCGATGCTGCTCTGCTGCGAGGCGAATACGAACTGGCTGCCGATTTGGGAACACAAATCGATGAGCTGGAGAGTCGAGCTTCGGAACTTGACAAGAAACGCTCGAGTAGTATCAGTTTGATTTCTTATATAAACGACAGGAATAGAAAGCGTAACGTGGAGGAGGCGGAAAAGGCCATCATGGAAGAAGTGCGAGCCAACAAGGGCTTGAAAATTTCAGATCCATTCACGAGGCGAACCACACAACCGCGAATGGGCTTCAAGGCGACTGATAAGAAAGATGAAGAGATGTTGCCTATGAAGCCGGCACCACCACCGCCCGGCAAGAAGCGACCCGAGGACGCGAAGAAGGCACAGTCCAGCGAGCACAGCTTATATTCCTTGCATGACTTTGATATTGATCTGGATGTTGCTTTGCCTGGTGAGTTACACTTTCTATTTAAACAGAATCCACCAGCGACCCAACCAGCATTGAACTTTTACTTGATGTTGGTCTCTGTTGGTTGGTCTTTTGTAACCGAGTTCTGGTAAACAATGCGTTTGAGCACTTGATGTTACCATCAACTTTGCTGAGTTGGTCTCTCCCAGATTAAACAAATTTGACCCCGAAAGTGTTTTATTCCAGAAGCACTTTGGAACTGTCGTTTCTCTTTGCTCTACATAAGTAATTCGACTCTAAAAACACATAATTATCTTGCATACACCGGAAAGCTAGTTTTAACGTCGGAGTTAGCATATTGCTTATTATATTTCTTTGCCATTGTATTTCTCGTTTGCGTGACCACGTCTTGGCTAATTTAGCCTCGATGCGGAGTGTCAGACGACGGTCACTACCGTGCCGAAAGTTCAAAACTACTTCCCTATGTCTGCTGCGCATGACAAATCGATACACAGATATACGTACGTTGGTCTGATTGATTGTCAACAGAACGTGGTGCCAAAAGTGGATAGAATATTGACCGTACAATTGCCGTATATATCCACAGAGTTTTCATGTTTGATCTCCACTTTCTGCCAAAGATTTGCTTACCTGTATTGAAAGTGGTTGATGCTTTCTCATTTCGAAATTAATAGTTCATTCTGAAGTCGGTTAGATATGTAATGTTTCCATGCAATGCAAAACAAGTGTCATACGGAGTTTATTTTATATCAATTAATTAACTATCGAAATACTCAGTCACAATAAATTGTGTGTTTTAACAAAATGCTTAATAAATTTTCTATTTTCAGTTAATTCTGTGACGGTCGTCCCCAAGCCCATTCCTAAAGTTAACGAAACCGCGCCGAAGCGTTCACTCAACTTGGAAGACTACAAAAAGAAGCGCGGTCTTATTTAGTTACACTCACCCACTTAATAAGTTATAGCGTAGCCTATTTTAAAAAAAGAAAAAGGAAAACTTTAAATTAAACAATAAGAAACTCAACTTACTGTTAAGAACATTCAAATCACACTAAGCTGCTGCTTAATGACCTAAACAGAATTAGTAACGTATTACCGTTACAACATTTGTTACAAAAGCAATCACATTTTTTGCCCCCAAAATGTAAACAAAATATACATAGCTGCATATGTATGTATACTCTAGAGTTATTATGTTTATGTACGTTTCACTTAAAATAGAAACAAAATGTATTCCATATCCGAATATATTGTCAATATTTAAGTGTGCGACAAATATCCGAAGAAGCGACGAAAAAAGGTAGCACATCGTACAACTGACGTACGTGATACTGTTTTTTTTATTTATATAAACACAATGTTTTTTTTTAATAAATAATTTGTAATAGTAATTTATTTTTAAAAGAAATTTAAATATAAAGGAAAAAGAAGAAGAAAACAAACAAATTTAGACAATGAAAGTGGTCAATTCGGACAGTAGTTATTGTTTTTTTTTTTTGTTTGCGAATGCAGTTTCCAATCAGAGTAAAAAAAAAAAAAAAAAAACATTTCAAATTCTTTTTGTTAAACAGAAAGAAATGTCAACGAAACGAAATACGGTTCAGTAAGTTTTAAGTTGTTGATTTTCAGAACATGCATACGAAAAGTGTGTAGTTAGTGACATTATGATTTTATTAATTGTTCGAAGGGGTTTTTATGTTACCCTATACGGTTGTTGGCGGAGGAGTATTCCAATCGTTTCTAAGATCTTGTTCGTTTGTAGACTCGCTCGAAACGTCTAAAGTTTTCCATTTAGTTGTTAAGAATACAAAATATAAAATACAAATTAAAAACCTATACTGTTTTTATTATTAGAAAATGCAATATTACCAACAGCGTAGGTATGCGGTATTGTTTTTAAAGATTTCCAAAATTAAAAAAATGCGTTGGTGACACTTCGTCAACTTGTCTTCAGACAGCGTACTAAATCACGGTGGCAGCCGACGCAGTCGTGATGCAACTTTCAGAAATAAAGAACCATTGTAACTTATACGATACAATAATCCATACAAAGTTCGTAGTCATTCTTAAAAACGGTTCAAACGCACCCAAAAATACATCAAGAAACGCATCAAAAAAGTAACGAAAACAATTAAGAGAATTACTGCAAATTGTTTTATTTTGGTTTATTATAGTGAATAGAACACAAACAAGGACCTAATGGGATTAAAGAAATGTTGGCTGAAAGGGAAATAGTAGGTCTGTTCCTTTACTTTTAAATCTTACGAATGTTTACTAATTCTCGCGAATTTTTACTCATTGCCATTCCCTAACTCGAAAAATTCGTAAAAGAGAACATCGTCGAGAGAGCAAGATAGTTGTACTGAAAATCTTACGAATTTTTACTCAACAAATTTCTTGGTGTAAGAATTGGAAAGGATGTCAGTCAGCTTACAATATGACAGCCGATTTGAAATTTGTTGCCCTATTTGGCATAAATGCATGCTTTTGTTTTTATTTTTTTGCGTATAAAAATGGTATCAAGAGGCGGGAAAATGAAATTGGATGCTCTCCTCAAGATTCTTTTCGAAAGTGGCAACGAAATTCTTCCTCGCTCTAGCAAGGAATTGTCTCCACCATGTAATTCTTAATGCAGTGTTGCTTTTTTCTCTTTTCAAATGCTTGTGTTCAATCAGTCAGATTTTTCCACATACTCGGATTCATCAAGAAGAAGTTCGATTAAATTAAGATCACTTTCATCTTCATCGTTAGGTACTTAGATGAGGTTGGTTGGTTAATTGGTTTAGGTGGCTGTATTTGCCGACGAGGAAAAAACAAGTAGCGCATTGAGCGCCGTTTTGAAACCACAACTAACGGAACCTGATATGAAAAGGAGGTGAAGGAAGTTAAAATAGCTCAAAACCAGCTTGTGGAGTTGAGAAATTTGATAATCCTGTGGAAATAGATGCCTTGGATGGCCGAAAGGTCATCAAAAAATGGATGACCCAGTGCACTGCGTATGGTTTTGGCTAGGGCCGGACACTCACAAAAAAGATGGAACACTGTTTCACTCTTATTTGTGTCATCACAGCTACGGCAGTGGGTATTGTGGGGGATGCCAAGCTTAGCTGCGTGGGTTCCTAAAGGCCAATGACCCGTACTAATTGCCGTTAGTCTGGCAACATCTACACGCGATCTGGATAAGAGGTTGTTTGTTCTGGCATTATCGTAGGTTGGCCAGATCTTCCTGGAAATGACAGAGTTCGTCAGGTTCATCCATATAGTCTCAGCACATGAGGTGAAGTGCAGGAGGATTTCTCTCTTTACATATCCCAGCGGAGGGAAGACTTCCTCCGCGTGAGACACGCACAGAGCTGAGCCAATTCTGGCAAGTTCATCGGCTTTCTCATTCCCTTCGATGTTCCTATGGCCGGGAACCCAGACGAGAGTGATATCAAACCGAAGACAAGCCCTGGTCAGTATCTCCCTGCATTCCACAACAAGCTTGGACGTTGACTTGGTTGAACCAACAGCCTTAATCGCGGCCTCACTATCGACGAAGATGCCTATTTTTTTTTTCTGGGTGTTGCAATATTGTGGAACAGTCTGCACGCCTCCTTAATTGCAAGTAACTACTTCTGCTTGAAATACGCTGGCTACGTTGGGTAGGCGAAGCCTTTTAGAGATGTTTAATTCTCTAGAGAAAATGCCTGCTCCTACTCCACAGTCCATCTTGGAACCATTTGTGAAGATAGGTAGGTATGTCGAATTCATTAACGACCGCATTCTCCTCCCATTCTAATCTAGAGGGGAATCTAACAGAGATGAGGTAACTACATAATTTTATGAGTAAATTAGTAAAATCCTCAATATTAACAGACATTTTAACGACTTTTCGTACAACTTTTAAATTGTCTAGCTGTAATTGTTCATATACAGGGTGGCTGATCAACTAAGAAACTCAAATAACTTTTTTTTCAGTGTATGGAATTCATTTTTCTTTTATTCATGTTAAAGCTCATGCAATTTTATTAAATATAACTTAATTACCTAGTTTTAAAAATAATGGAATTTAAATGCCCCTACTGCTCGTTGATGCATGTTCGGCATCTTACCAAAAAGTTGTTCATTACTGCTTGGAGAGTTGAGACATGAATAGCCGCAATTGTTTCTCTAATAAATTGCTTTCGTTCATTCAAATTCGTTGGTTTTATTTTGTAGACTTCCTGTTTGCCATTAACCCACAAGAAAAAGTCAGGAGCAGTAAGGTCAGGCGACCTAGGGGGCCAACGGAATGTGGAGCTTCTGGATATCAGCTTATTAAGAAATTTACGTCGCAATTCTGTCATAACAGGCCGGGCTATATGAAACCACACAGAGCTGAAAGAAATTCCCATTCGGCGTAATTCTGGTGAAAAACCCTTTCAACATACTCAAGTAACGGTCTCCAGAAACCGTAACTTTGTTACCGTTTTCTTCGAAGAAGTAGGGGCGGACAATGCAGCGTGATGAAACTGCACACCACACTGTGACATGAAGTGAATGGAATGTGGGTTGGAAGCACTCTATATTCGACAATTTTGTTTAAAGACAGTTCAACATTTTTCCGTCCTCTTCCACCATTTCAAGCATCTTCTGGCAAAATTCCAAGCGAATAGGCAAGTTTGCTGCGTTCAGTTTGTTGGCCGTTTGAATTTTATATGGGAATAGGTCCAAATCATTGTGCATAATTGACTTCAATGACTGTCTGCTTATACCCATTTGAACAGATAAGCTTCTTGTCGAAACTCTTGGATTGTTTTGTAAGGCAGCAGCTACAGCCACGATTGTTTTCTCGAACTGAGGGTTAAGGTCTTCTTTCGACTGTCCCATGCTCGGCGAAATTGTTAACAAGTCTCATTATGGTCCATCTGCTCGGAGGATAGCCGCCAAACGTGCGCCTATACTCTCTTTGAACCGAAACTACGGACTCCAGTGCGTGGTAGCGGCGGACAATCCAAATTCTTGTTTCAGTGTCCCATCCCAGTTATCCATTTTTGTTAAATCTAAAAATCAATCTGCAAAATAAAAGAAAATAACCATTCATTTAATAGAAAAAAAGTTATAAAATTTTTATTTGGTAGCGGCTTTCATCAGCCTACTACAAAAACGTTCCCCAACTTTTTCGCAAGTGTCTCTCTCTGTGGGAGAATCTGAGAATTTATTTCCACCACTTCCATTTTGACAGTCTTCTCCATGTTTACTACAAAAGTAAAGGAACAGACCCATAGAGTCCACAAAATCAATATCCTGCTCTAACACATTTGGAGTTCTCAAACCAGTTATCAGTACCTAAAGAGGAATTTTGTTTTTCAAACAGATGCAATTTAAATTTCGTCAAAATCCGCAAATAAAACAACCTTCTTTGATTGTTTACAAATATCGGGCCTTACCAACAAACATTATTTTTAGTTTCGACTCAAAATTGTTTGTAGTTTACTGTGGCTACATTTTCTTCGCAAATCGCAACTGTCAGCTTCCGTAATATAAAACTGTGGACCTTTGTTATTAGTACGGCGCATTGTAAGAGGAGTATTTCTATGGTTTCCAGCAAGTTGAGACCACTAACTATACCCTTTTTCACTTGCAGACTACGCAACGAGAACATAGAATCAGTAGAACACTTACAGTGTCACACCATCTTGAAAAATCTTACCTTGAGGCAGACGACATATCTGACAGCCCACTAAGGCCCGTTTGCTGATACTACTCATAGCGATTTAAGTTCCACTTAAAATCTTTTTTGACAGTTTATGACTTAGAAAAAGTAGGCCATAAGGTAGTTGAACTTAAATCGGTATGAGTAGTATCAACAAACGGGCCTAAAGATCTACTAGCATTCAGCAACAAATCCGGTATCACGAGCGAGCTCTACATATGGAGGTAATCACAATAGGCCCACTTGTGGCCGCAATGATAAATGCCAACTTGATCCCTAAACTCCTTTTCACAAATGCGTGACACAAATGTGACAAATGTTTTACTCCGCATTCGTCTGCTCGACTCTACTGCAATAGATGTTTAATACAGCGCGCCTATCACGACAGAGTTATTTTCTATTTTATCACGTGCTTGGCGCATTTAAAAAAAAATTGCAAAACACTCTTGTAACAGAATCGCATCAAGAAAACATCATGCACTTCTACTAACATCTCTCTTAAACGTTCACATGCAAGGACAGCGTTAAAAAATGCAAACCGAATGTCGTAATCTTGTTTTTCATTGTCGTAAGGCAACTTTGGCAAAACTAGAGTGCAAAAGTACAGCTTTACAAAACTGCTAGGACACGTGAATGAATCCCACCGAACATGTGCCCAGTCTCCGTGATTGTGATTGCATATTTTCTATACAAACATGGATGTAATCGCAAGCAGACGAAAACCAAATAATCCAAATAGTGCCAGACCGTCACTACATACTGGCCGGTCCAAAAAGAAAAAACGATCATATCAGATTGTTTACACAAAGCGAATAGTACACAAATCTTCAAAGTTCAAATTCAAATACGTAGATACTATTTAGTTCGAAATCTATTGGAATTTTTTATTTTATTTTTGTTTCGTAGTTCGGTTTTTCACCAGCAATACGTCATCAGCTGCTGTTGATAGCGAAACCAGAGCTAGATGCTAGTGAGCTAAGAGCATCGTCCTATTTATTTACATTAACATCATGTACAAAGATGTGGCTGGCCTTAGATTCAAATTGCTGCGTAGTATTCCAATCACATTAATAAATTAATTGTAAACTACATTTTCTCTATAGTGGGCATGTTGTTGTTGTTTATTCAATGTTTATTATTTTTGATTTACGTCGTAAATCTATCACGCTGATTGTCAATTTTACGCATTCCTTTTTCCACAGAACACTTGAGTGGCTAATTAACTGCTATGTATCTACGCAGCCATTACCAGGGGAAACGTTAAAGTTCAAAAGCTATGCGCTTTTAATTTCATTCATAAAATCGCAATAAGAACATAAGTGTTTCATTGATAACACGCATCAGGCGCCAAGCGGACACACGAGATCAATGGCCTTCCTTAAACAGTGTATCAACATTATGCCGGATCTTATTTACGAGCGCGAGTGCAATTCCACAAATCTTTAATGTCGCTGGATATAGAATTTGAAACGAATATTGATCGGATGTTACTTGGTGCCGCCGAGCCGTTGCTGGAATTTGCTATACCTAAAAGAAAATTTCAGAAAAGAAAAATATGGACGAAATTATGTACAAGTAATGACCGTTGGTCTTTTGTTTTGTTTGAAATTCTTATCTCGCTAATAAAGCGGGCCGCCATGGTGATGTTGGCACATAGACTATAAAGACAGTATGAGCGGAAGGAAAAAATACGTTCTCGCTGCTGTACCTATAACAAAGAGTCGAACTTTTAGGGGAATGTTTTTCGCACCTACCACAGCAAAAGATGGCCTTTAAAGAAAAAGCATAATTTGAGCAAAGACCCATCTTCAATACTGGATTTTGGAGATTTTTTTTTAGTTTAGTCTAGTATATTTAGTATATTGGTTACAGCTTTCACAATAAATTATAAAACATAATCTTTTTACGGCTCAGAATCGGTAGGCATGTCCGGGATTTTGTAGGTAATGTACGGAAACGAACAGAAAGAAGGATCAGTTGTTAATAAATAATAACCGTTCCATTTATTCTTTATTTTCGTCCAAAGAATGTAGTACCAAAGGCTAAAGACGATGGTACCACGAATACATAAAATCTCTGTTTCTTTTTCCTAATTTACATCTCCCTTTCAAGTTTTCGAAATGAATGCGACACCAAGAAATACCTATATAATGTATAGGCCATTTCACCACGGAAGCATACCTTTTACAATAATCAGCAAAATTCAGCAGAATGGCTGACAGAACAAATGTCACAACTCTCAACCTAAAATCATTTTCCTCACTTAATTGATGGGCAAACTAATTCCAAGTAAAAATGAAACAGGGGAACGCTTATGTCAATCTATCAAGCGGGGCGTCAATAAATGGGAATAATATAAAATCAATATCAATAGGTATGTTCCCTAACGATAGTGCATTCGAACACATTAGCCAAATTAAGTCAAACTTCGTTTCTGTACTTAAAAGTTGTGCAGAAGAGAGACAAAAATTGAGAACAAAACATTTCCCCTATATAAAACGCAATCATGCAAATATTAGCCAAAGAAATTTCTTTCTTTCGAAATGGGTAACTACTCGCGACCTGGAATCACTAGACGGTCGTCGCCCTAATATTGGGTTACCGTAAACGCCAAAATTATTTTTTTGAGTTTAGTATGCAGTCTTATGTTTTCGCCGCAGCTCTTTTCAAATCTTTTATCCGTTTTGCTCTATCTCTATCAATTGCAAAGATATACAGATTTGTTTTGACGCATATCCACCAAAATTATCAAGTTTACGTATTATTTTGACGTAAACGCCAAAACTTTGCATTTACGTCAAATTTTCCATACGATTTAAGCTAATTTTTGTCTAAGAATTGTTTTGACGTATACATCCTATTGTCCTACAACGTACGCCACTAAACTTCAAAGGATTGTTCAGTATTGTTTTGACTTATGTGTCTACAAATTCAATGTAACGCTTTTTAATCGTATACACGTACGTATGGGCACAATTTTTGACGTATGTGTATGAGAAAAAGAAAATGTTTTGATTTTAGTGGCGTATGCGGCAAACTCATTTTTAAATAACTTTTAAGTATTTAAAAAAATTAAAGCGTTTTGAAATATCTTCTTACATTTTTTGAAAGAGGACTTCCGTGTGAATATCGTGTCCAAAAATGCTATAAGCAGTCAAAACTTTAAATGCGATTCCCCAAAAACATTAAAATGGCGTTTACGGCAACCCAATGTTGGGGCGACGGGTTGTCAAATCGTTCAAATGTTTATTTGTAACTGACTTTTTATTTGTTTTCATTTGGTAAGAGACCAATGACTTGAAGTTTTTAATTTCTGCAATAAAAGCAGTTCAAATCTTGGTCTTAATTAAAAATCTGTGCTCTGTTCTACTGATGATTGAATATTCCCGCCTAGTAAAAATTCTCATTTTTCAAATTTGTGGTTCAACACGTTCGTTTTCTTTTTGGATGTATTTTATTTCAATTCGTTGAGATCGAATTCTCTTGCAATGAGAGAAATGTGACATATTGTCAATATTGAACTAGAAAGTAAGGGAACAGAATTTTTATAAAATCAAATAAATAAATATGTCATAACTAGCTGTCAATGTATAAGAAATAATTGCAAATATTATAACTTGGCAACGATATAAAACAATTTTAGTCCTTTTATAACGTGGTAAAAAAAAAAGAGTTGACTTTTTTATGTCTTTGGAAAACAGCAGTGAATTTGCGAAAATAAACTCAAAACTAGGGATATTGAAAGCGAAGCTTCCGGATGGAGTAACCTCATGACGAGCCGACTTGGGTAAAGGTTTTTTTTATGGCACTGGTGAGATTGACACCAATCTCTGAACCAGAGTTTTTTTGAAAGTGAGTTCCACAATTTCACACCTGTGAAATCGGGTTCCAGTGCAATAAATCGTATAAGTAGTGTTTATAAATCTCTGGACTATATACCTTCCCTTGGTATTTTGCGTGGAAGTTAAAATACATATCTTCCTACTTGCACTGCCCCACTGTATACATCGTGTTTACTTTCAGCATTGATTTGTTGCCCTCTTCATATGCTCTGGCTGAGGTCGGGAGAGAACATCGCCGTACAAATGTTTCTGATATTGATGATGCTGACGATCGGCAGCTGATAAAGAGTATAGCCAGCCAGATTAACGCGCTGAGAGCGAGCGAGCTAGTGGCGTCAATGATTTTTATATATTGAACAACAAAAATTGCATCGCATTCAGATTCGATCTTACCATAGAAATGTTAACAAGTAAAGTTCAGAGAGTCGCGATCCTTGTGACGATCGCGATCAGTGTTGTGTCCGTTAGCACGCGCTCTACAGATGGCGGCGGCCGCAGTACAAATCCAACGGTTGGCTGCGAAATACCCTTCTCGTCTAAAGTACATATAGGCTATCTATGGCCGTTGATATTCCACATAAATGGTTCGCTCTACGACACAGTTAATGTGGATGGATCCGATTCGGTGGTAGTGGCTCCTGGCGAAGAAGTTCTAGTGTCCTGTGGTCCGAATTACATCGAATCGAGAGGCAAATCGGAACAGACCCTAGCAAAGTGTGGACCCGAGAGACAATTCCAGTTGGATGGCCAATCTGATGGAGTCAGCCTGAGAGAACTGTCATGTGGCATGCGAGTAATCGAAGAAACATTCCAGCTGGTATATGGCTGTCCCATCAATCTGACTTCGACTAATTTCGGATATCTTCATCCCCTGCAAAAGCACACATACATCATTGGCGAGTCTTGCTATGACACCACAGCGGGTAAGACATATTTTGCACACATCAAGTTGGGGGGTCCCACGGAATACCTGCAGAAGGGCGATAAGAACTTCCTTTTGCACAACCATCCCAATTCAAGGTACAAATTTGAGTTCCTAAAGGCGTTGCGATTCGACGAAATATACCAGAGGATTCGCAGTACCCTAGGTATCAAGGAGGCTCCTGCTCTTAGGTTGAGCAATTACGTCGACGAACCCCTCTTGATGCACAATCAGTTGAATGCCGTTAAGAAGCTGTCCTGGAATTATTTCCTTATGCGAGACGATCTGCTGACCTTGCAAAAACTCAAGGAAGACATCAAGGACTTGAGCTACAACATGGAACTAGACATTTACATCGGCAGTCATGGGGTGAATGTGCTGCAAAGTCCAAACGGAGCACAAATGGAGTTCTATGCTTCTGTTGGCGATGGACAGATTCGCTTTCCAATGCCAGAGCTGATTTGGATTCTTGTGAAAAACGCTGACAAAGCGGTCACGTTTGCTGTGTTCAACGATCCCGATTTGCAGTCGGAAGACGTGTCACGCAAGTCCATTTGCAAAAGCGAGTGCGAGAAGATTACATGGCTGACAAGGGTGGCTAATCCTAAGTACAGCGGTCCACTGATCTGTTGTCGTTACGACGACTTCATTCGGGTGGTTAAGGAAGCGCCTCTATGGAGTGGAATAAACGACCTTTTCACGTGATGACAGGTGCGGCTGTATTAGTATTCTTATGCAACATGAACTTAGGAATGTAAATTGTAAGAGAAACTCTATTTGTTTGATTTCTTTTTTCAGCAGAGCAACTGCCACCGCCAATATCAGTTTTTTTTTTTTTGCTTAGCTTATCAATTTGTCGTCTCATTAGACGGCAAATAATTCTATTATTCCCTGTAAACAAATCTACACATTTATGATTTAATTTATAAATTAAAACAAAAAAATTTGAATGTGGTTTTTTTGTTATCTCTTTTTGGTTGCGTTACGCTTTTGTTTCAGATTATGCGTCGCTTTATGATTTGTTCTCGGTCAAGGATAGACATTTTTTTGGCGGTTTCACAGTGACCATGACTGGGAAACATTTTTGATCTGGGGGTAGTTTTAGTATTTTGAATGGAAATGTTTTATTATCGGCTATACGTTAAATTGCGTTTCGGGGAATTTACTGATGAGCGCGTGATTAGTATGTACCACATCTACTAGGTACTAGTTATGGCGTTTTATACATTGAACATTGAAGATTCAAGAGATTTGCCCCGAAATTCAGAATAACTCTTTTCAATGAAATTCGTTGGAGCACTTTTGCAATAGTGGTAGACTGCAGACACGTAGACACCATAATGTTGTGTCGTTTTTATGCTCTCGAAATCAGCTAGTTGTCAGATTTCATGTTTCATTGGCTGCAAAGAGTCAGAGTATTTTTTTGCGAATCTCGATTTATGAGCGAGATTCACACTTACTTTCACAGACACCAAAACATTTGTTATTTGTTGAACTTTGAGGTGTGTTTTTTCTATTTTAGACGACACGTCAGTGGAAAATAGAGAAAAATGTACATTTGGCCGCTGCAATGGATATTAACCTAAATTGAATAGATTTTTATATACACAAATTACAATTTAAGAACAGCAGACTCTTAAAACGTTAGCGCAGTGGCTTAGTGGTTAGTGTGTTGGACTACTAAGCGAGGGGTCCAGGTTCGAATCCCGCAAAAAACCTAAATTCCAACTCAGGGTTTTTTTCACTGCGCCACCTCTCGCGAACGTCTGACAAACATCCGAGAGTATAACTGTCTTGAAAGAGCTTTCTCAATTAGCCGCTTGGAATCGGCATAAAATTGTAGATCCCTTCCATTGACAAATGTACAAGTTGGCCTGCGATATCTGGTGGCAAAGAAAAGAACCCTATCAGACATACAGGAATCTGTCATCGGTAAGCGTTACGTGTATTTTTGCAAGAGTAACTTATTTATTTTATGAATGAAAAACTATTTTAATTGTTATAAATGCCTTCTCAGTCTAAAATTCAAGTATTGTTTATGGAAAATAAAATAATCCCGGGTCCACAAAATAGGTTTGAATCAGTTAAAAGTGGAATGAAAAGTTTGTGTTGATTTCGTGTAAACCATTTTGTTTTTTTAATTAGACTCTTTTTTAACTGTTTAAATTTCTTTAAATTGTTGTTAATATTCTATTTCTTGTGCATCATTATCCCAAATACCAACTACGAGATTTATTTCAGACTTTCTCGATAACCATAAGATAATTTTGAAAGGCTTCTGTTTGGAAATACTAACATCACCGAACGCGTGCAGTATCTTTTATTATCTCTTACAATTGGTTTTAATTCTTTAAAATGTAAACTGATGTAAACTACTTATTTTAAAGATTTTGGGAAATGATTTTCTCATGCGAAGAACAATTGACCACTTTTTTAAAAGGAATCGAGAATTTAAAACTCCTTTTGGAATTTTGTACATGAAACCGTTTTGTCTATATGAGTTGCACTGGGGTACACCACAATGAGACGCTCGATCCAACACTTTTTTTTTATTTTCCAACACTGTAAACTATTTAGTAATTTATTTGTATATGTTTTTAATTAACAAATGTATTTATTTTCCACAACATTTAAATGTTTAATCTCGCTTAGCTTCTTTTACGTACATTTTTTCGCTGATCTGTCAAACTTGTATGTCTACTAGGGTTCAAAATATAGCCGCTAGGGTACACCCTCCATTTCTCAATTCGTTCCAAAAATTAAATCTCACACAAAACGAATGGCTGCGAGAAGCTAGGGTTAGGGTCCCTACGGACCTGTTGCGCCAAAAATTATATTATATTATTAGACTTTTAAAACACGCACTACCACAAATGCAAAGAAAGAAAATCTCGTTTTTTGTTCCATTGGGCACGAAAAATCTGAAATCTAACAGCTAAATTTGAAAATCCCAATGGAAAACGACATTAGATTTGGTTTCCTGTTTTTATCTAAAACAAATATAAATGTTTTAACATGCCAAATTAATTTATTTCAATTGAAGTTTACATTCGCAGCCTTGATTGCATAATTTCGGATGACATGGCTCAAATTTATTTCAATCTGACAGTTTACAAGTGTTGGTGAGTTCAGGGAAAATCTTTAAAAAAAAATCTCGGACACTTCTTTAGTGTTGCGAATTGATCTGGAAGAGGGCTCCTTTTTCTTCAACGAAACGTAGAAAACATAGAAACTTCTAGATTTGATCTTTTGATAGAATGGGCAATATTTTCTTCAGTCGAAAACGTCAATACACCTCGTACATGTCGGTTCGCACTTGTGCTGTTTTGGACCAAAATCCAATATAGAAATACGACGGATGATACTGCCGGAAATACTGCGGTGCCTGTGTCTCTGGGGCAGGCACCATCTTGCCTGGTGCTCTTATTCTAAAAGAAGACTCTCCTTAGGATGAAAAAAGTTCTAAGAAAATGGTTTTACCTTTGTACAGGAGAACTATAAAAATAAATAAAGCAGATATACATAATATAAATCATGCCAATCATGTCATTGATGACGGATTTTTTTTTATGTATTTTGAGACTTGATTTCTGACTTATTTTTGGGGTGCTTTGTGACGCGTTTTCTTTTGCATGCATTTTTCGTCCAGTTTTTATTTTTCGACATGTTTTTTTAATGCGATTTTTGAAGCTTATGCAACAGGTTTGTTCCTTTACTTTCAAATCTTACGAATTTTTACTCATTGCTGTTCCCTAACTCGAAAAATTCGTAAAAGAGAGCGTCGTCGCAAGAGCAAGATATTACTCCTCCACTGAGATTCATACGAATTTTTACTCAACAAATTTCTTCTTGTGAGAAGTGGTAAAGCAGTCAGTCACCTTAGAATTAACAGTGTGCATTTCTTTTTTGTGCGTATTTAAATGGTATCAACAGGCGACAAAATAATAACAATAAAAGCGTTCCCTAACTTTTTGCAAGTGTCTTTCTCTGTGAGAGAATTTTTTCCCCACAACTTCCATTTTGACAGTTTTTTTTCCATTTTTCTACAAAAGTAAGGGAAAATACCTAATAATTGTAACCTTCTGTTCCTCCCAGCTTACCAACAGATATTTATGGCCGCAGGCAAGAATACATAATTAAAAAAACAGTCTGAAGTATTACTAAGGAATTAGACCCATCATATAAATTTGACCTTTTAATACTTTTGTATATGATAATTATAGGTGATAGGTTTGTTTTGAAACAATTGCAAACCAAAACAATGGGGAGAACGATTTAAGGGAATAATGTATAAGGTGCCTTCTCAAGCCAAATTATTTAAGAGAATTTGATTGTGACACAAACTATCGCCAGCAGATAATTCTACCTATGTGATGCAAGAGGTTTGAAAAAGTTTTATTTTCTTCGTATAACTATTGAAAAATGCAAAATAGATAAAAATTCTTCATTAACAACGCAATGTTTTCAAAAGCGTAGATTTTTTTGGAAACAACAACATCGCTAAGTGCGCTTTCAAACTGAATAAACACTCAACTCAACAGAAGATGTGTTTTGAAAATGATGTAGGTACTAAAACAGAAACCATAAAGATACCACACGAAAACCATATATTTTACATTTCTCACAACAATTGTTAATTATGTCAAAAGACCGTTGATGCCAGTCCATTGCGGCACTTCCTTCACCACTTGGATGAAGTCATCGTAGCGACAGCAAACCAGGGGTCCGCGATGCTTGGAGATAGCTAAACTTGTAAGCCAAGTAATCTTCTCGCACTCACTCTTGCAAATCGACTTGCGGTTCAAATCGTCCGACTGCGAATCCGGATCATTGAATACTCCAAAGGCAACCGCCTTGTCTGCGTTTTTCACAAGAATCCAAATAAGTTCCGGCACTGGAAAGCGCTTCTCTGCATCATCGACGGCAACATAGAGCTTCATTTGTTCACCACTCGAGCTTCTAAGAACATTCACTCCATGGCTTCCAGTGTAAACATCCAGCTCCTTGGTGGAACTAAAATGTTTGATGTCTTCCTTGAGCAAGTCCAATGTAAACAGATTATCTCGCACGATGAAGTAGTTCCACGAAAGCTTTTGGACAGCTTTTAACTGATTATGCATCAAAAGCGACTGATCGATGTAGTTACTCAACTTAAGACCAGGCGCCTCTTTGATACCAAGTGTATTGCGAATCCTTTCGTACATTTCGTCGAAGCGCAAAGCCTGGAAAAACTCCATTTTGTACCTTGAATTGGGATGGTTGTGTTGCAGGAGTGTTTTGTCAGCTTTCTGCAGGTAGCCCAAGGAGTCTCCCAATTTTACATGGGCAAAATATGTCTTTCCGTCTGCGATGTCATAACAAGATTCTCCAATGACATATGCGTGCTTTTGAAGCGGATGGATATATCCAAACCTCGTCGAATTTAGATTGCTGGGACATCCATATACTTGCTGCACAATTTCCTCGATGGGTCGCAGATCGCATCTAAGGTCCCGTAGCTTTACTCCTTCCACTTGTTCTGGTAACTGGAATCTTCCCTCGGGTCCACACTTTGCATTGATCTGTTCTGATTTTCCCATTGATTTGATATAGTTTGGACCACATGATATGAGTACTTCATCTCCAGATGCCACTACCACCGAATCGTATCCATTTGTATTAACGGAATCGTAAAATGAACCATTTGTGGCAAAAATCAACGGCCACTGATAACCAATGTACTCCTTCGAAGCAAATGGTATTTCGCAGCCTAGTGCTGGGGCTGTTTTGCTGTTGCTATCACTTGTAGGGAGCGATGAAACTGCTACAGCGCTGATTGCCAGAAGAAGCGCGACTTTATGAACTCTACTTGTTAACATTTCTACGGTAAGATTCAATCTGAATTCGATGCAATTTTTGTGGTTAAATATATATTGGCTACGTTTTATCAGCACCGGTGGTAGCTGGCAGGGTGTCTAGCCAGAAAAACAAATGCTGGGGAAAACACACACACCGAGTACAGTGGGTGTGAACAAGTGCGCGGACACTAGAGACGTTTAATGAAAATGTTGTCATAGACTGAAGCCTGAAATTTATGATTGCTCAATTATGGGCACTGAGGATACCTGTTTTTCAGAGACGTTGAAGTCTGAATGATATTTTCCTTACATCTTCCGGTTCATTGATTAATTTTAAGAGCCAGCAGTCACCAACTACACAAGCGACACAATCACAAACGTCATCAAAATGAATCAGGACATTATCTAAAATTCAGCCCTAACGTTACACGACACAGTCTTAATATTTCCAAAAAAAAAGACAGCATTATATCCGACACATTGGGCCTTAGCAATAAACATTTTTAGTTTCGACTCTAAATTTAAGTAGTTTACAGTGGTTATATTTTCCATACAAATTTCGCAATTGTGAGCTTCCGCAAATTTAAAGTCGAAACTAAAAATGTTTATTGCTAAGGCCCATTAAATTTGCGACAAGCTCCTGTCAGATGATACTAACAACTTATATTTGTTTGATGTTTAACAAAACAACCAAATCAATGAAGACTACTACATTTTCACTAAAACTGTCATTTTAACATATACTTGCCTTGGACAAATCTAAGAACAACTAACTACAAGTATTAGGCTTAAGGTACTTAATCTCGTCACAAGGGGTGTTTTTAGCTCCGATCTCAGCAAAGCAAAGTAAAGTAGGATTTTCAACACGTAAATTTAACAACTACTACTGTGAGTTCTCGAAGTGTCAAGTAGAGCGTAGTTGTTGTAATTGCGTGCTGAAAATCCTAGCTTACTTTGCTTTGCTGAACGAATTTTGGCCCGATTTGCAAATGAAACATGAAACATAACAGTGGCTTGCGTCACACAGTGTCATTCTAGTTTTATAAACTGGAATCAGTTACAAATTTAAAAAGAAAAGAAAAATAAGTAAAAACCGGCGATAAGGTTTTTTAATTCTGCGAACGTTGTTATCACACAATTTAATAGCAACACAACAAAATGATCAAAAACACCACGAAAGGTCATCAAATCGAAGAAAATTCTTCAGAAGAGTATAGTAAGTACCTACTTCATTGTCTGCATTAATATGAACAGCCAATTAAAAATGGGTAATGTTCTTTAACAGGAATGATATCTGTATTTTAATAGGTACGGAAAAATGAATAAATTATTTTTCTAAAATATTTCAAGATTATTTGTTTATTTTTGTTTAATAACTAACTTTATAATTCATGAGCAACATTTTAAGATCAAGATTGAGTTCAATCATTAGGATTTAGTGCTCTAAAAGAGCAAAAGAAAATTTTTACGGTTGCATTTTACGTATACAACTTATTTACAAAGCGCGTACTTAGTTTAAACACTTTCATAAAAAAATTGTGCAAAATAAGTCTTTTTCAAACTGCAGCCGACATTTACCATTTCGTCGTAATGGGAGAATATTCTAGTACTCACTTACTGTATGAACTATTCGCTTTCACATAACTTTTTTTTTTATTTGACAAATTGATCTATACCATGTCAACATTTTGCAATTCAGCTAAAATGGTCATATTGAGGAGGACATTCAAGACTCTAGTTCAATAAGTCTGACAGTTGACTAGTGCTTCAATTCTTAGGTCCGTTCGTGTACTTTCAGCATAGAAAAGTGGAAAATGTCAAATTTCTAAAGTCGAGAGAGAAGTCTCTCAATTTCAAGAGAAGTACCTGACTGATTTTCTTACAATAAGTTTAAGAAATGTCATTTTGACATTATCGTGAAATTCAGAATCTACAAAATAAGTTTAAATTGATTTTTTTACCAGCTAAATACCTCTTAAACTTTCCATTTTGAATGCGCGGATATGTTCTAGGAGAATTCAGTTATAGCTTGTTCCTCTGACGTCGTTGAAGACGTAAATGAATAGAGTCTTACTTGTCAAACTTTTGAGCTGTCATTTAGTTGGCGGTTTTCATTTTTCAATAAGTCGAAATTCGGCGAGTAGAAAATTACGAAAAAATGAGAAGAGGGGAAATGGATTTCTCTTTTATTTTTTAAAATTTTCTCAGTACGTGGTCGCATTTGCACATATTCTTAGCAAATTATAAATAATTTTACGTTTGCAAAAAAGTACCCGAACGAACCTCATTGGCCTCGATTGGTTTGGTACATGAACAATTTTTTTCAGTTGACGTTTATGACGGTGCTGCCGAAATGTTGTTGTTCAGTATGTACGACTGCTGGCAATGTAGAAATCATTTAAAAAATCAAATCTGCTTTACAGGTATTAGAGAGAGAGAGAGAAGTTTTACTCCATTTTCATTAGCGGCTACTGCATACCATACATGACTGAATAACTATAGTCATCAAAAAAACTACTGTACCCACAAAAAATGAAGCAAATCGAATCACTCATTTTATTTGTGTTCTACGATGTTTTTTTGTTTCTATTTCCTATTAAAGTTTAAATTGTTATTTTCTTAGTGCCGAAATAATGTGCAAACAAGGAAATGCTCAGAATCGAACACGTAAGAGTATTTCGAAACTCCTGATGCTGACTAAGGTCCCGGTAAGTTTATTGTTGCCTTTAATTTATTATTTATCATTCACAAATTTAAATTAAAACTGCCAACAAACCAAAAATGTCTCTTACTATCATCAGCGCAACCAACGGCGTTCAGTAGAAACAATTAACATTTTGTTCCTTTGACGTTTCATTTCGAGTCTCGCCTTAATTGGCAACACAAATTTTACAATTGTTTACCCGAATTTATGATTTGCCTGTAAAAACTATTTATAAAACAAAACCTCTGATTACGTGTGTTTAAACAAAATGTTAAGTCGTTTTAAATACATATCACCTTGACTTAAATCGTTTCCCGCAAATAGCAATAAGTAATGTTCAGTAAGATTTCTCGACAAATCATCACATAAGTTGTACCTATTGTTCCGTCCCGTAAATTCTGTTGGATCACCGGTTTTCCAGCAAAAAATATAGTTCATTGCACATTTCAATTAAATTCCCCTCTCAGCCGTGGCATGATAAAATCCGTGTAAAGAAGCCGTGCTAGTGTACGATCAAATAGAAAGTCCTGTATGGATAGATTTGTGTCTGATTATCCCAGGATGTCCCGTTCATCATATCATCGTCAGAGCTGTAATACTCGCCGCCAAAATGAATACGAAGGATTATTAGGAAACAGTAAGTACCTAGGATGATAAGAAGTTTGCCCTGCATCAAAAATCTCTAGTTTGTAAACGATGTCAAAAAAGAGCAGTTTTTTGATAAGAAATCTTGAAAAGTGGGAGGAAGACTACCTACTGTGAATGCATAATTGAATTATTTTGTATTATGTACGTTTAAATAAATAACTAATTGCTGTGTCACAATCCAAGTATGATACATGTTTTGTTATCAACTTAAATGATATGGTATTAATACTTTGGTGGTTTGCCTTTGAATTGTCTTTGTTTGTCGCTGGCGCTGGTCATATGACAATTTGTTGTTGTTCCACATTTGCACACATATCAGAGTTATACATATAAATGTCTGCGCCTATTTGTGTCATGTACAAACTAAATATTTAAGTAAAAGCGGAATAATCTGCCTGACCTGAGAAGCAGCGACCTATTTCAAACAGCAGTAACGTCACTGTTTAGTGGAAGCAATACATAATATGTATGTTTAAAATCCATCTGTTCCTTGTTTTTGTACTCATGTAAATTCCTCCAATTGGAACTGATAATAATAATGAAAATATAAAAACCACGAATGTAAAGTAGGTATTATCATAGACAAAACTAAATAATAACTAAATAGGTACTAATCAGAACCAGTTAGCCTTCACTATAAGGAACGAAAGGGGTTTAGGGTCAATTTGTTGCATATATCTTAAGATTAGGTCTACATCTCTTCCTTGTGGTCATACCAGCGCAAGGTAATGTTTGATTATGCTTTCTCTGATATAGCTATACGTTTGTAAGCCATTCAATCTATTTGAAAAACATGGATTCTCTGCAAATGATTGATTTCGTTTTGATTGCAGTTTCTAACCTTCAACTAACAACGGCGATCGCCTTAAACTTAGTTAATGCTCTCAAAGTCGAAGTGAATATCTGCGTGAAGTTGAAATACTCGCGTGGTATTCAGACATACCTTCTGCTTTTATGGAGTAGGGTTCTTTCATCTTCTATGAAGCTGCTCTCAGTTTAACTTTTTCGGTTTGGCACTTAATCGCAGAGACTGACTATCCACCTGCACCTATTATCAACGTTCAACTCAAGTTCCGTGACAGTCTGTAACAGTTCAGCTTTACTTCACCTGAGCATGGAAAAGAAATGACTTTCGGGACGACTCGCACTGGAGTGTGTCTGTGTTATCGTAGTCATTGATCCTATCCGTAAACAGGAATCAACTCAGTAGACTAGTTGGAAAATCGAACGAAACACTGTTTCTTGAGGATACATTCAAATAGACTCAAATTGGCTGCCGACGATCGAAGTGAGTCCATTATGGTGCCTATTCTTATATGAGAATCATTATAACCTTTTGAATTGTTAACGTTGAAATGTGACTACAGAATGAATATAAATTTCAGAAGAATATTCCATTTGTTAATTTGATCTTACTAAGAACATTTCTTTTTGAACTTACCTTCTGCTGTTGAACTTACCGCAAATGCGTCAGGATGAGGCCTAATCGATTGCCACTTCTTTTTAGCTAAACTTGCCGCCGATTTCAAGTTACAAAACTGTATATACCTACAGTCACAGTTGCTTGCAGAAGTACTTTTTCAATTATCAACTCTTGTAAACATTCAAGAAACAGTACCAGTCAAGTACCAGTACCAGTAAAAAACCAGTACCAGTCAAGTACCCAGTACCTTGCGCTTGTAAAAGTAAGTACTTGGTACTTGAAAATCACCAAGTGAATGTACTTTTTCAAGTGCTTTCTTTTAAGTACATTTACTGGGTACTGTATGTAATACTGGCCATTACATTTCTAAATACTTGTCCAGTACAATTAGTATAGTGCTCTATGTTGTTACATGGCAACACCAACACCAAGTTGCATACATAACGTAGGTCTGTTAGCTTAGTACAGCTAAACTAACTTAACACTAATTATTTTCAAAGGATTGTTGGTGTTCTACGTGTGTCGAGATCTCGTTATCTTTTTCACGTTTATTTTGTGTTAGGTATAAATTTCAGTTACGTCAAGTGCAGTTTTATACTTACTTGTCCATATCTGTCTATGCAGCTCCAAAAAAAAGTCGGATGTAATCGCAGTTTGTTAAATATGTATGTATACAAAAAGCAAATTAGGGCATCAATTTGCGTCACATCAAACTTTACCAAACACCTCAGAAGACTTCATCCCGACAGCTTTTAGGAATATATACGGCCTTGAAACAAAGTAGGAGCTCCGGAAAAGCCGGTCTAATAACTGGAAACGGTCAAGCAGAATTTGACAAGCGATTACTGGAGTAACTTTACCGTTATCTACTGTGGAAAAGAAATCGTTCTTCAAATTGTTTGAAGGTACCGGTCTTAAGGTGCGCAGCAGATCCAAAGTAATGTGTTTGTTAAATGACCAAGGCTGGCTATGGAATCCGCTAATTATTTTTGCACTACTGCTGATATTTGGTGTGCTACTCGTCGTAGTTTCTTTTTTGTTATACTTGCCACGGCTGGAACAGAATTGTAAGAGACACTGGTATTCAGTGGCCCTAGCTTGTAGAAGATTTCCTGGAGTTCATTCTGCAGAAAAAATTGCGGACCTTATTACAGCAATCAAAGCTGAGTTCGGCCTTAACCACTTAAAAGTTGTAGCCACAATAATAGATAATAGTTCGAACTTCGTCAAAGCATTTAAGAAATTTGGAATTAACTTAAAAAATGTGGCAAAAAAGTCGGCAATGGTATGTGGGTCGGTGGAAGATACATTTTCGTACGAAAGAGAAGGAGGGTAGCCGTCCGATTTTTTTTATAGTTTACGAATTGGAAAAAGGACTTAGGGTCGTTTATTTGATTGGTATGTGCATCATTTAGATAGCGTTGTCAGACAGAGTTATAAAGCTGGGAAAAATTAAGATAAATACCGAGATAGTTGGAATATTCGGAAGAAGAACCAGTGCGGAGATATACTGTGCATAGCTTATTTCTTTTGTTACGTAAGGAACGAAGTCTTCGATTATACCACGGGGGGGAATTTAATGAAGTTCTATGTCGAGAAAAGGGAACATAGAGAGAAATAGAGGTAAAAAGCTCTCTGTAAAACATGGAAAGAGCATCATTTAATGAAAGTCCTAAGAGGAGATGACTGCGGAAGAACTGGACTGGAGTGGAGAGTTGTGGAAAAATGAAAGAAGAAGAGGGGGATGAAGGTTATCAATAGTAGATAGAGAAAGGGTACAATGTGCGAATGAGGAGTTAATGGGATCAGTTGTGAATATTAGGTCTAATTGCCTACCCATGTAGTTTGAGACCCCGCTAACTTGGCATAAACTGAAGTCTGTCAGGCTATCTAAGAAGAGACATTCCTTAGTTGATTTGGCATTTGAAGCAATGAAGAAGGATTCATCATCTGATGGCGACCAGTGCAACTGAGGCAGATTGAAATCTGCAAGTGCGGTGTGCATGTCATACTATATATTTGATGTTGTTCGAGACAATTCGGTGGGGCTATGATATTGCTCTACGGAGATTTTCGTCAAAAGCTTCCCATCATCCCAAAATCTACTGCTGCCGATGAACTAAATGCGTGCAGGAACATGAGAGTCGCATTGCAGAACGACCCATCGGCTGCTGAATTTTTATATTTTCTAGGCTACTCCCACTTCAGTGACATACTCACTTATCTAGTGGTGACCCAGAAAGTAAGCTGCCATTTATCATGCTGACAGTTCCAGTGTGTCATGCAGAGAAACTCAATCACCCAGTGAGGCTAAAGTCAGAGTGGAATCACCCTTCGCTGAGGATGAGTAGGAGGTGTGCGCAGGTGTTTTCCACGCAACGGAAGGCAGGTCCTAATCATTCATAAACTGCGTAGCTCTGGGGTAATCATGAAATGGCGAAAGTTGGACAGACAGAAACACCCCGTGCATTTATTTTCCATTCACTCAACGCCTCGCAATCACATTAAAATGATTTATAGCTCCTAAACGGATGAAGGTTGCAGGTTAAAACAATCCCAGTCAAGTTTTACCATTGCGTGTATACAACTCATATCCACCTATGCACTGGGACCCTAAAGTCTTCCGGGTGAATGAAGAATACTGAAAGAAATTAATTCTGCTCGCCCGTAACACAGCCATGACCGAAGGGAATCACACTGTTTATGTTGGGGCTGTCCTAATAGCAGCCGTTTACGACCATATCCGTTTCGCGTTTACTTAGCCTCCCATAGGCCAACTACAGGAAACAGGACAAACAGAGATTACGAGGAGAAAGTAATTTGCTCATCACAAAAGCACAATTGGGCGCGTCCGCCATCCGTTTATTAAGTTTATTGTTGTGTAGCCCGCATTCACAATGACAAACAAAATAATGGTCGCTTCTAATAGTTTCCTGGCCGAAATTGGGTGTGGCAATATACTCGTATCAACCGAAACCTTACACCATTCAGTCGAATGTCCTTTGAGTGCCGAACCTCGACTCGTTAGCGAAATCAAAGAGTGTGCACTTTTTTTTTATTGATTTCATCATGCACCGTCCTGTGGTGTGTGTGCGCGATATTGTAACTATCTTCAAGTTAGGCCCCGCGATGGTTAATTGCCCACCCACGTGAAACTTAAACTGAAACTGAAACTGAAAGCTGTGTAATTATTTATTTACTCGATGTCGTGCCTGGCGAACGGCCATTTCCGCACTTTTAAAGCATTTTGTAATTAGATCGGCGCAAATCTGATTCTCAGTAGTGCACTGTTTGGTTTTCTAGTTAATTGGCAGTTAATCACAATGTGATAGATATGACAGTTCAGAGGTGTAGGCCTATACGTGGCCG
Organism: Cheilosia vernalis; assembly: GCA_949126925.1. NCBI lineage: Eukaryota > Metazoa > Arthropoda > Insecta > Diptera > Syrphidae > Cheilosia > Cheilosia vernalis. The sequence continues at coordinate 15,425,031 of OX421362.1, forward strand.
TTTATTTTGCAAGGGCTTGCCAACTACAAAAGGTGAAGTTTCTTTTTTGGACGTGACATCACCAGCCTTATTCGATTATTACAGCTTCAGGGGGTAGGAGGAGATAGTATCAGTAAAATTTAAGAGATTGGTGAGGGAAATGGGCGAGAATTTGATGGAGATTCGCTTTTATGGACTTTTACAAATTTGTGCTGTTCTGGAATACTGTACCATAACCTACCGGCGGCGTATTTTTTTTGGGTTGCAGTTGTGATCTTTTCGACATGCGGCACGTAGGTATTCGTGAATTTGTTACATCGGTCAGCTCAGTCTACCATGGGTCCATACCTGATTCACATTTGAACCAGGTATAGAGAACTAGTTATAAAAGCCGGATATCGAATCTGCCTTTAATTTTTTTTTTCGGGAATTTGATGGACAGTCACACCTGGTTTCGTTTGGTTCCTGTAGCCATATATTTTCGGTTGTTACACCATTAAAGTCACGCATTCCATTAGCTCTTAACTTTATTAAGTGTTGAGGTTGCTGTTCCTTCTTGCGCACGCACTTTGTCCTATCTCTGTACATGCAATGCTCACTTTCCGTCACAGAAGAGAATATGATTTAATGGGCGCTATTATTCAAGAAGGTACATGATGACAGTGAAAAAAATTCATGCGGCCTTACTAATAATAATCAATCACTAGTGTAGACAACTAGTTGGATGTCAGCTTTATTAAAAATGTACTGCATTTGTGAAACGGTAAAACTAGTCCGACAACTTTCTTAGAAACTATTACATTCGTTTTCATTGCAGAATTAAAATTTCATAATTTGTTTTCGCGAAAAACAAGGTTAATGGTCTCAACGAAGATTTTATTCTAAAATAAGGAATACATAAATTGCAATTAAATTTGCCCAACAGATACCTTTCAAATGCTCTTTGAGACTAATTGGGGACGTTCGGATACCTAGTTTATGTAAAACGTCAACTAGATTGGTCGTGACTACGAATCCGAACGCGTTGACTAAGCAAGTTGAATTGTTTTTGTATTCTCGCTGTCAGCGTTACCTTTGCTTGATTTTTCACTTTTTTATTTGGAAATGCCCTTCATAAATCTTTAAACAATTGCTATTTTCAAATAAGTACATTTAAAATTTAACACGGCTGACAATCACTACATTTTTATAGTGTTATGTGAACTAATGGTTGTTAAATATCGTGTCAAAATTTTAAATTACCAGAGTGGCCTTAGAAATCACACCTTTTTCTCTCATCGCGCCTTTTTTCGACTCCTCAGAATTCTGCAACGGCCACTCTGTTTATTTTAAATTTGACTCTTCGAAATGTCAACTGAGTACGCAGGCAGGATTTTCTTGACTAGATTGGTAGGCTTCCCCTCCATAAACGTCAACTGTGAAAACTATATACGTGAACACTCTGGGACAATTAAAACTGAGACGCATCTAGTCAGACAGCTGTCAGACTTACTAAACTACGAATCCGAACGTCCCCATTATTATAAGCAAACAACAAAACACAAAATAGGAAATGCACAAAATATCTGCTTATCTGTCAAATATCATATGCAAATCAGTAATGCCCTATCGTTCGATCGGACACAATTTTCAGTACTTTTTATAGTACGCTTAGATTTTTTTTAATACTACTTCAAGATTGCTTTAGGCGGCTCTCCCACTAAGGCAACAAGCAATAAGCAATACGCAATTAGCATTAAACAATAAGCAATAAGGAACTTTTATGTTAACCTATTCTCACATTGAAGCAACAGTGTTGCCAGAAAATTTCTAGCTGTGATGTCATCCGACTCCGATGATACGATTTTGCTAATGTGGTGGAATTTAAGAAAAAAGAGACAAAATAGAAGGAAATTTGGGTGCACCCCTCATTTACGAGTTTAATAAATCATGGTGGAAATATTTGCGCAAAAAAACTCAGAGCACACCCCACCCAATTTCAAAATTGTCACTTCACTACTCGCAAATGTTGATACTACGACGCGATATATATCGCTTTTCAACATGCGCTGTGTATCGCCAGCAATAATGTTGCCGCAATCAGCAACATTTTTCGTTCGACCGATATTGAGTTGCTTTAATGTGAGACGTCTAATTTGATTCAATGTAAAATAACTGTTAGCGATAATTTCGCATGTTTCCTATTGCCAGTTGCTTGTTGCTTGTTGCCTCAGTGGGAGAGCCGCCTTATGGGTGCATTTTTGTCGTAATAAAATCCGTTTCAAATTATTCAATTCAATTGTTGAACGAAAAAGTCTGTAATAATGGCTCTATAGCGGTCACCATTGACTGTAACGTTCTGGCCAGCATCGTTTTTAAATAAGTACGGACCAATTATTCCACCAACCCATAAAGCACACCAAACAGTCAGTTTTTGTGGATGTAACGGTGTCTCAACACTTGAGGACTATCATCACTCCAAATACGGTAGTTTTGTTTATTGACGTATCCATTCAACCCAAAGTGAGCTTCATAGCTAAACAAAATTCGCTTATGAAAGTTGCGTACGTATTTCGAACAGAACCATGATTGTCAAAATAAATTTGCACAATTTGGAAGCGTTGTTCAGGCGTCAGTCAATTCATGTTGAAATGCCAAACCAAACTAAAAATAAATCACTTGACAGCTGACAAAATGGCCGCCAGTTAAAACAGTGATGCCAACTTAAAGTTCCTTTCGTAGTTTGCTGTTCAATGAAATAATACATTAACAAGTAAAGTAAACATGCGAGAAACTAAAAGATTCTCAAAATATATAAATGACATACGTTTTTAAAAATATTCATGAGTCGTATGGACAAAAACACTAGACTACATAAAACCAATGAATAGTATCATGCATTTAAGGTTATTAATCGTAAAATGACAAAATCAAGACTAGTGCACCAAAACGGCGTGACAATGTTGTTATGAAACCAAGCGAAATATTCAAGAATGTTTACATTGCGTTAACGAATCGGCCCTTGCAAAGTATCCGTCGGAACGGATATTTCACAAAATGTTAGAATTTCGGTTGTATGAATGATATTATTGGCGAAATATTTTTCGTTGGAAGATATGCAGATACACTTTGACGAAGTTGTAACTGTTGCAGAATTTTCATTTATTTTTAATAAAAAAATCCCGAAGAACTACCCAAAAAAACCCGAATAACACACCAAAAAGCGCTCTAATAAACGCCCCTAAAAGAATCGGCAAAGACGATCCCCAATCGCCCCAAAAACCCTCAAAAAATATTAGAAAAAAAAATGCAAAAACCGCCGCACAAAAAAATAACTTTTTAAAAACGAACCAAAATCGGTCTAAAAGACAACCCAAAAAAACACCAAGAAGCATTTCGAAGAATTCCCAAAAAAAATTAAAAAACTTAAAAAAGCCCCCGAGAAAAGTGCAAAAAAAACACCCAAAAACGATCCGAAATCTCCCTACAAACTCTTGTGAAACGCACTTTATACAACCTCAAAAAAAAATTCCCAAGGAATTTTGAAAACTTCTAAAAGAATTAACAAAATTCGGCCGAAAAACCGCCCAAAAAAGGTCCGAGTAACCATCTGAAAAGTGTCACCAGAAACGCCCGTGTAAAACCTCTAAACGCGACCCTAGAGACGCCCCAAAAACGCTCAAAAAATTCCTTAAAAGAACGCCAAATGACAAGGACAAAAGATGCTTTAAAAATTTCACCAAAAACGCGCCTCGCGTCGTATATACTTTTCTATCACGCAAGGTTCATAGGAGCCATAACGCCCTCACACACATGTACATACATAATGTTCAAAACCTGCATCATCGATCCTATCTCGTCTATATATTTATAAACAAAAAAGCAATCGAACCTACAAAAGACTGAAGAGAAGTTTTGGTGGACTTACCGTGTCGTTGTCAATTTGATAACAGTTATTAACACCAGCTTTGGAAGCTATTGCTTCTTTCAGAAGTTTTGCAAAGAAGTGATGAGATCCCGAGTTCGTGGAGCCCAAGGTTTGTCCCTCTCTTATATAGGACCCAAAGATGTGCACCCACTTTTTGGATGGTTAAAAAGTTGTGGATGCCACGGTAAGAAAAGAATAGTCAAACACTACAGTATCATCCAAGGCAACATCTCCACTCTAGATGAGGCACAACGGCAACTTGTGCAAACTTCGCCCTTACTAGGCAACCATCATCGAAGAAGATCTCCCCGGGTGTGAACTGTGACGAAGTAAGTATTGATTGTTTTCCAATTCAGCGGAGCTCCAACTTCGAACAGCTAGTGTGCCGCATTTCCTTCTTCGTCTCGTCCTGTATTGATCCGTTCTTCATCGTTGTCTTCTTCCATTTAAACTCATTTGAATCCCATCCACTTTCAAATATCTGTCGCAACATAACCATTTCTACTCATTCATGGCTGCAATTTGGACACGCCACTAAACGAGTGTGCCGCCGTAGAAAATTACTTAAGCATTTCATGCGTGGCAATCGTCTAATAAAGTTGATCGCCGAGGCGAGAATCAAGCGTAATTAACCCAAAGGGCACAGATTTTAAGTGTACCTTTGGCACATGTCGTCCTTAAAATAAACCCACACCGCCCGCGATGGTGCGGAATGCTTTCCATTCTTTCCTCTCGATTATCATCTCGAAAGGAATTCCAAAGATGCAAGGCACTCGCTGTTAAGGAAATTATATTACCGCAGTCAGCCAGCCTGTCGTCTGTGGGGAACTGTAGAACTGTTGTCCTGTTCTATAGTGACTTCCTTTTCGCTCCACAACCAGGAGTAGGAAATAACCTACAAACACCGACTGCCACATATCCATTTTGTTCTAGTATCTGTTCTTTGCCAGTTGTGTTGTCGTCCTGCCGCCGTCAGTGTGGATGGAATATTCGTTCGATGAATTCACAAGTTCTCTGCGCTCCGTTCTCGGTTTTTTGTCTGTTTCTGTTCGCGCCGCGTATGGCTGGCATGTGAATTGTGGTGTGTGGTGTTCGGTATGTGTTCTGTTCCTCTATGCAGCCAATGTTAAATAGCAACAGCAGCGCCAATGCCAAAGGACTTTTCAGTTCGAGTGTTAGTTGCACAGTTTCGCTTTGGACTCGGAGAGGAATACACTCGGTCCTGAGGTCTCTCGATCAAAGACAAAACAAACTCGTAGGCAGTGTGTGGGTTTTGTTTTCTTGTTTGTAGCATTTTTTCCGGTTACATCGTCCTCGTCGTCATAACAGTCGTTCGTCATCAACATCTCCGCGTTGTGCCCCAATTTGTCGTGTATTTGGCGGATGACATGGCGTATACGTAACATTTTTTTCTCTCTCTAATTTGCCTTCTTTTTTTGTACTCGTTTTCAATATTAAATTGAAAGTTTAAACAAAATTCCGAATGCACCGCATTGTGGTCGTTTCTCGTTGGATTCGTAATTTTTCCCAGTGTCATCCTTTTGGTCGATTTTCGTGTCGTGTTTCGTGTGCCGAATGTGTGAAAGGAATCGATTGTACAGACAATCAAAAGTGAAACCTTTATCCGTTTGACATTCATTTGTTTTTATAAGGATGACAGTCATGCTACTTGGGTGTTCAGCCGTTTAACGGTTGTATGAGTTCGACGAATTGGTTTATTAATTATTTTTGACTTTTATTTCGCCGTCGGATGTTGGCTCTGTAATGGACTTTTATGGTGGTCATTTATGCCGTACACGGTGAAATTCGTTGCGGATAATGAGCCAGACAGATATATTATGTTTGTGGATTCATTTATTTTTGTTTTTGTTTTTGTTTATTGTGGCGTGGTAATTAGTGAAGAGTATTCTCACTCCAGTGGTCACTAAGTATTCACAGGCAACTGCATTGCTGGTTCAATTAAATATTCTGACTTTGATCCTTGATTAATAAAATTGGTTTATGCAATTAAAGGCGATAAGTCCGCATAGGTGTACATGTGGTATGCGGACTACCGGAAAGGATCCGGTTGAGAGTGTTTTGTTAAACTGATGGTCGTCGTCGAGTTTATTTTGCTTTGGGCTGTCCAAAAGTGTATTTCTCAGTTTGGGTCGGATATTTATTGCAATTCAAAATGTTGTTGGCAACTAGATTCAGCTCAGACCTACTCAAGACCTGTGTCCCCTATGTCCGTTTGTTTATTTGAAGTAATTGGCACCTTAGCCTGTCTTCATGAATCCACTGTTGACAAACTTCTTTAATGATTCTTGATCTTTCCGTCGGTCGATCAGTTTTCCTACCATTAATCTGCCAATTCCCGAGTAGCCATTTGTGACTTACCCAGACTTACTTCAAACTATAGTCACCACACTGCATATTTGACTCGGTTTTGTGTCGATAAAACCACTCCAATAAGATGGTAACTATTTTACATTGTTACTAACAATACGTGTCTCAAAGAATGTCCTTTTGTAACATTTCAAAACACACAAAAACTGTGAGGTTCCTATTTAATGTTAACACTTTAACAGCTTCGGGAATTGACTGCGAACAGTCTAAATTGTAACCACCGAATGATGTAGGTGTACAGTAGGGTTGCCAGATTTTGCTCGCACCTCGATGGGACAAACTGCAAGAATATGGAAAAAAAAGCAGGGATATCCAAATTTCTCCCGGGACAAAACAAAAATTCATAATAGGGCTGTCTCAGCAAAGCAAAGTTAAGTAGGATTTTCAAAACAAATACGCTCAATTTGACACTTCGGGGACTCACAGTTGTTGAGAATCTCTGTCGCGAAATGCTAATTTCACTTAGATAAGACAAATTAAAAAATAGTTACGCTTATTTAATAATAAAAGAAGAAAATTGCATTCGAAATCGCAGAGACAAATTTCCAAATTGTGTTATTTTTATTGAATTTAATGACAGCTGTCAAATTGCAGAAATGGCATTCTAATACTAGGTGCGTTGGATTGATGAACGAGAATTTGTTAAGTCAAAATACAATGCAGTCAGTGTGTTGTAAACAATATAGGATGTTCGCACTAGTTACTTTTTTTAATTTGAGTCGCACTCGAAATTATGCCTTAAATCCGGGACGTCTGGCAACGCTAGTGTACACAAACGAAGTTGGTACAGCATTATATGCGCCTTTTAATGTAGTCGTGCACGGAGAATTGTATGACATTGCCAGCAAGCTTAAAAGAAGATATAGGGTGTCACAGAAGAAAAAAACGTCGTGAATGGTTTATTGATGAACAATGAATTTATCTGAAAAGAATCGAAATATGTAATTTAGAGACTTCATTTATTTATAATAATGACCACCACGTTTGAATCACCACTTTTGTAGTGAGTTTTAATAATTTAAATGCGTTGTTCGATTGTTAAGCGATGCATTATCTTAAAGGGCCAACAAATTCATCTAATTCAAATGACAGCTGAGTTTGACAGGTGTCGAATGCCAGCGCTATCAATTACATACCACGAAATAAATGACCCTATATATATGTACATATATATCTTTTAATGAGTTTACATCCTGAAGTATTAATTTCCATTTTAAACAGTGTGTTGAAAATTATTTTTTCCTTTGATGTCGATTATGCCCTGAGATTCCCAAAAAATTACCTCTGGTCGATGGAACTGCTTTCGCCCAATATTTCGACTGTTCCTTCATTTCAGGCGTATAGTGATAAATCCAAGTCTCATCAACAGTCACATAGCGGAGCAGGAACTCCATGGGATTGCGCTTAAAAAGATCCAAATTCAGCTGTGAAGTGGTCATTCGAATCCGGTTGTTGTCGACAGTGAGCAAACGCGGCACCCAACTTGCCGATAGCTTTGGCATGTTCAAATGTTGATGCAATATATATACTGCACCCTTTCAAATGAGATAGGTACCTGTGATCTCAACAATCTCCTTTATCTCCTCTCGCCGGTCTGCCAATACAATGTCACGGATTTTGTTCATTATTTCAACTGTAGTCACTTCAATGGAACGATTTGGACGCTCTTCATTTGCGACGGTACGATCACGCTTGAATTCATTGGACCAATATCGAATTGTTGTCATCAAAGGAGAAAGGTCCCCATAAACGATGTCCGACTTTTCTTCAATTTCACTACACGTTTTCTCATCCAAAAGCAAGAATCTAATCACTGATCGGTGTTGCACTTTTTCCACAATTATAAACTGTCTCTTCTCCTCCGTCATGTCATGTGTCAAACGCCAACCGACCATCAAATGCGGACTGCGCCCTCTGCTGGACTGTAGAACGTTCGGAATACTAAAGTGCTGCCACACTATGTGTTTACGTTTTATATTGGTATCAGTATTTCTATTTCACATTTTCTTTTTCATGTGAACTAACTTGCATACACACGAAAACAAATTTGACAGCACATTTCGGTTGCATAGCAGAAATTATGTGTGTTTCCCGAAATAGTAATTTTAAGAGCTAAAACTTATTGCCCACTTTGGTCAACGTTCCATTCTGCACTGGAAATAGTGCGCACTTTGATACACTATATACACACTGTTACTGTTACGGAAACATTTGTGGAATGTAACTATAACTATAACCAACAAATTCTACTTAAGATGCAGAGAAAGATTCTGGTCGCACAAGCTTTTCACTTGACCCCTGTTTCGCAAGGGAGGTCTTATTGTGTTCTCATATAGAAGGATGTTTTATTTCATTTTTGGTTGAATAGTTTTTGAGCTTCAGTACACATTTCAGTGTCAATGTTTGTCTGATCCATTCCTGTGACCACTGCCCACCGATTTGCAAGTGCTGTAACAAGTTTCTTTGCTGCAATTGCACTACTTTTAAGTAACCCAACGCATTCAGCGGAATAATTCAACTGGAAGCTTGTAAACTGAAGTTTATATCCCCAACCTAACGTGAGCGGCTAGTTCCAGTTCTTCTGAGTTCTGAGTAGATACCTGCCCCGCTCCGCTTGTAATTAATTCACATGACAGCCCCTATCCATGTTAAATGCTGCCAAATGTCAAATTGTTTGTGCTGCCAATTCAAAAACCGAACTTTATAAAATAAAAAAAAAACTTTACAAAGTGCAGATGGAGCATCTTTCTAATAATGAAAGACGAAAATGTTAGGATTCCGTGTTAACTATTTTAAATACTTTAAAACAAAGCAAAAACTAGTTTTTTTTTGCGTTTTGATGCTCAAAAAGAAATTCTTCATTTTAGGCGCTGTTTTTGACAATTTGTTCCCTGGTTATGCCAAGTTTCGCATCGGTTTGTCAAAGTTGATGGTGCCGCCAGGTTTGTCAACACAAAGTGTCGGCACCCTACAACCGCAGAACTACTTCTTTCCCACGTTACTTTTGATGGGGAAAACAGTCTCAATAGAGAGTGCCAGGGAGCGACTAGTTACCAAAACTGTTGGTCGCTGCTAAATGCGTGTATGGACACACTACCTTCAGATACTGCCTAGTTGGTCAGTGTAATAGATCAAGTTTTTATAACATGCGAGCGTTTATATCCTGCTTATTAATACTGCTCAATTTATTTCAAAATGGGGCCAGCTGTTTAAAATTCACTTTTCCCCACCGGGTTCATTAATAGCCTTGTCCAACCCCTTTGAAACACAACATGTACATAAAAACCGCTTCCTCTAGAGTCTAGAACGATCGTCATCATCGACTAACTGGGCCAGCAGCCAAGTTTTCCCCACTATAAATCCACGTAATTTGCCGAATATCCGCCACCGAAATACCACGCCACAACTCTGAAAAAGAATATTCAGTTATAACTACCAACCAACAAGCGAGCTCAATTATCAAACGATGATACCACTCCTTGCTGAATAAATTCTCCTTCCAGACCACCTCTCTTCGAAATAAATAACCTCGCACCACCTCACTCAAGTAGATTAGATTTTTACGCTTACACTGCACAATATAATGCATCTCACAACCAAAAGCCGAACCGACCAATGATTTAGTGAACAAACAAAAATAAAAACCAAAAAAAAAAAATCCTCCATGTGCCGAATTAAAAATATTATGTGCCTTTTTATAAATAATTGAACAACAAAAACCATTCTACTACTAAAAAAAGTGCCTTAAATTAAACAAATAATTTAAATCATCTCCAACAACATGTCGAACAAGCCTTCAACATCAAGTAGCAACGCTCGGTCGCGTCAGAGTCTCGAGATGCGTGGTTTTAAGCGACAGGATTCGTGGTTTCGCCACTCAATGCCACCGGCGATAAATCGAGATTTCGAATCAATTGAGAATCTGTCACAATCACAGACCCGGATGCCAAAGGCATTTTCCTCAAATTCGGGTAGAAATATAACTGCAGCTGTGTCTGGTGTAACGACGGCAAGTTCAACATCACCTGTGACACACTCGTCGCAGGGACCACCGCCACGTCGCAAGGAGTCAAAGAGTTCAATTCTATCCAAACTCAGTGGGAACAGTGTGAGGAGTCGGACCTCGGCGTTGGCGGCCAGAGGTCTTCGTATAACGGCATCGTTTCTACGGAAAAAACGAAAGGAGTATGAAGGTAAGGACGTGATGAGGGTTATGGTTTTTGTCATTTCCATGTGAGGGGTGAGTTATCGTGTCGTTTGAAGTGATACTTTCATTGGGTGTGTTCTCATTTAGGGGGCTGTGCTCTATGGCCTAAGATTTTATTTTATTATGGTTGGAGAGGAGCCAAACTTGATTTGTATTTCGGTTTGTTTGTTGGTCATCTCTTGAGATGTCAACGTGGTGTTTTGATTGGCAAAGGCCTCTGTGAATCCCCTACATCGGGATTTCGAGAAATAATTTTTAATCTGCAGTAGCAATATTTCCTAGGTCACAATAGGTAGATTTTTACAAAAAAAAAATTTACCATTGTGACTTAGTAGAACATAGCTGTGACCTCAGAAGAGGGCTATTAATCTTTAATTTGCACTTGAATAGTTTGTAGGTCACAGTGGGTTGATTCATATTGAAAACTTCACCATTGTGAGCTAGTAAAACTAAATCCTAGGACCACAGAACACTATTATTAGCACCCCGCATTATGACTTGCCAGTAATAGTCTTTGATTTGCACTTGAATAGTTTGTAGGTCACAATGGATTAATTCATATTGAGAACGTCACCATTGTGAGTTAGTAAAATGAATCCTAGGACCACAGAAAAGATTATTAGTACCCCGAATTATGACTTGCCAGTAATAGTCTTTGATTTGCACTTGAATAGTTTGTGGGTCACAATGGATTGATTCATATTGAGAACATCACCATTGTGAGGTAGTAAAACTAAACACTAGGATTGCAGGTAAATATTGTGTTAGTCACATTTGGTAATTTTACATAAAAAATAGCACCATTGTGACTTACAACGAATGTAAGCTGCGACCACTAAAGTGATTATCGGACTTTGTGTCTTACTAACAATAACTTTTGCTGGCCACCGTTAATATTTTCTAGGTCACAATAGATCATTTTATACAAAAAACAGCACTGGCAGGGGACTTTAATTTCCCTTGACGTCTTTACATCGATCTGCGTGAAAAATACTAATAATACCGAAGTAAAATTTTACACGCAAAAGTGTCTATTGTGACCTACACTAAAATCAAGGTGAAAGTAAGATTAGATTAAATAGTTGTCGCAACAGGTCCGTAGGGACGACCCTAGGCCTAGCTTCCCACAGCCTTTTTTTGGGAGTTTTAAATCTTTGGGACGAATGGAAGGGATCTACAAATTTATGCCGAGTGCAAGCTGCTATTTGAGAAACTCTTTGATGACAGTTATACTCCCGGATGCTTGCCAGACGTTCGTAATGATAGAACTTTTAAGAATATGGTTTCAAACATTTTCTTTATTTGTGTCTTCAAAAATAACGCGACATTCGTTCCAGCCATTCTATAGCTTCATTGCAGCTCCAATACATTTTTGCGCAGTTCATTCCGTGAGCTCCTATCTGCTTGGCACGCAGATACCTCTTATCAATATTGGATACGGAAGGGCTTTAAATAAAACAAATCTTATCGTAAGTTGCCTGCCAAATATTCAAAAAATGATTAGATAATGTGATGTTTGTATTCATGTGGATAGTCGTATATGAGTAAAGTGAATTTACTGGGAATTTGTCATAATCAACTTCAAAACAGCGATTATAATGTTGATATTTTTATCTTCCAGGTTCCTTCCCAAAATACCGACAGGTCCAAAAGTAGAGCTGTCATGAGAAAGGTGATTGATTGAACTTATCGGACACGGCATAAACGAATGAGCTCAATGTTTTTAAAATACTTTTAAAGTAAATGTCATGAAAATGTCAATTATTGTAGTTCGGGGCGATGATTCGGGTTTGAAACGAACACACCGATTGGGCAGAAAACATCTTTCGTAGCCTGAACGACAAAGGCGCGCCAAATGGTGTAGGAATACAGTCATTTGCGATTTTCCTGACAGCTAACTAGAAGTAGAAGCAGCACATTTTTTTAATTTACGCCGACAAACCCGAATCATCGCCACCGCCAACAAAAAAACAAAGATTAAACCACTTAAATTGTTTAAAAAGAGGTTAAGTCGGATTTTTATTATTACAAAGCGACGGGTTTCGTCGACAGTAAGACTTCCATATAAATAGGATTGTACTTATCACTAAAAAGTACTGCTCACTTCTTTTTAGTACTGCATTTTGTTTTTTGTGTTGTGCATTTTTGTCATTTATTCTGCAAATTGATTTATAGAAGCAGCAACGCTGGCAGCACTTTTCATACAACTCACTGTCTCATGGACATGGTAAGAGCGTTTCTGCTTTTTAAGCCCCAAGACCCGTGTGGCCCCGCTTTTTTAAAAATGGCCACCTTTCAGTTTAAGTAAGTTTGAACTTATTTATCTAAAAATCTAATATGAACCCAAAATTTGGGATCAATTTTCATAGTGAAAAAATGTCCAATTTTTAAAATGGAATACAATTTTTTCATTTATTCTAGTACTCGCTTACATTAATGTAAAATGGCCGCCTTGCTTAGAAAATCACGCGAATTGTTCATCTATTCTGTTGCTCGCTGATGGGTTTTCAACTCGAGGCTTACAATTTAAATAAATGGCTCGACTTTTTCAGTTATTAATTAATTTCAAATGTAAGTCTTACTTTGGAAACCATCAGCACTGAAAAGAATTGTTCAGCTGTTCTAGTACGCAATTTTTGTGCAAGCGAAATCGCACCCATATTTGCTTTTTGGGGCCTTATTTAATTTTCATTTGGCACCTAATTTCAGGAAAGGAAATAAGATAAGTTTCTCAAAAAAAAAAAAATACTTTATAACCTTAAAATTTTGTAGAATAATAATTTATTAATTTTTCCGTACCAAAAACTTTTTCCGATCTACTTCATTCCACTGAAATATTTCATATCTTTACTGTTCCATCTGTCAGAATTTGTTTTCTAACGGAATCCAATCAGCGGTGGTTTATTTGTTGTAATTGTTTTCGTGGGGACACATTTTTCGGACAGAATTTTCGCTATGACCGAGCAAACGAAAAAAAAAAAAATCATGTTCATACTGTTCCAACTTTTTCTGTTGCATTTTATACGTATGGCTATAAATAGGACCTTACTGGAACTTCACAATAATAACAAAATAACTGACAAACAAAATGATTTTGTTGCCGATTTAAAGAGAGGACCCCCTCCCATCGGGATTCTGTCTCATTTTGCAGATCAAATGGATAACAAATTAATACAAACCCTCTGATTAAACTCACCTGAATATTGCGTTAATTATGCCATGAATTGCATTGTCTTCATACAATGGGCTCTGTGCTATTTCACAAATAGTTCGCAGCAGACATCTCTCCCCAGGCAGTCCCTTGCTGAGCGCGTGCACACATGCAAGTGGAACAATAAATCACTCGAATTATCTTGACAGTATTTACTCTGTATACCGACCTGTTAAAAACCGCTTCAAGTGCCCGATAGACGACGAAACGACTCGCGTCATATGCAATAGCCGGCTGGCGATAATGCCGCTGAACAAATGTGTCGTAGTGGCTCAAAAGCGGATCGTAGTTATAATGATGTTTGTGCACTTTCGTCCTTCCGTTGGAATGGAACTTCTTCGAACGCCTTTGTGCGCCAATCGTCCTGTCGTGTTCCCATGCAGTGCTATTGACGAAATACGTCCACCAATACACCGGTCTCATTGGTGTGGGGTATTGTATGTGAATCGCGTAGCTGGCTGCTAATTGTCGAAACGGGTGTTTGTCCATTAAATCCAACGGTTCGGAGAACCCAAAAACGAACTAAACTCAGGTTTACAAATTAAATTTGGTTTGAAAAAGGTCGAACTCACTTTAAGGACACCGTTGCCTTGGAATATGAGGAAGCGTTTACTGCGAACGTTCGACTTTGATGGCGAAATGTCCCTGGCAGCATCCGCCGGCGGCGTATGGCAAATTGTAACCATACAAAGGGAGATGGAAAATGTTACGAGCGACAGTTGAAAAATCATTTTGTACTCGTCATGTGAACTCGCACAAGGCAATGTCGTTTGGCAATTGTGTATCCGTCGGAGGCAACATTGGTACGGGTTCTTGCGAAGTTTGCACAGAACGTGGTCTAATTTGTGATGCATGCCATCGCTTGATGTACGCAAATAGAGAATATTTGCGTTGGCAAACACTGCAGTCAAGTGGTATGGTAAGAAGGTCCGTTCCAAGAACGGTACACCAATTGTTCGTTTGCATTGATGCTGTAATATGTGGAAGTATAATGCGTTCGGCAAATATTGAACGTTTGTGCAGGGCGTCGGGTTTTCCCATTCGTTAGAGTAATGTAATAATTGCGTGGAGTGTTTGTTGAAGGGAAGTCAAGTGCATTTAAACCAGATCCACAGAAGGCTAATTGCAGAACTGTATATGAGTCAAGTCAAGTCTGTAATGCGTTTTGTCACATATTTTCTGCCCGGTGCCCAGCATCAGACACCTAACGCAAAGTTCTTTCATTGACGCACTATCCTTGGAGTCAGCGTGGACGTTTGGCCCGCTTTCGCCTTAGGACCCTTGGCCCACACTTTTTGAAAAATAATGAAAATGGCCCCCTTTTCGGTTTAAAGTAAGATTTTATTGTTTAATTCTTCTGGTTGTGTTACTGGATGAGGGTATCACTCCAGATACGATGTTTTTGGTTGTTAACAATGCATAACACTTGGTATGCTTGTGAATTGGTTCAAGCTAGCTCCCCGGCATTGGATGGATTCTTCATGCTTGTAACAACCTTCACAACTCAAAGAAAATAAAAATTCATACCAAGATTTAACATTAAAACTTTCTAACGGACAGACGATATAGAGTTTTCAACCCTCATTTCAATTATTCTTATAATGGCAGATGAAAAGCCATGAAAGGATATATTTTACACTCCTTATCACATAAATGATCTCCTTTAGCAACTACGATATCCTAAAATTTAAATAGTTGCCCCCAAAAAAAAATATGAAACTTAACTCATGTTGTTCAAATTCAGCCAATATTCAGTCCTCTTTAAATAATTTAAGCGTTCATTCTAACGATTATAAATTCTTCATTTATTAAATAAGTAAATCCTCAACATGTTAAAGACTAACTAATATTTAAGAATTTAATTTATACAAACCACAAATAGAGTTTAAATGAAAAGTAATTAATATTTAAGTATTTTATAAGGAATTATAATTTTTTTTTATTATTTTTACTGTTTAAAAAAGAGTGTCACTCAAGTTTTAAATATATGAAATATGTTTTTTTTATTTATCGTACGAAAGATCTTGATTATGTTGAAGTTTGTGCGCACAATCCTCTTCACCCACTAGAATCTCTCCTTTATTTTTTTTTTTTTTGTTATAAACTAGAATTTGTTATATTTAATACATGAGTGATTGAAATTTTAAAAAAATCTTTGATTAATTTCACAACTGTGAAATATTGTTCAAAATTCCATAAAGTTAATAATTAAATTTTTTTTTGTTAAAGCAAAATTTTTAGTTGCGAATAAAATACTTATTCTGATAGCTATAATTTAGCGTAAGTCTTGTTATGGTAGATCTGCTGAATAAAGCGAAACCAGTATGGATAAATGAGCGATCCGAATCTTCCAAGCTGATAATTCTATGCAGAATCTTAATGTGCTAGTTTTCTGATTCTATCTTGGATGCTTATTTTTCTTTAATTTAAAGAAATACTTGGGACAAATATGAATTGCGTCTGCTTTCCTAATGAAATTTATTAAAATTTATCTTGTTAATCAAAAAGGAAATTACAAATTTTTCTTACCAGAATCTGAATCTTCTATATATATAAAATTGTTGCAAAAGCGTTGTGACTTTATAACTCACGAACGGCTCAACCGATTTCAATGATTTTGGTTATGTTTTATTCGTATTCATTCAGGGATGGTTTATGAAAAAAGAAAAATCGGAAAATTCTTAACAGGTGGCGTTGTAGGCACACATTTCGTTTTTCATGGGGAAAAGCACTTTGAAAAAAAAAAAATAAACTGGATTGAAATCCAGTAGTGACACTTCAAGTACAAAAAAAAAAATATTTTAAATTTTCAAAGCAATTGTTGTTGTCAGTTATTTTAATTATTTTCCAAGCAAATTGTTGTTGTCAACAATTTTGACTTTTTTTTTAAATATAACCAATAAGTTTGTTTAAGTTTACTATGTTACATTAAGTAACTTTTTGAAATGAGGAGATACTTTTTTTATTTCATTGTTTTTGAATCCATCATTTTTGTTTGACATGTATTTTCAGGATCCTTGCATAAGTATGTGTGAGTAAGTTGAAATGTAGGGGTGATTAAGAAAACCTGGACAATGATGACAGGCAACAGGAGTTGTGAAGCGTTTTGAGTTTGCACGTAGGGGCTGTTACGAAAAATGAGCGTGTAACGACTCAAAGGTACCATAACACCTTCGATACCGTTGTAGAGAGATAAGGGAAAAGGCTTACCATTTACCAACCAAGTTGATAGGTGCGGTTAGTTTTCTTCGTGGCTGTTAAAGTTACAAATATTTCGTCGGTCGCTGATGGACTACCTATATATTGTTAAGCATCGTGTCTTTGGTTATACATTATACTTGATGTTGGATGTAGGTATTCGATTGGCAAAAAAGAGGCTTGCCTCATGCGCACATTCTCATTTGGTTAGTCGAAAGAATGCAACCAGACCAAGTTGATGACATCATATGTGCCGAGGTTCCAGATCCCGAAACCGATCCAGACCTGCATGATGTCATAATTAGAAACATGATTCATGGGAATGTTTGAAAATGGTATCAGTATTTTTATTTCACATTTTCTGTTTCGTGCGAACCAACTTACAAACACATGAAAACCAATTTAACAGCTCACTAAAATTCGATCACATTTCGGTTACAAGTCATTCCCAAATTCATTATACACACTGTTACTGTTACGGAAATATGTCTGAAATGTAGGAACAGCGCTAACACTATAACCATCAATTTCTAATTGAGTTCTGGACCCGATAGGTGGTGCTGAAAGATAGGATACCGCACTATAGGTGGTACTTTCCAAAACTTTCAAAATTTGGGCGAAACGAAGTTCGCGGGGTCAGCTAGTATATTATATATCAATCGCTCAACTTTTCCTTTTTTTTATATTATATCTGAGGAATCTTCTAGAATTTATATTTATTATTTTTGACTAGACCTTTCCTACTTGGCTTTCGCAATGTAAAGGAAATTCAGAAAATTTATTTTGGAAAAGTTTCTAATCAGTGCCTAATGTGATATTATTATTATTCTATTGTCCTTTTTGTTTCCTATATTCGTATTTTTTTTTTTGAAAAAGGTAAATAGTAGGTTTGTTAAATATTTTTGCTATTCATATTTGCTATAGAAATATCCGTTACATATTGAAAGAAAAAGAAAGCAAAGTTATGACAATAAGTAGGTACTTTGTACCTAAAGGAATAAAATTTAATGATTTTTTTTTTTGTAAAAAATAAATGTATTCATTGCTCAGTTTTTTTTTTTTTTTGTTATATTAGTATTTCTAGTCTATTGTAATAGAGTAAAACTAAAAACTAACAGCCGTATTTATTAGATTTCCTTACGACGACTCTACGATGTTTAGTGAAACATCGCGTAAAGATTTACGCAGCCTCTAAGTGGCTTTCCTGAAATTGTGATTTATAAAGATTTCCCCGCGGATACTTTACTGAACGAGGTTTATGTCTAAATAGGTAAGAATTTCGATATTACAGAAAACATAGAAATCTATTACCTTTTTTCCCTGAAACCGACATCAAATGTGATTAGCTCTGTAAATTAAATCATTTTACACAATAAAAAGTCATATTATCTAAAACAATTCCGAAAAGTCTTTGAAGGTAGGTACTGCTGAAATATCAAATTGCCATCATATATCTATGTGTCTTCCTATATCCATATTCATATTCCTATTTCTATTCTAGCAACCACCGCCAAATCCAATGCCAATGCCAGTTTTTTCTATTCAATTCAATTCAAAATTCGACAAAAGCTTCGAAATCTCTAAGCAACCCTCAGGAATGTGCGGTATTACTTCGCAGGGGATCAGTTTATTCCTATACAGACAAGTACCAAACGAAAACGGGAGTGGGACTGCGTTTTCTCCCAACATGTTTAAGGTCAAAGCCATGACCATATAAAGTAGGCCGTACCTGAGGTACAGTATACCTAATATTTCGTTTGAAAACTACCCCAGGTTCTTAAAAAATTGTCGGTTCTAAGAACCACGATCTTCCAAAGCCATTAGTTCCACCTCTATGTTACACATCCTTCCATCCTTTTATCTTTCCCCAAACTATTAACCTCTTGTCAAATGCTTCCTTGACACTGTAACGAGAACCATCACTCGATTCTCGTGGTATAAAAATTTCTCTACACTCTCGACTTGACAGATATAAAGTGTACCCCACAAAATTATTAACAACTCGTACAATGTAAGCATGCACATTCAACGAGTGCGCCAGGTTCTAGGAACGAGAAATGTGTGTCACACGACGAGTTCGTTCCTTTTACGATGCGAATAAACTACGTGCTACGTGGTAACTTAATTTAACTGATGTGCGGGTAAGTTCGAGAAATCCCATCAGTGTAAGTACCTTCGATTGAATTGTATGTATGTATGAATAAGCCACCGAGGATGTAGCTAAGTGAAGTGGATAAAATGAGCGCGAGCGAACCCCGCTCAGAGTAATTTAACGCGAACGATACAAAAATTGAGAACCCTCCTGCATATGAAATGCGTCCTTAAAGTGGAAATTAACAATTTATAAAAAAACCGCCAGGAAAAATGTTCAGCTATAAGCATTATACGCATTCTAATTAATTAGTGTGATGGAAATAGGTTCGCTTTCCATTGAGTCTAAACAACCTTCACGTGGCATTTAGGTCTAGATAAATCTAATCTACGAGAGAGTTAACAGTCCCACGATGGAAATTTGTCAGAGAATCTTTGACGCGATGACTTTTCCGCTCCCGACTTTTCCTTGAAGCAGAGTTCAACGCTCATAACGTGCAATCACATATAGGGAACACGTTTGTTGTGACAACACACATACTCGTAGTGTGCGAAATAAATTATACAAACAAAGAAAATGTATTCCGACATTTAGTCTTGTTGACATTTTATTTTTCCACCCTAGTTCCTTGCTTGGCTTGTGTTGTGTTGTGTTTTGAAATGTTTAAGATGCCCCTGGGAAATTAATGCAAAATTAATTTATATCTTCGCTCTATAAAGTATCCTTTTGCATCTAACGAGGACGAGTGGTTGAGTACACTTTTTGCACTGTACTTTTGTGAAGTTTTGCGTTGTGTGTTGAGGGGGGCATTGTAGGAAATTTTCATTAAACAAAATGCATTTGAACGAATTTGCATAATTTATCCTTTGAGCTATAACTACGAGTGTGGTGGGTTTGTTTTATAAAAACTAAATTTTGAATAGCTATAGGAGCGCGATATGAAAACAAAGAGCGCCTTGAAGTTTTAAAAAGGTTACCACACAACGGTCTCAAAAGAACTTAATGCAGAGCTTATCACTGGGTGTAAAACGACAGGTGGGTGAGTCCTGCAAGGAGCTACAGAGGTACAGTGTGAAAAGAGACAAATAATAGTGAAAAGATAACACTTTCACCGAACTTAGACTTCAATAACTCGATTGTTGAACCCGCTGTATGGCTGGTGGCTCCGTCGTGTTGGAATCACATATCACTGATGTCCAATTCATCCAATTGTTCAAAGAAATAAAGTTCCAAAATGTGTCTGTAGCAAAAACCATTCAACGAAACGTGACGGTCATTTTCATCGACAAAAAAGGAACTGCCCAATGACGCCACCAGCATGAAAACCACACCAAACATCGCACAGTGACTTTTGTTAGATGAAATGCTGTTTCATGAAGCACATGAGGGTTCTCACCTGTCCAGAATATACACGCATATTTTGCCTCTTGACGAAGCCGTTTAACCAAAAATGCACCTCATTGCTGACAATTGAAAATTTTTTAAGTTGCAACCACAGAATCCGAATTTCGGTAGTAGATTTTAATTATTTGTAAACTTTGTTCCTTTGTGCACTTCACCATGATGAAAATGTTGATTTTACTCAATATTTTAACACAGTCGGCTTACAGGTGCGTTCCGCGTTCACACTTAAAGTTTGAAGTTGTCAATTCGGTAATGAAAGACCCTTTATTTATGTACAGATGTCGGTCCATCACACAAACTCCTTCTATATGCTTCTACTAAAAAGTCTCGCAAAGTGCAGTACAGTAGGAATAACAAACTGTTAACCCCCTAACCAGAACTTGTGACAATTGGTTGTTTTTGAGAGCTTAAACTTATAAAAAACTCACATTTTTGTTTGTTGTCTGCCATATAAGATGAATGGACGAGAAAGTTTCGCGCGACCATGTCGTGCATTTAATTTTTTTTTTTGTGATGTTTGTTGAACTCCCCCGCTTACGTCAACCGTCAAAGGACCCTACCAGACCTGAAGGCCAGCATCCGGTCAGAATTTTCCTTCTACATCACCACCGATGCTGGCACTATTTTGCCAACTTTTCCCTCATCACCCGAGATGATCCCCTGTGGTCTAGCTCTATCCTTGTTGATAGAAAACTCTTTCTTCCTAAGAACTTATTCATTATTGAAGAACGCTCTCGAAAGTGTGCTTCTATCGATTGTCCACAACATTATTCTCCAGTTTAACCTGATTTACGAATGTAATCCATTTCTGTCCATCAGTCGATTCTCATATTTTATTCTATTTCGAAAAAAAAAATAGCACACAAATAACCCCACAATTAGAACAAGTATCGGATTACTCGTGCAAAATTCACAACCAGAAGGACCAGTGGTACGAACCAGAGAGAGAATATTGTCGGCTCCACGTGCCTATACCTATACCAACCTCCTGGCCACCGTATACAACTCCGTTTTAAAGTGCTATCGATTTTTCGTTCAAGGCAATTGAATTGGTATTATTGATTGCATTTACTTGCTGGGAACTTACAGTTTATTGGTTACAAAGGACTGGGGCGGAAGCACAGTATGCAGGACACGACAGCGAGCCTGTTTATAATTATGTTATGTAAAATTAATGGCTTAATTGCAGATGGTCGATAGTTACTACTGTTGAGCATAATATTGTGCTGCGTGTATTTTTTAGGACTTTTGTATCGTCTGTTGGGTTTCGCGTTTGTCACATGATTTGCAGTTCAGAGGGGGGGGGGGGGGGGGGGGGGGACTTATTTTAAAAATTAATTAAACAATGAAGCCACTCACCGATGGTCAGTGACGTTCTCCGGAAATGTTTAAAGTACTTTCTGTGGTTTAGCTTTGTTTCTCAATACTCATAAGGCACCACTGGTATTTTTTTTAATGCCTTTCGGTCCCCCGAAAATAAAACAGAAATCCTACATGCAATTATACATATATCTCGCGTTGAATTCAGATGATCAGGATCGGCATAAAGTTCAAGGTTACCATCCCTTCCATTCGGATCTAAAATATAAGCCTATACACAAAGGAATGGTTAGGAGAAGCCAAGCCAATTCGATTTAATTCTACCAACGTTTTAAGATCGGATGCGATTATTCGTATTCGAACTTAAACATCATGCGAAATCTAGATCACTCGCAAATAACAAGCCGCAATAAGTTGTGGAATGAAGTTTGTGGATTCCAATGCAATGAATGAGTTCAGCGCAGTGTTCGAATGTCATTGAGATGGTTTTTCCCTCGGACAGCTATTTTTTTACCCATTTTTCCGTAGACAAAATTCCCACAAAATTCCTACATAGTTAATTTAAATAAAAAAGAAAATTTTCAATACTTTTATTAACAGTAGTAGTAGTAGTAGTAGTAGTGACTTTATTAGTAATTCATTAAAATTTGCAAAATTTTACTACTATTATTAACAAAAGATAAAAAAAATGCAAACAAATGTTCTATATTCAGGATTTTAATATTAGCTTCGTAAGTAAAATCATTTTAAAACCACAAATGCAGAATTATTTGATATTTTCTTATTTATTAAATGTAATAATTATATGTTAAAGTTTCTAAAAAATGTACACAACATGCGAAATAAATTACGTAAGCTCTATGCGGGCGTGTTTAACTTACGCAGCCCTAAAGTAATGTTGCTTAAGTTCGAAAAATTTTTATAAATCACATTTTCCTGCAAAAGGGCATCTTAGAGGGTGCGTTAAATTAATTTTAGGCTTGTTTTGTGAACACAGAATAAGATAGTACAAAAATGACATTAGGTTGAACTTTGATGGATTTTTTTTTGTAAGTTGACCAAATATCCCACAAAATCTTTCCGAAATTCTATATTTTCCTTTTTTCCCACGAGACGGTTTCTTACCAATGAAACTCCCACGAAAAGATAAATTTCCCACGAGTAACCAACACTGGTTCAGGAGCTACAAGGGCTCTGTAAATCGCTCTTAGACGGCTGTAGTAAAAAGTTGTACCTATACAATTCAACCACGTGTTCTATGAAACACGAGACGGCATTTCGTTTGCATTGAAGTTAGTAGTATATCGTCAGGAAAAAGGAGGAACCTCAATTGGACCTGCTCGTTAAGTATTTGCCAAATGTTTTTTTTTGTTACCACTTGGCACCACTGCGAACTTGGCACCACTGCGAACTTGGCACCACTGTTCAATTCAAAGTAAACTAATTTCCCGAAATGTCAGCCCGCCACACGTGATTGAATAGGTTATGATGAAGATTATGATCTACCTTCAAATAAAATGCACACCAAAACTTAAAGAACTTTCAATTAAAGCTTCCTTGACGTGTCCTACTGTTTCGGTATTTTTTTTACTGCTTCGTACAACAGACAAGTAAAATAACAAAGTGGAAAATCTCATCTCTATGTTGGGGTGTGCTCGAGGTGCACTCCAACTATTGCCTGAAGCCCTGCACAATAGATACGGATCCCATAAAGCAAATGCCGGTCCAGCCAGAGGAACGCCCTAGGAGCGTTGCTTATCTGAAACTTAATTCCCTTTGTTTTCATAACAACGCGCTCATGGGTTCTTGCTTTTGTTCGCAGTTTGTGGTGTATCTCTTAAAGTTTGACCGGAAACGTTATTTAGCAATTTTTTTCTATACCCACATGACCCAGTAGCGTAGTAAGGATATTGCATCCATTTAAGTTAATCATTCCCCAGGTGGTCGTTGTTATTTATGGTAGCTCTCACAACTTGTTCCATGAATCGTCCTTAGAAAAAAAAAACACATAAGCGAAATCAAGGCTAGTTAAAAGTCCGCCATTACCACCCCTAGTCAGACATGTATAGACCAACTCGTATCCTCATGGGTATAAGGTATAGAGAGTTGTAGTCATTTGTGGTTTGATTGTTGCAGGTTATATGGCAACTGCATTGACATGGATTCACCGGAATTGACAGGTTCAATTAAAAATTTAATGTGACTGTGCGCGGTATTTGCAGGCTCAACCGACCATCAGATTGCACAAACAAATGGAGGCAACCCACGACGGACGAGGTTAACAAGGATAATGTTGTCAGGTCTCATTTGACATGCATATGATGTTGTATGCTAATTATCCCTTGGGAAGCATGATTCCTTTAAGATCTCCGCACTGCTTGTGGTGAATTTTGGCGGCCAATTGTCTGGGTACAGTTTGATTTTCCATTTATGTCGATGACTTCATCCCGAGTGATGCGCATGGCATAGTAAGGAATCGCAGATGAGGACACGTTAATTGGGGGTGGAGGTGGTGACTGGTGATGGTTGTGAGCTCTTAATCATAGCTATGGGGAATGGTTTCACTTAGTTACATTCTGTTTCACTTCGCAACTCATTTGGTGTCAACAGGAGGTGGTCTTTGTTATCTGTGTGTACGTTCCGCTTGGAATTTGGTCGTCTCTTTGGCGCCAATTCTGTTTAAGTCAATCTGTTTTCAAATGGCGGCTTTTTGAGGAAATTCATTATTTGAATTCATAATGCTGAAGATGGTTGCGGTTGGGTGTGGATTTATGAAACAGATGCTACTTGTGGGTGAGGGTATCTGTAATTCGAGCATGAATGACCTACTCCACTGCCGCTCAGTTCGTAGTATGGTGGTGGGAATTGACTGCTCAAAAGTTCTATGGTAAACAGGCCTGTGGAATAAACAATTCCATTTTTTTTTTGCATCCTTACCCACCTGGAAAAAATGATAATAATAAAACTAGACCTTTGACAGTTCTTTTGTTCTTCTGTCGCACTTGCTTCCTGCTGATGCCTCTTCTGTGGGAAATTCCGGAAATTCAGTGATGCAGTGAGTTTTGTACATGGCTTTGCACTGTCAAATTAAATTGGGCAAGTCCACTAGAGTTGAAACCCATTGGAAAGTTAAGCTGAGTCTACAGTCCTCAGTTAAAAGGGCGATTTGCAAAATCTGGCAAATGTCACAGTTTGTTATCAGAGCTGAAAACCGAAACGTGAATTTCATTAAAAATCGTTAAAGGCAATAAAGCATCAAAGTAACTTCTCATCAAAGAACTGTAAATTCACAAAGGAACTGAAACAGCGGAAAGCTGTCCAATCGCAATATACGAATGCAAGCCTTCCGCTTCCAGCAGACGGCAAAGTCATGCTTAATCGAGTGTTACAAAATATTTATTGAAAATTTAATGAAGAAGAAATAAATCGAATCTAATTCTTCCGCTCGCTGATCCGTTTGCATACAAACAAATTAAAGGAGTTTTTCCCAAAACAAATTCATTTGCATGCTGGCGGACGGGTTATTTGTGTACTGTTTCGCAGGACGTTGAAAGATGCTCTCCCAATCACTTTATTTTATACAGCAATTGCTGCTCCCAGAGAGGCACCCGGAAAGCTGTTATCTCACGACGCGACGCCAACAGATGACGATTTGGGCGCCAGTCAGTGTACCCAACCCAAGACAAAATTAAACATTATTATCTAAGTGACATACATACATCGAGTTGGTGATTTCCTCGCTCTAAGTGATCTCTGATTTGTAATGTTTTTTATTTGACGATTTTATGCTTGGGCTGGTGTCCTCGTTACTAACGTCACTTCTTTCTCAGGATAATTGAAAATTTCCATGAACATTTCAATGAAAATCTGTCGATTTTACCTTTGAGTATGCTGTCAAGATCGGAATTTAATGAGTTTAACATACGTTGCCGTTCCTGTTCCACGGCCGAAGAGCAGCGACGTGAAAATCCATATGATACCATCATCAGCGAAAGAGTCTATTGAATTAGAAGTGTAGATTAGATTAAATTCTTTATTAGTAATATGTTTACTTTTTTGCTTGCAAATATACTTACAATATTCATTCCATTAAAATTTGGACAAAATAATTAGAAGTGACAAACAAGAGATCGTTAATAAATATAAGAAAAAGTGCTGGAGACAAAACAGAGCCTTGGGGGACACCAGCATTTATACGGTGAGTTGCCGACTTGAACCGTCCAACACAACTTGAATTGAACGGCCAGAAAGGTAGTTTCTAATCCATTGAAGAAGAGACTAATCGATCCCAAAGGCACGCATTTTCGACAAAAGAGCTTTTAGCCAAACTCTGTCAAATGCTTTTGAAATATCAAGCGCAACAATTTTCGTTTCACCAGAGTGGTGGAGAGATTGGTTCCACTTTTCGGTGAGATAAGTCGTCATATGCATCCACTCACCAACTACATCTCACTTCACATGGTAAAGTTGATCTCCTGTACGTTTTTGTTTTGTACTGTCGTCTGCCTCTCTTTCAGTTTTTGTTTTGAAACCAAAATTGACTTTACTCAGTTGAATACTTATTTATTTACTTTCTATTCGCTTTTGTTTCTCTTAAATAAAGTATGTACACAATTAATGTTGATGCTTTTTCCTAATATGTTGAAATAAAATAAAATATTTACCTAATGAAGATATTTTTATTTATGAAGATATTTTTATTTATCTGGTGTTCAAAAACAAAAGCAAAAAAAGTTGTTCCCCTTTTTGAACCCTTGCTACCCCCCTAGAAAACTCACGATGTCCCCCCTATTCGTATTTTTTAATCTGACAACCCTATATCTGCAAAAATAGCTACGCAAATGTCAAATGCCTGCTTATGGCGTAATTTATGCACATTGCGGTGTTGAGTAATTTTTATTTCACAATTTTTCTTTACTCCATTTATTTTTCATACTAATTCATGGTTGCCACTGGTCTGGAAAGTCAGGGAACGAAAATTTGGTCAGGGAGAGTCTGGAAATTCAAAAACCGGTCATGGAAAATTCGAACTGCGCTGTGCCCACACGTTTGTCCGAAAATGTTTATTTTACAGTGCTTCCTGTTCTTCTTTTACCTTTCTTCATTGCTCGTACTTGCATGTACCAAACACTTGTATTTCAAATAGTTTCTTCCTGCTTTTCCCTATAGAAACTGGATTGTTTTTAAAATAGGGCAACACTTTATATTACTCGTATGTCGAATGTCCCATCTTGGAAGGATTTTTGGTTGCCTATCCGTCGGCATGCTGCAAAAAGAGCTCAAGTCACATAATTGTGTCTCTGAGTTATTGAAGATTTAAAGTTTATGGCGCCTGAAAAAATCATTAAGTTGTTTCGATTTGAAAATCGATTTTAAAATCTGTTAGTGAAAGCATTTATTATTGACACGAAACTAACAAATTTAATTCAATGTAATTTATTCAACTTTTTTTTTAAACAAAAATAAAATGAAACTTGGACATACACCATTTTTGCTTTATGAAAATTTTATTTTTAATTTATGAATCTTGATTTGATTCCGAACCATCATTTATATCAGGTTCTGGGGCCTTATTTCTGGTGGAATTATAGGGAATTCCCCTTATAACAATTTTTTAAGTAGGCTATGAAATAATTTTTATTCTGGTTTTTGTATTTTATTTGTATTTGAGGACTTGAGCTTTTTTTGCAGCAAAAATTGACAAAGTAGCCAAAAATATTTGTGCAAAAAAGATTCAGGTCCACTTGGGTCTTTCTTGCTCCACACATTTGGGTGTTTTGGACATAGAATGAACTGTTTTGATACAATAACACTACAAAACAACTTTAAATGGACATGCGATATTTTTGCAGGGAATAGATTATGACTTTTGGGACATTTTTGCAAAAGCTAATCAAAAACTCCTCTACTCGATCTAAATAAAAGAAATAATGTTATTTGCAGAAGATTTCTTGATTTTAACAGTTTTTTGACGAAAGTTTAATTTTTTTTTCTAACTAACAACAATTTAAATCGAAACAAAACTTCGTATGAATGAAAACTGATTTGAGTTGACTGCTTTTTTTTTTATTATATTCGAAAAGCGGCGGCACTGACCGGTGTCAGACAAAGCAATTTCTACGAAAACTCCAAGTCTGCCATTTTGTTGAGTCAGAACATTTGGAACTCACATTTTTTATCTAATTTTCCATGTTTTGTCTATAAATAGGTCAGTTAAAGTTTGTTTGTGCGGAAGAACCAACTAAATATGGTTGCGATCAGCTGACAGACACATATAACATAAACGTTGGTGAAAAAAACATCACTTGTATTGCTCATGACGCCTTGGTTCGGTTCATGAAAACCGTGTCATAGATTAGGTTAAATAAGATAGTTGTCTAGAAAGACACACTTGGAGCAAATTAGTTTAGATCCTTTGTGATACCAAAAATCGGGTCATACATCTGACTCCCTGATTCCATTTTAGAACCATACCGTTTTGATCTGGAAGTCTAATAGGTATGCTATTTCAGGTCCATGCATCACTGTTGGGGAACTCCAAAGAAAACCGTTTACTGAATCATAAAGTTTTTGGTAAATTTGCCCCCTAACATCTAATGTGTATTTCCGATTCCATTAGCGTGCGAATTGTTTACTGCAATTACCTACGTTTGTTAATTTCCCAGTGTGCATATTAATTATGGCATTAATTATAGCAAACGGAAGTGAGTGGATGTCACAAACAGCACGCGTATCCAAATATCCATTACATCTCGACCCACTTCGTCCAATCAGATACAAATCTATTCATGTGAGATATAATTTACTGTATATACTGACATGTGTCACTCCGCCCGGTTGTACTTTGTTATATCGAAACGGCAGATTGACCTACCTTAAGCATGTTATCAAAACGCGTATCCTCTACTCACAGACCTACCACTTAATGGAGCCACTTGATTCAATCAACTCTCGCAACACAAGCAAATATTCTTTCTTTCGTTTGACTGTCACCTACTCGAAGTTTGTCAGAAAAGAACAACCATTTCCCACTCCTGGGGAATGGAGGGTGTCAATGAGACAATGTCAATAGGGACGAAGAAAAAAAAACACCACTGACCTACCTTCTATTTTATTAAAATGGTCGTTACACTAAATAATAATCTATATTCTCGATATGTATCTATCTCTCTCGACGCTCTCTCGCTTTCCATTAACCGTGGTGAATTAATGTGGCTGCGATTGTTTGTGATGCCACTGTAAGATATTCTTCTATCATGCGAGAAGTGGTGACGTAGAGCAACAGTATTTCGGTATTCGTTCGAAAGTAAACACTTTCTCTCTGAAGCAAAGTGGTGGTTGTGTTTTGTCTTTTGTGTGTTAATGTTTGTGTACGCTCTCGCTCTGTTAGTCTGTTTAGCATAAATATTTGACTTGACCTAGTGGGTGTTGCCATTGCTCTGGCTGGCAGTATGTCTGGGAAAAGTAGGGATGAAGATTTTTCGTTTTTCGAAAAGAGGCACGCACTCTCCATATCGATTCCGAGATGTCGAGTGAATTCTAAGTGACTCCTCATTTTTAAAGGCCTTCTTCAAATATTTTTATGTCATAAAAAAATATAAGGAAATTATATTTTGGATAGTTGAATAAAGTCATCAAATGTTTGAACATCTAGTGATATCTGCTTAAAATAAGAGTTTCACCACTTTATTCGAAAGATAATCTTCTGACATAGCAATTTAATAATTTCAATATGATTTCTGTCATTTCTGACCGCCCCGCCTGGCTCGGACGTAGTCTAATCTGGAGGTCCAATTTTCGATGACTTTTTCGAACATTTGTGGCCGTAATTCGTCAATAACGCGGCTACATCGGACGCAAAGTTTTTAGAAGCCGTCGTCTTTTTCTGTCTAAAAGCAATGTAGCCGTTTAAATCCACGTGCATAGTTCTTTTCTCAAGAGCTGTCACAAAAACCCGACACAAAAAACCGCTTCACAAACAGAAAAGCGGATTTTTAAAACGTTTTTTTTTATTTTTTTTAGGGATTTTTAAGCAGCGTTTTTCAAGACCAATTTCGGTTCTTTCTTCGCAATAACTTTTTGTGGCGCCCCTTTGTTATTTGGTTCGTTTTTTCGACCAATTTTTTAAGCGCTTTTCGGAACTTTTTTCTTCAAATTGCTCTCTACTCATTTTACAATTTATGTAGCTTTTTGGGACCGTTTATTGATCGCTACTGGGTAATTTTGCAGTTTTTTTTATTTTATTGTGTTTTGCTAAAAATGAAAAATGCAACAACTCTTTCTGAGCATTTACAAGATATCTTAGGACGCCAATTAATTTTAAGTTGTGACATTTGTTCGGTCAGTTGTACTGCTGAATTTGCTGAATATTGCAAAAGGTGTGATTGTTTCAACAACCCAACGATTGGAAGTCGTTTTCTCGTTTTGAAAACTCAAATGTGTATGGGAAAACTTCTGTTTTTGATTGTTTTCGGCTGAGTGTGAATAGGGTATAACTTTTCTGTGCGTTTTGGAGATATTTTTTTGATCCATTTTGCGGGACGATCAAGTTGTTTTCGTAAAGGTTTTTGGGGCGTGATTGAGAATGCTGTTTGGAACGTTCTTCGAAGCTCATATCCCATCGCTTTTCGGGACCGTTTATTGGTTGTTATTTATATGTATTTTGAAACATGATTGACACATATTTTTTAACATATAACAATATAACATATTAACATATTTTCAACACTGCGCTTACAGAATAATCATTCTGGACATTTTTATACCGCTTTTTGGTAATGCTGCATTTTTGAAACATTTTTCGAGACCATTCTTAATTTTCCGGAGCACTTTTTTGAGTAATTTTCTGTGCGTTTTACGGGCGTTCAACTGTGTATTGAGGTATTAATTTATGTACGTTATTTTTTTTGCTGGATTGTGGTATTAGACCTACTTAAGATTAAGACTAACAGCATTTGGGTATATAAAAAAAATAATTTGACTTAGTTATAAAAGCGAACGCCACTGAATTTATTTTTTACTATTAAACAAAACAAAAATATATTAAATAATTGCATTTTCTCTTTTCAGGTAAGTTATGGCCATTTTCTTATATTGATTGGTAAGCCTTTAATTTATTTCAACTAGGTACTTTGCCTGCAAAAAACGCAAATAGTAACATTTTGGTGCAGTAGATATCCATTGGCCAGTAACAAAAACAAAAATAATTTCGAAAAGTTATAATTCCTGTATTGTTATAATATTTTAAACTCCTTGTGGACGCTTCTTTTGCAGATACTTAATATGAACAACTTAGTTATTGGTTACAACCTTCCATTTGCCTTCGACAACAACATCGTTTAATATATTTCGGGATTCGAATTTAGTGGAACTTTGTACTGTTTTATCAGTAAATATGCCTAACAGAAAATTATGCAAAAAAAAATGTTTTGTGGAGACAAAAACGAATGAGAGTTTGATTTCCAACTGAAAAATTTGTCCGTTGTAGAGCAAAGTCCATTAAGAAAAAACCTGTGTAATGGATAAAAATTCCGAGCTTCGTTGTATGAAACTCTAACCTACGTACAAGATTCTGCCAGGATTGCCTGTCAGAATCAACTAATATCTTTAGTTAAAAATTTTGTAAGAATACAAAAAATGTCTCTTACTACGTCATCGAGAAAGTTGAAACTTAAATCGGTGATAGGTATGCCATGCGCAAAAAAAATCGTTAAAAGTCCAGATCCAGCTTTACCGAATCAAGAATAGAGCTATTAAATCCCATGTACTTTGCTTGGCGATATTCCAATGTGGCGAACCAGCTTCACCCACGTCTTGTAGGTTCTTTGGAACTGTTGATATAAAGGTGAGCTTTCAAAGAATCATCAAAAGAAAGAAAAATCCAAATGTCCTCTTATTGAGATGAGGCATTCCCAGAAGTGTTACCTCAAAACAGTCATTAATGCCCTTGAAGTGTGAGCCATTATTCCGTCCTGTTGCAACTTAATGTCCCCTAAGACAAATTAAGCAAGTCGTGGATACGTCAATAAACAAAACTGCCGTATTTGGAGTGAGGATAGTCCTTAAGTGTAGGTTGAGACACCGTTACATACACAAAAACTGACTGTTTGGTGTGCTTTATGGGTTGGCGGAATAATTGGTCCGTACTTCTTTAAAAACGATGCTGGCCAGAAGGTTACAGTCAATGGTGACCGCTATAGAGCCATGATTTCCGACTTTTTCGTTCATCAATTTAACTGCCATGATCTTGGTCTCCAAGATCCTGCGATTTAACGCCACTTGACTATTTTCTGTGGGGATACTCGTATGTAAAGTCGCTAGTCTACGCCGATAAGCCCGAAACGTTTGACCACTTGGAGGACAACATTCGCCGCGTTATTGCCGATGCGGCCACGGCCACATATGTTGGAAAAAGTCATCGAAAATTGGACCTCCAGATTAGACTACGTCCGAGCCAGCCTGATCATGTTTAAATTACAATGCCAGTAAATTATCTTTCGAATAAAGTAAATTTCATGTCATTTTCAAAAAAATCATCTTTGTTTTATTCCATTTCAAAGTTCAATACCTCTAAAAAAAAACACCCTGACAACTAACCTAAGAGTAAACAAGAATTGGGAGTCACGCCTGTCGAATAAGACCACTCCCGCCCCCTACAACCGTAAATGGCACATTTAAAAAAGTAAAAGTTATATTGCCGAACCTTCTTTAAGCTCCTAAGTACGCTTCTCGAGCTAAACTAAATTTTACCTGTTCTCCAACTTTTCTCTCCAAACATCAGCTAAAGTCCTAGCTGAATTTTTACATAATGAGCGCTGTGGATAGATGTCACAAAAAACAGCTGTTCTTCAAATATAACTTACTTCAAAAATTCAACTCTCTCTAAAACAAACCATTTCCGATTCTAAGTAAGCACACCTCGTCGAGGAATTTATTAAAAAAACTCATCTCCGCAATACAAAAACGCAACAAACCATCAACAGAACACAACAATCTGTCAAGATTTAGCTTGAAAAAATGTTGCGCCCCATTAAATGGGCACGCTTAATTTTGACAAGTCACGATATACATTCTGAAAAAAAAAAAGTTTGATTGTTTCGCTCGAGCAGCGTACCGCTTAGCTAAATGGGTTCGCTTAAATTTAGCTCAGCTAAAATTTGTAGAGAATTTTGTATGGGAACGAAAATTTAGCTCGAGCAGCGTACAAAGCTTACCTCAACAATTGTGGCACCACGTGACGGAATTTGTTTAAAATCACCTTAATTCTGTGAACGTAAAGCTCGTTCACGAAAGTGGCGATTCGTCCCCTGAAATTCTGATTGTTGTTTCATGTTTTCCCATTTCAATACTTTTTTTTCCGCACGACTGCAACACTGACACAATCAACAATGTCGGCAACATTCCACCAACTCGTGCGCCGAACTCATGCAAAACCAGAATGAATAGCCACAATTCAGTTGAGTGCGGGACTTGCCACAATCCGAATGCCGGTACGTTCCAAATCCCATCGCATTGGATATCGTGTAGGATATCGTGTACTCTCTGGTTTTCCCGCCCCAACCTATAGCCACATACAGAAAGAAAATTACACTCAATCGGGTTAGATTGTCTAATACCAGTTATGCAGCAAACTAAGTGATGTGGGAATATGCAAATAGATACCCCAAAAAGTGACTGCGTCTGTGTTTGTCTCGTGGCTCTCCATCGTAGTTTGACAACGTGTTCCCCTGTATATATAAGTGCGGTAGACAACTTTCACGAACGGATACCGTGAATCTATCAATTTCGTTCAATTGAATTTACTGTGCAAATAGATGCGTAAAACGTATCCACACACCATGTGCTAGCCGATTAGGCACCGAGAGGGAGCAGAAGCAACAGCAGCACCAGCAGCGAACAATGTCTCAATTTGATAAATCCGAGTACAGCAACGTCAACACCGAGTTGGATTTAGGTGAAAAAACTTCTTAAGTAGTTCAATGTTGAAACGCTTTGGCTTTGGCATCATCATGTGTCTGTCAAAAAATAAAAAAAATAAAAAAAAGCAAACCCCATTCTATGTTTGTCTGCACCAGCAGAGTTTTTTGCGTCTGTGTGCTAAAGTGTCAGAGTTCTGCCTCTGTGATGCGCTGCAAGGGCACTAGTCTCTGTCAAGTATTTTTAGAGCGTCGTCATTGCCAGCCGTCTGCTTCATCATGTACGGTACGGAACAAAGTCAACATCATTGTCATCTCATCACCAGCACCGAGTTCGAGTACATGCATTTGTATAGTTTAACGTCATTAGCCCGTGTTTCGCAATAACACTATCCCAGTGTGTGTCTAATTGATGTTTATTCTACGAGTATGTTTCTCGCAAGATGTTCGGCTGAGTGTGCTTCTATTGTGACGCTTTATAATTGTTTTCTGATCACTCTGACTGTCACACTTGTTTCTGAGGAGGAATCTCGAAAATGCATGCAACTTTCTATTAACTGTGTTTGATTCATGGCTGTGACCTTTCGCGCTGGGAATGGGATCGTTCACCAACTATAGTTAGAAATGACAAACCGAGTTCGGTGGAGCTTCTTCGAATCTGCTTAGCTTCATTGTAGCGACCTGCGAGCATTGGTGGGAATCACTTCGACCTCGTGCTCATGTGACACGGGAGCGATGGTATTGTAGGAGGCTTGCCGAATGATGAAATTTCTCTTAAACTTGAAAGGTTGTGCGGTATTGATACGCCCGAGGAGTTAATTACAGATAGAGGCTCGTCGTCATGGGGGACACCCTGCGGAACAGAGTCACGAGCGGTAACATCAGTAAAACAAAAGAATTTCATTCAAAAGAGGTTGGTTTCATCATGCGACTTGTTGGTGAAGTAGGAAACTACTTGTAAAGGGTCTTTCATTAAGGACTTGACAGCATCTTTTAAAGGTTCTGTACCCAAAGGCGGAAATCGGATATGGATATATACCTTTTTTAAATAAAATGCAAACTACTTGAGATATCTCAAAAAAAATGTTAGTGGCTTGAATTACTATCAAAACATTTATGAATGGAATTCGACTTCGTCCATATGTCCACCACGGGAACGTATGCAGCGGTTGATACGTTGAACCTACTCGTCCGCACATTTCGACCGATGCCGCCGCTATTTCTCATTCAATATTGGCTTCGAGCTTCTCTAATGTCGCCGGCTTGTTGGCATATACCTACCAATGATTTCATTTAGACCCATAATACAAACTGTAGACGGGTCCGTTTCAGTTTCTCGAGATAACACTTTCACCGAACTTAAACTTCAATAACTCGATTGTTGAACCCGCTGTGTTGCTTGGGGCACCGTCTTGTTGGAACCACATATCACTGATGTCCAATTCATGCTTAAAGAAATAACGTTCCAACATGTGTCTGTAGCGAAAACCATTTACCGAAACGTAACGGTCATTTTCATCGACGAAAAAAAAGGCCCAATGACGCCACCGGCATGAAAACCGCTCCAAACACCGCACAGTGACTTTTTGCGGATGAAATGATTTTTCCTGAAGCACATGACAGTTCTCACCTGTCCAGAATATACACGCATATTTTGCCGATTGACGAAGCCGTTCAACCAAAAATGCGCTTCATTGCTGAAAATTGTAAACGTTGTTCCTTCGTGTACGTCACCATGATAAAATTGTTGATTTTACTGAATATTTTGACACTGACAGTCGGCTTACGGGTGCGTTCACACTG
This sequence comes from Cheilosia vernalis, assembly GCA_949126925.1. Lineage (NCBI taxonomy): Eukaryota > Metazoa > Arthropoda > Insecta > Diptera > Syrphidae > Cheilosia > Cheilosia vernalis. The sequence continues at coordinate 15,460,455 of OX421362.1, forward strand.
AAAGTTTAAAGCTGTCTTATGAAACTAATCGCGAGACTTAGGGCAAGAGATTACAAATAAATCCTGGAGTGTTTCCCCCAAAAAAAAAGAAGATTTATTTGACGTTTCACCAGAAGTTGTCAACTAATAGAAAGTCAAAAAAGTCAAAAAAATAGAAAGATTAAATTGATAAAACATGAGTTCCGGAAATCTTTAAATATTATTACCTTATAATTTAATTCTACAAAATAAAATGAAAGGTTTGATTGTTGCATTTCTAGGAGAAGTCGCTATACTACAGAAATAAATTCGGATATGTTTTTTTTATGACACAATGTCAAATACAGCTCTGTTTGCTTGGTGTTTTTGACATTCCGAGCTGTGGAGAGTGTGTTCACAAACCGGACTCTACATGTAAATCTGGGGTGGAATTCTGTAAGGCGATTTGCGATAGTTGATAGTCGTAATCACATTTTTTGCTCTACGTAAGGTGATTATCACTGTGACTACCGTTTTTTTGCGATCGTTTTCGTGTGACACCTATTTATGTATCATTTTCAGATAAATTACGTTAAACCTTCTCGGAGGCGGCGGCTACCAAAAGCAATTAACCAGCTGACTGGGCTGCACCAATGGGTCAAAGTACTGTAGCTGAAATAACAGCCCGAGTCATTAGAAAAATGCGATTGCAACTAGGCCCAACTACGATAAAATTTGTACCTTTGGAATCAACCAAAGAATTTTTCTTCCCAGAGTACAAAATACCTGGAGGTAATATTATGAACATTATAGGTAATGTGTTTACATACCATTATACCTGTAGATACAATTTTTGTGTAGTCCTAAAAGGCAGGCATAGCATACACTGTATGGTTGTAGGTTTTTTTTTTTTTCAAAATAAATAAAAATATTTTCCCAGGAAATTGTCAGTTATCATTCAAATAATAACTGACAGCTAATATTTTGTTTCAAAATGATGAAGTGATGCCAAATTTTTATAGTTATTTTGCGATCACCTTACGTAGAAGCAGAATGATGTGACTGTCGTATTTGACTATCACAAAAGCGACTATCAACTATCGCCTTACGGGATTCCACCCCTGGTCAGTTTAGGAGATTAATTCTTAATCTCCTTTTTATGAGATTAACTTTTGTATGATTTATCCCGAGATTTATGCGGGATTTACTGACATTTTTCTAAATCTCGCAGATAATCTCCGATGGAAACATAGAATTAAAATAGCATAGGTAGAAGAGCACAGGTAACAGCTGGTCACTGTTGATGTGGGATCCGTTTTCTTGTTTACTATAGAAAAGACTCGCTGTTGCTCGCTATAGAAAAAACTCGCTGCTTTTCACCTTTAAAGGCAAGAATTTGATTGAAAAGATTACAATTGAATGCAGACGATTGGTGGTGATTGAAAAAGATTGCGCATTCTTAGATAAATGATTGATAACAAATGATTGAGCTCGCAATGACTTCAAAATGAATAACGATTGCAATCTTGAAAGTGAATGTTGAATCAACAAATTTGTAATTTTAAAATGAATTAAAAGATTAAAGTGCTCAAAAATGATTGAATTCTTTTACAACTATTTGCTTTTAATTGATAAATCAACTTGTTGATGGTTGATCTTGCGCTATTTGAGAGTTGGTCCTCCCATATTAGTCCCAAATCGATCGTGACTTACACGAACTTGCTTAGATTTACACGAAATCCATTTCAATCCCGGTGACTTCTTGGAGTTGTTGTGTCCATTTTGTCCCTGTGCATTAAATATAATCCAGACCAGAGATTTTGTTCAAATCTTCATTCAAAGAACGATTCAAATCGTTTGCTTTTTGAAGTTTCATTCACAGGGACTGTCGTAAAGAGGGTGGTGTTAGAGTGCTGTCATCGACAGAGAGCTTTGAATATTCTTATTCGTCATTTGATTTAACAAAATTATTCAAAAATACTCTTTTTGGGACAGAACTGAAAACGACAACTGGAATGGTTTGCGAACTGCGTCACTCCAATTTCTTTTTCTACTTTTATCGAGGTAATAAAACAACAAAATATCAGACTCAATCGAATGACGAAACTCGTACAACGAGCTAAAATAACAAAATCCCCAATACAAACCAGTGTATCAAGCCCCATACAAGATACAAGTGCATGTGAAATGCCATGTCACTTGTTGCAACGATCTTTCACAAGTTCTGTGGTGTGAATTGTCAGTACTCGCCGTAACCAGCACGATCAGCGATCAGCGATCAATTTCGCTATCATCCAACCATAAATGTAATTGGCAAATAAAACGTGTACAACGACTGAAAACATTTTTCGCGTATCTTCTCTTTTCCCTGACCCGCATGTGCTTACTCACAGTAAGCGTATTAAAGATTTAACGATCGACACATTTGCAAATCGTTAAATCTCGCGCAAGCTTATAATGACAAAGTAATGCCCAGGAACATGAAAGGAAATGTATCACTCCAACAACTTTATAATTTTGTCTGAAGAAAAAACAAATAATATAGAGACGTCAGTTGTGCAAATAATTCGAATTCGAAACAAACGATGTGACAATCGAAAGCATTTTCGTCCAATCAAATGGTGCCGGTGGAGTCCAAGTATTGTACAAGGCACATTTAATTTCCATTCTTTTATGTTTTCCAATGAGCGCAGGTACATATACCTACTCGTATTTCGTATATGTACGCCTGTGCCTAATTGCCCAGTAAATTATTTAATTATTTATGCAGCGACGCACGTCACCTTGTCGCTCATTAAAATTCAATAATAATTGCACAGGAAACGGTGCCTTCGGAAATAAATGAACGAATTGTTTTGTGCTTGCTTGCGACTTGACATACTCGATGACGCATTTTCAGTCAACAAATAAAAAATATTTCATTTGTTGGACCATATTGTTGAGGTTAAGTGTTTGACTCCAACATGCTGCTGGAGGTACCTACTTTGTTAAATGGATTTCAGTTTATTTAGTAATTATTTGTTTTATTACTTTGGTCCGCAAAAATCCAAACTCCAACTCAGGGTTTTTTTCACTGCGCCACCTCTCGCGAACGTCTGACATACATCCGAGAGTATAACTGTCTTGAAAGAGCTTCTCAATCGGCATAAAATTGTAGATCCCTTCCATTCGTTCCAAAAATGAAAAACTCACACAAAACGAATGGTTTTGAGAAGCTAGGCCCAGGGTCCCTACATACCTGTCAACTATTTATTTATTTATTTTTACTTCGGCACAACTGGGCGATTTAGTGAGTGGATATAGTTAAAAGTAAACAAAAGTAAAGCTTGCGATCCTTGTTTTTAATTCTTTTTTCAACGTTTGTTGTACACCGAACTTTTGACAGGAGCCCCTTGCAATGAGGCTCGCTTTTCTGCTTTTAGTGATGCCATCTGGAGACAGTACCACAATACTTCTATTTTCTATTTCAGCACCAAAAAACTTGGATTTAACAACTCTACAGGTGAACTTTACAAGTAACTATTGTTGCAGCACCTCTTCACTTGTTAAATTTGCGAAGAGTCCCTTCTTTGACAAGTCATTTGTACAAGTGCTTCGATGTCTTACTAATAATAATTTTTAACCTTATATATTTTGCTGGTCAAAATATGCAACTTTGTACGGAAAAGTTCGCCATTGTGAGTTTGAAAAATTTGTCCTGGACACTAAAAATGATTATTAGTACAGCGGAATGCTATTTAGCTGGCAAGAAAAGCCTTGTAACTTTTCCGTACAGAGAGTCGGAACATTTATAATTTTATACTCTTAACTTTTGCAATTTGTATACAATAGTACAATAATTGTTAAAGCCCTTGTAGTGTTCTAAACTTGTTAAAATTCGCCTCTTGTAAAAGACGTTTGGCTTTATGATACTGTCCCCTGGTTTTTATTGGAATTTAGATATCTTCCGCCGACCAATCTCTAGACGAATGCTAGGGTGAGCCTTGAGCGAGAAAACCCTACGTACTTTTTTGCTGATAAACAGTTGTACTTATCCTTTATCGCCACATACTATTGATCTGAATACAGCAAGAGAGACACTAATGCATTTAGTTAAGTTTTTTGAAGTCATCCACTTGCCCTACAGAGTCCGGTGCTCCTGCAATTTGTCCTCTTTTTGGGATTTGTCAGTTTACGACAACACAAAACTACAAGAAACTCTTTTTCAACACTTATTCAGAAATTGTCTTCATCTTTCTGGTGTGAACACAACCTAAATATATTTGTACCGAACTCTCTCACTTCTGAATCTTTTGTTTTTTTTAGCAATCTTCTGAACACACCCACTTATTTGACAGTTAAATTTTTTTTTTATGGTTTTTGTTTGTTTTTATGAATTAAGAAAATATATATTTTGTTATTTTGGTTGTCGTTTTTCTTTCTTCAATTTTTCATTTGCAATTTTTGAAGGTATCCTCATTTTGTTGGGAGTGGATCTGATCACCCCAATCAGGAGGCATCAAGTTCACTGATATGGATGAAAGCGATGATCATGTTTTCCTTTCTGAGCTGCAGCCAAAACAGCAATCAACACCGTTCTTTGAAACAAAAAAAAAATATTTTTTTTTGTTAAATGTGGATACAGTTTTCAAGTTTGGAGTTTTCAACGCCACAATTAATAGTTGCGAATGTCAACGGCGTGATGTGATTATAGACAGGCAAGGATGCTTTTTTTTAAAAACAAAACCTAGATTTTTACGAAGAACTCAAAAGCAAGGAAACTTTGGAAAAACTATGCTGGAATGTAGGAGTGGCATCAGACTTACAAGGACGGGTGCGAGATGTTTACGCGGCCTGCAAACATTTATATTCACACGTTATGTCAAGGTTATGGTGAGAACTATTAGACAGATTTTGGTGAATTTTTCCCAAAACCTTGAAAAGACTTTACACTATGCCACGCCTACTTTTGGAAAGATTTCTTGACCAAAATGCATTTCATTCCGACTTTACTCTCTTCAACTTGCTATTGCTAAAATATAAAGGGTCTTTTATTAACGACTTGGCAACTCCAAACTTTCAAACGATTACCGAATTGTCAACGTCAAAATATTCAGTAAAATCTGCATTTTCATCATGATTAAGTACTCGAAGGAACAACGTTTACAAATAATTCAAATTTATTTGCAACTTTAAGAGCGTTAAGGGTACCAGGCCCTCCTTAAATATTTAAGACTATCAACCAGATTTTAAAATTCGTTCATAAGCTGAACTACTGACCAAACTCTAGCGTGAGTACGTTTATTTGGTCTTGACTCTTGATCGTGCTTCTGCTTTAAAGTAGTAGGAGCTAGGAGCACATCGAAAGCAGTGTATGTCGTTTTCTCTGTTGGAGCGGAATGAATGATTAGAGTTGAATGTGAAACGATTTTTTTCAAAAAATGTTCAGCTGGCTGATAACTTGAAGTGTGGTGAACATAGATTTAGCCCAAGTTTCTGAAAGGAGCGGTGCAGTTTTGTAGAGCGGAAATTAACAAAAACCTGTTACCCACTCAGTCATTTTGGAATTTTCTAACAACAGCTCTGTCCTCTAGAGAATCTATTTGAATTACTAATTTTCTCATTTCCCATTTAAAGCTTTCAATGAGGTCTTAGTAATGCATTTTAATTTATTTTATTTGTAACATAGAACAGCTTCTCCATTAAATTATAAATCATAATATAAGTGATTCAATCCGGAGTCAACGCAGTAGAGGAAGACCTCACCTTAGGTGGCGCGCGCAAGTGGAAGGGGACCTCAACCAACTTGGAGTGCGCAACTGAAGGCAGTTAGCCAAAGATCGCTCTTGTTTTAACTAACTCATTATTTAAGCAATGAATTTCCGTGGCGCTGGCTTTGCCGGGCTGGTTCAACAAGTACAAAACAATTCAAAAGCTGGTCTTACTGGTTTCCACCTACATATTTACTGCACATTTCTAAAGCGTAGCAACAAAGTTGCCGACCCACACACTCGTTTCACCTCACCGATCGTTGACAAGTAACTCATACTCGTGCATAGCTCGTGTCAAGACGGCAAAACATGTTTGAGCAGAAATTAGCTTTTGACGCTGCACTATGAGCTTGCTATTGCAATCGTAAAATCTTGCTAAAACCTAGAGTGATGATGAAGGCTTAAATGCCATATAATGTTCAATTAATGGTAACAGTCGTTACATATTTAAATGGTTTTAAAAATTGATTCCTTCAAGTCGTGCGTAAATACTTTCACAATTTGCGGTCGACTGTGACATTTCCATTTGACCCATAGTAATGAAAATACGTCATATCAATCAAAAGGAACTATAAGCTCGAGCTATTGTTTATAAAATTGTTTTTAAGATTGCCAAATGGTTATGTGCAATACCTAAAATCAACACAAGACTGATTGCCTACTCTGGGGAAACCATAAAGCATCAGTTTTACAAGAGAAGTCACATAAAACTTGTACCAACTGCAAAAACAACCAATTACGAGTATTTACAAAGAGCATCTGTCTAAACTCTGCCTCCATTAAATTGGTCAGGGACTGTTGGCATGTGTTCCTTGAATAATAATTCTCACATGTTTATATTATGTGAATACCGTGGGAGGTGTTTCGCCCCCTTCCCAAAACAACGTTTACAAATTCAGACCACCTTATGGGTAAATATTTAATTTCGACTTTCAACCGGTTCGTTGTGCTACATAAACAACGAGGTATTTCATGAGAGCCAAAGCCTACGATTTCCACGGAAAATGATACTAAAAATAAAGAAAACATTGAAATTTAAAAAAAGCACACCCGATTTAGCATTGTTTATATCAGAAAAAACAAGTGCATGCGCCTATAGAAAGCGGTGCTTTATAGGTACCTACTTTCAGTTCAGACATACAGTCGCGTGGAAAGTTTTTTTTTGGCGGGGGTTGCATTTTATAAATAAAATTTAACGGCCGTTAGTTTTAACTTACAGTATTGAAGGAAATGTTGGTCCTTATACGTATGTTGGACATTTGTTCAATACTCTGTTTTTGAGGTTACGTTAGGTCCACCAATAGCTCAGCAACAATTTTTTTTTTGGGGTACCGTGTAGGAGCGATGTTATGGGAACAGTCGCGAACAGAAGCGATTCAAACACTAAGGTCAAATATCATCCAAGAAATCCGTGAGCTACAGCCCAAAACCATCAACAGGGTCTTGGAACCTTGGAGACTTGAACGACGTTGAAGCCAAAGGTTTCAGATTTCTTGGTTATATGTGCTCTTGACCTCTCACACGAGAACAAGCAAAGCCTTGCTGGGTATATGACGGATATTATTTTCGGAACATAAAGGTATTGGTAGTCGAAAAGTCCGCTATATCCCAAATATGATTTAATTTTTCGAACTTAACGATTGACGATCTAATAAACCTTAACTACACAAATTAGATAGAAAATAACCGAGAAATGTTTCATACTCCTCCATCATATGGAGTGTATATTCCTTCTCAGTATTAAAAGCTGTCACTGTTATTTAAAGCTCGAGTGTGCTTTTTCACAAAGCAAGTACACTTGGACTATGGAGAATAAATCTAGCAGAATCGCCGCTTAATCGGGCGTCTATAACATGTTCCTGTAATAGAAAAAGCTTTCTTTTTTTTCTAAAAGCTCCTCTAAAAAGCTCGTTTTACAACACTTTCCAATGTTTTAGCGTTTACAACAAAGACTATCCGTACTAGACGGTCAACCGATTTTGGATGACAGTCCTTTCTCGCGCGCTCTTTTTTTCGCTGTCTGTGAAAAGCTGTTATTAATGGCCGCCGGGTGGCGCTTTTTCAATAAAACAAATTCGTGTATAATTTTTTTTATTTCCGAACGTCCTTACATTTCATCCTTGGTTTACAATGGAGATGAAACGATTTGGAACTTGAGTTGTTTTATAAAATTTAATTAAAATTATTTTTCTTTGAGAATGTCCATCTTTGAAAAACAGCTTTTGTAGTATTTAGTTTTCGGTGTATTTCTCACTTCTTCAGAATACGATGTTGCTGTAGATTACATTCAGAACAGTTTTTTTTCAAACGAGCAGAAGCACAATCAATAGTGAGCAAACCTAAGTTGATCGTTCTAAAATTTGGTCTATTACCCAGCTCCTGTAGCTGAAGCAGAGAGCTTATTCATAGCTGAAAATATTTAAGCAAGTATTGACTCCCCTATATGTTGTAAGAATTAAATAAGAAATAAAAAGCGAAAGATCAGTGAAGCCATGCAAAATTAAATTTTTGTCAAAAACGCTCCCAAAAAGTGGGCGTGGCAATCCACTACAAAGCCCAAAGCCTTCTCGGAGTCTGAGAAAAGATTTCCAAAAAAAAAGTTACATCAAAGTATCGTCCATAGTTTCAACGTCAGTTTTATTACGTACACACTGTGCCGCCCCTTTCAAGGATGTTTGCTTCATTTCTTCAGTTCATTGGCTTTATTCCGACAGCCTTTATGGATATAGTCTCAGTAACTTACAAAATCCACAAAAATTGTGGCCAATGCGACGACTAGTTTGCTTTTTGAATCGTCTCCAAAATTCATATCTCAATTTATTCGCAGCCCACTTTAACCCGATTCTTTTCCAACCACCACTGTCACAATTGGTTTGCCCCCCTCCCCCGATTGCATGTCTGCATAACAAAATAAATATTTCGTATATAATTTCTATTTTAATTTGGCGTTTGTTTTATGACTTTTTTCACATCAACTTTTATTTTATTTTTATCGTTATTTCGGTATTCACAGTGATGGCATCATCAGCATCATCCTCCTTCTCCTCCTCCTGAACATTGTCGTCGTCGTCGTCGCAAACAAATTTGTCGCACCAATGGCTGCTCATACCGCCAAATAAATATCTAAATCTATACATGCTATATTTTTGCAAATTGATAACGTTGAAAAGGTGAATTTTCTCTTTTCCCTTGGTTGCTTTCAATTTTCTTTCTTAATTGCTTTGTGATGCAATTTGTATATAGGTAGAGCAGGTACCCAAGTATGAGATTTAATGACATGCATTGGGAGATTTTTCTACGCTTGGATAGTTTAGATCTTACATATCCGATAACTGCGCCTATCTGATTTTGTTTCATTTGTATTGTTTGGTGTATTGTTTTTTGCTTTGGCTCAACTTTTAGTAATTTCTGTTAAGTGGTGGAGCAGAGCCTCTGCCTTCCATGTGAATTATGTGGGAAAAATATGTACGCTGACAGATGCCGATCTCTTACTCGTAGCTGTGTATAGTGGATAGAGTTGAATAAATATTATCTGTAATATTATTTTTGGTTTCTTTTGGATCGATTCCAAAATATGTGAGTTGAACGGTTTAGAAGGAAATTGCCTCCATCTGTCGTTGTCTGCTAATCCATTAAGTGGCTCAATTGTGCTTACTGCACAGACGTCCTTGATTTATTTTCAACAAAAAATGACAACAATTATATATTATATTGTTTTTCATTTTGTTAATTTAGTAGGAATATAATTTGGAACGTTGTCTGGATTTCTTAATTTAATTCTGAAGATCAAGCTAAATGGTACTATTATAGATGAACATTTAACCGCTAACTAAATCCCTCTAGCAGCCTACCTCTAAGAAGTGACGTTAAGGTCCATGGGTTGTCTGTTTGCTTTTCGCGTATATCTCTTCGGCGTGTGGCAACATTTTGAAATTAGCTCTATCAAACGAATTTTGAAAAACCACGAGCAACGGGCGAAGGCGTTTTCGGGACTCTGTTCAAAATGTGTGCTGTGTCGAATCATCACACGGTGATACATTTTTAAGAAGCGCTTTTGTAAACTTCTTATCAGTGAGAGCGAGTGTTTCAAAATTGACAGGTGAGTTTTGAATTGCGCGCCATTTGTGCGGAGAAAAAACGACATGACAGCTGACAGTTCAGGGTTGTTAAAAATGGAGCACTAAACAAGAGAACAACGCGTTTTCATTGTTGAGCTATCATTTTAAAATATACAACACAATTTTCGAAAGTTTGCAGTTTTCTTACAAAAGTAATCTACCTTCATTGACTGTGAATATTAGTTAGGAAAAAGAAAAGAAACAAGACAAACTATACATTTTAGGGTATTTTTGTTCACTGCACCATCTTCGCATCTCTTGCGAAAGTTTGACAAACAATCAGGAGTGTAACTAACTATGCAAATTGGTCAAAGTCCTTGGAACTGTTTTCGAGTAAACCAAAGAAGATTACTTTATTTTTTTCAAAAATCCATTGTACGATAATATAGAGACAAATGAGTTTGCTATTAAGTTAGAAATGACCATATTACCTTAGAAATGTATTTTTGTTATAATCGTATGTCCGAATTTCAAAAGTACCGTTATTCGATTTTTTAACCAAAAACTGGGTATGCCGTCATGTTAACCTCATCTACTTAAGCTCAAATATCAATTTTGGTTGATGTTTCGATAACTGGTGGACTGTATACTTTCTTGAGTTGAGCGCTTGAATGTTTTCTAAAATATTTTGCCTTTACAAATTTGTTCCTTGCTTATTATTTTTATTGACCATTTTTAATTCAAAAATAAGAATGAATCTAATAATAATAAAAAATAATTTGGGAAACATATCTATCAGCAGAGTTGATATTATAAAATACTGAAGTGAATTTTGTGTATAACTTATATGCAATTTGTTTGAACAAGTAAAATCGTTAGATCCGTTTTCGAACAAACCAAACTGGTATGAAAATGTTATATAGGAAGTTCTATGCACAAAAAAAAAAAAAAAAACTGGCCCCCAAAACCGAAGTTTAAACGAATTCAGGCCTCCGGAAAGACAGAATTTGGTGACCCGCTTTTTTTTAGTTCCTCTAGGAATCCGAACGCGTTTACTAGGCAACTTGAATTATTCTCGTGATCAGCGTTACCTTTGTTTGATTTTACCCTTTTTTATTTGGAAAAGGCTCTTCATGAATTTTTCAAAAATTGCTATTTTCAAATAAGTACATTTAAAATGTAACACGCTTGCCTATCAAAACACTATTATAGCGCTATGCGAACTAATGGTTGTTAAATTCTAAATTTTGCTGAGGCGCTTTAGAAATGACACCTTTTTCTCTCACCGGCCCTTTCTTCGACTCTTCAGAATTCTGCAGCAGCCACTCTGTTTATTTTTAATTTGAATCTTCGAAAAGTCAACTGACTATGCAGGCAGAATTTTTCTGACTAGATTTGTCGGCTTCCCCTCTATAAACGTCAACTGCAAAACTATGCACGTGACCACCCCGGACCAATAAGAACTGAAATATATCTAGTCAGTCAGATGTCAGACTGACTAAACTAGGAATCCGAACGTCCCCAATATCTTTCTGGAGAAAGTTAAAAATTATTCGTATGAATATTTTTGAAGTTTAGTTTCAAATTTTTATAGAACGAGAATCGAACCTGAGACCTCTCGATGATGACAATAGCCCTCCTTCAGGAAACTTTAAAAACTACTTCTACTCCGTTAAATGAATACGATGAAACAGACAGTAAATGTTGCTTTAATAAGCTCATCTGAAAAATCGACCTGTCTAAATTGACGACTTTATCCCGCCTTCTGGTTTACCAATTTCCTGTACAAATCATAGGGGGGCCTTCATAAAAGGGCAGCTCGGCCGTAATTGCAGTTTTTGCTTAAAACCATATTAACAACTGAGAAAATATTTTATTCTTATCTCTATATATGGTAAAAGAAGTGCTATCATCCATTTCTTACTTATCCTCGCACACGTCAATACACTTTATTATTTTTTGTGAGTACGAAATTTTCTTGCGAATTTATCGTATGTATCAGTTTACGGCTGCTCTACTTTTTTTGTTGTTCAAATAAAATGTTATCTTTAGTGAACGAAATTTGTTGGCTTTTTAATTTCAAAATCTCCACTATACATAAATAGAAATATTCGAGGTTGCGTTAACCAACAATATTTGCTGTCAAGGTCTATTTGTTTAGAAACAAATGGCACGGGGTGACTGCCGAATATTACTCATTTGAAACACTTGCGAGGGCAATTTTCTAACCAAAAAAGAGTCGACCTACACAGCTGATTATACCTTGCGTTGGTGAACTTTAAACATCTCGTTGGTGGAATACACGCGCTTCATTTGATTTGTATTTTGAATTCAAATCGATACTCCATTTGTTTCCAAAAAAAAAAAAAAAAAAAAACTATTTCGTGCTTGGTCAGCACATTGATTTTCAATGAAATTAAAATTTATTCCCAGTATTTCACCGACACAACGTCATTCGGTAATGATCGTTAATCACAAGGGAACAAACAAATCTGATCAACCAGGCTATAATCGTAACAAATGGAATGTAACTAATGTAAACAAAATTGATAGCCGTCCTAAGCCGAAGGTTAATTGGGTAAACAAAGTTATAGAGTATGGAATAAATCAGTGCAAACAATCAAATAGAAATTGGCTACATTACCATAACTTTGTGCACGAGTATTATGACCTGACGTTTACTAATCCTAGTTTAATTTATATATCGCTGATAAGAATCCACCCTACCAAAGATAAATTAATTTAAAAATAACTACAAACGTACTTGGGGTAACAAATTCAAGGGACACCGCGTACAGTGGGCTTGGATACGCGCGAAAGCTGCCCGAAACAGGAGAATCAATTCTTCGGACTACTGTTTGTTGGAAGCTTCACCTTCCAGATTTAAGTGACAAAATATTTGAAATTTATATAGAAAATATATGCGGTCCCTTCTGGGGTTGCTTTTGGCAGCCTGTGGCATCCTTAATATGTTTTTTATTCAGTCACTAACGCCAAATCACCATGGAAAGATATGTGATTGAGCGGTCCAAACGATAAAGCTTGATTGACAAAATGAGTATTGGAAACATTGCGCCCATTTAACACAGCCATTAAAGTCGACTCTCAAACGTTTGGTAGTCAAGTCAACGAGTTCGGTAAACAATTAACTAATCGTCTAACTTCAAAGGAACGCCACATCGGAGAACATTGCCGCGGGCCGTGAAAGTGTGCAGGAGAACCCCTGGGCCAGTTGATTCCTCGCCGTGGACAAGATGGGTCTACACACGAACAAGATCGAACTGAACAAGGAGCTCAAAGTTAATGACCATAGACAACTCTGTTTGTTCGCTGACTATGGGCCTCGGAAGAGGATTCCAATTTTGGGCGAATAATCATATTTAGCGAAAAGGCTTATTCTTAAATAAATGGGTATTTTAAGAAGCCAAATTGACATAGGACGACGCCAACCAATACGAGGCTCACCAGGTGGCAATGCATCCACAAAGAGTAAGAGTTTGGTGCAGATTTCGGACAGTCCGTAATTTTTGTCAAAGCCATCACCATCACCGTTAACGGTGAGCGCTACAAAACGATGCTTGCCGATCTCTTTTTGCCCAAATCGAATGATGTAGAGGTAGACGACATATATGGTTACAGCTGCCGCCACAATAGTATTTTTGCATGGATGATTTGAAGGTATGGTTATTGGTTATCTCTCGCAAAGATGACGTGAACTGGCCACCAAGGTCGTTCGATTTGACCCTGCTAGACTTTTGTCGCGTGGGCGTTCCTGAAGTCGCAGGCTTGTGCCAACAACCGACGCCCTTAAAGCCAACATAACCAATATGGCATCGCTCAACTTCGGTCGAATCTATACGGCAGAGTCTTCAAAAACTCTACCAGTTGGACTTTTGGTTACATATTTAATGGCACACATGAGTTATTTAAATAAAAAAAAAAAGAATCGCATATATTTAGAAAATCGTTAGCCTGTCAGTGCCGTGTTGCAATCCCCAACTGGCAACAACACAACTACGTTAAATCGACCTGTCATTATTCTGGTTGAAATAGTAAGACGACAAGGAGCAGGAAGGACGTGGATTGAATTGAAAAATCAATTATATTTTGCACTGAATTATCATAGTAAATTAATTGTTCATGATGACAGGTTTTTTGTAACGAAATAAAAGTTCATAAAACGGACACAAAATTGTCCTTGCGTCAACACGTAATATCGCACTCACAGCTTATTTTTTTTTTCACTTACAGGCCGACCCGCCTTTATTGATTTAGATTAGATAAATGGATTGAAGTCAAATACAGTAGAGCCGGCTTTTAGTTAACTGAAAGGAGTGATGAAAATGGTTCTTTAGAAAAACGAAAGTTTGTTATCAGGAAAATCGAGGAAAATCTGAATAAAAGTTAATGAAACAGTTGATATTTATTTGAGAGTAAGAATTTGATTTTGCCGCTCTGAATTTATTGGTAGACTGGATTGACTTTTTATGGGAAATGTTTGGTTCGCCATAGCCCGACATTTAATCTGCAAAAGGGATTACTCATAAACGAATTCAATGTAAGCGACAATATGATCCACAATTTGCTTCACTTGGGACTATGGTTGCAGTTGTTTGTTATACCTCAAAATACGCTGAGTTCGCTTTTAATGGCCATTACTGTGTTGTTGTGTTAAGCTCATCTATCCATATCCATGTGTAGTGTATCAGTTTTGTGTGCATTGTGTGTTTCGTATGTATTTTCATTTGCTTCGCCTTGTATTGTATTGTTTTGTTTGTTCTTATTATTTGTTTCATATTTATATGTATACGTTCCCAATTCATCCCTCATCCAGCATTTATTTTTTTTTGTTTTTTTCGTTTCTGTTCCTTTCATTTTCAGGCGAAATCTCCATTTAGATCACATATATACAATCAACTGGCAAGTGAAAGTAACTGTCCAGCTAAAAGCATTATTTGTGTTTTGAGCATCATTCATAAGGTCGTGATTCGATCGATAGTGATTCACCTGATAGAATGCATAAACAAAAATCAAATAGCAAATTGAATTAAGAAAACGAAACAAAGAATGGCATCGCCAGCGACTTATGTAGACCAACTGACATCTTGTCTGCAGCAAGTACGCAACTTTGGAACGGTAACAGCCAATCAGGTGCGGTTACACGCTCAAAATGGATGGAGAGCAATGCGTCGGAGTACAGGAAAACGAACAAATTCAACGAGTGCACACCGTAGTCCTGGGACCTTGAGCGAGGCGACCACAGGCCAGAGGTCCACTTCCAGTTCCAATGTCAATGGAAATAAAAGTGAGCATGCGAGCAAAATTTCAGATATTTTTAATACAAGCGTTTTGCCTCATAGGGAGCGGGGCTTCTTTTAAATTTAATTGCATTAATTACTAGCATAGACTAAGGAGGGTTTGACTGATTTTACATAAGTTTATAATGCTGTCAAGAAAGGGGTCAGCCCGCTGCCGCTGTACCTCCCTGATGGAATTGCTCTGCGAAACGCAGTACAAGCTGATTTATATAAAAGGGTCGTAGGGGCAGGATTTGGATTACTAAAGAAGTTAGGTAGGTATGTACACGCAGAATTGAAAATGAAGGACGCTGTTGAGAATTAAAAAAGGTAACGAACTTAACACAATGTTAAGAATTAAAAAAGGGTAACGAACAGAACGCGTGGAAAGTAACTGCACAGCTGTGCTTTATTTCAAGAACATTGAAATTATTTTTCACTTGAAAGATGACTCCAGGCGTGAGAACAGAGTTTTGATGGCGATTTTTTACTGAACACGAGAAGCATGAACTGCCAATGTCTCGTCTGGTCACACGCTTGGACTCTTACAGCTAAATGCATAAAAAAAATAAACTGATATGGATCCGTGCGACCTGACAATAATATTGGTCACACTGTTAAAATATATACTAGTGTTTTATGAAATGAAACTTAAACAGACGCAATCATTTAGAAAACATCAATCTTACTCTAAGTATGTATTTGGGTGAAAATCGTTAATGCCATTTTCAGGTAAACTAAAGAAAACTAAATATAGACATAGATATTATCGTCCATTGGATTTTTTGAAAAATATTTTTTAAATTGAGAACTGAACTGTGTTTTTGCTATTAAGTTAGAACTAGCTGACCCGGCGAACTTCGTTCCGCCCAAATTCGTTAATATAATGAAAATAATAATTCCGAGAATGAACAATGCACATGCTGCTTAATGTAATTTGGTCAATTTAAATTTAAATTCTGTATATTATGTTAAAAGCAATAGAAATAACTAAAATAGCAATGACGATGTGTTCAAATCAAACCGCAATGATTGACGTGCCAGCCAACTTTCCAATTTTTTCACTAAAGTGTTTTACGGTACACGACCTTCAAATAGGAAAATGTTGCTCACACGTGAGCACGCCACATACGATTGACGATGTGCAAAACATGGGAATTCAAGAATTGATGTCACAAATATCGAGCAATTGTCCTTGCGATTTATTATTTTTTATAGTGAAAGCGATACGCATGGAAATTGAAGGCGTTTGAAAACCAATGGCAAATCATCGGAATCTGCGGAAAATAATTTTTGTTTTTAGTTTTGAAGTCAAAATCTTTGCTTCCATGACCTTTGATTTAAGACTTTTCACAATCAAATAAAATTTTCGATTTCAAATTGTGTAGAAAAGATAATAAGTTTTGTTGTATTGGAAGTAGCACTACGTTAGAGCCGTTATCGAACAAATCAAACTGGTATGAATACTTTGCATGGGTACCAATAATATTGAGGATATCTTGCAAAAAAAAAGCCTCGAAATGTAAGCACCAAAAATCCAAATCCGTGCAGCCGTTTAGGCTGTAGCCTTCGAGACAGACAGACTTTATATACCCACTTTTTTGAGCTACTCATCATCGTAATGTCAGAATTGAATAACATCTCGAGTTCGAAATTTTGTACGAATACAATATCTTTCTCTAACAACCGGGCCTTGAAAATGCGCTCAGGTCACCATTACCACCCCCTAATGACAAGCAGTGGGTAAAGCTCTCTTCGAAAATGTATTCCAATCTCTAATTAGGTCCTCAACCGCAGTTCTTACAAGTCACTGAATGTACCGCCTCAATAAGAAAGCTTAATATGTTTATTAGGTAAGAGCCTTATACAATTTCAGTGCAGATAACTGCGTACAAACCGTTTTTATGTACGCATCACGCCTTAAAAAGTATATTTCCCATAAGGCAATAAATATAATCAAATTCATTTGTGTGTAAACATTCCTTTTAAATTTATAAGACTCACAAAAACGAGTCTATCTGAGAAGCTAGATCATACTCGTAATATACACATTTTGCGCCCACTATTTACTTTTTTTTATTGAGTTGTAGGTGCGTTGAAATCTATTTGCAAGTCAATGATAAGTGTTAAACAAACCGCCAGGCTCTGTGTAAAGATATGAAGTCATAAACACAACCGAGTCAAATAAATGAAGCGTCGACGATAACCACTTTTTTAAAGGCGAGTGAGTCAAAAGTCGTTTTTTACGATCGAAAAAAGAAAAAACCAAAAGTGGCGTCAACCTCACACTGACCGTGAGAGACTTGACTGTAAAAATCAACACGAAACGAGCTCCGAGTTTTGCCAAACAGATAATGTGACAGATGTTAATTACAATCGCCGATCGCATTCTTCTGTTTCTATCCGTTCTTAAGAGAGACCCCATCACACAGTGATTTCGACTTACGGCCAGCCACCACCCGGGAGTAGAACCACGGTCACTTTAGGTGTGTTCCTTTACTTTTGTAGTAAAAACGGAAAAGACTGTCAAAACGGTGGTGGTGGGGATAAATTCACTCAGATAAAAAAAAATTTATACATAAAATTTAGGAAACCCTTTTTAGTAATCTATGAAAAGTTGTAATTATTCTAAAATTCAAAAAGTGGTACTAAAAAGTTTTAAAATGTCTTAAAATCCGTGGAATTCGCTAATTTATACTGCAATTACATCAACACGCACTCGCATTTTTTCAGGAGACGGGTCAGAGAGTCAGCAGTCAAAGCTAATAATGAGATCAGAAATCAAACACCTAAAGAGTCATGAATGTTCCCATAATTATAGATACGTAAAACGATGGTAAACACCAGTTCCGGTGACCACCATTTCTGGAATCACTTAAAAACACTTCTATTTCTGATGTGAAATGCATGTGGTAAATAGTTTTAGTAAATTAAAACAACAATTCATCAATCAATTATACGAAATAAATAAGTAATTATTGTTCATTCATCGCTTCCGAAAGCCATTTTGTTTTCTAGGAAAGCGACATTTTTTAAGCTTTCCCATAATTCGTACCACGTAAACAAGATGGCCGACCAAAATACTTGTCACGTATTTACTTACGCATATTAGGTAATGCTGTCCCTTTCAGTCACATGGCTATTTACTATTACGCATCCCTTTAAAATCTTCCGTGTTAGAATTATTGTTTGATGGTGCAAATGCAATATTATTATCAATATCAGTTGATTAACCCAATGAGTCGGAATTAATCGAACTTCTTTTTGATGAACCCGTGTATGTGCAAGAGTTTTTACTGACTAAACTGCCAGCATTTGAGAAGAGGAAAAAGCGATGCAGCATTAAAAATTGCGTGGAGGAGATTGTCACATCTTGCGAGGACGAATTTCGTCGCCATAATTGGGCAGAATCGTGAGGAGAGCTTACTTACATACTCAGGTGGCGCCACAGTCCCGGGTGGACCTGGGCGTCAACCAATACGCCTATCCAGTTAGTTGCGCACTCCAAGTTGGTTGAGGTCCACTTCCACTTGCGCGCGCCACCTCAGGCGATGTCTTCCTCTACTGCGTTGTCCCTCCGGGTTGAAATCGAAGACTCATCGGGCCGGAGCGTTGGTGTCCATCCGCTCTACATATCCCAGCCGTCTTAGAAGACTGATGTGTACTTTTCTTACAAGGTCGATGTCGCTGTACAAAATCACTCGAAGAATTTTGCGTTCGACCAAGGAGATCTTCATCCGCTTTTGATAGTGTCCATGCTTCTGCACCATAAAGTAGGACTGGGATGATGGGGGTCTTGACAGGTATTTCTTGACACGGCCTTAAAATCAATTGTATTCTCAGACGAAAGTAACAGCGGTTGGCAAGTGTGATTCTTCGCTTAATTTCTGTGGTGATGTCATTTTCAGAGTAAATAGCGGAGCCGAGGTAGACAAAGTCCCGAACTACCTCAAAGTGAAACCTACGATAGACAGCTGTCCGATTCGTCGATGTTGTGTGTCCCTTCTTGGTGACAGCATATATTTAGTTTTGCCCCCGTTCACCACTAAACCCATTTTTTCCGCTTATTCACTGATACGTGCAAACGCAACAATGACAGCTAGCTGTGTTCTGCCAATGATGTCGATGTCGTCAGTTGCACAGACTTCTGGAAAAGTGTGCCTCTTATGTTGGCTTGTGAGTTTCGCACCAGTGTTCTCAAGAATTATATTGAAAAAGTCACATGACAGCGTCACCTTGTCTAAATCCTTTTTTGACACCAAAAGTCTCGGTGCGATTGTTTTCGACTTTTATGGAGCGAGCATTCTCCATCATTCTGCAAAATCTGACAAGTTTGGCAGGGATGTCAAAACTAGACATGGCTCTGTATAGATCGTCTCTGGAAATGCTGTCATATGCGGCTTTAAAATCGATAAACAGGTGGTGAGTATCGACTTGGACTTCTTGGGTTTTCTCCAGGATCTGTCGTAATGTGAATATTTGGTCGGTTGCGGACTTATCGGGCCTAAAAACGCACTGATAGGGTCCAATCAGTTCGTTGACATATGGTTTTTTTGAGGAGAGCATTCAATTTTATTTTGCCGCCTGTTGATGCTGTTTAATACACACCAAATAAAACATATGGACCTCCATATGCCAAATAATAAAACAAATGTCAAATCATCTGTCAATGGTCACACAGCTTTTCCAATTCGTACTACGAGAAATTTGTTGAGTAAAATTTTCGTAACATTCTCCGTGGATGGGTAATATCTTACTTACTTTTGGTGGTACAAGCCCCTCTAGGCAGCTCGGTCCTTAACTAGCTGCCTGCAGCTCCACAGACACACACTAATTTGTCATTCCATGCAGACCATTCGTTTTTGTCGTATTCATTTAAAAGTCAAATCCTTGTTGGTCAGTTTTTGGTGACGGCTACCAAATGGAGGTACAAATGCACAGATGATTCATTTTTACGCCCCTGATCATGTTGCTGTCACTCATGGTTGCTTTTTGATAGTAATTTAAAGAAGTCCCCTTTAGTTATCGTCCAAAATGCAAATAAATACAGTATTCTCAGCCTGACATAAATTGACTGTCGAAACACCCTGTACCCTTTTCCACTCTCATGGTTTACTTGTTGAATTTGAATCATTGAATGCCACCACTCTCCCTCTCTCTCGTTACTGCTACACCTACAAGTGAAAGCTCCCACACCTCGCCGAAAACCATTATACACATCCACTCACTTGTCTTTAACCTGCAAGCTACCACCCTTCCGTGGCATCCGGTGATTAGAAATTACATCATCATCGAAGCAATAGCCGCACAACCGAACGAAGCATTCACATAAGAAATGCACAATACTGAGTACTGACATTTCTTGCAATCCTGCTCGTTATCCTTCAAAGAATGCGCCCGCCAGAGCTTTTCCTTTAAACTCGCACTTCGCACTCATAAGTCATAATCTTTGTTAGAGCCATTTCAAAAGCTTCAATCGGAAAAAGCGTGAAAGCTTCCCGTTTAGAAAAAGGACATTTCAGTCGCTTAGTTAAGCTGCACTCGTATTGACGTGACAACATTTTTCGGTGCCCAAAGTTATTTCATTTTATTGTCATTGCGTTGGAAATTGCTAACAAGAATTTATTCCAGTTGTGTGCGGAAATGATAAATCGATTGCGAGTCCTTTGCAAAGAACAGAGCAATTACATCACTATAGGTTCAAGTGTTTCGCTTTGGTATTGTTTTAAATAAATGTCCTCGGTCCTCCCTTCGGGTTTCGGTTACAAAAAGTGCAATTCATTGATTTATCGTCCTGCGATTCAGTTCAAGAATTGACAATTAACAAGAGTGAAAAGAAGGAGCAAACAAATTCTTCTGGCACAGTTTGTGTTGAATGTGTTCGATCAAGAAGTGCGTATTGAATGTATCCCTGAATACAGAGAAAAAGTCTAAACGCAAAAAAAGGGCTCAATATGGTCCTTGTTGAACTGTGTCGTGTTTATGAGTTTCTACACAAAACGGATTTAAATGAGGGGTTGAAACTTTAATTACAAGTGTGCACAATCGTTTGGAAAACCCCCTTAAGCAGGCACACACACTTGCATGGATCGGAGTGCGACCGTTTCCTTATTCACAGCCCAACACAACGCAAAACCTACAGCAACTGACTTTTTCAACTACAGGACGGCACACACACTCTCACACGACTCGAACAATCAGAAAGGATACAGCGTAAACTATGGCCTTTCGGAATGTGTATAAAGCTCTTCGTTTGCGCCTTAGCCGTAAGATGTTTATGTTTATATTTTTGATGTTTTCATTCGTTTTTGTTTGTATGGGTGGCGCTCATGCGAGTGTGTTATTTCCCTTAAGAATCTAAATTTGCTAGTCTGTCATGCATTGGCTACCTGTCAGTCCTCCGGGTTTAATTTTGATGTTGAGATTAGCTTTCGTTGTTTGGAGGTGCTAACGGATAGACTTTCATTTCGTGGCCGTTCATTATGGGCACGGATGAAAGGTCGAAAGGTCCTTATGCTTATGGTGGAAGGTGAACTGGCTTCGCAGTTGAGAAACATTTTCAGTTTAGTATGCCAAAGGTTGAGCACTTTCCTGGAAGCGAACTGGGTGAGTGAAAGAGATGCTTGACGGTAGTTTACGACGACAAGTCCTTCAGAGCACCTTCGTTGTTAGACTTCCTTCAAGCGGAATTGAACTGGAAATTATTATTGTGTATCATCGGCCACTCCACTCCGATTGTGATACGTCCGTACTTTCCCACTTTCTCATCAGAAGGTTTTGACATTTCAGAAACTGATTGACCGACTATTTATTGGATTTGTAATTGTCTGCTGAGAAATAAACTCAAACTCAATTCGACTGTACAGGTGTTCATCGCACAACTTTCGATTAAAACAACTCGTACCCTTTTCAGAAAAATAAATTACATGTCAAGACGGTCAAGGTGTGGTTGATAAGTTTAAACTTCCCGTAGGAAGAGAAGCACGTTGTTGACGGTCATACAAAACGGGAAAAGGACAACGACATGTGGTTCGGACCTTGAAAAGGCCGGGTGTAGTTGAACCATTAACGAAGCCCCAAGCAGATAATACCGCCATTAATTAAGTGCGGAGGAATGGGCGGGAACTTTGACATATACTACGGTGACTGCTACTGACAAAATAGTCCATTCCGGTGAGAATTTGTTAAACTTAGGCACATATTCTTAAACCTTTGACACATGAGTGAACGCCGTATGCTTTCATGCAGCCTGATATGCGTACACGTCGCAACGGAGAAAATGGGCGGTACTACCAAGGACTTCCACGGGGAGCTCCCCAAAAGAACATATCCAAATTATGACGTTAAAATCGTTCTTGGTGACTTTACCAACACAAAAGGCAAGAGGGACATCTGGAAAGCGCATCATTGCATACATGAAACTTAGTTTGGAAACCGACCTTGGCTAGTTGCCTTCGCTGCGAAAAATGTTACTGTGACTTATGTCGACCTCAATTTGATCAACTTGACTGTCGGTTTGATGGTTTGATGAGGAACACGGTTTCCTCGCCCCAATATTCAAAACGGAAGATGTCAGTCACAAGACCATCAAACCTACAATCAAGTTGATCAAATGCTTTCGACAGAAGTCACTTCTCCTGTATAATACATGGACCATTGTTTTGTTGTCATCAAGGTTCCAAAACGTACTCATATTTCAGACGCGCTATAAACAAATAACTGTTGCAACCGTAGCACACCGGAAAATCCTTTTGCGTATCGAAAAGACATTAGCATCTAACCCGAAAGTTCAGTGGTTCGATGTTAAGAAGGTTTTCAAAAACTCGACGAAACTCATGGTTTAATGAAGAGTCCCGTAAAGGAAATGTAGCAATGCGACTGGCCTTCAAATCCTCTTTTAACTCTTAAGCTTTACAAGCAAAATATAAGGAAAGACCATCGGTTTGTTAGAAGAAAAAAGGAAGAGTTCCTCATTCGCTAGAAGAAGAAGAAGCCTTAGCCAAAGGTAAAAATAAAGTATCCAAGCATCAACAAGACCCAAACAAAGACATTTAGAGATGACCGAGGAAGGCTTGTTATAAAATTCGAGCCGCCGGTCGTTGGGAAAAAACTACTTCTTCAGCTTGTCAAACGACGAGGACCATCGAAAATCTGCTATAAGGCCAAATAAACTATTGAATCTGGACGACGAAACCAAGTTCTCGGACCACCCGATAAAATGAATCAATTGCGCAGCAAATTTATTGTGACTAAGTGCCTGAACTGTGACTGGATTGTGACAAGAAACTAGAGCAGCGATTCCGACTGTAACTAACGCTGCTTCGTCTTTGCTTTCGAAGGAAATATTGTTAGAAATGCGGTTGCTCCAGAAACGGCAGACAAAAATAACATTTAAAACCCTCATTTCATCCCTATATCTTGGGACTTTGCAAAATGTGGGCGGGATTGGATAAGGGGGCATGGCGTCTGCCATGTAACAAAAATATTTAAAGCCCTAGATTTATATTGCCACGTTTGGATGCTTACAAAACTCAATCATGGTTCGACTGAATAAACTCTTCTGGTGCAGTAACATCAACTTTGCAACTGAAAGTATGCAACGAAATTAATAATACCATACCGAGTATTCGCACCGCCAAGAGCATGCAATGTAACGCTTTGGATCATTACTGAGCGTACAGGGAGATCACGAGTTTAACTTGCTTGACCAACTTGCATTCCGACCTCACAAGCTTGATTTTTAAACACGTGTGCAGCAGGCACAGTGGTTATTTCCAGCAAAGTTTCTTTCCAAAATTCAAGCAACACAGCATTGGCTTTTTATAAAGGTTTGCGATATCTAAAAAAGTACGTTGTTTAAGCGTAAAGCGATAAACTTAGTACCGCCTAGGAAAGATACGGCTTTTCTGTAATTTTTGAGAGGGAAAAACGCGGCCAGTCTTAGAAAAGTAATGGAAAATGTTTTTGGAGTATGCTAATACCCTATTCACATCGAGCCGAAAAGTGGGTTTTCGCGAAAACACTCGAAACCAGAAGTTTTCTCATACATTTTTGAGTTTTCAAAACGAGTCGTTTAAAATCGTTTTTCACGAAAACACCACGAAAACGACTTCCAATCGTTGAGTTGTTGAAACAATCACACCTTTTGCAATATTCAGCAAATTCAGCAGTACAACTTACCGAACAAATGTCACAACTTAAATTAATTGACGGGGTAATATATCTTGTAAATGCTCAGAATTGATTTTGCGATCGAAATTTATAACCAAAATAGTTTACACAGAAGTTTCACGACTAGTGCCTCACAACTGATTGAAATGTCAAACGAAAAGTAGTTAGTCTTCGGTGTGAATGCATCGACGAGTTTTCGACGAAAACGTGGTTTTCGGTGCGGTGCGGTGTGAATAGGGTATAAGCTGTGCACAAAAATTGTTTTGTGGATTCGAAGAAGGCATTCGACCGAGTCCGTAGAGGTAAATTCTGATTCTTTCTAAGAACCATTCGATCTTTTTGCAAAAACTGCTCAAGTCCGAATACATGTCGTTAAAACAAAAACAACCAATACCTTTCTCGTTGGACTCTGGACTTCGTCAAGCACGCGTTTTGTCTCCTTTTTTTTTTATTACTTTTACGGACTGGACATATTACTGTGCAGCCTAAAAACAAGTCTTTTCCTTTGTCTGGTGACTTGGTAATTTTGACCGTCTACAGTCAGAACTCCGATTGATATCAGGCTCGCTTTCGACCCCACACATCAAAACTGTCTGAAAAGTGCGTGAAGCTCTCAATCAGGTATCAGTTTCTAGAGTCTTTGGCAGTTATAAGGCACCCGGACTGCGTTGGTCATTCACCTTCAAATTCGGCCTGTACACCAACTTAATAAATCATTAAATTTAGTCTGTTCGGGTCGTGACTTTATTCGTCTTCTAAATTTATTAACTTTGCCACAACGACGAACCAAACGTCTTAATTAACTTCCGTTCCAAAAAAAGGCCCCCATCGGCCTTCTCGCTACACTTTCATTGTCCTTCCCATTTTTGAC
This sequence comes from Cheilosia vernalis, assembly GCA_949126925.1. Classification (NCBI taxonomy): domain Eukaryota; kingdom Metazoa; phylum Arthropoda; class Insecta; order Diptera; family Syrphidae; genus Cheilosia; species Cheilosia vernalis. The sequence goes on from OX421362.1 coordinate 15,485,560, forward strand.
AATCTCTAAGGACAGTGACAAGTTGCTATGTATAATATTCTCGTCCTCTTGCTTTGCTACACTTAACTTTCTTAATGGCCATTGACAGTGTTTCAATAATAAGGTCTACCTTAACATCCCCTCCCTTGTGTCACTCTGACACTCTGCTAACCGGAAATAAACTCGTCCAATCGATAGCCAGTGTAGTTGGCCTGGCGTCTGATGCGTGTGTGTGTAGATTATAGCCTGACTAAGGTCATTTACACACACACACATGCAACGCTCACCCCCCTCAATACCAGAGGGTTGTTGTTATTCCCACACCCCGTTTATTGTTTGTATTTTTTATTTATTCATTATGCGCCCTAAATGTGCTTATGTTGATTTGTTCGTTGTTAGGAATTTTTTTTTTGTTTAGCTTTCCACGTACGTGAGAGAAAAGAATACAAAATTGCGAAACCCTTGTGCAAAGCATGACGACGTAAGGAGACCTTGAAACTTATACCCAATGAACTTGACAATACGTGCAGAGTACAGCGCATGCATTCAATGTGTACACACATAATCCCTATAGTGGCACGAGTAAAAAAATCCTTCTCTGGAAGGAAGGAAGCTCTGTCTTTGGCGAAATTGTTTTTAATATCGAAACCATTGCGTGGTGGGGCTTAAGTAATTAATTACCTTCGCAAGTGGCCGGATATTTATAGACTATCATTTGACGGCGGCAGCTAAGCCGCAGGAGACAAATTCGATTACACCAATGTGGGGGAATATTTTTAACTCGTATGTAGATTCGGGTCGATCTGGTAACGCTGCTGCCAGCCACCTGTTTTATTCCGCATTGCATTTCGTGAATAGAAACTTCTCCTAATTGGCGACTAACCACCGGTTTACTGATTCTATACACACTTACAGTTGAATGCAGTGGGCACAGAATTTAACTGCGTCATTAGGATGCATTGCCGGCGGACAAAATGAAAGTAATGAGAACCGCCACTCGTGGAAATATCACAAGTTCAATATGACAGTGTTTCTACCGCAGGATGGAGGGAGATTAAATTGTTCCACGCCCAACGGGGTGTATAGTTAACTGCAATTAAAAAAGGACTCGTTTTTGTTCCGGATAGACATTTCGTAATGAGCATCCGATACCAGCAAACGGACACTTTTGGCATGATTCTACCAAGTGCTGTCGTAATTATTCGGTGTCTACTTGAGGCTTTTGTTCGTTTTTGATGGACGAGTATCAAACGAATGGCGCACAGTTTTCAGTTTAAGGTGGTATTCCGCCTGGGGGCGTATGTGGAACATTTCTTATCGTATATGTAGTCTTTAGCGATGGATTGAGCTCCTCAAATGCAACTTTATAGCTAAGTACATTTTATTTCATTGTAAGAATGTTCAAGATAGCATTTATAGTTTGATGCTTCAGTCTCGCTCTTCCTCGACCGATTTTAAATCATTTAAAGTAATCCGTATACGGGTAGAGCAGAGAAGTCCGACCTCATTCTATCTCTAGGACGCAAGCCTGATGGCTCGGATTCCATGGCACGTTTCCGTATCCGAGAGGCGGACATTATGTTTAACGTGACTAAGCCACGTCAATATGGACCGCTCTTTTTGGAGAAGTACCTCCTTAACATGGAATACCAAACGTATTGTCAAGTTGCGTAAACGATCTTCTTGAGCCAACAATGCAACGCAGTGATCTCATTGCGACAACTTGCGCCTCCGATCTTATTATTTTAATCAATACCCAAGTCTATCGTCTATTGTCAGGTTGGTTGGTTGGTTAAAGTGGCTGTATTCCCGTTACCGACGAAGGAAAAACACAAGTAGCGCATTGAGCGCCGTTTTGAAACCACAACTAACGGAACCTGAAATGAGAAATTTGATAATCTTTTGGAAATGGATGCTTTGGATTGCCGAAAGGTCATCAAAAAAAGGGATGACCTAGTGCACTGCGTCTGGTTATGGCTAGGGCCGGACACTCACAAAAAATATTGAACACTATTTCACTCTGGTTTGTGTCAGCGCAGGTACGGCAGTTTGTATTGTGGGGGATGCCAAGCTTGGCTGCGTGAGTTCCTAAAGGCCAATTACCCGTACTAATTGCCGTTAGTCTGGCGAGATCTATACGCGTTTTGGCTAAGAGGTTGTTTGTTCTGGCATCATCGTAGGTTGGCCAGATCTTCCTTGAAATGACACAGTTCGTTAGGTTCATCCATCTAATCTCAGCCCTTGAGGTGAAGAGCAGGATGCTTTCTCTCTTTACATATCCCATCAGAGGGAAGACTTCCGTGAGACACGCACAGAGCAGAGCCACTTCTGGCAAGTTCATCGGCTTTTTCATTCCCCTCAATGTTCCTATGGCCGGGAACCCAGATGAGAGTGATTTCAAACCGATGCCAAGCCCTGGTCAGAGTAATCTGCATTCCACAACAAGCTTGGACGTCGACTTAGTTAACCCAATAGCCTTAATCGCGGCCTGACTGTCGACGAAAATGCCTATTTTTTTCTGGGTGCAACTATGCCAAGGAGCAGTCTACACGCCTCCTTAATTGCAGATACTTCTGCTTGAAAGGCGAAGAGTTTTACCGATATTTAAATCCGTTGAGAAAATGCCTGCTCCTACTCCACAGTTCATCTTGGAACCATCTGTGAAGATAGGTATGTCGAATTCGTTAACGACCGCATTCTCCTTCCATTCTGATCTAGAGGGGAATCTAACAGAGACGTTTTTATGGAAGTTGAGTTTGGGTACAATGTAGTCCTTAGATATACGCCTTATGCGGTCAGGAAGGGAAAGAAGGATGCTGGTATGGCCATACGGCCTTTCGAACCAACATTTACAGCGCTACACGCGGCAATTCTTCTTATATGCAGATCCACTGGCAGAAAATTGAGAATCACATTGAGCGCCTCGGTCGGACTTAATCGAACTATTCCTGTAATTCCAATTCCAGTTGAAGAGTCTACTTAATTTATTGCTGTTGTAGGCTTTGCTTAATGCGGGTCACCATACCAGTGATCCGTAGGTGAGTGACCGACCGCCGCTGTGTACATCCAACCAACCATCTTTGGTTGAAGCCCCCACTTCCTGCCGAAAGTTTTACTTCAGGCGTTGAAAGCTATGCTTGCCTTCCGCACACGGTATTCGATATTGGACTTCCAGTTGAGTTTAGGGTCAAGAATGACGCTTAGGTACTTTGCGCTGGTGGATAGAGGAATCTTTTGGTTATTTAAGCGGGAGAGTGATAAGGTTGGTATTTTTGGATTGGTGGTGAAAAGCATCAGTTCAGTTTTGCTCTGGTTAAGACCACAACTTGTAGGCCAATCGCTAATCTTACCCAGTGCTCGTTCCATGATTTCACAAATCATGTTCAGAAACATCCCTGATACTATAGAACAACCACGTCATCCGCATACGCAACGACTTTGATACCCCCCCTGTTGAGACTTGACAGGATTTTGTTAAGCACTATCAGGTAAAAGTTGAAATACTGCTTTGAGGCCAAGAGTAACTTTGAATATATTGGGCCTTACTAATAATCATTCTTAACCTTCACACTAAATATTTTCTAGGTCACAATATGCAATTTTGTATGGAAAACTTCGCCATTGTGAGTTCGAAAAATTTAGCCTGGACACTATCAATGATTATTAGTACCGCGGATTATATTTGCTGTTTTGTGAGACTTTCTCTATCTTCTATCTGCACTGTCCTTTTTGTTTTAAGTTGCTGTTGGTTTGTCGGCATAACAGCACCATCTACTTTTAACGGGTGTGTAAGAAGAAACTCTGAACTAAAAGTCGGGACATACACCAAAACAATAGGTTATTGAACTTTATCAGAAATGCTTGCATATCTGCAGGCTGATTTGGGGCAAGTCGCTTAGAATGGTTCTAGTTTAATTTAATTTGCTTACGTGTTCAATCTGAAACCTGCAGTACCTATACAACATTTAGGCCCGTTTGCTGATGCTCATAGCGATTTAAGTTCTCCTTAAATACCTTATGGACTACTTTTTCTAAGTCATAAACCGTCACATAAGATTTTAAGCAAGATTTATCAGCAAACGGGCCTTAATAGAAAAATTTATTTTTCAGTCTTCGGGCGCCTTCAAAATCATAGTCGTAGTGCAGATATATAGGAAAGTCCTTCTTTTTGGACAAAGGAAACTCTTAAACATTTGTCAACTGTTGCCGACACTATGAAAACAACAAATTGCAAACAACATCGTCTTTCAATTTAGAATGTTCCTCGATTGCATTGGTTTTTTTCTCAGAAGAATCTCCCTCCTTTCCTCTCCTTCGCTGCTTAAAATCGTCTTTCCCTTCCATTCTTCGTAGCAATATGTAGCCACAACCTGTTGTAAGGTATCGACGCGACTATTGATTGAAAATTGTTTGCAGTATAAACAGCGCCACCCTGATTCGACGCGTCTCCCTCGTGCCGTAAATTGAAATCCCATTGTACGTTTGTGTGTGTATTTATTAGCAATAAATTTAAATTTGAATTTAAACTACAAAACAACTAGGGGGTTACACAGCAGCAACGTTACCCCAATCGAAATCGACTCACTATACACAATATGTACAGACTATAAAGTTTATTAAGCGTTTGGTTTTATTTTATTTCTTTGCAGACGATGATGATGCCACAACATCCGGTGTAACACTCGACGACACCGACAAGCGGGTAATATTCGTAAATAGGCCACAATTACAAAAGTTCTGCAGTAATCACATATCAACTGCAAAGTATAGGTCAGTATAGCTGTATTTATGAAAAGTTTAAATTTGTTTGCTCAATGAAATTCGTTTTATCTTTTGCAGTTGTATAAGCTTTCTACCTTCGTTCCTTTTTGAACAATTTAGACGTTACTCGAATTGTTTTTTCCTATTAATTGCATTACTACAACAAATTCCTGATGTGTCGCCGACGGGTAGATACACAACGTTAGTTCCATTAATATTTATTTTAGCAGTGAGTGCAATAAAGGAGATCGTAGAGGACTTTGTAAGTTTTGACACAAAACATCTGATTAATCGATGAATAATCATAATTATAATTTTTATTACTTCAGAAACGCCACAGAGCAGACAATGAGATTAATCACAGAAACGTGGAGACACTGCGAGAGGGCGCATGGAGTTTGGTCCGATGGCAGGAGCTATCTGTGGGAGACATTGTCAAGATACAGAATAATACATTCTTTCCAGCTGATTTACTTTTGCTGTCCTCGAGGTTACTATGCAAACAAAAGAAATTTAGTCAAATTTAACTTTGGTTAGACCTACGAGTAGGTAGAGCAAAGTTGACCCTGTTAAATATCGATTGTGATGTCCTTTAAATGAGGTTTGCAGTTTCTGCTAGCGTTTACTTGGCCTTGTGTCTATATTCTTGTAGACACGGCCAGGATGTCCTGAAAAACCAGAAAAGAAGAAGCAATTTCCAAGTGTTCTGTTCGTCAAGTGACAGAGATGAAGTGAGTTTTGTCCTAGTGGCTCTCCTCACCTCCGCAGCTGCTTTCTTAGAGTTATCCTTAAGATTTAATTTCATTGTTTGGTTTCTTAGAAAGCTGCGACCCGCCAGAGCCTAGAAACAGCGATGATCTGAACAACTGTAAAAGCTTCCTGGTGCAATTTGAATTACCCTTTAGACACGGTCCACTTATTTACGCTGCAGTAGTTTCATATTGCCAACAGTTGTGATTGTATTTTTTGAGTCCTTGCTTATCGTAATAGACCGATCGTACCTTTGAGCACGTGTTTCAGGCTCGCTCAATAGAACCTAACAATACCAGAGTCTGTTTTTTTCACTTTTCTGTACGACTTTACGACTTTCTTAAAACCAAATACAATTTATTACAGTGAACCACAAGGAATGTCATTTATTGAAACAGCCAATTTGGATGGTGAAACAAATTTAAAAATTCGCCAAGGTGTACCATCAACGGCGAAACTTCTGGAAACGAAGGATCTCCTTTACTTTCATGGCGTTGTCGAGTGTGAGCTACCCAATCGTCACCTTTACGAGTTCAATGGAGTTCTCAAAGAGCAAGAAAAACCGTGAGTGTCTCTGCAACTTAAAAAAAAAAAAACAACAACATTAAATTCTTATTTTATCTTTCAGTGCTGTAGCTCTTGGTCCAGATCAAGTGCTGCAACGTGGCGCTGTACTGCGTAACACATCTTGGGTATTCGGTATCGTCATCTATACCGGTCACGATACGAAACTTATGAGAAATTCTACCTCAGCACCATTAAAACGTTCAACCGTTGACAGACTGACAAACACACAGATTTTAATGTTATTTTTAATTTTAATTGTCCTTTGCCTAACAAGTGCCCTTTTCAATGTACTCTGGACAAGTAATCATTTCAAATCCGATTGGTATCTTGGAATTGACGGTGAGTTTGAGTCTTTCTGGTGTAATATGTCTTCATTCAATCAGGGGTCGTATTCTCATGTCCTTTTTGACGAGCTACGTGTTCGAATATTGATGAGACGCGCCCCAGTTGTTTCATGAATAGTTCAACTTTGACATAACCTGACTTTGTTGTAATGTTTTTGTGGTTTTTATTTTCAGATGTCAAAAGCAAAAATTTCGGTTACAACCTTCTAACGTTTATTATTTTGTACAATAATTTGATTCCAATATCGCTGCAAGTAACACTTGAATTGGTGCGATTTTTACAGGTTAGTTCAGTATTTCGTGTCCTTTCGTATTCAATTGTAATTGTTTTTATGTTTTTTTTCCAGGCGATTTTCATAAATTTTGATATCGAAATGTACCACGAAGAGTCGAACACGCCGGCCATGGCTCGTACATCAAACCTGAACGAAGAACTTGGCATGGTTAAGTACATCTTTTCCGATAAAACGGGCACACTAACGAGAAACGTTATGGAATTTAAAAGATGCTCCATAGCACGCTACGTTTATATTAACGAACGGACGCCCGAACAATCGCTTTTAGTTCAAGTAAGTATTTTTCTTTACATAGGTACCGAAAGTGTAACCGAGTCTCATTTGTCTCTTTCAGAATATATTGAACAAACATCAGACTGCTCCGATTATCAGAGAATTTATGATCCTGCTCGCTGTCTGTCACACCGTGATCCCGGAGAAGAACGATGACGGTTCAATCACTTATCATGCGGCCAGTCCCGATGAAAGAGCTCTAGTCGATGGTGCCAAACGTTTCGGTTTCGTCTTCGATACCCGAACACCAAGTTATGTTGAGATCGATGCGTTGGGTCGTCGAGAACGCTATGAGATTCTGAATGTGCTGGAATTTACATCGACGCGCAAGCGTATGTCAGTCATAGTACGGACGCCGGAAGGTGAAATCAAACTCTACTGCAAAGGTGCCGACACAGTCATCTATGAGCGACTATCACCCGATGGACAGGCGTATCGCGAGGTAACTCTGCGGCATTTGGAAGAGTTCGCTTCAGAGGGTCTTCGAACACTCTGTTGTGCTGTTTCGGTAATCCCAGAAGAGGTCTACAACGAGTGGAAGGAGACATACCACAAGGCTTCCACATCGATGCAATACCGCGAAAGAAAGGTCGAGGACGCAGCCAATCTGATCGAGAACAATTTAATGCTTCTGGGAGCTACGGCTATTGAAGACAAACTACAAGAGGGTGTCCCAGAGACAATAGCCGCTCTGCTTGAGGCCGGCATCTATATTTGGGTGTTGACCGGTGATAAGCAAGAGACCGCCATTAATATTGGGTACTCCTGCAAGCTGATATCGCATTCTATGGATCTCATTATCTTGAATGAAGACAGTCTGGATGTGAGTAGCCAGGTTATGTCATGGTGGCATTTCTATTTATCTGTGGTTTTGTTTTTTCGCAGAATACCCGAGATGTTATTCACAGGCACTGTGGGGACTTGAAGAATTCCGATGCGAAGAGCTGCAATGTGGCCCTGATTGTGGATGGTAAAACGCTTAAGTATGCTCTAAGCTGTGATCTGCGTTTGGACTTTCTAGAGCTGTGCATAGCATGTCGTGTGGTGATATGCTGTCGCGTCTCACCCATCCAAAAGGCTGAAGTAATAGAAAGGCGTCTTTTGGAAATTTACTGAGCTAATGCTTGTTTGTCTTTCCAGGTAGTTGATCTAGTGACAACAAATACAAACTCCGTGACGTTGGCCATAGGTGATGGTGCCAACGATGTGGCGATGATTCAAAAGGCCCATGTAGGCGTCGGAATATCTGGCGTCGAGGGCCTGCAGGCGGCATGCGCTTCAGATTACTCAATCGCACAGTTTCGCTACCTACTGCGACTGTTGCTGGTACACGGGGCTTGGAACTACAGTCGCATGTGTAAATTGATATTGTATAGCTTCTACAAGAACGTCTGCCTGTATGTAATTGAACTGTGGTTCGCTATGTACTCCGGATGGTGAGTAGACGAGCAGCACAATGCTCTAAAATGTTTTACAAGCGTACATTTACAGGTCTGGACAAATTCTCTTCGAGCGCTGGACAATCGGTTTGTATAATGTGGTATTCACAGCGTTGCCACCCTTCGCTATGGGCCTCTTCGAAAAGGTCTGCTCGGCGGAAACAATGCTTAAATACCCGGCTCTATATAAACCCTCACAAAATGCCAAACTCTTCAATGTCAAAGTGTTTTGGGTGTGGATCTTCAATGCGTTGTTACATTCGGTGCTGCTCTTTTGGCTGCCAATGTTGGCCTATCGGTCCGAAGTGATTTGGAGCGATGGCAAGACCGGTGGATACCTCGTGCTGGGAAATATGGTCTACACCGTGAGTATACACAGAACAGAGCCATAACTCTCGTCTTCATTTCGTTTTTCTCTTTTAGTATGTAGTTGTGACTGTCTGTCTTAAAGCCGGACTATCAACCAATTCATGGACATGGCTGACGCACTGTTCCATTTGGGGATCGATTGTTTTATGGTTCATCTTCATGATTGCGTACAGTAATATCTGGCCGACCCTTCCATTTGCTGCTGTTTTCCGTGGAATGGATAGGATATTGTTTACGTCGCCAGTATTCTGGATGGGATTGTTCTTGATACCAATTGCAACATTGCTGGTCGATGTTGTTTTCAAGCTGTACGTTCAAAATCCAAATTAATGTCAACAGCATTTAACTTTTTGTTATTATTTTCTTTCAGAGTTCATAATACAGTTTTCAAATCACTAACTGAAGCCGTGCGAGAATCAGAGATCAAGCAACATGATCCAGGACATGTTATGCGCGAGTCAAGATCATCGTGAGTAGACTCATTTCTTTTGTTTTTTCTTTAAGACTTTTTTTCGATACTTTCCTCCTGATTAATAATTATTTCTTGAAATTAATTCTTTTCCCATCATTTCCTGACTAACTAATTCTTCATGTTTGCTTAAAGGTTGCAAGTATTATATGAAACAAAGTGTTTAAACAATAAATGGCAAACTTTTTGCGTGAATTTATTTTATTTCACATTTCGATTGTTGAAAGTGCTTATGGTTACCCAATTTAAGGTTAGCTCTCGAGTTGTTGTCGACGACTGTTCAGGTTTTAAGTTAGTTGCTCTTTAATATAGTACGATTGTAATTTCTGTCGGATTTAGTTCAAATCGTCGCGTCGGTTCATTTGTCAAAAGTTTGGAAGGACACTTTGAGCTGAATGAAAAGTTTCATAAATCAGTCATCGACTCATTATTGTGGCATTTGAGTTGATAGTGAGCAAACAAAAGATGCAGCTCACCCAAATCCGACAGGGTTTTAAATTCCTTGGTCCGCCAGTAGCAGAGTGTGTCACTGCTGGTAAAATATTTGTCAGTGTCAGAACAACATGTTGCTTGCCATACACTTGCGTCGGGAAGAACAGTCGCCGTGGGAGAAGAAATTGGGCGATCATTTTGATCCCTCACTAATTTAACACACTAATTTCAGCGACCACAAACGAACAGTAACAGTTGTTACGTAAAGAACAGAACATCACAAGTTAGAGTAAACTGTCGGAACATAAATATAATCACGGTGTTGCAGGCGAAAAGAGATGTTCTACTTATGCAGCTGTTTGAATGCAAAAATGACAACAATTTGTACTTAAAGTTGATTGCATTATTTTTAAATGGATTCAATGCAAATGAAAAAATGCAAAAAATCGTTTACTACATAGTTCGGAACAGCTGTGGAAACAAGAAGTAGAAACGTTTCAGAAAGCATTTCTCCCCGTGGAATGATAAAACCACCACAATTACAGATAAATACATTCTTTCGGAATGATTTTCAAAGTGCTCCACTGGTTTTCTTTAGCATTTTTTTGGTAGGCTTCATTGAACGTATGTTTGGGTTATTTTCGGTGTGTTACTCGGGCTTTTTTGGTGTGGTTTTTTGACGATTCTTCTGACCGTTTTCAATGTTTTTTTTTTTTGTCTACATTTATTTGTTTGTAACCGTTTTTATGTTTTGGGCAGCTCTTCGTGGTGTTCTGAAGGCAACAAATAACGTGGTCAAAGTCGCTGCTTACAGCTAAGTAGTTGGCCACTGAAATGCTTCAAAATCAGTGAAATATCTTGCAATTTTTAAACAAACATACAATTCCTTACAATCCCAATCCCAATCCACTATTCCCTACTTCCTTGAGTTTTGAATTTTGTATTATTAACTCCCAATCCCAAGTGAACATTTTTTAACATATTGGTCAGCAGTTTAATTTCGTTGGTGTTCGTTCCGTTTCTACTTTTATTGTTTTTCTAAAATTTTACAAACATTTATTCAAATGCACTGTAGCTAACACAAATTTATAATAAACTCGCAAGAGACTTGTCTGCATGTCACTTTTTGTTTTGATGGTTTTATGGTGCTTTGCGTTTGGAAATATTGTTGTTGTTTCAGTTGTCCAATGTCCAATGGTATTACTGTAAAAAGACAAATATTAAGTTAAGATTTTTTTTTTGTTGGAATGAGAGGGATACAGAAAACTGATACGAACTACAATAATTAAAATGAGCATCGTTAAAAAAAAAAGAGAAAAACATTTACATGGTTGATTTACAATTACAAAAGGCTTCACATTTATATATAATATATTGAAATTTATTTACCAACCATTATTACATCCCACATCTTAACAGGCTTGGAGGGACAAAATGCATTATTGGCGCTATATAGTTTTATTTATTTCCTGCTAATATTAACAGCAAACATATAATATACATAATGTCATATCTAATCATGTGTAAGCATTCTACATTTAGTTAAAATTTACTATCTGATGTAACGCCAGTGAAGTAAAGTGTACTTTTAATTTTGTTATTGTGAATATAGGTTGTGAAAATTTACTTGAAAGTATCAACAAATTGCCAGAGAATAATATTTATTTTATATCTTTTGTTACAAAGCATTCATTCATTGAAAATTAACTAATAGTCGTTTGAAGTAACCTGCAGTAATCACTAATACAAATGTACTGTCTTCAATTTATAGAATGACATGAAATGAGAGTGTCAGTAGGTCGTTGAAAAGGGTGGGTGTTGAACGAAATGAATAATAAGAAAAAGCTCAAGTCTAGTTTCAAAAAGGAGATAATTATGTTGGAAGTTTACTTACCGGAAAGCGGGACCCGTATGGCGTTTGACTTCCAATTTTTGTGCGAGTTATCTTCAGTATTAAGGGGGTGTCAATGATTTTTTTCAGGACGTCGTCTTTCTACGTGATGTCCATTCAGGATCGGCTTTTAAGAAACTTGCTAGGAATAGTACCGGCACTAGAGTTTCCTAATTCTGTTTTAATGAGCCACCAGTCAGGTGCTTTTTTGGGTGTCCTCTACGATATTCGGATGTTGTTTCGGTCGAGCGAATCGACAATCTCAGATGGGTAACAGCATAAGCACTTTTTTTTAAACAGTCTTGGATACCTTCATTTGCATCGCTGCCCTTCTTTCTACCATAGGACAAAGCTGCTCCCAAATTCATGTTATTTTTCATGGATGAATTTAAATCCAGGTAATCTGTGTAAAGTCAACCTAGTCCGCCATTTTTAATTAAAATACATTTGTGGAGAAACATAACTACAAACAGTTAGCACATGTTACCTCCTGTAAGAAGAAAACAACTTGCTAGATTCATGTGGTATCCCAAGGGACCTTTTAATGGTCTAAGTGTGTCTTTTTTTTTTTTTTTTTGTTGACTGCCACTTCAACGTTCAACCTAACCTAACGATAACTTTAAAGTTTGATATCAAATCGGTCCAATGTATCAGAGTCATGTTCTATTAGCCAAGCGACTTTCTTGTTGTTAATTTCGCAAGATGGCATCACTCTCAGCCCCTTGGGCTCTTGTCAATGATGACGGCACTGTTGCACACTTTTTATAAAAGCTTGTATTTTAGGTGTTAGCTTTTGAGTGTCGCACCATACTTGTACTAATAACAAAAGTCAAACAAAATGAGTACGTATGTCCCATACCTTCATTTCTATTAATTTGAATTTAACTTGGAGGTGCCCGTCTACCACAAAATGCGAAAATGTGTTAAACCCAAAACAAGGTGGAGATGGGATATTATGTTCTAACAATTATTTCATGTATACTAGAACCTATAGTCTTCTGATCATCTGGATTAGCCTTCATGTCCCAAAATGAATATTTTCTCCCTAACATTCTTAAAAGCCTTTCAATGGGGATTATAATATATGTATAAACAAATAGCTGACTCAACAGGTGTCTAGTCGCAGGCACCTAACCCAAGTGTCTTTAGTAGTCGAAACTATTTTTTCCTGTCCCAAATCGAGGAGCCGAAGTATGAGCAAAATTACTTTACTTTGTGGTGAACAAATTTGTTCATAGCTATGCCATTATACCTTAGCTATTCCAAACGCTACTTTTAAACTCATAATCAAGTTAGAGGCTATTGAAACAACAAATCATCGAATCTAAGGCTGTTTTGATCTCTCCCTCCCCATAATCACCACTAAATGCAATCTTATAGGCAAGCATTCAACAAGGCTGAGTGTATTTTCAAACGATTTGCGTTTAGAAAGATGGACCACAGTACATGCCCTGCTCTCTCCCAAAAACGAAAAGCTCATCTGAGAGGCTTCTATTAAAACAACTTAACCGATCTAACGGAAAGAAAACGTTCTAGAATAGTGTCTCTCGCCTCATGAAGTCCGAAATGGTCTATAAATTAGCACCTAACAAATGACAAGATTCCTAACCTATATTGGTCGAAGAACTTGATTCGTGCTACCCAAAGGGGATCAAACATCAAGAAGATCATCCACTCATCATTGCTGACCACAAAATGTGTTCTTCAGACTTGGTACATTAACATATTTTGCATTCGGAAAAAAAAAGTTGGCAACATGATATCCCCTAGATATAGACGCCGCCTGTCTTCCATTCTGGTTATTATTGCACAATGCTAGTGATCACATTCGCCAGACAACACATCCACTAATTCTTGGTTCATAATTTTGCAAGTAAAACCTTTCATTACGTGTCCTGTCCAAAAGTAAGTCATATTTATCGTTCGTTCGTCCGTACACAAGTAGTAGATGTTCGTAAAATTTCTCGTTTTTAATGAATTTTCCATTAAAAATTGTTTCCAGAGCTCCCTTTAAACTTCGTCGCCTTATGTCGATTACAACTTTTACGTACGACGAACTACGAACATTTTAACTCGATCAACGGTTCATTAAAAAAAACAAAAATCTTTACTTTTACCTCACATTTTGCAGTTAACTAAAAACTCATTATAAGGATCAAAAATAGAAAAGGAAAACAAAAACAAAATTGTAAATATATATTTCTTTTTTGTTGTTTTTTCTTTTGTGATACATATTTCGAAATAAACTTTTAAAAACACTCAAACACTTTGTTATCGTTTACTTTTTATATCCTATTTGTTCTTCTGTTTCACCGGATTAAGGAAAGATAAACTTTTCTTTGTAAATACAATCGATATGAATGCGTTTATAACAAATTAAAATATAGCAAATTAATATTAATTTATATAAAATAAAAACAAAAACGAAAATAATTTAACATTTATATTCACAAGCAATATTACGGAGTCATTTCTACATCACCGTGTGTGCAAACCTTTATTTTGTTTATAAGATATTGTTACAAATGAAAATCGTTATTGTTAAAAAAAAAAAACGAACAAACATGTCATAAAGGAAAGGAATACTTCAGCTAAGTGGCAAACAACAATATTTTGTTCTTTCTTTTCACCCATTTAGAAAAGGTAATCCAATCGGACTGTCATGGAGGAAGCTGAACACAATCAAACCACGAGATTCGGTAATAAACTCGAACATAACTGTAGAAAATATCGAGAATAACGTAGATGCAGACGATGCGGGTTTTAAGACGACATCAACCTCGACAACAATGACAACGTTACATATCTAAACAGAGTTGTGTTTTACATGCGGGTTTTCGTAAAGAAAATTACCAATAATGTACTTGAATCTAGTACAAAAATGTACTAAAGATCAAAGCTATTTGATATAGGTAAACGAAACGTCATACACTCAGGAAAGACAATCCAGAGAATTATATAAGTATTAGTGTGTAGAGTATTCGGTGTTTGATAGAGTCTACATTATATACATATATATTTGACTGTGATAAACATATAATATATAGGTAACGTATTTTTTTTCTAATAACGATGCTACAAATAGAATTAAATATACAAATCAAATCTTCTTCGTTGCAACTTAACGCTCAATACTGTTTGTTTAATCTTAGGAAATTGTTTTTGTTATAATAGTTTTTTGTTAAGTTAGTCATCTTGATAAGTAGTTGTTATTGTACTAGACTACAAATTGCTCCGATAGAAATGTAGTAGTAAATTGGATTATGTTTTTCATTAAGGATACGTTCTTCCATCCGCCCATCCCCAATGACACTACCTCTTGTAATATACTACTATGGGATTGCAATAATTCCGAAATGTAATTCTGCAAGGAGATTGGCCACCATGCTTCAGTCACAATCGCATATTTTGCTCTACGTAAAATGAAAACCATCATTTTAAAGTCTGCACCTCTGAACAGTAGTCTGTAGCTTTAAAACAAAAAAATTCAATAATGTCAGAAACAGAATAGATTTTTCGAAATCGAAATTTTGTTCCAAAGCAAAAATGTCTATTTCTTTTCAGAGATTCGAATCGAAAGGCATTCCATTTTCTTCAATAGATATTCGTTGAACATTCGAGAATGGAGATTATATTGGTTCATTTTTCTTCATATTTTTAAGATTCGATTGTGAACGAAAAGTTCGCATGGTTTTCCCATAAAATTTGAAATAAACACGTAAATAGAACCATCAAATATGTGTATTTCGAAAACTAAATTCGCCCAGCAGGGACTTCTGTATATTATACCTCCGAATTTAGAATGCAGAGGCTGACTGATTATTCGAGTGAAGGTTTCGAATTCGATTCGATTCGATTTCAATTGTTTTTAGTGCCATTTCATATTTGTGTGTGTGGAAAAAACTTGTCAATATTATTATTATTATTATTGTATTTATTTATTAACCAATAAACATAAAATGTATATGTTAATCATAAAAAAAATAACAGCACTAGCTACATGGCTTACTGCTGCGACTTGTTGATATATACTGAGCCTTATGACCAACCAAACATAACAAACCACGGGCCGAATTACCGCATCCGTGAGCGAGCCATATGTCACTGAATTTTGTGGATTTTACAAGCAAAACAATAACAAATTCAGTTGCGTATTACTCGATCACGGATGCGGTAATTCAACCCCAGAAGAAGGAAAATTTCCTGAGACAGTTTTTAGGGGGTCATTGCTGTTGGATTTCCACGTGTGACCTTGGTACTATTTCCGTTGCATCGCCCCATATGAAAACCGATCCCTTCAGAGACCGACAGTTATTGTACATTCCCCGATGTTGTATATTTAAAGATGTTGCCGTTTTTAGAAATAAACAATAGGTACACTCTCGACAAGTATTTTCAGTTCCATATCATTTCATATTTGTATGTGGAATTCCGTCCAAAAATAACAATTTTTATTTCAGTTATTTTTTTATTACTTTCCGTGTACTATTATTAGATAATTTACTAATAACAAATCATTCCATAACTATAACATATCCCGATTGTCTAAAATAGCAACTAGTCAATTTAGTTATTAAAACAAACGCAACAATATAGCTTGTTCAAATAGCCTTTTGCCTTTTAATTGTTAACAAATCGAATGAATACTACTAATGTGGTTTGGAAATCCATTTTACAAATTTGAACAAGCTACTTACATAACTTTCTTTTTTTATTATACAATCTACTAAATAGTAAATTTGCAATAAGTTTTAATATACAAACAATATAGATATACAAATATTTACAAGCGCTCAAATAAAATGGGATTAGTTGAGTTTTATTTAATGCATATCGTACAAAGTATTAGGAAGCTTAAAAATGTTAACAAATTAAATATAAATTTCCAATAGTCAATTGTTATTAAAATAAAAAAGTGTTGAACAAAAATTAACATCCAACTGTATTTGTTTTATTTATCAAATAGCTAGCAGACAAAAAATTGTTTTCTATATATCGTTACATTTGTAGTTAACGTATCAGTTTTCGAAACAGAATAACTGAATGACAGAGCTTTGTTTTTTGTTACATTAGTTTAAGTTTCTAGAGCAGATTACTGCGAAATGTTATGTTAGACTTTGTTTTGTTGCATTCACCAGCTTTATTATGATTTTTATAAGTAGTACCTATGACATTTTGGTGGCAAAATTTAAAAAGAAAAAAACAAGCAGTTATTGCTCCTACAAAATATATATTGTGTTAAAGAGTGCCACCTGTATATTTTTGGGATAGTGTCTTTGTGCATTATGCAGAAACCTGTAGAGGGTTTAGGCACAAGCTATATGAAGACAGATGGATATTTAACGATTGTGAAGATGTTGCTGCAGCGGCTATTTTTGTACATATGTTGTTCTTTTTGTTCTTATCGTCTTATTAGCAACGCTCCCAAGTTTTAGTGGTCTTCGTTTAAGCGAAGAATTTTATTTAAGCGACATGAACTACTGCATCAGCAATTAGTCTGGTAAACAATCTGTTTTTTCTAGATTCGATCTCAGCAAAGCAAAGTAATGTAGGATTTTCGTCACGTAACTCGACACTTCGAGACTCGCAATAGTTGTTGTTATTGTGTGCTGCGAATCCGACTTTATTTTACTTTGCAGAGATCGAAGCTAAAAAATACACACCTAATACCGTGACCTCTGCAGCTCTAGCATTTGCTGCTAAAAGATCTCCGCCTATCGTCCAGTATTCGGCGCCCTAAATCAAAACTGACAGAACAAGGGTGCCGTAGAGTGGGCATTTGTTACTTTCACCAATCCTGGTGATTGCATGCATCCACAATCAGCACACAAGTGGGATCCCATTTCCTAAACGTCTTCTTCTCCAATTTGACAGACATTTTCGTTGTCTTCGCTTGATTCTGCTGCGCAGCTGCCTGCGTATCCATTTCTCTACTGCGAAGTCACCATTCGCTATTCCAAAAAGCTAATAAAAAACTAAAACCTGCAAAAAGATTTGAGAACTTTTACCAACCTACACGTATATATTTTTTTATGGGTAACATGACATTTCCATAGCTCTGCACAAAAACTGAAACTAAAAATAAAATCACGAAAACATCGATAGCAACTTTGTGTAAAACAGATTGAGAACAACTGCAGCAACTTTATCAGGCTTTCAGACAATTACTGCAAATCTGCGGCTGAAAAATGTCGGCGCAAGATTTTGCCAAATTTCATACAGCAAATCCAAATTTATCGCGTCGATGTTAATGTTGCTCTTCATTTAGAATCCTATAACTATCAAAGTTGCTGTTGCGGTGCCAATTTGTGTTTACCTTTGTTCACCAATAAACACAACATACAAACTATAACAATACACAATATAAAATTTTATTTATGCTGCTGTAGGCTGGTTGAGAAATGTTCTTTTTTATCAAACAACAAAAATATCTTCACTTATTCTCTATAATGTACTTTTTATTAACTAATTGCACGTGAATTGTTGTGAAAGTGTTTTTTGTCTCGTGAGTATCATTTAACAATAAAAAATTAAATACCTAACATTTTTTAAAATTTTAGTTAGAAAAATAAAAACAATACTTCAAAAGTAGCATGATACTTTGATATAAATAAATACAATCATATTTGTAAAAAAAAAGAGAAATCAGTAAATTAAGTAAACATTGTTATATTTGAGTTTCAATATTATTTTCATTATGTTTTTTTTTTTATTTATATAATTCTCGCAAATGCGCATTTCTGCAGTACAATGCATGCCTTGGGATCAATAATAAGGTGTAAGTAATTAGAAACAAATCAAATAAATCAATCACTGGCATACGAAATTCATCAAACAAAATATATTGCACAAAATAATGGCACAAATCCATGAACGATACTAGTGCTAGAAAACATTTCAAACAAATTTTGCTGAACGGGGAAACTTTCGTGGGTTTGGAATAATTGACTTAATGAGGTTATGGGCGATTTTATGAAAAGAAATATTGTAGCAGAGCAGACGCACGAGTGCGAGTATTCTTCTAAGATTTACGGGAAACGACGTTCTGCCAAAATGCGTTTAGTTTATTCACTCCGAACCACATGGTGTGCTGTATATTTATTCGAAAACATTATGCCCGCCTTTTAGAGACATAAACAGTGGATTCTAAAACCCCTGTCTCCTCTTAGTGTAGCAATGTATTCAAAAGAACATTTTTGAAAAAATAAATATTTAAATATTTTAGGTCGTTCACGGCGGCAGTTCGTCCCTTGAATTTTTAGGTTAGAATTTTATGATGAGTTAGCTTCTACCACAAATAATTGTAAAAGGCTCAAGGTCCGGCATATAAATTGTTGAAATGAAAAACAGAGACATCGCCTACTTGGATGTGGATTTTTTGCACACTGTAGACTCAGTCAAGAAGTCTTTAGAGCTCAGACGTTTGCGTCGCATCGGTAGCCTTAAATTCTCTCATGTCTCCATTAGTAAAAATCCACAGATGGATTGTGCAAAGTCGTGAACCTCCCCATTTAGCAACGTCCTAAACATATTTTAACCCGAAAACGGAAAAGTAGAACATATATGTATTTCGTTGCAAAACGGTTTGGGGTTATACGCGGTCACATGCGACTTCTAAAACATTATACGGAGGAATATTCAAAACCACTGTTGTTGTAAAAATCTGATTGTAAGCTCTCCTAATCAACAGAGACGGAAAAAACTTCACCATTGTACAAGAATCGTAGAATATCCGCTACTTGCAATCCCTGACTGTTCTTCCGGCGTCTTAATGGTGTAATTTGAATTTTGGCAGAGACCCTATCTCAATCATCGACTCATGCTCCAATTTTGCTTCGGGTCACTGTGTCGTATACGTACTATTTTGTTCTCTGCCGTTGTTTTTATTATTTTGATTACTAAATTTATAGCATAATTGAGAACAACATTATCATTTTCAATGGTATAAGGAATATAAGGGTCTGTTTATAGGAATTAAAAGTAAACCCTCACGATCTTCTTCAACAATCAAGCCAATGCTGACTCAGTCCTCAGCAAAGTGTTTGACTCGTCCTTAGGTCTACCAACTCGAAACCTCATTTGGCTCTACTGCTCCAGTCTACATAAGAACTGAAAAACAGGGCACACAAAACGTACTTCTCTCAAAGTCCAACGCCCAGAGGTTCAGAACATACCTTACATTACATTTTTACATTAAAAAGAACTCCCTCCAATACTGATCGGTTTTCCCCTTTACGAAAAAGTTTTAGTTTTCCCCTAAACTCCAAAAAAAATACGCTTTTGTAGTAATCTATAATAACTAGCTGACCCGGCGAACTTCGTTCCGCCCAAATTCGTTAATGTTATAAAAATAATAATTCCGAGAACGAACAATGAACATGCTGCTTTATGTAATTCGGTCAATTCAAATTCTGTATTCAAAAGTTATATTAAAAACAATACAAATAACTAAAGTATAGCATCGTGGATGTGTTTAAATCAAACCGCAATGATTGACGTGTCAGCCAACACGACGTACAAAGCGGAAGATTTTGCTCACACGTGAGCACGCCACATACGATTGAAAAACATGGGAATTCAATAATTGATGTCACAAATATCCAGCGGTTTTCCTTGCGACTTATTATTTTTTTTCATAATGAAAGCGATATTCATGGGAAATTGAAGGCGCTCGGAAACCAATTGCAAATCATCGGAATCCGTTGCTTGAATTTTTAAGTCAAAATCTTCGCTTCCAAGAAATTTGATTTGAGATTCTTCACATTCAAATCAAACCCAATCCGTTAAAAAGGGTTCGGTTGATTGGGGTTGCTCAACAAAATTATAACTGAGCCGACTTTCGAATTAAAATTGTGTAGCGGTGAGCCCGGAACGCCCGGAACATCTAAAGAATTTAAAAATCAAACTTTTGACATCAGTTTTGTTGTATTGGAAGTGACACAACCCGTTTTCCTATCCAGTATATTTTTTTACTAAGTGCGGTTGCCATACTAAGTTCTATTCCCAATCTCATACCCTTAAACTTTAATTTTCACGACAAAAAGTAGCATAATGTCCTTGCTAAACGAATCCTCCAAGACCAAAATCGTAAAAATCGAACGATCCATTCTCGAGTTATGAGTGCCACACACAGACGTCAGTCTCTTTTATTTATAGGGGTTCCCACCCGGTTTTTCCGTGCCTTTCATTTGGAACTATCGGGTCCAAAACTATCCTATCTTTAAAACTGAAACCAACTGGATGGGAATCCACAACATTTCATTGAAATCGGTTGAGTGGTTTCGGAGATCGACAACACCTAACCAATTCCTCCGTAGATTTTGAAATTAAAATTATTTCTTAGATTTCCTATCTGTGAATGTGTTAAGAGTCATAAGAGCATTATATGTTTTCACTAATCTTGACTGTAACTCTCTTCGGCCGTCGACTCTCTTTCGTGACGTCGTTTGTAATTTGTACAGGCATGAAGAACGAAACAAAAGTGTATCCCGAATCAAAGTATGTACATTGTACACAACTGCGTAGTTGAAATTTAGTGTAGTAAAATTCAACTTTTTCAATTATTAATATTTTAAAAAAAAGTAAAAATGCAAAGATAAGCACCCTGAAAATATCTTTTTTTTGACACTTGATTTGTTAAGATAGGTTGACCGTGTGAACTGCAAAAGGGAGAAACACACTACAGAAATTACAGAAATAATATAGAGGGGATGGCAGATACACAATTTCAAAATTCGAAAAGTGGTAAAGTGGTATAAAAAGTCGTTATAATATTTCATAAGCTCGAAGAATTTGTTAATTTACTAACAATCAGGCCTATTCGGCAAAATCTTTTATCAATTTGTTCTGTTGTTCGAACTGCCAGAAAATCTTTTACGGGTTCTAAAATTGGTATTCTGTGTGGAAAAATCTTTTATGAATTCTGTTAAGAATCATAACAGAATAAAAGATAGAATTTTGTGACTTTTGTTATAAAAGATTTTTATTAAATATGAGGTCTTGGGTTGAAATGTTTCTCTATATAATTTTTAGGCAACGAAATGCTTACAAATGGAGACAAAATGTAATAAATGTGTTTAAAAAGTATAATAATTGAAAATTGTTTCTACATTAATATTTTGGTTTAGCCGAAAACACCCATCACTTTTGGTGGAACTAAGATTTAATATAGTAACCCATTTGATCTTCCTGATGTGAGTAATAATTAAAAACTTACTCCCTTCACCGACAATTTTATGCTTTTGCAAAAAAATTATCAGGTGTCCACTTAGTATTTACAAAAAAAAAATAAAAACAAAGCTGTTTGTTTTGAAGTTATTAGTTATGAAAGTGATTCGGAATTTCTTTTTGATGAATCCGAGTATGTGAAAGAGTTTGTACTGATTAAACTACAAGCATTCAAGAAGAGGAAAAACCGACGCTGCATTAAAAAGGGCATGGAGCAGATTGTCTCTTTTTACAGCAAGGAAGAATTTCGTTGCCACTATCGAAACCGAAAATAATCTTGAGGAGAACTTTCAATATTATTTTGCCGCCTGTTGATACCATTTTAATAGGAACTCAAAACAAATGCACGCATATGCCAAATGGGATAACAAACCTCAAATCAGCTGAGTAAAAATTCGTAAGATTTTTAGTGGAGGGGTAATATCTCACTCTCTCGATGACGCTCTCTATTACGAATTTTTCGAGTTAGGGAACGGCAATGAGTAAAAATTCGTAGGATTTAAAAGTAAAGGAACATACCTAATATCAAAACGAGTGAATGCATTCAGACGCACCAAAAGTTGTACGTAGACGTTCGATGAGCTGTTTCCATTCATGCTTAATATGAACGATTCATTCTTTGAATTTTGTTCGTAACAAAAATACGCTTTAATTTTATATTTAAACATTTTACATTTCACAGAGATTTTGTTATTTCCCCTTTTTTAAAGCTTGTCCATTGTTCCCCCTTTTCATTCAAAAATCCCCAAAATTGGCGCTTTTCCCCTCAATCTGGGACGACTGTTATAGGTTTTCTTTCGTGTTGCATTGTCACTAGTGCGCACTGGGTTAGCCCTAATGTGTTCAATATAGAACTCAACTCGCGCTGGTACTGAAAACCTGTTTTTGACATGACTTCTCGGGCACCCTAGTTGTGCCGTGAACTGACCCCAGTTAATTTGTGGAAGCAAGAATTCAGTCAATTCAGCTGTCATTTCGCTTCCTGTCATTCGTTTGTTGAGATATCGTTATAAAGATAAATACAATCCGCCAATAATCATTTTTAGTGTCCAGACTAAATTTTTCGAACTCACAATGGCGAAATTTTCCATACAAAATTGTATATTGTGACCTAGAAAATATTTATTGTGGAGGTTAGAAATGATTATTAGTAAGGCCCAATAAATTTAATATTTGAAAGGGAATCGTTTGAAAACAACAACGTTAATGTACTAAAACTTTATATTATAGGTAAATGGAATGGGAAAAAGCTGGAATCGAAGCTGCATAAATTTTTGAATTCATCGCCTATATTGCAAACAGTTTTATTACTTTGTTTGCACTGTGGCAAGTACAAGATCAGAATTGAGTTCACTCATTTTTAACAATAAACAGAAAAAAGTGTTATCATCTTCATTTTCGTCCACCAAAAGATTAGTATTTTTCAATTTCAAAAACTGACAGACTTCAGGTCAGCATATTTTGAGTTCGATATGGTAGACGAATTTTCAGGGTTAGCTGACACTTCTCAGTGCGCACTAGTGCTAGCCACGTTAAACAAACCTAGTGCCTCACCACACGCGTTACACAATACACAGGCTGAATTCCAAAACGTCAAAAAAACCACCCGCATTGTGAATTCACACTGCTTTTCTGATGCCAGGTTATGAATGCTTTTGTGCTGGTTTACATTTTTTATGCATTGGTTACTGCAAATCAATCCAAAATTGGCAAATTATTACAAAATATATTATTTTACTTATGACTCCGGCGATGAATCCATTTTATTGGCGGTTTAAAATGAAATGTCAAATGTCATTTGCATCATAATCGTTCACGATTCTCTGTTTGCTTTTGTTTGCGCAGTTGATGCGTTTTAGAAAAGTATGCATTGTATCATAGCAATCCGTTTGCGTTTCGGAACGCTGGAATAAGTAGTAATGCCGAAGAACTGTGTTTTGGAATTCATCCACAACTTTCTTATTGTTTTCTATTCCGTTTCTGTCACCTTTTTGTTGCTGTACCAAGTCTTATACCCCTTTACGTATCCTGTCACTTTTTCGTTTCATCGGAGATCAGAACTACTGAAAGAAGCAGTTTGACTTCAAACAATTACTTGTGGTCCACGACCAATTACGGGCTTAGGTGATTTTAGCTCAGACTCGGCCCCCACAGTGTACAAAGGCAACTGAAGAAACATTCAACGTGGAGTTTTTGTTTAAACAGAAGTAAACTGCGATCGTTTTAAGGTAAAATCGCTTCAAGGTAAACGAGATTTTCCTACTACTTTAAGTAAAGAGAATATTGACATGCTATAATATACTACTTGTTAGGAAGCTACAGTTACTACTTTCCTCGATTATGAACTCCGGCTTGTACGAATGAGAATGAGACGTTCATCAAATTCGTTGTAAGTAGCTTCAAAGCTGGTTGAAGGGTTGTGATGCGTTTTATGAGAACACAAGCGTTCTCACTTAGCCTCTCACAATCAACTCCTACTCTCACCTCCACGTTGGTGACCGGTGGGTGCCTAGTACCTCGACTGGAGATTGGGTAACCAACCCCTTTGGAAGGTCGTTGGAGGCAGCGGACGAGAGAGGGGGGTGGAGTGTCTCCTCACTAAGACACTTCCTCCTGTTCCAGACGGCAGCGGACGAATTCCCTAGATGGAGTCAACGGTGGCGTCTACAATTCCAGTTAGGCCGAATTACTTAGTGATATCCCTATAAGAGCTGCTTCGACGTACTCGGACCCCAGGTCTATAGGGATCTCCAATAACACGCCAGGTTATTGGAAAAGAGTTGGTGGCGGATGAACCCTTAATGGGTCAACGGCAGCGCTCATATCCCGAAGTGGGTTACTGGCCTCGGATTATCCGGCCCGCTGTCCTAGGGTGAAAACAAGGACCTGGCCCTCCAGGTTGGGGGTTGTGCCGTCGGGGTAACTTCCCGACCATGGAAAAAAAGAATTAGTTATGGGAGAGACACGAGGAGCCTCGGATAACGAATTCCCTCAAACGGCAACCAGACCCGGAACGTCAACGGACAACGATCTAAGAGTATGCACCTGGAACGTACGGACGCTTTATACTCCAGGTGCTACTCAAAAACTTGAGTCTGTCCTCGCGCGGTACAAGGCAGACATTACCGCGGTCCAGGAGATACGATGGATAGGATCAGGTATGATGAAAAGGAAAAATTGCGACATTTATTACAGCTGCCATAAAAGATTGCATGTATTAGGATGCGGATTCGTCGTGGGAAATCGGCTTAGGTCAAAAGTTATTGACTTTAAGCCGATAAGTGATCGCCTGGCTGTGATCCGCATCAAAGCTACTTTCCAAAACATTAGCCTAATATGTGCACACGCCCCTACCGACGAGGCTGAAGACCCTACCAAGGAGGAGTTCTATGACCTCCTGGATGGAGCCTACGGAGCCTGTCCGGAGTATGACGTCAAAGTTGTGCTCGGGGACTTCAATGCCAAAATCGGTCAGGAAAACATCTTTGGCGGGTTAGTTGGTAAGCACAGAATCCACGAAACGACAACAGACAACGGCTACCGACTAATTGACTTTGCAGCAGCTCGTAATACGGTGATAAGTAGCACTAGGTTTCCAAGGCTAAGGATCCACACAGCAACCTGGCGCTCTCCAGACGGTCGAACCGCCAACCAAATCGACCATGTGCTAATCGATGCTAGGCACGCATCCAACATCCTCGACGTGCACACATTCCGAGGGGCAAACGTCGACTCTGACCATTTTCTTGTCGCTGCTAAATTCAGAGCTCGACTGTCCAACGAGAAGAAGCTGCGAACCGCTCAAAAGAAGAAACTCGACGTTGGACGCCTAAGCACACCTGGAGTAGCCAGTGTCTACAGAGAGCGCCTGAGTGAGAAACTCCCCACTGTGCATTCACCTACCACAGACGCCAACAACCAGTGGTCCCAATATCGCGACATCATCAAGGAGGTAGCCGAAACTACTATAGGGTACCAGCCACCCCAGAGAAAAAGCCCGTGGTATGATGATGAATGCGTACGTCGGAAAAAGGTGACAGAAGATGCACATATGAAGATGCTGCAGCGCAAAACAAGGGCAGCGAGGGAAGAGTACCGAGCCAGGAGGAGGGAGGAGAAGAAGATACTGCGTCGAAAGAAGAGGGCTTACGCAGCCTCCCAGCTCAAGGAGATCGAAGAGTCTTGCGATCGAAACAACATCCGGAGATTTTACAAGAAAGCCAAGCAACTGGCTGCTGGCTTCAAGACCGGAACGCAGGCTCTTCGAAACAGCGAAGGAAACCTAGTCACCGAAGCGCAGGGAATAGTAGATGTGTTTAAGCAGCACTTCCAGCAGCTGCTAAATGGGCATCATGTAGAGAGAGTGATAGGGCAGGAAGAGAACCCACGTCCAGTCAATGAAGAACCAGTTCCACCACCCAGTATAGAAGAAGTTGGCTTAGCTATAAAAAAGCTTAAGAACAACAAGGCCGCAGGCTCTGATGGTTTACCAGCGGAGCTCTTCAAATACGGTGGTGATGTTTTGGTAGGGCGCATGCACCAAATCATCAACCAAGTATGGATGGAAGAAAGTATGCCCGATGACTGGGCTATCAGCTCCATATGTCCCATCTACAAAAAAGGCGATCCTATGTCTTGCAAGAATTACCGAGGCATATCCCTGCTTAATGTCGCATACAAGATCCTATCCAACGTACTGTGTGAACGTCTTAAACCGTTCTGCAACACACTAATCGGCACATACCAGTGTGGCTTCCGGCCCGGCAGATCGACCATAGACCAAATTTTCACACTGAGGCAAATCCTGGAAAAGACCAATGAATTTCAAGTCGAGACTCACCACCTATTTATCGACTTCAAAGCCGCATATGATAGCATTCATCGTCAGGAGCTCTATATGGCGATGGCCGAATTCGGGATCCCGGCAAAACTGATCCAGCTGTGTCGCGCAACGCTGGAGAACACGCGCTGCTACGTGCAATTTGGAAGTAGCTCCTCCGAACTATTCCAAACATGCACTGGATTTCGGCAAGGAGATGCGCTATCATGTGACTTCTTCAATCTCGTGCTGGAGCAGATAGTGCGCAGGGCAGGTGTCAACACGGAAGGCACTATCTTCAACAGATCCGTTCAGCTACTGGGGTATGCGGACGATATCGACATCATCGGTCGCTCCCAGCGTGCCGTGACTGAGGCTTTTACGGCGATTGAGGAACAGGCGAAATTTGTTGGCCTTGAAGTAAACGAGGACAAGACCAAGTATATGCTATCAACAAACAAAAACGCATCTGTCCACCGCCTAGGACAAAATGTCACTATTGATAGCAACAATTTCGAGGTAGTTAAGGAGTTCATCTACCTCGGTGTAAATATGAACTCCACGAATGACACCCTAGTGGAGATCAGGCGAAGAATTACCCTAGGAAACCGCTGCTACTTCGGTTTGGCAAAACAATTGGGTTCAAAACTCCTAACTCGAAGGACGAAATGTACGCTCTACAAAACACTCATCCTGCCAGTTCTGCTTTATGGCGCCGAGTGCTGGACGATAAGCAGGAAGGGAGAGCTGATATTGGGCTCCTTCGAAAGAAAAATTCTTCGTCGGATTTTTGGTCCTGTGTGCGAGGAGGGCGAATGGAGGAGAAGATACAACCGCGAACTCTATGAGCTGTACCAAGATGTGGATGTAGTCCAAAAAGCCAAAACACGTCGACTACATTGGCTCGGCCACATCGAGCGAATGGACAACAATGCTCCAGCTAAGAGGATCTTTGAATCCCAGCCCCCAGGTTCGAGGCGACAAGGAAGACCGAACCTCCGTTTTAAAGACCAAGCAATCGCGGATGCCAGAGCGCTTGGTCTGGCAAACTGGAAGCAGCGTGCCCGGGATCGCAGAGGATGGAAGGCTGCCGTGTCTCAGGCAGAGACTCTTCACGGGTCGGGAGCCCGTTAACGAACGAACGAGCTTCAAACCTTTCAAGCCGCTTTTCAGATCCGCCAACAATGTGTGGACGCAATCTCTCCGGTTGGATTTTTGAAACGATTTCCCAAAGTTGTAGTAGTTTTTACGCTGAAGGCTTATAAAAACTCCCACGTCCACCCGAAAATTATTCGATCTATAGAAAACTTGCATGAAATATAATATATTCCTTATCGCCCTCGAGTCTTAAAATAATTTATCCATGTATTAATAATGAAAACAAATTTTGTACTTAAAAATCGCCGTCAGCCGTTTATTTGCCATTTGTATTATTTTACTATTTTACGCAAATATTGTCATAGTAATTGTACTAGATACACGTATTTTAGGTGTTTCAGCTAAACAATATAAATTTTATTCACAAACCACTTAAATAACTGATATAGCCTTTTTGCATGTATGTATTAAATTTATCTTTTAATTGTTGAAATTGTAATTTACCTAAAACTAACGCATGCCTACTCGTAGCTTCCGATCATGTTTAAGTACCAAAACTAGTGTAGGACTTTTTGTTATCAATAATAAAAATTTGTTTGTTTACCTTAACATCCTGAAAATCCTCCCCCTCCCCCTCCCCCTCCCCCTGCATAACCAACCAAGTATTATTTTCTCTGTTTCTCGAAATATCTTTGTTTCTTTTCCACTATCCACTAACCAAAAAAATCTTTCCAAATTTTATTTCCTCTTCTCTTTTTTTTTTGTTCTTATTTTTTTTGGTTTTTTTGTTTTTTTTTTTTTTTTAAACACATCATCCGAAAAACTAAATTTACAGATTTACTGAAACGGCTAGACTACTGCGAAGTGTGTTCACACGTCGCGCTAATACAAGAATCGATACGGAACTAGAACTATCGCGTGAGTACATCAAATTCAAACAGAAAACAAACATAAAATGTAAACAGTTTTAATTTAATGGGTGTAGCTTACAAAATGACCGTCGACTGGGGGCCGATAGCACGTTTACTGTTTGTGTTTTTATTAAAAATGCAAATCTACTACATATTTGTTTTATGAGAGTGGCAATAAAATGCTTTTAATTGTAATTTGTATTGCAATCAATGTTTAGGGTTTGGGTCTTAGATTTAATTGATTTTACTTATCTATAAACTAAGTTCGAAAAATAATGAGTGAGTTCATGACACCTCTTTGTTCTTCGCTTGTTCACAGTCCAGTAAGTTTATTCCAGCAATGTGTCAAACATATTATTCGTATTCGACATAGTGATCATACACATTTTTATAATAATACAGTACAGATTATGTCGATACTAACTACAATGAGCTTAAAAAATTAAACGAAAAAAAAGTTAAGGAATTTATCAGAGGCCTGACGTCGAATATTGACAAATGTGATTATATTTGCTTTAATTTGAAACCGGATGTTGATCAAGTTGATCAACTTAAAAAAAGAATTAGCAGATCTTTCGACAATATGAGAGACAAAGTGAGAAATAACGTAGAAACATGTATATATGTAAATTAAACAAATCAGACAACTCTTTGAATTCCTTTAGAGTTGCTTCCGTAACTCTGTTCCCGGCGTTAGATCCATTATTTCTTTAAGTGTTGACTGCCCTAGTTTCGTAAAGTTACAACCGAGCTGTTTTCTTTGCTACCCTACTGATGTTGATTATAGTATAAGCTATTTTCGTTTTGAAGAGTTTTGAATAAATAATCTTATATAATAATATAAGCGAAGGCAAATAGAAAATAACCACTTTTACTACCTTAAACACTTGTGTGAGGGACTATCGAATAAAAGCTATCGAAAAACTATCGACTATTCGATAGTAGCTGAAAAATCATTCATACTGCTATCGAATGAAAATAGTATTTGAACGAAAAGTTACTAACTACTTTTTCCACTCGATAGTAAAGGCTGGTACGCAGTTCAAGTGAAATCCAATTTTTCATACAAATTTTTCACTACGAAATGTCAAAATGAATTTTCCAAATGAAAATTTCACTAGGCGGTACGCAGTTCGAGTGGAAAATATCGCTTCCAAAACTGAGTCGTAGGTGGCGATACTAAAATCTCTCCGCAGCTATTTCACTTGGTTTTTATTGTCCGTCGCATTAATTTTTTGACATTTCAGCGTGAAAAATGATTTGTAGGATGCGGTTTAGAAATTTATTGGAATTTCAGATGTTTCCTTAAGAGAATAATAAGTGTTTCGCACTTATAAAATTGTTTTTTCATTGAATATAGTGCAATAATGTTAGGTGTACAAATATTTGGTGGCATGGATGACCTTTTCCATAAGCAGGGTGCCTCAACAATATTTTTCTACCCAGTTTTGTTCAAGCAATACCAGCAGATGATCTTTGAAAATATGTGTAATTTCCATGCACTGTTATTTATTTAAAATTGTCATGAACAAAATACGAACTATTTTTTTTTTTTTTTTGTGTTTTTGGAGGTTCGCTGGAAGGGAAAATCATCGAAAGTCATTCTAGAACTAGTAGGTACGCGAGAGATGCTTCGACAATAGGGAAGGCCTTTCAGCCGATATAAAACACCTCCCGAGAGCAATGACTTTTGCCAACTGATCGAAAGATCCCTCGTTTGTAGAATTTCTGAACTTTTTTGTTAGAAAATATATTGACTTAGCTGATTTTTATAGATCAGCATGTTTTATCCGCCTTAATCTCCTGATTACACTGCCTGTATTTATAAATTCGGTTGTTTCTAAGCTAACGTGGTTGAGAAGCGTTGTGCATTTAAGGAATTTGTTCGACTTCTTTCTATACTGATTCAATATCTAGATCAGCGTTGTGCATTGGATATGACTTTGTTCCTTTGTAATATTTTTGAAAGACCTTAAGTCTTTAGAAATACGTTTGGAGCGCTCATACCCACAACTGATGCCCGTAGGTCCATACTGGTTGCAGAATTGGTTTTATGGCAATAACTTAACTTGTTATTGTGGTCGATCACGGATGAATGCCTTCCAATAGGTCAATACATTTTACTGTAGGTATCACATGATTCACAAAAAGTGAAGTTTCCAATTTGTTTCTTCCAGCTATTTTCTTGAACTGCCACAAAACAAATTTTTTTTTGAGCTCAGTCACCCTGCATAAATTTCTCCAACTAAAATCTCCAACAAAATATTTCACAGCAGGAGAGGAGTGAAAATTTCACTTCACTCGATCAGCGTATACCAGCCTTAAGCTTGAACGATTCCATTCAATCATTCAGTTTTTCATTCAATTAATATTTTCTTTCGATAGTAGGTTTGAATGATTTAACTAGTTCAACTTTTCGTTCAACTACTTTATTTGATTGTTTTTAATTCGATAGTTCTATTTAATGATTTTCGGCTTGAGTGTAGTTTTGTGTTTTGTATGCAATGAAAGTTTTTCCTACGAGGATTGTGGGATTAAGACTTCTGTTTGTTTCTAAAATGTTTATGTTGCGACTACTTTTGATATTAAATCTTATAGTTCGATAGTGCCCATCACTATTAAACACAACATATTCGGTTGATTTTATTTGTAAAGATTGTGCAGAAATGTTATGTATAGTTTGTTTTCCAATATGATGGGCCATTCTAATATTTTTAGCCTTTAAACTTCAAATATTTTGTGGGTCGTCACAATGGGTAATTTTATATGAAAAATTTTGAAATATTTAAATTTCTAATATGATGGTAAAATTCCTACCACTGGGCGAACTTTAGTAAGTTTAATTTATCTGCTGACTTATAAATGTTCAACTCAACAAAAAATACTTGCTCGCAGCCTCCTATAGTTGTACAACTAGAAATCACTGACATACTTGTTTCGAAATTAGTATTCTAAGTTACTATTACTATTACTTAAAAAAAAACTAAATAGATGGCGCAACAGTCGTAGGGACCCTATAGGAATAGCTTCTCACAACCATTAGTTTTATTGATTAATTTTAAGGACGAATGAATGAGATCTAAACTCTCCGAGAGGTGGCGCTGTGGAAAAAATTATGGCAGCAGTTGAAAAATGTGATTTGAATGCATTTTCCGTGGATCCTTTTTTAATAAGTCTATAAGATTGGCGTGCACGCACTCACTCCTATCGGGAATTTTCGTTCTAATTTTTTATACTGCTCTAGTTTAATTTTAAAAGCATAAAAAAAAACTGTGTGCCATACTTGCGTTACTAATTTTTAAGCAAATAGATCAGAACAAACAAAAAGACATTTTCCATCCAAATATTTATATAAACTTACAGTTTCGGCTAGACTTAAAATCTCTTGAAACTCGTATCCAATTCTTTTATATTCTCTCTCTATCGGCTGATGATATTGCACATCCCTGTACTAAGGGGCTACAAAGTTATAGCCGAAGGGAACAATTTTTAAACAGTTTACATTTCCATCGACAATTTAAGAAAGAAATAAGCGAACCCACTGTCTTTTACAAATATTTCTACTCACTGTTTGTTTGAAAATTCTCTTTTTAAAAGTACCTACCAAAATTGCGCCATTAAAATAATCCGAAATTACCGAAAAATTTGATTTTTAATTACCATAAACATTTATCGAAGCTCCTCGAATCAACGAAGTTGTAACGGGTGATTTTTTAGCTGGTTTGGTTTTGGCAACACTGGTTTTGACAGCTGACGTGTGTTTAGTACCTTGTGTCACTGTCAAACAGCTTCAGTTTGGTTTGCAATTTAACCATGGATCGTCTTACAAATGAACAACGCTTGCAAATTATTGAATTTTACTATCAAAATTCGTGCTCGGTTCGAAATGTTCATCGCGCGCTGCTTCCATTTTATGATCGGCATTCTCGACCTTCTGAGCAGTCTATTCGGAAGATTGTGACCAAATTTCGCACCAAATTTACTTTGTTGGACATTAAACCACCAACACATTTACGTACTGTGCGTAGTGAAGAAAATATTGCGGCCGTATCAGCTAGTGTGACAGAAGACCGCGAAATGTCGATTCGGCGCCGTTCCCAGCAGTTAGGCCTTTGTTACAGCACTACGTGGAACATTTTTTTGCCCGAAATGGAAGTTCTTGACTTGCATGATATGTGGTTTCAACAAGACGGTGCCACATGCCACACAGCACGCGAAACAATGGCGCAATTGCGAGGCGAGTTTGGTGAACAGTTAATTTCACGTTTCGGGCCGGTCAATTGGCCGCCTAAATATTAGATTATTTTTTGTGGGGGTATGTCAAGGCTAATGTGTATAGGGACAATCCCGCTTCGATTGACGCACTGGAAGCCAACATCCATGCATTCATTCGTGAGATACCGGCCGATATGTGTGAAAGAGTATGCCAAAATTGGACTCAGCGGATGGGCTACCTGAGACGCAGCCGCGGTCAACATTTGCATGAAATTATCTTTAAACATTAAATTGCAAGGTTCAAACTATCGATTCAAATAAATATTTCATTCATTTTTTCGAATTTTTTGTGTTTTTTTTTTTTAAAAATTTCTAAACCTCTTAAAAAATCACCCGTTAGTTATGTAGATTTGAACAAATTTGAATTTTACTGCCTAGCAAAGCAGGCTGGGGTCCGTTACGTTATGTTTATAAAAACTATAGATTTTTCACTTTTTCGAAATGATTTTACCGAATATTTGTACATATATAAGGTCCGTTCGTGTACTTTAAACATTGAAAAATGAAAAATGTCAAATCTCTAAAATCGAGAGAGAATTCTCTCAATTTCAAGAGAAGTACCTGATCGGTTTTCTTACAAAAAGTTTAAGAAATGTCATGTTTGGCATAATTGTAAAATGCAGCATCTACAAAATAAGTTGGAATTGAATTTTTTTCAACTAAATGCCTATTAAACTTTCCATTTGAATGCGCTGATATATTCTAGGAGAACATTCAGTTATAATTTGTTCCTCTGACGTCGTTGAAAACGAAAATAACTAGTTTTACATGTCAAACTTTTGAGCTGTCACTTAGTTGGCAGTTTTCATTTTTCAGTAAGTCGAAATTCGGCGAGTAGAAAATTACGAAAAAATGAAAAGAGGGGAAATGGATTTCTCTCTCATTTTTTTCAATTTTCTCAGTACGTGATCGCATTTGCACAGTTTCTTAGCAAATTTTAAATAATTTTACGTTTGCAAAAAAGTACCCGAACGAACCTATAGTTTCCTACTCGATTTTGTTTAAATAGCCTACGAAATTTTGCTAAATGGTTGTGTTATTCTAAAACGCTTTTGTATTGTTTATTTTTCGTAAATATTCAGGTTAATGAATAGTTAATCGAAAGAAATTCACTCTCCATAAAACATTTAAATATAAAACGAGTAATTTTAAATTTAAGTTTTACAATTCTCTAAACGCTGCTAAACAAAACAGTCAGCTATTTTTTAACTTGTTACATGCGAATGAGCTAGGGTGGGAACATTTCTAATGAGTAGAATTTATGTAGAGGCAAATGATTTCCCTTAAAATTTGCGAACTTTTGGGTCACCCCGCCTCTGGTCCTATTCTTTTACTTACACATTTCATCTAAAGCAGACGTTGAGTAGGTACCTATTCCCATAGAATCCCTCGGTATAAAATTTCAGTTTGCTTTGCAACATTACCAGAAAGCAGAAAACCCCTCACAGCAAACAATACAAAAAAAAACACTCAACACCAACTCATCAAACTACAATGTCTCATCATCTCATCTCAAATTAATTTTTGGCATTTCTAATTTATTCTTTACTCATTTCTTTTGTATACAGATGGATACGCATTCTCCCAAGAAGAAGGTGGAGCTGTACCGCAATCAGTTGTTATACGTGCATACGATACAAATCTGCGCAAACCGGAAGGAAACTAAGGAAGTGCACTAAATTTCTATAAAAAAAAAATTGAACAAACAATTATCTGATGTAGGGAATTTAAGTAAACAAAAATGTACAGATATTAAAACAAAAATGCAATTTTACAAAAAAAAAAAAATAATTATTGAAAAGTAAATCTAATATTTAAAATATAAAATTATTTCTCCTTATGAAAATTCCTAATTTATATTTATAACTCTTAACAAAGTTGCTTTCTGTTCAAATATACATGTGTTAGTATTTTGATTTCTTGTCATAACATTAATTCATTAGTAAATTTATAAATAATAGAGTGGACGTGATCCTTTTTTGTGATTTTTGTAAATAATATCATTTAGCAAATAACTATGTTAGAGAAATGGAAAGTGTTTTTTTTTTTTCAAAAATAAATCTATCTATGTGTTTAAAAAGATACAAACAAAT
Organism: Cheilosia vernalis; assembly: GCA_949126925.1. Classification (NCBI taxonomy): domain Eukaryota; kingdom Metazoa; phylum Arthropoda; class Insecta; order Diptera; family Syrphidae; genus Cheilosia; species Cheilosia vernalis. The sequence goes on from OX421362.1 coordinate 15,520,553, forward strand.
CATTTATTTAAGAGGCCAAACTCAGTTTGAAAATTTTAATTTCGACTACAACCAAACTGATGAATTTTTATTTGAGTAGAGAATGATGTAGAAAAATGTACTCTAGCTAAACATGCGCTCAGTAACTAAACGCTGATAAATTAGTGAATGTCCGTACACCAAGCGACCACCCTCAATGAATTGCGATAATACCAACGTAAAGGACCAAAATAGATCTGGTCTAAGTGTGTCTTTCTAGATAGATAGCCACCTAACCTAACCTAACCTAATATAACGCAAGCAACGCAATACATGAAGTGGTGTGTATCAATTAGTTGGGTTTGGTTTAACAACTGCAACTGCAGCGGGGACAACGCTGTCGAAACATTAGGAAACTAGTGTATAGGTCCCGCTTCTATGAAATCCCGAAGCAAAAAACGAACTGAGATTCCGAAACAAATCACGAAAAGCTTGAAATTTACAAACGCTTTAGTCATTGAAGATAATAAGTGTATGAGTTATAATGGCACAAAGTTATAACTGGATATACTAGTAATACCTGCACTTTAAATTTATTTTACTACATAGCAATGTCTGTCGTACTGTTTTTTTTTAATATAATTAGCACGCGCTAAGAGGTTACGACTCTTATTCCAATAAATTGTGAAGTAGTGCTAAGACAGGAGATACGGATGCACATTGGCTTTGTTAATTCTAGTCGACATAAAAACCAATGCATCGCTATCATCATAAAAACTTAAAACTAATAAAAGGCCATTATATATTTCAATAAGTACTCTCACCTATCCATCAATATTATCTTACCCTAAAATCATTGAAATTGTGCAGTGTATCAGTAAGAACTATCGAAACGACTTCTGCTTGCCGATTCTGTTAATATGGATGCCTCGTTGACACTTGGAAGTTCTTCACTTGCCGGATTTGCTTCGCGGGCTGTAGCATTTTAACATATATTTTTAAATTAAAGCAGGGTGTTTTTACTAAACTGAAGAAATCTGTAAAATAGTTAACTATTTTTTTGTAACCCTAACTGACTATTATTCTGTATTTTACTATTTTTATAATGGGTTACTCAGACCGCCGGAATACACAAATTACATCTTAGGAATTAGTTCTGTGATGTACGTTCTGACACTCAACCAATTTTAATATGTTAGTAAAGTGTAAAAAAAGAAGAAATATTTCTACAAAAGCATCCTAGTCTTAGGATAATCTTCAATCACTTGCGATCGGCATTAAAAAAGTGTGGCTCCTTACCATTCTTGCATAAAATTGAAACCCACACAAGCGAATGGTGGAAAGAGCTGGGTCTTAGTGTCCTGTATAGACCTCAAGTTATAAAGTTAAATCCCCAAGAGTAAGAGTTCTCTTAGTTGAATCGTTATCTACTGGTCGGGAATGAATTTCGAGTTCGGGGTCGAGACATGTTTTCAAAGTGTCGATTGTAAGTGCGCACCGGCAATTGGAATGTTTCAAAGATGGAACGAAAATCGTGAATATCAATGTTCTCAACCATCGGGCTTTATTTTTCTCTTAATTCCAGGAACCAATAGATAAATATGAACAGCGGAAATTATGGTCTTATCATCTTGTTGGTTCAAATACTTTTTGCTTTTTTTATTTTCACCACTGTTAGCGTTTTTTATATAACTTAATTTGTCAAAGAAAAGCAAAAGCTGATTTGTATTGCCAGCTTCCCGCCAATTGCACACAACATGGTTTCGCAAACAAATATAAATATTAAAACACTGTACATTATAAAAATAAATATTTAATCTTCATTAACAATCGGGTACCTTTTGAGAGAACCAAACAGACATAATCATTTAAGAAGAAATATTAAAACAAAAACAATTCTCCTCTGATCGGAATTGTAAAGAAAAAACATTGTGTACCTAAATAAGACGATCTTTAGAAAATAAGTTCCCAATAAAAATAACATAACTAATAAATTATCAGTTTTAGGTCTTAATTCAAATTTTAGTTTTGTTCTAATATTATTGTAAAGAATTTATTTTTTTCTATTCATGTATAGAGTAAGTTAGAAGCTTATAAGTTGTTATCCCTAACATCTTTCGTTACGCTTGATAAATAATTTCATACTTTTTTTAAATTCGAAAGGAGGACGAGTGGCGAAAATATTGTTCTTGCATTTACCTTATAAATTTACCCGTAGTTAAGCCGTTTTGCAAATAATAAAGTTACAATAAATGTTGAAAATAATGGACGTGGAGTTTTATTATTTGTTCCAGGTGGTTGCACTTTTAAAATGACTAAACTAATAAGTTAACAAAAAAATCATCTACAAGTTTGTAGTTGGCTTAAGACGTAATTCACATTTTGTTAAAGCAATTTTGTGAGATTGATTCTTTTGCGGAATAACCACCGTATTATATTAATGACACAGTTGGAACTGTTTTGTGTTCTTGTTATATACGAGGCTTTGTCTCAACAAAGCTTTATAAAGACTGAGCTGGCCAAGCAGAAGGGGTAACTCAAATTTTAGTTATTCCTAAATTCATTGTAACTCCAATTAGGTGCATGCATTCCTTGGAATGAGTGGGTAGGTCAGCCTTTTAAATTTGTGGCGGAGGTACAATAAAAAAAATTACCTCTGTCTTCTATTCTTTAAATTGTGCAATTTGTTTTCCCACTTGTAAATCTAGTCCGAACCTTTAGTATATCATCTGTCTGACTTTGTGATGAAGTTGAAAATGGAAGTTATAAGAGTGCTTTGGTCAACAAAGCCATGATCAATATGGAGAGGAAATACTGTGGGGGAAAGTTTATACCAAACAAATCAAATGTTACACCGCCTACTACAACCTCAACTGATCTTCCGAAAAGAAAGCGTTGTATCGATTAGCAGAGATCAGAGAATCCTCGCTTCTTCTATGGTTTGGTTACATATATACTTCTTAACCCTAAATCTTTTTCGTTCCGATTTTTTTTTTTCGATTGATTATAATCTTTGTTTCCTATTTATGTGAGGTTACAAAACAATGTTCAAAATAAAGTATTTTATATACAGCTTGTGTAGAAACTTTCAAAATTATAGAAAAAAAGAGAGAATACATGATAGTGTGACAGGCGTAGACAGGTTAAAAATGAGTTAAATTTGCTAACAGGCTTTTAAGTGAGATAATTATAAAAAAGAGCAAAGATTTTTAAGTTTTTTTTTTCCGATTATTGAGACCGCAATTCCTTGATTGCCTTGTTATTCGCTGCAATGGCTTTTATGTTGAAACAAAGTTTGATTACATCGGTCTGTCTAAACTCTAAAACACTTATCAGTCCAAGGTAACGATGCAGCTTAAGAAAACCTGCCATACGATTAGTTAGGAATTTCGACATTGGGAACCCTGCTTGTCTGTCATTGGTATCGCTACAGCAGATCGTCAAGTTTGCATCTCTTCTTTTCTTTCACACTAATGTCGTTTTCGATTGGGACAAAAAATCAATCTTTTTTTTTGATTCGGAGCACTTTTTGCAGATCTCGATAATTTTTCAGATCTACACACACTCTCACAGTAGGTCTGTTCCTTTACTTTCTGGTTCAATTTTGGCAATATGTCACATTTATCTCATTGCGAGAGAATTCGCTCACCGAAATGAAATATAACCAAAAAGAAAAGGAACGCGTTGATCCACAAATTTGAAAAATGTGAATTTTTCTAGGCGGTAATATTTAAATATCAGTAGAACAAGACACAAATCTATATTTAAGACCGAAATTTGAATTGCTCTTATTGCAAAAATTAAAAAGTACAATTCTTTTGCGTCTTACATCTATTTTAATGCTGTACAATCACAAACCATAAACGAAAACAAATGAAAAGTCAGTTACAAATAAGCATTTGAACGATTTGACATCCATCTGTCAGCAATAACCAACTAGCCCAGAGAAATTTCTTGGGCTAATATTTGCAGGTTTTTTATGGAGGGGAAATGTTTTGTTCTCTCTTTTTGGCTCTGTTCTGCCCAACTTTTGCGTAAGGGAACGAAGTTTGACTAAATTTGGCTAATGTGTTCGAATGCATTATGGTAAGGGAACAGACCTAACCAACATACTTCGCACAGCTGTTTTACGTCATTTAAAGAAGTTTGCTTTCAAGACAAATGGGCGAAGTTTCGTAAAAAAACAAAATAACGAGATAACATTGACAGCCATGGATATAATTTAGGAGGAATTATTATCTTCATAGTTCTCCTCGTCATCTGAAGACTACGAATCTCCAAAAATACTCCGGTTGTATGTGCAATAGGAGAAACATTTTACAAGTCGATATCCATTTGTGATTTTCGCAAAAAGAAATGCAATTTGAACAGCTGATATTGTTGTCAAATAACGCACTAATCCATCTACAAAAGCAGATCAATTTCTTTGCATGTTCCATTCGCCACGTAAAATCTGAGATCCTGAAAAAGATTTCTGTTGGTCCCAATGGAAAACGACATAAGATTTGTTCTTTAACTTTTAGGTCTTACGAATTTTTACTCAATGCTGTTCCTTAACTCAAAAAATTCGGAAAAGAGAGCGTCATCGAGAGAGCAAGATATTACCCCTCCACTGAGAATCTAACGAATTTTTACTCCACAAATTTCTTGGTGTAAGAATTGAAAAGGCTGTCAGTCAACTTACCATAAACAGCTGATTTGAAATTTGTTGCCCTATTTGGCATAAATGCATGCTTTTGTTTTGGTATCAAGACTCAAGAGGCGGGAAAATGAAATTGGATGCTCTCCTCAAGATTATTTTCCATTTCGATAGTGGCAACGAAATTCTTCCTTGCTGTAAAAAGAGCCAATCTCCTCCATGTCATTTTTAATGCAGCTTCGCTTAATCCTCTTCTTGAATGCTTGTAGTTTAATCAGTAAAAACTCTTTCAAATACTCGGATTAATCAAAGGAAGTTCCGATAGCTAGCATTGTTAGTAAATTAGCAATTTCTTCGAGCTTATCAAACATTTTAACGACTTTTCGTACCACTTTACTACTATTTTGAATTGTGTATCTGTCCTTTTTCATAGACAACTACAAAAGCGTTCCCTAACTTTTTCGTAAGTGTCTCTCTCTGTGAGAGAATCTATCCCAATCACTGCCATTTTGACAGTCTTTTCCATTCTTACTACAAAAGTAATGAAACAAACCTTATATTTGTCTTCGCAACAGTCAGTTTGCTTTGTCAAACATGATCGATTGCGGGACATTTTCCAGTGACTTCCACTTTCCTTGCCGACCATATCTTCTTTTTTGTCAAAATCGACGTGGAAAATAAAAACGCGATTTGCCTTGTTTTGTCAAATTAGTTATTATTAATATTCATATACACAAGGATTACTTTTAAATATAGGTAGTATGTAAGTTCAACAAAAATACATTGAATTATGTTTTCCCTTCTAAAAGAAACCACTACTTGTCATCATTATGATTAGTTTTGTTTTACTATAGTTAAGTAGAACACTGTTTACATACGTTTAATGTTTTAAATTAATATATTTACAATTTCATATGCGTACGTAGGTTTTACTTTATCAGATTTGCTTTATAAAGCTCTATTCTGGATCAATAGCTTGATGTTGCAAAAATAGTATTAGTTTTAGTTTTAATTCCTTATCGATATTTAGTATATTCGTGTGCAAATGTATTTGTACTTATAAATAATAGTTTCTTTATCAAGAAAATATAATAAACAGTATAAAGTCTGCCATTTAAGTATACAATTCGTGGTCCAAAAATTATTTGTTCGTATTCCAATGATATAAGAACAATGATATTATAAACATTTTGTAAAAAATAAATAGGTTTTCTTTTGTTGTTTTAATATATATTTAAAAACTGGTAAAAATTGGCATCAACGTTTTACGAAATTTATTGTAAGCATAGAAAATCAGAATCGGAAATCAAATAACTAAATCCGCATTGCATTTATTTAAAAGTAGTGTCTACATTAAATTGGTTGTGGTGGACGAGAGTGGCAAAGTCGAATAAGAACAAGGCATTCAAATCATGGATTCTTCTTCATTTAACTGGGTACTGTAGTCCTTGGATTTTTGCTCGGTTGTATGGCACGACAAGTGACGAAAATAGTTTGACAGTTGTGGGACTTATAATATAAAAATCGTCTCAACTCAATCACTGTGATAACTCAGCTTGGCGGGTACTGGAGCTTATTCATGAGCAATGCAGTGTACATGTACACCGGGAGTGACTTTGGTACTCACCTTCACTTCCAATGCCAAATTGATGCAAGATGGCAAACTGTAGGTACTCAAGAACACCTTTGAGTCACAGACTTTAAACCATGGATAACAAAATCTACTACGAAACATAGTAAACTTGGCAAGATATGTACTTTTCTTGGTAGCTCACACTTCTGGATGGAGCACGGCCTCAAAAAACAAATGTCGACTTAGCTAGGTCCAAAACTAGCCGCCTCAAGCCACTCGCACCAAGCTGTTGATGACTGCACTCGCTGTAAAATTATGGGTGCCACAACGACCGCCCCGCAGAATGCCTAAAGCATAAATTATTCTTTTCTTTCCCTCCTTCCTTAGTAGTACCACCTGACGTAGGTTTAGTTATGTTCGTTTATAAACGTCTTGTTCGCTTGCCAGCTCCTTATACTTCCACAAAATTCGCCTTAAAAATACAACTGTATATATAAATACAAAATCAATAATTTATACACTCAAAAAGAGACAGACAGCGAAAAAAATTTCATGCATCCAACTTTCTCGCTTATTGCCTCAGTATTTTTGAGACGTTCAACGTTCAGTGTTATTTAAATAAAAACAAAAAAAGAAATACAAAAATTATCCTAAAATCTCGAGTTCACACTTTCTAGTCTCGCTTTACAATGGAATTTCGTAAAACAGGATTTCTCAATACCAATTCAGTCTCTTCGGATATTATTGGCAACGCATTTGTCCAGTGATAGTTTATTAAATGGCTAATACTATCAAAAATTCGATCTTTTGTTCGTACAATACCTTCGGGATCGATAAGCAACAAGTGTTTGGGCGTCTTACCCTCCAGTCCGGTCAGGACATACTGTCCGTGTTTACCTTGAGATTCGCGAACCAAAAAATCACCATCATTTCGCAGGAGATTCTCAGCTATTGGCCGACTTATTGCAGCATGGAACCATGATTCGGTCATCAGTTGTGATCGCTGTACTTCAGCGGATAATGAAAATGGCTCTGTAGGGTTTAAAAACAAAACAAAAAAAATTCTCGTCATTCAAACAATTGAATGTGATGATCTGCGAAACATACGTATATCGAATACATCTCGTATGGCTGCTGGTGTTTGGCCCTCCTTGACGGGGTCAAAGTTTGTGAGATTCATTTTTACACTCTGATCTGGCGGTGGACTGTTCAAATCAATTAGATTGCTGCTTAGACGATCGCGAGGCTTTTTCAGATTTAACTGCGTAACTTTATGAGGTAGATCGTTTTCGTTTAGTAAGTCCGGTGGTAGCTTATTGGGCAGATCATTGTAGTAGTCTTTGTCGTTTTCCTTTCCAATGTTGTAGTTCTCAGGCGGAAACTGGCTTCTGTAGAGGGCAAACAAAAATTAATTGAAGTTGTTTGTACTGTTCCTTCGAGGCTATTGTGAGCTTCTTTTAATTTCAAGTGAATACAACTTACGCTTTCTTGTTTAGAGCGTTATAGCGTAGCATGAATGCTTTGCCGATGGTAACGATCAAGTCTTCACTCTGGCCTCCGCCGCATTCTAGCACGTAGCATGCCCGCCAGTCATCCTCGTTTTTCGCTATATATGCCAAGAAGTCAAGCGTTTCCTAAAAATACATTTGTTTGTTAGTTTTTCCGAATGCACAGGCTTGAAAAAGGGAAGTAGTCTTGGTGTTTCAATATTTTATGTGCAGATCCTTAGGCCATTGTGCTTATATGATTTTCCATAGCCTGATTTCTTCCGAGGCTTGTAGAAGCTTTATAACAACGTATGCCTATCGTGCATTTTGACCATAACGTAAATCTCCGGCAGGCGCTTTTCTTGCACGTCCTCAGTCCCTCTTTCGTTACCAACATCAAAAACGCTTATCTGCCAGTTATTTACAAATTGAAATCAAAAAACACCCAAACTTACCGTGTCACCGCCCGATGCAAATGATATCCTCGGCATATTATGACTGACAATCATATTACCAGTTTCGGTATTTATCAGATTCAGTGCTCTGCTGCTCACATTGATGACGACATTAGTGCCGGCATGTTGCATACATGGTCGGTCGGCAATATACTGCAGAACTTTCTTATCGACACGCCTCTTGCTGACACTTTTCAGCCCGGCTGCCTCACACACCCGATTTATGCATTCCCTTGACAAAAACACCAAAAAATCCGCATTCTTCATCTCTCCACATTTAATATAAACGTATATTTACCTAGCAACTTGGGTACGGGTTTGAAAATCCAACGATTTCATGGAAGTCTTCACTTCCAGACAGCCGGTGTACTGAAACGAGCCGAAAAGGATATTGCCACTTGAATTGAGGAAATTATTTTACATTTATCTTACACGAAACCTACCCTAACTTGAAATGTTACCCCATTGTCCATGATAACATCGTCCGGATACAGACATCCGTCACCACCACCTGAAGCTCCAGCACAGCCACCGGCGCCACCACCACCGCATGCTCCACCACCACTGGATTTCTGGCTTTTATTACAATCCCCTCCACCACAGCAGCCATTGCCCCCTCCTCCTCCGCCACCACCTGCAGCCATTGCTGAATCGCATCCATTCCCTCGTGGCATCCCTCACGTTGACTTTTATGCTGCTGGGTTCTATAAGTAGTATTAGGGTGCGATGGTTATAAAATATTCTCTTTTGTCTGCAGCAGAATTTTTATATAAATGTGAATAGGAATGTGAAGCGGAAAATCAATATCCAGCCATACCACCCGTTGTTTAATAGCTACTGCCACGAACAGGCAAATAAAAGAATGCACGGCGCAGAGTAGTTGCTTGAAATGAAAATTGGGCTAGTTAATTCGATTAATCCTTTAAGGCGGCTGTATGATGGTGTTATTGACTTTGACGTTTCTAATGCGCTGGAAATAAGTGAAGAGGTAATTACAGCTTTGACTTAAGTTTAGAAACATTTTTTGGAATTTTACGCTTCGCTGCGTTCTTGTAGGACAATACGATCAGCAGCTTCGCTCTTATGGACAGGGCAAGAATAGTACTCCCAGTTATATAAATTTGGAAACGAAATGAGTGTCCTTCTAGATAGATCCTTACATGTATTATTGAACCAGACCTTTCTCAAGTACACCGAAAGCAGCGGATTTGTCATAAGTGGCAGAATTGGCCAAAATTTAAAAGCGATCTGTAAATGTCCAGTACTTCTTGCCTATGCGGGGTAACAATGACCAAAACAGACCCTACTTCGGCAAAGTAGCATCGGAGAGCTACAAGCTTCTTTCACTGTCGAATCATCATCATTCCTGCACTCAAACATTTTTCTTTCGCAGACGCCTGCAAAACGACCTGTGCATCACATGATTGTCCCTAGAACGCCTGAAACGGATTACGATCTGGTTAGAAAGCTGTGCAGTCCTTTTCTTAACCGTGGTTTTAAAGGATGGAAGTCACATCACACTAGTTGATGCACCGGCACAACTTCAAACAAATCGGAAGACCTTCACAATACACAGACAATTAATTTAAAATGCCCAATTAGATGCATCTACATAAGTTACCCTAGCTAATAATTACTATCCCCACTGTGAAGCCGTTCTCCCAAAGTTACCTATCAAACGAATCTAATGATGATGAATGTCCACACGTGCTAGAGGTGTTTAGCCGGTGGGTGAATCAACGATGATACCCCGAATTTGTTGAACCTTTTACTCCAGCTAAACCGGAATAAATCGATTAGTTATACACAGGCACACATCAGAGCTTTGCAGAGCTCAAGTTCCGATGTATAGTTATGCGAACGACGGCACCGCTACCAAATGAATATTAATCGCGCTATCACGGAAGCGCTAGTCATCTAAAGGTATGCTAAAATCACTCGTCATAATCGGAGGGACAGTAGCATAACATTTATTTTTTTGTTGTCTGACACAAAAGACTTTTCTGTGGAATGCAGAATGAGTCAGTGAACCGTATACTTGGTGTCACACACTCAGAACCGATCCGAGTCCCAGTGAATTGGTGTTGCAACGAGCTATCAGCAACAGCAAGGGGGAAACGAACGGAATTTATGCTCTTGAACTACTAAGAGGGTGATTGTCTGCATTTACTTTAAACTGTAAGGCATGTAGATTTTTGTATAGATAAATGTTCGATAAATTGTAATTTAATGAATTGATTGTCTGTGTTCGCCATTCACATAAATAATGTTCCCAGCTACCAAAGGCTGCAGCCACTAATCACTCAATTGAATGTTAATTAAACTCACGCACTATGCCAGCATATAATTGGCAATGGTTTGAAGTTATATTTAAGTAAATATAGTAGACGGATATTGCACAATGCAGTAACAAAAAACAATTTTGTTTGATGAGGTCGATGAGGAATTTTCTATCGATAGAAGTCTTTAGTTTACCTCGTTGGTAGGGTTTTTTTTGTATAAAAGAACAAGGACCGAAACCGATCCGCACTGTACTATTTGATATTTGAGTATTGTATTCAATTATTCACAAATCTGTTTAACAGGTAGAACGTAATTTAATGCGAAAAATAACAAAACATCACAGCTCGGAAAAAATCGTTCGTAGTTCTGGCTGGAATACAAAATAGAGACTGGTATAATTTACTTTTGACATTTAGCTGTATGAAGTGTCAGTTGTTTAACTGGCATACAGCTTTTGTTTTGGTTTGTGTATATGGTGCTATAGCGGAAATGGAAGTGGGTGGTCATTAGAAAAGCATTTTGGCAGTTACATTTTTAACAAACTATGAAAATGTTATCAACTACAAAAATAAGCTTTGAAAAAATCAACAAAATTATGGTTATGCCTACTTATTTTGTGTTCAGTTCAAGTGTTTGTTTTTTAATACTTCTTACTCTCTTTCGTCTTTATGTTATATAAGCATCAATGCAAGTCTGCCTCGCACTGCAAAAAACAGAGTTCTCTTGGATTTAGCTTAATATCGTGAGCATACTGGTCCGCTTGTTTCTGAATGTTTGTTCGACCGTTGCTTCATCACCAAAGCACTGCGATCAATCCTTTCATTTTTCGAAGTTCTTTAAGGTTTTATGTATAACTAATATAACTCATCGCATAGGTTTTGTCAATTCAAAGTGCGGACCCTTGTTTAACTTTCTAATTTATCCGCCCGAAACCAGATTATTCTAAAGAAACTACGGGTTACCTTCGCATATTTTTAACGGGCTACAAACTTCTACAACGTAACTTGACGTTGACTTTGTAAATATGCCGGACTGTACCAATTTAGTCTTTTTACAGTCTTAAGCAAGGAACGCCACTGGTTTTAACCAACCAGTCACCAATCAAATTCGTCACTTCCGATACTGCGTTACCAAGACGGTGACAATTATTTCATTCTGTCATGATTCCTTCAATGAATGGCCGCGTTCCACTGCCCGCTAGGTGACCATCCATATAAAAAAAATTGGCATTTCACCATATGAGTGTGTAACACTTTTTGTGAAATATCCCTTTTAGGGAAATTTCTCAATCTAGTCCTAGTGCAAAACCACCCGCTGGATTGAGAAAAAAAAAGAACGACCTGTCAAAGGAAATCGTTCAAACCAGTTCAAACGTTTACAAAAAATAAAAAAAATTGTAACGGTTGTTTGTTTGTTTTCATAATATAATCATTTCTTTTTAATCGTATTGTGCAAATAATTATTAGGAAATAGACTGGAAAAATAGTGCCAAATGTCCCTTTTCCGATCGTTTTAGCGCGAGCGTTCCTTCAAATGGGATATTTTGTGCCAGACATCTAGCGGGCAGTGGATCGCGACCAATATCATGTACATTGTCACTTTTCGTAACGTCACTTACATATATACTAACTGCCAACTTCTTACTCATGTCGTTTTCCATTCAGATTCGAGACAGAAAAATTCGGAGCAGTTTTTCTGCTCTCGACATCAGGGGGTCAATTCCCGTTCCGTGATACTGTGAAATGAAAAGAGTTTTCACAAGTTCACGCTGAACTCGATTCTCGATCTATGAAAAAATGAAAACAAATGTCAGAATTTTTTCTTTTTAATGATAAATTATTTATCATTTCACAGTATCACGGAACGGGAATTGACCCCCAGCTGTCTATCAGATTTCATGTTCCATTGGCCGCATGAAAAATCTGAAATCTGAGAGCAAAATCTCAAAATAACAATGGAAAACGATATTAGTCACGCATTTCTTCACTAGATTCGTCAGCTACGTCTCCATAGACGTCAAATGAGAAAGCTATTCATGGGACGATGTAGCCCGATCAAAACTGAGACAAATCATGTCAGCCAGCTGTCAGGTTTATTAAACTGTATACTTGAACGTACATAGTTTCTAGAGTATTCCATGCATCTGCCAATAATTGAAAACGTCAGGGACGTGTAGCAAGTACTTTAAAATTCTAAGGTCTGTTCCCTTCCTTTCTGGTTCAATTTTGGCAATATGTCACATTTCTCTCATTGCGAGCGAATTCTCTCACCGCAATGAAATATAACAAAAAAAAAAAGAAAAGGAACGCGTTGAACCACAAATTTGAAAAATGTGAATCTATTCTAGGCTGGAATATTCAAAAATTTATATTTAAGACCAAGATTTATATGGCTTTTATTGTAGAAACTGAAAACTTCAATTCGTTTGCTTCTTACATCTATTTTAATGCAATGCACAATAATAAATGAAAACAAATAAGAAGTCAGTCACAAATAAGCATTGAACGATTTGACAACCTTTTGTCAGCAATAACCAACTAGCCCAAAGAAATTTCTTGGGCTAATATTTGCAGGTTTTTTATGGAGGGGAAATGTTTTGTTCTCTCCTTTTGGCTCTCTTCTGCCCAACTTGTGTTCGTATCATTACCAGCCGTATGCTATTGATTAAAGCTAACCAAGATTGAACGAACCTGCCCATAATCTTCAATTGAAGGCAACCAAAACAAAAATAATAAAAAAGGTTTCCTAGTCAATTTGACAAAACTATTTTTGACACTCCCACACAAAGAAACTTATAGCTCCAGTCCAGCTCGTTTTGTCGCTAACAAAATAAATAAAACACCAGCGCGTTTTGTTTAAATATATTCGCTCTTTTGATTTCAATCGATTTTATTTCGCTCACATATGATTCAAATACATTTATTTGTTTTTATAAATGGCTAATATTTCTTAAAAAATGTTACATGCATTCAAAAGTGTTAAATAATTTCATCTTTATCGTTCATAAGTAAATAAACCTAAAATACTTTACGAAGAAACATATTTTGTAATTTAATAAAACTTTCAAATGAATAAGACACGAATTTTTATTACTTAATTAAACCAAAGGCAACTACAGTTTGCACATTCAAAGCTTAAACATAACTTAGGCAGAAGTTTCAATAATTATTATGTTTTTTTTTAATATTTCAAAAATATGTATTTTTTTTTTTGTTTTTTATATCGAGGTAAATTCATAAATACTTGTTTTTTTTTTTTTTTTTTGTAAAATATCTTTTTCCACACAAAGAGCACTTGAACCAACGAAAAGATACACTAAAGGTTTAACTCTCATTTAAATTATATAAAAGCGAATATGTTTCTTAATCGCCCCCATATCCCGCTTGTCAAAAATATATTTTTACGTCTGTATAGAATTTGTTAGTAAAAATTTTCTTTTTAAATAAAAACAAACTACAAAAATTAGATCTAAAGCGGATTTAATAATTTTTCAAAAACATGGCTTTACAAAATTGTATGTTCGTTTTATTTAACCTATATTTTACGGAAAACGATGGCAGTTTTTATGGTTTTGTTTACTTTTTTCAAACGTTAGAAACACTTAGTTTTTTACTGGTAGTTTGTTATACTCGATATATTGAAGAGAAAATTTTAAATTTATTATTGAATTATAAGTTTTTGATTGTTTAACACAAAATATCTTCTTAAAGTTAAGGAATTTCTGTAAGTTTCGCAACCAGTGCTTAATTGTGATGAAAATGCAGAGGCAAGCGATATAGACGTCAAAAGCACTTAAGAGATATACTTTAGGTGGTTTTTTTAATAAGGTATAACTATTTTGTAATTCAGTTTTCTATTTAATGGGTATCCTGACAACGTAATTAGAGTATAAATCTACACATACACTGACGATTAATTTAGATTTCCAAGTCAATTAATAGGTCGTCTAATTTTAGTTCAAAACGGCTGTGATTTTATGTCTGGTAAAATATGGAAGAGGAGCGACGTTTCCGTCAGAATGGGGAGCGATTTCTGGAGCATTTTTTTAGTTTAAAATGCATTGCATTAAATAAGAAAATTGTGGCTTTTTATTCTTAACTAATACTCTTTCATGATCATCATGAGTTTTATACGAGTTGAAAGTAGCTTGGGCAACTGACTTTTAAACTTAAAAAACGCAAGTTTCCTTGTCACTCGTACCAGTATCTCTAGCAAATTTCTAGAATTTCCGCGTTCCATTGACAGCTAGTTGTCTAGTGGCACGTTAAGGTATTGTCGAACTCTATAACAAAAGTGGCAACTCACATACAAGGTTGTCCCGTAGGCACATCGCATTTTCATCATTTCAGGCCTCTTGATTTTCTTGTTGCATATGGAACGTAAAACAAAATCAATGTGCCTTTGTGATAATATTTATGCTCCATCACACCTACATTGTCTACCAACCACATCCTTCGCTATACTTCTGGAACTCCAAAATATGTTCTTCTGAATCATGTAAAACTACTGTCTTAAGTATATTCAAAAATATCGAGATCCGCAGAAAAGTCCAGATCAACAAAATTGATATTCCGCCCAATGGAACATCACACATCAATTTTGTTCTATACAGTTTGAGATAAGCTTGGCATGTCTATAGTCATCAATTGCTTTACCCGCAGCGCCGTCCAAGAAACGCAAATATGATTTTTCCAGGGAAATTGATCAAATTAAAAACGTTGGAACTTTTAACTTTAAGTACTTACTGCAGTCAAGGTCGTTTGTCATTTGCCAACTTTCTGACATTTCAGTGTACTGAAACGAAAAGTTCGATACACTCCAAGTTTCGTGTATAGCCTTTTCTGTTTTGTTAGCCCTACTGTAGTACTGTTCGGTTCGCCGAAATGAAAAATGACAATTATTCAAGAGAGTGGTACGAGAATTCGTTAAAATTTCTGATAAACTCGAGGACTTTGCTCATTTACTAAGAAAATTAGTTACAACTTCTTCTTGATGAATCCGAGTATGTGGAAGAGTTTGACTGATTGAATTACAAGCATTCGAAGAGGAAAAACCGACACTACATTAAGAATTACATGGTGGAGATTACTCCTTGCTACAGCGAGGAAGAATTTCGTTGCCATTTTAATACGGAAAAAAATTAAACAAATATGTACATGCATTTATGTCAAATAGGGCAACAAATTTCAAAACAGCTAAGGTGACTGACAGTCTTTCCAATTTTTACACCAAGAAATTTGTTGAGTACAAATTCGTAAGATTGTCAGTAGAGGGGTAACATCTTGCTCTCTCGACGACGGTTTCTTTTACGATTTTTTTTAGTTAAGGAACAGCATTGAGTAAAAATTCGTAAAATCTAAAAGTAAAGGAACAGAAGATCTTATGACAGCATTGACATTGACAGTCAGGATCCGCTAAAGGGCAAACGGTCGAATACTAAATTACGAAAACATGTCGCTCTAAACGTAAACTTTCACGGCAATTGAAGAAGAAAAATGTTGTTATTGATGGCAGCAAATTCGAGGAAATTAAGGGGGTCAACTATCTCGGAGCATCATCTCCACGAATAACACTTTCGGTGATGAAAACGCTGAAATA
Organism: Cheilosia vernalis; assembly: GCA_949126925.1. Taxonomy (NCBI): domain Eukaryota; kingdom Metazoa; phylum Arthropoda; class Insecta; order Diptera; family Syrphidae; genus Cheilosia; species Cheilosia vernalis. Next base: position 15,536,546 of record OX421362.1, read on the forward strand.
CCGCTGGGAATTCTGCTTTATGGCGCCGAATGCTGGACGATAAATAAGGACATTCCTGAGCTGATGTTCAACTCCATTGAAAGATAAAATGCATCCACCTATTTTTGATCCAATATGCAGATGGACGGACGTGGTCATAAAAAAATCGAAATCGAACACAAATTACCTTGCAAAACATTTTCTAGGTCACTTCACTTGAATTGCTTATGTTGATTTACCTCTTACCTCAAATTTGTTTATCGTGGATTAAACGGCAGGACCTCGTAAGTAGAAAAATGCTAAAAAATATTATCCTGTAAAATCAGAGCCATCTATTGGTATTCTCAGCGTAAAAATGTTGTTCTAAAAAAATTACAGAAACCGCAAAAACATATAATATTTCGCGCCAAAAATGAAACAGTACCTCGTAAGTCTCCTGAATGTCGATTTTAAATTCAAGAAACTCCATAATAAAAAAATATGGAGGACCTCGTAAGTATTGTAAATACAAATGCAATACCTCGTAAGTCACGATTAAAACTAAAACGATGCATTAAATTCAAATGCATCTTATGGCATCGTATTAATTGATTATCAAGTAGCTGAAATCAATTAGTTAATTATTATTTTCCTTTAGAATATTATTTTTAAACGGTTTTTTTGTGATTTCTGAAGAACATATAAAAACAACGTACGAGGTCCTGCCGTTTAACCCTCGATATGCATCTCGTTCAGTTTGACTCATAAAGGGACTTTATATTCGATGGGGACAAAAAAAAATCACGTTCTGTATTTTTCCTTTTTAATGTATAAAGTAATGTTTTATTTGCTGTTGTCCAAGATAAATTAAACAAAAATAGTTCTCAATTACAATAAATTATAAAATAAAAATAAAACAAAAAAAAAAAAGCAAAATTAAATAGCAGCTCGTTCTACTAGTTGCACAATGTTCATGAATGTACTTGTATCTCTATCTCTCTCTAAGTTAAATGTTAAATAAAAATGGACACAATTCATAATATATTTTCCTTTTTCCCAAAACGAAAACAATTTTCTTTCAACAAAAAAGAAACAAACTCTGTTAAATAATAATAAGGAATGACAGAAATATACATTTATTTTTAAATATATTAAAAAAGAAAGGAAATTGTTGGACAACTTTTAAATAAAAAAAAAAGAAAAAAACTTCTACTTAACCAAATAATAATAAAAAAAAAAAACATATATTAAATTAAACAAAAGGAAAAAATGTGTTGTTTTATCGTATCTGAAGAAATTGCATCAAACAGGGCACATCAATGCCCCGAATTTTCTCATTTTATAACCTAGCATCGTATTTTTAAATAAGTAAATACAAGTATTTCATTTATATAACATAAGAAAACAAAAAAAAAAAAACAAGTTCTTCACAAAAAAAAAGAAATTGGGAAGATTTTACCAAAAAAAAAAGTAAAGTAAAGTAAAACAAAATCAAAATGCTTTCCTGAATTCTCTCCGCCTTCTCTCTCTCTCTATCTAAATAAGTGTTTTTGTAGTTCGTGTGTGTATTGTTTGGTAAGAAATCGCGTGTGGTTAATAATATTCTGCTTCTTAAGTTTTACATGGTGGGGTTGAGTGTGTGTCTGTGTATGAATGCACGTGTATCGTGTGTGGGTGTGTCTCTAATACATATTAATATTTATATATTTATATCAAAAAACTTTCATTATGTTTAGCCCTAATATTTCTTTTCTTTTTTTTCTCGCAGAGTATTTTTTGTGTAGTACTTTCTAAAAAAACAATATCAACTTAAATGGTTTGTATTATATGAATGACCAGGCGCGAAGGATTATTGCAACATAAAGTTTCTATAGCTTTTGCATGTATGGATGTTGAATATTTTGAGTGAACTAGCACAAAGTTGATTGCGATTTTGTTTACAGTTACTATGACTTGTTTTTCTTTTTTTTTATATTTAAAAGCGCAACTGGTTTCGAAGTGTTTGTTAAAACTTGTTTTATTTTTTTAGTTTAACGACGAATCGGTGAATTTTTGTTTACTTTGTTTGTTTTTTTCCTCCTTGCATTTATATAATAAAATATTTTATTATTTAAATTTTTGTTTTCTTGTTATTGGTTTGCATTTTTTTTCTTTTTCTTTTTTTTTTTTAATTTATATATATATATATATATATTTATATATAAGTATGTATGTATAATGTTCCTGTTTAAGCTTCGACCTTCTTCTTTTCCTTCTTCTTTTTCAAGAACGATGGTGTCCTGAGTCCCTTCTTCTTTTTCTTGTCTTTTTTCGGAGAACCGTCTGTTGAAATATCCTGGAACAGAAATAGAAATTTGCGATGAAAAGATCGTTTGTGTCCTGGCAAATTAAAAGGAAATTTAAATAAAAATAGATAATGGACGCAATGCGTCCCGTTCATAAGGACCCAGGGCCTAACTTCAAAACCTCCGTTTATGTGGGTTTTTAGATGTGAAAGGAATAATTTTATACCGAATCTAAACAATTGGGTTAAGAACGAATTTTACAACAACTAGAGTTCGCCCAGTGAAAGAAATTTTACAACTACATAGTGATCTGGCTCATAGCCTTTTCATACCAAGCTGAAAACAGGGTTTTCGCGAAAACACTCGGAAACTTAATCGAAAACAGAAGTTTTCCCATACACATTTCAGTTTTCAAAACGAGTCGTTTGAAGACGTTTTCCACGAAAACGTCACGAAAAAGACTTCCAATCGTTGGGTTGTCAAACAAAAAAAAAAAAAAAAAACAGCTGATTGAAACGTCAAACGAAAACTAGTTGGTGGTTGGTGTAAATGCATCGACGGGTTTTCGAGGAATACACGGTTTTCGGCTTGGTGTGAAAATATTAGGTTTTGACTTTCTTTCAAGCAAAGATTTAAATTCACTCATTATGTGAACCACACCACCGCTTTTGTTTGATTTTCTAAATGTTTCTTTTGATTCAATTTGACAGACAGCTTAATTTTGGCCCCTTTTTTAATCCACTAGGTAATTTTGCGGTGGAAAACGTCCCTTAAGGCACCAAGTGACAAAGAACAGAAACTGAAACAAAACAGAAAGTTTTTGTCATTATGTAGTAAATTCTGGTTCTGTTAACTTTGCTCGCTCAGCAACACAAAACTAAAACAGAAACAGATCCATAAAAATATGGCTGCCGGCTATTCTATCAAATTATGTTTCGTTTGATTACATCTTAGCTTGGACTTCAAGGAAAAAATTGAACAGATTTTGGAAATGTTTAGTGAACACGGTTTACATGAAGCTAATTGTCGAATTGCGGCGTATAATCAAATCAAGCAAAGCGGCAGTTTGCAGACGATTTCGATTTTTTGCTACTCTTCCTGATGACTGGAAAGAAAGGAAAGAGTCCACACGAATTGTTCATACTGCATAACTTGATGAGATCAGAAAAAATAAACTCCCTTGAAAATATAGACAATATTACAATGCCCACTGTTTTGATGATTTGATTTTCAAAAGAACTTTGTTACTAAGCTCAGCAATAAGAAGAACTGGAGCAATGAATCCACAATTCACAGACTGAGCAATCACACAACAAAGTGGTACACAGATGGGTCGAGAACTGATGAGGGAACTGGAGCGGGAGTATTTGGGCCTGGAACCAAATATTCTGAACCAATGGGCAAAAGTACCAGCATCTTTCAGGCTGAAATCTATGCCATAGACAGGTGTGTCCAAATTAACCTCGACAGAAACAGAGTCAACTGTGATATAGCTATAATGTCAGACAGCCAAGCTGCTATTATGGTACTTAATTCCTACATCATTAAATCCAAACTTGTATGGGAATGCCTACAAAAACTTAATGAACTTGGTAGGAGAAACAATATAACCCTCTGCTGGGTGCCTGGCCACGTAGGAATAGAGGGGAATGAAAAAGCCGACTCCCTAGCAAGGAGCATCAGAAACTTTCCCATTCTAGGGGATCACACCCTCAAAGAATTTAGGAAACTAGAGAAAGAAAACAGGGCAAGAACCTGGCATAACACTCAGGGCATGAGGCAGGCCAAGAAACTTCTGGGACAATACAACCGGAAAAGATTTCCAAGCTTGCATTGGCATGAGCAAAAATAACCTTCGTATCCTAACGGGCTTCCTAACGGGGCACTGTAGACTCAAGGAACACCTCAGGAAACTGGGTATATCTGAAGAAGGTCTCTGCAGATTCTGCGATGAGTCCAGTGAAATCCCAGAACACTTGTTGGGATCATGTGGGGCACTGACCCACAAAAGACTGAAATACTTGGGCAAGTCCCAACTGTCTGATGAGGAAATACAGTCACTAGAGCCAGCTCTCATCCTTAGATTCTTAAAGGAAACTGGACTGGAGAGAGTGCTATAGGACTGATTTCTTCCGCCAAGGAGAAAGAAGAGTACTAAAACCTATACAATGATTTCGAAAGGAATTATACATACTATGAGGGGAACTCTTTTGAGGGAATAAACCACTCTGAGGCGTAAGCAGGGGATACAATAGATCGAAAGGTCGCAGTACAATAACCCCTCTCAAATAATAATAATACAATGCCCACACACAATCTGATTCCAATTAGCAACGTTTCCTTACGTCCCAATACAGGGGCTTTAGCCATTCGAGACAAATTTAAAAATTATTTTGAATAGGATCTGTCATTTGGCAAGAAAACATTTTTTTTCCATTTTTGTGTGTTATTCATATTTACGTTCTGTTGTCAAACAGTCATTTTTCTGTCGCTAAATTCTGTTGCTGGAAAAAAATGTTCTGTTCCTAATTCTTTTTCTGTTGCAAATGTATGGGATTCGGTTTCTGTTTCTCTTCTTTGTCACTCGGTTCCTTAAAAGGGAAAATGGTAAAACCTACAATCATTAACTTCTCAAAGGTTGACGTTTATCAACTGATTTTCAATAAAACAGACAACAATCAACTAAAAATCCCTAAAGAATCACCCTTTTCCTATTTGAACGTATTTTTTCTTGTCAAATATAGGCAACCCAAACTGATCCGCAACAAAGTACGTTAGTCCGTCAACAAGAAGAAACACAAAAGCTTGAGAAATCGGACAGAAACTGAGATTTTCTATATCTAGAGTGTTTCATTAAAAATGTAGGTACGTCTTGTGTTACAAAAATATTAAACAGCAAACCCGTCTCGAACGTAATATTTTAAAAGAATAAAAACAAGCGACATTATAAAGAGAATAAAATTTAATGATAGTTACCTCTTTACTGCTGTGAGAAAATGTGCTCAGATGAGCCTCTGAATGGTCTCCATTTTGTACATTTTCACCTGAAATTATTAGTTATGCGAAAATATTCATTAGACATTTAGTAAACGGCAATAGTTTAATATTATCATTGGCTACATCTATTTTTGTTAAATTAGTTTAATGATTAAATTAAATAAAAATAATATCAAATCAAAACAAGTGTTATACATGCAAAGGATTACAAAATGTACACAAAAGTGTGTCGTGTGTGTTGTGTGTGTGCGTTTGAATGGAGATGTTTTATGTAATGTGTGCAACATGCGGTTAAATTGTGATGTCTTTTAAAGTAAATGAAAATGAATTTAAGGAAAACTGAAAAAAATTACCTCAACCCGAGACCCACTCTTGACTATTTTTCTTTGTAATTTTTTCTTTCTTCATTCTTCTTCTTCACCGTGATTCGTCGTTTCTCCTTTTTTTATATACAGATTTAAAATATCACCCCCGATTTTTTTGAATATACAATCTTTATTCTGCCGCCCTAGGTTCTAAGTTTAAACTCACTCGGATGTCCTCGGTGATTTGCGAGATTTTCGTTTTACACTCACAAAGGATCGTTCGATTGTGCAGCTCATTCGCTTGTATAATCAGATTTATTAGGTTCTCCAGCTCATGCTCTAGCAGCACCAAGACATTTAGATGCGATTCGTTCGTTGTTCTATTACACCCCACGAGGGTGGAGTTCCTTTGCAATTGATGTGAAATCAAGGAGATCTCATCATCGATGACACGCTCCAGCTGCGTTTTGATCTCATCTTCATGAGAAGCAAAACTGCGAATGTGATCCGAATTTCGAATGACAATGTGTATGGAGATCTCTACCGATTTACCAGAATCCGCCGATGCGTTTGAACTCAATGGGCGTTTCTGACATTCCACTGGTATGGAATGTGAATCGAAAACCTGTTCCGACTCTGGTTTGGCGAGAACATCAAAGCTGCGGCTTCGATTTGGTTGATGGATGTTCAGGGTGTAGGTTTTCTGCAAGCGTTCCAGTGCAACCTCTTCGTCGCTATCGATATGCGATGCATTTATCGGTGAAAGGAGGCTTCTTAGACTATACGACAGATCGTCGATAAGAAGAGAACCAGACCTGACACTGGTCGTACTCAAAGGTGCTGGAGAAGGGGTGGGTCGTTCCAGATTTATTTCTTTGAATGAAACAAATGGACCTGCAGTGGAACTGCTAATAAATTCGACGATTTTTTGACGGCGCAATTGCAGCTTTGCTGCCAATAAGTTCGTAGGCTCGATGCGAGCCGTGGGTAGGTATGTTAGCAGAGATTTGGGACAGTTGAAGCCATAGTGCGAATGGGTGCGGTAGGGCTTCGGCTCCGAGGAGGACACGTCTGTTATGTGAGAGTACAGACCCGGCGAAGGATACTTGTATTGCGGTGATTGCTCAACTTTGTGAATCATGTAAACGATGTGTGCGGACGGGAAGTTGTAAGGGATGGTCTTATTGGAAGTGGGCTTGTAAAGGAAAGCGTATTTGTGGGATAGCGTTTTCATGTACGACAGCTCTATGGCCCGTTGCAGGACAATCGGGTCAAATGTGATTTGTTTTTGTGTTACTTGGTGTGTTTGTGGGTGTATGGACTTCTTTAGTGTTTGTGATGTGGCAGTGATGGCTAGGAAGAGGAAAAGATAACATTGTGATGAAAACAAGCGACAAACTTATGTGACATATAACACTGGACGAAACACACGACAAGGACTTGAACACATTAACAGGGATGTGTTCTGTATAAGTTGGACTTTCGTTACAAAAACGTCTGTATCGGGTATTGGTGAAAAATAAAAGACTGGAGCGGCCTTCATACAAAATGGCGATAGCTACTTTAAAATTAAGTTAGTTGATGGCTTAGTTTCTCTGCAACGACCAACATCTTGTTATATAGCTTCTCTCAAGGAATAGAGCGGGTATATTTGAAAGAACAGTCGTGAACTTGAGGTAGTCAGTGATACGTAAGTATCCTCGCCCAGTAATGACGCTAACTTTGCTCGATTGTATAGCAAATGCCGTTCGGACAATGTTGATTATGGCAGTTATTCACAGTTGGCACAAAAGCTCTCATATAATGGTCGTTCGGGGATGTTTGGATTTCCAATTTACAAAGTGACACTGCCTGTTAGCAGTTGACTTTATCTCGAAAAATCTTGTCCATCACACCGAACTCAAAATCCGAACATGTGCCATACTTGCGATCTTTCTGACAAATGAATTTTGTTCGTCACGAGCTAGACACACTGCCCTATCAGAAAACGATCACTTCATCGATGATGAACAGAAAGTGTAAAGGAAACGAGGGTAGGAGTGGCGGCAAAATATTTCTACAACTGTTGAACCCCAAGGAATGTATTACAAATATATTTTATTGATTTAAAACAGATTACAAGGAACAGTTGTTTGTTATTAGAACTGGAGTACAAATACATTTAAATATTTCAAAATATTACTTGCAGGTATTTTGCGAGCTTGTACGACGCCGACACTCCAAGCACGCTTCCAAAAATAATCAACTTTGAAACCGTTTCTGGTGTATATGGGTCGTACAAAATCTCAAAACACTTGCAAATGTGTTTACAAAAGATAATTTTAGAAGAGAAGAAAAAAATAAGAAAATCCACTAAATTCGCCGACAAATTCAGACGCATTGAAAACAAGAAAAGAACAACAAAAAAAAAAACTTGCATGCTCGCAGAAAACGCATACTCAAAATAAATATCTAAATCTAACGATTTGACAGAAAAACTATCAATCTTCGCCTTCTGAAATGGAATATGTTTGAATGTCACAGCAGACTTGCTCCAGGTACTGGTTCAAAACGATCTCGTCCCTCAGCTCCTTGCGGGAATCTTCGATTTCATTTTGTGTTTCCACAACTAGATCCATGGTTTCGGAAATCGCAGTCACATGCCCAGCATATTCATTCACTGTTTTGTGGTACTGGTCGAGTCGAGGCTTTAGAGCGTCAATTTGCTGACTCAGGTCTTGCATTTCTCTATCCACATTGGAAGGCTCTGCCATTTCTGTTTTTTCTGTTTCGGGCTCTTGTGGCGGCTCAAGTCGTTTTTCTGCATTGGACTTTGGCACGAGGCATTTCTTGGCATTGATCAGTGGACGGGATGTGATTGCAGTATCCCTTGGCGAAAGTGTGACCCATAACCTTGGCGAGCCACGAACCAAGTTGCTTTGGAATGAGTATACCGGCGGAGCTGTCTTCGGTGGCTTAAAGTCAGCGGACAAACAGGGAGAACTTGCACTAGATCCGAATGGACTAGATGGATGGAGCAATCCGCATCGCCGAGTTGGCTTGGCAGCATTCCGAATGTTTTCTGCAACAAAGTTTCGCTTCACTCTTTTGCGCGCATGTTGACAATCCATGCAGTCTACACTGAGCGTGTGCTTAAGGCATTTCGACGGTCTCTTTGGCACCGGTCTGTCCGATCGTGGACGTTCTGAAGGCGGCGAGTAGCCTCTCGACGGGGACACCGCTTGGTTCTGGTCAACTCCATACAAATTGTTGGTTGTTTTCACATGACCTAGGGAGCCCTTGCGCTGACCCGAATCATCTTTCTTCTCTACGTCAGACACGTTCAGCGAATGGAAGATGTCCGATTTGTGCGTGTTCTCTGCCTCTGGAGTAGATGATACCATCACGGCAGCTCTAACTTCGCTTTCCTGCTGCTGTTGTTGTTGTTTGATAATTCTCTCCAACTTTGATGGGGTCATCTTGCGTCGAATGGTTTTTTCGATATCATCGAAGATTGCCTCTTGTTCCTTGAGGTGGTTCACTTCGATTTTGTCGATTATCATCAGCTCCATGGAATTTAGCTCAGAGTCTGACATCAATGGTTCTGTATCAGCAAAGGAATAGAATTCAACAGAAGGATTGGCCCCAACATCAGCAGAGCAACTGCCGATTCTGTAAGTTTCAGCGGCACTATTGGTTGAGATGCTCTGTGTGTCGCCGTTGTTGGGCAGCGAGACACTACTCGAACTAACGCGGCTCTCTCCGAGGTAAATCTCACTGTTGTTGTACATCTGGACGTCTGACTCATTTTCCGAGTCGCTGTCGTACCTTGTACTAAAGTATTCGATGTGGTCCTCCCAGAGTTCAGTGAATTCCTGCTTTCGCTGATTACGTTCCTCGCGAGTCATCAGTTTGCGCGAGCTGCTGCTCGAAAAACTAGAACCTATATCTGTGGAGCTAGTCACTTCTGCGGTACGGTCATCTGACAGAGGCTGTTCAGCGGCTGGAGCTGCGTTATTCTCTGGGAGATTTTGTATCGCCAAGTAGCTCATTTCACTTGCCAAGTCGCCGACAGGATCCTCATTCTCGATGGTTATATTGGAGGTCACAGTCTGGCATGGTTTGAAGCCCACATTCGTGGATTCCTCAGAATAATTCATTCGAGTGATCTTATCCAAGAACGCCGAGATGTCTATGCCTGTGAGATCGATCACATTCGAATTGCAGTCCACTGAAGGCTCATCGACGTCACTTATCGCGTCCTCCTCGTTGACTTCTTCAACGGGCTCAAGCACTCTACTAGCGTTCAATTGTTCGTCGTCTATCCAATTATTCACCGATTCGAGCAGTTCAAAATCGTCGCCTTCATCATCAACGTCGTCGTCATCACTGCTGTCGCCCAGCGACATTCTGACATAGGACTTCCTAAGCTTCTCCCTACCATCAGTGCTAATCTGCCGATACAGCAACTCCGGTCGAAGATGGAGAATCTTCTCAAAGCAACTATCGCACAGATCAATGTATCGAGGGCTCGAAAAGATCTCACTGTATGTCAAGGACATTTTTAGTGGCACATACCTACCGGGAGATCTCGGAATATGATAATGTTCCGGAGCTGTCTGCAGACGAGAATAGTTAAAGCCAAAGTGGGAGAATGTGCGATACGGTTTCAATGTTTCGCATACTTTATACCGTACACCGGAATCGAATGATCTCAGATGCGTGTTCTGCGGCTGCAAGATATCTCTGAAACAGACAGACGAATTGGGGAATTTGTCAGCGAATAAGGGACTTGGACAATGTTCTGAGTCATTTGAGGGGGAATACATTTCTGCAATTTGTTTGGTTTCTTGATCAACGGTGGTCTGTTCGCCTGTATCGATTGTATTTATTTCAACCGGTGTCTTGTTAGTTTGGTTAGTTTTGTGAGCTAGAAAATGGAAAATGCAGGTTAGTTGGCGCATGGAAAAGCATTCGAAGGATATAATTTGTTTGATGAGCAGAATAGGTTGTGTATGTCGATGTATAAAGGGGGAAGATGGTGATTGTTACCAATTGAAGTCGTTGAGTTCAAATATAGTTACATCTGTCTAGAAGATGTATTCGCAATAGAGATCTTCAATGCAAAGTTTAATTCATTTTAAGTGGGAACATAAATACGAAGAAAGGACTCATTTCCGTGCAAAAGAATTCGAACCTAAACTGGGCCAAATAATAGGTATTTTCGGAAGAGGTAGCCAGGTTAAACCATAATGAAAGACTGTTGAAAATTGGGCCTTGGGCGATTGCTAAATAGATACGCATATACAAAATCTGAACCGTCTGATCCGGAATGGAAGGTTTATTGTTCTGAAATTGCATTTGAATTGAAGCGGTTGGTAAAAATCAGAACAGTTACGAGAAGAAGCCCAAAGTCAGGGCGCAGGGAGTCGAGTTCCGGGTTGAATATAGTTGAAAACTGCTTTCACCAGGAAATATGCATCCCCTTTATAAAAATGTATCACCCTTTATAAAAATTAAAATAAATCGAAGATATAGATTTACAACTCAAATTAGTAAAACAATCACCATCTCAGTGTGAACTATCCTTCAAATCGGGGTTAAGCTTCCTAAATAATATTAATAAGCCACTTAAAGTTATATATAAATCACTTCGAATAGAAACATAATGTAAACTGAAGTTTTCCTATAGCATAAACAAATTATATACATATTGCGTTTGGTTATAATATATTTGCACATATGGGGGAAAAATAGTTTTAATGTGTATTTCAATTATTTCAATAACTAATTCGTATAAATGTAGTTAACCATCAACCATTATCTCGGGTTAATATATATTTTTGGTGGTGTTATTTACATCTGTGCTACAAAACAGATATTTATTTTTATTTTTTATTTTTACCTCGAGGAGATGGTAGATTTTTAATTGTTGCAGTATGTTGTCGCTCTCCATTAAGAAAGTCAAGAGTTGCTATAATAAGTTTTTCCTTTTTAAATAGTTACAAAAATAATAAAAGAAAAATAAGCAACCCCCCCGCACTAATAAACGCTTTTGCAAAAATTAGTCAGTTGGCGAACGTCCAGATAGTATGCACAGTCTGATGCAACTTCTGCATAGCCAGTTGATAAATTTACGCAACGCTTATTAAATACGGAGGCGCAGTCAAAAACACAAGAGGTTAAATTTAATTCGTTTGGTTTTTTCAAAGAACTGAATGGAGGTCAATTATATTTGTTCTAATAAACGGTGGGTACACTAAGTGGATGGTTGAGGGTGAGAACATTATCAAAAAAAACAGACAAAAATACGCATAAACAAGACACAAATAAACAATGCACTAATATACAATCAACACTTAGAAATATAACACACAAGACAAGTTATGAATAAATAAAAATCTGATTATGTATAAAGAAAAAAAAAAAATAATAATAATAAAACTTGACGAAAATATTTCCATGCGGCTCCCATAAAACGCAAAACAAAAGATGAATGTGAATTTAAACACGTAAATTGCTATAGGTACTATTTTTTGTTTCTAGATCTATTGTTTGTTTGTTGCTTTTTTTTTTTATATAAATAATGTTGCGAGATTTGTATTTATAAGAAATGCAAGTTATACATGATATTTTTAACTTTGTGAGTGGTTTAGAATATTGTGTGCCATAGACTTTTTTATTTTGACTGGTCGGCGAGTTATTAGAAGTTAGAAAAGATGTTGTCGGCGAATTATTTTATAGAAAAGAACAATTCATCGTGACATTTCTAATGTCGCTTTCATTTTCCGAACTCACAAATACGTACCATTTGCTAGTGCTATTTGTCAAGTTTAAGAAAATAGATAAAGGTATTTAGGGAGCTGTGGGTCGAGTTGTAAACGAAGCAGCCGCATGTCCAGTTGGTGCGACTTAGATAAGGTGTATGATAACCTTTACAGAAATTTGTTTTTTTTCTTACATTTAGACAGAAAATAAGCAAAATAAAGCAGTAGGGGGTACGCCCGCTGACGTATTTCAGAACTGAACTGAAAGACAACTGCTGCCACTTTGGTCATCATCAAACCATATGTTTGACCGGAAAACAAAAACTGCAAATCCACATACTCAAAGCCGGCGTTTGTTCTGGTCAACACAGATGTACAACAAAGTGAGGCAGCTAAAAAGCGCATTAGAGATAGCTGCATCCAAATGTCAGCAGACTTAAGGTCTATTCACAGAATAATAGAATAGAAGATCAATTTAATTGATCGTTTCTTTGTTCACCCCGCTTTGCTTTAATCTTTCATGTCTAAGAAAATGCGAAAGATAATTAACAATTTATTAAGAGCAACAAAAGAAAGTACTCAACTTCCAGACGACTTGAAAAGTGGAATAGCAGCTGTTCTAATGTAAAAGATCTCTCAGGCCGGTTAGCTGATACTACTCATAGCGATTTAAGTTTCACTTAAAATCTTATGTGAATGTTTATGGCATATAAAAAGTAGCCCATAAGGTATTTATGTAGAACTTAAATCGCTATGAGTAGTATCAGCAAACGGTCCTCAATAATCTATGTTTTACGAATTCTTACGATTTCTATAAGAAAGAGGCGGTTGGATTCGTGATTTTTGACACACAGGCCATTATTTGAAGGAATCTGCGTCTTATGACTGTGTAAAGTGCGGATCTTAATTATGGCCTTTTCACAACGAGCCGAAAATCGTGTTTTCGTCGACTACTCGTCGATGCGTTCACACCGACCACCAACTAGTTTTCGTTTGACATTTCAATCAGCTGTGAGAAGTAGCTGAACTTCGGTGCAAACTTTTTTGGTTACAAATTCCGATCGCATTAATTAACAAACAAAATGAATTTAGTGCATTTAAAAATAATATCAGCCCATCAATTGATTGTGGAAAATGATTTTAAGTTGTGAGTTGTTACATTTGTTGGGTCAGCCATTTTGCTGAATTTGCAAAAGGTGTGTTTGTTCCAATAACCCAACGATTGGAAGTCGTTTTCGTGGTGTTTTCGTGGAAACGAGTTTAATGACTCGTTTTGAAAACTGAAATATGTATGGGAAAACTTCTGTTTCGGTAGAAGTTTTCGAGTGTTTTCGCGGAAACCCGGTTTTTGGCTCGCTGTGAAAAGGATATTAGGCAAGACGAAGTTTTTCTATAACTAAATGCGTGTACAATTTCAAATCAAACAAGCAATCAAAGTGGTCTCTTCGAGAAATGCAATATGTTGCGAATGGCAGTAGCCACGCTGTGTGTGTTTACTGTTTATACACAAATTTATCGCTGATAACTCCTTAATTCTTTCTACAAAGTTCTATTCCATGGCACACAATAACTTCAACTAAACTATGCTTAAAACTATATTTGCATTGATGTTGGATTATTATTAAATGTATTACAGATCCTTTGAATATTTCAATACATTATAAGAAGCAAAATCAAAAGAAAATTAGAAAAAAAAAACATCCTCCCAAACTCAAATGAAACACAATGTACGAGTAGTAATGTCGGCTGAAAGTCTCTATTCTAAACAGCGAATGAGAAGAAATTATAAAACACAAACGCATTTGTAACAAAATAATAACTCAAACTGAAACTAAAATAAAATAACACTTTCATGATTTGAAACGAAAAAAATAAAGGAAAATCAACTGAAAAAGTGGTTATTTTTAAAAATGATTTTGAATAGGGTTTTTTTTTTTTCTTCAACTAATTTTGAAACTCACCGTGATTCGTATTTTAAAAACTAGAGTAAAAAAATCGATTTGTGTTGGTTTATTTTTTGTTTTTACAAAACTGGCTGAGAGATTGTGTTGAGTTGGAAGTTTTCATTTTTCTTTTGTTGTCATTATTAACTAGTGTTCGTTTGTTTTTTAATTATGATTTTCTTCTTTTTTTTATATATAAAAAAAACTATGCTTCTATATGGTTAATTTATTAACTAATTCAATTTCGTTTGGAATTACGAGAGCTGGCTACGATGGAAATTGTTTGAATTTAATTAAAATAAATCTCTTGTCTTTTGATATAAATAAAACATAATTTTGTTGTTTGTAAATAAAAGCAAAGAAAAAAAAAAAAAAAAAAACGAACTAATTGAAAATAAATTATATTGGTATAGTAAGTAGTTCCGTTAAATATGCAAAAGTCACTTAAAACACAGCATAAAGGTTGTTGTTCCTGTTTGATTTTTTTTTTTTTTACAATAAACAAAGAGAAACAACATCTATTACTTTATAATAACAATCTAAAGCAAAAAGAAAGAAAAAAAAAACACAAGTTGGATTTTATTTTTAAATTGGAGACTTTTGTGGAATTTAAAGAAATTTACTGGGGTAAAAGTTGTAACGCTACTTTTAGGGGTACATAATATAGGAAAGTTTCGACTGTAAAACTAGATCATTCGAGGGTAAAGAGCATAACACATTAAATAAAACCGGGCTCTTTGTAAATAAAGTGTACTTTTATACAAATAATAAAAAATAGATAATAATAATTACTGTAAACCTGAAATTTTTAAGAGATATGCCTAGAAATATAAGTTTTTTTTACAGAAAATCGTTTCATAAGTAACAACCAGTGGTGGAGTAATTTGCCATAACTGGCTTGGTAGGCGTCATCAACCTACCGACCGGTTAAAAACAGAATCAAGTCTGCAAGGTTTTTGGAAAAACTTGGGGACCATCCCCCAAAATTAAACTGTGGTTGTACACGGCTATAGTAAGACCTATATTGTCCTATGGCAGCCTTGTATGGTGGGCGGCAACAAACAAATCCACCTACCTAAAGGCCATTACGAAAGTACAAAGACTAGCGTGTATTGGTACCACCAGTGCAATGAGGACAACTCCTACAGCAGATCTTAAGGCTATCCTCAATCTGCTGCCGCTGGACATTTTTATACAACTTTCAGCCGCCATTAGTGCCTTAAGAATAAGCCAATCAGTTAACTGGAAACTGAATGAAACGGGTCATTCGTCGATCCTTAAGAAATATTTTGGCTATGTACCTAACACGGACTACATCACGCCATACTTAGAGTTCACAAGACCATTCTCGAGCGCCTATCCCAGCAGGGAAGAATGGAGAGACGGAATAGTGCCTAACACGCAATCCATAGCCGTTTTTACGGACGGATCTAAAATGAAAACCGGGGTTCCCCGAGTCATAGGGTATCTCAAAATCGATACGCCTTCCCGACCACAGCAGTGTCTTCCAAGCAGAGGTCCTTGCAGTGACTACAGCAGCCCGTGAGTCTGTGGTAAGGGCAATACCGCAATGTATTACCTTCTTTATCGACAGCCAGGCAGCAATAAAAGCATTAACTGCAACTTTAATTAAATCAAAGCTTGTGAAATGCTGTCGAGAAGAGCTCAGGGCTCTTGGCGCTCAGCATAAGGTATTGCTCTTCTGGGTTCCGGGACATGAAGGTATTCCAGGCAACGAGAAAGCAGACGAATTAGCCAGACAAGGTTCAGCAGCTGTACTAGAACAAGCCGATCCCTCTGTGAATATCCCGCCTTGCTCACTCAAGCTTGAAACAGGGAGAAAAGCCACAAGGGAGGCGAACGCTAGGTGGACCACACTAGAAACTTGTCATACTACAAGAATGCTATGGCCAAGCTTCAACGAAGCAAGAACCGAGAGTATAATACGAAAGGATAGGAAATCCCTCTCCATCCTCGTAGAAATCCTAACGGGGCACAACACTCTGCGGTATCACGCTTGACGGAAGAAGAACTTTGTAGAGGCTGCGGTGATAAGGAAGCTCTTGAGGAAACAACCCACTTCCTATGGGACTGCCCGAGCCTCCAACACAATAAGCACAGATTCCTAGAGAGACACTTCTTTCACGACATAGACGAGCTATCTAGCACACCAGTAGACAAGATAATGAGCTTCATCAAATCCACAGGATCGTTTGTATCCAACGGCACAGTGAGTAATTGATCACAAATATTTATGGATAGGGTCAACATGGGTAAGGGATAACCCTTTCCCCAATGGGCATCACAATGGGTCAAATTGACCTGAGTGTGGCACGGAGTACTCCACGCCAACCCGCCTACCTAACCTAACCTAAGTCTGCAAGGTAGTATCCTTAACCAATGTTGTGATAAAATGTTTGAAATACTCTCGGATTCGGTGTAATTTGATTTTAAAACTTTGTACTTTGATATTTCTGAGCATGGAAGGTTCATCAATGGACACTATTTTCCGATCTGCTGAGCTAAGTGAGCAATCATCTACCTACCTACACCGAATCCGCGACTAGAGGATAACGGAAAATGGGACGATCTCATGTCAGTTTGAGACGGAAATCAACTCGCTATGCAACCAGTGAGATCAATAATTGCAGAACTTATGTTTCCCAAACATTCCAAATGTAGCATCGCTGATGAAAGTGTCTTCGAATTCGCAGCAGAAAATACTGTCGCTACTTAAAGTAGACTGAAGACAGGACTTCGGAGCAAAAGTGCTATCAATACTGTAATCAAATGGGCGATATGTATAGAAACGCCTCGTACTGGAATACATTCAGATAATAATGTGAACTGTTAAGGGGGTAGTAAAAACAAAAACAACAATTGAAAGACTCGGTATCGATACCAAGCATATTAGGTTAGGTTAGGTTATTATTAAACCAATTCTCAAAAATGCTCGCATACGTTTGTTTATCTGTCAAATTCTCCGATGCGATGCGAAAAACTGAAATTTGCAATTCTCGAAATCCGCATACGAGAATTTCTCTTCGAATGATGTTACTCGTCTGTGTTTTCCATGTGGATTTGCATCTCGTATACGCAAATATGAGCTTGATACTTCTAAAAATGGATTGTTCTTTTGATTTGTGTGAGAGAAAATAAGAGTCAAATTAAAATAAATCAAAAAATGTAAATGAAAACACTTTATGAATGATATCCCTTCGCATTGTAATAAATATGTTCGGAATTAGTGTCATTCGTTCAAAGCAGTCTTGGGGCTCTCGGATAGTTTGGTATATTTCGCTGAGTGCTGAGCTCATATCGCCAAAAAGTAGCCTCGAAAACCCATAGATGTTCATTAAACATAGATCGATTAGTATTTTTTTTTTTTTTTTGTCAAGCAATCAAACTAAGTCTAAAACCGAACAGCTTTGAGAATAGCAATTGTTTTCCTATGCGAAAATTTCAGGCGAATTTCCTCGTATACGAATTATGTTATGCGTAATTTGAGAATTGGGGTCCAGACTTTGTTTTGCTATTGAGTAACTGGTAAATAAAAATATATCAGAAAAAGAACGTCAGTTCAACTGTGATCTATATTTTAAGTTGGCGTGACAAACTCTACAGTGTTTGCTCAATGAACTAATGTGCACTTCAATTGATCGAAGAGAGTAAATAACTGACTTAGTACCTTCAATCACAATCCCCTACTTCTCATACTAATTGTTAATAATGAAACGATTCTCCTTAGGCCTACAGACATCTTCAGACACGAATTCATACTAATCGATTCAACGATTCCACAAAAGACTATTTTATTATAAAAAAAAAAACTTAGTCTTTGTGTTAAAAAATAGCAAACATAAATAATAAAAAAATGTAGTTTCCCAAGAATTTAAACAACTTACCATCACTCAATACTACTTCAGGTTGGCTAGGGACTGGCGCTTGCTTAGTTTCTATTCTTATTACTTGGTGCTCTGTAAAAAGAAAATTCATTTTAATACACACGTATCGCGGTGACAACATTATGTTCAATTACCTGATGCATCTTCAGTTTCTGACTGGCTTACAGCGGCAGTTTTCGATGAATTTTGCTGTTGTGCACCAGAAGTTTGTAGCGAACTAAGAGCTTCTGACTCTGAGAAATCGGTGTCGGTATCTAGATGGACAATTTTGTTTATTATTTTCACAAAATTTCATATTGGTGTTGTCATCGAACTTACATTCGCCATGAATATTCTTTTTCCTTTCGACTGTTCTTTTATATTCGTTGAGTTCGTCGTCAGTAACATTGTCGAATGGATTCTTTGCGTATGGTGCCTTATAGACGGTTGCGTTGTGTTGGAAACCACGTTGGATAATACCCTTGGATGCGGCACCCATCAAAACAACATGATCACCAGCTGAAGATACGGTTGCATCCTTGATGCGATTCGCTTCATCCCATGTGACGCCTTCCAAAATGTGAGATTGTGGACCAGCGGAAATTTTATCAGCACGACGATTGTCTTTGATCTAGAAAATAGGCAAATGACAATTGGTAGCTGATGAACAGGAAGCTTAATCAAAAATTCAGGCTACAAAGCGAACTACTTGTAATATAAAAAATAGCGAGGACATTTTTATGAAACATTCAGGGCAAGATTTAGTTGTGAATCATGAGAAGCGAACGATTTAACGAAACCGCGGACCTTTTTGTGACATCTGAAAGGCTACAAGACACCTCCCTATTTATGCCAAACTTATGAACAGCTTTGTAGACTCTCTCAGACATAAATAGTTTAGGCAGTCTTTTTAGTTTTTCGACCAATTTTTTGTTATTCTTAGTTTTTGGTAATTCGGCTTTTTTGGTCTATTTCACCAATTTAATGGGCGTGTCGACGATCTGGCGATTTTGGTAAGCCAAATTTCTAAAGCGTGGTACCAGCCAACCTAAGGCTTGCATGTTTAGTGATAATTTAATGGATACAAATCTTCCGATTAAGAGTAGACAGATACATATCTGTTTTATAAGTGTCTAGAAAAACTGAGCAGACTCTATAAAGGGTCAGTTATCTGAAATAGAAAGCGATCTCTGGATTTCGCAGACCTTGGTTGGTGAATTAACCTTTCGACCGAAGGTTTTTGCGATAATATGATGATTACACTTACGAGGACTAGGCACCATACCGATTTTTTGTTCGTACCAGAAGCAGAACTAACTTAAATCGGCTTGTAACCAATAGGTAATGGATTATTCGTCTTCTTAGGAATCCTCGAAAGTACAAAGACTAGAAATATTGCAAAACTTTCTCCTCGCGGTTGTTTTTAGGATGTAAGCCGACATTGGAAATCAAATTACTATAACCGCCCACTTAAGAATGCAAAAATAAAGCTGAAAACATCGAAACTCAATAAATAATGTGTACTCACCTGTTGTTGCACTTTTTTGAATTCTTTCGGGTTCGTTCCTGGTGGCACGAATTGCATTGCACCTTCAATTCGCACTGGTGTGGAATGCGTTGGCGAACCTTCAGCGACCCACTGGAGATTTATTTCATAATATATTGTTTAGCACAAACAATAACGAGTGGAAAAATATTTATTTTCGTCAAGTTAGCCCAATGTTGTATTAGAAAGACAAGACCGCCGGCAAAAGGAACACGAGTTGAATATGAAAGAAGAAAGAAAATATTTTTGTTTTGTTTTCTTTTAGCGCACAATTTGCTACAAATATGCAAAGTACTTTGTTTAACAAAAAAAAAAAATAAATAAACTTAAATGTGAAACATAAAAAGTTTTCTAGCGACAATTGGAATTTCAATTCAAAAACAAATCATACAAGTCATGGAATGAGAAACAAATGTGTGCATTATGAACTCAAATGTAAGTGTGATGTTAAAATGTGTTAGGTGAGCAAAGTGTGTTAACTTAAAATTGCAAATATAAATAATAAAAGAAAAAAATAATAATAACTTTGTGCCTATGACGGACGGAAATGCATTAACCTAAACATTCGTTTGTGTCATGCTGTTGTTATAACGAAAATAATAAAATGATAAACAAAAAAAGAAATAAGAAAAACAAAAAAATGATAGCAAGAGAGAAATAGAGAGAGAGGGACAGACATTGTCGCTTAAACTTTTCAAATTTTCAAAGGAAGTCGTCAGTTTAAACAAATATTTTCTTTTTTCTTTCAATTATTCTCGGAAAATAAATAAAGTTAATTACAAACTATTCGCGGACAGCGAACAGGACCTATCGACTCCATAGAAGTGGCACAAAATTATTATTATCTGTTTCTTTTGCAATTAAAACGAAAAATTCCAAAATAAACATGTTAAAGACAAAGTTCTTATTTGGTTTAAAAGTTAATTTATTACATTTTCTTTATAAAGATATATTTTTGTTACAAGCATTGCAATAAACACCTACAAATTTGTATGAATGTATTCTTTTTGTTTAAGTTTTAAAACGATTATGTTGTATGTAGTTTGAATATCAACTGTTTTATCCGTTTTTATGTATCAAATGTTATTTATGTGTTTAATTGATCGCAGAAGCGTTAGTGTGTGATTATTATTTGCATTAGTCTATAAATTATTCTTATCTAACGATTACATACAGACGTTTGTTAAAAATTTTAATTATTCTGATTAGATCGGCAAAAGTTGTGAATGTAGTGCTGTTCAGGAATGTGGAATGTTTAGGTTTTCGGGAGATAAATATAACAAGTTTTCATCTATCTAATAACTACATACTTGTTTCGTATGAAAGTCATTTAAAGCAGGTAAGGGAATTGTGGGTATGATAGATTTTGTATTTACCAGCGCAATTTTGTTTTGTGGATATTTTTAGTGCATTGAATTTGGTTGCGAGGAATTTATAGACTTGACAAATGGACTAAGAGTGATTGCTTATTCGGTGAGTTGTGTATTATAGGTCTTTGAAATAAGACGCTGGGCCGCCCGCAGTGGTTTTAAGTCAAACAAGAAGGAGTGCTACGGTTTGGGTGTTATCTAATGTCGTTTTCCATTGGGACAGTCGGAGCAGTTTTGAGAATCTTGATATCTGAGCGAAAAATTTCGTCTTATGGTCCATTGGGCACGAAAAATCTGAAATCTGAGAGCAAAATCCGAAAATCCCAATGGAAAACGACATAAATTATAACGCACATGGCAACAATACGTTAATGTATTGGCATCCGGAAGGATATAGTTTTGACAGCTCACTAGTAACAGATTTAAAAGTTCAGCCGATGGTTGAAGTCGAAATGTACTAATCAAAAAGTCTTCTAAGATATCTAGGACAAAGAGAGCGAATCCACACTAATGCGCCTGAACGAAAAATATTCGATTCCAATGCGCAACGTAGTAGAGAAAGACTCGTCTAAGGTGCACATCGGAATGAAACTCCAGCTTTGCAAAAAGTAAATTATAAGTCGGTTTATCTTCTATATATCTTAATATACATAATTCTACTGTACGTGTGTATGTCACTGAACTACTCCTAAACGGCTGGACCGGTTTGAATGAATTTATAGTAATTCATCAATAATTGAGAACGGCTGGGGCGATTTGGCTACTCGTTATTGCCAGGAGACAAGGGCGGATCCAGGGGGGGGCACAGGGGCACGGGCCCCCCCAGAGCACTGCATTATTACTGCTTGCTCATTCCATAATCAAAACAGGCGAAGTGTGCCTATGTGCGAAAACAAAAATCACTTTTCCATGGAAATCAAGACGAAAAATTACCCAAATCTATGTCTGCATATGCTACCTAGAAACACATGTGAATCTTGGGGCACAAGCGTGAAAGTGTATACATATACCTTTTCTAGATTATTTACTAAAGGAAATGTCGTCTAGGTTTCCTACAGCTCAGCTGCAAAAGTTACTATCTCAGTTTTGCCAGGCGGTGAAGTATATAAAGAGGATCTACCTTGTATTTTAGTTTTGAAGGGAGAGTTACAAATTTGGCAACAGATGAAAGAAAATATTCCTAGTCACCAGCAGAAGTTTATAGAAAAGCAACGGCTCTGCCAAACATAAGAACCCTTTGTCAATTATTGTGCACATTTCCTATGACAACTAGCACTGCCGAAAGATTTTTCTCCACCTTACGCCGCGCCGGTTAAAGATATATCTTCGCAGCAATATGATAGTAGATCGCCTGAATGGACTAGCCTGAACACCGCGTCTTTACGAGACATAATTTCAGTCAAGACTTGAGTCACTACAACATTGTGTCTCGTGTAGACAGCGATTTTGTGGACACGACAGAAATCTAGACTTGATCTTCTGACTGAAATTTGACATTTGAAGTCTAGACCAGCGCTTGGCAGCCAAAAATCATTTTGTTTTGGTAATTCTCGGGAATACATGTGCGCGGATGCAATTATGGCTGATTTTAGACTTTCGCAAAATGAAGAAATATGGCGTCAAAGTGCGCTTCCAAATCGTGTAGCTCTCTCTTCTTTCTTTTGTTTTCGGCTAACATCTGGTTTTCGAATTTTTCTAGGTCGATTAAGGCTTTCAAAGCAAGAGCCACCTTGACTTGTTTCTTCGTTGATCGCATCTTGTGAAATGAAATGTCGTAACACAATTTGCCCAACCAAAGCAATGCAAATATGGCGGACAAGACTTCTGACTTAAAAGTCTGACATAATTCAGACTCGTAGAGACGCGGTGTAATGCATATCCATCAAGACATTGCTTCATAGATGAACCCTGAAGAAGTTCTGGATATCTTCAGCCGAAAACATAAAAAAAAACTGTCATTATTAACCATATAATTTTTCATTATTAAACAATTATAAAAAGTGTTTTTTATTCTTTGTTATTTTTGTATGCCATTGATAAAGAATGAATCCCAAAGACAAATTCAAATGCAATACTATGGGGTACACTCATCACCTATCTGGCCTTTGTGCCCCTCCCAGAAATAAATCCTGGATTTATTTTTATTGCCAGGAGGTTTCTTACGAAAGAAAATTTTGGAAAAACCCTTCGGAAAATTAGAAAAATCAAAAATAGATTTTTTTGTATGGAAAATTCCGGAAAAACACGAGAAATTAGATTTTTTTTTTTTTTTTGGAAGATGTAAAGGTTGAAAATTCGTTGTAAAGTTTGGAAAATTTGGGATAATTGTGAAATTCATTGCGATAAAAGACGTTTTGCGTGCACTTTGGGTGTAGAAGTAAACGAGTCATCCCGAAATCTACTGCTGCCGGTGAACTTAATGCGTGCCTGAAATCACCGCCTTTGTGGGGTCATGTCAAGAAGTTGATATCGACCGCGAACATGAGAGCCGCATTGCAGAACGACCCATCGGCTGCTGAATTCTCGAGACAACTGCTGGCGCTTGGCAATAACCAAATTCCTCTTGATGGTTCGACTGGATTGATATCGTTCCCGGTAAATTTTTCCGAGTTCACATCGTCGAAGGCATTGCACAAAGTTATAAAAATTTCGATTGGATTAGCGAACGCGCAATACCAGCAGCGAAGTATAAGGACGTGCGTCGATAGCTTGAATTATGTTATTCAAAGTCAAATCGCTGGAGAACTGTATTCGTACAAATCTATTGACAGCGTGACCGACGAGGATGAAGAAACCAACTATAATACAGAATTTCTTAACTCGCCAGGAACTCCACCGCATAATTTGCAGCTGAAGGTGGGATCACAATTCCGATTGCGGAATCCGAATCATCCGAAATTGTACAACGGTACGAGGTTTTCGGTCAAGAAACGGATGAACAATGTACATAGTTCAAGCGACGATCATCAAGGGCAAATTAAAGGAGAGGAAGTCCTTATCCCACCAATTCCGATTATTCCATTTTATCTTCCATTCCAATTCAAGCAGATTCAGTTCCCTGTTCGATTGGTTTTTGCGATGACAATCAATAAATCGCAAGGCCAATCGTTGGAAGTCTGTGGAATTCATCTTGAATTTCCCTGTTTTTCGCACGGTCAGCTGTACGTTGCCTGTTCGCGTGTTGGCAAACCGTCTTCGTTGTTTGTTTTTGCGCCGGAAAACAAATCGCAAAACATTGTTTATCTTATAATAAATCACATTGAAATTTGAACTATCTGTGTTTTATTAACACTCTGGACATTATCGGAAGGCGTTAGAAAAGGGCGAGACGAAGTTCGCTGGGTCCGCTAGTTTTAAACAAAAACAAATCGCACAACTAAGTAGATCAACATCAACAACGAAAAACATTTCTACCAATTGTTTAGTAGACAGTCGTCGGCTGATTCACCGCAGCTTAAGAAGAATTGATTTATAAAATTATGACAGGGACAAAGGTGGTTTCGGCCACTTAAAACACCAAAACAACTTTTTTAGGTTAAGGTTAATTCGAATTCAATAAATGCGCTTAGTAAAAATAAAAGAAAATGCAACACCTGCAATTGAATGTCTCCAGAAAAAAAATTTTCAAAAACTTCGTTGTCGGTTTTAACGAATTCCATGCATATAATGTTTTAATGGTTGCCATGAAATTAACTTCCCTCACCTACTTCAAAGATTCATACGAAACTTTACTTATTTTGCAAAAAAAAAATGTTAAATAAACTTAACTTAGTACGAGCATCTGTCTATCCTCGTGACGAATTCATTTCATTTTATTAATTAACACACGAAAAGCTTTATTTATTAAATTGTTTTTTTTTCACGCGCAAGCCCTATTATCAAAAATATTACTTTTATGTTTACTTTTATAATCTTTCCCGAAATCATTTTAAATTACTTTCGTTTATAAGAAAGAAAAAAACAATAGGCTAACAAAATATACATTGTGCATTTGTTTAATGTTATCACAAGCAAAACTAAAGGAAACCAAGAAAAATATATAACGAAACTATAGAACTGGAATGATTAAAATTCAAAATGGCACAACATTAGGATGTTCTTAGTTTTTTTTTTTTTTTTTTTTTTTTAGTTTTAGTTGTGTGTGTGTGTGGTTTTGTGTGACTCAAAGGTGGATTTGATTGTATTTTGTTATTTTAAATAATTTAAATTTAATTTCTATCCTCGAATGTTATAATCTCTACCTTTGTGATTTTTTTCGGATCGGGTGTTCCAGTTTCCAACACTTCAACCTTCTGGTAAACATTGGGCGAGTTGAGCCATCGGCTGCGATCGCCACCTTTGCGCCAATCTCCCTTTTTCCAGATTCTGAAAAGAAATGAGAAACAAAGAAAATACTTATTATACTGAGGTATTCAGAGGAACTTTGAATTTGCGATTCCTTCTTGTTCGGAGAATTCCGATCCAAAGATGTTAGAAACTCCTATGATTGATATGGAAAAGAATAATCATGGAAGGAATGTCTTTCATAGAAAAACAAAGCAGTCCCAAAGGAATCTAAAAGATGTCCATGGGTAGAAATGAGGTTACCAAAGATGACTTGCAAGTGATATTTGATATATAAACAAAATTAAACAATACAAAAACTGTTTGCCCCTATAATCATTAAGAAAAGCATCAGCAACGGGTTTATGTGAGCAAATATTGACATATTTTGGTAACACACTCTTTTACTGTCGAAAAACAAATTGCCCTGTTTAGGAGGTTTCTGTCAGGCTACGGTAGAAGAAAGCAACTTGCTATCTCCTCACATTAGTACACAAGTTGGTGGTGCCACTTGTCATCTGAACTTTGCGGCCAATACCTGTTCCAGTTTACCGTCTCTTTAATCACACCGGGCAAGGTATGAGACTCTATTCTTATAAAGAAACGAATGTGTAATTAAAAATAACAAATAAGTTTGAAAAAGGTGCAACACATTCTGTGAGAAGGAAGGGGACAACTTCCAACTTTAACCTCTAGCAGGAATTCCAAACGCCACTCCAAACACGATTATATTTTTCCTATTATTAATTAAAAATCCTGTCAACTCACCCTTGCCGGTAGAGTTCCTCTTCCTCTAGCAAATAACCCAACGACGATACAGCCGGTGGAACCTCAACATCATTCTTCGGCTTAGGCAGTTCTGATTTAATCAACGGATGACGATAAATGTAACCTGTACGGAAGCCAGCATTGTCCAGCATACGCATCAAAGCTTCAAATTCAGCACCACCGACACGCCATTTGGGCTGCTGCAGCAACTTATGGCTGGTCTCCACCGGCGGCGGTTCATCTCTATCAGTTGAAGCATCTTCCGAGAGAGTTGCTTTCCTTTCCAAAGCAGCAGCTAAATCTTCTGGTGGTCGACGTGCTGCATCGTAAATGGGTTTTCTTGATTCCTCTGGAATCAGGACTAAATTATCGATACCTATTGGCAGTAGTTTTAACTGAGTTTCGCATGCTTGCACAATGTGATGGGCGGCAAAGAATGCCTCCTCGATGGTTTCACCACAGCACAAAGCGCCATAATTTGTCAACAGCATAACCTTCGATACTGGGCCCAAGTTGCGTACGAGCTTCTCACGTTCTTCCGCATCGGCCAGGCTACCAGTGTACTGATATGTCGAGATCTCCCCAAGGACCACCGAGTCATTGGTCAATGGCAACAGACCGACTTTGAGGGATGAGACCGCGACAACGGGATTGCAACCAATGTAAATGGCACAACGAATATCTGGGCGGGCTGCATGGACGACAGAGTGTAGTATAAATTCTGAAAACAAAGTCACATTAGAAACACATCTGTGCATATGTATAACCGCAGCAGCTTACGATTCTTATTGACTCCGAAATTTGTTGTTCCCTGCTCAATGAGGTGGCCTTGCATATCGACTTTGTTCAATGAAGATGCGGTCACTTCATGGAACAGCAGGCCATACGGATTTACCAGAAACAGCTCCTGGTCGACTTTGAGGCGTGCTGTGATCTGTGCGCCCAGACCTTTTGCCCAACCGTACACGTCCAATAAACGAAATGTAGCCGCCAACTTGCATCTGAGTATTTTCTCGCCCTTAGAGTATCCCATCGATTCGACGCCACGAATATCATTTATCGGTAGGACACAGTTGGAACTTTTGAAGACATTTGCAACTCGTGATGTTGGAACACCGACAATATCGGACAACTGCTGTAGGATGCCCGATGATGCTCCACCCTCGCGAATTTGACTGTCGACAATGCGTTCCAACTCTTCGCGGAATAGTTTGGAATTCATGATGGCTTCCACGCGTTTGCGACGTTCCATTTCTCGCATGTCCTACATAAAAGTCCAGTGATTAATTTCGAGTACGGTATTTGATGGAGAAAGTTCACTTACCTGTTCAATATCAGCCGGTCTTGCTTTGTTGTTCTCATCTTCTTCTGTCGTCAGCAGTTCTATACCGTTCTGTGATGGTTGCTCAACTTCGGTCATTTTTAATTGAGTTTTCTACTAACTTTAGCGTCACGGTGATAAAATCTGCAAGAATAGAAAAATAAACCGTGATTAATGTCGAAATAGATACAGTAGTACGAAGTGAAGCCTTGGGTCATAGGTTTTGTGCGTAGTACATTTGGAAAACGAGAAAAAGGATGGTCCCAGTTTTTCCTAAAGTGAACTAGGTAATTCTTTTACGAAGTGTGGACAGTAATGCAAGCAAATGGATAAGAAACCAAGCAAACGATCAGCCCCAACTTGAACAAAGTTCGTTGCACCCGACCCCTGAGAGAACACTCCTCAAGGATTAAAAGAAAACGTTAAGGGATAGCGCAATTCAAAGCCACCCCTAGTCAACCATATATGCAAAATAACAATTCGTAATTAACTATTGTCGTGGTATTTATTTTTTTTAACGACATCGCACTATCGGAAGTGTTTTTTAACACGCAAAACAAAAAATGAAAAATGCCATATGTCACAGGAGATAAATGCGTACTCAGCGGTTTTCTGTTTTACCATAGCTACGCAACAAATGATACAA
This sequence comes from Cheilosia vernalis, assembly GCA_949126925.1. NCBI lineage: Eukaryota > Metazoa > Arthropoda > Insecta > Diptera > Syrphidae > Cheilosia > Cheilosia vernalis. Next base: position 15,564,638 of record OX421362.1, read on the forward strand.
CCCACAACAAAAGCCAGTTCAATCACCCCAATTTCACGTCAATCACTCAACGCTGGTGGTAATGTTTTTTTTGTTTTTTTTTTTTTGTAAAGCATCCAAACAAAAGCAGTCACGTGTATCAAATATCAACGGGCGAACTAGCGAACGTAAACAAATCCGGGCGACAACAAACTGTCACAAACAACACAGAAAATGACTTTAATTTGCCAACAGTAAAACAGTAGCGGAGGTACATACTACATAGAACCAGGCGCCCATGAATTATGTATTTTTTGCACCGACAATACCCGATAATGACAATCGTGCGAGTGCAGAGACCACCGCTTTGCACTGAGGAGTTGATGGGTGACGGCGAGTGAAGTCATATCAACTCCCGATTGAACTTCAACATAGGTAATTGCGAATGCAAATAAAATGCAAGAGGCGGTGGTAGGTGGCTGACGGCAGGTAGCAAATGTTGTAAGTGTCGGCACTGGGATTAGATAAATAATATCGGTGTGGGTGCAACGACTCAAGTGCAAGGTATGCAGTTATGAGCAGCCGACAATGTGGGTGGACTAATTGAGACGTACGCGTTCGCTGAATGGGTTTCTCATGTGAGAAGCACACCACTACCTTTTAAATAATATCATATTTTACTTAATGAAAATGAAACCCTAAATTGGAAGATATTCGTTATGTAAAATGAACATCATTATCAACCGTCTCCACCAGCCTGACGTTTCTCGACGTTTGCCCAAAAATTCTATTTTCGGATTATTTTTTCAGGTTAGAAATAAAACCGATTCACTTTCGTGTCGGTATCGGTATCGGTAGTGAAGTGGCAATTTTAAAATTGTTTTGGGGCTAACTAGTTCATGGAGAATTACGTGCGCATGGGGCAGAGTGTCATCCCCCTTCTTTTACCAATTTTGTGGACTTGTTTGGATGGGATGTATTTGTTATATGCACCAAATTGAAGACCACTATTGAGTTTAAAATCGAAGCATCTAATGACAGAAGGAATTGTCTTCAATGAGGTGCGGCAACAAAACTTGTCAAGCTTAGTGATTAGCTGACTAAGAGCTGACTATGAAACTCGATTCTACTATTGATTCTATTCGAAAGATATTTTGGATTCTACTTTTAAATGGTACTCTCTATGAAAGTAGAATCGAATGCCGGTAATGCCAAACTGTTTGCCCACAAATTTGCGATTTTCGAACGATTCTCGCATTATGGTTGACATAACCCAAACGAGTCTCGCAGTTTGTTTGGAATATCCCAAAAAAATTATAGTGTAACAATAAAATGTCGCAATTTCGTTGGAGTATGGAGGAAATCAGGAATCAATGGGGCATATTCATAGTTATAATATAAACCTGGGTCTAACTAAACTCGAGTCTAAAGTTAACCCACAGGAAAAACACAACTGCTATTCATAAAGAATTTGGCAGCTCTGTTTAATTAGACCCGAGTCTAACGTGTATTCTACTACAAATCTATTACCTACATAAATACTTTGTGACTAAGAAATTATAAAAAGAGCAAGAGAACAAAACTGGTAGAAAGCAGAAAAAAAAAATATTTGAATATATGATTTCATCAAAAAAAAAAGCCGCAAAGATATTCAAATAAATATGAAAGCTGCTGGATATAACAGAATCCCGAAGCTAAAAGACCAGTGGCATCGGATGAAGAACTCAGCACGGAAAAATGTAAGCCAAATCAGAGAACACAAAGAACAACTGGAAATGTATAGTTGTTATAATGGAACCAAATATCACATCATTATTTGTGAAATTCCTAAATTTTCTTTTCGTTCAATTGGTTTTGACATTTAATGGAGTTAAAAACAACTTAAACATACGTTCTGTCGTGTTTAATGTTAGACTCGAGTTTTTCGTTTAGACATGGGTTTAAATTGTCTTTGAATTACGTAAACTCCGGTTTAGCTTAGTTATAACATAGAAATAGCTTATCAAAGATCTATGAATATGCCCCAATAAGTTGAACGAAGGCTAAGCGAAAAAGGTTTTTCTATTGAATATTTATTTAAAGACATTTTGAATGGATTTTTGTTAAAAACTACCGCCTTTCGAAAGATGCCTTCATGTACTTGTAGAATAATATTTCAAAAGAACGAATTCATTTAATTTTTTCTCAACTTGCCTTTGGTATGTACTTTAAAATCAGCCCGAACCTAATGAAACAAAAATATAATAAATAAATTTGAAACTTTGTTTATCTTTTTCCATCCCGCTGCACCGTGAAATGATTCCCTGGTACAAAAAAAAAACAAACATTATACATACATGTTACTATGTTTATGAAATATTCATGAGTTATTAGTTTATATCTTTTATTTACTTTAGGCGCAGTGGCTTAGTGGTTAGTGTGTTGGACTACTAAGCGAGTGGTTCAGGTTCGAATCCCGCAAAAACCCAATTTCCAACTCAGGGTTTTTTCACTGCGCCACCTCTCGCGAACGTCTGACAAACATCCGAGGGTAAAACTGTCATGAAAGAGCTTCTCAATTAGCCGTTTGGAATCGGCATAAAATTGTAGATCCCTTCCATTCGTTCCAAAAAATGAAAACTCACACAAAACGAATGGTTGTGAGAAGCTAGGCCTAGGGTCCCTACGGACCTGTTGCGCCAAAAATTATTATTATTATTATTTACTTTACTTATTTACTAACTTCTTAAATCGATCTCTCGCAAACACATTTGATGTAGAATGATTATTTACGAATTCGAACGAGTTTGACATGAACTTGCGGAAAAGGTAGTACCAATTTTGTACCAAGAAAACAAAAATATGGTTGGCAGTACTAGAGATGCTCGATTTTCGTTTCCATAACTTACTTATAGAATTACACAGTAGCGATTTTGCGAATTCGAACAGTTTCACTTTAGAATCGAGTTTCATAGTAGGGCCTAACCAAGTTAGGTTACCATACATTAAGGTTAACCAATAGTTATAAATCAGTGATAACCAATAAGTGTTTGCTCAGCGTTTTTTCACTTCGGTCACCAAACCATAGCCTTATAACAAATCGTTCCATTTTTCCAGTTTATTTATCAATTCCGTTGTTTTGGGTTCTTTTGCTTTTGATGCCTAAGTTATTTGTTTATTAATGTATTTATTTTTAGGTATCCTACTAAACACAAAAAAGAATGGCAAAATCGAATAATACAGACACTTTTTAAGAACTGAAGAGTTAAACTTTGTTTTTGTGAGACAATAACCGTGTTTTTTTGAGCTTCGATCTCAGCAAAGCAAAGAAAAGTAGGATTTTTAGCACGCTATTGCGAGTCTCGAAGTGTCAAGTAGAGCGTAGTTGTTGTCATTTGCGTGCTGAAGATCCTACTTTATAGTACATTTACACCGCACCTAAATTCAACATTTCGGCTAAATTCAACATTTCAGGCCAAATGTCCAGCATTTCGCCAAAATATTTCCCAACATTCCCAAATGTTGAATTTCAGCGAAGTGTTGAATTTCGTCGCTGCATTTGTAAGTTTGTCAAATCGAATAAACCTCTTTACAAATTCCGCACGCCCACTAAAAGTGTTGAAAATATACACCCTCACCTTCAATTGACTGGCGTGCAGTGTATTCTATATATGTGTCAGTTGAAAACGTCAAAGAATCAGATATGAAAGCTTTTATCAGTTCACTCTAACTTGTGTTATAATATATTCGTTCATTCTATTATTTTTAGTTTTTTTTTTGTTGTTTGCACAGTACAAACATTTTTGTGCATCAGATACGTCAAAATGAGTAGATACCTTCAACATTAAGAGAGATTAAAGCTGGTGTACCGCAAGGCAGTGTGCTAGGTCCAGTTTTATACCTACTCTTCACTAGCGATTTGCCTGAAAGTGTAGAAACCACCAAAACTACTTTTGCAGATGACACAGCCGTCCTTGAGGTGGGAGCAACTGTCGAAATAGCAATAAAAAAGCTTCAGACGGGAATAAACAATATTTCAGAATGGACTAAGAAATGGCAGATTAGATTAAATGACCTTAAGTCAGTCCATATTAATTTTACGTATAAAAACGTACCACACATTCCAGTCTACATTAACAACAATGTAGTAGAATTTTCTAACACAGCTAAATATCTAGGCATGACTCTAGACGCTAAGCTGCGTTGGAAAGCGCACGTTAAGAAAAAAAAAGATGAGTTGAACATGCGATACAGTAAAATGTATTGGCTTATTGGGAGATACTCATCCCTGTCCAACTACAATAAGTTATTGCTATACAAGCAAGTTCTAAAACCAGTATGGACCTACGGGCTCCAATTGTGGGCATGTACATGCCAAACAAACTTACAAAAAATTCAGGTTTTCCAAAATAAAGTACTAAGGAACATAGTTAATGCACCTTGGTACATACGCAACGCCGATCTGTATAGAGATCTAAATGTTGAAATGGTTGAAGATGAGGTTAAGAAGGTTGCTCGGAGGCATAGAAATCGGCTTCTCAACCACGTTAACACAGAAATAACAGAACTTTTAAATAATGACAATGTAATCAGGAGACTGAGACGGATAAAACCTCTTGATCTGTAAGATTTAGCTAGGGCTAAGAAATTAGGTATTCATTTCAAACAAAACAAGTTTAAAAATCCGACAAACGGCGGATTTATCTCTTTAAATTCATTAAATAATTCAAAATATAAATTGCTGATTAGTCGTACGACTAAGTGCAATCTTTTTCGGCTTATGTCAGTCCCCCGGGAGTTTTTTTAGATGAGTTAAAGTCCATCACTATTGCAGAAGTATCCCTCGCGTATAGCTCTGCAATGTCTTTCGATGATTTTTTACTTCCAGCGAATTCCCAACGCAAAAAAGTAGATACCTACGTATAGTCCCTAAAAAATCTTGAACAAACGAAATTACAGAAAATAAGTGGTTAAATCTCATCAACCTCGCAAAATCGGCCGGTTATCGATTTCTCTGATGGTTAACTAAACAAACAAACGATTCTCTGGTTAACATTTTGCTGAGCAAACACATTCGTTGGTTACCAACTGAAATAATCAATGATTAAACATAACCAAGATTGATAAACCGGACCCAAAGATTGACTACAAAAGTACGTAAGCATCCTGCATCCATCTAGGTTAAGGGGGGTGCTTCCTGGAATGGCGGAACATGCGAAATGCTCGATTCGACGATAACAATCGAGATGAGTACAGTGATATTATGACCCGTCATTTTGACGGTCCTTTCCTGTTCATCTGGTCATCGCGCTTGTATGAAAGCCGAGCCTTATAGCCCCCCTTAACAAAGTGGGTCCTTGACTTTGACTCACAACAAAATTATTGTAATCAAATCGTTTCTAAGAAAAAGCTATAGCCCAACCGACATGAATAACCATCGTTTCAAAGATAAAACCATACATACTTCAAGTGATGTGTTACCATGAGCTCATTAGATCAATTTGTCGGTTGATTGAAGCGACAATGATCGGATGATATGTATTTCTCCGCAGAAAAAAAAACAAGAAACACAAAACACACCAAAGAGACCGACCGAACGACTGACGTTGCCTACAATCATAATATCGTGATGATATCGGTTTCATACTCATTATCGATTGACATTAAATTTCTCATGAATCTGCAGTAACGCCAGATATCATAGTTGTTGTTCAACTGAATTTCGAACACGAGAATCAAGCCGAAGGCTTCTTCTTTCGTTGAAATTTGAGCGTCGCAAAGGTCGGCCTTTTCATTTCATATTTCGTGGTTCGTGGCATTTATCGTCATGGTCGGTTTAACGGCGCCATCCTAAACCAATGCCGGCTACCGCGGTGTGCAATTAAAATAGAGGGGAAATCATACAACAGTCATGTAGTTGTCGTTAGTTGAAAGTTGTAGACCCACCCACACGTAACAAGTATACCTCTAAAACTACATAGGGAGCGTAGTAATCGTTTCTATCGATTTTCTTCCTTGAAACAAACAAAATAATAACAAAAAAAACCTCTACATATATTTATATATATATAAAAGCACGAACAACGCCCACGATGAAAATGAGAAATAAAATGAAGAGCCGGGGCCTTAGCAGCGCCCAAGTTCAATGACACAGCGTCGGTGGTTGGGTTGATGTTTTCTTTGGGCTCGTGAACTTGCTTCCGTGACTTTTGGGAATAAGCTGTTGAGTTTTTTTTCGAGGGATTTTCCTCTTTCAATTTCATAAATTGTTTTCTCCCCTCTTCCCTCTTGGTGAGGTTTTTTTTTTCCAAACAAACCAACCCCATCAATTTTCCAAATTTTCCAAGTGCGCTGGAACGAGTGTTGCTATGTGTAAAATGACGTAAGGCTGTCAAAATATGAGCATATATCCTGTTTTGGCTGTATTGGATTTAATTCCGTGGTCGTGAGAGTATTTCTTCGATCGATTTGACGGATTGAATGTCTTTTGCGGGCACGCGTGTTCAGCGCATTACGTATGCATAACAGGTTCTGTCGACGAATAAATATACAATGGATGACGTGATGCAATTGTACACAATCCGCCTGTGGAGACTAATGCGCGTGATTAAGTTGTGTGTGATTAGGTTAATTATCGTGACGATGTGTGGCAATATTGTGTGGAATAGGAATTTAACAGCATTTGGAAATATTTTCTCTATGAAGGAATGCGCAATTGTTGTGGCATATGCATAGTTTTGTCTTTGCATAAATTACAGAGGGCGACCACCTTTGCCAAAGAAAGACACATGCGGTTTGAATGACAATTAGAGAAATCCATTATTATTTTGGATTCGCATCGCTGATTTATTTGACTGAAATCTATTTGGCGAATGTTGCATGAATAAAAACGCGTTTGAATAACTATCGTCAACTACATGATTTGCTTGTCATTTTTATTTAGTTTTTAGTTTAAATAACACCAATTGAAAACCATCGCCATCAAATTCAAATAAAAATGTTATATGCTTTAGAATGTGCTGTCAAAATGGTTGCATTCCGTCGAGTATCACAAAATGGGTGCGTTCCATTTGTCGGCTAGCGGCGTGTTATTTCATAAAAATTTCCCAAAGGACTAAGCACAAATTGAAAATTTCTTAATACAGCGCAAAAAGGGAGACAATAAACTGGCTGTCAATGCAAACCATAATGAAAAATAAACAAGACAAACAAAATAGGTGGACATTATCGACAAATTTTTAAATAAAGTACATTAGAGGTCTTCGTTATATAATTGGCTCATGATGATTTTGTTTATTTCTGTTTAAAAGAAACGTTAACACAGCAAAAGGTAATTTTTGGTTCTGGATTAAATGTGAAACAAAACATGTCCAAAGTCTTTTCCAATTTAAGCCAATTTATTTAACGAATGTGACTTAATTGACAGATCTATTTTTTAGTAAATGTTTGGAAAAATTTTAATGATGTAGTTTTTTATTGGGATTTTCAGATTTTGCTCTCAGATTTCTCAGAAAATAAAACGAGATTTTTGTTTCTTTGCATTTGTGGTGGTGTGTGTTTTAAAAGACAGCTGTTCTTAAAATGTAATTTGTGTTTATAAAAAATTATTCAATGTATGGTAATCTCAATTGCAGCGGCCAAATGTAAATCTTTCACTATTTTTCAGTCTTTAAAAACTAACACATTTTCAAGTTTGACAAATGACAAATGTTTTGCTGTTTATGTAAGTAGGTGTGAATCGCGCTTTTTTTTTTGCGGCCTATGGAACATGAAATCTGACAGTCATCCGATTTCGAGGGCAGAAAAACTGCTCTCTGAATTTAAAAAAAGCGATTTTTCCGAGGGGAAGTAATCAGGTGTATTCAAGGAACTTTTCTGTGCGTATTCATGGTGAATCACAGTGTATCACAGTGTATTCAAACGAATTCGCATGCAATCACAAGTAGAAAATCTGTAGTCAAGGACTACTCAAAAATATTGATTACTTCCCCCTCGGATTTTTCTGTCCCAATGGAAAACGACACAACTTAAATTTGGTGGAACATTACTAGTTCTTAGGTTCAAAAATAGATGGTGGTAACAAAGCTGCCCACTGTGTCTTTGACATTCCTTTCTTATTGCGATGTTTGATGGCTTAAGCAAAATTGTTGCTATATCTAATCTATCTAATATAAAATATAGTCACACATTACTTTATTGCCAGAAATACTTTTTCCAATAGCACAGTCTCCCACTTAACAAGACGGTCACACCATACCATACCAGTGCATGGTAGCACATAAAATGACGTACAAATGAATTTACCCTACTGGGGATGGGATATGACAGTACGTTTATGAAAATACCAAAAACAAGACAGCAAACCGTTAAATTTATTTTGTTCGACAATTTCTATATTTGTCCCAATTAACACCGCAGAAATTACCTCATTCCAGTGCTCAATTGGGACAGACACAGTACGATAAATCATAGAATGCACGATGAGGCTATTTTCTCTTTGTACGGGGGCGGTATACAAATGACTCGATCGTGGGTCAAGCTTAATTCAATTTGCTTTCTCAGACGCATACGCATTCTAAGCGGGGTTTTTTTTTTTTCATATTCGGACTTCCTTTCGTTACATTGTACACATCTCCATTCTGTTATGTAGGTATATAATAAGTAACTGATTATTCAGGTCATTGAAATGTGTAGAGGTTACTTTGTTATGTCTTTTTCAGTTTATTTGTTTGCTCATTCTAAAGGCAGCTAAAGAAAACTACGTGCAGGAGGATACAGTTGTCAATTTAAGTACGGACCAGACAAATAAAAAGGGTGGGGTTAAGATCAACTCATTCGATTGAATGTCTGGAATGTTTGCGAGTTTATTTGAAAATTCTTGGATGAACAACAAGTTTTGAAATAGAATCTGTTGGAAATAACGTCAGTGTCAGTTGACAGTTGAGGTTTGTATTATTGAACACCTATCGCAACAAAGTAAAAAATCAGCTTGAATGAATGCTCAATAAAATACTGTGACTTGTGTTATAAACTGGTATATGTCTTGTGTCTCGACTTGACGCTGAAAGCAGTTCTTTGACAATGCCATGAAACTGTACCCAACGCACCTCCATTTGGGACAAAATAGGCACCTAATATGAGTCGAGGAAGTGTCAAGTGTGTGTTGAAGATTTTACTTAGAACAACGTTCATTAAACCACTCCCAGCAGTTGGACAAGGAAATGTTTTCCTGATTTGTATGTGGAAATAATCGTACGCTTGTCTTGTTTTTGAGCTAAAAGTGGCTCTCCAAGGCTGATGTGCGAGAGTGCGGGTTCGAGGAAATTAACCACCCATACCCAACAGCCCAGACCTAGCCTCCAGTGGATACTTTTTATTCCCAAATTTAAAAAAAAAAAGGCGATTTGCTGACGATAATGAGCTCAAGTCCGCTGTAAATGAGCATTTTTCGGGCCAAGAAGAAAATTTCTTTTTTTTTAAGGGAATAGAAAAACTTATTTCGCTATCAAACAAATGCCTATAAAATAAGTGAATTTATTTTCCACTCAATGTGAAGATATTGCCCGTGAAGTTATTTCCCTGCACCATGGGAGACTATTTTTTTCAAGCTTTTCTTTTATTCTAACATACCCATACCGATAATACATTGAACCCCCCTCGTAGCATATTCTTCTACTTGAAATAATGTCCCATCTTTTAAAAATAAATTAAGGACTAATAGCTTAATTTAATTGGGAGCGACATAATTCCGCAATCCAATTTTGAACTTATGTCCCACCCAAGTCGGGCATAAGCCGTGAATTTTCTCTGACTGTTTTCGAACCTTCACTTTCTCTAACATTCCCTGATGACTTTCCAGTCGAGTGGCAACCGTGTACATCACTCTGTCAATATCCTTAGTCCGCACGACTATCTTCTTCGCTGCATACACATACACACCCAGCTTGTGTGTACACAAACAATCAGTGTTATATATCGCACTTTCCGACTGTATCTACAAGTATTTTTAGATAAAAATATTATTTCTTGTTAGTTTAACCCAAACAACTCCATTATCTTTTTGAAAAATAAATATATAGACACTTGGCGATACCTCCGTTCACTTTCCTCGGATTAATTAGCAGCAAGAGAGTTATAATATTTCGTATGATAAATTAAACTACCTACAATTATAATTAGTACTACGCCCAAATAAAATAATGACTTAATAACTAATGATTGAATATCTTCGCACAACCGTGCGACCTTTATTAAACGAACAAGAAATATGGTTCAGCGGGGAACAACGCCCTAGGCAAACATCATACGGATGGCATGGGGGGGTCAAAAGGGGTGGCTATCTAGTTACACGGTGTAGTGCTACCGACCGCACTGAAACTTGTTATCACAGTCCAACTGACACACATCATTGTTTGCTTATGTCACATGCCCATTTGATGAATCAATTCATAGATACAGATATATATCTATAGCTATGCGGTTGATAATATTTTGTGTGAAATCTCTGCTACAATGGCGGGGCTTATTTGCATTGGATCACTCTTCGAGCCGAATTGATTTGACCTCGCGTCCAAATCATACCAACGACCGACGGGAATTATATAAACGGAGGCGAGAATAAAACGAGTGCACTGGTTTTTTTTTTTTTTTTTGTATGATCTACTTTTATGAGCATACAATTGAGTTAGACGAACAAAACATATCTGAGATTTAATTGATTACATATACTCGTTGGGTAGTGCGCAGTCCAAAGATTGTAACATAAAATGCGGGATCTTTGGCCCCGAGGAAAGTGCGGTTAAGTAGTATTAAAAGCGAATGATTGGTTGCATTGTGTTCATAAGGTGAGGTTATGAGTGTTGTGGGAAATCAGCCTCCGGACTGGTGTTGGGAATTTGTTGTAGCTGGCGCCGATGCGTAACAAAAAAACGAAAGTTTTTTAGACTCTATTGAAGCTTATGTTTTGTGATGTAACTATGTGGATGGCCAAGCTAGGTGTAACAGCCACTGGCCGAAAGTTCAACATAAAGTTCGTACATACTTCGAATGCTTTCCGCCATTAAATTTAAGTTTCCATGCCGTTGCGCCACTCATCTGAGGAATGAAAAAGTCAACAATCATGGCTGTAGGGGGGTCTTATTTAACTGCCATTAAGGTCGACACCGTCTTCGAATAAATAGGTGCCGTGAAATAAGGCCAAGTGAAATAAGGCCAAATTTCACGGCACCATTGCCCAATGACACCGCAGCTGATGCTTATAAACTATGACTTCGTGGATGCAACAGCGTTTGAACAGCGTATTCTTTGTTTTGTCTGCACAAACTTTAACGTAGCCGTTTAAAGCAAACATGACTTGGGCGGACGATTGTGTCGAACCGTAAACCAGACTAGGCGCAGAGCAAGTTCGACAAACTGAACTGATTGCCGAAACTGATTAGCACGCGTTTTTCTTATGTAAGTTCGTATATACATGTTGAAAATGGCAAATGCAAACTAAAAAAAAATCTACTTATCTTAAGTCGACTAGATTGGTCCGGGCTAGATGTAAACTGAACGCAATAAACGTCACTACGTCAGCCACATTTGCGAACTGTCAACTTAGTACTCAGTCACGTATTTCTTGACTAGATTTGTCGGCTACCAATCCAAAAACGTCAACTGAAACGGCTGTTCATGTAGCCGATCTGAACTAATCAAAACTGACATACATCAAATGCGACAGCTGTCAGACTTACTAAACTAGATATTTCAAAGTCTCCGATCAAAACTGAGATGCATCAACTCAAACAGCTGTCAGGCTTACCAAACAAGATACTTGAACGTGCCCATGCTGGAGCACAAATCATCTGTCAGATGTCAAATTCACCAGTCACTAGAAACAGTGCTGCCAAATTGACCATCAAACCATTAAAAATCATTTCATTGCACATATATAATAGAAGTTAAAGACCTTCACACCAAATAAAGGGTTTTTCATTAAGATGAAAACCACACCAAACAGTGATTTTTTGCGGATGAAGTGCTGTTTCATGAGGCACATATATTATGAGGGATCTCACCTGTCCAGTAACGTCTATTTTGCTTATTAATGAAGCCGTTTCATCAAAAATGAGCTTCATCGCTAAAAATTGTCAAAGTTGTTAAAGTTGCGACAACCGACTCGGAATTTCGTTAGTAGATTTTAATTATTTGTAAACTTTGTTCCTTCATGATGAAAAATTTTGATTTTACTGAATATTTTGACATTGACAGTTCGGTAGTCGGTTTAAGGGTGTGTTCACACTGAAAGTTTAAAGTTGCCAAATCGCTAATGAAAGACCCTTTATTTGGTGGGTCACAATGGGCAAATTTATATGGAAAATTTCGCCATTGTGAGAGAAAAATTTACCCTGGACAATAAATGTGATTATACGTAGAGCGCCTTGATTAGAGACCCTACAATTACTCTTCCAAATGACATGAGCGATTAAGAGATTAAGCAAAGAATCAGTACTGCCAATCGAGTTTTTTTTTGGGACTAAGAATCAGTACTGCCAATCAGGGTTTTTTGGGACTAAGAATCAGTACTGCCAATCGGCGTTTCTTCGGACAAAGAATCAGTACTGCCAATCGGCGTTTCTTCGGACAAAGAATCAGTACTGCCAATCGGCGTTTCTTCGAACTAAGAAGACTTCCAAAAAGTAAAGAGCTCTCGCATAGGACTAATGAGGTATTGTAAAGATCCCAATCATCTAGGTTCTGTTGTATGTGGCAGAAGCAAGGAACGTTTTAGCATAAAGATTATTCAGCTGTTTTTCGATGATGGCGTGTGGTCCACTTGGTAAAAAATACAGCACATGGGAAGTACCAGCAGTCCATATGAGGTTCATTCCAATGCGCGCTGCACTATTTCCACTTTTGTTGTTCCAGTCCACTGTCAAGCTAACAGAACAATTTTAATGTCGCCTAAATATCGACTCAAACATGTTTCAAACGACCTTTTTTTTATTGATGGCAAACAGTTTGTTCATGTGTACATGAAGGGAAATCATCATTAAGACACACATCTCTGTTGTTTACATAAATCTACAGACAAAAGTCGTACATCATGAGACAGGAGAAAAAAACTTACACTAACCCTCGCTCTTTTTGTTTTCACAGAATTACATCACCGACACGAAGGCTGATAAAATATTCAATTAACACCGTGAACCGACAACGTCGTCGCTCGTCGCCGAAGTGTGCCATCATCTCGAGTGTCAGAAGTAGGATGTCGTAAATTAGTGTACACTTCAATGATAAGGCCTAAGTAAATCCCAATGGAATGAAGGAATGTGCGACAAGTGTGCACATAGTTGGCAAGAGAATTCTGCGTTGCATAACATGTATCTCGAATGCTTACAATCTACAATATCATTCCGCTCTTCTGTTCTTTAATTTGTATTCAAAGCGTGTTCTTAACAACTTGTTTACCCAGCTTCAGTATAAAAGCCCGTTGTCCAAAAGACGACACGGCGGCTAAGCGTCTGGCCGGACTGGTTGTGAATTTAAAATGCGCCACGAGAATTATTATCATTTTGTTTCCTTTGTTGAAACTGAGTCGAATCGAGTTGCGCGCCAACGCACTTGGCTGGGAAGAGGAAGTCATCAGTTGGGAACGACTTTATCGTTGTTAATTGAGCCCGTTCCAGGAAGTTGTACATCTCACGCGACTGCTAATGTACTAAAAGAACTTGGCCTATTCGGAAGCATAGAATTCCAAAAATGTGTTAGCTCAACCTTGACAGCGAGTTGCTCAATGTTGAGCAAAACAAATCGACAAACATATAATTTCGGTTTCACTTTTCTTATAGACGACAGACTTCCGCAAACAGCGCGTTCAGACGGTTTATTTAAATATAAGGCACATCTTTGGGCAGGTATTAGCCAAGCGTGTTTTTTTTTTTTTGCGAGAAATTACTTTATTTTGAAAAAGCAAGCAGTAAAACGCCCATACAAACACTGCAGGGAGAGCTCGCACACTCATTTATTATGAATTTCTATTCTTAGCTGAACTTGTTATCTTTTCTGTTTGTTTTTTGTTTGTTTCGTTTCATTTTGTTAGATAATTCGGAGGTGCAATTAATTAATTAATTAATTATGGTGGACAGAAGAGAACGTTATGGATGGAATGTATCCGAAATTACGTAATGCTCGGACGCATAGTGATGTGGAAACCGAATTTTCTTGTGAAGTTGGATGCAATTAATTTCAATATTAGCGGGGCGTCTATTGCTACTGTCCCCGTCCCCTTTTCGAATTAAGATTTCTGAAATGAAACCTATCTATGAAAAGAAACTACAGGGAACCCCCTCTGCAATTCAAAAAGTCTGCTCAATGCTTACACAACAGTCGTCTATACATTTCAATCGGTTTGGGAGCTTTTTTTAAAACCTACATACAATCGTTTCCAGTAGAATAGACAAAGTTTGAAAGAAATTTGCATTCCCAAAGCTGTTTCACACGTTTTTTGAAGAAAAACTTTTTAAGGCTCTTTGGGTAGAAATCGCAAAATCCGATGACACAGAAATATGACAGACGACAGCGGGTAGGGAACAAAACGATAGGGCGTATGTGGCTCTAAATCGAACGAAATGAGCAGCTAGAGCGATTGGTCAGTTCACAATGCAGGCGCGGGATATCGGAGCTCCATTTCTTGGCCGTAGCATGTAGATTGTAGACTGTCCCTATGGAATATGAGCAGTGCAGTATTTGTTATTTCTGGAGCTTATAAAGTGTGCGGAAGTTTTTGAGGTTACAACGAAGTGAGTTTGGAAGCGTAAATTATGCCCAAATTGAATTCTCAGTCGTGAGACGTGTTTTATTTACGTCTATCGCCTAGCTTTCAGAGCTATCAATATTTTAATTTGTTGTAAATCACCAGATTTTAAATAAACAAAACTGTTGTTAAAACACCATCTAACAAGATCTCATTTACAGATTTTGCTGTAGCCGAAACATGCAAGCAAAGGTAGGTAAAGCTATACTGACAGTAACGGTCGCACTTTTTAAAGAAGTTAAAGCTGGCTTGGTATAAAGCATGTACATGCTCATTTCCAGGATTGGTCAGACGAATGCCAGCCTGATAAATGGAGTCTCAGCATCGCTTTCGACTAAATTTTCGAGTTATGATGATTTGGAAAATCAAAACCTGCATAAATCGGGAGTTAGCTGTGAAAACCAGTCTTGCCCCAATTTTAAGAACAAGCCTCAAAAAGCCTTTATAAAATTAATAGCTCTTTGTTTTTTTAATATGGAACTAAAAGTGACGGAAAAGGTTTATGTGGACTTTCGAAAATGGAAGCTAGATGGCGATTTGCTTTGAAAACTTAAACTGCATACGAAATAACATAGATTTAGATATGCTTCTGTAATATTGTGGACTATATCAGACCAAGAGGTAGCAATCATAAAACTAACAAGTGTAGAACGTCTTGCATGCTTTGTCTCTTTGGAGTCATGCTAACCTGCTCCATAGCAGCCATAGAAGCCATTCAAATACTAGCACCCCTCTACATACATAAATTTGGCATAACAAATGAGTGGTGAACACCCAGAACTAATGACTTTGTCCTCCGAAATTCCTAAAATTACTAAAGACTATGATTTAATAAACGTGTTTCTTTATAGAGATCTTTAACAGAGAAGTCAGCAGTATGCTTCTAAAATGGAATCAGATCAGCCCGTTTTCTTAAACCGAATCATGGCGTCATGGACGATACATTGATGCTTTTTCACGAACGTTTATGTACGACAACTACGTACATACAATTTTTCAATATTTTTCAGTTTGAAAATTACTATTGCTTAAATATTTAGCTAATAACTGAGCATTAGATATTGTTCGGGATATAAGAATTACTTAGTTTTTAAAGTTTTCTCCAAATCCAAAATGGGGTTTTCGAAGTATGAGCAGTTCTAGCGTTTTCGGCGATTGGGACGCAATAACTTTAAAAACATCAATTTTACTCTACCTATACATTTTAGTCAAAATCAATGGTACAGTTTTTAGGTAAACTAAGGAAAACAACATTTTTAAAAAATATTTTCTTTTTTCAAAAATCCATTGTACGACAATGTAGAGAAAAACTGAGTTTGCTATTTAGTTAGAAATGACCATAACTTTAGAAATGAATTTTTCTTATAATTGTATGGGCCGTTTTCGAGATATATATGCCAAATTTCGAAATTAACGTTATTCGAATTTTTAGCCAAAAACTTTATATGGTCACTTATCAATTTTGGTTGAAATCGTTAAAGACGTTTTTGAACAAATCAAAGTGGTATGAACAATTTATTAATATTGAGGATACATTGCGAAAAAAAAACCTCAACTGTAGGCCCCGAAACTCCAAATCCGAAGTTTGAACGAAAATCGTTTAGGATGTAGCGCTCGGGAGCATACGGACAGAATTTCGAGACCCACTTTTTTGAGTTCCTCTAACATCGTAATGTCAGATTTGATTACAATCCCGAGTTGGAAATTTTCTACAAATACAATGGACCTTAGCAATAAACATTTTTAGTCTCGACTTTAAATTTACGGAAGCTCACAATTGAGAAATTTGTATGGTAAATATAGCCGCTGTAAACTACTTAAATTTAGAGTCGAAACTAAAAATGTGTAGGCCCAATATTTTTGTCTAATCGAAAAAGTTAAAAAGTAAAATAAACAACGCGCGCTTAGATGTTTACACATCAAAAAGTGACAGCCAAGAAATGATATTCCGATTTTTGGGAAAGTTCTTAGGAAGGGTTTATTTTAAGCAATTGCAATTAACACTACCCTCTTCTTACGATTAATCAGGAGCAAGCACTAAAGGTACGCTCAGGCAGTTCTTGTTTACAGGAAATGTTGCTAACCCAATTTTGGGTCCCAAAAGTTGGTGTGCTCTGCTCAAAACAAAGAAAACATTTTATTTGCACAGTACTGGGACAACATCCATGGTAATGTGGACGTCAAAAAAAACATCATCTGAATTTATTTGTAGTAAATAGAAATGCCAACCGGAATATTAATTTATTTTTGAGATTTCAACAAAAGAGACTGAGTCAAATTTCCGGGCTCCGGGCAGAGTAAACAAAACCCAAAATATTAAGTCCTGCAGCAAATGACAACAAAGCAAACGCCAGCAATTTTTACAGCGTATAATCTATCAAAAGTATGCGCGTTTATATAATGGAATTTCTCCATTACAACCGAGGCGTCGGATAGAAGCCAACATCTCATTCAACGCATTGAAATATTTTAAACTCACAAAACCACTAAAGAAAAATAAACATCTCGACGATGATTGCGATCTGCGATATAAAATTAGCTTTCCAATCAATATGTTTACATTTACCCGACCAGATATAGAAGGCTCCGTTCCGAAGAGGATCCCAACCAATCCGAGACGGCATATCCAGGTACCTATTATTTTTTTTATTTTTTTTTTTTTTGTAAACACAAACATCTAATGCACAAACGAAACGTGTTGAATACCTATGATTATGTTCTCGTGCACAGTATGTACTCGTATTTGTTTCTCCGTTTTGTGGCGTTTTGTGCCGCTGCCTGCCGTCGTCGACCTTTAAATCTTTTTTAGCACAATTCATTTGAGTGTAGAAAATGGACTTTCTAGGTTAACCCACTGGTGCAGCAGCGCACCACAGTCGACGTAAGTGTGGCTAGTTTATCGAAAAATGAACGAGAGAAACTTTAAAAAAAAATAAAAATTGCAAGGTAGCAACTTGGTAGGTTGAATCTGAATCTGAATTCGATTGCTGTTCTCTGTGATTTTCTAACACAAAATCTCAGGCGCGTCTATTTTTAAATGCGGCAGGAATTCACCCAAGAAGTACAGTATTTGATTTGCAAATGGTGAATATATAAGATCTCCGATTCGATGGAAATGGAGCTATGAGTTCTCCACTTCAGAATGCGCGCACTTGCGGTGATGATGATGGTGACCGTGATCGAAAGAACAATCAGCCCATGGCCGTTTGTCGAGTGATTTCGAAGTTCGTTTACCTTTTAGATTCTTTTTTTGGTATCCATATCCACTATACCATGTACACATGTTTTTTCATCTGTTTCTTTTTTTATTCTTCTTCTTTTTTTATGTGATGCTTATAAAGCTGTTGTCTGTAGAATTGATTGATCTGTTTTGTTGAGCTTCGTGTTTGGTTTTCTTTGTCGTGTTTAATTTGTAGCTTTAATGGATCGCGCAATACAGATTACAAAAAGCCACTATGACGCAACGTAGTTTGGAGATTCTTCGGCGAAAAAGAAATTACGATACGAACTTAATTGAATAGCCGCAGGTGGGAAGAGGCAGATGGGCGAGAGTACGTAACCTTTATTGTTCGAACTTTGAAGACCTGTGGTGATTTTTCATAACCGACATGTGAAAGTGGCTGTCATCGTTATGAAATGAGAGGCGTAGGCAATTATTCAAAGAATACGTAGGTCGGCCGCTACTTTTTATCATAAGAAGCTGAAAATCATGTCCGACGGTTGGGGCAGAGATGTGCAGTGTCTGGGCCATATTTCAACTGGCTCTGAATTGGTACCAATCACTTGAGCTACAGATGAGCGAAAACAAGCAACTTGAAAGAGGTGTAGTGCTTCAATCGTGGCTTCTGTGATGAGGACAACAAATATGCTGTTACACATTTTGAGGGATTATAGTATTGTGCCGGACGTACACTGCACAACAGAGTTCAGTTGTTTATACAGCTCCTAAGTGTGCTTTCACACCGGATGGAAGAAAACGCCTTAGGCAAACAAATCTGTTTTTTCTGTGTGTTTTTGGAGTTTAAGTACCCACATTTTAATACGCGCGCCCACTGAATAAGGCAAAACAAAACGAGATAAACAGTTTTTTTTTGTCTAAGGCGTTTTGTTCCATCCGGTGTGGAAGTACAATTACTGTATAGCACTAAAAATTTATTTATAAACTCGAAAACTACACAAACTAGCGTTCAACGACAAATTTCGACAAAAACTCGAACATCAACGCACTGTTGCTCAATGCATTTCATATCATTGCTGAACTGCACATCGTAACTCGATGGTCAAGTTGTGTGATTTCGAGGTCGAACCGTGAACGAGTATACTTGACCATTTTGGTATTTCAGGTGTGAGACGACTCGGAATCAATTCCAGTTGGTCAACTGTGTTTTCGACATAATTTCGAGACAAAGTTGATGCACAGGTTGCTATCTTGTAAACTTGACCAAATATACTGAGTTGAGCAATGCGTTGAACGTACTCGGCAGTAGTCGATCGTTGTAAAACAACTTCGAGTGTGGCGTCATATAGCAGCAGCAACCAGGTTATAGTCGCAGATCAGTAGTGACAGATATAGTACAACCTCACCAATTCTGCGCCGGAACGTAAATATCATCCATACTAAAGCACATTTTACGTCAAAGAAGACCTACAACGACGCGTTTTCAAATCGTTGATCAACTCAATGCCCAATTGTGTCTGATGAGCAACCGGAGCTGGTACACTAAGCCAACACTTGTCGAGCAATATTTTGTAAACGTAGGTTGAACTGAGTTGAATAAGTTGAATTTTCAAGTAAGCCCTTGAGCACGTAGTGTGCGACAGGCATTAGTCAGTTACTGCCCGTTTTAAAGACAATATTCAGGAGTTGTCTAGCACTGTCGCACATATCATCCCCCTCCGGCGAATGTGTGCAACAAATTTGTATCCAACAAATTTGTATCCAACAAATCGGTAAAGGTGGCTTATCGTCGTTTTCAGTCTTACAAGTCTAAGGGTCTGTGGTTAAGGCCAGTCGGCACTTTAAGCCTCGCTCAAGCCCTTAACCACCTCTAGGGTAGTTCGACAAGTCACGAAATCTAAAAAAATATTGTCAGAGCAAAGTTCTTACTTACTTAGTTAAGGTGGCGCTAGAGTCCGGGGTGGACCTGGGCCTAAACCAACAAGCGTCTCTAGCCAGCTGTCTTCAGTTTCGCACGATAAGAAACTTAAGCAAAGTTCTAAAACAGGCTTACAACTTTTTGCGGCTTTCGAAGTACAACATCGGGGCAGAGTTAAGAATTTCTAAAGCTTCAAATGAACTACATGCGTCAGGGATGCAAAAAGCTTATCAGTGTTTTAAGTCGGTTAAAAAGAAGCAACAAATTGATTTAAAAAACCGGGCACTGCTTAATTAACTATAATCTTCACAAACTCGACAGAGATTCCACTAATATGTCAAGAATTCGCTAGGAAGACCATAGAAACAGCGGGCTTCACCCTCTCAAGGGCCGGCAAGTTGCCAAAGAAGACTAAAATACTTCAACAGAGGCTCCTTAAAACCCCAAGGCTTTGAAAATGTACCAACAAGACGTTGATTCAACACATGACCCAATGGATCGATCAAGTCAATGTGCTTCCTAGAACAGTACAGAAACTTACGGTAGGTACTGCGCCAATATATAGCCACTATGCCCGAAATGTAAGTTCGTTCGTTAACGAGACCAAGAACCATTAGAAACGACATGGAGACAGCATAACGACTGATAATCAAAGGTGCAGGCAAATAAAGGCTAATCAGAGGCATCCCTTCATCTTTCAGAAAGCTAAGCGTGGATCAAGAAGTCTTCATTAAGTTATTAGACCCCTCTTTCAACGAAACCTTGTCGAGTCGTGCATATAAAACATCCTGCAAACTGTAAAATAACGTGAAAATTAAAACGCCCTTGCCTAGACAAACCACCCAGTCATCAACTCTCTTCCTTTTTGTTTATTTCCTCGGGTTATATTGGACTGAACTCTACACACTAGTCTCATCTAAACCACAATCTAACATGTCCCAGATTCGCTCAAGCCATTCAGCTAGCCCCTTCAAGTGGAAAATTTTTAGATTTGCTTAGCAAGAAGCGAACCACAATCAAAGCGGAAAAAAAAACCAGCAAAACAAAACAGGCCATACACACATGAGCTGAATAAAATTCATCTCCGTTCTATATTTATGTTTTTTAAAATTCCATATAGTTCATGCATATATACTCAAAGAAAGTTCTTTCTATCTCTCCCCCTCACTGACACAGATAAATTGTTATTGGCATTTTTTTTTTTTTGCCGGCTATTTGCGTGTGGTTTATCGAGGAGACGAGGGGAGCGTACAGGCGAGCATGTAATAAACTTTGTTTTGGGGTCATCCGTCCAGAGGAATTCGCTAGAAAATTACTTAGAAACGACGATTGCAATTCATTCATTCTGACTTTCGTCATTAAAACCGCAGTGGTTCTCGATAGTAACACTCATAAAAAAAATACATTCCAGAGGAGAATAGAGTTAAACGGAAACGGGTGACGACTGGAGGAGTGAGTGGACGCAGTCGAAGACGTTTTTTATCGGCCTTAAGAGGCTGTATATGAATACAGAGACGGACATTGTATCATTTGTAATCATCAACACAGCTATAGTGACAGCCAGCAGGAGGATAGGGTGGAGGAGGAGTCAGTAATGAAATTGCATGGCAATAAAATGTGTTCATTAACTGTAATGCGACGATGGGATGGATATATGTACGTACGAGGAGTACAACACAAAAAAAAACTGTCTGAAGAGCGCTTTTGTATGATTGACGGGAATTGAAGTATGTAAAGAATGCAAGACGCACTCTGTGGAGACTAACTGTCTAGCTGAGCGCAAAAGGGATGGCATGCCAATTAATACAGGCATGTACATTGTACACTTATACACTTATCGGTAGAAGTATTTTAACAAAACTACGTTTAATTTTATGAATTCAAGGAAGAAATGAACAAAAATTAGTACACAGTTTGCTTAATTAATTTACAGGTGCACATGTCCCATTTTTTATTTTTAAATGGATTAATTTAAATTTATTAAAATTAATAGAATTAAATTTGTATTATTTTGACAAATGAGTTTTACTTAAGAAAAACTATATGTAGAAATTAAAGAAGGGACAAAATAAAATTATTTCACACGTGTGTGGCCGGGCATGGTCTTGATGAAACAGCACTTTTTTCTTTGACAAATGCGAGAGTTTTTGTTTCAATTCAGTATCAAATCTATCCAAAAGCTCTGAATAATAGACGCCTGTGATCGTTTTACCCTTTTCAAGGTAATCGGTAAGCGGATAGCTTTCTCAAGTCCAAATATTCATGTAAAATATGATAAACCCGCTTATTTGAAATGCCTGATGCATCAACCATCTTACGAATTTTAATTCTCCGATCGTGCAATATCATTCCATGGATTTTATCGACGATTTCTGGCGTGACGACCTCTTTGGGGCATCCTGAACGTTCGGCGTCATTTGTGCTGGTACGACGGAACTCAGTAAACCGCTTTTTAACCATTGAAATTGATTATGCAGATACCCTAGTATTTAATTTATCTAGCCTTTCCTTGGTTTCGGTGATGGTTTTTTTACGTAAAAAATAATGCTTAATCCGCACACGAAATTCACTTTTTTCCATTTTCATTAAAATTGTAGAGGTTTATTGCTTTAAAAAGCTCTCAGACACAAAGTATATGACGCCGGTTACTCAAAATTTCCACGGAAGTCTAATAAGAGGTGACAGCTGACGATAGTAAAATAAAAATTTACAGTTACTGAGCAAAAAATTAAAAAAGTCATTGACTTATCAAACTTCCCTCGTATTTATAAGCCGCTTGTCAATATCAACTTCTATCATTTCATACCAAATGGCTTAACATTGGCCATCCTCATCATATTCAGCGTTTCAAACCTTTTTAAATTATCGGCTTTGGTCTGCATATATAACAGGGAAGACTTAAAAACTTGCTTTCGTTTCGAGAACTCTTTGCGCGGTACTAATAATCATTTTCATTGTCTATCGCCCCATATCTATACTACCTATGCTGTCCAAATTATTCGAAAAGATGTTGATTAAACGCCTGAATAAAATAATCGAAGAAAAATCGCTAATCCCAAACCATCAATTTAGTTTTAGAAATGAAATGAACACTCCACGATCGATCAGGTACATAGAAACAGATAAAATCGAAAAATCATTTGAAGAAAAAAAGATATGCTCTACTATATTTCTCGATACAGCACAAGCTTTCGACAAAGTATGGCACAAAGGACTGATCTATAAATTGCAAAAGCTTCTGCCAAAACAATTTTCAGAAATTTTAGAGTCCTATATATTAGAGAGATTCTTTAGAATTAAACAAGGAAATGACTACTCCACATTAAGAGAAATAAAAGCTGGTGTACCACAAGGAAGTGTGTTAGGTCCTGTATTATATCTCTTATTTACTAGCGACTTGCCGAACAGTGATTAAACAACTGTGGCAACATTTGCAGATGATACTGCTGTGCTTGCTGTGGGATAAACTGTCGAAGTAGCGACAAAAAACCTACAGAAGGCAGTGATCAATAGGTATATCAAAATGGACCAAAAAATGGCAAATTAAACTAAATGACCTAAAGTCGGTCCATATAAATTTTACTAATAGAAATGTTCAGCACACACCGGTATTCATAAATGATACACAAGTTGACTACGCAAATACAGCCAAGTACCTAGGCATGACACTGGACGCAAAACTGCGCAAACATGTGCTTTCCAACATGTAAAGAAAAAAAGAGAAGAACTAAATATGCACTACTTTATAAGCAAATTCTAAAACCAGTATGGACCTACGCGGGCTCCAGCTGTGGGCATGCACATGCAAAACAAATTTACAGAAAATTCAAACATTTCAAAACAAAGTTCTACGGAATATAGTAAATACACCATGGTACATAAGAAACGCTGATCTGCATAGAAATCTAACAACAGAAATGATTGAAGCTGAAGTTAAAAAAGTAGCTAATAGACATAAACGTAGGCTTCTCAATCACGTCAGCTCAGAAATGAAGGAACTATTAAATACTAGCAATATGACTAGGAGGTTAAGAAGAATAAAACCTTTTGAACTAGCTACATAGCTTGAAAAATAAAACAAAAACAGTATTTAATCCTCTATGGACAAATACTTAGAGTATGAATATTAAAATATGAAAGACAAATTGCTGATTGGTTTAACTACTAGCTGCAATAATTGGAAAGCTGGCTAGTCCCCGCCCAGCGACAATGAAATACCAAGAAGGTTGTATCGCAGGAAAAATGGGAAGACGTCAGAAGGGGTTAGTGGGTAGAAATCACCACACTGTTACTGAGTACGGGCTCGGTTTCGTCTTTGGAAGATTACCACCTCCCAACGTAAAAAAAAAAAAAATTGTCCAGGCTACATTTTTTAAACTCACAATGGCAAAATTTTCTATACAAAATTGCATATTGTGACCTAGAAAATATTTAGTGTGAAGGTTAAAAATGATAAGTAGGTACTGACATTTATGTTCAACATTATTAGACAAATTATTGTATTTTTAATTTTATAACCATTTTAAGCCATTTTAAAAAAAGGACTTCTTATGAAGGAAAGACTTTGGTTGGGGTCACTTTGCTCAGTAGGTTTTTGATCTAGCAAATTTGCCAATTTTGAAGTTGAGCAGAAAACCGATTTGACCCAATTACCTACCCACGAAAGTACACTGTGTTTGGAGTGGTTTTCAACTTGTTGGCATCATATTCATGGGCTTTTCAAAAATAAGGCCGGAGCATGTGTGTCAACCAATAAAGTTACAACGATCCGTGATTATTTCTACGAAAATATTCACGATATCTCGATTGGGAAGATGTGTGATTTTAGCAAAAGCCCCCTGGTGTAATGCTCTCCACCAAACCATTGATTTACCGCATAGTTTCATAGACAACAAAGTCAATGGACAAGTATACATCTTGGTACAGCTCATAGAGTTCGCGGTTGTATCTTCTCCTCCATTTGCCCTCCTCGCACACAGGACCAAAAATATTTTCTTTCGAAGGAACCCAGTATTAGCTCTCCCTTCCTGATTATCGTCCAGCACTCGGCGCCGTAAAGCAGAACTGGCAGGATAAGGGTTTTGTAAAGCATACATTTCGTCCTTCGAGTTATGAGTTTTGAACCCAATTGTTTTGCCAAGGATGCCGTTCGTGGAGTTCATGTTTACTCCGAGGAAGATGAACTCCTTAACTACCTCGAAATTGTTGCTATCAAAAGTGACGTTTTGTCTTAGGCGGTGGACAGATGTTTGTTTGTTTGTTGATAGCTTGTACTTAGTCTTGTCCTCATTTACTTCAAGACCAAAAGATTTCGCCTGTTCTTCAATCGCTGCGAAAGGTCACGGAACGATGTGACCGACCGATGATGGATCGTTAAGATGAGCGTCGTTTAAAGCAGCCGAGCCGATCGACTCAAATCACAATGTCCTCTAAGCCATTCAAACAGAATTCCTAGACAAAAAGTTTCAAGCTCTTAAGGAACACCTTAAGAGAGTAAGTCCAAGTCGAAAGGGTTTTTCTTTTACATTTATAAACAAAGCAAAAAAAAAGAAAAAACAACTAGCAACGGCACACTATTCCATTACATCATTTTCCCACCTCCTCGACAGGCGACATCAGCGCCGATAACCCAATTGCTACGACAGGTCGGTCAAAGACCCAACCACACTCGCCGCCGTCCCAAGAATACACAAGTCTGTCGCATACTCGTTGATTGTTTTCCAATATTGTTCACGAGCAGAATAACAAACAGTAATGCATATCTCATTGTTGGCAAGAGCAAGTGCAGTCATCTCGGTTTATGCACTCTCAATTGTTGCCAAATGGTGGAAAATTCAAATTGACTCGAAAGTGTTGTTACAAAATTACAAGTTTAAAACATTTAATTCAGCAAGACGACCAGGGACCGGCAGTAAACCGGTACAGTAAATACATTTTGCAAAGCAAACGAATCACTTGGTCGGAAATATGTATACACCCGTCGGTTGCGTCTGATGCCAGAAAACGGAACCGCTATTTCATTTATATACTCGTATGTCGTATCTGCAATTCCAATGAGCAAAAGGAAGTTTTCAATTAGTCAATAATCGAGTACATGCGTTCGGTGTACACCGTTTTGTTTTCTCGATTATTTTCATTTTTATTTTCACTGAATGCGGTACGTTCGAAATGATGTCATGGTGGAAAGAGAAAGACTGGTAAAATTCAGCACACGAGAGTCACTCTCTCGCCCGGAAAGGAAACTCCACTCCGATTCAGGTCGAACACGGCTGTTGCATATTAGTTCCGGCTTGAATATTTAAATCTGTTCTTCTTCTTTTTTTTTCTATTTTAATTTGACGTGACAGAGGAGACAGCAAGAAATAATAAACATTTACAAAAACAGAAAAAAAACTTTCTCTTTCTTTATTCTTTTGTGCGAGTGTGGCAGATGGGGTGTTGGGGCTGCCTGCTGGTCTCTTTCTATTTCTATTCTAAATCGAAAGCACTTTCCTACTGTGTCGCAGCATTTTGTTTCCCGTTTTTCTTTTGTCTAAAAATACGAAAATGGGAAATAATGAGTCAACCAAACCAATGAAACAGAAACAGACACAGAGACCAAGAGATAGACACCAAACAACAAGTCGTAAAGATTACACTGTTTTTCTGCTGTTGAATCAAAGCCAACTGAGCCAAGTTTAAATTGCCAGCAAAGGCATTCTCTGTTGATTTATCGATAGGAGTTGGTTCAACCGACCAGGTCCCCCACCTTCAAGTGCAGGGAGCGTATCACTTCTTTTAATTTTTTTCTTTTGGGCAATTTTATTAAATATACCCAAAAAGCTGAATGAATGACGTCAGCCTTAAATTATGATGATGAAATTTCGTAGAAATATTTATTTTAGAAAATAAAATCTACATATATCGATTTAACTGTGACTTTCTTTAGACAGAGAGATGCACACAGCACACACGCGCCTACAAAATTTCCGGCCAAATGCATTCCTCCATCTCTTATGGTGTAGTGATTAATGCGAAGGTGAGATGTTGAGGAGTTTTAAAATAGCACTGGGGAGCTTTGTGGGTTTCTCTTTTTTTTTCTCGAGAGCCTAGGGAATTTATAATTAAGTTAGGAGACGTTTATTTATAATTAGGATCACGTTATGGTGCGGAAGGAAATTTAGGGGCTGTTGCACTGCGCACTGGAGAAAGCCTCACAGTGTAGCTTGGGTAATATGAGTCAAATAGCAACAGCAACTTTAAACTCTGGGGATTGTGGTAGGAAATGATTGGAAGTCCGAAAATGTACGTGGACTGCAAATGAAGGCTGTAATGCGTGTGTCGCTGACTATGCTTTCTGTCGAAGGAAATAAATTTTGTGCGTTTATTTCGAATTGTATTTGGAACCTGGGGTCAGATGCTGTAAGGAGAAAACTTTGAAAAGTTACGCAAGTTTGTTCACTTAGACAGTTTCGCATTACAGAATGCCGACCCTGGTTTCTGGCAAAAAAAAGCGTCAATTTGAGAGCGAGTCCGTAAGCGCCGGACTTGTGCAAAAAGTGTTAGACAGCCTTTTATTTGTTGTTCCTTTCCGTCAGCAGTGGTTGCAAAGGGTTTAAAACCGCATTGTCGAGTCTTTTCACAGATGAATGAACGCGACATAAACATCATGGTACGAACTAAATGAGCGTAAATTGTTCCGAAAGGTAAATAGAAAGGTTTTAAATCAAGAAGACCTGGACAACGACACAAAGTTGGAATAGAGAATATGAAAAAAGACGTTGCGGTCAAATCTTTTGTCCGTCCGACCAAAATAAAATAAGGAAAGCAATACCTTAGCTTCAACAGATCAAACAAGCTATCAGCTGACCTGTTTAAAGAATGGTGGAAGACGTTTTGAAGAGGGAAACCTTACACACTAAGCTCTGAAGAATGCAGTCTTATATCCTAAAACTCACTACACAGACATCAGTCTTCCTAGCTAAAAAAAATCAGTCCGCCGTTCTGTGTAAAACTTTTTACCAACTTGTCAACGAACTTATATTTGGCTCAATCAGTGCATAAAGCTCGGTAGGTCCACAAACGACCAAAAATTCATATAGTACGACAGTTTCTACAGAAAAACTAGAAACTCCAGCTCGATACCGATCACCTGTTTATCGATCTTAAGGTCGCAAACGACAGCGTTTATAGAAAGGAGTCTTGTAGAGGCATGCCTACAGTTTTGGTATTCCTGTCAAACTTGTCAGAATGATGACAGAGTTCACTAGCAAACAATGTCACGCCTTTGATCTTGATGTCAAAATAGGACTTCCTGTCATGTGAATTTTTCACTATTATGCTTGCGAACATTTTGGGAAAAAGTATTTCCAAAAGGTTCGATTTTCATCCCCAATTGTTTTGAGCGTGAAACTTAAACTCTCAAAACTGTGTTAACCGGAGGATATTCAAAAGGGAGCTCTACAAACTCCAAAGTGAACCGAAAAGTCGTCGATTTCAACCCGGAGGTTTTTTTATTAAACTTTGACTTCAGTAGCAAAGTACAGAGCTAACTAAAAACGCATATTACTACTTTAGTGTGAGATCCGGATTGAAAGCATAAGTAAGGTCAAAATTTTATCAGGATGAACGAGTTTGGTACGAGTAAGTTACCACTCTCGCCAACGTGGCATAATCGGTATTTGTTCCAACTCTTGGCTTACAGAGGACTGCTCATGAAATTTGTGGTTTGCTTGACATAATTTTCACATTGACACTTGCAGAGATTACGTGAGTTGAAGTAGAATACTTGAGTAGCACGAAATGGAGCTCCGAAGCGAGTGATCCCTCAACGGGGATTTACTATTTAACTAAGGACCCAAATTCGGTTCCTCATAATAAGTATGGACAAAGTTGTCTTGCCTAAACATGCATAGGTACCGATCGAGTTTGTTTTAAACAATATATTATAAATAATCGCCACACTTAAAACATTTTTTTAAATTTATAAATTTCCAATATTTCACATATCTCGTGTATTAAAAAAATCTATTTATATCAGATATATAATAATTTTCAATTTAAAACAAAAAACACGACTCACCTTTATAATAATAAAATGTTCCTTAATTTACGACAATTTTATGTATAAAAAAAATCTGAAAATAAAAGAAAAAAATTCAAAATTAGAAACAAATCTTTTCCAAGTCACTTTAAGAAAAATAATATTTCCGTCAAAATCTAAGATCTTTAATGGTTTCTGTTTCTTTTTGCGTGCGATCGTCTAGAAGTCGGAAGTAACAGTGCTTTAATTGTTTTCCCGTCCACCTAATTCGTACTAATACAAAAATAATAACACAAAACAAATTCTCTGTTTATAGTTATTTTTAACTTCTTTTGTGTACCAATTTTGCATAAAAAAATGCCAAACCGCACATCAGACCACACAACCCATGAGTCCATGAGTAATGCAACAAAATGCGCGATTGGCAATGCTGAGTGTGTGCTTATGTGCTGTGTGGTAATATTTTAACATTAGACATCGTGGGACCGAATTTAATTAAGGTCAACTACAGATAGTCTGCATAACTTAATTAGTGCATGTACTGCGTGCCATTGTAGGGCGGCAGTTAAATGGGGAAACACAATCGAAAATAATCCCGGGATCAATAAATATTCTTGGCGCCTTGCTGTTGCAACAGATCAAAACAAATGACTTGCCCTTTTCGACAAGAGAGTGATGTCATGTGTTTTGCAAACTGTGAATGATTTTACATAGCGATGTGCGCGAAGAGGCGATAAACCAAACAAAATAATTATAGCTTCTACGACTGCAACTTGACAGGTTATTGATTTAGAATATGCACGATGAGGAATTGTGAAGGAGAAAACAATTGACAAATGAAAATTGACTGAAGTTAGAAACTTGTGACCAGCTTACAGTAAAGCGCAGACAAATATTGAGTGCACCCGGTCTAGGCCTTCATTTTAACGCCTTTTATTTTGGCTCACACAGAATAGGATTGTCCTACGTTTTTGAACCCGAATTGCTGATCTCGTTTGAAGGGTCTACTTTATGGTTGTGGTTGTTAAAATGCGGCAAATTCAGAACTGCTAACCTAATTCCAACTATGATGTGAGCATTTAGAGAAAACCTTGCTTAAAGGCGAAAGGTTGGTCGTATAACAAGCTGCGCGCTAGCTCAGGTGCACAGTCGAAGATGTTTAGTTGATGTGACGCTTTTCCCTGGCATGGCTACACTGCCGACGTGGTCCGCACTTTTATGGAAAAAATAAGCAAAGAAAAAACTGCATTATGTAAGACAGTGGCCGACATCAAACTTATGTAGTCATAGGACCTCATCAAAACTTAGGAGGCTCTAGAACCTGGCTTTCAGGGCGCAACATCTTGTTGGAGAAGGCGCAAACAACTATTCCGTCTTGCTGGCTGACCCTTGGCAGAAAGAAAGAAGTTACCTCCAGGTTTGGTAAGGAAAAAGAAGGAGTACTTCAAAGCTGTGCAAATTTTTGACATGCTAGTCGCCAAAAGCGAAGGATCAATTCCACACTGAGCGAGCCTCTTGTTCTACAGGATCCAAGGAGATAATAGAAAAATACTGGCTCTAAGAAACCGTCGAATGCTAATGTTGTGGCTAACGAGCAACAAGACCACTAGCAAGGCTTACCCTGACACAACCCGGTTAAGTGACGAGGTGGCTAAGACAGACTCCGAAGCACAGAGAAGCTCCACAGTAAAAAATTGCACTAAGATAATGAAAAGGAAGACCTTCACGAAGCCGGACCCTGGCTGGGAGTAAAAACAAGCTTCCAAAAAGTGTTTGAGGTGGCCTGGGAAGGCACTCAAATTACCGAGGGTTAAACGAAATCATGACCACAAAAAGATGAGACGACACAAGAGCATCGCATATATCCAGACATCCAACAACTTTGCCAAGACGGTGCTGAAGGGCACGGTAATCAAAGCTGATGGATAGGCCGAAATTTTTAGCCCAGCCTTGGATCCCTTTTCGCACGAATTTGACTCGTGCGAACACATACGAACAATCCCGACCTTTCAAGTACTATAGGAGGTCGCACACTGGGTGCAAGTTGTACTTATCCGTACTTGCAGTTTCAACGTCCGAAAACAACCGAAAGTTGTTGGAATTTTGTAAACACTTTCGTTAATTGAAAATGGACGTATAAATCACCGGGCACCACCTGCGTTTGACTGAGAAAGTCGTATACCATTAAAATGTGTATCCAATGCGCGGACGGCCTTAGGCTGTTTTCCCACTGTAGTAGAAATTAATAAGTATCGATAACCGTTCCAAATCAGGAAAGAACTGCAAACATCGATCAATAGTCGGCCAGCAGTTGTATCATAAGTTGAAGACTGCAGTGTTATACTAGATGCGTTGACACTTAGACTCAGAAAATCAGGGTACGTATAGCCTTAAGATGAGATAAAAAGAGTTGAGCACGGAGGATGAATGTCAATCTTTAGACGTCCCTGAAGTAACCAGATGACAGCTCTAAAAGTGAACGAGATAAAAAAGGGTTCTTCAAGTCGCTAAAAACGCCCGTTATAGGCTTAGGCCATTGCTTTTAAAGTCCGCAGAAAATGCCTTGAAGAATTATTTGACAAAGGACGTCAGCACAAAGAGCTCGAACTCTGAACTCAAAACCAACAGCACAGGGTGTCTTTCTCGACATTGACGGGGCGTTTGGCCCGCATCAGACGGTGACTGAGTAAACTGAGTAAACCACTGTTGTGTAAAGTACTGAGCAATAGATCAGCAAAACAACTAGGGGAAGCTCATACGAAGGGTTCGCCAATCATCCAGAGTCATAATCAAAGCTTAATCTTCAGCACAGTCCTCACGGGAAAATTCCAAACTTTGGAAAACAACTGAATGAAAATCAAAGTGTTTCCCCGACACCCGCTCAACTACACACGCTAACGGATCGTACATCTCTTAAATTGGACCAGCTTCAGGAGGACCCAAAGTTCACGGCTACATTTTAAGCAGCTCGACCAACATTGACCTTTCAGCATGTGTCCGGCTTAACCCAATGCCACTGCCATAAAACAAACTCGATATTGTATGTAGATTCTGTCACATTTATTCTTTTTTCCAACGGTACCATTTCACATTTATGGCTTTCCTTTTACCCAACATGTGTCGGCGTTCGTTTCAAAAACCATCCAGCTGGCCCATCATAAACCAGTCAAAATTCATTCAACGCAAACATCGGCCCATTATCGGTAGACAAGGTTCTACGGCAGATTTTGAGTTCGAAAAGAAACGTGTGTACCGAGTTTTATCGTTTCCAGTCATGCGATCATTAACGCACACCAACTGCTGTTGCTGGCCGGCTCTTCATCTTCATGCATTCCTCACCTGCGATTGTACAGGTTGAAGATATACCTTAACGGTTAGATTTTCTTCTTCATTCAATGTGTTGGCCAGTACACCGTCAAAATGTTCATACGGCAATTGCCAAATCTCTTGCCAGCCGAGGTGATCGCAAATTTTAGCCGTCACCATGTTTGTACAGTCTGCACGCACATAATCGAAGCCCAACAGCATGGCCAAGTGTGCCGAATTCTGAATCAGCGACTGAGCAATGCCTAGCTGACGATAATACGGGCCAACCGCTAGTCCGGCCAGTTCCATAATGCGTTTCGTCTGGCCATCGACGCTGCTGGGTAATGGTGCCTCACGACTGATTTTATGCCAGGAATGCAACAAATTGCGTGTGGCTTCGCTGCTAACCTGTTTGGCCAATTGAAGGAGTGCATCGTTTGGTGAGGAGCCTGTTCTGTACGTATGCGGATAATTAATGCACAAGCCGCAGATCTTGGTGCGATAGACTGCTGCTAGTGACAATTCTGTTAAAAAGAAAAACAGACACATACGAATTAGTGTTTGTACAGAGATTGTGTTCATTTTGGTGAATGGTAACCCGATTTAAGGAGCGTCAGCCACAGGGCCGAGAGGTAGTTGTGGGTCTCCTTGTGTCGTGCCGATATTCCCATGGCTCGCATAAATGGGTCATCCAGGTAGGTCCTCCGCATGAATCGAACCGCTTCTGGGAATCTGTCCCTACGCACCATTTGTATGTCAAATCGGTTCTATTATGTACAGAGAGAGCCAACTACTTTTAAGTTTTGTGATAAAAACCGCATATACAAACCTTGGATTTGAATCGACGCAAACGGCCTAGAGACCGGCAACTGGCCATATTGTTGGTGGTCGCTTATATATGATATATTTTTTTTAATTGATTAACACATTGGGAAATTTTGATTACAAATACCGTGATTGATTTAGCGTCACGTCATTGCGTGAGTTTTATTTTAACTGTCCGCTTGACGTTTCACATTAATTCCAAAGAAAATGAAAATATAAAGTGAACAGGTTGATATTGCAAGGTGCTTATAGCTTTGGACTGTACTTCCGGCATTTTTATTGTCTTGTGTATAATTATTCAGGGTTACGGTGAACTATTTTCAAAAGATGAGACATCAGCTAACCTTATAACAAACTCTAATCACGATATTAAATATATGAAAGTTCACAATAGCGAATTCTGTGTGGGAAAATAGAGCTATTGCGAACTTTGTAAGTTTTATGTCGAAACTTAAAGCGGCTATCAAAAATAATACTTTTTTGCCCAGGTTACATTTTACGAATTCACAATGGCGAATTTTCCGTATAAAACGATCTCTTGTGAACTACATGTTTGAGGTTAAAAATGATTACTACATAAGCAGGGCGGATAGGCCCATATACCTTAAATGTAGTTGGATGCGTTTCAATGAAAACTTAAGCGGAATGGCTTCAAGCGAAATGAGTTCCATTCACTTACAGGGTGACCAAAAATATTAAGTGCACTTGAAAAATTCATATATTTGGACAACAAACTGCTAGGCACAAGAAGTTGACAAACACCTCGCTACAATTTGAATGCAAAGGGTGCGTTCCATCTTGAGTTGGGAATTTTTGTTCTTGAGACTTTTCGGCAAGGAGGCAAACTGTGAATTTTCAAGTTTTTCCGAGAGAAGGTGAGCCGTGTCGAAAGCATTTTTTCAAGAATCGTTTTGCATTTTCCTTGTAATTTTATAGGTATCACTTGGAACGCTACAATATAAGAAACCTTCAAACTTCTAGGCTGAGAGTTGTGTATAGAGTGAGCACCTCTGTACTTTGAGAATGACACCCACTTCAGTCCACATGAATAAATGAAATGAAATCAGCCGATAACCGAAAAAAAAAATGTTCAGAAAATTGGTAATGGTCGTCAGATGGCAGCCACTGTAACCAAACCATGACAGAAATACACGAAAACTTTGAAGATGAATCCTCATCAACGAAACGTTTGCCGATAAATAAGGTTTGGAAAACACAAGCTTAGCGTATGTGGCTGAATACACTGCCACAATGGCCGCGTTCCACTGCCCGCTAGATGTCAAGCGACACGTCAAACTCCATAAAAAAAAAAATTGAATTTAACCATTTGCAGTAGACGGGTAGCACTTTTTGTGAAATATCCCATTCAGGGAAATTTATAAATCTAGCGAAAAGCTACCCGCTGCATTGAGAGAAAAAAAATTTACATTTCACACAATTGCCGCGTTCCACTGCCCGCTAGATGTCAAGAGACACGTCAAACTCCATAAAAAAAATTGAATTTAACCATTTGCAGTAGACGGGTAGCACTTTTTGTGAAATATCCCATTCAAGGAAATTTCTCAATCTAGCACAAAAAAAATCGTTTAAACGTTGACAAAATAAAAATAAAAACGAACAAAATTGGGGACGTTCGGATACCTAGTTTATGTAAAACGTCAACTAGATTTTTTGAGACTAGGTATCCGAACGCGTTGACTAGGTAACTTGAATTGTTTTAGTATTCTCGCGGTCAGCGTTACCTTTGTTAGATTTAGCATTTTTTATTTGCAAAAGGCCTTTATATGTTTTTAAAAAAAATGCTATTTTCAAACAAGTACTATATTTAGAATGTAACACGGTTGCCTATCACAACACTATTATGGTCTTATGCGAACTAATGGTTGTGGTCTTATTAATGACACCTTTTTCTCTCACCGGCCCTTTTTTCGAATCTTCAGAATTCTGGAGCGGCCACTCTGTTAATTTTAAATTTGTTTCTTCAAAATGTCAACTGAGTATGCAGGCAGGATTTTCTTGACTAGATTTGTCGGCTTCCCCTCCATAAACTTCAACTGCAAAAATTATATACACATGACCATTCTGGCCCAATAAAAACTGAAACACTTCTAGTCAGACAGCTGGCAGACTTACTAAACTAGGAATCCGAACGTCCACATTGGTAACAAGGTAATAAAATAGCAGTTCAGAGATTGTTTTTATAATTATATATTGTACCATTTCTTTAATTGTAGTGTGGAAATAATCATGCGAAAAATAGTGTCAAATGTCACTTTGCCGATGGCGAAAGGGTTCTAGCGCGGGCGTTCCTTCATCTGGGATATTTTGTGCTTGACGTCTGTCTAGTGGGCAATGGATCACGGCCCATGAAGTGACCTATTTTTGACCTCTTTTTGACCTCTTAGACATCGCTCATTGTCTTGACCTAAATTATACTTCCGTTTCAATCCCATTATGATTCCCGCTTAAGTTAATTTTGTTCGTAAGAAACCACTAAATTCCACGTGCCTTTTTTTCACTTTTCTGAATCCGTCGTGTCTGCTGCGCCAACGAACTAACTGTCAGATGAATAGAATACCTACACGACATCTTATCGAAAGGTGACCCAAAAAGAAATGTCAAGGATATTTGCAGTAAATTGACTTTATACTTTTGTGTCCATTGACAGTTTTCATAAATTAATATAAATTAAGAGAATGAGAAAGATGTTTTTTTGACATTCACTGATGGAAACTTTCCAACATTTGAGACGGGTGTCCTACCAATTCCCAGTTGAAACTTGCAAAGGCATATACCAAAGAAGTACGTATAGTTAGTATAGTAAACCAAGTACCCAAAACAAAACGTCAAAATGAAAGTCTAAAAATTAGCTTAAAGAATCCCCAACTTGAGTGCCCCAATATTTAGTGAGGCGATCAAATAAACATTTTACTTCCCATTGACTGCCGCAAATTGAACTTGACAATCGACCCGATTTTGCAGCAAATCAATATTAAACAATCAAACGAGACACATTCACACATTCTCCTCCCTCTCGCATGATTAACCTCAATTAATTTTGAGAAAAGAAAAGACTCTCGCCCTCATGGTAGGTATCCACAGAATAAAAAAAATAAATTTAAAGTACGACGAGTACTTCTTTAACCAATTTAAAGTCATCTTTAGCGGTCTTCCACCTACACTCAGACCGGATTACAAAATAAAATAAAGACGCATTATGTGGTAGCTGTTCGGTTATCATACCCCCAGTCCCTTGCTCTTGCTCCTTCTCTTTATCTCTCTCTCTCTCTCTTTCTGTCTTGTGGCAAAAAATCTAAAGATTGTGATTGTGTCTCTTCTTGGCAACGAAAGGAAGCCATTAACGATGATGCTATATGTCACAACTGTACCCATGAGCACTCATTAACTGGCCTAACAACAACTCCTTAAACTGCGCCAGAGACAAGACTCAATTCTTGGGATAAATAAATTGCGGATGTGTGAGTGTGTGTGCCTGTGTAGGTTGTGCGCCTATATGCTTTACGTGGATATGCTGCCAACTCTGAATATGGCTTACAAGAAGTATGTTGCACCACTGGGACTGGTTTTCTGTAACTATACTTGCTGTTGGGTTATGTTTTTTTTTTCGTTCGTCTGCTTTTTCCATCGCTTTCCCTTGGAAGAAATTAAACAGCAAATGATTACGCTTAAGCGAGAAGGAGGTGAAGATGTACTGCAACTGGATACACATTGACTTCCGTTCCGGGCGTAATTTTGCATCCTGTCTTGGGAAGTGTTACTTGCCAAGATCGATTATTTGAAGGGCATACGTTAGTTTTGTCAGACTTTTTATCTTTGAACATGTTTGTATATTTTTCTGTGACGACGATTAATGGACGCCTAACGTGCATAGAGTATTAGTGGGGTTATGTTTGATTTGGTACGCATTCTGTACCAAGTTTTCAATAGTGGGTACAGGGAAATAAGTCCACGGGAACTAAGTCCACTGAGGGACTTAGTACCCACCAAGGGGGAAATAAAACCATTTTCGTGAAGTGGACTTTCCCTGCACCATGCGATCTCCAGAGAATAGTCTTAGTCAACATTTTTGTCAAATTGACAGCCAGCCGATAAAATTTAAACTGTGAAGACTGCCAAACTAGGTTCATAACGCGGTTAAAATCGATCGCAATCGCACAAAGTCTATACACGTTCTCATCAAGAATGACAGAAAAAGAGAAAATTAGCAAAGTAACGAGTAGTTTCTCTCTTGGCTCGAAACAGCTCGGAGAATTTTTACCGGCAAGTACCTACTGGTAAATATGTCAAAAGTCAAATGCACAAATTTGACAAGAAAATAATTAAATATCTGTCTTAAAAATAAATTGCACAGAAATATAGAATCTGAGAAAATAAAAAAATCGGTTGTTGTCGAATGTTCCTTATAACGTTTCTTATAAAAGAAATCTAGGTATATATTTAAAAATGGTGTGAAAAATGTATAGTAATTCATCAATTGAGAACAGCTGAGCCGATTTGGCTCAAATTTGTTCTCAGTTGTTCGTAATTGTTAGGAGAAGGTTTTTGCGAAAGAAAATTTTGGGAAAACCCACCGGAAAGTCGTGAAATCGGAAAAATCGAACATTGATTTTTTGACGAATCGAAAATAGAAAATTCCGGAAAAACGTGAAAAATTAAAAAAAAAATAGACGAAATTTTGGAAAATTCGTTCGTCGATTCAACGAAGCCAACATTTTAAAATATTTTAACGCCTAGCAAAGCAGGCTGGGGTCCCCTAGTTTTATATATTTATTTGTGGCATGATTGTCAAAGACGAAGGTTGCTCGAAGTCTATCGACTTACTTTTGAGTATATTTTCAGCTCTCTGAGAGTTTCGCAAATTTTTTTGAGTTTGACAGATTTTTAGTGTTTGCCTCGGGAAAGTACGCGAATGAACCTATTGACATCCTGACAGGCGCGACCCTAATGAATAGAATAATGATGATGAAGGCCTTAAGCTACGATTACATTTTTCCTGTAAAATTTTGAAATGCTGACGTCACAATAATTCGGATATTCGGTGGTCACTCGTGTCTTCCTTGAGATTGCGCTGCGAAAGCTCGCGTGATCAGACGATTAACAGCAGATCACACGTAGTAAAAAATTTAGGACAAATGTCATAATGACGTCGACATGTCAAAATTCGATATGAAATGTGGCATGTGTAGTGTAACCGTAGCTTTAGAATGTACAATTGTACATCTAAAGACTTGACAGCGGCGACTTAATTAGTCTAAATCGGTTGGTTCGGGCCGGGGGCCCAAGTAAAGTGGTGCCAGTAGGCGGTAGGTGCAAAAACTACCACTTATAACCGCTTCGTATCTGGATGCTGGATTAGTGGAACGAAAGATCCGCACTACCCCAGGTGTACAACTCTACTTACGCCATATGAACGCATCACGGAATTAACACCATAGGTATGGCGTTAATTCGCATTTGAAAGTGAATTTACGCCATTATGGCGTTAATTCATATGGGCTTCGTTCACGGCACCGAAAAAATATACTAAAAGAAGATAAACGAGATTAAATATTTAAATATTGTGGAAAATAAATACATTTGTTAATTAAAAACGTTCAAATAAATTTCTAAATAGTTTACAGTAATAGAAAATAAAGAAAACGTGTTGGATCGAGCGTCTCATTGTGGTGTATGGTATAACCTTGTACAAAATTCCAAAAGAAGTTTTAAACTCGCGATTCCTTTTAAAAAGCTGGTCAATTGTGCTTCGCATGGGGAAAAAATGTAGTTAACATTTTAAGGAACTCGATATATTAAAGCCAATTGCAAGAGGTAATAAAATATACTGCACGCGTTTGGTCAAAGGAGCATTTCCAAGCAGAAAAATTCCAAAATTAGCATATATTTTAATTTCAGACGAACAAGGCATGTATAGCAATTAAAATAGTTTGTCATTTATAAAATAAATAAATTACTTTTACAAAAATACACGTACCCTTTACCGATGACAGATTCCTGTATGTCTGATAGGGTTCTTTTCTTTGCCACCAGATATCGCAGGCCAACTTGTCAATTAATGTGGAAATGTCAAAAAAAAAAATTGAAAATGTAGGTACCTATTCAATTTACATTTTTAAGCTGCTGGCTTTTTCAACATTATTGGCATTTGCCTCCTATCACTTTGAAGTTTTGTGGTTATAAATTCGTTTGAAAATTTGTGGTTGTCTCCTTTACACGAAGCAGAACTTTGAACTTGATTTAGGCCCGTTAAATACCTTATGGGATACTTTTTCCTTGTCATAAACTGTCACATAAAATTTTAAGTGGAACTTAAATCGCTATGAGTAGTATCAGAAAACGGGCCTTAATGTGATAAAAATGAGGAAAACATGAAGTGTCATACGGACTTAACCTGATGAGATCACAAAGGTGTGTAAAAGGAAAACCGACCTTTCAAATTTTGTATCTCTTGCCACGTTGACATAACGTGTTGAAATCGCCCTCCAATATACGAAGGAAAGCGCTGAAATATAACCTTCTTGAAAATACCTTCGGAATAGATAAACCGATCACCGATCACAGATTCCAAAGTCAGTAGAATAACAAAGCGCCACTTCAGAGTTGACCAAAAATGCGTCAAGTCCCTCCAGACCTAGATAGACCAAGTCTCTAAAGAGAATGCTAATTTCAGATAGGTCACACGTAGCGTACTCTTTTAATATATTTAACCCTGTGATCTAATCGTGACAAAGTAACACATCATGCGTGAATTAAACACACACACAAAGGGGTTCATTTATGCTAATGTCATGGCAGATTATTACTGTTCCAGTAATTTCCGCTCGCAAACGCAAAGTGAAAAAAAATAAAACCTCAAATGGAGAGCTCGCTGGTAGGAGATAAATGTTCTGTGTCACTTTAAACCCACCAACTTACACGTTGTGTGGCTCATTTAATTGGAATTTAATTCGATCACTATACTGAAATTGAACAAGCAACCTCGTGGTGGGTTAATCAATAGCAACCAGACCATATCGCTTAACCAATTCCGCTCAAAGTACCTAGTGTCGCATTGTGTGGTGGAAATTGATACCTCAACTTCCTATTCAAGTAAAACTCCTTGGCGTGCACGGTGACCGCCATTATTACTGAAATCCCATCCAATAACATCCGTCAATGCTACACCCTGTACTGTACAGTACACATTACACACCTGCCACCACTTGCACTCCACATACCTATCTATAGTGTTTACCTAAACAAATTGGAATTTTCACAGAATAATCATCAGCGACAGCGACTCATGAAGAGTAAAAATATAAACAAACAAATATGAAAAACGAAAGTGTACGACATGCATGTTTGGTTTTACACTTTTCTATGGTTTTCCGTATCTTGCTTTTCCTTTGGTTTTGCGGTGTACTGCCAAGTTGTCCGCCGTTTTTCCTAGGTAGGTATACATTATTTATTTTTTAACTGCAGTTTCTTTTCCTATGTATTATTAATGCGAATATATTCCACAACTTTGCGTCATTAAACAGGTATATGGCGAGGATGGGTGTCAGAAAGCAAAAAGGGGGTGAACTCGTGCAACATCACGTAACCGTGTTTTGTGTGAGTATTATTTCCTGTCGACCATAAATAAGAATTACAAAATGAAAAATCGCTATTAACTGATATAAATCAACCCTTCCCGTGTTCGGTTGGTTGTTGTACGCGATTTGGTGCATGAAGTGCATGCGCGTTTTTCAAATGTCCACCGAACATTTTTTAATAGGGAAATTAATAAT
The DNA here is from genome assembly GCA_949126925.1 of Cheilosia vernalis. Classification (NCBI taxonomy): domain Eukaryota; kingdom Metazoa; phylum Arthropoda; class Insecta; order Diptera; family Syrphidae; genus Cheilosia; species Cheilosia vernalis. The sequence goes on from OX421362.1 coordinate 15,605,411, forward strand.
TTATGTCATCGCCGAGAACACTCAAGTGGACTTTACAAGATTGTTATTTACTCGGGCTGCATCGAATATAGCATTGCGTTGTAGATGCCCGATGGAAGAGAGGAAAAAACTGAGTCTGCTTTCCAATTATGGTCTGGAGTAGATTTCGGCAACAAATTTGAATGAGATGTGCAGCCGAATGGGGAAACAAGGTTCTTCTTTACTTCTCCTTAATCGCTTTGGAACCCACGTTCCACGTGATTTTATGGTATGCAGTCGTTCAAAAATGTACTTTACTAACTCTGACAGCTGGCTGACGTGATTGTGTGTCAGTTTTTATTGATGTTTATTATAGAAGGATATTTGACAAATTTAGTCAAACATTTTAAGCTCAGTACTCAGTTATGATTTCGGTTTTATGTCTGACGGCTAAAAGTGACTGGCGAAGTCTAGTGCAAACCAATCTATTGGACGTACAGGCCCTCAAAAGTGACCAGGAGTCGAATCGCGTCGTCCGTGAACGAGCATTACGAGACGGAATTTGTTTTTGTTTCACATGAAAATCAACATTATTCCGTGAACGTATAGCGGAAGCGGCGATTCGACCCCAGGCTAGTGATTCTAGTACTTTTTTGGGCATCAAGGAAAGTTTACTTTTGTCATTACAGTGATAGCAAAGGGATAACGAAATGAGCTCGTAACGAAGTTCAGATCTTCATTTACTCTAAACCTACAGCCAGTCTTTGGGATAGAGCAATTTTATGTGATGTGAATTTTATGTCGTTTTCATTGAGCAAAAAGAAGCATCCGGGAGTCCGCAATCGAAAAAATCACTTCTGAAGCCGTTCCATTGGCGCGCACTGTAGATTTAAACTGTGGTCTAAAGTTGTGTCCTCCTCTGAGGTTGTATGGTTGACTTTCACTTATATATTTTAAATTGTTAGTCAGATATTCCGGCAGCAAGTTATTTTTGATTTTAAATATAAATACTAATACACTAAGTTTAATTTGTTGCCTAACATTCAACCACCCTAGTTTGTTCAATATGTATTTGATGTGGGTTAACCTATGGCATTTCAGTATTACCCTCATAGCCCTATTTTGAAGTTTTTGCAGTCTTGTAAGGTCTGCTTCTGTTGAAAGATACAAAATTGTAGTGCAGTATTGAAAATGAGGCCTAATAATAGCGTTAAAGATTTGTATTGCCGTCCTTGTCGAGATATTAGTTCTTAGTCTAGCTAAGAAGTATATTTTTTTAGATACTTTTTTACATACGTTATCTATGTTTACTTTCAAATTAATTTTGTTATCTATAACAACTCAAAGATATTTGAATTCTTTGACGAGCTCTATTCTTTCTCCATCTAGGTATGTTCACATTAATATTTTCGTTACTATTCATACACATACATTTTGTTTTACTAATATTCAATTTTAGTTTATTAATTTTCAGCCATGTACTTAAAGCTTTTAAGTCATCATTGATTTTATTTACGCAAACTTCGATACAATTTCCACTTATAACCAAAAGTGCATCATCCGCAAACATAGGTACACAATTTACTTTTTTTTTACAACCGTGTCGATATCGTTAATGTATAATAGAAAAAGGTATACCCCCAATACTGAGCCCTGTGGTACTCCCACACTCACTTCGCATGCATTAGCAATATCATTATTGACCACTGTCCTCTGCGTACGACCGGTTAAATAGGATTTAAACCACTCAATCTCATTATCTTTTATTCCGTACTTAATTAGTTTTTTTTACTAGAATTTCCCGATCTACCGTCTCAAAAGCCCGCTAGAAATCCAAAAAAAAAAGCCACAATCACCTTTTTTCTATCAATCTGATTTTTCCAACCCTCAATGACCCAGTTTAAGGCAGTTTCACACAAGTATCCCTGTCTAAATCCCGACTGATGTGCCATAATGTATCCATTTTCTTCTATATAACTCCTTAGTTGTTGTTCCACTAGCTTTTCGAATGTTTTTTCATACAAAGGTAGCATATTAACTGGCCTAAATTCTCCAGATAGACACGTGTTTAAAACTTTTTCAATTGGTCTAATCATAGACTCCTTCCATCCCTTGGGATGGAAAGCGATTTTTCTATGAACAAATGAGCAATAATGAAGGTCTATTCTATACAGCCTAGGTACCTGTATACATTTTGCGCAATCAGATATATAAGCAGTTTCGGCACAATTCTGGACAAAGCAGAATGTGTTATCTCTGAATAATTCCCATTGATAGTCTTGCCTTAGTAATTGTTACCCTTGGTAAACACGAGAGCAAACATAAGGCAACACCGTCTTTAATACTTCTTGCGGAAAAGGCGAATCTAAACGTCCCACAAGATTTGCATACGTAAGAACAAGAATTTGCTGTTTAAAAACCGAAGTGACCATTGGAAAGAAGATTTTCCCAGGTGAAGGGGTCAGTCACAGCAGTTAAAAAAATAAATGTTGTTTTTTCATTGGGATTTTCAGATTTTGCTCTGAGATTTCAGATTTTTTGTGCCACCGACACTAGTGTTCACGAGAAACCCCAGTATCAATGAATGACCTAACCGCAAATGCAGGCAAACCCAACGCTGGTTCAGGTCCTGAGAAAGCTGCTTCTGAACCCAGCTTGGCAAGCTCATCAGCGATCTCATTTCCCTGGATACCAGTGTGACTTGCGACCCAAAAAAGATTCACTGTGTTTAGCCTTCCGACTAAGTTCAGAGATAGCTTGAGTTCGAGCACTAACTAAGACGAGGTAAGAGGGTTAAGCAGTGCTTTTAATACAGTTTGGCTATCGCTGCAAACGCATATGCTTCTAGCCCTCCACCTATTTGTCACAATATAGCGCATAGCCATAAGGATTAAGGATAGCGAAAACTTCCGCTTGGGAGACAGACGCAACGCATGGCAGAACCAGACCCCTGTTCGGTTTTGGAGCCGTCCGTGAATACACGATGGCATTATTTCCCTGGCTCAGAGTCTGGCCGAAGCCATTCCGTTCCTTGAGGAAAGTTGACTTGGTAGTTTTGTCGCATAAGGATTTCTGGTGTCATTGCGTCAGACGGCATATCCATAATTTAGGGGTGAAATGATAATTCTCGCACAAGTTCTTCAAAATTCCAATGCGAGTGGTAACAAAAGCCACCTCTCTTTAACAGAGAGATGGTTTTCAGCTTACACCCCATGATAAAAATATCAAGAGGTTCATCATAGCAACTAGAGCAGAGCTCGGAGTGCTATGGAAGGCCCCTGTGCATCCAAGACAAACCGTTCTTTGAAGTTTCTCGAAAGACGCAGTAACACGTTTGCATTTGAGATATTGCGTGTTTTACGTCAGTGGTCAAACGTAATTTTTTTCTATTTTTCACAGACTCGTCGTCCAAAAAAGTAAATAATAACACAATTTAAAGTTTGACAAATGACAAATGCTCTGGTGTTAGTATAAGTTTTGGCAAAATCTCGTTCAGAAATCTCGTTCAGAAATCGAGATTCAAAAAAAATTGCTCTGACTCTCAAAAATAGTGTTTTTCTGCGGCCAATGAAAGCTGACGGCCAGCTGATTTCAAGAGAAGAAAAATTGCTCTGGCTCTGAAGAAAATAGGTTCGTTCGAAAACTTTTTTGCAAACGGAAAATTATTTAAAATTTGCTAAGAAACTGTCCGAATGCGATTACGAGAAAATTTAAAAAATTAGAGAAATCCATTTCCCCTGTTTTTTTTTCGTAATTTTCTACTCGCCAAATTTTGGCTTATTGAAAATTGAAAACGGCCAACTAATGTCGTTTTCCATTGGTTTCACTCGGGGATCCACTCATTCTGTAGTCCAATGGAACAAGAAAACTGCTTCTGATTGAATCCACAAGAGTATTGGTGAAATGCCAAAAAATAATCTACGGCAGCCGTCAGTTGACTTGTATAAAATAGACAAACTACACTTGTGTGAGTGCTTCTTGAGTGGATTCTGACTTCAAATCCAGAAGCGAAATTCTCTCCTCAGAATCACCAGAAGAGTATTTTTTGTGCCAATGGAACGGTTTCAGAAGTGATTTTTTCGATTCCGGACTCTCCCGGACGCTTCTTTTTGCCCAATGGAAAACGACATAAGTGACAGTTCAAAAGTTTGACAAGTAAAACTCTATTTATTTTCGTATTCAACGACAACAGAGGAGGTTTTCACTGAATGTTCTCCTAGAACATAGAACACATCAGCGCATTCAAAATGGAAAGTTTAATAGGTACCTACCTATTTAGCTTGTAAAAAATGCAATTCCAACTTATTTTGTAGATGCTGCATTTTACGATATTGTCAAAATGAAATTTCTTAAACTTATTGTAGGAAAACCGGTCAGGTACCTACTTTTCTTGAAATGAGACTTCTCTCACGATTTAGAGATTTTTTTGACATTTTTTATTTTTCTATGCTGAAAGTACACGAACGGACCTAGTGCTTTTTCTGTCCCAATGGAAAACGACAAGAGTTCAATTTTGCGAAAACCAATTGCAACTAAACTCAATATACCTACAGAACACAGCTTGGCATTAGAACGACAAATAAGCAAATCCCATTGCACAATGAATTAAAATGCGAAAAAAAACTGCATCCATATCTACAACTATTCTTGCGATATCAAGGGTAAGGTTCATTTGTCCACCCAACAGAAAATGACATAAAACATTAACCTCTACCTATCTACTATATTTTCCATTCCCATTAAAACTCGCGCATGTTACCATGGAATCTCTTTGTTCCAAATCCAACCGAATAAACGGTACAGTGGGCGCTCTAGTTTTGTTGGTCGAATGTGCCCTTAATTATGTAGAATATTGCAGTGGTGGTCATAATCTACTCCCGAGTACATACATTTTGCTCTTAGAATATAGGTAAAGAAAACAATTGCAATCAGGATTCATGCACTAAATCTGAATAGGAAAACCGCAACAACTCGAATAAAATGTTTGACATTTTATCAGAGAGGCTGAAGGAAAATAATTCGATGAAACCCGCCAAAGTTTTTCCCGGGATTAATGCCAATTTACTGATATTTTTCATTGCACTGGACGTTTATTTTCATTTGAATTAATGTCATTTCTGTGGGTGTAATTCCGAATAGTATAGTCGGCTTAAATAAGTATACATGTAGAAACGAATTAAAAAAAAAGAAGAAGAAAATTTTCGAAATTTTATTGCACTCCCCATTCAGCTACACCCCTCTATTCATGTGAGATGACGTCATTTTTTGTTCACACAGTACACTTTTTTCCACCCTCTCTTTCATTTCATTTCGGTTTTTCTTTTTCAATTTAAATACATATTTATTCAATTCAAATTGCACAAGTTTGGAAAGAAAATTAAAATTTATACCGAATTTCTGTTTACAATAACTTACAAAATTCCTCAGGTAGGTAAGACCGGTAATAATTCCTGATAATACAAAGCACGCAAATTTGTTGCCAAAATCCAGTCAAGTCGATGCAAATTGAATTTTCCAAATTTAAAACTTTTCTTCTTTCTAATTGGAACACACAATTCAATAAAAGGAAAGAAAAAACTTCACACGACCGCGACGAGACACCGAAAAATATAATAAGTGCAGGAAATTTCCCAAAAAAAAATATCCCATTTTTATGTGAAGGGGAGATATATGTCACACCGCCCAGGCTATGTACAATGTACAAACCCGCACATCATCGCGCATAAACGCATCGAAAGGGGGCACAATGAAAGAGATAACTTACCTATTTTTTTTTTCTTCGTTTGCTTCTCCTCTGCTGTACGCACACTCGTCGACCGTCGTCGATTTGGAATACGAATGGAAAAACTGAACAAAATCAAAATCCCAGTGAGCGAAAATATAATAATCCAATGTTCGTCGGTTAATTTAACGGCACGAACAGTACAAGCATTAGGAAATTTTGAACGGTTTTATTTTTTTCTGAAAATTTATATTTTTCGCAACTGAAATTGAAAACAAAAAGAAAAATATTTATATTTCTGTAGCGAAACGAATGTAACGCGACCACAACCGTAGTATACACACAGCATACAAGTACAAGTACCGCGCGGTTCGCATTAGGGAAATTTATTCCTCTTTTTCTTCCTTGCGAGATTTTATACGATTTCACACACACACCACGAAACAAACACGAGAGAGCGTAGCACCAAGTTTGTGAAAACGAGAAAAGTTGAATTTCCCCTTATAATTTTTGAAGCATACGCCCAGTTGACGTATCGAACGGGAATAATTGGAAGAAAAAAAAAAATGGAAAAAATAAGAAAGAACTTCAATTACGAAAAACAAAATTAAACAAGGAGGAAACACATTTTCCATTTTCACCAACTTCACTGCTACGCTCTTGATTTATTTTCAAAATTGACAGAATTATCTTTGAGTTTGGAACTTCTTTATTACGTCACGTAGGGTGGTGGCGATGCCGGCGCGTTCTTTTTTTCGCCGTGACCGATAGGAACAGGTTTTCGATGGTTTTATTGACGCGCTTAACGAATACACTACCGTTTAATGAATTTTAGTCTAAATTTGTCACTAATAACTGGAGTTGGAGTTATTTTACCTTTTCTGATCCACCAAAATCAACAATTACAACAGAAATATATTTGAAACACAACGCGTTCGTCGGTCGAGATGCGCAACATTCGATGCAGTTCGCTTCTACTTTGATTCTGCTAAGAATTTCCCCTGTCGAAGAATTGAGAAGTGGTTTTCCTGCCCAGACCCCAGAGTTTGGTTGGATTTTAATGGGAAATTTTGTGTTATACTTATATTGGAACGGCGAAGTTGGTAGCTCTGATTTTCGTTTTGTTTACTTGCTGTGTGTGCGAGGAGGAGAAAAATGCTGACAGGCTGCGTTCGGATGCGACGCTGATGATATCAACCAGGGAAATATTTAAAAATTAGGGTTATTTATAAATTAATAATAGTGGGATATTCACAGAGGAACCATTTTGAAAACAGAAAAGGTGAAATATTTTTTAAATACAGGTGGGCTTATATATGGAGGGTGGGTGTCTAGTTAATAAATTACTGAAAAACTCCAAGAACTCAAACTTTCAAAGAGTAGGCCCGACATAGTTGATAATTTGTTTGATAATTTTGTCTAGAGATGGGTAGACTAGATCTTTGGGATAGACGCTTGGTGTTTCCGATCATACCAAATTGCAAATAACAGCAGAACGGCAATATCTATAAGAACATTTTTGGTTTATTGAATTGAGTAGTTTAGAAGCACTCTTTGATGAATAAAAACATTTAAACAATATATAGCCTTATAGAACACGTTGGGGTGGAAGGGAATGAAAAGGCGGACGAATCGACCAGATACGGCTCTGATATGAACCCTCATCTTGCGGACGGAGGGGTGTTACCGCCTTTCAATACTGCTAAGATTTTTATTGAAGGCGTCATCACACAACTGACTAAGGAACAATGGAGCAGCACCATCGGTTGCGTCATAACCCGAAGTCTGTGGCCTGTGATTGACACCAAAAGATCAAAGTTCCTAATCTCCCTTAATAGAAGCCAAATCCGGATGCTCGTCGGCGTTTTAACCGGACACTGCATCATAGGAAACATGGCTAAAAGGCTAGGACTTTTTGCAAATGACTTCTGCAGAAGCTGTAGAGACGAGGAAGAAATAGAGTCCGTGGAACATCTTCGCCACTGCCCAGCTTTACAAGAACGCCGCTCATCCTGTATTGGAGCTAGGTTCTTCGAAAGTCTGGACGACTTGGCAGGGGTACCCCTATCAGACATAAAACTATTCCTCAACAGATCGAAGTGGTTTTGTTAGCCACATGTCCTTACATGTACAAACAGGGTACTCACAATGGGCCTTCATGGCCCTCCCAACCTAACCTAACCTAATAGCCTTATAGAATGCATTGAGCTCAAGAATATCAAATCCAAATGAGAACCGCTGGTAAGCTTAGCAAGGTCATGACAACACACAAGTCATTTGAACATTTTTCTGAATAAGAACTGAGTTAGCACCCAATTACAACAGCTTCACTTTTAAGATTCACACTAGGTATTTGTCTTAGATAATCAGAAAAATTTATACCAGCGCTCTATATTAATATGGTTAGGATTATTTATTTTAATCAACAAGTAACCTTAAATGTGATCATGCCCTTATAATTTTTTTTTCCCCTAAAATCTACCACGAAAAAAATTCCCATGCATTCGGAAAAAATACCCTCATCCCATCAGCTGTCAGTTAAAAAAAAACTTCAGTGCGCTCTGTCGTCGCGCGAAAAGACTTTATTAGTTTTTGAAGGGAAATGCCGGTGTCTTTAAAGTTTCTTTGACACACAAATAGAAGCGGTAAGTTGAGATATTTCATTATTATTTGAATTTGTTGTTTAAGCATTTTCGTGCATAAAGTATTTCAAAAAGTTTCTTCTAAACGTTTTCACCCATCCGACTTTTTTTCTGTCACCCATGCAGGCATTTTTTTTTTTGTTCTACATTTTTTGTGTTCGTTCTATACGAATAAAAAAAAAGTATACGAGGTACACGAACAAAAGAGACGACAACAATGGGACGCAGTCCATCGCCTGTACACAGAAGACGCGAAAAAGAGCGCACCGAAAGAAAGAAACGGCGCGAACGACGTTCCAGAGAACGAGAACGTGAGCGTGAAAGAGATCGCGATGGTGGTGGTGGCCATCGTTCAACGAGAAGACGTTCGAGAGACAGAGAGCGCAACAGGAGTCGCAGCCGTGATAGATCATCAAGAAGGCGTTCGAGGTGAATAAGTGTAGTGTATACGAACCATGACGAACAAAATAAGTATAAAACATTTTAAAATACCATATTGTTAATATAATATCATATTGAATGGTAAGTTGCTTAACTAAAATTAGTATCTACATTATATAGTTGGCTTTATTACAATTAGGTACGTTTTTATTTTTTTTTTTTAAATGGTCCTTTTCAAATCGACAAAAATTCCCAACCGACATTTTTTTCTGTGGTGAATTTCGTTGACAATTGACACTTGCCTGACATTTCACACCGCATTTTATTTCTTTTCTCGGCTCCACGTGAGACGTAGGCGAATTTCACAAAAGCTGAAATTTTTGTGCAAAAGTTTATCATTTCCGTTCAATCGTTTAACCCGAGTACTTGATTAAATTAAAGAAAAAGTTGGTTAATTGAAGAATATATAAAAAATGGCTTTACGAGTACAGTTCGAAAACAACGACGATATCGGCGTTTTCAGCAAATTGACAAATACATATTGTTTAGTAGCCATCGGTGGCTCTGAAACATTCTACAGCGTCTACGAATCAGAATTGGCCGAAACCATTCCAGTGATTCATGCGAGCATTGGTGGATGTCGCATTATTGGACGACTTACTGTCGGCAACCGAAATGGTTTGCTGGTACCCGGTTCTACGACCGATGTAGAACTGCAACACATTCGCAACAGTTTGCCCGATAGTGTCAAAATTCAACGTGTGGAGGAGCGCCTATCTGCTTTGGGCAATGTTATCGCTTGCAATGATTATGTTGCACTGGTGCATCCCGATTTGGACAAGGAAACTGAAGAAATCATTGGCGATGTACTTAACGTGGAGGTCTTCAGACAAACTATCGCAGAGAACACATTGGTCGGCTCTTACACAGTGCTCAGCAATCAGGGTGGCATGGTACATCCGAAGACATCGATACAAGATCAGGATGAGCTGTCGTCGCTACTGCAAGTCCCATTGGTGGCAGGGACCGTAAACAGGGGCAGCGAGGTGCTTGCCGCCGGTATGGTTGTCAACGATTGGATCTCATTCTGTGGAATGAACACAACTGCTACAGAGATTTCTGTCATCGAAAGCGTCTTCAAGCTGAACCAAGCGCAACCCTCAACAGTGACTACAAAACTTAGAGCGGCTCTTATTGAAGATATGTCGTAAACTGTAAACTACGTGGTTTTAGCTTAAGTTAGGACATGTAATGTAATTTCAAAAGATCATGGATACGCCTTAAGAATGCTTATCTATGTGTTTGTCTACGTATAAAACATTTTTGTAAAAAAAAAAAACAGATTAAATGAAATAACTTCAACATCAAAACTGCATACATTTTATTTCTGTTCTGAGTGTGTTTCAACGATTTCGTTTGCCAATACCTACGTCTCCACTCATCATCAAAAAAATTCGATCGGCCAACAATATTTTGTGCGCCATGATGTCATGGTAGGTCTATTGTTTTAGTTTGGTCAGGTACCTGTTTCTTGTCATACAAAACTTTTCACTGGAGTCACAATCTTCATGATGTATGTTGGTGCAGTTAACTTTTGGACACCGCACAGTGCCGTTTACCTCTTCTGTCTTTTATTGATGAGCTTTCTTTGATGAGTCAACAACAACCCGGTTCATGAGTTCAAACATCTGCCAAGATTGTTTCAACTCATTGTGAACGCAATCTAAGCAATAGGCGTGCATGTGCGTACTAAGTCAATGGAAAGATGTGTTTACTGTTGTTGTCGTTAATTTGTATTTTCTATTGCCAGTCGTTCGGTCATACACAGTTCAAACAATTAAGTGAAAACGTATTTTTCCCCAGCACCCAAGCTAATTTAACCAAATTCGTACTTATACTCTCAAGCAGTACTAACAATTTTGACATATTCTTAACAATATACACACTTTCCCCACAGATCCAGATCGACCCGTTCTAGAGATCGTGCCTACGCATCCACATCGTCACGCGCCCGAGCCGAAAGGCCGAAAATCAGCGAAGCTGACTTGGAAGGCAAATCCCCCGAAGAAGTCGAGATGCTGAAAACGATGGGATTCTGTAACTTCGACACAACCAAAAACAAAAAAGTAGACGGCAACGACGTTGGCGAGGTGCACGTTATTCTCAAGCGGAAATATCGTCAGTACATGAATCGTAAGGGTGGCTTCAATCGACCGCTGGACTTTGTTGCCTAGCGAACGGCTCCAACTCCAACAAACGTCATACGAATTTCTTTTGCTACTTTAATCACACATTTTCAAACAAACACATTTATATAACAAATCCATAGGTTTTATATAGATTTTATACGAGTGCCTAAGCGATGCATTGACAAAAATGCATCAATGTACAGGCCGATCATAGTATACTACTCTACTCTGACAATCCTGCAATTTTTTGCCATAGACCGGTTTACAAAATTCTCAAAATTTCCACATAATGCCTGAATACACAGAAATAGGTTTAGCCGGACGCGAGGGACCTCTGTTCCACGAGTCCAAAATAATCAATATGTTAAAAACCAGTTGCTCTCTTAAAAGCAGCTAAGATTTATTATTGTTACATCAGTTAAGTTTTTTTTGTCAACACAGTGTCTTAAAGATAGGCCATTACGATCAGCAGGAACAGCCCTTAGCTGAGCGCTGGAGGGCGTTCGGTTTACGAGCGACTAACTAGTTCAGTGGGTCTGTGAGATTCGCTTCATTAGTTAGTTAGTGGTTAATGAAGAGCAAAACCGAATGCTCTGCTGGCGTCTCCAGCTGATGGTAATTATCAAAATCTTTAATGATGGTATATTAATATACAAACACAAAATTCATAGCAAACACACATCACACAACAAGTCCTCTGAATCCCAACAACAGTCCCCTACATCCCCATCACTTTCCTCCATACAATGCAATAGTACAATTTTTTACACACAGAGTTTTATTTATGAAAACAAATTATTTATATATACACACACACACACCACTCACTACCAACCCGGTTCCCTTTCCTTAGACATCCTGTACATATGTTCCAGCAATAGTTAACAAACCTCACAAACCCAACCTCAAGCCCCCCACTCCCAACAATAGACCAAATGCAATAGCCAGGATTTTTCTTTTTCATTTTTGTTTTGTTGATAACTTTACACACACAAGTGCCACAATAATGTTAAAAATAAACAAATAAAATAAAAATAGAAGTACCTCAGAAAAGGAAAAATAATAAGCAGCCACGTTATATAGAAAGTATACCTCACCAAATAATTTGTTTAAATGAAGAAATTTTGTTTAAAGTGCACCTTCGGCACTTCAACATCAACTTCTTTGGATCACAATCTTTTTTTCGGCAATTTCATATCAACTCTCCACTCACCTTATAACAATTAATTAACAGAACGAAATTGCAGGGATTTCTTTTTTCTAATAGTTTTTTTCTTCTTTTGTTTTGTTATAAAATAACATTTATATTTTATTATCTCATTTCTTATTTATAACAACTATGTAAACAAAAGTTTGTAAGCATAAAACAATACTTCAACTGAAAATGTATGAACGAAACTTTAACAAAACAAATTAATGTAGTTTTTGTTGGTTAATTTAATTAGGTTAGAATTTTAGGAATACAGTTTATCATATTTTGAATTAATTTAGAAATGAGCCGAGATAAAGCAGTCTTAGCGGCGATTTAAAATAATATGTAAACTAACATTTTATATAAAATGAACAAACAAATGTATCGGTTGTTAAAAACAATAAAAATAAACAATAAATGGAGAATGTGTATTTAACTGAAATTGGCATGAACACTTGGCGGAACCGGAGCCAGGACAGGAGGAATAGCACATACGAGTATCAACTTTAAATGAGCTTACACTAAAGAATGCTTCGATAAAGCATCGAGTAAGGTGTTGGTTGGTTGGTTGGCTTATGTGGCTGTATTTCGCGTTGCCTGACGAGGGAAGAGAAAAACACAAATATCGCATTGAGCGCCTTTTTGAGACCACAACTAATGGGACCTGAAAATAAAAGGGGATGAAGGATATTAAAGGAGCTCAAAACAAAGTTGTGGAGTTGAGAAATTTGATGAACTTGTTGAAATGGATGCTTTGGATGGCCGAAAGGTCTGGTTTTGTTAAGGGCCGGACACTCGCAAAGAAGATGGAACACTGTTTCACTGGGTGTTAAGGTTAAAGGCCAATGGCCCGTTCTAATTGCAGTTAGTCTGGCGACATCTACACGCGTTCTGGTTGTTGAGGTTGTTTATTCTGGAAGCTTTTCATTGCGTTGGGAGGTTTCAACCACTGGTGGAATTTTCTAAGGTGATAGCTGACTGTCGCTTTTTTGACTGTCAACTATTATCAACTGTTCTTTCCTCTGTGTAAAGCGATCACTAAAAGTGAAGTCATATATGGAAACGCATCCAGAACTAGCGAAGTCATACAATGCCTGTCAAGCAGTGGACGAACCACCCAAAGACAATAACGGGAGAAGAAAAACGACACTTAAATAGCTGTCACAAGCAAGCGGTGGCAAAAATGCGATAGTCAATTTGATAATCACCTTACGTGATTACGGGTGTACCCAAAGGACATGAATTTTCACTATCAACTATCAACTATCACCTCAGCCTTAGCCGATTCCACCCCAGGTTCCAACAACAGAGAACAGAACCAAAAGGCATACTTTCTTCAGAAGTATCAGATTCCATCCATCAAAATTTAAATAGAGTCAGTCTCAATCATTCTCGGGCTCATTCTAGACTTTAAAGAAAAGTAATGAATAGATTTCTTAAGGATTTATAGCTATACGCCTGCAAAACCTTTCGAAATTGGGAATATCATGAATGGGTGTACAGTGTACCTACACCTTTATTATATCAGACCCATAACTTTCTAGTTTTGTGGCAGTCACCAATGTTGTTAGATATAAAGAGAACACGGAGGAACTGGGAATGAAACATATTTCCTAAAGATTATTTTTTTATTATACATCAAACAGAGTATGCATCTCTTACAGATTAAATCAAAATCAAAAGCCCTAAAGACTGAGTTTGCCTAGTTTAAGCAACGAGTTATTGGCTCATTATTGCCATAATTTACCCTATAAAAAGGGAAAGCAAAAAAATAAACTGGTTTGACGCACAGGTGCATGCAAATTTGTAAGAGACACCAAAAGTGACAGTTGATCTTATAGTCATAAATCTTTAACAACCATTTTTTTCAAAATATGATCTTCGAACAGCAAGATTCCAATGTAATGACTTTATAGAAGTTCTTGTGAAGCGTTTCTGGATTCTTTCGATTCTTAGGGAATGAACACGATAGAACGGATTCCATGTGATACAACAGTATTCTAATGTGGTTTTCCATTGGGACCAAAAATCAATCTTTTTTTTGATCTAAATCACTTTTCATGTTCCATTGGGACCATAAATCAATCTTTTTTTCGATTCGGAGCACTTTTTGCAGATCTCGATATTTTTTCAGATCTACACACACTCTCACAATACCAACATACTTCGCACAGCTGTTTTGTGTCATTATAAGAAGTTTGCTTTGAAGACAAATGGGGGTAGTTTCGTGAAAACCAAAATAACGAAATACATTTAATAGCCATGGATATAATTTAGGAGGAAATATTATCTTCATAGTTTTCCTCGTCATCTGCAGACTATGAATCACCAAAAATACTCCATTTGTATGTGCAATAGTGGTAACATTTTTCAAGTCGATATTTCATTTGTGATTTTTGCAAAAACAAATGCAATTCGAACAGCTGATATTGTTGTCAAATAACGCACTAATCCATTTACAAAAGCAGATCAATTTCGTTGCATGTTCCATTCGCCACGTAAAATTTGCGATCTGAAAAAGATTTCTGGTGGTCCCAATGGAAAACGACATAAGATGGATCTCACATAACAACTGTAAAAAAATGATCTAAGTGTGTAAGGATCTGTAAAGTCTTAAGAGTTTCTATAGATAAATCCCAACATCATAGAGTTGACTTTAGCAGCAATATAGTCAATGTGATTGTTAATTGTCATCTTATGATTAAAAATTACTCCAAGATTTTTTTTTCACTTACTTTCGTCAATGTTGTCCCATTTATTTTATAGTCAAAAGGAATCGTGATAATTTTTCGGCTGATAGTCAAACTATTGCACTTGGAAACGTTAAGGTGGAAATCGTTTCGGGCACACTATTCAAGTGAATTATTCCTGAAGAATTTGGCAGTCCGTTTCTGATTTAGTACTCAAATATAGTTTAAGATCGTCTTCGAACATTAAACATTTGCAATATTTGAGAGAGTTGGGAATATCGTTAATAAATACAAGAAATAGAAGAGGTTCCAAATGGGGAACACCAGAAGCAACCACCACGCAGGTTCCGATAAGATGTTATTTATTTTAACGTATTGAATCCTGCCAGTGAAATATGAACTAAGCCACTTTAAAATATTTAAATGAAAATCAAGATTTTCAAGTTTAGTCAGAAAAATTTTGTTGAAGGGGTGAGAAAGCAGAGATGATCTCCTTTAATAAAATTACTATTTTGTTATACCTACACAAGCTTATTTCAAAGAGTTTAGGGATTGGTAGTTGAAATTTTACAAATAGGCCGATAGCTAGGTAGTAGCCTCATTTTCAGAGCCCGACTTGAAAACATGCGTTAAGAAAGTATATTTTCAAGAATCCAAGAAAATACCTTGACGGTGAACGATTAAAAATATATTCAAGGGGGATTGCAACCGAGTCAGCACACTTATTCAAAAGAATAGGAGAAATACCATCAAAACCTGGTTGCTTATCATCTATTAATTGTTTTAGTTCGGTTTAAATTTCAGATATATTAATCTGAAGGACACCAATATTTAAAATGTCGCTGGGACCATTGTCTATGGGAACATAATGCAGAATTTGATGAACTATAAACGGAACGAAAGAAATTGGATTACCTAAATATCTTTTGTGACTTGTGACTTGTTTTGCTCCGTTTTGAAATTCAAGCTGCAGAAAAACGGAAAAACCACATTACCGACAGATCTAACCTTTGGGTGAAAACAAATATTTCTATTACTAACTAGATGACGCTAGGAGCCTCTTCACCTTCTGTTGCTTAGAAATATGACATTTGACAACTTATACGATGTAGCTGCGGTGTCCGAGTGGTTAAGGAGATGGACTTGAAATCCATTGGGTTCTACCCGCACAGGTTCGAATCCTGTCCGCAGCGGAAGTGACCTTTTTGTATTTTTTTTTTTTTTTCATGTATTTAACCTCATTGACCAACCAGTACCAATAGTGTAGAACTGTAGACTCGACGCAAGACAAGCTGACCGTATACACAAATAATGGGCGCCGTGGGATGGGAACTGGAGGAGTATACTCCATGAAAAGATGAATTATTGTTGTTTCTTGTACTATTTGTTGAAAAAGACGAATTCTGTATTGGAGCCAGAGCCAGTTGACTAGGCAACCTCCACAGTTTCTGTTAGGATACGTCGATAATGATCCTTATCGCTGGTAGTGTACTCGTGAGAAATAAAAGAAAAGATTTCTTAACTTTATTCGAGTGTTTATTGAAAGGTCTTACTTCGTTGAGAGCTACAAGAAGACCGATGTTAGGTTATAGTAAATAAGGAACAGACAATAGCGTGTGAAGGAAGTCATAAAGCGACATCTTACATTAAATTATGGGTACAGTATACTCTAGTACAATAATTTAAATGGGTTTCTAGTGATGGGCTTTCACTCGAACAGTTTCTATTAAGGCGTTTATGTATCTTCCTCCAAATATCACAATCAATTCAACCCCTTCAACCTTCGAGGACGACCTTTATATATTCAAGAAGACAGACGCACGGATTCCTTGAGGTGGTCGGTTTGGTAAAACTATTTAGATCTACTAAAATACGACATTGGGAGTTCCGGTAGACTTGATCCGGAACGTTTCGTTGCTTGATGGATAGGATAGGTATACCCGAATCTGAATTAAGAGAACTCACTGCTTTCTGACGTTTTAAAAAATAAATGGAACAGCTAAAGTCTTCAGATTTATTTCAAAGAAATGAGTAGGTACAATTATTATTACAATCTTGAGTTTCTACACAAAAGTTTTCGTACAATAGCGTGTTCGAAGAATTTATTTACCTAAAACTCATAAATGAAGAACTTACAACTAAACGTCATTTTTCTCTCGGCATTAACCACAATTAAGTCGAAGAGTTTAAAAGGAAACACGAAGTCAAAATTAAAATGAAAACAACTTTTTCCGACAATTCATATTTTTGTTAAACATAAAAAAAAGAACGTCACGTGCCGTACGCAGGACTTTATCTTAAGACAATAATTTTCAAAAATTCATTCATCAATAATAATCAAATGAATCACAGATTGTTTAGTTTTTGTTTTTCTTTCCTTCAACTATTTTCTTACTGAGTTGATGATGTATATTTTAATTGTTTGCATTTTACTTTCGTTTATTTTATTTGCTAATTTACAACTTAGCTCGTGACTTGATGGCCAAGTTTTCTAACACTCCAGTATCCTCCAAGTGCTTCAAGAGCAATGACAAATACTCATCTTTATGCTGGATGTAGTGGGCAGCGTGATGTGACTTGTCCCAGCATTTGAAATCGACTTTAACGTTGGCTCTCTCCCAATTATCGGTGACGGCACGGTTCGAGGACGGTGGGCCAATGACATCGTTTTTCGAGACAAAGAACAAAGCTGGCACTTTGAGTAGAGTCGAATGAAACATTTGGCTGGACCGCATGTAGTGCACCGTAGCTTGATTGTGGAATGTCTTCATGTGGTACCTGTTGTGAATGAGATGAAAATAGTAAAGCGGTCGTGGCTGAGCTGGGGTTACTACTTACAAAACGTAACTACGCAATGTGAGCTCCATTCGTGGATTCTTGGGAAAGATTGCCTTTGGTAAGCCAACAGGGATTTCGGTAATATCAGCCGCACTATCCCAAATTTGGGCAACCATCCTGTCTAAGATTTTTTGATATCTGCAAATCAAGGAATACATTGTTTAAATGTGTTTTAGTAACAACCAATACCAGTCGCCAAGGTAGGCAAAACTGTGTTGCTTGGACCCTACTAGTAGACACTTTTTTTTTGTCGACAATGCTGTTTCGGATGGTCTATTGAGCTGTTTAAAAATGCAGTTCTCCCAGATGGTCTTACCTCTTCATGTCCTTCGACATAATCAACATCATTTCTCCAAACTGATAGGCACCTACAGAGAATCCATGCAAAACAATTGGTGCATACGAGGAGTTGTTTTCAAGGAATTTCAGTGCATCAGCAGCAACAAGCTAAAAGCAAAAAAAAAAAATCACTCATCAATGAAATTGTTTCTATGTAAATATGTATAGAATAAACTACCGACCTGTGTACCCTTAACAGGCCACAACAACTGCCAAGGTGTAATGTGCACCACCAACACATCGAATCCCAGCTCAGTGTAAATCTCAGCGTATTTCTTCAAGTGCTTCTGTTTGGCCAACATCCATGACATAATTAAGACTAGCGGGTTGCCGGTTGGTGTCTTGAAGCTGTAATTTACGAAATCAATTGGTTTCTTATATTGTTAATGGTGACATTTCTAGGCCTACGTGAACGTCTTTGGATCCCATTCGACTTTAGTCGGTACTTCGGTATAGAAAGTCATATTTTTCGTAATATCTTGAGATGTGATGGGACGACGAGATTTAGCCATAGTTGTCTGTAAATAGTAAAAAAAAACTTGAGTGATTATAATGCAATTAAATATAGGCAATTATATTTGGATAGTTATCGTGTCTCAAATTATTTGTTGAAACGAAAAACTTGAATTGTGTCAAGTCGACCAGAAAGAGTGGTTACAATTTCTGAGCTATATACGATAAAAGTAATTATTTCAAGTAATCTGCGTAACGTGGCACTGTTTACTGACCGTGTTCAAATATAGAATCGTATTTTTATATTTACGTAAACATTTTACGAAAACAAAGGTTAACAAGTGACCGAGACAGTACTCGTCTGGATAGGTACCGAAATTGTTTAATAGACGATGTGGATGGCTGATTTATTAGGCTTCTGTTGGGGAGGTTGAATCACTTTATAAGTTGATCAGTTTCTTTTACTTTACATACTTCGTTCACACAAAATTGTACAAGAAGAGAAGGGTCGCTTCAATTGCTAAGCATGCGGGAAAAAAGCCGAAATACCAGAAAACCCCAGGTCGAAATAGATTACTGCCATTTATGTTGGAACACTATCGCGTTCTTTTACCGCTTATATAAATTTCGTGGGAAATATCTCCCATTCGCATTCGGGAGGATTTAATCAAAAAAAAAAAAAAAAAAAAACACGCAAGGCAATGGGGACGTTCGGATACCTAGATTATGTAAAACGTCAAGTAGATTTGTCGGGACTAGGTATCCGAACGCGCTGACTAGGCAACTTGAATTGTTGTTGTATTCTCGCGGTCGACGTTGCCGTCGTTGGACTTAAATCGAAATTCGAAATTTCCCCTCCATAAACGTCAACTGCAAAAACTATTCACGGGACCACTCTGAGCCAATAAGAAATTAAATACATCTAGTCATTCAGCTGTCAGACTTACCAAACTATGAATCCGAACGTCTCCAATAAAAATGGATGGGCGTCCCTTCAGAGCGTAACTGCAAAAGTGTTAGGTACCTAGTTTAGTAAGTCTGACAGCTGTCTGACTAGATATATCTCTGTTTTGATTGGCTGAAATCGGACACATGAGCAGCTGTTTCAGTTGACGTTTATTTGGGGGTAGTCGATGAATCTAAACAAAGTTCACAGTCCGGATATGTGGATGACGTAGGAAAAGTGACGTTCCCGACCGATCTAGTTTTTGCGTTCAGGTTACATCTTATCCAGACCAATCTAGTCGACTTAAGACGAATAGATTCTTGAACGTGCCAGTTTCTTTGATATTAAACAGATCGATTTATAAAGCAGAGGTAAATTTATTTAATAACATATAGCAACATTTTAGCTGATAAAGTACAAGCGACTGATAGGGATAACCTTTAAAGATATGTAATTTTGCAATTACAAATTAGCAAACAACTTTCAAGTATTTGCGCTTACAAAAAGTACAAACAAAATAATTAAAACAGTGCGTACCCAATGAACTAAAGCGACTTCATTGGGCATGAATATCAATAAAGTTTAATTGTATTTAAATACTGAATAATCACTGCAGCTAATTGCATGTTATAAGCAATTTCAACTTGTTTAAATCGTTTGTTGACAGGTCTGTTACAAGTTTGAAGCTAATGTATGAAAAACGTAAAAACATTATTTGAACTAAAAAAAATATTACCGACCTATTTTCTCATATTAGCATATTTTATAGTTAATAACGTTCAAAACAGTTAAGAAGCTATGAAAAAGGTGGAAAGTAGTGGTTTGGAATTTACAACGTTTTTCTAGAAAGAAGGCATGAGATCTTTGTCGGTTATAACGGGTGATTTTTTAGCTGGTTTGGTTTTGGCAACACTGGTTTTGACAGCTGACGTGTGTTAAGTACCTTGTGTCACTGTCAAACAGCTTCAGTTTGGTTTGCAATTTAACCATGGATCGTCTTACAAATGAACAACGCTTGCAAATTATTGAATTTTACTATTAAAATTCGTGCTCGGTTCGAAATGAAATGATCCGCTTTTTTATCGAAAAATTGTGTTCAGCGATGAGGCTCATTTTTGGTTGAATGGGTACGTAAATAAGCAAAATTGCCGCATTTGGAGTGAAGATCAGCCAGAAGCATTGCAATAGCTACCAATGCATCCCGAAAAAGCCACTGTTTGGTGCGGTTTATGGGCCGGCGGCATTATTGGGCCATATTTCTTCAAAGATGATGCGAATCGCAGCGTTACTGTCAATGGTGAACGCTACCGAGCGATGATAACAAACTTTTTTTTGCCCGAAATGGAAGTTCTTGACTTGCATGATATGTGGTTTCAACAAGACGGTGCCACATGCCACACAGCACGCGAAACAATGGCGCAATTGCGAGGCGAGTTTGGTGAACAGTTAATTTCACGTTTCGGGCCGGTCAATTGGCCGCCTAGATCGTGCGATTTGACACCATTAGATTATTTTTTGTGGGGGTATGTCAAGGCTAATGTGTATAGGGACAAGCCCGCTTCGATTGACGCACTGGAAGCCAACATCCATGCATTCATTCGTGAGATACCGGCCGATATGTGTGAAAGAGTATGCCAAAATTGGACTCAGCGGATGGGCTACCTGAGACGCAGCCGCGGTCAACATTTGCATGAAATTATCTTTAAACATTAAATTGCAAGGTTCAAACTATCGATTCAAATAAATATTTCATTCATTTTTTCGAATTTTTTGTGTTTTTTTTTTTTTTTTAAGTTCTAAACCTCTTAAAAAATCACCCGTTACTTAGTGAATGCCAGTAATCAGAAAGACCCATTGTACCGGTTTTAGGGCAGGAAAGTCTGCGATACTGTCTGTGGAGTTATTCAAAAGATTTTACAATACGTGAAGTTCTTTAAGATTCTATTGGGCTGGGCCGTTGAGCTGAATGTTGACTTTTCCACATACAAAGAGGAAAGTGCAATTTATGATTTTACAGATATATTAATAACAAAAAAGAATATAAATTTGCCCATAATATAAAATGAAATTCGTTTCTCAGTTTCTCTATCCTCTATTTAAAATGTTGTCGCGTGGGTGCGAATATCTTTAAGCTTAGTATCCTGCTCGCTGTAAATTTTAGCGTTCCTAGTCTCCACTCCGTTTCTCCACAGCAAAGATAAATGGTGGCTAAATTTTTAAATATTATATGGGACAAAACCCATATGTTCATGACACAATGTCGGTTTTAATGTAACACGTAATTTTAAATTCAAACTTCAAAAGCATCGGAATATTTAAATATCTGCAAAACAATGCATACAAGAACAATTTAAGAAGATGGAGAACTTCCATATGTGTCCTGAATCTTTTCAAAATCTCTTTACAATGGTAAATGGTATTATTACCCGAAAGACATTCGAGAACAAAAGAAAGCAGAAGTCCTCCTGAAAAATTCGCTATTGTGATAGAGTATGTATAAAAATAAATATCTCGCAAAACAATATACATATATCTGTTTTGTATTTTGCGTTTTCTTTTATTTCTCACGCAAATATTCTCTGTTTTCATCCAAAAAATTCATAGCAAAACACAAAACAAACTTTTTTCCGCCGTTTCTTATGTCAACATTTTTCTTCGATTTAATGTTCCGGACATTTATTTCGCGAGCTAAATGAGTGGATACTTTTCATCGGCTTTTCATCGACTTTTCTTTGTAGACATTTTTGTATGGGAGATAAAATCTAGGGCGAGCAGGATACTAGGCTTTGAACAAAAAACATAGTCATAGGTCATCTCATAGTTAATCTGTTTAAGACGTAGCCTTACGAAATTCGCTCTTTGAAGTTCTAAAAAAGATCCACTTAAACTCACCAAACTAGATATGAGCAGAACGTGCAAAACTTGCATCTTGCAATACTAACCACTACTTTAAAGTTTCAACTTCACTTAATTTCAATTCAGTTCATTGTTTAAAAAAAAAAAACAAATATTCATCGCCATGAACAACAAATAAGGTAATGAAATTCTCTCATATCTGTCCTATAGAATTTGGCACACTTGCACCAATTGATTGTTCGTTCACTGCAAGCGAGAACTGGAACTAATAGAACACGAAACCAGCTTGGCCAGTTATTGGGATTGAATTGAATATTGCTATATCGGGAGTGAGATACCAGCCATGAAAATCTGTAACTGTATCATATCCTTCCAAGCATTTAAGCTGTAACGTTTATTGGTGTTTCATACACGAACGGCTAATACAGTCGACATCACAGTTGGAATTATTGTACTAAAATGGTCAAATTAATTCTTGTTATACTCTATACTTCCTGAGACGATATCGGCGAATTAACATTTTCGATTATTATTTAACGTTTAAAAATGTACACAAAACCAGTACTTAGTGTGCTTCCACACCGGATGGAACAGACAACCAAAACTGCTTTTCTCGTTTTGTTTTGCTTTATTCAGTGTGGGCGCACGTAAAAAATGTGGGTATTTAAACTCAAAAAAAAAAACAGACAGAAAAACAGTTTGTCTAAGGCGTTTTGTTCCATCCGGTGTGGAAGGTCCCTTAGTAGCGAGAAGTTAGCTATTTTAGAAGAAAAAATAATTACAAATACGGAAAAGTGATCGTAGATTAACGTTCTGGAGAGTTGGCCGGAAATATAATGCGAATTTTGCTATCACATAAGATAAGCAGCGTAACTAATATACCAATGACCGCACAGCAGTTAAGAATAATATAGCCATCCTTATAGCTAAGTGATTACTATGATTGGTCTTCGATTAGATTTGGATGAATTTGAATATGGCCTGATTTGAATGACTATAGAAACAATAACCTTGGCTGACTGTCTGGAATACAAATCTAATCTTCCATAATACAATAAATGGATTAGAACTTGGATAAGGAAAACACCAAAACCCGAGGCAAAACCAAGTGAGGATAGTCCACACACCTGGCCTTATATTAAGTGCTGCACATATTCTGCTTAAACAAACAATATAATTGCAAGTAAATACCAACCCATGTATGTAAATATATATTTATCTATTTTATGCTGTATAAAACAGAAGTAAATTTGTATGGGTACATGAGTAAGTGCGCGGTGACAGCGGCACCCACTGAAAGATGATTATATACTCTAGAAACTAAATAACGCCCGCGTTCCACCGCCCGCTATATGAATAGCTTCATGTCAATCTCCATATAAAAAAAACTCACATTTCACCATTTGCGCTAGACGTCTGGCACTTTTATGAAATGGCGGTCTTGGGTATTTTATTATCAGCCAATGCAAAAAAAAAGACTTTCTTTTTTTCTAGATTGCAATGAAAACACAGCGATAGCGATAAGTATGTATACAAGAAAGATTTACAAGTACAAGCGCTTATGCCATCTACAGAATCGGACTTTAAACGATTCACCCTTTACGAGCGCACCTGAGCGGCTATTTGTTATAACATTTTACCGTTTTCGTAATCTAATCTGGATCAAGTTTTTGCAAGAACAACAATAGGTGGCTAGTCTACTTGGATCCACTATATCAACATCTAACTAGCTTTCATCGAAGACATTACCGATTTTATCCGGATGCTGAAATCGTTACAGGCAGAGTGCAAAATAATGGCTGATAATGTCAAAATGTGACGAAAAAGCGCATGACGTGTAAAGCAAACTATGATTCAGTTTACCAAACGTTGACAGCAGATTCTTATAGATTTTTTAATACAACTCTAAGGCCCATTTTATTCACTCGAAGTTGAACACAACTTCGGGATTTTTATATGGAAAACTTCCCAAGTTGTGTTCAACTTCGAGTGAATAAAATGGGCCTAAGTCCTCTGATCCAGATCTGATTTAAAGAGCGACCTTTTTCTTGGTGTAAGAAAGTTATTTTTTAGCGAATGCTTTTATTCATTGAATATTCAATTGTAAATTTATGTACAATCCGAATGACATTTGTGTAGATTTACGACTTTAATAGCCAAAAAGCCAGATGCTTACTAAAGAATAGTCAGGTAAGTTGCTCCGACGACGGATATGGCAACCTTAATGTATTCAACGAAGGAAACAGTCTCATAAAATTCGTCAAATATCCATTTCACACAATATATTCTGAACAAGAGCAGAATATATTTAACTGTCATCGGCGTCACCGAGTTTCCAGTTTCCGTGTACCGATCTATAAAGCGATTTTGTTTCAATGCCGTCTGCACGCTGCTAGTACTAGATTGTATGCGAGGAGGCTAAAAGACATGTCCTACCCTTTTATTTTTGTGGTATATCAGTTCGTAAACAGCGACGATCTGTCAGATAACATAATTTGCCGTTATTTTGTCGTTTTCCATTCGAATCTTCATATTTTGCTCTCAGATTTCAGATTTTTGGTGTCCAAAGGAACATAAAACCAGTTTTTTTTGTTTTCTATGCTCTTTTTCTTTATCGCCAATAAGACCACTTTCTGTATTTCTTTGATACTTTTCCCAATTTTGAAAAATAAAATCACGTTTTTGTATGAAACCCGAAATTTTTCATAATAAATACTTCACGAAACTAGTTTGAACTATGATCTGAATGCCTTCTTTTTTTTATCAGCTATTGTCATGAGTAGGTGCAGTGGCTTAGTGTGTTGGACTACTAAGCGAGGGGTCCCAGGTTCGAATCCCGCAAAAACCCAAATTCCAACTCAGGGCTTTTTTCACTGAGCCACCTCTTGCGAACGTCTGACAAACATCCGAGAGTATAACTGTCTTGAAAGAGCTTCTCAATTAGCCGTTTGGAATCGGAATAAAATTGTAGATCCCTTCCATTCGTTCCAAAAATGAAAAAAACTCACACAAAACGAATGGTTGTGAGAAGCTAGGCCCAGGGTCCCTACAGACCTGTTGCGCCAAGTATTAATATTTTTGTCATGAGTTTAGCTATAAGCTATACTAACAAAATTGTTACTTGAACATGGAAGTTACGGCTAACGCAAGTTACGGCTAACTTCCATGTTCAAGCAGGTTAGTATTGCCCCTTTTTGAATGCAAATCCCCTTTTTTGCGACTTTCCCAAAATCTTCAAAGCCAGCCCCGCTGACAGCCAGCTTATTTCGAGAGCAGAAAAACTGCTCTAAATCTATACCAAAATGTGTGGTGAATCAAGATTAGCATAAATATTATATTGACAACTATTAACACTGTTTAAAAAATTAAATTCCAGTTGAAGAACAAACGCATTAAATATTTTAAAAGGCAATTTTTTGTCATTTGAAGTTGAAGGCCTTGGGGGACGCAGAGTAGATCCCCGAAATTGAAAAACGATACCGACGCGTCAGCCAGTTCAATGTTATATGGTTATCATTAAATATGGCTTTCGCTATGGAAAGCTTTGAAAAGAATGCAATCCACATGGAAGCGGTTTAGTCATACTTTCTTTCGGTGATTTAAATACTAATTTTCTGTTTCGCCTTTAATATTTTACTTTCAGATGACATTTCAGCATCTGGGAGGAAAACAGATTTAGTGGAAAAATTAAGAACTAGTTTAAAATAATTGTTCGGACTCATGCAGATTTATCAAATGAATATGTTTATTTTTTAAGTCATAAAACTTATCCACGCATAACTAATCTCTAAGCAATATGTTGATTGGTTCAAATGTAGAAAAAAAACGTTCCAAGTATAGGTATTTGCTCTTACACTTTAGTTTCTTTCTTATTCTCAATTGCGGATAGTTGCGTCATTTCATTTATTGAGAAAATATCTTTTACATTATAGAATTGAAGTCCATTTGCAGCAAAAGTTAATACAATTTTCAATTAATTAAGCTAAACAATATGAATTACATTAAACAATTAAGGATAAGCAAAAAAGATAATTTATTCAATTGAAACGATGAAAAATCTACATTATTAAATTTCAATATTTCCGAAACAAAGTCGTTTATGTAAAAAGTCAGGCTGGCCTCTTTGTGGACAACGCCGACAATCCAGAAATGATTTAGGCCCTTAAAGCGAATATGCCATTAAAATGGGAAAAAAGTTGACAAGGTCTTGCAAAACTGGGTTGACTAGGATGCCCCACTAACTTGCATTCCTACCCAACGTTTATCTTGTCATCTACAAGTTTGAAAATAACCATTCATTTTGTCTTTAAAAAAAATAATTATCAAGATCAGCTCATTTACATATTTTCCACTCAACAACAAAACCACGAAATATTGCTATAAAATCTATTTGTTTTTTAAATAACATAAGAAGGAATATATCATCCTTAAATCGCTCACGTAGCAGTGCAGTGATTTAGTGCACATTTGTCACAGAATAATTTCTCAGTTTTACCTTCACGATAAAGCTTTTGTACCTGGGTGTATTTATCTATTGGAATCCAAAATAAATTACAAATTGCACTCGATTTGTTACAACTCGATTTAACGCAATTAATATAACAAAGACCAAGTTATAATTGTTTTTATCTGGGTCTTAAAAGCGATAAAAATTCTTAACACTTAACTTCGACACTTAAAGTGATTATGAGTACCCCACTATGAGCATAATGTATGCCCTCGCAACTCTTATTATATTCTCACCATATAATCTTTTGCACATACTGTTTCATCCCCAGTCGAAGAGTTTGTTCTCTTCCAAAAAGGAAACCAGGAGAATCCCATTTTCTCGCGAATCGCTTGTATCCTTGCTTGTCTCACTGACACTAAACTATTCCGGACTTTACCAGCGTATACACTAATTTTGTTGAACCAAAAGTGCACAACAGTTGATTGATTGGAAATCGTAACGGCAATCTAACTTCAAATAGTTTTCGCAAATGGCTGAAACAATGCCAATCAAACACAAAAAGCAGGTGCACCTGCACAATTCTCCAAAGCATACATGATTTGAATATGAATTTCAGCTTTCCATTGTATGGAAGGGTGGACGGTGGTATTTGATTGATCGCGTTGGATACGCCCAATTAAAACGATTATAATTCTCGATATGGATTTTAGAATAACATGTGCTGCCCTCTTTGTGTAAATATAATATCATACGAGCATTGCCCGTCAATTGGAAAGTAATTTATTTTATTGATGCAAATTCGATACAAAAGATATGTAGTCATATGTATGCGACCTTAGATGTTAGATCGTATGTATATGTTCCCATTGAATGAATTTCTTTTAGGTATCTATTATCAGAAAGTATACATAATATATAACATGACGTTGATAATAATGCACTTTAAAAATGTTGTGTGTGGGCAAACCATCGGAATCAAAATGTTACTGAAGAAAATATGAAGAGAAATCTGGGGGCAATAGGGTAGCTTTTCTAATCAACCGATCCATTTTCCAGTCAACGTGTACACGGCTCACGTCCTACATGGTGTTCCAAGGAGGTTGCCCGACTGGTACCTATACTCAGCCGAGTAAATATCACTAAATCCCAATGGTTGAACTTAATTTTGGTCTTGAAATGTTGCTTATTAATTATGAAGTTAGTTTATCAAAAAATTAAACAAATTATCGTAAAATTGTCTAGAAAAATAATTTATTTTTCCGCACGAACAACGTTTTCCGATCTACTTCTCAGTCAATTCCACAGCAAGAACCCAAATCATTCCATCGAAATATTTAATTTATTTAATGTTCTATCTGTCAGGAATTGTTTTTTGCTGATGGAATCCAATCAGGGGTGGTTGATTTGTTGTAATTGTTTTCCCTATGACCGCCTAAACGTAAAAAACTAATTTTCACCCTGTTCCAACTTTTCGGTTGTCTAAAGTCAGGAAACGTCACTACCTCAGAAGGATGGCAATATTTAAACGAACATACTTAAAATGAAGATGGGGAATGGATCGGAAACTGTAGTATTCCCTGATAAATGTCAGGACTCTTGCCTTTCTTCACTTAGTGTGAACAAAATGTTCGGACCAGACGAGGTATAACAACATATATCCACATTTATCCACCATTTGACACATCAAATCGAAAATAGCTGACAATCTCCTGACTATGGAAAAAGACTGGTGTCATATACCCGTCTAACCAAACCAGTAAAAAAAGAGCACAGTTTATCCATATACGCGATTTGTGCAGATTCAGAGTCTCGGTTTTGGACTTGCATGTTGCATCTACAAGACTGTATTTAAGGTGAAATGGGAGAACCACCGGATAGGTGATTGCAAAATCCCGTTTGGGGTCAACAATTCAGTAACTAAGTGTTTCTCAAAGCATTTAAATACCCACGTTGAATGTTTTAGACAGCAAGCTTGCAATTCTAAATTTAAAACAAACCAACAAATACCCACTGCAATGTGCCCTGTCACTAGCTAAATTTGCGCAAAAATCACGCAACGACTTGGTTCAAATACGTAGGTACCGAACAATTTAATTTTAAAACAACTGACAAATAAAAACAAAAGACGGCGTTAACTGTTATTAATTTATTTAAATGACCTTAATAATTAAAGTTAACCATTAAAGAAAACCCATCTTCAAGTTATATTTATAAAAGATCAATTTTTGCGGTGCGGCAACCACACGCAAACGCTACCCAAGAGAGCACACGAACGCAATCTATAAAAATAATATAGAAGAGGAAGATAATTAAATATGTACAACATTCAACAGCAGAATTCTTCAGTACAGAGTACAGACACGCAGCCAATGGCTCAAAGTCCAAAAAGTGAATGATACAGATACAATGGCATTGGTATTTACTGAGTGTGTATGCATAGCTGTGCATATGCCAAGTTATTCGAATAAAGTCATGACATCAAGTCGTGTCGGCCGGCGCGGCGTAGCTGCGAATACAAACGCCATCGATGATCGACCATCGCATGAATGAAGAGTCCAATAGAATTAGATGCGAATCGACTTGCATTTCATTTGGCGTCTGTCAAAAAGCATAATTTATTTAAATTGACATACATAATATAAAATAACAACAACAACGAGAAACGGCTGAACCAGCTAGACAGCACAGCGCAAAAATCTTGTTTGGCCGGTTCCCGTAGAGCTTTGGGTTGCGAAATCATCGTCACCATCGCAAAAATACACTAACGCACACGATAATTTTATTTATTTATATATAAAAATATTATTTGTTTTTGGTTTTGCAACACAAATAGAGATGCGATTGGGTATAGAGAAACACGTGTAGTGTAGACTAGTTTATTTGCCAGCTACCCCTTATAGAGGGGGTTTGCAATGTTGAGCCGCATCCAATCTGTATAAGAAGGGCAAATGGAAAAGAACAGTGGGGTCATGAAGACCAACACGAGTCATTTAGATGAATTTCAAAACAAAAACGTTTGAGTAGACGTTTTCTTTGTCGCAATAGCGGGAGAAGATTAAACATAAAAAAAGGTTTGCCGGAGTTTGATTTATAATTCGGGCCTCATGGTCGAGGAAAATTTTTAGAGCTTATAAGCACAATTTTAATAATCGGTGGTAGTTACCTATATAAATAAAAATGTTGTTGATTTTCTTTTTCTGCGTAGGTACATGAAACTTTTTCGTACCAAAACATCAGTCAGTTCCACAAAATTTAACCAATTCATTCACTTAAATGTTTGACATTTTCATTCCGGAGAAAATGTTCTTCCGTAGATTTGCTTTGAGGTTTTTTTCTCGACAGCCTTTTTGTAGAACGTTTCATTTTTCTACCGTTTCGTGTTGTTACGTACGCATTTTTCTGATAGCTATAACTAGTGCCTAGGTCCTTATTCATTTTAGTTCTTGTTATGACGTCTGGTCAACAAATGTTGTCTATCTCTATTTCTAATCAACATTCTCAAAATATGTGCCAGCAATATTCTGTCATTATCACTCTTTTCTAGTAAGAGAAAAAAAATCCTATAAAGTTTAAAGTAAAGGTTGCTTGCCGTTAATAATTCTTCAATTGAACCTCACACAAATTTATTTGGAGGCTCAATTATCTGGGACTCAGGCCACTAACTTGCTCTTGAAAAAATGGCGGTCGGCTCTGGTTGGGATTGAGATCGCTTCAGGACGTACAGAACGAGATGATGAAACTAGATTTGAGATCTTGCTGCATACCTCTTACCCTGATTTCACAATTCTATTTCCACCTTAAGTTTTTCGCTCTTTCGCATTCAAATCGTGTTTCCATATTTATAAACAGTATTTGGTTTTCAGGCACGAAGTTAACTCCACATCAGGATCAGAGTCATAGGTATACCTACATCGGAATGAACTAATTTAATTGAATAAATATATACCTAACAATTTCCTCTGCGTTTCTATTTTTATTACTTTCTATAAATAAAATAATATTTTGTTTATTTGTGAATATTACATCCTTTTTATATATCAACACTAACTTATTATTTTATCCTAATTTTATATACCTACGTAACGATCTTATTTAAATAAAATAAAATAAATAAAGCATTTGAATACTTTTCTTTCAATTTTTGGGTCGTATGAATAAAAACTAGCATTTGCTTTGAGCAAAAGGTTGTAGCAAAGTAAATGCCCTTAGCAAGTGCTTTGAATAAAATATACTTTGCTAAAGTAAAGTCGAAAATTCGAACATAGCAATTACTTCGCTGTACGTGTACTTGCCTTGCAGTTCCTGTCAAACCTGACCAGTAAATTTGAATTTTGAAATTTTTCTTAAGATTCTAACGACTTTTGTGGAAATTGAAATTAAAAAAATTAAATACAGAAATATAAATGCAATTTTTAGCTTCAATTTCACCTGAAAATATGATTTTTGTTTGCCAAATAGCTTGTTGATGCTTCCGTTCTACTTCAGGTGCCGGGAATTGTATCCAATATTGTTGGAAATCTTTATTTGTTAACACACTAGACAAATAGTTAAAGAAGAACTATGAATTGCCGAGAGGTTTTTGAACTGTCGACTCAGAAGCACGGATCTCGGCTATATACCTACCTTACAAATAATTCTATCTAAATATTTTCATCTGAAAGAAATATTAGCCAAATAGCCCCCGGTCCACGCTTCGCTTGAGACGAAACAACTGCTGCTTTTTCCGTATGTATTTCGTTGGTTTTCCTGTACAAACAGAATTAAACTTAGCTATTCACAATATTTAGATTGTTTTATGTTAAAAAATGTGCGCACAAAATATTTAGCAAAAGGTCTGAGTCAATTAAATAACACTCAGAATTTGCATATGATTTGCTTTGTCTGATAAGTTTTATTCATATCGATCTGAGTAAAAGATCAGTGCCGCCTCTTTTCGAACATGCCGAATGTTGGAACTATATCAAAATAGATTTTATTCAGAGGAAACGTAGCAAATGCTTCGATTTTGACATTTATCTTGAGTAAAAGCAATTGCAACGTTTTATTCATACGATCCATTATGTAGGCAAGCAGATTTTTGGGGAAATCTTATGTGTCGGTAGGGAATTTGTTGACGCGTGGTAGGTTTCTTTTTATGTAGCATCACTATTCTACTCTACATAGGAAGCATCTGCATCGTTTTTTTAAAACCACCATTTCGGAATCACGATTCGCGAGGGGGGAAAATTTGAATTTTACCATAGATCATAGATTTTCTTATCTAAAGGAGTATGGTACATAAAATGTAGAATTATTGCTTCATCTGGGCTCCACTGTGCAAGCATGATATAAATGAACACTACCTAGGTACTCTATAGAACACAAGAGTAGGGGTACAGTATGGTCGTATTCCTATCGGGTAAATTTACAATATGTGGTGCTACACACCACTGCCACGGATTAAGTAGATATGTGGCGTGAGGAATATTGATTTTTCAGCCATCTCTCCATGAATAATAATAATAAGCCGAAAGCGGACAAATTTAACATAACACTTACATTATGCACTAGCCGGACAGCTGCTGGGGTCTGTTCTATACGCGAACGCGACTGCAAGCTGGAAAACGCCCTCACTTTTTCTTGCTGGACCGGCAACTGATTGTACGAGTTCTTTAGCTGATACGTTGTTCCAACTATGGCCACTGCTTTCATCAAATGCTGATTCGGCCTGCGAAGAACACCTCCTAATGTGGATGAAAAATATCACGCAAAATTAACTGATCAAGTGTTTGAAAAATTAGCTGCTATGAAAATCCCTTACCAGCAAAACGCTGCAGGGTCGATACTGAGCTCAATATCTCAGAGGAAAAGTTTTTATGAATCGATGAAGACAATGATGTTGAGGGGAAGAGGCGTGAAGTTGTCGCACGAAACAATGACATTTTTGCACTTAGATTTGATGTTTTGTTTTTGTTGTATTAACAAATGAGCCAAACCTTTCTTTTTTACCCACAAACAGAACAAGATACAAACGCAGTTTTTTTTTATTCTCTTTATTTTTCTTTATTGGAACAGGGAAAGCCACGAATGAAAATTTAAATATTAAAATAGTTCGCCCACATATGGTTGGGTTTCCTGTAAGAGTATACACACGAGAATGGCGACACAAGTGCACTTTTTTAATGAATTTCAATTAAACTCTTTAGGCACAGAACACAGATACCTAGGATCACCAAAAACAAAAGCGAAAATACCTATAAAAAAATATTCTATTGCTGTATAGCGAGCACAAAGAAGTTTAAGGCAGCTTAGCGCATTGACGGTTTGCACATATATCCGAGATTTATTTTTCGGTTATTATTGCACTAAACCGGGGTGAAAATATAGATTCAACAAACAATTATTGCCGAATACTGCAGACAATAACTCGTCGCCAAATAGACCGAACACCGAACACCGAACCGAATCCGCAAAGTTGAATTCACTCACTGAAAATAAAAACAAATAGAATATAGAATAGAAACAAATCAGTTGAAATTGAAAGAAATGGAATAGGTGTGGTAAATTAATTTTTGTTGAATGCTGATGGTGGCACTGGCAGTGTTGCCCCCCACCAACTGGTTGAAAATGTAGGGGCCGAATTCGCCAGGGATTTTACCATTTTCCTGGTGAATGTTTGAAAACTTACGTTAATCCGGAGTATTCTTTTTTTATTTTTTATTTTTATTGGAGGCCCCGGTTTGTTCCACTTCGATCTATGCAAAAATAAAGATCCCAACCACTAAACCGACAGAAATATAAAATTCTGAATATGGTCCATTTTTGTTTGTTTTTGGGTATATAGGACTTAAAAACAAACTCCAATCAGCGAAAGGTGTGGCAACGTATGTCAACAACCTCCTCCGAGTCAGTCTGACATTATGGCATTGATCAAGTTGTTTTTTCTCTGTTTTGCTTTAATCTCAATTTGGGGAGATTTCTCGTGAAATCGTGTCCAAGGGCCCGGTTCTGGGACAAATATTCGGGTTTAGTGAATCAACCTTTACGTGGTGGAAAAGTGTAGTGTAAAAGTGTAGTGTGGTAAAGTTACACACTATTCATGCAAAACTACACGAGTTACAACAACTATATTTTGTTTGGAAAAGTGCTGCCAGGCTTTCAATTTGTCTTGTCTAACGTAACTTCACGCACAACAACTCGTCGATGCTTTCACACCGACAAATTAGTTTTCGTCTGAAGGGCCCATGCCCAACCCACAGAATCCATCGCGTCCGTTGCGGCAAAGTTTTCGACTGACAGGTTGATAGAATACACACTCTCTTATGGAGGGTGTCCCATAAGCAGCGCACGTGCCGGAGCGACGGATAAAGTAAGTTTACTTTCTACTTTTCTGTCCGTCGCCTCCGTTGACAATTGGCACATCGTGATTCGTGACTCGTGAGAAGATTCCTTTTCATTGGTGGAAATATTGAGCGCGTGAGAGAGGCTGTCATCGGCTCTCACTAGTGCTCTTATATTGTGGGATTTCTTCCTTTTTTGGAGAATTTCGATGTCCGAAAAGCCTTAAGTGGGAAAAAGAAAAATCTAAAAAAACATTGAAAAAAAAATGTTTTTTCTAAATTTCAGCAAAATAAGTATCTAGATTTCACCATGATAATCGACACATGTATGTACATAAAAAATAACTTTTTTAAATCACCTTTCAGCAAGATTTTTAATATCAAAATTTTCTAGTACCAAAAAGAAGTCATTATGATATTAAAAAAATGCGATTTTTATACCAAAGGTTATTTAATGTGATTATTTATCCGTATAATATAACTTTTACTTTTAAAAGTTAATTTTTTTCACAAAAAAATACCTATCAAGGGAATTATTTGAAAGGGAATTTGACTACGTTGGAAAGGGAAAAATTCCCACGTTTCTTGGGACAAATAGGTATAGAGTACTAAAACACTGTCACTTAGCGTATGCGACGGATTCTATGGGACAGTTCATTCCGTCAAATACGGCAATCCGTCGACGCAACGGACGCGACGGATTCTATGGGTTGGGCCCTTAACTCAGCTATGAGACACGACTAGTTTTCGACGAAAACGCGGCTTTTGGCTTGGTGTGAAAAGCAAGAAAAAGAAAAACGCCTAAAAATAACTTTAGGAGTAGCAAAGAAGCATGTCTAATTTGTTAAATGAAGTGAAGGATAAACTTAGTTCCGTGAGAAGTTCTTTGTCAGTGACAGTCATTTTTAAACTAGCTTCGACATTGCGTTTTCTTGCGGAAAGTGGCTACCAATAGGGCGTAGGGAATGATTTTAGTTAGGATCTTGTCCAACCAACCCTTAAGCACTATTCACATGAGAGCGAGCGAACGAATTGCTGAAATGCGAACAAACCACTTTTGATGCATTTATGAACAGAAAATTGTACATTTTACTATTCCAAGAGGAGGATAATTATCCCATCAAAATGTATTAAGAAAACATGTTAATAAACAGTTAAAATAACGAAATTTCGAATTGCAAACTTTTTGCCGCGAACGAATACACCCTTGGCGCGAATTGTCAAAGTTTATTCACAATCCACATCATTCAATTCGTGCTCCACAAACTAACGAATAAAGCATTCGTTCGAACTTAACCTCAAACTCAAAATCAAAGATAATGGAATACAGAGATATATATCTTTCCAGTGGAAGGCCGGCTGCCTACAAGCTGTTTTCCAGAAAAATTCATGAAGTCACACACACCTGCTCATTTCTATTATAGTATATGTGAGTTCATGAATTGGACTTTGATGCAAGAATTAGGTATTCTCTATTGTGTATTTCACTATTTTTTTCATTTTAATCCACACCTCCACAAAAACCAAACAAATTCAAAGCAAAACACAAAATAATTAAACACCGCGATACTCATAAAAGCAAGATGATTCGCGGTCGTCCATTAGCAGCATGCTTTTTTGTTGGTGACACGTATTCACAGACGGAGGTTGAAATTACAAAAACAACAATGTAAACAAATGGGTTTTGGGGGGATAGACGTACGAAAGATAGCCATCTCTTTTATTCATTGATCTCTGCTCAAAATGTTATAGAGACAAATAACGGCGACGGTCATTGGATTCGCGGGTTTCTGCGACCAAATTAAATGTATTCGCAAGTTTTGACAAGTGGACTGTCAAAACTTGCGAATATTCGTTCGTTCGTAGGTAGTTGGTCGCTCTCATGTTAATGATCCTTTAGTAAAATTCTAACCACTCTTTTTCTGTTCGTACAGGTAGTGCTAAATAGTTGAGTCTTGAGTGTCGAAGCTACCGACTCCCACCCGTTTTGCACATCGTCGCTCTACTCCACAGAGCCTCTTTTAAAATTTGTTGCCAACAATATATTTTGTTCCATAATTTCCACCAAACGTTTCATTTGAATGAAATCATAAGAGAATTATGAAATCACTGCATTTAAACAACAATTACAAAAACTAACATGTTTTTACTTATTAATTTATTTATGAGTCGTTTTATGCAACTAAAACGTCTGTCAGAATGCGAAGGACAGTTTTGACGTTTGTAGAACTTGTGTTCTACGATACTTAAACCCCACATGTCATTAAACGACATAAAACAACTAGAAAAACGCCAATTGTCGTTTAATACCTATAAACGCCACGTAGAGATTCACCCTTATTCAGCCCATCAAATAATAATTGTGAAAAATGATTTTAAGTTGTGAGTTGGAAGTTGGGACATTTGTTCGGTCAGTTATTCGATGATTATTGAAAAAGGCCTGTTTGTTTCAATAACCCATTCAATAACTCATTTGAAGTCGTTTTCGTGGAGTTGACAGTTCTATGGAGGGTCAAGGATAATGACATGTTGCCATCGCCAACTTGCACTTGCAGCGAATATGCACATAACATTGTTCAATAAAACGAGGTGAGTAATTTTATTTTTTATAGTTAGGTACCTTTATTTTTTTATAATGATTTATATATAATAAATAAATTCAACAAGAAAATATTATTTGCTCTTAAAAATCTCAAATAAATCTGAATACAAGCAACAAACACCATTTTACAAACCATCCAATTAACTACTTGCAAACTCTCGTACGACAGATCATAAGATTTTTTTGTTTTATTGGAAACCTCTTTCAATTTGTCAACAAAATCCATTTCTTTCGTATACTTAAACTTAAAATGAGTTTGCACAGGTAGTTAATGGATTCGAGAATATATATAGTATTTTTAATATTCATACATTATTGCCACTCGCACGAGGCACATTTTTTTTTCATTTTCTTTCTTTTAAATATTTAGGAATAAAGTTGAAAGCTTTGAAAAAATTACGCAGATTCCAAACATTATCTAATAATTGAGTATTGTAAATTGAAATTTACGCATTGAAGCACACTTTAAAATAACTAATTTAAACTTTATATAGTTCATAATAAGTTTTGTTTAGTATCATGCGGTCTGTAGTTACATTTTGATAAGTGAAAACAAAAATTGTTGAGCAGTTTCCTTTTTTGAGTAGCCACTACATTTATTGTTATTGGAGATTATTCGTACCCTGTTTATATAACATTTTGTT
This sequence comes from Cheilosia vernalis, assembly GCA_949126925.1. Taxonomy (NCBI): domain Eukaryota; kingdom Metazoa; phylum Arthropoda; class Insecta; order Diptera; family Syrphidae; genus Cheilosia; species Cheilosia vernalis. The sequence goes on from OX421362.1 coordinate 15,642,632, forward strand.
TTGTTCGTTGTCTAATTTATTGTATTTCTTGCGTATGTGTATACGATTTTGTCTCATTAATTTTATTCTTAATATTGTTAAAAAATAAAGACTCTAAAATTGACACACTTGAATTGCACTAAGATTTTTGATTAAAATTTAATTTGCATGAAAAGAAATGTTACACATTTTGAACATTGTGCAGTGCATTTTCTAAATATTTTGTTATAAAAGCATAATCTCTTTTTTAATTTAATTATTTATTATTTCATTGAGCAAGTTTTTTGTTTAGAAATGTATACAGGCATTATTTTATTTTGTTACTTTCTGTTCCCCATATTGTTATTTTATTTAGCAGCAAAAACGATAAAGACTCGTAAGGTAAGGACGATAATTTGTCGTTAGAATTGAAACAAGACGAATCGGACGAGAATGAGAGTAAAGGAGACGACCAGACTCATACAGAAGACAGATACAAGTTTGAATAGACACAATTTAGTCATTTATGCGTTCATTTGCTATTACTACAAACAAAAGGCTCCAACTATTTCAGGTAAACCGATGATGAGCCTTGCCCGGTCTTCTATTTTTTCAGTGCTCTATTCTACATTTATACAAAAAAAATACACTACGTTTCTATAGTCGATTGTCGTAAAATGAACAACAGTGGCAAGAAACTATTGAAAGATTGTGCATAGGATTCAACAAAACAAAGTTTTTGGAAAAAAAAAAAACAATTATCGACCTTCCCTCTGTCCAAATACTTATAAACATCTATGAGTATTCTTGTTTTCTATTCACCTAATAGGAATGTTTTAGTATATTTAACTAAAAATGTCCACCACTGGCATGAATCACTATAATTTTAAAATTCGCATTTATATAGCAAAACAAATCACAAAAATCAAATATAAATTTTGTCTTTTCGTTTGTTAAACTATTTTTCTTCGCTGGAAGCCCAATTAAAAATAAAACTCACAAAATTTCCAAACCCTTCTCGTAAATCTATGTAAATGCACAACACATAAGAACTAAAAATAGCTATACTAACTTGTTTATAAAATGAGATTTCTTTCAACAACAATGCTATGCAAACGCTTATCTATAGAACAAACACATCATTGAAAATGTAATTTTTTAGTTTCTAAATTGAGTTTTTTTATTCGCTGACATCCAATTCATCTTCGAGCATTTCGAGAAAAGCACGCGGCACAAGACCCTTCATTAGGCCCTGCTTACCGTACATGTATTCACTGTGCTGCGGTGAACATTCGGTTACAAAAATTACCTATAGAAGTGAGAAAGATTCTTCAGAAACTGCCAACGGAGGGGAATTTTTTAAATTTACCTCATTTGCTGTTAGATTCAGTTCTGTATGATCCTTTGCATCATACGAACAAAGGACACGAGCTCGTTTCATTTGCTCAGGATTGACGTCCGGACTGCGACTCTTATGGTCGTTAGCCTTTTTGTCGCTGCCTGAATTGATGGGTACATATGGTGTGGGGCCTCCCAGACTAGATTGCGAGGTGAAATTAATGATGAACGATGAGGTTGATTTTTTTTTTTCGATTCGTTTTAGTAACATTTTTTTTGTTTGCTTACTGTTACATTACATAGAGATTATTTAAAAAATCTAAAATGTTTACATCTACAGGACGGAACTTAACAACAACTACTGCAAAGCATGTGTATATAACAAACGAAATGTTAACGGATTTTACTTTCGAAAATAATATTAAAATACAGGGAGTAGAAAAAATGAGACAAACGCTTTGTTTTTATGAGTTGGTACGAGTATTTCGTGTTAGTAGTATTGTGTAGTAGTTCATTGCTTGGGAGAGAGTTGGAGTTTACAAAAGAAATTATTGAGGAATTAAATAATTGTTGAATGTAGTGCCCAGATAAATACGAGCACATTTTATTGTAATCAGTTTTGATATTTATCGTGGGAACAAAATCTATTTTGAACTAACCGTATACGGAATATACCACCTCGCTTTGTCATGTCTGCAGCAACTAAATATGATCTAAACAAAGATCAAAGGAGAAATATTTTTCAGTTTCATAGGGGGTGGAATCTATGCCAGGATAAACGCCCGTACATTGAACACGATAACGAACAATTTTGCTACAATTTAAGTACACAATAGCGAAAAAAGTGTTCCATACATTTTGCAGTTTAAAGCAGAGACAATACTGAAGTTTCGTGACATTTGTCAATACGAATTTCTATGCATCAATAGGTCCGTTCGTGTACTTTAAGCATAGAAAAATGAAAAAATGTCAAATCTCTAAAATCGAGAGAGGACTTCTTCATGTTTGGCATAATTGTAAAATGCAGCATCTACAAAATAAGTTGGAATTGAATTTTTTTCAAACTAAATATCTATTAAACTTTCCATTTGAATGCGCTGATATATTCTAGGAGAACATTCAGTTATAACTTGTTCCTCTGACGTCGTTGAAAACGAAAATAAATAGTTTTACTTGTCAAACTTTTGAGCTGTCACTTAGTTGGCAGTTTTCATTTTTCAGTAAGTCGAAATTCGGCGAGTAGAAAATTACGAAAAAATGAAAAGAGGGGAAATGGAATTCTCTCCCATTTCTTTAAATTTTCTCAGTACGTGATCGCATTTGCACAGTTTCTTAGCAAATTTTAAATAATTTTACGTTTGCAAAAAAGTACCCGAACGAAGCTAACACTACCGCAAAAAAAACGTGACAATCCCATAAAAATTAAAAATATAACTTGTACGCAAGTAATGGGAAATCGGCCGAGGTTGGGGGTCTCAGTAATTGTCTCTGGTTTAAAGTATTTGCTACAATTTTAGAAATCGAAAAGTATATAAAACTAGTACAAGGACCATGCCTCAAGTGTCATCTAAAGAAGAGCACAACTGGCGACTGGTCCTTTACTTAAAATCAATTCTAACCTCCCTCTCAAATATTTCGTAGGTCACAATAGATAATTTTGTAAATGCACAAGTTTTTGTGCCGTTTTTTTGTGACAATTGCTTGGCAAACTTTCGACTGCAGTTCTAAATTCAGTAAATTTTATTCTTTTGGAATGAAGGCTTATTTTTTTGAATTTGTTAATTCACTTTGATTTTACAAGATTGGGCCCTTTTTTTACCCAACCCAACTAAGTTTTGGGGTTACATTTAATACAGTGCGTCTACCGTTATTCTCCTCAGGAATATCAACAGATTTTGAAACAGATTTTGACCATAACATAAACATGACAATAATGAAACTTGTATGAAAACTAATCCTCATTCCTTATCGATTCAACTGTGAACAGGGCAAGATATACTGAGTTCCCCAACTCGCAATAAACACTGCCGGTGGAGGTAATGTTTTTGTCAATTATTACGAATTTCTATGATATTCTACTAACGCACCAATCTGTTAAAAAGTGCAAGATTTCGTATGTTGGCATGTAACTTAAAATCTCCAGAGTCTCCGTATATCTTTTCCCTTTTCTACTGGGATCTTTTATATTTGTTCCAACATTCACCTCGTTTCGTAAACTCCAACTTTCCAGTTTATTGCACATATTATTTGCTTTTTCTTACTTTACTTTATAACCATTTTTACAAGAGTTAAGAATAAGGAAACATTGTCATATAGAATAGAATACGTGAGACGAAAACAAGTAAACTGCCAGTACCACGCATATTTTGTTTAGATAGCACCAATAATAAGTTTTTATTCGTTTGCTTTTGCTTACATAATAAGTGTTTACATCGAAAGCTACAGCATTATAGAAATAGAAATACAATTGGATAGACACGACACAAAAACCCAAAATATGTAAGTTATGTTTAACAAGGAGAAAGTAGATAAGATACGAGTAACATTTAGGAAAGAACAGGATGCACTTTTAGAGTATGGATATATCACTTGTATCATATGTGATATTCATCTCGTTTAAGATATGTGAATTTGGATTATTGTATGAGGATATGGTTTGTTCACTGCTGGGATGGACAATGGGAGGCCCATCTACATCTTCGCTGTTAATGCGCAAGCGAGGTGTTTGTGGCCGCATGCTGCAAACCAAGGAAGGAATTTTTTGTTTGTTCTTTTTTGTAGTTGATTTTTTTTTGCTTTTTTTTTTAATTTAAGAGTTATGTATTCATGTTTCTAATTTGAACTAAAGAAAAAGAATATGTTTAATGAAGAGAAATAAAATAAATAAAAAATTAAGGAATCGAAATTATTAATAAAATAAGACGAGTTCTACTCTAGAAATGCGAACCGAATAAAACTCAGTAATAGCGCATACTAACGACTTTTAGTTGTGGGGAGAAAATCTTATTTACCTTGCTAGTTCGTTTTGTAGATCACTCATCACCTGGACGCATTGGGAATAATAACGCACCTGAGTCTCGACAAATGAGTGCAAGTGGCGCAAGTGGCTAGCCTGTGAAGTACTGATGCCCTCCAAGAGGAGCTTCGTTATTTCAGCCTGTCTGTCGAATTCTGCCTGCGCAACGCGTAAGTCACGTTCAGCCTATAGTTGGAAGAAAAAGGAACACATAAGTACCTATATAGAAAAATGTTATGAATCCCTGTAAGGATGAGTTAGAAGTTATACCTGTTCCAAAGCAGCTTCTGGTGAAATACCATCTTTCTGTGGTTATTCCATGCAGCAGTGAAATTTAAAACAACAGAAGGCATGTATTGAAAAACTCCTCAGAGTTGCTGGTAATTTTATAAGCTATATGTACATTGTGCAAGCGTTTTTAAAATCTACCTCTATAAACAGCAGTAGAGGGAACAATTTCCAATACTCGGGTAGTAACACACCCGAACGAGTCAATGGTACGAAGTGGGAACAATATTCGGATTATTTAAATACAGATAAGATATGTAAACTTGGTCATATGTGTGAGCCGAAGGGAAAGGCAACCGTTTCCATGAAGATGTGTTGGATCTTATGGCATAAGTCAACTTTTTTTGCTGTTGATTGAAGCCACAGAATTGATGTGGTGAATTTAATACTGAAGAGATTACCTAATATGTATCTGCAGCTATGTTTGTGCCTATGAACATGTTTGCTTTTTCCTTGGGAAAAATCTGAGGCCCTACTCATTTGACAAGACCAACCACGCTGGGGAAAAACTTTAGCTCTCTCTACGTTTGGCGCATGTAAGTCGGAATTATTTCTTTATTTGGTACAGCTCGGACATTTTTTATAATTTTGTTTGACACAGTATATTTACGGCATAAGAATAGCAAATTCAGAAAGAGAGACCAATTGGAAAAATGATCAAATATGAGCATATACCTACCACAGCAAATAAATTTTTCCAGGAGAATGGCTTTAGTTTCTAAACAAATATAGAGCATAACTATTGACAGCCGATTTGCTGTAACCGTGCAATCAATTTCTACACCATAGACTTTTTATTATATAAACTTAGGCACTTGACGTTCAAGTCCCTCTAATTTCAACCATCTTCCTGATTACTTATTCAATAGTACTCACCGTTTGCTGTCCCAACATACTTCTTGCCTTGCGCACTCTATTTTTGCATGCATCCAAATCCAACCTAAGTACAACAAAATACATCGCATCATTGGATCTTAAGAAACACAAAAAACCACTCTTACCTCTTGGTCTCCAAGATGCCCTTCTCCTTTGTTATTGTTTTCATCTCTCCGTCGAGAAATTTTCTCAATGGCTGTGTAAAACATATACCAGTCGATGCAATGAAATCTCTCTCACAATTGCCGAGTTTTTGTTCGGCTTGACCAACTTTTATCAATGCCATACCATACGGACTGTCCTGACCAAAGTCTCCGCCCGCCTCAATCATATCCAGTGCCAAGTATTCCAAATTACTCAATCGAGATGGTTTTTTCTTTTCGATTTTCTCAAAAATGTAATCCTCTACCCTATTGCCAGGGTTGGGTATCAACACCGACTCGGTGTCACGGACAATTTTCTCAGACCAATTTTTGGTGCACTCTGCCCTTTCGGCGAGATTTTCAAAGTCCGAATCCAATTCGGTGCGCTCTGAAGTGCCGAGCTTTTCTTCTGTTAGCTAAAAATAGTTAATTTGGATTAATAACAAATTCTCAACACCCACACGAAATGTAATAACTCACCTGCACCACCCTTGATAGGGTGCTCCCAGCCTCCTTCACCAGTTTTTTCACATTAAAATCGGGCATTTTCATGTTCATCTTGAAGTGTGATTATGTGTTTAACTTTTCGACTGGAGATTACGCGACAATTTGATAAAAGTTTCTATTAATTTCTTTAAATTATTGTTTCTTTCGAATGGCTTTTGTACTTTTTCGTCTTGTTACTGCGAAGAAAATTAATTGACAGCTCAAGTTGAGTGTTCAGTGTTGACCATTGTGAATGGGTGTTTCTTATGACAAATCCAATAAATTCACACAACAACAAAATGCAAAGTGGTGGGATATTTATTGATTTGTTTTGGGAAATTCCCCATTGTTGTTTACATTTATTTTTTTTCTCTGGGATATTTGCAGTTGACAGCCAAGAAAAGAACACATGTTTTTTATTTATATTTCCATGATTGGATAGAATAGTGGAGAGATGCGCAAATTCCCGCGCGTGCATTGTTGTTTGTTGTCCGTTTAATTCTGCATTGTTTTGTTGTGGATAGTGTTCGAATTTTATTGCTTTCGGCGATAGTTGTGTGTGCAATTGATTAATTGAATTAACCGCGAAAGATAAAAACTATAGATTTATCGATTGGAGGGTAAGCTGGTTGGAATATTTTATAATTGTTTTCTGAATACCAATTCATTTGATATATTTGATAGAGCTCATATATTCTTAGAGTTGCCATGTATATTTTTGATATTAGAACGGAAAATTGAAAAATTGCATCGTTGGAAATATAAATTAATGATTATAGGCAATCGACGAAATTTGCAACTTTTGTTCTATTTATTACCAGATTTTTTACTATCCATCATGATTTTTATTCTACTTTCTGTACAAGACTAACCGCAGTATGATGTAAGATGGCGTATGCGGTGTGCACTTCTAATGTTTCCGCGATACATTCATGTCGTTTCCTGAGATGTGTTTATAATCAAAGAGCTATAAATGCTATTGGCAGTTTTGTTTAACAGCATTTTTTTGCACATCTGAAATAGTACTAATCACTAACCCATTTTGTTCTCCACTGTATAAAAAATCTCGACAAAATTTAAACTATATTTGCCTTAGCTTAGTTTTGTTTTGACAAATCAAGAACAAAATACCTATAATAGCCAGACGATCAAATTGTTCTGTATATTACACACATTTTTTAAGTAAAGAACTTTTTAATGAAGGAAAATTATTTAGGTAGGTACTTTATTAAGCTTTGTTAACAAAAAAAATGTATTTATGCTAACAATATTTGAAGGCCACTTGTTTGGAGTAAAAACTTTATGTATAGAAGAAAATTAATAATTTAAGATTAGTACGCTGCTCGAGCTAAACTAGATTTTATCTGGTCTCCAACTTTTCTCTCCAAATATCCAGCTAAAGTAAGACCTAGCTAATTTTTGACATAGAGAGCGCTGTGGATAAATGTCACAAAAAGCAGCTGTTCTTTGAAAATAACTTTCTTCTAAAATTCAACTCTCTCTAATTTAAACCTCTAATTTATTGATGCTGCCAGCAAAATGTTCTTTTGCTTTTTTTTAGAGCACTTAAGGACCATTCACATGAGAGCGAATTGCGAACCACGAACTGGCGAATATTCGTAGATTCTGACATTTCATTCACATGAAAACTTTTTTTAGTCGCAGGTACCCGCGAATCATTTGTATTGTTGAAGGTTAAGTTCGAGCGAATTTTTCATTCGCAGGTTTGTGGATCGCGACTGTTTTATGTGGATTGTGAATAAAGTGTGACAGTTCGCGGCAAGAATTTTCAATTCGCGGGAGAATTGCTGTAATTGTAAATTTCGTTACTTTAATCAATTAAGTCTCGGTTTTTTGTAGATTGGGTGTTATATTAATTGAATACAATGCTTTTGTGGTAAAACAAATAGCAATTTTCAATTCATAAATACCGATAAATTGATTTGTTCGCAGTTCGCCTATTCGCAGTTCGCGCTCATGTGAATGGTCCTTTAATGGTTGAACTCAATCTTGATCTTAAAATGTTGCTTATGGCTTATAAAGTTAGATTATACAAAAATAAACAAATTATCTTCAAATTTTCTAAAAAAATTATTTATTCATTTTTCCGTACGAAAAACTTTTTCCGATCTACTTCTCAGTCAATTCCACAACAAAAAACCAAATCATTCCACTGAAGTATTTCATTTCTTTACCGTTCCATCTATCAAGTTATTTTTTTTTTTTTCTGATGGAATCCAATCAGGGTCGGTTGATTTGTTGTATTTGTTTTCATGGGGAAACATTTTTCTGACAGAATTTTCGCTATGACCGCCTAAACGAAAAAAAAAAAAAAAAAAAAACATTTTCATACTGTTCTTGCTTTTTCTGTTGCATTTTACGTATGGCTATTACTATTTGACAGAATATGCCGCAGCCATGTGTTTATGGATCTGTTTCTGTTTCAGTTTTGTGTAGCTGAGCGTACAGAACCAGAACTTACTACAGAACGAAAAAACTTTCCGTTCTGTTCCTGTTTTTTGTTTTTTGTCGCTTGGTGCCTTCAACCGTTCTCTGCAATACAAAAACGAAACAAAAAACAGAATACAACGATCAACGATCTGTCAAGAATTAGCTTGTGAAAATACGTCGTCCCATTGAATGGGCACGCTAAAATTTGACAGATACACGATGTACGTTCTGAAACAAAGGTTAGAATTTTTTAGCTCGAGCAGCCAACAAAGTGATCAATTTGAATGTCCTCCAGAAGCCCCCTGTACACTTAGCGTCGGTGCTCTGTAGTGTTTTTTTTTTCGCTTTTTCTTTGTTATTACGATGTCTCCTAACATATCAACTACGAAGGTTTAGTTTTTGTTCTCCCGCCAGAGTTCGTTAAATCGTCTTTCATTCCATGCATATTCTGCCTCCTTTTTCAACCGATCTTACACAAGTAGGTACATCTGCTTTTACATTCCCCCCCTCTCTACAGTTCGTATGCGATAATGCAATCGCAAGCCGTATCGTATATTTCACTCTCATACATACTTGACCCAGAATTCGTCCGCACACAAATCTTCTGTAGACTTTTAGAAATTCTTTAAAGTCACAATACCTACTTAATTGGATCTTCTTAGCTCCGCCGTGAAAAAAAAAACAAGTTCTAAACTTAAAATCGAAATACAAACGAAAAACATAAAGAAAGACCAAGAAGCCGGTCCAAGTTTATTGACCTGCCAACTTGCTTTGCTCTCTCGGCAACATATATATTTATATACTTAATCTTAAATTTAAATTCAGAGATATGAATGCGAGACTGATTTGCATACAACTTAAACGACTAAATTTAAAAAACGCAATCCCTTAACTAAGCTTCCAAAGTGATGACTCATGTCGTTAAATTGGATCCCATCCACCTCGTCCGATTGCACGCTGCAGGGGTATTCAGCGCCGAACGCATTCGGTTGCCATGTCAGCTTCACTTTGTAGTCTACGTCAGGTGCCAGGACCACAGCGTCGTCCCACAGAATATTAAGATCACAATTGTATCTAGTGTGCTCCTTGTTTACAAGATGTTGCAAAACCACTTCGTTGTCTGTTCCTGTGTTCGCAGCTAATTGCGATCGAATCTCTATGCGAAGGTTTTCTCTGTACTCATTCGCGGTGGCAATGGAATCATCGACCAAAGCCGGTAATGGTGGTTTCAAGCGACTCTTAATAATCAAACCCAACAGCGAAATGAATCGGTCACATCGAAGGGTCACATTCCATTCGAAGTTCTCCGAATCAATTGTGAACGGACGGCAAGCCTTGTAGTAGCTTCTTTCAATGGTGCTGGACAGATGTTTAATTTGCGAGCAAATCTCTTCGTAGCCTCCTTTGAATTTTGGTAGATCCAATTGCAGATCGCCGATAATCAATTCGCATTCGTTCTGCTTCAATCCAAGGTTGTCGCACTCGTGATGGCACCATTCGAAGACAAACCAAATAAGATACTTCAGATCCTTGTTGTTGGCAATGATTGCCTTAACACAGTCTTTGGACACGTGAAAGTAGTTGTTCTTCAGATAGGACATGAACTGCATATCATTCAGGCAGCAGTGTGTAAAGAAATTCGTGCAGATTTGCAATAGTGGCTTGAGATTTATGCAGAAGCCCAGCTCAAGGGCTGGCAGGATGTTGTCGAAGCGCAGTTTTCGCTTGACAGCATTTAAACAGGCGACAGTCAGGTCACTCAAGAGATACTTTTCAGCTCCGTAATACAACTCGAAAACGTCCTCGATAGAGTCGGCTTCCAGATTCTCCTGGCCCGTGTACGCGTAGTAGATTAGCTTTTGGAACGTGCCTGCGTTCATATCGCGTATTTCAATGGCGTCCTTTTCGCGCATGGAGCCGTAAAACATCGCATCAAATACTGGGCTGGCGGTGGATAGAATGAGTTTATGACATCTAAATGTTGTGTCGCCAACATGGAACGTACAATCGGAGTGGTTCTCCGATAGGAGCAGCTCCTCATAGCGTCGACTAAGTGTTGTCGCTTCGTTGTTATAGGTGCTGTGTTGACGGAGCTTTATGGACATCTATAAAAAAAAAGATCAAAATGAAAAGGGGAACTTAATTAATCAGACAGTTAAAATAAATCCAATATCAGTCAAAGCAATTATTTAAACAATTCATAGGGAGCTTGTGGACCTGGACTTGATTAAGTAAATATCTATATTGCGGGATAGAGTTGTAAAACCCAGATAGTGGAACTGTTTAATGGCCTATCCAAATATTTTTGCCACTTGCTTACCGTATTAGTTTTATTGTGTTTGATATTTCGGTATTTTTTATTTATTTTGTCAGGCCGATTCCATCATGCAAATGGATTCGCATTGAAAATAGTGAGGAAGTGGACGGATATCCGAGTCCGGGGTAATTAAGGCATCAAGGACTATATTTTATATAGGATTACAGGGCTAAATTGATTCTATATGAAGTGAGATCGGTATACTTTCTGGCATCGCATCAATTGTTGCAACCTTTTTTGTATAACAGTTTAATTTTATACCCTGTTCACACCGAGCCGAAAAGTTCAGTTTTTTTCAGTTTTCAAAACGAGACGTTTAAAGTCGTTTTTCACGAAAACACCACGAAAACGACTTCCAATCGTTGGGTTGTTCAAACAAACACAACTTTTGCAGTATTCAGCAAATTCAGCAGAACAACTGAACGAACAAATGTCACAAATCACAACTTTAAGGGCGGTATTTATCAAGCGCTCTTAAATCGATTATTAGTTTATGAGGCTCATAACAGCAAGTTTTTTTGATATATTCACCAAGCACTCTTAGGTTTGTATCTATGCTATTTCGAATATGCAAAAAAAATAAAATTCGAATGTCCAAACGCGTTCTAAAATGAGTTTCTGAACTGTTATTCGAAAATGTTTATTGTCAAAATCAATTCGTTTAATTTAAATTAGACTAACTGTATTCTTTTATTCAATTTATTGTGCGAATATGAGCGATCTTCCTGACACTTCGTCCAGCATTGGAAGTATGCTTTTAATTGCTTTGAACTTCTTTTTAATGAAGTGCTGGAAGCATTAAACTCATCCGTTAATTGCTACCAGCACTTCTTTTTTTCCACGGTGCTGATGCAGTCAATTTTTTTGCAATTTATTATGCTGGCACAAGACTAATTATTTGTTATTTTTCCTTATCGGAAATAGTTGGCTTCCTTCCCTTCCCTTCCATGTTGTAAACAAACGACAGCTGATTTCGAATTTCGAAGTTATTACTGCTCTCAACTTAAGAGTGGTCGGGACCACTCTCAAGTCTTATGAGCGCTCGTAAATATGCACTAATAACCATTGGTGAACAGGTTTACGAAGCTCTTAGTTTAATATTGGTCGATGAATACCGCCCTAAGTCGTTTTCCACGCTTAATCGATGGGCTTTATTATTTTTAAATGTACAAAATTAATTTTAGTTCTTAATTAATGCGATCGAAATTTGTAACCAAAAAAGTTTTCACCGAGCAGGTTCTTAAGGCATCATATTTTTACAGGTCATACATATCACTGCGCAAATGCATTCTCCTTACGTCGTTAAACTTTATTTGGAAATAAAAAGAGACATGAAATGTACCTCGTATATTTTGTTCATCCTACTGTCATCAATTGTGAGACCAAGAAACACTGAACGTGCATATGTCATCTTTCTTTAAAACAACTTGTGCAGAAGATGGCGAAGGCGATTTTATCAAACATCCGATAAAATTGAAAAAAAATTAAGACTTCATTCAAAATTAACTGCCCCCAAAGATAAAATTAAGCACAGCAATTAAGTCAAGCGGATCAGTTCTGTTCCCCACTTCAAAAAGTCTCCACAAAATTAAATCTAGCAAATAAATGGAAAATACATATTTCCATAATTAAGTTTTGACAGAGCAGTTGGATTTCTTACTCCATGATGTAGAAAAAACTAGTAAAAGGGGAACGATGTCACCACATGGATTATTTGTATTTGTATGTCGTCTGAACTTTGAACTGCAAAAGTTATGTGAACATTTAGCAAGGTGGTGTCTGGTGGACCAATTTCAAGTTCCGACGACATTTGGCAAACTACACCAATCATCAAATGCATTACTTTCATGTCAAATGTTTGTTGGATTAAAAAAAAAAAAAACAATAGGAAATTTCTATTAGAACCTTTTTAAGTATAGGAATTCATTCAATTCGCGACAAATCCTATACATCGGCTGCTTAAATACAACACCAAAATCTGGTTAGCCTAATCGATTTAATTTATGTCAGCGTCCCAATACAATGAAAGGCGTAAAAACTGAAATAGATGAAGAGGTGACAATTAAGTTTCTTATGCAATAGTTTTCATATTATTCCATGTCCATGTTCTACAAATATCTGAATGAAGAACGTAGAACAATTGGAGAACGTGACAGTTCATTGGTGTGAATTTGTTTCACGGTATTTTTGATTAATTCGTTACGTACACAATTGGTTCCAACAACCTTGACACTTATAAATAAGAATTCGAATGACTCGATTTGGGGGGGTTTTTTTCTCACATTAAAATTGAGTATGTTTTACAACAACCAAACAACCCCTAATACTCTCACATCGGGTTTTTTTTTCCAAAAAATGCTAGTGTAATTTTTTACACTTCTGTCATTTCTACTACCAAGCACAATAAATATTTACATAAAACTCACATCAGCTGAACTGCACCAGTCCTAATATAATATTCTATGATCCAGTAAAAAAATGCAAATTGCGAAAATGCTTAGTCCAAAGAAAATTTTGTTTAATTAAATTTCAAAATCGATTGAGATACACACCTATGCCCAGTTTGACAGAATGCAAAATCGCATATACTACACTATACCACCTGTTGGATTGGGTTGCTGCCATGCGCATAACTTAATGCTCTCGTTTTCCACTCAGGTGTCATTGAAATTGGCAGTTCATTTTCTTGGTGAGGAATTTGTGTTTATATCAGAATCTGAAACACCTGTTGCATGGGGGCTTGCTGCTGCCTATTAGTCTGCCTCTGCGACCTCCTCTCCAAAATATGCGATTGATTTAGTTTAAGCCTGTGTTTACACACGACACACGTTTTAATTTGACAAACCAATGTGAGTGAATGTGAGTGGTTTTGTTTTCTGAATGAAACTGAAACTGTAACATACACTTTAATTTAAGCCGTTAACAGTATTATTCAAACACTACGCACTACACATGGGTACCTACTTTTGCGTAATTTCTTTTCATAAACGCCTGACATTTAGTGGCTAAGATTTTATTATACAGAGAGTGAATGGTTTTTGTTAGAATGTGTATATATTTGTTAGGTGTTTATTAAACACAAATTCACCTAAGTTGTAGAACCATTAACAAATGGTAATATTTGCGCTGCTGTAAGTTTGAGGCATTAGTTTTACATATATATGTAGTATCAAAAGTGGATTCAAGTGACACTCTACTTGTACTGAAATGTCAAACCACAATAAAAATAGAAACTCAACCACACTGCATGAGACGATAAGCACTTGTTTATCAACAAATAAACATAAAACCATTATGAAATTTTATTAAACTATATTAATAGATATTTAGTAATTTTGCTTTCACCACTGATTGCCGGATTACCAACTATTACTGTCAAAATAAGCATGGGAATTGTCAAAGAGCAAAAGTATACTAAGACCGGAAAATGTTGCCGAATTAGAGCAACTTTCCTAGGCCTACAAGCTAAATCTTCCGCTCTTGCAAAAATTTTAGCAAATTCTATAAATGTTGCATAGGAATTTGGGTATGAAATTTAAGAGAAAACAAAATGGCGGATTAAACAAAATTTAAGGCTTACAGCGCCAAGCGGATTGCGAGCTGGTACTAAGTATATACCTACCTATCTTGCCTTTTTTCATTTTTTGTGATTAGGTGATAGCAATCCAAAACTGTTAGAATAGAATCTTTCTTTCGTTGAGCTCACGATACGAGTAGCACAGCTAACGTTTAAGCTTAGTACGCTGCTCAAGCTAAACTAAGTTTTATCTGGTCTTCAATTTTTCTCTCCAAACATCAGCTAAAGTCCTAGCTAAATTTTGACATAGAGAGCGCTGTTGAAAAATGTCACAAAGAAACAGCTATTCTTTGAAAATAACTTACATCAAAAATTCAGCTCTGTCTAATTTAAACCACGATTCTAGGTACCTACCTATACTCCTCGTCGAGGAATTTATTTTAAAAAATCATCCTTGCATACTTCTACCGCTTTCCGCAATACAAAAATGGGTTGGGTACGAAAACTCCAAAATTAAAATCCCCAGACTGAAATCCCCAAGTCAATATCCCCAAACAGAAAATCCCCAAATCCAAAATACTTGATAATTCAAACTATGAAATCTGTATGGGGGGGCATGCTGCCCCCCTGCAACCCCCCTGCTTGGGTTTACTGTTGGATTACGGGGCGGGTGCACTGTTGGTCTTATTACTTAAACTTGTACATGTATGTACAATCGTCGTCTGTGTACAATCGGTATGTAGAATAATCGTCATCTACTGTGGGGATTTTGCGTTTGCAAAACGTTTGGGGATTTTCTTGGGGATAGTAAATTCGGGTATTTTTCAAAAGGTGGGGATTTTGGGGTTTGGGGATTTTGCACTTGGGTATTATGTAGGTATCCCTACAAAAATGCAACAAAACAACAAAAAACAACGATCTGTCAAGATTAAGTTTGAGAAAATGTTCCGACCCATTAAATATGCGCGCTAAATTTTGACAGATACATCAAGTACATTCTGAAACAAAAGTTTGATTATTTAGCTCGAGCAGCGTACCAATCAGCTAAGGCCCATTTTATATGGAAAACTCCCCGAGTTGTGTTCAACTTCGAGTGAATAAAATGGGCCTAAGTTGAACACAACTTGGGGATTTTTATATGGAAAACTCCCCGAGTTGTGGAGTGAATGAAATGGGCCTAAATGGGTTCACTTAAATTTAGCTCATCTAAATTTTGGAGAGAATTTTGTATGGGAGCCAAAATTTAGCTCGAACAGCGTACTAAGCTTTAGAAAGGAACAGATTAAAGTCACTACTTGTCAATTAAATTCTTATCTTTTCTATTAATTTTCTTTGTAAAGTGACAGCTCTGTTCGATCGCAGAACATATTTTAACTAATTTCTTTGGACAAATCTCGAACCTACTGCCGAAAGCCGATTATTTACATTAATCGTTCTATCAATCATTTAATTTTGATTGACTTTGCGATCATGCGTGTCTTACTACTTTTCTGCCCGACTGTTCTCTTAACACAGTCAGACTCGATTTGAGGAAGAGGATTGCTGAGACCAGTCTGAGAGTTTCAATCGCCTCGCAACAAAAAGTGTTCGTCTCGTATAAATAAGCAAAGCAAAATATGATTGCTCTTTGTTTACTAGTGCTTTTGTAAATATTTTTCTTTGGCAAATACGCTGTGGAGAGGTATGTGCTCAAACAAAACCTATTATACCTATTCAATAATTCTATTCCAAACTGAAGGGGGTAGACTTTATGTTTATCTTTGCCTTAATGCGGTCCCGAACGGACGCACGGCGGGTGGGACACAGAAAATTTCGAATGGCAAAACTCGTTTATCTTTGCCGGCAGGCTGTGTGGAGCGTAGAGTTTTTTTTACGCTTAAGTATTGGGATTTTCAAGTTCAAGACCTCCATCGTCGGCAGAGTCGGAGTGAAGTAGGCATTGAATAGAATAATGGTTTTGAGTTGTTATCGAGATGCTCACGTGTTGTAAGTTGCGCAAGGTGATTGCAAATATTTAATTATAGCTTTAGTTTTTGTATTGTTATTTATCGTCTAACACACGAATCGGAATATAAAGCAGAAATTGTTTGATCATTTCAGAATGCAAATGAGTGCGAATACGAGTATGTATGACTAACATGTTTTGACTATGTTGTTAACCATATTAGAGGGGTGTGTTCATTTTTTTCAGGCTATGCGACGTTTGCGATACACATTTTTGTAGAGCGAAAACTATTTGTTTTGTTTGTGGTTCTGATTGTGATTGAATAATAATCGTTGTCAACGAAAAAAAAAACACCCAACGAATTAAATGATGCAATTAAATGTCATTTCAAGTGCATTGCCTATTACAGAAGCATTAACTTACAAAGTTATATTGTGTAAAATAATTGAACGTTAGTAGAAGGTTGAGAATGGATTGGAGAACTTATTAAGGCAATTCCGATTTTCTGTACCACTTTAAAAAAATAAACCTGTGTGTTAAAATTTTGAATTTGATAGTTTTTCAAAAATTTTCCTCCTGCCACTTGTCAGATTTAATTTCCCATCCACCATAAAAATGCTTTTAACTGAATAAAATAAAACTGACAGCTAAACAAGCAAAGAAAACATCCATCATTTGACATGTTCTTAGCACCTAGCGGTCAATGGAACGTATATTTGTCTATTTCATGCATTTTTTTTTCTAATTTTAAAATAACCATTATTTTTGTTAATAATTAAATATGGGCCTCTCTCAATGACTGCCAAATGACAGCTAAACAGAATCGATCTTAAAATAAAAACGCACCCTGTAGCAGAAGCGATTGAGGATTTTTAAAATACACGCTGTTATAATTGAAAAAAAAAAAAAAACTACAACATTAATCATAAAAAAAACCTCAAGGAGAGCTCAATATACGTAAGTATGCATACATTACATTAAAATGTATGGGAATTCCCGTATGCGAAATGTAAAACACCAACAGAAGTTCTAGTCAGAGTTGGCATCACTAAAATTATAGTTGAGTAGGTAGATAGTGTTGTGGTTTATACATATGAGCAAAAATGCAAATATTTCAATGGTAGCTGAACGCTGAATCCATAATTTTATTTATTTTTTAAGAGTCTTAGTCGGTGAGTTAACTTTTTCTCTCTATTAAAACAAATGACTTAATGAGTGCATACCTAAGAAGGTTTGATACACACGCTTACGTTATCTTAGGTGGCTAAGATAACGTTAAGAATTAAGCCCTCGATGGCGTATCTCAAAAGTTCTTATCAAACAAATATAATTTTTTTTGTTTGCTTAGATCAATAGACAATAGCACTATCTACCGAATCCGAATGGTCTGTTTTTAAATCTGCAAACACATGCTTATGTACCTACATATGGATGTATGTTTTGACATTTATGAAAATTGTGTCAATATTTTTTGTACATGTTGTAAACTGGGGTTGAATAACCGCATTCGTGACCGAGTAATACGTGACTGAATTTGTTATTGTTTTGCTTGTAAAAAACACAAAATTCAGTTACATATGACTCGCTCACGGATGGGGTAATTCGGCCCCTGCATTCTGTTACGTTACTGATGTAGGGAAAACCATCAGGACCAGTTATCTTAAGGGGTCAGTTGGCACATTGCTAATATTAATTTTGGCATTTTGCCAGTCTAATGTTATTTCTGTTTGCTTCGTTTGTTTTTGGCCAATCTCCTTCCATATTATTTTAAAAGTGAAATTAGTTTAAATGTTTTCATAGTTTATTCCCAAAGACGTATTAATATATTCGCTAACGAAGCATTCCAATGCAAGCTGTCAAATATTTCAGTTTCGAGAAATTGTAAATGTGACACAGAGGAACTGACAACTTTCATGGAACGGGTTGTTTCTTTCCTTTTTCGCCGCCTTTCTCTTAATACGCTCCCAAATGCATTATTGACAGCTCTGAAAGTTCTTGCAAAAAAGTCAATATGCACGGATTTGTTTGTCATTTCATTCATAACCAGGTCTTGCTTCGAAAGTTCTATTTATATATACTCGCATTGTTTCGCTTTTTGCTTGGGAGATATTTCTTAATTTCCTTAATATATTGAAGTACTATATAGTTGATAAATAAATCGTTTGTGTATTTACTTCTCTTTCGAATACTGTGCTTGGTGTGGAAACTTTGCTCTACAGTTTGAATGTAAACCGAATTAATAGTGGAATTGGTCGATAAAAGCGATGAACTCACCTCGCCTGTTGTACTTTTGGAAGATTTGTCAACGCGGTGAATGGGTTGTGTCAGTGCGGTTTTAGACTAGATCTGTCCACATAATAGACAGCCATAGCTTTGAGGTACTTGGTACTTTGTTATTTTGTTTACCTCGGCTTAAAGTCTGAAAATAGGCACATTTAAGAATCAAGTTAACTTCAGTCGACTACATTGGTCAAATTAGAACGGAGTCATGGAATTCTCGACTAAATCTGTCGGCTACGCATTAATAAACGTCAACTAAACAAAACTCCAAAATGAT
The DNA here is from genome assembly GCA_949126925.1 of Cheilosia vernalis. Lineage (NCBI taxonomy): Eukaryota > Metazoa > Arthropoda > Insecta > Diptera > Syrphidae > Cheilosia > Cheilosia vernalis. The sequence continues at coordinate 15,661,524 of OX421362.1, forward strand.
GGCGGCGTCCGTTGACAGCTAGATGGGTAGAGCAATGTCAAACATCTTTCAAGGAAATTTTACAATTTAGGGAAAAACTATCCGCTAGATTGAAAACAAATTATCTTTTAACGCAATTCAATTAAAAGTGGATCAATTTGACAAACCAAACAAACAAAAGTAAATTGTTAAATAATATTTCCCGATTTGTCTATTTTTGGACTGAAAAGAAACGTAAATACAGTTGGCGCTACATCTCTACCGCGTGGTTCGATTTGGCTCGGTTTTTATATACTAATATCTGTCGGTGAACAGAACGCGGCATATTATGAGGGACCTTTATAGGATTTATTTTCTTTAAATTTAGTTTCCTATAATTTCCATCTCCAGCTGACTTAAGTCAAACCGTAAGATGATAATGCCAGCGACCGGTCGTCTGCTTAAGTTTGTTTCATTTTCTAGCACACTTGCTTGTAGTGAAATAAAACTTTCCAACCCCACTGTAGTGGGTTCTACCCGAAATAATGATTCAAAAATAATAACATTCTAACGACACTTACACGCTTGCTACTATTATTGTTATTTTTTTTGCAGTTTTTATTTTACCTTGTACAAAAAATATACCCGCCGTGACTTCTCAGCTTGCAATATATTTTATCGTGTGTTGGAAGTTTGGTGTGTGTGGATTTTTATTTTTAATAGAATATTTTATCACGTATTTTAAAACTGGTTGCGCGATTCATAAAAAACAATTTCTATGCATGTACACATATAGATCACCTATCGAATGAATACTATATTTTTTATTTTCTACTCTGTCACTGATTTGTTTTGTAAAGCTATCGTGTCTGTATGATTTTTGTTCGACGTCGGTTATTACGTAAAACACTTGTGCACAATTTTAGGTAATAAAGATTTTTTTTGTCTCGATTTTGCTTTAGTTTGTTTATCTTAATCGACACTTAATTTGGTCTGCATCGGTGGAACTATTTCGTTTTAGTACCCACATACACTTGGGCGAGTTCCAATTGTAGCGACGAACCAACACCGACTGATCTAGAGCTGGCGGTTCTCAGAACGTTTATACCAATTGGTTCTACATATGGTGTGAGGCTGAGGATGATCGAGTGTGTAATAACAATATTATATAGCCTCACTAAATTAAACAACAGCTGTAGCTGTGTACTTGTGTGTTGTGTCTAGTCTCTAGTGTTGTGTCTGGCTCTGAGGAGTGAGGAGTTTTGTTTTTGTTCTAAAATGAGAAAATATTGACTTAAGAGTGAAAGAGGCGAGTTAAGAGAATTTTTATTTGAATTTTAAACCGTAGAAAAGTCAAGCGGTATTCTATACCGTATACATAGTGTTATCCATAAACTAACTATTAATACTTAGTTTATGGTGTTATCTGGATTGTGCTCATGTATATTATTATTTAGATCTTGGTTAAATCATTTTTGTAGTGACTTGCATTGTTTCTACTACAGAATACGATACACACGTCGCGTCGCCCAGTTAATATTTTAGCGAATGATAAGATCTAACTATTTAAGGAAGCGAGACAACTCACACGAAACTGGATTTATTTACTTTGATGCATATCCAGAACTCGTTTTTTTATTGGTAAATGTTATGTATTTTTTCATAGTTAATCGCAGCCGATTCTCTTCTTCTCTATATGGTGAAGCCCATTTAATTGGATTCATGTTGAAATGTTCGCGATTTGTGTCCCCAAGTGTGTTCACACAAAAAAAATTTAAACACGTTCAGTAGCAGTACGAGTACTCGCATTCAAGACCCAGTACCTAAATCTTAATTTAACTGTTTTAATTGCTTTAACCCCTGAGTGTCTTGTTGGGATCATCACAACTTCACAGGCTAGTCAAAATGGACGTTAATCATTGCCTGGGAACATGCTTTAAAAGAAAAATTCGAGGGAAAAAAGTATGTTGGGACTGAAATACTTTACCGCCAGTAAGGAGATCTACCGAAAAATGGTGGATGAAACATCTTATGAAAATGAAAATGCAAAGCGATTGTGCTATATTAATGGTTTTATATAAATTACTTAGAAAAAAGAGGAAAAATAAAGAAACAAAGAAAATTCCTTCAGAATCTTCAAACTAAAATTTGTTTGCAAGACGATGAAGGACATAAACGCCGTTCCAAACATTCGAACACAAAAGTCTACGACGAAAGGCTTTGGAACACAAATTGAGAATTATCGATCAGTCACTTGTCAATTTTTTAATGATATGTGTCATGAAAAAAGATTTCTACAGAATTAAGCGATGAGGATTGTATACCTACTTAGTTGTAAACTTGCTCCATGACATCTGGTCTCCTTCCAACCTGAGTTTAAAAAAAGTCATTTTTGACAGTTCAACAAGATTAAGCAGTTAATGTCGTACAACATCTAACTCAATAATTTGTTTTCAAAAAAGTCTGTCTATTGCCTAGTTCACAAGTGACACATTGGGCGTTTTTCTTTTTTAATTCAGAGCTGAGCACACTGAACTGAGCTTGCTCTAAATCCGAAAGTGCTCAGATCGTTCTGATATTTTTGTTGGTTCTTCCTGTGTTTTGTCTATCAAATGTGACTGGAACTGGAACTATGCATGTATGTACATCTGCAATCTTTTACTCAGCATGCTCAGTCAATTTATTTTGAGCTCCTAAATCACGCTCTGATCTTGCGCTCTGAACGAAAAAAGGAACACAAATTCGAGCTCTGATCTGTCCGAGCAAAAAAAAGAAACACACACTTTTTGTATAACAGTTCAGCGTCTGCTCTGAACTAAAAAAGAAAAAAAGTGTATTTAATATCGCCGATATGAGTTTATAAATGTTTAACAAAATCAGAAAAAAACAGAAAATCCAACCTCAAATTATACAAGCCCGTTCCAGCATTAGATACAAAGAGGAGGCAGCGCAAAAGGCAAGCTAAATCCCCTCATTGTATATCTGCAAACGTCACAATCTATTGGTTGCGTTGTAATTGGTTGCAGGCTGTTTCGGATTAAACGTCAAATGCCAAGTTTTAAAGATATTAATAATTTTGTAAAGTACTGTAATATCTGCATGTCGAATGAAAATGTAATGTTGACCATATCAATGTGCAACAGAATCGTAAAAGCCATTTTTAAAAATTAAAAATTTTCTAAAGGGGCTATAAATATTGTCAAACGGTAATTTTTGGCCGTATAATTGAAATTCCTATATTTCGCTTCGACTTCTAGCATAAACTAACCACTCATGCAATGTATAAAATATTTGTTCGTAGATAAAATTGACATCGTGATTGGTAAACGTCAGTTTCAGTGCAGTTACATTGGGGACGTTCGGATACCTAGTTTATGTAAAACGTCAACTAGATTGGTCGTGACTATGAATCCGAACGCGTTGACTAAGCAAGTTGAATTGATTTGTATTCTCGCGGTCAGCGTTACCTTTGCTTGATTTTGCACTTTTTTATTTGGAAAGGCCCTTCATAAATCTTTAAACAATTGTTATTTTCAAATAAGTACATTTAAAATTTAACACGGCTGACAATCACTACACTATTATAGTGTTATGCGAACTAATGGTTGTTAAATATCGTGTGAAAATTCTAAATTACCAGAGTGGCCTTAGAAACCACACCTTTTTCTCTCATCGCGCCTTTTTTCGACTCCTCAGAATTCTGCAACGGCCACTCTGTTTATTTTAAATTTGACTCTTCGAAATGTGAACTGAGTACGAGTAAGGCAGGATTTTCTTGACTAGATTGATCGGCTTCCCCTCCATAAACGTCAACTGCAAAAACTATTCACGTGACCACTCTGTCCCAATAAAAACTGAAACGCATCTAGTCAGACAGCTGTCAGACTTACTAAACTAGGAATCCGAACGTCCCCATTTTTAATTTTTCTGTAAGTAAAAATTCGGCGAGTAAAAAATTACGAAAAATAGATTTCTCTCGAATTTTTATTTTAATTTTCTCAATAGGTACAGTTTCTTAGTACATTTTTCCTAATTTTACGTTTGCAAAAAAAGTACCCGAACGAACCTATTGTGCTATATTTATACTAGGTGACAGTGGTTGCGATTTGTGCAATAAGAATTGAAACAAAACTTTTCTAATGCAAGCATAAACTTTTATTTTCAGCTAGAGCGGCTAAATTAAAGTGGAGGAATCTGAAAAATAATTATCAAAAACACAAGAAATCACTTGAGAACTACGCCGACCTAACATACAAGAAATACAAAAATTGCCCATGGGCTGATCAAATGTATTTCTTGGACGGACATAGTATCAGTCGGAATACCCCAGCCAGCATTTTTAAAGAACTCTATAATATTAACAATCAATCTGATCCTGGACAGTCGATAAAAGTTCTGGACGAGGGTGTTCCTGTAACTGTGACAACGAAAAGGAAAGCCGTTGTTAACACACATACTCAAGCAAACAAAACGATTCAAGATTTAGAAAATCAAAAAGTAGAACCATTCTTGGATTATGTTGACCATCTATTTCTATACTATTCTAACATATGTAAGAAGATGCCACCCCGTACTCAAATTGATATTAAATTGAAAATGGCCCAGATGTTTGCTCAAGCCGAAATAAATGAACTGACAGTCCAAAACACCCAACACTCAGCCTCAGCAACTGATCAAGTTCTAAACATTCCGAATTGGAATAATCCAACGTTCAAGGAGGAGTCTGATAATGATAATGAAACTTCGTAAGCGGAGCTAGCTTTATAAGCATGTAATATAATTTCTTTAATAAAACACATCCCTACATTATTATTTGTAACTGCAACCGAAAAGCTGTCTTACTTTTTGACAAAGCTCTTCACTTCTCCAACCGATACAGGCAAAACATAGTGGAAGCTTCAGAAACAAAACAATTCAGCCCTACTATCTCTGCGAATAAACGTTTAAATCAAGCTACAAGCGTTTAGATAAGCTCGTCAGAATTGATGGCAAGAGCACATGTATGCATGACATTTTGCCTTCTATATGTAAAGGATTCCCTCTCAAATGTGGTTCGGGCCCGAATTCCAACTACCAAGCTGTCCTTGTTAACTGAATTAACAAAAATTATTAGGATTTGACAGATAATGGTGAGAATAGACTGCATGCCAAAATGACAATTTCTGACAGTTCTCCCTTCAACTGGCATATCCGAAATGCTGTGTAATTACCGCATATGATCATGTTGATTTTAACAGATTAAACAGCAGGTCCAGGTAGTGTAATCACAATAAGCATAAAAATGTCAGCATAATGCCATCAATGGGTGCATGAAGTTTATTGAAGTTTGGTTATGGCATTGCTGTTATTTTTGATAAAGCAAAAATTTTGTCTCACCAGTCACAGAGCAGTGCAGCTCTGTTTTATATTCTTGTTCTCTGTTGTGTTCTGTTGTGTTCGCTATTTATTTTGTTTGACTAACTGTTATTGTCCCGTTGTTGCAGATTTGTTTACGTACCTAAATTCTTGTTTTCCATCAATTGTTGTGCTTGAATTATTTGTATTTTGGTTTCGTTTTCATTTATTCTCATTCATGGTATTTGCGATACCTACGGTCTCATACATGCCACATGGACTTTTGATGAAAGAGACGAGGCGTTCACCGAACCGATGATTTCTTTAGAGTAAATGCTTTCGAAGCCATTAACAATTAGCGAGCAAGAACTAGGAGAATATTTCTACCATTTCTACCACAAATGTCACTCTGAATTGTTATATTGAGCAATTGGCGTTCAGTAAAACAGACCTACTTTCATTATTATTTTGTTATTTTTCACAAATATTTAACTTTAGCACCTTTTTCAAAAGAGTTGATGTATTCTATTTTCTTTTGCTTTTTTCGGTCTAAAGGTTTCTAAATTTTCTTTACAGATCTCGGCGCGATGATTTTATCCAATCAAGTATTTATTTTGCTTATGATTGTGATCTTTCGCTACCCCATAGAGAAGGACAGTCAAGAGTTTAGTAAGCTGGACTCGTACATCCTTACCGACTTGAAATGCTGCCCAAAATGCTTCCAAAACCAATCGGATTTTTGTGAGCTTGTCCGTCAGGACTATGAGTTCGATGAAGATTTTATAAATAACCTCAACATCCTTTTTGGTGTGCGGCACACTCGAGTCCTCAGGGCAATTAACAATCATAGCCATCGAATCGTTGCGAAATACTTAGCACGAGACTTTGATCTCAATTCCATAGATCAAAACAAGAGTGATAAGATTACCATAGAGAACCTGTCGGTACGATTTTTCAACGACTCACGCCTAGATGGCATGCAGTTCTGCCCACAGTCTGAAGTGAAAAGAATCGTTGAGTTTTTTGCCAACAATTATACTACTCTAAATATTTGGATGCATATGAATGTCGACATGCAACCGCTCCTCATGCCATATCTGCACTCAGTAGGATTTCCAGTGCCTATGACTTATGCAACTTGTGGATTTACAACATTTCAATCGGCAGATGGCGATCCTCTGGCGGATCTGTACTCGAGCGACTTCATAGTAAAGTTGAAGATAGCAACACAACTCATCGAAGGAGCACTGAAATTTTCCGAAGGATTCGACGGATTTCGGATTTACATCACCGACCTGAACGTGGATAATGTAGTGTACAGCGCTGTGGACGAAAAAGTGTCTTTTGTCGACCTGGACACAGTGCTTATAGTTGATGGTAGAAAGTCGCCCAACACAGTGCATAAGCATGAGTACTTGGAGTGTGATGACTGTTTCGCCTTCTCGCCAACAGATATTTGCTCTCATGGAAAAAGCGATATCAACTTGTTTTCTGTGTGTCAGTTGCTGCGGGAGAATTTACGCAAGGATCGTACTAAAGGATTTCTCTATCCAGTTCCAGAGGAATATTCAGAACTGGAAGGCGTGCTTAAAGAATGTGTCGATTGTGACGGGCGGGCTTGTATAAATAGATTTGGAATAGCTGTAAAACTGGTGAATATGTTTAAAACGATCATTAAAAAGTAATTCTCAATGCGGTGTTTTATATGTTTTCTTATTTTGTTAGTTTCAAATTAAAACTTCATATTATTATAATTGTCGAAATAATCATAATTTTTTGTTGTTTCAAACGTTACTAATTCAACTGTCAAGTATATCCTTTTTCGAAACGATTCGATTGAACTAAGGCTAGTTTCCAATCGCTTCATAGATTTTGGTGTAGTTTTACCGAAAGAGTTGGAATGCATATATTTGTTAAGTTTCGTTGTGTTATTCTTCATAAGATCGCGTGAAATACGACCTATAACAAAGGTCAAGTGAATTCCGACCAATAACCCAGTTAGAAGTCGTTGCTACACTTGGATCAATTCCATTGGCGTAAATTGTTTGTCGCAATTGGCAATCTTGCGGGAATTTCTGCAAACAGCTAGAGACTTTTTCGCAAGAGCGGCATAAATAAATTTATATAAATTTTAAATAAATTTAAATTGGATATGTATTTATATCTGCTCCCTAAAACGAAAATCATAAAGTATATGCTTTGTCGATGACGAAAGCGACGCCCAAAATTCAAATCCAACTGACAGATTTGGTATCATTTGTCACAAATATCCCAGGGATATTTTTTCTGAAACAGCAAATAGGTACCTCAACTTTTGAGTTTCAATTCAACTGAGGAGTAGTGACTAGTAGTGAATAAAGGCGAACTGCGAACAAATCCATTAATCTGTATTTATGAACAGAAAATTGCTATTTGTTTTACCACAAAAGCATTATATTCAATTAATATAACACCTAAAAAAAAAACGAGATTTGATTGATTAAAATAACGAGATTTACAATTACAGCAATTCTCCCGCAAAAATTCTTGTCGCGAAATGTCACACTTTATTCACAATCCACATAAAATAGTCGCGATCCACAAACCTGCGAATGAAAAATTCGCTCGAACTTAACCTTCAACAAAACAAATGATTCGCGGGTACCTGCGACTAAAAAAAGTTTTCATGTAAAAATTAAGTGTCAGAATCTACGAAGTTTCGTGGTTCGCAATTCACTCTCATGTGAATGGTCCTTAAAAGCAATTTTCAACTCTCTTTCAAATCAACTCCGATCTCCGATGTTGGAAAAAAAAAACTTGGCGCATGTCGTATTATACACATAGGTACCTACTACGAGAGTTATTTGATATGTCAGTGACTTTTTGGATAATCCATTTTTTTTTGGCCAAAAAGTTTTTTATTTCTCAACATAATCTCCTTTTAGCTCGATACACATAGCCCAGCGTTTTTCCAATTTTTGTATTCCCTCCAAATAATAGGTTTTCTCAAAACTCTCAAAAAAGTCACTGACCTATCAAACTGCTCTCGTATATAATACACATTAGATATTCACTAATGGATTATTATTGAATTCTAATACTTTTTACAAACGTTCATAATTTTTTCTTCGTTCTATCGACACGAGCGACAATTTTATATTTCAAAAATCAATTCGAAATTTAATTTCCATTTCCAGTGAGAGAACTGCGAGATACAACTTGAAGTTGGTTGTGCTTAAATTTGTCTAATAATTCAATACTTCCACATCTAGGTGGCGATATCAGGGTGCTTACTGTTTAGTACTGTCTATACATCTAGGTGGCGTTAAAAAGTTGTTTACACCAGAGGCAAAGTATACCGATACCCCGAACTTTGTCCGAATTACAGTTACTAGCATACAAGCGAAATTTGTATGCGGCTAAGATTAGGTGTGCTAGCATACAATAGAAAAAAGTTCACGTCAAACACTCGCCGTGCACCTATTCCTTGCCATTCCACTGCGATCAAAGTGTTGTTAGAATTTTATCCGTTGTAGGCTATTTTTAGGAGGAAGTGTACGGTACGTGTGCTTAAAATATTGACGGCATGTAAACAATGAAGTATGGTTGTAGGAAAATAAACACATTTTGATTTAACTTTAACCAGTTGTCTAAGAAATATGTTGATAGGCGTGAAGTGGATCCTAATGATGTCAAAAGGTGAAAAATACCTGTTGTCCTAACAATATGCTGCAAATAACCAATAAACATCAGTAATGACTAATGTTACAAAAATGTAGTTAGTATTGACGGCTTACAGCTGGTTGACAGAATTTTATTCATAGCATGGATGACAGATTTCAACATTTGTTTTTTGATTCGGTGGTTGGTTTTTTAAATGAATGTTAAATCGAATGAATTCTACGACCAAAGCTACATATCCGAATTGTGACACTAGCTTGTTTTAGTGCGCTTTGCGTTGGTTAGAATCGTAATAAATAGGGTATAGCTCTAAACACTTGAAACTGATTGTAACTCTTCTGTTGTTTATTTTTATGTTTTTTCATGTTCGTGTTTCATTCTTCGGACTACGACTACGTATACGTATACTGTTTCTGTTTGTGTTGCTGTGCTGTGTTATTCTTATACGATGTAATTATTTTTGTTTTTTACATTATCTTACTTCCCGTTCGCAGTTCACTCCCCATCAACACTCATCCAACATCATTATTGTTTAGCTTAACGAACTTTAGTTCTCTACCTTGGAGGAAATACGAAATAAAAAGAAATCGTCACTTTATTAATAAATGCGAATTGTGTGAATAAATTTGTATGTATTTACTATGATGTTTGTTGTAAAATACATTAAGCAGTTCCTCTTCCACCGCAGCATAGAACCGCTTTTTCATGGAACAGCTCTGTATATCATGGAATATCATTCCTTCGTGTTCCGTGAACATTTCACTTTTCCACTACTTTTCAGTTTGTGGCTGAATGTGCAACAGTTCGTAGCGTAGTAGTTGTCCGACGGTTGTTTCGATATAGAAATCAAAATTTAACGCAAAGCTTTGTCGACATCGAGAAGCAGTTTAGCAACCTACCGCGCGACAACGTCAGAAAGATCATCGAAATCACGGTACATACCTGTTAATTAATGACTTTGTTTGTTTTTTAAAATATACTCCGCGGCCACAGTATTAGCACACATTCTTATCGCAGACAATTTAGCGATAAGATACTCCCATCACTTGAAAGCAAATAAATAAAAGGTGTTCAATGATAAGAGCTCCACCAACAAATGAGCAACTAATAGTATAAGGGGTAATCTTAATGTTATTAACACTTGGATGGTCTCAAAGTGAGGACTTACGAACAAGTTGTGTCTACCATTGTTTTAACCTCGCTCGGTAGTCGGTATAATATCTGCCAAGTTTCAAAGATATATTTTCGCGTGTTTAACGTTTATTTATATTATTTTTTTTGCGTCTCTGTATCTGTATCTCTTCGCCGTGATCTTCAATTCTTGACAGTGGTTACTCACTCTCTTTAGCGTGTTAAGCATGAATTTAATTTAATTTAGACTCAGAGTTTCAAAAGTCACTCTCAGCGGTAAAGAAGTGACGTAATTCTGTGCTAGCAGCGACTGTCAAACGATTTCATGGCTAAAGTTTGTTAGCCAAAAATAAACTGCCTGCCAGTCACTGCCACCAAACACTTTAGTTCAGAAGTGAGGCTCACTCAAGAATTGGCAATCGGTGTCGGTTGTATCGCAGTCGCAGTTGTCGCGCGCCGTCATTGTACCTGCTGCAAGATTGTCGCTTTTTGTAGCGATGGATAATAGCCCACCCTCGGAGGTTCGACGACATCGTCGGAGCATTTCTCAACTAATTGCCAGCATGGGTAAAATTTTAATAAAAAAAAATTAAACTCATTTCTATAAATTCATGGTTGTTTGGTGCGGTTCCATGTGCTAAATTTGCAATAGCAATGCGATAAGCAAACAAATAAAAATTGTACACCTCATGTCAACGCCAACGTCATCATCGGTTTTTGTTTCGCTGTTGTTTTGTTATAGTGTGTTGTGTGCTCCACTTAAAAGTGAATTGTTATTTGCAATACATAAAATATGGATAAGTGCTTTCTTTTTCCGATTAACAAATGGAAATTATATAAAATTGTAAAACCATAAGAGTTAAGAGTGTATGAAGTGCGAAATATGTGATTTTACAATAATGTGCTCCCATTTCGGAGAGTGCTTTCTTTTTAGTCAACATCAACATTGTAATTGTCATTGCTGAAGAAAATCTGACAATAAGAGTTCCAAAAAGTATAAGTGTTAATAGGTCACGTATGGAGTTACTGCTATATTTGTTGTAATTTTTCTTATGTTTACACAAGAGTTATATATACGAGTTATATTTATGTATTTTTAACACAAGTGAAATGAAATCGGAAAATATGTGCTTCTTAAGTTTTTCTGTGTGAGCTGTCATCGGTTTTTAAATAGGTACTCGTTTCTTTGATACGTCAAAAAAGGGATTGGTATTGGTATAAGAATACCTTCTTTTGAATTTAATCAAAGCTCTACAAAGTCGTGAGTAAAAGTAACTGACATTATTAGGCACTTCACTCACTAAACAGGGTAATGGAGTAGTTTGATAACGTTTCCGTTATTATTTAAAACAGATGTACCTAAGTTTAAGTTAAATGTGGTTTTGACAGATCTGTTTACTAATGTTCTAACTTGCGCTATAAAGTTAGTAGGATTGGTATTTCTACTCCCAGAAATGATAAGTTCTCGAAAGTCGCTTCTATTTGACAATACAATCTATTGTTCTCTGATGTAACTCTGAATAAACACAAAAGTGTTTTCCTTTCGGCCTTGAACTAGGTATATCTATGTAGGTAGATGAACTGCAATAAAACAAAACCGTTAGAGGACACAATAAAGTTATGGTATGTTTCTTATCAATCTTGACCTATCTGTCACGTGAACATTTTTTCGCAGTTGACATATTCAGAGGCGCTATCGACTAATCTAGTCCAAAAGTTCTTGACCGAATACCTACTCAAAAATAAGTGTCAACTTAAGTCTGTCAAACTATTAACTAGTTTCACTTCCGGTATGAAAAAGTGGTAGCATTTCGAAGAAAATTTTTTAGAGGATGTCTAAAATGCTGAATGCATTGCAATGCAAATGAGAAGCAACAAAGGAGATGGAAGTAGGCTTGCAATTTATTGTAGTCCTACATAAAACTCAAATTTACGTCAATCTGAAAGTTTTTATTGATTTTGATAGGTGCGAACTGTAATAATAACTTTGTAGCACTTATTTGTTGGCACCTACCTCCCTGGGGATGACGATAGGACCGCTATATGCTATCCGCGGTACTAATAATCATTTTTAGTGTCCAGGCTAAATTTTTCGAACTCACAATGGCGAAATTTTCCATACAAAATTGCATATTATGACCTAGGAAATATTTATTGCGAAGGTTAAAAATGATTATTAGTAAGGCCCTATGTCTTTTGTGACGAGTAATATCAGACTTTTCGGACTGAATTGCCCACGAAGATTAGCAAAAATGCGCTTTTCGCCCATTCCAATGTTTAAAAACAACAAAATACACTATATTTTCAATTTTTCGCCCTTTCATCCTATTCTGAAAGGTAAATGCCCACGAAATGCGTAGGTAATTATGCACGATCTGTTATCACTAACTCAACATAACCTAACCTATTTATTTTCAACTGTGAGTTTTGTTGTTTGGACCAGGTTTGGATACCCTACCCCAATACAAATTTTATGCAAAAAAATAAAATGGGAAAGCAAAAAGAGAGTAAGAAAGAGATAACAAAAATAATCCCCGTCTTTCTTTTGCTTATTATATGCATCAGCAGATGAATTTTGAAATTACGTGCTGCCAAGTCTGTTAAATATAATTAAGTGCATGGCTGTTGAGTGGCACGTATCGACTTTTTGTGGAAGTCGTATAGGTATATGCTGCAACTTATCATATTCCACTTCATCTGTTTTGACTGTGCCCCGTCACATTGGAAAAAAGTGTCGACCATTGACCCCAGCATGAAACTCGCACCAAACAATCAATTTTTGTGGGTGTAAATGACATTATACTAAATTGTTTCAGGTTGACTTGGTCAAATGCAACAAAATCCGTAATTAACAATGCCATTCAGTCATAAATGGGCTGAGAGGGGTTTGGCGCCAATTTGAAATTAGTTGAAGCGTGCACTTTGATTAAATGGCATCGATCCCAATTCATTGATATCTCGAACACAAGCGGTGACTGTCAGAACTTGAACTATTCGATAAACTTTAAGACCCGTATTAATAATAAACCCGCAACTACTCTCCAACTCGTATGAGCACCTAGCTAAATAAATAACATATTAGTTAAATATTCTTATTAATAAATGAAAATAACAAGAGGAGTTAGTTATTGCCAAAGTCACCGTGTCTGAGAGTTGCTATTGTGGTTTTCTTAAAAGTACTTCTTAGACAAGTTGTGATATTTAAAACAAAAAAAATGTCTGCTCTGGCATTGTTGAAGTCATTGGTACTCAAAAACAATCTGCAAAAGATTTCGTTTGCAATAAATAGATACTCGTTAAACGAAATTATAAAATTAAATTTATGTAAGTAAACATAATTTAATATGTGAATGACCCTGTTTGGTTGACTTTTTGTTTTGATTCGTTAACTCATGTCAAAGCGTGCATTCTCTGATTTTTACCATGAGGTATTTACTAGTTGATCCATATTATGGTTAGACTCTGATAAGCCGCTGCTGGCACTTAGCTAAAGTCTAGCTCTCTGTTTCAGCGTTTCGCATTTGCCTGTTTTTATAGGAAAACTGATTACAGTCTGTGGCAAAGAATGCCCCAACAACTGTTTCGAGTTCACAATTGTGTTTTAAAAAAGAAGGAGGGTTCGTGTATTGCGTAATAATTTCTCGAACTTGTAAGCAGATAATCCTTCACTGAATATATTTGTACAATGCTGTTATTTCGAGATAACCTCGTTAAAGTAAAACGATTACCTTCATATAATCGTAGTTGGTGCTGCTCCGGTAACCTGGTTTATATTTTGCTAGGTTTGCCAACCAATCGAATTCGAAGTAGTGACACATGTGACATATGGGCGCTTTCGATTAATGCTTAAGTCTAAACTAACTGAACGCAGCCATCTATCGGTCAATGAGCTGCATTGACACCATCATGCACGCGAATTTTTGCACGAGACAGGACAGAGAGATAAGTTTATCCACAGTCAATGCTATTAAAGGCGTTCGAATGAGATCACAAATCAGACGCTTAAAGTGTCATGGATGTTCTACCTATAATTATAGATATGTAAAACGGAAATAAACACGATTTCCGGCCACCAACATTTCTGCAATTACTTGAAGACATTTCTATTTCTTTCTTAAAACATGTGAAATGAGAGTTTTAGTAAATTAAACAAACAATTCATCAATAAGTATTTATCCGTTCATCACTTCCGGGAGCCATATTGTTTTATATTTTTTGCGTGTTTGGGGATGCTGTCCCTTTCAGTCACACGGCTATTTAATATTCCGTGATAGGAATGTGTGACCGTGTCAATGCAGCATTATGGACGAATTTATATTTTAATTAAGAAGGAAGTAGATATCTACCTACAGGTACAACTATAAAGATGTGCTTATTAAGTGCCTTATTTAATTTAAAAGTTTGCATGCCAAATTAGCGAATTTTTTATACAAATTCATTTGTTTGGTATTAATTATTAATTTATCTGTACCACGATCCACGACTTCCATAAATTAGTATGTATTAGTATCGTTTATCATGGGTATAAAATACTTTATTGGATATGAACTTCACCAGTTTTGACTTGTTAGGTCTACAAAAACATGCGTAAACGATCACAAAAATATGTTGTCTACTTTCGAGTCTTTGGGTTACAAATTACAATCCATTGGAAGAGAGTAGTACGATTTTTTGTTTGTACATAAACATTTGGCTGTCGCTTTAGTTTTATTTTTATTATTTGCGAAAGTTTTGCATTTGACAGGTCTATATCAGTATTAGTGGCAGAGCCGGATGGAATTACTCATTATTCGTTCCTTTATTATAGGTAGGTAGTCTTTGAAACCAATGCCCGATATCAGGTCTCTAAAAGGCCTTGTACTCGTACAATACGTGTGAGATAATTTCAAATGATCAGGTGTCGTTAAAATAAAACGTTGCTTAAAAATACCTCTAACGATAACGATATCGATAAGGCGTATTTTTGGCAGCTAAAATAAATTTATATGATAGACTGTTGTTATCACTCCGCGGTACTAATAATCATTTTTAGTGTCCATGCTAGATTTTTTGAGCTCACAATGGCGAAATTTTCCATACAAAATTGCATATTGTGACCTAGGAAATATTTAGTTTGAAGGTTAAAAATGAATATTAGCCAAGGCCCCTCTGTCAACTACACCCCTTTCGAGTTCTTTCATCAAGGTTTTAATGGCGGATTTGAGCTCGACAATTTCGAATTTATGATTTTGTTTGTAATATCTGTCATAGACATATTTTTGACTTCTTTTGCGTTTTCTACTGATAAGAATACAGCCTTTTTAAATTGAACCGCACATTTTTTGCACAATCAATAATTAATTTATGTTTACAAGCAATACACGAGTATAGGATATAAGTCACTTTTGTAAAGCGTCAAGTGATTCACAAGTCACAACTCACGTGGTATGGAAAAGGCTGATGAGCCTTGCCACAATGGGGTTTTACATTTGTACGTATGATTCACTGAAAGCAAAATCACTAAAGATACGCGATACTCTTACATGCGTTAGCATTATTTTGTTTATCTATTATATCGCCGTGTTTTTTTTTAGTTCAGTTGACATTTTAAAATTGATAAACGTTATCGCATGAAAAGAGACAATGTTTTGAGTGTGGGTAACGTGAAAATAAATATAATGAAATATTTATGTTTAGAAAACCTATATTCAGGTACCTATTTCCTTTTAGACTTTTACGATTTCAGAATTGTGCACGATGATAGAACTTGTGCTTTGGTTCTTTTGTTTATCGATGCGGAATTTATATTGTGCTTATAAAGAGGTTATAAAATTATTGCAATTCATTTCAGACAAGTATAATTGAGAAAGGTCGTCGTAGACAATTTAAACGGCACCAGAATGGGTGATTTCCAGCATAACTGGAATTTAAAGCCTGGTCCGAGATCTGTCAACATTTTAAATATTGACCAAATAATTTTCTGCTGGCGAACATTTGACACTAAATTTGAACTTGAATTTCAAAAATTGTTTGCATTTAACTGAGTTGAAGTGGACTTTTACCAATTTTGAAGACCAGCTTAAGCCGACAAAATCATATCAAACACAAGTCAAATTACATTTGGTCCAATAGAACAGTTTCGTGACGTATGGGACAGTTTAAACACTGCTAATAAAGAAATTCCTAACAAATGATAAGCATTTGACAGTTGAAAATATTCGTTACTGTTTCTTTCTTTCTTTCGCTAATAAATATATTCGTTTATGAGGGAGCTAGTCATGTTTTGGCATATTTTATTTTTTAAACAATTTGACAAATACCGATTTTGAGTTTTTGATTCAGCTAGTAATATTACACTGAAACCTGTCAGCATTAAAGCTAAACTCGAAGCGGAAGAAAAGGGAACGATAAATTGATTTATACTCCGGATTGATGGGCATAATTCAATGGAAGGGCAACTGATTATATTTAAATTATACTTGACGATTCATTTATTTGTCTATATGCTATATCCGAATAAAATATTCCTGTGCGGTTCTATATTTCCTTTTCATGTAGATTGTTCTACTTTATATAAACTAAAGGAAGGAACTTGATTGTCAAGTTCCGATTACACTGGAATTTTTAGTATTACAAAAATTCGGCCATCCGGTGGTCACTTGTGTGTCTTACGTGAGAGTGCGCTGCGACAGCCCGCGTGACCAGACTCTTGTCAGGCGATCACACGTAATGAGAAATTTAGGACAAATGTTTACGTCATAATGTGAGCGGCCTGTCAAAATTTCACATGAAAAGTGGCATGTGGAATCGTTGCTTTAGTAAGGCTGCTTTGTAGTACAGAACTTATTATATACATAAAAATTACAATGCATATAAAAAATGTTGTTAACCTTACCTAAATTGAAGGAAGCTAAATTTGTGCGGCATATGTGTTCATATAGTGAATTCCATAAATTGAAAGTTGAAACTTTAAACGGTTATTAAGTAATAAAGGTCGTTATTATCAGTCAAAGCGTTGGCAAATTTGCCTTCTAAATTCAAAAAGCCAAGTACGCGCTGAAAACTATTCAGTACACAACATGCTGCTTATATAAACAATCCCTCCTTAGGTATATTTGGATTCTCTTATCAATGTTATTTCTGCAAACAATAATTAAGCCTCTATTTTGTAGAGCGGTGAATCTTTTATGAAAAGAATCGCGTTATAAACCATTTTACGCACTATTTATACTGTTTCAAAGTGAGATAATTATAGTTCATCACTCGTAATCCCTGAACAAATCCGCGAACACGAATAACGCTATCTAAACACATATTATCGCTCAAATTGTACACATGCTTTGTCTATTACTAACCCATATAAATAATATACATACTAAATTACTAAATAGCCCCTAAGACAATAAAAAAAAATATAGTGGTTTTCAGATTACATCGTTCTAACTACATCGTGGAAATGCGATTTACACCCAAAAGATAAAACGACGTAGCTTAGTCTATTGATTGCGATTTAGTATAAATCCTCCACCAATATTACATGTTTCGAAAACTGCCTTCTTTAATAGCGCCATCTGATAGAGCTCTTAAATAATGACGTTTCAGGAGCTGCAACACGTCATTAACGTAATATATAACCGACGCGACAGTTGTGATTGCAATTTATGGCGGTAATATTTTCAGTTGTACCTACATCATCACAATTATTTCATGGAATCGAAAAAAATACTTACGCAAGTGCAATTAATATAAAGAATTAACAATGTTTGTGTACTAGAAAGAGAATAATAAAACGAGAAGGAATGGCAAAGCTGTTTGTCGAGTTCTCTCAAGCCTTTGTTGCACCTTGCACATTTCAAAGTTTAGTTCAGAACAATTGTTGTTCGCTAAATTAATTGGTTATTAGTGCTCTTGTGCTTTTATGGTTGCATTGGTTAAAAAAAAACAATTCAAATGACGGCATCCGAGTTGATGAGCTATTGAGCTATTGTTATTGCGTAGTACTTTTATGATGCTCTTATTGGATAGAAGGTAACAATATTCGATCTATAGGAAAGAGCGAACCATAGTTTGGTATATTTAATTCCGATATAGATAATCGAAAGCGGGCCACATAGTAAACATCGTATTTCCCAAAATGAGGTTTGTGTCAGAAACTCGACATATCACACGCCTATTGCACTATTCGAATACACCCAACTCATTACACTGTTCGAGTGATTACCAGATACACAAACCGGCTTTATCGATGACAGTTTTATTCAGCTAAGTTTTTAATCACAGCTACTGGATCGCTTATTAGTCCATATCGCGACAACTAAATTGAAAGCGGTTCTGACAATTTATGTAGTCTATTCGTTACTTTAAGGACTATTTTCTCTAATGCTTTGCAAATGTTATATTATATAATAAATTTTACTTAACAAGTAAAAGTTGCCTTCTTGTGATCAATTGTACCAAAGGGTAGGTATACATCCGCATATTTCGATAAACGATTTAAATCAATTACCATAACTTCTATACACACTAATTGTAGTACGTTTATGATAAACAATTTAATTGTACTTTAATAAACTGTTGCGTCAAATTCAATTAAATCAATTAAAAAGAAAACACATGAGTGAGTGACTTGCTTCAGAGTGTGCTGTCTGTTAGGGCACCAAGTGACAAGGAAGTTTCTATTCAGAAACAGAAACAGAAACTGAAACAGAAAGTTTTTTCGTTCTGTCGTAAATTCGGGTCCTGTTTACGTTGTTCGCTCAACTACACAAAACTGAAACAGAAACAGATCCATAAAAACATTGCTGCCGCGTGCCGCCTGTTCTATCAAAATGTTTAAATGTTGCTGGTAGCAACAGAAACAATCAATCAGGCCTATTCGGCAAAATCTTTTATCTGTTTGTTCTGTTATTCTGTTACGAATTTTCATACAAAAGTTCGAATTGTCAAAAAATCTTTTACGGGCTCTAAAATTGGTATTCTGTGTGGAAAAATCTTTTATGAATTCTGTTAAGAATCATAACAGAATAAAAGATTGAATTTTGTGACTTTTATTATAAAAGATTTTTATTTAATATGAATTCTTGGATTGAAATGTTTCTCTATATAATTCCAAGGCGACGATATGCTTACAAATGGAGACAACATGTAATAAATGTGTGTAAAAAAGTATAATAGTTGAAAATTGTTTCTACATTTATATTTTTGTTTAGCCGAAAACATCCATCACTTTTGCTGGAACTAAGATTTAATATAAGGCCAGTTTTTTTGAGCTTCGAACTCAGCAAAGCAAAGTAAAGTAGGATTTTTAGCACGCAAATTACAACAACTACGATAGACTTGACACTTCGAGACTCGAAATAGTTGTTGTAATTACGTGCTGAAAATCCTGCTTTACTTTGCTTTGCTGAGATAGAAGCTCAAAAAAACACGGCTATAGTAACCCATTTGATCTTCCTGATGTGAGTAATAATTCAAAACTTTACTCCTTTCCCCGACAATTTTATGCTATTTTGCAACAAATTTATCAGGTGCTCACTAAAGGTACTATCAGACGGTTTGTGGATATACACAAATTTCATTTGGTTATCGCATACACTAATTCTATCAAAATTCGTACACTCATGTCATTTGTGTACTATACAATCATTTGTGGTTCAGACGGTTTGTGTATTTTGAGAAAAATATACAAATTTCATTTGCTTATGGCTTTACACAAATATGGCATCCACAAATTATTTCGTGTATTTTTTTTTTTGGAAAAAAAAAAAGAAATCAAACCAAAAATCGATGCACGGGTGAAAAAGTGCTCTCAAAAATGTAGAAATTAATTAAAAGTGCATTATCTTTTTAAGTAAAAAGCAGCGTAACTATTATGCTCTGCTTTTTTATTATTAAAATGAATCAAAATTTAAGAAGTTTATTTAAATTAATATAAACTTAATTGCTAAGAAACAAAGAAATATTTACACTCCATAAAAAAATTTAAGATGATAATTTTTGATAAAGATAAATAAAAAAATACCTCAATTTAAGGGGTTTACAAAATAAAAAAAAAAAAATTAATTCCAAAGTAAAAAAAAAAAAATTAAAAAATGTAAGGGCGTATTTATTCTTTGGAAATAAAAACGCAGGAAAATAAGGGCATCGAGAGTATCATCTCGAAGCCGGCTTCTAAATTTGTTGCCAATATAACTGGCCGCTGAAAACACTCGCTCTGCTTCTACGCTTGTTGGTGGAATGGACAGTAAATACTTATGAACTAAATCTAGATGGTGTCCTGGGGTACCTCCATTTTCAAAGAGATTCAACTCTTTTCTTATGCACGCTGGTAAATCCGATTCTGTTTGTGTTTCTGGTGCAATGGTTTGCATACTAAAGCAGCAACTACAACCATTTCAGCTTGTAGTTGCTGCTTTAGCGTAAGTTGGATGGGTGGTTTCAATAAATTTGCACTGTTTTCTTCTTCTTCATCACTATTAGAAATGTTTTGGTGTTGGTTAGTAGCAGTAAGTCTCTGAATTAGTGATTTTATCTGTTTTTTCTGTACATTTTCGGAAAACGGCGAGGCAAGGGTTAATTTCGATCACAAAACATTAGTAATCTAAATTAAAAAAATCAAAAATTACTTAGGTATTTCCTTCAGAGACAGAAAGTATCAATCCCGAAAATCCCGGGATTGGTGACTGGCAATCCCGGGATCGTTAAAGAGCCAAAATCGTCCGGGATCCCGGAATCCCGGGATCCGGGATCCCGGGATTGATTTGCCTAACTAGGATGTTTGTCAGGCACTTGAGCAGTCGAATACACGCAAAACTGTAATTTACGTTTTTTGAACAAATATATCTTATAAGTACACCGAAAGTGAGGAATAACAACAAATTTATTTCATTATTTATCTATGTCATACGTTTGACGTTAGGTCCGGTTAGACCTGTTACCTACGCCAACTATTTATTTTTTATTCGTTTGACAATTATAGAACAGGTCCATTTACATATACGTTGTTTTAATCGATTGTATTCGGACATACTCCTTACACTTTCTCATAAGAAATCACTAAAATTTGGAAATACACAATTTGCAAAGAAACGAGTAACGAGTAACGAGTACTTCTCTACCGTATGCTTTACCCTTGGTTCTGTCGGAATGCTGGAGAAAAGCACAAGTTCTTGTAAGATTCTTATATCTGTGTTATATAATGGTACCAGTGATATTTTAGCGGCTCAATTTTGCAGTCAGAGCTGTGAATATCGACTCGTTTGACAATTGACAATTATATGTACACCCCTATATCGGGTATAATATTTCCCCGGGAATGTTCCCTTGTCAGCAATGTAAATTAGAATGCTGACAAGGGAACCTTCCCCCGGAATGTTTCCTATTCAGCAATCTTATTTACGTTGCTGACAAGGGAAACACTTCCATCGGAACTTATTTGCGATAGCCCTAAATAAAAGGACTGCTTGTAGCCAAGTTCGCATTGGTTTTTGGTTCCAACATAACGGGTGATTTTTTAGCTGGTTTGGTTTTGGCAACACTGGTTTTGACAGCTGACGTGTGTTTAGTACCTTGTGTCACTGTCAAACAGCTTCAGTTTGGTTTGCAATTTAACCATGGATCGTCTTACAAATGAACAACGCTTGCAAATTATTGAATTTTACTATCAAAATTCGTGCTCGGTTCGAAATGTTCATCGCGCGCTTTTTTATCGAAAAATTGTGTTCAGCGATGAGGCTCATTTTTGGTTGAATGGGTACGTAAATAAGCAAAATTGCCGCATTTGGAGTGAAGATCAGCCAGAAGCATTGCAACAGCTACCAATGCATCCCGAAAAAGCCACTGTTTGGTGTGGTTTATGGGCCGGCGGCATTATTGGGCCATATTTCTTCAAAGATGATGCGAATCGCAGCGTTACTGTCAATGGTGAACGCTACCGAGCGATGATAACAAACTTTTTTTTGCACGAAATGGAAGTTCTTGACTTGCATGATATGTGGTTTCAACAAGACGGTGCCACATGCCACACAGCACGCGAAACAATGGCGCAATTGCGAGGCGAGTTTGGTGAACAGTTAATTTCACGTTTCGGGCCGGTCAATTGGCCGCCTAGATCGTGCGATTTGACACCATTAGATTATTTTTTGTGGGGGTATGTCAAGGCTAATGTGTATAGGGACAAGCCCGCTTCGATTGACGCACTGGAAGCTAACATCCATGCATTCATTCGTGAGATACCGGCCGATATGTGTGAAAGAGTATGCCAAAATTGGACTCAGCGGATGGGCTACCTGAGACGCAGCCGCGGTCAACATTTGCATGAAATTATCTTTAAACATTAAATTGCAAGGTTCAAACTATCGATTCAAATAAATATTTCATTAATTTTTTTCGAATTTTTTGTGTTTTTTTTTTTAAAAAAAGTTCTAAACCTCTTAAAAAATCACCCGTTATAACAAGTAGGGCTGTTAGGGACCAGCGGTGCGTATTTGAAACTGCGCACAAGAGAAACACTGTCAAAGGCAATATTGTCAAAAAATGTGGTTAATTTCAATAACAAATACATATATCGAAGACACGTTTTTAAATCACGGCTGCATCTGTGCAAGAATGAGAGGCAAACTATTTATTTCTCACCTATTTCTATTGCATAAAGTTGCTTATTTTTTAAGCTATTCCCCATGAATATGCAAAGTTGATGCAAATGGAATAATTCTTGTTTGATATTTATTCGTACAACTGCTTGTTCTTCAAACACACACAAAATTTGAATAATTTCATTTTGAATCCCCCCACCAGAATACGCCGACCACAGTGGAACCTCAAATCCAGCCATGGTCTACGATGACGGCAATGAAATGCAATACCATCCGCATAACTCCACCGAAGAGGCTAGATACGACGAAGACGATGAAGAAGGCGACGACGAGAATAAGAGCTCTGGCTGTGTCCCCGAATTCCAATTCTCCATAGTCGATTCCGAGTACGACGAAGCGCTGGCATTTCCTGATTCGGTAACAATCCTGTCGAGTGTTGGCGACAAACCAGTGCTAGTCGAACGCAAAGACACCGACGACGAGGAAGCAGATGGTCCACCAGTTCACTCGGAAATTCCATTCATCTCACTGTACGGCCCCAGTGTGAAATTTAATTCATTTCAAAGGAAAGTATTTATCCCAGGTGTGGAAGTCCAAGTGCGCATCATTGACACTGAACGGAGTATAACGACGCATTTGTTGAATCCCAATTTGTATGTTGTTTTAATTCATCTAACAGGATTCGAACTTAACTTTTGGTATACTATGTTTAGGTACACAATTGAACTGACGCATGGACCTTTCACATGGGCCATCAAAAAGCGGTACAAACACTTCAGCAGTCTCCACCAGCAACTCAGGGTATTTCGGGCTTCGTTAAATTTTCCATTTCCGATGCGTAGCCACAAGGAAAAGCGGGCGACAATCAAGAAAGTTGCCATTCAAATGGATGAGAGGCCAAATAGTAATTTTAGCAATTATGGAACAGTGGCAACTATAAGTGGTGGAATGCTTATGAGCAATATGGGCTCAACGTCGACCGTGGCACGGATTAAGAAGAAACGAAAACTGCCTAGATTTCCGAATCGTCCTGAATCCCTAGTCACAGTAGAATCATTGCCAAGTAGAATTAAACAACTAGAGGAGTATTTATATAATTTATTAAATATAAGCTTGTATCGGTGTCATCACGAGACGGTAAGTTGGATAAATAATTTTGCTTTTTAAAATCATTTAAACTGAGGCGGGAATTTTTTTATACATTTCTTCTGTAACATTTTTAAATAGAATCGAAGAAGGTTATGTTCAACAGGCTGTTTTCTATTCCTGTTTCTTGTTTTAGTTGCAACGCGCTCAAAAACGCGAACGAGAAAAAAGAATGCACTGAAAATGCACCCAATAACGTATCGAAAAAAATGTTCTAAAAAGCGTTACAAAGGTTGTCCGGAAAGGCGGTTGAAAAATGCTTAAAAAAACCGCAAAGAGTGCCAAGAAAATCAGCGAAAATAGCGCTAATTAATTGTTAAAGGGTTCACAAATAACGCGTCAAAAAAGACTTGTGAAACACACTAATAACCGTTGAAAGACTTGTTCGGAAACTCATTAAAAAACGTGGCAAAAGATAAGCCAAAAGACCTATTTCAAGCACGTAAAAAAAACGTTACGGCAAAAACGAAAAACGAGTCAAAAAGCGCGCTAAACATCTCGAAAGAAGAAACGCGTTATGTCATGTTTAGAAACGCTCCCTTAAAAATCTTGTTGGAAACATGTCAATAAAAGTATTGTTTATGTATTTGCAAAAAAAAACCCAATAAAAGCGTCGATAAAAAGCCAAAAATGATTCTTAAACGATTTAGATAACCAAGTGAAAAGGCCTGTCGAAACAAGGGTCGAAAAACGATTCAAAAACCGCCAAACGACTTGTCGGAAATGTGTCAAAAAGCGTTGTAAACACGCAAAGAAAACTGTGTCATATAGCGCCAGCAAACGATACGAGGAACTCTGAAAAATAGCAAAAATGAAAAATGAACCCAAAATTGTGCTTAAGAACGCGTCAAAAAAAATATTCCAACTGCCCAATTCATAACAGCTTTTTGTGCCATGCATATATATATATACCATTTGTTTCTTTTAAGGGGTTAGGTTAAGAGAAGTTACAAAAATAAAAAAAAGTACTAACACTTCTTTAATTTCCAGCTGAATTTCGTGGAGGCATCAAACGTGTCATTCGTGTCCGGAATCGGCATCAAAGGTAAAGAGGGTCCCATACTTAAACGAACCGGTTCGACGCGTCCCGGACAAGCTGGCTGCAATTGTTTCGGATGTTTTCAGCATAAATGCTGTGTGCGTTGCAATTACTTTTGTTCCGACGTTTTATGTGGCAAATGGCGTAATCGATGGTTCTTTGTAAAAGAAACATGTTTCGGTTATATCCGACCGACTGACGGTGAAATCAGGTATGGAAACTACAGCTAAATGTCACATTTTTTTATTTGACGAATGTTTTTCGCAGAGCTGTGATATTATATGACCAAGGTTTTGACGTATCAACTGGTATATACCAAACAGGTATGCGTAAGGGCTTACAAATCCTAACAAACAACCGGCATATTGTACTAAAATGTTGGACCAGGCGAAAAGCAAAGGAGTGGATGACATTCTTGAAACAAACTGCCAACCATTACGGTAAGGAGTTTCTTTGCGATTTACAGCGTTTGATTTTTGTTGTGTTCTCAGCAAGGGACTTTACATATCCTAATCCACATCTGTCCTTTGCTCCGGTGCGAAATAATGCACAAGCAAGCTGGTTTGTAGATGGCTCAAGTTATATGAGCGCAGTGGCGGATGCATTAGAGGCGGCGACTTCGGAAATTTACATCGCCGATTGGTGGCTGAGTCCGGAAATCTACATGAAACGGCCCGCTATCGATGGTGATTACTGGCGGTTGGATAAGATACTTCATAGAAAAGCGGTAAGAGGACAGTTTTATGGCAGTTAAGGAAAACAAGATAAAAACAACGCGATTTGGCAATAAGAGCGTGATTCGCTTCGATTTGATTCGAAACTTCTTTTGGTCCCTTCTCACTTAACGAAACGAAATGGTTCTGACCACCAGTTTATTGTTTGTAGGCCCCATCTAAGCCTTAAAAGCTCCAGTCAACCAATAAATACACAAGAATATACCACTTAAAAGCAAATGTGACTGTGGACTGTTTTATTGTGCAATCGTCAGTTTTACTTTGCTGATATAGGTGTTCAATAAAACAGTCCCAATGTAAATGAAATATGTGCAATTGATTCGGATTGACTTGGTTTTTACTCATATTGATTGGCTTAGATTCGGCTGTCGCTCTTGTCTGTTCGCTCCCCCATTCGATACACACGACACCTAGTTTCGTTTTTCAAAAATTCCAATTTATTCAACTTATCAACGTTTTACAGTCCCAGGGCATTCGAATATTCGTCATGCTCTACAAGGAGGTCGAAATGGCACTCGGCATCAATAGTTACTACAGTAAGCAGAGGCTTGTCAATACCCACGAGAATATTAAGGTATGCTGCCAGCGCACAAACTCACAAATCAAATAATTCGCTCCTCTGATTATCAACAGGTAATGCGACATCCGGACCACGCCCGTGTTGGTGTATTCTTTTGGGCACATCACGAGAAAATCGTGGTAGTGGACCAAACGTACGCCTTTCTTGGCGGCATCGATCTGTGCTACGGCCGCTGGGATGACTTTCGACATCGTTTAACCGATTTGGGCAGCATCTCAACGTCTAGCGTATCGGAAAGTCTTCCAAAGAAATCCTTTTTCAACGACGGCGATTCTGCCTTCGGATCCAGGAAATCATCCAGAAATGTCAACACCGACTTGCAAGACCACGAAAAGGAAGTTGTACTGCGAGTGCTTGAGCCCGGCGATAAGTTAGTCGTACCGGAATATGTACAATTGGGAGACGTTGCCGAAGAAGGCATGAAGCTAAACACACCCGAGATGGAACGAAAAAACGTGTTAGAAAAATTAAAAGACAACGCAATGAAAAAGGGTAAAGAACTAGTGAACCGTCTGACCCTAACAGAGGGTGGAGAGAAATCATTGGATGGTCAAAAGTCGCCGGACATCGATGCGAAAAATATTGCCTTTTCGCCAGACGAGCTGAGTGAGGGTCGGAAGGGTGGTCTTGAGGATCCTACCCCATATCAAACACAAGTCCGCGATGAATACTTTGGCAGTGCAAAGTTTTGGTTCGGAAAGGATTACTCTAATTTTATTATGAAAGACTTCGTGAACCTGGATGCGCCTTTTGCCGATCTGGTTGACCGGACGACAACTCCTCGGATGCCATGGCATGACGTTGGAATAATGGTGGTCGCAAGCTCGGCCAGGGATGTTGCGAGACATTTTATTCAGCGTTGGAATGCGACGAAGTTGGAGAAAACTCGGGATAATCAAGTGAGTAAGCGAAGGCCGAGATTGTTTATTCGAATTGAGTTCGCAATCCAAACATATATATCTGCGCCACCAAAACTCTCCTCTAACGAAACACCTTCTTTTAGTCTTTCCCCTACTTAATGCCAATGTCCTACACAAACATCAAAGTGAATCCAAATATAATAAAATCCAAACTGAACCGCGTCACCTGTCAGCTGCTACGTAGCGTTTCATCATGGAGTTGTGGCTTTATTGAACCAGATCTAGTCGAACAAAGCATTCACGATGCCTACATCCAAACGATCACAAAGGCCCAGCACTATATCTATATTGAGAATCAGTTCTTTATAACAATGCAGCTCGGAGTGACGGGCTCCTATAGCAATGTCCGCAATCAGATTGGTGAAACACTGTTCAAAAGAATAGTTCGTGCCCACAAGTAAGTTGAGATATTAACCATCAATAAAATGTACCAATGTCGTTAAAAATTTAGAGAGAAAAAAACCTTTCGCGTATATGTTGTGATGCCGTTGCTGCCGGGTTTCGAAGGCGATGTTGGTGGTACAACTGGAACAGCAGTCAGAGCAATAACCCACTGGAACTATGCATCGATTTCGAGGTTTGTTACAGATCACTCCTTTCGACACATTAATTGAACGACATCTTCTTTGCAGGGGAAGATCATCGATCTTGGCCCGGTTAAACGAGGTTGGGATCGACAACACCAACGAGTACATTTCATTCCACAGTCTGAGGAACCATTCTCAGCTGAACAATATTCCCATCACCGAGTTGATCTATGTCCACTCGAAGCTGTTGATCGCCGATGATCGCATTGTGATCTGCGGTTCAGCGAACATAAACGACCGATCGTTGATTGGGAAGAGAGATTCGGAGATTGCAGCGATAATCACGGTAAATACTGTTAAATACGTATTTTCTTTTATATAAATTTATCTGTCGTCATTAGGACCAAGAGTTCGAAGATGGTCGAATGAATGGCCAGAAATTCCCCAGTGGAGTCTTCGCGGGACGCTTGAGAAAGTACCTGTTCAAGGAGCACTTAGGTAATTACAGGCCATTATATTCCATGCACATTGTATAAGTGTTGTACGTCTCAGGACTTTTGGAGCCTGATCCCGATCGTGTGCCGATCGATGTAACAGACCCAGTGATAGATCAGTTCTGGAACGGCATCTGGCGTCGAATATCGACAAGAAACACTGAGATCTACGACGAAGTTTTCAAGTGTGTACCGAACGACTTTGCGAAAACCTTTGCCAGCTTGAGAAAGTACAATGAACAGCCGGCCATTAGCAAGACGGATCCAGAAAAGGCCGCAAAGATGGTTAAAAATATTCAGGTTTGCCATCAAACTTTTATAGTTACGCACACAGTTTATTGATTGTCTCTCTTTTAGGGATTCCTGGTGAATATTCCAATGGACTTCCTCAACCAAGAAGTTCTTACGCCACCTAATACGAGCAGAGAAGGCATCATACCGACATCAGTATGGACGTAGCCAAATGTGTCAAATCTGGTCCATTCTGAAAAGTGATAGTGTTTTCACTATCGCAAGCTTACAGCCAAAAAAATGTCGTATTCAGATATGGCTTACAACAAACGAATTTAGCGCCAAACCTTTGTCCAAACCCTATATTTTGCCACAAGCTTACCTTAGCCAAATCAACGGTTGCAGCTAAATTCGATTAGGAAGAGATACAACTTCAGTGGAAGTGTATTTTAAAGTTCTAGAAAATAGTACAGTTTTACAACAATGTCCAGCAAAACAATATTAAATCTATTTATTTCCTAACTTTTTTATATTCAATTTATTGTTGGTGTGAAATTGTATTTTATTTATACAACATATTTTTTTGAATAGATTTACAAGCACTTAGTTGAACTTACCAGCACATTTTGACAGTATTCTTTTTCTAAATAGATTATATGCATGTGTTAATTTGTATATTAAACTGTATATTTTATGTAAATAGTAACAAAGCTTATCATAATGCATAAACGCAACAATAAAGTGGCATTTATTTATGAAAATGTTGTTTGACTGTGTTCATTGCCAATTAGTGCTGCCAATGCGAAGTATTTGGAAGAAGAAAAACTTTACGCATGCGCGACAGCGACGAGTTGAACTTTTAGGGATGTCTGTTATACACCGGTGAGCCCTTCAACAAAGAATAAACACTCAATTATATAGGTCACAAGAACAACAACTTGTTGAGGTAGCAGACCGAACATCGCTAACGTTTTTACGTTTTCGCCTTACAGAATCTGACAACATATGTTTTTGAAATTCAGACTACCATATTCACGACTTTGCTGGGTATACTCGTAAAGCCTAGATCGACTTTGATATTCACACCAGCTCCTCGGAATTCGATTGCTTGTGATTTGGCTTTTAAGAGAACGTGCAGCGAGACTTTTTTATAACGAGCTCCTAAAATAATAAAAACTGTATGCCAAATGTTCACAACATACCCACGACTCAAGTGCATTTGCACAACTAAATTAAATAATATTCAGTCGACAGGTCAATATTTAACCCTTTATTGATATACCAATAATAATCTAAACACGAAAACAAATTTTCACCTTCAAACAGACAAAACAAACAATAATTCTGTTACCTTTTGCCGTTGACGGTTTTTGTAGTAGATTCGCCGAATGATGTACAAATCAACATTACACAAATCGTATTCAATGCATGAACCAGTTGTATATCAGAAAGCGTGGTTCCATTGGAAATATCCCTACATTCGCTGGCCATCTATATGTGAGTACTTACGATGTGGATGTCACAACCAGGGGGTTAATAATAGCGCAAGCTTTAGAAAATCACAAATAAGTGCTGCCAGTCTCCAAATCCAAGCATACTTTTGTTGAATCTCTCATCCTCTCGCTCACACCCACTGACAAAGCCCAACTGATTATTGAATTGGAATTCCTCATCTGCCAAAGAAATATGAACACACACCACAGAAAAACACACTAGACACGACACCACTACCAATACCAACATCTAAACCCAATCAGAACGTAAACGTGTTCCATGAAAAACTCGTATTTATAAGACTTTTTGTTGTTGTTTTCTGCAAGGCGCGTTCTTCTTAGTACGTATTGCCGCCACCGCTTAACACAACACACCGACACCAGTGCGTCGTCTCTTGGCGTTGTGAGTGGAGCGGTCGCTTTTGTTTTTTTTTTGTTTGAATCATTGCGTTGATAAATAAGAATTTTAGGGCACAAGTTACAATTTGTCCTTAATGAATTGCGTGCAAACGAGAGTAGAGAACTTTGTTAGTAGCTCGGAATGCTTACGGTCTAATATTGCACAAGCACATTGCTTCCCCCTAATTGTGATTGTGTACTGTGTAGTGAAGTAAATTGTGTAGTGAAGTAAAATGTGTATCGTCGGATTTTAGTTTTGACAGATAGTTTGGCATAAATGAAAATGAATTTCATACTTCATTATTTCAAAGGAAAGAAAAAGTAAAAGAAGTTATGTAAAACCGGTAATTAAATGAAAACAAAAACCAATATCCCCAAAGTAGAATTCCTCGATATTTTGACATGCGAAATATATGGACGTCTTTTTTTGTATTTAGGCATTTGCATGTGTGCTAGAGAAAGATGGTCAGATAATGTGTAGAGCTGTTGTTTCCCTCTTGTGCACTCATTTATGAGCCACTTAATTCAAACGGAAAAACATACCCATACAAGAGTTCAGTGGCATTTTATGCAAATAACTACACAACCGCATGTAGCGCGAATGACAGCACAAAAGTAAAGGTGTGTGCACAATAGAAATGCAATATAAGCGGTTCAAAAGAATACAAAACAAATTTAATGAAACTCCACACATTTCGGGAAATTATTGGAAAAAAAAGCAATAAAACCATTCGCAATCGCAAGTTGCAAGAGAGAAAAGCTCACAAAGACGGTTGGGTTTGGGTTTATTCCGCTCGCGAGAATTCATCGTTGCGCACTGTGAATGCGAACTGAGTGTGCATGGATATGCATTGCATGCTAGCTAAGCAAAAAGCAATGCACTTTAATAATTTCATTCTTCGCCGAGCGTTCTTCTATTAAGCACATTCGCACACCAATCGGTCTCGGTAACCGATTATTTTTAATTTTTAATTTCTTTCTCAAAACATTTTTCCGTCTTCAGTTGGAATTGGAAAGGTTTTTCGTTTTCCCTTTCGTGTAATTGACATTTCGTTTCAACATACACTCGCGTTCAGGTAACGAGTGCTCGCTGGTTTCGATGGTGCCACATCGCATAACGGTAATCCACCCGACGGCGATAAATCGTTAAAACGGATATCCTGCGAAAAAAAAAGAAAAAAAGAAACTAACTTTCAAACGCCGACACTTGCGTGAGAAAAAATTCAAAACGGGTGACCGCGTCCACCACAACTCAACATTATCAACATGGCAGATGACGAGACTGCTTCCGGAATTCCGGTGCTTTCTGCATTTGATAAGCTAAAGTTAAGCAGCTGCAATAATAGTAATTTTATCACCAATCGAAATAATAGTTGTAGTATTGTAAATCTAAGCAATCGTTCACCAATCGATATAAATTCTCATCCCCATTCTAATTCGGTCGGCAAAGTGACAACTGCAGCTTCCGTGTTGGCAGCTTCCGAGACATCTGCTGTAACAGCAACCGAAAGTTTGAAATGTGAAAAATCGATAAGTTTACCTATGGCACAATTCGAGTGCAACAATAAAAACACAATCATGATGTTCGGTAATGGTGAAATGAATGCCACGTTCAGTTGTAGTAGTGCCTCTGAAAAAATACGCGCTTCCGGTTATTCGACATTTCCTCCTCCGGTGTTGTCGCCAAACACCACCCTCACTCCGATAAATAGCACGTCAATGCAAAGTGAGAAAACAATTCAAATTCTGTGTGCCGCTAGTGATAATACGAATGATGCTACTCCACCCTTAGCACCACCATTGTCGGTAACTTCACATTCATCATTATCACCGGCCCAACCAGCAACAACATCGTCATCACAACCATTGTCATTATCAACATCATTGTCATCGTCAATATCATCGCCGTCATTAGCAACCATAACAATGGTGCTGCCAAATAGTGTAAATGCAGGAAATTTTGATGTGTTCTCATCTCCTTCATCGATGTCTTCTCCCAATCTACCACCGGTGCAAAATAATTCAACGAAATTCGATGCAAATGAAGTTTCAATAAAAATGCTTAAAAATGGAAAGTGCAAAACATCAGTGTCAGTGTCAACGCCAGTTGCTGTGTCTGCATCGGCTTCTGTATCTGCCGCACCCATGAGGCATCTGAAACCGATAGAATCGAAAAGTGCTCCAATTATTTGTGCCCCACCACCAATGGTGCTCCCCTGTCAAAGTAATAAGTTCGCAAATAATAGTGCTAGTAATAAAAAGTCAAATACGAAAGGAAAAAATCCAAATTTCGGTTTTCCAATGTTACCGGCGAAGTTAACCAATGCAACTGTAACATCAATAAAACAACAATCTTCAAATGTGGATAACAATAACAAGAAACGTCA
The DNA here is from genome assembly GCA_949126925.1 of Cheilosia vernalis. NCBI lineage: Eukaryota > Metazoa > Arthropoda > Insecta > Diptera > Syrphidae > Cheilosia > Cheilosia vernalis. The sequence goes on from OX421362.1 coordinate 15,694,129, forward strand.
GTCATCAGGGGGAGCTGAACATAATGAACAGGATACCAACACCACCACAGATGATAGGAATAAGAAGAAACGCTGTGCGGATCGTTATGATTCTTCGGAATCTTCTGACAGGTGAGTTTTAATTTGGATGACAGAAACAAATATTTGTATGTTTACGAACTGTGTTTAAATGAGCAGAGTTATGGTAGCTGGGTAGGAAGTTGAAAAATTGGACCTTGCGCACGACGCTTAACAGCAAATCATCGGTCAAAGAAAATCCGTAAAAATACAAAATTATCTCTAGTTATTTGCGATTTTATTTGTTATAATATTAGGTACATATTAGGGACGTTTGTATTTCTAGCTTCATAGACAGCTGGCATGCAACTCGCTTAACGTCAAATGTCAAAATAGCTATAATTTCCTACAAAATGTCGGTAACTGAGAGTTGTTATTGTGATTCGCTTAACATTTATCCCGAGATAACAATTTGACAGTTAAATGTTTCTCTCTGTTTACAAAACTGAAAGGAAATTGAAACTGGGAACAGCAGCATTTGATGTCTATGAAATTTCAAAATCTTTAAATATTTTCTTGCTTGTATCGCATTTAGCACGAATTACAATTTTGCTGTTCTATTTTAACGTTTTAAATTGCAGTTAGTTTAAAAACTGATTCCGTTTCTTTTTTTCGGTGGTTCGAAACCAGAAGTGGTCAAATCCCGGTCTTGGGTTGAATTACCACATCCATGATCGACTAATACGTGACTGAATTTGTTATTGTTTTGCTTGTAAAATGCACCAAATTCAGTGACGTATGGCTCGCTCACGGTAACGGATGCGGTAATTCGGGCCCTAATTTTGTTCGATTTGACAAACTTGTAAATGCAGCAAGGATATTAAAAACTTCACTGAAATCCAGTATCCAACACAGTTGAGCACAGATTAATTAAATTGTATGCACCTTTCGACAGAGCACTCCTGTAAAGCAATTTTGATCCAGCCGCCTTTGACTTTTAAAATAAAAATATTTTGTATTTGTTAGTATTTATTTATCTTTCAAAGAAAAGTTGTCCTTGTGCGGTTATTATTTTATTCTGAAATTAGAAAATAAAATAAAAACGATAACATATTCGTGGTAATAAATAATATTGATAACAAATGTATACATCCGGAGCAGAAGGGCAATTTAAATCCCAATATATTAAATTAGGTAAGTTTGTTTACACACACAGATTTATTTGTATGCAATTAAAAAAAAAACACATCTGCGGTTAAGAATCATTTGAAATTCGTTTGTTTCTTGTTCCTTATTTTTGTTACCCGCTTTTTCAAAGGGTGTTCGTAAAGTTAGCTATCTGTTTCTTATCGATGCGAGGTAAAATTCAGACTCACGTTGCATTCACAACTAGCTGACTAGTGTTTGGCTGTGCCGCCGCATGTTTTGCCACGACGGCGAACATGTTAAACTTGTAATGGTTGTCATTATTTTACAAACTAAAAAGGTGCTATTCATACCAGAAACCTTTTAACTTAGCATCAATTTGATGGTTTCATGTTTTCTGCTACAGCAGCTGTCATTCTTAACGATAAAAATTTATGTGCTTGTGTTTCTATTAAAAGAGATGAATTGTGACATTTGGAACAAGAGAAAAAGAACCAAATAGCAAATAAACTAAAATAAATTTTTGACTGATGAATGGAACAGTAAGACAATGAAACATTGTAGTGGAACGATTTATTCCATTTTTGTTAATTGCTTTTTAAGGAGCTAGTTATAGCCATCCATACATAATGCAACAGAAAAGGTGGGAACAGTATGAAAATGATTTTTTTTTTTTCGTTTAGGCGGTTATAGCGAAAATTCTGTCAGAAAAATGTTTCCCTATGAAAACAAATACAACAAATCAACCACCACTGATTATCAGAAAAAAAAATCGTAATGGAACAGTAAAGAAATGAAATATTTCAGTGGAATGATTTGGTTTTTTGTTGTGGAATTGACTGAGCAGTAGATCGGAAAAAGTTTTTCGTACGGAAAAATCAATATATTATTATTCTAGAAAATTTGAAGATTATTTGTTTATTTTTGTTTAATAAACTAACTTTATACCTAATTCATAAGCAACATTTTAAAATCAAGATTGAGTTCAAACATTAGGATTAAAAAGCAAAAGAACATTTTTGGGGTTGCATTTTACGTATGGCTATAACTAGGGCCTTAAACAGACTTTTTTCCCCATACGGACTTTTAAGAACTAACATTGTGTTATACCTATACCAGGAAAGCACAAGCATCAAGCACAGCTTGATAGATTTTCCCTTAATTTTGACAGTTAAACCTTCAGATGGAAAACAAACACAACCGTCTATAATGAGCTGATAGCATTTTTGTTCTGCATTAAAATGTTTTACATTTTAAAAGATGTTAATAGGTCTGTTCCCTTACGATAATGCATTTGAACACATTCGCCAAATTAAGTCACACTTCGTTCCCTAAGTTGGGCAGAAGAGAGCCAAAAAGAGACAACAAAACATTTACCTTTCATAAAAAAACTGCAAATATTAGCCCAAGAAATTTCTTTGGGCAAGTTGGTTATTGCTGACAGAAGGTTGTCAAATCGTTCAAATGCTTATTTGTAACTGACTTCTTATTTGTTTTCATTTATAGTTTGTGCTGGTATAGCATTAAAATAGATGTAAGAAGCAAATGAATTGAAGTTTCTACAATAAAAGCCATACAAATATTGGTCTTAAATACAAATTTGTGCTTTGTTCTACTGTTATTTAAATATTCCCGCCTAGAATAAATTCACATTTTTCAACTTTGTGGTTCAACGCGTTCCTTTTCTTTTTTGTTATGTTTCATTTGGGTGAGCGAATTCTCTCGCAATGACAGAAATGTGACATTTTGCCAAAATTGAACCAGAAAGTAAGGGAACAGACCAGACTTATTGTTTCCATTTGAAGTTGCGTTGGATCCGTCAAAATTATTATATTATATTTTATTATTGGCCAGCTTTAATTTTGTGGACATTTTTTGTACCTACAGTGGGTAACAGTTAAACTTTTTTGCTTTATTATATCCATAAAAACATAGACAGCTTAACCTAGCACAAATAAGATTTAACTACCTACATATGATTTTTTTCGTTTTAAAGGCATCTACACATTCCACGATAACTTTTATTGTACTAATCCTACCCTTTGGTCCTTAGTTTAGTACTTTCAACATGCATTATTTCTGACAGTTGTATTTCACGGGATATTTTCGGTGGAACAACAATAATTGTAAAAATTCGACAGTGTTCTCCGTTCTACAGTTACATGGCGCTAGGTAGGTACGTGTACCTACCTACTTTGACTTTACGTCTTCAGCATAAATATACGTTTCTTCTTTCTTCTCTTAATATTTTAATATTGTAGGCAAATTATTTCGCTACAGCTTGCCGTCGTGGGCAGCACAACGTCACCGATATTTCTCCTAGCTTGCACAAATTAAATGATATTTTTGTCCATAAGTGTTCCACCGATTTACGGTCATTTAAATTGAACATTTTCCTTCGGAAAAAAAAACATCTGTCACTTTAAATTTAGGGCTCTCTGATTATGATTCATTAACCGAAATCTACCCAAACCGAATCTATTAATTGGGTTTTATATCACTTCATTAACAAAAACTGGACAGTAGGACTTGAAAAAACTGAGTTGATTGTGAGTATACCCGCTGATCAAGCAAAAAAAACGAACGCACGCGACAATGCTAGAAATAAGCTTCATACCTACTACAAATAGAAAACAAAGAAACGTACAACTTGTGAACATACCAAGGTATATCCGTATTTGATACATCTGAATAACTACATCCATATGTGTATACGTACTTACGGTAAACGAGAGGAATTTTTTTTCTTTCAATTACGTACTACTCCGGTTCGCTTTACGCGAAAGCTTCATTTCTTCATTTTCGTTTCCCAATGTGACTTCATTCTGACTTTTTTTTTGTTTTTATCGCTTCCTTATAAAACATTGGTATTGTTTATATTAACATATTACATGTAGAAGTTGATGTGTAATTTTTTTCTTTGGAACTGCTAGTACGGCAGGTAGCCAGGTTGATGTTGATTATTTTTTTTCGTGTCTGGCTTGTTTTGAAATGTCAATTGCAAGGTAAATTCTTGTTTCCCTATTCAATTGAAATGAATTTTAGTATATTCCGCATAAAGAAGATGGTGCCCACAATGGTTGGGTGTATGCACATCAGGCGTACGTATACACATTGAACTGGCTTGCATCTTATTCTTATGCTCGCACAGTGCCAACACATTTGCAAGGAAGATTCTCTCAGATCTTAGTTTGAATTATTTTCGAGATTTCGTATCTCTTTCGTTCGCGTTCTTGTGCGGCTTTGTAGAAATTTATATCAAAAAGCTGCGAGGAGTATCTCATGAGTTGGTTGACCTGATGCTGTAATTTGTTTTTTCCTCACAAATGTAGATAGTGCACAATTTAAATTCTACCATAGAAAGTAGGTATATGCACAATATTTATTAGTTTTCTAAATATGGAGATAAATAGGGAAATTGTTTTGTAAACAGAAATGATTTAATATGTCGGTGTGGTAGGAGGGAAAATGGTTATGATGTGTGTCCGATTGGAAAGTTAAAGGTTGTATTGCATATCGGTAATTGTACAGAAATAGCTATTTGTCGGTAGGTATTTCTGGAATATTGGAATTGGAAACGTATACTGCTGGAATCAAAACATACGTAAAATGCAACCGATAAAGTTGGAACAGTGTGAAAATTAGTTTTTTGTACCCATTATCGTGGTCGTTTCGCCTTTCAATATAAGCTAAAAGGGCGAGAAATACAATTTTTTAGCGTTTAGAACAACAGAAAATAGTGTATTTTGTTGTTTTTTTAACGCCGGAATGGACGAAAAGGGCATTTTTGGTTATAGTCGTGGGCAATTCAGTCCGAAAAGTCTGGAATCACTGGGTCATAGCAAAAATTCTGTCCTAAGATTTGTTTTTGCTAAGAAAACAATTGAAACAAATCAACTACCACTGATTGAATTCCATAGGAAAAAAAATTCTGACAGATGGAACAGTAAAGAAATGAAATATTTCAGTGGAATGATTTGGGTTTTTTTTTTTTGTGGAATTGACTGAGAAGTAGTAAGGACAAATTAATAAATTATATTTCTACCAAATTTTAAGATTACCTATTTGTTCAATTTTTTTTTGAGAAACTAACTTTTTAATTCGTAAGCAACATTTTAAGACCAATGTTGAGTTTAACTATTATGTTTAAGTGGCCAAATAAAGTTGAAGATAATTTTTAAGGTTTTGTTTTACGTTTGGCTATGACTAGGGCCCAACTGAAGGTGCAGTCCGTTTAGAGTGGATCGGAGGAACTCAAATTTTTGATCACTTCGTATCAAGTGGACGTGACACGTGACTATTGACGTTTTGAACATTTTTGATCAAGCTGTAAGTTACGATACGCGGTACGTACAAATAGTCTTCATACTAGGTACCCGGCATTTTGCAGATTTTCAACCTAGCTGCAGACTTTTAACAACCAGAAATCTCCAGAAATCTGCGCTTCCGATCTTGTATTTATAACAATAATATGTTTTGTTCTGTTTAAAATGTAATATCAACATTTTTTGAACACTTGTTTTCGCTGTAGTTGTCATTTTTGTATTCCGCTCTTTTTTTGCCTTACAAATCTGCATTGCAGATTTTTTTTTTGTTATAACTGCAGATTTGTCCAAATATTTTTATGGCAACACTCGTACGAGATAAAATAGATGTCAGGATTTTTGAGGTTATTTGGTGAGGATTCCCTTTGTCAGGAGGAGGTACACAGAAGTCGCTTTTAAAAGCGTCAGTCTATCTGCAATCGCTATTGCGCTGTCAGCTCTGAATGTACCCTAGTCGGATTAGGTATAAAGCTACTCCAATCTGTGTGGGACATCTACCAGAAGATCCTTTAAGAGAGGAACTCTGATTCTCGAAAACTTGGTAGTGAATTGGTCATAGGTACCTGTAAGACGTGGACTGCGATGCTTTGCTAAACACTTACGTTAAAGAAACATGTCTATGGCATGGTCCTCTCCCTTTACCAAAGAGAACTTTCAATCTTCTATCAATGGCACAAGCTTCACCGCAAATAATGGAGCTAAAGTCTTGCAAACCTCGTATTCAGTTTTTTATTTAACAACCAGATTGCTCCTCTCGATCCACACTTTAAAAGCCTTTAACTTATCTCTATAATGTCTTCTTTTTTCACAACTAACCGTCACATTCCAACACCGATGCGACACAAATCGGTTCAAAAAGCGGAACACGGCGTGGAACATTTAAAATGTACCTATTATGAACAATGCTTATTCTTGTCCCTACAAAATTTGGTTTTCTTTGCTATTCTTCGAAATAAAACCGAAAGACTGTTACTTTTCTCAGTGTTGTTTAAAAACAGAGAGAAGGAGACTTTCGTTATTAATTATTTGCGGAGATACCTAATTATCGGCGGTTAAGTTTCTGACACTAAACGAACTTTCAAGCTGTCAAAAAATTATCATGCAACACGTTTTCTTTCGCTTGGGATTTCGTAGATCGCTTGGGAGTAAATAAAAACCTGAATTTCAAGCGTGAAATTGAAAATATTTCCGTTTCGAAATTGGATCTTGGTGAACTTCTCCTTTAAACACTCTCACAAGTGTCACAAAATAATCCGACGATAATAATTTAGCGGAAACGTCACATTTCCTGAGTAGGTGTAGGGTATACCTTTTTCCAATCCGTTGCCAATAAAATATACCTACCTACCTACACCGAAAATTCGAATTCGACCAAAAACCAACTTGTACCTTATTCAATCTGAGCCGAAAACCGGGCTTTCGCGCAAACACTCGAAAACGGCTTCCAATAGTTGAGTTGTTGAAAGAAACATAACTTTTGCAATATTCAGCAAATTCAGCAGAACATTAATTTGCTGAAATGTCACAACTCACAACATTTAATCATTTTCTACACAAAATTGATGGGCTAATACTATTTTTAAATGCTCTGTCTGAATTCATTTTATTTGTAAATTAATGTGATCGATATTTGTAACCGAAATACCTGGTTTACATAGAAGTCTCACAACTGACTAGTGTCGCACACAAAATTCTCACGAGTCACGACTAGTGTCGCACAACTGATTGAAACGTCAAACGAAAAACCAATTGGTCTTCGGAGTGAATTCATCGACTAGTTTTCGACGAAAACACGGTTTCGGTGCAGTGTGAATAGTTTATTTGAAGAATACGCTCATACAGCCAATAATATGAGTATAATTATGACAAATGACATAAACATAAGGACAAACAGAACTTGTAGCAGTTATGCGTGATTTTGCTACCTACCTTGATGTATTTGTAAAAATATCAAACAAACGATCACCAAGTAATAATATTTATCATTTTAAACGAATGACAGTTAATACTTAATTTTGACTGATAAAGTAATGCGTGTCAGCCATAATTTCGTTTGACAACTGATAAAGTTGCTCTCCGTGCCTAGTAATATGTTGCTACACATAATATATACCTACCTTGATTTTTGTAACTTTCAAGTTCACACGACAGTTGCTGCTAAAGTGACTGGAAGTAGGTAGATATTTCTCACTCATCGGAAGTACAACATATAAAGAGCGAATTAGGTATCAATTCAAAGGAGTAGGTATATATATATACATAGTTTACCTACTTAATTGAAATTGCGTCGGTTTGTTAAAATATTTTCTAGGCACTTCTGGGCTGAAAATCGACCCGGTAGCAGAATGCCCAGAGTGCGTCAGTACCTTACCTACTACATGTTCGTAATTATGCGAACGACATTGACATCTCATTAAGAGCAAAACAACAACAGTCACTGTCCCAAATATAGGTCGACTACAAAAGAAGATAAGACAAAAAAACGTGGGTGTGTCATAATAAAACCAAATAAAACACTGATTTTCCATCATCACCGGCTCGGCGACACCTTGGCCGAAATGTCACTTTTGAATATATCTAGGTAGGTATAGTATGAAGTATGATTGTATTTCCGATTCGGCACTTTCCCGGCAGTGACACATACCTATTCCTCATTATAGGTACTTTGTAGTAGTATTCATTAGTGGCATTGCTTTGCTATTGCAATTGCAACTTAAAAATTGCATTTCCTTCTACACTTCTATACAGATGCAGTCACACAGCAAAAAATACTCACCCGACAAACACTAATCTAACAAAAGTCCACTCAACTACTACTAACGAACGTTATCCCTTCCACTTTCCCCAAACACAGCAAAGTGCACGCACACTACCACCGGTAGATTTGTTTTCTGTTTCTGTATAATGTCAAACTGGTATGCTGCGCTGCTGGCATCACAGATAATAACATTGCATGTTCGGAAATATGTGGAATGGCATCGCTAAGCAGAGACGAACAAAATAAAGCAAAACCCCCAGAATAAAGCTCCCCTTGGTCTTTGGTGCTTTCTGCTTTGCTTTGACCCGTCGTCCGCCGCCTCCTTCATGCCTCATTTATCGTGGAAGAGTGAGTGTGATTTGTTTCGTCTGGCTCGTGGTTTTCAAACAACCGGTTCTTCTGCTCTGCTCTCCTCTTCCTCTCTATATTGGACTCTATTTTATGCTTTTCATGCGATTTATCTCCCTCCTCGAATTCGCTCATATAGTTTACCCATTCTTCGTCTTCCTGCTGGCAGAGCATGATTATGATATAAATCATGTGGGCGATTACACAATAAAGTACACGAGTATGATAGTGTACAACCAGATCGAGAGACACATAAAAATAAAACTCGAGTCGCGAGACCGAGAGTAAAACACACCGAGGACCGAGAAAGTAAAACCAACAAAACGGACCAGAAACCAGATTGCCAAAGAGCGAACGAGACAGAGAAACAATATTGAATAATACAGCAGCAAAAGAAAAGAGTAAAAATATCGTAAGAATTTGAATTGAATGAGGAACAATAGAAAAAAAACCACGTGAAGTCTCGTGAAGAGGCCGACCGCCGACGTTATCGCATCTCTTGCATGGTTTCGGTTCGATGACGGCTATTGTTGGGAAATCACCCGGCCAACACCCCCCACTTTTCGGGGAAGCAAAATAAAGCATTCATGTGGATTTTCTGTTCAAATTTGTGGATAAAATGAGCATGCGGTGCTGCAGGAGCGTGCACATATTTCGACTAGGTTTTTTGAACGGTAGGAACCAACCGCCTTTGTTTCAACAAAAGTACCTAAGTGTTGCAGTTCCAGTGTTGTGACTTTAAGACCGTGGGTTTTGAGTTTGTTTAGGAGCAGATGTATGCTAAAATTCATAAAATTAAGTAAAAATATTTTGCTGAGCGAAAAATGAACGTCACTTGTATCAGCTAACATTTCAATAAATGAAACTAGGTACATAGGTATACATATTTTCAAACTGCAGTTTTATTTGTTTCTATTCTATGTGACTGTTTCTAGAAATGTTTTTACATGAGAAATGAATGTTGCTGCAATAATTTACAGAAACGCATTGACACCTTGTGTCTTTCACGAGAAATCTAGTACAGTTTACAATTTTACATACAGAAATTCGCCTTAAAGCTAACGAAGTTGGTTATGGTGCACTATTCCACCAAAGGTGGAAACGCAATGGGCTAAGAAAAATGCAGAGTTGAAATATTTTTTATTTTGCTTTAGAAAAACATACATAACTACTATTTCATTTGAACCTCTAACTCATATGATCTGACAGACAAATTAAAAGAAAAACGAAACTCGGTTTAAATTTCTTTTACTAGAAAAATTTAGGAGTAAAATTCTTTCCATGAATAAAAACAATCATACCGCCAAATGTCAGACTGTAGACTGTACCTACTCATAATTCACAAAATATGAATTGCGATCCACAAATCCGCCAAATGAAAAATATATTCGCACTTAACCTCAAACTAGAAACTGCTGTTTAAATAGGTACGCGACCTTGCACGACCAAGAAAAGTTGTTGTGTGAATGAAATGTCAAAATTTACCTAGGTAGGTATTTGCTCATTTGAAATTAGCTTCACCAATAATTATATTCATTTTTACCAAGGAACCTTTTGGAAATATTTACTATCTGTCAATAGTTGAGGTAATATGTTCGAATTTATTAGTTACCTACATGCAATTTGAAATTGTACCAGAGGCGAATTACTTGTTACTTGTTATTTGGGTACCTAATTCTCTCTTTTTACCCGACTGGTTCTGTTTTTTTATTGGCAACTTGTGTAGCTTAATTGCGACATGTTTGATTACTGCCGCACCAAGCTAAATAAAAATTTCCAGTACTAATGCTGCTACTTAGCACGAGGTCTCTATGATTTTTTACGCATGTTGCATGTTTAATTTTACTCGCAAACTTCGCTTTACAGAAAATCTTTCAGTATAACGCAATAAAACCACATTGCTTATACCTATTATGGGCTTAATTACAGTGTATAACAGAAAAAAAAAAAAAATTACAGATGCATTCCCTTGCCGGTAGAAATTCCCTTTAAGCCCGAAAACAAATTTGATATTCACCGCCAATCTAATCATAAATCGATTAATTAAATTGAGACAGAAAAAATGCCCCAACAAAAAAACCACTCAACTCAACTAATCTCCTTTAGGGCAAAGTTAACGGCCTAAAGTCCCGTGCAGACGTTAAATAAAAAAATAAAAAAAAACCTTCGCCTCCCCATCTCTCATTATGTATTCATTCTATTTTGCTCCCCACACCGCTTACATTTTGGCAGAAGAGACCAGAGACTGTCATCGACACACTACACACAGTTTTTGGAAAGGATTTGGTCTAAAAGGATGGAGAAAAAAAGGATTTTGTAATTTAGGTCCGCCAAATGGAATTCTCTTTTATGAGTTTGGTGTTGGTTCTGTTTTTCTTTTTTTTGACATGTTAATTGTTTTTTTTTTTTTTTGTTTTGTGCTGAGAAAACTTTTTTGTTTTTTGTTGTGTGTTTGCAACCAACTTGAAGTCAGCATGAAAAGAAAAGGGAGAGTGCCAAAAAATACAGAAAAGAATCTGGAATTTCTATACACACAGTTGGCTGTTGGGTTTTGGGTATAGATATAGGTACGAGAATGTATTTTTTTTGTTCATCCCAATCGCAGTAGGGTAGATCTAGACATGTCCATGAAAGTTTATTCATAGACTTTTGTTGTTATAGACATTTGCTTGCCCGTTCGCATGTACATAGTTTGATTGAGATCTTTAGAGTGCTGGCTACATTTTCTTTAATTGACCCACAATCACTTCAGCAACCTCTGCTTAGTGTTCTGTGAAATTCCTCAGCAGTTTTTCGTCTCTTTTTCTTATTTATCTGACGCTTCTGAATATTTTAATTGAATTTTCGATATATCTTGACGAAGTGACAACAGATACGGCATACGTCAGTGCCGTCCATAAAACATTGCAATCAAATTCTATTTCAGCCACAAATTTCAAATCTTTCTGACAAGAGACACAGCTGCACACATAAAAATAAGTCTACATTCTCCACCTTAGATGACTGCATCCTGGCCAGAATGATGGCGCTAGCTCGTAGATTTCGCTGTTAGATCTCCATAAATCGTGTCCGCATTGACATAAATGACTTTCGAAACTGAACTAAGCTTTTTATATAGCTGGTCTATAAATGCTGTGCCGCCTTAAAATCGATAAACAGACGTTGAGTATATCGTTCTGGAGTTCTTGGGTTCTTTCCAAGAGCTGCCTTAGTGTACTATTTGGTCGCTTGTAGTCTTACCGGGCCCAAAAACGGCACTGGTGGGGGGTCAGATTCTGTAGGGCGAAACGATCAAACGTTTTCGTGCGCAAGAATGAGTTGCCTATGTTACACAAGCAAATTTCTTTGAGCACACGAAAACATTTGAGCCTCACAAAATCTAACCCCAGTTCTTTGACAAAGTTTCGGTCGTTCACATAGAACGCAGACGGAACCTTTAATGCGATGTTAAGCAGGCTTCTATCTTCATATTTGACGCTGTTTATATGGTCTCGTATCTTATTAAACTGAGAGAAAATGCTGAGGTTCCGTATACCAACGTTCTTGCCACCATAAAGTCCAATTCGATAGGTGAGGATGGCTTTCCAATTCGAGTTGTTGAACTTATTTTACTGGAAATGGTCTCCCATCTCACCCATGTAGTCAACTGGTGAATAACTACGTCTATTTTTTACGATGTGACATTGTCACTATTTTTATTTCCAAATATAAATGTCACTACCTATTTTTAATTATAACTTGGTTGTAATTTTTTTGATTTTTATAACAATTGTAGGTATAATTAAAAATAATGATCATTTAAATAAATAAATAAATAAAAAATAACAAATGCATCTTCTCCTGCTGATTAGATTAGATTAGACCCGTTAGCATTCTACCTTGTCTATCAAAGGTTCTTGAAAAGGTTATGGCAAAGCAGATAGCGAGGCACTTGTCACTGAACAAATTGCTGTATGCTCAGCAATCTGGTTTTAGAGCTGGCCACAGTTGTTCTATACAGCTATAGTTAACCTTTTTGAAGAATTAAGGCAGGATTATGACAGGGGTTATGTTTCGTTGCTGTGTTTGCTAGACTTTTCTAAGGCTTTTGATAAAGTTAATCATAAGGTTCTGTGTTGAAAACTTAAGAATCAATTTGGTTTCAGTGAAAGAGTATAGTTGATCAGCAGTTTTCTCTCTGGCAGATCGCAAAGGGTTAATTCTGGTGAACGTTTTTCACTGTTGAAAGAAATAAAGCAGCGAGTTCCTCAAGGGTCAATATTAGGCCCGATACTCTTCTGCATGTTTATTAACGATCTTCCCATAGTCTGGAAACATACTTCAGTACACCTTTATGCTGACGATGTCCAACTATATTAAGCGAAGCCTTCTGGTAACCTAAACGAGCTTGTTTTTCTCATCAAATAATAAACATTTCAAAAAATAATTTCGACCTTTGCCTCCTTCCCGATGTTTACCTTAATAATAACATAATTAAAGCTGTGGACTCAGTCACTAGTCTAGGCTATATTATCAACCGAGATTTGTCTGGTTACAATCACACAAATGTGGTCGTGGGGCGTATAAACGGATGTCTTCGCAAATTGTGGATCAGTGCTTATTTTACCCCTCAGGAAACAAGACGAAAGCTGGTACTGTCTCTAGTCCTACCCCTCATAACAAATGCTGAGGTGGTCTATAGCAGTCTTGACTCTTCATCACTGCAAGTTGTCTTTAACAATGCAGTGCGTTATATATATGGCATACGTAGATATGACCATATTTCTGTGTTTGCTAGAGGTTTGCTTGGTTTTACTTTGGAACAATATATCAACGCCAGGAATTGTATGTTTTTGCATAAAATTATGATAACTCAAACTTCGTCTTACTTGTACAATAGACTGGATTTTACTCACTCCTCAAGGACCATCAATCTCATTCCATATCGTCAAAATAGCCTTAACTCGTCACGCTTATTTTTTATCCAAACTGTAAGGCTTGGAACTCTTTGCCCTCTCATGAAGAATATCTCAAATACAACCAATTTTAAAACTGCAATCTTTCAATACTTATCCATTGAAATTCTTCCCGTCATTATTCACTCCCTTTCTTTATTTACTCTTAAAGCCAGCTTCTATCCTATCTCACACTTAGATTAACGTAAATATTGTTATTAGATTTAAGTATTTTGAATTCATATAACAAATGTGTAATATACTAAGTATACTATAGAAGATCATATCTTAATGTACAAACATTTAATAAATGAAATGAAAAATGAAATATCACGACGGCGTCGTCTTCGACCGAACTATGGTATTAAAAGACAAGCCAACAATAAATTTTCTTAAAAACTACAAGCTCAAACAAATTAACCGATTCTTTGAAATGATTAACTCCACATTCACCCCTGACTCAAAACAATCGGCTACCATTTGTGCAATCAGTCTTGAAAGTCGTATTCGACTTATGTATTATTGCATGTTTGGTTGAAAAGGTACATTATATATAAATTGGTTTCAAAAACCAAACCAACTTCTCACTAGGCAATACATTTTCCAAATTACAGGCGATCGTTGTGACATAGTCATAGTCAACCCTTACTCCCCAAATTTGTTGCCATTGGCTAATCTGCTTCTTTAAAAAAAAAATTAAATAAAATCCAGCGTCGCTGAATAGAAAACAAAACCACGAGTGAAAAACCAGCTTCAATGTTTGCACTTTCCGAATAAAGAAAAAAATACTCAAAAGCCTCATTTGCATTTATCCTTGGCCTCTCCCACTCAAATGGATGTTGCACTTGTTTCACAACGAATCGCACATCCCCATAGCGTGCTGTCGCAGTTCCTTATAGAACATTCAACTATAAAAAAAATTATTGTAAAACTCGCAGTCCAAGTATAGCCTGGCCAACACATCGAATGTTAACGTTGGAAACTATTCCAACGAACTGAAACGGAAATACAAACCAAGTTAACGAACAACTAACTGAAACCACTGAAAGGCAGAAAGCAAGCCTCCAAAGCGAGTCTGTGTGCTCTGCGCAAGACTAGACTTTCAATGAGGACTGAGGAGAGGACAACCATAACATAACCAAACGAAAAAGAAAATAATTGTATATTTTTCTCTCTCAGCGAGAGCTACCGAATGAGAGGCTATAAATATAAATATAAGTACCGACGTAAATTTCAACGTATCGCATTTGTTTATAATGATTTTGATGTGAATTGTGAATACGTGCTTAATTTTAAATAGCAACGATTACTTATCGTAGAATAGGAATAATGAAAAAGCTTTTACTCATTCTCCGCATCGGCCATGGTATCACGTATGAGGTTTGAGCAATGAGCTGAGCGTGTCATTGAAATTGAGTCAAATGTATTATAGAGCCTGTCAAAATTCAAAGATTATTGTTCTCCTCGTCCGTAGTCTTTTTATGGACGTGTGCATTTTTGTCAACTGCACCCGTTTGATACTACCATTCGAAGTGAAATAAATTAAAATTTTGTTAGTTTGTGAAAAACACTCGTATGAACTTATGCAAACCGAACCCAGGGTCGACACTTTGACAGTTGTCCGTCTGGTGATCACCAAGAAGACCTCTCGGCCACCGTCGGCAAATATTTTTCGAGTCGAAAACCTTGTCTGTGACATTGCGGTCTTAATTAACCTCTAGAGTATATAATTTGAATTAGCACGCTAAACTTCGTGTTTGTTCACACGTTGTCGATAGGTAATTATTATAATGCTTGCTACTGATAGGTAAACACTTGACGAAGGCAACACGTTAGTATTAGAGTATAGTTCTAATAACAAAATTATAATCATACAGGTATCTATACCTAATAGCAGCTGTTTTGATATGGTTACAAGTCACCTAGGCGGCTTAGAGCTTGGCATCCACTGTCCGTCAAAAGAAGGGGAATTAAAAAGGAAGCTCCTACTTTAATGAAAACGGATTATAGTGATTTTTGTCTTCGGCGAACTCTGGTGGCCCTACAGTTCAGGGCGGAACTGGGTCTCAACTTATACGCCCTATCAAACCGATCGATTCCTTCAGTTCCGGAGCTATACGGCTGAGGGGCCTTTTCAAGAGGCCGCCCTATATATACCGAATTGCCCCTTTCGAGTAGAATTTGAG
This sequence comes from Cheilosia vernalis, assembly GCA_949126925.1. Classification (NCBI taxonomy): domain Eukaryota; kingdom Metazoa; phylum Arthropoda; class Insecta; order Diptera; family Syrphidae; genus Cheilosia; species Cheilosia vernalis. The sequence continues at coordinate 15,709,823 of OX421362.1, forward strand.
AAGAACATGTACGTGGTCATGAGGCATTTTGTGATATTAGACAGTTCGGTGGCGCTCTTGCACAATTATGGAGCAGAGGAAGCTCTCCAACTCATCTCTAGGCAACCTTAAAGTCGATAAATAGGTGGTCGGTTTTGTTTTCTTTGGCCTTTTCCAAGATCAGTCGTAGTACGAAGATCGGCTTTGAGTGTTCTTTTCTCCCTTTGCGCGAAGACTCTGATTGCCGAAGCCATCATCAGTTTGTCAGATTCCCAACAAGTTCTATACAGCTCACATCACTATAGCAGAACTGGGATTATTGAGGTCTTATCGAGAGTCTTCTTAGTTAATCTTTAGAGTTGCCTTTTCAGCCTTGCTTGACCAAAGTCCAAAGTGATTAACAAGAGGTAGATATTGAGTGGCTTCCGACCTCAAAGTCAAAGCGGTGTCGGATTTTTCAATATTACTTATCCCTTTTTGTCTTTCATCACCAATTTTGAATAGCTGTCTGACAGCGGCGCCTAGTTCGTCATAGTCGTTTAGCTTGCAGCTTTAAATCAGCATAAAATTCTTAGCAACGAGTGTTATTCGACGTATACTACAATTTTTCTCAGATCGTTTTAGCAGGTGGCAATAATCGTCTGGGGGATATCGTTTTTGTAACTTTGATGACCATACAGCGTTTTATTCTGTCCGATTTTTTCAACTATCACCAGCTTTCATTGTATTTGTAGAAAATTCACTGAATTTGTTGCTAGTTTTGAAGGTCTATCGTGTTCGTCTGAAAAGTTGGCTCTGCGAAATAAGGCCCCAAGAAAGAAATGAAATAAGACCCCAACAAATTATACAGGAAACAACAACAATGATTTTAATAAAATTTGGGGTGTTATTTCCTTTTTTGAAGCCTTATTTCCTAATGAAAATTGGGGTCCTATTTCATGATTAAATAATACCCCAAAGGATGAAATGAAATAAGTCCCCAGTTTTTAATATCAATTTTTTGGGGTCTTGATTCATTTTTCTTATTTTTGCTAAAATATCATATATAAGCCAAGAACTCCATTAACAGTTCATTTTCTTATCTGCAGGTGTTCTTAGACTAAGTATTTGATGCGTGGATCTTTTGTACAGATCTGCAAAATAGCGTTTTAAAATTAGTTCAGTGATAGTTTTTTGGGTAAGTTGTTCAGTTTAGTGATTGACATTGTGCGAAGTTGACGTAAAAGTGAAAGTTAAAAGTTACGCAGAACTGGAAATTTGTTTTAAATTCTAATTACAAGAATGTAAAAAAAAATTGTGCAGGAAGAAAACCTATAAAGCCAGGGTAAACCTATTTCAAAATGGTACCTGCGAACTTGCAAAAAAATATATTGACCACAATCAGTTTGCCAAAATACGACGAGGTTTGCAATATATCGTCAGCAAAACATTTGTTATTTCGCCTAACCGTCCACTACAAGTAATAGAGGCTTTCAATTTGGAATCTGTGTGGACTTCGTTTGGGCTTACAAAGGATAAAGCAAATCCACTGCCATTTTACACGGCTTGTATTTTTGAAGAACAAACAGGTTTTTTGTATATTTTCGTCTTTAAAAATAATAAGAGAAATAAAGGAAAATATGCCACCGCCGAATAGAAGATATTTAATGGACGGACCTTTTAAATTGTTCCCAAAGGTTGCTTTTACCAGCTCCTAGTCATCTATATTCAATATTTTGACGAGGCAATGAAAAATAACGGAAATACCTAGAAACAAATTTGTAAACATTTTTAAATTTGGATTTTTAGTAAAATAAACTATCTATACCATTAAGAAATAATAAAAAAATTGTACAAAAAATCGTGCAAATAAATAAATAAATAAATAGTTGGCGCAACAGATCTGTAGGGACCCTGGGCCTAGCTTCTTACGAATGGAAGGGATCTACAATTCTCGGATATTTTTCAGATGTTCGCGAAAGGTGGCGCAGTGAAAAAAAAACTGAGTTGGAATTTGGGTTTTTGTCGGACTTGAACCGGGGACCCACCGCTTAGAAGTCAAATACCCTAAATACTAAGCCACTGCGCCTACATATTGGGCTTTAAAGCCTTGACATATTCGGCCTTACTAACAATCAAGCACAATGTTGACAATTAGCTTTAGTAAAAATGTTCAGCATTTGTGAAACGGTACTGTAGAGACCTGAGAACCGATTGCTCTGAAGTTCACATATTTTACATTTTATATAGTGTGACTGTATTTTCAAAGTTTTATATTTTATATAGTCAAGTGTCGCACAGTGCCGATACTACAGGTACCAATAAATAATTAGACCTCCACATTTCCTAGAACTTTCTTAGAATCGATTACATTTGTTGTCATCGCAGAATTCTAATTTCACAATTCTGTTTTCGTGAGAAACAAGGTCAGTGGTTTCTTTCACTACGAGGATTTTATTCTAAAAAAAGGAATACTTAAATTGCAATTGAATATGCCCAAGATATATTTTTCAAAGGCCCTTTTAGGTTTATAACAAGCGAAGAAAAAAAAACACACAATAGGAAATGCGCACAATATCCGCTGATCTGTCAAATATCATAAAAACCGGTAATGCCCTATCGTTCGATGGGACACAAATTTCGGTGCGCTTTCCATTGATTTCTAATACTAGTTCACGATTGATTTATGAGTTCATTTGTGTCGTAAGAAAATCCCTTTCAAATTTATCAGTAAACGGAACAAAATTTATTACAATGTCTTGATTTATTCGTAGGCTAATCACGCAAATCAAAACTTATTGGTTGACTAAAGATCGCAATTGAATCGTTTGTAAGTGAACATTTTTGAAAATTGAAACAATAGCCTGTTAATTCATTTCAGAATAAATTAAAACATTACTCATAGGCTTTTCAGAGTTTTTCCGGTTTAAAATGGGCTACTTTGAGACCCTGTGACCTTCTTTGTGAACAAGATGGTCTGCTATATGGGAATTCTTTTCGAAAACAACCCTTCTAGCCACGGCCATATGTGGTCTTATACCCTCAACTCCCTAAACTGTGTTTAGTTTCTCACACTGTACATTTTTGGGTCTTTTTGACAAAAACTTGCGTTGCGCCCGCTCTAAGGTTGATACTTGTTGTATGCATCAGGTAACAAAGCGCTTACAATTTACTAAAAATTTAGGCACCAGCTTCGCAGTTAGAGTGGTGATAGAAAGTATCTACTAATATCTCGTAATACACAATCGGCGATACCAATAATCATTTTTAGTGTCCAGGCTAAGTTTTTCGAACTCACAATGGCGAAATTTTCCATACAAATTTGCATACCTATTGTGACCTAGAAAATATGTAGTGTGAAGGTTAAAAATGATTATTAGTAAGGCCCAATGTCTATAATTTTGCGCCATAGATATTTGTGAAAATAAGTCTAAATCTTAAAAGAGCTACTTCAACCTTACAGCTCTTGATCTAGTATAGTTCTAAAAAGCCATGCATAGTGAGCTCTGAATATACCACTGGCACTTTACAATGTATTTGTTTATTGGAGTCCATTTTTGCAACAAAAAAAAAAAGCTACATTGGCACAAAGCCCACAGTGGCCGCAGCCGCAGCCACAGAAAAAGATCTATTCACAGGAGCATTATTCATTCTTCTTTATCCGTCTCCTTGGCTGTGTGTGTTTTTTTTTATTATTCACGCTCACCAAATGGAAAAACAAAACTCGAAAATATTTCGCTTTGCACAATGCACATATAAGTTGGCCCATACCGCATTCACTGGACTGGGGCCATACATCTGTACGTGCATGTGTATTCTATATCCACTTCAATATGAAATAAAAAAAGAAATATAACATAAAAATAGAAACTATGTTTAAAAGTCGATTAGAGTCGTCGTCGTTGTCGTCGGTCGTCGCTGGTGCTGCCGGCCGCTGGTATAGGGTGTTTTTAGGTTGAGCGAGTAAACTTTGTTATCGGTGATGACTTGAAAACGCGTAACCGCTCTGTGTGACGGCACATAATTTCAAATCATATACTCGGAGGATTGTTATCAGGTTATTAGCTATCATTTTTATTTTTTTTTTAAATATAGGTAAACAGCGAGTGTAGGTTACGCTCCTAGGTCTTCCGTTAGCCGCAGTTGTATGGTGTACAAGTTTGTTGATTTAGGTTATCATCGTCGTCGGGGACATGATTGAGTGGTTCTTATTTCTTTTTCATTTTTTTTATTCGGGTTTAAATTTATGTTCGAAGTTTTGGTCTTTTATTTTGGGTAGGGAATTTTTATAGCTCTTCGCCTTGATTTACCCAATGGTCGGTCATTAGGTGATAGCAGAAGACAGAAATACCTACCATAAAACTTGGTTCAGTGGAATCTGATTTTTATTGTTTGCCTGAGAGGGCATAAGTTCTGATTTTCTTTTATGGAAGGCACTCTGTGTGTGTTGAGCGGCAGTTTATCAACTCGCGTGTTCAAAAGTTATCCGTCAGCTGGAGTTTACCGGTCATGGTAGAGCATCAATTCAGACGGCTGGAAAAATGTGAACGATTTCTTTAAGGAGTATTAGAAGAGCCTTTTGAAACTTTGAGCTGCTAAAAATACCTTAAATTGATTTGACATGGAAGCTATACCTATACGGTTTTCTGCAGAACTAGATTTCGCTGGGGTGTAGGTACTTTATCAGGATATTTTTATTTTATGTCGGGTTGACCTTAAAAGTAGGGAATTATAAGTTCCGCATAAACCTGTTGTATCATTTGTGCAATTTTTCATTTTTGCTTTTAACTATCGAAAAGGGTTCTCAATAAAATATGCATATTAAAAGAATTTTTCAAGGAAAGACGATCCGAACGGAGAGTTGTTTGTAGAGATGAGCAAGGAAACGTATTTTGCAGGCTGTTAAATGACGAATAGGACCAAAATTTCAATATATCCGTTCAACCGTCGAAAATAAAACGAGGATGGTAATATCTAAAGTCAATTTTAATGAATCAGAAATCTGCGATCGATAGCCACCAACTGCGGTTATCGATTTTAAGGCTACAATCGACTCCGTATACAGAGACTATAGAGAAATGTCTAAAGTTTTGGCGTATCTGCTAATCTCAAGAGGTTGTGATGGAATAGAGAACATTCCCTGCTCCAACGGCCTCACGCAGAACTTTGATAGCAAAGACGAATAGCGTAGCACCTTTACATCATACCTGAGAAAGTTGCGCGGAACTCAGAAGCCAACTTAGTTTACATTTTTCACAAGTCTTCATACCTACAAATACTTGGATTTTTTTTTATTTCATCAGAATGCTTACAATAATTTTTGTTTGACAAGTCTTAACGTGGATGATGACAGAGTAAACTATATATAACAAATTGACAGTACTCATCGAGGGGGCAATGTCGCACTTGCAAATATTGTAACATGCTGCCAACAAGTATACTCAGAAGATCATAACGTCATATCTTGGAGGTTGTTAGGCAATTTCGACTTCGCTGGAATATGACATTACATCAGGAGTCAAGCGATGGACTATACACTATACACTTGCCAATTGCGTTTTCTGCGGGCTTCGAAAGCCAATTATAGAAAGGCATGTGTCAAGAAACTCTAAGAAGACTCTATAACTGACCCTTATCAGCCAAGTGCTGCTCTATTTGGCGCAAAGGAATGGAAGTTATCAAAAGCGGATAAAGATCTTCTTTTTTGCAATATTTTTCTGGTGATTTTCGGTTTAGTTGACGCGGCTTAGACAAAAAGAGCCAAAAACGAAGTTTTCGAACCACGTTAACCAGATTAAAATGCTTCAAAACCAACAGTTGAGGTGGCTGGGTCGGGCTGACGAGTCTTTGTCTCCACCCGTAGACTTCGTATAAGTTAGTTAAGGTTAGACGAAATTATTCTCGTTCATCAAAAGTTTGTTTGGCTGTTTTCTTATTTAATTAGGTAGAATGTAAAAATCTGAAAAGAGATGCTAGTTGAAAGAAACGTTTTATAAAATGTAGGAATAGTGTGAATTTGTATATAAGAAGCTCTAATCTGAATATCCCGATGGACGAGTACGGGTTGGCTCCAAGTGGTTGGATGTTTTTATGGTTGAAGAAAATAAGAAGTGGCAAATATGTATTTCTTAAAAACAAGTCTTGTGACGCTGTAAACGCATTTTAAATGGAAATGTGGTATTGAGTTTTAAAAAAAAAAATCTGAACACAGAACGGCTTTTGGGTAACCATTTTTGAAATATATTTAAAAAACTGATTTATTCGAATTATGAGAGAAAACAAAGTATGGGATCTTATTTAGAATACTATCTTAAATACGAGTATATGTAGCAAATATTGAAATGTTTAGTTTCAAAAATACTGTTGCTAAACTTTTAAGCTGAAAACTGAGTATTAGATTTCGTTCGGGATGTAGGTAAGCTTTACTTGATTTTTAAAGTTTTATCCAAATCGAAAGTGGCGCTTTCGAGATGTGAGCAGTTTCTAAAATTAGCATTTTCGGTTATTCGAATTGAAAAGTAACGACGCAATAAATTTGAAAACAAAAATCTTACTCTAAGTAAGTATTTTGGCCGAAATCGTTAGTGCCGTTTTTAGGTAAACTAAGGAAAAAACATTTAAAAAATATTTTTTTTTTTTTCAAAAACCCATTGTACAATAATTTTGACAAAAAATAAGTTTGCTATTAAGTTAGAAATGGCCATATTGCATTTGGAATTAATTTTTGTTACAATCGGAATGAAATGAAATTAATTATTGGACAGTTTTTGAAAAATGCTCAAATTTCAACGAGGCCGAAAAACTAAATATGCAGTCGCCTGCTTAACCTCAAATATCAGTTTGGTTGAAATCGTTACAGCCGTTTTCAGGTAAACCAAAGAAACACAAATTTTCAAAAAATGTTTTTTTTTCAAAAATTCATTGTATGATTATATAGAGAAAAACTGAGTTTACTATTAAGTTAGAAATACATACTATACTATACATGTGGAATTTATTTTTGTTAAAATCAGAATGAAATGAAATTAATTATTGGACAGTTTTTGAGAAATGTCCAAATTTCGAAACGACTGTTATTCGATTTATTAGCGAAAAACTGAGTATGCAGTCATGTTAACCTTATCTACTTAAGCTCAAATGTCAATTTTGGTTGAAATCGTTGGAGCCGTTTTCGAACAAATCAAACTGGTACGAAAATTATGTAAACAGGAAGTACCATAAATATTGAGGTTACAATGCCAAAAAAAAAGCGGTCCGAACTGTAATCCTCTAAACTCCAAATCCGAAGTTTAAACGAAATCCGTGCAGCCATTTAGGTTATAGCCCTCGGGGGCATACAGATAGACGGACAGAATTTTGCGACCCACTTTTTTGAGTTCCTCTATCATTGTAATGTCAAAATTGACCAACATCTCGAGTTCGAAATTTTGTACGAGTACAACATCTTTCTCTTACCTACTACGTAACCGAGAAAGTTCAAAATAGAAGAGATTTACCGAAAACCTTCAATAATAATAATAGTTCGCGTAACAGGTCTGTAGGGACCCTGGGCCTAGCTTCTCGCAACCATTCGTTGTGTGTGCATCTAAAATAAAACCACGAGGACTGTATTTTTACGACAGACGAAACTGCTCCTGTCTTTTGGTTCGTAGTTCATAAATTCCGATTGGGAAATTTCTCGGTCATTTTCTTAAAAAATTAACATCTAGATAACTTCCAAGCCGCAGCTCCAGCCAAGCGTATAAATTTCTCTTGATTAAATATGCCCCCAACTGTTGAAAAAAAAACCTTTACTTTCCTCCACTTCTTACTTTTAATTTGGTTAACCACCGGAACAGTGCAAACATTAACTGGCTCAATAGATCACGTAGTTTAAGCCACGCTACCTCTACAAAAATTTGCATGTAGGCTTGCCGCTCTAACAGGACTGTCCCCATGTGTGTTGGCAAAACTATTACAGCTCCGCGGAAACCCACCAAATCCGTCGGCTCAATTATTTAATGTCACACTATTCATCTCGCAGAGTTCATCCTCCGCCTGCTCATTAAAATTATTTCATTATCTTGGATCCGCACGGAGAAAAGGACTCGCATAAAAAAGACAATTTTATTATAGAACCCATCCGACCATATACTCTCGAAATCATGCGGCAGTTCCGAGTAATCCAGCATCTTCCTCACACACCAGGCACCGCTGTATATCTACCGCAACATATCATTTTACTTCACGGAATATAATTGAGTTCTTTGTGCGAGATTGTGTGTCATATTTTAAGAAAGAAAAAAAAAAAAAAAAAAAAAAAAAAAAACAAAAAAAAAAAACACAACAAGTAAGCTGCAGTCTTTGTTGTTGCGAGGTGTTAAACCATACATTGTGGATATTTTGTTTCAGCTTGTTGTGCAGTAGCAACCACCCTGTTTGACATTGATTCCGGTTGCGAAGTTTCCCGCAATTGATGGAACAAAAACGGAGGCACTGCGTTACTTATTCAATTCACTTCACACACATGGGCTTTGTGCAGTTGACAGTATTAATTATGGCCATATAATAAATGCCACCCTGTTGAACTTAACCTTGTTGCTGCCTAAAAAGCCCTAAAGTATTCGCATTGCCGCAGATAAAGAACACATTTTGTTGCTGCTGTCTTGTCCTCTTTGTTATTTAATGTGGACATTTTTTTTTGTCTGCCTCTCTGATCCATTTCGGAGAATTTCGCAACCGGGCAATGTCGTTTACGTCTGTTTTTGGTGTAATTCTATCTCGGGTATATCTATCTACCTGTATCTTTATCACGTATCTTTCTACTTAAAATCTGAAACCTTTAAGTACATGACAAGAGGAAGGAAGACAAAAAGCTTCTCTAGCATCCGTTGGTTTTATTTTCTGCCTTCTTTTTTTTTTTTAGGTGGGTAGGTATTTAATGCCCTTTTTTGTATGGGAATCTGTGAATAACTAGTGTTCACGGGATGACAGGGAGATACATTACACGAAGTGGAAGAGCAGACTCTTTTTAATCCTAAGAATAAGAAGTCAAACATGTTGTGTGTGTGTGTTTTTTTTTCTCTGCGGTTTAGTTTCTATACCACTACAAAGGGTTTATCTGTGAAACACTTGGAAATGCTTGGAGGCTTGAAAAGAAAACTGGTTTAGAGCTTACCAAAATAATGTTCGGCTGATTGATGTTGCTGGGAGTTAATGTTGTTTGTTGTAATCTATTGGATTTTCTCATTGAATACCTAATGATAGTTAATTGTGTTTTGTTAATGTGATTGGGCGTTAATTGGCGGTGTTTTTTTTTTTATGAGTATAGACGGGCGTACATCACAAGTCGCGGGTTTTCCTCATACTAGTTAAAAGCAACAGATTCGCGTGTTTCCGGCTGCGAGTATTTGACGGAATGCTTGTAATCAACGACGACACTCGTCGAGTGTTGCTTAAACGTTGAAGACTGCCTAACGCAAAATAACTTCAGCTGCAGGTGATACGGCTAAAATGGGACAAGAAAAAGGACTGTGGTATAAAATAACAGCTTGTTGCAGAACTCGGAATGAGCTGATAAAAACATGCCAACAGCCTTCATATGGGTATTTAAGAGACCGAAACACCCAGGAGTGCAGTGGATCGGTAGATATGGTGATTGCTGAGTGAGGGGACTCTGGTTAAACCCCCGGGGAGAAACACAAGCTATGCATCTTATGGCTTTTTCCACTAAGCTACTTTCATCTAGACCTATTTATTTCTTTTTTTACAAGCTTTTTGCGGGATGCGGTTTTTTTTTTGTTGATTGAGGCGGGCCCTGATCGATGCAGAACTGGAGCTCTGTTGAAGAGGATTACCATTCAGGGACAATAATGCTCTTCAGAAAGTCGTCTGCAGTAGCACCGAACATCAGTTTTGGCGTCTGTTTCAACAGGCTTGAAGGCTTGATCAAAGATATTGCTAATTTTTGTCGGTTAAGGAAAGGTCTTGACTTTCATTATTCAGGTTCATTGGTTCGTCATATAAATGGTAGCGCAATTTGAGTCTCTTTTGCCGTTTGACAGTCGTTCAGAAGTGACTACTCCAAAAACTTCATCCTAGTTCCCTAACAGGTTTCTCACACCGCTCGACCTATTAGGAAATATTGAAATATTGCGAAAGGTATTTTCCAGAATCCGCATTTTCTCCCTTTCCCTACTCATAGTTCTCGTATATAGGTCAAGTGTTTCTTGTCAGTCTTGAGATAAACTCTTTGTAGGCGAGCTGGCTTTCTAAGCATGTGCTTGCCGGCACTCTTTATCGAGCTGGAAGTAGCAGATATGACAGCGTTTCTGATGAAGAATTCTTGGCATTGATGCCATTGTCAGCGGCAAAGGTAGAGGAATATGCAATCACCAAAAGTACTGACGGTTTCGATTGCTATGCCGTTTAGGAAGGTAGTGGTCGTAGTCTTTATTCCTAGCTCAGATTGTTAGGGCCGTTTGCTGATACTACTTATAGCGATTTAAGTTCTACTTAAACACCTTATGGGCTACTGTCACATAAGATTTTAAGTGCGCGGAAATTAAATCGCGTAGTATCAGCAAACGGGCCTAAACAGTCTGAGATAGGAATAAAGACTCCGACCATAGTAAAGGAGTGTCTTATGTAGGTCGAAGGCATAGCTTGAATAATATGGTCGATGGTTTGATGATCTGGTTCTTTATGAATGCTCACAGCCACATTTGCTTTGGGGGCCTGTCGCCTTTTGGTATTCAGTTCAGCCTTTTCCATTTCAAGGGAAAAATCGCCGAGGAATCGTTCTGAACGACCTCGTTTAAGGACATATTAAAAACATCCTTAACTAGTTTAAAATAAAATAAACAGGCCTAGGACTCTAGGCCTAGCTTCTCACAACCATTCGTTTTGTGTGAGATTTCATTTTTGGAACGAATGGAAAAGGGATCTACAATTTTATGCCGATTCCAAACGGCCGATTGAGAAGCTCTTTCAAGACAGTTATACTCTCGGATGTTTGTCAGACGTTCGCGAGAGTGCCTATAATTGAAGACTGTTAGCTAAGACCTGATAATCTATGGAAAGGCTTGCCAAAATTGAAGCCCGTAATGAAGTCGCGTCCACTGCAGGAAGTATTTAAAGCCTCTGTCTAAATTTAAACAAAATAGGGTTGCCATTCATTCCTGCAGAGCCTTGCGCTTTCATTTCCTTCCAACTGCATAATAGTCTTTCCTTACAAGAAAGTACTGTCATCATCCGAAAGGCTCTTTCACTGACATTCTTTGCCCTTGTCGCCTCTACGACATTATCGTTCCTTCTATGTGATGAAAAAAAAAAAAGAATTTGCCATCCAACACAAAGCAAAGCGATTCTAAAAAAAAAACTTCCTGCCCCTCACTCGCACCAACAAAAAATCCACACAAAACTAGATTCTCTATTAATCGATTACACCATCTAAGGAATCCACTTGTGGCTACATAAATATATCCGGTTAGTCAACAAGTCGTCTTATCACAAATCACCTGTGCGCCAGAGTTATTGACCGACGACGCTATGCCGACGATGGTCCGCTAAATGCTTGCTGAAATTATGCAAATCGTTCAATAAAAAAACAAAAAAAAAAAAAAAAACAAAAAAAAAGTTGAAACGACAAAAAACCACCAATTCAAGTCGCGAGATCGCTCCGAGCCATAAAAACTAAACAAAGCTCGAATTACACTTGAAGCTGTTTCGGAATATTAGCTCGGAATCTATAATAGGTTTATTTAATCAACAGATATTGGTCAATGGTAAACGAGGAGAGAAAAACAAAAAAGAAACAGTCCCGTCTTGGAAAATATTTCGTAACACAAACTCCGGCGAACATTCCCAGCAAACGAAACACATGTGAGTCGGCGACTGTGACTCTGTTCTGTGAGTTTTATCAATTTTAATGGAACCGGTTCCATTGTTGTTTCTTCTCCTTCGAGTTCCCAGTTGCCAGTTCCCAATAGTGAGTCAGTCTGCCGGTTCGCATCGCATTCGCAGTAGGTATATGCGATGTTATTTGCTTCTGTGGACTATGAGTATGACTGGCTGTATGCATGTTGCTTTGAACTGGTATCGCGTTTTCTGTTTCGCTTTGTTGCACTTCGTGCACGAGTATATTTTTGTTGTGTTTCCCCAGTGTTTGCTTCCATACTGGATGTTTGCTATTCTAAACAAAATGCAATGTTATAAATGCAAATAAGCATTTTGTAGATTCGTTTTGTCAGTGTTTGCTTTTTTTTTCAGTAAGTACAAGATACACACACAACTGGTGTGTTTGTTTTGTCAACATCATAACGATTGAATCGTTCGTATTCTGCAGGTGAATAAATTGGAAATAAATAAAATTAAATGCGATTCTGCTTGAACAACGGTACCTACATACATGCAGCTCAGTTGGAAATTCCTCGTGAATTCTGCTACATGGCAAAGTGTGTCTCTCATAAATATGTTTAGAGACATAAAGGATGTAGCTTCTGCTGTTAGTTCCTTTTAATATTTTCTGCTCCTCCCAGTGCTTATACCATCAACTACTATTTTAGTCTCTTTCTGATGGCAGGCAGGTAGACCTGTTCAAGAAACACATAACTGACATCTTATGCGCTCGAAGGTTTTATTTCAAATTAGCGGACCCAGCGAACTTTGTCTCGCCCGATTTAACGCCTTCAGATAAACTCCAGAGTGATAATAAGACACAAATACATAGTTCAAATTTCAATGTGATTTATTTGAATGGAATCAAAATCAGTAGTGAGCGATATGATAAACAATGTTTTTCGATTTGTTTTCCGGCGCAAAAACAGACAACGATGCGAAAAACAGGGGAATTCAAGATTAATCCCACATACTTCCAAATATTGGTTAACTGAATCCGCTTGAATTAGAATGGAAGATCAGTTGGAATAATCTGAATTCATGGGATATCCCCTTTGAATTTGCCCTAGATGATCGTCGCTGGAATAAAATTGTTCATCCGTTTCTTGACGGACAACGGCGTACAATTTCGGATGATTCAGATTCCGCAACATGGTTTTATGATAGATCCCACCGTCAGACAGTTCACAGTTGGGCTCTTCATTATCCTCGTCGGTCACGCTGTCAACAGACTTGTACGAATGCAGTTCACCGGCGATTTGACTTTGAATAATGAAATTCAAGCTATCGACGTTCTTTTTCTTCGCTGCTAACTAGTACTGCACGTTCACTAATCCAATCGAGATTTTTATAATTTTTTTTGCAGTGCCGGAGAACACTTTGGTGATGATTTCCTCCTTCGACGATGTGAACTCTCAAAAATGTTGCAGGGGACGATATCAATCCAGGCTAAACATCAACAGGAATTTGGCCATTGTCAAGCGCCAGCAGTTGTCTCGAGAATTCATTGACGAAAATGTCCGGAGAGCAATATCATAGCCCCTCTCTCCACCAAATTGTAGAAGATTCGTCGGCAGCTTCAAAGCTGAATGTGCAGTTCGACCACCTTCCAACAATGTGGCAGCAATGCCCAGCTTATCTCGATCATAGGCTTGCTCCCGCTGCAATTCGCGATTGAATGCATCGTGCATCGAATGATTTGGCGCTGGCATTCCCAATAGGCGTTTTTCTTTTTTATTCCACAGCAGAACCTGAACTGTTATACAAAAAGTTCGTGTTTCTGTTTTAGCTCAGACACTTCACAGCTCGAATTTGTGTTCCTTTCTTTTTTTTTGTTCAGAGCATGATCAGAGCGCGCTCCATGAGCTCAGACTAAATTGACTGAGCAGGCTGAGTAAAAAGCTGATTACACATGTACCTACGTACACGCTCGGTTCAGAGCGCGCTGATAATGCTCGAACTCAGTAAAGTGCTCAGCTCTGAACTACAAAAGAAAAACGCCTAATGTCGACAGCACATGAGCACGCACGTCGCACATGTCACAATTATCCGAAATTTTCCAAGCTTAACAACGAATTTTCCACCTTTACATCGTGCAAAATCCACATCATGCGATAAAATGCAAAGTTTCGTCGAAAACAAAATCCTATTTTTTTTAGCCTTTTCCGGGATTTTCCTAGTTTTCTACTAAGACTTTTCTATTTTTCCATTCGAAATGCCATTCGGGAACAATCGCACATAAATTTCGATTTTTCCGGTTTCACGACTTTTTCAGAGGGTTTTCCCAAAATGTTCTTTCGTAAAAACTTTCTCCTGGCAATTACGAACACCTAAACAAAAAATTCAGCCAAATCGGCCCAGCCGTTCTCAACTGATGAATTACTATACATTTTTTACACTATTTTTATATATACAGAAGATTCAGCAACTCGGAGAGATGGGATGGATGTGTGACAATTTTTTTAGAGATTAGTTCAATTTTTTTTTTTTTTATTGACAATTTTTTTCCAGCGGCCAGCAATTTGACAGCTGTCACCTGATTTGTGCCCATTTTGCTTTGCCATATGTCACCATGAGTATAGATTTTCAATACTTTTCCCAACAGCTGGAACATCTTGTCAAAAACTATACTTCTATATTGCCCCTTACTCTACCCAGCCGCGGAGTGTATAATGCCCGAAATCATGCCAGTGTAAGAGTACTCGGCGTTTGACTTGTCAACAGTAAATCACGCCGTGAAGTTGCTCCATCCCAGCGCTCAACCTGAAGGACTCTAGTTCATTTTAAAATCACCGCACGAGTAACCGCCACGATGTTGTTAAACTAGAAGATTTATCTGCCATTAACTGTTTTCCGATATCTGCCTTCGTATTGTGTCAATTCCAACCCGGAGGAACAACGCAGTAGGAAGACCTCGATTAGCTATGTCCTACTAATTAGGAGTGTCGACACTTTTCCAACAGACTGTATACCTACAGTTACAGTTGTATTTGTTAGCGACATTTTCTAAACTCGATCGAAACACTTTGCCCGATCAGATGGAATGTCTATCTGAAACAATTTCCAAAAGACGCCCACTTTATTGTTCAAACACACAAACAATTAATTTACTCAGCATTTTTGACACTGTCAGTCATTAATTTCATTTGACACTGACATTCAAAGAATTGCTTTGAATACATCTGTCAAATGAATTAGTGAAGTTTGCCCCGAAACCACCCAAATCGAACCTAAACACACACAGAAAAGAAACCTATAGATGTGAGTCTGGCGATGCGAAGTTTTGACGAGTGATTGACCTTTATTGGTTGTCAGTGTTCGAGGACATAAGGTGGCAAACTTTGCTCACGACATTTGCATTTTTATGTCACTTCTTAATGGGATAACATTTAGTTAATTCGGCTTTGTTCTTTTTGCTATGGTGTCGGTTTGTTTCTCTTTCTCTAAAGATGTTCGATGGTGAATCGATGATTTATAGTTATGGCAAATCGTTAAATGGCGATTCCGGCTGTGTTTGACAGTTGAACATGGGCTCGGAATTTGTAATTTAATCTTGCTCATAAGTCATTTCGCTTTATTTTCGGAAAGGAATGTCTCAAATAATTTACATGTTTTGTTCTTTTCTCCAATGACGCATATAGACTTCGGTGGGGCCTTTTCGATTCGCCATCTTCAAATAATTGTATAATTGTCCATCAATCAAAATTACACCAAATGCCCGGGTAGGTCCGATAATGGTATTCTCGTCGCATTCCGATTCCAACAGAGCCGCACGCGATCACATTGTATACAATGTATACAATGCAACGATGGCATGGCGCTGTTGAGCTGTGCAGCACGTATATATTTTTTTTCCTGATAAGCAGTAAAGTTGAGAATTAATGTAGAAACTCCGAATTTGAGGCGGAAATATACAGCGGTGCGGCCTCTTATGGGGAGGAGCGTCTTTCCAGCCTAATGCACCAGCACAAGCAGCACAATCACCAGCAGAACAAGAACGAAGAAGAAGAAGAGCGTAAAAGCAAAATTAGGACACACCCTCTCAGACAGGATGTGTGCCAGTCATCGAGTATATAGGTATTCGTCGTCGTCATCCTCAAACTCATCGACTATACTCATCGTTCCGCTGCGAAGAAGAGTGTTTTCAACTTGTCTGTTTGATTTTGGTTTCTGTCTCGTTAGCCCATAGAAGTACACTCCCAAAAAATACTTGAAAAGGATTGATGATGTTTTCCTATTTTGTGTGTGTTACCTTTTGTCAAGTATTTGTTCGTGTTGATTTTGTTATTGAGACTTTTTTGTGAATGCAATGGAAACGCAGATGTTTCCTGTGCGTTTTGATTGCTTTTGGTGGATTTTCTGTTAGTTTTGTTACGGCAGCAAAATTAAATTAAATGAAAGTATTGGTAGGGTTTTAACTGTCAAAATATGAATGATTATAAGGTCGACAACAGTGCAAGGACAGTGACTTTTCGATATGTGGACAAGGAATGTGGTGGACAGCAAGATAGCTGGAATGGGTAGGCCTCGACAATGGAAAACTGTGGTTTGACAGTTGATTATAGCAAAAATCTGTCAAAAGTCAAAACAGAATGAAAACTGCATCTTTGACTAACGAATTAAAACTCACCCAACTCGTCTAGGCCCCGATTATGCAACACAGTTTTATAGTAACTATTCGCAGAATTGAATTCGGGTGTTTCCAATGTTTTTGACAGCTTTTATTGCGTTCACTTTGGCAGGATTTATAAAGGTCTCTCCGTGTACTAAATTTAGTGAAGCTAATTCAATTCTGTTTTGCAGTCAGGGTGTGATTTTAGTTAGCGTCTCCCGCACATGTCACAAACTTTAAGTGCCAATAAATTGACATGTAAAATAAAAAATTGTCAAAATTTCTACCACACGTGGAAACATGAAAGTTGGAGGGCTTGACCGACAAGTATCGACGAAATTGTCGTCACAGATAGAAACGATATACATGTACTGAACTGGAATTAAATCTCCGACCCGCCGAGTCTTTTAAAGATAACAAACGTCTTGTCGTAAATATGCGCACAAATAGGTACCTATTTCCGAAATCAAGAATGCAGTTAACCCACGAACCTGTTCGTGTGAAAAACCCCGCATACGCACACTTCGATCTATATACCGCACATATTGTGTGCGATTTAAAGCTAGAACCTTTATTTGAGTGTGCGCACACAACATTTCTCTGCTTGCTGGCCGGAAACTTCGGATTACTGGTACATCATAAAGATCATACATCTTTTGGCGAATGTGGAGATCACTTTTTTGGTCCATCTCCCTTTTGCCTGTCAAAAGGCTAAAGATGTTGCTGCCTTTTTAGTATCGAGAGGGTCTTGCTAGTCCACAGATCGCGTAAAGTAAGCCCTTTATATGTCGTTGGCAATAATCCCTATTCCTCCTACAAATGTTCAACAAAATGAGACATACAGTACTCCCCGGGTAAAAGCACATGTGCATGGGTATAAAATTAAAGTGCTTATAGCCGGGCTTACAATTAAACTCCTATTAAGCGGTGACCCTGGTAATGTATAAGATAGCGCTTTTGAATCCCAACAAAGACTAATTTGTTGCTATTAAAACTGTTTTCATATTAAGAGAGTTGCTTAATTAATTATTATTAATTAATAGGCCCTGTACACTGCGACCAGAAGAGATCTATTGTGTTGAAAGTTGCTTATATCCGGGAGAACTGTATTTCCAGGGAAGAAAAATTTACAACATTTTAAGTTCAAAACTGCCACATACCCGACAAAAATCTCGAGCCCGCTGTACATATGTACTGGTACATATAAGTTCTTCTTTCGACAAACCTTTTTGTGTACAAAAACTCCTATCCCTAATTCTGGTAGTTGTTCCGCACATATTGTGTGCGATACTAATCAAACATACTGATTTGAGTGTGCGCATACATATAAGTTCTTCTTTCGACAAACCTTTTTGTGTACAAAAACTCCTATGCGCACACTCTGATAGTTGTTCCGCACATATTGTGTGCGATACTAACCAAACATACTGATTTGAGTGTGCGCATACAACATTTCTAAACCTGATTGGTTTGTTTCTGAAGTTTTTCGTGTGCGCTTTGTCTCAACGATTTAAAGTCCTCCTGGATTGTGACTTTTCGTGGGGCTAGTCGCACAATAATTAAAAATGATTTATAGCAAGAATCAATGAATGATAAATGGCCGCATTCATTAGCATAAGTCATAAGTTGCTTTCCACTCGACATCAATCAATATAACACCTACACAATCCTTCAATATCGTATTACATTGGCCACTAGGAATTATCGTTAACAACTGATATCCACCAACGATAATAATCGTTTTGCGCACATGTACGTGGTAGCATTGGAATCGGAATAAATTATTCAACCGATCTACACACCCACGTCATTGTTTTGTGTATTATTTATTTCAATTTGCTTACAGTAATAGGGCTTCACGTGACAGCAACATAAATCACAGCTCTGATTCTGTCGCGCTTAATTTTAAAGGTAACCATTCAGTTGGTCTCTCCCCAAAGTTGCCCGGTGCGAGCTGGGGGAGAAGTCACAAAAATGTTTATCTTATGACATCTTAATTAAGAAGTACTCCCGCGAGCTTCGCAGTGGCATATACGGAACAGAAACTCACCCTAGCACTTGTCAATGCACCCCCGTAAAGTGTTTAAGTCTTATTTACAAACACCCCACCAATCTATTTAGCTAAACTTATTGCGCACTCTTCTCCATCGTCTCTGTGCTCGATAAGCGTAATTATATATAGATTGCTTTATTTTTTAGTATAGGTATTCGTTGTCGCAGCCGCGCCGATAAGAAGAGGGAACACACTTCTAGAGAGTTGGTCAATGACCCTCCACTAAATGTGTACACTGTATACAGTGAATCGGGTCTGGCCTCCTCATCGCGAGTCGACTTCCCGCTTGTTGTGCCTGTGCACCTATATTTATTTTTAAATTACAAATATTTTTGTGCGCGCTGCGTTTTCTTTGTTTTTGATGAGAGGTCTCTCTCTCGAACGTTAGAGCCAGTTTGCGTGTAGAAATGTGCATTCGACATGCGATGCCAGTTGGTCGTGGTATCGTCCTATGTCTGGGAGAGAAGTGTAACCACGACTTGAGCCTGCGACGTTGTTTTGACGACGGGACGGTAGGTGCTCCTAGAGGCGGATTCAATTGAGTTACATCTTAAAGAATTTTTCTTTATTTTCGTATAGAGCTCTCCTCTACCCATTCATCACGGAATTGTGTTAGGTGGCTGGGTTGGGTGTATGTAGGGTATATGTGGCAGCTTTTGGTTTTGGTTTTTTTTTCCTTTTTTGATTTTAATATATGGTTCGTGCTGTTCTGAACAGAATACGAATTCAGAAAGACAACGCAAAACGATGCGAGTTCTATTTTAATGCAAATTACATTTGAAGTGAGCGCATGTGCTGTGCACTGCCACTCGCACTGGCCCACTGGGTGTATACTGATAATCAAGCATAGTGCACAGAAGTAGGCTCTTCAAGTTTGTGTTTTTTTTTTTTTTTTTTGCAAATGTGCATCTGAACTGTGAAGTAAATTTATGGGGTCAGTGGACTTTGAATGAGGAAGAGAATCTTTGGAGAATTTATTGCATGCGAGCACGTGACAATAATACAGAAACATACTGCCAGGTGATGGTAGAGTGCCAAAATAAGGGGCCCATCCCATGCAATTTGAATAATGGGGTTTCCCTCTGACTCCGACCGACGACAAATCGCTTAAGTCTTGGATGTGCACCTAAGGAAGGGAATGGTGTGGTTTGTAATCGAAGAACTTCGATTTGATCATCGATTCGATCATTTTTGCGGTATAAATTCGGCAGAGGTCGAAACTCATAAATGTAGGTATATATACCTATAGGAGAAGTATAGGAGAAGTTCTTAAAAATGCCCCTTTTTGTTCTGCAAATTTCCCTAAAAAAGGATTGTGCAATTACATCCACCGACATATCGTATAATTCTTTTATTTTTTCGCTCCAACAAAGAAAATTACACGCAGTGAGGACAATTAACAGCTTGATCCTTTTCTGAGAATATCTCAATAGAATTGTGTTTTGCAACCGCACCAGGAATTTTTATATAAATTTTATTATTCGATGGACAGTATAAAAGTTTAATACCCCAGTCCCGTCTAGTGGCGACTGGCGAGTGACAACAAATTGAATATCATACAAACGTTCGCCATCCAAATATGCATATATGTGGCAACTTTCAGTGCGATCGGTTAAAAAAGCGCCATCTAGTGTCGAGTCACAAGAAAGTATATATCACGAAAGCTTCTCCATAAAACAATAGATATAGGTTTCAAATTTCAAGGAGATCGGTCAATCGGTTTCGATGTTGATTATGCTGCAGCGCCATCTATTGAAAAGTGACAAGTGACAGATTCATATTAGTGTCAATTTTTATCGCTCAATTTGGCGTTGATTTTACCAATTCCCAATTCCAAAAACCTTCCTATCAAGCGGATCGGTCAATCGGTTTCGATGTTGACTATGCTGCAGCGCCATCTATTGAAAAGTGACACATTAATATATGTAAGTATAAATTTTATTGCTCAATTTGGGGTGGATTTTACCAATTCCAAAAACCATCGCCATCAAGTAGATCGGTGAATCGGTTTCGATGCCATCTATTGAAAATTGACAAGTGACAGATTCATATTAGTGTCAATTTTTATCGCTAGATTTTTAGTGGATTTTACAAATTCCCTTCTTCCATTTTTGTGCCAACTTTTTTGGATTACAAAGACACAGAGCTCAATATTTAGGTCAAACAAATTGGGCGTGGCAAAAAAACATCATCTATAGGTACGTCTACATTTTGCTAAAAATACAACCTTCATTCTCTACGAAAAAAACGGTTTTAAAAATCCTAAGGCGTCGCTAGTCGCGATTTCCTCTTATGTAATGAATGAATGGTAAATAGTTTGGAAGATCGTTTGAGTGATGTACACAGAGGCACATCAGATTTACTCTACGATCTTCTTTGATTTCGAGAGGCTTCAACCTTCTATCACATAGTTCCCTGCGAAATGAGTATGCAAATGTTGAAAATACTCTCATGTTAAGCATCCAAAATGGCCTTTGATGGACTGCTTCTCTGAAGAAAAGAAAGTTGTTATCGATATCGATTAATTTAGATTCCAGTCAGCTGCCCTCGTCTTTCGACTGTACCTTGACACAAGAGCTGTAAACATTATGTAGCCTTAGATATAAAGCCAATTGCATTAGGTCCATCAATTGCTTGAGATCCTTTTGTTGTTTTCCGTACGTACCTACTGCGAATTACAATTTGACATAAAAATCATCAAAATCTACTTCTCTTCTACCCCTTATACTTACAATCCGTACCTATAGCTCCAGCAAATATGTATCCAAAGACTGTCACTGAGCCACATACTTCCAAACGTCGACATGACTTGCAAGTAACGAATGAAATCAAGTTAGAAAACACCTCTCAGTCCAAACAACGCCGATGTGCCCACTCCTGATGCAGCTCTTAAACCCCTGGTAAACATTTCTGTCCAATGTAATCTCTTATTTACAGTTGAAAACAAAAACGCCAGATTATCACATCGATAACTTCTACAAATGGAATCACCCGCAACCTCCGCAACAGTGTAGCCATTTGCCCACCTATTAGTGCCATTTGCCAGAAACCAATTAAAAGTTAAGTGAACCCTCAATTAACAGCTTCATAACCAAAAACAAAAAGAAACGGTCTCATGCAACCATTACAACGGCATACACACAGCCAAGTGTTTCAACTGCCAAATGATGCAGAACATAAACACCGAATTCATCCGGAAAACAAAACAAGAATCCATTATCCAAATCTGCTGATACGAACGATTCGAAAAATATCTCCCAAAAACCAGAATTAGTTCAAAACCCATCCTGTGTCCCACACCCAAAAAAAAAAAAAACACAACAACAACAAAAAGCTAGTAAAGGGGGCGCTTTAAAGCCTCCATCAGTAGGTAGCACTAACCGTTGTATCTATCTGTATAGAGACTAGAAATCCGTGGGTAGAAAGAGGTTAGATTAGTTACGTAGCAGTGTGTTGCATTTGTGTCGTCGTGAGGAGGATGATGGTGCGCGCCCTGCACGCTCGTGTAGCACGACCATCCGAGGTGTGTTCCCCATCAGCATATTAGATATACGTGTATACCTATAACACTGGATGTATCTTTTTATTATTCATCGCACACGAGCTGTAGCTGTAGCTGAAGCCGAATGGTGAACTCTTGTTGATTCAACTTTATAGCTTTATACCCTTTTCACTTTTCCTCGTTTAAAGTTGTTCCTTTTCGATTTCAGTTTTATTTTAGTCAGACGGTGCTGCCAAATATTGATTGTTGTCGTCGGTTGGTAGGTGCACTTTGGTTTTGTGAGTGGGTTTTTTTTTTGTTGTTGCTATTGTGAGCTGATTGTGAAGGTGGCGTAAAGTGTTGGGGGTTTAAACGACAAAGGTCGGGATATTCGTTTACGGGCGCCATTCTACTATTTGGCGCACGTTTTTTAATGGAATTACCTTCTGATAAGGGAAAAGTTTACCATGTACACTGTTTTCAGTCGAGACAATAGCAATGGTCGTGTTTTCAAAGTTATTAGATTGGCTGGATGGTTTTTGGTAGAGTTGTGCTAGGTTTGTAAAGGATATCTAATTGCATTTAATACACAAGCACATACGGCAGTCTACGAACTCTAAGTAGTAAAATTTATTTGACACGTGTATCAGGGGAGTTTAATATGAAAATTACTTGAATGTCCTCGATGCACCTTGAAAACTATACCTACGCAATCGATAAAGGCTTAGTTTTCTACAAAACCAAACATAAGGCCGTGCGTCAAATGCTACGGGAGCTAGATAATATTTTTTTTATTCTCCAATTTGTACATGTTTTTATTTAATGAATTGATAAAGTTGATGAAATCCGGCTGATGCATTTTACTTTCCTTACTAATAATCATTTTTAATCTTCACACTAAATATTTTGTAGGTCACAATGAGTTATTTTATATGGAAAATCTAGCCGGGGCACTAAAAATGATTATAAGTACCGCGCACAGCCGAGAACAATAATAAAAAACTTGAAACAAAAAACATTTCTCAAAACTTGTAAAATTTACAACTTTCGTTTTGAATTGTTAAAAAAACTCATGGTTTATTGTGAACACTGCAACATGCTCGTTATACCGTAGACAGATCAAGATTTCTGTAGTATTTTTTGATAAATAACTAAAAAAAACTAACGCCTTCGAATTTTTTGAGGAAAACTAAGTGGAATACTTATGTTATCTCCAATATGGTATTTTGGTCAAAATCGTTAGAGCGGTTTTTGTAAGACTATGCAGACGAAACAGTGCCAGATATTGCAATGTTTAGTTTAAGAAATACTATTGCTTAACTATTGAGCTGAAAGCTAGTTACAAGTTATTGTTCGAGATGTAAGCATTCCTTCGTGTTTACATAAGGTTTTATCGAAATCGAAGATGGGGTTTTCGAGACATGAGCAGTTTATAAAATTAGAGTTTTCGGTAATTCCAATAGAAAATTAGCGACACAATAATTTTGAAAACATCAATTTGACTCTAAGTATGTATTTTGGTCAAAATAGGTATTGCCGTTTTCAGGTAAACTAAAAACCAAATTTTTAAAAAATACTGTTTTCAAAAGTACATTCTACGATAATATAGAGAAAAAACTTAGTTTGCTATTAAGTTACAAATGACCACATTGCCTTAGAAATTAATTTTTGTTACCTACAATTGTATGGACCGTGTATCGTAGCTCAGCGAAATTGTGCGCACAAGAAGTATTACCCGACACAATCCGAGGAAAACAAATTTAAACCATCAGACAAATAAAAGACAAGACAATTATAGTGGAAAAATGTTATAAAAAAACACTTTTGTTTATTAATCTCATACAACCTTCTCGGTTGGTTCCTGCTGAAAGACTGACTTTCGTCATACAAATCTCAGAACCTTCTCGGTCTTTCGTTAAGTTTATATACATATTTACTTAATACCATCGACTGCAGAGTTGCAAATACTCATGCAGTTCGATACAGACCGTTTTCGAGGTATGTCGAAATTTCAAAAGTATCGTTATTCGAATTTTTAGCCAAAAACTGGGTATGCAGTCATGGTAGCCTCATCTATTTCAACTTAAATATCAATTTTGGTTGAAATCGTTGGAGCCGTTGTCGATCAAATCAAACTAGTACGAAAATTTTAAATGGGAAGTAGCATTCATATTGAGGTTACCTTGCAAAAAAAAAAACACCTCCCGAACTGTAAGCCCAAAAAATCCAAATCCGAAGTTTGGACGAAATCCGGGCAGCCGTATAGGCTGTACTCCTGTGGAAGGACGTACAGCCAGACAAACAGACGGACAGAATTTTGCGGGCCACTTTTTGAGTTCCTCTGATTAACATTTCGAGTTCGAAATTTTGTACGAAAACAATATCTTTCTCTTAATACTTACGAAATATACAGCTAGGTTCCACATTTCACTTTCACTCGAAATGAAATTGAAATCGATCGAAAATAGATTTTTGTGTTCTACATTTCACTGTAATCGATTTCGATTTCAAATTTTTCCGAATCGAGCGAAGTGAAATTGTTGTGTTCCACAATTCGATTTTGCCGATTTCAAAGTGATTTCAAATCGACCTGCTCAGTGCTCATTCGATCTGAAATAGACATTTGCACAGGATTATACTCACAAGACGATATGCGACGACGAAAAATATGGGAATGGGACAATTGTGGGACATTTGAATTGAGAGGTTTAAGATTCAACATCAATAATGATAGTTCACTTCACTAAAAATAAATTGTAAACGGGGTTAAACATAAAAATACTGCCCAGGAGGCAATTTTCAGCACCATTTGGGGTGCACATTTATTAAGACGGTATAGATTGAAACTAACCAATATTTCATGACAAAATTAACAAAAATATAACTGTCCGATTTCGCTTAAAATATCCATTATCCACTTCCAAGGGATTTGATAAAACTCTCAACCTTCGTCTTTTTTTTTTTTTTTTTGTGCATATTATTTACACCTTTCTGTTTGCAATACCGCAGCAATTAACACAACACTCATTCTAACGATTCCTCTATATTTTACAATAAAATAAATCTTCTAAAACGCGACACGAAAAGTGATTTCGAAAAAAATTCGGAGTAACCAAATCGGTCGAAATGCAGAACACTGAAAATGAATTCACTCGATTTACAATTTCGATTCCGATTTCATTTCACTCGATTTCTGGAACCTAGCTGATAGAAAGTTAAAAAAAAAACAGCAGCAATTATATTTAATAATAATAATTCATTACAAAAAAACTTGGTTTTATTTTTTTGCATTGTTTTTTGTTGAATAAAGAACAAAATCTTGCTTAAACTGGAAAAGAGGGCATTTGGATAATTTTTAAAAAAAAGTGGAAGCCCGGGCCCAGTGATGAAAAATGAACTGTAAGCAAATATTACTTCCGATTGGATTTTTTTTGAGCTCAATTGTATATTTGACTTTTTAGTATTACGTATAGTAGGATAAAAATATATTTTTCGTACAAAATTTCGAATGATCTCGATCTAATATCACGCAATTTTGTCGTTCTGTCTGTCTGTTCATTTTATCCAAAATTCCGTCTTTCGTTTTTCACACGATTTTTGCAATACCAATAACTGTTGATATCTTGAACTCTTAAACACCACATTTTCGATTTTGATAACAATTTTTGCCTCCTCCACCTCGTGAACCAAAGCCACTAACCTAAATAACGATATGTAAATTAAACTCCCTAGATGGCGCTCTTCGGATCATTAAGAAAACTGCGTTTGATCATATCCTCCACCAATTTAGTGTACCCAAACGAAAAATGCCGCTCACTGTTAGCTGTCTGCGACTACTGGTTCAACCAAGTTCAAATTGTGGCTTAAGGAAGTTTAATTGATGAACAATATATACAAAAGCTGCTCTACTAAACCCCACAGTCTGATTATCAAATTCCTATAAATAAACCAATTGCAGTGTTGGGAATGTTTATTTTCCATGAAATACCTACGTAATTGGTGAACGTTTTTTATTTGGCCTATAATTATAAACTACACGCATAAAAAAGAAACAGTTTGCGGTTGCGGTTGCACCATTATTGTACAAAAGTATGCACATGCCAATCGCACATGTATTCGTAAACACTGCAAGACAAAAATAAATATACAAAAAAGCAAAATTACGTGAAAAAAATGATTGCCATTATCCTACGCGGTTTGAAAGTTAACATAATGATCGCAATAGTTAATAATAAATGTGAGTGCAAATGAACAATCGTGCAGTTTCGCCTACGTTTGCAATATTCTCCACTGTATGCACCTATACGAAGCACGGTGCCTGCAATAAGTGCATTTTGAGCTATACCTGGTGCTGTGGTTTTCTTTTCTGTCATGCATGACAGGCCTCTTTTTATCTATAGGTACACTCAAATATACCAATATACCGAGTGCCGTCCTACACTATGTAGCCAATGTTATTCCCCCCACAGATGCAGGACAAAACAAGTGTCGGCGAAGAACAAAAACGAAGAATATGATCCTAGCAAATACACCAAACAGAGACTTCCTTTATTTGCTAAATAGCATATCTAATATCCTCTGTAAACAAATCCGTATACGGATTAGCCCCATACCTGTTGTTGTTGTTATACTTTCAGAACTCCGTCTAAGAATGTCTTTTTCAAATTTCTCTTTTCTATCTTTCTCGTTGCAGGTAAGTTGAATGACAAGACGCTGGGTGAAACAATTTGCGTCCTACTGTGGAATAATCTCACACCTTCTGCGTAGACGAACGATGTCAAATATTAAACTCAAAGGTACCGACAGGACATAACGCTGGTACAGCAGCTGCATGTTTTTTTTTTTTCACAAAGCAAAGAATAGCGATGATGAGCCTTTCATGCGATTGGCAAATAGTGAGAAAAGTAAATTCTCAATTAAAGGTACTTTACATGTCTGGTGAGGTTATAAGCCGATGGAAGCTGTGTGAATGGGGCAATCACGCGCAAAGTTGTTGTTTCTGGTGATTGTTTTTTACAGGCGCATATTTGTTTTGAATATACGTGGGGAATATTTTTTTTGTGTTTCTTTAATCCGGCGTAAAATAATTTAATTGGTTTTGAGTAAACACTGTAGCACGACGAACCCGCAGAGATGAAGTATACCTCATCAATCATATCGGTTTCAAAAGTTTTTTGCCAACTTTCTGAAAGTCCTTGAAGTAATGACTTACTTAACTGCATCATCATAAATCAAAACCCTCTGTAATGTCCACGATTAGTGTTTTGTAAGAATTTATATAAAATATAATTCGCGACGGGGCAGTAGGGTAGAGGCACCAGTACCCGGCCACCATCTAATGCTTAAATAAAAATTTCGTATTTTTTCACATTTTATGATCTATAATTATATTACTTAACAGAAAAACAATAAACAAGTTGGTAAATATTTGAAAAAACACTGAAACCTACGTTTTCTATTTGATACCTCCACTAACACTCTCGGACTCTAAAACGCACTTTCCGCTTCCTTGACGAACTGCATAGACAGCGAAGCTTTTTTTTTGCGGTTTAGTGATGTTCACAGCTGTCAAATTTTACCAGCACGATAAAAAAAGGTCAAAAATTATAGCCACAATTTTTGGCCCGTGAAAATAACAAGAATTAATTTACTTATCATTTAACGCAAGGTGGCCGGATACTGAGTGACTGGTACATCTACCCTACGTGTTAGTTTATTCTGACGGGATTTTTTACTATAAGTAGGATTTTGGCGGGAGATACACAAATAAGCCATTAAACCTAGTGCGTTATGCATAACGACCCATAAGCTTGACATGTTTTTGTTTTTTTTTGTTTTTTCGTAAAACAATGGTACGGCCTACCGAGGTCTGTATTACTAAACATCTTTCTCAGCAAAAAAAATAGGGATACCTACATAATACACAAGTGCAAAATCCCCAAACCCCAAAATCCCCACCTTTTGAAAAATACCCGAATTGATTATCCCCAAGAAAATCCCCAAACGTTTTGCAAACGCAAAATCCCCACAGTAGATGACGATTATTGTACATTCCGATTGTACACAGACGACGATTGTACATACATGTACAAGTTTTAGTAATAAGACCAACATTGCACCCGCCCCGTAATCCAACAGTAAACCCAAGCAGGGGGGTTGCAGGGGGGCAGCATGCCCCCCCCATACAGATTTTATAGTTTGAATGATTAAGTATTTTGGATTTGGGGATTTTCTGTTTGGGGATATTGACTTGGGGATTTCAGTCTGGGGATTTTAATTTTGGAGTTTTCGTACCCAACCCAAAAAAATAAGATTCAGACCGAGGGTATGCAAGCATTTGGGAAAGACTGCTTTAAAGCGGTTATTTTGGTCTAATTGAAAGTTCTCTTAGTACCCCCTTGAAAGTGAATGGAGCTGAAATCAGTTTACAAATCTTCTAAATAACGATTTATAGCAGAAAAGTGTCGAAATACATTATAAATTTCCTAAGAGCTGTACCAGGACTTCAGGCTTTTTGGAGAGAAGTACGCCTCTCCTGTGGTTGAGTAAGTTTTCACCATTCTTTAAGACTCAAAACTTGTGCTACCAAGTGTAACTAAAACAAAAATACTCGTTCCGAAAGAAGTTCACTGATAGTTGTAGCTAAAGTGAACAAGGATATTTTCATTTCGCCCAAGAATGGTTCATAGGAGTGTACAACGCGCCAGATCACCTGTATGAAACAACTGTCGGGATACCTACATAATACACAAGTGCAAAATCCCCAAACCCCAAAATCCCCACCTTTTGAAAAATACCCGAATTGATTATCCCCAAGAAAATCCCCAAACGTTTTGCAAACGCAAAATCCCCACAGTAGATGACGATTATTGTACATTCCGATTGTACACAGACGACGATTGTACATACATGTACAAGTTTTAGTAATAAGACCAACATTGCACCCGCCCCGTAATCCAACAGTAAACCCAAGCAGGGGGGTTGCAGGGGGGCAGCATGCCCCCCCATACAGATTTCATAGTTTGAATGATTAAGTATTTTGGATTTGGGGATTTTCTGTTTGGGGATATTGACTTGGGGATTTCAGTCTGGGGATTTTAATTTTGGAGTTTTCGTACCCAACCCACAACTGTCATATATCCCTAGGAACATTTTTCTTGGTTTCCTTGTAAATAAAGATCGAGAAATAGCAGGGGACTCAAAATGCAGCCTTGCGGAACACCAGATTTTGTGTAGCATTTGTTGAATACCGCCCACAATAAGTTAAGTCCTTAAGTGCAGGCGATATACGTCAAATTGTCCGAATTTCAATGGCAAATCTTTCATTATTGTCAAGATAACGTTTTTTTGTGTATATTAATTTTGTTGTAAGGAAAGTGCCACGCCCCATTTCCCGATTGAAACTTCTATGTAACCTATTTTAGTTACAAATTTCGATAACATTAATTTACAGATAAAATCAATTCAGAATATTTAAAAATAATATTAGCCCCATGTGAGTTTAAGTTGTGACATTTGTTCGGTCAGCTGATCTGCTGAATTTACTGAAGGTCTGTTTGTTTCAACAACGCAACGATTCGAAGTCGTTTTCAAACTTTTGGAGTGTTTTCGGGAATACCCGTTTTTCGGCTCATTGTGAATAGGGTACAAAACAATAAATTTGCTACCGAAATAACTGCAGTTTTGATCTACTATAATGTATCTTGTACGTGTACCTATTTAAGTCATTATTAAAGTTAATCCCACCATGTTTTTGCAATGGGAATGTTTTTCTTCGAAAAATGGGAAATTGCTTTAACGCCGACGCCTACACACTGTTTGAAAGCGCTAAACAAAAGCATCTGTGGCAATTTAGAAAGGGAAAGAGATATGTATGTGTCAAAGGGGAAGTCGAGATGGGAAAGGGTAATATTTCGGCATTCTGGTGTGCGATCTGGAACGAAGCAGAGAAAGTCCCTAAGAAAATTCAATTGCCGTGTGTGTTGTTCAATACTTTTTATGCATTTCACATTTATTAATTTTATTTCAAACCAACGCAACTATCCGAATCACGGAGAATAGAAAAACTTGGCAACGCCTCAACTAATCGCCAGAACTATACCCAATTGAATGTAGGTACGGAAAAAAATAAATCACCGGATACAATTGCAGTTTGAAAATTTCCCTTGGGAAATATATATTTCTAAATGGCGGAGCAATAATCGCCATTGTGCCACCAGTGTACGAACGACATTTATGCAATAGCACTATACACACTCAGCGACCAGGGGTATAGACAACTCTTTAGCGCCTACAGCCCGCATAAGCTGTTGCAAGCCCACTCATTGCCATAAATTAATACTCCGAGAGTAAATTAAATAACTTTTAATTGCAAGAAGTCAACTTTAGCACACATACACGAGCATCGAAGAAGAAAACCCACTGCCAGCGAACCGCTATGCAAGACCAGTTTTACAAATGGACAGAATTTGGTTCTCATGCTGGTTAACTTTGTTGCATGTGTACTTTTATTTCTAAGTTGCATGTGCACGTGCAACGGTGCAACACGAAGAAAAAAAAAATCCTTGCTGAGTAATTAAAACTCAACTTTTTTTTTTCAAATTTGGATTATGTGAAAAGAACGACTTGTTGATAAGTTGTAGGACATCGACATACTTCTACAAAATGTCACGATGAGTGAGTGTGCCTCGCCTTTGAATGCACAACGGAAATGAAGTATTTCCGGTTGCACACTCATGGTACGTATGTTTCGGTATTCTCAATGAGCGGCTAAGAAAATTTGCATTTTAATAGAAGTCGGTAGATGGAATTCTGTTTAATATCCATCGAAGAACGCGGACGTCCTTTTTCAAACCTAATCAGATATGAGAGCGGGACTTTGTGTTCTTGTAACGCGTTTCAGGTTTAATACATCGAGCTTGTAGCTGCAGTTGATTGGATTAAGTTAATGCGAATTTGCGGAGCGAAAATATTCATAAGGCCAATGGACAGGGTTGCTAATTGCATTTGCATAGGTAACGTATGCAACAGGTATACGTTCAGCGAGTTGAATGGCATTTTATTGGGGTAGATGTGCATTAAGCACGGGGGTGTGACTGGTCAGAGCAGGGGACTATCCACTGAATGGGCTGTTCAGAAAGTTCTAGTGAAGCCCAATTTATTAAGTAAAATTACAGGTGATAGCTTTTTTTATAACTGGAACCAGTCATCAGCTCTTGTCTTGTTCAGAGAGTGCTTGCCGTGTCCGATTCCCTTTTCAAAGAGGTAACTTTAAATAAATATGTTGTGGAAGTAATCGGAGATATAAATTGAACACATCCAGTTCCACAATCCACATTGACACATCTACAGTCCACAAACAAGATGGCTGTCTTTTTATATTCTTTCCTTCTTTTTTTCCGTCTTCTTCTTTCTTTTTCCTTTCTTTGGACTGTCTCATTTATTTGACGATCTTAATGATAAATTACTACTCTTTAAATCGAACTGAATCGTTTCTTTTTCTGGCACTACTCGTTGAAATAAAATTGGCACAACAGGTCTGTAAGAACACAACCAGTTTTGAGTGAATTTTTAATTTTTGGGACGGAAGGGTTCTAAAATTTTTATGCCGAGTCCAAAGTCGCGGATATTTGTCAGACGTTCTCCGTAAGGTAAGCCAACTAGAAGTCTTACCTAATAATTCCAGATTTTTTCTGTTTTCAAGGCTTTTCAAGGCTAAATAACTGAATCGATAAGGGCAGACTTCTTGACAACAATGTCTCACGATACATTTCTGACCTGCTACCGTCAGCTCTGTAGGTTTTATAATTACCTTTTGAATATTTACAACTTTGAGAACAGTATAAGATGAGAAAATATTTTCTGTCTTCCCTCGGCATATTTAGCAACCTATGCCTTTAACGGAATCGTAAGCTTATAGACACTGTAAGAGTTTGACTCCCAAACTGTAACTTCCCTCTTTATAGAAACATGTTTTCACGATCCCCTCGCAAAAACGTACCAAGAGACTCATTCAAACGAGGGAACACGTACACGGCGCTGTGTTGTATTAATGATTGCGCCACTAGTGCTTCCACGTACGTCACAATTCAAAAAGAGTGTCACTTATCCTGTGCAATGCATTACTAATCTACAACTGACTAAATAAAGCCTGCTCAATATTCCATCTAAAATAATATTCCACCAAAAGTGGAAATCAATCCAAAGCTAGATTGATACTGCTCGCCAGCAAGACCAAAGCTTACAAATCGTTCCCTATCCATTATAATACCGATGAGCCTTACCACGGAAGCACAACTCTCATAAAAGAACTCTAAAAAAAGAATAAGACCACCATATGCTCGTAGAAATTCCTAACTCACACACTAGGCCGCAGCCGAAGGAAACAACTCACCATCGCAAGGCGAACAATGTCGTCGTCGTGGTCGTGCACATATGCATTTCACATGTTGTTCGCAACGCAAAAAGGAAAATGCACAGCTACGACGCAATAGTCGTCACTTGCAGCAGTGAGCTCATCGCCTCGCCACACCAGCATCGGATGCCGCGTAGTCGTTGACCTCACGCGAGCATCCTCCACACTTGGTTGGAGTTTAAGGCGCGCGTGCTTTGTATTCTAACCACGGCTGGCAGCGCCCCATTTTCTTGCCAATAGTCTTTTCATTTCTTCTCTTTTTTTTTGGTATTTTTATTTTCGCTTATAAAATACATATAATAAAAATAAAATTCTCCTAGGCAATTGTGTGTTCGCAAATGAAATGTCATTGAAAGCGTTTGGCGACTAGAGTGACATTTACAAGAATTCGCTCACTGTCACCATCGGTCTTGGTAAGAATGGACAAAATTGCAAACAAAGGTAGTACTTGTCAGCAACAGGTGACGGGCTGACCTAAAAACAGGTCTTACCGGCTGATAAGGAGGAGTACGCGTACGTATGTCATGAGTGGAGCCTGCGCCTTGTGTATTTCCTTGTCAACATAGCAATCAGAATTATTGATAAGCGTATATCAGCGAGATAAACCGAGCGTTTGTTTAATGTTTATTGAACTTTATTTGAGTTGTTGTTTTATCTTGGGGTGACGACGGCGAAGGCAACGGCAGCGGCGCTCTTGGTGAAATAAATGTTTAATGAGGTAAGCCGCGTCAATAAGTGACGGTGCATTAAGTCGTTGTGTCATTCTTTAGCCAATAGAGGATTAATTCGAATGTTGGTTTTTTAAGTTGAATTTATATTTTGTTGTTCGGTTTGTTTTTCTTTTTGTGCATCCATACTTTCGCGCAACAATTTCAGCTCTCGTTGCAGTTTTAAAAACGAGGAGACATTTCTTGCGTGTTTGAGAAGGCATTGTACAGCGCAGCCCATGCACTTGACAGTTTTTAGACCATGCAAATACAACGTAACGTACTCAATTTGTCTCGACAGAATTTTCCCTACATTGGCATTTTTACTACTTTAGGTCTACAATTGAAATGTCAACTGAGAACTTAGTCCAGACTGGGATTGTCGATTACCCCTAAATAAATGTCAAATAAAACACTTATTGACGCCAACAGACTAGGCCATCGTAGTTTGTTCGTCCGCGTCGGTTTTAACGATTCACAGCCAATGTACTTCCATTTGACACGAAACATGTATCACCATGGCTTCTCAGGCGAACCTGCTGGCGAATGAAATGCGAATCGCCTGGATTGCTGTCGTTGATCTTAAGATTGAATTGCGATGGAAATACTAATTGGATCTTGCAGAGTTCATGATAGGACACGTCTTTATTATTCGCTTGTCCACAATTCAGTCAGTTTATTCTAGCAATATGTCAAACATATTATTCGTATTCGACATATTGATCATACTTATTTTTATAATAATACAGTTCAAATTTTGTCGATACTACAGATCTCATCCTTATTTCTACCTTATATTGCCATGGCTTCTCAGATGAATTTACCGGCAAACGAAATACGAATCTCCTATTCTGCGCTGGTTAACGTTATCCATACATCGCCATCGCTTCTAAGACGAACTCGTCATGGAACAAAATACAAATCACCTGGCTCGCTGGCTCCTCTCTTAATCCCCATATCGTCAAGTCTTCGCAGACGAGCTCGTCGGCGAACGAAATGCGAATCGCCATACAACTATTTGTATATTTATCTCTGGATCAAGTTGATCAAGTTAAGGTGCGAGAAAATTGCAAACATTTTTTTTTTCATTGCTTGGGAATGAGTTTGGTCAACCGATAGTCCATGTGCACTCTTAGTCTGCTTAAAATGCATATTAAGGCGGGCACAAGTCCATTGTAAACATTGTTGGGACCCCTACAGCCTGCAACAGTCCTTCTAATGCTTTGTGCGAACTGAAATCGCCAAAAAGTGAGTGGCATGCAAGACAATTTATTTATTTTTGTTGTACGCTTACTCACGCACCTTTCCACACATAGATACGCTTCCACAGCAACCCAAATAAATCCTTTCAATTTGCGTCCTATTAAGAGGAAAACCATCCCCCCTGCGCCTGTCAGTCTGATTCACCTAATTCGCGCACTTTTACTTGTAATCCGATTATTCGTCTTTTGTCTGCGCTCAGCCTGCACATTTGTGCATTATTCTCGAAACTGCATTTTCAGGTTACAAACTTGCCTCGGCCGCATGCGGTGCACATTTTAGTGTCTAAAATTCGTTTTGCTGGGTGCGCTTTGTGCGTCCCCTTCTGATGTTGTTAAATAGTTATTCATAGTCTTTCCCACCCCTCGCAATACCATCCAGTGGCCTATTCGACTAATGTTTTGATTTTGTACGGTTTCCTTTCGCTGGCGAGTTGATGTTTGTGGCTTATCGTTGTTCAAGGTTTTTCTGTGCCGTTTCCTAATGACTGTGTCTGTAGGTATAGGTAATTGTGTTGTTTTTTTTTTGTTTGTTAATTCTCTCGGGTCAATTGGGGAAGGCTGGGTGAAAAATTGCAAAATTCAGCAACGACCCGTTAGCAGAGTGGTTTACTCTGTGAGAGATACAACCAGTTTGATGGTTGTTTTAGGTTTTATTTTGTTGCAGCCTGCACCTTTGAAATGCATCCTACACCAACAAATACTTGCCGCATTGGTCTCCTTCAGTATTTACTGGCATTGCCATTCTATTGTTTTTTGTAGCTTCGAGTAATTCCCGCACATTTAGCCGAGCAACAGTATAATAATAGGTACGACTCTGTGAAGTGACTAACATCGACATGAACCAGAGACAAATTGCATAACATTGGCAGTGCAAGCTACGGATAAACAAATAAACAGATAAACAGATAGATATATACGGATACTTTGTGCGAGTGCGAAATTGCCATTCGGCGTTGTTCGTGCTTGTTGCAAGGCAATAATTCTTGCTGTATAGTGTGCATCAACTCGCAGGAGAAGGTACAAAAAGTAGACGTAACTTTATATACTTGGTTCGGTTTTTACCTATTTTTTTCCTTGTATAAAGAGCACCGGTTTGGCTGGAGTTTCAATAAAAACTCTATTGAAGTTTAAACATTGTATGTCTATAGGGTTTTTTTTTGTTGTTGTAAACAATTGGTAAATATTTAACACTTTTCAAGTTAGTCGTGCAGCACTGCTGTAATTGGAAAACGGTGCCAAATGTTATTTTCTAGATGGATTATTGAACTATCTGCAATTGGTTTGGTTTTCAATACCGATTGTG
Organism: Cheilosia vernalis; assembly: GCA_949126925.1. Lineage (NCBI taxonomy): Eukaryota > Metazoa > Arthropoda > Insecta > Diptera > Syrphidae > Cheilosia > Cheilosia vernalis. Next base: position 15,745,490 of record OX421362.1, read on the forward strand.
CGTCTTACATGTAAATTTGGAATAAACCAAGGACCTGCTATATAACGACCTCCGTCCAGTGATTGATACCTATAAGAATGTATGACATGGACCTACTAATAATCATTTTTAACCTTCTTTGTAGGTCACAATATGTAAATATTTGTATGGAAAATTTTGCCACTTTGAGTCTGAAAAATTTACCCTGGACACTAAAAATGATTATTAGCGTCAGGGAGTGATTTTAAAATCGTCAACAATCCTATTTTTACGGGACCGAACCACTTATAGACTGGCACAAGACTCTAAACAATTTAATTTTTACGAGAGACTGACCTCATTATCTGAACAGCACCGGCAACTTGGACTGTTTGATACGTTTTTTCTCTTGCCTTTTTATCAAACCTTCAATTTTCTGAACGGTGCTGTGAAATAACTCGCATGGAATTTAAAACCCATGGATCTCATTGCCCAAAGGAAATAACACCCACGGCTTTCATTTCTTCTTTGAAGTGGCAATTAAAGCTATAGGTTTTAATGCCTCTTTCGTGTGGTCTTTAATTACAAGTATAAATGACAAATAAAACATATTTCATTTGCAACGAACGAATCTTTCTTGTTCGTACCAATTTGCAAACAAAGTGCACGACTGGGTCGAATGAAACTTTCTCGTTCGTCGCAAGTTTTGTCGGTTGTTTTCTTGATTTATTAGGTAGGTAGGTAAACCCAACTGACGATTAGATAATTGTTCGGGATGCAAGCATTACTTGGTATATAAAGTTTCATTTAAATCGAAAATAGCGTTTTCGAGATATGAGCTGTTTTTAAAATTTGCGTTTTCGTTGGTTCAAATTGAAAGTTAAGGACGCAATAATTTTGAAAACATAAATTTTACTCTAAGTATGTATTTTGGTCAAAATCGTTATCGCAGTTTTCAGGTAAACCAAAGAAAACGAAATTTTCGAAATATGAGCAGTTTCTAAAATTACCGTTTTTGGTGACTCAAATTGAAAATTAAGGACGCAATCATTTTTAAAACATCAATTTTACTCTAAGTATATGTACGTGTACCTAAACTGAAAAAAAATTTAAAATCCATTGTACAATACCTAATTTTGACAATAACAGAGTTTGCTATTAAGTTAGTAATGACTTATGACCATACTACCATTTAAATTATTTTTTTTTACAATCGGAAAGAAATGAAAAGAATTGTTGGGCAATATGGACCGTTTTTGAGAAATGTAAGAATTTCAAAAAGACCGTTTTTAGGCGAGAAACTAAGTATGCAGTCATGATAACCACACCTACTTAAGCTCAAATATCAATTTTGGTTGAGATCGTTAGAGCCGTTTTCAGGTAAACCAAAGAAACCCAAATTTAAAAAATGCCTTTTCCAATACTCCATTTTATGATAATATAGAGAAAACTGTGCTTGCTCTTAAGTTAGAAATTACCATATAAGGTACCTTTGAAATTAATTTTTGTTACAATCCTAATGTGATGAAATGAATTATTGGACCATTTTTGAGAAATGTTCAAATTTCAAAAAGACCGTTTTTTTTTAGCGAAAAACTAAGTATTCAGTCATGTTAACCTCGCCTACTTTGTCTCAAATATAAATTTTGGTTGAAATTGTAAGAGCCGTTTTCGAACAAATCAAAGTGGTATGAATATTTTATATGCGAACCATTAAATTGAGGTTACCTTGAAATATAAAAAACGTCCCGAAATGTAGGCCCAAAAACTCCAAATCCGAAGTTTGAACCAAGTCAGCACAGTCATTTAGGCTGTAGACCTCAGGAGCAGGACAGATATACAGACAAACAGATGCAGTTGAGTTCCTCTATCTATCGTCGTAATATTGGAATTGATTAGACTTCCAAATTTCGTACGAATAAACTGGCCCTTTGAACTATGTATTTAGAAAAAATCAAAACTCGACTCTTAAGTCGTCATATAATTCCATAGAAATGAAACAAATTTGGAAAAATCCAACTTCTACGAGCTATTGTGACTCAATTTTGTTGTTCCACCAGAGACGAGCTTCAAGTTGTCGTTGATGTCCAACCAAATAACCAAAAATTGCTATGGTTTGACAGATAAAGCAAAAGGGAATTCGAAAAAGTGAAAACGTTTGTCATTTGGAACTTGGAACTCGCCCCAGTCTGTTCTTTAACTGATTTCATTTGACAAATGATTTAGATTTGGTCAGCGGTGACTCCAATGTAACTCAAACTCAAATTTGATGCTTTATTTCTTATAATTTTGACTAATAGTTGATTTTTTGCCAAAAGTCGTATCTAAAATGTTTTTTTTATTGATAAGGGCCAATATCTTTCTCTTACCACGTAATCGAGAAATTTTAAAAGTAAACGAATTCAACTCTAAAGAAATATGCGTCATATCTAAAGGCAACTATGTCGACTTATAGCACAGCCATGTAAGCCCTTCCTTATTGTATTCTTAAATTCGGTAAATTTAGTAAAAATTAAACTGCGTTTTTTCAACCCCAACGCTGCTATGCCTCCCCATCGTATTTGTCCCATTTAAGAGCTGGTACCTACTCCACTGGAAAGAGTCCATAAATTTTGTGTTCACTTGCCTCTATCTGTTCTATTACTTTAAATAAATGTTAATCGCACACAGTTGCGCTGCCCATCACTGAAACTGAACGAACAGCTAACGTGGCATGCCCAACATCTAACATCTGTAGACAACCTACTCACCAACTTGAATGCACTCACCAAACAACTTTTTTTGTTTCCACCTCTGCGGAATTGTTCCTACCTACCTAGTAGCTGGTTGCTGTACCAAACAACCAAACTCGCTAATAACCACTGTGTGGTTGCCTCCTGTGGATGTGCTTGAGTATAAGACTGCACAGAGTCTTGCTGTAGCTGTAGCCTGTTTGATCGAAGGTCAAATTTGAAAGTAATTTCTGCAAACAAAGAACAAAAAAGCTCAAATTGCATGAGCTCTGTTTTTTTGTTTGCTATTTTTTGTTACAACAACGTTCTCTAGATTCCTTGACTTTTTTTCATGCAGCCAACTTGGGTTTTTTTCTTCCCCGATCGTCTTTCAAATGGTAAGTGGAAATTATGCGCGAGCTCCCCTCAGCTGTGTACCGTTAAATAAAAAATTCCTCTGAGCATTTATTGCACTTGCCGGAGGCTCACGCGCAGCTATGCAATTGAGAAATAATTTTGTTGCTTTTTTTGCCAGTTTATTGCACAAAGGTGTTCTCTTGTCCAGCAGCTTTGTGTATGTGTATGTAGTGATTTGCCAGAAGATCTATCGTCCAAGTCATAACTAACTTTGACATTTAGACGTGGCACTCAGCGTTTGTTTGTTGACAAATTTGCATGGCCAGCTATTGGGTCAACTATTTCAGTGGTGGCTGTCCGAGGGAAAATGTCTGCGGGTATGCAAAACCAGAAAGGACCACCAAAAAAACATCTGGCATCATAAATTCTAAATTTAATTAGAAAAACAAAATGCAAATCTGACGCAAGAGTGCAGTTTGTGGTAGGTGAACGGTATTGCTGCCCACTGTGGTTAACATGCGAGATTTTGTTTTTCTTTTGCTTGGGTGGTCTTTAAGAAGTTGTAGTTCCACTTACTGAAATGAAAATCCAACCTACGGTGTTTTTCGGTTTTAACGAACTGCGTGCACGTGTGCAGATTAATTTAGGCTAGGCAAGGAGAAGAAAAAATGGAGCGGGCTTTGCTTGCCAATTATTTCGAATTTGTTTTTTTTTTTATTAAATGCCAGATGTAGGACTGGGCGTTATATAGAACATGAGTTTTTGTGTTATGCAAATTTTTATTTTATGCAATATTCGGGTCAGTGATATAAGGAATAATAGTGTTTTAGCGGGCTTATAATCATTTCGGTTTAACAAAATCAAATGGGCGATGTTTTCCATTTAAAGGGTCATTAATGTGTCGCTTTCGAAAATAAAGCTAAATAAAACACTAACAGCGATACGTTTTTGATGAAAATTTTATTTCATTCCAAAGTTCGGAAAAACATTCAAATGGCCGCCTCGGGAAGATTCGAAACATCCGATTCTTTAGAGGTAATTTTATTTACTAATGTTCGCTGGAGTTCAGGGATTATTTGCGTAAACACGGCCTTTTGCGTAGCCCTACAGAAAAAAAAATCTAGCTGTGTCAAGTCACATGATCTTGGTGGCCAGTTGACGTCGCCAAAACGTCAAATTATGCGACCAGGAAACTTCTCACGCAATAAAGCCGTAATTTGTCGTGCTGTGTGGCTTGTTGCCCCGTCTTCTTGGAACCACATATCGTCCAAGTCATGATCTTCAATCGCCGGGCAAAAAAAAAAAAATCTGTTATCGTTCGACCATATCGCTTCGAATTGATAAATCGATAAATTCGTATCATCAGCAACACTTGCACTTGCAGCAGCAATATTTTCGACTGAGCGTGCCATAATGATGATTCACACGGCTTACGACATCCACATCAGTGCTCACTTCGAAGATTTTGAAAAAGTCGCAAAAAAAAGGGGATTTCCATTCAAAAAGGGGCAATACTAGCCTGTCGACAAATGGCAGAAAAAAACAAAAAAAAAAAAAAAAAACAGTTTAATTCACTATTTTTTTCTGTTTATTAAAATGATTACATAAAATCATAACCACATAAGGACAAATTATAATGGGTTTAACCCATAAATATAACAAAAATAAGTAAAATAATTCAGTCGTTAAGAAATCAGTCTTAGTCTACATTAGTTTGCACTTTTGGCTTTTATCTATTTGTGACCTTGTCTCTATATTCTTTCAGAAGCTCCCAATCTGGCACCCAATCTTCTATACTTTGATTAGTTATCAAATTTAGAGCCGAAAGTTTGGATTGACAAGAAGAAACTTTAAGAGAATTTGTGAGCTTATTTTTCATAAGGTTTAATTTTGAAAAAAATCTTTCCGCACTTGCACTGCTGTGTGGAAGTGTAAAAACTTGTTTAACAAAACGGAATAAATTTTGGAACATATGCTCATCAAGATAATTTTTTAATTGACTAATTTTAAACCAAAATTCTTCTGTGTTGGTTATTTGAAATAATTTTTCAAAGACTTTTGTTTTGCCTTATTTTCCAAAACTTTCAACTCCTCGACAACTTTTTCGGGTTCACTTATTAATTTTTTGAATGCAAAAACAAGGTCAAAATATAAAATGGGACAAAGTTTCAACGAAATACAGAAAAAGGGGCAAATCTAGACAATTTTCGAAAAGTGGTCTCATTGGGGACAGAGAGAAAAAAAGGGGAAAAATGCAACTTTAGTCGCATAAAGTGAGCCCTGATCCACATCAGTAACGCTTCCACGCTCTTCAAATTTTTCTCAATTTTAGCGATTGCTTGCGTAGTCGGTCGATTATGACGACCATAATCATCGCGTAGTGCGCGAAAAGTTGCCACGCTTGAGTAACCAGTTTTGTAGTAAGTTTTAATAATTTTGACGTGTTCGATTATTGAGCGATCTATTATCGTAAATGCCGAACATTCAACTAATATTATGACACTTCAAATGCCAGCTGAGTTTGACAGGTGTCAAATGCCAGCACTACCAACCTGAAACCACGAAATGAATGGACTGTACGTATACCACTTTCCGCTGTTCAGTTAAATATTCTCTCTTATTCGTCGGCTAAATAAACACTCGTTCCTTTCCGTGCTCTGCTGATTTTAAACTCCATCATTTTTTGACAGATGTAGTGATCTTCTTTAATGTCACAGGTCATTTAAGTGTTTATCGCCGTACTCCGTACTGTCGTCGAATCCTGTAACTCTTACCCCACCGGGGACTACCATTGATGTTCGAAAAGGAACGCAGCTCTAAAGAATAAGGTTTTGTGTATCAATTATTTTTTCTCGATTTGGCAACGCTTTTCCAGCGCCAAACAATTTGACAGCTGACTTGAGCTTGTTTTGTTCTTGGGGGATATAAATGTGTTACCTACCGGTTGACGTTAATACTGCTGTACAGATTTTGACAAAATTTTATTGTGAATGTTTCTTAAAACTCAAGAAGGCTATAGTTTATGCCACGCCTACTTTTCGGGAGCCGTTTTTATCAAAATGCAGTTCCTTCTGACTTAACTGCCTTAGCTTCTTTCCCTATCACCAAGGACCACATGATTGAAAGCATTTGAACTTGCTGATTCTTCTTGACATTCATGAGGCAATTAGAATTCACGGCGTTTGTCATTTTTGACTCTGGTATTGCCAGTTCAAAATCCAAATGTAGGTGAGTAGATAATTTGAAATGAAAAAAGCTATTGGTTGTTTTTAACCCAACTTTTAAGATTGAAATGAAGTCTATCTCGGTGTCTTTTAAATAAGCAAATAATCCTTCAACACTGTCAGATCATAAGTTGGGCAACAGAAAATTGCTTCTTTGCACATTTTCCAAACCATGTCAAATTATTTAAATAGAAGAAAACCGAAGTGTCTTTTACAAAACCTCATTCTACACCTGCATCAGAGTGCACATTCTGTTCTCTTAAACGCAGCCAATGTCATTTCAATCAATTCTTTTTAACTCAAATACGTCAGCAAATTGCCATTTTAAGTACCCTTACCCGATTTCTGGGTGAGTCCCTTAATCTACCTCAAACTACAAGAAAAAAATGTGTTTCTTCCCTCTTGTGTTCAAAACTCGCTCACGAAGCTAAAATGAGTAATTTCATTTCATTACTCGCCCTACCCCACCCTGCCCTCTACAACTTAACTTTACGCTTTATGCGTAATTGTGAAACAGGAAAAAAAAAATCCCTTTTGTTCTCTTTCTTCTTTTGATTTTGTTTTGGCTCCCATTCCATGTGTAGTACTATCTGCACTTGAAATTCCCGCCGTTATAGATTGACAAAAAAGAAACAGAGCAAAAAAAGAAAAACTGTCATATCCGCTCAATTGGAAGTTAATCAATGTCATTTGTTGTTGTTGTTGTTGGTAGGTATATAGGTGCACGCCTGACAGTCTGCTCGGTAACATTTCACACTCACACTCTGCCTGCTGGCTGCGGCTTCTTAATTATGCAATTCTCTTCGACAGATGAGGCGAGTGATTCTGAATGTATACGAGCGGAGCACGGGGGTGGCGCATGGTGGCAATGTCAGCAAAAGCATGCAATTCAGCAGCAAATTACGAGTGCAGCACAGCACGCCGCTGTGCCGACGCTTGTTAACATGCTTTGCTGTACTTTTTTCCTCCATTTATTTTTTGTAGCTTGTGCCCTGCTTTGGATCGTCGATTGGCCTTCTGTGTGACAAGTAGTTTGCATGGAAGTGGACCTATAACTGAATTGTCGATATAGGATTATATGCAACGACATGCGAGTAGTTGTGTTTTATTATTATTTTTGGTATTGAATTTCGATGTGTCGCCGCAATTAAAAAAAAAAAGAAAAAAAAGAACAGAAAATGTGAAAAGCGAGAGCGCGAAGTGGTGATGGCTGCGTGTGTCAATATATTGATTGACCTTTTGACAGACAGATTAAGTGGTTGTTATGCGGAACAGAGTGACAGCGGAACTTTAACGTTTAACAGAATTGAATGACAAATGGAAATGAGATATTGTTTGCATACGTAGGGTTACCCAATCGCTTCGATTTAGAAAATGAGTAACTGGATAGGTAGGTAGGATGTGTTCATGATAAAAAAGGGTTTGAAACTAAAATAGGTGTAGATTGGTAATTTTTTTCTATCAGCGGCTGAGCATTATGCGCACTTAGCAAATTATTAATTTTTATTTAAATTGACTTATTCTAAGATGTACTTTAAAACAATTTTTCTGCGGAAACCTTTTTTCTATTTTTTTTTTTTTTTGCTTTTAAAGTTTTAAATTTTCACTGAAAAGTGCATGTTTAAAAACTGCACAAATGGGCGCGTTCACTTAGCGTTATACTTTGATTTCTGTTGCTGAAGAGGGGGGATGGGTATGGGTTGGTAAATGCCGTGAATGTAGGAAAATATTATAGGTATTGCCATATGTCGCAAAGTTAAAACAATTTAAAGTTAAAAGTATTTTTCTTTCTCCCTACAAGTAGATGTCAGGTGTCGTTCAAATAAATGTTGTAACTGCAACAGTTTTTAAATTCGTGTTTTTATGACAGTTCCCACGCAACTTTTTCTAATTGAGTCACACGCTGTCAATATGCATCCATATGCACCAGTTTCCGCAAAGGTGTGTATAGTTCAGCGATGCCATTTCAAAATTTTGTTGGGGAGTACCGGGGAGTACAGAACGAAAATATTGACATTTGTTTCTAGCTAAGCGTTTTTCAAATGGGACGGTTTCGATGTTGGAAGCGTGCGGGCTTTGGCGGCCATGTTGTTTTGGTAGAGTCTTTCTAATCTGGAGTTTATAATTCGTTCACGGACTTTAGTGTCAAAATTAGTGTTTGTCAGTAAAAGGATTTCCATAATCCGCCAGAGTTTGCCTGTGGACTTATGACCCTGCGCCAATAACAAAGGCTATAATAGAACAATATAACAGAAAAAAAAAGAAGAATTTTGAAAGAGGAAAAATGTTAAAGAAGAATAAGTCGATTTTGATAGAACAATATTTACTGATTTTGTGTTTCGGAATGTGATTTTAAGTTTTGCTTTAAAGTTATCCTGTTGGCTACATAAGGCATATGTTTCACCACGATATTTCCAGGAAAGTACGGTGGTATAATCTTGCCTTTATAACTTATACTTACTTACTTTCATAGGTGGCGCTACAGTCCGGGGCGGACCTGGTCCTCAACCAATACGCCCCTCCAGTTGCCGCGATCTTTGGCTAACTGCCTCCAGTTGCGCACTCCAAGTTGGTTGAGGTCCCCTTCCACGTGCGCGCGCCACCTAAGGCGAGGTCTTCCTCTACTGCGTTGTCGCTCCGGATTGGAATCGAAGACTCTTCGGGCCGGAGCGTTGGTGTCCATCCGCTCTACATGTCCCAGCCATCTTACATGACTGATGCGTACTTTTCTGACTAAGTAGATGTCGCTGTGCAGCTCGTGTATTTCGCTGGCTATATTTTCTCCTCAAGACCCCGTCAACGCAAACGGTCTTCACCCGCTCTTGATAGCTTTCATGCTTCTGCACCATAAAGTATGATGAGGGTCTTATACAGAGTCTCCTCAGTATTTCTTGACAAGGCCTTACTTATACGTTGGACACAAATTATCGTTAAGTACACATCTCGTGACGAAACCGTGCTTCCTTCTGTCGCAGAATGTTGTTTGCTGGCCGGTCTTGACTGTTTCCTAGGTTGGATTATGTAAGGCTGTATAGCTGTCTTGGAAGGCACATACCTGACCAGATTTGTAGGGAAAGGTAGATGGCCAAAGATTCGAGACCGCATATACTAGCGTGACCAGTTGTGTTCACACTTCCCTTTTATAAACTCCGAATAATGCCTTGAAGACTGACTGAAACCCTAAACAAGATGCCCAGTGAACATCGCACTACCCGCACTTACTCACTCGCTGACTTATCAACAGATAGTAGAACTGCTCCTTGAAATTTGCTCACATAATGACGATGCAACAGCAGCCGGTTGGTATTCAAGGAATTTCTGACTGATTTGCTATCACAATTCCAGTAGTAATGAAATGACTCGGAACGCCATCATACATTCGGTGAGTAACCCCGACGATTGCACTTACACAACGTTCGTGTATTTTTTACAAAAAAAAAGTATCTCTGACTGCACCTCACCATCATAAATTGCACAATGTTCAAATTGCTCATGCAAAAACCGATAATGAATAGAAAAAGGCAGACAAAAAAAAAAAATAAAAAACACAAAAAGTACAATTTAAATGGCAAAACATTATTGAAATCAATTCACATATCAATTCACATGCGGGGGCACATTAACTCCTCCTCAGGTTTGCATAAGTGCTTCTGCTGTACTGTGGAGTATACCGCATGCAGTCTTTTCGATGAATGATTAATCGAGTGCTGAGTATTAATAAATGGCAAATCTACCAACTCAATTGGGTGAACAACATAAATGTCAATTGTCGTCGGTTTGATTGCGACAACGACGCAGATTATAAGGGTGGCAAAGTAACCACCATCAGGAGTCAGAGTGGTGCCCTCTTGGGTGTATAAAAAAAAACGAATTTCTGAAATTAACGAAAGAAACAATTTTTCGCAATGCACCTCTCCTCTTCCGGCTGTTGAGTGTTTGAGTGGCGAATTTTTTCATCCTTCGGTTCGCAGAAAATAACATAAAATAATTGTTGCAATGCATAGGGGCGAATTCATATTATTATTTTTTTTTATCCTGCTGCTCCTTGTGGGATAAATGTGGGTATATGCTGCTCACTGGTAATGGGGATTCGTTTTTTTTATTCATTTTTTTAAATTGAAAGGGAAATGGCTGTCGCGGGAAGGTGACAGGGGTATTTATAGAATTTATTTGGACGCGAGGTTGTTCGAGCGCATTAACTCTCTATTGTCTGAAAGTGGATGGAAATGAGGGCTGTCTATGATGGTATAGTTGGGTTCTCAAGAAATTATTGAATCAAAGTTAATCCAATAGGTGAAGGCTTTTTCAAGTTTCGCATTTAAATTTATTTAGATTGTGTGGCTGACGGGAAACGCTTCAGGAATAGAAATGGCGAAGTTGATAGACAAAGACATGTTGGTAGGAATTCGAACTATCTCAGATTCCATTAGAGGTTACAATCAGTTGGCTTTCTGGCTTGTATAATTTCAATTTCCAATCGGAAGGATGACATTAAAAAGCTGTTTTTCACGTGATTAGTTTACGCAAATGTGACAGGTTTTAGTAACTATCGATTATGTAGGTACCTAGTGAAGAAGGGCTTTGGTGGTTCAAATCGGGGACAATATTTCCAAATGGAGGTTTAGGTACCGACGAATTGTTTTACAGGCAAATTCATTCAATTTACTGTTCATATCGACCGTGTTTATGTTCAGATGTCAATAATTTACACCGTAAAAAAATAGAAATCGTTTAAAGTACATATCGACCTATTAAGGTTTGTAATTTTACTTAAACTTTATTTTCAAAAAAGAAAAATATGTGAACGGAACCTTTTGAAAATTATCAAAAATTCAATTTTGTTTTATATTTAAGTTCTTATAGCTTCCGATTCTTTTATTTCATGCTCTCAAAGACCCAATTTCAATCGTAACTAGTTTTAGACAGTTTTGACTTAATCGATTTTTATTTATAACTTTCTTTTCTTTTCTTTTCTTTCTAGGTAAGTGCAAAGAAACAGCCCTCAATAGGCTCAGAATATGTGCTGAAGAGTATTAACTAAGAATCAACCCGGAGAAAACAGAACTCGCACTATTTAGTACAAAATACAAGAAACCGCCCTTCAAGCTGCCCAGATTTGCTGGATTGGAACTTTCACTTTCGGAAAGCGCAAAAGATAGGAAACTAAAGCCGTGTTTTATTATCAGCCATGATCTATATAGATCATCGATTTACATGCACTTACAACAACAGCATATGATCCTGCTTCTCATCGAGATCATGAACCATGATCTGAAAATTATTTCTACTATTGCTCGCAGCGCTGTTTGGCGCTGTTTGTTTCTTTCTTGAATGTTGGTGTGCCTGTAAAAGATAGCCACACAGTCACGTTGCCAGACTAAAAAATTCAATACTCTTCATAGCACAAAAAATCAATAAGCATTTTTTTACATCCAATAAATTTCGCGCCCTTGGAGATTTTGCTTTTTAATTCTGTAAAGGTTGTCATACCAGCGAAATATTCCATAATTTTTTAAGTAAATGTTTAACAAAAAATGTTTATGAAATGTGTCGCTGTCGCAGTTCGTAAATAATTATTGTTTCACAAGTTTTCCGACAGAAAGGTGAGAGTTGTTTTTTGTTTTTACATAAAGTACAAATCAGGTACAAATGTCCAGAAAATCTTGGAATATCTAATGAAAAATGTAACTGCAACTGTTTTCGCCGAGTTTTTTTGGAGAAATAGTTTTAAACTTACGTGAAGTTTCGATTTTAATTTAACAATCAAACGTGTTTTGTGTGTGTGCAGAGAGAGAGAACTATGGTATTATTATGAAAAGTATAATGATTTGTCTAAGAATTATTCCAATCTAAGTGGACCAGATGTGTAAACTGCTTATATTTCGAACTGATTGTAAACACTTAAAATAAGTTCTTAAAAAACTCTCACCTTCAAAAATTAAAAATGATTAATTTGATTGATATGGCAACACCCCCGACAAGCAACTGAAATGTCGTTGTACAGAATGTTTGCAATATGGCTGGTGGCATGGTCGCCTTTTGAAAGCAACTGTTGCCACAACTCGTCTATGATCCGTATTGTTTTATTTTCGTGATCTGATTCGGATCAGATCACGCTGATAATAAAACACGGCTTAAATTGGAAACTTAACGTACAGGAAAGAATACGCAATGCTCGCAATGCTGTCTTTGTTTGTAAGAGGACAGCAGGGAAGAAATAGGACTTTAGGGTTTGAGGCAGTCAATGTTTTATTGGGTACACATAATGGTTGTAAGAACCATAATTACGTATGGGGCTCTTGTCCGGTGAAAAGCCACGAACAAGAAGTGTGTGCGGGATGTGTTGAACAGGGTACAAAGAACAGCTTACATAACTACATAACTCCAAGGCGGTTAACTTGTCGCCAACTTTTTGCCATTAATAACAATAGTTGGCGCAACAGGTCTGTAAGGACCCTAGGCCTAGCTTCTCGCAACCATTCGTTTTGTGTGAGTTTTTAATTTTTGGTACGAATGGAAGGAATGAGCTGGAACTTGGGACCCCTCGCTTAGTAGTCCAACACACTAACCACTAAGCAACTGCGCCTAAACTTTTTGCCATTGCTATTTTTAAATTCAGCTATTTCTTGTGAGTCCAACAAAATTTAAGGTTTCATCTTAATCTGCATTTCTACTGATATTCATCACTGGCTGACTGATTTGTGTGCTAAAATGCTGAGCGCTCAGTTTCAAAAAAACATATTGCACCTTAAGCTCCACCTCTTGCGAACTCTAACGAGAGTATATAACTGTCCTGAGTCGTTTTCTTAAGCCCCTCGGACTCGTCTTACTTCCGAAAGACACTTTCGGGCCAATACATAAGATTGTCTGAAAATGGGAGCTCAATCGGTTTGCTGTTCTTCGAGATATAGGATTTTTAATGCTTCTTTTTACGAGAAGTGCCACGCCCCTTTGTATATTTTTTAATAAACTATGCCTTTAAATATCATAACAAATTTTTTGCCAAATTACATTATGATCGAGTCAGAGTTTGAGTCTTAAAAATGCAATGAACTGACAGAATTACCTTCGCGTTTATGTATTTTATTTTCATTCAGAATTTTAGAAAAAGCCTTCTTACATAAGTGTTTGATGTAAGATTCGGTACTTAGTTTTCTTCTTTTTGAATGCGAAAAAAAGTCTAGACCAATGTCGATTATCTACCCAAATCCCAATCTGTATATTAACTCGGTATGTTTTTGTGAAACTCAACAACCCAGTTCCACTAAAAGCCACTAAGACCCACTTCCACCCCGTTTACATCGGGTTAGACATTCACCTCAATTGTCGTACGATCTGTATCCACGAAGTATATCTCCACTTGAGCTCACACTTACTTCAACCCTTTATTTTGCAGATTATATACATGAAAAAGAAAATTAAATGAAATTTCTTAGAGTATAGATACACATGTTCCAAAAAAATTGCTTCGCTTTTATTCGTTCAGAAACTTGGTTCGGTTCAAGGACTTAGTTCAAAAACACGCACAAATTTAAGCGAATTTTCATTGGAGTATAACTTCAGCTGCCTCATTGTATTTACTCATAAATCTGTGTAAAGATGTGCATATCACGAACCCTACACCTAATCTCATCATCACTATTTCATTTATTCCACTTAATACAAAATTATCCCCCTGAAGAAGTAGCAACCCCCACTACACTTTTGTTTGAAAATCTTCTAAAGTGTAAGTTTTAGAGTTCAGTGGTTAAAAGTAATTACTTTCTGTAATCTCCTTCTTGTTGGATCGTCAACTTATTCAGTTATTATTTTTGGGCAATTAAATTGTACATATTATTTATACTTATACCATGAGCAATCTATACATGTAAAAGCAACTTGCGTATGTTTCCCTCTACCGCCCGTAATTTGTTTTTGAATGTAGATAATTCCGGTACAAAAGTAATAGCAAACAAAAAAATTCAAAACCGTAAAGGAAGTATTTAAGTTCTGTTTAAGTTAGTACTATATTAAATAGGGCTCAATTTTGGACAGTACATAAACAAAAATAGGTTAGCTGGGTTTGTACATACAAATTTGCGTTATGGTAATGAAAATCTACTCACACACAAATTTTTATTTACAGGTACATATGAATTATTAGTTATTTTTCTTCCAACGTTCAAAGAATTATTGAAGATCTTTTGAAAAATATTTCTTTCAATACCAGCTATCGACATCTAAAGTTTTTTTTTAAGCCAAATATGCAAAGCTTTAAGTTATTCCAACAGCAAGATAATATTTTGTAATGTTTCTGTACAAAAATATTTACTGCCTCCTTAAAAGATGTCCATTTATTTCTTATTATTTATATTCTTACATTTTATATTTATTTCTATTACCACGTAAAATTGTACATAGCTATAGTAAGTGGTTAGGAAATTATCAAAAAAAAGCTAGAAATTCGAGCCCTTACAGAAAAACAAATAGGTATGCAGTGTTGCCAGTACTGGATATTTATCATCGACTTGGCTACTCCAACTTGAAAGTGGCTCCTTAAAATTGTGATTTGGTATTTATCCTTGCTTTTTACGAAAAAAAAAAAATGCATGAAGCATCATCAAACTTTTTAAAGAGCTCATTGTGAACCAGGCACCTTCAGTTGCCATACTGTTTTCAACCACATCCTTTCACTTCTCAGTCATGCATGAATACGAAAACCAATTGCTGGTCAAAGCTTTTTTACATTGAAAAATATTTTTTTCTAAGAATTATTTTTTATTGAGGTTTCACTTTTATTTTTGGTTATATTTTTGGCTCCAAGGTTTTTCGAATCTTTCTTCATAACTCTTAGAAAAGCTGTAGGTAGGTACCTAATTATACACATTGCGAGAAGGTACATAAATCATAGAGAAGATTAGGTTAGAGTGGTAAGGACACAGCTAAGCCAGAGTGGGTACTTTGTGATGCCACCAGGATGCAATGATCTCAAAACTACCCGAACAGCAAGATCTTAAAAAGCATTGAATAAGGTTGTTGAAAAATGACCAAACGCCAATCAACTAATATTTTCTTCCTTTACCAACGTGCAAAGTGTCAGTTTTATTGGACTTACAGTTTATCCCGAAAAAAAAAAACCCAAATTCTAACATTTGATTATTTTTTATTGCGCCACCTCTTGCGAGCGTCTGACAAACATCCGAAACTATGACTTTCGTGAAAGAGCTTGTTAATTGGCCGTTTGGACTCGGCATAAAATTGTAGATCCCTTCCATTCGTACAGTCACCTGTAATAGATATTTAAAAAATAACCGCTTTCGAAGAATGTCATCATTTTCTTGTGCATATTAACAGCTCAATTCTTGCAAACCTCACTGATACCTCACAAGTGACAAAACCCTCACAAGGTGAGGTGAAATTGATTTTGTGAGGTTTTCGTATTCTGTCAGCACACTCACAACTTGCGAGGTTAACAGAAACAATTGAATTTGTGATCTCATATGAAGCAGGTCACAAAATTCAAAACCAGTCATAACGGCTCTCAAGTGACAATCATTATTGCATTTGATGGTCCTGGTTCCCTATTTCCACAATCTTTAGAAACTGAACATGACATTTTTTGATACATTTATAACCATTTTGGGGAAAATAAATATTTGTGTAAAAAAAACTGAGGAAGATGGGGAATTTGATTTGTGACAAATGTCGTTAATAATTTTCATCCTTCAGTTCTAAAGCATTTCTGTGTTTATATTTCACGAATTTTGGCCAAAAAAAAAATATTTTATATATATTTTTGATAACTTCGTGTACGAGTTCGGTCTTTTCTGGAAAATGTTGTGTGATTATCGTAGAATTCGGAAAAAGTTATCGAATCACAACAAACCTTATAAGAAATCAACCTCACAAAAGCTTGTGACTTGTGAGGACTCACTCAACGGCAGAATCGGGCTATAAGCTTGTTCTTGTTGTCAGCTAAAATCTTTGATAAAATGTTTTGTTGGTTAAAGAAACAGGTTTCAGTTACAAACTTACGGCTTCATTTGAATTACTTTGAATACAAGGCTTAAACGATTCTAAACCACAAAAATCACTTTTAAACCCGTAAAAAATTAAACTAGCCTACACAAATTTCACTCGGCTTACATTGTTTAAGTTTCAGGTTTATGTTGTGTTATTGCAAGTGTGGCCTTGTGCCACAGCAATAGAAACACCCGATCAAAATTGTTACTAGAATTCACTTTTTTTTTTCATACTTCTTATGCTAATTAATTTACATAAACGTTTTTTGTTTGTTGCGCACCGTAGGGAAAAGGAAAAAAGACTACGACTATTCATCAATTATACATTCTGTTCTCTGTAAGTTATTGTCGTCAAAGTCATCGTCGACCTAGCTTTTTTCATTGTGTGTGTCGACTGCTTCGTTCTACGCGGTGTATGTGCAGCTGCGCATGTGTGGTGGTGTGTGGTGAATTCCTAGTGGAGCTAAAGCTGGCTTTTGTATGGTCGCCACACTACTCCCCTTCTAGTGAAAACGTTGTGGTTGACGGATTAGTCTGCCTGATTTTGTAACAACAGGTTTCGCGGTGGTAGTCGTCCTTTCCTCGCGGGGTTTCGACGGTCCAGGTTGCTGATCTTCTGGTTTTTCTGTTGATTCGTGTCCGGTGTCTAATGAATCGTTTCCTTCACCATGGAAAATGAAAGCGGGTTTCAGGCGGTCGATTGATATCTTCCTAGGTTTTCCATTAACTCGAACAATGAAGTACTTCTCCTTGCGTTCTAACACGGCAAATGGTCCTCGATATGGTGGAGTGAGCGATGGTCGGAGGGCATCGTTACGAATAAAAACATGAGAAGTGTTATTTAAATCCTTGTGGACGAATACACGATCGTCGCCATGTTTCGATGTAGCCGTGGGTCTCAGCTTTTCCATTCTCTGCTTTAAGTTTTTAAGAAAGTTTGAATGGTTTACGTCTTCACGTGACTCTATAAAAAACTCGCCTGGTAGTCGTAACGTTGTTCCATAGACTAATTCCGAAGCGGAAGCCTTTATATCGGGTTTCAATGCTGTTCGTATCCCCAACAGTACCAATGGGAGAACCTCGGTCCAGTTAAGCGTCTCATGACACATCAACGCCGCTTTGAGAGTTCGGTGCATTCGTTCCACTATCCCATTCGCCTGGGGGTGATAAGGCGTCGTCCTGCGGTGTACTGTCCCTAACAGTTTAGTCAGTTGGTGGAAAACGGCAGACTCGAATTGTCTGCCGAGGTCTGTGGTAATTTTCGTCGGCACACCATATCTCGAAATCCATCCCGTTACGAGATTGTGGGCTGTTGATTCGGCTGTGATATCCTGCATAGGTATAACCTCCGGCCAACGTGTGAACCTATCGATTATGGTGAGACAGTATCGGAAACCATTCGATGGCTGTAAGGGTCCAATAATGTCGACATTGATTTCAGAGAATCTCTCATCCGGTAGCTCGTGCGTACCCAGCGGACTTTTGGTATGCCGACCAACTTTTGCGCGTTGGCACTGTTCGCACTGTTTGACGAACGTTGCACAGTCCTTCCTGAGACCGTACCAAACATACCTGTCGCTTACTAGCTTCGTAGTAGTGCGTACTCCAGGATGTGACAGACTGTGTAAATTAGACATCACCAGTCTTCTGCAGCTTTTCGGGATGTATGGTCGGATTATTCCATTTGAAACGTCGCAATAGATACTTTTGTCCGAATTCGGGATTTTAGAATGAGCTAGACGTAATGATGTTTGCGAAGAATGGTCGTTCAGCAACCGTTGTAACTCCACGTCGGAGTGTTGCTCGCTCGCTATGTGTTCGTAGTCGATATTTTTGGATTCGGCCTTTATCTCGTTAACTCGCGACAAAAAATCCGCAACCTTGTTCTCTTCGCCTGGTATGTGTCGAATATCACTGGTAAATTGTCCAATTAAATCCAAGTGTCGCATTTGGCGGGGCGAAGCTTTGTTAATGTCCTGTTTAAATGCAAATATTAATGGCTTGTGATCAGTGTAAATACAGAATTCGCGTCCTTCCAACATATACTTAAAGTATTTTACCCCGTGGTACATCGCCAAGAGCTCACGATCGTATGTGCTGTACTTCCTCTGGGCCGAGGTCAATTTCTTTGAGTAGAAACCTAACGGCATGGTGTCCTTGTCTATCGTTTGATTGAGAACAGCTCCTATTGCCGTATCCGATGCGTCTACCTCCAATGACAGTACTGCATTTTTAGCGGGATGAGCAAGCAAAGAAGCTTGTGCCAAATCGAGTTTGCATTGTTCGAAGGCGTTGGAAGTTTCTTCAGTCCATACTAATTCCGTCCGGTCGTTCTTTTTGTTTCCTTGTAGCATGGCCTGTAACTTGAGTTGGTTTTTCGCTGCGCCTTGTACAAAACGTCTATAAAAATTAATTACCCCCAAAAATCTCTTTAATTCTTTCGCGATTTTGGGCTTCGCAAAATTTACAATTGTTTGAATTTTTTCGTCGAGTGGTCTTATTCCCTCTTTTGTTACCGTATGCCCCAAAAACTTGACTTGACTTTTCCCAAAGACGCACTTTGATGGATTAATACGCAAGTTGTTCCGTTGAAGGCAATCGAAAACCATTCGTAGGTGAACTTTGTGTTCTTCTACCGAACGAGATGCTACACATATGTCGTCTATATATGGGAAAGCAAAATCCAAATCTTTCAAAACTTGATTGATATGCCTTTGGAACGTTTGCGCGGCGTTGCGCAATCCGAAGGTCATGTACAGGAATTCATAGAGACCAAACGGGGTCGTGATCGCGGTTTTGGGGATATCTTCCGGTTGTACGGGGATTTGATGGTACGCCTTTTGCAAATCCAGAGTTGAAAAGATCGATTTACCATATAGAATATTTGAAAAATCCTGGATATATGGGACTGGATATCTATCTGGTATGGTTATCGCGTTAAGACTTCGGTAGTCGCCGCAAGGCCTCCATTCTCCGTTAGATTTTTTTACCATGTGTAACGGACTTGCCCAGTTACTATTTGATGCTCGGCAAATTCCCTGTTCCACCAACATTTTAAACTCAGCTCGTGCTGCCTCTAGTTTATCCGGCGGTAATCGTCGCGGTCGTGAAAATACAGGGGGACCTTTCGTTAGGATTTGGTGTTTGACATCGGAGTCGGTCGGTTTAAATGTGTTGTTTGAATACGTTATGTTTTTGTATTCGGTCAGTATTGCGGCAAACTCATTGTTCCTGTCGATCGTTGTGATACTCGTCGTTGCGTATTCGTTGGTTTCGTTCGACCCATATTTCCCTAACCTTTGGTGGACTAATTTTTTGCGTTTACTATCAACCATCAACCCATAATGAGCTAAGAAATCTAGGCCTATAATAGAATTTTTCACATTAGCAATAGTGAAATCCCATTCGAAAGATGCATTTTTTCCCAAACGCAATTTCATCCTTCGCTTCCCAAATGTCTGAATAATGGTGCCATTTGCAGCGTAGAGTTTCAATTCTTTTGGATTTTTCGTATCGTCTTTAAATGAAGGGGGAATGACCGAAATGTCAGCCCCGGTATCAACTAAAAAATCTGTAAAAGTTTTTGAATCGGTGACATAAATTCGCTCTATACAAACGTTAGCCGATTCCTCTAACGTTTGATCTACTAGTTTCCCCTCGGCTGGTTTTCAAAACGGCACGGGGGACGACACTTGGTAGCATTTCTACCATGCTGGCGATGGTACCAACACGTATCGGCGTCGTCACCTCGTTGTGCATTGTTACTAGCTGCAGCTCCCGGTGTGCTCGCACCTCTTTCTCTGGTTCGGCTTCGTTGTCTGTGACGCTCGCTAAATCCTCTTTCCAACCTCGCGATCCGATTTAGGATGTCGTCCATCTTCGCTTCCAATGTGGAACGGTCATCTTTGAACCTCGCCCGTCGTGACGTATCTGCTGTTCGCGCTTCGGCTATCTGTGAAAACTCTCCTACTTCCATAATCTTATCGGCTAGTACGGCCAGTTCACTCAATTCGGTGTTGCTTGCTTGCAAAATTGCTTGTACCTGCGTTGGTAGCCTCTTTAGCCATAGAGATTTCAAAAAATCATCGTTGATTTTCCCTGCAGCTAAATTTTTTAGTTCCATGTACAGTTGAGATGGACGCCTTGTTCCCAACTCTACCTCAGACAGTAATTTTTTAATTTTAGTTTGTTCCGTATCTGTAAACACTGCGAGTATTCTTTTCTTTAAGTTATCGTATTTTCCTACAACCGGAGGTTCTAAAACTGCGTCCGAAACTTGTGTGAGTATACGACCTTCCATACTGCCTACCACTATGCTAAATTTCGCGCGATCAGACGAGACTTTGTGTGTGATAAACTGCGCTTCAACCTGTGCAAACCATATCTGTGGGGATTCTGACCAGAACGGGGGAATTTTCGCAGAGATCCCAGTGACATTATTTTCGCTTTCTTCGTGATTCGCCCTACTACCAGAACTGCCTGCGTTCGCAGCGACATTTCTCCCCGTTACCACACCTGACTCTGTCTTCCTGGTCACCCTTCCTTCTTCTTCGCTGCTGTCTACGTCCGAGTTTGTCATCGTCGATTGTTCAGTCGGTTAAATGAAGCAATTTAAAAGAATTTATTTTATATACATATGTGTTATGACGAGTATAGTAAACCCTATTCGTATGCGTTATGAGAACAGAATGTAAAAATAATGTAATGAAAAAATATTATCTACGTGCGTTTGTTCAGCAACTTTTGTTCCAGATTTCCCAGACCTCCAGTACTTTGTCGAACAATTCCCTCGCCGCCGTCACAGTAGCCATACATGTGCTTGGGTGCTTGTACCCTTAACCTCCAATTGCTTTCGCTTCGTCTTCTCGCATGTGCATGCGCTCGTTGCACAAAATGGTATACGTATACGTTTTTCGAAAAATTATTTAATTAAATGTTCTTTTCTTGCGGGGTCACCAATTGTGGCCTTGTGCCACAGCAATAGAAACACCCGATCAAAATTGTTACTAGAATTCACTTTTTTTTTTCATACTTCTTATGCTAATTAATTTACATAAACGTTTTTTGTTTGTTGCGCACCGTAGGGAAAAGGAAAAAAGACTACGACTATTCATCAATTATACATTCTGTTCTCTGTAAGTTATTGTCGTCAAAGTCATCGTCGACCTAGCTTTTTTCATTGTGTGTGTCGACTGCTTCGTTCTACGCGGTGTATGTGCAGCTGCGCATGTGTGGTGGTGTGTGGTGAATTCCTAGTGGAGCTAAAGCTGGCTTTTGTATGGTCGCCACACAAGTACTGAAAAAAATGTTGGACCTACCAAATAACGCGTTTGACATTTCGACCAAAAATGCATATATTGTAAACTGATATAAACCTTCACAATACGCAACTAAACACCGGCGGGCGGTTGGAGTGCGGTTTAAATTCGTAGGGGTTATCGGGCAACAATACGAGTGAATACGGAACTAAAAATGTTGATTCGCTGTGAGTAAATTTTAAGTTAATTCCTTTTAAGAACGAAAATAAACCCAGTTTTTAGACAGTGTGAACAATACGGCCGTAACCAAACAGCTCTTGCAATTAAAACCGTTTATCTTGCAGTTTTTAGCAATGAGTGTATATTTTAAGATTTCCACGGGAATTTTAACCTAACAAAATGTTGCTTCTAAATACAAGGTATAAATAATTCTTAATATGCACTAGTAGGATGCACGCTTGGATAGGTGCACATTCAGTTCTATGACAAATCAACAACAATTGAGTTCCAAGAATAAGTGTATTCTATGACAACTTTCAGTAATTCAAGACAAACTGTATTCAGTAAATTAGATGCTACCTTAGCATATGCTTCATCGCTCGAATTTCCACCCCCGGTTATGAGAAAACCTATTGAGATAAGGCCGCTTCCCACCAGTTTGGGAAAGCCCAACTTTCGATGGGGAATCGTTTTCAGATTTTCCACAAGTTACTA
Source organism: Cheilosia vernalis (assembly GCA_949126925.1). NCBI lineage: Eukaryota > Metazoa > Arthropoda > Insecta > Diptera > Syrphidae > Cheilosia > Cheilosia vernalis. The sequence continues at coordinate 15,767,713 of OX421362.1, forward strand.
CTAAATTAACTGACGAACAGATCTCTTTTATTTGAAATTCCACGGATAGAAATATAGAGTTGAAAACCTGCCAATCGGTCGAGTTGACATGTTAATCACTCTCATCAGTTAGCAAGCCACAATAATCTAAACTTCGCTCTGTATTTACCCTTGTGCCAGTGTGGCAAGTGATTAAATCTCAAATTTCGGGAGCATATCGATTTTTGTTCGTGTGGGAAAAATGTACAAATTTCCACTGCTTCGAAAACATAAAGCTCTTTCTGTTTCTCCTCACATCACGCGCGCAAGTCACCGCCTAAGCACCAACGTATAGCAACGATTCCTATCTACATCATAAATAAGTGAAGGGTAGCAACAAATCAGGGACTACAGAGGCGTGTGATGTGAATATAGCAAAAGGATATGAGTATTCAAAGAAAATGGATTTGCACCCCATTTCGGTACGAAATGCTAATGTCTGAAGTAACTTCACCACTTTGGTTTCATTTCTCTTTACTGTGAGGGAGAAAGTTATGGAGATGTACTCTAAAAAATAAAGTACAAAGAAAAAAAAAATTGATAATACAACTTGAAAAGGGATCTGCAAATTTAAAGGAAGTACATTTCGTATTCAGTTAAAGGTATAGGGACAGGGATATGTCTGTCTGACAATGTCTTGGGGGTGGTGGCGGACTCTCGCTTAGACGGCTTTTTTCATTTTATCGCATCTATCCCTACAATTGGGATAACTTATTTGTTGTCTTGCAATTTTAAGGGACTCATCATTTGATGAATACAAGATGATAATTAAAATGGGGAGACGTTTCAAGAGTCAACCCGTTTTTAACCTTTTTTTTTGTGTTGGTTTCTTTTTGTTTATGTTCGTCTTGGGGTGACGCTATTTTAATTAAACATTCTTTTAGGAGTGCACCCGACAGAAAGTGGAAAATAATTTAAAATCCAATAAGGAATATTTAAGTCGCGAAGGACCTTTGGGCCCAGCGACAAATGTTTCCGTTCACTTTGTGTGACATTGACCCTACGTAAGCGGATATATCTTTGGCGGCTGCTAATTGGAGCTATTTGTTTGTTTTTTTTTTTTCTTTAAATCATTCTTGGCCCAAACAGATATAAATAGCTGGAGACGTGTTGACGCTGAAAGTTGTAGAGGCGAACAGTTTGCCATTGACAAAGAAGAACAAACGACATCCAAAGTGGCCTGAGTGGTCCTGGATTGGAAACCCTTGTCTATATATACAAAGAATTGGCTTTTCGTTTTCTTGGAAATGAGTTCTAAGCATCAGAGGACTGTAAGTATAACCGCTTTTATATCCGTGATAAGTACTTATATCAAACGAATTTTTTTAGATTTAGATCCTGGACTTATAATGATTGGATCGTTTCTATAAACACCATTCTTTCGGTATTTTCTTTCGATCTGTAATGGACCCCGTACATTTAAAAATTTTATCTGTGTGTGATCTATTTTGCAGCTTTTCTTCACGAATACTCGCCGAACTCGTAATCTCTGCGGGGAGACTTACTAAAAAAGGACAAGTCCCTTTAAAATGTGCCAAATCCTTTCATTTAAAAATCGATTCCCATACCTATGGTCTATATGTGATTGCCGCCCTAAACAAAATCTTTTCGAAGAAGCTAAGCCGTGACAAACGTTTTTTTGGTAATTAAATTCAAACGATCTCTAACTTCGCTTTGCGGGCGGTCTGCGGTCGTATAGTAAGATAAGCTCTAGGCTTGTCATAAATAATGCTGTTGCCATGTACACTAAAAAGACCGCGTAAGCATTTTCCATACACCTATCTTGACAAATCTTCAACTTTGAGCAGTTCGTATATTCCCTACGTTGCACCTCTTACTCAGCCATTGCAGTCAATCGCTAATAACAGTAAAGACGAAAATAAACGCACTGAACTTCGTTCCGTGTTTGGACCTATGATTTTCTAACATCACACGGATTGGGAGAGTAGCTCCACCGATGATGCATGTCCAAATTCACATACAGACAGACACAATTTAAAACTGACCTGGCTACCAATAAAGACTAAAGAGGTCTATGGAGGGTATATGTTTTAAGAGAGTGTCCCGCAAGACCGAACAACTAATTATGCGGAGCAAATAAATGGACGACCCATGGCCTTGGAAAAATTCCCTCTCCTTAATCGAAAAATATAAATACTGCCATTTAAATGCATCAACACCTTTAACCTCGGTCCTGGTTACCTCAAAGCAAACTGTCCACACGCAGTATCTGACGGCTCGTCCGGCAGAAAAATTCAATTTCGAATATAGTAATCGAATGAACTCACAAAAGTTAGGGGACTGGAATAATTAACCGTAGTCTGCAACTCGGTTTCTTTGGACACACAGTTCACCGTTTCACTGTTGCGTTATCAACGACAGGGTCGCTTCCCTCTCATCGGATAGGAGCAGCTCTGCTACCGTACGCGACGAATACGTAAACATCCTGTGAGGCCACGATAACAAATATAAAATATGAAATGGTGGGCTCTTTTCGTAGCTCATGCCGAAGGGGCTGGGTATTCACTCAAGCACAAGTCCATGCCAGAGGTAGTTTACAATGAATTTATAGTGCGCACTGTGTTGTGGTAGGTAGACGTACAGACCTTCCCGATGTGCAGCATGGTGGCTAGGCCACTCTGCGAGTGATAGATGACGCTGCCCATGGAGAGAGCAGAGCGATGTCTGCTGAGTGCTGACCAGCGGAAGGTAGAAACTGTTTCAAAAAATAAACTCAAGTTAATTACATTTTAATTGAGTCAGTTACAGGTGACTTTGTTTCGATGAGTTTACGTCTGTCTCTGCGGGTAGTTCCTGCAGAGAGGTGGCAAAGTTCACGAATTCGCTTTAGTCAGATGTTAAATCACCGGACTGTTAAAGCTGCTTAATGTGCTGCGAAGAGTTTGCTGTAGAATGGCCTCTTCAAAGACAGGTTGACATAATTAGACAGCGCAATTTATAGCTCTTGATGCGGCATTAAAATCGTTCCAGAGATGGTGCGTATCAATCTAGAATTTGTTTCTTTTGAACCGCAGTCGCAGTGTGAATATCAAGTCGGTTATGGACTTACTTACTCACTTTTAGGGTCTAATCAGTCCGTTGACATACACTGTCCTTCAGTTGTGCATCCTTTGTAGGCGCAGTGGCTTAGTGGTTAGTGTGTTGGACTACTAAGCGAGGGGTCCAGGTTCGAATCCCGCAAAAACCCAAATTCCAACTCAGGGTTTTTTTCACTGCGCCACCTCTCGCGAACGTCTGAAAAACATCCGAGAGTATAACTGTCATGAAAGAGCTTCTCAATCGGCCCGTTTGGAACCGGCATAAAATTGTAGATCCCTTCCATTCGTTCCAAAAATGAAAAACTCACACAAAACGAATGGTTGCGAGAAGCTAGGCCCTGGGTCCCCACAGACCTGTTGCGCCAACTATAAAAAAAAAAAAAGGCTGTGGAATCCATGTTGCGTCGCTCAAATTCAGCCGGATCTATGCGCCAGAGTCATTAAAAATTTCAACACTCGGCGGACATTTGAATCCGCTTTTCCTTTTTGAAGCACCTAGATTGTGATTGAAAAACAATGGCGGAATATGTTTTCTTAAAGCTCTTTCCCCGACCGTTTTTCTTCAATGTTAGTCTTAATGTTTTAGCAGTGGCTTAGTGGTTAGTGTTTTGGAGTGCTTAGCGCGGGGTCCCAAGTCCGAATCCCGAAAAAAACAAACTCCAACTTCAGATTTTTTAACTTTCTTCAATACGTAGTAAGAGAGAGATATTGTTTTAGTACAAAATTTCAAACTCGAGATATCAATCAATTCTGACATTACGATTCTGGAGGAACTCAAAAAATTGGGTCGCAAAGATCTTTCCGTCTTCCTGTATGCTCCCGAGGCCTACAGCCTAAACGGCTGCCGGAATTTCGTTCAAACTTCAGATTTGGAGATTTTTGCGCCTACAGTTCGGGCCGTTTTGTTTTGCACGGTAACCTCAATATTAATGGCTCTTCCCATATAAAATTTTCATACCAGTATGATATGTTCGAAAACGGTTCCAACGATTAAAACTAGAATTGATATTTGAGTTTAAGAAGGTCAGGTTAACACGACTGCATACTTCGTTTTTCGCTCAAAAAATGTCGTTTTAAAATTTAGACATTTCTCAAAAACGGTCCATATTGTCGAATTGTTCATTTCATTTCTTTCGGATTGTAACAAAAATGAATTTCAAAGGTAATATTGTAATTTCCAACTTAAAAGCAAACACAGTTTTTCTCTCAAAAAAAAATTTAATGTAGGTAGGTAGGTTCTTTTGAAAATGAAATTGAACATATCTCGCAAACTGTCCATAAAAATACATTTTTAAGGTATATGGTCATTTTTAGACTAAAAAAACCCCGTTTTTTCCTATGTTGTCGTAAAATTTATTTTTGAAAAATGGAAGTTTTTAAAAAAATTGATTTCCTTTAGTTTACCTTAAAACGGTAAGAGCGATTTTGACCACAATGCCTACTTCGAGTAAAATTGATGTTTCAAAAATGATTGCGTCCTTGATTTTCAATTCGAATCACCGAAAACGCTGATTTTAAAAACTGCTCATATCTCAAAAACTACCATTTGAATAAAACTTTAAAAGTTATGCTTACATTTCAAACAGTGTCTAATACTCAGTCTTGAGCTAAATAGTTAAGAAAAATAGTATTTTTCAAACAAAGCACTTTTTGTAACTGTTTAGTCCGCATAGTTTTCCAAAAACCGCTCTAACGATTTTGATCAAAATACATATTTAGGATAGGCAAATAATACTAACTAAGATCTCATACTTAGTTTTTCTCAAAAAAATCGAAAAAATCAGTTTTTACATTAACTTCAAAAATTATTATCCATAAGCCGATCTGTGTTTATATGCTTTTTTAAGGCTCAATACTGCACTTTATATAGAAATGCAATAACAGCTATGCAATACTTATTTTTAGCAAATATAACCCACTTCTTAATTTTTTCAACCATATTAAATGTGCAACTTAAAAAAATTTCAACACTTGGTGCCTTACACAGTCAGAAATTTCCACTTCTTTTGCAACCCTACGCACGTTTCCATCAGGATACCTAGTTTATAAATCTAATAAAATTATAGTGCTTATAGCCGGGGTTTCAATGAAATTCCTATTAAGCGGGGCCCCTTTCAATACATAGGATGGCATTTTTGAATCCCATAAAGGACTTATTTGTTGCTATTGGTTTGCTAAAGAGTTCTACTTTGAAGAGGGTTGCTTATATCCGGGAAGTACTGAATACCTTCGTAAAGATATCAGTCTAATACGAAGACTACTTCCAATCATAGACACCACCAGCGCTAATATATTCCTGTCAAAAATAAAAACATGTCCCAACAGATCAAAAAACAGAGGCTCCTACTACGCTTGTCCTCGTATTCTTAAAAATCGTATAAAGTGTAAGAGCCTATAAAATAGAACAGTATGCGCTTACGACTCTCGAACCAGAGCTTGCGACAATTGCCCTTTACTGAGAGCTTCAACTTTTAAAAACTCATTGTTTTTTGATATGTATACTGCCATTTCAGATGAATAACCCAAACGTAAATTTTATTTAACACTATTCCTTTCTAAGGTTCCTTACCCAAAGGGGAAAAACGCAACCTTATTAGTTTCGCTTTTGTCTGTCGGAACAGACTAGACCAATTTTTCTATAGGTACCTATTTTATGAACCGTTTCTTTTATCTTGCATTGCTTCTCAGATCTTTACCTACCTACCTTTCTAATAAAATAAGAAAATAACCAACTAAGAGCTTCTCAATTGGCCGTTTGGAATCGGCATAAAATTGTAGATCTTTTCATTCGTTCCAAAACTGAAAAACACACAAAACGAAGGGTTTGTAAGAAGCTAGACCTGTTGCGCCGACTATTTATTTATTTATTTTAGTCTTTAAGAGGTGGGCCTAGAGCTAGAGCAATGTTGCTCGCAGTTCGTCGTTAAATATCCTCCTCCTCCACACTCCATCAAAACAAATCTGCATACCTATCGTCGGAAGTATTTTTGTCGTTAAACCTCCCAAGAGGATTTTATCCGCTTTCAACATCGTCCAGATGATAACCTCTTGTAAAATATTTGCGATTCTTCTTATGCCTTCTTAGCGGAACTATATTTTTCATTTCAACCATGTACCTAGGTATCCAATTGTGCTTATTTTAAAGTCGATGATCAATAGTGGCGGCATTTTTCTGCCTAGGTATCTTCCTGCATAATAAGTGGGTACCTACGAACAGCTCCTCACTTCTACGCAATACATCGAGCACCGAGGACTTGAAACTCAACTACCTACCTACCAGGTGCTGAGCTATCCGGGTATTAATTTGATCGCGTCTTGCTCGCTACATCTGTTGTTATTACACAAATTGTACTCATTACTCGAAATGCTAAAGGGCATCTCTGCCACCTTTGCCAGCTTTCGCTCTTTTCAAAAGTGCGCACTTTTAAAAAGATCGCCCCTCACTCTATATCTGCACAACCAGACGACACTCGAATTATAATCGTCCTTCAAAAACTTGCGTTTAATTAAAAGTGTTTAATCAGCACGTTCCTCTATGATGCCAGTAACGCCCACTGTTAATAAAATGCAGAAAAGGACAATAACGGTCAACATACCCCACAAATTATTATTTCGCTTGTTTTCTTTGTCTCCACAGCAAAAAGACACACACACAACAGCCGAATGTGTCCTTCAGACAAGCGACCCACCACCGAAACGAATTTTGCCTAAAAATGTCAATGAAACCATAAAATGTCTACCGCCATACTACGCCACCGAAGACCATACAAAATGGAGCGCAAAAGATTGAAAACGATAGACGCTCGGTGGGAGGAATAGAACACACATAAGTCGTCCGACGGTCGTAAATACGATTTAACGAAAAACACAGACGAAAAACAGAAAACCCGCTTTCGCTGCATATGTGTACAAAACCAGGCGAGACTATTATAAACACTAGACCGACCTGAAAGTGCGCCCTTTCACAAGATTTAGTGCTATGGCGACCAAAAGGATTTTACTAGTAATTACACATTATTATTATTACGTGTGCGATGTTTGTTTATACAGGCATTTCCAATTGGCAGTGTGGTGTGAGTGCGCCTATGCATATACAAACCGCATAACCTTGACTACCATGAGGCCAATGTACCATATTTATGAGCCGTCGATAGTTGTAGTTGTAGTTTTGGTGGTGGTAGTGGTGGTGCCTTGTGCGAACAGCTGACTGATGGTTTCAGGTTTCGTTGTTGTTTTTAGTTTAGTTTTTTTTTTATGGGAATCACTTCCAGCGCAGGCGAAGGAAGCCCGCAGGCAACAAAAAGAAAGAACCTCTTGCCATCTCTCGGAAGGAAGAGAAAAAAATCCAGTTTTATCAACAAAAAAAAAAAAGAACAAAAACGGAAGACCGTCATAATAAAGAAGAAAAGATATCGGAATAAAGGTAATTCCAAGAAAGTATCTTCTCGGGTGTGCCTACCTCGGCGTCCCCTCAACGGATGAAAACTCTCTGCTGGCCAGAGCAAGTTTGACACACATCATTCGCCATGATACTGTGCTTGTGCTCTGTGCGCAGCAAGAATAAAAGTTTTCGGTAGACAGACTAGTAGTTGGAGGGACATGTAGTTTGGGCGGGCGAGAGGTGAGGGCTTAGGTGTTTTTTTTTTTTTGTTTTGTCCTCAGGTGTTTTAAAAGCGATTCAAACACACGAATGAAAGCATAAGGAAAGGAAAACCTGAATATCGACTTTAAAAGGATTAAAAAGTGAGAGGACTAGGTGGATGGTGGTTGGTGGGTAGGAACCTACTTCTGAAATGGATATAGGGTTAGGTTGTGTTTTTTTTTTCTTGCGTGCTCTGTCGTCCAACCAATTGGAAAAGCTCTAATTAGAGACGGATTTTGTGCTGCAAACAACTTGAGGATTTTATTGGACTTTAGTCAGACATCTACAGTCAAACAAATGAGTGGAGAGAAACCTCTGCTAACCATTCTTGTCAGAAATAAGCAGGGAACCAAGAGTTGGAGTGAAATTACTACAAAGGTGGTTTTATTTATAATATTTAATACAAATATTACAGCTCAAGTAGGACGACGAAAGGTCTGTTGGCTTTTAGAAGAACGCTTGCAAATTTGGATACAAAACAGAAGCTCGAGCTTGGGACCCTCCAAATAACGAAGTGGAGATTTTTTGCTACCCTGAATACCAAACGTTTTCCTCCTCTAACATAGAGCACATTAAAGACGGCGGGACCTCGTAGTGGGCGGGAGATTGCCTCGTGAAAAGGATGAAAGTTTGTGTTTCAAAAGGGCGACTTGTTTTCGGTCCAACTTTACACACTATTGTGTCTTTCAGGCTGAAATGACGGCAGACCTGCTTTGTTTGCGATAGACGGTCCTCTACATAGACAGTCAGACAGCCATAAAAGCCCTGAATACACCAACAACCAGATCAAATTTGGTAAAACAAATGACGGCAATCGCTTAACGAGATTGTGGACAGATGTTCAGGAACCCTGTGCTGGGTTGAATCACGCAACTGAATTTGTTATTGTTTTGCGTGTAAAATTCACAAAATTCAGTGACGTATGGCTCGCTCACGAATGCGGTAATTCGGCAGCAGGTCACAGCGACATTCCGGGCAAAGCAAGCAAAGCGGACGAACTAGCCGCAGACAAAGAAGAAGCCGCCTTAGCTCAACCAACAACAGTGAACCGTAAGCTCCTATGCAATCTATCAAATTCTCTTCTTATTCAAAGAGGCAATAAGGGTCGCAAACAATTGGTGAAACAGGATAAATACCTACCAAGCAAATCTGGCCAAAACTCTATGCTAAAAGAACTCGGAGACTTGTCAATATAAATAGAAACAGAATCAGCTCCGTAGTGGGAGCATTAACAGGACACTGTTTGATAGGTAGGCAGCAGATTGGGAACACCCTACAATGATTTTTGCCAGGAGCTGCATGGATGAGGAGGAAGAAGAAACCGTTCTTTATCTTGTTTGTACCTGACTTAGGACTTAGGAGAATACTTCTTCGAGGACCTCAAAAACTTGTAGCACATAGACATACGCTGTATCAGCAAACGCATTACGAAGACCATATGGCTTCAATGACCTTCCCTATAAACTGTGCTTCAGCAGTTGCTCCTATCGACTACCTACTGCCCGCAACACTCGCACCTCTTAGACGGGCTGTTTGTACATTACAATCGAAAGGTAGACTGCTTTAGTCACCCTTCATATATCCGAAAAATATTGTCACCTGATCAAACTCAACTTTTGACCAAGTTGAAGCACCGATTGCTCCAATAACTACTACACTTTTTGCACTATCCGCCCAATTTTGATAAGTTGCCAGATAATATGCAGGCAGAGGCGATACACTGCGCACGTTGAAAAGTGATATAAATATCGCGTCGTAGTATAAATACTTGCGAGTAGTGAAAGCCCGCTAGAGACTTTTGCCAAGTTACTACATTTCATCTAATTTGGAAAATATGTCGGAAGATCCAGTTTATAATACAAATCTTGTAGAAATATTGGAAAAATATCCCTGGTAGTCTTCGGAAGACATGACAGCTAGAAATTTCTACCAACACTGCTGCCTTAAACTTTCTCGGATGAAGTTCCTTTGTGTGAAAAAAAAAAAACCAAAAAAAACAATTACCTTAAGTGTCAATTGAATGTCTCTATTCCTGTTCTATTGACGAAAATATACAAAGGAATACTGGTTTCATCAAAATCATCTTCTAATCCTCTTTTTCAATTCAATTCTATTTTTATATGAAACAATCTTTATTTCCAATGACGGATTACAGTCACCTTTTTAGGAATAAGGCAGTGAATGTCATTTTAGTTTGTCTCGCTTTTTGCTACGGTTCTCCTTTTTGTACAAAAAAAAAATTATTTGGAGATTGATGGGAATTTTTGTGTCTAAGAGAAACAAAAAAATTAAACAGGGTAGCTAAAACTGTGTTCGAGGGAACATGCAATACCCTAAGAAAAGTATTAGCGTTCAAAATTTGTGTTGATATATTGTTATTACCTATGGGCACTCTTGAGACTGTCGACTTGTCTTATATACGGTCGGGTCTTTTTTCTTTCATATCTAACAGGCTTTTCACACCAAGCCCAAAAACGGGTTTTCGCCAAAACACACAAAAGCTTCACCGAAAACAGAAGTTTTCCCATACATATTTCAGTTTTCAAAACGTTTTCCACAAAAATGACTTCCAATCGTTGGATTGTTGGAACAAACACACCTTTTGCAATATCCAGCAAATTCAGCAAAATGGCTGACCGAAGAAATGTAATACTCACAAATTAAAATCATTTTCCACAATTAATTGATGGGGTAATATTGTTTTTAAATGCACTAAATTCATTTTGTTTGCGATCGAAATTTGTAACCAAATAAGATTGCATCGAAGTTTAACGACTAGTGTCTCACAGGTCACAGCTGATTGAACCGTCAAACGAAAACGAGTTGGTGGTCGGCGTACGCTAAAAATAGGTAAAACAACTATAGGCTCCTTTTAAAAGAGGAGGGATGAACGCGGTTCCGAAAGGGTCTTACGACAAAGTTTGGCTGAAAAAAGCCCCACTAAAGACCGTAGTTCCGAAAGGGCTTCCGCAAAGTGTGTCTTATTTTAATTGAATTGATGCTACTGAACCAAAAACATAGACGTAAATGCAATGAAAGTAATTTTTAATTAAAATTCAGCCGATAAAAACGTTCGTTGGCCTAACGAATAGAAATTCGTATATTAATAAAGCTGTTAATTAAGTTAATCATAAAACTAACGAGTTCTGTTCGTCAATTAACATTTTTTTTTTTTTTCATCAATAACATTAACGATTTATTCGTTGAGTCCTCGATTTTCTTTCATTTATTAACAAAATGTTCAATGATCAACTCGAAACTTATATGTAGCAATATTTTTTATAGGTTTACGTACCGTTTTTATTGATCAACGAATGTCGTTCATTAGTTTATTGCCGACTTTCATTTGACATTTAACATTGAGCTATGGAAAGAATTTCATAGATCGATCATGCGTTGTTGAACGCTTTAATCGCTTATCTACGAATGACCATACCCATCCATAACAAAAAGACATCGATGACTGCTCAATATAAAAACATAAACAAACAAATATTGTAAATACATTTTTGTAGATATTTATAGTTTTCGTTTAACGTTTTCTACATTAATCAACGATAGTATTTGTTATTTGATGAAATTGTTCTATGGACTAATTAAATTTACATCAAGGCAAGTCGGTTTTAATTATTCAAGAAAATTAATTGTTGGATCAAATTTCATTAAATTACGAAACTTAAGGTAGCGCCACAGTCCGGGGTGGACCTGGGCCTATTAAATTACGATAGCTTTCGTTAATAATATCATCAATTTGGTGCATAGGAAAATAATGAATGAATCAACTTTAATTGAACCAACGAAATAACCAATATATCCTTTTTATGCAATTTTTCGTTGAGGCAATGACCATTTCATTGGACCAATGAAACCCAAGTTAACGTAATGAATTTCTTAACATTACGAAGAATATTTTTGTCAGTGTTGTCTCGCACTCAGATCAGACTTACATTGCATTTGCTTTTGTCAAACTTTCGGTAGATACAATTTGAGTTAAATCTAGGCAAGAAAAAATGGTGATGAATATTAAATATTAAAATGCGTTGGCTCAACGACAGGGGCCCAACGGTATACACTATACAATGTTTGTTTTCCTAAATCTATTTTACATAAATTGTGGCTGTCTTCTCTTATTCATACTCGTGGTATGCATTGTTGTCTGGATTGACCTCAGGGTGTTCAAGTCCGGGTGTTGATAAAAGATCAAACCTACCCCGCATGGCACTGTACAAATTAAATTGCTTCCGAAAAGCGAGTGTGAATTATATAGCGAACACAAACTAAAATCCTACATATTTCCAGTATACTTAACTTAGTGTGAAGTCTCCGCTTCGCTTAAGCTATGCTATATGCTGTCCTGGATATGAACTTGATGCCCATGAAAGTTGTGACGAAGGGAAGGCGAACCCTGTGTAGCCTTTTTTTTTATTAAGCTTAAAGCGAGTATCTGCTTTTCTTCGTGAACGAATTGTTCTGATTGTTAACTCGATCCTCCTCTACATACCCGTTTGGAGATTGCCTCTGATCGTTAAGAGTCTGTGGCGGAAGAGCGAAGACTTGAACACCACACACTCGTGATCTCTATAATCTATAAATTTATTATGTTGACTAATATGGATTTCTTCGAAATTCACTCCAGAAAGTATGCAACATTTTAATAGAAAACTGTCCCAAATGTCAATATTTAAATAAAAAAAATACTGATTTTAAAATTGTTTACTTTGAACAAAAATAAACCGTCCAAAACACGCTGCGTACATTTCCAGATTTCAGTGTCAATTCCGAACGGAATACACTATGGAACTGTGCGGTCGCACAATTGTAAGTAGGTTACCGCTCCATCAGTTGCTTGTGCTGCAAACCACCTGTCAATGAACATTACACCCTATCGAATCGAATAAGTTGTAAAAAACCAAACAAAAGACAAAACTACATGTACAAAGATCCATCTCACCATCACCACTGCGCCAGGTGATTCACATTCCTGTTTCTTTTCGAGACTTTTGACAGACAATCATCAGTAGATTCTCCCTCGTTTCCATTTCTGTCGTTGTTGTTGGTTCATTACATCGAACAAAAGATACATTCTCAAGTAGCTCCGCGTCCGTCGCTGCCGCATATGCTGGAGATGATGCAAGACGATGATGATGACGATAATTATCCTACGATGAAGGAAGACTTTGACGTCGACATTGAAACCATCAAAATGTTTGAAATTCCTTATTGCGTGTGTTTCTGTGTGTGCTTAGGTCTTAGCTAAATGTGTAAGAGGCAGTCCTTCAAACAATGCGCACGTAAAAAAAGAAAAAAAATTCTACCTGCTCATTTCGGCGAAATTCACTTTTGTTTTGTTGTCTACTCCTCTTACTTTTTCCATCGAAAGTATTTTTTTTTTTCTCATTAGCTTTCTCGCATCTTTTATTACTGTGGTGAAATTTCTTCTTTGAAATTTTCATGTTACATTTAATAATTTCTGGGAAATTGACTTCTTAGCTTTGTTTTTGCTTTACTGTGGTCCTTCTTTTATACATTGTTTAATACTTCCCAGCAACTTTGTTTTCAAACTTTTTCTGGTTTGCTTCCCTTTTCATTGCAGGTAAGTCCAAGGACATTCATGTGGAAAAATCAACTCGTTAATGAAATTATTCACACCTACTCTTGTGGTATTTTTTGTTTTGTTTTTTAAATGGCAACAAGGAGGGCGGTTTGTGTAAATTATACCACAAATGCGACAATGTTGCCAGGCACAGAGCTATCGAACGTAAACATTGAGGGCGGGAATAATATGATAACATAAGTGATGATAATGGAAACGGATAACGTGTTCAGGCAAACAAATCCTTACACTTGAATTAATTGATTTAAAACAGCCCTCGAAGTGAGACCCACATGAAATTTAACGGATGACGGAATAATTGCATCGCACCGTCTAGCCGTTTGGAAGGTGTTTAATTTGTTGTGGCAGTGAATCGAGGTAGGCAATTTAAATTTATTATACATCTTACAGTGAAGGAAGTTCCAGACAATCAGGGGCGTAGGGTATATACTGTTCTTCCTTTAACTAATCCCTGGCCGTGTCATACAAATGCAACAGGAAATCTATGAGACAACTGAACTGCAGACCAACTCATCTACCGGACTTTTCGTTCATCATTATACTGTGCTCGCGACAAGGGCTCTAAACTCAATTCATTTATCATTTTCGAATTTCGCAACCACCGTGGAGAAAACAACCTTTTTTGCCTACAAAATTTGGATTGGATTAAACGACCCCATGGATGAGTTGTCCCAAAGTCCAGTGATCTCATAGGTAAGTTTTGCATGGGCTTAAATGGCGTTGAATGATATAAATCAATCGCAATCGCACAAAGTCTATACACGTTCTCATCAAAAATGACAGAAAAAGGGAAAATTAGCAAAACAACGAGTAACAAGTAGTTCCTCTCTTGGCTCGAAACAGCTCAGAGAATATTAACGAGCAAGTACTGATAAATATGTCAAATGTAAAAAGTTGACAAGAAACAATAAATAAAAAAACCGGCCAAGTGCGAGTGTCACTCGCGCACCGAAGGTTCCGTATTTGGCGAAAGTCCAACACATCAGATATTATTTGAAATCTATATCATTCAATCTTTCCGCTCTTCATGAATTCATCACAATTTAGTTAAATTTAATTACTTAATATTTTTACTCTCAAAAATTACTCGCACATGAATCTCTTTTTCTAATTATTACCTATAGTATGTACCCAACCCACGCCAATTTTCCATTCTGTATGCGACCTGTCCCAATTAAAAACTATTGACTAAAAATATGTTACTTTTATTTTGTTCTGTACTCCCCAAAAAAATGTATTATACTCCCCAACGAAATTAGCAGGCGGGAACCCTGGTGGGGTTCTGTTTTTGATGGGGTCAATTGTGCACAACTGCGTAGTAGAGATTAAAACTTATGAGAGCAACGTATTTTACATGGTAAAATTATCTTTTTTAAAAATATCTTGTAAACTATTAACTTTTCGGCAAAACAGTATTCAGCACATATATAGATAAGAACATGATCTACAAAAAAGGAATTTATGTATTTTTTTGTGAATCAAGAAATAAACCGTTTTTTGGGCGAATGAAAATATTTTTTTCACCAGATTACTAATTAATCGAAAACCAATCAATGTATTCCTTCCATTGGTATTTGTCGTTTAACTAGAGGTTATACCGGATGTTGTGTGTAAATTTTAGCCTCCTATGTCAATCTGTTCTTGAGATAGACCTGGTAACAAAATTGGCCTAGTGGGTTCGGACAGACAGACAGACAGACGGAGAGACATCCGAGCGAAACTAATAAGGTTACGTTTTTTCCCTTTGGGTACGAAACCTTAAAAAGGACTTCGCTAATACCTCACGCACAGCTTGATTTATTCAATTTCCAAATCGACCGTCAATATTGAAGTACCCCTTAGTCAAAGCACAAAAATATTTTTTTTACTGTCTTTGACAGTCAAATGCTACTACGAGGCATTTCCATCTTTAGCCCAACATAATTATTTTCAACTTTTTGGGGTCCTTCCTAAAGCTACCGAGGTATTGCCATAAGAACACTGATTATACAAAACAAATTTGGAATTATAAAAGCAAATTGTTGGACTATTTTGGAAAAGAGACAAAAGACTTTTTAGAAACCAATTTTAAAAAGTGCAGGTGAATTTCTTAAACGCGATATCACTTAAAGAACATACTTGAAACGTTTCATTCAAACATCTCTATACTTTTGAATTTTTATGACTCAAGGATATTGCAATAGACTGACTGGCTGTCTAGTCAATGAACAGCTATAAAACGTAGATGAGATCTTTTCCCCATAATCTCCGTAGACACAAGACGTCAAAATCCAGCCACACCTATTTATTTCATCAATGATAAGGTTATTGAAAATGTATTTCATTTTAATAAGTAATCTTTGACACGAAGCTCAACTTTAACCTCCATTTGGATTCCGTTGTCAATAAAGCAAGAAATCGATTCGAACTTTTAAAACGTTTTTCACAGGAATATCACCAAACTTGTGTACTGCTCTCTAGTTCAACCTGTTTTGGAAGTAGTCCTGTTTGGTGTCCGAGCTACGAATCTGGATATTCAAGAATTGAAAGCATTCAAAAGCAAATTCTTCTTTTTGCATTACGTGATTTACCGTGGGAAAACTCGTCTTCCCCCCTACATAAAACGATTAAGGCCCATTTTATTCTTATTTGGAAAACTCCCCAAGTTGTATTCAACTTCGAATAAAATGGGCCTAAAGTTGCTGAATCCGCAGACCTTGGTAAAAACTACGAGAAGTTTAAAATGCTTTATTTTGGTTTGCGTCCTGACGTCCACCTATATTCTTACTTCTATAAACATCAATACTAGACCGAGGACAACAAGTAATACATTTTTTTTTATATCAAAGGACCTCTTAATCTAACTATATGGAAGCAATGGCCCCATCAATTTTCAACAAAACAAAATTGAATTAAAAATAATCTTAAGTTAAAATAACTAAAATAACTATGATTATCTGTGGCTTACATGTTTCTTAGTTAAATAAATAAATAAATAAACTTAGCAGCCATTTTTCAGGGGCCACTCAGAGTGTAAAAAAAATAAAAATAACTCCCAACGACTGCCATAAAATTCCAAATCGAATTAACACACGAAATTAAATTATTCATCCGTCGACGTATTCTTCAAATAACTGAAAGCAATCTCAAAATTTGATCAACTCCTCTAGTGCCACCTAAACGATTTTCCCTCCAGGAAATTAAAGAAAAAATAATTATGGATTCAGCTCCTAAGTGTGCGCCCACAGTAAAGTTTAGAATCCATTAGAAAAAGGAGGAAATTAAACTTCACTGTTATTTTTCGCTTTTAAACTTGCGCTTGATCCCTCCAATGCCATTAAAGCACAAAAGAAATTTAACACAAGGAGGGGAAGAAAAAAAAAATCCCCTCCAAAATACTTTATCATTTCCACACGACATTCCTTGATCCTAACCACGCTGTCGTGTATACCTATTTCTTTGAAGTTCCCTAGGACTTGCACTCGCCCTTATCATCATCGTCGTCAATTTTATTTCTCCCTTGCAAATTTCTCTTTTTGCAAAAACAGGAAATGCCAAGACCATAGCCCACTCCAAGGGTATAGAGTGCGTTACAGTCGCCATCTATGTCATCGTTAAGTTGACGTGTAATTTCACTTAAAAAGAATATTTCGTCTGAAGAGTGTATTCGCGAACGTCGTTCTTTTTTCTTCTTCTTTTTTTTTTGTGTCGCATCCTCGTTTGTTGTGTTTATATGGAATAGCATTTTAATCCAGGAAAGCTGTGATCGTCTTTGTCCTTGATGTTGTGTCGTGTGTCCATCAATGAGGGTGATAAAGTTTTGCCAGGAGATACCTTTTTTTGTTTCGTCAACCCCAAGCAACACTTAGGGTTTCCCATTCCGAAGCGGAGAGAAATATTATTATTTTTCGCGAACCATACCAACAATGCGCATGAACCAGGATTCTGTGTCCTGGATTTGAGTGGTTTTTCTGCTGTGCCTTTTTTTCACGGGCTTTAAAGGTGTCGTTTAATTTCTGTTTTCCCTGTTTGAGATGTGCACTTAGGTAATGGTAGGCTTTGAGTAGTCGATGGCATGTAATGGAACATGGGACTTGATTTGTAGCTTTTCAAAATGAGATATAGGGTTGCGAAGCGTGAGAGCCGGATATTCCATAATGGGAAAAAAAATGGGAATAGTATAGTTAAAGCATATGAAAGACAAGACAGCAACTCTTCTCGTTTTGAGGCAGCTAGGTAGGGTTGTTCTGCAGACACACTTACACCCTATGTTGGGCTTCGTGGTATCGCAGAATACCAAATGTGGTGGTGGTAGTAACAGCGTTTCCATTTGGCCCCTTTTTGAGCATCAGGACTCTTGGGCCCCCACTTTTTGAAAAGTTATCGAAATGGCACCTTTTTCAGTTTAAGTACGACTTTATTCTTAATTGAACGAAAAAGAAGCAAACATATGAAGAGAAGTGTGACAGACGGTGACACAAATAAAGTTACGAAAGCATTTTAGGCTTGTGGATGCCAGTTCCCAAAACTGTCAAGAAAATAGGAGCGTTCTTCTTCTCTGTCGAGAGATGGTGAAGTTAGTGCCCTGTTTGTTGAATTAGTCGGCCTTAGAAAATTCTTGAAATAAACAGATGTCGAACAATTCTTCCATCTCTGTGAGAGATAAGCGGCAGTCAGTTCTACGAATCTTGAGGTGATTTTTTTTTTTTTTTTTGATTCCCCGGACTCGGTAGAAGAATCAAAATTCATTTGCACCGCCACCAGAAAAACGCCACAAAACTCTGACATAACATACCTTTTGGTCTTACTCGTAGATTTCATTTTACAAACTTATCAACTTTTATTTCAAAATAAATAATTATTTCCAAAATCACGCAGAAGACAACCACTAGACAAAGGACAAAAATCTCTTCTGTACCTCCTTCAACTGCCAAGACTTGTGCTTGTGCTTGTTCGCATCCGTCATCCTCTCTTCGTGTCCGTGCATCTGGAAAGCGTCCTCAATTACTTGCATCCTTTTAGAAAAATTACTCACAGTAGTAGAATGCATTCCAAATAAAGGATATACACAAACTTCTGCATTGTTCTCAGTTTGCGAAGTATGCAAAAGACAAATCTGGCAGTCATAAAGTTGACTGCAGTTGGGCTTCGTTTTGTCGAATATATATTTACAAAATAACTTGTGGAAAGTAAGTTACGGTTTCATTTGGGTTTCCTTCTCTTTTACAGGAGATTCCTTCGTGATCCTTCACACAAAACGAAAGGAGAAAAAAAAAAGTAATCCAAACACGAACCAATTACTTTTTGTATTCTTGTGCTATATTCCGTTTTACACCCTCATTCTGTTGTGTTCCACCCTTCTTAAATAACCAAGTGCTGACCGCCTTCTTGGAAAGAAACATCTCTCCCTGTGCAGCCGACTGTCAAACAAAACAAAAAAAAAAAAAAAGAAACATCCTTGGGCATAATTAAGAAAGAGAAAAGTAATTGATGGAGTGCTGCTATTATGGTAATAGCGGTGCGAAAACGACTTGTCCCGAATGTAAATGAATCTTGTCCGCGCTAAAGGATGATTTATCAATATCTACCTAATTGTTTAAGCCTGCCGTAAACTCAGTTGAATGTCTCTTAAGAGCTGTACGTTTTGGGGACCATAGAAGCTGTATTTATAGTCGTACTTGGAATTGTCTTGGACCTTCATTTTAATTAGCTGTTGACACTTTTACTTGTAGGGAAATGCTAAAAATTATTTGTTACATTGTCCTTAGATTTATGGTGTAAGGTGGATACTCAAAATAATTGTATTCACCATTGATTACAGGGGAAATTCATCAGCAGCGTTGCGTGATTTTGAACAAACATTTTACAAATTTCATCAAAACATCAACTTTTCACAATGGTAAAAAATGCTCATGTAAATTGTCTTCTATGAAAACTTTCCAGTAACTACAAAAAATTGTCATAGTATAAGGTTAACAATCTGCGATTTTAATACTAATGGTTTATTTAATATAATTTTTTGTCCGTGTACAGTCCACGACGGATATAGGTAACACTTAGGCCATAGTTACATCAATACGTAAAACGAAACCATAAAAATTGCCTTTTGCTTTTTTAGACCACTTAGGCTCCTAATGGTTGAACTCAATCTGGGTCTTAAAATGTTGCTTATGAATTATAAAGTTAGTTTATCAAAAATAATAATCTTTAAATTTTCTAGAAAAATAATTTATTAATTTTTCCGTACGAAAAACTTTTTCCGATCTAATTCTCAGTCAGTTCCACAACAAAAAACCAGATCGTTCCACTGAAATATTGCATTTCGCTACTGTTCCATCTGTCAGGATTTGTTTTCTGATGGAATCCCATCAGTGGTGGTTGATTTCTTGTAATTGTTTTCGTAGGAAAACATTTTTCTGACAGAATTTTCGCTATGAACGCCTAGACGAAAAAAAAAAATCGTTTCCATACTGTTCCAACTTTTTCTGTTGCATTTTACGTATGGCTATAACTATGGCCTTATAAGAACACTTCGCTGTTAAGAAACGCATGTGGAAACACTAGAGTTTTTTTTTCGTGTAGAAGTCTCTAAGGTTTCTTATATCCGTCGTGGACTGTATAATACAAATTTTACTCTAAAAAATTGGAATTGTTCGCAAAAAAGTATCAAGGGATTTTTAAGGGAATTTAAATGCTTTGAAACGGGGAAAAAAGACTACGCATCGTGGGATAAATGAAGAGAGAGTTTTACAAACACAGGTTGTGACCAGCCTGGCCTCTGCAGAATGCCGAAAAGTCGCAAGGAAAAGGTCCAATGAGAAAAAAGTTTCATTTCTGAAGCTATTCTGCACATTTAGTATTTTTTGAACGATATTACACAAGCATTGACTCGCTAAACACTATAAAAGTGTTGTGATAGGCAACTGCCTTACATTTTAAGGGTTTTCATTTGGAAATAGCAGTATTTTTTGCAAATTGATGAAGCGTCTCTTTCAACTAAAAAATGACCCAAATAGGAAAAATTACAACTTTAGTCGCACAACGGTCACACTGGCTGTGACCCCTTAGAAAGCGATTGACACACAGCTATAGCCTCTTAGAATACGCCAAAGCTCAGTACGTTACTGGATATTTAATCATGAAAAATGTTCAAGCTATTTGGAGTCACCACACACCCTTAGCCCATACGCAAAACGATACAATTAGCTAATGCAGACGAAGCCTCAAACCGTCACCGCAACAGAAACCACAGAAACTTTTCAAGTATAGTTAAATACCATTAGGGCGGAACTACACTGAGATATGCACATAAAACGCCTGCTCCGCAAGTGCGTTTCACTTGATTTACGACTGCCGAGAGCAGTTCCTTTGAGTTAGGCGACCACTTTATTTATTGGTCTTCCATAAAGGCTCACTGACTTGCCATCCCCATATATGATATATGTCATTCTCTACAACTAAGAGAGCAAAATCGGGTGGAAAAAGTGCAAAAGTCTATAAAGTTGGATCCACCTTTGAAACGTCATCGGGAAAGTGTGTGTGATGCATTAAAATAAACCGTCAGGACACTCCCAGCAAATTTTCTAAATTATTAATTAGCTTTTCAGCTATATTTGGCTTTGTTGAAAATTCAACTCATAAATAACGTGTACATCCTCTTCGTTTGAATTTCAGGAAAGATTTCCCAATCAGCCTGAATGTAGGCACCGCGCTATTTCGAATACTTTTGCGGATGTTGGATTTCGGCGCGGTCGGAACAATGTTAGTAAATCATTACCATCACCACCTGCACACCCCCAGGCAGCCTACCCATAATAACAACATTTCCTTTGCCTGGTTGTTAAAATGGGTGATATAGGTATCCTTGGCAAGGAAGACTCTTACTCACGCCAGCCCCTGTGCTAGCGTCCGACCGAGCTATGCAAATAACTCATTTCATTTTGTTGGTGGAGGGGAGGGAAACTCTGCAGCTCGGAAATGAAGGCACTAATGGGTTTTCAACCGAGGGACATTTGATATTGCAACTGAACAACAGAAAAGAGGTTTTGCTTGTTTTAACCTCTGCATACAAGAGTAGGACCGATGATGAGGCAAACATCCAACAGGCTAAACTGTAATGTTGATATTGAAACTGCTGGCCATTTGCAGTCAAGTTCATTTCTCCTTATGGCATATATTGAATGGAGTTTCAGAAGGAACATTGAATAGGAGACATCCGGCGAGAATGACGTTCGATCAATTTGGTCTGGGGAAATTCTCGTAAAAGTATGCTTGACACTGTAATTGAATGGAAATGGAATTGAAAATGAAAATGAAAATGGAAATGTTTTCTAGGTGCCTTCCCTTGGAACTGAAAGATGCTGAGCCTGAGTTTGCTGTCGTCGTAAATTTTAAAGAGGACTTATACACATGTTGCTTTAGTGGCTAGTCAGCGATGAGTGTCCGGTTCGACCCCCGGAAGAACATAGTTTACATCGTAAGGTTTCTTCAACTGTGGCAACTCTTCCGAACTTCTGATACACATCCGGACCATTTGTTTTTTAAGACTAAGGCAAGTCCTAGACCTTTAAAGATTTCAGTTCCCCCTACGGTTTTGGGACTCTGTTCGACTTATTTGACCTCTTTGTGGAAGGTGTGTCCCTCCGCTTCAGCTGTATGTTTCAGGGTCTTTTGCTAGGAAAAAAAAAACGTTCCACAAACTGACCTTGTCAACCATCTCTTTGCAATCGCCTTTTCTTTTGTCAACTGAGTAACGCGGCCTTGACAAAAAATACTACGAAGAGTCTATTTGAACCAGTCGTGGTTGATGAACTTTGGAGAAGGCAAGTAAAGGCTGCAGAGCGAAATCGGAACCTGCAGAGTAGATAAAGAAATGAAGAAAACGTTCGTAAGGTTTGCGTACTCAATATACTCATTCGAACTGTGTTTCAGTAATTTTTATAATAATTAGAACCATCTCTCAAAAACATGACTTTAAGCCCTTAATCTTAGTCAGGTGAGATTTAGGAAAGAAATGTTCACCCAGAAGCCATTATTGATGCATATTGTCTTCTTAAACCTTGTAGGGTATATTTGACAGATCGTTTGAGCCTTTAAGCTATCAAGAAACCGAGCTCCCATAGAAGAGAAGTTGCCTTCTTGGCTGGGCACGAAGGAATCTCCACAAATTCTGTTTCCTGTTCATTCCTTCAGCTTCTGTAAAAGAATAGAAGTGGTATGTCTCGCCCAACACAACCCAACAGCACTCTCTGAAATGATTTCTTGTTCTTATTGTCGAAAGGCACTGACCTACATATTTAGACTTTACAATCCCTTTAGGTGCTGCCCGACTGGCCACGGAAATAGTAGCTTCGATTGCTGGTAGTTCAATACAGTTAAATAATCGATCGGTCTTCCAAAACAATATTTGACAGTGAAAGTTATATGCACTAATATCTTTGGATTATTTTTGTTTGCAAAACAAGTCTTTCCAAAAAAATGTGTTGCCAGTTTCATTGCGAAAAAAGTTATATTTTTTTATAACTTACGTTTCCTTAAATATTTCTCCGGATTTAAGCAACGAACTCATTTGTCAATTTTATAAACGACAATTTCATCAAAGTTTAGTAAGGTCTGTGCTAGAATTTAACAAGATTTTTTTTTTAATGCAACATGTGTTGTATTTATTTGGCGCACACTTTTGCATTCGGAGTCGTACAAAAACATGTTAAGAAAATAATAGCAAAGAGTTTGGGTTTTTTTTTGGGAAAAGCAGCCAAATCTGGGGATTTTTCCGATTTATCTGGGGGAAAATATTTTGACCATCTGGCAACACTGGCTAAGCCGACTTGTTAGAGTGAGATGGTTATTTTTCTTCGGCATTTTTAGTCGGCAATGATTTTGGAAACCTCAGGTAGTGTTTTTTTCTAAGGTCCCCTTTTGAAACATGCATGCAGGCTATAAAACCTAACCTCAAAACTGTTCCGTACCGTATTAACTACAATTAGTAGTCTTTAGAAAGAAAAATGTCAGCTCCTCAATCGAAAAGCTGTTCTTTTACAAACCGCGGCCGACATATTACCTATTTAAATTATCATTTTCTTGTCTTTTAGTTACCCACCCCTCTCCACAATACACATTCCATTGTCTCTTCACATTTGTGCTGCAATAAAAAAGGGAAAAACATTTAAAAATCAAGAAAGTCGACAGAGAAATACAAGAGAAGCAAAATCGTATAATAGCCATCCATTTAGAAACAGGTCGCCGTATACATATTTCCATCGTGCATACATGCGTCTATACGGAAACTGAGGTGGCTGCAATAACGACACTTGAAATTGTCAGGTTATAAAATTCTGACATTTAAGGATACACAAGTGCTGACTGACGATCGGAGTAAAGTGGCGGCTTGTAATAATAATTGAAGGAAACTGGTTGCGTTGAAGAACGAAAGAAGTTAATGGGGGGGACTCGTTAGAATTGCAACACACTCTAAAAGTGAGAATGCAAGGACTTCTCTTTGCCTGAAAGTATATCGCCTGGAATCGTATTAAATTCGCCACAATGTTATGAAATGTGAATTCGTAGCAAAGCGAATCTAAAACAAAGGGAAAGGCATTTGTGCGGATGGCAATATTTATAGGTACCCCCGGTTATTTGTTTTCCATTGTTTGCGTGAAAACATGAAAAACTGTTTCGCAAATTGGATTTACAACACCATCACCCTCGTTGTGTTGAAGAGCGGGTGAAGAATTTAATATGTGCGCATATACATCATCCGTAATCTCATGTGATTGCCATCGAGGTCCTGCTGGCCTGTCACTCACCGTATAAGAACTTCCGGTGTTTTTATTATTCACCTTACGCACTTTCGTTCCCACATGTGTGGGTGTGTGTGTGTGTGAGTAATTGGAACTCTCGTCCCAATATAATTGCCGTTACAAACTTATTGAAGCTCAAGGGAATCCTTGCCTTTGTGTATACATCAATGTGGATTAAGAGGGTCTCTCATCCCCTAGTTCACATCAGTGTTCTCGTCGCTGCCATTAGGGTAGCGTGCACAGTGCACACACAATGAAATGTCATTAATTTTCAAAAAGCCAAATCTCCCTCGTGTAAAAGCCAAGAGAATGCAATTACCCTACAATTCAATCAAATCTCTCGAATTGTTATTTGTTATTGGAAGGATGATGATAATGAAGTGACCCCTGTAAATGTTTTATATATTGAATTATTATCCTCCGAGTGTGTTCTAGGACGAGACCTAGAAGGCCTATCGTTTCGTAAATCTGTTTATGGTGCAGAAAAACTTGTACTGATGGTTGCTAGGATGCAATAACTGAATGGTTAATATTGTTGTGGCCAATAGAACTCATAAAAATGGAATTATTTGAATTGTTCTATGAAAATGAAAAGGATGCTTGGACAGTGGACTCTCGGCAATATAATATATTTCATATTATGAAATTTAATGTTTTACCTCAGAAAAGAGCGTTGCCATTTCTGTAGGGGAATATACCGGTTGCACGTGCTTATAAGAAGAAAACAAGTGAAATGGAAAGGGGTGCGATGAGAGCAATAAAGAGTGCTGCCACTTATATCGTTTGCGAACAGTTTTGTACCGAGCCGAGTACCTACATAAAGTAGATAGAATAAACAATAACGCAAACTTGTGCGGGGTTGCCTTGCCGATTGTGCCACAAATTTGATAGACCTTCTTAAACTCTTAAATAAATAAAACAAAATGAAGATAGGAGTGCGACTCAATGGAGCTCGATAAATATATCGATAAAACGAGGTTGCTCACCCTAGATAACAAGTGTTTTTTGTTTTTTTAAGTTGAATTTACAAGAATCTTATATAAAGACCATAGGAAAACACATCTGCTGTATTCTGTCTCTTCTCTCCGCCATAAAACAAAGCGAATAAGGTGAAAAGAAATGTCAACACATTACAGGTTGAGTTTGAGTATGTTCGATTTGAAAATTATGAGCATACAGACTCATCCAGCCGAAATTCTCAGAAACTTTATAAACCTTGCCTATTTTTATTTGAAAATGTTTTAACTTATCCTCTGTTAGCTGAAAGTAGCTAATATTTAAAAGGGCTCAGAATTTGATAAGTTAAATACGGACGCAGAAAATAAAATCCTCCGAAAATATACGCTTTTCCTATTTTTTTCGTTAATTTGTTTAGGTAGAGAGTGAAAGTGGACTACGGCCCAATGTATTCTCTACAGACTCGTGAAAAATGCATCAAATTACAACCAGTACTTTTTAAGATTTTTCCACTTAAAGACGTCAGAGTACAGTCAAAATGGACACAAGTCAAACAGAACTACATTTGACTTATACTAGAGTTCCCCCGGTGGTAGACATTTTACCAATTTAGTGACTTGGCTTAAACACAAACTATTGGAAAACAAACTAAAGACAGCACTGCATATGAACAATATTCCCAATAAAAAAAAACAAGCGAATACGTTCTCTTTCAAGAAGTGAAAGTGGTTCTTAATTATTTTGCCTTCGCCTATTTATAAGATAATTGGTAAGGAATTATTAGAGCTTGTCAAGTTAAGGGCAGAAAAGTAGCGTAGAAAATACATTTTTTTTTCAAAATCCGAAAGTACGACATCGTTGACACGGTGAATAGCTGTCTTTAAAATACACTGACGGTGATTAAAATACCAGTATTGTGTTTCTGACATAAATGTCATGGACTTGTGGATTTCATATTCACTAAGAAAAAAACCATTGTTGGTAAACAATTTTCGTTGGTTTGGAGCCCAAATATCAACATTGTTGATTTAAGAATGAAATTGTTGGATATGATGAATAAGAAAATAGTTATGGGGAGTGTATTACTCTCACGCTGAATACATGATTCGTGAAGCACAAAACAAGTTCTTGTTATCAAAAATATTAGTTAAAGCAAGAGGCCAAATGTTAGGTTCAAATTTTTTTTTAAATCTCAAAATTTTTCGTTTTACAATCAATTTTTTGTTGAGTATACGTGGTGTGCGACGTACCTAAGAATTGAGTAAGGCCCATTTTATTCACTCGAAGTTGAACACAACTCGGGGAGTTTTCCATATAAAAATCCCCAAGTTGTGTTCAACTTCGAGTGAATAAAATGGGCCTATGTGTTTGGCCAGTCAGCAATCAGTTTCCTTATGTTGAGAAATTTTGTTTTACAAAAAGCAAATTATTTCAATCAAAATTATCGACGAGAAATTCAACTAATGACAGAAGGAAATTGACGAAGCATTAATGCTCCAAATTTGGAGAAGTTTTGTACCCCGTTGGAGAGCTATTTTGTGGGCTTTCGTTTTTTTTTTTTGGTTCCATGTCAGCGAGCCTTACGTATACCTGAATCAGATTCCACTTGGACCATAGTACAAGCAAAGATGCAATTTTTAATTGCGGCCCAAGAACATTGAAGAAGATGCTGTCAATAGAATAAGGCCCATTTTATTCACTCGAAGTTGAACACAACTTGGGTAGTTTTCCATATAAAAATCCGCAAGTTCTGCTTAACTTCAAGTGAATAAAATGGGCCTAAGACTTTCGATTTTAAATACTGTACACCTAAAAGAGTCAAAATGGGGCAACTATAAACAAAAACAGTCACGAAAACGAATTAATGTAAGAAGCCTGCTACCTACTAAAGGGAGCACAGCGGAAATCTATAGAATTATTTTCAAAGGGGTTTATCCCACCACGGGAATTAACCTACTCTTGACAATTTTTATATTATTTTTTGTATTATTTGAAACCAATAAAAATTATTATTAAATAAAATAGTTTTGGTGTTGAAATACTAGTATGAATACCCCATCGATATTTAAATCACATCTAGAGAGGTATTTAAATATAATAAGATTGTGTTATATTTTAGTATTCCATGGGTTTATAAAAAGCAGTGTTAAATTTGAGTCAAAAATAATATAAATATTTAAATCTACAGTTTATTTAATACGAATACAAATTCATTAAAACTCTATATTTTTTCAATATAAATAGGAGTTTAATTTAAATACTTTTTTAATGCACCCCATCTCCATCTATATTAAAATCTAAATTCAAATTCAGAAATATCATGTAATTGCAGACATTATTTAAACTTAATAAATCTCATATTAGTTGTTTAATTTGAGTTTATGCAAAATATTAAATTTTAATATTTTCTCGGCTTTAACTTATAAAAACCTGAAAACATTAAATTTAACGGCAGGATTTTTAAACGTGTAGTAAACGCATTTCATCCGCTTGGTCAAAACGGTTGTCAAGAGCTGTAGACAAGGCTCCACGGCCGGAAGCATCACTGATTAGTGTAATGATCATGATCACCCATCGAAATAGTATTGATAAAAGGATGCAGCTTTGTCGTGCTACACTTTGGAGCTCAAATATCCCCGACAGCCATCGTGTATGCAAAAGACTATCCATACTTAAACCCCTCGCATAGGTTTCTTTGACAGCTAGTTTTGTTAGGCTTAGAGCACCCCAACTTGACACTGTCGAAAGTCTTCTTAAAATGCTAATTCTCGACCGAAATTCAGCACTTTGTTCAATTAAGAACCCATAGGGATTCACTACGCTCGCCAATAAGTATTATGTCTTCTAGACGAGGCTTTGTTTGTCGTATAAGAAGGTCATTAAAAACATAGATGGAGTAAGCTATTACAATTAGATTGCAGGGACGTGGCATCCTCCGAAAATCCTTTTCAGTAGTCGGAGTTGCTAATAAATTATACACACAACTACAACACCATGTCTGCATTCTGCACATTAAACCCAAAATGTGAACTTCGAACTTGACAACAAAGCATAATCCTTAAAACATTCGCCTTTCCCCAAACAAACATTAAAGCTGCGATACACCCATATGTGTGTACGCTGCCGGCATTTATGTACTCGTACACCGGGAAGGGGAGGTGTGGAGCTTTACTCTGCCGTTTGCAGCAGAATTATTTTTTTCAATTTCGTTAAATTAATTGAAGAGCTTTCGCCTTTGAACTCACAGAGCCATACAGGCATGTAGCAGAAGATCGAGAGACAGAAAGAGAGTACATGCTTTTGCACAGAATGTAGGTACTCCTTCTCGTATATTGTATACAAGGCCTGATCCTGCGCAATAATTCGCTCAACATGAAACTTTGCAACGGCGGGAATTTATTTATAAAGCGGATTTGTTATGATACAAAGAAAACCGAAGCGAAAACATACACAAACTCGTAGATTTACTCGCACGGGATATTCACGTGAGCCTGCCAATGTTATTGAACTTGACATGATTTTGCTCTCAGAAAGTGTTTTTTTTTTCTCCTGTTTTCGATTTGTTTCCTTTCACATTCCGTGAACTCTGACATTTAATTGGGAAAGCATACCGCGAGCAGGAAGTCGGAGGAGATTTTTATTTATTTATTCAATTTAATCTGTTGGGTGCTGTGCAGGCCCAGGATACCGTTGTTCAGACATGAAAAATCCAAATTGCTAAAGCTTCGGGTTCAAGGAAGTACACAAAACCCAACCACACGGATTTCTCTTTCGTAGGACACCGCGAGAGGAAAGTTATCGTCTCGTCTACAACGGCTTTACTTTCTCTATTGATTTTCGCTTGGAAATTCGTCTGCGGGACATTTGTAGTTTCGTACATGGCACACCAACTGTAGATATGTAATAAAAATAGGATTACGCTTGTTGTGGCCCTTTTTGTAGGGATTAAGGAAGTCAGCTGCTGCCAGGATGAGTTGGTAATGATGTGAGAGAGGAGGGCCACTTTGTCTCTACCCCCATGCATAGGCATTTGGTTGGGAAAACTCCTGGTCCTGGCACTCTGGCAGCCTGTGTGTTCATTTCATGTTCGCGTTCAGTGCGCTCCTATCCGTTTCAATCATCAAAATTTCGATGGATATCCATCAATGAGAAATGATCGATGTGCGTGTGTGTGGCTTTTCCTTTTAGGCCCAGCAGTATGGGACAAAAGAAACGAACCAGTGTTCGTTGGTCGCTCCTAGGCAAAAGGGCAGATGCTTGTTACTCACCGCTGGGAGTGTATTATTATTGTTATTATTCCCAGGGACGCAGTGTTGGTGTACACTCGAAGATCATTTGGGGATGACATGCCACAAACAGCTGCTTCGACAGTTTCTGTCGAAACTGACGATATCAAGTGGAATAATAAATACGACGAGACGGAGACGACCGTTGGCATTACAAAGAGCAAAAGGAATGCAATCCTGTTTGGGTGTCTTTCTTTTTTTAATTTTTTGGTTCCTTTGTTTGTTGAGCAACTGGAAACCACATCACATGTTTGAGTGAAGGTGCATCAGGATGCCCGTCATATAATTGTGATAAGCGATTTTCAATTATTGCAGGTAGCTAAGTGCGGATCGGCGGCGTACCTACAGCTGGCCTAGGGGCTTAGGTTTTCTATTTGGTGTTTGATAGATAGGCGAGGGTTTTTTCTGTGGAATTTTGGTTGTAAAGATCGACATCCTGCCTGGCATTTGATACATATTTCGTTCTTTAATACGGATACGCGGCTTCAGCTTTCTGATTATGATTTCGAAACTCGCACGAAAGTTGTCCCCAAGTTTAGGAAGAAGGTTGTTGCATTTGCTCGCAGGTTCTCATTGTTCGTTTCCAGGGCCCTGATCACGTAACTTTTCAAACGACTCTAGGTATATGTCTCGGAAACGTAGCAACAAGTGGCAAAACTACAAGTTTGAAAGCCTCATCCAGTTCATTCTACCCAAATGTAATGAACATATACGATAATAGAAAGAAAGAAAGGCGATCATCGTCGTACGTGATCTGCTGGTTAGGACTGGGGTCATAAAAATCATACAAGGACTTGTCTTTATTTAATTTTCTGGAAAAACGGGTCTACCAACATTTTAAAGGAGACTCGCTACTACAATTTGTATTTATTGAAGGCAAACAGTGGATAAAGCAGTCACGGGAGGGGAAGACCTAACTTTCTATATAGCTTGGTCTCACTCATATATCAATACAGGTGCAGGTTTCTCCTGCGAAACTCTGGGTCCAAGTGCAGCGTTTAGAATCATCATTGGTTTCCAACGAGACAAGCAAGTAAATAAATAGAAATAAAAAGCTTTTAGCTAACTGCAGCAAAACTGTGCAACGTTTAAGTAGCCCCAATAAAAAATGCTCCATCACGGTAACTGATACGGATTCCGTCCATTTTCTCCTTCAAAACTGCGACGGTTCTATTCACCCGAACAACAAATCAACCCCAGGTAATGAGCTCTGTAAAAGCCTAGCCATGGGCTTTTAACAAACGTTGAAAGGGTCAAATATATTTAGGCTCCCATATAACAAACTTCCAAGCGTTTTCATATTTCATGGTTGGCTTTAAAGCAGGTCACTTATACAGCAGAAATGTCTATCCGAATTTGGACAGAACTTCTTTGCCCGCTGCTGGGGGTTTACACTCCGAGTGGATTTTCTAATTCATCCCCCAAATTTTTTTGACTTCCTTAAGAACGATAAAAGTAAAAGTTGCGTGCGACCCAGTTGTGCACATTTTTTAATCAACCGACAAAACATCTTTGAAGCTTGGAAAAGCATTTTAAAGTTATCCTAGCAGAGTGTCGCCACCTTCCTCAGTATCTCACCACTGATTTCGTTTTTGTACTTCCTTTATTCTCTGTCTGAGGAACCAAACAAAATTTACCACCAAAAAAATGCACGTAACTCAGAGGAAAGAGGAGGAACTTATACAAACTTCACTTGATCCGATAAGTTGATTCATATTCTGATTCAGATGCAGATGAAGAGCATCTCTCACTCCAAACAGGTAGGTATGTAATTTGCATCATTTATGATTAAACAAAATCTTCCTTCCACGTCGCACAAAACTCACCCTATTTATGCATATACGAAACAAATGCACACAGCACACGGCACATAAATGAATACGAGCAAGTGTTAGTATAGAACTCTCGGTCTCACACGATTTTCGAGGCTAGAAGCCGTGGGAGACTGACATTTGTGTTCGGCTCGGATTTAGTATGTTACAGTACATCAGTTCCGAACACATCGGTGACGGCGCGACGACGGTGAGGCCCGAGACTTAATTCGCCTCTTGGAAAAGTGACGTGTTTACATTTCGTTTAAATGCCACCATCAGCATGTGGAAGATGGAACCCCTGGCGCATCTTGCACACATGCATAGGTCTGGGTTACATCCCGTGCATGTGCGGTGCGCGGTGAGTGGCGGTTATGCAATTAACTGTTTTACACAGTGTAATGTTTAATTAATGAGATGTTGTTCATTGACTTTTGCTTTGTTTGTTGGTCCCCTCGCATTCCCCCCGCCTTTCCCTGTGGCGATGTGGGATGTGGTGCATTGTTGCTGACGACAGGCAGAATGGGGAGGCATCCAACAAACGCGTGTTGAATTTTTTATTATACTCTCCAGCTATATAAATGAGAATTTAAATATTCTAACTTGAGCTGGGCATAGAATTAATGAATTTTATTACAGTTAATAATTTTATATTGCCGTAATTACCCGGAAGTAGGGGTATATCATTTGCCACCATAGCTAACACAGGAAACCACTAACTGGAGAAGATGCGTGACCTTTTGCTTGCAACGTGCGCGCGCAGGGTGTGCCTGAAAATATGAATTTTAATATTTCAAATAAATTGCGTGCCTTGTAATGAGATAACAGTTAGGACTTGGGAGGTTGTCTACCTTAAGAGCGAGGGAAAATCCGTACTAGGTGTGTTTTGTTCTCGAAGAAGCAACTTTTCAATTGGGACGGGTCGATGCTGCGAGCCTATGGCGGCCATTTTGTTTTTGTGGCGTCTGTTTAATCTTATGTTTGTTATTCAGTCACTTTCAAATGATGATACTTTAATATCGAAATGAGTGTTCAAAGTCAACTCTCCAACGTATGGTGGCCGAATTCGAAATAACCGGTTCGGTAAACAATTAGCCAGCGCTCGTATACGTCAAAGGTTTTTGAGGCTTCTTTGAATTACTTAAATTATTGTTCATTATTGTTCTTATTTTTAAAGTATACGTAAACATCGATTAACTTGTCAAAAAACGGGGATTAATTGATTTATTCCCTAAACATTACAAAAAATTTAAAGAGATATTTAATGGTGGACTATTACTTTATGATCTAACTAGCGAACCCACTGTAGCGCCATCTACCGAGCTGATTTGTGAAGCTAAACCATCCAGGGCGCCACCCAAACGCATACAAAAAAAATTCATTCAAATCGGTCCAGCCGTTTAGGAGGAGTTCAGTGATATACACACGTACAGTAGAATTATATATATTAAGATAAAACAGGTAGAAATGTTAATTTTCCTCTGTTACCCCACATGGGGAAGCTTAAATTTCACAGGTAAAACAATCCTTGTACATGTGGAGGTATCTAAAACATGACAACGGATAGATGGTGTTAGTTTTCAAAAGGCTTTAGTGAAGAGCCGAGCATTCTAGTTAAATATCAATATGAATATGAATCTGTTAAATATATACATATTTTCTGTTCTATTTGATTTTATTTTCATATATTTTATCGTCCGTTGACTCTTTTCTTCCACTGTTATAAAGTAGGTATATCACTCAAGTAGTTTAAAGGATATACCCTGTACTCAATTAAATAGCCGCAGACCTTTTTTTTACGATATTCGTAAAATTTGACCTATTTTTAAAGTTGTTCTTTAATTCCTTTCTCTGTTAATTCCTTTTTCAAAGTAAACCTTACTTCGACCTAAGATTTAGAAACACCCTGTAAAGCAATTTTCTTAAAAATCTACATTTTTATAAGCTTGGAAATTTCCTAAGAAGAGAACAAATCTTCATGAGTTCAAAAGTTATGATTTTAACAAAACAAAAAAAAAAGAGGAATTTTGGACCACCGTGCGTCGGCGGCGTCATTGTACTTTCTAAAATAACGTTGCCATCAACGGCGATTGCTGCAGAACGATACTAATTTGCGACATACGCAAGTAGACGACATGTGGGTCCTAAGTTGTTTGTGGCTGAAGGTCATCTAAAAAGAAACAGCTCAGCTGGCATCACTCCGTCAGGCTGTGCAACCGACTATGAGCTGCAATCTGGACTATCTACCCCAAACGCAGTCGATTTTTGACACTTATAAAACAATAACAATTACCGCCCGTAGCTTGTCCAAAAAATGTCAAACCCGAAAGCAGCAAAGACATGGTCCTTGTTAGTAACAAAGTTGACTTCAAGAGCCAATCATAAGATGAACTACAAAAGACGACCAATTCGTGGTGACATGAGGAGTTCAACGTCGTAGCTGAAACTCGACCGTTATGCTCCTTTTGAAATTCGATTCATTGATGAAATCCCGATCCAATAAGGTCGCCCGCATCACTCAAGGGATCGTATATAGGGTTGCTGGCATCATTTCTGGGATGCTTCCCCGGTGATAACTATATACAAGGACCTTCTATAGCTTTTGTAGTTGGACGTATATACAAGCTTGCAAAGTCTCGATGTTAACACAATCCGGACCGCCCACGGACCACGAATTAATAGTATAATCCTGGGATATTTCAACACACATCACTCGCTTGTATAGTGTATATATATCATTATAAGGGACGCGGTATTTCCGAAGTTCCCTCCCACACTCCCTTTCTAATTCCAGTTGGTAAAAAAAAACCCAACATTATGTTAATAATAGGGCAATCAATAAGTGAAGCAGAAAATGTTCTTTTCTAAAGAGCACAATGGACTGCTAACGTTACTGTTATATATAGGAGTACGAGCATGGACTCTCCATTACCAAACAAAGTCTGTGGTTGTCAGGCGGGGAGTGTGTGATTTTGTTGCTAGTGAGTGCAGGAAGTAAGGCTGTAAATCTACACATATGGTTGGCATAAGGAGTAAGGATATAGATTATTGTGTTGATGGATAATTTGCAATTTTTTGTGCAGTACCCGCTAGGCGATAGGGTACCAGATGGGAGAATTTTCGACACGCTCAGTAATTTTGGGTTGTGCATGGAAACGAAATTACTATTATTGCCATGTTCGTTTGTTCAGAATGAAGTTGATGGACGAAAAGGACACAGTGATTCTATTGAGGACAATGTTAAACTTTCTTAGTTGCGTTCGACTTTTGTAGGTAAAGCCGTAGTCGGACGTAATCGTGTGCTAAATTTGACCGATTCAGATAGTCAAGTGATCTAATCTTTTCATCAGTGTAGGAGGGTCAAACAATTGTCTGCGCCCGTCAAGTGTTCCCCCGACCTTTTTGACAGAGCCCTTTAGTATTTTGGTAACTGTAGAGTTTATAGTTAGACATGGTATTTGCTTGTTCACAGTCCAATGAGTTTATTCTCATTTATTCGAGCATATGTCAAACATATCATTATTCTATTCGACATATTGATCATATCCATTTTTATAATTATATATACAGTACAGATTTTGTCGATTCCACAGTAACATTCTTCGGATTTAAACTTTTCAAAGATTATAAACTTCACTCTACGTTTAAATGTCAAAGATTTTAATTCTTGTACTTTTGTGCATCAGCTAAGTTACTTTTTTAAGAGTTTACTGCTTTGCATCATATTTGACATCTATTACATTTTTCAAAGTTTATTGTTTGGCATCATTGTTTATATTCAAAATTAAATGTCAAAATTCCTTTAATGTCAACATGAATTGTCACAAAAAAAAGGCGATTATTGTAACAAGAGGTGCGTTTTTCTTTTCTTTAATCTAAAACTCAAAAATACTTATGTATTTATACTCTCTTTGTCAACTGATGGAGTAATAAAGTCAAGCTTCAACAACAAAAGTACTAGAACTTTCATTTATGTCGTGTATGTATTAACTTGCCTGCCAATCAAACGAAAAGGGCAAATGGAATGTAATGGAACTCAATTAAACGCCTCGAATGCGTCAACTGATGCAACAGCTACGCCCGCAAATTTATATATGAAAGTTTCTTAATGTTTTAAACACTGATTATGATAAGAGAATTGTTCCAATGGCTCTAAAATCATCTCCAGTGAGTGCGAAGGTACAGAAACGCTCTACACTTTCAAACTGATTAAAACAACGCATCTGGCATCCAAAACATTGCCTCTGAAACAATCTTACTTTTCCATTTGGTAACGCACCAAGTCTCACCCGTTGACCTAATATAAGTCTCTTCTTCCAATAAAAGTGCAGAAAGCTTACAGCTTACAAGCTTAAAGAAGACTTGACAGTTCGAAATTATATTTAAAAGAAACCGAAAAAGCTTGAGTTAAGGAAGAGAGAAAATCAGAAGAAGACTCAAAAAAAAGAAACAAAAAATCTATTACATTGCGGTTGTCAGCCTCTATTCAGTACCTATTTGCTGGCCTAGTGTTAGTGGCGGGGTATAGCAAAGTGCGAGGCTCACTCACTGACAGAGGAAAACTGAAAATGTTATTGAATGCAGAACTGACTTTCAGATTTCACTGCTCAGACAATCACTTAAAAGATTCTGAATATGAATTTATGGTGAAAAGTGTTTGCTGACAAGTTGTGTGTCACAAACTGTATTTCTTGTGTGGAACGGAACTATGGTCGCGTTCATAAATGTAAAAATGCTGCATTCCTGCAAATTTCGCGTTCATTATTGTAAAAGAACTGCATTATCATTGCAGGTAGTTTGGCAGTAGATACTTGCGCTGTCAAAAGTGAATGTTCTTATTTTACGCTGCATAAAAATGACAGGAGAGAAAAAAAATTGTTTGCAAATTATTTAACTATTTAATAATTTGTACTATTTCAAAATGAACAAGAGCAAAAAAGAAGTCTTCCTTATGTCATTTCACTTGGAATGAAATTGGAATTAATATTACCCATCCGAGTTGCCATTGACAAAATGGTTTTCATTTGTCATTTATGACTTTAGTTTGTGTATGCAATTATGAACTCATTTTTGTCACTAGCATGACGGCCGCATTCAGGCAGCTGTCATAAATGTATTCATGAATATTTGTTGTATGATGGGCAACATTACTTACAATTATGAACTCGCACTATGTAGGTTCTCGCAAGAACGTTTAAAATTTGTTCGTTTTCGCCAAAGTATGATCTGTTTTGGTCCTGACGTATAGCTCTGGACGGAGCAGAAAGATGAATAACAGACCAAAGAAACATTTCAATTTTTTTTAAATCAATTTGATTGATGAAAGTGTCAATCAGAATTTCATAAGCGACATATACCTTGATTTTGTTGTACAAGTCTTCGAGTTACACCAAAATACGCACATTTACTGCCGAGGTGGGTTCACTGACAGCGCAGCCAATTACGTTCCATTTGCGATCTGAAAAGCGTGAAATGTTTCGACTTCTCGATTACTGCGACTATGCCACACATCAACTTACATCTTGAATGCGGATAATTTCGGTAATGAATTATCCAGCTTAACAAATTGCAATGGCACAATCGTTCAGCTAAGCGGCTTTTTACGACTGCACGCGCATGGACGACCGTCCAAGAATAACGAATACGTGACGGGATTTAATTTACTTTTCCACCGAAAACAAACATTTACCATTCCGTGCGCAGGACTCGCTACAACGGTTCAGTAAGACTACTACTCTTCCTATCGATTTCTGACATGAAGCTACTTATTCTATGTCCTAAGGTTATTTAACCACATATGGCAGCCATTTGGAACGATGCAATGGTCGGCCCTCCATCTTGTCCGGCTAAATTTAGAATACTCGAGACAAATCTTCTATTGCGAAACAAAACAAATAACCCGCTGCAGCGCCAGAATCGAAACAAATTGAAAAATAGTTTCCAGGCTATAAACTGCCAACAGAATGCATTTCAAACACATTTGCTGTTGACTACTTCCAGATGGCTGTACTGTGAAGTCAGAGTCACCCCTTCTATGTAATTGAAAAATCTCACACACCATCCCTGAGATACAAACAAACATTTAAAGGATGTTGCCACGGCTGCCGCTCGACGTACGCATGTCGAAAAATTAGGGAGATATTAACATAACAATGGTACATGCAAAATAGCGGCGGCAAGTTAAGTATACTCGCACACACACATGTGCCGCATATACGAGTGCAAGACACAATCTCTCCTCTTTCGCGCAGCAAGAGATTATCACCAGGAAAATTGAAGCGTGCCGGAGCCGGTGAGGATTGTTTTTTTGTCCCCGGTTTTTGTTTTTTTACTCATCTACAAAGATAACATTTGCAAATTAAAAAAAAAAAACCATGTGCGGCAGACTTCAAACACTCTCTGTCAAAAGAGGAAATTAAACCCCGCACAGGGGGAAGACATATATCGCAGCAGCCACAAAATTAAAAACGAAAAAGAGTTAACTGAGCGATTTGCATTCAACTTCGGCGAGAGAACTCAGTTGAACTTCAATTAAATTTGACGAAATGAGGAATTCGCTACGAAATTGAGTCCCCCGAGCGAGAACGAATTAAACCAAACCTAAAGCGTGTACGGAAGAGTTGAGAAAAAAAACTGAAACAGAAACGCGATCGTTATCGTGTCGTGTCGTTGTCATGTGTGAAATTTACGAATTTTCACTCTGATTTGGCAATTGAAAGTGCCGACAGATACTGTTTATGTCGTTTACACGGAATTTTGCCAACAATTCAATTAGGTCTTGATAGAGTGAACCAGGATTATGGTTAATGCAAATGCGAAACAAGCGCGAATTTCGCAAGCTAATTGAATTAATGAGCGGTTTTTTTGCTGTTAGCAAGAAGCATGCGTGTTTGGATTGGAACTCAAATTTAATGATACTGGAGTCAGTAAATTGTGCGAACTAGAAAAATTAGATTGTCTTTGAATTTGGCGAAAATTCCTGGTAAATTCCAAGTAAGCCCCATGTTCTGTAAATATCACATCGATATATTGTCACTAAAACGATTTTATTAAAAAAAAAAAGTGTTCCCAGGTTTTCATTGAAAACTCTTGCCGAACGGTTGTCATTTTGTTGAAAATTAAAGTTCCAAAAACGCTTTGAACAACATGGACCACTAAATTTATATTTAAGCTGTATCCCCGTAACATACCTACATGGAAATATGTTCACTTGATTATGTCGCTTTTAACAAACCAGAAAGCAGTACCAACAATTTCGGTCGAAAACTTTCATCATATTTTCACCAACTTTTTTTTTTACATGTTCTCGTACTTTGATAAAGTCTTCTGACATTATAATTTAAATATGATTTCTGGCATATGACCGCCACGGCTGGCTCGGACGTAGTCCTATCTGAAGGTCCAAATTTCGATGACTTTTTCCAACAGAAAATAGTCAAGCGGCGTTAAATCGCACGGTGTTACGGCAGTTTTGTTTATTGACGTATCCATTAAATAAAAAGTGAGCTTCATCGCTTATGAAAATTGCGTACGTGCTTCGAACAGAACCATGATTTTCAAAATAAATTTGGATAATTTGGAAGCGTTATTCAGGCGTCAGCCTATTCATGTTGAAATAGCAAAGTAAACTAAACACAAATGACTTGACAGCTGACAAAATGATGGCCGCCAGTTAAAATAGTGTTACCAAGGCGCAGTGGCTTAGTGCTTAGTGTGTTGGACTACTAAGCGAGGGGTTCAGGTTCGAATCCCGCAAAAACCCAATTTCCAACTCAGGGTTTTTTTCACTGCGCCACCTCTCGCGAACGTCTGACAAACATCCGAGAGTATAACTGTCATGCAAGAGCTTCTCAATTAGCCGTTTGGAATCGGCATAAAATTGTAGATCCCTTCCATTCGTTCCAAAAATGAAAACTCACACAAAACGAATGGTTGCGAGAAAATAGGCCTAGGGTCCCTACGGACCTGTTGCGCCAAAAATTATTATTATTATTAATTTGCCTCTAGAAAAAACAAATCCTTTATTTAGAGTTAGCGAAATTTACAATTATATAGCAATTTTCCCACGAGTTGAAGTTTGTTGCGTCGGACTGTCACACCTTATTCACAGTCCCATAATACAGTCGCCATCCACAGACCAAAAAATGACAAATTCGTTCAAACATAACCTTTAAAAATTAAACTGAATCGCCGGTATCTGCGACTAAATCGCAATTCGATCTCATATATGAATGTGTCTTTAGGCATTGTCAAATGGCGGTCTGACAATTATCTGACAATGACTTTTCTGCTAATATTGGTAGACAAAGTTGTAAGTTCACAGGTTGTCAGACATTTGGGATAAATTTTTCACTGACGGATCTGACAACATTGGTTCTTCTGAACATAGCTTTAGATTTTATTCATGACATTCATTTGAGGAAGCCACTTGATGATCGGAGGAAAAACGTTGTTGAAGTGACAGTTGGTGCGGCGGTTGGTGACAAGTGAATTACAAAGGGTGTATCCGTTTACCTTACAAGAAGTGATTTGTGTTCTTTCGGGGATCGATACTGAGACTTCTCGCTCAGTAGTCACTACGCGAGGGTTAAAAACACAATTTTCCGTTCGCAATTTAAGGCCTTTTCACCTTTCTTTTTAAAGGTGACTAGGACTACAGTCCGTTTTGAGGTGACTACAGTTGTAGCCTATAGTTGGCCACTCTAGGATCAATAAAGTCCGCTTCCACATGTGGCGCACCACGTAAGGCGAGGTCTTCTTCGCTCGATATGTCTTAAACCTCTTAAACGGCTGAATGCGCCCTTTTTTGGCCAGGTCGCCGTCCTTATAGCCTAATAGACCGCTCAACATTTGTCATTGAATCTATGCTCCAGAGCCCTCGACGCGAATGGGACCGAAAATCAATGGTAACACAAAATTTATAAAAATGATCCATCCGCTTTAGAAATAGTTCAAACTTCAACACAATTAAGCTGGTATAGGATCAAGGTCTTTCAAGGGATGTCATAGATAATATGCCTTCCCATCCCAAAGACCGACCGAGCCACTTACAGAGGTTATTCTTGTTGGAACTTCTGTCTAGATGTCGCTTTTGGAATGCGTAGCGGAGTCGAGGTAGACAAAGTCCCTTACTAGGTACCTCCAAGTCATAGCTGTCGATTGCGACCTTCTGTCCGATTAGTCGGTGGTGTCCCTTTTTGTTGACATCATTTACTTAGTTTGAATTGGTCTCTATAAATGCTGTCATATGCTGTCATATAACATCTCTGTGTCAAACAGACATTTTATAAATGTTGCCAAGGCTGCCGCTTAAAATGGATAAGCAGAAAGTGGATATCGACCTATTTTTTCCCGGTTTTTCCGTGCCTATTATGAATATTTGGTGGGGATTCAAATTAAGACAGTACCTCTCTAGCTAAAGAAGCTTTGTTTTTTTAGGTTCTTGCCCGACAATAGCTCCGTTGAAGGTAGGCATTGACACAGCTCCTGCAAATGACTATTTGACCACGATTTTTGCGTAGGTATTAATCAACATTTATGTGCGCACAGGTCAGACGGCAGAAAGCATACTCCACGTAACAGCTACGGTTGACAGCTTTTGTGCAGCGTTCATTAACAAGAGGCCTAAAACTGCCAACCTTCCATCTGAATCTTTCCCAGCCTCAAAGCAGTGTGTTTTGAGATCCCAATCGGCGTTTACTCGCTGACTAATTTTTCAAAACCCCTTCCCCCAATACAGTCGACAAAAAGAAACCAACAACTCATTCGTTTCTCTGCGCCTCTCAATCAAACACACGTCCGCACCCGACCCTACCTACCTACTTGATATATTTCAACAAATATTTACTCAAAACTTTACTTGAGATAATTTAATTAGCTTAGCGTTGTGTGTGGTCACATCTAACCGAGTTTCCCTAGTCGAACAAACACAAAAGTACTCAAACTGCATATATCGCGAACAAACACAGATTATAAATGTGTGTGTGCCCAACTTCGATAAGTGCAATAAATTGTCAAGGAAGCCGAGGCGTACCCATTTATACAAATGCCTTCGTCGCTCTAACAGTTTTTCCCAACTCCATTGCGAAGTGTGTCATTGGTTGGATATCCTTTTCCTTTTAAAATGTTCAACACCGTCGGACCAACGCCTCTCTAATCCAAAGAAAAACAGTCGCAAAAGGAAAAATACATATGCATAGAAAAGGAAAAAAAAAAAAAAAACCAACTCACAGCAACAACAACAACAACACGCTTCTGTGGCACGTGCAGCTCGTGGTCATTAATCCGAGATATGCACTGCACTTGGGAATCTCTTAAAATTTTGCATGATTTTCTTCCCTTCGCCATCAGCGGCAGTACGAATACGAAACACGGACAGTGGACTGGCAGCAGCCGCTTACACATTTATGTCCGTTTGATACCTCCACACGAGCTCAGAATTAATGCGGCAATCGATGCTCGCCGAAGACCCCTTTTGCTGGCTCTGCAGCAACCACCCATTGTCGTCATCTTCATCATCCGCCATCGGCCGTGTGCACAAATAAGCAACCTTTCGACAGGAAAATAAATGCAGGGGCCGAGGGGCGACATACGGAGATCAGGTTTTTAGTGAGTTACACAATCAACCCTGAACAGGGCGGCTTTTGCTCATGCTTAACCGTATCACCTAGGGCTGGGGTGCTGCGCTGCTGCTGCATGCCAGTGCAACACACATGGTACACATCTCCGCGCACACATGTGTCGGCCGATTGAAGAAAGTCCTTGGGGTTGCCTGAGTGAGGCTGAGAGTTTCAAATTAAAATTAATATGAAATAAAATATAAAGGGATGTACAGTGGACAATGGACAACCCCTATCGATATATTTTTTTTTTGTTCCCATTTGTCTTATGGGTAATAGCATTTAAAGAATTTCTGTGTTTGTCACACACTTACACGAGGTGCGTCGTGTGCTTGACCATTGTTCGGGTTATTCAGGTTATAATGGTCAGTTTGCGTTTGGCTTTCGTAGGCAGGCAGCAGATGATGATGCCCTCAGTCCGATTGACTGAAGCGAGAGGAAATTCCGGTTTTGTGTGCATAAATTATAAATTATGCTAAAATTAGTTGAACATATTAATGCGAGGGGTGTTTAGTAACAGCTGGACGGGGTCTGTTTTTTTTTTTTTTTACATACAATCAGACGGGTGTATAAGTTGGCACATATTTTGTCAAGTTGTGCTCTGATGGAGTTGGATTGTGATTGAGGAGGGT
The DNA here is from genome assembly GCA_949126925.1 of Cheilosia vernalis. Lineage (NCBI taxonomy): Eukaryota > Metazoa > Arthropoda > Insecta > Diptera > Syrphidae > Cheilosia > Cheilosia vernalis. The sequence continues at coordinate 15,810,129 of OX421362.1, forward strand.
CCTCATCTTCGGTCTCAACCTGATGTAGCTTCCACGCAAATGATATTCAGCAGTAAGTATATAACACTCAAACAGCAGTTGAATTTTTTGAACTGATCATAACCTATAGAACTCCTGTTGGCAGTATAGAAAAAATGGTGTACTTAAGTCGCGTCTTCAGAGTGACTTGGAGCCTTTGGTTTTGAATCGGAGATTTGACCTTTTTTTATGGTAAAGGCAAGAGAACGAAGAAGCTGACCACTGGAACTTAGAAGTTAATGGGCCTTACCAATAAACATTTTTAGTTTCGACTCTAAATTTTGGCAGTTCACGGTGGCTATATTTTCCATACAAACAATTTCGCATTTGTGAGCTTGCGTAAATTTAATGTCGAGACTTTTCTTTTATTAGTCTCTCTTATTTAGAGGGCGAATTCAACCGCGCTTATTTGGTTTAGGTTAGGTTTATGGGTGGATACGTCAGAACGAGTCCTGCCACACCCCACTTAGGTCCATGTAGACCCATTGTGATGCCCTCCCTACCGCGCTTATTTAAGGACATACAGACTTGCTGATTAAAACGAGAATATAGACTTTGTTTCTTCCCACTAAAATTAAATAAATCCCTTGGAGGGTGTAGGTATAGTCGAATGCCTCTAGTTGAACTCAACTGTCTTGCACCCATTTTCACTCAGATTGTATTAGTAAAATCCACTGAAGAATGTCATACGTGGCTACTTGTGTTGCAACTTCTCTCCGTTAGATCGGAACGAATAAAACCGCAGATTATCGGCGAAATTATGCAGCCGTGTCGTATTTGAGTCGCAAAGAGACCTTATACCCTCAGGTCACTAAAATATGCACCGATCAAGCCTTTTCAAAAATGCATCAAACGAAAACCATCCGTGAAATGACATCCAAAACTAATACCCTTCGTCCACTTAGTGTTGAATTGAACTGAGTAGAAAAGTCTCGACCAATTAAGATTTTAGATGATTGAAGGACAATTGTCTCTTATTCGTCTTTTTTTAAATCAGTAATGCGCGTTGATCCCAATTTAATGTGGCTAGAGATGTTTGCCCAACACGTTGCTCAACAAGTTTACGGTGATGCGTGTTCAATCAATCCAATCCACATAGAAACGGGCAAGTAGTAAAAGCACTGTCAGACTTCTCTGCTAGATAAATTAAAGAACTTTGATTTAAAGTTAAAAACAAAGGTCCAACTGTTTGACCCAACTTCAAGTTGTGTTCTATATCGTCTTCCGTGTTGTAAGCGAGCGTTTTTTTTCCTAGTACATATATCACGCTTCAGGTAACGACTTCCTATACTCATGTACCCAAACATCAAAAAATGGTTTCTGAAATGCGAGGATGTGTTCTCGACATAGCGAGCGGCCGTCCAACCGCTAGACTGGTCCAACTCGAGCAGGATCTTACACGACGCAGACTTTGTGAAGATTAAATAGATACCAAGGCTCTGGACGAAGAGTCATCGATTTCAAAGCAGTAGAGATATAGAAATCCAGGTTAACTTTTGCACTGAATTGTCATCTATAAGTACGTTAGCTAGTGACGTTTGACTGTTTGAGGTTAACTGAAGTAAGAAGGTCCGTTTCAGGCAAGTTCCTGTCCCCAACGCATTCCACTTGCCACAGAATGGCTCATATCGGGAGGCACGGTCTACGCCAATGCAGTGAAAACGTCTGACGTTTTGTTGAATATAACAAACGTGATATTTGAGGTTGGCACCACTGTTTAAGCACACGACCTACTTTGGTGTCAGTTGACAGATCAGCGCAACCTTCAACCAAGTGGGTAACTTCATCGCTTATATGATGATGAACTGTGACCACCTTTTGAAGGATAATCGTACTTGGATTTCATGGGCGTAATCCAGCTTAAGGCCAAGTTGACAACTTGAAGCAGAGCTGTGATATGGCGATGGGCTGAGTTCACCTTTAAAAATAATTGTGCTTGAATTTCATGGGCGTAATCCAGCTTAAGCCAATGTGGGATTGCATTAAAATTGTATATCGCGACCATAATAGGGCTAGTGGCCTTTTTCGTTATAAAATAAACGAAGATTTTCTTCTACCTTTTCGACAGTTATCCCGAATATGTTTAACATCAGAGTGATGCGACGCTCTAATCAACTGCTGCTGATCCAGAAATGCATTGACAGAGTGACAGTTAAGGGAGCATACTTCGCAAAGAATGCGAGTGCGAGTGGGCGTCGGTATCCAACACCATTGGTGTCCTCTAAAAACTATTTCTACTAATCGATCACTCGACGACGATTTCGAAAAGATTTTTTTTAAGTTTTTTTAAGGAACGGAAAATTAAAAGAGTGCAGAGCTTGAGAGAGCCAAAAAAGTGTAGACCACATTTTTACCAGAAAACGGGACAGATAATAAAACTGTCCATCCAGCGGTTTGAAATTGTGTCCAAATCTTCAATCAGAAAAGCAATTTGCCAACATCTCTGAGTATATACTGAGTGTGTAATGTGGTTGCATTCACGGGCACACTGCTCGAGAAGGAGGATATAAAACAGTCCCGATATCCAACACCCGGAATAAGGACCGGTTTCACCGGATATTTGTTGTGAAACTCCAGGCGAAGCTGTTGTTTTCTTTTAAAATTTGTTTTGGTTATAAACCATTCTTGCTCCACCTCTGAAGGTCCTCGGTTATATTGATATTCCTCCTCTAACCCACCATACCCACAAGATACAACACCACAACTTATCAAACGCCGCACGTACATAATTTATATTCGACATTCTCTATTCATGAACTGCCATGCGTCCTTCTCTATATATCCATATACGAGTAAGACGGCGGCGCCTCCACCTTCGCTCAGATAATAGTCAATTACTATTTTCATATAACATGCGATTTGCCTAACTTCACGCTTCCTGTTGCAATAAAGCCTCAAATGCTGCACACAAACGTCGTATCTATATGCGCGCATGCAATAGGGGGAGCCCCAGCGAGCGAGAGCATGCTGGTAGACATCGCCACGCACACACACACAGAATGCTGCATAAACCAACTGTATGCATGACTTACTTGCTCATTACGTAACAGAGAGTTGTTTTTAAAGAAGTTCTGCCTGCAAGACACTTGCGTGGTAGTGGTTAGCACACATTCTACTCCCCTTCAGCAATTTACTACACGACAAAGAAGAGTATCGAGCTGGTGCGGAACACTCCATAAGAGTGATGTGATCCGTGGGCACCACCCACCGGATATGTGAAATAGAACTTAATTGCCTGCATAGATTATATTTTATGTGTGAATAAACTGTACAGTTGAGGTCATTCAGTTAAGGCGCCACGTACGCATGCAGTGGAGCAAAACGTCTTTTTTCTAAGAGGGACTTTTTTTTAATTCAAATGTGGGTTAGACAACTGTATGAGATTCTTAAAAACCGCTTTATTTACACTCTAAATTGTGTTCGCCTATATCTAATATCAATTTTTATTTTTATTTAATTTCAGGTAAGCAATCGAGGCTCTCTTGAGTACGGGGGTAAAGATCGACAGTGATTAGAAATATTTGTTTTGGTATGTTTGCCTTGTGTGATAGATTTGCTTAGAATATTCCTCGAAAATATACAACAGGTAGTGCAGTAATTCACGGAATTGATACTATACCGTTATGATAACGGTAAGCAAATATTTCATCGGAAAAATGTCGATTTTGGTATTTACTTTGTGGCCCGCTATCGGATGGTGATTGGTAAATATCAAAATGTCCCCCTATTTGCAGAAGGTTCTAGCCCAATGATAAAACCTATAAAGAAGTTTGGGCGGTAAACCTGTCTCGATATTTTCGAAAATGAAGTTGTCACATTGCGTCCCCCTGGAAAAGTGTTTCACGATATTGGTAAGAGACGCTTTTGCTAATAAGACGTTCAAAGGTTCGATAAGATGTTCGCAACGCAGTGATGCAAATCGACTTTCCTTAATTGCACTAAAATCTGAAAAGAAATAGTACTAAACGTACAAAATTGTACATAATTTTTTTCAATGTCAAAAATATTCACATCGCATATAGTATTTTACTTGCTGGAGTTCGATTTTGTTACATTCGCGTCGAACAAACTCTTCAAACTCTACTACTCGCTTATTTTGATACTGAACTTAGAGACTGAATAATAAACACCAAATTAGAGAGACTCTTCCAAAACAACATGGCCGCCTCAGGCTTTCAACGTCGCAACCGTCTTATTTAAACTCGAAATAAAGTTCCCGGTAATTGACATTGTCAAAAAATGTGACATTCAGCGTGTGAGAATGTAGAGCGAATGGACGTCAACGCTACAAACAATTGACGCTGAATTTTGTAGATTTTACAAGCAAAACAATAACAAATTCAGTCACGTATTACTCGATCACGAACGCGGTAATTCAACCGAAGCCTAAAATGGCGCGCACAATTACAGACAAACCGCAACCGACAGGAGGTAATCCCACAGTTCACTCGAAATCGTAGCGCCGCCTAGGGACGATAATTACTTATCCTTCATCCAGTATCTTGATTCTGAAAACAAAACACCCACATTAAGCCAAGAGCGAGTAAATGAATTCCACCTATGTCCGAGAGCGTGGAAGAAAATGAATGGCTGTCATTCAGGGCTACCAATGTACTGGCATATGTAGTAGATCCACTTCACTTATATTTTTTTTATTTATTTCTACTTCGTTTGACTAATTTTGATATAACGATTAAAATTTAATTTAATGTGAGTTGTATTGGTTAATTTTTCAAGAAAATCATTTGCTTGATCTGAATGCACTCATCGCAAAAATCTACTACAATAAGTTCCCAAACTGACAAACTTTTTGTCATGGAGCAAATGAACAGATATATTTACTTCTGTTCAACTGTATGTGTATACATATCCTTCGCAATTCAACTAAGAACGCAGTAGAAGGTATAATAATATGAAAAACAGTTAGCTGCACTTTGAAATAAACGTAAAAAATCAACTAATGTACTATGTACCTATTGATTTGTACGTTTGACTGGTACGTTTTCGTTCTGAATGTGAAATGTATATATATTTTTGTTAGATTTATTTTCTTTTTATTATCTGTTTCAAATCTACTACTTCGTTTTTTGGGCAATTTGCTACAATGGGCTCAACGTTGGCAGCCCTGCTGCCACTTAACTAAGTTTCAATGGGAAAGGTGGCCAACAAGAGCGGTAAGGTGAAGAGAACTCAGTTGTCGTGCCACATGAACGATGAACATGCAGCCAACGCGCATCTCTAGTTCGACTTATTAACCAGGTGTTGCAACATATCTTTAACGATGCGGTTTTGCCACCCCATTAGTGCACAATAGTGCCGATTATTACGCACCATTGATCGTAGCCTACATTTGCTCCTTCAGTGTCTCTCTATATTAATAACCCAGCCCATGAGCATGGGAAGGGGGGCTTTTGTCTCTCTGCCGGCCTGATGGCGCTCGCATTGAAGTCGACGTAATTGTTGTCACTGGTGATGACAAGAAGAAGACGAAGAACAACAACAACTGCCAACTGGTGCTCTGTGGCTGCTGCACCAACTGTCGGCGGTGCGATTCACCACATTCATGTGTCAATAATCGCGCGTAAGGTGCTCGGTATATGATTTCCACGTAAGGGGAGTTCATTGACGTTGTCGTAGAAAATAAACGTCTCTTGTCTTTTTCTGGTATATTTATTTCTTTCCTCTTCACCGGTATCTAAGAGGTTGTTGTTTTTCATTTTATCTCTTCCCTTCCCTCCCCACCACTCAAAACACATTTATGCACACAAAATACGCAAGATGAATACGTTTATTTACATTCTTATTTTGTTGTCATTACTATTTGATAGTGTTTACACGCAACACATAAAGAGGCGCGTTCGCTGTTTGCATTTCGTTAGGGGTGGGGCGGTAAGCTGACATTTTATCACTGAAAGATGTGTGACAGGTGACACATTTCCCATCGGTCATCAGAATGTGTAGCGTAACAAACGACAAACTGAAAATAGTTCTCACATTGATTTGTGAATGGAGGACGAATGCGACGATTTGAATTTAATTGCAAGTTTGTTCAGCAACAACATTAAATGAAAATAAAACCGCAAAAAGATGGCGGAAAAAAAAACAAATAAACTAAGTTGCAAGTGTGTTAAAGCATTGATCTCGTCCTCGTAAATTTGTGGCATTGACCGATCTAATCGAAGGTCTTCGCCGCAGTCTCCTTCTTGGATCACGAGATGGGCTTCTTTGTTGGTGTTGTTTTTTTGGGTATTCGCTTAACTCCTTTGTTCAAATGTATTTGGTTTTTGTTGTTTCTTTTTCGTTTCGCTTCATACCTACCTCTTGGTTCAACTTGAAAAATGGAGCTTGTCTGAGAATGTTAATGTTAAACAGCTTGTGTTTGACCTCTGTCAAGAACATACAAACCAATGTTTTGAAGCTCCCAGAGGAAGGAACAAGTTTAACTCTTTGGGAGGTTAATCTGATTAGGTTTGACTTTTGGGTTGGACAATGCCGTCTGTCGGGGGTTGATTTTCTAACTATGCCAGGAGAAGACACACAAGTGACAAGGGTGCTCTCTTCGTATTTAAATTTGAAATAGAAATATGTGATTCGGTTTGGAACTGCAAATGCTTTTCACTTGTGTTGCGGCAAATGTTTATAGACAGATGAACGTTTTATTAGAACTTGCTACGAGTTGTGGCTCAGAATTTTCGTTCATTCCATCAGAAAAGCCTCCCTGGAAACAAATAATTCAATATTGCTTTACACCACATGCACCAGAGACGAGTATGTAAGTTTTTCGTAGCACGACTAGTGGCGGTTGCACACTGCTTGCAAACATTGCATCGGTACAAGAGAATTAACCACGAGTTGATCTTGTCATCGTTTCGTCTCACTCAAAACAGATCACATCAATTAAAAATTAAAACAATGGATCAAAACAAAATGTCTCAGTGTGTATACATTCTTTTAAAATCATTGCTGATATCCGTCCAGCAGCACGAGTTCGTACCTAGCCTCGCTCTTGTTGAACAATGCGTTGAGCACATATCTCCAACCACCTCAAACGCGTTGGGATTGGTTGAAGATCACGCATTCCACACGTAGGAACTGTATGACCGGAAAAAAAACGTTCAATACATAAACTTAATATTTTTTGCGACTGAATGCGTCAGATAAATAGCATGTGTCTACCAGTGATGCCAGATTTAAGGATGTATCAAGTTTTTTCAGCTCCAAATATGTACAAGACTTCTTACCTCAAATTTCTAGATTCCTGACATCAATAATTTTTCATTAGACAAATTAAAACAAATTTTTCTACTGAAGAAAAGCGTTTTCCATTAATTCCATTATTATGTGTACCTAATGTGAGTCGAGCAGAGCCCATGCACAACTTCTGTTTTACTAACGCTTCCATCAACTCTTAAGTAAGGAAATTATTTGAAAAAATAACTGATGTAATGTTTTCGGAAAAATGTTTTAGGAGTGAAAATAGCGGCTGGAAACAATAGCTTGTCGCCAACATTACTCGAAAATTGTTGAAAGGATATTTTCTTCCGTAAATTTAAGTAAGACAAAAATTCGTAATCGTTACAGTACTGAAACAACTGAAAGTTTAATATTTTCAAAGGATTTTTTGAGCTTTAATGAAGCGAATTGCTGTGATCTCAATATAAGCAATGAAATTCTAAATAAATTCTTAATTCAAACGTGTATAAATAAAAATAGGTTCAAAAATGTCAAAAATAAATTAAAAAAACATTAAATTATTGGGATGATTTCCTTTTCGATATTCATGTCGAAAAAATAAATATAAGTTTTATTTGAAGCACTTAGAAATTGGGTTTTATATTTCGTCCTTAAAAAGTTTTCAAAAATCTAGCAAAAAAAAGATTTTTTGTTTCGGGAAAACAAGATTTTCACATTTTTCATCTGGGAACACTGGCGTCCACCTACTTTAAGGCGGGTGAGCATTGCACCCTAAAACTATGCTGAGGAATCAATAACTATTGCGTAGTGGTGCTTACGTTGTGGCTACGCAGAACTTGCAACTAATTGGCACTTGTCAGACTTAGCAATGTGTTTCAAATTTTAAGAAGTACAATTTTGGACTTTGAAATCTGTAGCTGCTTCGTTACTTGCTGACGAACATTTTATCACACTGGCTAGGGAGAGCGAAATATTTTTAGTAGACACATCTTCCCTTTAATAATGCATAAAGGGAAGATGAATGATAATGACAAATATATTCTAACCTAAAATATCCGTCGTGTATGTTGCAGCAACGCATTCAAATGACAGATGGATTGAATACACTTCAGCTTAAGAAATGCATATAACGAAAGCGATGGATAAAGAAAGCTTTTTTTCTGCTTTTGCGTTTGTTGACAGTTCTCAGAAATTGACACAAAACTTATTCACATTCCACATTCGAAATGGCTGACGTGATGTGTCTGAATATTTGTTGGTTTAGATTGATGACGTGAACATTTTTTCTTCAATTGACGTTTATTGAGAGATATACTTTTAGTGAAAAATATTTCGACTGAGTACTTAGTTGACATTTGCGTCGTATGCCTGACGTAGCAAAAGTGACGTAACCACCTGTAAAATGTGTGCGTTCAGGGAAAATCAAGTCTGGGCAAATCTTAAAACTACTAGATTTAGTGATCCGATTCATTGGTGGAAATATTGAGAGAAAGAGAGAGACTATCATGGTCGTTTAATTAGTTGAGATAAAGCACATTTATTAGACGACCGCGACCGTTCAAACGCACAACATTTTGTCTGTGAAATTGTTGTGCAAAATATATTTTGTACGGTGCGGATATGCGATGGATATTTTATGGGACTGTTCTTTCTTTGACGTATCTGTCAACTTGACTCTGTGAATTGGGCGGTTTAAATCCCATGGTACCTGGTAATCAAGTTTTTTGGGTTTGAGTGATGGAAATTTGATTCCGTCCTTCCTTCAGAAGACACAGGACTTTTGTCAACAACATTACCAGCGTCATGACTTCAATGTTAAGAAATGTTTACACACTCACCTTTTACAACGATAGCAATCTATTAACCAGCGCACCAGTTATTTAATTCCCCAACAGCACGCACTCCATCAATACATCAGACACTGCTGCATGCTATCCCCGGGGAGACGAACGGACGACGGCTTCTTGTTTGCAGGGATGCCATGCGACTGCTGCTCCGCACAACAAATTAGATTCCTGCATGTTCATATTTCATTGACGTAGCTTATCGTCGTCGTGTGTCGCCTTAGTAGCAATCGACTTACCAGCACTTAATACTACACGCAGTGGCTCCTTTCATCCTAATCCCGTTTATGTGTGAGCGCTTGTGCTCCTCTTTGTGGGCGCACATATGTTTTGTGCAGCGCACTTGTAACCACAAAATTATTACCGTGCAACGTGGGGGACAAAATATCCGCCACGACAACAAAGTCTGCGCCGATGATGTAAAGAAGATCCAATGGATGCGGTGATGCCGATCCAATATCCGAGGGGGACCAGCGGTTCTCCTCAAAATACAACGACAGTGAGCGTCTGGGTCGGCCACTGGAGCTGGGGCAACATTAATGAATATATTTGTACCCATGCATGTATGTAAGTTGGCTGTACATACCAACTGCAAGTCCAAGGATTGTTTGTGTTTATTGAAATAGAGAATGAGGTAGGTGACAGCATACCAGCGACAGGAAATTACCCAGCTATAGAATAGATTGATACATGTGCAAATATGAACTTGTCCACACACACGTTCAGGATAAAAGCATGCAGCATAGCATGACAAGCACTATGCAGATGCACTATGCAATTTTCAAAGAGTCCTTGTAACATTTTGTCCGTATCAATTCTGGATAAATGGGTTCATCAAAGCTGACTTTGTCTGGTTCGTTTCGTGCCGGTTCACACTAAATAATTTAGGGTTCCGGATTAGATCTCCCCGATTATGATCTGAAGAGATGCACTGATGTCTACTTTAATATTGAGTTGGGGGGGCGGGAGGTTTTTGGTTCGGTTCAAGTGGACACACATGAAAAAAGTGTCAGTCTTCGCCATCAGCCTTAAAACAAACTAAGCTGCGGTCTTTTAAGCCAAGTAAGTTCCGCGAATACGCAGTTGCAGTTAGACAACGTTTTTAGCTCAAGCTCAACAACTTTCTTAACTCAGCAGTCACCCAAGCCTTGGTATAGAAAACGGACCATAACACCAGTCGGTGCAAGAGTAGGAAGAACTTCAAAAGAGCTATAGAGCTAAAGGAGGATTCACAAAGAGCTTCAATTTGGTCTATTAAACCGCAACCACGATGTAGACATTGACTTAGCTTATAGAATAACATTTACACATTTGTAAAGCCTTCACAAACTATAAGCTTCAAGAAGCTAGGCTACGTAAACCTTTGAAAAACGCTTCCGTACAGGGTTCGATACCTTCCCTAGGGGTGAATCATTGTCCCTATCGCTGATGGACGGTTCTCACTATTCGACCACAGATCTCTCCCGAGTCCCCCGACCTTATTAGCGATACAAAGCTTAGGAAAAGTTGAAATCTCCACGAGTTGATAGTATTCAACCAAACTGCAAATATCCCTTAGAACTACAAGTTAGTGTCGGTCTTGCACTCTCAAAGGCTGCCTGAGTTGTATTCCTTGCGCTTGGTCCGCGGTAAAGGTCGTCTTTCTACATAAAGTCGAGAAAACTACAGCGGAATCTTCAAAGATCTCAGACCTATCAGTCTTTTATGCTCAAAAGTCAAAAAAAAAATTACAGATCTCGTTGATCGGTTGATATGTCCTTGCTAAAGGAATTGCAATATGCCTACATTAAAAAGGAAATCTGTTGCGATTAAGCTTCCTCAATATTGTACCAGAAGTCCCTTGCTGCCATCCTACAAGTTGAATAATTCTCCAGACAGCTGCGATTTTAGCGTAAGCCTAACCAATGTCTTGGAGGACCACATTGAAGAGGAGTTCTAACCTCAACGAGCAAAAAGCCTCAGCATCATGAGGTAGTTAAGAACCTCTCCAAAGGGGTTACCCTTCACATTGGTCCGATCGGTATCGTTAGCAGAGAATTGGCCACCAACTCAGCGTTAAAAGTGAGAAACAATCAACAGTAAAGGGAGAGGCGCTACATCGACATCATCCCAAACTTGCAGATCGCCTGTTGAAATTTGTTTAATAGGCTCTGCATTCGACCACGTCTTCGTCTAAGCTTGTTGAGGTCTGTAGGTACACACCGGCCCCGACTAGAGACTACTCTTACGGTCCCAGTCGTTACCAATTCCTTTTACACCTTCCGAATTATTGCAGTGTCCTTTAAACCGAAGTCACCGCCATTCGACAAGCCGCTGACTAATTGGTTGCTAATTTACGGTCCAACGGACTTCCAAGACCTAAGAGAGACACCATTGCGCCATTCTAACGAACGAACGCCGTGCGATTGATGGTAGGTTGGATATACATTTAAGCACTTTCTGCAGAGATGTAAATGAGGAAGATTAATCGAACCTATATCCACTTCCTCTGCACTCGTTAATATTCGGAAGGGTTCCACCCGTTTCACAATCCTGACGATCCCAGATTTGCACATTTACAGCTTCATCCATAAAAATAATTTTCTCCATAAGCGACCAATGTGAACTGCAAGAGTCCTCCCCAGAGGAATCACCAAAGCTTGCCCAGAGTTGTACCCCATCGGCTGCCTATTTCCACCAATTTCCAACCTTCTTCTGAGAAAATCCATAAAAAAAATAAACTGGCAACACTGACTGCAAGTTTCAATACTCCCATAAAAAAATCATTACAATTAGGTATTTATCAAAAAAAAAAAAAAAAAACAACTTCCAAAGTACAAACTAATCACATACTTCCCAAACACTTGCAAGTCGTGCGACTACTCGACGTTATGAATGAAAAATGCTTACTCACTCCGTGTGAGTGTATAGCTTGTCGCCGAACCCCTCGACCAAAGTACGCGAACAATGCGTACCCAGCCCAGCCCACATGCCAAACTACAAAATGTTAATGCCTAATTTGCATATGAATAGACTGTTCTTCGGGGACTAAAAACATAATACTACTATACATGTTTGAGAGCTGGGAGGGGGGAAGTTTGATCTAATTGTGCACCCTAATATTTGGGAAGAAATTTCAACTGCATAACTGTCCGTCGATGAATTAATTTATTGTGACACTTGTGAAGGGTGAATACTTTTATCTGTGCGTGTGCATTTGACAGATGAGTAGATTTGGATATTCGACACAGATGAAATCGTTTCCATTTGGATCATCTCAATCGTAAACCTCAATCGAATCGAGTCACAGCTGATAAAAAGTTTCATCGGATTTATGTGATTTTGACTTAACTGAAAATTTATGTATGTATCGAATGACATGGAGCGGATATAGGTGATGCGATGATATTTGGTTACAAAGTGGTAAAACAGTTATTTACTTCTTGTAGCGGAGGCATTAGATAAACATTTAAGTGGGAATCAAGTGGAAATTTATCGCACTCTTTGAGAGTTTAGTTTGTTTTTTGAATGACATTTTGCATTTGATGAGCATGAGCATGAGAAGGCGAACATATGTTATGCTTAAGATGTGTCTAAATCCAGATTATGGCAGCTTTACGCAGAAACCTGAAACAGTTTGACTGCTTTGTATTTACAAGTTCAGCTATTGGACAAAGGCTTTCGACTTATTTGAATCGATTTCAGAAAGCTGTTGAACATTTTCAGAACAACTGGTGTCCAATGAGATGGCCTATATGGGAACATTGGGGCAGTGAGAGCTTCAATCTTGCCCGAGGCGCTCTGGACATTTTTTTTTCGACTGCTAAATGAATTGGACTTAGGTAGGTAAATAGGTGCTCTTGTGGCGGTAGACTCAGCTTCATTTAGACCATCAATGAATTGGACTTAGGAGACATTTTGGTGACGGAGCAGCGGCTCACACTCGGAAGGGTTAGATGGCTGATTTGAGGAAACACTTCTTGCACTGTACTATCTCAATTGGGGGCGATTTTGAGTGCCGCCCGATTTTCTTAAATGAAAAAGGACCCTACAAGACCTAAGGGCCAACACCTGGACAGACATTTTGAACATACCTGCTGGATAAGCTGGTAAGGGTCATGACAAACGCTACAAATCGCCTTATTCAATGTCACCTACCTGATGTGGTTCTCAGGACTGTCGAAAACAAACCCTACATTTAAAAAAAATAGAAAATTTCTGGTTCCGCATTGTTGTAAATGGTTTATAGGTTGCCGTACCCTACCTAAACAAAACTGACCGATTTTTCTAAAACTTCTTACAATAAAGAGCGCGACTGGGTCGAACTAAGATTCCTCGTTGATCAAAAGTTTGGTTGGTTGTTCTTCTATTTTATTATATAGGTATAGGTAAAGATCTGAGAAGCAATGCTAGACATAAGAAACGGTTCATAAAATATAGAAACAAATGTCTAGTTGGTTCGGACGGACAAAAGCGAAACTAATAAGGTCCCGTTTTTCCCCTTAGGCTTGCCTCACCTCCTTAAGCTCAAATATCAATAATTCTAGTTTAAATAGGTAGAGCCGTTTTCGAACAAATCAATTTCCTTTGCCTTTTCTTACTATACGGAATCTAGAAAGTTGAAAAAAAAACTCAATCTTCCAGCTCAAAACTTATTAAGCTCGGTAGGAGGGTTTTTTTTTTTCTTAATACTTCACCCACCTCAATTGCGTGCAGGTGTCCCTTTCAAATCCGCACCAATCTGTTCTACAAAAATGAAGATTAATCTCAAACGCATGCCATTTCTGTGGACATTTTTCCATCAGTCTACGACTCCAATGATAAAATCAATAATTTCCCAAAGAAAGCCCCAACAGCGACACAAATTACCTGCATAAATTAGAACCTTATCTGTCAACCCACTATACATTTTCATTAAGCACCGTGTCGTTCCACAAAACATTCAAAATCCCAAACACATTTAAATGTTGTAAACTTTTCGATCTAAATCGAAGTCTATTGAATTCAACACCGAAAAAAAAACTTTCCCAAGTTTAGAAAACTTATCAAAGAAACAAAAAATCCCATCTGTACCTACACCAAGTCGTTCAGTCTCTTAAAGCATCTGACATTATGTATGCATGTAGGTAACTAAACGAATGGCATGTGGTCCGGGACACTGCAGAGAAGAGAACTCTTAAATCAAATAGGAATTAAATTCCATTCACACCATCCACCTCACCTCCGCCGACAATCGGACGAAATCCGAAAATTAAAAGAACCTAATCCATCTGAAATAAAGTTTTCGAAGACAAAAAATAAAAATAAAAAATAAGACTCGCAATTAAAATAACAAAAAAAAAAAGATGTTGAAAAAACATTTAAAAAGTCGGGATGGTGCCATCCAGTCACCATCAGTGCGGATACATCCCCAAAAGAGGGCGATACTTTTTTCTTCGTCGCTCCATGTCGTTTTGTGTATTTGTTGCACTCCATTGGCCTCCACGGGGGTTTCCGTTTCAGTCTCCCCGAAGCCAACCTTTGTCATTCTATTTCCATTCGATGTATATAGGTATAATGGAGATGGAGATTTGAACAGTCAATGGTCCTCTTTTAATTTTGTGTTGTTTGTGTGTCTTCTTCTCACCCTGTGACTTTTTAAATATGCTCAATGCTGTGCCCTGTATCGTAGGGTAGATCAATTTTTGTCGGCAAACGGCATTCGAGGTGTGACTTTTGTCAAAAGTCGTATTTGAGGCGGAACGTGCATGAATTTGAAATAGTTTGTAACTTCTCAGAAGGGAAACGATTGAGGTATAAGAGCTACGAATGTTAATTATAAACCATTCATTTTCTGAACTTCATTCTATCTGACGTAGGTGAACTTGGGTCCTAACCACTATAGTTCTTTTCCCCAGCAAGCTCTACAGGTTATTTCCTACTCCTCATGCTTGTTGAAGTTTGCCTTGAGCATATTTTTGGAGAAGTCTTGCTGAAAGTCTTCGGAGTTTTTTGCAACATTGTTGAGGAAAGAAGGTCTCAAAGGAGATCTCGAAAGGTCACTACGAAGGCGTTCACAGAAGGCTTAGAAATCGATTTCAGGTCTTTCAAAGGATTTAAAGCTTGCTAATATGTGGTTAATGGTTTATCGGAACTACTCGTAATTGATGCTCATTAGAACATCCACCGTCTTGCACAAGATCTGATGAGAGTCATAGTCAAGGTTGAAAGCCCAATTGCCTATATGGACGGACGGCGGAAAATAACTGCCTTCTGTCGGCAAATTTGGAAATAGTTATAAGCTGCCTGTGGGATCGGCACAGCGATCTATATATTGCGACCTCTTTTGTTATTTTTACGAGGAAATTATTGCGTGCAACGAAACTGGTGGTGTGCCACAAGGCTCCCTCCTAGGCCCTATACTGTACCACGACAAGCAGCCCCTACCGATCTCAAGAAATGCTGCATTAAATCCAGAACTATTTTCGAAAACGAACAGTCGACGTTAGCATCTGCTCTCTTTTCAACATAAAATCGACAACCCTGGCTGAACATGACAGATGACATCCATGGGAATGATCATGTAGCCCAGCTCATTGATACAATGACACTCCAACCGTCAGTAAACTTTAAAGACTCTAAAACATACTCTAGCTGGAAAACCAACTGACACATTGTCCAAATTTGACTTAAATCCACAAATCCCGTTCTCAACTCAATTCATTTGAATACCAATCGTACAATCTACGTATGTAAATACTACCTCTATCGAAATCATTTTTCAGCAACTCGTACGTAGATAAATTTCCGCCTCAAATACATCAGCAGCAACTCGTTTTCACTCCGACTCCTTCGGTAATGGAATTTTAATTAGATTTCCATTTCCTCTCAATAAAACGATGTCGTCGTAGTCGACTACACTGTCAGTTGGAATGGGAAAACATTATGTCAACTCTATGCAAATATACAGTTTCATTTGAAAGCATGCCTGCACTCACCTTGAGCCTTCGATTTGAATACATTTTGACAGAACAATTAAATGTGACAGACAACGCGCCACAAGTTGTTAATTTCTTTGTGAAAAGGTTCATTAAACCTTTCCTCTCGATTGAACAGAATGTCTTTATGACATGTGAGTCATTCGATTGTTGCACACAACGATTCGACTCGACTATGTGATAAATTATGATTCGGCACATCGGCCGGATGCGAACAGAAATTCTTGTAAAAATGTATTCATTTTCCGTGGAAAGAAATACCTTTTCATGCGGAGTTCGCAGAAATACAATAAAGACAGAAACGAGGTGAGAAGTGGTGTATATTATATATATGAAGATTGAGGTATCCTTCCATAAGTTGGTTGTTATCGGAAAGAGGCGCGGGAGTGACGAATGCAATTTGCACACTTCAAAGTTGCATATATGCGGAGGTATATTGAATAGGTAACACACGGGTGTGTTCACTTTAATTGTTATTTTATGATTTGAAATGAATTTCTCTCCCTTTTTTTTTTTTGCTTTCAGGTAGGTAATGAATTTGTCGTTGTGATGACAGCAGTAAGTCTTAAATTAAGGAGAGTTATCATATTGACGGAAATGGAACGTAATTTATTATTTTCGTTTACTGGCTGATGCTGGTTCTGATTTAACAAAGGTTTGTTTTTTCATCTCGGAACTGTCAGAACTAGCCTACTTGGCACTACTGAAATCCACAAAAGTGTGTTTCGCAGTGACGATGAAAAATCAGAAAACGCTTGCCGAAATCCCTATGAGAGGTTTCCATTTTTATTTGGGTGTGTTCACAAAATAAGCGGTATTTCAACATGGCAGTATTCACAATTAGAATATTCGATATACAAATAAAGTCCTCTCCGGATTCTACAGCTTAAAGTCACCTCTATTCTTGAGTACCCAGATTAGTTGTCACCTGTCAAGTCGACGCACACCGCCGGCACTTAGCTTACTCTATTCTTCGACCTATATTGTCTTTACGTTGGCCCTTTAAACGACACAGACCCATTTGCTGATACATACTAATCAAAGCGACTTAAGTTCCATTTAAAATCAAATGTGACAGTTTATGACACAGATTATGACTACTGCAAAAACTGGTCTCTTTATTTGGTTTCGCTCTGATGCTACACATCACCCCAAATGAAGTTTGAAGCTTAGACGAGGTTCAATAAGTCACTTAAAGGTTCTTAAAAAAACAGTTGAAAGATTATTTAACACTTTCCTACTTTAAGCGTTATAATTTGATGAACGTGTCCTTTCTTTTTGATCTATTTCTTTACTGTACTGTACAGCTCAACATCTTCTAAACCCGAGTCAAGGTCCATTTTGACTCTTGGCCAGTCCGTGTGAACAAATCAGCTTACAAAACACAGTGATGCCAACATCAACGAAAAATTTAAAAACCGTCTTCTCCCGGAAGACTACCTACATCTTGCAACAGTTTAAAACACCTATTTGCAAGCATCTTGGGGCGTTTGCAAACTTATACGTTTTGCTATTCCCCAATCGATGTTTTTAAAACAACAAAAATTACCATTCACAATTATTTTCACCACGTTCACTAAAGCGTGTCCGTAGGATGTTTATGTTTATATTTATAATCCGTCAAAGTAGACGAATATTGGTAAGAAGCGTTTTTAAAAGTCAGGCTAATAACTTACACACTGCTTTTCTAACCATCTTTATTTTCAAAATTAAACTAACCAGCTCACAGTGACTACACCTATTCTCCATACAAATTTCGCAACTACGAACACCAAGAAATTTTATTTACTTCGAGACTCGAGTTTGTTATACGTCAGACACTGTGTATTTAAAACAACCTGCAGTTACACTGGCTCCATGCCTTCCAACACTGGAACTGGTTTAAAAAAAAAATAAACGATTCCGCACAAACTCAATAATGAATTCCACCTCATTTGGACAAGCTAACATCTCTGTAGTTTAAGGAACGTACTAATGAATAATGAACGCACTTAATCGACATTTGATTTGTACACACTTTTTTTGTTACACAAAAACGATCATGTTTATACGGTCAGTGTGTACGTACGTATGTGTACGGTTATATCACAACAAATACCACACTACAATGCCAATGACATTATTATTGAAATGAAACAACTTTCTGTTTACACCAATTCCCATCAATTAAATCACAGAAACTTTTATTTTCCTGAAACACGCCTCCTCCACCACGACCAACCACTTGACACTTCCAACAGAGCAAAAAAAAAAACCTATATTGATTCTAAAAAAAAAGAATTAACAAAAAATGTTATCTCCCTTTCACTCGCTGGGTCTCCTCTAATTTATGTCTCACTGTAGTGTCATCTCGGCAGGTTTAATGAACTCAAAAGAGCCCAGACCAACCGAACTGAAAGGTGGAAACAGATGAATAAAATAAAATAAAATAAAAAATAAAACGCTTTTTTGACGTCGCTCGTCGGTTGTCGGTGTAGTGTGTAGCGTACTCTCAGATCCATTCAGATCAGAATTTTTATTTTATTTACCTACCTATTCTCTTTTTTTTTTAGTTTCTTGCCTCCATTCCCCATTTGTGTATTGTATAAGCACACATATACTGGGCTTTCAGATGTGGAGTACACTCATTCCGCTATTACGTTGGACAAGATTTTTTTTTTCTTATTTTTTTTTTAGTTTCTTCCTCTTTTTGTTTGTATATATGTTTATTCGCGAGGTTTGTTGTTATGGCTTTTTCCTTGTTTTTTTTTTTTTTTTTGTTAATTCAAATGCCTTGTGTCTCGGTCGAACTTTGAGTTCATGGCCATCGCATCATTCGTATTTTGAAAAGAAAGCGAATTCAATAATAATAATAAAAAAAAGAAGAAAAAAAAATGTGTAACGTATTGAGTGAGGTCAGTTCTTTTTAGCAAGTGTAACGATGTGGGTACATAGAGTAGGCTAACAAACGAAGCCGCAGTTGTTGATGGAATAGAGGTGCGGATGTTGACCGAGTGTAGGCGAAATCTGGAAAGTTGCGAATGGAATATGGAATAGTGTTGTATGTCAGCTTGCAAGGTGACTTTTGGCTAACTTCTAGGTCTTCCATCTCTCTCTCATTTCTTTGACATTCACGCATCAGTTATCAAATTTATGGATAAAGTTTAGTGTGGGGAGTGCAGAAGCACAATAAAAACTGAGCGCGTTCAGTACTAAACTTACTAAAAATGCAAGCGTTTCCAGAGATGTCAAAACTAAAGATTTACTTTCTCTAAAAACGCGTCAGATGCTAAACAATATGTATACAAAGCGACACTTTCAATGTTTTGACATATAAAACGCATCCATTTGAATAAGCGCTGAATGTATTAAATTCGATGCGGTCCCTTCCCCATAGTCTTGGGTAAATTAATTTAGGTGGAAAAAGGTTTCGGTCTGTGGTGCAATGTCGAACGCAGTCATTCCCTATTACTTCTATTGTTTCCAGCAGCAGGGAAATAGGATTCTCGCCAGAAAATGCCCTTGACACACCTCGGCAAAGTAAAAACGCAATTTCGTTTCACGTTCTTGGAGATAGTTTATGAGATTATATACTTATAACTACGACATTCACTTAACAGCTTTACACAAATTCATCTTGGAACAACTCTCAAGGAAGTCTGCATGGGCTTTCCAGAAAATGGGATACTTTCCAACACAAATCTGCTTACAAAGATCAAAATTGTTAAGATCTTCAGAAGGAAGGTGGAAAATCCTCTTGAGGTCCCAAAACAAAGCCCGGTAGTCATCAATTGAAATTTATACGGGATCGTAAAACAGTTTGGTACACAAAATACCTGCGCTCACAATAAATTGAGGAACCTTTTTCTCGTCTCGCCCTCGGAATGTACACATGCATATAATGTTATAAACATGTGTGTATTATGGCTGAGAAAAAGGAAAACAATAAAATGGATGAGCAATGAGAAACCGGATTTTTTTTTATATTCAGATTTTCATCTTCATCTTTGGTTCTTTAGGTTTTTATTTTTTTCTTTTTCTTCCATAAGAGGATTTTCTGTGGAATGAAACAGATATAACTTTTTTTTTTTTTATTTACGAGTAGTTTTGTTTTATTTATTTATCAATGTCTGACATTTTAATGTGGTGCTATAAATTAAATTCGCCGAACACCATCATTTGTTCAGGCGAAAAAGGACAAAGAAGATTGAAGAGCGCTGATTCGATTGACGCGGATCACCTGTGGAACAGAAATTAAATTGACTGGAATGAATGCAATTGTTCTGGTGACTCGCACAGGGGGGTTCATCATAATTTCGATTGCGATCCTTCAGAATATTGGTGTTTTTAGTTGTGTTAAGTGCTTGGTACCTGTCTTAAGCTTTGTAGCTAGTTGACCAGTCACCTGATGTGAAGAGTTGTAAGAAATCTACTCTTCTTTATGGCATCTGTTCTAACGTTCAAACTGAATAGGTATAGAAGGTGTTAGGAACGTTCAAGCGTCCAGTTTAGTAAGTCTGACAGCTAGCTGACTTGATGTGTCTCAGTTTTAATTTACTAAGATCGGGCGCGGGAAAAGCTTTTCCAGTTGACGTTTAAGTAGAGATAGCCGACGAATCTAGTAAAGAATGACTGAGTATACTAAGTTGACAGTTGTATGGGACTGACGTAGGAAGGTTACTTACGAATCTAGTTTGACTTAAGATAACTAGATATTTGAATGTGACCCATTTTTAAATATGTAGGAGGCGGAATTGCATTTGGTTCTGTCGAAACGAATTTATTTCTTCGTGCGATAGCCTTAACCTAAAAAAAAAAAGAGCTTTAAGGACTACTGACATAAGGTTATTTATATTTTACACATCAACAGTCCACATCCAAATCGAGTATCAGTCTTTGTAGAAGGTTATTACAGAACGTTCCACTTCAACTCAATTGACTAATGACAAAGCCAACCATATGTGAAGAAAGTCGATTTAGAATGGAATTTTTATTTGTGCGCTATCATGATCAATGGTCCTTACTCATTGCCCACGCATAAATTCAACGTCATGTCGATTCACAGTTTCACATATTCAAAATGATCATTTGAATTGCAGAAACCAAAAGCCAAACTATCAAATTGGTTTATATATAGTTGTCCATTTGCGCCCTTGGTTTCAGCGCCCACTAAACGATCACAATAGATATTTCGAACAAAAGGGCGTTTGCCCCATACAATTTGGA
This sequence comes from Cheilosia vernalis, assembly GCA_949126925.1. Lineage (NCBI taxonomy): Eukaryota > Metazoa > Arthropoda > Insecta > Diptera > Syrphidae > Cheilosia > Cheilosia vernalis. Next base: position 15,831,346 of record OX421362.1, read on the forward strand.
TATTCCTCAGATTTATTTATACCGAAAAAAAATCTCCCGCCGACAAATGCTTCTATAAAAAAGAATAATCTGAAATTTGATTTCCCAGACAATGCACATCAGCCGGAAATCGTCGTAACATTAACATTTTAGTGAAGTGCTAATGAAATACCCACCAAAATTTATTTATTTATAACCTCAAAAGGAAATCGAGTGGTATATAGATGTATATGTCCACACCTTGCGGGGCGATACGAAAATTTCAAATACGTCGCCAGCATCAAAAGTAAAAAATCGAATTGAAAATTATCTAAAAATACCCCGAGATAGGCCTGCGGTGGGATACAAATTTTGTTCTCTCTTTCTGATTTTGTCACAGGGTAGACGGTGTTTTAATTGATTAGCCGGACTTCGTGTCAGTCTCTTTGGGGACACGATTTCAAATTGAACGATTGTCTTTTCCATGCTCTGTCCAGACGGATTGTGTTACATGAGTATATGCACGGAACGTGACCAGGAATTCTATTTGCTTATCTGCTGTTTTAATGGTTCAAACAAATATTCATCGAAAGTGAATTGAAGGGAAAAATCAATTACAGTGGAAATCTTTGAATAAACAGAGCGGTTGAATTTAAAAATTTAAAGAATTAGATTTAGAAGTTTTCTATTGGTTGTTGACGTTATTTTTTCGAGCCATAGTGATCTATAGTAGGGACCTACAAAATTATATTGTAATCCGAAATTATGCAGGGTCGGGCATGGATTGCACATCGCTGTCTAATCCATTTGTCGTTCATGGTGACTGTTCAAAGGCAATTAACTCATTAAATGTTATATTAATGCTGAAATTATTAATTCACTCAATTTTATTTACATGAGTTTTCTTGTGGAAAAGTCAAATGTAAACGCCGCCAATATCAAATATCGCTATTGCCTTTTGTTTTATTTTATTTTTTATTTTATTTTATTGTACCTATATAAGAAATGTGTTAAAGTCAAATATCAATCGAAGCTGTATTTTTAACGAAACTTACCTCGACACTTGGTTAAGATCAATAAATTATAACGAAGTGACAAAAAGTTCCTATTACAAAAGTTTTTAGTTATTTTCTCTTCCATGCAACAGATAACTGTGACAGTTGGTTTTTGACGTTTTACTAATGTTTTTAATAATATTTACATTTTATCCACCGAAAAATCACTTAAAACTTCCATCTATTTAGCGACTTAGGAACAAATTGTATGGTTGATTCTTCTTATGTCAGGACAGGGCACGAACTGTCAAAGAGAAGTTTGTGAAGTTTGAAACATTTTCCATCTATTTAGCGACTTAGGAACAAATTGTATGGCGGATTTTTCTTATGTCAGAACAGAGCACGAACTGTCAAAGGGAAGTGTGTGAAGTTTAAAACATTTTCCATCTATTTAGCGACTTAGGAACAAATTGTATGGTTGATTCTTCTTATGTCAGAACAGAGCACGAATTGTCAAAGAGAAGTTTGAGAAGTTTGAAACCTTTTCCAATGTTCTGTTATACTGAATCGCGTTCAGATAAAATTTTAAGCTCATATTAACAGACCGCGGTACTAAAAAAACATATTTAGTGTCCAGGCTACATTTTTCGAACTCACAATGGCGAAATTTTCCATGCAAAATTGCATATTGTGACCTAGAAAATATTTAGGGGAAGGTTAAAAATTATGAATGTTCTAGCTGTCTGAAAATTGATTGGTTAATTCAACCCGACCGATGCTACAGGAGAACTCAGCATTGTTCCTTCAATCGCTTCAAGATAATATACCTACTTAAACTTATCCAGTCGTTTAAATGGGACTCCACAAACATGCAAAATGTAAATGTAACTTCGTTCACTTGTGGTTCATCCCAGCTCAACATAGTCGGCTTCAACCCTGACTGTCTCTGACTGAAAAGTGCTGCCAACCCAAGAAAACAAATCTCTAAGAGAAACACTTTTTATAAAGAAATCGAACGGCAGTGAAACTCAAAATCTCGGAAACTTCCAAGCCTTCTCCAGTCGGTTTTGCTTTCCCCCACTCTTAACCTTGATTCAACTGCCACCTTGCAACTACTTGGGAGTTGGGAACTTTTAAATCTGTGCCAAATGGCTTTCATTTTAAGTTTAAGAAATCTCTCTTCATCGCTCCTCATTTCGAGGATAATGCTTCTCACATTTCACACTAATTCTATATGTGGAGTGGACCCCAATAGAGAAAAGAATTCCGATGACGCAGAGTGGTAACCCGCACGTTTAAGCTTTTCGAAGAACCGCATCGCACTTGCATCTCGCTCAGCGTCATAAAACTATGTTAAGTTCATACTTAAAATTGTGAACGTAACGCGAATGAGTCTCTAGTATCTACTCTTATGCAACATGTCAACCGTATATATAGATTTTGATGGCATACCATAAGATTTTGATGATTGTGATTGATTGGTTACATAAGTACGCCTTTAGGAAAAGTCTTTTGTTGTTACAGTACATTTCCGCAAGCGTAGGTAGTCACCCTACCTGCATAACACTGGCTTCTGTTGAGTTTGGTGTTCCTTCAAATTCACCGTCACGTTTTGTATATAAACCCAAAGGCATTGTCTGTTTTTTTTTTCTCAAATTATAATCATGCCAAACGAGAAGGGAGAGATTTTTTTTCTTTTTTTTTTCTCCCTCTCTACATCTGAGCTAAGGTCGATAAGATAAAGATGGAAACTACCCAATTGTTATATAACCACTACTCGTATATCATAAACAAACGCAAGATAGTGAGCTCTGTGCACTGAACCGCCCCTACAGCACACCAAGCTATTGAGTCATGGGAACAGGGTGCATCCAGGCTGTTGCCATTGGGGTTTAAATTACTATTTGTAATCACCATTTTCAACTTAGTCTTAAAATGGATAATAGCATTAACCGACATCCTTTCCGTGTAGTTTGTTGTGTTCTATTTTCTATAAATAAAAAAATGGGAAAAGTAGATAACCTGCTGTTGGAGGAAATAGGGAAGGAAAATAATTCCCCTTCGCACATTCATCTATATGAAAAGGAAGATATAATTTCACGGAACGTATTCGCGACTGATTTGTAGACCCGGTTCGATGCGGCAATTAAATTCGGTCCTTAATTTAAACCCCAACACAGGGGAAGTGCCACCCGCTTTGGGTCATAAATTATGTGATAATAAGATGACATTTTATCTTCCAAATAAAGTCCCCACATGGTTATGAAAACAATTAACAAAGTCGCTTTTTTTTCTATGTCCCCTATCGTTTCGTAAACGATTGTTGAAGAAAATAAAACTGTCCTGGTTTTGTTTACTCTTTGAGAACTACCTGTATAGTCAGTTGTCACAGTTGGAGAGGTTTTTTTCTAACTCAAAAATGGCTGTTCGACTCCATTTGCTTGCGGACTAAAATGAGCTGTCTTCATATTCGAAAACAATTGTGATCGTTCCTTTTGAAACAATACGTTTTCAATATCAAAACGAAAAATGTTCGACCTTGATAGTATTGCCGGGCACTGCTCCTAGTGGTTAAGTTCTTGAGAACGATACGAAATCGAAACGCTTTGACTTCCGCGCACACTTTGTGTCACTTTAATAATATCTTCGTGCCTCTCGCATTTCATTGACATAAGGCGGCCAAAATCAGATTATTGTCGAATACATTTGCGATTTGCAGAACGGTGAACTCAAAAAAAAAAAAACATCATTACGACCGTCAAGTGGTAAAACGCGAAACGTTCTGCGAACATAAATTGAATCTCACAATTTTAATGCGTTGAATGTGTAGCGTTGTCTATTCTAGAAAGGTTTTCAAATATGACCCCAGTCGGCTGTCAAAGTGCTGTCTATCATATTAGTCTTTCAAATTGAGCGGACATTTAGCTCGTTTACGAATGTGACAATTTGGCTACAGGTTGTTTACTTTTTTCTAATTCATATCGGTTACTCAAAAATGAAAATCTTCAACGACATGCTCCTAAGTGGCTGGCGATTCGACTGGCTATTTGCATGCGGGGAATGTTAAACCTACAATTTAAATTGCCAATTTTACCAAGTAACGAACGAACTGTTTAATAAGAAGTAACAGGAACGGAACAGCAGAAGTTATTGAAAACTGACAGAACTTCGTATTGAACGAGACAGCAGATACTCGACTTGTTCAGTTGTCGGAATACGATAGCAATGCAATTTTTCATATAAAAAATATATGTATAGCACTTAGAATTGATTTTTAAAAATGCTATTTTCTTCAACTTTATTTAATCAGCTCTGGTGTTACATTTGTTATTTGGAAAACAGCATTGCAGAACAATCTATTTTTAACTACTGTCGTTTTCCATTGGAATTTTCAGATTTTGCACTCAGATTTCAGATTTTTCGTGCTCAATGGAACACAAAACGAGATTTTTCTTTCTGTATCTTGACAATCTAGTACATTTATTTAATGTTAATATTGCTCATATCAGTTATTTTACCAAATTATTCCCATCCCATATAGGCTTTTCACACCAAGTCCAAAACCGTGTTTTCATCGAAAACTCGTCGATGCTTTCACACCGAACACCAACTCGTTTTCGTTTGACGTTTCAATCAGCTGTGAGGCTTTTTGGTTACAAATTTCGATCGCATTTATTACCAAAAAAAAATGAATTTAGTGCATTTAAAAACAATATTAGTTCATCAATTAATTGTGGAAAATGATTTTAAGTTGTGAGTTGTGACATTTGTTCGGTCAGCCATTTTGCAGAATTTGATGGATATTGCAAAAGGTGTGTTTTCCAACAACCCAACGATTGGAAGTCGTTTTCGTGGTGTTCTCGTGGAAAACGAGTGCAAATGATTCGTTTTGAAAACTGAAATATGTTTGGGAAAATTTCTGTTTTCGATGAAGTTTTCGTGTGTTTTGGCAAAAACCTGGTTTTGGCCTTGGTGTGAAAAGCCTCTTACACAAGTTGTCATTTTTACTTTTCACATTTTTCAATAAACTTAGGTACTTCCGTTTTTGCGTTCACTTGAGCTAGTTCGTTTTTTTCTTCCTTTTCTAACCACGCCGTAGGCGCAGTGGCTTAGTGGTTAGTGTGTTGGATTACTAAGCGAGGGGTCCAGGTTCGAATCCCGCAAAAACCCAAATTCGAACTCAGGGTTTTTTTCTCATCTCAATACTTTGCGTTTGTGGTGGTGGTTTTTTTTTTTTAATTTTCTTATTTGTGTGTCTAGAAATCTATGCAATTTATGTAAATATCCATTGCAGCCGCCAAATGAACATTTTTCTCTATTTTTCACAGGCTTGTCGTCTCTTAAATCGTAAAATAACACATTTTAAAGTTTGACAGGTCACAAATTTTTTGGTGTCAGTGTGAGTAGCTGTGAATCTCGCTCAGAAATGGAGATTCGCAAAATTGATTAATTTTTTTTGCTGCCAACGGAACATGAAATCTGACAGCCAGCTGATTTCGAGAGCAGAAAAACTGCTCTGAATCTGAAAAAAGGTGTTGTCCCAATAGAAAACGACATAATTTCAAAAATCTAAGCTGGTTTTGACCCCAGAAGTAGGTGGAGAAAATCTCGTGCTAAAACAGTTTCGGACAGCATTTTTCTGTGCGATTCAAACTTGTTAAAGTGACTGCTATAAGGCTCGTTAACATTTTTAACGAAAAATTATTCCATCCAAACGACCAAGAATACCTACACCTCCCCGATCGAGTTTAAGTCACATTTGGGCTCACGATGGGCGCCATTGTTTTGCTTAAAGTTGCATCGCACACTTTGCGGTTAAATAAATCACATTCGAATGTAGGTAATTAGGTAAAACTCCCTACATTTAAGCCAAATTATATCTATCTACCAAAAAAACGGCAAAAATAACTTCTCCAAATGCGTAGCGTATACGTAAGGTATCCCTAAATTATATTTAGATTCCTGGCTTATTTTTACCCCCAACCTCGTGGATTTGTTTTCGATATAAAAATAGGATATGAATACAAATTTAAATGGTATATAACGAGGACATCTGATCACGTAACTTGCATGCTAGGGCACAGCAAAGCCAGGAAGCGAGCAATACCATCGCATAGCATAGTAGGAAAATGTAAACACTTTCTCGGTTGCTTGGCGGTGTCGGTGTGGCGTTCTCACTCTCTCTTTTTTTGTTTTCTCTCTATCTCTGTCTTCTCTATATCTGTCATCCGCGAATGAGCGTTAACAGCTGGAAGCCTTATTATCTTCCAGAAAATGTAAAACCATTAAGGATACACAAATAGTCTGGCTGGGCTGGGAATGGGGAAATTTTTTTTAAAGAGTTTAATTTATGTCCCTCCTTGTGAGTTTGTGACATTAAAACCTTTTTGTTGTGTCTTTTACATCAAAGCAAAAGGCAATCCACAAGCCAATTGAATTTATGTGAGAGATGGGTGTGTTGCTGGCTGATTTCTTGTCCAAGGATGAAGCGAGTAATTTTGTCAGTGGAGCGTTGTCTTAAATGATGCTTAGGAAACCCATTAAGGTACCTACCTATGTTGTCAAGGAAAATCACCCGCAAGCCTCAGTGAAGCAAAGAAAACAATCTCTATCCATACCTACTAATATTTGTGCTTGCGCACCGTGCTCCAGCTCCAGCTCTAGCATCTCTCATTCTCATCCCGCAAACATAATGGAACGGGAAAGACAGATAGGTAGGTAGGTATGAGTTCAAGGAGAATCATCGCATATCCATGTGCTCCTGCTCACGCGGCTCACGAGAATCGGGAAGTAAACCGTCTAGTCGTCGTTTTCGTCGTCGTCGTCGTCGTCGTAGTCATCGTCACCGATGTGTGTTGTTCTTGTATCCATGCGTTCGTTAGCCTTTCTAATGCACTTTATGTGGACATTGTGGAGCGCTCTCAGTCGTGCCTCTATATTTTTGAGAGAGAAAGAGAGCGTTTTAGATAGAAAGAGAGAACAAAAGGGAATTTCTGTTCTGTATCTGTGCTGTATTCGCTGAATCGCGCTGGATGGTGGTGAATCGGTGATGGTTGAGGCGATGGGTGTGCTTCGGCCCTGCTCCCTTATGTTGAAGCATAATTACGAGCTATGCATGTGTGTTTATTTGTTTTTCGTTATCTCATGGGATACTTCCATCTGATTGTGTACGTGCGTATGGGCGCGCTTTTCCTTCTTTTTTTTTTTTTTCTTGTTTTTGTTGCCTGTTCTCTCCTTCTACATGCTTTTTATGCCCTTTTTGCTAAACTGGAAATGATATTGGTTCAGTGGTGTGTGAGCACCTATCAATAAGAAAAAAAAAAACCAAATGATTTTCTAAACCTATGCATACATAGATATGCACTTGGATGAATAAACACACATAGGTACATATTAGGGTAGATACGAGGTAAATAGGGGAAAGTACTCCTTGGAGTTGCCCTTTTTGTTCGCATTTCATTGTAGAGTATCTAATTGCATACGGTCATCATTTGTACAAGTGATTCTAAACGCTTTGCAAGTTGGAAATAACTGATAACACATTTATGCAATTATCTGCGCTCGATAGATGTTATAATGATGAGCGGCCCGTGGCAGAAATGTCACGCATGTAGGTTATCGATTCTCATAGGCGAAGTTAGTGGGCCTTACCAATAATCATTTTTAACCTTCACACTAAATATTTCCTAGGTCACAATATGCAATTTTGTATGGAAATTTTGGCCATTGTGAGCTCGAAAAATTTAGTCTGGACACTAAAAATGATTATTGGTATGGCGGAGTGTCTTTGATGTGAACTAGACTTCGAAGATAGGTATGTGACGTGACAATGTTCGGGTCTTGCTTTTAAAAATATTATATTTTAAGCTGAGCGCATGGCCAATGGAAGATCACTTTCTCAAAACTCGAATTTGTATTCTGTCAACTCTTGATGACACATTAGATTGTAATACTCCTGCGTCATGTGTCTCTGGTCTTTAGAAAATATGCCGCTGAATGGACCCATTATTCCATTCGTTCAAAAGCCTACCTAGGTACCTGTTGCGGAAATTATATTCTTAAGGGCGCCATAATCCGCGGTACTAATAATCATTTTTAGTGTCCAGGCTAAACTTTTCGAGCTCACAATGGCGAAAATTTCCATACAAAATTGCATATTGTGACCTAGGAAATATTTAGTGTGAAGGTTAAAAATGATTATTAGTAAGGCCCAATGTCCCTAATTTAAAAGCAGGGACATCCATTGGTATTTCTTGTAGGTTGCCCAGAACTGTTGTTGTCAGTGTTGTGAGTTTGCCGGCAAAGTCGTTGCCACGATCTATAAACTTTGAGACACTGTTGGTTGGTGGATTTTTGTTTACCAGTGATTGCTACGATAAGCCGGTCAGCCCCAAACACCTGCCGCGATCCTAAGTTTGACAGTTCATTGAAGTCTTCAAGGTAAAAGAAGGGGACACAACACAATCCAACTAACCTCAAACAATTTTCTAGAGCTGCCTATACTTGTTATATTTATAATAAAAGTATAGATTTGTGTGCGACCCCTTTTTCAGCAATTTAGGACACCTGTCACTGAGCCACTGCGCTGAGTAGTTATAGATCAACATAATTATATATGTTTCAATTTTTGAAAGTCTTCTCTGTAGGCACAGCAGGCAATTCGCATTTCATTCGCTTCGAGTAATACGGAAGAATGTTCCGTTTGCCGGCGATATCATCTGACAATCTAAGGCGATACCTACATGTTTCGGGTGAAATGATGACCTAACACCCAGCGTTGCCATAATATACCCGATCGGGCCATTTGACCCTCTGTAGGTATTTTATTTTGGCCCTTGGTCCGGTGCCAACAAGAAATGGCCAGCAAATCTTAGTTTTTGAATTCCGTAATTGAATTAAAGAGCACACTTCCTTTCATCACAAAAATTGGCAATGTGTTTCGTCCATAATCAAGTTCACATATTGAAAGCGACACTGAATTCATTCATTCTGACTGACGTTTCATTTTCATTTGTCCCCGTCATAATAATTCGACTTCGTAGGTATACCTATTTTGTCTTGTAGGCACTTGTACTTTTGTTTGTCATTTCTTTTATTGTATAATAAAATGCTTGCCATAACTATTTTCTAAGAATATTGCCAACAATATAATTCTTAAATCAAAAATTTTGATATTTGGGTTCATTTTAACCAACAAAAATTGTTGCCATTCCTATTTTTTTTTCTGTGTGATGCACTAACTTAACGTGTCCTCTTTCCTCTTACTGTTTTCCAATAAAATTAACCTAACTACGTTCGCAATACACTCTTCTATAGAAGAAGTGGATACCTACATTCTTCTGGGCATTCGCGCAGTGGTTTGCTGGATTAGTTGGGCTCCAATTTTTGACAGATGCACGGCATTACCTGTTGTACATATACCTAACTTGATCACTGTTAGCTTTACAATTTCATAAATTGTGCTATTTCGACACTCTCTACCAGAGCTTGACGCCGAATTAAGAAAGCTGCATTTATTGCTGTCAGTGATCGTTTCTATTTGTCACCTCCTGTCAAGCTGACCTGTTTGTCGATACAACTATACAAGCTGACAGATCGCACGAGAAATATGCTAATTAAAAGGACTTCGGCAGTTTCTGAGGGTTTAGCCACCAGCCGATCCAACAACAACTTCGATCTCCTGCCACCAGCTGTTTCGGGCTTATCATACATCATATGTTCAGAGATGCAGGCACACATGCACATTCCTAATTCAGGTTTCGAGCCACACATATCTCTCAATGTTATTCGCACGAAACATGACACAGATGCATTGGTGTATCGTTTTTTTTTTTTTCCCCTCATTCCTTCTTACTATTGCTTTCCATTAGTTCAGGTTCTCTCCTTGTTTGTTGTTCCTTGTGTTTCCTTGCTCAGGCTCCGACTCATGTGCTGCTGGGGCTGTGTTGGTAGAGTTCCTTTTTTTGATTGACTTGAGCACACTGCAGACTACACTATACATCAGTGGCCAGTGCAAATGTGTGTTCAACACACTCACACACGGGCAACGGTAAATGCAGTGCAGAACAGGGGTGGTAGGTCAAAGGCATGGCTGTGTGTGTGTGTGTGATTTTAATTTGGAATTGGAATGCTAACATTTGATGAGTGGTTTTATTTTTCGGTGTAGAGTTAGATATGTGTGGTGTTTTTCTTCACTGCTCCGAGAGCGAAAGCAAAGGAGACAGAGAGAGAGAGGACAGCAAACGAAAACAACAACAAAAATACACCCGTCCCAGAAGAGCCAGCGAGAACTAGAAGAAACGTTCCATGGATTCTCTCGGATTCTCGGCCAATGTGTTCAATGTACATCAGTCAGCCATTTTCCTTCGCTTCGCGTTGACTGCTGCAGCGCATCTTCATCTTTTTTTTTACTGCCGGAGCCTTGTTTATTCGTTTTTATGGTTCTTTACTTAATTAGTTTTTAAAATATAAATCGTTTACCAAATCCTGTGTTGGCTTAAAGTTCTCGTTTCCGTGCCGGAGATAAGTGTGTCAACATAAAAGGATATTGTGACTGTGACATCTAGTGGCTGTGATTAAAGCTTGCCAGTGTTTTAGTCTTAAAGAAATAATAAATATAAAGGCAACCCCATCCTTCCGTTCGATCGATGCTAGTGCAAAGTTTGAGTTAATCAACATTTTAGTACCTAACAAGTTAGAAAGGGAGAGCCACAAGAAACTGCTCCAAGACACCAGACTTTTTCTTCTTTCGGGCCAACGTCTATTATCACGTTTTTGTATTTAACTTGCGGTTGTCTTCCTCCTTTTGGTATTCGATTTGGAAATTCTTCACCTACCTACCTGGGAATTTGGTAGAAGGAAAACCCACCTAACCATCAGAGAGAAAAAAAAAAAAAACGAAACGAAAACTGGGAACAAAAATACATTTCAGACGAATTTGTGGATTACTTTTTTTTTTCTTCGTATTGTACATTCATCGTCTGGCATTTTCTTCGTTTGGTAGAAAGGTAAGAAAAGAATCAATCAATCTTTGATAGTGGAACATATTATGCCTAAAATGGATATGGAAGAAGATTTCGTTTTTGGGTTAGGGACGGGGATATCTATCATTGCGCCAGAAGTTTGTTTTTGGATTAAATTACATTTTCTTTCAAATGTAGTGGACATAATGTAGAACTGGTTGTAAAGTCTAAAAGCAGGGTAGGAATATTGTAGTAAATAGTACACACAGAAGAGCCGATGGACGACGCGAAGACCGCCGCACAGAGAGGTGGTGAATTGAATAAAGTGAAACAGCCGACGAAGGGGAGAAGCTATTATTATCACAGATAGGGTGGATTTTGGATTACAAAAAGAATTTTTTGTTTTCCGCTCGTTCCCTTTGGCTATTTTATATAAGGGAGGCTTCCTATGTGTATAGTATAGGTACTGAGAGCGAATTCGGGAATCAGGGAAGAAATTTATGGTTGTAGATATTATGTACATGTATGTATATGTACACAGTTGCGATTAAATGACATATTTTATGTAAAGAAGGTGTGCGCTTAATTTGGTAATAACTTAATGTAATGGTTTATTAGCACTCGTGTGAGGATTTTGTCCTTTATCAACTTGAAACCTTCGGTTTTGTTATTCGAAAGGCATATGTTGTCATAACATAATGGACAAGGCTAAAGACGGATTGAATGTAGCGATGTTGGAGTTTTAAGAAAGTAAGGTGTTGACGGTACACATTCCATTGCTAGCATTAGCAAACGAGAAAACATTGGCAATACACTATCTTTCATACTTGCTACATCAGTTCTGTTTACCCCTGCTGAATAAATGGTTAAACGTCTAAAGGGACAGACATAATAAAAGGGTGGGACTCCTCATTGCATTACAGGCGAAAATCCTATTCTCAGTCGAGACGGAAACATACATTTTTTGATAGCTTTTACTGCACAGCGGCTTCCCCCGCTGGTACTACCCATACCCACTACTGCGATAATCAATATACCTAAAACTTGTTCAATTTTTGCACCAATTCCAATTCAACAGCAACAGAACTCGTCACACTTCCACAGTCTTTCTAGCAAAAATCCGTTTCACTGAAAGAAACCATGAGGGGACCAAACAATTCTAAACTTTCGATTGGAGTGGTAGAACTGCTACATGAATGATGAATATGTACTTACCCGTCGGTTGTTGGGTTTCGTGGGAAAATACAACTCACATTTAGTTCGAAAAACGCTCTTTCCTTCAATCATCTACTCAGTGATGCCAGAAGCTATAAAAGGGCGAAAAATTAAGCATTTTTAGCGGTGAGAACAACAAAAAAAACGTGTATTTTGTTGTTTTTTAACGTCGGAATGGGCAAAAGGTTAATTTTTACGGTATTTTTGATAATCGCCGTGGGCAATTAAGTCGGAAAAGTCTGGCATCACTGAATCTACTCATTCGACTAACAGTTTCCACTTATCTACTGGCTTTCTTTTGTGTTAGTAGTTCATTCAAATAGTGAATACTGATGTGAAGCTGAATATCTTCGACTTGATGCAGACGCTGCTGTCAACGTAAACTTCAAAAATGGTTGTTCGTTGACTTTCACAGAGGTAGTTTGTTCTCAACAAACCCAATCAACGCTGTTCGATTGGACTAGTTCGTTTAGTTCCTGTTCGTGAATTAGACAATCTCAAAAATTAACTTCTTTACTGAAACCATAAACACTTTCAAACTAAATGTTTAGTTTTATGTCGAATTATGTATTATTTGGGTTGGAAATCTTAACAAGCTTATTCGTGAAGTGCATATACATATTTCCTAATTTGATGATTGCAAGATCTTATCTCGATCCCTAAATCGTTGTTCCTTTTAAAAGCAACAGTTTATAGGAAGAGTAGATCTTAAGTGAGCGGAAAAAGTAAGGGTAGATACCTAGCACTGAAAATTCAATTGAAATAACAAGTGCGATTCAACAGGTCTATAAGGACCATAAGGGCTACCACTCACAGCCATCTGTTTTTCAATGTAGGTGCAAATTCAATGTCAACTTAAAAATTCAATAGTTTGTAATAAAAAAACGAATTGAGCAATAACTATTTACGTAACTTTTCAATTAGTACTTCCAAGCTGACATTTAGTGTTTAAAAACAGCGCGACGCGCGACCTCTACATGTAGAATGAAATCTAAAAAAGGCCGGTGCATTTTAACCCTTTGATACAGACATGTGTAATGTGTATGTTTGCAAAATCTGATAGTGGACACAGGAGAAAAAATTGAGCAAAAAGATGACGTTGAGTACTAAAAACTGTACTGTCTTTTTATCATTTAATATGCATTATTGTAACCGCAATTTATGTATGTGTGTCACCAAGGATGAGCTTCTGAAGCGGGTCCGCTTCATAAAGCTTCATATTTTTCCAACAAAACCACACTTCTAAATATTTTTTTATTCTGTCGATACGTCAAACTGCGATTTCACGAAAACACTCGAAACCTCATCGAAAACAGAAGTTTTCCCATACATATTTCAGTGTTCAAAACGAGTCGTCCACGACATCGACTTCCAATCGTTGGGTTGTTGAAAGAAACACACCTTTTGCAATATTCAGCAAATTCAGCAGATCAGCCGATCGAACAAATGTCACAACTAACAACTTAAAATCATTTTCTACGCCTAAGTGATGGACCAATATTATTTTTAAATGGTCTCAATTGATTGTTTGTTAATTATGCGATCGAAGTTTGTAATCGAAATAATTAACACATAAGTTTCACGACTAGTGTCGCACAACTGATGAAGCATCGACGAGTTTTCGACGAAAACACAGTTTTCTGTTCGGTGTGATTAGGGTATTCGATAAACGCGCCGGCGTATGATACATTTTCCGGGTAACTGAAAGCGAACTAGGATTTTGGAAACAATTCGAAAACTAGGTCTGTTTACCAACTAAAGGAACAGAGATGGTTTCTTTAGTTTCTGTTCAGTATCAGGGATATTTTTTGTAAATTATGTCAGGGTTAAAGCGCACGGACACGTAGCCCTTCAATGTGCGGATTCTACAGAAACAATTAGATAGATTTCAAAGGAAAACGTTGACAATCGTTAACGAAACCACAAACTTTTGAACAGTCACACCAAAATCCCCTAATGCTGTGTTCGTTTGGCCTTGGAACTTCGAATGCAGGCGCAATTTTATTTGTTGTTTCTAAAATAGTGGCCAGAACACTTATGTGGAAATTTTAAACGCTTTATTGAAAGTAGGTAGTACTAAAATTGTAATAGGTCTACTACAGCTTTTGTGTGCAGAATTCAATTTGACACACTTCGCGTCGGTTGCTGTCATTTGTGTGAAGAAATATGCTTTTGCAGTAGTAGGCTAGTAGCTGAAGTTCAAAATAAAATGCTGCCAAGTCCATTAAATTTCAAAACGTCTGTGTAGTTTTCTGCACATGTTTGTTTGTGCATAACTCTAAATTTTACAGGAGACTTAGGTACTATTTTTGTTATAATAATACACAAGAGACAAGTATACCGATAATCTCACTTATTTATAAAATGAATCTGAAATGCAAACGAATTAATGTGCATAAAAAATGTCATTTGTAAAAAAACTTAATTCACTTATTCTAAGTTAAGTAAATGTTAGGAAAGAAAATCAGAGCCTTCGTATGATTTATCAGGTGTTTTGACAGATGGTAGTGTTTTCTGTTCATTTTATTTGGAAAGTCTTAATAAATCTAACAATCTGTCAAACATAAAAAAAATTGAGCGATACTCTCTTAGAGACCTGGGAAACTATACCCCAAAGTAGATACGTGGATAGACTTCGAGCTACTTTGAACCACTTTCAGCTTTAACATCTAACCCATATCACAAATAAATATATAATATACCTTTTTTGCAACATATGAAACGTTCTAGGAGAACATTGGACGTGGACCACCACCGATTTCTTTTTTTTTTTTTTTGTATTTTTAGACAGATTTTGAATTTTATTTCTTGTGAACTTTTTGCATTTGACATATTTATTGCCCGTTGCAGTTCTCTGAGCTGTTTCGAGCCAAGAGAGGAGCTACTCGTTACTCGTTATTTTGCTAATTATCTCTTTTTCTGTCATATGATGAGAACGTGTATAGACTTTGTGCGATTGCGATCGATTTCTACCGATTGCATTCTATTTAAACCGCGTACGCGAATGAACCTATGAATGTAATAAATGCTTTGAATTTCTTTTAATTTTTTATTTTTTTTTTGACATATCATTCGAGAAGTCGCTGAGAAAACTAACGGATTTGTCATTTTCAAAAAATGCCCTTGGAAAACTTTTGCCAAATTTGAGCAGCATTTAAATAAATAAAAAAAACTTTACAGAACTAGCACGTCTAAAGATCAAATTCAGTAGCATGTAATTACCCATGAGGGTAGCCATTTGAAGGCTTTTTCACAAAGCAATTTAAATTATTTTTCTCTTCCCAATGGAAATGAATTTCCATTACAACCCTCAGTTACTAAACAACGTTTGTGGAACACCAACACACGTGCCAAATTGTTTTAATTTCGCTTGTAGTAGTCTAACTATAAACCTTTGAACAAAACCGCGGCTTATGTAGTTGATATAGTATCAGGAACCCTCTTTGTCACTCTTTGGGCTTTCAAGGAGGGTGGAGTTGTTTCCAAGTAAATACATCCAAACACGTGCCACACAAATCTACAGTTTTTCTCCCACTGTGTCAAGTCGTAGAGGAAGATTTCTGAAAAAGTAATAAGTTGTTCCAATTGCAGAAATTGTGTTTGTTTTAATTTTATCATTTCCACAGCTTACTTATTGTCCTTGAGTATATTAACTGCGAGTCCTACTTTTGCATTTGCATTTAAATTCTCTTTTTCCCTCATTTGGGAGGAATTTCCTGAAAACTTTGAAGCACGTGTCAAATTAATTTACTTTCTTCCATGCTCTATATTTATTCTGGTCAAACCAGCGAATAAAACAACTTAACCTCAAACTTGAAACGTCATAGAGACAAATGACGGCGACTGTCATTGGATTTGCGAGAATCTGCGACCAAATTAAATGTATCATGTGAATGGACTGTCAAAACTTGCGAGTATTCGTTCGTTCGTAGGTAGTTGGTCGCTCGCATGTGAATGATCCTTTCTTTTTTTTTTCATTGGGGTATATATGTATTTGCATAAAATCAATTTCATTTGTCAACAATAACCGTGTGTGGAAAATAATTACCCGTCTTAAAATAGTCCACCAAGCTAGCTTAGTGGAGAAAACAACCGATCCTTGTTTCAACTGAATTTATTAAACTAAATAAATGAATAACAGAGAATATCAAATAAAGTTAAGAAAGTATATAAGGATTATGTATATGAAAATTACTCACTAATTCGTAGGGTAATTCATACATTGTTTTATTTACGAAATCCCTGAAACAAAAGCTTTCAGTAACGAGTTTATGAGACTAGCTAGACCTTGCGTCTAACCCTTCTCTAACCAAAACCAATGGCATCTGAAATTCGATACAATTTCCAATTTCAGTTCTCGAAAAAAAGAGATCTTCTAACTCCCTAAAGCAGGCAATTATCTGCGACAACCTACATCTACATCCACAGCTCAGTGGGAAGCTATCTCCCTGCACCCATTTTTTGGTAATTTAAATATTTCAAAGTAAGCCAACTCATTCTCAAAATGATGACCTCAAAATATCGAACTTCCTTCCAGCACAGTTGAATTTATCCAACATATATACTGTTCATCGTTCGCTTTACACTTCCGCCAAAGTCTGATGAAGAGCGTGCCATTGTAAAGATTATAAACTGTGGCCTTGGCCTTCTGGCGCTTCAACATGTTGCAACACTGAATCGATACCGTTTTCTCCTTGTAATTTGAGATGTTTACAATATAAGTCTATGCTGTGAGCCATCACCCAATACTCGTTGAACACATTGTAATGGATTTTATTGAGCATTTATTTAATTGTAAGCGTCGCGGACCCTTCGCAACACTGAAATGGCTACAAAGAAGCCAGTGAACCACTTGAGAGACATTAGATCCACGCTATGTGCCCGTTATACAGTTGTGTTTATTCTTCTTTCTTTCTTTAATAGTTGTGCGACACAAATGGGACCGATTTAATTTGAGCGCCATCCCTCACTGGTTTATCAAATAGGCCTGAAAAACATAATAGAAATATTTGTTTGTTGTCAACTGATATAGGACTCTTTGTGTTGAAGCAGAATTTCAAATTCATCTTTGAGAGCTCAACTGAAAATGAATCGAACACAGAAACAGAACTTAGAGTTGTGATTGCGCGCTACTTTTGTCTGAGTCTTCACATTCCCTTTTTTTTTTTAACAAATTTTACTCTGTCACATGAGGCATTGGAAATTTCCTTGTCACATTTAAAAACTTTCCCTTTCTTCCTGTACAATTCTCCATACTAACAAGGTTGTATTCTTATCATTGCAGTGGCGTTGCGACATCCCTCAGCTGCACAGACTCGAGCACCGCTTCCAGTGATGTATCGGATCCGGGCTCACCATACAGTCCAGTTCTACTAGGTGATGACTTGCCGCACAAATCAATTATGCCACCTCAAACGATACTTGCAACCACAAATGGTAACGCTGCCAAGTCGCCAACAACCGGTGCCGCAACACCAGTACAAAACGTGCTAAAAGGCGGAAAACAACAACAGAAGCACTGCCAAAATAAGGGCATCACTCCGCAACAGCCACAGAAATATGGTAAAGCTCAAATCTCGTCCCAAAAGGCCACCCATCACATCTGGCCATGGACGTCAATGGGCACCGATGCCGCAACTGGCATCGCGAAGAGCAATTCGAACAAAAATAACAAACGCCATTCACAGGTGTCATCGACACCAACAGATGGCGGTGCTAAGAAGACTCGCACAACCAACAGCAATAACATGGACGCAGCCGTGTCGTTTAGCGGCGCCGCCTTACAACTGCCACAGATTGCGGCAAGTGGCAAACGACTGAAAGCTGCCGCAATGGAAGAGTCGCAGACGAAAATCACCGGCTATTTCAAATCACAAATGAAAGCACAAATACACCAGAACGGCCTTAAAAAGGACTCATTGACACATATACTGCCATCGCCATCATCACCAACGCTGACTGCAACACCTGTGGTGCCATCATCGCCGTCGAATAGTATTGTATCAGCTGGCGCCATGGAAGGTGACAGCATTAAGTATTTCAATCTGCTGACATCACGAATACGCGAGGAGCAAGAGTGGGCGAACAATCCCACCCCGATCCTGCCATTATTGCCATCGGCTTGGAAGAAATTGGATCGGTGTAAAACGACCAAGATCGCACAAGTCGCACCGAATCTGCGGAAGACAACTGCAGCTGGACCACTGACTGAGAAATCTCCTCCAAAGAAAAATGTGCCAATAGCACCCCGGATTGCAGACACAAGGCCCAAGCATGAGCAGTTATTGCCGTCACCAATGAAGGCACCAGCACCGCCACCATCATCGTCTCAGCAACCCGCGGTCTTACTTACTGCCATTCGAATCCCACAACCAAACCAGCCGCCACAATTAGTACCCACTTCACCGCACCCGCAAGTAACGAATGGTAACTGCTCGAAAGCTCAACAAAACGGAGACCCAGCGTTAGATGCATGCGCATCAAAAATACCCACAGGGCCGTCACTGTATCAATTTCCGATGATGCCAAATCTAGTCCAATTTCCAAATCTTATTGCAGCCAATGTTAATCAATTAACAGCTGCCCGTGGTAATCATCATCATCAGCATCCCACAGCAACTGCACAGTATTTCCTGAATGGAACCGTTTTCAAACTGCAACAATTCGCAGGGCCTCCGACTGGCGCCAATCCGCCAACATTCAGCATGGAGAACGGAAATCAATCGGTAAATACAGCAACTGTCACCAACACTGCCACTGCTATCGAACAGCAGCATGCGTCGGACACAAAGAATACCTCCTCAATCACTGCCACTTGCTTGCAGGAAATGCTCTCTAACCAATTTCAGACGCAACAACAGCAACAATCAGTTGCCAACGCGCACAATCATCGCCTGCATCATCACTCACAACCGGTATTCATGGCAACAACGGCTGGTCTACTACTAAACGCCGCCTCACTGCCAGCAATGCTGGGCTCAAACAAACAGGCCATGGCCATTCAATCACAACAAATACCCGCCCTCCAACCCATTCAAGGTGCTAGCGCCATGATGCCTGGTTTGAGTTCAATCTTTGGCTCTCACCAGGAAGTCACCGCTCAACACTTGCAGCAATATAAGCCGGAACAGGTGGCGCTCTCCGATACGCAAAACCCGCCACTGCAGCCGGCGACACAGATACCCCCACTATCGGTGTCATCGAGTGCATTCAGCAAATTGGGAATACTGAAGGCAGGCGAGGCTTTTACGCCTTCAGTGCATCAGGTGTCGGCGACACAACCACCGCCACTGGTGACCATTTCATCTGGTAGTCAGAATGTCATTGTCAGTAATAGCAGCAACAAGCCGTCAGTTGCTGCGAAGCCATATCAGAAGAAAGGCGCACAGAAGAAAGCACTACCAGACCATTCAACGTCCATTCTTCTGCCGCCTCATATTGTTACACCGCCACCACCTCCGATATCGCCTCCTGCTCTTGCATATCCATCACTGATCACACAGAAGGAAGTGCAGAAAAGAACGGAAGACCTCTTTGATCTACTGAAGAATTCAAAAAACGAAACCACCCTAACACCGCCCCCCGCACTGTATACACCCAAGCCGACAGAGGAAGAGTCTCTCCATGGAGCAAGTTTGCCGCCATCATCACCATTATCCTCACCTGATACCCCCTCGAATATCAGCACTATCTCCGATGAAAGCAGTATCCTACTGGAGTCGCCATTGCTTAACACATCATCGATACTAGAATCGTCCCTTGCTTCCACATCATTGATCTCCGCAGAAAGTTCAAAGCTAATAGATGATCTCAAGCAAGAGGATACAACAGAGTCGGCGACGCTAAACGTCTCTGAAGCATCCACTGACAGTATTTTAGCCGCACTCACGCCCACCGTTGTTGATACTGCTTTAGCTGACAGTGGTACACTGCCAAAGAGTGCAATCAGTCCGATACTGTCTCAACCAAAGACGATACGTTTTCCAGCCAAACACGAGTCCGGCCATCGCTTCGGTCCGAAGGGGATGCGCCGACACGACGGTGTTTGCTATTGGGACAAGTGTAATAAGAAACATGAAAGTAGTTCAAAATTGTTAGATCACATGCAGGCGCATCATGTTAACACACAGACCGGACCATTTGCCTGTCTGTGGTTGGGATGCAAGGTGTACGGCCGGGAGTCGTGCTCAAGGAGATGGCTGGAACGACATGTACTATCGCATGGAGGCACAAAGCCATTCAAGTGCATTGTCGACGGATGTGGACTGCGATTCGGATCACAGGTAAAATTAAGATATCATGTAAATACTTTCAGCTCTAATGACAGGGTGATTTTTTTAAGTGATTACTTCTTTAGGCGGGTTGGGCACTTTTGAGATGGGAAGAAAGGAAACCAATAGACTCGCGACACTGTAACGACACCGCGTTCTCTTAGAAACGACTCTGTAACGACAATGCTTTCTCTTAGAAACGACACCGCGTTCTCTTAGAAATGAGACCGCGTTCTCTTAGAAACGACACCGCCTTCTCTTAGAAATGACACCGTTCTATTAGAATTGACACTAACGACACCGCTTTCTTTTAGAAACGACACTGCTTTCTCGTAGAAACGACACCGTTCTCTTAGAAACGACACCGCTTTCTCTTAGAAACGACACCGCTTTTTCTTAGAAACGACACCGCTTTCTCTTAGAAATGACACTGTAACGACACCGCTTTCTTTTAGAAATGACACCGCTTTCTTTTAGAAATGACACCGCTTTCTTTTAGAAATGACACCGCTTTCTCTTAGAAACGACTCCGCTTTCTCTAAGAAACGACACCGCGTTTTCTTAGAAATGAGACCGCGTTCTCTTATAAACGACACCGCGTTCTCTTAGCAACGACACTGTAACCTGTAACGACACCGCTTTCTTTTAGAAACGACACTACTTTCTCGTAGAAACGACACTGTAACGACACCGCTTTCTCTAAGAAACGACACCGCCTTCTCTTAGAAACGACACCGCTTTCTTTTAGAAATGACACCGCTTTCTCTTAGAAACAACACCGCTTTCTTTTAGAAATGACACCGCTTTATTTTAGAAACGACACCGCTTTCTTTTAGAAATGACACCGCTTTCTCTTAGAATCTACACCGTTCTCTTAGGAACGACACCTTTCTCTTAGAAACGACACCGCGTTCTCTTAGAAACGACACTGTCTGTAACCTGTAACGACACCGCGTTCTCCTAGAAACGACTCTGTAACGACACCGCTTCCTCTAAGA
Source organism: Cheilosia vernalis (assembly GCA_949126925.1). Taxonomy (NCBI): domain Eukaryota; kingdom Metazoa; phylum Arthropoda; class Insecta; order Diptera; family Syrphidae; genus Cheilosia; species Cheilosia vernalis. The sequence goes on from OX421362.1 coordinate 15,852,744, forward strand.
AACGACACCGCGTTCTCTTAGAAATCATTAAACTCGCGACACTGTAACGACCAGTGTTGCCACTAAAAAAAGTGAATCTGGCCAAATCTGACCGAATGACCGATTTCTATTTTTTTTTTTTCAAATTCGGTAAAAAAAATCCGGTCATAAGTTAAAATAAGAATTTTTGACCAGAAGAAAACAAAAATTAGCTAATATTATGCCATCTTCAGCTATCAGAATCCGTTGAATTATAATTTTTATATACCTCGTTTGTCCCTTTTTAACTCTCTCCATTTTGTAGTAAGAGAAAGATATTGTTTTCGTACAACATTTCGAACTCGAGATATTAATCAAAAAAGTGGGTCGCAAAATTCTGTCCGGTCTGTCCGGTCTTCCACAGTCCTACAGCCTAAACGGCTTCCCGGATCACCTTTAAACTTCGTATTTAGAGTTTTAAGGCTTACCTACAGTTCGGGAGCGTTTTTTTTTTACAGGGTAACCTAAATATTAATGCTACTTCCCATTAAACATTTTCGCACCACTTTGATTTGATCGAAAATGGCTCCAACGATTTCAACCAAAATTGATATTTAAGCTTAACTAGATGAGGCTACCATGACTGCATACCCAGTTTTTGGCTGAAATTTCGAACAACGATACTTTTGTAATTTCGACATATTATATCGAAAACGGTCCATAACAAAAATTCATTTCTATGGTAATGTGGTCAATAGCAAACTCAGTTTTTCTCTATATTAGCCGTGTTTTTTTGAGCTTCGATCTCAGCAAAGCAAAGTAAAGTAGGATTTTCAGCACGCAATTACAACAATTATTGCGAGTCTCGAAGTGTCAAGTATAGCCTAGTTGTTGTAATTAGCGTGCTGAAAATCCAACTTTACTTTGCTTTGCTGAGATCGAAGCTCAAAAAAACAAGCCTATTATCGTAAAATGGACTTTTGAAAATAGGAATTTTTTAAAAACTTAGTTTTGTTTAGTTTACCTGAAAACGGCAATAACTATTTTGACCAAAATACATACTTAGAGTCAAATTGATGTTTTAAAATTTATTGTGTCCTTAATTTTCAATTGGAATCACCGAAAACACTAATTTTAAAAACTGATCTTATCTCAAAAACTCCATGTTCGATTTCGATAAAACTTGAAAAACAAAGTATTGCTTAGATCCCGCACAATAGCTTATAATCGGTTTTCAGCTTAATAGTTACGGAATAGTATTTTTCAAACTAAACTTTGCAATATTTGCTACTGTCTTGTCTGCAACCGCTCTAACGATTCTGACCAAAATACACATTGAAGATAGCCTAAGTATTCTAAATAAGATCCCGTACTTAGTTTTCTTAAAAAAAAAAAAATCGAAGACGTCAGTTTTTTAGTTATGTCTCAAAAAATACTACATAAATTACGATCTATGCATTTTCACATATTTACGGTATATTTTTGTAATAGGCTTAATGCCCCATAGCTACGCAAAACTTATTTTTAGCAAGTATATGAAAGTATATGCAATATATATCTTAAAATAATGCCAACCATTTGGGGCTTACACAATCAGAAATTAAACTTCATTTGCGCCCCACACCAAGTGTGTATATGAATATATAATCGCTCACGATCATCGGGATATTCAATTTATAACTCCTAATGCAAATTCATAAATGCCAGAATTCTTACATAAAGGTAGATCTATGAAAAAATATCGGTCTATCACGAGCAATACTTTCAATCATTGAAAACTTTAATCATATTCAGTCAAAATTAAAAATATATCCTAGTAGGTCAAAAATAGAAAATCCTACTAGGTACGCTTTCCCTGTACTCAAAAATATTGTGAGGTGTAAGACCTTATACAATAGTGGGTATAGTAAATGCTTATAGCTCTCTGTCTGTTACTTTTATTTGATATAACTGTCATATGAGATGAATTATCTAGTGTCGATAAAGTTTCGTTCGACCCAGTCGTGCACTTTATTTTCTTATGATTTCATCAGCAATAAGTCAGAATTTGCAGCAAGACAAAGCAATATATCTACTCCCTTTTCATTGCCTTCTCTTCCCACTACAATAGGTACATCAAAATTCATAACACATATTATGCAATATAGTGACAGAAACCAAACTTTGCGAAATAATTTCCAAAAATATATTCAGATTTACTTCCTATAAATCTTGCATGGTACTCACTTTACTTCAGTCTTGTTTGAATACACTCCACCAGTCACAGTTTTTCAAATGAGACTGCCGTGTGGTCGTGGATCCCCTGTGTTCTAAGGTTATTCACAAAATACTGGTTTCTGTATGGAATTGTGAGCGTGTTACTTAAGTATGACCAAGTTTCATTCAAATTATAGAAATATGTCTTTCGGTTTAATAAAAGAACAATATTATTTTTCCGGTCAAAAAAGGTTTTTCTGGTTAAAAATTTTTTTCGTTCCGGTTAAAAATCGGTTAGACCGATTTCAAAATTTTCTCCGGTCGGAGTGAAGAGATTTCGGTCAGATATGACCGTCAGAATGGCAACACTGGCCTAACGACACCGCGGTTCTCTTTATAGGTATGTAAGAAAAAGCCACATAAATGAGTATGGTATGTGACCAAATTCGGTCATTACTTTTTCACTTGGTCATGTATTAATTTTTTTATTTCATTTCATTTGGTAATTTTGTTTACGAAATGAAATATTATTAACAATTAAATAATAATATGTGATCTGTGTACATGAAGAATATGTTTAAATATATAGATATGATGAATTGATTGGCCTGTGGTTACAAATATTTCGAACTTAAATAATTTTGGTCATTTTTAGCCACAGTTGGTCATTTTTACTTCCAATTTTGAACACAAATATTATTTTCAAGTGGCAACCGTCCATGGTACAAAAACAAATGAGAAGAGATTTACAGTCATAAGAGTATTATAGTGAAAATATAATACTCGTATGTCGTATGAGTTATGTATGATATGAGACTCTTCAGTCTTCACAGATCACAGTTCACAGTTCACTTTTCACACGTATTCACTAATCTGAGAGAGAAATTTCTTTTTTAAAAATGTGTGGTGAAATTGGGTGGGAGCTGACGGCTGACAGTTGCCAACCAATTTTGACGAAAGAAGCCTTAGGCCCGATTCGCCAGGGATTCCACCATTTCCCTGGTGGATCTTCGGACTTGCGTTAATCCGGACGTGTTAAGAAAACGGTGGGTATGGTGGAGTGGTGAATTAAGTACCAATTTATATTTCATTAAAACGAATATTACAAGGACTTATTTTATTTTACCTAGTTATTCCATACAGCACAAGATGTTTACATTGTGGTTGTGAACAATGGATTTCGATGAACTATATGGATCATCTGCAAAAATATATAATTAAATCAGTATCTACAAAGAATTATGATAGCTATACAATTTGAATTTCGGTTCTTTTTGATTGCATCTGATATTTTTGTTATTAAAGTGCAATGAAAATTTTTCATAATACATACATACATACTTCATTAAGAAGACAAATGCGATGAATTGATTTTCAACTACAAAAAGTCGGTTGGTATCAGAATTTCTATTAATTGTTAAGTGCTATGAAGGCTGTATATCATTTTGAAAGGTAACATTTTGTGTTTAGTTATTGTACTATGCTTAAAATATATTATTCAAGCTATACCTGTTAAAAATTATTAATAAAGCCTACAAAAAGTGCGGTTTTATAAGATTGAACCAGAAGAGTAAGTTGTTTTCGAAATAAACATTATTCATATTCTCGGCTGACTCAATTGTTTTCATTGATTAAGTTAGTTTAAAATTCTTTTCTATGCCTATAAAATTGTTTAAAATTTTGTAATAAATTTAATTTCAATTTAATTTAGTTTTCTGTTATTACACGGAAACTTTATGAAAAGATTATTGCTCCCGAATCTTCTACCCACTCAGAAATGTTCATATTTCTCCCCTGAATCCCAACCTATTTTAAATTTTAATGTTCCCTATCAACTTTTTCCTTTGATTTGAATTCGTTGAATCTTTTTCTGTCGACATTCGACGGCGAAATAAGTGTTCGCCAAAAACAATAATCTTAGGCACAAAAGTGTATTACTTTATTTCTACGATTGAGTATTTTTCAATTTATTCCTTTATTTATATGTTGATTACATTTGTTATTAACCATTTTGCAAAATACATGTTTTCGTGGTGAAATAATATTTCCTGACGATTCGAAAAATACACACGTAATTGTTCAAGTATTAACTTCTGTCGGCACTCCCGGGGTGCATTATGTTTTTTTTCTTTTTCATTTCAGTTGGCGCTTCAAAAACACGTTAACGGACATTTCAATGGCACCGAAAATAAGGATAGTACAAATAAGCGAACATCGGATCCACCGGTACCGAAGCTACTAAGGAAAAATGGAAAGAAGTTACGCTATCGCCGGCAACCATTTTCAGGTAAGCACAAACGGCTCTATCACAAAGGAAATCAACTGTATAGTTGGTCTTCTTGGGGCAAGTAGAACGATTTTGTTATCCCTTGTTTGATTTGATTTGTTGTAGTTGAAATTAAAATTGGAAAAACTTCCTTTCATTTACGCTGTAGTCGGTCCTTCCATTGTCTTGTTAATGCTGTATTTCTTAAGTTATTCCTTTGGAGATTACTTGCTGAAATTCGTTTGGAAATGGTTCATTTCGTATAGCACCCAACAATTACTTGACATAGATTATGAAGGTAACGTTCGTATTATGTAATGTGTCAAAAAGGAAACAAACTCCCTGATAGAGCTCAAATAATTGCTGACAAAAAAAAAAAAACAAATCTGTCAACTTTCCAAGAATAAGGCCATTTGTTCTCCTATCGTTGACATTACAAATTCGAAACGATGTTACACCTTGCATAGCTATTTTATAGGCAATACCCTTATATTCTTGGCCGACTTTCTGTATTCTCATTCATGTATTCATCTAGGAACTTGTAAATTTCTGGTTCGATCTAGTTTTTGATATCAGCATAGATTCAAGTTTTTTCCCCTGCGATTACTAGCATCGTGTCTCCTTTTATGAACTTGTTATGTGCAATTTTCTACGCTTTTTTTGGGCGGACAATACAAACGTTCGTTACATTTGCAAAATCAATTTGTTACTTTGCTCATTTTTGTGCGCTCTCTCCTTTAAATGTGATCGACAAAAATGACAGCTCACTTTTTATGTGGTTTTTAGAGAGTGGTTGAATGGCCGAGCTCTGACTTTTTCCAACTCAACTTTTCCGGTTGAGGAGCTTATTAACTATTAAAATCCGAATGAATTTCCCTCAGACAGTAATTGGGTTGCTAACGTCAAGTTCTTACTCACCTTCTGCTTTGCTCGCTATCATTTGACCTCGGAATTCATCACCGCATATAAAAGAAAATGCCATTAACCATGCTGATTGTTTATAGGTCGCTTTATTAGATAGGTTGTAAGTCAATCACATATATTCACAGATTGTCAAACTGTTTTGCCAGTTTATTTCTACGAAGCATGTTTCAAAGCTTGTACTAAAACAAGGCAACACAATTTTAGGGGTGTCTTTCCCTTTACTTTGCGTTTGAGTAGGATTTTTTTCAAATTATAACCCTCGATTTGTCTTTCAAAGAATACGTTAGAGGAAGAGGTCTATAGAGGAGCGGAAATCACACATACTTCTACCAATTTAGCTGTCACAGGTCCACTTCGCCCAGTCATCAGTAACTGACCCAACTAATACCTAGTCTCCCTCCCACATAATAGGAATTAGAAGAGTCAAAAATGATGAATAGTTAGCTTAAGTCAAACGCTTGAAATGAGCCCATCATCCACGATATGGAGCTGTCGTTTCATGTGTGCGTGCAATGTATTTGGTTAAGTGTCTGTCTGCATTTTGATTCACAATTCAGCAGGTATCGTTATCTATCTTTGTTTTGTTTTTGTTTTGGCTGAAAGCTGCTTAGTCGACGAATGACAGCAGCAATATTAGCCGATGCATGTCAAACAATTCTCTGCACATCTGTACTCTGCGCTTCGTCCGCCACAAGTGTTTTGGGCATCACTGACCTTTCCGCTATTATGCGGAACGAACTCTAATCAAAAACAATGCCAAGCGGCTACATATGCATTTAAATATTTTTCCTTATAAATACATATTTATATTAAATAAAATCAAATGTCAGGTATGTTGAAGAATTATTTTGTTATTTCGACAGAAACACAATAATTCGTAGACGAGGATTTTTTTGTCCAAACTACCATCAACAAATAATTTTTGCCTTTTTCATTTTTTTCTACTTGCCAAATGGCGTAAGAACAACAGAAGGATGAACAAAATTTGTTGGTACACATTTTTTGACAACACAATTCTAAAACAGCTTCACACAGAGTGTTTGCATCAGGATATGATCAACTGTCGCACTATGAAATGCGATTGTGTCTAGAAAGCATTATTTTATCGACACGTGGCTCAGACGCTATCAGGCTAAAGGAAGTGGAACAATGCTGGTGATGTTGCCTTCATGCCAAAGCCAAAGCACCTTATAGATTTTCGTTTCGAAAATATAGTGACGCAGGACTGACTAAAAACTTTTTAGTCAGAAGATGTAAAATTTGTTTACTCGTTACAAGAGTTAAAATAGTGTCTCAATGTTGTTACCTTTATTGGTTCGATGAATACATATTACTGACGGTCACTCCTCGAAATCCTGAATACTCGGATTTTGTAATACACAAACAAAAAAAAAAACTAATATTTGCGGTAGGGTACCTATTTCATAACTACCGAGTACATTGTTGACAAACACAAGCAAATGTCAAAAAAAGGGTTAATAAACTTAAACAACACATTTTACGCCAATATACATCGAAGGATGGTTAGAAATGTTTCGCAATGTCAAGTATCAAATATCAAGGACGATTCTTAGTTCCGAAACCTTCAATTACGCATCGACAAACTGTAAATGCCATGCAGTGTACGTATTTAATCAACAACATTTTGCGAAGCGACTCATTTTAATAAAAGGGTGACTAAATCGACAGCGGTCTTTCAGCTGCGTTCAAATAGAGGTTGATCCACAATGCAACAAAACTTACAGAAAAGGAGCAATAAGTGCAAACAAATTTCACACAACAGCATCGAGTATATCTGATCTTTTCAATGAAAAAATCAAAGCTGCAGATAACGATGTCCTCGAATCGCATCAAACATCACGTAATTCAAATTCGAATTTTCAATGGACATTTCCAGATGACACCTTTGCCCAAACTTACTGTACAACACAAATTCAGTGACATTAACCAAACGGATGCGCCTTTCTACAGAACGCGTTAAAAGTGCAACTTCTCCGAAAGAAATGTTACAAAAATTGCATACAAAACATTTTTCAAGGTTTCCTGAATTTAAGAGGCTTATCGTTTGGTACAATTTATTATATGTGACATCAATTGCGATGCATTACATATGGATTTCCTACTAAAGGACTTGATGTAAATGGAAGACTACTACATAATAATGAAATATATTGCGAAAAATCAAAATATAATTCGATTAGTGAAGCCTAACTCAGCATTGTAAATTTGAAACTTCAAAATTGTTTCGTAACTGTCAAATTTCATATCGACTAACTATGCTCGAGAGCATTGCCAGCCTAATCGCATAAGAAATTTACATTTTGACTAATAAAGAAATGTGTTTCCTTGTGGAAATTCGAATAAAAAACCTTGTGACGTCCGGCTAATTCATTTTCTATAGATACATGTCACCCTGACATCTAGAGAATTTTATCAGTAACAATCCAAACTTATTCTCACTATCAAAAGCAGAAATGTGTTCTCGCTCAATTTACTTACTTGCTTAAGGTGGCGCTATATCTTTGGCCAGCTGTCCCCAGTTCTCGCTCAATAGCCCTCGAAAAATGGACCACTTCAGTACCACCCGCAATAAAATAAAATAGACGAATAAATGTTAAACGGAAACTCGCTTAAAGAAGATGCAGGTACCTATTTGAAAATAAAAACAATTTAAACCATCATGTAAACGCCATCTGTCGTCTCATATCGGACGCCACATTTTACGGTTCGTGAATCAGATGCAAACAAAACTTTAAAAATACTTATGCCGAGGACTGTAATCAGTGCTTAATCATCCACATGAAATGTTAATACAATTCAGCTCAAAAAGCAAACGCTCAGTGCTTTCCGCAATAATTTGACAACCGGAAATTGTTAGATAACGGTCCAACTGTCATAAACAAATTGACAAGTACTAGTTCCAGCTGTAAACCATCTAATAAATAAAAAAAATGAAACTATTCGTCTTTATGCAAATTAATTCCGTGCAAGCCTAAAAAGTGACAGCGCCTGACTCTAGTATAATTATTCGAATTTTAAAACAAATCTCCGACGCGACAGAACTGCCAACACTATAATATGAAATGCTTATTTAATAAATAATTAATAATTTTAAATTGTGCTAAACAAACGACACAGTGGGAAAGCTTGATGGAGCAAAGCAATGCAAAGCGAAGACTCTCGGGAGAATCTTTCCAGCAGTGCCCATTTGGAAGCAATGAAAATCAACTTTAACACGGACCGTAGGCATTTTAATAGTCTTGCTTTTATATTAATCAATATATTATTCCTGAGCCAGCATACTTGACCAATTTATTGCTTTAAGACTTAAATTTGTTTCCACCTCCTAAATCAGATTCCACTGAGGTAATAAATTGGTTCCGTTTGCCGGTACAAAATATGACTGGCCACCTCTATACGCATTTGTAGAGAGTAGTAGTAGTTAGTAACTAACTGGGGCGATCAATTCTCTTCGCTCTGCGACCGTTTTGCAACGGTCTGTATTCTGTACACAAAACGCGGTTGTTATCGGTTTAAAATGCTTTAGGCAGGTTCGTTTTCCTAAGAAACCTAAGTTCGCTCTTAGAATTGTTATCCACTTGGGTTTGTTAGGGGTTTTTGGTTCATTCTCGTTTCCTTGTTTTGCTCCACCTAGATGAGAAACGTAACATTGGTACCATTGTTCATGAAGTCAACTATACATAGCTGCGTTCTTAGAGCCATTCCTGGGCACAGTTGCTTACTAGTTAGAAAAGTGGGTCAGTTTGCTTCCCTCAAAAATAAGTTTAATTATTTCGAGCAGGAAATTGAAAAGTCTTGTGCTGCTCTTCTTTTCTTTGCAAAAATCTTGTTCATTTCGAAGTACACCTCGAATTGATGACCATCAGACTCCTTCATGATTGACGGTCGCAGCTTTTGGATTTTAAACAAATTACTATTGATTGATGCTCTAATCGAACTCATATAGAACTCGAAGATCATAAATTCAGGTCATAACTAGTTTTAATGTTTTTTCCCTGACACAACTTAATAGGGCAATGGAAATAAATTTATGGAATGCCGTAGGTTTGGAATATTTTTTTTCGAAGAAAATAGCTTTTGCCTTTGGTTAATAATGTTTTCTGACACCCGCAAAGAGAACGCTCACAACGATTGCTGGCTTTGCCAGTCTGCGTCGTCTGTAAATCTGCGTGAATTCGACCATTTGGTTTAGTTTCCGTGTAGGTTTTTACTTGTCAACGTGTTTTCTTTTAGTTTTCTCATTGACAGATATGAACGGTTCGGCATTCCAATCACAATGACGTGCAGTCTGTACCACAGTTGAGCAGTGTCATCAATCACAGCCAACGTCTTTGCCAAATTTTTGAGGAACAACGAATAATCGAATAATCTAATCCTTGCTCTTGGTGTTCTCAAACTCGTTAACTTTCCCACTGAGTTGCTATCTCGATCTTCGATCCTCGATGATCAGCTATAAATGTATTAGGAGGAACTGTTGCCGCTTCACCGCACAATCCACTATCCGTTGGTGTCCTACTTAGAATTTTTGTTTTGGTAATGCCTCATAATGTTGCAGCAATGTTTCTAGTCAAATTGAAAAAACATTCGCAATTCCCAACAGCTTAAGTAAAATAATTCTCTCCACATTGCACTTTTCAAATCGTCTCCCGTTCCCGACAACACTCGAGTCGACTCCACTCCACTTAACCAACCAATTTTAAGCCGCTTATAAACACACCTCCCTTTTGCTCTGTGTCAGCCGAGTGTCAGTAATTATAAGAAATTAGAGTATGTGGCGCAAGGTTAGCATTTCAGGGTGTTTCGTTAACCATCAAGAACAGGTTAGATAAGTCCCTGTTACAGCCGCCTGTGTAAACAACTCGAGTATAACGCACGCATGTAGACACAAATAATTATGTAAACTTATTTCATTTAGCTCAGAAATTCAATGCAAAGTAAGCAGTATCCACAAACACACAATACCATGTGAAGTTCCCTAAAATATTCCTAACGTGTAATTTTGTATGTTCTTCTGCAGCTCGCATGTTCGATTTCTTTGATACTGGAATTATGGAGGGCCTACAGCATCGTCTCCGACAAATCAGTACGCTTACCAATGGCAAGAATTCCATAACATTCCAGGGAGAAATTCTAATGCGTCGAAAAACACTGAAAGGAATTGCCGAGTGTTATGTGCAGTGGGCGCCGCCCAAAATGTAAGTTCCTTTATAGATTTTTACCAGTTTTTCTTAATCTTTACAATGCGTTTGTCTTGCTTTGCAGAATCTCGAATGAATGGCTACCAGAAAGTAGTATGCCTTATATAAAAACTCTTCCAATCAATCGAATGCAGCCGAACGAGAAAACGACCGTTGAATCATTACTTAAGTCAGCTTATCGTCTGCCGCACTCACCAAATTTATTCCAAAGTTTTCACTCATTAAGTCGACAAAACTCACAAGACTCTACTACCAGTTTACAGGAGAACAGTCAATCAATTGCCACTATAGAGGAAACGACGACATCGTCAACGTTATCCCTGTCATCGTCATCATCATCATCATCATCGTCATCGTCATCATCAGTAGCAGATGGGGCGGCGAGTCGTAGTAGTAGCATTGGTATTCCTAGCCTAAGTAGTATTAGTGAACTTCCTTTTAAATTACCACAAATGGAACTGAGACAAAAGCAATCGCGTAAGCCACCAAAAAGGATACAACCATCGTGACCTTAAATCGTAAGTTATAATGCAACAAATATAAATAATAATAATATTAAAATAAACAACAAACGTATATGTAAGTAACAATTGCAATTAGGATTAATTTAAATGTTTTTGTTTTTTCCTTTGAACAAGTTATTACTGTCAACAACAAAACATGAACTTATATACTATACAATTGTCATAAACAAACAAAAAAAAAAAATATATATATATATATATTATATCTATATACATACGAGAGAGTATAACAGTAAACAAGCATACATTTACACGACTTTAGAAAACTTTTTTATGCAAAGTTAAAAGAAACAAAAGAAAAGAACAGTAAAGAAAAATAAAAAAACATTTGCTCATAAGTTAAGTGTATTGAAATGTTTGCTTCCCTATGTAACTTTTTCGTCGGTATTTTTCTTTTATATATTTTGTTTTAGTTTTAGGTAAACAAAATAAACAATGTGTAATACACAAAAGATCGTATTTTAATAATATGTTAGTGGAATTTTTTTTTATAACGTAATATCTATACAATGTGTGTAAGTCTAGGCGATTTTAGTTTATTGTTTAGTTGTACATAAGCAAAGCAGAAGAAAAACAAAACGTACATACATAATTATTATTGTAATATTTTCATCTGTAGGTATAACTAAAGTATGCGTGTTTTACTACAAGTTATTGTTTGTTTATATATTTTTTTTTTCTTTTTTGTTTTTTTGTCGGTAACTTTTTATTGTATAAAAGGAAATGACAAAATGCATTTAGCCAATAATAAAGCGTATATTTTAAATGCGAAATTATATTATAAAGCAAAAAAAAAAAAGAAAAAGAAAAACAAATTAAAATTAAATTGATTGTACGAGTGTTAAGCGGTAAAGAACGAAAGATGAGAAAATATTTTAGAACCCTACAACAACCAACCCACTGCCAAAATCAACAAAGCAAACAAAGTAATGCAAAAATATGGAGAAAGAAACAAAAACGCGTTTTGTTGACAATTCCGAATAATTAATAAAAAATACTATGTATTGTATAATTATGTTTGGTACTAAGAAAACTAGTGCTTAATTAAAATGTGAAGAGAAAAAGGTCTGTAAGAAAATGTTTTTTTTTTTTTTTCAAACAAAATTATGATATTTATGGTTTTTTTTTCGTGAGAGTATTTTTTTAATTTTGGTGGTTATAATAAATAGTTTTTTTTTAAGTATGTGCTGATAAGAAATTTATAACAATAAGCTGCCAAGATGGAGTATCATCTGCTGAACCGAACAAATTTTATCTGTCGGATTTAAACGGAATAATAGTGCTCACCTCCATTTAGTTACAAGTTACACTAACACGGGACGATCTCAACAAAAGTTTCCAGATTTCCAAAGAAGGAACAATTGGCAAACGGGGTTCTTAATACATATATTGACTGTCAAATTAATTTTAGGAACATTTTAACAGATGTACGTTTTCCGAACAATCTGGAAAAAATAAGTTCTTAGGGACAGCTAAAAGTTTTGTATTCCTATCAAAAGATTTGACTGTGCTTGTTGACGATGTGGTCAATTTGTAGCTGCGTTTGTAAATGTTTGGCTTCTTAGCGTTTAATTTTTCACTAAATTTCACATTCAAACAAAGATATCGGGACGGGCGAAAACTATAGATTGCTACATGAGTGTCAAGCAAACCACTAAGTAAAACCAAAAGTGTAGCTTTTCTCCGTTGTTCTAAACACGTCTACGTACGAATATGTAAAACTGTATTACGTCAGCTACGTTATGTGGATTTCTCGCGGCTTTAAACCTGGGCAATCTCCATGTGCGACAGTGATCTCCATGTGATCCAGCTTATTTCCTTGAAAAAAAAGAAGAAAATTATTAAGACTTTTACGTAGAATACATCGGTCAGCAACGACCCTTTCGTTTATTAAATACTACAAATACTGGATCCACAAACTATATACAATGAACCGTCACGCCCGTACACATACCAGCAAATTTTAAAATAAAATTCTCCCTCGGAAGCTCTTCATTTTGTGAATATACTTTTAAAAAATTAGTGTCTGGTTTTCACAAATAACTAGCTCGGTTGGTTGGAGATCTATTGTACCCAAATACGTCCATTAATATTGTGCTTTAGGACGTAAGCCAATTGTTTGAAAATCTCAGTTATAGCTTTAACCTTAAAAGAATTCTAAGCTAATGAGAGCTATTTTTTAGGCAAAATAAATTCAACTTTAGCCAATTTAAAAGAACAAACCGACTGTGTGTTGAAGTGAAGCCAGTATATTTTGACAGTTTCTACAAGTCTTTCCCAACTTAAAAGTAGGTGCAGAAAATCGTTTTCATGGCTCTCATGTAATTGCTTACTCGAAAGAAATGTAATTGGTTGATTGTTCTGCTTTCTTGTTGTACATGCCTTGTTTTCTCCTTCTCCTTGCCAATCATGTCGTTTTGCATTGGTTTCACTCGGGGATTTACTCATTCTCAAATCCAATGTAACAAGAAAACCGCTTCTGATTGAATCCACAAGAGTATTGGTGAAATGTCAAAAAAAAATCTACGGCAGCTGTCAGTTGACTTGTATAATATACATAAACTACACTTGTGTGAGTGTTTCTGGATTGGGTTCTAACTGCAAATCGAGAAGCGAAATTCTCACCTCAGAAGAGTATTTTTTGTGCCAATTGAAGTGACTTTTTCGATTCCTGACTCTCGCGGACGCTTTTTTTTACCCAATGAAACACGACATCAGTTTTGTCGTGCTGCGTCAATTGAGTGAACTAGATCTGTCAAATAATCTCAGCTGCATGAAAACTTACTAATAAGTAATTGGGACACAGTAAATGGAATCTTTTTCTCACTGATTGACATTTCTTATTTAATTTCATGAGATAATACTAGTATTGTCCCAATTTGTTTAAAACGAATAAAATAAGCGAGTAGCTTCATTTCTGTATTTGTGAAACAACATTGTATCCATATGTAAGACCCTTTTCGTAGTTTAAATTAAATGATTAGCTTGGGAAAAACAACACGTTACAATTTAACGTACTTAGGTGGTGCTCCAGATCGAGGAAACCTATCTGCTTGCAATGGTCAGCATATCATAAGCTGCCTTGAGTTTATTTTTTGGCATTTACCCATCAGTTTACCAAACTTAAGAACATGACCTTAGTGATACTACTTATCGATCGACATTTTTTATAGCTTGACCTATTTTAGCTTTGTCTTTTGAATAAATCATTGGACTGGAATAAATCATTATTTTCGGGATAAGGTCTTTTAACAATGACGCCCTACCCTTATGTGAAAAATCGCACAAGAAATTCGTGTTAGTTCTGTCAAATAAGACAATGAACACACGTTTCATACCGACTAGTTACAATACAAAATTACAAACAACGGGAACAAAAACAGAATTTAGTACATTTGCACCAGAAACAGATATAGAAAACTTGATCCAGTTTTGTGTAACAAATTTACTGCAGGACAGAATAACTTTCTGTTACTATAACTGTTAGAACTTTTTTCTAAAAAAAAAATTAATCCAAAATCCTATTCAGACTCGTATAATTGCCTATTCTCCGTGTTATTGTCATATTGCCCGTAGTCAATGCACTTTCAGTCTCCAATGAACTGCCACTTACAAAACTACCAAAAAAATATTGTGTTCAACTTAACTCGTTTTACTAAAAACGCAAATATTGCTTGCAAATTAAAATCAACTTAAAAGTTCTCAAGATTAAAAAGACCCTTGCGAAGAAAAAAAAAAACAAAAAAAAAACAAAATCCCCCACCTTTTGCATCAAATAATAAATTTAGACTTAAATCGAAAGACTAAAAACAACTATAAGATTATTAACACTAAATTATGTAAAAGCAACTCTAAATTAATCTAGCAAATTAAATTTAAGAATGACAAATTTTTTGTTCTTTTTTTTATGTTTAAGAGAAATTTAAACCATTTCATTTTAGTACAAATATTTTTTGGGCATTTCAGTTCCTTTTATAAAAAGAAAAAACAACTCATGAAAGCAAACCTTAAGTAAATAAAAATTTTATTTTGACAGAACAAAATTAAAATAAAAAGAAAGAACTAATTGTATAGCTTAGCTTTGTAGGAAATTTTAATATTTTTTTGTTTGTTTTTCATTTAAAGACCTATATTTAGTTGTATTAAAATTTGTATATTTTTTTTTAGATTGGATAAATATAAAGAAACATTTTTTTCACACAAAATATTTAAACGAATCCTTTTTTATTATTTAATTATCGATTTCACAGAACAACACACACAAACAGTGACGGCTTTATAATTTATTGCAAGTCAGTTTCTTCCAGACCCCAAGGCCCCAACTGGTAAGATGGCCAGTCCCCTCAATTTTTTATTTCTGAATCTCCCATTTTGTTTCATCTCAAATTTCTTGTCCATTTACGTGAACCATAATGAAATGTGAAAAAATTTGGAGGAAATGTGCTTGTGCAAAACAATTTTAATAAGAATTTCTATAAAAAAAATACTAGTTTTTGCAACAGTAAATTATGCCAATTGTGGGGTTTCAGACCTCAGTATACCGCGACCCTGATTTCTACCTTGTTTGGGATCTAAATCTTACAATAGCCGTGTTTTTTTTAGCTTCTATCTCAGCAAGGCAAAGTAAAGCAGGATTTTCAGCACGTAATTACAACAACTATTTCGAAGTGTCAAGTCTATCGTAGTTGTTGTAATTTGCGTGAGGCCTAATAACTCGTGAATAATAGTAGTTTGACATCGAAAATTATTACATGCGATCGACGAAGGTCATTCTTCAAGAATGGAGGCTAAACGCATTACTACATTGATTAAGCTGAATTAAGCTTTTTAAAACCTTGCCATTTCTATCTTACATTTAAAAAAAAAAACTGACTTATACTAAATAGCACACGAAAAATGTTTGCAAAATGAACGTACACAAAAAATTTCTTTCGTTAAGCCTTCGTAATCTGTCAAATGAACTTACCTCAGTCTTCTCGCATGTATCTACTTTTAATTTTTTTCTTTTGTAGAAAAAGTTAATAGGGACATTCAATTAGATGTCTGACTTGATGTATCTCAGTTTTGGTTGACCTAGATCGGTCACATGAAAAGATTTTTCAATTGGCATTTATGGTAGAGTAGCCGACGAATTAGTCAAGAAGTACATAGTACTAAGTTGACAGTTCCCATATTATGTGGCTGACGTAGAAAAAGTGCCGTTACCGACCAACCTAGTGGTCGAATTACCGCATCCGTGATCGAGTAATATGTGACTGAATTTGTTATTGTTTCAGTGACTTATAGCTCGCTTATGGATGCGGTAATTCGTTCAGACCAAGCTAGTTGAATAAAGATAACTAGATTTTTTAATGTGCCCACTTTTACGAATATAACTAAAGGCGTTTTTCATTGCAGATCCAAGAGAATTGTCCCGAAGCTCAGAATTGCTCTTTTCAATGAAATTCGTTGGAGCACTTTTGTAATAGTGGTACCATAATGTTAGATTTGGTTTTCTGTTGCTACTGTTTTGTTGTTTTCTAAAATAAATATAAATGCTTTAATAGGCTAATAGCCTTTTCACACCGAGTTCCACGAAAACACCCCGAAAACGACTTCTAATCCTTGGGTTGTTAAAACCAACACACCTTTTGCAATATTTAGCACATTCAGCAGAATGGCTGACCGAACAAATGTCACAATTCACAACTTAAAATCATTTTCCACAATTAATTGATGGGCTAATGTTATTTTTAAATGCACTAAATTCATTTTGTTTGTTAATTAATGCGATCGAAGTTTGTTATCAAAAAAATTAGCACGACTAGTGTCTCACAACTGATTGAAACGTCAAACGAAAACTAGTTGGTGGTCGGTGTTAATGCACCGACGAGTTTTCGACGAAAACACGGTTTTCGGCTCGGTGTGAAAGGCCTATAAGTCAATTTATTTCAATTAAAGTTGACATTCACAGACTTAATTGCATATTTTCGAAACAAATAGCGAAAATTTTGTTTCGAATACCTAACTTAACAAACATATCACGGACACTTCTTAAGTGTTAAGAAGTGACCTGGAAGTGCCGCTGTTTCTTCATTGAAACATAGAAAGACCACTTCCAGATTTGATCTTTTGATAGAAAACGCAATTATTTTCCGACTTATTTGGTAAACTGATGTGTAGACGTCAAAAGTAAAAGCTTTAAAGAAATTACAAGGTTTGTTTCTTTGTTTCGTACAATAAATTTGCTGAGTAGTAGGATACCGCTTAACACAGTGGTTTATGTGCTGGGCTACCGATCAACGGAAAAATAAAATACTCGTCTTAAACACGCCTGTAGCCAATAACAGTTGATTAATAAACATTTCGGTATCATGAACTGAAGGATCTGTACGGAGAACAAAGTAAAGTCGAATCGAGAGAGACCGCGGCGGTGATGGGAAGACAAATCCGATGGAACTATGGCGCTGTATCAACACGTTTGATAAGAGTTTGTCAAAGATCTTATGCATTTTGAAACCCAAACAAAATAAATAACGTGGATTTTTTTTAAATACTGAATCTGATAAAAGCAGTTTATTTCTTGGACCCAGACATCAGACAACGCTAGTTGTTTTAACTTTGCGTGCTTATATATTAACTTTCTTTTTCTACTATATACTTAGTCGAATGGAAAGGACGACATCGTTAATTGTATATTCCGGTAACAAATCTTATAAATTCAGTTCGAGTTTGAGAAATGGTTATGGAAATAGAAAAAGTTCAAAAGTACAAGCACATATGGGAACATATTTTTTACCTTATAATTTTATTACTCACTCAAAAGCAAACCAAATATTAAAAAAGTCTTACAAACTCATTTCTCCGATCTATTGAATATTATTTAATACACAAAACATAAAGAAAAAAAAAACAAGTTGAATAACATGCCTTGAAAAATGTGGCTGTGAAAAGGTTCAATTTTCTTAATGTTAAATGTTATTTACAATAATGTAATAAATTATAAAAATAATATTTCAATTATTTTTATATTTATAATCAAACGAAAACAAAACAAACACTAAACTAACGTTAACGATAGAGAAAATAATGATTTTTTTACATTGGACCAAATGGATCATGGTGTGTATTTAAATTTTGTATATAGAAATTGTAAAAATTAAACAAAATCAACTCAGAAAACGTAAGGCCTAGATAAATTAAAATAATTAAGTGAAACATTCACGTTTTGTTCACGCGTTCTAAAGTTGATTTACCAGTACAATCAATTTATTTTACTTCTTAAAAAATTCCGTTAAATTAAATTTAAACAAAAAAGTAGTGAAAAAGAAACAAAACACAACCTTTTATTTAAAGATTATGTAATGTATACAGTAAAATATCACTGCCAAACCAATTGACTGATTATTTTATAATTGATAATCAACAACAACAACTACAGCAAAGTAATAATAAAATTAATTCAAACTTTGGTTAAACATATTTCGCAAATTCATTGTCATATTTTCAATTCCATGTGTCGTAAAATTGTAGAAACAATGCAATATAATATAGGATCGAATAACTACAAGTCCTACGTATGATTTATTACTCATTATTAATGAATACTTAAAATGTTAACATGCATAAAATTAATCAATCACTGCCCCAGCACGAAATTTCAAATTTCGATGTTGTTTAAGGATTACATTTTTAAGAGAACAAATTTTAATAAAATATTTATACCTATGTATATTTCTTTGTTATACATTTATGAAATGACGAAACAAAACTCTAATAATGCGGAACATTATCATAGCAGTGGAAAGAGCTTCACTCGAAGTGAATAAAATGGGCCTAAAGCGTTTAAGCGCATGCGGCGACTCTACCCTGACCTGTGATAATAATGTTAAATTCCTCTTTTAAACTGGCTTCGTGAATCATGACGTGAAAGAAAAGATATAGATGGGATGTTGCGAGTTACTATATTACCAGGTCTGACAGTGGGCTGACGTCTGACATGATTTGTTCGATTTTGATCATGAATATTAATTACGTACTTATTAAAATTTGAACTGTGCTTACTTGATCATGAAATTCCATCGTTCAAAATCATTGATTCCAATAATGAGTAATTAAAATAAAATAATTCATGGAAATCTATTACATTTTGATCCAGCACATGGTCGTTATAAGAGACAATACCAGCGACAACATATGCTATTCCTGAACTCTATCACATTCCACCACGGTTGGCAGAGATTGGTAGCATTTATTTTATATTTGTTGTACAATTTTGTATGTCACACGGGTTCTCAATTGCCATAACACCACACCGATAGGAAAACAAAATGGCGAATTTAAAATAAAAATTGAGGGGGCCAGCGGCAAGAAGATTGTGAGTTGGGGGTCTGAGTGCTGTCTCCGGTCGTTATATCTGATCCGGAGACAACATTCTGCATGCGCGCACGACATCTAACAGAGAGATCCGTTTGTCCGCAGTCAATGCTACCAAAGGAGCAGATCACAAATGAGACGCCTAAAATTAAGATGGCCTGGGTGTTCTTTCCATAATTATAGATATGTATATATATAATACTGAAATTAACAAGAGTTCCGACCTGGTTCCGACGACCAGCGTTTCTGTCAAACGAGTGTGCTAATTAGTTTGAGTAAATTTAATCAACAAATTGTCAATCAATTAGGTACGATTGCCCATTTATCACTTCCGGGAGCCATTTTGTTTTGCTTTGAAAGGTAAATTCCCTAGCACGACGTGTCTCCACGTGCAATCTTTCATTTCATGAAATAGTTCATGCAATGGAAATTTCACGAAGAAACTTATTTCTGGAAATGTATTGCTCAGCTCATTTCATGGTATCGATTTCATGTGCAGTTTGGCACTTGTTTTTCATTTCCACGATGGCGACGGCCGCGTGGCGAATGGTCGCTTATAACGCTAAAACTACGTATTTGAATAAAAGAGACAAATATAGCCATGACAAGAATATGGTAGACAGGCACGTAGCCAGGGGGGGGGCTTGAGGGGCTGAAGCCCCCCCCGAAACCCGACATGAAAAAAAACTAAAATCTTCTGTATAATAATATATATTCAAATTTATAAAAATAAGGTAGGTATAGTTAGGTATAGTTTATTGTTTTGGCCATGACGGGGCCGCAAATATGGCTGGTAATTTAAGTGGAGTACAATGCAGGATTAGGCAATAGTGTTTAAACGCTAGGTATGCACTAGGTGCGTACATTGTGCACGCCATCGCTTGAACCTCTTCTACTGAAGCCAATTTGTCTAATGCTATGTCAACTCCTGCAATTCGCAATTGCCTTGGTGTAGTTAGTGAAATAGCTAATTTCTTCCGTAAAGGCTGGTACGCAGTTCAAGTGAAATCCAATTTTTCATACAAATTTTTCACTGCGAAATGTCAAAATGAATTTTCCAAATGAAAATTTCACTAGGCGGTACGCAGTTCGAGTGGAAAATATCGCTTCCAAAACTGAGTCGTAGGTGGCGATACTAAAATCTCTCCGCAGCTATTTCACTTGGTTTTTATTGTCCGTCGCATTAATTTTTTGACATTTCAGCGTGAAAAATGATTTGTAGGATGCGGTTTAGAAATTTATTGGAATTTCAGATGTTTTCTTAAGAGAATAATAAGTGTTTCGCACTTATAAAATTGTTTTTTCATTGAATATAGTGCAATAATGTTAGGTGTACAAATAGTTCGTGGCACGGATGACCTTTTCCATAAGCAGGGTGCCTCAAGAATATTTTTTTACACAGTTTTGTTCAAGCAATACCAGCAGCGATGATCTTTAAAAATATGTATAATTTACATGCACTGTTAATTGTTTAAATTTGACGACTGTCCTTTTTATTTTACAAATCAGACATTATTTGCCAAATTGAAAACTATTAAAATTGTCATGAACAAAATACGAAACATTTTTTTTTGTGTTTTTGGAGGTTCGCTGGAAGGGAAAATCATCGAAAGTCATTCGAGAGCTAGAAGGTACGCGAGAAATGCTTCGACAATAGGGAGGACCTTTCAGCCGACCTAAAACACCTACCGAGGGCACTGACTTTTGACAACCGACAGTTATTGCGCCTAGCCGTTCGACTAATCGAAAGATCAATCGTTTGTAGAATATCTGAACTTTTTTGTTAAAAAATATATTGACTTAGCTAATTTTTATAGATCGACATGTTTTATCCGCCTTAATCTCCTGATTACACTGCCTGTATTTATAAATTTGGTCGTTTCTAAGCTAACGTGGTTGAGAAGCGTTGTGCATTTAAGGAACTTGTTCGACTTCTTTCTATACTGATCCAATATCTAGATCAGCGTTGTGCATTGAATATGACTTTGTTCCTTTGTAATATTTTTGAAAGACCTTAATTTTTTAGAAATACGTTTGGAGCGGTCATACCCACAACTGGTGCCCGTAGGTCCATACTGGTTGCAGAATTTATGGTTTGGTTTTATTTTTTTACTTATTGTTATTGTGGTTGAACACGGATGAATATCTTCCAATAAGTCAATACAAAAGTGAAGATTCCAATTTGTTTCTTCTTGTCTAGTAAAATAAAAATGCGAGAGTTGAATATCGGAGTATTCTTTATTTTATAGGTACCTAACCTAAGATCTTCTTGAACTGCCGCAAAAACAAAAACTTTTGAGCTCAGTCACCCTGCATAAATTTCTCCAACTAAAATCTCCAACAAAATATTTCACTCTCTATTTCACAGCACTTTTTGGAGAGGAGTGAAAATTTCACTTCACTCGATCAGCGTACCAGCCTTAACCATTCAAATGCAAATTTTAAATTTCAAAAATGTTATTAAAAGAAAACGCCTTCTCGACTTCTACGCCTTTATGAAACAAGATTCATTGAAAGGCATAAAAGTATTGTTTCCTTTGTAGAGCTCTTCAAATGCATCTCAATATAAGCTTGAAGAAATAATGTGCACAACGTGGGCGATGTTTTCGAAAGCATCAACACTTTTGACAGAGGTCCAAAAAAGTGGTTTCCTATAGTAAGCCTGATTATATCCTACAAAACTATTCAGTTTAACGCTGCCCTTATCAGTTTTCCTGCAGAACAAATCCTTAGATTTCGTTTCTGCAGTCGACCGCACAAAAGCAGTTCTGAATTCTCTTAAGAACATCAGAGAAAATGCCGACGATTTCTTCAGAGATGCTTTTCAATCCGCATTCCAACTTGCCGAGGAGCGAGGACCTTATTGAAGTTCACTTAAGAGCTCCAAGAACTTTATTGAAACAGACCATACGTTCCAATTCAGAAACGTCTTCTGCTGAAGCCCATTTTAGAGTGTCTATACTGATTCCTTGCATAGATTCATTAATACGAAATCTTACGGACAGGTTTATGGTCAACGAAGACGTTCTACCATCGTTTAAAGCTCTGCTCCCAGGTTTTGCTGTAGTTGGGCGAGTGAAGGAAATGGAAAAGCTAACATGTTACTTTGATAATGCAATTTCGTTGTCAGCTGTAAAAGCTGAGTACATTCTTTGGTGCGAAGAAATATCGTCGAGTGATCCTTCTACCGAAGTTTTGAAATTGCTTGATATATGTGAAAATACGTGAACTTTAGAGGTATAAACTTTTTGCTGTCGGTTTTGGCCACGTTTCCAGTGACAACGGCTAGTGTTGAAAGAAGATTTTCAAAAAAGGATTAAAACAGTGTTCCGAAGCGTTATGGGGAATGCCAGATTAAGCTCACTTGCTATGATGTTTGTTCATTTGGATGTTAATGTGGATCGATCTAGATAAGGTGCTTGATCTCTTGTCAAAAAAAATTAAGACTTCTTCTGCTTTAAAAAAAAAAGTGTGTTAAAAAAAATAATTTTAGTTTGTTCGTTAGAGTACATACGATTTAAAAACTAATAAAAATCATTGGATTGGAATGTACCTATATAGTTTTTCGTTTAAAGAATTCCTCATAAGATTTGGAAGCAAGCCCCCTCCGAAGCAAAATTCTAGCTACGGCACTGGGTAGATGGGAAAAGAGAAAGGATTATGGCCTAATGCGAGAACGCAACGAGGTGCTCTGCTCAGTGACAGTGACATTTCTACGAATGAAATTGCATGATATGAAATGCCCACCCTACATTTTATTTTATTGCATGCCGTCGTTCTTCGAAAGCAATCAAATTTGACAGGTTGCTGAAATGAAAAATTGCACGTGTAGACACCGTGTAAGGGCCTAAGCCATTGACATATTAGAGACTTCAACATGCAGTGTGCCTTGATTTTGAGTGGTTTTTCCTCCAATTGGTAGTGGAATATTTCGAATTACATTTGGATGTGTGGTTGAGCAGCGTGACACAATTCGTTGGTACTTTGTCACTTTCTTAGTGTCTTAGTTCGAACGCGTTTGGATATCACACAACACAATATTATAGTGTTTGCAGAGTAGTACAAAGCACAATTTACAGCCTTTCTCCTTTTGGTGCGATGGACATATAATAACCTATTCTTCGATCAACGTTTTTTTTTCCAACTGACAGATAGCATGAGTACTCATTCCACATTCGTCCTGCTGCTAAATACGTGAACAACGTGAGTTGAATGATTAATGATTCCATTATTTTTGATGTGAACGTTGACGTATATACCTATTTCTCGGCGAACAACGCAACAGGTAAGTCGGATGTTAACTTACCCTATTTGTGCGTATTCAACAGCACTTTTCCAACCCAATTTAATGTACTTCCAATTCCAGTCTCAAGTGACGTTGGATAATGGAAAGCTCTTATATTACCTTTTCTGACATTTGCCATATATCCGAAAATCGAATTGTAGGTCGTGTTTTTTTTAAGCTGAGTGCCGTGCATTTGAAAGACAATTTTCTGTATAAAAAATGTCGTTTGCTAATCGCATTTTAACTAGTATAAGCCGAGTTAGCTACCTCCGGAATTATAGTGGCCGTTCAATATGCTATTACCGCAAATCACTTCAATCTATCCCCAGAATTCAATGCCGAAATTCAAGTTAGTTCCTTGATGATGCAATTAGGTTATGTATATAACATTCAAAATGACTTTCTTTAGGTATCATCTTAGCTCGTCAGTTTAGTTCAGCAGATCCTGACGAAAAGTTTCACACAATCATCCGGGATAAAGAGAATCCAGTAGGCCAAAGTAATAAACATGAATTTCAGGCCGAAACCCGAATGCTTCTCGATATCGTCGCTCGATCTTTGTACTCTGAAAATGAGGTGTTCGTCAGAGAATTGATCTCTAATGCTAGCGATGCTTTGGAAAAGTTCAGGTATACTATTCATACAGCTGGTGAAAATGAAAAGAACTATGAAAACCAAGACCGTGCATTAGAAATTCATATTGGCACTGACAAGCAGGGAATGCAGTTAATTATCCAGGTAAAGCGTAATCTCAAAGATAAAATACTCGCTCGATTACAGAAACAAGTTTTCTATTATGTATAGGACACTGGTATTGGTATGACAGAGGAGGAACTTATCAACAATCTCGGTACAATTGCACGTTCCGGATCAAAGAAATTTTTGGAACAAATCAAGGAGAAGGGAGCTGCTGTTCAGAACTCATCCAACATCATTGGGCAATTTGGTGTTGGATTTTATTCGGCCTTTATGGTAGCCGATAAACTAGAGGTTTTTACCAAGTCATCCAAAGTTGGTTCACCTGGCTTAAGATGGTCGAGTGACGGCTCGGGGTCGTACGAAATACAGCAAGCTGAAAATGTCGAATATGGAACAAAAATTGTTATTCACCTCAAGCCCGAGTGTAGGGAATACGCTGATGAGGATAGGATAAAATCGGTGATTAAAAAGTACAGCAACTTTGTGGGTAGTTCGATATTTTTAAATGGAAAGCGAGCCAATGACATTCAGCCAGTGTGGCTGATGGAACCAAAAGATGTGACTATGGAGCAGCACACGGAGTTCTATAGATTTATTGGAAATACATTTGATGCGCCTCGATTTGTGCTGCATTATAAGGTATGTAAAGCTTTTATTTAGAAACTGTGTTACAAATTATACTGTACTACCTTCAGCTTTGATTTCACCCGAAGAGGTATACGAAATATTACTTAAATGACAAGATGTTGTCTTCGGGTGCTTTGTATTGACTTATTATTCTTTTTATTTTGTTTAGAAGAGTGGCTACGATCGGCTGAACGATCCCTCTTCTTTTTCTCCACAAAAATTTAGTCAGTCAGAAACTAAGTGTTCTAGATGCGACCGTTCTACGTCCAATAAATTTTATAAATGATGGTGCATGCAATTGGAAAAATACCTTAAACTTTTGATAAGCGACGACCTCATAATTCAATTACAGGCTGTGTTATCTGCCTTGATATGGGCCGCATGATAGGAAAAAGGCTTCAGTCATGAAACATGTGACTAATCGCTATCGTCCATCCGTTGATTTTAGGAAGGCGTCACAGACCTATTGTACTTGAAACGGTCACGTTTAGTCACGAGCTGTTGCGTTAGTGATGTTCACTTGACTTTTACCGATAGTCACGCGAAATCTCATGTGAGAACGGTTGCATGTTTTTATTGTGTCTAGTCAATTCGAGAAACACTCACATTTTTAACAACTCAATTTGTTGACAAAAGTGAACACTTGACCGATGACGATTTTGTCGAGAGCTCAAATGAACCTCAGCCTTAATTTTCCTTTCAGACCGACGTGCCACTAAGTATCCGTGCGCTGCTGTATTTCCCCGAGGGAAAACCTGGACTATTTGAACTCTCTCGCGATGCCGACATTGGTGTTGCCCTATACACGAGAAAAGTTCTCATTCAGTCGAAGACGGAAAATCTTTTACCAAAGTGGTTACGATTTGTCAAGGGTGTTGTCGATTCCGAGGATATTCCGCTGAATTTAAGTCGAGAGCTGCTCCAAAACAGCGCACTAATCAGGTACGTAAATACGAGGATATTGCTGCTCTGTAGTATAACAACTATAACCTTAAATGTCTGTTGAATAGAAAACTCAGTTCGGTTCTCACGAATCGTGTCCTGCGCTATCTACAAGATCGTGCTGTAAAGCAACCAGCCGACTATGAAGCCTTCTACAAGGAATACGGTCTATTCTTAAAGGAGGGAATTGTCACCTGCCAAGATCAGAGCGAACGGGAAGAAATAGCCAAACTCCTTCGTTATGACACATCGAAGTCGACTGATACGAAAATCTCATTGGGCGAATACTGCAGCCGCGTTGGAGAGGATCAAAAGGCAATCTACTATCTCTGTGCTCCTAGTCGTGCACTGGCGGAAGCTTCGCCTTATTACGAGGCTCTCAAGAAAAAAAATGTCGAGGTGCTCTTCTGCTATGAGCCGCACGATGAGATTGTTCTCATGCAATTGG
This sequence comes from Cheilosia vernalis, assembly GCA_949126925.1. Lineage (NCBI taxonomy): Eukaryota > Metazoa > Arthropoda > Insecta > Diptera > Syrphidae > Cheilosia > Cheilosia vernalis. Next base: position 15,879,187 of record OX421362.1, read on the forward strand.
GGATGTTTGGTGGGAAAAATGTCACCTCAGCGGAGAAGGAAATGCGACAGGACAAAGTGGACATGACCGAGTTGGGCGAAGGAAGTTTGCGTCGTTCCGAAATTGACGAGATAATTCCCTGGATTAAGGACAAGTTGTCGGGCAAAGTTTCAGAAGTTAAGGTGACAAATCGCTTGGATTCGCATCCGTGTGTCATTACCGTGGAAGAAATGGGTGCAGCGAGGCATTTCATTCGCACCCAGAGTCACCAAATGGCAGAAGAGAATCGTTACGCTCTCTTGCAACCTCAACTAGAAATCAATCCAAAGTGAGCCAGTTCCTTGGGTCATTTTTATTACGTTATGCTAACAATATATACATTTTTTTTTCTGTCCTCCTTTAGGCATGCTATTATTAAGAAATTGCACAAACTGAAGACAAGCGATCCGGAGTTGGCGGAACTTTTGACAAATCAGCTGTTTGCCAATGCGATGGTTGGAGCTGGACTGGCTGAAGATCCGAGAACTCTCTTGAACACTATGAACGAGTTGCTGAGTAAAGCTCTAGAGAAGCACTAGGTTATTTTTTTTTTGATAATTTGTATATTTAGATATAAGTGTTGATAGTAATTGGATGTTGAATGTTCAGTGAAATAAAAAATGTACCTATACTCAATTTCAAGACTGTTATCTGACTGTTGGTGGACTTTGCTTTGAGATATCAGTTTGTCTGTTTTTTCTTTATGTACCTATTCGGAGTATGAAAGATTCGCCTATTTCAAAACTTTTTCTTACGAAAAAAGCTGCGAACCGTTCAAAAGGAGAAAATTAACATTTAAACACCGAAGGTAGTAACTATTACAGAGCGTCTAAGTGAGAAACTCATATCCTTGCTTAATTTTGCAAAAAAAAAAGAGCTTATAAAATCAAATTTTCACAAAGACCTACGTAGGTAAGGTAGGCTGCTTAAGCAGAGTTCATCGTCTCGAAACTTATAGAGTACGCAAGAAAATTCAACAAGTAACAACTCCGACGAGAGAGCTACACCAAAACCATTCCTTCTGCGTTTTTTCACTACGTTTTTAATCACCCTTCTCCGGGAACATTTACGATAAATTACAACTGCTATATTGTATTACCTACTCTCGTGAATCGAACAAATCATCTTATACGTTATTATCCACCCATAAACTCAGCTATGAAACAACTAAACTTCAGCTTTCATTCTCTTTTTCAGCTAGCGTTGCATATGTTTCATAGTTGAGCAATGTAATTTGGTCCCTTTCTATGCCTTTCTTATAAAATAGGAAACGGAAACGGCGTATAGCCGTTAGTTATCATTCGCAAGTTTTAGTACCTAGATTGAGCATGAAGTTACTTGAAAACGTAGAAGTGTATTAAATAACATTTCTTATTTGCACTATGATTACATACTGCCTTACCGATATAAAATTCGAATTTATACAATGAACTTCGAAAATTTATTCGTATGAAAAGTTACGTACCTACCTACCGCCGTTGTGAGTTCGTGGTAAAACCGGTGTAATTACCTATAACAAATTATAACAAACAAACTATATAATTAGTTTACAATACTTACTTATGGATCGAATTTGTTACACGATTCCAATGGTTTCTTTAGACTATTTTCTTTTTGGATTTGGAGTGAACAATTAAATAATGGAATGAGTGTTTTTGTAACCTAAAATGTCTTAGGTAGGGGAAATTAGAAAAATCTAAAAAAAATAAATATTCCACAAGAACTTTATCACTCTTTGCGAAAATGGTGAACATTTCCTTTTCATTAAAACCCCCATATGCTACGTGATTTTGTCGAAATGGGACACTTTTTTGTATAATTGTGTTCCACTTTGTAATAAACGATTTGAAGTGGAAATTGGAAATGGTTGGTTGCTAGAAAAATTATTTTATTGTGTATTTTTATTTAAATATACATATTCGATTTATTACAAAACGAAGACTCCGAAAATTTCGAAGATTTTCATCACAAAGTGTGGTATCACCCTTAAAGAAGTAGTTTTCGGAATTTCTACAAATTTCGAATAATTTCCTCATACTTACCGAAACACATGCTTTTCTTTCTAATTTAACATTATTTGCTAGCAAAATTAAGTTTAATGTAAATGGAATATCAATAAAATTGATGGTACTCAAAATATATAAACAATAGCGTACAACATGACCAAAGTAGTACATCGCCATTGTGACTTTTCGGACTAATTATACGTCAGTCTGAAACATTTTAAAAGCTCTTCTCTGATTGGTCACATTTGGCAGATTACCGTCAAAACGACCAATCAGATAATTCCTTCTATACACTGGCACTTGGCCGCATGTCATATGACCGCACAACCGAATTGTCGTTCATACAGCGAACATTTTGACAGTGAAACACTTAAAAAAACTCTTTAGTTTAGTTCAGTGAGTGTGTGGATAAAGTTCAGTTATTTGCAGTTAGATTCAACCTGTAAATACTCTTGAATTTGTGAATTTGTGTGTGCACAGTGCAAAAAAAAGAACAAGATCGAAGCATTTTTTTCCTAAACGAAAGTTTTGAAAATTTTCAGGAAAAACTCGCAAATTCATTTGAGAATTTAACTACTACACTACACAAAAAAAAAAAACCAAAAATCAAAAATGGCAGACACATCAGATAACCCAATTTACGGACCCTTCTTCGGTGTCATGGGAGCCGCCTCTGCAATCATTTTCAGCGGTAAGAAATCGGTAGTTTTTTTTTCACAAAACTACAAAGTCTTGGATAAATTGCATTTTCATTCCAATTCGTTGTTTTTTTTTTTCCTTTTTCCTAAAAAAGTATATTCTATGAATATTGAAAGAAAATGAATTTCTGGGAGAAGAGGACAGCGTTACGTGCACAAGTGTGTGTGTGTTTCTGTAACGACACGTTTTTATATATGTAGGTATGGCAATGACAAGACGCAGAATCGCCTTTATTGCGATTCTCAGACGGGTTTTAGTTTTTTTTTTCCCCGAATTCTGAGCAAAATTGCCGAAAAATAGCAAAGACTACATACTTCGGGGCAAGTGTACAAAAATGAAGGGAAATTTCTTCGATTTGTTTAATTCCAATGTTAACTTGTGTTTAATGCTTTCCAAACGCTTCCTTCTTAACCTTGCTGATTGACATCTCAGTAAATTCCAACAAACATCCACCTGCTTATGGCCCACTACCGCTCGTCATCATCAGTTCAGTAGTATCTCGTTTTATCGATTTATGGTCCAAGGATTTCTTCCTTTTTTCTTTTTCGTAGTTTAGGTGGAAGCGCTTTTTCACGCAATGATTTTTGTGTATCTATTCATATATAGTACATGTTTTACATCCTCAATTCTAGAAGCACCAGTCAAACGGTGCTTTTTTCATTAGCGCAATAATTGTATTTGGTAGGAGAGAGTGAGCAAAAGGGAATGAAATCGATGTGTCATTCGTTGGAATATGCCATTGCCATCAAACCAGCATTTTACAAACAATGGGAAAGTGCAATCAATCATTCATTACTACATATTGCGACGAATGAAAAAAAAAAAAACTCCATAATATGTTGCCTTGTTTTTATTCTTCTATAAGATTTATCAGCGAAAAGTGTGCATACGCCCATTCATGTTATCATTGCACACACACTTGTACGTGCTTCAGTAGAATCGACAAAAAAGGAGTGTAGAGACAAACTGTAAGGATATTGTATGGAAGAATGTAAAGGAAAAAAGGGATCAACGAATCGAGATTCGAGAGAAGAAAAATTTCAAAAAAATATTCCAGAGTAGAGAGCCAATTCAACGTGTACAAGATTTTCACTTATCACGTGATAAAACATACGGAACGAAGTGGAATTGTGACTGGAAGTTTGATGTTATTCCAGTCTGGTAATGCAAATTACATATTCCATAACAAAAAAAAAAAAAGCCCCATTAACTAGTATACTTCATGGTTATTGTTCAATGTCAATTTTCAGGTTTATTTGTACAATTGTTAACAACTACAACCGTGAAACATTCATTTTAAAGCCAGTGTGCGAACTTTTTCTTTAAGCATATGACTTGATCCGAATCCATTTCTGTCATACGCCCAGTGCGATTGATGATACCTAGGTACCATTTCTCACCTGCCTTTGCTTTTATACTCGCATCTAAATTCACATGACATGCTTCAGATAAGAACTTGTATTGGTGTTATTTATGAATATAAGTTTGAGGGTGTAAGGAATTTTACTTGATAAGCTCAAGTGAAGAACGTCACATGCCTGGCCTATACTTAGCTACACATGCTACCTATAAAATTGAAGAAATGAAAAAAAACTTGATACTCAGGTGACAATTGGAAGAGACCCCATGATATTTGGTGATATTTGGCCGCCTTGACAATTGCTAATTGAATTTTGATTAGCCACTTGGTTCTACAATAGTTTCGCTTCTACTATCAACGCACCTATTTAAACACATGAGGTCTAATTTGGTCTCCGATTTAAAACATTTTTAATGGAAAAATGTTGAGTTGAAATTGTTTTGTTTGCGTTGCCAACTGAGAATGGGTCGTCACATGCACGCAGCATCACATGAATGAAGTTAATGAAGTGAAAAGTTCTTAACTTGATGAAATACGCGTGTCTTTATGGAAACTAGTTGGGCATAACGCTTTTATATAGGAATATGAAGGTGGGCATTTGATAAATATGGAGTCCCCTCTGAGTTATTAGTAAACCACATTGAAACGGTTCATCCTGTGATGGCAGGCTTTCCAAGGGGTGTGCATTTGAATCGAAATAATGTGAGGTCATTCGTTGAGTGTTCATCACACGTGCTTCAGTAACTCGTCTTTATGTAACCCAATGAAGGACACATTCACTAGACTCTCAAAGAACTGTTACAAACATGTAACAATTGCAATCGACATGTGCTTTTAAATCAACTCAACCAATTGCGCGAACGTCGCTAACTCTTCGAATTTCAAGTGTGCTAGACCCATCCCTATATGTTTTAAATAAATATATCTATAACGATACAAAACTGTCCCTCGAGAGTACATAAAGAGTGAATGAAAACCCGCCATCTAGGTATACATCCACTGACAGATGTTTGATCAAAACACGAAATACTAGTTTCAACCGAAATGTTCGAGAACTTGAAGTGCAGTGAGATAGGGGTTCTTGAGTAATTGAGCTGAAGATTATTCCACAGCTTTGTCACGAACAAAACAAGCTTCATTGAAACTAATTAAACAAAATTATTCCGCGGCCGTCTGACTAGAACAGAACAGAAACATATTATTTCTTGGCAAGCAACACAAGTTTGTCACTGTTTAAATGTCTACGTTAACGTAAAATTGTTTTATGTACCTACCTAGGTACCTATAACTTGGAGAAGATTAGCTTTGTTCGATAAAAGCGAAGTAGGTACCTACATTTTTGTATACTTTTATAATAACCTACAAATCGCAACATACTCGGATTGCCAACATTTTGAACCGACTGATATTCTGCAGTGACCATTTTTGTTCGTTTGTTTATTTTAATATCTTACCTACCTGTTTTGTCTGAATTCGTTTGCCATCTCCACATTGGAGAAGCTTGATTGAATTGATCATGTTTTCGGTTCACGGTTCTTGATTTCGAATGTAATATTGTTGTTAGAGTTCGGTTTTAAGAAAGCCGTGTTAATAAAAATACAAAATCTATCTCTTGCAAGGTTCTAGCCAATTGCAAGATTCTAGCCAATTCTCCTCATTGCTGTTTGTCCAATATTATTAATTCAAACCCAATTAAACAAAAAGTCTCCACGAAATAAATATGAAATGTGTAGTCTGCGTTTTGGTTGACATGACACATGTCTGTACACCTCAGTCTTACTGGGCCTTACCAATAATCATTTTTAACCTAGATCACAATATGCAGTTTTGTATGGAAAATTTCGCCATTGTGAGTTCGAAAAATTTAGTCTGGACACTAAAAATGATTATTAGTACCGCGGACTATGTTTTTGACTTCCCTGCAGACATAAACCCTGATTTGATATTTCATATGGCAGGCTCACGTTTTTTTTTTTTTTTTTTTGTCAGCGTGAATTATTAGCGCCACCGGGAGAGTAGGGATTTGAAAAAATCGCTTCTAAAACCGTTCTACAAAAAATACTCTTCTGGTGATGCTGAGGAGATAATTTCACTTATCGATTTTAAGTCAGAATGTAGTTTACTACACAAGTGTAGTTTATGCATATTATACAAGTCAGCTGCCGTAGATTATTTTTCCACTCTTTTGGATTCAATCTGAAGCAGTTTTCTTGTTCCATTGGATTACAGGATGAGTGGATCTCCGAGTGAAACCAATGGAAAAAGACATTAGTAGCATTTACCAACTTGATGATGATACAAAAAAAAAAAAAACACATGACGCATAAACTGCTCCACCTCGATTCGTAAGGATCTCTTGTACTAAATTAGGCAACAATTGGCTTTTATTCCATCACAATTATTGGCCACATACCTATTCGAATTCAATAAATATGCTTCGGCATGATAGTCAGGGAGAAAGGTGTCTCATTGAGAGATATTTAGCTGCTGGAGTGCTTTTTAAATCAACTATTGATTTCGTGTTTTCGACGATTGAAGTTTGCAAATGAAAATATTAAAAATAATCCTTTTAAGAAGGGGTAAAGCAGCTATCTACCTAAATCCCAATATACATTAAGAAAAATATATGTGAGTGGCCGACTTTGCTTCTAGCTCGAACCAACGGAAGCTCACCTTGACCTTGGGCAACCTATATATCGTTTTAAGAATTTGCTACAGAGACACGCTGCTATACGTCATCCAATACGGATTATAACAAGGTGATCAAGCTATATCAGGGGCCCTACTATGAAACTCGATTCTAAAGTGAAACTGTTCGAATTCGCAAAATCGCTACTCTGTAATTCTATAAGTAAGTTATGGAAACGAAAATCGAGCATCTCTAGTACTGCCAACCATATTTTTGTTTTCTTGGTACAAAATTGGTACTACCTTTTCCGAAAGTTCATGTCAAATTCGTTCGAATTCGTAAATAATCATTCTACATCAAATGTGCTTGCGAGAGATCGATTTAAGAAGATTTTTTTTTCTCAGAATGTAAGTAAATAAAAGATAAAAAATAAATAACTCATGAATATTTCATAAACATAGTAACATGTATGTATAATGTTTGTTTTTTTGTACCAGGGAATCATTTCATTGTTATTGATTTTCATTCAAAAATCCGAAAATATGTGGACTAATTTGTCCAAAGATTTGAATGCTGAAGGTCCACCGCAGCACGGTGCAGCGGGATGGAAAAATATAAACAAAGCTTCAACACTGACAAATTTATTTATTTTATTTTTGTTTCGTTGGGTTCGGGCTGATTTTAAAGTACATACCAAAGGCAAGTTGAGAAAAAATTAAATGAATTCGTTCTGTTGAAATATTATTCAACAAGTACATGAAGGCATCTTTCGAAAGGCGGTAGTTTTTAACAAAGCTGAGATAAAGTTATTTTATTCGATTCAAAATGTCTTTAAATAAATACTCAATAGAAAAACCTTTTTTCGCTTAGCCTTCGTTCAACTTGTTGATTTTTTCCTGATTTCCTTCAGACTCCAACAAAATTGCGACACTGTCCTGTCCATGTTTATTTATTATTATTTTATTGTTTCACGATAATTTTTTTGGGATATTCCAAACCAACTCCGAGACTCGTTCGGGTTATGTCAACCATAATGCGAGAATCGTTCGAAAATCGCAAATTTGTGGGCAAATAGTTTGGCATTACCGGCATTCGATTCTACTTTCATAGAGAGTACCATTTAAAAGTAGAATCGCAAACATTTTTCGAATAGAATCAATTGTAGAATCGAGTTTCATACTAGGGCCCCAGCACTGCCAAACAGTGAATAGTTTAAAATTTCCTCAAATAGACTCATTCATTCATATCTTTCCTCAACCATGTCATGCTCTAGTGCAAATCAAGCTAAATATTTCATCACACCTAGATATTGACATAACTGATGCCCCGCATATGCCTTCGGCGTGCCACCCTCGAGGTCGCAGCTAAACTCCATTGCACATCCATGTGTGTTACTTAAATGTTAAATGACTATAAAACTGTCTCGTCCGTTTGAAATGCATTTATTTTTATCGCTCCAGCTTAGTTTTAAATGTAATAAGTATTCAAGGGCCAATGACATCGAACGTATTAAGTGCATTTGAGAGGTATATAACGGCCCCCATCGAATTATGTGTGTCCAACCAACGACCTATAAAAGAAAACAAGTTTCTGGTTAGGAACAAAAGCACAACAAATACTCTTGACATTTGCTACTGATTAGGGTCCATATTAAATGCTGCGTAGAAGGATGTTTTATATTTGCTGTATGTTATTATAGGCTAAATAATAAAAAAGATCACTAGTTAGCTCCTTTTTATTGCGTGTGCAGTTTTTATTAATTTATTTTGCTCGATGCGCTGAAAATGTTTTTTTTTTTTTTTTGTGGTGCTCGCTCATTTTGCGGCCTTTTACTGTAGTTCTTTGTCGACCGTGTTTGTGTTATTGCAAATCAAGAGAGGGTTGCCTTGTGTGCCGATGGGATTGTTTTACTTGTTGTTTTCCATTGGTTTACTGGTTTGATTGTTTACCTAAAAAACAACAAAACATCGGAGTAAAATTATCGTTGCGTTGAATCCAAAAAAAGGGTTATTTTATTACCAACGGAAAACACTGTTGCTCATGTCTTATGAGTTTAGTAAGTCAGACGAAATTATAAATGGATAATTTGTTTTTAGTGCACAAAATGAAATTAGTTTTCTTATAGTCGACGAGTTAATTTTAAATGTTCCGTCAATTCAATTTGCTGACAGGCCACACAGCAGATTGAGACACTTTTCACAGTTGTTGTCTGCTGAATTGTGTGGGTCATTTAACATCGAAAAAAAAATGGAATGATTTTGAGGGGTGCTTTCCACGCACAGTGTCTGCGGATATTTTCTAATTTTCGCATTCTGAAGATATGCTATGTTTGTTTGTAATTATACAACAAACAAACAGATGTCTAAAATTGATCAGGAACTCTCCGTCCGTTACTAAACCATACTCTAGAAAGCTAGGCCTGTTTAGCTACATGTTCTTATTAATTTTCCAAAGCGTTTTACAACTATAAATACAAACAAGCCATTGTTAAATCTGTGACAACAAGGAGAAAAAGCATAAGTCATTTTTAGGCACTTTTCAGGAGCGCAGGATAAAGGTTTGTCTGTATATGCGGGGAAGACGACTTTCTTGATCCATAACAACCGTAAGAGATATTTGAATGATAAAATACGACATATAGAGCAGGGTATGGTGCATCCGATAGTAACATTCACACCATTTTGACATAAGTCGACTTATGCTGTTTGAAATATGCTTTTGCTTGTGCCCCTTGTGTTTTGGTCTAGTCTTTTTACATACAGGAACATAACGCTGCAGTTATTAACACATTCCGTCGTTACAGCCATATTTATTTGAAATAAGACATTCGTGCACAGAACGTGACCTTTAAAATTCGTCTTCGATTTATTCGCGTCTTTACTGGCGTGACGTGTTGCTAAAGTGCAGTTATTGCGTGTGGGACTGTAGTCTGTCAACGAATCATATACGGGAATTTTTAAACAAAATGAAATCTATAACAGAAAAGTGTTAGGTACCTACCTGTTTCCTTAAAAGCATAATAAGACATTTATCTGGTTTTTGTGTACTGGGAATTTAGCATTTTATCAGCTCACACTTGCATATTGGCAATAAACTATTTTCCAACAGTTTTACTGCACTGAACGTCTAGTACAATTGCTTTTGGTTGTTCAAACAACGTTTTTAAGATTGTGGGCAGCATGTGGGCACACTTTAAATAAGCTGTAGCTACATCCGCCGTTGAGGTTATGTTTCAATTAAACAAGACCGGATTTAACCAAAAATTGAATAAAATCAAGAAATAAGTACATACTTTGCGTAGTGATGGCCTGTACTCCGAAAGGACATTGACATTTCTAACGATTAGTGTGTTTTTTTTTAGCTTTGATCTCAGCAAACCAAAGTAATATTTTCAGCACGCAATTACAACAACTACGCTCTACGAGACTCGAAATAGTTGTTGCAATTGCGTGCAAAAAATCCTACTTAAGGCTTCGTCAAACAGAGCGCGTATTTTACGCGGCGGTAAAATTATTTGACTGCGACGTTCCAGCCGCCGCGTTAGAGGACGTCAAACAGAATTCTAGCTGCCGTAGCTGTCATCACTTTTTGCAAAATGTGAAGCAGCTCGGAATATATTTTTTAATTGCTGCGCTACGTAATTCACGGAGAAGAAAAAGAATTTTGAAGAAGAAATGAATCGTGAAAATCCATTTTGCGTTAAAACGACGTTAAAACGCGCTCTGTTTGACGGAGCCTTTAGGTACTTTGCTTTGCTGAGATTGAAGCTAAAAAAAACAGGGCTAATATTTACATTATGCTGTCAAACGCAGTCAGAGTATAATGCTATAATGCTATATCAAACTCCATCTACTTCCTCTTTCGATGTTAAGATATTTCTGCTTTGCTAACCTTTATTTGTCTTATTTATCTTGTTGCATAATATAGCTATAGAAATTTCCAGTCATATTGCATTCCAACAGCTTGAGTAGGTGGAACATCTCGGCTGTCTCATGCACAAAGCTGTGTTTTTCACGCTGTTCTGTTGCTACTCCTCATTCTTCATTAAACACTCGTATTGTTTAATTATATTAAAACTATTTCTAATTATGTATATTGCAAGAAAAATACATTTTTACAGATGGCAGCTTGTGTTCTTCTGTTTATTTGTGGTGATGAATGACGTTCTGAAATGCAAAATAGGTGTGCTTGAGACGCATTAGCTTAAGTCTCCCTTTAGCTGCATTAGCCGAATTGTAACTTAAAAATGTTTACGTCAATAATCGGCCCTAGCGAGGTATTCGTCGGAACGGAAAATTCTCCGCAGCTCATACTCTGTCGGAACAGCAAATCGCATTCGAGGTATCCGATCTCGGAAAAAAAAACAATTGAAATGCGATGACGCATTGATTTCACATCCTCGTATTGTTTGGTGCTTGGTTTTTCGCTAGATTTTGCACTGGAACCACAAATTTAGGCAATAAATACAAACAAATGCGTTGTTGTATTATTATTAATTTATTTAACACTTTACTGCAAATCGTGAATAAATTCCGCGACTCATTGTGCTCGGAGGATATCGTTAACAAATTCCGCAACCAATTTCTCTCCGAGGATATCGGAGCCTAGCTGTCAAAAATTTAACAAGAAAATGCACTTCATCGCACTTCAACATAATTCGCCGATATGCGTTGCAAAATGTCGGAACAATTCTCCTAACAGTTGTTCCGAAAAATACCTGGCAGCAAAAATCCTCCGAATCATATAAAATCGGAGAATTTTCCGTTCCGACGGATACCTCGCTAGGGCCGAATATGAATGGTGACAAAGCTGTCCGATATACGATATACCCACTGCTGAACTTGAATCAAATGTCTGACATTTCCAATACGAAAATGTTGAAAGGCTTTGATTTTGTGTCAACTGAAATTGGATACCTATGCACAACAACAAATAAAAGGAACGCAAAGCGATTACTACCAACGATTCTCGCTTGAATTCCATGCTAAACTGGCCGAACATAAAGTTTGTATTAGTAGGGATCACAAAAGAAAGGTGGTTATTAGCAAGGCAACGTTATTACCTTGATATAAATCATCACCAACTTTAGAAAGAGAAATCCATTCGAAAGAAGGCAAATATCGAAAAACCAAGAGTGACTGGCCTTTGGTATATAATTGTGGTTGTGTCATTTACGTTCCATCTGACAAACAATTCCATTGAATGCATAAAATGTGGATAAGTTTTTGTTTCAAGTAATAATGAATGTTTCTCGCGTAAACTTATCACAACGAAACATAACCACAACCGCTTCACTTCGATAAATTCAAATTATGTATTATTTAAATAATTTCCAGCAAATGATTCATTTCGTAAAACGTCAAACGGGTTACACTACTATATGACATTTAAAAGAAATAAAAAACTGCTTGTTGTTAGCCGGCGGCAGAGCAACTGCGTCATAACCTGAAACTAAATAAGTTTAGTTTACACCATGTTTTTGTTGTCCATTGTGCCTCGCATGATAACTCCCAAAATTCAATTTATTTTTCTCGAAATTCTTCAATACATCCATGCGCAACTGGTTGATTATTCATATAATTGTACAGCATAATACGTACAATACGGTACAAGACACTGTTCGCAAATAAGAGTAACACTTGGGTGAACAATACAATAATACATAGATTTCAATGATTTATTTTGGGGTAGATTTTTTTTTTTGTTTGGATCCCCTGATAAATTTACTTCTTAAACAATTAGACTGGTTACGTCTTTGTCCACGCAAACAATCATATTGAATACACCTAAACGCTCTTGTTAATTTATTGCAATCACCATCACCAATTGCACAACAATTAAGAGTTTCAAACTTTACTAGTGCGACAGAGACAAGACAACCGTTTATTGGGATTGTCTCTTGTATTTTCTTTTACTTATTAATCATCATTTAGCATTTACAGAAGAGGAACATAAAATGACGAGTCGTTGATAAGCGCACCAGCGCCAGCGCATGTATAATATTCCTCACCTAGTCTACATTTTTTTGATGTATATTCGGTTTGTAGTTTTGTATGCTTAGCATCTCGAAATAAAACTTTTCGAACCACCTTATGTATTGAACGTGTGTTTGTTTTGTTATGACGACGAGCGAGAATTCGTTACGCTATGAAATTATAACGAACGACACCCGTTGGTTTGTAGAGAAATATTTTCTTTTGCTGTTCGATCGTTCATGCCAGCACTTGTAGTATTTTTCTCTGTTTTGGTGAGCTGTAATTTGTTCCCGCATACAAGTGTGAAATTTTATCAAAGGAAATGATAAGAATTTAATATAGATTTGTTTTTTTTTTCTTTCTGTTAGATAACAAGGCACGAGGAGACAAATAAAAGGGAAATGTGGGGATTTAATTTTTGTGACTACTAGATGATTTGGCATTCAATACTTTATCCAAGAATGGTACAAATCTAATTTGAATGACGCAATGATGCCTTGGAAGAACGCTCTCTTTGCACAAAACAAGTTTTAATATTTTTCGTTGGTCATGTGAGCCTCGGTGCTTCAAGTCACATGATTAGGGCCAGCACAGATAGGACTGACTGGAGTGAAGCAGAAAGTGCTAGAACTACTTACTATTTATCGTCAAACAAATTTATTGTAATCAAATGTTATGAACGTATTAGGTCTACCATTGTCGTCACTTAATGCGTTCTGGAGAAAGAACTCTTCAGCAATTGCTCATTCTGATAAAGTCGGCATGTATGTGGTTATAGGTGTGGTTTGCCAGGTGCATTTTTAATGGAATAAATTACTTTTCAAGGTTCTTTTTACTTATCATTAGTCCGATTCGACTTTGCTTACAAAATTAGGTTATCTAATATTTCTTTTGAACAATAAATCCATGTCCATGAGCGTTTGGCTGGCCGGGCACTTGGCGTCGACAAATCACAAAGCCACTGTTGTCGATTATAGCCCAGGAGGACCGTTTCCAGATTTAAATTGATCCCTATTGACTGGTCAAGCCGTACGACAGGTGCTAAGGTGCTTATAAAGCGAATGTGCATGACCAGTATGTCACAATCATGCATATATACTTAAAGCACGATTGCTGTAACTGTTCCAATAGTCCTCTTATCGCCACGAGTTACTTGTTGATGTACTTCGGCCCATTTTATTCACTCGAAGTTGAGCACAACTCGGGGAGTTTTCCATATAAAAATCCCCAAGTTGTGTTCAACTTCGAGTGAATAAAATGGGCCTTAGTTTGTGATATCGCATTAGTGGAGCATGATCTTAGATAAAACCGAGAGAGTGGCCTAGTTCTGCCATTATTTACTGTACATGTATATTTTTGCAGCGCTTCTGTCTGTTTTTCAAATAGTGATGATGATGACTAACTATGAAAAGAACAACCCTACTCGATAAATACGATCGTCGTAACATGCTCTCATATTTTATCAGCTGGATAATCCATTTTTATCTGTCCAGATGTCGCAAATTGCTTACTTAATTAGGTGACGCTACAGTCCGGGGGTGAAACTGAGCCTCTGCAGTTCGAAAGTTCTTCTGATGACTGCCTTCAGTTGCGGACTTCAAGTGGGTTGAGGGCCTCTTCTGGTGTGTGGCTCACTTCAGTCGTGGTATTCCTAGACTGCGTTGTCGCTCTGGGTTGCAGTCGTATACTCCTATCGCTTTACACCGTCTAGACGACTGATTCGCAATTTTTGTGACGATTGATGTTCCTGTACAGCTCCTAGAGTTCGCTGTTAAATTTGCCATTTCGACGAACTTTATGTTAAAAACGATATAACCTCATCCGCTAGGGCGGAACTTCGTAGTATGTGCCTGCCTTGTGTAACTCGGCAAAAAGCGTTTTGCAAGTATGTAGGTACATATTCAATTAATTTCTGATGCAATTCGATTATCATTGCGTACAGTCTCCTTGTCCTTACCAGTAGTTGCGTCATGTACATTGTACATGTTTGTTGGGTGTAGCTAAACAGAATTCGTTCTCATTTAAAAACGAGTTTCTATAGGAAACTACACATTCATCGGATGACGAAACGATTGACCCAATAACTAGTGACAGAGCTCCAAATATTGCCCACACTTCATCGATATATCTACTGCAGAGGACCCTATTTTTCCAACATTTCGGCGAGGATTTATATTCCTCTTTTGTATGGTCCTAAATTCATGTAATCAAAATTATTTCTAAATTCGTCAGATCTCGTACTGTCTATCAGGACAATGGATATGGTTGTTGTCTGTTTTCCGCCTACTACTACATAACCTTATTCTCGTAGTCTAACTAAAGTGAGAAAATGGGTCATTGCGCCACGTAGCGAATTGGATATATCAAGTTTTCTGCCAATGAAAACGTATACTTCAACGGTTTGTTTTTCTTTTTCCATTAAAAGGAATAAGCGTTACTCAAAGCAAGTACAGACACCCAATGCACAATAAACAAGTGTGTCATCTATGCAGTGAGTCAGTGAGCAGTATTTTGAAAGTGCAGCCATTCACATTAGAATCATGATCGATATCGATCCTGTGGTACTGGTAACACAGTGGGCCTAATTAGGCCTAAGTGTGGCTGCACTTGAGGCGGCCTGCCACTCTAACCTAACCTAACCTAGGTAAACCTGCAGTTTAGTTAAACAAAGGGATATCGAAGAGTTTTCTCATTTTTATTTGGGGTCTGTTTGAGCCATTTCGCATGTTTATTTGATGAATCTGACGTTGATACTTTGTGTTTTCATGCGCCTTTTCATATCCCTTAGTTCATCAAATAAAATACATCGCATTATTTATTTGATAAATAAATCGATGACGATCATTAGAAATGTTACCTTATTTGATTGACCCCCAGTTGTGTCTTGTCAATGTAATAATAATAATCATATAAACAGGTAAGCTAGAAGAGACCAGCTCGAATTGGAATGAAAGCAACGCAAATATTCTGTTTCTGTAAAAAAAAAAACATTTGTTTATTAATTTCCTTTCTGTATTTCCATTTAGCTCTCGGCGCCGCTTATGGTACAGCTAAGTCAGGTACTGGTATCGCCGCTATGTCGGTGATGCGACCAGAATTGATCATGAAATCGATCATTCCCGTTGTCATGGCGGGTATCATTGCCATTTACGGTCTGGTCGTGGCGGTCCTTATCGCTGGTGCTTTGGACGAACCATCCAAATACACCCTATACAAGTAAGTTACCTCATCTCAAATAGGAAAACCCAATTAACTCGATAACTAACACAATGAAAAACTTTTCTTCTTCTTCAGGGGTTTCATCCATCTGGGTGCAGGGTTAGCTGTCGGCTTCTCTGGTCTAGCAGCTGGTTTTGCGATCGGTATTGTTGGTGATGCCGGTGTCAGAGGTACAGCACAACAGCCACGTTTGTTCGTCGGTATGATTTTGATCCTTATCTTCGCTGAAGTGTTGGGTCTGTACGGTCTTATTGTCGCTATCTACCTGTACACAAAATAAATAGCCCAATTACAAAAGCCCCCGCATAATAATAATACAAATACTATTATTGATAATAATAATTTAGTTTTGAAAATTATTAAAACAAATATATATATATATAATAACTAAGGATCAAATAGAAAACAAAAAGATGGCCCATTTACTGTATCCGATTCCAAAACAACACTTTTCTTTTTGTCATCGTCGTCACACAAAAATCATACCTTCATCCAACAACCAACTACCATCACCAACTACAACAGCAACAAAACATACACACACACTCACACGAAACGAAAACAAACAGTAACCTCCACTCCACGATCCCCCCATCTCTTCGCGAATGAACACCACCCAGTTGAAGAGAGCGAGAGACAAGAGTGAGCAAGAGCGTTGACACAAAAAGACCCATCAACGCCACGTTTCTCAACGTATAAGAGAGAAAAACAAAAACCACTACCACGGCATTGTTCGATTTTTAGTTTTAGTTTTTTTTTTCTTCTTGGAAAAACCACCAAACATCAAAGAACCGAGAAGGGAAACAGTGTAAACTATCGTCAAAAGGAATTGTACAAACGAACTCTTAAACACTCGTTCTTAAGCGATTTTCCAAAATTAGTTCTGGAATGTATTATAATAAAATAATGCAAGTGCAACAACAATGCGTACTTCCCATAATGCCAGAGAAAGATTATATACTGTGTAAATTTTTAAATACACTTTTTTTTTTGTTGTCCAACATTTTTATTTTTTCTTCGTCCTTTTTAGTAGTTTTAATTTTGTAAAAAGCAAACAATTCAGTTTTGTTAGAAAAAAAAAAGAAAAAACATCTGAGAACGAACAACAAAAACATACAAAGCGAAAGAGAAAACAAAAACAAAACTAAGTCCTATGTTTTCATTGTTTTTTTTTTTTTTATAAAATAATTATTAATTAATTTTTTTTGTGATAAGATTTATTATTATATGTACATGTATAAAAACGGTATTTATAAAACAAAAAAACAACAACAAATTGAATGAATTTTTCTCTGTTATATTAAGAAAAACTGTAAAAACAAAAAAAACAAAAAAAGAGAAAAACCAGAAAGCAAGAGAGAGAGAGAGAGAAAGGGAAACAAACGAAACACAAAACAACATCATGTTTTGCGCGCGCGTGTAAATGTAAACTTTTTTTTTTTTTATTGTTTTTGTTAAAGAAACGGCAATGTACGGTATTGAGTTATTAGATTCCTGAAGCAATCTGTTGGCTCATTTTAAATAGAAGATGCGAAAACGTAGTTATATATGAATATATGTAGTTATTCGGAGCATTGCTGATGGGGGGTGCGCTCATGATGCTGAGAGCGTGCTCTACCGGAGGTGGTGTTCTTGTAATCAGTAAAAAAAAAAGAAGAAACAAACAAAAATACTTAAAAATCTTTTATTTACCGTCAGTCAACAATGTAAGGGGATTCCGATGTGGTGCATTGCCATTTTCCAGTCAGAATTATGTACTTTCTGTTAAGAAACGAAATTGTAAAAACAAAACAAAAAATTCATTGAAAAGAATAGAAAAATAATAAACGCGCATTTAACAACAAAATGTCTTTTGTTTTATTGGTGTGTTGCATGGAAGGATGTATGCAGATTAGAAGTCTGGCTTGCAAATTCTCTTGTGTCCATGTCCATATTAAAAATATAAAATGAACCGATTATAAATCGAACTGTGAAACACATTGGGTCGTATGAATAAAACGTAGTAATGCTTTTACTCAAGAGAAATGCCAAAATCAAGAACAATCTAAGAATTGTGAATAGTTAAGTTTAATTGTGTTTAATGTTTTATTAAGGAAAACCAACGAATAACGACAGAAAAAGCGGCAATTGTTTCGTCTCAAGCGAAGTATGGACTGGGGACTATTTGGCTAATAATTCTTTCATATGCAAATATTTAGACAGAAACATCTGTAAGGTAGGTATATAACTATATATAGCGGATATCCGGGGTTCTAGGTCGACAGTACAAAAACCTCTCGATAATTATTCATAGTACTTCTTTAACTAATGTTCTAGTGCGTTAACAAATAAATATTTCCAGCAATATTGGATACAATTCCCGGCACCCGATGAAGTAATGAAGCATCAACAAGATATTTGGCAAACAAAAATCATATTTCCAGGTGTAATTGAAGCTATCAATTGCATTTATATTTCTGAAATTATTTTTGTTAATTTAAATTTCCACAAAAGTTGTGGGAATCATAAGAAAAATTCAAATTTACTTGTCAGGTTTGACAGGCAAATACATAGTACATGTAAAGCGAAGTAAATGCTTTGTTCGAATTTTCGAACTTTAGCAAAGTAGGTTGATTTTTATTCATACATATTCAAAGTAATTGCTAATGTGGTAATCGATTGGGCGCTCTCAGAGCACTTTTTTTGCTCTCAGAGCAATTTTTATGTTCGTTTGGTACAGGAAAAAGCAATCTTTTTCAGATTTCAGAGCACTTTTGCGAATCTAGATATTTTCTCAGATTTACCAATACAAGTGCGTTTGAGTTTGACAACTGATGGAGTTTGTTTACTTTTTTAGTGAATTTTTTCTCCAGCAAAGAAAGGCATTGCATCGAGTGAATCTATTTTTGTAAATTATTTATATATAAATATTTAGAAATCAATCGGGACAAATATTTCTAATGTTTTAATACAAAATTTAACCAGTGAATGGAAATCGCTTAGAAAAGTGTCGAAGACTACACATATTCAAATCGCACGAATATCAACACAAAAAAGAGCAAGAGCAAGTTTTATGTTCGATTAGCCACACGAAATCTGGAATCTGAGGGCAAATCTGAAGAAGCCCAAACGAATACCACATAAGGGCTATTACTTTGCTACAACCTTTTGCTCAAAGCAAATGCTAGTTTTTATTCATACTACCCATTCATTCCTCGAGGTATCCGTTCGGAACCGAATTTTCTCCATATGTACGAAATCGGAGAAATTCCATTCGATTTATCCGTTCTGATACGATTTTCGGAAAAATTATCCGATGACATATCGCACTTTGTTGCATTGCGTGGTGCGTGGAACCGCGTTATACCATTTACTTTTGACAGCTACATGCACATTTGAATGCGAAATGAACGTGTTTATATGCTTTATTTATTTTGTTCCAAAACGGATACTTCGATTCGAACGCAATTTGACTTTCGTATCGATAGGGGTTATTTTGTTTTAAATTTATGGGGTCCGACCGAATGCAGTCATTCTGACAGTCGTGGATGTAATGTGGTATTCGTTTGGGCTTCTTCAGATTTGCCCTCAGATTTCAGATTTCGTGTGCCTAATCGAACATAAAAACGTCACTTGCTCTTTTTTGTGTTGATATTTGTGCGATTTGAATATGTGTAGTCTTGGACACTTTTCTAAGCGATTTCCATTCACTACTTAAATTTTGTACTAAAACATTAGAAATATCCGTCCCGATTGATTTCTAAATATTTGTACATAAATAATTCACAAAAATAGATTCACCCGATGCAACGCCTTTCTTTGCTGGAGAAAAAATTCCATAACAATGTGAACAAACTCCATCAGTTGCTAAACTTATGTCGTTTTCGATTTGGCTTTTCAGATTTTGATCTGAGATTTCAGATTTCTGCTGGCAAATCGAACATAAAATCTGAATTATATTGGTATGTGTGTGTATTGAGTTGGCGGCAAAAAAAAAAAAACATATTTGCACTTGCACTCGAAATCCATTTCAATTGATTTTCACACATTTATAGTACTG
Source organism: Cheilosia vernalis (assembly GCA_949126925.1). Lineage (NCBI taxonomy): Eukaryota > Metazoa > Arthropoda > Insecta > Diptera > Syrphidae > Cheilosia > Cheilosia vernalis. The sequence continues at coordinate 15,899,132 of OX421362.1, forward strand.
CATTTCGAAATCATTTAATATAAAAACTCGATCCCATACGAGTTAAATAAATAATTCAGTTAAAAAAGCAATCGTTCCATCGATAAACAATTCGTAACCGACGCTGTGTGTCATAAACATTGGTGTTAGTGAAAGTATGTGTAAAATCTGAGGAAAAATTGATGTGGTATTCGTTTGGGCTTCTTCAGATTTGCCCTCAGATTCCAGATTTCGTGTGGCTAATCGAACATAAAACTTGCTCTTGCTCTTTTTTGTGTTGATATTCGTGCGATTTGAATATGTGTAGTCTTCGACACTTTTCTAAGCGATTTCCATTCACTAGTTAAATTTTGTATTAAAACATTAGAAATAGCTGTTCCGATTGATTTCTAAATATATATACATAAATAATTTACACAAATAGATTCACCCGATGCAATGCCTTTCTTTGCTGGAGAAAAAATTCACTAAAAATGTAAACAAACTCCATCAGTTGTCAAACTCAAACGCACTTGTATTGGTAAATCTGAGAAAATATCTAGATTCGCAAAAGTGCTCTGAAATCTGAAAAAGATTGCTTTTTCCTGTACCAAACGAACATAAAAATTGCTCTGAGAGCAAAAAAAGTGCTCTGAGAGCGCCCAATCGATTACCACATGAGATTTCTCAAAAGTGATCTGAGATCAAAAAAAAGATTGATTTTTGTGGCAAATAGAACATGAAAAGCAATCTCGATCAAAAAAAAAATTGATTTTTTGTCAAATCGAAAACGACATAAAACGCACTTGTATTGGTAAATCTGAGAAAATATCGATTCGCAAAAGTGATCTGAAATTTGAAAAAGATTGCTTTTTCCTGTACCAAACGAACATAAAAATTGTTCTGAGAGCAAAAAAAGTGTTCTGAGAGCGCCCAATCGAATACCACATGAGTTTGGAATCTTCGCTCAGTTACATATACTAATGTGGAACCATGCAGATTTGTTTATAACAAAATGGTTGTGGCTCGTGGTTCGTTTTGTGGAAAACTACAAGGCGGAGTTTTATCACCGTGTCTCTAAAGTCAATGCCTGCACATGTGCGGATGCCTCCGGAAAATTTCTAAATAGGGCTAGTGAGCTCTAGCTGCATATTCCGCTGACAGACTTTCACCGAATGAAACCCTTTTCGTCTTAAAGATATATCTAGGCCTTGGACAGCAATTTATAATGGAAGGACAGCACAACAAGTGTGAAGCAAGACACCAAAACTCTTGACAGTCGTAAGAAAACTATTCGTACTTCGTACACTGCCGGACCTATGGATGGCGGTATCGTCTTGTAGCAGGTTGCAATTAGAAAATAACTATCACTTAAGACTAGATAAGGAAACTGGTAAAAGCTGTACGTGTTTTCAAGAGCAGCTTACAAGACTACAAACAATCGGCGTGCATAATAGCTTATAGACTGAAATCCTTCAATCGATTTTTAGATAATTGTACAGATTCCAAGATCTGAGATTGTTTCACCTTCGTGCAACAAAATTCAGCCTCCAGCGGTCACTTAAGTTGTTAAAGGTCTGCAATTTTTATTTGATACATCCAGATCCAGAGCCAATCGATCGCAAAAATACAAACGACAACGAACGATTGGTAGTCGACATAAAAAGGTCTAGACTCGCAGTCCCACAATCATAAATGCACTCGATAAAACCCTTTTTTCGATGGACAATTTGAAAAAACAGGGTTAGTTATTTCATCACTATGTATCGTTCTTTGCAGCAATCGCAGTCGGTAGAAACATGCAGACAAAACGCGAAAGTAATTCTGTGCTTCTGACGAAATTCATCAATAGTTTCTTTTCGTTCTGATCATAAACAGAAAACAAAGAGGTCTAAGAAAATGTACTTTTATTTTATTTGTATTCCGCTACACACTAAATAACTATATACTTGTACAGATAGTTCCGTGCCAGCTCCTTATTGCCACTGGCCTTGTAAATCAAGTGTATATTGAATGCAATTTCATGCTTCAGACATAGGACTTTTGCATGCTTCTTTACTAACTCATCCTCCAGGGCCAACGCCTTTTCATAGTAATGCAGCGCTAAGTGATTCATGCACGCCTGGTGATACATCCGTCCTGTGTTGTAGTAAATTTCCTGCTCCGTCGCCGGACACATTCTCGTGTCAGCGTATTTTTTCATAAAGGCAACTGCCTGTCCTATGGCAGCTGGCTTCCGGAGAACCTTTTTCTGCAACGCAATTTGACTAAAGACCACAGAAATACAAAGATAAACAATAGGCTCTGGGTGCTCCTTGAGAATGGGGACATATATGTTGAGAGCGTACTTATAGGAACAGCAATAGAGGTGATAGTGGGCGAGAAAGATGCGCATGAATAAAGGGCTGTTCGGTCTGGTTAGAGCCCGTCGCAGAAACCGATGATAGCGCAGATCTTCTCCTTTTTGAATAAGCGCTGAGTAGAAGTTCCAAACGTACATTTTGTCTAGGTTTTTAGAGAACATATCACGAAAGTAGGCGAACGAGAAGACGGTGTCGTTGTTGTAGTAGCAGGCTAAAATGATAATGCATTCGAGTTCGGCGGTGTAGGGTATGAATCTCTTTGTGGTAACCATGGCGAAGCACAGCTTTTCCATCATGCCATACTTCTTTCTATTGAAACAGGTTTCCACTATGTCCAAGAAGAGTTTGTATTCATCCACAGTCGTAAGGTCGGAGTTTGTGTCAGCCGATTTTTTGTACTCGATGAGCTCGTTTCCTTCCTCCTGCTTTAGGAGGCGGGTTTCAATGATCGTCTTCACTCCATCTTCGTTTATGAAACTAGATCCATTCGATGCAGCTAACATTTCCTCACGGCTCTTCAGTTTTAAGGAATTTCTCGAAAGAAGAACATACCCAACGTCTATGTACTGATCGATTTCACCGACACCCTTTAGCATGAGACATCTTTCGTACAACAGACGTGGATTGATTTTCTCTCCATCGAGGTCCTGTTCTAGAGCTTTGATTGCTTCGCGATGACGACCTTGTTGCTTCAGAAGCGCTGACAGGGTAAACTTTGCATCATAGCAGTACGGTGCCAACTCAACAACTTTCGAATAGCAGTCGATAGCCTGATCGTACCTCTGTAGTTCCCTTAGACATTCGGCATTCCTCAACCAAACGAATGCCGGTGGTTCGATTTCATCTCCAGCAATAATTGGCTTTAGTAGACTTAGCGCTTCCTCGAATCTGGATTCCTGCATCATGGCTTCAGCGATGTCTACATATAAATCCATCCTATTTGAGGCGGATATCCACTGATGAATATTCTCAACAAGATATTCTAGCAAATGAAACGACTTGAGGTGTATCAAACTGACGCAAAGCTTTGCTCGGATATCTGCCACCATCGTGTCAGGTATTATGCAGAACATTACAAGTTCTTGCTCGTTGTCTTGCTTTTCTGTAATCAGCTCCAACTGCGTTTGCTCCTTCAACACCTGCAGCACCTTTGTGTAGTTCTTACTGATCAACAGGAGCTCCGCATACAGATTAATTTCTTCGGCGGAGAACAAATGCCGAGCAACTCCGTATGCACCCTCCATTGCATCTAATGCGTACACCATTTTTTTGTTCGAGTAGAAATGTCTGGCCACATTCTTTGCGGTCACTAAACAGAGTTCTCCACGTTCTGGGGGAACCAATGGTATCATCTTTAAATAAGTGTACATCGCATTGTTGTGCTCGTTCATTAGTTCGAGGAGTTTTGCCTTTCTCAGCCTTAAATCATAATCTTTTTGCAAGCACTTTATTGCCTTTGCGTAGTAAACCCTGGCACGATAGTAGTTCTTCTGTTCGATGTGCATTTCGGCGATTCTTATCCATTGATCTCTGTTGTGTGGATCCAGGTGAGCGGCTATGGTCAGAAAATTCAAATACTTTTCCTTGTCTCGATTCTCATAGATCTCAGCCAACGTAAAGAACGGATCAGGGGCTAATGGATTTTGTCGGATAATTTCCAGACAAATTTTTTCCGCCATTTCAATTTGACCACGAGCAAAGCACAGATTCGCTTCTCCCATCAGACCCAGTAGAGTGGGATTTAGCAAAGGCCGCTTACGTGTGTATTTTCGGGTAGTGCTGCTGGTAGAAGCACCCACATCGTCGTCGAGTGATGTATTTATAGTTTGTGGCTGGGCAAATGCTTGGAAATTTCTTTCTTCAACTTGACTCGACGAATTTGACTCGGCTGGTAGTTGATCATCGTCCTCTTCAGCATCTAGACGAGTATACACGTCGGGAAAATCCACTTCTCCGCAAACAAACTTTTGAATAAGTGTTTCCTCTGTCTCATCGTTCAAAACTGGATTGAAGGCAACTTTGCTTTTTTGGGGCGAATCCTCGAGGATGTCAACACATTCCAAGGGACGAGTTTCTTCGAATTGGGAAAGTTCACTTTCTGGAATTTCTGAACTATCAACAACTTCAACTACGAGTTCATCAATTACTTCCGATGCTGAGTCCATTTTCGGAATATGTTATAAACTAATAACAAAAGTGCACCTACGATATGAAATATATTTTGTATTTTTCCAGGCTGTATTATTATAAATAAACTGCGAACTGTCAACAAACATATCGAGTCTCGCGTGGAAGCGAAGTGGTGTTTGTTTGTTTGAAGTTTTCCGTTTTGAATAGGTATACCCCAGTTGATAGGTACCTGTAGGCCAATTCTTGTTGACGCATTGCTTTCATTTTTTCGATTCACTAAATAAATTCTAAATTCACTTCGATAGTACTAAAATGCGATTCTCGTTCAAAAAGTGAAAAAGCTGTTGTGAATTCAATATCGCACACGAGTTGTATGAAATTAGGTTCTCAATTTTCAAACTCTCACTAAAAACATTCACTTGCAAATGGGGCCGTGAAAAAAAATTATTCATATGAAAAATTGTAACCAGTTTGATTTCACCTTTTCAAAGAACGAGAATCGAAATGGCGATGAAAGGTTATACTTTATTATACTTTACTTTGCTTTGCTGAGTTCGGAATTAAATTTAACACAAATTTAAACGAATCTGCCAAGATATATATGTTTACCCATGTATATGTCCTCTATTTTATATTTGAGTAGGAGTTTGTTGTATTCTGTGTTTTGCCGCGTAGATTACCTAAACCATGTAGACGCCTCGTCATTTATTTGTCGTTAAATCAAGACAAGAGGTTTTAAACGATTGAAATTTAAAGTAAGCATTTCTAACTTTTAATGGGTACAGTCGAACCCACTTAATTGAAATCCGGTTAATTGAAAAACCCGCTTATATGAAACATTCAACCTGTCCCTATATACCTACTTATTGTTCTAATATTTCATACAAATAACTCCGCTTAATTTAAACCCGCATAAATGAAAAACTCGGATAACTGAAAAGAAATTCTCAAACAAGTGTGTAACTCTTCATTGAATATACTCCATTTAAATTAAAAAGAAAAATGAAATATACATATGTACGAAATTCAATTTGTATTAAAAATCAATTATTCTAAATCATTTATTAACGACATTTGTATGTTTTTATTTTTATTTCTGGTACGAACGGAATGGAGATCCCTCCCTACAATTTTATGCCGACTCCGAACAGTTAGCTCTTTCATGGCAGTTATATTCTCGGATGATTGTCAGCCGTTTGGATGAAGGGGTGCAGTGGAAAAAAACTTAAGATGTATTTTATTGTGTTTTCCGGAAATCGAATCTGAGACCTGTCATAAATTATCTAGCTCCTAATTTACGATCACGACTTCTCTGTTATTTCCACTTTACTCGGTATGATCGAAGCTGCTACTGACATGATGTGTTCAAGTGACCTAGATAGCGATAGCTTACGAATATAGTGATTGAGTATTCTTAGTTGACAGTTAATGCCAGTTTGTTTATGTGGCTTACGTAACAAAAGTGGCCGTAATTACCCAATAAAGTTTTTGCGTTTAGAGTACAACAGTCCAGAATGATGCTGTATTTCTTCAAGTTCACAATTCCACAACTGTAATAAGCCGAGTTTTTTTGAGCTTCGATCTCAGCAAAGCAAAGCAAAGTAGGATTTTCAGCACGCAATTACAACAACTACATTCCAATTGACACTTCGGGACTCGCAATAGCTGTTGTAATTAGCGTGCTGAAAAGCCTACCTACTTTACTTTGCTTTGCTGAGATAAAAGCTCAAAAAAACTCGGCTATAGTAGGTAGGTAGGTACCTACTCAACTAATATTTTTGTGTCAAATAAAACAAATTACCTACTGATTCTTGAAACACATTTCAATTAAACTGAATAAATAAATAGTGGTACTAAAAACTCAGCACGATATATATAGGTACCTATCTGTACCTATCTAAATCCGTCGTATCCCTTGCTCCGTCGGATACCTCAAGTTTAACGTATTCAACGGAGGGAACGATCTCATATATCACATTATAAGTCGCACAAAATATGTTGGAGCTCATTAAAGTAAAGTAGGATTGTCTCGAAGTGTCATGTATAGCGTAGTTATTGTAATTGCGTGCTGAAATTCCACAAAAAACACGCCTATTACGGCAAGTCGTTAGCGTTTCAAAGTTTCCACCAGTCAACGTCAACAGACACTGAAGTAGAAATAAGGTAGAAAGTAAGCCTAGGTAGGTATATCTAGGTACTTTATTCCTCTCATTAGTCTACTAATATTCAACGGATTCTTCTTTTCATTTTAAAAATATATGTGTAAGTCGAGTGCTACAAAACAATACATGCGAATTGATCTTTCATTTGATCCATAAATAAAATGACGTGGTATTGGTGCATTTATTAATGGTTTTAATCCGGTTTTAATCTTTAATACATAACACCGAGGTCGGTTCAGAATTCCCATTTCGATTTGGCATGCAATTTTTTTCAAATAAATCCGATACTGACCTACACTTGCATAATCTGCATTGACGTTTACTTTGAAACTCGATATATTTTCAAACTGATTAGCATATTTAAACTGGTTCTGGCTAACTGCCAAGTTATCGGATTTATTTGCTGAATCGAGTAACGAACGACAAGTCACAACTCGCCTACACAAAAGAAAACGGGGCAAATAAAACGACTCGACAAATCAAACAGTATTAAAAAGTATAAACAAATAAAAGCAACAAATAATAATAAGAAACAAGGGGAAAGCTAGCATTGCATACCTACTACAGCACAGCGTTCAACGTTCAGCGAAGCATTTCTCTACACGTCTACACGTCTGAAGTTGAATTACATATCACAGTTCGAGTTCACAGACATACTAGCTGGGGTTCCCCAAAATATACGTTTAAATTAAACTTATCTAGTGAGGTAGTCTCAGTCTTACTCTCAGTGTGTCTCACTCTCTCTGTTTTCGTGCCATTAAAGCCATCTTCAACAACGAATCCAATTCGCTTTGCTTTTATTTGTTAACAAAGTGTGCCACGCCAGAGGCAGAGAGCAGAGCCAAATCGCCAGTTCAATTGTGAGCACATATTCAGTAATCTGCTTCTGCACGCAGTCCGAACAACAGCAATTTTTAGTTCTAAATATTTCCATTCCGTACAATCCCCGTCTTCCGTTACATTTCGTGTTAGTGCAGAAATACAAAAAAAAATTAAAAAAAATTATTTGAATACCTACTAATTATCGTGTGTTATCTTGTTAATACATTTTTTTGGTTTAATTGTTTCGACTTTATCGTACTGAATAAAAACATGAAGAACAAAAACAAAAAAGAACCAGTGGCAGGGGAAGATGAATTATTATCAACGCCTGCAAAACCTTCAATTGAGTTGAATGAATTTGGTAAATATTGATGCATTAAGAAAATTAAGCAATTTATGAAGTATTATTACTATGTACAATTTTATTTTTATAATAGAAAAAGATGCGATTGGTAATTTCGTATTGAAATTGTATCACGAGTCACATATTCAAACCAATGGAATGGTCCTTAAGGAAACGGTTCGAAGGCAATTCAGGGAATACATTAAAGGCAACAGTTATGAAAAGATTTTCTCCAACATGAAGATAAACGTAAGTTGGAATTAATTTAAGGTTACATACATATAGGCTTTGTATATTTGTTTATTGTGTTGCATTTTGAGTTATTGCAACTATGGAAACTGGTATGTGACCAAATGTACATAGCTTTGATAAGCTTTAAACATACCTACAGCCAGTTTATTTCTCGCTATTGTACTTTTGTTCGTACACTTATCTGCACAGTGAAATTAGCAAAGTTAATTTGTGAAGTTTCCCCAAGTTATCTACACCAGAAGCTGAGTCATTTGAAGCAAAAAGTGGCTGGATCAGCGATGCCAGATGTGGGGATTTTTCCCCATTTTGGGGAATTTTTGACTCAATGGGGAAAATGGGGAAAAGTGCTCTTAAAATGGGGAAAAACGGAAATCCATGCATGTTTATTAATTTTGTGTAGTCGACTTTCGAATATCTTCCGAACATAAAAACATCACCGCGTTTATAGAATCTAAGCGACTTAGCTTGAAACTGAAACACTTTGCGGAATTTTACAGACGAAATTATGCTGCAAAAATGATCAAAAAGTTGCTTTGATCTTTGCATCGATAAAAATGCTTGGTTTTGCACAATAAAAATATGTACCAGTCCAATGACGATTAGTGTACCTATCGTTATTTATAATAACTCGTATTAATATAATTTATAACTTAAATTACTTTGAATATTATTTGTTTTTTTTTTATTTTTGTAACACCTTTTTAAAAAAAAATGGTAAAAAAAAAAGAAAACAAATTTGTATTAGGTAGGTATATTAAAAATGCGTCTTTACTTCAATGAATTCAAATGGGGAAAAAACGGATATGAAATGGGGAAAATTTTCCCAAAATCTGGCATCACCGCTGGTCAGTGAGTGCATCTCGTGGTGGTATCTACACATACGTTCGAAACAATCGTAATTATTTTGTTACCGGCTTTAACATCATTTGTTTTGCGGTAAGACCTAGGTAGGCACCCATTTAAACATTGTTCTATATGGCAACGCTATATTTTATTGCCGAGACATGGGAATATTATCAATGCACTAGGCTACTAGGTTTTCACATTTTTGAAATCATCTATACAAAGTTCAAGAAGTTCAAGGGCATAATTAAAGCGGCTTTTTATGTCGCTTTTCACCGTCGCTGCTGTCACACAGACCGAACTTTTTAAACTTCGCTGGGAATTGTTCGCTGTGAATTGTAGGTGGTTTAAAAATCGTGGATCGTGGAATTTCGTAGCAGCTTTTAAGAATTTTAAAAGGCACAGGGTCAGCATTATTTAAGGCGAAAAGAGATTTGTTGGTTCCACGAAATGTTTTCGCCTTACAGAATGCCGACCCAGCCTTTTAATAGAAATTACTTGTGTTTTGTTTTTATGATTTTATTTCACATTTGGTTGGGAGGACATAAAATAAAAATAAAATTCAGCAGTCAGATGCAAAGTTGCGTTAAAAAGTTCAGTATAGGAAAAAATACCATTGAAGTGTTTCTATTTATTTTTATTCTCCAGAAACAATTACCAGGATTTGAGTTGTAACTTGCCTATGGTATTTTCGCACCGAGCCAAAAACCGGTTTTCGCGAAAACTCTCGAAAACTTTTATGAAAACAGAAGTTTTCCCATAAATATTTTAGTTTTCAAAACGAGTCATTTAAACTCGTTTTCCACGAAAACGAATTCCAGTCGTTGGGTTGTTGAAACAAACACACCTTTTGCAAAATTCAGTAGAATGGCTGACCCAACAAATGTCACAACTCACAACTTAAAATCATTTTCCACAATTAATTAACGGGCTAATATCGTGTTTAAATGCACTAAATTCATTTTGCTTGTTACCGAAGTTTAACGACTAGTGTCTCACTTCTCACAGCTGATTTAACCGTCAAACGAAAACGAGTTGGTGGTATCGCTGTGAATGGATCGACGAGTTTTCTAGAAAAACGCCGTTTTGGGCTTGGTGTGAAAAGTCCATTAAACTAGTTTTCCACGAAAACACCATGAAAACGACTTCCAATCGTTGGGTTGTTGAAACAAACATACCTTTTACAATAATCAGCAAAATGGTTGACCGAACAAATGTCACAACTCACAACTTTTAAAATAATTGAAAAGTCAAACGAAAACAAGTTGGTGGTCAAAACACGGTTTTCGGCTTGGTGTGAAAAGCCTTATGTCTTGCATTGAGTTAGGAATGCTGTTTTCGTTTCTGGCGTATTTGTAGTGCAAACGTAAATCTCGTAAACGTGGCTTTCGTTAATTTTATCGCCGATCAGGAGTACCCTGATAGGTATTGTATCTATAGGCGTTTTTCTTTTTTAGTTCAGAGCACAACCTGAACTGTTATACAAAAAGTTCGTGTTTCTTTTTTAGCTCAGACACTTCAGAGCTCGAATTTGTGTTTCTTTTTTCGCTCAGAGCATGATCAGAGCGCGCTCTATGAGCTCAGAATAAATTGACTGAGCATCCTGAGTAAAAAGCAGAGTACACATGTACATGCACACTTCCAGTCACATTTGAAGGACAAAAAAAAACAGGAAAAACAAAACATCCTCTGAACGCTCTGAGCACGTATGGTTCAGAGCGCGCTCATAATGCTCGAACTCTGTTCAGTGCTCAGCTCTGAACTAAAAAAGAAAAACGCCTTATGTTGGTATAGATGAGGAATTCCTTATCACAGCTATAGTTCCGATTTGAAATAAACAACTCGAACGATGCATCTGTTTCGCTGCCCTTTTCATTTAAAATTGTCTATTGTTTATTTATGAGCATTTATTTTTAAGTACTGCTTTGTCCACTCGTTGGAGTTTGCAGAAAGATTAGACAACAATCAATTGGAAATTTAAAACCAATGCAATACAAGGCATGACTAAAGGCGAGATTAGACATTTTGGTTGTGCAGTATATATGATGAGCACATTAGGTAAATGAGCTGATTATCTGTTATATGGGTAAATTATAAGCGTTTTTCACCTGGCATATTAGTAGGCTTAGTGGTTAGTGTGTTGGACTACTAAGAGAGGGGTCTCAGGTTCGAATTCCAAACCCAAATTCCAACTCGGGGTTTTTTTCACTGCCACACCTCTCGCGAACGTCTGACAAACATCCGAGATTATAACTGTCTTGAAAGAGCTTCTCAATCGGCCGTTTGGAATCGACATAAAATTGTAGATCCCTTCCATTCGTTCCATAAATGAAAAACTCACACAAAACGAATGGCTGTGAGAAGCTAGGCCCAGGGTCCCTACAGACCTGTTGCGCCAACTATTTATTTATTTTTATATTAGGCTATTTGATGAATTTGTTCAAACAGTATTCAAACGTTAGAATAGAACTGCTCACATTAGGCGTTTTTCTTTTTTAGTTCAGAGCACAACCTGAACTGTTATACAAAAAGTTCGTGTTTTTTTTTTAGCTCAGACACTTCAGAGCTAGAATTTGTGTTTCTTTTTTCGCTCAGAGCATGATCAGAGCGCGCTCTATGAGCTCAGAATAAATTGACTGAGCATCCAGAGTAAAAAGCTGAGTACACATGTACATGCACACTTCCAGTCACATTTGAAGGACAAAAAAAAAACAGGAAAAACAAAACATCCTCTGAATGCTCTGAGCACGCATGGTCGCATGGTTCAGAGCGCGCTCATAATGCTCGAACTCTGTTCAATGCTCAGCTCTGAACTAAAAAAGAAAAACGCCTATTTATGACAAAAAATGTTGATATCGATAAAAAAACGGATTTTATCGATTGTCAATTGTGAATTTGGCATTGCGAGTCTCGAACGACATTTGTCGATCAGCAATCGTTTGTTGTCCTTTTACATTTTTTGTATTGACCGACCGCTTTCAAAAATTATGTTAAAAAACAAATGTCGTTTACAAATATTAAGTTATAAAAATTAAGTAAAGAAGCATGTTTTTAATAGAATCAAATTTATAATAAGGTCAAAAGTATTTACAGACGAAAGTTAATTGTAAGGTCGCGTATCAATTTCAATTGTGTACAAAAATTAGCCAATGATAATAATTATTCAGCGCAATTGACACACGGCCCAATTTAGTAATATTAGCAAAACGAAAAATTAGTCGAAAAATTAGTTTTTTTTTAGCTTCAATCTCAGCAAAGCAAAGTAAAGTAGGATTTTCAGCACGCAATTACAACAATTATTGCGAGTCTCAAAGTGTCAAGTATAGCCGAGTTGTTGCGATTGCGTACTTCACTTCGCTTTGCTGAGATCGAAGCTCAAGAAAACAGGGCTAATGCAACAGGGTCTAGCGAGTCTACATCTACACTTGTATGTGATATAGATCCCCTTGGCGGTTCATATACTTAACCAATTTTAACAACTGAGAGGCCAAAATAAACACGTTTCCACATACCATTTTCACTTTTTTTTTAATATAAATAATTGAGAGTTTCCCACTAGACCATTCTTATATAATCTATAATTTTATGTATATCAATACTCAAAGAAAGAAAAATTAACATTACAACTAACAAATCTAACAAATATCAACCCTTCAGATTGGAACATTAATCCGTGCTTCAAGATTTTTGATACACACTCCAAAAGAATCAGAAATGTTTTGCATTTCCATACCCAATGTAATCGAGTTTCAAAATTGCAAGCTAATACTATTGGAAAAAGATTTTGCGGGAAGATTTTTACTAAATCTTCTTCACCGATGGCAAATTCAAAAAAGCGGTTTAATTCAAAAGTCAACAGTGCGCAGGGAGTTTCAAGAATACTTTAAGAAATCACCACCTAATTATAAAATTTATTTTAATAATACTGTTGTAAGTGTGCATTACGTTTTGTTTAGTTTGCTGAACTTTATTATACTAATAAAAGGACTTGTAATAATTTCGAGTGCATGTCTGACGAATTCAGAATTGCGCTATTTTCCGCTATTATGTCCTACACAATATTTAAGACATCGATTCCAAATTATTATTAGTACGCTCAACAGAGTGTGTCTGTATTGCCGATTTATGCTTGTTTGTTTCATAAAAATATTTCTCATAACTATATTTTACAGATTGGCACCCTGTTGCGCAAATGTAATTTTCTGTTCAACACTCCAAGAGGCTCTGATTCATTTTGCATTGGGATGAGGAGATTGTTTGAGTTCCGCAACGAAAAGCTGAAACAATTTGATGATGAACGTTTATACAAAGATAAAGCTTCGAATTCCATGTTGCTTGACGCGAACAATGAAAAAGGTAACAATTTTCCCTTCAAAAATAATTGTACTATAAAGCTTAAATTGGCGGAACTTATAAACTGTACTTGAATGTCTGTAATATAAAGAGGCATCTTTATTGTGATTCTAGACAAACCATTAGAGGACACTATCGAGGTCTCCCCCGATGCTGAGGAGTTCCCCGTGGTTTATCAAGGAGGTTGTGTGCAAAAAGTGTTGCCAAACTTCACCCTAACAAGCTTGGGGTGCTACATATGCCAGAAGAATTTTCAAATGCAATTGGATTTTGAGGAACACGTCAGCACCCATGGATTCGAGACTGATTTTGAATTCTTGTCTAGTTTTGAAAATGAGTAAGTATACCCTTGAAGGGTGTATCACCCTTCGGTTTTGTTTTGAAACGAATGAAAATATCTGACTATGATTGAACATTAATTGATAATTTTTGACATAATTTTTGTTCAAATCGTTAGGTATTGTAGAGGAAATATAACCACTGTTACCAACAGACTGCAAATGCGCAGTTTAAAACATATTTTTTGTCCCAGCAGGAAGAAAAAATTGCGTGGCCCATTTCTTGAGTCTTACCATGTTCCCACCAACGCGATTTAGCTAAATCCTGTTGATTTAGGTAAATCATCTCATAAATTACGTGATTTACCATACATTTTCGTGATTACTAATTACATGATTTCATATGTGTTTAATTTTTAATTACGTATCTGTCATCGCAAATCATTTCATTTCATTTATTTTTCATTTGTTTTCAAATCCACACAAAATAAAATCGAACATACCTGTTATTTTTTCAATCTACTACAATTCAATTCAATTTTATTCAACAAACAAAAAAATAAAAAAACAAATGTCAAAAAAATTATTTTAAATCCAATATTCTTCGTGTTTCAATGATTTTTGGTATTTTTATTCAGTACAGGTTGGAAACAAAACCAAAACAGCAAACAAAAAAAAAATCTACCTGTTCCGAAGGGAGTGAATTCTTTCTCCTGGATGTCAAACTAAAAAGTTCGGTGGAGACGCCTTTTGTGATTTATAAATCACATGGGCTTAATCACGTTGGTGGGAATGGGAACAGGGTATTAGATTATTGCCTCGAGTTCGAGATTTTAACCCCAAACAATACGAAGAGGAAGGACGGAACATTTAATTGAAGAACAAATACATTCTACTTGACACATCTGCGGTTCAACCTAGGTATGAATCGTAAGTGGAAAAGATTTGGGGCCGATTTGGGAGGAACTCAATTTTGAGTGTGTAAATGTGTAGTTCGTCGACACCTTTCTTGCAAGGACGAGTTGATGACACCATTCCTATTGTTCAATACAAATTTATTGAAAGTATGTAGTATGAAATATTATTTTATACTACTTTTCTTAAAATCGCTTGCCTTGCTTTCAGGCTGATTCCGAGCAAGCCACTCTGAAGTGTTTTATCGGCATTTTCCTACTGGAGCGAGGTTCAATAAAATAAACCTGTAGGAAAATGTACGAATTTTTTTCAGGATCATCACCTTGAATACAACAAACCAATTAAAGATTATGATGGCATCTTTAGTTTGAAAAATCCGTAAATAGACGTTTATTGACTGCCGAAAATATTTTCTCAAATGTGGCAACTTCCGTTGAATGCTGCAGTTATCGCGATTATTTATGAGGAGGTTATTGACAATGGTTTAGGTTTAAGGAGATTCGCACTATGATTAAGAAACCACCTTAAGAACCCGTTTGGGAAAATGGGTCTATGTTCAAGATACCTTGGCTGGTTATGTCTACTCTTGGGTCTGCGACTGTGGCGTATACGTAACATCTTCTACATTTTCGTACACGCAGTTTATCAAAGAATTCCAGTCTAATGGTTTCCTTTTAATTCACGGGTTCTTATTAGACTTTTGCCCATGAGATAAGCTATCGATTTACTGACTGTTTCTTACGAATTTTTACTAGTTCTTACAAATTCTTACGAATTTTTACTCATTGCTGTTCCCTAACTCGAAAGATTCGTAAAAAAGAGCGGCTTCGAGAGAGCAAAATGTTACCCCCTCCACTGAGAATCTTACTAATTTTTATTCAACAAATTTCTCGGTGTAAGAAGTGGTAAAGCTGTCAGTCACCTAACTATTAACAGCTTGGAGTATGCGTGCATTTGTTTTGATTTTTTGAGTATTAAAATGGTATCAACAGGCGGCAAAATAATATTGAATATTCTCCTTATGATTACTTTCGATTTTGATAGTTGCAACGAAATTCTTCCTTGCTGTAAAAAGAGACAATCTATTCCACGTCAATTTTAGTGCAGCGTCGCTTTTTCCTCTTATTGAATGATTGTAACTAGTTTAATCAGTACAAACTCTTCACAAACTCTGATTCATCTAAAAGAAGTTCGATTATTTCCGAATCAATTTTGTTAGAAAATTTGCAAATTCTTCGGGCTTATAAAATATTTAACGACTTTCTTACCACATTTTTGGAATTTTCGAATTGTGTATCGCTATTTTTCATAGATTGCTACAAAAGCGTTCCCTAACTTTTTCTTAAGTGTCTCTCTCTGTGAGAGAATCTATCCCCACCACTGCCGTTTTGACGTCTTTTCCATTCTTACTACAAAAGTAAAGGAACAAACCTAGCATCTTCATGAACTGAATATACAATTGGCTGTCACCAAATAATGTTTCTCCAAATGATAAAAAAAAAAAATCAGAAGGGAAACGCAATAACAATATTTATCGTTTGTGACAAAATAAATATTCCAAAAAGGCACCTACCAACATTCACCTCCATTACGGCCATATTTAACAAAATTCGGTTTTGAAACACCTCGGTTATCGGTACGACAAAATACTTTATCTTATTGATACATCTCCTCAGAGTTATTGAAATAAAACCATCTCTAAATAATAAAGTCGCATTGACAACTTTTAATTTTTTTTAATTGTTTCCAGAAAGGACAACATCTTCGAAATAAATTATCGCCTTTGCAATGAATCGCATTTTTTCAATTTCACAATGAAAACCACAAAGAAAGACGTAATCATCGAGAAAATTATCATTGTTCAAACCAGATTGATGCACTATGTGAAAAATAACAAATTACCGCATGAGATATCGTCAGGTTTGTTGTTTTTCTTAAAATTTATGTCTAAGTGCTTCCACTTTTTATTCTCAACAGATGGAATTGAATCATTTTTTGTTGACTCGCACTTGTTCACAATGGGAGTTGAACAGCCAATTGTGGTGGTCTATAGCTACAAGTCTAACAGATCTTTCCGTATCATCGAACAGCACCATTTTTTGGTAAGTACATGAGAGAATGTTTTCGTAAAGTCATCAAACGGGAATACTCTGATTGTCAATGTTTTTTTTGTATATGTTTGCATGCATTTATGTTTTGTAGGTATTTATGGGAAGGGAACATTTTTTGATTCTTAGAATCTTTCAATTGCAATGAGTTGTTACGAACTGTCAATAGGTGAAGGAAATTGTCCTATAGTTTTGTAGGTAATATCGACAAACTACAGTGTTTGGGGCTACTCTGAAAACACCACTAAAAATAATACCAAAAGCGACTACTGTTTTTGTGACGTTTGGTAGAAATGTTTTTACTGTATTGTTGTCAGTCTTGTACTGAATAGGAACTTGTTGTTTTTGATCACTATACGCCTGTTCCCTTACGATAATGCATTCTAGTACATTAATCAAATTAAGTCAAACTTCGTTCACTTCTACCCACTTTTTGCGTAAGGGAACGAAGTTTGACCAAAGTTCGAATGCATAATCGTAAGCGAGCAGACCTTATAATTGTAGCCAATACGGCAACTTGAATGTTTAGAAAATATTTGTGCGAGATATACCTAAAGTAAAGTTGGGCAAATCAATCTACTGTTGCCGTCATTAGCACCTTGTCCGATAAAATTGTCTCACTTTTAGTTACGCAACAAAATAAAAATTTGCTTCTATTCAATACCATTTGTCCCTAAAAGAATACCCAGAAGCCAAAAAGGAAACGAATTCGACAGCAAGTGACAGAAAGCTCGCCAAAAGAACGGGACATTCAATTGTTGGCTGACGACGAGCTGTGGAAGAGTTTCGAAAGATTAATGCAAAGGATTAATGTGTCAATTGACGGTATGCTATCACTGTTGGATGATCGAGAAGAATGTCAAAATTTGCAGGTTAGTCAAGTTCTGTTGTCATTAAACAAATTTCGGAACTAAATCGAGGCAAGATAGCTTTACAGAATCGAATGGCTGTGGGAAGCTACAACTAAATATTTGGACCTGTTGCGTCAACTAATTATGTATTTATTTGTTTGAGTCTGTGAAGGACCATCACAGTTAGATAGTTGACTTTATAAATCATCACCTGAATGAGGCTCATGAATGTGAAAAAATAAATAAGTAAATAGTTGGCGCAAAAGGTCCGTAAGGACCCAAGAACTAACTTCTCACAACCATTCGTTTGTGTGAGTTTTTCATTTTTGGGATGAATGGAAGTGATCTACAAATTGAAAGCCGAGTTCAAACGGCTAATTGAGAAGCTCTTTCAGGAGAATTATACTCTCGGATGTTTGTCAGATGTTCGCGAGGGTTGGCGCAGTGGAAAATACTTTAAGAAATTTTTGTTTTTGCTGAGCTCGAACCTGGGACCTCTATCTTAGTATTAGAGACACAATCGACCCTAGACAGGTATTATTTGGAACGGAAAATTCTCCGCAGGGTATACTCTGTCGGAATCGCATTAGAGGTACCTATCTGTTTGTTTTTTTCGGAAGAAAATAACTGTCATGCGATATGACGCATTGATTTCGCATTCTCGTATTGTTTGGTGCTTGTCTTTTAGTTTGATTTTGTACTGGAAACACAAATTGAGGTAATAAAAAATAGGTTGCTATATTTTTTTTTCTTTTTGTTCACATTTATTTACACTTCTCTGAAAATCGTAAACAAATTCCGCGACTGATTTCTGTCGGAAGATATCAGAAACAATTCGTATATGCAGCTGTCAAAAATGTCACTCAAAAACAAACATGATCGCACTGCAACGCAAAACGCTGGAGTGCGTGACATTTGTGTCCGAACAATTCGCCGGAAAGTTGTTCCGAAGAATCGTATAAAATCGGAGGTTTTTTCATTCGGACGGATTACTCGGAAGGGCCGAATCCCGAATGTGTTCATTGAAAATTTTATGATTATAAGAGTTATTAGCAATACAATCTTCTTTCAAGTTATTAGATGCGCTTGTATTGCTAAGTAACAGATAACATCAACTTTCGAATTTCGTTTACTACAATTGCCCGAAACAACATTGTTCGTTCATTCGCTCGAGACTTCATCTGAGTTGACATCTGGGGGTCAATTCCCGTTCCGTGATACTGTGAAATGATAAATAATTTATCATTTCAGTTTTCACAGCAGTTTATCATTTTATCACTTCACGATTACACCTAATGCGATTCTCGAACTTATCATCATAAAAAGTAGTCTAAATGTGTACTAAAATGCACTAAATGATAAATGCTGTCAACTATCTTTGAAGCTCTTTGTCCCCGTTAATTTTTGTGTATCCATTACGTTTTCACACTTCTTCACAAATGAAATGGCTGTGATAAAAAACTTATCATATGAAAAAATTCTGACATTTGTTTTCATTTTTTCATAGATCGAGAATCGAGTTCAGCGTGAACTTGTGAAAACTCTTTTCATTTCACAGTATCATGGAACGGGAATTGACCCCCTGTATCGTATGAAATGATAGACGAGGAGGTTTATGCGAATAGGGAAACGAATTATATAAAGATACACTTACCGTGACTTCAAGTCGCACTCATCAATGAGAACACAACCGACCAGTGATTTGCTGGGATGCTAGATGGTAGATAGATGTAAGTGCGGCCCACTATAGTTCTAGCGCAATCGAAGTAAATTGGTTTAGTGACGCATTAGGAATTCCTTAAAGGGGAAAATACCCAGCTACAACGAAACTTTATTCTTTCTTATTATAGCGTTTAATAAGAAATTTCGTATAAATTTTGGTCTAAAGGATCTGGATATGACGCTGTTTTCTTTACTTAACAACAATAGCCGTGTTTTTTGAACTTCGATCTCAGCAAAGCAAAGTAAAGTAGGATTTTCAGCACGCAATTGCAAAAACTATTGCGAGTCTCGAAGTGTCAAGTATAGCGTAGTTTCCGCGGTACTAATAATCATTTTTAGTGTCCAGACTAAATTTTTCGAGCTCACAATGGCGAAATTTTCCATACAAAATTGCATATTGTGACCAAGAAAATATTTAGTGTGAAGGTTAAAAATGATTATTAACGGGTGATTTTTTAAGAGGTTTAGAACTTAAAAAAAAAAAACACAAAAAATTCGAAAAAATGAATGAAATATTTATTTGAATCGATAGTTTGAACCTTGCAATTTAATGTTTAAAGATAATTTCATGCAAATGTTGACCGCGGCTGCGTCTCAGGTAGCCCATCCGCTGAGTCCAATTTTGGCATACTCTTTCACACATATCGGCCGGTATCTCACGAATGAATGCATGGATGTTGGCTTCCAGTGCGTCAATCGAAGCGGGTCCCTATACACATTAGCCTTGACATACCCCCACAAAAAATAATCTAATGGTGTCAAATCGCACGATCTAGGCGGCCAATTGACCGGCCCGAAACGTGAAATTAACTGTTCACCAAACTAGCCTCGCAATTGCGCCATTGTTTCGCGTGCTGTGTGGCATGTGGCACCGTCTTGTTGAAACCACATATCATGCAAGTCAAGAACTTCCATTTCGGGCAAAAAAAAAGTTTGTTAAAAGTGCTGTAACAAAGGCCTAACTGCTGGGAACGGCGCCGAATCGACATTTCGCGGTCTTCTGTCACACTAGCTGATACGGCCGCAATATTTTCTTCACTACGCACAGTACGTAAACGTGTTGGTGGTTTAATGTCCAACAAAGTAAATTTGGTGCGAAATTTGGTCACAATCTTCCGAATAGACTGCTCAGAAGGTCGAGAATGCCGATCATAAAATGGAAGCAGCGCGCGATGAACATTTCGAACCGAGCACGAATTTTGATAGTAAAATTCAATAATTTGCAAGCGTTGTTCATTTGTAAGACGATCCATGGTTAAATTGCAAACCAAACTGAAGCTGTTTGACAGTGACACAAGGTATACTAAACAGACGTCAGCTGTCAAAACCAGTGTTGCCAAAACCAAACCAGCTAAAAAATCACCCGTTACATACATATTGCTTGACTTAATTTTTTGGAGAATTTAGTTTGTAGAATTTGTGAAAGTTTAGTTCTACTTACTATTTTCGACGTTTTTATAATTATGCCTGTACAATTTCTTATAAAATGTACTTTCAGAGAAATGACGAGTTTCCACAGGTGCATTTTCCTATCCGAGCTTGCAGACTTCCGCATGACAGGTCTGTGTAAAATATTACTTTACAAAGTTTCAAACAATAATCGATTTTCTTTTGTAGAATTATGAAGAAAGTACTCAAACTCGATGATTACTATGCTAGCTCAGAAATTAAAGCTCACGAAAAGGCTGGGTTTCCCGATAGTGCTCTTTGCAATATATCACAGAATCTGCGGTAAGTTGCCAGCTGGAGATTGTTCCATATGAGTATTAAATAAAAATGTATACATCTACAGTAACTATATTGAAGGAGACAAAGTTTTAAACTCTGATAACATAACCGATGTCCTACGAACTCTTTTGCATATAGAAGATTTAGAAGGAATGCGGGCATACGCTTGCTTAAATCAAAAAGGAATTAAAATCAACAGATTTGGCAAAGAGTATTCTGTAAGGGTAAGTGGAGTGACAACATTTGACTAAAATGTTCAAATGCATTATTGGACCGGAACCGGCCTAATGTTTCCAATAAATTATTATTTTGTTTTACTTTGCTTACAGTTTGCAAAGCTACCTAAGAACGTTACGTTGGAAAACATTGTTTCACCAATGGATGAAATTATACTGTCCGTGTCCCAACCGGATCCCAAAAATAACCCCGATCACACAAAAAAGGAAAAAGTGCACTTTGCAGTGGTGGAGCGTGTCTACTATAATCAAGTTAGTTTTAGATATGACAAACCTGTAATATGCGAAAAGAAGCTATACGATGTCAAAGTGCGCCCATCACGTTTACAACTAATATATCAACACAGAGCTGTGAGTATGCTCGATGTACGTACGGTAAAGTATCTATTGCCGCGGACGCTGAACACGCAGGAGGACAAATTACCTACGTTGGAGTAAGTAGCTGTGAGAACGTTGCCCATGGTTATAGATTCTAATGCACCCTATTTAGTTTGAAGCTCTTTAATCCATCGATAGTTGAAAATCCGGAGCAGTTGCAGGCTGTGCGAAATATAGCGAACGGACCGAGCTCCGTGGCACCCTACGTTATATTCGGACCGCCAGGTACGGTAGTTCTCATATAAGAAAAACAATCAATCGAATCAGTAAATATAATTTGAACTCCAGGAACGGGTAAGACGTCAACCGTTGTCGAAGCAGTGCTTCAGCTATGGAAACTGCGTCCAGAAACCCGAATTCTCATCGCTGCGGGTTCCAACGGTGCCTGCGATGAAGTTGCAATACGATTATGTCGAGTTCTCATCGATCTTCAGCCGGATAAAATGAATATTTTACGGATCTTTGCAAAATCGAATGAGAAACGAATCGACAGTATCGATGACATACTGATAGAGGCCTCTAATTTCTACCGAGCTCATTTCTATCCAGCTGTTGAAGTGATCCGTGAATATCGGATTGTTGTGTGCACTCTAAGCGTGGTTGGGAAACTTGTTACGGCCAATATTGGGGCGAACTTCTTTACGCATGTTTTTATTGATGAGTGTGCTGCTTCAACAGTGCCTGAGGTTCTTGTAGGCTGGATGGGGACGTCTTCATCAAAAACACGGCTTATTATATCCGGCGATCACAAGCAGCTTGGTCCAATTGTTAAGTCGAAACGGGCTGGCGATCTCGGCTTAAGCGTGTCCTTTATGGAACAGCTGATGAATATGAGCTGTTATGGTGTCGATTCGAATGGCCAGTATAATCGTTCGATTCAGACACGGCTAATCCGAAACTATCGCTCGCATCCGGAAATTGTTGGGATCTATAATCGGATGTACTACAACAGAGAGCTCAAGGCCATGGCAAACAAAGGTACACTTATTTCAGATTTTGTATACGGAGATATTCTAATGGTGTGCTTTGCTATTTTTCAGAGGATATTGCCTGGGGCTTGAACTGGCATTTGTTGCCCAACAAGAATCACCCGATAGTTTTTCACTCCGTTTATGGCAATAGCCAGAAGATAAATAATTCTGTGAGGTAAGTCGCTTTATAAAAATGTGTCTGTTTACCCATTTTAAAGAAATTGTCTGTACGTTTATTTTTAGCCTTTGCAATGAACAAGAAGTTAATGTTGTATTGGAGTATGTAAAGGATCTCTTGTATTTCGGTATTAAGGGACGGAAAGTCGAGGAAACCGACATCGGAATCATATCTCCATACAAAAAGCAATATATACGCATACAGGAGGAATTGAATGCACGCCGATGGCATCAGATTGAGGTTGGAGCTGTCGAAACATTCCAAGGCAAAGAGAAGTCGATTATAATCGTGTCTACAGTTCGTTCGTTCACCAAGACGTTGGGCTTTCTGACGAGTCCAAGGGTAAGTTTTCTCGAAAAGGTTTGTTTTTTATTCGTAAATTTAATTTCTATTTTCACAGCGGATCAACGTTATGTTATCACGGCCCAAGTCCCTACTTATTATGATTGGCAATCCGATAACACTAAGCCAGAATGAGGACTTTAAACTTTTAATCGATGAGTGCCGGGATAATAAGAGCACTGTAGGCGGGTTTAGAGGGTATGGCGACAAGTCTCCGGATGAAAATTTAGAAAACGCTATGGAGAACTTGTCACTGGATGAGACCTTAATGAAGAATTTTATACCCGACTTGGTTGAGGAGACACGAAAAGTTGCCAAGAAAAACCGGAACCACAATATTGGTTCAATAAAAGCGGCACAGTTAAAGCCCAAGTCATCAAAAGCAAAGGCATATAAATATACTAATGCCTCAAGGCAGAAAAAAAAGGCTGCAGTGGACAGAAGTAATGACGACAAAGAGCAGCCCAATTTGAATCTAAAGTTTGTAGTTGTGTCACCACCTAAACTCACAGAAAACTCCACTCTAAATATGAGATCCAGGAACGGTTTGACGAATTTACCTACAGTTGTAACCAAAACTAGTTCGTCGTCTACCGACCTTCTGTTGGAAGTGCGGAAAAGAATGGAACGCCTTGAAAAAGCTGAACAAATCAAAGCGACAGTAAAACCAACACCGTCCAAGGTCGCGGATCTGGGCAAGTATAGTCCCGGGCCTAGCTTTGTGAAAGTTGAACAAACTCCGCCTAAGCTGACCGAAATCCACAGATACCCAGCTTTTCAACCTACGCATAGGCTGACCGAAATAAACAGATCCCCAGTTCAACAAACTACGCCTAAGCTGACCGAAATCCACAGATATCCAGCTTTTCAACCTACGCATAGGCTGACCGAAATAAACAGATCCCCAGTTCAACCAACTCCGCCTAGGCTGACCGAAATAAACAGATCCCCAGTTCAACAAACTACGCCTAGGCTGACCGAAATCTACAGATCCCCAGTTCAACAAACTACGCCTAGGCTGACCGAAATAAACAGATCCCCAGTTCAACAAACTACACGTAGGCTGACCGAAATCCCCATATCGATGGATAGGGATCAATTGTATAGTTTCCCTGGAACAACTTCCTACGCTTACAGGCCCACATACAGAAGCCGTACTCCTCCTCCAAAACCAAAAAACAAAAGCTGTGAATTGTGTTAAAGGAATTCATGTGAATTCGGATTAGAAAATGTGATAGTATGTAAATCTCTTACACGTGTAGTATTTATTGAGTTCCCTTGTGCGTACGTGTGTTTATTTTCCTATATAATGTATATTCAATAAATGTTATTATTTGGCGGGATGACATTATTAGTTTAGGTGGCACAATAAAATGTCTCTTCCCGAAAAAAAGAAAAGAAATTTGGTTTTAATTATGGAGATTCGATTTCAAGTGAATTCTTATGTTTAAATACAAAATGGTTAAAAAAAAAACGATTCCTCTCTTGCCTATTTTGAAGTGTAAATACGTTAATTTTAAAGAAAAATTTTAAGCAAAGGAATAACTCATAAGATGGAAACCGATTCAACACCGGCGGTAGCCTATTATATTGTACAGACAATAATCATACTCATAAGTAACCCCAAAGTGTGATTTTTTTATGACACTGAAGACTGAACTGACTTTTTATGAAGTGTTGATGTTACCTTATGTGGTAGGTATTCGATTGGGCGCTCTCAGAGCACTTTTTTTGCTCTCAGAGCAATTTTTATGTTCGTTTGGTACAGGAAAAAGCAATCTTTTTCAGATTTCAGAGCACTTTTGCGAATCTAGATATTTTCTCAGATTTACCAATACAAGCGCGTTTGAGTTTGACAACTGATGGAGTTTGTTTACATTTTTAGTGAATTTTTTCTCCAGCAAAGAAAGGCATTGCATCGGGTGAATCTATTTTTGTAAATTATTTATGTATAAATATTTAGAAATCAATCGGGACGGATATTTCTAATGTTTCAATACAAAGTCTAACCAGTGAATGTAAAACGCTTAGAAAAGTGTCGAAGACTACACATATTCAAATCGCACGAATATCAACACAAAAAAGAGCAAGTGACGTGTTTATGTTCGATTAGGCACACGAAATCTGAAATCTGAGAGCAAATCTGAAGAAGCCCAAACGAATACCACATTAAAATCAGCGGCATATCTTCCGCTTGCAAGACCTCTGACAGCGTTGGAGGAGTAGGTATCAGTATTCAATATTGTTTTTAATATTTTATTGTTATTGATAAAAAAATAAATACGACCTAACTCTTTAGCAAGTATTTTCAACAAAGGATTTCAATAATTCATTAACTCACCTACTGCACGATTTTATTTTGTCTATTTATACAGCCACAATGCTCCAATGACTTGGGCGAGTTCATGATTGCAACATTAGGCGTTTTTCTTTTTTAGTTCAGAGCAAAACCTGAACTGTTATACAAAGAGTTCGTGTTTCTTTTTTAGCTCAGACACTTCAGAGCTCGAATTTGTGTTTCTTTTTGCGCTCAGAGCATGATCAGAGCGCGCTCTATGAGCTCAGAATAAATTGACTGAGCATCCTGATCCTGAGTAAAAAGCTGAGTACACATGTGCATGCACACTTCCAGTCACATTTGAAGGACAACAAAAACAGGAAAAACAAAACATCCTCTGAACGCTCTGAGCACGCATGGTTCAGAGCGCGCTCATAATGCTCGAACTCTGTTCAGTGCTCAGCTCTGAACTAAAAAAGAAAAACGCCTACTGTAATCGATTGCGAATGGGTTTGTTCATTGTTGAGTTTTATTTTTGTTTCGATTTGAAATCCGACAAGACATGGTTGAGTTGGACTGCGTTATCCAATTTTAATGGCAGTTTGTTACTAAAAACGAGAACAGATCAAGAAACTGAACGAAGTCGTCAATGGTTATTCAGTACATGAACACATCCACCAGCAGACTGAAATTCCTTCAAACGGCTTATCACATATAGAAAAAAACAAATACGCTTCGATGTGATCTTCATTTATTACCGTATTTTCTAATAATTTTCAAAGCCAAAGTCAAACAAATATTCTTTAGGTAAACAAATGTGTTCGCTTGTCTTCCGACTACTTCTACTACATCCATTTTGATTTTCATCCATAGCGAGCATTATATTTAAATTGTACAAAAATCACAGATAAATTTTATATATATAAAAAATAAACAAGTTTAACACGAAAACTTCAACTAAAAAGAAATGATCAAGAAAAGTACAAAGCAATACATAATAGTTCTTACAAAGCTATTTGAACACAACAAAAAAAAAAAAAAAAAGTCGATTAAGAAAATGCAACAAATTTAAAATAAAATAAAAGCCGACGGGAATAATTTTTTTGTTTATGCTTTAGCATTACGGATGCGGCTACCAGGGTCGCCACATGTTGTCAGAGGTTTCTTCTACGTTAGCGTCCTTTTTCGGATTTCCATTGTCATCGTTCTGGTTCTCCAGGCTAACCCTTTTACTTGAGGGTTCATCGGCGTTATCGCTAAAAGAATGCGAATAGAGCCGTTTCGACGGAGCAACCACTTCGCTGCTAGATGACACCTTACACTGTTGCTGCAAGTCTGGAGTGCGAATGAATGCTTTGCTCGACTCGGCGCTAGATGGTGTTGAGAAAGCTCCAGAGAAACTAATATGACTAGCATCTAACGGCGGAGTTATCGATCGAGATGTAAAATCGGAGCTGGTGTGCATAATCGAATCTTCTTCGTGACTAGAAATCGATGAGATCGGACTTAGCGGTGGACTAGCAGTTGTTGCTGATGACGGAACCGAAGTGTTGATGTCGTGAAAGTTTGGCGGTGGAAAAGCGACTTTGTTCGCTGGTTTACTGAACGCGCTCATGCGCGGAAATCCACTTGTAAAGTCGATGTTAGCTGTTGGTATATTTGGAACGCAAAACGGAGCCGATTCGTTTGGATTCGGCTGCATTACGTTAGCGTTTGTATTTGGCATAATAAGAGCGAATTCGCCAGATGGAAGCAGCGATGGAATTAAGTTGACGCCACCCATTTGAGCTCGTCCATTATTGTTAGCATCTTGAGGCATCGCGAAGGGTAGTTGGCTGGGAAGGCCTGTTGCGCTGCCAAAGGTCTGTGCCGTCTGCGATCGGTAGCCATTGGAAAAGTTGCTAAACGATCCGATCTGCTCTAAACTATTTGCGCAGGTGTTCAAATAGTTTGACAGACGTTGTCGCGTTCCAGCATCTACACCATCCATCTTTCCGATATAACGTTTGACCTCGTCAGCACACTCCACAAATCCCGTCTTGAATTTATGGATTACTGAGGGATCCGTCTGAATCGCCATAGATAGTTGGCGGCGTTGCATCGTTTGAAGATGCTTAACAGTCATCTCAAGGATGTCGGCCTTCTCAAGCTTTGTATGTCGTGCTGGCTGAAATGAGAAATAAAGTAAAGACATTAGAGATTTGATAGAGGATTTACAAATAAATAGTTTTTAAGTCTACTCCGCAATTTGAATTGCTCAAGCTGTCAAACCACGTCACTAGCATTTGCGACAGGTATTTCTAGTAGGTTCTATAGCAAATGAATACCTGTTATACCTACTGTGCTATCTAAGCCCGGGTTCATAAAAGACAAAAATCAAATCACAAATATTTCGAAGGAGACCGGAGGCAAGCAAACAAATTCACAAAACACAAAAAATTTCGTTAGGGTATTTTTTTGCAGAACGTAAATTTATTAAAAAATAAAGTGCACGACAGGGTCGAACGAAACTTTCTCGATACTAGATTAAAGAATCTATCTATCTCAAATGGCAGTTATATAAAATAACAATATAAGTTTTTAAGCCCTCAGTAACAGGCAATTGTCGCAAGTTCTGGCTAGAGGGATAGAAGCGGCTACTGTACTATTTTATAAGGTCTTACAACTCACAAGATATGGGGCATTAAGCCTATTACAAAAATATACCGTAGATATATGTGAAAATACATAGATCTGATTTCTGTAGTATTTTTTGATAAATAATTTAGAAAAACTCACATCTTCGAATTTTTTGAGAAAAAGAAAGTACGGGATCTTATTAATAATACTTATAACGGGTGATTTTTTAGCTGGTTTGGTTTTGGCAACACTGGTTTTGACAGCTGACGTGTGTTTAGTACCTTGTGTCATTGTCAAACAGCTTCAGTTTGGTTTGCAATTTAATAATGGATCGTCTTACAAATGAACAACGCTTGCAAATTATTGAATTTTACTATCAAAATTCGTGCTCGGTTCGAAATGTTCATTTTCGCTTTTTTATCGAAAAATTGTGTTCAGCGAAGAGGCTCATTTTTGGTTGAATGGGTACGTAAATAAGCAAAATTGCCGCATTTGGAGTGAAGATCAGCCAGAAGCATTGCAACAGCTACCAATGCATCCCCAAAAAGCCACTGTTCGGTGCGGTTTATGGGCCGGCGGCATTATTGGGCCATATTTCTTCAAAGATGATGCGAATCGCAGCGTTACTGTCAATGGTGAACGCTACCGAGCGATGATAACAAACTTTTTTTTGCCCGAAATGGAAGTTCTTGACTTGCATGATATGTGGTTTCAACAAGACGGTGCCACATGCCACACAGCACGCGAAACAATGGCGCAATTGCGAGGCGAGTTTGGTGAACAGTTAATTTCACGTTTCGGGCCGGTCAATTGGCCGCCTAGATCGTGTGATTTGACACCATTAGATTATTTTTTGTGGGGGTATGTCAAGGCTAATGTGTATAGGGACAAGCCCGCTTCGATTGACGCACTGGAAGCCAACATCCATGCATTCATTCGTGAGATACCGGCCGATATGTGTGAAATAGTATGCCAAAATTGGACTCAGCGGATGGGCTACCTGAGACGCAGCCGCGGTCAACATTTGCATGAAATTATCTTTAAACATTAAATTGCAAGGTTCAAACTATCGATTCAAATAAATATTTCATTCATTTTTTCGAATTTTTTGTGTTTTTTTTTTAAAAAAAGTTCTAAACCTCTTAAAAAATCACCCGTTATTATTTTTTATATGAATATTGGTCAAAATCGTTAAAGCGGTTTTTGTAAAATTTGCCAGACAAAACAGTACCAAATATTGCAATGTTTAATTTGAAAAATACTATTGCGTAAATATTTAGGTGAAAACCGATTATAAGTTATTGTTCGGTATGTAAGCATTGCTTCGTAGTTTTATCGAAATCAACGATGGGGTTTTCGAGACATGAGCAGTTTTTGAATGGACCACATTACCTTAAAAATGAATTTTTGTTACAATCGTATAGGTAGACCATTTTCGATATATTTAGAAATTTAAGTTGTTTGAATTTTTAGCCAAAAACTGGGTACGCAGTCCTGGTAACCTCACCTACTTAAGCTTTGATATCAATTTTGGTTGAAATCGTTAGAGTCGTTTTCGATCAAATCAAACTGGTACGAACATTTTATATGGGAAGTACCATTAATACTGAGGTTACCTTGAAAAAAAAAAAACAACTCCCGAACTGTAAGCCCAAAAACTCCAAATCCGAGGTTTGAACGTAATCCGGGAAGCCGTTTAGACTGTAGGCCCGTGGAAGGACGGACAGACGGACAGACCGGACAGAATTTTGTGACCCACTTTTTTGAGTTCCTCTATCATCGTAATATCAGAATTGATTAAAATCTCGAGTTCGAAATTTTGTACGAAACCAATATCTTTCTCTTACTACGTAATGGAGAAAGTTAAAAATTGAAAGACGAATCTATTCCACCTCTTTCAATTTTTTCGTAAGTTTGTACTCGCCGAATTTCGACTTACTGAAAAATTAAAACTGACAACAAAGTGACAGCTCCAAAGGTTGACATATAAAACTCTATTTATTCCGTCATTAGCCGTGTAGGAAGAGTTAATTGAATGTTCTTCTAGAATCTAGAACATTCAGCGCATTAAAAATGGAAAGTTTCATAGATAATTAGCTTAATTCCAACTTATTTTGTAGATGCTGCATTTAAAGAGAACCTTGTCAAAAATGTTAAAATTATGTTTCTTTAACTTTTAATAAGAAACCCGATCAGGTATACCTACTTCTCTTGAAATTGAGAGATTTCTCTATCGATTTTTGAAATTTTACATTTCTCTATGATATGCTGAAAGTTCACGAATTCAACCTACAGTTCTCTTCAAATTTTTGTGTGCTTACAGTGGCCGCGTTCCACTGCCCGCTAGTCTTCTAGCACAAAATATCCCAGATGAAGGAACGCTCGTGCAGCGGCAGCGGCAGCGGCAAAGTGACATTTGACTTGTTGGCATCCAAAACATATGACTTTCCTTCATAAATAATTTCGTGTCGGATAATTATTTCCAAACTACCTTTAAAAACAAATGGTACATGTTATAGAAACCATAATAATATCGGAATTGCTATTTTACTGGCCTTATTACCAATTGTATCACAATTGCAGCTCGGCTTCGTATTTTTATTTTTATTTTGTAGACGTTTAAACGATTTCCTTTGACAGCTGTTGTTTTTCTCTCAAAGCAGCGGGTAGTTTTACGCTAGATTGAGAAATTTCCCTGAAAGGGATATTTCAAAAAAAGTGCTAGACGACTAGCGCAAATGGTAAAATGTAAATTTTTTTTATATGGAGATATGCCGCTGCTCATCTAGCGGGCAGTGGAACGCGACCAGTGCTAGTTTACTGGCCAAGGGGTTTCAGGTTCCAACTGCGCAAAAACAAACAACACAAAAAAAAATATCCGATAGTATACAACTGTAACAAAATGCGTGTTTTTTGAGCGTCTATCGAATCAAAGCAAAGAAAAGTAAGATTTTCATTTTGATATTTTTAAGATTGAAACTGCGAAAGCTTCTAAGATCAGCAGTTTGAAATTTGTAGAAATTTGTGCCCTCCATTCGTTTCAAAAATATATAAAGAAAAAAAAAAAACACCGACACAAACGAGTGAACACATCTGACACTCGTAATTGATTCCTGAAAAGTAAAAACCGAAGGTCGCATTTAAATAGGGGAATGATTTTTCTTTTGGCAACACGCTTTGAGCACCCTACTTATTACCTTGATGATTTTATTACCTACAGTTTGTCAGTTTAGAATTCACTTGAAGGTTAGAGCATAGTGTGTTGTACTGTAAATGACATTGATGATGTTTTATTGGCCATAATACCCGTACCTATATGCTATTTGGTTTATTGCTTCAAGGGAATCACAAGCAAAACATCAAATTAAATTGTTTAATTACTAAAAATGGGTTTATTGGTCTTCCTTCAAGTCCTCTACGCCATCAACCAACCACCTACCCATACACAAACAGCATAAAAGACCACTGACCTCAATGATGTGTACGACAATAAAACTCATAATACCTAATTTAGCTGAGATTATCTCCTCGCCGTGAAAACTCTAACTCATAACAACATTCAAGGATTTCCATATAGCTCGGATAGTGAAGACCGAAAACTGTATAAATCTGTTCCCACAGGAACAGGACCCGTATCTGTGTGTGTTTTGGTTTCGCTTTTTTTCGTCGAGAAAAACTGGGCAGGTACAAAAATCGTCTAAGACAAAGAAACGATTTTTCACACGACTGGCACATTCAAACAACCTAACTAGATCCTTTCAGCATGGCATCTCGAAAACGGAATTTCATTATGGATGATCGTAAACCTTTTTTATGCATGTGGGAACGATCCACGGAGACAAGTGCATGAAATCGAAAACAAAAGGAGATACACCACGAAAAGTTCTCATCGGAAATACAATTTTACACGAAAAGGCAAAATATATACTCGTAGCAAGGAAGAACGAAAACCGACCGACACCGACAAAAAAAAAATCGAGGAGAACGATTATAATCACAACAAAGAATCATTTTCTTTCTCTGTAACTGTTCCTCGTCTATCTTCTTTGCACAGGTTCATTGAAACCATGTTGATGATCATATTTCTTGTTCTTCATTGGGCTCTGAGGTCTGGCTGTGTGTCGCTCCCGCTGTTGGCTGCGTTGCACCACAGCGCGATCCTCGGAGGCATGATTAAGGTCGTGCGAAATGTTGGTGATCGTTTTCAATTTAACAGTCTGTCTGCCTACGTTTTTTCGTACGGATTCAAGGTTCCCAGGCATTTTTATTGTCCTCTTTCCCAATATATCGTGTGCATCTACTTTGGATCTCGGTGTGCCTCGGCATACCTGTTCACAGGAAACCTGTTCGTTTATTTTTGTGTGTTTTTTTTTTTCTCAGCAAATATTTACATTTTTTCCCGGGATCAAGTGCACTATTGAAAGTGATGGGAAAAAAGGAAAATGATTGCGTAAGACTACCTGTATGTGGATCATTTCGATAATTGTTAATCGGCTATTAGAAAGGGATACAGTTTCTTTGTTTTAGGTTAAGGAATAGGTTCTTCCCTGAATTCGGAGTCAAAGAGTGATTGCTTTGAAGTGGAATTATATTTCTTTGAAGGAATGTGCTTTGGTATCTTACTTTGTCCCGATACAGCATACATGACACTGGGCGAGGAACAGATAAATTTTAATAAGTGCAGCCAAATTCTATAGCACAAAATATTCTACAATATTTCTTTTCTGTATTTTACAATTTAATATAAAATGTTCAACAATTTCTCAGCAAAACACTGCTACTCATATAAAATCGCTATTGCTTTGCATGTTTTGTTCTAGTTGCCACTTGTTTTTTTTTTTTCTCCTATTCATTTTACAGTGAGCGATTGTCGGAAGCTACTTTATCGACCGGTTGATTGTGAGGGCGAATTATTTAAGATCACTTGACAATTTGACATGGAATGTTCGTGGGCGTATTCAACAATCTAGTTATACTAAGTCGACTAGATTGGTCTGGATAAGATGTAACCTGAACGCAAAAATCAAATTGGTCGGGTACGTCACTTTTCCTACCTCATCCACATATCCGAACTGTCAACTTAGTACTCAGTCTCGAATTTCTTGATTAGATTAGTCGGCTACTCCTCCATAAACGTCAACTGAGTGAGCTGCTCATATGAGTCAGACAGCTGTCAGAATTACTTAACTAGATACTTGAACGTTCCCACTATTGCATTGGAAGGTGCAAGGTACCCAGGTCACTCTTTAACGTCTCAAAATGATTGCTCTCCTATTCTCGTTTTGAAATCTGGTAGCCCTATGCCCACAGATTGGTATATTGTTTATTTTTCTAGTGCGAAGGTTTTCTAACTAATTCATTTCATAACTTGAGTTGACTTACGTCTTTTTTCATTGCTTCCAATATTAGAGATTTCAGTTCATTCAGGCAGTGATTGATTCTTGCACGTCTCCGTTTTTCCATTATTGGCTTGTTACTCTGAAAAAAGAATTAAACAAATGGAAACATATAAATAAATTGCAAGGCAAGACAAACAAATGTTTTTATAAACTGT
This sequence comes from Cheilosia vernalis, assembly GCA_949126925.1. Lineage (NCBI taxonomy): Eukaryota > Metazoa > Arthropoda > Insecta > Diptera > Syrphidae > Cheilosia > Cheilosia vernalis. The sequence continues at coordinate 15,932,516 of OX421362.1, forward strand.
GGCTATTTATCGGTTATGTAGCAAATTTTTAAAATGCTTGCCATTTGACGTTTGCTAACTAAAGAGCACCGTAAAATGACTACAATTCATGACAGATCCACGAATTGCTGTTATCCTTGTTAACACCCCTATGACTTCTTGTTTGAGCAAATTTGGAAGAGAAATGACGTTTCCGTCAGTGTGACAGTGTACACAACATGATCAAGAGACCTTTGATATCGCTGCAGTTCTAAATGTCAAAAAAGTCGTAGTATTCAAGTTTGCGAAGTCATTAAGGTCCGTTTTGGTACTTTTTTGCAAACGTACAATTATTATAAAAAAAAATTGCTAAGGAACTGTGCGAATGCGAACACGTAATTAGAGAGAAATCCATCATCATTTTCTACTCGCCGAGTTTCGACTTACTGATAAATGAAAACTGACAACTAAGTGACAGCTCAAAAGTCAATTAACAAGTTTTTTGAGCGTCGACCTCAGCAAAGCAAAGTAAAGTAGAATTTTCAGAACGCAATTACAAAAACTATTGTGAGTCTCCAAGTTTCAAGTGTAGCGTAGTTGTTGTACTTGTAATTGCGTGCTGAAAATCCTACTTTACTTTGAGATCGAAAATAAAAAAAAGGCCTGATGTCGGAGAAAGAAGTTGTAATTGAATATCAGCGCATTCAAAATTTTAAGTTTAAAGCTTACAAAAAATTCAGTTCCAACTTATTTTGTAGATGCTCCATTTAAAGGGAACCTTGTCAAATGTCAAAGTGATATTTCTTTAACTTTCTGGTTTCTGATTTCTTCAGCTAGGTATACTTGGCTTTTCGTTAGCAATACAAGGAATCGTGAAAAATTAGCAAATTGTCTATTTTAATGATGCCAAAGAATAAACTTGGAAGGAGGCAGGCAAAAAGTTAAAACACGTCATGAACACAGGTCTCTGTTAGCAAGGCAGGTCATCCGACGTCTTAAAAACATGATTTCTTCCAAAAGCACTCCTTTCCAATGATTGGGACATCTTACGCAAATGAATCCCGCACTTCTCTGAATTGCTCAATTCAAAACAGGTCAATGAAGATGACAGATCCACCGCTTTAAGCAGCGCAGAAAATTCTTCAAGGCCCTAGGTGAGCACGCAGTAAGAAGCAATAAGAATCTAGTTTCATTGAAGTGGAATGGAAATGTGGCGATTATTTGCAAACTAAGGGTTATTTTCAAGGATAATTCATAAATTGATTGATTAAACCTCTATAGAACCGTCCGTTGGGGAAACGTATTCAACTGACTGGCGGTTATGCGCAGCAGACACAATAAGCAACGCATATATGCCAGATGCGACGTAGGAAGAAGGTCGTGAGCATGTTGCATTTCGAAATAGGCTAATATGTCGAATAAAGAGCATTTTTCTTACTGAATGTGAAAAAAAAAACTATTCGAATTTAATATCGTGAGGGTTTTCCTAACAGGGGCATGATCATGAAGGGGTTTTTTGATAATCGCCGTGGGCTACAGTCTGAAAAGTCTGGCCTCACTGGCGTTTACTTTCATTGGTGGAAATATTGAGAGAATGAGAGACTCGCGGTCTTAAAATGAATTGAGATGAAGAACATTCATTGAAACCTTAGAACGGCTTAGAAGTAGATGGCTGCTTAGTGAGCGTTTTATTGCCATGAACGTCGGTATCCATAAGCGCCGCATATAGACTTTCCTTTGCTAAGGTATTGGAAACGCATGTACCCCCCTCCGGTCAGAACCATGAAATTGTCTAGTTGATGATTTTCAGAATCGTATTTGAGAGTGTTTGGTGCCACGGATTTTTCTATACGTGTTTTGTAATTAATGGATATTTTAGGTTAGGTTGTATTTCGAATTCGTGAGTGGTTTAACAAAGTTCTCCATCCAATAAACCTCCGAAACGTACCTACATCGAAGACACGTTTTTCCTTCCAACATCAAAAGAGAGGATTTTGACAGTACTTAGCTAAAATTCACAATCACTTGTCAAGCTTTTAGATGCCTACCATTTTTTGACAAAGAAAATGAAGATTTTTTAAAATGTCATTTCGCATGCGAATTTAAGACAGTTTGCCTTTGACGACACGCTGCCCTGGCCACACCTACACTAATCCGCCATAGACGGTCATAAATAGAACAATTTAAGTACCAATATCAGATAAGCAGAAATGAAATTTTGGAAGCAAACAATCTTCCTCCCTGAGTATGGGATGAATAACTAAACTACTGTCAGAAAGGCCTTTTTCAACTGAACAAGTAAGAGGTTTTTGGTATTTTGAAGCTAGTTTTTCCAACAGAACTGTAAAAAATGTTCTCCTTTTATTTTTGAAAAAACCTCCTCCACAAACCATTTCGTTACTGTTTAGAGAATTTATTTGCTAGAGGGTCAAGAATCTTACGACCCTTCAAATGTATGTTGGCCTTGCACTTATAAAACATAAAATCAATTTTGGACCTGCAAATATGCATCCACCCAACAGACAGTAATAAAAACTTACCCTTCGTAGTTCGGCTTTCGATAGTCCATTGGGATTTGTCGCTTGCATGTTGTTGTTATTGTTCATCGTGTCGCTATTAAATCCATTTGAATTTCCATCGAAATCATCGTCCGAATTTAAATTATAATCCATTTTCATTTGCTGTTGTTTGAAATAATCCTTGACAAGTATAGGTATAATCCAAAAGAAACGTTGCTATTCACAAAACTCACTATTGTTGTTTAAATCCTTCAACTAGTTTAAGCACTAAATATTAATAATGAAAAAAGAACAACCGACTGTTTCTAACGTAACAATGAAACACAACAAAAAAGAAACAACCCGAACGAGTTTTTATTATCTTATTTCTTACAATTTAACAAGATCACGGCGAGTGGAGAGCGAACCTCATGCTTTCGCGTTCCTAAGGATACTGAAGCTGATCACCATCGATAACAAACGATATCCACTTCTCATACTGAAAAACTAAACTGAAGAAAAAAATATTTAGCAATCCAAGGATATTTTTGTTCTCCTTCTTGTTTCACTTATTTCTTAGGACTGTATCGTGTGAACCTCTTTTACCGACTCTATGATCTTTGCGGCAGGGAATACGGTTAGAGTGTGTACATTTATTTAGCTAGGGGATGATCGAATTTCGACACAGCGCACCTCTTAGTTGAACAACCCTTATTTTTACCTAACGATATTCGGTCGAGATGCGACGCACACTCAGCGAACGACATAGAAACATAGAAACATTCAGCAACACGATTATTTGAATTCCGGAACACCCCTTCGAAGCGAAAGTATCACATGCAGTCACTGGAATACAGTCATAATTTACTAATTACATTTGAATGTGTGAGTAACGAACGGTGAAAGAAAGAGACGTGTAGTACGGTTTGGATTTGGAGTTCAGTATGTGAGTATGATGGTGATAGGAGATCAGCAGCAGCAGCGCCAGCACTTGAAGCATGTTCATAATAAATTTGTCTGGCAATTTTTAGAGGGACAATTTTTTTTTGTTTGTGGTAATGAGGCGTTTTCGCATGTCGCACATTCAGTTGGTAGTATTCATGTTATCAAGTTTTTTTTACTGGTTTCGCGACAACCTATGAATCTGCTGTCAGTTTGTGTACAATTGGAGACGAAATCGAAATTTGAAACAATTGTGGGTGTATGATGCTTAAGTGCAGTCTCCATAACCTTCAACCCACTCTAAAACATCTGCATAGGGGCTAGGGGCGGAGGAGAGATTTTGGACCTGAACGAACCATTTCAGAGACCCAGAAGTAAGCCACGCCAGATGCCCTCGAATTTTGTCAGAATTTTTTGGACCATCATCTTTTACCAAAGTCCAATGTTTTAAAAATCATCTCACCCATATGAGGATGGAAATAGAGCTCCCTGCCGCATAGTAATTACGTCAAGGACGCAAATAGATTTAACGAGAGATATATTCGTTGGCTATGGAGAAGGCTAATTCGGTAAGGAAGCTAGGAGTCAACTTGTTTGGAAATGGGCTTAAAATACCTAAAGTCATCGCCATTGAGAGAAAGTATTCAGTGTTAACCCTTTGAATATCGTTAATATAGTTAGAATGAAGAGAAAGGGAACTAGATGAACGCCGGAACTTTATAAAAGTCTTTCTGTCATAAGTCCCAAGAACAAAGATATGAGTTCGCCGAATGAAGGACCAACAACTTACCTTTGACAGAAAGTTCGGTTCTTTTGAAATGATCATCAATTCAAGTCTACTTAAATTTCAGCTTCAACACAGGAGTCTGCGGAAGAGTCTATCAGCGAAGAGCAATTATCTACATGTTTCCCTATTCTAAGCGTACCCTCGCAGATTGACAAATTTTAGGGAGTTAATCGCACAAGTGAATCCCTCCACCAGGGCATTACTTTCCGGTTTCCGCCCTGCGCAAAGCTAAAAATCTGTCATCCTCAATGTTTCTTTCTGAACTAATTTCGACGATTTTTTTTTTCCTTTGAATTTGTGGTGGTGCGTTTTTAAAAGCCGGATGTTCTTAAATTGTAATTTGTGTTCATGAAAATCCATTCAATTTATGTTGATATAAAAATGCAGCGAACAAACGTGAGTTTGTCTCTATTTCTTCACAGGCTTGTGGTCTAAATACGTAATTAATAGCAGACTTCGAACTTTGGCAAATGACAAATATTTTGGTGTTAGTGAAAGTAGGTGTCTCACTCAGAAATCGAGATTCGCAAAATTGCTCTGACTCTGAAAAAGGGGGCTTTTTTTTCGGCCAATGGAACATGAAATCTGACAGCCAGCTGATTTCGAGAACAGAAAAACTGATCTGAATCTGAAAAAGGTGTTTTTTCTGTGCCAATGAATAACGGCATTAGGATTCTTTTGCACAAAATTGTGCTCCTCGTTTTATAGAAGTGTATACCATCTTTGGGATTGATAACTGCATTAAACAAACCGTCCGATTAGAACAACTTCTGTAGCTTAGTTGTAGAATAAAACTTCCACGTTAATGGAAACCATGGTTGAGAAATTTAATGCACTGCACGGTGGAAAGAGACCACATGGAAAATATTTCCAAATATTTGTTTTTCTATATCTTTTTCCAAACTTTATGTGATTGCATTTGCCGTCTTGCGGGTCTTGTGGGCTAAATACGAGTAATATCATCCTTCCTTCTACTCGAAAGATCAATGGCTTTTATGAAATTCGAATTTGCTACTTTGTGTGAGTATTTTTACAGAGCCTTTTGTTGGGCGCCTTCTCATATAGTTTCTGCGAAAAAACATACTGCAACCGAATGCATTTGGAAATACTCATATCACAACTTGGTTTATTCAAAAGAGTTGTCTAAGGCCCATTTTATTCAATCGAAGTTGAACACAACTTGGGGATTTTAATATGGAAAACTCCCCGATTTGTGTTCAACTTCGAGTGAATAAAATGGGCCTAAGAATGTGAACTTGCTAACAGCTTTCATGCTCGTTTGCTTAAGGAAGCGCACTATCCACCCGCTCATGCTCACGTGTCCTTTTTTTTGTATGTTTAACAAGAAATAATAAAAATCGCTCGAACTTATCTAACATCTAAGTAAAAGTTACACCTTGATGAGAACCAAAAAGAACCCACCACAATTTTTCAAATACAGGTCGCCCAACTCATTCCCACTGCAATAATTTACCCTCAGCCACACTTTCAAACGCGACATACCTCTACAGACGACAACTGTGATCATTTTACAATAATTTTCGCCCATTGGATCACCCCTTCGTTCCCTGGTGAACTTTGTATCCGTAATGTATCGAAATGGCCATATGACTGCTAAATAATGTCGAAGCGAAGACAATAATAGGACGCGAGGCGTTGAGCGTATTTTTATCAAAGTTTCCCACACTTCCATTTGGCTGTGTGACGAAGAACGATGACGACCGACGACGACGACCAACACTCGCTTCTTTTTCTCACTCACTCGGTTCTTTTATGATAATGCGGGGTCTACCGTTCTGCGTGGATGATCTTTATTTTAATAGGGACAAAAGGGATGGAACGGAAGAAAGGAGCGTGAGAATTTTGTGTTTCTGTGTGTTGTCTGTTGTGCTATAACCTCTTTTGGCGAGTTTCGGTTTGCAAAGCGCAATCGCAAAAGAGGTTTGCCTTTAAGCATTGCAATTTGCAATGATGATTGAACTGTATAGGAATGTGTGGCATGCATGGCTATCGCAGGATACCTATTGTATACTCATTCGCATCCATTGGAATGTATGTGTAAAAATCAAATTACGGCTTAGGAAGCGGTTTGTATAGAAATAAAACTGATAAGAGTTCTAAGAAACCTTTTGGAAATACCAATACCTACGTTTCCAAAAGACAATATAAAAAAAATCTTCGTATTTGGGTTAAGAATTTTCGAACTCAAAGACTTCCGTAAACAGATGATATTTATTACTGATTTTCTGGCGATTAAAGCTTGTTTTTTTTTTGTCTGAGTGTTAGAATCGATGAAAGGATAGATAACGAGTATAGAATTAGAATGTCATAAAATATACATTTCAATTATGAAAACACAAACGAGACATCTTCAGTTACACGGAGAGACTGCGGGAACCAAACGTATGTCAAAAACGATGCAGCTCCCTGGGGCCAATGTAGAAATTAGGTCTGTTCGCGTACCTACTTTCCCGAGTCAATCACTAAAAATCTGTCGAACTAACAAAATTGAGCCAAACTCTATCAGAGAGTTGAAGATTTAAGCCCAGCTGTTCCAGGAAAGCTAAAATTAAGTGCCTCTCCAATGTTTCTCTCCACCACTTTATGTTCGCTTAATTTTGACAGCTGATTAACTTGCTCTGTTTAGTCACTTGGTACTTTCTAAAGAAATTTCTAAATTCTAAAAGAAATTAAAATAACAGCAACGAATTTCTTTGTGTTCAACTTGCTTTATTTAATTTAATTTGCTTTCGTTTGAAATTTGGTTGCGAATACCGATAATTTCTCTGATCTGTCAAAATTTAGTTGTGAGAAAATGTATTTTGCATTAACACGCTTACTTAAATAGCTTGAACTGTGTACTGCTTTATTTACTTTGCTTTATTTTATCTTTGGAGGGCTTAATTTAAGCGCGAGCAGCATACTAGGCTTCATACTCCAAGGTATGTGGGTAGACTTCGAGCTACTTTGAGCCACTTACATCTTTGACATCTCATCCATTTCGCAAATAAATAGGTCCGTTCGTGTACTTTCAGCATAGAAAAATGTCAAATCTCTAAAATCGAGAGAGAAGTCTCTCAATTTCAAGAGAAGTACCTGACCGGTTTTTTTTACAAAAAGTTTAAGAAATGCCATTTTGACATTATAGTAAAATGTAGAATCTACAAAATAAGTTGGAATTACATTTTTTACAAGCTAAATACCTATTAAACTTCCCATTTTGAATGCGCTGATATGTTATAATTACTATAATTTGTTCCTCTGACATCGTTGAAGACGAAAATAGATAGTGTTTTTTTTGTCAAACTTTTGAGCTGTCACTGTCACGATAATTCTCTCAGTATGTGGTCGCATTTTCACAGTTTCTTAGCAAATTTTAAATAATTTTACGTTTGCAAAAAGTACCCGAACGAACCATATATTATATATAACTTACCTTTTTGCAACACATAAAAAGTGCTATGAGAACATTGGACCACCAGCGAATTTTCTTTATTTTGCGTGGTTTTTTGAATTTGTTTCAACTTTGTGCATTTGAATTATTTATCAGTGTGCTTCCCAGTTGAAATTCTCGGAGCAGTTTCGAGTCAATAGGTTTGTTTGACGTGGCTAGCACTAGTGCCCACTAGTGCGCACTGAGAAGTGTCAGCTGATTTTTCCGCCTACCCAAAAACCTGCACAACCCTGAAAATTCGGCTATCATATCGAACGCAAAATATGCTGCCCTGAAGTCTGGCAGTTTTCGAATTTGAAAAATACTTATGTTTTGGTGAACGAAGTACGAAGATGATAACACTTTGTTCTGTTTATTGTTAAAAATGAGTGAACTCAATTCTGATCTTGTGCTTGCCATAATGCAAACAAGTTGATAAAACTGTTTGCAATATATGCGATGCACTAAAAAATGTAATCAGCTTTGATTCCAGATTTTGTTCATTCCATTTATCTATAAAATAAGGTTTTAGTCCATAAACGTTGTTGTTTTCAAACAATTCCCTTTTGAATATCAAATTTATTGTATTTATCTTTATTACGATATTCAAATAAACGAATAACAGCAAGCGAAATGACAGCGCAACTCAGCACTGAGTTTTTGCCCCGACAAAATAACTGGGGTCAGTTCAGTGCACAACTAGGGCGCCCTAGAAGTCATGTCAAACACAGGTTTTCAGTAACAGGGCGAGTTCAGTGCTATATCGAACACATTAGCTGGGATCTAAGCTGCATACATTTAAAAAAAACTGACAGCATATTTTGCGATCGATATGATGGCCGAATTTTCAGGGTTGCGCAGGGTTTTTGACAGGCGTCAAAATTACTTGACCACTTCACAGTATGTGCACTAGTGGGCATACGAAGGAACAATGTTTACAAATTATTAAAATCTACTACCGAAATTCCACGTCGGTGGTCGCAACTTTAAGAGCGTTTACGCCAATTTACAATTTTCAGCGATGAAGTGCATTTTTGGTTAAACGGCTTTCGTCAATAAGCAAAATATTCTTACTGAACGGGTGAGAACCCTCATGTGCATCATGTGCATTCATCCGCAAAAAGACACTGGGCCTTACCAATAAACATTTCTAGTTTCGACTTTAAATTTTAGTAGTTCACAGTGGCTAGGTATATTTTCCATACAAATTTTGCAATTGTGAGCTCAAGTAGGTAAATTTAAAGTCGATACTAAAATTTGTTATTATCTAGTTTCTATATTTGGTGCGGTTTTCATGCCGGTGGGGTCATTAGGCAGTCGATGAAAATGACCGTCACGCTAAGGTAAATGGTATTCGCTACAGAGACATATTGGAACGTTATTTCTTTGAGCAATTGCATGAATTTGACATTAGTGTATTATGTCAGATCCATTTCTGAAGATGTGATTACTATTCCCAAAGTGGGAAAAAAAATAAATTTTACCATTCACCATCACCACCTTCTCAAAACAAAGCCTACCACAGCCATTAAGGATCCTTAATTGAACAGGTACAAATTAATGGACACAGTATTTCTTCTTCGTTCCCATAATATGAAAAGCCAAACATGACCGGCCAACCAATTCAGACACCCCAAATGCAGTCTGCATCGCTGTATAGTGTAGACTAGAGTCGTTCCCTTTCGTTTGCATTCACAGTTTTTGATTCGCTCATTTCCCATACATTTTGCTCCTGCCATATGGATATGCGAGTTGTGAGACTGAGAATATTCATTTATGGGAACTTTTCCGTGGATATATTTATATTGCATAGACTGTGGGAATTTTTGGTTCTTGTTCTTCCTTCTTCATTGTGCATGCGCATACAAATATTGACGAGGGTATGGAATGGGAGTAGAGGAGGGGGGCTGAGAAATGCATAGCTATATGCGCGGACGCACCATGGATGGATTGGATACTTTGACTTTCCCTCTCGTACAGATGTACAGCCAAATGAAAACACACGCGTCAGTCGTACGATGGCTCAGTTTTGAAAGCAGTTTTGTCTGTTCTGCAGTCTGACTGGCACAGATGATTAAGATTCTCAGGCATTCAATCAATCCGAGATTAACAACGACACACTGTGACTGTAGTGTGTATATCGGCGGTAAGGCCAGCACGATACAATCAGCAGCAGGGTTTTCGTGATTGTTGTCCCCTTTTCGTATCGAATCGGAAGTACGGATTACCATTTGTGTTTGTGTGGTGATACGTAATGTCGCCGCGTTTGAATGGTCTTATTTGTTGGCTAACAGTTGGGGTCACTTGTCGCGGTGTCAATTTCAATCATTATGCTGTCACATACGATATGGGGGAGGAAATTATTCAAATTCCTGGGAAAAATTTCTGTGTTCTGTGTATGAGGTTGTTGTGTAGAAGAGTTTTGTCGTACGGAATGATTTATTTTGGATGACAGCTTCGAAATAAATCAAAAATCACTTCTATCAACTGTCAACTGTGGGATACAGAGTTTTTCGAAGTACCTAAATTAGGAAATTTGTAGCAACGTTATGATCATGTAACAAAATAGCCCGCGGCTCGGTCACCTTTCTTTGTGTCTCTTTATGTAAATGGTGTTTCAAAGAATAGTAATTGAACAGCACGAGACTTTTCGAACTTTTTATAAAGCCCAAGCTAAAAATCCGCTCGCAAATTATGATCAAAAACCGCTTAAATCAGCGGGATATAGACAAAGGTAAAAGTAAAAGTAAGGTCGCCTTAATAGACGGAAAAGGACAACAAAATGATTTCAATCTTAGTGATGCATAAGCAAAGGAGCCAACGAGCTGTTAATGTTAACCTATGCACAACGAGTCGAAAATCGGGTTTTCGTGAAAACACTGGAAACCTCAATCGAAAACAGACGTTTTCCTATAGGTATAGGTAAATTATTTAAGTTTTCAAAACGAAACGAAACGACTCCACAAAAACCCCAAGAAAAACAAAAACCTTTGCAATATATTCAGCAAATTCAGCAGAACAGGTTAGGTACCGAACAAATGTCACAACTCACAACTTTGAATCATTTTCCACTCTTATTTGATGGGCTAATATTATTTTAAAATGGTCCGAATTATTTTTATTTGTTAATTAATTCGATGGAAATTTCTAACCAAAAAAGTTACACTAGAAGTTTCACAGCTAGTGTCTCACAACTGATAGAGACTTCAAACGGAAACTACGACTGATGTTCGGTGTGAATGCATCTTTTCGACGAAAACGACGGTTTTCGATGCGGTGTGAATAGGGTGTTAACCTCAATCTAGAGCTATTTCGCAATCGGACGGTTTTCAGGCTTGTGCATTGCTTCAACGAGTCTTTATACATATTTATAATCGATAGCAAGCTTCGAAGATACAAAAATACAACAAGTACAACTTATGTCGTTTTCCATTGGTTTCACTCGGGGATCCACTCATTCTGTAGTCCAATGGAACAAGAAAACTGCTTCTGATTGAATCCACAAGAGTATTGGTGAAATGCCAAAAAATAATCTACGGCAGCCGTCAGTTGACTTGTATAAAATACACAAACTACACTTGTGTGAGTGCTTCTTGAGTGGATTCTGACTTCAAATCCAGAAGCGAAATTCTCTCCTCAGAATCACCAGAAGAGTATTTTTTGTGCCAATGGAACGGTTTCAGAAGTGATTTTTTCGATTCCGGACTCTCCCGGACGCTTCTTTTTGCCCAATGGAAAACGACATTATTTTAAAACGAACTATACGTATCTCTTTGACAGTGGACTCCATTTAAGTCTGTCTCGGTCCTTCGATGTTCCTTGTCGAAAGCTACGCAAAATTCTTACTCGAGTTTTCAAGTTCCTTCATCACTGTACCAAAAAAAAGGGTTTCTGCTTAGATTTCTCTGAGGCGACGGGACTGGGAGGCGCCAACAAAACTTAGCGAACTTCATACGTCACCGCGAAGTCGTTACAATAGAAACCTATGTCAGAATTAGAATTGCTTTTCTGAAGTGATCAATAGTTTTCCGGCTTATGTAGCCGTGTTTTTTGAGCTTCGATCTCAGCAAAGCAAAGAAAAGTAGGATTTTCAGCACGCAATTACAACAACTATTGCGAGTCTCGAAGTGTCAAGTATAGCGTAGTTGTTGTAATAAGCGTGCTAAAAATCCTACTTTACTTTGCTTTGCTGAAATCGAAGCTCAAAAAACAGGCCTAGGTATACTACGAAGTGGTATTTTTGGCATCCGACATGATTATGACGTAAACATTTGTCCTAAGGTATTGTCACTACGTGTGATCGCTTGTCAAGCGACTGGTAACGCGGGCTGTCGCAGAACACACTTTTTACGAAAGTGAGTGACTACAGAATGGCCGAATTTTTGTGACGTCAGCGTGTCAAAAGTTACAACGAAAAATGACACGTGTAATCGTTTATCTTAAGCTGAGAGTGCTTTGATGTGGGGCCAAATCATCGCCCGTCTCCGTAATCGTTCACGATGTTACGTCGGAAACTGATGAACAAAAATCTGTCACCATCACGGAACATAGGCTTGCACCAAAAGCACATTTCCTATAATGTTTGAATATTCAAAATCGAATGCGAGTATTTTAAATTTACTCTGCTCGTTGCATTTACCAAACAAACGAAGGACATTTCGATTTGCAACCATTGAATACGAATACAAAGTCCGACTTCTGCCATTCATGCACGAGCGCATACGAACCCTCTCTCACCTCATTACAGAGAAAGACATTTTATAAAATTTCACACGCGATGAGGTCGAAGTCGTATGTATCGCGTACGTACGTATACTTGGTGTTTTTTTTGTAAACTCAAAGGGAACCCTAATTGTAATATCTTGGGGTGAACAGTGAACTTTGATTAGCGACAGATGTGTACTGTGTGAGGATCTTGTCTGAGAGGGGAAAAACTATCCCCTTGTATACGGAAATTTTCTTTAGGGTCGTGTATTCAAACCAAGGAATAAAAGAAAGAAGGAAGGAAGGAAGTATACAGATTCGGAAGTAAAACTTGGGCATAGGTATACTCAACTCACATATAAATTCTGTACAGTTACGTCGCGGTTTTGTTTAAAAGCAAAAAAAGGACACACACTCGTGAGATGTAAACACCGGGAATTTGGATACCCTATTGTTCAAACAAATGGAAAAGGAACTAGTTTCCCGTAAAACAAAATTTATTCTGTTTGTAAATCACGAGTAAGTCCCAAAAAAATGTTAGCTCTAAGCGAGCATTCAAATTGGTGCCACACCTAATTTATAGGTACGCGTGCATTTGAATTACACCAATTCGTATGACGCAGTTAGAAAGTTGGTATGTACTGGAATCGACAGTTCGGTAGGGAACATACCTACATAATAGCTGTGGACACTGGGCTTGCATATTTTATCAAGACACTGATCTCCTTATTGCGGAGAAGGGTCAATAGCCGATCTGTATTGTGTAAAGAAAAGACGATAACTTCGATAACTGCAAAAGCCGCACATCGAAACATTACTTGGAAATGTTTGTTCATAGGTGTTCACTTCAACTGCGCAAATAAAAGAGGGAACGCATATCAGTAATCGGAAAATTCCAATAAATGTCTTCTGACCCAACCGAATAAATTGAGAAGTTTGAATCAATATAGGTATGTAATATAACGAACCCACAATTGGCAAAGGTCAGTAATCAGCTGCAGGGTCATGAGGAAGGCGCCTGGAACCTAGACAGCTGCTAGAGGTAGATCTTTTCAGTTTTGTCTCGTGTGCATCATTAAAAATATCAAAGAAGAAGTGTGAGCTGTTATGAGGTGGACGATTGCAAGATCCAGGTAACTGCTTGGGAATTTGGGATTTCTTTCGGTACTTACCAGGCGGTAAGTGCAGGATGATTTAAATATTTGGGGTCGGATTGGATCTGAAGAAGTTTAGACAATAAAGATGTTATAAAACTGGCACACGTCTGCTGAAATCTTCAGGAGAAACAATGAATAGGGTTTACATCGTACATAAAATGGTATTTCAATGCGACGTCTGAAATATCTACTTTTGAAAAATATTTGACATTTTCTCAAACATTTCAAAAGGAGTAAGTTCGTTATTTGTTCAAAACGTAGTACTGAACAGAGGTCGAGGCTCGATCATGTCGAATCAAGCGTACTATTTGATTTATGATTTATTTGTGAAATGCATTTGATTATAAACTATATAGATGACTTGCTATTATAATGTTGCGAGTTTGCTCAACACAAGTAGGTAAGTGTTTTGTTGAGTTAAGGTCGAGCTGATCGAGCTAAACTAAATTTTAGCTAAATCATAGCTAAATTCTGACACAGAGCACGCCGGTGGATAAGTATAACAGTAAACAGCTGATATTTGAAAATAACTTACTTTAAAAAGTCAACTCTCTCTGATATCAGCCTTTTCCAATTCTTTGTGCTCCTCGTCTAGGTATTTATTCAAAAAACTCATCCTTTCTTTCTTCTGGTTCTGGGTTCTGGCAGTCACCGCAATACAAAAACGCAACAGAACAACACAACACAACGATCTGTCAAAATTTAGCTGGAGAAAAAGTTCCAACCCAAATGGGCGCTCTAAATGTTTGACAGATACATTGCTGATATCGAATTTATTTTTCTGTGCTCTGAATATAACCATAACGAGATATTAATCAGACTACACGTTTGCCATGTATAATGTGTTTAGGTACATTAAAAATGTTGAATCTATGGTGTTACCATCATTTATCAGTTACCGGTTTAAAAGATCCAGGTTGCTACTTTTTCATATTTTTAAAACTCGTATTGTTTTGAAACGTTACATACGTTTGTATAAAAGTAAAAAATATCCTCCCACCAACCAGCGCTGAGTTAATTTTTGCTCAGATCTGTTCTTCAAAATGACATGATGTAAGTTTAAAATGGACATGCCAAGTCAGATAAAATTACAATTTTTTTAAGTTCTCACTTTCAAAACAACCGGTAAAATTAATACTCGAAAGAACTAGTTGCCATACTGATTTTGGCAGATAAAAATTACCAAATAGCAAGTAGTGTTATCGGACAAAAAGCACGAATAACGGCGTAGTGCCCTCATGCTGTTTATTGAATTGCTGGTGCGACATTTGCTGACACTGTTGTTATTGTTATACCAATAATTGTCTTGATTTGATCGGTTGTCTTTATTATCGGATAACTAGAGCTTTCGGGCTATCTCTGTCATTTGAGGTAAATATATTTACCTACATTTTGTTTTCTATTGTGACATCTTTAACCTTATTATATTTTAAAGGTCACACTATAAAATTTTGTATGAAAAATTTCGCTAAAAATGTTTATTGGTATCTAGGACCATATTGTTCATTCATCCTAATGATTAAAGGGATGCTAAATGCGAAACACTTCCGTGTGACTGAAAGGGACAGTATCACCTAACACTCAAAAAAACGTGACACGTATTTAGGACGGCCATTTTGTTCACGTGGTAGGAATTATAGTAAAGCTCAGCATGTTGATATTTTTATGGCGAAGAAATTCCGCGCTCCTATAAAACAAATGGCTCCCGGAAGTGATGAACGGACAAATACTTATTTATTTCGTATAACTAATTGATGGATGGTTGGTTTAATTTACTGAAACTAACTACGACTCTCATTTCACATGTTTTAAAAAAGAAATAGAAATGTTTTCAAGTAATTGCAGAAATTTTGGTGGGCGGAACCTGTGTCTATTTCCGTTTTACGTATCTATAATTATGGGTAGAACATCCACGATTTTTTAGGCGTTTAATTTGTGATCTCATTCTTACGCTTTACGCGGATCTCTCTGTCCCGTCTCGTGCAAATATGCGCTTGCGTGATGGCGTAAATGCAGTTTAATAGACTGCCTCGTCATTGGTAATTTATTTTGGTGATTTGAGGTATAATTCGGTAATTTTCATGGCATCCAGGGCCCATGTTCTGTAATTATCACATCGATATAGTTATCACTAAAACGATATAAATTGAAAAACATGTTACTATGTTTTCGATGCGAACATTTATCGCATGAGTTACAGAACATGGGCACAGGTTAATCTTAGCTCTATGCAACATAGTTGATTTTGGGACTCAACTGCTTCCCGCGAGCTTACGAAGTTCCGGTGATTGATAAAGTGCTCAACTCTAAACACGGTTTTAGAAAAAAATCTATACTCATTTCAGTTCATTTTTTATTCGTTTTTTTTTTACAATTAAAATTGATTGTGCGATTTTCTTATTATAATTAATTTTCTAAATACCAAAATGATTGGTAAGCAAACAAAAAATATGAAGTTTCGCATTTTACGGTGGTAAATTTGAATTGAAACTTTGTATAACTTTCAAAGGAAAAATAAAGATAACAAATAATGATAGGTTAAAATAGCTGCACCTGGATGAATGTAATGTTTTCGTTTTATAAATAAGAAAAATTAAAAAAATCTCAATTTTATAAAAATAATAATAATCAAACTAACCAAAAATAAAAAAAAATAAAACAAAACATACAAAAATATCAAATAGTGTTTTGAGCTTAAATACAGTACAGTCGGCGTTCTTTTGTTTCGCATTACAAAATTATTAAACTTAACTTTATGGTGCTGGTTTGTTTTTCGTTTATATTATAATATAATTGTTTTCTGGTATTTCAGTAGAAAAAGTCTATGTACACAAAGGTTTTACCAGACGACTAAATCGATTGGTTAGTCGAATCATATCATAAGGTGTATGTAGAATTATTTTGATTTAAATTTTATATGAAGTATTAAAAATAAAAATGGACTAAATTCGATTTCGTTTGCATTTGTTGCAGATTACATAGCTAAGTGATGTATCGACGAGAACTACTTTCTAATTGAGATCACTCAACCTCAAATATGGTCGTTGATCAAAGAATATCCGGTGCACTTGTGTCGTCGTGTGAGTGCTGGAGAAGACCCTTTCGTTCGTCGGGAGCCGTGCTGACACTTTCGGATACCGAGGGTTCAGCTATGGCACCAGCGTACATGGATTCGTACACTGGGTTGGCAAAGTTTCCCTGAAAGCAATTGCAAAGATTTTTTTTGTTTAATGTTAGGTATATAACATTTAGCACACGTTTAATGGTAAATATATTAAAGATTGTCAGTGGTAGACCATATACCACAAATATTGGTACTTCTTTAAACAAATAAAAAAGTAGACAAACAACTTACCTTGTCGTCTTCATTTACGAACGTAGGCGCTTCATCGATATCACCTCTGTACATCGGATTTGTAATTTCTACATTATCTGTTAGTCTTGCATGCGAGAATGGTTGACTTATTTTTCGTTTCCTAAAATAGAAATGAAACCAATAGCGAGAAATATCAATGAAAATCATAATTAAAGGGGAATATTCACATTCTTAAAAGCTAACACAAAATTCTAACTAATAGCACTTACTTTAAAAAGAAAATGGCACTTCCGAACATGGCAATCAATAAAATCATTATCGCCAGTAATACACTGAGTATTGTTAAAACACGCGCCGACTCTTGTTGATCAGCCTCTAGTGCGTCGGCACTATTTGATAAACAAGCTGCTATACTTCCATCAGTGCATCTGGAATTTAATTTGAAAAGTTCAAAGTTAAGAAAGCTGAAAGCTGATTTTTCAAAAGCAAAAATAGAAAGTCTTTATGTTAGAATAGTGAACTCTTGTTAACAAAGATGGGGCCAGCTTATATTTGCGAAGACACCGCGCACCGCTCCAGGACTAGTCAGGGTTCCAGTGCTGGCCCTTCGATAGATGTAGCCATTCATTGCTCAAAAGTAATTCAAGTTCATCGGACTTAATCTATGCTATTTATTTTGTTCTTAGGCAAAGGCTGAAAAGCAGTGGTATCCGTGTCTAAGTCCTCATCCAATCCAGGGGCCGAATTACCGCATCCGTGAGCGGGCAATACGTCACCGAATTTTGTGGATTTTACAAGCGAAACAATAACAAATTTAGTCACGTATTACTCGATCACGGTTGCGGTAATTCAACCCCAGGTGCGACTTCTTATTGCTGCTACACAAAAAATACACTCTTTCGACATTTCCAAATCTACTTACAAGCACTCGTTGATGAAGCTTCCCTTAAGGCAAACGCCACAATCATTTCTACACTTTGGTGGTTTATCACAGCGATTGCCCTCCCATTCGCTAATGCAGGTACAGTGAGGATCTGAATAAGCATCCAGTTTACAGATGCCATTGTTTTTACAGTAATCAATGCACGGATTCTCAAAGCGAAAAGGTTTCTGAAAAAAAATCAATAAGACTAAGAAAAAAAAGTCAAAAACCCGCGTTCGTTACCTCGCAGAGATGGCCACCCCACTGTCCCGTGCAATTGCAAAAAGCCGTCATTCCCTTGATCACATGGCAAGTGCCACCATTCTGACAAGTAATTCCTGTACATAGATTACGCGTTGGCACCAAAGACTGATCGCAAACTAAAAAAAGTATTATTTAAGTAAGTACGCCCATTTAGCTGAAATTGCATTTCATTACATCTTGGAGGGCTCGACGTCTTGCAGAGGTCAGTTTCACAACGATTACCACCATAACGCTCCGTGCAGGCACAAACCAAATGTTGTCCACGATCGGTACAAGTTCCGCCGTTCAAACAGTAATCGTTGCATGACTCCGATTCGCATTGGTCTCCGAAATATCCGAACAGGCATCCACATTGTGGACCGCCTTTGTTACCAATGGTGCAAGTTCCATTGTTCTTACAGAAACCATCGCACACATTAGTTTCGCAACGCTTGCCCGTGAATCTAGAGAACATGAGATCAGCGGATCTGTCTGTTAGTACTACAAATTATCAAACTTACCCATCAGGGCAATCACATTGCGTTGTGCCCGTCACTGTCTCACGACAAATTCCTCTGTTCTCGCATGTTAGATTGGCACAATGTTCACACTTCTCTCCGACAAATGTGTCAGGGCAAGTGCATTTCATGCCCTCTTCAGTAACTAAACAGGAGCCTCCATTGTGACAACGACTCTGGCATTCGGGAACTGATGTCTCACATTTAGCTCCAGTCCATCCAGGCGGACATAGGCATACCAATCGAGGTGGCTCCGTTGAACTTGGTAGAAATGCTGCAATTGTACACAACCCTCCGTTCAAACAATAACCAGAGCAACGATAATGTTCGCAGAGATCTCCGTCAAACTGCGGCTGACACACGCATTTGGGAATGCGATCAATAACTTTGCAAGTACCAAGGTTGCATTTCAATGGGCAGTAATTGGGAACCTCTATGTGTGGTTTACATTCGTCTTTCTGCATACAAAATACAAAGCAATTATTACTATCTTAAATTTCCAGCAACACTATCGAACTCCAACTAAAAACAACCGGGCATACGAATCATGAGAGGATATTTATGTTCGGCCCGGAATGTAGAGCCAACAAAAGTGAAATAAGGTATAGTATAATAGTCAAGCAACTTGTACCCAATATTGATACATATATAGAAGCAAAATGTTTCTTACCACCATAACCAAACCACTTGGACAGAGGCAAGTGTACCCTGTATTACTCTCCGATGACAGAATGCAAAGAGCACGTATCGACTTACATGGGTCCTTGGCACATGGATTTGTAACTGCAAATACAAATCATTGTTAAACACAGTCAACATTTGAATAAGCACAATTTACTATTCTTGTTTTGTTTCAAAGGATGGAGGATTCCAATATCCGACGACCGATAGCCCTTCAATAAGTAAGTGCCATTGTCAATGCCGAACTTGTTCATCTTGATTATACTCTGATCGTATAACTTAATGTACAAATAATCCTCAAACACATCGATTTTCTGTGGCTTTTCCTTGTTGGAAAATCTTCGCACAACATTGCGGTCCCTTCCATTCAGGCGACAAGTCTCAATAGTTCCTTTGCGGTAGTCAGCCCAATACAGACGTCCGGTTGGATAATCAATTGACAGGCTAATTGGCCAGCCGACATCGATTTCCACAAGACTCTTCTTGTTCGTTCCATCGAGAGAAGCAATTAAAATGCCATTCTCCAATGTGGACCAAATCATAACGCGGGACTCGGGCTCCAACACTATATCGGTTGGATTCATTCCAGTCGACACCAACGAAAGGTATTTCTTGCCATCAATATCCGTAGCTATAATCTCGTTGTGACGCGAGTCGATAATGTACACCATGTGGGTCACCCAATCGACGGCCAGAGACTTTGGATCATCCAACGAGGGAATCTGTTAAAAAGGAAATTACATTTCAAAATAATAAAAATATGGAAAAACTTATCCCTACATCAAATGCTGTCAACTCTTTTAGGTCTCGTTTTATCCGAGCCGACTCATGTTTGATGTCACTAGAGGGTGTAGCGATTTTCATTGTGTGCACCTTTCCATGGTGAGAATCGATCCAAAACAGTAAAGTATCCCTTGGCCGAATCAAAATGTCGAATACATCAATTTTGAGGCTGTCCGTTTGGAAGAAACCAACCACAGTTGTTCCCTCCTGCTTCTCTGGCAAAATAAATCGGAATTCCTGTTCCGAAGCTAGTAGCAGTATCTGATCTGGGCTTGAGGCCATGCACGTGTCGTTTTTCTTTGGCCCCTTTGAATATCCATCGCTACACTTGCAGTTGTAGTGACCCGCCTTTTTCTCTATGCAAATTTGGGAACAAGTACCAAAGCCGCAGACCGGTGGCTGGCAATTCATTTCATCTGAGCCATCGATGCAGTTGTATTGGCCATCACATCGGAACTTTTGCAATATACAATCATCATTCTCACACTGAAACTGTTCGTGTTTGCACTTGGGTAGAGCAGCGCAAACTGTTGGTGCCTCATCCTCCTGATCGCCGCAGTCATTGATCCCATCGCATAACGCAGATTTCCGGATACACAACAGGTTGTTACATCTAATGGGATGAATCTTGTTTAGAGAAACTTATCACAAGAAGCTTTGAAGCTCATACTTGAAGGCATTCGCATGACAAGGCACGTCAGCACAGGTTGCCAGGCTCTCATCAGATCCATCTGTACAATCGTCCCAACCATCGCATTTCCAACGGCTCATGATACATTTACCATTGGCACAGTTGAAATGCTCTGGAGGACATGTGCAGTTCACTTCGTCCGATCCGTCGGGACAGTCATCGTCGCCGTCACACTGGTAGCTCCTATGTTAAGCCAAACATACAAAAAAAATATACATCAGACGGACGCATGACGTGAAACAGGCACGAGGGTTGCTTACTTATTGATGCACGTATTGAAAGCTGCACACTTAAATTGGTTCTCCTTGCAGGTGATGTTACAGTTGATTTCATCGCTACTGTCGTCACAATGGATCTCTCCATCACAGCGCAGGTCGTGTTTGATGCACTTTCCTGTACCACATCTGTAATGAAATTCAAGCACGAGAAAATGGTTTTCATAAGTCTTTGTTTTGGCAGCTACACCATGATGAGAGCAGACACAAGATCCAACTTGTAATTATTGACATTTTGAGGAGCAGTGAACATAACCTAAGACCCGTCAAGAGCTAAACAGGAAGTTTTTGTTTCGTTTGACTAAAGTGCTAAATACTCCTTGACAGTGAAACGGATTTTTCTTCGTCTCAGCTGAATAGTAGATGCAGCTCGGCAAGAAGAATACGTTTCCGATGGGCCATGTTCCCAACCAAAAACAAGATTTCCTTCAAGATTCGACATTGAGGGCAGACTCAACTATCTTAGGTCCCCGCGGCAACGTTAAACTTCAGTAAGTAGTCAATTTTGTCAACCTAATTTATATTAGAAACTTAAAAGTCAGAGAATTTAGACGGTCGCGCACAAGTTTAGCTTCAAGCTTAGAATCGTGCAGTTTCGCGATGATAGAATTAAGCTATCAGATTATTATCTTGAGGTCCACCGAAAAGCTTATTAAAAAGCTTAAATTAAAGGCTAGGTACTCGTTTTAAGAACTCTACAATCACCCTGGTTCTACTTTCAAGAATGAACTCTGGTTTTGCAGAAGACGAGTTTCTTAAAGAGTGTAATGCTCTGCTTGCCATAAATGTCATCTAACAAACATCCTACTTGGGTGCAAAAAGCTTTCTAACATTTTATGTCGGTTTCCATTGGGACAGAAAAAAAAAACACTTTTTCAGATTCTGAGCAGTTTTTCTGCACTCGAAATCAGTTGGCTGTCATATTTAATGTTCCATTGGACGCAAAAAAAAGTCAGAGTCAGAGGAATTTAGCGAATCTCGATTTCTGAGCGAGATTTACACCTACTTACACTAACCCCAAAACATTGTGTTATTCATTTAAGCAATAATACAGACAAATATACATTTGGGCGCTGTAATATAAAACTAATGGATTTTTATAAACACAAATACACGCACCACCACAAATGCAAAGAAAGAAAAATCTGGTTTTGTGTTCCATTGGGCACGAAAGATCTGAAATCTGAGAGTAAAATCTGAGAATCCCAATGGAAAACGGCATAAGTCAAATTCTTTTTCGGATTCCGACCTACTTCTTTTTTCTTTTTGTTTGGTTTGCGACAAAGTATTGCAACTACTTTCGGTTGATTAAAACATAACCTGGAAAGAGGAAGAAAAATAGCTTTTGCGTTTCTACACGAGTGCCTTTCTATTAAATAAATAGAAATGTATTCTGTTCCGTTCGCTTGCAGTTGCTAGCTTTTTTGTTAACAAAGACAACGTCCACTGGACTTTTACTAGGTATATACATATGTTATTCAAAGCAATTGATTCAGAGTAGTTGCTCGGATTCGAACACGTAACCTTACATTCAATAAGTGAACACTTTTCCATTGCTCTACGGCCACTTAAGAATTTGATTGACCTTGTTGTAGCGTTTTCATAAAGTCAAAAAAAAAAAAAAAAAACAGAAATTGTGTCTCCCTAACCGGTAGGTTGACTCTTGATTTACAGTTATGAATTATTGACAGACAATTCTCCAAATGTAATCAACTTCGGGGTGTGTTGTTCGTCGATAATAATATTTCTTTGTTGTAATGAACATAAGATCGGAGCAATTAAACCAAAAAAATCTTGTCAACTATTTTATGTAGGTAGCCGCAACGAGTGTATACTAGTATGCTTTTACTGTCGTCAATGGAAATCCCGATCGTTTAGTTGTTTTAATGAACACCCCAGATTTTCATACACCAAACCTACTAATTATAGAAGCGTAGCCTAAAGACAATTAAATTATAATGGTTTCGGGCCTTACTAAAAACCCCCATTGTGAGTTCCTGTTAATTGCGTAAAAATATTTACAACATTTAAGTACATAATTTTATAGATGAATGTTTTATGATTTACATGTACAGAGCAGTCTAATGGCGTTTTCGATTGAAGAAACGAGTTACCCTTTCTATCGAAAGATCAGTGCCTTGATTTTGTGCGGCGATGTCGCTAGGGAACGATCCGAATCGTGACCGTAGTTCAATAATTTGGCACTTTTTCGAGGACCCTGATACTATTTGTTGCTACTTTTTCCCTTTTTTTTAGTTTGAAAATTCACTTTGGAAATTTTAGAAAATATAACGCTGCTGTCCCTCAGAACACGATTATAGTGTTAGGAGAGCCAACAATTGTTAAATATTGTGCGAAAATTCTTAAATTGCAGAGTAGATTTATAAATTACACTTTTTTCTTTTACCGCTCTTTTTTTTTTTTGTTACTTTTCAGAATTTCGCAACAATCTCCCGGATTGTTAGAGAAAGGTTATAAATTTTGGTTTTAGTTTCACAATACAATATAGACTAAAAAGATCACTCTCTCACGACGTTTCTTTTATAAATAAACCCAAAACAACCAAATAACATTAGAATTAGATGTCTTTAACCCTAGAACACTAATCCTCGCCTGAGAGGCCGCTCACAACCGGTTTTCTGAATTTTTCTCAGAATATACTACTTCCATGTTATTCTGTCTCCTTGCCAACTCAGTTGGGAATCAGATGCGGTGGATGGCGGACTTTTGTAAAATTTCAGTGGTTAATTTCCCAGTTATAGAGTTCGGTGTCGCCTGAGAGGCGAGCATTAGTGTTTAAGGTAAGTTTTTTTCAAGTCTTTAATTTTACTTTTTTTGCAATATTTATGTTATTTGCATGGAATTAAATTAAGAAAATTAAATTTTTTAAAGATGAATTCCAATGAAGAGCAAAAAATGCCCGTCGATGAAAATGAATATCAAGATAATTTTAAAATCCAAGATTTCTATCCTGATGATACATAGTTAGGCTGATACCACGCATTTAGCTGATTCTGACGATGAGTTGGCTTATATTGATGTAGATGATACAGGTGATACTAACACGCCATCAAATTCATCTTTTAATAGACCTTAGTGCGTTCTTAGAGCATCAAATTCATTGAATGCAGCATATGACCATCTCATCATGCTTCGGATGTACAAGGAAATAAGTTCCTAAAAAAGGCTAATTTTTAAATTAACGTGGAGGCCACAATTCTTGTGATACAGCTCTGATTTTTTTTTTGCTATGAAAGAGTTTTTATTTATTTATTGGGTTTTGCAAAGTATATGTGCAATTTTTAAGATATTATTTTTTTTTTCCTTTTTTTGTGAAGTCGTCACTTATATAAAAAGTTCAAAAATGTGTTTTTTAATTTTAGGTTTTCATTATTAAAGTTCTAATAAAACTTCAAATTTAGTGTTTTTTTCTAAAAGAGTAACGTTTTGCTAAGTATGATAAATACTTTTAAAAGGTAAAAATAACAGTTTTAAATGATTCATTAGGCTTTTTTTCAAAAGTAGCCTCCCAGGCGAGGATTAGTGTTTAGCGACAAAAAAAAAAGATTAGTGTTCTAGGGTTAAGGTTGTTCTGCGGGTAAGCTAGACAGTTCTTTAGATGCAATTCGTTTTCAAGTGACAAATTTTAAAATGAAAACCTTTTAGCTTTGATTTTTATTTATAAATATAAAAAAAAATTAATTGAATTATGTTTATAAAATATATCAACTCATTTTTATATCTATTTTTAAGATCTCGTTCAATTTAGTTTTAAAAAGTCAATAAAAAAGGGGCGATGAAAGAAGAGTGTGCCTTTTTCTGACGCTGTTACATAAATTTAGTATTTTCTCTAACAAGCTTTAGCCGGCTTTACACTATTTACGCGTTATTTTTTAAACATATTCATTTTGAAATCACAGTTTTTGAAAACTTTTTTAAGTACTATTCACATGAGCGCGAATTGCGAACAAATGAATTTAATTGTATTTATGAATTGAACATTGATTTTTATACTATTTACCACCAAAGCCAAATTAATCTTAAGTCCAATCTAAAAAAAATCAGACTCTCAATCGATTTAAATAGCTCAATTTACAATTATTACAGCAATTGAAAATTCTTGCAGCGAACTGTCACACTTTATTCACAATCCGCAAAAAACATTCGCGGATCCACAAACCCACGAATTAATCATTAAACAATGATTGAAGTGTAAAAAAAATCGCTTATTCGCAGTTCGTTCGCCATTGGCTCTCATGCGAATAGTCCTAAAATGTGAATTTTCCAAATAATAAAAAGGAACAAAGGAACAACAAATTGTATTAGTGTCCTCAAAAAAGGTACCAAATTGTCGCACAACGGTCACGCTGTTGTCATTTGTTCTCAACCGACATCCTTCTCGCTACCTAAAAAGGTTGCGTGTGGGAAAGCTCGCCTGGAATGTTCAGGAACAAAGCGATATAAGAACAGGAAAAATTGGAAGTTGTCAGTTCGCGATATCACTCACACATTTATAGAATCCGCCTATACGTGAACCCTTTCCGACACCGCCATTGCGGAAAAAACTTGTGCGGTGCAAGGCACAGATCTAGAAGTGCACTTTCTATGTTTTCTATGTTTCATTGAAAGTCAATTCTTATCTTAACACGGTAGAAGTGTCCGGAATATTTTTAAAGAATTGCCCTGAACTCATCAGCTCACACTAGCAAAATGTCTTAAATGTGTGTTGTGTTGTCGAAACAAAATTTGGGCGTGCGAATGTAAACTTTAATTGAAATAAATTGATTTGGCTCACTAAAACATTAATATTTATTCCCTAACGATAATGCATTTGAACACATTAGCCAAATTGGGTCAAACTTCGTTCCCTTACGTTAGAGTTGGACAGTAGACAGCCAAAAAGAGAGCACAAAACATTCCCCCTTCATAAAAAAACCTGGGCTCTAATCGCGTAAGCACAAAACGATCGAACGACATCGTCTCGACGATACTTCAACTTCGTGTAACAACCAAACAACGATAATCGTCCTAACGATTGGACGATCATCGTTTTTTGTTGCTTCACGTTACTAATTCAAGCGTCAAATACCCTCGTCGAAACGATTCGATTGAACGACAGCTATTTTGCAATCGCTTCATCGTTTTTGGTGCATATTTTCAGTTTTGAATAGGGAATTTCAGTTTTGGAGAAAAGTATAGCAAAATATTTAAAGGAAAACACACTTATGTTCTCTTTGGAGGTGACTCGCTCTTATCCGAGTTGTGAAAGAATGAAATGCTTGCAAAAAAAAAGAAATGGGTTGAGTTTTGTTTTGTATTTTTTGTCTTGCAAGAAATTTATTGGCGTTTTGATTGATTTAATAAATGCAAATCTATATTTCGAAAAACAATAATTCTTCTGGCCTACCACACCTGTGCACACTTTAGCATATTCCATTGGGCTATGGTTGGTTCCTACACACTTTTGGCTATCTGCGTAGGTATACGCGTACACTTTCACTTCACATTTCACTTGCCTTATTCCTTACTACCTCTCCATCTGCATTAAATGCCTTATTCACTCGAAGTGAATAAAATGGGCCAAAATCAATGTCAATCAATAAAAAAAAACACAGAAAAATAAACAAATTCAAGAAAAAAAACTATTTCCATACATTTTTTAGATTTTTTTGCTGTCAGAGTTTGTTTACAGTCATGTTCAAACTGTTCAAAATGAAAACGATGAACGATTCGATTGAACGATCCGACGATGATGTTATATGAAGCAAACTAAAAATGATATCGTTGTGTTCAATCGTTTCGACGACTATCGTTTCAAAAGTTACGCGATGAGAGCCCTGTAATCAAAGCAATGCAATTCTTGGTCTTTAATATAAATTGGGGCTTCTTCTACTAGTATTCGAATTTGCTTGCCTAGAAAAAACTCACATTTTTCAAACTTGTGGTTTAATGTGTTCCTTTTCTTTTTGGCTGTATCCTGCAATCCTGCATGTATTTCATTTTGGTGAGCGAATTCTCTCGCAATGAGAGAAATTTGACATATTGAAATAGTGCTAGTGCTATTCGTTCAAAGCAGTCTTGGGCTCGCTCTCTCTCGCAATGAGAGAAATTTGACATATTGAAATAGTGCTAGTGCTATTCGTTCAAAGCAGTCTTGGGCGTTTTGGATTTTTTATTTTTTATTTTTTTAATATAAAAAGGGTATTCCAAATATCCCGGAAGCACTCAGACTCGATACAGGTCCATTGTACTACCAAGCAGAAACCCTTTTTTTTGGTGCAGTGGTATAGAGAAACTCAGATGTTAATCGTTTCTCTTTATGGTCACAGTGGCAGTGTTTTTTTTTTTTTTTTTTTGCGGTTCCCCGCTAGGGCTTGAACCTACGCCGCTTCGGGGCACAAGCAAACACTCAACCACCACACCCTGGCCACCGTCGGGCCTCTCGGATAGTTCGGCATATTTCGATTTCGCCTACCTAACTGCTTCACTGAGAATCGAACAAATGCTGAACTTCGCCCAAAGTAGCACTGCGAAAACCCATATATGCTCATTAAACATTCATACATTAATATTTCTTTCTTTTGTCAATCGAAAACACCAATTCGCAACACAATTGAAATTTGAGTTTTGAGTATTGTTTTTTTTTTTTTTCTCAGAGCCTGTGAAAATGGTTTACTTGACGTGCTGTAAAATTCTACCTCATTCGAAAGGTGAATATAATTTTCGCAAAGGTGAAAAAAAACCAAACAGCTTTGAGAATACCTACCAATTTTTTTTTTTACCTGTGCGAAAGTTTCAGGCGGATTTACTCGTATACGAATTATGTTAAGAAGAAATTTTCGCATACGGAAAAAATTGGTATTCTCAAAGCTGTTCGGCTTTCTTTTCCACCTATGCGAAAATTATATTCACCTCTCGAATGATTTAGAATTTTTGAGTACGTCAAGCAAACGATTTTTGTCAGGTTGTGAAAAAAATTCCCATCAATTCAAAGAGCAATATTCAAATTTAAATTGGTTTCGTATTAAAATTTTTGATTGACAAAAACAAGAGATATAATAAAATACTTGTATGTTTGGTGAACATTTATGTGTTTTTGCAATGGATTCTTTGGGTGATTTGGGCTTAGCATTTGTTGATTTCGCAATGGAGCAGTTAGGCGCAATGGAGAAATATACATAATTCAAAACACAAACCGTTATTTGAAGTATTGAAGTGTCAAACTCACAATTCCGTATGCGAGGCGCAAATCTGCATGGAAAATGCAGACGAGTACAATTCGAAGAGAAATTCTCGTATGCGGATTTCGAGAATTGCAAATTTCAGTTTTTCGCATAGCATCGGAGATTTTGACTGATAAACGTATGCGAGAATTTTCGAGAATTGGGGTCCCGACCTTTTATTTGATTTCATTTATATTTTGTGTTTGTAGAAGCAAAAGTACCGAACTTTTTAATTTCTCCAATAAAAGCAAGTAAACTCTTGCTCTCAAATATAACTTTGTACTTTGTTCTATCGATATTTGTATATTCCAGGATTCCGGCTTCGAAAAAATCCACATTTTTCCTTTTTGTGGTTCAACGCGTTCCTTTTATTTTTGGTTATTTTCGGTGAGCGAATGTGACATTATTGCCAATATTAGGTCTGTTCCTTTACTTTTGTAGTAAAAATTGAAAAGACTGTCAAAATGGAAGTGGTGGGGATAAATTCTCTCACAGAGAGAGACACTTACGAAGAAGTTAGGGAACGCTTATGTAGCAATCTATGAAAAGTGACAGATATACATAATTCAAATATTCAAAAAAGTAGTACGAAAAATCGGATAAACTCGAGGAATTTGCTAATTACTAAGAAAATTAGTTACATCATCTAATGTCGTTTTCCATTGGGACCACCACAAATCTTTTTCAGATCTCAGATTTTACGTGGCGAATGGAACATGCAACGAAATTGATCTGCTTTTTTAAATGGATTAGTGCGTTATTTGACAGCAATCTCAGCTTTTCAAATTGGATTTGTTTTTGCAAAAATCACAAATGGATATCGACTTGAAAAATGTTTCCCCTATTGTACATACAAATAGAGTATTTTTGGGGACTTGTAGTCTTTAGATGACGAGGAAAACTATGAAGGTAATCGTTCCTCTTAAATTATATCCATGGCTATTAAATATATTTCGTTATTTTGGTTTTCACAAAAATACCCCCATTTGTCTGCAAAGCAAACTTCTTAAAATGACGTCAAACAGCTGTGCAAAGTATATTGGTATTGTGAGAGTGTGTGTAGATCTGAAAAAATATCGAGATCTGCAAAAAGTGCTCTGAATCCAAAAAAAGATTGATTTTTGGTCCCAATGGAACATGAAAAGTGATTTAGATCAAAAAAAAAAAATTGATTTTTGGTCCCAATGGAAAACGACATAAGTAGCGATGAAAGTGATTTGAAACTAATCCAACTTCTTCTTGATAAATCAGAGTATGTGCGGAAGAGTTCGACTGATGGAACGACAAGCATACGAGAAAAGGAAAAAGCGACGCTCCATTAAGAATCACATATGGTGGAGATTGCTCCTTGCTACAGCGAGGAAGAATCTCGTTGCCACTTTCAAAAAGAATCTCGAGGAGAACTTAAAATTTTATTTTGCCGCCTGTTGATACCTATAATTTTAATAGGCAGAAAAAAACCAAATGCACGCATTTATGTCAAACAGGACAACAAATTTCAAATCAGCTGTTAACAATTATTGTAAGATGACTGACAGCCTTTCCAATTCTTACGCCAAGAAATTTGTTGAGTAAAAATTCGTAAGATTGTCAGTGGACGGGTGGTACCTTGCTCTCTCGGTGACGATCTCTTTTACGAATTTTTCGAGCATTGAGTAAAAATTCGTATTATTAAAAATTCGTAAGATCTAAAAGTAAAGGAACAGACCTGACAATATTGGGTAGCAGGACTTAAGTTAGTAAGTAAAGTGGAGCACAGTGAAGTAGTGAAAATTGTATAAACTGTTTACCATTAGCGTATTTTTTTTATTCGTAAATTTCACAAGTTTTTTCGACATTTGAACCATAATTTTAAAAACAAAAACAAACACAAAAAGTTTCCATTTGTAGGCGCTTTTAATTCATCAAAAGTTGATAATCTGTTTACAAATCTATCCATGTCTATATCCTCCATATCCACGGCCATGACCATGACCACGCCCGTCACCGTGTCCCCGATTTCCGTAGCCGCCACCGTAACCTCCACCGTAACCGCCACCGTAACCGCCACCATAGCCGCCACCATAGCCGCCACCGTAACCGCCCCTGAGAACTGCCAAGGGCACTGCATACACAGGACGTGGTCGTGGAGGTGGAGCTACAACAACTATCGGTCTGGGAACTATTACTGGTGCTCCTATGAATCCACCTCCGCCGTATCCATATGTGGGTGCAGGATTGCCGTTGCATACAAAGCAAACCAGAACCACAAACAGCGCGGAAACGATTGTCACAGAATGTATTTTCATTTTGATTTCTAAACTTCTAATGATTCGCAACGATTATTGTGCGATAGTATTTATAAGAGCTTACGATGAGATCCGCCATTTGATTGTTTAACAAATTATCACCTCGATGTGAAGATCATTATGAGAGGGGATGTACACCTGACAGACTTGCTGGGGTGTGAATATCGTTGCGGATATGTGAAGACTTATTTTTGACTCAATACAAACAGATTTGTGTAGATCCCCCAAGTGCGCACAAAGTTCGTATCTCACTTGTATACCCAAGATGTAAGAACTATCGATGTTTCAGTATTTTGGACTGTCCCCGTCTTCCATCGGAAATGAAAACAATTTATGTAGGTCAGAATTACTTGCAACACACAAAGATACTTGGTGACGAAAAACTTTGCAAATATTTACGCCAGCACTTGGATTTGGTAAATACGCAAGACGTAAATTCCAAAGTGATTTATGAAGTTCGTTTGGACGCTTCGTACGAGGAAGCATCATCAAATAGTAATTGAATTTTGAGTGGTTTTTCGTGAATGGGAAAGTCGATTGCTAACAATTAAGCTTTTTTGTAACCACCCCAAGTAACAATTTTACTTCGGTAAGGCGCTATCGAAGCTATTTCCCCTCCCGCAATATTGACTGCATAAGACCTCATACAAACGTATTTGGCGCACTTTAACAGAGGCAATTGCTTGGATAAGACTTTCTGTTGGAAGTCCAATAGAAACAACTACTATTCTGGACAGTTTGGATAGACCTTACAGAAAATGCAACTGCAACTTGTAAATGATCTTATACAAGCAATTAACATCCACAGTGGGTTATTGTTTCGCAAAAGAAGTATCCCACATTTGTCAGCAGTAGGTTATTACTTCGGTAGGGAAACATTAGTTTCGGTAAGGGGCTTGCTGTAAGGCCTTACCGAAACTGTTATCTAAGCTTTATAGAGACTCAAAAACTAAAAAAAAAAAAAGATTTTTTTTTTTATTTATTCCAATTTTCAATTATATTTTTTTATCTTCTACATACTTGTTGTGTGTTATTAATGACTTACTGAAATTTTGAAACGATTTTATATTTCCATTTATTTTATAAATTATTTTTACTCACTTGGTTTTCGCTGGGATTCGAACATGGGTCCGTTGCGTACTAGTCCAACACGCTACCCGTTAGGCCAAATCGTCACACTCGATGTAAGTGTTAAATCCAAATTACTTACTTGATAACATGTTCGTTAAGACTTCCAACTTACTTTCAACTGACTAGACCGAAGTGGCAACAAGTTATTTCGTGTTCAATTCAGTCTGGTGTAAGGACACATCGATCTGAGGGTTTATAATAATATCATTTTGTTCCTTTGTGTTTGTCTTATCCTTACAAATAATATCTATCTGTTCCGTTAAGACTTACAACTTGCTTGCAGCGCTTACACCACCGAAGTTGTAAACAAGTCATTTCGTGTTCAATTTCCTTAATCGACACATGCTTAGCTTGAAAGCTAAGCAAAATATCTATTTTATTGTGTTTTGTGTATTAAGAACAAAAAATATCTGTTTACCGAGGTAAGTAATATATTTATCAGTGAAAGTGTTTATTTAAAAACATATTTGGTGAATGTTTTACAGTAATAAAAGTTTAAATTTTTTGTGCAGATGAACACTAATTATTATAAAATTGTGGAAACAATTGAAAGTGGAAAATCCCTTTTGTCACCAGTGCCACAGCAATGGGAGTGCAATGGCAAGCTAATGTGGCCGCCACAAAAAACGAAAGAAAAAGCTATGAAGAACCCATGGGCGCCGCCGGGTTCTATCAAGGATGGATGGGCCGAATACACTTGTATTTTGAAGCGCTCATTTATCCCCACATACAGCCAAGCCCTCAAAGAAATACGTGCGATGTCCGACAGAAGTGACACCAGCGATGCGGAAGCAGCATTTACACCTCCAGCTTCTATAAATATTCGAACACCAGGTGCTCGAAAAATTGTTTCGATAGCCAGCAATCCAGATAATCAGAGGTTGGATCTCAATAAGGTATTTTTATCAACACATCTACCATCTACATTACTTTTTAACAAATTCATTTAATTTTTTTTTCTTAGTTTGTGAACGAGAAATCAAACAACGAAATAGTTGATGCTGTTCAGCCAGACATAGCACCAATCAAACTGTGCAGAGAATCCCAGCTGCAGCAGGAACAGCAGATGTTTGTTGTCGAGGATAAAGGCCAGATACAGTTCATTCCAACAGATAGTGCTGAACAAACTGATGTTGCGGGTATGCTTGTCGCAGTCGCAGAGAGTGTAGCGAAGTTGCAAGCGAGAATCGATCACTCTATCCGTTTGCAAGAGCAAATTTTAATAAAACTCGATTCAAACATTCAACAGTCAGCTGAAACAACATCTAATGTGCCAAATCTCAACACTACATTTGAGTTAATCGACACCATCGATCAACTGATCGCCTTTGAAACAAATTTGGGAAACACTCCATTCGTCGAGCAATTGGTAAGATTTTTTTTGCAATGTTTAGAAAAAAAATATTTAAATACTTTCTCTTTCTTTCTCCACACAGTGCCCACAACTTTACTCAATTTGTGGGCCCAACAGCAATCAGACTGGCGACAACGCGTGTTATAAATTTGTCGACATTGTATTCAGTCGTCATTTATTCACGCAAGTATCCTGGACTGGACAATCAAGAAATCAAAAGAAAGAAAACTTCAGTCGATTCGTACACACTTTCAAATTTTTTTATCATTTGATAAAGAGGTGCGATCCGAACTATACAGAATCAAATTTAAAAGATTTTTTTCAAAAGATCATCAATAATTCTAAACGTCGATTTGAGACGGTAGAGTCGGCTAGTATTAGGCGAGCATCAGCCGTCAAACATCATGGCATGAAACGCTGCAGAAGGGATGTAGCATTGCCATCAATGTCAAATGATGATTGTGATCAGCTCGCGAGTGCCGCCACCCACTCTACTAACGATGATGCGGAGGAAACCATTGACAGTAACAGCGAGCATGGTGGATTCATAGATTATTGTTATATCAGCGTAAGTGGTGAAGAAGATGAAGATATCGGGCTATAATATAATTTTATTTATTATATATTTCATTGTAAGCAAAAATTAAATAAGTAATAATTATTAATTTACACTGGTATGGTGTGCAATAAAGGAATGAAAACCTGCATTTGCTGGTAAGGCAATCGAACGAGTTTACATTTAATATCGATCAGACCAAATAGTTTTCTGTCTGTTTTCTTTGAGTGTGCATAGCGATCCGCACAAAAAATATTTAAATGCCTGGACTCAATAGGAATTACGAAAAAATTAGCTTTATCATCGACTACAATGGAGCATAGTTTCAAAGCACACTTTGTGTTATGTTGTATGATGTTGGTAAGGTATGCTACTTCATTTTTAGTCGTCAAAAACCAACAATTTGCTGGATCTGTGCCTAGGCAAAAATTTTTGAGCTGAATTTTGTCAAAGAATGTGTATCCGCCTTCAATTGATGAGGTAAACGTATTTGGGACATTCTCCCCATTATTCTGTTTGCTCAGAATAGGCCATTCCTTTTTTGTATTTACGGTATTGGTGGTGGTATAAGTGGAACTCATTATGGAATTGAAATCCTCGCTTATTCGTCTCGCCGCTTGTTCCAGTGGACGTGTGCCATGGCGAAGCAGACGCTTAATTTTTCCAAGTGCGTTTTCGAAAGGATATGCGCTGAAGGAGTCCAGCTCTCCAAAACGCTCTACTTCATCCACCAAGTGTGACAAATTATGCACATTGCTAGTGAGGTGATGCTCGCCGTAAATTTCAGCAAATATTTCAATGAATTGATGCAGCATTTCACGGGCTGCTGGTAACATATGAAAATATTCTTTTGATGAACTTATCGTGACGGCGCAAAACAGTAGTAAAAAATGGTCGTATGCTTCGTTGGTCAAATGGTTCTTTAATGCGATGATTCCTATGTAGTGTAAAAATGTACGGTATTCGGTGCCTTTCCAATGGGTTAGGCAATCGAGAGGCCTCACAACTCGATGAAATTCCGCTGGCATCTTGCATTGAAGTAAGTATTCTGATACTTCATTCGTAGTTTGCGCCCGCCATTTAGTGTTGGATTGGCGGAAGGTTCCATCTCTCCACCCGAACAAAAGACGTTTCATGATGCCAAGGTGAAGAAGGTGTAAGGAATCGCCCACTGGAAATTGTTCCACCATGTCGATGTCCAAGTTCAAAAGTGGTGAATCGTGTTTGTGATGCGTTTCATATAACTTTTGTCTGAATTTGGCATCAGTACGCTTCTGGCAATTTGTTCGGGGAAATATATTCGTATTGCTGACATAACTATATTCTCCAATTGTAGTGCATTTCTGACATCCATGCTGTGAATTAAAGTTCGCCACTCCTAAAGTACAAATACGTATATGAAAATAAAATAAAATTTTTGAACGAAGAATGCATTTTTTCTATACCTTTTACATACGCACGGGCTGGCGAATCGCAAATAATGCAACGTATGCGCACTGAAATTTTGTGTGAATTTATACGAATTCCATTGGTCATAGCTTCCTTCATTTCTTCGACAAACGGGGTGAGAAATGACTGCAAGTCATTACACTTGCCTGTTCCACAATATATCCCAATGACCATGGCTGGCAGTTGTGGCATTTCGGTAACGTTAAACAAAATGGGCCAAAATTCTACCTTGGAACTATTAAAAATTGGCAACCCATCCATGTTAATGTTTACTGAAATGGTTTTCGGTTCATTTATGTCTTGAAGTACGCATTGGAGACACTTTTCGAAGCCGTTGTGCCAATATTGTCCGTTTACACCGATTTGTTGAATAAAGGTTTCTTTTGGAGTCTCCAGTAGTGTGCGTGGATCTTCTGGCAACATTTTGCTGATGTCAGTGTTTATCAATTTGCTAAGATCTTTCAGTGCTACGTGAGTTATTTGATGTTGAATTGCCCATTTCCTCAAATGCGAACGCAGTCTTATAATTCTTTCCATTTGAGTTTCATATCCGTCGCATAACTTTTCATCGCTGCCTTCATTGCTATTTGTGTCATCATCCATACGACAATCACCGCTATTGATACTATCAGTTTTATCTAACAATATTAGAAAGAATGAAAACTGTATATTTATCTAACGAAAATACACGTGGAACAAATTAATGGAAAGCAAAAATTTACCTAAACCCTCATAGTTTCTAGTGCTCTCACTATGAACAATGTTAGTTGTAGATATTTCTTGAGAGCCAGTGTACTGGGAAGGCTGCGTAAAACTTTCACTTCGTTTTGCAGCTCTTCGTCTTAATTCATCGGAAACTTCACGGGCTCTTTTCAGAATTAGGTCACGCTCCCTTTGCACTACTCTTTGATACGTTCCCGATCTTTTCACTTTTTTCCATGAGTTAATCATCTTGGAAATATATTTATTTATATTTTTTCATTTATATTTAACTTTTAACGCGAGAATGACGCGTGTATTATCTTCTATGATGACTGCTGTCATTCATTTTATATCGAATTGCTTGACAGTGATGTAACTCTATAAAGTCTTCATTCGGAAGCAACTCACTTTATGGCCAAATAATAGGAAGTTAGTGCTTCCATACACTTTCCAATCGCAAGCTGTTGACTGCATTGCTTCTATAATGCCTTCTTTCAGAAGCTCTAAATAAGATTTTTGACAGCGCTTCGCACCACAAGCTTTATCGAAGCAATTAACTTTCCACACATCTACTCACACATTTTCAGAAGTCTAATAGAGATCTTACCGAGACTTATTTCCATATCCCTCTATAAAGCCTGTGTGTATGCTTCGCAAAGGGCGTACAGAAGTTGTTTTGGAAACAATTGCTTCGAAATCGGTCTACTTCGGTTAACAAATACTATAGAAGCTCTATCGAAACGATTGCCTACAGAAATTACAAATTTGAACCTTACCGAAGTCAAATTGTTACTTGGGACGGATGGGTACAGCTTGTTTTAACTGGTAAATCATCGGGTAAATCAATTTCAATCAAACAACCGTCCGACATGGAAAACACTTGTTAGGTTGCATCGTCGCTCAATTGAGGAACTTAGGGGAACTACTGACCGGAGAACTTGGCAACACTTCCTCTATGTCTATTCTATTGCCATACCCGGATATACAGCACCCTCTGCGCCTGATGTGTTGTGCGGTAGTGAAATCTTTAAGTGGGTGCTGCAGTTTGCGTATGATTGGATGGTAACACCTACAATTGCAGAAACCTTGTTGGCTATGCAACTTATGTGCTGGGGTTCACAATTTAAACAATTCTGCGAATGTTAGGTTAGGTGGACACTGCGAATCCTTTACACAGTCTTCCAAAGGAAATCCAATCAGTCTGCCATACAAACACTCTCTCTCGCTCTCTCTCTCCGACAAACTCACCTGAATTCACTCTCCGAACAGTTCCGCATCTCACAATTGAGCTCATCGCTTCCATCGCCACAATCGTTTTCATAGTCGCAACGCCATCTGCCCGGGATGCACTTTGAATTGTTGCATCTAAAAAAGAGATTCAACATTCAATTCATATAACACAAACATTTTAAACGTCATACGCACTTAAAGTAAGTTGGATCACATGTCTCCTTTGACGAATGGCAAGTTGGTGGTTCATCATCTCCGTTCGGACAATCGTCTTCGCCGTCGCAACGCCACGTCATTGGAATACAACGACCTGATGTACAACTAGTTACAAGAAAAAGAGAAACATTCAGTTCACATTTGACTTTTAAACGATCTGTTTGAAAAACTTACGCAAAATCACTGGGTGAGCAGGAAATCTTCTCGCAATGCGCTTCGTCCGATTTGTCGGGACAGTCAATGTCGCCGTCGCACACCCAAACATATGGCATACAGCGATTGTTGCCGCACTGAAACTGATCCTTTTTGCATACCAATGGTGTGCAGCCAGCCTCATCCTCTCCCCCCGGACAGTCTCTTACTCCATCGCACTTCTTCACATGATCAATACAGAAGGCGGAACTATTACCCCACCGATCGCACTTCATGTGATTCTCGAAGCACGTGAACTTATCGCAATTCTGTTCATCCGAGTTATCACCACACTGATTCTGGCCATCGCAAATGTTCGAAGGATGAATACACTTGTTGTTCGAACACTGATACTGGCCGGGCTCACAGTGGAAGACCGGACACGTTTCGGGTTCGTCGCTGCCATCGCCGCAATCATCCTGAGTGTCACACTTCCAGTAGAACGGTATGCACTTGTATGTGTTCACACATTGGAAATGCGCAGCTGTACAGTTGGCCGTGCATGAGCGGCCGTCTTCACCGAGAATGAAATTATTCGGACACGCACACTTGTAGTACGGAGGATCCGGCGACAGAAGGCAGAGAGTTGAACATCCAGCCGATTCACAGGGGTTGCCTGATTTCGGCGCCATTTGACGATATGGATGGTATATTCGAAGGTCCATCGGCCGGTGAATCGTTGTGATCAATGTCGAACAGTTCTGTCCGTCGTACTTGTTGCAGTATTCAATTGATTTGGTTTCCCAATCGGACCAATAGATGCGATCTTCCCAAACGGCGATCGCAAATATATGATGAAGGTTCAGGGAAGGATTTATATTTCGCCCAAGCAGCAGTCGCTGACCCTTTCCTTCCAAATCGCTGACAGCAATGAAATCTTCCCTCGCATCGCCCCAAAATAGTTCATTTGTCTCAAAACTAATTGTCAGCGCATTCGGCCATCCCAAATTATCGTGGACTATCACTCGGCTATTGGAACCGTCCATTCCAGCCTTTCCAATGTGTGGACTGTCTCCCCAATCCGACCAGAAGATGTTCCGATTGAAGGGATCTAGAGCGATTGCACGCGGCTCGCTTAGGTTCTTATTGATCAGAACACGGCGGTATTTTCCGTCCAATTGAGATACTTCTATCGTGTCCAGTCCTTTATCGCACCAGTAGAGGTTCTTGCCCACCCAATCGACAGCTAAGCCATCTGGATTTTTCAACATAGCTTGGTGCAGCGTCACTGTCTTGTTGTCCGAAGGGCAATACCGCTTGATCATGCCCACAGTCGAGGTGACGTCCGACCAGAAGAGGCACTTTGAGTCCCAGTCAAAGTCCAAAGCCACCGCATTTGACAGCTGATGAATAAGAATCGAAACGTTGCCTCGCATGTCCACTTCGCGGATATAGTATCTGTTGGAGAATATCAATTTCATGGTCTCATTGCTCGTCGCCTTGCAGGTTTGGTGATCTTTAAGCTCATAGCCCGGACCACAGATGCACTTGTATGAGCCGTAAGTGTTCACACAGATCTGACTGCATGGATGCAGTTCTGCACATTCATCCACGTCGTCGCAGAGTTGATGGTTCAATGGATGCACCTTGTAGCCAGGCTTACATTTACACTCATAACCGATTGGCAGGTCTATGCACTCGTGCTCGCAAATGTCTGGGATCTTGCATTCGTTGATGTCACAGCGTTCCTCATCACTGAAGTCCATGCAATCGTTAGCGCCATTGCAAAGCAAACTTGTATTCACGCAAGCCCCGTTTTTGCACCTAAACTTGGCTGGCCCAGTGCATAGTCGACTTGAATTGGCGCACAGAACAGTATCTTCATCGGAGTGGTCTTCGCAGTCGGATTTCGAATCACAGGTCGCATTCCGTGAAATGCACGACAGGTCCGAGGCACACGCGAATTCATCAACAGAGCAGAGGGACGCACCCCAAGTGTTGTGCGGACAATTTTCGTATTCATCCTCCCCTCCTGGACAATCGTGATCACCATCGCACACGTACTGTCTATCGAGGCACTGTCCATTGGAGCATAGGAACATCGGCGGCGGACATGCATTTATCTGCGTCACTGACGTCAGACCGCAATGTTCTCCTTCGTCTTCTAAGCCAGGCGGCGGGCAATCTGCTTCGCCGTCACACACCCACCTCTGCGATATGCATCTGCCCGACGATGTACAACGGAACATACTTGCTGGACATTCTCGATGTGGGCACTGCCTGCCCTCATCAGAACCATCAGAGCAGTCCGTTTTGTTGTCGCACTGCCAACTGCTGGGAATGCAACCATCATCGCATTGGAACTGATTTAACTTGCATTGCACCGGACAATTAAGCTCGTCCGAGCTTGGCGATCCATCGTTGCAGTCGTTCTCACCATCGCAGCGCCATTTCTCATTGATACAGTGACCGTTCGCACATTGAAATTGTCGCGCTGCACAGCCTAACTTGGTGACATTCTCACAGCCCTCCTCGTCGCTGCCATCCGGACAGTCACGATCGCCGTCACAGCGCCACTGTGGCATATAGCAGGCAGTCGAGTCCCCGCACTGTGTAAAATTGACATCTCCTTGCGTGCAATGGTGCGGCGGACACCGCTTCTCATCGCTGAAGTCCTTGCAATCCCTCAATCCGTCGCAGCGGAACGTCATCTCTATGCATTCGCCACTGTCACAATGGAAGTGGTCCGGCTCGCACTTGCACAGGAGCTCGGACTCGTCGGATCCATCTCCGCAATGCTGCTCACCATCGCATGTTTGATTCTGCGGAATACACCGATGATTTTGGCACATGAAGAAGTCCACGGGGCACTCACGAACAATGCAGTAACTACGGACTTCATCCGAACCATCCAAACAGTGGGAAATGTTATCGCAAGTCATCTCGAAGGGTATGCATTCACCCGACTTGCACGTGAACTGGTCCTTGGCGCATACACTGTTAACCTGCTGAATACAGCGGCGACCATCCGAAGCTAGAATTCCGCGTGTGCACTGACAACTTATGGTGCCGTTCTTCCTTAAAGTGCACACATCTTCGCAGCCGCCATTCAACACCTTGCACTGATTTGAATCACAGTTAATGGTGGTGTTCTGTACAGCAATGATCCCCATTGGACGTACTATATCTTCGCGAAGAAACACCACATCGGAGCCCGAGTATTTATTGGCCCGCACCACCGCATGCAGCACCCAGTCAGTCCAAAAGAGCAGATCACCGTACACAGTCATCGAAAAGGCGTGCTTCGGCGTAGAGTGGGCCAACACCACACGGTGCGATCCATCATAGTCGGCTCGCTCAATTTTATCCAGCCTAGCGTCAGCCCAATACAGCTTTTGCTCCTCGAAATCCAGTGTCAATGCATTCGGCATCAGAATATCAGTCTTGATAATCGACTCCACCCCAAAACCTGTCACATATGCCCGCTGAACTGATGGCGTCTGTTCGTTCCAGTTTGTCCAGTAAATCATACCCATACACGGCTCAACTGCGATTCCGCGAGGCTTGTCGTGGGACATTAACTTCAATATGGTCTTGACATGTTGGATGTTGTTGTCGGGATTGTCTGTGGTCTGTGCCAGGTCAATGCTTCGGATTGTAGCATCATTGTTCGATGTCCAAAACAGGTGCCGATTGACGTCGTCGAATGTTAGGCCCTCGACTCTGCCCTGGCGGTTGACCAAGACAGCATTCTTTGACCCATTGAAGTGCACCGAATTGATCGTACTCATGTGGACATCCGAGTAGAACACCTTATTGTTCTTGAAGTCGTAGGACAGCGCTATCACGTTGCGCATAAAGGTGGCGTTCAAAATGCGCTCTATTGGACCGTTTTTGTTCAGATGGTCCGTCATGTGGATGCTCTCTATTGAGCTGCGATGCGAAAAGAGTAAGAAATTATCGTAGGGTTCGCAGCCGAGACCGTCTGCAGCCACTCGACTGTGGGAACAAGCACAAATGGCACTTGTCCCATTGAATAGGCACAACTCCTGACAGCCGCCATTATATTGAGCGCATGGATTCGTTCCTTTCTGCACGCGCTTCGAGAAGATCTTCAAGTCTTTCAGTGTGTTTCCTTCCGATTTGAGAACTTCGGTGAAGTCGGACAGATTCTGCAGTGGCGCAACTTTGATGCTTCCCTTGTTGTGATTATTATCCGCCCAGTAAAGGAGATCATCGATCAAGCCCAGCGCGACTGGATTGTTCAAGCTATGGTTCATGACATGGGTCTTTAAATTTCCATCGTAATCGACTCTCATTATAACGTCGTTGCCCGACTCGCACCAATAGACTTTTGTCGCGTCAATGTCCAATACCATGTTGTTGACCGACTTGGTTTGGTTGACCAGTATAAAAGGTTGACTCCCATCGAGGCCTGTTCTTCCTATCACACCCTCGCCCACATAGAACAAGAAGCCCTGCACTGGATCAACAGCAAGAGCTGTGGGATTTTCTATATTCGAAATTACCACGTGCCTCGAGGAGCCATTCAAACGCGCCACTTCAATGATGTTCCTTTTCGTGTCACTCCAGTAGATATTGCCAGCAACCCAGTCAATTGCAATCGCACCCAACCAATCCTGATTGCTTTGCTCCGTTTGCTCTGGTTGTTCCAGTATCACTTCACGCTTCGTTCCGTCACGTTTAATGCGCGAAATGATGCCTTTCTCGCTGTCTGCCCAGTACAGGTAGTTCTCGGCAGCATAATAATCGATGTAGGTGGCCAGCGTGATGCGAGATATCGATCCAAGTGCCTACGGGGGTGTACATTTAAATATTAATAGACCCAAAAACGTATTCTTACCAACCCTTTTCTCTTCCAAATTCGCTGTAGGATTTTTCTTGTCAAACAGCTCAATGCCTTTCAGCTCGTGGTTTGAAAAGAATATAAACTCTGGCTTCCCGATGCACTTGGTTGGATCACTTGGATCCTGATCGAATCCGATGGCGCACTTACAAACATGTTCATCGCTCCAACGAGACAAGCACAGATGTTCACAACCACCGCGTTTTTCGCCAGCGCACGAGTTAGTGCCTTTCTGCGCTTCGTTGTAGAACATTTTCATGGCCTGGATGCTTTCTAAAATGAAAATGAAAACGAAAATGAAAATGAAATAATAAGACAGATGCAACTCGTTCAATACTCACTGGTGTTCTTCCTCAAAATCGAATAGCCCAAGCAGGAGTTCTTCTCACAGCTCATGATCACACTCTGGATGTTCTCGGGGAAGTACAGCGTATTATTGTACACCGTTACACTGCTAATGGTCATAATGTCGCTGGCGGGGAGCACATGATTTATGATTTCAGTCTTCAGATCAAAGTAAGCAATACCCGAGCCCTGGTAAACAAAATACAATCGCCGGGAGTCAAAGTCAACGCACAAACTTTGCACAGTTTCTTTCATGCTGGCAAGTACACGGCGACCAGACCCGTCCATGCTGCTCATCTCAATACTGGTTAGATTATCCTCGCGAGATGTGTGCGTCCAGAACAGTTTGCCACTACAAATGCAAATCAGTACAATGTGGCATGGTTCTGTAAAACTACACTTACTCGGCAGGATCGAGAGCAATGCTTTCCACCATATTCAAGTTGCTGTGTATTTCGGTAAAGTACTCGCCCTTAAGGTTGCAGGCAAATATTTGGCATTTTTGTTTCCCGGATGAAAAGAACATGTTCTTGGTGATCCAGTCGACGGCAAAACCCTGTAAAGCAGGTCATTTGGTGTTTTGTGTGGACATTTTGTCTCGACTGAACTTACATAAGGCTTCTGAATATCAGTGTTTAGTATAGTATCGATCAGTCCGTTGGACAGGCCAGCGGTTTTTATTTCGTTTAGCGCTATATCGGTCCAATAAATGCGGCTATCGTCTACCGTAAAGTCTATTCTTTGTGGGCCAATAACCTAAAAAGCGAAGCAGCTTATGAGTGCAAGTTATCCAAATCAAATTCATCATGAAATGGCGAGTGGAAAGAACACTCGCTCTACTTTGATAAATATACCCAAAACTAATTCATTTACCACACTGAGACATGAGTCATCTCCCACCGAGTGTGGTTTCGAAAATCGTTCAATCTTTCAATAAAAAAAGTGGCAACAACCCTTACCTGTGGCGACTGTCGAATTGTTGGTATCGTGTGATGATTTGGCTGCATTAGGTCGATTCCGCGTATCTCGTTGCCCATTATGAACAACAACACCTGTTCATTCGGTACACAGGTCTTTTGGTCGGTCGAGTCCAAGCGCATCACATGGGGACACTCACATTTGAACGTCTTCTTGACACTGGAACAATTAATGAATACTACATCCTCTCAATACAGTTAGAAACACTTACCTCAGCAGACACAAATGCGAACAACCTCCGTTATTTGTGCCACAGGGGTTTTCATCTCGCGGCTGTCTACTCGAGTGCAACACCTGAATGCCAAAGGGTTGCGACAACGTTCTCTGAATAACCTGAATATCCGATCCGTTCCACTTGTTCGCCCTTATGACAGATGTTGTACGCCAATCGGTCCAGTAGACGTAGTTTTCGAAAACGGATATTGCAAACGGGTGGGAGAGGATCTCCTTATCTCTGACAACCAAATGATGATCAGTTCCGTCGTATTTTGTTGTGTATATTGCGTCAGCTTTAGCGTCCACCCAATAAACACGCTTCTGAGTGTAGTCCAGTGTAAGCCCATTGGGCCATGCCGAGCGGACTTGGTTCACCTGCGTTATCGTTCGCCTCAGCTCACCGGCCATAGAGCAGCGTTCTATCCGTGGGAAATTGTCATCCCAATCAGTCCAAAAGAGAAGCCCTTCTCTGGGATCTAATGCAATGGCTCGTGGACTCTCCATATCGCCAGCGACCAAAGTTCGCCGAAAGCTGCCATTCAGAAGAGCCACTTCGATCTGATCCAAGTTGCTGTCAATCCAATAGAGATTTAAACCGATCCAGTCGACAGCGAGCCCTTCCGTAGTCGACAGGCCTGATCGCACAACGGCTTCAACCTTTCTCAGGGACTCACCAACCAGATGGCCCCTGTAAATTTTATCGTCCATTACATCGGTCCAGAAGATCTCCACCGAATCGTTGTGGTACAAAAAGTCCAACGCAATCGTATTCCGAAGGGATGTGTAAAAATTACTAACCACCGACGTCTTGAGATTCACTCCTCTTATTTCCTGACGATTACTGAAGATGACATACGGCTCATCGGCGGCAGTACTCTTGCAGGTAAACTTGTCATACTCGAGGCTATAACCTTCGTGACACTTGCACTCGTACGCTTTGCCGACTTTCTCACAAATTTGCGAACAAGTATCCCAATGCTCGCACGAGTGATCCATACTGCAACGCATGCCGTTCGGTTGGAGGTACATGTGCGCCGGGCATGAACAAACTAAACCTTCTGGCGCATTATGGCAATAGTGAGAACACCCATTGCTCTTCTCGCAGAGCT
The DNA here is from genome assembly GCA_949126925.1 of Cheilosia vernalis. Taxonomy (NCBI): domain Eukaryota; kingdom Metazoa; phylum Arthropoda; class Insecta; order Diptera; family Syrphidae; genus Cheilosia; species Cheilosia vernalis. Next base: position 15,977,220 of record OX421362.1, read on the forward strand.
TCTCCAAACATCTGAAGCCCTCGTCAGTACCGTCTTCACAGTCAACAACTCCATCGCATAACTGATTCACAGATATGCATCGATTGGATACCGCGCACAAGCGATCTGGACCATCACACGTAATGGTCTCATTTGACTCTTTCGCCCGATTGATCTTCGTACAGTTCTCCTCGTCAGTCTTGTCAAAGCAATGCGCGACACCGTCGCAACGTAGTATATCCGGAATACATTCGAAAGGATTTCCACAGCTGAACTCAAACTCTCCGCACATGTGCGCAACACCCAAATCCTCTTCATGATTGTCACTCCCGACATCGGTGCAGTTCGCTTCGTCGCTGTAGTCCAGGCAGTCATGGATTCCATCACATCGCATTCGCTCACTATAGCATCCCATGGGTGCACAGAATCTCTCACCCGGACCGCAATCTGTTTCACAACCAATTTCATCGGAGTTGTCACTGCAAAGGAATCATTTCTAGAATAGCCAATGAAATAAACTAATTTCCGACCTACCCACACTGATCCACTCCGTCGCAGTGTTCTGTAAACGGTAAACATTTACCGTTTCCACACTCGAACTCCAAGCATATAACAATTTCCGAAAAGCCCTCATCAGATCTGTCTTCTAAGCCTGCAAAGAAACGTTTTTGTGCAATTCTTGTCCGTAAAACACAAGCCTACACCTTGCTTACCACAGTCCCAGACACCGTCTCCCACCCAAGCTTGTGGTATGCATTTTCCGCTCTTCACACATGTAAACTCTGCGCTGCTGCAGGATTTCGCTTCGCAATTTATCTGATCTCTTCCATCTTGGCAGTACGCAATCGAACTACACATCAGTGTTCTCTGAAAGCATCGCGAGTCATCGCACACAAAATGTGTGTTCATATCACAGTTATTCTTATGGCACTGTCCCTGTTCGCTGTGATCCTCGTCGCTACCGTCCTCGCAGTCATCGAAGCCATCGCAGACATCTTTCGAGTTAATACATTGAGAAATCTTTTTGCACATAAATCCGGTGCAATTCTTTGCGAAGATGTCATCATCTTCGATGCGCACTTTTTGGATGCACTGACTTCCGGGTCCGTTTAGGGAAAAACCATCCGGACACTTGCAAACGTGGCCTTTTGGCGTATTCAGACAAACGCCAGGGCACACAATGCACTCGCTGTGATTGGATCCGGCTTGCAGCGCGCTTTCGAAGATTCGAAGATTGGACGTGTGGCCACGGACAAGAGCGAACACTTCTGTTTGACTAGAAACAAAGCTGAATTACTACACATATTTAGACACGTCCTAAGGTTGCGCACTTAGTATAATCATTCGATGGTTGTTACTACCACGTTTGAACAATTATTCTTTTCGCTTGTGCTGTGATCACACAACTTAGAATATCTAAGTACAACTGTCACCAATTGTAACCAGAATGAGAAGAACTGAGCGCAACACTGGGACATTCAACTTACATATTTGCATCCGTTTTAAGTTTATTGTTTTGGCGAACGTCAAACCGTCTGATACTGCCATTCTGATTGTCCACCCAAAACACGAATCCATCATGAAAAGCTACTGAAATCGGATGATAGAGTTCATGGCGAAATACTACAGTCCGCGCACTTCCGTCAAAGTTCACTCGCTCTATTGTGTTCTCTTTCACATCGCACCTAGTAGGAAATTACGAATTAATCGGTATGTTAAAGATTAACCCATTCCCCACTCACCAATAAAGAACTTCCCCCTTATTGTCGATGGTGAGACTCATCGGCCACTTCATCGGCAAACTTTTAGTCGACTCAACCAGAGTTGCCCTATGCGTGCCGTCCATCCAAGACATCATAATCGACCCTTCATGCTCACCGAAAAGCCAATGGGACCAGAAAATCAAACCTTTTTCGGGACTTATAGCGATGGACCTAAGATTTCGCTGATAAATAGAAGAACTTTACCCATTTGCATACAGTCACACTCACATGGGTTCCTTTCCAATTGGCAGGCTTATCGCCATGCTAAAGTTTGAGATGGGTGCCACAGTGAGCTCATTCGTTCCGCCCCAATACAAATGCTGATGTAATTCATCATAGGCAATGACTGGAACACTACCAGGGCCTCTAGTCAAGAGTTTCCTTTCGGTGCCATCAATTTTTTGACTATGAATCCAGTGACCGTTTCTACAAGAAAGCAACACACGTCAGGTGAGAGGGAAGTTGCTACTTATATAGCTCGTTCTACTTACGAATTCGTCTGAATGAAGTAGACTAGCTTGTCGCGAATATTTACATCAAGACCAACGGACCAACTGACATTGTATATCGGCACCATCGCGTTGTGGACATTTTCCAGGCCTCCGCTCACATCTCTGGGATTTATCGAGATCCCAGAAATACACCCAAGCCGTTTTTGGGTGTACAATAGAAATGTGTCATGTTTCTCGATAACACATTCGGTTTTATTCACCAATCGGTAGCCGGGCGAACACGTGCATTGCACTGATGCAAACAACTTCTTCCATAGTGGCACACAAATTTGACTGCAATTGCCGTTGTTGTCGCGACAAGGATGCGCAACTGAAAAAAAAATTACATAGGATTAGTACGTTATGTATATGAAGCCTTCCAATTGCTTGTCCACCTTCGGGCTGCTTTTGCCGATGGAATATTCTAAAGTCGTAGGGTTTCTTAGCATCCTGCACGATATACTCTGATTTGAAGGTAAATTTATTCATGGCTATAACATAACTACCGGTCCAGGGTGCCACGTATATGGTGTCTTCGAATACCTCTACCGCATGAAGGGACTTCAAGGCGAAATAAATCTAGGGGAGGACATTTATGTATGACTTAAATTATAGCATCCAATTCAGAGTTCTACTCACATCTGAAGTCTTTTTCATCGACCAACGATTCTGTCCGTTGTAGTCCACCCGTTCAATAAAATCCTTGTAGACATCAATCCAATAGACGTGTTCGTTTGCGAGGTCGAGAGTTACACGACTAGGGTAATAGATTGCCGTGGAGACTATCACAGTTTGGTTGGTGCCATCCAAATTGGCACGACTAAGGCTAGGACTCCAATCGGCGTAGAATATCAACCTGTGAATGATTTGCAAGTAAAAGGCGGAATTGTTAGTTTTTAATGTAAAGCCTTACTTAAGATTCAGGCTCGATCAGACCTAACTAATCACACTGGGATGGAAGCCACGAGCAATATGTGAACTCATGTTCGAATTGCAAGAGCGGTAGCTCTGTTAATCTTTAAAATTAAGTTAAACTAAGTGTATTTAAGGTGCAGCAGATCTTTTTTACTACAAATTAAAGCGCTTTCGATACCATTGCATCAGTTCTTGAACAAAATTGCAATTCGCACGAAAACAGGCCAAAATCTTTTCGCCAAGGTAAAACGTATACGTAGTAGCAGTTTGGGATTGTTTGATGTGCGCCAACTTCACAGGCTTTATTCTTAATTGCATAGAATGCAAATCTCAGTTTGCAATAATCTGTGAACGCATAAGACCGTTCGCCAAACAATCGACGGAGCTTAGGTGTCGAATCCCCTGAACACATCCTCTGTGATTGCCTGGCATTTCATTGATTGAAACTTCATTTACACCATCACGCAAGCGCATTTTCGCACGAGTCGGGACAGAGAGATCCGTTTATCCCATCAGTGCTAATACATGCGTAAGAATGAGATCACAAATCAGACACCTAAAGTAGGCCTTTTTTATTATGCAGATATGATCTATATAGAGATCATTAATTTCAACTGTTAAAAACAATAATACGTGATCCAACTGTTTTGTAAACCATGGAAACAATAGATCATGTGGGCATAAAAAAAAGGGTCTAGTGTCATGGATGTTCGACCCATAATTATACATACGTAAAACGGAAATAAACTCAGGTTCCGGCCACCAACATTTCTGCAATTACTTGAAAACATTTCTTTTGCTGTTTAAAACCGCATTTACGCCATCACGCACGCGCAATTTTGCAACAAAACCGAAAAGAGAGATCCGTTTATCAGCAGTCAATACTATAAAAGGCGTAAGAATGAGATCACAAATTAGACGCCTACGGTGTCATGGATGCTCTACCCATAATTATAGATACGTAAAACGGAAATAGACACAGGTTCCGCTCACCAACATTTCTGCAATTGCTTGAAAACATTAATATTTCTGATTTGGAACATGTGAAATGAGATTGGTTATTAGTTTCAGTAAAATAAACCAACAATTCATCAATCAGTTACACGAAAAAAATAAAAAATTGTCCGTTCATCATTTCCGGAAGCCATATTGTTTTACAGGAACGCGGAATTTCATTAGCCATCGCTATAAGAATATCAACATGCGGAGCTTTCCTACAATTCCTACCACGTAAACAAGATGGCCGACCAAAATACGCGTCTCGTTTTTTTTGCGTGTTATGTCGTTTTCCATTGGGCAAAAAGAAGCGTCCGGGAGAGTCCGGAATCGAAAAAATCACTTCTGAAACCGTTCCATTGGCACAAAAAATACTCTTCTGGTGATTCTGAGGAGAGAATTTCGCTTCTGGATTTGAAGTCAGAATCCACTCAAGAAGCACTTACACAAGTGTAGTTTGTGTATTTTATACAAGTCAACTGACGGCTGCCGTAGATTATTTTTTCGCATTTCACCAATACTCTTGTGGATTCAATCAGAAGCAGTTTTCTTGTTCCATTGGACTACAGAATGAGTTGATCCCCGAGTGAAACCAATGGAAAACGACATTAGTTAATGCTTAACCAGTCACCACGGCTATTTAGTATATTTAGCATCCCATTAATCTTCCGTGTAAGGAATGTGTGACCGTGTAAGTGTGGCATAAAAAACAGAGTCCTTAACAGAGATTTACACCCATCAGTTGATTTCATGAACTCAGCTACTGAAGACTTATGGACTGGTTAATAGGGAGGTCACATGTCTCTTAGAATAATCCATTGATACAATAGATGTTTTAACTCGCAGTATCAGCCAATAGGCCATGGGAAACAGCGTAACTGATGGCCGAAATGACAAAGTCGCAAAAAAAAAAAGTTTAAAAGCGGCCTAATACAAAGGAACACAAAAAACTCAGGTCATAATCATAGATAACAAAAAATATCCAAGTGCTTGTGCAAAGTCAGAAAGGCAATGGAGTAACGAGGGACCAGAAAACCAAACCAAAACCATTCCATTTATTTTGGCCGGATTTTTAGCTCGAATTTTCGATTGCATTTCGTTGAATGTTTTTTTTTCCAGTCAAATCTGACTGGCAGGACGATTTCAAAATGGCAACCCTGCCTTTGCATACCACCGATCGATTTCGAGGCTGCCTTTGATAGCGCATATTCGTAGACGAGATAACGTTGAGGAACAATCGCTGCTCCATAAAGATTGATTGCATTTGGTTTGAGGTTAGAAAAGCGACGCACGCGCTGTCGGATGATTAATCCATCATGATATTGGAAAGAATTTTTACAACTTACAACGCAACATCAGATGTACAAACGTTCAAAAGTCAGTTTACTCGTATAATACAGATAACGTTTACTTTAATGAGTTTCTGTAATGCTGTCGAGAAGAAATAACATTTATATAAGGTCCGTTCGTGTACTTTAAGCATAGAAAAATGAAAAATGTCAAATCTCTAAATTCGAGAGAGAATTCTCTCAATTTCAAGAGAAGTACCTGATCGGTTTTCTTACAAAAAGTTTAAGAAATGTCATGTTTGGCATAATTTTAAAATGCAGCATCTACAAAATAAGTTGGTATTGATTTTTTTTCAAACTAAATACCTATTAAACTTTCTATTTGAATGCGCTGATTGAATGGATTTCTCTCTCATTTTTTTAAATTTTCTCAGTAGGTACGTGGTCGCATTTGCACAGTTTCTTAGCAAATTTTAAATAATTTTACGTTTGCAAAAAAGTACCCGAACGAACCTATAGGCACCTTAAAAAAAAACGTCACAATGGAGTGTTCTTATTTTAAGCTAGCAAATGAGTTCGTTTACGTAGGCGCTCGGTGTTATGAAACAGGTTAAAAAAGGGTGCTTTGCAAACGCCATGCTAAAAGTGTATGCTCGGAAACAGCGAATAAGATTTTTGGCGCAAAACCTTTTAACTGGGAACTTTGTCAAGCCCAAATTTGATTTTTTTGACTAAAATAATTTGGAGCATTCACGAATCCACCCGAAATATATATATTTTTTGAAGCGAATATAGCTTTTTTACGGACGGTCGGTGGGTCACGCATATAAATTATTCAAAAAGATGGGGAGTAAACCGAAAAAAATCGTCACCGTAGCGTTAACTTCCCCCTCCATGGCGCACTTGGAAGATGAAAACTCTAGAACGGCTCCACCGATTTGGATGATTTTTGTTTTGTGTTGTTCGTCTTGATTCAGGGATGGTTTAGGAAAAAAGAAAGGTCGAAAAATTCTTAAATATATGTGTGTAGAGAGCGAAAGAGGAACATAGAGAGTAATCTAAACTAACTGGCACTATGAAAAATTAAAATGAATTTTAAATAGGCCGCCACGTATAACACGGGCCAATACTTTACGTCCAATGATTCGCTTCTTTCGGCCGTCCCACGACAGCTCGATTTTTTTTTGATCAAACAGAACTTTTGACAAATACGATCTCACTGTAGTATATTACGACCACAATTTAAACAAAGAGAAAATTCCACGTGCAAAATGTATGGATAATGCGTTTTTACAGTTTCAACTTATATATATAGATCTTCACGAACAGGACTTAACTTAACAGCAATTCAAATAAACTACCAAATAAACTTACCCTTTAGTTGCATCCAACACCATCGAAGCGGGCTTCTGTACATTGTTTAATATAATGTTGCAGTACTTCATGTTATTTGTACACATAAACATCAGTCCGGGTTCATTGCAAAGAAAGTACCAGTTTCCTGAAATCCAATCCAAACGAATAATGTCGACAGCTACAAGAACACAAACAGAAATAGAAGAAAGCAAGAAATGTGATGGAAATGCACAAAGTTTGGGCCATTTAAAAACCTTAGCCACATGGAGACAACGAAAAAAAAAAATATGAATAACTACATATTTTCGCGATAAGGTTTGTAGAATGACAATCATGATATAGCTTGAAGTGTGCGAAGATCTGGGGTCAGATTCTGTAAGGCGAAACGATCAAACGTGTCTGTGACGCACGAATGATTTGTCCTATGTTACACAAGTAAATTTCTTCGTACACACGAAAACGTTTGAACGTTTCGCCTTACAGAATCTGACCCCTGGATTTAGAAAGTCGTTTGGCAGAAGTAACATTAAAAAGCTCTTAAAAACCAATGCGGGACGGATCACGTATAACTCTAACTACGGTTTGAATCGGCCCATGGACGACCTTGGACAATGTTCCACTGCAGCCGCTCAGAGGAAAGAGCGGACCTGCCAATATACATAGTCGAACTGGCTGATGAAGATGAGATGTTCCAAATTAGTTGCGCGAAGTAATACCTAAGTAGAAGAGTACTGAGCTGTGTTTTAGTACGTAGCTGGAGAAACATATCCCACAAATAGTGTACGGACTACTTTAGTATTCGTTTTATTGGTATCATTCAACTATTTGGATGATATGAACTCAGAAACGTGTCCTAAGAAAACAGCAAAAAATTCAACAATTGCCATTCTACAAATAGAAGAAGCCAACAATTTGTAGTAGGGAACACAAAAGTGTAATCACGTTCTTATCCTACGGACAGAACTTGATAACTACGATAGAGATAGACCGTTTAGATGTATGCATGTAACAACATAAACTGCTTTCGTATTTAATTGATTTTAATGTGTAATATTTTTCGCGTTCATTGCTCGGATAACCAAACAATTGCAAAACATAGAAACATAGCAACAAAAAAAGGGACAAACAACAACATAGTCACACCCATCACATCGAAAATAAAACAAATCCAAAGCACGGACGGCATAGACATACTAAATATAACAAGTCAATGACAGAAGGAGTTGTAAATATGAACATTTTTATACAAAAAGCTAAGTAGTCGAATATGAACAGCAATTGCCGTTCCGACGAAGATGCGTGAAGTCAAGCTCCTAGGAAAATTGAAATGAATTTGTTAAGCCCGAATGCCGTCGCATGATGTATGTAGAAATTGAAGAGATGAAATGGATGGAGTTGTCTATGTACTACATGGGATAAATACAAATCAAAAGTAACGAACGAATGGACACTTTCGTTAAACCCCATTCAAACTAAAACCTTCCGAATTGCACAAAGATTAATTTTGAACATTTAACATATATAACATTCACTTCTCTCTGTGTACGTTGTGTTGTTATAACGACCCAAATGCAAGGATTTTGTTGGAGTTATATTTTACTATTTTTTTATTTTCCAATGTATCCAGTGACTTGGCCTCTTAAAAGCAATTTGTCAGAGTCCCAAACTCACAGTGTGTACTGGTGATGATCTTTGGTAATGGCATTGGCCAACTATCTGTTAAATTGTCTATTTTATGGCAACGCATCTTTATTTCTGTCCATGGCGTAGAGTACATGGCACACAGTGTCCGATTCCGATGCCAAATCTCTATGGCTGATACATCAGCGGTGGGATATCTGCCCAACGGCTCTCCACTCGTTGACACTCTCTGAATATCGTTCTGTGTTACAAAGACTAGTGACGCATTCTCATTTTGCGGAACTGTAATGAAAAACCACAATCAATGCCAAGCATTCACATATGCATATTTCAATGAAATACCATTAACCGCTAAACATCGATTCTTATTCCTCACATACCCGGAAACACAAATGCACTCAAATGAGCCGTGCGTATTTCTGCATTGCTGATCGCAGACTCCCTCGATAAGGCATTCGTTAAAGTCCTGACACTGTGTTCCAACAGGTTCCAGGCCGGGCGCACAAAAACACTTTGGTCCATTGTGAGTTAGCTTGCAATTGAACGAACAATTCATTGACGAACAGAGTTCTTCTTGCGTATCTAAATTGCGAATAGATAAATCATCATAGATCAATTGAAAGTATATGAAAAGAGAATTTCAGTGATGACTTACCACAGTTCCACTCGTCACTGTCACAATCCCAATTGCCGTCACAGAATTTGGAAATATCCAAGCAAAGACCGTCCTTGCATTCGGTTTGGTAAGAGAGACACTTTGGAGCTGAATTAGGACCTGAAGAGAGGAGATTAACATTTAGTATAAGTTAGTGTAGATTGACTATGGGTGCAAGTTGTTTACAATTTTTTTCGTCAGACGTGTCAGTATCGCCGCAATCGCGTTCGCCATCGCACATCCAATTGTTGGGAATGCATTTGTGTGATGATGTGCACTGGAATTGTCCTTCATTGCATTTAGTCGCGTTTGCTGGAAGAGAATATGCAAGACATATTTTTTTTAATAATTACACCGGAAGGAAGTTTGAAGGTTTAGTTTCTGGTAATTAAAATAAGTTCACACTTAACACCTACCTACATTTTGGATGGTAGGGGTCCAAATAAAGGAAAGAGCAATTGCATTATTTGGTAATACGTAATGCGCATGGGGTTGACGTAGTTTTATTGGTATTGAGAATGTTCTCTGACGTAATGAGCGATATCAGCGAGAGGAATTTGGTAAAGACAACCGTGGAAGTGTTGCTTCTAGAAAATATGAGGAGAAATTGAAGCGCTATGGAAGAAGCAATCCTGAGTTTTCCTGTAGGACGACATGTTTGCTCCTGATGATCTACTCATTGAACACCGACTGAATCGCAGCTTATAATTGGATGCAAATTATAATTATGTATATTATAGCTATATCGACCTCACTTCCGTCAAGTCAAAGCCGCCACCAACGCACCAATTCCAACGTTTAGCACGGCTGAATCGATTTTACTATGACGTGAGCTCAACTATATAGTTGTTGACTCAGTCTCATATTTAAGCATACGACCCATTACCACAGATAAAACAAATAAACAAGTGCAACTTATCTGTTTAAGATTATTACACACTTGCTATAAACGCACGTACCTACTAAGAAGTTACAATGACGCTATCGCTGTTGGTGGTTTCATTTTACCGCTTAGTCATAATCTTAAACATAATTAGCGTTTGTGAAGAAGGAAAAAAGTCGAATAAGATTGGTTATGACAACATTTGTAAGAGATTTAATCAGTCGTCAAATTAGTCAGCGGTAATTGTCCGCGTTATTGTTTAATAGTCACCCGAAAAATGTTTTCCATCAACAAAAAGCATTGTTCGCTTTTTAAATCATACGTAAGAGACTAAGTAGAAATTTCTCGTCATATTTGACATTCGATTGAATTTGTTTTGATTTCTTGCATTCTATTAATATGGTATCAAAATAAATATTGAAATAAATATTGAATGTTCTCCCTGAACATTCCATCGTATTGAAAATGGTAAGTAGACATTAGAGAATATGAAATAAAAACTATTTCAAGCTTTACTTTAAGATCCACAATACAGAGATCAAATAACACAGGAGGTTATGCAGAGTCAGGGAAAAGATTTTGAGGAAATCACGGTCTCACGTTTGCAGTTGTCGGAAAACGAGGAACAAATTTGGTTGGAAGCGCCCACCAAACTCCTTCTCTCCCTTTGTGAAGAGTTAATGGCCGTACTGGGGAAAACATACTTAAATTTAAAACAAAAAAAAAAGATGTGGGCTAAATCGCGGAAGCTACAAGCTTCGTGCCCAGCAAACCACAGAAAAATCAAAAGATTCTTTTCACCGGTCATTCGTTTGTCAGAACGTAGATTCTTATAGGTTTCACACTGTTCGAATCGTTCACTTAACCTTTTGTACAAATTCCTTGATATACGAAAGTGACGACGAAGTTCTTCCTTGCTGCACGAAGGCACGATCTCCTCGACGTAATTTTTATGCAGTGTCGCTTTTTCCTCTTCTCGAATGCTTGTAGTTCACTCAGTAAAAACTCTTCCACATATTCGCATTCATCAAAAAGAAGTTCTATTAATTCCGAGTCACTTTCATCACTAGATGAATCAACTAATATTGGTAATAAATTAGATAATTCTTCTCGTTTATCAGACATTTTACCACTGCAATTCATTGAATTATCTGTCATATCTGTCATTTTTCATAGTTTACTACAAAAGCGTTCCCTAACTTTTTCGTAGGTGTCTCTCTCTGTGAAAGAATTTATCCCCACCACTGGAATTTTAATTGTCTTTTCTATTCTTACTACAAAAGTAAGGGAACAGACCTATAGACTCAGACGCTTAAGCGCGACTGAAGCTCCATCTCTTATGAAAGTCAAAGAAACAAGTCTGACAATTTAACTGCGGCTCATGTTCGAAAAATGAAAATTTATAAATCCTGTTAAGTCTAATCCCGATTTTGTACAGACAAGCTTAAATTGTGCAGACGGTTTGGTCAGATCATTTGGGCATTGTTGACGCTGATAGACTTTGAAAAAGATTACTAAATTGATCTGTCAAATATTATATTATTACACGTGAACTTCTACAGTCGTTCGCGCGAATTTTTTACTTTTATTTTTTCAAATTCTCTGAAGCTAAAAGTCAATTTCTTTTCTCAAAAATTTTTTTTAGGTTGATAGAAATTAATTAATAATATTAACCGTCTTGGAATCGTATAACTCCATTTCATTTACACCACACATAAAACATTTCCCACCCTTATACCTTCTACTTAACATTATATACATTTTTTACCTACCTTTTTCCCCATATATTTTTATTTTCAAATTCCACAAATATAATTATTAAAGAAACTTTAACCAAGCACTCAACATAATTCTCGATTGATATAATAATAATAATAGTTGGCGCAACAGGTCTGTAGGGACCCAGGGCCTAACTTCTCGCAACCATTCGTTTTGTGTGAGTTTTTCATTTTTGGAACGAATGGAAGGGATCTACAATTTTATGCCGGTTCCAAACGGGCCGATTGAGAAGCTCTTTCATGACAAGTTATACTCTCGGATGTTTGTCAGACGTTCGCGAGAGGTGGCGCAGTGAAAAAACCCTGAGTTGGTCTCGATTGATATGGTAACACCATATTCTAAAGGTGAGTGATGAGATTATTGGTTGTTAGTTGTAAAGTTGCGATGTATAGATGGCTCTGGGTGGCAAATTTGGCAGGGGATGAATCGTCTGGGTATGAGTTGCACCCGACCCGTTTAATGGTGCATTTGGACTTTGCTAATATTTTTTCCCATTCATTCTATTTTATTGCGGCAGTAAGGAGCTAGGTAGATAGGTAGTTAACAAAGCGAAACTTACCACATTCGGGTGGCTCATCGGATCTATCATAGCAATCGTATTTCGAATCACATTTCCACCTCATTGGTATGCAATTGCCATCGTTACAAGTGAAGTAGGACGAGGGACATGTTCCTAACACAAAAAAATAAACAACGAAATGCGATTAGCAACTAATCAAGGATAGGTTACTTGGTTGTGATAGAATGCTACAGTTTACTACAAAGCAATTTAACTACTTCTCATACCACCAGAGCTAGTTGCAAGCAAACTTTTAGAACAAAGAAACATATTTTCGACATTGAAATGTTGATCGCAAAACAGTTTCTTTCTACACGGGAAAGTTTAAGATTTGTTAAGTTAGAGAATTCACTGTACAAACAAGCAGTAAGCAAAAAGCCGACTATTTTAATTGACGTTAGTTCCACTTTCCAATTTACACATGATATACCTACGTACCTACATAATATTAATTTAAATATATTTGTTATTCTACGATACGAGCTAGTGTTGTTCATTATTTATTGATGAACATTGCAGATCACAAGTTATCTACTTGGACATAAAGGCAAAGTACAATAATCGACACAAGTATTCTGACAAGGCCAAAAGTTTATTTTTGTACCCACTTAATTAACAGTAAGCATATTCAATGTTTGTTTCTTAAATATATTTATTTAATTATATTGAAATTAAAACATTGTACTTTGACAAAAAAGCATTACTTAAAAAAATAACAATTGGAACTTTTTACTTTGACAAAGTAAAGATTTTCGTAAAAAAAGGAAAAAAATAAAATTATTTAATAAAAAAAGTTATCCACTTTAACATCAACAACTTTCTGTGTTCTTTTTGTCTTGGAACCGATTCGATGCGTTTTTGCAGTAGCCTGCGTGGAGTCATTTCCTTAAATGTGAACACAATCATTTTCAATAATTACTCTGGGCTTTGGACTGACCAGTTGTGTGTTTCTAGTATATATGTATATCCCCAAAAAATTACATCATCATTCGGCGTTATCCTGTTGAAGAATAAATGGCTGCCCGACATATAACGCCAGACGGGAAAGCATGCTTGTTTAAAGCATTTCTGCTGGTTCATTGTTTAATCGATGGTTCATTGTCAAATCAAATCTTCACGAAATATAAACCCAAAACATAACATAATAGATACCGCCCTTCTTGCCAACTGGTCTGAACGACTGGTGCGTATTTTCGCGGCTTAATTTCGGCGGCTCCATGAAATTATGCCCCAATGAAAAATGCAAAAAAAAAATGAAAGGACCCAAAAAATGGGGTAATATTTCATAATGCAAAATTATCCCACTAAATCTATGCAATATTGCCCCAAATAAATGCAGAATGGGCCCAAATTTCTAGCATAAAAAATGAAAAATTACCCCAAAATTTTGCATGGCAAGCAACAACAAAAACGATGACAAAATTGGGGAGTATTTTCATTGTTTTGGGGTCTTCTTGCATATTTTTAGGGCAATTTTTCATTTTCTTATTTTGGTATCAAAACAAAATTCTACTAGAAGAAACGCGATGTACCTATACCGTTTTTACGACGGCGTCAATCGTTTCAAGGACAAACTATTGTATATTTTCTTCATTTAAGACGATCGACCTTGTGAAAGAAAATATTCCTGAAGGTCAGCGACGGAATTTAATGGATGCAACTTTTAAGATTGTTCCGAAGGGATGTTTCAAACAACTTCTCGTCATATGTCGAATATTTTGAAAAGGTAAATCTTTACATGAGCTGACTTTAAGCTTTAGAAAATTAGAAAAACATAATTAAGAGTCAGCTCAGGTTTTCAAATAACTTTAAATTTTAACTTTAAAAAATTTGAGAAAATAAAAGTAAAAAATTCGCGCGAACTAAAAAAAATATTTCGAGAGCAAAAAAACTGTTCTGAATTCTATTCCAATACAAAACGACATAGGCATGGTCATTTGTGACCAAATGTGGTCATTATTGTAATTTGTTATTCCATTTGGTAGTTTTATTACAAGAAACTCCACTCAAATTTTTGTGCAACCTAAAACGCTTTTTCGTTCGTCTGATTGTTTCGTGTTTACAAATATTTCGGACTTAAATTATTTTAGTCATTTTTAGCTACAGTTGATCTTTTTTATTTCCAATTTTGGACACAAACTTTATTTTAAGTGGCAACCGTTAGCATAGTAGGAGCAGTGGCTTAGTGGTTAGTGTGTAGGACTACTAAGCGAGGGGTCCCTGGTTCGAATCCCGCAAAAAACCCAAATTCCAACTCAGGGTTTTTTCACTGCGCCTCCTCTCGCGAACGTCTGACAAACATCCGAGAGTATAACTGTCTTGGAAAAGCTTCTCAATCGGCCCTTTGGAACAGGCATAAAATTGTAGATCCCTTCAATTCGTTTCAAAAATTTAAAACGCACACAAAACGAATGGTTGCGAGAAGCTAGATTTGGAATTTGGGTTTTTGCGGGATTCTAACCTGGAACCACTCGCTTAGTAGTCCAACACACTAACCACTAAGACACTGCACCTGCGTATGTAAACATATTTCATGTCAAACAAGCCGTGAAAAATGATTTCGTCAAAATTCTCATTTAAACCCCAAACAGGTTTGACCTGTCCGGCGATGTGACTTAATTGATTTCAGTTACACACACACACCAATGCAAGGACTAAGTGTAAATCAAGGGAAAACCGTTTACCCTTATTAGTTATGAGCCTCGATGAGTTACTGTCGAATTGCCGAAAAAATGTATGTGCCCATCGAAACTTATGAACCACCCTGTACCTTAATTTGCTGTTTTTTTTTTTTATTTCAAATGGCCAATACCTTAGTCCGGCCGTAAGAATCTGTATGCACATGGCACACGCTGAACTAGATCAGGGGAAAAGCGCAGCGCATTAAATAGAATATTTCGAGTCGCATATATCAATTAAATCGCTCCCTATTACATACATCCATCCATTAATAAAATGTGAAAACAATTGTCTGCCCTCATCTTTTTCTAGATTCAATTTCGCAGACAGGAGTCTGATGTGTCTACAATTGAACTTGCAGTTTAGATACAAGTAAGTACCTACAACTACAGTAAATCTTTGAATGATATGAATCACTTTGACAGCATGATAATGATAACAAAGAGTGTATTCATAAAAAGATGGCGGTTAGTGGTTACATTATTATATTCCAGTCGCAAACAACTATAGATGGATCATCTATCTTTCTGCTCGCAGTGTTGCGGTGTAATTGAATATTTTAACTTGTATACATATGCACACTTGTAGGTATGACTTTTGCGTACATGTATCCACATTGCTATTGTGCCGGCTTGTTGACAGTCACATTTGCTTGAACTTAAATTGAGACCCGCTTAATTTTCAGAGAAATATAAATACGTACGAACCAGATGCACCACATGATGCCCCTTCATGTCAACAAGAGCTCTGGCTTTTAATTGAGTCTTCCGTTTCAAATTTACTGTTTTGTTAGATTTGAATGTGTGAAGGACATAGCTACTCATTTTCAGTTGTGTTTTCCACTCGAAGATTTTTATATTCATAACAATAATTATCACACGACAAACGAAACCACGTTCTCGCACTCGCACCATGTATATTCGAGTCTCTAGCTTTGCGTGGGTCATCGTTCTTGACAGCCAGTCCAGTTGAATAACATTTCGAATAGGTATTTATAAAGCCGATGGTGTCGCTGAGTGGTCTCCGATATGTTTGTTACAGAACAGTTGAAAAGCCTGTGTGTGATTGGTGATTGCCCTCTAAACGAGCTGTTGCGGCCGGCTGTTGTTTTTGCATTGTTATGTGTTATTCACCTGCGCTGTGTGGTGAAACTAGTATTGTGGGCAGCAGTAACGAATTTACTTGTAAACTGGGTAAATCAAGTGATGCAATCTCTTCTGTGGGCTGACATTTTAAAGTCTTTGCCGTTGCCGTATGATCTTTCAGCGGTACTACAGTTTGAGATTTTAAAAGAGATCGGATATTTGAGGTGGAGTTTGTAATTTGAATGTTGTTCCCCTTATGAGCGTATCAAAACCATGATATCGAAGTAAATCAAACCGATTCGAATAATGAATCTGTCAGAAAACAAATCATTCGTTTAAATGTTGTTATCTGCATTCACAGGGTGGTGGTGCATCTTTCGCTTTATATACTATAAACAACTGGGAAGGAGATGTGATCTAGAATGGTGTCAATAAGTGGAAAATGCCAGTCGGTCTTTTGGAGACCTGTTGACCTATGTAACTTATACTTAAGAACGCAGGCAGACTTCTGGACATTGAAGAAACATTTTCCAAGCAGGTTAGCTTTCCTTTGAGGTTACATCTGAACAGGTGGTTGGGTGTTGTATGAAAAGGAATGGCATCAACTTGTGCAACTATCATCATCAGGGTAGATTAGGTTAGGTTAGGTTGGGAGGGCAGTTTTGCAACCGATGCTAATTTCACCCAGAAGCCATGAAGGCCCATTGTGAGTACCCTGTTTGTATATGCAAGGACATGTGGCTAACAAAACCACTTCGATCTGTTGAGGAATAGTTTTATGTCTGATAGGGGTACCCCTGCCAAGTCGTCCAGACTTTCGAAGAACCTAGCTCCCATACAGGATGAGCGGCGTTCCTGTAAAGCTGGGCAGTGGCATAGAAGATGTTCCACGGAATCTATTTCCTCCTCGCCTCTACAGCTTCTGCAGAAGTCATTTGCAAAAAGTCCTAGCCTTTTAGCCATGTTTCCTATGATGCAGTGTCCGGTTAAAACGCTGACGAGCATCCGGATTTGGCTTCTATTAAGCGAGATTAGGAACTTTGATCTTTTGGTGTCAATCACAGGCCACAGACTTCGGGTTTTGACGCAACCGATGGTGTTGCTCCATTGTTCCTTAGCCAGTTGTGTGGTGACGCCTTCAATAAAAGTCTTAGCAGTGTTGAAAGGCGGTAACACCCCTCCGTCTGCAAGTTGAGGGTTCATATCAGAGCCGTATCTGGCCAATTCGTCCGCCTTTTCATTCCCTTCCACCCCAACATGTACCGGAACCCAGCAGAGTAGAATTAAGTGATGACGTATAGCCCTGAGCGCCACGAGGCAATCTGTAACACATTTCGCATTAATAAGATTGGAGCCGATAGCTTTGAGTGCTGCTTGACTGTCCACACAGATGGTTATTTCCATTGCTGGTAGTCCCATCGATAAGATAGTCTGTGCTGCTTTTTTAACCGCATATATCTCAGCTTGGAAGACACTGCAGTAATCGGTCAGTCGGTACGACTGGCTAATAGCAAGCCTTTCTGAGAATATGCCGGCTCCTGTTCCATTTTCTGTTTTTGAACCATTCGTATAGACGGCTATACCTTTAATGATGGTAATGGGTGATTTCCAGTCCTGCCTTTTGGGTATAGTGATTCTAAAATTTTTCTCGAAGTCATATCTGGGTTTCTCGTAATCGGTGAGTGACGTGAGTCCCTTCCGATCGAAGATTTCAAGTATGCTTGAGTGTCCGCAGTAACCAGGCTTCCAAGTTTTATTCTCTCTTAATCTGAGAGCGGCTTTGGCTGCAACGTTCTTAGTGAATAGCTCAATGGGTTGCAGGTTCAATAGCGTTTCCAGACCTAGTTGTGGTGTGGATTTAATTGAGCCTGTTATTCACAAACAAGCAATTCTCTGCACCTTGTTCAGGTTCTTAAGATGGGATTTGGTTTTAACCGCCTCCCACCAAACTACTGAGCCAAGAATGGGTCTCACAATCGCGGTGTACATCCAGTGCACAATGTTCGGTTGCAAGCCCCAGTTTTTCCCAAATGTTTTCCTACATGCATAAAAGGCATTAAGTCCTTTCTTCATTCTTTCTTCAGTGTTCCGTTTCCAGTTAAGTTTGGAGGTGAATATCACGCCATCATCAGGGTAGCGTTGAACACGAAAAAACAAATGCTCTGTCGAAATTGACTGCCCGCTAGAATCTTAAAATTTGTTCCCTCCATCAACATCAAGCTATATCAACGCTCACGAATGATCTTAAACCTTAAAAGGATCCGCTACACCTTACATTCAACTTGTCTAACTTTGATTTAATGACGTGACGTAACCAGTTCAAACTACCTTCAAAAGAACCACCTGAACTTAGTCGCACTTCAATTTTCACAATGGAGATGTTATACGTGTGGAAATTTAAGTCACAAATTGCTGAGTCACCAATGCGACACGTTTGCATATTGTTTGCATTTATACAGCCAAGGGTGATATAAATAAATGCGTCCAACTAAATTGAAAATGTTCGCCAACGCTAATTTATCTGACTCGACCTGTCAATTGCTCATTTTGCAATTTAATTAACTTATTTACATAGTTAAAAGCGCTTTCCGTTTAACTGTGTCAATAACTCAAATTAACACGACGGAGGTACCTACACATATGAGTATTTTTTCACCTACACAGATACAACATTCTAATCAAAAATTCGATGGAGTCACGACCCTTAAACTACATATTTGCAATAAAACCAAAGGAACAGCCGATAAGATTCGTCTTATTCAGTAAACATCAGTACAAAACAATACAATCTATTCATTCCCCGCTGTCAACTTATTTATTTATATTTGCACTGGAATAAAAAAAAAAAACTTTTCCACAAGTAGGTAACATTATCTCTTATGCCAAAGACCTAGAACTCAATACATTGTCAGTCTACAAAGATGAGAACAGTACCCATTACTTAATAATGAAAAACAAAAAAGAAAAAAAAAACGCGTGACTGACGACAGGGCTTATGCATTTCCAATAGTATCGTCTCAAGCCAACAGATCACTCTTGTCTTAAGTGACATGAATAAAAATGAATATACTCTCGCAATGAGGCAGCGCACTTCATTACGAAATTAGATATGGCTGCTGTCAGCAGCATTATAAATAGGAGGTACCTACTTACTATAAGAGGTTATCGCTTGCACTTGAACTTGGCAGCACGCAGCGCGTCCCGACCTAATCAAGACGTTTCAGACTTGGCTGGATTGCAATTTCCGCTGCAAGAAGAACCATGTACAATTGTAAAGAAATAAAGAAGAAGGTAACATCCCTGCCTGAATAGATCCTCCTCTGATTCCTATAGAGGGCGCGTCGGGGCAGAGGACAAGAAGAACGAATGCAGTAGAATAGAACAATTACATTTTTTGTGCGCTAAACTGCCAAAGTGTATGAAACAATAATCCATCGATTCTCCAAAGCTATATTTGCGTGCGAAAATGCTAATATCTTTGGACTATTTTCGTCTACAAAACAAGTCTTTCAAAAAATTAAGCTAATGTCAGTTTTACTAGGAAAAAGTTGTAGTTTTTTGCAACAGTTCCTTAAATATTTTTCCCGGAGTTATGCATCAACCTCGTATTTAAATTTTATTTACAACAATTTCATGAAAGTTGCGTTGTGTAAATTCCTACAAGGTGGGTTCAAAAACGAACATACGTTGACATTTCCATCGGGGGTATTTATTAGGCGCACACTTTTGCATTCGTAGGACCGAACATATTCGCTTTTCAAATTTGAAAATTCTACTTTTAGGTCGAATGTAAAACATGTTAATAATGGCCAAAAGTTGGGGTTTTTTTTTTGTTGGAAAAAATACCCAAATCTGGCGGTTTTTCGGAGTTATCTGGTTGAAATATTGTCACCGTCTGGCAACGCTGGGAAAGCACATGTTATCAGAATTAGATTTGGTGGATAGTTCACAAATGCTTGACTAAAGTTCAACAGCAAGACCACCAAGACGATTCCATTTCCGAAGTTGAGCAATTCAATCGACAACTGCGGTCTAATGATGTTTTACTTTTTGTGTCAAAAGTTGTCTGTTTTATGGCAGATGCGAGACTATGCAATGATGATTTCAAACGCGTTGCTCAGTCTGGGTATAGATTATGACCAAACCAAAGTTGTAAGACTTGGGATCTCATCACGTCACTTTTCATCTATGCGATGGTACTGTCACAAATTTGATTTGTGTAAATCTGTCACTCTCGTGTCCCCCGTCGCGCTTGGTTTGTTAAGTTTGAGAGTCACTGACAGCAATTGTTAAAGATTATAAAATTCTAATTATAACAATTTATAATTAATTATAAGAATGTTAATCTAGTACTTTTATGTGTCAGCTCTCTTACGTTTTTTAGCTTTTATTAGGACTGTTTTTTGAGCTCCGGATCTCAGCAAAGCAAAGTAAAGTATAATTTTCAGCACACAATTACAAAAATTACGCTCTACTTCACACTTCGAGACTCGCAATTGTTGTTGTTGTAATTGCGTACTCCTCCTAAACGGCTGGACCGATTTGAATGATTTTTTTTGTATGATGCGTTTGGGTGGCGCCCTGGGTGGTTTAGATTCACAAATCAGCCCGGCAGTTGGTTCGCTATGTCATATAATATATAAAATATTACTTATCTCTTCTAAAACGATTTTTTATAGCTTAAATAGGTTTTTTTCTTTACTTTAAGTGTGAGTTACGTCAAACATTATACATGATCCTTTGAGATGCTATCAATTACATAAAGAGTAGACACAAATATTATATCGAAAATTCAAATAATAAATGTTATAAAATCTTTTTTTTTGTAGATTTCCATTATTTCAGAAAATATAAGTAAAATCTTTATAAATTAATAACAAAGGTGATGCAAGTAAATTAGCTAGGTTAGGTTAGGTCTGCAACTTCAACATAGTTGCCGTTGTTTTTTGATTTCATTGAAGAGCACCCAAATGTGGCCGCGAACTACTACATAAATGCCCAAGAAAAACAAGCGCTAAACAGGCTTCCATGCCAAAGGAGGAGCGTAAAATCGTGGAGGAAGTTAAGTGACAATATTGGGTATTTATTATCCTTTAAGAAATAGCAGAATGGACTTTAGATGTAGGGAAAAATGAAAATGCACCCATAAAGAAGACATATGAAGGACCATCGGAAAAAGTCCCAATTCCTAAACTGCAGTTGGTAGTATGTACTTTAGTTGCTTGTTGGTTCCGGAATCATTTAGCAATGAGTTGGTTGAACTATTTTTTAAATTTATAGTTTGCAAAACTTACTAAAATGCCGGAAGCGTTGATCGATGCGGGCGAGAATTAAAATGAACAATAAAGAGGAAGAGATTCAATGCATCTCCATCAAGCTCTCTTCATTTCCTGATTATTATAATAAAATATTTGTACAAAACATTCTAATCCAAAAAATGCATTTTCAAAGACAACACAAAATAGGAACGAAACGATAGCCAAATAGGTTTTGTGCGCTCGTTTTCGACCTGACGTTTGACAGCCTAACTTCTAGGCTTTTCACACTAAGCCGAAAACCATGTTTTCTTCGAAAATTCGTCGATGCATTCACACCGACCACCAACTAGTTTTCGCTTGACGTTTCAATCAGTTGTGAGAAAACTTTTTTGGTTACAAAATTCGATGGCTTTAATTAACAAATAATAAAATGAATTTAGTTTATTTTTAAAAATAATACTAGCCAATCAATTAATTGTGGAAAATGATTTTAAGTTGTAAAGCAAAATTAACAAATAACCAAAATTGTTTATTCAAAGTTAAATATTTATTACTGAAAATACAATCCTTCTCGATCAAGATTCTAAACTATAATGAATACATCCTTTCTCTTTTCCAATTTCCCATATCCTTCATATGGTTCTATTTGTCTCGTTCTACATTAGATGTTGTCTTGTTTCAGCGCTACTTGTGAGTTGTGACATTTATTCGGTCAGCCATTTTTCTGAATATTGCAGAAGTGAGTTTACAGAATAAAATAGAGCGGCTCAAGGCTAAAACTTAAAAAGAAGCTTGAAAAATCCGGCCACCTGGCCTTCGCAAATATAGATCATAAATTCTTAAATAAATTATCGATCAGGAAAGTCATTGCTTACCAAGAAGAAATTTACATCGAATGCAAAAACAAACAAGTGTACAAATCCGATTATTAAATAGTTAGATACGTATAAATATCTATATCTTGAATGGAAAGACCACCCGTGAGTGTGTGCTTGCGTCAGTACTTTACCCCGTTTAGGGAAAACGCAAAATCTCTTGGGCTGCGCAAACAAAATCACATTTCTTTGGCTTCCTTTTGCAGAAAATATAAAAATATCAGTGCAATCAATAGCGGAGTGTATAAGTGCTCTATACTCGTTAATAAGTTTATCTAAAATAAGTATGCCATTCAATGAGCGTTCACATGAAATACCGTATCTGAGTAGTGCTTCCGCATGCGAAGTATGTGCGGTCCAATTCTTGCGTTCGTGCTAAAATGCAATTTAAAGTTTTTGGCAGATCTTCACGGTTTTACTGCGGGGATATTTCGAAATCTTGCGAAAGGTGATGACGTCAGGACACCGGACCACAGCAGTTCTCTCCAGTCAGTATGAACCATAATTAGTTCCCTCCAGTTGCGCACGTTACGTGGGTTGGAGAGCGTTTCCAAGTTCCAACGTCATAAGCTCATAGGTCTGGAGCAGTATTGAAATGGGGAATTCCCCTTTTTGTTCATAAGCTCATAGGTCTGGAGCGGTATTGAAATGGGGAATTACCCTTTTTGTGGGGGATTTAAATCAAAATTTTTATGGAAGGGGAAAAGCGGAATCTTCCCTTTTCTAGAACGAAATGTGGGTAAAATAAAAAAATATTAAACTTAACTCCAATAATCCCTTTTAAATGCAATTGGGTAATTTGGCTCAAGTATTTAAGCTTTGGCTCAATACCATAGAGGAATGGCTCACATTATAGTCTCCAGACTTTCTTCTTAAAAACTATTTTTTTAAATAAAAAAGCCTAATCAAGAAATTATAATTTAAAAGGGTAAACGGTAAAACGTTCCTAAGTGAACCCACGAAATAATTTTTTATTTTTGTTTTTTAAAAATTACGAAAAACTCCATCTTGTTAGGAATGACTCGAAAAATGGCTCAACTCTAGAATTTCTTCGGAACAATTCTGAACGGAAACAGTCGATCGGAGAATACTGCTAAAGAAACTGGAGAGTTATGGCGTGAGAGCAGCATCAATGTTTTGAATCATATCTACACAACAGACAACAGGTAGTTAGATTTAATAACGAAAGAAATATCTGAACCACTACAAATAGACTTGGGAGTGCCTCAGGGATCTATTCTTGGACCAATTTTATTTTAACTGTATATGAATGATTTGAAAAATGTTCTCGAATATTGTGAAATTTTCTTATTTACTGATGATGGTCTTTTGTATGTTAGTGATGATAATTTATGCAATTGTAAAAGAAAATTAATCGAAGACTTAAAAAATGTGAAATATATCTTAACATGAATAAGCTAAAATTAAAGAAAGAAAAAAAAAAAGTTATTTTTAATAACGAAAATGATGCAGGCTTTACATTTGAAGAATTTGAATGCGTTGATAAAATAAAATGCTTAGGAATAATTGTATATAACAAGTTTGAGAACCATTTTAATTTTCTAATTAAAAAAATAGCTGGTAAAATCGGTTTTTGTCGAAGAATAAGAAAAAAAATTGTATTTCAACAATACTGTTACTTGGATCTGTTGGTATGTGTAGTATCCACAAAATCTGTACTGTTTTATTATTTTAAAAAATGTGTATGATCACTATGTCGAATACGAATAATATGTTTGACAGATTGCGAGAATAAACAGACTGGACTGTGAGCAAGTAAAAATGAAGACGTGTCCTATCATGAACTCTACAGTATGCATGAAAAATGTCAAAAATTGTAAAATACATCATACCAGTGAGGCAGTGATAACGATGAACCTTTTAAAGAACGAAACAAACTTCTGTCCGACTCAGTTATATGGATGTCAGTTAGGGAGAGCATTTAAACGCATACATGAAGCTATCACTATCACATAACCCTATTGTAATTTTAAATCGGCAATTGACTCGATAAATCTTGAATTCGAGGGCAGTTTGATGGTCAGTGAGTTTCTGAATTTGTTGCCATCTCTTCTTAGACTACTGTGAAATTTTGGGTAGCCGGCGTCATTTACTTTGTGTTTGAGAGCTATTTAAAGTAATGAACGTCTACAATTTTAATAAAAATTAAAAAAAGTGAATTTCGTGTGCTTTTTTACGTAAAAAAAAAACCATCACCGAAACCAAGGGAAGGCTAGATAAATACTATCGGGTATCTGCACCATCAATTTCAATGGTTAAAAAGTGGTTTACTGAGTTCCGTTGTGGTCGTACCAGCACTAAGGACGCCAAACGTTCAGGACGCCCCCAAAGAAGTCGTTACGCCAGAAATCGTCGATAAAATCCATGGAAGGATATTGTACGATCGGAGAATTAAAATTCGCGAGATGGCTGAGGCATCAGGCATCTCAAATGAGCGGGTACATCATATTTTATATGAATATTTGGACATGAGAAAGCTATCCGCGCGATGGGTGCCGCAATTGCTCACAATCGACCATAAACGCAACCGAGTGACCATTTGAATGGATTGTTTAACGATTTTTAGACGTAATGCCGAGGAGTTTTTGCGCCGTTTCGTAACCATTGACGAAACATGGATCGACCAAAACACACCAGAGACCAAGGAGCAATCAAAACAGTGGGTTTCTACGACGAACGTCCACCAAAGAATGCTAAAGTGGGTCTTTCTACCAACTAGATCATGACCACACGCGACATCATTCACATTACCTTGAGAAGGGTAAAACGATCACCGGCGTCTTTTATTCAGAGCTTAAGGATAGATTTGATACTGAATTGTAGCAAAAACGCCCGCATTTGGCAAATGAAAAAGTGCTGTTTCATCAATACAATGTCCGGGTGCACTTGTGTGCAGTCAGCATGGCAAAATTTTACAACTGCTACCCCATCCAGCATATTCTCCAGATTTGGCCCCTTGCGACTATTTCCTGTTTCCAAACCTAAAAAAATGTCTGGGCGGTAAGAGATTTAGGTCCAATGAAGAGGTCATCATTGAAACAAATGCCTATTTTGAGAGTTTTGCGAAAATCTATTATTCGGAGGGAATAAAAAATTGGAAAAACGCTGGGCTAAGTGTATCGAGCTAAAAGGAGATAATGTTGAGAAATAAAAAAACATTTTGGCCAAAAAAATATAGGTACGTATTATAGAAAGAGTGACTGACTTATCAAACAGCCCTCGTATGTCGATTGAATATCGGACGCGTATTTCTACAGGAAATCCTATCGAAATTTCTGAAGTTTGAAATGCGCCCAGTGCTACAACAATTTACCGATTACTCCAGCGTTTCGAGCAAAAAATGCGAACGTCTTTGGTCTTCCGCGTGAAGAAAGACCTCGTTGAGTTCTATATAATGTGAAGATTACTCAAAAAACCCCAAACTTCCACCAGGCGATGTTCTCAGCAGTTGGTTATGTCTATGCAGGTTTGCAGTTACACCTTTTTCCACATAAGATTCAATTAAAGCCAATGATCCACAAATTCGCATTCAATATAATGCTCGAGGTTTTCAAGAATTGTTCCGAGAGAACAACGAGTTTATTAGCATACTTATAATGAGCGATGAGGACTATTTTCACCTCAATGGTAACCTAAATAAACTAAATTCCAAAATTTGGGTTCACCCAAAATCTTAGAAAACAATTGTTAAACATCAAATGCATCCACTTCGATGTAGGGTATTATAGTATATTTATGGAAAAAGCTTAGAAAGGATCATTGGACCATATTTCTTCGAAAACAAGGAACGAGTCGGGGTAAACGGGGATAGCATTCAATACCGGGCGATGATTGAAAGTTTTTCAAAACCCAAGGTAGAGAACAATCCAGAATTGTGGTTTCAACACGATGGAGCCACCACTCAAACAAATCGTCCAAGGACTATTTTTGGCGATCGAATATCTAATACCGGTCTTTTCTAATTTGGTCATCGCGTTCGCCTCACTTGACGGTTGCTGATTTGTTTTTTTTTTTTTTTTTTTTGAAGCCCGTAAGTGTAAGGTGTATGTCAAGCTGAAGGCCAATATCCGAAAACAAGTGAGAGCGGTGCGAAATAAAAATTTGGAAGAAGTGATAGAAATCAGCCCTAGCGAGGTATCCATTTGAAACGGAAATGGTACGAAGGTACCTATCTGTTTAAGGAGAAGAATAAAATTTTAAAATGTTATGACGCATTGATTTTACGGCGTCGTATTTATTGGTGCTTGTTTTTTCGCTTCATCTTGCCCTGATGGAAAAACAAATTTTTGTAAATATTGCTGCTTAGCTTGTAGGCAGCCGCCTTTCCACTGGAAAGTTATATCTCTGTATTCCATTATCTTTGTTACACATTTATGATTGGTCTAGCTAGATCGAGTCTCGCAATAACTAAATAACAAAATCAGCAATCGAATTTGGAGTGATAATCGACAAATTACAATAGGGGCCAATAACAACTCCACAATCAATAAATTAAATTCTGAACAGTACATCAAATTAGCTATTAAAAAGAAAAGGATACAAATAATAGTACATTGTCCCTAAGGCACTGGATATGAGCAATAAAATAAAAACATTCACACGCGGAAGACCTTCCTTCTTCCCGTTGTTAGTTTTTCATTTCTCTTTTATTTTTCATTTCGCCTAGTGCGGTGTCGTTGGTCGCTGCTGTGCCAAGTGGCCATCATTTCCGCTAAGGAGCGGTAACTAAAAACAACATTTAATCAATAACGGGTTGTATCTTGTATGTGTTTATCTTGCCGGACAACTGACCGACTCTGCATGGACATAGCACCTGTGGCGGATTGTGTTATACATTGTGATGGCTGTAGACGTCCTCATTGTACTGCACTAGTTGTAACATTCGAGTCCAAGTCTTCCAATTCAAACAAGCTCTGTTGGAACTTAACGAGACGTAGAGTATAAAGAACAGTTTACGGTTGACATCGGATTCAGGATATAAGAAATCAAGCCGTCAGCATATTGGACTAATTTCCTGTGATGTGACGTCAACTTTAGGTTTAGGACTACTGTCAAAAATCTGGTTGCTATCGACAAATGGACAAGTGGAACAACAAAAGAAGTCAAAGCTGGACCTGAAATAAACTAAAAGTTTGATCTCTCTCGACGGAGTGGATATTAGCGCTGCAATAGGTGCAGCCATCACTGTTGGGCACCGTCTACCAGGCAAGCACGCAAGCAGGCTTGGGGTTATTTTGACTTTAAATTTTTGTTTAATAGCAGTATGGACGAGGGGAAGTTCAGTTCTCCAATTCCTCTATGTATGTCCAGCTCTCTGCAAAAGACGCTAAATCTATTAGTCTAAGAGCCCACAGCAAATTTTGGGCGTGAAAGTATAACCAAAAAGCTGATACATGAACAGAAAGGACTCGAAAAAGTTAACTCAAATGTCGAAGTCTGGCAGCGCTTAGTTGCAGCTGAGGTTAGTAATAGTAGGTTGAAAACGTGTTTTTTTCCAAAATCTGAATTTTTTATATAACCACTTGACTATAGTATTAAATGAAAGAACAGACTGCCCTGATCACAAAAATATAGGTCCCAGACGTCTTACGCGCAGCCATACCCTTGCCAGACGTACTAATAGTATGCTAAAAATCACATTTTGAAATAATTGGTATAACCAAACAATAGTTACACCAACAAATTTGTGAGAACGTCCAGATCACAAAAATGATAGTCCCAGACGTTTTACGTGCAGCCAAACCCTTGCCAGACGTCCTAAAAGTATGCCAAAAGAACATTTTTTAAACAATTCTGATAACCATATTGTTATAATAGAAACGAACCATTGGCTACAAATGTTGCACTAAAGTGAAAGTGATTGACGTAGATCATGCAAAACAAGAATCCGTTTTGTACATGGCCAACAGTAATTCATCAATCAGTTATATACCATATATGTATATATAAAAATGGATCTTGGTATGTTCGGATGCTTAAAACTCGAAAACGACTGGACCAAATTGGATACTTCCTTCTACGGATTTGTTCGTAATTGCTCCGCTAAGGTTTAGGAAAAAAGAAAAATTGAAAAATTCTCAACAGGTGGCGTTGCAGGCACACATTTCGATTTTCATGGGGAAAAGCACTTTGAAAAAAAATAAACTGGATATAAATCGAGTAGTGAAACTTCCAAAACAAAAAAAAAATATTTTAAATTTTAAAAGCAATTGTTGTTGTCAATTATTTTAGTTATTTTCCAAGCAAATTGTTGTTTTCAACAATTTTGAAATTTTTTTATTTGTTTATGATTACTATGTTACATTCAGTGACTTTTTGAAATGAAGTAGATACGTTGATTTGTTTGATGTGTGAGTAAGTCGAAATGTAGGGGTGATTGAGATGACGAGGACAATGATAACAGGCAACAGGAGTTGTTGAGCGTTTTGAGTGTTTGTTCACAATCATGGCACTTTGCTCATTCGTGAGTATGATTATGGGGAGGGCAGCTCAAAGATACCATAACACCTTCGGTACTGGTGTCGAGAGAGAAGGGAGAAGGCTTACCAACCAAGTTGACAGGTGGGGTTAGTTTTCTTCTTGGCTATTAAAGTTACAAATATTTCGTTTAGAGTTAATCCTTTCCCAATTTTCTTCCTATCCCTTTAATGCCAACAAATTTTAAAATTTTCGCATCAAAATTCAAGCATGTAAAAGTACGGTAGTCCGCAAGCCAAGCAGAAGATCCCACTCCACCGACTAGTTAAGCACAGGCTACGATTTTCAACTGGGTGAGTTTACTACATATTTGGGTGAATATTTCAAAATATTAATATTCTGCGGTCCGGCGCTTATAGGCTAAAAAAACATATATATTTTTAAATATTTGACTGAGATACAATTTTATAGTAACTCTTTTAACATATGCACATATAAAAAATAAATATTTATTTTTAGTAACGCCGAAATTTTAACTTCAACCTAAGAAATGTCATTACCATGGCATGTCCCCAGCTGTACCTTCCTTCAACATAATGCATTTTATTTGTAAAATGTAAGCCGGTTTGCAAATTTTATTGATGAAGCATTGAAGAATGGGGACTGTGGCCTCATGAAGTACAGTTATCTTTTATGACCAGTGGCTCTGACAAATTCGTTTCTATTATCACAATATGGTTATCAGAATTGTTTAAAAAATGTTCTTTTGGCATACTTTTAGGACGTCTGGCAAGGGTTTGGCTGCACGTAAAACGTCTGGGACTATCATTTTTGTGATCTGGACGTTCTCACAAATTTGTTGGTGTAACTATTGTTTGGTTATACCAATTATTTCAAAATGTGATTTTTAGCATACTATTAGTACGTCTGGCAAGGGTATGGCTGCGCGTAAGACGTCTGGGACCTATATTTTTGTGATCAGGGCAGTCTGTTCTTTCATTTAATACTATAGTCAAGTGGTTATATAAAAAATTCAGATTTTGGAAAAAAACACGTTTTCAACCTACTATTACTAACCTCAGCTGCAACTAAGCGCTGCCAGACTTCGACATTTGAGTTTACTTTTTCGAGTCCTTTCTGTTCATGTATCAGCTTTTTGGTTATACTTTCACGCCCAAAATTTGCTGTGGGCTCTTGGTCTATATCTGAAAGCCTTTAACTATGAACAACCATCTATTAAAACACAGATAACATTCGAAGTTTTTTTAATTTTTTATTAGAAACTTAAAATGGTTCAATGAGTAGGAAAAACAACTTTCTTGATTCCTGTTGTATGAAAAGAGACCTTCCTCAACCTAACCTCACCTTATTAATTTTCTAACCACCATTAAGTTAATTAGGGCTATCGCAAATAAGTTCCGATGGAAGTGTTTCCCTTGTCAGCAATGTAAATAAGATTGCTGAATAGAAAACATTCCGGGGGAAATATTATTCCCGATAGGGGTGAATGAACTAGTTACCAAACAAACTATTCTGATGTACCTAGTTGCATTGAGAGTAAGAACCAGTCTCTAGGTATGATGTACTTTTTTCCCAAAATGTGGTGAGAACTAAGTTATTGCTATCTTTGTCGTCAAACAGGCTGCGATTAATGTCCCCAATTAATCCACGACTATATTTAAGCTTGTTACGGCTATACCTTCTGACTGGCGGGCTTTACGATTTGCTTCCTTATAAATACTTACTGTCGAAGCTGCGAGTAACAAATGAGTGGGTTACGTTCAGATTTCTAGTTTAGTAAGTCTGACAGCTGACTGACTTGATACATCTATCAGTTTTTATTGTCCCAAATTGGCCAAGTGAATAGATTCTTCTGTTGACGTTTATGGAGGGGTGGCCCACAAATTTAGTCAAGAAAATCCTTCCTGAATACTCATTTGACATTTCGAAGTGTCAAAATTCAAAGTAAACCACGAGAATTTAAAATCAATTCACATGAACTTGGTATCCCAACGTCACCAGTGAAGCGCTATTTCATTTGCTTTGCGGACGTCTGGAAAAAGCTTAAACTAGACTTCGCACTAGGCAAGCGGTGCTTTTGTGACATCTCTGACATCAATCTATTAACTCATTGGGAGGCTCAATTTAACAGGTTGGTTATAATTATGACTTATGAGGTTCACTTCCATTTTCTACCATGAAATTATCAGTCTCATATGTTATGTCTTGAAAACAGCGCACTTTAGCGCTAATTGAGTTTCCTTGCAGCTTGTTGGGAACCGGCTAGATTAAAGAAAAGCTGTAGATTTCTCTAAGCCTGGGGCCGAATTACAGCATCCGTGAGCGAGCCATACGTCACTGAATTTTGTGGATTTTACAAGCAAAGCAATATCAAATTCAGTCACTTGTTACTCGATCACGGATGCGGTAATTCAACCCCGGATGTGTTTGCCTAGCGTAGCGTTGTCTTTCTGTAAATGTAGACGATATGCCTGGCTTTCCTCTTTAATTCAATAGTTTGAGCTCTTCGCTCAAATTCTACCCATTAGCTACTCCCAATCGGTTTCCTCTCGATTCACATTGGAACTACAAAAGAAAAGTCCAAAAACGGACTTCTCAACTTCTCAAACCCGCGTTGGGACATTAATGACCAGGTTCTTTACAAGAAAAATCCTCTTAGGCATACCTACCTCTGCTGGCTGCGCATCAACCAAACGAATTTTCACTCATTTCTGCCGGAAGTTAGCAGCATCATCCGTAATTAACCTAAGGGCTCTTTGGTTACCAGTAATTTGTATGCTGTACAGACCGTGGTATATAATAAATAATCCCAATTGATGTTTTAATCACTAAACACTCTCCGGGGAGCTTCTGCGACACACTGGTTTACTACACTGTAATCTATTTAATTGAACATTCAAAACGATTGACCCATTAGCTGGTGATTGTCAAGCTTGCGATAAAGGGACCTCAATAATTATTGTAGGCTTTGAGTTAACATCAATTTAGACAAAATTAGCATGGAAATAGATTTATTTAAATCAAAACCAGGGTGGATATACCTATACGTACCTACTTGTGAGTTGTAACTAATCGAGACCGAAAGTACACCCCCTTCACAGCCAACTTGTTACTACGCACAGAAGTCATAAATCAATAAACTTGTTTACAAAACGGCAATACTTTGCGTATGCAGTAGGTAGGCGTTAAATGCAATTAACTTGTATGAGAATTGGGTGCAGCATTGACGTCAATTTGTTTATTATTCGATCGTCCAAAGCTAGTCGGTGCTAAAGACGATCTCACCATACTATAGAGCTGGTTTAAAATATGGAACAGAGACCTTGCTTTGAAAGAAAAGTATTGCCAGTCAGTGATTTTTTCACTTGAGCTCGGTTCTCCTGACAACCACCCATTTGAATTAAGGCCAACGATATAAATAGGATCATAAAGGAATCCGTCAAATGATATACAATTAAAGAAACAACGTTTGCCTCCTGCGCCTGCCTCGGTTGTCGTCAATTTAAAACACGCAGTAGCAAAATCTCCACTTCGAATCAAGTCCAATGATGGTTTCATTCAACTGGAGTAGTCTGTTCTCTGTTCAGAAGCAGCGGCGCTAATAATAAATTAAAGCAAGCAGAATATACGGAATAAATTATTGTGTTAAGTACTCATCGGAGTATGTAGCAATGCGCTCTTAAAAACAATTACTTCAATCAAGTGCACATCATCACCACTAACAATACTCGTAGTCGTACTTGTGATCATAAATTTGTTTCCATGGAACGCATAAGCACTTTGCCGTCTTCGTGTATGCATGCATTCGAAAACAGGTTCTTTATTTAGATTTCAGAAAGCAAAAAAACAACAATTATTGTTGTTTGTGGGGTAAGATGTCCGAAGGAGGATCTCACTTTAGGACGAGTTGTAACTACCCCAAACTCTACTTGCTGGGATGCACTTACTTTTCTCATTCACTGCAATGCTTTCCGTAGTCTCATTCCATGCAGCTCCGAATTTTGTGTTTAAATTCTTTCTACGATGTGGTCCAGCTACATCTCGAAGATTCTTGATAGCAGCCGCAGCTGTCGCCGCCTTCCAAGACTTTCCATTCGCATTATAAATGGAATATTCACTTCCGCTGTCTGTGAGCACAGAGCCGGATTGTGAAGATGATGCTGCTGCTGCTGCTCCTGATGGCGGTGGTGATGTTTCTTTGGGTGCTATGGGTGGATGCTGTTGATGGCCATGTCTCACACTATCCAACTCACTATCTACATAACTACTGGACACTTGAGTCCTTGTTTTGTCATCACTATCACGGCCAAAGGTGAAACTGACTTGCAATATAATAATAATAGCGAGGGCACATAATACGTTCACATTCAATTGTAGAACATTTGGGAACAAATTATTTTTCAATTTCATTTTGGAAGGGGGCGAAGAAGAGCGACGGCGACGACGCATTTTTATTTTACTTTATTTTTCACAATACAAACAAGAACAAACAAAAAACACCGTGATGGCAATCGCCGAGCGGAGGCGACTGAATACAAAATTGAATGGACTTTTCTTTGTTTTCTTGTGGAATAGTAAAAGAAAATTAGGTGAGTATTGAGTTTTCTTGTTTTTTACCGGCCCCGGACAAATTGTACACTGAAGCGAGGAGGGAGGCGAACAAAATTATTTATACGGACTTGCAAACAAAGCCATTTGATATTGATTGTAATATTTGACTATTAAAAA
Organism: Cheilosia vernalis; assembly: GCA_949126925.1. Classification (NCBI taxonomy): domain Eukaryota; kingdom Metazoa; phylum Arthropoda; class Insecta; order Diptera; family Syrphidae; genus Cheilosia; species Cheilosia vernalis. Next base: position 16,010,610 of record OX421362.1, read on the forward strand.
CAAATATATTCACTTTATTTATTTGTGGGGGAAAAAGAAAAAAATCACATTTTTTTATATATTGACATAAGAACACAAACAGCGCAACCGAACGGAGAACTACGGAAAAATAACAATTCTCATCTCATCTCTCACAAAGCGAACACTAGTCGGGGATAATTTACAAAAAGATGTGCAGCATCGGATCGGTTCTCAGTTTGGGTTAAGTTTACATAAATGAGCTACAAACGTAAAGTATTTCAGTGTAGTGGTAGGAAAGTGAGTGCATTCAAAGAAGGTAAAGCGCTAGGTGCCTATAAGAATGGGGTTGTGTTTCAAATTTTCTCTTCATATGAAATTTGTTTTTGTGAGATTAAGGACAGAGCATTTTTGTTTTGTCGGCAAACCATTGACGTTGACTCATATTTGTGTAGGTATTTCGGGCTTACATTTTATGATGCTTGTTCTCCTCTTCTTAACTATTTATTATTATTAGGTCTGTTCCTTTACATTTAAATCTTACGAATTTTTACTCAATAAATTTCTTTGTGTAAGAATTTTAAATTCTGCCACGGGACCTAACAATTAACAGCTGATTTGAAATTTGTGGCCCTATTTGGCATTAATGCGTGCATTTGTTTTGATTTTCTTCGTAGTAAAATGATATCAACAGGCGGCAAAATAAAATTGAAAGTTCTCCTCAAGATTATTTACGAAACCGGCAACGAAATTCTTACTAGCTGTAGCAAGGTGCAATCTTCACCATCTTCACTATGTAATTCTTAATGCAGTGTTGCTTTTTCCTCTTCTCAAATGCTTGTATAGTTCAATCAGTGGAATTTTCCTCATACTCGGATTCATCAAAAATAAGTTCGATTATTTCCGAATCACTTTAATAGCTAATTTTGTTAGTAAATTTTCATACAACTTTTTTAAATTTTTTAATTGTAGATTACTACAAGAGCGTTCCCTAACTTTTTCGTGAGTTTCTCTTTCTGTGAGAGAATCTATCCCTGCCACTTCCATTTTGACAGTCTTTTCCATTTTTGCTACAAAAAGTAAAAGGAACAGACCTAGTACTTAATCTTGCGCCTATGTAATGTCGTTTTCGATTTGACAAAAAATCAATTTTTTTTTTGATCGAGATTGCTTTTCATGTTCTATTTGCCACAAAAATCAATCTTTTTTTTGATCTCAGATCACTTTTGAGAAATCTCAATTTTTCCTCAGATTTTACACATACTTTCACTAACACCAATGTTTATGACACACAGCGTCGGTTACGAATTGTTTAACTGAATTATTTATTTAACTCGTATGGGATCGAGTTTTTATATTAAATGATTTCGAAATGCAGTACTATAAATGTGTGAAAATCAATTGAAATGGATTTCGAGTGCAAGTGCAAATATGTTTTTTTTTTTTTGCCGCCAACTCAATACACACACATACCAATATAATTCAGATTTTATGTTCGATTTGCCAGCAGAAATCTGAAATCTCAGATCAAAATCTGAAAAGCCAAATCGAAAACGACATAAGTCTCCTTCCTTTTATGAATCAAAGTATTGAATCTTTTTATTTGGATATTGATTTTTGACAAAAAGTCTAACGCTGTTATTTGCCAAATCCCATATGCTAACGAAAACATAAAAACAGCCTACTGAATAATTTATTTACTTTGCTCCAAGAACAAAAAATCCTTTTAAAATATTTCTTGACATCTCTATCGTCTCCTGAACCAATATTCGTATTCGATTGGGCTTTTTCAGACTTGTTTTCAAATTTCATATTTCGTGTGTGTCTAACCGAACATAAAAACGATAAAAACGTCAGTTGCTCTTCGTTTTTCAGTTGATATTCTTTCGTTCGTTCTTTCGTTTTCTATTCACTGTTTAAATTTTATTTAAAAGATTCGAAATTTGCGCCCCGACTAGACTCTAAATATGAATTTACACATAAATAACTTACGAAAATAGATTCACCCGATGCGATGCCTTTCTTTGCTATAGAAAAATTCACGAAAAGCTAAACAAACTCCGCCAGTTGTGAAATCTGAACCAAATCTGAGAAAAAATCCACATTCGCAAAAGAGGAACTGAAATCTGAAAAAGTTTACGTTTTTTGTACCATACGAACATGAAAAGTGTTCCAGGAGCGAACAAAGTGTTCCTAATCGAATACCACAACCACATTAGTAAAAGGTTACCCGTTACCTAGAAGAATACATTTCTGCTGGTGCTGGTATATAAGTTGTTTTTTATTTGCAACCCCTTTTTAATGTTCCATTGGCAAAAAAAAATGGAATCAAGGAAACTTTCAGACGTTTGCGCAGTGAAAAAAAAACCTCAGGGTATTATATAACTAACCAATGACAGGACACTGAGCTTTTGCACTCACACCGCAAGTATGTACAAATAAATTGTGCTCTTCTTACGGCAATGTATTTTGCTCACAAGTCACAAGGTAAGTATTTGCAAAACAGCCAATATCTACAAGAGGTTTCGATTTGGGCATGGCAAAATGTTATGTTTTTCAATGGGGATGTTCAAGTATCTAGTCTAGTAAGTCTGGCAGCTGCTTGACTTGATGAGCCACCGTAAATTGTAAAGTCGAGACTAAAATGTGTTATTGTTCGGCGCAATGTGTCTCTTTATAAGGGGTTACTCGCCAAATCTAGTCAAGAAATTCGTGAGTGAGAATTAGGAAAATTATAGTTATCGACCCGTCCTTACGTTCAGTTTACATCTGATCCAGATCAAAAGAGACGACTAGACTACTAGATTATTGAATGTGTCGCATAGAAATGGGATCACTACGTGATTTCAAAATTATACGCAACGTCAGATACACCGTTGTTATTATGTGCGTCCGAGACAATAGGCGAGTTTTTTTTAGCTTCGATCTCTGCAAAGCAAAGTAGGACTTTCATCACGCAATTACAAATACGCTCTACTTGACACTTGACAAAATTCACAGTAGTTGTGCTAGCAAACCTACTTTACTTTTGATCATCATCGTGATAGTTAAGACCAGAGACATTAAGGTGTATACCGTATATACAGTTGTTGTCACCACTCACTTTACCTCTTATGATCTTTATTAAATAGTTGTAATAAAAAAAAAGTGAATAAAACATACAGTTATAGACATTTCTTTATTTTTTTTTTACACAATACCTAATACTTATGCGTGCAGATGTACATTCTACACAAAAGGCAACTTTAGTTCTTACATAATTATATAATTGTATTCATGGTCATAATATAGATCAGCGAATCTTTACAAAATAAAACATTAATTAAATTAATTCATCCACTTGCGGCAATTGGGCGCTTCACACATGCACGATATTTTATGAGCATCGTCTTCAATATCAAATTTATAATCATACGAAAGCTAAAATTGCATTTAAAAAAATATATCAAATAATTAACGCTTAATTGCATATTTTGAATAATGTTACCTCTTCTCCTTTGTTGATTCTTCGCTTGGCAAAGATGATAATTCTATATTCTCTATCTACATCGACAATTTCTGTGACACAATTGGGATTACACGAGTGGTTAATGTAGCGGGCTAGGCCACCAGAAAGCGTAGCATCCACAACGCGCTCTTCATCAAGTCTGAACATGTAAATTCCTCTATTCTGCAAGACACATAAAGTAAATCATCAATTGAAATTAGAAATTTATTTAAAAAAAAAAAAATTGGACTGGCGTTGGGCGCCATTTTGACTGGGTTGCTTGATTTGGTTAAAATAAACGGTTGACAAATGTAATCCGAAAATGTGCACCTGTTAAATAAAAAACGAAATTCAAGAACGTCCCAAATACACGGCTAATTTTATGATTCGTGTTCCACTGTTGACTGCATTTCCAGTTGTCGATTTTTACTACCATCTGATTTAAAGCGTGAACCACTTTCCTTTGCAAGGATATTACGCATTTTATCCAATCAGTTCTGTTGTAATTCCAAATCAGACGAGCGTCCACCAGCTCCGAAGTATGGCTCTGTTGTGATGGTGCACACACCTACCTCTCTTCAAATTCGCAACGAGTTCAATGTCCCACTTATTTCAAATGCAATTCATATATTCCCAGGCTTATGTAGAATGCTGTTAAATTGACAATTTAATTCACTTACCCTGAGATCATATTGCTTCTCACGTAATTCCGATACTTCTGTTCGGATGACTTGTCCAATATATTCAATAACCATGGTATGCTTCTCCAGGTCGCGGGCAGCGTATAGACCAAGTCCCTGTATTTTGGATCTATAAAGCAAACAATTTACTGCTACACACGCTCTACGAATTACATATAAATACTGCCTCTTACCTGGCAAGGTAAACATTGTTTCTCCATTCCTGCTTCATTTTCCTATACTGCGAACTTTTAGAGTGCACAAATTGTTTGCTGTAGGGACACGCCACTTCACCAGCTACCAGCGACGACGGCGATAGCGTGAGTTTCAAATTAATAGAACTAGTACGCTGGGTATGCGCCTTTTTCCAATTAATAATGTGCTTCTGTTTGGGTTCGGTTCTCGCAGATCCCGATGGATTCAGGGCCAATGGCAGCTCCAGCAGCGGATTGCGACCATATTTAAATCTGTAGTCCGTCAAGCTTTCAACGCCGGGCAAGCTCTCCAAAATCCTCACAATCGAAGGTTCCGACAGGCCGAATAGATCCTCGCCCGAAAAGTACTCTGTAAAGAGTTGCACCAGTGACTGACCCTTTCTTAGTTGCACGATCTTTTCCAAGACCCGCTGCCAAACAGCCTTCGGCGATATATCCCTCAGCTCCACATCGGTCTCGAATTGTTCTTGTATTTGGATTACAAACTCAGGCCGGCCATTTGTTTCGACTATCGAGCAGATATATCTACAACGCTTGTTCAGTTTTTTCATCGACCAAAAGAATCGCACCTGTAAATTGGAATTTATTAAAACACATACTTTGCATACGATAGATATATATACTGTACAATTTTGTAGCCTATCGGGTAAATGTAGTTGGGCGTATGGAAGGCCTCCAACTGATGGGGTAACAGCTGTCCGACGTTAATAAATGTCAGGTTTCCAATTCGAAGCAGATTACTCAACTCTAAATGGTGCATGACAGCCGCTACTTGGCGATTTTCATCGCGCTCAATGTATACTCTCCGACGGACACGAATCGAGTTCAATTCGTTTTTCTTTTCCATTCTGTGCGCATGCGAGGCACAGTGTATTGTTTTGTTCTTATAAAATACGCACTGTTCTTTGATAGCACACGGCAGATGGTAGATGTGTGTGCATCTCATTTTAAAGCATTTTATGCTGGCACCGTATTGATTGCAAAAGGTACATATTTGATGCAGTCCCTGTTGCATTGTTAGCTCCAAGTTCATCAGGCCGCCATTGATGGTTTCGTAAACACTATTTGACCAGAGCGCACAGTTGAGGTGAACCTGTTGACGAAGTAAATCGGTTAGTTGAGGAAAAGGTAGTGAAAAGAAATTCTACAACTGAATTGAGTTTGGCAACACCAATGCCATATTCCAGTTTCATATTCTACCTTAAACGTGACTTGAAAAACGTAGTGGAAATGAAACTAGTAGTAGGTACTAATAAAAGAACGACTTAAATATCAACGAAAAGCTCGTGTAATGCCAGGGAAACTGTACTTGACACATCATCTTCTATTATTATGCATTACTTGCACAGGAAAGGCATATCAAGAAACATAAAGCGAATTGAAGCTTAGGACGAATGACCTGAACAAGCATCAAGTCAACGCGATCAGTATCTTCAACATGGTACCGAAAACGACAACCTAAGAACGGCCGGCTACATTTGCTTATATTAATATATTTAAGTGGAAACAATTGCAGCTCCTTGCCAATGACAATAACAAACGATCGAATAACTCAACTAATAGCCCAAAATGAATTACAAATTGTACACACCTTCGCAGTAGTTTCTGTTCTCAACTGTTAAGAGTCAGTAAATCAGTTCAATTTCACACATACAACTATCTAGACAAAAACCTTCTTATTCTTATTGTGCCTGTTAAAGTATCAACATACGGAGAACGATTTCATTTTATTGACATTCTCGATGCGTCCAATTTGCATCGAAACTCTTGTAGTCTCCCGAATTTTTTGTGTTGTGTCTTGTCTTGGGTAATTAATTCTTTTCTATGTTTTCGATTCTTCGTTCTATGTTAGAATAAATAATTATTGGTTTGTTTCTAAGGTATCAACTACAGTAGCTTCTAACTAATCAGAACAAGCGATTATTTTATGCGAAACACACTGTTCAATACTTACCCACTTATTAACATCATAGTTCAACAGTCTGGAAGATCCCTCCGTAAAGGTGTCCCCCTTTTGATTGCACAATATACATCGTCTGGTGTCCTTGCTGCTATTTAACGTTATTGCGATTCGCATCTTTAAACAAGTATCATTCACGTCTTCATTCGATGAGCCTTTGTACGATGGCTTCCAAAAACAATTTGGACCGACAACTTTGTAATTCGACGAGTTGTTACAACAGTTGTTGTTCTCATTTGCACTTATCCGATTGACCGTTTTGTTATTTTGATACAAGCGCTCCCTTTTCCGAGAAACGACAAATTTCCGTCCCTTCTTCTTGTATTGTATGCAACAGAATTTGTCACAAAAATGACTGTCGGCCATTATTCGCTTTTTGATATTCGAATTGGAGTCCGCACCCACAATGCCACAAATAATGGTCAAATGACAATTTCGACAGCACTTGTATGTGCCATTGAGAAAGTTTTGAATATTTGTTGTTTCAGTTTTCTGGAGATTTTTTAGTCGCGACATGTACAGTCCCTTTATATTGCGAACGTTGATTTTGTTATCGTTATTGAGTAGCTTGTGGGAGATGGGCGAATAAATATTAAGCAGGTTCTCCAGATCGCGCAAAATTTCGAGTATATTTTCAGCAACAAAGGATGATAGGGTTAAGATTACAGTTGTTTCCATATTGCCATACGAACTGAAAATATTCAAGTAGATAAATTAGGAAAGTAACACACTTTGGGTGGTATTTTAATTTTGAATAAATATAAATTTTGCATCAGCACATGTTTTTTGTTAGTTTGTTGAGCAGTTTAAAATCGTATAAATTGAAATAAAAAAGGCAAAAGCTCTATTTTGGTGCACATTGTCTCGTCCGCTGATCAGTCATGGAAAATCAGAGACTTGCGTCCAGTATGGCAACCACTACATTAAAATTTTTTTATTTATCAAAATAATTGTTTCCTATAGTTTGTGAAGGCGTTACAAATTTAGTTTTAGGAGCTTTAATCGTTAAAACAAAAATATAATAAGAACCAATTACATACATTGAATGGAAAATATATACAAAACAAAAATTAAACAAATTAATAGCAGTATAACATAAGCTTCTTTGACTTTACTACCCAATATCAGCCAGGATTCACTTGCGGATAAAGTTCGACTTCGAAAAGCTGATATCGCAAGACACTGCCAAAGCCTTTGCCGACTGCGTTTTCCGGTGAATCTCAAGAACTCCATTGCCGCCTGATTCAAGTTCAGGAAACCAACAGCAGCATTCACATCACGATTGCTGCTGTTTAATGCCCAAAACACATGTGCAAAAATTCTGTACGCAGCGCAGAGTGCAGTGCTGCAAGTAAAACAGATGTGCAGAAAATTATTTGACACCCATTGCATCGGCTAATATGGGAATATGGCAACTGTCTTTCGCCGACTAAGCAGCTGATGTGTTTACAACCAAAACAAAAACAACCAGCAGTGTCAAAAGCCGATGATGGCAAATACTTGAAATTGCAATTTATTTTCTTTTGTGTTGTGGTATGTTTGAATTTTGCAGCAAAATTAGAAATAGAGACATGTTGCAGTACTGCAGTGAGTGCAGAATTTACGTGTGTCCATAATCATATCAACATGTGTATTCTAATCTGGCTGCGCAGTGAGTTCTGCACATGTGTTTTGGGCATATGATTACAATACCATAACAATTCGAACAAATTGTGTTATACAGTAGTATTTCCCTGCAATCATCCACAAAGGTGCCAACATTAGGTCTGTTCCCTTACCATAATGCATTCGAACACATTAGCCAAATTTAGTCAAACTTCGTTCCCTTACGCAAAAGTTGGGCAGAACAGAGCCAAAAAGAGAGAACAAAACATTTCCCCTCCATAAAAAACCTGCAAATATTAGCCCAAGAAATTTCTCTGGGCTAGTTGGTTATTGCTGACAGATGGATGTCAAATCGTTCAAATGCTTATTTGTAACTGACTTTTCATTTGTTTTCATTTATGGTTTGTGATTGTATAGCATTAAAATAGATGTAAGACGCAAAACGAATTGAACTTTTTAATTTTTGCAATAAGAGCAATTCAAATTTCGGTCTTAAATATAGATTTGTGTCTTGTTCTACTGATATTTAAATATTACCGCCTAGAAAAATTCACATTTTTCAAATTTGTGGTTCAACGCGTTCCTTTTCTTTTTGGTTATATTTCATTTCGGTGAGCGAATTCTCTCGCAATGAAATAAATGTGACATATTGCTGAAATTGAACCAGAAAGTAAAGGAACAGACCTATTAACTACACTAGTCGGCAGAAGTATTTTGACAAAATAAAAATAGTGAATTTTTGCGTTTAACTTTTGAACGGCTTTGTAGAATTCCTTCTAATTTTTTCCTTTTTATATATAACTAATTCAGACTTAAGGCTGGTACGCTGAAGTGTAATTTTCACTCCTCTCCAAAAAGTGCTGTGAAATAGAAAGTGAAATATTTTGTTGGAGATTTTAGTTGGAGAAATTTATGCAGGGTGACTGAGCTCAAAAGTTTTTTTTTTCCTGTGGCAGTTACTAAAATATTCAACTCTCGCACTTTTATTTTACTAGACAAGAAAACAGCTGGAAGAAATAAATTGGAAACTTTACTTTTTGTGAATCATGTGATACAGTAAAATGTATTGACTTATTGAAAGATATGCATCCGTGTTCAACCACAATTACAATAAATTATTGCTATAAAACCAAGTTCTGCAACCAGTATGGACCTACGGGCACCAGTTGTGGGTATGAGTATGACCGCGCCAAACGTATTTCTAAAAAATTAAGGTCTTTCAAAAATATTAGAAAGAAACAAAGTCATAGTCAATGCACTTTGGTGCATGCACAACGCTGATCTACATACGGATCTAGATATTGTAGCAGTGGAGAAAGAAGTCGAACAAGTTGCTTAAATGCGGAGAGCTTCTCAACCACGTAGCTTAGAAATAACCGAATTATTAAAGGCAGTGTAATCAGGAGATTAAGGCGGGTAAAACATGTTGATCTATAAAAATTAGCTAAGTCAATATATTTTCTAACAAAAAAGTTCCGAAATTCTACAAACGAGGGATCTTTCGATTAGTAGAATGGCTAGGCACATTCACATTCGGTTGGCAAAAGTCATCGCTCACGGGAGGTGTTTTTGATTGGCTGAAAGGCCTTCCCTATTGTCGAAGCATCTCTCGCGTACCTACTAGTTCTCGAATGACTTTCGATGATTTTCCCTTCCAGCGAGCCCCCAAAAACACAAAAAAGAATGGTTCGTATTTCGTTCATGACAATTTTAATAGTTTTCAATTTGGCAAATAATGCCTGATTTGTAAAATAGACAGGACAGTCGTCAAATTTAAATAATTAACAGTGCATGGAAATTACACATATTTTCAAAGATCATCTGCTGCTATTGCTTGAACAAAACTGGGTAGAAAAATATTCTTGAGGCACCCTGCATATGGAAAAGGTCATCCATGCCACCAAATATTTGTACACCTAACATTCTCGCACTATATTCAATAAAAAAACGACTTTGCAAGTGCGAAAAACTTATTATTCTCAAGGAAACATCTGAAATTCCAATAAATTTCTAAACCACATCCTACAAATTATTTTTCACGCTGAAATGTCAAAAAATTAATGCGACGGACAATAAAAACCAAGTGAAATAGCTGCGGATAGATTTTAGTATCGCCACCTACGACTCAGTTTTGGAAGCGATACTTTCCACTCGAACTGCGTACCGCCTAGTGAAATTTCCATTTGGAAAATTCATTTTGACATTTCGCAGTGAAAAATTTGTATGAAAAATTGGATTTCACTTGAACTGCGTACCAGCCTTAAGGCTGGTACGCTGATCGAGTGAAGTGAAATTTTCACTCCTCTCCAAAAAGTGCTGTGAAATAGAGAGTGAAATATTTTGTTGGAGATTTTAGTTGGAGAAATTTATGCAGGGTGACTGAGCTCAAAAAAAAAATCTTTTGTGGCAGTTCAAGAAAACAGCTGGAAGAAATAAATTGGAAACTTCACTTTTTGTGAATTATGTGATACCTACAGTAAAATGTATTGACCTATTGGAAGACTTTCATCCGTGATCGACCACAATAACAATAAGTTATTGCCATAAAACCAAATTCTGCAACCAGTATGGACCTACGGCCACCAGTTGTGGGTATGACCGCTCCAAACGTATTTCTAAAAAATTAAGGTCTTTCAAAAATATTACAAACGAACAAAGTCATATTCAATGCACAACGCTGATCTAGATATTGAATGAGTATACCTAGAAAGAAGTCGAACAAGTTCCTTAAATGCACAACGCTTCTCAACCACGTTAGCTTAGAAACAACCGAATTTATAAATACAGGCAGCCTTAATCAGGCGGATAAAACATGTTGATCTATAAAAATTAGCTAAGTCAATATATTTTCTAACAAAAAAGTTCAGAAATTCTACAAACGAAATTCTACAAACGGCTAGGCACATTCACATTCGGTTGGCAAAAGTCATTGCTCTCGGGAGGTGTTTTTGATTGGCTGAAAGGCCTTCCCTATTGTCGAAGCATCTCTCTACTAGTTCTCGAATGACTTTCGATGATTTTCCCTTCCAGCGAACCTCCAAAAACACAAAAAAAAAAAAAAAAAATGGTTCGTATTTTGTTTATGATAATTTTAATAGTTTTCAATTTGGAAAATAATGCCTGATTTGTAAAATAGACAGGACAGTCGTCAAATTTAAATAATTAACAGTGCATGGAAATTACACATATTTTCAAAGATCATCTGCTGGTATTGCTTGAACAAAACTGGGTAGAAAAATATTCTTGAGGCACCCTGCTTATGGAAAAGGTCATCCATGCCACCAAATATTTGTACACCTAACATTATTGCACTATATTCAATGAAAAAACAATTTTATACGTGCGAAACACTTATTATTCTCTTAAAGAAACATCTGAAATTCCAATAAATTTCTAAACCGCATCCTACAAATCATTTTTCACGCTGAATTGTCAAAAAATTAATGCGACGGACAATAAAAACCAAGTGAAAGAGCTGCGGAGAGATTTTAGTATCGCCACCTACGACTCAGTTCTGGAAGCGATATTTTCCACTCGAACTGCGTACCGCCTAGTGAAATTTTCATTTGGAAAATTCATTTTGACATTTCGCAGTGAAAAATTTGTATGAAAAATTGGATTTCACTTGAACTGCGTACCAGCCTTTAAAAATAAAAAAACCAAGATTTTTTCATAGCAACGTAAAAAGATATAAATTAATTTGTAATTTCATGTGTTGGCATAAGTATTTTGACAAGAATATAAAACTAAGAAAACATTGTTTAAACTTAACAAAAGTAAAGAAATGAAGACTAAGTTAGAAAAAAGGGCTTCAATAACTTTTTGAAGGCGCCTTGGTGCCGAATCCATTAAATTTTGGAGAATCTCTGGAGATATCTCTTCCCAAAGAGAAGTGATCTCAGAAATTGTCTCCTCCATTGTTGTATTTAACGAAACTGTTCTTTTGCGTTTCAAAAGAGACCAGACGTTTTCTATAATATTTAAAGCCGGACTTTGAGGTGGCCAGTCAAAGTGTTAACCCAAACATCTTTCAAAAATGTAGAAATCTTTCGCGCTTTGTGGCACGGGGCGTTATCCTGTTGCAGGATAAATGATTCCCCAATAAGCCTATCTCCAGAACTAAAGGCATTATCATTTAGGTGCCGGTGATAGGAACCTGTCCATTATACGCATCCCCTTTAAAACTTATTGGAGACACAAATATAGCGAACTCTATAAATACGCTCGAACATCGCAGAAATGTAACATGTCTCTCATTGTTTTATCGCTATTTCTACAAACAGTGCTCAAGTGAAATCGCCAGCTGCATTCCACCCCTTCAACAATTCAACCGCAATACTCGCCAAGCCAGGAATGCCCATCAGTTTACCCTTCAGCCTATTTTCGGTCGTACTATGAAATATAGAGATTCCTTCATAAGCCGTACCACGCGAATGTGGAACGCCTTGCCCGGCTCTGTCTTTCCCCCTCGGTTCAATTTGCAGACATTTAAAACCAATGTGCATCGGAATCTCCTATCTTCTCTATCCCAATTTCCCTAACGCCCGCGCTGTGTACTTCAAACTACACCATATTTTTTTTATTATATAAAAAAAAAAAAAACATGACAGAGCCTCCGCCATACCTCACTTTTTGACAAACAGGTCGTATCTTTTGCCCAACTACCTTTGCCAATCTTACAAAAAATTGTTTTATAAAGAGTTATACTCAAAGGATCTTTCATCTGTATATAAAACGCTTCTCCAAAACTCCTTTGGCTTGTGCAGATGTTCCTGTGCGAAGGCCAGTCTTTTAAGCTTGTTTGCCTTCGATATATATGGCTCTTCTTAGCTTTAATTGTCTTAAAATCTCCTTTCTTCAAACGTCGTCGGACAGTGCGCTCACTGATTTGGTTCTTGGCCGTCAAATTCCATTGACCTGCAGCAGATTGAGGCCTCAGAAAAATGTTTTTCTTAAATTCCCGTAGAAGGACTCGGTCTTGAGCGGGCGTTGTTTTGCGCTTAGCTCCTGATCTCGTTAAGTTACTTATGTCGTCATGTTTTTTTTTTAATTATTAATTTGATAGTGCACAGTTTAACGCGACACATTAAACTCTTTTGCAGTGTCTTTTACTGTCGTTCCAGCGTTAAACTTTGCTACAATCGAAGATCTGGTAATGAAACTCAACTCTGCCTTTTTACCTATGGTTTATAACACATTTTAATCAATATGTGTTTTTTTATCAGCGTTTATGATCAATTAAAGTTAAATACAAAAGTTATTTGGCTTTAACGTGCTCAAAAGTGCGAACATATTTACTCAAAGGTTCCGTCAAAATACTTATGCCGCACAAAAATTTGCTGTCTCCATGAATTCTTATCAGCAGAAAGAGAATGGAAAAGGTAAACGGTACAAAATTTGGCAAGCATAGAGCTAAAAATAGATTCTTTCTTTAGCGCATCATTTTCGCCCAGTTATTTAACGGTACTAAGCTAAGCTTCATTCAATAGCCAGAAAATGGTTTCGTCAAAATACTTATGCCGACTAGTGTATAAACCTCACCTAAAGTTCAGAAATAAATATTCTTCCGAGCGAGATTTTTCTCCAGATCCGTATTCGTACCTAGTGGAAATCTCAAAAGTGTTGAAACAGTTATTTTCGGGCCGAAGATTCTGCTTTATTTTGTCTCGCTGAGAAAAATATTGAGCACGGAAGTTCCTGTCGCCTTCACAACTCATCCAGCGTCTTTTAGCCAGAAGTACAGTAAATTACTCTTAAATAAATTTACATCCAACCAAGTAGCTATTACCGTCGAGAGCGAGACATCGACTAAGGCAAGGCTCAGAGCCCTCAAACACCATTAGAGTTATTCAAAATCCTTTTAATTTTGACTAGTATGCCCACGAACCTTACATCGCTCATAGAGCTGTGGAAAGCATTTGGAAATGCTCGCTCCAAGCGTTTTATTTTAAGCGCACGTTGAAGGCTTAAACGTTGGCCTAAAAGTTCCGTCCATCCCTGAGACTAAAATGTTGACTTCCGCTAATGTACTTCAAATTATGTCGGTAGTAGATTATTATAAATTTCTAAAAGAACTACTACGCTAAATTTAACTTCTTGTCTATTATTCAACCAGTCAGGTTTCTCATAAAAAAAATATGCTTCGCTCGTTAACCTCCATAAATGTCATTTATTTTTATTACCTAGTTATTGAGAAGGATTTTCCAAATCTGCCCGAATTGATGCATATAAAATTCTTGTGCAGTACTGATAAACAAAGTCAATTTAAATGCGCTTACATTTGCACGTTCTGTTGCCTACGGTAAAGGATACTTGAACCTGTGTCAATTGGACAGAGACAGAAGAACAATTCTAGTACACCGATGATGGTTCACAGTTTGAGAGCAATAGCATGAATGAAGTAAACTCTCCAACATTTGCAATTCGATTTGAACGCATTTCGGACACGTTCGGCTCGTTCAACTTAATCATCGGTAATGATTTCACTTAATCAGTTTTGTTCGTATCTGTTAAAGAAGCCGGGTCGTGTTTTTTTGGGCTTAAAATTCAACAAGCCACTCTCTCGTAATGCCGATATTATCTTCAGTTGAAAAGTACGTGTTGCAACAGTTTGACGTCCGTTTTTCATTCAATTCAGCTACAAAGCTTTCAATGCTTTGCTGAATAAAAGTTTAAACGTCAAACTTTCTCCATTCCATTGCATCTAAGCGGTTATTATTTCTACGAAGGAATTCTAGTGTGTTCTCGTTACATTTTCAAAATTTTTCTTTTTCGGCCGTCAAAGTCAATGGGCCTTACTAGTAATCATTTTTAACCTTCACCTTGAAATACTCTTTGGGTTACAATATTTACATTTACATCTATGGATGGATAATTTCGCCATTTTGAGAACGAAAAATAATTGCCTGGATATGAACACTAAAAATGATTATTAGTACAGCGCTTGAATACCTATTTTAGGTAGTAAAAACAAAATGGAAGCGGAGATGTGTAACATTTGCGCCCAATGAAGAGGCAGAGCTTTGCTCCTCCTTTGCTTCTGCATTTTGAGAGATATTCGAATCAGACCACCATTGACAGGTCTCTTTTCTGTGCATACTCTAGAGTCTACAGTTTCTGAAGCAGTACTAAAAAAGAAAACAGTAGTTCCCTTTTTTATGCTTGCATACTTTATTTTTCATGAAAACTACAAAGATGATAGGCGAATTAAAAAACACAAAAACAATCACATACATCAATACATTATAAATTAGGTTGCGACAACCAGACGTTTTTGGAAAACTTGTGCAGAGGTTATGGTACAAACACCATCCTTGTAAAAAATGCGAATTCATGTCAAAACTCCATTCCATAAGTAGGCGGATCATTGTTTTATTTTATTTTTGATGATTCGCAGTTTTGCGTTGTTTTAAATTCGCTGGGATCGTTTCCAACTAGACTTTAAATTCGACTTGCTCTTTATTTGGGCACGAAGAGTGGCCCCAATAATGGAAACACATTTTTAGTACTACCTATTTGAGGTTAAATTTTTTCGATATAACTATAAAATCATTTTCATACTGGTCCAACTTTTTCTGTTGCATTTTACGAATGGCTATAACTTGGGGCTATGAATTCGACTACGGCATTAGGCTAGTTTTTTAATTTTGTACTAATTTGCTCCTACACCAGTGTCAAACTCGACGACTTGTAGCAACTGTGTAAGTTGGGCATTCCTTGACAATTTCTCCTGATGATTACTAAAACTAAAGTGCGCTTTCCTTTTTTCACATATCAACTCATACATACATCAAAAATTTGTACTCTCTACTCATCCATTTAAATTGAATGCGCTCTAAGAGCCGCGTCCAGTTGCAACCTGGGTCAGGGTCTACTGAATACCTGGCGACCTTCCGAGTAATTAGCTGTAGGATGTACAGATGGGGCTACTTCCCCTAAAATGTGAGCAAAGTTCTAAATTAGTTGTGAAGTGTGCTCTCATCGTAATAAATAAAGATTCCCTTTCTCCTTGATTTCGTTTTGAATCCTTACTCTTAAATTCGTTCACAAAATGCAGAAAATTCAAGCAGGTAACGGCCTCGTCACACCACTGGCTCTAACCTAACCTAATAAACTTATTGTTGCAGCTTGAATCAAGCTAAAAGAGTCAGATTGATAAATAGGTTGAACCAAGTCTGTAGCTGAACTGGCAATTAGGTCTTCTACTTCACTGACAGACGTTGCCAGTGCAACGAGCGTTAAAATCACTTTATTATCTATCAACAACGATCTCAGTGAGCAGCTGTTGGCTCCGACTGCTGCTTTGGTATGGACAACTTTTATATACATAAACTAGATGCCCAGTTAGGCGGTGCTTTATTTGGCATACATAAACCACTCTTGACAGATACAAAGTACCATTGCAAGTGCGATTACGATTTACAATACATTTCAATCGTAAATATGTGCGAACTTATACAAACTAATGAGGAGGACTCACCATTTATTCCGAGTCGCGTGACCCGGCTTCTTCTTCTTGATGACGCCAAAATGACTCGGGTTGATCATGGGTATTACCGGCGACATCCGATCGACATTCAAATTGAAATGCTTCTGGAACTTAATGCCCGGATAGTTCATGTTGTGATGCGATGAACCTGTGGTCCCATTGCATGGCGAACTAGATGTCAGCGAGATATTCTCGGATGACTGCAAATGCTGATGCTTTAGCGTGTTGATGAGTTGATAGAGTCTATCACAGGTCTGATGGTTCATTGTGGAAAATTCCTCGTCGTAGAATTTGTTTTGAAAAGAAGGTACACTAGTCTCTTTGTTGTTTGTACACGGTCCGTAGGGTTTTGTCGAATAAAAGTCGACAAAGTTCTTCAAATTTGTCCGACCAAAGTCCTCTTTGAAGACATTGTGGTATGTGTAGTCGATGTGATTCTTTATTTTGTCATTGTAGCCATAGATGGAGCATATGCCGAGAAACGTACTCAAGAAGGGTTCCAGAACTTCGAGGACGAACATTTGTTTCATTTGGACCACCTTGGTCTCGATGAACTCGTCAAAGTCCTCGCTTGCCTTGGAGAGCTTGCGCGACTTTTTCTTCTGGTGATTTTGTGGCTCCTTGTTGAAGAGCATCTGGCGTTTGTGTTTCTGGTAGTCGCGCTTGAATTTCTTTCGAATCTCGATGTTTTGCTCAATGTCGGCTTTTGTCGTTTTGGCGTTGGACGTCGATGCGGCGGTGGCGGTGGCGGCGGCGGCATCGTGTCCAAGGTGATCGTACTCATTGTTGGTGGGCAGTTTTAGGTCGGAAAGCACATCGGGTGAGTGGGCTTTCTTCTGGACTTGGTTTTGATTGGAGATTAACTCGATTGTTGGAGTTTGGTGTTGATTGGTTTTGGTTTCCTCCTTTTGCTTGAAAAACTTGAACAAATTGATGGAGTTGTAGTTGGAGTTTGTTGGAGTCGTTTGGAACGAGATCTGTTTGGCGCTGTCGGAAGTTTCGGCTGCTTGAGTTGTGTTGGTGTGCGCATTTTGCGTTCTGTTGTCAACTTCCGAAGAACTGGGGATTACTTTCGGTTTCGCCGAGAACGTCGAGACAAACGAAGTCTCACGTGATATCATTTCGGGACGGCTCTTTGCTGGCTCACGGTCCATTGGGTGCTTTTTGAGCTTGTCATTCGCAACCTTAGGCGGCATCTTATTGAGTTCGGTCTTCATGTCGTTTACTGAAGAAACAGGCGGAATGCCTGGACGTGCCAATTGGGCTTCTAGAGAGCTAACGACTCCTAAGCTGGGCGCACGCACCGTAGCTAGTTTGCGCGGAGCCAACGATTGATTGCATGCTTGGTTTGAGCGTTGGTTGATCGAGGACTGCAGCAGGTGCTTCAGCAGCACATTCTGAGTTTCGTCGGATTTCAGAGTGTTTGATTTCTGAAGGTTCTCCATGTTTGTGACCAACAAAGCTTCGCTGGTAGAGTTTTGAGCCATAATTGGACCTATTTTCGACATCTGCCTCTTTGGCTGACCGAGTGCTATTTCATTTCTCTTCCCCTTGTTGTCGTCGGTTGTCTTTGTCACTTTCAATTGAAACCGATTGCAATTCTGAACAGCAAGAGCGATCTGTTTCCGCAGAAGGAAATTGTCCTCCAACATTTTGCCAATCGCTGTGGTATCAGCATTTTGGTGATTGTCTTTGGATAGGTTATTGGTCTCGCCACTGGGATTGGAAGCTCTTATAATATCGCCGACGCTTGTGCCGCTGCTCACATCTGTTTTCGTCAGCATTATCGGTTTCCTCGGTTTAGATACGGACGCCGAGACTTTTGGGAGAGAGTTGTCACCGCTGGACGTCACAGTTATCGAAGTGGGTAGTGCATCGGTGACAATGCTTTCGAACGACTTGGGCGGTGCATTGGATTCGCTTTCGGCGACGCAAAACTGTGTCATGTACGAGGGACTACTCTTTGGTACCAACTCTTGGAAAGCCACAGTTTTGCCATTTGTTTCTTTAGGCTGTACTAAGGGCTGGTTATTTATACTAGTCACTGGGGGGTTGTTCTCGATTGCTTTCAACTCATACTCACTTGTGGGTTGGCCCTGAGATTGTGGGCTGTTTTCGAGGAAAACCATTTCGTCTTCGAATATTTGTTTGGGCAAAGAAGACACTGTCATTGGCGACGTCTGGACCATATTGGACTTAATGTAATTGCCCGACGATTTGAAACCAATATTCGGTAGCTGAATCTTATTGCCGACTAGTGTGGCTTGGACAATTTTCGCGGTTGGTTTGCGATTCATTTGAACTGGCGAGAGTTGTACTATCGTAGGCGCTTTGATCTTCTTTCCGCGTATATTTATTACTTTGCGAACTATATTTGAAACTGATTTACCTTCATTGTTGATGATACCCCGGAAATTCACAGGCTTTAATAGTGGAACCGATATCGTAGTGTTGCCAATGGAAACCTTTGCTGTCTGGTCAACTGGTGGTATCTTCTTCTTCTCATTGAGAGCGGTCATCTCCACCGAAGGGGCATTGCCCAAACTCAGACTGTTTTTGGCGGGTGGCGGTGGATTTGATTTGGTATCAGATGTAGATTCCATAGACTTTTGAATGATTATCGAGTCTTTTGTGTTGCTACCATCTGTTAGAAATAAATCATTTTCACTCTGAATGCAAATCGAATTACCATCGGCAACCCCATGGTTGTTTGTGCTCTCCAAAGTCGAATTCGTATCGAAATCTAACAAAATGTCATTTTCTCGCTGCAAAAGTTTATAATTACTCAACGATTCCAAGGATTCGGTATCAAGTTTCGTATTCAATACAGAATCTGAGAGTATTTCGGAATTGTCTTGAAAGTGCATACTGCCAGAGCACACATTATTGCTAGAACTACCGCTTGTAGTGCCATCGGTTGGACAATGTACAAGATCTTCGCTTTCGTCGGCCTGCAGTATTTTTTGGAAAACTTCTTTAAACTCCACCACAGCATCAGAGTCGGATTTGCTAAATGTTTTTATATTTGAATTCATTATCGGAGATTTATCGACAATATTTACATCACTAAATTCACTACACTCCACTGAAGATACACTTCTTATAAGTGAATCACTTTTAATATCTACTTCTTTTGAGTGTCCATATTGTGCTGGCATTGTGTTTGAATTAATTTTTTCTGGTTCATTATTAACTGCGATATCGAGTTTGGGTTTTTTTGCACAAATATAATCCGAATTTTTACGAACCCTTTTCTGCATCTTTGAAAAAAATAATAAAAAAAAAATTACTTCATACCACACACAAAAATAAACATAGAAGGAGCACACGACGCAAAGCTAGTCAAATTCGTGACATTTTAGAAAATTCTGCCGTGACCTCGAGAATCGATTCATTTTAGTGGGAAAATGGTCATTGCTCTTATGCATTGTTCACACTTTGTTGAATGGGCGAATGGTGGATAGTGGTGGAAATGGTGGATAATATTGTATGGAAAAACAGCTACCTACAAAGAAGGTTGTAAGTTGTAACTTGTGAGTTTGGTTTATCTTCATTATGCCTATGATTCTGGTTTTATTTTTACTCAAGTCACAAATTTTTCAATTCTGGAGTTAAGTTGAATTTTTTTGTTTACTGTTGGCTAAACTGACCAACCATTCGCACTACGAAAGATTCTGAATAAAAATAGAAGAGCTGCTTTACTCTTCGAAAAAAAGGAATTACTTACAAAATGGCGAAGCATGGGCTTTTAATATAATATTTCAGACACAAATTTGTAGCTACTTCGATTAGTTAATGGCAGATGTCATAAACGATTAAACAAATTATTTGAATTAAAATAGTGAAAATTTATGGCATTGACTTTAGGCGTATTTTTTTGAGCTTCGATCTAAGCAAAGCAAAGCAATTACAACAACTATTGCGAGTCTCGAAGTGTCAAGTGTAGCGTAGTTGTTGTAATTGCGTGCTGAAAATCATACTTTGCTGAGATCGAAACTAAAAAGCAGGCCGGTTTCAACACGGTGTCTCCACGTGCAATTTTTCATTTCATGCAATGAGCTGAGCAATACATTTCATGAAATTGGTTTCTTCGTGAAATTTGTGGTCTCCACTTGCAATTTCCATTGTATCAAATATTACATGAAGTAAAAAATTGCACGTGGAGACAGGTGCCTTGATTTTGTGCGGTTTTTGAGGCGATGTCGCTATGGAACGTTCCGAATCCGATTTGAGTGTGTGAGTGAAGCGTAGTATGCAGATGATCCGAAACGAAATTTTCCGGTGGTCTCCAAATGGACAACGAAACGTCTGCGAAATGGCAGCGGAAAATAATTTGTGGAGGGTTCCATCAGCTGCTACACAAGTAGCAGTGTTACCATCACTGTCAATTTATCTTCGATTTGGATACTCGAACTTTTCGCTGGCTCCTTAAAACTTTCATCTGGTAATTGTCCTAATTTAGAATATTTACTTTAAAGTTTCGTGATTTTTTGGCGAAAAAAAAAATACATAGTTACCTACTTCAATAACAAACGTATTCTTTTCGCATGACGAAACCGTAAACATTTTCTTTTGCCTTTTTTGACCACTTAAACTTGAGGGCTGAACTCATTCTTGGTCTTCAAATGTTGCTTATGAATTATAAAGTAAGTTTATCAAGAAAATATCGTCAAATTACCTTTCAATTTTCTAGAAAAAGATTTTAGAAATTTTGCTGTATGAACAATTTTTTCCGATCAACTTCTTAGTTAATTCCACAAAAAAACATAAACAAATCATTCCACTGAAATATTTAATTTCTTTACTGTTTCATCTTTCTGAATTTGTGCTCTGACCGCCTATTTTTCATTTATCGTCGTCCTTAAACAATTTAATAAGTCTGCCAATGAGTTTAGGTATTTTTGGCGCCAAAATTTTCCAACTTGCCTCCATACCTCTTATAAATCTGGCAACACTGGAGTACAAATGTCAAATTTTCGCAAGCAAATAATGTCCCGGACAATAAACGTGTGCGAAAAGAGAGTGGTGAATTGTACCAAGCAATCTACTACAACTAACCACTTTTCCGCTATCATTTCGCAGCATCTGCGTACCAGCTGCGTACTGCAAAACGAAAAGGAGAGCGAAATTTTTCGTTCATGATTTCGTTGTGTCACTTTTGTATGGGATTTTCCGTTTCGTGTCATCTGCGTACTGAGCTTGAGCCGCGCGCTGTGACCAACGTGACCGTAGTGCAATAATTTGGCACTTTTTCGAGGACCCTCATACTATTTGTTGCTACTTTTTCCCTTTTTTTTAGTTTGAAAATTCACTTTGGAAATTGTAGAAACGCTGTGATTTCCAAATTAATTTCCATAAAATATAACGCTGCTGTCCCTCAGAACACGATTATAGTGTTAGGAGAGCCAACAATTTTAAAATATTGTGCGAAAATTCTTAAATTGCAGAGTAGCTTTAGAAATGACACTTTTTTCTTTCACCGCTCTTGTTTTTTTGTTACTTTTCAGAATTTCGCAACTATTTCCCGGACTGTTAGAGAAAGGTTATACATTTTGGTTTTAGTTTCACAATACAATAGACTATAAAAAGATCACTCTCTCACAACGTTTCTTTTATAAATAAAGCCAAAACAACCAAATAACATTAGAATTAGATGTCTTTAAGGTTGTTCTGCGGGTAAGCTAGACAGTACTTTAGATGCAATTAGTTTTCAAATGACAAATTTTAAAATGAAAATCTTTTAGCTTTGATTTTTATTTATAAATATATAAAAAATTAATTGAATTTTGTTTATAAATTATATCAACTCATTTTTATATCTACTTTTAAGATATCTTTCGATTTAGTTTTGTGTGCCCTTTTCTGACGCTGTTACATAAATTCAGTATTTTCTCCCAATATTTAACAAGTATAAGCCGGCTTTACACTATTTACGCGTTATTTTTTTAAACATATTCGGCCTTACCAATAATCAACTTTAGTCTGGCACTTTACGAAAAGACTCCACACTTTCCAAAATCCCTTTACCAATAAACAAATATAGTTACCAGACTATCGCTAACTGTAGGGTTAAATGTTAGTGTTGAGAAAGCCATGTTTATCTCGGACGTTAGCTAAATAAATCCTCCCTTATGTCATTTTGAAGACAAGTGTTGCCCAACCATCCAAAATCACGGTAGTAAATTTCGTAATAGGAGAGAATTTAATACGATGTTGTTCAGCCTGAGCATTTACAATTATTAATTAATTTTAGTAAATTGTGAATGTTTTCTAATTTTATTCATTGTAATACAACAATGCAAATGGTTTTTAAATCTTACAAACAAAAATTTGTACAAATGTATGCAAAATATGGGAAAATATTGCATTTTTGTTTTATTTCTAAACACGTGAAGCATATATTTCTGTGTTTTTTTTTTATCTTGTTTTACCGCTAGTTCTTGCTTTTTGATTGGTTTTCCTTTTTAAATAGTTGCTTAATAAAAAACTGGGATATTTCCAATACTTTCTTGTCAGTCGTCGCAAACAGAATAAAATATATTCTTACTTAAGTTTGGACGGTTCATACTTTTTGCAACAATTCTCAGTACCTTAGGTGACTCAGGTAGATATTTTGTTGTAACCATACCAAACCCTTTTCAAACTCTTTGCAAAAGGTGTTTGTTTACCGAGAATGAGGATCTCTAATGAGACAATGGTTGGTGTGAAAAGGGTTCACTTCGCAGAAAATATAGTTATATAAAAATAGAATTATAAGCACTCAGCAAAATACATGCAAAATAACAAGTTTATTAACTTCTGGAGGGGTAACAGGTAGTACGAGAATATGTGTGCATAAGAATGTGCGTTTTAAATTTTTCAGTTCGAATTTCAACTTTTGTCGGTTTCTAAGTTTCCCGAATTAAGTAATATATAGGCCATACAATTTTTTATAGGTTAAATTGTATTTATTTTCAAACCCGGAAGCGATAAGTTCTTAACACGCGTCCTACGTGCGATTGTTATTCATTCTGAAATGAATGAGCCAGATATTATTTCTATTTTCAAAAATATTCTAACTAACGATGCAATTGTTATGTTTAGACCACTAATAAGTTTTGATTTGCATCGTCAGCCTACGAATAAATGAAACCATTCAAATAAAATGTGCTTTGTTTATTGAATAATTTGAAAGGGATTTTATTACGACACAAATGCACTCATAAAGAAATCGCGAGGTAGTATTAGAAAACAATGGAAAGCGTACCATAAAAGTACTGAAAATTGTGTCCGATCGAACGATAGGGCATTACTGATTTGCATATGATATTTGACAGATCAGCGGATATTTTGTGCATTTCCTATTTTGTGTTTTGTTTTTTGCTTATAATAAGTCTCAAAGAGCATTGGAAAGATATGTGTTGGGCAAATTTAATTGCAATTTATGTATTCCTTCTTTTAGAATAAAATCCTCCTTGTGAAAGAGACCATTGATTTTATTTTTCACGAAAACAAATTATGAAATTTGAATTCTGCAATGACAACAAATGTAATAGATTATAAGAAAGTTGTAGGACTAGTAAATGTGGAGGTCTAATTGTTTATTGGTACCATTTCACAAAAGCTGTACATTTTTACTAAAGCTGACATCTAACTAGTTGTCGACATTAGTGATTGATTATTAGTAAGGCCGATTCATTTTGAAATCACAGTTTTTGAAAACTTTTTTAAGTACTATTCACATGAGCGCGAATTGCGAACAAATGAATTTAATTGTATTTATGAATTGAAAATTCAAAGCCTTATATTAAATTAATCTTAAGTCTAATCTAAAAAAAATCGGACTCTCAATCGATTTAAATAGCTCAATTTACAATTATTACAGCAATTGAAAATTCTTGCAGCGAATTGTCACACTTTATTCACAATCCACATAAAACATTCGCGGATCCACAAACCCACGAATGAAAAAATTCTATCGCATTTAACATTAAACAATGATTGACGTGATTGAAGTGTAAAAAAATTCGCTTGTTCGTAGTTCGTTCGCCTTGGCTCTCATGCGAATAGTCCTAAATTGTGAATTTTCCAAATTATAAAAAGGAACAAAGGATCAACAAATTGTATTAGTGTCTTCGAAAAAGGTACCAAATTTTCGCACAACGGTCACGCTGTTGTCATTTCTTCTCATCCGACATCCTTCTCGCTACCTAAAAAGGTCGCGTGTGGGAAAGCTCGCCTGGAATTTGCAGGAACAAAGCGATATAAGAACAGGCAAAATTGGAAGTTGTCAGTTCGCGACATCACTCACACATTTATAGAATCCGCCTATACGTGAACCCTTTCCGACACCGCCATTGCGGCAAAAACCGCACAAAATCAAGGCAAGGGTTTGCCTTAATTTTCGAGTATCGAATTTCAAGAGGAACACAAATTAATGAATCTATATTCGATGGTGAGTTTCAAATTAATGGTGAATTTTTATATAAACTGGAAATCGGTAGTATTTTGTTTGTTGGAAATTCGAGCGTCAAATCATATTCATATATTCCATAGAGAATTTAATTTGTTTTCTCAGACCAAGTGGTCTGTGTTTTGTTTTGTTTTTAAACGTGCTGTGAAGAATGGATCCAGGTGTAATTCACAAATTAGAAGAGGCTGTTGTAAACCGTATTGCAGCAGGAGAGATTATTCAGAGACCGTCAAATGCAATTAAAGAGCTTATAGAAAATAGGTACGTTTATTCGATATCAACCAGGATTTCTTTCCAACAACTCATATTTCAGTCTTGATGCCAAATCAACATCCATACAAGTAACCGTAAAGTCTGGCGGTCTAAAGTTGCTCCAGATTCTCGATAACGGTACGGGCATTCGCAAAGATGACATGGGAATTGTATGCAATCGATTTACCACCTCCAAACTGGTTAACTTTGAGGACTTATCCAACATGGCAACGTTTGGTTTTCGTGGCGAGGCATTAGCCAGTATCAGTCATGTAGCTCATCTCACAATTCAGACTAAAACTAGGCAGGAGCAAAGCGCTTATAAGTTTGTTTTTTATTTTTTATAAATATTCCGATAGAAATCCTTATGCATTGACTTTCCAGAGCTTCATATGAGGATGGAGAGCTTGTGGGTAATCTAACTCCATGCGCTGGAACCCAGGGAACCATCATCACCATTGAAGATTTGTTTTATAACATGCCGCAAAGAAAACAAGCCCTGAAATCCCCCACTGATGAGTTTCAAAAAATTGTTGACGTCATCATGAAGTACGCGGTGCACAACGCTAAAGTTGGATTCACCCTAAAAAAACAGGGCCAGAGTCCTTTTATACGCACAATGTCCAACAGCACACAAATCGATAACATCAAAAACCTATATGGAATGCAAATTTCAAAAGAGTTAATGGACGTCGAACTTAAGGACGATCTGCATAGGTTCGATATGAAAGCCCTGATTACAAAAGTCTCATTTTCAGCCAAAAAGATCACACTCCTACTGTTCATAAATAATCGCTTAGTTGAATCGGGAACTCTGAAGAACGCCATCGACGCAGCTTACAGTACACTGCTGCCGAAAGGCGCTCACCCTTTCGTATATTTAAGTCTTAATCTCGATCCAACGACCGTTGATGTTAATGTTCATCCCACAAAGCATGAGGTGCACTTTCTAAACGAGCACGATATTATCGAAAAGATAAAAGCAGCCATAGAAGCAAAGCTCTTAAGTAGCAAGACAACAAAGAAGATTTACCAGCAGCTGAAGCTGACTGGGGTTCAGGATAAGCCTGCCAATGACATGAAAAATACATCAGCCACAGAGCACGTGAATCCAAATAGTATGATTCGAACCGACTCTAAGGATCAAAAGTTGGAGAAGTTCCTAATAAATCCATTTACGAGTGGAAAACTGAACGCCGATCCTGAAATTAGCTTCAGACAAGAGATTGCGAAAAAGTCAAAGGAAGTTAAACTCTCGAGCGTGATTAAAATGCGGAAGCATGTGGAGAATTCGTGTAGCTCCGAGCTAAGGAAAACAATAAAGAATATGGTATTTGTGGGAGTCGTGGACCGAACGTTTTCGCTCTTCCAATACGGAGTCAGGATGTATCTCTGCAATACGATAAAGTTGTGGTGAGTAATCTGAAGCATATACCTTCTCTTGATACACACATCCAGAATTGCATACGTAAGCCCCGTATAGTGGTAGGGTGAAAGTTATGCTGGTAATTCAAGTTTGGATACCTCAATTGGGAAACTAACAAACATGGTAGGCTGATAGGGTCCTTTCTACTCATCATCAAATTAACCCCGAAAGAGCTGTTAACAAGTTGACGTAGAACAAGCTGTAAGGAGAAAATTTAAGTCATGGCAGCGCAGCACAATTGCATTCCCTCCCTTAACGTTTGAGCAACAGCAACTACCATGAGATGCTAGGAGGTTGCTGTTTAACCCAATCACTATCCCGAAACTTACTAATTCCTTTCTCTTTCTTTCTTTTCAGTGAGGAACTCATTTATCAGCGTCTCGTTTTCGAATTCCAGTGTTTTAAAGAGATCAGCTTCAAGCCCGGTTTGCAGGTTAACGACCTCATGATCATCGCAATTGAGTCTCTTAGCTGGAGTGAGGAGGACGGCAATAAAGAAGAATTAGCCCATCGCGCTACAAAAATTCTCATTGAAAAATCTCTTCTTATGCGTGAGTACTTCTCCTTAAAAATAACCGAAGACGGTATCCTCGAAAGCATTCCATCACTCCTGGATGATCACGAACCCAGCATTGCATTCCTTCCTTTGTACTTGCTCCGGCTTTCCACAAAAGTCGAATGGAACACCGAAGAAGAGTGCTTCGAAACCTTCTGCCGCGAGACCGCAAAATTTTATTCGAACATTGCCAAAGCGGATGCCAACACAAAGAAACACAAATGGATGGTTGAACATGTGATAACTCCTTCGTTGAAAAAGTATCTCCTTCCAAGTAATCAAATGAAGGCCCATCTCTATGAGTTAACCAATCTGCAAACGCTTTACAAAGTGTTTGAAAGATGTTGAGTAGCGGAGGGGAGGTAATAGGGCGTTTATTGCAAAATACAGATTATGTTAATTAGTTTATAAATTTGGTTGGCGTATTCTTTTCTCCTTGTGCTCATTCATTACGTGCAACTTGAGCTTTGCCATTATTTCGTTGTCATACTCTGGTGGTGTTGGCTTTGTGTTTGTTGCCCAGTAGTAAATCTCCCAATCGTTTGTCACTCCATTGATCAACTGATCGTACAAATCTGTTTGCTCTTTGGACATATCTTTTAGGTACTTTGAGGCAAATGTGCTTAGCAGTAAGTCGTTCTCCAGCATTCCACGTTTGCGCGATTGATAGATCAGCCTTTAAAAACATGTATGAGGTATTTTATCAAGTTTACGTTAATATTTCCTAACCTTTGCTTTTGCTGTGCCAATGGTTCGTTTATTTTTGCCGCATACTCTGGTAACGGCAAATGAGCTGGATCGTCAAAATCGACAATGGGCACATCGGCATGGTTAAGTACTGGGGGTTTGTCTGAACTGTTGTTTGAATAGAAGCGGATGGTTCCGAAAAGATTAGATCTGCGAGCAACCCTAGAAACCTACACAAAAAACAACGTAGTTTAATGGAATTATGGGTAGTTCAGGTTATATAACACAAAGTTGTGAAATTAACTAAAATTTGGTATCATGTGTATTTTGTTAGAAAACCAATATGTGTATTAACTTACTTCAAATACCTTACGAAGCATATTTAGGCAGAGATTGGCACAAGTTCTCTGCTGTAATTATTCGGTTGCTTGTAAAATAAGCGGCTGTCGGGGCTGAATTTCTTGCTTTCCGGCGCTGATTTCAATTTCAATTCCAAGGGAAAACAATAATCCCAGATCAAAATATTTTCGATTGGTAGGTATGCAGAGATAATTATTTCGAGATATACAACTTTGTCGGAGCTGCCAATTATTGGTGAAGGGCAGCTACAGGGTGCTCCGTATAAAGTCAGTACACTAGGCCTTGATTTATTTGCGCTACAACAAGCATTGAAATTTTAAAGTTTTTTACCTTTTACTTCGTGGTGTTATCCTGGTGTTATCATAAACTTACTAAGGCCATTTGAGTTTGAGAAAATTTTTTATCTTCTAATGTTATTCTGACACTTCGTGGTGAAAAACGAAAAATTAGCTACAAAATAACAACATTTTCCTTTGCTTAACTTTTCTAGATTATGTAGAAAATAAAATTGGTTATTAAATTAATTGATTGAACTTTGAAATCTCAAATCAAAGTTAGGTGATCTTCTCCTTTCAACACTTTCGTTCTTGTCAGAAAATTAGTTGAATGTAATTAGGTGCAATTGACACAACATGAGGTCTGTTCCTCTACTTTTGTAGTAAGAATGGAAACGACTGTCAAAATGGCAGTGGTGGGATAGCTTCTCTCACAGCGAGAGACATTTACGAAAAAGTTAGGAAACGCTTTTGTAGTAATCTATGAAAAATGTAACACACAATTCAAAAATTCTAAAAGGGGTACTAAAAGTCGTTAAAATATTTGATAAGCTCGAAGAATTTTGCTAATTTACTTAGAAAATAGGTATGTGGAAGAGTTTGTACTGATTAAACTACAAACATGCAAGAAGAGGAAAAAGCGACGCTGCATTAAATATGACAGCAAGGAAGAACTTCGTTGCCGCTTTCGAAATCGAAAGAAATCTTGAGGAGAACATTCAATATTATTTTAATCGTAAGGTGAGTGACAGCTTTACCACTTCTTACACCACGAAATTTGTTGAGTAAAAATTCGTAATGTGGTATTCGTTTGGTCTTCTTCAGGTTTTCCCTCAGATTTCAGATTTCGTGTGCCTAATCGAACATAAAAACGTCACTTGAACTTTTTTGTGTTGGTATTTGTGCGATTTGAATATGCGTAGTCTTCATTAGAAATATCCGTCCCGATTGATTTCTAAATATTTATACATAAATAATTCACAAAAATAGATTCACCCGATGCAACGCCTTTCTTAGTTGGGGAAAAAATTCCATAAAAATGTAAACAAACTCCATCAGTTGTTGTCAAACTCAAACGCACTTGTATTGTAAATGTTTGCTGGAATTTCGAAATTCATATCCATCAATTTCCCCTACGATTAAATTCGTAGCAACAATTTTCCCCTACTACGGATTCTATGATAGTTCTTTCGGGGTTCCTGGCAAAGTTCCGAATACGACGGATTCTGTGATAGCCCAGAATATCTTCCAAAAACCGTTATACACGACCGGTGGCTAAAATTATATAAAGGATTTATCTCGCGAAATGAGTAGTCATATCTTCATATGCTTTAGAAAGAGTCCACGCCTACTCAGTTGTTCGGGATAGGGCTCTACTAATTGCCTCCTCAGCCCAAAGAAACACTGATTGACTAGACACTAGAAGTATTGTCAGTCCGAAGAAACATTTCTCCTGAAATGTTGTTTTTGTTAACAGAAGGAGTAATTAATCCTTATTTCTTAAACAAAATCCCAGTGTTTCAGTCGGAACAGAGGCTCTTGTTTTTCTGGACATACAATTTCAATAGTGGTTAACATTGCCTGTCATTTAATTTGCTCACTATATCAAAATATTTACTGCGTAAGTACGAAAGAATGTTGGATTTATTGAAAAAAAATATTTGCTATAAATATTACATGGTGGTAACGTAGAAAATATTGGATCGTTTTATATAGGCTTAATTTTGAAATGCAGTCCAATGAGTGAGAATACTAAACACTTCAAATCCTGAACGAGATAGTAGAAGCACCGAAGACCTTCAGGATCCTTAGATCTATTTACATCCACTAATGAGCCTGTTTTTGAGGTAGTGAATGAAATGTGTTCATCGCCTATTACTATCTCGAGCTCCTGAAAATATAATAAAAAAATTAAACGTTTATGTTTGCACGGTCATCGCTCCCAGTACAAACCTGTCGACCGACTCTATCCGGTGGCGGCCATGGTGTATCATCTTCCGCCATAATTTCCGAGTCCAAAATAATTCTTTTCAGTTCTTCCATTACGGACTGATGTACGAAAGCCTCCTTGCGGATCATGGTGTCATTTTTATAGTTGGAATTGTTTGCGTAGCGCAATTTGCCATCGGGACGGAACTCAAACTCCAAAAATTCATGACCAAATTTTCCCTTGTGTCCTACGTAGTAACGTAAATAGAAGTCTTCTGTAGACATCTTGCAGACTTTTAAATGAATAGTATTTTATTAAATACTTGAAAAAGCAAAATATTAGCGTTTGTGTAAACTAACCTTGTACCGGGAAAAAATTGTTTCAGCAAGCAAACCGTGCAATGTCAAATTTGGTGTATGTCAAAGTCTAACAATGATGCCAAATTCATTTGCTATGTAAACCATTCCATAAAAATTGTGCACCGTTCAAATATGTAGCATTTCTAGTGTCGTTTTCGATTGGGTGCTCTCAGAGCACTTTTGCGAGTGTCGACTTTTTCTCAGATTTACCAATAGAAGTGCGTTTGAGTTTGTTTCGCTTTTCGTGAATTTTTTCTACATATATAAATCAATATATATAATTCATTTTTGTAACCAAAAATTGCCGGAAAATTGCCCGGGCTCCCCCAAAAAAATGTTGTATGATTTGTTCAGACTTCTACATATTTGAGATCTATTTATTTTATAATTTAATAATACATTTAATTTAATTTTTTAGATAAAAAATTTAAAACCGACTCTCATTTATTAGGAAAAAACTCTTTTATTCGGAAAGAAAAACGAGTTTTCCAAATTAAAGAGCTTTTACTGTACTTCGCACAGCTGTTTTACGTCATTTTAAGAAGTTTGCTCTCAAGACAAATGTGTAACCGTGTAACATTTTAAATGCGCTTGTTTGAAAATAACAATTTTTTTTTAATTTATGAAGGGCTTTTTTCAAATAAAAAACTGCAAAATCAAACAATGGACTGCGAGATAAAATAACAATTCAAGTTGCTTATGTCGTTCTCCATTGGGCAAAAAGAAGCGTCCGGGAGAGTCCGGAATCGAAAAAATCATTCTGAAACCGTTCCATTGGCACAAAAAATACTCTTCTGGTGATTCTGAGGAGATAATTTCGCTTCTGGATTTGAAGTCAGAATCCACTCAGAAGCACTCACACAAGTGTAGTTTGTGTATTTTATACAAGTCAACTGACGGCTGCCGTAGATTATTTTTTGGCATTTCACCAATACTCTTGTGTGTTCAATCAGAAGCAGTTTTCTTGTTCCATTGGACTACAGAATGAGTGGATCCCCGAGTGAAACCAATGGAAAACGACATTAGTCAACGTGTTCGGATTCATAGTCCCGAGCCCGACCAATCTAGTTGACGTTTTACATACCTATACTAGGTATCCGAACGCCTCCTATAAAACAACCAGTGAATAGAAAACGTTTTGAAGCGTCGAAGGCTACACATATTCGAATAACACGAAAAAGAGCAATTGACGTTTTAAACTTGTTGGAAAAGTTAAAAATATTTTTATTTTTTTTAAAACATTATTTTGTTTTATGAACAATAAATAAACACAATACATAATACCCTATTATACAAGTGCTGCCAAAACACTTTAATTCCCATTCTGTAACTTAAAATTGTTTTCAGAGCTGGGGGGAAATGGTGGAGCAAATAAAATGCTCCTCCTCCGTCCCCTTTTTAAAAATACATACGTGAATTTCCCCAAGCCTGCCACTGCCAACCAGCCAAGTGAATTGTTTGTCTTCGTCGATTCCTGTGTCGCCCCACTTGACAGTTACATGGAGCAAGGACGAAACAACGCTTGTGTTCTTCTTCAGCTTTATCATCATTGGAATCTCCATCCCAAAATATCTTCATTAAAATCACATTAAACTCGGAAAATTAATTCGCAAAAGGTGTCGTGTGTTGTGTAGAAAATTATTGCAATCTGGTTGTGTAGCATTAGTTACCGGTGTTCGTGAAAATTTGCCATAAAATTGTCTTGTAATGGAGGCCACTGAACATGGAATCTCGGTCAAAGTAATTTTACATCTCGCCAAGTGAAAGTGCAAGGAGTTTAAGGTTGTTCTAGGCATGTGCAGAAATTATCCACGAATCGATGATGACATTTGAGCGGAATTTAATAATGATAAAACCATGAATAAATAGGAAATCACTAGGATTTCAGTCACAGAATCATCAGATCTAAGTTATATTTTGTTAACGAAAATCTCCGGGCGACATTTTGGAAGCGAGTCCCTCACCCACTCATTCCCACAGCACAAGCAATCATGCCCATGCCCAGTAGTAACTTTTATCAGTTTGTTGCGATTGTGTCGGTATGCACGTTGTGCTATTACAACAGCTCTTCGTGTGGCCTGGTGTTTGACGACATCAGTGCTGTAAAGGACAATAAGGATTTGCGCCCAACCACCCAACTGCAAAACATATTCCTAAACGACTTTTGGGGTACGCCAATGCGCAAAGAGCAATCGCATAAATCATATCGGCCATTGACTGTGTTAACTTTTCGCTGGAACTACTTCGTGCATCAGCTGGAGCCTGCTGGCTACCATGTTGTAAATGTCATGCTGCATGTGTTGGTGTGTATTCTCTTCAAGCGGGCGTGCAAGCTATTAATGGAGCATCCTGGTGGCACCGGGGGTGGCAAACAAATGAGTTTTGTGGCAGCACTGTTGTTTGCTGTGCATCCGGTGCATACTGAAGCGGTCACAGGCGTAGTGGGCCGGGCGGAATTGCTTTCATCGATTTTCTTTCTAGGAGCCTTCCTGTGCTACGCCAGAGCTGTGAAATCTCTTCGCTGCACCCGTTGGAGTTCACTTACCCATTTTGCTGTGTGTTTACTTTGCTCAATGCTATGCAAAGAACAAGGAATCACTATCGCTGGCATTTGTGCAGCATACGAGATAATTGTAGTGCAACAGATTCGGCCTCAGCAAATTTTTGATTTTGTTAAAAATCTCTTCGAAGAAAAGAAAAAGAAAACGCGTTCGGAGCATTTTGGAAATCTCTACAGTGTAACGCTGATAACACGCATCACATTTCTGGTTTCAATAACGCTCATTCTGCTCATCGGACGACTCTATGTGATGGGGTCACAGTTGCCTGTGTTCACCAGATTCGACAATCCGGCATCGGCAGCAGAAACACCATCGCGTCAGTTAACTTTTAGCTATCTCATCTACCTCAATTGCTGGTTGGTGGTGTTCCCATGCAATCTATGCTGTGATTGGACAATGGGTGAGTATGTTATGTAGTGATACTTGTAATCGGCCTTTTGACTGCAACTTTGTGTGCAGAAATAATGCAGTTTATGTGTATTCCTTCGTACAATGTTGCGCAGGGACTTGGGGGTTTGCTTTAGGTGACGGAAGTGCAGGTCGTGCGCGCAAAATGCGGGGAAACTGCATTACATTACATTGTAAGGGTAGTAATGCTGACTAGTGTGCGACTATGTAAAATGTAATACCTATGCTATGAGACTTGGCGTCCACAATCTGCGTTTGTAAATAGAGGAGATTCAAGAATAAAAAAAGAACACTTGTAACTAAGAGCCAAAGTAAATGCGAAACATTCTCGAAGTAAATGACTTGCTCCGGGCTCGTTTAAATTTTCGATGAAACATCCATCCACGCCTTTTTTTAAAGACTCTTTCGATTTATTTCATAGACGTAGTTAGCTATGCATTTGAAAAATAGGAACGTACTGTGAGTTAATGAACCTACTTGAAATAAGGAATATACAATTTGGAAAGCACTCTGTAGTTTTATGAAATTTGTAAATCTTTTACTCAGAAAAATTGAATTTGCTATTATAGATGTATAAACACCTGTGGGCGTTTCTATAAAGACCGAATCAAGTTGCATTATCTCGTTTTTGATCGATTCTATTGAAACACTAGGTAGCCTGTCTACCCTAGATAGAAACTAGTGTCAGACTGACGAAGGAAACACGATTAGGTTTTTGGATGTACACTCAGTTTCCGATTTAGTGACATTGGCATATGTCTTTCTTCCTAGAAGTCTGCTTGTTAAGTTTTCCCAATCAAACTCTCAAACACCTTCACGAAAAGCATTCGACCTTACTTCCAACAATACGTTTTCATAAATTAAATACCGTAAATCGTCTTCTTCTCAAACCATATCTAATAAACCATATCAACAAAATAATTTTTTCATGCCTACATGCTTTAAAAGGACAAAATAAAGTTCTAATAGTGATCGATAAATACCTTTGGTCTCTACCACTACTATATCAGAGTCTGTAAAGCCGCCACATATGTACTCGAAAAGTGGTTCGTTTCGAACGGTAAAAATAAAGCTTGTTGCAAACACAGTACAAATGATGCAGAACATGTTCTGTGTCACTCGAAAATACTTCATTTACATTTCTTACGTTTTTTATTTAGTTTCTTTGATGTACGTTCGTTAAAATTCGCTTGACTGCATTGATTTTAATCTAAAATTCGGTGCCCCCAAGTCCACTTCACACTGGCTTTGAAACCTTTTCAAAGGTTCTCCCCAATCAGCATCAAATTTGTATATTTGAATTGTGCCCTCAAAAAATTAATTGGGCTAAGGGGGTTCCATTTGTCACGCATAATTGGTGGTATGAATCGTGTTCACTTCTTTATCAGTCTATTGGTAAACGTCAGTTCATCGTAATCTGTATTGGCAACCATTTTTCCGAACTACTGTCCCATTTCCTCGGTTTCCTCAATATGCAAATCAAGGAATTTGAATGTTGAAAGCTGTATAAAGTACCTGCAACTAGAATTCATTAGTGTAGAGCACCGCTAGTGGTAGAATGCTGCTCCAAGAGAGAATTATAAAAAAATATGTAATAATAGAAGGGGAGAACGCTTGTGGTGACTTAAGGAAGTAATGAACATGCATAAAGCTTACACTTGCATAAATACACAGCTGTCACAAGCAACAGCATTTCGATAACTATTTTGGGGGAGCTGGTAGTAAAACGTGGACAGCAGCAACAATGTGTTTGTTTGAGTCTGTAACGGGCGCGATATGTTAACTCAATCTTAATTCGTCTCGACTTACTTGACAAGCTGCATTGTACAAACCTACGCAACTGTATTTAGTATTTACCTATATGCTTTTCATCATGTAAGACCCAGGTATATTCTAAACCTGCTGAATAAGAGAACATTTTGTGAAGTAAATGAGCAGGTTAAAAAGAAAACAATTCCGCATAATTCACCAAAGGCGATCTGTTTTATTTTTGGTTCATAAGCATGTAGAACAGGTGTAGCAATCTACATTTACGTCTTCTAGTCTAACTTGTGTAAAGTTCATGATATTCTTAGTTTTTTTTCGGAAACTTCGTTAAACAAAATTCAAAGCTCCCACAAAGTTGTATTTAATTTAAATATGCTACGTATACGCAAGAGTGGCTGGAGGGAGTGGTCTTGTGTTCCACCCTTACAAAAGACACAGCTATTAGGAGCTTCTAACAAAGTAAATACAAAAAATACAGACGGTGCGTCGAACTTTTGTTTCTAACCTGGCGATCGAAACCCTGCCCTCTCCATGCTCCCGGTGTGACCTGTAGTCCCACTCCAAATAGCGCGGGGAGTCCAATTAGTAAACCCCCTTTGTCACCTGACGCTCGCTCACTTGTATACCACTCAATTAAGTCATTTCCGTGTGTTAATGTATTTTTTCAATTTCAGGCACCATTCCACTCATCGAAGGTTTCAACGATATACGCAACTTAGCAACCTTAGCTACATTCGTAGTTCTTTTCGTTATCGCTTTAAATGGAATTACCACAAAAAATTTACAACATTCGAAAGTAATTATCATGAGTCTGGTATGGATGTCTTTTCCCTTCCTGCCAGCATCGAATGTTTTCTTCCCGGTGGGTTTCGTGGTCGCAGAACGTGTTCTTTACATGCCGTCGATGGGATTTTGCATGCTAGTTGCATATGGTTTCTACAATTTGTCCAAAAGAAATAAGCATTTCGCGGAGATTGTTCTCCTTTTGCTGCTCATCAGTCATGGCCTGAAGACCTATACTAGGAACGAAGATTGGCGAACAGAGTACTCGTTGTTTATGTCGGGGTTGAACGTAAATAATCGCAATGCCAAACTGTTTAACAATGTCGGACACGCCCTGGAAAACGAAGGAAAGTACTCGCAAGCTCTTGTTTACTTCCAGAAGGCTGTGACCATACAGCGAGACGACATCGGAGCGTACATCAATGTCGGCCGGACATATAATCATTTGAAGATGTACAAAGAGGCAGAGGATGCCTATTTAAAAGCAAAAGGTCTGTTTCCCAAAATCAAGCCGGGGGAGTCCTATCAGGCAAGAATAGCACCAAACCACTTGAATGTCTTTATTAATTTGGCGAATCTCATTTCGAAGAACCATACGCGACTGGAAGAGGCGGATCGTTTGTATAAACAAGCAATAAGTATGAGGGCTGATTATGTACAGGCGTACATAAACCGCGGTGATATTCTGATGAAGCTAAACAGGACGGCCGCAGCCCAGGAGGTGTACGAGAAGGCCTTGCTGTACGATAATGAGAATGCAGACATATATTATAACCTCGGGGTGGTGTTTCTCGAGCAGGGAAAGTCATCCCAGGCGAATGTGTATTTTAACAAAGCAATAGAGTTAGCGCCAGAGCACGAGCAGGCTCTTTTGAACTCTGCCATTCTGCTGCAAGAGCTTGGCGGCGAGGAATACCGCAAGATTTCGCGAGAAAGACTTTTCAAAATTCTGAAAAAGGATCAGAACAACGAACGTGTTTACTTTAATCTCGGCATGCTGGCGATGGATGAGAACAATTTCGAAGAGGCCGAAAACTACTTCAAACGAGCAATCCACATAAAGACGGACTTTCGCAGTGCCTTGTTCAACTTAGCACTGATGTTGGCCGATGCCAATCGCCCTCTAGATGCGGTACCCTTTCTTAATCAACTGATTCGCTATCATGCGGATCATATAAAGGGTTTAATCCTTCTTGGTGACATCTACATCAATCACATGAAGGATCTTGATGCAGCCGAAGTATGCTATCGCAGCATACTGCAGTATGAGCCGCGTAACATCCAGGGTCTTCACAACTTGTGTGTGGTTTTCGTAGAGCGCAGGAAGCTCGCCAAAGCCATGGCATGCTTGAAATATGCTCATCAGCTGGCTCCCGGGGAGGAATACATCTTGAAACATTTGAAAATCGTCCAAGTGCGGCTAGAGAAGATCTACAAACAACCAGACACATCGCAAGAGAAACAGCTGGCGCTATCTGACTATAACCCAAAGGAGTTCGGTGTTCACAATGTGGCAGCAGCCGTCCAACCAACTGCGTCTGCCACAGCAACAGCACCGCCTGTAGTATCTACAACGAACCGATCCACAGACTCAAAGGCCCGAACGACCTTATAGCAGAGCATTCAGAGAAAAGAGCAATAAATAAGGCCCATTCAGCCATCTGCTTCCCTAGCCTAAGTTTATCCACTGTGAAATAAATGAAACTCTGTATATACAGGCTTATTAGAATATTTTTGCATGCGAATCCTTGAAAGTACTTAATTTAAATTGTGTAGATGTATGTAGATGTGTTAGGTTGAAATTTTATTAGATAAATATTTTCACTGTTTTGAACTGTTTCGATCGTTGTTGGAATGCATTTTCTTTTTTGGACATTAAATGCAATTTTTATCTCTAAAACATTTTTTTCTATCTTGTTGATTCTAATTTGAGAGCTATGAGAGGTAGATTTGTTGTAGTTATATACCGGTGTTTATTAACACTTTTTATATGTAAGTTTTTAGTGTGTAAGGAAGTTCTTCTTTTTGTTTGAGTACACTGGAAGCGGTATTCGAAACTGATGATTTATATTGTACACTGACCTCACGCAAATAAACAAATGAATGGGAGATTTTCCCTATTTTCTAAAAAGATTGTTGTTTTAATTGTAGAAGTCAGACTGGTGTCAGACTAACTGATAACTACTTGAATGGGGAGTGCAATCAGTTTAGTAGCTACGACGAGATGGCTTCATTAGGTTCGACCCGTCGACTTCCTCATTTATATGGAGCGTTTGGTTAGAGGTTTTCTCTACTGAAATGTCAAAGTGGGGAGAGTCAAACGTCGACTCTAACCATAACCTTTGGATTGGACTGTCAAACGAATGGAGGTGTGAATCGTCCAGAGCAAGAGTTTCTAAGTGAGAGGTCTTAGCACACATGGAGTCTATCCAGAGCGCCGAAATGATTGCACTCTGACATTCATGTAGCCACAGACAGACGCCAACTGTCATTGATGCAACATGCTGAAAAAGGCTATCAACCCGCAGAGCCAGATGAATGTGTTTGTCGAAAAAGTAGTCAAAGGAAGGTGCACATGTTAAGACGCTGCAGCGCAATACAAGTGAAGCAATGCACCCACGAGTCGAATCGCCACTAAACTTTCTAGGAATTAAGTTGATTTAACGTGTGAAACATAAACAAATTCCGTCTCGTTCACGGACGACGCGATTTAACTCCAGTTGTTTAATTCATCGGTGGGTGAAGGACTTGTCCCTTAGACCGTGCAAAAAAAATTATAGGAGGACAATGCGTGTCTCCCAGGTTACGTTGGCGCTGCTAGGACATTTTCCCATAGGTACCTACTCGCCTCAATGACCCACTCATTTGCCTATTCCACACCATCCTCCCCCAAACTTTTTAAAACTAATTTATTACTTATATACAGCTTTTTTAATCGTTTTTAATTATGTACCTACTAAATTAAAGTTTGAATTTGACTTAAATGAAAACTGAAACTAAAAAAAATGGAACAAAATGAAAAAAAAACTCGTCCAAAACGCACTCAAAATAGCGCCTAGCAAATCGTCCAAAAACATGTGCAAAAATGCGTCCTAAAACAGTCCCAAAAATAGGTTAAAAGTGCCCCAAAACTCTACAAAGAAGCATTAGGAAAAATAATTATCAATGTCGTGGGAATAACCATACTAATTATACCGTAAAAATTATATCTCAAAATATTGAAGGTTCTTATTTTTTCTTGGACAATAAAACCAACTAGCCGAGGTTTGTTCATTCTCCTGTATAACTTCGCTCTTACGAACACCAGCAGCGTAAAGCTGGCGTTAAGTATGCTTTTAGTGTACCTCTTGGGCGAAAAATATACTGGGCCTTACCAATAATCATTTTTAACCTCCACACTAAATATTTCCTATGTCACAATATGCAATTTTGTATGGAAAATTTCGCCATTGTGAGTCCGAAAAACTTAACCTGGACACTAAAAATGATTATTAGTACCGCGGACTGACTTTACCGGAAAACTCTTTCGCTGCGCAAGTAGCTAGGTCTTTTCGCACTGAAAGTTTGTGTCAGCGACAATACTGAGACACCCAACTTCGGTCGATTTTCCGTTTAGCTACAAGCTTTATTTTTATGGGGTGGCAAATGCTACGTTTGTTAGTACCTATTGTTACCTAGAAATTCATATTGACAAATGTCACGTAACTTCTAAAATTCCTGCTCACCAACTCACTCGCACCTTGCATATGCCACTTCCGCTGTCGGCAAAGTTGCTGCCTGCGTTCATAGAATTTTATCCGTTAAATTTGAAATTATTCGTTACGTGAGGATGGTATTCTTTTTTTTTTTGGGAATAAGTGTACTTTTGCTTAAAATATCTATGAAAAATGAACAATGTAGATTGGCTCTAGTTTATGTGGCGCTGGATAAAACTTATCAGAATATGTTTGGTCGTTCTGCGAATTAACCGATAAGCTCATAAGTACTATATTTTGTTATCACAATTTATATTGTGCTGTGCACGTCGGGTGCACGTATTTACTATACAAGTTGTTGCTGGCAAATTGAAAAAAAAAAAAAAAACTGAACTCCGGAAATAAATAAGAAGTATGTGGTATAGTGTAATAGTGAACTCTACTTCTATTAATTTAATTTATTAGTTATATTTCCAAGATGGGCATTACTCCTTTTGCTCTGCACCTCGATATTAATCTAATGTGGTATTCGATTCGACAAGCAATCTTTTTCAGATTTCAGAGCACTTTATCTGCGAATCTGTATTTTTTCTCAAATCTTTCCATACAAGGTGCGTTTGAGTTTGACAACTGATGGGGCTTAGATTTTCGTGAATTTTTTTCTCCAGATAAGAAAGGCATTGCACCGGATGGATCTATTTTTGTAAGTTATTTATGTATAAATTAATTTATAAATTAATCAGGGCGTAAATTTCAAAGGCTGCAATATAAAACTTAACCATAGAGAATGGAAAACGCTTTCAATATTGCTGAAGGCTACACAGTACATACATTTGAATCGCACTAGTAAAAACACAAAAAAAAACAGCAAGTGACGTTTACATGTTCGATTGGACACACGAAATCTGAAATCTGGAGAGCGAATCTGAAGAGGCCCTATCGAATACCACATAAGTATAGGAGTAGGAGTATTTCTTCGCAAAAGACAAGCAGATAGTCAAAATCATATAGCATCACTCCCAAAATCATAGTTAGAATCGCTACCTCCGTGACCGTGTAAGACGTGACAGAATTGGTCTTTATTTTGTACATAAAGTCTTACTCCATTCTTTGAACATATGGCTCGTTCACGGATGTTTTATTTCGGTCCCCGTTTTCATAGTAAATCTTCGTCTGTCTATAAATCGTATAGCACAAATATATACGAGCAAATTGCTCAGTCATATGACCCCTCTTTCATAAACGAAATAATGTTAAAAAAAAAAAAACTAATGGCCTTTTTGATTGAGAAAAAGAATTGCTCTTTCTATCAAAAGGTCAAATCTAGAAATTCTCTTTCTATGTTTCATTGAAGAAAAAAAGGGCACTCCCAGGCCATTTTTTAACACAATAAAAGTGTCCGTGATATTACCAACACGCACTTGAAAAATGTCAGATTGAAATGTTTGTCGAAACCAAATTTGTGCTATGTGATCCGAAAATACACAAATATGCGTGCAAAATGTGAACTTAAATTGAAATATATTGGTTTGAATTTGGACTATTCAAACATCAATATTTAATGATAATGAACAGTAAACAAAATCTCGCATAATGGTGTCTACCACTTTTGCAAAAGAAAAGGGCTCCAACGTTTTTAAGTGGAAAAAGGTATACCCACGGATCTTCAGTGAAAAAAC
This sequence comes from Cheilosia vernalis, assembly GCA_949126925.1. Lineage (NCBI taxonomy): Eukaryota > Metazoa > Arthropoda > Insecta > Diptera > Syrphidae > Cheilosia > Cheilosia vernalis. Next base: position 16,052,193 of record OX421362.1, read on the forward strand.
CCATCACTGTCCTCAACAAACAATAGGTCCGTTCGTGAACTTTCGGCATAGAAAAATGTCAAATCTCTAAAATCGAGAGAGAAGTCCTCTGACATCGTTGAGGACGAAAATAAATAGAGATTTACTGGTCAAACTTTCTAACTGTCACTTAGTTGGCAGTTTTCATTTTTCAGTAACGTGAAATTCGGCTAGTAGAAAATTACAAAAATATGAAAATAGGAGAAATCGCTCATTTTTTTTAAATTTTCTCAGTACGTGGTCGCATTCGCACAGTTTCTTAGCAATTTTTTAATAATTTTACGTTTGTACGAACCTAATCTCGTTTATCTTTGATGCTTTTGAGACTCATTTGTAGTTCCTACAGAGGGACAAGTTCCACTGTACTCTTCAGGTGCACCTGTTGAAGTGCTCATAAAAAAAAAATCAACAGAACAAGTTGAACTCTTATCAACAAAAACTGATTCCGAGTCGCTTAATCATGATCACATATTTCCTTGTGTACCCACTACTCGCAAGTGCGTTTTTGTCAATAGTCGGTTGTACGCAGTCCGAGTGCAGGTGTACTGGCTTCAAAGGACGGATCTTATCGTCTGTTCTCATTTCAATACCAACTATCATAAACATTGCTGCTCGCTTCTCTCGGTGCGAGGTTGTAATAATAAATACAGCGGCACCTATGTAAGTGCTCAACTGGTCAAACTTCGTAGAGTGACTGATTATATATTGATTATAGTAGCGTTAGAGCTTAATCAAAGTGTTTATATAGAATATACGCGGCTTAGTGCGGTCACATTGCTTGTGCGCACTCCTTCGGGTTAAGTGTACAATAGGTACTTAAGTCAAACAAACAGTCATCATTTGTGTCACCGTACGCGCTCGGTCGAATGGGTGAAGATATTTTGGCAAACCATAATAATTGTCGATTGCAATCTGGAAAGCAGTCGGAGAGGGCGGAAGACATTGGTTTAGGTAATAAAATAATTGACAAGTATTCAAGTTAAACAGTTGTTGCTTTGAAGTTGATATAAATTAATGTATTATGTATAATATTATGTATTACTGTTCCAAACGTGCTTATCAGCGACGTCAGTGTGAAGGTGTAGTGAAATTTGCTGTTTATGCCGTATTTAGTGTAAGCATATATGTAACTAGTAAACCTACATATATTTAGGTGTCCGTCATTTATAAGAGACGATAGACAATCAAGGGATAGTGAGTTGTTTATAAGAAAACCACGTGCGGCGTTGTTGATTCTATGTGCAGCCTACCTATGCCATATGGGATTTAGAGACAAAGCCCGTATTGTGCTGAGCAGAGTTTCTCAATGTAAAACAAATTTCTGCACTCGATATTTAAGTGAACATGGGGGTTGCCACCACAAACCGTTTTTTAAGTTTTAGATTCGTGCTCCATGCTTGTGTTAAACGTCAGAGTCAGTTGCAACTATAATAGTGCAGAACATCTAATAAAAAATATGTCGGTATTTGCAGTTGTGGCGCATTTTTCGATACAACTCTGTACCGTATCGGAAATAACGAAAAGTGTAACTTGGTAACTAGCATGATTTCTGGCTACTGAGTTCTGAGATCATTGAAATGTATATCACAATGAATCATCGGAATTAAAAAAAAAATGGGCGCATTAAGTTTTAAACTGGACTGTTCAGCTCGATGTCTCAGCTTCAACCCAGGGAAAAACACATAATATAACCAACCTAATTGTTTTTTTCAACTGTTTTTTACTCTCGTAAAAAGGCTTCGTAATACAACCCTTCGGATTCGGCACACATCCATTCAAAAAAATTAAAACAACAGCTGTGTCTATTTGTTTATTTATTCTATCACGTTCATTTACAAACTTTCCAAGAAAATGGCCGAGTTAAGGCATACTTGAAGATTTTCCACATCCTTCTTCTTATACTAGTTTTGCTTTCGGGCGTATCGACCTATGGGGTGAATGTGAAACCCAACCTCTAGGACATTTAGGACAGCTAGGAAGTTCATTATCGTTTTGAGGTTTTGTTTGAGAAATCGTGCGGTGATGTCGATGATGATAGTGGAAGCGGAATGGGGCAATATTAATCCACATTAGACATATTGGAACGACATTACAAAAAGGTAGTACTTTGATAACTGTAGTGTTACTGTTCCCTAACAATAACACATCAGTCAAACTTTGCTCCCTTACACAAAAGTTGGGGTAGAAAGGAGAAAAGTTTGACTAAATTTGACTAATGTGTTTGAATGCTGTATCGTTAGGAAACAGGCCTTGAGTCAAAATGAAGTAGTCGTTGTTTTTTGCGAGAAAACGGCAAATATTCGTCGTATCTTCATGAAGAAGCGATTACAATGGCTTTGGTTGCGTGGCGGTGCCAAAAAGGGTAATTTGACTTTAGAGTAGAATAGTCTCGACCAATTTGAATTTTATATGATTGAAAGAAAATTTGTCTCTTATTTGGCTTTTTGGTCAAATAATAATTGTTGAGCAATGAAAGGGCGAGTGCTGTTTTTCCAGAATTTTTCAATTTTATGTCTGAGCGATGGCTTAATATTTCTGTTTGCTAAAACTGGCCTGTTGACTTTTCCCCATGCAGAGCACAACCCAAGCGTTTTCTTTGAGAACTTCAATGACAGATGACATTCAATGGCCCAATATTAACGCACTGGTGATCATTGCATGCGAGAATGTGGAATCATAGCGAAATGCTGTTCGATAATTGAAAGGGGGCACACATGTCCTTCGCTCTTCACTTTGATTGTTGTTACGTTAATCTTTCGTTTGATTGTGTGATCGGCGGTATTACTACACTACTGTAGTGTTCGATTGGGCTTCTTCAGATTTGCTCTCAGATTTCAGATTTCGTGTGTTTAGTCGAACATGAAAACGTCACTTGCCCTTTTTTGTGTTGATATTTGTGCGATTCGAATATGGATAGCCTTCGACACTATTCAAAATGTTTTCCATTCATCTTCGAAATTTAGCCGATTGATTTATAAATAGTTAAATAATTTACAAAAATATATTTACCCGATCACAAAAAGGTAAACAAACTCCACCAGTTGTCAATGTCAAACCCACTTGTATGGGTAGATCGTCAATGTGGAGAGTTCGAACATATCTACTAGACAGCTGTCAAACGTGAGTCTTAAAGCGTATCGCCGTGTTTATCATTCCTTAGAAATAATTAAGCGAGGTTTTCAATCTTTGCGGTGTGAGGCTTGAAAACGGCTTAATGGTAAAGAGGTCCTAAATTCGTTCAATAAGAGCCTTCAATTCCCTGTTATTAAATACTAAAAAATGGACAAGACATGTAATCAAATCAAAGCTCAGGGAATGAGAAAATCATGGGGGTGAGCCAAACCAAAGTCACATTCAAATTTCCCCGCTTTAACCGGAACAGAAACCAACTAAAAATAAACCTAAAATCGATAACAATTAAGTACAATCGATAGGGAGCCAACAACCTAACACCTATATATTGACAGATTAGTAATTCCGATTGTGAGGGAGATAATCTTATCATTGATGTAGAACTTCGCAGTTAGCGCCGATTATTCGTTTATCTGCAAATAATTTAAAATTATAATACAATTAACGTTTCAGTCAGATATTTCGTATAAACGTTTTTATCTAATCTGCAATAGCAAACCTTTGATAGAAATACTTTCGAATCAAGTTCAGTTGAAAAGGGATTTTCATTTTATACTCACAGTTCAAATGGCTAACGACCAAGACCTGGACCTGGATTTTTTAAGACAAAAACTAGAGGTAAATATGCGATACACGTTCGTTGAACAGCGTTAAAATGAAATCTCTTCTTCTGCCAGGGGCTCCACAGTTCAGTTTTAAAAGATGTCGATCGCAAGATGTCGAACATGATCGATGAAGTTATACAGGAGATCCGACAAAAGGAGTTACAAACAAATGAATTTAACAACTTTGCCAGTAGACCCAAACAAACGAGCACAACTTGGAGCAACAGGCTGCCTCAGAAACCCTCAACCCAGGCGAATGGAATGAAGAGCAAAGACAACACTGATGGACATAGGAAGAGCCTACCCGACAAGGTATTCTTAGTTCGAGAATCCTTCCTTACAGCGTTACTCGAAGTGGATCACATGAAGAGTATCTACAACATATTTTTCACCGTTATTCTTGTGTTTCTGATGAACAGTGTGTGCTACGATTATTTCGTTGATGGGCGGTAAGTTCAACACGACCATATAGAGCTCTTCCGGATGAATGTGTAAACCGTTGGGATTTATTTCAGGGTTCATTTCGGATTGGGTACTATTAAGGCAGGTCTGGCGAACATTCATCGAGTCATGGGACATTGGTGTCTCATGCATATACCAGTCTTGGGGCTTTACTATGGCTTGAAAATGTGGGCCACTGTTCGTCAAAGTTTGATGAAAAGTAAGTTTTCTTATGATTTCGCACTTTTGATATCGCAAATCTGACGCGATCTTTTTCGTTCTTAGATCAATCCATGCAGTCTCTGTGGAGCTATACATGCGTGGCAGCATTTATTGCCATTCAAACTTCACTACTGTACATCGGAACCATTGCCTGCTTTAAGCTCAAGTTGCCATACATATCTGGATCGGTTATGCTTTTGGAAACCACTCGCCTCATCATGAAAGGGCACGCCTTCGTACGAACTAACGCAGGCATAATTATTGATGGAAAATCCAAGACTGACGGTAAAAAGGTGGTCAGTCCTGTTCAACTGGCTCCTATTTCGTGGTACGTGTACTTTCTTTTTGCGCCAACCCTCGTCTACCGGAACGCGTACCCCCGAACAAACCAAATTCGGTGGAAATTTGCTCTGAATCGTTTTATGGAAGTTCTCGCTGTTGCATTCCTCTACAGTCACATCTACGAGCGTCATATTCACGTGCATTTTGGAAACTACGGAACCGAAAAGCTAACGAATGCAAGCCTCATTGCTAAACTCTTCGGAATGATCATGCCGGGCTTCATCATTTTCCTATCCGCCTTTTATCTCATCCTGCATTCGTGGCTGAATTTGACGTCCGAGTTGCTGCGCTTTGGTGATCGTATGTTCTATAAGGACTGGTGGACGTCGAGCAACTACGGGACTTATTACCGCAATTGGAATGTAGTCGTGCACGACTTTCTCTATGAGTACATCTATAAAGACTGTTACAATCACATATTTAAAGGATCAAAGACAGCTTCGTCGATGATGGTGTTCTTAGTGTCGGCCTACATGCATGAGCATATTATTGGATTTGCGTTCAGGATGTTTTATCCCGTTCTGTTTGTTTTTTTCGGACTGCTGGGAGTTGCACTGGTGTTCATTTCGAAGGGCTTCCCTGTAAGGTTCGGAAATATCTTCTTGTGGTTTTCGTTGATCTTTGGAAGCAGCTTAACGATCTCGTTATATACGATGGAGTACTTTGCACGACAAAATTGCCCAGTAGTGAAAGCTACAAATTGGCTGGATTGGTTAACTCCTGTATCTTGGGTGTGTAATGGAAAAGTGGAGAGCTGACAGTTCGGTTTTGCGGGTTATTATTAAGATGTGTACAATGTACATACATTATTATTTCATAGTTGTATTTTGAATAAATTACATTTTTTTATATGACACATTTTTAAAACTCTGAGGAAATGTTAAACTCTGAAAATAGATCGGACGGATCATTATGACTTTTAAAGCGCCATACATCAGAGGACGGGTGGGATGGTAAATAGTCGACTGTCGGTGATAGACATCACCAAAGATAATGGAATAAGGAATACCGAGATTGGAAAGGAGGTTGACCACAAGTTGTTTTCAAGAAAAAAATTTATGACTTGCTGAGAAGGAAAAACATAATGTGATATTCGATTGGGCTTCTTCAGATTTGCTTCCAGATTTCGTGTGGCTAATCGAACATAAAAACGTCACTTGATCTTTTTTGTGTTGATGTTCGTGCGATTTGAATATGTGTAGTCTTCGACACTTTTCTAAGCTATTTCCATTCACTGGTTAAATTTTGTATTAAAACATTAGAAATATGCGTGCCGATTGATTTCTAAATATTTAAACATAAACAATTTACAAAATAAGATCCACCCGATGCAATGCCTTTCTTGTAGAAAAGTTTGTAGAATATTTGCATTTGTTTTCTTGGTACAACCCCAAAGTTGTATACCGTAGGTCCACACCGGCTTTAGCACTTGCTTGTATAAAAGCAGTTTGTTCTCAGTACTGAGCTGGGAATGTTTTCCGAGTAACCAGTACATTTCTCTATATTTGATATCGAGTTCTTTACGTTTCATTTTCACGTGCGAATTCCATTTCAGCTTTGCGTCGAGTGTCACTCCCAGGTATTTGGCCTCGTTTGCAAAGGGTATTCGGGCCAAGTTTAGAAAAATTGGCAAGTCATTAGTTTTCTTATATGTAAAATTCACGTGAACAGATTTAGTTTCGTTGAGGGCACTCCGCCAGTTCCTTGTCCATTCATTTACCTTATTCACTGCGGCTTGACGTTTTGTAGTCGCTTCTTCGATTGTATTACCTACAGCTAGGATAGCTGTGTCGTCGGCGAAAGTAGCAAGGGTAGTGCCATCTTCCCTTGGTATATCGCGAGTATATAACAAATAGAGAAGCGGACCAAGGACGCTTCCTTGCGGTACCCCGGCGGAAATTTCTTTTAGCTCCGAGTATTCGTTTCCATTTCTAACACTGAAGAGTCTATTCCCGAGATATGATTCTAGAATATCATATAGACTTGCGGGGAGAACTTGCCGTAATTTAAATTTCAAGCCGTCGTGCCACACTTTATCAAAGGCTTGTGAGAAGTTAAGGAATACGCTTGAGCAAATCTTTTTTTCTTCAAATGCTTTCTCGATTACGTCAGTAGTTCTATGTACCTTTCTTTGCTAGAAAAAAAATCACTAAAAATGTAAACAAACTCCATCAGTTGTCAATCTCAAACGCACTTGTATTGGTAAATCTGAAAAAATATCGAGATCTGCAAAAATGCTCTGAAATCTGAAAAAGACTGCTTTTTCCTGTACCAAACGAACATAAAAATTGGTCTGAGAGCTGAGTACTGAGTTTGACATTTAGCGATCATTGGAACATAAATGACTATTAATGTTGTCATTTATTTATTCACTAGACGCAAGATCAATGATTTCTAATTTAAAACTATTCTATATCACTGACAAGCCTCCTAGTTATAGTCGGTTCAATGACCAACGAACAAATCTTATCATAATTTTTTGGACGCCCAGAATCGCAAAGATTTCAAACAGTATATGATTTTGATGCCCCCATGACCGCATTTAAGTAATTGCGTTAAATTGTACATTCCTGACATATGAAAAATAAACATGTATTACTCCTAATGTCTAAATTAAGGTTTTTTTTATACTATAAAATAATAAATACCTCTTACTTTAATGCACTTTTTGACCTCAGCTGCTAAATCGCAACAAGCAATATTAATGATTATGATCTAAATAAAGTGCACAACTGGGTCGAACGAAACTTTGTCGCTCATCAAAAGTTCGGATGGTTGTTTTCTTACTTTATTATTAAATAAATGTGAAGTTAAAGCTCTTAGTAACAGGCGATTGTCACAAGTTCTGGTTAGAGAGTTGTAAGCCTACTGTACTAGTACCTACTATTTTAAGACAAAGCAAAGTGTAGCAGGAGCTTCTGTTTTCTGATCTGTTAGGCGTTAGGGCATGGTTTTATTTTTGGCTGGAAAAGATCAGTGACGTGTGGGTCAGTTAAAGGTGTGGGTAATATTTGCTAAAATAAAATGTTTTGTTTAGCTGTTATTGCATTTTTATTGAAAGTGGGGCTTTGAGATTATTTCAAAAATATACCGCGGATATGTGAAAGTAGACCCCTGGTTTGGAAGGTGAAACGTGAAAGTCACTTCTGTGATAGTCACATCATTCTTCTTCTACGTAAGGTGATAACTTTACAAACTTGGCATCACTTTGCTATTTCAAAACATACCTAGTTTTGTTGTCAGTTAGCTTTTTTCAGAAACTATATTGTAAATGCGAAAGTAGCTTTGATTGTCACCTTTTCACGACCGCTAACACAATTTTTATGAACTATTTTTTGGAATATGTTGAGAAAAACCAAGTACATACTTTTATTCTTATATGTATTTTAATAAAGTCGTTAAAGCGTTTATCCTAAATTTGTGCAGACAGTAACAGTAACAAGTTTTTCAATATCTAACTATTGGTTAACTATCTAGCTGATAAACTGAGCATCAGATATTGTGCGGGATATAAGCATTACTTGTGTTTTAGAGTTTTACCCAAATCGAAAATGGGGCTTTCGAGATATGAGCTATTTCTAAAATTAGAGTTTTCGGTGATTCGAATTGAAAATTAGGGACGCAAGGAATTTGAAAACATAAATTTTAGTCTAACTATGCATTTTGGTCAAAATCCTTGGTACAGTTTTCGGGTAAACTAAGGTAGGTAGATAGGTAAATGCGGGTGCTCTTGGGGCAAATTTTGTCACAGCTTCACCTTCACTTAAGCCACCAGTTTGGTCTATTGTGTCCAGTCACGGGAACCATCCAGTGTAAAATTGTTGAAAGACAAGAAATAAGCCGCTTTTCATATTGGAGCCACAAACATTAGTATGAATCTCATGGGTTTTTAAAGCACCACCGTTGTATCCTGATCCTCTGGTTCGTCCTACGAGTAGTCTACTAGAACCACCCAGATTTGAGTTCGATTTTCAGAAGTACTTTGAAATCAACATTCTTCAAATCATCTAGGTCACTGAATACGTAACTGTTGAGAATCATCAGTCTGCTGTTTTTAAGAGCTGGGCATTCACAAAGTAAATGCCAAAAATCATTATGCAGTAACCCCAGTGGTACCGCATGTACGCCTATCGCACAGAGTGTCCACTGTCCAGTAATGACTTTGCGACTTAGTCCGATTATACATTTAGATCTATTTTTGCTCAACTCTGCAGGCCTGCAGGTAATGAGATTGGTCCAGCGTAGGTTAGTTCTACTCCAAGATTCATTACCAATCTTCCTTGCAAGTGTGCTTAGCGGAATTCTTACTGAATTTACGGCCTACATGCATGTGTTTTCGACCCGTTTGTTGCAAGCTCATCCGCCTGTTCATTATCTGGAACATTCATATGCCCTGCTACTCAGCATAAGGTCACCGCGTTGGACTGTGATATTTCGTCCAGAAATTTCTTGCGGTGACTTCACCACGGCTGACTATATGGCTTTTATGGCTGCTTGGTTGTCAGATTTGTTTATCGACAATGTGCCGTCTCTTTAGGTCTTTCGCCGCTTGGATGATGGCGGCTATTTCTGCTTGAAAGGCACTGCAATTATCGCTGATGCGGAATGATTCCCTTAGGTCCAGTGTTTCGCTGAAGATGCCAGCGCCTGTACCGATATCCATATTAGAGCCTTCGGTAAAGAGGGCTAGCTCCTCTTCTGTAACTGCCTGCTTTGTTCTCCCACTCGCTTCTGCTGGAAATTCTAGTAGTGAATCTCCTTGCAAAAACGAGGGTGGAGGGTATGAAGGCACCATCTACTTCGCGGCGTCCAGTTGGCTTTCAACGGAGGCGTGACCATAGGGCTTAGATGGCCGTAACCCTGAATCTATATGGTATACTAAAAGAAACTCATTTTTAAAAATCTATTTTTTAACAAAAACTTTGTATGATTTGGTAGCCTCATCTACTTAAGTTTAAACATAAATTTTGGTTGAAATCGTTAGATCCGTTTACGAACAATCTAACTGGTATGACAATTTGGCATGGGAAGTACAATTAATATCGAGGTTACCTTGAACAAAAAAACGCGCCCGAACTGTAAGCCCCCAAACTCCAAGGCGGGAGTTACAGCGAAGTCCGGGCAGCCGATTAGGCTGTAGGCCTTGGGACAGGCAGACGGTCAGAATTTTGTGACCCACTTTTTTCTGAAGTTCGAAATCTTGTACGAAAACAATATCTTTCTCTAACTACGTAATAAAAGTTAAAAATAACTCTTACTTTAATGAACTTTGTCACCTAAACTGTTAATTCACAACAAGCAATATAAATGAGCATGATTTAAAAAAAATTGTATAAAAAGCATGGCACAGATAAGGTCGTCTCAAAACTGTGAATTTCTTTCCAAGCTAGACTACGTGTTGATTCCACGGATTCCACTATCTCTCGCGTAGCATTTAAGTTCGGTTGGCTCTAAGCTGAAGGAATATGTCTGATTCCGAGCCACGAGATAAGCGTCATAAATCTGCTCATGAACCGGGAAAAAAGTTCGTGAATAACAATGAGGACAAAGTGTTTGTAGTGCGGGAATCGTACTTTACCACACAACTGAAGAATGATCACCCTAGAAGTGTGTACCATTTGTGCGTAGCTATTCTTATTTTGTTTATTTTGAACAAAATCTGTCATGACTTGCTGACAAGTGGAAGGTTAGTTGAAGTTAAGATAAGCAGGTCATTACCACGAGTCCGGCATTTCTATTTTTATTTTCTCGTCATATCAATAATAGTGTGTACAACTCTGAGTGCAATTTTTACAAATCTTATTAATACAGAGTTTTTGTCTTGCTTGAAAGTTCAATGTGATATACATTTCGAAAGTATTAAGCCGTTTCCATTCGGATTTTCAGATTTTGCTCTCGGATTTCATATTTTTCGTGGCCAATGAAACACAACACGAAATTTTTCTTTCTTTGCATTTGTGGTGGCGCGTGTTTTAAAAGTCAGCTGTTCTTAAATTGTATTTTGTGTTTATAGGAATACATTCAATTTATGTTGACATCCATTGCAGCTGCCAAATGTAAATTTTTCTCTATTTTTCACAGACTTGTCTAAAAACGTAAATAATAACACTTGACAAATGAAAAATGTTTTGGTGTGAGTGTTGGTAGGTGTAAATCTCGCTAAATCAAGATTCGCAAAATCGCTCTGACTCTGAAAAAAGTGTTGTTTTTCTTTGTCCCAATGGAAATCGACATTAAATTCAATGGAACGCTGCTGAAACCTACACCCTAGCATTGTTCATTAACAATTCAAGCGATTTCTTCCAATATGCGCAACAAGTAGGGGAATTATTCTCAGTATGCTATTTTCAGTTACACCAGCAATTCAAGTTATAAAAGGCCAAGAGGTTTGTAACCATTAAACATGCTATAGCTGAACAAAGTGCAAATAATTTTAAGGCTGTCATTTGAGTTCAAGCTCCCTTAATAAAAATTATGAAAAATTGTTGTTAAATTTGACTCCACTCTAAACCTAGACTTTATTTGATTTGATTTGATTCAAATCTGACAACTGTCGTTTGATAAATGTAAAAAAAACTGCTTAGCTACACTGATAAGCCGTTTGCTGTTTTATTACACCTAAAGTCTGACACGGTACATTTATAGTTATATGGAGAGTTTTGGCCAACTTTTGCATTTAGATTGCGGATTCTCGTTTGTAACCTTTTTTTGAGTATTTTGTGTCAGCTTTGCAATTTTTGACTTGGTAAAACTCTTGTTTAAAATGTCTCTTTTCTGGCAGCCTTTTTGTGCAGTATATTGGCGTGTTTCTTGCTAGAGAAGTCTTATTTCCTTCTCGGTTCTCAACTAAGTGCCAGAAAATACCTCATCTGTTCAATTTACCAGTTGACATAGTGAGCACTGAGAGCTATTGGATCTGTGAAAGTTAATACATTGAAAGAAAGGTTGAAATTAAATTGGGCATCGCCTCTTTCGGAAATCAGCGACTTGGCACTCTCTGAGCACAACAACCCTGAAGATTTATTTACAAGGTTTCCTCGTCTTTGCCGACCTTAATCGACTCTTTACAACGTTCGTTACCTCGGGCATAATCCCTACAACTCTTCACTACAACATTTCATGGCCCATACTGCTAGGCCCCACCCTATTCTTTGATGTCAGATATTAAACCTTTTTTCATTTCTTCATCAGGCTGCATTTAGGCCTGCTAACCATAAAGCAAGGCTTTGCAAAGATTCATATGGTCCTTGCTGTATGGAGCCTCATGCACATTCCAGTGGTGGGATTGTACTACGCCCTAAAGACTTGGGCTAAAGTATCGCGTAGTCTGAATAAAAGTAAGTATAGACCAAATCTTAACCAAATGTTTGTTTAATTCTATTTCCCATTTTCAGATGAAAGACTTCGGAATATCTGGAACTATGTCTGCCTATTAGGTTTCGTTGGATTTCAACTCACATTGTTTTACGTTGGCACCATCACCTGCTCTGCCTTCGATTTACCTTTTGCATCTTCAGTTACAATACTTATGGAAACACTTCGTCTCATTATGAAGACTCATGCGTTCGTTAGATCCAATGTGCCAAAGCTACTCCAGCATCAATCAAAAGACAAGTCCGTTGAACTTGCTCCAATACATTCATATCTGTATTACCTTTTCGCTCCAACATTACTGTACCGGGACTCGTATCCCAGGACAGCCAAGATCCGATGGTCCTTCGTCCTTGTAAATTTGCTAGAGGCCATTGTTGTTGTACTTTTACTCAGCTTTATATACGAACGTTTCATTCTGACGAATTTCCAAGACTTTGGAGTCAAAACACTTACAGCCGCAGAACTTGTCGAAACAATATTTGCCATGATTCTACCCTCTATCCTTATTTTGGTCGCTACCCATTATTTGCTCTTGCACTGCTGGTTAAACTTGACAGCTGAGATCTTAAGATTCGGTGACCGGCTGTTCTATACAGATTGGTGGACATCGGCAAACTATAACAACTATTTTCGTACCTGGAATATTGTGGTTCAGGAGTGGTTATTTGAATACGTTTACAAGGATTCCTACAAATACATCTTTAAAGGCTCAAAGGTGTGTTCCTCGTTGATGGTCTTTTATTTATCGGCACTGATGCATGAGCATGTGATTGGAGTTACCCTACATATGTTTTATCCTGCGATGTTTGCAAATTTTGGCGGGCTTGGTGTGCTTTTCTTCTTTACCACGAAAAAGCTGCCGAAAACCGCTGGAAAAATATATTTCATGTTCTCCATGTTGACAGGAATGACGATCATGACATGTTTGTATTCGATGGAATATTTCGCTCGAAGAAATGCTCCTACCGAAATGACAAATAAGGGCTGGGCTAAGCAGCTAACACAAATGCCTGTTTCGTGGATCTTTAACGGACTAACTGCGTCGAATTGATTGTTTAACTTTTATTTTTTTGTAAATAAATATGTAGTGTGCTGTAGGCTTAAATTGATTCATTTGTTTCATTTTGGAAGAACAGCTGATGAGTATAAATTTTAAAGCAGGATCCAGGTCAAAAATCAACATACAATTATCGATGATGTGGAACCTTTGACTCTCAATCAGATATTTTGCTGTAGAAGTCATCCAAGAGTCACATGGGTTTGTTGCCTTAATGGCTCAGAAGATTAACAAAAGAAATTTGAGGGAAATCCTTGTAAAAATCCTTGTCGTTTACTTTTCTTGTTTCACTTTGGCACAGTTGAAAAGTTTCCTGCAATTATTTCTGAGCGGTCCCAATTTTCTTGGTAAAATAAGAGGCCAGAAAGAAGAAAAGCAGGCATGCCAACTGTAGAGGGTAGCACGCAAGTGGATTTAGCTAGGGCAAAACGAGACATGTGCGAGGAACGCTAAAGCGACATACTCACGTCTATCACAGAATCAGTCGTATTCGGAATTTTGTTACGAACCCTGAAAGAACTGTCATAAGATCCGTCGTAGAGGAAATGTTTGCTACGAATATCGAAATTCATAGCAAGCAATTTCCCCTACGACGAAATTCGTAGCAAACGGATTTTGTGATACCTACTTCTTTCAGGGTTCGTAACAAAATTCCGAATACGACGGAATCTGTGATATACGTGACTAGCAGTTGGGATCAAAACGGGGGTAGGTGCTAACTCAGAAGAAATGAGACATGAGCGGGAAATTGTCGTCGAGGGTTATTGCAAAATGCCGACGCTCTATCTCGTGCCCCCGTTATAGATCCGAGTTGCTAATCACCCCTATCGGGAATAATATTTCCCCGGGAATGTTCCCTTGTCAGCAATGTAAATTAGATTGCTGTAAATTAGATTGCTGACAAGGGAACATTCACATTGCTGACAAGGGAACATTCCCGGGGAAATATTATTCCCGATAGGGGTGAATGTCATTACCGGCAAGTATTCTGGGCAGACACGCACAAAGACTTGAACTGCCATACAACGACTTGCAGATGCTGTGGTCATGGCTGGCTTGGTATGGTAAGCAGGGTGACAGCTGCAGAATGAAATGAAGAGTGTCACAAGAAAAAAGAGCAATAAGAAAAAAGTGTAATTTTTGAGATTATTTTGCAAAATTGGAATTTTTGAACGGTTTTAACCAAGCATGAACACTATAATATTGTTGTGGTAGGCAACTGCGTAACATTTTTAAGGTTTTTATTTGGAAATAACAGCATTTGAACATTTTTTGATGTGCCTTACAAAAAAAAAGGCGAAAAGTTGTGGCAGGCTCTCAAAAAACTTATGTCGCGCACCGGTCACGCTGATGGTGAATTCTTATGCGAACTTTCATGCTTATAAGCTCCGTCGTAGATTATCCGTAGCAAGTGTCCAAGAATTGACTTTCATATTGTGTGTCGAAGTTATCGAGGTTGTTAAAAGTGAAAAACCCTTTTGATCATGTCAAAGTCAAATGGTCAGTCAAAAATACTTCTCTTATAGCGTGACTGTCCTCATCGAGCTTCTTGTTTCTATCGCCTAGCTTTCAAAGCTGACCATATTCTGTTGCGAAGCACAAGGCTCCTTGCTCCGAAAGGTTTATCATTATTTCCGGAAATACAAAAAAAAAAAACAATTTTATTTTTTTGAAAATTTGATTTCTTACTTCGTAGTTATTATTAATTAATAATTATTCTTCAACAGAATGGGCAATTTCTATTACAATTGTACAATGATCTTATTTAATTATCCCTACAATGTTTTACCACCATCACCAGTTTTTTTTTTGTTTGTTTGTTCTCTCTCTGTTCTCTTTTTGGTTTCTACAAACGATGACAAAATAAAGAACCGCATTAAATACATGCTTTCAAATTGAAGATGGTATTACAAAGTACAAAATCAGTTTGGTTCTCACACATACTGCATATCCGTCCCTTGCCATTTATGCTTTCAAATCATATCATAGAACAAAAAATGAGGAAAACCTAATTAGCACGCAACTAAAAGAAAAGAAACAATAGAAACTATAAATAGGTATGCAAATAATAACAAACAAAATTTTATAATGTTTTTTCATAAACATTTAATGGTAATATTAGCTATATTCTGGGTATTTGATTTGTTTTTACATATATATACCATGATGAAGTGTAAATTATATTAATTCATTTAATTTGCACAAGACACTGCAACGACTCTACACATACACATACAAACAAGCAACTGAAGGAAACTAATAAATTCTAATGGAAACAAAAACAGAAGTACTTTGATATTTTTGGTATCTATTCACATAAGGCCACCGAAAATGCTTACCAGCGAATGATTAAAAACTTTGTTTTGACAAATTCAATTGTTTGTTGTTTTTGGTTTTGAATTGGAAGCGTTTCTCCCTTTGAACACATCAAAGGGGTAAACACAACGAAAAGAAAATAATCAGACCAAAATTATACGCACGATATAACAAAGTAGTGTTGTTGTTTCATTTAGACAACTGTAATAATTTGCGGTGGTTCTACAGGGGATGATTTATTAGTTTCTGTTGCTACTACTGATGCCGGGATTGTTGGATTGTGTGTGGCTACCGGCGAAACATCCTTTGCCGATGCTGTGAAGTTGTCGCTCTTCTGCGGTGTCTGTGCGGCTAATTGTCACTTTGTCTCACCTACTCGCTGGTAACGCGGCTTATTGCGGGTAAATGGTAAATACTTGTATTTTATCATATGCTGGAAAGATGGACAAAAAACACGGTGGTTAGCAAATATGTAGTGATGCGAGGTGGTGTGTAACAAACCTTAATTTGCCGTTTCATCGTAATGCAAAACAGCGTTATAAAGTACATGACCAATATTGGCCAAAACACTGGTACATTGAATACATCAAAGAACGTACACGTGACCCCGATCAGTGTGCTTTTCGCGATCGACAGCCAGAACTTAAACTCCGGCAACCGTCGTATGAACGGTCGGAATTCTTCATTAACTGTTGTTGGCAATTCGGGACCTTGGTCATCTGAAATGGAAAGAGACAAAAGGTGGTGAGCATAAACTAGGGAGGAACTAGGCATCAACGGTGAACAACTTGCCAGCAAAAGAGACTACCTGACAATAAATTAAACAGATGCGGGAACTAACACTCGTAAGCGAGGTACTTTTAAGAAATTCAAAGAGTGTCCTTAACTGGCGCGTGACCTTCAGAGATAATCAAAGACCACCAACTACGATAGTTCATGTGAGTCTTTCAAACCAACTAAACAAAACATTATAAACATTTATTTACTCTCAGCAATTATATGGATGGAGACAGAAGAGTTATAAGAGCAAAGCATATTTTCTTTTAAATTATGAAAGTACATAACTGAAACGCAGGTAATAAGACTATTATCAATATCCAATCAAAGCCACCCTACGACCGTGGCTGCTGTAAAATAAATAAGTCACTTTACAAAGCAATCAACAATTACTCAACAGCAATTGTTAAGGAAAATTAATTAAAACCAGTGCAATTTAATTTTTAGAAGCGCACATCAGCGACCTATTCAATGACGCATGATCTAGTTTTATTGACTGCTTAACATTCGAGTAGAGCAATGACCGAGCTTTGACAACATTAAATACAGGTTTGTTAGCAGCAACCCTCTTTCTCGACGAGTAATTGATTCTGTCATACCAGCATAAACCACATAAGAAAGGTGACTCTTTTTTTTTTTGGAAATTCAGAGAATGAGATAATTTTTTCTCCAAAAAACAATATTGCAATTGAAAAACGATAGAACTACCCGCGTGATGTGCAAAGGCTCTTTGTCGGCTTTTGAAGATGTTGTCACTTTGTCAGCAAGCCCATAGATATCTCCCTAATCAGTACTGTGCCTATTAACGATAACCCTGAACATTATTTCATCATATACATAGCAACATTAACAAGATTAAAAAAAGAAAAAAAAGATGACTAACAACTTTCCAGCTCGGTGTTGACCCACTGCTATTCACAACTATTCAACTATTCGCGCCCATGATTGGCAACTATCGATTTTCGAATCTGTTTACCTTGATAAATGAGTGGAATTCTTCACGCACGAGCTTGTATCTGCTAGCCTTGCTCATTTGGACAAAAATAAATCAATAACTTCTGTTTACAATAGATTTAAATAATTAGTTTTCTGTTTCATTTTGTAGCTTACCTCCATAAGGATCGTATTCGGGATCGATCTTCGGCGTTAAAAAAGCAATGAATAAATTCAAGTGATAGATCCCCAATGCATAGCAGACGATGTACCAGCCCTGCTTAAGGAATACTCGGAGGAGAAACAGTAACACTAGGGCACAAGCACCAGTCCAACGCAGTCGGGTGTGAGGTGTCCATTTGTCTAGAATCGATTGGTATGTCTAAACGTAGGGGATAGTAATTAGGTAGTTTCATTTGCATATTAAGGAAAATCAACCACCCTTTTAACCACTGTACCTGTGACAATCGAGTGAAAAATTTTGTGATACCGCCACCGGACGACGACGACGATGAGGTTGTCTCTTCATTCATCATAGTTCTCTAGAATATCCGCTAGATTACTGTTTTTATCTACGTTGACCTTTTACGAACAAAATGCATATTTTATGAATAAAATAATTTAATGAAATCACTGATTTTTCATAGCTTTTCTGGAGAAAGATGAACGAATTTAATGAATGAGAACTTTTTTTCTCCTAGTTATCACGGAACCACGTCATTTATGTCAAAAAATTATTGGCGAATAGGAGTGAAGTGGGCTGTGTTTTGTATTTGGTTGGTATAGGGTGCTGTGAAATAGTGTGAAAACACATAAGTAATACCAAACTTCGAAAAGTTTATAAATATTTACATTATATTCTTCAAATTGAGGTTTTTTTTCGTTGTTTTCTAAGGTTCAATTTTGTAAACTAAAGCATCACATCAGCAGAAAATCATATCTCTGTACGAATAATGTAAATATCTATCTAAATATTTACATTGAAAATACCTGGTCTAGGCCGTGTTTCAGTGCAAGCTAGACGTATAATTAAATAAATTATAGAATATGCAATAATAATAATATCTAAATTCCTATTATAATTACGTTATTACCAATTTGATCACAATTAGGTACCAACAGTTACACTTGAACGATTTCCTTTGACATGCGGTTTTTTTTCTCTCGCTCAAGCGGGTAATTTTGCGCTAGATTGAGAAATTTTCCTGAAAGGGATAGGTATTTCACAAAAAGTGTGAAAATGGTTAAATGCAAGTTGTAAGATTTGCATGGATTTGAATAAGTTCAGAAATAGCTAAAATAAGTGGATTCAAAAAAATATGATTCTCAAAATTAAATGGGGAAAAAAGGTTTAATTTGTGATTAAATAATCGAAGAAGATTTTTTTATATCATCTGTATGTCAAAAATACGCAATTGTGGAACAGCTCTCAATAAGAAAGGGAAGCCGCTGAAGAAGACAATACCTTTTCCATTTGACTTAGCCGTGTTTTTTTGAGCTTCGATCTCAGCAAAGCAAAGCAAAGTAGGATTTTCATCACGCTAATTACAACAACTACGCTATGCTTGACACTTCGAGATTCGCAATAGTTTTTGTAATTGCGTGCTTGTAAAGACAGATATTTAATTTTTTTTTCCTGAATACCTTTCAGACCATTGACTCTAATGACATATACGACGAGATCGCACTGTTGTAAGCAGAAGCATTATAAACCAATAACGCTCAAATAATTGCCAGAAAAACTTACTTAAATGATAGCTTGCCACCATTCACCAAACACAACATACTTCATGAGTATGGTTATGAATTATGAGTAAAGTTTGTTGAAATGGGACTTGAGAAATAGAAAATGGTTCAGTATACTTTTACTATTTAGAATAAACAAAAACATACATGTATTATTACGAAAGTAGCCATTTCCGGGCTTCTTTGTAACCACAATTCACAAACCTTTGTTTATTTTTGGGTTTGGTATCATATGAAACAGTGGGGCAAATGCACATGACTTAAAATACAGTTTCGGTTTTTTTTTATTACGCTCACCAAACGAAAATGTTTTTATCAACTATTTACCTATATATCAAGCAAATTAACGTGCAATAGGTATTTCACCGACCTATCATTTGGTGAACTTCTAACAAGTAAACAAAGATGCACAATCTATATATATATTAGAGATATAAAAACACCGCCTAAACTGAAATGTTTCTACGTGCCCAAGGACAAATGCGTGAGTTTAAATGGGCACCTTAGAAGTTAGAACCAGGTTTAGAACAGTTTGTTGTTATTATTTGAAAAAGCTAGGTACCTCTCTCCAAAACTTTTTATTTAACAAAATGGTTTAGAGCTTTTGACAGAAAATTCTGGTCAACATATGGCGAAAATCGGGCAGGTACATGGATACGGATTATCAATATTATTACCAAAATGTGTCAAGGTGGGCGAGCTCAGATTCCACAGAAAGCGAAAAAACGGTTCTAGTTAATAGACCACATACATAAAATGACAAAGACTCTAGGCTTTCACTGATGATTTCCGTTTAAAATCGTTTACAGAAAGAAATGAAGACACTCGCTTCGACTTCTCTAAATAAAAAAAAAAAACCCACACGAAGCCATTTATCTATCTCAATGGGGGCTACTAAAGTATTCAAAAGTTCTAACAGAGATATTTCCAAAATTATGTGGAAATACAGAAAACGGCATTTGAACGTGGGAATACACTTTCTTCAGATTCAGAGCAGTTTTGCTGCTCTCGAAATCAGCTGCCTATCAGATCTCATGTTCCATTGTCCAAAAAAAAAATACGGACAATGACGAAGATTCACATTCACCGTCGGTCTCGGTACTAAGAGCTTGAAATTAGTACTTCCGAATACCTTCAAATGGCGGAGACAACAATCTTCTATCGGACAGTAGGTATTAGGTATGATCCGCTTGATCGGCAAGTTAGCACACCGTAAAATGGCATAAGTGATCGACAGGGGTTTAATGTCGTTTTCCATTGGGAAAAGGAAGCGTCCGGGAGAGTCCGGAATCAAAAAATCACTTCTGAAACCGTTCCATTGGCACAAAAAATACTCTTCTGGTGATTCTGAGGAGAGAATTTCGCTTCTGGATTTGAAGTCAGAATCCACTCAAGAAGCACTCACACAAGTGTAGTTTGTGTATTTTATACAAGTCAACTGACGGCTGCCGTAGATTATTTTTTGGCATTTCACCAATACTCTTGTGGATTCAATCAAAAGCAGTTTTCTTGTTCCATTGGACTACAGAATGAGTGGATCCCCGAGTGAAACCAATGGAAAACGACAAGGTTTTACTTTAAATCGCTTTGAGTAGTATCAGCAACCGGTTTTTAGCGGTTTTCCATACTTACTATTGACACCGCCAATTTTTTTGTACAGAGTTCAGACGGCAACCAAGTTCCATCTATGCAATTCGTCGATAAGGTTTTGGGAGAGCACCCAAGGATTTTAAGTGAGATTTTATCTTATTAGTTATTTGTTTAAGCGGATTTCTTGTTGTTTGGTGAAGTTAATTTTGGATGCAATGGAAGAAAGATCGAAAACTCGCACTGGAAATAAAACAATTCGATTTATTTAAAGCTTTTTTTATTTTATAATAGTGATACGCCACGTATATATCTTTAGATAATACATTTAGCTTAAATAATTTTGTTTCTTCGGTATGACTGGCTCCATGAAGGTATCTCTTTTTGGTTGGTTTTCTTTTCATTATAATTACTATTTTATTGGTTGTCATCAATAATACATAATATAATTAATGTTTATAATAATTATGCTCATTTTTGAACTATGTAATATATATCATTGAAAGTTACACAAATTTTTATAATTATTTTAAATTACTTTTAGCATTTAATTTGTTTATTTTTTTCATTTTGGTAAAGGAAATTCCGTCCCTTCTGTTTCTTTTTACACGTACCTTAAAAATTAAAAAAAAAAAAAAAACGTTCTTAAATAAACAACAGACAAAACGAATATACACAAGCAAAGCAAATGAAAAACGTTTTCGTAGCCACAATTTAAATCACCCGATAACTTAACGTCAAAAATGATTTTTATTCATTTACGCAAGATATCTCCTTAACTTCAATTAAATGAAGTTTCCATTAAATTCTGTGCATCCTTCTCAGGGTAACTATTTCGATAAATTTGAACGAAATAGTTGCCAGATATAAAAGTTTAAACAAACACACGTCACACATACGGGTTTATTTAGTGAAAATGTTTGCGATGTTGATTTATATCATATTTATATTGCATTTGCAGCGCATCTTAAAACACATGTAAGTCGATACATGATTATACATAGATACATGTAGGTACTTTAATAAAACAAAAGTTGTAAATCGCGATTTTGACATTTAGAAAACTATTTTTATTCTTTGTATTTATTATAAGCGTAACAAAATAAATGTCCATTGGATTTTGTTTTAAAATTTTTCTTATTATAAATATAATGGTTCTCATACGATTGCACATTGTTGAAGGTATAGGCCTGTGGAAGTGATCTTCGGAGCTGTTTTCTGTGTTAGTAAAGAAATGTCTGCTCAAAAGTTTGCAACCAATTTTGAAGTCGTTAAAAGTGTTTTAACATTATAAATTCTGTTTATAATATTCTTTTGAGAATAGTAGCAGCTTCTCAGACACTGGATAGTGCTTTTAAAAACGAAACACAGTGATTGCTGCGTATTTGTGTATAGGTATACAAATATAATACTTATGTGTCAGACTTATATAATTTGACATTATTCGAACGTACGAATGCATACATATTTGTATATAATTTGGATATTTATGAAGTTCCGTTCAGTAAACTTTGACCGTGGACAATAATCGCCTACAGGTTAAACGAAACCATGTTTTTTTTAAGTAAACATGTTCCAGAAAGATGAAGTTATAGGAAATGTTATTTCAATTTTAAATGTTCTCATAGTGGAAATGAGTACCGTTAGTCCGAGTTTAAGATGGAAGCCGGAAAATTTATGTAGCACCTCAGCTGTTTTTTTTTTTCACACAGCTTTGGTTATTAAAAATATAATTTGTCCAGGCGCTTTCACTTCGTTCGGCTTTATTGAGAGCATATTTATATGAATTTTATATCGCCATGTTTTCGTTAAGTTGTTCTTTCCTGAACAAATGGATTAGTAGGGTATCTTCAGACTGATTCAGGTAAATGCTTTATACTTGTGGGAATGATTTCGATAATTATTGGCTTTCGATTTCACTGTAATGTTGGATGGCAAGTTGAATAAGCTGAAGTTCAATCAATCAAATGTTCTAAATAATATTCATGCTCTCATCTTGCCACTACCATTAAAAAAGAGACTGTTATTTCTTTAAACTGAGTTTCAGTGAAAACCCTTTTTAGAATTAGTGGGCCACATAACCAGTTTCAGTGTCTACTTTAAAGCGAAGGCTTTCACAAAAGTTCCAAACAAATTAAATTTTTTTATTCGTACGTTCACATTACAAAATCTTCACTAAATCGCTCAGTCGATTATTATACATAAAAAAAAAAACATAATTCGCCTAACTAACGACCATCTTTACTGGAAATTCATTGCGGTTCAAATAACTAAAAAGAAAATAGAGCTTTAGTAAGTTTCTAAAATTAAATATACTTTATGGATAATAATAACCATAATCGCATTATTCTGCCGCCATCCAGATTAAGCCAATGCGCGATGACATTGAAATCGGATAAAATGATTAGTGGCAGATGCGCCTGAGTCAGGTTGACATCGAAAACTTTGGTTAGAAAGTGCTCTGAGCTACTACGCAAAATAGGTATCTGCATACGATTAGATGCGGTTTAAAGCCTTTCGTCGTTATCTTTGTTTGTCTCTTAGTTGAAATCCCTGACTAATTATTAATTGTTTTTCTGATTATCTAGCAACCGAAAATCATAAAACTCAAATATAAAATAGTATTCATTGTTGTTTTGCTTTATTTTTTTTTTATTATAAACAGAAATTGCAACATTGAGATAAATATTAAAAACGACATTTTCGATTATTCCAATATATCCTTAGGCCTGATCCTTTAGCTTTCATAATATTCTTTCTCCGTTTGCATTTAAGTGAAACATTCTATACACAAGATTTTTCGTATATAATATACGTTTCCTCATCATTTGGTTGTGTTTTACTTAATGTTTTCTTCCTATACATAACGTGTGACTTGGCGCAGCATTTTTTACATATCATCTGTGACTTTTGCGCGTATTTACACACTCTCATTCATTGTGATTTTGTTTTTTTTTTTACATAGATTTCAATAAATAAGCTTTTAAAATCCTGTTCAGTTTTTTGCTGTAAACGCGAAGAATGGGGCGAAAAAAAAGAGAAAATAAATTTTGATTTAGGTAAGCATTGCACAAACAAAATGTATATTCGATAAATATTAACAAGTATAATGGATATTTATTATTGTTTCCTTTTGCTTAATTATTTAACCACTCCAATCTCTGTTTCAACATCACTCAATAAAATTACCCTAACGAGTTATTTGCTCAGTTTTTTGTTCTATTTTGTTCTCTTATTTCTCTTACTATTTACTACATTTATTTTTTACTTTTCATAAATTTATATATTTTTGTTTTTAATATTGAAATATTTTAAATATATATTTGTTTAAAAGGGTTCTTCTGTTTTTCGTTTAAATTAAATAATTAATACTATCCTTTATGTATATATTTTAATATTTAAAATAATATTTCTAAAAATAAAAAGAAAAGAAACAAAGTTGACTTTTCACATTTATATATATGTATCTACATATAATTTGTTGTAATATTCTTTATAATATATGTTTTTTTTTTATATATGTGTTTGTAGTTCATCTACATTTATATATAAGTTGTTTTACTTTGAGAGATCGCTGGAATCCATATTAGTGCAATATGTTCAAATTGGAATTTAAACTTTAAAACAAAATGGATATACTGTGAACACAATCATAACAAAGCTCCTACAAAAACAAAATATATGTATAAAATAAAAATCCATAAATAAATTATTATCTTTAAGTCGGAACAGAATAAATATATCCACGTACAAATTAAATACCTACGTCTTTCTTTTGAAATATTTATATACTATGTACAATGTAATTTATAAATATATTTTGAACTCAGTATTTTTTTTTTCTTTTTGTTCTTTGTCTATTAATTAAATGGGACACGATGGTGAATAGACGTGTTTTTTTGAGCTTCTATCTCAGCAAAGCAAAGTAAAGTAGGATTTTCAGCACGCAAATTACAACAACTACGATAGAGACTTGACACTTCGAGACTCGAAATAGTTGGTGTAATTACGTGCTGAAAATCCTGCTTTACTTTGCTTTACTGAGATAAAAGCTCAAAAAAACACGGCTAATGTCGTTTTTGAGATTACAGTTGAAAGAAAAAAAGAAAGGAAAACAAGAGTTTTACGAATATTGACAAGTGTATGTGTGTAAGGTTCTTTTCTATCGTTTAATTATCATATTTTTTGTTTTCATTTATTCTGTTGATGGAATCCATGTATGTTTTAAGTTTGTTTGTCATCTTTTGAACATCAGTTGTATTTATTTGGGGTTTTGATGTTAGAATGTTGAGAGCTAAACTTTAGATTAGTTATGATTAGCTGAATGTTAATTTGTTTCAACATTAAATTTCAATACACTAATACGGATTCCATCGTAATCGTATCTCATTTGTTCGAATTTTGAGATACTTGCGTTTGGGATGCAGTCTCTAGAGTACGTCGCGCCAGTCTTGACCTGCAAAACATAAAATTTTATGGTGTCAAGGAATTTGTAGCATGATTTAGTTGTGACTTTTTTTTTAAAGTGTTCGTAATCGAGTCATTGAGCGAACTCAAGATTGTTTTTGAAGATTTTGTATGTTTCTGCGTTAAGATTAGTGCAAATAGTTAAGTACCGAAGAGTTCTCTAGGAACTATTCATTCCAAAGGGCTTGTTAATAAATGAATTTGTACGAGTAAGCTACCAAGCAAAGGACAGAAGTGAGCCGGCCATAATCGAATACAACAATGATTTCACTGTCGAAGTCGTAGCTGAAACCTTCACAGTCAACTGTACGACCAAATCAAACATAAATTGATATTATTTCGCCAGCCTGAATCTAGCGGACGAAAAAATAAGATTTTCACTAGATCACTTATAGAAATGGTAAAGTAGGACGAGGAAATAATGTGGAATGCCGTGAAAAGTAGAAGAATTCCACCAAATTGACACGTTGCAGATAACCTCTCTTGCAGATATCACATGTATAAGTAGAAGATCTTCAAGAGTCATCATTTCGATTAACTTACCTAATTTGTCCAGCTAAGAGAGGGTTTATAGCATACAACCAATCATGGACTTCCTTATCGCCGAGTGTTTGTAAAAGGTATCCACGATGCTTTGTGACAACACTGAAATAAAATTATTGTGTGTTATGTTAATGGAAATAGATCTAGTAAATTAGGTGCTACCTAAATGTGTTTGGAATTTTGACCATAGCTGCTTGATCTTCACTGCATTCAACTTGTGCTGTGCCCAGATTGAGTACGGCTCTCTCAACTGGATCCTTCTCTGATTTGTAGATGAAGACATATGGGCGACGAACAGTCTGAAATATCAATGACAGTCGTTGTTGGCAAACATGTTGAATGGAGGAAATTCTGCACAAATACATACCACCCAACGCTTCTTCCATCCAGATCCACCGTGTTCTAAGACATTGAGCAGACCTTTTCGGGCAACAACTGGACTCACACGAATCTCTTCCAATTCGGGCACATATAGTCTGAGCGGAAGTGCAGGTTGTGTTGCTGGAGCTGGTGCCTCCCAGCCATTTGGTGCGTCTGTTCGATCTGGAGAGCAAAGTCTGCAAAACGAAAAAACAGCACGCGCTCTAGGTGTAATTTTTGTCAAGAAAAAACAACAGCTTTATCTTACTCGAGCGAATTGCCTGAAATACAACTAACGGTCATGTCAGCGCATCCCTCGTCCCCAGGTGATACATCAGATTGTGACTGTGAGTTATCAGCCGGTTCGGATTTGTTATTGTATCGTCCTAGGAAAATACACACTTAGCAGTGCTGAACAGATGCAGAAAATAAAATACGTTACCTTGAACCAATTTCAAACACTTGAGCATTAGTTCTTGCTCCCGTTGGTTGTATTCACGATCTGGCATTATTTGCTGTGGATCTTTGACAGGCGTTTGTGGGGATGGGGGAATTACCATATGCACCGGTGAAGTTCCAGCTCTAGCAGCAAGATTGCAAACATCCTTCTCTGTCTTTGTTGTGGGATTGGGATTTGTGTCCATGCCCAAACGTTCGCGCAACAATAACAAATGCTTTACACGACCCACTTCCTCCAGTCGGGTGAGTTTCTCCAACTCCCATTGGTGATCGAATATCAGCGAGTCACCGCGTGGTCGCCATCCATGAAGATTTTCTTCTCCCCTAACGTATGTGGAGCTGGTGTCAAGAACTCGTCGCTGTCGCCGTTGTACACCTTAGTTTCAAGGGGAACAAAAATACACAAATATTAGCCCACTTCTTCTCTGAGAGCTATTTCTCTCGAAAATGTCAAACCAAGCCAACAAAGCAACTAAATCGTTTACAATACACAACTACATTATAAATTTCTACCTGGACTACCTGCTTCAGAAGCTCTCCTTAGCGAAAGTTCATACACTCCAGACAATCGATTGGCTTCTGGATTGCGATACTGCCCAGAGAATAGGTGTTTTAGGGAGCGTGGTCCGGTGCGTGCATCGCGCCCATAAATTACCATACTTAGGTCCTTGGTTATGATAGCTGGACGAGCACAATTCTCCAACTTTAACAAAAGAAATCGATAAAATTACATCCCGTATGCGCGGGTAGCAGTTACACTTACCTCCAAGTAAGCGCTCAATGTAATGTAAATGGTTTCACCAGCTTGAGTCACACGATTCAAAAGTGTTGAATTGTGCAAGCTGGAGTCCCATGCGGCTTCGAACCGATAGAATGATCTGTCGTCACCAGGCACCTCGAGTACTTCACCAGGGAACAGACCCAGCGACAGGACACACGAATCATCGTCAATATCATCTGATGATTCGGGAGTGCTGCGAATACGACCAACTACTAATTCGCGGATGTCCTTCCATTTAACCTCCGGCGTTGGTTCGTGGACAATTGTAATGCGAATGCGCCTCTGTATGCCCTGATGCAGTAAGAATAGACCACGGCAAGGAAGATCATCACTATGCTCGACCACCTGCAAGGATAAATTAAAATTATTAAGTAAAATTCTTAAAATGTTCAAGAGCAATGCATATTTTTATTGAACTTGTATTAAATGTACGTCTCTTAACGTAATCGCTTTCTAATGGAATGTACAAAATACGACTCAGATAAGGGATGATGGGACTGCTCCCCATTTCACAGTGAGCTGAACGGTGACTGCGGAAGACTGCGACAGGCGACACTACTGAAATCATCGAACAACTACTACAGAGATTACGGGTGTTTTACTTTTTTCAAGATTCCATGAATTTTTAAGGCCCAATTTAACTGGTCGTGTAATTTTACTCTGTGATATTTCTCAGCGGGAAAAAAATATTTTGCCCTCTCTCAGGAATGATCTACGATTTTTGTTCAACTTACAGATGGTACGTATTCCCCGTTGGGTGCCAATTCACAGATCTCAAACCAAACCAAGACATCATGTTTCGCCAGTACCGTCGAAGATGGTGGACATGGCAGCGGCCCAAATTTGGGACTCCGAACCGGCTGACTAATGGGGATACTGGGAGGAAGCATCCGCCTTGGTGGGGGTCGTGAAATGAATTCCTGTTTTGCATCTTTATGCAGCGGATGATTCTGGTAGTGTCCGAAAATCTTAAACATGATGGGTTGTGTCTTCATATACTCGATAAAGGATTTCGTAACTGGAACAGTTATCTATAAGAGACAAATTAAAACAAAATCTTCACAATTAGATAAACAAACACAAAAAGGTCAACTAACATTCTGAACATGATAGAATCCGAGTGGTGCACCAGATGCAGAATTCTTGACAGGTTCTGTCGAGAATGCCTCTTCATGGCGATGCAAGAAGCTGAAATAAAAATACCGAAAAATAACACCGTTTGCTTCACAAAATGCAAAAATACATACTTGAACTGACAAAAGATGTCAGCATATTCAGCGCTAATACCGGTTGCCTGCAGTACGGTCACACGGAAAGTGAATTCCTTGCCCACCTGGAGATGTTCTGCTGGTTCCTCGTTTGCCTCCTGGCACTCGGATGCCACACTTGAATCGCCACGCCCAGAATCTGCATCTTCGAGTTCTAATTCTTAATATGATATTTTTTGTTTTTTCGTTTTTTTGTTTGGTCGAAAAGTAATCTAAATTCTAGGCGAATTCTGACATTTCGCATGTACTCACCTTCGATTTTTGTGTCGAGTCCTCCTTCGATGTAGCGTTCGTCTTTCTCCGTAATCGGGCGATATTTCGGTTTGGCTTCCTCGTCGAAGAGCAGACGAGCCGATTGCTTCACACCGTTGTTGAAATCAATGCTTTCCTCGTCCTAAACAACCAGAATCAATGTATTGTAAAGACGATTCAATCACTTTTGTTGAGCTTACCAAAACCGGTTGTACTGCGATTCGCAGGTATCCACGAACGTCTCCCCTTTCGTTGACAATGGCAACTTTGTGCACCAGTGGCACTGGATACAAAAGATTGCTGAGATACACAAATGATCGGCCAACCATTCGGAACCAAGGGAAACGGTCATAGAAGGGATCCCCACCGGTTAGGCTCTCCACGTTGTAGTCCGGAGATGTTGGACTCAATTCGGCTTCATTGTGATACATCTCACGCATAAGTTCCAGACGTTGTCTGAAATTATAGAATACGAATTATAGAATGAGAATTTTGTAAAAGCTGCACATATTTTATGGAAGTCGAAAAGATATTGAAGCTCATGCATAGTTTTAAAGCTTTTCATATTTTTAAATTGTAAAACGTGCGTGTTTTTAGAATTGCGCCAAGCGGAAGTAATATCAAGCATGTGGATGATTTATGTCGCTTTTGGATGGGTCGTATGATGGGTGAAAGATTAAGCCATGAAGTAGTTTTGATTTCACTTAAATTAGAGAGCAAGGGTGAACATTGAGGACGCTCGGATTTCTAGTTTAGTAAGTCTGAGAGCAGTCTAAAAGCATTTTTCTGCCTTTTCGTTGGTCTAGATCTAGATTGATCATACTCCGACCATTCTAATATAGAGAATCCTGACAGACTACTCAGTTGATATTGCGCATTTCATAAAGGCACCGTCTTAAATAATAGTTGCTGATTTAATTAACGAAAATTCCAATTGATTTGACAGTGAAAGCAGGGGAAGATTGCACTTCCTAACAACGTTATGGATTCGGTCCGTTTGTCGTCATTCGAGTCGTCCGGTTGGATCCTTCAAGGAATTAAGTCGTTTGATTGGCATATCACCACGGACACAACGCAACTCTCATCCCATGCGTGTCTTAACCTACAACCAGATGCCACGGCAATGACCTCACTATAGAGCACATACACTATACAGGTCAACTTCTTGACATTTGATGTACTGTCCGTAAATTGCAACCACGGTCTTCTTCAAGTTCAAAACAGAAGCGCAGCACCTTGCACTAACTCTGTTGTCGACATGCGCCCATCTAACAATTTCCTTTGTTTACGTTTTTTGGTTCCTGCGTAAATAATACGTAGGGCGTATACGTAATATTTTTTATAGTTTTGTTCTTCTTACAATTTTTTTTTTCACACAAAGTTCACTTATTTCCCAAAACCACTCCGAGTTTCAAGATATACACAATTGAACGTTAATTGAGTACTAAGTCGAACTTTCATACGATTTTTCGGTTAACGTAGGTAAGCGATGCAGTCCAATAAAAGTTTAGTGACTCTAAATTGTACAGATATGAAGAACAAAAAGTGCTGTCCGAAACTGTTTTATTTCTTGTGCTGTAGTACCATGCACATGATTCGTTGCACCTACTTCATGACTGGAGTAGATTCGTGAAGTCTGCTAACTCTAGCATTGTCTTTCTTCTTGAAAAACACTTAGAAAGTTGGTGTTATTTTAAGTTGTATTGTAAAAGTTCAATGCGTAGTGCGCATCTGTCCCGTGCAATACTAAGACTTTACTTTATTGTTCTGACTATTTTCACTAACTTGTGCTGTTCTGCACTGTTTTATTTCACCTCTTTTTCATTAAACAGACCTAAATATTCAAACAGATTGCGTCAGCTAGTTGTCACAACAGTGTAGCTTATGTAAAACTAAAACATTTTTGAAGTACAGCATAACCTTGCGGTGCACTTTCCTTCAAACCAAACCTAACCTAACCTAGTTTTATAATACAAACAATAAACTGAGATTTTTGTTTTAATAATCTAGTAAATATATAAATGAATCAAGTCCAAAGCTAACTAACACTACTTTACTTTACAAAAAGCAGTCAATTGTAAATTGCACCCAACAGGAACGTCATAACGAATCTAGAAATTGTGACATAGCGTTTTTCTTAGAGGAGCACTGAACAGAGTTCGAACCTCGAGCGTGATCAGAGCCACCTGATTTATTTATGAAACATATGCTAGAACTGCCTATTTCTTCGACTATAAAAATACAACATGAGAATACCATTTGTTGTATTTTTCAGTCTGATACACTTTTTTACAAATTTACTTGACTTTACTGTACCACCCTTCGCATTCCTAATCAACAATCAAAAATGGCCAGCTGTCAAAATGTGTTGTGCTCAGATTTTACTCAGACCGCTCGGCTGATTTATTTTAAGGTCATAAAGTGCATGAGATCGCACTGCTCTGATCGAAAGAAACACGAATTCAGAGCTCGGATTTGCCCGAACTTAAGAAGAAAAATGTCATTTTTTTTCTTATATTTCCTGGTTCTGTTCCTTACTAAAAAGGATATAAAACGACAAAAGCTTAGATATTTTAGTAGACATTTTCTGAACTCGTCAATACACACTTGTGAGACGTTAGACTGGGATTTGAGCTATTTTATTTTTTGTGTGTCTATAACCAACTATTGGAAAATTTGTCAAAACAAATTTTGTGAAAAAGAACAGCTGAGCTACATTTCCAGTAAAAACTGTCAATGCACTTTTCTTTCAAAGCTGTAGTTTGCAAATGCTTAAAACTAAACAAAATTAGCAGATAGACTTCAGTCGACAGAACAAATTCAGTTCAGATTCAGTTTTTAAAGTATAGAAGCTTTTTACAGAGTTCTCTAGTTTCCAATAAATCTCTGCATTAGACATTATTTAAAGTAGCAGAATATAAATAACCATTCCAGTGTACTAAAACCAGTCTAAGTACTAGGTAAACATCTCCTCAAAGGCACTGAAGTAATAATGTTTCATTATCAAGCATTGTTTCTACATATTGGTTAGGTATGTTTCAAAATGTCAATCAAAGCAAAGCAAAGCATTCAAAATTTGCAAGCCTCAACGGATGCAATGAAAAGCGAATGAGCGTAATCTGTTGGTCTAAGGACAGTCACAGTAAAATATCGAGCCAAAAGAAAAATAAGAATAAATGCTTTAACCATGTCACAAAGTTTCTACAACATACATTGATCAAAGAAGAAGGATTATAAAGAATGTAAATAAAAACATAACAACAGATACCAATTGAAGTAACAAAAGAAATGAGTATTCAGCAAATGCTAACCTAGCTGGCAGCAAATTGGCTAATGACAATCTATTAGTTGACCCATTGGCACACGGTGTTATGCACTTTAACAATTCATTTTGCTGTTCGCGTCCACCCGCGGCGTTATTCTCATTATCACCGAAAGACATGTTGCCGCCATTGCTTGTCACTTGGTTGTCGGATGGTAAATTTGAGCTGTAAGTTGGCGAGATATTCATCGCAGAAGGAATGTGCATTGGAGACATTGACGTTATTCGCTCTGCCATTGGCGAAATATCAAAAATCATCGACGATGGTGGACTCTCGACATTGTAAATTTGACGCATCATTTCGAGGCGATAACTGGCAAATTTCGAAAGGTCAAATAGATGTGTGTGAATTAAAAGAACTAAATAAATGGTAAATTCGTGTATTGTTATGGAAAGAGATATTGAATGAGAAAAAAGGACGCAATGGTGGTGAAATTTGTGAGCTACTGATTGATTAATAATTAAATTTATTTAAATATTTTTTGGTAACAAGCAAACGTCATAAACAACTCGAAATTTACATAACAAATAGTTTAAAAACAAACAGCAACCACCATGCACGCCCAGAAGCATACGATGCCTAAATGCCTTTGAGGAAACCAAAAAAAATAAATTTACTTGGTGAGTAGTCAAAGAAAAACAAAAGAAACCTTGACAAACTGAACAGGTCAACAATCCAATTTTTCAAAATCAATTATCTCTACCTATTTTCACAGCAGAAAATAATAAAACAAAGAAAAGAGGATACAAATAGCATCCAATGGGCAGACTTACCGCAATTTTTCCAAAGACCAATAGTGAGTTGCACCGTTTTTGGTATCAGTCACTTCGACAGCCACAATTGTCTTCGAAATGGGTGGTGCACCGAATTCATCTTCACCTTGAATCGGGGAGAGTGCGGTTGGTATCAATTCCGGTGGAAGTGGTGAATAGAGGGTGTCCGTGAGAAGGGTGAATTGGAATTGAACCTGTGAAAAGAAAACAAGTCAATTATTAACCGCATTGAAAATCTTATTTAAAATTATTAAATGAGGGTTGTGGGTATACAAGAGAATATCAAGACAGCAACAAATAATTTAACCGATACGCACTGACAAGGAGGTTATAGGTAATTTTTTTATTAATCATCTAACTCAGCAAAAAATGTTGTAGAATCTTCAACGCCCAATTGCAAAAACTGGATCATACTTGACACTTCCGATATTTATACTAGGTACCTATGTATCCCAAGTAAAAGTGACTTTTGATGATCAGCCCTATTCTGCTATTCACGTGAATCGTAGACTCGATTCACCCAATCGATTCCCTTTCACTCTGCCTTTCCATTCTGGGGGCAGATTCTGTAAGGCGAAACGATCAAACGTTTTCGTGTGCACGAAGAAAGTTGCTTGTGTAACGTATGGCCAATCAATCGTGCGCACGAAAACGTTTGATCGTTTCGCCTTACAGAATCTGGCCCCTGCTATCCATCGGGTGAACTACATTATCCAAAACAATTTGACATTCAAGTGGACAGCTGTTCATGTGAAAATCATAAGAAGTTTGTTTTTTCAAATTGAAAAAAAAAGTATTTCATTTGATATTGAAAATCTAAATCGACCTCTGTTTGTTGTTCTACCCCTAAAAATTAATAATCTTTGTTTACAAACAAATTATCAAGCAATAAATTAGTTTTTAATAACATTTTATCAACCACCAACCACAGACGATCCATTTAATTTCAAATCCGCAACATTTGACATGCGGATCTGATTTGTATAGAGTGTATGCATTCACGTGAATAAGAGAATACTGCACAGTATAACCGACGTTACCGACATTAGGCGTTTTTCTTTTTTAGTTCAGAGCACAACCTGAACTGTTATACAAAAAGTTCGTGTTTCTTTTTTAGCTCAGACACTTCAGAGCTCGAATTTGTGTTTCTTTTTTCGCTCAGAGCATGATCAGTGCCTTGATTTTGTGCGGTTTTTTCCGCAATGGCGGTGTCGGAAAGGGTTCACGTATAGGCGGATTCTATAAATGTGTGAGTGATGTCGCGAACTGACAACTTCCAATTTTTCTTGTTCTTATATCGCTTTGTTCCTGCAAATTCCAGGCGAGCTTTCCCACACGCGACCTTTTTAGGTAGCGAGAAGGATGTCGGATGAGAAGAAATGACAACAGCGTGACCGTTGTGCGACAATTTGGTACCTTTTCTGAGGACACTAATACAATTTGTTGTTCCTTTGTTCCTTTTTATTATTTGGAAAATTCACATTTTAGGACTATTGACTATTCGCATGAGAGCCAAATGGCGAACGAACTACGAACAAGCGAATTTTTTTACACTTCAATTACTTCAATCATTGTTTAATGTTAAATTCGATAGAATTTCATTCGTGGGTTTGTGGATCCGCGAATGTTTTATGTGGATTGTGAATAAAATGTGACAATTCGCTGCAAGAATTTTCAATTGCTGTAATAATTGTAAATTGAGCTATTTAAATCGATTGAGAGTCCGATTTTTTTTTAGATTAGACTTAAGATTAACTTAATATAAGGCTTTGGTGGTAAATAGTATACAAATCAATTTTCAATTCATAAATACAATTAAATTCATTTGTTCGCAATTCACGCTCATGTGAATAGTAGGTATACTTAAAAAAGTTTTCAAAAACTGTGATTTCAAAATGAATATGTTTAAAAAAATAACGCGTAAATAGTGTAAAGCCGGCTAATACTTGTTAAATATTGGGAGAAAATATTAATTAACAGCTTCAGAAAAAGGCACATTTTTCTTTCATCGCCCCTTTTTTATGGACTTTTTAAAACTAAATTGAAAGAGATCTTAAAAGTAGATATAAAAATGAGTTGATATAATTTATAAGCAAAATTCAATTAATTTTTTATATATTTATAAATAAAAATTAAAGGTTTTCATTTTAAAATTTGTCATTTGAAAACGAATTGCATCTAGCTTACCCGAGAACAACCTTAAGGACATCTGAGAGAGTGATCTTTTTACAGTCTATATTGTATTGTAAAACTAAAACTAAAATTTATAACCTTTCTCTAACAATCCGGGAGATTGTTGCAAAATTCTTAAAAGTAGCAAAAAAAAAAAGAACGGTGAAAGAAAAAAGTGTCATTTCTAAAGCTACTCTGCAATTTAAGAATTTTCGCACAATATTTAACAATTGTTGGCTCTCCTAACACTATAATCGTGTTCTGATAGACAGCACCGTTATATTTTATAGAAATTCATTTGGAAATCACTGCGTTTCTAAAATTCCCAAAGTGAATTTTCATACTCAAAAAAGGAAAAAAGTAGCAACAAATAGTATGAGGGTCCTCGAAAAAGTGCCAAATTATTGCACTACGGTCACGTTGGTTACAGCGCGCGGCTCACTCACACACTCAAATCCGATTCGGAACGTTCCCTAGCGACATCGCCTCAAAAACCGCACAAAATCAAGGCACAGAACGCGCTCTATGAGCTCAGAATAAATTGACTGAGCATTCTGAGTAAAAAGCTGAGCACACATGTACATGCACACTTCCAGTCACATTTAATGGACAAAAAAAAACAGGAAAAACAAAACATCCTCTAAACGCTCTGAGCACTAATGGTTCAGAGCGAGCTCATAATGCTCGAACTCTGTTCAGTGCTCAGCTCTTAACTAAAGAAGAAAAACGCCTATTGAAGAAAAATTACCCCCGATGAATAGCAGAATAGGGCTGATAGTGTTTAAAAATTGCTAGCGAACAGCTTTCACCGGCACCGCAGTTCAATTTCAGCGAGAGGGAGCTGGCAGAACTTAAAATAAAACTAATTTTTCTATTTAAATTGTTTGATTTATTTTAACCTGTCTTTTATTTTCTTACACACAAATCAAAAACCAATCCATTTTTGAAGTATCAAACTCATAATTCCGCATACGAGATGGAAATCCGCATTGAAAAAACAGACGAGTATCTAACATTCGAGGAAAGTTGGAAATCGAGAGGGAGCTGGCAGAACTTAAAATAAAACTAAAGTCGAGACACACAACAAATTATAACAGTTTATGCCACTTAATTACAAATGTGACTGAAGGAGTTTAATTGCGCATTCGTCTACTTTGTTTTGTTTTATTGCTGAGAGGTGTTTAATAAAACAGGTCTTATGCCTCACATAAATTGGACGCTTTCGCACAATGTCCCTCAGTGCCTACTATAATTATTAGGATGAGAGACCATCACAAGCCTTAAGCTAGAACGCAGTCCAAATATATTTTTATTTATGTTTTTGTGTTATCTTAAATAATCCCGTGTTATCCCTACAAATACACACACAGGTCTCTTACCTTCTTTTTCAGCTCCACAGAAATAGCATTAGCCTCTTTCAAAAATATAGCATTTCCCCATAGATCGTCACGTAAGGAAGTAAACTGATGGTAACGCCATTTGCGAAATGCCCATGCGGCTAAGCCAGCTTCTCTTGCAGTCCAACATGACTCAAACAATGGGTTAACTGCATTTGATAAGGAAAACATCATTAACCATCATTCAATATGAGGTTAACTCGAAAGTCGTGCTATTACTCACCGAAAATATCTTCCTCTTGGTGGAAATCTTCAGGGCTGTAGCTGCTATACATCGACATAGTCATCGATTGCTCTTCCACCTGCTTTTGCAGAGCATCTATACGAGCTTCGTACGACTAGAAAAAAAAAAACAACAACAAATATACTCGTAAGATTGGTAGTCATATAAAAAAAGTATATTCAAATTTACCTTCCTCTGCTCCTCGAACTCCTGATCAGCTTGCATTTTCTCTCTCTTGAACTGTTCCTCCAATGCGTCCAATCGCTTTTTCATTTCCTGTTTTAAATCAATACCCTGCTTCTCCAACAACTCGCACTGAGCGAAATTCCAATCAACCTCCTGATTGGTCTCCTCAGTGACAGCTTTCTCCGTTTCTGTCTCATTGGCAGATATCTTCTCCCTGATTTCTCGGGCTTGTTCCGGGTGAGTGAATCTGAACACATGGTTCTTTCCCAAGATAACACGCGAACCAGTCACCAGGACCTCAGGTTCGGTCAGTTTGCGACCATTCAAATACACCAACGCATCTTTGTGCGGAATCAATGTAACGCTATCGTTGCGGTTCTCAAATGTGCAATGCTCCTTGAGAATATGCGAACCAGAGAGTTGGATATCTTGGGGCACGTTGGCCTCGTGCGTTCCCAGACGTGTTATGCCTGTGAATTATGTTGCAAGTCAGTAAGTGCAATAAAATAAAAAACAAGCAAACTCACCGTCCTTGATGTAGTACAAAAGACATTCGGACAAGTTAGGATCTTCATTGAGATTTACCAAATGCGGTGTTTTCTTTGGTGAAAACACCCCAACTGTGATGCCATCTTCTTTGACAGCAACACCCATTTCAGCGAAGACGGCCTCGCGTTGAAGGCGAATCTCTTCGGTGCGCTTAAGTTTTTCTTCCCAGGTTTCGTTAAGTTCTGTGAGCATTGAAAATGATCACATTAAATTGTTGATCACGAAGTGAGCTTCATTAACTCGATTAAAATAAAGACCACCTTACCTGCAATTAACTTCTCGCTGGCCTGTAGCTGATCAACAGCCATGTCAGTTGTTGAGCCGTTGCGATTGCGTCCCTTAGTCGGAGACTTGTTATCCGAATTAATGGTCCCGTTCTTATTCAACTCATCCTCTAAAATAGGGTTAAAGTGAAATATGGAAGTGTTAGTAATTTAAAAAGTTGACGCTTTTATTATGTCATCGTGCATATTTCAAGGCCATTATATTTATAAATAAAAAAAATTGATATACGATTATTATGAAGCTGAAGAAAAAACAAACAAAAAAATTTATATATACAAAATGTACAGTAGCAAACAAGCGCGTGTACATAAAATTGAGACTACGCGCATACTCAGGGGATATATTTTTGCAGCTACTACACAAGTCCGGAAGATGGATTTTCAAATATCTGGGGCGACCTATGACGAGCCGTCTCTACATGACGGTCCTATTTCGATTTCTGTACAGATTAGAGTAATTTGAAACTAGGTCGCATTATTGAGGTTAAAGGTATTTTGATAGGGGAAGAACATCTTAAGCGGAACTGAAATTCTGCAATCTCTAGTTTAGGGGCTAGTTAAGACTCTATACCTGTAAATAGTCCTTTGGACTTTACTTACAATTGAAAGCGGAAACGTACCCATTTGGACATAATCTACTAGCTGGAAAGCTACTCCGATATATTTGGAGCTAAGGTCGGGAAAAATTTGTGAGACTTTGGCTAAAAACGATAGAAGGGTGCGGTACAGTTTGGGCCTTAACCAACTGCCTTCAGTTGCCCACTCTAATTTGGTTGTTAGTTTAGAATCAAAGATTGCAGGCTGCAGGTTAATTGTTGATTTATATGTGTCAGCCTAGAAATGTATTTGATAAAGTTCGTCCATTAAAGCACTAAAGGTGCTGGTGAGATCCGATAAAACTGGAATACTCTTGGGTTTCTAAAGTCTAATTACAAATTCTTCAAGCTACAATGGTTGGGAAAATTTTTAATCAATGTAAACTGTTTTCTTTCAAACAATTGCCTTTTAAACACATACAAAGCAAGTGTTAGCTTCAACCTAACCAAAAAAAAAACTCTCGCTAAAGCCAAAAGACCCGGACAGGTTGACAGGTTGTAAAAAAAAAAACAAAATTCAAATTTAAATTGGCTGGGAATTGATGTTTTCGACAACAATGTTGGTTTAATGAGCATTTATGGGTTTCCGCAGTGGCTACTTTGGGCGATATGAGCTCAGCATTTGTTCGATTCTTAATGAAGGAGTTAGGCGAAATCGGAAATACCGAACTATCCGAGAGTCCCGAGACATTCAATAAGTGCTTTAATTTAAATTGTTTGATTTATTTTAACCTGTCTTTTATTTTCTTACACACAAATCAAAAACCAATCCATTTTTGAAGTATCAAACTCATAATTCCGTAGTATACGAGATGGAAATCCGCATTGAAAACACAGACGAGTGTCTAACATTGTTGGAAATTTCAGTTTTTCGCATCGCATCGGATATTTTGAAAGATAAATGTATGCGAGCATTTTTGAGAATTGGGGTCCAGTCTCGATGACAAGTAACAGTGTGTCCTTTATTAAATAGGATATAGTGTAGTTGCAGTGTATCCAAAATCACGTACCAAGTTAGTTAAGTAAATGTTAATGAGGTTTGGACTAAGTGTTGGGCGGGTGGTTAGTTTTTGTAAGACGTATTGAATATCTGTTAGCTACAGGGAGTAGTATTAAAGACCAATTTAATGCAAGAGTTCATACGACCTGTTACAGTAAGAGCCTTAAAAATTTAGCTTACTCTTCCTTTTATCACCGTGGACTTTGCGCAATTGATAGATTTAGTAGTCTGGATGTCAAACTAAAACACGTAAAGTTCGGTGGAGACGCCTTTCGTGATTTATAAATCACATGAGTTAAATCACGTTGGTGAGAATAAGTTAAAATTTTCAATAAATACTGCACAATCTACTACAATTTTAAGAGTCAATGTCAATATTGACATTACATGAACTTTGCTAATGTCAAATATGGTCACAAATCCACTTAAGCTCTGCCAAACCAAATGCACTCCTAATTCCATTATGGCCGCGACATACAAGTTCAACAAAAACGCATATTGGCTTAGGTGGAATTACGCCCAATCTATTACGCTATGATTATCCCTGAAGTATACTTTGATTTTATACGACTTTGCTTTACTGTCACGAAAATCGATTCGTCTGCAGCACAGTTACATGAAAATAAAACTAAAATCAAGTAGAAATTTTACTGATATTCTAAACAAATAAAAACGGCACAAAATGTCAACTTAAAATATTCATACATGTTATAGATTTTAAATAAAAGTAGGTACGATACAATAAGATACTTGTTTACAATAAGCTTAGCGTTTGACTGCAAATATAATGTAGTGTGTAAACGAAAAAAAAAGGTGTAGGTATACATGTAGGTTATGAATAATATTTTTATGTACAAATGTCACATATGTATGGGTACATATTTGCTTTTGTTTTATTATGTTTAGCATATGAGCAATGAGCATAAATAAGTGCACGTAGAGACGACCCCAAGCTGAGGCTAGAAAAGCGCTCACAAGACGAATTCAAATACGTACGAATGTTAAATTCAATTTTGAAATAAAATATATATACTCTGAAGGCCGATTATTATTAATTTAAAAAATTTGATCCCAAATGCAAATTGATTTGTGTGGTCGCTTCTCTACACACGCGTACACATAGAAAAATAATAGCTAAACGAGAGAAAAATACACACAACGGCATTGGTGCGTGTATGATCCTTCATTTCGAACACAAAGAAGCGTAACAGTGGTTTTGAGGTTAAGTACAACGAATATCCATTTAAACGAAAATGGTATTACACAAAATAATTATATATTTATTGCTTTGGCTGTAGGTATATAGTATATCGAGTGTGTCACAAGCATTTGCAAGGGCAACGAAAAAATACCAAAAAAATGCTTTCAATTGCTGACACAATAAAAGAAAAATTTGCATTTTGGCCAGAAAATTATTCGTTACTAAGGATGATTTTCGGTTGTTTGGGCTACTTACTATTTGGGTCTCGTTTCTCACAAACCACTTTACCATCTGGCCCTAAATGAAAATAGTTTTTCGTGTTTCTTATCTGGTTGATTTTGTAATGATTTTTTTTTCTTAAGTGTTAAATACAATGCCGTTGATTTTAAATATATATAATATACAAACTTTAAATGTTTTCAAATCAAAAACTAAAATATACACGTTAGAAAGAAGGCAATTAACATAATTCAGGTATTAAAATAAGTACTAAAATAAAACCACACACTTGTAATGGAACATGTAAAAAAGAAGCATTGTAAGGCTTACCCTCTTGCACTTCAATGCCCTCGGCTTTAAGAAGATCGCGAAGTTTTTGAATTTCTTCCTTGAGTTCACGAATAAGTTTGGCATTGGCGTCCTCATTGACAATAGCTTTGCAGACAATCTGTTTAGCGCGATCGGCATATCTGGAAATGAATTTATGGTATGTCGATGTGAAAATCTGATATTTGAAAGGGTTTTTTTTTTATTATTTGCTAGAGCTAGATTTGTATTCACGTTAAGAACAGGTATTTCTGGGCTTCTTCAAATGGCAATAAACTTTGTTTGCCCAGTTTTCGTAAGTAACTCTTAAAACTCTAGTTTACTCTCACACATTTTTTCAAGCGCATTCAACAAGCTCAGCGAAACGCTATCCATCATAGTGCGGATCTCCTCCACATAACTCATAACCAATTTGTGTCAAAAACAAAGCAAACCTCACAATCCTTATTGAATCTAGACCTAGAACTCTTTTTGTATATTTCGGTTACATCTTACTCGTTATGTTGGCAATTTTCCATTTGTCTGTAATTTTTTATGATAAAAATGATAAACTTTGTGCGTTTGCGATCCTTTTATATTTAGAGCACTTCAATCAGTTTGAAAGACATACGAAGTGGTCTCAACAACCTACATAATTTTACCTAAAATTAATAAATCCCGACATAAAATCTGAACAACTTTCACACTATTCTGAGTTGAATAAGAACTTCACTGTTAAATTTAATTATTTGAGCCTTTGGTAACCAATTGGAAAATTACTCGATACTCGTTATATTTTTGAATCCTTACTTTTTCTAAAAATTTTCTGCAAATTGTGTGTACCTGCACTCTATACGAAGGTACCTATGTTTGCCGTAACTTATTTCGTTATACCTTTGATTAATTTTACATGCGTTACACTGTCCACCTTGCATACATAACTTAAA
The DNA here is from genome assembly GCA_949126925.1 of Cheilosia vernalis. Lineage (NCBI taxonomy): Eukaryota > Metazoa > Arthropoda > Insecta > Diptera > Syrphidae > Cheilosia > Cheilosia vernalis. The sequence continues at coordinate 16,094,049 of OX421362.1, forward strand.
CTACCTATAATATAACTTAAGAACTCACCTTAACGTACTCAACGTTTCATCGTAATTGATGTCAGCTGGCGAAATAGCAGCAATCATAGCCGTCTTCGAATTGCCACCCAAATTCTCACGAAGCAACCATGTCAATACAGAGTCACGATAAGGAATGAAATCGGCTTTCTTTGATTTTTTACTCTTTGATGCCTGTAATGTTTATATTTAAAAATAAGTACAAAAACTACCCCACTGAGAAGGAACTTTTTTTTTCTTGTTTGAACAGAAGCGTTTAGATAAAAATACAATATACTACAAAACATTTAACGAGTGGATATATTATTATGTGTAAGATGAGGGGTATGTGTGTTAAAAATACAAAAAAAAAAATCATTATGATGAAGTAAAACCGAAATTAATATGTTAATGTATATTTAAAAGTAACTTTTAACTCTTAGAGAGAAAATCATACTTACAGACTATTTGTTTTACATTTTATTTGATTTGGGTTTTAGTTTTCAAAACGATTTAAATGATAGAATGATGAATCCGGATTTGAAAATATTTGCAGTGAATGAGAAATGAAAAATTTGTTGCAGAAATTTAGAAAAATTATTTTTTCAATAGAATTTTGAAAAAATAACAAAGTAGGGAAATCATAAAAGTTCTTGTATATAAAAATGTTAATCAATTAAGGAGGAGGCTAGCAAATGATATCTTCCTTACAATTTCAGCCAGAGCGGAGATGACTTTTCCCAAAGTTGTCAACGATTTGTTGATGTTGGCACCTTCCTTCAAGCGTGTACCTTTAGCACCGGTGGAATCGGCTCGCTCAGAACCGGCTAAATCGACCAAACTTATTTTCGAGACTTTTTCGGTAGTTAAATCGGTCATTTCGTCGTGTCGCCTTTGGGTGAAGAAGATAGTGAAGACAGCATGAGATCGGGAACTAGTTTCGTTCATGTTTGTTGCTGCGACAGTTCTGCAAACGAAAAGAGATTTGATTGGAGTTTTTATTTTATTATTTTTGCAACAAAAATTTCATTGTTAACCTTGCTTTGTTGCCTTCGTCGATTAGATCATGAATGTCCTGATAGTCTTGAACGGCCAATTTGGAAAGATCCTCAACATACGGTCCCAGTAGGGGATGCTCCCTTACGCGAAGATTTCCCTTGTTCTTTGGATTCAACAAGTCACGTACACGCTCGCAGTAGATTTCCATATAAGAAACTTCAACCTATAATGTAAGGAATATCATAGAGATTGTAAATTTCTGTCAATTGGCACTGTAGTCTGCAGTACAAACCGAGTATTTCAACTCATCCGTCTCTGTGTCATGGATTCGATTAAATAAATCCTTGCAAATCATTGGAATGATGCCCTCTTGATTTTCTTCCTGTTTACCCATCATGGTGTACGACTTGCCAGCACCCGTCTGTCCATATGCAAAAATGCACACGTTATACCCATCAAAGGAGTGTTGAAGCATTTCCTCTCCAATATCCTTGTACACCATCTCCTGAGTGGAGAATTCGGGATCCCTTGGCTAGAAAATACAATTAAAATGACATTAGTCTCAAACTCTATATAAAGTCATTCAGTTGCTTACATTGTGCGACCAGTATGAGTAATCAAAGTTAAATCGTTTAATGGCTTCATTTGAATTTGGTGGTACTTTGGGATTTGTAATTGCTGTAAAAATTACACATATTTGAGGTTAGCGTTCGTGTTGGAAACTACAGTTTAAATTAGTATAATTACCGGTGGTTGCACCGGTCATTTCGATGATGCATTTTGAATCTCGTGAGATTTCACGTGAGTTGAAGGGTCGCACTCGAACCGCCACTTTAACAGACGACATGACGGCGAGAGGCCCTAGGCCTTATTTCTACTTTCTGCAAGAGATAGAAAAGAATCGTTATTATTTTATGACAACTGTATGTGTGTACAAGGTTTAATAAATATAACACCCGCTAAAGCATACATATTTTTAAGGAGGAGCTTGGCTGCTTTAGGCAAATACTTATCTGCTTTTCCATAAATTTATATCTGAAGAATGTTTCATTAAATCACCAGGAAGTGTGCAAGTACGTCGATCGACATTGCTGGAGTACGGACTACCTTAAAGCGCATATTAGTATTCACAAAGAGTTTTACGAAAAGCCAGACGGGCATAGAAATAATTGAAAAGGAGGAAATAGAACTCTAGTTGAATGCATGGGTCGAGTGGGCAGATATAAGGCGAAATGAAGAATAAACAGTGTGGACAAGGATCGGTGCAAGGGGTGGCATTCTGCTATCAAGTAAATGAATGAATATTTGCCCACAGCTAAGCACTTGAAGAGGTTCAATAACAGCACCAAAATGCAAATGGAAATGATTTATAAAATATGTGTGTGCAGTTCTACAATAATGTAAGCCTTCTTCAAAAAATCCACGAACGGAAGGTCATGAATTCATCTAAGGAATTTCAATTTTGTATTATTTCGGTATACCTACATTGAGATTTTTGAAAATTAAATCCAATGCCGGATGTAATGGATGAATATCAATCTTAGACATATTAGTGTCAAAGAACATGAGCCGTTCACCTAACTTCAAAAAAATGTATGTTAATCAACTCGAGTCCGGTTGGTTACAAGGGACGGACGGCTTTTTATTTAAATTCATACACTATTTTTCAATCTGAAGAGAAACATAAACACTGATTAGTGAGACCACATTTTTCGGCTACCCATAACACAAACGTCATATAAAAACCTAGATTTATACCATATTTTGAAGTCTTCTAAGAACCTGCTTGTATTTGCCCTAGAGTGATAACATATTTCGAAAAAATTTCTATCCTCAGTTGACGCCTTAAATTTAATTACTGAAAAGTGACGTTAATGCATCAGTCATGCGGTTGCGCTTACTTTGTCATCACAACTGAAAAAAAAGGTAAATTTAACAAAATCACTAGCCAGGGGGCTCTTCGGGCTCAAAGAATTTCTTCCGGCATGTTCTGATGAATGAATGTATTAAATGACAGATAGACAAAATAAAGATGAAAATGTTGAATGAATTTTGCTCTGGATATATTCGTCTTTTGCTATAAGTAGTTCGAAGTTAATTTTCCGCACAAATGCGAATATAAATATGGTTATGTGTAACCAGTTAATAGGTTAGTTCGGGTACTTTTTTGCAAACGTAAAATTATTAAAAATTTGCTAAGAAACTGAAAATAAAGTGCACGACTGGGTCGAACGAAACTTTCTCGATACTAGACAAAAGAAAACAAAATTCTCTTTTGGATATTCATCTCATATGGCAGTTATATAAAATAACAATATAAGTTTTTAAAGGTTAAAGCTCTCAGTAACTTAACTGGCAATGTCGCCAGCGTCTACTGTACTATTTTGTAAGGTCTCCTCACTTGATTTTTGAGTACAAGGCAAGCGTACCTAGTAGCAGTTTCTGTTTTTGACCTAAGGATATGTTTTTAATTTTGATTGGAATATGATTTAAGTTTTCAATTATTGGAAGTATTGCTCGTGATAGACCGATATCTTTAGAAAGATTATGTAATAGTTCAGGCGTTTTTGAATTTGCATTAGTAGCTATAAATTGAATATCCCGATGCTCGTGTGTGCGGTGCAAATTAAGTTTTTGTTTTTGTAAAACTATCCAGACATAACAGTTGCAAATATTGCAATGATTATTTAGAAAAGTACAACTGACTGTATGATATTGTTCCGGATTATAGAAATACTTCGTTTTTGACATTTTATCGAAATCGAAGATGGGGTTTTCGAGATATGAGCAGTTTCTAAAATTAGCGTTTTCGGTGCTTCGAATTGAAAATTAAGGACACAATAGTTTTGAAAACATCAATTTGACTCTAAGATTGCATTTTGGTCACAATCGTTATTGCCGTTTTAAGTTAACTAGACAAAACTATATTTTTAAAAAAATACTCTTTTCATAAATCCGTTGTACGATAATATAGAGAAAAACTGAGGTTGCTAATAAGTTATAAATGACCTCATAGCCTTAGAAATTAATTTTTGCTACAATCGTATAGACCGTTTTCGAGATATGTCGAAATTTCAAAAGTTCCGTTGTTCGAATTTTTAGCCAAAAACTGGGTACGCTGATTAAATTCTCGAGTTCGATATTTTGTACGAAACCAATATCTTTCTCTTACTACGTAATGGAGAAAGTTAAAAATGAGACTGCGATATCCATTTTCACTCTTTTAATTTTTTCGTAATTTTCCACTCGTCTAATTTCGGCTTACTGAAAAATGAAAAATGGAAACTGACAACTAAGTGACAGTTTTACAAGTAAAACTCTATTTATTTTCGTCTTCAAAGATGACGGAGGAAGAAGTTGTAATTGAATGTTTTCCTATTACATATCAGCGCATTCAAAATGGTAAGTTTAATAGTAAAGTTTAAAGTATAAATAGGTACAGCTTATGAAAAATTAAACTTAGGTATTGTCAAAATGTCCTTTCTTAAACTTATTGTAAGAAAACCGGTCAGGTACTTCTCTTGAAATTGAGAGATTTCCCTCTCGATGTTTGAGATTTGACATTTCTAATTTTTCTATGCTGAAAGTAGGTACACGAACGAACCTAATGAAGGAGATAACTCGTTACTTTCTCTTTCTTTTGATATGGCATTTGTAAAAAAAAAAAACGCCTTACACCTAGGACTTCCGATGTTGGCTATCCATTCCGTTTGATTAAAACCGAGTAAGCTATAATGGAGCTAATTTACAACGAATTATGCTGTGGATAATATGTGGAATTATAAGTGGATTTGAACTGAACAGTGTGCTCTCCAATTAATTAACATGCACATTTCTAACGAGGCACATTGAGCATAACATTGTTTTCAACCAACATTTAAGAAGCTCTGACAAGTGCGAATTCATTCTCGAATTCAATTTAATTCATTTGATGTCACCGCACACTTGTGCATTTCATTCTCCACGACATTGGAAACAAGTGTTCTCCTCACATCAGTGTAATGATTTTGCTAACATTATTGCAAGGAGTGGAATGATTCTCGCAGTTGTAAAATGTTGATATATGTTCGACGGAATACTTCACCTTGAATTTTAGCTAAACTAAACGTCTGAACAAGCAAATAAGTACTAAATGAGTGTTAAGTAGTCAATTCATGCAGTTACACCGAGTACCAAAGTGGATTTCTTTTCCTTCCATTAAGTACCTATTCGATACTCGAAGTGGTAAGCAAAACAAATTGAGATTTGAAAGCGAAATGCACAGCAAACAGATTGACCTTGTGTAAAGTATTGACAACAAAAGTGTTATTTAACAGTTGCGGGAACATAATTTCAAGCGGTGACAGTTGCATCGGTTGAGGCATAGATACGCTCTGAACTTTACAAATGTGATGAGCATTGCAGCCATGTAATGTTTTTTGCTCGAAATTTTTTATGTCTTTGGTATGTTAAAGTCTCCACTATTTGCAAAGGGTGCCGTAGAATCATTTCAGCCAAATATTTATTTTCTTATGTTGCAAAGACTGGTTGAAGGAAGCGTTGAAATTGTTCTCGTACAAATAAAAATTGTATTTTATTACGGGGCGTATACGTAACTTTTTTTTGATTAGATTTTGAAATTTTGAATTATTAAATCGTTACCTGACGAAAGTTAGTGATTTTGTAATGTTTTTTAATAAAACATATATACATATATAGGATGCATTGGGAATGATGGTTCTATATAAGAGACTCGAATTTGTATAAATAAATATTTTCTATTCTTACGACCGGCAGGAGACTGTACTTCACATTCGCATTCCTTAACATTTGTACGAATGGGTTGAGCATCACTGTAGCTTCCGTTTGACTTAAGTTCGCTGAGCTACACAATTTCCTAATACGACTGTCAGTCATAGGCTGTTCTCCTTTTGTTCGTATATAGGACATCTACGTAAAATACATCACAGCTTTCTGTGCTAAAAATAGGAAATGAAATCCAGAATAATCTAGGACACGTTCGCTAGACTTGACAAACATACATACATGCTAGATTTTTTTTTTATCAGAACGTATGTATGAGTTTGATTATGGTATCCCATAATTTTTTTTCTTATAAATATTCATATAAGTATTACATCTCTACCAAAATAAAATTGAAGATTTGTGACATAAATAACAGTTACGTGATGAACTTTCAACATTTTCTTGTGGTTTAACTGTGACAGGCGTCAGTGGGCGATCCCACGCATAGAACGAAAAATCCTTTCAAGTTGTACGTATATAGGGTATGATGAGCTTTTTTACGTGTCAAGTGGGCGTCAAGAGAATAAAGGAATGACGTCCTTTTCTTGTGTATGCACGTCATAATAGTACTACAAGACGTTATAGGTATACGGGGCTATATATTGTTTTCATTAAAACCTCTTAACAAGAAGGTTGGAGTTTAATTTTCACATGACGAATATTATAATTATTGATATTTTTGTATATGCAATTTAAGAGCGGTTGCCTTCATTTTGTTGCGAGCATCCTTATAAGGCTGTTCATTTTATTTTTTAGCAAGGATAACAAAGAGTTGGCCGCACAACGAAAAAGTATTTTATTTTAGTTAATTTTTCTTATAAGTCGAGAATAGCGTGTCAACCTGAATATTTCACATATGTCATTTGTAACTATTTTCTGTCAAAATCCTTTGTAGCACCAAATTGTTGGTAGGTATTTCTTTCAACATTTAATTGTGTGTAATTAGAAACCAGTGCACGCTATTTGATGATATTCTTTTTTGTACATGAACCTTTATACGGCCGGCGGCCGGTTCAAGAAAACTATCACACAGAGCTATAATTAAAACTGGATTTGGTTTAAATTATAGCAACAGCGAAAGGTACAGAAACTAATTCGAACTTTGTTTGATAAATATTACGCTTATCTCGAACTGCAAACTAAGGTAGATCTTAACAATTTGTTTGTGCACCTTATCGAGGGGACTTGTCAGTGTTTTGTCGCCTAAAAATTGTTAAACTCCAAATTATGATAAATATTTTCCTTATAAAGGCTTCCAAAGGAGTTTTAACACAATTTGTTTGTTTTTCATAGTCTTTTTTTCCAACGCATTATATGAAAAAAGGAAAGAAAATTGATTCAGGTTTAGTTATAGGTTTATTTTTTGCTGAAACATGCCTAAATTTGGGTATCCCAGGAAAGCTAAGACTGAGCTCAGCTCCCTCTCCCTCTGTTCTCTGCACCAACTTACTACACGTTCCCTTAATTTTGCAGTTCAAAGTTCAGCGGAAAAACAAACAAAACCGGATCACAATTGGCTTATTTTGATCTTTTTTTACTTGTTTTTTTTTCTACATCAATTGGCCTGTAAGAATTAAGTTGTGGAAAAAATAGCCACTGAGCAATATTACCTGTTAGCAACGCTGTCGTTCGTAATTTTCATTTTACCCACATGAACACTTTAGATCATTGATTTCCAATTGGATCTCGTATTGCTGTGGGCAAAATAAAAAACCCATAATATTCAACATGTTTGATAATCATATTATGACACATGGCAGCGAAGAGCGAATTTTGAATAGCCGAACTGGAAACGTATAATTTGTAATTAAGAACAGCAAATCGCTATTTGCCCTACTCATGTAGCGTTATATTTAATTGATCTTAACGATGCTTGATCGATCTTTAAATTCTTATAACTATGTGACCGCTTGGAAAGTAAACAATGCTTTTTTAAATAGAGAAATTTAAGACAAAAAAAAAAAATACAAATCGGAACATCCTACAACTGTCAAACTATATTCATATTCCAGAAAATATAGCCGCAGTCCGCAAATCTGAAAATTTAAAATTTCGCCGAACTTAACCTCAAATTGTTATAGTTATTGCAACCACAAATTGACGGCTGATGGGCAAATTGATGCAACCGAAAAATATTGCTCCGTGACATTTATTTTTGGTCGCAGGAAATATCACAATTTACGAAAATTCGCCATTTGAAGTTCGCAATTCGGTCTAATATAAATTGAGTTCGAAATTGATGCATGGCGCAGATATATTTGCCAATTCAGCTGTTCAAACAATTTGTTGAATAACTCACATGAATAATTACTTCTTTTGTTTGAAATGTGAAAACTCGCCGAACATTTCCCAGTAGAAATTGTCAATTTAAGCCAGAATCCATGATCTCCCCCATTCAACTAAAATTAGTCTATTCTATTCGTATTTGACAATTCAACGTGTAAACTCCTGACGAATGTTGTTCTAAAAAAATATATTTTGCAGAGAAGTTTTAAGAAAACGACTTTCTTTAAATGTTTTTTAAAGATTAATTTTTCAAATTCTCTGTTTCCAGCGACAGTCAATTTGACAGGTGACAGGTGACTTGCTTTTACTTTCGTTTATCCTTTTGTCAAGAAAACAATACTTAGGCGGATAATAAACGGAATTGACGTGCCCTTGGTCTCATTCTCAAAATAAAAGTTGTTAGAGACCCCATCGCATAAAAGGTGGAAGAATTGCTTCTTCAAAAACAATGGAGACAATCATCAACAAAAAAGCCTCGAAACTGTTTTAGAACCTTATTAGAAAGTTGCCTTCCACACTCATGGTTGAAGTAGGGGAAAGGGCCTCAAAAGAGGCGGACAAACTGGACCAATCAGGACCGGGATAACACAGAGATGGTTTTGATGAGTGTCGTTTTATAATTCAGACTCTGCTCTGAATTAAATAAAGTGCACGACTGGGTCGAACGAAATTTTCTCGTTCATCAAAAGTTATAGCCTTTTCTCACTTAGCCGAAAACTGTGTTTTCCACGAAAACTCGTCGATGCAATGGCACCTAGTTGTTAAACTTCGGTGCAAACTGTTACCAGTATTTGGCATCACCAATAACTATCCACGGTGTTCATCCTTTCGTTAAATTTATATATGAATTACTAATACCATGAAGCATGGCATCTTTCGTTTTGTTGTTTGCTAACTCTTGTATCTTTGCGACGCCATTTTTGAGTCGAAATATATTTTATAATTTAATTGCTGTTTTTTTTAATTGGAAAAACACAACACAAACTTTTGTGGTTACAAATTTCGATCGCATTAAATAACAAATAAAATTAATTTAGTGCATTGAAAAACAATATTAGCCCAGCAGTTAACTGTGGAAAATGATTTTAAGTCGTGAGTTGTGACATTGGTTGGGTCAGCTGTTCTGCTGAATATTGCAAAAGGTGTGTTTGTTTCAACAACCCAATGATTGGAAGTCGTTTTAGTGGTGTTTTAGTGAAAAACGATTTTAGACAACTCGTTTTGAAAACTGAAATATGTATGATAAGAAAACTTCTGTTTTCAAGTGTTTTCGCGAAAACTAGTTTTTCGACTCGGCATAAGGTTGGTTGTTTTATTATATTATTAGGTAGGTAGGTAAAAATCTGAGAGCCAATGAATAGTGTTAAATAAAGACCACTTGTAGCTTATTCATCTGATATGGAAATATACATATACCTACATATCTCATAAAAGTTGAAGCTCTCAGTAAAACAGTTGGTTATAAAGTTGAAAGCCTACTTTTAAAACACAGCCATGTATAGCAGCAGTTTTTATTATCTTTTGGGGCATGTTATTTTTTGACTGGAATATATTAGTATAGCTGGTTTAAGGTGTCTACATGATTGATATATATGTAAAAATTCAGGAATTTGTTTTTGAAGAATTTACAATCTCAATATCCCGATATAATTGCTATAACTATTTAGCTGAGCATCAGATATTGTTCGGGATATAATCATTAGCATTACTTAGTTTTTAAGGTTTTACACAAATCGAGAATGGGGTTTTCGAGATATGAGCTGTTTCTAAAATGAGTGTATTCGGTGATTCGAATTGAAAATTAGGGTCGCAAGAAATTTGAAAGCATTAATTTTACTCTAACTATATGCTGCTTTTGGTCAAAATTGTTCTTGCCGTTTCCAGTGAACTAAAGAAAAACTAATTTAAATTTTTTTTTTTTTTTAAATTCATTGTACGAAAATATAGGGGAAAAACATAGTTAAAAATTACCATATTGCCTTAGAAATGCATTTTTGTTTCAATCGTAGATATGGACCGTTTTCGAGGTATGCCCAAATTTCAAAAGTACCGTTATTCGATTTTTTAGCCAAAATTGGGCATGCAGTCATGGTAACCTCATCTACTTAAGATCAAATATCAATTTTCGTTGAAATCATTTGAGCCGTTTTCGAACAAATCAAACTGGTATGAAAATGTTGCATGGAAAGTACCATTAATATTGAGGTTACCTTGCAAAAAAAAACGGTCCCGAACTGTAAGCCCACTAACTTGAAGTCCGAAGTTTGATAACATACAGACGAACAGAATTCCGAGGCACAATTTTTTGAGTTGCTCTATCATCATAATGTCAGAATTGATTAATATCTTGAGTTAGAAATTTCTTACGAATACAATATCTTTCTCTTAGTACGTAATCGGGAAAGTTTAAGAGAAAAACTTTAGTAAATTTAGTCCGGCAAGTGTGACCCTCCTTTTTTTTAATAAAACGACGATAGAGAAAGAGAGGTTCTCTGAGTTCGTAGCTGATTCATTCAATTCCCAATTTCTTTGCTCTTTCTATTGTCCCATAAAGTAATATCTAACCGATAGCGCACGCTGTCAAAAATATACATCCTTGCCCACATAACTTTTTTCACCATACTCTTGACCTTGTTCGATGAATCACCCTTTCGCCAGTATACAAACAAAGTCAAATATTGACTTTTGAAACAACTATGTGTGAAGAAAATTAAAAGCATATCATCGAGTAATTAAAATTTGCACGGTAGCTAAGCCAGTCCGCATGACCTTCCTCACCGAAAAATAGTTAAATGCGCATATAAAAATGACGTTCAATGTGTAGTTGTGTGTAGAGGCGTCTCTCGTTTGCTTTGTTAAGTGTCTCACAAGCAGTAGGTATTCTGGTGATTAATACAATCCTTGGCCTTTTGCCAGTTAATCTTTGCTTAAAAGGAATGTAGTACACGGTGTAAACGGAGCTCCTTTTGTAAGCACAAAACTTTTCCCATAAAAGGACACACGTTTTATTACAGCTAAAATGTCGCCACATAAAGTTGGAAAGTAGAAAATTCTGTATATGTGTATCTATAGATAGCATTACAACTCAGAACCGATATTGAATGAGTCATTCCAAGTTCGTCCTTTTGTTGTTGTGTTACACAAATACATCCTTCTTCATTGTAGCAGAGCTGATTTTTGATTTGAAATAGTGAGAAGCGAAATGTAAAAATACAAAAAAAAAGACGACTTCCTGTGTGCGTCGGCAAGGAAGGGTTATGGATTTAGTGTGTGAAAAGCTTGGCTCTTTGTTGCGTCTCGCTTTGTTCCTTTTTTTCCGTATCGCATACAAAAAGACCAGTTTGTATATAAGTAGAATTATACATTTGCCAATGTAACTAATGAGGACAATTCAAGATGTAATTGTAAACATTTGTCCAAAAAATTGCAACTCCACCATGCAAAACGAGAACTTGTCGCATCCCTTCTGCACTTGCTATTCGCCAGCCCCATCCCCGAAGCTGAAGCTTTTATGATATATTTTTTTTTCTTCACATATCTGCATGAGTCATAAGGGTTGTTGTCGCCGTTGTTCTCGAAAAATGGGTGTGGGGAAGGACAACAATGAAAATTTGCTATTTTTCAAAAAATTCATCGGTAATTACCTTAAAATTCGTAAAATGCGTTAATCCTCTGTCAACCGACTTGCGGGGCCAAACTGTGGATGGCAGATATTCTCGTCAAAACACGGTATCCAATTCGCAAAGCACTTGTATCCAAAAATTTGCTTAAATTTATTTAATTCACTTTTAACACTCTAGTGGAACAATTTGTTTAGTATTTCAATTCATATTTTGAACAAGACAATATGGCTGAAAAACATATAACGCAAGAAAAAATTAAACGAAGAAAATTTGCGTTGAATCACAAAAAAAAACTTTTCAGTGTAAGACAATTTTCAAACTCCACACAATAGGGTACAGGCACTACTCGCGATGTATACGAATAACTCGAGCTTTTCTTTCCCGTTCTAGATTAGTTTTTCACACAAGTTGTAGTACACTCTTGTCCGCTCGAGAGGAATGCAAAGCCAAATGGAGTACTCTCCTGATACCAAGACTAGCAGCGCATGATTCTCTCGTCTCAATGTAATGGATGGCTCATATGGTATATGAGAGAGCTTCTCGCACAAGATTATTTCAAAAACAACAAAAACATACGAAAAAGTCCTTTCCTTCTGGCTAGTTTCTCCTCCTTTCCAATATGTACCCTGTACACTACTGTACAGGGATACAGTTTGGTGGAGAACTTTTTATTCGAGAATAAAGGAATTTCAACTTTTTCATGACCTTTATCAATAGTTTTCATTCTTTTCGAAACTTTTATTGAATTTTGTCAAAAATATAAAACAAACAAAAAAAAAAAAAAATACAAAAACTACGACATTTTGTTTACCAATTTTAAAACGATAATGAAAAATTTTTATAGAACAATTCGAAATTCTCTAATGGCTTTTGTGTTGTCGCAAAAAATAATAAAAGTATTAATATTGTTGTAAGGAATGTGGAAACTATTAGCAACCATCCAAATATGCACATCAGTTAGGATTTTTAGCACTTTTCTCGATGCAATTGGGGTTTTTTTCTTTGTTATCGGATTTTTCCCATTTTCTTTCTTGTTAACTTTTTGTTCACAATTTTTTTGGTATAACAGAATCACGGTTTTTCACTGGAAACTTTTCACCTTTTCACCGAAAGAGTTTCTGTTGCACGATTTTTCAACAAAGAAGGTTATTTTTTATTTTGAATAAAACTTATGTATTGTAACTGATTAGAAAATAATTTTTTGCAAAAATATTGCAATCGATCGATTTTAGGACAAAACGAAACGTATATGTACTACCGAAGTGAACCCAGTAAGGGTTAACTACGTATTAAAATTTCCCAATGAAAGTCCGTAGTCTGTCGGTGGGTTTTAGACAAAAATTTGAAGGGTGCTTTGTGGTGAGTCTTGCGCAATGCAAACATTTATCGATTGCACAACAGTGGTGGCAGTTAAAGTTTGCCTCCAGGTTTACGGCTTTTTGGAGTTTCAGATTTGAATTGCAGTTTCAGTAAGCATTTTAGAAAGCATAAAACGGAAGAGTTCTCTTTTTATCGACAACAATTTATATTACTTCAATAAATCTCTTTTTCTTAATTGTAAGCTCATGATTTACTTTGCGTTATACAAAAATTATTTGAAAACGTAAGTCATTGCTTACGTAAAATGCTACTGTCAACGCATTAAATGCTTTGCCTATAGTTCAGGTTCCGCCAAACCGACGCGATACATTTGCAGTGACAGCGACAACGACAATTTGAAAGCTACAAGAAATCAAATCAGAGAGTAAACTGACTGAAGGCGACAAGAAAACAAACTGACGCCAGTTTGTGTCAGCGAATTTAGTTGACTAATATCGACTAGACTTATTGGAGACGTTCGGATACCTAGTTTATGTGAAACGTCAACTAGATTTGTCGGGACTAGGTATCCGAACGCGTTGACTAGGCAACTTGAATTGTGTTTGTATTCTCACAGTCAGCGTTACGTTGTTTGACTAAAATCGAAATTTGGAATTTTTTCGAGAGCCTTTAACCATTTTTTTGCTATTTTGCCTTTTTTTATTTGGAAAATGCCCTTCGAATTGTTTTTTTAAGAATTGTTATTTCCAAATGAGTGCATCTAAAATGTAACACAGTTGCCTATCAAAACATGTTAATGGTTGTTAAATGTCCTCTTGGCCAATGAAAAAATAAAAACATCAAGTCATTCATCTGTCAGACTTGCTAAACTAGGAAACCGAATGTATTTTTGACTAGATTTGTCGGCTAACCTGTACGTAAGCCTCAACTGGAAAACCTGTTCACGTGACCAATCTAGGCCAATAAAAGGTGAAAAACATGATGTTGGTTAGCTGTCAGACATACTAAACTGGAGATTTGAACGTACCCAATAGCTTTTTCAGGAATATCTTATTATTTTGCTGTCAAAGTAACCGCCAAGTCAAGATTATTGCTGTCAAATGTATTGCGTAACTTTCAAAAAGCCAAGGAAAGGTAGTGCACACTTTTTAGAAATGTTTAGCTAGTTTCGAATCGCAAAATAAAATAGAACTAACAACAACTAAAATAAAACACATTCTAAATCCACTTGATCTGTCAAAATTAAGCTATGGAATAATGTATTTTCCAATTTCTAAACAGCGAGTAAATAGTTTAGCTTGAATTACCTCCTCAGATTAACTGCATTTCCTATAAATTTTATCTTTAGAGACAATTTTTGTGGGGCCATAATTTGATCGCGAACATCGTATATCAATTTTCGAAGTGGGTAAAAAATGTATGCGCTGTCAGGGTACAATCAGTCTGCGATGGAAAAGCTATATTTGTTTACTTATTGTTTGTAATTTAAGAGTAATAGGAGCGATCGTTTCAATTGGTAGCTGTCAAAAATCTTAGGGAACATCCACAAATAAAATTGAATGCAATACGGCTGTCTGTCCGTCTATATGATGGTTGGACGTTTTCAGAACCCTTATCCGATCTTATATATATCCATCGCCAGTCAAATGTCGTTAGCACTATACAAAGACTTTTAAATTACAGGGCGCGTTGCTCTGTGAGAGGATATATCTTAGCAATTTAAACAAAGAAATTCTATCTGCACTTATGACAGAATGTAAATTTGATATGTCAGTCTTTGAACTTGGATTATCGTTGTACGTGGCCTTAAATTTATTATATTAGCTCTACTGTCTTAGACCTGGATGTTACAGCAGATTTTTATGGCTGGATTTATAGTTGACGTAGGCGTGTAACAGATAGGTTCATCGGTGCCTCGAATTATGCCTCGAATTCGCTGGGTGCTCTTTTTTTTGTTTTGGTTTTCGAATGGGTTACATTTTTTCAGCGACAGGCAATACGACAGATGAAAGCTGATATGTGCCTCCAACTTGTCGAAAATTGGACTTCCATGAATTAAAATGTTTTATGTCACTAAGTATGTATTTGCAGTCTAGATTGTAATCAAAAGCGAAAGAAATACATATGTATTCGGTTTAAATGTTCTCATGTTCACTTTTGATGTTTGAACCAAGAGAAATAGTCGAGAGAGAGAAAGCATGGCCGTGTGGCGTTGGCGTTTTCTTGTGTTAACGATTTAATGAGCATTGGATTTTCTCTTTACGTCAGAATATAAGAAATATTATCTTCACAATATGAGCTCACATGTGTACATTTCGGCACCGACAAGCTGTCAAATTTCACAACAAAAACAGTTTATATATCTCTATATCCTGATCGCCTTAGTACAAACACACGATTGACGGGAAGGAGTTATTTTTGATTATGCTCGAGGGAATTATGCGAACTTTGACTGAAAATCCAGCTGCACAGCAACTATGGGACTATTCCGTTTGTTCACCTATCTGTTTGCTGCTGAAAATCGTTTCTTGATATCGTACGTAGGCATATGGACAAGTGCCTACTATCATCATGAACTGCAGATGACTGAACATTTTTCTCTCTTGGACTTTCAGTGGGCGGACACAACAACGCTCGTATGAAACTATTCTGCGTGTGTCTAATAAAATCAACCGCTACTGTTTCTTTCTACCCATCTACCAAAGTGATTTTGACACTTTTGGCGAGTGCGCCTGACTACGCTCTCGGTTTATCGATTTTCACAGATGAAACTTTTTCGTTTTCTTATTCTTTTTATTTACTCTTTTCTCATGCAAATTTGCATCTCCCCCTTTGCCGTCTTTTGCATATATCCACCAATAATAAAACAAAGGGCTCTCAGGAGCAGCTCGCCTTCGCCAGACAAAAGAAGAAAGAACTAGATCTTATAAAGTAGGTACTTAGAAACGAAGGTGCGCAAGGCAACTCCATACCTGCGAAACAACAATAACAAATGGACTTTTTCAAATTCACATATTCGAGAAAGAGAAACGAGTGGGTGATACGTCACAGGCGTCGACTTTTGTTGTAAAACGAGCAACACAAACTTTATCGCATTGGGGATGGTCCTGACCTAACATTACAACCTCTACTCATCGTCGTCGTCAATCTTTCATAGCTCGTATATAGAGGTCCACCCACAGTCGGTTTGGTTGCGACGGAGGCTGCTACTGCGTTGCAAGTGCTATTCCAATCGATTTATATAGCACGGCTGTCAGCGACCAAATAGAAAAAGCACACTTTTCCGAAGGGGTTATGAGGCAACGCAATTGGTGCCGGCTGAAATAATGCGACAGCCATCCAGGAGTTTTCTTTCGCCCAACATATGGTCGGATCATCTATTTTATTTGCGTTTAATCGCCAACAAAGGAGTTGAGAGCGAAAACAAAGAAGAACGGTGGAGATTTTCTGAATTCACCTCATCGACGGATAGTCGTTGATACGAGTATGAACCTCCCATTTGTATGTGTTTAGTACGTATTTTAATTTCCAGTAAAATCGCATTTAATTGAATTCTCGAATGAGGTTACTTATAGACTCTGGATGGGGGGTGGTCTGTTGCGAAATCGGATTATCGAATGGCAATGGTAGTGTGTTAATGAAAATTAATACGTTTGCTTTTGTAAGGAAGAGATTTCCAATGGGTAACGGTATCATGGGTACCGAACCGATACCGACTACCGTTTAGAAGAAGAAGTTGTTCTGGGGTTGAATTGTGTGTAATATCGGTATTTATTTACCTTAGGACAGATGGACTTTGAAAGGGATGTCCAGAAAGGGAACAGCCACACGTTTATCCAAATGGAGTTATATAAATAAAACAAATAAATTCCAATTTGCAAGTCGCGCCTACACCGCGGCAGCGCCATCTTGTATTCGATGGGAATTTCGTTTTTCTCTGCAAAAGATAATAGGATTATTTGGCCATAGTCCGATGACAGGAATAAATGTTAATCACTGAAGTTCAGTAATTATAGTCATTTTTTTGTAATTTAATTCTAGTTTTTGTATTTTACACTTCAGAGCAGAGGCGGAAATGTAAAAAAAAATAGTGTTTCTATTTTAACTCAGACCCTCTGAATTTGTGTGCCTTTTTTAATTCATAGCATTGTCCGGATGCACTTTATGAACTCAGAATACTTAATTTGACTGAGCAGTCTGAGTAAAAATCCTATTTCGATAGATGACCGTATGGTTGCTGATCAGGAATGCAAATACTGGTGTAGCAAGGATAGCACACTATAAACCAATACAATATAAGACTGAGATATTCATATTATGTGCTAAGCGTTCAGCGGTCAATGGAAATTATTCCTTATAACGCCATACCTCAAGCATCGGAATTCAACCGGATGTGGCATCACTGGGTGCACCTCCGTTTTTACCGGGTTAACACCCAGATTAAAAGAATTACATACCTACTTTTATATTTATCGCACAACAGTTCTAGTACAGAAATCTTTTAAAACGTAATTTCTTTAGCAGCAGTTATTGCCCGCGTTCCACAGCCCGCTAGATGAATAGCGACATGTCAAACTCCAATTAAAAAAAAATCACATTTCACCATTTGACGTCTAGTCTAGCACTTTTAGTGAAATGCGAGCATTGCATATAGGAATGTTATGTATGTAATTTAAAATATCAATAGTGAAGTTGATTTTGATGAAGACAGTTGCGTCAAAATTTAGACCGAAATTATAACTACTGAACGTGGCTTCTATTCGCTGTTGCGATAATATGAAATCATCGGTAAAATAAAACAGTTTTCTGTCACATTTATGGAAATGTGGTATAAACTGGTAAATTTTGGTGTGTGTCCCGACTGTAAGTTTTATTTAACGTTCTCCTGGTTCCGTCTCCCCGAAAGTGAATGTGCTGCAGGCAGTTTCTTAGAAATTTGATGAAAACATTGCCAGACATGTGAAACATAATGAAACTGCTTGGGATTAATGCCAAGCGTTTCCAGCCGTAAGCCCCGTAGCTAGTGCTGTACTTTTTTTAAGATTAGCCTGAACTTTTTATGTTTATTGGTTAATAAAAATTTCAAGTGTAGTGACAATCTCGGAAGTGTCAACTAGAATATACTTGTTGTAAATGACATTAATATTCCCTTCTGATGCCAATTCAAAATCTAGAAAGGCTATTGATTTTTTTTCGCAGGACAGACAATGAAGTTAAGAGCCGGCTATATACCGAATCGAAGTAAGTCAACATCTCAATTCCAAAAGTAATCGATTTTTGCAAAACGAGTCAAACAAGCCCTTGAACTCACATTTATTATATACAACCAAAAATTGATTAATTTCCTTAACAATTCAATTAAGGCTAGGCTAGGCTAGGCATATTAGAAACATAATTATGTTTGTACAATTATATTGTACAGACAGAGGCAATCCTCCTCCAAAGAAAACATATTGCCATTGTTTACATCTCAAGTGTTCACTTCTTTCTGCCGCCTCAATTATTACACGTGTGCTTGTGTCATTTCTGCCTATAAACGTCATCCAACCCCACGGGGGATATTTTCATGTTAATAGCACCCAAGAGCACGCAATTAAAATATACAAGAAGAATCCTTTCAGTAATATACCTACATTTTAATGACTGTCTGGTTGCAAGTGTGTCCTCGTCGTGGGTGGGTGCCTTGAAACGGATGTGGTTTATTCATTTATGACTTTGTTTGCTTTTCTTATGAACGTGTATTCATTTAAATTGCACAAAAAGCAGTTCGTGTGTCAGCTACGGTAATGACCAACAAATTATGTTTTGTAAGCCTGAACTAAGAAACAAAAAATCAAATTCAGGATTAAAAACATATAAAATAAGTGTTTTAAGCAATTAATCATCAAACAAAAAAATCCAAGGGGTGTCTTTTATTCCTTCCGAAACACTTGTTTGAATAATTGCCGAGGGTTATAACCTAAAAATACGGGTCTTTTTAGGTAAATGTTACATATTAATACAGCTCATGTTTGTTGGGCTAACGACGAGAGATTTGTTGTTCGAATCTAATTACACCTGTTTTAGGTAGACCTACTGTATCCATTTATGCAATATAAATCACAATGGAATTATAGGATCTGCGTACATCAAATGAGTTTAAAGATTGATCTAAAAATGAAATACTGGTTCAGGTGGTTTGGTTATATAGGGTGCTGGCGAAGGGGAGTCGAGTCACGGTTATGTAGCTCAGACTGCGATATTCTGATATAATGCATCAGCTTTACTTTGGAAACAACTGTCTACAGAAGTGCATACAGAGAGAGAGAGAGAGAGAGAGAGAGAGAGAGAGAGAGAGAAAGAGACGATGCAACTGCTTTGAATGCAATCAAGATCACCACAATGAAAACATTCAGCTCCAGAGGAGGAAAGATGGAGCAGATTAGTTGGCACTTTATATCCTTCCGTGTCGGTTGAAGGAAACATGATGACGATGAGTTCTGATTACCTCTCCGTCTCTGAATAATTTCCAATTTCAGCACTTTATAAAAAACATAGCTATGCTAACGGGGTTACAAATTTGAACAAATTCTTCTGGTTGCGGCAACTGACGTTTATCTTAAAATGTCTGTCAATTTGAGTACACATGTCACATTCTTTTAATATTTAATATAAATCTGCACCTACCCGTACACAATTGTCCTTGCCAATCAACTAAGATAATACACTTTAAAATGACAAAGTTGGAAATGGGTTTCTAATCAAATGCCTTATGTAATCATCAAGTCGATGGAGATAAATGATGAGCAAACCATTTGATACGTACTCCCACTCAAGTGTCCTTATTATTCGTCTAACAAACACAGCACCCACGTGCCAGATAAAGTTATGTACCTCATCGTCATATAGATCCAATTGCAATAGTGAATTAACACAATCCCATCTGCAAATGAAAGTTTGTATAAAGTTCAGTCTACCGGAATGTGTCCTTATTGCTGAAATGAGAACGCCCAATCACAAACAACAGAAAAAAAAAAATAGCGGCGAATAACCAAGAAAACCCCATTTGCTCAGTCTACTTTATTATTATCCTACTTTCTCCTCTCTCTTCAAACTATGCCCAATATTATGGAAGAAAAGTCATAAAGCAGGGGAAAAAAATCGAATAAAACTAAAACGTCTGCTGGTTTTGAACAGTGAACACTATGATGACTCATGACTCGTGACTCATAAGAGTGGTGCTCGTGTAAACTTGAGGGCTTTCCTCTCTCCTTCCTTACATATTGCTTTTGCTGCTGTTATTGTTGTTGTTTTCCTTGCGGTGTGAGGGGTGGTGTTGAGAAAATGATATGACTAACGTTTGAGCGGAGCGCGAAGTGTATACGTACTACGAAATGAGGTTGGTTTTGTGGTGCCAAAATGTCGGTGATGTTTAGATAATGAAGTGTAACTGCACCTCATGTTGCTGCTGGTAATTTGACGCCCAAAACACATGTGCAGAAATTCTGGAGGCAGCGCAGAGGGCAGTGCTGCAAGTATAACAGATGTGCAGAAAATGTTTTGACATGCATTGCATCGGCCAATAGGGCTGCTGTCATTCGCCGACTAGCAGATGTGTTTTCAACCAAAACAAAAATAAACACGATCAGCAGTGTCAAATGACGATGATGCCAAATACTTGAAATTTGAATTTATTTTCGTTCGAACTGTGGTACCCTTGAATTTTGCAATAGACACATGTTGCAGTGAGTGCAGAATTTACGTGTGGCTATATATCCATTTAAACGTGTGTATTATATTCTAATCTTGCTGCGCATTGAAATCTATATATAGATATGTATTGTGTTTTGGGCATAAGAGTCCAATTACAGTACAGAATTCTGCATGGCCTGACCATGATTGTGGGTTGTTTGCTTTTGTTCATTAATTTCTAAAGAATGTCCTTATAGTGCATGTAACTAAAATAAAAATTAAAACCCCTTGTAGTGACGTCTCTTAATAACACCTGCAAATGAGTGTTCTCCATGGAGAACAAGAAACAGCTCTTGGAGAAATCCAGCAAAGAGAAGTTGTGTCTTATACCATGTTCCCACCAACGTGATTTAGCTCATATGATTTATAAATCACGAAAGGCGTCTCCACCGAATTTTACGTGATTTAGTTTGACATCCAGCAGAAAGAATTCGTCCACTTCGGAGAGGGTTGTTTTTTTTTTCGTTGTTTTTCTTTTGTTATCACACCTCTGCCAAAAATAAAACAATTTATGATTGTTGTATACTTAATAAAAATACCAAAATACACCGAAACACGAAGAAAATTGAATTTGGGATAATATTTTTGACATTTGTGTTGTTTTTTTTTGTTTGTTGAATAACATTGAATTGGATTGAAACCGCTGCAGGTATGTTCGATTTTATTTTGTGTGGATTTGCGATGGCAGATACGTAATTAAAAATTAAACACGTCTAAATCACGTAATTAGTAATCACGAAAATGTATGGTAAATCACGTAATTTATGAGATGATTTAGCTAAATCAAGTGGATTTAGCTAAATCACGTTGGTGGGAACATGGTATTAAGTCTGCTTAGCAAAAACTTTAGCTTAAGAGCCATACATGTCTTAGGCATTCTCGTCATTAAGAACTAGTCCTCCCACACGCAGAAGGAGCGAGCCTTTTTGCAATGCACCAAGAAGACAATAGCCAAAGACGCTCTTACGTGGCAAACGCGATGCGCCCCATAAACTGTTAAATGCTATTAGCAAGTCTGAGTTGTGATGTGTTACAGTTTTTACGTCCGCCTCGATTAAAGGCTTTTCACACCAAGCCCAAAACCGGGTTTTCGCCAAAACACACGAAATCTTCATCGAAAACAGAAGTTTTCCCATGCATATTTTAGTTTTCGAAACGAGTCGTTTGCACTCGTTTTCCACGAAAACACCACGAAAACGACTTCCAATCGTTGGGTTGTTGGAACAAACACACCTTTTGCAATATTCAGCAAAATGGCTGACCGAACAAATGTCACAACACACAAATTAAAATCATTTGGTAGTTTTTCAGTGTGAGCAAAAGAAATTTATCTTAATTTTTTCAAATCTATTGTATTACATAGTCCAAGTAAATCAAAGCTGTTCAGTTTTCTTCATATTTAACGGTTCTTAATTGTCGTAGAGTGATGGGACCTGGACTAAAAGAAAGCTAAGGAAAACGAGAACTTTGTAATGTAAAAAACTCGAATATGGCTTATGTTGACATAAGCTACTTCAACTTATTGCCACAGAATTAATAAATAATACCGACGTTTAACGACTAGTGTCTCACAGCTGATTGAAACGTCAAACGAAAACGAGTTTGAGGTCGGTGTGAATGCATCGACGAGCTTTCGAGGTAAACGCGGTTTTGGGCTTGGTGTGAAAAGACTATAAGAAACGCATGGGAAACAACGAAAAATTTGATGCTTGTATACGTGTTCTCAATAATCTTTTTTTTTATCTTCACCTTCATAATTTTGTAGGTCGCAACTCGCAATCGATAATTTTATATGGTAAAGTTTTTCATTGCTAGTTCGTGAAATTCACTTAACCCAAATGACTATTTTCTGCCAATGACTGTTCCCCGATAGAAAGAATCGTTTTGGATTGCGATCGGAACATTATAGGACCTACTGCCTTCTATGGCAGTCCTCATGCCCTGTTTAACCTAACCTTAAACCTATAATTTAAAGGGAAACAACCGGATCCGTTGTCATTAACCTCGTGTATTTCATGCAATATTAATGTGCCCCCACTTTCTTACAAAACAGAAGGTATATTTACAATTTAAATATAGAATAGCTTACATGGCATTTCCTGGCAAATGCCAGAACTACACAGGTATATAAAAGGTTTAAGTACTACCATTAAGGAATTTCATTATGACATCGAAACAAGAACTGGTCATAAGCTCCTTACAATCACTTCGACCCCAGTAAGCGCGATGTCAAATAGGTAGATCGATATAAATGCGTAAGCTGTAACAAAATACAAATTGATGGCGGCAACATATTGTGAACTTTTCACTCGCCAGACGTTATGTCATTGGCCAGTAAGAGCTAATATAACTAAAGAGCTATCGATTACCTTAAATGAAATACCGCAGAAACACTTGAAAGAATTAATCAAAGCATTAATGACAGAAGCTTTGATGGCTTTCTGTTGATAAGCTATAATTTATCAAATTATATTGAAAATCTGAAATTTACGGATATCACGCATGAACGGATTTTGTAGGAAACCCCACCAGGCAGTTACACCTTCATGCTAAAAAAATGCGTGCTTCCTTTATTCGCAAAGAGAAATTGATTTTTCGTCTTCACTCTACTAGTGTGCTGTGTATAAGTCTATATTTACATGTGCGTATGTATGAACACACGTCGATAGACTTTACTGCTTGTAACCTGGGGCATTGAATTTCACCTGTCGCGTGTACGCAAATCCATGTGTGGCGGCGGAATAGAATTTGTTTGTAGGTGCCTACGTTCAGTATCCCTGAGCTCCTCGGTACAGTCATGGAAATATTTGACTCCGGCACGAAGGCGTCATTATAATATGAACAAGAGTTTTGTCAATTGAAACAGAGAGGAATGCTACTAAATCGGGTTTATTTCTTTTTTCCTTAGATAACTATAAATATTAGCTACTGTTTTTGGTAAAGCATAGTTCGTCTTTTTTGGTCGCTTCAGCGCTTATTCAATGGCTGAGACTGAGTCAACGGGAATGACTTGGAATTGAATCCGCATATCGATAGGAATCTTCGAATTTAGTTGCCTAGAACTACATCTTGCTTAACCGCTCCTGTTAATATCAGCTTTTTTTTACCGCAGACAAACATAACTCACAATGGAGAAATTCTCCATATAAAATCACTCATTGTGACCTACAAAATAAATGGTCTTTCATTTGCGACTTCACAACTTTAAACTTTCAGTGTGAACGCACCCGTAAACTAATTACCAAACTGTATTGTCAAAATATTCCGTAAAATCAACATTTTCTTCATGGTGAAGTACACGAAGGATCAAAATATAATTTAAATTGACTACCGAAATTCCGAGTCGCAGCTTTAGGAGCGTTAACGGAAGTTTTCAACGATGAAGCTTTTGATTAAGGGGCTTCGTCAGTAAGCAAAATATGCGTTAGTGAGAACTCTCATGTCCTTCATGAAACAGCACTTCAACCGCAAAAAGTGACAGTGCGGTTGATGCAGTTGTCAGGCCGGTGGCATCATTGGACCGTTATTTTTCGTCGATGAAAATGACTGTCAATTTACGGTAAATGGTGTTCGCTACAGAGACATGTTTATACGTTATTTCTTTGAGCAATTGCATGAATTTTACATCAGTGATATGTGGTTTCAAATAGACGAGGCCACCAACCGCACGAAGCCACAAGCCACACAGCGGGTGCAACAATCGAGCTATTGAAGTCTCAGTTCGGTGAAGGTGTCATCTCGAGAAATGGATCCGTCTATTGACCGCCGAGATCGTGTGATTTAACGCCTCTAGACTTTGGTCTATGCCAACAACAACAAGCCGGCGACGTTAGAGGAGCTCAGAGCCAATATTGAACGTATCGGTCGAAATGTGCTGCCTAGTCATCGAAAATTGGATTCAACGTATCGACCGCTGCATACGTTCCCGTGGTGGACATATGAACGAAGTCGAATTCCATTCATAAATGTTTTGATAGTAATTCAAGCCAATACAATTTTCGTTCACATGTTTCAAGTTGTTTGGATTTTATTTAAAAAATAAGTTTGTCATGTCCATAATGAAGGAAGGTTAAAAATGATTATAAGTACGGCCCGCTGGCAATAAGAAAGTTTACACAACATTAGCAAAACGATCCGAATCTTGCAAAAAGCATTCGTCTTAACCGGCCATGAAATACAACTAATTCGGTGATCGCCCTTACTGAAAAATTGACTTTATGAAAACTATTTTAAAAACACTGAACAGACGAAAACAAATCGTGTCGTAAAAAAAATCCTTGAACCAAGTACAAGTGAAATATCTGTGTAAACTTCCTTTACATAGCAAACAATTGAAATGCGTGTGCAATACAAATATAAAACTACAAATTCAACTGATATCAGCATGCATGCCCAATAAGGAGCTTGGAAAACGTATTCAAAAGAAAAATAAAAGATGAACACTCATGTAAAATGCCTGCAAAGCATTCGCAACCCCGAATACCCCCATTCAAACACTATAAGAACGAACATAACGTCATTTTGAAATTAAATTTCATTGCAAAATGCGGAGCACCTTTAAACCAGAAAGAACATGACAAATGCAAAACCAAAACTCTTGACCTTAGATGAGATGTCCACAAGAATTCTCACTGAAATCCTTAAAAAGGCATTTTTTTTTATGATTTATTACAGTCATAAGCAATTAGGGAGCACAGAGCCATGTTTTGATTATTTATGCATGCCCTTTTACACTCAACGTGGGCGGCTGCTAAAAATAGGTATTTAGTCGTCTTTGTGTTGTCGTACTTATCTTAGGATCAACAAAGGCATAGAAAAACAGACAGACGCATATCGATTTTCCCCTTCTTCATAAATTCGCTTAGCAATAACTCAGTATTACTGGGTCCTGTAGAATGTATTGCCCAACTCAGTGAAGCGCTAAATTAAATTGATAGTTCTGATTTTTTTTACAAAGTTTCTAAGAAAATATTTCACATCCGCCAGAGTGGCGGAGGAATTTTTTTTTTTTAATTTGTATATTGTGGGATTATGTTCTCAATGCGGAGTAACTCTACTGCATCCAGCTCAAGAAACAAGCTACTCCAACACACTCGGTCCTTGGGAGCCTCCACCAGTTTCGAACACAAGGGCTGTTGCGTTGCTCCATGCCATATGAACTGTGTCGCCCTGACTTTTCTGACGATAAATATAGTACTTTGTAGCTGCGTGACTTCTCCAACATCAGTCCAAACCGGCATGTCTGGCCGGGACACCAGAACAAGAAATAGGATATTTTTCAAGATTACTAATACAAATTTATGCGGTTACGCCTTAGGCGTATACTGCTTTTCGGAATAACATTTAAGGGACGTAGCCATCATTGTCGCCAATCTAAATTTAGAAGTGTTTTGGAAGACCACTTTCGACATACCTACTACTTCAACTTGTCAATTTAACTTTTTTTTAAAGAGTCTTCGAGTAATCCCCAAGCATTTTTGCATACCTGCTCATGAGACAGTGTAAATCTGTATATATTGTAGGTATAGGCAGGTTGAGAGATCAAACTTAGTACATTTTAAATACGCAGCTAAGCAGCAGGTAATTGGGAGATACACACATAAAGCGAACTGTAGCACTACTTAAGTATGTTGAACATTGGATTAAAGGTTATACACTCTGTCTTCAGTGTAATATTGGATCTACAATAGCTAACACCTAAAACAAAATAAGATTCAAATAAAATTCTAACTACATGCAGGTACTTACTCACTTCTTATATCGAGAATGTCTGAATTAATGTAGTATAAATATATAGTCAAAGGAAAGGACTTGTAAAATCAACTATTGAAAACTACATCATTTGTGAAAAAATTGATTTTTCACCAAAATGTATCCACCGTTGGAAAATGGAAAGCATGTTTCACCTCCATGTCGCTTTGATATATCATAGAACATTATATCAGAATGCACAACGATTGATCAAATTTATATTCTTTGAAATAATTAATTAAAAGAATTGATAATTTTGAACTTACCTAGTCAGGAAAAAAATCGGAATACCTTTAAACTTGAACACTCACAGATTTGTAGTCTGAAATTCGGTTTCAAATGTTAACTTATTTTGTTTTACAGAGTTCTCACAAAAATACACAACAATTTTTACCGATTTTTTTTAATTTACGCACAATTTTGCTGCCTTCCTTGAGAAAAAATTGCAATTTTTCTGGGGACAATCCTTTCTCCAGTACAACAACAAATGGTGGAATAATTTTCCTGAATCTGCGCACGAAAATGCGAAATTTTCCGATCCAAAAGGCGATATGAAAACCCAATGTTATTGTTTTTGTTCGTTCTGTCAATTGGAAAATGGATAAAAATTAAACAAAAACATCTGTCAAAAAACAGAGAGAGAGAGAAATAATTATTTCTTTCGTCAATGCGCGGCATCTATTGAGTAATAGGATAAGCGTGATTTTAAAAACTTGAATTCTAGCTCTGCTGGGCTATGGCGCTGAAAATAGTTTCCTAGTTCCGAAATTGAAATTTATAAATGCTTCAACAATATTTATTTTGTCGAAAATTAAACCGTGCTTTGTTTATTGTCTCAATCTTATGTTGAACGAAATAGGTGGAAAGATGAATTTTGGAAGTAATTGAAAGCTATGACAATGTTGCGCAAATACACATAGTTTAATGCTGATAAAGATATCCTGGCCATAAGCAATATATTTTATAGATAGTCAATGATCCTTATGAAAGGAAAGATAGTAAGCTGGGATAAATACATACCTTGCCACTCTTCTGCAATTGTAGCAAATGAATCCGATGATAGGTACATCATCATTCATCAATTACGACTTAAATCGATTTGCCCAGAAGAAAGTTTTGCATTCACCACCACAAATGTTCCTGTTTATCATCATTTTCGTGTGTAGGTACGTAAACGCATTATAAGGCGGTCACTTAAGTACCGGAAGCTCATATTGTTCTTACCTAGGACATTCCAGTGTGAGCTACGCTGCGATGTAGAAACAGCAGTTGACTATGAAAATGAATGAATGAAACGATGACAATGGCAGGACGCCTAAAAACGTTTAACTACCGCTGCTGCAAAGCCAAACAAGTTGCGACAAAGGTCTTCGCAAGATACGGCTTTAAAATGAAATAAAACATACACGATTTTTGATTGCCTTTACTCAGAGTTGAAGACAAATAATGTTGTAGATGACAAATTATTAAAAAGCATTGAAAGTGTAAGCTGCAATTCAACAGTTATTTACTTTGCCGAGGCAAATCGACTTGAGATATCCTTCCAGTTGGCAATCTCAAAGATTGCCTCAACGTACGACGGTCTCACGTTTTTGTATTGCAGATAGTAAGCATGCTCCCAGACGTCGATTCCAAAAAGTGGTACAAGTCCTGAAAAATATAAACAAACGACACGTTCAATTACATTATTCTTAAAGGCGTCTTTTGGTCCATACCTGTGCTTGCTTCTAGGGGATCCTGGTTCGCGAGTGCAGCAATTTGCAACTTGCCAGTCTTCTTATTGTAACCCAACCACCCCCAACCAGATCCCTGAATTGCAACAGTTTGGGTAGTCAGTTCCTTCTTGAAATTTTCAAAGCTACCAAACTGTAGCTCCAGCGCCGCTTTCAACTCCTTTGATGGCTCTGTGGTATCTGGAGTCAGATTTTGCCAGAAAATTGAATGGTTAATATGGCCACCACCATTGAAACGCAAAGCGCCACCCAACGAGATAATTTTCGAAACGTCATTTTTGGCCTGAGCTTCTTTCAATTGTTCTTCAGCGGCATTCAAATTGTTGACATAGGTCTGGTGATGCTTTTGATGATGCAGCTAGAAAAATGATATACGACTGCACCATGCAACTAGGTACCAATAATTGTGCGTAAGTTGAGACCTACCTCCATAATCTCGGTGCAGATAATAGGTTGAAGGGCTGAATAATCATATGGCAATGATGGCAAGGTATGTTTAGTTCTTACAGCAGACCTGCATATTGATTAAATTAAAGTACACAAACAAGTACAATACAAAGGAAAAAGCTTTTGCGAAAGAACCGATTTTATGTAATCACTTTCGGCTGATGTACAAGTTCAAGGTTTCTGTCTACTTACTTAGCTGCATTGGATACATTGCGTGCCAGTGAAAACATAGTTGCAATGGAAAAACTGAAAGGAATGAATTGAATTCGAATTTATTAATCAACAAATAAAAGTTGGACAACCAATTAAGGACCTTTGACTGAAATGCGAATTCTTTGTCTCTGGCTAATTTCGTTAGTCGACCGGCTGAAATATAGATTTTATAACTGTCAAACTGAAGATGCAAAAATAGATACAATAATAAATGATGCCAAGTCTACAGGTTTTTTGCGGGTGCAATGCTAGGGCCCGAATTCGCCAGGGATTTCACATTTTCCTGGTGAATTTTTTAAAACTTACATCTGTGCCTTGATTTTGTGCGGTTTTTTCCGCAATGGCGGTGTCGGAAAGGGTTCACGTATAGGCGGATTCTATAAATGTGTGAGTGATGTCGCGAACTGACAACTTCCAATTTTCCCTGTTCTTATATCGCTTTGTTCCTGCAAATTCCAGGCGAGCTTTCCCACACGCGACCTTTTTAGGTAGCGAGAAGGATGTCGGATGAGAAGAAATGAAAACAGCGTGACCGTTGTGCGACAATTTGGTACCTTTTTCGAGGACACTAATACAATTTGTTGTTCCTTTGTTCCTTTTTATTATTTGGAAAATTCACATTTTAGGACTATTCGCATGAGAGCCAATGGCGAACGAACTACGAACAAGCGAATTTTTTACACTTCAATCCACTGGATCCGCGAATGTTTTATGTGGATTGTGAATAAAGTGTGACAATTCGCTGCAAGAATTTTCAATTGCTGCAATAATTTTAAATTGAGCTATTTAAATCGATTGAGAGTCCGATTTTTTTTTAGATTAGACTTAAGATTAATTTAATACAAGGCTTTGGTGGTAAATAGTATACAAATCAATTTTCAATTCATAAATACAATTAAATTCATTTGTTCGCAATTCGCGCTCATGTGAATAGTAGGTACTTAAAAAAGTTTTCAAAAACTGTGATTTCAAAATGAATATGTTTAAAAAAATAACGCGTAAATAGTGTTATAGTACATTTACACCGCACCTAAATTCAACATTTCGGAATAATACTTGTTAAATATTGGGAGAAAATACTAAATTTATGTAACAGCGTCAGAAAAAGGCACACTTTTCTTTCATCGCCCCTTTTTTTGGACTTTTTAAAACTAAATTGAAAGAGATCTTAAAAGTAGATATAAAAATGAGTTGATATAATTTTTAAAAAAAATTTAATCAACTTTTTATGTATTTATAAATAAAAATCAAAGCTAAAAGGTTTTCATTTTAAAATTTGTCATTTGAAAACGAATTGCATCTAAAGTACTGTCTAGCTTACCCGCAGAACAACCTTAAAGACATCTAATTCTAATGTTATTTGGTTGTTTTGGCTTTATTTATAAAAGAAACGTTGTGAGAGAGTGATCTTTTTATAGTCTATTGTATTGTGAAACTAAAACCAAAATGTATAACCTTTCTCTAACAGTCCGGGAAATTGTTGCGAAAATTTTGAAAAGTAACAAATAAAAAAAAGAAAAAAGTGTCATTTCTAAAGCTACTCTGCAATTTTAGAATTTTCACACAATATTTAACAATTGTTTGCTCTCCTAACACTATAATCGTGTTCTGATAAATAGCAGCGTTATATTTTACTAAAATTCATTTGAAAATCAGTGTTTCTAAAAATTGCAAAGTTCCTTTTCAAACTAAAAAAAAGGGATACAGTAGCAACAAATTGTATCAGGATCCTCGAAAAAAGTACCAAATTATTGCACAACGGGCACTTTGGTCACAGCGCGCGGCTCACTCACACATTCAAATCCGATTCGGGCCGTTCCCCAGCGACATCGCCTCAAAAACCGCACAAAATCAAGGCACTGGAGTTTTTTATTCTTTTTTTATTTTTTATTTTTATTGGAGGCCCCGGTTTGTTCCACTTCGATGATCAATGCAAAAATAAAGATCCCAACCGCTAAACCGACAGAAATATAAAATTCTGAATATGGTCCATTTTTGTTTGTTTTTGGTATGTAGGACTTAAAACAAACTCCAATCAACGAAAGGTGTGCAACGACTATGTTGTCAACCTCCTCCGAGTCAGTCTGACATTATGGCACAGTGATACCAGACTTTAGAAGCAGGTAATCCCACGGCCATACCCAAAAAATCCCTTTTATCCCTCGCCAAAATTTCAAAAATCCCACATTTATCCCACGAAGTATTAAATTTAAAAAAATGCATGTATTTCATTAAATTTAGGCTTTTTTATTATTATTAAGAAGTTACAATAAATTTTGAGCTTCGATCTCAGCAAAGCAAAGTAAAGTAGGACTTTCAGCACGCATTTTTTGCGTACCAATAATTCAAACAATTCACAAGATATTCACAAAACGTTAGCAGGCTTTTCAGAACTCAATTACAACAACTACGCTATATTTAACACTTCGAAATTCGCTATAGTTTTTGTATTTGAGTTCTGAAAAACCCACTAACGCAAAAACAAATACCCCATGAATTATTCGAATTATGGGTATGCAATCAACTTATCTCGGTTGGACAAAAGTTTGAACCGCACACTGTGTTGCACGATCTCTGTTGCCGCAGAAGAAAATGAATGCATTCAAATATTTTGAATGACATTTTTCTAAGAAAGAAAATATTTAATTTGATCGTAGGAGGACTAATTTTTTTATTCTTAGTGGAACTAGCATTTTAGGAACAAAAATTTACCAAAAAGTAAAATCCCCTTTTTTTGTACTATGAGGTTTCAAAAATCCCTTTGTCCCTTTTAGCTTATTTTAAGTGAGAAAATCCCACAAAAAGGGATAAATCCCTCGATCTGGCATCACTGTATGGCAGTTGATCAAGTTGTCTCTCTCTCTCTGTTTTGCTTTAATCTCAATTTGGGGAGATTTCTCGTGAAATCGTGTCCAAGGGCCCGGTTCTGGGACAAATATACGGGTTTACTGGTGAATGCAACTTTACGTGGTGGAAAACCCGGCTAAGAAAAAACATCGCGGATGGTTCGAGTCGGGAATAATAAGCTAGTTATTAGAGTTATTTTCATTTATTAATGAGAATATTTAAAAATTGTATAACGGCTGACCGTTTTTCAGTGTTGTTAAGTGTAAATATTTGGTGAATATGTTAGAGGAGGATTCGGTTACCTTCGCCCCAACTCGAAAAAAGTGTACAAAAAAAGAAAAAACCCTAACAAACAAAAACAATTGTAGTTCAGATTTAACATTCCTTCATAATTGTACCTATTTGTCATCTACCACTAATTTTCATCTGGTTTAGACAAACCAAATACAAAAGCTACTAGAACTTGACTTGTAAAGGAGAATAGCATTTCAATGAATTTAAATTGTTTCTTTTTTGGGTTGGGTTTGTAAGCAAATTTCAGCAAAGTAAAGTGCAACAACTACTTTGAGTTCTCGAAGTTTCAACTAAAGCGTAATTGTCATTCCGTGCTAAAAATCCTACTTTACTTTGCTTTGCTGAGAACGAAGCTCAAAAAACACGCCTTTTGTTGTTAACTACAGCCGTACTCAAATCTCAAAGCTACGCCCTTTGAATTAAAACCTCAGCATCGTGTGCCCCATTAACAAGGAAGGAGGTAGTTACTCGAACACACATCAACTACAGAAGAACAAGCCTCTTGAATGTTAGGTATAAGATAGTGTCCGTAATACATACATGAGACAAAATCTTCAATGCTCCGTCAAATAAGGGTAGAATATCATCAAACTAAAAAAATGGGATGTGAAAAATAATTGATTTGATTTCGACTGTCACCTTGATGTGATAATTTACGTAATTTTAGATCGGTTAACAAAACCAGGGAGTTACTGGAAGTGAATTAAACTGAGTGGCCTGTGTTTTCACTATCACGCAGTGCTTAATTTACAGTTTACAAGCAATTTATTTTGATTCGATTTCAAATCTTTTGAAACTCTGATTTTAACATTATGAAGTTATACATATTCTAATAGAAAAATAATAGGTTTAACTATCGGATAGTAGAAAATTTCTGAAATCCAACTGTATTGAATTTTCCAAACGACTCTAGCGGATAGTCTTTGCCTTCTACTGGTGAATGAATTCGAATTTGGCGCATATGAGTATCCCTGCCATTCTGATGATTCGATATGACCGCTATTTGTATCATAAACGTTCGAATAGCCTTACCCTGACCATCTTTAATCGGAACAACCACCCAACCTATAGCAAACAAAATTTAATAAGTTCTGTGCTCTGTGGTACTACTTCAGCCTCACCTGTGGGTTCAGATAATTCAACAATTTCCAACTCTTGCAAGTCATTAAAATGTGTCCCAGAACGTATTGATATTCTGCTTGGTGTATAGCTTTCATCTAGCTTGTAATCAGTGTATATGTAAATCTGATTGATGCTGGTTTTTCGTTGAAATTGAATATTCACTAGATGTGGAAGTTGTCCATCCGACTGCCAGTACGTGTCCATTATATTATCGCGCAGACGTTCAACACCAAATCCTTAAGCATTTATTCTTGTCAATGAAAATAGTTTTATAAACAATCATAGCAGCAGTACTACCGGGTTTGCAAGAAGATAAGCTCCAGACTGCTTGTGAACCAACTTCACGCACTGTGCCCAAACGTTCTTCGTTCAGCGGATCCTCATCGCCTCCAGTTTTCCCCACCATTTTTTGATTTGTTTTTATTTTTTATCAAGTTGTGCTAGTAAGCTTTGCCGATGTATGAATAGTAATTGTATTATTATTCAATTATTTATTTGTATCAATTGAACGGCATTTGGACTACGCTATAGGTACTTTTGTTAATTTTGATGACAGTACCTATAGACCTGTTTGTTTAGTTAAACAAGGCATTATATCTACAGGGTGAGTATGTAAAATTATATTTGCTGGAAATTGTGTAATGTCATTTTCACTTGCATTGGAAATTAATTTCAAGTGATTTTCACGCATTTTTTAGTAATGCATTTCGAAATAATAAAAACTCGATCCTATACTCGTAAAATAATTCAGTCAAAAAAGCAATCCTTCCGACGATAAAGAATTCTCAACCGACGTTTTAAGTGTCATAAACATTGGTGTTAGTGAAAGTATGTGTAAAATCTAAGGAAAAATTGAGATTTCTCAAAAGTGATCTGAGATCAAAAAAAAAGATTGATTTTTGTGGCAAATCGAACATGAAAGGCAATCTCGATCAAGAAAGAAAATTGATTTTGTGCGAAATCGAAAACGCTCTCAGAGCACTTTTTTTTGCTCTCAGAGCAATTTTTATGTTTGTTTGGTACAGGAAAAAGCAATCTTTTTCAGATTTCAGAGCACTTTTGCGAATCTAGATATTTTCTCAGATTTACCAATACATAAGTGCGTTTGAGTTTGACAACTGATGGAGTTTGTTTACATTTTTAGTGAATTTTTTCTCCAGCAAAGAAGGGCATTGCAGCGGGTGAATCTATTTTTGTAAATTATTTATGTTCTAATATTTAGAAATCAATCGGCACGGATATTTCTAATGTTTTAATACAAAATTTAACCAGTGAATGGAAATCGCTTAGAAAAGTGTCGAAGACTACACATATTCAAATCGCACAAATATCAACACAAAAAAGAGCAAGTGACGTTTTTATGTTCGATTGGGCACACGAAATCTGAAATCTGAGGGCAAATCTGAAGAAGCCAAAAAGAATACCACATAAAATTCGAGATAGGTACACAACAAAATATATATTCAAATTTACACCACTTGATTTTGAATCTGACTATTGATTTATTGCGCATTTCGTTTAGGTAGGTACTTTATTTTGCTTTGCTGAGATAGGTGTTCAATAAAATAATAAATAAAACTTGGATTGATAGGTTTATCCTAAAACTATACCAATTTATTTTGATAGTGTAATCTTACCATAGGAAAATATCCCAGTTTTTTTTTTTCTTCTTCTTTTTTACTTGGATTGGCAAGAAGCACATGTCATCAATTTGGCATTTGTATATTCCAATTTTAAAAAACATTGCAGGCTAGCAAATATGGTGCGTAAATTAAAGTATCACGAACAGAAATTGCTCAAAAAAGTCGACTTTATCACTTGGAAAGTTGACAACAGTGCAAAGGAAAACATTGTCATTCGAAGATATAACATTCGCAAACGTGAGGATTATACAAAGTAAGTGTTTCTCAGTGTACATCCAAGAAGGCTGAACTCTTAATAAATTTTTTCTAGGTACAACAGACTCGCGAGAAATGTCCGCGAATTATCAGAGAAAATTGCAAAGTTGGAAAGAAGTGACCCATTCAAAGCAGAAGCAACTGCAATGTTGTTAGAAAAGTTGCATATATTGGGCTTGGTGCGGAATAAATTAGATCTAGAATTAGCAAGTAAATTAACAGCCAGTAACTTCTGCCGGAGACGATTACCTGTCATAATGGTGAAACGTAAGTTGGTAATGCAACGAAAAATATTGAATAAATCGAACAATACTCTATTGCAGAAAAACTGTCTGAGAATATTAAAAACGCCACAAATCTCATAGAACACGGTCATGTCCGTGTGGGCCCAGAAATGGTCAAGGATCCTGCATTTTTGGTTTCAAGAAACCTTGAAGACTTCGTTACCTGGGTAGATGGTTCCGCCATCAGGAAACACGTGTTGACGTACAATAACTTACGAGATGATTTCGAGTTGTAATAATGTGATTGTTTTAGTAAAGTATTAAGAATCTAAAATTGCTTACTGTTTGATATCTATTCGATCTTTGAAAGATTCATGTGCGCACTTGAATAATGGAACAAAAATGAAGTTCTGTTTGCTTGTTGCATGGCACTTTGGATCTAGTGTTCTACTAGCTGTAT
The DNA here is from genome assembly GCA_949126925.1 of Cheilosia vernalis. Classification (NCBI taxonomy): domain Eukaryota; kingdom Metazoa; phylum Arthropoda; class Insecta; order Diptera; family Syrphidae; genus Cheilosia; species Cheilosia vernalis. The sequence goes on from OX421362.1 coordinate 16,129,779, forward strand.
GTGTTCTCTGGGTCCTCGAATTTTACAATTAACAATTTTCGACTACCCAACCGGCCCGGTAATAGTTTGTTAATTTCTTTTTCTGTGTGGGAATATTTTACTACACCTAAAGTTTTTGCTGCAATGGCAGGATGGCGGTCTGGAGTATTCTTCCTGACTTAATTTTGATGCTGAAGAAGTACGCAGTGACCGGCTCTACTACACGCCGATACCAACGTCTTTTTAAAGGAATTAATAAAAACATCAATCTTAACTGATTCTTGATCACTTCATTTAAGTCTTGATTGATTTCTGAGTTCCTCAGATTTACCAATGCAAAAACAGCACTTTAGCTATGACGAGTACAACAACAGTTTTAGAAATCGCTCGATAATGTTTACACATAAAAAAGGAGCTTCTTTCTTTTTTTCTGACGCTCTTAAAACCAGCTTAAAACACTGGATCTATTAATTTTGGGTTTTGTCGGAAGTACGGCTGAACAAGATGAATTGATAATCATATTAGTTAGGTCACCATGTCAGATGTAACCAAACCCTTGGAATATTACCTTTACCTTACCCCTATTTATGTCAAACGTTGACACTTGACAGCCTTCGGCGATTTACAAATTTTAATTATTTCTGCCTTCTGCGACGAAAGGTATCGCGAATATTTTTTTCGTACGGGTACGGGTCTATTATTCAATTCAGAAATCACTTCACGTATTTTATGTGGCTATAGTCAAAAAATGCGACAATTGTGTTGTGGTGTCTAGAGTACTTTTGCTCCACGTTTTAAAGTTGAAACCATTTACACATCAAACATAAAATCGGGTAGAATACACGCAAAACAATTCCATCTCGAAAAATTCACTTGCTACTTACCCATTACTAGTAGCAACGACCAACGAAGAGTGTCGATACATTCCGTAGTTATTCCCTAAAACCTCGCCTATATTTAATTGCATTTAATTGATTTCAATAAAAAAAACACTGAAGTATCATAATGGTTGCCACTCCTTATCTCTTTAATGAAATCGAAAGAATTTTCAAGAACGTAAGTAGGAAAGAAAGTTTCTTTATTTTTATTTTGGTGACTAATTTTGCATTCAGACTCCTTTCTATGCTCTCGCGTTGGAGGGTTTTCTGCTATTGTCGGTGATTTGGCTGATCTTCTACAAGCGCAATGGTCGCAAACGCTACACATTCGAAGAAGAGGAAGCAATCATTGCCAATTATAGTCCAGAACCGCTTGTCGGCGAGGTGGATAAAAACCATCCAGCGCTGAAGCCACGAATGGTTTCGGGTAAAGTTGGAAAGCGCATTACAGTCGATGGTCACAACTGTTTAAATTTGTCTGCACACAACTACCTGGGTCTATTGGAAGATGATAAAATTTTGGAAGACGCTGTACGCAGCTTGAGGAAGTATGGTGTTGGGTCTTGTGGCCCAAGGGGTTTCTATGGGACTGTTGGTAAGGAGGCACTCTCTAGAAGAACACAACACATGACAAATAATACTTGTATGTAGATGTACATCTGGAGCTTGAGGAGCGGCTTGCAAAATTCATGGGAAGTGAGGAAGCTGTGGTTTATTCTTACGGTTTCTCCACAATAGCCAGCGCAATACCTGCCTACTCTAAGAAGGCTGATGTGATTTTTGCGTGAGTATACCTTTCGTTGTTTAAGAGTTGTATAGAATGTGGTCAATTTCAGTGACGAAGGTGTTAACTTCTCAATACAAAAGGGCTTGGACGCGTCAAGAAGTAAAGTTTATTTCTTCAAGCACAATGACATGGCCGATCTGGAGCGGTTATTAATTGATCAACAGAAGAGAGATTTAAAGGTAAGTTGTTAGTCATAATTTGGAGAACGTGCTTATCAGCGCTTGATGGCTCTTCTCTATCTAGTGAATTTTTTATTTACCTTGTGCGTCAGCAAGGTTTATGGGGTAATATTTTCTTCGTATGTTGAGGTTATGAATACAGTTCGCTGCGGAAATTAGTAACTTTTAATTTTGCTTTTTAAACGACACATTGGGAATGGCTGTTACTTTGCAACGAAGTTATCAGTATTATGGGGTGGGTGGGTTATAGCGAATGCCACACGTTGACATCATTAAATAGACCTCGGAAAAATGTTAAGTAAAATAGACAGCATCTTCCGCATTATTTTAAAGATTTATACATTTAAATATATAATTTTGTTCGGGCTATGATGTTATACACCACGACGTTTAACTCATTGTTCCGCAACTGATCTATTACTGTGGTTTCACAATGAATTATTTGAAGTTATGTTAAGCAGGGAACTTGGATCGTCATACAGAACTAGGCAGGGGGAAAGTGCAAATTTGTTTACTTCTATAAAATTTGACCCCTGCACATTTTATTTGTTTGCTTTATAATTTTCCAGAACCCAAATAAAGCAGCTAGGACTCGCCGCTTTCTAGTGGCCGAAGGAATCTATATGAACACAGGGGAAATTTGTCCACTACCCGAGCTTGTGGCTCTGCGTTCCAAATACAAGCTACGCTTGTTTCTAGATGAAAGTGTTTCATTTGGAACTTTGGGAAAAACTGGACACGGTCTCACCGAACACTTCAATGTGGATGTAAGTATCTCCAATCTTCTATTGTTACAAGTGCACGCACCAGATCAAAATACTTAACAAAAAACCCAGAGGATGAGCAATTCAATTTTATTTAAATTTTCCAGTCCACAGAAGTGGATCTAATTTCTGCGGGAATGGAATGGGCGTTAGCATCAATCGGAGGATTTTGTGTGGGCTCATCATTCATTGTTGAGCATCAACGTCTTTCCGGCTTAGGCTATTGCTTCTCGGCCTCACTGCCACCGCTTTTGACACAAGCGGCTATTAGTGCACTTGACCGATTCGAAAAGGAGCCACAAATGTTTGCTCAACTTGAAACTATTACGCGCAATATGCATTCCAAATTGAGTAACTTATCGAGATTTACATTGCGAGGAAACGAAATCTCTCCAGTGAAACATTTACACTTGAAGGACTCTAAGGGAAATGAAGAAGAACAGAGGTTACTCGCTCAGATCGCTAACAAGGTAATTACTACATCAGTCCTTATTGTGTTAAGCTTAATAACACCTACTTTTTGTTTAGTGCATTGAAAATGGTGTAGCTGTTGTTGAAGCGCACTATTTGGAAGCCATGGAAAAGTTTCCACCCAGGCCAAGTATACGGATAACTGCGAACCGACTCTTAACCGATGAGGAGTTAGGCGCAGCTTGCGAGGTGTTAGAAAAGGCTTCCAAAGATGTCTTAGGGTAGTTCATGCAGTTTGTAAATTACTTAGTACTTATATTTAGTACTCTCACGAAACTTATCAACATTTGTGTCTTCTTTCTTGTTGTAAGTTTATAAAGTTGTGTTGCACAATCTAAATGGAGGCTTATTTTTATACCCTAGCGTTGCTGAACAAGAATTTTTCTTTTTTTTCTTCAATTAATCCAAATAAATGTATATAAAACTAGTTTCCGTTGACTGAAAACTTCTACTCAGACAGAAGAAGAACTAAATTCAAACTTGACAGACAAATGTTTAGCATGTGAACAAATGCGTTAAATAAAACTCCGATGATGATCTCGCAATGTTTGGTGGACAATAAAAATGTATTTTACCATTTACGTTTATCAATGCTCCCTACTAGAAAAATATATTTTATGTATAAGAGTATATAACAAAATAAGGATCTATAACAATATGGGTTTCGGATACCTCCGCAAACATCAGACACCTCAGCCTATCCTGGCATATACGACTGCTGTTCGCGACGGCGCATAAACCTAAAGACAATACAAACATGTTTAATAGCAAGAAACGTTTACCAGTTACTCAACCAACCTGTATGAAATTTGATCTTCCAGCATGTCCGTCTGGATTCGACAGATGCTCACAGTTCCTGTCTATTCTATTTTGTCCACCAAACAGTTCATCATCTGAGCTCAATACCGCTTTGTAGGTGCCAGCCCAGTTTGTGCCAATGCGGTAGTCGGTGAAACTTTGTGTTGGATGGAAATTGAACACAAATACGAGCCCACCTCTTTCGAATGCGATTATCTTGTCACCTTCGTGCTTCCAGCTAACATAACCGGGATCTGCTCGCAGCCAACCATACTCTTCTTCTGTCATATTCATGGCGCGGTCGAATTCGTTCAAGTATTTGTACTTTAGAAGCGGATCATCGACCAGATTCCACTGCCGCCGAGCGTAGTGATAGGAATCATTGTTACCGATGCGTGGAAAATCCAGCCACTCTGGGTGACCGAATTCATTGCCCATGAAGTTCAAATATGCCTCCCCGCCGAGACTGTGCGTAATCAGACGAATCATTTTGTGCAGGGCAATACCACGGTCAATTATGATTGACGGTTCGCTAATACATGACATATGAGTGTACATTTCTTTGTCCATCAACCAAAAGGCGATTGTTTTGTCGCCCACCAAGGCCTGATCATGCGATTCGGCGTAGGCTACGGTATTTTCCTTCCACCGACGATTACTGAGAGTGTGGACAATGTTTCCCATCTCCCACTCATCGTCGCTCTTTTCCTTGAGGTACTCTATCCATTTGTCTGGAATTGCCATTCCAAGGCGGTAATCAAAGCCAATACCGCCCTCCGAAACTGGACGGCACAAAGTGGGCATACCAGAGACATCCTCTGCAATTGTTATCACTTCCTTGTTTTGCTCGCGCAACATATGATTTGCCAAAGCCAAATATATCAGTGCTTCCGTATCTACGCCCAATCCGAAGTAATCGTCGTAGTGTCCACTAAAGCCTGTTCCTATACCTCGCGAGTGATACAACATGGATGTAACTCCATCAAATCTAAAACATAATTCGTCATGTAAATGCTGTCGTTTGACCTTTTTTGCTTACTCACCTGTATCCGTCAAAATTGTACTCATCGTGCCACCACCTCAGGTTCGAGAGTAGGAATCGCAATACTTCGTATTCATTATAGTTGAACAGACGACTGTCCCACAGGGAGTGTTCACCTCTCCCACCATCGTGGAAGAAACAACTGTTTGTACCATCAAACTGATTAAGCCCATCCTGGACATTTTTACTCGCATGCGAGTGAACAACATCCAACAAAACATACAGTCCGTTGGCATGCGCCACATCAATCATCTTCTTCAGATCATTCGGGGTGCCACAGCGACTGGAAGCAGCATAAAAACTGGTCACCTGATAGCCGAAACTGGCATAGTATGCATGCTCCATTATGGCCATCAGCTGGATGGCATTATATCCTTGTTTCTTTATCCGAGGAATGATGTTATCGGCGAAATTCTGATAGCTGCCGACTTTTGGTTCTTGTGATGCAATGCCAACGTGACACTCGTAAATACGAAGTGATTTTGGACGTGGCGGCCGAGGATGAGTGAACTGGTGAATCTGGGAAAACGCATACATGTTATTACTTTGCATTGTGGTCAGTTAGACTTGGGCTACCTCATTCTTGGGTGGATTCCAAACATACTGCTTGAAGTTGACGCCCTGATTCGCCTCTTTTGGTGGCTGTTTCACATAGACGGCCCATGGTGAAAGTCGGTCCAGAAGTTGGCCCGATTGGTTGCGTATTATGACTTTGATTTCGGACAGATGTTTAATTGGAGCAGAACCGTCTGGGTTTGCTGGGATGTGCAATTCCCATTTACCAAAGTCCAGCTTCTTGAAAGGCGTAGCCTCCCATTGCCAGTTATCTAGAAATGAGAGCATTGCAAGGAATTATTCAAATTTGATGGAACCGCGCTTAGTTACTGAAGTCTCCCGTTAAATAGACATCCTTGGCACCGGGTGCCCATTCACGAGCTATTACAGAGTTATCCTGCTGAAAATGGAGGCCATAGTATTTATATGCCTGAGAAAATGTGTCCATGCCACCTTCTAGGTTATCGATCTTGTGTAGCCAATCTTTGATTATTCCATGCCTGTCAATGAACCAGAAATATCATTTTAGTCAAGTGGTGATATTTACTTGAAATTTGTAAAGGATTGAAAACTTTGATGTCTTTTGTTATTAGTCTTCCGCCTGTCAGAAACACTTATGAGTCCAATTGATATATTTCACACAAGCCGCCCTGGCAGCAGCCATAGATTCGTATTACGCAACCTTTTAAATTCGATTTCTATAGGTACTTAAGACTTAATAAATCAGCAACTATGTTTTCGAAATGAAAATGCATTTATTATAATTGATAGTGCAATCTCTCCGATTACTAAACTCTACAACAATTGCATCTCCGTGCCCTCTTTCCTATGTAGGTATACATAGATTTTAGAGATTTTTTATAGGTACCTATATTATATATGTGGTGCAAATGTGTTTCGTATTTATTATACATGTGAAAAGATTGTTAGATAGTCCGAATTCGAATTTCATTTGTCAACAAACATGGGATCAATCTAATAGAAATTTGGACTTGGATTATGAAAAAAGCCTGATTGTCGATCGTTCATGTCCCTAATCGATCACAACTACAGAAGTATGAACACCAAGAAATAAACGTTTCTCTCGTTCTGGGATAAATTGCTGAAAATATATTTTAACTGGAACGATCATTTATAAGTTTTTGTCTTAAAAGCAAACAAGAAAGAGCGCTAACTGCATTTAAAAGAAAACAATTCATACCGCATTAAACATGTTGAACTCTATTCCTAGGATATGTTTGGTTAAGGGGTATCAGCGCTGTGCCGGTATAATTTGTAATTGATATACCAATGCCAAATAATAAGCATCTCATCTCAACTCCCACAAATAGTTTGCATAACTACATGCCATAACCTACTCACCCCTCCTAGATAGTATTATAAAATTGATAGACCGCATGTAGCGCAGCCAAACAAAATAAAGTACGCACGCACACTCTTATCAAATAATCAGTGAGTTTCTGTGATGTACACACCATTCGTCTTAATTGTAACAAAATTTTAAAATAAAACCAAACAACTTTCCTATTACAATTAGGTAGTACAATTCAAATGAACCAGCCAAACAAAAAAAAAAGTCTAAAAAGCTATATCGTAGGTTAACAAGCAAGACATTGACCTTCAATTGCCGGTTATCAAGGCCGGAAGACCGTGCAATTGCAAGAAAAACAAGAGAATCTCCCTTTCAGTTGACGTAGGATTGTTCTTCACCGGGTAAGAGATGTGGGTAGTATACTTTAACGCACACCGTATTGGAATAACCTTGAACTGACATTGCAAAGATTTTTTTCTTTTCCTTTTCATTGGGTTAGGTACTATAAATTCTTATCACATTTGCTTGCCCCTTAGCACCTTTAATATGTGTAATCTAATTACTTAATTTTTTTCTATATTTTGAAACAAACCTTCTGCGGATTTCCTTCTCGAATGGCTTCAGGTATGAATCCAAAGTGAATAAATTCTGAATGTCTTTGACTTCCACTTTCATTGGATCCATGATTGTTAGGCAATTGAACCGTAGAAACTACTGCAAGTTATATGATTCTAAAATAAGAGTCTAAAATATTGCTTTCGAGATCGGTCACGATTACGCGGACTGAATCGCTTAACACTCCCGCACAATAACAAAATTTCGTTCGACGAACCGTTTGGTTCCTACGAGATTGAGAATATTTTACCGACTGAGAGCTAACGAATCTATGGCAAGAGGATGAGGTTGTGTATTGTGTTGTGTCTTGTGTCATTTGTGTATGGTATTGGTAAGTATATTTCTGAATGCCGGAGAATCTTTATTTAGAACATAACATACGGAATACGGAGATGAGGATTAGCTGACGCTGATCTATTTCTGCCCTTGCCGCATGGTCAACTTTATATTTCTTCATGGAGTTTAAACTGCTGATAATGCAATCAGTACGATCTAATGACTCTAATTAAGGGAATTGATTTGGGGTACAAAAACATTTATTTGATTTAATGACCCAATTAAATGCATGTGTTAAGGCTATTTAAAATAAAAATTTGCATAAATAAAAAATTTAAGCAAAATAGATTGTTTTTGTTTATTTAAAAAAAATTGATCAGCTGAACTGCGGTGAAAACAAAATGACACCAATGATTACAGGGTGGTTTATAAGTATAAAATTCTCCGCTGACACTGTAAGAGGTGAAGTTACACTAGTTTTATTTTATATTTATGAATGCAAACGCTATAAAGAATGTATTTTTTTTTTTAAATAGAATAATTTTATCTTGAATAAGTAGCCCTTATGATAATTGATTTTGATGGATTGGATATCTGAAAGCTTAGAAACAAAAACAGATTTAAAATAATTGGAACTCTAGTAGGCGCATCACGCTTATATTCCCTCCCTATATAAAGCAAAAAGTGACAAAGTTGTGCAGATAGCAATTTTCAATCGGCATTACATTATTTGTTTTCACATAAAAGGCCTGTTTTATTGAACACTTCCGTCAGCAAAGTAAAGTAGATGAATGGGAAATGAAACAATTCAGATCTATATTTCGTTGTGTTTTTCGACTTGTTGTTTTATTGAAAGATCCTTAAATTACACTAAAAGCAGTTTACTAGCAATGTAATAATTACATCAGCAAAACTTATTCAAAATAAAGTTATATTAGCCGAGTTTTTTTGAGCTTCGATCTCAGCAAAGCAAAGTAAAGTAGGCTTTTCAGCACGCTAATTACAACAACTATTGCGAGTCCCGAAGTGTCAATTGGAATGTAGTTGTTGTAATTGCGTGCTGAAAATCCTACTTTGCTTTGCTTTGCTGAGATAGAAGCTCAAAAAAACTCGGCTATGGTCGCTTATGTCGTTTTCCATTGGTTTCATTTGTGGATCCACTAATTCTGTAATCAAATAAACAATAAACTGCTTCTGATTGAATCCACAAAAGTATTGGTGAAATGCCAAAAAATAATCTACGGCAGCTGTCTGTTGTCTTGTATAAACTACACAAAATACACTTGTGTGAGTGCTTCTTGAGTAGATTTCGACTTCAAATCGAGAAGCGAAATTGGCCTAAATCGATTACATACATGAACAGTGTGAAACTTGAATGTATATTGCTTGAAAGTGTCACCAGGTGTCAACTAGAGCATTGTATAAAAACCAAAGATAATGGAATACAGAGATATATATCTTTCCAGTGGAAGAACGGCTGCCTACAAGCTGTTTTCCAGAAAAATTCATGAAGTCACACACACCTGCTTATTTTTATTATAGTATATGTGAGTTCATGAATTGGACTTTAATGCAAGAATTCGGTATTCTCTAATGTGTATTTCACTATCTTTTTCAGTTTAATCAACACCTCCACAAAAACTAAACAAATTCAAGACGTAACACAAAACAATTAAACACCGCGATGCTCATAAAAGCAAGATGATTCGCGGTCGTCCATTAGCAACATGCTTTTTTGTTAGCCACACGTATTCACAGACGGGGGTTGAAATTACAAAAACAACAATGTAAACAAATGGGTTTTGGGGGGATAGACGTACGAAAGATAACCATCTCTTTTATTCATTAATCTCTGATAAAAACAATGTAGCTATAAAAAAAACACATTTTGTAGACACACCCTTACACTACCAGTGGTGAATTTGGTAACTAATTTTTCGGACTTCAACCCACCCTTCAATTTTCCTAAAAACAACTACCGTCAAATCCAAGCAAAGTGTCAAAAAATCCCCTTTGGCAGCTGGCTTGTTTTGACTTTTTTCGTATATTTTCGGAACTGCAAATTGTCGAGTTCAGTCGATCGGTGCGAACGAGGAAGTTTCATCGAAGGTAGAGTTACGAAAAATCGGAAAAGTGAACTTAAAAGAAGTCTTTTCTATACCATACCATCAGTTCAAGTGCATAATATTTTTATTTTGACTTCATTGACAGTTAAACGTAAGCGCATCGAGTGCATTATTTCTGAATATGGCCAGCCTAATACGCCTGCCATCGATTTTGGCCAAAAATGCTGCCGCGATGGTAATATATTTTCCATTTTATTTTATTCTAAAATAAATCACTTATAAGAAATAATATATATAATCGCAATAGTAATTGTGGAGGCTCGGAAGCGCTTTGAAAAAGACAATCGGTTGCACAACTCGGAATCGGTGCTGGGGTTTTGCTGGCTGTTCTTTTTTTTTTTTCTTCTTCTTTGAAGCCTCCGTCACAATTGTTATGTAATTGTCATGAGAAAGAAAAATCGTTGTTTCATAGATTTTTTTCTCCACAAAATCATTTCTTTAACAATGTATTGCCCAATAAGAATGCTCGGTTTGGGAGGCATGTCATTCTATGTTATCAGCTCTAGTTAATGGTGAAGAACTTTTCACTTGGAAGAGAAATAGGTTAGAGCTCGACCGTATCCAACTACAAACTAATTGCGCTAATTTTGATTTAAACGGGTTGTAAGTTGGGTGGGTATGAATAATTTTAAAATATATGGGAATTTCACAATTTTTGAAATGCACTTGCTATGCAAATGTATATCGTTTGCACAATGCATGCATAGTTACATGTGGCGTTTAATGGAAACGCAGGAGCTTGAACAGCTTAAAACATGTTCTTAGCTAATGGAGTAGTTACACCTATAGTTCCGCACAGCTACTGACATTGGTCAGCTTGAGTGTAAGTTAAAAGCAGCGAATATTTAGGTGTTATATAATCGCTGGCTCTGAATATTATCTAGAAAGTAGAAGCAATTCGCTAAGATAACAATACCAGTATACATCGAACTTTAAATGCAGAATACAGTGTAAGGAAGATGTATCAGTATAAAACTTCGCTGTTTACATACTTCGACGTAGAATATTACAAACAACTTTTGTTTTCCATTGTTATTTCTACTCAAATCCATCTATTTGACATTTTTGGTATACTTAAAAAAGTGTTATGTCACAGATACTATTAAAGTATTTCTCTTTCACTTGTTGATACTACTTATCCTGAAGGTGTTGAAAATACAAGTCGATAAGGTCCGTATAGAATGTGAAATAATTTTATTACAATCACTGTTAGACTGCTTAATCCTATAAATATAAATATTATTGTTGCAGTTATAGGTAAATGTGTGTGTTCCTACTTACTTTATTTGAATTTTCAATGTTTGTCGCGTGGCTAGACAAACAAATGACATTTGAGGCGGTAGGTAGGGATGTGCGCGTACTTTTAGTAGTAGTTTTGTAGATACTGTGCTTCGAAATTGGGATTTGAAAAATAAGAAATAAACTTTTGATCGTCTGTGTTTATTCAAAATGATAACTGTTCAGCAGTTCGGCTGATTGATCCACCAAGCGCTTCTTATGTGCGCAAATCGGTGAATATGTCCCCATCACCTGCAAACGTTATGAACAGCATCTCCTTATGATATCTAGAACTGAACTGGACTAAAAAATGCTTGGACATTTTAAACTTCGTGATTTAGCTGCACTTTCTCTACTTCAAATGCTGCCTAATTTTAGTATACACTCTGCAATCATTAACTTCCAAGTATCGTCTATAAATTAACTTTCCTGATCGAACCTGATCTATCTGTATGTTCTACCTGATTGGAATTCGATAAAATATCTGCGTAACAGTTTCCACTACAGTCTGGGAATCAGCTGCACACTCCGCCATCCCTTTAACCACCAACCGACAGCTCATTTACAATCTAAACTTCATAGTCGAACGACTTAAGTGTGTTTTTGTTTCATTTCATGCATTCAGTCGTAAGGTAGTGCTGTTCCCTCGTAGATAAAATTCCTTCGCCGGTGATTATTAATAACTACGAATTTGTCGCAAAAACAAAAAACCGTACACTTTATAGTAAACCTTTGGAGATTAGAGCTGCCATGCAAACTCAAAGTAGTGATAGCAGTGAAGCCGCGCCCCGACAGCTGTTATAAAAAATTACGCAATAATATTCGATTGACGATTGCAGTGAAGAGCACCTCCTCTGTTACGATTAAAAGTAAAAGTTTTTAAATAAGCAACAACAGCTTATTTTTTTCAGACTTAAATGAAAGACAACCAATAAATGAATAAAAAAAACAAATGTACATATTTGATATACTTCTAGACACGCGCAGCAGCAGCACTTCCAACGCGTAGTCTGCACATTGGCAATACGAATGCGACTACAAAATCCGATGCGATCTCAAAGGAGTACCCAATCGTTGATCACGAATTCGATGCCGTTGTTGTTGGGGCCGGTGGTGCTGGATTACGTGCTGCCTTCGGTTTGGTTGCCGAAGGTTTCAAAACAGCCGTAATTACAAAACTCTTCCCCACCAGATCGCACACAATTGCCGCCCAAGGTGGTATCAATGCCGCACTCGGCAATATGGAAGAAGACGATTGGAAGTGGCATATGTACGATACGATCAAGGGCTCCGATTGGTTGGGCGATCAGGATGCTATTCACTATATGACGCGTGAAGCAATGAAGGCTGTTATTGAACTTGAAAACTACGGCATGCCCTTCTCGCGCACACCGGAGGGTAAAATCTATCAACGGGCGTTCGGCGGTCAGAGTTTGAAGTTTGGCAAAGGCGGGCAGGCGCATCGGTGCTGTGCCGTCGCTGACAGGTAAGTTCCTACTCTTAATGAAAGGATTAATTAGTTTTGTTCTTCTTGATCGGTTCAGGCGACGTTTTTCAGAAATTCTAGCTTTAAATTCTATTTGCATATAAAGCTAGAATCTCGTCTTAAGAAGACCAAGTTTGACCAAGCTGAAGCAATCTCTTTCTTCGTTCTCATCTACTGTCAACGGAGCGTCATTAACGTTTTCATTTGATTTCATTTCCAGAACTGGCCATTCCCTCCTGCACACACTGTATGGTCAGTCGCTCAGCTACGATTGCAACTACTTTATCGAATACTTTGCCCTCGATCTTCTATTCGAAAATGGAGAATGCCGTGGTGTTATTGCATTATGCCTTGAAGATGGTACTCTTCATCGTTTCCGTTCTCGCAGTACTGTCATCGCAACTGGCGGCTATGGTCGTGCGTACTTCTCCTGTACCTCAGCGCACACATGTACCGGTGATGGTACCGCTATGGTTGCCCGCCAAAATCTACCAAATCAAGATTTGGAATTTGTACAGTTCCATCCGACTGGAATTTACGGAGCTGGTTGTTTGATCACTGAAGGTTCCCGTGGTGAAGGTGGATATCTGGTCAACTCGAAGGGTGAACGTTTCATGGAACGTTACGCGCCAGTGGCCAAGGATTTGGCTTCTCGTGACGTCGTCTCACGTTCGATGACCATTGAAATTATGGAAGGCCGTGGCTGTGGACCCGAAAAGGATCATGTGTTCCTACAGTTGCACCATTTGCACCCAGAGCAGTTGGCACAGAGGTTGCCCGGTATCTCCGAAACAGCTATGATCTTTGCTGGTGTCGATGTAACTCGCGAACCAATTCCTGTCCTGCCAACTGTGCACTACAACATGGGTGGCATTCCAACAAATTATCGTGGTCAGGTGTTGACCATCGACAAGAGTGGTAATGATGTCATTGTTCCTGGATTGTATGCCTGCGGTGAGTCTGCCTCGTCGTCTGTGCATGGCGCCAACCGTTTGGGTGCTAACTCGTTGTTGGATTTGGTTGTGTTTGGTCGTGCCTGTGCTAAGACAATTGCTGAGGAGAACACGGCTGGTGCGCCAGCACCATCACTTGCTGACGTAAGTTTGAAATGTTGTTTGTGGGACAAATGAAAGTACGATTGTTTTTTTGTTTGACACGTAGAACGCTGGAGAGATATCTGTGGCAAATTTGGACAAACTGCGATATGCTGACGGCAAGATCAGCACTGCTGATTTGAGATTGAAAATGCAGAAGACAATGCAGAAGCATGCTGCTGTATTCCGCGATGGTCCAGTACTTCAGGAGGGATGCAAACTGATCTCCGATATTTTCAACGAGTTCAAGGATATTAAGGTTTCCGACAGGTAAGTCAAAATTTATCTTAAATTTATGACGTATTAAATGAAAGAGAGTGAGAGAGAGACACGTTACACATTATCTGGACAGTTTATCTTTGTATTTTGCTGAGATTTTATTGTCGTGCGCGTGCGTGACTGTTGAATGTCACTGACATGAAATGGATCAAATATTCTAATGTCGTTTTCCATTGGTACAGAAAATGTTTTTTTGCTTTCGAAATCAGCTCTGTCAGATTTCATGTTCCATTGGCGACCAAAAAAAGCACTTGACTCTTAAAACACGATCCACTACAAATGCAAAGAAAGAAAAACATCCTTTTATATTCCATTGGTCCCCAAAATTCTGAAATCTGACAGCGAAATTCACTTGTTTTATTGTCCGAAACGCTACTTCCTGCCTATATGAATGTTAAGCTTCATTTTTAAGAGAATATCAATTCTGCTCGTAATCATAAAAGTGATCATTTCACTCTATATTCTCGTTGCATTTCAGTCGATTACGTTCTTGTAGCTCTAGTCCCCGTCTGAATCTATTAATCCATTTATTGTCATTAATTAAACTTTGACACCGTCTTCGTGTATTAAAACCGTACGCCCTAAGGGCCCAGTTTTAGCCATACGTAAAACGAAACCGCAAAAAAATTCCTTTGCTTTTTTTTTACCACCGAAACTAAATGGTTGAAGTCAATCTTAGTCTTAAAATGTTTCTTTAAGTTAGTTAACTTATCATTGAGGATCCAATAAATAATTTTCGACCGACTCTGTAATGAATCAAATGTAGATAGCTCTACCCAACCACTTCAATGCACTGCTCTGATACATACTTGGTGTTTCTTATTCGTTATTTCAGATCATTGGTATGGAACTCCGATCTAGTTGAAACCCTCGAACTGCAAAATCTACTCACTAACGCTATGATGACGATTGTTGGTGCCGAAAATCGTAAAGAATCTCGTGGTGCCCACGCCCGCGAAGACTACAAAACACGTATTGATGAGTTCGTAAGTTTAAATCTAAGCCATCAGTTACTAACAGCCTTACTGAATGCATTTTTGTGTTTCTTCTACAGGATTTCAGCAAACCCATTGAAGGACAGCAAAGGCGCCCTCTCGACGAGCACTGGCGTAAGCACACTCTCCTCTGGATTAATCCCAACAACGGCAATGTGGAAATTAAGTACAGAAATGTTATTGATAAGCCCCTAGACGATACAGTACAAACAGTACCTCCAGCGGTTCGCTCCTATTAAACTCACAAAAAAACAACAAGCTTAGTTTTTATTTTATTGATACCAACAACAACTTGAAAATGCCTCTCAACTTTTAAAACTTATTCTTTTTTATTTTATCAACAAAAAAAAAACATGTTCATAAAACGTTTATAAAAAAAAAATTAAATTGTCCCTGTTGTACATTATTATAGAGATCAAGATCACTTTTGCTATTTATTTTACTCTACTGTTATGTAATTTATTTCGGTTATTATTGTGACAAGCCTGAAGATAAATATTTTGAATGATATACGTATTTATAAAATGAAGCAAAGGATAGCGTAACCTAAAAACTACGAAGAAGTTTTTTTTTTGTACATATTTTGTTTTAATAGTTTATGGCTTTGCTGTTGAAACTGACCTAGTCGTTGTGTCTTATCGTTAAGATTTGGTCTTCCACGATCTACACAAAAATCTGCTGTCGGGTGGAGAAAGAGAGAACGCTTGGGCATTCTACAAACGCTTTTTCCAATTAAAATTCGGGGCAATACTTTTCAGTGAGTGCGTGCAGTACGAGTTTAATATTGCATGAATGATATACTCTTGCTTCTTGTTGGAATGTGCATAGCAGTTTAAGTGCGGGTAGAAACTGCACCTAAAAGTAATTACTTTTTTCCTAACCTAACCAGAAGTATGTTAAATATTTTCCCGAATTAATAATTCTTGCGTACAATTTTTCCATTGGCTACATTTCACTTGCGCCATTGTTTGCATGCGAACTGACGTCTAACTCGTTACTCATCTGTCACAACAAGCTAAACCGAAGAACCGTATGCATACAGGAACTGAATGCATTTCCTTAAAATGTTCGAATGCATTATCGTTCGGGAAGAACTCAAAAATAAAGGATCCTTTGTTCATTTTGCGTTTTGTAAGAATTGGGTATGTTCATTAAGATAGATCTGATTCAGATCTCTTATGTTAAATGCTCTGCGTACGATTACATCCGAGATAATCCGACACTTACGCCGTGGACGAACTCACCTATCCCAATGTAAATAAAATTATCAGTCGTTACAATTATTATGATTGTATATTTTCACTATACGCGTACAATTCTTTTCTATTAACAGCATCATGAATATAATTTTGGTGGCTAAACAATAAATAAACATTTCCCCACTAAATTTTGTATTAAAAACCATCCAATTATCATCATTTGTTCTTCGTATTTGTATAGAAAATAGCTTTAGTAACATTTATTTGAATTCTAACCGTTAAAAAAGTGCAATGCCGTCTCAGAAAATTCAATTGACTTGAAGATTGTCTCGGCTAAATTATTAAATGTTGGTGGTCCACAAACGCATACAAATGTAGAGTAGTTTGCTGATGTATGATCTTTGAGGGTCGACAAAAGTTCTGTGGATATGTGACCCTTTTCTCCTTTCCATTCGTCGCTTGACTGGGATAGTACATGTGTGAGTTGTAATCTACAAGAATAAAAATTAGTAAGATTTTCTAAAGTAAAATCTGCATTTGAATTGTTGTCAGTCAGTTTGTCCATTTGATTTGATCGCTTAATTGCACATCAAAGATTACGAGAATATTTTCTTTTATCAACTGAATACTATATGCAGTTTTGTACTTCCGCGTGGTTATAAATAATTTAAAGGAACACTAAAAAGGTTGGAGCTGCTGCTGTCACTTTTGCTTACGGTCGTTGGTATACCTAAATGTGAATCTCGTTTTTGTTGTAACTGCGTGCTGACGATTTTACATTAATTTGCAGAGATAAATGTTCGCCTATCATAATAATTTTGGATGTTGCAAATGAAGTGAACAGTCAAATAACTATTTGAATACGATTCAAAACTCCTACGACTGTACCTGTCATCAGTGTTTGTAATTTCCTCCAGTTTTCTTCGGCACCATATATCCTCCTCGCTTTTATTGAAAAACATAAGCACCAGCTTATCTCTTTTGACCATAAAAATTAAATTGTTATTTTAATATAGTTGCCAAGGACACTACTACTTACATTTTGTTAGTGTTTCTTGATAAGAGATGATCTATAAGCCCTAGAATAGGCGTTATTCCACTGCCCGCCGCAAGTAAGCCGATTCTAGTGTGACCGAGGAACTTGTTAAGTTTTAAGCTTCCCTTTGGCTGTGATAACTCCAATTGAGAACCCTCATGCAACCCATTTATGTGTTTTGCAAGCACTCCATCGTTATACGTTTTCAAAAGAAAGTTTAAATCCAGGGAGCTACCGCTGTCAATTAAGGAATAGTTTTTCGAAACTGGGGTATAACTACGGCTTATTTCTGAACCTGTTTTCAACCAAATTCAGCAAAATAATAAAAAATCTCTATAGTAGCTTGTTTTACGGTATAAAAGTGAAAGTGTGTGCATTCTAGCAGCTTTTCGAACATGTCAAAATCTAATTTTATATGGTTTTTCAAAAATTTCAAGGGGAAAAAAACAATTTATTGACTCTTCTGATCGTTTTGTTATGAAGTTACGACACATGCATCAGTGCATGTTTAGAAAAACTTCCAGAATACCGACATGTAGATTCCAATTTTAGTAAACTTACCCGCAACACAGCACGTAACAGTTAAATGATATCCAACAGGCAGACCAAAAACTACGTCATTTCGTCCTCTTAGGAGCAGTGCAAACGAATCATGGTTAAATTTATGATTTTCCACAATCACAAACTCGTAACGATAATCTTCCAACAATTTAACCATCGAAACGTTGTTGGTGCCATAACCTGGCCATAAACTATTTTCGCACTTTGTAAAATTCAGCTCAATCTTTCCCGATTCACTTGAGACCTTAACACCAGTTGGTGGCCATTCGATCCCATCATGTAGCTCAAAATCGTTCAAATGACAAGTATTCTCAATAAAAATGCTTACGACTATGTTCTTATTGCTCTTTTTCTTAAGAATTAAGCCGGGGTTGCAAAACTGTTTTGTGTAAAAGTATAAACTTATTTCCGACTTCTTTTGAATCCAGTCAAAACGCGGTATGATTTGTGTAGATTCGGGTGGTATTTTTGGCACAGCCAATACCTTGGCAGGAGGACGGAAATCACCATTAGCGGGCTTTAAAAAGTCGACATCAACTTTGACAACGTTACGCAGTGGTCCAATTAGACAATATTTTAAAAGTTGCTCGTAGTTAACCCATGCATGAACTTCATCGAATAGCTTGGTTGCGTCTTTTCCTACTCCACGCATTAGTTCATCTGGGCCTGTGTATTATTAAAGCGTGTTGGATTAATTTTATTTATTTATAATTTAATTTTATATACAAAAAAGGCATTTGTTAAAGTCAAAGACTGGTATGTGGCTCGCTTTGCTCAAGAACAATACTAAAATCCAGTATTTCATTTTCGGGCATCATCCTGTACGTTTTAAGGCCCAACTTATTTCTTCACCCACAATTTTTTTTAACGAAAATAACGATGTGAAAAATTCGGCCGCTACTGTGTCTCTAGCTGATGAAATTTAAGACAGCGATGTAATTATATGTTTATCAAAAACATTTGTTTTTTAAAAAATTCTAATTCGATTCAGGAGAATAATTAGCCTTTGCTGCTGGCGAAGCCACCCACCTATTACAACTTGACATATTGGGCTATGAGATTTCACGGCGGCCGAATAAGGACAAATATAAGGTGATTTTTGCAGCCCAATAGAACGTGAAATTGATCACTATATTAGGCGTGTTTTTTTTTATCTCCGATCTCAGCAAAGCAAAATAGGATTTTCAGCATGCAATTACAACAACTATTGCGAGTTTTGAAGTGTCAGTTGTAATTGTGTGCTGAAAATCCTACTTTGCTTTACTGAGATCGAAGCTAAAAAACAGGGCTGCTAAATAATTCACGTATCATTGACCATTGTGCAAACTGCATAAATGATTTTTCGTTGGAAATTGGTGTTTCCCAGAACCGACGACTCACTTTCGAATACCTACACAGCATTGAAGAAAGATAATTTAATAAATGTTACGTATACGCCACAGTTGTGCACATTATTCCGAATGTTTGTGAATGCAAAACTTGAGGAAATAAATTGCTTTCCAATTTCGGAACAATCTCCGACAACTTTTACAGTCAGAAAAAAAAACAATTTTGTATGCCACACTGTAATTTTTACAAGAATTTGTAAGTTGTCGCCTTTCGTTAATCTAAGTTAGACGCTAGAGAGGGAGCCATAATATTTGTTTAAATTGAGTGGCTCGTCCGTTTCTTAGATTGACTTAAGCGCATATAAATAGTTAATCATCAAAGAAAATAAAAATGAACAACAAGTTTAACTTACCACCCGGATGAAAGTCCATATACCTGGTAACATTGTAGACTTTTCCTCTTATCGCCATCCAAGCATCATTCTGGGTGCAGTGTTTACTAAGTTCAATGGTACTCACGGGAATGATAGCACCTTTTGTTCCCGATAAATCACAGCCAGAGTTTCCTAATCGTATCCAGTCCATAAGAGAATGGCCGGGCTTAAGAGCGCATTTATTACGTGGGTTCCCTTAAATTTTATTATTTTCTTTTATAGATCGTGAAGTAAAACGACTGGATTTACCTGTAGCAGATCCTGCATTTTGTTTCTGCTTTGAAGGTAATTGACTAGCTGCTGCTGAGGGTATTCCAAGACTGGTATTCTGCGGCACTGACATTTTAAGTCTTGACATGTAAAAGAAGTGCGAATTATTTGCAAATTAATTGAAGAAAAAATTAGTTGGTACTCTCTTTATCTGTGATGACAAGCCGGTGAATATGACAGCGCTCAACCCACAAAGCGTTATGTCACAAAGTTGTGTTTTTTTGACTTTTTTCTAACCGTTTCATTAATTACATATATTTTCAAACGAATTTTGAGGCACCCTATACCTATTGTGGTAGCACAGCATAAATAACGTTACGTTACTTTCGGTTTGCCCACTTCTTAGTTAAAACATAAGCTCGTATGTGTCTTTAAAACTTCAAAGCATAGCGTCCGTCGCGATGGGGGCTATAGGCATAACATAAGCCGTGTTTTTTTGAGCTCCAATCTCAGCAAAGCAAAGTGGTAGGATTTTCAGCACGCAATTGCAACAACTAATGCGAGTTTCGAAGTGTCAAGTATAGCGTAGTTGTTGTAATTAGCGTGCTGAAAATCCTACTTTACTTTGCTGAGATCGAAGCTCAAAAAAACAGGCCTATGGATGTAGCCCACTATTTATATCATTTTATGTGATATTAATTATGTGTTTGTCCGATTAAATTGTTTAAAATATATACCGCTTTTGGATAAAAAATATTTCTAAGTTGGTTCTCTAGTTTCGTTCTCGATTTGGCTTTTCAGATTTATTGATCCGAGATTTCAGATTTTTGTTGCCAAATCTAACATGAGAGCCGAATTTTACTGGTTTATTGAACCACTGGAAATCCATTTCAATTGATTTTCACACATTTATAATAATGCATTTCGGAATAATTTAATATAAGCCGTGTTTTTTTGAGCTTCGATCTCAGCAAAGCACAGAGTAAAGTAGGATTTTCAGCACGCAATTACAACACCTATTGCGAGTCTCGAAGTGTCAAGTATAGCGTAGTTGTTGTAATTAGCGTGCTGAAAATCCTACTTTACTTTGCTCTGCTGAGATCGAAGCTCAAAAAAACAGGCCTATAAAAACGAGTAAAATGAATAATTCAGCTAAAAAAGCAATCCCTCCAACGATAAACAATTCGTAGCCCCCAGATTTCTGGTATTAGTGAAAGTATGTGTAAATATGAGAAAAAATTTCGATTTCTCAAAATTGATCTGAGATCAAAAAAGAAAAGATTGATTTTTTCTATAAAAGATTCACCTGTTTGCCAAATTGGCGAAGGTAACCGAATCCTCTTCTAACATATTCACCAAATATTTACACTATTAACAACACAACACAACAAACGGTCAGCCATTTTGTTATACAATTTTTAAATATTCTCATTAATAAATGAAAATAACTCTAATAACCTAGCTAATTATTCCTGACTCGAACCGTCCGCGATGCTTTTTTTCTTAGCCGGGTTTTCCACCACGTAAAGTTGCATTCACCAGTAAACCCGAATATTTGTCCCAGAACCGGGCCCTTGGACACGATTTCACGAGAAATCTCCCCAAATTGAGATTAAAGCAAAACAGAGAGAGAGAGACAACTTGATCAACTGCCATTATGTCAGACTGACTCGGAGGAGGTTGACAACATAGTCGTTGCACACCTTTCGCTGATTGGAGTTTGTTTTAAGTCCTATATACCAAAAACAAACAAAAATGGACCATATTCAGAATTTTATATTTCTGTCGGTTTAGCGGTTGGGATCTTTATTTTTGCATAGATCGAAGTGGAACAAACCGGGGCCTCCAATAAAAATAAAAAATAAAAAAAGAATAAAAAACTGATACGTAAGTTTTAAAAAACCAGGAAAATGGTGAAATCCCTGGCGAATTCGGGCCCTTAACAAACATATATTTGTTACTCACGGTAACCCTACAGCTACATACTTCGATATTCGCCACATGGTCCACAGTATTTACAATCCACAAGTCATTCAAACAAATGACTAGTTAAACGTCAAAATTTCAAGTAACATTTCCACTGTAGAAAACAAAAGTAATTCCATTTTCCGGTAAATTAGATTAATTTTGAGTTCTTTGCAAGTTTTCGAGAATATTTTCACAATTCCTTACCGAAATCGACTTTTTTTTGGAGAGTTTAACTAATAACTACGGTGGCGTGCGTAAGTTATCTACTGAACAAAGAGAATTAAATTGTTCAACAAAATAAATTTTATCCTTTGTTAGGTGCGTTCGTCCATTCCATGTTATTATGTTTCTGCGACTGATTTCAATAAAATTAAATATGTACATGTAGAATATGAGCCACAATCATAATTATGTAACATTTTATTAGAATAGTAAAAGGAGCAAGAAAACAATTCCACCCCGTCCCGCTACAGCACAGTTCATAGGTCATCAAACATACCTTAGATATGGCTTTGACTTCATTTATAATTAATTTGAATATCCAAAAGTATGATATCAGTATCACTGCTTTAAGATGGTCTTTCGAGGCAAGCTACATAACATATGCATATTTTGTTTTTCCAATTTTTATTGCTTTTTCGCCACAGCAACAAATTGCGTGAACTGAGCAATAAAACTTATCAACAGTTTATCTGCCTGCGAGGAAACGTACTGTAAGCATTGTATATAGAACCTAGTAGATATTCGCCTTGTGGTTGTCCGATTATTGAATTAATAACATGTATATAGAGTCGGACAAGAGTATACTTGTTGGTATCGAAAAAATTCCTCCATGCTCTTGACACATGCGTCATGGACGTTATTTGAGGTTGGTAGCAACAGATGTTTACAGACGACTAGGTATAAATTATTTCAATATCAAACATATGGGTCGGAGGAAATAAAGTTCAGCAATGACTCATGAACACCTCGACTTGGGGAACAAGTCAGTTCAATACAATAATAACGATATCAGATTTCGAATTGTGCTTTCAAATAAAGCAATCGAATAAGTGGTATAACACCGTGAATTAATAAAGTTTGTTTGCTAGATATCGGCAGGAGATAGTGCCACATGATTAGCACGATATTGACGAGTTTACATCTTTGGTGTATCGTGCTTGTGTAGTCTAGTCAGAGAGTGATTCAGTCGGGCGTGTTTCGTTGGAAGCCGCATGTGTTTTAACTACATTAGAGGTCAGTAACCAAAGGGTGTCGCACTTACCTTCTGACGCTAACTTTTTTTTTCAATTAAACCGTTTCTAACGCAAGAGTTAAATGGTTGGCAAAAAGAAAACAGAACTTCATCCAGAATGATAATGATCTGTTATTGGCTGGCATTTTAGTGAAGTGTTTTCTTCGGCATATCTAATGCAATTTTTTGTTTGCATTGCCTTCGACAAAAAATTGTCTATAAAAAGGTTGTCAATTTGACAATCATGATTTAGCAAGGCAAAAGTCGGACCAAGAACCTCATTTGTTATAGCAGCTTCAACCGCAAACATAATCGACGACCAGAGAGAACGCTATACAAGAAACTGAAGGACATAAAGCTTCCGGGAATACCGATAAGGGTATAAGATTTCAGGTGACCCATACGAAGCAGCCAGAAATGCATTCAAACAGGAAATAGCCAATCAAGTTGTTACAAGTAGATTGATAACCATTCATAGTATCCATGAGTGAAGCTATTGGCACCACCACACATCATATAAAAGAAAAGTGATGTCAAAGGGCTTAATAATTTATTTTGTTGGAAGAAGCTTGTTTACACGGTCTATAATTACACTTAAAGTCCTAATTCCCAAAGCAAAACCATATAACACATAACAACAACCAACAGCTCGTCATTTGATGTTTTGAACATGTCACTACTCCATTATTAATTATAGGCAGCAATCTGTCCGCCCATCGTAAGTTTCAGTACTACATTGCATTCAACGGAAGACAAGTTAATTCTCGTAGATCAAAATGCATGTGGAATATCTAGAAAAACCAATTGAAGAACTATTGATTCGTTTTGTAATTATAGTAAATAGTGAAGTGACATTCATTGGCATGAACGCACAAAAATTAACATCACTTATTTGAATCACTTTATTTATGCGGTTACTATTCTATTTATTTCATTTAGGCATAATGTGTATCGAATTTTCTTGTAATCAATCAGTTTGAGACAACGGTGAACATGTTAATGTACTAAAAGTAATTGATACAAGGTTATGTGATTGATAGTGTACCTTTCTGTCGACAGGGTGTTTAGATCTGTTGAAAGGAAATGTACTTTGGTGAATCAGTGCACGTCTACTGATATGAGTTTTTAGATAAATATATATTTTTTAAGTAAATAGTATCACATTTGAATTACTATTGTTGAGAGAATAGTTTTTGTGAACGGTGTGTTGAATACTTCCTATTTAATATTTGGAATAATATCACTAAAAAGAAGGCCGATGGTTGTTTAGTAATGCTGTTTGACAAAAATGTTGCTTCAAGAGGGGGCTCCTTTAACATATAAAATCTACTTAAATATTGGACATTTAGGGAGGCTTAAATCGTGTCCATTGCACTTCATATACTGACCGAATTTAGCAACAATTTGACAAACAATAAAGTACCACCCAAAAAATAAAGAATAGCGATAATTGGATTTGTAGGTTATGATAGCACTGTATTACCAAATAACGAAAAATAAATAAATTAGGCCCAGCTTCTAATAACAGTTTGATTTGATTTTTCGAACCGGTCTAACGGTTGCCGGGTATGTGTGAAATGGGCGTAATAATATTATCCAAGAGTTGAGGAAACACGAGCGGCCATATCCGGTCAAAGTACAGGTAAACGGGGTTGATTATATGCAACATGTTTTTAAGCTTTTCATAACGAAACTAGTTTCAATTATTGTCAGTCATTAGTTCGACACACGACACGATTTTGCACTATGTGCAATTTGATATAGTTTTGATTAAGGAGATTGGTCTTGTAGATCCAAATTTGTTATCTTAAAAAGGCTTATCTAAAGGTTTCATTTCATTTCGTTTATTCAATCTACGATATAAGTACAATCAACAGATTTTGAAAAACAATATACAAGGTTATAAATATGATAGGTTAAATATGCAATTCAATTGTTGATAAGACAAATTAAAATATTTTTAAAGATATTTCTGGGCAAAAATATATCCAAATGAAAATAGTGCGTATTGAAAACGTTAGCCAAGCCTTATCTGTACTTGCACGTTTTTTATCCTTTAGCTTTTTTGTTTCCGTAATAACATTTAAAAACCTTATGCGAATAGTTGGTGTCGATAAGTGTTTTTTTTTCTATCGCTATATATTGATAAAGTAGAATTATTGAAACGTCATACTGTCGATATTGTTTATTATCGTATTTACTATTGTATTTTCATGATCATGTATTTACTATTGTATTGTTTAAGATCTAATTTTTCCATCAAATGTGCTCAGATAAAACAAGCAAAAACAGAAGGTTTGTTCCTTTACTTTTGTAGTAAGAATGGAAAAGATTGTCAAAATGGCAGTGGTGGAGATAGAGAAAAAGTTAAAGTTAGGGAACTTTATGAAAAATAGCAGATACACAATTCAAAAATTCAAAAAAGGGGTATTAGCATTTGCTAATTTACAACAAAATTAGCTATGAATTCGTGATTCGGAAATAATCGAACTTCTTTTTGACAAATCCAAGTATGTGAAGAGTTTGTACTGATTAAACTATGTACAAGCATTCAAGAAGAGGAAAAAGCGACGCTGCATTAAAAACGGCATGGAGCAGATTGTCTCTTTTTACAGCAAGGAAGAATTTCGGTGCCACTATCAAATCAGCTGTTAATTGTAAAGTGACTGACAGCTTTACCACTTCTTACACCAAGAAATTTGTCGAGTAAAAATTCGTAAGATTCTCAGTGGAGTGCTCTCTCAATGACGCTCTCTTTTACAAATTTTTCGAGTTAGGGAACGGCAATGAGTCAAAATTCTGTCCTAGATTTCGTTAAACGCACATATCGGCCGTTAATGTGTGGTTAATTTTTAAGAAAACAACAAAGTTTAGGACATATTCATTGTACAAAGATAAGTTTTTTATATGGAGGTTAACGTGAAACGGACAATTGTTCGTAAGATGGAGGTTACTATTCGATTGAGCACTCGGACACAATTACTGATCCATTGTAAAAAAAAAGATGGAGGTGGTTTATGATATAGTATCTTAAGAGCCACATAGCTCTTAGTTTTTGTTTAATTAAAACAATTGGGATTGAGTTTGAAATAAAAATCTTTACTTAAGGATGGTTAACATGAGTACACGCTCAAGGTGACGAGAAAGATTTTTCGACAAAGACAATATTTTTGGTTCGAACATTTAAATTCGCTCACGGAAAGACCTCTTCGTTTTTGTTGGGGGTGCTTTTAAATATCGACTAGATTATAGTTGATGCCTCTCTAATAATAATGTTCTTTCGGTCAGGTTTTATATCCTCAATGCCTGCTTTGGCACGAGTAGGGATACTCGCAAGTCTCAGGCTGACAGGCAGCGTACTGGAGTGGATTCCATTAAGAGCATGGGATGAAATCTTAAAGATTAAGCGTTGCATGTCCATTCGTCTGGAGGCTTAGTAGGCAACTTTTTTAGGTGAGGTTCATGCAGCGCTATAAATGTTGCAGATATGGACTTTCTACATATTTAAAGCAGCGTGATTGAGAGATTTTTTTTTTGTACAAATGTCGTCTACATTATGAGTATTCCACACAAAATCTATCCGTTAAGTAGATACCTTAAAAAGGTCGAACGAATTTCAACTGAAGAAGATTCACCCTAAGAGTGGTACTCGGAAAGGCCTGCAAGTATGTCATAGTTGTCTACACATGTTCTCTAGATCTGGAGAGGGCATATGCCGGAGTCACTTGAAATACATTTTGGAATTTTGTTCAGGAGTATAATTGACAGATCTCTTATCTGCTGTGTTCGGATATACGGCATTAAACTTGAATGAGCACTCAAAAGATTTGCTGCCATCTTCCCTACACAGTGTAAATCCTGTTAGCAACAGTCTCGTCAGAGGCTGCGTTTGTTCTTTGTTTACCCGCACTTAGAAGTACCCATCTAATCAATTTGAAATTTTTCTCTTTTTAGGATGAAAACATCGTATTGCCATACTAACTTACCACCCACCATTACATAGAATATCACTATACACATGCTAGGCATTTAAAGCATTCCAAGTTGGGAATTCATTTAGGTACCAAAGAGTACAAATCCATAAAAAAAAAAACAACACAATGGGCGAAACGAACGCATTTTCCACCGAAACATTACCACAACGTTCAAAACCTTCATCTATACAACTTTTTATAGAGCATGTATTTTTCACACTATTTACAAAGATTGGAAGATTTGTTTGTCAGTTAATCTATGGCCGGAAAGGCAGTTCCATGCCGCCGATAACAGATCCCCTGTTATTGGAGTCGGCCACGTCATTGGCCGAGAAAATTCGCACTAAAAAGGTTTGTTGGACTGGGCTTTTCTTTTTGGTCTACTTAATGTTTGCATTGTTTTATTGGCAGGCCACCAGTGTGGAGGTTTTAGAAGCATTTATACGTCGAATAAAAGAAGTGAATCCGCTTCTCAACTGTGTTGTTGATAAACGCTTTGAAGAAGCCCTGGAGGATGCTGCCAAAGCGGATGCTTTAGTAGCATCGGGAAGATATACCACCGAAGAGCTGGCGCAAATAAAACCGTTTTTGGGAGTGCCTATCTCCACAAAGGACTGCATTGCTGTTAAAGGTAGGCAATTTATTCAAATTTTTTAATTATTGTTATGGCAGATGCAGAATGAATTTTTAATTCAAACATGGATCTAAGCTGTAAGGTGAAACAAGTAGATTACGTCAGCTTATAAGACAGTAGCTAAACTGAGTACTAAAAATACAAAATAGTGGTTTCGTGCCAGTTCGTTAGCCTGTTCTTTATATAACCCTTCGAAATGAGTGTGAAGCTTAAATTGAAACAATTCTTGAAACTTAAATGTTCTCCTTCAGATTTCCTGCACACTGCTGGATTATATGCTAGGAAAAACCACCGATCCAAGGAGGACTCAGATGCCATGGGCTTGATGAGAAAAGCCGGAGCTATTCCTTTCTGCCTTACAAATGTGTCAGAGATGTGTATGTGGTAAGTGCAAAATGTGCAGTACATCTATTTTGCTTGCTAAATGTTTGTTGCCCTCAGGTGGGAGAGCTCCAACACAGTTCACGGGCGCACACGCAATCCATACAATACGACACGCATTGTTGGCGGTTCCAGCGGAGGTGAGGGCTGTGCCCAAGCTGCTGCCGCCTCTGCCTTTGGGCTCGGCTCCGACATTGGTGGTTCCATTCGCATGCCTGCATTTTTCAACGGAGTTTTTGGTCACAAACCCTCGAAAAATATCGTCTCCAATAAGGGACAATTTCCCATGCCGTTCTCAGCCGAGCAAGAATCATTCCTTGGTATCGGACCGATCTGTCGATTCGCGACCGACTTGAAACCGATGTTGAAAATCATTTCGGGCGACAAAGCCAGCCTTCTTAACCTGGACGAACCTGTTGATGTGAAGAAATTGAAGTACTTCTTTCAGGAGAGCGACGGAGGTGGTCGCTCCATTTCACCAGTCGATGGAGAGTTGACAAAGTCTCTGCGAGACGTCGTTGAGCATTTGCGCAAGGTCACTGGTTCACAGCCGAAGAAAATTCAGTTGGAAAAATTCAAGCAATCTGCAGCCATTTGGTTCGCCAACATGAAAGACGACTCTGGGAAGGGATTCGCACATCAATTGGCCAATTTAAGCGGGGAAATCAATCCGATAGTTGAACTTATCAAGTTCTTTGTTGGCCAATCAAAACACACTTTCGTTGGACTCATCACAGCTCTGGTGGACAGAGCTCAACCACAGTTCGGATCGTCAAAGTACCATCACTTGGTTAAGAAGCGAAACGACTTGCGAAAGGAGTTACAAGACATGCTGGGCGATAATGGTGTTTTAATCTATCCAACCCATCCCACCGTAGCGCCCTATCATAACGAGCCGTTGGTGCGCCCCATCAACTTCTCCTATACTGGAATTGTAAATGTGCTCGGTTTTCCCGCCACCGCCGTGCCCCTGGGTTTGGGCAGTGAAGGGGTTCCACTCGGAGTTCAAGTGATTGCTAACTTCAATAAAGATGGACTGTGTTTGGCTGTAGCAGAAGAGCTCGAAAGAGCCTTTGGTGGTTGGGTCCGACCGGAAGTTAACGTTTAGGGTGTTACGTATTTATTATTATTTTTTTTTTTTCGTTGTTCGAATGTACGTTTTGTAAAAGAATTTATTTTATGCGGAGAGGTTATGTTACTAATATTTAATGCATTGCATCTACATATATGTATACTGTTAAGTATGCGGGATATAGCGTATAATATTCATACATATATATTTTTTATAAACAAATGTTATTTGTATTTATATACCCCAAGTGTATTCGTACGTTTCGTCCTTTTTCTTTTTTTGTAAATAACCACAATTTATGAGCTCTTGTGATTGGATAGCGAAACGATAGGAGAAATTAAATTATAAAAACATCACATGAACTGTGCTGAGGAGGCGTTATTGTATTCTAAATACTAAACATTACGGTCAACTGTTTTGTAAATTGCTTTTAATGTGTCAATAAATTATACAGAAGATCGTATCTGATGGTAATGCAGTTTGTTTTTATTGAGTAGGTGTCAGTAGATCAGAGATTGCTGTTCGGGAAGTGGAAGCGCCTTTGCACAGAACTACATTCGGTGCTTGATGGTTAAAGGAATGTCGCATCGGGGTGCCTCTTTTTCTTACATACCTTCTGGGCTACTTTTTCTATGTCATAAAATGTCACATAAGATCAAACTTTAAATCGCTTAGAGTGGTATCAGCAAACGGGCGTTAAGAGAGATTGAATATTGATGGAGCTCTAGATATGTACAGGTACACCTCTATCACAGAATGCGTCGTATTCAGAATTTCGGGGTTCGCGAAAGAACTGTCATAAAATCCGTCGTAGAGGAAATTTTCCCTACGACTAAATTCGTACCAAACATTTTCCCCTACGACGGATTCATGATAGTTCTTTCGGGGTTCGTAGCAAAATTCCGAAAACTACGGATTCTGTCATAGACGTGGTAAATTCTGAACAACTGACCACGACAATCGGCGTTTAAAACGAAATTTTATATTACAACATTTGATTGGCAAAAAAATGTAACCAAGCACATTTTTACCGGAAAGTTCTTGGCCAATCACCATAAGGCTAAGTCCACGCGCTGAGCGGCTAAAGTCTAAGCGGTAAATAAAATTTCAAACATATGAAATTGCATGGTTGTGGCTACGCGGTTCCTGAGCGGCAAGTTCAAAGCCGTCCTGCATTATTTATGATTTTAAACAATCTAAAAGCATTCTAGCAGCAAATCAAATGATTGTATTGACATGCGTATATATTGCCTAAATCGGTCTTCATGTTGTCGAAGATTTTTATACAAATGGTGGAATTCGCCATAACCGGATATTTTTCGGTTTATTGGATGAACACCAAATCTTCTTTTTTTAAGCTTAAAATTATTCTGTAAACGTTGAAGCTACTAGCACTCGACGACATTTTCACAACTAATCGCTCAAGAATTGCCGCTAAATGAATGGCAACTTGCCGCTCTGCCGCTCAGCGCGTGGCCTTAGCCTAAGAATCCCGTAAAATAAAGAACACACCAACTTGGAAAGAATACATCATCAAAATATATTTGTTCGCTAAAAATTGGAAATACAATTTAATTCGTTTCAGTGTTTTCTCTTCCTTAGTTTCCAAGTTTTTTTTATTGTTAAGTTATAAATGCTTTTTGTTAAGCTACACATGTGTATAACTAAGCAGTTGTATGCTTCAATACATTTCATAAGGAACTAGTTATCATTTTTGCCTTCCACGCCACCCGTCGGCATAATTTCTTTCTTATTGAGTTCCATAAAATGTATGTATAAACGAAACTCACTTTGCGAAAGGAGTATACACAAATAATTACCACCACACACTTACAATTAAATCAAACTGAGTTTAGGACGATAAGATCAGTAAAATAAAACCATTCAATCGTTTCTTTTTTATAAATTCATGTTAAACAAGCCAACTTACAGAGTTAAACTTTTCACTAGACAATGAAATCGTATGAGTGTGTGTCGAGACGTTTCTTTTGCAAAATAAAATTACAAATGTGCATTATTAAAACAGAATGCAAATTCTTAAAACAAATACAGAGAAATTAGATGTGAGTTACATTTCAGGATTTTGTTTCGATCGCTTTCTAGGCTTTGCCTCCGAGCGACGAGATTAATTTCAAGAGTTCACCACGTTTCGCGCTAATCGTGTCGTGATGTAGTGGACCCACTCCATCGACACACTCGAATCGATTCACATAATCGGCAATGTTATCTGTCATACAAAGGACGTGTATACCACAATCGTAACTGTTCGACTGCTGCAGGCAACGGATCGGTTTCATGTGGCAATTTCTACAATTTAAGGCATCTTTGATTCGATTGACAAACTGGTGCATTGTGTCTTGATTGGAACTGCCCAGCGAATCAAAATGGAAGAATGTACGCTCTGGCCTTGAAAACACCAAAAGACTCCAATGAGTACCGCCAGCACGATGTGACTCGTTATCGTTGAGAGCAAAGAATATGAAGGGTTTCTTATCGGCAGTTAGTTGCTCGAGAAGGCTTTCCAGTTCTGTGTCGTCCATCATTTTCATACACTGCGTCACTTCTGGTGATACAAAGAGTAGATCGCTGTTGGTTTTGTATCTCGATCGTTCGAGGTATTCAAAGTAGAACGAGAGAATTTGATCGTTTAGCCAGTGTGGTCCTTGCAAGAGTTGTATGTCAGATACCCGCAGCAGGGTGTCATGAAAGCTGAGCGCTATGGGATCAGCGCGCGAGCATTTCGAGCTCATTTTGTCGAGTGTATAGCAATTCAATTGGTAGAATCATTCAACTCAAAGTGAGGCTTGACAATCAGCGCTGTAGAGAAATTAAACATTTTATTTGGCGAAAAAAAATGTATTACGGGTTTTGGTACTGTCGTTTGGAAAATTGCTTAAATGCATTGATTGGCAAAAGAAAACCTGCTAAGGTAGGTAGATACTTTAATCGGCTTAGATGTGAATCAGTATGTATGAAAAAGGAGTACTCGGAGACCTTAATCATGCCTCGAGTCTTCCTCAATAAGCTCTTTATAGCAGTGTTGAATGAGGAGGTAAGGTGTGGAAAATTTAATTCCTATCAACAGCAATAAATCGCTACTTACCAGGAAGTAGAGCTGATTACTATTGAAATTCAACGGAAAAATAGGCCAATAGGCAGATGCGTGAAGAACTTTGTTGTTCTACTCACTCGAAAAGCAAAATTTGCTCACATTTAACTACCAACTACTGTACGGTTCATCGAGCGTCACGTAGTTCACTTCAGAGCATGTTTGTTTCCCAGCAAAATAAATATGTAGCAAAACTGAAAGCTGTGTAGGATTAGTAGCCGATAGCACATTTTTCTACTGAATGTCTACCAAAGCCTTAGTAATGTGGTATTCGTTTGGGCTTCTTCAGATTTGCCCTCAGATTCCAGATTTCGTGTGGCTAATCGAACATAAAACTTGCTCTTGCTCTTTTTTGTGTTGATATTCGTGCGATTTGAATATGTGTAGTCTTCGACACTTTTCTAAGCGATTTCCATTCACTGGTTAAATTTTGTATTAAAACATTTGAAATATTTGTCCCGATTGATTTCTAAATATTTATATATAAATAATTTACAAAAATAGATTCACTCGATGCAATGCCTTTCTTTGCTGGAGAAAAAATTCACTAAAAAAGTAAACAAACTCCATCAGTTGTCAAACTCAAACGCACTTGTATTGGTAAATCTGAGAAAATATCTAGATTCGCAAAAGTGCTCTGAAATCTGAAAAAGATTGCTTTTTCCTGTACCAAACGAACATAAAAATTGATCTGAGAGCAAAAAAAGTGCTCTGAGAGCGCCCAATCGATTACCACATAAGTTTCTTTTGCATTTTATAATCAATTTACTTAAGGATTTTCCATTTGAAAGCAAGTTCCAAAACATATTGGAAGAACGCCGATTCGCGTCTTAAAATTTCGAGTGTATACAGAGTAGTTACTTGTTGCATTTATCTTATATTTACCTGATTGTTGTATTTGTTTTTGTTTTAAGTTTTGATAAACTTGAATTCAAACAATAATGCCTTTTATAGGAATATTTAATAAACGACTTTCGGTTTTCATGAACTTGAAATGCGTTGCATCAATCAAATGCGTTTGCAAATTACAAATAAAAAAAAAGTCAGTTTTGACAGGTGTCAATGTCAGAGGGTTTTGGTAGGTACAAACTTGATATTTTTGTGTTGAAATGAAAAATTCAATAAAATACGAAAGCTCTAAATAGCCTATCTTACCTTATTTAAAGGAAAAATCGTAAAACTTAATTAAGATAACACACTAAACCACAATAATTTATTGAAATGTTTATACAAAATTTTGCAGTTTTTTACTTATTATTGAATTCGCCGCAAAATTTGTTCATTTTGATGTAGAATAGACTGGTGGAGGTAGGTACCACAGTTTCATTCGTCGGTAGGGTGGTTTTCATATAAGTTCCACACCTATATAAAAGTTGGTACGAAGTCACATGTCGGTAATGTAGGAATAGTAAATTTTTGAATCCGGGGAAAGTATTCCTTGAAACTTATGTTGATCCGGAGGATTTTTTTTTTTTTTTTTTTTAAACTGATTTGCCTGTTTTTGTTGTACGACTTAAGAAACATACTCACCCCTATCGGGAATAATATTTCCCCCGGAATGTTTCCTATTCAGCAATCTTATTTACATTGCTGACAAGGGAAACACTTTCCATCGGAACTTATTTGCGATAGCCCTAACTAGCCAAAGTAGAGCACAACAATCGATCTCACTTCCCCAGATTCAATCTGAAATTCTGCAAGAGTTTTTTAAGTGTAAGTTCTTTAATCTCAGTTTTGCATTCTTATCTCAATTTTGGATGATATCTCGTGAATCGTGTCCTTTTTCAAGGTATTTGTCCAAAAAAAAAAAGAGAAATATGTTTGGGGTCGAAATAGCTTGTGAATGTCCACCTCTTTAAAAAAAAACGCGTTAAAAATATGCCTCATAAAACTTATCACAAAAACGCAAAGAAGCTCCTTATAAAAATGCGCCAAGGAGCGTCAGTCAGTTTTACACTCAGCGAAAACAGAAGGATTGCGAGTTGAAAGTTAAGGGTCTAGCTTTCAGAATAATTTTCCTCTGGTAGGCATCTGCCTATGAATACCTAAATTTCAGATGCACTCGCAGAGTTATGTAAGTGCGCCTGACGTCAACTGTAAACTGTTGCGATTTAAAGTTGGGTTACGTTACATGCGCACAAACCCCATAGAAACGCAGAGTTTCTTGTTGTGGTCGTTGTTTATTTAACTGTACTGCATATGCATACCTTCACTTGTTCAGGAGTATTCAATTCTGCATAGGATTCTGTGCCGTGTCACCCAAAAAATATCAATACAATTTATGGAAAAATGTCTTTAACGGCTCGTCCGTCTGAAAAACGTCTATCAGAAAGACAAAATTCCAATAAACCACGCTTTTCGTCGGCTCCACTGCAGCGTAATCGGACTCCCAGACCTGTTCCACCGTTTTCAATTCAATCCCAACAAAAGAACACCATTGTTATTGAGGAGTCGAAATTCAGTGCCAGAGATAAGCACAGTAAGTCACTGCCGTTTCTCAACGAAGCCCAGGAGAAGGTAATAAATATTCATCCATATAGGACATGGATCCCATTCGAACAGACCGACATCATTTCGCATGTACTATGATCGAGGTGACTTGCCGATTAAAATGGAATATCTAA
The DNA here is from genome assembly GCA_949126925.1 of Cheilosia vernalis. NCBI lineage: Eukaryota > Metazoa > Arthropoda > Insecta > Diptera > Syrphidae > Cheilosia > Cheilosia vernalis. The sequence continues at coordinate 16,164,457 of OX421362.1, forward strand.
CTGGAGGCGATAAAATAGGATGGACGGTAATGGTGGATGCATATTTGTGAAAAAAAAAACTTTTCTAAATTGTATTTAGCAAGTCGTTGTTTGTAGATCTAAATTTGCACACATACGTGGTCGTTTGAAACGTTTATCAAATTCGCGTCTCCTTAAATTGAAACAAGAAGTTTTAAAATATGTGGTATTGATTACTGGAAGTATTCTTCATACCCCGAATTGTCTTTATTTAGAAGCAAAATAAATTATAACTGAACATCGCGTGAGAAGAAACTTCAGGGGTTGGAGTATGTGGATATTTTTACATATGAAAGCAAAATTGGTATTCTGTACAACCAAATAATATCTCCAGAATATGGGAGCCTTAAGTGCCAGTTGAGGTTAGGTTTTCCATTTGACGCCATTGTTGTTAATAAGCTTTTTGGAACTGGTTCTTTCTTGGCTGGTCCAATGTTCTCTTCTTGCTCCGTCAGTAAAAAAAGCGCCCAAAAACGAGTCAAAACTCGAAACAGAGACCACATTTTATAAGCCTTTCATTTCATTTGTAGGTGGACATTGAAAAACTGGATTATAGCCTATACTTACCGCTATTCTTCGATGGACTTTCTGAGACTAAGCACCCATATAAGACATACGCTCGTCAAGGTGTCCTAGATTTGTTAACGCATGGCGGGGAGAAAATTCATCCTGTTATACCCCAACTTATCTTACCAATTAAAAGTCTGTTCTTACAAAACTCACCATTTGGCTTGAACTTAGAAACTTTCATTTTTACAGACGCTTTAAGTACAAAAAACCTAGAAGTTATGTGCACTACGTTAAAAATTCTCCAACAACTGGTTATGTCATCTGATCTAGTCGGGCCAGCTTTGGTGCCTTTCTACCGACAACTACTACCTATGTTCAACTCATACAAAGTGAAAAATCGTACGTTCGTGTTAGTGTTTATGTATATGATTTGCATATAACCAGAGTGATCTTTTCTTTCAGTGAATTGCGGTGATGAAATCGATTATAGTCAAAAGAATAATATGAATTTGGGAGATTTGATTGATGAAACCCTTCAAGTGCTGGAAATGCATGGCGGTGAAGATGCTTTCATCAATATCAAGTATATGGTACCAACCTACGAATCGTGTTTCTTAAATTAAGTCAATTTGGGATTTTTGACGGTGTCTTGTTGTGTTGCTTTAAATAGGTTTTAATGTTTTTCCTTGACTAATTTTCGGGCACTTTGTGTTGGTAAAGTGTCAAAAATTAACAACCAGGGCTCTAGGAGATAGATAAGTAATTATCCTATTGACTATGTTGTTAACGTTTTTTTAACTTAGTGCTTGCAATTAAATTGAGCTGTAATCGAAAATGCACAAACTGCACCTAAGATTTTAACAACTGCTTAAGTGCTTATCGGTGAGTACAGAAATCTCTTAGCTGGTTTTAGCTAAACTAATGTCGATTTCCATTGGGATTTTCGGATTTTGCTCTCAGATTTCAGATTTTTCGTGCCCAATGGAACATAAAACGAGATTTTTCTTCCTTCGCATTTGTGGTAGTGTGTGTTTGAAAAGTCAGCTGTTCTTAAATTGTAATTTATGCTTATGAAAATCCACTCAATTTATGTTGATATCCATTGCGGCAGCCAAATGTAATTTTTTCTCAATTTTTCACAGACTTGTCTTCAAATACGTAATTAATAACACACTTTAAAGTTTGACAAAAGTGTAAGTAGGTGTGAATCTCGCTCAGATATCGAGATTCGCAAAACTGCTCTAACTCTGAAAAACGCTTTTTTTGCGGCCAATGGAACATAAAATCTGACAGCCAGCTAATTTCGAGAACAGAAAAACTGTTCTGAATCTCAAAAAAAAACGTTTTTTCTGTCCCAATGGAAAACGACATAAGTATAGAACACACCTTGCTAAATTCGTGCACAATTTTGACCAAATGTACCAGTACAAAATGTCAGCTAATTCACAAGGTCACAAAGTTAGCTTTAGTTTGCTCAGATAGGTTCTTAATAAAGCACGACTATTGACAGCCAAACACTTGTAAAACAGTGCAGATTCTAGTACAGGTCTTGATCCAGAGAAATTTTTAAATGTAAAATTTGTAGGTACTGGAAGACATAATCTGACAGTTCAATGATGTCAAATATAATTTAGAAAACAATGTTATGCTGAGCTCTATGTACTTCGCTGATTTACCATGTTCACCTATAGTTCATTTAAAAATGCATTTATAAATAGTTTAAGTGAGCTGAAAGAAGTCAGTTTGCATACAAAAATGAGACGTACGAAAAGTTGCTAACTTGTACGCAGTCTATATACGGGGGCCAAGTAAAGTAACAGCCAAAAGTCATATAGCATGCAACTACTGGCGGTTACTAATTACTATTGACCGGTTGATAAGTTCTACGCAGAGTTGATTAGTACAGTGGTATTTGTTTATATTTATTCATGATGTTATCTTCTTTAATTGTTATTGTTTGTGAAATAGAAAGAAAATAAATGAATTAAATCAAAGCGAAATGTTTATTTTATGTACAAAAAAAATTGATTTCTTATTGTTTATTGCTTTTTATTTGGGTAGGTATTGTTTTTCATTTACATTTTTATATATATTAAATGCTTGCGACTTGTAATAGTTATTTATATCGCTTTGATCTTTTGGAATTAATATGGAAAGTTCCATTCTTTTCCAGATTGAAGTGCCATTGATAGATTTTGTTCAATGGCATACGATGCAACAGCCAATCTAGAAATGGATTAAGTAGAAGATTAAAACATTGTAGTTCGGCAGTTGAAACAGTGTTTGTGTTTGAAGACAGGATCAAATGGACGGGCTAGATTTAATTGTTTGTAAAATTTCAACTGTCCACCCTGTAGATTAGTAAATAAAACCAAAAATATACATACGGCTGTTGCTTATTAAAGTTCTTGCGCTCAGCTTCGTAATCGTTGCTTTTAATGTTATGAGGTGAATAGCGATTGTAATAACCCCAAATGGAGTTCATCATTTTGCTATTGTACTTGACCGGAAGATATTCGAGTACTGAAAAAAGATAATAATAAGTTAGATGGAAAGCTACCTCGCTATTTTATAGAATATAAAGATGGACAGACATTTATAATTGAAGAGAAAATAGGTGTGTGAACATATTTCGTGATTTACATTGTGCAACACTGGCGTTTACCAAAAGTTACATAATTATGAAAAGTATAACAAAAATCCATTCATAGTTTATGTGATGTGATAAAACGTCCGTTCGCCTAATCGAATCGAAGAGCGAAATAGCAATACGAACAATGTTCGAACATCCAAGTTAATTGACGAGCGGATGCTCTGTCATGCACACGAAATACTACCTAGAATTGCTAGCATCTAGCTAGCATCCGCTGAGTCTGTACTCTGTCACCTACAATGTTTTGATACTTACGCTTCTTATTGGCAAAATTCTTCTTCAAATCTGGTTTCTCGGTGGTGCTCTTCATCTTAGCCATGGTCATCTCCTTTTCTTTGTAGGCACTCATTTTGCAAGCGGCAAATGCTCCTTGAGGAATTGACGCCATTGCTTTACAATCTAAAAAGAAAATTAACAATTTATCAATTGACATTCAAGAAAGAGTAACCGACCAATTCGGTCAAGAAAACTTCACCAACTCGCTTTTAATTAAATTAAACAAAACTGTTATAGGATTTGGCAGTTCAATTTTTAAAATGCTTGAATTTAATAAACGTTAGAAAGTTCTGTTAATTATGGGTTTCAAAAAATGCAACCCCATGCATTTATAGGTTTGTTTGACGTTGGCCCGTGGGTTAACCCTAGTGTTCGATAAGCACTGAACTCGCCCTGGTACCGAAAACATGTTTTTGACATGACTTCAACGTTTGTGAACTAAAACTTTATATTATAGGTAAATGGAATGAAAACAATCTGGAATCGAAACTGAATACATTTTCAAATGCATCGCCTATATTGCAAACAGTTTTATCAACTTGTTTGCATTATGACAAGAACAAGATCAGAATTGAGTTCACTCATTTTTAACAATAAACAGAAACAAAAGTGTTATCAAATTCTTACTTCGTTCACCAAAAGATAAGTATTTTCCAATTTCAAAAACTGCCAGACTTCAGGGCAGCATATTTTGCGTTCGATATAATAGCCGAATTTTCAGGGTTATTGACAGGCGTGAAAATAAGCTGACACAAACAAACCTTATAACTAGTAGGTACCCCAATCAGTGATAAAAGATTTTTTTTGCCTAAATTCCCCACTTTTGGGGAATTTTTGGAAAATGTTCCCCATTCCATATCCGTTTTTTCCCCACTTTTTTCCCCATTTCAATTCATTGAAGTAAAGACGCATTTTGAATATAATAAAAATTTGTTTTCTTTTATTTAGCCATTTTGTTAAAAAAGGTAATACAAAAATAAAAAAGAAAACATAATATTCGAACATAAAAAGTCGTTTTTGTGTTGATATTCGTGCTATTTAAATCTGTGAAGTCTTCAATACTTTTCTAAGCGAATCATTCACTGGTTAAATTTTATATTAAAACATTCGAAATTTACGGCCCGATTGATTTCAAAATATTTACACCTACATAATTTACAAAAAAAGATTCACCCGATATACAATGGGCCTTAGCAATAAACATTTTTAGTCTCGACTTTAAATTTACGGAAGCTCACAATTGCGAGAAATGTATGGAAAATATATCCACTGTAAACTACTTAAATTAATGACTTGCTTTTCTGTAGAAAAAATTTACGAAAAGCTAAACACACTCCACCACTTGGATTGGTAATGTCGTTTTCCATTGGGACAGAAAAAGACAGTTTTTCTTCTCTCGAAATCAGCTGGTTGTCATAGATTTCATGTTTCATTGGCCGCAAAAAAAAAAAAAAACACTTTTTTGAGAGTCACAGCAATTTTGTGAATCTCGATATCTGAGCAAGATCCACACCTACTTACACGAACACCAAAACATTTGTCTTTTGTCAAACTTTAAAGTGTGCTATTAATTACGTATTTAGAAGACAAGTCTGTGAAAAATAGCCATTATAGCCTGCCGTTATTATATAAATCGTTCTAATCAGCGCAGTAAATACTTTCGCATGATATGTCTACCATTACGATCGAAATTGCTGCATCTGTATAAAGCATACAATATTGTCATCGAATTTAAGATAGGTTCCAAGCTGTCCATAGCAACATTGCTATGCAAATGCAATGCGACTTTAGTGACCCCGTCATGAACTTCGAAATCGAATTCGAATTTTACATAATATACTGAAATTGGACTGACAATAATTATTGTAAATTTTGCAAACAAAATCCATTAGGCAATCGAGGCATATGCATTTTACACATATATTCATGACTAATCAACACATGCAAACAATTTCCAGGTTAAATGTTATCTCTTTTGAAATTATTCCTTTTTTTTCTACAACCAATAAAGACAATAAATAATAGTAAACATACCTCGGCAAAGATCGAAGAGTTTATCAGCGACTATCCGTTTCCAAAAGCAGTCCAAGTGGATTTTGTGTTTATTAAAATTCACACGCAATAGCAAATCACTAAAATCGATCTTAGCCCTATTGAAAATCACCATTAAAGTTCGTAAACTCAGTTTAAGTTGAATTATAGTGAATCGCAACAATTTTCAGCAGTTAAACAATAGTTTTCAATTTATTGTTATGAATATTTGCAATATGTATTGTACTTTAGGAGAATTAAAGTTTCCCCGTTTTGTTAATATTAAAAAAATCACCGAGACTCGGCACAGACGCAACAATTCGCAAACCAGACGAGAAGGTATTAGATTAACACATTCGCTTTGAGAATTCGAACTCAAATGAGAGCCTGTAGCTGTCTTGCAAATGCTTATATTTAAGTTTAATCTTCTTATTTTTTCGAGGTTATTTTTTAAATAGATTTTAAATAATTCCACAAAAAAATGGACTCTTATCGGGGACGGGGGAGAGTGAAATAAATCAGCTAAGAGACGTTTTAAACAAGTATAATATTTATATACTAACAGACTGAGCGCTTGTATAATGCAATTTTGAAAATGCGTTCGTTATTTGTCAAGATTTTGATACTTTTCGTGTGTATGCGACTGTTGGCAGTAATCTGTTTAAACTAAAATGTAGGCACGTCATTTAATTATGTATGTTTGTCTATGTCGCTGGTCCGATTTAATTAAAACTTCATATCTGGATCAGGGGTCTAATGGGTCAAAATTCGAGGCAGAATCGAAATGATTTTATTTTTTATCAGGCGGGCGAACTGACAGACGTTGGTAAACGGTCACTGGACGCTGACCTTTTATGAGGTTTTGAGCAAAATGATCAATTGCTCAACCCAAACCTTGTATACAAAGTCCTGTTATAGAAAAATGCAATGTAAATAGAGTTTTTTGTTTGATTTTTGCGCTGCTGTTTTTAGGTTTATCTTGTGATAATCGAGCTTTTAGTAAGCCCAGACAGATACAGTGGCAACTGGAACGTTAAAACGTCGTATATGTCTAAATTCAAATTAGATGTTTCAGTTTCTTCAGTTGACATTTATCAAGAACACAACATCTAGTCACAAATTTCTCGACCGAGTTGTATATACGGCCTAACGTAGAAATGCAGTTTCTGACCAGACTATATAGCTTTGACGTTCATTGGAAATCTATATCACCAAGTAAAAGAATATTCACATGAGAATTGCAAACAAATCAATTCAACTGTATTTATGAATTGAAAATAGCTTTTTGTTCTACCACAAAAGTATTATATTTAAATAATCTAACATCTAATTAAAAAAAACTGTGTCTCAATTGATTTAAATAATAACAATTACAACAATTTATCCGTAAATTGAAAATTCTTGCCGCGAACTACTGTCACACTATATTCACAATCCACATAAAACCTGCATAAAACAGTAGCGATCCACAAACCTACGAATGAAAAAATCGTTCGAACTTAACCTTCAACAATGAAACTGAAACTGATTCGGGTTTGTTTGTGGAGCCCTTAATCCTAGTAAATAAGTGATTAGTTCTAACCGTTCTACCGGTTTTTGATGGCATAAATATGTGGACGTGCAACCCAAATAACAGGTTCACCTGATTCCATTCGAAGAATTTATCCGAGCATATTGAAACGCCTTTTTTGGGAATTGTTTTGCTTCATCAATATAAGAACTCAGCGAGTTGAATGGTGCGTATGACGATGAAGATAACCTACCTACGTCACTTTTTTTTGTATTTTTCGGGAGTTGGAGAAGGCGCTGTACCAGCGAACTCTAAGAGCGACATCGATCCTGTCAGAAAAGAGCGAATCTGTCGTCTACTTATTATTCCCTTCGTGTTGTGACCGGACTCTTAATTTCAGTCAATAGTCTTATCTAAAAGTTACATCAGCGTTCCAAACATAGTGGCTTCATAAAAAGCCAAGTAATTATGCATCTGTTTTGAGAAGTTACGGTCTTCATTTTATTTAGCATAATAAACCGTAAATTAATTATACTCACACAAGGACAACAAATCTCTATTACCCTATTTAAATACCACATAAACAGCTTGTGCATGTTAGTTCAAAAATATCAGTACAAAAACTGCGTAAAGCTCAAATGCTCGGTGGGTATTTGTTTTCTGGGACGAGGTTATCACTCAGCATTTTATTTTGTATTATTATTATTATAATTTTTTTTTTTTTTTTTTCAATTTCTAATGATAGTCTATCTGTCGGCACGTTGCTGTATGTGATATCGTTTTGCGAAAGTTTGTTAAGCTGGTGTAGAACCAAGTTTAGGTCTCGATCTTTCTTTTATTGCTGTAACAGTTCTGGGCCGAAAAAGGATCCAAAATAATTTCAGTTGCTGTTAATAATGGGATTTTTAAATTTTGATCTCAGATTTCAGATTTTTCGTGCCCAAGGATATTTTTCTTTCTTTGCATTTATGGTGGTGCGTGTTTTAAAAAGTCAGCTATTCTTATATTGTAATTTGTGTTTATAAAAATCTATTTAATGTATGTTAATATCCATTGCAGCGGACAAATGTAAATTTTTCTCTATTCTTCGCAGACTTTTAGTCTCTAAAAACTTAAAATAGGTAACACACAAGTTTGACAAAAACAAATGTTTTGGGGTTAGTGTGAATAGGTCTGAATCTCGCTCAGAAGTTGAGATTTTTTTGTCGGGAATGGATCATGAAATCTGACAGCCAGCTGATTTCGAGAGCAGAAAAACTGCTTTTTATGTCCCAAAGTAAAAGGATATTAATGTCGTTTTCCATTGGGACCACCACAAATCTTTTTCAGATCTCAGATTTTACGTGGCGAATGGAACATGCAACGAAATTGATCTGCTTTTATAAATGGACTAGTGCGTTATTTGACAACAATATCAGCTGTTCAAATTGCATTTGTTTTTGCAGAAATCACAAATGGATATCGACTTGAAAAATGTTTCCCCTATTGTACATACAAATAGAGTATTTTTGGGGACTTGTAGTCTTTAGATGACGAGGAAAACTGTGAAGGTAATCGTTCCTCTTAAATTATATCCATGGCTATTAAATATATTTCGTTATTTTGGTTTTCACATAAATACCCCCATTTGTCTTCAAAGCAAACTTCTTAAAATGACGTCAAACAGCTGTGCAAAGTATATTGGTATTGTGAGAGTGTGTGTAGATCTGAAAAAAATATCGAGATCTGCAAAAAGTGTTCTGAATCCAAAAAAAGATTGATTTTTGGTCCCAATGGAACATGAAAAGTGATTTAGATAAAAAAAAAAGATTGATTTTTGGTCCCAATGGAAAACGCGACATAAGGCATAGGACGACTACGACTTGGTAAAGCCCATGCACCAAAATATTTCCTACATTTGACCGAAGGAAAACTGGTGAACGCAAAATCAGCAGCATTGGTTGGCTGATCAAGTTAAAAATTCAAAAACATCCTACTCCTTTCCATATACAAAATATTTAGTGTGAATGTTAAGAATGGTTATTAATTAAAGTTATTACTGGGCTCGTTCCCTTTTGCCTTTCCGATTTCCAGTTTAATAAAAAAAAGTAAAAAAGAGGGCCCTACCCATAAAACGAGCAAAAAATAAATAAATATAAGTTTTTATTGGATCTGTTAGCTGATATGGTTCAATATTTAAAAATATTGCTTGTTTTTAAACACCTGTATTTTCCAAACCAGTGCAAAATTTGTCTTGACGCTTGGGTGTTTTGGATATTACCTTTCAGCTGAGCTATAGTGATCTCAGATGTATCGTACTCCGTCTTATCATGGTTTGGCCAAGAGTAAATCATTTTATGCACATTTTCCCAAACACCTCTACGAATTCTAAATAAGATATAACTGAGATGTTTTTAAAAACCTCCTCCGACGATTTGGAGGAGGAAATTCTGTTTTTTCAAATGCATTCAGTTTCAATTCAATCGTTTCAGTAATAATTTATCAGTCAGAGAAATTAAATGTATTTTTTTGCAATGTATTTTTTTGGTAGTTTAAAGTTGCTTTATTTTTCATACAAATTTCGCAATTGTATGCTTTCGGAGTCGAGTCTAAAATGTATTATTTTTATTAGTATGGCGCAAAAACTTCAAACTTTAATGCGACTAATGCAGCAAATATCAATACAACAATCACCTCCGATTGTCCTAAAATACACACGGAAGAACAAAAGAAACTTAAATTGTTAGATTATGCGAGCCTACAGTAGAGAGCATTATCTTCTTTCCGACATTTTACTTTTGGGACTAGGAGTTGTTGAAATCTCTATTGCTACAGAAGATTATAGCCGACACATATAAAATGGAAACCAGTTTTATTGGCTTCGTACTTCGGATTTCCGGAAAAGCCGTTCAAAACCATATTGTCTAACTTTAATAACATTAATTGCCTAGATTGTATAAAGAACGATAATGGGATAAGAAAAAAAAATATAAATATAAATAATAGTTGCCTTATCGGTTAGTATTCATTAGGAAAGAAAAAGGAAATAAAAAAATATTGAAAAAGCTAGTCCTTCAGCTAATACAATAATCAGTTCAAAAGACTCAATCCGTAGACCGTAAACAGATTATTGAAACAGTACCATTCTTTAGTTTTTTTGTCGCAGTTTTTATTAAAATGTGCCAACTAATTGTTCGTACTTGAAAAATGTCAAACTGGTTTGAGTCACTCTTGACTATAATTTTTATTAGCTTAGCTTTTCTAAAGGATTTGTTGTCTGCCAAATAGAAAAAATGTTGTTATCGCAGTGGTTAATATCTTCATAATGCTTAGTCTTGACAGAACAATGAGAAGTCAAAATAGTTTTGGCGAACCGGCGGCTATTCTTCCATTGACATTATTGACGCCGTCAACCATTTCATACGATATAGAGATAGAGCTCAATATGCAAACTTCTTTCGGGAAACTGCAAGCGAAATGTTATTCGCCTTTTTTTTTATCAAGAAATGACCTGGAAGTGCCCTATTTTATTCAATGAAACATGAAACTTAGAATAGAGCATTTCTTTTGTAATGAAAATCAAATTATTTTCTTCAATTTGTAAACTCAGAAATATTTAATTCTCAATAACCGACGAGAATATCAGCACTAGCGTAGGTACTTTAGTAGTAACAGAAAACATTAAGTGGTAGCTCGGGCATATGAGTGGTGTGTTAGAAATTGTTTAATTTAATATCGGCATGCAGCAACGAAAGACTTATGTCTGAGTTCACCTTAAAAGAAATTAGTTCCCTAATGAATTTTTCATCAGAGTTTATAAATTAAAAACGCAATTAGTTTTTTTTTTTGCGCTTAATCAGAAATGTCAGCAGGTTGTGTAATGTCTATTCCCATTTCAGATTTTTCGTGCCCAATGGAACACAAAATGTGATAAATCTCATCTTTTTCTTGTATGTATTGGTGTCTGATTTAAAAGTCAACTTAAAATTGCAATTTGTGTTTATAAAATACTATTCATTTTCACTATTTTCCACGCACTATTAGTCTATACTAAACGAGATGAAAGCAATCAATTGGTTACACGGTGTCTCCACCTGCAAATTTTCTTTCATGAAATCTGTCAAATTTGGTCGCGTTGAAAGAACGACAATATGAAATCGTATCATGAAATTTCATTCGTTGAAATGTCTTTGAGCAGAGCACATCGTTGCGTTCTCGCATTAAAGGCCATGAAGGAATTAGAAGAATTGCGGAAACGAACTGAAAAAGGAACACGTAGGTTTTGGGTAAATCCAATTCTGGAAAAAAGGGAAAAGCACAATTTAGAGGAACATTTATTGAAAGATGTTTTGTGGGAAGATGACGAGTTTCGCAATTTTTTCTCCACAACGTATGCTGTTCGAAGGTTTCTAATTTTTTTTTTTAGCTTTTCGGTGTCCTTGCCACTTTCCTTGGACAATTGCAACAATGCATTTCTTTTAAGGTCCAACCTTTTGTAGCCTCTACTTTTATAGTTCCATAAACACTCGCATTTTTCATAATTGTTTTTAAATTTGAGCACATCTTTTACTCGCCACTCAGCCATCGCGGGAAAAAACAAGAAATAATAACCAACTATTTCCAAGAGCAAATAAGATCTGTCTTGATCGACATGCAAAACTATAATGCCCATGTGGATGTGATGTGACTACATCCTACCTACATCCATTCTCTGTTCCCATTTACCATATCCTTGTAATGACTATACTTGTCTCGTTTTTATTCAAATACCTACTTTCAGCGCTACAACCTACAAGCGACCATTCGCCACTCAGCCATTGTGAAAATGAAAAACAAGTGTCAAACTGCACAGAAATTTCATCCCCTTTCATGAAATCAATACCATGAAAGAAGCTGTGAAATGCTTTTCATGAAATTGGTTCTTTCATGAAATTTGTGGTCTCCACGTGCAATCTGTCATTTCATGAAAATTTTCATGCTAAGAAAATTGCAGGTGGAGACACCGTGTTAACAAAATAAATACACGTTAGTTATATACATATCTTCAGAACCTACGGCCGCTACTGTTCTGGCCGCTGCAATAATACTGTACTGTAACTATTAACCAACCACCCGTCTCGCACCACGGTGGCGCTAGTTTAACCCAATATCTAACTCACCACACCACCACTTTTGGTACATAAAAATTACTGTATGTTGAATATCGAGTCCGAGTGAAAATTGATCGAAGCGTAGCGTGCGGGTAATCGTCGCTCGCGTTGCAGTCCAGTTTTACTCGAATTAACTAAAAAGGAAAACATTAAAAAGTTAAAAATAACTTCCTTATTATCGCATCATCAATCTACAGTAAAAAGTTCATCACTTTAAAGTGTTAATTCTATTAAAATCCAAGTGCAAAATCTTAAGTAGTCGGGGGGAAAATTTACACAACTACACCACCATTTTGTTTTCTTTTTCTCACCCCAAATAATTTCGAGTGTAGTAGTTCTCTGCTGCCCTCAAGTAAAAAAGAATAAAAGTGAATAATAATTTTCGCCGCTATGTACATTGTGGGAAAGCTAATAAACAAAATGTAAATGACAAGAATTTTGTGTGAAAATGAAAAGTAAACAATTTACGCAACACTCGTAAAAAAAAGAAGAGAAACAAGAGCGTACTTTATTCGTTGTGTTCAATGTTCTTATTTTCTTGTGCAATTATTGTGTACCTCTCGTAGGAAAAATTGTATTGTATATCGTTATTGTGAATCGGTCGTGTTTCTAGTGTTAGCTCTGCAGTCGCCGTTTGTCACGTACACCTATTTTATAGTAACAAAAACAACTACATACGGAGTTTATGGTAAGTTTATTGATGATTTATTTTATTCTATTCAATTTTTGAAAAGTGTAATTGGTTTAACTTGATATGTATGAAATAATTTGCGAAGGGAGAAGAAAACGTTTGGAAACGAAGACAAGAGCGAGAACGACATAGTGAAATTGGAAAAGTAGAACGAGTTTTCCCCTAATTTTGTGGACATCTGCCTCTTATTTGTTATTTCCCTTTTTTGCTGTTGATGGTACTTAATTGAATTGTTGGTGTTTTTCCTTGTTGTCCTGCTTTTTTGCTTGCGGTTTTAGTTGGAATAGTATTGGCTGTATTCAGACAGATTTGTGTATGGAATGGCGTGTGTTTAGTAATTCACAATGGGAGCTTAAAATTGCGCGACGTCCAATTAAATAAAGCAAAAAGAGAATAAAGAGATCAAAGATAGGTGGATAATTAGATTTGTACAAATTTTTCTTTTACAAACTTGCCCTCGCAGTTTGTTCTACAAGCACATTTTCATGACAAAACAAAAAATAAGCATTTACCTAAGTAGTAATCGAAGCCCTTAAACCCGCATCGAAATAGATACGTAAACGATGGTGGCGTGTAATTTTCAAGCAGGATATAAAGTAATTTAATCCCTCCGATTATAAGAAGAACTAATGTAAATTGTTGAAAACAATGAATACCGTCCTTAGAGCTTTTGAAAAGGACAAGGACCCTTCTTCTCTTGTCTGGGTATATGCGTATAGTGCAACTGCTTTTGCACATGGGTATGACTACCAAATGCTACACTGTTATTAGAATTTGGTTTTTATGACCCATGAATCTGACTTCCAACATTTATTCAACATTTGAGTTGAAGTTCGGTTGGAAATTCGATAGAATTGGTCAGTCACGTTTGCGTGTATGTATGTAACTACCTATGCATGTACCCAAAGACTGCCAAATTTCATCAGATTTAAAATGATGTAATTATGAACGCACCACCCATCCCAAATAAATCTTGTAAAATGTAAAACACTTTCAGCCTCACGTGTTTGAAGGGACGTACTAGAAAAAAAAAACAAGTTGGGTAAAAAAAAAGGATTTACAATTAAATAGTATCTAATAATCGTCATCGTTTAATTTTTGTGTTGGCTTTCTATCATTTTTAACCTTCACCTAGTTATCTCTATATGGACATTGTCAATGGACAGGCTATTCTTCACACCGCCTTATTTATGTCACTTTCATACCTAATCGAAATAAAATTAGAAGGGTGTCACCGGGAAGTTTTTGGTAGTACTTTGTACCTAACTTTATGGAAAATGAAAGGAAACTGTTGAAGTTAATTATATAGAATACATTTAAGGTAGGTGGGAACTGGGTAGGTAGGTAGGTAGGTACCTATAAGAATAGAATAAAGACATACTTCCAATATGCCTTCCTTATTATGCAAGCTCTTCAAAACAATTAAGTTTAAGTTTCTCTGCTTAATACCTACCTATATATTAGCTGGCAAGCTTTAGCTAAATATTAAACAATTTACCTTGGACCTAACTGTTACAAAAATTAATCAAACAAATTAAAGAAATCAAGATAAAATTAAATAAGCCTTGTTTCAAAGACGAGCGGTTTTATTTATAAAACTAAGCGCCCGAAATTCTGCATAGTTTCTTATTGTGACCTACAGCAAATATTAAGCTTAAACTGTCACTCAAAACTTTTAACCTAGGCAACGAACAACAATTTTATGGTGAGGGTTAAACGAAATTATTAGAAAGTTATAATCATTTTGAAAGGATTTCCTGGGACGTCAAATCGGACTTGTGCTTTAATTTCACATTTCCAACACATCATTAAATGTACAGTTATTTGAAGGGCCCACATCCCTACATAGAATTCACCAAAAAATAAAAATCTGCCCCATACCTGTCTAATATGCATCGGTTTTGGTATAATAATTTCGCAGACACACCACCTAATGAATAAATGCTACATTAAAGTTAACAAGCGGTTATACTCAACAATAACGTCAAATGATTGTTTTTTTTTTATTTTCCGACGTCTGCTAGCTAGCGTACCGGTACTCATTTGTTCTTTAATACGGGGAAGAGTGCTGAGCGTTTGACAGCTTTCACCAATGATTGTGTTTTATTTCAGTGCATTCCACGATCTTGACAGTTTCTCTCATATTCTAAATAGGTACCTATATTTCCATAATTGAGTATTATCTCTATATTTTGACAGATAGATTTGTTTGCTGTATATAAAAATACAAAAGCACTTGTGTCGTTTTCCATTCATTGGTTTCACTCGGGGAACGGGGATTCGCCAATTCTAAATCTAAAAGTTGAATCCAATGAATGAAATAACTGACTCCACTTTGTAGATTTTCGTGAAATGTCATAAAATGATTTGTGGCTTATGATAGCTGGCTTGCATAAAATACATAAATTTCGCTGTAAATTTGTGTTTCTATTTTCCTTTCTACCTATAGGTACCTATGAAAATAATGATATGAAAATCTATAAAAATCCATTTCCATCGAATTTTGACCGAACCATATTTTGCTGATTGCTGGTCAGGAAACAGGAATGCAAGTTCTGGCACACTACAGTAAATGAAAGAATATTGCCAAAAAAAAGCACAACTGGTAAAGAACCAGAGCGAATAAAGTTTTTTTTTTGTTTGGAAATATTTTTTTGGATGTAGTTTTTGACAGTTTAAATGACAATCCCTTTGCTTGGCACAATTAAAAAAAATTGTAAATTAGTAAAAATACCTAGTACAAAAATTCTTTACAAGGTACCTATCTAAATTATAGCAAGGGTTGAATTAACGCATCCGTGATCGAGTGATATTTATGTGACTGAAATTGTTATTGTTTTGCTGGTAAAATCCACAAAATTCTGTGACGTATGGCACGCTCACGGATTAGGTAATTCGGCCCTCAGCTGTTATAAGCAAAGTGCCCATTTTCTTGGAGTCTCTCTTTTGCTATTGTAAATTTTAAAGCTCTATGAAGCAGACCAAAGTGGAAATTATTTTATTCAAACGTAACCTAGGCAATCACGCTTATCTGTCTTGATAATTTTTGGAAAATTTTGAAGCCGTAGGTATAACCCGGTGCTTTAAAATCCCCTTTTTGCAAACAAACAAAATATAGGTACCTAATACCTTTTGTCTAAAAGTGGAGCTGTGTATTTACAGTGTTCCTACATATTGTTTGAAATTAAAAGCATAAAACGTTACAAGTCTTAGATCTCTAGGTGTCGTTCAAATAGAATTTTTTTTCTTTTGACTACTTCAAGCTGTGAAAAAAGAACCTTTTGCCCTGGAATGCAGACTTAAAACAAAAGTACCCATAAAAACACATGACTAAAATATTGTCATAGGTTCGGGTAAATTTTACGTGTTTTTTTTCTATTGATTAAGGGTTGAAAATGCGCTAAAAGGAAGGCCCAAATTAAGGGTGTTGAAAATCAACCACCAAATGTTATGGCACACATTTTAGCACAGGTTGCTGTAAAATTCAAGTTCAATGCACCAAGTAAACAGTTATACTGAGGTAGGTATGTCAAATTTTCATAATAATATAGGATCCACCCTTAGAGTGCGCCGACCGTGGCCGCCGACAACCGTAGCATGTGGCGGATAGGTGGTGATTTTGCTAAGATTAAATGTAGGAAGTTTATTCTGGTACCCAGGCCCACATGAATACCTTGAATAGGTGAATGCAATGTTTCTGTGAGTGACGTTATCTCAAGGTCTCTCTTATGGCTGTCGACTTGATGTTGGAAAGTCTGTATATAACTGATGCCTTTTAAAAAAAAAAAAACATCTAAAGTTGGGTTAAGGACGAAATTCCGATGTAAATCAGTGTTGCCTAAACAGTGGAAAATTAGGAGTGATTTTCAGGAAGAGAGATTGTCGCTGGCATAGCTTTGACCTGGGCTGATCATGATTTTTTTTCGGGTCATTTGCCTTCCTGTCATTTGATGGAGGTCCATAAGTCGGTGGGTGAGTATACATACTTCTTCAGCTTAATCGATATGTTTGAGTTGTATTTCTATTTTTGGACACAGTGGACCCAACTAATGGTCTAAGTGAAGCTGTGGCAAACTGCCACAAGAGCACCTATTTACCTACCATTTCTATCGAATTTCTGCATTGCAATCAGCAATTAAAACACCGACCTTTTTTGACTACACATCGACGTTGACGGAGCAACGATTGTAACTCATAAAGGACAGTTCTCGTACGGATAGAGGAGGGATTTCGCACTTGATCTAACCATCGCGTCTAACCACAAGACACTTGCCTAATGGCCGCGACTCCAAAGCACGTATGGAATTCGAATTGGCGACATGCGATTAACGTGACCAAAACACTACAGCACGGACAGTTTAACGTATGCCTGCTCGACACGGGGTACTCACTGTAATCCAAGAAACTTAACTTTACTGACCACAGATATCACTGTCCCTTCGAATAGTTGGCTTTTGGTCCTAGAAGCTTACTCTTCCTTGTGACTTTTTCCTGGTAACTATAACTATGTCACCGGCAAATGCCTGACGTTTGAAGCCAAAGTTGGTTGTCCAATGGTTCTGCCTCAGACAGACTACAACTGTATTACACTTTAAAAGGGATAGGTGCGATCCTTGCGGACATCCCCTGATTGTGTAGCAGAGATAAGTTCCAATCTGCCTTTTCAATGGGTCTTTATGATTTTGACTGTATCGGGGCTTTTCTTATCTCACTTTTGGTATGAAATCAAGCTTCGTCCGTTTCCATTGCATCAACAGTAGGAGTAACCGAGTGCAATACTGCTCTTTGTTCATCCATCGATTTAAATGCTAGTTTTGACAAATAATTGCACTTCCGTGGCATTATCTGTCTGCTTTTGATAATTTTGCATTTGGACATTGACATTATATACATGCCGTGCCATAATGTACCTAGTTCCCTTGTTTTACCGATCAGCCTATTTTTCTCCTTCATGTAGCTACCTACAGCCATACACATACTGGTTGCAAGAAAGAAAAAAAACACACAAAACCACTTACCCATTCCGATCGCAGACCATCTGCGATCAGTTAACCATATAAATTCTGGGATACATCTGAATCAAACAAAAAGTAACGCCAAAGAATCAAATACGTAGACAAATTGTGTGCCTGGATACATGCGCAAACAATGGCTGCGTAACAAAAGGACTCGACTAGACATTGAACAAAAAGAGGACCGTACTTATGTACTGCTGCTTCTCGAAATATCTTTATCCTGCGCATGCTTGCTGCCTACCTGAGAAAATTATTAACACACAGGAACATTTGCTCATAGCCCGTGCCGTATGCCATAGTCATTCAATACATAAAAGAATAAAAAAAAAAATGGATTTGGTTGGAAACTCAACCGAAAACAGGACTCACTCGCTGGAGGGTTGATCGACCGCCATCGGCAGCCCGAATATCAACGGAAGTAAGCCCTTGCACAAACTGGCTTTACACAAACACATTAATATATGCACTGGTAACGGATAAATTGTAATTTCGTTGTTCCCTGCCGTGACAAGAAGGGAACGTACCCAAACGCTAACGCAGGACATTACTGCCATTCGGCGTGCATCAAGCATTAATACGATGAGGGGAACTATCCTGTGAAACCACTTTTCACAGTCTTCCATGTGTGATACCTAAATTCGTTTTCCCTCTCGTAACGTAATACCTCGCTTCAGTGTGTATCGTGTCCAGTTCACAATCGGTTCAATTTGATATTTAAAATTTGTTGTGCATCTGTCCTTGTAACTTTGGGGTTCCCAGCAGTTCGTTGGAGTTTATTTGTGAAAATTTAATCGCAGGATACAGACACAGACAGAGACATCCGGAATTCCGTGTAGTGTTGCTTTCATTTCTTTTGTTATAAATAAATTTATCCTTGGACTTTGGTGACCAATTTAAATATTTACTGTGATAATCAATTGTGATAATGTTTAAGTACAACTGACATATTATAACTATTTTGTTGTGCAATATTACCAGTTACAAAATGCACTAGAAAAGGTGGGTAGTGTTTAACGGTGAAAATGGTGTTAACAGTGGTGCGCCAGTGCAATAGCAAACAGTAATCCATTTGAACACCATTTAAACTAAAATGGAATTAAAGATACAGACAAAGGGGGTGGGTTTTCATTATTGAACTACGGTAACCTTCTATTTTTTTTTTTTATTAAAATCTGAACTCGAGCAGTGTTTGGTTAAAGTAGTGCTAAGCTCTGGGCCTTATTTTTCCTAGAAATCAATTTGAATCTATAAAGGTCATCTCGGGTCAAACAATTTTAGACACTTATATTTTACAAAGATCTGTTTAATTTTTAACAAATTGCACATCCACTGTTAGATATTTAGCGTTTGTATGAAAGTCGAATAATTTACGAAAAACCATTTAAAAACTCTCTTCTGTTTTTTTGAGGAAATATAAATAAGGCTGTTCCCTTACCATAATGCATTCGAATACAAAAGTCAAACTTCGTTTCCTTACGCAAAAGTTTGGTAGAAGTGAACAAAGTTAGGCTAAATTTAACTAATGCATTCGAATGCATAACATGTTGTTGACCTAATCAATTTTTGTCAGGAATCTGATGTTGCCAGGAATCTGATTTTTCGAGTTTCATTGAATGAAAATGTAGGTCATTTTGTGCAATTACTTTTTAAGCACTATTTGGAGACAGGGTAGAAAAAAAAGCAAATTGCGGACAATGCTACCTTTTGCAGAATTCTGAAAATTACTAAGAAAAGCGTCGACATGAAACAAACATGGCATTTCTTTGGAAAGTTTGTCGAAGATATTTAACAAGTGTTGACTGTAAATGATGAAGCTATGGAAGGAAACCTCGTTACAATTTTTGGCTTTCTGTGGTTCAGGTCTTATCTACTAGGATGAGTGGAAAAGAACATTATGTGAAAACTGCATTATTTACAGATTTTCATAGAAGAGTAGCCGCAGATGAGCTTCGTGGAGCGAGTCTACAATTTTAAAATTAAAACCATTTTCAAAATAGTAAAAGACATTTAATTAGACTGTCAAAAATGTGAAATCCTAGTAAGTAGGAATAAACTACATGTCGTTTTCCATTTGGCAAAAAGAAGCGCCGGGAGAGTCCGGAATCGAAAAAATCCCTCCCGAAACCGTTCCATTGGCCCAAAAAATACTTTTCTGACGATTCTGAGGAGAGAATTTCGCTTCTTCATTTTAAGTCAGAAACAGAATCCATTCAGGAGGCACTCACACAAGTGCAGTTTGTGTATTTTATACAAGTCAGCTGACAGCTGCCGTAGATTATTTTTTGTCATTTCACCAATACTACAGAATGATTGGATCCCCGTGTGAAACCAATGGAAAACGACATAGATATGGACTGCTGGTGAAATGTCATTTTCATACACTCCTACAAAGAAACATGATCCAAAACAGCACAGGCGCTACTTTTTACGGCGGATTTGCAAAGAATCACATGCCGCTGTCAAGTTAAAAATTAGTAAATAAAAAAGCGTATTTTTTTCAAAAAATAGTTCGTTTCCATTGAAACATGTAAACAAAAGAGCGAGATCTTATCCGAAGAAATTCATTTCCATAGTAACGTGTAAACAAAACAGCGTCTGCCATTTAAAGGTTCAAAGCTACGAAGAGTGGGCCATTTAAAAATCTAGTTACCTTAAGGCCCGTTTTATTCACTCGAAGTTGAACCCAACTCGGGGAGTTTTCCATATAAAAATGGATTTCTTGACAGGATTCGTAGGATACCCCTCCATAAACGTCAACTAAAACAGCGGTTCGTCTGACCAATCTAATGTGGGCGAAAAGACAATCTTTTTTGATCTAAATCACTTCATGTTCCATTGGCCAAAGAAGTCAATATTTTTTTTGATTCGGATCACTTTTTGCAGATCTCGATATTTTTTTTCAGATTTACACATACCAATATACCTACTTTAAACAGCTGTTTTACTGTTATATATTCGCAAATCACATTGAACAATTTTATATGAAAAATGTCACCATTGTGAGTTCGTAAAATCTAGCCTAGACACTAAATATGATTCTTATTTATAAGTATCGCACTTTTTATGCTGTACCTAAATCAGAAGGGGTTAAATCTTTCTTGCACCTTCTGAGAAAATCTTGACATTTTGCAGAGTTCTTTTCGACTGTTTTTGAGAGAATGGAATAGAAATTACGAACAGCACATTTTGTCTCGACTGGAAATTAGAGAAATTTCACAATCCAGTGGTTAATGCTGCTGATGGAAATCTTAAAATTGAATTATTGCTTGTCACTCAAACGATAAGCAACATAAATTTAACTATTTTCTTTCCCATATAAAATTTTCACAGCCGCCTTTGACAACGAAACCGATACTGAAATCGATACAACAGTTACTAGATTTGTGTGTTTGGTACGTTCTACTCGCTCTTGTAGAGCTGTTTGAAAGTGAAAAGTGTGCTTCGTGAATGTCAGTTGTTGAATAATGCGTTGGCCAATAATTTCCTGATTGATTTATAAGAGACACCTGGTAGTGAGTCTGTGATTTTTTCCTTTACAATCAAAGAAACCTATTACTGGTGAGACCCCTTTTCTCATACTCATACAACTAAGGTTTGTAGTTTTTTTTTTTTTATTTTTTTTTCCTCGATGCTGCGTGGGTTTAAGCTGTTTGTGTGTTTTCTTTTCTAATCTGCAATCGATTTAAATCGTATTTCGTTGTGTTCCTCTTAATGAACGAATAGCAAATTCCTAACGAAAACAATATATATACATAAGTACTAATCCAATTTGAAGAATCTTAAAGTAGAGTAGAGTAGGTAGCTACTTCTAGAAGAACTATGTATGCTTTGAACTTCTTTAAATAATGCAGTCGTATGTGACAGATACACATAAGTAGATTTTGTTTTCCAAATAAGCGTACGCCATTAAGAGTGTACCTTACGCTTTTGTAATCAAATGTGACTAGTGTATATGTACGCTGCATTATTCTTTGCTTATCCTTCTGTATGTTTCTTCTGTTTTCAGAATTTTTATTTACCTGGACGCGCAAATAAAAAAAATTAAATAATAATAAAAATGGCTTCGACAACCGGAGGACAAGACTCCAAAGTTCCCCGCATAATGGTCTTTAGGCCGACATGGGAGGAATTCAAAGATTTCCCAAAATACGTTGCCTACATGGAATCACAAGGTGCACATAAAGCCGGACTCGCTAAAGTAAATATTCTTTACAAAGACCCTCAAAACATGACAGGCACTAAGAAAGTATTTATCTTTATAGGTTGTACCACCCCCAGAATGGGTACCAAGAAAAAGTGGTTACGAGGATTTGGATGCCCTAAATATAACTATTCCTGCGCCAATTTGTCAAGTTGTCACTGGCAAACAGGGGCTCTATCAACAGATCAACATCCAAAAGAAACCACTCACAGTTAAGCAGTTTTCCGACTTGGCAAACACTGAACGTTATCAACCACCGAAGCACTTTGATTTCGAGGATCTTGAACGGAAGTACTGGAAAAATATCACCTACGTGGCTCCGATTTATGGTGCCGATGTGAGCGGCAGTATTACAGATCCCGATATGAATGTAAGTACACATGTGTGGGCGGTTTAAAACGGTGGATCTTATGAAAATAATTTTTTTGCTTTTTTAGAGTTGGAACATAAACCGTTTGGGCACCATCTTAGATTTTGTGAATGAAGACTATGGCATCCAAATCGATGGTGTTAACACAGCGTACCTATATTTTGGTATGTGGAAAACAACATTTGCCTGGCACACCGAAGACATGGACTTGTATTCCATCAATTACTTGCATTTTGGTGCGGCCAAGACATGGTATGTGGTTCCACCAGAGCATGGCAGGAAATTGGAAAAGGTTGCCAACAGTTACTTCCCTGCGAGCTATCAGAATTGTAATGCGTATTTGCGGCATAAAATGACACTGATAAGTCCGCAAATTCTCAAACAGCATGAAATTCCAGTCAATAAGGTACACAAAGCGTGGGCTTGTCACAAACAATAGTTGATTCATGAACGACTTCTTCTAGATTACTCAAGAAGCTGGCGAGATAATGATAACATTTCCCTTTGGTTATCATGCTGGTTTCAACCACGGCTTCAACTGCGCCGAATCAACAAATTTCGCAATGGAACGTTGGATTGAGTATGGCAAACGTGCTACACAGTGTACCTGCAGGTAAATAATAAATTCTTCCCGCCGAATACATCATCAATAAATGTGATTTATTTCGCACAGTAATGATATGGTTAAAATATCCATGGACACATTTGTCAAACGCTTCCAACCGGATCGCTACCAAGCGTGGTTGGAGGGCACCGATATCGGCCAACATCCGGAAGATCCACCAAATGCACTGACAGCGGCACCACCGCCAACACAGTTAGACGTTCTGTGCAATAAGAAGTAAGTCATTGTACATTGATTTGATTTGATTGTTACTCGTTACTAAATGCATTGTCTTTCTTTATTCTATCACACACGGCTACCCCATAGAAATGGGGATGTACCTGTACAATTATTCCAAAGAATGAAGAAACAATGTAATCCTACAAAGAAGAAATCATTCAAAGAGCGCAACCCCGATCTGGATCTCGATGAGATCCAACTGAATCCAAATATACCAGATGACGTGAAGGCTGTACTCAAAGAGAGTGTCCTTACACTGGACATTGAAGAGGAGGACGAGGTACCTCCTGTTGTAGATCAGCGTAATCAGATGAGCACCATGTGCCCTGCCATTTTGAAAACTAAGAAAGAACTGTTGGATTATATAGACGATGGTTCAGGTAAGTGATGTTTTTACTCGCTCGTTTGTTGTAGCTGTTCTTTTTGTGCTTCTCAGTGTTGAACGTGTGTGTGTGTGTGTATGAGTTCGACTATGTAGCTAGATGTGTGTTATTTTGAAAGACGTTATGCGTGAATCACAATGCTCCGTTCAAAGTAAACTCTGCTCAGCCAAATGTTGTTGGACAGAGTACTGTGATTCAGGCAAGCGGTCAGTAGGACTTTGTATTTCTTTGTAAAGTTTGTTGTACGACGGATCTTCGTTAGAAGGACTTTGCTATTCGATAATAATCCGACTGGGGGCAAACGTGAGTCCTCATTCAAAGTCGGCGCTGGTGTCGTTATCTAAAATCGTTTACTAACTGAAAAAGTTCTGTACTAACTCGAAATTGTGGCTGTCTATCGTGGCGTTTGTTTTGATAGAAATGATTGATGACTTGTCAAAAAGAAAATGTCGTTGGTGGTGGTAAAGAATTCATAAGCCGTGGTAAAGGTCGAGCTAAGCTAGGAGTGGTAAAACTTGACAAAAGAAGTCGTAGGGAGTCCACTCGTATGAAGCATATAGGTCGTAGAGTTTATCCATCCTTGGAGTAGCTCTAAATGCTCTTCACGCTGAAGCGGAAATCAGGACGATCGGTCTTTATGACAGAGAGCAGAGTGCGCGCATTCTTTATAATGAGCTCCATTGATTGAAAGAATGGATTTGGTGCTTGATTGTCACGGCGTTCTCAGATCATAGCAAACAGAGAACACAATGGTACGAGCAGAGGTTTTCAATTTTCGGAAGGAACAAAGAGAACAGTTTGAGAGTCGAGAGCTGTTAAACTCTGTTGTACTTGTAGGCTTTCAGACAGTTAGGCGAATGTCAGAAGAACTGTTTTACTGCCTTGTTTGTTCTGTTAGCAAACAACAAGAAAACACAGTTCATTTGTGTCGATGAAGATCTCGCCTGCAAACCGCTTTTCATCTTTGATATTCTATAGGTAGGTTAGGTTAGGTAGTCATTGGAAAAATAGACACGCTCATTGCTTGTCTGATCAACAATGTGACTGAAAGCCTTTTTGGAAGACGTCCAGATAACACGAGTTGGGGAGGTTGCAGAAGCTGCGGCGCCTATTAATAAAGGCTATAGAACCGTGTTAACAGGTGTGTGCTACTGAATATTCAACGGCCACGTGCATTGATCTAAATTCTTGTCATTGTCAACCATATTAGAAAGGTGTGACCTGCGTTTGTAGTATCATCTGCGCGTTTGAAATTCTGCAATATCAACAGGAACTAGACTGCAACTCGCAACTATTTAAAAGAGATATTCCTCAGCATGCTGCTTGGGATGAGACTTACTCAGTAGTAACCTTAACACCGCCAGCATGTTTATTGTTAACATGTCTTTGATCACAGGTCTATCTGTTCAGTGTTTAAAACTACGAAACACCCTATGCAAACCCATCTATGTACTCGATAATTTGCATATATGTAGATGACCCGTTTTTGGTGATAGAAAACTGAAAAAAAAAACTGAACTCTCTTTAAACCCACTCTAATCTCTTATATTTTATACCAAAAGCCATGCGGCGTTGCTGTCGTTGAAAGCCAACGCCATTCGTTGGCTGCATCCCAAACTAGCCAATTTAAATCCATCTAACCATACATTAACACCGATTACCACTATGAAACAAAGCCCAAGATACAAACAGTGTCTATTGTTCGTTTTTTTTTATTATTCTGTTTGCCATAAGCAAAAACCTTTCTAGAGAGCTTATGTTTCGAGTAAACTTCTATAACATTTCTCTGTTCTTCGTTCTAGAATTTGACGATGATGAGGAAGCATTCAAAAAGCGTAAACAAAAACGAAAATCTGACGCTGAATACGACGACGATTGGTATGAAAGTAAGCGCCGATCTAGTTCCCGCGGCAAGGGACGTAGTCCTAAGGGCAAAGAATCACCAGCGGAGGGCACAGTGAAAATAAAAAAAGAACGTCTCTCTACGGAGAAGATAGAAAAGACGCCTAAGAAAACGCCACGAAAGACACCAACAAGAAAGAAGAAGGAGAACAATGGTACGTGAAGTATGCTAAGTGCAACTTCTGCAAGAACAATCATTCTATCAGTATCTCCTTCTCTAGATTCGTCAAGCTCCGTACCATCATCTCCATCTACGACACCAAAACCAGCCGATAGCGAAGTCCTTCGTAAACTCAACGAACATTTGATGAAAAATCTAAGTCCTACTCTTCAGTTCATAGACCATCCCATTAAATTCGAAGGGAAAATTCCAATATTAAAAAGATCTCCTTCATCAGAGCGTCTGAACCAATTGAGTGAATATCAGTTTCACCAGCAACAACAGCACTCAGCATTATCATCGCCGCCATCCACTTTGTGTCTAAATTTCAATACAACATCTCCGAACAGTTCAGCTGGCAACGCATCTGCAGCAGCTGTTTTCAACAAATCTAGTCATCACAATGGATCACTGAATACTACCATTGTGTACAAAGCCATCGGAGGTGGAACAACAACATTGTCACCGATTCCAGTCGCAATGCATAATACTACGGCAAATAAAATGTGCACAACCACGGATGGTGCTGCACTGCACATCAAGAGTGAAATAATTGACAGTGATGGCAGTGGTGATGCCAGTTCGGAGTTGATAAATTCGAACGCTAGTCAGAATGATGGTACAGGAGCAGCAACACAAGGTAAGCAGTAATTTCATTTAAAAAAAAAATAAAAAAAAAATAAAAACAAAATATTGTTCTTGTCAATTTGATTTTCTTTCGAATTTGATTTGTTTGATTTCATTTATCATCTCTTTCTATCTGATTTTTCTATGGTTTATTTCAAGTTTATTTTGTTTTGCATTCATTTCTTTTACCGTTGTCGCAAAAATTTTGCACAAATTCGTCCGTTTATCTGAGATTTTTTTTGTTTTCTTTTACGCTGCAACAAGAGTTAGTTTTTTGTTTTAATCTCATTCATCTTAATTAATTATTTAAAATTCTATATGAAAAAAAAGAAGAAAAAAAAACGGTAACAAGGTGGTAAAGAGGATAACTAGCTTCCTTTTGGTTTACTAATAACTTTTCATTGGCTAACGGATCGTGTTGTTTCTTTTGCAAAGACATTTATTCCTTGGGGATTTGCTTGGATTATTTTTGTTTGGTATTTGATAATGTTTTTGTTTTTGTCATAACTTTTTTACCCATTAAACATTTAACAATTGTTTCAGTTTTATTGTTCTATTTGTTTTTGTATACACAACAAATGTGTGAAGCACCGTTGCGTGAGATTATCACAGAAAAAGAAGATTACGTAAGTCATATGCGTTAATTGATAAGTTTAATTCAACCGCAAATTATTTTAAGATCGAGAGTTTTTAGTTTCTAGTTTAGTTTAGGTCGCTGTAGTGGAATTTCGGATGCTTGTGTCTTGTTTATAGTTTTTTCTGCTGATTAAGATCACAGATGGGACTGCATGATGAAATTTGTTCATTTGACATACGGAAGTGATTCTGATTAGAAAATGTCATTTCCAAACATGAGTGTTGTTGCTTTCGGTGTGAGTTGTTTTAATATTTACTTCAGCTGCAATTACAATGTGTGGCAAAAGAACAAACTTTTTGTCTCAAAGACTAGTCGTTCAA
Source organism: Cheilosia vernalis (assembly GCA_949126925.1). Classification (NCBI taxonomy): domain Eukaryota; kingdom Metazoa; phylum Arthropoda; class Insecta; order Diptera; family Syrphidae; genus Cheilosia; species Cheilosia vernalis. The sequence continues at coordinate 16,191,734 of OX421362.1, forward strand.
CTGGGTTTCTCCCAGTGTCCAGCAGAATCAAATACGTTTGTTGTTCAGAGTGAGCTCAAAAAAAATTGCCTTTCAAATTTTCTTCGGTCTTGCGCTTTCAATACGTTATTCTATGGGAGGCGGATGTGTGCATCAGAGTGATGCTTTTACTTACGCCACCTATTCGGATTTGGTTCAGGATAAGGCTCACATTACGAAAGACTTTTTATATAACTAATCTAGGTAAAAAAAATAACCCTGACCTTTTTTTTATGGCATCGCCTACGGCATCCTTTTTGTGTTTTCATGCTAGGATCTTGTATTAGAAGCATTTTTTTTTTTTGATTTCAATCACTTTTTGCTGCTACCTAGAAACAAATGGAAATCAAGGTAACCACTGTCACAATCATTGACGTATTTTTTATGGTCTGCCAGTAACCAGACTTACACATGTTAAAAAAAAACGAAGAGACTCCACTGTTTTACAGTAAAGTTTAATAGGCCTATTATCGTTAGCGAGTCGAACAATTCGCGTAAGTCGAGTTGCTTGTCGAAAGACTCGCCTTGTACGATTATGGTAAACGAATTAATTCATTCGCCTAGAAATCAAGGGCTACCAAAATAATAAAAACGAAAATGACGTCAATTCAAACATTTGTGTCAACACAAAAAAAAAATTCAAAATAAAAAAATTGAAGAAAACAATACAGAGGTGCAAAAAAATGGATAAACACAGAAATGACCGAAAATAAAAACAATCCATGAGCTCCTTTCCTTATTTTTCGTTAAAACTGGATTTCATGGGGTGGTTGGCTTAGGCCCATTTTAGGCCCATTTTATTATGAATAAAATGGGCCTTAGTGGACGAAACACACATTGGAATGGCTATATTTGTTCCATGAGCTCAAATAGCTTCTGGATTTGGCTGCAATTGTTTTTTTGGAAACTATCAGAGGCGATTTTCATTAAATATATACATTCTAAATGAATTGAATGGGTTTTATACATTTTTCTTGAGTTTCCATTAATTTTTCTGGATTATAAATTCCATTCGCCTGTGGTTTCACCAAATAATTTTGTTCGCTAAAATTTGTCGCTTAAGGCGAATGAAATTTCACAAATTCGCCAACCGCAATAAGGCGACTTTACGTTCGCCAGCAGTTTGACAGTTCAGGCGAATGAATTTTGTTTCAATTCGCTAACCATAATACAAATAAGTCACATTCGCAGGATTTTTTGTTCGACTCGCCAACGATAATAGGCCTATAAATTTCCAAAGACAGATGAGCAAAAGCGCCATCTTCTTGAAAGATATTGGAATCAAGTTTAAGCGCTTGATATTGACAACTATTATGGTTATATTATAAATCATTTATAATTAAAACCTTCCATCGATTAAGTGAATGTCTTTCCACTACATTTACGTGTTATGGAAGCGAATCTTTTCCACATAATGTCCCTATTTCGTTTACGTTTCTATGCAAATGTAAAATTGTTTCGTGTGTTTCTTCACGTCCGGCTCTCTTACAAAGACGAAAACTCCATTTGGCAGCTTTCTGCTATAGTGATCTGAACGGAATGTTTCCTATTCAACAATCTTAATTACATTGCTGACAAGGGAAACATTTCCATCGGAACTTATTTGCGATAGCCCTAAATCTCTTTCGCTTCATCAGAAGCTCCACTTGGTTCAACGAGTAGGAAGAATTGAATTTTAGATTCATGTGGTATCACAAGGGACCTTATAATGGGCTAAGTGTGTCGTCTAGCCGACAGATACTTCAACCTAACCTAACCTTCTTCACTTATGTACTATAAAACATTAGCGCCCCTACTGTTTTGGAACATTTTTCTGTCACTAACATTTTAACTATGTCTACGGTTTCAATAACCTCTCATCATTTGGCAAAGATGTCCACCCCAATTAACGTTGTTGTTTGACGTATGCGACTCTGCAAAAAAAACATATTTTATTTGTATTTATATCAAGGATTTTGTTTTTTTGCCTGGTCTGGTTGGTTGGTTTAGGTGGCTGTATTTCCCGACGAGGGAAAAACACAAGTAGCGCATTGAGCGCCGTTTTGAAACCACAACTAACGGAACCTGATATGAAAAGGAGGTGAAGGAAGTTAAAAGAGCTCAAAACCAGCCTGTCTACAATAGTCAAGAGTTTGTCGTTAAAAAAAGCTACAAACGCCGATTGAAAACGGAAATGATGTAAACGGGCATAGAGGTGGCTGTACAGTGCCAACTATTGTTGCAATATTCACAGACGAAGAAACAAATTACCGTGTTGCATGCACTCAACCTTCACATATGCCTACATTTGTTTTGTGTACAAAAACTCGACCAACTACCAAACTAATTATCCTAATTTGAATTCCCCGTGCTTTGTTTATATTTATAGTTTCTTCATGTGTGACACACCTCACCCACTACCCCACCCTTAATTGCTTCATTTTGCTAATTTTTGTTGTTATCGAGTTGTTCATTTTTTTTGCGGCCGTATCGATATCAAAATATATTCCATAAATTATCTTTGTGTAATTCTCTTCGTAGTCCATCGAAGACATCAAAAAACCTTCCGCTACCAATACTACAATGCCCATTATTCAAGACACAATGCATATAAGTCAAGATATCAAAACTACTACCATTATTATCCCCCAAGAAATGATACCAATGCTCGTCGCTATTAACAGTTGATTTAAAAAAAAAAAAAAAAAACACAGTTACTTACATTATAGTTTTATTGGATAAGATTTAAGATTAAAAAGAAAATTACAAGCTAGCTTCTTGTTTTTTTTTTCCCATTATTATTTCCATTGTTTATATATCATTTTCTGCGTTACTATTATTTTTTATTTTTTACTTTTACTTTTGTTTTCATAAATTTTCGAAGAACAATATCGTTTTGAGTTTATTTCTCTACTATTTTTATTATTTTACTTGCAATTAAAAATCGATTTGAACTTATTTCTATATGAACAAAAACAACAAAATAAAAAGCATATTATCTGTGAAGTAGTTTTTAATTTTATTTTTCTAATTCCTAACGCCTCTCTCTCTATATATATATGTGTGTGTATATATGAATCTGTCTAAACGAAACCCAAACAAAAAATATTTAAATAACAAATAAATAAAGAGGTTTACATGGTCACCACTGATAATAACACAACGTTCATCATAAATCAACAACCGCAGGACATTGCACTGTCGAATATGACGTGTGATGACACCTCGCAGTATACTAGCGAAACTTCGCCTCCTAATAGTACTAACACACAGAACGCAACCCAACCCGACCTCAATAGTATCCCAGATAATTACTCAGCAAAAGTTTTCTACAACCTCAAGCATAAACGCAAACGAAAGCTGCGCAACGAGCCCAACGAGCAGTCCGAGTACTTGGAAAAAATGTCTGTGCGCGGTCTGGATATCCAACGGTATGAGCATGTGGTTGACGGAGTCGCTTATTGCGGAGTCTGTGCCAAGAAGGAGATTTTCAAAACCTTCAAGAATAAATACAGTTTCCAAAGACACGCCTACCTCTTCCACGAGGGCGACAATCGAAAAATATTCGCCTGTCCGGTGTGCAGCAAAGAGTTCTCGCGCCCGGACAAGATGAAAATGCATAAAAAGGAGAAGCACAGCGAAGTCGTTGACTTGGAGGAGCAATTGAAGGCCGCCGCTGCTGATGACGATAAACCTGTAGTTACCAAGACACCCGTCCGAAGAAAGCGATTGAGCAAGGCTCAAAAAATACAACAACAGCTACAGTTACAGGAGCAAGAGCAAGAACAGCAACAGCAGCAGCAGTCACAAAGTGACAATAACCAAACAACAACCATAACAACAATCATCGATGCAAATCCTGAGAATAATAACAGCAGTCAGGGCTTGAGCAATTTGAGCACCTCTCATCAGCTGCAAACAATCGATTTGAGCAACATGATTCTACCTAGTCAACTGCAAATAAGTACCGCAGAGCTCCTGCAACACCATCAGCACCAGCAACAGCAACAGCAGCAGCAACAGCTGCAAAATGCAACGATACTGTATAACCAAATCGATTTGAATAACGCGCTGCTGCAGAATCAGTTGCATGCGAACAATATTATAATACAAACTCCGATGTCGACTAACAACGGCAGCCTGCTCCCAGTGCAAACGATTCAAACTCACAGCAACCTCGATGGCAGCATGTTCCATCATCAGTCACAGCTAAACCAGTCCTCGTCGCAGCCACACATCCAAATCAAGAATTCTCAACATGTGATGACATCGATACCATTGAACACCACCTCGACAACAACGCTTTCGTCTGCGACATCTAATTCAAGTCATCACCTCCTGCAGCGACAACACCAGCTCCATCACCACAGCAACAATAACAGCAGCGACAACAATCATCTCCACCACCAACAGCAACTCGACAGTCAGCAGCAACAACAACAGCAACAGCATCACCATCAGCAGCAGCAACACCATCAAATGGACATGACTTCGCTGACGAAACTCGAAAATGTGTCGTACTTGCCGGCCACGAATGAGAACAACCATGTCATTGGCACCGTGCAGAGCTACCAGATTATCACCCCAGACGGCTTGCATGCCTATCAGCCAAAACTAATAAATGCGAATGAAATCGAACTGTGTCCTTTCACCACAGCATCGGGTGGCGGCGGCTACACATTCGCCACAACTTCGAACAGCCAAAGCAATAACAATACCGGCGGTCACTCGGACCAGCCTCAGTTTATGGACATCAAAAACGAGCTGCTGATCAAGGGCGATCAGTTCATGGACACAACCGGACTCTATCACTTGCCATTTTCACCCAATTCGATGATAAACGCTGTCAGCGATGTGAATGGCTCCTCAATGCTGGAAACCAAAGAGATTAGGTAACAAAAACTGATTTTACAAATAGCTGTTTGTAATTTTTGCTGTATATGTATATGTATCTCGATTAGTTAGCATAGCAATTGTGTGGTAGAAATCTGAAAGTTTTCGTGTATAAGTAGCCCAGAGGTTAGGACAGTTTTAGTTTTTTTTTTTTTTTTTTTTTTCTTAATTTTTAGTTGGTGTGTTTTTGACAAGCTCTATATTGTTTTTCACTGAATTTGAATATTATTTGATGCACAATTAGCATACGCATGATTATTAGTTTAAGGAATAAATGTCGCGTCAAGGAAAAATGCAATACTCATTTTACGCAAACCGCAGTCGTCCTATGAAAGTTGCATGTTTGCTTCGTCCGATGGTTTTTATTTTTGGACAACAGTTTGTTGGAATCCACGAAGCAACTCCTTACCGTACATCCTTAATCCTTATGATACATTACGAGCTGGGCTGGAATTTTTCATTCGTAGTGTGACCATCTTAAAATGTTGGTGCCGAATAATAACTCCATTTCCACCTTTTATTTGTTACACTATTACAAAAAAAAGGATGCGATTTATGCCTTAACAGCGTACTACCTCTGTGGATAGATAGACCTCTTTGCTTTTGGTGCATAACAATGTAAACACGAGCAATTGCTTTGCGTACAACACGGATCTTAGACAGCTTTGATGGAGCTCCACCAGTCACCTTGGCAACACGCAGACCGAGGAGTTCATTTTTCAGCTCTTCGAGCTGTTTGGTGAGCTCACCCTGAAGACAAATGAGAGCAGGCTCAGTGATGAGGAGCTTACCTACTCATGAGATGGTACCTCTTTCCGAGCACAGGTGCTGCTAGTATAAACTTAAAAAAAAAAAACTGCCTAGAAAGTTTCTTTCCATCAGCGACAAACCCGCATCTATTTCTGACTTGGTTGGTTGCGCTTGTGGCAAGTAGTTGCAACCCATTTTACATACATACGACTCATCTATGAAACAACTAAATTTTGCGACAACCCATCCATGGAAATTTCATCTAACGTCAACTAAAGTTGGGCCCGTGTCATTCAGGGCGGTATCCGAAGTTCAATTGTTTATTGATGAGTTGTAAGGGTTGCCCGGCAATAAATTAGCTCCGAGGTTGCCGACTCAAATTGTGAAAAAACGTCCCTTACGGAGATTCACTTTGATTTCGAAATTCTTCTGAAAGACATTTGTCTTAAGTCCAAAAACCTATCATAGGTTGTCTTGATGAGAGATCTTTAGCGATTTTCCAACACAAATGCCATCCTAAGAACAAAAAAGGACTCACTTTTCGCTGTCTGTCTACAAAAGACATCCTTTATTACTGATCTTCGTCATTTGGTACCCCAGATTCAAAGTTTGGGAACAATATTATGAACTGTTCGTATTAAAAACTTTCGGAGATCATTTATGGTTTTTTTGACAAGAACTTTGTTGCCATATTTTGTGTCCTTTTGTGATACCTACTGGATCTCCTCATTGTTAACATTCCTTTTTCCCTTTTCTTCGAATTCAGTGAGAAACATATCGAACTCAAGAATATGTTTTCTTTTTATATAAATTATATAGATTTACGTCCATTAGTTATGTAGAATTTTATAGCTAAGATAATTTTTATTTTTATTATAGTATTTTACGATATGAATTAAATATTTCATATAAATATTTTTTTTTTTTATAATTGAATGTAATGCTCTATTCTATTCCTGTATGTTGCATTGTTGACATTAACGCGCGTTTGACATTCCTAAATAAAAATGTACAAAATTCTTTGTTGAAAATTTCACATTGGAAATTTAACGCGCATTAATTTGTCTAAATAAATCGTATACATTAAGTTCACAGTTGCATGTTCAGTAAAAACTTGTCTTGAATATATAAAGACAATTTGAAATTTAAAACCAAAAGCAAAGAATTGTCCGTAGTTGTATTACGATCAGAAAAGTTTTTATTGAAACAGTTTGAATGTTGTTTGTTTGTTTTTACACTTGAAACAATTTATGTTGCATGCTTTTGACCAGCCCTTTTAATAATCGTATTTAATTCAAACACACATTTTTGTATTGCACGATCCAAAGACATGAACACGACATAATTACATAAAATTTGACCGAAATTCATAGCTAGTTGACGAGGGGGAAGTAATCAGGTGTATTCAAGGTACTTTTTTGTGCGTATTCATGGTGAATCACAGTGTATCACAGTGTATTCAAACGAATTCACATGCAATCACAAGTAGCAAATCTGTATTCAAGGACCACTCAAAAATATTGATTACTTCCCCCTCGCTAGTTGATGTTTAACGAACAAATTTGCCTCAAGTAACATGGAAATGAAAGAGAACACCTTCAGCAAACGGACATTATTTTTTTTTGTGCAGTGTGTTAGTGGTTAGTGTGTTGGACTACTAACCGGGTGGTCCCAGGTTCGAATCCCGCAAAAACCCAAATTGCAACTCAGGATTTTTTCACTGCGCCACCTCACGCGAACGTCTGACAAACATCCGAGAGTATAACTGTCTTGAAAGAGATTCTCAATTAGCCGTTTGGAATCGGCATAAAATTGTAGATCCCTTCCATTCGTTCCAAAAACGGTTGTAAGAAGCTTAGGCCTAGGGTCCCTTCGGACCTATTGCGCCAACTATATAGATCCACTAGGCCCGCTAATTTGCAGGACCTACAAATGAAAGAAACTGATACGCATCTAACGACTCGTTATTGAACATTTGATTCCGATGAACGCATTTTTGGTTGGATCAATATGTAAATTTAAGCCGTCAGTTTTTTGAACGATTTTTTTTCTTTTTTAATTTTGAGCCTAGTTTATCACCCCTATCGAGGTATCCGTTCGGAAAAAATTCCGATACGAAAATCAAATCAAAGAAGCATATAAACGCGTTCATTTCGCATTCAAATATTCCGCAGCAATTAGTTGTCGGAGAGCTTCGGAAAAAATGTGCCATGTAGCTGTCAAAAGTAAGTGGTATAACGCGGTTCCACGCAATGCGACAGGGTGCGCTACATGTCATCGGAGAAGTTTTCCGAAAGTCATATCAGATTCAGAACGGATACCTCGAATGGAATTTCTCCGATTTCTTACAGATCGGAGAAAATTCCGTTCCGAACGGATACCTCGATAGCGCAGTATAAGGTGGAAGTCCACCGAAGGCACACATATCCAGAGGATTAGTATTGGTGAGAGCAGCAAAGGTGTCAAGAAGTTATCTGATAAGGAAGCTTTGCGTGAAGTTGTTAGTGGTAAGTGCGAACTAAATTTTTGTTCTCTCATTTGTGGATCGTCGAGACTTATCAAAAAATGTACCTAAATATTGGGCGCCTACAGTTAGGCCCATTTTATTCACTCGAAGTTGAACACAACTCGGGGAGTTTTCCATATAAAAACTTAATGGTTGATGCGCGCAGGGGAACTACGAAACTTATTCTTAAAGCGATCTAAGATCGAGCGCTGATAATTATTGCAATTGCAACTTTCGAGCTATACCACTCCAACAAGACTCTCGGACCCCTTGACCGTCTGCGACGCCTATGCTCTTTAGGGCGCCTCTTTTTAAAAAACACGAATATGTTACACTTCGTTCAAACTCTACTTCTGTTATTATTAAAAAAACCCACACAACTTGACCAATAATAACATCGTGTCATTTGGCACGCTAACGATTGTGGTAAGAAGGACGATGGGAACTATCATCGAGAATAAAAGTCGCCGAATAACCAATAACCAAATCAACATTATAAAATGCAACGCTAGCACATGTAAACTGGTTTTACTGCAACATACTCCGCTTAAGTACACCGAGCCCATCTTAAATGTTTAAGTATTGTTTTGTAATTATAAAAACTTTGTTTTGATGCTCGATTGGACATTGTATCATTTTGTTTGCACTTTTGTATTCTTTTGGTTTCTAAAGTAATTTGATTTATTATTTATTTGATTTTGTAAAACAAAATAAAACACAAATTTGTAGACTTCTTGTGAAGTGAAATATAATTTCTAAATTGAAAGAAACTTTTGTAAAACTGATTGAAACTATTTCGGACTTAACCATTTCATTTATTATATATTATTATTTTTTTAAACAAAAAAAAAATATTCTTTAAACACAAAAAACAACAAAAACTTTTTGCAGCTACGATATATCGGAGGCGGTGTTATTAGCTCTCTGAGACTCACAAATATAACAATTACAATTGGAATTATAACTCGAAAAATGACTGAAAACAATCACACTTTCAAACATGTAAATAATTGATAATTGGTCACCAGGGGGACAAGTGAACTTGTCTTTCTAAAACAGATATTTTTATTGCATATGTTAAGCCCCAACCCAAAAACTATATATACAAACTCTGAGGTATGTGGATTTTAATTTTTCCTTACACACAACACATTTTTTTTAATTGTCACTGCATGCTTGGTTATTTGTTCTTTTTTTTTTCACTAACAATATTATGTTGCATTATGATGGTAGCTTGTATGTGTCATTATCTAAACAATTTTACTAATCCAACCGTTTAACTCATATCTAAATTAATTTCAAAGATTTTCAGAAAAAATATTGATAAAAATAAATATTTTTTGTTTTATATTGAAGAGAGGAAAACTTTTGAAAATATTAGTGTGCACAGTTTTTGCGATACACCTTTTATCGGTTTATTGGTTTTATTTTATTATAATTATGTGAGCGTAACTTTATGTAAAAAAAAAAATAAAACAATTAAGTATGCTGAAGCAAATAGGTTCTTTTATGGGTTTTACACGGAGAGTGAGAAATCATCAGAAATCAGTGAGAATGTAACAGAATGCTTTTAGCGACGTGAAACAAAGACCGTAGGGCATGGATCACTCTGTAAGTACATTATGCCGAATTCACAATGTCGCGTTGAACGCTTTATCAAAATTTTACGATTTTAAGTGCCAAAGCGCGCGAGCAACAATTTTGTAAAACGAAATGCTGCTTTGAAGCGAATGCGCGTTGAGAGAGTAGAGTATTCGCCGAAATGGGAAAAAAAAATCATATATAACAGCATAACAAGCAAAGAACAACCTTAAAGTGGATACACGACCAATGATTAATATTTTTTATCAAAGAAAAACATAAAATTCCAGTAATTGCTCAAGAAAAAAATAGAATACGTCATTTACACACACTAAATTTATTAATCGGCATTGAAAAAATAGAAAAGTGTTCTTTAAAATAAAAATTTGTGGATCTGTGCCACTCCATCTAATCAAACGCGCGTGATAGTAGAAAGTAGCTCTACTCAGGCGTCGCATTGAACTTTACGATATTTACGATCTAAAGTCGACTCAACGCCTGAAGCTGTATTTTGTGTAGCAGCATATGAACGCTTTGTTTCTACATAATCTGTCAACGCGACATTGTGAATTCGGCATAAATTTGAGAATCACAAGTCTGTAATTTTCGTCCGGAAATTGGAAATTTCCATTTAGCTTTCTGTGTAGTCCGATGAAAGGTCGCAGTACAATAACCCCTCTCAAATAATAATAATAGTAGTCCGATGAAGGACGAGTGCTGTAATTTCCGAATTCCGTGCCATTTACAAAAAAAAAAATCCGACAAACACTGATAGTAATGTCGTTTTCTATTGGGACAGAAAAAGCTTCAGAGCTGTTTTTCTGCTCTCGAAATCAGCTGGCTGTCAGATCTCATTTTCCATTGGCCGTAAAAAAAGCGACCCTGGGTTTCGGAGCAATTTTGCGAATATCAATTTCTGAGCGAGATTCACACCTACGAGGGGAGTTCAATATATTAGCGGTATCGACATGAAGGAAAACACGAATTAAATTAAAAATATTTAAATTTTTCAATATAATCTCCTCTTACATTAATGAATTTATTACATCTTGAGATTAACTTTTCTATACCCTCAAAAAAATAGTTTTCATCTTTCTCTCCAAAATGTTCATTTATTGCAGTTTTGGGCTCCTCATCATCGGTAAATCGCTTACCACTAAGGTTCTTTTTAAATCTGGGAACAAAAATTAATCACTAGGGGCAAGGTCCGGACCATAGGCTGGATGTTGAATTTTTTAGAAACCACAATCCCGTACAACAGCCTTAGAAATCCATGCCGTGTGCACCGGAGCATTGTGAGCGATGTGAGCATTCGAGGCACCCATCTTGCACTGACTTTGGAAAGATTTAGACAGTCATGAAGAATGGTGTGTATGGTAACAATAGAAAGGTTAATCTTCATAGGTATCGTTTTAACCTTTACTCGGACATCCTCAAATACAAGTTTCTCGACTTGTGTAATGTTTTCTCCGGTGCAGCCAGTTAGTGGGCAGCCTGAGCGAGGGTCGTCTTCAATGCTCTCCCTGCCACTTTGAAATAAACCTGACCACTTTTGAACAGTTGATAATTCGTGAAATTTTTTTTTACTTTTTCCTTGTTTAGTAAGAAATTTTATCACAGCGTAGCTCTCAATTTTAGTGATCATCGCGACACCAGCCATTTCACCTTCGTTCAACGCAAAATACAAAGCAAACTTATAATCACAGCCAAATGAAATTTTACAGTAAAACACTTGAATAACGGGGCTACTAAAATCCCGAAATAATTTTTTCACATCTTTGGAGTATCCCCCCCATACCGCGAATATATTGAACTCCACTCATACTTACACTAACCTAAAAACATTTGTCATTCGTCAAACTTTAAAGTGTGTTATTTTAAGTTTTTAGAGGAAAATAGAGAAAAAATAACATTTATGGAGGCTGCAACGGATATTTGCATAATCACCCCTATCGTGGAATACGCCGAGGGGAACGTTTCACTCAAATTCAACACTGCATCGTAGAATACATTCGAAGTGAAAGGTTCACCAGTCGGTAAAGTGAATGCGTTAAATACCATCGTAGAAAACGATCGAAGTGAAACTTCCCATACAAACTTTGACATTTCAATTACGTATCGTTTGTTGTGCGGTTTCGTTGTGATTTTCTAACTTCAAAACATCAAAAGCATATGAAAATGTTGAAAGCACTTGGAAAATCTTAGAGATAAATAAACTTTAACAATTCGAATAACAATTGTGCTTGAAGAAACTCGCGTCGAATCCTTTGCAGTTCTTATACATGCACTAATTTTCCTGTCGTTGAATGCTCTTTCCACATTGTTTATTATACTCAAACTCAAGCCTGTAAAATACAATTTAAACTGTTTTGGTCTATCTCTGCTGCCATTTAATGCAAAGCAGCTGGTTTTCTAACCAACTTTGAATGAAAATACCTGTCGATAAGGAAGCCTCTCCCGTCGGATTTCACGATGTATACGAAAAGTGTAAGTGAATCTCAAATACGTCGTATTCCACGATAGGGGTGAATATGTTAAATATATTTTTATAAACAAAAATTACAATTTAAGAACAATAAAACACGCACCACCACAAATGCAAAGAAAGAAAAATCTCGTTTCAAGTTCTATTGGGCACGAAAAATCGGAAATCTGAGAGAAAAATCTAAAAGTCTAAATGGAACACGACATGAAATATAAATTGACACTCTTTATTATCACCTACGCCCACCTTAAAGGGGCAATATGTTGCTTTTAGCTGTCCAGACTAAGCGCTGTGCTATCCGCGATGGATTGGTATTATAAACACTGATTCGATCTTAGCATTTGAAACCCGGTTGGCGAATATCCTCTTGGTTGGAAGTTGTACATTCCCACAGGCGACTTGTTTAGCTTTTTTTGACACATTCGCTTCTTGGTGCTACACCAACTTTGACAACTTTTTACTTTTATATTTGTAAGCAGTTATCTTATATTTTCAGAAAGAAAGAAAATATACGATTTATGACATTTGATGTAACAAGAGAAAGCATATATGACGTTGTCTTGGGGTTTCAATATTATTCTGCATTTCTGAACCATTTTCGAATGGCTTTGCCCAATCTTTGCCCCTTATAGCAATCGGACACAATATTGACAAAAATGCAGAAGCAGAATTTTGATAAACGGCTACCATTTCTTCATGGATAGTTTTTTTTTAGATTCTCCTTGTTTAGTGAGGAATTTAATTACCGCGCAATGCTCGATTTTCTTCAACATTGTCGCGTCATTCATTTTCGTCGTCTTTGACTGAAGGTCGCAGACAAACTAATGAAGTTATCCACATGAAATTTTATATGAATAACCTCAGATATATTTTAATTACCCATAATAATATCAAATCACCCCGATACCGAGAATATATTGAACGCCCCTCGTACTTAACTTACTTAAAATATCAGGGCAGTGAATCTCCCCAATATAAAGGGTGTTTTGAGCAGTTAAGTGCTGCCAACAAAAGACAGCGTGGCAACTGGCTGTTTAGGATAATTTCAAATGGAGCGTGAGTTAATTTCGTGCAGAGTAAATCGGCCCTAGACGAATATTTCGCTCAGTGAGAGTTTGACGCTCAATTTATTTCAATTTAACACTTTTTTTTGACACAAATTTCTGGCCTTGGGTCCACTTTTATCAACTGCAACTTCCAGGAGCATACAAACAAAACGAGTTCCATGTTTCGTGTCACCTCCAGCGGTTTTTCTTTGCAATCCTCTTTATGACAAGCATAATTTAAACTTTAATCGTAATTTGTTTAGTTTAGAACTAATGAAAATGACAAACCCAAACGACATCTCCGTGTAAAACCTAAAAGCTTTTTAAGAAAGTACCTACCATATCTAACATAACGAATATCAACTTACTACTGTTGTTATTTTGTACTTAAAATTTCTGTTTTCTCTCCCACCAGATCTCCCGTTAGATCTAAAAAACGTCGCTCAGCGATCAAACATTAGCTTAGTACACAGCCAATTACACGAGCATTTTGTGAGCAGATTTACAGAATTTCTAAAAACTTACCAAGGTGAAGTGGCACTATCTGAACGATCTCAAAATTTGCCTACAGATAGCATTTGTGCAGACAGCCCAGCAGCCAACCATAGCAACAATCAACAACCATCAACGACGCAAACCTTACGACAATTTCGTATTCCAAAAATACCAAAAGAATACCGTCAACCTCGAACTGTACCATGTTCGGTGTCAATCGAAAGGATTCCATCGCCAATTGTATCAGCTATACAACACAAGTCAGAGGAGAAAACATTTTTAAAGCCCATGAATGTTGATACGAACTTGCCGAAAACACAAATGGAATCGTTTACCGAATCCGATTTTCATCCAATGGATACTGACAGCAGTCGAGAAATGCCCGTAGATTTAAGTCAGTATTCCCTACATTCACAACAACTACTGTCCTCGTTTACAAAAGCAGTAGCGAGTCCAGAAAATACCTTATCAGCGCCATTACTGCTTAATACTGATCAACTACCTCATAATATTCCAGAGTCAACGCATGAAATGAACAACCACAACAGTGGCAGTGGAGGCGACTCGACTACCAGTGGCAGTAATCATCCTGAAAACGGTAACGCCAGCAATAGTGGCAGTGCAATGGGTAACAATAATTGTATGTCTCAACTTTCTGTTTGATTATTATTTATTGCTTTACATAATATATATATTTGTTTTAATTTAATTTTGGTAAGTTTTAAGAAAACCGTCAGAACGACGTACGTCAAAGGGAATACTTAAAATTAAATAGCGACCACAGCAAACAATAGACGCAGGGGCACAAAGAATATACCTTACGTCACAGGAAACAAATTTACATGATGTTTTATGTTACATGTTAGAAAGTACTAGTGCGAATAATGTTAGCGCTTATTGTTATATTTAACCATACAAAGTGAACTTTTCAAAAGCACATCCAATGGTAAACGGCGTCATCACGATCATGGCAATGAAAGTCATCTCCAAGTGAAAAAGGTGGATTGCAAGTAAGTGACAAGAGACGAAAAGACGAAACAGAAAATCCTTTGGACTTAACTTTTATCCCCGTGATCGTGTAGCCCTAGTTTAAGGAATTGGAATGCTTTTTGTTCTAAATGTTTTTTTTTAACTGACAGTTCAAGTACCAGATTTTCACTTCCAGAATTCAGTACAAATCACTAATGCGTGTGTGAAGTATATTACTGAATTATGGGAATGAAAATCACCACAAATTCATTTATGTATGCAAAGGTTTTGTATGTTAACTATTTTGCACACTCATTCATGTAGTTTTACGTAGGCATATACAGACTATACGACCTGTTAGTACAAGTAATTTTGTGTTGTCATATTAATAAGAAATAATGTTTTAAGATTTTAATTGATTTTATTATGTGCGTAAGGTTTTTATTGACATATTCGACCAGACCCTTTTTTTAATAAAGGTTATTCAAAAAGAACTTTCTAATTTATTCAGATACCTGGAATGGAATAGTTACATGTTTGAAATAGGTACTGTAGAAATTTGAAACAAGTAAATGAAATCGAAAATTTGATGGAAGCTTTGCTTTCAATAAATATTAAGAAAGGATTTGCTTTTCAGATCTGCTCCAAGAATTTACGAACATTCCGCGGTACCTACTAATAATCATTTCTGTTGTTCAGACTAATTTCGAACTCACAATGGTGAAGTTTTCCATACAAAATTGCATATTGTGACCTAGAAAATATTTTGGGTGAAAGTTAAATATGATTATTAGTACGGCCCATTGAGATCAGCTACGGCGGTATGAAGTTTGAAAGTATGAAAGAAAACTTGTTCTGCTCCTTCATTAAAATGGGTCACAATGGCCATAAGTTAAAAGTGGCTATAATACGGGTGATTATTATTATGAAAATATGTGGGAAATCAGAATGTGACGTTTTTGTTTCTTGTATATATTGTGTACATATATTTCGTGTCCAGGCTAGATTTTAGGAACTTACAATGGCGAAGTTTCCCATTGTGACCTACAAAATAATAAGTTTGAAGATTAAAAATAATTATTAGTAGGGGCTCATTGTGCTTGTGATTTATATGCGCAAAGTAAGAGAAAACGCGAAGCCAGCCACTTATGGCGGTATCATTAACACTGAACAACAGTTTTCTCTTTCAGCTATGCCTCTTTTTATGTGCATGCGACAGAACGTGAATCGTTTTTTTTATATTTCTTATAAATCTATTTTTAATAGTGACTTTAAAATGTCGCAATCTATGAGCTCTTCTTAGGGCTTTATTTTTGGTATATAATTCACTATTTTGACATGCAATAAGTTCAATTGCAAACCTGAGTCGTTTTCGCACTGCCGAAGTTAAACACACACCAAATTAAAATTTGCGGAAATTCGAGTGCTAAATGTGGACCCGCTATTGGTTTTGCATGTATTCAATATTGAAACATAATAGGTCTGTTCCCTTATGATAATGCATTCGAATACATTAGTCAAACTTCGTTCCCTTACGCAAAAGTTGGATAGAAGTGAACGAAGTTGAACGCAAAAAATTGGATAGAAATGAACGAAGTTGCACTAAATTTAACTAATTTATTCGAATGCATTATCGTAAGGGAACAGGCTTAATGTGAACATTAAAAATTGGTGTTACTGAGGTCCGTTCGCATACTTTTTTGAGTAAATTCGTAAATTTTCTAAAGAAAAAACTGTCAAGAGCAGAAATGTCATTCAAGTTGTACTTTACGTATTAAAATGTTTAAACAGAACAGTAGAAGTAGTGCTGCAGTCTATTCAGCATTTTTGCTGAATGCTTCGAAGGGTGTGTTTGCTTTATAAAAAACTTACCGTTAGATTTCGTGAAGAACATTTTAGAAACGCTGTTGTTGATGAAAGTGTCGAGTGATTTGGGGAAAACTCTGTTTTGGAGTGGAGTTAATCACTAAATAATATAAAAGGATCTCAAAAATTCAAGTGTCTGCTATTGTTCGCTTATCTGTAAAAAAATTGAACTGATTTGATTGCGGATTTCACTATTGTTAGGTGTAGTTTTTTAGTGAAGGGTTATGCGTCTTAAAGGTAAACGTTAAACAATGTTAGGTGAAATATTTGATAGAAGATTGTCCTGTCCTGACGTTCAGTCATGTGATGGATTAAATAAAGACAAATTATATCTGGCCATATGAAAGTCCTAAACGTTTCCATTGCTATATTTTTTTTTAACTAGATTTTGGTTAATTTTTGTTTGCATATCGCCAAAAAAAAAAAACATAACCTAGAAAATGATAAGTCTGCACCGGTAAACCTTCGCCCAGTGTCTTTGTTTGCTTGTGATTGCTATTCTAACGAGACTTTAAATGGAAATAGAACAATTGTAATAGAAAAGAAATAAAAACTGAAACATTTTAAACATTTAAGCTACAAAAAAGTACACACAAAAATATCGTTAAACACATTGTGAAAATGACTCAGCAAGCGTTACAAGAAAATAAGAAAATGTTAACACCTACATAAAAAGACAAACTGTATATAATCTGTCGGGAAACTGTTTATGATTTGACAACTAATTAAAATGTCTATTCATGCTTATTGTTAAAAGAAAGTTATTGCGAGTTCATCTTCATTCGAAGAAGGCAACTTGCAGATGAGGTATATTTACAGTAAGTTAAAAAAGAAAGGCGTTACGACAACACAACAAGAAATAAATTATAGCATTGAAAAAACTATACTTAAGTCATAATAGCGAGGAAAAGCAACTATTCGATTTCTACTACATTTGGAAATATAATACAACAAATAATATAAAATGTATTAATTCTAATAAGTATACCATTTTAGTATAAGTGATTGACTACAGTTAAAGCGTATGATTAGTAATTTATTTTTAAATTATTTATAAATATT
The DNA here is from genome assembly GCA_949126925.1 of Cheilosia vernalis. NCBI lineage: Eukaryota > Metazoa > Arthropoda > Insecta > Diptera > Syrphidae > Cheilosia > Cheilosia vernalis. The sequence continues at coordinate 16,209,384 of OX421362.1, forward strand.
ATACCTACATTATGTAATTTTTATTTTTTATTTTTGAACTGCGAACATTTTGGCGTGGAATAATTTATTTACATATACATACATAAGCTGCGTGTAGTTTTTAGAAAACGTCAAATTGTAAATTTAATTTATTTACTCAGCGCATGAAGTAGAAAAAGAAAGCAAAGGAGATGAGCCATTTGAAAACTACTATTTCAACATAATTTATATATTTTTCTCCTTTTCTCTCTCCCACTCTGTCCTCATACATATATTTATATATGTAATCTTTGTGTAATTCTATTTTTATTTAGCATAATTTATTTATCCGAATTAGACATAAGCCAATACAATGTAAAGAAATCTACGAAGAGGTACTCTTGTTCTCGAACGTTGAACATTGATAATAACAAATAAAGTATATTATATAGATGAGTTTTTGAATATAACAAATGTTTATCCAATTCAATTATATATCAAGAACGAAAATAATATATGAAATACACAACACTGTAAGATACAAATTAACAATTTAACAATAAATGAAAAAATGAAGCGATTATTTCATAAATTTTATAACGATGTGTCTTATTTTGGTTTTGCAGGACTGATTTTGTTTTTTTTTTATAAGGATGGGAGAATGATGAACAAAGAGTCATACTGTGATTATTCTAGTCGGAAGAACGATTTGGTGTTTGGGAAGGTCCAGAGACCATCTCGACATTGAGGATGTCCAATCAGCTTGGCATTAACGGAAATAATAGGCATCAGTCCTAAACTGTTTGATAAAATGACAAACTTTAACAAGGTGATTTTCCTTGTTTGTGGTTTCACTGGGACTGCAGTCCTTCCTATCCTCATGTCATTTTCCATTGGGCAAAAAGAAGCGTCCGGGAGAGTCCAGAATCAAAAAAAATCACTTCTGAAACCGTTCGATGGGCACAAAAAAATACTCTTCTGGTGATTCTAAGGAGAAAATTTCGCTTCTCGATTTGAAGTCAGAATCCACTCAAGAAGCACTCACACAAGTGAAGTCAGCTGACAGCTGCCGAAGATTATTTTTTGGCATTTCACCAATACTCTTGTGGATTCAATCAGAAGCAGTTTTCTTGTTCCATTGGACTGTCAGCTGACTTTGAATGTGACTCCAGCGTCTGACTGACGTTTCTTCAAAGTGCAAATTCAAATGAAAATAATGGCTGAATTCCAAAACGCAGTACTTCTTTATTACTGCTTAATCAAGCGTTCCAAAACGCAAACGGATTACTATGATGCAATGCATACTTTTCTAAAACGCATTGTGAATGCATCAACTGCGCAAACAAAAGCAAACAGAGCATCGTGAATGATTATGATGCAAATGACATTTGACATTTCAGTTTATACCGCCAAATAGAATGGATTCATCGCCGGAGTCGTAATGAAAATGACTAAAAAACACATCGTTTGGATAGGATTCTATAACATTTAAATAATTTCTACACTTCGGTACATTTCTTTTTATTTGTTTAATTGAAGAAAGCAAAGACATTCTCCGAGTAAACTGCTTCCTTCTTAAATAAAGAATATATGCTTAAACGTGTTGGCATTGTACGAACCAACATTGTTTATTAAGCTGTTAAAAACGATGGTTGTTACTAATAGTTTGGACATTGTTGGTGTTTGAGACATTTTACGATAGTTTGCATCAAAGTCGTTCCAAAACATCAAAAATTGCAAAGCATAAAAAATGCAAAGCAGCGCGAAAGCATTCATAACCTGGTATCAGAAAAGCAGTGTGCATTCACAATGCGCATGTTTTCGACGTTTTGGAATTCAGCCAATCAAATATTTCACCCCTATCGTGGAATACGGCGTATTTGACTTTCCTTTTCCGTATATATCGTGAAATCCGCCGGGAGAGACTTCCTTATCGACAGGTAATTTCATTCAAAGTTGGTTCTAAAACTAGCTGTATTGCATTAAATAGCAACAGAGATGGAGCGAAATAATTTCAAATGTATTTTTCAGAAATCAAATCAAAAATATATTAAAAAAAAGTTGCCTTGTGTTTGAGTAGAGGTTATTTTCCTCCGACAATAAAATGCGTGCATATTAAGAGGAACTGCAAATGACATGATGGAACTCTCGAATTCGAGATCCATTGGGGCCAAAAATCAACCTTTTTTTTATCTAAATCATTTTTCATGTTCCATTGGGACCAAAAATCAATCTTTTTTCGATTCAGAGCACTTTTTGCAGATCTCGATATTTTTTCAGATCTACACACACTCTCACAATACCAATATACTTCGCACAGCTGTTTGACGTCATTTTAAGAAGTTTGCTTTCAAGACAAATGGGAGAAGTTTCGTGAAAACCAAAATAACGAAATACATTCAAGAGGAACTATTATCTTCATAGTTTTCCTCGTCACCTAAAGACTACAAGTCACTAAAAATACTCCATTTGTACGTGCAATAGGGGAAACATTTTTCAAGTCGATATCCATTTGTGATTTTTGCAAAAACAAATGCAATTTTAACAGCAGATATTGCTGCCAAATAACGCACTATTACATTTGCAAAAGCAAATCAATTTCGTTGCATGTTCCATTTGCCCCGTAAAGTCTGAGATCTGAAAAAGATTTCTGGTGGTCCCAATGGAAAACGACATAAGTGTTTTGGTTTAATTGAACCAACATTTTCATGTTTTTGATGTTCCGAACATACAACATTTTTGGAAAATCACAACGAAACCGCACAACAAACGGAAGGATGCGCATTGAACAACCGGCGTTTTTGAAATGTCAAAGTTTGTATGGGGAGTTTCACTTCGATCGTTTTCTACGACGGTGTTTGTTTACGCATTCACTTTACCGACTGGTGAATCTTTCACTTCGAATGTATTCTACGATGCAGTGTTGAATTGAAGTGAAACGTTTCCCCCTTTGTATTCCACGATAGGGGTGCGCACCTAATCAAACACATTACAAGCATCTGTGGACTTTCACGAAAAGTGGCTATTCGCAGGAGTCCCCATTTCCTGGACAACAGAAACCACACCTGTCAATTTGAATCAAAGAAAACTCACACAATTTTTATAATTTTCTCATATTTCTGTATTAATTTTTATTACTATTTGTTTTTGTCAGTATTTTTCTTCTTTTTACATATTTTTTTTTGTAGGTTTTTTTTTGCTTTTTTTCGTTTAAAACATTTTTTATGGATAAATAAACATCCATACAAAATTACATAACTAAGTGACCTTAACATACAGTATATAACTATATATATTATATATTATATATATTTCTGTTAATAATTATCTTTTATTTTAGTTATGCATTTATTACGTTAAATTAACGGTTGAAAACTTCCGCATTCGGTTCTTGATGTCTCACAGTTGATTTTACGCTTCGAAAAAATCGTGCAAGGTATTAACTACTGCTAACTTCTTTCTTCTTCTTCCGTATTTTGTACAAGTTGAATAATAATAAAAAAAAAAAAAAAGTTAAATTACTCTTTCTCATCCTCATCTTAAAGTGGAAACTTAAAAAAAAAATAATCATCATTGTACGCTGCATCAACCAAGTCAAAAAGTTGTGTATAACAAGGAAATCGTTCACTTTTCTAGTCTTTTATGTGGTAAACTTAAATAATTAATAGATACTAAGAAGACGGGCATAGTTTCAGTTAAAAAATAAAAAGAAAAATAAAAATTATTACTACATTCGTTTTTGTCCCGGTTTGTATTTTATTTATTTACTTATTTTTACACATTAGTATCGCCACCATTTTGATGGTTTCGAGCCGACTTTCGTCTGGTCATCACCCTCGTTGGCTGACTATTGCTGTTCTCCTCGTCACTCCGATCAACTGAAACCCCTCCAATTCGCGAGTCATCTTCATTCAAATCGATCGACAGCACTGACGATGACCGACGAGTCTTCTTTTTCGCTTTCTTTACGATCGAGTTGCGCGTTGTTGCGCCATTTGTGCTGCCACATTCACTTGAATCACTGTCGTAGTTACGTTTACGAGCGGATAATCGCGTTTTGACCGTAACACCACCACCACCACCACCACCACCACCACCCACTGTACTATTACTATTACTGCTTGCGTCGATAATAAGGTCGTCACTGTTCGCGGACACTGGCTGTGTTAGTTCGGTATCGTTGCCGTTGCCGTCATTCGAAACGGATCCGTTAAAAAACTCACTATTATTTGCACTACCCAAGGTTTTATTGGCATTGTTACTGTTGTTGGGATTTTGCGTCCTTAGACAAGAATTTTCATCGATTGTCTCGAGCATATTAAAATTATTATTAGTACCGGCAGCGAAATTTGAATTAGTCGCATTTATGTTGGAGGGCTGAGAATAATCTTCTGCCGAACTGATTTCTTTGACTGTGCCACCACCGTTCATGGAGCGGTGCTGCTGCTGCTGCTGTTGTTGTTGCTGGGCGGATGGTGATAATACAGCTGCGGTGTCGGTAGGTTCATCTGTGTTACCATTTTTTAGCTGATAGTTTTCCTTTTCCAAAAATTGTATGCGGTCGCGAGTGGTTTTCAATTCTTGCTGCAGGAATAAAATCGTGCTCTGCATGCCTTCGACGTCCTCGTCAAGTTCTTGAAGGAAGTCATCTAGTTCTGCAAAGAAACATGAGTGACAATGTTAAAAGTTTTCGCCATTTTGTTTACTATTTCCTAAGGGAGAAAAGTTTGGGGGTTTTTAAGAAACCCAGTTAACACTTTAATGCTCACTAGAGGAAACTTTTCAGTAAAGTAAAGTAAAGTCGATGGATGGACAATAAAACCGAAAATAAACAAGAAAAGTGTAGTTGCTGCAATTGTGTGCAAACAATTCTACTACTTTGTTTTACTTTACTGTATGGGAGCACAATAAAACACGCATTGTTTTGGCGTTCAATGTAAGCACCCAATCAAGCGCTGCCAAGTTGCCAGTTTGCCAGCACTTATTTCATGTCAAAGTTTGCCCTACGACTTGCTGCATAAACTCTGCGTAATTTCAAGTTCTTATTCAAAAGGATAACTGCCTACCTGATTGAGATTTTTTCACTTCTTCTGCAAAGCTTTTCTGCATGGCCAATTCGGTCTCCAACTTTGCCAGTCGCCCGTTGGACGTCATTTTGCCGAGTTCCTCATTTTCCTGAAAACGAATTTAGCCACTGTAGTCATCACTCACAGCTATCAAGGTACCTTGCCTTACCTGATACAAAAGTCGACACTTTGCCATCAGCCGTTTTCCCGTATTAGAATCCGGAGTGAATTTCCACGCCGACAGTTCTTGCTGCGTGTCTTCGAGTTTCGCTTTCGTTGCCTGCAACTCTTTTTTGAGCTTATCAAAGAGTAAATTAACAGCCGGATCGAGAAGGGCAGACCGCAATGCAGCTGGGCCCGGTGCTTGAGCCGCCTTATATTCAGCAATTTGGCTCTATAAAAAAAGATAAACAACGTGATAGTCCGGCTGAAGAAGCTAATAGGAGTGATTGTTACTTACAACATAGTCTTGAAATTCTTGTTCTTTGTTGGCAAGCCTCCGCATAAGGATTTTCTCTCGTCGTTGCGCATCAGTAAATTGCTGCTGAAGTCGACTTTGTTCGACTTTGAGACTGTGTATTTCGTCTGCGAATTTATGAGAAAGGAACAAGTTAGATGGTTGTTACGGGTCTATTGTTTTTATTATTTTTTTTTATATTTTTTTTATATTAATAAACATCTTTAACCATAAACTTATTCGAAATCATACCAATAAAAGAAACGAGTTTAATTTCTTTAGAATTGTGTGCGTGAGAGACTCAAATCGTCCATCCACGTTTTTCTTGTCAATCCTTGACTTGGGATGCAAGGTGCACATCGTACGATTGGACGAGTTTAGCGATTATTTGAGTAAGATTAGTTTAACCGAGAAAATTGCCGAGACTCATAAGTGGGCGCAGCGACACCAAACTAAATCACTTTAATTATTTTCATTTCGATTTCGAATGGAAAAACATTTTTTTTTTATTTTCTTTTACACTTTATAGGGAAAGATTTTCTGAACTACTCTCGGATAAAACTTTAAGGATTTATTTACGAATTTCAAACTAATTTTTCGGCACATCACTATTTTTCACTGTTCTTTTTTAGTAATCTTTCCCTTGCACAGTTTTTTTTTTTTCTTTTCTTTTTTTACTTTTTAAACATTTTTTTTTTCTTTTTGCATATTTCAAGGATTTCACTTGCTATTTAAATAAATAATATTGCACACAGAAATTAAGCTCACTTTCAGATAGAGGTACACTTTTTTATTTATTATATGGTTTGTCTGAATGCAAATATACGATGACAAACTAAGGCAATCATAGACGTTGAAAATTCACAGATGCAGCTGATAGGTGAAGAAGAAAAATCCACAAAGCCTTCATTTGATTCGAAACTACCATTCAAGTTAGTAGGGTGAAAGTAACTCCAGGACCTTGACTATGTTTCCTACAAATCTTTACTACTCCCACAATTCGTTACTATTGACGTTGGCGAAAAAGAAAGACCCATAGGTTTAAGCAATAACAAAATGACCTCCGTAAGTATTGTCAACAATTCTACACTAAAGGGAATGTAGTATTGCGATAAAAGGCATTTGCGCTTTTCTTTGTGAATTTACGTTTTGTCATAAAGTTGACCTATCTTCCAAACAGTTTTTTCTTAGTACATATAACAAAAACACGACAAGGAAAGCGTAAGTTGTTAGTGGATATGAAAAAAAACTTTATCTCTCTAAAAAAAAACTCTAGAAACTCTAGCTGACCCCGAATCGAATAGCTGAATCACGTTAAGTTGAATGATATTTTGCGGAATAGGGAGAGTTTTTTTAAAGTTGTTGTTTCAGTAATACCGTATTCTACCAAACAAGATATGCGGCCATACTGTCATACGTGAATTTAACACTTGCACACCGTAATAACATCAAACCTTCCGTTTGGGGGACATACATAGGGGGTGGAAAATTAACCTCGGAAGAAGCTGGCAATAGTCAAGGAATATACAAAATATTCGTAGTTTCTTACAAAATGCACTCCGGGAGAAGGTGACTGATTTTAAAACGAACAATTAATGTTTTTGGGAAATGGAAACATCGTTTCGAGCACAAAGCTTAACATCTCTGAAGCAATCAAGAGGTAAGTGTACTCCTTAGACACTTCCTTGAGACAATCCGCGATACTAATAGTCATTTTTAGTGTCCAGGCTAAGTTTTTCGAACTCACAATGGCGAAATTTTCCATACAAAATTGCATATTGTGACCTAGGAAATATTTAGTGTGATGGTTAAAAATGATAATTGGTAAGTCCCAATGATTTTATTACCAGAAAAATGATACGCATAGCGGGATGCACTTGAAAACTCGTCTAACGCTGTTGCATATTAAGATTACTATGCTTCGTACATGTCTTGAAAATATTGTCAGTCTTTCTTTCCCATCAGATTGCTGGCACATTCAATTTTTAAAAATCCCAGTCTTTGTCGGCTGAAAAAAGTTGACCCGCAAACATAACGCCTTACCAATAAACATTTTTAGTTTCGACTCCAAATTTGAGTAGTTCACAGTGGCTATAATTTCCATACAGATTTCGCAATTGTGAGCTTCCGTAAACTTAAAGTCGAGACTAAAATTTGTTATTAGTACGGCGGAATGTAAACGAAGTTAAGTTCGGAAATTGACTGTTATTAAGATCGAGAGATGCGGACCGCGAAGTGCGAATATAAGATTATCACGCGAACCCAGCTAGCTTACAGTAGATTTGCAAGGAGGTACATATTATAACGAAGATGGGTTTTTCATGATCTGTCATCGAAAAGGACTCGCAACACCAGTGACTTGGCAAAATCTAAATGTGAATTGATGATATATTATCATATAACAAAAAAAAAATAGTTGGGTCCGTGGACCCTAGGAATAGCTTCTCACAACCACTCGTTTTGTGTGAGTTGTTCATTTTTGGAACGAATGGAAAGGGATCTACAATTTTATCCCGAGTCCAAACGGCTAATTGAGAGAATCTCTCTCAAGACAGTTTTAGTCTCGGGTGTTTGTCAGACGTTCGCGAGAGGTGGCGCTTTGGAAAAAAACCCTAAGCTGGAATTTGGGTTCTTGCTGGATTCGAGCCTTGGGCAACTTGTTTAGTTGTCTAACACACTAACCACTAAGCCACTGCCTCGATATTATCATATATATAAGGTCAATGTCGTCTATGTTGAGTTACCTACCCATTTAGATCCAAAGAGGTACGTCAGCCCTTTCGCACATTTCCAACCCTAACAAGTGAGGTTATTTAAAATAAATTGTTTATAAAAACACAAAATAATATTTATCTAGCTTTATACTTATCAAAGCTGGGGCTATAACTTTAGCAGTATATTGAAGTGGAGAAATGTCGTTTGTGGATGACGTCGTTTGAACACAGTTGGTTAAAAAAATATATTCTCAAGTACAGGTGGAAATAAAGCACAATATGAGAGCATTGAAATGTGCGGCAAGCACATCGTATAACGCGTTTGCTTCCGGCGTTAAAAACAAAACCGACTCCAAGAATGCAAAACTAAGTTTTTAGTAATACGGAGGGGTTCTAAGTGTTTTATAATTCCTCAACTCATCTGTATTTGTAATCCTTTTCTATATGATACCCGAAGCATAGTTTAAATAACCCATCAGTTTTGAATTAGAGTAGTGCGATTAAAAAATCCAAAAACTCTTCTAACCTCTTTTAATTTTTTTTGACATTCAGTGTGCTATTTATAAAACACATAAAATGTATTATTATTTATTAAGCATGTTCGAGCGTAGGAAAGAAGCCACATCTGGTACCAATTTCACGACTTTGAAATGTAAATAAAAAACCTTCGTGTACCTATAGAAATAAAGTGCACGACTGGGTCGAACGAAACTTTCTCGATACTAGACAAAGGAAAACAAAATTCTCTTTTGGATATTCATCTCATATGGCAGTTATATAAAATAACTATATAAGTTTTTAAAGGTTAAAGCTCTCAGTAACTGGCAATGTCGCAAGCGTCTACTGTACTATTTTATAAGGTCTTACTCCTCACTTGATTTTTGAGTACAGGACAAGTGTACCTAGTAGCAGTTTCTGTTTTTGACCTAAGGATATGTTTTTAATTTTGATTGGAATATGATTTAAGTTTTCAATTATTGGAAGTTTTGCTCGTGATAGACCGATATCTTTAGAAAGATTATGTAATAATTCAGGCGTTTGTGAATTTGCATTAGTAGCTATAAATTGAATATCCCGACGCTCGTGTGTGCGGTGCAAATGAAGTTTTTGTTTTTGTAAAACTATCCCGACATAACAGTTGCAAATATTGCAATGTTTATTCGGAAAAATACAACTGACTGTATGATATTGTTCCGGATTATAGAAATACTTCGTTTTTGACATTTTATCGAAATCGAAAATGGGGTTTTCGAGATATGAGCAGTTTCTAAAATTAGCGTTTTCGGTGTTTCGAATTGAAAATTAAGGACACAATAGTTTTGAAAACATCAATTTGACTCTAAGTTTGCATTTTGGTCAAAATCGTTATTGCCGTTTTAAGTTAACTAGACAAAACTATATTTTTAAAAATCTTTTCATAAATCCATTGTACGATAAAATAGAGAAAAACTGAGGTTGCTATTAAGTTATAAATGACCACATAACCTTAGAAATTAATTTTTGCTACAATCGTATAGACCGTTTTCGAGATATGTCGAAATTTCAAAAGTTCCGTTGTTCGAATTTTTAGCCAAAAACTGGGTATACGCAGTCCTGGTAACCTCACCTACTTAAGCTTAAATATCAATTTTGGCTGAAATCGTTAGAGCTGTTTTCGATCAAATCAAACTGGTACGAAAATTTTATATGGGAAGTACAATTAATATTGAGGTTACCTTGAAAAAAAAAACACCTCCCGAACTGTAAGCCCAAAAACTCCAAATCCGAGGTTTGAACGTAATCCGGGAAGCCGTTTAGACTGTAGGCCCGTGGAAGGACGGACAGACGGACAGACCGGACAGAATTTTGCGACCCACTTTTTTGAGTTCCTCTATCATCGTAATATCAGAATTGATTAAAATCTCGAGTTCGAAATTTTGTACGAAACCAATATCTTTCTCTTACTACGTAATGGAGAAAGTTAAAAAAGGGATCAGAAATATGTCAGACGCATTCATTTTTGAATGAGAATCTGTTCGAGGAGTTCGTTACAACTATGCGGGGTAAGAGACGTACCTATTTTTTCAGACTGATGGAAGTCAATAAACAAGGGCAGTTTGATAATAATATGCTAATATATACGAGTTTTCGAGGAAAACCCGATTTTGGGCTTGGTGTGAAAAGCTTATAAGTCAGTGACTTTTTGAATATTTTACTCAGTAACTGTACATTTTTATTTTACTATCGACAACTGTCATCTCTTATTAGACTACTTTTGAGTAGCCGGCGTCATTTACTTTCTGTTTTAGAGCTATTTAAAGCAACAAACCGCTACATTTTTAATAAAAATGGAAAAAAGTTAAAAGCATTATTTTTTACGTAAAAAAACCATCACCGAAACCAAGGAAAGGCTAGATAAATAGTTTGGGGGTATCTGCACCCTAAATTTCAATGGTTAAAAATTGGTTTACTGAGTTCCGTTGTGGTCGTACCAGCACAAATTACGCCGAACGTTCAGGACTAACCAAAGATCGTCGATTAAATCCATGGATTGATATTAGACGATCGGAGAATGAAAATTCGTGAGATGGCTGAGGCACAAAGCGTCTCAAATAAGCGGGTATATCATATTTCACATGAAAGCTGTCCGCGCGATGGGTGCCGCGATTGCTCACAATCGAATATAAGCGCAACCGAGTGACCATTTGAAAGGATTGTTTAACGATGTTTAGCCGTAATCCCGAGGTGTTTTTGCGCCGTTTCGTAACCATTGACAAAACATGGATCCACCACAACACACCAGAGACCAAGGATCTATCAAAACAGTGAGTTTCTACCAACGAACCTGCACCAAAGAAGGCTAAAGTGGGTCTTTCTGCCACAGTATTGTGAGATGTTATGGCCACAGTATTGTCGGATGCACGCGGTATCATTCACATCGATTACCTTGATAAGGGTAAAACGATCAAAGGCGTCTTTTATTCAGAGTTTTTAAATAGATTTGATAGGTACTGAATTTAAGCAAAACCGCCCGCATTTGGCAAAGAAAAAAGTGCTGTTTCATCAAGAAAATGTCCGGGTGCACACCTGTGCCGTCAACAGTACGCTTTGAACTGCTACCCCATCCAGATTTGGCCCCTTGCGACTATTTCCGAACCTAAAAAATGGCTGGGCGGTAAGAGTTTTAGGTCCAATGAAGGAATCATCATTGAAACAAATGCCTATTTTGAGAAATCCTATTATTGGAAAAAACGCTGGGCTTAGTTTATCGAACTAAAAGGAGATTGTTGAAAAATAAAAATGTATTATGTATAAGTCCCCGACTTATCAAACAACCTTCAAGCTCTACACTTGGTTGTTTTCGAATATAATACAGTAAAAAAAATTAATGGCCAAAGAGAGGTTCATTCTATTAAATATGCTTCTATGACCTATTTAGGCCCATTTGATTCACTCGAAGTTGAACACAACTTGGGGATTTTTATATCGAATAAAAACTTAACCTCTTGTGGAGATGTTTATGATATGCATTTTGAATCCTTCAGACAAACCATAAATATAAAATTGTTACTCCATTGCCAGTGATTTCTGTTACATATTTACTAGGTTGGTAAAACAAATAAACTAATTCAATAATCGCAGCACATTTTTTGTATAAATTATATCGGAATGACCACTTAATTTGAAGAGCACCTTCGAAACGCTTGCTCTTGCAAATATCACAATCGGAAACGATCGCGCGCTCAAGTAATCACTTCACCGTTCATTTTTGCATATCCTTTGCATTTTTTTAATAAAAAAAAAACAAAAATTTACTTTCATATTTACAAGGAAAACAATGGATAGACAAATAGATACATTTCTTTTTCTTTTCTTTTACACTTGAAGGGCATATGCATTCTTTTACTTTTTTCACTTATCTCTTCTTCTTTTTTTCTTGCACTGTCCACCCGGTCACCTGCTAAGAGAAAGAACCGAAAATATTGATTTCTACCAAGCGCCGGACATTAACTTCTTTTTTTTTTTTTGCTTTCATTTTCAGACAAAACACTTGTATCTTAATTTTTTCGATTTCTTTTTTTTTTTTCGGCCTTAAACCTGGAGTCTCGAGCAACAACGATATACTAAATACTCGTAAGAAATATGTAAGTAGGTAATTTTGAAAATTAAAATAGAACAATGGTGTACAGAAATATTCTTTGATTCTAACCGCACATTTGTGTTTATATATCTACGTCCTTTTTTGTTGTTTTTAATAGAGAAAGGAAAACAAAAGACAAAAATTCGAGAATATTTGACTTGCAACAAAAATACAAATTTCTTTTGGAAATGTTTTGATATTAGTTTCTTTTTTTTGTTTTTGATTTTAAGAGTTTATTTTTTTGGTTTAGATACCTTCCAACAAACGCCGATGCTGGGCTGTGTAACTTGTTTCTGTTGCTGATGCTAGTGCTGATGAGTTGTTGATGGTGGTTTGTGGCGAAGCTGGAGGTAGAACGCTGGGATTACTACCTCCATCGGTGGCGACAGAATTAGCTGCTGATGTTGCGAATGATGGAGCTGTCTTTAATTTATGTAAGATATGATTCTCATCATCATTACTATCTGGTATATTATGATCACCACCAGCAGTACCACCACACGTCTTTAAAATTGTCTTCTGTTCATCAAGAGTCATAGCGGCGGCGACGACACTCATTTTGCGCAAAACACCAAATATATTTTTCTTTCAATTTTGTTTTATTTTGTTTTTTTTTTTTATTTCAAAAAAATCCCTTTTTTCATTTAGTGGTTAGTCTACAGAGAAAGAATATAACAGCTTTCATTAGGGCATGTTTAATGAAAATTATTTTCGGAAATATAAGGAAATAAAAACGAAAAAAAAATGTTGGGTAGAAAAAGTAAGGAAAATGCCAACAGTACACGCACTTCTTTAATTATTTTTTTTATACTCTGGTCTGGTTCTATGCTGAGAAATGAATGGCGACGGCTAGAATTTTCTAATGGACATTTAACGCACTTGGAAAGGGGCGGAAGACGAATATAAAGTCGCAAAATAATGTACGGATACTTGCGAAGTTTTAAATAGTATTCTTTCTAATTAGGATGCACTTTTATCGTGTAAAATCGAACCACAACTTTACAATTAAAAAACTTCTTGCAAACGAAAAAATTCAACATGGACGCTTTGCCATCAGTGGACGTGCGAGAGAGAGAGCAACCGATTTATTGATGCTATTTTTGAATGGCGTTGCCATACAAAGGTAGTTTTGCAAATCGTACAAATTTGAACATGCCCGCAGTAGTACTAAAATATTGAAATTTGTGTCGTTTTCCATTTTTGAACAGAAAAATGAGAAAAATCACTTTTTTTGATAGTCAGAGCCATTTTGAAGTGTGTTATTATTTACGACAAGTCAGTGAAAAGTGGAAAAGTGGAACAAAAACTACGCTTGGCCGCAATGGATATTAACATAAATTGAGAAGATTTTTATAAACACAAATCTTCTATATTTTTGACACGTCGCGTAAGAAATATGTGCACACAATACCAAAAGCGAGATTGCAAATTAATAAATAAATAAGCGGAGCTCCTGTCAATGTCAGAGCGAGTGTCAATGAGAAGAGAAGAAACCAAGTGAGACCAACAAAATGTTGTAGGAAAACAATGAAAAAGTTGCTTAAGAATTTATGATTGAGTGCGAAATAGAGGAAGAAAGCTTTGCAGAATTGAAATCAGTGTTTTTTTATTTTTATTAACGTAAACGTAGGTACCTTTTTGTTTATGCTAAGGAGTCAAAGGTACAACAATTTCCTATATATTACGTTTATGCTGACAATAGCGTTATTGTAGCTAGCACCTCAAAACCGATAAAGGAACCGTCAGCTAAAATTTATCATTTTCTGATCGTATGTCCGAATCGTCCGAATAGTTCAATTGTGTGTCATATGTAACCTCGTTTTAATTTCGCACGTCCCATTAGAACGATTCATAATTGTACACGAGATGTCACTTTTATTTTGAAATTTTGATATGTCAAATGTCATAATTCCTCCCGGTTGACTATTGTTTTCTTTCCAGAATCCAGAGAATACTTACCCGAATTTTTTAGTTTCCCTTTTGATTTACATAGCAAAATAATAATATGGAGCCACAAATATCTGTAAACAAACGACAAAAAAATCTAGCTCGTCATGAACTAGAAAATCTTACAAAAGAAGAACTCATTGAAAAAATAATTCAATTACAAGCACACAATTTCCAACTGAAGAACATTCTGCAGAAGAAACTAGATGAACATGCTATTGATAGGGTTGTTCCAGATTCTGAGCAGCTCGTAAATCCAAAGGGAAATAAACGAAAATTCGATTTCACTAAGTAAGAGTCTGCCGAAATGAATCAAAGCCTGTCCTTAACACATTTCTTTTGCCATAGATGCCATAAGCGGCATGTACTGCTTAAATTTCTTTACTTTGGTTGGGACTATCATGGATTGGCCGTTCAGGAGGACTCCAATGCAACTATTGGTAAGTCTCTTTCATTTGCGAAATAACCAAATGATTGACATTATCTTATTTTTTAGAATACCACATGTTTAAAGCGCTCACCAGGACGTGTCTCATTGAATCACGCGCAACATCCAATTACCATCGTTGCGGTCGAACAGATAAAGAAGTCAGTGCATTTTGCCAGGTGATATCAATCGATTTACGAAGCAAGTTCCCCGAAGACCAACAACTGAGTGCCGATGCAATCAAAAATGATATCGACTACTGTGGATTATTGAACAAAGTCCTGCCAAAGAATATCCAATGCATTGCATGGATGCCATTGCGTTGCAGGGAGTATAGTGCGAGATTCGACTGTAAAAGTCGAACTTATCGCTACTTTTTTCCCATTGGCAATCTAAACCTTGAAGCCATGCGAGCAGGCTGCGAATTGTTAAGCAACCTTCGAGGTGCTGACTTTAGAAATCTTTGCAAAATGGATGTCCACAATGGTGTTATGAACTACAAAAGGCATATATATTCTGCTACGATACAGGAATGTTCGAACCAAGCAGAGGACGAAAGCTATAGGATGTGCTATTTGGAAATAAAGGCGAATTCTTTCCTATGGCACCAGATTCGCTGCATCATGGCAGTACTCTTGCTCATTGGAGAGGGACATGAGGAGCCCGATGTCATTCAGGAGTTGTTAAACATCGACTCCAACCCTTGGTAATCTACATATCTTGAGGTTTATATACATATTTCTGAACAATGTTCGTTTTTGTAAAGCAAACCGCAATATACCCCAGCGGCTGCAATACCACTAAACCTATACGATTGTGAATTTCGACAAAATTCTGTTAAACATAAAACCAATGCGGCGCAGGCCGACGATGTACCATCAGAAGCTATTGAGGAAGATGATAACATTCTTCCCGATACAACCGAATGGGTTCACAATGAGGAAAACTTGACGCAACTCATTCAGACCATACAAGGTGAATGGACGCAGTTTAGTGTCAAGTAAGTAGTGACAAGTATTTAATTGTGGAATTTTTAATTAAAATTATTCTTCATTTCAGATCCACCATGATTAGAAATGTTCTTAGCAGTCTCGAAGTGTTGTGTAGGCAAATGTACGGCGATTGCACAACCAAAGGGCATGTGAATGTGCTTCAAGAATGTGTTCATCGGAGGCAGTATCAAAAGCTGATGACACGAAAGCGATGCGGTGAGTTATTTAAATTATTGCTCAGTGCGTGCATGAAAGCGTACTAATCTGAGGCGAATCAGCGCGCTGACAAGTGGTTTGAGGTATTTTTACAACACGACGGGCGGGATCTTGTATCAATATTACAAAGCTTAGAGGGTCTGGTATCTTGTTCCGCATTGAGAAAAGTTTTCGATATTTGTCCAAATTCTAATTCAAAAAATCATTTTGTATATACTTTCAGAAAGCCTCGAAAATCGCATTGAGCACTTTGTCAAGAAACAGCGTCTTATTGTTAAAGACACGTAGAAACTATAAACCTTAACTACAGAAAAAAACACAGCTATCCCCGAGGATGCCAAATCCCCGTACCCATATCACTGCAACAACTTACCAATAGCATTTATTGTTCAAAGACACGCATCAAACTAGTTAATAAAAATCTGACGCAAAATCGAAATAAATGTTTAATTTTTATTTATTATCAACATCAATAACTCTTTTAATTACAACACAAAATATTTCTCCAAATAACACTAATCCTAGACAGTCATAAGAATTCTAATACGTACGTGATTAGAAACAAAAATTAATTAAACATTTTCTATAGACAACAAAATACTATATACAAAATGAATAACAACTTACAAAAGGCTTATAAATCTGTTACTAACAATTGCATGGTAAGTGCAAAAATAAACTTGCCTTTGTAAAATTCAAGAGATTAAAAATTATTTCTTGAACTAAATTAGGCGTTAAATTATCTGCCAATTCTTAGTTAAAAAATAGAAACAACAAAACAAAATATACTGCAGGTTTCTTTAGATTTTTTGTCATAAAGAAATCTGCACTTAAAAATATGTTACACTAAACCTTACAGTCGAAATGAACATGCATATTGTACAACTAAACTAAAGCTACATCATTGCAGACTCATTTACTCCAAAAAAACATTATTAGCATTTCTATTTCTTAACTAAAAGAGGCTGGATAATATTTATGCCTTTTTAGGTACAATTTTATGTGTTGGACACTTATGGTAAATTAATTTTTAATATTATTTTCTTTTATGTATTTATACAAATATTTGAAGGAAATACTTTTCTTTTAATTCATTTAGTTTCCAATGGATTTAGCCTTGTGGAATCTGTGGACGAGAAAAATAATAAATTAATTGATTTGAAAGGGGATGGAATATAAAAAAAAACTGTACCTTCGCTTTAGAACCTTGAGGACAATGGAACCTTCACGAACATTTTTGAACAGACTTATCGTCTCAGCATGACTCATACCCTGAACTGATATGCTGTTGATTTCAACAATTTCATCACCTGGAATATACGAAACAAGCGATTTAGAAGGTTTCTTCGTACTGGTTGCAGGTAAAATTGGATTAGGACAGGCGTTCCTTTTGAACTGTGTACAAGCAACAACTGTGTAACATCAAGCCCAGTTTTCTCACTTATAACAGATGCAAATGTGTGACAATCCACTGCAACATACTCACACCTTTCCTGAAAACAAAAATGACAACAACTCACCAGCCTGTAAGGTCCCATCGTCATCAGCTTGCCCAGAGGGGAAAACGGTTTTCACGAAAATTCCCATATTTCCTTTAGGTGAGTCACGTCCGCCCACAATGCTAAAACCTAAGGATTTCATACCGTGTCCTTTGTAGAAGGTCACCGTTTTCATTTGACATCTGTGGAGTCCTTAAAATGTAACAAATAACAGTTATAAATTTAGACTCGAAAATCATTCTGTTAATCCAAAGACCGCCACCCCAAAAAATGCAGACTTGTGTACACGCATTCAGTAAATGCAAAAGTATATGTGCAATTAATCACAGACATAAACCATAATTATGACATTTGAAACGCATTCTCATTCTTACCTCATTTTTAAATTAGACC
The DNA here is from genome assembly GCA_949126925.1 of Cheilosia vernalis. Classification (NCBI taxonomy): domain Eukaryota; kingdom Metazoa; phylum Arthropoda; class Insecta; order Diptera; family Syrphidae; genus Cheilosia; species Cheilosia vernalis. Next base: position 16,227,173 of record OX421362.1, read on the forward strand.
GATCACTGGGGTAACCTTGTGTACTCAAAAGCAGAAAACAAAACAGTCACCTAAAAATTTTTTCAAGTGTAGTTCAACTCCAAGCAATTACCAGAGGCTCCTTAGCAGTTTCAGATGGTATGTTAAAGGTAACAAGTTTAGGCCTACAATTGGTCAATTTTCCGTGTTTCCAAATAAGGGTTCCTGCATGATAACAACGCAAACTCACTCTGCGCTGAAGCTCACAATAAATTTCAGGTATTTTGACAGATAATCATATGTTTTCTGATCGGGAATGCAAAAGTTCACATTAAAAAACTAGTTTTATCTGGAATACGTCAAAACTAGATTGGTCAGTGACAGTACTTTTCCAACGTCTGCCAAACAAGGAATGCTGGACTATTTTTGACGGATACCCCTGAAGCCTCAAAAAACGTCAAATGAAAAAAAAATATTAAGGACCACTGACCAGTCCAGGCTAATAGAAATTGAAATACATCAATTCAGCCAGCTTTCAGACTTACTAAACTAGAGTTTTGAACATTCCCGCAATGTTTGTACATTAAAAAAAAAAAAACTGTAGCGGTCTAAACACAGATAAATGACAGATATTCCTCAAATTTGTTGTATTAAAAAACACATCACGCTGTTATTGGAGCCTTCTCAGACTGTTTCCATAGTTTTAACAGATCACTTTGAGTACGCTAACCTCTTACAAGTGTTGTAAAAGCAAGGATGCTTTTCGAATTATAAGTTCTTTGTTTTTTAACCATTCAATTAAAAATATACTATACCTATTTAGCTCAAACAAAATACCTGCTTTTTGACAACTGTTTTCTGTTTGTTTAAATGTTTGCAATCTTAAGAGAATTTTATATAGTAGATTATTATAGGCGGTCATGTTTTTCTGGTGCAAACGATGTACGTACCGTAACCGTACATAATTTACTTTAATCACAATTACAATAAAAAAACACAAACAAACCGAGTATGTTTATTGCAATCAGTGCGAAGCTAATATATAAATTGATTTAAGTACGTACTTAGGGAGCCATTTTTTTCTCTGGGAATTGGAGTAGTTGCAGTCTCTTCCTCCCAGAAGCCGGCATCAATTTCAACGTCAGAATCATCCGATGATCTCATTTTCTACACAAACAAATTGAATTTATTTATTTTTATTACTTAGATAAATAAGCCGCAACAACAGCGAGTGAAGTGTGCACTCCAATGCCGAATTAAAAAAATCAATGATTGTAATGAAAACAAACTTTCCAGTGTTAGGGGCAAAAATTGTGGGTGAAGAAGTGCAGGGGTGGATGTACGAGTACCTATCATACGTAAGCTGAACATTGTCAGGGCCAACTGGATGTAGAATTTGCCAGTCTTCGCACCTGTTAACGCAGGTAGGTACACAAAACACTTGATTCAATTTAACCACAAATGCGATGAGCTACCGAATATGTTGGAAGGCGTGGTGAGTTTTATTTGACGTTAAAACTGAAGAGGGTGAAAAATAATTTCACAAATTTCTCTTTTCTGATGTCGTTTTGTAAGGCCGTGTGTCATTTGTGTTAAATTATAGCACTCGAAGCATTTTCTTGCACCTTTAAAAATGTCTCGGACACTTCTGTCGTGTTAAGAATTGACCTGAAAGTGAACTTTCTATTCCAATGAAACATAGAAACATAGAAAGAGCACTTAGTTTCTGGATTTGCTCTTTTCATAGAAAGGGCATAATTATTTTCTTCAATCGAAAACGCCATTAGTAAATGACGTTCCACATAAACTGTGACATTTCATGCATTACAAAAGCAGCACGTAGGTACGCATTAAGGTAGAATTTAAATCATTGGTATAGTCGTGCGAGATAAATATTTGTTGCCTTTTAAGGTTATATGTTCGCTAACTATTCTCAAATCCAACGAATTATATAATTTGTTTATCGATCTGTAGGCGCAGTGGCTTAGTGGTTAATGTTTTGGACTACTAAGCAAGGGATCCCAGGTTCGAATTCCGGAAAAACCCAAATCCCAACTCAGGGTTTTTTTCACTGCGCTACCTCTCGCGAACGTCTGACAAACATCCGAGAGAATAACTGTATTGAAAGAGCTTCTCAATTAGCCGTTTGGAATCGGCATAAAATTGTAGATCCCTTCCATTCGTTCCAAAAATCAAAAACTCACACAAAACGAATGGTTGCGAGAAGCTAGGCCCAGGATCCCTACAGACCCGACTTTTATTATTTATTATCGATCTGTCAGAATTTAAAGTTTGTGTTTTTTCACTAGCCCAGGCGAAAGAGTACAGGGATGAGAATATTTTCGAATGCGCTTTCGTAATTTTAGCTCAGACATCGTTGGACGTTGGGGGAATTCATTAAGGTTCGGTACAGTTAGTGCCCATTAATTTCTAACTTTGTTCCCAAATCGACACTTTCCAACATCTACAAATCTGTTATCCCCCTCTATTAAATATCAACTACTTACCTTCACTAGATGACCGGACATCCGTCGTCGGCTCATTCTTAAGTGTTAGTGTTGCCGTGGTCGTCTTTGCAGTTTCGAATTCTTTTCGGTTTGTCAAACTGTCAGACTTTACATACTGAGTATCTGCTTGCTTTAATTGTTGTTGTGGTTGTGGTTTTTTACAATGATTAATTATGATATCACAATGATTGTTATTGTTACTTTCAACGCTGATAGTAGTTGTTAGAGAACCTCGATTCGCTTTTGTACTGTTATTGGTTAAATTTTGTTCTGAATTTGTTATGAATTCTTTGGGTGAGTCTGTAGAACAATAAGTTCCTCTGTCGCTGTCACTCTTCGCCGGCTGAACGAACAAGCTCAACCGACTAGAGCTTAGGCGTGAGTGAGAAAATCGAAGTGATCGGTAATTCGAATTTGAATAGTTAATCGAATTTCGAGAATAATGTGTACGGGACGGAAATTGGCTACTATCACCAACTTCCGTTTGATTTGTTTCCCTAGGCGCTTCAATATGCAGCCGATGTACATTTTCAGAACTTTTGCACAAAGCTGACACTGAAGCCGGCAGCTTAGAAACGGGGTTAGTATTTGGACTACTATTGCGTTTGGCGGTGGTAGCTCTCAGCAATTGCGCATAATCGGATTGCTGGAGAGCTTCAGTTCGTTTTCGACTGAGAAGTTGCCACTTCTCATCGTCACTGATTGTGTTTGTTATTGTTGTTACGCGATTAGCATAGACGGGTGTATACTCGGACGTACTATAGAGTGGGGTGAGTTCCAGGTTACGTGATGTTCGAACACGCGGTATACGTTCCATTTCTTCGGCACCACTGCCGATTGCGCTACGGGGCGTTGAACATCTTGTTTGCGGGAGATTTTGAGATGTCATCGTTGAACTGATCACAGATCTTGCATCGTCATCTTCTTCGAGGGCTACCTGAAGGCTACTCAGATCGTAGCTGTTGATGCTGTCTGTGCTGTGTGTACGATGACAGTAGGATAAACGTTTTCGTGCTCTGATGTAGTAGTCGTCGGTTTCGCTCGACTGCATTAGGCGATCATTGCAATTTATTTTTATTTTCGTACAAAAATCGGTCACAGTTGCAACTTCGTCATGAGCAATCACAAGATCAATGCAGTTATCCACGAAGGTTGAGAGAAGCTTCTGTACTTGATCGAAGGATTGAATGCCACGTAGATGATTTCCATTGACGTTGACAATTTCATCACCCAGTCGGAGACGTCCATCTCTGCAAGGAAAGCAAAAGTCGTGATATATGGAACTCATCAAAGAATATAAATTAAACAGTTCATAAAACCGAACTTTAAATCAATAAACAATGTGGTTACATGACGATCGAAACAGTTTCCAAAATGTTGGGTCACTGTGGCGTATGTGAAACGTTTCTAAAATTTTAAATGACAGGGAGATTCGAGAAACATCGTCAGAGAACGCAGCACTAGCAGCGAATAAAAGCAAGTGGAATTTGCTATATAGTGAAAGTTGAAAGAAAGTTGACACATTGAGTTGCTGTTGTTAAGTCGCTCTCACTTAACGTTAGGATAAATGTGCTATAAATCTAACTCCAATTTTTCTTACTGATCTAAATGTAGACTAAAAAACCTTTATGATTAATTTGAGGCTAGTTTTTCAAACACCGGGTGCGGTGAATAGTAACACTACGATACTCGCTATTGTGAAATAAAGTTAACAGCTGTCAAATTTGTTGGCAATTAAAAAAATTTAACCTCAAAAAATTCACCTTCTTGTTATGTTCTACAAAAAAGCCGACGGAATAACCATTTCCACGAATTACACATAAACACTAAATTGGTCAAGAACTTTATCTACAATGTTCTACAAATCACTTCGAACCCGCGGGAAAATCTCTGCAGCGGAAATATAAACATTGCTTACGGATCCATCTCGAAGAAAACTACACATGCGTTGATGCGCAGGTCTGTGAGGATTCCAGACCGTCGGAGTTGCAGATTACATTAGTGAATCCTAATATAACATCTCAGATTCATTAACGAAACAGAAATGGACAAGGACATCGTCATTTAAAAAAAAAAGTCTTATTAATCTTCTACCCAAGGTGGAAGTCCGTTCACTTCTTGAAGGGGAGGGGCTTCCTGTAAGCTTCAAAAGTAGCAATTTTCAAACCTTCTCTTTTGCCAGACCATCAGCTAAAGAAAGAGACTTTACTTCAAAAAGTCTGTGTTTTTATTAGTTTCCAACAGTTTCACCGCCGACAGAGCCTACAGTATTACCTCTATCTGTTAACCTTAAAAATCTCACCAATATTTTTAGGTCCAACTTACTTATGGGCAATTCCGTACGTGTCGATTTCCACGATCAAATACCGAAACTGCTGCTCGTTGGCACTCGTCAGTACCGTCTTCGGTGACAACACCAATCCAATGAAGTCTTCTTCACACAGTCTCTCCAATTTGACTTGTCGAAAGCGCCGTCGTATCGTCTCAGTTTCGTAATCATAATTATATCCACCCATTGATACCGGACCGCTGCCACTATCATTTCCACTCGTCACTGTCGAAGATGCCAGACCGCTGCCGATCCTTATCGAACTTATCGACACCAGACTATTCCGTTTCGTAGACGCATCATCAATTTGACCACGACCACCATCACTGTCGTAACCCGATTCATTCGAACTCAAGCAACTACTTAATCTTTGGTAAAGTGGTTCCCAGTCCTTTGACGAAATACTATTATTTCGAGAGACGTCTGCCTGTGGGGAGCAATTACTTATCGCACTATCATCCGAGGAGTAGCGTTTTATGACGCCACTCCGATAAATCACCTTTTGCTGGTGATTTGGACTAGTGCTAGTCAGTGAGACGGTGTCACCGTCTCGTCCGCCATTTGTAATTGCCGGCGACGACATGATGTTGTGTTCTGTGGTACGTTTATGAAGATTTGTCAACGATTGTTTGTTCATTACGGAGCCTCCGTTCTCCTCGGGCAGCACCGACAAACGGGAACGAAGAAAGGCGTAGGGAAAGTTGCCACGGCGCGGCTGTTCGCTAGAGTTAGCGATTCCCGCCTTGGCGATGTCGTCACAGCTTGACGATTTCAGTGTTGACGGACCAATGGTTGAGTTTTTATGAAGGGTTTTCTTACTGTTGGCCAAATTGAGACCTTCCGAGGGATCGTCACATTTGACATAGGAACAGGTGCTCAATTGGCTGGTCGAACTACTGCGGTAAAGTTGGGGTTCTGAGGCTTTAACTAGGTTATGGGACTTGTGGTTAAGCATTCCTGTCGAACCGATTCGATGGAAGAACGATTTGAGAGCTTTTTGTCGGTCCTTTGTTAGGGATGCGCTCTTGCTGGGTGTATTGTGCGGGGTAGAAATTGGTGAGTCTTTTGAAGACTTTCTCGTAGGCTGCTGTTGATCCTGTTGATGTGATTTGATTGTTTCTATTGGTCCGGATTTGCATTTCTTCAGAGTACTTGTTGTGTTTGCTGGTGGTGGTGGATAGAAGATGCTTTGAAGATCGGTATGGCCTTTCTGTTCACCTCGCTTGAGGATGTCCAGTTTGCGGCTCATTCGCTTGCCCCATGTGAAGACTGAAATGGAAAGAAGAAGAACGTTAAAGTGGGGTTAGGATTGAGAAGTTTTAAATATTGCATAAATGTAAAAATTGTATTTAGTGTAAAAATAAAATAAATAAATATGTAGTTGGCGCAACAGGTCCGTAGATTTATTTTTTAAAACAAACGGAAGGGATCTACAATTTTATGCCGATTCCAAACGGCCGATTGAGGAGGAGTTATAGTCTCGGATGTTTGTCAGACGTTCGCGAGACTTGGCGCAGTGAAAAAATCCCTGAGTTCGAATTTGGGTTTTTTCGTGTACCTATCTAAAATAAAAAAACGACTTATCAAGCCTCCCTCAAGGCCATTCTGCTACGTCCGCAGATAGCCTCGCTTTTACGACTTTCTTGTTGTAGTTGTCTTGCAAAAAGCGCATTTCAAGCAGCAGATTAAAGAAGCCGAACAAGATTCAGTTCTGTTCCGTATTTCATAGCTGACTCCGAAAATGTCAAAAAGTTCGTGCTTCTGCTTAGCCAAGACACATCAGAACTGTGAGTTTGTTTATGATGTTCAATGTTTGAAATAAATATAAGCTACCCACAATCCCACATGTCGACAGATCATTTCCCAAACAATGATGTATTTTTCTGTCATTAATCCACTCATATTATTCGACATTCATATCACCTTCATAAATAATTCAAAGCTATCAGACGAACAACTCAATAAATGGGCAAACGCCTGAGACCTTGACATCTCTTTTTATGAGTTGGACAGATGCGAGATTTCTGCAAATGATGTGTCATCGAAATTTATTAAAGCAAACCAAGTCCCCGGTGGATATTTCGATTTCCATATTTATTAATTTCCCCCATTTGAAAGCGCCTCGCAATAGGAATATGTCTGACAACATTTATCATAACCCAATCGGAGTGTAGTTTGTAACTATAACTGTGAGTGGTATGCTTAATGCAACCCACTGGATAAGAATTCTCGATTTCTATGCCTGTGCCCGAACGGCTGTAATAAACATCAAGAATTATGATCTTTTGTGTGGTAGATAGCCCATATGCAAAGGAGAGAAATAATGTATCCGCTAATCTTTTGAATGTGATCAACTTCGGGAACATATCAAAGTATCATAACTTAAATAATTTCATTCGAGTGTGGGTGTTCAGAAACGCTAGCTATTGATCGAATGTGAATTTCACTAATATCCGAAGTGTGCAGTGCATTCGTTTCCCTAGGTGTCAGATCAGAGGGTGATTCAGAAGAAATTGATTTGACACGTTTTAAATTGGAGGCCTTTTTGAAGAATATATACGTTTACCTACTGAATTATAATATTGTATGTAGGACTTTTGATACTAGTTGTTACTGAAATTCCTGAAATAGTAATGGTCGCGTTCCAATGACCTCTAGATGACTAGCGGCATGTCAAACATTTAAATTGAAGTATTTGCATTGAAGCTCTGGCATATGTATATTAATTTCCCTTTGAGGCAAATTTCTCGATCTAGCGTAAAATTATCCCCTTAGACAAATAAAGAGTAAAAAACGAGCTGTCAATGGCCGCGTTCCATTGCCCGCTGGACGTCTAGCACATGCACAACATTTCCCAGATTAATGCTATTTTAATGACCGTGTTACCAATTTTATCACTATTACCCTTGCTCGGGTTGGTATTTATTTTTATTTTGTAAACGTTTGAACGATTTTCTTTGACAGGTGTTTTGTTTTTTTCTCTCTCTCTCAATGCAGGGGGTAGTTTTGCGCTAGATTGAGAAATTTCCCTGAAAGGGATATTTCACAAAAAGGGCTAGACGTCTAGCGGTGAAATGACATTTTTTTTTTGTATTGAGCTTGACTTGTCAAAATTCTTTCGGTACGATATTTTAATAATGAAGAATGAAGAAAAAAAACACTTTATACATAAAAATTCAGCTCACAGATTGCACGAAATTGTGTTCAGATAGAGTTAAAGTAACCATAAAATTGGCAGTTTTCCCAATTCATTGATAACGATAACTTTGATACCCCGCTGACAGTTCAATCACAAAACATGCTGTCTGTGAAACAGTTTAGAAAAAAATATATTTTTCAACCACTGTGCGACAGATGTGCAATAATTTAACGATAAAACACATTTAGAACGCCTGAATAAGCATCACCCTGTGATTTTCTTTGCATCCCACAATGACTGCAACAAACTATAAACAAAATTCCACTCAATACGAACAGATAACGTCTATCCCTTCTATAATGAGCCACATTCTCAATGCACTGCCTCAACTGACTCGACAATAGTCGTAACTTTGAAATTATTGCAAATTATCGGAAATGCCCCATAAAGCAGGATTCAGTATGCGTGCAAGAGCACGTGCCACCATTTCAATCGCCCACCAGCCACCACACACCACACTATGTGTGTCTTTTGCAAAACCATAATATAGGATTCTCAATTCAAGAGAAAAAAAAAACATCCCCGGGACTTACCAGACAGTTATATGTACTATTGTAGGTGTATCATCCGGTTATCATACAAATGCTTGCTGACTTCGCATTAGACAGAACGACGTCGCATTTCACTTCCAAATGGAAATTTCATATTAAACAAATGGGAAGGCTGTACTTCTTCTGTGATGCATTGCAGAGTACCCTATGTAAAGAGAAACTGTGCTCTTACGGAATTTTGTTTCAATACCAGATTTCCAGCTGTCACTTCTTCTTCTCGACGTTGTCGGGAAATTGTCTAGAAGCACTCTGAAAAATCGTGACAGCCAACTGTCAGAATTTTAAACTAGTGTGTTTAATGGTGTTTTTCATTGAAGATCCGAGAGAATTGTCCCGAGCACTTTTGCAATTTTCTAAAATAAATATTAATGTTGCATATTTTCGTTTCACATATCGCAAAATTTTGTATCGAACAACACAACGAACATTTCAATCTGACATTTTGAAGTGTGTGTATTGGTTAGTTCAGGAAAATTCTTAAAAAAAATTACCAAACACTTGTGTCGTGTTGAGAATTGAAATGGAATTGCAGTTTTTTCTTCAATGAAACATAGAAAACATAGAAAGAGCATTGATTTGATCTTTTGATAGAAAAGGCAATAGTTGTAGCTATACATGGATTTGAAGTGACGTATACGTTAGCATAAAGTTAAATGTGGATGAGCTTAATTTTGAATAGTAATTTGGAGAGTGGGGAACAACTATTACTGGCCTCCGACACCATCTGTCTCTCTTTAAAAAACCATTCGATAATATCGGCAAATAAGACGTTTGCGAAAGGCCATGACTTAATTTACATTCACATTGCTCTAAGTAACAACAAGTGTGGACAAACAATAGCATACCCTTTTGCGTTAAGATCCACAAACTAGTTGGCACAATTGGTTGCGTGCTTTCAAACCTATAGGCGTTACGAATAATTTCATCGTCGTTATGTCCAACCAGTGTATCGAATTCATATTCTATTGACCATCTGGACTAATGGTAATTGGCTATATCATCCGGCAGAGGGTCATTCTTCGTAAAAGTCGCAGCATTGAAATGCGTCAATTTACTTTGGTTTGTATAACGTTCAAGTAAAGTAATAAGTAAGCATTTAGAAAGACCAACGTGTAAGTTGATATCCGTCGTGTTATTTGCAGCAAAGTATTCAACTGACAGTTTGATGGAATACACGCATGTTTGTGAAAATAACTCGGGTACCAGATGCGATGGATAAAATAGGTTAACTTTCTACCTTTGTGACCGTTCAAATACATAGGAATTTTGCAAACAGACTCTGTAAAAATTGTTTCTTTTATTGAATACATTGGGTCTTACCAATAAACATTTTTAGTTTAGAGTCTAAATTTAAGTAGTTTACAATTGTGAGTTTCCGTAAATTTAAAGTCGAGAATAAAATTGCTATTAGTACATTTTTTTATTAATTTAACGTGTTCGACCTCAGATTTGGTGGACTTCTACTAATGATCCCACCCACAATATCGGGATTTTTTTTAAAGTACCTATGCACTTTCTCAGTGTGGGGGTACCTCATGGTAAAAATGATTTAATACGACAATTTTTTTCTTTTAAGAGAAAGGACAGTGACAACATTAATTTCGACTGTGACAGAGGCAAAGCATCAGCTTGCTTTTGTGGTAATTTTTTTTTATGGCAACAGCTTTAATGAGAGCATTAGGTTTAAATAAAATGCTCCGTACTAATAACAAATTGTGGTGTCGAATTTAAATTGACGGAAGCTCTCAATTGTGAACTATGTACTAATATTTAGAGTCGAAACTAGAAATGTTTATTGGTAAGACCCAATGTGCTCGTGCTATGGAATCGTTGAGTATCCGACACGTTTAGTCTTTTAGTTGAGCGAGTTCACAATAGCTATATTTTCCAAACAACTTTCGCGATTGTGAGCTTCGGCTAATAGGTATATTGAAGTTAAACATAAAGGGCCTTACCAATAATCATTTTTAACCTTCACACTAAATATTTCTTAGGTCACTGTTAAGTATTTCAAATTAAACATTAGTGCATGGCAACATCGTGTGTGCGATGTTATTATTTTCTTCTATGTTATACTCTACTTAGTTTGTAAGAACATGAAATAAAGTCATTCACGTTTTGTCCACCGAACCATACGCGTCTTTCATTGCCTTTGACCAATACATAACATAATTGGCGACGAGGAAAGAAAAATAATAAAAAAAAAATGCAAGAACCAAAAATTTCACCAGTGCCATTGATGTCAAATACAATGACCACGGTATACCAAACCCCTAATTTACCGGAATTTTCACCGACTGTTGAAACGTGGTTCGTGTGGAAAGAAAAGCTGGACATACACTTATGTGAAATCAATTGTCAGCAAGAAAATACTAAAAAAGCAATTTTACTTAAATCAATCGGCGCAGTTCCATATAACTTGCTACATAGCTTGTGTTCTCCAGATTCACCAGTGACAAAAACTTATAAAGAATTGTGCGATATGTTGGAAATGCATTACACACCTCCAACTATTATATTTCGTGAACGCCGCACCTTTCACAATGCAAGAAATGAAGGTGAATCAGTGTCACAATGGTTTGCTAAGGTGAAAAAGTTGGCAATCAATTGCAAATTTGGAGATCATTTAGACGCGTTTATTTTAAACAAATTTATAATGGGCTTACAAGACAACATTTTTGATAAAATTTGTGAGGAGGATGAAACACTCACGGTGCAAACTGCGCTAAAGAAGGCATTAATTGCGGAGACAAAATTTTCAACAAAAGCTGAAACAGCAACGGATTCCAGTGTTAATTTGATCAAAAAACGTGAACATGCTAAAAACAACAAAAATAACGGCAACAAATATAACAAAGGCAACAGTAACGGCAACAGCAGCAGCAAGGACAGCAATCATAGCGGAACAAAATCATGCAAGCATTGTGGATGGCGAAATCACAACTCCAACATGTGTAAATTCAAAAATAGCACTTGTAATTATTGTTCTAAGATAGGTCATTTAGCATCAATTTGTCGTTTAAAAGTTAAAGAAACTGTCAAATATATATCTGATTCAGATGATTTTCCGATTAACGATCAGCTTGAATATTCTGTTTTTAGTTTATCTACAGGTAATTGGTCTGACGTGTACTCGCTTCTGGTGGAATTGAACGGCTTATCCATAAACATGGTGTGTGATACAGGTGCTCCGTGCACATTGATTCCAGCTTCAGTATACAAAAATTTGCACAATACAGGAAAATTAAAATCATGCAGCGTACCATATGTCGATTATAACGGTGATCGAATTAGATTACTTGGTGAGTTTGATGCTAATATTAAGTATGGAGGTACCGAAAATAAAGTAACAGTTGTGGTCTCGGATACAAACAATCCACCTTTGTTAGGACGCTCGTTTCTCAGAAAATTTAACTTCGAACTTAAACAAATTAATTTAATTAAGCAAGATGAAAAGTATTCGACAATTATTGAACAATTGAAAGATGAATTTCATGAAGTATTTAACGAACAATTAGGTTCATTCAATGGTCCAAAGATTTCACTACCAATCAGTAATGATGCAAAACCAGTTTTTTTTAAGCCGCGTGCCATTCCATTTGCTTGGAAAGAGAAAATCGAAAACCAATTGCGGGATCTAATCAAGAAAGGGGTATTAGAACCAGTTGATAGCTCTGACTGGGGAACACCATTAGTTCCTATTCTCAAGCCAAATGGTGATTTGCGTATCTGTGGCGATTATAAAGTAACGCTTAACAAATATTTAGTTGACATAAAATATCCTTTACCACGAATTGATGAAATATTTACCTCTTTAGAAGGAGGTAAACATTTTACAAAACTCGATTTGTCGAACGCGTACAATCAGCTCATATTAGATGATGAATCACAACGTTTGTGTACATGGAGCACACATATTGGTACTTTAAAAATGAAACGCCTACCATTTGGTGTTAAGCCAGCTGCAGCTATATTTCAAAAAACGATAGAAAATCTTTTGCGTGATATTCCATACGTAGTTGTTTATCAAGATGATATCACGGTCACGGGTAAAACTTTTCAAGAACATGTTAAAACATTGAAATTAGTTTTGAATAAACTTAAAACAGCTGGTTTGAAATTAAACAAAAATAAGTGTGCCTTCTTTCAATCAAAAATAAATTATCTTGGTTTTTCCATTAATCAAGTTGGGTTATCTAAAACCGACGAAAGAATTTCTAGTATTTTAAAGGCCCCGATTCCAACAAATGTCTCAGAAGTTAGAGCCTTCATTGGCATGATAAATCATTATTCTAAATTTATAGATAAATTCGCTGATAAAATGATTCCTTTATACCACTTATTGCAAAAAGGTGTTCCATTTAAATGGTCCAAGGATTGTCAGAACACTTATGAGAATATGAAAAAGGAAATCACATCAGACCAAGTTTTAGTACATTTCAACCCAGATTTTCCGATCATTTTAACAACTGACGCTTCCAATAATGCTGTTGCGGGTGTGCTATCACATAAATATTCGGATAATACAATAAAACCCATTGCATTCATCTCTAGATCACTTTCCAAAAGTGAACGAAACTACAGTACCCTCGAAAAGGAAGCCTTGGCTATTATTTTTTGCATCACCAAACTTAAACAATATTTATTAGGCAATCATTTCATTTTGAAAACTGACCACAAGCCCTTATTATCAATTTTTGGGGAAAACAAAAGTCTTCCAATTATGGCCGCTGCCCGAATTCAAAGATGGGCATTCATACTATCTGGATTCAAATACACAATTGAATACGTCAAGGGAATTTCGAATGAAGCTGATAATTTATCACGCATTCCGCACTTAAGTTCTTCTGATGATTCTGCCAAGGAAGACAATTATATACATTTTATCGAAAAAGAAAATCCGTTGCGTTTGAGTTTCAAAGACATTGCCATTGAAACGCGACGGGATCCAACTTTGTCAAAATTAAGTCATGCAATTCAAAATGGTGAAAACTTAGATGATCCCAAATTCATTTCATTTAAAAACAAAAAGTTAGAATTAACGGTCGAACAAGATTGCATTTTATGGGGTTTTCGAACTGTAATTCCTTTAAAGTTGCGCAATATTGTTTTAAACGAATTACATTTGTCACATCTGGGCATCGTAAAAACGAAGGCGCTAGCACGATCGTATGTTTGGTGGCCGAACATTGATAGTGATATAGAAAATCTAGTTCGAAATTGCAATCCGTGTCAAGAGCTACAAACAAATCCAGAAAAGAGTCCTTTAATATCATGGCAACCAACGTGCTCAGTTTGGAGTCGTATTCATGTTGACTTTGCTGGGCCAATAAATGGCTTCCATTTTTTTATCGTAATTGATTCGTTTACAAAATGGGTCGAAGTTTTCAAAACCAAAGAATTGACATCCACATTCGTAATAAAAAAAATGAGAGAATTATTTTGTCGTTATGGCATTGTTGACATATTGGTCAGTGACAATGGTAGACAATTTACCTCCCATGAATTTGAAAATTTTTTGCAAATGAACAAGGTTAAACACATACTGACACCACCAGGTCATCCAGCCACAAACGGCCAGGCCGAAATTTTTGTAAAAATACTAAAGAAATCGTTATATGCTAATTTGAAAATTGAAAAACATCCTGATATCGATGTCATCTTAAATCGATTTTTATGTGATTACCGCAATACAAGACATTGCACCACTGAAGAATCACCTGCTAAATTATTCTTTGGTCGAACTTTAAAGACTCGATTTAGTTTATTAAAACCACCATTAATAAAAGATAACATCATTCGAAGTCAAAACAAGAGCAAACAATATTTTAAAGGAAAACGCGAAATTAGTTTTAACAATGGTCAAAGAGTTTTTATTCGAGATTACAGAGACCCCAACAAATCATGTTGGTCACCAGCCACAATACGAAATAAATTAGGTCCTCGTACTTATTGTTGTATCATCTCAAATAACAATAGAGTAATTAAAAGGCATCTAAATCAAATTCGCGGTGAAAATAGTAGTAATGTGCAAGTTAATGATACTGAAATAGTGGAAAATACAACACCAGATAGAAATACTATCGCTGATAATACTCCACAAGTTATCATTTCACCAGAGGAGAGTACACATCACGACAGGACTTCGATAGATTCGGAGCCAATTTGTCAACCTATTCAATTAAGACAATTAAGACCAAGATGCGATGGTAAAGTAGTTAAATCGAACAAATTGCAGCCTTAAGTATCGATTATAATATAAAATTGTTTGAATTTAAATTTAAAAACATTAATATTATTTTGTCATTCGTTTATTCTACATTAATTATTAATAAAAAAAAAAAAAAAATTTGAATTGATTGTTAAATAAAAGCTCATGGAGAGCGTGTTAAGTATTTCAAATTAAACATTAGTGCATGGCAACATCGTGTGTGCGATGTTATTATTTTCTTCTATGTTATACTCTACTTAGTTTGTAAGAACATGAAATAAAGTCATTCACGTTTTGTCCACCGAACCATACGCGTCTTTCATTGCCTTTGACCAATATGCAATTTTGTATGGGAAATTTCGCCATTGTGAGTTCGAAAAACTTAGCCTGGACACTAAAAATGATTATTGGTATCGCGGAAAATGTTGTTATCAGTAAGGGCATTGACCCTAAAACATCAAGGCGTTGCTAATAATCAAGTTAGTAAAGTCACAATGGAGAAATTTCCGTATACAACAATCTCATGTGACCCGCAACATATTTAAGGTAAAGGTAACAATCGATTTAAAGCCCCCTTTTGCGTATAAAATTCTTTTAAGACTTGTTACCGTGAATCTGTCACAACAGATGCGATTTACAATGGTTGGAAGACTCACTAGAAAGCCTTAGTTAGAGTAAAGACAACTGCGTTTTGATGAATTAGATCACTTTGGAGGTTTCGTTTCTGACAACTTACCTTTGGTAAATACAGTCTTTTGATACTTCTTCGCTTTCTTCTGCACTCCAGACACTGATATAAGAAACATTTCTTGAATAACTCTCTTCGGTAAGCAGAACATTAATTAACTTTTATATTATACGGGTTTAGTTTAAGCCAAACAGTCCCTCCCCCTTGGAAAAATCCTTCTCAAATGTACTCCGCGCTTTTTGGTTCTAAATTTGCTCACTTGGAACTGGAAATTGGTGTTTTTCAATTTTGTACAACTACGAATTCTCAAAACAAGCTTATAGAACATTGTCGCGGATTGAACTCCGTAAATTTCGTCCGGAATTTTTTTTTCTGTATGTACAGCTAAAAACTGTTTACAACTTTCGCTTTCCGATCTTCTTTTTTTCTTGATTAAATACAAAACACACGCATCTGAATACCACGACTGCAAAAGTTAAACTGACCAGTTGAAAAATCGAAATACGCCAATAGTCAATGGTCAATCTGCGGGACATAGACGTTAATTAAATCAGCCCAATACACAGATTGCATAGTAAGCGAATATAATAAAAATGATAAAAAATAAAGCAAAAAACACGGTGCGGGTAAACTTTTCGACAAAATTTTGAGTAAAAGAAACAAATGTAACAGTGCACGGTTACCAGAGGTTGGATATATTATTATGGAGCGCTGACAGCCATTATTTTTTTTTTTGTCTATTTTTAGCTAAACGAAGCAAAATGAAAGGTTGATTAATTTGATGATAATTAATTCGAAAGTGTGAAATGATTGCAAATACAATCAATAATTATGATTGCCGAGATGGCAAGTTGTTATAGTTCAAATGCAAATGACCCGCAAGCATTGTTATAAATTGTAGTAGATGAATTGATTTGTTTAATGTCAATGTCAATACTATTGGATTACAATATGGTTAAGGTGTGTTTTTCTTCTTTTTGTTTACATTACAGCTAGTACTAAACAATATGATAGGTAGGTGGGCAAAATCTAGCTTATAAATGAGAGAAAAGAAGGGAATGCTGTTCAGAAAACTGGATTAAGGTAATGGTATAGCGTATATTAAATATGCGAACGGGAGTAAAGTCGAAGTTTTGGCTGTTTTGTTGATCGAAGAGTACTCCCCCTTGAAACCTATTGACAGCGAACCTGGGTCACAGAAGATAGAAACAAAAAAATCAAGTTTATAAAGCCTTAAGAAATATTGCCGCATTGAAGTTATCATGTGATTACCAAATTGGTAGAGCAACTTTGACAGCCACGAAGCGCTTTTGCACTAGCGACTTTGAAGTTTGAACTTTGAAGTGGTGCTCTCATATTCGCGCACAGATTCCAAATTTCTGTGCTTCACATCGAACTTAATAAAAACAAAATTGTTGGTATTGTATTCATGTTCTTTTGACAAAGGGTTTCTTTTATGGTTACGACCTGATTTATTTTTGAAACACATTTTAGCACTAGCTGACATTATGTGACTGTAAAAATGCCCACGCGAACAGTGTTGTTGTATTTTTTTAGTCTGCGTCTGCCACTATCTTTAACAATTGACTGATTGGTCGTAACGTCACTGTTTCTATGTAAGCAACTAATGCGAACTGTCATTTTATGTTGTATTCGATTGGGCTTAGGTTACCTAAGTACTTGAAGAACAACCTTTTGCCGATTTCAGAACACTTTAGTGAATATAGGCGGAACCTTAAATAGTGAAGTGTAAACAACCCATTAGTCACCAAAGAAGTTCCATTTCCAATTGGAGACCCGAATCTGTCGTATGAGTGTAAGTCTCTACTGAGCTAATTTTAGAACCAGCCGGAATATTCGGAATACCTACACTAAAGTGGTAGATAGATGGCGGAGCGGATATAAAAGCGAGATTTTAGAACAGGGATGTACAGTTGATTTTGAAACAAGGCCCGCCAGGGATTTCCTGGTGAGTTTTTTAAAACTCACATTAATCCGGAGTATTTTTTTCCGATTTTTTTCCAATTCGGTCCATGCAAAAATAAGGGTTACAACCGTTAAACCGACAGAAATATAAAACTCTGAAGATGGGTCTATTTTTGTTTGTTTTTGCTGTAGGACTTAAAACAAACATCTTATCTCAGCGAAAATAAAGTACAACAACTAATGTCACCACCTCCGAGTCGGTCTGACATTATGCCAGCGTTTGATTAAGTGCTAGTTAGATATCTCTGTTTTGCTTTTTTAATCTAATTTTGGGGAGATATCTCGTGAATCGTGTCCCTAGGGCCCGATTCTGGGTTTACTGATGAATAAATCCTTAACTAGGTACCTACCTACTACAAAAAGTTGATGAACAACGTAACTAACAGTTTGAAATAGTAATCGGTTGTGAAGAAAAATACTCGTAAGTGTAAAGTCAAGCAACAGCAAATTAAGTGATTGGTTTAAGAATTGTTTTAAGGTATTTATTTTGTACTTAAAAGTGAACTACTAGAGTAATTTTATGTGCAATATAAGTGATTTATGTTAGAAAAGTTCAGAATAGTGTTTTATTTTTTCGAGCCCCAGCCTGAATGTAACATTATAAATAAAGAATTCAAGTTTTCTAAAGTTTCTTGAAGAACTAAAGACATAAGAAATTAAATATAGATAGATATAAGGCCGAAAGGCAATAATTTTAAGGATATAGTTAAGTTTAGAGCGCTCGCTAAGAGCCAGTAAGCTAGAATTAAGATAAATTTTAACTTAAAATTAGATTTAATCGTTTTTGTCTAGGACATAAATTTAATGAATAATATGAACAAAAATGAATTTAAAAGTTTAAAAGTTAAAAGAAACATTATGTTGATGCGTTTCCGTTTATCGCCTTACTAAAATCATTGACAAGAACGTTCACATGGCTGTCTAAATTAAAGGAATATAGATTATTAAGAAGCCGAAAATTGCACACCAATTCCCCAACGTCCAAGGAAAATTAAAATTTTACTTCAGCATAAATAGCACTGCAATTCGCTGTTCACTTCACAATGCCCGTCCCGAGTAACACTTTCCTTTGAACACCCAATTAAGAGGTGATAAAAAAAAATTCTACAAAGTCTGTGAACTCCAACTTACCAATGGACGAAAGCCCCCCCCGAACTATTTCTCATCCGGTTTTCGCAAGGCCGGCTGCAATTTCCACATTCCCGACATATTCTCCCACCATACACGCATTACACGTGGTGTACCTAAGTTATTTCTGTATTCTTCCAGAAAAATATGATTACTACGATTAACGTGTGATTTGGCTTTTCGATTGTGATATATCTCTCGCTCTGCCTACACTGATCGTTGGACGTGACCAACTATTGTTGGGCAACTGCAACTGAATATGCATATCAATGAACAATGAACAATGACCAAAATCCTGTCCATGCAATATGCTGATCTCTTATGGATGATGCATTTTCTCAAGGTGAACAGCGAACACGGTGAACTCATTTCACGTATTTTTTATTTTGTTATTTTATTTCCCTCACAATATGTGCGTCTCTTTGTTTTCTGCGGGGCCATAAGCACGACGCGAGAGCGCCACAAGATAAAACACTATACATTCGTATTTCTTCAGTAAATAAATTAGATTATTATTCGAATTAGCTTTCGAATTTATTCGATTATGCCAAATTAATGTCAAAGACTCGTGAGTATAGTTTGATTTCGTTATGAATTTTAATTACAACTTGGATACTTCATAAGAAATGACATCTAATTATGATGTATAAATAATTTGGAGTGAATTTTATTTTCGAAATTATAAAAACACATTTTCGATGGGCATACAATGGACATTGTTCGATCTTTGGGGAGAGATTGCTATAACCCCAAGGTCTGCAGAGCTGATAAATAAAACAAGTGGAAATGTTAATCTAGAAATGTAAAGTCGGGCGGGAGCTGTGTTGCAAGCGTGCAGGTCTGTCGATTACATTTTGCTTTTCAGTTTGTCATAATTAGACATTGCACAAAATTGAACTTGCAAATTGGAGAGGCTCTTTCGAATAAGCACGCGATAATGTTGATAATGGTGATGTTGCACGTAAATTGTAATTCGATTTTATTGCATGTACCTCGCACATTTCAAAATGGAAAATTGCCAGTTGTAGTGCACAATTATGCATAAGCCTGGATACAAAGTTGAGTCAATAGATTAATGCAAGCATAGTTTCACTTATGTGTAATTGACATTTGTATGGTTTGAGATTATCGATGCATAACTTTGCATTGTTACTGTGCATACCTACCTATACTATTCATGTTTACAACTTTCTAAAAAAAATAGATGAAGGTACCTGACTAATTTCGCATTTGATCGAAAGTATATTAAATCGGCGAAGACTTAAAGTAACAATTATTAAAAACAGTAGGTGCCAGGAGTTTCGATGACTTAGCAATGAAATTGTTCAAAATCCATTGTGTACGGCCTAACTATAAGGTGGCAATGCAAACAGCTTTCGGACAACAGTTCCCATCAGTCCAAGATTGCTGGAGGATATGAAAAACTGTTAAATTTTCTGCCGAATTAATAGGTTCGTTCGTGTACTTTCAGCATAGAAATATGAAAAATCGAGAGAGAAATCTCTCAATTTCAAGAGAAGTATCTGAGCGGTTTTCTTAAAAGTTTAAGAAATGTTATCTTGTAAAAAAGTACGAGAACGAACCTTATATAGCAACCCGAAATGCTGCTGCGTAAATGGACTGACAGTCTGACAGCTGACTGACTTGATGTGTCTCTGTTTTGATTGGCCTAGATCGGTCATCGATCACATGAACGGTTTTTAGTTGACGCTTATGGAGGGGTATCTGATGAATCTAGTCAAAAATTTCTTGACTGAGTAGTGAGTATACTCGGTTGAGAGTTCGTTTACGTTGTTGATGTAGGAAAAGTAGCGTTACCAACCAATCTATAGTTTTTGCGATCTGGGTACATCTAGTCCAGACCTATCTAGCCTTAATAATAATAATAATATTTCTTTATGTCAATTAAAAAATATACAAGCTTAATGCTAACAATATTCAATATAATATAGCTTACTTTTTGGAATGTACCCATTTACTTCTCTCCTTATCAATCAATTGACAGCAGTCCTGCTTATTTCGGGTAGGTACTGCCTGGATGATGTATGCGATAAATTGAGAATTTCAATGGCCGCGTTCCATTGACCATTCATAAAATATAACGTCATTATTTGCGCTGGAACTCCATCACAATACGTGAAATTACACGGACCACATGTTACTTAACTACTTTATATTTATACAAACCCAAACCCCCCCCCTCTAAAACAAACGCGAAAAAAAAAAAAAAACTCAAGCTAAGCCAGACACATGAATTTTCGTCACAGTGTCGAGGGCATATTCATTTAAATATTCCAAATATTTAGAGCCTTTACTTCCCTACTACTTAATGATGATGACGTTTAAACGAAATAAATTTATTTCCCGGCAAACATTCCAAACGCAGAACAGGTTGACGTCACAGACGAACGTCAACGTCAAGTGAAATGCGAACACCTGAGCAAGAATTTGAGTCGTTGAGTATCTTTTTCATAGTTCAATGTGCACAAGCACAACAAACAACAAAAATTGCTAACTGTCGTCATGGCTTGAGCAAAAGCACCACAAAAAGATACCACAGTTTAATGGTATAGAAAATTTTGCATGACTTATAATTATTGCTTTGGATTCTTTATGGGTATACGAGTATCAGAGTCCGTTACAGATCAACCTATAATTATTAGAATAGAGAAAATATTGTCAACTTGATTTGTCAATTTCATTCACTGCAATCTATGTATATGCATGTAAATTGTACAACTTGGAGATGTGACGTATTTCCGGTTATATTGTGCAAATAAATCGTGCAAGCAAAGTATACTTTTAGGCTAATAGCATGACATGTATTCCACGCCATTGTGGTGGTCAGTAGTTTATTGTCAATGACTTTTCGCTTAACCCAGGTAAACGGCATTATTATTATAGCCTCACCGAGAAAGAGATTTATATTTAAAAGACAAATCTTTCTATTCTTTTCTTTATTGGTTTATTGTTTTCTTGATAAATTTCTAATCCAATCGGTTATGAAGTCTTTTTCAGAATGATCCTTTTCTTTCTTTTCTTCAAGTCATCCTTTTTTTATTATCGTATGTGATTCAAATGTTTTTCTTTCGTCCAGTGTTTTTTTTGTACAGTAGATAGCTTACAGTTCGGCCTTGCTACCATTTTTCACGACCTCGTGACTTCAATGACTATATATAAAATAAAATATCTATTATTACTTACAAAAAACAAACTAATATATAATTGTGATTAGTATTTTTTTTTTTTTTATACAGACAAACATTGCCTAGTGTTGGTACTTTACCATAATAGGACTTATTTACGTGCTTCGTTCAAGTATTCAACGTTTGAATCACTATCACTACTTATTTCAAGCAAATATGGTTTCATTTTATCAGAGGGACATATCCCAGTATACTTTTTCTGCGAACGTTTCGCACCTGGAAGGTCCTTGATAACATATCTATCATTATCAAGAACCTTGACCACCTCAAATGGCCCGTGATATTTTGGCAAAAGTTTTTTGCTACATCCATCATTAGACCCTTTCGGCCTTTTAACAACAACTTGTTGTCCAATTTTATATTCTTCAGCTTTTTTTCTTTTTTTATCAAAGTAATTTTTTTGAATTTCTTGATTTTTTATAATACTTGCCCTTGCATCTTCTCGTAATTGCACCCTATTACTTAGATACATATCATCACAAACCTCATTACTTAAAAATGAATCATTATTATTCCTTGGCATATAACCAAACAGCAATTCATTTGGAGACTTTTTAGTTGACTTATTTATTGTAGAATTTAATCCCCACTTAATAGAGTACAAATTACTGTCCCACTTCCTTTCATCAGAGGAACATGCTGATAGTGCAGACAGAATCGTTCGATTGTATCGTTCAGCTTGACCGTTGGCTCTGGGTGTTGCTGTAGCATTGTGCGTTAATTTGATTCCTTGTTTGAAACAAAATTCGTTGAATTTTTTACATGTAAAGCTACTTCCCCTGTCACAGATTATTCTTCGTGGGACTCCGAATACATCAATTATTTCTTGAAATAACTTAATAACAGGTCCAACTTTAGTACTTTGTACTGCTTTTAAGAACACATATTTCGTAAAACCGTCAATTACTAGTAAAAGGTACGTATTGCCTTTTGCACTTTTCACAAAAGGACCAAGATGATCCACATGCAAAGTGTGAAAAGGAATAGCAAATTTTTCTATTGGATTTAGCTTTCCAGATTGCTTACCCGCCGTACTTTTATTGTATAAACACCCTAAACAACAGGCAATATATCTTTTAACATACTTCCGCATGGATGGAAACCAATATTTTGATTGAATATATTTTAAAGTTTTCTCCTCAGAAAAATGTCCGATATCATCATGATGACATTTTACTACTTCTCGTCTGCAACTTTTGGGAACAACCCATTTAGTACCAGCAACAGTTTTTTTGTACAATCTATCATTTTTCAATACATATTCTTTTTTAATGTTATGCTCTTCAACATCAACCGGTTTTCTATTCAGTACCTCAATTAAGAATCTACATCTATCATCTTGTAGTTGTGCTGCGAGTATCCAATCTTGAGATGTAACTTCTATAGTAAGGGTATGAAGAAAATTCAGATTTTGTTCATTTGTAATAGGATTCCTACTCAGAGCATCTACATGAGTCATACTGGTACCTTTCCTATATTCTACATTAAATGAATATTCTTGTGCTGTTAGCCACCATCTTCCTATTCGCGGGATCAGGTCACGCTTAGTGAAAGCTGTCCTCAATGAATTACAATCTGTTATTACTGTAAACTGTATTCCTAGCAAATATACTCTAAAATGTTTAAGAGAATATATAACTGCTAACGTTTCCAGCTCGTACGAATGATAGCGTTGCTCTTCTTTTGTTGTAGTACGACTAAAATATGCTACTGGCTTATATGTACCATCAACTTGTTTCTGCATCAATATTCCCCCAATACCCCACTTTGAAGCATCAGTATGCAATTGAGTTTCTGATGTATGGTCGTATAGTGCCAGAACAGGTCGTTGAGTAAGTTTGTCCCTTAAACTGTTAAAAGCCAATTGTTCATCAGTTTCCCATTTGAAAAGAGCATCTTTTTTTAAAAGATTGTTTAAGGGTCTTGCAAATGTTGAAAAATTGTAAATAAATTTTCGAAAATAACTGCACAGACCTAAAAACTGACGAATTTCATGTACATTTCTTGGTTCCGGAAACAATTTAACAGCGTTCATTTTACTTTCCCCTGGTCGTATACCGTCCTTACTAATCTCATAACCAAGATAATCAATTTTGTTAGTCAAAAAGAAACATTTTTTTAATTTTAAAGTAAGGCCAGCCTCAGAAATTGCTTTCAAAACGGTTTCAAGATTTATTAAACCTTTTTCAATTGTTTCAGACGGAATCAGAATATCATCCATATATGCCATAGCGGTTGTATATCGTAACTTACCTAACACTGTATTAATAGCTCTTTGGAAAACAGATGGGGCATTTGCAAGACCAAAAGGCATTCTGAGGAACTCATAATGCCCATCTGGTGTTATAAAAGCGGTTTTAGATATTGAACTTTCAGCCATAGGTATTTGATAATACCCATTAGCAAGATCTAAACTCGTAAAATATGATGAACCTGTAAGACGATCAATTTGGTCATCAATTCTTGGCATTGGATAGTGATCTTTAACTGTCTTCGCATTTAGCGCTCGAAAATCTATACACATACGTTGTTCACCAGTTTTTTTTTTTACCAAAAGTATAGGACTAGAAAATGGTGAACAAGACTCTCTAATGATTTCATTATCCATTAATTCTTGAATCATTTCCCTGACCTTTTCGCGTTCCGAATATGACATACGGTATGGTTTATATGTTATTGGTTTCTCGTTCAACAACTCAATCGACATTTTTGCTACATTTGTTTTTCCTAGTTCACTTAAATTTTGTGCAAAACAGCATCTGTACTTATTTAATAGAGTAAGTAACTTAATTTTGTCTCTTTGGTCTAAACAAGAACTTATTTGCAAATTGACATCATTTTCAGTAAAATTTTTGAAAGAATCAATTGATAGAGATAATGTTTCTACTTGCCTTTGATTTTTATCAGCTTCACAAATTTCACCTCTTACGAGAATTTGGTTCCTTTTTAATAGAAGGTCCTTTCCTGATTCGTTCAGAACTAATATGTAGGCATTCGATGATTTCACAATGCATCTGGGTATAAAATGTTCTTGATTTGGATTGAATCTTGTTTGTTCTTCAATGAATACGTCTATATTGCTTTTATTGTTGTTGTGTACTGCTACAAAACCAGCATGATTGGGTGGAATTACAGTTGACTTGTTAGCCCAGAAAGCTACTTTTTTTTCTGGAAACTCGTCTATCTGCGGTAAAGCTTCTAAATCTTTATTAAAAACTCGTATTTCTCTATTTTTTATAACGGATACAACGTTATCGTGGTTGAGAAACGTTTGTCCTATAAGGACGGGAATTTCTTGAGCTCTATCAGGAACAATTAGAAGTTCGACCTCAGCCTTTGCAAGATCAACTTCTAGTAAACAGTTGGCTTTCCCGATCACTTTGACCGTAGCTCCACCATAACCTGAAATTGTTAAGGAACTGTTTTTGAAAACCAATCCAAACTTAGTAGCATCACTTTGACGCATTATTACTGCACAACAGCCTGTATCAATATATGCACGTGTTTTGTGGTTATTAACCGTGCAATCGATAAAATAACAACTTTTGTTTCCTTCTTTTCCTGTCGAGCAATTCAGTACACGCTTTGTTTTTTTTTGGTAACAATCTTCTGTTTTGTGTCCTAACCGATTGCAACTTTTGCATTCGAGTTTTGGACGTGGACACTTAGTTGAAACGTGGCCAATTTCGTTACAGTTAAAACATTTTATTCTATTTGTAACCATAACTTTTTCTTCACTGTTCTTCCGGCGCTTAAATTCGTTACCACCAACCTCAATATTTTGTTTTATAAAGATAGATTTGTTATCGAAGGAGAGTGTTGATAAATACTCGCTATACAAGTCTTCCGGAGTTTCGTATCTTCCGGCCTTCGCACCTGTCTTAATTGTTTCGTTACCAAGACCATCTATTAAACAAGACACTGCATCTTTACCAGTTAATTTGCAAGCCTGAATCAAGTTCATTTTTGCAAAATAATATTCGGTTATTGTTTCATTGGGCTGCTTATATCTATTGACTAGTTTTCTCAATGTAAAAGAAAAATCTATGTGATCTGGGAAAGATTTCATTAAAAGAATTTTCCAATCCTCCCAAGATAAATCGTAATCTGGTAAATTTGAATACCATACCTTAGCCAACCCAACAAGACGATTTTGCATGTGGTATATGGTAGCTTTATCATCCCAGCAGTTAATTGATGAAAGCTGATCAATTTTTGAAACCCACTTCTTAGCAGATAAATTTGGGTTTCCAGGTTCGAATTCGGGAATACAATCGCTTCTAATTACATACCTTGTTTTATCAGCAGATGAGGTCCGATGCGATAGTTCCTCTATAAGTTTCTCAAGCTTACTAATTCGTTCCGATACTTCATCGGCAGGTCTTGATATAGAACGTTGCTCCCTGTGATATGGTTCAAATCGATTCCAATATCTGCGGCTTTTACGGCAGTCGTCATCACCAACGCTTTCATCACTGCTTCCGTTATAGTTTCTATATTTTTCATGGTTTCTTCTCTTCTTGTGATCTTGTCCCATTTTTTTTTTTTTTTCCAATATAGATAATTGGCTAGTACTGGTGCAAGTTTGTATCCCACCGCTGCACTAAAAGACAAATCTTTCTATTCTTTTCTTTATTGGTTTATTGTTTTCTTGATAAATTTCTAATCCAATCGGTTATGAAGTCTTTTTCAGAATGATCCTTTTCTTTCTTTTCTTCAAGTCATCCTTTTTTTATTATCGTATGTGATTCAAATGTTTTTCTTTCGTCCAGTGTTTTTTTTGTACAGTAGATAGCTTACATATTTAATTTGTAAATCTTATATTTATTATGCTAATCTTCCGTTTAACTTTAGAGTGGACCTGGACACTTTTAAAAGAGGTATAGCACGTGCTGCTGATTCAGGTAGAAATGTAAATACCTTTGCCTTCTGACTGGTGGTTAGATATTCGAAGTGGGCTACGATATAAATTTGCACGATTACCATAATATTAAAGCGCAAGTTCAAATAAAGCGAAGAGAGTTTTTGCAAACACTTTCATTTGCGATTTCTATTGACATTGTCAAACCTCACACGTGTTTTTGAGTTCTAAAATCGTGGAAAAAAATGCAGTCATATTTGGGACTTTTGGGCATATTGTTGCTCAAATATTATTTTTCTTTTCATAATGTAGGTAATACGTTAGTTCATATTTTTCTTGGTTCAAGCTCGCAAGTTCAATTGAAATAATGTATGTATATCTAATGTAAACGCAAACTCAATGGAAATTCACTGAACGCACTCATTTAAACTATCTTCGTTGAGTTCGTTAAATTATGTAAGAAACGGCAAAATGCATTCTGAAGGAGTTTTTCATTTTTAAATTTTGAGCGCAGTATATTTTAACCATATATTCGGTGATCAGGAATGTGGAACACAAAAATGTGTAGTAGAACGAATAAGAGGGTAGTAGAAGTGTCTAATATCCATTGCAGATAATGTACTCTTATATAGTCATCGCTCTGAACACTTCTCTAGCTCTATGCAGTCAGTGCTCATTTAATAGAATTTAAATTTACTTTTAATTTTCTTTATAACCTAAGCCACAAAAACTTGCATTTCGTATATGCCTTAAAAAAGTCCAATGACTTGGGAAATATTCGTTTCGGCTCTAGCGCTAATTAAACGATAGGAAAGTGGAAAGACTGACGTGGCACTTTTAACAGGGATATTATAGTCATAGGCTTGTTCAGCTGAGCTTGCTTCCCAAGTCATGATATAATAATAATTAACTAAACTTGCTTCTCAAGTATTGATATAAAACTAATCATTAATGTAAACTACCCCTCCCAAAAATGATTTTATTAATTTGGTTGTGTTCTGGTTGAAAAACCGAAGGCACGCAGTGACGCAGCTTGGACATATAGTACTAGATTCTTACAAAATGTGCTATCGCGTGAGGGGTAGTTTACATTAATGATTTGTTGTATAGCATGACTTGAGTTTGGTTTAGGTGGCTGTATTTCCCGACGAGGGAAAAACGCAAGCGCATTGAGCGCCGTTTTGAAACCACAACTAACGGAACCTGAAATGAAAGGGGTGAAGGAAGTTAAGAGAGCTCAAAACCAGCCTGTGGAGTTGAGAAATTTGATGATCTTGTGAAAATGGATGCTTTGAAGGCCGAAAAGGTCATCAAAAAAGGGACGACCTAGTACACTGCGTCTGGTTTTGACTAGGGCCGGACACTCACAAAAAATAAAGAACACTGTTTCACTCTTGTTTGTGTCAGCTTGAGTTTACAAGTTACATTAATGATTACTTGGGAAGCAAGTTCAGCCTTGTAAATGTTTGAGCTCGAGGTGAATAAAAAAACAGCTCCTGAGATGCTCCAAAATACGCTGGCTAGTTTGATCAACTTGTCTGTGTTTTATTTCAATTTTAATCAAACAACTCTTAAAAAAAGAACTAAACTCTTTGCAACTGCAACATAGAGGTATCCACTTCCAATGCTGACAATCTCGTCCCTTGTGTTCTAGATCGCAGTAGATTCGTAAAAAGGAAAGAGATAGCTACTTAGTCTGCTCAATTACATTTAGCAGCGAATATGCACTTTTAACAGCTACAACAAACGAATTTAAATTAATTGTAATGAATCCCATGCAAATGAATTCGGTCTTGTGTAGACCACGCTGCGAGAATATAAAAATATTCTGTTTGAACTCCCTATCCTGGTCGAGCCAGTTGCATGAGAACAAAGCGTATGGCAACTTATTGAACTCGATTTCAAACACGGTTCCAAAATAACAGCTCGGATATATTTGCAGGCACAGTGCTATGAGATAAATGCAGTAATAGGAAATCGTAATTATGTCCTCAATATCAATGTAAAATGCCATGTACGTTATGTTGAAGGACATATTTATGCCTGTGCAAAGTAGTTGAAAAAACATTCCGACCGAGAACACTTTACTTAACACTTGATATAGCCTGCAACGGAAGGACACGTATCACAGTTTGCAATGACATTTCCATAGAAATACATACCGAATTAGATTTTTGTGGTCTTGGATGCACATCTGCAACTCTGCGTTGTTTTCCTTTACGCTCTTGCTGGGGTCTGTTCCCAATTTTGACAGCCTGATTGCAAGTAGTTGCGTGTGCCCACTTAAAGTCGCCAATGATAACGTCGTATACGTATCGCTGGCATAGGTGGTTGTGATTTGAATAGTTTGCGCGATGAATTGGTACACATTGGCTATCCAGTAGTACGTAATCGAGTGCTTCCAATCGAATGGAAACCATCCCGGATACATGAGGCGTTTTTCCGGTGCCAATAAAGTAGCCAGTGGCGATAACATGGCTGCAATTCCATACACAAACGCGATACCGTAAATTACGAGCTTGCACCTGGAAATGGTTTTGCGAAAAACTCTACGTTCGTCTTCACTTTGAATGCGTGCATCCATTGTTGTAAAGATATCCTCGACGAGCCAAATGTTATCAACATTGTACCAAATTATGAAGAACTTTAGGGAGCATTGCAGAACCGTCAGCAAAATTGAAAGGTTGCTGAAAATTTCACTTTTCGTGCGAATTTCAATGAGTGGCATGGCCAAGTGAAAGGAATAGCAAAACATTATGCCAAACGAAATAATAAACACCCACAACCAATAAAGAATTCGTTCGTTCTTGGCTGGAATGAATCCGCAGAATTTCCAAATCCGTCGATGAATTCGAAAGATGTCCTTACTCCTTTTAATTGCCATTAAAATTTTGCTTGATGTAAGGCCTAGAGTGTAACTTATAAAGGTTTCACGTTAACTAAACCAAAAGACAAACGTAAGCATATTTATTGCATGTCAAAGTGTTTGGATGTTTTCATACGACAACATGGTTAAAAATGCAAAGATTGTTGGTGTTTTTTTTCTATTAAAGTGTAGATTTTAATCTATGCCCAGGAGTAGGTAGCAGCTGCTTGAATGCAATTAGTAAGCCAATACACCTTAAACGAAAAGGTTTGTAGGACATGACATGTATAAAAGTTGCACATGCAATTATTAATCATATCCGTTATTTCCATTTACCTATACCTGTTTGCTAAAAAATGCTCGTGTGAATTCTCGCACGCATATTTTTGTTAAGAAAAAAAAACGTCTTACCCTAATATATTCGTAGATAGGTCTATATCATTTCTGTTAAGGAACAGGGCTGACTTTTTATTTTATTTAGTTTGGGAGAATAATATAATTTGCTTAACGAAGGAAAAATAACGGAACAAAGTTTCTGAGGCTACGTTTTTGAAGAGCTTAAAAAATAATAGCTAAATCTACATTTTAGTACAGTTTCTCTTGATGGTTCACAAACTGTCCGAGTCTTTACCGACTACCAACTTTAGCTTTTTAAACATTCAAATGGAGTTTAGAGTTTCCCTATTGCAGTTCTGAAATCAAAACAATTTTACCTAAAGCGAGCTAAAAACGAGAGAGAAATCAGAGAGCTCTATACGTGTAAGAGTTCTAGTACGTTTAGCACGTTTTTAGTACCACAAAACTATCACACACTATAATTTCATTTCATTTTCGTTTATTTTAATTTAATGCTTAAACATTAAGACATAAAATCATCTTATAATTTAGTGAAAGCTTTATAACGATAAATTCAATTATAAAATCAAGTATGATATACATACTATTAAAATACATGTACAGAGATCGAAAGAAAAAACAGGAGAAAAAAATGTAGCATTTCTTAAGGAAATTGCACTATATTAAATCAAAAAAAAAAAAAGATATTCAATTAATTAAAGTTAATAAAAAAGAATAAATAAAACAAAATCAGTCGGGAAACTCCAAATAAAGGGACTAGAGTTTTGCCCGAAACTATTCAGTGTTGCCTAACCTTCGCACAAGCCGAGATAAGGAATTCCATAAGCGGATGGAGTAAGTGGAAAAACTGTCGTTCCGATTTTAGACATGAGACTTGAGGGTCGACAAGTAGTAAAAGTAAAAGTAAAAGTCTAATGATCTATTATAAACAGTGCACTGATTGTTTGGAACAATTGGCACCTAGCTTGCAAGCCAAGGAGTGTGAGACTTATTTTGGTCAGCCATGATGTTTATGTGATGCAAGCAAACTATCGGCAAGTTCTCCATGTTGGAATTCTTATAGCGAGGCCTACGGGGGATCGCTTTCCTACAAAATAAAATGGTTTCCGGAATTACCTACTTATTTCGTTTATTTCGTTGAATTTATAAAATAATTGGTTAAATTTACTGAAACAAATCACAAGGTAATCTTATAGACACAATTTATTTCAGCGATGAAATTATTTTTAATTAATTGCAGAAATGTGTTAAATTTTGGAGGAACACTATAATGAACGGGTGGTTAACTGTATATGCAATCGACTGACTTTTTGTCTTTTTTCTGGTGAAAATGGAAAACGAAAAGTAGAGGAATGACAACATTGACTACTACCGTTGCCAACAACAATAACTAAGTGCGATAATGCTGCAGCAGCAGCAACAGATGTGTATGTTTACCGTAGTAATGAGTGCTGCCGTTGATGTTCAATTGTGTTGCGCGTGCTGCTAAACGTTGAGGGTTGCCACAATTACTTGCAGCATAGTTAAGTTGATATCGTTAAAATTTGTAGACAAATTCGGAGTCTTGTGTTACAGATCTACTACTTTGTCTGCTCAATTAAACTTAGCAGCGAATATGAACTTTTCACTGCCACTACAAATGAGCTTAAATTAATTTTAAAGAACCCCATGCAAATAAACTCGGTCCTATGTAGACCACGTAGCGAGAATGTACAAAGGTTTTGTCTAAAATCTCTGTCCTGGTCCATCCAGTTGCAAGAGAATAATGCATATGGTAAATTGTTGAACTCGATTTCAAACTCACTTCCAAAATAGCAGCTCGGATAAATTTCCAGGCACAGTACTATGAGATAAATGCAGTAATAGAGAAGAGTCGTCACATTCTCAACGTAGAATGCCAAGTACGTTATGGAGCACGCCATATTTATTCCCGTGCATAGTATTTGAAAGAACATTATATTCGAGAGCACTTCACTTAACACGTGATAGAGCCTGCAATGAAAAAGCGTCGATTGTAGATTTCAACTCAAATTGCACCACCTACCTGATCAAATTTTTGTGGTCCAGGATGCACATCCTTAGCTCCAAGTTGTTTTGCTTTAGGCTCTTGTTAGGGTCAGTTCCCAATTTTGACAGCCTCATTCCGAGCAATTGTGTGTGCCCACTTAACGTCGCCAACGTTAATGTCGCATACGTATCACACCCATAGGTGGCCATGGTTTGAATAATTTCGCAGATTTGCTGATACACATTGGCTATCCAATAGTTAGTAGTAGAGTTCTTCCAATCAAATGGAAACCACCCCGGATACATGAGTCTTGTTTCGGTGGAAAGCAAAACTGATAATTGCGACAGCATGCATGCACTTGTATACACAGAAGCTGTACCATAAGTGATACGCATATTGGTTTGAATGGTTCTACGAAAGCGTCTCCTTTCGTCCTTACTCTGAATGCGTGCATCCATTGTTGTAAAGATATCCTCGACGAGCCCAATGCTTTCCAAATTATACCAAATTATGAAGAACTTTAAGGAGCATTGAATAACCGTCAGCAAAATTGAAAGGTTGCTTAGAACTTCACTTTTATTGCGAGCGTCAATCAGACCCATGGCCAAATGAAAGGGATATACACACTGTATGCCAAACGCAATACAAAAAACCCACAACCAATAAAGGATTCGTTTCTTCTCGGCTGGAATAAATCCACAGAATTTCCAAATCCATCGATGAATTCGGAAGATGTCCTTACTGTTTTCCTCAACCATTAAAATTTAGATCGATAAAAGCTGTTCTATAGTGTATCACTCTCTGAGGCTTGAATTTAACTAAACTGGAGAAAAACGTTTTCCTACTTATTGCATGTGAAAGTTTGATAGGGAATTTCGATGAGTCCACCGGAATAGCAGCTGCGTGTAAGCAATTATCAAGTTTATGATTCCTGCGAAATTGTCTGCATATTTGATATGCACTTGCAAATCAATTTGTCAATTAGCTCTACTTGGACTCTACGGACACATAAGTGCGCATATTTGATCTCCCGTCGGGTATGCGAAAATAATATATACATTTCTGTAGTAGGGATTCTTTTTGCGGCGCTCAACTTTAGTCAATCCTTACAAGTGAGACGTGAAAAGAAACGCAATTTCTTAAAGGAGGTAGGTACTTAAGAAGTCAAGCATTATTCTAGTAATTCTCTTGTGACTAGTTTTACTAACCAATAAGATTCCATAAAATAACACTTTTTGTATTTGAATTGCTTTTTTTTAAGGCTTTTTATTTATATTTATTTATATATTATTATTACTACAACACATTTCGGTAGCATAAGATGTACAATTTTAAAGCTAATATTCTCGTCACTTGCAGACAAATTCAACACTGTGAACTTGTGGACTTACGGTTTTGTGTTAAAGACCCCAGGCGGACCACTTCGAACTACTTAGTCTGCAAAATTAGACTCAACAGTGAATAAGCAGTTCGAACTGCAAAAACGAACGAACCTAAATTAATTCTAAAGAATCCCATGCAAACAAATTCGGTTGTATGTAAGCCGCGCTGAGAGAACGTACAAAGATTTTGTCTGAACTCCCTGTCCTGCTCCACCCAGTTGCACGAGAACAACGCGTATGGCAGATTTTTGAACTCGTTTTCAAACACGCTTCCAAAATAACAGCTCGGATATACTTGCAAGCACAATGCAATGATATGAATGCAATAATAGAGAAAGGTCATTACACTATCAGTGTAGAAGGCGAGGTAAGTTATGGCGAACGACAGATTCATGCCCGCGCATAGTATTTGAAAGAACATTCCAATCGAAAACACTTTGCGCAACACGTGATAGACCCTGCCAGGAAAGGAAAAAGGATTACATATCACAAAGAAGTTTCTATCACAACACCTACCTGATTAAATTTTTATGGTCCACGATGCACATCCGCAGCTCTAGGTTATTTGTCTTTACGCTCTTCGTGGGGTCTGTTCCCAATTTTGACAGCCTCATTGCAAGTAGTTGAATGTGCCCACTTAACGTTGCAAGAGATAATGTCGTGTATGTATCACTAGAATATGTGGTAATGATTTGGATAGTTTTCCCAGTGATCTGGTACACATTGGCTAGCCAATAGTTAGTAGTTGAGTTCTTCCAATCAAATGGAAACCACCCCGGATACATAAGACGCTTGTTCGTTGCAAGTAAAGTTGCTAGTGGCAATAACGTGCCTGCAATTCCATACACGAACGCGATACCGTAAACAATACGCATACAGATTTGAGTGATTTTGCGAAAGTGCCTCCTTTCATCCTTACTTTGAATGCGTGCATCCATTGTTGTTAAGATATCCTCAACGAGCCAAATGTTTTCCAAATTGTACCAAATTAGGAAGAACTTTAGGGAGAACAGCGCATCCGTTATTATTATTGAAAGACTACCAAAAACTTCATTTTTTGTGCTATCCGCGAACAAACCGATGGCCAAGTGAGAGGGATAGCAAAACATTATACCAAATGAAATAAGAAAAAACCACAACGAATAAAGGATTCGATTGTTTTCGGGCGGCAGGAGCCCGAAGAATTTCCAAATCCATCGATGAATTCGGAAGATGTCCTTACTGCTTTCCACAACCATTAAACTTTAGCTTGGCAAAAATTCTATAGTGTATCACTCTCTGAGGTTTGACGTAAACTAAACTATAGAAAAACATTAACCTATTTATTGCATGTGAGAGTGTGGGTGGTTTTATGCGATAGACAATATTTTATTTGATAGGAATTAAGATTTAAATCTATAGGAATAACAGCTGCATGAATGCAATTATGAACAGTGTTGCCACTACGAAAAAGTAAATCCGCTCAAGTCTGACCGATTTTTTTTTAAGTTAAAAATAATTTTTGACAAGAGATTCGGTCTAAAATAGAATACAGTAATATATCTTAATTTTTGGCTGTCCATATTAATACGCGAACTTCCAAAGTTTCCGTAGACTATTTTAGTATTTTTTTATTTTTGAACATACTCGCTAGGTACTTACGTTTCATTTTTAAGGTTCCGTACCCAAAGGGAAAAAACGTAACCTTATTAGTTTCGCTCGGATGTCTCTCCGTCTGTCTGTCTGTCCGAACCCACTAAGCCAATTTTGTTACCAGGTCTATCTCAAGAACCGATTGACATAGGAGGCTAAAATTTACACACAACATCCGGTATAACCTCTAGTTAAACGACAAATACCAATGGAAGCAATACATCGATTGGTTTTCGAGTAATTAGTAATCTGTTGAAAAAAATATTTTCATTCGCCCAAAAAACGGTTTATTTCTTGATTCACAAAAAAATACATAAATTCCTTTTTTGTAGATCATATTCTTAGCTATATATGTGCTGAATACTGTTTTGCCGAAAAGTTAATAGTTTACAAGATATTTTCAAAAAAGTTAATTTTACCATGTAAAATACGTTGCTCTCATAAGTTTTAATCTCTACTACGCAGTTGTGCACAATTGACCCCATTCCCGCTTGCTAATTTCGTTGGAGAGTATAATACATTTTTTTGGGGAGTACAGAACAAAATAAAAGTAATATATTTTTAGTCAATAGTTTTTAATTGGGCATACAGAATGGAAAATTGGCGTGGGTTGGGTACTAGGTAATAATTAGAAAATGAGATTCATGTGCGAGTAATTTTTGAGAGTAAAAATATTAAGTAATTAAATTAAACTAAATTGTGATGAATTCATGAAGAGGGGAAAGATTGAATGATATTATAGATTTCAAATAATATCTGATGTGTTGGACTTTAGCCAAATACGGAACCTTCGGTGCGCGAGTGACACTCGCACTTGGCCGGTTTTTTTTCTTCTTACTTCTTCTTCTCAGACCTCAACAACAATTTTGTGCGACGTTCAATCTTTTTAATTAACTACTTTATTATTAACCCAATAAATAGTTTCGATTATAATAATAAATCTACTGCCTCATTTCTTTATCAATTATGAAATGGGCAGACTGAAACTTACGTAACGTATTTGAATATGAGTCATCTGAGATAAGAACCTCTTTTCGATGGAGCACCTTAGGGGTAGGCAAGTAATCTATTATATAATTTCAGTTCCAATCACTTTCGTTTCAATGATGTAACTGTGGAAACGAGCATTTGTCTTTTTATTTTCGTGGTAAAATGTAAACCATGAGTAAGACTAGAATTTTGTAAGAATTTTTCTAGTTAAGGCACGGCATTGAATAAGAGTTAATAAAAATTCGTGAAACTTAAAAATAAAGAAACAGATGTAAAGTTTTCGTAAAAACGAATACGCGAAAGCATTATTCTAGTACCTACTCCTCTCTTGGAAATAGTTAACCGGTCCGATGAACGATGAAAAGAAACAAAGCAACCGTCCGTTCACTGTAAATACTTTATTTTGACATTTAATTTGAATTTAAGTGAAACGAGAACAAAACTTCAGTGGATATTGCACTTTATTTAAAACAAAATTGGATAAGTTCTGAGGGAACACTTTAGTGACCAGGCCATCTACTGTCTTACTGACTTTTGTTTTTTTTTGTCTGGTGGAAATGGAAAACGAGAAGAAGAGGAATAACAACATTGACTACTACCGTTACCGTTGCCAATAACAAAAATGACGCTGTTGCAGCAGCAGATGTGTATGTTACGTGTAAAGTTATGAGCTCGCCTGTATGTGCATTGTGCAGTCAATTAAAGTCAATGAGTGCTGCCGTTGATGTTCAATTGTGTTGCGCGTAACTGTGACGTATGAAAAGATAATTATAGCAAAAAAAAAAACAATGCCACAATTACTTGCAGCAAAGTTAAATTGATATCGTAGAAACTTGTAGACAAATTCGGAGTCTTGTGTTACAGATCTACTACTTTCTCCGCTCAATTAAACTTAGCAGCGAATATGAACTTTTCACTGCCAATACAAATGAACTTAAATTAATTTTAAAGAACCCCATGCAAATAAATTCGGTCCTGTGTAGACCACGTAGCGAGAACGTACAAAGGTTTTGTCTAAACTCTCTGTCCTGGTCCACCCAGTTGCAAGAGAACAAAGTGTATGGTAAATTGTTGAACTCGATTTCAAACTCGCTTCCAAAATAGCAGCTCGGATAAATTTGCAGGCACAATGCTATGAGATAAATGCAGTAATAGAGAAGAGTAGTCACATTCTCAACGTAAAATGCCAAGTACGTTATGGAGCACGCCATATTTATTCCCGTGCATAGTATTTGAAAGAACATTATAACCGAGAGCACTTCACTTAACACGTGATAGAGCCTGCAATGAAAAAGCGTCGATAGTAAATTTCAACTCAAATTGCACCACCTACCTGATCAAATTTTTGTGGTCCAGGATGCACATTCTTAGCTCCAAGTTGTTTTGCTTTAGGCTCTTGTTGGGGTCAGTTCCCAATTTTGACAGCCTCATTCCGAGCAATTGTGTGTGTCCACTTAACGTCGCCAACGTTAATGTCGCATACGTATCACACCCATAGGTGGCCATGGTTTGAATAATTTCGCAGATTATCTGATACACATTGGCTATCCAATAGTTAGTAGTAGAGTTCTTCCAATCAAATGGAAACCAACCCGGATACATGAGTCGTGTTTCGGTGGCAAGCAAAGCTGATAATTGCGATAGCATACTTGTGCTAGTATACACAAACGCGATACCGTAAACAATACGCATACAGATTTGAGTGATTTTGCGAAAGTGCCTCCTTTCATCCTTACTTTGAATGCGTGCATCCATTGTTGTAAAGATATCCTCGACGAGCCAAATGTTTTTCAAATTATACCAAATTATGAAGAACTTTAAGGAGCATTGCAGAATCGTCAGCAAAATTGAAAGGTTGCTTAAAACTTCAATTTTATTGCAAGCGTCAATCAGTCCCATTACCAAGTGAAAGGGATGGTAAAGCTGTATGCCAAAAGTAACGAAAAAAACCCACAACCAATAGAGGATTCGTTCCTTCTCGGCTGGAATAAATCCGC
Source organism: Cheilosia vernalis (assembly GCA_949126925.1). Lineage (NCBI taxonomy): Eukaryota > Metazoa > Arthropoda > Insecta > Diptera > Syrphidae > Cheilosia > Cheilosia vernalis. The sequence continues at coordinate 16,265,029 of OX421362.1, forward strand.
AGAATTTCCAAATCCATCGATGAATTCGGAAGATGTCCTTACTGCTTTCCACAACCATTAAACTTTAAAGCTCGACAACAAGTCTATAGTGTATCACTCTCTGAGGTTTGACGTTAACTAAACTATAGAAAAACGTTAACCTATTTATTGCATGTGAGAGTGTGGGTGGTTTTATGCGATAGGCAATTTTATTTGATAGGAATTAAGATTTAAATCTATAGGAATAACAGCTGCATGAATGCAATTATGAACAGTGTTGCCACTACGAAAAAGTAAATCCGCTCAAGTCTGAAAAATGACCATTTTTTTTTTTTAAGTTAAAAAGATTTTTTGACATGAGATTTGGTCTAAAGTGGAATACAGTAATATATATCAATTTTTGACAGGCTATTATATTGATACGCGAACATCCAAAGTTTCCGTAGACTATTTTAGTATTTTTTTATTTTTGAACATACTCGCTAGGTACTACATTAAATTTTTCTTCTTACTTCTTCTTCTCAGACCGTCACCTCAACAACAATTTTGTGCGACGTTCAATCTTTTTTATTCTACTTTATATTAACCCAATAAATAGTTTCGATTATACCTAATAATAAATCTACTGCCTCATTTCTTTATCAATTATGAATTGAGTAGAATGCAACTTACGTAACGTATTAAAATATAAGTCATCTTAGATAAGTACCTCTTTTCGATGGAGCACCTAGGGGTAGGTAAGTACAGTACTCCCCGGATAAAAGCACATGCACATGGGAATAAAATTATAGTGCTTATAGACGGGTTCTCAATGAAATTCCTATTAAGCGAGGACCTTTGTAATGCATAGGATGACGTTTTTGAGTCCCAACACTGACTAATTTGTTTGCTTTTAAGAGGGTTGCTTATATCCGGGGAGTATACTGTAATCTGTTGTGTAGTTTTTACAACCATACTTTCGTTTCAATAATTTAACTGTGGAAACTAGCATGTGTCTCTTTATTTTCATGGTGAAATGTAAATCATGAGTAAAATCTATTTTCAAAATGGCACATTTTGCCGATATCTTCATGTGTCTTTTTCGTTTATGATTTCTCTTACGAATTTTCTAGTTAAGGCACGGTATTGAATAAGAGATAATAAAAATTGGTGAAAATAAAAAGTAAAGAAACAGACGTAAAGTTTTCGTAAAAACGAGTACGCGAAAGTTCTCGAATGAGACCAGCATTATTCTAGTACTCCTCTCTTGCGAATAGTTAACCGGTCCGATGAACGATGAAAAGAAAGAAAGCAACCGTCCGTCCACTGTAAATGCTTTATTTTAACATTTAATTTGAATTTAAGTGAAACGAGAACAAAACTTCAGTGGATATTGCACTTTATTTAAAACAAAATCGGATAAGTTCTGAGGGAACACTTAAATGACCAGACCATCGACTGTCTTACTGACTTTTGGTTTTTTTTTTCTGGTGGAAATGGAAAACGAGAAGAAGAGGAATAACAACATTGACTACTACCGTTACCGTTGCCAATAACAAAAATGACGCTGTTGCAGCAGCAGAGGCGTATGTTTAACGTGTAAAGTTATGTGCTCGCCTGTATACCTATGTGCAGTCGTTCAATTAAAGTCAATGAGTGCTGCCGTTGATGTTCAGTTGTGTTGAGCGTTACAGTGACGTACGAAAAGATAATTATAGCCAAAAAAACAATGCCACAATTACTTGCAGCGTAGTTAAAATGATATCCTAAAAACATGTATAGACAAATTCGGAGTCTTGTGGACTCGGAGTCTTGTGTTACAGATCTACTACTTTCTCTGCTCAATTAAACTTAGCAGCGAATATGAACTTTTCACTGCCACTACAAATGAACTTAAATTAATTTTAAAGAATCCCATGCAAATAAACTCGGTCCTGTGTAGACCACGTAGCGAAAATGTACAAAGGTTTTGTCTAAAATCTCTGTCCTGGTCCATCCAGTTGCAAGAGAACAATGCATATGGTAAATCGTTGAACTCGATTTCAAACTCACTTCCAAAATAGCAGCTCGGATAAATTTGCAGGCACAGTACTATGAGATAAATGCAGTAATAGAGAAGAGTCGCCACATTCTCAACGTAGAATGCCAAGTACGTTATGGAGCACGCCATATTTATTCCCGTGCATAGTATTTGAAAGAACATTCCAACCGACAGCACTTCACTTAAGAGGTGATAGAGCCTGCAATGAAAAACCGACGATTATAGATTGCAATTCACGTTGTATTGCACCACTTACCTGATCAAATTTTTGTGGTCCAGGATGCACATCCTTAGCTCCAAGTTGTTTTGTTTTAGGCTCTTGTTGGGGTCTGTTCCCAATTTTGACAGCCTCATTGCGAGCAATTGTGTGTGCCCACTTAAAGTCGCCAATGTTGTTGTCGTATACGTATCACTACCACAGGTGGCAATAATTTGGATAAAAAGCGCGCAGAACTGATACACACTTCCTAAAAAATAGTTTGTAGTAGAGTTCCTCCAATCGAATGGAAACCACCCCGGATACATGAGTCGTTTTTCGATGGCAAGTAAAGCTGATAATTGCGACAGCATGCCTGCACTTGTATACACAGAAGCTGTACCGTAAGTGATACGCATACAGGTTTGAATGGTTCTACGAAAGCGTCTACTTTCGTCCTTACTCTGAATGCGTGCATCCATTGTTGTAAAGATATCCTCGACGAGCCCAATGCTTTCCAAATTATACCAAATTATGAAGAACTTTAAGGAGCATTGAATAACCGTCAGCAAAATTGAAAGGTTGCTTAGAACTTCACTTTTATTGCGAGCTTCAATCAGACCCATGGCCAAATGAAAGGGATATACACACTGTATGCCAAACGCAATACAAAAAACCCACAACCAATAAAGGATTCGTTTCTTCTCGGCTGGAATAAATCCACAGAATTTCCAAATCCATCGATGAATTCGGAAGATGTCCTTACTGTTTTCCTCAACCATTAAAATTTAGATCGATAAAAGCTCTTCTATAGTGTATCACTCTCTGAGGCTTGAAGTTAACTAAACTGAAGAAAAACGATTTCCTACTTATTGCATGTGAAAGTTTAAATGTTTTTTTGTGATAGACAGTTCAATTTGATAGGGAATTTCGATTTGAATCCACCGGAATAGCAGCTGCGTGTACGCAATTATCAAGTTTGTGATTCCTGCGAATGTGCCTGCATATGATATGCACTTGCACAGCAATCACTAGTTGGTATTTTTATCCACATGTTCACTCTGACGATGGTTATTGTAGAAATAGGGTGTCCACTGATTGGCGTTGACCTGTCAATTTGCTCTACTTGGACTCTACGGACAGATAAGTGCGCATATTTGATCTCCCGTCGGGTATGCGAACATAATCGGCCTTACCAATAATCAATCACTAATGTCGACAACTAGTTAGATGTCAGCTTTAGTAAAAATGTACAGCTTTTGTGAAATGGTACCAATAAACAATTAGACCTCCACATTTACTAGTCCTACAACTTTCTTAGAATCTATTACATTTGTTGTCATTGCAGAATTCAGATTTCATAATTTGTTTTCGTGAAAAACAAGGTCAATGGTCTCTTTCACAAGGAGGATTTTATTCTAAAAGAAGGAATACGTAAATTGCAATTAAATTTGCCCAACACATATCTTTCCAATACTCTTTGAGACTTATTATAAGCAAAAAACAAAACACAAAATAGGAAATGCACAAAATATCCGCTGATCTGTCAAATATCATATGCAAATCAGTAATGCCCTATCGTTCGATCGGACACAATTTTCAGTACTTTTATGGTACGCTTTGCATTGTTTTCTAATACTACCTCGCGATTTCTTTATGAGTGCATTTGTGTCGTAATAAAACCCCTTTCAAATTATTCAATAAACAAAGCAAAAACTTAGAAACCGACAGAAGTTGAAATTCGAACTGAAAAATATAAAACGCATATTCTCGTACTACCTGTTAGGCTGTACTTGCACCCCCAGAAGTTAATAAACTTGTTATTTTGCTGAGTTCTGATAATTCTATTTTTATAACTATATTTTCCGCGATGGGAACCTTTTCACGCCAACCATTGTCTCATTAGAGATCCTCATTCTAGGTAAACAAACTCCTTTTGCAAAGAATTTGAAAAGGGTTTGGTTGCAACAAAATATCTACCTGTGTCGCCTAAGGTACTGAGAATTGTTGCAAAAAGGTACCTAACTTTGGTAAGAAGATATTTTATTCTGTTTGCGACGACTGTCAAGAAAGTCTTGGAACTATTCCAAACTTATATAAAATTTATTTTTTATTAAGCAACTAACTAGGAAAACCAATCAAAAAGCAACAGAAAGAAAAACACAGAAATATATGTTTCACGTGTTTAGAAAAAAAACAAAAACGCAATATTTTTCAATATTTTGCATACATTCGTACAAATTTGTGTGTGATAGACTTAAAAACCATTTGCATTGTTGTATTACAACGAATAAAATTACAATTTACTAAAATTAATTAATAATTGTAAACGCTCAGGCTGAACAACATCGTATTAAATTCTCTCCTATTTCGAAATTTAATACCGCGGTTGGGCAACACTTGTCTTCAAAATGACATAAGGGAGGATTTATTTAGCTAATGTCCGAGATAAACATGGCTTTCTCAACACTAACATTTAACCCTACAGTTAGCGATAGTCTGGCAACTATATTTGTTTATTGGTAAAGGGATTTTGGAAAGTGTGGAGTCTTTTCGTAAAGTGCCAGACTAAAGTTGATTATTGGTAAGGCCGAATGAGTGCTGCCGTTGATGTTCAATTGTGTTGCGCGTAACAGCGACGTATGAAAAGATAATCGGCCCTAGCGAGGTATCCGTCGGAACGGAAAATTCTCCGCAGCGCATACTCTGTCGCAAATCGCATTCGAGGTATCCGTTTTCGGAAAATATAATTGAAATGCGATGACGCATTGACTTCACATCCTCGTATTGTTTGGTGCTTGGTTTTTCGCTAGATTTTGCACTGGAAACACAAATTTAGTCAATAAATACAAACAAATTCGTTGCTATTATGTTTATTATTAATTTATTAATTTACCGCAAATCGTGAATAAATTCCGCTACTCATTATATCGTAAACAAATTCCAAAACCAATTTCTCTCGGAGGATATCGGAGCCTAGCTGTCAAAAATTAAACATGAAAGTGCACTTCATCGCACTTCAACGTAATTCGCCGATGTGCGTTGCAAAATGTCGGAACAGTTCTCCGAACAGTTGTTCCGAAGAATACCTCGCAGCAAAAATCCTCCGAATCGTATAAAATCGGAGAATTTTCCGTTCCGACGGATACCTCGCTAGCTCCGAATTATAGCCAAAAAAAAAAACAATGCCACAATTACTTGCAGCATAGTTAAATTGATATCGTAAAAACTTGTAGACAAATTCGGAGTCTTGTGGACTCGGAGTCTTGTGTTACAGATCTACTACTTTCTCTGCTCAATTAAACTTAGCAGCGAATATGAACTTTTCACTGCAACTACAAATGAACTTAAATTAATTTTAAAGAATCCCATGCAAATAAATTCGGTCCTGTGTAGACCACGTAGCGAAAATGTACAAAGGTTTTGTCTAAACTCTCTGTCCTGGTCCATCCAGTTGCAAGAGAACAATGCATATGGTAAATTGTTGAACTCGATTTCGAACTCGCTTCCAAAATAGCAGCTCGGATAAATTTGCAGGCACAATGATATGAGATAAATGCAGTAATAGAGAAGAGTCGTCACATTCTCAACGTAGAATGCCAAGTATGTTATGGAGCACGCCATATTTATTCCCGTGCATAGTATTTGAAAGAACATTATAACCGAGAGCACTTCACTTAACACGTGATAGAGCCTGCAATGAAAAAGCGTCGATTGTAGATTTCAACTCAAATTGCACCACCTACCTGATCAAATTTTTGTGGTCCAGGATGCACATCCTTAGCTCCAAGTTGTTTTGCTTTAGGCTCTTGTTGGGGTCAGTTCCCAATTTTGACAGCCTCATTCCGAGCAATTGTGTGTGCCCACTTAACGTCGCCAACGTTAATGTCGCATACGTATCACACCCATAGGTGGCCATGGTTTGGATAATTTCGCAGATTATCTGATACACATTGGCTATCCAATAGTTAGTAGTAGAGTTCTTCCAATCAAATGGAAACCAACCCGGATACATGAGTCGTGTTTCGGTGGCAAGCAAAGCTGATAATTGCGATAGCATACTTGTGCTTGTATACACAGAACCTATACCGTAAGTGATACGCATACAGGTTTGAATGGTTTTGCGAAAGTGCCTCCTTTCATCCTTACTTTGAATGCGTGCATCCATTGTTGTTAAGATATCCTCGACGAGCCAAATGTTTTTCAAATTATACCAAATTATGAAGAACTTTAAGGAGCATTGCAGAATCGTCAGCAAAATTGAAAGGTTGCTTAAAACTTCACTTTTATTGCGAGCGTCAATCAGACCCATGGCCAAGTGAAAGGGATGGTAAAGCTGTATGCCAAACGTAATGAAAAAAACCCACAACCAATAAAGGATTCGTTCCTTCTCGGCTGGAATAAATCCGCAGAATTTCCAAATCCATCGATGAATTCGGAATATATCCCTACTACTTTCAAAACCCATTAAGAGCTACCGTGTATCGCTCCGAGGTTTGACGCAAACTAAACTGAATGTAAACGTTGACATATTTATTCCTTATAAGAGTGTGGATGGTTTCATGCGATAGACAATTTTACTGGATAGGAAATTAAGATTTTAATCTGCCGGAATAGCAGCTGCGTGTACGCAACTATCAAGCATTCGTATATATTTTTTTCTGGGTCCAATAGGTATGGTAGTCTAGTGTATTTGCATATTTTCCGCAAGTTTACGCTAACGATGGATATTGTAGCAGTAGGGAGCGAACTGATTGGCATCAACCAGGCGATGTATACTACCTACAGTTAGGTTTACGTGCTAATTTTACCTCCTGTCGGGTACGTTGATATATGGGTTGAGGTAAATGTCAAAACGCAAGTGTCATTCAACACGTGCTTTGTGCAATAAACTTTTCAAATATAATGTCATCTCATCGATAAATCAAACAAGCAGTCAATTACAATTAAAAAAACTGTCATTTGAATGATTTGACAACCACATGTCAGTTATAACGAACAAGTCCAAAGAAATTCCTTGGGCTAAAATGTGCATTCATTTTTATACAGAGGAAGTGTTTTTTTCTCTTTTGTGAAGGAGGAAATAGTTTAATGAAATTCCACTATTATTCGAATGCAATATTGTACGGGAACAGACACATTTTTTGGACTCAAATCTGAACGATTTATAAGCGTGGACTCGTCCTGTCACATTTATATGAAACACGAAAAACGAATTTGCCATCTCTATTAAGTTATACACGAGACGGGAGCTCGTTCTATACTAATAATCTACTACAAGTAACTTTAATCTGTTACAAAAACTTTTTTCACAGTGTAAAAGGCTTAAGGTTGTTCTTCTTTGTTGTTGTTGAGTTTTGCTTTATTTTGTTGCACAAGCACAAAAAAAAATAAATAATGAATGTTTTTACGATCTAGTTTTTGAAAACTATCAAATCTCTCATAATTGTTGTAAGAGAGTGACAGTTTTTCTCGTAGCTGAGGCAGTTCTTAACAATTTGAGTTTATTTGTATTCATTTGTTCACACATTTTGTAAGTTTAACAGAACTTAAAAAATATCATCTGTCATCAAGTTATGGTGTGATTTTTTTTTTAAATGTTCAACGGTAGCCCTGCATCTACCACCCGTCAATGTACGTCAAATATAAAATTCTTCAAAATACTTGAACATATTTTAGTTCACTTTTGACACTGTCCACAGTTCTAAGCCGGGTTTATAAATCGTCGAAGAATTTTTAATAGTTTTAAATTTCAAAAGTGTCATAAAACCGCTTATCCCATTCGTTCCTTTTTTATGACGTTTAAGCTTCTATATCGATTCATTCAACTAGTTAAGGTGATACAATAATCACACAGCACGTGGGCAATAAACGCTTTTAATAAAATTTCAATTTAATTCATTTTAATATTTTTTCTAAATAAAATTCTAAAGATACAACCAAAAGTTTTGCCATAAAAAATCACATTTTGTATGTTTTTTTTTTCTCCGAATCTTTCAGGAGAAACCATCTAACAAAGATGTGATTGCTGGTATACGTTGTAACATTTGTAATAATCCCCTTTCAACCTTTCACAGCCTTAACCGCTATCAAAACAAATCAGCAGTCCCACACCTAACCCAATAAAAATAAAAAATAAAAACATTATCTTCACAATATTACGATGGGACAAAGAGTCATATAAAAATCATAATTCAGTCCTGAGAGCTGACCGCGGTGGATTTAATATTTTACTGCCATTCACCGAAAACATTTATGTTAGCGGGATAACACGATTGGAATGTAGATAGGAAAAAAACGACAGACAGATTCATACAAAAATGTTACCCTGGGTTTGCCAGCATTACCAATCAGTAACTTGGCCAGTGCGAAGTTGTACGAAATTAAATGTTTGTAGCAGCAAAGCTTATTCATAAATCATAACCAATCACCGTGTTAATTCGAAGCCAATATGAGTTGCATGGGGTAACGCTATATATTGGTATAGAAAAGCAAAACATCGCGTGTACAATAGAGGAAGCCACGAAGGCTTTTATGTCTTCACTTCAGTGTGACGATGACAGAGTCACCCTACTTCATTTGTCACAAGTGAACCAATATAGCCGTCGCTTTGTTGAAATTAATACTTAACTCAAGTAATGACCTAGTTTTTGAATAATACACCAGCTATATGCGAGTGCAACATGTGTCTATTTCGCTGATGGGTATCCATTTCAGTTCACCTATCTAAAGTGGATTTTATGTGTAGTAGGTACCTATCGCTGGTTTAAGGGCCCCCAAAGGCCGGACTGCCAGAGTGGAAACTGGAAAGTAACAATTAAGGGCCCCAAGCAAGTGGAGTGAAATTTGTTTAAATTAATATGAGTGAGAGGTAAAAGTGCTTCCGTGTTTTGTTTCCAACTGTGATTTAGGTTTGATTCCGGATTGTTCGGGAAAATTTGTTTTTAAAGTTTTTAAGTTGCCCACAAAAGTTTATTCTTGCGAAGGGTCTTAATTTATTCAGGATAATTAAGCTGTTTCGAATTGTACAAAGAGAAAAAAAAAAACTTATAAAAATGGTGAAGCAAAGAGATTCAAATAAGCACAGGGGGGCGTTCAGGAACTAAGTTCAGTAAGTCTGAAAGCTGGGATTTGATATTTCAATTTTAACTAGTCTAGATTGGTCACGTTAACAATTTTTGAAGTTGACGTTTATGGAAGGGTAGCTGTCACATCTAATAAACAAATTTATGACAAAGTTCAGATTTGGTATAATGCGGCTGGTTTAGGAAAAGTGAAGTTGACGACCATCTAGTTCTAGACGATCTAGTTTCTGCGTTCAGGGTATACATCTAGTCCAGATCAATCTAGCCGACTTAGAAAAACTCAATGTTTGAAAGTGCCCATTGATACTGATGTATATGTGGACATCGGCCGGTTGAATGGCCTCCCTGCAAAACTAGACTCGTAGACTCGTCCATGCTGACATGCGGTGACCAGTGATGCCAGATTTTTTTTAGCCGAAATTCCCCATTTTGGGGGAAATATTTGAAAATTTGCCATATTCCCCACTTTTTTCCTCATTTTGATTCATTGAAGAAAAGTAAAGATGAAATTTGAATATATTTAAAATTAGTTTTCTTTTACTAAGACATTTTTTTTAGGAAGTACCTATAGGTAATACAAAATTCATGTGAATTTAAAACATAAATAATTAATTCACTATACGTTGGCCTTAAAGTCAATCTACAGGTAAAACGAAAACAAGTCTTTACACTTTAATAAAAAGAGATAATAATAATAAATAGATATAGAATGATAATATAACAGGCACATAATCAAAATGGGCATAACCAATAAATTGTTTTAGCTATCACTCTAAACACAGTCTCTATATTTAGCATCAAATTTCGCAATAGTAAGCTTCCGTAAATTTAAAGTCAATACTAAAATTTATTATTAGTACGGGGCAGTGTCATATATGGCGAACTTCACAGCTGATATTGAATTTGCAAAAAAGTTGCAATTAGTGAACTGAATGTGAAAATGACACATTTGAGTAGGTGCTCATAAGTAAAATGCAACCGAAAATGTTGGAACGTTATGAAAAGCGAAACTTCTGTCAGAAGAATTTGTCCCTACGAAAACAATTCCAACAAATCAACCACCCATATGACAGAAAAAAATATAAATAAAGAAGAATAAAGAAATGAAATATTTCAGTAGAATGATTTGTTTTTTTTTGTTGTGGAAATTGAAAAAAAATTTCGTGCGGAAAAGTTAATAAATAATTTTTCTAGAAATTTTTTTTTTGATAAACTAACTTTACAACTCATAAGCAACATTTCAAAAACAAGACTCAGTTCAACTATTAGGGTTAAGTGGTCTAAAATCGCGAAACAAAATGTATACGGTTTCGTTTTACGTATGGCTATAACTAGGGCCTTAAGGTGGTCTTCAGTTCGAAATGCGTTTATAGCTAAATCGTTTAGATTTTATGAACGCGGTGATATATTTATGTTAAGGATTTATTTAAAAGCTAACTACACGAGTTTTATTTAAAAATTATGCAAAATTAATAAACATGCGTGCATTTCGTTTTTTATTCCATTTTAATAGCACTGGCAGCCAAAGCCGCTCTCAGATTAAGAGAGAACAAAACTTGGAAGCCTGGTTACTGCGGACACTCAAGCATACTTGAAATCTTCGATCGGAAGGGACTCATGTCACTCACCGATTACGAGAAACCCAGATATGACTTCGATAAAAATTTTAGAATCACTATACCCAAAAGGCAGGACTGGAAATCACCCAGTACCATCATTAAAGGTATAGCCGTCTATACGGATGTTTCAAAAACAGAAAATGGAACAGGAGCCGGCATATTCTCAGAAAGGCTTGCTATTAGCCAGTCGTACCGATTGACCCATCACTGCAGTGTCTTCCAAGCTGAGATAGATGCGGTTAAAAAAGCAGCACAGACTATCTTATCGATGGGACTACCAGCAATGGAAATAACCATCTGTGTGGACAGTCAAGCAGCACTCAAAGCTATCGGCTCCAATCTTATTAATGCGAAATGTGTTACAGATTGCCTCGTGGCGCTCAGGGCTATACGTCATCACTCAATTCTACTCTGCTGGGTTCCGGGACACGTTGGGGTGGAAGGGAATGAAAAGGCGGACGAATTGGCCAGATACGGCTCTGATATGAACCCTCAACTTGCGGACGGAGGGGTGTTACCGCCTTTCAACACTGCTAAGACTTTTATTGAAGGCGTCATCACACAACTGGCTAAGGAACAATGGAGCAGCACCATCGGTTGCGTCATAACCCGAAGTCTGTGGCCTGTGGTTGACACCAAAAGATCAAAGTTCCTAATCTCCCTTAATAGAAGCCAAATCCGGATGTTCGTCGGCGTTTTAAGCGGACACTGCATCATAGGAAACATGGCTAAAAGGCTAGGACTTTTTGCAAATGACTTCTGCAGAAGCTGTAGAGACGAGGAGGAAATAGAGTCCGTGGAACATCTTCTATGCCACTGCCCAGCTTTACAGGAACGCCGCTCATGTATGGGAGCTAGGTTCTTCGAAAGTCTGGACGACTTGGAAGGGGTACCTGTATCAGACATAAAACTATTCCTCAACAGATCGAAGTGGTTTTGTTAGCAACATGTCCTTGCATGTACAAACAGGGTACTCACAATGGGCCTTCATGGCTTCTGGGTGAAATTTGCATCGGTTGCAAAACCGCCCTCCCAACCTAACCTAACCTAATAGCACTTTTCCCTATTTTCTCCATTAAGTGAAAAATTTCCTAAAGTTTCAAAAAAATCCCCACATCTGGCACCGCTGGCGTATATAACAAAAGAAAACTGTATTTGAAGACATTGGCTAATTTTTATAGTTGCTCAATTTCTTATTGGGCTAAATCGGAGTCAGCTTAGCTGATTTCTCAGTTCTTATTATATATGTCATGTAATTCAAAAACAATTTGAACAAATTTAATAAAACTTTAATGACGACAGATGGTGCCCACTTTGTTCAAGTTGTTTTCAGTAAAATAAATAAACAAACGTCTCTCACGCACAATAGTTGATAAACGTGCACACAACGAAGTAGCGAAAAGGTCATCAACAACAGAAAAGCACAAACTTGCAAATTTAATTATTGTCACTGCAAAAAGGGGGATTCGCAATTGAATAAAGCTAAATGGAGTAGAGTAGAACTAGCTGTCAGGGAGTTTATAAGTTCGAAAGGACAATTTTTCAATATCTGTTGGCGTATCTATACCACAGTGCCTCGGCGGTGAGTGTGTAGGACAATCTAGGGGAATCATCTTTGTTTTAACTATGTATTAATCGAGCTCCATACAGATTCTGAGCTTTGTGAGCTGAGCAATGCTTTTGCTGATGCGCCACCTCATGGCCGACAAACACCTTACAGTATGGAACGTTCTCGGGAGATGTCGCTGTGCAAAAACCAATAATGTTGTGGTAGCTTTTTTTTTTTTTTTTCGTTCAGTATAGTTCCAGAACAGTAACTGCGCCCATGTAATCCTCTTACTCTATTACTACGCATATCAATCGTATAAGCTTGAGAAAATAAATTTAATTGACTAACTTGTTCTGCGGCTAATTATATACATAAATATGGTTTCCCACCCACTGCTATGCAAATGCAGGCGGCACTTTCGACCACTCATCGGCACATAAAAAAAAACACGTTAGACGAATCGGAACACCAAGTGCGTGCACAGTTTCATCGCAATAAGCCCAAAGTAGTCTATGGTTGGTGTCCAATTTCAATGGGAGGCCTCAGGTAGTTAGCGTTGCGTTGCGGCTGTTACAATAATTCGATGGGTAAGGTTACCTATATATATCTAACGATTGCAGAATTAGTTTTCGCCATTTCCATCGAATATTATTTAATAACCTCTATAGCTGGAGGACATGTAATCAGTGTAAAAGTATATTTTATTCGATTGGACTCAGATTTCAGATGCCAAGGTATAGATAGCATACTCGTAGAACTCTGTCACGACAATTTGCGGTCTTTTCAATTATAGTTTACTGTTTGCACAACTGCGACCGGGAAATGTGTCAAAAACGCTTGGTATTTTCGCTAAATGTCACCTGGTTCAGTTAGTTGAGCCCATGGCTATTCCGAAGATCATAAAACCCGGGCAATTTGAGACCCCAACGCGCGCCCACTGATCCGAATAGCTGTGACATATGCAAGACACTATATTATTACGAGACAGGTGCGCTGCTGGTCGTTTGTTCACCTTGTTCGCACGATAGCCCCGGCAAATGCGCAAGTTCTGTTTTTATTTGTAATTTGATTCATGCACTTGCGTAAGTAACTTGTCGCACAGAGTCGCGGAATGCGTTTTCGGCTTTAGGCTTTAGGCTAATAAATGCCACAGTATAACGCCACCAAAAACTATTATACTTAAGTGCTAAAGTACACCCCAGACACATAATTAACTCTGAGGCGTGTGCGTGCACTAATGCTGGTGCGCTTATACGAATATCTGCTTATGCATTGGGGAGAAACTTTTCCAGACATTTGTTGCGGTGCAATTACATTGCAATCGAGATTGTGTGCTGCGATTTATTGTGAGTAGTTTTTTTTTTAAGTTGGTCTTGTTGTTGCTGCCAGTATAGTTTCTTAACTTATCTCTCGCGATAAGATTGCGAGCGGTGCGTAAAGTCTCAAATGCATCTGAAGAGAATTTATTAAAAATAATTAATTGGGTCTTGTTAAGTGGAGTAATTAATCGTGTTACAGATTTTTAACCAGAACGAGTTTCGTGCGTATGATTTGTAAGTGTGCGAGCACCTAGTGATGCTTGATGGTAAACCAAATTAGCGGCGCGGTTAAAATGAAATAGAAAGAGGAAAAAAGAAAAAGCCATCGAAACCTTTACAAAATGATTGATGAAAAATTGCATACTTGCTCTGAATTGCAGAGGGAAACGGTTTGCGTTGATCGCTGGATATGTACTTGGTTTACTTTTATAACGCCGGACTAAGAGTGGAGGCAGCGTCTCCATATAATAAAACTGTTCCGCAACTGACAGGCAGCGGAAAGGCCAAGTTGCTAGACGCAGAGTCATGGAACTTTGAGGGTGCATTCCACTAAAAAACGATTTTCATTTTTGGATATGATTCCACCACAATTGGGAGTTTTTTTTTCGCATTAACTTGCGATGTTAATATTTAAGTTAGAGGGTATTTTTTTTTTTTTAATTGACCCCTCCTGAGCCCCCTTTTGGGGAGGTAAATATTAAAATGCTTGTGAAGCGGATGCAACTTGCAATCGTATTTACTTGAAATAAGTTAGGTAATAATACTACCTACTCCATAGAAAAACCTGTTTCCCAGAGCTGCAGGACCAGCCTTTTCGTCTTAGGAGAGTTTTTGGGATGCAAAAAATGCGTAGTTTTGTTTTGGAGATTTTCGTGAGTATTTCCGAATTCGTTTTGGGGGTATTTTTAATTTTTAAGATGATTTTTTGACGTTTTCGATCGATCGTGTTGTGTAGAGCGGACATGTTCTTTCAATAAAATAAAATAAAAGCGAATTTCGAAAGAAAATGCATTCGGAAACATAAAGCGCTAATAAAGCGATTTCGCTAGTTTTCTCTGAGCACTGTCATGATGAACGCACGCAGTTCAATGGCGACTCAAAAAACTCCACTAGGGCTTTTCGCTTTCGTGTGCATATAGTAAAAATCAGATAATATCGGTATCTTGCGATAATTAGTTGTGCTGGGCAAATGCCTCTCCTTTTAGTTTATAAATTGTGAGTAGTTTTAATATAAAGTCAAATAAATAAAAAAAATTAGTCCACCGTGCTTAATCGACGATACAAATAGCTGCATAGGTACTATCCTATAAAGGCAACGCTTAATAACACCCAATAAAAAATACCAAGAAGGGTCTACGTAGGGCGAATTCATTGACGTCGTCAATTACAACAGGGTCAAGAAGCTGCCCGAATTCAGGCCTTAGAGTCAGCAATTACTGAAAACCCTGAAAACCCAGATTGTAGAACGTACGTTCCCTTTATAAGAAACTTCTTCTTTTGTCCGGTTTTTGGATAGAGGTCTCCTAAGACGGCCCGCTTACAACAAACCACCACTTAATAGCGGCTTATGGTTTGTTGATAGTTCAGCGCGAACAGCAAAAGAACTGGGGTGAGATTCTGTAAGGCGAAACGATCAAACGTTTCGTGCCCATGAATGATTTGCCCTTGGTACATATATTATACTAGCTAATTTCTTCGTGCGCACAAAAACGTTTGATCGTTTCGCCTTACAGATTCTGACCCCTGACTCTCGTACAGTAGACTTATGCCTGCCTGTCCTTGGCATAAAAAAACCCCTGTCAGTTACATTGTATCCTCGCTCCATTCTGCATGACACTCAAGTAAGTACCACTGCTGACTTCCACCTCCAGTGGGAAATAACAACAAACCACACCCTTCTGCAGCGGATTCACCAACTTTGCGCATTCCAATTCATAATCTCGTCGAAAACTGCAAAGCGTATCAAATCAATTCTGAAGACTTCCGCCCAGTAGCCGAATCAAAGTCACTCTGGCTAGGCAGCTACTCTGTCAATATGTGCATCAGCTATACAACCATGCACAGCGCCTCCATACCCATTACCAGCGCTAAGCTGTACGTACCTTGGCCCCGAGCGTATTGCACAAATCACATTTCGTTACGCAACCAAGTCAAGAGTCGATGTTTCTTCCTTCTCCGTTGCATCCCGAATCAAATCGTGTTGAGCCTCCTCGATGATGACGATGATGATGATGGTGGTGGCGTTTATAGCCTCTGCCGCCCGCCAACTGTCAGGTTGAATTCATATTTGCTGCGCAGTAGTCGGTGTGGTGCAGTGACTGCGGTCAAAGAGACTTCTATGGGTGCCTTGGCTGGAAACCGTATCAGCTAGAGAGGCTACCAGTTCCGTCATCTTATATAATTTTACTATCATGCTGATGCTGTTCAGGAAGAGATCTTCACGCTTATAAGCCTATTCGAGTGTGAGACCAACACCGACAGCAGCAACCAGCCGCTGCACCTCTGCTGTATAATATTTACTCAGTTTAGTACTGATAATCGACCGCTTGCGTGCTATGAACAAGCTGAGTACACAACCTCTGGCTGCGACTCTCTGGATGATGATTGGAGTGGCTGAATAATGACCTTTATCCACGATGCGTATGTAGGATGATGTGCTACTCGCATATGAGGTTCCTGCTTTGGATGAAACGGATTCCGATACGAGGACGCTGTGTTTGATAGAGCCATTGTGCGGTAGCTTTCTATTTGCTAAGCCATTTGTTGACAGTTATCTGTTGGTGAGCACGGTGATAGCAAAGATAAGTTCAAACTGTTAGCGCTCCTCAGCTGCTCGGAGAGCAAATGTTTAACTTGAAGTTGAGTGGTAATGGCCGTGCGCAATTAGGTGCGTTGTACTTTTGCATTTCACTTCTACATGGTTGGAAGGGTTTGCTTATTTGTTAAAATGGATGTTAGTGGAATTTCATTGACAGTCAGCGACAACAGACGTCTTACGTCGTATTTCGGATGGAGGCCATGGTTTGGTTTTTTATGTTGATCGAGCTGGATCGTAAGCGTTACAAAAGATGCGACGAAGACTTTTTATTGCAACGAAATGGACATTTTGCTAACTAAACTCAGTTTAGTGATGCAGGATGTTGTTTTGGGGCTGATTCGTCTAAAGATGATGGAGAGGGTTTGGACGATTGGTGTCAGATGAAGATGAAGACTGTTTTCCACTTTTTTGAAGGAGTAAAAACATTGATTTTCCAATTCCCCATTTTTTTCCCCAAGTGAAATTTGTATTAATATTCACATGAAAAAAATTAAAGTCACATGTATTGACAAGATCAAAACAAACATTTAACATAAAAATATATATATATAAAATACAATAATTTCCTTTTCTATTGGACATAGTATCCAGAGTCAATTGTCCGTCTCTCATGCTCAGTTTTTCGCAAAAAAATCGAATAAGGCACTTTAGAAATTTTGACATATCTCGAAAACGTTCCATATGACATGTTGGAGTAAATAAACGAATGCTAAATTCGCAATATTATGTTTTAAATTATTTATTATTCAATTCGGGTCAATTTATTTGCCAAGGATTTTTGGAAATTTTTTAAAAATTCGTTTTTTTAGTTTTATGGAAGGAATTATGGGAAAGTTCTGCATGTTGATATTTGTATGACGTAAGCTCGCTTTCCTATAAAACAAAATAGTTTCCGGAAGTGATGAACGCTATAACTGATTGATGAATTGTTGGCTTAATTTACTGAAAGTAATTACCACTCTCATTTCAAATGTCTTAAACCGGAAATGAAACGGAAACAAACACAAGCTCCGGCTACCAAGCTTGTGTTTGTTTCAAGCTCCGGGTACCAAGCTTGTGTTTGTTTCCGTTTAGGTACCCTATCTATTATTATAGGTAGAACATTCATGACACTTTAGGCGTCTGATTTGTGATCTCATTCTTACGCCTTTATTAGCATTGACTGCGGACGAACGGATCATTTGATGCGTTCTCTTTTTTGAAGTTTGCCCATCGTTTTTCCTTTTTCGTTATAAAAGTGCCAAAATTGAAGCTTTTCCACTCAATCTGAGATCGCCCGACATGGTGAACGAAGCATAAAAAATCGTTTTGCTAAAGGTAAGAGGATCAGAATATCCGAAATAGGTAGTCTTTTTAACGTAAAGATCGATTGTCGCTCTATAGGTCAGATTACAAAGTCTGTCCTAGATGGGTACTGTGTTTATTTTACACCCCAGTCCCCAACCAACGACAATCCAATAATAACTGAAGAAGTGTATTTCTTCGCAGTTATCATTGGATTTTCGTGAGGTGCGGAACTCGAGGAAACTTTAAAAATCATTCTCCGTACATATTTATAATACCACCGAGAGTAGATCATCGGCCACAAGGACCCAAGGGAATGTGTCACATGATACACAAAGCGTCGTATAGTTTCATTACAAAAAAAAAAATACATATATTCTAAGAACTTATAAGCATCACCATTTGTAGGTACACTTTCAAGTTCGAGTGTCTGTCGTTCTGCCATGCCTACGAAGAATGCATTTTTGCATCTCTATGCCCTTCATCGATCTTGTTGACACATCACCTATCACCATCATCATTGAATATGTCAAATGAAGCGAAGGGCGTGAGTGGCTCAGGCAATATGGCACATGGGGCATTTCAATCTCTTCGCACATGAACGCAACCATGCGGTTATTGCACACGACAGCACATGCGCTCACATTTATTACTGCGTTAGGGGCTTAAGGTATTCAATTACTCTTCACTGTTCTCAATCTTAATACGAAGGAGAACGACGACCGACCAGGGAATATTGTCTCTAAAAGAAAATATAATGGTTGATAGATGGTATAGGTACATACCGTTCCTCGTTTCCCGGCGGTGATCGTCATCGAGAACAACGACCGGCACAGCTGTTACCAGTTTGTAGTCTGGTAAGTGACCTGGAATTGATACAAAGGAAATACAGTTTTATAATCGGTTATGGTCCCATAAGGAAGAGAAGAGATGTTTGTTTTGATCAGCAAAATGCGAATGAAGTGAAGTGGGCAGTCGGAGCAAGGATGCGTGAGGAAGAAATGCAAGTCTCGAGAAATTGGTGAAGGTAAGAGGGCGATTTAAATGTTTCCGTTTAAAAGTAATAGTTTTAAAATATAGCGACAATGTGAACATTGCTTAGGCGAATTTATTTTTTTAAACCAACTTGTCTCTGAACGCATTCATTTATATTAAGCAAAAGCCAATAAGACACAAAGTTTTAAGTTTTTGAATTTGATATAAAGCGCCGTTTTAGTAGGTCCTCCCCCCTTTATTTCAGGTTCGGTTAGTTGTGGTTTCAAAACGGCGCTCAATACGCTACTTATGTTTTTTCCCTCGTCGGTAACGGGAATACAGCCACTAAAACCAACCTTGCCCTTAAACAAAAATGTTTTGAGTTGGCATCGATCTGTAATTATGGACATATTCAAGAATCTAGTTATCTTAAGTCGACTAGATTGGTCTGGATAATATGTAACCTGAACTCAAAAACGTCACCCACATATGCGAACTGTCAACTTAGTACTCAGTCACGAATTTCTTGACTATATTCGTCGGCCAACTCTTAATAAACGTCAACTGAAACAGCTGCTCATATGACCGATTTCAGCCAGTCAAAACCGTCATACATCTAGTCAGACAGCTGTCAGATTTATTCAACTAGATATTTTAACGTCTCCATTGTTTCTAGAAATGTGACAGCAGCCGATAAATGAAAACGAAGCCGTGGTTGACCGAAAGTTGCAGTTAAGTCGGAGTTTTTGTATCACCACATTTTTCTGTAAATTGAGTTGAAATTAGAAAAGATGCATAACTTTCCATCGGTGTCAACCGGTGAAGGCTCATGGCAATAACTTAACTGAACTGTCATTTTACCAAGCTACACGAAATAGAGATCATTACTATGCGCAGATAGACTATGCGTATGCATATTCTGAAGACTCAGAAGAATCATGAACTGTTACAGAAGCATCACCTCTTTCCACAACGCTTGTAGTGATACCGAACGTCAGGCTATAGGTCTCTGTCAGGAACATGGCAGGCCTCAAGCTTTGTCAGACTTTTTCCTTATTGTTTTTTTTTTTTTGATTTATTTACATCGATTTGATTTTAACGAAAAAAAAAAACACATCACAAAGGTTTAATTGTTGCTGAATGCATCCAAATGAATGAAACTCGTTCAGTGAAAGAGACAATACTATTAACGTAGTGACAGCAGTCATATGCGGCCATTCGATTCCTAAATTAAGAACCTAATTAATAACAGGCCCGTTTTTTGAGCTTCGATCGCAGCAAAGCAAAGTAAAGTGGGATTTCCAGCACGCAATTGCAGCAACTATTGCGAGTCTCGAAGTGTCAAGTCTAGCGTAGTGTTTTAATTGTGTGCTGAAAATCCTACTTCACTTTGCTTTGCGGAGATCGAAGCTCAAAAAACAGGAATAATATTGAATACTAAAAATTTCTTTAGAAAATGTGTTTTTGTCAGGATTTTTGCTCCATAATAAGGTTTTTATCTTCTAACTGTCCGGCTTTTCGATTTTTTTTTATGGTTGTAGTGATACCAAGCGTATCATGGTACATATTTTCTATCTAGGATCCATCAACAAACCAGGCAAACACCTAAATACTCGTACCTAATCCACACATTTTCAAATGCATTGTTGACCATTTTGTGAGCTTCTCAAGAGCACATTGTGCTAATTGCGGTTATTATCAAGCGT
Source organism: Cheilosia vernalis (assembly GCA_949126925.1). Lineage (NCBI taxonomy): Eukaryota > Metazoa > Arthropoda > Insecta > Diptera > Syrphidae > Cheilosia > Cheilosia vernalis. Next base: position 16,285,579 of record OX421362.1, read on the forward strand.
TAGAGCAAACCGATCTAAGTCTGGGCGACTGCATAATATCGTTTCCAACTGCACAGACGGGAGACGGACCATCAATATCTGAATACCCTTGCAGCGGCGGTCTTTTGTAAGCGTACACTTCTGATTAGTCAAATGCGATGTTGTGGTGGCTTTGAAGCGTGTCAAATTGCTGTCAATCATTTGATTTGTAAAAAAAAAATAAAAACTACAAATGATCTTCGGATTCGAACGCATTCCTATGCAAATGTGTGTCGATAAAATGCAGATTGAATTTCGTTGAGGCTTTGTTGGAGGTGAATGCTTTTCTCAGGTTTTTATCGGAGATTTTCTTTCTATAAATTTCAGACGTTTGATGGAATCAAAAAACATTTTTTTTTATGTTTAATGGGAGGTTGCAGATGTTGAGAATCACATATGATTTTGTTGCTGGTGTTCTATAGAGGCCGAGGTAGACCTATTAAACTCAAATGGATTGGGTTACATTTGTTCTTGTGTTGGGCGCTTTTATCTGTGTTATCTGGGGGTAATTAATCTGTTTGGAAAACTGGTATTGTAGGTCGATGTTTATTATAGAGAGAAGGTGAAATAGTTACAAATGAATATGTTCTCGTTCGTGGAAGACAGCCGCAGTTACGCAATCAGTCGGCGGCTTAGGAGTGATGTAATCTTCTTTTTTTCTTGACTCGTTTGGCTTGTACTTTAATGCGTCTGCTTCTTGGAATGGTGTCAGATTGGAAAATATATACAAGGTTAAAGACAGATAGGAACATACAGCCTTATTTATAAACCCACCGTAGAGTCTGCTTATCTCTACGCACCCCCTAAAATGCCCTTACACAGCAGCGTTGCCTTAGGGCTGCGTGAGTTAAACGCAAAAATTTGCGTTTAGAGCCTGCGTAGAGCATACGTAAATTATGTTTTTGCATCACATGTAATTTGGTCATGGTCGGATTGTCATTATCCACTTTTGCCGCTTCTGTCCTAATAATTGCAAGCACGCACGTCATTCGTGTATGTATACGCAAGTTTCGCACAAATCTTGTCAAAGAAGTTACCTGACGGCGTTGATATGGTCTTAATCATTTCAAATATATTTTTGGCATAAAAGTTTGTCTGACATGTGAAATAGATAAATGTCATGAATTACGCTTCTGTACCGTATTCAACCGGCTGCTTGTTTTCCCATCACCAACCCACTTAACATAAATTAAAAGAAAAGTCACAAATTATCTCCAATCAGTAAAAAAAAAAATAAAAATAAAAACAATATCATATTTCCAAAATATGGCAGACCTAATAAACACTTCGTAGACCAGATAACTCTGATTGAAACTCAATATCCAAACCCAACCCATATATGAATGCATAGCTTGATTTATTTAACCAATTTTCGGACATCTTAGGTATGTTGCATCTTCTTGCATTCTTCAAACATAAATATTTATTTATTACCTACACAATCTCCCTGATCGTGAAGTGCCCAATGTCCCAACCGAAATCGGTTATATTCTCGTATGCCGGTGGTTATCACATTATCACGTTTTTTTTTTGTTTTGTTCAGATAAATCTGAAATCGTCTCCACATAAATTAAACATGTTAAATTCTAAATCAACTATACACGATGGAAAGAATATTTCATATTTTCAAAAGAGATCATTTTTTCCGACTGTTTTACTGTTTCGTAATGAATTCGTCGGTAAGGTTCTAACTGGGTTGCAAGAGCAGACCCCAAAGAACGTTCCTTCGATTGGAATGCGTTAATCATATGTGAATAGGAACTCAGTTAGTCTGATCGACTTGCCATTGTGGTTTGTTCAATCTGGAAGACAATAAATTAATTTGACGCTTATTGAATAACAAAGAAAAAAATCCAAAAGAAGATCTGAAATTAGAGAATGTCACTCTTTTGCATAAGCAATAGGATTTGGGAGAAGATCTCATAATACTTTTGTTCTTGGAAGTTCTGCATAAATTACATTTGCTTTGTTGTTCTTTGTCAAATGAGGTTTGTAGAAATGTCAACTGTCTTTCTCTACACAGTTAGTGCGAATTTTTATGTAAATGTTTAAAATATATACCGTATTTTTACAGTCATGTCATAAGATAAGTTATTGCTGAAGGAAAATTTTAAATCGCATAACAGTCTTGCATGTGCGAAGCTAGTGGTCGCGTTCATGGTTAGAGGTAATTTACTAATGAGCTGTACAGGGTTTTTCGTGAGAGAAAAACATTATTCTAGCCATATTACTGTCAAAAAAAAAAGAAATTTATACAAAAATAATCTTAAAGCGACATCAGTAATCGAAGTAGCTTGTAACGCTTCCGATCAGTTTTCAAACAAATTTATTTACGAAAAATGTTGAAATGTCAAAAAAAAAAAAAAAAATGCCAGCAGCTGAAAATATAATGACTCACTCCTATAATTAATTTTTGTTCTAATTTTTCCTACTGCATTATAGTTTCCAAACAAAAGATAAAGAAAAATGCAAAAAAAATAGTGTCATACGGGCTTTATGAATGACATAAAGAGAAAAGAGTCGGAATTTTAGCACCGAAGGACATTCAAAAATCATATGTCGGCTAGGCTAGATTATTCGGTAACGTCACTTTCAATACGTCAGCACCATATATAAACTGCCAATTTAGCACTCAGTCACGGATTTCTTGACTAGATTCTTCTGCTACCCCTCTATAAACGTAAATTGAAGAAAAACTGTTTAAGTGATCGATCAAAACAGACGCACATCAAGTCAACCACCCATCAGACTTCCTAAACTTGATTCTTGAACGCCACCAATAAAAGAAACTGTCATTGTCGTCAAATGAAAGCACATTGATTGATGGAAACTTTGATGCGCCGATGCCGGCGACAGTTTAATAAAATAACTCCCTGAAAGTGCTATTTGGCGACGTATTTTATTGGGATTGATCCTTCCATTAAGCAACCATTGCCATATCCATCAACGTAAAAGGATTCTGTGATTTGGACCCTTAACTATTATGTTGTGCATATATCTTTCAATATGAAAATGGATCCACTAATTGACATTTGGAATTTAAAAACCGCTGAAGTTTTAATGATCTCAGTTCCATTAATAGCTCTGCATTCTACTTTACCCACTGTCTATTTTATCGGGCGACGAAATACGAGTCTGTGCTTTCACATTAAAAAATTAAACTCGTCTTTTATTGGTCATTGATATTTACTCATATTCAATATGCCGACATCTCACATTTCCTTTGGGAAATCAAATATCATCTATAGTCCATCTGAGTCCATTTTGATGGTCTCCAATTAATTAAGAAAATATAAACCTTTATTAAAAATGATCAATAAACACTAAATGACGTATCATTAGAGAGACTATAAAACTCAAAACGTGTAGGCATATCAAACGGTATGCTTTAACGTGCACCTCTATACGGATCAGAATTTGTTCCTTCACTGCTATGCGACCAGCCTTAACTTAAAGGAGGCGTACACTCAATGGCAATCAAAAAGTTGAAAGATCATTCAGAATATGACCCAAAGGCATTTAATGATTACTTGTTTGTAAAGGTGTACACTCGAGTAGGGTATGGATACGTGTGTACCTCTGGTATTAATTAATAACAATCATAAAATAATAAATGGATTCGATTAACCCCGCACAGAGTTTCGGGTTCGATTCACACAGCCCCTCTGTTTGGGATATAGAGTTTCAACAAATAAAACCAGAATCCAGAAGACGGCTATCCGAGTGAAAAGTCCCATCCATATTCATTATGCCAGAAGCACTGCATTCATTGTGAACAGTGGCAATTACAAGATGCTGCTGTGTGTCTTGAGAAATTTATTTTTATTTTGTTTTTATCTCCTGCACAAACCCAATCGAAGCGCTGTTTATTTTCATTGTTTAACTGTTCAATATCAATTGACGAAAATTGAAATGAAAGTAGGGTGCAAGAAAATGGATTTGCACCGTACTAATCACAAATTTTAGTCTCGACTTTGAATTTACGGAAGGTTACAATTGCGAAATATACCCACTGAACTATTCAATTTTAGAGTCGAAATTAAAACTGTTTATTTATACGGCCCATTGTTAAATAAAGAAGCACTTGTATGATAAGTGTGGCCAACAAAAAAAAAAAAAAACCGTTTGACAACTGAACTTCGCGTTGTCACTGTTGAACAATAATTCAGAAACAATGAAAGTTCGGCTGCCACTGTTCGTATACTGAGTAAAGATCTGTGTCTGCAGGTTTACAAACTTCAATTGGCACTAGAACTGAATTGTAATGACTATGCTCAGTGAAAGTAATTTGTTAAATGGATTACTGAACATCAAAACTCGGATGCTGTTTTTTCGAGCAAAACCTAGAGGGATGATATCACCACCGTGATGGCTTTGTTAATTGTGGAGTGTTATTTTATTAATAACCCAGGGCCTTTTTAATAAACATTTTTAGTTTCGAATTTAAATTTAAGTATTTCACAGTGGCTTTATTTTCCATACAAAATTCGCAATTGTGAGCAAATTCAATTTAAAATATAAATTTAAATAAATAAATATAAATTTAAAGTCGAGACTAAATTTGGTTATAAGTTTTACTTTGTTTTGAGGAAATAACAAATTGCCATTGCCTTAGGTTCATTTCCCGTCTCCATTATCAGCCGTATTTATTAGATTCCTTTACGACGCGACGCCTCTACGTTGTTTAGTTAAACATCGCGTAAGGATTTACGCAGCCTCTACTTGGCTCTTCTAAGATTGTTATTTATAAGCAAGGTTTGTGCCTAAAAATGTAAGAATTTCGATAAACTATTACAGAAAACACAGAAATCTATAACATTTTGCCCTGAAACATTCCATCGTACTGAAAATATTCTTTACGACTGCAATTAATGGAATTATTTATCTGTCATATCTGTCATTTTTTATAGTTTACTACAAAAGCGTTCCCTAACTTATTCGTAAGTGTCTCTCTCTGTGAGAGAATTTATCCCCACCACTGCCATTTTATTTGTCTTTTCCATTCTTACTACAAAAGTAAGGGAACAGACCTATTTACGTGAGCTCTACGCAGGCTCTAAACGCAAATTTTTGCGTTTAATTTACGCAGCCCTAAAGCAACATTTCTTAAGTTCAAGAAATATTTATAAATCCCATTTTCGGAACAGTTACAGAAGAATGCTGCTAAAAACAAACAGCCTTATTTATAAACCCTGCTTATCTTTACACACCCTCTAAAATGCCCTTACCGAGGTTTAGCAGCATTCTTCTCGAACTGTACCGAGATCTATATTATTGTTTTTTTGTAACTCGTGCGCGACACATTTTTGTAAACAACATTTTGGGGTCTCAACTCAAGAAAAAAACAATTTTAACTCGATTCGCAATCGCAACAACTATTGATGTTAATATTTAACCCATACCCCGAAGAAAATCGTTTTCTCCACACTAATTCCACACAACCTATCAAGCGGCCTTTAGTGCAAACTGCGCCCTCTACGGTTCACCTTAAATTAAGTGAAGGTCACAATGGATATATGGGTAAATGCGCCGTTGTTAGTTGTTAAAAATGATCCCATAGGCACTAAATATGGTTATTAATACCGCCCGCTGACAGCCGCCCAACACACCTGACATCTTGATCTCCAATTACAATTCTACACAGCAGAGCGACGCGATGGTATATAAATGCAAATTAAGCTTTACCACGCAAAATGTGCATAAGGAATCGACCGAAACAAATTTACAATCAGTTTTCTTAAGTATTTCTTTCTCATTATCCAATCGTTCTACATCCACAAAACAGGAAACCTCGATCTTAACACGACTCACCATTTTGTCCAATTAGCTGCGAAGTTGTCTTCTCGTTGCCTTTGTTCTTTTCAAAGACACCAGCCGTGGACGACGACCGAGTATGGCCCGCCGTCGTCGTCGACGACGTTGACTTATTATAGTAGCCACCAAGCGAATTGTATTGTTGCTGTTGTTGTTGTTGAGCGGAGTTACTCTTCCCAAACAATTGTTGCTGCAGGTGTGCTGTGATTTTTCCATTCACCTCGTTCATTGATGATTTTTTGCCACTGCCACAGTTCTCTGAATACGTCAAAGGTGGCGTGGATATTGTTGTCGTTGATGCTTGCGTCGTCGCCGATATTGATTGTGTGGACGATTGCAGTGTGGAATTCCGATGCAGTCCCAGATTTGTACAGCTCAAGATCATTACGGGTGAATCATGTAAATCTGGCAACGATGAAGATATTGTCATTCCAACCGATGACAATTTTAAGCCACTACCACACGTTGCCCTTGGCGATGATGAAATATTAATTGTGTCTACCGACTTGCGAGACTTAAAGAGTCGCATCTTCGGGGCGGTAATTTGTCTGCTATCGTTTTGCCGCCTGCACAGATCTCAGTGCAAGTGGGGGCAGGGGAAATCTGTAAAGAAGAAGATGGAAAATTGTTAAAGAGTTGATTGCAAAAAGGTGTTTATACAAAGTGAGAAACAGAAATGACGTGTCGTGTGTGGTAAGTCGTAATTAGGGAAAAATAACAAGATGGAGCTTCCTGTTGTTACAGGTTGAACCATAAGATACTGACACGCTACGGGTGTCAAAATTCATTATGATCAATGTCAATGGAACTTATTTTTAAGGTTAGGTATTGCAATGGAAATTATTGAATTGTGAAGCTGGCTGCTGAAAGCAGCTTCCTGCACAGTTGCCTCAAATTGTTTAAATAAGGCGGTTAATTGATCAGTAAATATAATTCATATGGTTGCGAAATTTCCAAAACGTTATCGTCCAGATTGCTATAGCAGTCGATTTTTCTGTACTGTCCGTGGGTGCTGTTGGCGTTAGCCGTCCTAGTCGGAAAGGACTATGGATCGATATGAGTGCTGTGTGGATCGTATTCACAAATCAAGTATTATTTTAACAATTTTAACACGAAACATTGGACTTTCTTTTCAATTTATATCGCTTCAGTCCCTACCACTAATAACGCCATTACTGTCGTCTTAAGGAACTTTTAAAATGCATGATATGAGTGAAGATGGCCACGATCCACGAATTTAATTAGTGGAAAACTCTTTCTATCAATATTTTCTGAAAATTTAAATGTCAAAATATCTACATAGTGATTAAAAGTCAGCGAACTCGTCTAGTTCCTTCTTCAGTCGACTCAATGTTTGGGGACGTTTGGATAGTTTATGTAAAACGTCAACTAGTTTTGTCGGTATCCGAACGCTATGACTATGCAACTTGAATATTTTTTGCATTGTCTTGGTCAGCGTTACCATTGTTCAACTAAAGTCGCAATTTGGCACTTTCTTCGAGAGCTTGTCACAACTTTTTGTTCTTTTGCCCTTTTTTATTTGGAAAATGCCTTTCGCAATTTTGTCAAAAATTGTTACTTCCAAATATGTACGTTTAAAATGTAACACGGTTGCCCATCACAACAATATTATAGTGTTATGCTATAGGTTAGGGTGTCCATATACCTCAAACGAAAAAAGAGGACATACATTACAGTCAACAACTACCCCCCCCCCCCCCCCCCCCACCCCTCTTTTAATCATTCATCTGTGCCAGACAGCTGTAGGTGTGAGTGTGGTTGACAAAACAGATATTTTTTTTTTTTTTTTTTTATCCGAGGGTAGGTGAAAATCTTCCAAAGACACTATGAGAATAGCAAGCGCGTTCTCATAGTAGTGTCAGATTTTTACTGACTAAAAACACCACCCTTTGACAGATTGTTAGATACTGCAACTAAGATATAACTTATCAAGCAATTTTTCTATCATGAAATAACAACTTTTGACAGGTTACTTCCCAATGAAGGATCATGCGTATTCCGCATGTTAGACGCGGTAAATCTTATCTTGCCAAGTCGAACGGTTTTGTTCTTCGAAGTCGGCGCAATAAATTGATCTCGTCCGAGATTTGTCGGACTGGATTGTTGATGTGTCCGATTAGTCGGTTTCTATGATTTCTCGCGAAGCTCCTAGTTCCAGCTTCGATTGTTGGAATTCCGAGATCCCTATGGGAATAGTCGTTTCTAATATACCATGGTGCTTGTACAATTTCTCTAAGCACTTTATTTTGAAAAGTTTGTAGAATATTGGCATTTATTTTCTTGGTACAACCCCAAATTGTATACCGTAGGTCCACACCGGCTTTAGCACTTGCTTGTTTAAAAGCAGTTTGTTCTCAGTACTGAGCTGGGAATGTTTTCCGAGATATGAAAATAAAATAGGTACATCGAAAAAGTGCTACCACTGCTAGTTTTTATGGACGTACTTAAAAGTAATGTTTGTTAAATATCGTCTGAAAATTCTGAATTAGGGAATAACTTTAGAAATGTCACTTATTTTCTCTCACGGGCAATTTTTTTGACTTTTCCGAATTCTGCAACGGCCACTGTCTATTTTAAATTTGACTCTTCAAAATGTCAACTGAGTATGAAGGCAGGAGTTTCTTGACTAGATTTGTCGGCTTCCCCTTCTTAAACGTCAACTGCAAAAACTACTCACGTGACCACTCGGGGCCAATAAAAACTGAAATACATCTAGTCAGTCAGCTGTCAGACTTACTAAACTAGCTCCCATTGAGGCCGTAATTATTTTTAGTTTTATTTTTGTTAGCACACACACATAGAAAACATATTTGTTGTCAAATTGAAAACTATCAGGCTGCATAAATTTATATTCTTATCAAAACTAACTGCCAAACTCATTTAATTTTTTCACAAAATATACAAAAATTTGAAATTGCAACTGTTCTCGCCTCGTTTTTTTATAAATAACTTTTAAATTTGTGTGAAGAGCGGATTTAATTTTGATAGCCAAAGGTTTAATTTTCTCTGTGTGCAGTAAGCATGGTGGCGATAAAAAGTCAAGTCGAAAATATTGACAAAGGTTGAGAAACCGAACGCAATTTCTCATAAATAAGAATGCATAAAATATTATGTAGTAGGTACCTAAACCATGGTGGTGGTCTGAAACACTGAATATACGAGTGGGAGTTGCAGGCGATCCGATTTGGATATTTCTTAGATAACTTTATGAAAGATTAATTTGGGAAAAAGTATCACTGATAATCGCCCATATAATATTATGTCAAATCTTAGCTAATGTTCCGACATTAGAGATTCTCGTATATCGTCGCCGAACAGTCAAGACCTCGTATCTACAATTTACTTTAAAAATCTGATTATTATGTCCTCCATAGCCAGATCAGGTGAAGGCAGTGTCCCATTGGCTGCTGTGTGTCACCTCTGACAACCAGCCGCGAGTAACTAGCAACTCCGCCCAACTCAGCTTGTCCATGTAAAAATGTATCTCTGCAGGAGCAATACACACATAAACCGTCTGCAATAACCGAATTCGGCGAAAAAGGAACAAGCCGGAGAAGAACGAGACGCCTTCAAGCCATTAATCATGCACTCACACCTTTCCAAATGACCAACGCTTCCTCATTCAACCTTGACTCGACATCGAGCTACTGCATAATGCTTACACAGCAGCCTCATTTGCAGTTCCTCTTTAACTGCAAGTTCCCATCATAGTAAACTACTAACCTACAGATGCTCACAACAGGCAGACGTTTTCTAAGCACTTGTGCAACAAGATGGACAGCATTAGCCAGTGCACGGTAGAACACTACAACCAAACCCACATTCGGCTTCCACTTTTTTTTTTTTTTTTTCATTTTTATATTTTTGCTGATTTGGGCAGACCAGCAAAATCTTTACCTTTACGCCTGTATATATAGATATAGAATATTTAGCAGAATCTGGTTTCTCCACTCTTTGAAGAGGTTTTCACTTTCAGTTTGCCTCCACTTGATTCCACTCCACCACAGATGCAGAGTGGTTACTTGCTAATTATATGCGCGAGCGTGAATTTGGTTCGCAAATGCGCCTGCGGGCGCAGAAAAAGTTTCCATTTTCATTGAAGCGTGTATATCGTTGGCCCACCTTTGAGGTGTATAGCCGTATCTGGCTAAAAGTTGGTCTAGTGGGTTGGGTATATCTACTATACTAGCACATCAGGCGGTATGCAATGTTGAGGATGGTTAGCTTACTCACACAAGGTAACAGCGCGCAAACAAAAAGCGGAATTCAATGATCGGCGGCGGCAGCGGTATGCTTATTTGTTGTATGTCCGCTCTGGTAAACAAATTGTGGATAATACAGACGCATGACTACAGGTGGATCGTGGACGTGGATCGATGGAAGCGCGAGGTACACATCTAATGCGAATGCTTGAGTGCAAATCGATATACGAACAGGCTTGTTTTTTTATTGTCTTAACGAATGAGTGTTTGTTGTTTTTGTTTGTAGCGAAGCGCTCAACTGAGAAGTTCTTTGTTTGATTGTTGAATTCTTCGTTTTAGCTGGTGGATATGTGCAAATGATATATTGCAGTTCCTTGTCGATTTCTGATTCAGTTACTTGTCAGCGCAAGGTTCCAACCGGTAGGTAGAAAAGGCAGTTTGAAGTTTCCTAGGGAGCTCCGGTTTACGAAGTCTGACAGTTGTCGCTGTCAAAATAGGGTTGTGCATCGCGTACAGAAATCCATTTCCCGTCTTTTAATTTTTTTCATAATTTTCTGCTAGGCGTATTTCGGCTTAAGCCCCCATACAAAAAGCAGTACGTAGTTCAAGCTAAATTTCTGAGCCGCTGTACAAAACTCTCTATAGAATTAAAGTAGATACGCGTATTAATGCAAAATACATTTTTTCACAGCTAAATTTTGACAGATCAGAGAAAATATCGGCATTCGCAACAAAATTTTAAACGAAACAGTGCCAATGGAGAATGGTTAGTTCAACACTAAGAAATTCCTGTTTTTTAATAAAATTTTATTTAATTTCTTTTAAAATGTAGAAATTTTTTTTTTGACGGAACTTACACTGTCAAAATTTAGCGAGTTTGACAATTAGAACTTTATTTATCTATTTTCGTTTACAGCAATGTCGGAGGAAGAAGTTGTAATTGAATGTTCTCCTAGAAAATATCAGCGCATTCAAAATGGTAAGTTTAATAGGTAGGTATATTTAGCTTTTAAAAAATGCAATTCTAACTTATTTTGTAGATGCTGCATTTAAAGAGAATCTTGTCAAATGTCAAAATGACACTTCTCCAGAAAGTGAGAGATTTCTCACTCGATTTTTGAGACATGACATTTGACATTTTTCTATGCTGAAAGTACACGAACGAACCTAATGACTTGTATATAGACTTTTTCAAAACTTTGAGCTACTAGCGTAACAAGTGATTCTGTTATCGAGTATGGCCGTATAAGGGTTGGATTCTTAAATGAAAGGACTCTCCTCGACTCAGGCATTGACTGACATTCGAATGCCAGATTCCTCCAACTTGAACGGCAGTTCATTCCACATAATTTGGACATGTTTAGGCTGACCTGACGTCCTCTATTAAGATGAAATGTCCTCTTTCTATTTGGAGAAAAAATATGCGGTAACTTTTTGAAAAATTTGTAATTTGTCCTTTTTTGTGATTTCTCGGTTTGCGGAATTTTTCGACACCACAAAACTAAAACAAAACTTTTTTTCTACAATAGTTTTCTGGTAAAACATATATGTACCCGAACTCATTCACTTCTGAACACAACACCATCTTTTGTTTTTATTAATAATAGTTTGAACACACCCATTTGACAGCTCAATTTCTTATGCAATTTTATTGAATTTGTTAAATTTACGCTTTTTCTTTGTTTTAATGAATTACAAAATATATATATATATTTTGTTGTTTTAGTTGTCGTTTTTTGTTTTTCAATTTTTCACCTGATATTTTTAAAGGTGTCCTCTTTTTGCTGGGCGTGGATATGGTCACCCTAGATTAGTTGGGAGTTTGTATTTTTAGATTAAGGGATGGTTATGTAAATATTGCTATTTTCGTGCAGTTCGATTTACCTCCAATAAAGCGTTCAATAAACAACTGTTTGCTTCTTAAAGACAGACAAAACCTGAATTGCTCCCTCTACCTTAGTTTCGCTGTTCTAATATTCGTTTAAACTAGATCTGTATAAATGTGTCTTAGTCATCTTTATTTTTACTCGCCTTAATAGGTTCTACTGTAGCTAGGTAAAAAAAAACCATCTACATCAATATTGGCGAAGATACCTACACAATTATAAGAGACGTATAAGGCTACAGCAACAATTTTCCAAGAACCAGTTAAAAAGTGAAAATATCGGCCCACAAAATATGAAGTGTTATTGCACAACACCACGAATGGAATTTATAAAATTTCATCACCGATGGACATCTCATCTTAGCAGACACATGTCTGATGGGCGTCTCGACGGCTAACCAAACCACACCGCCAAAGGTACTGACTGCATAAGTACACCTATGCCAAATGCCGGGTATGCCAAGCCACCCTAAGCTACTACCGCAATTTCAAAGCAACTGGTTGGGCGAGTTTGTAGTTAGCGGATACATTTTCGTAGTTTAAGCGCCAAAACAACTTTCTCACAGTGAATAAGTGCAATGCACGTATGTCGTATATACGCTAAAAATTGGCAACAAGTAAAATTCGGCTTGCGACCAAATAGTATTTTTTTCATATCTACTGAGAGATACTTGTCGTAAATGTTTTTGGCATATATAGACCAGGGCCGTATTCGGAGGTAGTTGGAAATTGTTTAACGTAAGTTCTTTTGTGCGCGCTGTAAAGAAATAATTTCTGTTGGAAAATGTACTACTGCTTTGACATTCGTATATTGAAATGACAATCCGTTCATTATAATTATGAAGAGTTCTGTATTGGAAGGCGACGTTGTTTTTTGTATCCAAAAACATTGAAATGTTCTTTATTTTACCAGTTGTTTTGAATTTGTTCCGTATTTTATTTTAATTTGTAAATGCAATGACGTAAATATAGAAAACCAAAATTCAATGAACAAAATGGTTATGCTAAGGAATCTAGTACTAAAAAATGTGTTTATTAAAGCTTTTTCCAAGTTATTTTTATAAAGATCCTATTTTTCAAATGGAAAACGCCGAACATAATTTACACAAAGTAAATTCAGCACGAATCAGTCGTCAGCTGTCATATTGGTCGTCGTAAGAAATTAACACAATTACTTAACACAAAAAGAGTTCTCGCAAAACAATCGATAAGCACATCTTTGTCTTAGCAGTAAGAAATTCCTTGTACGCAGTTGTGAAACTACAACTCTGTTGACTGTAGATACGTTTGTTAGATTTTTTAGGAGAATTTAAAATATTTCAATAGATATTGTTGTTAGGCCGCCCCAGCTCCTCTTCCCTGCGACGCGAAGCATAACCCAATTCAGCCCTGGATTGACACTATCTGGCAAAATGCAGCACGCTAGAAAAAAAATTTACAGCATTTATGGCCACATCTGGGCCGAGAATTGCAACGTTTCGGCCTTTGCGTTGTCTTTCCTTCTCGCTCGTTGAGGAATTTAAGTTATTTGCCACTTGGTATTTCGCTGGACTTGACTGAACAGAAAAAAATTGTTGATACCTACTCAATATGTTATTGCTGCACTCGAGGTATTACAAGTCCGAATAGTTGCCTTTATAAATCAATTCAATTTTGATATGTTAAACAAAATGACTTGCATTGGCTAAGGATATTGCGAGAGTCGAGATGTGGATCCAACAGGTGGTCGATGACAAGCAATTTCTCATAAACCTGGCCGGGCATGAATTTCAATTTGAAGTATAATAAACATAATGAAAATAAAATTAGATGGCGCAACAGATCTGTAGGGACCCTAGGCCTAGCTTCTCACAATCATTCGTTTTGTGAGAGTAGCAGTATAGCCACAAAAACAAACTGTACATCAATCGGACTGTTGGCGAGCGTCTAGCAGCTGTTGGGTATATGGTTAGTGTGTCGTCACATTCCAGAGGTAAGTTCTGGCGGTTTGTTAGGTTGAAAAGCGCTTAATTAAGTTTCTCTTACTCAGCTACTTTATTCGTCTGTAAGTCATCAATGGCGTGGTCAGCATTTTTTTCCGCCATCATATGTTTGTAATTGCAAATTTAGGGCAATTTGGTCAAAACTTTTTCAAAGTGACAGCGTTAGATTAAACAAGAAAAAGGTCTACTACTTTTGGATTAGTTGTAACAGAGAATTATTCGCAATTCGCACCTCTTGTTATGAATAGGGCTTTTCAAGAGGCGAAATTAGTACTCGCTACTTACTAGTTCCCGCTTTTTTCTGTCACCCATACTACATGCAACTGCGATCGACTTAAAAGAAATAGGTACGCGAATGAGTCTACTGTCATAAATCGCAAACGAAATTCGCTAGTGCCCAATGCCAAAGAAGGTACTCGTACTTAATGTAATGTGAATTTGAATAGGCCGACCAGACGTCCTCTTTTAAGAGGATATGTAATATTTTTATCTCGAAAAAAAATGTCAGTCATCTTCTTGGAAAACATTTTTGGAATTTATCGGTTTACGGAATTTTTCTTCACCACAAAACCACAACACAACTTTTTTTCTGCATCTTTCTGGTAAAATATATTTGCACTTCTGAACACAACACCATGTTTTGTTTTTATTTGCAATCGTCTGAACACACCCATTTGACAGCTCAATTGTATAAATTTGTATTATCGAGTTTGAATGGCAATTTCTGCTAAATAAATGAAATCAATCAATCAATTAATCAATTTATTTTTAAATTTTATGGAATTTGTTAAAATGTATGTTTTTTCTTTGTTTTAAAAAAAAATATGTACGTATATATTTTGTTATTGTGGTTGTTGTTTTTTCTTCTTCATTTGTTCGTTAGAGATTTTCGAAGGTGTCCTCTTTTTGCTGGGCGTGGATATGGTCACAATAATCTTGAATGAAAGTTCAAAAATTGCGAACATTGAATTGCTAGCTTGGTCAGCAACACACCCATATTTCTTTTCATCATATCCAACCTCACTTCGTTAATTTTTGGGTTGGTTTGCTTTCCCTCAAGTATCATCTTAAGGAGCTTAGCATCGGGATCCGGATTTTGGATTTATATATTTCCATTTTGCCTGCCACAACCAAAACACTCAGCTGGTACTCGTCGTCGTGCGCGCTGAGGCAGCAAACACTATTTAATCATGAAAACGACATTAAATCGCTTTCGCAAGATCAGAAGTTCACTAACCCATCGATTCGTCATTCTCGCACCAGAAATACCCCGTTTGCTGATATAGTTGATGCGGGTGCCCTCCTTGCTCTCTTCTGGGCTGAGTGCGGCAATAATCCCACAATAATTTTTCATTGCCAAACGATAAGAGTTGAACGAAAAATAACTCAGTCGGTTCAATGTACGCGCACTCTTTCAATTCATAGTCAATGTTCACTGAAAGCTGTAGCACTTAACCTAAATTGAAAAAATGCGTCAACAATTGCTTCAGATCGATTTTTGGGGAATGAAAACACAAGGCGCATTCATTGTGTTGACGCCTTCTCAACCGCACGAACGGAGGAAATTGATCTGACACACTGGCCAATCAAGAAGATTGGCATCAATCTATTCCCGAAGGTCGACTGATGAGTGATGATGCTTTCGTCATGTCTTTGTTTTGGGAACGAACTACTGCCAGTGAGTAGGTAGGTTGCAGGTGTTGAGCTAAGCTGACATTTTCAACTCTTGTGGTTGGTATCTTGTGAGTATGATTAATCCAAATGAAAAACTCGCAGCTATGTGGGAAAATATTTCCGCTTACATAAGAATGAATGAAGTTATTGTCGTGCTTCTGTACGCTTCGAAAACAAGGCGGAGCAGGGCAATTTAGGTTTTAGATCATCACGTCGTGACTCGTGAGATGTTTACATGACTTTAATTAAAGCTAAACAGATGGTGTGTCAGAAAGAGCGGAGTATTTCATTTTTCAATAACGGACGACATTTTTATTCCATCTTTTGTTGGGGCAAAGGATTTAAAAGATCGAAATGTTTTGACAAACTTGTGGATCGTAACGTACATTCGTTGTGACGTCTAAGCATCCACCACTGAAACCGTAGCTTTAGTCAAATCAATTCCGGAATTCAATGCAAGATCTTAAAAATTGTGTTCCTAGGCGTCAAATAAAAGCCGAATCGTACTCGTATCACGCTCTCAAAATCGAATTCACTTGTCTCAAACGTCACCTGTCAAGAATTATTACTTCGCTATAATTGGCCAACTGCGAAAAAACCAAAAGCTAAGCAACCCAGACGCCAGTACAGTATACGTCCGGCTGTTGGTTTCGAGTCTGTTTCATTTTGGCGGCGCGACAGAGCCCATTGCTCCAACAGTAAATTGAGTAGGCAATCAAAAGTCAATTTAGAAAGCTAAACATAAAATAGGAAATTATTTTCATAAAATCATTACCATAAAAATTATTTAATCAAACTCCCATTGAATAAATTACACACCAGCCAGCATTAAAATTTCTTTATTCAAATAAATGTTCCGCCAGGTTATTAGCATGATGTCTTCCAACACAACCGCAAATATATACACAGGCAGTTCTTTTTTCTGCAACACCTTTAGGTGATCAAAGAATTTTACACGACAGATTTATGTGATAAAAATTAATTGCAAATGTAATTTTAATTCGAATAAAGAACGAAGGCAAACGAGAAAGACTTTAAATATGTCTCCAGCTCGAGTCCGAGCATAAAATCGCTCGCCACAAGCAGTAAATTCCTCAATTCGAACATCGGTGCCGCCGACTTCGACTTGATGTGAATGCTGGTTTATCAATAAACTGCGCGTAAGCTTCGACTCATTTAATTATTTATTTAATTTCATTAGTGTCGATTGTGTATCCTAAATGCGTAAATAAACATAATATACGAGACAAGTGAGAATCTCAGCCAGCAGCTGTGCTACTTATACGCAGAAGTTAATGCGAAAATCGCACATTAAATGAGAACAGTAAAATGTGTTCGACAAGAATTGTGTGATACCCTATAATGAGAGACTGTCAGCAATATAAAGATTTTGAAATAGAACTGTGTGGAATATATTATGGTAGTGTTGAGAGCCGGATTAATGAGCATTTCCAAAAATCCACACGACAGCTGTCAGGAATCTATGTACGACATCGCAGCAGTTTTTCCCATTTTACAGCACTCAAATTCCCTAAAAATCCCTCGATACCGTTTTGCGAAAAATTCGACTTAGTAAAGTAAAATTTTTATTACACAAAAAAAAATTAAATGAACATTTAAGCTTAGTACGTTGCTCGAGCTAAACTAAATTTTATCTGGTCTCCAAATATTAGCTAAAGGCCTTGCTAATTTTTGACATAGAGAGCGCTGTGGATAAATTTCACAAAAAAACAGCTTTTCTTTGAAAATAACTTACTTCAAAAATTCAATTCTCTCTAATTTAAACCATTTCCGATGCTAGGTAGGTAGTAGGTACTCCCCGTCGAGGAATTTATTGAAAAAAAATCATCCTTGCTTACTTCTAACGCTCTCCGCAACACAAAATCGCAACAAAACAACAGAACATAACGATCTGTCAAGATTTAGCTTCAGAAAATGTGCCGCCCCATTAAATGGCACGCAAAATCGATTCCAAAACTGTTGCTTTTTGAGCTTATTTTTGTACAAAAAACTTTTTCAATTATAAAATACTCGTATAGGTACATAATGATCCTCCCAAATGAATTTTGTTTTCTAAGTTTTTGAAAATAAATTCGTTTGAAAATTGTTGGTTGCTGTGTAAACAATTGCTACCCCTTTCGTTGTACATATTTTGTCTCTCTTACACGAAGCTTACATTTCAACATGATTTAATGGGATGAAAATAAAAGAAAAATGTGTGACATACGGGCTTAACGTAGGGGAACTTCTTCTACCTGTACTGCTTATTTTAATGACACAAATCTACTACAATCACAGCGTGATATTTTTAACTCCACATGCAAGCCTCGTACAAAATGTCATCTACCCTATGTTAAAGAGCGTATAAAAGGAATGCATAGTAAAACAAGATAATTTCCCTGGAATACACATTAGTGATGTCATTAAGACCCATACCAATGGCATCGAACGATCGAACAGTGGCTATGGGTCCCATGGGTCCCCGCTCCCCATGCACATACCATAGTGGTGAATCTGCATTGCTAATTTTCATAAATGCTTTCAATAAACTATACGAAGATTTGTGCATTCGTGGTTTAGGTTCGATCAGGAAAAGTGAACGTATTTTCTTTTCAAGTCAGTCATCCCAAACTACCGTTTATAATCAGCATTGGAATATAAGAGGAATTCGCAGTCACAATCAAATCAAATGCCTCGCTTGTGCATCTAGGTCAATGGGTTTGATGCTCCAAAAGACTGTCAAAAACGAAAAATTCCTTTACTTCAGCATGAAGTTCTGATTGCTGAATCTATTTTCAGCTTTAAGAAATTCAGCTTTTATGGTAAAAAAAAATAGATAGTCCAGGAAAGGAATTCCATATTCCAACGTCGTGTCGTCGCCGCCACCATCATCAGAAAAGTCACTGACTGACATAATTATTAATGCATCGCTGATATCGTCGGTAGTTGGTCTTGGTCGTGTTGTTTGCGGAGCCTGGATTAAGCATTCTTATAGAACAACGCTGAAGGTTAACTACTCGAACGCCTTTAGAGGGGCAGACGGCAGACTCACACGAGGCATCTCTGATAATAATTTTTGCCCATGCCCTTATGTATATCTATGTTAATGTTTTCAGTTTTACTCTATAGATAGATTGTGTTCGATGGTAATGATGCTGGCTGGTTATGTTAGTTGGTGTTGCCGACTAGTCGATTTAAAAAGTATTTTTAGATATTTTTTTTTTGACCTTTCATATTCAAAAAGGAAATCCTAGACTGCAAAAGAGACAGGCGCCAGTAAAAACGGTGATGATTGAGGGAGTTTTTCATTGCTTGATTGCTGTGCTTTAATGAATTTGGTATGTGAACTTCATCTTACCTCGATTAGTGTACAGGTGTTAAGCTATATATATGTAGTTAGAGCCAAAATACATTTACTCTCCAATAGTAATATTTTTAGAGACATTTCTATACAAGTGACCGATAAAATGTCACAGTAAACGTCAGTTCTGCGAAAACAACTGTGACTTCTCTTTGCCCTTCTTATATATTGTCAGTTGTCACATCGATGAAAATATTTGCACGGGTCAAGGGCGTAGCTAGAAACAATTTTCAGAGTTCGGAAAGAAGTACAAATATCTTAAGCAATTTACGAGAGTGCCAATAGAATCCCTGTTACATCGCTGACATGAACTGTCAAAAAAAAAAAAATTCTCCCGAGCCGTGGCCGTGTTCCATTGCTCGCTTCACACTTTAATGTAAGAATAAGAAATGATCAATACGCCTGTTTTTTTGAGCTTCGATCTCAGCAAAGCAAGTAAAGTACAGTTTTAAACAGCGCGCTCTTTTCTTTTGACATGTTTGCTTCCTCACTTTGTTAAATGTTTTTGGTTTGATGAATTTATAAATTTTCAGAACTGCAAACTTAAGCCTGGTGTCAATTCCCATAATTTAACATTTCAGCTTTCACAGCCGTTTTTGCATTTTATCAGTTCACGAGCACACAATATGCGATTCTCGAGCTCATCATAATAAAGTGCTGTCAAATGTGTACTAAAATGCACTAAATGATAAATCCTGTCACATATGTGTCATTTGCGCATTTCATTTGTGTCCATAAGGCAGTGTAGGCAACTGCCTAGGGGCTTTACATTAGCCCCGTGCACCGAGAAAAAAAAACATTAAAACGTTTCTTTGAGTCAAAATTTAATTTGAAAATTTGTATCCTCAATGACAATGGGACGTTCGGATTCGTAGTTTAGTAAGTCTGACAGCTGTATGACTAGATGCATCTCAGCTTTTATTGGCCAGAGTGTTCACGTGTATAGTTTTTGCAGTTGACGTTTATGGAGGGGAAGCCGACCAATCTAGTCAAGAAAATCCTGCCTGCGTACTCAGTTGACATTTCGAAGAGTCAAATTTAAAATAAACAGAGTGGCCGTTGCAGAATTCTGAGGAGTCGAAAAAAGGTGTGATTTCTAGGGCCACTCTGGTAATTTAGAATTTTCACACGATATTTAACAACCATTGGTTCGCATAACACTATAATAGTGTAGTGATTGCCAGCCGTGTTACATTTTGAATGTACTTATTTGAAAATAACATTTTTTTAAAGATTTATGAGGGCCTTCCCAAATAAAAAAGTGCAAAATAAAGCAAAGGTAACGCTGACCGCGAGAATACAAAAACAATTCAACTTGCTTAGTCAACGCGTTCGGATTCATAGTCACGACCAATCTAGTTGACGTTTTACATAAACTAGGTATCCGAACGTCCCCAATATAATTCCCTTGTTTTTTTTATGTCATATTTCAAATTATTTCAGAAATTTCACGATATAAACGCCGACTAATCAGGCGGTACGGCAAGCAAAATCAGGGTCTCGAAACACTCGTTGCGCTTTGTAAGTCTTGCGACCTTGAAATAATATTCATTTTAAAAACACCAACCACCCGAGATTGCATTAATATAATTATACATATTTAATAAAGAAATGGCACTCTTTCATTTGTTTTATTGTTTAGGACGATGTATGTCTATGTATGCATAAATCCTTTTTGTGTTAGAAAAAATGTATTCTAGGAAGTTCGAAAAGAATAAAGGAGGCCCGCGAATTGCATTGCCTAGGGGCCCCAACATGGTTAATCCGGCCCTGTTTGTGCGCTTTCTGTTTCAGTTTAATTTGTTTCTTCAGTTTAGAATGTCGGAAATAATATACCAGTGATTATTAAAACGAGAGGCGTCGTGTTGAAATAGTGATTTATGATTTCGTTGTTTTTGTTTTCAACAAAGATAATGTGGTTTTTCCTACAAATAAACTGGCGACTTTGCGATGGCCCAGTCGATGCTACTACTGAGGAGCACTTTAGTCGAATTTATAAGTTTTCAAAACATCTTTGTATGAATCTAATGAATTAAAGTCATTCATGGATTTAGGCCTTTTCGGCGTTTATTTTTTGTTTCCATTGTCGGTCTCATTCGCTTTGTCTATGCTTTCCAAAGTTCTTCGCAAATGAAACGATCACAGCCGAAAGTTAGCACATGAGAAAACATTTGACATTTGTTTTCATGTGTTCATTGATAGACAATAGAATCGAATCTTCACAGTGTCACTGCCACAGCAAGAGAATTGAATTGAGAAAATTAAGCCCCCACACAAAAAAACTTCCAAAATAATATCAACCAAAGCAGTTTAAGCTAAATTTGTACCAAACTGCAAAAAAGTGTCAAAAAAATGTAAACTAGCGATTACTTTGCATTAACATTTTTCCATAACTTTATTTTAACAGATCAACCGGATTAAGAACGAGATTGAGGACCAACAAGCAAGTAAAATTGAAATCACGAATTGCATAATGCACTAGTACGTTTTGCTTGTTTTTCCGCTGAACTTTGAGTTTGAACCCTCAACATTGGAGAGTCTTTCCTGGAACAGCGTACTATGCTATAAACTTGAAAAGAACTCTATTTCAGGAAAATTATTGTCTCCTTCAGAAGTGACAAATTCACAAGGGTCAACATGAGGCAAGCCATTCTGATTACAAATCCAAGCACGTAACGTAATATATTGAATCTATTCTCATCATCTCGAATTACAAACCATATTATGCAATTTTTCACTGAAACTGTGAACCACCACAGCCAGATATGACCTGATTTGCATAAGTATGAGGATTTCATTTGCGGTTCGCAGCATATGCGATTATCGATTACAAACTGCGTTTACATCTAAATGTGGTTACACAGTAGTGTGTCGGCTAATGAGTTAAATGCAAACTTAAATATTGTAAACCAACAGTGTGAAGTAACAAACAGTTATTAAATAACGATATTTAACTAAAGACAGGACCGTAGGAAACTGAAACATTGTCTAAATTGCATTTGGTTGAAAAAAGTACTAGATTTTGATTCCAGAGGCTTCCTTTCATGTTTGCAGAGATGTGCCAAAGTAAAACTGTCTCTTGGACAGCCATCAGTTAATTCCATCAACGACTTACATTAATTGAACAATTGTCTTCCGATAATTGAGTGTCATCTGTCAGTTGTCACTTGTATAAATTGCATGAGCTCATCTTCACCTACACTGCTATTATTAATAAAAGCTTGACAAGAATTATCGAAATGACTTCGATGACCAAACTAAGAACTACAACGCGTCACGTCTGACGGCCACCCTTCGATTATTGTTTCTGTCATGAAGGTAAGGTACAAGTAATCCTCGTTACTTCCTTGTTGACAATTTCAATAAGCTGGTGACAGCTTCAACTTGTCAGATTGAATCACTTCAGCAAGCATGAGGAATTTCTATTTTTATTTAACATGAGACATGACAGATAAATCATATACGCCGTATGCTGTTCGCTGTGTGACAATTCACACTAAGCGCATCAAATGCGAAAAAAAAAAAAAAAAAAAACAAAGCTATCTTTACTTCATCGTCGTGTCAGTTGAGAAGAAATGGAATTATATCTTCAGCTTGTTTTATTCCCTTGAACCTTTGGACGATGCGATGTGTCTGGATGTCACAAATTGTGAAGTTCATGCTCGACCATTGGATGACATCTTGATTGCAATGTCCGATATAAGATCATATCTGATCGGATCTTTTCTCTAGCTGTCTACTCCTTCCATCGTGCATGGGTGGATATTCATCCAGTGTGATAAAATTCAACTGGACACCGAACATGCAGTCTGCAGAGTTGCCAAACGAGGCAAATTATTTAAGTAGATCTGCTTGAATGTGTTGAAGTGTTTTTTGTTCCTCTGTATCCTACGGATTATACTAAGCTCCATGGTAGTGCAATATAGTTTATGTAAAAATAGGGACGCATAGTTGATGTACAGGATATTTTTTTATTTGAAGATCCTGACGACGTTATTGTTTGACTGGAGATTTTGAATCGAAACAACATTTTGGTGACTTTCTGTGCTGAATTGTTACTGAGGAATTTCTTAGATTTTTTTTATTTTGCCCCTGGTTTTCCTGTCGGCTGTCAAACATCCTAAACTACAATTGCCCTGAGACAGTTTCTAGTGCTAAAGCTGTTTGTTTATTGTATTTTCAATTTTTCCGAAAATTAAGAAAACCTACAAAAGAAGGAAAGCCCAGATTTCTATATCATGTTTCGCGTGAGTTTCTGCAAGTCGCCAGCGATTTTTCGACATTCATTCGCGACGTCAAATATTTGACGCGATTAATGTATCGCCTGGGATTCTCAGATGAATTCCCCGGCGAACGTGGTCTTCTTGAAGGAAATTCAAAGCCATTTTCAAGTAACAGCAAGACAGTGGTTGATGCGATATGTTACTGTCAGTGAAGTTCCACAGGAAGAATCGGCAAATAAAAGCGGTATCAAGGACTATGAAAAAGGAATTTACACAGACGGTTAGCAGACAAACCGTCTGGTTTCGTACAAACATCTCCTTCAACTAAATAAATACTTCAAGGACTTTCCGTCTTCCAGACTCTGGCAGTGTTTTCGCAAATCTATCAAGCTGTGCTACTCGTTAGACACCCTATAATGGTCGCCCCTAGCACATGCCGATCAAACTTACAAGTACGCTTTACAACTGCCACTTCGAATGCCCACTAAATTGAAATCCGCTTCGATAATAATACCGGGGCTAGGAGGATCACGGAATCCTATGTATCACCCGGAGGTCTAATCATTTTTTTCAAGAGAACGTCCATTAAACTTGTCTATCAATATCAAACGAACTTCTGGAGTTCCCCTGGGTACCAATTAAGGACCTGTACTATTTTTTTATCTTGGAAAGAAGTATCAGTGTCTGTTGTACACTAACGATGCTAAGTTCTTTATAAGTGTGGTCTGTAATTGAATTTGAGTTGTACCTCTATCCCCGATTGACGTAACAGAAATCGCTTAGAGTGAGATGGAAATATCAGAGACCTCCCAGCATAAAATTGAGTTTTAGGCTTGACAAGAAAGTATGTTGGATGAACTACTATTATAAGTTAAATGGGTCTTTAATTACATCTATGGTCTCTTGTTCTTACATCATTTGCAATTCATTTTCGCTATGTGCCATTTTATAAGAAGCCTCCAAGGGTCGATTGGGTCCGATTTTAATCGTCTTATTACCAACACAGATACGCAGGTCCATGTTTAGGGAATACACACTACCGGAAAGCTGATCAAAAATGGACCGTCATTCGATAGAGATCGTGCAACGGCTTTACGTCATTCTCACGCAGGTTTTCTAAATTTAACAGTATTTTTCAATTAGGCCTATAAAGAAAATGACCGCAAACCAGATGCCACTCATCATCATCGCCATCACCATTATTATCTTCTCGCAGCAGAGTACAACAAACAAAAACACAAGATGATAAACGAGACAGAATGCAGCAGCGCAACCCAACTCAAACACAGGGGGTCATTAAATGGTAGAAAATAAATCTATAAACGGGACAGCAGTAGAGGTCTTAATGAACAATCATCTAAAGCGCAGCAAAATTCTTTCATCGCAGAGATTCACAGATGCAGTGTGAACTTGTTTGAGAGGATTAAAAGTACAACACCAGCAACTGATGGACAAAAAAAGAAGAAGAAATAAATCGAAACGGTGTAGTGCACTAATTATGAGAAATCTAAATACTCTAAGCAACACTTAAGTATAGGTACACGCACAAGTGTATTTCTTCAGAAATGTCAGCCGTAATCTGACAGAGAACCCGGCTGTTGTAGTCTACTCATGGAGATGTACTTTTGTCCTTCTCTTGTACAGTTGAACCTTCTCAATTGGAGATTTATAACGATTTTCAATGACGCATCAAAATAAAAAGTGAAAAAAATTCTCAAGAACTATTGTAATTGAAGCTATTCTGCTTGCAGCGAGGCGAAAAGACGCATAACCACTGTGTGACTTGGTTTTAAGTAGGTGTATGGGATCGTACTTACAGTTTCAGTTGAAACAAGGAAGCGTCGAAAGGCATTTTGAACATTAGGCACTCGAAATTGTCTAGGTATTGGGGATCTTCAAGGTGCAACCTGTTAAGTGATGTGTTTGAAGCAGATGCACACATGCCGACCTTCACATTGTACACCAACCGATGTATGTCTTATTAACAATTAACGCTCTTCAGGGACAGGCCAGTTTCAACTCAAGTATTATGAGAATGTTATATCCAAGTGAAATATTAATCATCTAAGAAACCATGAGCAATGAGCATCAATCAAAAGTACAATTGTAATTAAAAAACTTATACAAAATCTTCTAATGGCGGTAAAACCAAGTTAAGGCTGTTGGTTTGCGTGTTTGTAGGTACTTAAACTTATCTATAATATGATTCTCCAATTTTCGTGAGAAGCCTTCATACTTTGTGGATAATCATGAAGTATGAGCAGCGTTGACAGAATGGAACTGTTTTTATTCAAATCAGGACTGAACACCAATACCCTTTTCAAAGCGGAAAATAAGTTTTCGCGAAAACACTCGAAAACTTCGTCGAAAACAAAAGTTTTTCCATCATACATATTCCAGTTTTCAAAATGAGTCGTATCAAGTCGTTTTCCACGAAAAACGGCTTTAAATCATTAGGTTGTTGAAACACCACACTTTTTGCAATCTTCAGCAAAAACAGCTGACCGAACAAATGTCACAATTCACAATTTAAAATCCACACATATCGAGGGGATAATTTAAATGTCCTAAATTAATTTTGTTTGCGATCGAAATTTGTAATCAAAATAGTTTACACAAAGTTTTCACGACTAGTGTCTCACAGCTGATTGAAACGTCAAACGAAAACTAGTTGGTGTTCAATGTGAATGCATCGACCAGTTTTCCACGAAAACACGGTTTTCGGTGCTGTGTGAATAGGGTATAACCCCCTTTTGCTGATACTACTCACAGCAATTTGAATTCCACGTAAAATCTCAGTGACAGTTTATGGCGTAGAAAAAATAGCCCATACCTAGGTATTTAAGTAGAACTTAAACCGCTATGAGTAGTATCATCAAACGGGGCCTAAGACCGTTTCGTAAAAGACGCAAAAATAGTTCAAATAAACAAAACACGTTGAAAACATTTGGTTATCGCACGCTCCGGATAAAATGAAACCTCGAAAATGTCAGTCTGTTCGATCTCAATACGTGCTCAACGGTATATTGCGGTACATTCTATTGTCGAGTGGAGGCTCTTCCATCGTTGAAACTAAGTGGCAAAGTATGAACTCCTAGACAGAGCGAATGCAACAAATGACTTTTCTACAAACAATTTGATTAAATGAATTTTTATATATACATTGGTACGAAGCAGAGCAATTTTTGCTGAATACCACAGGAAGCTGGCTTCTTAAAGTATTTTGTTTATTTTTTATATTTATTTTGAACTAGCTGACCCGGCGAACTTCGTTCCGCCCAAATTCGTTAATGGAATGAAAATAATAATTCCTAGCATGCACAATGCACATGCATCGTTATGCAATTGGGTGAATTCAAATTCTTTATTCAAAACTTATAGTTATACGATAGAAATATTTGAAGTATAGCTATTTCAATGTGCATTGAGGTTTCATAACAAAATTATAGCTGGGCCGACTTTCAATTTCAAATGGTGTAGCAGTAAGCTACTAACTTATATCCCCAATCTAATCCCCGTAAGGTTTTTTTTTCTCGACAAAAAGTAGAAAAAGTCCTTCCTGGGGCCCCAGCGCATTCAGACCATAAAAATCATAAAAATCTAACGATCCGTTCCGGAGTTATGAGTCCACATACGGGCGTCAGTCTCTTTTATATGTAGCTGTATCCGGCTTTGACCGTATACCTTTCGTTTTAAGCCTTGCTCACATTTCGCAACATGTTTTATTTGGAGAACGTCCATTAATAATTTTAATTATACAACTTTAGAAAAAGCATTTGATTTTATTTTTGAATGGAAGGTGCAACCCATTTTCCTATACCGGTTATGTTTTGTAAAGTATCACCTATAGGATGGTATCCTAACTTTCAAGCGGGAACATGCCATAGGTATACATGCACAATACTTCATTGAAAGCGGTTGTGTGGTTTTGGAGATCGACAAAGCGCCACCTATCGGGCTGGCAAGTATCCTATCTCTCAAGCTTGGGCAAACCTTATACATCCACAAAATTTCATTGAAATAGCTTGGTTGTTTTTGGAGATCGACGACAGCGCCGCCTATTGGGTCCATAACCTAAGTAGAAATTGTTGGTTATCGTGCAAGCGCTGTTCCTATATTTCCGATATGTTTCCGTAAGAGTAACAGTGTGTATAGTGTATCAAAGTACGTACCTACTGTTTCCAGTGCAGTATGAAACGTTGACCAAAGGATTAAGTTTTTGCTCACAAATTTACTATTTGGGGAAACACACATAATGGTATTTTGGGTATGACTTGTAACCGAAATGTGACCGAATTTTAGTGAGCTGTCAAATTGACTTTCATGTGTTTGTAAGTTGGTTCGCATGAAACAGAAAATGTAAATAAGAAATACTGGTACCAAACGTGAGCACATAACCTTCCCTCTGAATGGGGGATGTTAATGTACCTAAACGAACAAAGTGTCAAAAAAATGGTAATGGAGTTAATATTATGCGAATTTAATAATTGTATATCTTTGTTTTCGAGTGAAAACTATTTAAACGATAATCTCTTTTACCACAAATATCAATATCAATAAGTTGCAGTGGCAAAAACTCTCGCGCTCAAGAAATATTCAGGATTTATAATACCTACATATTCAATTTTATTTCGAAGCTATGTACCTAGGTAGTTTTATTTTTCAATTGACTATTTATTTTTTGTCAATAACGGCGACACCTATCGGCTCCAAGAGTGTACTAACAAAATTTCATTGAAATCGGTTGAGCGGTTTCGGAGATCAACAACAGCGCCACCTATCGTTTCCAAAAGAAGTATCTTTTAAGACACCCTAAACCTGATATTCAGCAATACGAACAAAATAAAAGAATAATTATAAGAATTGGCCCAGTGGTTATCGAGTTATATCATCATCGAGTTTCACCCCGAAAGAATAGAGAAGAAGATATGGCCATTGTGAATTACGAGTATGTATACTTAA
Organism: Cheilosia vernalis; assembly: GCA_949126925.1. NCBI lineage: Eukaryota > Metazoa > Arthropoda > Insecta > Diptera > Syrphidae > Cheilosia > Cheilosia vernalis. The sequence goes on from OX421362.1 coordinate 16,313,721, forward strand.
ATTTAAGGTCAGAACTAAAAATGTTTACTGGTAAGGCCCAAAGTGATAGCTCTATAGTGTTTATATACACACAATGCCAATGTCAAAGGTCTCGACTCGATGCCCACCGCATTTTATCATTACCATTAAGTTTGTACCTTCAATTTCATCTGGGCATGAGAATAGCAACAAAAACAACCATACACATTTAGAAACAAAAACTGACCACACAGACACATCAGCCAATATTCCTGAACATAACCTTTTATTACCTCATAAGCCTAATTGCCGCGCTTCGCACCACCGACCGGCAAAACTGCATAAGCTAATTTGCACGTTACTTATATTTTTTGCCTTGAGTTTCCCTTCGTTCTTGCTGTCATTGACAGCCGGCATAATGGCTTTCTTTCGCCGCACACAGAGTCCAATGACATTGAATGGCAAAGCCACCACGGATCACCGCATACAAAAGCCTATAGCTTGACCTAAACACCTGGTCATGGCGGCGACTTATTTTCTTTCAATTTCTTCGATTGTTCACTCACCGCGCAATGAATTCGCTTCAATGAGCGCTCTTAATAGAGTAAGACGCTAGAGGAATCACGGCATGACTTTCACATAGAGTCCACTCAATCGCGCCGGTTTTATGCATGCAAACATTTGGAGTGGTCGCCATCATTTACGCGGTAGAAAAACTTTTTCCGATCAATTTACCTTTGCAAGCTGTGGGATGGCTTGGGATTGGAACTCGAACAAACCGCAAACGGCGGCGATCACCCGAGTTAAAGCTGTTTCCACAAAAAATGGTGTGAGAAAGAGGCGACTTCCCCTTTCAATTGGAGCTATATAGGTACAGAGGGAAGACAAACAACACGAGCGAGGGAGAGAGCAGCACTCCAAATGCACGCGCGTTCTATTATACTCTATTAAACATTGCAATCATATAAGCCACTAATAATTCAGGTCTCAAATTGGTTATTTTCCTCACCGGCCAACTGATCTTTGATGCCATCAATCAATGGCGAACGGAATGGTGAATGGTTGCGATGCGATGCCTTCGACTTGGACTTGGACGGTGGACGTCGGACGGTGGACGACTTTGTGCGGTATCTATCTAGATGGCGATAATAGAAAGCAGTCCTACCGGAGTGTTTGCTTTGGACATCTGCGATTGCATTTGTTGTTCGTTGGTTGGAAATATTTCGCAGATAGCCATTTGCAACTGGTGCGGAATGGTAGATTGTTGCAATTAGAGAAAACTGTTGCCAGGAAGTGTTGAGAAGAGCTGCGGATGGTTAATTTGTTTTTTTTTTTCTTTTTTCGTACAGTAAGATCTGTAAGAACTTGTTCGTCAACGAAATTGATGGTATTTGCGGATAGTATCCAATAAAAATAATGACGAAGACGACGCAACTGTCATGAAACTTAAAAAATACTTAAAAAAAAAGAAGACTTTCGCCCCTCATAATTTGTTAAACCAAAATGGCTGACTTTGAATCTGTTTCAATGAGACTCGCAGGGGTATTTATCCAAAGTAGCAGCGACTTCTAAGGTACTAAGTGAAGTGAAGTTCATGTCGATGGCCATTATCGATGTGTTATTCATGCACAAGAAACAACTCTCAGCTCCGTTCATCTTTGGAGAGCGGGTAATAGGAGAATGGAGAACGCAGTCAGCTGACTTAAAAAGCAATACACTCTGAACTGTTTTATTTAGCATTTGCCAACTTTGCTTTACTGAGAAAAATGTTTAATAAAACGAACCCTCTGTTGTCCCTTAGATCAATTTGGAATTCATTCTACTGAATTGATAGGCAAATAAAATAAGCGACTTTTTATAAAAATTTAGAAGATTGCACCCTCGTACCGCAAGATGTAAGCCATACGTCAAAGTTGTATCTGTCAAGTTGGCTTATAAGTCGCTCTTCTTGCCTAACAAGCTTGAAACGTTTTCTTGCTCTAAGATCTAGAGTCTAGACTAACAAATAAAAACCAAAGAAGGTAACTGGGCAAAAAGCAGCCAAGAGCAAGCAAACACTTTTGCAGAGTATCTTGAGGATACAAAGAAGATAAAAGCTACCATAAGGAATCGAAGAAAGGTGCGAAGAAGATCGACCTATGCAACCGGTAGCAGCTACAAAACTTGCCAAAGAAATTAAAGAAAATATAAATATAAAAAAGGCTTAAACAATTCCCCCGTAAAAAAAAAACATAGATTATAAAAAATGCTGTATAAGATCAGGTACCAAGCATGTCAAAGATCGCGCAGGTTATAATGATTCCAAAACCAGGTAAAGCACCTAGCGAAGTAACCTCTTATCGCTCTTATCACGATGTCGATACTAAGAATGTTGTCCAAGGTGTTTGAAAAAATTTTTGTAAAACGTCTGCAAAATAATAATTCATGACGAATCGCTAGTCCCAATTCTCCACGTTCGACAGAAATAAACATTCTTCTACAATTATTGATCTGGTGCATAGAATCACAGATAGAATTATTTGAAAAGCAGTTGAAGAGAAAAAAGTGTGCTTACAATATTTCTCGATATAGCAAAAGCTTTCGATAAGATAGGTATCGCATAAAGGAATGATCCACAAACTACAAAAACAACTACCGAAGCTGTATTAGACAATTCTGGAGACATACATATCAGATCGATTCTACAGAATTAAACAAGAGACAGCCTATCTACTCAACATTAGAGAATCATAGCTGGTTTACCGCAAGGCAGTGTTCTAGGTCCAGTGCTATACCCACTTCTCACTAGCGATCTGGGTGTTAGTGGAGAAACCACTGCAACAACATTAGCTGATGACACTGCTGTACTCTTGAATCTTGATATGGGAGCAACTGTCGAAAAAGCGACAACAAAGCTTCAAACGGCGATAGACAGTATTTCAGAATCGGCTAAATTTCAGATTAGATTAAATGACTTAAGGTCAGTCCATATTAATTTTATAAGAACGTAAGACACATTCCAATAACCTTTAACAACAATATAGTGGAATACTCAAATACAGCCAAATATCTCCGCATGACTTTAGATGCTAAACTGTGTTGGTAAGCAATGGAAAAATGCACATTAAGGTATATATATGTAAAGTGTTCGTCTATGCTCGTCAGGAAACCAAACTAGCCTTTAAGCGCGACTTTGAAACCACTGCTGACTGCTCATGAAATTTATAAATAAAAGAGCAAGCGCAGCTCAAAATGAACTTGGAATTAGAGAATTAGGCCTGATGCCTCTGCCATCTCACGAATTTTAATTCTCCGATCGTCCAATATCAATACATGGATTTTATCGGCGTACCCGTACATACCTCTTTGGTTCGTCCTAAACGTTCGGCGTCATTTGTGCTGGTACGACAACAAGGGAACTAAGTAAACAACTTTGTAACCATTGAACTGCCGTCGTACTTCTTTCATCAGGACCTTGACGAGCTTTCCGGACCACCACACGGACAGCTAACGAACTTTATCGAATCCTCTTGATGTAGCAACATTTTTGTATGGATTGGCTTAATCGGATTGATTTCGACAGCCATTCTCCGGGTCAGTATACATATGACACGAACTATTCTTCATCGACAGCCAACTAGCCCAAGCTATCCTCAACAGTTTTGTATTTTCGAACCAGACCATTGGCCGATGGCAACTTACTTGGTCAAGAACCTCCAACGTCGGTTTGCTTTTCATGGAAACATCTTCAATTACCAAAAATAGAGGTACAAGTTCTGTTGACTTGCTAATAGACAGGCCGTTGTCGACAAATAAGATTGTCTATTACAAAAGCCAACAGCTGTCACCGTTTTGCTAACACCTCCTACACCAACAACTTATGACGAATGCTAAAATGGAAAATAAAAACCCAACCACCACAAGAATTCAAGCCAAGCTCAAGTTTAGATCTTGATTTCGTTCAAATCGCAAATCGAGACAAACGAACATCGCCAATCAACTGGTCTTATACATAACATACGAGTATATCCGTATAGCAATCACGGACGCAGTTCAAGTAACAGCAGTAGCAAACGGCAACAGAAAGCGATTAATCTTCTCGACATGCAGCATGCGTTCATGTCCATATATCAAGCCCAAAAGGGATACTTGATAGCTCCAGCCTGGCATCATCCAATCGATAGATTGCCGACCCGATGCTCCGATGGACAATAACAAAATTCTCAGAATGGAATTCGATTTATGGAATTTTTACTTTTAATTCAACGAACTTCTAACAACGATCCACCATACCAGACCGGACAATGTAATGTAACTACGAGTGTATGTATAGATATTTCAATGTATCTATGCGCGATGTCTAAATTAGGCTCTGATTGTGAATTCACTGCGTATACGTGGCCACAACAACAGCATAGTTGTCATCATTCGAAGTGAAAAGAACAATTTTCCCTCTTTCGATTCGGGATATACTGACGACGGCGACGGTTCGCTCCTCCATTGGGATTCACCTTCAATGTTGTAGTCGTAGTCGCTGCCATCATCATCATCAGCAACAGATTTGTTGCAGCGCACTACTGCTATATAGGTAGCATCAGAGCTCACCAGGACAGTATCTATAGAGAAGTCCGATCTACAATATAGCTTTTACTTTACTTGTGCATTACTGCGTCTTGCCATTGCCATTGCCACAATGGAACGCGTGTTTCCATCACCATTAGCCAAAATTGGTAAAAGCGAATCGTTTACCTAGCGACTAGATCTGCCTCTCTGTCTCAGGTGTGCCATCTCTATATAGGCTTGCGACTGCGGGCGCATGTGTGTGGTGTGTATACGTACTTGTATCTGACCAGATTAAGAATTGATAATTAAATCAAGATTATGGCTAAATTTGGACGGCCGACCGACGCGACGTTTGAAACAAATCTTTTGCGTAAGACCTAAGTGCATTCGCCACACAGAGTGTGTGTATGAGAGAGGGAGAGTGTGTGTACTCAGCTATAGCACGCGCAATTCCCAGTACTCAACTTGATCAATTGACACTGATGCTGATGATGATGATGATACGAGTAATGCTTGCAGTTACAGTTGAACGCACCACCGCATCGTTATCATCAACACAACAGTATACAATTGCAGCGGGAAAAAGAAAACCGATTGATGGCTAATAGATGCCATCTAGCTGTAACGTACGTAGGTACGTACATAGAGGTTATTATTGCGATGCAACTTGAAATATTGTTCTTAAGTGCCGTGGAACGTGAACGGAATAAAATACCGCCGATGCGATGCGCACAGCCGAGTGAAAGGATAAACGAAAGGTTTACACTCATTTCACTTTATCGACTTGTCGGCCATTTCAATTCTGAGCGAACATTGCGCAGCCGCATTAGATGGGTCATATTCGTGTGAATAACAAATGGCTTTCCCATTTCGGGTTTGAGCTTTCATTAGGTACGAGTATTTCCCTAATGAAGGGGAGTATTAAAGTTGCCCGATATATGTACTCGAAGTAATTGATTAATTGCTACACCGAGTTGTCTCAAAAATTGAAAGTTTTTGTTTCCCAGGAAAAGTGTACATGACGGGGGTCACACACTTCCAAAAATGGGGATGACACCGACTGTGACCGAAAACAAGATGAATTCCTAAAAAACTTGACCTAGAATAGTTCGAAAAATCAACGGCAGAGCTTCGTTAAACGAGCGATTTTTCCTCTTACGCTTATTCGAGTGCTTCTTGCCAAAGATCTGGGGAAACGCTGCACTCAATTTGTATCCACATTTCACACCACCACAGTAACTGTCATTGTTTCAAAAAAGTTGACAAGTGGCAGGTGACAATTTGTAAACTGGCAAGTGACTACTGGGGCAATGGTCACTGTCAGATTTCTGTTTAGGTACAAATAATTAGAAATGTAAAATTTCCTCAGAAAAATATTGTCCATGCAGTTAACATTCCCATGCGTCCATGTGGATGCATCTCTTTCATTTCGCACCAACAGAGAAAGGGACAAACAGCTTTTTAAGTGAATGTGCTATAGGCATACGTCCATCACCCTAAGCCAGAACCACGATCAAGAACATTCGTTGTTGTTATTTTTCCATTTGATTAAATAAATTTAATGTGATCATTGTTAGATTTTGAACTGTAGCTCAGCTTCCGGGTGAAGCAGGAGGCTGATTGATAGATTAAATCACTTAAGAAGGTGTTGGCTCTTTTTCGTATTCTTTTACTGATTAAAAAGTAAAAAAAAAAAAAGAAAAAAAATATTTAGATCAAATACGGTCTCCCCAGTCCCCACTCCTGATGTCATTAACGCAGACTTCGCTTAAGTCAATTCAAGCTGCGGTGTGGTATTCTTAACCTTTATACTCATCAGGCATAGTAAAAATTAAAGAAAAAAATTGGGACAGACACCATATTCCTCACGCAGACAGTGTTTACATGTTTCGTTATTTGAAGGAGTATTCCATTTAATGCCCGATTCACACCGCACCGAAAACCTTGTTTTCGTCGAAAATTCGTCGATGCATTCACACCGAACGGCAACTCGTTTTCGTTTGACGTTTCAATCAGTTGTGCGACACTAGTCGTGAAACTTCTGTGCTTTGATTACAAATTTCGATCGCATTAATTACAAAATGAATGAATTTAGACCATTTAAAAATAATAGTAGTCCATCAAATGATTAAAATTGATTTTAAGTTGTGAATTGTGACATTTGTTCGGTCAGCTGGTGAACATTGCAAAAGGTGTGTTTGTTCCAACAACCCAACGATTGGAAGTCGTTTTCGTGGTGTTTTTGAGCAAAACGACCTTAAACGACTCGTTTCGAAAACTGATATATGTATGTCAAAACTTTTGTTTTCGATGAAGTTCTCGAGTACCTACGTTTTCACGAAAACCCAATTTTTCGGTTTGGTGTGAATAGGTCATAGTTTAAGAACCTATCTTGATTTTTTCTTACCAGACCTTAGAAGGTTAATAGCCAGCTTTCGCTTTTTCTTTATGTCATTTACTTTAAATAGGTACACACAAAACGTTGTGCGCACCTAACTCCAATTGCCTTTACGATGTGTAATGTGAATATGCAAATAAAATGATATGTCAGACATGACAACGACCGCTTTCCGTATGTCGACACTCATCAGCTGAGTGTACCGTCAACAATATTTGGGACAGCTTTCGTGACTTCATTCGAACTTTATCGATGAACACGCACTCAACGTCATATATTGACAGAACTGCGTGATGACACTCTTACCTATTCATCTTTGTCAAATCAGTTAGCACCAATAACAAAACGAAACAAATATTTATGTAAACTCCATGTACATAATGCAGCTCTGTTCTTATTCAACACACTTGGTGACATTTGCCAAGAACTGTACGCGCGAAAATCGTGCCACGAAAACTGATTATTGAAGTTAAAGCAGACGCGTCAGACGTGTCTTTCTCTTTTCTATACGTATACCTATACACACTTCGCCCTCTTTTAGCTGGAATTCTTAGAATTTGGCATTGTTCTGTGCATTTCGTATTCGGTTGTCTTTCTTGACAGACTCTATGGGCTCTTGTTGATTTTTGTAGACTGGTCGAACGTAGGTACTCGTATGCGCGTTTCCTTTTCTTTTAAACTTCACTGGCCCAGAGTTGGAGGTCTGTTAATTTTTATGATTATAACAATAATGAATGGATTAACATTCGTTACCATTTGAGTAGGAAAACAGCGAAGCAAAACATTGGATACGGGTCTTTAGCACTCTAAGGTTATTTACACTTCACTTTAGCACATACTTGCCGCGAAAATAAGGTTAGTAACCGTTGTTATTATTTCTTTTGTTATTCAACCAGCGAACGGTATTGAATGATTATATAGTTGTGAGTGAGTGTAACCAGTTTCGTAGAACCTAATGATATTATGTTATTATTGGCTTATAGTGGATCATTTTAGCCCACTAATGAGAGTCTTATGCAATGATAGCCAGATATAAATAGCTGATTATAGGCAGCACTGGTTCTCTATTACCCATCGCAATAAGTCAGGCTGGCACTGGCAGTGCATTTAGATTCAGATCCCATAATTGTATCTCGCTTGTAGAGTCAGAACTTTGTATTACAAATGGTTGCAAAACGTATAGTTGTCGGACTCGTGCAGCTGTACAGCCGACTGACCGACGGCGACGTTGTGGACGGTGCGATGATGATACGGTTGCATGATTGCAACTGGAATTTTTGTGTCAGCACTGGACACCATGAGCCGGGAATGTGGTGTTGTTGGGTATTATTATCTAAACTGGAATTGTATTGAATGTATTATTTGTTTTCTTGTTTTGTAGGTGATGGACGCAGGTATTAGTTATTGTGCCGCCCCTTTGGATGGGTGTAAATTAGGTATGAGATATTGATGTCAAAATACGGACAAAAGCTCAAGTTGTATAGGACATCTTTCGAAGTTATCTTTGCTATTCTTCGGGTTCGGGGGTGTGTTTTTTAGGTTTCTGATTAATATTGATAAGTCAAGTTAGCTGTTCAACTCTTTTATTTTGGGAGTGTCGGGGAGGAAATTTTGTTCTATTCATTTAAAAGACAAGATAGCGATTTATTTCGGTCATTCGTTTTCATTGTCATAAACCTTTGGGGACATTTTCCGTTGGAGGCTTCTGCTATTCAACTGGCCCACTCAAACACAACTGCTGGGCCGGTGTAGTGCAAAAAAGACATCAGTCTCTTGCTCTAGCCTCGTTCGTCGTCGAAAAAGTGATGAGGAATCTACAAATTCAGTAATTACCAAGTCGGCAGCAGCAAAGCCCAGTGATCTTTTTTTTTTTATCATTAGTTTTCCCCAAAATTTGAGAAAAAAACTTTTTTTAAAGTGAAATTTCCTAAATGCTAAAATGCAGGAATGGGAACAGAATGAATATTAAAATTTTTGATCAAGAATTGAACAGTTTTTTATTGATTCTGTAGCGAGAGTAAAGCTCTTCGTCAAAAAAACTTCAAAATGATTTGTTTGGTTTTTATATTCTACAGATTTTCTTAAGAGCCCATCTTTAAACATTTCCAGATATTCAAAAATATTAAAATACTAGCAACATTTTTTTAAATCTTAAAAAAATAATATAACAATTTAGTTTTCCAAATAGAAATGATATATGGTATGGGAGACGTTTGAGAGTATATTTTAAGGAATAAAATGAGCTTTTGGTGGTTTTAAATTTATTACTAGGTTAACGAACGATACTGTTACAAAAAAGATTGAGGAGCACTCAAAGAAATCGAAAAAGATTCAGTCGAAGGTTAATAACAAGACACAACGGATAGCAAATATAATCAGTGTTAAATATTGATAAATGTTGAAAAAAGGTTAAGAAGTGTTTCATCTTTACGGCTTAAATATATAAACGTTTACAATACAGTGGGTTTTTTGTCAACTATAATTAGAAAAAACACTAATACGGGCATTGTCACGTATACTAAACTAATTTTGACCATTGTTTAGCTGAACTATTTTATAGACAACACATGGAAAATTCACAATTTTGTTTTATGTTAGAAATGTGAGTTCAAAATATTACGATTCAGCAAAATAGCATAGGCATAGACACCGATCTGAGTAAAAGGTCAGTGCCGCCGCTTTTCGAACATATTAACAAAAGATGGAGTTTACTCAAATCAGTTTTCATTCATACAAAGTTTTAAAAAATTCATCGATTTCAATTCTTTTTTAGTACCTAGGTAGGTAACTAGAAAACTTCGGGGAACTGTGAAGCACTGAAAAAATAAAAATTCCGTTATTAGAAGAGCAGAAAATCGACTAGACTAGCCTAAAACTATAATTTCTGTAATAGTTCAAAAGATGTGGTATTTAGATGAAGTAGGAGTTTTTGATGAGGTTTTGCTTTTGATGTACTGAAATATAACAACTGTAGGCAAACAAAAATACTTGCAAGATGGAACATAATAGAAAATGTTGTTCTATTTTGAATACAATCTAGTTTCTATGGGAAAAATCAGGAAGAGCTATTTGAAATACAAGTTTTTGGTACAAGCAAGTACGAGCAAGTCGAGGAAAACCAATCCGCAAGGACAAACCAGGAAGCATTACAAAGGAAACATTTTTGAGCAAACGTGTATAGGCACAGATCTGAGCAAATAATTTTATTTTATTAAAAAATAAAATAGACAGTTCGAATCCTCCCTGACCGCTTTTGAAGTTCACTGACATTCCCTGACCAAATTTTCAGTCCCTGACGCCTGACTTTCTAGACCACAGTGGCAGCCATTAATTTTATATTTAAACAATTAAATTGTTCCACACAGATTTTAGGTTTTTCCCCCTTTTTTAAGGTCGTCCCTTTCCACTTTTTTCATTCAAAAAGCTCCACATTTTGAATTTTTTTCCCTCAATCTGGGATCACTGGATCTGCCCCCTGAAATGGGAACCCAATCAAGAAAATGCTGTCGCATGATTTCTAGATTTTAAATTCGCATAAGCCCCAGCAAGTTTAAGGCTGAAAGTGAAGTTGTCCTCAAAGACACTAGTCCGTCGTTTACTACTAAGGTAGAGAACTCATTATACTCGTACATAAGTACTTCTTGAGTACCTATCAAGTACAAGTACATGGACAGTTCCAACTGGTTTTCAAGGCTCAGACATACAGTCCCTCTAGGGAGGACGTTACCATGCTTCATAAACGAAGTAAAGCTTGAAATTTCTGTTCCAGGGTAGGTTTCAATGGTAATGGGCTTTACCAATAAAACATGCTAATCTTCGGCTTAAATTTATTGCAGATTATAATAGCTTATTTTATATTTTGAACGTGAATAAACACCTACCTAATATGTTCATTAAATTTGACAACTCGCCTGCTCCCATATAGAACTATGCACACTTGCAATCGGCAGGTCTTTTAGCTATATAACAAGTCATGCCCACAAATGCCCCATATTGGAAAGGCATTCAAATGCGAGAACGAAGGCATACCGAATTAATGCATCATGCTAACGCTCGTATCTATCCTCTTTTTAAGGGGATTATCCCTTTTTTCAAAGTCAAAGAAACTATCCCCTGAAAATTTCCAAAATCCCTTTTTTATCCTATAAACTCCTCTTTTTACCATAGCAGATTTTTAACGATATATCGTCATATGCTGTAAGCTAACCGACCTACCACGCCATTGTGAATTTAACTTTTGCAGGCTGTCTTTTCTGGTGGTTTTATTTTACTTGTGAATTTGTAAAAAAAAAAAAACATAAAATGCCGAAAACAACAAAAGGCACATGCATATTAAACTCCAAACTTTCTGAAAGATATTCTACAAATTTCTGAAAACAAAGCCAGAATTGCTTCGTTCAATCGCTGTATTAGACAAATATAAGAAGAAAACCAAAAGTGGAGAAATTATTGCTATCGAAAACTATTCAGATGCGAATGACGACGATGGCGATGACGGCACATTGGTTGTTTGAACAGATATGTAGTTAAAAAATAATAATAGTTTATTAAACACAATTTACATTCATTTTTTGTGTTGATATTATGATTAAGTCTCATAATTTTCAGTGAGAAAACAAGTTAAAAACATATCCCCTATATATCCTCTTTTTTGATATGCGATATCCCTTGAAATCTCAAAATTTCGGGCATTTATCCCCTTTTCTATCCGCAAAAAGATACGAGCGTTACATGCCTAATACGAAAATTTCATGATTGCAATGACAGCTTCCGCTAAAGCTAATTCGTCACACTTGTAGAGTTCACCTAATCAGAGTGCTCATATCTTTAAGTACACTACGGACTAGTAAATAGCATACCCCAAGCTAACAACTTTGTTCCGTCACGCATTCAGCAATAAACAATGAAACATGTCGCTGATAACAACCCTGCGATGTCAACATGCGGCGGTAATTGAAGTAAATCAGAGGTCATTAAACTGACAACTGCATGATTGGTTCACTGACGAAAGTGACAGACTTTCTGTTCGGTTCAGGCGAAGATACTGATCGTACATCTGTCATCTGTGCCACAACGTTATGCCTGTAACAGTATACATATACCCAAATTGAAATAAGCAATTAAAAGAAAGCGATAGGTACCGGTTACCGGTACAATACCAATCACCGTTGTTACTGTTGGAAGTCGTTTCACCCATTTCCAGCTGCGTGAACTTATAAGCCGCAGTTGGTGACCTGGCCTTTTTGGATTCCCCTATCCTTGTAACAAACATTTCTATGCACCGTCATTGGTATATAGAAGCGGAATTCAATTAAAAAATCATATTCAGTAGCAGGGGGGGAATGGTAGTCTCTTGTTTTCCATTTCGTCCATCTCTCACAACGGATGCAATTATCTGATAATGGATAAACAGTGTGCGCGTAGTTGCAGCTCATTCCCACGGTTAAGAGATCATGATCATGATCAAGAGATTATTTTCTTCTTTGCGTCTCTTTTTTGTTGTTGTTGTTTTTTCCTAATCCAATTTAGCTGAAGTTGGCGTTTGGTTAATCTGCTCTCGGATTGATTTATAGATACGGGGAAATTGTGTTTGATGCACCTGTTACAAGATTAAAAACAAATGAAGTACGTACAGCTGCAAGGGATTACGTTGCAAGCGTGCGCTGTTTTGGAGTGTATCCAAATTAACCGCGAGCAAGGCTTAAAGAAGAAGCAATTGCTTTAAGAAGCTACCGCAATTTGTTGACTCCTGTTAGGGTTATTATAATGCAGTCTTTTTGTCTTCAGTTTGATGATCAAATGGGCCAAAATTGAGGTGTTGAGTAATCGAGGTGCCAGCATTGTGTGATAATCGGGCTGGAGTTAAGAGGGAAACAGTACTTATGCAATGCTTTGGCAGGTATAGGGCGTGGAATGAGGAAATGAAAATGAGAATCAATTCTGTAAAGCCGGTTAACGTCGCTATAGCAAAAAGTACGACAATCGATTTGTAGTACAAACCTTTACACAGAGATTATTAACAGGAGCCCACTGTGCCACGAACATATTTCCACTCGCGGGCCATGGACGGGGGGAAAGCTTGTTACAGGCTGTCGAAACTTCAGAAGTAGAACCGAACCAGGTATGAGATGTTATAAAACGAAATACGACGAAAACGATTTTTAAATATAAAAAGGCCAACAAAAACGTGCTCTACGTAGATCCTTTTGTTTTCTCAAGCATTCAGCAAACGGTGCAGCTTAAATTGCATATACCTTTGGGCTGTTTTCAGCAGCTTGAGAAAGTTTTGTTTTTAACAGTGCACTTTCTACTGAATTCTTGGTTAAAATTTGACTTATGGTGATCTAATTGCGTCCATATTGAAGGAAGTAGCTTTTATGCATTTGGTGGAAAAGCCTCAACTAAACGACCACTTTCAATGTCCAGCGTCACTAGTTCGGCGCTTTGTTTCGGTGTGAAGCTAATAGTGGTTAAAATTGTACTGAATTGACGTTTTAAAAACATTTCTGCTCAAGTCAATCGGTTGATAAATGTCAAAGTTATTCAATGTTAGCATATCGAACTAAAAGATAGCGCATATGATGATCTTATTCATGTATCCATAGATGATCTAAGACATAGGTAGGGGCAGGTGAGGCAAAATAGATTTTTCCGACGACCGTGCTTTCTGTCGATGACTTGAAATTTAGAGCTAAAGCCAGTAGAACAGAACAAAAAGTGACTGCTCAGCCGGCCATAAAATATTTATGTGTTCTGATTAGCTCGAAGTTTTCTTTTAATGAGTATATGAAAAGTATACGCTAGATGCTATAATGCTCACTGAGAGCAAGCCAGAGCTTTTTGAACACACCTACGTTTCGACGATGAAATCTGTATAAATACGAGAATATCCACCACGGAGCTTAAATACTGGAAGACGGATAGCCATCAGACACACTATGAGGAGCAGTCTTGGAACTTGTTAATAAATGATGATCTATGTACAGTCTTATTCCGGTCAACTTAGTTTGAATAAGACGCAAACATCATTAAGAAGACTTACAAAACACAGGTTTTAACAGGGCACAGCTTTCGAAACTTTTTCAACCATTAAAAAGCTTCCTTTAACCCAGGTTATGAATACCTGCTTCCATTTGGAATATAATTAAAACCTGCTAAGCGGCCCTTAGACGCTCAATATCAATATCAAATATTGCACAATATTATTGTTAGTATGTAGATAATATTGCAAGTTTGTGCAATATATTGTAGAAAATCAAAATGCTTTTGAAATTTATTGCGCAATTTAGAAAAATTGTATCATCTGTGTGTAATATTGCACCATATTTGTTCATTTATATTTCAAGTGTCGATAAAGAAACATCTCCGCGAGGGAAAATCAGTCAACATGTTGTCTACACAAATATCAGCGGTCAACTAAATTATTGCTAAAATATTGCACAGCCAATAATATTGAGCGTCTAGGGGCGGCTTTAAGATATTGGCATAATTCGCATGAGAAATTCCAAGGCCAATGAAATTCAAAAACAGCGATATCAAAATTATTGCATACGCAGACGAATTAGGATTGCGTGCGACACATGCGGCCGACTATAACCTATAAGCACGTGGACTAACCAGCAAAATCTTATCGAAACACGCCAGAATATAGATACAGTTGGCTGTCAGATTTCATGTTCCATTGGCCGCAAAAAAAGCGCTCAGATTAGTTCTACGAATCTCGATTTTTGACCTAGATTTACACCTACTTACACTTACAAAAAAACATTTGCCATTTGTAAAATTTTAAAGTGTATTCTTAATTACGTTTTCAGACGACAAGTCTGTGAAAAGTAGGAAAAAAATTACATTTGGCAGGTGCAATGGATATCAACATAAATTGAAAGGATTTTTATACAAATTATAATTTAAGAACAGATGACTTTAAAAAAACATACACCACTTCAAATGCGAAAAATCTCGTTTTATGTTCGATTGGGCATGAAAAATCGGAAATCTGAGAGAAAAATCTGAAAATCCCAGTTGAAAACTACCTACATTAAAAACGTGGTCATAAGATCTGACACTGGTGTTTGATTTTGCAGTACTAATGTCGTTAAGAGTTCTAAAAAGTGTAATAGTCGTCCAAATTCAACGGCAAAGATCTCAATAAATACTTGAAACAGTAGTTCCTTTTGCGACCTTAGGTTTAGATGCTTAGCGACGCACAATTTTATGCGGTGTCCAACCCTGAGAAGGTTTCTCGGGCAGTTTCGTATTCGTCCGACAACCGGCAGAGATGCCTAAAGTGTGTTGATAACATTTTAAGGTACCGCAAACCTCTACTTAATCCGCTTACATTCAATAACAGTCCACTAGGACATCTACTTAGCGTTAGCCAAGATTAATTAATTAAACGTCTTTTACCTTTCTCCTTTTCCTAATAAGCCATTTCCCGGCATCAAATTCTATTTATCGCGCACAGACGAAATCACTTTCTAACCTAAAAAAAAAGAAGCTAGTTTGTCTCCATAAAGACATTGGCGACTGCAACCAGAAACTAACTGCTGACTGCTGGTGTCATGCTACTTTTTTGCACCCAGTTACATCTGCACACCTGTGTGTCTGGTTTGGTTTGCTGGAAAATCGCACATGCATTTTCCTTTATTTATCTTTCGCCGGTCATTTTGCTTTCATGTGACAGCAAACTAAACTCTCTACAAGACCACTTGGCCTTGCTCCCTCGCTTAGGTCTGCATTGCTATCTTCCCAGACACTAGCTTGGAAGCTGTAACTCAAGTAATTGAAAGAAAGTAAAATTGTCTGTGTTGCGCTTGGGGTTTTCTTCTTTTTTTTGGAATGCAAATCAAGAAAGGAAAAATATAAAACAAAATGTCTGCCGCAAGCCGGGAAATCACTTGAGATTTAAAGTTGCGTTCTTTTATTTTCTCATATACGTCAGTCAATTGGTATTACTTGTCAAGTGGCTTCGATACCGACACAATTGGAAAGCAAAAGTATTGCCCGCCAAAAAAGGAGAAAAAGAAAAACAACAATTTGATTTCTGAGTTCAAGTGTCAGTTCAGCGTAGTAGATATACAGCAACGTGCGCGCATGCAAATGGGGGAACGAATCGCTGGAGCTGACAGAATAGTGGTTGCCCTGTTGGTGGGTGGTGTTCAGGAGAGCGGAAATGATGATCTGTCAGGTTTTAAACGTTTTCAATTGTTGATTAGTTCAAGTGAAATGGCATGCAACGATGCGTGTGATTTCAAAATAATTGCAATCGGTCTAATCCGAAATCATTTCCTGCTATTTTTTACATCCCCGCTTTGTCTTTCTTTCCATGGTCGTTTGTTCGCTATAATTGACACTAATTCGCTTTTATATTCGCAGTGGACTATCTTTAAAAATTAGCTAGTCGTAAGGTCTGACTCATGTCTACAAATTCGCAGAGTTCCTTCACCTTTTGGTGAAACATTGCCAAAAGCAAACAGCTTTATAAAGACTTGTCATTTGCCGTTTGAATTTTAATCACCTGACAGTATCGATGACGGCAAGGGTATGGGTGCGGTGCACGCATGAATTCAGTACTTTTTCTCCCATTCTTGGGCAGCAGAAGTGGCAAGTGAAGAAGCCAACAACATCCGTTAACTTGTTTTGCTATAGGTATGATTGTGCAAATTAATTGTTGTACCTTCCCATATACAAAGGGTGGGCCGTCTTGTCTACTGGTTTGCTTTTCAATAACATGTCGTTTCGACAGTGACGGCATTTTATCGCCAAAAGAGCAACAGAAACACAAGATTATAGCTCTGCGCTACGAAAGCGGACGCTTTTCGAAATATTAAGCGCATGGACATTTATTTATTCTTTTTAGCAAAAATAAGGGAATTGGAATTGGACGAGCTCTGGTTCCAGTGGTTAAGTGACATAAGCTGTGCATATATTATAGAAATCTGTAGAGTTGCAGAAGTAGTGAAGTTTTGTGAAACTCTTCCCTGGCTCAAAGTTCCAGGCTCAGACACAAACAACCAAACACTACAGTGCAGATGAATATGTAATAACACATTTTTGTGACCTTTAAGAATTTTTATACGGTAACTTGAGTGCCCTGGACGTTTTCGGACTAACGTGGCGATTGTTTCCACCTAATTGTGATATGCGCCCGTGGCCGATTTATCATTCTTCATTCTAAAGGGAAAGGAAGCTAAGAATATGGTTCTGAGGTGGAGCAGAGTCGGCACGATTTTTTTTCACACTGAGGCAAATCCTGGAAAAATACCTCGAATTTCAAACGAGACTAAAAACATTTTCATCGACTTCAAAGATGCATATGATAGCATTCACTGTCAGGAGCTCTATATGGCGATGGCCGAATCAGGGTTCCCGACAAAACTTGTTCAGTTGTGTGGCTTGTTTCTGAAAAAGAAACAAGAAAACATTTTTAGCCTTCACACTAAATATTTGCTAGGTCACAATATACAATTTTGTATGGAAAATTTCGCCATTGTGAGTTCGAAAAATCTAGCCTGGACACTAAAAATGATTATTAATACCGCAGAAACAGTCAACGAATTTGTATTTACAGATTGACGGAGCCTGCAATCCAACATGAAAGTAGGTATTGAATATTTTTCAGATCAGTGGGCGCATTCAGGAATAGAACAGTAGGTAATTCTGACAGCTGACTGACTGGATGTTTTTCAGTTCAGTTTTCAGCGATCTAGAGATAGGTCACTTGAAGAGTTCTCATCAGTTGACGTATATGGAGGAAAGGGCGACGAATCCAGTCAAGAATTTCATGACTGAGTACTAACTTGACAGTTTGCAGTGTTCGTACATGTAGCTGACGTAGGACTGACTCTGGTTTTTGCATTCACGGTTACTCGATTTTTAAGAGTGCCCAGTGATATAACAATTTGACTAAAAGTCATAGAATTTCGTGACTTAGCATACTAAGTTGACAGTTCGCAGTGTTCGTACATGTGGCTGACCAGACGTGACAGCTGACTGACTTGATATTTTCGGTTCAGTTTTCAGCGGTCTAGAGATAGGTCGCTTGAAGAGTTCTCATCAGTTGACGTATATGGAGGGAAGGGCGACGAATCCAGTCAAGAATTTCGTGACTAAGTATACAAAGTTGACAGTTCGCAGTGTTCGTACATGTGGCTGACGTAGGACTGACTCTGGTTTTTGCATTCAGGGTTACTAGATTTTTAAGAGTGCCCAGTGATATAACAATTTGACTAAAATTCATAATATTAAGAATGTTCTCACAGAAAGTTCAATGCGATCCAGTCGTTGTTTAAAAGTACTATTGGCATCCCTAACTTACTTCGGTACTTTTGCAAGTAATTTCGGCCACATCTAGCATAGACACCACCTCATTTGTACCTTGCATCTTTTCAAGACCCCTCAATCTTTGAGCAGCTGAAAACTGAAATGCCTGTGATTCATTCATGTGGATTTGTAGCTTCATTCACCCGAACATGGAAATAGTCTTTTACCGATCTTTGAGTCTTCCATCTCATCTCACCATTATTAAATTGTCACTTTTTTGTACAAAAAAAAAGAAAAATGTAAAAGCCCCGAGGCTATATAGCAGATGCAGTCACGCAATGTACCTTTGTATCGTTATCGCCCCAGGATAGCTTATCTAAGAGAAGCACTCGCCGTACATTTATCTATACACAGTTGAGGAATTCACATATCATCAGCGTTCAGCGTGTACAGAAAAGTGAGCGAGGAAAATAAGAAAAACTACCGATTGGCTTTCATAAAACATTTCTCTGCAGAATACGCATACCTTTGCGAGTTTTCCCATTCCTCGTATTGGACATTTGTTATTTTGATTCTCCATCATCCAGTTGCTGGTTGTTGTCATCTATACTGCGACTTGGCATACTATCAACAATTGCGCCTGATGGTGGAAGGTGGTGGTGGACACAGATTCATCAACCAGGCAGTGGCACACAAAATGGACTTTTTTATTCCCCTCCGTTTTTCGTACTCCACAACAGTCGACACTACTCATACTCAGGATCAACGACACAAGTTGCACCGTATCGTGCGCGTACACCTTTAAAGCCCATCAGGAGTAAGAAGTAAGCAGTCCAAGAACCCTTATAGTCATAGAAATGCGAACTAAGAGTACTCTTGCTCGCAATCGCACTTGCACTTCCACTCGGAGTCGTTGTCGCAGTCGTACTGCGTACTCGCAAAGAGCAACGAATGGATGATGGAATGCATGCATTCATATAACGTGGAATTAAATATGACTCTGATACAACACGTTTTCCTTTAACTAGTCTCTGTCGTTTGAGCTGTCATTAGGGTTTTGTTTGTTTGATGCAGTTGCTCGGCTACGCGATGTTGATGTTGATGTTTGTTGTTAGCGACGGTGTGTATAGATGGGGAGATTTTTATCTACGAGTAGCTTAGGTGTAAAATTTTAACGTAAGTCGGTTGTTGAGTTTTTTTTTCTTCGTTTTGTCATCTTTGTGTATAATTTGCAGGAGTTTTTTTTTAATGACTTTGTTCTTTATTTGTTCGTGTTGCTGGGTGACAAACGTGATTTGCTTGTAAAGTCGGGATTAAGACGTTTCAAGCGGTAAGATTACTTCTTGTGAAGATGGAGACCATATAAGAGGTCTTTGTGGATGAATATATCAGATCTATCATGAGAGCTCTGCCCAAGTGTTTGCTGTTCCAGAGTGATATCGGTCAGAGATAAAATGTATTTATTTGCAAAGCACTTTGTACTTATATACGCAGTCTGGGGAAGGAAACACCAGGATACCCTATACATTTCTCCATTTCAAAATAAGGTATTATCTGCGGCGCTGTGAATGTTTTGGAGAGCAGGGACGGTGGTAAAACCGTTTAGGGGAGGCTATAGATGTTAGATGACTATATAGTCACCACAATAGGCCCATCGCGAATTGTAGAATTATTATTAGATTACAACTATGTTGTTACATAAATAAATTAAATAACAATAGAATATAGAACTAGCTTCCAGGGCTTTAGGCTTAAATTGTAGAATTTCATCAGAGAGGCTCGTGAATATGGGAAAATGACATAAGCTTCCACAAAAATTAAAAAATGTGTTGTAAAACCCATATAAAATAAGCCTACCTTAGTATGAGTATCATATCCTCTTAGAAGTTTTATACAAGACCTTTAGGTACAATTTAGTTCATCATGCCAGAGATCGAGGAAGCTCTCAGCTGGCGTAGTTTCTTGAAATGGAAACCCAGTTATTACCTAAGGTAGGTGGTCTAAATAAGGCCCGGAACCTAATAATGCCCAGTGCGCATTGCTGACATGTAATGCGAAGCGATGTTATCCCATAACTCGAGATTGGCCGAACCGATTTTGATGATTTATACTTTGTTGGAAAGGTATTTTCTCAGCACGGGTTTTAAAAGAAAATTTTTTTAAAAATTTCAAAATGTCTTATTTTGACCACCCAGCTTGTTACAGGTTTTTTTTCGACTTTTTTTCAATTTTTTTTTTTTCATTTTGTATTTATTTATTTTGGCAACAACCAGAAAAAGAATCAAATTTGAATGTAACATATCGTATCACAATTGAACTGTCAGATAGACACGCAACGTAAAGCCATCTATTATCGATCAATCGAGAAGCCAATTTTGTTTCATGTGTGGCGGCGCTGTCCACGTTGACTGTGCCATTTGATAATTCAGTTGCGCAGTTTCTTCATTCGTTGCTGTTTCAGCGTCCATATTGCACTTTGCGAATTCGTGTTTTGTTCGTTCGAATAACGTTTGCCGGCCTTTGCGCATTACAGATTCGGATTTCTTCAATGCGATTTTGTGAGTTTTTATAAATTAAAATTGATAATCTTATAAAGAAATTGGCGTTATTGCACTTTGTCGGAGTGAAATAAGGCCAAATGTTGAAATATGGCCTACTTCAGCTCAATTTCAAAGATTTTTTTCATACTGTCTACGCATTTTTTCATTGTCATCATGTAGGTTCTCATGGTCATCGTGTAGGTTCATTTTTAGTTCAGTGTATACACCGACTTCATTCAGCTCTTTCTGTGTTTTTCATATTTTTTCAAATTCGACCAAATTCTTCGCAAGCCACTCACCCCTTATTTATAAATTAACGGAAAAAATACTACACCAAACAAAAAATACTATCTGACACCATGTGCCACGAATTTACCACACTTTCCTTTTACAATGCAATTCCCGCATAAAAAGTAAAATGTTTTTCTTAATAAAATTCGTTCATTACGATGCCACAAGAAATCTTTTAATTTGTACCTACCAATAGTAATTCTATGTTGCCTCATTGCTAATTTTGTCTTTATCTTGCATTCGCCTAACTATTACTTAATTAAAAGTTTACACTTTCAATTAGTTACTGCGCTCGAAATCACTGTGTACATTTTAATTAACTGCTTAGTTACGTAATTCGAATCTTTTAGCTGTAATGATGGTAATAATTCATGTGAAATGCTGGTGAAGAAAGTTTTAAGAGAACTCAGCTTGAATTGGAATATAATATTTGGCTGTCAAAATGTGTGGACTGTTCTCTTTGCTGATTATACATTTGTTGCTTTATAATATTATTGAATGATGATGCTTCACAAGCTTTCCATTTCATATGGGAAGGTTTGTAAGAGCCGAGATTGAGGATCCCTTCACAAAAAAAAAAAAAAAAAACAAAGAATAAAATAAACGATCTATAGTTATATTCTATGCAAACTGTCACATAAAGAAAACGTTGAAATTGATTTTCCTCGATAAAGACATTTCCTTTCAATTGGGATAATAAATAAGCAATTTCGAAATAGCTGTCGTCATTGCCTGTTAACTGAAATAGCCTTCTGTAACAATTCGATTTTACAGCTTTACCGTCAATCGACCTTAATTAGCAAAGTCCAATCAACTTGCTTGATTTTAAATTTATTGTAGACGTTTAAAAGATAAGCCAGCGGAATTTATTTCACCACACACATATTTAAATTTGCTGTTCGAATTCTTTTATAGCGAAATCATGAAATATTTATTAAAATTCATGTTAAGCCCAAGCTGGTTAAGTGGCCTGGTCGTAGCTAAGAAAAGAACCACGAATTGGTCTTGATATCGAGTTACGTTTTATTTTATTTTTATTTTATTTGTTTTTGCAAAAATTCGAGGATTTTTAATTTGGTTATATAATTTGCATAGCTATTGTAACTGTGCAAACATTTTTATGGTTGGTGTTAGAGACATTTTGCCAATGTTTAAATAGCAATTTGCTGTAGAAATTCTTTTGTTTTAAATGAATTAGGAACTAGCTTAGTGGGTCGCGTGAAACTTTCTCGACTAGTGCGCGTTTGGCTGAAATATTAGCCGTGTTTTTTTGAGCTTCGATCTCAGCAAAACAAAGTAAAGTAGGATCTCAGCACGCAAATGCAACAACTATTGCGAGTCTCGAAGTGGGGTAGTTGTTTTAAAGCGTGCTGAAAATCCTACTTTACTTTACTATGCTGAGAAGCTAAAAAAAAAATGCCTATTTTCACTCATTATGATATCAAATATTACTAATCCACCTGTTTTTTGTTGATGGTGATAGAATACTATCAGATATTCTGAAGTTAGCTTCTTTTGTAGATGAGCTGAATAAGCGCATGCGAATATAATGAATGTAATCTAATGATATCACCGAAAAAAAAAATCTAAACACTTTCGTTATTTTAAATTGAAGCAAGAAAATCAAATTTCTCGCCAACTGCCAAGTGCCTACTACCTGCTTGTGTCAGGTTCTCTCTTATTGCCACGACTTAAATTTCGCACCTGAATCTAATCCCCGGTCATTGAAGTTACTCACGTTTAGAAAATCTGTCCATAAAATAACTCAAATGACTTTTAGATACTGCGGACAAAATATGCGATTTCCTTTTTGCCGTCGTTGGTATATAATTTTTTTATTGTTTTTTTTTTTCTACAATTTGCAACACTTCAGCTGGTCAACTTTCTGCCATCAGCACTTTGAACTCGGAATGTATTGCATTCGCAGTACAGAAATCATCGTATGAGTAAATTATAGATAAGCACAAATTTCATTTTTGTTTGTTTTTGATTATTAATCCACGTTTTTTGAATTAAAAAAAAAAACACATAAATACTCGTTTATCCCAGTTGGCAAGAAATATGGCATTTTTGCATCAACTCATACTTGATGTGCACGATCGTCAAACAAGATTATGTTGATCGCTGAATGACATCACGGATTTGGAATTTAGTCGGAACTCCAACAGAAATAAAAAACCCAACTTTCCGAAAGAACTTCGAATCCGAAAAATGTTCTTCCAAACAGAATCCGAGATCATGCAGTTTACATTGTTTCCAAATTTACATGACATATGGGTAAAGCAATATAAATCATTCAAAAAACAAAAAAAAAACAAAAAAAACTCTTGTAACTTTAACAGATCACTAGTTCCAACATTCCAATGGTTGAAAATTTACATAACAAATTTAAGCTACTGTTTAGGCATACATCTAACATTGAAGAAGGCCATCACGATCTGGTGTTATCTTCACGAACGATCCCACATGGTAATATATTTAAATTCAAAATGATTTCCGATTTGTTTTTGGTCATCTTATGGGTCAGTTGATCATGCAAATTATAAATTTGAAGCCATAAGAGAGGAAGCACTTCGTCGATTGTGGACATTAATCTTCGATGATCATTTAACCGAAAATAAACACTAGTTATATGTTAAGTTTCTGATCATATTTAGTTGTGAATTTGTGTGCTTGTTTGTTGCTGCGTGATACTCAATGATGGCCTTAACCAGATTTAACGTTATGCCTCGGTGCGTTTTCATTCGAGTTGTATAACAGATGAAGAGGTTAATTGTTATGACAAATACACTTTATTTAATAGTAGGTATATAGTTGAAAATATCCGAATAAGTTGATTTATGACTCTGATTGAGAGAAAGTATTTTCACCCTTGCAATAGTGAAATAGGAGTAGTTAAGATCTTTTTTTTCTGTTGTGTTTGACAGCATAGGGTGTTTGGATCAAACACAGAACAAAGTTTTGTACACTCGCTAGTTTTTGTCCGGTGCTGTAGCTAACGTATATACGCAATCAATCGGGTAGACACTGGATTATAGGATCTCTATATAAAAAAAATATTCAGAGAGTGTAGCATTAGCTGTGATAAAAAAAAAAACAAAGATCATCTAAGATCAACAAGATCTGCGCGATCGCTGAACGAAATCATTTCGCTGGAAGGCAACAAGTAGATGGAACTTATGTTATGTGACGAGATCTTGTGAATTGGATATTCAAATTTACTGGAAAAGGGTTATCATCAAACTTATTTCAATTCATTTTTGAGTCCGTATTAAATGGCTGTCATGTCGCAAAACAATATCTACTTAACAAGAGGTTTTTAAAAATCAAACCTTAGAGCTAAAATTAATAGGTTGGGCGGGTACTACTTAAACTGCCTGGGATACAGGTATCAAGCAGCAGATTAAGCTTTTTCGTTGTCCGTCCAACAGCTGCTTTTGAAAAAGTTTGCTTTTATGAAATAATCAAGTTTTATTTTCCCTTAAGTCTCCCAGATTAATTTATTCTTTACATTGAAAGGGATTCCTATTGGCTAGGTTTTTTGTTCCTATAAATTGGCATGGAGAAACACTATACGATTTGTCGAATGCTCTGCTAAGAAAAAGCCAGATGAAATTGGCGACATAACTTTTTATGTTGTGTCCTAAACTTTGCAGAAAAACTGACAGCCTGAAGTTAGGAAAACAAAGTGTTGTCTGCAACAAGCTGAGGGAGAGCTGAATTCAAAAATTTTCGTGATTACTAATTACGTGATTTAGACGTGTTTAATTTTTAATTACGTATCTGCCATCGCAAATCCACACAAAATAAAATCGAACATACCTGCAGCGGTTTCAATCCAATTCAATGTTATTCGACAAACAAAAAAAAAAAACAACACCAATGTCAAAAATATTATCCCAAATTCAATTTTCTTCATGTTTCCGTGTATTTTGGTATTTTTATTAAGTACAACAATCATAAATTGTTTTATTTTTGGCAGAGGTGTGATAACAAAACAAAAACAACGAACAAAAAACTACCCTCTCCGAAGTGGACGAATTCTTTCTGCTGGATGTCAAATTAAATCACGTAAAATTCGGTGGAGGCGCCTTTCGTGATTTATAAATCATATGAGCTAAATCACGTTGGTGGGAACATGGTATAACATAAATTATCTTTAATTTCATAAGACGGATTCAACTTTTTCTGATGGTCATCTAATGCCTTGTTAAGAATCGACATGGAAGTGCTCTTTTTCTTAACGAAACGTAGAGAATTCTCTTCTTCATCCGCTCTTTTGATACAAAAGGCAATTATGTTCTTCGTCGAAAACGCCATAAGACTAATAAGTAATAACCTTTACACACCGACACGACAAACGGGTTTTCATGAAAACACTCCAAGACTTCACTGAAAATATAAGTTTTCCTAAAAATATTGCAGTTTTCAAAACGTTCCAAGTCGTTTTCCTCGAAAACACCACGAAAAACACTTCCAATCGATGGGTTGTTGAAACAAACACACCTTTAGCAATATTCGGCAGAATAACTGACCGAACAAATGTCAGAACATACAACTTAAAATCATTTTCACAATTATTTGATGGGCTAATATTGTTTTTAAATGCACTAGATAAATTCATTTTGTTTGTTGACTAATGCGATCGAAATTTGTAACCAAAAACGTTAACACACAAGTTGAACGACTTGTGTCTCACAGCTGATTGAAACGTCAAACGAAAAACCATTGGTGTCGGTGTAAATGCATCGACTAGTTTTCGACGAATGCACGGTTTTTGCCTCGGTACAAAAAAGGTATAAGTGTGTTTCACAAAAGATCTTGCAAGAAACAGAATAGAACAGAGCTATATTAGAGTAGTGCATTTGCTACGTTGGTAGGCTGACAATTTAAGCCATCTAACGGCAAACAGCACTTGCAGAGTAAACTCACAACATTTTGCAACAATTTAAAACAAAGATTTTATGTCATCCTTCCTTGGTGTGACTACTCATGTGGGTATAGCTTCAGTGAATGTTTTGTATAAAACAAAAACCCAGGTGGTTAGATGGTCGCATGCATAATTAACGCCGATGCAAATGGCCGAAGCTGCCGGGAAGCTGGAATTAGTAAAGCTTCCGCCTACCGTAAAGCTAGTAAGTTCGATTTAGTTCCTTGTTATGTAGAAGTTTGTAACTATCCATCATAATACCTGCTCGACTTAGCAACTTATATCCAAAAGTCAATTGGTAGACCGAAAAATTAGGTAGGAAGGTATGCATGACGCATGAGTATCATCAGTGCGTTACATACGGCAATATAACAAAGGGGAGCAATTTATTTTGGTGCCTACTTACATTATGAGGTAACTAACGATGCAGACAAGGCAACTCAACTATTAACCCATTTCCTGTGGTCATTAAAATCTATAAATACACGTCTTCAAAAATCCATAAATAGTGTCAAATGAATACCTAGCCTATTGGTTCAACCAGAAGAAGTTAATTCAATCGCCAACACCATTCACAGCGGTTAATCCCCAGTACACATGCTTAGAGATGATTACCTCGTATACAAGTAACAAGTGTACTTACTCGAACAATGATTTATGGTTACCTTGTTTGTTTGATTTGTCAAAATATCACCTGCAACTAAACCAATAGACAGGAGGTACCTATACCGTATAAAATGTATATAAAATCAAGTAGCACACCAACCTTTTATAGAAGACCCACACTCTTCAGCATTATTATTTCCAGTTAGCTGAATAAGTGCTCACAATGAATTCCATAGATGCGAAGAAATCAGCAATGCGTTATCCAATTCAAATTGTGCACAACAAGATAAAGATGCCAACGCCACAGTCAGTTATCGTGGTGTATACGTATGTAACACCAAACAAAGAAATCAATTGTTAACGAATTATGCAATATATCACGCGTTCTTTCTTACAGACGATAGACGAGTATTATTAAAGTATTATTAATCAATTTCGAAGCACTCTCCATTGTCAGCTGAATACGATTGCAGGTTGCTGAATCTAAATTGATTTAAATTATGCAGATGCGCAGCCTGTGATAAATTGCACTTAACAACCGCAGTAACACTTGCAGTAATAATCAATTGAAATGAATTTTCTACTTAACAGTTTAGTAAATTTAAAACGAAGCGAACGTCAATTGATGCTTTGAATTCCAAGCCTGACTTGCATATTGCCAGCTATCACGTATTTAGCGAAGATTATCTGACGCGAATAACTAGGTACGTGTTGCACTGACACGAGACGCTGGTCGATCAGTATTAAATCCACTCGATGTGAATTCCAAGCCAAGGTGGGTCTGACTGGGTAGGCTGTCTAAAAGTAGAACCAAGAAGCTCACCAGCAACATCGATCCACGGTCAATTTTCGAAAAACCACTTGCCGGTCTCAATCCGATACACAAAACAAAATATATGCGAACCAAGAAAACTATTTCACGGATGATTGCGTTTAACACTCGAGGGCTTTAACTGTTTTTTGCACGAACACCACTAAGCACACGAACAAGGAACATCCATCCAGCTGGTGGAGAGCAGGCTCATTTAACAAGCAACTGAAATAGAACTCTTCACTCGATAGAGTCACTAATTGAAAAAGCATTCATAAATCACTGTGGAGAATTATTATTATGTTACTCATAGAGTCATCCAGCTGGTCATGGCCCATGGGACAGACATAGAGCAGAGGGAATCCAAAACAATAAAACCGCTATTTTTCATTATTATGTAAATGCGAAGCTGAGAGAGTAACCGATTTTCCACTTCGCCCGAATCTAGACCAAAACGTGACACTTTACCGATAGATACTTGGCAATTGGTTCTTGTATAGACTCCGCATCCACTTTGTAAGCAAGTCAAGTAGGTGGTGAACTACATACGCCTCTTAGAACGCCACTATGCTAATGCACAAATGCACCTATCAACTAGTAGTAGTAGTTGTTATAATAATTACAGTTCACTCTTGTGTTTGCTGTTGATTCAATTATTTACTAATCGAAGCGCGAATTTTTCGATTGTTATTGTCGCGGGTCGGTGTGCAACAGGTGCTGCTCGGTAGATCGCGTGGTAATGGTAACCTTGCCCCGTTCGCAAAGACAAACACGATTTATTTTGTTGTTGTCCGGTCCGATTGCCAAAAACCAGATTTCGCAGATTTTTTTTTCTTAAAATTATGTATGTTGAATAACACAAACTAGAATTTGTGTGGCTGTATATTTATTTATGTTCGTCCCGATATATTTATATTTACGATTGTTTGCGTTTGCGTTGTCCGGTGCGCGGCGTTAAATAACAATACACGTTCGTCCCAAACGACGGCTACGAGGTGAATAGAATTATGACGGCCAAAATGATGTGAAAAAGGTAAACGGAATGAAGTTGTGTTGAAGTTTGACGTGCAACGTGTTTGGTGTGGAGGTGAATATAAAATGACAGCTTGGGTGAATGCAACACGTTCGTTTGTTGATGGGTTTTGGCGGCTATTTCCCTCTGTGTGTGTTTACTGTGTATGCCACTGCCACCCCATATTTGCCATCTACCATGTGACGAAATCCAAAATATACCTAGTCAAGGGGTGCGTGAGAGGATTGGGAATTCGGAATTTGGAAATAATGATTGTTTATAAAACGAAAGTTTGCCGGTGTCTTGCTCATGCTAATAATGATGTTTTTTTTTTTTTAAATGGGTATAACGAACAGTTCGATTAAAAGATTGCATCAGTTGGATATCGTTATCGTTATTCAATATCAATATCTAACATTTTTAAATATTTTTGAGCTTTTATTTTGTTTCAGACACAAGTCTAGAGATTTTTAAGAATTAAATAGGTAGCTATTTCACGATTGCACAAGGACCTTTTCTTCGGAAACTACAAGACAATAAAATGGATTCTAAGTGCATACCTATCGGCAATTTAAGAAAAGCAGAGAACAACATTGAGTAAAATTGGTGTCAGTAAAGTCGTTTTCCATTGCGCAAAAAGAAGCCTCCGATAGAGTCCAGCGGAATTGAAAAAATCACTTCTGAAGCCGTTCCATTGGCACAAAATATGCTCTTCTGTTGAATCTGAGGAGAGAATTTCGCTTCTCGATTTGAGGTCAGAATCCACTTAAGAAGCAGTGGTCATTGATTAAAGTTTGTCTTATTAAAAAAACCTTTCAAAGGGTACCTAGGTATATCAAATTCAATAGATTCCACCACCAGGAATACAAATACGCATCAAATACACCGTCAAAAATTAGGATTAAAACCAAGTCAGTCAGAAAACACGTCATGAATTCAGTCTGAGAACGCCTTTAAAATCGTGTAGCAAAACGCGGCCACACACACGTCCAAAACTACATCCGAAAAACCAAACAAAAACCGCTTCACGCGTCTAAAAACGCATCAGAAACCCCATCTAAAGGACTATTCATATGAGAGCGAATTGCGAACAAGCGAATATTCGTAGATTCTGACATTTCATTAGCATGAAAACTTTTTTTAGTCGCATGTACCAACGAATAAGTTTCATTGTTGAACGAATTTGTCATTCGTTACCTAGGTAAGTGGATCGCGACAGTCCGCAGTAAGAAATTTGCAATTCGCGGAAAAATTGCTGTAATTGCAAATTTAGCTATTTAAATCAATTGGGACAGTTTTTTTTGTTAGATTAGATGTTAGATTAATTAATTAATAAAGATTAATTTTTTGGTTAAAAAAATTGCAATTTTCAATTTATAAATACAATTAAATTGATTTGTTTGCAAATTCACCTATTCGCAATTCGCGCTCATGTGAATAATCTTTCAGAACTCGTCAAAAATCTTGCCCTAAACTGTGTCAAAAATTTATTCCAAAGTCATGGCCAAAAGAAAACATACACCATGTCCAAAAACGTAAGCCATGATTTGCGTTAAAAAAAAGACATCCAAAAATGCGTCAAAGACTGTCCGAAAAACTTATCAAATCCTGTCCAAAAACGAGTCCTACGCATACATATACGCGTCAGTAAATGCCTTCAAGAACCCGCCCAAAAACCCTTCAATATATGTCTGGTCTGGTGCCCCTAAAACCTCACTGCACCTCCTGGATAGGATACAAAATCGTGCCTTAAAACTCATTGGAGACATAAATATAGCGAATTCTATAAATTCGCTCGAACATCGCAGAAATGTAACAAGTCTCTCATTGTTTTATCGCTATTTTTACAAACAGTGCTCAAATGAAATTGCCAGCTGCATTCCACCCCTTCAACAATTCAACCGCAATACTCGCCAAGCCAGGAATGCCCATCAGTTTACCCTCCAGCCTACTTTCGGTCGTACTATGAAATATAGAGATTCTTTCATAAGCCGTACAACACGAATGTGGAATGCATTGCCCAGCTCGGTCTTTCCCCCTCAGTACAATTTACAGACATTTAAAACCAATGTGCATCGGAATCTCCTATCTTCTCTATCCCAATTTCCTTAACGCCCGCGCTGTGTACTTCGAACTACACCATAAGAGTAGTCACAACCTCTTTAGCGCGTGTTTATTATAAAAAAAAAAAAAAAAAAAGTCCAAACGCGTCGAAAACTAGTCCTTTATGTATTATTATATATGTTCAAGCTCACCGAGAACCCGCTGTAATGATGGCTTAGAAAAATACAAATTGCATATCCCACCACAGATTTTAGTCCTTTAAGTCGTTGATTTTGCCTTATTGAGAAGATTTTCTATATTTATATAGAACCCACCCATCTTGGCTCCTAACAATGTTTTCCATCCTTATTTTGTTTAATAAATCATTTTATTCTCCCACCGTCCCCGTCCCCGTCCCCGACTACCACTATCACACTGTACACATTCCATTCCGAGTTTGTGTTTTTATTTATGAATGGAAAGAGGAAGCATATTCTCAAAGTGCAGATTCGCCAAATATAGAATTAATAAAACTCATTTAAAGAGTGTTCAACTTCATTTGATCATATTGCACGGCAATTCGTTGCTTAAATCCGCAAACTGATCGGATCATAAATTAAGTCGTTTCCAATATTTGAACCACTCCAGGCAAAACCACTATTGTATGAATTACACCGCCGCCGCTGCCGCTAATCGTCTGTGCAAGATTATTGGGCCTAATCTGGAACTGGACTGACTTTTTGTTGAACCAAATTAACGCCTCCACCTACCGGCCATTTGCGCCTAGCACCGCGTAGGTGTATCAGAATGTGGATTCGCAATTAATAAACATATTTTTCTCTGTTCGCTAGGTATATTGCGTTTGTTATACGAATTAGGTCACAAGGTTGGAGGATTTTTCTTTTTGGGTATTCTTGTGGGTATACGTTGAAGGTACTCGTACCACTATAGATTTGTTCATTGTTCACAACAATTTTTCTTCGGCGCTTGTGTTTTTTAGTGGCGGAACTAATAGGAAAATGCTTTGTATTCGTTACCAAATTTATTATTCTATGCTTATTTGCTCATTTTGTGCGGCAATTGAAACGCAGTGAAACGCTTTACAAAGTTTGTGCATTGCTTTCTGCTTGAGAGATGTTGGACGTTGGAGGTGTCATGTAATTTCCTAAAATCACGTGCATTGGAATTTTTTTTTAGTAATGCAATATCTATTTCGCGTCCGTAGAACGCCAAGGTCACTTTCTGAGTTGATTTGAATATTTTCAGAGCATAACATGCATAGCTTTTGGATGAGCTATTGTCTGTGTCGCTACGAGGTCTTTATAAATACATATATCCAACTCTACTTGCATATATATGGGGAGTGTGGCTTTTCATTGTTGACTACCAGGGACCACAGTTTGTCGTCAATATTTATTAGGGCCCTGCCAACAATCAATTTTAGTTAGCCGATAGGTAGATCAAATTAGGTTGGTTAAAGATAGTTGCGGGTTAGTTCTTTTGCCTGAGTGAGGTGTACTCCGCAACAATAAACTGACCTATAACTGTAAATATTTTATCATTGGCAGTCATATTTATATTTTAAAATGTTGCTTTACATACGAAACTAAACGCATTAAGTTGCCGACAAGTGCAACAACTGCATTTGACACATATGAGCGATGTTTGAACTATCATTCAATTACCTAGTTTAGAAGTCTGACAGCTTGCTGAACTAGTGTCTGTTTTTCTTTGCAAGATGATGCAATACTATTTGCTGGGCTTTGCTTGCACTTTTAAATACATATTCACAACTGGTCGTCGACAGCGCTGTAAAAGGTTATGGAACTATGTAGTGTGAGCTGTGAAGTTGGATACTAGGAGTTGTATAGTATTTCAATGCCCACCTCAAGTAAAAGTGATTTGACATCAGCACTTCAGCAGTTTATATTCATAGGTGTTGCTTTCAGAGCTATTCACTTTCAGCGGGAGGGAAAGTAAAACGGTAAATCACACTAATGTTCGGTTGAAGAAAAAAAGGTTAAAAGAATTGTCCTTTCTTTCAAAAGAGCGAACTGTATACTCACTTTTTCTATGTTTTCTAAGTTTCATTGAGAAGAAGTGCAAAAAGTAATTTCTCAACACGACAGAAGAGTGCGAGCTAGAGGGATTTGTCAAAGTGCAATATTCTTCTCTTTTGTTAGAAACAAATTTTATGGTTTCTGATACCTATATATTGTTGACAGACCTTGCAACACGATGAACTCCGAAAGACCGAAGGTCCATAGCGAGACTTCGCATAACCAGGGCAACGAACTGTCAAAACAGCACATAGATAAAAATAATATTTTTTTTTTCTTTTTTAACCCTTTGAAGGTCACAACTCTATGCTTCGATTGATCAAAAAGTGCGAAAGTCATTTCTCAAGGTGCACGAAAATAACTTCGCATGGGAAATAGCTTCATCTTGAGTGGGAAATAATTTCACTTTTTTTATGTGAAGTTATTTCCCACTTGAAGTGGGCAATAATACATCACCACCAATTATGTGAAATTATTATTTCCCACCAACAATTTGAGAATTTATTGATTCTAACTGGGAAAACAAAATCAAATTAATTTTAAGTAGTATGGCTAGTTTATTAAAATTTGCATACACCCAAACTCGCAACTATTCCAACTCCTTGCTATGTTCTTCTGTTTTGTTAAAAACAAATTTTATGCTTTATGATCCAAAACTGTAATTCACTTTTAAAAACAATAAAAACATTTTTAAAAATAAAAATAATTCAAGATAGGTAGTTAGTAACTATAAAAATAAAAAGTTTTAGAAGAATATCCAGTTACGCTCCACGGCGGAAAAGGTGCCGGTTGTTAGAAACCTGTTTTGGTGGTTTAATAGACCCTATAACATCGCTCCAAGGGTGTGACAGTTCATGTAGGGAATCGTCCGTGTAATCGCCATACTTCCTTGTTCCCAACACCCTTGAATAGTTTCTTCGCATTGCTTTATATAAATAAAGTAGCAAGTTTCAATAAATATAAACATAAAAATACCTACCATACATTTTATTACGTTTTTGCTCCTGGGGCAAAGTAACCCCAAAATCCAAAAAAATGCATGGTCACATTAAAAAAATAATAATAATTATTATTTATTTGTTAAACAAACAAACGCCATGCGTAAAGTATTAACAAATTAATATTACTAATAGAAAATCTGTACTTACTGTGTTAAATATCCCGCAACTGTTTGTACACATGAAATTTTCCACTTCAAAAATTTAACAAATTTACTAACTGAATTTTACGTGTCAATTGCCGCTTACCAACTAACGGTAGACGGTCCGTTTCAATATGTGCCAGATGTATATATATGTGTGTGTAGGTACATTACGGTAGATTCGCTTGATAGAATGTTACATGTCTGAGCGTGAATCAACAAACCAACTCTTTTCGTCAGTGGCGCAAAGTAACCCCTGCTGGGGCAAAGTAGCCCCATGTTACGGTATCCAAAACTATAAAATCAAGCAATGCGTATGATGTTCATTGTGTTTAACTATTATTTTTGCTCCATAAAAATGCCATCGAATTGAGGTAGCCATCCTGAGTTTTGAGGGCAATTCTCTGATCTGCCTCTCAATAATATATAGATAGTCATGTGTCTTACTAGCACGCTCTTTAAGGGCTACTTTTGACTATGACTTTTTTCGTTTTCATGGTATGAAAATCATTATGCTGACCAACAAGTTGCTGTACTACACCTATAATTTTTTTATATTTTATTTCAAAATATCTACCCTAGCGTGCAAATAATACTTATAGGTAATAATAATAATTTTTGGCGCAACAGGTCCGTAGGCACCTAGCTTCTGAGAACCATTCGTTTTGTGTGAGTTTTCATTTTTGGAACGAACGGAAGGGAAGCTCTTTCATGACAGTTATACTCTCGGATGTCAGACGTTCGCGAGAGGTGGCGCAGTGAAAAAACCCTGAGTTGGAAATTGGGTTTTTGCGGGATTCGAACCTGAACCCCTCGCTTAGTAGTCCAACACACTAACAACTAAGCCTCTGCGCCTACTTATAGGTACAATCGAAATAAATTCCAACCGCACAAGCAGTTTCAATCGACTTTGTGTGTTTTTAAAGCAGCTCAAGTTGCGTAAGTAATTGCGGCCTCACTGACGCATAAAAAAAAATAAACAAGAAATTCTACATATCCCTCTAATACGCGTTACCACATTCAGTGAACCACAAAACGAACAATTTCCACATCACACCTTTCAGCACTCAAGTAAACGCGAAAAAAAAACCTAAAGGTCGTTGCATTTAAAATAACACACATCCCTCGCAACCTTTTAAAGATAGATAACCCTGTAATCTCACAGCTAATAATCGATACCAAACCACCTGTAAAATTGCCATTCATGTACATTATCACATGCATGTGTGATTATGGTATCCATCGTAGCTTTATCAAAGACATTTTCCAACATTGTCACGTCATCCACTCATAATCGTTGCATTAATTTATTCCAATAACTAAAATTAATTGACAATATTTACAATGAAACTGTTTTTCGTCGTAGGCATACTCCCTGATATTAGATATTCACCGAGTATTCCTGCGCGCGCACTTGTCCGCACATTCTAGCACGTACCGGCAGAGTTCAAACTGTCTATTTAGTTGGTTTGGTAGTTCTTACCTCTTCTACTGGCTATGGACAAATTCGAACGGCAATAGTTCTTAGGTTTTGTCGGTCTTACTCTTATGAATGCGCAAAGTTTCTTCTTTAAGGCAACAAGTGAGTAGCAATGCGCGCTTATTAAGAAATTGCTGCACTGCGGTTACAGGTGCCAGGTAGGTATGCAAATCAATCACACAGAAGTCCGTTCGTCAGGCAGTTCTCTTTGATTTCCCTCCCTGTATATATGGCTGGCCGCATACTATACCTGGGCAATAATGATGCACTCTGCCGCCGCCGTCACACATGAAGTATTGGTTATGGCTTTAGGGCTCAAAAGAAAGGTTATAGTGATATTTAATATGCGCATATCGATAAACTATCTGTTAGCTACCACCAGTGTTGTAGCGGGATGGCTCTTGCCAAAACAAAGGCGGACAACGGGCATATATGTAGTTTCAAAAAGAAACCCATGAAGCGAGAGTGGATTATTTGACAGACAATATGTCAATGTCAAACAATGCAATGGAATTCTTAGAAATTAGCTTTGAGAATCTGTCACTACTCGTACCACTAGTAGCTATTCAAGTTTGTTGTGCGGTCCGCAAAACCTTGGCATAAACTGGGTGGGAATGGAGATGCATTGAGATGTGCTATTTATATAGTCAGGCTGTCAGAAATTTCATCGAAAGTTGAAGTAGCATTTTACGTAATCAAATTTAAATAATGTATTTATACTGACTGACCGCCCGAGACGGATTAGAGGTACCTACATGATCGTTAGTATTCCGACGAATGGACTGTTTGGGTAGCTTTTGCAGGAGTTTGCATATTTGCATTTTTATTTCCAAGCTGTGCCCTCTGGACAGAGGGTTCATGTGACCGAATAAGTGTAATAGTTTCAGTTAGGGATATTGCAAAAGTGCGGTCTTGAAGGACCGTTTAAAGATTCGAAATCACATCGTGAACATCAGGCGTATCATGTTGTCCGAGAATGGGAAAGTTTTAAGTCAGGAACAAGCTTTGAATGAAAATACTGATTTAACAATCCCTGCAAGACACCACAACTTGTCACTGTTTTTGTTGAGCCCCTATCGCTTAGAACTTCTGACAGCTCAAATTAGCTGGGAGTTGCAATCAACAAGTAACTCGATTGGACAGTGAAGAATAATGAAAAAATCA
This sequence comes from Cheilosia vernalis, assembly GCA_949126925.1. Classification (NCBI taxonomy): domain Eukaryota; kingdom Metazoa; phylum Arthropoda; class Insecta; order Diptera; family Syrphidae; genus Cheilosia; species Cheilosia vernalis. The sequence continues at coordinate 16,349,959 of OX421362.1, forward strand.
AAACAGACGCAAGCGGCTTTGGCTCATACAATGGATTGTTATGGCTGTCTCGAAGCTATGGTGATGTGGGACTTTCTGAGGCCACTATCCATTTTTATTGCTCTGACCATCTTCCCAACTCAATAGGTGTGCAAATTACTTATTTCAGGATCTTGACGAGCTTTCCTGCCCACCAATAGACGAAATCAACGTTATTAATTGGTATTGTTTGTGGCAGCACAGTATCTATGTATGAAATTATTTAAATATAGGGTTTTATTTGACAAGGGACCACCTTTTACCGCATCGAAAATGTCAGAAATAGACTTAATTGAGCCAGTGCCCACATCAAATAACAATTCCACAACATACGCCTCAGTTTGTTTGATGAAAATATTTTTGTAGGTAGGTACATCAACTCCCCGAAGTACTCCGTACATTTTGGTACTAGATTTGTATCGTGTTTTTATATTTGCAAACTCCTAAATATATGCAGTGATTTTAAGTATTTTTTCCAAGAAAAATGCAAACAGTCAACAGAAATACTTGACTTCATCCGCATTGTGAGATAGATTTAAAGTTTACACAAATAAAATGAAAATCCAATAATTAAGCATCTATACCCCCACAGACGCATCGTTGTCTGATAATGGATTCAATCGCTTATCTAATATCTTTGATTCCCATTCACTTTGCTTTTCAATAGAGCGGTACGTTAAACTACAATTTGGGCTTACTGTTGCCCAGGAATATCTTAAGAGAAATTACCTGTACCAAACTGTAAGTGGAAACTTTTAATATTTGAGCTAAGGAGATGTCGTGAACCCCTAGTACGGTCCCCAGTGTTGATTGCAAATCCTCATACCATAAGAGAAATTTCCTAATTCCTTTAGATTGAAATAATTCATGAACTTTATTTTTTTTTTGAGTACAGCTTAACACATTCACAAATTCAAATTTGAGAGATCTTTTTCACATATAACAATAAAATAAAATAATAAGTAGGTAATTTTTAAGTTGCATTCTGAAAAAAGTCCAACACAGCACGCGTTTGCAGTGTTCGTTCCAATTTCATAAAAGACAAATGCGAAAATGAACTTGGAATCATTGCTTGAGGGGCAATCCAAAATCGAACGAACATAAAGATCCTAACACACGACTTCAATTTTATCGCACATTGCTCAAGCTAGACTACGCTGATGCGATCCGATTATGGTCCTCCCTTAAAATATTGCCCAGATGTTTCTTATACCCTTAGCCAGTAGGTAATACAAGCAACACCGAATGTTTCATTTTTGGGCACGCTTCTAACTTGACATCAGTCATACCGTGTTTGTACAACAGCGCTGAGATTTCAAAACAACTATGTAACTAATGTGCACCAAGCTGAACGCACACTCAAATACCGATCAAATTAAGTTGTTATCCGTATAGGGTCTGTTTTGGTTGGCAGTATTATGGAGAATATATGCCACACCGCAATATGAAGCGACAGAATGAACGCTCACAAATCAGTCTACATTTTGGGGCTAACGAATAATCTAAGTGAACTCCATATAGATAGTGGTCAATGTAGGTGTACGAATCATGAAGGCGACTAGGTATGTTGTGTTACCAATTTTAGAAACTTGTGTTTGATCGTAAAAAACATAAAGGCTCGAAATTTGATTCGCTGAAATGAGTAATAATATGAAGGAAGGTATTTGTCAATGTAATACAATTTTTTAAGTTGTGTTTCAAAATGAGTCCACATAAGTTTTATCCTGTTTCTATTAAATCATGTGTAAGTTTCACCAACATTTTTCCAATTCAAACGGATTGCATTATATTCACCCCTATCGGGAATAATATTTCCCCCGGAATGTTTCCTATTCAGCAATCTTATTTACATTGCTGACAAGGGAAACACTTCCATCGGAACTTATTTGCAATAGCCCTAATTACGAAAGGTGAGAACACCTTCCGTCATTAAATGGACCACTTCTACTTCTTGGCGGCAACACTTAAGTCCTTTTTACGTGGATAACAGAGGTTAATTCAACAGAGAAATGAAATCAAATGAAACGACACAAATCAGTTGCAACAACTGACACCGACTTCCCGTCAGAAGAAACAAATTTTACCTGAATATATACCATACAGCAAATGTTGTGCTCTTTGACACGATGATGTTCTCTTCATATATGTAAGCGACTTTAATAAAAAACAGTCCTCGTTTTCGTTTATTACAATTTTATTTTACTATAACGACTTAGAATCTACAAAAAAGGAAAGAACAGGAGGTAATGATGTTAAAAACATAAATATCGGAACGTGTTAAAATGAAACAAAAATGCAAAACAGACAAACAAAAAATCAATTATGATCGTTACAAGCAGGCCAATTCTATTTGGGAATCACGAATTCGGCTGAATCTCGCAAAAAGATTCTTCTATTCCGTAACCTGTACATACGCTGAACCTCTTCTTCCTGCTGTTGTTGCTGCTGCTGCTCGGCCAAAGGTGTACCGACTGCATCTTCAATCGTAAACTTCAGCGATGGACTATTGAAGATGACACTTCTCTTGGGCCTGATTATGGAACCCGGCGTTTTTAATATTGACTTTCTGGACATCACTGGTTGTCGTATTGGACTACCACACTCGGTCGCTGGAGACTTCTTCTCCAGTTCACTAAGAAGTGTGCTCTTCAACAGGTTCACCGTCTTTCGATGGTCATTTACGCTAGGAATGTGTTTGGGCGTTTCATTCAAACCCGTTGAGGGTTCCGCTTGGCACAGGGGCGATGACTTGCGTCGTGGTGTATTGACTGTTATGACAGTGGCGGCCGCAGACCGGGAGCGACGATTCATTATCACCACTTGACGGCTTTTCGAGGGCGTAAGGATGACATCCTCATCGGCACCACCGACACCTTTCTTGCTGAGGTAGGCAGCATGAGCAGCTCTTAACATCTTCTGGAGGCCACCATTTGGCCTAGCTTTAACCACTGACTTCCGTTTTTTTGTTTTCCTTACATTTGCCAGGCCATTGGTGGCTTTTGGCAATACTTCGTCGGGATCTGTCCAATTGTTTGCCTTCCAGCGTTCAAGATTGGCGAAGCGTTTGTCTACGTTTTCAATCTGCAGCCCAACCATGGACCAAAACCCTTCCAAGTCTTCTAGCAAAATAGCTTTCGTGGCTTCATCACCTTTGCTGCTTGTGGCAGTTCGTCCCAACACACCGTCCTCACATCGATCGATCAGGCCACCAAACTGCTTAAGCTTTTTTGAAGTGAGCAGCTTGGTTTGACCAATGGTCACATTGATCATATCCACTCCGCCGTCTTCGATGAGCTGGGAGTTCGCCTTCTTGTACTGCTCCCAAATGTGGCACTGGGCGTCCAAACGGCTGATTTCATCCATTAGCTGCTTGCGGTAGTAATGAACTGTAGCGAGAGTGCGGCGCAATGTTGCAGACACCCCTGGAGACTTGACCTTATCGTCTGCCGGCATGTAGATGCTGTTGCGCTTTTCCTTTTCTATTTTCGTGTTCACTTTTCCTCGTGAAACCGACACATATGGACTCAGGTATGTTGTAGCAGCCTCAGCAGTTTTCTCCGGGGTAATAAGTACCTCGTCAGTGGTTTTGGGAATTTCTACTTCCATGGGCTTAGATGGTTCTGCTTTGGCCGACTGTACAATGGAATAGCGAACAAAATTAAATTTATTGTCGTCTGCTTCCTTCGATTTTGTTTCCACGGGGGCGGAACAAACATCGTCTACTGGACTGATAGTGTTACCGAGCTCAGCGAACAGTAAATCTGACCGAAGATCCTTTGATGACGATGACTTGCGCTTCGTTGATGTCACGAAGTTGATGTAGGATTGGTCAGGATTGGAGTCTGTTGGTGTTTCTGGAATCGGGTCGCAGAGTTTCGTCGTTTCCACCATGCTGTTTAAGAACGACTTGCCATTTAGTTTAAAAGTTGGGGGCAGGGCGGCAGATTTTGAAGATTTTGAATTCATTGCAACTACAGCATGGGAAATAGATGTGCTGGCCTTTTTGGCCGCCTTAAATGCGGGTCGTTTGAGAGGCGGTAGTCCTGCCTTGGAACTCAGAAGTTTGTTGGATGAGCTGGCTGTGCCAGCAGAGGATGTGAGTGGTTTACGAGTGTTTCTTGTCACCGGCTGAGACGGTGGGGGCATTTTTGACTTTTGGACATTGTTTTGTGGTTTGGCGACAAGCGGTTTCAGTGCCGGTTGTGACGGAGGCATAGGCGTCTTACTTCGCAGTGCAGTCGACTTTGTTGCATTAGAGACTGTCTTTACAGTGCCTTTGTTTGGGAATCTTGACGTAGCTTGCGGCGCTTCATCCACGAGTTTCAAACTTTTCTGTACTGGATTTGGTTTTGGAAATTTTAATGGACCTGAAGCGGCAGTTTCTGTTGATTTTAAATTCTTCTGTACTGAATTAGGTTTAGCAAATTTAGATGTACTTGGCACTACTGCTTCTGTTGGTTTCAAACAATTTTGTACAGCATTTGGGGTTGGAAATCTTGCTGGTGCTGGTTTCACTATTTTCTGTGCCGGATTAGGAGTCTTATGCACTGTAGGTTTAGAAGAAACGAATGGTTTTGTGACCAACGCTCTCGAAGAGCTAGCACTCATTGAGACTTTTGATTCTGGGTGGAGCTTCTTCTTTGGAGTTTCGACGAAACGATAAGTTACTTGTTCGGATCCATTTACACAGCGGATGGTGTTCTCACCGACTACTTCCAAGGTGACTTCTTTTAAGTTTGCGGGCGGTTGAAATACATGGCTCTTTGGTACAAGCGTCGTTTTTGTAACATTAGACTCGGTTTTTGGCGCTCTTCCTGTTGGCACTACAAATGGAGCTCGCTTCAATTTGTCTTTCTGCAGCTGTTCTCTTTTAGCCTTTTCTGCTTTCCAAGCCAAAAATTTCAGAGCAAAAGCCTTATGTCGGGAAATTTTTTCACTAATTTTGGCAGGCGGTTGTTCAGCGCTAGTTGCAGTTTCCGATGGAACTTCATCTTTTCCATTTAATGGCGCTTCGGCACTTGGTGGTTTAAAATTTTCTTTGTCGTCGCGAACAACTGGTTCTAACTTTGGAGCAGGACTTAATGATATATTTCTTGTTGATGAATATAATTCACTGCGCTGTCTAGCTCGATTTTCGTGCACTGCTTTACGTGCATTTTTTGGGCTTAATGCGGCGAGATTGGTTTTGTAGAGTAATCTGCGGTGATCCATTTTGTAATTGTCTATTTCACGAAGTAAAAAAAATAAAACAATAATTAATATAAATAAACAAAATTTTATTTTAGGCAAATACACACATAGCTGAGTTGATCGGACTTATTCTGAAGAAATAAATGCACCAAACGGGAACTGAAAAATTCAAATTGAAAATCGACGAGCTCTCTTGGATGTTCTAAAAATGCATATAGTTGTCTCTTTTCTTGGCTTGATAATAAAGACAGAAATGCCATTTGAAATGGTGTGGTATGTATAATTTGTCTATTGTCATTTGACGTCATCGAGACAAATCTAGTCCAATTTGAATTGTTTGATTTATGTGGTATTCGATTGGGCTTCCTCAGATTTGCTCTCAAATTTCAAATTTCGTGTGCCTAATCGAACATAAAACATCACTTTCTCTTTTTTATGTTGATATTCGTGCGCTTCAAGTATGTGTAGCCTTCGACACTTTCCAAAGCCTTTGCCATTCACTGGTTAAATTTTATATTAAAATTTCGAAATTTGCGTTCCGCTTGATTTCTGAATATTTGTCCATAAACATAAATAGCCCTGTTTTTTTGAGCTTCGTTCTCAGCAAAGCAAAGTAAAGTAGGATTTTCAGCACGCAATTACAACAACTGCGCTCTACTTGACACTTCGACGACTCACACTAGGTATTCATCCCCAGCAAGATTCACTTGGGAGTAAATGTATACTTCTGAACACCAGGGGGAGAACATTTTTGTTGCCCTCCTTGTATAATATGAATCTGTTCACAAAGTTTCTCTATTTACAGTACATACTATTCGTTGGTTGTGATTGGTGGAAATTCATAAAGAAATGCATAAGTGAACTAATTTTCAAAATAACAAATAAATATAAGGGCTTTTATTAAAATATGCAATAAATTATTTTTTATGTAAGCTGCAAATATTGTTTTAGAAAAATATACATTTTTAAACTTGTAATCGTAAGATATTAGTGTATTAATAATTGAGATATATATTTTTATAATTTTTAAACCCCAAAATATGAGGAAGGATCAATATCCATTGGAAAATTTTATGCAAAAAAATTGTATTTCTTTGACTGAAAAAAGTTACTTCTTGTGATGTGCCCAATCATGTTGTATCATGCTACCTACTGAACAGGCCCACACTGCCACCTTTTTTGATAAAACCTACTGTTCAGAAAGCTGCTGGGAATCGTTTAAGTGCACATTTTCCTACTTTACTTTGCTTTGCTGAGATTGAAGCTCAAAAAAACAAGCCTAATAATTAACAAAAATCGATTCACTTGATGCGATGCATATCTTTTCTGTAGAAAATTCACGAAAACTAAAAAAAAGTCCACCACTTGTCAAACTCAAACGCACTTGTATTATGGTTAATCTGAAGCAAAATTTGAGAAAAAATACGGATTCGCGAAAGTGCTTCCAAATCTGAAAAAGATTACTTCTTTTGTACCAAACGAACATAAAAAGCAATAAAAAGTTCTCCCAAAGCGTCCAATCGAATACTACATAAGAAATTTCAACCCTCTTCCCTCTTGTATACTTAATTCGTCAACTACCTGAATTTAAAGTTTGGCGATGATATAAAATCTAAATGTTGTTCCACATTAATCACTTTATTGTTTTTAAAAATCTATATGGAATTGAAGAGTATTTTTTAGTCCGATGCACGAACAAACTAACAATCACAATCAGACTTTACAATTTTATTATTTGCTTAGACATAGAAGTCTACAGCAAACGAACCGTATCGGACCACTATATCTCATTTCTCATGTCGTTTTCCATTGAACTCTCGAAATCAGCTAGCTGTCAGATTTAACGTTCCATTGGCCGCATAAAAAAAACATTTTGTGAATCTCGATTTCTGAGCGAGATTCACTCCTGCTTTCACTAACAGAAAAACATTTGTCATTTATCAGACTTTAAAATGTTTTATTTTACGTTACGACAAGTCTGAGAAAAATAGAGAAAAAAATTACATTTGGCCGCTGCAAAGGATATTTTATGTTCCATTGGGTACGAAAGATCTGAAATATGGGGTTGAATTACCGCATCCGTGTTCGAGTAATACGCGACCGAATTTGTTATTGTTTTTCTTGTAAAATCCACAAAATTCAGTGACGTATGGCTCACGGATGCTGTAATTCTGCCCCTAACAGAAAATCTGAGAATCCCAATGGAAAACGTCATCAGTGTTCATTTTTCATGGCAAGCCTTCGCGTTCGTGTGTCGAACTATTCTGGACTGGCAGAAAGTACTTGATTCGATCTCTGCAAGAAAGTAGTGTAATAACCAAGATCTACATAAAACTTAACAACAATAGGCCAGTTTTTTTGAGCTTCGAACTCAGCAAAGCAAAATAAAGTAGGAATTTTAGCACGCAAATTACAACAACTATTACTATAGACTTGACACTTCGAGACTCGAAATAGTTGTAATTACGTGCTGAAAATCCTACTTTACTTTGCTTTGCTGAAATCGAAGCTCAAAAAAACAAGGCTAATGTCAGTTCTAATGAGTCGCTTTCGAATAAAATATACTGCATGTGAACTGGCTCTAAACCTAATTCCACTAGATAAACTATGAACAGTGTCTACGATCGATTAAACGATTTGTCAGTTTTTCTACGGTCGTAATTACATGTAAGGTATTAGTTTCTAAGGTGCTCGACTCCTTCAAATTAAACACCAGTCCGAATTTTATGCCACTTCTACTATGAGATAAATTATCGTGGTGAAGAAAAGAGCCTTTTGCAATCTTTATATCCGCAGATAATCGCACATTTGTTCATGGCCAACAACAAGAATCACGTGTATTTATATTTTCGATTTCACGCACAATGTAAAGCTCTATTCGACCACTTCGAATGTGTATACAGCTGCGGAACGCTGTTGCTCCAAAACACTTATAGCAAGTGCGATCGCTGCATTCGGAGCAGTGCCACGCTACATCTGCAGCTGTCTTTTATCTGGATCAATTAAGGCTGGTACGCAGTTCAAGTGAAATCCAATTTTTCATACAAATTTTTCACTGCGAAATGTCAAAATGAATTTTCCAAATGAAAATTTCACTAGGCGGTACGCAGTTCGAGTGGAAAATATCGCTTCCAAAACTGAGTCGTAGGTGGCGATACTAAAATCTCTCCGCAGCTATTTCACTTGGTTTTTATTGTCCGTCGCATTAATTTTTTGACAATTCAGCGTGAAAAATGATTTGTAGGATGCGGTTTAGAAATTTATTGGAATTTCAGATGTTTCCTTAAGAGAATAATAAGTGTTTCGCACTTATAAAATAGTTTTTTCATTGAATATAGTGCAATAATGTTAGGTGTACAAATATTTGGTGGCATGGATGACCTTTTCCATAAGCAGGGTGCCCCAAGAATATTTTTCTACCCAGTTTTGTTCAAGCAATACCAGCAGATGATCTTTGAAAATATGTGTTATTTCCATGCACTGTTCATTATTTAAATTTAACGACTGTCCTGTCTATTTTACAAATCAGGCATTATTTGCCAAATTGAAAACTATTAAAATTGTCATGAACAAAATACGAACCATTTTTTTTTTGTGTTTTTGGAGGTTCGCTGGAAGCTAAAATTATCGAAAGTCATTCAAGAACTAGTAGGTACGCTAGAGATGCTTCGACAATAGGGAAGGCCTTTTAGCCAATCTAAAATACCTCCCGAAAGCAATGACTTTTGCCAACCGAATGTGAATGTGCCTAGCCATTCGACTAATCGAAAGATCCCTCGTTTGTAGAATTTCTGGACTTTTTTGTTAGAAAATATATTGACTTAGCTAATTTTTATAGATCAACATATTTTATCCGCCTTAATATCCTGATTACACTGCCTGTATTTATAAATTCGGTTGTTTCTAAGCTAACGTGGTTGAGAAGCGTTGTGCATTTAAGGAACTTGTTCGACTTCTTTCTATACTGATTCAATATCTAGATCAGCGTTGTGTATTGGATATGACTTTGTTCCTTTGTAATATTTTTGAAAGACCTTAATTTTTTAGAAATAAGTTTGGAGCGGTCATACCCACAACTGGTGCCGTAGGTCCATAATGGTTGTAGAATTTGGTTTTTTAGCAATAACTTATTGTTATTGTGGTTGAACACGGATAAATATCTTCCATGAGTCAATACAATTTACTGCATCACGATTCGCAAAAAGTGAAGTTTCCAATTTGTTTCTTCCAGCTGTTTTCTTGTCTAGTAGGTAAAATAAAAGTGCGAGAGTTGAATATTGGAGTATTCTTTATTTAATAGCTAACCTAAGATCTTCTTGAACTGCCACAAAAAAAAACTTTTGAGCTCAGGCACCCTGCATAAATTTCTCCAACTAAAATCTCCAACAAAATATTTCACTCTCTATTTCACAGCACTTTTTGGAGAGGAGTGAAAATTTCACTTCACTTGATCAGCGTACCAGCCTTAAGATCATAAATTCCATTTTTTTTGCGTTGCCTCAAGATTTCATGACGCATTAAAGGCACAACAAATTGAAACGACTCTCACTTTTTCTGACTCTATGAGAATCAGTTCGTATATTGGGTTTTGTCACTTATGGAAAGGCGTTATATTGCAGCAATACGCATTCGGTGCTTGTTTTTGAATGACTATGTTGCCCATCAGCATAAAGAATCGCGCGCTCCGGTTTCAAGTTCGAATAAAGTGCTAAAAGGAGCATAGAGCTTATGGCAGTCGACCTGAGCTTACTCTCGATTTAGGCCGTTGGCTTAGATGGATTGCCGAATGAAATTGTTGTACGCACCGTAGTTGCTGGAGGTGGTCAACTGATCATGGGTAATTATTTTTCCAATTTAACGCCCAGTTGAGTTTAACATTGAAGTTAATAATAATTTGATGTGACAGCTGTGGATATTTCACAGATGGCGTATGCGATCTTGTATGTGGTACTGTGGTGCAGTATATTTTACGAATTCATCGAAAATGTTGTTATATTTTATTGGAGATTAGAAAGGGAAGGAATAAAACAAGAAAGAAAGACTTGTAGCAACTGGACGATATATACCATGTTAGGGCTGGCTACTCTGTTCGGCAGTTCTTACATTTTGGAGGATTGAAATGAACCTGCAATGACATTTGGCTTTTTTGTCAGAGGTTGGCAAGAGATGGCGCAGTGGGAGATAACATGTCCTTGTCATTTTTACTCAGTCTTCCTCCTGAGTGCGACCGTAAAAGTTACATGTGTGTAAATTCTATGGGCCTTACCAATAATCATTTTTAACCTTCACACTAAATATTTCCTAGGTCACAATATGCAATTTTGTATGGAAAATTTCTCCATTGTGAGTTCGAAAAACTTAGCCTGGACACTAAAAATGATTATTGGTATCGCGGTATATGTATGAGTCCTAATATTAAGGTTTCTACTATGCATACGAGCCATCGTGAAAGGTTCTTTACCAGAGCCCCAACTCTTCATATCAACAGTTTGGAGCAGTTATTATTTTCTGTTGAAATGGACCTAGGCGTGTTGACGTGTTGTCATATACTACAAGTAACAATGTTAGTCCTCCTCTAGAATAACTAATGCGTTGCATGATATAATGATTGTTTCACAGCAGGTAAAATTCATTCACTTCTGTCATGTACATATTTTAAAGCCCCTGCCCCTGTTCGTATTTTATTCTTCCGAGAGGCTTTCTATTGAACCACATCCGATTCTTTTAGATTAGATTAGAAAGCGGGAGAGCTTACAGGGGGCTCAGGCACTGCGGTTTTGTAAAGGCGCCCATTGTGCCTACCCTGGTATGTTCCTAGAGCCATGTTTACACTCCAGATTCAGTCAGGAAGACAAGGACCTTCTCTGGGTGTATGTCAGCAAGGGTTGCTGAATTGACGATTTCATCCCCAAGGATATTTTTTCTAAGGCCACATAGAGCCGGACAATCTGTGAGTATGTGAAGATAAGGATTCGTCACGATTCACAAGACAGTCTACATCAGATAGGGTCTTTTTCGCTTGACCAAGGCCACTTATTATTCCTGTTAGGATCCTCAGGTTGTTTTTGTCCAGATTAATAAGGAAGAGTGATTTTCTGGGGGAGAATTTAGGGAACAACAATTTTCTGGTGCAGTTCTGCCCAGCTGACTATTTAGCACTAGGGAAGTATCGCATGCGATTCTTAGATGAACTCACTTGCCGTCTTGGTCTGATCGTAGAGCAAATCGCTTGGTTTTCGGATGATGTGAGTCCCCGAATTTAACTTGGTTGTTGGTTATGTTACTCATTTGTACATACAATAGCGACCTGCAACATTATCTCCCTCTTGTTGTATCTTATTATCTCTGCAGAGCCATGTTCGATATAGTAATTAATTAATTTCTTGAAAATAAATTGTCAGCAACAAAAATTCCAGCTATCGAATAGTAAAACATAGCATTGACATGTTTCCTGCATTTGACCAACAAAACTTTGCAATAGTGTAGGCAAAACAAAAAAACTTACAGATGTCAGCTCTACAGGTATGCGTTCAACTTTTTGTTCATTAAAAAATAAGCGTACTCGCATAGACAGACAACCTAAAAGCTACCACAGCCATTATGGCTTCACAAACCACAGTCGACAGTGTACTCGTATATCACATCAGACAAGAAAGAAGACAAGCTTTCTGGCTGCTACTCACTCATTATGGATAAGTGGTTCACCTAAGAGCGGACACCACGACACTCCAATTGTCGGTGCTCGTAAAAGGAGTTGTATCACATTTTTCGTGTTCTATTAGCTTCATGTCCAGTACCAACAATTTAGCTTCTAATATCGCACGAGGGGCGGGAAACCACGCGTCCAACAAAGTGACACACATTCAAATCGATGTTGAATGGTAAATTGGTGCGTACACCCCACTACTTTTACAAAATGGTACTCAAAAACGAACGGACAAATCTGAGAGATCAACTTATCAGATCTAAGGTATAAAAGACTGTCCAAACGCTCTATCCAGTATAGTCAGTTCAATCGACCTCTGATAGTTACATCGCATCCTTTTGGAGAACTTGCAATAAACTCATAATGAAATTCTTGGTAAGAGAATTCGCACATTATTAATCAGCGATAGATGGATATATCTGTTCACCCATCTGATCTTTTGTAGATCTTGTGTTCGTTGATCGCTGCCAGTTTGGCTGCTCCTGGTGGGCTTTTGGGATATGGCGGATACGGAGGATATGGACTAGGCCATGGATATGGTTTGGGTGGAATTTCAGTTGCCGCTCCAGTTGCCGTTGCTGCTCCCACTATTGTCAAATCGTATGCCCCAGCTCCAGTTGTAGTCCAAGCCGCTCCAACCTACGTTAAGGCCGTTGCACCAGCTGCCACCAGCTACGCCACTTTCAGTCAGGTAAGATTGATGGTGTTTTCCAAGTGCTTTTACTTAGGCCCGTCCATATAGGTTCATGTGTCGCATCCAGCTCCAGTGATTAAATACGCAGCTGCACCGGTTGCTGTCGCTCATGCTGCCCCAGCCATTAGCGTTGCTCACCCAGTTGCTGTAGCACAGCCCGTGCTCAAGTACGCTGCTGCACCGACCATCATCTCTTCCGGCTATGGCGGACACGGCTATGGATATCATTAAATGGAAACATGAACGATTAACAAATCCTAGTGTCACTTGTTGTTAGTATACCTAGTCATCTAATTGATTGGTAGAGTCTATAGCATGTCACGTGTTATTTTTCGCAAATTGTTTACCATTTTCTACATCATACGCGTGTATAAAATATTTATTAAAAATAGTATTACTATTATGCTGAGAAAATATGCTGTGTGTTTTTCTCTTTGCAAATGGCTGCACATCTGCAGAAAAACATTTTATTAAGATATTCGTAAAGAAGCATGTTCAAATTGTGCAATTAATGCAAACAAAAGTTATGAGTATCCCGATGAACGTTAGTCGGTTGAGCATTTTGGAAATTTCCTGCCATGGATATTCCTGGGCGTTGACATAGGCGGTTGACTAAGGCAGAGGAGAGGGAGTAAATCATTTGGAAGGAAAAAGCATTTCTTTAGTTTGTACTACTTACATCTTCAAATCTCATGGCGAGAATGAACCTCAAGGCTGAACAGTTTATTACATTCATCACATATAGATGGGGCTGGACTTTTGGGGGGTACAAGTCCAGCCAGATGCTGACAACGTGAAGAATATATGTGGCGGTCGCTACCTGCAGGAGGACTTCGTAGGAATAGACTAGAGTGAGAAAAATAAAAAAAAATGATGTTTAATATGTAATCATAGCCTCAAATAAATCGGTCGACTGCATTAGGTCTGTTTTTTTTAGCTTTGATCTCAGCAAAGCAAAGTAAAGTAGGATTTTCAGCACGCAAATTACAACAACTACGCTATACTTGACACTTCGAGACTCGCAATAGTTGTTGCAATTGCGTGCTGAGAATCCTACTTTACTTTGCTTTGCTGAGATCGAAGCTAAAAAAAACACGTCCAATATCCGAGGTGCCTGTCCGATAGATTAAAACTTTAATTTAGAAATTAACACCCACTTTGTACCGTACTAGAACCTCTACTTAATTACATAACCAAAATGGTAATCGTTACCTACTTAATTGTAATTGCCTAAGACCGAAGCTTTAAGAAATTGATTGCTTGATTGCAGTGGTTTTTTACACCGCACTAGTAAGGTTTGACAATAAATGTAACGACTTAAACGGGTCTACCTAAAAAAGCAAGGTTGGCTGGCTGCATGTAGGAATGTAGTTAATTTTATTTCAAAGAGGACAACACAAAAACTGATTTTTACACGGAATTACAATGAATCGCCTGATATGCTGTGTATGTTCCCTTCCCAGCACAGTCAGAATGTACCTATGTATATTTAAATAAGGAAATGCGTTCCACAATTCGTTCAATGGCTGGTAAAGAACTTGGTTCAGATTCTGTTGGCAACCATATTCACTTTTGTTTTATTTTTGTTAAGAAACTTATGTCGTTTTCGATTTGACAAAAAATCAATTTTTTTTTTGATCGAGATTGCTTTTCATGTTCTATTTGCCACAAAAATCAATCTTTTTTTTTATCTCAGATCACTTTTGAGAAATCTCAATTTTTCCTCAGATTTTACACATACTTTCACTAACACCAATGTTTATGACACACAGCGTCGGTTACGAATTGTTTATCGTTGGAACGATTGCTTTTTTAACTGAATTATTTATTTAACTCGTATGGGATCGTGTTTTTATATTAAATGATTTCGAAATGCAGTACTATAAATGTGTGAAAATCAATTGAAATGGATTTCGAGTGCAAGTGCAAATATGTTTTTTTTTGCCGCCAACTCAATACACACACATACCAATATAATTCAGATTTTATGTTCGATTTGCCAGCAGAAATCTGAAATCTCAGATCAAAATCTGAAAAGCCAAATCGAAAACGACATTAGACCATTTACAACTTTTGACCAATAGTGGTTAAAATTTAAATAATTTCTCCATTAATTTGTTTTACTAAAATCGCCAAAAAATTTTATATACTTTTCTTCAGACCAATTTGAAACAGAGATTAAATTTAAATATTAAAAAGAAATCGTTCACTTTAAAGCTCATTTGAACGTATATTTTGCAACAGCCGATTGTCATTAAAAAGGAAACAAAAAAAAAGAATTCAAAACTTCACTACCAATAACTTATACCTCGCACAATAAGTTGCGAATAAAAGAAAGACATCAATCTAGTAATCTAGTACAAACGCCCACTTTAGATCCATTTTGCACTGGGGCGTGTGTATACTGCGAATTCGCAGAATAATCGACGTTCAAGACTTTTGTCAATTGCATTAAATTATTGTGTACGGCACGACAATAGCTTAGATCTCAGCAAAGTAAAGTAAAGTAGGACTTTCAGCACGCAATTGCAACAACTACGCTCTACAATGACACCTCGAAGACTGACAGTTGTTGTTGTAACTGCGTTCTGAAAATCCTACTTTACTTTACTTTACTGAGATGGAAGCTCAACAAATTATAGACCTCCAAAGCTTGTAACTAATACAAAATTACTCCAGTTAATTTTCCACAAATGTTATGAAGGTTGCCGATAGCCAAACAAAATTGGGACAAAATATAACTTACTATATGGTCATCAAAAACTATATAGAGTGGTTGGTAGTTGGTACCGTCACTTTTCTTACGTCGACCATATACGAACTGTCAACGAACTTATTCGATTGGGCTTCTTTAGATTCGCTCTCAGATTTCAGATTTCGTGTGTCTAATCGAACATAAAAACGATAAAAACGTCACTTGCTCTTTTTGTGTTGATATTTGCGCGATTCAAGTATGTATAGCCTTCGACACTTTTCTAAGCGTTTTCCATTCACTGGTTAGATTTTATATTAAAACTTTGGAAATTTGAGTCCCGATTGATATTTCAATATATTTATACATAGGTAATTTACAAAAATAGATTCACCCTATGCAATGCCTTTCGTTGCTGTAGAAAAACTTCGCAAAAACGTAAACAAACACCACGAGTTGTCAAACTCAAACGTACTTGTATTGATAAATCTGAACCAAGTCTGGAAAAATATCGAGATTCGCAAAATTGTGCTTTTTTTGCGGCCAATAGAATACGAAATCTGAGAGCCAGCTGATTTCGAGAGCAAAAAAACTGATCTAAATTTCTGTCCCAATGGAAAACGACATAAAAATAACTTTTCATGTGACAGATCAAGGCCAATCAAAACTGTGACGCATCAAAAGTGCTGCGCCTCATTATTTACTGCAGTTCCTACTCGTTTTAGGTTGTAAAATAAATTAATCTTAAACTCACCAATATCAGACAGTATGGTCGGAGGTGCATGCTTTGCAACGAACATAAAAGCGATGGACACTACGACTATGGCCACTAAGTTCAGCCCCCCTCGCCTGTACTCCTCCAAAAAGAATGCCAGCAATATGAGAGTTTCTGATACTAAATAAAGAATAAATCAACGGATTCAAAACAATTGAAATATTGCAATCACTTACCATAAACAGGTGCCGTAAAGACACAACGATAAAAGTCACTGTTCCTACTAATTGTCAATTGTATCTTCAAGTCATCGGCAATCGCTTGCAGATATGCCTTTTTGGTATTGTTTGTCTGTTGATCACTTCCGTTTCTTTCATAAGTTGAATACAACACTTTGATTTCATTAATTGACCATTCAGACAGTTCGTTTATGCTTTGATCTGTCAGTGGTGTTGAGATATTATAAGCCAGCTTAATTTTATCGTTACTTGTGTCAAGAATTATCTCGCATTTGGTAACATCATTTGGCCAATTTTCGTTCACGTCAAAGCACCAAGAATGCAGCTCAGCATTTCTAGCAAACATTCTAACGCGTCCATCGCTGTCAACTCGAATGCTATAGAAT
The DNA here is from genome assembly GCA_949126925.1 of Cheilosia vernalis. NCBI lineage: Eukaryota > Metazoa > Arthropoda > Insecta > Diptera > Syrphidae > Cheilosia > Cheilosia vernalis. The sequence goes on from OX421362.1 coordinate 16,366,599, forward strand.
GGTTTAAACTTTTTGAACGTGTCCAAGGCGCCACTAGAATTTGGAAGCATGGAATGCTGAAAATGGAGATATTTTCAATTTTTTAATGCTTACTCCTCAACTCTGAGCGCTGGGTGCCATATTTTGAACAGAGGCTGTACTATGTACTTCACGTCTCCGTATTCACTAGCATTCCATTTAAGGCGAGTATCGATCCATTCCTAAAGAACATTTTGTAGAAACATTACGACGTTTTTGAATGAATTCTTTTTCATATATATCTGTTACATTACCATGTTCAAGTGAAATCTAGTGCTCATAACCGAAGCTCGTTGATCAAATTCAACTGATCGCACTTTAAAGGAAAACATGATCTGTGTCACATTAGGCGGCGGTACATCCGGTTCGCTTACATTAAGAATATCGGCTGTAAGTCTCTCCTCATTGGCAAGTGGGCGGCTCTCCATTTCCATTTCACCAACTAAAATAGTAATATTTGCACATCAAACGAGTTGAGTTAAAATAACCAATTTCAATAGATCAATCAATCAATTTAACAAATGCATCTATCACCGAAAAAACAGACAGTATTTTGGACTAGATTTTTCTATGCAAAGCTTAAGTGATCAGTAAACGTTTTTATTATTCTACGCCAGGCATATAAATAGGAAAAAAACAACGACATCACATGGCCTTGATGCCTTCAACCAAATAGTTTATACATTTATTTACCTTTAGGAACGATTTCTTTCGTAGAGCATTAATCTTGATAAATTTAAGGGTACTTACAAAATCCATCAAACTGACAATCGTAATACCATTTAGCTGGAGTCGATCCATATGAGCTAAAGCTAACATAGCGGATATTCAAAGGGCTGGCATCTGTAAAGTTTAAATGTGGCTTCGAAACATTTGCGATATTCACAACTAGCAAGCCATCTAAAAACAGAAATCATGTTATTCCAGTTACTTTGGATTTTATCCTTTATCTACATAGCGACCACACCCACCTTTGTATTGTATAATTTCAACTGGCATTGGATCAAAAACTGATAACAGGTCTCCGACCAAGGTCGTTGCGACTCGCCCGCTTGACATCTTTGTTCGAATTGCGGAAAATGAGTTTGATCCGGCGCCAAGAACTGATAAGAAAAAAAAATGTATAATTTATAAATACAAATTGCGATAGCCCTTTCTATGAATTAATCCTTTGGACATTCTTATACCGATTTCATATACACGACTTGATTTTCTTGGTTTATCAACTTCCGATAAAAGAATGTGAGCATCCATCGATGTCATTACGTAGAATTTTAAATGTAATCTTTCACTGCCATTTATTTTATTGTTTTTCATCGAATCCACTTGAAAGAAGTCCGCATATGTGTATCCTTTGGTTTTTATATTATACACTTCACAGGTGGCTAAGTCCGATAGGCTTATATTAAATTTATTGGCAACAGTGCTACTGGGAAATATTACTGCCAATATTGTCAGGATTATGCACTTGAAAAACATTTTGCGTTCTTTCTAACCGATTGTTGTAAAATAACTAGAGTGCCTTCGACTGCTGCAGGAAGTGGTCTGACTCTGATTTCTGATATCGTGCACAAAACTGGAATTTTCATGCTGATAAGTAATTTCTAAAAAGCAAATTTACACGAAGAGGGCAGTTAAGTCGTAGCCTGGCATCTATCATAGACCGCATTTAGCGGGAAACATCATCAAACTTGTATGTTTTTGGACTGTGTGTTGAAAAGTTTGTCAGAAGTCAGAACAAACTAATTCATCGATATGGAAGTCAATATTGAAGAAGAAAACACGTTGAGAGTTCAAAATTGAAATGAAAATCCCACCTACTAATGTTGTATACATTCAGCTTGTATATGCTTAGGGGTAGCAACAGTTATTTGAAAAATTGGTTTTACAGCTCCTTAAACTATACCTCGATTTTTGTAATTTCAAATTTTTTTCAAGCCCCATTTGGGCGCCACTAGTAGGTATACCGCAAATCTTTTGGAGTGACTAGAAATAGAAACTGATTCTATTTTGATTCATGTAAAACAAACAAATGACATTAAAGGCTGTCGAAACAAACCGTCAATGGCATATACAACTGAATGGGGTGCTGTGCATAATTTAGGTACGAATGGTGACGTCAAAAGCCGTAAAAAAAAATATGCAAACGGAGTCTTGAGACATGAGGCTCGTTCGGGTACTTTTTTTGCAAACGTAAAATTATTTAAAATTTGCTAAGAAACTGGGCAAATGCGACCACGTACTGAGAAAATTTAAAAAAATAAGAGAGAAATCCATTTTCCCTCTTTTCATTTTTTCGTAATTTTCTACTCGCCGAATTTCGACTTACTGAAAAATGAAAACTGCCAACTAAGTGACAGCTCAAAAGTTTGACAAGTAAAACTATTTATTTTCGTCTTCAACGACGTCAGAGGAACAAGTTATAGCTGAATTTCAGCGCATTCAAATGGAAAGTTTAATAGATATTTTGTAAAAATTCAAAATTCCAACTTATTTTGCAACATCTGCATTTTTCGATTATGCCATAATGACATTTCTTAAACTTTTTGTAAGAAAACCGATCATGTATCTACTTCTCTTTCGATTTTAGTGATTTGACATTTTTCATTTTTCTATGCTGAAAGTACACGAACGGACATATAGTTATTATAAACCTATTCACATTCACACCCCACCAAAATCGTGTTTTCGCTTGACGTTTAATTCAGCTGTGAGAGCTGATACCCTATAGTCGTTTAACTTCTTTGTAAACTATTTTGGTTGGATTCGATCGCATTAATTAAAATTAAAATGAATTGAATGAATCCCATCAAGTGTGGAAAATGATTTTGAGTTGTGAGTTGTGACTGTTTACAAAAACAACAATGTAAACAAATGGTTTTTGGAGGACAGACGTACGGAAGATATCCATCTCTTTTAATCATTCATCTCTGTCTTTCTCCTTTTATTTAAGTTAATGAAATAAAATGAAAAAACACTATTGGCACATAACAAATCAAAAAAATTCTAATAAAATGTCACACACAACAAAATACAAATGTCATTATATGTCAATTTTGACACTACGCAGGTTTAAATCCATCTTTAATCCAGCGGGCTTAATGCATGTTTTTCAGTGAATAATATTGACATAGGTTTAAATTGTCGGGTTTAAAAAATGCGGATTAATGGTCGGGTGTAAAATGAACTTAAACTTGAGTAGTTACACCCAGAGTGAATAATATGGCCATAAATGACTCGTTTTTAAAACTGTTACAATAGCCGAGTTTCTACGAGCTTCGATCTCAGCAAAGCAAAGTAAAGTAGGCTTTTCAGCAAGCTAATTACAACAACTATTGCGAGTCTCGAAGTGTCAATTGGAATGTAGTTGTTGTAATTGCGTGCTGAAAATCCTACTTCGCTTTGCTTTGCTGAGATCGAAGCTCAAAAAAACTCGGCTAATGTATAGGAAAACTTCTGTTTTCGATGAAGTTTTCGATTGTTTTCGTGAAAATAAAAAATATCTTATGGAAATATGAATAATAAATTTCCAAATATTAACCAACGGAACTTATGTTTTTATATTTCATAAAAATGACACAAAACTAAATTACTTTTTGTTATTGGTTGCATAAATCATTCACATCGCTATTAATAAAGACCGCATCAATGTCATCCGTTGAACGTTAATTGAGTAAAGGGCTTAGTACCTACGTAGTATAACTCTTCTTATTAGGTAGGTACCTAATAGCGCTGTTGGATTGGAATTCAAATTGAGCAAGTAAAAATTATTTAATATTCTGCCAATCTAAATAACAACCCTGAACAATAGTTCAACATGTCATTTGCGAAGTGACGTTTCTCTTGACGTTTCCATTTGTCAACACAGCAGAATAAACAAAAAAGCGCTGCTCATATTTTTTCGAATCGTACCTACACACTACACCGCTTTAAATTCCCATGTCTTCGTTTCCACGTTTGCTGTGTCCAGTGTTTTGGAGTTCGTTTTAGCTATCTCCGGCCCCAGACAAACTATGTTCAGTTTACTTTAAAATCCCCATCGGTTCGGTTGCCAAGTCCCGGGGCTTCGCCAGTGTTTGTTCTTGAATTTCTCTTTGATTATACCTCTTCCGAGATTTCCATTCTTTTCCCCGCTTTTACGTGAAGTACAAGAAAATTCGATTGGATTTGCCTAGGTAAGTCATTCTTATTCCTAAAGCTGATTAGACAGTTAGTGGCACAATTAGAAAAGTACATTCAATTCCAGCTTTCTCTTGCACAACTAGTGTTATCGATTTTGAGAATTTGAAATAGGTACTTTGCTGTTATCTGTTTCTATACTTTTTGCCCATTAGAATTTAGAACGTCGCAAATGCTCTATCTCAAGAAACTTTGAATACTTTAAACAACTTGTCCTAGTGATGTCGCTGTCAGCGTGCAATATCGGCACTTTAGCGTAGTGATTGTGCACCTAGCCCAAGAAACAAAAAAAAGAAAGTTTCGTATATTTTTGTTGGAACTGTTAAAGCAGTAGATTCCGAAGAGGTTAACGAAGTTCATTCGTATCTTCAGTAGCGAGATTTGCGTTTGCATATCGCATCTATTGAATATTTAAATTGGACAGATCCGCGTCCGAGTAGTATGTTTCTATAATTTTTCATTTAATTGATTGGTTTTCGATCAAAAATTAAAACTAGTTTTGATTTCTCCCTGGTTTGTCTTGCGCACTAGGGACAGATTTTGCAATCGGTTTTTGTTGTATACTTGAGTTGGTGTCTGACGGTGCTGAATCAATAATATTTCTTTAATTGTACCTTGATCTTGTCCATGATGTCAAGTTCACTGTCGCATTCTTATAATGAAGCTAATCGGTATTACTACAAAGTTTGTTATTAATTATTGTTATTATTTATTGTTATTATTTCACATTTCTCTGCGCAAAGGCCATTAGGGAGTATTAGTAGTTTTAAGGCGCATAGACATCATGTGCTGCGGAATTAGTCATGTTCAAGACATTTGTGCTTGAATAGAGGCATCTTTCTAATTATACAGGTGAAATTGTGCCATACTTCGTCTGTTTGACACATATACCTTCCAGAGACAATACTTTGGCACATGATCATCCATTCAGTGTCATATGACTGCTAAATAAATTTTGTAGCTCATAATGATGTAGTAGTCATTAGTCAAAGTGACGCCTATTGTTAAAAGGAACATCGCGTTATTCTACAAATAAGCGTTGTGGCTTATTTGTAGCTTGTTCTAGTTGTCATCTCAATGTGGTCGGCTGACGCCAGAATTGATGTATTTAGGTTTCTTAAACAAAACTCAACAGTAGATCCCTTAAGGCCGTGCCTTGCGCTACAGCATACTTGCTAATTTCTGGCGTCGATTCATCCAAAAACTTGTATGTTCGTAATACCAGTACAGTAAAAGACCAGAAGCTTACGGTTTCTTGTTCAATGAACACCAAAGTCTATGAAGTAAATTCTTCTTAAGGTTGCATGTAACTCCATGTTATAGAGTTCTCGTCTAATAGTTATATTTTTTCACTGCGCCACCTCGCGAACGTCTTACAAACATCCGATAGTTTAACTGTCATGAAAGAGCTTCTGAATTAGCCGTTGGGACTCGCCATAAAGTTTTATATCCGTCCTATGCATCTCAAAAAAGAAAAACTCACACAGAACGAATGGCTGTGAGAAGGACTAGCCTACGCACCTGTTGCGTCAAATATTTATCTTTTTTACTATATTAGATTCCCCGTTCAAGGCAAACACAGTCCAATTAGATTTTCTAATTAGTTAGATTTTTCAAATTCAAACGACTGGCAACTGAGCAGTAACAAAGACATGCCTTCCAAAGCAGGTATCAACTTTATCCTTGAATGTGTCCTGTCGTTGTAATTTTCATTGTCTTATAACTCGCAATAATGTAAATGAGTTTGCATTTCTTATTGAGGCAGCTTTGACATTTTGCTCTTTTGTCGGTAAATGCGTGTCTAAAACCGAACTGTAGACTAGACTACATTCGTCTGTTTACTGGATTAAGTTATGGCCTATCAATTCCTGTTCCCTAAAACAGTTTTACTTGTGCACCACATAAATCCGCCCGTTCCCAGCGCTCACATACAACAAACGTCCTTAAGGTATAATTATTACAACATACCTTCGCTGATCACAGCACTCTTTTCATTTTACTTCCCGTTTTACCCTAGAAATCGAACAGTATACAGCTCTCTAGTTGCGACTTTTAATCATTATGAAATGGGAGTCAAGCGGTATGAGCGGATTTAATGCAATGTGCATGCGATGTCCAAATTCTTGCGTGTTGCATATTTCGTTGTTTTGTGTTATTTGGTGCTACCATTGGTAACTCGAGCATTACATATTATCTCGTGTTATCTACGTAGGTTATCTACTGAATTGAATTGAATTGAGTTCCAGTTTTGCACTGCGTCAAGCAACCAGAGGTTTCTAGTACATTTTCTTTTTTAAACAATCTCATAAAGGTGTGCATATTTTAATTAACATGGAGCAATGAAAGAACTGTTCGTTGCGATGGCTATTAGTTCGAAGATCGAACATGATACTCGAAATTTCCTAATCAAGGTCGAGCAGCTGCACTTTCATTTGGGACTAACGCCCGAACCATTGCATCGCGTATCTATCACGCAATGGAAATGTTTCCCGGTCCACTGCCATTTTCGTCTTTGAACTCTCATCAGTTCCTAAACCAATTTGTTTCATATTAGGTGGTGTCCTTAAATACATCCTTTATGGATCATTCTCCGACTCATCGATTAGACGAGTTTGGCGGGAATGCAGACAGATTTTGCATGCGATGTTGAGCATCTATGTGGTGGGAACAAGCCCAAAGATCAATATTCGCACATAACAAATCAACAGCAAATACAATATCACTTTCCCAGGACCCGATTCGTATCGCTCAGATTTTAATTAAATCCAAGTGCTTTAATTGAAAATTCTGATCGTAGTTTAAGTGGATATTTGTTATTCTCTTCTCATCTTCGATCCCAATCCCACGTGCTTAATTGTTCCCTTTGAGATAGCTAACTCACCTTTGCACCTTTTCAATGCATTTAGCAGACTTCACCCACAAATTAGCATCGCTGATTGCATCTCTATTTGATTTGGGAATTTTCAAAAGCATTGAAGTCCATTATTTGTAAATTGTCAAGAAATCGACATTTTTCTTGACCTCAGTATGTGTGCTGTTTGTTTTGCAATTAAATGCTAAATATTTCCCCAACCGTGAAGTTCTCAATAAACACAACGGTCCTATAACAAATTAACACTTGTTCGAAGTACACACCAAGCATTACATTGTCTGTTATAAAATGAAAAAAAAAAAAATACATCAATTTAATGAGCGAGAGAAAAAAATTCAAATACAATGGACCTACTCGTACCTATGTTTTCCCATTCCACTCGGAACCCTTTTTTGCCGCATAGAATTTCCATAATTTAAAAAAAAGTTGAAGAAGACACAGTGAAAGAGTGGGTATTTACGAATTCAATGTGATACTTACAGCAATCTAATTAATGTTAATATAGTGTGTTCGCAAATTGCTTATGATTTGTTGATACAAATAAGTACTAATGGAATATGTATACATTGGTATTGGCTTAATTATTATTAACCCAGCGTTAGAAATTCTACCATTAAAGTGACCTGGCTTATGCACAGCATTGCATATCAGCACAATCTTTCCAACAAAAGCGAATAATAATGTTGTGTTGACAGTGAAAGTGGTTATTAAATATTTGCCTTCGCCTATTTAAATAAAATGTAAGATGCCTTAAGGCAATATTGTGTGTGATTCCAATTTGGGAACGGATTGAATTAGAAACAGAATTTACCGAACAGCATTGTTCTCACATAGACTGGGCTTTATAGATGATTTTTGTTTTTAACGGACGTAAATACAATTTTCGATACGAAAGGAGCAAAACTTCAAAGGCCAATTATTTTTATTTTAGGTTAGGTTAGATTATGTTGTGTAAAGAAAGATAAAATCAGTTGTCGTCAAGTAAAAACCCGTTAACAACAAAATTGTTTACCAAACAGACAATTTTATCTAAATGTATCCCAAATGACAGTTGAGGTTGAGAGCTGTTTTCAATTTCACGAAAAGTGGTTTCGAGAAAAATTCGGAGAGACCAAATTGGTCGAAATGCAGAACGCTGAAAATAAATCACTCGATTTACAATTTCGATTCCGATTTCATTTCATTAGCTGTAAATGAGAGATACATCAAAAGTTAAATCTCAAAATGCCGATTACTTGTTCGGAATTCGAACTCGAACAACTTATGCACCATACGATCGTTCTAACTTAGGACTTTAGGAGTGAGTAGGAGCACTCGTAAGGTCGTTTATAAGCTCTCTTTAATCCGCACTAATGAGCAATGAAACTCGATGAAGAGGTTTATCTCTTAATTTGAGATTGGTCGATGAATGCAGAAATCGAAATCACCTGAGAAACACTTGATCTAATACACAGAACACTGCACTCAAAGATGGCAGATGTCATGAGATAAATATCATGAATTCAGCATGCTTAAATTAGCCTCTTAGTGCTTAAATTAAATTTGAAAGCCTCATAAACCACTAATTGATTAAGGATAGCTTGATAACTAGGCCAGCCATTCTCGAACTCTCGTTTCCGTGTTTCAAATCTGCTTGTAATCAGGGATCGAATCGCCACTTCCGTGAACGAGCTATACGTTCACGGAATTATGTTGATTTTACATGTGAAACAAAAACAAATTCCGTCTCGAAATGCTCGTTCACGGACGGCGCGATTCGACCCCTGATTTTTTCTTTCAAAATTTAACAGGAAAGTAAAGCTATAACGGTTTAACTGCGACCCGACATGTTTGCTGATAGATGTTACTTTTGCGTAAATACTGTTGTTAGTTGTAGTCCTCTGAAAAATATGTTACCGAAACGTATTTCAAAGATTGTTTATTTTGTAGCCAAGAAAGTTGCGGAAAGCGATGGCGACATCGCTGTTAACAAGTCACCTTTTAGGTTATGTGCATTGGTTAATTGCCTTGTAGGCGCTCCTACCTACCTACCGTATTTCTAGGAATATTTTTTTTAATGTCCACTCTGCCATGACAGAAATAACTCTTACGGCCATATTATTCATTTCGGGTGTGACTCAGGTTTAAATTAATTTTACACCTTTACATTAATCCACAATCTTTACACCCCCACTATCTCGCACTAGGGCCCACGTCAAACAAACCTATTAAAATGAGCTTTTAAAACACTTAATGTTGCATTTACACAGTCACACATTCCTAATAATAATAATAATAATAGTTGGCGCAACAGGTCTGTAGGGACCCTGGGCCTAGCTTCTCGCAACCATTCGTTTTGTGTGAGATTTCATTTTTTGGAACGAATGGAAGGGATCTACAATTTTATGCCGATTCCAAACGGCTAATTGAGAAGCTCTTTCAAGACAGTTATACTCTCAGATGTTTGTCAGACGTTCGCGAGAGGTGGCGCAGTGAAAAAAACCCTGAGTTGGAATTTGGGTTTTTGCGGGATTCGAACCTGAACCCCTCGCTTAGTAGTCCAACACACTAACCACTAAGCCACTGCGCCTACACATTCCTATCACGGAAAATTAAAGGGATTCTACATACCAAATAGCCGTGTTACCGAAAGGGACAGTAATACCTAACACGCGAAAAAACGTGACACGTATTTAGGTCGGCAATCTTGTTAGCGTGGTAGGAATTATAGGAAAACTCCGCATGTTGATATTATTAGCGATGGCTAAAAAAAATTCCGCGCTCCTATAAAACAATATGGCTTCCGGAAGTCATGAACGGACAAAAAATGGGTACTTTATTTCTGATTTCTGACTGATTGATGAATTGTTGGTTTAATTTACTGAAACTAACTAAAACCCTCATTTCACACGTTTTAAATGAGAAATAGAAATATTTTCAATTAGGTAAATGCACAAATGCCGGTTGCCAGAAATTGTGTTTGTTTCCGTTTTTCGTATCCATTACACTTTAGGCTTTTGATTTGTGATCTCATTATTACGCCCTTCGTAGTATTGTCTTTGGATAGCGTTCAATGCAAAAATACGCGTGCGTGATGGTGTAAATGCAGTTTAAACCATTTTTAATCCGTTTTAAACCTACGTAATGCCAACATTCACAAATAATGACATTGTAAATAAAAGTTAAATGAAATGTGCCGGCGACAATGCAAACAAAAGATCAAGACCTATGTACCTATAGTTGGAAGAGAATGACTGTGGTTTTTATTTTATCCTTTATTACGAGTTAAAGTACTTAAACTGGACTCTGGAGTGCAGTTTAAATTAAATCGGATTAATCGCTGTCAAGTTTGAAAAACTGGGTTTACGTTTGGGCTTAACGACTGAATATTATGGACTTGGGGTTTTGCACACTTTTGGTATCGAAAACTAAGCTTACAGAAAACAAGAAATGAAACCGAGTCCCTAATATACTAGCTTCTCTTAACCATTCGTTTTGTGTGGGTTTTTTTTATGTTTGGGGTGATTGGATGGGAGCTACAACTTAATGACGAGTCCGAATGGCTGAATTGAGAAGGGGTTTCATCACATTTACTATTTCTACTTTTGGTTTTTTGTCAGCCTTTCGCGAGACGTGATGCAGTTAAGTGGAAAAAATCTTACGACAATATTTATGTTGTTCCGGCGATCGAACCTGAGGCACACCTGAGATTACTGATAATGTTTGAAAAATGGTTATTTTGTCGAAGCTGGTGCTTTCCGCATTGCTATTTACCTCCTAAGCTAATGTTGATAAATATTTTAAATAAATATAGGTACAATACAAAATAATAATTATTCTTAATTTAAATTGATGATTTAGATTTTAAATTGAACGATGAATAGATTTACTTATTTTACATGGAAATTTTAAAGAAACTTATTTTTTTCGAAAGAACATCATGAGAATTTCAATTGGTAATGCTACTCTTGCCTAATTATGTCGCATATGGGCTACGTATAGTCTTATTACTGTTGGAGTAAAATCGGGAACAGGAAAATAGCTCTGAAGCGTAAAATAAAAAAAGGGCAACCTGTTTTCATGAAATCTAAAGTACCTAATGAAGTATTCGATTGGGCGCTCTCAGAGCACTTTTTTGCTCTCAGAGCAATTTTTATGTTCGTTTGGTACAAGAAAAAGCAATCTTTTTCAGATTTCAGAGCACTTTTGCGAATCTAGATTTTTTCTTAGATTTGCCAGTAAAAGTGCGTTTGAGTTTGACAACTACTGGTGGAGTTTGTTTACATTTTTAGTGAACTTTTTCTCCAGCAAAGAAAGGCATTGCATCGGGTGAATCAATTTATGTATATAAATATTTAGAAATCAATCGGGACAAATGTTTCTAATGTTTTAATACAAAATTTAGCTAGTGAATGGAAATCGCTTAGAAAAGTGTCGAAGACTACACAAATTCAAATCGCACGAATATCAACACAAAAAAGAGCAAGTGACGTGTTTATGTTCGATTAGCCACACGAAATCTGGAATCTGAGAGCAAATCTGAAGAAGCCCAATCGAACACCACATAAGAAAAATGTTTTTCATATACTGACAGCTTAAACTACAGGGTGCACAATGTTGTGAGAATAGTGCTACCGTACATGAGTGAAATAGGTTATCACTTATTTTCTACAACTACTGGTTTGAGACTACAGAACTTTGCAAAAAATCTTAGGACAAACAATATCGTAATAGAACAATTAGTCAAATGCATTATAGACTAATAAAAGTTTGTTAGAATTACAGAAACTTAATCAACAAACGTTTAATGAAATAATATTGTAAGCCCTAAAAATAAAAACACACAAGATAGATAGATGTTAGAAGCTCGCCTACATGCACTATGGACAAACAGACCAGTTTCGCCATCCATTTAAAGAAAATTGATATAATGGGTTGTAAAACATGATAAAAAGGCGCAATAGTGATTGATTGTGCTGCTAACATGGGCACCCATGTGGATTTACATTGATCCTAATCTCTCAGTCAAAACTGATTACAAAGTACTGGTCAAATATCGGCTCTTTAAGTATGCCTCTTCGTTTAGAAAGCATATTTTTGTGTATTATTAATACCACGTCATGTGATAATTTAAACCTGAGTCATATCCGCTCTTTGAAATCAGTAGGTACTTTGGAACGCGACGACGAGACGTTACGTATTTACCCCGTCGTGTTTGTACCTTGATCCCTTCCAAACTAATCAATCTATTTTTTTAAATTATTATCTTCTTAAGTATTATATGAAAATGGTGTGGCAAATGTATAGTAATTCATCAATTGAGAACGGCTGGGCTGATTTGGCTCAAATTTTTATACAGTTGTTCGTAATTGTCAGGAGAAGGTTTTTACGAAAGAAAATTTTGGAAAACCTTCCGGAATAGTCGGGAAATTGAATGGAATGGCTTTTCGAATGAAAAAATAGACAATTCTTGGTAGGAAAACTCGGAAAATTCCGGAAAAACGCGAAAAATTTGAATTCTGCATTTTATCACATGATTGATGTAAAGGTGGAAAATTCGATGTGACATGTGAAGCTTTTTAAAATTTCGTCCAGAACATTTCGTCGCTACAATGCAGAACTAGACTAAGTCACACTTTTACAAAATATCAGTAGAGCGATTTTTAAGTTGGAAAATGTATTTACTCCCAAACTATTTTATGAAACACCTTGACGTAAAAAAAAACTAAGTCCTAAGTCCGTGTAGTGGACATAGGTTAGTTCTGCCCTAAAAAGAAAATTTAAGGACATAGAATTTTTTTGTATGATTAAAACTGTGTACGTACTATTGCGCGTAGGAATACAGTCATCACCTAGGAACGCGCAAAATGCAACTGGCTATTTTCTTATGTAAAATTCGTAGATTTCGATATTTTGGACTTAGACTAGTTCTGCTTTGTATAGCGACGATTTATCGAAGCTCCTCGACTCAACGAAGCAACATATGCAAGTTTTAATAAACAATTTAACCAGTGAATGTAAAACGCTTTGAAAAGTGTCGAAGGCAACACATATCCGAATCGCACGAATGTCAAACCAAAAAAGAGCAAAAAAGGCGTTTTTGTGTTCGATAAGAAACATGAAATCTGAAATCTGAGAGCGAATCTAAAGAAGCCCAATCGAATACCCCATTAGTAAGGCCCACTCACTAGCTAACTAACTTGTGCAACTTTGCTTATCAATACCTGGGCGTCAAACTATGAAAACTTCAAATAAAATAGATATTTTGAACTTGGAAAACTCTTAGTCTAGGGCTAGGCAAGGAGCGCAAGGGCCTCCTCCGACCGTACGACATTGATTTAAGTTTGTATTTCAGTGCAGTCAATTTAGAGAAAGAGATATGTGGCAGTGCTACAGTGGGCGCAAAATGTACGTACATAATCATCCGAATTCTAATCTTGCTGCGTAGTGTTTTCCTCATGTGTTTTGGTCATAAGCGTCGATAGCTATGGGGACGTATGGCCTTTCGCGGATAAAGAAAATACCACCAACGAAATTTGTCTATTGTCTTATGTTGTTGACAATGGTGTTCAAGAGATATAATTTTTAAAAAAGAAGAATATTTTGATTTTCAAAATATAATGTACACATTTGAGAGTCTTTTGAGAATTTCCTAACAAATAGTATCAGACTAGGCGCGCTGGCAACTCCCTATATTGAACATTTTTGCAGAGAGTTTGTTCTAAAATGTGGCAAAATGTATTAGATAGTGTACCTGTATATAATAAAACATTTGGACCTTCAAGTCAGAGGCATGCAAATTCAGATATGCTATCAACATTCCCAGAAACACTCCGCGATGAATTCGCAGTTTGTTTTTGAGTCATCGGTGTCTCGTGTTGACTAGAGTCTCAAATATTCTTGCTAATGATGTCATCACAGACATACATCATACAGATAGGACTTTAAAGACTGCTTTGTAGTCCAGAAGCGATTAAATTGCTCAAAAAATTAAATTCGTCATGAGTTCAGCGATTGGGATCTTGAATCGTTGAAAGCCGATCGTCCACGGTCCTCCGTCATCATAATACCTTAATTTATAATATCGACCAATGAAGGACAGTAGAAAAACAAAAATATTCAATTATTCGCACTTCTTTTTCAGAGAAAATAATATGAGAAGCTGATTCGAGAACAGACTCAACAGAAAACAAGAAGCTCCACTGTATGCAGTATACATTCCACTGACCAAAGATTCCAATATACCTGCTGCTAAAATGTTGATTGTATTATTCGTGTTCCTGCTCTTGCTATGGTGCATGTTCTACTTTTTCAAAACCTCAAAGGAGATGCCCAAAAACTGGTACGAATGGAAGACTGAGCTCAGATTTCAATATGTTGGCATGGTCGGTCTCATTCATGATTGGATTTACGCGCCCAGAGATAAAGTTGGTAAGTGTACCCATTGTGTTAAGTCAACAAATGCGAATCTAATTGTTATTATTTCATTTTGCCTATTACAGTTCTTTACCAGCAACCGGGAAAAGTTGCTGTCATCACAGGTGGAAATCGTGGAATAGGCCTGAGAATCATTGAAAAACTTCTCGCCTGTGAAATGACTGTTGTTATGGGTACGTAACGACTATTGAGGTTGAATTCCTCAACAGTTACATACATATCAAGAACTTTTATTATGTCTGCTAACAAGTGGTAGTAGTTAAACGTTTGAAACAAAAAAAAAAATCAAGTTGTGGGGGCTACAATTGACACGTCTGAGTTGGGTAGAAAAGCATGTCAAGCATACTGATCAGGCGATGACAGTGTACATCGCAAGGCAATTGCCAGTAGAAATATTTTAGCGAAAACTTCACACAGATTAAAGTTCCAGTCGGTTAAGAGTGTTTGGAAGCATATATCCAGATAAATTTGCTGGAGTACTAATCTCAAAGTAATTTGATTTCATCCTCTTAAACGTTCTTTCAATGTATTCCAGGTTGCCGAGATCCGAAATCGGGTGAAAAGGCAGTAGCACAACTTATTGACCTGTCTAAGACAAAAGGAAAATTCATTTGTGAAACGCTGGACGTAGGAGAGCTTAGCTCAGTCATTGCATTCGCGAAAACCGTAAAGGACAAATATCAAAAGATTGACATTCTTATTAACAATGGTAAGCAACTCCAACTTGATTAGTATTCTCAATATACCGGCAAGTCTCCCTCTTTTAGCTGGCATAATGTTTGCTCCCTTACACCGAACGACAGAGGGTTTCGAGTCGCACTTCGCCGTAAACTACTTGGGACACTTCCTATTGACACATCTGCTCATGCCACAGCTCAAGGCAGCTGGAGTCGAGGGTAAGAACGCACGCGTGATTAATGTTTCATCTGTAGTTAATCTAATTGGACACATTAACTATAACGATATCAATGCAGAGTAAGTAGACATTATCAGTCACCAGTGGATAATATTTGAACTCTGTTTAGAAAGTATTATTATCCTGCTACTGCTTACAACCAGAGCAAATTGGGCCAAATTCTATACACACGGCATTTAAATAGAATCCTTGCTGAGCAGAATGCCCATGTGCAAGTGGTTGCTGTGCATCCAGGCGTTGTTGACACTGATCTATTTGAGTATTCAGCCACAACAGCGGTGCCGTTCTTAAAGAAGCTTATCTTTAAGGTAGTATCTTGTATATTTTAACAAAGTACAATTTTGTACATTGCTCTTTGTTTTTCTAGACTCCTGAACAAGGATCCAGAACTATTGTATACGCAGCCATCGAACCATCTCTCGAGGGTGAAGGCGGCACATATCTTAGTAATGGCGGTAAAGGACCAGTGCATCCCGATGCAAAAAATCCAGAAAAATGCGAAAAATTCTTCAAATTCAGCTGTGATTTACTGAAGATTAAGGAATATGGCAACGGAGAGATTTAAGAATTTTTAAATATTTACCATAAACCGTCTCTGAGCGAAATTGATATTCGCTATGAAAAGACTTTGGCATCGGAAGAGGTGCATGCTATTTATTGTGTTTGCACAATTAGATATAAACTTGGTTAAATTTTGTTTTGTAATTTATTTTATAACCCTAATACAGTGAATCATTTATATGAATGTAATGCAATATTATAAATTGTTTGAGTCGTCTTTTGATTATTTTAAGAGAAATTATGGAAAACAATTTGATTGAATTTACTTCTCATTCTAAAGCAGTGATTGGGAATCACCCCCAGGGGTCCACGGGAGACTCGACGGGGGTCTACGTTGGCTAATCTAATCTTCACATTTTTTGACGAGTTTTGGGAATATGGTAAAAATGTAGCAGCAGGGGGTCCACCGAAACCAGGTTAATTTTGAAACTGGTCTATAAGAAAAATAAGTTTGGGAACCTCTGTTCTAAAGTAAATCGCTGATATCAAAGTCGACTCCAATGAGAAGGTACCTGTAAGGTAGAAAACAGTGATTGCGAATTCGTTGTATGATGCATTTACATTACCGCAAAACGAATATTTTTGCCCGAGATGGGACAGCGAGATCTGTTTGTTCTCATGTCGTTTTCCATTGGGCAAAAAGAAGCGCCCGAGAGAGTACGGAATCGAAAAAATCACTTCTGAAACCGTTCCATTGGCACAAAAAATACTCTTCTGGTGATTCTGAGGAGAGAAGTTCGCTTCTCGATTTGAAGTCAGAATCCACTCAACAAGCACTCACACAAGTACAGTTGGTGTATTATATACAAGTCAGCTGACGCTGGCGAAGATTATTTTTTGGCAATTCACCAATACTATTGTGGATTCAATCAGAAGCAGTTTTCTTGTTCCATTGGACTACAGAATGAATTGATCCCCGAGTGAAACCAATGAAAAACGACATCAGTCAATGCTAATAACGGTGTGAGAAGAGATCACAAATCAGACGCCTAAAGTATTGTGTACGTTCTTCGTTCTACCTTATTGTAAATATGTAGGTAACGGAAGCGAATAGCATTTGTACAATAACATAAAAACGTTTCCATTACTGACTTATAACCTTTCATGTGAGAGTTGTTATTTGCTTCAGTAATTTTATTCAACTGCACATCAATAAATCAAACGAAAAAAATAAATTTAAAAATAAATATTTGGCGCAACAGGACCACAGGGACCTAGGAATTTCGGAATTTTCGGACCTGGATCTCTCGCTTAGTAGTCCTACAAAGTAACCACTTAGCCACTGCGCCCACAAAGAAACAAATTATTATTCGTTTATCCGAAGGAAATTCGTTTTAAAGGAAACCAAAACTTCATAGTTATTCCAATTGCTATTAAAATATCCCCACGCTGAACTCTCCTATAATTCCTAACACGCTAACAAGATGGTCGACCAATTTTTAAGTTTTTTGCTTTTGCAGCACACATTTCAAGGAGTAGGTAAATAGCTTAAAAATCCGTATAATTCAGTTTTCAAAATGCATTGTCCCATCTCCAATAGCAACTATAACATACCTGGCGAATATCTTGCAGATTTTTTATTCACCATTCCAATTTCACCTCAAGCATTAAACAGAAATATTTCTGTGTACTTTTTCAAATCCACTTGCAAAAGCAGGATAGCAGGTTAAAAATATTTCTCTGCAGATAACAATGGTTATCTCTTTCTACATGACGCCCGTCAAAAGAACTGCTCTTGGTCTGACAGAACACAGAACACAAATTCAACTTTCAACAACTTGAATAAAAGTATCTCGGTTTTTCTAATCAAACGTTTCAGTGTTGTGCGAAACTTGTTTAGTAAATTTATTTAGATATTAGAGAAAGCAATGCATAATTGTTAAGATTTTGTTTTTATTTTGTCATGTTCACTTGGATTTAATGTGCACGAGTGATTAGAATGACATAAATTGTAAAAGTGTTGAAGTCAGAAAAAGTAGATAATTTTCAGTAGACGTCGTCTGGTAAGATTATTATTTATTTCACGCTTTGCTTGGGAAGCTGCAAAATCAAGCACATTTTCTTGCCGCAGGGAATTTGAATTTGGTAGTGGCGCCAACTACTTTTTGCTCACAGCCGAACTAGTTGAATTAAAAAAAATGTTCCTTCTAAATTTATAGTTTTTATTCAACGGATCGCGTTGAGGATATCATTTATGAAAAAAATTGTGTTGTTTGTTTGCAGAGCGCTATAAAAAGCCATCATGTCTTCTCCAGATCCAGCTGCCGCCGTAATGGAAGTTACAGGTACACATTTGCTACATGCATCCTCAATAGTAACATCAAATACTACATCCTAAATGCTTCTATTCTAGGTAGCACTCGAGAAGTTGCATTAAACCTACTTTCCGCCTGTGGCAATGATGTGCAAGCTGCTGTCGATCTTTTCCTTGCAAATGAGGAGAACGATAGCGTTGACGTTGGATCCGTTGTCGAATGTAATAACGAAGATGAAGTACGCGCACCAATTGCACCTATACGCGAACAACTGATTGGTCCAGATGATGACAACTTTCGTCAAGCAACTCATGCTTCTGGGGCGTCGGCCAAGGCTCGTTCCCTGCCTCGAATCAAAGTGTGCCCACTGCGCGACTTTGCCCGAGAAGGCAGTATTATGGAAGAAAGTCTGACTGGTTCAGGCGCAATAGCTCCATTAACTGATCGTCAAACACGATCACAGCGAATCGCATCGATGGGCAGAAATACACGCTCTTCTACATCTACTAGATCTTCGTCCTCAACGTCGACATCTGTTAACCGTTTGGGGGACTTGTTTCGTCCGCCTACAGACATAATAGTAGTTGGAACTTTTCAATATGCTCGCACAAGGGCAACAAATATGAAACGTTGGCTGCTGGTCAACGTCCAGAGTGATAACTTCAATTCGCAATTGCTGAACAGAGATGTATGGGCTCAGTTTAAAGTGCGAAGTTTGGTTAAAAAACATTTTCTGCTGTGGCAGGTAAGTTCATGTTTTTTTTTTTTTTACCTTCATAATAAAAAAATTGTATGCATGAAGCGAGAAATCCGTTTCGCCAGTTCTGCGCACCCTCTGCTCAAGGCAGATGTCACTTGGAACTTGAAAGTGGGTCGTCTTGCGCATGTAGTAACTAGAGAGAATTGTTTCCAAACTGTTCAGAATTCAGAATTTGGCTTTATACATGACCCTGCAAGCCAGGTTGAATTGTTAGGGATGGTTCTGTTGAAGACTGTATCATAAGGTGTCGAATTGCCTATAGAAATGGTCAACGTGTCGATTCTTTTTGCTGCTTCAGGTGCCATCAGCTATATACATAGTGTCCATAATTCGCCACTGCATTCACTTCGTTTGTGTATATTAAGTACCCACAATCATACATTCATCAACGATTTTATCAAGCAGACCTGCAAAATTAAAGATCTCATACAAATGATTTCAACATCACTAGAAAACGTCTTTTGCTTGCAATTTACGTAGACTACCATATCCATTTATTGAAATCGCCACTAGGGACGTACTTCACTTTCGCCAATTGTCACATTGAAGAGCTAGCAACTCGCTCTGTAGATTTAGCCACTAAGAACAACGTAAGACACGACTACAGGTTTTCGAATCGCATTGCAAGCTGTCCTTCGTCTTCCTTTCTACAGGTTATTTATCCGTAAATGGTATTTATGGTATATTTTGTATGGTACCTTGCGTAGGCCGACCCTTGCCTGTCCACGGCGAGCTAATACCAAACTCATTCACGGTTGATCCCCTTCATGTTACACTGTCATTAATTATTATATACCGCCAATAATAGAACCTCATTATAGATTGCATCGGATACAACTGAAGGTGCGCGATTTTCTACGTTCTACCACTGCAATGACACTCCGTATATTTGCATAATTGATCCCAGAACTGGTGAAGAACTGTGGAAATCTGATAAGCCAAATAAAATTGATTTTCTAAAATCGCTACAAACATTCATCAGTGAAAACGCATCAGAAGTAAGTGTCCACAACAATGTTCGACTAATTGTAACCAGTTCCAATTTCATACCATCATTTGAAGGGATTCTTCCATAGCGATGCGAAAGCGGGTCCATCATCCTCTCGTTCTTCCAAGTCATCATCCGAAGAATCATCGTCAACCGAACAGCTGGGCGATAAACGAAAACGTAATTCTCCAACCGAAGCAGCCACCGAATTATCTGAAGACGAGCAAATTTTGATGGCTGTCCGCAATTCGCTTCGCGAAAACGGTTGCGGTAGTCATTCAACAATTAAGAAACCCAAAATCTCTGAAGACAACGATGACGAAGAGACTTTCCACGAGATATCTGACAGCGATGATGATGTACAAAGTGTTCCTGCTAAATCAAATCAAACTAAGGAAAAGAATCCCACCAAGGAGGACGATTCGCAAAAGCCCGAGCCGACCGCAGCTCCAGAAGTCCATACTGAATATCTTGGCAGCTCATTGGGTCAGTTACAGCCGATGAAAATTTAATTGAAATGCTTTTAAAAAATGTTTGCTTTGCTCTTTCAGATGAGATAACAACACTCAAGTTGCGTTTGGTAAATGCAGACGTAGATGAAAGTGTCACAATAAAATGGCCATCGGACACTAAGCTACGTGCTCTGCAGTTATACATTTCGGAACGTTTTCCAATGGTGAAGGAGAAATTTAAATTGATTTCGCCATTTCCAAGGAAAATAGTCGATCTAGACGCTGACTGCGTCATGCAAACACTGAAGGATGCAAATTTGCATCCATCGTCGACACTACATGTGCATCTTGATGACTGAATAATTGTCTAAAACGTACTTTGTTTTATTAAATAATATGTAACTTTCATTTTTGTCGTTTATTTATGTAGTTTTCTCTTTATTTGATTAATAAGAATTTTAATTTAATAGTTGCTGTGAACAGGAGTACTGCATTAATGTTGCTAAACTGCTATTATATGTTCGGAAAATAAATTCACAATTTACAGATGTAAATTAAGAATTGGAAAATTTTTATTGTTTGCTTTTATCGAGGATACAAACGACAAGTAAGAAAGGCATGTAGAAGTGTTATCTGCTAATGAGGAGATAAAAAGCAAACGGCTATTGCATGTCTTGTCCAAAACTGGTAGTTGAAAAAAAAAAATCTTAGAATCGTTGATAAATATGATAAGCAACCACTTCTTTTTGTTGGACCTACTAATTACAAACACATAGTATTATGATTTTTTGTATGAATTAAGTAGGATTGAACGACGTATACGAAATTATTTGCCATATTAAGCTCTTTACATCTTTTCCCCTATTGTAAGGCACTAGTCGAAATCAAAAGCCCTGGCAGCTAGCACTAGATCAATAAAACAAATATTGATTTTGTAATTTATTTACTTGTTAATAAAGTTGAAATAATAATAACAAGAAGAAGGTTCTTAGAACAGGCATCCTTGTTTGACTTGAGCTTAGCTATAGCTGTTTGGTCGGCCGGTGCGAAAGTCTTGGTTTTGTTGTCCATATTGATTGAATGTGAGGTGCTCTGTCCGACAGCGTATTTTGGGTAAACTAGATCCTCGAAACTAGCTGAATACCCAGCAAAGCTCGGGTGCAATGTTGGGTTAAAAATTGAAAGTATTAGTAAGGTTATGTAATTAAGAGTTCAATATTCATGTGCCTATTTTCCGTAGGATGTACTAATGTTTTTCCAAACGCTTCTGATTTCTTTTTCATCTGACAGAGGATTGGCTTCTTATTTTCACCTTCGGCTATAAAACTTACGACTGTTCCTGGAGTACGACATCTTCTTCGTGTGCATCTCATGCTTTCCTTTTTATCGAGAAAAAGCGATGTTCTTCCTCCCATCTCTACCGTACAGCTAGAAATCAGGGTCGGCATTCTGTAAGGCGAAACGTTCAAACGTTTTCGTATGCACGAAGAAATTTGCTTGTGTAACATATGGCCAATCATTCGTGCGCACGAAAACGTTTGATCGTTTCTTCTTACAGAATCTGGCTCCAGTATTATGTGCTGCTTCACTCCCTGAACACAATGGATCCTCAAGAGCAGCTCTTAATTTGCAAGTATTTTAAGTCGTAGCCACTGTTGTTCGCTTCAAAAACCCAATTATATTCTAGGTGTTACCGTTTCGTTCGGGTATCGTTAAAAGAAGAAAAAATCTTTTTAATGCTTCGACTGCAGCTGTAGTTTCGCATTTTGAGTCGGCTGGCGCGTTGGGTTATGATGGTAAGTGCAGAACAATAACAATAAATATTGTACAACGCTCAACCGCACCTTTTAAGTATTTTCGTCATAAGGCGTATAGTTGTCGGCAATTTTATTAGTTGTTCCGGACTGCGAGCAGTGCCATAGCAAAATAAAATCGTTGTTCCTGCAAGGGAGCTAATTTTTTTGGAAAAGATCGAGGAGATAGTTACCAATAACAGGCGTTTTATTTTTTTCCATTGATCTAAATAGATCATCATAGGTTTAAGGATCTAACTCTACTGTTGACATTCGCAAGAGTCTCGAACAAAGCCTCAGGCGAGATAGCAAACAACCCACCATCTGTGCAACATTACAAGGTCATTATCTTGTAGCTGCGCAAGAGGCTCCTGCATAAGCTCTAATCGATTGTCTGCACAGCTATCCACGAAAATATTTTTCATATTCAAAGTAAATGCACACAAATAGCTGTAGGTAGTCACTAGTGCCACGACGCGACGTTATATAATCACCATATCTTTCTCATGTGTGATTTACGGTCGGACAAACTGAATTACAAAAGGAAAACCAACAAAAGCCACAAAATCTCATTACCCACTATGCCACTATGCTTCACTTTGATTCCAATTGCAATTAAAGTGATTTTCGAGCACACAGCTGATGTCGGATGTGATGAGGTAGGTGCGCAACTCTCTGATGGCGTGGAGGAGCGCTGTTCCTTTTGGCTTGCCTATAGTGACTCCGCATACTTGTCTTGTTCGTCTGGCTTGACGTTGTTGTACTTATTTTTGTTTCGTTGTTTTCTAAGTGTGCATCCAAAAGGAATGCTGAAAGCGTGTCATGAAGCAATCTATAATGTGGAACGCACGTGTTATAAGACATTAGGATCCGAATATTAACCACAAACCTACAAATTTCCCTAACCAAACAGAGTACAAGAGCATAATGGTGCATCCTCGTGGAAAGCGGTATATGGGGTTATGTCCCATGCAATAATTTGAATAGTTGCAATAATAGGTTGGCAAAACAGTGAGGCGACTGATCACCATCATAATCATCATCGTCGTAGTCGTCGTCGTCGTCGGCGTCAATATGCGATCTTCACGATCAAGTCGAATGCTGGCAAAGCTATAGTCCACACTTTCATTCGTAGACGGAATGCTTCCTCTTTAGTGTAAATTACAAATAACGTTCAAAGTCATATTGAGGGTGGAAGGCGGTGGTAGGTCGTTGCCGACACAGGGGGGACCGTCGTCAGAAATGTAGAAATATGAAATGAATAGATCATCGTAACATTTCTTAGCAATATGCTGGAAATCCTGCATAATGCACCATTGGTCCCATCTCATTTGTAGTGTGGGAATTCTGATTAAACAACTAACCAACTACATTACCAAATCGCTAGATATATTACTCTCAATACCTTACCGTCCGAAAAAAGACATAGTTTACGGCAGCATCCTTTGCCAAATGGAGACTATGAGCTCGTCCAACATTTTCAGGCCCCAAACAATAGAAACCAGAACCGCTTTGGTTATGTCAGTAAGCTACGTTGGTATATAAGAAATTAACGTGACAGTAGGAAATACGTTTTCTGCAGAATTGTTCCACAGACAGAGGCGCTTTCTAAAATGAACCGCATTATTGAGAAAACTGATGGTAACGGACTTTACGGACAAAAAGGAAAAGAAAACCTACTTTGTCCGGCTACCTACTTTCAGCATATACCTATACATTCTTTTACAGTCACCTCGCATAGACCACACATATCTCGCGGTACTAATAATCATTTTTAGTGTCCAGGCTAAATTTTTCGAACCCACAATGGCGAAATTTTCCATACAAAATTGCAAATTGTGACCGAGAAAATATTTAGTGTGAAGGTTAAAAATGAATATTGGTAAGGCCCTATGTAATTCTTATCATCTTCCTTTTGCTAATTTTGATGAGAGGTTAGAAATTGATATTTCTTTCTACCTGAAGTTAATTATAAAATTTTGAAACTCAATCTTCTGCAGAAAAAGCCTTTATAAGGCTTCGGGGAAACGCATATCCATTGTAAAATCTCTGAAAATAAAAATAATTAATTTTTTGATCTATTTTTTTTCGATTCGGATCACCTTTTGCAGATCTCGATATTTATTTTTCAGATTTATGTTTTGCACAGCTGTTTTACGTCATTTTAAGAAGTTTACTATGTGATGTATTATCCTCATCGTCTTCCTCGTCATCTAAAGGCTACGAATCACCAAAAATATTCCATTTGTATCTACTCGTACAATAGGGGAAAATTGTTCTTGCTGTCAAATAAAGTATTAATACATAATACCTAAGGTCTGTTCCCTTACTTTTGTCGTAAGAATGGAAAAGACAATTAAAATAGCAGTGGTAGGGATAAATTCTCTCACAGAGAGAAACACTTACGAAAAAGTTATGTGGTTTTCCATTGGGACCAAAAATCAATCTTTTTTTTTGATCTAAATCACTTTTCATGTTCCATTGGGACCAAAAATCAATCTTTTTTTCGATTCAGAGCACTTTTTGCAGATCTCGATATTTTTTCAGATCTACACACACTCTCACAATACCAATCTACTTTGCACAGCTGTTTGACGTCATTTTAAGAAGTTTGCTTTGAAGACAAATGGGGGTAGTTTCGTGAAAACCAAAATAACGAAATACATTAATAGCCATGGATATAATTTAGGAGGAAATATTATCTTAATAGTTTACCTCGTCATCTGAAGACTACGAATCACCAAAAATACTCCATTTGTATGTGCAATTGGGGAAATATTTTTCAAGTCGATATCCATTTGTAATTTTTGCAAAAACAAATGCAATTTGAACAGCTGATATTGCTGTCATATAATGCACTAATCCATTTACAAAAGCAGATCAATTTCGTTGCATGTTCCATTCGCCACGTAAAATCTGAGATCTGAAAAAGATTTCTGGTGGTCCCAATGGAAAACGACATCAGTGGAGGGGTAACATCTTGCTCTCTCGACAACGCTCTCTTTTACGAATTTTTCGAGTTAAGGAACGGCATTGAGTAAAAATTCGTAAGATTTTAAAGTAAAGGAACAGACCTATTAACAAAAGCAGATCAATTTCGCTGTATGTTCCTTGAGCAGCTAAAAACGTGAGATCTGCAAAAGATTTCTGGTGGTCCAGATGGAAATTGACATTAATTCCACTTAATTGATCTGGATTGGAGTTGTCGGTAACGCTACTTTTTCTAAGTCTGAACTGTCAACTTCTTGACTCGATTCGTATATAAATATTTATGTATATATCAACTGGACAGTTCCTGTGACCGATCTAGGCCAATCGAAACTGTCATCACGGTTGCAACTTGAAAATAAAGTTTGTGTCTAAAATTGGAAATCAAAATGACCAACTGTAGCTAATGTCGTTTTCCATTGGGACCACCACAAATCTTTTTCAGATCTCAGATTTTACGTGGCGAATGGAACATGCAACGAAATTGATCTGCTTTTGTAAATGGATTAGTGCGTTATTTGACAACAATATCAGCTGTTCAAATTGCATTTCTTTTTGCAGAAATCACAAATGGATATCGACTTTGAAAATGTTTCCCCTATTGTACATACAAATAGAGTATTTTTGGGGACTTGTAGTCTTTAGATGACGAGGAAAACGATGAAGATAATAGTTCCTCTTAAATTATATCCATGGCTATTAAAAATATTTCGTTATTTTGGTTTTCACGAAACTACCCCCATTTGTCTTCAAAGCAAACTTCTTAAAATGACGTCAAACAGCTGTGCAAAGTAGATTGGTTTTGGGAGAGTGTGTGTAGATCTGAAAAAATATCGAGATCTGCAAAAAGTGCTCTGAATCGAAAAAAAGATTGATTTTTGGTCCCAATGGAACATGAAAAGTGATTTAGATCAAAAAAAAGATTGATTTTTGGTCCCAATGGAAAACCACATAAGAATTACGAAAATAATTAAAGACCGAGATATTTGTAGACACAGAACAATCAGACGAAAAGAAAATCTGGATTTTTTCTCAGATTTTCTTCAGATTTACCAATACAAATGCGTTTGAGTTTGTCAATACTATTGGAGTTTGTTTAGGTTTTCGTGAAGTTTTGCTACCGAAACTTATTCTATTTTTGTAAATTAATTATGTATAAATATTTAGAGATCAATCGGGAAGGAAATTTCGAATGTTTTAGTATAAAATTTAGCCAGTGAATGGAAAACGCATAGAAAAGTGTTAATATGCTACACATACCCGCACGAATATCAACACAAAAAAGAGCAAGTGACGGTCTTAATGTTCAATTAGCCACACAAAATCTCAAATCTGAGAGCGAATCTAAAGAAGCCTCATCGAATACCACATTACTAAACTAGATTCTCGAAGGTTCCCATGGACTGTATTATACTGAGAGTACCTACTCATTACTTCTTGGTGCATTGAAATTCATCATCCAAAGTACATATTCCTGTACAATTGACGATCGGCGGCCGACGTCTCCAGTTCTCAGTTCACATTTATTGCTAATTCGCTACAAAAATATACTTCTCTAAACTAATCGTGCAAAATGCATTAATGCATAGGTGCAGCCCATGCTTGGGAAACATTTATTTTTTTCACCAAAGTCGGAGCTACTTTTGGCCCCTTTGTGCGCCATATCCACAGCTCTCCTACGAATCACATTCGAACCGTATTATTGAGTAATGATGCATCCTCAAGCTGCTGCTGATGATTATGATGCTGATGTTGTGTTAAAAATGATCCAACCCCTGACCCCGGCTCAATTTTATTTATGACTTCTGAACACACACATATTGTACATATTTAGCCGTAGTTATGACGAAACCTGAATTCCATTCATGAAGATGATGTTGATACTCTGCAGCCTGGCACTATGGCACAGACGAGCAATGCTGGCTTGAGGATCACCGACGCGACGTCACAGAACTTCAATTTGAACTGTGGCACGAAGTAGAGCTATGCAATCTGTGATGGTATCTTCTGGACTAATTTTGTTACTCCAAACGGCGGCGCCGTGTACGCCGTGCGATGTTCACAGTGCGTCCTGTCCCATATGAATGTGCTGCGCATGGTAATTGAGGAGTATTTCCAACTAGTAGGTATGTGATTTGGTGAATTGATTGCATAAGTTCTGTCATCTACCAAAAGCTGTTGGGTTTCATCGTACAAGTGCTTAGGATGGAAGGGAAAGCGATCGACATGGAGATGACGAGGTGTATCTCGCCGTATCGACGGAAAGACAAAAAGCGAAAGTACATACAAGCAGTGGCTTCGATAAGGCACTGCAATTGTATTTCGGAATTTATATTTATTATTGCGTAGGTTAGGTGAAGAGAAGGAAGCACAGATCGTCTGCTGAATCACGGCTTCAATTGAAAGTTATTTGAAACTAAAGTGATTTTTATGAGAATTGGTCTATTATTGAGATAGTTATCTGAAGGAGAAGTATATTAAGACGACGATAGGGAGTTCTGCATCACTGGAAAGACAATCGGCTTGTGTGAGATTATTATGTCACTTCAGGTGCTGATGGTTAGTGAAGCGTTAAGGACTGACTACGAGAGGAGGACAGTCGAAATAGGATTCACTGTTTCACAACATACGGACACTGTATTTATGCATCGGCACACGTCACTATACAAAATTAACGGTTGACAAGAGGTATTCTTTTTTTTTTCAAACAAATAGTTTGATAATATGCTTCTCCATTTGTTTTTTGGACGTTTCAGACGTTTTCATTGGACGTTTTTCAACGTGTTCTTTGAAGTGCTTCCGAACGCTTTCTTCGACATACTTTTTCCCGCATTTTCTGAAGCAATTTACGATAGGTTTTTGACACTTTTTTGGACTAAATATTTGACATGTTCTTAAACTCATTTTGGTGGTATTTTTGACGTGATTTTCGACTTTTTTTGAAAGGGGTTTTCGGAGTCCTTTGGACGCTTTATAATGCTTTTTGATGTGTTTTCTTCTGAAGCTTCTTTGACGTGTTTGCCTATTATTACAAGTAACTTGGTTGGTTGTGATTTTTCCAATGTGCTGAAAACTTACAAGTTTTTTTTTTATCGAGTAGGAAAGCCCCTTCACGACTAGGTAATCATACGTTGTGTATAGTTTCCCGTCTTGCCATTTTTCGCGGATCGATCCTTGGATCCTCTCACTGGCGAATCGAATTGGTCGCAGAGTGCAGGCATCTTGGTTAGGAACTGGCCTATTATTCAGTAAGATTGTACTCGAAGTACCTAAAAACAAAATTGCAATCTTAATAGTAAAGACAAAGTTTTGCTAAAATATAATTTCTA
Source organism: Cheilosia vernalis (assembly GCA_949126925.1). Lineage (NCBI taxonomy): Eukaryota > Metazoa > Arthropoda > Insecta > Diptera > Syrphidae > Cheilosia > Cheilosia vernalis. The sequence goes on from OX421362.1 coordinate 16,395,126, forward strand.
ATGTTTAAGGTACCAACACTAAAAATGCGGTTCTGGCTTTATTTTGTCATCAGAATATGTCCCAACCGCTTTTCCAAAGGAAAATCGCACTTGTATTAATGAAATAAAGGATACGTTCAAACAACTTGGCACCATCAATGTGTGCACACTTCACAGAAAAACTACTATCTTCACTAACCATATCCCACAAACTGGATCTAGATTATGCAGACATTTCACACATACCAAACAAATTTCCAACGTTACCACCTCATCAACACGTCATTCAAAAAGCAACTAGCCTTAAATTGAAATTTATTCAATTTATCACCATTGCACTATAAGGAATCCGCGTTCGACTTGCATTTACATAGTTTGCTTGAGTTAACTGCTAACTAGATAATGATTTGCTGAAGTAGAAAGCATTAATCTTCGCATAATAGCGAGATGTTAAGTCAACATGCGAATCGTACATTTGCATTGTTGAGTTTGTTCGTGTTTTCTGTTTTCTGTTATGACAAATTCAAGAAGTGACTTACAAGACTGGGAATTTGCCTGACACAGCATCAGGATTTATTGGTTTCGTTGTTCAGCAATTGGATAAAACAAATTACCAGTGCACGTTAAGATGGATAATGCTATTTCAAGTCACTTCCTTTTATCAATTAACTGATACATGTCATTTTATTCAAAAGAGTAACACTAATTGCAAATTATGATAAATCACACAAGTTTCATAAAAGAAATTAAAAATTTCACATCAGTTACGGCCTAATTGCCTTCATCGTTGCCACAGTGTACCTATTTGACATAAAGTCAAGTGTTGGCACATATGTTTTCAATGAATGAATTTGTAACTCTATAATTGAAGTATCCATAAGCACAAACAAAGCATTTAAATTTTACTCACTTTCACAACTGACAATAATTGGCAACAATGGAATACGACAAAGTCGCACACACCTTTATTTAATTTTTATTATTAAGCACAATATAATGCAGGCCGAAGCGAATTTCCCAACAATATACCCAATAACTCCACCATACCATATCAAATATGATTAGGCAGACGGCATGTCCCATTAGAGAAAATCAAACTAATTTGTTCGATGTCAGTGGAATTGTTGTGCGACCCTCACCCGAAACTGCAACGGGTACCTACTTTTGGCCATAATTGGTGATGAGTTGATGTTGGTCTCAAACACATATTCAGCTTTTTACTGCGTGAAAGTGAGTTCTGTCTAACACAACTTTTGAGCTATTCTTTTTGTCAGAGACAATACTGAGACCCCCAACTTCGACCGATTTTCCGTTACTTGCCTACAAGCTATATTTTTATCGGATGGCTAATACTAAGTGCGTTATTATTGTTGCATAGAAATTCGTATTGACAAAAATGTCGCGTAAGTTCAAAAATTCCACCTCATCAACACACTCGAAAATGAGCCACTTTAGCTGTCGGCAAAGATGCTGTCAAAGTTAATAGAATTTTATCGGTTAAATTTGAAATCATTCGTTGCATGTGGATAGTATTTTATTTTTGGGAATAAGTGTAGGTACTTTTGCTTAAAATATTTATGAAAAAATCAGCAATAGGCGTGTTTTTTTGAGCTTTGATCTCAGATCTACTTGAAACTTCGAGTTGTTGTAATCTGGTTGTAATTGCGTGCTGAAAATCCTACTTTACATTGCTTTGCTGAGATCGAAGCTCCAAGAAACATCTACACGCTAAATATTTACTAGGTCACAATGGCTATTTTTATATAGCAAATTTTGCCATTGTGAATTCGTAAAATTTAGCCTGAACACAAAATATGGTTTTATTACGGCGCTCACAGATTTTTTAGAACCCTTATATGTTTCTACCTATAGTGATTAGGTATCTACCATTAAATTTAAACTTGTTTTTTTTGTACGAATTTCTACTCAAAGCCGTTCCTTAACTCGCAAAATTAGTTAAAAAAAAAAGGAAAATATTCAATGAAACGTTACACATATAACTGTAACTTATTTAAGAATGTTTTACAGTAAATTTTTTAGCAAGTAGTAGAATGTTGAATGCTTTAAAAGCTTAGAACAATAAAACAGCTTCCAGAAACCATCTGGTTTGAGTTGCAGTTATCTAGTAAAAGATGGTAGGTTTCAAGGTTTTCTAGATTAAAAATGCCGTTCCTGACTATACATTCGACTTTGTTCAAATGCAAAAATTAAGTCGCAACAATTGAATAGAAACCACCTGTACCGATTCTCATGGAATTGTCCAAATGACAACTTAAAGCTTAAGGTTTATCTGCAAAGTGCCTTTAGCAGCCTAACAACTTCACAGTAATAAATTTGTTAATTAAATTCCAACTGCATTTATGGCACATCATAAAAAGTATACGATTTCATTAGTGTCAAGCTTCCGAACTAAAGATTTGAATGCATGGAGCGCACGCTTGAAGACGATTCCACAGAGCTCCTTAGCAAATCAGTTCCATTCACTGCAACCGATGATTAGGTACTCATTTCTCATTGCCCAAAGCTATGCAACTGGTACTGGCCGGTGGACTCTGCAATCTACGCTTAACACTGAATTACCCACCCAGAAAAAAAAAAATCACCACGTGCACTTTATAGGGCACCTAGTGCACCACGTCTTCAACTTCAACTGCGATGTGCATCGTCTGCCTTATAACAAGCCTATGATGTAATTGGATTGGATTGTTGCATTTTTTTTTAGAGTGGCACACACTCCACACATGTTGTGTAATGTTCAAAAATTCTTTGAATTTTTTTTCCTCTACCTATATCCGCATTAAAAGTGCTGCAACAGCTATCCGGCAAGGGAGTCTGCAGCGCAGTAGTCAAAGAAGATCGTTCGTACCTCTTCATCCGCTCCAGATGGTAATTGAATTGTTGCGCGGCCTCCATGCAGACGCGAGACGCTCATTCATTTCCTTCGTTTCGTTAGCAGCAACCATCAACTGTGAACAATACGAAGCGATTCACGAAATAAATTCACTGTTGCATTTATCCGTCATTTATCAGACAAACCAATTTGTTCAGGAATATGGCATTCCATCGCATATTCACCGGGCAGACTGTGAAGATCGCAGAATTGCATCTGAAAGATTCACCTCACCAGCCATACACTGATATGGCTAACAATTGCAGACGGGATGGTATAGCGAACTTGTGTGATCGGAAATCGCGATTCTTCTGGGGCTTCTACACGGCAGGTCAATTAAAATGTGCTTGCGTTAATAAAAAGCGAATTTATGGTATCTGCCGAACGTGGCGAATGTGAGGTAATCATAGATCTTGGTTCTTTAAATTGATTTATGCGAATCGATGGTATTTTGCTGCGTTTGGGAAACATGGGCAGTTATTACTGCAATAGGTATATACGAAGGCCGACCAAGACGTGTACGTTTTATGTCACAGGAATGTTTACACCTGCATTAGGTTGGGTTAAAGGGGTTGTAAAGCATTAGAGTTTTATAAAAATACAATTTTAATGTTCTATATAGGTAGGTAAAGGGTTTTTCATTGACAACTCCAAATTTCAGTGTGAACGCACCCTCAAACCGATAACCAATCTGCCAATATCAAAAAGAAGGAACGACGTTTAAAAATAACCAAAATCCACTACCGAAATTCCGATGGTTGCAACTTTAGGAGCGTTAGTAAATATTTCAAATTTTCAGCGATGGAGCACATTTTTGGTTAAACGGCTTCGTCAATAAGCAAAATATTCGTTACTGGACAGGTGAGAACCCTCATCGAACCTCTCGAGAAACGGACCCGAGAGATCATGTGATTTAACGCCTCTACATTTTGGGGCTACATTACATAAATCATTGGTCTATGACAACAAGCCGGCCGAGTCATTGAAAATATACGTTCCCGTGTTGGACTTATGAACGAAGTCGAATTCCATTCATAAATGTTTTGATAGTATGTCAAGCAAAGACATTTTGAGATGTCTGAAGAACTTTGCATTTTATTTAAAATATAAGTTGTCAAGTCCTTAATGAAAGACCCTTAGGTTAAGTTAGGCAAATAAGTGGCTAACCAAACACATCGATCTCTCAGAACCTATGAAGGTAGTTGCATCGAAAAACCCGACATTATATATGAGCTGTACTAAAAATTGTATTTATAGTATCAAACGAATCTACACGTTCTTATCAAAAATGACAGAAAAAGAGAAAATTAGCAACGATAGTTCCTGTCTTGGCTCGAAACAGCTCAGAGAATTTCAACGGGCAAGAACTGATAAATCTGTCAAGTCAAATAACAAGAAACAAAATTTGTCTTAAAATTCAATTGCAATAAAGAAAAAAAGAAACTGAAAACGATTGTTCTCCTAGAACGTTTCATTGTGTTGCAATAAGACATGTTATATATTTTTTTGTGAAATGGATTAGATGTCAAAGAAGAAAGTGGCTCAAAGTAGCTCAAAGTCTACGTACTTTGGGGTCTTTTTTCAGGTCTCTGAGAGAGTGTCGCTCAATTTTTTTTTTATGTGTGACAGATTGTGAGTGTTTGGCTCGGGAAAGAACGCGAATAGACCTAGGTACAGATTATGATTGCGTCAAAATCAATGAAAAAAATTGTCAAATATGAAGTCAGTTTTGTTAGTTATTTTAGTAGGAATTTCATTTGCTGCTGAAAACTTTCAATTTTGAAGCTTTAACTTGGAACTGTGTTCTATGTAGCAAAAGTGCTTGTAGCGTTTTTTGGTTGGAAACCGTGCGAACTAGTCTTGTTCAGGGAACCATTTCGCTACCAATATCAATGTGGTCCATTAATTTCGGTTATAAAAAAAATTTAAAAACTCATTTTGTCACAACTTCGAGAGCTGAAGATAAATCTTCTTCTCAAACGGCGAGCAATATAAACTTGTCAGATATTACAAGGAAGCATCAAATACCTTAACAACTTTGACGATGCCCACACCCACGTGTGCAAGGTAAGAAGCTTCAAGTGGCAGCTATTACATCGGAACTCTTGACTAGTTGGCCCAGAAAAGTCTACAAGAAATTGCGCCTCTTGAAAATTATTCAATTCTTGAAATAGGTAACCTACTTTCAGCACCCAATCTCATCTCATCACCTCGGTCATTTACATTCACCCCAAGTAATTACAGATACACATCTTTCAAACGATCATTTTATTAGACCCCCAACGGCTTTTTCGAGTATAATTCACTTTCTCCTCTTCTTCTTCGCGTAAATGTTCCGCTACCTACACAACCTTGAGACATCTTACATAAAAACAAACGTATCTACAGCAGGAAAAAAAAAAGAAGTATATTCCCTAAAGTGAACCTCACTTGTAGTTAACCGCAAGAAAGCAATATTGGACAGCTATACCATACACTCATAAAAAATGACACAATACCTATTTTCCATATAAAATTAACTACTTTTAACAATCACAAATTAATGATATCACGTGCTTCATCCATTTAGGCAAACTAATTGAGATTTCGCAAAGAAGACGTCAATCATTGTTGGCCACAAGCAATCTAGATATAGGTATAAAAAAGTAACGACCCAAGAAAACAAAAGTGGCTAGCGCTCGACATCATCCATTTTTTTTTGTGAAACAAAGGCACTCCAGCCGAGCCGGTTGGATTCTTTTCTTTTGCTCCTTGAAGAAGACAATAAGTGAAATTATCACTACCAGTTACGACTATTATGAATAAATGGAGCCATAGGGCATATTTTTGCAGATGGCTCGGCAACGGCAACGTGTCAAACTGTGCAAGATTGAAAGATGGATGTTAAATGGATATTATTGTATTTTAAACAATAATTAGCAAACTCAAATATTTAAAGAAATTAATCTAGCAGCTAATGTACACATTAATGCACTTGAGGCAATTCCAAGGGTAATCTCTGCTCAGTTCAAACAAATGCGGGTAAGTGGGCAAACTTTTCTTTTCAATCGCAATTAATTATTTTGTTTCGATGCTTTACGAGTGCATTGATATTTCCCAAGTGGGCACGTTTATACTTATAAACACTTCACTATAGCATTGGGAAGATCCCTTGCTAGGATAAATTGTAGCTTTTGCGACTTCTTTCCTGCACGAGACCGTTTTCCAAAAAGAGGCAAGTTCAACAGCATATATCTTTAACGAAATAACGTGCACGACTGGGTCGCACGAAACTTTCTCGTTTAGTGCGAGTCTGACCTACTCTCAGAGTCTTCAGCAAATCGAAAATTGAGGACACAATAGTTTTGAAAACATCCATTTGACTCTAAGTTTGCATTTTGGTCAAAGTCGTTATCGCCGTTTTCCGGTAAATGAAAAAACTGAATTAAAAAAAAAAATACTTTTTTCAAAAATCCATTGTACGATAATATAGAGAAAAACTGAGTTTGCTATTAAGTTATATATGACCACATTACCTTAGAAATTAACTTTTGTTATACAATCGTATAGACCGTTTTCGAGATATGTCGAAATTTCAAAAGTATACCGTTGTTCGAATTTTTAGCCAAAAACTGGGTACGCAGTCATGATAACCTGACCTACTTAAGCTTAAATATCAGTTTTGGTTGAAATCGTTAGAGCCGTTTTCGATCAAATCAAACTGGTACGAAAATGTTATATGGGAAGTACCATTAATATTGAAAAAAAAAAAGCTCCCGAACTGTAAGCCCAAAAACTCCAAATCCGAGGTTTGAACGTAGACCGGGAAGCCGTTTAGGCTGTAGGCCTGTGAAAGGACGGACAGACGGACAGACCGGACAGAATTTTGCGACCCATTTTTTTGAGTTGCTCTATCATCATAATATAAGAATTGATTAATATCTCGAGTTCGAAATTTTGTACGACGAGAATAGAGAAACGTATAGAGGTAACAAGTCGGTCCAAAAATACTTCTTCCGTATAGACTCTTAAAATGCGAAAACGACCGCAATTTAGCTCTTACACAGAACGAACCATTCAACAATAATAGTGAAAACCAAAGGCTTCTGTCCACAATGTTAAAAGAGGACAGAACCATCAAAATTCAAGTCAAGGCTTCTGATGGCCTAGTCGGCCTTTTGTGCTGACCTGCTTAGTACAAATAGTGTTGGGTGACTGAGTCCGACTACATATAATAGTCCAATTCCGAAATGCCATGCTTCGGATGTTATTCAACACGACCTTAAGTTCCCGGTTATATCATTCAAATATACAACTCAAGTAGAATAGCAATCTTCGTCAAACCGGGGTCCTTCAAATATACAAAAACATGTCCAAATACTGTACTTCGTTACTGGCTCAATTCATGTTTCGCCTAATCCGAACTCTGAACCATATACTCGTATCTATATCTTCAAGGAAAAACCAACATCTTTGCTTTGAGTTTGAACCCTCTTTATCACTTAAAACAATTCAATATCTAACACAAACAGTTGGAAATCACGAAGCGCTTAAGCAGAAAACAAAAACACTAAAAAAATCATGAAAATTCTAAAATTATGCAAAACTGCTATATACCTGTACCTATGGTCACGACTATACGCTAATACTACCGCCAACATATTTCACCACACAATGAGCTCAAAAACCGAAAACAAATTAAACCATTCGATGCGATATTATGATGGCATCTGGCCGTCAGCGAACTAAATCCATCATCCGCCATACACAACTTGACACTAATGAATGTCTGCGCCACAAATATTCTCCAAAACAATTACTCACTAAAAATCGCACAAAATATGTTAATTGAAAACAATTTGAAGAAGAATTCAATGCGAATCCAAGGTGAGATTCGCGTAACAAGGTAGAGATGCTTGCATACAGATACCTTACTGAAACACCTCAATGTGTGCTCAAAATTAAGGTAAATACTTAATCCGTGAGTACTTATGATGAAGAATTATCTTCACAGGAATTAGCGGATATAATTTTGTTGTTGTTGCTGCAATCAGATTGTGTGTAGCGTGTGTGTTATTCGCTGGCACACACACTTGACTTGACACAGTAGTTCCGATTCCGACATGGTGATGGTAGTGGCGCCTACGCGGGTTAATTTCTTTACCGTAGGTGCACGTATTGCTGATTATAATGTCTAGATTGCAGAATAGTATGATTAAGATCTGGTTAACGCCACTTGCAGCTCGTGTCCATCTGATTGTGAGATCGAAGACACCAGACATGAGTTCATGGTCAGTGGATCAGTTGAGTGTTTTGGGCAACGCGTGCGTTGTTGTCCGCGAAAGTATTGGGCAATTTGATGAGCCCTCTCTGAGACGGGGATTGCAAGAGGAACACTTTCGCCATCAACAGCAGCAGCAGTCAGATAAATAGGAACCTTTGGTGTAAATACTCGTGGCTAATGATGCGCAAAAGTCGTAAACTCCAATCGAAGCTATAGCGTTAGCGAATTCGCACAATTCTGGTATGTAAAAGGAAGACACGATTGCGGATAACGATCTTATTATAGGGCAAACTAGCGTGCGAATGTGCAGAGTACGCTTGTGTTTGTGCTGTGTTGCGCAGTTGTCGATACTTTCCTTTAGTCAAAATGGATCTAATAGGTTTTGATTGCAACTGAACGAGAAGCCTGTCCGCATGACAGGCTGCTCGGACTGCGGCATTCCGATCGCAAATTCATGTTGAATGGACTGGAGGACCCTCATTTCACAACATGTGTCTTATGTGAACTTTTAAATTATCGAATTTGAAACAACTCTCGGTATAGGCCGTAAAGTAGTCTTGGACTGCATATCGGAGCTTGGTCGATGCAACGCGCTCGGGACCCAAAGTCGTAATAACAGAACTTGGAAACAACAATCAACAACAAACCTAAGGCAAAACAAATGAATGAAACTAACTGCGAAACATACTATAGCACCGCACTTGTGAAACATTCAGGCATTATGATCCAAGGAAGTCACCTATGGGTAAGGTTCAAAGGCTTAGCTGATCGAAACGTTGACATGTCCTGCAGTTTGAAGGACGGTGTCTTGTATTTCGTATAGAGGTATCTTATTTCCTGAAAAATGGGCTCCAGCTTGTGACTGTGAAGACTCCTCTCTATACTTTCTGTCCGAAATACCCACAACAATTAATTTTAGATTGTTTGATTAGGTCTTATGTGTCACCACTTAAACTATTGTAAAAGTATATAGCCTACCTTCTTTTGGAGTTTAACTCCTTATCCCACCATGAGATAGAAACCATTTTGGTTGGCTTTCCGAGGGGGCAAACTTATTGTAATCCAAGTTATCAACCGTCTTTAATTTGTTTTGGGCAACTAGACTTTATACGGTAGGCGCAGTGGCTTAGTGGTTAGTGTGCTGGACTACTAAGCGAGGGGTCCAGGTTCGAAACCTGCAAAAAATCCAAATTCCAACTCAGGTTTTTTTTTCACTGCGCCACCTCTCGCGAACGTCTGACAAACATCCGAGAGTATAACTGTCTTGAAAGAGCTTCTCAATTAGCCGTTTGGAATCGGCATAAAATTGTAGATCCCTTTCAGTCGTTCCAAAAATGAAATTTCACACAAAACCAATGGTTGTGAGAAGCTAGGCCTAGGGTCTTAAGGACCTGTTGCGCCAAAAATTATATTATTAGGTATATAGACTTTATAAGTCCCTTTCACCGTCATGGGTAGTTTCATACAGATCTTCCATGTGCTGCTGTACTGCAAGGTTTCCTTGATCGGGGCTTGCTTCCTTGACGCATTCTTTTTAGATTTTCGTAAAACTTTTAAACATTACTCCTGCAGCTACTACATTCATAATGAAAATTATGCGTTCAACGATAAAAAGAGAAAAGTGCTTCAGGTCTATCGCAACAACGATCAAGTTGACTCACGACATGCTATAATCTGGTGACAGCCAAGTTTTTCAGACCTCGTGTGGACGTGTGTCGGATGTATGGCAGCGTAGATTTATTTGGTGGGAGCGTGAGCCGATATCAGCCAAGTATCGGCGAATTTAAACGAAATGCGGACGCTATACTTATTCAAGACTTTTGACCCAGTCGTCACTGACCTCAATTCCAAATATGTCAGACCGAAACCCAGTAAGGGGGCCTCCTTCTGATACTAACATTCAGACAGTCAACTCAATATTATTTTGTTGTTAAAATGTGCCCATTACCAAACCTGTAGAGGCTCGTGTCCCTGTGCCCATAAAATATGAAAAATTAACGAAGTTCATTCTTTCATTATGAGTTTTCAAAATCATATTTGCATGTTGCCTAATCAAAACACAATTATCCGCAACACTTGTTCTTAAATTGAACCCATGCCTTAGGTATAATATATACATACACCTGCTGCTGAACAGCATGCTGCTTTGGCCTTGAGCACTTGATCAAATTGCAAAGGCAACGCGCTGTCACAATATTCATCGACTCAACTCCCGCTAAAGCGATTGGAAAATAATACATTGCCAATTGCCATTAAGCGTGTTCCAATTCGTTACGCTACAGCTAATACCTCTTCAATGTTCACTTGCCGAAATGGTTAATAAAATTGTACTGCTGTCAGTTGACGTTCAAATTCTAATTGAAAGCAATCGCACTTTCAAAAGACGACCGAACTAATTTCAATTCCAAAGTACCTAATGACATTGAATTGAATTATCTTACGATTCTGCGTCAATCTGCTCTCACTTTCACAGCATGACAAAGTTATATACGCTGATGATGTGCTTTAAAAGTTGTACAACTGTTACTTTTTTTGGCAATTAGTTTGCTGGCCGATCTCTGCGATTGTATATATTTTAATGCGTATATTAATTGGTTGCCTTTGATATTTTACCGCGAAAAAATAGCTTCTGCAGGCAAGAAGATAAATAAATGCCAAGCCAAGAGAGTAAGGTTAACAAATATTTTTACAAAAAATTGAAAAAAAAGAAAAGAGAAAAATTAATGATTATCAAAGTTTGGTGCGTTGGCGGATCACTTTAATAGTTATGCACCGCAGTTAGGTACGGAGTGGCTGTTCATTGAATTGAAGCCCACAATGTTCCACCGCCACCGTAAATTGCAATTCATCGCTCAATTGAAACAGAAGTTCAAAAAGAATACAACTACATCTTTCCAATTGCATGAGAATTGAGGCTTCGTTTCGACGCTAAGCATAATAAAGCGCTTTAATCAATCATCATTTTCGTAGAGCGAAAAGAACAAGCGAATACTTTAAATTCGCACTTACGCTCATTGTGCTGTGGATTTTATTTGTGACCAATCACAGCTGAGATTGAGCTATTTGTTTGCCAGTCACTTGAGATCTCTAGGTGGGATTAATGGAATTGAAATGAATTTGACATAATGCCTTAAAGTTGCACATGCGAAATTCGCGGTGTTCCAACAACCAGAGACACCAAAAGGTAAAAAACATAAACAATCTCCTTAACAAAAATGTTTTATTCCATTAATCAATGTTATTGCTGATCAACGTACAGTAATCACATGTTTAGCAATACAACTTCAAAAATGTTGTTTTAATTGTAATTTTTCGGAAAAACACAGTTTTTGTTGCAAAAAGAAAGCATGTGCATAGAACTACATCCATTATTTTTTGTGAATATTTATAGCCATTGAATCGTACTACAAACTCTTCAACAAGTATTGTTTTATTGGAAAGAACAACAAACATCAAAATTTAACGAATCATGCCTTAAACAAGATAACTAGTACGATTTGGTTGGTTTTCAGGAATAGGATAGATGCCTATGAAAATTTAACTAAATAATATGTACCTACTAGAAAAAAAATAATAACAAAATTTCAGCCTTGCTATGAAAAAAAAAAATGAGACGGCAGTGTTTTTCGTCTCACTCTTGTCTTTTTGTTCCACACCCGTTGCGCAGTATTCATTACTTGAATGTAATAGATTTTTGCATGTTGGAAATAGGCACAGCTTTTTTTCAATACAACGCTTGTATCTTAAATCTTTGGACCAAAACACATTTGTGCAGAGATTCTGGACGCTGCGCAGAGTGCTGCAGGTGTTGCAAGTAAAACAGATGAATGTGCGAATCAGTTGCAGATATTTGTTTGACAAGCATTGCATCGGGTTAATATGGCTCCTGTTATTCGTCGACTAAGTAGCTTATGTATTAACAACCAAAGCAAAAACAAACACGATCATCAGTGTCAAAAGGCTATGATGGCAAATACTTGAAATTGGCAATTTTTTTTGAATGGTGAAATGAAACGTGCTTATTCAAAGAAAGTACAATGGGCCGTATGAATAAAACGTAGAATTTGCTTTACTCAAGAGAAATGTCAAAATCAAAGCTTTTGCTACGTTTCGTAAAAATAAAAACCAACTTTAGTTAGTTCCAACTTTTGACATGTTCGAAAAGAGGCGGCACTGACCTTTTACTCAGATCGGTGTGAATAAAACTTAACAGACAAAGCAAATGCTTGGCAAATTCTGAGTCTGCTGTTAAGTGTACGCGCATTTCAAACATAAAACAATCTACAAATTGTGAATAGCTAAGTTTAATTCTGTTTGTAGAGGAAAACCAACAAAATACCTACGGAAAAGCAGCAATTGTTTCGTCTCAAGCGAAGTATGGACTGGGGCTTCTAGCTTCTAGGTCGACAGTTCAAAAACCTCTCAATAAGCTATTTGGCAAACAAAAATCATATTTCCAGGTGCAATTGAAGCTTTAAATTGCATTTACATTTCAGAATTAATTTTTTTAAATTTCATTTTCCTCAAAAGTCATTAGAATCTTAAGAAAAGAATCTTAATCTTAATCTAAACGAAACTTTAAATTTACTTGTCACTTTTGACAGGAACTGCAACGCAAGTACATGTATACAGCGAAGTGAATGCTATGTTCGAATTTTCCAACTTACTTTAGCAAGCTATATTTTTATCCATAGGTCCTTTTTACCTTTTACTTTGCTACAACCTTTTGCTCAAAGCAAATGCTCGTTTTTATTCATACAACCTATTATAGAGCACATGAGAGATAGATTTTATTAAAAAGACAATTTTTGAAACTCCGCCATTCCGAAAAAAATAGAAAAATAGTTGTGCAAAATGATTTAACTGAAGTGGAATGCATTAAAGACGTAAAAGGCAAATGGGATATCAAACACCAGCCACATTCCCTAACCACCACGGTGGCTAACTCACTGCCGAGCCGTAGAATACGTTCGACAATGATAAAAGAAGCATTTTATTTTCAATTATTGAGAAGTAAATGGGAAAATAAGTAAATGAAAAAAAATCCCTTTTGACCCCGACGTGATTTGAACACGCAACCTTCTGATCTGGAGTCAGACGCGCTACCGTTGCGCCACGGAGTCCTTGCAATTTGATCGACTACAGGGTGAATATGATGCTATGAATGCTTGAGCAAGGAAGAAACTGATAACAATATTAAAATAAGGTAGGCTAGGGAAGATTAGTTAGGTTACGAATAGGTACAGTTTTTTTTTTCTGACCACAAAGCGTGTGCAATCTTCTAACGACGATTTACAAATCCGATTAGCCAACCTCGATACATAATCGCCAGCTATATGCCAGTGTACTAAACAATATACCCAACATAGATCCGTTCAGTCTTTTTTTGCTATTTGTCATTTGATGACAGAATCCCCAGGCTTTACTTTCAACGGTCGCTGATTTACTGTGCACAATGTGCTTGACAGAATTGTCCTTCCTTGCTGCCTGGGGTTCTCCAATATTTCTTATGATTGCAATGCATAAGGCTAAACTTTCTCGGGCAGCTTTGTCGCACGCTCCTCCGTGGTGGTTTCTGTAAACGAGTCTAGGCGGTCTATATCATGGGAATATACCGTTTTCGAGAGCAACAGCTATAGCGGATAGGTACGTCTCTTGATTGAATCGTCTTCTATAATCGGTGCGGATCGATGTCTTTCATCTACTTGATGATTCTTTCTCAATGAATGTGGGTCGTCTGCATTCAAGTGAAAAGTGGGATTAGTAAATGGAAAATTTGTATCTTCCTGAATCAGTTGCGACCTTATACATCCGCCTTTCCCGGTAATCCTCTTAAGACCGTTTTGCCCATTTCACTTTGCGTATATATTGTCGAATGAAAACAGCTTGACCAAGGCTCCGCACCGATGTGTAGACACAACAAAAGCAATTACTTCCAACTCGACCATTTGACACAGTTCCCATTCATCACCTCAGCTTAAAACGCTTCAAGCTGATTTCAATATCTTGAAACGTGCCTTGAAGTCGAGTGCTTGCCGGTTGCCAAAAGAGAAATGTGCAATAATAGTGTCGTCTGTCAATAAAAAAAATGTCTAAATACCGAGACAGATCCATAGAAAATATTTCATCTGATTCCTTTGAAAACGGGTGTATAAGTAGGTACTCGAGAAAGCTTCCTCCGTATAAACCTACCACTATATAGTACGGCGAAAGTGGGCGAAAGTACCTCAGGGTAACCACTTAGGGCTACTTGTACCATTTTGTATTGTATTCTCTTGCGCTCTGTACCCCGTCCATCTATCTGTCTAACTGTCTGCATTGCCCCATTCCTTATTGATATCGAACAAGTCCAATGTCGAATTTGTCAGTGACCATTGGTATAATGCGCTTGAAATCGACTTATTAAAAACTCGCCACAAATCACCTCGAAGCGTCGTCGCTGATGGGACGGCAATTCGCAAAATCAAATCTCAAGTAGGCGCACACCTTCCGAGCAATACCGGTCGCCATAGTGATGTCGCAAAGCTTAGCACAAAAAAAAAATGCCCCCGGGTCAGAAGTCAGAACAATACGCGAATAACGTATTGAAACTGTGGCAGTAGAGTAAACAATCATCAGCGAGATGACAGTGCCGTATGCATAAGGGAACGATTGTCAGCGTCACCGCTTCTGATCGCGCACACATTATGATTTCAACAGCTAATAGTTGTTGTCACATTCACCGTCGTCGACAGCGTGATTCCCTTAAGGCTCATTGAATATCTTTGTGACAAAAGCGTGCACCATAAAGACACCGTCAATGACACGAATCGCACAAATTCCGCACATTAATATAAAATACATTTGTTGCCGCCATGCCAAGCTACTGTATAGTGTATATAATACGGTGAACTGTGTACGAAATGATGTAAGATTTGTTATGACTGCTGTTTCGGGTTTATGTCACTAGGCTGGCGTTCCGCTGGCGTCTTCTTGTGTGTTATCGAACTCTTGTAATTAATTTTCAAGTGATTTCTTTACGCCCAAACTTATTCAAATGTATATGGTACTCCGAGAAAATCCTTCACTGCTAATGTTCCGGTGAAAGGTGTGTTAACGAGGTGAAATAAGCAGTTTCTATTAAACTCTAAGATCAGTATCGCTCGATGGATTTCTCGGCGAAACTTCTTGAAAAGCGAGTTTCAATTAAATTTGGCACTACGCCCCAAAGCGAATTAAATAGCTTCATTCATTTAAACATATTTCGCTTGCAGATTATATCTGATTTCGGTCAGTGATGAGCGGAGACGGATGCAGTAGTTTTATTGAATAAGTTCGATTAATATGCTTGAAGTGGAAAAGATAAACGTTGAGATAAATAAAATGCCATTAAGTGACAATCAATACAATCAATTGGTTGGAGTATCATTTGGACATATAACCGTCAGCGTAGTTTGACACAGTGGTTATAGTTAGAAAATAATGACCCTGCGGTTGAGTTGGGCAATGTTTGGCTTTAATTTGGGTATTAGAAAACCTCTTTGCGACTGTACGAGTAAGACCTTAGCATAAGCTTACAAATTGAAGCCTACTTGAGGTTGGATTTATAGGATTTCTGAGTATGATGGGGCTTACTCGACCGCCTCATTTGTAGGACTATAGTCTGAAATTGAGTGACAAGGTTCGAAGTAATTTTTTATTTCACAGTTTTACGGTCAGATCGGCTTTCGCAATTTCGTCGGGGAAGTATCTTAAGAGTCCTTATTTTGAGTTGTGCAATGTGCACTATAGAATTGGAAATATTTCATTGCTCGGTGTCTGTGAATTGGGTCAGCCGGTGAATCCTTTGTACACATATATTTCATGTGAGTCTGCATATTTATAGCCACAAATATACCTATGTATGGGACTATGTAATGTGATTACATAAATTAGGTGTGCAATAAAATGTGGATATACGAAATTTATATTTACCTACATATTTCTGTCTATATAGGTAGTGTTGTATGCAGGAACCAAAGTTACACTTCCTTTAGATGGATTTTCTGTTTTATTATACCAAAGGTTGGTACAGCTACAGTGGGAATGTATAAGTCCTTGTTGTAAATATATTTACGAAGGCGATTTGCACTTTTGGTAGCCCAATTCGTCTAAACCGCAAAGTGAAGCATTCTTCTCTAGAACAAGATAGTAAAAGAATAAACTCGCAATCCTTAGTCAGATGAAAAACTATGCGCAGTCTTCTAGTCCTTCGAAGCTAAGGGTAAGAAGCGTTTTTCGAGTATTTTCTTAGAGCGTTTTTCTGAACATTGATGAAGCGCTTTTCTACGAGTTTCTTTTTACGCGACTTTGACGCAATTTTCGACTCGTTTTTGGGCGCGATAATCAACGCATTTTTCGACCTATGTTGGGAACTGTAACAACCCAATAATATATAAATTTTTTTTTGCTTTTATTTTTAAGCCCGGGCTAAATTTGCGTTCCCATACAAAATTCTCTCCAAAATTTAGCAGAGCTAAATATAAGCGAGCCCATTTAGTTAAGTGGTACGCTGCCCGAGCGAAAAATCCAACTTTTCTTTCAGAATGTACATCGTGTGTCTGTCAAAACATACAGTACCCATTTAATGGGGTGACATATTTTCTCAAGCTACATTTGACAGATCGTTGTGTTTTGTTGCGTTTTTATATTGCGGAGAACTGTAGAAGTAAGCAAGGATGAGTTTTTTGAATAAATACCTCGACGGGGAGTAGGTACCCGTAGCAGAATCGAAAATGGTTTAAATTGGAGAGAGTTGAATTTTTGAAGTTATTTTCTTCAAAGAACAGATGCATTTTGTGACATTTATCGACATCGCTCTCTATGTAAAAATTAAGCTAGGACTTTATCCGATGTTTGGAGAGGAAAGTGGAAGACCAGATAGAATTGATTTAAGCTCGAGTAAGCTTTACATTATAAGTCCATAATTTATTTTTCAAACATGGCAATTGAAATATTCTAATTAGAAAAAAGTCCAAAAAACACGTTTCAGACCTTTTTTTTAAAAAGTAGCCATAAAAATAGCACACACATTCTTAACACAATAGTGTCATTAACAATTGAATGTTTATTTTAACGAAAAGGAAAACAAAAATATTCTGAAGCTAAAAGTCAATTTATTTCCTCAAACTACTTTTCGTCTTAATGTAGCTTCAGAAAATTTGAGAAAATAAAAGATCGTCCAATATAATATTCGCTTTCCATTTTAAACAATTCAATATAAAAAATAGCACAAAATTTAAAATGCACAAAATAGTCCAAGAAGTCCAAGTTTTGGCCAAACTACATTGACCGCCGCTGTATGCTTAATGCCCAAAACACATGTGCAGAAATTCTGTACGCAGCGCAGAGTGCAGTGCTGCAAGTAAAACAGATGTGCAGAAAATTTTCGACATCCATTGCATCGGCTAATATGGCAACTGTCTTTCGCCGACTAAGCAGCTGATGTGTTTACAACCAAAACAAAAACAAACACAACCAGCAGTGTCAAAAGCCGATGATGCCAAATACTTGATATTGCAATTTATTTTCTTTTGTGTTGTGGTATGTTTGAATTTTGCAGCAAATTTAGAAATAGAGACATGTTGCAGTACTGCAGTGAGTGCAGAATTTACGTGTGTCTATAACCATATCAACGTGTGTATTCTAATCTTGCTGCGCAGTGAGTTCTGCACATGTGTTTTGGGCATAAGAGTATGGCATGGCAGCTCTGCTATTAATTATTTCAGTTAATTTAAGCAACAGGTACAGAATTTTTATAAAATAAAAAACCTGTTAGAAGGGACATAATTCGATAAATATTAAAAAATTCGGAAGGACACAAGTCCATAACAAAAACTTGAACTTCAGTGAGACATTATGTTCATAATGGATTAATTTTAATTTCGTTACCGATATGACTCCATCGTAAATCAAAATGGTTAAAGCATTAAATACAATAAACAATAATTTTTCTTTGCACCAAGAGAGGTGCCCTGCACCGATGAGGAAAAATAGCGGTTTTTACGCGGTTTTTAATGTATATTCTTACGAGTTTTTTTTTAAGAGTTTTTGACTCGTATTTTTGAAGCGTTTTTGGTTGGACGTGTTTTTCTTTTTTTTTACTCGTTGTCCATCAAGTAGCATTGAAGCTACCCCTCCACATTTATCGAAAAATATTGGCAAAGGTTTTTTATGAAGAGCCCGAGCAACGCTAAGTAAATAAACAAAAGTCAAAGGCTACACAGATGCTCTCAACACAAGAACATCACCAGCAGTTCGATGGGACACACGAAATCTGAAATCTTAAAGTGATTTTGCGAACTCATTTGATAGTGAAACTGGTATTGTTTTTACTCAAAGGGTAGCCAAATGGTTAACACTCGTAGGTAGTATACCTACCATTAATATACTTGGTCAAGAAAAACTGCACTGGGATCAATGATCTCCGCACAGATGACCTTAAATAACTTACCCACTTTACTCTTAATACATTAATGCGAATAAAACGGTTATGCATTGTCGTTAACAAATCATTGGCAGATAGTTTATCATTTTCCATCAAATTCCTCCCACATCGTCGGGTCGCCGCAAAACGATGATGCCTTTCACTTGGCTTTGTTTGGCTTTACCAATGGCGCTGATAAGTTTTATTATGCCGCTGCCTACGATACGGATCTACCTAATGCTTGACATGTTAATAATAATCATATCTCGAAATCTTGGCTCATAAGTTTTAATTTATATTCGTGACGATGATGTTCTGAAATGACCAGTAATCACACGCCCTCATCAACATTTACGCTCCACTGAATCATCAAGAACCCCCCGTATTTACAAGTTACCAGTACCACATGTGGCAACAACTGTCAGCGAGCAAAACCGACAATAGATCCCCCATGACAATTCAGCGTAACCTGTTTACAGATCAGTGTGTTACTATGCATATCGCGGGCATGGATCTGAGGGGATCATTGAATGGCCGACTCTTGGCAAATTGGTCGCAACCATTAAAGCTCGAGTACCTTCAGCTATACTCTTCAATTCCCTTCTGTGAACTGTGACTGCATTTGGCGTGGTGACTCTGACAGCGGAGCGCATTCCTGTTGACCAACGGGCTTAGCACTCATTTTCAAGAAACAGTGATTTACAGACGACAATTGTCGCCCAGCTGTTGATCATTCATCAAATAAATTGCTCCGTCAGCACGCATAACGTCATCTGCAATTTGTTCATCCGCGGCCTGTAGGCGCAGCAGCGCATCAGAAGCAACTTCGCCAATTGTATCTATTCGCAACTGTGAAGAACTTTGGCCGCGTTTGGAACAATTTTATGGCCGAGAATGTGCAACGCGATGACGGTAACATAACCGCCAGCCAGTGATCTGTGAGCGACGAAGACGGTACCAGAGGTCTGACCCGGTACAACCAGATTGTAGATCGTTTACGTTCACTTCACGTGCATCTGAAATCGTGGACATTTTCGGATCATAACATGTTACCCACTCGTACTACGAGTGGATGAGTGGTGCGCTTTGGTGTTTGTTTGTTTTTTTTTATTTTGTTTTCTTATTCCGTCGTTGGCGGCATAACCGCACCGCACCATAACGAATGTAGAACACGAAGAAATTTTAATTTTCATTTCATGAATGCATTAGCGCCGCGCAAACAAAGCCGAAGACGACTGACACACTGTTTGCATTTGCACATGCACACAGGTTGTGTGTAACTGGAGCTGCATCGCATCGCATCTTGTTGCATAATCATGACTTTGAATTGAATCTGCGCGAGTGGTGTATTGGCTGGTGGATGGCGATGGATGGCGCTTACCAGAGATCGCACAGATCCTGGTGGAGGTGTGCTGCTGCTCTGTTTATTACAAAAAATTACGTTGCTTGGCTTTATGGATGCATGTTCTTATGGCGGGGAACAATATAATTCACTTATCTTCAATCAGCTGTGTTTCGTTTGTCTTTTATTTGTTTCTAATGCAGGTCAAACGGCGCAGCGGCTGCAAGAGTGTAGAGATGATGCAATTTCGAAAAAAAATAAAAATCGTGAATGAAGGCAGCCGAAGATATTATTTCCCAGGAGGAATCGTATTTCTAGCCACTACGAGTAGGTATATAGGGCGTAGACCAAGAAAAGTAGATTTCGCACGCTTTACGAAGGTTGGTTTGTGACTTTACTGTTTGGTTTCACTCAATCGACCAGATGCGATTTTTTGAAGACTTCCTGTCGCTTATTTGTAAGAGGGGACACATAGTTATGGGATTATCACAGTCTAAGTAAATTTTCAATTTGAAGAAGTGGATATATTAGCGAAGCGACGCGCGTTCACACTTCTAACCGCAGCCCAAGCAGACGACAGCTGATAATTCATTACTTGGGGACATTCAAGAACAGTATTTTTTGAACCAAACATTCGACCTAACCAATAATCAAACACTGATATCGAAAATTAGTTGGCTGTCGGCTTTAGTAAAAAATTTACAGCACTTGTGAAACGGTACCAACAAACAATTAGACCTCCATATTTCCTATTGCGACGACTTTCTTATGTGGTATTCGATTGAGTGCTCTCAGAGCACTTTTTTTGCTAGTACAAAAAAAGCAATCTTTTTCAGATTTCAGAGCACTTTTGCGAATCTAGATATTTTCTCAGATTTGCTTCAGATTTACCAATTTGACAACTGGTAGAGTTTTTTTTTTGGATTTTTTTCTACAGCAAAGAAAGGCATTGCATCGGCCGAATCTATTTTTGTAAATTATTTATGTATACATCATATGTATCAAGTGGGACGGAATTTTCGAATGGAAAATTTAACCAGTGAATTTATTTAACCGCATGCCGAAAGCACTTAATGCCAAGACTCTTCCAATACTGTTGATGTTCACGAAGCCCTGTAACCACCGTAAATTATATTCCAATAAATCGCATATCTTTTGCAACAAGAAGGTATTATTTTTTTTGGTTTCCAGTATTGACAGGGACAGATTAATTACCCGGCATATTTTAATAATTATTGTTTAGCTCTTGCGAAATAAACAATTGCTTCATATTTATCTGCAAAAAGTTATGCCCTAAGCTGTGGCTGCAACTAATAAATATGAAGCCACCTTCTCACTCAATTGCTGCTTCGAATTTGAGTAATTATTGTTTTGTGCAAAATGCGCCAGCGAGGTATTTTCGAAAAGCTCCTTTGGCGATTCGGTATTCGGTAATTAATTACAGCCCGTATCGACTTACCTGCGCGTCTCTTTTTTTGTAATTAAAATCAAGTGAAAAATGTTTACTACAAAAAAAAAAACAACATTAAATGAGCGAAAAATTGAAATCGATTCCAATGCGATCATGAAACTAATAAATTCCCATTAATACTGGCGTTACATTTATTTGTAATTTGCAATTTGAAATTAACGCTGCAAATCTGTTCGTGTTGCTCCCATGCAACCTTCCAATGCTACAAACGGACGGAAGCCAAAATGACACAGTACATCCACTAATGTACGTTCTACTGGTGTCTTCACAACTACCATCAACATTGATTAGAAACGAAAATGTGAAAGGTTAAAAGCGGTGTCCTCGATGGGAACGTCCAAAGTTACACGCTTCACTGATGGAAGAACTTATATCGTGCCTAAAGGTGTAGGTACCTCCAGCTAGTCGTTAAACTGCAATTACCGAAGGACACCATATTGGTTAGATGGATTGAAAATTTATATTCTTTACGGATATTTAAAAATAACGTTGATCATATGCCAAAGTTATTCACTTTTATACGTAACCTTTAATCGGGTTAGCTCTAGTAAGTGAAACTACTAAGAAGTTTCTGTGATTACAAGACCAAGTAACCAAGGTTGTGAATT
Organism: Cheilosia vernalis; assembly: GCA_949126925.1. Taxonomy (NCBI): domain Eukaryota; kingdom Metazoa; phylum Arthropoda; class Insecta; order Diptera; family Syrphidae; genus Cheilosia; species Cheilosia vernalis. Next base: position 16,417,123 of record OX421362.1, read on the forward strand.
TCTGTTCTGCAAGAATCGACGATTACAACATTTATTGGCGGATGTTCTGCCGATAACTGTCGTTATAGCGATGCTGTTAATATAATTGTTGGTATGTACTTAGGGAATTTTCTATAATAGTTGAAAGGAGAGTGAAATAGGTTTCGGGCACTGCTTAGCGGGTGGAAGATTTGCTCTAAATTAGGGTATCGAAAACAGCACCATTAAAAGAAAATACTAAAACTGATTAAGGGACGTATAGAAAAAAATAAACGAGTGTCAATTGACACCATTCACACAAACAGAACAAAAATAGTTAGTAATCAAACAAATAAGCTCTTCACACTCAGCCGAAAACCGTGTTTTCGTCGAAAACTCGTCGATGCATTCATACTGACCACCAACTAGTTTTCCTTTGACGTTTCAATCAGCTGTGATACACTAGTCGTTAAACTTCGGTGCTAGTCGTTAAACTTTGGTTACAAATTTCGATCGCATGAATTAGCAAACAAAATGAATTTAGTGCATTTCAAAATAATATTAGCCCGTCACTTAATTGCTGAAAATGATTTTAAGTTGTGAGTTGTGACATTTGTTGGGTCAGCCATTTTGCTAAATTTACTGAATATTGCAAAAGGTTTGTTTGTTTCAACAACCCAACGATTGGAAGTCGTTTTCGTGGTGTTTTCTGGAAAACGAATGCAACCGACTCGTTTTGAAAACTGAAATATGTATAGGAATTCTTCTGTTTTCGTTGAAGTGTTCGAGTTTTCGCGAAAACACGGTTTTCGGCCTGGTGTGAAAAGGCCATAAAAGTCAATACCATAAAATATACCAGTTTTTTAACCGCTTTAATGGAAATGTTGGGTTAGGGTAGGCCAGGTTGTTTTAAACCAGCTCCCTACTTTTCGAAACTAATCCAATTCTCTCAAATACTCAATATTCTTACAAAATCCAATTATTGTGTCAATTTGGTTTAAGAAATGGTCCAAGAAGTGCTTCCATATCTTCTCCCAGATATTATTAATATTCAAGGGCTGTTGAATTTTATTGGAGCTCCTTTTTAAGCCGAACGTCGGTCTTTCCATTACTCACTATCACTGTGCGAGTGCAGTGGTACCAAACATTGACACGGTCCTGCCAGCATTATGCTTTGAACTTGTGCGACAATTCCTGACTAGTTTGATTTGTAATTTCATTTTTAGCACTTTTTAAACTCAGTCTGACGACTTCATACCAGTAGCACCGCAACTTAAATTGAATGTCGAAGTCAAGTGCACCGATCCCACTTTTAGCTTTTGTAAAAACTGATTCCATAGTTTTCGCTCGGCGGGTAGGTATAGAAATTTTCTGTTAAGAACAATGGCGACATCATCGGCCGCATAAGCAGTGACGCTTATTTCTGCGTTACTTTAAGTTTATCATCTGTGACAGCTACCTAGAGAAGGGCAGATATGACTCCTCCTGGAGGAGTGCCTCTAATATCAGATTTCCTTATTGAACTGTGTCTAAGAGTCGAATTTATATATCTTACGTAATAATTGGTATAGCTAAAGTCGAGATTAATCCTTTCCAGGGCACGTTTGACGGTGACATTATCAAATGTCCTTCAAAGGCAGTGCAGGAACGATTACTTCTCAAAAAATATTTACAGTCAAGATAAACTCATTTGAAGAGGCTTGGCAGCAACATTAACATGACCTTTACACCAAACCACTAGTACATTTCAATTAGAAAACGATTTTGAGTGACGGAAACAGATATCATTACCGCAACAATTTTAATGCGAAACACTCAACCTCAGCAATGACGGAACTTCGTCCACGGTTACGTACTAAAGATGGTAATGCAAGTCTTATAATAGTTTTTATTGCATAACATTATCAATTAAATTCCACTTATGAAGAAGCTTAAATTTTCCGTTGGCCGGAAATGTTTACAGGCCGGAAATGTCTACAGTCCATTCTGTAGGTGTGATACAATTTCACGCCTTTGACATTCGAGTCATCACAATTAAAGTCATTTATGCTGATGAATAATCACACCTTTTTTTTTCATTTATCCTATAAGTTCGACGTACTCAAAATCGCACTTGTCTCACTTAAGTGAATTCTGATTGTTGTGTGTTTTGCATACATTTAAGAAGCTCCTATTCATTGTGACTGAAGTGCTTGATTACAGCATTCCAAGAGTGTAATGATTTTCACGTTGTTATAGAATAATACTGGACATTGAATATTGGACGTTTTGAGGTGGTCTTGGACGGACTAAGTAATGTTAAGGCGAAGTTAAAAAATTAAATCGTTAAAAATTATTGAGTCAAAAGCTGTTGCAAATATTTTCAGTCAGCTTTATTTTTTTTATTGCTTTCAATAAGATTTTTACATTTACTCAGGCCTTTAATAGGTTCGCTAAATAATAGAACTGATTTATGTTCCAAGACATGTAAAAGGACAAAGGAAGGGAAATTCTTTGTAAAACTACCGATACTTACGGAAGTCTTATGATCCCAATGGTCGGAAAATATGTTCTCTTAAAGAGTTCTATGTGCAACCGAATTTTATATTTCTAATGCGTAACAAAGTTCACCAAGTAAGTAGAGCGGGTTACTTGCTTCATTTTAAAAAAAAAAAAAGATCTTTGACACTTTTATCATGTTATTTCCACTTTGGCCTGGCTTGCATTACAAAGCAGCCAGGTCCCATTGAAGCCCAATAGTACTATAACAAGATGTCTTCTTCATCGTTCTACATATCCGGTTCAATTTCAAGCGAATGCATTTCCCATGCTATTATTTTCAACCACTAAAAAGTAACAAACAAGCTTAAGCTTCTGGCATACTTTACCAAAAAAAAACAGAAGCTAGTACTTTCATTAATTTGCTGTCCGACTGTATTCGTGGGCGGAGCCGAGGGGCAACATCTAGTTACATATTTATAATTATCTTCAGTGATTTGATGGCGGCAACTGTAACGTGATTGAAGCCACGGGTGACTGCTTGTACTCGTGTACGTACACTTTTGGTCTTATGCTTTATGCGTGTAAACATTTGTTACACATGCACGGATTTACAGACAAGCCAATCTTAGCAAACTGGGATTTTTTACATGTTATTAAAAATGCAAAGTCACAACATGTGATTTATAATATAAACTGTGATTAATTGCACAGTAGAAGTGTGTTGATTTTACATCATATTAAGGTTCCGTTTTATCTTCACAACTAACACAAAAAACCGCAATTACAGTTGGAATAACAAAGTGCGATGTAGTGGATAGGAGACGCAGAAAAAGTTGCTTTCCACTAAACACTCTTTGACACTAAGTAAATTTAATTGAATAATAAAAAATACATATTATCAAGCTGCTGCTGGGCGGTAACTTCTCCGGCGAGTAATTAAAACTAGTGTTTGCCCTGTGGTAGAAATTGTTCCTACCATTATATTGACGTAGCTTAAAATAACATATTACAAAAAAAAAATTAGGATAGCATTACGTCTCTGCACATTCTTCCCAAGATAAACAAAGTCAAGCGAATGTGTTGCATTTGAGGCAGTGGAAGTAGTTCTTAACTGTAACAGTTTAACAGAAATAACAAAAACATGGAAAGAAAGAAAATTTCTGCTTAAAAATAATGGCCGAGTTCCAAAACGTCAAAAACAATGCGCATTGTGAATGCACACTGCTTTTCTGATGCCAGGCTATGAATGCTTTTGCAATGCTTTTGCATTTGTTATGCATTTGTTACTGCAAATGAAAGTAAAATTGGTAAATTATTACAAAATATATTATTTTACTTACAACTCGGATGGTTTAATTTTATTTGGCAGTTCAAACTGAAATGTCAAATGTCATTTGCATCGTAATCATGCACGATGCTCTGTTTGTGCAGTTGATGCGTTCACAATGCGTTTTAGAAAAGTATGCATTGCATCATAGTAATCCGTCGGCGTTTTGTAAAGCTTGATTAGGCAGTAATGCAGAAGTACTGCATTTTGGAATTCATCCCATTTTAGCGCTGGGAAAAATAAAAACCTATTTAAGGAAAAAAACAAATTCAATCTGAAACTGTCATCATAGCCAGAAATTTCAATAAGAGTTCTTAGATGTTAGTGTTCTGAACTGACAACCTGTTTTTTCGATAACAGTCACTTTGACAGATGGGTCGGCATTCTGTTACCGCGAAACGTTCAAACATTTTCATGTGCATTAACGATTTAGTTCTGCAACTTAGAGCAAATCATTCGTGGCACGGAAATGTTTCATCGTTTCTCCTTACAGCATCTGACAACTGATTTGTCCCAATTAATAACACAGAGCGCCAGCTGCTGCAAAACTCGAAAATAGTTAGACTACCAGATTGCGTTTTATTCGATACATGTTCCCTTAATAGGCCAGTTTTTTGGAGTTTCTCTACTCTCTAATTGACACTTCGTAGAAAGTCTGTGCAATTGTCATAATACAACTACTAGAACTCTAGAAAAAATAACCTTTCTAAACAGTTTGTGGATTGCTCATTCATGTGCCTTGAAGCGATTGTCCTTAGTGATCAGCTAGCTGCAGTGGTAATTGCAATTGTTAAAATGGCAAAAAATATGTTAACAATTGGTGCACAATCATTCGTTTGAGGGATTTTTTTTAATTATTTTTATTTTTGGAAGGAAGGAACCTGCAGTTTTATGCGACTTCCGAACTGCTAAATCTGGAATCTTCCTGATGTCAGTTGTTTTCTCACTTGCTTGGATATTTGTCGGGAAAGAAAATCGTAAGGTGCAGTTTGTGTTTTTGCTCTTTTGGGGATGCAACCTGAAACTCCTCGCTCAGTAATCAACTGAGCTGCTGCCGCCATCTAAGCTTTTGTTGCATTTAAAATCGAAAAAAAGTGTATTCATGATTGTGTTTTTAAATTAGGCACCCTGAGCAAGTTTTCACACTATTTTATACGATTGCCTATTATCGATTTCATACTATGTTAACATCGTGACTTACAACCTGGATGAGCGTTTGTCGTTTTTCAATGCTGATATTGCTCTTTCTTATCGCCTCTGATGACTCCTTTCATAGATCTTTCCGGATAGCAAAAACAAGCGAAAAAAAGATGCACCTGCTTTCTTGAAAACTAAGAAATTTGCCCCTGTAAATCCGATCGTATTTCCCTCGCTTCATAAAGTACGCTGATTTTTGAAACCTTAATCTTTGATCTTACTAAATACTAAAAATTGCTGAAATTTGTTTCGACTTCGCCTTAGAACTTAGAGAAACCTTGGCGTAGAGGAAAGTTTGCAAATGACTCACCGCAATACCAATAATCATTTTTAGTGTCCAGGCTAAGTTTTTCGAACTCACAATAGCGAAATTTTCAATACAAAATTGCATATTGTGACCTAGGAAATATTTAGTGTGAAGGTCAAAAATGATTATTGGTAAGGCCCTCAGTCTTTTTCAAAGCCGTCGTTGAGCATCAGAAGGTTTGTCAAGTTCAAGAATTTATTGCGCACTAGTTCATTATATGAAAAAAATAAGTAATTGTTTAAAGACCTGCATTATAAGCGAGACTTTTGAATAAAAAAAATAATCGCGGCACCAGTGGAAAAAATATCATACAAATTAGTTTGCAAATTGAACTGAAAAAAATTGTATTGTAGGAGTCCTTTAGCACTACAAGTCGTAATTGGTTTGGGGCTATGTATATGAGTCTTAATATCCTGAATCTGCAGAATTTTTTAGGTTACACCAGCTTTAGGCAATGGACCTTACCAAATATACCTTAACCTTGTATATTTTGTAGGTCACAATATGCAATTTTATACCTATGGAAATGATTTCGTTTCGTGTTCGAGTTGAGCGAGCTCAAAAAAAACTAGACACTAAATATGATTTTATTCGTATCGCTGAAGAATGAATGCAGCTCTAGCAGAGTATGAATGTGAACTAATTCTCGATCAAAGAAAAATACAAATAAAGTGTGCAAATATATCGAAGGTATCATTGGACAGAGATATTCTATATAAAGAACACCATATCAACTTTTTATTTCTGCTTGCAAGGTCCTTATTTGGCAGAAACAAATTTACTTTGCGATGGAAATATAAATACGAAATTATGGAAATAGCCTTCCAAAGCTTTTTTAAAATATTTTCCAAATTTTCATCACTAAATTTCTGTTTAAATGAAACACGTTGAAAGTAAATTAGACTGATTTGCTTTTGTTCCGTATACAACGTCTGAATATTATTTTTGCATATCCTGAAACTCATCTTCACAGCGAAATTGCACAAACTTCAAACCAGCTACTTTACACCAATAAATACATTACGACACTCATTTGAAACATTAAGTTCCTTTTAAAGCCACCTGCTTCCAAGAAAACAGCATATTTGAAAAATCACACACAAATCCTCAAGGAATCCAAATCCAAAGTGCCAGACAAAAACTCAAAAGATCGATTTTTGTCGCGGTTATATTTCAAGGTGTTCTTCCCTTGAAGATCCAACACACATGACACATGAGCGAATGTGCAAATTCCATACCAAACCCGATCATGGTCTTAACGTTTATGATGAGAGCCACAAAGAAGTTGATATCGTCGTATGTGGTTTGAGCCAAACCAAACACCTTCACCTGGCTCGTCTGGTGAATGAATCTGCCATCAGAAAGTATATCTCGTGCGCTGTAATTCTCTGCATTGAAGCCACACACACACAGCGACAGATCCATGTCTGCACTAATTTCACTGTGGGCTACATACTCGTAAGTATCTAAACCAATTGCATTGTGTATCTTCAGCAATAGCCAAAAATTGTATTGTACTCATCATTTCGTTTCACATCGATGTACGTGAAATCTACACTCTTCGTTGCGGTAACATCTGATTGGTTAGATACATTTAAGCTAAATAAGTTTAACAAAAAGTAACAGCACCAAGAAAATGTGTCTAAACATATTTCGCTCTGTGTGGATGTGTGTGGATAAGGTTTTTAAAAAGGTGTAGATTTTGTTAGTTGGTTGGAGCTATTTTTTTTTTTTTTTTTGTCTATTTTTGCATCTTTTACTAGCTTCTCAAAAGATGTAACTATGATACCAATATTATTATGTTTATTATTTTGGCTTGTAGCTTTGTTGTTGTTTGTGGATTTTTTGATAGCAATACCGCCACCACTTGCGCTGGGTGGCGTTCATTGTGAGATTTTTGCTCTAAACTTTTATTATTACTATTATACCGTTCGTTTTCTATTTCTTCTTTTTTTTTTTTTGTTGTTGTGTGTTTCGGTTTTGTTGTTGTGAATATAGAAGATCTTTACTGGCAAGATGAAGATTGAGATTTTCTGCCGCTGCAAGTGAGTGAGTATATTGTGTACTTTTACGTGATATAAATACTGGTGTCTGGATTTGGATCAGTATCAAATCTTGTTTAACCATCTTCGCTAGAAGACCAATAAGGATACTCCTTTGAGTTTGTGATAAATCAATTAAGCTTTTAAAATATACAAAATGAAGGTATGTAAATACCGCGTTTGTAAATAAATTTTATAAAATATTTGGTGTGCATTTGCGTATGCAAAAAAAAAAAGGACATTGTGCCAGTGATTGTGGATAGTTGGCAATAACAAGGAATAAGGATATTCTGAGGAATTAAAGTGAATACGATTTATAGTCATCCTGGCATGTGTGTAGTGAATACAACTGATGGAGATTTTGGTATTCCTGGGCTTAGATAAATACTCCTTCCCTGGTTTATTTTGAAGGATTCAATAGTGTTTCCAAAAAAAAACTCGGAAAACTATTTTAAGCCACTTGACTGCGCCTATCCCATCGAAGTTAAGAATCTCAGTTTGTGACTTAGTTTTCACCAAATGACAAGACATTTGAAAATGCCTGGCAATTAGTTGAACTTCGTGCACACAATTTGTTCACTCTTGCGTATACGTAACACAAATCTGTTGTCTCTTTAATAGAATCTCTTTCCAAGAGTCATTAAATCGTGCATTCAAATCTCCTTTCACCTGACACTTGAACAGTGCCTAAATGCTCATCTCAACGATACATCTAGAGACTCATTACCTACTCCGCCCTAAACTAATAGGAGCGATGCACGAACAAAAAGCAAAGTCATTTCGAGAATTTCATAATTACTTCCCATCTGTGGCGCACAGCTTCAGCTTGTCAAAGCTCCTCATCGCATGATGAACATGATGACAAATAAAATGCTAATGAATGTCAACAATGTACGTAGGTACAACGTATTGCCAACTTTAATCATATAACCAGCACTCAACACTTGCAATTAAGGCAACAAAAAATTCCACCGTCTCTTTTGTCAATTATGTCGCGTAGCATTCACTTTTGTTTGTGTTGTCTCCCATTCTAATCTGGTGTAACCATCTTTTCAGTGCTTTGCAACGATAGCTGTTTTGGCCTGTGTCGCTCTGGTTAGGTGCGAACCTCCTGTACCGCAGAATACATACCTTCCACCAAATCAACAATCTGCTGAGCCATCAAATAACTACCTGCCACCCACTCAGTCATACCAGTCACCTGCCAGCAATTATCTGCCACCCCAAAGGAGTCAATCGCCTGCCACTGCACCGCAAAACACATACGGTGCTCCATCCTCGGCCGCTCCAGCGCCGGCAATCACATCGGCAATTTTCCCAAAACAACAATCGAACGGAGGCAACTATCCAGCTAGCCAGGGATTCTCAAACGGCGGCGGCTACGGCAATGGTAATGGTAATGGTAATGGCAATGGCAACAACAACGGCTACAGCGGTTATGGCAGCGAGGAGAACTATGGTCCAGCTAAATACGAATTCAAGTATGACGTACAGGACTATGAATCCGGCAATGATTTCGGCCATATGGAAGCTCGCGATGGTGATAGGACTGTTGGCCGCTACTATGTCCTCTTGCCCGATGGCAGGAAACAGGTTGTAGACTACGAAGCCGACCAGAACGGATACCGTCCATCAATCACTTATGAACAAACCGGTAACGCTTACAATGGTGGTGGCCAGAATGGTGGTGGCCATAATGGTGGTGCCCAGAATGGTGGTGGTAGCGGTGCTGCTGGTCGCGACGGTGCATTCGCTGGCTATGACGCCAACGCTCAGAGCAGATACAACTAAGGATCTATTCAGTTCCATTTACTACTATCCATTCTAGTATCCTGCTAAGGGAGAAAACCTAAAGTCGTTTGTCATCCTGTGTTAGGTTTTAGGCCAGTTTCTTTGTGTGGTTTTTCATTGTTATTCAATCCTTTTCTTTAATTTTTTTTTGTTTGTTTCTCTCATTTTGCAATGTAGTATTATTTACCATCAGTTTTCATTTTGATTTGTTTTATTATTATTTCCTCGAGTCTTTTGTTTGTTTGATTTTTATTTAACTATTCATCGAGTCCACAAAAGCGCAAGCCACACAGCAAAGCCAACTGCCATAATTAACAAAATAGAAGAAGAAAAAAAAGTTACTTGTTAAGCGCTCTTTTTGTATATTTTATAATTCACAAACTTTATTATATATATTTTGTATACAATACCATTATATCAATTGCATTCATATTTTGTATAATATTTGTAATAAAAAAATCGTTTTTTACGTAAAAAAATTAAAAAAAAATTTAGTTTTCCTTTTTTTTTCATGAGCGGGGTGTAAAATGTAGTACACTGAAAGTACTTTCTAAAAAGGAGGTGTGCATTATCGTTTGGCCACCTAAATCGTTTGTTCTGAGTTGACCATTCGGTGCAAGCGATTTGGTTTTATCTTTTCATTTTCGAGTTAAAGGAACTCATCTGTTAAATTAAATAGGCTGCAAGAATATTATTTTCCAAGAAAATTTTACAGACAGCTTTTTAAATTGTATTTAAATCTTATTTGGGATCGACAAAAAAAAACATGTGCGGAAATTCACCTAAGGAGATTCACTCTTCTTTTTTGAATATTTCCTACAAATCCGATTTGAAATATCACAGAAATCGGTACAACAAAATAAACCTCTATTTGTAAAATGTATTAATTTGGTTTGTCCAGTGTTGAACAAAATGCTTGTAAATTATAGAAAAAAATGTATGGCTAGCCTGTTCAATATTCTATCTTCTTCAAAATAATAGCTTTTATTCCTTACTGAACCGATTTTTGGGTCCAAGGTTTTAGATATTTTCTATTCCTGAAATTACTAGCTCATAATGGTAGCGATCGCACTTAAATTCGTTCGTGAAAAATATTTACAGAAATTACCAGACATTTTGGAAAATGTTTTCAATTTGAGTAGGTATACAATTTAATCTTTTTAAAAAGGGAAACATAAATGAGAAAAGGATTACACACCGATCGCATTGTTATTTTTAGTCGCCAAAGTTCTTGAACGTGAACGAAATAAAGTTATTGCTTAGTCCAATACAGTTCCGGTGGGCTATCTGCTGAAAATGACGTATTATAGTTCTTTTGCATTATACAGAATGACCCGGATGAAAAACGATCTTGTGCTGGACTTTTTGTAGGCGCATATCCTTAAAAGCTGTATAACGCCGGTTTACGGGGTTCAATGCACAGTATAAGTTTATGTCGAACATCTCTGAAACTGGTACTAACAAATAGGTAATGTAATCAACAAATAATGTTGATGTCATCACCATGCATTGCAGTGAGCACTCAAATATCTCTCCACAAAGCTTCAATAAAACACACACTCTAATCCAAAAGGTATTGCTATTTTACAGCCAATTACAAAACAAAACAACTTATGCGTACTAAATAACAAGCAATACTGTGCACGGCAAGCCTCATCGATTACTTCTTGTAAATTCTCACCAACTGTCCCTGTTCGTTGTACTTGTAGAGCGGCCCATTAATTTCTTCTACTGGCGTGTATTTGAGTTGCGCCGAAAACGCATTCGTTTGTGCCTCCTCATCGGTTTGCGAGGTCTGATAGGAGACCTTCTGCAGAGTCTTATCCGGTGTCAGCACAAAATATTCCCCTTTGGTTACGTGGCTGCTGTCATTGATTTCCTCGTTCTCCTCATTTGGGAATTTGAAGTCGTTGTCTGTATTCTTCCGCGGCTCCGGATACCCTGCTAGTTCAGCTGCTGGAGCTCCATACTCGGTGGCTGGCTGTGCAACGGGGGCGCCATATTGAGTTTCTGGCTGAACTACAGGAGCTCCGTATTGTGCCGCAGGAACTGAAACAACTTTTTGCCTACCAAATTGCTGCTGTCTAAAGTTTCCGAAGAACTTCTGTGCTGGCATGCGAACTTGACCGACTTGGCGCTGAGGAAAATACTCTCGGGTATTTAGCTGTGATGCGCGGAATGTGTTAAACTGAGTTGTTGGTCGGTTCGGAAGACCTTGCACACGAATGATGTCAATACCCGAGGGATCGTCAACCTCGTTTGGAGGTAGGTATGCGCTGTTTGGCGCAACCTGTCCGGCATTGCTCCCGGAAAGTTGCCCAGCAAAGTCTAAACGTTGTTTGGTTATCTCGATCTCAACTGGTGTTTGTCGCTGCAACAGCGGTAGAACATATTCATTTGGCAGATCGAAAGATGCTCCCTGTGGTCTCCAGCCAGATGGTGCGTAAGGTGCGCTCACAGGCAATTCCGCAAAGGCAAACGCCAGCAAAGTACCGAATATCACAATCTAAAATGAAACACAAAATGTTATACCCGAATAAAATAAAAATCAACTACGCTGCTCACCTTAACAAACATTTCTACCAATCCAATCAACTGTGTTCACCAAACTGATTATCCATAAAACGCACTTAAAGGCTTTTATACCCCCAACTGATAAATCCATGTTGCACCCGCGCAATTAGTATGCAACCCACTGCGCAGCTTATTTTACAACAGTTTGTCATTGTTCGAAAATCCTCGCAACGGCCCACGTACGTAGACGTCACGTACAGACTGGCCCATAAAGCATTCATCTGCCCCTTTGATGGTGCAACATGGTCAATGGTCATCGACTCTTCAAGCTACAAAAATTCTGACCAAACGACGGCTAAGCTCTTTGCGATGCCAATTTACAAAAAAAAATTAAACAAAAATGTATAAAAAAAATCAAGTTCAATGTCACTGTGCACCATCGCGTGCCAACGGTTTGGCATGCGCACCAGAGGTGAAACCTCATTATGTTTGTTTGACTTTTGTTTGATGATCTTCATTTCTTGCGCCGCAGATAAGGTCTCGAGGCATAGTTGTAAATTTGCTTATAATTGGACATTTAACGACCAAAATAGTAATTAATATTCGAAATAATAATTGCGAGGTATGTGCATAATAGCACGGTGGAGTTCTTTGATTTCGACTTAATTATTCGTCGAAGACGGGAATGAACTCAAAGTTGAGCGCTTAATTCACTAAATTAATACCTATGTGTATTCGTGGTGCTGTTGCTGTTGGCACATCTTTGAACTTGCAACATTTTATGCAAATTGATATTTTAATACCGAAAGCTATACGATTTTGAAACTGAATTCAAAAGAAAGACAGCCACAAAGCCAGCTATGAGGTCGATATGAGAATAGCAAAGGTATAGGCACTGCCAATTATCTCGGCCGGCTTAATAACAGCCAATCCTATTTCGATGGCGATTGTAGAGAGTCGGTAATGTTATTTTTTTGGGATTGCTGGGGTGGGGTCTTCTTAAATAAAGAAATGTATCGAACGCGGTTTTATCTTTAAGCTTTGTTTAATAGAATGTAATTTCTCAATACGCTGCAGAAGTAAAACGCGTTGGTATGCTACTTGAGTACTTTTATGAAGACTGTCCCTCCTGTCATAATTTAACCCTTTCGACCCCAGAGTTGCCTGAGAGCAATTTCTGTTGTTCAAGGGTTAATAAAAATTGTTTCTTTTGTTTTTTTTTCATTTGATTCTTAATGATAACGGTGGTTTTATGTGTCTGCCCAAATAAAAACACATTTGAATATCATTTAGCTAATTTATGTTCAATAGACTGGAAGAGGTATTAAAGTCAGTGACTAATTTTAATGTAGAAAAAAAAAATTCTGTCAATGAAATAGTTTTCAGCAAAGATCAAACTGAACGGTGTAAAAGTTGAATTTTATTAGTTTAGAATAGTTATCAAGTGAGTGATTTTTAAAATAGTAATGTTGCTTGTGGGCAACCTTGGGCAATTGTGGTGATCAATATATTTGCGCTTAGATATGAGACGGCAAGAGCAAGGTCTGTCAAAGGGGTCGATTGGGATCGGTAATATCCAAATGCCTTAAGTGTAAGGTCCATCTTTGCTGTAATACCAATAAAAACAGTTTTTTGTCCTATCATACCTAAAATTTCAAAATAAATTAACAAAATTGTAACGGTTTTCATAGAAAAAAAAATTGTTTTGTATACCACCATTGCCCAACGTTGCTCACAAGCAACTTTCGGTAGCGCCCAAACCGATGGGCGTGGCAACTTCAAATTTTAACAATAAACTTCTTAAATCATTACGATAAGACTAAACGTAAAAAAAAAAAATTTCAAGCTATAGGAAAAAAGTTGGGGTTGAAAGGGTTAAATGCAACCAGAGTTGTCTCAGAAGCAACGGATACTAGTCCAGTCAAATTTGAAGGAACAGAGAGAAGCTTATAAAAAAAAAACAATCAACAGGGCAATCATCTAAGTATTAAATAAACCGTCAGCTCCAGCCCACCTACACGATACCCCCCGCAAATTTTGAAAATAATTTCTCTTAGACTTCATGTCTGTCGTCTGTGAATACATGTGAAGCAGTCAAAAAAAACCTAAATGCTGGAAGATGTAAGAAAAGCAAAAAATAAAAAAAACAGAACGAACTGTCAGGTTACTATGTGCAAATGTATGAGTGCAGCTAAGATGGCACACATAATGTATTTTCCCACGATACTTATAAACATTTTTAGTGTCCAGTCAAAAATTTTCGAACTAAAATTTTCCATACAAAATTCCATATTGTGACCTACAAAATATATAAGCTAAAGGATAAAAACGATTATTGGTAAGGCCCAATTATTTCTCTTAAGTTGTCTGAGCTGACGGTGTATTTAATTCTTTGTTTTTGAACAGGGCCGAAGAGCAAAAATTGCAGAAGCATCTTGTTGAAGCGATACCTGTTTCCAATGAACCATTACCAATAAACATTTGCAATTTCGACTTTTAGTTTTAAAAGTTCACAGTGCCCATATTTTCCATAAAATTTTTTGCAATTGTGAGCTTCCGTAAATTTGATGTCTTTCGACAAAATGAGGATTTTTTGTTTATTGAAAATTTAAAAGCGGCGGCATATGTTTTCTGTCTTATCAGTCCCATCCGTTTTCGAACATTCAGAAATGTTTAAAACTTATGTTTTCATGCCGTGCAGTAGTATGTAGGTAGAGGTATACTATGTTCATATTTCTATCATTGATTAAGGTATAACTACAATAAATTCTATAAAGACGGATTAAGACTACGTCAAACAGAACTCGTTTTTAACGCCATGATGAGATTAACCTATGCGGCGGTAAGATTATTTGAATCCGACGTTCCAACCGCCGCGCTAGATTACGTCAAACAGAATTGTAGCTGTCATAATTTTATTAAAAAATTTCAAGCAAGTTTCCCATATTTCTCCCTTTATAGCGTTTTTTTTGTACATTTCATCACCCATATCGTATAGAATAGAGTATAGACATACACGCACACATTTAATCAATTTTTCCGTTTCACTATTTCTAAAACCTTTCTAACGCGCCGCGTCAATGAATATACTCTGTAATTTTTACAACACCGCGTTTCACCTCCGCGTTTCAACGCCGACTTTAAAAACGCTCTCTGTATGAAAAAGTCAAACGCGGCTGTAAAACGCGCTCTGTTTGAATAAGCCTTTAGTGCGAACTTCTATAGTTTTACAGAGAGCTGATAATGGCATGCATAGAATCACAAATGAATCATCAAAATTTGTGGTTTAAACGTAACACCTACTATAGTCTCTCTTACTTAGATGTGTGACATGACAGCACACTCTTGTCAAATCATCTAAATGTTTGTTCATGATGGCGTTGATACTTTATAGTACTTTCATTTGTCATTTTGACACCATATGATGACAAACTGTCAAATAACCAGCTAGAGATAACGACGACATTTAAATTGGTTTTCATTGAATAAACGTAAAAGCCTTAACAAATAAAAGTGTGCAATGAATATAATAAATATTTCGCATTTGTAATCCCAAAACTATTCTGACCTCTGACGGTCAGTTTAAGGATCATTTCCAAAATTAGAATATAAATAAATATATAAGTATCTGTTTGTCTGAATGCACAACTGTCTAAAAGTTGGGTTAAAAATCGACGAAACATAAAAAAGGTGCATTCACACCCCACATTATCTATTATCAAACTCGTTACAAATTTTCTATGACAGCATCATGGTTTATTTACTTTTATGCAAGAAAGTGTGATCTTACCCTTGAATTCGATTTGAACAATCCGCAGTGATATAGGCACCTATAATTTGAATTCGCATCAAGGCAAATAGACAACAGGTTCATAATTCCTCGCAATCCGAACACTTGATATTAACCTTCGACCTATCCGTTGTTTAATCGCAGGCTTAGGTACCTACTTAAAAAAAATATAATTGTCTTATTAATGACTTAGTGTACACTGAAATAGTGGTAATCATCGGTGTATACACATTTTACGAAAGATGACAGAAATAAAGCCCTTCAAACTCTCAAGACATTTTGATGTTGAACCGAACCATCTTACATCAGACTCGAGACAATACATCAGTCTCAGAAGCGATGCAAGTGAACGCCATTGGTCTTTGGGTACATTGTCATCGCTTTTGCAATGTCTGTAATTAAGCAGGCAGTCGCCGACGCCGCCGATGAGTAAGTAGACCCTCGGTTTCTATTCACCTTCTAGTGTGACATGTCGTCAGCGGCGCGCCGCCGCTGCAGCCCTCGTCGACGAGTGATGTTGCATTGTATATCTACATAATTGCAGCGGGCTGGATTCAGAAATCGATTTGAATGACACTTGTACATTTGTGATATAAATTTGGGTGAACGCCAAAGAGGTCGCTTGGCATGACCGATCAGATTGCACTTTTTTTTTAATAAAAACACCAGATGAGGGTTTGGTTTTACCGTCACCATGTTTGATTTTAAATATAGGTTAACTGTTTATTACAAAGAATAATTGATTAAAGAAATATATCGTTTGACACCTCTGTTCCAATTTGAAGATATATTAGCCGAGTTTTTTTGAGCTTCGATCTCAGCAAAGCAAAGTAAAGTAGGCTTTTCAGCACGCTAATTACAACAACTATTTCGAGTCCCGAAGTGTCAATTGGAATGTAGTTGTTGTAATTGCGTGCTGAAAATCCTACTTTGCTTTGCTTTGCTGAGATCGAAGCTCAAAAAAACTCGGCTATTATTGATATTAATGAAACTAGAAACGTTCAAAAATCTAGTTTAGTGCCTTAGTTTGACAGTTGGCTGATTTGATTGTCCTAAATTGGTCACATGAAAAGCTTTTTCAGTTGACGTTTATGGATGGATAACCGACGAATCCAATCAAAAAAATTCGAGACTGCCAAGTCGCATATGTGACTGACGTAGGAAAAGTAACATTACCGGCCAACCTAATTCTTGCGTTCATTGTACATCCAGTCCGGACCAATCTAGCCGACTTAAGATAACCAGCTTTTGAAATGTACTCACTCTTTCTGTCCTGACACATTTTCTTAGGTAAATGTCATGGACATTGCCTCCGGGAAAACGACAAAAATTGTTAAAACTAAAAGCTGCTCCTTTGCGTGCTTATATGAAACATTCAATTAAATTCACGTAGTAGGTTGGAGAAGAGAATATTACTTCCTTTTTGCAAGACGCCCCTCCATGATACTGTTGGGACAAAACACAAATGTCAAACAGTTTTTTTTTACTTACATTGACCCATAATAATTCGCCCACATTAAAAACTCCATTAATAAGTACATGATGTACTATTGGGTAAACATTAAGTTGAATTTACGCAAATCAATTACAGTTTAGGTATTTACAGAAGCTAACGCCAATAAACTAACACTAACACACTACCGCTTGCTTATTTTTTATGACAAGCACGTATGGAATTAAAATATAATTGAGTAGCATTTATGAATATTTTCAATCGAAATATGTAATATCCAATCGAGCGAAAACAAAAATGGGTTTCTGTGAAATGAGTATAGGCCGCAATTGGATATGGTAACACGATACCGTTGGTCGCTCACATAAAATGCTGGCGTCTGTAAGATGAGACTTGGGTTAGGGGATGGACTTAAATCCAATAAAATTCTGTTAAAAAGTTGAAATAGATCATTCATCATTGCCTTAAACTGAATTATTTGCATGCACTCGCTCGTTTATGAGCTGGTTCGCCAGCGCTCGTTAAAATTCGAATCCTCGCAACCCAACTTTAAAAAACGAAGAGCATGCAAGAGGAAGCACTATTTTTCGCAGTACCTATATATTTGATAGCTAGCTACTGATACAGGCCATGACCTATGGTACATATTGTAGGTAGATTCAAGCTGAAGTCAAGTTGGCAGATAAAACAAATTCCAGTCACGTTCAGCACTCGTCTACGTTTTTTGGATGCATAACATGCAATGTAAATGACCTTGATTTGCGACAAAAGGCTTTCCGAACTGCATTGAAACTCATAAATTGTTGTGGGTGCCGAATCTTGATTGCAATCTTTTGTGGGCCTAATTTATATGAATATCCGTTTAACCACAAACTGAAACGGCTTATTATGTGAGTGGATGTAGGTATCAAATGTATTTTTAATTAATCGTTTTTCTTGTCGAAACTAGCTGGCCTGAGTATTCTCACAATCTGGAACACGTAGTCAGATCTAGACTCGCTTCACAGTGATCTAATATCCGCTCTATAAGCAGAACACTCACTGACTTCTATGTTCTCACCAAATCGAAAGATTAACATCGTGGAGGAAAGAAATGCCATCTGTCACGCTTCGCGGTCGCTTTGCAGTCGCTTCGTAGAAGTTTATACAAAACTCGTTATGTCCTATAAACGAAACGAAACGAAAATAATTCTACAGTGTTGTATTATATGTTCTAAGAGATTTTCTTTTCATTTTCCAAAATAACTTTTTGTTTGACAGGAGACCGACAGCCATTTTCTTAACAGCTCAACGCAACGTCAGCATTTTTACACACTGAATATGTGTAGTCTTTGACACTTTTCTAAGCGATTTCCATCCACTGGTTAAATTTTGTATGAAAACATTAGAAATATCGGGCCCGATTGATTTCTAAATATTTATACATAAATTGATTCACCCGATGCAATGCCTTTCTTTGCTGGAGAAAAAATTCACTAAAAATGTAAACAAACTCCATCAGTTGTCAAACTCAAACGCATTTGTATTGGTAAATCTGAGAAAATATTCAGATTCGCAAAAGTGCTCTGAAATCTGAAAAAGATTGTTTTTTCCTGTACCAAAACGAACATAAAAATTGCTCTGAGCAAAAAAAATTCTGATAGCGGACAATCGAATACCACATGAGTCTTGCCAAAACGCTCATTTTCCCTACCTTATTTTTCACTTGCACAATTGACTACTTAATCTTAAGAATTAAATATCGCGTTCATAAACGAAGGGTTAAAGTTAAGCAACTACGTCATTGCGTTTGAAAAAAAAAAAATCCAGTTAAAATCTATATGCGCCATACCATACCAAAGGCTTGCCGAGTGTAATCTAACCCTAAAACTGTCATTAAACTGTCACAAGCACGTGTAATCAAATGTCAATTTGTTTTTAGAATACTTTTATTTAGCAAACGGAAAAACAACCATGGTCAAGAAAAATACGAAAATATCTGTGGACAATATTTCAAACCAAACTTGGGAAAAAGTTAAAATCAAAGGAAATGTTATTTCCGACGATGGTGGAGGATTTGAGGGGTTGATTGGTCTGGAAGTCCTCGAAAATTATGATTCAGTGCTGGTTGAAAAACAAAAGGTTTGTTCTGTGACTTTGTCGCTTTAAACATTATAGTTCTGCAAATTCGTTTTCAGAAGAAGAAAAACAGACTATCAAAGAAGGAAAAGAAAGAACTGAAAGCAGAAAAATCTGCAAAAAAAAGAAAACTTGTTGAAGATAACTCTGCAGTTTTTTCGCAAGATATTCCTCAGCAGCCGGCAAAAAAGAACAAAAAGGCAAAAGGTAAACAGTTGGCTGGAGAACAACAGCATAAGTCTATTCCCGGTAGGTTCGTTCTTTTGAAACCTGGGCTAAGTGATGAGGAGGATGACGAAGAAACTACACGTAATTGCATGGACGACTTAGAGGTGAGTAAGAATTATTACTTGTGTTTTCCATGATCTTTATTGATTTTTGTAGGGATGGAACGGACTTGGAGTACCTTATGAGATCTTGAAGAGCCTAGCCGAGAGGGGATTTAAATCTCCAACAGAAATTCAAGCTAGAACACTGCCAGCCGCAATTATGGGCAGAAAAGATATCTTAGGAGCCGCCGAGACGGGCAGCGGTAAAACTCTGGCATTCGGCATCCCTATTCTGGCTGGTATTATGGAATTAAAGGCCAAAAACTCTCGAAGTGGTATACGAAGGGCGCCCAAACAAGCTCTTAAGAAGAAAAGAGATGAGCGTGAGAATCTGACTCCTCCGAGAGAGGAATTAAATGAATGTCCGTCGCTGCCTGTCGAAGAAGAAGTCGACGATAGTGATGCCGATGGCAAAGACAAACCACTGTACGCTTTAGTACTTACTCCCACACGGGAACTAGCTGTCCAAGTAAGAGATCACATAACAGCTGCTGCTCAATACACGGGCATCAAAGTTGCAGCCGTATTCGGTGGCTTGTCGATAGCTAAGCAAGAACGAGTAATGAGAACATGTCCGGAAATAGTCGTAGCTACACCAGGTCGGTTATGGGAACTCTTACAACAGGAGAATCCGCATCTGAGTAAGATCGATGATGTTAGTTTCCTAGTGATCGATGAAACTGATCGAATGGTGGAGAAGGGGCACTTTGAAGAATTGAAACTGCTCTTGAATCGCTTGAATGCAGACGAAGCTAAAAAGCAGGTGCGCCAGAATTTTGTTTTTTCAGCCACCCTGACCCTAGTTCATGACTTGCCGGATCACCTCCAAAGTAAGTCGCTTCCGATTGCATCGGCTTTTGCGTAACCTCTTTGCTTTTAGAAAAAAATATCGGAAGGAAAAATAAGCTGGTAAAGCAGACGCCTGGATTGAAAATTCAAAACCTTATCGAAGAATTGGGAATCTCCCAGCCTAAGATTGTCGATGTCACTACAACCAGTCGTGAGTTTTCTATGCTTTAAATTTAAACAATAAATCAATTTTATAGTCTAACAACTCATAGAAACTGCTCACAACCTAACCGAGTGTCGGTTGGTGTGTCCCATGGAACACAAGGACTATTACCTTTATTACTTCGTTCAGCGACATCCCGGAAGGACTATAGTCTTTTGTAACTCCATAGACTGTGTCAAGAGGCTGGCTACGCTTTTCGGTCTGTTGGAATGCAAAGCGCTGCCTCTCCATGCGAGTATGATTCAGAAACAGCGATTGAAAAATCTTGAAAGGTTCAGAGACAATCCTGATGGTCTATTGATTGCGACTGATGTCGCAGCGAGAGGGCTAGACATTCCTAATGTTCAACATGTCATCCATTATCAGGTATGTATCTTTGCATTCGGATGAAGTGCTTAATTGGAAAAATGTACACACTTTCAGGTGCCTAGAACTAGTGAAAACTATGTGCATAGGTCGGGCAGAACTGCCCGCGCAAAATGCGATGGGATCACTTTGATGTTCATGGATCCAGGAGAGGTTAAGAACTATTTAAAGCTCTGCAGAACGCTCGATAGAAGTAAGTTTTCTTTCATATAGTTCTTAGATCCGGTTAGGGTCCAGTCTATGTTCAAAGCCGAGCTGAATCGGTTTCAGTTTCTCAGATATTTCTGATCCAAATTTTCAATTTATTCCAGGTGATGATTTGCCAATTTTCCCGGTCTCTGAAAGGTATATGATTCCAGTGAAAGAGCGTGTCAATCTTGCTCGTGAAGTTGACAAGTTGGAATTGAAAATTCGACGCACCCAATCTGAGGTTGGTTGGATGAAAAAGAATGCAGACGAGATGGACATGATCTTTGATGGCATGGGCGATGATTCGTAAGTACCATTTACCAAATTTTAAACTGCTTTTCGATTCATTAATTTTATCGACACAGTGATGACAGCAATGATGAAGATGCCTTCATTATTGAGAAAAAACGTAACCGCATGCATTTGCAGAATGTGAGAGAAAAATTGAAGGAATCCATTGGTCAGGCAATTTTCCCAAGAGGATTCAGCTACAGGTTAGTACAAATTTACTGACCAAATGGGTAAATAAGTCTAAACAAGAAATTCGTTATCAATATTTGCAGATATCCAACTAGTACTGGCAAACTTGAACTTCCAACCATGGCTGCGCCGACAGACGAAACTACTGTGAATAGTGCAGTGAAAGTCATGAAGAAGGCTATTGATGATCTGAAACTGGAGAAGAAGATGAGAAATAAAAGAAAAAGGACCTAGAGGGGACAGTTCCGTTAACTTGAATAAAAAAATTGTTTAAACGACTTATTTTACTTGGTGGATTTGCTTGTATGTTATCGTCTCTAAGCTTTGTTTTTCCATGCGTAACTCGATATCCCTTTCGAGCTCAATCATCTGTTGCATACGCTACCTAGCTACATTTCTTTGATACAACAAAAGCTTATGTGGTATTCGATTGGGCACTCTCATAGCCCTTTTTATGTTAGTTTTCAAAAAGGCAATCTTTTTGAAGTTCCAAAGCAATTTAGCGAATGTGGATTTTTTCTCTGAGTTTCAAATTTACCAATACAAGTTGCGTTTGAGTTTGGCAACTGGTGGAGTTTGTTTACGTTTTCGTGAATTTCGAATGTTTTAATATGAAATTTAACCAGTGAATGGAAAACGAGAACAAATGTATAGAAGGCTACACAGATTCGAAAAAAAGATGACGTGATGTTTTTATGTTCGATTGACACACGAAATCTGAAATCAGATAGATAATCTGAAGAAGTCCTATCGAAAACCAGATATGAACCACTTGTACACCTTTGATTCATGTCTAGCAAGTTTAAGAAATTAAAATACAATAATAGTGTTGTCTCTGGTTCCAACGGTCTACAGAAAAAATAATATGTGGGATCAGATTCAAATAGTTTTTCAAATATGCACTGAATGCACCCATTGGTGTTCTAAAAACAAGCACCATTGTGAACTATTTTTGATATTGTCTTTTTCTGACAACACAATTTGACAATCTACGATCTTGGCGGTGTTTTTCTTATTGTTTGTATTTATTTTTTGATAATTTCACATAGGTATTTAATAATATTGTTACAATGGATGTTCAAATGGAGATAGACGAAGAAAAAATACGTCCACCGTAGGTAACTCATTTTTTTTGTTGCGTACATTTTACAAGGCTAATTTTATTCCAGTTACATCCGAACACCAGAAGATGTTAAAGAGATCATCGGATATGCACGTTTGGATGAACGTAATTTGACTCCAGTAACTCAGGTAAGCTTGTTAATCTCTTTTTTATTTAGTAACACCTACTGATGCGATTATGTAGTCATTTTACTACCCTAACAGAGGTCATGCCGGCTACGAAAACTTGCGTCTTCTTGAGCTGGATCCACATATACTAAAAAGTATTCGCGACAACGATACTCTAGAATTTAAAGGTGGCCTTCACGAGAGTGTTGTGCTATGCACAAAAGAAAGAACTTACGAAGTTAAAGAGACAGAAATATCCAATAGTTTGCTATTGGTTTCTGATCTTAAATTTGCAGCAGATACTAGCACCTCGCCCCTCAAAAGTCCACGTATCGGTGCAAATAGTTGTTTGGAAAAGGTTAATAATGATGATAGCGATGACGATGTGACGATAGAGCGAGTTTTGGAACAGAAAAAGGTACATAAGATTTTCTATGACTACTTGGAGTGTCGAGAGGTTCAGCCACGATTTAGAAAGCTGTGTGACCTCTTAATGATGACACGTTACTCTGGGCCCGAAAATGAATATCTGATTGAGAAGAAACTACTTTTCACATACAACCAACTGTTGGATACTGTTCAATGTAGCAGAAATCAGTTTGATGTGGGGTTGAAGCAGCTCCGTGCCTTGGAACTGGAGGGCTACATTCGAGTAATGGAGTATGATTACGAGTATCGTATTGTTAGTGTGATGATGGGGCTAATAACGGAAAACTCCTGGGCTCTGGATGAAGTTGATCAAAATGAAACAATAGCAGCACTGCAAGGCATTGCTCCCAAAGAGGTTGTCGAGGGAATTTTTAATATTTATGCCGTTCCCAGTACATCGAAGACAGGGAAGTTCCAATACGAGGAGAAGCTGGTGGCCCGCATTGTGGCGCTGAATATCCTCCAGCCTGGACTGAAGTTCAGAGTCGATGAGTTCATGTCCACTTGGCAGGAAGCATTGTTAGAGGGCATGAAAGTTGATGTAGGTTTTCTGTTAACCAATGATATTACTTTTGATCTTAATTTTTTTGTTTCGCACAGGAGAAATATCTTCGTGGTATCGGAATCATAGATCTGGACTCGAAGCCACCATGCATACGATCATTGAATGAGGAGAACATCACTATAAATATTCAGGACAGAATCAACCTACTGTTCAAGTTGAAAGCAAAGTGGACATTGGACGAGATCGAACCATATTTGGAATACTTTTGCACGCCTACGCTGAACGTGTCGAATATTCTAACAAAATACGCGAGATCGTTTCTTGTTAATGAAGTGAGACAATACGTTGCCAAACATTTGTGATTTCAATATAGTTTATTTATGGGTGTCATTATTTCTTTGAATAAATTATTTTTGTATTATTTGTACCTATTACGTATATCGTTTGTTTTTGGATTGTTGTCCATTTAAGTTTGTTTTACAGTCAATGCAATTTTCTTTGTAGAAGACTGATGTCGTTTTCCATTGGGCAAAAAGAAGCGTCCGAGAGAGTCCGGAATCGAAAAAATCACTTCTTTCTGAAACCGTTCCATTGGCACAAAAAATACTCTTCTGGTGATTCTGAGGAGCAAATTTCGCTTCTAGATTTGAAGTCAGAATCCACTCAAGAAGCACTCACACCAATGTAGTTTGTATATTTTATACAAGGCAACTGACAGCTGCCGTAGATTATTTTTTGGCATTTCACCAATACTCTTGTGGATTCAATCAGAAGCAGTTTTCTTGTTCCATTGGACTACAGGATGAGTGGATCCCCGAGTGAAACCAATGGAAAACGACATGAGAGACATCTTCATTATGAATGAGTAGCATTAGGCCCATTTTATTCACTCAAAGTTGAACACAACTTGGGAAGTTTACCATATAAAAATCCCGAAGTTGTGTTCAACTTCGAGTGAATAAAATGGGCCTTAATGTATTACACAGTACTCGTTAGACTATTTGCAAATTTAGCAAAATTCAGTCGGTTTTATCAAAACCGATTATAATAATCTACGTATTTACCACCGTATTAAAAAAAGAGTGCACGTCAGTTAGCTAGCAGACGTAAGTTAGCATACGAAAGCTCGACGGAATTCCTGAGGAACTTCCTAGTTAGTTTTATTAAGAACGATAATATTTATTAATGTTTTTTTTTTACACTCATTCCGTATTTGAATTTCCCTGCGCCTGAATGCCCTCATTGGCTGATGACTACATTCAGCCCGCATATTTCGCACGTTGTTTTCATTTGTAATATTTGTCAGTCGGCTGTCAAAAAAATATAATTTAGCAATTTTGTTGGGTACCTACTTACGTTTTCAAATTAATAAAAGTAGATCTCATTAATAATGTCTGAACCCGAAAAGAAAAAGTTCACAGATGAAGAACGTTTGGAATTAGCTGCGAAATTGGACAGCGAGTTGGATGATTTCATCAATGGCCTGGAGAAGAAACGATACAGCGAAGGATGGCCAGAAGACCGATGGCAAGAGGTACATGTTTGTAATATTACTTTCCCGAGTTGCCATCAAATGCAAACGTTATAAACTATAGGAAATGGACAAGCATCCTTTTTTCATGAAAAAAACACCACAACCAGGTGATCCTGTTAATCCCCTTTTCGAAGGGTTGCAGAAGCTAAAATACGATCCCGATGAAAACACTGCTGAAGATTTGGCCTTAAGCTACAAAGAAGATGGCAATTTCTATCTTAAACATAAGAAATTTCGTATGGGAATTTACAGTTTCAGCGAAGGGCTGAAAGCCAAATGTGATAAACCCGAAATCAACGCTATATTGTACAACAATAGGAGTGCATCTCATTTCTTTTTGAAAAATTACAGGTAAAATACGATAAAGTTAATATTTTCTTTGTTAAGCACCAATGTCAATCAACCTTTAGATCTTCGCTTTCTGATGCGCAAAGAGCATTGGAACTTAAGCCGGACTATGCTAAGGCCAAGTGGCGGGCAGCTCAATGTGCATTCCATGTCAACAGGCTTACTTTGTGCATTCAGTTATGCAATGAAATCTTGGAGGAAGATGTCGACAATGCGGCGGCTAAGGATCTTGCAAACAAGAGCAAAACTAAGATGGTTAATAACATTGCATTCAATTCCTGATACCATTTTTTATACATTTCATTCCTTAGGTGGAACATGAACGGAATGAACGTAAAGAAGCCTTGCTGGCGAAGAAGAAACTGGCAGACCTTCATCGAATAATTGAGGCTTTGAAAGTGCGTCAAATTAAGTTTGACGATGTGAAACAAAACACCGCAATTGCAACCGAAATTCTCCGACCAAAGTTTCTACCCCTGGAAAGTTTCCCAGTACATCTTGACGAAAACGGAGTAATGATATGGCCAGCTGCGTTTTCCTATCCAGAATTTCTGTTTAGCGATTTTCAACAGAACCTCAACGAGGATGCGATGTATGAAATTGAAATAACCTCAGTGGATTTGGTATTACGAAATGTTTTCTTACAGAATGATGGATGTCATAGCTGCTATGTTTGAAGAGCCATTGCCATGCGATAAGGAACGCCGATACCGACCTGGGAAGTTGAGCGTATACTATGAGAACAGGAAGGCAGCCAGGGTGTGTAAAGTTAATTTAAAGAAGAGTGTATCAGACATTGTACGGGAAAAGGAGTAAGTAACATCCAATTGATTTTTCAGAATATATTTGGTAACTTTTCTTTTGATGTCTATAGCTTTTATGTCAGCGGTGGATCCTTGCTGTTTTATATCGTTCCGACTGGTTCACAGGTCGAAAAAGAATTTCTTGTAGAAGCCAGGAGACCAATGGTGTACACGTAACGAGTGAATTGTAGATACTTAAATTTAAGTAGAAATCTGTAAATAAAAACTTGATTTGATGATATTTCATTTGATTTATTATTAAACATGGAATAAAAAAAAAGGGGGGAATACAATGTTTCGTTTAGAATAACGTATCTATGTGGATTGAAAAGAACAACGAAAACCAGAGGTCGAATCGCCACAACCGTGAACGAGCTACAAGTTCGCGGAGTTGTGTTGATTTTAGATGTGAAACAAAAACAAATTACGTCACATAATACTCGTTTACGGACGACGCGATTCGACCTCAGATTTTGTAAAAAAGTATGTTCGGATGCCAATGTTGCTTATTCTTTAAATTTACTTATTGCGTGACAAAACAATTATTCTTAGCCAATTTATTTCAATCACTTATTTTTAAGTATAACATAACCTGTATATTTTCCACTTATAATAATTTCAGGCATTAAATTTATTAATTATGGTGCATTGTTATGGCAGGTGCAACGAGCTCATACTCAAACCAATCTGCTAGTTATGAGAATGTACTAGAAGTTTCGTTAAGTTACCGATTGCATATAAAAGTGAGCTGTGGCTGGTGGAAGCAGACTGACAGTTTCTTTTTAAACAGTGATAAGTGAAGCTCGAAATATAGACCGGTTGTGTATTTAAATAATTAGAAATAAAATCTACTGAACAATAATTTTATACATTGATTAAATCAACTGCAGTTATTTGAGTATTTTGTTGTTAAGCGAATTACTTGAATAATCGATTCTTTGTCTAGTAGAAATAATATTTATTGAGATTTTTATCAGAGAGTGTTTTATCTTGTCCCCAGCCTGAATGTAACATTGTGCAACTAGCCTCTGTATCTACGTACATTCGTGCATAATGTCGCACTACGTACACAAAGCTAACAAAACCATCAAGTCATTCATAATTATTCCATGTTATTGCTAAAGCTAGATTCTCAGTGACTGATGGGAGATAAATCGCTCGATTTTTGAAATGATCTAATTTTCAGAGCTTACAGCAGGGCCGAAGGTCATAAATTCACTTATACTACCACAAAGCTATAGATGGACATTATGACGTTACATCCGATGAGTCTATAGGCGTATTTTATCAAAAGTTAGTTTCAGCATAATAAAGCAAAGCTGAAGGCTTACTTGTAATCAGTTTCAGTTGACATATTGATTGTATTATTGACCTATGCCTCTAAAACCCTAAACATATTTTAAGACAACGAAGTAGAATTGTTTGATGGATCAGATTACCCCTACAGGAAAAACAAGATTTTTCGGTAATGTCATTTTTGCTTCGCAGACCCACAAATAAAATATTAACTTCATTCCCTTAGTCAAGAAATTCGCGACTAGATTTGTCAAGTGAATGACCAACTTTGGTTCTCAAGTCATCAGTGATGTAACGACCAACTTAGATTTTGCTTGTAACAAAAATCTATTCCACCAAAACATAGTCGAATTAAGATTTCCAACCTTTTGCATCTTTGTCAGACGTTCGCGGGAGGTGGGACAGTGGAACAAACCTTTAGATGTAACTAATGTCGTTTTCGATTTGGCTTTTCAGATTTTGATCTGAGATTTCAGATTTCTGCTGCCAAAACGAACATGAAATCTGAATTATATTGGTATGTGTGTGTATTGAGTTGCCGGCAAAATAAAACATTTTTGCACTTGCACTCGAAATCCATTTCAATTGATCTTCACACATTTATAGTACTGCATTTCGAAATAATTTAATATAAAAACTCTATCCCATATGCGTAAAATAAATAATTCAGTTAAAAAAGCAACCCTTCCAACGATAAACAATTCGTAACCGACGCTGTGTGTCATAATCATTGGTGTTAGTGGAAGTATGTGTAAAATCTGAGGAAAAATTGAGATTTCTCAAAAGTGATCTGAGATCAAAAAAAAGATTAATTTTTGTGGCAAATCGAACATGAAAAGCAATCTCGATCAAAAAAAAAATTGATCTTTTGCCAAATCGAAAACGACATAAGTAGCCCAAAACTCTAACCACTGATCCACTGTCTCCGCAGAACACCACATATGCATACATAGAAAACAAGACACGCTCTTTAATCATCCTACATCACTACTCTTATCAACTACGGGCCAATATGCGCATAACTATTTCTTTTTCAGATGAGAAAGTTTAACAGCAAAACAAGAAAACGGAAATCGTGCCCAACGAGCAGACGTGCCTCTCTTTGTCATTGCTATTACGTGGTCATATTAAGTTCCACGAAATTGTTGCAAAAAATAGGCATGCATCATATTTCTGACTGCAGACGTAAAGCAAGTCCAATCGCTGGATGTTTACTTTTCACACCTTAAACTTACCCACTTATCTACCTACTCTGGTACAGTGTTGACAGTACACTACGAAAAATTTATGTGCCGGCAATTAATCTTTAACAACATTTAAAACGTATCCATGTATGGGTAGGTATGCTCAATCGCAGTCTGTTATGACTTATGAGACTTGAAAGATGCGACACAAGACACATACCATACCTGAAATATGGTACATCTGTACCTTAGACACCATCCTCTGGCCCATTCATTGCATCACAAAACCTTATGTCATCTTTGTCAGATTACAGATCGATGTGAGCGGGTTTCTCGAATATTCAATATTGTTGTATAGTGTATAGTATACACGTTGTTTTTAAATTACTTGCATGATCCTTAAGTACACTTACGCCGGTGTTCACAAATGTATGCGGTGATCTGCCTTTATTTTAACAATCGAGTCGAGACCACGTTTAAACACTTTTAGCTTGAGTCTCAATCGCTAATGGGACACCGTGTTGTGTTGTTAAAGTTCGGCTCTTACAGTCTTACCACGTGCGGTAATGATCTCATACATGAGAGATACACTCTCGCGAAGTTATGTCAAGAGTCGTGTCAATAATGTTGCAGTTGAAAATATTTTTTTCAAGAAATTCCATTAATAAAATCACTTTTCATTACCAGTTACGATACGACGTTTGTACGACAAAGCGCAGCAGCCGATTTCCTACAAAAAATTGTCGTGGTTTAGTGAGTGACAATAATAGTACCTTGTCCCGCTTGCGCGCGGTATGTGATCATTGATCAATAAACAAACATTCAAATGTAAATAGTTGCACATCTTAATTTTGATGTTTGCTTTAAGAGTTACATGGTAATTGCACATAAGTTTGACTCGTAAAAAGTTTAAAAGTTGTAAACCTGCATTGCGTGTCTAGCAAATGTTATCCGACTGTGTAAGCGATTAGTACTAACGGATTTACAAACTAATCGATTTACCTTTTTCATTAACATTAACTGTGAGTACTAGAGCTAGCTTCAATAGACGTTTAATTGTCGACATTAATAATATTTGCAATCAAAATTGCTTAGAACGGGCTATGTAAAGTGTGCGGATATGTGATTCAAATCATGAGGATAAATAACAAATAATATGCAGGACTTTGGACTACTCATCTTTGCTCTTTCAGTCAAATCGAAGCGATTAGTGAAGTGATGTGATGTGATGATGTGATGAATTGCAAATGAACATTATTTTAATCATTCTGTGCTTCTGTCTGGTTGATGTCTATTCTTGTCAAAATTGTGCTAAAATCTGAAGAAAAAAATTAGACTGATTTCTGGTACGTTTTTAATCTATACTGGAGTGTTCCTTTTGTGAGTACTGAGTAGTGACATTCTTTTCAAACAATAGTTTGAAAACTCGCTCTGTAAAGTTGGTAATTGTCTGTATAGTGATTTTTCGCACTGCCTTGAAGTTATCTAAGTGCTGTATGTTTTCGCATCTCTCGTAGCTACAAGATGATAGTTCAATCCGAGACCTTCGCTTCCTGTTGTAGGTGTCAATTGCAACGTGCATGGGCTGACATTGTAGTCTATAAGTGAAATTTGTAAATTCAGTCTAGTCTCAAGTTATGTCATTACCAAAAGTGTTGAATTAAAACTCAGTATGGAACGTCGTATTCAAAATCTTCTTTATTTAAAAATATCACTTGAAAATAAATTATTGCTAAGTGCTAAATTTTGACAGTTCAACGCGCAGATGGAAGACAAACTAGTAGGACCGTTCCTTTACTTTTAAATTTTACGAATTTTTACGCATTGCCGTTCCCTAACTCGAAAAATTTGTAAAAGAGAGCGTCATCGAGAGAGCAAGATATTACACCTCCACTGAGAATTTTACGAATTTTTACTCAACAAATTTCTTGACGTAAGAAGTGGTAAAGCTGTCAGTCACATTTGTTTGTTATCCCATTTGGCATTGCGTGCATTTGTTACAATTTTTTGAGTATTATAAAATGTTATCAACAGGCGGCAAAATAATATTGAATGTACTCCTTAAGATTTTGTTCGATTTCGACAGTGGAAACGAATTTCACCCTTGCTGTAAAAAGACACAACCTGTTCCATCTCCATGCC
This sequence comes from Cheilosia vernalis, assembly GCA_949126925.1. Classification (NCBI taxonomy): domain Eukaryota; kingdom Metazoa; phylum Arthropoda; class Insecta; order Diptera; family Syrphidae; genus Cheilosia; species Cheilosia vernalis. The sequence goes on from OX421362.1 coordinate 16,447,948, forward strand.
ATATTTAATGCAGCGTCGCTTTTTCCTCTTGTATTTTAATCAGTATAAACTCTTTCACATACCTATATGTACTCGAATTCATAAAAAAGAAGTTCGATTATTTCCGAATCACTTTGTATAGCTAATTTTGATAGTTAATTAGAAAATTCTTCGAGCTTATCAAATATTTTAAACGACTTTTAGTACCTACACCTTTTTTTAATTTTTAAATTGTGTATCTGCCATTTTTCATAAATTACTACAAAACCGTTCCCTAACTTTTTCGTAAGTGTCTCTCTCTGTGCGACAATCTTTCCCCACCACTGCCATTTTACAGTCTTCTCCATTCCTACTACAAAAGTAAAGGAACAAACATTGTGACTTTACTTTTGTGTTTTCCTTGTTTTTCAAACTCACGGCTTTTTTGAAATATTTCCCGCTTAAATATGAAATGAAATAATTGATTTGGCTTATTGAAGTATTAATAATTATTTTAGAAAACAACAAAACCAAATCTCATATAAATGTGTCTGCCAATATTGCAAAAGTGCTGCAACGAATTTCATTGAAAAGAGCAATTCTCTCGGATCTGCAGTGAACAACGCCATACGCCAATCAAATCAGACTTATGTCGTTTTCCATTGGGACAAAAAATCAATCAATTTTTTTTGGATCTAAATCACTTTTCATGTTCCTTTGGGCAAAAAAAAATCAATCTTTTTTCGATTCGGATTACTTTTTGCAGATCTCGATATTTTTCAGATACACATAACAACGGGAACATTTTTCAAGTCGATATTCATTTGTAATTCTTGCAAAAGCAAATGCAATTTGAACAGGTGATATTGCTGTCAAATAACGCACCAATCCATTTACAAAAGTAGATCAATTGCATGTTCCGTAATGTGGTATTCGATTGGGCGCTCTCAGAGCACTTTTTTTGCTCTCAGAGCAATTTTTATGTTCGTTTGGTACAGGAAAAAGCAATCTTTTTCAGATTTCAGAGCACTTTTGCGAATCTAGATATTTTCTCAGATTTACCAATACAAGTGCGTTTGGGTTTGACAACTGATGAAGTTTGTTTACATTTTTAGTGAATTTTTTCTCCAGCAAAGAAAGGCATTGCATCGGGTGAATCTATTTTTGTGAATTATTTATGTATAAATATTTAGAAATCAATCGGGACGGATATTTCTAATGTTTTAATACAAAATTTAACTAGTGAATGGAAATCGCTTAGAAAAGTGTCCAAGACTACACATATTGAAATCGCACAAATATTAACACAAAAAAGAGCAAGTGACGTTTTTATGTTCGATTAGGCACACGAAATCCGAAATCTGAGGGCAAATCTGAAGAAGCCCAAACGAATACCACATAAGTCGCGTTAAATCTGAGATCTGAAAAAGATTTCTGGTGGTCCCAATGGAGGTGTGTTTTTTTGAGCCTCGATCTCAGCAAAGCAAAGTAAATAGGACTGAAAATTGCTGAAAGCACACAATTACAACACAATTATAGTAGCTACGCTAGGCTTGACACTTCGAGACTCGCAATAGTTGTTCTAATTGGGTGCTGAAAATCCTACTTTATTTTTATTTGCTGAGATCGAAGCTCAAAAAATCAGGCCTATTATTAAACTATATATTTGACGTCCCCATCCCCACTGCTTCCATTTGAAGTTGTCATGGTGACAGCCATTTGTTTCCCTTCAAACAACTAGGTAGTTATTCTTTGGCTTAATTTTGGAGACTTTTTGTCTAGTGGGGATGGGGACAGGTACAGTGTGTACTACTCTCGCTCAGTGCTTCTATTGATTATTTGAAAGGCATTTGGAAAAAAAAAAAATGTTCTTGGCTGGGGAGAAAAACAAATTAGACAAACTTGTTGGTGTTTTATTCCCACTGTTGAATAGGCCAGCTTATTTATAATAAGACATTTGTGTGTGAAAAGCATCGTTTTGCCAATGTCCACTCATGGATTTGCCATTGAACTTTGCTAATCGTTGCTGCGAAGCTAATTGTGTAGTTGCAGTAACTTGGACTCGAAGGGGTAATCAAAATAATTGTGATCAATATTATTTTGTTCTTTGCTTTTACTGCGCGGTTGCGTTGGTCATAGAAAGTCAAAGTTCTTGTAGATTTAGGTGAGTGCGCATTCCACATTCACCGCGCATACTAACCCATATCTCTAGTTTCATCAATACATTTAATTCTGCAATGTTTAGAATTTTTTTTTGAATTGTAATACCTAGTTTCCATTATCGCAAGCAATCGTATTTTGGCAATGGCGACGTAAGAAAAAAGAGAAAGAATTCAAATGAAATATATGGCCATATCCGTATCCGTATCCGAAGGTAGCCATTATTGAAATCACAGAATGAATCATGTCAAATCAATAAATTTAGTCGGGGAAGGTGGGCTTAGTCTATTTTTAGCTTACTAAAGTGTGACTATTGCTTTAAGAAATGCATAACTTAAATATAAAACTAAGTTGGCCTTGGCAATGCTGGTGCAGGAATTCTACTACATTTTTCTTCATTTTCAAAATCATCTAGTTTTCGTTGAGTAGGGTCTATACCACTATACCCCACCTTACCTTGAATCGGAACGTATCCGGTGGTTTTATTTAAATATTGAGGAGGTTTAACAATGGGTCAAGCATAAGACATCAGAGACTTTCTTGTTTCCAATCATTTATTGATTTGTTAAGACTTTAGATCAAGGGGTGGCCTTGAACCCAGCTGTTGGTTTACAATATGTAGTTCGTGTCCGTGTACATATTAGCCTTTTAAACTTTTTCTTGACTTGAGGCTGCCATGTTTGTGTCTTATTACTAGGCTGTGCTGCCACACATGTGAGTGTTGGTGTCGCACTTCGCTATAGCCGTATTAATGAGTTTCCGTCCCCATTTAGCATACGTTCTAAAAATTAAAACAAAATTGTTTCACGGAAACAAATGCGGGAACTCCGCAGCTGTTGAATTATTGAAGTCGCTGTAAGTAGGGTATGCTCAAGAGAATATTTTGAAGCATGCATTGCCTATTCGTTTCAGGTGTTTCACTACACAGTTCAACATTTTTCGTTGCCAGCTTAACAGAGCCGGTGTCTTTTCCTAGATTCTGTGAATGAAATTTTCCTAAAATAGATCTACTCACAGGCTCTTTTACCACCCCTTTACCCATTATAGTTTCACCATTTTAGTGAGTTAGTGACAGTTCTGAATGCTGTGATACTGTTACAAGCTTTCGATATTGATTGCTTTTAAAGTGCGGTTGAATTTTACGAGCTCACAATGGCGAAGTTTCCATAGGTACGAGTACCTACATCACTCATCTTTTGTTGCCGATACAGTAAACATAAGGTAAATGTTTCAAGTTTATTGAAATTACAAAACTGCTTGCATAATCCAATTTTGATGGTAATTCACAATTTTGTGTATTTTACACACCCTTTACGTGTCGGTCGAGTTTATTTTTATTTGTTTACTAATTGTTGACACACGGTCTAGATGACGATCTAGTGCCGCTTGTCTGTACTTTACGCAGCATCATCACGATCCCAGTCGCTTTAGTGCAGTTAAAACCAGCGAGTACGACGTACTCATTCAAACGAACGTACAAGACTTTCGTTAGTTCGGTAAATCAAAGTGACAGACGAAATACATAATAACCCCTACCTACGACCTAAATGTGTGCGCGGCTGTGGATGTTGCTTTGTTATTAATATTATTTAAAGACTTTTCTGGTAATTTAAAAATTACATATTGAGTGAGTGTATACGGTGTTATGGAATGGTGTAACCTTCATGCCGTAGAAAACCATTTGTAGATAATATGGGAAGCTAAATGTATGTGCAAAGACAAGTGACTGAGCACAGGTACCTTTGCGGCATTATTCAAGTGCTTTTATAAAATTTCAATTAAATTCATACTGTGGTTGTTGCCATTCGCCATCGAATTGACTCTGCATGTTGTTTTGACGCTTAGTGAACGAAACTTGACAGGATCAATTACATTTGTATTCGATTATAAATTAATTGATAAGAGTGACAAAGAGGTGAACATACGTCAGAATCAACTCCAGCAGATTGGTTTTGATTGATGTGATGAATCAGACATCTATCTCTATTATTTCGGGCAATCAATATGAAACTGATTTGAATAGCGAAATTGAACCTAGTGCAAGTTTACACGGTGAATTCGAACTTTTGGCATTTTGACGATGGAGGCTGTAAATTGTCAGACAAATGAGAAACAAAGTGGGGAATAATGCTCTACTTATAGTCAGTTGGGCCTTGGGTGCGCTTCCTGTCCATTTTTTGTACTGACCTATTTCAAACTTTTGTGTGTTTGTGTCAAGTAGTAGGACTGGGATGAAAAAAGCCCTAGATAGGGTGCTACTTTTTAAGTAATAAGCTGGAAAATTCATGGAAATACACTGCAAATCATTGAATGGACCATCTTACTGAATTCATTAGAACGACAATCGCATTATTGTTTAGGTACCTATCTGTAAATTCGGACATAAGGACCCTGTGACTATTCCGAATACAGTGGAATCCGTAATGGAAGTCTAATTTACGACTAGTGTCTTGAGCGGGGCATTTATAAAGCTATAGTCGTACGTTTGGTTTATAAATAAAATGAGCAACATAATTCCACTCATGGTTAAAGCCAAACTAACGTGAAAACAAATCTCCCTTTCCACGTTAAATGAGTTGCCACTGGAAAAGTTGTTGCCAATTCGAAAAACACTCCTCTCAAGAAACTCCCTCTATAAAATAATAATTATAATTTTTGGCGCAACAGGTCCGTAGGGACCCTAGGCCATTGGAACGAATGGAAGGGATCTACAATTTTATGCCGATTCCAAACGGCTAATTGAGAAGCTCTTTCATGACAGTTATACTCTCGGATGTTTGTCAGACGTTCGCGAGAGGTGGCGCGGTGAAAAAAACCCTGAGTTGGAAATTGGGTTTTTGCGGGATTCGAACCTGAACCCCTCGCTTAGTAGTCCAACACACTGTTTAGTTTTTATAGTTTTAAATTCATTTTTATTATATTCATTCATTAAACTTATATACTAGACAAAAACGATTAAATCTAATTTAAAGCTAACATTTATCTTAATTCTAGCTTACTGGCTCTTGGCGAGCGCTCTAAACTTAACAATATCCTTAAAATTATTGCCTTTCGGCCTTAAATCTATCTATATTTAATTTTTATTGTTTTTTATTTTTCAAGAAACGTTATAAAAACTTGAATTCTTTATTATTCTTATTTTACCTGCAAACTACTTAAAACTACCTAAGCTACTTAGCCTAAATTAATTATAATCAGGGTGGTGAGCAATCTTAAGGATTGGTCACCATCCTTATTGCATCCATGGGCGCCTGACAGCCGCCGACAAGGGTTCACCCGTGCCGCCGAGACTCGAGCGACGCAATAGCGTCGGTCGAGTCTCGGTAGCACATACATATCGGCTAGCCCAGTCCCTCCCAAGGACCCCCTAGTCTATCCTAAACCTACAAACTTAATATCTATCTTAAAACTAAGGAAGATGCTACGTCAGTAGCGCACCGGCCCGGGAGAGCGTATCAGCCCTCACCTCTTCTTCGGTGTACTGCTTTAACGTATAGTCCAACACACTAACCACTAAGCCACTGCGCCCACAAAAGGTCAACGCAATAAATCTTATGATCGTGTCTTTATAGAGTTTTGCGAAGAAAATCCTTTTTTGACAGATGGGTTTTCTTTTTGGTTCAAACGTCAAAAAAACTTGTTATTGTTAAAACACTTACAATTCCCATTACTTTCACTTCTCAGCTATTAGAAAATGCGTTTTGTTATTTTTTCAATTCTAAAATGCGTTTGAGTTGTTTTTTGAACTTTATTATATATATAGTTTTCAGTATTTTCTTAATACAATAATTATATTCTACAGCCATATAAAACCTGTTCTGTTTTCCTACAAGTTTTTTAGCTGTCACTTGGCTTCTTCTTCTCATTTGATATTGATGTTTTCTCGAACTACCCTCTTTTCTTGTCATCAGGGTGCTACCCATTTTTGACTTCTAAAAGTTATGAGACTATTAATGGAAGAGTGTCATAATGAGACGTTAGGTAGGGCAAAGGATTATATTCTGGTTCAGCAGTTTATGATCTTCTGGTCTTCAGAGAAGGATAATTTATTGTTACTCTACCGCTTCAGTTATATCGATGCCGGAGTTGGAAGCTTGACACGTTTCTACATTGGGAGTACTTCTGAAAAATGATACGAAAACTTTTTTGTGCTGTATCTGCACAGCACATGACATTTTATCGTCGGTTGACAGGTAAAACTCACTAAGTAGGTACAAATTTCAGCTAACGTCGTTTTCCATTGGGATTTTCAGATTTTGCTCTCAGCTTTTAGATCTTGCGTGCCCAATGACAAATAAAAAGAGATTTTTCTTTCTTTGCATTTGTGGTGGTGCGTGTCTTAAATGACAGCTGTTCTTGAATTTGTGTTTTAAAAAATCCAGTCAATTTATGTTTATCTATATTGCAGCGGTCAAATGTAAATTTGTCTCTACTTTTCACAGAACTGTCCTCTTAAAACGTAATTAATAACACACACTTTAAAGTTTGACAAAAGATAAATCTTTTGGGGTTAGTGTAAGTAGGTGTAAATCTCGCTCAGAAATCGAGATTCGCAAAATGATTTTTATGTGTGGCCAATGGAACATGAAATCTAACAGCCAGCTGATTTTGAGAGCAGAAAAATTGATCTGAAACTGAAAATCCCAATGGAAAATGACATAAAATTAACTTTTACTTTAAGTACTAAATTTGTCATAATAATCGTTCGAGAATAAAATTCACTATGTATGTATACGTCCGTTAATCGAGCGGCAAATAAACGATAACAAAGAAAACGATAGTCACAACAAAGACCGATTATGTAAAACGATAAAGCTGTTAGAAAGATGTTGCCAACTGAAACCGAAAATACATTCATTTTTTGTAGCGCAACCAACTTCACACCTATGTGAAATGTCAAAAATTTAGTTTATAAACAACTTTTTGTTACTATTTTTCAAGTTTATTGTAAAAATGTTCTTCCATTGCGACTTTTTTTTGGATAGTGGAGAGTAAAGAAAGTATTTTAGACTTCGCCTTAGCTTGGCTGATGGGCAAATAATTTTTGGTGGGTTGCTTTCCATAAAGCCAATGAGCACATCCATTTCCACGCAATAATATTTATGACAGCTGAACGAAAACGAAAAAAGCCATACGACTGCTAAATGTCAGTCGTTGAAAAAACGAGTATCGTTGAATCTTAAACGATTCTCGTTTTACGCAATCGCGTTTACACGAAAACGATTTCGTTTCAACGAATTCGTTTCAACGAAAATCGTTTTACATAATAGGGCCCCTGGTACTCGTTTTTCAGTTAGCCTAGCCAACTGTCAAAACGGTCAAAGCGGTTGTTCTATAATGAACACTAATAACAATAAGAATTGCGCTGATGTTTAATGATTAAAACCACTTAGGCATTTAAATTGAAAATCTTCTATACCAACTTGTCCATTTTTAATTCGTTTGCGAAAATAGATTATTCTATCCAGATATTCTATGCAGAGTCTAGACTCAGTGCATAATGGTGTACTTGTGACACATACTCGTAGGAGTAATCATAGCCCAAACATTTTATGACGCATAATACTTATCCATTGTTTTCGGTCATTTCGGAGCTCAGCAACGCTTGAAATAATTTAAATCATTTAATTTTAATTGTGACATGATATGGTATTCACTTCAATTATTCAACTCGAACTACCCGACTTTCCTCTGTTGCCGTTATACGCAGCAACAGCACACACAGTACCAGTCCCAGTCATTTTCCGGCAGTAAAAAGTAGAGCACATGTGATGTTTTTCCCTGCGAATTACATTATTATTTAAATTTGTTGTCTTCTCTGCTGCTCTGCTCACCGGTTCGTTGGATTTTCCGTCTTTTCCCGCTTCCACTTGCTCAAAAGCCGGCAAAGTAAGGGTTGTATGCGTACGTACATAAAAATACCATCAACTAATTGCCCCACCATGTCGCCGCATCCCCTTTAGACACATTCCAAACACAGCATTGGCACGCACATGGTCGGTGTTTTTGAATAGTAGATATTTATGTACGTGCGATACGAATTCGTTAGACAATCGACAGCGGCGGCGGACGGTAAAAACGGACGCATTTCTACCCCATGCCGGCCTTGCGCACATCACACTTCGTGCTGCCAACTATGAATGGATGTGTATCTCACTTCTCACACGCCGTGCAGAGACGAAGGCATTCACTGTCACTGAGCTAGAGCGAGAGAGAAGAACTGTCTGTTTGAAAAAAATCGATTTTCAGCACAACTTTCAAAATGTTTTCATTTACGATTCCTATCGGACGTCAGAGAGTTTTGTGTTTCGCGTTTTCAACATCGTTGCTCTCCGCTTGCAGTGTTTTTTAAACGTTACCTTTTTGTACCGCATAGAGTTCATCAGACTCAATTAGTTTTACTTGTTTAATTTAGAATACTCGAAAACTGTCATCTCTTTAATACAGATTGACTGTCGAAAGCCCAAACGAAAATGAACGTTCAAGGCAATCTAACATCCTCATCCGCCGTCGCCGTGGATGCGATGATGTCACAAGAGATCAAAAGCGCTATACCGAAACGAAGGTTAGAAACGTTTGTCAGTGCAGTTTTCGAAATGCTCAATGTTTTGCTAATCTTTTCAGACAAGACGTTCTCAAATGGTACGGGTGGGGCTATAAGGATTCGCAGTTCTATGCGGATGGTCATATGATATGTTTCGAGGGCGATAGGTGAGACTTGTTTTGGAATAAATTCGTTTCGTGCATTATGCTGATTCTTTTTGTAATTTTCCAGGTATCCACTGAAGGGCTGTGCGCTGCCTTATTTCACAGAGTGGGTGTACCAGAAGTTCAACCTCCAAGTGGACTCGCACATTCCATTTATGGAGATGCCGACCGATTTTCCTGATCCCATTGTTAACGGAGACTTTTTGGAGCTCGTCAAATCATCAGGAATAAGCTTCTCCGAGCAAGGCGAGGATCGTTTGATACGGTGTCATGGTCAGACGCTGCACGACATTTACTGTCTGTGGCGGAATGCATATGAGCGGATCCCCGATTTAGTGGTTTGGCCCAAGTGCCACGATGAGGTTGTGACTATTATAAGCTTGGCTCAGAAGTTTAATGTGGTGGTAATACCATTCGGAGGAGGAACTTCTGTGTCTGGGTCGGTGACATGCCCTCAAAAGGAAACTCGAATGATCTGTATTCTGGACACGTCGCAGATGAACCGCATGTTGTGGCTCAGCAGGGAAAACCTCACTGTGTGCTTCGAGAGCGGAATCGTTGGGCAGGATCTGGAACGAGAGCTCCAAAAACTCGGTCTCACAGTCGGTCACGAGCCGGATAGCTATGAATTTTCGACCCTCGGAGGTTGGGTGGCCACACGAGCGTCGGGAATGAAGAAGAACGTCTACGGAAACATAGAAGACCTTATTGTCAAGGTTAAGATGGTCACGGCGAAGGGTGTTCTGGAACGAGAGTGCTCAGCACCTCGCGTGAGTTGTGGACCCGACTTCAACCACCTAATTATGGGCTCGGAAGGCACACTCGGAGTTGTGACAGAGGTGGTTTTAAAAGTGCGACCCCTACCTCCAGTTAAACGGTACGGTTCCTTAGTATTTCCGAATTTCGAATACGGAGTGATGTTTATGCGAGAGGTGGCCAAACGGCGCTGTCAACCTGCTAGTGTACGCCTTATGGACAATGAACAGTTCATATTCGGACAAAGTCTTAAGCCGGTTAAAGGATGGCTGGGCAACTTGGTGGACTCTTTGAAAAAATCATATCTGACCGGCATCAAAGGACTGGATTTGAAGAACATCTGTGCCGCAACACTACTGTTTGAGGGCGAATTGGCGGACGTACAAAGACAAGAGCATTTAATTTATGAAATTGCGAAAAAGTACAAAGGGTTCCCGGCAGGTGGCCAGAATGGCGAGAGGGGCTATATTCTGACATTTGTCATCGCATATATAAGGGTGAGTTTTGGCTCTTAACAGAATGAAAGGAAATTTTATCAATCTGATAATACTTTGCAGGACTTTGCATTAAAACATGAGATTGTGGCGGAATCGTTTGAAACTTCAGTATCGTGGGATCGATGCAGCTCGCTATGTCGAAATGTGAAACGTCGAGTTGAGGTGGTGAGTTAAGAAAGTCTTTGTCTTATTTTATCTAAGAAAGTCCAACTTAGATTTATTTGCCGCATAAGTAAAAGTGTTGTGCTTTTCGTTTGACGTATTGAATATTTTAAAAGAGCTAATATTTTGTTGTCCCGTTTAAATTTCACAATGGCGAGCTTTTCCATTCAGAATTGCGTATTATGACTAACAAAATGTTTAAGGTGACACGGTGTTAATAGTTACCCACAGACCAGTGCTGTTAGGACTCTTTCTTCATTTATCCCACGAAGCGTAGTCATTTTTCCAATTTTTTTCTATTTCAAATTATTTCCAAATCGAGGTGAAGTTATTTCCTATGTGTGGTCTTTATCAGCTCTCTAAAATTCTGAAAAAAAAACTTTATTTAAATGTTCAACAACTTTTTCAACTGATAGCAACTGCTTCCAGTAATTTCGCCGGTCAGAATTGGTCCAGATTGAGGGAAATTTTGGTGTTTTTTGAATGAGAAAGGGACCAGCATTAAAAAAGGGAAAAAATACAAAATCTCTGTGAAACCCAAAATGTTTACAAATAAAACTAAACCGTTTTTTTTTTCATTACAAAAAAAATATAAAAAATAATTTTGCATATTAAACATGAAAGGAGAAAGCCCATCGAACGTCTACGTAGGTTTTTGTGAATCAGAATGCGTTCACTCGTTTTGATATAATAGGTCTGTTCTTTTACTTTAAAATCTTACGAATTTTTACTTAAAGCTGTTCGTTAACTCGAGAAATTCGTAAAAGTGAGTGTCTTAGAGAGATAGCAAGATATTAGCCCTTCACTGAGAATCTTACTAATTTTTACTCAACAAATTTCTTGGTGTAAGAATTGAAAAGTCTTTGCGTATTGCGTATTAAAATGGTATCAACAGGGGGGGAAATAAAAAATATCCTCGCTGTAGCAAATAGCAGTCTCCACCATGTAATTCGTAATGCAGTGTCGCTTTTTCCTCTTCTCGAATGCATGTAGTTCAATCAGTCAAACTTCCACATTCTGACCCACCAAGAAGAAGTTCGATTAATTTCAGATCATTTTTATCGCTACTTAAATGATGTAACTAATTGTCGTAGGTAGTCAATTAGCAAATTCTTAGAGTTTATTAATTTTTTGAATATTTCAATTATTTATCCGAGTATTTATCTGTCATTTTTCATAGATTACTTCAAAAGCGTTCGCTTACTTTTTCATAAGTGTCTCTCTCTGTGTGAGAATATATCCGCACCATTTCCATTTTGACAGTCTGCCCTATTTTTACTACAAAAGTAAAGGAACAGACCTTATGTCTAATAGAAAAAGATATTTATTGTATAACATGAATATTTTTATGTGATATGCTTAGTTGAAGCTTGTGAATAACAACAGTTACTCTTTTTAAGTTTTTCTTACAAAAACAAGTGGAAATTTCACTTAAGTGGAAAAAAGGGAATTTTTTTTGGAATGTAGTGGAAAACTGCAGCTTTTCCTGAAAAAAATAGGGAAACAGTCTTAAAAGTCCATGAGCACTGCCGGTCAGTGTAGGTACCTATATAGGTTAGGTTCAGTTATAAGGTCTTGTATTAGTGTAAAAAAAAAATTAAAAAAATGCTTTAAACATAATATCAAAGTTTGAGATTATTATTTTTCTTTTCAGGAATGTGCCCGCAACAAAATCGAACATTTCTTAATATCGTGTCGTGTAACACAAACCTATGATGCCGGCTGCTGTATTTATTTTTATTTTGCCTTTAAATACACTGGCATCAGGAATCCTGTAGAAACGTACGAGTCAATTGAAAACAGCGCACGCGAGGAAATCCTCTCCTCGGGCGGATCCCTATCCCATCATCATGGTGTTGGGAAAATTCGCAGTAAATGGTACAAACAAACGGTCTCACAAGTTGGATGTAATCTCTACGAAGCTGCCAAAAATGAACTAGATCCCAAGAACATTTTCGCTGCAGGAAACTTAAAATCGGATACCGAAGAGTCGCCCGACATCCATGCCATGCTGAAATCTAAACTGTAATGTCTGCAAACAAACAAAATCTAATTTTATGTAAAATATTTCTTTAACATACTTAATTAACTTTTTTTTACAATTAGTTGTGAAGTTCTAGCCAATTCTTAATTATAACAGTTTTTATTTAATTTATGTTGTGGGAATACGCATCACAGTTTGACGGCTTTACTGTTTATTAAATTTATTTGTTTTTAAGTTAGCGCGTCTTACTATGTGTAATTACTTTTAGAGTTCACTTCAAATTACTGGTGGAGTGCATTATATTAGAAGTGAACACTAAAATTGGTTTCTGGTAAGGTGCAGTGTACGATTAAATACAGAAAGAACGAAAATGCCAAAGATTCCAATAAAATGCATTATCTATGATGAAAATCCGGGTGGAAAACGGTGTGCGTTTTTATTTAACAACTACAAGAGGTAATTGCTTTCAAAGCTACGAGTATATGTCGCCAACAAGGAGTAGGTATATAATCTGTCTTTTAAGAAAGCCACAACAAATTTGTGTCTCCATCAGCTTCGATGGTGGTCTCCACAATATACGATGTGCATACCTACAGCCGCTATATAATGGCAATAGATTTTGTAATCAGATGTTGGATCCTCATCCTCCACCTCAATAAAAAATGTATTTGTATATCTACGTTCAACCAACCACAGCCAAACAGCGTTTCATCGCGTCGGTGTTGTCCAGACATCTTCTGCAATTCATTCTGGGCAAAGTCACGAAAAGATTCTGAGTGTTGCGTTCCTGGAGAAACATTGGAACTGCTGTGTAGTTTGTAGAGGCGAAAGATCTGGAAGTGGGTGATGGTAAATACTCGGCAATCAGCATTCGCTGCAAAGGTAAAAGATTTCGTTTATTTTTGGATGTTTTGGTCGTCGGCTCACTAGAGATGAAAGGAGATTGAAATGGTCCCCCATATAGAACGACATGATGCAAATTGGACACCGTCTGTTGATTGTCGTGTCGCTCTTAATCCGATGGCTATAGTTAGGTATGGATATTTGATGGCGGGCGGATAGGTAGATATTTATATATTTTGCATTATATGTAAAAACTAAGCTTCAAAAGAGTTGCTCGGATCTTTGGAACGAATCGATTTCGAAATAAAAATAACTTAGGAGAGGATATGCCATTCAATTTATTACCTTGAACTGAACCTGAGTTTAATCAAGTAAAAATATGTATTTCACGATAGAGATGTTAAAAAAAACTGTTAAAAAAATAGTAATAATAATCGAGGCTTTATATACCAAACAAAGTGCAAAATATACGTTGGATGATTTACGATGAACGCAAAAACTAGATTCGTATAATAAATGTGTCACAATCGAAATGTCAACTGAGAAAGTATTGACTAGATCTATCCTTATATATATAGAGTTTGGCGCAACAGGTCCGTAGGGACCCTAGGCCTAGCTTCTCACGACCATTCGTTTTGTGGGAGTTTTAGTTTTTGGAACGAATGGAAGGGATCTACAATTTTATGCCGATTCCAAACGTCTAATTGAGAAGCTCTTTCAAGACAGTTATACTCTCGGATGTTTGTCAGACGTTCGCGTTCGCCTACAGATCTATCTAATACCAGGTAAAAACAAATTCACGCGATCAGTATATATTTTCCATCCAAACTTTCGTCAGAAACGTCAGTCAACCGTCATAGTAAGTAATGTCGTTTTCGATTTGGCAAACAGATCAATCTTTTCCAGAAAAAAATCCATTTTCTTTTGATCGAGATTGCTTTTTATGTTCGATTTGGCAAAACAAATCAGTAATTTTTTTGATCTCAGATCATCTTTGAGAAATCTCGATTTTTTCTCCGATTTACACATACTTTCACTAATACCTACCAATATTTATGACACACAGCTGCGGGGGTTGCGAATTATGTATGTTTCTAATTGACTTGTGCATATTTGTTTATTAATACGGTTTATAGTCTTTTAAACGCCCCCAATTATTCTTATTAACTCTCCTGTAATTAATAATCCTTGGCTAATTTTCTGACATTTCTGTGAATGCGTCGATTATTTGAATTTACACTTCTTATCAATTGGAATCTTTATTTCGGCCTACAAAGAGGCACGAAATTACAACAAATAAATAGCCTACAATGGATAATTTAAAATCTAGCTCATGGAACAGAATAATTTTGCTGACAGTTTATTCATCACGAAAGTGTAAGAAATAAAGCCGGGGATAGTTATTGTTGGCACACAGTCCCAAGTCGTTTTTGATTTATTATTTCGCAAAAACCTTTCCTTCAAAAATGGGTTGCATACTTTAGGTATAAACGTGAACAACATTTCTGGAAAAACAAAACAGTTTTTTCTATGCCCAGAGCAGTAATTTCTTTACGCAATTGGTATTAATTTAAATTTTTAACAAATTAAACTTTAACTTTAACAAATAGCTGGGTACGTTTTATAATCACTTAATTCCAATTCCGGAGTGTTTCCATCCTTTATTTTGAACGTTAGCTATTAGAAACTTGTCATAAATTTTAAAACAGATCTGTACAGCCATTCTTATTTAATGTTGCTATTACTTGTTTTTGTTTTCTTTTTCTTGACACTGGGGTTTACCAATTAACATTTTTAGTTTCGACTATAATTTTAAGTTAAGCATTATGAGCTTCCGTAAATATAAAGTAGAGACCTAAATTTTTTATTAGTTCGGCGCTTGCCGCTTTCGGGAAAAACAAGTCAAATTTTAATTAATCTAATCCTTTTATTAAAAAAATGTTCTTATACATAAACAAAATTCTATTTGTTTCCTCGCGTTCATTACCACATTATATTGTTTAACTGCTGGCGTTTGGGAAATTATTTATCGAATGTAGGACGTACTTTGTAACACATTTTTTTTTTTTTTTTTTACGATGCATACCTACACGATTTTAGGAATTAATTTATTTCGAAAATATGCTAGCAATAATGTGTGACAAGCGTTTCCAATTTCGAATTAAAAACGATTGTAAAAAAACACATCTTTGCAACAACACTCAGCTTTTATGTTCGATGGAAATGGCTTAGAGAGAACGATATTATTAACAACAAATTTTCGATTCAACATCGTCAACGATTTTGCCATAAGTTTCATTACAAAAATTTAAAACAAAACGTACGACACTCTATTATAAAACTAAATTGAAGTGGGAGATGTTGTCATCTTCGTTCACACAAAAATTCACTCAATCTACTCCACCGTCATTTCCACTCCATCCACCTATCAATGCAAAAACTCAATCTATACGTTCATCCATTCCAGTTGAGCGCGAGTTCGCCGCGTCGTCGATTGAAAAAGGTACGCACTCAAAAAGCCGCATCTATTCTCTATTGCAAACAAAAGAGCCGCAACAAGCATTCGTAGATCGTAGCGCGATCGTGCCGCTGCTGCTGCATTGCAATAGATAGATTGATTTACTAGACGACAGGCGGCAGACGTTACTCTGGAAACGCCAAGTGTGGTGAATACTGTTCAACTGGAAGATGAATACGACTGTTTTTGCCTCCATCTACCACCTACTGATGTGTTATTGTTAAGTCTTGTAAATCGGATGAAATAGGTTTCACCAAAACACTAAATCTTTGAAAATATTTGCCTTGTGCGTTTTCTTGACGGTGTCCAAGAGTCAGTCAAGAAATATTGCGCACAGATGCTGGTGTTTCGGTCGCGAAGATGTGAGTCTTGTGTTTTTTTTTTTGTCGTTGGAGTTAAGAACGAAGTAGGTATAGCAAGCAAATTTTAGTTTTTTAGTGATCGTAAAGATTCTCGAAGCAGGTGGGGGTTAAAGTGTTTGTGGCGTCTGACGGTGGTGTTTATCCAAACCTAGAATATCTGTGGGCTTGTTCAAGTGATCTAAAATCGAAAAGATCTGCTCAAATTTAACAGATACATCAACAGGTGTTTTTTTCTGTTGCATTTTCTTTTTTATTGTCTTGGTGTTTGGTGTCGCGAATTGCCGATGCGGGCAGTTTGATTTGAGGAACTTCACGAGTGGAATTCATAGCGCGCTCTAGTGATCGCCGATCAGTGATTTGCGGTGTCCTTTGAAGTGCACAATAATTTGTACGGCTTAATTTGGAGAGAAAGTGTAACTGAAGTGTTAATCGAGTTATTTGTCCAATTTTTTTCCGCAAAGTACCTAGTTGCAATTCTGTCAAATTGGAAAGGTTGGTTTGCAAAAGTGAACGCAAATTGTGCCCACATGTGTGTAGTGTGTGTTTGTGTTCAAAAACTACTGCAATCTTATCCCCATCGAGCAGTGAAAAGAAACCAAAACTCGATTGTGACCAAGATTGGAACGCCTCCAATCAACGGATCAAATTAAATTCTGGAATTCCTCTTCGTTTTTGAAATTCGCAGCATTCGCGCAGGTCAACACGGAACTCCTTCCAAATGAACTCATAGCGATTTCAACATCAATACACTTTGGCCAATGTGTCTGGCTCTGGACTACAGCCAAAGCCGGCTTCGGTTAATTGGATTCTAAAGGTGTGTGTTTTTTTTTTTTTGGTTATGCAGTGAAACTGGTCCAGACGTTACGTAGCGTTCTTTTGTTGGTTAAGCAGTAGTTGTCACAATGAACGACCTTATGTGTAGATTTACTCACAGACTGCCAAGTCGCGTTGCGTTCGGTATCCATTCATAGATATTAACTAGAATGACACTCAACTGTTAACCGGTATCGGTGTGTGTTTTCGGTGCTAATTAAGTGCAAATATGTTCCTTGGAATTTGTACTGTCACTGTGAGCGTGTGTAAAGGCCGTGCCTGAAGAAAAA
This sequence comes from Cheilosia vernalis, assembly GCA_949126925.1. NCBI lineage: Eukaryota > Metazoa > Arthropoda > Insecta > Diptera > Syrphidae > Cheilosia > Cheilosia vernalis. Next base: position 16,464,999 of record OX421362.1, read on the forward strand.
CAACATCAAAACATATTACTATATACAAGAAGATACGCGAAAGAGAAGAGCGGACTAACAGAAAGAAAACAAACTGGGTATCTACAAGCTACAACTACAACCTGTTTTCAATCTGTTTTTCATCACTGTGCGCCTTTGAGTATAGTAGGTATATCTATTATACGGAAGAGAAACAAAAAATGTGAGTATTGTATTTTGTATACCTACGAGAATAACTAATGTTGAACGCATCTGCCCAAGGCGAATAATTGTTAGTTTGCCCATTGTTGAAACGCACGTACCAGAAGATTTGTGCATATGGCTTGGAAATGTTTGAAATCTGAAGTAGGGATAGCAATATAGCAAAAGGACAACACGAATATGAATACATAGATTTGATGGTGGAAAGGGTGCGGAAAGCAACCAGACTCCAGACCTCTCCTATTACTTGTCCTTGAAATGTGCGTGCTTTTCGCTTCGCATGCTAATTAAGAAACGGCAACAAGTAGGAGGCTTAACTGTTCTCTGCGGTGTTTTTATATAAAGACCTTAATAGGTACACATTCTTTTGTGAGGTGAATGGAGACACATCTCGGTTGAGGTGATTTTATTTTATTTTGCTGTGTTGAGTTTTGAAAATAACGCCTCTTTTCACTAGGAAGTTATCGCGGTTAGGTTGTTACTGGTCATGGAATGAGATTGTAAAGCTAAACTTGTTGCGTAAGCATAAGAAGATTAGGCGCAAATTGTCGGAACTGAATATTTACAAGAGCGAAAACCTGATTAAAGCATCATGGTCGGCGCCGCCAAATGGGGCCATGAACCCAGAAACTAGAGACAACAAATAAGCCAGGGAAATACAGTGAGAGATGGTGGCGGACCAACCCCTTCTCCGGTCAAATACAGCTCTTACGTTCCTGCACTCGGCGTCCTGAGGGCCCTGGTATATCCTGAACTGTAAGCTACCTACCTACTTTTATTTTTTGAGATTACCTCGCATCACTGGCTGAAACATAACATCGAACTGAATTTAAAGGCAAATCAGTGGAGCCACAACTTGCGCAAACATTTGCAAGGTTGGCAATATTGTTTGTGCAACACTTTTCACTTTTAAAACTAATTTACTCAGATGGCATCATGTGACAGATTGTGACACACCCAACTATTTGCGAAAATAGGTAGGTAAACAACATCATTTTAAATGCTTGAAAGTAATACCTAAATTTTAAGTGTAGAGGCAGGTCTGGATGGGCTACCTACAGCAGGCCACAGCTGTTATAAGCCACTGATCGATACGCGACGGTGTGCAACTTCGACAAACGGGAAAGATTTGGCAATGCGAATTAATTAGCAAAACACCCGAGGCCTTTGTTGAGACTTCTGAATTGTTGTTTATTTTTCAATTATGTGCCAGTTTTATTGAAAATATTTGAATGACCTCAGCTCGCTAAAATGCTAAACTGTTTTATTTATACTAGTACGTTCATTCCACGGCTTGCGCACTGCAAAAGCTCGCCATTAGGTAACAACACACCAGCGACTGTGTGTGAATACACCCGCCTTGCCAACGGTTGATGAACCTTACAAAATTCGCTTACCTACTTTGCGTAACAATAGCCCAGCTAAGCGCACTGTTAGTAGGTCTGAGTCTGACTATACAATCCCATCCGTAATCCGATCATGCGGCACGTCAACAATCGGATAGTTAACCTCAAATTACACTACACGATTGCAAGGCATTATTCAAGGCATCCAGTCGAACTGCTAGTGTGCTATGCCGTAACCGCCTAGGGTCAGTCATATTAGAAACTCATTTGCGTCTCAATGAAGCCTTATTGTCTCATTCCATTACCGATCGTTTGGAAGATCTCTAATGAAATATAAAATACCCACCAAGTTATGACTGAAATATTTCTGTTCAACGTGATAATTCCGAGCGCTTCTTCACGTCCAGTGATATCATCTCTGATAATTCAATCTCAGCTTCTGAATGCCTTACACGATTTATGTCGTAATTTCTGCTTCATTTGACTATATTTAGCAAATTGTGCAATCTTGTGCAGTGTAATCTGGTAAATCTTTTTAATGGAAGCTAGTACAATGGAACACCGAGCTACTCCGTGAAGGTGCAGATCGCGAACTGCCAAGTGCGGATGCAATTAGATAGAGCGTGTATTTTCAAAATCACCGATCGATTAGTATGCGCTTTGATTGACTGGTTGTAATGACGTGCTACCGTCGGTCGTCGTCGTCGTCGGTTACATCATAGGCATACCACATGCGGCCTTTGACGAAGCATACACAAACACACAGAGATCGCCTTAAGGTGATATTGTCTACCTCGCTGAGGTGGAAATATTTTCCCAGCTCATTTGAATATCATCAATAAAATCGAGGTAGCTTTTGCTAACGCATTTATGTTGGCGGTGAAGCAGACATTCATTGAAGAAGAAGCATTCGAGACATTTACGATTTCAGCCATAACCGCGTGGATACGGAAAGATGTGACAGTTCCGGTCGATGGAAAGTTGTGTCAATGCAATGTCAATGCAATGAATAGACTCGACATTGATGGGTCGCTGTGTCAGTGCGAGACTATGCTTCAGTAGGAGCAGCACTTGTTTTTTATGTTAAACAGTAAACACCCTGATAAGGTCAGTATCACCACCGTTTCCCAATATTCGCACGAGTTTGTGAAGTCCTGCGGAGCTGAAATTTTGTATAAAGAGTCATAATATATATTTGTAAGAACTGTGACTGCAAGAGTCTGAGAAAATTTCACGAATACTTGTTTATTTGCGCAAGGTATAGACGACTTCACTTCAGTTTAATGTATAGCCACCCACCTGAACTGGTCATTCAACATCATACGCCATCCCAGTATCAGGAAAGATTGGAAAAATGTGCAAATGTCTTATAAGTCGAGGTTTTGACAGCGACTAGAGCACCCTGTGACTCAACAGTAATCACCCTCTCTATCGACAATCAGACAGCTAAGTCGCCTGAGATCAATGAAACTTTGTAAGTAAAAACTGTCTCTGTCTGTCTCTCAATTCGTTGTATTCCATAATTGGAGGCCTCGTGTTCATCACTCGGTTAGCAGATGTTGCGAAACGAAGTGTAGGTTTACTCCCTGACAGGGAAAGCATTTTAAAAGGAAACAAATTTACAATTGAGAAATATTGCTGTCAGAATTTAACCGGTCAAAATTTCACTTAAATGAATCTGATGACATGTTGGTGGTGTACGTCTAAATAAAGTTTTCTTCAGCCAACGGGTTCATTCGCGTACGTGGTTTACACGAACCCAATCGATATAAATCGATCGAAATCGCACAAATTCTGTACACGTTCTCATCATAAATGACAGAAAAGGGAAAATTAGCAAAAGAACGAGTAACGAACGAGCAGTTCCTCTTTTGGCTCGAAAAGCACATAGAATATCTCAAATTCACAAAGTTGATGAGAAACAAATTCAAAATCCGTCTTGAAAACGAATTGCGCACAAAAATAAAATCTGTGGATTGGACGGTGGTCGAATGTTCTTCCAGAACGTTTCTTTTGTTGCAAAAAGTTAAGTTATATAGTTATTATTGATATAGATTAAATTATGTCAAAGATGTAAGTGGCTCAATGTAGCTTAAAGGTTTTTTTTTTTTTTTTTTTTTTTTATAATAAACACGCGCTAAAGAGGTTATGACTACTCTTATGGCGCGGGCGTTTATCCATGAACCTTCTTTTGAGTACCCATATTTAGAGTTCTCTGAAAGAGTTTCGCTATTTTTTTTTTAGTTTGGCAGATTTTTAGTGCTGGGCTCAAGAAAGTACGCTAGACCTTATGTTTTGCAGATAAATTCTCTCGGAGAATGAAGAGGCTGCCGAAAGAATATTGTTTCAATTGGCGGGTATTGTCGAAGTTATCGATATCTCGGTGACAGTGTTATCTTCCTTCAGTCATCGATAATAGCGAAACGAATTTTCATTGCCTCCGTTTGAAAACTTGCTAACACGGCACTGTCAAACCGCGGAGTACTTCAGAATGCATGCAAACAGTTTGATAGGAAAAGTTTTACCTTTCATTTCATGTTGGCTCGCGAATTTCATGAAATTATTTAAACAACGATGCCACACAAGCTATTTTTGGCGCGTCAGCTGATCTTTAAACTTTTTTAACATCAAAATGTTCGTTGGTGTTCTTGCTGACTTTCTCGAAGCAGTGATATTTTCTCATCGATATCCTGCACGAAAAATGTTTGCGGGGTGCCGTCAGTGGACATGTGTCGCCTTGAATAAATCGTGTTTTGTACTAATCCACCTTGAATTCTATATTCAAAAAATCAGTTAACCATACTATAAGTTTTCTATACGGGTAGCAGTGGACCAATGTCTGTTTCCTCTATGACATAACTGTATAGTATGCCCATACTCACCTTATTAAATTCATAAGTAACTAGTGCATGGAAAATTATATTGGGATACGAGTTCAGCGTTTATTGATTATATTTCTTGTATCCAATTGGATTTTCCTTAGATCATTAACGCGCGAGTAAGTTGCGTCAAGCTTCGCGTCTATTGTTAGTTTGTTTTCCGTTTGGCATCTGATTAATGAATGTCTATTGAAGTATGTCTGAACTGCCAAAGAAACGCACTAAACCTATGTCAAATATGTCCGTTTGTCGGTTTATAAATAGATGAAGTCAAAATTGGAATAGTTTTTTTTATGCATTTTTGTTTGTTGTTCACAAGCGACCATCGTACACACAGTGCGGTTACATTGAACTATCTAGACGTGACGTACGTTTGTTATTGCTCGAGAGACATTCGATCATTTGGGCGCACTTGTGAAAGCTTATGCGGTGTTGCAAGTAGGTATAGTGGTGTTAAAGCAAATGCTATAAGTTCAGGGGTTTTCATTGCCCCAATCATTTGCAATGAACAAGTTTATTTATTTCTTGATTGATCTGGCTGACTGCACTCTTGAGAGTGTCGAGTCGAAATAGTACTCCAATTCAGTTGTAATATGGTGTTATGCATTGCATAAACATGCGTGTGCACTATAGTGCATTCTCATTGGATATGTTGGTATAAATCAATTCTGTTTCTGTCATCGTTGTCTAGACAACTCTCTAGAAAGAGTGAAAGCGTGTTGAAAGAGCCTTGTTAAATGTCGGAGGAAAGCTTTTCATTCTTTGCGTGGTACGAGCCAACAATAAGTGTTCATTTGGAATGGCAATATTTTCAACAGGTTCATCGATACTGGGCGTTCAGCTTTTAGGTATATACCAACCTTAGAATAATGTAACTTAAGTTTTATACTTGATTCTGACAGAATTCTCGGCCTAAAAAAAAATCGTCATTATTGTTAAAATTCCTTGACAAGACGACTTGCTGATGTGTCAATCCCAATTCTTACTATACTCAAAATAGGAATAAATCTTAAATTTCATGTGATCACATCTAAACCCCCCTCGATCACAGAACAAAAGTGATCGCGCGGTAAATTTGAAATCCCAAAACACTTTTCCTTTCGCAACATCATACGACAGATGCCCTCGTTTTTCCAATGTTGTACTGTAGATTATTATATTATGTAGAAATGTACAGAAGATGTAACAAATAAATCGGGCACAAAGTAATCGCCCATAGAAATCGTTCCAATTATCTGTACGTGGCGCCGCCTCAAAGACGTAAGAAACTGATTTGTATTCTTTGACTGAACTTTGTTTTCAATCACAAATTCTCGTCGCGTTCGTTTTCCTCAACACTCGCTTCTTATTCAATTTTCGTTTATGTCACAGTGTCGCTAAGTGGATACGATTTTGCAAGCTTATGTGACGTCTAATTACTTCCGATTTAATTTCTTTGGATATGTAGGTACTTCGTCACGAGTTGCAGCTTTTAACTGTGCACATAGCAATTCTATTGTGCACTCCATTTACCAAACGTATTATTCACACGCACGCGTGTAACTCAAAACACTGGCATACCTCTGAGTGCTAATGTATAGTAAACATCTTAGTGTTAATTGGAGTTCAAGGCGTTTGCATCACCTGTAATTTGTTAGTTTGCTATATGTACCTACCTTGTTGTTAGAGTTTTGTAAGCGTATTGTTAACCCATTTCTACTGAAGCGAGGTTAGGTTCATATCGTAAATCATTCAATAAAAAAACACAGCGCTGCAGTTATTAAATTCGTCACCATGTAAGCCATATTCATTAGAGGCTGTTACGTTTAACTTTTTGAGACTATTCGAATGTTTATCAATCATTCGCGTGGTGTTATGATAATAATTGCAAACACGAGCAATCGAGCATGCCCTGAAAGCGGACTTTTGACAGATTATTATACCCACATTATAAAGAAATTCAACAGGGCGAAGAGAGTGTTGAATCATTATTGTAAATAAGCACAACCGTTGCATATTTTATGTTCACTCTCTATTGAGATCAACGCTCATGCTATGTATTTTATTATACCACTGATACCTAGTTACATAAGATTATACCATTTGTGAAATCAGTCTCTAATATACTCTCGAACTCGAAACATCGTTTGCTTTTAATTCTCGGCACTCTTCAGGTTATGGGCCCAGGGTTTCGCTCAGTTAAGTAAACGGTTGAAAATTTTTTTTTATTGTAAAAGTTCGATAGAGGTTAATTGGTTAATATGAGTTCGTCTCTTTACCAAATTGAGAAATTGGGTGATCAAAATTATGATGGTTGGGCCATTCAAATGAAAAGTGTGCTCATAATATCAAATCTATGGTCGTATGTCGATGGTAGTTTTGTTAAAGGGGAGAATATGACACAAACACAAAAATTGGAATGGGACTGTAAGGATGGGAAAGCACTTGCGTCGATAATTCTTAATATAAAACCATCGGAAGTGAACCACGTGAAACATTGTCAGACATCAAAGAAAGCATGGGATAATTTGAAACAAATCCATCAACCACGTGGTCCAGCCAGAAAAATCGCTCTATTTAAGCAGTTGTTGCGCATTAAGCTAGGAGAAAATGAAAGCATGTCGGATTATGTGAATCGTTTTTCAAGTATTGTAGAAAAGCTTAGTGAGATAGATTTTTCCATAAACGATGAACTGCTGGTTATTATTTTGCTCTCTAGCCTTCCAAAATCTTTGGATAATTTTGTTGTGGCAATGGAGTCGCGCGATGAATTGCCGAAGATGAATTCTCTTAAAGTCAAACTGCTGGAAGAGGGTGATCGGCGATTAGAAAAGGATGAAGCCGTGGGAAAGGAGGAAGTAGTCTTTGAACAGCAGGCATATTCAGCACGATCAGGTCAAGGTATCAAAATCGCCAATAAAAAGAGATCGCCAGGAAAGTGTTTCAATTGTGGTAAGAGGGGGCATTTCGCTGCAAATTGTCCGGAACCGAAGAAGCGTTATGGAACCAAACCGGTTGCTTCTTTTTCTATGCTTTCAGCATCCCATTGCAATGTACTTAGTTCGCAGTGTTGGTGCATAGATAGCGGGGCTACTTCACATATATGCTGCGACGAGTCATTATTTACAACTATGCGAGAGTGCAAAGAACAAATTAAGCTAGCAGGTGATAATTATATCATTGCCACTGGTATCGGTACTGTTGTTCTTAATACGGAATTCTGTGAGCTCAGGTTGCAAAATGTGCTGTTTGTTCAGAATTTGAAGGCTAATTTTTTATCCGTGAGCAAAGCCATAGAAAATGGTTGTCGTGTTGAATTTTGTATGAAGGACGCCAAAATCAAACGGTATGGTAAAACGCTATTAGAGGCTAGGATGGAGGATGATTTGTTCGTCTTCAGGTATCACCAAATTGAGAAATTGTATGCAAGCAATCCAAATTTAAGCAATTTCCAAAAATGGCATGACAGATACGGACACCTGAACACAAAAAGTTTAAGCAAAATATATTCAACTGGGATGGTTGAAGGTTTCCCATTAGGAGCTATTCCAGAAAATTTTCAGTGTAAAATATGTATGAAGGGGAAAATTTGTGTTAAGCCTTTTCCAAAGGAGTCGTCAACGAGGTCAAAGGATGTATTAGAACTCGTACATAGCGATGTGTGTGGTCCAATGAGGAAAGTATCTCTTGGGGGAGCAAGGTACTTTGTGACCTTCATTGACGACAAGTCTCGAAAAATATTCGTTTATTTCATGAGGACTAAAGATCAAGTATTCGAAGTCTTCCAAAAATTTAAGGCGATGGTGGAGCGCATGACAGGAAAATCTATTAAAACTATTCGTAGTGACAACGGATCGGAGTACTGCAGCAACGCTTTTAATACTTTTCTCGAGAAATGTGGGATAGCACGTCAATTTTCTGTGGCATACACTCCACAACAAAATGGAGTCGCAGAAAGGGCCAATAGGACAATTGTTGAGATGGCAAGGTGCATGCTTATGCAATCTGAGCTGGATGAATCTATGTGGGCTGAAGCAGTCAATTCGGCAGTGTATGTTAGGAATAGATGTCCTACGAAAATTCTGCTTAACACTACACCCGAAGAAGTTTGGAGTGGTCGAAAGCCAACTGTAGAACATTTTAGAGTTTTTGGGTGCACAGCCATAGCTCTTAACAAATCTAAATCGCTTTCTAAATTCCAGTCAAAAGGGGAAGAATACGTCATGGTCGGGTATTCAACTACTTCCAAGGCTTATCGTCTCTTTGACAGATCAAAAAGAAGGGTTATTGAGAGGAGAGATGTTTCATTCATTGAAGATGCTTGTTCTGCAGATGATCCTGTATACGGAGGAAATATTCTATTGGAAGAGCCAGAGCAAAGTGAAACCGAACAGCAGGTGAACCAGCAGGAGGAGGAGCAAAAGGAACATGAGAACCAGGAGGAGCAAGATAGGGCGTGTGGCCAGATGCATGATAGAGAGCAGCAAGATAAGGCTACAGAGCAAGACGTCAATGCTCTTAAAATACAAAGGTTCCCTAAAAGAAAACGATCAAGCACAAGCAGCGAGGAGGATAGCGTGCAAACTCCAACGTTTGGTAGGGGTAGACCGAAGATCATCAGAACCGGGAGGCCAGGGAGGCCCAAGAAGCAGTACAATGTTTTAAACAACATAAGCACAAGGAAAGGTGTTGTAGTTCCACAAACAATGACAGAAGCGTTGTCACAACCGGAATGTTCATTGTGGAAAAAGGCAGTTGACGACGAGTACCAGTGCTTAATATTCAACAATACATGGGATCTAGTCGACCTTCCAGAGGGAGTAAAACCCATAGGTTGTAGGTGGGTATTTAGTGTTAAAAATGACGAAAATGGTGAAGTGCAGAGGTTTAAGGCGCGGCTGGTGGCAAAAGGCTACGCTCAGAAGTTTGGGATAAATTACAACGAAACTTTTTCCCCAGTTGTGCGGTATTCCACGATACGCATGCTTTTAGCCTTAGCTGTGGAAAAAAAGTTAATCCTTCACCAAATGGACGTGTCGTCTGCATATTTAAATGGGGAACTTCAGGAAGATGTTTATATGCAGCAACCCGAATGTTTTGTCGATCCAAAGAACCCAGGCAAGGTTTTGAAGTTGAGGAAAGCGTTGTATGGATTAAAACAATCAGGAAGAGCATGGAACGAGAAATTGGATGCGGCCCTCAAGGAACTTGGATTTCGTCAGTGCAGCAGTGAACCCTGTGTGTATGTGGCAAATAATGGAGGTGATTTGAAGATAATTGCTGTTTATGTCGATGATTTTATTTTGGCTGGCGTAAGCGAAAAGTCAATCAATGAAATGAAGATCCAGATTAAGAAGGAATTTAAAGTCGTCGATAATGGCCCATTGCATCATTTCCTGGGATTTGAAATAAGTCGCGAGGGGAGTACGGGCCCAATTTCGATTTGTCAAAATCAACTCATAATGAACCTCTTGCGAGATACAGGCATGGTTGAGTGCAAACAAAACCAAACACCGTTGGGAGCTGGTCAGCAGTTTATCTGCAAAGATGACAACTGTAAGCGGACAAATAGAGAGCAATATCAATCAATAATTGGTTCGTTGATGTATTTGGCAATTTCAACTAGGCCAGATATTATTCACTCAGTCAGTAAATTGGCTCGCTTTAATGTGGATCCTCATGAAGAACACTTCACTGCAGTCAAACACCTGTTGAGGTACTTAAGCTCCACTATTAAATTTAAATTGCGTTATTTTCCAACAGGTAAACAACTAGAAGGCTTTGTTGACGCTGACTGGGGAGGCGACATTGCAGATAGGAGGTCGTATACTGGGTACGCTTTCATGCTAGGTGGTGCTGCCATATCATGGGAGTCAAAGAAGCAGACAACTGTGGCTTTGAGCAGCACTGAGGCCGAATATATGGCTCTTTCGGCTTCAGCTAAAGAAGCCGTATACTTGAAAAGGCTGGTATGTGAACTCGGTGGAGGCGAATTTGCTTCATCACATATCACTATACATGGAGATAATCTAAGCGCTCAGCAGCTCGTTAAGAATCCAGTTCACCATCCACGAAGTAAACACATCGACATCAAATATCACCATATCAGAGAAGTCTACAGTAGTGGTGATATAAACATCAGTTACGTGCCAACGCATGAAATGTTAGCAGATGTTCTTACTAAGAATCTACAAAAAGTAAAGCATCATAAATTTTGTAAACTTTTAGGGCTTGTTTAATTGATGAATTAAGTCCTATTTTGATTGATTACAAACATGTTTTTTTTTGAATTTAAAATGAATTTTGTTTAATTTTATTGTATCAATGATAAACTCACATAATTATAGTTTTTTCGCGTTGAGGGAAAGTGTTGAATCATTATTGTAAATAAGCACAACCGTTGCATATTTTATGTTCACTCTCTATTGAGATCAACGCTCATGCTATGTATTTTATTATACCACTGATACCTAGTTACATAAGATTATACCATTTGTGAAATCAGTCTCTAATATACTCTCGAACTCGAAACATCGTTTGCTTTTAATTCTCGGCACTCTTCAGAGAGAGCCGCAGTAATTATTGACGTATTATTCGCTGTTTGTGAAATGTCATTTTTATACAAACATGCGACCAAATTTGTGGGGAAAAATGTGCACATAAATGGGCATACTAGAGATGACAGCTTTCATTTAGCCTAAAGATATACTTCCCATAAAAAAAGCTGAAATGTTGCGATATATTACTTAGCTTCCATTTCATCAATGAACATTATTTTATTGTAGTAGGTTTTTTTTTAATGTGAGCAATGAGAATGTCATTACGAAAATGGAAAAATTAAACCCATATAGATATCGACGTGAATCCATCAGAAGTGAAGGCTGCAGATAAATGATTCATAAAGTACGTAGGAATAAGTAAATGTACATAAATGGTATTTTAATTGTTAGTTGTATATTTTTTTAATTGTTTCTTAAGAAATATGTGTAACCAAGAAACAGTGAACAATTTATAAAAAGTAATAATATATTTTCATTAAAGAAATACACTTCAACATCAGAAAGAAAACTCAGGCTTATTCGACAAATCTTTTATCCATTTATTCTGTTATGAATTTCCATACTAAAGTTCTAACTGGCAAAAAATCTATTAAGATAGAATTTTGTGACTTTATTGAAAAGATTTTTATTAAAAAATTATGTTTCGGATTGAAATGAGTCTCTATAGGTATAATTCTTCGTTAACGAAATTCTTACAAATTGTGACAAATGTAATAAATGTGTATAAAGAATTTTAATTATTGAAAATAATTTCTAAATTTATATTTTTGTTGAGCCGAAAACACTCATCACTTTAGCTGGAACTAAGATTTAACAGTAACCCATTTGATCTTTCTGATGTGCGTAACAATTCAAAACTTAATCTTTTCAGCCGGCATTTTAATGGTTTGTGGAAATTTGACTCATGGTCTCATGGAAAGGTTCGTGATAGACTTCAATTTTCGAAGTTCCATAACAGATTTCCATAAAAGTCCGAAATCCAGAATACGATTTATAAAATAGCTTTTATGATCGACACCTTTTATGATTCATAACAGATTAAAAGATTTCGCAGAATTGGCCCAACTGACTCCATAAGGGCGACGGGACATTTTAGAAAATTTATGTAGAAAAAATTGGTATTGGAATGATTTTTTGAGGGTATTTATTGAGTTCGACTCACAAAACAAGAACTATAAAAATAAATAAATAGATATTAAACGTCATACTCATCTGTATAGATGTAGGTAACGAAAGATCTTAATCTGTTGTAATTAGTGTTGCCACTTCATAACTTGAAAAATGCAGAAGATTACAAATTGTGTAGAATATTAAAAACATTATGATCAATCCGAAACACAATAATAATATATTTATGATACCGAATGCGTTCTTCTAGATCTTGGGGAATCCATCACCTAAGAGGTGTTTTTTTTTTTTTTTTTTTTTTTAAACGTTTACCGTATTCCTCCTCTTTGAATGAGCGCAACAGCACGAAAAATTAAAAGTCCATTATGCAATGCCATCGCTTGTTTGCGGAAGCATATTTCACATTTTACACGGATTCTCAGGTGAGCTTGCTGACGTACGAAATACGAACTGCTGGGCTTAAGAGGCATAACAAAATGTATGGTGACAAAAAAGATGCCAAAAACATCTATTTTGAGTTTTCTTAATAAAATCTGGAAGTACAGAAAATATGAAGAGGGAATAGCTGTTCAGGAGATTTGGGGTAGATTGGAGAAATACTCAGAAAATTTGCGAAATTTACCAACTAGGATAGAAGAAATGCGAACACTGGACCATTTTAAACACATTTTTGTGTTTTGAATGCCTCTCTGTTGCTCATGTTGTAAAAAAAGCAAAGTTTTCGGGGCACAAAAAATCTAAACCTTACAAAGTTGAAAAGAAAAAAGGGAAGAGTTTTATTCATGTCAAATTGATTGGCAGTCGTATATGTATATCTCATTGGAATCGGATCCACTGTTGCCAACAAAAAAATTTGGATGGTTTATATAACTTTTGGTAAAATTTAAAACAAGATTATTAATGTCTAATTCAACTGGTATAGTATTTGGAGTGCGGGCTCCCAAAACCGAACCTACTCTTCCGACCAGCATAAAGAGATAATTCTTTCATCAACGTTTTGTACAACTACCTCAAAAAGCGGGAGGTTCCCGGTCAGTTGTACAAACGGACTTAATGGCAGACCCCCACTTACAACTTTGTGGAGCTGGAATTTCTTACAGAAAACTAGCGAGAAGGTTAAAAACTACGAACGCACCCTCGAGGGTCACCAAAAATATTAACTACCTATATATTTCATGATCCACTATTTCACCCCACTAGCTTCTAAAATAAAATCGCAAACAATCGAACAAGAGCGCACCCGCACGGGAATTATGTTTACATTCATAATCGCCCGCCGAAATGCACAGATTACTATATAAACAAACAAAATAATTCACTGAATTTGATCTCCGTCCAACATCGACATTCTTACGCGCTTAGAACATCAATATTTTCATTCCAAGTTTCCAAACTGGTATATCAAGTTTGCAGCCTCTATCTGTTTGTTACACTATTGTTGGCATTAATATTCCCAACATTACCGACCTTCAAATCAGCATATCACAAAAAAGAGCCGAAAGGATTTTCCCCCCCAAATAGCAATAATAATGAAAAAAAAAAGTTGAAATATCGAATTGAATTTATAACTCACACAAACTCCATCCATCCACCACCAAACTAACAGCTGTTGGCCCATTTATAGACTTCCAAGAACCACAAGTACAGGTGATAAGTTTTATCGCAAATTTTATGCAAACAAGTGCACACAGCACTCCTGAGGTTGTGTGCGTTCTATTTTTTGATATCTCAGTTATCAGCACGACTATATGAACATGCGCTGTAGGTGAGGTTGCGTAAAGCCCGGCTAATGGGTGCGCGTCGTATCTTATCGCAACGTAATGGAATAGTCAAAAGTCTCTGTCAGCGATTGGGGTTGTTTTGGTTTATTTTCGGTTGAAGTAGTTTACCAATATTATCCCCACTGCAGTGAATAAATGAATAGTCTGTCGAAAATTTGTGTTTCCATTAATGAGTCATTAGTGGTTGTGTTGTTTATACTTTACACATATTTCTGTTAAGTAGATGCTAATTAGTTCATTGAGATTGTTGTACAATCTGTACACTCGTTTCGGAGACAGATAATATGTCATTGGCTTTTGGAAATAAGTATTCATTGGCCGGGAGTCTGAGAAGGAATTGTTGTGACAGTGATAAGTGATGAGCAGAAGCGAAAGGAAAGCAGAGGAAAATGAGTAAACTCATCTTTGATAAAGTCTTGAAGGAATTCATTTGGTATGACGAAGCACTTAACAAATTTTTATGTTTCTAAGATTTTCTTGGGGCAGGCAAGTGGGGGTGACCGGGTAGGTTAAACAGTTTCTAAGAATAAATGTGAATGACACCAAATGGTCCTGGATCTATATTAGTTCCGCCGTTAACAAGTATAGACTGTGATTTGCTTTCTTGGAGTGCTTTTGAGTTTTGACATAGATTCGAGTCCAACATCTTAAAAATAGGTGAAAAATATCAGATCAAATATGATTTCTGCTGATTGAAGTTTGAGTTTTAAATCTCCTTTCGAAGCAAATTGCACCGAAAAGGTTAGATTTACAAAAAAAAAAAAAAACACTATATCTTGATATGACAGCTTTAGACTTCAAATTTGGTTACTGGACGTATGTAAGTTGCTTGTCGAAAACATTTTACTGTTTGTGCGGCTTTGCTCAAAAAGGCTGGTCACTTCACATGTAAAGCGTTACCTTTTGAAACTCATGGGAGCTCGAATCCTAAAACTTGGAATGTGGATGCGTTTTGTTTGACGAGAGCACTTTAAAAATTTATGGAAAAAGAGTTGAAATAACAGCAACAGCTCTGGATAAACCGTGCACACAGTTTTATTGCGATATATATTATAAAGGAGACGCATCTAGCTTTCCACAATGTCTGTAATCTGACGAGCTTTGTGGAGAGACAATGGGCCTTACTAATAACCATTTTTAACCATAATATTGCGTAGGTCACAATATGCAATTTTGTATGGAAAATTTTGCCACTGTGAGTTAGAAAAATTTAGCCTGGACACTGAAAATGATTATTAGTAAAGCGGAATTCTTCACAAATATTGTCAGCTACAATTTCACTTTTTTAAAACTCAATGCGCTTTAATAAAAGCTAATTTTATTCTCAACTTAAAATTTACGGAAACTCACAATTGTAAACTTTTTATGGAAAATATAGCCACTGTGAACTACTTAAATTTAGATTAGAGTCGAAACTAACAATGTTTCTTAGTAAGGCCAATAAAAAACATTTTTTTTATTATTTTTAAGTAAGGGTATACCTAGGGTTTTGTTTTACACAGTATTGAAAATCATATCAAGTATAGCTGACGCACCCCATTACCTATAAAATACTAAATACGTAGAGTTCTTGGGTTTATCATGACACTTACCAGCATAGCAGCAGGTTTTGAGATCAATTTCTGCTGCGATCTTGGCCGTTCAGGTCTTGCAGGGTATTTGGATTTTTTGAACTCCACATTGTCAACTGTCAAGTGACATATAGTTTCGTAAAACCGTTCGAAGAAAAAAACGTTCATTAAAACTAAGGAGCTCATCTTTTTTTTTCTGAAACTTGATATTTTGTCTCCCTAATTGTTCACTGATTGCTTTGAAAAAAATAAACCTGAAACTCACATCAAATATTTGCGTTTAAGTGTATTTTAAGTATACCGCGTTATCTGAGCTTATTTTATTTACGTCGTTTACGTTGTTTACGACTAGAACGGAAACGCTCTTAATTGGAGTTCGGAAACAGTGCACATGAGGTGGACCACAGTGTGTCACAGTAAATTAGATTTCCATGTTTGGCATCGTGCTCCCAACATATCCCTCTGACTTATTCGTACTCTTGTCAAACATATATTCTTATAGCCATTTGCATCGCCCACTTGTTTCCATCACAGACTAATTTCCGGCCGAGATTTTGTACGTAATCCCCTAAATAGAACACGGGGGATTTTTAATCCACTTTTCCCTATGGATTAGGCCCCACGGAGTAATGACAAAAATACGGTGCCGGCACCTTCTTCACAGTCTACAAAAACGTTCAAAGATTTATCATTTGAATTTGTTGCTATGAAAATAGTGTTGGGCGTGCACACATACACCGCCATAGAACACCTTCCTTTCGACAGATTTTTGGGTAGATTTTTTATTTTTTTTTAACTTTCGTTAAATCGGTCCATTTATCTAAGATTCCTTGCGGCTTGACATCTGCCCGACACATCAAATAAATCTTGACATCAATTTCTTTGGCTGCATCGAGGAATAGCCGCCAGAGAACAGAACACCAACATGACGTTAACAAAATATTAACCTTTTTCTAATTTATATTTAATTGCATGTATAAATATAAAACTAGTATACTAATTAAAAAAAAAAAAAATTTTTGTTTATAATTTTTTTTTTGGTTTTACTTTGTTTTCAGGTCAGTGGCGATGCGAACGTCGCCAGCGTTTGTAGACGAAAACGGTGAGTGGAATGATGTTTTGAAATTTATTTTTGATTGCAGTATGGGATGTTGAACTTTATGATAGTATGTTATGGATTTTATGTTTTCCAGTTGGAATACACGGGATGAGTTGAGATTTTTGGTAGTTAATTCGCAGGCGCATGTGTGAAATTTTTGTTCAGTCTTGATGGCCCGTCAGCTAATGGCAACTGATGACAGAAGAAAGTGAATATACGGACTGGGGATACTGTCGAAGATATATTATTTCCATTAGACAGTCATGATGAAAATATTCACATTTCTTTTTTATTGTTCGGCTGGGGAGATATTTTTGTAAGACTATTGCGTCTCAGAATTCGATTTCATTAATGAATGGAAGAGAGAGTTGCTCAGCTTTGACACCACATCGTATATTTTAGGGAAATGTTAAGGTAATTATTGTTTTTTTCTAAATGTCCTTCAAGGGGTAGAATCTAAAGAAAATCAGATTTTAAAGACTTGAAAAAAAAAAGAAACAGCGGAAAGAAAAGAGGCTGCAAAATGTTAAGTAAGATACATGAAGCTTTAACAGAAGCCTCCAAAAATGGGCATAATAGTAGAGTGTAGAAAGTCGAGAGCGGACTATTTAAATATTGAACCCTCCAAGGTTCACCCCATTCAAGAGCTCATTCCAAAGTACAGATAATGCTCAGAAAAAAAATCGTTCTAACCGCAGACGGTAACAGCAATTTTCTCTTGACTTTCCCAATAGTTCGAGTTTAATGTAAAAAAAATATCCACCGGCGGATCTACTTCCAATCACGCTCCTGAAAGTATATCAGCAAAAGCACCCGCCGACAACTTTACAGCCTCAAATTGAATGAAATCATATTTCCCGATTAAAACCCCATACCACCCGTGCACAAATATTGCATACCCAAGCAATACCTATGAGTCTACCACGCGTACGCATTTTTGCCGTCACAAACAACAATAACGTAGCCGCCGGCCATTCCTCTGCCCCAGTTGATCGTTTCCCAATAATCTCGGATCTCGCTATCCGTGGGTTTTCGCGTGGGCTGACTACCATCGGCGTTCCTCCCGCTCAGCTACAGCAATATGCACTACATGGGCGTTGACATAGTTTCTTTCCGTTTCGGGTTTATTTTCAGACTATTAATTGCCAAATGTTTCCCGCGCACTTCAAATTTAAATGTTACTAATAGCGAGCGCAATAAAATGATGACTCCTCTTTTAGCGCATAACTAAGTTCAAGTTGTTCGATGAGCCCACGACGAAGAATCTATTTCAGAAGGTGTCCCTTCGAGTTAGTAAAAATGCGGGAACCACTAAACGGAATTCTCTTTGTACGAAATAGACAACGGCATCATAAGAGATTGTGTGCTCTGAGTCACTTAATGGACTGACATTGTGCCGAGATAGAAATAAAGTCGTGCGTGCAAAACTTGAAACAAAATTCCAGAAATTTGTCACCCATAGCCAGCACCCACGATCTCTGTCAAAATCTCGTTTTCTTTTTGGAGCTTAATTGCTTAGCTATGTAGCGGTACTCGAATGGATTGCCCCCCTACGGAAACGGAGATATCCGATTTTAAGGTAGGTTGTCTGTGTGTATCAGAGATCGTTGCGAAATTTTCGCTGGGTATAATGCAGCGGGCAAATATAGTTACATTGACCAGCAGCTAAGGCCGTTTGGGTTGTCGTCTGTGTTGTGAAAATGCACCTAAATGGTTGTGACGTGTAGGTGGCTCTATGTTTGAACTAGAGTAGGTACGCACATGGAGCAGATATATTTTGAACAAAAAAACATCTGAAAAACTATTTAAAAACATGACCAAACCAAACTGTGTGGGTCGATTTAATAACTAGGGATCTCTGGCTTTGTGAATTGTGGTGCTGTAAAATTGGATACAGAGAATGTCAGTTGTGATGCTGTAAATGTTAGTTTGAAGTATCGTTGGAACAACTGCAGCGGTCTTACGTTTTGTCACAGGCTGGTGATCCAACAAAGAAATGTAGTGATATAGTTGTTAGCGGTGACGAAGTATTGCACCATCTGTATATTGAAGTTGATATCGTCCTCAGTTCTATGAGAGGTATTTATGTACCAGTCTCTTGGTTATGCTTGGTACTACACTTTCATCACGCCATACTTTGCAACTTGTTTATTACATATATATAAGATGATCAAGTAAAATTTTTGTCATACAATAGTTGAGCAGAAGTCACAACCATTAGGAACAAGTTTAAGAAGCATATTTGCAGAAACTGCACTTTAACTCATTTACTTACTGAAGTGGCTGAAGAAAGTTGGTTGTTAAATCTCCTTCTATTAATTCGGCTATCGTCTATGGAATATAAAATCAGTACAGGCATTTAGCATTCGAATTGACATCATTAACATCCTTGTTTCTGCACAATAGATCATCAAAACTGGAATTATGAGGGTCGTACATAGAGTGTCCTAAGTGTTTTTTGAGAAGGCCTTACTAATCAAATTGTTGTCTTAGTCGAAAGAAATAGCAGTTGTAACAAGTGCAGGTAAACCTTGTAAACTAGAAAAAGTCCTTATATACCGCAAAGTTAGAGTACTGTCCAATAAATATGATATTCTAAGGCAATCGCCGATGTTGCGTGTCACTTTCCGGTGACAGTATAATACTTCTTTGTGTACTTATTTAAGGCTGAACAATTTTTTTGCTCGCAAGATAGTGACAGCAACTATGCCATTACAATTATGTTTGGTGGCTGCAGAAAAAAATGTAAAGGACTGAAAGTTCTTATTATTCAAGATCAGACTAAGATTCTTTGAAATTTTTCTCGCAACGAATATAATTTATAAACAAAGCTTAGAATCATTCACTGAAGGGAAGGCTGACACTCGGAAGTAAAGGTTGACTATTTCTTTTATATGACTAGCTGTATGTGCACCATAAAAAAAAAACATAAAATAAACAAATGTGTAAAATTGATGAACTCCTTTTTTTAATAGATAGTGGCACATTTTTCCTTTTTTTTTTTAAAATGAAACGCCGAACAGGTCTGAAAGTAACATAGGAACCAGCGATGCAAATCTACTTTTCTCATTTGTACTGAAAACTGGAAAGAAATAGTATTGAAACGAACAAAATATTACCTACATTATTTATGTTTTATTGAATCTAACGGCCATATTATTCACTCCGACTGTAAGTTAGGTTAAAGTTGATTCATTCACTATCGGCTGTTCTATCAGCTCTTAAACTTGTCTTCTGACGACAAGGACATTTCATCCACTTCATAAATGAAATCCGCTTTTTGAGCCATCCAATCCTGACTCCTGATGCGAACAAAGAATTATCAAGGTTTTGAAATTGAGTTACGAGTATGATCCAAGTTAAAGTACTAAAACTGGTCCCCGGAGTTCAGTTTAAATTCAACCGTAGGTATAATCTGAGTTGATGTTCGGTTTTAATGACTGAATATTATGCAATTGGGTTTAATTTTTGGAGTGAATGACATGGCCGTAAGTGGAATAACTTCATATTTGTTCGACTTATTTCAAAAATTAGGAAAAGTAAAAAAATTACTCAAAATTGAGAAGTCGTACTTGGCGTACCTAATCGGGATAGTCAAATAGTACTGAAATCAGCACAATAGTAAGCCTTTTCTCAACCGTAATATTACATAACATGTTATGGTTGTCAGGTTATTAAAGTCGAAATCGCCAATCTTAAATTTAAAATCGCCAAAAATCGCCAAATTAATAAATCACCGTCGCCACAAATCGCCAAATTAAAAGTATTGTAAAATGTATTAAAACTAAGCAATTAATTATGTAAAACACAAAAAATAACACATTTATTCAAAAAAGGAAAAGAAGACGAAAACAATTCATTTGATACAAACTCCAGCTAATATTGTTAATAAAACAAAAACAACATAAAAACCAAAAGATCAGTCTTGTATTACTCATCTATTTCATCCTGAAAATCATCTTCCTAAATCTTAACATTAAATGCCAAAAGCATTTCAACAGAAGGCTAAAAATTATTGCAGCAAATCGAATGAATGCGTATTCATTATTGATAGATACATTTTTCTATCTTGAAATTGCTCCCACTCTCGTTGGTATTTAAAAATCCCCTGTTTTTTTGCTTTTGTTCTCATTTTATTGTTTGATTTTATACTTGACAGAATCTTTTAGTTTGACACAATTGTCATTAATTTTAGGGATGTGCAATTTACTTCGAATAATTCAAAAATTCATTCGAAAATCGGAAATCCATAATTTTTTCTGAAGCCAATACCTTTTCGTTTTTTTTTTTTCTTGGAATTAGTGAGAAATAGAAACATAATAAGATTTTAATTCGAAAATGAAAAATCGCCAAAAATCGCACGTTTTTTGGATATGTCGCCAAACTGATTTTCGTATCGCCAAATGAGACTTGAAATCGCCCATTTGGCGATAAATCGCCACATCTGATAACCCTGGTTATAACCACGAATAAAGGTTTTCAGCGACTCGGTACTAGTAGAGCAGTGCATCAAAGCAACTGTCGACACAATAACCAGATTACTGCGCTTATCACAAATGATTGCATACAAGCGGGCTGATTCGGTGGAAGTCAATTTTAATTTTTATACTGGGCTCTGGACCCCAATTCTCAGATTCCGCATAACACAAACACAATCCGTAATGCTGCATTTAAATTTTAAACGATCACAAACCCCATCCGCAAAAATTGGTATTCTCAAACCGGTTCGCGTTTTTTTTTCAACAGTGTGAAAATCATATTCACCTTACGAATGAGGTAGAATTTTACAGCTCGTCAAGTAAACCATTTTGACAGGTTGTGAAAAAAAAAAACACAATATTCAAATTTGAATTGGCTGGGAATTGTTGTTTTCAATTGACAAAAAAAAAATAAATACTAAGGTATGTAGATATGTTTAATGAACAATTATGGGTTTACAAAGTGGCTTGGCTACATTGTGCGATATGAGCTCAGCACTTGTTCGATTCTCAATGAACCAGTTAATCGAGAGCCTCAAGACTGCTTTGAGCGAATGGCACTGTTTACGAACATAACATTTATGTAAATGCGAAGGGATATCACTCAATAAGTGCTTACATTTAAATTGTTTGATTTGTTTTAGCTTGTCTTTTATTTTCTCACGTACAAATCAAAAAACATAACTCCGTATACGAGATGCAAATCCGCATGAAAAACACAAACGAGTAACATTCGAAGAGAAATTCTCGTATTCGGATTTCGAGAATTAAAAATCTCAGCTTTTGGCATCGCATCGGAGATTTAGACAGATAAATGTATGCGATAATTTTTGAGAATTGGGGTCCTGGGCATTTGTCTCCTTTAGGTCGTTTGTCAATTGCACTAAATATCTAATTATCCTCGGATAATTTTCAAAACCGTGTTGAAAAACGAACTTGTCAGCTGTCAACATTTTGTCCTGCTCCGTTTCGTAAAAATTATTTGTTTGGCTTTAAACAGTTTTTCTACATTTCTATACAAGCGCAAGGTTGACATAAATTGGTTTTTGGCAACTCGCCAATAAATAATGAAAATAAATCCAATTCCATATATAATCACTCGGGGCAAAATGATTTAAACAGAAATACCAGCTGTTTCTGTAATATACTTGACACTTGTGGTCTGCCGCAGAAAAACACCCACTGATGTTTACAAAATTTGTTGTCTTTAAAATGTCAAATCACAAAAACCACGACACACGAGAAGCAAAATAAGAAACCCCATCAAAGTGGGTCAGTTGATATTTAGGAACATTTTTCATTGCTAAGAGACTGAAGACAAATTTGTTTTAATTTATCTTTTCCTTGTTATTGAGACCAGAGTCTGAGTGGCTGTAACAAAGAGACATTTTGAGCTGTGACGTTATTTTTCTTAACATTCTGCATAAATTGTTTTGCCTATTTTCGGGCAAATCGAATTTCCAAATTCAGCGCTATATTATTTAAAAAAAATCACAGAACAAACACACATTGCGCCGTACTAATATCAAATTTAAGTCTCGACTTTCAATTTACATAAGGTCGCAAGTGAACAACTAAAATTTAGATTTGAAACTACAAATATTTATTGGTAAGGCCCTTTTAATTTTTAGTAAACGCATTAGCTGAGGAAAGATTCAGCTTCGACTAACCAGACCCAAGCTAATTTGTCAGCCACAGCACTTCAAAGTTCACATCCATTCAATTTGCAAGAGACGATTGCTTCACCCTTGCCATATAAACGTTCCAGTGAGATAAGGCCTGAGTTGGCCTAAGGTTCTATCATAAGGCGTTACTTCTATGAGATCGCCGATAATGGATTGCTAGTCTGCCACATTGTCCAACCTTTACCACTTGTAGTGCATTATTAATATTACTTCTCCGCACATGGGCGCTGCAATTTAAAATAATTTCCTTCTTCCAGGTCTGCAGCACAAGAGGATACGGAACTGCAATTGCTGTCCATATGGCTATCACATCGACCTGGACTTTGTCCGCTATTGCGAATCACTGGCCAATGCAAAACCCTCCGAGGAACAATTACGCCGTCGAAGTCGGCGCCGATCGCGCAAGTCCATGGAATTTATGCTCGGTCTCGAGAGCCTTTTCGAACACTGGGAACCAGCTGCACGAGTGCAGTCAGTACCCGAGGTGAGTATTCAAATTTTAACTTCTCATCAAAAAAGAAAATCATATTCACATGGAGTGGATCACACATAGAATATATACCCACACCGCACATGTTGTTTATTTTTAACACGTAGTCAAATCTATGCCCACTAGTGCTCCCCCTAAAACGCAATGGGGCCATAAAATCCAATTTGTGATGTTTATTGATGTTATGTTCTTCGTCTTTTATTATAGGTCTCCGTTGAGATTGAGCCAGAATCCCCAAGGCTAGCGGCTGTAAATAAATCCATCAGTCGAAACGATCCGGCAGTACACGATTCCTGCAATGGTGACTCATTGACATCGTCGTGCACATCTTCATCCACTGCAGCCACAGATGCAATTTTGAGCATCAGCGGTATTCAGCCAATAACAAATAGCCCACCTGAAGAAACATCAGCGTTTCTGCATGACGCTCTGGATGAGGTTGTCAGTGACTTTGAACGAACTTTAGAGCGAACGTCCATCAAGAGGAAACCGAAACGTAGCTGCCACTCATGGGATGAGTTCAGCGATGTCATTGGTAAGATACACAAAAACAAGAACAAAATTGAAACTTCAAACATATTCGTATCTATAATTAGGCACACAACAGATTTAGCCATGCGACGATCTGCTGTCTCATCACACGAGTCGCAGAGGCAATCGGACTCTATAGCCGGGCCATATGGCAGTGGCGAGTTGTGTGCATTAAATCAGCCAAACTGTGTATGTTTTGTACTCGAGGGATCTTTGCCAAAAAAAAAAAAGAAAAGAAATAAAAATGCTTTTGTATATTTTAAGACCCAAATTCGCCTGCCAACAAATATACAAAATAAATAAGCGAATTTATTTATTGACTTGGATGATTTATAAGTAAATTGAGCATGGTCGCACGTTGGTGCGTTTTAAGAAGATTTATACGTTGTGAAAGATGACAACTTTAAAGACTCGTGACGATAGTACAAATTAAATGCCATGTTACTTGATTCTTCAGCTCACTCGAACCCAAAATGCGAGACGTTTAAAACTGTCAGTTATAGTACTTCCCCATGAATCAAAGGCAAATGCAGTGAATAGGATTGCAGCTAGTTCCCTGATTTTGTTGTAAAATTTGACAGCTTGTCGACCCTAAAATGTATTATTGATGTCATGTTGGGCTTACTTATAATAATTCTTAGCTTCGCCTTTTTTTTTTTGTAGGTCACAATATGGAATTTTGTAGGGTAAATTGACTGAGTTCGAAAAATTTAGCCTGGAAACTAAGAAATGGGTATTAGTACCTCGGGATATTTTTGACTTTATAAGATCTAGAGTCATATTCGTCTTGGGTCATAGTTGTCTGATTTCCACGCCCTGTATGCTGCATGATGCTGTAGTTCCTGTGCTGTCCCATATCGCTATCGGTAGTTGATAGCATAAATGATATCAGTTTACTTAAGGTTGCAACCTATTTCGCATTCGATTTGTTTTTATTTGGATTTTAGAAGCTTCCGGTTTAACATTCTTAGCTCTGTCCCTTATATCTATATAGCAACGATTTAGTTATTCATCCGTTACCGGGTGTGTCCGAAACCAAATCTTTTTCAATAAAGTCGCGTAGTTATGGAGATCTTTATAGAATCTTGGATCCCAATATGTCCATGAAAATCGAACAGCACAGCGTTAACAGGCGGTCAAAATATTCTTCCAAATCTAGCTTTTTTTCCAATAAAAACCCCAACGTTTTGTCGTTATTTTTTTTGACTTGCTTATGAACCACTTGAATGTAGGAACTTCGAATTTAAAAAGCGAACAACTAAGTCTTGTTTTCCGAATGCAGAAGTGTGCGGCAAATAAATACAACGCATATGTTGCATTTGAAACCATCCTATGTCAGACTTACACAGCCTTTAGGCAACTTTGAGATTGTTGTTTATATAATTTGCAGATGAGGGACTATTACAAAAAAACTCTCCGCGATACTAATAGTCATTTTTAATATCGAATTTACAATGATGGTTTTGGAAAAATCACCGAACAAAAACACATTGCACCGTACTAAAATCAAATTTCAGTTTCGACTTTAAATTTACATAAGCTCAAAAATGCGAAATTTGTATGGATAATAAGCCACTGTGAACTGCTTAAATTTAGATTCCAAACTATTTATTTTATACTAATAATCATTTTTAGTATCCAGGCCAAATTTTTCCAACTTACAAAGGGGAAATTTTCACTACAAAATTGCTTATTGTGGCCAACAAAAAAATTTAAGGTGAAGGTTAAAAATAATTGCTAGTAATCCCCTATAACTTTTTCCTAATGAAACTAGCTTTTTAGCTTTTTTTGAAGCGACAAATTTTCTAAACAAAAATAGTCCAAAGTTATTAAAACAAATTATATTCACTGGAAAATATAGCTTCGGACGATCGATCGATTGTTTAACAGCATTTTAAAATAACACATACATGTTTTTCCTCCCTATACCTAACAGTAGTAAATAGTTCGGCCTAGCTTCGCTCACCTCCGCCTTGGACTAATTTATGTCACATGCTCGCTAGCTAAAGTGTGACCTTCTCTTTTTTATGAAATCCTCGTGTAATCATGATAAGGCTGGAATTTTTGAATTTCGTTATCAAATTGACACTAATTTGAATACGGTGTATCTGCCTCTGATATGAAAATTATACAGCCAGCTGTAGCTAAAAACAGAAATGATTTGTTTATAAAACCATCACACTCAGAAAAATGATTTTTAAATTACAGGAACCGAAGTTGCAATTTTGTTTGCTTTATACCTTCCTCAATTATGTTCAGGTTGTGTGGCTGCGCGATACACATAAATGCCAATAAACCGGAGCAGTTGGTGACATAAATTCAGTTTATCTGGGTCTCAGTTTTATGACACTAAAGTGTCAAATATAAATTCTTTTTTGGGTGACGATTTTGGCCCCAAATCCCTAACTAAAATATTTTCATGTGTTTATATTGGTCTCGTAAATACAGTCTTCCCAATTACGACGCTTTTAGTACGAGTTCTTATAGCTAAAAATAGACCGAGTCAAAACTAAAAAAAAACAATATTGGTCCTTAAGTTCACTGTGATCTTACTTAAAATTGTAGATCAGGGCGATGGTCAGCATTCGCAAGGCACACAGCTAACATTGAAAGTGTGCTTGTTTTAAATATACATCTCCGCTGACTAAACAACGAAACAGTTCATGACACTCTCGAGCCATGAATCTTCTGAATCATCTATATTCCAATAAATTTTCTTTCCACCAACATACGAGCAGTATATTAATTTTAAACTTAGAAACTTCAAAGAGTATTTTCATTATACTAAAATTAAATATTTCGTAAAAATACCCGCTCACCATCAGAAGAACGTGAACGCAAAAAAGCTCCAAACAGTCATCAGGCTGATTTTAAAAACTTAAACAGCGGAAATTTACCCAACTTTATTTTCTGTTTTCAAGTTAATCGTATTTAATTCGCGTCCAGTGTGCGTACGAGGGAGAAGTGTGTAACATCTCACCAATGCCACCACTAAAAGTGAACAGCGACAATAAATAAACATTAGCTTAACGTGTGCCAATACTCGCAAGGACCAACAGACAATTTATTTCGAATAAATTAATTTTGGCTATTATTTTTTGACCTCGTAGATAAGATTCAATTTCGAAATGATATAGTCTGAAAATATTGCGTATGGATTCTCCCCGCTGGCTGATGGACTCTCTTGTTTCAAAATGGTTTCATCCCCCTCTTCAGCCCTTCAGCTTCTATAAGAGCCATTGTAAGGATGGTTTAACTTACTTGAATTTGTAACCTCCTGGAGGTCCGTCCGACCGAAAGGTTGTTATCTGCCAGCAAGTCCATATAGGGGACCAAAAGTGGAACAGTGGAAATTTTGGACTGTCATTAAGTCGATACGATCTTCAAATGTCGGCTAATAATAGCCAAAGAGGTATAATCGCAACTGCCCCAATTAAATGAAAATATATACAAAGCACCTATTTATTGACCTTAAAAATATATCTTCGCCACGATAAGATCGGTCCTTTCCTACAGCCTGAGTTATCTACACACTCGGAGTCCAATCCGGTTACTTGACGTCGACCAACGCAAATTTTAACTGAATATGGCAATAGTCTGAACTGAAAAAAATCAGTACAATCAGTACATTGTACTCGTATAAAGCTAAAAAGATGCTCGCTCTCAATTGTGCTTTGTTTTCTTTTTGGGGGAAAGTGCGCAGGCCTTTAGCACTACGCGATTCGCTTATCTTACCTCTAGCAGACTTTTCAGTGTGCTGTGCTATTATCAACGAGCTTAATATTTGCAATCGAAAGAGTAGGTATATTTGACTATATGAACCAGAAACACAGTCTGTTCAGCAAAAAAAGGACAGCCAAACATTTTCCGAAGACGTCATAATGGTGTAAAAATAAATTGATTACACATGTTTGGTAGGAACTATTTTTAGATTTTATGTGTGCAAAAATAATGCGTGCAAAGTTTGAGAATGTCGTCGCATTTCACTTGTGAGGTTGCTCTGTGTTGACGTCAGTGTTATTTGTGCTAATCAATTGGGTCTGTGCCCACTAATATTTCAAAAGAAAATTTCAAAAATGTCATTGCTCTTTCGATATTGAGTTTGATGGAGTGGAAATTACTGACAGCCTTAATTTTAACGATTTTACAAAAACTTGTAAGAAAAAAATTTCATATTTCTAAAATAATTTTTTTAGCCCCACATTTTTGTATTTTGTGCAAATTTTAGCTTCCACCTAAATGTAGACTTATTTAATTGTCACAATGTAATTTGAAATGCGAACAATTTGAGCGACCTATCAAACTAAGATAATATTCGTTATCCACTGAACAAACTATACGCTTAATTCTGTTTGTATGTCCATTATAAAAGTGAAGGTTTATGTATTTGTAAAACAAAGTGACAGTTAATTAGTCATTATTCGAAAATCATCTCAACAATATAAAAATATAGGAATGTGGCTATCATTCATCATCTGTGACTGTACTACATAGAGCAAGTGCTACCCTTGCAAAATAGGTGCTGCCAAATTTCAATCAATCTTAGAGCGAATATTCTTTAAGCATGAAATTAATAAATTTGTGGTTAAAACTGAGCTGAGGTGATCTTCTCACAACCATTCGGGCGTGTGACAGGCGAGTCCTATTTTTAGGCTTTGTATTCAAATGTTTAATTCAGAATCTTTCTCATAGCAGTAGGTGAAAGTTTGTCATTTGTCGGCCAGAGTTGGGTTAGCTTTATTGTTTCAAAATGTATGTTAGACACAAATAAATAAATATTTTTTCTTGTACCACATAGTGTGCCGTACAATTTATCTGTGTTCGCGAAAAAATAATACCACTCTAAGCACTCACCACGAGCTCCTAGAACTAGAAGCTTTAGCTGCGGACACGATTGTCCAATTAGTCGACGACGAATTTTTGTTGTAACGTGTTCGATGATGTAACACGAACGAACTTTTTATTATTATTATTTTTTAAATTTTAGTGAAAAACATTTATTAATTACTTATCGCCGTCGCTAATAAAATAAGTAAACCTCCGACTTGCCCATCGATTAAATTAGAATTTTAAGTGTCGCGCCGTGATTTTGTTTTATTTTTTTATTTTTCATTTTTACCCAATCGTCTCGTGCGTATATGATCAGTAAAGGAAAAACTGATTGCAGCCGAAAAACGAAGTCGAAAAAAAAAAAAAAACGAAATAATAAATTGAGTCGGAGAGTATATTGTTGAAATTTAAATTTAAAAAAAATATGATACTTATTAAGTCAATTAAATCGAAACTACTATTGAGTGAGTTAAATTTTTTATGAACTCTACTCTTGTGGATGTGTTAATGTGGAATTTTGCTGCAGCCAATACCAAAGAAGACAAACCATATAGTGCTCCTAAAGGACTCTTTTGCTGGTATTTGCATGTGCTTGTGCGCTTAGATCTTTATTATTCGCAATACGAACAAAAATCGTTTTTTAAATATGATGTATGCACCTATCGGCACTTTTTCGTACGAAGAAAATTTCATTGACAACAAATGGTGGAGGAAATGTACGTTAAGTGTTTATTTTTGCATTCTAGTTTAACTTAAAAATAACATGTGTTTGTCTGATAAGACCGCACTAATTGATTTTGTGTGTTATCGGAATAATAATTGCGCACGCTAAATTTGACCATATAATTGGTTGCGAGAGGCTTTGTTTATAGATATAGTATAGATACAGATATTTTTTTCGCTATATTTTTCTTTAAGGAATTTTGTTTATCTATGATATTATCAGCCACTGAAGGAAAAAGGCAAGAGAACAACTAGTGCTTATCTTAATAAGAGATTCCAGTGCTCTTTGTTTTTGTTGTATTTAAAGTGCTAAATTTGATAGGTACTAATAATAAGTTGAAATTAGTAAGCAGTATTGGGAAAGCACATTTTTTTAGAAAATCCATTTAAAGACTTTTCTCTTATTTTTGCAACCAATAAAAAGAAATAATTTATAAACATATGTTTCACAATTTTCGCTGGTTGATAGCAATAATCGATCGGTTGATACGAGTACCTGTAACTATTTCAAGAAACATATCAAATTTGTAAGGTCTTCATATCTATGGCTTTATTTTGCACAACCGAGACCCAACGTTTAGACGGTCAGAATGCACTTCGTCAGTTTATGAGGTTCTTTTTAGTCTTCAGATGTTGCCTCTGTGTCTGGTTGTTGGACTCAGCGGTCTCCCGAAATACTTCTGTCAATCTGTCAATATGTGGTGAATATTTCTTATAAACCTCGAATTTGTAACATCTGTGAGGTAAGGGGTCATTATTTTTTCGGATTCGAAAGTAAAGCTAAATAAAGCACACACATCGATACATTTTTGATAAACATTTTATTTTATTTTAAAGTATGCTCTTTGCCGCCTCGGGAAGATTCGTAGTATGCGATTTTTGAGGTAATTTTTAACCACTTTTTAGGCTAATTATTCTTCTGACGGGACCAACGGGACATATAAATAAATTGCGAGACATTTCGCGGGACAATTGCCCGGCGGGACTCTTGGGGATAGAAATACGTTTTGCGGGACAGTCCCGCACCTGGCGGGACGTCTGGCATCCCTATTTATAACACATTTCGAGCGGTATCTCCTTGAGTAATGTTCGTTTTTAATGCGTCCATAGTTCGGGGACTTTTCACATAGATACGGAAAACACACGCCGTCCAAAAAAAAAAATAACAGTTATCATTCGACCATATCGCTCCGAATTGTTAGATCGATAAATTCGGGTCATCAGCAACACTTGCACTTCCAGCAGCAATATTTTCGGCCGAGCGTGCATTACGATGATGCATAGGCCTAACGACATCAGTAAAGCTCCCACTCTCTTCAATTTTTTTCACAATTTTACCGATTGATTGCGTAGCCGGTCGATTATGACTATATAATATTCGCGAAAAGTGGCAACGTTTAAATCACCATTTTTGTAGTATGTTTTGATAATTCTAACGCGTTGTTCGATTGTTAAGCGATCCATTATCGTAAATGGCAGACATTCAACTAATATTATGATTATGACACTTGAAATGACAACTGAGTTTGAAAGGTGTCAAATGCCAGCGCTACCAACTTGAAACCACGAAATGAATGACGCTGGGTTGGTGGGTTGTTCTTGACGCACAGCTTATGCGAAATTTACTTAAGATTTAGAAATTATTTTTTCTTAATTAAGAATCCTTTAATTGGGACATGTCGAAGATTTTTTTTTGGTGGCGTCTGTCTAATCTGATTTATATTACTCAGTCAGCAGTCACTGATGTGAAATCACCGTGGGTTACACAAATAATGAGCACATACAAACGAGAAAAATGAATTTCCAAAATCAGTGCTCGTTAGTGTGAATGTTGCGCCCATTTTAAGAAAAATGCCATGCCAATTCAAAGTTGGCTGTCCAAAAATTGGAGACACCTTATTAGAAACAACCGGTTCGGTATACAATCAGCCAACATCCAAAACGTTGCCGCGGTCCGCTAGAGTGTACAGGGGAACCAGAGGCAGTCAATTCCTTGCGGTGCATAAGAACACAGCCTTTGGTAGGGTTCACTTTTGCTAACTTTGCGTCGGGACTTGGGCTTCACCACAAGATACAACTGATCCAGGAGCTGAAAGGTAAACATCATAAACAATCCCGTTTATTGGATTTCGGAGAGTTTAGAAGAAAAATGTACTTTAGCGACAGCCGCATTTGGGATGAGTGACTGTGCAAGGCCCTAGTTATAGCCATACGTATAAAATGCAACAGAAAAATTTGGAACAGTTTGAAAATGATGTTTTTTTTTGTTTTGGCGGTCATTGCGAAAATTCTGTCAGAAAAATGTTTGCCTACGAAAACAATAAGAACAAATCACCACCACTGATTGGATTCCATCAGAAAAAAAATCATGTCATATGGAACAGTAAAGAAATGAAATATTTCAGTGGAATGATCTGGTTTTTTGTTGTGGAATTGACTGAGAAGTAGATCGGAAAAGGTTTTTCGTACACAAAAATTAATAACTTATTTTTCTAGAAAATTTAAAGATTATTTGTTTATTTTTGTTTGATAAACTAACTTTATAATTCATAAGCAACATTTTAAGATCAAGATTGAGTTCAATCATTAGGATTTGGTAAGTGCTCTAAAAAAGCAAAAGAAAATTTGTACGGTTTCTAGGGCCTAACGACGCCAACCCACACGAGGCTCACCAGGTGACAACCGATTGCTTTTGGCCCAAATTGAACAATATGGAGGTAGAGGACATGCATGGTCCTTTCCAATAAAAAATTAAGCTTGTTTTACTCCATCTCAACATCGAACCGTCCTTAATGAAAAACGTTTCACCTTAAGACCCCAAGTGCTGCATTCCAAAGATTAATGTTCTTCAGAACGAATGTCACCGTAAAATCTATATTCGCTGTTGCGATTCACCTCAAACTATATCAGGCCAATATGTCAACTGATCTTGTATTATATCTCTCACACTTTCCTGTGGCAAGTACTGTCTATTCGCCATCTCAACCCCACTGTTCGTTCAATAACCAGTTCCAGTTAAATTGAAAATTAGCCATTTGCATTTGAAATATTTCGCCATAGAGTTCAAAAACACGATTCAAATCAGGAAATCGTATTTTTGCACACAATGAATTATTGCAAACTTATCATCCAGCAAACGTCAAAATGCATTCAGATATAAAGACCAAGCAACCTCTAAAAGAAACCAGAATTTATCCCACACAAAACCCGTTCGCCAATAAGAGAATTAAATTAACAAACACTCGTACCACACTATTTATACTAGTATTAATAAATTGCTGTCTAATTTTATTAATTATATTCCTTCTCTGTGTTGTTGTTGCCGTTTGACTCTAATACATCGCGTCTTAAAATACGTGTCACTATGGTTGGTGATAATATTTTCGCAAGTAAATAAATTAGTTTAACAGCTGCTGGCTTGGCTTTCGAAGCGCATCCACTCAACACAGGGCACTTGTATACACGGCCAGCTAAACAGAGGCGAGCTGACAGTAGATAATGTCAGTTGGCAAACGCTGGTTTCGAATAAAAATATCTCTGATTGGTAGGGGGTTTTTGCTTTTTTTTCTCTTCCCTTACTAAAGAATGACTCTCGAGTTGAGTTTTAAATTTTGTTGGATATTTAAATTTTTCGTTTGTTTGCAGATTCCTGCGTTGCTGGAAACAGATCTCGTTCACCCAAGCCGAAGCGTCACAATGAACCGGAAATCATACGGTCAAAGGTGCCATCACCACCTCCACCGAGAAGGATCAAAGATCACGATGAAGCGTCGAAGGCGCCGCCACATCCAGAGACCATCTCGGAGGCGTATACTTTGTACAGCATCCGTCAGCAAATGGCCATAAGCTTGAATCGAATGAAGGACTTGGAGGAACAAGTGAAAAGTATTCCAGAGCTGCAGGTGAGTTGGGAGGGATTTTTTTTTTTTTTGGTTTTTATTTGTGATCAGTGTGCTTTTCACCTCCTTATCAGACTGATATAGTTTGTTTTTTGTTATACGCTTATCAAGCGCAGTCGTATAAAGTGATGACTCTCATATTGCTGTCATGTTGATAATGAATTTTATTGGTTACCGAAACCGGTTTTACTTGACAGGGGTTCATTTCATGTTATATCGGTTTGGGTGCATGGATTTTAAGGTTCAAGATCGAATGCCGGCAAATGCCAAAAAGCTGTCTAGACTTTCGTAGAAGTACGCTGCGATTTTGGTCATGCGGATGGATGTTCAACTTTACTTAGGGCTAGGCTTGCCAACTCTTTCGATGTTTCGTAATTTTGCTTCTAATTTTTGTTCCACAGAAAAAAAAAACACTTCAACTTTTTATTTATTATTTAAAAAGTGGTGGGGGGAAATCTTCAGCTATACGAAAGGAACATTTAGAAATAAGCTTCATTGATCAGTGGAGCAGTTTATATGGGTAGTTTTGTTTACACAAGAAATCTGTATCTGGACCAATAGCTATATCATACAAAGTGGACGATTTATGCATATTCGTGATTCTCTATTCAAAATATTAGTTTGTTGTGCTGAGGGCAAAAGACATTAACAGCTATGCGCTATGCCGCATTGCTAAAGGCAAAAGATTATCGCATTAAATAACATTGTTGCACTGAAGACAAAAGACATTAAAATATTTGCCGCAATTAAGAGACTTCGATTTCTTGTGTAAACATTACATTTTGAGTCTTCTTAGATTTAACAATGTAATGTTTTTAGAGAGTGTTACAATAGCGTTGAGAATGAGAAGGTGTTAAGTGACAAATTCCTAGTTTCGAGTAAAAGAGGTTTAAAGTTGTTTGCCCATAAATCTGCCTATAACCGAAGTTGGAGTTCGGTAACACGAAATAAAAGTAAATAAAGAAAATACTATTTTAGACAACGTGACTTCATTTATTATACAAATTAATGTCTTAAACGCTTTTATACAGCACTTTTTTCCGCTACGAAACCTGAAAAATTTGTGTATTTACCATCTTTAACCATATCCAACTCCTGTATTAAGTACAGTAGAGTATCGGCGAATAGACCAAAATTTAAGTTGTCACATAACAAATTTATTTTATCGGATAAAAAACATCAAAATTTTCAAAAATGTCACTTAACACCTTCTCATTCTCAACGCTTCAATTGTATGTTGGGTTCTGGGAACGTAACCTCGTGTCAAACATCTCATCACACACGTGCAAAATAGTTCCCATTCACAATGAGTCTTCAGTAAATCCATAATATAAGAAACTTCGTGTTTATATTTTCGAAGAGTGATCTGAATACCCATCCTTGAAGCAAACCAAACTAGAACTCACCCAGAAGCAGGGGCGAACGCAGAAAAATATTTCGGGGGGGTTTTTGAAAAAAAAGTTCTAAATTTCATAAGGGTCCATCAATCTGTCGGAAACGAAACATGTTTTTCTGTTCCGCTTTATGTTTCCATATGCGGTGTGGTCTACCCCATAAGCAGATGTCCATTATATTAATTATAATACCTAATATTTTATTTCATATCAAAGCAGCTTAAAACGAACGTACAAATTTTATAGTTCAGATTTTAAATGTATGAGCTACAATCAGTTGTCATGATGCGAATAGCAAATGTACCTATGAAATCATATGTGTTAAAAGTGGACCATTTATGGGGAAATAATTTTAAAATTTAATTTAAATAAAAAGAAAAAAATCTACAAAGAAACCATTTAAAAAGAACGAAACAAAAAAGAAAATCCAAACAAAATACTAGATAGGACAACAGGTATGAACAAAATGATTAAAAGAAAGTAGGTACAGTAATTTTTTAAATCCAAACAAGAACACCGTTTTCGATCTCTCACACATGTCACATCTAAGGTTATCAGGTAACATATTAAACTGACGTGATATGGGAAAACCGTGAAAATTGAGTTTTATATTGGTAGGGCTAGAAAACGTCGGCTATTGACTCTTAAATTGTAAATCTTGAAATGTTCCCTATTGTGCCATCTGTACTTGTATAACTACTTATGTATATCATTTTTTTTTGTTTAAATTTGGGTTTTATGATGATAGGCTTTATGACAACTACAATTTAAGAGTCCAGATATTCCATACCATTCCAGACCATTTTTAATGGAAATGAAATGGAATTACAAAAGGACTACACTGCAGGCATCATGGTCTGAAAAACACAACCATAAGACGAAATTTCAGACGATTGTAAAAGGTGTATCGAGAGTACTGAAAATTATTACAAGGCAGCTTCTTTAGAAGATTGGATTCAGTGTATATTGTGTCAGGGCTGGTTACATGAATTTTGGCGAAAAGACGGACAATTCAACTTAATAATTTAATTTTCATACTTTTTCTTAAGGGCGTTTTGTCAATAAAATGGGGCTTTTAATCCAACAATCTATTTACAAAACTCCCCATCTACACTATTAAAAAAAAAAAAAAAAAAAAAAAATAGTAATTAAACAATTTTATAAAAATTTCAAATGTCAAAGTCAGGGAAAAAGAGTATTTATTTGTATGCAATAAAAGATTGGTGATTTTCTTTTATTTTTTGTCTTTTATTGAAGACTAGCTGTGCCCGCAACTTCGTACGCGACGTGAGACTGTGTAATTTCCAATAAAAGAGATACTAATAGTTAAGTTTCAATACATGAGATAATTATATTTTTAATGATAATTTTTTTACAAAGCTTCTTGAAATACAATATGTATTTGAGGTTCTGTTGCCTGGAGCATACAAAAATTTGTACCCACACCAACAATAAATCAAACAACATAATTCACCGTCTTTATCGTCTTTACTTCTTGAATTCTTCAATTCTTTACTGTAAGGTAGGTATTACCGTAGGTACTATACCAACCGTTAAAACAAAAAAAAAAAAAATATATCAGGCACTCCGGGAGTGCCGACAGAAGTTATTACTTGAACATTTACGTGTGTATTTTTCGAATCGTCAGGAATTTTACTGCGCAGGAAATATTTAAAACTGTTTTGGGAGTAAAAACAGCGAACGAAAAATGCACAACAGCGCCACCTATCGGATCCAAAACTATCCTATCCTTCTAGCTGCATACAACCATGCACACAAACAAAGTTTCATTGAGATCGGTTGAGTTTCTCAAAAAAATCGACAACAGCGCCACCTATCGGGTAAAAGACTATCCTATCTTTTTAGATGCAGACAACCATGGACACAAACAAAGTTTTATTGAGATCGGTTGATTTTCTCAAAAAAATCGACAACAGCGCCACCTATCGGGTCAAAGACTATCCTATATTTTTAGCTGCAGACAACCATGCACACAAACAAAGTTTCATTGAGATCGGCTGAGTTGCTCAGAAAATGGACAACAGCGCCACCTATCGGGTCCACACCTATCCTATCTTTCTAGCTGCATACAACCATGACCACAAACAAAGTTTCATTGAGATCGGTTGAGTTTCTCAAAAAATTCGACAACAGCGCCACCTATCGGGTCCAAAAATATCCTATCTTTCTAGCTGCATACAACCATGACCACAAACAAAGTTTCATTGAGATCGGCTGAGTTTCTCAGAAAATGGACAACAGCGCCACCTATCGGGTCCAAAACTATCCTATATTTCTAGCTGCATTAAACCATGCACACAAACAAAGTTTCATTGAGATCGGTTGAGTTTCTCAAAAAAGTCGACAACAGCGCCACCTATCGGGTCCAAGACTATCCTATCTTTCCAGCTGCATCCAACCATGCACACATACAAAGTTTCATTGAGATCGGTTGTGTTTCTCAAAAAAGTCGACAACAGCGCCACCTATCGGGTCCAAAACTATCCTAACTTTCTTGCTGCATCCAACCATGCACACATACAAAGTTTCATTGAGATCGGCTGAGTTTCTCAGAAAATGGACAACAGCGCCACCTATCGGGTCCAAAACTATCCTAACTTTCTTGCTGCATCCAACCATGCACACATACAAAGTTTCATTGAAATCGGTTGAGTTTCTCAAAAAAAGCGACAACTGCGCCACCTATCGGGTCGAAAACTATCCTATCTTTCTAGCTGCATACAACCATGCATACAAACAAAGTTTCATTGAGATCGGCTAAGTTTCTCAAAAAAAGCGACAACAGCGCCACCTATCGGGTCCAAAACTATCCTATCTTTCTAGCTGCATTAAACCATGCACACAAACAAAGTTTCATTGAGATCGGTTGAGTTTCTCAAAAAAGTCGACAACAGCGCCACCTATCGGGTCCAAAACTAACTTTCTTGCTGCATCGAACCATGCACACATACAAAGTTTCATTGAGATCGGTTAAGTTTCTCAGAAAATGTACAACAGCGCCACCTATCGGGTGTCGGTTTCTCGGTGTCGATGACGCGGTGTCGTTTAAGAAGTACCTCGAATTCATTGATTTGTTCCTATCTAAAAGAAGTAATAACTTCAAAAAAAACCTTGAACTCACTTTCTATAATATAATACCACCATATGTACGATTGTACGTCCATCAACGCACGTCATCAGCCACCTGCGCATTTCCTCAGAAACACATTGTCGTTGTTGATTACATTTTACATACACATTCACTTCGCATACTTCTCTATCTCTTTCGTTTCACTTAATTCGGAGAAAACACCACGCAGTTTTTTTTTACATGAACGTGCTTGTGCGATGTGCGCCACCCAACCACCCCAAAGCAGAACAACGATCAAGAACCGCGGTTGCTGATAAAGTTCGATTTGAGCAAATAAATTTATTTTTTTCGTGTTAGATTTTAGGTTGTAGCTCAGCTTCTAGAGGACATAGAAAGCTGATTGATGGCTTGAAATAACTGTGAAAGTGTTGGCTCTCCTAAGGATTTTATTTTGTTTGCATTGATTAAGAATTGTTTGAGTAATGGCGAGATGAAGGCAGTAAAGTTAGTAAAAAAAACACATTTTGGTCAAAAACGCTCCCAAAAAATAGGCTTGACAATGAAAGGAATAGCCTATGTGTTGCTCAAAATCTTAACTAACATTTCAAAAAAAGTTTCATCAACATCTGTACAGTAGTTTTCACGCCAACCGCGAACATATGAAAACGGCTACAGTTTTATTATATTTATAGATTTCTAGAAAGTGGGGCGTGTTGTATAGTTTTACCCTACATTAGATATTTTACACTCTTTGCGACACAAAAAAGAGTCTTACAAAAACAACCCCCAAAACCCCTACCTGCGTTCGCGCCTGCCCAGAAGGTATTGCTTTGTGGGTCTGGTTAGGGATTTGTGCTCTGATTTCCCTGTTGTTGGTTGATTATTTAGTTCATCGATTCCTTGTTTGGCTTCCATTGTTTCCCTTTCTGATTCTCTTCAACCGACAAAGTTGCATCAAGATTATTGCTGCATCACATCCCATACGGCGTTCAATGCTTTTTTTTAAGGCTTACGACATTCTTAGTAGTTGGCCTATTTTTCCCTATCCTTGCCTGAGTGTAATGCCAATAAGCAGACAAAGCTTGAAGATACACACTACGCGCAGTCGCCAGAAAATGCGATAAGTCTACAGTCCCAGGCGCTTCCCTGTATGCACACTATAAACTCATAACACTTGTCAATAAACCCCTTATAACTCCCTCCCTCTTTCATCTCATTACAGAACGAACTATCCCACCTGCGCAGGGACAAGCAAAAACTACAGCAGGACCTGCAATGCAAAGAAAATGAACTTGCCAAAGCCAAGGAGCAACTTTCCGCTTCTCCGGTTCCTCAGGTCAGTGGCAGCAGTCCCAGCCCCAGGCTGGCATCACCAGTCACATTCACACCGCAACGCGTCAGTCCAGTGTCTTTGGAAAGTCTCAGTGCCCGGCTAAGGAATAGTCCGTCGTCCGCAACTGACCAACAGCAATCATCCAGCCCCCAAGTACTTAAGCGTGACGTGGCCGTCATGTGCACGGCCTATACGCGTGATGTTGCTGTCGGCAGTAGCCCCGTTATTTGTCGTGCAATCGGCACGAGCCCGTCTCATACCGGCGACATTTTCGACAAATTGTACACAAAGCAAGAGCTCAACGAACACGTTCAGATCTGCATCAGAGAATACGAGGAGAAGACGAGAATACTCCAGTCCAAGAAGGTGGTCTCGGTTGGAACACAAATGTTTAGTCAGCCCAAGAAAGACATGCGCAATAGTGCGGTACAAACGACAGCCGAGCGACCTGTTCAAAAGTTCTCCATTGGAGTCATGGCACGACCGAGCCTTCGAGATGTTATGGTGTCATGCAAGCCTGAAACTCGATCAGTTGCTTCTTCCGATCATCGGACCACCGACAGGATCTGCGATAAGTGTGATACACCAAAACGAACTGTCGGTTGTGGACCCGAGCCGGAGGAGGAGAAGAGAAAGTCAGTGTCCCTTAAACTGATGGACATGCCTGGACGCAGTCAAACCTTCAGTCTGGGAGAGAACGAAAAGCTCAACATAAAACGGAAAACTATCGGTACACAGTCCCAATGGGTTACACACTCGATTGCAATGCAAACGTCCTTCCCGGTTGCATCGGTTGGCATTCAAAATGTGCCACTGCTGCAGTCTGAGTTCTCGCAGTGCACGGTGGAGAATGCAAGCCGACAAACCGATACTCGTGGTCTGATAGAGCTTCGTACGTCTCATGTTAACACCGATGAACTGTCGGAACCTTCGAAACCAATCACCTGTAATAGTTCTTGTAATACCGACCTTGTGCGAACGACTGATCACGGAGTCAATACACTGCCGCCGGCGAAGACTACACATTCCTCGTCCAACACCGAGCAGCTGCACACACGGGACATTGGCTGTGGGGACATTGTCAAGCCGCACATTTCAATCGCATGCGCCGATAATTACTGTGATTCCTGCAAGGAGGCCATAAAGCATTTGGCAAAGGACTTTTCCAAAATTCAGCAGCCAATTGCGGTTCCGGTAACGAGGAGCGACTCTTCAAGGATTCCCAGGCCCAAGCATCTATCCAGTCCCAGTCCGGTTAGAAAGAAGTTTATGCGACAGAATACTTACACGATTACGCCGTCGCCCTCGCCGAGCCCTGTAGCGGAGAAGAAGTCCCTTTTGAGGTGAGTTGCTATATTTAAATTTACAAAAGACCTCTCTCCTCACTGATGTAAATATATGTGGGCTTTGGCGGAAGATTGCTCAACCATGGGTTTGAAAGCCCTTCTTACCTCTCTGTTGAAGGTGATGGCTTTCTGATTGCGATGGTCCTCTCGAAGGGAGCCGTCGCAACTGATCCGCAGTAATGGCCATTTCATAACTCATATCATATAGAGTTTATTTTTAAATGGAAAATATTTCAAATGAACACTTAAGTCTTTCTCGTACAAGATGTCATCGAAAAATTATACATCTTAGGTTAAAGCATCTGTCGGGAGCGAAGCGAGCTACTCCGAAAAATTTTGTGGATGAAGCCGAGAGCGGTGTTGGCCTGAAGTTCTATTGACTAATAGATTGGTTGTACGAATACGAGTAAGGAATGGCCATAGATGAGTTGTATGAAAGTGATCTATACCCGCCTGATTTCGAAATACTCCATTATGAGTTTGTTAGAGCCTGGTTTCAGATCAAAAACAATTTACTTGTTTTCGGAAGTTTGGTGGTATCAAAATCTTGCTCTTCCACTACTCCGTACCCAAAATTTTAAATATCTACTGATCCCTTTCTGAAACATTTTCCATCTTGTGACTTAGGTTAGGCTAGGTTGAGTTGGGTTGTGAGATCGTCACAAAAGGCACCATAGCGGGCCCATCGCCATCCCCAGGAAACCGTTACGGTTAAAAACCTAAACCAAATCGGCCAAACAATCAATTTTCCTACAGAATTTAATAATGGTCTGAATATTGTTAGAGGAACCAACCTCCTCTAAGTGATTACAGAAGTACCTCCCAAGGTGCTTCCTTCTACTCCGAGCGATTGCTTGACACTCACATAGAATGTATGAGATGTTTTCCGTGCAGGAAGGAGGACTTGTAGGTCCTCACAGTACCTGCATATATCCGAGTTAGCTAGACCTACTCTCATGGTATGCTTCCTTAGAAGGCGCAATGTCCAGAGAGTATTCATACCTTTAACTTGGTTCTACTGAGATTGATTAATTGTTCAGACTTTTTCCGGTTTAAAATGGGCCACAGTGCCTTTGAGACCTTATAACTGTGACCATCTTGTGGCTGATAAATAGGAAGTTTTTTTTTTCGAAAACAATACTTCTAGCCACGGCCATAGGTGGTCTTATACCTTCAATCATGGTATTAAGTGGGAGCTCCGCTCCTTCCTTGGCCAGAGCGTCGGGCTTTTCATTACCTTTAATATTACAATGCCCAGGTATACTCAACATAATCTGACACGGTTCTGCGAACATAATGCCTTGATAATTGTGCGGCAATTCCTTATACTAGTTCAGATTTAGTGGTGTGTGACTCTAGCCTGACTACCAGTGTAGATGGCTATATTCTTATTGGATATCGATCTCATCCGAGGACCTCCGCAGCTTTGAGTACGGCCAGAATCTCTGCCTGGAACACATTTTATGTGTCCGAAAGTCTCAGGGCCAAATGTAGGTTCAGTTCACTGGAGAATATACTAGACCCTGTGCCCGCACTGGTTATGTATCCGTCAGTATATATCGAGGCCTCATTTATCCTCGAGACCAAGTTCCTATACCAATCCTATCTGTCAGGGTACAACACATCGTACGGAGTGTCAAAATCAAGTGTACCAAGACTTTCATCCGCCTTTTCCGGGATTTCGGAGAAAGATTCCTTCAAAATAGTGCCGTGTCCTATTCTACTGTTTTTAAAGAGCCCTTTATTAGTGAGCCGTAGCGCAATATTACCTGCAATTGATTTTATTTGTAAGTCCGGTGTTAAAAGCTGAATAAAATCTT
This sequence comes from Cheilosia vernalis, assembly GCA_949126925.1. Taxonomy (NCBI): domain Eukaryota; kingdom Metazoa; phylum Arthropoda; class Insecta; order Diptera; family Syrphidae; genus Cheilosia; species Cheilosia vernalis. The sequence continues at coordinate 16,507,142 of OX421362.1, forward strand.
GTGACTTGCTCAAAGGTCGTCTTAAGGTCTGTTTTTCGCTTGCTTGTATTGCTTGTATCTGTTTTTTTTGTGCAGTCCTGTACCTTTGAGAATCACCCTTTGCAAGTGCTTCTGCTCCCACTGACAACGAAGCTGCAGTTAATTTTCGTCACACTTTTTTTTGAGAACAGTATAGTGCCACAAAGACTGCTGGGTGAAAAGTATCTCCATCTCCACTGTAGGCGCCCTAATTTTCGTCGTGTTGCCAGTGCCGCGTCACTCTGTTTATCATTCATCACATGAGGGATGAACTACTAGCTTCATTCCAGTTTCTCTTTCTAATCATTTCCGGGGGTGCACAAACATCTCCTCCTTCCTCCATCTTCTCAAGGGTTGTTAGGAATGAGCCATGCGCATTGCAATGTTTATAAGAGTGTCGTAATAGTCAATAAACTCACTCCTTTCTATGTGTGCGGTGTATGTGCGCCCAGATGCCAGGTGGTTTTATAGTCCACTTTCCACTATATGTACACATCAGCTCATGAATTAGGTGTTCGACGTGTACTACGCACAATCGTATCATAATTTATATCCTTTCACGGTCACCTCACAACTAGTGCGGAAAATTAATTTTGTGTTCGTTTTGTTCGACGTTAGCTTTGCAGTAGTAGTATCTTCGCTTCGCCATAATTCTTTGCTTGTTTTATTTTATTCCAATTGTTTGCATTGGTTTTTGTGGGAAAGGTCATCGCTAATAATAAAACGGCATGTGAAGTGAAAATTATAACCGAGTAATTGTAACCGAATTTTTGTCCGATTTGCAGATCATTAGATGAAAAGACTCCTCACGACGTCAGCCTGGATTCGGTAAATCTGACTTCAACCCCCATTAGTTCTCTATCGAAGAATGAAAGCAACGAAATGAAGCAGAAACACATTCTTGAGGATATTTCCAGTAGCGAGAATAGCTCCCGAATTCGCGAACTCTGCCAAGAAGGTGGCATTTCGGATATCGGCAAGGATCTTATCGTGAAAGAGGAAACCCGAGTTAGCATATCATGGTCGAGGGAAAATTCACCAGCTCCATCCACTTCCACATCGTCGACTGTACAAACCGTAATTGATAACAGTGCTGCGACTGAAGAGGCGGACGATGGCGAGGCGGCCGAGTGTCCTGCCGAAGGCTTGGTGCGGAAGAGTATCGAAGCACCGCCAGTTTCTAGTCAAAGAAGTCAGCGTGAGGTACAAACACGGATAATGAATCAAATTGTTTCCCAAGAGAATGTTCCGAGAGAAAAGTGAGTAGCAAGGGTTTTGTGGGTGTTTGCAGAGCTTATGGGACGCTTGTTCTTCCTTTTCTAGGGTCTTTCCATCGAAAGAGATGCAGGCAGCTCTAAAAGTGATCAACGATTCACTGCAGAAATTCTCCTCGAAGACCAGCGACCATAAGAGCGCCACAGGCGTTGTTCAAATGGAATGGTTCCACATCTCCAGCACGGATGAGGCGAACCCTTTGACCGTAGAGGACTACCTGGACTGCTTTGAGGAGTTTTCGATCGCCCTGCTCAAGTATATTGTAAATTTGGTGGACAACAATGTAAGTCATAGTAATGTGTATGTTAGAGGCAATTTTAACGCTCCTCACTCGCTTAGGGCAACACAGCAATGCATTATGCGGTTTCACATGGCAACTTTGACGTTGTATCCATTCTACTTGATTCTAAGGTTTGCAATGTAAACCAGATGAATAACGCTGGATATACGTCTGTTATGCTCGTCTCGCTGGCGAAATTGAAGAATTCCGCTCATCGGACAGTCGTCGAACGATTGTTCCAGATGGCCGATGTCAATATACGAGCTAAAAAGGTTCCGAATATCTAACAGTTTATTTCCTAGGCTTTTGTTAATTTATTTTCATTCCAAATGTAGCACTGTCAAACTGCCCTAATGCTTGCTGTTTCCCATGGAAACTTGGATATGGTTGAAATGTTGTTAGGCGCTGGCGCTGACATCAACATTCAGGACGAGGATGGCAGTACTGCGCTTATGTGTGCTGCAGAACATGGTCGCGTGGATATTGTGAAGCATTTGTTGTCGCAGTCGGATTGTGATTCGTTGATTCAGGATGTGGTGAGTATTATTAATATCGCCCCTTACCTCATGAATGGAAACCCGACCCGTAAGGGAGTCGAAAAGATGTTCTTATACCTTCTCGTATATCGTGTCTTTAATTTTATAGCAATTTCACTAATTAGCCCCGAAATGGTTTTACCATGGGGGATCATTAAGGTATCCGCCTCGCGGTGCTCTTTATATTCCAGTAGATTTATCGGCACGCCTGCCGCAGTTAATTTTAGTAGGTATACCTACTTCGCACTTTATTTGTACTTTTTTGTTGGGGACACCTTCTTAAATATACCTATGGAGCTCAGGGAGAACTTCCAGTCTGTAAAAAAGCGTAAAAAACACATTTCATGGACAAAACTAAGGGTGGTATTTATCAAAGAATATTATACTGCTCTTTAAAGTTATTGAAGCTAATTGTTTTCATTCCTAACAGTATAAATAATTTATAGAACTAAGTTTTTTAAATGCTCGTTTTCGGGAAAATTCTCTGATGACATATACGACCGCACCTTGGCACATAGCGTTGTACCGCGTTATGCCACTTATACGGCAAATTTTCTCCGAAGCTCGCCGACAACCTATTTCTGCGGAATATTTTAATATCAAATGAAGCCATCTATGTGCTTCGACGAGTTTGAAAAGAGTAATAGGATCTGCTTCAGCGTGCATACCTATGTCGTTTTGATGGTTTTTCCTTTTTTTTCAAAGTACATTTCCCCATTCAGACTCTCAGAAACTCTTTCATCCCCTTAAAGTTTGTAGCCTATAACCTTTCTTGGTCTAAAATGAAAACGTCAAACCCAAAATCGTTAATATCGAATAATCCGTTTTCGAACGGACACACGGACTTCATTCTCTTATATAATAATAATATAATTTTTGGCGCAACAGGTCCGTAGGGACCCTAGGCCTAGCTTCTCGCAACCATTCGTTTTGTGTGAGTTTTCATTTTTGGAACGAATGGAAGGGATCTACAATTTTATGCCGATTCCAAACGGCTAATTGAGAAGCTCTTTCATGACAGTTATACTCTCGGATGTTTGTCAGACGTTCGCGAGAGGTGGCGCAGTGAAAAAACCCTGAGTTGGAAATTGGGTTTTTTTTTTTCGGGATTCGAACCTGAACCCCTCGCTAGTAGTCCAATACACTAACCACTAAGCCACTGCGACCGACCTTCATTCTCTTATATAAATGTAAATTTCCCACACTGGCTTAGATTCCCATTTCGTTTCCTGTCTCTATTTCGTTTCATCAGAGCTGCGAATCACTGCCATAAGAAGTTTCACACAGTTTCATATTTCATATCGTAATCGTGAAAGTGACGAATTGAAGCAATTTAACATCTTTCGCTCACTAGGTATATTAAGGCGTGTAAAATGAAGCTCCACTTTTTTACCTTCTTTTATAACGAGTTGATGGAACACTCTACCAGAAGAGGCTTCTCGCAAATATCTGCGAAACACTTTTCTTTCCTCTTACTTGTTCTTTCAGGGGTTTTATTTCAACGCCGTAGTTCACTCGAAGCCGCCTTCGATCTAGAACTCGTATAAAGCCTTTTTAGTCGATGATACCTGTAACTTAACTATTGTTTGAAAGCAACAACGTTTATGAACTAAAACTTTATATTATAGGAAAATGGAATGGGAAAAAGCTCGAATCGAAGCTGCATAAATTTTTTAATTCATCGTCAATACTGCAAACGGTTTTACCAACTTGTTTGCATTATGGCAATCACAAGATCAGAATTGAGTTCAATCATTTTTAACCATAAACAGAAAAAAGTGCTACCATCTTCATACTTTGTTCACCAAAATATAAGTATTTCTCAATTTCTCAAACTGACGGAGTTCAGGGCAGCATATTTTGCGTTCGATATGAGAGCCGAATTTTCAGGGTTTTTGACAGGCGTGAAAATTTGGTGACACTTCTCTGTGGCACTAGTGCCACGTCGAACAAACCTGCCGTGCTGTCGGCTGGTCCAGTCAGTACTACGTAGCCCTATTGAAGATCTGTGTAAATGCCATTGCTTCAAAATAGTTCACTTCCTAAATCCTAACCTTATTGTAGTCTTAGCATTCACCACCAAGATATTTCGCATATCATCGAATTCAAATCAATGTGCTTGTAGTTGTCGCCGATTTCCCACTTTGCTCTAACGTATGCAACATGCTTTGACATTTTGTGTTGTATTTATTTGGAACACACTTTTGCATTCGGAAAACAGGTCAGCTTCTTAAATTAGAAACTTCTTCTTTTAAGTCGTACAAAAATATTAAAACAAAATAATGACAAAAAGTAGGGGGTTTTTTGGGAAAAAAGTAGCCAAATCTGTAGGTTTTTCGGATTTATCTGGGGGGAAATATTTTGACCGTCTGGCAACGCTGCTACTGGCGTACATTATTCCGATAATTGAGGACGCGCTTTATCTACGGAAAGTAGGTCCGTTTTCGTTGAGAGCTGATAAAGCATCGAGTAGCGTTTGAACTCGTCAATATTGGAGCAATGATTACTCAATTTAGATTAAGTACTTACAGGAGGTTCAAAACAAATCTTGCAATGTTTTGTCCGAATATAAAGATTAAGTTGACGTATTCTCTCTGGCTCTCGCCCCCTCTCCATTCGAGAGACTAACTTTAGCTAGTGGTTCTGGTTATTTCAATGTCCCTTGATCTAGTACCAACATGAACTAATTTTCCTTTTTCTTTCCAGGATGGAAGCACTGCCTTTAAGATCGCATGGCAAGCTGGACATCGGGATATTGGCCTTCTTCTCTACGTGCACGAGCAAATGTTGCGTAGCAAAATGCCAAGTAAAGCCGAACAAAGAACATCGTCGTCATCGCCACGCCATCACAAACGTCATCCATCACAATAATCAATCAACACTAACTCTAATGGATCGATTACAACAGACGCTGACATAACAGCAATTTTAGAAAAGTTACCAAACTTGAATTGACAAAGAGCTGAAATTATTAAATCTATTATTAGGTACCTACTAACGAGAGATCTACTCTACTAATCCAAAATGAATTATATAATGAATTTCAACGAGAGAATTGAGCACTTTTGCATTTAACGAAGAAAGTTTAAACATCATTGTTTTTTAATGAAGTCTCAAACATATCAGGTTTTTCAACAATATGAGAGAACATTTAAATATCAAATTCTAAGACCCACATTCCACATATCTGCCACAATGCGCCATAAAACGTATACAGACGTTGAACGATTTGAATTAAAAGATATTTAAATGTTCATGTTGAGCAAACAAAATTAATAGAGGTTCTCGGACGACTTTTAAACGTAGTTGTAGTTATTACAAAAAATGTGTTTTTACGAAATCGTTAGCACCTACTAACAAGGTTATTGTAATATTTTGTTTTTCTTTTTCCATCCCACTGTTTCTCCAGCCACAATTAAGCAATTATTAGTCTTAACCTCTATACAACATTTCTGCTACCGAATCTTTAGAGCAAATACAACAAATTTTTATCTGTGCCTTGATTAATCTGTCAATATCGATGGAAAACAATTTAACAACGTATACTGTATAGAAAGAAAATATGAATGCACCCACAGGTTATTTTATATAGACAATTTGTATTGTACCCCAAAATGTAATAAATAAATGGAAACGAAAATTAGATTCACAGTAGGCTTGTGAAATAGAGAAACACACACAAACCCACATATGGATGTTACACGACTAGAACAAATTACAATATAGATGTGTCGATTCGGTTAATTCTTGTAAAAACAGTAAAACATACTAATTTCTCTTAATTTAAAGGTTAAACTTATTAAAAATAAAAATAATGTGAGCGTATACTTATAATTATTTAGTATTTAGCAATCGAAAAAATGTTCTTATAAAACATGTTGAGAAATTGAAATATATCTGAAAATATTTGACTAAATGATTTCAGTGCTTTCGGTGAGGACGGCTTTAATTGTGCAGAAATTGTAGTACACTCGTTCTGCAAAATCAGGTAAGCAAAAAAGAGCATTTGCCTTAGAGGTTCTTCGCTAGAGATCTGTCTTCTATAAATAAAGGTGAACTAGTCAAAGTAACAAAAGTTATAGCTCACTATTTCATTAATGCTATTATTGGCACCCAATAGAACATTCGGCTATTTGGTGAAAAAGCTGCTTTTCTGACCAAAATCATGTCCCTGGTCGAGGTTGTTGTTTAAAAAAGTCTACCAGATGCAATTCGAGCTCATGTAAAACTTCTAAGACTCATCAAAAAAAAGATGAGAAAGTAAAATGCATCAACTGCCATGGAAACCACCCAGCTAATAATTATAGAGGCTGTCCGGTAGCAAAAGAATATCAAGAAAAGAAAAAGAGAGGTACTGCCAAACACCAACACAACCCTCTCAAAAATACAAACAAGAAAAACGCAAATGTCGAAAACAGCAAAGTCGACAAAATACCAATTGCGGCAAAAACAAACACACCAGTTGTGAATAACAAATCATATTCCCAAATTGTGAAAAATACACGTAAAGAAGAAGAAATATCAGTAAAGGAAATGCTTTCTACTATTATACAAAGATTGGATAATCAAGATAAAGTTATTAAGCTACTGAGCAAAGAAGTTTCTAAAGGAAAGAATCAACAAAATAACAATGACTGAAAACCTAAAAGTCGCAACCTGGAATGCAAATGGTTTACACCAACACATCTCTGAATTTCAGGTATTTCTACGAAATGAAGACATTGACGTCTGCCTGATTTCTGAAACCCACTTTAAACAGGGAACAACAATTAGAATTCCTGGGTACCTCTGTTACCACTCTCCCCATCCTTCTGACAGTGCCAGGGGAGGTAGTGCTGTAATTGTAAAAAGTATTTTAAAACCCTATGAAATGCCCAAAATAGGAAAACAAACCATGCAAGTAGCGATAATAAGCATTGCGACTAAAAGCAAGCAATTTAACATAGCTGCTATATACTGTCCACCTAGACATTCGCCTACAGAGGAAGATCTTAACGACCTTTTTCGAGCTCTAGGTACTAACTTTATCATTGGAGGTGACTTCAATGCAAAACACACCTATTGGGGGTCCAGATTAGTAACGACGAAAGGCAGGAAGCTTTACAAAGCAGGGCGAAATTTTAATTGTAATTTTATTTCTACTGGATCGCCTACTTATTGGCCATCCGACCCAGCAAAAATACCAGACCTTATTGACTTCTTCATAACGAAAGGAATCAATAGAAAAGAAGTAAGAGTTGAAAACAGTGATGATTTGTCGTCGGATCATACACCTGTAATCCTAACGGTCAATGGCATGTCAGTAGAGCAGATAAGCAATGAAAGACTTACCAGCAAAAGAACAAACTGGTGTAATTTTAAAAAAATACTCGAAGGTTTTATAAACCTTAGAGCTCCACTGGCCACAACAAGGCATATTGACATCGAAGTGGAACAATTCATTGCCGATATACAACAAGCGGCAGAAGATAGTACACCAACTATTCAGCAACGTAAACAAGCATCGGTTAAATACCCCACAGAAATTAGGGAACTAATATTAGAAAAGAGAAGAGCCCGGAGAAAATGGCAAATGACAAGATATCCCGGCGATAAAACTATATTTAATAGACTTAGCAATAAGCTTAAAAAAAGTATCAGTGAGTTTAAAAATAGAACTCTTACTAAATATCTTTGCAATTTAACTGCTGACAAAGTCACAGACTACTCCCTTTGGAAGGCTGCCAAATATTTAAAAAGACCTCAAACGCAAGATCCCCCGTTAAAAACATCTGATGGGAAATGGATCGGCGACCCAAAAGAAAAAGTGTGGCAAACGAACTCCTTGAATTCTTTGATAGGATAGATGAAGACGTAATCACATATGTTTCACTTAAAGAGATCAGCACATGTATTCATAAGCTCTCTAATAGAAAATCGCCAGGTTATGATCTTATAACTGCCAAAATTCTGAAGGAACTACCCTTCATAGCATTGGTTAAACTTAAGCTTTTAATTAATGCTTGTTTTAAGCTAAGATATGTTCCATATCATTGGAAGATAGCAGAAATTATAGTTATACCTAAACAAGGTAAACCTCCATCAGAAGTCACCTCATACAGGCCAATCTCACTTTTACCTGTATTATCAAAACTTTTTGAGAAACTGCTTCTTAAAAGACTAGACAGAATAATAGAACAAAGAAGGCTTATTCCCACCCACCAGTTTGGGTTTAGAAATAAACACTCGACAATAGATCAAGTACATCGTATAACAAATATTATAGAAAAATCATTAGAAGAAAAACAAGTTTGCTCTACACTATTTTTAGACGTTGCTCAGGCTTTTGATAAGGTCTGGCATAAGGGCTTAGAGTATAAACTTCATAGGGATCTACCAAGACAATACTATGAGATACTTAAATCTTATATTTCAAATAGATTCTTTAGAGTTCGCTACGGTTCAGCGTATTCTGAACTCAAAGAATTGCAAGCAGGAGTTCCACAGGGAAGTGTTCTGGGACCAACCCTGTACTTATTGTATACTAGTGATATACCACACACAAACGATGATGATAGCTACATTCGCAGATGACACTGCTCTTCTATCAACTGATGGATGTGTGACTAAATCCACAGAAAAGCTACAGAATTCTGTTAACGAGATATGTGATTGGGCTCAACGATGGCGAATTAGACTTAATGAGTCAAAGTCCACTCATATCAATTTTACAAATAAAAAAATAACGAACGCTCCTGTGGTTATTAATAACCAAGTAGTTCCTTACTCTAACACAGCTAAGTATCTGGGCATGAATCTAGATGCTAAACTGAAATGGAAGGAACATGTGAAAAAGAAAGTAGAAGAGTTAAATATTAGGTATAGAAAACTGTATTGGTTGCTAGGACATAACTCTGAAATGTCCACTGAGAATAAAATTTTAATATATAATCAAATGTATGGTATCCAATTATGGGGTTGCACAAAGAAAACAAATGTACAAATAATACAAACATTCCAAAACAAAGTCCTTCGGGGAATAGTAAATGCCCCGTGGTATATTAGAAATAATGACTTGCATCGTGATTTGCAGATTGATCTTGTAACGGAAGTAATTAAAAAGTACGCAATTCGTCACAATGACCGTCTGCAGATGCATATTAATCCAGAAATAATAGACGTCTTAAATGTACGATATAATATTCGTAGATTAAGAAGAACTAAGCCTCACGAACTTATAATCTAAAAAATATGAGAACCCGTATTTAAATTATAATACCTTCTCAAACGCAACTGCACGTTGAAAGTAAAATCATTTGTCGATCTTTCTTTGATTGGTCATGATTAAGGAGGTGTTTTTAGTGCGGTTAGAGTCCCACACTACTCTGGGTTTCTAGCCCCATTGTGTCTTTCGAGATTTTCACCTTCAATAACAAAAAAAAAAAAAAAAAAAAAGTGTAAAACTTCTAAGACACAATATTAAACAAAAAAATAAAATAGGTATATGTGAAGACGAACAATGGTGGTGAATGGATATGAAACAACTCACACATTCAAAACTGAAAAATTTCCACAGATAGCTTTCATAAAAATCTGATCTGGAACTGTTAACATAAACAAATTTCCTTTTCGATCTTATGGTTATAGAAAAACAGATACCGGAAGACACCTACACATAACGACCACCAGGAAGCAATAAATTGCAAGATCCCCTCAGGATTTGTTTAAAAAACTATAATTATTTAATTGCGAAAATCTTAATGCTGCATCTGGGTTGGAAACTGGCAAGTGGTTGTACAGATTGATGCTTGTCTTATCCCAAGGTTATTTCTAAAACGTTCTTCTTTAATTGCCACAAACAAATTTAATGTTTATTCCATGTTTCTTCAAATTGGAAAGGCCTATCATGCGCATACCATTGTTGTTGCAGATAATTAAATAATGATAAAACACGCATTTAAATAAATACGCTTCTTCGTGATCATTCAATGCACACTCAGACTGAACGAAGCCTGTAATTTTTGAATCTTTAGTATGACGGCAGTTGCTATTGTCTCAGTTTTATTTCAATCATACTTATATTTGAGAGTTCCAATTAATGAACAAACGAAAAACAAACAAATTTTAACTAAATTTTCAATTGTTGAAATAGGTACATACCGTATAAGGAAAACTTAAAGAAAACTTCATTTGAACGCATTTTTAGAATAGGTAGGTACTTGATTAATTATTTGCTCTTTCAAGTTTGGGCGCATTAGCATTAACATTTTGTTCATTAACATTTTGTTCATTGAATTTTGTTTTTTTTTACGTTATTGTTTTAAGATTTTGAATGAAATACTGAACAAATAATTACGAACAACTTCTAAAATACAGAATATTTATAAGTTTTTCGTATACGAAATAATATAATCGAACACAGTTGTAAAATTTTTTATTAAATAATCTTAAAATTATGGTTTAACACAAAGTGCGATACTAATAACCATTTTTATTGTCCAGGATTTTTTTTAAGTTTAGTTTTTTTTAGTTTACCGGAAAACGGCGATAACGATTTTGAGCAAAATGCAAACTTAGAGTCAATGATGTTTTCAAAACTAATGTGTCCCCAATATTCAATTTTCTGAACAATCTAAAAGTCAGTCAGAATCGCACTAAACGAGAAAGTTTCGGGCGACCCAGTCGTGCACTTTATTTTTAGTTGTCTGATTATATATATATACTCATCCAGAGATATCGTTCCTCTTTATTGCGCAGACATACATTACTTACAGTTAAAGCTGTGGTGGGTGCAAAAAAGATTTTTACATTATCAACATTTTTGATTCGGATTGTTATCGTAAGATGATGCAATTGGAATAATTATGTGATGCTGCATTAGTGGGTTAAGTTAAGAATCATGTGTGCCTAACTTATTTTTACATGCAGCAGATCCTTGGCAATCTTGTTTAATGTCTGTACCACCTGCCGTGTTCGTGAATAGAGTGTAGGGAACGGTGAAGAGGTCCAAAAAGACACCGAGTTCCAAAGCTTCGTGGTTTGTTATGAACTTTAAATCGTTTTGATAGAAAAAACTTTTCGCTTATTTTATTTTTGAAGTTATTAAGCTCCCTGCGAAATGGACTGAACTTGTGACTTGTAAGTGCTGCACTGAGAACCCCTCCAACCTTCACACACGTTTTTGGACACGGTTTTTGATCCGTTTCATGTCGAATTTCTTGACGTCTTTTCTGGGTTTTAACCAATATGACTCTTTCACCAGTCAGTTTGATTGGTGATTTATTGATGCTTTGTTTTTCGACATAGTTAAAACGATTTTTTTGTCGCATTTTTTACTTTACATTTGACACGTTCTAAACGATACGTTGACGAGTGTTCCAAGGCATTTTTTGGTAGGATAGGTACTTGCCTTTTGTAATGGATTTTTGTTCGGATGCTAAGTGCCTTTTTAAAACGTTTTTATTGACTTTTTTGACCCGGTTTTTGACGCACATCTTAACGATATAAATCCCTAGCTTCTGGCCGAGATATATGACGTGAATTTCGCAAGTTTTTAGACATGTTTGCTGTGGAATTGTTTAACATAGTTACCATGTTGACAAAGGGGTTCTGACACAATTTCGGACTCGTTTTTTTTATCGCGTTTTTGTTTGCCTTTTGCCGTTTTCATTGGAAGGGAAATGTATCTATTTTAGTTCCCAATGACGAGATCCATCGAAATGATAATAAAGTCATGTGCCTCCTATAAAAATAAATCTATTAATTTCTGGAAAAAATAGTTCTGCAAATTTGCAGGTAAACGAACAGTTAAAACCCAAAACTCAGCATAATTAAGCTTTAATGACATTAGTCTTGCAGCCAGTTTAAATTTGCTTTATCCTATAAAGAGGGAGGCAAATATAAAAAATGTATGAGTTAAAGGAGCTTCAATTCAATTGGATGTAGGTACCTACCTATGAAAGATTGAGAATTTTTAAGCAGCCGAACGATGTAATTAAATATCGTTTATTTTATTATCACTCCATAATTATTGTTCATGTTTTATCTCTTGATACAAAAACCTGCCGTACAAATTTTTTGAGGTTCAGTTTATGTGTAAATAAAGATAGATATATTGAAACAAAAAATATTGATATACATCTTTACAGGTGGTCAAATGAATTCCCTCCTTCGATGACAACTCCGCAATAAACTCTAAAAACGACAACCTAGCATAAACCAATCGAAGAACTTCGCTAGCGAATCACTGTTTGCCCTAGAAAGAAAGTATGTTAAAATGCCGTAATTATTATCTTCGGTCAGAGTTCGCTGTCTCAGTTGTTTTAAGCACTGATTATTATTGGTATAATCTATTTGGGAAGTTGACTCACTTATCTCGTGTCGTAGCTCCCCGTATGAATTGTGCTAATTTTTGCAGTAATTATTACAAAAAAAAAAGCCTTTCACGATAAGATTTGTAGTGTTTTTTAAAAGCGTACACTGTTATTTCGTGAAAACCTCGATAATTTCACAGAAGTTTGTTTACATCGTAATTCCTACATTAAAAACTCCACAGTGATTTAAAACCGATTATAACGAATCCATCTTAGATGCCAATATCCTGTTGTATTTTTTCCCCCTGCCTGGTACTACCTATGTGCCGACAAGACAATACAGCAATAGAATTTGTTTTGATTTTTTCTCTTGTTTAGCCGTTAGTTAGTTAATGGGTTAATGTCTTTTTTTGGTCGCAATTTCTTTTCCCTCCAAGGGATTTGCAACGAAAATGTTGCTATTTGAGTAAGAAGAAATTTGTTCAAAATTGTTTGTTATTTTAGTATACCACTTATTTTATTTGTTTCTAATGAAAATATATTCAAATTTTGACTAACGTCAATACGTAACATATTTCTGTATATATATTATGTAAAAAAGAAAAGGAATACGCTGTAAATAAGTATATAAGCCAATAACATGATCTAGATTCCAAATAACAAATCTGTGAATGCAATATTTCCTTTTTAAATACTTTATTGCCCGTTGAAACTTTATGTACATTTCGTTATAGGTATATGCAGCAGCTGTAAGATAATATGATCCAAAAACTGTCAGACGCCTTTACACCGGCACGGCTCTCAAGTGTATTCCTCCCTTCGATTGCAATAGAAAGCCCTCATTAACGAAGTTCATTGGAATTTGCGTTTGATCGCAAACGTGGAACTTGAAGTTTTTAAGCAGTAAACTTAACCCGATGCGCGACTGCATTTTGCCGAATCTTAGGCCAATACAATTGCGAGGTCCGTCGCCAAACGGCAACCAAGCTATTGGGTCGCGTTTCTGGGATTCCTCTGGACTGAATCGTTCCGGATCGAATACTTCTGGGTTGGGATATATTTCCGGATCACGATGAATGGCATCGGCCGGAATAAAGACGAAGGTTCCTTTCTCGATTTTATATTTTGTACCTGCGATAATGTAGTCTTCTTTCGCTTTGCGCAAGAGCGCGAATATAATGGTGTACATTCGGAGAGTTTCTATAAACGTTAAATAGTTTTGGTCAAAAGTAATGGGGTGTAAATATAAGCCTTACCACTTATAACCTGATCCATGTAGCGCATCTCCTTCATACACTCATAGGTGAAAATTCCATTGTGGTTTGCTAGTACCTCGTTCACCTCTTTTCTTAGCTTATCCTGGATGTCCTGATTGAAAGCCAATTCATACAGTGCAAAGCCCATAGTAGACGACGAGGTCTCAAAGCCCGCCATAAAGAAAACAAAAGCTTGTGCGGCCAACTCCTCCATTGTCAGACCAGTAATCACATCTCCTTTCTCGGTCTTCGTCGACTTCTTGTTCTTCAGCTCGATCAGCATATTCATGAAATCGTTCCGAACGATTCCATTTTTCTCCCGATGGTCAACCGTATCCCGAACGGCTCGTATAAAAAAGTTATGAACATCATCGGGGATAATACGCAGCCTTAAGGTTCTTGATAACTCCGGACAGCTTCGTATAAACCAGTTCACAATCGTATTGTTCCGAGATGTGCTGAGAAACTTTTCTCCAAAAATGCGAAACTCTGCATTCGGATCCCTCAAGCTGTTGCATTCAATTCCAAAGGCACATGTTCCTATTACATCAGTGGTAAAGCGAGCCAATAGTTCTTTAATTTCCACTACTGTGCCTTTGCCCACAATTTCGCGGAAAACCTGCGAAAAACGATGACCAACTTCAACCACCGTGGGGAACATAAATTTCATCTTACCCGACGTAAATGTCGGGGTAAGTTTTATCCTCATTTGGCGCCATTTCTGATCGTCCAACGCAAATAGATGACCTGTGAGCGGGTCATCTCTCTCGTTGTGGAAAATGCCGCGATTTACAAAATTATGAAAATCTTTTATTAGAATTTTCTTGATCAGGTCCAAATCCAAAGCGATAGCACATGGCCGAAGGAGGAAGAAAAATCCACAGAATGGCGCACTTCCCTTGTATTTGTTGTACAATTTTCGCACCGGCTCAAATAAAACTTTAGTCCGGGATATATTTCCCAGATTACCATAAAGGAAGTCCGGTTTATCGTGTGGAACGCCTCGTTTCTGCCAATACGACATGTTCCTTCTAATCAAAAACAGAATGATTGATAGAATCGCTATTAACGCGTACAACACCAACACCCCGAATTTCAGTTCCATTGCTACTACGAAGTGCAACAAATTGACAACATTGTTCTTTGCTGGGCTCATTATATACGAGTAGGTGCTGGGCTGGATTAAAAAGCTCTTTTGCGGCACCATGTCGTATATGTAAAATCGAATCAACATTTTCAGCTCAAGATAAGATTTCGTGTATATTTTGGGGTAGTCCAGCAATGCATTGGCGGAATTTTCTTGTAAGTGCTTCCAATTTTTACAAGAAGCCAGCGGGCGTCTGGCAGATTAAATGGTACAGAAAAGTGTTTAAGTAAGAACCTCACGAGCAGAATATTCCGCATTGTAATTTTGAACTTCTAGTCTTTGGATCACGTGGAAAATATGAACACACATATACATATACATACCCGACCCCCTGCCTTGTTATGCATTGAAATTTAAATTTTGTTAAAATACTTTATTTGGTTTCGTTGAGTCGATTAGCTTTGACAACATTTTCAAAGCTTCATAGAGAATTTTCCACCTTTACATCAAATCATGCGATAAAATACAAAATTTAGTCGAAAAATTCAAATATTTCGCGTTTTTTCCGGAAATTTGTGAGTTTTCCGTTTAGAATTTTCTATTTTTACATTCGAAAAGCTATTCCGAGACAATTGCACAAAAACTGTTCAACATTTTCCATACAAAAAATCAATTTTTGATTTTTCCAATTTCCTGACTTTTCCGGATTGTTTTCTTAAAATTTTCTTCCGTAAGAACTTTCTCCTGGCAATTACGAACAACTGGAAAAAAATTGAGCCAAATCGGTCAAGCCGTTCTCTATTGATAAATTACCTACTATATATTTTTCACACCATTTTTAAATATATAGATTTAAGACAAATAAAAGACTGCAGTGGATTATGCATGCATATTTTTTTTTATTTGTTAAAAATCCTAATAAGAAAGAAAAAAACTTTTTTTTTGCGACAGTCTCCGTATAGTTCAACTCACCTTATTCATTATGTACCTGCAGAATGATTTTGAATTATTATTATTATTGATTAAATAAAAGCGTAAAAAAATAAAATCAATTGCTTCGTTGCTACAACAGAACAATCCGCTATAGAAACCATACGTATACAACACTTGCTTGACTCAACTCTTTGGAAAACTTTTCTGCTTGATCGATTAGTCTCGTTTTGTTTTTAGCTTGACATGGAGTTCGACATACCGGGTATGACTCTAATTTTCTATTTTATTTATAATTTTGAAATTAAAGTTAATTTTCTCATAGTCATCATATCGAATGACCTCGAAAAGAAAGTAGCCGAATCGTTCTCTTTGTTCGATCATATCGGCAATAAGACCGTAGACGTGAGAGAAGTTGGAACAATCCTCAGATTTCTGGGCTGTGCTCCGACTGAACAGGAAATCAATGAGATAATCTCTGCCACTGAGTTTGAGGATACCAGGGGCACAATACATTTGTCGCGATTCCTGCCTCATGTGTGCCAGCTTTTGATCGAACGAAAGTACCTACGTTATATCTTATCTTCCTAAATAAAGACTAATTATTAACAAAATCGGTTACAGGATGGAACCGGCAGCACCAGAGAAACTCCTTGAAGCCTTTGAAGTCCTAGATCCAGAGAGCAAAGGCTATCTGACCAAAGAGTACATGACCAAAATCATGATGGAGGAGGGAGAGCCTTTTACTCAGGTTTGTGAAAAATGAATACGATGGGATAAGAACCACAGCCAACTGGAATAATGTTTGTGTTTCAGGAAGAGCTGGACGAGATGATGGCCATTGCTGTGGATCCGCAAACAGGCAACATATCCTACGAGTACTACTTAAATCAGTTAATGGTAATTAGTGGTTTGGTGATCCTTGTGATTCTGTCTAAAAAAAACTTGTACAATTTTAAGTATGAACCAATTGATTCAATTTATGAACTTGCTGCACAATTAGAAGCTCAGAAGTTAGCAAGCATACCTCAAACGAGAACAATTTTTGATTTCTTTAAATGATCTCAGTTCAGAAGCAAGACTTTTTCTTTTTGATCTTGTAGGTTTACCTTTAGTGCGGATGCATTGGCGGGAGGACGGTTTCTTGAAATAATAAACGGATAACATGAATTTATTGAATTTGCATTTTTATTTTGAGAAACCACTTCAACTAAATGGGATCTCGCTAGGTGGCACTGTACCAGTGGTGGTACGTTCAAAAAATAAAAATACTTACCACGGTTCCAAAAACTCCCTACCGACGTACGATTTTCCCTACAAATCTGCCTGCCTACATAAATCATTGAAAAAAATGAAATAAATGTGTTCCAATTATAATATTTATTTTATTAAATTTTTGTTTTTAATTTTTTTGTAATATTAAATATTATAAACATTTGGGAGAAAAAAAAGTTAAAAAAAGATATAGAACTGTGAATTCAGAGTAAGAGGTATGTAGCAAGATCTCAAATCTAGTTCCACTAAATTGATAAGAAAACTTTGGCAAATTCAAATAAAAAAATATACAAGTTCTCATTTTATAATTTTTTTTTATAAAATATGAAAAACACCTACGTTTGCAGCAAACAATTTTATATATTAAAAATCTGTCCTTTTTCCCATACCTAAGTAGTCATTTTTTTTAGTCCAAAATACCTACACCTATGGATTTTTCCCTACATGTACCATCCCTGCACTGTACTACTCAACTAATATACCCCGAATATCTAACGAAAAACTACTTAACGCTAAAAAAGAAACACAAACTTTTCTTTTCACAGCTTGGACTCTGCTATGAACTGAAAAAAAAAAAATCACCTAAGCGCAACTCATCTAATAAACTTATATTTTAATATTCCATACGAAAAAAACACCCGAAATCTCACAAAGATCTCGTGAGGTCGTATGAACATCATATGAACTTCTCCAATAAGCACGATCATTGTGTTAGACCTTCATTTTTCGTTGGCAATAACTGGTTATTAAAGAATTAATCCAATTTTTTAATTAAAGAACAATTCACAAACGCTTTCTCCACTAAAAGGTCGGGTATCACCACACACCACAACAATATAAAAATAAGGTAGTGACTTTTTCCCAGACAAATTAACAATGAACGTACACCCCAGTCGTGAACTTCAAGATTTTTAACTTTATCGAATACGAAGTAAGGAAAAGATATGATGACAGAGAAACCCAAAGAGTAGGTCAGTTTTCTTTAGTTTACCTGAAAACCGTTTTAAATATGTTTACCAAAACGCATACTTAATTAAATTGATGATTTCAAAATGATTTCGTCCGTAATTTTCAATTCGAATTACCGAAAACGAAAATTTTAAAAACTTTGTACTCATATATCGAAAACGCCATTTCGATTTTGGTAAAACTTTAAAAACCAAGTAATGATTACATCCCTAACAATATGTAATGTTCAGTTTTCAGCTAAATAGTTAAGCAATAGTATTTTCTAATATTGCAATATTTGTTACTGATGCACTACTATAATAGCTCTAACTATTTTCATCAAAATACATATTACAGAAAATTTAGATACCATACTTGGTTTTTCTCAAAAAGTTTGAGTAAATCAGCTTTTAAATTATTTTTCAAAAATGTCTACCCAAATTCCGTTCTGTGGTCGTATATTTTTAGAAAAGTTCAAGTAAAAATGGAATTAGAACTTAAAAAAAATAACATAACAAATTTAATATATCCAATCAGAACATCCCACTTCATTTGCACCCCAACACAGCGAGGTGAAATAAATTAAATGCCTTTTTTGGTGAACGTGCACAATTGCAATTATTTTCACCACGAGTGGAGTTAGCAAAATATATCTCGGTTATGGTTGTGGAACTTGCTAATCAAAAACTTGGAATGGTGCTCAAACATTTTACTCCTATTTCGAAAAAATAGGTGTTCAATTTCAATGCTAGTCTTACACACCAAAAATATAGGAAAATGTGCATTTGATAAGTTTCGACACAAAACACAAATCCAAACTGTTATACTCGAAAAGAACATTTTAACAGCGCTCCTGCTACTCCCGAAGGATGTTAATACAGCCGAAGAACAACCAGTGTTATGCTATTGCATACGTAAAGACAACCCGCTTTCATGTGTGCATTTTCGAAAAGTCAAAGAAAGGTGTTTCACAGGACCGATCTAAAAAAAGGTTATAATAATTGTCCAGAATCGTTATAAAATGCCATTCACAGCTATAGTCTGTTTTGCAGATTTATATCATAATTTCGGTTACCTATTTCAACACACCATTCATACGCGAACGACACCAATGGATTGAAAGGCAACACGAAATACAAAACCACAGAAATTACGTTCAAGTGTTTCCAAGAAGTAGTGAATTCTAATGACAAGGACAAAGCCAAGGACATCCAGACAAAATCAGCAGACGTATAATTAAACAGCTAGAAAAGTTAAACGGTACAAATGTTTTTCGTAAATTTAAGGACATTTTGGGGAACACGAAACACGTCAAAGGAAATAAGGCAAAGGCAATTTGGAATCTGGATAAGCAGTGATAATTATTTTGCGAGAAAATTTCACCATTAACAGTTCCTTAAGTGAATTAGAAAACTTTATGATTGTATCCAATTAGGATTATGCGGAAGATTTAAATAAGGAACTCTCCCTAATGGAGTTTGTAGTATACATTACAAACTGTTTAATTAAACGATTTTTGTTTTATCACATTTCCGACTACTGAACTGGGTACTTTACGAGTATTAGTGAAGATTCGGCAAAAGGTGGCAAAGTTACGGGTAGTTGAACATGAAATCGATTTGAAATCGAATTATGCAAGGTGCGCAATAATTTGGGTTCTATGATGGAATTCGTTTCACTTTCCGATTAAATATTGGCTAAAACTTCTTTTGACCTTTCATTCCTTGTAAGCACATCATCATGGAAAAAATAAACAAGTCCAACTCAACTGATTTTTTTTTTTTAGCTCCAATGCCACCCGACGCGTTGACGAGACTATGGAACAGGACACTATTCTCTCTCGTAATGGCTGCAAAAAAAGCTTGTCCAATGAGTATTGTTCTGCAATATTAAACTATTTGATAACGAAGGCAGACATTTTACGGTACGGAGAAGACAAAAGTGAAAGCATAAATCAAAATGAAGTTTATTCAAATGCTGAATGGAAAGAAGTTCCACATTCGAGATGGTAATCAATTCTGACATTACGAGGATAGAGGAACTCAAAAAAGTGGTTCGCAAAATTCTGCCCGGTCTGTCCGTCTGCCCCGAGGCCTACAGCGAAAACGGCTTCCCGGATTTAGTCCAAACTTCGGATTTGGAGTTTGTGGGTCAACAGTTGGCTGAATTTTTTTTTGCAAGGTAAACTCAATATTAATGGTAGGTACTTAGCATACAAAATTTTCATAGCAGTTCGATTTGTTCGAAAACGGTTCTAAAGATATTAACCAAAAAGTTGTTCGCTAAAAAATCCAAAAACGGAACTTTTGAAATGTTGACATATCTCGAAAACGGTTGAAACGATTGTAATAAAAATGCATTTTTAAGGTAATGTGGTCATTTATAACTTAATAGCAACTGAACAATTGACGAGTTAAATCAACGTCATCAATCTATTCCAGTCAAAAATAAAATCATGACCTTGCAGATCAAAAAACAGAAACTTCTACTACGCTTGTCCTCGTACTCAAAAGTCTTGTAAAGTGTAAAAGCTTACAAAATATTACAGTAAGCGCTTGTAACTCTTTAACTAGAACTTGCGAAAATTACCTGATATTGAGAGCTAAAACTTATAAAAACTCACATTGTCGTTTGCTATGCACCTACTAGATACCATATCGAATGAATAACCAAAAAGCGAATTTTATTTATGTTAGAATATACCCTATGAATGAGCTTTTTATCAACAAACCTTTTCCTATAATCCTCTTTGTATATAATAGAATTAACTCACTCATTATTTAATTATTACTCCAAAAGCGTAGGTATTATTAACTTTCATCTTAAGTTACATTTATTTTATTCTTTCTTCTTCTTCAATCAATCGACCGAGACACTTGTCTTTTTGGAAATTAAGTATTCTTTTAATAAATGTATTCAAGTCGAATTGTTTCTTTTATTTAAAAAAACAACAATTTAACACTAACTATTCTTACATTTTATGTAGATACAGTTCCCTCTGAACGAGAAAGTTTCATGCGACCCAGTCGTGCACTCTTTTTAAATCAGCTCTATGGAAGCTGTTGTATCCGGTTGGCGAAGTTGGGTATCGTTAGAAATGGCACACTTTTTGACAGGGGTTGGTTTAGAGGTATAGGTTAGGTATTATTTATGTTGAGCAAGCCGGCAGCAGAGTGGTTGTATGATTATGCGAAGAACTGATACCACTACAGATCATATCGACTACCATTTCAATCAATATTATCATTCATAAGAAAGTGTTCTTTAATTGTTTCCTCTAGGCAGGCTTGAATAGAAGGAAACTATCCTGCATTACTTCTTCCTTTTGATTTAAAACAAGTATACCGACAGGAGTAAAAAATCTGCATTTGTCCTTGACTGAATGTAATGCTTCTCCATTCCATTTTAAAAGTGTGCAATCCACAATTGAATTGTGTGATTGCAACCGTCTCTATCCCACAAAGGAGGTTGGTGCAGTGCACATTTAATGTTTTCTCTAAACCACGCACAAACGAACAACCCGCTTTGACGTTCCAACGCCGAGCGTAAGGGAACAAATACCATAACAAAATTCTAAATGATCGACAGCTGAAATTCAAACGCAATATAAGACAACCGCGCCATCATACGGAAGGGCCAACCCCAAACACAATTCACATAACAATTTTCAAAGCACCCTCTACCCGAAAATCGCATTTCTGGAAATATCTCCATAAAACCACAAGCGGAATCCCTTTTATATGTTGAAGACGTCCTTGTCATGCGACCGAGAATCCTTTAATACCAGGATTATTAAGATACAAAATACCCGAGACCAAATTTGATACTATAGACAATTCCGCAAGCAACGTTGTGTGGTAGATTTCGCTTTCGAAAATTGATCCCGAAAATGGATTAATAACATGGAATTAATTCCAAACTATGCCGAAAGGACACACTCCGCACATCTCGCTCTGCTGATGCTGACAATGGTAATTTCGTTTTAAATATCTGATTTTAATTTGAATTCCAAAAGGGATTAAACAACACCTATACAGGATATACAGATACAGGAAGGATTAATATCAATCGCGACATGTGTTTTCGTTTGTTTGTTAATTTATCACTTGCGAAAAGGACACGTGTTGTTTGGCGGTCGTGGGTGGGATACAAAACAAAGGGAAGAATTTCTTAAATCAATATTGTAGACGAAGTGGGATTACAAATTTGAATACCTACACTTGTACTCGCATATATCACGACCATGAGTAATTGGAATTGATGAGCTGTGATGCCATTGAAAGGGGGTGCACTACTGTGTATACTACACAGTAAAGAAGTGAACAATAAAGAAGACAGGAAATCCTTTTTTCTTCCAACAGCAGTTGAATGTTGAACGGAAGCCAAGGATATATGGAACATAAAATAGGAAACTGCGTACAAGGAGTAATGAAGCTACGGCAGAATTGTAGAACCAATTTGTTTTATGGATGGAGGATATATTATAATTGCGGCCTTACCGTCGGATTTATATTTTCGGCAGCGATAGCTAATTTGATGCGAATGTCAACACTCGTAAAATTTGAGGTGGACACTAAAAAAGTGATTTTTAGAACCGCCCGCACGTTTTCAACCAAACAATAGAATTATTGAATTATTCAGAGACTATACTTAATAATTAAGAATCGCAGGATCGCCATACCTGGCGAGTTCGTAACCCTATGGCCGGGCAACCATCAAATAAGATGAATTTTGAACTGACCCGTCCTCTCATTGAGACATAAGGTGATTTGTCCTTTCACGCAAATAAGGTTTCTGGTAGTTAGGCCTGATGGTGAATCCTTCATAAATTTCGACTGTTGACTCTTAGTTAGACCATAGAAGCTTAATTGGACTGTCAAGGCTTAATTTTGCACTTAAGATCTACTACGTACTCCTTGAACCTCTCCACTTACTCCAAAACACACTTATAAGCACTTACTATTAAGGTTTAGACCCGCATCGACTTTATTTTCACATTCGGATTCCGATTACAATGGACAAGCATAACGATTTTCAATTCCCTAACCGACAGTTTTACCCGAGGGGGAAGTAATGAATATTTTTGAGTAGTCCTTGACTACAGATTTTCCACTTGTGATTGCATGCAAATTCGTTTGAATACACTGTGATACACTGTGATTCACAATGAATACGCACAGAAAAGTTCCTTGAATACACCTGATTACTTCCCCCTCGGTTTTACCATCTGTCTACCGTTCTTTGGAAATAGAAATTCTTCGACTGATTTTTGGTTCAGTTTACAAGAAAGAAGATAAAACAACGAACTTTATTAGTGGCGACCAGCTTTGCTTTCACAAAATGTGAAACATTTGAAGTTTTTGACATTGAATAGGTTTGGTTATGGATCTTTCAAATAAATTTGTCCTTCTATTCTACGAAATTGAACCTTTTTGCCTTGCTATGAATTCGTTAAATACCATGTTTGACGATCTTAAGTTTAATTGCCATCACTTTTTAGGTAATAAATTTCATGGCAGATGGTCACACTAATTACTTAGATATGCAGAATTAATAAAATTGTTTTCCTACGTCTTTTTAAAGACGTGCTGGAGTTTTGTTCAGTTAACGGAAAAGAAAATGTATACCTTACTTAGTATAGGTACAGCATGTTCAACAGCTGAAATTATTGAAAAAATAGATAAGTAAAATAAATTAAAATGTTTTTAATTTGTCTAAATTTCGAGAACTTTTTTTTTTAATTCTAGAAATGTAACTAAAGAAATGAGTTTTATAAAAGAATGACAACAGAATATAAATGCCTAAATAATTGCTGTAGGTATTTGTGTTACGTTTCGTTTAACAAGAAATCGTATTCAAGATTGCTTGGAAAATACCTTTGCTGTTTTACGCAACCGAGGAGGAAATAACAAGTTGCTGACTCCTTTCAATTTATGTAAGATGCTACCCATGGAAATTGAGAACCAACTGCAAACGTTGAAGTGCAGTTGGAACCAGCAAAACAAAATTAGGAAAATGTGTTTTACGATTTCAAAACGGAACTTGGTTATAAAACTGCCGACCTGGGTATTGAAAATGCGTTTTATTACTTCGAAGGTTATATTTTGAAGAAATACAGCCTAAACCACAAGTTTGTATTGAAATTTAGTCAGTAACTTAACGTTTCCTTAGTTTTTACAAATTTTAAAGACTAAAAAATTGCGAAATTGACACGGCTTTTATAAAAAACTAGCGGACGCTAGCCTCGACAGTCCAATTAACCTTGACAACGAACTTTTCACCCTTACATCAAATCATGCGATAAAATGCGGAATTTCGTAAAAAAATTTTTTTTTGAGGTTTTTCCGGAATTTTTCGGAGTTTAAGAATTTTTCCATTCGAAAAGCCATTCCGAAACAATTGCACACACAATTTTCAACAAAACTTCCATAGGTAGAAAAAATTAATTTTCTATTTTTCCAATTTCTTTTCTTTTCCGGAGGGTTTTCCAAAAATGTTCTTTCAATTTCTCATGAGAACTACGAACAAAAAAAAAAATTTATCCAAATCGGCCCAGCCGTTCTCATTTGATGAATTATTATACATTTTTTACAACATTTGTAATATATGTATACCTATAGATTTTGGATAGAACATTTTGTACGAAAATGTATTTCTCAATAAGTATTTTATAAATAATGTTTTCCGCACTTTGAAAAACTTATTTTCTTAGAATTGTTGTAAAAATGAAAATAAGCAATTTCCTGTAAAATTTTATGTCTGAGTACGAATTTATCATATTTTAAAAAAGTTCAATAAAGATAACAAAAAAAGTATCAACAAACAAAAATATTTATGTAGGTATATAACACACAGTCATGTCAAGATACACATCATAGACTGTTCAATAGAAATAACTACAAATCTATTTTTTTTACGTCACACCCTGTGGCGCATTTCAAAATCGTTTTTCTACTCTTCCATTCCCCCTTTACTGGAGCACTTCAATTGGCATTTATTTCTCCTGTGTATGACTATAAGACACAGCGGTACCTACTCCAAATTGTAAACTGATAAGAAACGCGTGGAGAGTGTCTATACTCAATGTAAGTAGATATTCTCGTCCTAATAGTGTCATTAACAAAGTCTTTAAAAATTAAGAGAAATGCGCCCTGGGTAGTAGGTATAGAAGCAAGGCTGCAGAAGAAGATTCTCAAGTAGATATATATTAGCTTTTCATCAGTCGAAAGCCATTTATAGAGTAAGTTGTCATGATTGATCCTAGGTCCGCATGACATATTGATTACCAAGTCAAATAGAATCCCAGTGGAGTTGTATTTGACAGCATGATACTTTTAACTATTCACAGTTGTTCGTTTTAAATTCCCGCTGCTCTTATGTAGGCATATTATGTACTTATAACCTTACATTAAACACATCCATTTGCAAACATAACTTCCGACTAAGTATCCGGATTTATTTAGTCCGTCTTAATCAGCGGATTTATAAAAGCCTCACAAGGACATCATCCGAAAGCAGCACGTATTTAAATGAATTTACATTTCAGCCAGTAGCTAGATGCCTACATCTCCATTAAATAGGCCACACAACTTGCTGATTCTGGAATCGCTTCCTATATTCGATGCGAATGCCAGAATAATCCTTCCACCGCCTATGGATAAACAGTCATTATGTATGCCCGACATCAACGCCAGAGTGACACAGTCGGATGTTACCCAATCATAAGAAAGAAAAACATCATGTCCAACATCCTAAAGGAAATGACCAACGCAAATAAAATCAACATATTATTACACACATACGAATGCGAGTATCAATAGGTGTCCCTGTCCATTGCTCAATCAGGCGATCAATCAAGTCGTTCAACTATATATCGCCCCCGGCCCCAATCGAATAGAAACACATGGACTTGAAACTCCGATGAAACAAAGCGTGTCTTGTTAATGGGATTAATGGAAAAGTTTCAGCCAATCTAAGCTATCTTAAATCGGTTAATTGGTTTGATGAGAGCATTCTGTACACTGGATGGAAAGAGTAATACTTTACTGTATGCAAACAATGGTGCTCGTGCTACAGGCCTCGTACTGTGAGGCTTAATTATTTGTGTTCTCTGTGAAACAGTGATTTCCATATATTAGGAAATACGGAAATTTTAGCCCCAGTAGTTCTAAATTTGTGTGTTTTGCTGTGTTTGTTTATGCCTGTCAATGTTATTATTGCTCTCACATGCTGTGTGTGTTGTTATGTCGGGATAGCACACTTACTGCGGGTCTGGCGGTGAGAATGTTAGTGCTCGAGGATCCGGGTATATTTGCTTAGAAACTGCAATTTGGAAACGTATCTATTGTGGTGATGTGGCTTGCTTAAAATGGCAATTAGGTGGCATTTGCTTACCAGCCAATAATGAAGTTATTGTTTCAATATTTCGTAGCTCTATTTGCGTTTACAATGTGGCAGATACCTAACAGGGCGAAGTACTGTGTTATTTTCGGAGCTTGATATCAAAATGGGGAAAATACCTAGCTTTGTCCAAACGGTCAATATTGTACTACAATAAGAAGCTTTCTGAGGACACTCTTCAATGTTGATCATGAAAGATGTTTTTTTACAAAATGTTTACATTTCAGTTTGACGTGACTGCCTTAAACTTGCCTTTATTTTTATAGAAATAAAAAGCACCTATGGAAGCGTTCATAATATTTAAACTTTCGATTGAATGTTTTTCACTTCATCCACAAGGACCACAAGCTAACCACAATCCAATATCGTGTCGTATGTCTTAAAAGGTGTTTTCGACAATACATATTTTTCAATTAGTGATGACAACTTCAAATTTATGACAGCTGTTAAACAAATTGTAAAACAAAACCGATGTATAAAATATGTACCTAAATTAAAATGGAATCCACATATCAATTATTTACGTATTTATAGACGTGGACTAGTGGCATGTGAAATGATTTAAAATCGCCTCTAAATGATGCAATAAGGCCCCAAAAGAAAAAATTATAAAAGTACCCATAATTAGGATAAATGTTTATAACGAAATTATGCCCCATTTTTATATTGGAAATTACGACACAATGAAATGGGTTTGATTTTTTTCACTTATTCTAAGACTCGCCAGGGCTAGGATTTTACTCCTATCGGAGTAGATCTACTTTCGCAACATCTCTTTAATCTACTTCGTAACTCCTTCCTTTGAATAACAAACTACTTAAATTTGTTTGTACAGATTATTATTATATGGCAGCACTAATTATTTATGGTTCACTTTTGAAAATAAACTTAAAATTCGCTTCACGCTATTCAACAAAAGTCTGAAAGTCTTTCTCTAGTGTTAGACTTGGTCAAGTTTTGCCTTCCCTTATCCGAGCATAAAAATACTGTCGAAAAGTTCATGCTTAAGGATTTAGCAGAGCTGAAAGAAAATGTTTCCAAATATTCCCAAATATATAAAGTATTTATTAGAAAATCGGAAAGATGTTTTTGTTTATGTTCCACCGCTTAATTTTATCAAATTTTTAAAGGAATATAAATTTGTGATGATAGATTTATTTTTTATACATCATTTTTAATCTTTATAAATCATTCAGCAATGTATATGTTTTCGCTGTAAATAAAAAATAGCACGATACGCAGTATAGATATGTACAATTGTACATGTACATACGAAATATGGATATTTATATTTATTTTTTGTTTTAGTAAATAAATGTGCAATTTCTTTTACCCCTTTTTTTGTGTTTTCTGTTATTTTTTGGCTGTCCTCAAAATAATCCACTTGTAATCAGTGATACCTGTGAAAATGTTCAGAAAAAGAGTCCCGGATGAAGAAAGGAGTCCCATTCGGATCTTAATGTTTTCTTAAACAACACAATGTTATTTATAAACCGATGTAATTATAAATCAAATTCAAATTCAGGTTTAAACAAATTCGTTCGAATTTAAGCAATTTTTTTCTATAGCAAAAACGTTATACATTTCTGAAAGGAGTCCGAATTCACAGATTCTCAAAAAGATGAATCCGAAGTCCAGGCGTTCAAAAAGGTGTTAAGATTACTCTAAAGTGTCCCGAAGTTAACACTGCTTGGAATGCTATTTTGTATCACAGCTTTTTATTTTGCAAAGCACGCCGTGAATAAAGTTGTTACCGCAGGTAGTAATATCTACATGTATACATTTTTGTATGTAAGACCCCAGTCGTGGACGTTTTTGTTTGATTTTATTGAGTGCCATTTGTTTTTGCGCATAAGTCTTAAATCATTTGCATAATGATTATTAGCCTTCATTAATGTTAGTAACAGCTCCAGAGGAAATTTCAAATCCCAACCCTATAGAAAGGTTATGCACTTTTAGCTTTGTCGCCGTGTTTATTATTACGTATACTATACGAGTAGCTCGTCATCAGCAGACACCCCTAAGGGTAATCATTCTCGGATATTATATCCTGAATGCGAGGTGCTAACACATTTTTGCGATATTTTCTCGCAAAAGATAAATTGGGGTCATATGGCATTACCTGTAATACAAGTGCACTTGGCCCAAACTCAATCAAGTGTCGTACGCACATACACCTACATTAGCTGGGGATGGCGATGAGGTTTATCGAAAGATTTTGTTCGCCCTTTCAGTAGAACACGCTGGTTTTTGCACTTTCAGTCGCCCTCGCAGTGTTCTTTGTTTTTTTTACCCTGATTGATTTATGAAGATAAATTGGATTTGCGATTTCCTGCTCCTGCCGTCCACAGGAATTAAGCTCTAGGTGATGTTGGAAAAAAACGTCCTCCGCTAAAAGTTGTGTCTGTTGAAAGGGATGCGATGCAACATAGGAAAAGTTATATACACCACATATCTAAGTGTGGTAGTAAATAGAGCTTTCTCTTTTCTTCTGTTTTTCCTAAAACTGGAAGGTACGTGAACATCATTGATGCAGCACTTTTGTGTTTTGTTGCCACTGGTTGTGTGTCGAAAGAATGGCAGCTGCAGCTGGAGGTTATGTCTGTTCAGTTGTCTTCACTGCACTCGCAAAATTGTTTTCATTCACTTATAATGTTAAAACCAAAACCCTTCTATATTCGGATTCGGAGGATATTTTTCTACACCTCAATAAAAATTGTAAATTTTTTTTTTATATTCTTTCAATACTTTCTGTTGATTTTAATGTAGAGTTTTGAATAAAACTCAGGATTTGGAGATATTTTAAATCGATTGCATTTATTCTATACCTATCGAAATATTTAGCTCTTGTCGGTCAACTGCGTTCGTCGTGTGGGTGTGGTGGTTGCTCTAAAAGCCTGCTCTACGCCTTGCGTCGGTTCAGTTTGCCAAATTCGTCTTTCTTCAATATTTTTGGATTCACAGCTCGAAATCGCTTCTTCCAGAAATAGTTTTCTTCAGCTCCGAAGTCCGAAAAAACTTGTTTCCAATAGATGTATTCCTAGGTTTGGAAGATCTGCTATAGTATAGTTCTGCTGATACCTAAAGATTTGTTAATTGCAAGATTCCAACGCTTCGAGATCGCATCTAAAAATGTTCTCTTATTCAATCAAAAAATATAGCAACCATCAACTTTTTAGGCTATGAGGCTTAAGTAATGGTATCATCTGCATTTCTTAAGGTAGCTACTTAAATTGTTAACCAATACTGCAACTTTTCCCTATTCTTCTATATTTTTGACTAGAAAAATGTTAATCGCAATAGCTATTGTAAACTGTAGCAATTTTGTATTGTAACTTGTGTGCAATTGTAATAAATTCCTCAAGACACTTGCAACCAGAATTGGAACCACGTATGGTATAGTAGGGTAAATTCCTTCAAGTGTGGCAAAGGTCCGTAGTTTTTGAGTCATTGAGAGGCGTCGTGACACCCCTATCCATACCCCATGCGTTAGATTTGTTTTCTAAATTTGAATATTTCCGACACACTATTTCATGAAAATGCTCTACTCAAATTCAAACTCCATCCACCGGACAAGCAACAACATTAAGTGTAGAATGTAGGTACACAATGTAAATATTTCTGCGTCAAATTGTAACTGCAGAAAATTGTTCGCAGAAGTTATGACATGTTTTCTACACACACAGGGACATTGTTCTGCGAAATAAATAATTTTCCACTCTACCCTTTGGAGGTGATACACAATTTTCAAGCTTCTGCACCACATAGGAAAGTGCATATAGCTTGCGGCGCCGGAAGGTGTACTTTTCCCACTTGCAATCTCATTGTTTGCATCCATGACCATTGGAGTTAGATCAGAAATGATAGCTTTATTTATTTTTGAATTTGTCAGCTTTACAACCAGCAGCTAGGAGGGAGACAAGGAAAAACAAAATATGACCACTTGGACTTTTTTCCCAGTCCATTTCAAAATGTTTACCTGAGGGCAGTTTGCGGAGCAAGTTCAGTGGATTGTTTATTACCTGTCCAACGTATTTGGCATCGGATCAAAAGTCACTCTATTTTGCTATGGTTTCTGCTGTCGAATCATCCCCAATGTAAATAGATGTAGCTAAAGCTATATTAGGTAAGTGTTTCGGATTCGGTTAAGTAGGTGTTATCCTAAGTGGTTCATTCGTATTTTCACTCAGTTTTTTGTTTACCAACCAATTACAGCAATTGGCTACATTGGTAGCTGTTAGCTGAGTAGGACTCTGTTATTTTTAGACGAATTTCTTTGTTTACATAAAGGTTGATTCTCCAATCCCAAGGACAAACGGTTTTACTGATATGCTGTATAGAGTTAGGCTGTTCGAACCGATTTTTTCTCAACTTTACTTAATGTTGCTCATCCTCTAGCACAGGTGCAAACAGACTATTTTCCTTTTATCAAGTTTTACGAACTGTCTGTTGGCCATGTTGAAGTTTAAAGGATGCGGCGATTTGCTTGATATAGTCAGAACGTGCAGTTTGGTTGGGGAACATTCATACATGGACCTATTTCGATGTAATTCATACACTGCTTTCACCAGTTATAGGTTATAAAATCAAAGATTTTGCATGAGTCGTTCTAGGTAGCCATCTTTAATGTCCAATGTTTAGTCTTTCGACTCGATCGTTTCACACTATTATAACTCCAAAATTTATAACTATTTCACAATAATCTTTTCTGCCAAAAAAATACATTTAAAAAACCAAGAGTCAAAAAAAGTCTATGGTGTTCAATTGCATTTCCACCCTCAAACTGGACCCACCTTTAAGTGGAGCAGATTGCAAATAATTTTTATTTTTCCGGCTGAACTATTCTTTGGGTGCAAGAGGCAGTGATCCAAGATTGAGGCAAAAAGCGCCAAATTTTTTGCTTTTTGAATAAAAAAATTAAAACAAGGGGCAATTTGAAAAATGTGGCAAAAAATAAAAAATATCTGTAAAACGTTGTTATTGTTTATTGTACAATACATGCCTATGTATATTTCTATGTTATGCTATTAGATTGTTACAAAAGGGGATTTTTTCGAATTTAGGGGAAAACTAGTGCTGATAAGAAAAGGGAAATCAGTCTTCAAAGTCTCTGACGAGAGGTTCTATATTTCGCATTTGTTTGACAATTCAATCATTGCTACTTCCCATGATTTAACCAATAAGAATTTTTTGTTCCCAAGCTCCTCTAAGTAAAAGGAACACCTTACTTTGGACATTTCTAATTCAGAAAAAAATATAATATACAGCTGTCCGTACACAAACACAATAGATAAACCTCTAACGAAGAGTCTCACTCGAAAAAGGTTATAATTCCATTAATCAGCTATCTCAGACATGACCCCACCTAATAAAAATACGCCGACGGTCTTAATGACTTCTTTTGACGGCTTACGGCATTTATTTCTCCCCATAAATAATTCTGCCATTCGAGTCACATAGTTGAGGACAAAAAATATCTCCCCGATACTGAGCCTGGAGACAACGAGTAACCAACAAGAATTCCAGTGCCGCGCCGGAAGAAATGCGATCCACCTGGGATAAATGCTGTAATAAGTATTAATGAGTTAATAAGGCTCTGCGATTAGAGTAACACAATAAATCAATGAAATATTTAAGGACACTTTGCCCTGCTCAATATGGCATACTCGCGCCGCACAATCATGAACCCCGTATTTATTATTCCGATGCCAGAGCCCCGGTGTCGCACGTAAAGGAAATCTAAGTCAAGCACTGTGTACAATCAGATGGGAAAGTTGGTAAACGATGAGACAATTTCCCGTTCCTCCCTCCCCCACTACAAAAACAGAAAATAAAATGGAGAAAAATATTACAAGTACCTACCGTGCCAATATTTATGTTTCCTCTTGCAAAAATTTTAATGGCTTCCCATTTGCAACCATACATTCCGATTAATCCAGAAGAAATTCCAAAAATGTTTCCTTGGGACCGAACCGAATAAGAATCGCTTCGTGTTTTACGACCACCCCCAACTTAAAATTGTACGCATAAATATATCTTGTCTAAGCGTTCGTATTAGAGTGAAAAATTTTAGATTGTAATGAAAAATTTCATCCAGTTGGTAGTTTTTGACTTTTGTTTTTCTTTGCGGCTTGATTGAGTATTTTTTATGAATGTTAGAAAAGACTTCTGTGTAAATCATCTAGGGCGCTCTGCGTGGGTACGACTCTAACGACGATGTCATTAGAGGCAAGTGGGTGGCTGTATGTAACTATCTTTCCTTGGGGAACGAAGAACGCGTAAAGTTCAAAAGTTCAAAAAGATCGTTTTGTCTTCAACAAAAGTAGATAACAGGAGCCTTTTCTGAATGATATATTCGCACCTTGAGGAATGGGTTCATGACAATTTGTTGGGAAATGGTTGGAGTTGGATTCATCACTTGAGGACATTGGGAGATTAAGAACCCTCTGGCGGTCTTAAATGGGACTTTCATGATCCGTTGCGTTCGATAGACATTGGTTTGTGTAGGTATATGCAGCGGGCAAAAGTGGGAGGAAAGACCCAACATAGGTAGGTAAGAATGTACAGAGCCATCGGTCTCAACTTGTTTCTATTGTTAAAGACGGAAAGGTCATGGACAATGTCTACATTCAATTTGAAAAGAAACAATTAGCGGAATAAGTTTGTAAATAGGTTTTCCTGTATGTTTAAAAGCCGGGAAAGAGACGGAAAATTTATTTCTGAGGACAGTTAAAGTCCTGAATATTTTGCCAAGAAAAAAGGAAAATTATATTTTTGGTGTTCGAATCCGCTTAGTTGTAGATCAACCCAAAAGCCATTGATCGGCCGGGATTACTGTACATTCGGTTCTTTGCATTCCTGAGCTCTAGCTCCTTTAGAAGCCCAGCTACCTCCACAATAGCTGTGTCGTTGGCAAAGCCGATTATTGGAGAAGGCTTTGGGATCCTTAGGCTGAAAATGTCAGAGTTTCATAATATCGGACCTAACACGGGGACTTGCGGAACGAACCTCCTGTTCGCTGTTATGCCTTGGCCGGTCTTCCGTATCGTACATCAACACACTGTTTGTGAAATAGTCGTTCAAAAACGTTTGTAAGTGATCTGGCACCCCTTTGACAACTTGCGATTTTAAAACGCTTTAGGGAAAACCGGTGAATACTCCATTCCAGGCGTATAAAAACCATGAAAACCTGGGTCGTTTTCCATCAGTAGTTTATAAATCTATTCCGGTCAAACACCTTACATTCGAAAAGGTATATCCACTAGGCATTGCTAGTCTGAACAAACCAAAGGAAGACTCTCGGTACACCTACCAACAGAATTCAGTACTTAACTTTCATAAACTATTTACACTT
Source organism: Cheilosia vernalis (assembly GCA_949126925.1). Classification (NCBI taxonomy): domain Eukaryota; kingdom Metazoa; phylum Arthropoda; class Insecta; order Diptera; family Syrphidae; genus Cheilosia; species Cheilosia vernalis. The sequence continues at coordinate 16,540,793 of OX421362.1, forward strand.
AAGTTCTGCCAGGTAGGTGCACTTGTGACACCTTCAATAACTTTCAACATGCAGTAACCAGAAAACTTTTTGCAAGGAAGAGAACAAAAACACAGGTGACGAGGACGAACTACTCACTCAGTTGTATAGGTGCGCTACGTGTGTAGCAGAGCAAAAGCACCTATAGCTTTCAGAATCACTCCTTTCAATGAACAGAAACAGAGCTATCAACTATCAAGTCTGCAATAATCTCGATTTATTTCTTCGAACAAATAACGTTGGGCACATTTAGCACACAAGAACTCGTGTCGCGTATTCTTTATGCGGTTCGTTTGAAGTGTGCAGCAGAGGGATGTGTTTGTGTATAGTACTCATTGGATTTTCAGTGTTCAAGATTGTAGGAATATTGTAGGAGCGTGCTGAAGGAGAAGGACTTACGGTAGGTTGCACCGTAAGAGAGTGGAAAATGTTGATTTATTATAAATTCAACTAAAAAATGTTTTTCAGCTGGAGGTGTTTTTTTCGCGGAGCACTTTGGTGTGGCATTGTATACGGTTTCAAAGGAATTGTGTATTAACGAGTAAATAAAATAAATAGTTGGCGCAACCGCTTTGTATGGAGCGCATGCCTGGCTTCTCACAACCATTCGTTTATAAGACATTTCACACCAAGCCGAAAATCGTGTTTTCCTTTAAAACTCATCGATGCAATCACACCGACCACCAACTAGTTTTCGTTTGACGTTTTAATGAGCTGTGAGACACTAGTCCTAAAATTTCGGTGCAAACTTTTTTGGTTACAAATTTCGATCGCGTTAATTAACAAGCAAAATGAATTTAGTGCATTTAAAAACAATATTAGCCCAGCAATTAATTGTGTAAAGTGATTTTAATTTGTGAGTGGTGACATTTGTTCGGTCAGCCATTTTCCTGAATTTGCTGAATATTGCAATATATGTTTGTTTCAACAACCCAACGATTGTAAGTCGTTTTCGTGAAAACGAGTGCAAACGACTCGTTTTGAAAACTGAAATATGTATGGGAAAACTTCTGTTTTTTGGGACGAATGGAAAGATCTAGGAACTGCTAATCGAGACGATCTTTCATGAAAGTAATTATGCTCTCGAATGTTTGCCAGATGTTCGCGAGAAGTGAAAGAGTGAGAAAAATCTTGAGATTGAATTTGGGTTTTTTCGGCAATCGAACAACGGGATGATGATCTGTCAGTCAGTTTCTGGCTTCATTGGTACTGAAGATAGAGGGGAGGGGGGGGGGTCCAAAATCGACTAAATGTTTGCTTCTTTTTAAAGGGTGTAGTGCCCGAACTTGGATATGGGCATTGGGTGCGTAACGTGCTCTTTGAATGACAGGTATAGGATTAAAATTTTCGAATTTCATACTTCAAAGACATCGCAATATTTCAATGTCTCCAAAGCAATGGATAAAAGAAAAGTTGAAGAAGATTTATTATCATTGTTGCAGCAGCTGAAACAATTTCTGTAGGTATAGTAGCTACCAAGTAGAAGATGACACTTTCCTTTGTGTCCCGCAAGTCCTTATTTGCAGTTAGATTTTTCCTCCACAATCCCGCAAAGTTACAAGGTTTTTTTTCATTTGCGTTTTCTTTTATTTATCAAGCATTATTATGTTCTCTGGGATTTCCTTGAAAAAATCCAAGTAAACACAACACAAACGTTTTCCTCCGTTTTTTATGTCAAAATGTATCTTCTTCAACCGGAAATTTATTTGTTGAGCTGAATGAGTGGTGACTTGTCATCGGTCCATCTATATGAAGTTGAGAGTTTAGCGTGCGAACAGCATGTAATGCTTTGCTAAGCTGCCTCGCAAACTTTTATCTTTGAGGACATTTTTGTATGGGATATAAATTTTGCGCGAGCAGGATACTAGGCTTTAAAGACAAAAGTGAGCTGAAAGATGGTCTTTATAGAACACTGCATGATTAATACTAAGTTCCCAAATTCCTTGAATAGATTTGAAGAGGAAAAATGGCAAATGGCACCAGTCGCAGTAAGATCATGGTGCCCTCTTGCACTGGAGTCTTTAACATTTAAAATACGACTCTGCCATCCTATAAAAAGCAGTCCAACAAAGTCAAACTTTTGTAAATTGCTTTCTTGTGAAATAAATGGTTTCCCCTATGCTGCCTTCATATTATTATGCATTTCTGGAACAACTGGTACCGCATTCGTGTGAGTTATTATTGCAATAATGCGATTTGTGTAACTGCTTCCTTTCCAAATAAATCTAAAATCAAATTGATTCAACTCCGTAGTGGCGGGGATTTTGCAATTTTAAAATGTGTCTGAAAGCAAAGAATTGAGCCGCAGAATGTTCCACAACTGATGCATTTGACACTGGGAAATTGTACTCTAACAGAAAGTAAGCGTAAGTTATATGCCACGGAATTGCGTCCGCATTTGATTCAGTTCTGACAGAGTGGAAAGCGTGCGAAAAGGTCAGTGCGTTGTGTTGCTGTGCGAGTGAGTTCAGCGTGACATTATTAAATAAATTCGCAACATGCCTTTAACTTGGGAGTTGAAAATATTGTATTGCATTACTGAAGAAGATATTCCAAAAAGGAATCATAACGCGAGGTTTGTTTTACTGGGCATCTATAGCTTAGCAAAGCAAAGTAAAGACCAATGACCAACCTACCTGAGCAATAAGAAAAACAGAGCCACTTACCTTGAATCAGCTTTAAAGCATTTCGGATAAAGTGCTGTTGATGAGTGCCACGACTTTGATTTGGCTCCACGTTCTTCTAGTGTCATCTTACTCAATATAAACGACACTGAAAGCAATTTTACTAAGGCATTATCAAAAAGGTGTCAACATGAACTATAGGTACTTATACCTTACCCGGTTTCTCCACGTGCAATTTCGTGCAATCTGTCAAATTTGATTGTATGAAAGAACGATAGTATGCAATAAAATGTAGGGTGGGCTACGTATTCGTTGAAATGTCGCTGAGCAGAGCACATAGTTGCGTTCTCGCATTAGGCCATGAAAACCTTTCTCTTTTGCCATCTAACATATTCTTGTCATGATGACTATACTTGTCTCTTTTATTCAAAAATACGTAGTTTCAGTTCAGCGCTAAAAGCGGCCATTCGCCACTCAGCCATCGTGGAAATGAAAAACAAGTGTCAGACTGCACAGAAAATGCAAATGGGCAATATATTGCATGAAATTGTTGTTTTTTTTTTCAGGAAATTTGTGGTCTCCCTCTCCACGTGCAATTTTCATATTATGAACAGGAACACATTTCATGAAATGAAAAATTGCACGTGGAGACACCGGGTAAGGACTTTGCATATGAGAGTGAGTTGCGAACAAGCGATTATTCATAGTTTCTGACATTTCATTCACATGAAAACAATTTTTAGTCTCAGGTACCTACCAATTTGATCGTTTAAGGTTAAGTTCGAAGGAATTTTTCATTTGTGGACTTGTGGATCGCGACTGTTTTATGTGGACTGCGACTAAAGTGTGACAGTAGGTACAGTTCGCTGCAAGAATTGTCGATTCGCGGGAAAATTGCTGTCGTTGAAAAAGTTTGGTAAATCAATTATTGAGACGCAGTTTGTTTTTAGATTAGATGTTAGATAAATTAAATATAATGCTTTGGTGGTAGAACAAAATAGCAATTACCAATTTATAAAAAAGTAGATTTGTTCCCATTTCGACCATTCGCAAATCGCAATTCGCATTCATGTGAATAGTCCTTTAGAGTTGCAGTGGTTGGAATGAGCTTTGCCAAAAGTTCCTATAAATTTCAATTTGAGTTTGAGGTTTCTATACATAAATATGGGGTTGTATTTTTGCAGTTATCTTTGCCTCATTGAGGCTATTATCGCACTCAGGTCAGGGATGGATGAACAGTGGACACAATGGACCCAGCTGATGGTGTAAGTGAAGCTGAGCACTTAATTACCTACATGACACTCAGAGATAATTTTGTTTAAAAACTACCGCATCGCAAATTCACGTGCAGCCGCTACAAATGACTGCAATTTGTCCGACTTCAACTAATGATCAGTGCCAAGGTAAAGTGGTTGGACTTAATAAAACTCGCACCATTATGGTCATAGCTTGCCAAAGTGCCTAAGTGCGCCATGGGTAAATGGGAGGGCTACGAAGTCCATCCATCTGATCGAAGACTTTTCTAGAAAACGAGGTCGTCTATTCTAAAGCACCAAATTTTCAACAGGCGCACCTTTAGATTGCACCAGTGGGTTCGATCGTCCGTATATTCCGTTCTCATTCGATAAATCATTTAGATTCAATGTGCTGCTCGATTCCCTTAATCTAACATCGTCGCATCCAGGGGCAGTTGCTTAGTGGTCAGTGTGTAAGACTACAAATCGAGGGATCCCTGGTTCGATCACCCGAAAAACCAAAATTCCATCCTAAGGTTATTTTGCACTGTCGAGTCGAGAGTATAACTGTCATGAAAGAGCTTCTCAATTAGCTGTTTGGACCCGCCATTAAATTGTAGATCCTTTCCATTTGATGCCTAACCACACACCATAACCATATTGTATTATATGTACAAAAATGCGGTTGAGGATTCTGCCACGTAAACCATTTCCAACACAAGATGTGGTGGTTTCCTGTGCATTCCCGGTGGATATCTCCTTGATGGGCATACCCCACCCCGAGGTGGGAGGGTTACCTGAACACTCTGCTGTTCACACCTACATTTCCATGATGAATGAGCACGTCCCGATTGACATATGGTATTATGGACCTCGACTTGTGGCTCTGAGAGTGCCCCCTAAAGCCAATTGATAGGATAAAACAGGTTTATTTGCCCTGACTTTTGCTATCGGGTTTTCTTCAACGACTTGCGTGAAATACTTTCCCTGACAGCTAGACGGTTGTGCACGTTCCTTACCATCGTGCGTGTAAATTCCGAACGATGAGGCTCAATATATAGGCCGTTTGACAATGTGGCCACAATTTTATCAGCATATGCCACTTGCTCCTGCGATGGGGTTGCCAAATGCTAATGATGAATGATAGAGAGGTTACGAAAACGTACTCGTATTCACAAACACCTATTGGCAGAGTAGGTAACAGTTTCATTCGATGGCAGCAGATGTTGCTGCCTGAGTAACGAAAACAGAGTCCATGGCACGCCTCGTGTTCCATAAAGTGGGCGAAATATTAGCAGAGATGAAATTGAACATGTAGTTGTTGTGGTTGATTGGGGCTAACAGGCCATTCGGAGATGTAATTCGATTTGTGGGTCTTGCTGAATGATTGATCTGCAGCTCCTGGCTTCGGATTGCAGAATTTGTTTTGACTCATTCGTCTTGTTTTTTTTTTTATTCCTGGGTTCGTGTGTAATTGTAGCTAACGAAGGAGTCGAAATTCGATGCTATACCTATGCGATAGGATGGTTAGGATATTTTTTCCTGTTGATATTGTTTTTGTTGCTTTTTGAGGGCTGTTAATGATTGATGTTGCAAATAGTTTAGAGTGCTGATGCGAGTTATGGATCTGAAAATTGAATATTGGTTGATTCGGGAGAAAGATTTCTCCTTTGAAATACGATAACTGAACGAAAATGGAAGAACTCGATGGGAGTTGCTTAGCCCGTTGGTGTTTTTCTGAAAATGGATTTAATTGGGACAAGACCGAACCAAAGCAAAGTTGAGATGATGAATAAAGCGAGTCTCGGATGTTGCCAATAGTCAGGAAATTGTACTTAGTAGGTACCTAATTGCGAATGTGTGCGTCGTGTTTGAAATATATCTTTCTATGGCCAGACATAAGATTTGGTGGTGGTTGGTGGAATTGGACGAGGAATAGGAATAATAGAAAGACATATAGATATATGATCTACATCTGCATTTGTGGTGTAGTCGTACGAAAAATGTACCAGCTGATTCTTGAAAGGCTCGTTTACCCAAAAAAAAAATTGAAAGCTACCGTTTCACTTTTGAAGCTTTTATTATTTGACATTTGACAAAGAAACTACGCCATTAGGTTCTAAAAATGGAACGATACACGCTTCAACAACGCATTGAAATTATTAGAATTCAATACAAAAATGGTGAAAATCTTGCAGTCACATTCGCAAAACTAAAGTATCCTTTGATCGTCGTATAGCACCTTGTCGGACCGCAATACAGAAATTTGTGTAAAAATTCGAGCATCTGGGGCGCGGAAAACCCAAGAGTTATTGTTGAGAAGCCTCTCCATATGGTCCGATGGGGTCATTGGACCTTACTTTTTCGAAAATGAGGTTGGATCAACAGTTACGGTGAATGGATTGCGCTATCGAGAGATGATTAATGATTTTTTATGGTCGGAGTTGGATGGTATTGATCTGGACAACGTTTACTTTCAACATGACGGCGCTACGTGCCACACAAGCAACGAAACCATTGATCTTTTATGGAAAATGTTTCCGGACCGTGTTATCTCTTGAAGCGGTGATCACAATTGGCCACCGAGATCTTGTGATTTAACACCTTGCGACTTCTTCCTTTGGGGCCACGTGAAAGATAAGGTCTACGCTAACAGCCCAGCGTCGATTCAAGACCTCAAAGATAAAATTCGTGATGCTATCGAGGACATAGGTCAGCCACTTTGCGATTTGGTTATGGAAAATTTCATGAAAAGGATATGGTCCTGTATGCGTGCTCGTGGTGGCCATTTGGCTGATGTTGTATTTCATTATTAACGGCATACCTTCCTCTTTATTATGAAATAAACATCCGATAATTTATCTCAAAAAATGGCATTTTTCTTTGAATACCAAAATTACACCTCTTATTGGAAAACCCTTTATAACCATGTGTTAAGAAGTGCAATATGACTCCGTGTAGTATTCGCTTAGTTATTTTTTGAAATAACCTTATACGAAAACAACAAAGACTACACTGGGGTAAAAAAATATTGAATTTTCATCTGGACGGCCATGCGGAGAGCCTTAAATCAGCTAAGTCTTCATAATGCTCTCTATTCATGTCTGTTATGGAAATTCACATTTTTCGAAGGATATATACTTTATATAGGTATCAAATTCTAGATTGAATAGTTCATTCAAATTGTATCAATGAGCATGAAGAAGACTTAAGCAGAACTACACCAACCATAACGATATTTAAAGAGCCTGCTACTTGTAGGGCAAGCCCTTATTATACGAAATCAATTCAAGGCATTCCTAACGAGATGTTATTCAAAATATGTGTTCTTTTTCCAATGAACCAACTGGCCAACCGATGAAACGTTATGCTAAATCACAAATTCAAAAGAATCTCAAAATTATTTATTATTCAACGGAATGATTTATGCAGCATGTGCCTCATAAATAAGACATAGGACAAGGACAGCACATTATTTAACTACAAGTCTGTTTACAACAAACAAACACATGTTCAACTACCTACTTATAATCAAATGGTATATGTTCGCCGACTTATAATTGGTAACTTTAAACAGGCTTTTACCTAACATCTGTCGGTGGATTCTCCTACCTTACACACGCTGGTACACATTGAATACATGAAAGAAACGTTCAATATTGATGTAATCATTAAAAGAAAAACTAGAGTGGGAAGCAAATTGATACGAACCCTCAAGGAACACAAATGAACGACTTAGGAAACGGGATGAAATGAAGACAAGATTGATTATCCATGGCCGTTGGCGGAGATGAAAGTGATGAGGTTCGAATTGGGGAAAAAAAGAGCAAACAATTTGATGGATACCAAGTGGGTCAAAGGATAGACATAAGTAAATCAGAAATTGTGACAACGTCAAGCTATTTGAGGCGGCTGGATATTTTCCTTAGCCATATCCATGAAATCAATTGAATTTGGTTTGGAGAATTTGTAAATGGAGCTTTGATTTTTATTTCCTACTTCTTGGAAGTAAAATAAAAAATCGCTCCAAAAATAGAAATGAACGTTACAATTAAAATCGATCAGAGGATCTAACTTTTTTCTTGGAAATTTCTCTCAATTGGAATATTTTTGTTGGCAAATAAAATATTTCCCTTTGATGGCGTATACAGCAATACGGGTAAGTAGGTATATAGAGAGAAACAATATTGTCAGGTTGTCGAAGAATGTATACCTATTCAAGCATAATATTATATTTCTTCATTCATCCACAGGGAACTGGCACCATTGACATTGATTTTGTAATGCACCCACATTCAATGTACGTACGTCAGCCAGTATGAAAGTCGGAAATACAACAAATATCACATTTAAGTAATAAAAGCAGCACTCCTAGCACAGCATCAGCAGTTTTGATTCAGCATTCCTGGAATTTATTTTATAGAGCTAACAATAAAGGTTATTCTTCCAATGGATCGGCCATTGGGTGATGTTTTTTTTTTTATGTATTGTGCTTGAAACGGTTCGGTAACAGTTACGAGTACTAGTGACAGCTTTCGTGGGCGTGGTGAATAGCATCGGCCGGAAGATCAACGTTCCTTTTTTCGATTTTATAACTACCTTCTGTCCGGGACAACATAGTCCTACTCGGCTTGGCGAAACTGCGCAAACGCAAGAGTGTACTTTCGGAGAGTTTCTATAAACATCAAAAGAGTTGAGGTCAATAATAATTGGGTGGAAATATGAATCTTACCATATATAACTTGATCCATGTAGATCATCTCCTTCATGTACTGATAATTGCATTGTGCCTTGCTTCACCTCTTTTCTTAGCCTATTTTGGATAAATGCTGATTGATAGCCAACTCATACAGCGCAAAACCCATAGTAGATGATGAAGTCTCAAAGCCTGCAACAAAGAAAACAAAGGCTTGGGCGGCCAACTCCTCCATTGTAAGACCAGTAATGACGTCTCCGTTCTCGATCTTTGTCGAGTAATTGTTCTTCAGCTCGATAAGCATATTCATGAAATTGTTCCGAACGATTCCATTTTTCTGCCGATGCTTCAAGGTGTCCCGCACAGCCCACATAAAGAAGTTATGTACGTCATCAGTGATGAGACGCAACCTTAAAGTTCTTTCTAGATCCGGACAGCTGCGTATTAATGCCAGAATTAATATATCGTGTCTTGCCGTTGTGAAGAACTTTCGCCGAATATTGCGAAACTCTGCATTTGGATCCCTTAAGCTGTTGCACTCGATTCCAAAGGCACTTGAACCTATCACGTCAGTAGTGAATCAGGCTAAGATTTCCTTGATTTGCACAACTTCACCCTTGCCTACAGTTCACTCAAGACTTTTTCAAACCGATGTCCAAATTCAATCACTGTGGGAAACATAAACTTCATTTTCTCCGCGGTAAAGGCAGGCGAGAATTTTGTCCTCAATTTTCGCCATCTATGATCTATCTCTATCCAAGGCAAACAAATGTATTGTAAGTTGGTCGTCTCTCTCGTTGTGGAAAAAACCATGATCCGCAAAAGTTGCGAAAGTCATTTATGAGGATACTTTTAATTGGCCCAAGTCCAAAGCGATAACAAACGTCCGAAAGGTCATATCAAAGGCCTCTGCCACTGGAAGTGAAGTCGAAAAAGTCTTAAGACTTATAACATCTTAAAGCCAACCTCAGAGGTACAGATTTTAGTTAGCGCGCTAAATGAAATTCGTCATCTTTACATCTCAGCAATGTGGAGTTGCCAGTGCAGTAAGAATCAGCAAGTCAGCTTCATACCTATATGCGTATATATTAAAGTTTTAAGATGCCCTGTGAACCAATTTTGCATACATCACGCAATGCGGACTTAAAAATGCGGTCCATCAAATAAATTCTGTTTCTTGCTTATTCTCTGCTGCCGCCCTGCTAAAGTTGTACAAGATTCAAGATAAAACCACGACCGGTTTGGAACTATGTGCCATTGAGAAACAGACAATTAGTATCCTTCCTGGTGTGCACGTATTATTCTCATGCGGATGCATACCAACAGTTAACTTGAGTTAACGTTCATCAACATTGCAGCAGAAGGGCTATAGCACATTTCCAAAGAGCAAAAACCAACAGCTGTTGCTGTTGCCTCAAACCGAAAATATTTGTATTTGGTACTCATCGTTCGTTCAGAGGTTATGTACCAAATTATTAAATGCCTTCGGCGATTTCGGCTGTTTGAAACAGTACCTAGGTACGTAATACGCAATGTAAATAATTTATAAGAAGTAAAGAGTTACCAACATTATAACAAAGAGGAAGTTTTGATTAGACTTGTCTTTTATGCTGTCATTTCTATAGTTTCAGTAAAACTTATAATTCGCATGATCCTGCATTGGCGCGGACCTTGAAGCCCTCTTGATGTCATAATTTGCTTTGTTGTAGCGCTCTGAATGACACTGTTGCTTGGGAGGCACCAGGCCCTATTTAACAATCCCGCGTATAGTAACCTAAGTGCTTCGTATGGACAATTAGTATGAAAGTTACAAATGTTGGAATTATTGGTGTTAAAAGAGTCAAAAAAATAAAAAGTTCAACGCTACCGATTGGACACGGTTTTCACAGTTGCATAGTGGAATATCCACCATTTAAAGATAGGATATATTTTGCTTAATTCTAAGTACAGAGTATTTTCCGAAATATACCTTTTAAGGTAGGAATTTCGAAAGCCTTGTCTCCAAACATGTTACAAGATGGCAATTAACAAACTCTTTTCACATAGGTAGTTCCAAGGCTGGACAACCTGTCTTATCCGTTCATCACATTTTGAAATTCAATATAGGTAGGTATAGGTATCTACTCGTAGGCGTCTGCACAAACAAAGGATTGCCAATCCACCGGAAACGATTCAAAAAAATCCCTCACTGACAGGATACGCAATAAGTTGAAGTAGTATAAAGGTAGTTTCTTTTGCCTTCCTTTTTTAAATTGAAACCTACATTCTGCTAAAACTGTACATACCTATAGCTTCGTTTGGCAATCCCGTGTACTTGTCCTGTCCAATCTACATTCCAGTTGATTGCATTGATTGCCAGTTGCTAGCGTCAAGGATTGCGTATATACGACTATGCCAAAAGAAGTTTGCATTTCAGATTGAGTCCCATCAGAGTACATGCGGCCTTTGATATTTTTTTGTTGTCAAAAACAAGGGAAAACAAAATCTTCCAATATGAAAATGTAATTTCAAATCACGCACAAACGACTTTCCTAGGGCAGCAGCATCCTCTGTTGACAGATGATAGCAATTATTTTTTGTTCAGTTTGGTATAACTAGTTGCACAGATGATATCCATATAAATATTTATGAAAATCGAAGACACATTTCATAGAATGTATAGAAGCTAATAAAGTGAGACAATTAAAATTTGCAAAGTTCGGCCAACCATTAAAAATTGGGGTATATGCATTGCATTTGAATAAAAGTGACACAAAGTTTACTGCCGATGCAAGTATAACCAGTCTTAGAAGGAAGGGAGGAATTCAAGTTCAGATGTCGCTTTTAAGGTTTCTTTCCCATCCTGAATGACACGCTCTCATTTTCCATAAAATTATATGCAGTATTATCCGGAGCAGTAGTCAATCTATCGATTGTCACTCAAAAATTCTCTGCAATCAGGAGTTACTCTCATCAAAGATCAAACTGGCACTGAAAACATGGTAGTTCATGTTCATTAAGTTGGGGACTATATTCAAAAAATATTGTTCAGTGGCAAAGTTTCATAGTTCTAAGTCGTACCTATACTTGAAAATATAATTCAAAAGAGTATTGAATTCAGGTGAAGCTGTATTCAAATGTAAATTACAAAAGTAGAAAATGGATCAACATGGATGCCTACGGTGACCATGACCATGTTTTCCAATTACAAATAATGAACTCAACAAGAAGTCAAAAATTCCATTAGAACTTACATTTACTAGATTCTTTTTTATTTGATAAATAGGTAGGTATATACTTTTGGTTAACAAAACTAGATTTCTTCACACTTGAGGAGTTTATTAACAATTTTTTTTTCACAATTCTTAACTTATTACAAATATCAGAATACCGAAAAGCCGCGGCGTCCACCACCATCAGCGTTGCCAAGTCATTTTTGCGTTTGAGCACCGTTTTTTAAATCTTCAGTGTTAATTTTGACCTCTTGGGCACCAAAACTGTATTTTTTTTTAAAACAGCTCCCAAATAGAAAAAATAGAAGTAAAAAAAACAAAAAAAAAAAAAGCAGCCAGCACTAAGTCTACTTTTTCGGCACTGAAATGAAATTTTGGGCACTAGATTTAACGCTGAAAGCACTGACTTGGCAACGCTGACCACCATCGATGGCGGTTGAAACAGAGAGAGAGAACACCAACACATATACATTTACATTTACTTTTATTAAACTTTTTGTACATATATACAATTTGACTTAATTCTAGGTAACAATTGGTGGTGAATATTAATATTAAATATTTAAATGCGTTGGCTCACCAACAGGGGCCCAACGGTAGAGAGAGAGAACACATGTGCGTCGTTCTATTTTATATGCACCGTCCATACGCCATATAACGGAAATACCGCGAACCGAATGAACGATCGAGTTGCGAGAATTGTGGATGAGCGATGTCATCGATTGCAGCGTAGGGTTGTTTGACTGTGTTGTTTGGCCCCCGGCCAGAGCGGCTGTGTTGGATGACGATCGCATACAAAAATTTTAGCTTAAATATAACACATTTTTAACTACTATTGTTAGCTCGTTCAGCAATAGTTATGGTGCCTTAACATCTTCATTTTGATCATTGAATTTTAGTTTTCCCAATTTGTACGTTATTGTTTTTAAAAATCTAAATAAACTGCACAATTTTTACATGTCTTTAAATACAGTCTTTAAATACAGAACTGTTCATGTTCAATAGCGTAAACTTGAAAAAACTGACTAAAAGAATATTTTCTCCCATAATAGGTACAATTCTCAAAAATAAAGATCTTCCTTTAATTACCAGCGACATACTGTTTTTCAGAGCTGAAACGTTATTCAACAGATAAATGTTAATGGCGCCCATTATAATTCGGCTTCCCATACTTTGTAGGCTTTTCACACCAAGCCCAAAAACGTGTTCATCATTCACATCGACCACCAATTAGTTTTCGTTTGACGTTTCAATCAGCTGTGAGACACTAGTCGTTAAACTTCGGTTCAAACTTTTTTGGTTACAAAGTTCGATCACATTAATTAATAAACTAAATGAATTTAGCGCATTTCAAAATAATATTAGCCCATCAATTAATTGTGGAAAATGGTTTTAAGTTGTGAGTTGTGACATTTGTTCGGTCAGCCATTTTGCTGAATTTGAGGAATATTGCAAAAGGTGTGTTTGTTCCAACAACCCAACGATTGGAAGTCTTTTTCGTGGTATTTTCGTAGAAAACTAGTGCAAACGACTCGTTTTGAAAACTGAAATATGTATGGGAAAACTTCTGTTTTCGAGAGTTTTCGTGAAAACCCGGTTGTCGGCTCGGTATGAAAAGCCTATCAGCTTGCATTTATTTGCTCCTTTGTTTGAAGTTGCGCGATTTGTTTTGTAAAAATTTAAATGAAGCATTCTGTGCACAAAATAGTAATAAAGCGCAGAGGTTCCATGTTTTCGTCGCGCTGAACAAAGAGAGCTACACCGCACAGCGTTATTAATAAACACAATACAACGACCAGTTAGGTTTAAACATAGTTTTATCTAACGAATAAATATATATCCTATCTTTTAGCTATTTGATGTTTAAGTAACGATTAAATCGCGAAAATAAATCCAGAGGTAGTTGTGCGAATAACTAATGACAACAATTTTTCAGGTGGAGTGCTCCCACTTGTATAGGATTTATTTTTTTTTGTACCTACTGAAACGTTTAATAAATGTTTGGTTGCTTAAAAGTTTTTATTAATAGGAAAACGTTAACATACGTACTCAACCCCTTTCTACCATTCTAAACGGGCTTTATTAATAGCGCCGCTAGTGCATATGGTGTTTCCTATTTTCGTCCCAGGCATGACAGTTCTGCAACTACCTAGTATCACATAAGTTGTTCCAATGTCCTGCCTTTGAAAAATGATTCCCCAAAACACATTATTCTGTGAGATAGATATTTTTTTTCATTCACGACTGTGTTTTATTTAAATGTGTACACGAAGTTCCCACTTTTCTAATATTACACAACATTTTCGCCTGTAACTAAATTTATAATTCTGGTACTTCTGCTGCAACAGTGTCCATTAAATTAAATTGCGTCATCCGCGTGCCGTAGACAAAGCTCTAGCATTTTTTCAATGCATCGATAATGAATGTAGTTAATGCGTAAATATTTTTTATCGAAAAAACAAAGTATATAATTGAATTCGAAATACAAACATGATTACGTTTGCCCACAGCCTACAGAAACTTCAAATAATAATCAGCCTGACGCCGACGAATAGGTTGTATAATAATCAGCCAGTAGAACAATAAAAGCACAGTCCATAATAAAAGGCGAAATACCTGCACGAATTGCTTATTCAGATGATCCAAAGAGCAGCATTTTCCAAACTCAATATTTATTGAATTTATTTATGTTAATGAGACTTGAGGTTTTCGTTCCTTCTTTTATTAAAAATCGCCTCAGCACCTGATCCAGCAGTTAAACAACAACACTTTAAACAAAATTCAATGAAACGTCAGTCTAACAACTGCTTCTTTATGACCCGCCCCACCGCTATGCTATAAAGAACAAAGTTCCGCGAAAAATAATTCGTATATCTAAGTATATTTAAGTTCATAATGAGTTTGAAGTACAATACGGCACATATAGCACAGAGATAATAACTTAAAGCTAATTTCATTTGTATGTATGGGTGTGTGTGTGTGGACTGTAATGTTGTGTTTTTATCTATACATTAGGAATGGAAATGTGCGGTCATCCATTAAAAATGCAGGAAGCGGTTAAGCGTTTTAAATGCGTTCCACTGTCAGTACAATACCCTTGTCGGACGATAAGAGGAGGTTTTTCTTATCGTATGTGAGGGGGATGGGCGTTTTACTCGATACGCCAAATTTGAAGTTCTTCAGCAGCAGCGCAAGACCAACGCATGCCTGCATTTTGCCAAACCGTATTCCAATGCAATTTCTTGGTCCATCGCCGAATGGTAGCCAAGCGATGGAGTGGCGTTTTTTAGTCTCCTCCGCCGTGAAACGTTCCGGGTCGAAAGTATCCGGATCGGGGTATATGTCTGGATCATGATGGAAGGCATCAACTGGTATGAGTACGATCGTGTTCTTTTTGATGTAATATTTTGGATCGGATGTGGCATAGTCGCACTTAGCCCGCCGATTCAAGTGCGAGACAATGGAGTACTTGCGGAGGGTTTCTGTAAGAAGAAAAAAATGAAAATTGTAGGTAGGTTAGTTGAAAATTTTATGGCTTGGATGGGACAATATTTGAATGCGATTCAAAATGAAATAAAAGTTTCAGAGAAGACCATTGTTGCCAAGAAATATAAAATAATAATTGTGTTCGTATCGTGGAGCTGTTAATAAAGAAAAACATTTCAAGTAGATTCCGTTGAGAAAAAAAAAAAACTCTTAACCGTGAAACGGAAAATTCTCCGCAATTATTCCAAGTCAGAGGTTTAAATAACATTCAAGGTATCCGCTTTCGGAAAAGAATATACATTACGAGTAATTAAAATGCGATGACCATGACGTTTCACTCGCAATCGTAAATTAATTCCGCGACTTATTATTGTCGGAGGATACCGGAAAATAATTCTTATGAAGTTGTCAAAAATATCACTCAAAAACAAACATGCAACGCAAAACGGAATTCTTTACATTGTAAAGCAAAAAGGCTCCGAGCAGCTGTGCGGAAGAATTGCTCGATACAAAAATTCTCCGAATCGTATAAGATCGTAGAATTTTCTGTTCTGGAACGGGAATAAGTCCACTCACACCAAACCGGGTGTCTCTTCGAAATTCCTGTAGAAATAGTTGCACTTTTCTTTTCGCTCCACTACAAGAGAGAAAACTACAGGCGAATGCGCGCTTTTCAACTTAAAGCATCAGAAAATGAAGAACAATCGATTCGTGAAATAAATTCAAATAGATTATGGCTCAGATTCTTGATAGAACAGAAATCTGATTGGTATAGCTTAAACTTAGGCGCAGTGGCTTAGTGGTTAGTGTGTTGGACTACTAAGCGAGGGGCTCAGGTTCGAATCCCGCGAAAACCCAAATTCCAACTTAGGGTTTTTTTCCGCTGCGCCACCTCTCGCGAACGTCTGACAAACATCCGAGAGTATAACTGTCTTGAAAAAGCTTCTCAATTAGCCGTTTGGAATCGGCATAAAATTGTAGATCCCTTCCATTCGTTCCAAAAATGAAAACTCACACAAAACGAATGGTTGTGAGAAGCTAGGCCCAGGGTCCCTACGACCTGTAGCGCCAACTATTTATTTTTTTTTTTTATGGCTTAAACTATTTCTATCGAAGCTCATACTAAGCGCTTTATATTTGAGGTGTGAAATGTCCCGTATCATACGACAGTTTCGGCTACGATGTCCTGATGATGGTAGTTTCGGCATGTGTATTACATAAGTGCACGATGAAGACTCTCCTATAACCTATTACAGAGCTCAACTACAAATACAAGCGAACAGCTCACTTTACGCATCTGCTAGCCAACAAATTAACCCACCGGACAGATGTACACCTAGATGCGGCTCACTTAAATGCCTTTCGAATTACGTCTTCAACCCAGTGACATCACAAGATCTGCATTTCTTCCCCCAACTGACGCATTCTATTTACCGCTGTTTCAGCTTCCTCCCGACATATTTTACATACGTCGCATCCTCTGGAAATACCATCTTCGTTTAATGATTAAGCTGTTTGCGTCCCATTCAATACTCGCACTTATAAGCTTGGTACACGTTAATTCCCAATGGACTAGAGACTAGACCAATACCCTGTGTATTTCTCGGTTAGGTACGCCAAGCACAATTGACAGTTACGACACTGCGCATCGCAGAGATTTTAAAGAACGTTGTAAAAGCACAAGCTAGGGAGACAAGATCCCATAGAAGTTAAAACTTTTAAGCTAAGCAAGAAAGAGTGTCGAAAGTAGGTACTTAGCCGGTTGTAGGAGTCCGGTACATTGTCTGACTTGGTATTTAAAAAAAAAAGTAAAAACCTCCCTGGGGCCTCCGCCAAATTTCGTTCTTTTACTCACATGTAATAGCAATTATTTTTAAAAGTAAAGACTTACTGCCAGCATTGTCAGACGCCAGCCGCAAGCTAGCGCAGTTATTATTACTAGTAT
The DNA here is from genome assembly GCA_949126925.1 of Cheilosia vernalis. NCBI lineage: Eukaryota > Metazoa > Arthropoda > Insecta > Diptera > Syrphidae > Cheilosia > Cheilosia vernalis. The sequence goes on from OX421362.1 coordinate 16,558,009, forward strand.
CGCTTGTGGTCGAAAATCGACCATACCTTTTATAAGAATGTATACTAAAAAACGTACTTCTGTTATTCTCGTTATTCTCGTTATTTATTTATGTTTTTTATAAACGAAAATAAAAGAGCGACATCTATAAAACATGGAAAAATAAAGTGCACGACTGGGTCGAACGAAACTTTCTCGTTAAGAGTGTCCATATGGACATAGAATCCCTTACTTCTGAGTATGTTTAGCAGTTCATTTACTACGATGCACCATAGCAGGGCGATTGAACACCACTCTTGCCCCCAGAGTTTTAACAGAATCATATTAAGAATGCTTATTATCTTTTAAATGTATTTTGGTCAAAATGGTTATAGCGGTTTTTTGTAAAATTTGTCAGACAAAACAGTAACAAATATTGCAATGTTTTATTTGAAAAATACTATTGCGTCACTATTTAGTTGAAAACCGATTATAAGTAATTGTTCGGAATGTAAGCATTGCTTCGTTTTTTAAGTTTTATCGAAGTCAAGATGGGATTTTCGATATATGAGTTTTGAAAACATCCAAGTTTGCATTTTGGTCAAAATCGTTATCGCCGTTTTACGGTAGGTAAACATAAAAAAACTAAATTAAAAAAAAAAAAGACAGGCACTCCGGGAGTGCCGACAGAAGTTATTACTTGAACAATTATGTGTGCATTTTTCGAATCGTCAGGAAATAATTTCAAATGAAGTGCTTCTTTATTGATTATTATAAACTACTACTACTACAAATCTTATATTACAATTTTCACTTTTATTTACAGCGCCATTGTAATATGCATATTATTTTACAAAAAATATTACAATCTGTTGCTTAAAACGTACATTTACAAATTCATACATGATATATTGAATTTAATAATTAATTGGTATTCTATAAAATTAATACCAATGAAATTTATGAATTTTCATCTACAAATAATATACATACATATTACAATTTCCATTTAATTTGTAAATGAGATATCCTATCTTTCTAGCTGCATACAACCATGCACACAAACAAAGTTTCATTGAAATCGGTTGAGTTTCTCAAAAAACTCGACAACAGCGCCACCTTTCGAGTCCAAAACTATCCTATCTTTCTAGCTGCATACAACCATGCACACAAACTAAGTTTCATTGAGATCGGTTGAGTTTCTCAGAAAATGGACAACAGCGCCATCGGGTGTCGGTTTTTCGGTGACGATGACGCGGTGTCGTTTTATATAAAGGTAACGCGAATTCATTAATTTCTTCCCATCTAAAAGTGCCCAACGCGCCTAAAGAAGTAATAACTTCAAAATACTAATTTCAAAAATCTATTGCACGATAATATAGAGAAAAACTGAGTTTGCTATTAACTTATAAATGACCACATTACCTTAGAAATTATTTTTTGTTACAATCGTATGGAGCGTTTTCGAGATATGTCGAAATTTCAAAAGTACCGTTGTTCGAATTTTTAGCCAAAAACTGGGTACGCAGTCATGGTAGCCTCACCTACTTAAGCTTAAATATCAATTTTGGTTGAAATCGTTAGAGCCGTTTTCGATCAAATCAAATTGGTACGAAAATTGTATATAGGAAGTACCTACCATTAATATTGAGTGTACCTTGCAAAAAAAAAAAAACAACTCCCGAACTGTAAGCCCAAAAACTCCAAATCCGATTTTTGAACGTAATCCGGGAAGCCGTTTAGGCTGTAAGCCTGTGGAAAGACGGACAGACCGGACAGAATTTTGCAATCCACTTTTTTGATTTCCTCTATCATCGTTATTACAGAATTGATTAATATCTCGAGTCCGAAATTTTGCACAAAAATAATTGATATCTTTCTCTTACTATCTACGTAATGGAGAAAGTTAAAAAATACGTAAATGAGCTGCTCCATCGGAAACAGATTCTAATCTAAAATGATTTATGTTTTTAATAGGTACGTTACTATGGCAATATAGTGGCGACAAATAATAAATAATTTCCCTTAATAAATTTCTTACAATTATTGCTTATTTTTAGGGGCAGGTAAATTGCATACCTTTATGGGTAAATGATTCTCTTCAACAGGTTCTAATCTTAGATGATTAAATACGTTACTATGGAAACATGACAGTGAAAACTTGATTGTCACCAAAATCCTTTTAGTACCTGTTTTGTATGGGGAAGTCTTAATTTAATTTTACCAGTCTTAATGGCGACATATACCCACGATTTTGTGTTTGTGCACATCTATGGCACAGCACCTTTCAAATAAGATAAGTTTCATTCTCCTCATTTCATATTAAATGCCAAAAAAGCGTACGGAAAGCTTCGATGTTCACGTATTAATATAATGATTATAATATTTGTTAATAAGTAAAATTAATTTACAATATTAATACAAATGTACAGCAATATAGCTACAAGGGCTCTCGGCTGGTAGCGCAGTTATATTTTAATAAGAACCTACAAATCGTTCTCCTCCTCATATTCGCATTGTCATTGTTAGATTACCCAAAAATAGGTTCAATATCAGCCACACGCCAAGATTAGGTGCAGTAAAGTTCGCCAACCTAATTTTGCGACGTTACATCATTTCCTGGTCTCTAAGCTTTATATCGTTGTGCGATAAAGCACGCAGAATAAAAAACTAATTTATATGACACCTTCCCATTGGAAATATACAAAATATCTAATGGGTTGTTAACACTTCACAGGCTTTTCATTCAATAACTACACTTTCCTAACGCCTCACGCAGTGTAACGTGCATGTATCCAATATCCAATATACAGTCTACACTTGAAATTATAGTAGCGATCCACGAATAATTGACAGATAGATAATTAAGCGACACACACCTTCAGCGATAACAAATCGGTTGTTTAAATTATTTTACCATCAATCACAACAATCACAACCCTCACCACTGTACCTATAATATCGGACATTGATTTATGAATACCCATCCCGCACATACCGCGTACACGCGGCCAATTAATTTCTTTCGCAACTTGCACTTACCGAAAATTACCATTTCCATGTACTTCATTTCCTGCAATCCATCATAAGTAATTTCGTCGTCGTATCTACTCGTAACCTCCATCACTTCGCTTCGGAGTCTCTCTTGAATTTCCTGATTCAAGGCGAGTTCGTACAGCGTGAACCCCATCGTTGTCGATGATGTTTCGAATCCAGCCATGAAGAACAAAAACGCTTGCGCTGTAATCTCGTTCATGGTCAGACCGGCCGACTCTCCTTCTCCTTGGTTCTTGAGCTCGATCAACAGATTCATGAAATCGTTGCGATGCACATTGTTCTGTTCGCGGTATTCCACAGTCTCGCGCACAATTCGCACATAGAAGTTGGTGATGTCGTTGTGTATCCTCTTGAGGCGAAGAAACCTCGCCAATTTCGGAAACAACTCGGAGAATATGAACACCCATCGGCTGCGCTTCAACTCAAGGGTAGTGCGGCTCCAAACTCTGAACTCGGCATTCGGGTCGTGCAGACTGTTGCAGTCCAGACCGAAGGCACAGTTGCCGATAACGTCGGTGGTGAAGCGCGCACAATATTCTTTCATTTCGACGTCTGGGTTATGCTGCACCAGCTCGGCGAGCACACTCACCAGCTCGTGTCCAACGCCCAGCACAATGGGGAACATGTATTTCATTTTGACCGACGTAAAGGTCGGCGACAGTTTGTTGCGCAACTTTCGCCATTTGGCGCCCTCCAAAGCGAACAAATGCGCAGTGAGCGGGTCGTCCCGCTCATTGTAAAACATACCACGATCGTCAAAGTTGCTAAAGTCTCGGATGAGAATGTTTTTCACCAAGTCCAAGTCCAAAATAAATGCCGCTCGTTTTGTAAACAAATAGAAGCCAGCGAACGGACCGGTGCCCTTGTATTTTTCGTAGTACTCTCGGAATATCGAATGAAAGTTTTTCGTCCTTCGGACTCCCTTCAGGTTGCCGAAAGGTATAACAGGTTTGTCGTGTAGAATTTTCCTCTTCCTCCAATAGGCAAAGTGATTTTTCGCTAGGAACACTACAAGCGCTACAATAGCGATCACTGCGTATATACCGATCGCACTCGCAGCCATCGTTTATCACGTTCACACGACAAAGACTCAGCACTATGACTGAAGTGGAGCTTCGGTCGTTTCGTACAGCCTACAGTACAACGTAATCATAGAATTGTCGGCTGTTGTATACAAGTACAATTCGGGGAATCGGTAAAGCTTTGGACGTAAACTGGCTTTTAAAGTTTTATAGGTGAATGAATTTTTATTTTGATAAGAACTTTATTCTGTTGATGTTGTTATGAATCACTTGGGCAGAACGATTGTTTTTATTTTTGTTTGCTTTTCTTTACTAGCTTTGGACACATGTTAATATGAGTGAATCAATAAATTATGCAATCGACACGGCGGCCACCCAAGCACAAGCTACTATAAGCATATTGCCTAGGTATAGTAGGTGAGACATGTAGGGCGTATACAGTGACACTCGTTGAAAAGCAAGAAAGCTGTACGTTTAAACAGGGGTAGGGTTCTGAAAGGTGAAAACGATCAATCGTTTTTGTTGCACGAACGTTTTGTTCCAGATACGTTCAAAAACGAAAGGACGTGACTACTTTATGTGGAAAGACTGAGAAGAAAATGTATACTCCTACGTACATACAATTAAATAAGTTTTTGAGAGTCCAATGATAATCGTTAAGTAGGTACCCGTAGAGGTTTGAAAAGTTACATCAGCGCCTTAAACTATATTAAAATGATCCTAAGACTATGCAATTTAAGAAACACCGTTTCTTAAACGTCTCCGAATAGGAAAAAAAAAAAAAACAAAAACGAAAGCTTTCGCATGATTCGTTTCGTTTTTCGAAATGCGAAAGTGTTTTTCGTGTAACTTTCTTACGGAATCCAGATCCCGTCTTATTTTGAGGAAAATATTTTCGGAGTATTTTCAAGACCTCAGTGGGGTCTACAAAAAAAAGATCGCAATACGTATTGTAAGCACCGTTGTCAGACAGTCAAACGCATGTTGCACTTTGAAAACATCTTGTAAGAATTTACACGAGCCCTTACCCAACTTTGATGAAATTATTACACATAAAATCTGAAAATGAGTTTGTTGCTTGAATTCAGAAAAATGTTTAAGGAACTACCAACATATTATAGAAAACTATAACTTTTTTTGAAATATTCCAAAGATATGAGCAAAAATAATTTTCCTTGTCAAATATTAGTTTGGAGGACCGATCGATTATTTAACTGAATTTAGAAAAAATACTCCCATTTTTAGGTTATCAAAATGGATATTATAACGAAATACTTATAAAATAGATTTAAAAAAAAAACAGATTTCGCACTAAACAATTTCTCGCATAGATTTACCCCCGTTGACCAAAAAAAACCCTAAATCTTGATGAAAACCCCCAGACTGCCAACACTGATTGCAAAATTACAGGGTTTTAGGAATTTATTTCCTCTTTTTTTTATAGTCTAGAAAAGAGCGCTGGTCAAATAGATAGTTTATAAAACTGAACTTCGAAGCAAACAAATGGACTTCCACAACGAGTTCTGCGCTACGAACAATTTTTATACAGCAATATTATAGGTACTTATTCTATACCTATGACCTCGCCGTGAAAATAAGAAGCTCCAGCCGACCCCGAACATTATAGAAGGGATTCCTAAAAGATAAGACACACGATTCAGTATTCGAAAACCTGGGAAAGTGTCATAAATGTTCTGCTCGTCAAACTGGCTTGGACTTGATATATAGATTTCAGTAAAAGGAGAGACAAAATTAATTTTGGATTTTGCGAAACTACATATTAAAGAAGCATTTGGCAAACTACTTTTTAAAAAAAATAATCTCAAAAATTTGTTATACTGGATTTTACATTAAAAACGCTGAAGTTGCATCACTGGCAAATTAGAGTCCATTTTCAATTGAATCGTTCGTTTACCAATACGATGGTACTTGCCAAAGGCTGCCGTAAGGTATGGTGACAGCTTGGTATTTTCGGTTTATTAAAAAGGGAGCGATACATGAACGCGATATATGTATGCATAATAGTATTTTAAAAATAATGAAGGTATACAGTTACAGTACTTAGCTACAAAACAATTTTTTTTTTAACTTCAGCTTAATGGCTTCTCTAATCTACGAGTGGTTCCTGTGAAACAACTCAATTAACTACGCATCAATATTTTTTGCCAACGTATCCAGAGATCATGCATCTTTATACACCATTTTCGTTTAGATAAAAAAAAATGCGTGTGCGCCTGCAACATTGTGGAGGCCATTAACCTTTTTTACCTAAGTAGTATAATACGCGGAACTAACCGCTAATTGATCAGCTTAACGAACAATGTCACACTTTTTATCTACACACGTGGTCGGGTTTAGTCCATCAGTACCTATAGAAATAAAAAATAATTCCGGAATTCAAGTTCCGACGCTTGCATAACCGTGGACTGCAATTACAGTTCAACGTATACAATCATAACTACTGTCCCAAGAGCAGCAAAGGCCATAGATTACGGATACATAGCACACACAATTTGCTTTTGGAACTTCGGCAGAATAATACGGGTCGCGGTTTCACACAAATCTGCTCCGGAAGGTAAGTGAGGTTAATGCATTTATTTACGTTTGCCTTTGCCTTTGTGGTAGCAAACTTTTTAAGTCAACAACCAACCGCGATGCATATTTGTAGGAGCAACTGTTTTGCTGCTTTTAAGAGAATGCCAACTCCTGAAAATAAATATTTATGACTGAGATATGGCTTGGCCCTAAGGGCTAAATGTAAAATGTGTGAATTGTGATTGTGTACAGATTATGCAGTTCCACCCAACAATGCACTCAAACTAATACCTCTATTCATGCGTGCGTATACTACTACATCAAGTACTTGTACTAGCATTATGACTATGACCTATGGGCGTTTCATTCGCATTCCCACATTATGATCAGCCCTGCCAACTGAGGGCTACTTTTGCACAGTAGATTCGCTAAAAAAATGTTTTAAATTTAATTTTTTTGTATTAATTTTCTTTCAAACGGAAAATAACATAACCAATACAACATTAAAAGAAAAAGAACAAATTCATTGATATCAATTCAACTTCTTCGAAAAGCTTTTTGTATTTTTTTCTGCTGAAATTGGTACATTTTCTCTATCCAGATGTGCATACACGCGTAGTACAAAAATTCAGTAGATTAAAATTTCGAATAAAATGTAGTAGATCTTCTGCAATTGCACCAAATTGTCAACGCTGATCATGACCAGCCAATGAATGTCATCTGCTTTGTAGAGATATACAATTGAAAATTAAAATCGTAGCAACGCAGTTGAAAAATACCGAGTACGCATTTTCACAGGTCTAGAATTCGAAGCATGGGTTCGTTTGTTATGATTAATTTATTGTAGAACTTTGTACGTAGATAGCTTTTTATCAGACAGACCAGACATAGGTTGACAAATTTATTTTTCTTTGAAGAACTTACAAAATTATTTTTGCGTAAAAAGTAAATGACTGCTCATTTTAATCTGTTTCAATAATATCCAATAGAAAATAAGTTGAAATTAGTTCCAGTCAACATTTTTTTCAACATTTTATTATTTGGGAAAACTCACAATTTTGTAAGAAGGTACCACTAATTTTAGTACGTTACAAGCTAATAATAACTAAGAAATCTACAACAGTAAGAATGCTTCTAGAGATCATAGCTAGTTTGGCTTGTACAGAGATTCGGTTGAACCATTGAAAATCAGCCGATTCGCATTTCGTTCCCTTCGAGTTCCCGGAGGAAGATTTCGTTTTCCATCTAAGGATTCCCACCCATGAATATATGATGAGAAATGGTTGAAGTCGGTAACAATTGTCGATGAAAAAATCGCCAAAATCCACACGATAGAACAAAACGCGAACATCTAGAGAAATTTTATTTACTTATTCATTTTTAAAAAGTTTACAAAAAATAAATTTATAAACCATTTGGTAAGAAATCTATTCACATACTCAAAGGCAATACCTATGCAAATTCATGTTTTTCGTTCTAGTGATAAGGGAGAATTAGAATGTTTTCAACCTTCAAAACCTTTTCTGCTCTAGCCAAGCGCAGTTCTTTCGCCTACTAGGAAACCACATTTAATTCAAAGTAAGACCGAGATTGTGTTCTTCTGCAGTCGCAATCATTTCAAAGAATCAAATACGGTCGAAAGTGTCTGTACTTATAGATACACCAGTAGTGCCAAATTCAGTTTCAATTACTACTCAAATCAATCCTACACCAACGATATGGATTAAAAATGACGTAAAGGATACCGCCACTGGCTAAGAATCATTCCAAGTCAACAAGAAGGCGCGTGTACGTCGAACGCACTCCATTGCCTGAGATCAATTTCCACAGACTCATACAGTCTAAATTCCTAGAAAGGATATATCATCTCAGTTAGGACAAGCAATTGGGCTATATAAGCCCCCGATTCTGTTAACTTATGAAGTAATACCATGCATGTAATCCCTATTCAAATTTACCAAATTGAGATTCATATTTGTACATTGAAAGAAATTGTTTGTAGACAGAATTTATAACATTTTCATCGTGTTTACCATAACACAATCATAAATCGATTTTACTTTAGCACACACACACACATGACACCCACGTCAAACGAGCACTGTGACTGTAAGGGATTGGAAATTGAGTAAACCACTCCGACTCCGAGTCAATGTTACACCTGCTGCGTAGCCGAGCTGAACAAACTCGTATCGCATTACATTATTGATTTCATTTTATTTCGTTGCCGTCACCTGTGTACCTCAGATAGGAATTTATTGGAAAACAATTGGGATTGTGAATTTTTGATGATGATGGGTTGCTTTTGCTTTATATGTCGTGTTTCCAGCTGGATTTGTTTTCTTTTTTTTTGTAAAGTGAATGAAATTATTCAAATTTTTCATATAGCTATAGGTGTGACTGTATTCCCGGGGGCGAAAAAAAGAGTTTGAACTCTTGCCCAGAGATACAATGTAAACATGGACTTGTGCAGATTTTAAAGGCTTTAAGTATACGACAGGGCTGTGAACATTAAAAACTGATATGCCCTTGATTTTCATATTTTATTAACAATCACTTAAACCAACACCCCCATCTAAGCTCGTTTATTTGATCGGCTCAGCGGATAGATGAATTCCATCTTTCGATGACAGAAAATTGAGCGTAACATCAAACTGCATTGGCAACTTCATCTGATCGCTGACGCGCAATTTAAAATGTCTCAATATAAGACTTATGCCAATGTATGCCTCCATTTCCCCGAAGCGCCTTCCTACACAATTACGGGGCCCAACGCCGAAGGGTATGTAACACATTGGGGGACGCTTTTGCAGTTCCTCCGCACTAAAGCGTTCGGGATCGAAAACTTCAGGATTGGGGTAGAACTCAGGATCACGGTGAATAGCATCGATGGGAATAAAAATCATTGTACCCTTCTCGATTTTGTACTTCGTACCCGAAATGCAATAATCCTCCCTAGCGACGCGGCTTAAAGTCGTCAAAAGTGTATATTTGCGCAGAGTTTCTGGAAATAAAAGAATTGCTTACCTGCGAGTTTTGAGTCAAACTTTACAAATAGTATAAACCTTACCACTCACAACTTTGCTCATGTAAGGCATCGCCTTCAGGCCCTCGTAGGTCAGTTCGTCATTATGTTTGGCTAGCACTTCATTGATCTCTTTTCTGAGTTTGTCTTGGATGTCCTGATGTTGGGCCAGTTCGAAAAGAGCAAACCCCATAGTGGTGGACGTGGTTTCAAAACCTCCAACAAATATAGAAAACACTTGTGCTGCCAATTCCTCCATCGTGAGTCCGGTTATTGCCTCTCCATCAATATTTTTATTGTTCTTCAGTTCTATCAGCATATTCATGAAATCGTTACGAGTGATGCCATTCTTCTCGCGGTACTCCACCGTGTCACGTACCACTCGCATGAAGAAATTGTGGACAACGTCGGGAATAGTGCAACATCTCAGCGCTCTTGCCAAATCCGGGCAGCTACGTATAAATGCCAACGTGATACGATTATGTCGAGGGTTGTTTATAAAGCTCAGTCCGATGGTACGAAACTCGGCATTGGGATCCTTCAAGCTGTTGCAGTCAATTCCAAAGGCGCACGTTCCAATTGTATCGGTTGAGAATCGCGCTAATAGCTCCTTAATTTCCACTACTGAGTCTCGATTCGCTACTTCACTAAACGCCTCAAGGAGTCGATTACCAACTTCGACCACAATCGGGAACATCAACTTCATTTTGCTGGACGTAAAGGTGGGCGTAAATTTAGACCTCAATTGACGCCACCTATTGCCAGGTGCACCGAATAAATTTCCCGTCAACGGATCGTCCTTCTCATTGTGGTAGACGGCGCGATCGACAAAATTGTTAAAGTCCTTAATTAAGATATTTTTTATCAATTCCAAGTCCGTGATAATGCAAATCGGTTGCATGAACAGATAGAATCCACAGAAGGGTGCAGCGCCCTTGAATTTTGTGTAAGTCTCGTGCATTACATCGCGAAGCTGTCTGGTGCGCGACACATCTTTCATATTGCCGTAGAAGAATTTCGGCTCATCGTGCGGGACGCCTCGACTCTTCCAATAGGATAAACGATTTTTAATAAAATACAGTGCAAGTGAAATTATTGCAATTATCATGTAGGCTGTTACGTCGCGAAAGGCCATACTGATGGTTACAGCCTAGCACCCGACAATAGACTAATAGCTGCCTTCAGCGGCTTTTTAAATTTATACATTTGGATTTAAGGTAGCTATACCTTTTTGCTACCTTGGTATCAAAAGCGCATGGATTGCAACGTGTGTTTCTGCTACAATTGAGTATTTGGATCACTTTTGAGAGTGTTGTGAGGGCGCCACCGGAAGTAGGATAAAAGCGAACGAAACTCAACAATCGACCAAATAAGATCTTTGAGCTGCAAATAAATTTAGACAGAAACCCCCCTTTAAAGAAGGTATGTGCAGCTTGTTGGATCATAGTACACCTTTCATAAAGTCCCGTGTAGGCATCGGCAACACTTGGCGATGTAAGAATTGCGAATAAAGTAGTTTTTATGTCTTTTTATCACCAACTTTACTTTGCGCTAAAGTGGGTATAGATTACTTGCTTACAATGTATCCTGCATTAAATGTAATCGTCTTATGTAATCTATCTATACTTTGTGTGCGAACAAAGAGAAGTTTACATAGTTCACCAGTTCAATATCGAAAAGTAGTTATCGTATAAGTTGGGCCGATTTCGCTACTGTTACGATTGCTATTTTGAAAGAAAAGTTTTCGAGATATACCCATATTGGTGACCGTCATTCCCCATGGATGGCAAAAGGTCCTAAGAAAGATTAAAGTGAAAGAAACAATAGATATACGAGTATGGAAGTACAGACACATTTTCTGTAGGCAAACAAGTTATTTCGATAACCGGCTTTGCGACAGAAAGCTACATCCTTCGGAAGTAAAAACAGCCGAATCTGCATATAAAGACACAAGACTGCAAGTAAAAACCCTGCAACTTTAAGATGCTGCAATTTCTCTTTAAAGTGTGCCTCGCCAGACAATTTAATAAGTCTCAGAGCCGAACCTTTTATTTTGTATATAGCAGAAGAAGCGGAAATTTATTTCTCCCCTGGTCTGTTTTACGTAAAGCAAAGCAAATAAAGTGCACGACTGGGTCGAACGAAACTTTCTCGATACTAGACAAAAGAAAACAAAATTCTCTTTTGGATATAACAATATAAGTTTTTAAAGGTTAAAGCTCTCAGTAACTGGCAATGTCGTCTTACTTCCTCACTTGATTTTTGAGTACAGGACAAGCGTACCTAGTAGCAGTTTCTGTTTTTGACCTAAGGATATGTTTTTGATTTTGATTGGAATATGATTTAAGGTTTCAATTATTGGAAGTAGGTATTGCTCGTGATAGACCGATATCTTTAGATAGATTATGTAATAATTCAGGCATTTGTGAATTTGCATTAGTAGCTATAAATTGAATATCCCGATGCTCGTGTGTGCGATGCAAATGAAGTTTTTGTTTTTGTAAAATTATCCAGACATAACAGTTGAAAATATTGCAATGTTTAGTTGGAAAAATACTATTGCGTAACTATTAAGCTTAAAACTGACTGTATGATATTGTTCCGGATAAAAGAAATATGTACTTCCTTTTTGACATTTTATCGAAATCGAAGATGGGGTTTTCGAGATATGAGCAGTTTTTAAAATTAGCGTTTTCGGTGCTTCGAATTGAAAATTAAGGACACAATAGTTTCGAAAACATCCATTTGACTCTAAGTTTGCATTTTGGTCAAAATCGTTATTGCCGTTTTAAGTTAACTAGACAAAACTATACTTTTAAAAAATTCCTTTTTTCAAAAATCCATTGTACGATAATATAGAGAAAAACTGAGTTTGCTATTAAGTTATAAAAGCTCACTTTACCTTAGAAATAAATTTTTGTTGCAATCGTATAGAGCGTTTTCGAGATATGTCGACATTTTAAAACTACCGTTGTTCGAATTTTTAGCCAAAAACTGGGTACGCAGTCCTGGTAACCTCACTTACTTAAGCTTAAATATCAATTTTGGTTGAAATCGTTAGAGCCGTTTTCGATCAAATCAAACTGGTACGAAAATTTTGTATGGGAAGTACCATTAATATTGAGGTTACCTTGAAAAAAAAAAACATCTCCCGAGCTGTAAGCCCAAAAACTCCAAATCCGAGGTTTGAACGTAATCCGGGAAGCCGTTTAGGCTGTAGGCCCGTGGAAGGACGGACAGACGGACAGACGGACAGACCGGACAGAATTTTGTGACCCACTTTTTTGAGTTCCTCTATCATCGTAATATCAGAATTGATTAAAATCTCGAGTTCGAAATTTTGTACGAAACCAATATCTTTCTCTTACTACGTAATGGAGAAAGTTAAAAATTCGCTTACCGCAAATATAATATGTTAAGAAGTACGGATCTCATGAAGGTAACTACAAAATCAAACAGGTATACACGAACCTCTTAAAAATTAATGAATGAAACTCATTTGTCCAAAACTACAAGAAAGCCTTTGGTTGTTTTTTATCTGCACAGTCCCACCCTAGTTCTTGTATACTAGGTAAAGATCCGTGCACCTTTTCATCAAACATTTTTATTGTCATGAAATCCCCTTATAGCTTTTGGCATTCTAATCGGACTTTATACTGATGCTGTTTGAAATATAGTCCCATTCATTCAGTGTTTTACCAGCCATTGAGGCATGGTTTCCTTGACTTCAAAAGAATTTTAAAAGGTATTGTTTAAAAACCTCCCTTTTTTATGTTTATTTGGTTTGCAAATATATTTTTTGTTGTGGAGAAGTCGACAAGGTCTGATCTTTCACTCCCTTCTCTTGACCTGTAGACAAATTTATAAGTGACATGACTTTGCCAAATGTGTCCAGTTCCAAAAAAACGTATAGATAAAAATATTGCTATTTGTTATTGAACTGTAGAACTTAAGGGATGTCAAGTTATTTATCTGGTAACCCGAAGCACCCTTTGCTTTGTTTGCATACAAAGTACAGACTACCTTTTGCGATTACAGTTAATGCAGTATACATTGTAGGCAAGTAATCTATACCTACTGAACATTTGAGGTAATCTACCTATATACCACTTTACCAACAAAGTAACGCTGCTGATTAAAAGACGCAACTACTATCTTAATCGCCAAGTGTTGCCGATGCCTACACTGAACCTTACAAAAGGTACCTATACTGATTGATTCAAAAATCGCTAAAATCAAGATCAGGACAACATCTCAAATAACTCAATCAATGCTGCGGCAAAGCCAGGAACCAAGAGAGCAAATACTTGTGCTCTCCTGGAAAACCGCAAATTGACTCCTATATTTTCTCATTAACGTAATTGAAATACTGCTCAAGTTAACGCACTAAAAAAACTTTTTCGTTTCCAGCATGTGGTGCCAAGCTATTTTGTATACGAGCGGGCTGCTTTGAATTTAAGGGCTGCAGACAAATACGAACACATATGCCTGCATCTACTACTACACTTCACCACAAGTTCACTCCCATAGAGAAATTGAGAACTCCTTTGAGAATTCGCCATCTTTCCAATTTGTGCGAAATACGTTTGACGTCGTAGGGCATTAAGCAATTTTCTCGCCATCAACAGATGGTAAAAAGAGAAATGTCTGCTGATGACAGGAAACGTCAAGGCTGTGGAAGCAATTAGATTGGAACGGAGGCTCATTACCGAACTCATTTGGTAAAGAACACTATTAACTGCTGATGGGATAATAAGTTTGGTAGTTGTCGCTTTTTTTTTACGTTAGGCACTAACTGAGGATGATGAATTGTCAAGGCGACAGATGTTTGTCTACGTATTGTTGTGTTGTTTGGAAAATAGGTGTATGGAGCTTTTGTGTTGCAATTTAAAATCACTGCCCATTTGGTTCAGTTATTTACATATTTATTGAATTCGTATGCTTGCAATATATTTTCGATCATCTGATTTCCTCATTTCCTGCAACAAATAAGTCTTCTGTTTGCATATTTTCGATTGTAGCTCTGCTTTGGGGGTGGTTGGTGACGTATAACGCACATCCAGAGCATTTTCGGTACACACGCTGTGTTTCGTGTAGTTTGCCATGTCGTGTGTTCTTATGTTGTGAAACCCTATATCTAGTCGAAAGCAATAAATGAACAAAATCCGGCTTATAGCGCTTGTTAGAAAACGTGAAAAGCCATGAGCATTGACCTGGAAGCCCAATTGTCAAATAATTTATCAAGCACCTGGTTTGGTGGTCTATTCGTTGTAAATGGTTCAGAATAATAGATAATCAATTGAACTGTGAAATCTACTGCCAATGTCAATTGAAAACTGGACTTCCAAAAACCAAAACTCAGTAGAAATGGAATGTGAGTTTATAAGACTCTTTTTGAAGGCACACCTTAAACTTAATGTAAAAAAAATCAGACTTTAAAAGCAATTTTGAGATTACAATCACTTCTGGTGAGTAAACAAATTCGCATTCACCCATTATCTCGTTCATGCTCAAGTAATTTCGATTCTTTTGACAGCCGTACCCAATTTGTTGCCATTTACTCCACTGAAGTATGCCTCCAATCTTTAAGCTGATGACGCACGGATGGAAACAACAATGCATTAATAAATCCTCATAAAATAACGATAAAATGAAATTAAAGTCGAAATTGCTTCTTGAACAAAAGCTTGAGTTATTTTTTGTGTATTATACGCAACGTTCGATACTTTGTATACGCATCCATATCCGCAGATATCGTTTTATCGAACCAATTACACAATGGATACGGACAGATTTCCTTTCCTGAATTTTATAATATGGATTAACCATGTACATTAAAGTGCATGAATTTGCATGTTTTCTTTCATCTGCAGTGAGTGCCTCATTTACACAGAGATGGTATTTTTTTCTTTAATGTCCTGCGACAGTGTCTTTTATGCTAATGGATTTTTGTGCTTCGTGAGGCTTTAAAAACAAAATACATTTTTTTTATGAAGATATAATGTATTTCTTAAGGTGCAACTATATGACAAACTTTCTATCGAACCGCTTTTCATTTTGAAATGAAAAAAAAATAATGTCAGAAACACAATTATTTTCTGATAAATTTTTACGAGGTGAATGCAAGTTTTAAATAAACGATGTCAACACAAAAAAAAATTTATTTTTCAGTTGATAAATTAAAAACCTAAAAGAATATTTCTAATAAAATGGGCGACTAAGTCTGGGTACTGGAACACCCATCAGTTAATTAAAACTTGGCTTTTATTATTTTAGGTACCTACCTAGGTATTTGGCTCAGACTCAGTGAATTGAGACACTAATCTGTAGGACAAAGCGTGTAGGGACTAGGGAGCTATTTATATGTAATGATTTCTTAGTTCTTAGGCCCCAGTTATAGCCATATATAAAATGCAACCAAAAAATAGAGAGAAAATTATTTTTTTTTCGTTTAGACGGTCATAGCAAAAATTCTGTCAGAAACTTTTTTCCCTACGAAAACAATTGGAACAAATGAACCACCACTGATTCGATTCCATCAGAAAACAAGTTCCTGACAACAGTAAAGAAATGAAATATTTCAGTGGAATGATTTGTTTGACTGAGAAGTAGATTAAAGCAAGTTTTTTATACGGAAAAAATAATAAATTATTTTTCTAGAAAATTTAAAAATTATTAGTCTATTTGTTTTTTTACAAACGAACTTTATAATTGATAAGCAACATCTTAAGACCAATTTGGTTCAACCATTAGTTTAAAGTGGTCAAAAGAAAAAGAAAGCAAAAGAAAGCGTTTACGGTTTCGTATTAGCAAATCTGTGTTTTGATAATTTTGTATCGTTTATGATTTGTCCCATAAATCCGGAAAATCAACTATTGAAATGCACATTGTTCCACTTGCTCAGTAAAAGATTTCGAAATAACGATCGGTACGACAAAACAACGATACTTAAGTGATAAGTTTTACTTCAGTAATAAAAATTACAGTTTTTTTTTTTTACAAAAAAAGTATAAACACCCCAACACATATACCCTACCTAATAGAAAATTATTTGTCTAAGTAGTACAAATATTCAAATATACATTTTTTTTAACAGGGGTTTTATTATTTCTTATATCTTAAAGATGTTAGTATAATTCATCAATTGAGAACGGTTGGGCCGATTTGGTTAAAATTTGTTTTCAGTTATTCGTAATTGTCAGGAGAAGGTTTTTACGGTAGCAAATTTTGGGTTGACCCTCCGGAATAGTCTCGAAATTGAAAAAAATCGAAAATATATTTTTTTATGGGCAATAGTAGCGGAATGGCTTTTTGAATGAAAAAGAAAATTTCTTAGTGGAAAACTCGAAAAATTTTTCATTTTATCGCATGATATGATGTATAGAGGTGGAAAATTCGTTGTGAAGCTCGAAAAATGTTCGTATAGTTGCGATAATACCCGTTTTGCGTCCATAAACAACTTTTCGAAGTTCCCCGACTCAACGAAGCAAGATGTATTTTGACATTTTTTTTTAATTCTAACGCCCAAATCAAGGCAGCCTATGGTCCGCTAGTTATTAATAATTTTTAAAACTAAAATAATAAAATTAAGCATAGTTTTACTGCTAAATTCACTATGAGGCTTAAGTGGTGTTGGGGGCGACTGTTTTATATAATTTATTTTCTCAATAACTGACAGATGATTCTAATAGCAGCTCCTCATCCTCATCTAACAAATAATCAAATCAAAATTTCCCCTTTTTGGCCAACAGCAGACATGCATATAATATTTGTCTTCAATTAAACCGAAATGAAAATTATAAAATTCGAATTTATTATGTAGCTAACCTAATTTTTGTGTCATTAATTGCCATAGCAAAATAAGAATATCGCCGAACAATGTTGTTTTCAAAACTGTCAAAAGTTCAGTTTTTTTCATTTATACAAAACTTAGCAAATGCTTTGTATTTGACATTTCTTTTAAAACCAGTTCCTAATTTTATTCATATCACTCAATTTGATCGATCATTCGCTATCATTTCGTTGTTCCAACCCATTGCCCAAGTGTCCAATACTGGAACAAGAGTTCCTAAAATTGTGATTTTTATTTAATCGGAGATTAGCGTGACTAACATTCAAGTACTCAGTCCGATAAGTTGAAGACAATTCCTCCTTCCCTTAAACAAAATTCACACTTTGAGAAGTTTATCTTAATAGCGCATTATTGACAAGTCTATCTTCCTATATATAGGTATTCGTAAGTTCAAATCGTTTTTCGATTTGTTCGGTTCACTCGGAAGTGTCTGAAATGGACAATGTAACGTTAAATGATAATGTTTTAGATAAGATTAGATTAATCGGGGGAAATGGAAGCAAGTGTCCATATCATTGCGGCCACAAGCGGGCCTATTGTAATTTCCTCAATTTAGAGCTCGCTCATGATACCGGACAAAATCACTAACAGACGGCAGGGCGAAATAACTCAATCAGCACCAAGAATATATTCGCACAACACTGACAAGCGCAATTTGATCCTTTATAATTTATTTGGACTAGTTTTTGAACTAGTTGCCTCCTCTATTGGTCAAAGCAAAGTGTGTCATTTTTGCTTCGTTTTCTATCACTTTTTTGAGTATCTCGGGCGGTATATATATATATTCGATGATTTCTACACGAATGTTGAGCTTGTCAATAAATTGTTGTTTCGGAGTCAATTCATTCAAAAGATGGCACACCGTGTGTACTACACGCCAATTAAATTGCATTGAAGACGGCATAAGTATCTCGAATGACAGATAAATTAAAGCTTCTTAAAACAACTCAACTCAAGTCTTCTTCTCAATATTATTTAAAACTCTCTGACAATGATTTACCTTTCGCCTAAATGTCTGCAGTAAAATATTTTATTTTTGTAAACCTACTTGTTATGCTAAACACTTACCACGATAAGAAATATGGTAAAATCTATTTTGCAAAAGAAAAATATATAAAAATGTAAACAACTGAGATATGCAATACGTACTGTCATCGCAATCAAAATCACAGTGTGCGATCCTAAACGAAATCATAATAAGAATTCCAGTCACTTCTGCACGTGTCAATTTATTTTGTTTCATCCCTAAAGCTTTCATTGCAAAACATGAAAACAAATAAAATTGTTTTTTTCTGTTAGCATTTTGGTCATTCGCTGAACTTGAACAAAAAGAAGCTGGCATTTTTCCAGGTGCATGAACGATTCCTAGAAATTTTAGAAATACATACACATATATAGGTATTAGACGCGAGAATAATACCGCTAACAGAAAGGTATGTCACACCAATAAGCAAAGTTGCTAAAATTTTTCATTGGAAGCTTCGAAAAATTGAAATATAGTTTTAACGACCACAGAGTAGTGACAAAAATTGAAAACAACCAATCTATTTCTGATGGTATTTTTTTAACTATCTACCTTCCGGTTTATTTCCATGAAATCATTTTTAAATTCAATTGTGCAATAAAATAAATAACACAAACATCGAACATATAAAACATATAAAAAGTAGGAAAATTAAATTTAGGTTGGTGTTGGCCATATTGTTAAAATAGGCGGCAGACCGAGAAGGCCTACATCGTAGATTTGAATTGGTGTTTTTCAATTTGAAGCGTACAGCCCTGAAAAAGTTATTTCAACTTGTCCTTTAACCATCATTTTTAAATATTTACACAAGTGCCTACATAAAAATATTGGGGACGTTCGGATACCTAGTTTATGTAAAACGTCAACTAGATTGGTCGTGACTATGAATCCGAACGCGTTGACTAAGCAAGTTGAATTGTTTTTGTATTCTCGCGGCCAGCGTTACCTTTGTTTGAATTTGCGCTTTTTCATTTGGAAAAGCCCCTTCATAAATTTTTAATAAATTGCTATTTTCAAAAAAGTACGTTTAAAATGTAACACGGCTGACAATCACTACACTATTATAGTGTTATGCGAACTAATGGTTGTTAAATATCATGTGAAAATTCTAAATTACCAGAGTGGCCTTAGAAACCACACCTTTTTCTCTCTTCGCGCCTTTTTTCGACTCCTCAGAATTCTGCAACGGCCACTCTGTTTATTTTAAATTTGACTCTTCGAAATGTCAACTGAGTACGCAGGCAGGATTTTCTTGACTAGATTGGTCGGCTTCCCCTCCATAAACGTCAACTGCAAAAACTATACACGTGAACACTCTGGGCCAATAAAAACTGAGACGAATCTAGTCAGACAGCTGTCAGACTTACTAAACTACGAATCCGAACGTCCCCATTATCTTTACGAGTACTATCTGTCAAACAAAGTAATAAAACAACTTTCGAATAATAATCTAAAATACATTTTAAATTTTTATATTTATCTACGATTGAAACCCACCCAATAAATGAAATCATTTGAATGGGGCGCTTACTGCCATAAATTCACCAGATTAATGTTGAATGTCGTGCGCCTTGCTAAAGAAAACAAAGCTATTATCATCTTAAGTACCTACTTATATTTCAAATATTGAATTATTAATAGTAACTCTTTGTGCCGCACTTGCAAAAAAATTTATGGAAAATATGGGTCCTACGCCGTACTAATAACCAACTTACGGGAGCTCACAATTGCGAAATTCGTATGGAAAATATGACCACTGTGATCTTCTTAAATTTGAAGTTAAAACTTAAAATGGTGAGGCTCTTTAAAAATAACGAAAAACCCATTTAATTTTGTGCGTCCGCCTCAACTTCGTCCACCCATTCCCAAGATGACGTATAATATTTCCGTATATTTTTGGCAAGTAGATGGAGACGCAGACGCTTAGTTAGGCATAGTTAGTATTCTTGATTTTTGAGCGAGGTCTCAGGTCTCAGTTCCGCAGTTCGGACATAAATAATAAATTGGGAGATCTCTTCTATTCGCCCCAAAAATAAAAACTCACAAACACGAATGTTTGTAAAATGGTAGGCCTATTGTACACGAACACGATCACGAACCTATTGCGCCAACTATAAATTTGTTCTTTATTAGATGGAGCTGAAAAGACCGGTCTTGCCAACAATAATTCGAATACAATGTTTTGATTTTCCCACTGATTTAACTAAAAATCAGTACCAAACGCTTTTTATTAAAAATATTATTTTAAATATAATACAAATTTAAATCTTAAGGGACACAACCTGAAAATAAAATACCTGCTTAAAGAATAACTACCTTCTAATAATAAATCACTTCTAAAGAAACCAGGTTAATCCTCTTGCATTAACTGAAAATCACTTAATGAAAATATAACACCTATGCTAGTTTCTAAGGTAAGAAAGTAAAAGTTCTAAAATAAAGCTTAAATTTGCATTTTTTTATTAATCACTAAATAAGAGACGGAAGTTTGCTGACCTATCCATAAACGATTTTCCAAATTACAAATTCTTCCGGACTATTTCATAAGTGGACTTGTAAAAGTAAATTATTCTAGGAATATCCAACTAATTTTTTCCTTTTTCCTCTGAACGAAATTTCTTCAATTTATTTAATGCGTCTGCCTATTTCTAAGGGAAAGCTTTATTTTTTTTTGACTCAGTCGTTTCGCCATAGAAATATGTACACTTTGGCATTCTAAGTTTACTTTCTCATATTTGTGGAATGTGGACCTTTTTCTACTCGGTCTTTTTTTTGCAAGCTATTTCTGAGAAAATGCTATTCGAATGACATTACTTTTGCCCTACCTTGTACTTGTGATGTATACTGAATTTTGTTGTTATTAATGAAGGCCTAACGACGGACGACGAGTGACGTAAAGGCACCCAAAAATTTGCATAAATGAAAACCTTTTACTGAACTTGTAAAGGTCATTATAGATATGAATTTGAGCTTGAGGTTGCTTATTCAAACACACAATATATTGATTTCCTAAAATATGTACGCACTTTTTTCGTCCCAATCAACCGCCGATAATTAAAAAAAGCAATCTCCCTGATTGGACCCAACCTTCTCAATCGATATCCCAATAAGATGATAATAAAAAAAAAATTAATAAATCTTGCGGGTTAAATTCACTTAACGCCTTGGGTCACAACCACTCTTATTTATATCCGCACTGCCAGCGGCGAATATTCTCTTAATTACATCACAGCTATATATCTTCAAGTCAAAATCAACACTGAGTCTGATTTAAGCTGTCGTTTCCATTATATAGGCAATAATAGCTGACCGTTCTAGTAGACAACAAAGTTGTCATCCAATTGAGCTAAAATCGAAATTCTCCCCCACACCCTATCGAGCTATCGAATCACATTTACAATGCTAATCCCGATGAAAATTTATTGCGAACCCATAAGTCGGCGCGAGATCCAACATAGTTGATGACTAAGGATGCAAAGTTTACTCCCTTTTTATCTGCTTTTGGTTTTCTGTTTGTTTTATGCGTGCAATTACTTAAAAGTTTGCACAATTTCACCATTAATTTTGCATCTTCCGGGTTGAAATCCAGCCTCATCTATGTCCCTCATTTTCTAAAAAGGGTGTGCTACCGATGACAAGTTACGTATTTCATCTGGCAAATGTGAAAGGCATCGCCAAACGGAATTTATCTTAAATATGTACAAAGCCGAAAAAAAAAACTTAATGTGTCCACCCCAATGTGTTGCTTCCCACGAAATCAACCACCGCAGTTTTCTGTTATTTTGGGTATAAATTACCCTTTTGTCGGAAGGTGGAATCGTTTCTTCTCAGTCTCACCGACACCTTACACCTGAACTCCTTCGTCGAACTTTTGGTCTTGGTAGAATTATTTATTTCCACTAGTTTTGTGTTTGCCAAAAGAGGATCTACTCCCCCTGTCACCTATATAATAAATACTGTGCTTTTGAAGATGAAGGTGAGGTATTCATTGTAACTATTGTGTTAGGGGCAAGTCGATGGCCCTCGAGATGGATCTAAAATCTTTTATGTCCTCTTCAGTGGTTTTACTTTACATTATTGTTGATATTTTGTTTTTATGGGGGTTGAGTATATTTACCTGATTTTGTGTCCTCTTAGGGACAATCTGATTAGCATAATTTTGTATCCTTTGAGACGACCTGAGTGGGGTCCTGATGGACTCAATTTGAGGTATAGGTTTTAGCGAAAGACGAACGATGATATTATATTGGTATGCATCTCTTGAATTTGATTATAGAGTAGATAAAAGGACTAGGTCAGCATTTATTTAAAGGGCGAGCTTGACTTAAAAAACGAAATAGGTAGATTGCGCAACAGGCACTTACCTTCCCACAACTCAACTTTATATTTGAGGAGAGCTCTTGCTTTTGAAACGAGTGGTAGGGACGTGCAATTTTCAGCCAGGTTCTAAAGGCTTAATTGACAGATATTAGATCTTGGGCAGACCTTCGGAAGGGTCAGTATAGATAAAACAGCGGAAACAGAGTTAATCCAGAAATGCGGAATTTTCGAGGGTTGAGCGTGACTTTCCGTTCAGTGTTCCAGTATAAAAATTCTGTTTGTAAAATACTATTCTATGCTGAAGTACGGTGGTAAAAGGTTGACTGGGCTTTGAAAACGTCAACTTTCGGTAGTTCCCCAGTTAAGCTTGGTGTAGTTGATACAGGGTACTACTCTTATTCATCCAGTGGTAGGCAGCATACCATAATATAACTGACTGTAACTAAATCTACTTCTAACTAATAAAAAAAAAAAAAAAAAACACCAGACCGAAACGGCTACTGCATGGTGGAGAATATCAAAGGAATAACCTGATTTTGAGGGAGATATGGTTAGCTTCAAAGCTTCGGGACAATGCTTAAAAGATTCTTTTGAATTATATGTGGTAAAAACGTAACGAAAATAATTATTGTTATTCATAAGTAGTATAAAGAGATCAAAGCACCCGGAAAAAATCAATCTTCATTATTGGAACTAAAAATAAAAATAAGTTACCCATAGATATGACAGAAATGATGGTACCATGTGTTTTACCCTTTGACACAAAATCAATCGTCCAGAGTCAAAAACCATTAATTATAGAGAAGTAAGGGTAAAATATCGATAAAAACTACACGGAAACCAGGGGTTGAAATACCACATCCGAGATCGAGTAATATACGTGAATGAATTTTATTGCTTTGCTTGTTAAATCCATAAAATTCAATGACCGATGGGGTAATTCGGCAGCAGATTACTGTAACACAAAAAAAAAGGTGTTTATCGCTCATTTCCGAGAAGATGGTCTAGCATACTTGTCCTATGTTTTAGTGAAATTAAGTTATTCAAAACCCATTGCCCAGAACTTTGACTACTTCGTAAAACAAAACATTATTGACATCATAATTAGTTGAGACTTGAATTTTAAACTTCTCGAAATAATTATTGTGAACGTTTATGTAGGTAATGCGCTCCACTAGTGTTTAGCTGCAGTTGCAAGTTGTTGCACTTTTTAGTTCTTTAAACATTTTATACTGGCGATTTTGATGGAAAATCGAGTTCCTTATAAAGGATGTTTTTTTTTGTTTAAGGGGTATAAACTTTAAGTTGGCAACACTATTTAAGGCATTTTGTCAGCTGTCAAGTGATTTATTTTAAGTTTGGTTTGGCATTTCAACATGATCAGACTGACGCCTAAATAACGCTTTCAAATTTTGCATTTTTTTTAAATCATGGTTCTGTTCGAAATACACTACATCAATTTTCATAAGCGAATTTTGTGTAGCGATGAAGCTCACTTTTGGCTGAATGGATAAAGAAAACTGGAGTATTTGGAGTGATGATAATCTTCAAGTGTATGTTGAGACACCGTTACATCTACAAAAGCTGACTGGTGTGCTTTGTGGGTTGGTGGAATAATTGGTCCGTACTTTCTAAAAACGATGTTGGCCAGAACTTTACAGTTACAATGGTGACGGCTATAGAGCCATGATGACTGACATTTTCGTTCATCAATTGATCAACCATGATGTGCAGGAGCTGCGGTTTCAACAATGCGGCGCAACATGTCACACAGCTCGTGCCACAATTGATTTATTGAAGGAAACGTTTGCTAACCGCATAGTTTCATGTTGCGGACCCGTGAATTGGTATCCAAGATCGTGCGATTTAACGCCGCTTGACTATTTTCTGTGGAGATATGTGAAGTCGCTAGTCTACGCCAATAAAATCGAAACGATTAACCACTTGGAGGACGACATTCGCCGCGTTATTGCCGTGCACAATTGGCAACTCGACGACACCGATCAGGTTCTGACGGCTTGCAGCTAGTTTGGCCAGTGGAAATGATATTTCTCATCTCGGGGGTTTTAGTTGCGACAAGAAGACATCTTTCTTTTTTCTTTTTTATCGAACCTTCGAACGCCTGGACACTTGCCTCGGACTGAGCAGCGGTGACTACAGAGAACCGTCAGTTATTATACTCATTTAGTTTTAACTCTTGATTAGTTTGTTATCCTAATAATAAAATTGTAATTTGATAATCGAGTTGCATTCAATTCTTTTTTATTTTCAATCGAGTAACGTACATCATCTTTGTTTCATTCCATTTCGAAGTTCTATACCTCTAAAAAAAACACCCTCTAGATACATTCCACTATGGATATGGATATAAGAAACAGATAAAATAAAAAAAAATGTTTCTTACTCTTATACGAGTTGTTCTTTTTTGCGAAAATCTGTTGCAAGATAAGATAAATATAAAAGGACTATCTTTAGCCAAAAGATGCATTAAATACAAATATGGAAGCGCACAGCTTTTCAAGCCAGGTAGGATTGAGCAATACTTTATCACTGAACTCACAAATGGTATACCTACCTGATTTCCTCTTAAACCCTGGAAATTTTTTTTTCCAAATAAATTTATTGATAGCAGATTCGCTAATGTCTTCTATTGAGAGTTACGCTTTAAATGTTTTCAAAAATATAAATGAAACTTTTACTGAACACTTCATGCAAATAGCATTTTCAATAAAAAAAATAATATTCTCAAATATTTATTGGTTTTGATGGTGCCGTTTGCCCAAATAAAACGTTAGTAAGCAAAAGATTTTCCCTAACCGCCGCACACTCCCTGTTCCTACATCAATGCATTACATACCGTTTAGACTCTTCCTGGTCCCTACTCAACAGAAACAGCTTACATTAAATTATCTTCGCTACAAACGACTCATAAATATTTA
This sequence comes from Cheilosia vernalis, assembly GCA_949126925.1. Taxonomy (NCBI): domain Eukaryota; kingdom Metazoa; phylum Arthropoda; class Insecta; order Diptera; family Syrphidae; genus Cheilosia; species Cheilosia vernalis. Next base: position 16,583,741 of record OX421362.1, read on the forward strand.
TTAAATAAAGCAAAACATTTTCTAAACTCCAGAAGTATAGAACAAAATAAGCTAAGAACTAACGCCAAATGTCCTACATTAGTCTGTCACAAATTTCTATGATATGTGGAAGTAATTCCTTGTCAAAAGTAGAACAGATCTTAGTGTACAATATGCTCACATCCCTACTTATCATATTAGGTCACAAAAACATATACACCCACAAATGGCCGGACTTGGCCGTTCGGGCGCCTCGAGCGAGATTTTTTTTTAGGGACCCTTGCTTATAATGCCGGTGCTTTTTTCTGCGTTGATAATTTCGCGTTTTTAAGTATAGTACAAAAAAAAACATCTCATTTTAAAAAAATATGCACGAAGAATGTCAAAGACTTCATTATTCGACAGAAACCAAAGGTGCTTTCAAGTGGTGTGAGGACACCTATCATTTCTTCACGGCGAACAGCTGTGAAAGATTTTAACAGAACAACAAGAATAACGAAGCGATTAGCGAAGCTCTTTTTTGTGATTTAGTCAAGACATATGGCGCTGCCCCAAAGCCGGCACTGCACTTAATCCAACCCCCTTTAAGTGAATGGTCTATATATGTCCTTTCCAATAGGGCACATTACTGTTTTTATGATTACACATTTGTTTGCACGACATCGGTCATATATATAGACATACATAACTGTCAGATTTGGCTTTAGTCCCTTTTACATAGATTTGGTTAAGCCCCATTTCGAAAACACCAAATTTATAGCTATAGTTCTACGAACCCCGAAAACAAACCAACAAAATTTTGTAACACTTTAACCAAATCATTGCTCCTTCAATCGGAATGGACAAATCAGCTTGCTCAGCGAGAAGAACGGCAATACCAAGAAAAAAAATCAATTTATTCAAATCCAAAAAAATTTTGGTTGAAGAAGCAACTTTACCCATTCAACAGTAGGTATACGAGTATCGCTATCGCCATCGTGTGTCTGTGGTAGAGCAAATGCGAAATACTTCCGCATGACTGTCATGCTATGTAGATTCCATTATGGTAATCTTGGGAATCAAATAGTCTCCGGATTTTCCAGTTGTCTAGCTAGAACGGTTTCCTGAAATGAGTAGTTTCCCTGAAATGAGTAGTGCCTTTCCCAAGTCTAAACATTATACCGAATGTCGCATTCACTATGACTTACTTAATAGCAAGATGGATATAACTAGTAGGTCCAATGAAAATCACCTCCGCAGGATAATGGGCGACATACACAATGTATATGTGTGGCGACATTTTTAAATTGAATATCTACATGAGTGTGTATTTACAAGTTACTATATGTCGGAACGATATTTTTGCGGAGATATTATGCTAATGGGTCGACAAGCTGCGTGCATGTCGTGGAGTAATACATTGTGGGTGGGTTTTTTTTTTCGTTTTCAAGAAACCATATACGGAAAGATAAAGATGAGTAAATATTTGCCCCATTTGCTGATGCTGACTCTGGGTACATTGTGTAATGAAATGTTAGCAAATACTGGATTCTCAGTTGCTTACCCAATTTTATATTTTAGCTTGATAAAAAAAAAAGATTTATTTAACTTTTGCACCCAAGAGTCTTTGTCTTGGAAATTCTGCCATATCTTATGTGGGTATCTGCACATGTATTTTTATTTTAAGGATTCCAAATTTTTGACATTGATTCGAGCTCACTGGAACCTCCAACCTATCATATCATTATCATTCGGACCAGTTTCCTTACTTGGAGGAGAATAGGTTTGGTTCCTAGCAAGCTCCAACTTATCTGCGAGATTTTAAGGTTTACCAAATTCAACTAATTTTGCCATGGTTTGCTCAGTCCTAAGAAATGAGATCTTTTGACTTGTTCCATCGATACATGGGTTGGGGTCTGTATATAAATGTCGAATACTCATTTCATGATTCCGAGAGAGAGCATATTCCAAATGCGAATCGCATAAAAGACGAATTGGCGAAATAAACTTGAAAAAAAACAAAAAAAAAAAAAAAAAATATTTAATTTTAAGACATTGTTCTCAATGTACAGCGATCAAATTAAATAAATAAATAAATAAAATAAATGAATAAATAAAGAGGTGGATGTTTGGCGGGTTCACTTTTTTAAGGACTAATCTAATTAAAATTCAAAAATAAACAGAAACATGATCGTTTCGCTTGGAGACATAGACAAGACATACACAGCAGTTTTGTTCGACGTTTTGTCTTAATTTTCTTTGAGGAAACAGCGGATTTCAGGAGCCTTAATTGTGATGGGGAAGAGACATGAGAATACATTTTGCTGACATTCTCAGAGAACCATAGGTTTTAATTATTGTTATTTCTTTAACTTGATCATCTGAACTATTAGAATTGAACCATATTTCGAGGATTTTATTTTTATGTTTTGTTCTTATAATCGATTGGATTTTCTTGAAGGCGGGAAAGCGACTTACTTCTGATGTAATTCCACCGATGAATACGCATATAAATTTAATGGGACTCTTGAGATGTGTGACATGTCCCAAGACCAATCAGGAACCCTATGAAGATCTCTCGTTTAACTTGATTAAAGCTTCAGCTGTTGGCGCAGACCACTGTCGACCATTAAAGAAAGGAAGATGACCAAGAACTGAACCTTGTCTGAAGTCTATGACAAAATGCTTTGAAATATCAACTTAAGTTTGATCGACCCAGTGATATTTATTAAAAAGAGTTACTCTAGCAGCATACTGCGAGGGCGGCTTCACAAAGATGTTACTGCTTGGACTTCTGCAAATTCGTCAAAAAGTGGTTTGGGAGCAAGGTCTTCATCCATCTAGACTGCCTTTCGATCAGAGAAGGCTTGTCATCGCACTGCTTGTTATAACATTTTTACTAAGGCAGTTTTACTTTTGAAGCAACCCGGTTTTACAGCTATTGAATGGCATTAGGAAGCTACGCGCTTGTTGGTTTGCCGCAGTCAGTTCTCTGAAGATCGTGCTTCTAAATTTCCTGCTGGAATCTTTAAAAATCTTTGTGAACTATATTATCAGCACACATGAGATCTACCTATGTCTTCCACCCAAAAGGAGCAAGAGCTACTTTTCCGATGTGCCAACAATAGTTCTCTCGCCAAGAAGAAAATTGTCATTCTAGCATGTATGGGGCAACAGAGGTGAAGCAACATTATTCCCTTAAATTGGGGAGCAGCGCACCATTGCCATCGTTAACTTTGCTAATAAGTAAAAGCATTTACATTTAACAATGCATACAAAAGTGGTATCAACATGCAAGCTTCCGGCAAATACGACTATCATTAGTTAATGCAATGTCAACATAAAAAGAAAGAAAAGCATTATCCCCACCACAGTGTTTTCTATACAACATTTATTTAGGTATTATGTAGATAAACAAATGGCCATTTGGAGGGACGAAGATAAATCCCTTTCTCTGTATGAATATTAAATAGTGCTCGCATGTGTTAACGCAAAACAGGAAAACAAACAAATAAACCGCACGAGCAACTCACAAACTGTGGTGCACATTTATACAAACAATATCTATCAGGGGACACAATGACAGTATTGAATACAATTTGCAAGAACGACAGTAGAGAAAACTACTTTTGTTAAACCTTCGGATAACACTTTCTCCTGATATCATTAATAATTCAGCTACCCATGTCCATTCTTTTAACAACTGACACCACCTTACTAAGGCAATCCAAACAAGTCGAACCCGAGACCGAAAATAATTTTCAAATGAAGTGGAAGTTGGCTGAAGATAGGATGATATTTCGTGTCGCACATAAAAAGACTTAAAGAGAGTGCAAATAACATAGCATACGCTTAGCTAGTGCTTAACCAAGGTAATGGGAAATATCTTCACCATGTAAGGTATTGTTCGAAAGCCCTTTTAAACAAGGAGCACGTACAACTAATAGCCTATTTTCGCTCACATGATGCCCTACAAACTGAATTTCCTACAGTTCCCAAAAACGCATCCTTAACATTCAGTTTATGTATTTGTCAATTATTGTCTTTTTTGCATAAGGTAATGAATAGATATTGTGCAGTACACCAACAGTTCGAGTGATTGGATAACATTTCTCAATATTTCCGGACTATCTATAGGCCTTGGCATGTAGAAGACCAAAGGGGTGCAGCGAAATTGCCCTTCAATACCGTTTGCGTGAATTAATTATTTAAGAAAATTGGGTTCGATCCAGTGCACTTAAAATATTCACCTTTCATTTTCCAGTCGACTGACAATTTAATTTCACATAGGTACTACATACATTTAACTATATATAACACATTGGTATAGGTTATGTGACTTTGTGTGCTGATTTATTTGCGGGTTGGTTGTCTTTTGCAAATTCCCATCTGCTCAATCAAAGGAAAAGCGTCCGTTGAGATGATGGCAACTCACAAAGTAAATATCCCAATAGTCAAAGACCTTTTTTCTTTATCACATCTGTGCTATTATTTGTATAAGGGATTGTCTTATTTTGCACTTTTTCCTTATGTTCAAAATGTAATTCACAAAATGAAAGCCAAGAAGGTGGCATTTTGGTTGTGCTATGTTCATGTGTCCACAAATTCACTATTACTATAGGTACCTTTTGCGAGGTTTTGTTACACGTGGCTGCATAAAATAAGAATCGCAAGACAACAGGGTGACGTGAAACGAATTTTGGTAGCAAGAACTTGTTGTCTATCTTAAGGGATTCACAATTTTCCAGTTATCACGTAGAGGAAGTAGAAGTGAAACTTAAAATTATGTTCAAAAGTATATATATAAAAAAAAAAAAAAATAGATTTCCCACAAGCTTATTATTTCGAATGTAGATATCTCGTCTAGCCAATTGGCCAGCTTGGCAATTCTCTGGTAGGTCAGTGGACTGACTCAGTAAGCGTTTTTGATATGTTTGCTTAGAGCGTTTTTCAGGTTATTTTTCTTACGTTTTTGATACGTTTTTTAAACGCTTCTTCAACTCTCTTTGTTGCATTTTTTTAACGATTTTTGAAGCTATATTTTTAAAACGTGTCTTAATACGCTTTTTAAAATATTGAGGGTTAACTGATTGGCAATCTATTACTGCCTTCGAATTTATTGTAATTGTTTAAAGGGATTTGAAAGCTGCCAGACTGCAGGTAACAACTTAGGTACCTATCTCAAAACTGTCAGCGCTGTGAAGTGAACGTTAATGATGGCAGAAAAATCCATAACTGATTCCATCCTGTGTTTTTTTTCCCATCGTGAATGTTAACAGCGGTCTGTTGTATTACGCTTTTCACACCGAGCCGAAAACTATACAAATTCGTAATCAAAGCCGCCGGCAGTGATTGCCAGAATTTCAAAAAAGGAAAATGCTAGACTGCAACAAAAACTTTTATTGTCAGAACATTCATCTAAATGTATTATTTATTAAAAAAATGTATGGTAATTCATCAATATTGAGAGCGGCTGGGCCGATTTGGCTCTTTACGAAAGAAATCTTGGAAAAATCATCCGGAAAAGTCGGGAAATTGGTAAAAAACGAGAGTTGATTTTTTGAAAAATAGAAAATTCTTAGCGGAAAACTCGGAAAATTCCGGAAAAACGTGAAAAATTTGATTTTTTTTGAAAAACTCACTGTATACAAAAAAAAATGTACTTATTGAGTTTTACCTCTGTCAACCGACACGAGGTTTTTTAATTTTCCATTTAAGCTCAGTACGCAGATGACCCGAAACGGAAAATCCCATACAAAAGTGACACAACGAAATCATGAACGAAAAATTTCGCTCTCCTTTTCGTTTTGCAGTACGCAGCTGGTACGCAGATGCTGCGAAATGATGGCGGAAAAGTGGTTTGTTGTAGTAGATTGCTTGGTACAATTCACCACTCTCTTTTCGCACACGTTTATTGTCCGGGACATTATTTGCTTGCGAAAATTTGACATTTGTACTGCAGTGTTGCCAGCTTTTGTGAGAGGTGTGGAGCCAAATTGGAAAATGTTGGCGCCAAAAATACCTAAACTCATTGGCAGACTTATTAAATTGTTTAAGGCCGACGATAAATAAAAAATAGGCGTTCATAGCACAAATTCAGACAGATGAAACAGTAAAGAAATAAATATTTCAGTGGAATGATTTGTTTATGTTATTTTGTGGAATTAACTAAGAAGTTGATCGGAAAAAATTGTTCATAGGTACGGAAAAATTTCTAAAATCTTTTTCTAGAAAATTTAAAGGTAATTTGCCGATATTTTCTTGATAAACTTACTTTATAATTCATAAGCAACATTTGAAGACCAAGAATGAGTTCAGCCATCAAGTTTAAGTGGTCAAAAAAGCAAAAAAAAATGTTTACGGGTTCGTCATGCGAAAAGAATACGTTTGTTATTGCCTATGCATTTTTAGCCAAAAAATCACGAAACTTTAAAGTAAATATCAAAATTAGGACAATTACCAAATGAAAATATTAAGGAGCCAGCGAAAAGTTCGAGTATCCAAATCGGAGATAAATTGACAGCGATGGTAACACTGCTACTTGTGTAGCAGCTGATAAAAACCTCCACCGACCACCGGAAAATTTCGTTTCGGATCATCTGCATACTACGCTTTGGCAAAAAATGTAGGTATCTACTATTTTGAGTTGTGGTTGTATTTTTTGACGTTTGAGGTCCGCCATAGATAAGTTATAAATCTTTAACCGACCATATGTATCTGTATTAGCTCATATGGACATCTTAATCTTTGATGCATACTGTATGTCAGCCAGTGGCGTAGCAAGGGGGGGGCGAGGGGGGCACAGGCCCCGGGCGGCACTTTGTTAGGGGCGGCAATTAGGAGCTGCCACAATTTTTAAATATATAAATTCTATAAAACGGATTCTTCAAAGAACTTACATATTTACAAAGGGTTAACAGAATTAGCACTGCTTCACAGTAAGTAATGAGACATTCCTTGTGTTGCTTAGCAGCAAAATCCAATGAACGCAGCACCCTAGTTAGCAACAAAACTTTATTACATTGCAGATTATACTTCTCTCTTGAGTTCGTGTAATTTTGTTTTATTTTGCTCAAACGAAGTGAAGTTTGCAAACATACACAAACATTCTAGTTGGCAATAAAAGTTGCAGTCTTATCTTGTTGCCGTGCTCTTTATAATTGAAAATTAATTACCAAGGTAGAGGAAGAAAAAAATCTTCAGCGTTTTGTCACATAATCCTTTACTAACGAATTTTTACTCAACGCTGTACTTTAATTCGAAAAATTCGTAAAACAGATCGTCGTCGAGAGAATCAGATATTACCAATCCACCGAGCCTCTTACAAATTTTTACTCAACAAATTTCTTGGTGTAAGAATTGAAAAGGATGTCCGCACCTTACAATAACCAGATGATTTAAAATTTGTTGGCCTGTTTGGCATAAATGCGTGCATTTGTTTTGATTTTTTGAGTATAAAAATGGTATCACAGGATGGGAAAATAAAATTAAATGTTCTCCTCAAAATTATTTTCGAAAGAGGCAACGAATTTATTCCCTGCTGTAGTAAGGAACAATCTCCACCATGTAATTCTAAATGCAGTGTTGCTTTTTCCTCTTCTCACATAATCGGATTCATGAAGAAGAAGTTCGATTAATTTTAGAACGCTACTTGGATGTTGTAACTAATTTTCTTAGTATAAATTAGCAAAGTCCTCGAGTTTATCAGACATTTAACGACTTTTCGTACCACTTTTTTGAATATTTGAATTATGTATCTGTCATTTTTCATAGATTACTACAAAAGCGTTCCATAACTTTTTGGTAAGTGTCTCTCTCTGTGAAATAATTTATTCTCACCAGTTCCATTTTGACAGTCTTTTCCATTTTTACAACAAAAATAAAGTGCACGACTGGGTCGAACGAAACTTTCTCGTTACAGTAATGGACATAGAATCCCTTATTTCTGAGTAAGTTTAGCAGTTCATTTACTACGATGGACCATAGCAGGGCGATAGAACATCACTCTGGGAGCAACTTTGGAGTTTTATCAGAATCATGTTAAGAATACTTATATTGGGGTCGTTCGGATTCGTAGTTTAGTAAGTCCGACAGCTGTCTGAATAGATGCGTCTCAGTTTTTATTGGCCCAGAGTGTTCACGTGTATAGTTTTTGCAGTTGACGTTTATGGAAGGGAAGCCGACCAATCTAGTCGAGAAAATCCTGCCTGCGTACTCAGTTGACCTTTCGAAGTGTCAAATTTAAAATAAACAGAGTGGCCGTTGCAGAATTCAGAGAAGTCGAAAAAAGGCGCGATGAGAGAAAAAGGTGTGATTTCTAAGGCCACTCTGGTAATTTAGAATATTCACACGATTAACAAAACACTATAACAGTGTAGTGATTGCCAGCCGTGTTACATTTTAAATGTACTTATTTGAAAATAAAAATTTTTTAAAGATTTATGAAGGGCCTTTCCAAATAAAAAAGTGCAAAATCAAGCAAAGGTAACGCTGACCGTGAGAATACAAAAACAATTCAACTTGCTTTGTCAACGCGTTCGGATTCATAGTCACGACCAATCTAGTTGACGTTTTACATAAACTAGGTATCCGAACGTCCCCATTATCTTTTATATGTATTTTGGTCAAAATCGTTAGAGCGGTTTTTCTAAAATATGCCAGACAAAATAGTACCAAATATTGCAATGTTTAATTTGAAAAATACTATTGCGTATCTAACTATTGAGTTGAAAACCGATTGTAAGTTATTGTTCATTGCTTAGTTTTTAAAGTTTTATCGAAATCAAAGATGGGGTTTTCGAGATATGAGCAGTTTTTAAAATTAGCGTTTTCGGTGCTTCGATTTGAAAATTGAGGACACAATAGTTTTGAATACATCCATTTGACTCTTAGTTTACATTTTGGTCAAAATCGTTATCGTCGTTTTCCGGTAAACTGAAGAAAACTATATTTAAAAAAAAAAGTGACGTTTTTTAAAAAATTCATTGTACGATTATATGGAGAAGAACTGAGTTTGCTATTAAGTTATAAATAACCACATTACATTAGAAACTAATTTTTGCCAAAAACTGGGTACGCAGTCATGATAATCTCACCTACTTAAGCTTAAATATCAATTTTGGTTGAAATCGGTAGAACCGTTTTCGATCCAATCAAACTGGTACGAAAATTTTATATGGGAAGTACCATTAATATTGAGGTTGCCTTGAAAAGAAACTTGGTAAAATGTGGAGATTTGACCAATTTTATTGACATACATACTCGTGTGTGCAGATAAAACTGGTTTAAAAAAACTACTAGGGGCGGCATAAATTGGGTCTGCCCCGGGCGGCACCAACCCACGCTACGCCACTGATGTCAGCTTAAAACTGCTGAAAAAGCATTTGGCATTTTTCTTTAAAAAAAAAAACTTTAAATTCTTCGAAAATGCTAGGTGCATTGAAAATGTCAGAATGGCATCACTGGCAGCCGGCCCTAGACTTCTTTGTGCTAAAACAGCAAATTAAAATAAATACCAATCAGCCATAAGCTGTAAAATTGGATATTGGTGGCAAAGTATGGAAGAAGTGTTTCCTTAAAAAATTTACAGCACTGTGCTTAAAAAAATACATGACTTTAATGATTTTGCTTCCTTTCTAGCGCCACTTAAAAAAACAGGTAGGTACGTACGTATGTGCAGAAATCCCAATCCCAGTAATGTGCATTGATAAGCGTCTTTCAATATGGGTACCAGTTGACATTATTCGCTACCTCCGCATCCCAAACAAAGCTAATAAAATATAAAATTAGCCTACTTTTGCTACTCAACTTTAATATGTAGTTACTACACCCTGTACCTACAGCACTTGTTTGACCTCCTTTAAAATTATAAAATATGCAAATTAAGTTTCTTCGAGCCATCCACCCCTTATTCGCAGATGGCAATAAAATGTCTGTGACAGGATGGAAGGCTTTATTTGGCCGAGCAACTACTAATGTATATATTTTTTTTAGTTTGTCGACTTGCCTTCTGTTGACAAATAATTTCCATGAGAAGCACATTCAACACAGACGCGCTCTATTGTTTTACCACAGACTCACCGAGCCTTAAACAGCCTCCATCCCGTCCCGATCCGCGTCTGCTCTAAATACTGTGATTCCAGCCATCACATTAGTAGTTTGTCTGCGAAATATTTCATTGTTATGTTAAGAGCACCTACTCAAAGATTTTATCAACAGCACTAAACAGCACTATTTAGTCCTTCACAGTTAACGATACGATGCGTGAATTAAACAAAACAAACACTCTCATCACACACGACTACTGAATTCCATCCCTTGTCAGGACACCAGTCTCAGCGCCAACCAGAGTAAAAACAAAAAAAAAAAAAAAAACAAAAACTTCTTCCACTTCAAGGACATTTTAATTCCAGTTCGCCGGCTATGAGATTTCATAACTCCGTTGGTATTAAATCACTTCTTCGTCATCGAGTGCCTAAAACATCATATATCAATCCCCCGAGAAACCACAGCTTGTCGTGTAAAATGGATTTGCTTTACAGTTCATTTGTTTTGCGAACGGTGTATAAGTGTAATGGAAGGGATTGGTTTTTCAAGTCTCAGGAGACTGCTGGCAGGCACTCCTATTGAATGTATCGCACACAAAATTGCCAAGAGTTGATTTAGGTATTGCCTTGTCTAGTCCTGGAATTTTCAAATATATTACTCTAAGAATTTTCCCACTTCAATTTCGATTACATTTACATCTTCTGTTTCTTAAAGTTCAACGGCGAATTTATAGCCAAAGGCAGAGAGCGAGTTCGTGATTTTATCTTTCCGTGGCCAAGAATTTTTGCTTTCCTTTCGTGGTTTCACATTTTTTGCGGCTTTGAGCATAAAACCCCATCCCGAGTCGGTTAGTTTTGGTATAGTGTTGGAGCAAAACTTTTCATTGAATTAAATGGAGTACTACAGTGGAAAGGATTTCGAAACTACCAGCGAGAGGATTTACTTGTAAGCTCAGTGCACTGGGTAAGCGATTTTATTAATTATGCTCGCTGGATTTACACATTTAACATATTTTTAGGAAAAATACAGTTATGTTTATGCAAGTCGGGGAAAGGTTTAGGTATACCTACTAATAAATTATATTCAATTGACCTGAAAAGATATTGTTCAGAAACTGTTGGTATGGTGGTAGTGTTGCCAATTAAAGAAAGCAGCTTCTAAAAAAATCCATTCATATGTGGAATGATCTAAGTTATTGTCAGTTCTTAAAATTGGGGTAACGGGCACCAATGGTCTACTGCGTCCTTTTGGAGAATTGAAGGTGTACCTATGTATTTTGAACCCGATTTCCTCTTGCGAGCGTCTCTTTATTCCGCTTCCTTTAAAAAAGTATTAGGGCTTCCTCCAGTCACAGTACTCCCTAGTTGATATTTGCAGTTCATTCATTTCATTTCATTTTATTTATTTATTAAGCAGATTCTGCTATTAATAACTATTCGTTTATAAAGGTATGCTAATTAATATTTGGAATTATAGTGGTCGACTATTGTATGGAAATAGTTCGATCCCCTGTTGGTAAACGGCCCCACAAGATCCCATCAAATCTGCAGAGAACTTCTTCGGATACGTCTTGTTCTTTAAGTGCTTTGTAAGTCTCCAACGTCCGTTCTACGCAGCTGATGCATGCTTGCCTTACAATGAGAGTATAGTTCCGTGCTCTACTGCTTTCTTTCTCTAGTTTCCAACATTCTTAACATAAAATGACAGGCGGACTGTTTAAAATAAATGACGGTCGATTTGGCTTATGTTTGTCATCATATTCACAAAGTAAAAGTAGGTCCCTATAATTCGTATTAGTCCTACCAAATATTGAGTGAAATAATGAGATAAGTCCATCACTGCAATATGATAGCCACAAGCGTGAGATTATTGTGCTTTTTTTGACTGCAAATGTTGGGCTCGTGCGCGCTATTGGCGGTAATAAAACAAAAACGATTAATCAGTGAATTGAAGGACACCGGATTATCTCATTGTCCCACACAATGTTGACCATTTCCATAGAGATTGCCATTGGCGTCGACGTCCCTTAAGATGCTACGAAATATATTTTCCTTCTTTTGTTTCCTCTTTGCAAACATTCTCTCCCCTGTATTGGTCATAAGTTAGTTCAGAGATTTTGTGTAGATATACAACACAAAAACACCGATTTTTTATTCTTTAAAAAAGGAACGCACCTGCAGAGAGAATTTTAATTTACTTCAAGTAATACTATCATAGAGATCCGTTTAAAGAAGAAAAACCTTTACTGAGATTACACAGATTTACTTGTGCAGACTTGAGTGGGCGATGCAGGGTGTGTACATATGTGTATCCTAGTGCAAGGAGCTGGTGCCAGCGAAATAGATTTGCATGCAAGTTGCATGTATTATTATAATATCTGGTGCAAACTGTTACTTCAATGCATTTCGGTGTGTGGTGTGTCCCCATTTCGTGTGTATGTGTGTTGCTATTAAATACTATGTACTAGGCAAGGATACATACATCACTCGCAGTTTATGCATATTTAGCAAAGCAGCCATATATGGATTACGTCGTATCTGCTGCACACTTCCCATGTGGCATCTTATTGGTTGATTTATGTTTCAGAAGGTTGCTCAGCACACACGCTCACCATGTTTGGTTTTACAAATTTATTAGCACGACCAACTGAGTGACAACTAAACACGAGGACTTACATATAAACGGTTTGTTAGTAGGCCTGAAAGATAATAGTCGACCATTTGTTGTGCTCGAGTAGGCGTTCGTAGTCCCACTTGGCTATCTCGAATGCTCTTCATGACGTGTTGATGATGATGATTCGATATTGATTCCATGTTATGATTTTTATTGTTCCAAATAATACGTGCAGCACACAACTCACCCAACGCCAGTACGGCCATAAATATTGTGCAAACATTTTCTCGTATATATCCCTTGGAGGACGTTCAGATAAATGTGAAGAATGGTAGTCTCAGGCAGCTTATGCGGATTCATAGTAATGGCTTCCTAATAATGCTGGTATGGATGTGTTCAATTCTGTTTGTGGTATTCTGTTATTTGGGTCAAATAAAAGTTCGATATGAAGATATTGGTTGACTGTTTAAATTTTGTCGAACTTGGTGAATAAAAATAATTCCGTTCATTATGAACTTAGGGAGGGAATTCGTTTTATGGCGGAAAAAGTGAACGAGAAATTGTGTCTATAAAAAGATAAAGACTTTTAAAGAAAAAAAAAAAAAAAACTTACTAGTAGAAGAGATTTAGATACGTTTGTTTTTTAACTCAACAGATATTGAAAACGGTTTTGATAAGTTATTAAACGGGTTGAAATCATATGACTTGGAAGCACTAAAATGTTGAACTGTTTGTTAAGGATGTGGGGTGTTTGTAAGGTGAATGGCAAACTAATAGATCCGTTTTACAAGGAGATGATAAAAATGATCAAAAATTCCCAAATAGTCGATACACAATCATAATTTAAAATAAATTTATTAATACTTGTTACCTGGGACCTCCTCTTTTATATATTCAAAATGGCCCAACTTGGTCCGTGCCTTACTTTTCATACCAAGTCCCGCCTTGATTTCGGTAATTGCTTTGTGTAGACATTGTTTAGGCATTGATATTCCAATTTTTACAACTTTAGCTCGAAGAAATGTTGTTTGAAATGTTTTCTTTTTTGTATAAGAGGTACCACGTCCCTTTTTCCATTTCTGCTACTTTTCATAGGAGGTGCCACGTCCTTCAGTCTGAAACACTTCCGTTCGAATACAGAAGAAGAATGAATTTGTTCATGATACCCTCAGGTTAACAACGTGTTACAATTCTACTCAAATGCCAACAAAGAAATCGAACAACAAATATACAAAAGTGGAAGCACATGCACATCGCCACTTATCGGAACTCAACATAAGCGAAATCTTCCAGCAGACTAAGCTTACGTAGGAAGCGATTAGAAAATTAAGGACTTAAGCGACATTTTCAAATAAAGGGCTTGAGCGTGTTTAACACATTCTTCCACTAAGTTTATGGACAACACCTTCATCCTTTGCTAAATCATAAATTAGAGAAGTCCACATGAGACAAAAATATAAGTTTTGACATAAGAACAAAGGCAAATCTCCAAAAAAATGTCACTTAGGACCTTCATCTTCTAAACGCTTCCGTAACACGGTTTCTTGTCAATTAGTGTGTCAGTTTCCGAGTTTTTGACATTCGTACACGAAACGAACTTTTGTATATTTTGACCGCGGAGTGACTTTGACCATAACTCCTCAAAACTCCTTAAATGGAAAGATAGGTCTCACTTTATGTTTTAATTAGGTATAAAAGGCTGTTCCTACAAAAGATGGAGGTGAAACCATTAAAAAGTTCGCTGGTAATTTTAATACTTTTTAAAAAGATGTGTGAGTCCTTTTTAACAGACACTGCTTTTATAGCCGCTTGGCTGTTAATAAATATTGTAACATCATCATTTGGTATTGACACCATATGAGCAGCTTTGGCGATTGCCAGAACCTCCGCCCGAAAGACACTACTGTGATCAGGCAATCTGATCGAGTGGCGTATATTTGACTCTTCACAGAAAATTTCAGCACCTGTTACACAGTCCATCTTAGATCCATCTGTTAGACTCTAGACCTTTCTTGTACGTTGACACCGTTCTGTAGACTATGATTTTGGACATGATATCTTAGATCTGACAATTCCTATCACTGACCTAGATCTTAAAACGTTTAAAACTATTGCTCCCACGATTGCCGAGTAATCGGTTTGTTAGTTTCGTGGCACAATCTTCCATTGCATATCTGTGTTTCTATATAGGTTGCACATTAAATGTTTACCTTCGAACTCGTCCGTTCCCATGCTGTGCGCCCAGTCCAGTCCCAATCAATATTGCTAGATGCTATTCTAAAAAAAGGCAAGATGGCTTCTGTGGGAAATTTAAACAAATATTAATGTTTGATTTCATCGAAATCGAGGGATTCGAAAGGAAAATCAATTCAAATATGTTATTTTTGAGTGAAGTTCAATATTAGATATGGACAGTATAAATTTTATTCTTACGTGCACAGTCACACATGCATACATTGCAAATGCTATACTTCCGTTTATCAAAGTGGGAAGCTAACTTTTGTATAGTTCTCAAAACGTTATGTGTGTTTTTGTTTTCTCGTCGATGAATGTTTTTCTGTTTCGTTCGTGTCGGAGTAGTTTCGTTTATCCGGAACGTCCACCCGAAGAAATATAGCTGCGAGAGAACTTTAAAGTTTTATTCTCACTGATAGGATAAGTGGTGGTTTTGGTTTTGAGATTCACTTAAGTTCTACAGGAAGGAAAGACGTAAACAAAAAATCCCGTCCGTACTTTGAAAGTTGTTCAAAATGAATTTTAAACAATAAGCCATTGTTTATGTCTTCTCTCGGATTCGAATCGAATGGAAAGTTAAAGGATTTGCTTCACCCGATATTTGCTATTCGATTTCAATTAAGGTCCATTGTTGTGAACGAGCCCGCCACACCGAGTGTGAGTAGGCCATAACTAAGCGAACGTACATAACCCCCTGATGGCTAAAAGCTAGTGTCAGAAAAGGCGGTGAAATTTTAAGTGGTTAGGTTTTCACTTAGATTCGTAACGTTAAAACATTGACATTGGTTATTTTATTAATATTAAATTAGACATAGAATAGACATTGTAAGTTATCGAAAACGTTTACCTTTAAAATGTATCATTTAATGGACTTAATAAACAGGTTTTTTACCCATCCCAAAGGAGAACGATTTATTCTCCATCCGGATGTTGACAAAAGGCCTAGTTGGCTGGGTGCGCCAACAGTCCATATTTTTTTTAATTTCGCCTGTTAAATTTGGTTCGAGAAGGAATTTCTTTATACACACCAACGTGATTTAGCCAAAGTGATTTATAGTGATTTTTAGTGTGACATTTACGTCATCTTCAAACTTTTCTTCCCAAAGCTTCAGGAGAAAGAATTCGTCCACTTCACACCAGGTGGTTTTGTTCTCATAACTGCCAAAAATAAAACTATTTATGACTGTATGCACTTAATAATAAAAACACCAAAACTCACCGAAACTCGAAGAAAATTGATTTTGAAATAAATTTTATTGGTAGTTTTTTTTTGTGCTTTTGTTTTTGTTTTGTTTGAGTTCCGAACTGCAACCCGTCGTGAGCACACGTGTGTGCAGCCGTAGCCCTCACGTCTTTAGTCGCCCTGATAATAAAATAAAAAATCGATTGAATTATCAAAACCCCAATCGTCTGCCGCGAAAATAAGACAATACCGAGTGCAGTGCCAGTGCAGTGTTGCGAATAAAATTAAAAAAAGAGGAAAACGCAAAAAAAAAAACCACTAGCGTGGGCAATTCCCTCCCCTCCCATTCCAACTCGTTTGCTGTTGCACTTTCTTGGTCATCGCAATCGCCTGCCGCCAACGTACAAGCGATTGTGCTTGTACTGTTGTACATAAGTGGCCTTACCAATAATCATTTTTAACCTTCACACTAAATATTTCCTAGGTCACAATGTGCAATTTTGTATGGAAAATTTCGCCATTGTGAGTTCGAAAAACTTAACCTGGACACTAAAAATGATTATTGGTACCGCGGAAGGTGATTGCAATGAGTGGGTGAGAGCAACATCTGGCGGATAGCGGGTTGTGTGTTGAAGCTTTGTTGGTGGATCAAGGCAAATTGTCATACGGGCATAACACCTATGACAGTTTGATTTGAGATTCTAACATTGGACTTTTACTTCACAGCCCTGCTTAGAAGTAGCGTCGGAGTTGTGTTTTCTGTGTCTGTTTTTTGTGCTGATGGGGAATTTTAGAAATGACATGTGCAACATTCGTGGGCTACGATCGAATCTCTTTTCGGCGTACGTCCACGTCGCTAAATATAAACCAGCTGTTTTGGCGCTGAGCGAGACCCAGGTGGGTGTAAATTCTGATAAATCGGAGTTTGATCTACCTGGGTATCGTTTAGTGCCTTTATTCTTTCTTCACCGCGGTCTCGCCATCTACATACGTGATGATATTGCCTACCAAACTCCAGGTTCTTATGGCCAATGTTCCAATTCGGAATTTAATTTCATATGGCTGAAATTCCACATCCGTAGGCAAATCATTCACTATTGTTTTATCTACAGAAGCCCTAATCTAGATAGCAACTCGACTTTTAACGAGTTTGATGCGCTGTCTGACTCCATTACAAGAATTGTCTCCCTGTATCCTAATACTGAAATTGTCATTGCGGGCGATTTCAATATTCACAATTCTAACTGGCTTCGACATACTGGACAGACAACACCCGAAGGAATTTATGTTCAGATCTTCGCTGAGGTAAATCAATTAACCCAGCTTGTAAATGAGCCAACACGCGTACCTGATATTGACGGTCAGAATGCCAACACTCTGGACTTGTTTCTTACCTCCCACCCTGATAAATACTCTTTAGAAGTATTATCGCCTTTAGGCTCGTCGGACCACTGCATCATATCAGCTAATTTCTCGTACTCCAACCACACAGTTAAAGAAAAATCTCCGAAAAGAACCGTATGGCAATACGAGAAAGCCAACTGGAGCGGACTTAACATCTTCTTTAAGAGTTTTAACTGGTCGTTATGCTTCCTCGATAACGACGTGGATGCCGCCGCTGATATGGTGTCTAGTATTATCACCTTAGGTATGAAATCCTTTATTCCTAACAGGATAAAGAGTATCATACCGAAAGAAAACGCGTGGTACGACTCGAGCTGTAAAGAGGCTATCAGACTAAAGGAGTTAAGTTTTCGGTCATATAAGACCAACCCATCTGAGGAAAACCGAAAAAAGTTCAAGCGAGCCAGAAATGACTGCAATACCATAATCAAGCGTGTAAAATTCTCGTATGACCAAAAGTTGAGGCAAAAAATACTACAATGTCCCAAGGGTAGTAAAAACTTTTGGTCGTTTGTAAAAAATATAAAGAATTCGGCCTCCCCTTCCATCCCAACGCTCATCCACAATGACATTCCAGCTGTCAACTCTTTAGACAAAGCCAATCTGCTTGCTGCACATTTTGCAGCCAGCTCAATGCTCCCAGATTGCGGCTTGCCTCCACCCGTACTTGAGAGCGTCGAACACACCATGGGACAAATCCATTTTCGCACTCGTACAGTGGCAAGAGTACTTCATGACCTCAACATAAATAAATCCGCTGGTCCAGATTGTATTTCCCCAATCGTTCTGAAGAGGTGTTCTTCCACGCTGGCAAAACCACTGCGTAAGCTTTTCCATCTGTCCTATTCTTCTGGACTCTTCCCGAGAAGGTGGAAAACAGCATTTGTCCAGCCCGTCCCCAAAAAAGGCGAATCTTCTTCTCCCACCAACTACCGACCCATAGCACTTACATCCATTCTTTCTAAGGTCATGGAAACGCTGATAAATCGTCAGCTGATGAAATATCTTGAATCACGAAAACTCATTAATGACCGGCAGTACGGTTTTCGCGGCAACAGATCCACTGGTGATTTGATGGCTTATCTCACCGAAAAGTGGAACCAATCTCTACATCACTCTGGTGAAACGAAGATTGTTGCGCTTGATATTTCAAAGGCATTTGACAGAGTTTGGCACCAAGCTCTTTTGTCGAAAATGCGTGCATATGGGATCGATGCGTCTCTTCTTCAATGGATTAGAAATTACCTCTCTGGCCGTTCAATTCAAGTTGTATTGGATGGCTTCAAGTCTGAAATTCACCATATAAATGCTGGTGTTCCCCAAGGCTCCGTTTTGTCTCCGACTCTCTTTCTCATTTTCATAAATGATCTCCTGTCTGCAACATCTAATCCAATCCACTCCTTCGCCGATGACAGCACCCTCAGCTTCTCATATTCATTCCAGGACTCACGTCCCTGCCCTTCGGCCGTAGAACTGGAACGGCAACGTATGTTAAGCTCATTAAATTCCGATCTCGACAGCATTATAAAATGGGGTTTAGCCAATAGAGTGGAATTTAATGCTTCCAAAACACAATGCTGTCTGTTGTCATTAAAGCGAAACCAGAATCCTCAGCCATTATCCATGAATGGCACTTGCATCGCCGAAACCGAAAGACTTTCCATTCTCGGTATGTGTGTCCATGACAAACTTCGTTGGAATGACCACATACACGAAGTCGCCAAGAACGCTGCGAAATGTCTAGGTTTCCTCAAACGGTGCAAGAAATATTTTACCCCTTCTGATCTGGCAGCCATATACAAGGCGTTCATTCGCCCCAAACTTGAGTATAACTCTCATATCTGGTCTGGTGCGCCCAAAACCTCATTGCACCTGCTGGATAGGATACAGAATCGTGCTTTAAAACTCATTGGAGACCCAAATATAGCGAATTCTATAAATTCGCTCGAACATCGCAGAATTGTAACATGTCTTTCATTGTTTTATCGCTATTTCTACAAACAGTGCTCAAGTGAAATCGCCAGCTGCATTCCACCCCTTCAACAATTCAACCGCAATACTCGCCAAGCCAGGAATGCCCATCAGTTTACCCTTCAGCCTATTTTCGGTCGTACTATGAAATATAGAGATTCCTTCATAAGCCGTACCACGCGAATGTGGAACGCCTTGCCCGGCTCTGTCTTTCCCCCTCGGTTCAATTTGCAGACATTTAAAACCAATGTGCATCGGAATCTCCTATCTTCTCTATCCCAATTTCCCTAACGCCCGCGCTGTGTACTTCAAACTACACCATAAGAGTAGTCATAACCTCTTTAGTGCGTGCTAATTATAAAAAAAAAAAAAAAAAAAAATGAATATAGTGCTGAACTCAATAACAGGTATGTTCGATTTTATTTTGTATGAATTTGCAATGACAGATATGTGATTAAAATTTAAACACGTATAAACCACGTTAATATTAATCCCAAAAATGTATGAGAAATCACGTAATTTATGAGATGGATTAGCTAAATCAAGTTAATTTAATTAAAATAACGTTGGTGGCAAGATGGTATAAGTTTCCTTGTTAAACTATGAACGAACGAAGTTTGATTAAATTTGACAGCTAAAACTTTCTATAGCGGATATCGAATCCTAAGTTGTCTTAGTTTCTACATCCTACTATATTTCGCTCGAATTTTAATTGTTTTCATAATTAGCAATTCACTGCGGTTGGCAAGTAAATGACTTCCAGGATTTTAAGATAACGTATGCATGCTACGAATATTTCAAAGGTGCCATAGTCGCTCTTGCAAAGCAAACACCTGGCTATCAACAACCGCAGACACTATCATGTATCTCATCGGGTTTTAGCAAGTTTTTCCTCTGTCGCCTGGAACAAATAAAAGTGTCACACGAAACCAGTATACTCTGCAGATAGGTACTTGTTATGTACTACAACAACTCGTATCCACTTTGCACCTTAAATAAACTTGAAAACATAAACTTATGAGCAAGGTCGTTTCATTATTACTTTCGAGTGCTTACAAGTAGCAGCTGCACCCTTATGAAAGTGTTGTAAACCTGAGGTTACGTTAAAACAATTTCGAAACACAAATAAAGGAACCTCTTAGCCAATGTTCCTGGTTAAAACTTTTAACCGGAATACGTACACCTTCACCCAAAATTTGCAAGACAAGTGTTTAGCTAGTATTCATTTAAGAATGCTTGAGTCAGCAAACAAAAATTTGTATTGGTTTTCTGTTGTTAATATTGAATTCGTTTGTGCCTACTTGAGAGAGCACGAACTTATGTGTGTGTATAATATCTATTGGCATTTATATAGGGAAGAAAAGGTAAAGTAAATTCAAATGGCAAACTCTGTAACCAAGTTACACGGTGGTGCAGCAAAAGGTTCCCACGAAGCGTTGCCACTATTGCAATCATTTATTTGCAGTAATCAGCATTTTCAACACAACCCTACTTTAACGCCACTTACTCTGTTTCCCATTCGTAAAAATGGAAACTAGAACTCCATCGGATGGAGTTGCGAGCAACCTTTTAGAATTATTTCGGTCATCAAAATTAAACTTTTTGAGCCTTAAGACCCTTGGCCCCATATTTCTTAAAAATTATTTTAGTATACCTACTATTTTATACTTTATTGGACAAAAAAGAATTTTTGTTATAAATAAATGTCTCTGCAGCATTTTTTTTCTACGTTAGTATTTTACGTGGGCTAATTTATTTTTTTGGCTCGGGCACCTTTTTAGCTTAATTTGCAGGTTTGGCTTGTTTATTCTGATACTGAAATAAATAGAAAACTAGCGCGGGACAGTGGCAGTAGACTTCACGAATACTTTCAAGGTTCACACGACCAAATAAAGAATTAATTAACTCCAACATTGTCGAACCAATTTTCATAACAGTTGACACATTCGCTAGTTCTTGTAACACCCCACTAGCTGGCGCTGCTACTCATCAACTGCTACACTGTACAATCCATTAACAAAACCGTCGGAACTATTGACCTTATATTTTCCAGCATTCGTCCGAGAGTGTTCCTGTGATATTTGGCTAAGGAGGGTGCAAAGGGGAGTGACACATATCCCAACATTACAAACGGTGTTTCTCGACACTGAAGAGAACTAAAGCTGAGGGGAGCATAATGCTAATCTGCAACCCCCCTGCTTGGGGTGACTGTTGGATTCGTGTTGGGGGAGAGTCTAAGTAGATGGAACCTTTTTTAAATAAATTTTGTTAGTAATGGTATTTTACAATAAAATCTATTTTACAAAATAGCAAAAAAGTAGTTTTCGTAATTTTCAATTTTCTCAAAAGCTGAAAGACGTTAAACAATTTTGTTTTCAGTGTTCCATTAAGAATTAGTTGGGGTAATAAAATGGAAAAACGAGCACACAACATTTTTTCCGTAAAAAATGTCGAGCTTTAAAGTGGTTTCTTCCAAAACTGTTGCTGCAAATAACACGTGCTACATTTAAAAACAATAAAGAAGAACAGACTTCTGGCCGAAAACAACAAAACATTATGAAGGAAAGGAAATCCGTCCACAAGGCTCTTTAACTCATCTGAGATCAATCAGTAGGGTAACCCATTGCACTCATTCGTCCTTCCTTAAGGACTAACTGTCTCCTACGACTACATTCTCTGAACTCAGATGTTCTACTGTTGGCGAGATGCGAAAATCTATGAATGAAAACTGTAGCCTGAGCTTATGCGAAGCTTTTATCCGTAAAATGGATAAAATCTAACGTCACTGCCAAAGAGAACCATTACACCCAACCAAAGAGAGTAAGCCATTTGAAACATTGTGGTACATCTGCGATAAGGATGATATTCCTTGCCCTACATCAGAACATCACACATCCACTCAGACAATATTTTTGCCCTTAAAAAAGTGTTTTGCCGGCATCTCATGGATGCTGTTGTGGACCAACGAACGGCAGTCGAAGTTCTGCATCTGTCGCGTCGATACGTGATGCTCTGTTGGGTAAATCAAAGGATTTTCGTTCGTGATTCGGTATAAATTTCACTTTCGTTTTGGTCGTTAGTTCGGTATAACTGTCGTGCAATAGGTATGTTTTGAATAAATATTGACAACTAGTTGACGCTCGTTTTGAATAAATTTTAATGGAGCCTCACTTTGTAAAATATTTATTCAAGGACGTCATGCTGAGTTATCGGCTGTAACGATATTATATACTCTGTGAAATCCCTTTTGATTGTTCTTGGGATTTAGTTTGTTTTCGGATTAATCACGCGGGAATTGATTGAGGGGTTTTGGTTCCTTGTATGCCCTGAGCTTGTAACATGGCCTAAGTAGATTCGGGCGAAATTCCTGCCAAACAGTAATCCGTAATCGATTTCTGGCGGATTTCAACGATTTATATTTGTTATTCAAACGGAAAAGTTTTAAAACGAAAGGATTATCCTGATAAAACTGCCAACACTTGCTCAACCTTCATCGTGGTTCCTCGCGGGTATTTAACAAACCTTTCTCGTGGTCGATTCTAAAATTGATTGGATTAGGAACGTTGAAACAAACTTGAAACTTTGCAGTACCAAGAGAGTGGTAGACTTGGTATTGTATATGTGTGAGACGTACCCAGAAACGTGGAAGTACATCAGCTAGTCGATGTTCGTGTATAGACTTTCCTTATCGGCGGAACTTTAAGGAATTTGGGTGGTTCCTTTGAAAATTCAAAAGAAAGAGAGAAATTCTATCTGGTAATTTGTGCGGTTGATTGTTGATTAAAACTTCGGTTGCTGCAAGGTGTAACTAATTGCTCTCCACGGAGAAGTGGGTTCAGTGAGATATTGTTAATACCTCCGATATGAAAGTGTAATTAGAAAATTAATTATTTTCGGTTTTCAATTTTCTAATTTTGATGTGAAGTTCATTTTAATTGAACTTGCTTGAGATACTTGTACCACATTGAGGATTATTTAAACGTATTCAAATTGGAATGAAGGGATTACTGTAGATGCTTTAAGGTAAGTCACTTTTAAATGGGTAAACATCTAACCCTTCTTTGTGTACACTTACTGAGGCGTGTTTAGAGCAGCCTTGGGTGATTTATTTTTATATCAGAACTGGTATTACTGATGTTCGGTTCCAGGATGGGTTTCCTCTTTATTTTTTGCGTCCTAAATAAAAGAGCTTGAAGATATTTTTCTTTCGATGAATTAAAGCTATTCCCACTTAGTCTTATTTGAATTTAAAGTAACACACTTTTCCGACAACTTAAACGTTCCGCAATTACACTGTAAAAAGCTCGACATAAGTTTGGACTCAGTCCAAGTATTTGAAGTTCCCAGAAATAATGTTAAAAAAAGAAAATTTGCGATGTACTTATGAGCAGTGATAAGAAGATTAAAATGGTAGAGTCTTAAACGAATTGGAACGTTGTTACGAAGTAACGGCGGGACTATAAGGTTCGAGTTTGTAGCTAAAAATTCTGTGGAAAGGCTTAGTCCGTTTGAGTGAAATGTATTTGCTGTAAATTAATTCCGGTGGTTGCTCAGCTTCGGCCCTAAGCCCTAAGCCCACAAAAGTCATGGCAATGAGAGATATATACACGTATATCGTAGGCGGCATTACACCCAAAAAGTTGATTATTTTTGTTTTTTTTTTAAATCGTTAATCAATGAGATGAGTGCCATAAAAACATGAGCAAAACTACCTGAATTCGATGCTGAGCACAATAATATCCGTGGAAGACAACGAGCTTAATATACAGTATTTACTGGAGGAGGAAGAAAATTATTTGATAAGCACTTCCCACACATGGTTCACAAGATGGAGTCAAATGCCGCAACAGAATACTTCGACGTTGAAATAAACTTAGAGCAAGATTCTCAAGATGTCGAAAATGGTATAGAGAAACCTGATGCGCCCAAAGTTGGTGGTTATTTTATTATAGGGACAAATGGCGCTAACAACCACCGAATCTGATGTCCAACATTTTCCTATTGCCATTCCAGGTTACAGAAGGTATTGCGATATGTTTGGAATCTTTTGATAATGCAAAAAAGACTCTCTGGGCGAATGGTATGGACGTATCTTTTTACATTTGAGAGGGCTTAATACGTGGAAAAACTGACAGACTAAAATCTATTGGGGGTGTGTTCAGATCGATGAACATTAGTCCTTGGACATGGCTGTTTAATACCGCAGAGCATAACCGACATACAAATTAATTTTGCCAGTATCAGCATCCGAACCTATTCACTCTAATTACACATTTAAAAACCTTCCAGGACGCTACCAGCTCTAGTCGTGCTTAACACAAACACATTAATTCTGTCTACATTTTAATGGTGACCATAATAAGCTCGTCATTGGGCGTAAAACGCTATCACAGGCAATTATATCTTCGGGCTATAAATATTAGGTATATGCAGGCTAGAGATTAATAGCCGGGCGAAAATAAAATGTTGCCGAATGAAGAGCGTAATTTAATGTTCGGTCGTATACAGCACCTCGTTTAATCCTCCCTGGTAGTGCTGTCCATCGGAGTAGTTCTAGTTGGGTGGCTGATGCTTGCTGGAGGCGCCTAAAACCTGTAGATGCTAAAGCTTTTACCATCAGATGAGGACAATTACCCAAGTATGAGCGGACACAAGAAGTCATCTTTTGAAATCGAATTTCTCCTTTGATTTATTGCAAAACTCCTGAGGTATCTATGTATATCTATATTCTATACCCATGCAAAGTTTCTTCTGAGTTTGGTATTTGAAACAGCAATTGGTGTTCGATAAAAGTCCATAGAAATTTCTGGATACAATGAGCAGGAAGTACGGCTGGTGTATGGCGTTCCAGTGTCGGTCATGTGTGTGCAATTACCTGAGAAGCTTAGTAAGACTTCTGGTACTCGCTTTTTTGCTGGATTGTAGTACATGCAATTCCTGCAATTGAAATCGATCGATAGAAATTGCTATTACTCCATGTCCGTTTTTTGTCCTGGCCGGGAGATATACCTATCTTAAAATAATTTCTAAAATCGATACCAATTACGTGTGCAATAGTTCAGGTCAGATTATCACCGTAGTGTGCTCCCGATTTCATATATGTGCCGGCTTGGTATTTGCTTTGTACAAAATATGAGCTAATAATATAGTAGCTTAAGGTCACGCGCGAAGGTGAATTAATAGCAACACTTCAATGCCGCTAGCTCGTCGAGCACTTACACCAAGGAGCTGTGCAGTTAATAGAGGTACGTAGATTACTGTAATACGAGGACAGAAAAAAGAAACAAAACACAGCATTAAACGCTTATACTGCTGGCCGTAAGTACTGAAATTATGAACCGGGTACATTTGTGCATTGTTTGGTGGGTTTTGTTCCTGCTTCCCCAAGCCGACAATATACCAGCGTCACGCAGAGAATGATGCCAACTATAGTGCCATGTGCCAACTATGGGTGGTTAAGCTTGTTGTTTGTCTGTGTCGGCGATATTGATTTTTTCTTGTTATTGTACTTGTTTTTAAAAAGTTGATAGATGTGTTTGTCAGTTCAGTATGGATGACTTTCTTTCACCTTTAGGTGGATTTCGCCAACACTTTTTTTTTCTGTTGTCTTCCAGACACCACTTACCTTAATTCTTCTCGAGAGTTTAAAAAATGATCGCTTTATCTAAACACCCCCCTAAGGTTGAGGAGGTAATTGAGGCGGCCAAACAAATTGAAATCTAAGTTCAATTTTGTCCCACTAGTCATCCCATCATCATCAGCACATTAATTTCCAAAAGACAGACACGACAGTCATGAGTATTTTTCCCACCCTATTGCCGATAGTTTCCTTACAACTCTATGGACATCTTTCGCCTTATGCATTACGCCCTTTTTGTCTGGTTTTTTGTGTAAGGTTAGAAACCAAACGATTAGCTTTTCAAGGAAAACATCGAAAGATGCCATTGGGCGACTTTGGGCGAGTTGGGAGTTGTATAACTTTTGACCAGATAATAAATTCGGTTTTGCTATCGCTTTATCCCAGAAAATTATTAGTAGTCATTCTCGGGATGTTAAGAAGGTTCTCTTAGAGCGGTACAAATTATTTCCTGAATAGGAATCACGACGTCATTTGAGCATGCAAATATTTTGCAAATATAGGTATAACTGCCGAACTAAGTGAGAATTTGTATCCAGTATCGCCGATTTTGTTAAATATCCAGGAAGCCAGGAATGCTGTTTTGACTTTAACTGTCGATTTGTGCAAGGCAGTCTTTACCTATACTTGCTAATTTGCTATTGCAGCACGTCTATCCTATTGCATTTTTGGAAACCACTTACATATTTGGATCTTTAAAAATTCCGCCATTTTTTTTCTTCAAAAAATTACCGGAGTAGACTTGGTTGATGGTTGACTTACCTGCGGTCTAAGGCTCTCAATGATATGGACAGATACCTATAGGTCATTTGCAAAATGGTTTTAAGCGTTCAAGCAGGATAGCCTACAGGTGCCTTTCTGATATGTAGTTGGCGCTGTTTATTATATTTTCTTTCTTGTGGCAAGCTACTGAATTTCGTAGATAAATTGGAGCATGCTACATGCTTGCAACCAATTGATCTATTGGAAAAGCGTGGCTAGTAGGCCGTTCACTCCAAAAGTCTGAGCCTATATTCTGATATCGGAATCACCACTTTATTTTGGTAGGGTGAACAAAATATTAACTGTCATCGTCCTAGCAGAAGATGTCGTACTGACTGATAGCGGATTGTTGATTGTTGTTACTAAATTGTATATATTCATAAGCAGAGCGTAGGGCTCCAAAGTTTTCGAAATAAATGATTGTAACGCTTTGTAAGCGTAACCCATTTATAGCTAATTCAACCCATTACACCTTTAAGGAATATCCTTTCAATTCTATACAATCAAGCCATTTAATCTGATTAAAAATCCTTGCTAATCGTAAATGCTTTGCTCCATAGTTATACAAGTGTGGTGTCAAGTTAAACTTAAGAATCATGCGCCGCGCGTTATTTCTTTAACACATTTCTCAAGTCCTTACTTTTTTTAACTTTCTCCATTACGTAGTAAGAGAAAAATATTGTTTTCGTGCAAAATTTCGAACTCGAGATATTAATCAATTCTGATATTACGATGGTAGAGGAACTCAAAAAAGTGGGTCGGTCTGTCCATCATTCCACAAGCCTACAGCCTAATCGGCTTCATGGATTACGTTCAAACCTCGGATTTGGGGTTTTTGGGCTTACAATTCGGGAGGTTTTTTTTTGCAAGGTAACCGCAATATTAATGGTACTTCCCATATTAAATTTTCGTACCAGTTTGATTTGATTGAAAACTGCTCTAACGTTTTCAACAAAAATTGATATTTAAGATTAAGTATTAGGTGAGGTTACCATGACTGCGTACCCAGTTTTTGGCTGAAAAGTCGAACAACAGTTCTTTTGAAATTTCCACATATTATCTCGAATACGGTCTATATACGATTGTAATAAAAATTAATTTCTAAGGTAATGCGGTCATTAATAAATTAATAGCAAACTAAGTTTTTCTCTATATTATCGTACAATGGATTTTTGAAAAAAGTTTAGAGAGAGTTTCGTTCGACCCAGTCGTGCACTTTATTTATTGAGTTAAGGGTGTTGGGAGCGAAGAAACTTGTGTGCCTGTGCGTATTTAGCCATTGGGATGGATTTCATTTGCTTACAGTACAGCTTAATATTCTATCAAAATACAAGCCATTTTTTATTTTCGTTTTGCAGAACATTTTTATTAAAAACAGAGTGTCGTTCTCAGTCACTTTGGGATAAAAATAAAAGAAAAAATAGGAAAATATAAAATATTTCAATGAGTTAAGAAATTTGTGGTAAAACGGAGATCGAAATACGCCGTGAAGAGATTATTCAATGGGATGCCCATAAACAGTAATTCTTGGTTAAGTGCACACATCCGAAGGTACCTGTAAATACCCAGTATACTACTACAACACTGTTGACCAACTAGACGAACTTACTTGTTTGCCAAAATCAGAATGTTGATCAACTAGGTGTACGGGGTCGCACAGCCTTTAGCACATAATTGCTCAATTTGCTCAACGTTATCAACATATAATTATGCTTCTGACCAACATTGAATGACCGGTTCGATTAATATAATTAACAATTGACTATTATTAGTAACACTATATAAATATTTGTAATTTAATATATTGGTTGTAGCTTCATTTGAGGCTTTAAGTCAATTAACCAAAATCACTCTATAGACCATCAGGGAATTAGTTTGATTTGCATAGGTACGCGCATTCAATTTTAACCGAATATTCATGGAAAAAACCAGCGATGCATTTATGTTTAAGGGCTAACCGCATGGATGAAAACAAAGTGGTATTGATTTCATTGTTGTTATTTTGGTTTTCAATAAAAAATGTTGTTTCTTTGTGGTATCAAACCTTAAATAAAAATGTATACGGCTAACGAACTTGTTCACACAACAGAAAACCATTTTTTTTGTTTTTGGTTAGAGGTGATACGTTAGATTCTGCTCGACAGAATGTAAAACGGTTAAAATTTGAATGACACACTCGACCTAACAGTTGCTCGTAAATTAAAACCTTTATTCAATATATTCCGCTTCGGGCTGTGTCGACTTTTACCAGGTGCAGAATTTTATGGGATATATTACCATGGAAACTGTGGCGTATACTTACTATTTCCATTTGAGTCATAGGTCATAGCTCACAGCATGCGTACAGCGTAGGGGTGAACTGATATGTTGAAATCCAATATGATGCATTATTTAATAAAAAAAGCGCATAACCGTATGACTGATTTGAAGGAATACTCTTGATAGTCCTGTTTTTAAATCAGGTCACAAAAGATTTGCCAAACAAAAATTGTTGTATTTTGGATTTTGTATACAAATAAAGTCTTTTCTAAGCTAAAATTTAATTTCTTAATATTCAATCAGCCTTACCAATAAAGATTTTTAGCTTCGACTTAAAATTTTAGTAGCTCAAAATGGCTATATATTCCATACAAGTTTTGTACCTGAAAGCTTCCATAAATTTAAAGTCGACACTAAATAAATTTTGTTATATTAAGTACGGCGCTTTGTCAGTCATTAAAAAGCGCAAGGTTATATGAGAACAAATTAATTCCCTTAATTAAGGTGATAGGACGATTTTAGTTATATAAAGGGCGGATCGATATATCCATTTAGATTTTATTTCATTTTGTTAACACTGATGTTTATCATCATTTCCAAAAATTGCTGTGGCAAACTGGTGACATCTTGACGAATGTTCCCTTTCAATTGACCCAATGTCTATTGATTATTTGGACAAGTTTTATGTAGACTGACATCGCCCCAAAAATGTATGAATCACAAAACTCCGGTCGGTCGTGAGATGATTCGACTGACAAACTTATCTTTAAGCAAATTGAGAGTATTTTAATAAAGCCCAATGTCATCTTGTTGGAACCACATTACGTTCAACATCGATGTTCTTAAGTCTTAATGTTCTTATTGCGACCGGTATTGACTGTTCCGGCTCAACCTCCCT
Organism: Cheilosia vernalis; assembly: GCA_949126925.1. Lineage (NCBI taxonomy): Eukaryota > Metazoa > Arthropoda > Insecta > Diptera > Syrphidae > Cheilosia > Cheilosia vernalis. The sequence continues at coordinate 16,613,708 of OX421362.1, forward strand.
CCTTTTGAAACAAATATGGTCCCCAGACATCACCGCGTCACACAGTGAAACTTTCAGAATGTAATGCCACTTCATGTATAACGTTTGTGGTATATTTTCGAACAAATGATAGCAATTTGATTTCATATAAACAAATCCATCAAAAAAACACAAACACCTGAGCTCGAACTTTGGGAAAATTTTTCTCACACATTATTAACTGTGGAAATTTTCAACCACTACGTAATGGAACAGGAAACTATTTTGAATGTTTTGACACCTAAAAAAAATTGTTGTCCATAGAGACCCTACTCAGAACCATTCGTCTTTTTTGGAACGAATGCAAGGAATCTACAATTTTAGGTAGAGTCCAGCTAATTGAGAAGCTCTTTCAAAACATTTATATTTTCTAATCTTTGTCAGACGGAGAGGTGGAGCATTGGAAAAAAACCCCGAGTTGGAATTTGTTTTTTTTTTTCGAAATCCGAAAAAGGGACTTCAACACACATACCACTAAACCACTGCCTTTGACACCTGTAAGTACAAAATCAATTAGAGCTTAAAAATCGGTATAAGAAAGCTATTGCTCTCATTGATAGACTTAAAAAATAATTGACAAATATTTCCATTAAAAAAAAAAACCGACGGTTTCTAGTCTTAAAAAAAAAGCTTTCATAAAGTTGTATTGATAAAAGACACAGCCTTTTGAAGCTTTTATAAACGACACATTTTAAGAACTATAGGACTATGCTATATTGCGACTAGAATACGGTTATAAAGTTGAATCGAAAATCGTATCTGATATAACAAATTAACCATGAATATCAGATTTAACGTCCCAAATTGTTTCCGGTTTATGGGTACGCGCATCAAAGACTTTTAGAATGTAGGTTGAACCTCACTCCAGAGCGCTCCAAGTTGAACATAGAGATTCCAGAAAAAATTACTTTTGTCCCAATTTATTCCTTTATGCTTATCCACCGTAGTGGTTATATGTATGTATGTATATAGGTATGTATACTACGACAGCATATATACAATACATCCATACAATCGGTTAATAAATGGTTATTTTTATTCCATTGTCGACGACATTTGGTCAAAATCCCTAAATGTCCAGAACACAAATACACATCACATACTGGTATGCAATAAGGAATGAAGATTGTGCCTTTTCGAATTACATTTATAAATGATACCTTGGTACCTACTCATGCATCAACAAAAACGTGAAATAAAAATCAACCACGAACTAAGTCGAACGAACAGATTTAAATGAAAAACGCCAATCTCCGGTATACCTTTCTAATTCTAGAAAAACATTATCCTAAGTTCGTTTTCTTGTGTGGGATATATCTAGAATGCTATAAATTTCAGCTACAAATCAAGGTTATCGTCAAGCCGGACAGTAAACATGGTCGGTTTATTTCACTGAAGACGATAATTCATGCTGGTGATGAAACAGTCAACTTTATGGGAGTGATTCAACAGTACGAGTGTATTATGTAGGTGTAGGTATGTGAGTAGCTTCTTTTCTAGAGCTTTCATCAGCGAGGATTCGTTGTTTTATTTTGGCCACTTCTGCAGCGATAAATTTTTGTGAGTATGCTTATTGGAAACGGGAAATGGACACTGCACCGTACCTATATAGATGATATTTGTGTGGTAAAACGACAACGAAAATAGTAGAACAAGCACTTATTGACATGCACAGACAGAACGAGAAAATTTGACAGTCATATTCCTAAACAGATTGAACAAGTTTCCTTACGGTGGTTGGCTGCAGATAAAGCGTTGGATTAATTTTTGGGGTGGAATCCAAAAATAATTCGTGAAATATTTCTGCATCTATTTCCCGTAAATCTACCTATACCTACGTTTTAATTTTAAAATTTTAAGTGGAACTCCTTACGCTGATGGTACTCAATTCAATTCAATTCAATTTATTTTTAGTTTAAATATTGTACAAATAATACTTGGTCTTTTATAGTACCTATTTAAATTAGCAGATAATTTATAACATTAATGAAAATTAGAACTAAAATTACTATAAACATTAGATACTTAAAAATAAGAAGCTATAATTAGAAAAAGAAAGGATTTTGAAGAGAAGATGGTAAAATAGAGAGTAGTAAGGAACATGAACAGTAAAAAGATTTGAAGTGAGTATTTGTTGCTTTTTTTATTCAAAGTATGTTGACATTCGAGTAGGTATACTTTAGGTAGTTCGTTGATGCAGATACAAAAGAGTATAGGTACTCTAATAGCCTTCTACGAAAACAGATATTTTCCTATACATATTTCAGTTTTCACAACGAGTCGTTTGCACTCGCTTTCCACGAAAACACTACGAAAACTACTTAAAATCGTTGGGTTGTTGAAACAAACACACCTCTTGCAATGTTCAGCAAATTCAGCAAAATGGCTGACCGAACAAATGTCACAACTTACAACTTAAAATCATTTTCCACTATTTATTGATGGGCTAATATTGTTTTTAAATGCACTAAATTCATTTTGTTTGTTAATTAATGCGATCGCAATTTGTAACCACAAATGTTTGCACCGAAGTTTCACGACAGCTGATTGAAACGTCAAACGAAAACTAGTTGGTGGTCGGTGTGAATGCATCGACTAGTTTTCGACGAAAACGCGATTTTCGGCTCAGTGTGAAAAGCCTCGAGAATGGATCGTTCGATTTTCAAGATTCCGCTCGTTGGAACACAGATAGAAAAATAGGGAGTGTTACTTCCAATACCTACAACAAAAATTATTTAAAATTTGTAGTATGTATTATGTAAATGAATGAATTTGTTCGGAACGAAGCTCCCCAGGGCAACTATATCTCTCTACATCTAAGTTTTCGCAGGTTCACTGCGGTTCATCCACGAATAGCGCAAATTCAAATGTCTTAAAACTCCTGTCACTTGCAGACACCTGCCATCGTCAAATGCAGTATTGCTATGTTCATTTGATCATTCTTCCCACAGTCTCTTCAACCAAATCCAATTAATAAACAGAACTCATTATTGTCTCTAGAAATAGCTATATAAGTCGGCTGCAAATAAAGCATAAACCTTTTCACAAGTCTTGCCCTACAATTCCGAATTCTAAATAAAATTCTGAATTCCAATTCTTCTGCCTACTTTATCTTTCACCTATACCAGAATTCTTTGTTCTTATTCCCCAGAAAATGCGTTAAAGGAATACAAAGCTGTGACCCAAAACGATTGACCCATCAACCCATTTCAAGAAAGTTCAGCTAAATTTGGTGTTGGTAATCCGCCGTCTATTTAAACACCTTCTTTTTACAGAGGCAGTCATAATAAGCAGCTGACAAACACATTTGAAATCAGTTCAGTTTAGTGATGACAGGACCTTTAAAATCATTGAAAGACCTACCGGAAAATAAACCAAAACGAACAATTTTGCAAGAAACTTGACAATGGACTTGGCTACCTACCCTTACTCTTATAGATAAACAAAATAGGTATATAAACCAATGGCGGTTGTTCCACTCGCCCATATTTCATATGAGTATATTCTTAACCGTTTTCACTGCCTTTTGTGGTTTTGACATTTTTTTTTTAACGTGGATATTGCACCTGGTTTGTGTTGAGATTTTGTTTGGTAAATTCCTCGAATTGTAGCAATATTTCAAATTTACTCGTACAAGTGTACACCTAGTTATTTTTGCTCCAAGAAATTTTCTTGGCTACAAATCATATTTTCTTCTGGGTTTGACAGGAACGATTTATGATATTTCGCAATGTCAGATGTTCTTAAAACGAGTGTATTCTTTGGAGGGAGCGACTTGAAGAGAATGGCAAAGTTAGGGATTACAAGTACCTCGGTCTCGGAAATAAGCTACACCATCTGCAGTTAGATATTTCCGACAAAATTATGACACAATTTATTCAGTAATGCCGGGGTTATCCTGTGCTACTGAGCCGATAAGCTTTCGGGTTTTTCAGATTACAAAATATTGTCCCTTTCCTTTCTGCATCACCATAGGGGACGTTAGTCTATCTATTATTAGGCTTTATGTGTGCGAAGCTGTGGGTTGGACTTGTATACTTTTCTCTGATGTCTACAGTGACGTTGGTTTCCCGGAGGCGGAATATTTTCCTCATTTATTTCATATAAGTAGGTGCGAATATTGTCAACAAGGTATTGAAATAGATTATACATACTTCTTATTCGATTTCTCTTTTAAGGTAGACACGTATGAATTTTTAAATTGTAATATCCAACTTAGACTGACCCGCTAGATTCACGAAGGCTTAAAATATGTTCACTTTAATTCTCGAATTAACTAGACAACTGCCAAATTTGATTTGAGGCTTTAAAGACTCCGGTATAGCATTTAGAAAATTTATTTGTTTTGTACGTTTATTCAGTTAAGCAATAAAAAATATTCAAATGACGCTAAATAAATATTTTGCAAACAATTGAGGCTAAATGGAGACTGATCTACCATCTTTTGCTAATACGTTCATAGTTATGTACATATTTATATAGGTATTGTTCTGATTCATGTGTCCATCTTGCGAAAACAAATTCCGCGATACCAATAATCTTTTTTAGTGTCCAGGCTAAGTTTTTCGAACTCACAATAGCAAAATTTTCCATACAAAATTGCATATTGTGACCTTTGAAATATTTAGTGTGAAGGTTAAAAATGATTATTGGTAAGGCCCATTGGGGATATTCACACTAGCCTGGAATGTGTTGCAGCTATGCAGCAATAGATATCAGAAAGCAGTAATTTATGATGCTTCTTCATCTCTTTTACCAGTGAAGCATGGTGTTCCACAAGGATAATTCCTTGGTCCAATTATTTTTTGTTTATTTATTACTGACTTGCCATCTGTATGTAAGCATACCTCAGTTAACCTTTATGCTGATGACGTTCAGCTCTACTTATCAAAGCCATCCAGTTATATATAACAACTTGTATACAACCTTATTCCTGGTCTATAGCTTATGGATTACTCTTAAATCCAGACAACTCGCAGGTTATTCCTTTATCAAGCAAAAACTAGAAGTAAATACTCTGCCTGTTAACGTACTCTCTAATAATAAGCTAAAAGTTGTTTAAACTGCTACTAGCCTGGGATTTGTTATCAACTCAAACTCAACAGGATACGACGATATCAACTATGTAATAAGAAGAATTTATGGATGTCCTCGAAAGTTGTGGATAAGTGCAACATTTTACACCAGCTACCACCAGGCGGAAACTGGTAATAAGCCTTATCCTCCTAACCTTAATTACATATGCTGTGGTTGTATACTGTAACGTCGATTCCTTATCCCGGCACAAGCTTCAAGTTGCATTCAGCGACACGGTAAGATATATTTATGGACTACGCAGACATGATCATAAGTCACAACAGGCACAAAGCCTGTTTGGCACAAATCTTAAACATTTTATCGACACCAGAAATTGTATATTTTTACAGAACATAATAACAACTAAGACTCCTATGTATTTATAAGAAAAACTTAGTTTTTGTCGTTCCCCTAGAACCCTTTCTTTGATTCCATCACGTTATCACTATTTCAATTCGTCCCGTTTATTTTTAATTTACGCCATCAAATTATGGAACTCTCTACCCACAAATAGAATTTTAGAACATTTTGTAGTAAACATACTTATAAAAGGTATCGTCGATTTTCGACCACAAGTGATACCAGTAATAACAATTTTGCTCAAATATAATAAAAATTCAAAAAAAAACTTAAAAGTTAAGTTATATATAAGTACTTGGTCGTTATCGAACTTATGTATTTTCGTTCCGAACTTTTCTCTGTCATCGCGAAACAAATATAACTTAATAATACATTCGCAAGTTGTAGAAAGTATGACAAAAATTACTACTAAAAAAAATTCCAATTTAATTTTCCCCAGAAAGACTTTCCTAAGTTCTCACCAACGCGACACCTCACCTTCTGCGTCTGTTGAATAGTGAGCTAGGTACTTGATTATAATAAGGAAATACGATTGCACACCTCTCCACTCGAGCCGAATACACGTGCTAATTACATAAAATGTCTGTTCCTAAGAGACCCATAAGTTTCGCTTCCACCATCGAGAATCTGCCATAAATAAGACTAATTGATTAAATGAAGAGGAAAAAAGAACTGAGGTGGAACGAACCTTATATATTCTTTTTGTTTTATTCTGTTCACTATTCATTTCTCTCATTTTGTAATTAATTGTGCTTGGTATTTAATTCGGAGGAGAAAAACATTCTTTTGTAAGTTATCGCCGGTTCATCAATATGAATTGTTCAAAATTATGCACAATCATTAGGCTGGCTGAAAGGGCTTCTGCATTATTTGTTCCTCCACAAAAATTATAATAATAATCCACATTAAGTATTTTCTTTTTGTTATTTTATCATTTAGCACTTAAGACTGATCAATAATGTTTGAAAAAAGCTGTTGCTGTTGCAGATGATCAACAAATTTACAGCGCATTAATAAAAGCACTAAAGTGTATGAGAACTACTTGTTTTTTGGTCAAACATATTTCGCAGCAGTCGCTTCAAATTGAAAGGCGAATCGCTTCAATTTCTCTTACAAAGCCTATCCAAGTTTCATAATAGATTCACCTGAAATTGCATCTCTAAGTTTATTAAAGGTGTCTTGGGCTTGGTTTCCATCGTAAATTGTTCTGATAATAGCGATTGGTTTAAAAGTTTAGTAGTGAAAAAGGACCAAATATTCGAAGGACCAAATGTTCGGGCGTTGAACAACGGGGTAAATTTTCTTGCAAAGATTTTCTTGACAACAACTGTATTTTGACAAATCTGTTTAAAATTTTCCGTATTAACTAAAACCCACTGTTCTTTCAAAACATTATAATAAAATTAAAGTTTACATTTGACATAAATTCCTTTAGGGGATATTTGTTGTCGGTGGGTGCATTCCACCCCATTAATTCGGTGTTTCTGTCGTCACTGTCAAACAGGTAGACGTCAACAACCAGGTAGACAGAGCTATTTCCGCTTTTTGGTATGATTAAAAACTTGAGAGAAGCTACACCCCGTGCACTGCTTGTATTTTATTGCCAGTTCAAGTCGTAAATCTGTTGTAAAACTAGATTTGCAATGGTTGCAAGTAAATTGTCATGCATATGACATTGTAGCGAGCTACCTCCGTCTACGGATGAAATTTAGACGAAGTGTGTGTTTTTGCGTTCTCGTGTAAACATCGAGGGTATGGTAGAAATTTCTATGAATTTTGATGTAAGTAGGAAACTATCCACAACAATTGTACAGCAAAAGTATGTTAAAACAATAAGAAACTAAGGCTGCACAGACAAGCCCCGTCTAAAGGGGAAAGTCGGGACACTGAAAATTTTGATGAACGCATAAATATATATATATTTTTTTAAATCCTGTTGATTGAGCTAGGGAGTTTTTGGTGTTCGAGAAAAAGAAAAATTCGATTGGAAATTGACTACGCAAAAGTATTTGTTTTTAGTGTTCATATTGGGTAAATCTTACCTCGTTGATGGGTTACAAAAAAAGTGGCCGAGATCATAGAACAGGAAATTAGCTTATACCTAACACATGAAATAGGTGCAGTAGCTTAGTGGTTAGTGCGGTGGACTAATAAGCAAGGGTCCCAGGTTCGAATCCCGCAAAAACCCAAATTACAATACAAGGTTTTTTCACTGCGCCACCTCCCGCGAACTTCTGACAAACATCCGAGAGTATAAATTGGAATAAATGCCTTAAATAATAATAACAATAATAATAACAATAATAATAATAATAATAATAAAATTTATTGTATCATACAAGCTTACACAGTACGAATTCACTTATAAGTCTGTGAAAGATAAACATTTTTAATTTAATATTCATAAATGATTTGAAAGTTAAGTTAGATTTAATTTTAAATTAATTTTAATTGAAATCGCTTGAATATGACGTTTTCTTGTCAAATTTCTTAGCTTAATGTTTTTCGGTCTTACGGATTACGATTAATTCGGTTATCTAAATGAACCAAAGGAAAGGTTTCCTATAATGAAAGAATACCTACAATTTTGCGTTCATAAATTGTCATTAAAGTGACAGACACAGACACACAGTAGTAGACACACACAAAAGACATCCCATTTTAAGATCAAAGTAGACTTGCAACATGGCCCGACACAGGAAACATTGTTCACTGTGATTGGTTCTATTTTAGTGAAAGCAAGGACCTTCCCATATACAATAAGCCCTGCCCAAAACCCATGGCACTCATAAATTATTTAAATAGCGTACAACAGTGTCTTCAACATTTTGCAAGAGGAATGTAAACGGCTCATAGCCCCCTATTTCGGTTAAAGTTGGTGACATTTATAGTCTGTTTTAAATTTTGCTTGTACCCATGAACTGAAACCGTAACATAAATTACGATGGTAAAGGTCTGGAGTCATAACGAAGCCAAAAGTGAACACAACTTGGTTCAATGAAATCATAGATATTACAAATTCAAAGACCGAATCCAATTTTTAATTACGAAAAGTGTGCCTTACAATGTACGAGCATGACACTGTCCATCCTCACTAGACCGGGGCATTGTAAAATAAACCCACAAGGTAAAGTTTTCTATTCAACCTGTACGGATGCGAGTATATGGGAAATGTTACGCTTACCGTGAAAGTGTTTGTGTTAAGGATGAAATTACAATGTTAGCCACATGAACTATTTCAATGACGATGCCATTGCAGCCGTAACCAGTAAACGAAATTAACTACATCGTCATTACATTCGCTTTTGTTGCTTTGGGTAAAGTCAATTTAATCATAAATTCAAACAGCTAGAAGTTATGAATTATACTTAGTGAGCCATTGACGGCTAGGTGGGTAGGACCCGACCGGGATGGAATACCCATCAAAGTTAATCTCATTTTCTTTGGAAAATGGCCTCATAAAACTGTCGTTCCAGTGATTTTATTGACTGTTAAGCTCCAGGGTTGCAGACGCGAAACAAAAACAAACCACCTCCTCCATCCCAATCGCTATTTATGACAGACAGCTGAAATGCATTGACTGATGGGGTAAGGCGGTGTGAGGGTAATTGAGGGCTGGTGTGCAGGAGTAGTAATACATATTTTTGTGTGATCGTTAATATTTTGCACGAACTAAAGTGTGGACATTTTTCATTTCTTTTCTTTCACTGATTTGACAAAATCCAAGAAGCGGTCGAATTAGAGTGCTTCTTTGGAAAGTGATTTTTATGGGGATTTATGCTTATAAACTTTGGAAGTAATAAGCCATTAAAGAGTGCAGTTAAGATGAGAGTATTACCATATTATCGCTACAAAACCAATTTTTTTGTTTTATGGCACGAAAACAAGCCAAACGATGCACATAACTACTTACCAGTGAGTATCTGGTGAGTCACTGGAGGAACATAATAATTCATTTATATTTATAAAAATAAGATGTAGGTATTGTGTTTGAAATTGATGTTCTCTGTAATGAGTCAACTGATTTTGTTTCTCTAAATTTTCCATGAAAGGCGACGTCTATCCCAAGGTTTTTATGTACATACGATATTTGTATGCGCATTGGTTTATGAGCTATAGACATAATAAACACACGTATAATAATTGTGTGTATACGGTGTGTTCAGCGTTACCAAGTCAGTGCTTTCAGCGTTAATTCTAGTGCCCAAAATTTCAGTTTAGTGGCGACAAAGTATATTTAGCGCTTGGGCGTTTTTTTAGTGCTTAAAAATATATTTTAGAGCTTTCTTAACGCTGCCCTTGCATACCGACTTTTTTGCCTACTTTACAGGCATATACCACAGGGGCAATTAAAAAAATATATTAAATGTATGTATGTGTATTTTTTAAGTTTTATTGAAATTTTTAGTTTCATTAATTTTTTTTTACTGTGCAATCGCCATAATGACTGAATATGACTGAATAACAGTACTCAAACGCCAGAATGACTTGGCAACGCTGGGTGTATTACGATGTTGTCGATCTCTGCAACCACTCAACCGATTTCAATTTAATTTTGTGAATGGGTATGGTTGGTTGCAGCTTTAAGGAGACGATAGGCCCCATATGTGGTGTGGTTGTCAATATATGACCATTTTTTTTTATATTCATGAACGATGGAGCTGGGGATTAAACTGGTGAATGTGGAACGGAAATTGTGATATGGCGAGGCAACGGAGGTAAATCCTCTTGAATTTTAATTCTCAAATTAAAAAAAATATTAACAAGATATTGAACCTTATAATGAAAAATTCTGGACTACTGAATCAGTTGATTAAATTAAATCTGTAAAATAATGTAAACATAGCAACCTGATGAAGTATGAGGATTGAGGTTGAGTGTGAGATGGGAATTGGGGCATTGATTGAAATATAGACGAAGGGAAAGGTTCTCGGTAAATAAATTAATAAACATACATCGCATTGAAAATTATCGAGAAGTTTCATTCAACAAATCTAAGGTGTTATGGAAACAAAATGCTAACAAAAACTATAAAAATGGGAAACGTTGGACTGGATATGGATTACCCCATGAAAACTTTATAAATGAGTGAACACACTTATTTACTGCGCTGTATATAGGTAGGTTATATAATATTATAAAGATTTTGTTTTTAAAACAATTTTCTTAGTATGTTCAAACTCCAACGCAATTATAAACCCTAAAAGACTCGATTCGACGACTTCGCAATCGTTATCTTACTGCCTCTCTCTTAAACCCGGGGACATATGCACGGTTGCCACTTGAAAATGAAGTCTGTGTAAAAAATCGGACATAAAAGTAACCAACTGTAGCTAAAAATGACCAAAATAATTTAAGTCCGAAATATTTGTAAACACAAAACAATCAATTCATCTTATTTTTTTCAACACGTTCTTTATGTGCACAAATCATTGTTTTTTTTAATTTTGAATAATATTTCACTTCGTTAAGAAATCGCCAAATTTTTTATTCAATGGCAATGTGACCAAGAGAAAAGGTAATGAGAAAATTTGGTCACAAATGACCAATGTGGTATGTGGCAACCGTGGACAATATATAGTAACTAATTCATTCAGTCACCGATGCACTCTTGTGAATGACGGCTGTGTATAGCAGGTAAAACCAGTATTTGTATTTGTTTTATATTTTTAATCACTCATATTCGTCGATTTTGCGGATCTTTCGCATGAAAAAATAGTTACTTATTTTAATTTTTAAGTTTTTTTCCGTATCGTATGTTATTTTATTACTTGTTTAATATCGAAAAAGAAAAAGTGTTTTTTTCTTAAGGCAGAATTGCTGTCTAATTGTCCTTTACGACTGCCGTTGAACCAATCATAACGTAATTTAACCAAGAGATTGTGTAGCCTGAGACACTAAGAAGGCTTCAATATAGTTTGGTCAAAATTTCCTTGCCCATCTGCATTGGGCACATTAATATCCATTAAACGAGTTCTGGCTGTCAAAATAGTTTTTGACGTTGCGCGCTAGACAGTTTCTGGCATTGTTAATAATTATTAAACTACTTTCCAGTGTCTGGTCAATGTAGAGCTCGAATTCCATGAACAGAGAAAAAACATTTAATACATGTTAAAAATACACGAATATTAAACAAATTCAAAAACCCCATAATAAGAAACAAAGGCGGCAAAGAGGACATATTCCATATATGGTACACAGCCCGTGTTGAAAAACTTAATTTGAAACAAAGTTAATTTAGGCCAACGAATGCCTGAACATAAAATACGAAAATGCGGTTGTACTCCGCACAGCAAAGAGCGTTATAACTTTGTTGGTGGAAATTGCATTGAAAAGTTTCATTTCCACCTGAAAAGCGCATGCTGCTTGCGAACATTTTCGAGAATATGTGGTTAACGTGTGCAATGTGTGCATCCACCAGTATCCCGTATTCAGACTGTGTGCGGTATTTATAGCTGTTTCTGGGACTAAATCCAGGATACTATTAGGAACGCATACGCATTAGTCGGCAAAAGCTGACTTTCGATTTATATACTCTCATTGGGGTATCTGGTATAAGACCCATTTAATACCTCAATGGAAAGACTTGCATTTGAGTAATTCGTATACCAAGAGTGGTGGCTTTGTAATAGCATAAGTGATAAGTGTATACTTGATGATGGCTTCACGTTTCTGTTTCTTTTTGGAAATTGATTACCAGAAATGTTGGGTTTCGACTGATGAGCTTAACACGAGAGCAGAAATGCATTTCGGAGTAAAAGATACTCAAATGTGCAATGATTCTAAAAACCATTAGAGGGAATAAGAACACTCGTTGACCGTGCAACTGTTTCTTATATTCCCTTTACCCCGAGGGTATACTTTCACGTTTCATACTTTAAGATTATACTATTATAGAGAAGCCGTTGTTAAAATTGCACAGTTTTGAGATGATATGCATAGTTTGAGGAACTTTACTTTGCTTTTCTGTTTCTGCACTTATATTTTATTTACATAGGTATCTTGTTACACATTTTCTTCGATAACAATAGACATGTTTTAAACCATATAATTGTGACGCTAATTGAAGGCACACAGCTTTCATGTCCCAATGAAAATGTCCTTGGAATCTATTTTTCTTATAAACTTACTTTCTAAAAATGGTTAATAAAGTTAGAAGTCGCAAATGGGATCAATATTGTAGAAATAATTAAAGAAATGTTAAAATGTCATCAAAAGGGTAATTGTTTCCATGTCTCATAAACCGAAAATGTCTTTCGTTTAAAGAAGAAATTTAACTAAAACATTTCTGTGTTTTATTTTCAAATTTAATGAAGCAAAACTGCCGTAAAAACAACAACGATTCAACGTTTTTGTCTTACAGAATAACATTTCCTTTAATTTTTGGGTAGTAGGTGACGAATTGTATTTTATAAAAATAAATGCTACGCTTCATTAGTGAGGCATAAAATATTTTCTCTTAATTAAAGAAATAAAAGCGCAAAATCCCACAGACATTTTTAAAGCTCTCCCTGACAACCAATGGAGGAATAGCAATAATAAAGTCCTAGTTACAGCTTCCAAATATAAAGTGACTATTGGGAAATATTTGTTTTATCTCCCGAAAATGGCTTAATCAACCGCTTGAGCTATAAAAAAGAAATCCCTGTAAATAACATGTACCTTTGTAATAAAAGGATTTTCATTGTAACAAAAAGATGTGCAGGTGTACCAACCCCTTAATGAGTTTGGTTTTTGTTTTAAGGACGTTAAAGTGGCTTCTCTTTATTCATCAAAATACGCTTTTAAAAAAGTAACATTAAAGTTTTTTCGTTTAAAACTGCACCTGCACTTAACAGCAATAAATATTTTGTAAACGAATTTGTGGGACAGTTTTGTGTTAAGCACAAGAATGATTATGATGTACATAGGTACTTCAAAACTCCGTAGTCTGATTTCCTTTAAAATATAATTTTTATATACATTGCGCCGCATACTAACAAATTCTACTGTCGGCTTTAAATTAACGGAGGCTCACAATTTGTATGGAAACTATAGATATTTTGAATAACTACTAACAATTAGAGCCGACACTTTAAATGTTTATTGGCGAGGCTAATTTTCTATTAAAATATGTATTTCTGGAAAGTGTTGATTCTGCGTTTTTGATTGTTCGAGATCTCTTTAACTCACCATTCTCCACCCTTAAAGTGGCCATTAAAAAGAAATCCTTCAAGTTTAAAAAGGAATGTCTTATAAACTAATGGCTATCATCAAAAAACGAATTTATTGTTCCAAATGATCGTCGCTTTTTTCCACTGTTTCCACATCAATAAACAAAGCTTTCATCCGTATTTGAGTTAAGCCCGTTCCGTAGCATTAACAGCAAGAAGACGAGCTAATTCGTTTAATTATAACGTGGACAACATAATTCAAAGCTTAAATTGCCATTGGCCAAATGCAAGACAAGCGTTTCAAAAAGAATAAATGAATAAATAAACTCGAGTGGTAATAAATTGCTCGTAAAACTACCCGTTGCTCGTGTACCGCAGGCTTTTAATTTATTATTACTTTTTTTGTTTTCTTGTGTTTTTATTCCGTTTAGTGGCTCTTTCCTCTTTGTGTTGAAAAAGAATAATTGCCAAATTATGTGTCGAATGTTTTTGCCTAATTTAATTCACCGCCTATCGTCCTCAAAAAAAAATTGCCCCGTGCCTCTCTTGCAGTAGCTGTTGAACATGTCCTTTTAAATTCCGAATATCATCAATTTCCACCTCGTGCCCTCTATAAATGTAATGAATGTGTCATGTCCGTTTTCCATCGGGACGTGTACACATTATTGTAAGTGTGCATGTTTGTTAGTGTCTTAAGAAAGATTATGCACTTAATGTTATTAAATTTTTCTGGGGTCTAACGAGGCGTATGCGAAATATTTAATAGGCACAAAGTCGTATACCTTCATAGAGATGGACGTAAATTTGTTCGGTATGCGGTAGCAAGTGTGCGGACTGTGCAATGAGAAGATACAGTAGGATAGGGATATGGATATTGATATGGAATGGTGTAAGATATCGATTTAGGGTTAAATGTCGTAATCAGTATTTATTTTCATCAATCACTTTTGGGCATGTTTCTAAGTAATTGCTGCTAAGGTCTTCGCCACTTTAAGAAAGGTGGTCTTAAGGGGTTGCGAGATAGAGATAACAACAAACAAAACAATTTCCATAATCAAAGCCTGTCTCGGGACTGCTAACGCACATTTTGCAGAACAGAATAATAAATCAGTTCCAGTAACATTTCGAAGTGATGAAAGCACGCGTCGATTAGGACCAGCAGGATGAAGCTACAACGACTTTTTAAACTTTATAATTTTCGTCATTAAACCTTTAAGTTTGTAACTCGCTGTAGCATTCTCCTGCACTCGTTAGTGGTTGTTGCAATAAGAATAATTTCACAAGGACGCAGCACTAGTCGTACCCGGAATGGTGCCAATCTTGACTGCAGATGGCGGAGCAAAAAGCCAATTCCAAAAAGAGTGAAAAACAACTTCTATGCCACCACATGAAGATGGACACATCGATTTGCTATTGACAAAAAGAATAGTTGTATTAAACAAAACCGGCAGACTTAAATTTCCATATCACTCAGTTTTGTAAGGAACATTTCTGGACCCTGAAAACGATTTTTCTAAATTTATCCACACTGAGTTCTCTGAAATATACCTCTTCCATGGTAAGCCCACCACTTGTCAAAACTCTAATTAAGTTTTTGATCAAGATCAACCATCAACCCAAGGGTACACAGTTTTTAATTCGGTAACAGATTTTTTTCAACGTTTTTTCACGCGGTAGGAGACCTACCTGCTACCTTCCAAATATTCCCCACATGGCGGAGTGTGAATTAAACATGAACAAATAATAGAATCATTCCTTAGGCATCATAAGGATTCACAAAGACAATCCCCTCTTAGTATAAAAAATGGCAAACCCACTAAGTAGATATCCTGAACTGTGAAGTGATATTACCCTACAAAAGGAAAAGAGCTTCCTGAAAATTCACAAAGACCACAAGGGAATAACACGATAAGTCATTTTTTTCGCCTTGTGTTGCTATATCCTCGTTAAGCGTATATTTATAAACAGCTCACTTTTTATTATTTATAAATGCGACATGTTTTTTTTTGTTTTGGCTTTTCATGCTCCAAATTCAACAAAAGGAATTAAGATTCATATGTCTTGGAAATACTTTAGGTTTATTTTAAGCAGACGTAAATTGGGGGCTTATTTTTGGGGTAAAAATTGAAAGTGAATATTAAATCACGGGAGAGGATTTCTGTTTTATCGAGCATAATAATTATTATTATTACAATGAAAATGTGCGAAAAGTCGATCGTGAAGAATGTTGTCCTATGCCTGGCACTCAATCCTCAAGGACGAGGCGGGCGGTTTTAAAAATTCATTAGATGATTCTTTGGATTGTGTCAACACGATAAGGATTAAAGCGTAAGCTGTTGTTTGAGGGAGTAGCAACTACAGTTGTTTGTAGACGAGGAATAACAAGTAGAATTCCTTTTTAAGGGAGGATAGGAAGTATTAGTGCTTACACTTGGTTTTATTTTTTTCGTCGACATAAGGCCAAATGTCAATGAAATTATTAAGTTGCGCATTGTTTCTATTTCTGTTGGATAGACTCATTAGTGCATACTTTTCAGGACTTGCTGAGCTGTGCTCAATTCGCTTCGCCAGCCTGACGCTTTAAATTCAAAACCCAAAAAGACACATTACAGAAAACTTGAAATTTGTAAGGTTGTGTGTGTTAACGCTATCGCCAATTCGATTTCAATTTAAAGTAAACAATTATTATACTGCACACAACTTAGAGAAGTAGCAGCACTTACGGAATTATCTCCACTGGTCGTTGGCGATCTAGTTTCAATAAAAGTTATAACGACTTTATAGACAGTGTATTAACAACGATCTTTGCACTAAAAATAATTTTATTGGAGGTAGCAAAATGGTGCCAATCGATATACCTGCCGAGGATGGCGGAGCAAACTGCGATTTCCAAACAAACAAGCCCAGGAAAAAAAAAAAATTGTCAATTTTAATTACATTTTAATTATTTTACTTTGGATATCATACGAACAATATTTGTAAGTTAAAATTTGTCAACATGACAGAGCTTTATGATGAAGGAAATTATATTTCAACTGACCAAGACTTTCTGAAACTTGGCACGAACTTTTTAGCAAATACTGCCGGCTGGATATTACTGATAAGAACTTTGCTCCTGTTTAGCCTATTACCATAAAACATATTCTCTCTTTTAGTCTTGACATTAAGTAATAGAGCTTTTATAGTCGAAGTCGTTTTCCTGAAATAGTTTTTAAGCCTATTCCGGATAAACAACTCACACTTGGTTAGAAGGATGACTGACTTCACTTTAAAGTTACACAGAGCTAGAGCTGGGTTGGCGATGAAATCTTCTTTTCCAAAATTCCCTTACATCAATAGACCCTGAGACAAAATCCACACGGGACAAAATATCGCGACAGAATTAATAGCACCAAATTTAAAAATGGGAGATTCCGTAGTAATAAGAAAGGTATTACGCATTTTCCAGCTTTCTTTTATGTATCAAATGTATTTATTATAATCAAATAGGTAGGTATATGTAAATTAAAAATGGAAAAAAATTACAAAATTATTGAGGAGTTATTTCTAAGCCTTAAGAGTAGGTGTTCCTCAGTTATGAATTTCGAACTCATGTACCTAAATATGCTTACTCCGATCGATTATCTCTTAAGAACTGCAAGGAGCTACGGGACGCAAAAACGTCTACCCTAGCCACCCCAAGGCAAATAGAAAACAACTAAAAAAATTAAAAATTGAGATTCCACCAACAAATTGGGTTACCTTAAATTGATAGCTTATAATGTTACAATTTAAATAGGTAGTGTTATAATTCGCAATAATGCATATATTGAGTTGATTTGTGTGTTATTATTTAATTTAGGAAGAGATGAAAATAAATTTGTATATGTTTTCCTTAAAGTTTTTCATGTTTTTATATTAATTTAGATGTTTCTTTAAGTTACAAGGAGCAAATAACGGATAAATTCTAAATTGTGTGAAGAGGCGATTTTAATGAGGAATTTTATAAGTAATTGTGTAAATTGGAGATTTTGGCCAAGGAAATCTTCGAAAAAAGGTGTAAAAAAACGAAAGATTATGTCCAATAAGGGATTTTGGAAAAGGGGAAACCGTAGGGATCCCGCCAGAGGTGTTCCAAGTTTAGTCAAATATAAATCGATTTATTGCAGCTGTGAATATCTTCACAGAAAAAAATGTTAATTACAGTGTAGTTACTACTATTCGTCCAAGTGCGTTTATTCCATCACGACAGCCACCCACTCCTAACCTAATTGTATCAACCTCTGAACAGTTAAATTCACTCGGTGAGGATAAATAAATTTTCTCAGACCAATCACAAGAATTGTAATTACAATTTGTTTCAGAATTTAGAACAAAATTAATTTTTTAAATTCGGTTTCACAATTTGGGACAAAATTATTTTTTAAAACTCGAGAACAAAATTTTGCGAACAAAGGTTTCGCAAGTCCTTTCCAAGAACAATATAACTTAAAATATGCAACTGTGGTTCTGTGAATTTGTCAGAACAATAAAGCTGACAGGCTCCAATTAGCTTTTAATTTAAAACGAAATGAGTAAGATCCACGAACCTGTCAGCAAAACATTTAACAATGCTCAGAAGTTTGACAAAGACTTTTTACGTATCCCTAGGTGATGACTACATGTGTATGTAAATTGGTGAGAGCAATATAATTTCTTTTATCAGTAAATAATGTAAACACATAATCGTACTTTTAAGAAAATATTTCGTAGCCAAGGCAAGGAATGGTTTGGGACGTGTTTATAATCCATCCTCTCCTAGGTCACTGCAACGAGCAAGGGGACTTGAGTAAAACAAGACTGACAACATAATTTACATCATTATTCTCAACGTCGCGTTGCGTCGTCTCCGCTGTCGAAACAATGTCATAGCTTTTGCTGAAAAAGTTCTTGGAAATATAATTTCGCAGAGGTAAGTAGGTAGGAGGTAAATCTAGTTACGCAAAATAGCTTGCAAAGCCAGAAGGTGGGTACATTTCATTCTAATAGAAGTTAAAACTTCGTTATTAGATATGCGGTCTCTGATGCGAGTATACACATTTTGGCAAGAACGCAATGGAGTTTTCCGTTGGGTTGATTTGACTGCAGCCATAAATGTAGCACGAGGAAGGAGGTGCCTTCAGGAACCAAGTATAAATTGTTAGATATTGTTTGCTGCCACCCCAAGGAGAGGGTAGAAGATGAAAGAATTGGTGTAGCAACCGCCTACATAAAAGCCAATTACTTTCTAGTCTCAAAGCGTAATTGGCTTTTATTCAATCTAGCCTCAGAGCGTGACTGGCTTTTATTCAATGACTTTTTCGCCTACCTCCGCATGGTTTGGCTTTGCCAATATGTTGTCCACCAACCACCACACTGTCAACTTATTGAAATAATAACTTTCTACGTGGTAAGACATAGTAATTGGGTAAATGTTATTTCCATTTTGAAAAAGTTGCCGAAACAATCTATGTTCATTAAAACATGGTGCATTGCAGACTTATACGATACATACCAACTTCGTTTCCGTTTCCAGTAGGTATATCCGAAAAAGTTGTTCGGAAATCTGGTGGCACGAATCATTGCGAAACACGATGTTTTCAGAATTTATCACAAAGTAGCGTAAAACTTGCTCACCTTTATTTAAGAAAAGGAACTTCCAAATCGGTGCAGTAGTTCGTATAAGGTTTTTGTAGACATACAATTTTGCCACTCAGTTTTCTACATAATACACAAATGTGTAGAGCTTGCAGTTTCGTCATGCGGCGTTTGACGGCTATTTAAAAATATTACCAATTTCGAGCTCTATTGCGGGTTAATCAAAGATGGGAGATTCTACGAAAAAGTTTGAGCGTGAGTTCTCGCGAACCACCACTATTGAGTTATTTTATTCATATGTTTGTGTCCACAATTTAAGAACATTGATATTGAAGGAATTTGGTTGCACCAAGATAATGTCATACAACCATTAAAAACATCTTCGATCTGAAAAGGGATAAGTTCGTCAATTAGGGTAATCTAATTTTAGAGCGATTGTGTGCGTCAGTGTAAACGAAGTCTTGGTCAATATTTTACCGGCATATTGTTCTGCACATCCGCGCTCTATTGTTTCGATAAAGACTATGACTATGAGGCTTAAGAACTTTACATCAGATAGAACAAAATTTTTGCTTAATAATTTTACTTTGATTTACTTATATCCTCTTTGTTCCATGACGTTAGACCTACCTACGTTTAACGTAAGTTATACCAACAGCAAAAAAATTTCAGCATGCATGTTCCATCTCTTCTCCATTTCACTGTCCAACTGTAATTAATTAATCAGATCCACCTACTGAAAGGACAACTCGATCCAAATACGAATATAAACATTTAATTCAATCAAAATCCGATTAAACCAATTTCGCCCAGCCAAAAGGTTCAATAAATCGAGCAGACGAACGTATACCTAGTGTACCTAGACTACGTGTCAGTAAAAAGGAATTGTCTCGTTTAACATATTTTCGTTTATGTATATTGCAAACTTAATTTCGTTGCCTCACATACTGGTACATAACTGCATAAGTATATGTATTTCAACAGTGAATTATTTTTCACTCCCTCCTGATGGGTATAATCTCATCACAATTGCAAATGAAAATTAATTAAAAAATCACCTGCTGTTTAAGCAAGAAAATCCTAGAAATTCATGTCAACAAAAATAAGTTGTTTTTTCGTTCTGTGTGTCTATATAATTTTATAAATGTTTGCTGACATAAGTTGGTTTTGTTATGGCTGCATAAATCAAACGTTTACAAAGATAATTGTACAGATTGAGCTGGTTGATTCATTCTGCAATGGGAATTGTACATATAGAATAGATAGCTACGAGTATATGACGGATGAAGCGGTGCGGTCTGAAAAGGCATGTCCTTGTGTTTTTTTCAAATTTCGACTTTTCGAAGTCGGATGTTTTATGATTGGCGGCAACCTGGCGATAAAATAGTCTTGACTTCAGACACATAAATTGCCTTTATGTTTTTAAATGGCAACACTGTTTCCAGTGAAGGATCCCATATTTTCTGTTCAGCGTAGAAATACCTTCTTAACTACCGGCAGTAAATTACTAAGCCGTACTATTTCGTCAAAAACGCGTCAAAAAATGGATGAAAAAATGGGTCAAAAAACGTATTCAAAAAAGCGTGAAGAAAGCTAGTTGAAAAGGCGTGAAAAAAGTGAAAAAACGCGTTCAAAAACCCATCAAAAAGAGCGCAGCATTACAAACGCCTCGACTTGTTCATCACGTAGCAAAAGGACGAGGTATACCTACGTAAGTAATGAAACATTGCTCTCACTTCGATTGCCATACCCATCTCAACATTTTAATGTCAAAAATATTCACAAATCGATCGATCTGCACTTCGCCTCGAGAACAGTAATTACAAGCGGCAGTTGTGAAGTCCATATTTCGCAAGACGAACACTTTATTTACAGTCGTTTATTATAAAACAAAATGTGCAAATTACTATCCCAAAGATTCAGGCCTACCTACAGATTACGTGACAAGTATTGGATATTGGGTCAGAAGTCGTTCATGTAGCACGTGAATTGAATGTACAACGACTGAATTTCAACCTTATACCTAAAAGGAAGTTAAATAAAAATGGGAACACAGAAAATACAGTGCTATATGAATGGATAGGTATTTAATAAGAGCAAACAGGTTTTTGTTATCACCAAGAAGTCTATAGAGGCAACCAGCATTTTTCCTTTAGCTGTAACCTATAGAATCGCCAGTCTTGATGAGGCTATCAAATTTACTGCGGCGTACAGCCTCCTTACAGACATTTAAAAAAAAGATGAAATCACGTAGCCCAGCATTTTGAAAAAAATTAAAAAAAGTTATGCAAAGTACAAATGAGTCCTCGCTGATAGGTCGTTGTAAAACACACAATTTGGTCCGCATGACGTTGTTAGAAAACCCCACGAAAATATATATACATACATACATAAATAATTACACTACATTATAAAAAGCTCAAAAATTAACACAAAAAAATCATAGTCTCTTCTTTTTGATGAATTCGAATAAATTTCCTTTCGATTCAGTACCTACTTGAAATGTCTTTTTCTTGAGAGATACAAAAATGTCATTTTTTCTCCCTTCAAGTTTATTCCGAAGTGACAAATACCAACGATATAATTATAACGATATAAGTATAATTTAATTACTGATGATCTGGAATCACGGAGACAGGTAAATGGCGATTAGATACCAGTTCAAAATGATAATGTGTCGGCAATTTTAGTGCAGACTACAATTTTAAAGTAAAAAGTTCATATATGTATGCAATGATAAAACACCGTGACGCATTTCCGTTCCCACAAGTTAAATATGTGGAATTACTCTACCAGATTCCAGCAACCCGCGCTTAGATGTTTACACATCAATAAAATATGAAGAAAAATAGAACTAAGAACCGAATGGTTATTGCTTGGATATTGATTTTACATAATATATTAGTTATTTTGTTCCCGTCGGCTTTGCCCGTGCTTAACAAAATTGTTGTTATAAAGAAAATCTACTAAATAATTAAATTCATTAAGAAATTTTGACAAATACAATCTCACTGTATATCGCGATAAGGGTAGAAAAAAATAAAAATACCAATTTCTCGTGGTATAAACCTTCCTTAGACGTTGACAAACACAACAAAGAAAAGATAGCTCAAATCACACAATCCGTTCTCGAGCAATGGCGGTCTTACGAATGCAACTTTCTTTTTTATAAATATAAGGCATGTTTTTTTTTAGCTTCGATCTCAGCAAAGCAAAGTAAATTAGTATTTTAAGCACTCAATTATAACAACTACTCTCTATTTGGCACTTCGAAAACTCACAGGAGTTGTTGGAACTGCGTGCTCGAAGCTAAAAAAAATACGTAGGTTTCATAGTTTTTAACTCTTCGACTTCAATGGCATCCTTCATCGACCTGCAAGAAAACTACATAAAGGGTTTATAGAGACCACATTGATGTGACTATTGCTGACAACTTTAGAACCAATATCTTTCCAACTGTGCCCCATACAGTGTACCTACCGAAAGTCCGAATTGTAAGATTCCATTTCTACGGCCATCTGCCTTCCATTTACAACTCTAAGTACGGGTCTACAAAATGTCACAAATTAGAAAGCCCAACATTGATAAATCACTTTCTTGACCCACTTTTAAATGTACATTTAGTTAAAATGTAATATTTCCGGACAGGACAAGGACACTGTGTGTGACTGAAATATTGTCTTGCTTGCATTGGTATAGTGTTGAGACAAGAAATTACATCCGGAAACTAAGCTATAAATAAACTGCTGGCTCTTTCCACGACCAACAGCTGTGTGTCAAACGAAATGCGAACTAGGAAGTAAAATGTCATTTGTGGGCAGAAGTCCAGTGCAAATTACTTGAACGCGATCCTACGCACACTCGTGAGTCAATTATTTCCGTCGACCACACTGGCCTGCGAGGTAAATAAATAAAAGCGCCGGCCGAAGACTAAATTACTACTCTATCGTGATTGCTCTCTTGAGGGAGGACATTTTATGATGCTCTCGTTTTTGAACTAAATATAAACGCAACAACCCTATAGCGAGCACGTAGTAAAAAAAAAAACCATTGACTATAACGATGATTACAATTGAACCAGCCAATACGTTTAATGACAGCAAATCGTTAAAGTGAAATTTAAGTAGATATAGGCAGTTCTTCGAAAAAGTTACGTTTTTGACGAGTTTGCTTCTTGTAGAAACATATTTCGGAAAATGGCTTTTTTGGGAGATATCCAATTGATTTTCTGGACTTACTGGTTTTATGATTTCATGAGAGGCCGATAGACGATTACATTCTCTTTGGAGCTATGAGGAATTAAATCAATGACATCAGCCTACAAAAAAAAATTGGATCTTATCATCCTCGCCCACGATTAAGTAACAAAGAAGTTGATTTCCATTTTGTTGATTGAGACTTAAAGCTGAAACTTTTCCTGCTTGTAACAGGCATGAGTAACTGATGCAATGACTTTTATAGGTACTTCTCCTTATTGAAGGAGGTATATACCAAGACCAGTTGAAAAAAAAAAGGAAACGGCGTCAGACTTCCGGCGAGTGATGAGAATGTTTGTCATGGTAACACGGTCACAGGCAAAAAAAAAAAGACAATACGAGGCTGGGCACCAACTGAAATAACTGCTTAAAATGGGACGCCGGGACCATGTCCAGCGAAGAATGTCAAATATTCCTGAATATGACGGCGATGGTGATGGAATACAAGATTAAAAACAATAAAAATGAATAAACCACAATTCGTAGCGATGCGGTTTCTGATGAAACGACTTTTGTTTTTAATATGGTTTCGTTTATACTTTTTGAATGTCCTGTGCTCCCTTTGGTGTCATTTATGGCATCCATGAAAGCGGGGTATGTGACGATGGTACCTGCCTATTTTGCGGCAAAAGACTCTCTTATTAATCGAAGTAAGGTCAGGGATAGTAATCTCATTTCTATCGAGTTTTTCACAACTGTTTGCTCTTCTCGAAAATCATGCCAGTTTAAATAGTGGCTGGCGGCTCTCACTCGATACTTCTAGACCAGTTTTATTGTGATACCACATAAATTTAGAAGTAGGGGAGACCGGGGGCTAGTTTGCCTCAGTGGAAATTTTACTCATTGCCATTTATTTTAAAGAGTGGAGATGAACTGCATGGTCATTCCTGTATCCTGTTCTTACATTCAATACAGACCTGTTAAGTCTCCTGTTTTGTGTCTCCCAGAGTGAAAGCCATTTAAAAAAAATTGTGGAAGAACTCCGGTACCAATGTAACTTTTTTTTTTCGTTTATTTTCCTTCTTCCGCCGATTTTGATTTGGTTTGGTTTTTCTTTTTTATATAGCGTTTATTATTATTGCAATAGTTGTCTATGCATTTATTTAATTTTTTGCCATCTTCTGTTTCTGCTCCTAAAAAGTCTTGTTATTTGCCAGACGGTCGCCCAAGTAACAATTTGACTTCGGTAAGGCTCAAAACTGTAATTTCTGTAATCAAATGCGATAGAGCGTCTATAGAACTCGTTAACTAAAGTAGACCGATTTCGAAGTAATTATTTCAAATATAATTTCCGCACATCTTTCGCGAAGCATAATGCTTAAGCTTTATATAAAGGGATATGAAATTCAGTAAGATCACTATTAAAGCATCTGAAAATGTGTGAGGGGATGTATGGAAAGTGAATTGTGAGCTCCTGATAGGAAGCATTATAAGCAATGAAATGTTCAGATATCTCACTGGGCGGACTCATTTTTCTCGAGGTTAGACTCAATTTTTTTTCGGGACCTAAAGGAAATCCATGAAGAAAATCGTGAAGACAAGCTTAAAAAATTAGAAAAAAAAGTTCTATTAGTGAATTTAGTGAGTAAAGTTTAAAAGAAAGTGGGTTATTCAAAATCTAGGCAAATACTTTCCGACACAGAAGAGGAATGTTTAGTTGAATATTTTAAAGCGGGCATCAATCTCAAAATTTTGTGTAAGAATTCAGTTTCGCACGGCAACTTACCCTATAACGTAAGCCAATTTAAGCCGGGGTTAGTTGATACAATGCAGGCACTATAGTAAAATTAAGAAAAAAATGTCATCATATATGGTCTTATTTTAAATTAACTCTGTTTAGAATGGCCTAATCGATGCTTTTTTAATGCTGTTTGAGCTATCTTGATCTCAGTCTTACTTCAAGAGAATAGGAAAAAATGTAAATTTTTTGTCAACTATCCCCGGTCTCCCCTACATTTTTGGGCACTCGCTGAACCAAGTTTCGATTTAATTTGTATATTCTTGGAATCGATCCCTATGGTAAAAATTCTACACTTTTTGGAAGAGTGTCCGTCATTGTATCAGGTGCAGGACAGTCTTTTGTCTCTAATCAATGAGTAATGTCTTCGAATGAGGGTTGTGTACACCCTTTTGGACCTGTTATAAATATATTCTACCAAATGTTCTGAGCAGAGAGTTCGCAAATCCATGAATTGGCATCAATGTTAAGCAGATAACTTCTATTTGAGCAGCTTTTCCCGCTTTGATGTGCGTTTTCTATGCAAAGCTCGCATTTATTAATGGGCCCTATATTTCAAAAATATGGTTTTGGCTGAGAAGAACTACATAGAAATACCTAGCTTGCATGCAAATAAATTTATAGATCTGATTGAGATTAATCGCAGGATCTTTTTATCCCATTTTGTATGGTACTGCCGCCCTTATTACTATTCTCGGCGCTTCATTATTTCCACATTTGTGAAAAGCCTCTTCACGTGCAGATATATGTGCTTCTCGGCAATACGAATTTCGGTCCAAAAAAAGACATATTTTCTGTGCGACAGAAAATTTCTACTTTTAAAAGAGTTAGGTACCGCGAAAATATCTTCCAAACTTCCTACGATTTTATTTCACTGCAAGATAACAGCTATCACTCTTTGAATACGCCACTCATTTATGACAAATGAATTCCAAAAGCCCATAACCCGAGTAGCAGAAAATGCCATATCGCGCAACACGTTTGACAGTTAATTTCCGTGAAATATTTTTCACATCCATAAGATTTTATATTTAAATATTGCGTATAATGCCCTTAGGTACCCACCCACCCCACACCGTATCACTCAGTCACCACTTGAATGGCGTAATTGCCATTTTATCACATTAACCTCAAAGTGAGCGTTTCCCTTAATGACTAAAGCCGAATACGGCAAAAGATATTTACATATTTTCAACATGCTAATACATCCCTCAGCAGAATAGTCCTTGAGAACGCTTTAATTTCGTCTCCTCATCACAGTCCACCACATAAAAGGTCCACGTTATGTCCTTATTCGCAGGCACTGAAGATGATGTCACCCTCGAGCATTAGATTCTCCGGACTGCTTATCAAATATGACAACCATGCACAAATAATCAAACTTTAATCGCCTTCCATAAGTATGCAAATTTCGCACAGCCGCTCGCCAGGCTGTTGTAACAAAATTACATTTCACTGACCCATCGCGATGACATGAGTGCGTCGCTGTGTGTGACGGTGGTATTATGTTGCCAGCCATACTATAATTTATGCAAACGAACAACGCTGTAGCTGTAGCATGCCAATTCCTATGTTCATTGTGTTAAATCACTGCATATAGCGGGGGTGTTTAAAAAGGGTTTGAAAGAAATCCAGCATCCTCCTTAGATATTGTTATGAGTGAGGTGGTGTGGGAGGAGTTAGGCAAAAAAGGTAGGGACGCTCGCTCATATGTTGTGTCACAAATAAACAATGAGCTAAGTAGACACTTATTTCAAGGGCAGAAAAATGCCAAGATAAAATCAATAATTCCATTATGGCAGCAGTGTTAGCCTTTTGTTGGTGTACTGTACACAAGAGTTCAGACTATACTTTTACCAGATGATGTCCTTTGAACTTTGTGTAACACTCTTGGGCTAAAGTAAACCTATATACAAATACATGTATACATAACATGAATTATTAAGGAGCATAGGACATATGTGAAGGATGGAAGTTAAGTGAACGTTGGGGAGAACTTACACAATAAACTCTAGTACCCTCTACTTTTCTTTTTGTCTGGCGAGCGGTACAACACAGCTGCAGCATGAAGTAGGTACCGAACTTGGTGGAATTTTCTACAGAGTTGTAGATTCTTCCAACCTTTTTGTGCCATATCCATATGTGAGAAGAAGTATACGCATTCTTCGTATTTGGATCAACAATTTCGCTGAAAGCTGAATAGAAATGGATTCAGTGCGATTCTATGCAGTCACATCGAACTGACGTGTCCTTGAGTTGGGGGCAAAGCATTCATTTATATTTTCTTTAAATAAGACTCTTTGGAAGTGCGTTGAAGGGAAATTTCCTTTTTTTAAATAGGTGCGCTCTCTAAAACAGGATAGCTGGGAAATTATTTTCGGTTGGTTTTGACGTTTAAAGCAGTCATGTCAGTAAATTTCTATTGGACTATTGGAGAGTATCGGAAGTCCACGACTTGATCACACGAATCTGTCATAATCATTGGAAGTGGAAGTTGGATTATATTGCCAAAATCTTACTTAAGGCCCATACAGAATTTTTTACAAATATAGAAGTCTCCCATTCCATTAGATTTATTCACATATCGCTATCGACAGCACACCAGGCCGTCATGCGAGATCTCACGAATCGCAGTGACAAGCTGTCTTTGTACAATCGAAAACTATTTTCACGATTGCTTAGCTTAACCGCATGGACTCTGATGTGGACACAGTATCGTCAACCTGATCATTCCTCCATTAGATACCTCCGCAAAAACGTCGGTGGAGGATACAATTTTTTTTTCTTGTCTCCACACTAAAAAGCCACAGAGGCTCGTACATAGCTGAATAAAATTATTCCTCATAAATAGGTTCAAAGGACGTTGCCAAGCGGCAAAAAACGACTCGTTCCATAATAATGTTGATAGAACGAATTTGGCGATTGCCTGCTTCCACTTGGTAGGACTCCGACGAATCGTACACAAAAATCTTATTTAATCCGGTCCATGATCTCTCACATATTGTCTACTTCCACGAAATCGTTGTTCTATTTCATTAGGTTTGGAGTGAAAATTGTCATCTAATTTCTGCACCAGTTCATGGAAACATGGAAACATCTTTGATGGGCCAACGACGCCTACGCATGACAGGTGTATACAGATACACCTCGTCTGAAAATACAACTCCATGCGTTCTCCAAAGTTTCATTCTGTTGTTGGTTGAAGCTGCCCACGTTTTTCCAAATCTTTGGACCTTCGATTGGCTTCCATTCTCCCTCCATCGTGCTATCGTTTTCTGATGAAACTGGCAAGGCTCACCATAAATCTGTTTCTTCGTCTGTGTTGCGTGTCTCCTAATGTGCTGTCAACGCTGTCAGTTCAGGGTCTTCAGTCGATATCTGAATTACATTGTGGCTCCAAGACAACACGAAAACTTTTGACACGCAACACAAAACGTGTTCTTACTGTCTCCGGTCTCCCTACCAAATTTGACTTAACTTAAATTCAAATTGAAATTCAATTTCGATGCCTGGTCCGAAGATACCGACAACGCGAATTTCAGCGGCATTAATTTTACAGCGGAGCAACGCTTCTAACAATAGAAGAGCATTTCAAGACGGAGATGCTGACGCAGTTTAAAGATGAAAGCGCTAATAAAATTCCAGCACTTCAAATTGTTAATACCAAAGCAAGCGACGAGAAAGACATATTGGAACCAGTACGTCCGCAGAAAATATGATGTAGCATTTTCAACAACATTCAACGAAATACCTGTAGAATATCGTAGGTAATGAAACAAAACCAATTTTCTTAGAAAGCTAAAGAATTATATCAAAACCTTGATCGTTTGAACTTTTAATTGCATAAGTTTTATTTTTATTCTCTCTTCAAATAATAAAAATAAAATGTTCTCTTTTTCATTACATAAATCAACCTAAAGTAATAGAACTCAAAAATTCAAACTTTCTCTATCTACATACATAATCTTCTGCAGAAAAGCCCCGTAAGGCTTTTGCAGATGTCAACAACTATATTAAATTTTTAATAAATTGAATTGAATTGAATTTGAAATTACGTGCACACTTAAGGGACTTGATAGGTAGGCAGCCATTTCTTCAAGGTCGTATGCACAATCTAATAAATCAAGATGAATTTATGTCCATAGGGATGCGTTTGCAATAATTAATGATACCATTTCTGTAAACAAATGTCTGCAGATTTCCCTATGGACCGGTCGATACTTGTTGGTTAAAATATCCTGCTTAATACTCGTAGGATGCAGTAAAATGCTTTGAATATCTATGCGTGCACGACATGGAAAAAGTAATTTGCCTTGATGAGCATTTCAAAAAGCGAACCAATTTGAGAAAAGAATTTCCCATGAATCGATAGAACATAAGCTCGGAAGTCGTAACAGTATCGACGGGTAGACCATGTATGCGAGTTTGCTCAATCGTAGGAAATAGGAAACATTCTTCGTTGCTGAGATCTAAATTCGAATACGTTCTCTAGCTATGCAAATAAATTTGTTTTCCAATCTCGTGCCAATGCAGGCACAAAGCATTGCATTCACCCCGTTTGATTGCGCAAAATGGAATTAAATTATGCAAACAGGGATCACTACAGCTAAGACTACGAACTGCATGACTGCGTGGCATATGTACGACGGTAGAAGAATTTCAATCAAATTAGTTTTAGTCACTGTTTCCATCAATCTCTTTGACGGGTTTTGAGAAACGTGTCATCTCATGTGTCAAACAAATCACTATCAGTCGCAAAGGCTCAAACTCGTATTTTATTACTGTCTTACAGAGCAGGAGTTCTGTATGACACCTTCGTATTGATTTTTTATAGAATTTTTTAATCATAGAAACATGCCCAATAGGTACACTTTCTTTTGCGATATTGCTTCGCTTTTGTCGTAGAAAAAGACAAGATGTGGATTTACTGCATCCCTACCATATCTGTGTAGGCAGAAAAATTGGCAAGAACACTTCCGGACATATCAGAAAAGAAAAATGAGTTTGAAATTAATACTTGAGCCTTTGGCAGCTAATTGTGTGTTTCCGCAATCTCGTCAGTTACATGTTCGACAGCTGCAGTGCGAGAAGAAAATATATTCTGAAATGCTCGCATGTAGGTACTTCTAAATCGTCGGACATAGATGTCATCCGAGATCCCTGAAATATAGCAACAAAAACTTCAGAGGCAGCAATGTCCTGGCCAGTCGCCATTTCATTGGGTCTCTATACCTCTTTCTCTATCCACATGTAAACAAGTGAGTGAGACATCTTTAAGTATATAGTCTTCACTTGGAATGATAAAAAAAGAGGTAAGGTTGAAGAACTTTTAGTTTGACATCTTGCGCATTTCAGAAACAAGATCGTATATGAGACGTTCAAATGGAATCGGTAATATATAGATTCTCCTAATGTATTCTCATACATGACCAGAAGTTGAGCCCGCAAATATTGCAGTGCCCTACGTGTAGTACTACATTTTTTAGTCGTTTGTTTGGAACACCAAGAGTTCGGCATCTTCATCATTCAAAATTGCGACCCTCATTTACAATATGGCATTCCAGTTGTCAGCTGCTTAGATAAAGCCAACCCGCTTTTAGTACTGCATTCTGTTAACCCGATCCGAGGTTTCACTTTGTCTCCACTTGCACTTGAGGTGCTCCAGACTGGGCATATACACCACAACGTTTTAGGGAGGCATACTTCCACCATTGCGCACCACCATTCTCCATCTGTCCTATCATCTATAGAAACTTTCCGGGAAGGTGAAAAACAGCGCTGTTCAGCCTCTCTGCATAAAATAAACATGTTTTTAACTACGAATATGGACTCAGGGTATAGCTTGAGGATTTTGACCCAGCTCCCAGGTTAGAATTCAGCTTTCTGCCACAAAATTTGGTTTTTACCCGACTGGACGCAGTGAGGGTTATGTATTTTCTTTGTTCATTAAGTTCTTGCGTGACGCCCTGTAGCCCAAACGGCTTGACCGATTTGAAAGTCGAGGGTGAAATACGAGTTAAAATAGTGCTTTAATTTAGCAGCTCTTCGTCTTCCATCAACGTCAACTATATATAAAGCTGGTAAAGTCCGATTGGCGCAGTGGCTTAGCAGTTAGTGTGTTCGAATCCCGCAAAAACCCAATTTCCAACTCAGGGTTTTTTCACTGCGCCACCTCTCGCGAACGTCTGACAAACATCCGAGAGTATAACTGTCATGAATGAAAGAGCTTCTCAATTAGCTGTTTGGAATCAGCATAAAATTGTAGATCCCTTCCATTCGTTCACACAAAACGAATGGTTGCGAGAAGCTAGGCCTATTGTCCGTACGGACCTGTTGCGCCAAAAATTATATTATATTATAAAGTCCGATTGAAACTACAGACTAGAAATCCGCAGCCGTTTACTCATATCATCAATGCAATATGCCAATCACTTTGATTGAAAATAAACATCAATTACTCATACATTTGCATCAACACAGATTTGTTGGTGCTCCAAAGTGCTGAATCCCACCCAAATCTGGAGAAATCCTTCCGTGCAAGCAGGACCCCCCAAATTGCACTTTCCCTAAAAGCCACCATCAGCTTTAGCTTTGACCACAACAGTCGCGAACAAAATATCACTCTTCACAGTACCAACTCCCAAAAGTTGGATACAAAGCCACGTCGTGGTTATTGCCACACAGCACAGCACAGACAAGACAATTTGTATTATTCGGTAATTATTATCGAAGAGAAACAACGGATATCCTTTGTTCCGGCGAAAGGATGTGGAACGGACAATATGAATGAACCATCATATATTTCCGCGTGTGGATTGAAAAAAGCCCCCAACGGCTATCACAGACCATGACAGACTATCACATCAAACCGCCTAGGCGACAGCAGGTCCAATGAATCGAATAAAATTCTGAATTCAAAGGTACAGCCTACAGCATTCATCCATTTATTTCCGTTGCATTGCTGCGATATCCTGGCGCCGTGAAATAATCCAATTTTCAGTTCAGTCTTCAGTCCCTCAATCTGCCATCCATTCAACAAGAATCATGCAATCGATTGGTCCTTTCCCATGGGACGTGATTTTATGAGATGGAAAACCAAAATGAAAATATGAAAGTTTCTCCTATAGTGTTCTTAATTGAAATTAGCTCGAGCTGGAATGCCTGTGTCCAATAATTAGGATTTTATTCTTTACTTAACCAAAGCGGAAAAGTTTTACTTGTTCCCTGAATACATTAATAAACTTGGTTTTTCTTCGCCGTTCGTCATTTCCTTTTGCATATTCCGCTTATGTTGGGCATTCTCTTATGCAATTAGTTTGAAGGTGCGGTTTCATAGTTAAGTGATTTTCTGGGTAAGGCCTATTTCCTTTATTATTATTATTTTTTTTTTTTGGTTTTGGACTGCTGCTAATGACTTTCATTCTTCTCTTTAATGGATATGTAGAAGGTCAGTCTAGCTGTCTATTCGTATGGAAAGCCAAATCGGACTTCAGATGTGCTCACTTGGAGTTGGGAGGGTGGAAAAAAATATAGGAGATGATGAGAATATTTCGTTAGCTAATTGAAAACCGAGCTTGAAAACTTCGCAAATTAATTCGGAGGTAATTATTTCGTACCTTCCGATTGCCAAGGAGTTCAGTATCGGCGTAGATTTCGGGAGAGGAATGTAGGCGCTCAAAGTGAACTCTTCGGGCCTTTTAATTAAAATTATGTCATGCTCTTTGTGGGCTTAAAATGTTTTTTTTTTTAATTTAAATAAGTGATATTAAACACGTTTTGTACTTGTATTTGGAAAAATACAAAATTGTTACTGAGGTGTGCTATTACATATATAACACTTGGAGGTTTTAGGAAAAAGGTAAAAAGAACATGTCGGGGTAAAAAACAAACCTCCTAGTGGGGTCCTTTTCTTCAAGCAAAACTGTGTATGTACCTATGTCGCTCATGAATGCGAAAACAATTTCCTCAAATCAGCAAAAAGGACTATTCCCAACCATAGACTTACCCTGTAGTGGAACAGCCTCTTAAAGGTATAAATTAACTTAGGCTTTAAACCTATACCTTCCATTGCAAGCAATGTGCCAGCTCAAATTTTGTTTGACAAGTCATTTTCATTGCCTTCCCTTCTAAATTCTTCATTTTCTACTGATTTCTTCGCAAACATCCCTCTGCTCTTATTTTTTGAGCCAATCTCTTTGGAAAGGTGATTACTTGCAGGGGAAGATTTTTTTTTATTTTTTTATTTTCCTTTTTGTTCAGGCGGCTTACTTATGATGGTAACTGTAAGCTAAAGTCTAAATTGCCCATGCCCAAGCACACCATACACTTCACGGAACCTGACGATAATTCCATTGAAAACTGAAGTCTTCGTTTTTAGTTCTTTTGTGTTCTGTATACCAGTACCATACCCATACAGACAGAACACGTTTAAAAAAATGGGCGGAAAATGTAAAGAAGAACTTGCTCTCAACTCATGGTAAGTGGGGAAGAAAAATTACTCTGGAAAAAAGGCACATTTTTATACCATTAAATCCAGGATTAATTTTTTGTAATCCAATAAACCAGGTGGAAGGAAATACTAATCTTTTATCGCTACAGATGTTGGTTGTAAAATATGCTACGAAGAAGATGAGAGATGAGACGATTGACAAGAAGGAAGCCAAGACAAACAAAAAAAAAAAAAAGAAATAATAGGAATATAGGGAACAACTCGAGTTAAAGACTGATAGGTAGGTAATCCAACGATTAACTTAATAATACAACCAGTTTTTCTCAAAACGTAGGTACAGTTTAGACTTGGAAATTTCCGAGGTATCTTAAGTCGTTTGAGAGTTATGATTTTTGCAACACGAAAAACCATTACACGATGATATTATCTATTTTATCGATCTCAGAAAAAATTGGTAAATTGCTGTAATTAAGACATTTGTTATTATTAAAATGAATTTTTCGAACCTGTGGAACATATCCTGCATATTATGTTCTTTCATTATCCGCAGTGTTGCATAGTGGGAATTTGCTAAAAAAATTTGATGAATCCCTTCTAGCGCTTATCTTTGAAAGGCAACTGAAATACAATCTCTGTTTAAGATTTTCAACATCAAACATTTAATTAAGAATTAATAACAATTTGCAAAAAGAAAATTGTTTTATTGTTATTATTTATATTATTATTATTCTTTATTTATTTCAAAAAACTTGAAGCTGTACAGAAGATAAGTCAAAGTTCAACACAAAGCTTTTTTAAAAGAATACAGCTTTGAGCTTAAAAGTGAAATAGTTACATACATTCTGTTGTCAAAAATCTGACAGGAGGCGAATGTACGAATCATAGTTAACAAACAAGTATTAATTTATCGATGGGGATGCGTTAAAATGCAGAGAAAATTCAGTAACAAAAAGAGAAAAATTAAACCAAAGGAATCAGCAAGTCACCAATAAAATCATAGTTTAAGGAAAAAAGCCAATACTTAAAATTTTTAAGAAAAAAAGATTTAACTCGTTGGCATCTTGGATTACAAGGAATTTTGTTAAATAAACGGGCGCAGTAACAATATAAAAGCGAGAAAAATGCGATATTTTTATAGAGGGTACATTGACGAAATTTCTGGTGCTAATACGTAAGTTTTGATAATCGTACACCCTTGAGGAGTTATAGGCGGAATTTTCAAAAAAAATATTTTTAAAACCTTATAACAGTACAAATGTCTTAAAGGTAGAAAACTTTTAAATAGCTCAAAACTATGAGTTCGACGATTAACCCTACATAAGATTTTTTTTTTTTTTTTTTTTGTGTTGGGAATTCGCTGGAAGTAAAAAATCATCGAAAGACATTGCAGAGCTATACGCGAGGGATGCTTCTGCAATAGTGATGGACTTTAACTCATCTAAAAAAACTCCCGGGGACTGGCATAAGCCATCCCGAAAAAAGATTGCACCTAGTCGTACGACTAATCAGCAAATTATATTTTGAATAGTTTAATGAATTTAAAGAGATAAATCCGCCGTTTGTCGGATTTTTAAACTTGTTTTGTTTGAAATTAATACCTAATTTCTTAGCCCTAGCTAAATCTTACAGATCAAGAGGTTTAATCCGTCTCAGTCTCCTGATTACATTGTCATTATTTAAAAGTTCTGTTATTTCTGTGTTTACGTGGTTGAGAAGCCGATTTCTATGCCTCCGAGCAACCTTCTTAACCTCATCCTCAACCATTTCAACATTTAGATCCCTATGCAGATCGGCGTTGCGTATGTACCAAGGTGCATTAACTATGTTCCTTAGTACTTTATTTTGAAAAACCTGAATTTTTTGTAAGTTTGTTTGGCATGTACATGCCCACAATTGGAGCCCGTAGGTCCATACTGGTTTTAGAACTTGCTTGTATAGCAATAACTTATTGTAGTTGGACAGGGATGAGTATCTCCCAATAAGCCAATACATTTTACTGTATCGCATGTTCAACTCATCTTTTTTTTCTTAACGTGCGCTTTCCAACGCAGTTTAGCGTCTAGAGTCATGCCTAGATATTTAGCTGTGTTAGAAAATTCTACTACATTGTTGTTAATGTAGAGTGGAATGTGTGGTACGTTTTTATACGTAAAATTAATATGGACTGACTTAAGGTCATTTAATCTAATCTGCCATTTCTCAGTCCATTCTGAAATATTGTTTATTGCCGTCTGAAGCTTTTTTGTTGCTATTTCGACAGTTGCTCCCACAGCAAGGACGGCTGTGTCATCTGCAAAAGTAGCTATGGTGGTTTCTACACTTTCAGGCAAATCGCTAGTGAAGAGTAGGTATAAGACTGGACCTAGCACACTGCCTTGCGGTACATAAGATACGGACAGCATGTTTTTGTTTGATTGGCAGAAGCTCTATTTTATTGGAATGTGTACCACCCCAACAAGCTATACCATACTGGAGTTTAGATTTAAGTAGACTGCAATATAGACTAAGATGGTAGATATGCCTAACAGCACTGTTTAGATGTTGCTCTAATAGCATAGTATGTTCTCTCCAACTGAGCCTATAATCCAAAAAAATACCTTAGATTTCAAAGCGGTCAGCCAGCAGAGCAACGTGCATGGGAATCAAAAGTGGGTATATTGTTATCGTGTGTACAGGAATTAACTAATATAGGTATCTTCACAGATTTTACCCATTACGTTAAAAAGCATGAACTTTGTTTCATTGCTTTTGACCAGCTTGTGAAATTTGAACCATCTCCTCATTATTATCTAGGTCATAACTAACATAAAAAAAAAAATGTAAAAATAGCAATTACCGTGATAAGACAAGGCGGTGTCATCGGCAAAAGCTGTAAGTCTACCTTCGAAAGGTTGAATGAAAAGCGAATTTACAAAAATCATAAACATCAAAACACCTATGTTGATGAGAACTTTTTTACTCAAAACAATTTCGAATCCTAACTCTCTGACTTCTAAATAATTATTAAACCAGTCATGGATAAAACCTCTGAAACCTGCGTTATAAAGTTAACTAAGCAATTTCTTATGATCAACCATATCAAAAGCTTTGGTGATGTCAATGAACAGGGAAGCAGGGATATCAGATTCATTTAGACTATTGTATATTTCACCGCACAGCTTTAATAAGGCATCTTCAGTGGATTTGCCACTACGAATGCCAAACTGCGAATCACTGAAGAAACTTGTTTTATTTAGTATAATCAGCGACAGTAGATATAATTTCGTATGTGTGACAAAACGTCGTTCGGCTTCTGTGCCTTTTATTTTATACCTGGTTAATTTTAGTTTTACTTAGTCGTCCTAAGTTTATGTTCAATAAATTTATGTTTGCACTACTAGTAGGAGAGTTCATAATTTTTTAACTAAATGCTTAAGCCCTAACAAGTTGCAGATAATAATCCATTATTTACGGAACCAGAACAACTTAAAGTTTTGGGTGCGACGAAAAGTGGGTGGATGAAATCATGTGAAACTGTTTTTACCAATCCAAAAACTTAAAGTGGTCTAAGAAAGTTTTTCCTTTTAACGAAAAGGGTAAACCATTCAAAAAAAAAAAAATGCTCGCAGTTCGCTGTTACTTCTGCAATTAAATTGCTTTAGTTTTGTTGGTGAAACAAAAACATATAGCTCATTAGGTAGTTATGTTACATCGGAACCTGTGGTCGACAGTTTGTAAAAAGTTCTTTTCGCAGAAGTTTGAAAAACAAATCCAATATTTTTTTTTCACTCACAAAAAACATGGTGGACATTTTCTTTTCCCTACTCTATACCATCCTGTCATATGCACCCGACTTCTTGCTTTATTTTAATCCAATCTAATGCTCTACAAAAAACCTTTGTTTGTATCCGAAAAGATGGAAAAATGCTGAACCTTTTGTTGTCCCTGTACCCATTGTTACTTGTAATGTTAAAATTGAGGTGAAATGTTATTCAGGTTAACAATATCAGTTTTTGTTTGTCTCCCCCTTGTTGTCTTTGCTGCACTGTTTATTTTTCTCCCTCTTTTACCGCACCACATATATATCATACCTTGAGGACTCTTTTATCACTATATTGTGTTTTCTGCGAGCTTACTATGGCTTCATATCCTCTGAGCGATCGCATGAAAATAATAATATTTTCTTATCTCTGTAGACAAATCGGTTTTCTCTGGGGGGAGATTCACTAGAAAGTGTCAGCCCTTAATGGAAATTTTAATTCTAGGTCCTCTCTTTAGATTTGAATTTGAATCGAGAAACTATTTGCAATTAATACCTACTACTGGCATTGTTGTGTGTATTTTGAATAGGTCCTGCGGGTGTTAGCCCATAATCATATTTGCCGCTTTTAAACACAATTTTCTATTAACTTGAATTGATGGCGTACATTGAGCTTGGTCTAAAATGGCATATACAGATAATGACGGCCGAATGGAAAGGTGCGATAGTTGTTAACGTCTTTTTTAATGACGGTAATTTGAGTCCGGTTAACTATCCGCTATCAGGTAGTATTATTCATATATATTTTTTTTTGGCGTCTTGAGAAATACGCTTATTTCAGTATTGCCTTAGACATATCTTTTGAAGCCATTTGTTAGCTTGGTTTACAGCAGAAAATATAGAATGAGACTGCAAGAAACTTAAAAAAAATGATTTCCCTTTCATGTGTTACTCTTGTCAACATTCTTAAGTTAAGAACAAAGCTATACGTAAGCTTTAAAATGTTCTGCTTATAGATCAACCAACTTTACAAAATCATCCATCAGCCACGTTCTCAATAATCTGGAATGCTTAGGTACCTACACCAATTTCCTTTGTTCTTCTGGTATCTCAGTTCCTATTTTTATCAACATGAAACTCTCATATGGTTTTTTTTTTAATGAGACGTTTAAATAATAATGAGTGCTGTTTTTTTTATTACCTACGCTTTATTAAAGTTTTTATTGCTTTCTTTCTTGTTGTAGTTTAAGATATAGAAAAAGTCAAGTACTTTTGTCAAAAAGCTAACTAAAAGTTCACATTATCATTTATTACTAGCTGTGCCCGCAGCTTCGTACGCGGCGTGCAAAAGCCTTAACGGAAATTTGTATCTACACCAACAATAAATCAAACAATATAATTCACCTATTATCGTCTTTCCATCTTGTAGGTATCACCGTAGGTACTATAAAAACCATTAAAACAAAAACCTTTACCTCTATTTCTGTATATACACCACCATACGTTTATCAGCGCACGTCATCAGCCACCTGCGCATTTCTTCAAAAACACAATGTCGCTGTTGATTACATACACATTCACGTCGCATACTTCTCTTTCGTTTCACTTAATTTGGAGAAACGTTCATGTGCGATGTGCGCCACCCAACCACCCTAAAGCAGAACAACGATCAAGAACCACGGCTGCTGATAATGTTCGATTTGAGAAAATAAATTTATTTTTTTCATGTTAGATTTTAGGTTGTAGCTCAGTTTCAAGAGGACATAGAAAGCTGATTGATGGCTTGTATTAACTATGAAAGTTTTGGCTCTCTTAAATATTATATTTTGTTTGCATTGATTAAGAATTATTTGAGTAATGTCGAGTAAAAGGCAGTAAAGTCAGAAACGAACACATTTTGGTCAAAAACGCTCCCAAAAATAGGCATGGCAATGAAAGGAATAGCCTATGTCCTTCTCAGAATCTATAGGAACATTTCAAAAAAAGTTTCATCGAAATCTGTGCAGTGGTTTTCACGCCATTATGTAACAAAGAAAATGCCTACAGTTTTATTATATGTATATAGATATAGAAGATGTATAGATGTATAGATTAATGAGCTACACCTTTGTTTGTCGTTCCGATTGCAAACGTAGCCCACCCGAAGAACTTTGTTTAGCCGCCTGCAGAAATATTGATTTTGCCATTTGCTAAACTAATTGAACGTTACCACATTTTTATGTTTTAGGAAGACATCCGAGCATTGTTTCTTAAGTATCTAGCTCTGTCACTATTTCCATAATTGCGCCATATAGTTGGTTTTGGTTTTTCTTGTTCCTCTGGAGAAGCTAATGTGACTTCCTCATTTATACCAAGAACTTATGATCTGCCCTTGTTCAGCGGCACATTTCTTGGATAGGTGTTTTGCTGTATACGGCAACAGCCTTCATCTTCCGTATAGTTTTATATGCCGGCCAGCGGATACTGACAACATCTGAGACCTGATGCAGCTTTTTGTGCCATAAATTTGTGCTACAAACGATCTTTCACAAAGACAAAACCAGAATAGAGAGAGAAATCATAAGAAGAAGAAATACATAATTATCTAGACATTAACTCATGGAATTTTTGCTGTGACACTTTTACACAGCACTTCTGCAGTTCAGTGCTTTTAATTGAGTATAAGCAAATATGTATGAAGATGAGGCCAGAACAGTTATAATACAAATGCAAAGATTGACAGAGTTTTTCTTATTTCGGATAGGACAACCATTATCAGTTCATCGTTTACGTTACACGCTTCAAACTGAAGATTATTCCCCTTCATAGCAAGTATCATACAAAAGAATGAAGATAATTTTATGCGCGACTGATTTTAAACAAAAACCTCCACGCGTTAGGGGAGATTGGGCGGTGAACTAAACTGGAAAACTTTAGGTATTTTGTTTTTATATATATAAGTCCAGAATTTACTTTTAAAAGTTGATAAAAAATATCAAATCCGTACATTTGTTTGAGTAAAGCATGCAGTTTTTTTTTTGAAATCTAAGTAACTGTGCGCTTGGCCCCCATTTGGTGTATAGATTTTGATGCATTCGATAGTGGTTACGATTTTAGCCAAAAATTCTTTCGAACAAATTGCAAAAGTGAATGTCGAATGACCAAGAAAAAGCGAAACTTGTGCCATTATCTCAATATCAATTTTCAACAATATTAATTCAAATAATGGTGTGCAAGCGCTTTAAAATAAACATGTGATTCCTTCAACTTGCGAAATGCGTTTTATTGGACTTGGCTTGCATCGATCCAAACTATTATCATTGTAATCGGGACGGGACAACCCTTGTACATACCAGAAATAGGTTTTTATGTTGTTTTGCATTTTTAGTCCACAAACGCGGCCAAATTACTCTCTAAAGCGATTTAAAAAGCGCGTCAAAAAATGAGTAAAAAAACGCAGAAAACCGGAAAAAGCGTTTACCAAAACTTAAAAAATCACATTGAAAAGAAAGAGTAAAAATCTCATCGAAAAACACATCAAAAAGTCGTCAAAAGCATGTACCGAAATTTATCGAAAATAGTGCAAAAAAATGATTTGGAAAACGCATCAAAAATGACTTCAAAAGTCTGAAATAAATTCGGCTCTAAATATAAATGCAAAATATAAGAGCCATTTTCTAATTAGTGAAGCAAATAGCAAATCAAGAGTGTTCGGGTAGATGGCCATCTGGCTGTTCTAAATCCGTTTGTCAAACGAGTGTTAAACCCAAGTTTGGGGGACAAAGAGACAGGTGCAAATTAGTATGGATCAGAATAGCACAATGTTAAGGCTACTCATTTTTATAATAACAAAATTAAAAAAATTATACAGAGAAGCATTGAAATGGGTCCGGGTGCCCCCTGTCTCCCCTACAAATTTAACTAGAAGTAGAATCTCAATCTACCCATCTATCAGCGGCCGGCGCCGGTCTCACAACAATTACATCACAACTCACAACAAGTTGCTTGCTCTACTCAATAATCAGTTTCATTCTCACAGCCATGGAAGTCGGTTGGTTAACGTTGTGCGCTGTTATCGCAATTATTTCGCTGCTATACTATATAAGCAACAACAATCGATATTACTGGCGGAAGCGAGGCATACCGTACGAGGAGCCACACTTCATACTGGGAAACGTGAAGGGCCTCCGAAAGACTGTGGGTCTCTTCGAAGTGTTCACCCGATTCTATACAAAGTATCGTGGAACTGGTCCATTTGCCGGATTCTGGATGTTCACTACACCATCGGTAGTGCTGCTCGATCTGGACTTGATTAAAAACGTTCTCATTAAAGACTTTAACCTCTTTGATGATCGTGGATTATATTATAACGAACGTGACGATCCACTAACAGCACACTTGTTCGCCTTGGATGGAGCGGAATGGAGAGCACTGAGAGGAAAGTTGACGCCGACATTTACGTCTGGCAAGATGAAGTTCATGTTTCCGACGATGGTCAGTTTGGGTGAGGCATTTGTGAAAGTGCTGCAAGAGGAGACCACCATCGATCCAGACATTGAAATGAGGGAAATACTCGCCAGATTTACGACAGACGTCATCGGGACGTGCGCCTTTGGTATAGAATGTAACAGTTTGAAGGATCCAAATACAGAGTTTAGAATCATGGGAAAGAAGGCGTTTAGCGGCGATAATAGTTCGTTTCGTATGCTCTTCACTGAAGCTTTTCAAAGTTTATCAAGATTTTTACGCTTGCGACGCATTCCAAGCGATATGAAGAACTTTTACACGCGAATTGTCCGGGAAACTGTCGAGTACCGTGAAGCGAATAACATCAGGCGAAACGATTTCATGGACATATTGATTGACTTGAAAAATAAAAAACCGATTCAACTAGAGAATGGCGAGATTGAAAAGCCTCTGACTATGAACGAGATCATCGCCCAGTCGTTCGTGTTCTTTCTAGCTGGCTTCGAGACTTCGTCTACAGCAATGGGCTTTGCCCTTTACGAGTTGGCTCTGAATCAGGAAATTCAGGACAAATTGCGAACGGAAATCAATGAAACCATCGCCAAGCACAAGGGGAATCTAACCTATGAAGGAGTCAAGGAGATGGTGTATTTGGATCGAGTGATCAACGGTAGGTTCCAAATTAGTGCTTGTTAGATGTCATGCTAAGCCTTCTATTTCAGAGACTCTGCGGAAGTATTCGCCAGCGTCTAATGTGAGGAGGAAGGCTAAGGCTGAGTACCCAACAAGTGATCCCAAGTATGTTATCCCCAAGGGTGCATATGTGATAGTTCCCATTTTTGGCATCCACCAAGATCCGGAAATATACCCCGATCCCGATGTGTTCGATCCGGATCGCTTTACACCCGACGAAGTTAAGAAGCGCCACCCAATGGCTTGGCTCCCATTTGGTGATGGACCCAGGAATTGTATTGGACTGCGGTTTGGCAAGATGCAAGCGCAAGTCGGGCTGGCGATGCTGATTAGGAATTTCAAATTCTCAGTGACGGCAAACACTCCGATACCAATGACGTTCAGCAAAAAGGCGATTGTATTATCATCAGAAAAGGGAATTGTACTAAAAGTCGAAAAGATCTAACTACATGTGATTGTAGATATTAGAAAAGATAGTTAATTGTGATGCGGTTCAAGTATTTACTGTTTATCGACTTTAGCCTTATCAAGCAACGAGATGATAATAATAGTGATAATTACTCAAACTCAAACTGATAATCTCGACTTTAAATTTACGGAAGCTCACAACTGCCTCTGTGAACTACTAAAACTTTGAGTCGAAAATAAAAATGTTTATTGGCAATTCCCATAAACAAAAGAGGCATTTGTTGCCTTTGTAAGTTAACTTATATAAAAATGGTTACGAAATAAAGTAATTATTTAAATAGCCACCAAAACAGACTTTACCCAACTGTAAGAACAGTTTGCATGGTTCAGGTCAAGTCAAACACGTTTCACTTTTTCAGATCTATACAGACCTAGCTGAAATTTCACTGAACCAGAAACTGACTGACTGACTTTTCTAGACTGAAGCTTGTTCGCTCGAGAAGAAGACAGCAAAGTGGAGGTAATTAACAAAATCTGTTGGACTGCGTGTGTCGCGGTATGTTATGATGCGGCACTGCGATGACCCGAACGGCATTGTACCAGCGATTCTCTTTTTACGCGTACCTATCTTGTTTTTATGTTTTTGTTGTTAAAGTTTGTATACCGAGCAACATTTTGGGCAAAACTTTTGCTGTTTCTCACACGAACTGGTATTTTAAATCTGATAAGTGAAGCATTGTTCGACCAAGTAGGGTCCTCAATGAATGGAAAGTTTCAGGTATTTCTTTGGCATAACTTTGCGTATTGGCAAAATCAAGTAGTATCTCTTCTCTGTCCGTTTCCGTAAAGTTCCGACAGATACATATATGTGGATACATATTCCCGATTTGAATAGATGAATATATTAGCGAAGCGAAACTTTTGAGCTGCCAGAAAATAGCTATCAACGTTTTGTTCAGGTGGCCTTAACCGGGCCAAGGTAGGTTTGAAGTAGGAAGTATAGGTACTGTTGTAAAACTTGTTTCTGCTGTTCAGAGACTGCGATCAATATTTACTTTAAAAGGAGGATGCTAACGTAGATGAAAAGGGAGTGAAATTGTGTGTGTTATTTGTTAGGAACCTTTTTTCAGTGGTTGATTTTGCACATGGATTGAAGTAAAAAAAAATAAATAAAATGTCCGTAAGGATCCTAGACCTAGCTTCTCACAATTAGAGATATTAATTTGGGGGACGAAGGGATCTACAATTTTAGTCCAGACGTCAAATTCGAGAAGCTCTTGACAGTTATACTCTTGGATGTTTACGAAACGTTAGCCAGATGTTGCGCTTTGCGCAATGGAAAAAATACTCAAGTTGAAATTGTTGTTTTTCCGTGAATCGAACCTGCCCATAGTTTAGTAGTCCAATACACTAACCACTAAGCTACTGCTCCTACTGCGGTATTGTGATTTTTAAAAATATATCGCGTATTGGCACAGATCGATATGTGCATCATTTTGAAAAATGTAGTCACTAGTCGTTCGAGTAATGTTTATAAAACATTTTTATTTGGCGTTATCTGAGAAAAATTATGTACAGGATCTTATTTAGAATTTTTTTTTATCCCAAATACGTATTTTGGTGAAAATCTTGGAGCAGGTTTTGAAAAATCATTCTAATAAGATTGTAAAAAATAGGTTTGGTTACAATAGTACTGCTCTTCAACTGTTCACCTGACAACAGATACAGAATACAAGTTGCTGTTCAGTAGAAAATATTAGCTGGTTTAGAAGTCAACTTAAAATAAAACATGTTGTTTTCGGAATATGAACATTTTTCCTAAGAAGCGTTTTCGGCGATTCGAATAAATAATGGGCAGTGAGTTTGAAAATATCAGTTTTACTTCAAGTACTCATTTTGGTCAAAATCGGTGTACCGGTTTTTGGTGTAAACTACAGAAAACCAATTTAAAAAAAGCTCCTATTCTTAAATTTATTGTGCGATAAATTGAGCTGAGCTTGCTATCAAATTAGGAATTAACACAACACCTTAAAAAAAAATTTTTTTT
Source organism: Cheilosia vernalis (assembly GCA_949126925.1). Classification (NCBI taxonomy): domain Eukaryota; kingdom Metazoa; phylum Arthropoda; class Insecta; order Diptera; family Syrphidae; genus Cheilosia; species Cheilosia vernalis. Next base: position 16,658,686 of record OX421362.1, read on the forward strand.
GCAATCGTAGGTAGGTACCTACTACTTCCGGGAAATTATAAATTTCAAAAGTAGTCGTTATTCACATTTTTATACTAACCATGACGACAGCAGCCACAAGATGGTCACAGCCAGAGGGGCACAGGGTCTCAAAGGCACTGTGGACCATTTTAAACCGGAAAAAGTCTGAAGAGTTAATCAGTCTCAGTAGAACAAAGTTAAGATTAGGTAACGGTAGGAATACTCTCTGGACATTGCCTCCAAAGGAAGCATGCCATGGGACTGTGAGGACCTACAAGCAGACCCCCCAAATTATGCCGCCCCTAGTAGGTTTTCCACAAACTAAAAAAAAAATCTTTCTCTACGGTTTCAACCAGTTTAACCTACACATAGCTTTGTATAATTTCTACATTTTACAAAGTTTCTAAAAAAATTTCTTTATGCACTCCTATGCCTTTTTAAATAACAGGAAGGGCCCAGGAGAAAACGTAATATTTGTTTCTTGTTTAGAAGATGCTTCGGGTAATTTTTGGTAATTTATGCCTACACGTGGCATTCGCACAACACGAGATAACTGCTTATTTTCTATTTTTATAAGGACGTTTATAAGCACACTTAAAACTTATATTTTTGTGCACTTTGTATTCCACACAAATCAAAAAATAACACGAACCTAATCGGAAAGAGTGTAGGTACCCACAAAAAAAAAAAATAAAATACAAAAACAATATTATTTCGTAACTAAGAAAAGGCCCTATAATTTTTTCAACTACATAGATAGATAGGTACTCGTGAACGTTACAAAAGCAACGAAAAACTCAAGAGCATGGGAAAAGACAAGTAGTGCACTGTTCAAATTAAAAACAATCGAAAATGGAATATGGAAATTGAAAATTGAAAATGGGTATGATGGGTAATATCTTTCTCTCTTGACGGCCATCTCTTTTACAGTTGAGTACAAATTCGTAAGAATTAGTAAAAATTCGTAAGACTTACTTCAAAGTAAAGGAACAGACCTCTTACATATGTGAGAAAATGCTGAAGATTTTTTTCTTCTTAGGTAGGTACCGGGGTAATTAATTTTCAATAATAACAAGACAAGACTGCAACTTTTATTGTCAACTAATGTTAACAATGTAGTAAGGAATAGCGTTCATTAGATTTTGTTGTTAAGCAACACAAGGAATGTTACTGTGAAGCAGTGTTAATGGTGTTAAGCCTATAAATAAATTCGTTGAACAGGAATAAGAATCCTTTTAGAGATTTTATATATTTAAAAATTGTACAATTTCCCCCCCCCCCCCCCCTAGCAAAGCACCGCCTGGGGCCTGTGCCCCCCTTGAACATCCCCCCCCCCTCCCACGCTTCGCCAGTGCCTACAAGTCACGGAAAACATATCCCACCTTTTATGTGAGTGTCAAGCAAGAGCAACTGCTCGGAGTATAAGAAAGCACCTTGGCAGGCATACTTCTTTAATAACTACTTAGGAGGCTGGTTCCTCAAACAATATTGAGACCATAATCAGTCTCGTTAGTTCCCTTGATATACCTACCAACAAACCAGGCATTACCAAAGCTTTGACTTCTCTACACGAAGACTACCTACCTGATAGTGGGAATACATCTGAGAAATCGTCGACATCTTTTTAAGATATTGACGTCGTAGACAATGCCGTGAGAGATTGCCAGCTATCTACCACAAACAACGTGAGAAATGAAACTTCAATCACCTTTCTAGGGAAGTAGCTCCAAGCAAATGGATAGGTAGATTTTGTGACCTCTCAGAAGAACTCAAAATAAAATACTGCGCTTTATATATTGCTCTGTAGGAATTTCAAATCTCGGAACTGATTCGTCATGCACAATCACAATCACAATGCATTTGTTTTTCACATTTATTATCACTTTACTATGTCTCGCTGCGATATAAATGTCAATATAAATGCAGTAGCACCAGACCTAATGTCGTGCTGCCACAGACTTGCATGCATACGATGTAGTTAATATTTTTCGTTGTACACGACTTAATGATTCATGACCTAGCTAACCCAACTTAATTGCTGCAGGTTCATGTTTTCCTCTCTAAGGTAGGTCAAATTCAACCGAGAAATAATTCTCTATATACTTGAGCCGTTGTGGTGTCGTCGGAAGTTTTATTTTTTATATTATATCTCCGGTAAAATCGGTATAGCTAATAAAGATTATTGATGTGCGCAGTTTTAACCCGACTGGGCACAGGGAGGGTTATTGATTTCTTTCTTTATTCACCGAGTTACCCAATTCTTCTTTCTTGTGCTACTTGAATAATATCCAAATTTAAGGTACCTACAGTTTTTTTCGGTGGAATAAAGTAGAAGTATAGACTTCAGCTGGACACTTCGAGTTTCCACCTTCAACTAGGTTACAATCCTGGACTGCGGCTTTGAAGACCTAAACAATAAATTGAACCATTAAACATATTTTGGCTCGACTTTGAATATTTGTGGATCAAAATAGCTATTATTTCGACATAATTTCTGAAAATGTGGGCTTCCGTAAATTTAAAGTCGAGATTAAAACTGAAGTTTGTTGAACAAAGTCCATCTCGTTTTAATAAAGAAAATAAACAGGCAGCGCCATAGGTACGAAACGACTTTATCGAATACCTCAATCATTTTGTGGGCAAACAGTATGTAACCGAACCGAGCATTCCCAACAGTCTCCAAGCCTATTTCTGCTCTGCATCAGTCCCATCATCCTTCATGCAGGATAGTCTGAAAGCAAGCAAATTGGATAATTACCTCCCTGTCAGTAATCGCTACTTGAGCGCTTTAACTGATAGAACATAACAATAATTGGGTTGATTGGATTGGTCACACATCAGGCCTCCATTATAACTGAAGGGAAGTACCTATACGCGTATATATCCAACTCAAATTAGAATGTAAAGTGCAACCTCCCCTCTCCCCCTCTCGACTGTAGTTTCACAATAAGCTTACAACTCTGATCAATGTACCTACGTTTTGACTTGGCCAAGACAACCCAACTAATCCACCCTAACATTAAGGGTCGTAGTTAAATCCGATTCCTGCCACTTTCTTGTCATCAGCCTATTATGGGGACAGTTGTGATTGTAAGAATTAATATTTAATTTGTGGAAAGCTATACTAAAGTGGATACGGTAACAAATAGATTGGATGGCAAGAGGCACTTTTGTTAAGTCAGTATTTTTGGGTACCTTCCCATTTTTATACACATCCATCCGTACACAACAATCAAATATATTTTGTACCACAAATCAAGTAACTTTGATCCTAGCTGCATGGATGCAAGTACCAGAACATTATCTACACCCTTCATAAGTTAAAGTTAATTTGAAACGGTCCATCGCAAAGTCTCTCAACAACATCACAACAAACTTCTGTTTTGAACTTCAACTGTCACATTCTTTAAAAATATGCTCGACAAGAACAATATTTAAAGCTGTATGGCTACCCAAATGATTACGCCTACAGACACAAAATGCTGTCCAACAAAATTGAAAACTGACACACAAGAACACCATGGTGTACTTCTACGGATACGAAATAATTTTCACAGCATTTCCTGGTACCTATATTATGTAGTTTTACTCCATTTATCCTTCCGGGTTCGGATGAGGAGGCCGTGACGAGAATATGATTTTTTTATTCGAATGCTTGCCAGGAAAATGAGCTACACAAACAAGGAAAATAATGTAAAATAAAAAGTACAAATTACTGCATTATAAAAAGGAAAATTCAATTACGTGGGAATCCTTCTGTTTTAATTGCGTGAAATGCATACTCAAAAGCCTGCATTTTACTGAATTTGGGTGTTGAGCTTGATGTGATGAAATACGGCAACAGATAATCCTTTCTGATTTCCATTGTGCACATTTTTTTGGTTTATCCTTTTTAGCTTTGAGCTTTTCTGTATGCACTCAGAATGATGATTTAATTATTCCGCCTACTGAGTGCTTCAAATCAGTTCGATTGCAAGGGGAGTTTTATATTGCGTGGAAGAGTTTTCCCCGTGATTTCTCAAGTGCTCTTTTTATGAGTAGCTAGCCGTATTTTTTCACTACACGGAAAACAGCATTTTTCACACCAAAATTAATTTTACGGCGTTTTGTATTTAAAGACGAAATTGGTTATTTATAATATTTATATCTGCGTGCAGTATTTCAAGGATGCAACGAGTATATCAACGAATTAGGTGTTCGGCGGTAGCTATGAAGAATATTTTACTATTACACAAACGCTGTCCCCGTCAAATAGGTAAACGTAACGAACAAGTACTGATCACCATTGATGGTCTTTTGGCATAAATTTTAGAAGCGCCAGGTACCTGTTGAAGATATCAAGCCTTTAGGTCATAAACTTTTCGCGAAATGTCTCACACGATAGGGAGAGGAAACCATAGGTTGGCAAAAGAGATCTTCTGCCAAAATAAATAGTTATAAAAATAAATTAAGGCGAAAAATCGAAAAATCATTCGGCTTACATGTTTAGGATAATGGTAAAATGTAATAGCGCACTGCTTGTTGCGAAATATCTGATTGAATTCGACTAAGTAGCTATCATGAAACAACGTATCAGTCGATAAAAAAAAAGTTTGTGCAACAGGTCCGTAGGGACCTTAGGCCTACCTTCTCACAATCTTCCGGCTGTGTGACAAATGGAAGGGATCTACAGTTTTATGCCAAGCCCCAACGGCTAATTGAGATGCTATTTAATGACAGATGTACTCTTGGATGTTTGTCAGACATTCGTGGCAAAGTGACATAGTGGAAAGAAACCTTAAGATGGAATTAAATTTTTTTTTTTCGGGAATCGAACCTGGAGTGCTACTATGGACTGTGGAGTCTCCAACTAGCCGAACTGCTAAACTCTGCAAATGCTTTGAAATAAGTTGAGTGAATATTTCAGGACTCAGTCTCACATATGTATGTGAAAAATATTCGAGCCCCATTGTTTAATAGAGAAGGAAAGGTTATTTTTAAAACACTTTTCATGAAATCCGTTTCTTCGTGAAATTTGTGGTCTCCACTTGCAATCTGTCATTTCATGAAAAATTTCATGTAAAGGAAATTGCACGTGGAGACACCGTGTAAGGGTTTTTGAATAACGTTAACACATGTGGGGTTCCTGAGCACTCCAGTTCTTTGGGCTGTAAATACCAGCAACTTATAATACAATCTTGTAAAATTCATTTATTTTATTTTAAAATAATGAATTTAAATTACCAAAAAAAAAAAAAAATACATTTCATTCACACCCTTAGAAATTAAAAAAAAAAAATATACACATGTTATTAAGTGGTGTGGCCATTATGGTGTTTCACAAAATTCAAGATTCCAAATTTTTTCTTGTTTCTGAAGGTTGGTTTTGTAAGTCTTACCCGCATATTTTGATTCCTTTTTTTTTCTAAAGTAACTCCCAAGTGATGCCCTCCTTCTGATTTTTTTTTCATTATATTCGCAGACACTGGCCATGATTTCATCGTCTTCTTGAGAATCCTCTTCTACTTTATCTAACCAGGCTTCATATCTATCTATGTCAAGATCCTCACCGGCGCTAACGTCCAAAAGAAGTTGCCTTATCTCGTCCTCATCGTAAATAACTCTATTTCGAGACATATTGTGCGAATAATGTCCTACGTTTGCAATTCTGTAATTGTTAAACATTTTGTAATGTAATTCTGAAATGATTCATTAGCTTACCTTGGTAGAGTTCCAAAAATTTTAAAAATTAACTCACTTGTATTTTAAAAATAAAATACACTAACACCGCACCCACACCCCAGTAACCACGATATCTATATCTTCAGTCCGGATAGAGAAAATGCACTAAAAAATCGTTCAGGTATAAATAACTTCGTGCAAAAATCTCTGTTACTTGTTACAGCTAAATGTAAATGACCCACCCTGTAGACTTAGAACCAACTCCCATTTCAAATTGAATATTATTTATCAGCAATGGACATGGTCAATGGTTTGGTCACGTTTTGGGAATATGTAATTTGCACTTCTTCCCTACCACCATGTTCAGAGCAAAATTAAATTACTAGTGACAATTCGATTGTCATTACCAAAACTATCTATAGTCAAGATTGCTTAAATACATCACTGTCCGAAGACATTACTTTTCTAAGTAACAAAAACAAACCAAGGGCTGGAAAATATTTTCATAGACCAGAGACCTAGGTATATTATGTGGAGTAGTAGGTATGAACAAAATATTCCGATCGAATTCTGTCAATTCACCACACAATGAATGTACCGCACATGTCATTCAATTTACGAGTGTGTTTGTTTTGTGGAAGCGATTGCTTGAATTAATGAGGTCATCTGACACAGCTGGTGCAGGCCCAGGCGCAATATAAGATATAAGAGCTACGCAATAAGCACATAATATATTAGATCGGATAAAGGAAAATAATAAATGGTCTTCGATTTTTCCAAGGCATTTTGCGAATAGCTTCCCAGCGGCGTAAGGACAAATCCATTCATAATAGAATTAGGCTTTGTCTTAAATTTATCTGCAGCTATCATGTGGAAGTGATGGAGGGAAGACTTGGGCACAATCGTGGAAACGAAAAGCTATCCAATAATTTAAACAAATTGTTATGCTTTTCTGAAATATAGCAAAAGAGCGAGAAGTCAAATTGTTGGTTTTCGTTCTAGAGAAGACAAGATGTTTTGTTCAATTACCATTTAGGTACCGAAAAATGCATAAATAAATAATAATAGTTGGCGCAACAGGTCTGCAGGGACCCAGGGCCAGCTTCTCGCAACCATTCGTTTTGTGTGAGTTTTTAATTTTTGGAACGAATGGAAGGGATCTACAATTTTATGCCGGTTCCAAACGGGCCGATTGAGAAGCTCTTTCATGAAAGTTATACTCTCGGATGTTTGTCAGACGTTCGCGAGAGGTGGCGCAGTGAAAAAATCCCTGAGTTGGAAATTGGGTTTTTGCGGGATTCGAACCTGGATCCCTCGCTTAGTAGTCCAACACACTAACCTCTAAGCCACTGCGACCACAAAATGCATAAATAGATCAACAAAAAAATGGAACTTGTTTTAATTCGGATATTTGTTGTATTATCTGCATCTGCAAAGTGATTAACTTAAGCTAGGTCTATGGCAATCGTTGACACGCTTATTGGTGCGCCTCTAAGGTGCAGAGGAGTATAATTCGATGTAGATATATGTACTGATGAGGTGATACGAAAGGTTGCGGTTAGATGCCTTGGAAAGGTAGTGTAACCTTTTTCGGCTATTCCTATTGGGGATTAGGAGAAGCAACACTCGTGATAACATACCCATAATATCTCATTGAAAAAAATTGGACCTGTGATATGAGCAAAAGAGACCCTATGACCTCTGTGGGAATGCGTCTATTTCAGTTTCGATTCCCATAGTTTGGGTGAACTGAAAATAAATCAGCATTACCTACTGTGAGTGTTGATGGTGAGTGGAGGTGAGAAGATAAGTTAACTACCACGTAAACAAAATTGCGGAGCTCTCCAATTTCACCGATATTTTTGAACTATGAATATCAGTATAGAAACCAACTGACTGGCTTAGTCTAGTGTGCTTTATATGAAATCACTCTACGGTTGATTTGTTGGGCCAAATACCAGCAAAATTTTCAAAGAAGCCACCTATCGCTTAATTGTGTGCTTTGATGTTTTTTGTAGGAATAATAAATTGCCTTGATCTTCCGTTAAGAGTTTTTTTTACGGAATTTTCAATTTAACTCTGAATCAAGTAACGTGCGACCCAGCACAGCATATTTTTTTCAGTGAGTCTAGTTCAGCAAAGCCTACTTAAAGCCCAATCTACGGTAATTTAGTATTCAACACTAATGTGCGATAAATAAATTTGTAGGAGGTCTATTACATTCAATCAAATAGGCACGATCCCGCTTAATCGTATAGTCGAATCTAAGTTTTGTAAAATCAGCTGATCCAAATTAAATTTCTGCACCTAGTAAATAAACATCACTCTCCTGCCTTCGAAGTCTCAGGACTCGAGTAAATCTCAGTCAGACGCAGGATGAAATTTAAGTTGTTCGCAGACATATCAGCAAACAACTTTTCCTCTACAACTATACCCGACAATTAAAAAGTAGAAGAGGAACTTTCACCATATAGTATACTGCGAACTGGAAAACGTGTCATGGTGGCATCCTTCAACTACATAGCGCTATAAACTTTCCTTTAATAATTTACGCGTGCTGTCATCATAACAGATGCATCCGTATATCAACATAATGAGAATGTGACTCTAGAAGCTCCAAGTTAAATGAATTGAGACATTTTAATCACCTTATTCAACAATGTAACATTTCAGTAGAAAAAAAAACGGAAATCTGCCAAACGAAGTTATGCCAGACATGTGGAAAGTGGAAACGGTGGAAACGTTAGCACTTTGCAAATGTGAGCAAGAAAACAAACGAGGATCCGTTTTAAAGCGCCAGAAGGACCTGATTGGATAGCAATGTGGAAAAGCGAAGTAACGCAAAGTTTTTGCTAAACGATTTAATGTGAACTGCAAACAAAAACATCCAAAGAAAGGAAAGAAAACGAATGAAACTGAAACGAAGTAAGTAAAACGAATTTAGCCTGTTTTCGTGCAAATTCTTGCCACCGAGGGGCAATAGTTAAATTCATGTTTATTTATTGCCGAGTGTGAGAATGAAAATTCTGCCGAATGTGAATATGTGGGTATAGAAACCACAAAAAAAAAATCGTTATTCCGTACGGAGCTGTGGAGCTCATATTTGGGTTGGACTAGGGTTAATGTGAAAATATAGCTCCACCACTTTCGCACAACAGGATTTTTTATTTCTTTTCAATTACGTGTGTGGCCCCATTAAAGTGTAGGTACTCCCATTTGCTTTCATGTTTTTTCCCTGTGGTATTCTCATGTTATTCCTCAGCAGTGGAATATGATTGCTCATATGCTGTAAGATGGCACATCACTCCATTTCATTCTGTGCTCAAAAGTGCTGTACGTCCGGAGGGTTGAGCGCAAAGTGCTGGGATAATGTTAGACTTTTACTTCTTAATACCTACTCTTTGTGGCTCCAAAACATTGGGTGGATTTTATTATATTATACAGCACTATGCCGACATACACAGACACACATCAGTTTCGATATGTTTTTTTTTTTTGGATTTCTGCTGTGCACATCTTGTTTTGCTTTTGCACTGGGTCATTGATTTCAATGATAATAAATAAGAAACCAGTAAGCGATGGGTGGATGGTGGAACAGTGAGGTTTCGTTACCCTTTCCATTATATAGGTATACGAACACAAATAATATGTTTACTTGTACAGTTGGTATGTATATATACATATTTGATCATGTTAAAATTTAATCTTGCGCTTTGGGTGGACTTGTACGTTTACGAAGCAGTGGTTCTTTGAGATTATGTGGCTGTCGTCTATTCTGTGGAATATTCACTTCAGCATCAGCGCTTCAACCGTTTGCGGTGGGCTGTCCTGAAAAACTAGCTTGGTTAGGACATTTTTCGATTAATTCGAAAATGACCACACAAAAACCTATAAACACTTTAAATGTTAAATGCTGAGGTGCTCATGCTCACTGTTTACTCCACCACTCCGTATAAAGTTGTACCTAAAAAACTCCCTGAGCGAATCAGCCCCAGCAGACCCAAAAAATATATAGAGCTTAAAGAAATTCAGAACGAAAAATTTCATTGGAAAAAAAATTTGCAGAAACTCTTCCAAAACTCACAAAAACCATAAGTACTCACCCCCCAAAAATACTTAAGAACGCTGAGAAAAATACATCAAAGTGTTGCATAAAGCTTCTTAGGTTAGGTTAGGTTAGGTTGAGTTTGGTTGTGAGATCGTCACAAAAGACCAGGCAACATAGCGGTCCCATCTGCATCCCCAGGGAACCGTTACGGTTAAAAACCTACACCAAATCGCCCAAACAATCACTTTCCCTACAGAATTTAATTGTGGTCTCAATAAAGTTTCATGAATAGTCGTCAAATAAAGTCACAGCACAAACGTACCAATGCAAAAAATAACCCAAAAATCGGCTTAATTGTTCAGCAAAAATCACCAGTAATAAAAGTATATAAAACTGACCACAAAAAAACACTAGAAAAACCTCGAAAACTCCCCGAAAGCGTGTTTTCAAAAGAACAAAAAACTCGCAAAATAGCTCTCCAAAACTCATTAAGAACTATCCAAAAAGTGCTTTAAAAAATGTCGCCCAAAACTGATCAAAAAAATACCTGAAAAAGTTCCAAGGCAAAAAAAATTCGCGCACACCTATTCCATGCTTTTTTAGAAGCTGTCTATAGATAGCCTTAATCACTGTCACGCATCAAGTTCACTACCTACGAAACGAGATTTCAAGTAAAAAAGAAACCAATCTCCCCACATCGTTAGCCACCGACAACCGCAGTGTCATGCCACCTAATCGAATTTTCCATGGCTTTTTCCTTACGCTGAGGACTCTACTTTGTGGTCGATTTTTTTTTACGAATAAGTTGTCGTCACTTCGTATACATCAGACCTATTATGCACGCTCAATAACAGAGGCAGACACTTTGACAGCAAAGTTGGGGCCGTCGAGGGTGCAATCGTGCAATTGCTGTGCCGTTGTATATTTAATTTTCATTACTAAAAAAAACTTGTCCTTGCCAATCCATCTGCATATTGACAAGATGCCTCTATTGTACTGCTCAACTTGGTCTTTTTTTTTTTCTCTAGCCATTATTGTTATTATTATACGTTTTCGGTCGGTTCTTGGGATTCCGTCCACGAATTGCTTTTCTGGTTCATGAATGAGAAATATCAACATTTGCATATGTTGGAAATTACATAATGCAAATTCGTAGCCAATTTTAATTTTGGTTAGCTGAGGCTCTCGAATGATAAATGATAATGGCCCTCTGGTGGGTGGAGCACGCACTTTAAAAATCATCAGAAAAGCAAATTTTTTACAGAACAAGAATAGACTGAGTTGATTTCTACTTACAAATTTCACTTAATATTCGGTCAATGAGAAACGACTCGAGCGAAATTAGTAATTCGAAGTGAACTCAACACTTAGAAGGGAAAATAGGTTAAATGTCGAGTGCAAGAAGGCAGACCAAACATGGTGCGGCAGGAAGATTCGCTTTTAAAGCGACATACCCTGGGATGTTGTACGTTCGCTAGGGTTCAACGTTTTCTGTGTATCTCTTTGAGTTTTCGCCGTAGTCAAACACACCAATCGCACTGTGAAAACATACTTGTACATGATTTTGACAATAATTCTGGTTGACGTTCGTGGGAATAAAGCAAAATATTTAAAGACTGATATGAAACGAATACAACTGGGGATATTGGCAAAAAACCATCGATGCGGATTAAACGTGTTTTATTTTTATTAAAAATAACACAAGATCATTAGAGCCAAATATTACAAAAAATGTACCAGAAGTACGATTCAATTTCTAAGAGTCGTGAAATCACAATGAGTCCAGGTCCGAACGGAAATAATTTGAAAAGGTTCAATCTGGTTTTAGAATGCTTACATATAAATCCCATTAGTATCGGCTTGAAACTGTATATATAACTCACCAAGTGCTAAGCTTTATAAGAACATTTCGAACTAAAAGCAATCTCAATTTGATAAAATCCAAATCGTACCCATTCCACTAGTTGGAGTTAATAAACAGCCACAAAGTTATCGGTACCTTCACTTAACGGAGCCTAACCGACGCTATATAACTTCCCAGCAACTGCGACCGCACAGATAAGAGGAATGCGAAGTAATAATTGCTTTAAAACGTAACGACCTTCTCTCCCCCTAAGGTAAGAGAATTATAAGACCGTTTTTGATTCACTTCGCAGTCCTCGCACTAATACCTCATAGGTAGTCGGAAGTAGTTCGTGCTTCACCGCACAGAGTAACCCTTAACAGCAAGCAACTTAAGAAAAGTACCTACTTCCCTCATGAAATACCTCAATGCCAAAATGCTAAAGGATTAGGTACCATAAATTTCAAAAGGCTACCAGTCATGTCAGGGGTAGAACTTAAGCGACTAAGTTTTCCAGGAAGGAACTATTCCATAAAACAACTACAAAGGACTTATATTTGGGTGTGATGCAGCGGACCTTTGCCTGCTTTTCATTATCTCAAGCTGCCTTAACTTTTAAATTAATTAAATAAATCTCATTAGATCCACTTCCAACAACCTCTCCAATCCAGTCTCCTCCACTCCTTTCATTTGGATAAGTTTGTCAGCCCGAGTTAAGTGTAGGTTCATACTCGACAAGAATATGTGCGAAAGGGTTTTGATATCCCACTTTTCGGTCATATATTTTCCAAAGACTTTTGATTTTCCTTGAAGTAGGTATATGTGTTAACGATGTATGCCATACGAGCCATTTTATAGTAGTTCCTTCTGCTGGCTTCCGCGGGTGCGTCGATAAATGTCTACATACGTTTATTTAGTCATCAACGACGCAACAGATAAAACATCACTAAATCATATCCCAATTTGGATCCAACTTGCAGCTGTACCTTGTACCTGTATCATCCCACGCGCCTATCTACTCGTATCTATTTAAAATCATCTATTTATCACGTTCCCAATTTCGATAATTATAAGGGGCTGCCCCAATATTATCAACACACATTTCCTCACAAATAAATGAAAACATGAATGAAAGCGTACCTCAACGGTTTCCATTGAACAAGATACAAGTGTATATATATATTCGCACAACTCAGAATGTCCATAGCACTTTTCAATAAAATTCAATTTGTGATAAAAGGAAAAAAAAAAATTATCGCACCATCTCCATCCATCCGCACTCTCATATCGACCCTTCTTCATAGGAGGTGCTCATCATATGAATCTGAATGAAGGGTCACATGTGGTACAGCGAGGAAAAATGTAATTCACTTACTCACAACACCATGGGTGTCCTTGAAGTCTTAGTAAAACTCTTCCACTTTTGAAATTTACATAATTTACTGACTATTGCGGTAGTAGCAGGTGAGTGAAGAGTGAAATGAGTGCACAACAGCCAAATGGATGATTTGGTAAGTGCGATTTTTGTTTCGTAGCTGTTTTCTCCTTTTTTTCTTATGTAGGTATTTTACGACCTGCCATAACAATAAACATCATTACTCAGCCCCTCGCCTGCACCCATCAGGATAAAACGAGGATTGGATCGATCGGTAGCATTTTTCGGCAACATAAATATAAAATAACATTGAATTTGAAAGGATTGAATGGCGTCGTGTTTGCATTTCAAAAACCGGGACTACAAGCTTTATCTTATCGGTAAGTGTATTAAGGGTATTTGAAATACACATAAGCACTTAGACGGCATAATATTTTAAACAGTTGCGTGTCCTTTTATAGCATTATATAAGCATTGCTTATATATTGTTTGTTGTACGGTCATAGTTATGTAGGTAAGGTACAGAGCAATATCTCCTTGGTAGTGATTAGGGCATGGTTGCCATTTGCAAAAAAAAAATTAAAGACCAACATTAAATTTTAAAAGTTGATGAAACGCTAAAAAATTCTACATTTCGTATTGATCCAAATATTAATACAAATTAAGCCGAAATGTCAAAATGAACCTTCCACGTGGGTACGAAGTTTGAGTGAATAATACATAGAGTAGATATGAACTCTTTTCATTTTTAAAATAACTACATAACAAAAATAGGAGAAAACAGCTACGAAACAAAAATCGTAAGGTAAGTGTACCAAATCATCCATTGGCTGTTGTGCACCCATTTCACTCTTCACTCACCTGCTACTACAGCAATAATTCGTAAATTATGTAAATTTCAAAAGTGAAAGAGTTTTATTTATGAAATGCATTTTTCAAACATAACTCTATTAAATTTAAAATAGGTCCCAAAGGTGGGGACTTAATCTACTGAGTTCCTTTGGATTGGAAAGGATGACTCTTCGGGTTGGAGCGTTGGTGTCCACTCGTTATATACGTCCATTCCATCAACATGGAAGCACTAAAGCGCCATCGAACTGGAAAAAAAAAGTTCGCACATCATTAACAACTGATGTGCTTCCGTGTTTAACTGGCGCGGAACACATCTTTGTTTAGGCTTATATTCAAGATGGACTAATTCATTAGGTCTAACTAAAGTGAGTTTGATGTGTTGGTGGTCAGAACTTATTTCCAACACACTCGAAGATAATAATATATTTAAAAACCAGAAGCACCTAATATTATATCAAATAATTTTCTAAATAAATGAATTGAATTGAATTGAATTTATTGCTTGCTTCATAACAATACGTTGTAGCCCAATTTACATTGTATATTTGCAGAGATTTGACATTTTTTGTCAAAAACCTGATACAGATTGTTTAATACTAAATCACTGAGCTCAAAATACGGATCCAATTATCTGTCGTCCAATTCAAAAGCTAACAGAAGTAAATTAGGTTAAATGGATCGTAGGGCTTAAGACGGGTTTATTTTTCCATTCATTTTTCCCTCCTGTCATTATTATTATTTATTTTTATCATTTTTTTTTTTTTTTTCTTTCAATTGCACATTCAAATCAAAACACTTTATAACTTATTTTAATAAATTTTTAATTTATTTAAAATAATTTCACTTGATCACATTTACATTTTATAGATACCACTTAATTGTAATCTTTTGTATATGGTTGTTTGCATAATTAAATAAAATACTAAATAGATTGGTACTAAAATACTAGGTTGCTGTATAAAGGCAACTTCGGTGTTTAATTTTGGATAAAAAAGTTATCACCTTTGAGCTGGGAAAACAGCTTAACAAAATTTATCATATCTTTGCTTCTCTACTCCCGGCTGAGAAGGAGCGGCTTTTTTGGTTTCATTGCAGTATTTTAGTAGTTAATAAATAATGATTAAATTTTCTAGTTATTGAGCACCATAATCTTATCTTACATTTAACACTACAACGTTTTATATGAAGTGATAGTAAAACCCTCTCAGTACACTATGCAAAGTGTTATGTATGTTCGTAGTAACATAAAACGCAACCGTCCTCGTTGACTTCAAGCTTATTTTCCCGAACTTCAATGCTTGCAACTATATATAGCTAACTTATTTCTACGGTACACAGTATTATATACTAGACAACAAGAGCGAGTGCAGCGCTTATAGAATGTGTTGTACCGGGTTTTGTTTTTACATTGAAATAGGAATGCAATAGGATAACAATTCAGTTCAATTCAACACAACGTTCATAAAGTTTACCTAAAACTCCCACCAGTTATAAATAGACTGTGCAAAACTGTATTTCAATCTGAAAAAGCATGCATAACTACGCAATTGGATGATGTGCTCTGAGTTTGTTTAACCGCATAAACACGCAAACCGCATTGAATTACAAATAATGTGTATTGCGGTTGGCAACAACTATATACGAGTATAATTATTATTTTCAGTATTCATTGCCATTTAAAAAGCTGTGGAGAACCTTCACAACTTTTCACAAATAAACATCTACTCATCATCGGCGGCAGTAAGTAATGGTACGTACCTATGTATTTTGGTTCACAATTTAAAGGCGTTCAACAAAATTGATTCAGGTATGAATAAAAAACAAAAGTTTTACTTCGCATTTTCTTTTCATCTATTTCGAAATACGGTTTCTATAAAGTTCGAACCCAGCTCGGCAGTTGTTGCGCACTGCATGTTATTAGTGAAGAATATATCCGCATTCGTGCAACAAAGTAGAGAGTCTATGTTGGCAGTTCAGACTCCAGCTTTGAACGTCAATTGATTTTAACATTTAAGGTTATGTAAGTCTTTTGTGAATTATTTTGCAAGTTATTTTAGAGAGAGTATTTTATTATATATTTTTTATTTTAACACTTACGTTTAAATGGATGTCCCTCTATAGCAAGTCGAGCGAAACTAATGTAACAACAAAGGCTTCATCAGATTGATGACTGTCAGAGGATGCAATAGGAAATCTAGCAATTGTGTCATTCTAATCTTAGAAACCTGTTTTAGGATACATTTTAACCTAAGGTAACCGAGTGGAATTTTTGCTAGGTTAAAATTAACTAAGTCTCTTGAGAAAATAAACGAGTATTTTTTGTTGAAAATTAGCAAGTTAAAAAGGGTAAATGCATACTGTTTAAAATAACACACTTTATCAGTTGGTATCAACCATGTTACTCGGTTGTTATTAGTTAGTTTGTTATTTACGACCGAGAAAATTTGGAGAGGGAATTCATAAATCGGTTATTTTTAACCGAGTTTCGGTAAACAAACTGACTCGGTTAATTTTTAATACACTAACATATCAGTATTACATGGTTGTTTTTAACCGAAAGTTGATTGACGCATTGATCGATTTTAAATAAGTGAATTTTCTGCGTGTATATCAAGTTGTGTGTATACTTAATTTTATCGAAATGCCCCCGTAGCAAAACCTACCCGAGCATTCTGTTTGAAATTAAATAAAAAATAGATATAAAAGATAGAATTGATACCTATTGTAAAAGAAAATATTTCTCCAACTAGTCACACTTTTGTAAGTTCCCTCATAAGATATAGCCTGCTTGAGATTTGTTTCAGATCACAGAACAACCAACATATACTTCACACACACTCTAATACCGATTATATTCAGTACAAATTTCAATGAGAGACAACCTTGTTCTTCTCGAAATAACCACAATATGTTTACGAGTACATGACATCGTCCTAATCCGAATATGTTCCCGGTAGGTAGCTACACTGAATTGTCACTGTATACCTACCTACGAAATGAATTCCTTTCCATGCTGCACTACGCACTAGACATAAATGTGCGGGTATCACAAGAGCACGTATTTTTGGCCAAAAACAATGCTCAATCGAACTAGGTATTCCCACAACAAAGTCCAAGCTCCCAGCGGAAGCACTATACACTATAAATGGATTGCATTCCCCTGGTGACCGGAAACCAACCGGCACCCGCAACGATGTTTGTAACCTATATTGAAATCGATTTACGTATTACAAAGGAATATTCGAAAATCACATACATTGTTGACTGTACTCCTGGCAGGGCAAATAAACATTTCTGTAGTGCGCTATCAGATCAGCCTTAAATATTGGAGAGGAACGCCCGTACATTTATATAATTGATTTGAAACTAGATTGGAATTATTGTTTATTTTCCTATCACTAAACCAAAGAGTAGACAAGGCTTTAATTCAATTTTAAATATATAACTAACTACAAGTGATGTGAGTTTAAAGTATATGTAGAGGCAGACGCACTTGAGCAAAACAGAATATTCCCAATATACGAAATAGTTCTTAGTAGTCATACAAAATTCAAGGCATCGGCATTCGGCAAGCATTTAAACTGTTCACAATAAGAAAAAAACTTTGGAAGCGCATATCCACCCGCCGTATAACTATCTGCTAGCATAAGAATTTTGTGCCAACATTTTTATCGCAAGTTATTACTTTCTTTCTTAATGATTTGTCCTTCATTTTCCTCTTCGATAATGTTTTCAATTTGAACGAGTATCAATTTTCATTTAAAAATATTGGAAGCGGAATCGTGGTCTCGTCGAAATGATGCAGAAGACCGTCAGCCAGTAAGACATTTTTGCTAAATTGGAATTGTTCATTGCAAACTTATATACAAAAATCGGCAGACAATCGCGCTGGTAGTATTGAAAAAAGTTTTATTAAAAACGAACTGAAGAGTAGTACCCACCCATTGAATATTGAATTCAATACAAGAGTTCGTATTTATTGACACTAACAGTTTTGTTGTGTCCTATCTCCTATTGTATTGAAATAATGTATTACTTACTTCCAACAGAAAGGGACATTTCTTCAATGGGTACTACTAGTGTTTACCTACTTCTCCGCGGTATGTAATGGATCTGCTTCGCGTTAAAAAACGATTCGAAATTAGGACCGCAAACTTATTACCAAAATGGAGACTTAATTGCAGGAATTTCTGACTCGTCTCTGGTTTTGAACTAATTTTTTACAATCGTTTTCGACGCGATTTTGGACTAACACTAACACAATTTTGATGTGCTTTTGCTCTTATTTGGGCGCATTTAGACGCTTTTGGATGCGTTTTTAACAGCTTTTTGGACTAATTTTTGGTGAAGTTTTTTGACTATTTCTTCGGTGTATTTTTGAGCGTACCTAATAAGACCAAATTTTGAAAAGTTTTTAGATGCATTTTGTGATGTATTTTTAGGCACGTTTTCAACTCGTTTCTGGGAGTTTTAAGGCTTATTTTCAGAATTCGTTTTCGACGCATTTTTGAACATATTTTGAATGTGTTTTTTGTACCATTTGTACGAGTATTGAAATTTGACTTTCGAAGCATTCTTAGATATTTGGACGTATGTCCTTGGACGCGTTTTTACACTCGTATTTGGATGAAGTTTTAGACTCAGTTTTGGACGCGTGTTGTAATCAGTTTTTAGACTCATCATTCATTCACGTTTTCGGACTTTCTTTTAAACTCATTTTGAATGTTTTTGTTTTTGCATTCTTGAAAGTGTTTTTTCATGCGTTTTTACACTACTGGTTTCTCGAAGGAAATAAATCCAGTTTTAGTCCACATCGCCTAAACTAAATAAATATCAAACTTATGTACACTGGCCGTCGCAATTTGTAAAGTAGGCGAATTTAAGCATCTTCGACCTTGTTCTCGTCTCTAAAGTAATTGAGGTGTACTTTATGCTGATTTATGATCGGACTACTCTAAGTTCCGACTAAATCGATTGACTTATAGATGTTCTATTTGCTGAGGGCCTAGTTCCATTCGATAATTGAACCACTCCTCATACCAGTTACTCTTTTTCGGTGCCATCTTAAACGTATTTTTGTTCGCACCATCCTTTCCACCGGCTTCATACTTGCAATGCGTTGCGGATGTAACATAATATAATATAGCAAGGCAAAACAAATACCTACTATCTTTAATGAATTCAAAAGGGAATAACTTAAGCTACGACTACTGGCTGATTGGCTTTTGCGAAGACGTTAATCCTTAATGTCCAGCCATCAAAAATAATGAAGGGCAGAATCGAATTAGTTACAAAATGGAGGCGCCAAATAATGCCATTACACTCATCGAAAACCATGTAATAAAATCCATTTTCAAACATAGGTATTCGCCATCCATTATCAGAATTGCTCTTATGTCATCCAATAAATCACCAACTTAAGGAAAAAAAATTTCACGCCTGCCAAAAAGGCACCTCCATATATACGTCGTCCAATGTGACGTAATCTATTAAAGTACCTAAAACATTAATTCCCTCTTACGGAAAGATGACTTACTTCCCCATATCACCGAAGGACAAACCGGGACAGGCCCCATATCAATTGCTAGAAAATCTAATTTTCTATTATATTCCATTGAAAAATATCCTACATCAACTATTCGTCTTTATACTGCAATTTATTGTCCACTTAAATCTGGTAATTTATTACTTATCAGGAGTCGGTCAGGCCAGGGTATATTATACGGTCGCGTTTCCACATTCTGGCTCCAATACAAGTAAATCGGATGAATAGTAGGTAGCCGCAGTATAGCAATGGCATACCATTTACAACAACGAAATACATAAGAGAGCGAGCTTAAATTCGCCACTCGGTCTAAGGAAAATGTAACATTGGAGTCGCACTCGTTTGAAGTTATATCCCTTTTATCGGTTCGTAGAAGCAATCGCTATAAGTTGGAATGTTGGATAGTAGATGTCTTTGTATTTTGTATTCCGACAGATTGGGATTTTTTTTTTATAATAAACACGTGCTAAAGAGGTTGTGACTACTCTTATGGTGTAGTTTGAAGTATACACAGCGCGGGCGTTAAATGGATATTTTGCACTCACGCATCTGAAATCATCGCTTGTATTTTTGTAAATGTTGCAATGAGAACTGTGTGCATACCGTAAATAGTGGGAGCGTGAGCATTGATTAAGGATGCTATTCCATTTTGGAATTTCCGTTAAGAAATGCGCAGAAATTATATTGGGAATAATACCAGCAGTTCATTATCAGACTTAGGATTGACGCTTTTCGCCTGGGAACTACTGGTCCGAACGGCTGAATTTAAAAGCGCTTTCATGGCATTTATGCTCACGAATGTTTGCATAAGATTCGCTAGAGGCAGTGAGGTAGTTCCTGTGATCGAGCTTAATATCCCTCGTTCAGTAGTCCAGCACACTAGCTACTGACCCTATACTGTTTTAACAATTGTAAATGAACAGTCCCTGTGGAGAGCATGCAACCACAAAAGTGCCAATCGCTAAAGGGTGTGCGAGTGGCCATATCGCGAGGTTATTGTTTTTATAAAAATGTTTTTAAAAAGGATTACAATCAATTTGCAAATGATGCCACAACAGACTACCTCCCAACTCAAATTACATCTCTTCCATGGCACATGTTCTCGACCTTTTTTCTTTTTCTTTTTCTCTCAACGGTTTTAATTCTTTCTTTTTATGTACTTTTACAACATCCACCCACCTCCACATTCTTTACAAAACTTTCAAGTATTTTCTCTGCTGTTATGGTTTTCCAATTTAAGGATATCCGCCAGTATATAACAATGTATGCCAATGTAATTTGAAATAAAATACCGCTCGTTCCATCTGTGGCGAAAGACAATTAAAGTTCATTTAGGCGATAAAAGCATTCCCCACACATACCCGAAACCTGAATCGGAATAATATTTTTTAATACAACCCTCGGTAGCTATGGAAATTCAACAAATCACATTTAAAGGCTTTTGCTGCCGTTTTAATTAAAAAATACTCTACAAAATCCTTAGCTGGTATGTTGTATGCAACCGAAGCGAAAGCCTTTGATCAATTGGTATAAAATTTAGCAATCTTTCTTGGGATTCATATTTGTTATCCAGGGGCATGTATATGTTGCCATAATAATACATGATTGTGACCCTTTTTGAAAGAGTATACTTACTTGCTTTATGCTTTTGGTGGCGCTTACAGTCCGGGGTGGACCACGGCCTCAACTAACAATGCCCCTCCAGCCAGCTCGGTCCCTCGCTAGCTGCCTCCAGTTACGCACACCAAGTTGGTTGAGGTCGTACTCCAATTGTGCACGCCACCTACATAAAGTGGGGTCTTCCACTGCTGCGTTGTCCCTCAGGGTGGATTCGAAGACTCGTCGGGCTGGTGCGTTGTTGTCCATTCGCTCCACGTGTCCCAGCCATCTCAGCCGTTGTATTTTCAGCTCTTTGACTAGGTCAGCGTCGCTGTATAGCCCGTCTAGTTCGTATATAGCCCGTATCTTCTTTTCTCTCGAAGAATCTTTCTCTTAAAGCATCCCTGCACCATACGGCAGGACCGGGATGATTAAGGTCTTATATAGTATCTAATTGGTTCTATGAGAGATAGGGCTTTACTTCTTAGATGCCTTCTTAGCTCGAAGAAACAGCGATTGGCAAGAGTGATTTTGCGAAGTGATAGTGGAGCCCAGGTATGCAAAGTCTTTAACTGCTTCGAAGTCCTTCTGCTTCTGTCCTTCCTCGTCCTTCCTCGTTGACAGCATATACGTCGTTTTGTCATCATTAACAGCCAGACCCACCTTCGCCGCCTGCGTTTCGATGCTTGCAAAAGCGCCACTGACAGCTCGCTGCGTTCTCCCAATAATGTCAATATTGTCACGATGACCGAATATTTGAATAAAAAGAAATGAACTCACAGAATAATCTTTAAACTTTATTGTTCTCTACGAACTACGACTGTACTACGCGGCTACCGCACAACTACTGGGCTTTTGTCAAGGAAGAAAAGGAAAAGGCAAAAAGGGGATTGGGGAGCGGGACAGCAATACAATCGGTGCAACATGTAAGTGTTGCCTGTTGCAGTTGATGACAATATCATCAGCATAGGCAAGTAGTTGAACGGACTTTTGAAAAATTGTAGGTACTTCTGGTGTTGGCTTGTGAGTTTCGAACAATTGCTTCAAGAACGATGTTACAGAAAGTACATGATTGCGCGTCGCCTTGTCTTAGACCTTTTTCGACATCAATTGAATCGGTGGTTTTCTTGGCGACTTTGACGGTGCCGCGGGATTTCTCCATCGTCATTCTGCACAAACGGACAAACTTGACATGGCTTTATATAGCTGGTACATGTTCCTGGGCTTTTTTCTAGAACTGTCGGAGTGTACAAATTTGGTCGATGGTTGACTTTACTGTCCTAAAAGCTCACTGATATGGGCCGATCAGGTTGTTGGCGAAAGGTTTTAGGCGTTCGCACACCATACATCCGACAAGATTTTATATACGCGACATGCAGGAGACTTATTATACTTTGTATCTGCCTGTGCAGGGCATTATACGACTGAATGCAAAAAAACGCTCACTCCGTTTTTGAAGCAAACATAATAAATCTTGAAGCCCGTTTGACGTTTGGGGCATGTGGAGGATTAGGGCTGTAAATATGGAAACAACTGCAGATGATATGTTGAACCCCGTTCCCATTACACACATACCCTCTTCACTGAAAGGACAAGATTATCCAGCGTGAATATCATAGATTTCAAGCGACGAAGCAATCCGAGACACAATTTTGCGACATTTGTGCACTTGTACAATGCAAATGTTATTGTTATTAAATTCACCATATTTTATTATGGTAACTATGAAAAGCTTGCTCCTAATGAATACACATCACTCTGCCATGTTTCCCTTTTCGACTTGGAGGGGATAATAAATTTCCGAAAACAAAAAGGACAAAATTTGTGAAATCGAAGCGTGTGTACCTAATTGTGTATATGGCACCCAAGCAACAACCACAGGATACAGAAACAGAAAAGCAAACAGCAGCCACAAAAACCGAAATAGATAAATGACTCTAGGCAACAATAATTCTTCATAAATCACAATTTGTCGCTGAATGAGTAAGCCTTATCCTGGCGGAGTGGATTAAGCGACGCGACTGCTTCCATATGAGCGCAAGAGTAACCAGCAGGCAATTACCCCCATCCGAGGTCTTTCGGTGGCAATAATATATAATTCTATTAGAACGAACAGAGTGGAAAATCAAAACGTTCTGCGATAGGGCTAAGAGATGAAATCTCCGGCTAGAACCTGGGACCTTTTGGCCACACACTCAGAAAATAAGGGATCTTAGCTGTCGGCTAACGCGGTCACAAAAAAAAACTCTTTTCGGATGAGAAGATATTGATGTAGAAATTCGTCACCGCTCTATTATTTGAGCGCGAGGCTAACAAATCCATATCAAAAGGACAATAAGAAAGTGCCTGCTAATTATGCAAAAGGCATTTGTGAATGTGAATGCAGATATCCAGACACCCATGCTACGAATAGAACTTTCGTCCTTTGTGGAGTGAATTTTGAGTGACAACACGCCATTAGCAGGAATTCTTGAATGGAAATCGTTAAACCTAATTTTAAAAGATTAGCATCTGGGGAGAGATGGGAGACACCTCACGAGTTTCTTTTTCACTGACAGGTTGATGGATTGTCAATTGTGATTATAATGTTTTGTTTCTATTTTTTTTTTGTCCTGTAAAAAGGACCACTGTCTAAAAGCAGGCTATGTGTGAGTTCGGTATATAGTGAGACATATTTATAATAGCCAGATCACCCATGTAGCTGAGACTCATGCGGCAGGGGAAGCCAAACTTCCAAAGGTTTCAATGCGAATCAGGCCAATGAAGAATGGGTAATTTGATGTTTTGACTTATTTTATGCATAAGCTACTGGTTAGAGATGGATTATGCAAACAATATGCGCCCCACTGCTGCCACTTCTCGATTTTTCTCCATTTACTCATTGAATTCAAAATACAGTGGACAATTTTGTCAGTTCTATTCAATTCGAAGGAGGACAACAGTTTTAGTTGTGGTAGACTAGATCCCTCTCTAAGATACACATTTTGGCGATAAGGCAAAGTGAAGTTCAAGTCCAACTATCGCGTGCTATGGAAAATGAATGAAAAATTCTACCTCTAATATTTATAAGCCATCATAATAAATTTTTTGTTTGTCCAACCGCAACGCAACAGAACTATGGAAAGGACCAAATTGCAAATATTTAAACCGTCAACATACCTTCACCTATTCAAGTACGAAGTCTTCTGCACTCATATAAAGAGGGCAATCTCTTGTGTTTGAATCGGTGCTGCAAAATCGAAGTCTATTGACGGCTTACATGAGTGTTGAGTATTTAACATTTTATTTTGATCAGTATAAGTCAGCCTTCCCGCCTCTTATAAATACAGTCGATCCTGATTAAATGGAATTGTGGCGGCCCAATGTATAATGTAAACGCCCATCAGCCTCTCCACATAGTCGTTAAGTTAAGTTAGTCTTGTACGAACGTAGTCCACATAGTCGTTAAGTTAAGTTAGTCTTGTACGAATGGAGAATGAATAAAGACGTACATTGTACCTTGTAATAAATGGTGACCCCGACAGTTAATTTAATTAAATAGTTCTCAATTAGTTCGTTCTGTTTAAATGTAAAGTGCGCCCTAAATTCGCGTTCTTTATCCTTTAAAATTTGATATCCATTCCGAAACGGAACAATACCTTCAAACCGAAACAAAAGAAGGGAAGAAAAACCAAAGGGAAAAGAACCTCTACCTCAACCTCTTATTTCAGTGTCACTTAAAGTGGTATTCAAGTTCGCCGTTACCCGCAGTTTCTCACTTAACCAGAGCAAATATTTTGTTTCACACAAGTAGGTCTTCAAATATAGCCAAAATCACGACTTCTCTTGTTCTATTGCAAGCCTCTCACTTAGGTACAAAGGCTAAAATCGATAAGTTTCCAAATCTGTTTGCAAAAAAACTTTGTAAAAGTTTTTTTTGCGAGAAATGCAGCTGCACCAAAAATTGCCTGATGATCCTATTTGTTTCTGATGCAAAATGCAATTAAAACACTTTTATTACATCATTGCACCCTAAGTTTCGTCGGTTGCTTGCCAACATCCTCAAGGGTATTGTTTATTCAATTCGTCATGTTTGGATATGTGTATTATTAATTTGTTTTTATGTTATAAATAAATAATAACAAATAACATTGAGGACACAAAACATTACAGCCTAATTATAATAAGTTTACTGCAAAAACGTTTTCTCAAAATTTTAGAAACCATATTCAAGCCCTAAGTCTTTACCTACAATCATGAATAAATTCCTTACAAAGTCACTCTAAATTCCCATTTGTCAAACTTTCAGTTTCCAGAGAAGTGTCGCTTCCATTTTCATTACTTCCTTTCAAAGAAAGGATAAAACGGGTCGAACCGATGGCACTGTATAAAAATCATACTTGATGTGCCCGTATCGTAAGTACCTACAGCACACATGCCAAATGCGCCTGCACTCTCGAAAGCATTCAGATCCAACCCGTCTGCTCATGCAAGAAATACACAATTTTCTTGCACATTGACAAATGATGTCACCAGTTGATTTCTGTGCCGGGCATGTGTGTGTGAATAGGAATATCTACTTTGGCATGGGAGTTCGAACTTCAAAATTCAAACCGTTTACAATCTCATGTACTGTGCACACACGAATGATTTAAGTGAAAGAGAAGCTTCCTTTTCATGCTTTCAGCGGATACCCCGTTGGAATGACTGTCATGCTGTCAATATTTAGGCTCAGGCTCACACAACGGCTTGTTGTCATTTTGGTTATAGTATTAGGCAACCTCGTAATCGATATATTTATATGTGACATGCAGTCTGGCGTTGAATTCATGTCATGCATGATGGCGGTATACCTAACCTACATGCGTATACAATGTATGGGTATGTTCAGTTCAGGGATATTTAATGGGATTTCGATTTTTGAAAAAAAAAACACGTCTTCCATGTTGTTGCAGAGTGATAACTGTGTGATGAGGAAAGAAGGATGAGTGACGAGTGCTGTGGATATGTTGTGCATGCGGGTGTAAATATATGGAAAGAAGAAATCATTTATTTACCGGCATGATATTGCACGGAACGTAATGAAATCCACGGCTACAAAAAACAAATTTAATTTGCAGACTTTTCACTGGCGCTGACGGCACGATGTTGAGCCCGTACCTACATGAGTTGCGTTAATGATGTGTCATTATTGACATTGGATGGTTTGCGTCGGTATTTGGTGTACCTACCAGAGTTCAAAGGTAAACAACATTATGCTGTGGATGAAATTCGAAAAGAGTGTTTTTCAATCTGGGGTGTCGGTGTCTTAATTACTACCTAAACAGTTCGTCTTAGGGTTGTTATATATTTCGGTCCCAACAGGAAAAAGCTAAACACGGGGCTTGTTCAAGTGAATGTCCTCTCGATGTCCATTTGATGCAGCTCAGCTTGTGGATTAAAGAGCAAGCCGATTGATAGATTTTTGTTAAGAGAGGTGTTGGCGCATTTTAAATATTTGTGTGTCTGGGATGTTTGGAAATGATTTTAGAAATGAGAAGGTTAAGGAAGTAAAGTCAGGAAAACAAATGAATTTTGCTCAAAATCGGTTCAAAAAAGTATGCGCGGCAGTGATCGTCATAGCAATAAATTTTCTCACAGAGCTGGGCCAAGTGACGATTGAATCAATCAAATGTTGTTAAAGAGGGTTATTTTATTTATTCAGTGCTTATTCTGTATAGACTTAGAAAGTCGGTGGATTACTTTCACCACCAGCTTAGGCTTTATAACTAATTCCTATTGTTGTTTAGGTGTGACATTTTCCATTAAAAACAATTGAAGATGCCCAATCCACCAAACATAAGAAAATATAAATACACAACAAAGCCGGTGATGAAAAAATACTGTCGAGTTTGTCCGACTGCGCACAAACTTTTCGGTACAGCTTCCATTATTTTCAACTGAAGTATATCCAAGGTACTTGCAAAAATCTCTCTTTGACCTCATTTCATTAATTGTTATGATTATTATAATTATACCTACTTTATTTATAAGTAATTAAATTTCGATAGTAGTACAATTGCAGCACTAGCTACAAGGGGTTTCAGCTGAATTTATTTGAATCAAAAAATTATGAAGAAGGCTGAGATGCTGTAAGATAAGGTGCGGTTTCTTAGTTCAGACAATCGGTAGGAAATATTACTTCCCAAAGGCGTTCCCATAGACAGTGAAGTGAAGTCTTGAGCAACATTAATTTCAGAATTAAAAAATACCGCAGGTCTATTTTTGACATGAATCAGTTATTAAATTTGTCTGTACATTCGGTACCAGTCAGTAGGTAGCCCGATTACGAAAAGAGCATCCAGTCACAACACGTAGGAGATAAAAACGAAAAGTCCTTATAAATTGGCATTAAAATCATTCACACATATTATTTAATATGCTGAAATGCATTTGTGCATGCACTTAAGCAGTTTTTGGCAGAGGATTTCGCACTTAATTCATTATTTGGAATTACCTAGTATATTAATTTTGTATTTGGTACCTAATTGTTTTCACACAAAAAAAAAAACGAGCGCTTTTTGTTTTTATAAAGGTAAATGTGAATATCTATGACCGAGACTGGGAGACTCATCAAATGTGTTTTTTTTTTTAAATAATTTTCATTCAAAATTAAATATAATTAAAATTTTTCTAAGATAGTTAGTTGTTAGTCAAAAACAATTTAAGCATTTAACAATTTAACAATACATCCGTCTATATTTTTCAAACTTTGATTCCAATTTGTAACTCTGTATAGTGCGAGGTTTCGAGATAAAACACTCATTGTCATTAGTCTTGTGGTAAACGGCCACTGAGGAATCTGGGAAGCCGTTCACTCCCTTGGCCCCATCAACATTGAAAAAAAAAAGCCCAATGAAATGGCGGCCACCATACTATAAGCGTCATAAAAAATACCATCGCTTTTTTACACAATTAGTTATCGTCACACATCCAGTTTAAACAGATTATCCAATATTCTGGCGCCTGTCCATAGGAATCGTATCTAATAAATTAGTGTCGAAGTATACTGCTCTTTCTAAAGGGCGACCTAAGCCAACATTCAATTATCAAAAAAAAAAAAACTTCAACCATCCATGGTCCACACTCATATGTTATAATAATTAATTGCAATAACGGCAACAAGCAATCTGATGAAGTCCATACCCGCATAATCCAGAGTACAGCAAATGAATGTGAAAACCAATTTAGGTACATCGTCGAGCACAATGGAAAACAAATTGCCTTGAGGCACTTATCCGGGAAATGCAGCCTCAACTCAAAAGTCCTCTTTAATATGCGTGGAAAACTGAATTTAGGTTTATTATATACATACCTACATAGCTTATAAGTGTATAATGGCGAAGTCTATGATGTTAGAACTTGCGCACACACTCTCTGTCGTTATTCATTTATCTGCAGCCGTGTACATTATGAAGTTGCTGGCGTATTTCAGTGGCCGGTAGTGGGCAGCAATTTTGAAGCCAACATTGTTTAAGTTTTGTAGTTGAAAAGAATCTGTTCATGTGTTGGCCCAGGGGCTTATACAAAGTCCGTTCAATTACGGAAATTTTGCTTTATGAAAGAGTCGGTTGAAATTCTAAAAATTCAATTTTCACTGGGAGCAAAAGACAGGAGTGGTCTCGCTGGCAAGTGGATATATTGACATTAAGCCTCACCAATAAACATTTTTGGTTTTGACTTCAACATTTTAGTAGGTAATTCAAATTAGCATTACATAACAATTTTGTACTTGTTAGCTTCCGTAAGTCGAGATTAAAATTCAATATTATCTAGTGCCGCGCATTGATGCAATTATTCCGATACGTAGAAACGGTTGTGAAAAGTGACCAGCCGTAAATAAATTCAAAAACAGAAAATTCAAATGAAAAGAACATATTTGAAAAACAATTAAAAAAAAATAGGTCATATCCTGTTTCGGCGACTGAAAACGCATGAGAGTCACGCATTTTGCATGACTTATTTTGTTTTCGATATTTAAGCCCTCCCAGTTCCTTTAATTTCCTTGAAAGCGGGCATTCGGAACTCTAATTCAAAACGATTGGGTGCATTCCTCGTTCCCCTTTTGAAGTGATTAAGTTTACTCATTGCATTGAAATTTCAGAAAATCTATTCCCACTTTCAAATTAGAAGGAGTATAGGTAAAAGATAGTAAATTAAAAGTGGGCTGTAGAACTATAAATCTATGATATATGTCGAGGAATACAAATCAGTAACTATATAAGTATTTATTTCGGAGAACAATTTGCAGTGAATTTTACGTGAATATACTTATTTTGGGAAAACTTTTTCGTGATTAAAACATTGATTAAACAAACAAGTTGAGTTTGGAGACCAACAAATAGAACATCAATGCAGGGATAACCAAAGTGGTTAGCTGCGACAAACACTTACCAATTGTCTATCTTATGAGCACAGATTGGCTGATCTAGGGTTTAGTAAACTCGGAGTTGTAATTGAGTGATTTTTGGTAGGTATACCTATATCGCCGAAGGAACTTTTTTAGGACCCTCACTTAGAGATCATTTCATAGCATAATCCAAGAAGCCAGATCCCAGAAAATGTGTATATCAAACCAGACAACTCTGAGTACGAATCATGGAAATAAAAGACGGTATAATATTTTGCAGGAAGATGGACCTTATATAGATGACGAAACATGTAAACTATTCCTGGTGAAAGCTTAAACAGCCGCACATATTCCGTGTAAGAGTCCAGCACTGGCTGGCACAAGTATGAAGACCTAGGGACATCATTGCGTTAAAACCCAGAGGATAAAAGAAGATATCCTCCAAACAGACGCTATTTTCGAAATCGACCAAACAAGAGAAGAACTGTAAAGAAATGCTAAAAGAGTCCCTCTGGATAGGATGGATAGTCGCATAGAGGTATGAAAAGGTCAAAAGAATTAATATCTTTCAAGCTGACACCTATGCCCAAGATATCGTCTGTGTCCGAAACATCTTCGATGTCAGATAGTCAATCAACTTACAAGACACTTGGTCCCTACGTTATTCAGAACTGTGTGGGAATACCTGCTAAAACTAATAAACTCATCAGTACGAAAAAAAAAAGGGGTAACTGTCTGCTTGGCGCCCTTCTATGCGGTGATACAGTTCCAAGAAAGCGAGCATCATAGGTCCTGATGCATTTTCCAAAAAGAGTGGATCGCATCTTAGAAAAAAAAAAGGTCAAATAGCATTCAGAGCATTAGACAAGTCACGAAACTTCTAGTCCAATAATTACCAAAGAAAGATTCAAACCATATGTACAATGTACCTACATTAGTATAATCAAAGGAAACCTTCGTATTCTGACGGTGTTTGTGATTGGGTTTGGTAGACCTAAGTAGCACCTCCCTAGCTATGTATTTCAAGAAGATCTCATACTTTTAGGTGCTATAGTCCGGGTAGGATTTGGTCCTCAACCAATTTTTATGCACTCCAATTTGGTAGAAGTCACTTTCCACTTGCACGAGCCAGATCCGGTGATAAGTCAAGTGAAATCTCATTCCTTTTACTGGGGTGTTGGCTTAGAAAAGACTGAAATATTTGTGAAACAAAGAATCACTGGAAAAAGCTGTCTTAAATGTTTCCTTAGATAGCAAATTCATCTCCAAGGTGAAAGAAGAATAATGCTAAGCTGACTGTACCTACTGTGTCGCCTCTTAGAAGCCTCCAATTACTGTAGAAACCACGCTAAAATCACACCACAGCAGCAAGCAATCAGCATCAGCAGCATCATACCACCTTTCATGATAACTGTGCGGCCAAATCATCATAATTTTCATACGGAATGCGACATTTACCAAAAGGCCGAAGAAACTCATGAACAACATTAATTAATCCATCAGTCTACCACGACGCGCAGCTGTGCTTCTTAGTCATCGTTTTGCTTTATAAATTTATAATTTAATTTAATTAATTTAATTAATTTTCTAATCCACTTTATCAATAAATGAATAATTGCATTACGTGTTTTTTTTTTAAATTCAGTTTCCTACACTACTACTTATCATCTACTAATATCTACGTTAAATTTCGTGTATGCCAATCCCAAGTTTTAAGTCTTCGTTTGTAGTGTAAGTACCTACCGTTTCCATTATGATTTGCGTTTTCACTTGCCCAGGTTTGTAAATATTTAAAACCTGTCCACATGTTAAACGAAAAAAAAAACACGGTAATTACACTTCAATCCCACGCAACATATGTCCCCGATGTTTAACGTACCCCAAAACGTTGTAATCACAATTTCGTCATAATCCAAGCAAAAAAATGAAAAGGGATATGCACATAGGTACTTTCTACTTTACTACCTACCCGATATAAAGTGGGTACACACACGTAAGGATAAATCCATTCTACGGTTACCCGCAAATTAACATATCCCGTTTTGTGTCTGTCACAGTCTGAATTTGAATTAAGCACAATGATACGTATAATAAGGATCCATCCCAACCAGCCATTGATAGGAACGAGAATACATTTCGGAATACATTACCAACGTAATAATAAGGATGCTAATGGCATAGGCAGGCAGATGAATAGGACAAACGAGCAAGCTTGAAAGTGGAACCATTGAGCTAGCAGCTATAAAGGTGATGATCTAGAAATTGAAACGCGTTGGTGGTGAACTTAAAAAAGTTACCTAACGTCCGTATAAAAAGAAATAGCGCGGTGATTTGCAAAAGAACAGGAAACGGCCATTTTTCACAGAGCGACAAGGCTATAAAACATTAAAACCGGGCTCTACGAACACGACTTTTGAATGCTCGACACGGGAACAGAATACTAATACAACTGTGGTCGCAGGTGATAATGTTTAGAACAAAAATACCGCTTCCTACAATTTGATGAGAAAAAAAATATTGAGATGAGCGTCATCAAGATAATCTCCTTGCTGGCTGATAAATTTTTACTTTCTTGTGTCTGTGCTGTGCACTACAGAGAATGGGATAATACCACGGAAGTCCGGCGGATCTCAGCCGGCAGAGTGGACGTGTAATCTCTTTATTGTTTGGTCTGACAAAAGCCCATACAAAGTCCTCAACAAGCATGTATGTACGTCGACTACATTCGAAATAAGACATTTGTGATATAAGTGGTACTTAAGCGGCGACCTATTTATTGTGTTATCACTGTTGCTTTCTGTCAAAGAAAACAGAGTGCTGTCTGCTGTGGCCTTGGAAACAGAAGGAAGTAGGGGAAGTAATATACGAAATCAGTTTGGTGCGGAAATTTACCATTACACTGTATACACATATTTCTCTCGTATCTTAACCATATTCATTAAGTTAATTGACAACTTGTGGCATCTAGATGATATTCATATTCACCTTTTATCCGACAAAATCATTAGATGATTAAAATGCAATTCCCTTTCGAAATGATTGGTTATTCAAAAGCGATTATAAATTGCTATAATTCTCTGGATATTATGTTGTCAAACCGTTAAATGGAACAATTTAATTTGTCAAATGTAAAATAGATATAATGATCCTGCTTTTAGTACCACTTTATGTCAATCATTCAGGATTGTGACGTTGATTATATAGTCTGAACTCAGATTTAGAATTATTGATGCTGAGTCAAGTGTTTATATCAGGAACTTATTGGCCGCTGAGACTAGTTACTCCTGTCTGTAAGCATTCGATAATAGGCAACCAGTTAGGCGGAAAGAGCTTGAGTTGACTTGATTCGTTGCTAAACTTTTGAAAAGCAAGGTGTAATAATGGATATCTCCACCGCCCCAGTATCAATGAGGCAATTTCGTTCAGTTGTGTCGTGGTAATTAAAATAGCGGTCCAACAAAACTTTCTCTTTCATCAAAAATTTGCTTGGCTATTTTCTTATAGGTAATAATCTAAGAAGCGATGCTATTAATAGTGTTATATAAAATCCACTTTTCGGTTATTCCTCTGACACGACAGTATATGTATTATATAAAATAACAATGTAAGTCGAGATGAAGCTCTAGTAACAGGCTTTTGTCGCAACTTCTGATAATAGAGTTTTAACCGCCTACTGTACAATTTTATAAGCTTTTATACTCTACAAGATTTTTGAGTAAAAGAACAAGCATTGTAGGAGTTTCTGTTTTCTGATCTGTTAGGGAGGGCATGTTTTTATTTTTGACTGGAATAGATTTCTAATGCTGGTTTAAGGTGTCTATAATTGGAAGTAGGGTTCGTGATAAACCGATATCTGTACATAGATATAAATGTAAGAATTCAGAGGATTTTTTTGAATATCGTCAGCAGTTATAAACTGAATTTGAAGTGGAAGTTTCTGATTGTGTAAGCCTCAAGTGATTGGAATTACAAGTAGGTAATCTATTATATAAAAATCAATCGTTGTGCCGTTAGTCGGGTAAAGGCTCGAGAACTGCTAAACCCATTTGAATGATTTTTGTCTCATTTTGTTCGCCTTGAATCAGGGATGGTTTAGGAAAAAAGAAAAGTCGGAAAATTCTCAACAGGTGGCGTTACAGGCACACATTTTTCGATTTCCATGGGGAAAAGCACTTTGAAAAAAAAATAATCTGGATATAAATCGAGTAGTGAAACTTCCAAAACAAAAAAAAAAATATTTTAAATTTTAAAAGCAATTGTTGTTGTCAATTGTTTTAATTATTTTCCAAGCAAATTGTTGTTGTCAAGAATTTTGAAATTTTTTTTATTTGTTTATGTTTACTATGTTACATTCAGTGACTTTTTGAAATGGAGTAGATACGTTGATTTATTATTGATGTGTGAGTAAGTTGAAATGTAGGGGTGATTGAGATGACGAGGACAATGATAACAGGCAACAGGAGTTGTTGAACGTTTTGAGTGTTCACAATCACAATCATGGTACTCTGCTCTTTCGTGAGTATGATTATGGGGAGGACAGCTCAAAGATACAATAACACCTTC
This sequence comes from Cheilosia vernalis, assembly GCA_949126925.1. Lineage (NCBI taxonomy): Eukaryota > Metazoa > Arthropoda > Insecta > Diptera > Syrphidae > Cheilosia > Cheilosia vernalis. The sequence goes on from OX421362.1 coordinate 16,692,540, forward strand.
AGTACTGGTGTGGAGAGAGAAGGGAGAAGGCTTACCAACCAAGTTGATTGGTGTGGTTAGTTTTTTTCTTGGCTATTAAAGTTACAAATATTTTGTATAGAGTTAATCCTTTCCCAATTTTCTTCCTGTCCCTTTAATGCCAACAAATTTTCGCATCAAAATTCAGGCATGTAAAAGTACGGTAGTCCGCAAGCCTAGCAGAAGATCCCACTCCACCGACGAGCTAAGCACAGGCTTAAACAAGCATACCTGCCTTGCTTTGTTGACCCTACAACCCTTTCACCGAAGTCAAAATTGAGATTCCTGTGTCTCTAAATGTAGAAGGAAATAGATTTGAATGATTTTTGTTTTGTTTTGTTCGTCTTGAATCAGAGATGGTTTATAAAAAATCATTAAATTCTCAAGAGGTGGCGCTCTAGGCACACGTTTCGTTTTTAACTTAAATTCAATTAACTTCTAAAATGTAACAATACAATAATAATAATAATAGTTGGCGCAACAGGTCTGTAGGGACCCAGGTCCTAGCTTCTCGCAACCATTCGTTTTGTGTGAGTTTTTAATTTTTGGAACGAATGGAAGGGATCTACAATTTTATGCCGGTTCCAAACGGGCCGATTGAGAAGCTCCTTCATGACAGGTATACTCTCGGATGTTTGTCAGACGTTCGCGAGAGGTGGCGCAGTGAAAAAACCCTGAGTTGGAATTTAGGGTTTTTGCGGGATTCGAACCTGGACCACTCGCTTAGTAGTCCAACACAATAACCACTAAGCCACTGCGACCACAATAATACAATAACAATAATTTATAAATATAATTCCTTCGGTGTGAAATTCGATGACTTTATATCTCGATAACTGATGGGCCAATTTTCATGAAACTTTTTGGTTTTGTTCGTATTGAAATATTTAAGGTTTAGCAAGACTTAAAAGATAACATTCTTTTAGACTCAATAGTTAATGTTTTCGATCTCCAAAGCCACTCAGGCGATTTCCATGAAAACTTGTGGATGCGTATGGTTGGTTCCAGTTTGAAGGATAGGATACTTTTGGACCCGATAGGTGGCACGTTAATCAATGCGATTTGATCGACACACATCGATATTGATATATTTAAGTCATTTCTATTGGCCCTTAGCAATAAAACATTTCAGACGCGACTTTTGGCATCAAATTAACTTTAGCCTTTTTGGTAAAAAAGATAAAAATTGCATATCTTACAAAGGAACTGCAACTAACCTACAAGGTGATTCAAGAAATTGTTATCAGAATGTTTGTCGATTGATAGGCAATTCTATCTTTTATTATCTCTATAATCCAAGGTTTTGATTTGGTGAGTAGGTAAGTCAAGTAGGTTCTTGGAAAATAAGCACGACGCACAGTTGTAAATTAAACTTTTTAATGCGACTTTGATTAAAGAATGTAGGTACCAGATTTACCAACTTCGAAATGTATTTGTGTGAATTGATTCTAAAAAAATAATTCACAAAAAATTTATTGTAAAACAGTTCAAACAGTTCACAAAAAAATTATGCCTATTTTCTAAAAACTATTCCTCAAGTATCGGAATCAACATCACTGACTAAGTTAAATATAAAGTCTCATTTGTCACAAGTGTTTTTTCGAGTTTCCTCTTGCTTTATCTGTTAAATCATAACATTTTTTTTTATTTAGTTCACATCATCAACAACTTGAAGTTCGCCTCAAGTGAAACAACAAAATTCAGTCACAATAGCTAGCAGAAGTTGAGTTTTGTTAATTTAGAGCAAAAGTGGACTTAAGGACCGAACTTTGTTATTTTTTTTTTTTTTTAAATGTCATACCTAGAGTATTTAATATAACTTTTGAATAACGAATTTGAATTGACCGAATTGCATAAAGAGGCATGTGCAATGCGCATGCTCAGAATTATTATTTTCATTACATTAACGAATTGGGGCGGAACTAAGTTCGCCGGGCCAGCTAGTATTTGATAAAAACAAGTTTTGCGTTTTTCAAAATACGTGAAAATACGTAGATCGCTAGATTTGAGTAGTTATTTTTGAGAAATAATTAAAAAATAGATTTTTTCGAATTTTTAGAATAAAACTAAGTACTTGATCTTAATTAGAATACCTAATTATATAATCTTTAATAAAAATTGTGATGAAAATCGTGTGAGCAGTTTTTGTAATATTACGCAGACAAAACAGTAACAACTATTGCAATGTTTAGCAAGAAAAAAACAATGCTCAACAATTTAGATGAAAACTGAAAAATTATGTGATATTGTTCGAGATAAAAGCATTTCTTGGTTTTTAACAACTTATCGAAATCGAAAATGGAGGTTTTGAGTTATGAGCAGTTTTCAAAATTAGCGTATTGAAAATTCAGGACGCAAGAATTTTGAAAACCTCAACTTTATTCTATGTATGCATTTGGTCAAAATCGTAATTGTCTGCTTCCGGTAAACTAAAGAAAATCAATTTAAAAAAAAAATGTCTTTTACGATAACATAGGCAAAATCTGAGTTTTCATTTAAATAAGAAATGACCATATTACCTCAGAAATGCATTTTTGTTTTAATCGTATTAACCGTTTTCGAGATATGTCTAAATTTCGAAAGTGAATTTTTGCATTGGAGGTACCTACCTATCATTAATATTGAGGTTACCTTGACAGACAGACGAAAAGACGTATAGACGAACAGAAATTTGCGACCCACTTTTTTGAGTTCCTCTTAATGTCAGGATTGGTTAACGCATCTCGAGTTCGAAATTTATTTTTACGAATACAATATCTTACTCTTACTATGTGATCGAGAACGTTAAAAAATGCGAACGGGATGGGCCAAAAGCTCATTTGTCTTGATGTGTGTTAGGCTACATATTTTTTCTACTGGAATGAACATGGCGGTCGATCATTTTTCACCTGTGGTCCGAAATTGTGGTGGTGCTATAGAAAATGGTTAGAAAGGCATACGATTGCGTAACATGTCGCTATCAGACCGTGAATGAGTCCGATCACTCGCCGAAAACTGCATCAGATATCATCCATTTTTACTATCAACTATTCAAGCTACTTTTTGTTCAAAGCACTTAAGTTGTGTGTTTGTTTAAAACTAGTAGCAGCTACACTGGCTCCGTCACTCCTGGGAGATAACATTTTTTAAATAGTAACCTTAGTGCTGTCAGAAATTTGTCGTCCATAGATTTCACAAGATTTCACATATCCTCCAGCAACCGCGATGGCTTTTTGTCACCCAATTTCATCCGCGAAACTGATAACTTGGTGTGATCTCCTGTATTAGATTCAGCTTATATTAACCGGAGGACGGTAGTTGACGCTGATATGTCAAATCTTAAAAATATGCATAGGCCTATGTGCAACTAAATCTTAATCCGAATATGTGTACTTTCATTAAAATAAACTCGGATTCGGACATTTTGCCTTAAGCTGCGGTACAATTTTGGCCTCATATTCCTATTATAGATACTGTGGCAACTGACTTAACGAAATGTAAGAAGTTTCAGTCATTATTTAGGTTTCCCTTGACTGAGCACTAATAATTGATAACGTATTTGATAATTACCAATTAGTATAATTACCAATTTCGAACAATTTACTTTGTTGGGGTGTGCGCTCCCCTGCCATTCGTATTGGTGACAAGGGAAAGCCAATTTCGGACACAAGTGTTCGAGAACCAGGAACCCGATAAATAAACAAATTATGCGCTTCCTAGAAATCATGAATATTATTTACACAATAATGAATTGGATGAAAAGAAAAAGGAAACTCCCAAAAAAGGACAAGGACAAGTATTTAAGTATAAGTAAATAAATTTGGTTGCTGTTAGGAGGAATTTGCACTATATCCAGATACTGTCTTCATAGAGTGTGTCTGGCATATCGCCAATACATAAATTTAATTAGCTTAGCTACACTGAGAGGACATACAATTAATTTTCATTTGTCCACCAAAGCCTTCGCCATGCCGTGAACAAGATTCCCCAAAGCGAGTATAGCGGTATCTTATCGTATAAATAAAAATAAAGCAAATTAACTTGCAGCCCGTATGTTTGTGCACGGTCCAGAAGGTATAATCCATTGAAATTGAGTTTTACCTATACAATGTAAGCTGATAGGGGCGATACTGTTCCATGAGTTCCTTTACAAGTCTTGTATCCACCATTGAAACTTTATACACTTCCTAGTGCCTCAACAAATTTAAGAGATGCGAATGAAATATGGTATATGACAGCATAGAACGAAAAGTTAAAGTCCCCAGGGCTGATGAGAAATAAATATTCCCCAAAAGACGTGTCCACTCAAAGACACATAATCCAAACCAAGGACTATGTGATGCCCTTGCATTGAAAAGCTAAATGTCATATGGATTATCAGAAATAATAGGCTGAATGGGCCCTATCTACGAAGAAGAGATTCCTGGATTCCTACAATTCAGTGCAATGGTATTAGTGCCAGAGAATGTAATAAATGTAATGCACTCCTCTTGCAGCTATATGCGATATCTCTCAAAGTTGATGATGATCTAAGTTAATGCAAGAACAAATTAAATTAAAGGAATGCGAGATGGAATTTTCTTGCAATTTCCACAAGCATATCAAGAGGAAGCCAACACGAACACAACGAGTGTGTATCGAATTCCAATCTCGCTCCTAAGTATACCGAAAGCAATGAAGAAGTAGTCACACGTATTTCAGGAGCAGGAGTGTTGTTTTGATTTATTCCTTCCGGCCGGATGTGTTGTAGGTTGTACGAGTATCTCCTCGGGGGATATGACTACGTACGTGCTATTTTCCAAATCAACGCATTACGAATGACAAAGTAAAACGGGAATGATTCCTCGAAATTGATACTCGATCTTCGGTAATGTCTTTCCCCGGATGTTCGGTATATATTTTGTGTAATGAAGTTTAAAAAATACATAGGTACATACATAGTGGGGGAAGTGTTTTCGGCGCAATTTGACAAAACATATTATCTGCAGACTAAAAATGATATACATTAAACGAACGTTGATTTTATTTTCCTATTTCCTCTTTCATTTAGTATGGAAGCTTTTTAGAGCGTACTTTACTTAGTCCGCACTGGTACCTTATTCTGCAATTTAGTCCGCAAAAGGAGTAGTTAATAAAAATGTAACTATGCTCCAACTTTGAGTCGGTCTTTTAAATATAATTGGGGTTACTTTTTGAATAAAACAAGAAATGCATTTTAAGACAGTATTGATGCTTGGAATCAAGCCTTACTTTTTATTCCTCTAAAATTTGACTAAAATTTTTTTTTAACTTACCAAAGAAGGGAACACCCTTGTGTTTACAGCTTGTGAAACAAACAAGTAAAAATTGTCTCCCTGAGCTAGTGAAATGGTTGTTGATGCCAAGTGGCTCTTCCAAGTTATCACACATAAGCATGACTAGATCCAGTGTGACCACTGCATAATTCTGAAGAGTCGCAAGCTATATTTCAAATTCATAATTTTTGAACCTTATTTAAGCAAGAATCGGCTGGCTAAACACGATATAATTGTGTTGTGATTGTGATAGGCAACTGTGGAACATTTTAAAGGTTTTTATTTAGAAATAAGAGCATTTGGAAAATTTTCGAAGCTTCTTATCCAACTAGAAAAATGCCAAAATATCAAAAAATTGTGCCAGACCGAAATTGCAACCTTAGTTGCACAACGGCCACACTGATTGGATCACTTATAGGCTTTTCACACCATGTTTTCCTCGGAAACTCGTCGATGCATTCACACCGACCACCAACTCGATTTCGTTTGACGTTTCAATCAGCAGTGAGACATTAGTCGTTAAACTTCGGTGCACACTTTTTTGGTTACAAATTTCGACCGCATTAATAATTAACAATCAAAATGAATTCAGTGCATTTCCAAATGATATTAGCCCATCAATTAATTGTGGAAAATGATTTTAATTTGTGAGTTATGACATTTGCCCGGTCAGCCATTTTGCTGAATTTGATGAATATTACAAAGGTGTGTTTCCTTCAACAACCCAACGATTGGAAGTCGTTTGCGTGGTGTTTTCATGCAAAACGAGTGCAAACGACTCGTTTTGAAAATGAAATGGGAAAACTTCTGTTTCCGGTGAAGTTTTCGTGTGTTTTGATGAAAACCCTGTTTTGGGCTTGGTACTATTTGAGTACTTAAGAAAATAGTTTAATATTCAAAGTCCTTAAAAGTAGTTTCGCCGAACCGCTCTAAGTGTAGATACTACCATATTTTCGGAGACCTGCCTAACTTCAAAAAATGTTTTTCTTTTAAACCCACGTATACGATGAACGCATAATGTCCACCAAAGCCATGCCTCACAATGCGAACTTTTGGGATGTCAATTTTTCGACAACATTTTTGCGTTTTGCGATTGTCCTCCTGCTGGTTTGCTAGATCGTCCATCGGCATAGAGCACCGACTGATGGACGTACACCCATCAGATGGACAGTGTTGGTATTGCCTTTACTGAGTTGATTTATCGCCAAGCCGCGATGCAAATAACTCCCTGCTTTATTGCTAGTGAAACCCCCATTAAAACATTACGTGTTCCAGTTTGATGTCGCCCGAATTTCGCAACGAGTTCGCCGCTTGATAAAGCGATCCATTGAACGGATGAAGGGGACTGAAATATTGCCGAATTACGTTTAAAACCGTTGATGTGACATAAGGCTTTCGAAAACAATTACCCATAGGATAGTCAACACTTCTTGAATGTAAAAGTCACTCACACAAACAAGACGGTCTTAAACAAACAAACATTTATTTTTGTTTCTACATCGAAAAATATCACAAACTTTAGCTGTAGCATCCTAAGCTTATAAGCTAACACACATAAAGCCACATCAATATATCACTGCATCGTCCCTATTTGGCTGGTTAGCGCGCAACAAAAGAGCAACATGATTAAAATTCCTCTCATGTAGTTTAGGGTGCGGCTGCGATTGTTCCATCATCACTTAATCGCGCAGTCAAGGAAACTGCTCCAACCCATATAAGAGACATTTAAAGACTAACGACTAACGAGTGCCACTTTGCAAGTTTGTCTGTATGTGACAAGGAAATTTGGTATGCCAGTCATTGCTCTCAATTAAAAAAAAAAATACGGAAAGGACGACGAGAAATCATTTTATACACAAGCAGAACTAGCTATGAAAATGAACAATGACGGTTGTAGTTAAATAGCTTTATTTCCTTCATCGCTGTCCTAGATGTTCGTTTACATTACAAACACACTTACTTTAAGCGAAAGGATAAGTGACATGATTACATAACTGGGACCTGTGACGGTTTAGGTGACTGCACGTTGCCTTAAACGTGATGGTTGGGTTGAAATGGGATCTTAGCTACTGAGTGTGCTGTCCTACACCGCTATAAATCGTTCTGAAACATAGAAGTGCAAAAGTAGATTTGACTTGGATCTCTTGCTGGATGAATTTTAACTAAAGGTAAACTTGGGCACAGTATGAACTTTCCGCTGATGCGATTTTAACAGCTGTTTGGAAAACTTAAACTAATGTGCGCGCGGGTGGTGTTTTTAATCCTTTGAGTGTTGGGATAACGGGGAGGCTGTGAAGTACCTTATGGGGGAGGGACGCTGAATACAAAGCTGTATAAAGCTGACGAATTGCGGGCAGGTCAAGTGCCAAGAACTACCAAGTGGTGGTAGTTTTGCGACGGGTATGTTGAGGGTTTTCTTTAATTTGAAGCTCGTTAACATAATAACACACACTCCCGAATATAGATACTTATTCCGCGGTACTAATAATCATTTTTAGTGTCCTGGCTAAATTTTTCGATCTCACAATGGCGAAGTTTTCCATACGAAATTTCATATTGTGACCTAGAAAATATTTAGTGTGAAGGTTAAAAATGATAATTAGTATAATAATCATTATCGATAACTCTTTCGATTTATATTTCTAAAATAAATTGAAACAGGCCAGATGGGAGATTTCTAAGAAGCATTCCAAGTCTCTTACTCTGCATTAGAAGCTTAGGCTGGTTGACAAAAATTTCACTTCTTGACCTTCCAATTTTTTCATGTTTAATAAAATCAATATAACCCAAATGTATGCTCAGAATAATTCTTTCCAATTTTAAATAATTTCCTACAAGCAAACTACCCACAAATCAGACTTTCAATTCCCTTTCTCTTTACTTTCAGACGACAGTAAAATTGCTACTCACTGATGACACGTCTACTTGCTGCGTTCGTTAGACAGGAAACGTCCCTCAAAACATCCGCCTAGTGGCACTATGTACGTGCTCATACCAACCCACTATAATTGCTATCACATCTACCAAATTTAATCAGCTTCGTGGCATTATTTCGAGAGTGCACCGTTGCCAGCTAATGCTTGTGGAAATGGGAAATCGTTTAAATTTATTTACTCCCATTATTATCGCTGTCGTCATTTTGCACTTAACAGTACAACTAGCCGCTGTAGCCGAGTCAACCAAATCCGGCGTTAGCAAATGGAGCGACGATGATGATGTTACTACAACATCGATTCCACGGACCACACCCTCGCTAACGACCGCATCCTTTCTACGAGTACCCACTGCGGAGCAAAGCACAACAACAGACGGCAACTCAATAAACAATTTGAATACGCCATCGTTCGGAGGGAATGGTTTAGCTAGCTCTAGCTTTCGCGAACACGATAAAATCGTCGACATCTTCTCCGACAGCAAGAAAGTGCTGCAACAAACGTTAATTGAGCTAGTAAAACAAAAGACAACAGCTGAGGAATTCACGACCTCCCCATACACCCCGAAATCCTTTCTGAGTGAGTCGGCGGTGGCGGTGGCGGCGGCGACGCATTTATCATTAGAAACTGCATCAGCGCCAAGTCCGTGGAGCACCGCAATACCAGTGGCGAGCACGAATATCGTGCCTGGCACAAGTCCAGCAACTGACCAAGTTCCAGCGACTTTTCAAAATGCCAGCAGTAGTGGAAGCGCAATAAGTATCCACAGTATCCATGTGTCACCTACAAGCAGCAGATATTTCATGACACCTACAACAAAAGCAGCAACTATAGGACTAGCATCAACATCCACTGTGAATATTGGCAATACGACCACATTTTGGCCAGTGAAGCATGCTTCTGTTGTTGAAGGCGATGTCATACTAGGTGGCCTTATGATGGTCCACTCCAGGGAGGACAGCATCACATGTGGACCCATAATGCCACAAGGTGGTATACAGGCCCTCGAGGCGATGCTCTACACATTAGACCAAGTAAATGAAAATCAATTGCTGCCCAATATCACATTGGGTGCGCATATACTGGACGACTGTGATAAGGATACGTACGGGTTGGAGATGGCGGTGGACTTTATAAAAGGTGAGTTGGGCCTCCATTTCGGCCAATTAAATCTATGAACACATCCGCATCGCCATCGACTATTGAATAATTTAATAGACAAATGTTTATCCCATAGCCAGCTATTAGCTGGTTGAAGGATTTTTCTTATGTATTTATCTGAAACGTGACTGTTTTTATTATGTGAGAGCAACTGTTTTGTTTTTTTTTTTGTGTTCTTTAGTGGTGCGGGAAAAATGCTGTCGAGGTTTTGCCTAGCACAAGCACAGTATAAAACGTAAATACAAATTGGCGGTGATTTGTTTTTTGATATTTAGAGGGAGACAGTGAATAGAACGTATTAGAGAAAAATTCATTCGGCATTGAAAACAGATATCTGTATTCTTTGGCATGAGCACATAATCTATTTTCAATACCTTTCAATCTGACAACTGACTTTGTCTCGTACGTGAAACCATTTCGCAGTGAGCCTGAAATGTTTTCTCGATTTCGAAAAAAAAATGTGAATACGTGAATATTTGACGTTTTTCTTTCGTGAGCTTTGCTGCTGAAAACTTGTAACAACACCGATAGCGAAATGCATAGAAAACTCTTTTTTAAAAGACTCACTAACTAAGACTCGTGAAAACATTAACAAGCCGACAAAACAACCTACAAACGCGATAGTACAGTAAGGCTGAGCAAAGGCGGGAATTATAACGGAAAGGGCTACTCAGAACAGAGTTCGTGATTATTTGGATGCGGATTCGTGAAAAGGAGAAAGGTTGAGAGAAAACCATGTTAGGATTCCATTTAGGGTAACCAATTTGCAAAAAAAGAGGAAAACTGGAACTTTAGACATTTTAAGGGGAGACAGTCGAAAATGTTTTAAGGTTTCTGTTTCAGATAAAAAAAAAATAACGATATTATAATATTTGCAAATATTTTATTTAATAAATTTGTTAAATGAAAGTATTCAGGTGAGAAAGTTTGCATGATACGTAAGCTTCACTATGTCTCCGCAAATCAGCATTACATAGGTACAACAGACGAAAATAAAAAAAGTGGAAACGATTTTGTTTTTTCAGCTTTGTGATGAATAGGTAGAAATTTGGTTGACTAGTTTCCCATATTCATCTGATATAGCAGTATAGGTACCTATAGGTATCAAACTATCGGACCCGGCCTGCTTTGCTAGGCGTTACAACTTAAATTTCTCCAGAGTACATATTTTGCTTCGTTGAGTCGAGGATCTTCGATAAATGTTTATTGACGAAATTTTAAAAGTTTGACAACGATTTTTCCACCCTTACGTCAAGTTTTTTTTTTAACATTTGCCATACAAACATAATTTTCGATTTTCCCAATTTCCCGAGACTTTTCCGAAGGGTTTTCCCAAAATTTTCTTTCGTAAGAACCTTATCCTGACAGTTACGAACAACAGAAAAAAGAATCGGTTCAGCCACACCATTTCACACCATTTTTATATAGGTAACAATGTTTTTATAAGTTTTTATAAGTTGAAGTTCTAGGTAGTAACAGGCCTTTGTCGCAACTTCTGGTTGTTGAGTTTTAAGCACCCACTTTACTATTTTAGAAACTTTTATACTTTACACGATTTTTGAGTTAAAGAGCAATTGTTGTAGTGGGTAAGATTTTCTAAAAATAAGTTTAATTGAATTTTTGAAAACATGTGAAAAAATATCGGGATTGTGTAGTTATTTTTGAGAAATAAATGAGAAACTTATTTATTAGATTCTTTTGAGAAAACCTAAGTTGGGGATCTTATTTCGAATAGGTACCGACATTATCTTTAATATATTGTGACAAAATCGTTAGAGGGGTTTTTATAAAATGTTTGCAGACACAACAGTAGCAATTAATGGAATGTTTCAATTGAAAAATACTTAACTATTTACCTCAAAATTAAGTATTCTATATTATTTGATTGGTTTTAAAAGTTTTATACAACTCGAAAATAGGGTTTTTGAGATGTGAGCGGTATCCCATTTGAATTAAAAATTGCGTCACTCGATAATTTTGAAGACATCAATTTTATTCTAAGTACCTACCTACCTATGCATTTTGGTCAAAATCGTAAGCGCTGTTTTCAGGTAAACAATAGATGTAAAATTACTTACCTATATCAAATACCTATCCAATGTGCTATATTATGGAGAAGAACTGAGTGTGCTAATAAGATATAAAATACCATATTACCTTAAGAATAAATTTTGTGTATGGTGTGCTTTCGAAATATGTCCAAATTTCAATAGTCTCTAAAATTTATTCGATTTTTAAGCCAAAAAATGAGTATACAATCATGTTATCCTCACTTAAGATCCAATATCAATTAGTTGAAATAGTTAGAGCCGCTTTCGGCGAACTTCAGTCGTGCAAGCAGGAGGTGACAGTAGCACTTTGCACAAGAAACACGGACTGCTGAAGTTTTAACCGCTGAAACGACTTTTCCAGCGAGAAATTCCACTGGAGGCGTCAGCTTCCATCAGGCTGGAACACCCAAGTTCTACTATTATGTGTCTTCCTTCAAGTACGTTGGCAAATCCAGTTGATGTCATAATTTAGCTCGCTTGGTATTCTACACACTGCGTCTGTTTTATCTAGGGTCTATCAGTCTTTCTAAAGTTTTCAGAATACTTGTTAACATGAAGTCCTTTATGTTAAATATTTCGAGAAGAAAATTATTTCTGGAGGGAAAATAATCCTCATACTCAACCACACCTTATTACTAATTTTATTTCCCACTACCCATAATCCAAAACACTTAAATGAAATCCATCCAAATTTTGGTTTTTCTAGCGACAGTTTCATAAAAGCCAAACAAGTTTGTATTAGTTTATAAGATATTGTATCTTAAAATGCAAACCTGAAAATATATAAATAAAAATAAAAATAAAATAAGATCTAAAAGTACAGTAGAGTCTCTTATGTCTTTCACTATAGTACCTACCAGTTATTCTGCTCACCTAACGCTTCTAAACCCTTTAAGTGTTTCGATTCCATAACAACAATTTCGGAAACCCCCAGTTAAATTAAATTGTTATAATTTTCTTACACCATATTTAATGCCCTCATACCATAATCCATAAATAATCGTAATTTTCATAGTGAACCCTTTTATTCATTGAGATAACGATGATTAACTTAGCAGCGACGTGATTGTGCATTCACATGTAAAGCACAAAAAGTGTAAGATCCCGTTTATGCCAAAAATGACTTTCAGACAGTTATCTATGCCATCGTTGAACTAACCCACTTAGCTTGTTTGAAAAATCTCTTTAAATTCTCCTCTGGGGTAGCTATTTGTTTAATGTTTAGTAAATATTTTTCCGCCATGAATGCTCTCAGAAAACATTGGGTGAACTTTCACAAGTAGTGAGTGAAAAACAAAACTTTTAGGAACTTCTCCCATTGCTTAAACGTTCACATTGATAGCCCTTCGCGTAAAAGTTGCTTTCCTTTCATTTGGTTTTATGAGAAGTACATTGGACTACAATAGTTATTATTAAGTTAGTTATTGGAAATTTTTGAATGCCATTGAAATACTCAGGAAAGTAGTGTAGAATAGAACAATGGCTCACGAGAAGACCGTTTGTATAGAGAACAATGCAAAAGGAAATGCTGTATATTGCAGGGGCTTGAGCTACTTGAATTTTCTTGCTGTAGATGAAGTATTGGCGAAAAAATTCGATAAAAATCGAATATTGCATAAATATTGAAATGTTTTGAACTTTGAAGCCTTAACTCTGCCACCAGCAGCATTGATTGATCGGCTGAGTTATTGGCTGCATGTGCTAGGCACCACTATCCATCGCTTGAGGATTTTTCTTCCCGTCGACTAGTTCATAACATATAGGTAAGTGACATAACTGCACTTGCCGTTCTTCATAATATGCTTGTTAAGAGGTCAAAGGAAATGCAGTCGAAAAAAAAAAATTGCGTGTTCTCCTGCAATACTAGACTTGATGCGACTTCAAATTATTTTAAACCGCATCTGCTTTTGAGGCTACTTCAAAGTAGTAGTCAAACTAATTGTTGGAACGTTCGATCGCTTGACGCTTATAAGAGTATGTCCAAGAGAATATGTACTAAAATTATTTGCAAGCATTGAAGTGTGGGAATAGTGAGCTCATATTTCGCCCTACGTCAGTAAAGCCGATTAGTCTGTTTTGTCGGTAGCGGTGCAGGCTGCGCTTTCAAGCTGCATTCTTAGCCGCTAAGAAAAATATCGATCTTTTTGATATTATTTTTGAGACATTTATCGTAGGCCTTTTGAGAAGATTGTAAGCCGCATCGTCATTCTCGTACGATAGTCAATAGTTGTCGTTTCATTTTCATTCCATTCTTGATACATGTATCAAACTGACTCGATACATCCAAGACTCACCGTGACCTAAATTCAATCTACCTACACGATGACGTCTTGATTATTATATTGTAATTTTACTCGAAAACCTTAGCTGACAGTCAAGACTCAAGAGTCTCCTGATTAATTGTTTCATCACTCCCGAGAAGAACCACAAAATGTTGATGAGTTTCATTTCGTCTCTAGTTTCAGTTTTATCTCGTATTTCTGTGCGCTTTCATGCTGAACATTAATCATTGCCCGAGTTGAACCCATCATGATTTGACGTTTCCATTTTAACTTCTGCACAGCCACTTGCTAAAGCATCACCACTCAAGCTAATAGGAAATTATGATGCTTTTGCTAGTTCCTTCGAGTATTCCGGTCTTTTCTCCATCCAATTGACAATGCTCCTTCTTACTTATAAGAATAATGTCCTCACAGATAAAGTTTTAGAGGAAAGTTTTCTGAAAACAATTTCCAGTGCCTACTTGGCAGTACACCTCGGAAGTCGGCGGAACAAGAGCAGGTGAATGCGCTTTAACCTTCCCCGCAATTGCTACAAGCTACAACCGAGGCAGCTCAACCGACTGGGGTTCAATTATTTTGAGTAATGACACAAAAGTGATATGCAAGCGAAAAACGTTGAATACCATTTTTCACCGAATGAGATCTCTACAACTGAATACGGGTCGGGTAGGTATACGATTTGTTTTCATAGTAGTCAGCAGTTTTTTCCAGAATCGTATTTATTGCATTTTTCACGATTTGTGTTGGTGAGTATGTTATTTCGGAGCTTGATTTATTTTATAGGGATCTTACTATATCAGCATTTTTTCATATGACTTATTTCGGTTTATACGTCCCGTGGCCTGTGTATGCAAGGGCACAGCATTACACTGTTCTGTACCTATGCATCACAGTTCCCCGTAAGGTGCGGAAGGAAATAAAATAAACTCGGTCGTATTTGTAACATTTTTTATTTATATTTTTTAATGTAGGCAGGTACAGGTAGGACGTAAAATGGACTATGAATTTGAAAAAGAAGAACTTTAAATACTTACAAGTATGCGGAATTTTGTTGCACATATATTTTTATATTTTGCAAAATTTATTCAACTTTCTTCGATGCCAAAGTTGTCAAAAAAAATATAATAATTTTTACTATCGAAAACTTATAACGTCTTTATGTGGGAATTGGTTTTAGCAACTTTGGCATCAAAGAAAGTTGATCACATGGTATAGGGTGAGCGAAAGAAGAATAAATTCAACTAAGCCATTTGTATGCATGAGTAATACAAATTTGAAACCGATTGTTGCATACCTTCTTTTTGCATTAAGGTACCCACAGGCCACAGCTACCTACCTCCGTTTACTACACAGCGATGTTGTTGAAATAAGCAGGGAACGTACATAGATAGCTCAGGAACTCCATTTCATTGTATCTTTGGACGTATTTAAATTCTCACCTGGCGTATTTAAATTCTTACATAAAGAAAAGTTAGATGTAAAATGAAAATGAAACAATGTAGTACCTAGGTAAATTCCGTTTGCAGTTATTTTCTAGTGAGTGTCTGCGGTATCGCATGGCGTAAATTTGCATCTGCAATAGCGAGAAAGAGGTAGATGTAATTTATTGCATACAAAACTAATGATTTTAAAAGAGGAGGAAACTTCGCTCCTCCCTTATTTTCTGGTTCGATTTTCAATATTGGAAATATTTCACAATTTCTCTGACAGCGAGAAAATCCGCTCACCGAAAGGAAAAGTAACCAAAAATAAAAGAAACGCATTGAACCACAAACTTAAAAAAATCTTATTTTTTAATACGGGGATATTTATATATCAGGAGAGCAAGGCACAAATTTATATTTTAGAAGTAGAATTGAACTGTTTTTATTGTTGAAAAGAAAACGTTAACATCGTTTGCTTCTTACATCTATTTTAGTGCTCTACAAGCATAATTAATATAAATAAAACCAAATAAAATGTCATTTACAAATTGGCATTTGAACGATTTGACAACCATCTGTCAGCTATAACCAAATAGCCCGACGAAATTTCTTGAGCTAATATTTGAAGTTTTTTTTTGGAGGGGATGTAGAGGAAATGTTTTGTTCTTTCCTTTTTGGCTTTCTTCTGCTCAACTTCTGCGTAAGGGAACGAAGTTTCACTGGATTTGACAATAATTTGTGTTCGAATGCATTATTGTTGAGAACAGACCAAATAATTTTGATATGTTGTGTTATCTGCTGATTTTGTGGTGAAACTTTTGTGATGGCTTTATCTTTGCAGATGTTAACGCCACGCAAATCTACGAACCCGATATATGACTCGTTAGTTAGTGAACATAGGTGTTAAGTATTATTCATGTTAGGTACAGATTTCAGTTGTAATTTTTTTCTTAGAATAAATCAGAGGCGTATCCTCTAAATAAAACTATGTTGCAGTTTTTAACTGTCGTCGAAACGATATCATCAGGCGATTATTGAATTACGTTATTAGTGCCCTGATTTAAGTTTGTTTAACTTGGACAATCGGATTAAACGAACTAGAGAGGATTTTTGAAACTTTCTGCAGTTTTACATACAGTGTTCGCTGTCCTAAGCGTGATCTTAATAAAGCATCCTGAGGCGAGGGTGATTATAGTATAGCAGCCTGTTAATCGGTTTTAAGCCGTAGCGATTACGTCGTTCATTGAAAACAGATTTTTATCAAATTTGAACCAAATGAAAGGCGAACTTTGGTAGGTTGATTCCCTTCAGTGACATACTGACATCATAAGCACAATACAACTGGCTTTAATGACAAGTTTGGAAACACGATCTCAACAAACAAAAAAACACAAAAATTACGACTCGAACGGAACGTCATATTAAATCTTTAGGTGGAACTGGGATTTGTTCTCATCGGCTCCTCGATAGCAGGGTTTGATCTAAAATACGCAGTTACATAGTCTACATCCTATTTGACATTTTTAAGAATCATACAAAATATTTAAGTAGCCGAAGCAGAAGCGGCTTGTAATTCTTGCCAACTCGAAGTTCTCTGTCTAATTAAAGCGCTATATTTTATGAAGGTAAAATAGTCAATACTTGAAGCTCGGTAGTATTTCTCTTTCGTAAGGTGAGAGAGTATAGTTATTTCGAAAAGGTTTCCTTATCGTTCCTTAACTACTCGCATAAGTTGCTAGCTCTGTAGCATGAATATTTTATAATTGGAGAGATATAGTTCCCTGACGTAGGTTAAAAAGGAGTATAATATTATATTTGTCGAAACAGATCCATAAAGGGCACCCTAGGGTCTCTATTGCACAGTCATTCGTTTTGTGAGAGTCTTCTTTTCCCGGCTTAATAAAGAGACTTCCCAGTACAATAATACTCTCGGATATTTGCCAGGCGTTCGCAAGATGTGACGCGTCAGTCTCTTTCAGCCATATCCCTTCCCCAACCACCAGTATGTAATAATTTCAATGTACGGTGAAATTTTATTTTTAATCATTACTTTCTGGAAATGACAAATGAGTCTCCGGCTCGAAGGCGTCGGCTTACTAGCAAAACTGACTAACTGCAAAAACGAAGTTCGTGGGAAAACGCAAAACTAGTTTTTTGTTGTCTTTAAATCTTTGTAACTTAACAAAGATAAATACTATAGTCTTTTGTTTTTTTGAATACTATTACCTAGAATATATGATTATAAAGCTGAAATATAAAAATATAAAAATATAAATATAAATTGATTCGACTGGAATACATTTATCTAGTAGTTGGCAGGAAAAATGTAAGTCAGCCATAATTTCAGACCTTTTTATTTTCTACAGTTAATCTTACCCTTGTTTAAACTTTTTTGTGCATTTTTGGCTAACTCCACAAATAATTTACCTTTAGATAACATTTTAAATTGCGACGAAAGTGAGCACAAAAATGATTTCAAAGTTATTGCACTAACCACAACCTCAAAAAGGTGAAACACACTTGTGCAACAGGTATCATTTCTGCATAATTACTATAGTTACGAAAAGAAAAAGGAAATTTTTTTTTCAGGGAAAATTGACTATCTGAAGTTGGTCAGTTCTTCCTGAATTTCTTGTGCATGAAGGCAGATAGTCAACCAACAATTTTAAATGCTTTGCATATTTCTAGGAAAAATAGCAGATAGGCAGTTTTGGCAGAATTTTCTACTTGCTTTATTATACTTGCCATCGATAATACAAAATAGAATTTTTGGCAGTTGGTCAGTTTTGCTTGTAAGCCGACGAATTGTTTTCATGGAACTTCTTAGATTTTCCAACTCAAAGTCTTTTTCTTATTTTTTTATTATTTTAATAACTTATTGATTTTAGGGAAAACTCAAAACTACTCATTTTTATATCCAAAAGTATTTTCTTAAAAAAATAAAAAAAAACAAAGTCATTAAAGTGACAGACAAAAAAGTGGAGACTTTATTTTGACAGTGATGGGTTCAGATGGGCAAACAATGCAATTAAATGAATTGACTGAATTATAAACTATTTAAAATATAATTTTCAGAATTAAGCATAAGGTAATTTACTCCAACAGACACATTTCTCTTATTAGGGACAATTATAAAATAGAAAAAAAAAACAGACAATCCTCCAGTTTCAATAAATGTTGTACCCGGTTTTATGTGAGAGCCAACAATATGGTTTGCCTGATAGACATATTGTTATCCGTTATTTTTTATGCCTGTCAATAAACAATTTAATGTCCTTATATCGAAAGACGTGAACCGAAAATGAAATACAAATCCTTACATCTCTGAGCAAGTGATTGACAGCACTCTGAACAAATATGCCCAACGATCTGTATCCATTATTTATTTTAAGTAATTTTTGATGTGGGAACTTTTAAAGCGACCAATCCTTTTTCTGAAAATAGTAATAGTTAGGTAAGCATTAAAAAAACACCAATAAAGGATACGATTAAACCAACAATGAATTTCCTTTTTAGAAGAAAAGCCCCAAATCATCCGTCTGTACCTACTTCATAATATCATACATCATTCCTCTAGTACAATATTTGATTTGGCAGAGTGATTCAACCAATAGTACGGATGATTGACATCAAATTACATTTAAAGCTGGAGCACGACATGACGGAGTTCTTGCCATTTGAGTGCTTATAGTAGGGCAAAAATTTAAGTCTACCGAGTGAAAGAAAAAATACCAAACTGACAGTTTATATAATACGGCTTGGTGTGTGTTGAAAGTTGGAAGAGTTGGTGTTGCCCCCATAGTGACATCGAGTTGATACAATAAATGGAGTTTGTTCCCTTCATCCGCAATAACGATGAAAGAAGAGAAACTCAATAATTTTGTGCACTAGCTATTTATAATGCTTCTTTTGAAAAATGTTTCGCATTTTGTAGCGTAGATGAAGACTTCCCTTTTGAGCTTTGTGCAATCACTTGTCGTGGAATGCAATTGGCCTTTTTTACTAGTATGTGTCGAGGAAATAAATAGTTGTACGTGGATGGGACATGGGAACAGTGAACTGAGTAAGAGTTTTATTTTTAAATTTATTTCTTTTGAATGAGGAAAACTTCAAGGTAACACATTAGCAAATCGCCAGTAGGTACTTGGAAAAAGCCACATTTTTTGCTAGCGATTCGCATGTATAGATGGATTGATGGATTGGTGTTAATAAGAGCAAATAACTCACAGGACTTGTCAGTTATGGGCCATGTCAAGTCAAAAGCGCCTCATGACTATGGGAATGTAAGTGAGGAAAATGAACTTCTACAAATCATTGCTAAATTACTTATAATCATTTTCAAAACTTTCATGCTACTTAAATAATTCAGCACATTAGGTACATATGTCCTCATCTATCTAATGTTAAATTTGTTCTTGAACTCTAAATCTTTTAAAGCATTCACTGACTATAAGATGCAATTTTACTGTGAACTTATTCTTTGAAATAAATAAATATGAAATATGAAATAATATGCAGTAAAACTTTTCCCATTCAGTTATGTTGTGATAATAATAGTTTGCAAATGAATAGAAGAAACTTAGTAAAATAGAGACGCTTTCCCAGACCTATCGGAGGTAGATATTCTTCAATGAACTTTCGGAGTTTTTAAATTACAAAGCGATTTTTTTCACACCTACCATTTACCATAGAGGCCTGTATTCAATAAATATTGGAAAAAAAGACGCGTTCAAGAAGTGCTATTTAAGTACGATAAGTACATGGAAAGCCAATGGTCAAACATAATGGACCTTACTAATAATACTACATTTTGTACGTCACAATATGCAAATTTGTATTGAAAATTTCGTGATTGTGAGTTCACTTGGCATATATATATATTATATAATTTGGCGCTACAGGTCCGTAGGGACCCTAGGCCTAGCTTCTCACAACCATTCGTTTTGTGTGAGATTTCATTTTTGGAACGAATGGAAGGGATCTACAATTTTATGCCGATTCCAAACGACTACTAGAGAAGCTCTTTCAAGACAGTAATACACTCGGATGTTTATCAGACGTTCGCGAGCAATGAAAAACAACCCGGAGTTGGAATTTGGGTTTTTGCGGGATTCGAACCTGGGAACCCTCGCTTAGTAGTGCAACACACTAATCACAAAGCAACTGCTTAACCTGGACATAATATAAGACTACTAGCTGATTGCCCAACATGAATTGGGACATCTTACGAATTCAGAAACTACAAAACTCAATTTCCCTTTCAACGCTCTAGTCACATCGCAATCTGTTAAATGTCAGACACAACTCCCCGCTGTGTTTAACCACATTATATTCAGTTAAACATCTTTAAACATCTTTAACTGAATTCTAATGAGATTCTAATTGCAACCACCACAAAACGTCTTCGTAGCAATTTGCTTCCCTTTACCACAATATCATAAATAACCAAACAACCCTTGTTCTCTTAGAGGTCACGTTATCAGAGACCACCAATCCATTTGGACTAA
This sequence comes from Cheilosia vernalis, assembly GCA_949126925.1. NCBI lineage: Eukaryota > Metazoa > Arthropoda > Insecta > Diptera > Syrphidae > Cheilosia > Cheilosia vernalis. The sequence goes on from OX421362.1 coordinate 16,713,189, forward strand.
CATGACACATTTAGAAGCTGTTCGTTGGAATTTGTAGTTGAATATTTTTAACGGTAAAATAGGTAGGGGAATATTAATTTAAGCTGTTTTTAAATAAGTAATATAAAAACGTATTCTATAAAACAATTGGACAGTAACCTTGTTTAAATGAGCATCCATCTCAGCATAACAAATCCAAACACTAAGACAAAAAATGGTCAATAAAACAAGTTACAGTGAGTTACGTTCTCAATCCGCGATACCAATAACAATTTTTAGTGTCCAGACTAAATTTTTTGAACTCACAAATCACAATGGCGAAATTTTGCATACAAAATTGCATATTGTGACCTAGAAAATATTTAGTCTCGACTTTAAATTTACGGAAACTCACAATTGCGAAATTTTTATGAAAAATAAAGCCTTTGCGAATAAATTAAATTTAAATTTAAATAAAACCAAAAATCTTTATAGAAATAGAATCAGGTTTTGCCGCACTCAAAAGAACGACCTAACCGATTTTTTATTTTTATTTCTAAAACGTTCGAACTCAATCCTGGGTTTATTCCTCGAATATTATAATATACACAAATATAATTAATTTTTTATTTATTAGTTTCTTTATAAATAAATAAATAAACAATCATTTTTAGCCATCACACTCACAATAGGTAACTAATTTTTTATATTGAAAATTTAAAGTTCGTTAAATCTATACCCTTCCAAAATATATGATTATTACATTTTCTTACTCGACTTTTTGAAACGCAACTGTGAAAGTCTGAGCCAATTCCGTGCATCTGTCTTTCTGCTATACTAATAATAATTTGTAGTGTCCGCAGGCTAAATTTTTTGAACTCGCAATGTCGAAATTTGCCTTACAAAATTGCATAATGTTGCGACCTACGAAATATATTGGATGGATGATAAAAATGATTATTTAGTAAGAAAGGGCCTTTTCCTGCCAAACACTTTGCAGTCACAATAATGACAAGTTTCTAAAGTGGTAAAGCTCATTTCTAAAGTGCTTTTTCTCATCACCGCTGGTGAAAAGCGCAAATCCCAACTACCCCTTGAATTCAAGGCGCAATCAACTACAGTCGTGGTGAAAGTATACATATTGCTCAAATGTATCTGTTATACATCGGCAAGTTTAGCATTCGTCCTGTCAAACTTTAAGATAAGTTCCAATTTATTCCAACTCTGAGTACAAAGTCCGGTTACAAATGGTGGTGGTACCGAGTAAGTTTCGTTACAACCTGCTGGGAGTCGCGGTGTCAAAAAGTTTGGGAGCCCCTGAGCTATACCATCCCCAGGTGTATTCAAGACAACAACCAAAATATCTTCAAATGTGTGCTTATGATGTCAGCTTTTTTTGCGCAAGCTAAGAGAAGCGCCATCTTCTGAGTTTCAGTGAAAGTATAACATTTGTTGTATAGCTGTTTCAAATAGAATGTTTTTCTTTACTTTCCTACTCGCCGATGAAGAACTGTCAATGAGGATACTGATACATAAAGCTTCCACAGTATTAGCTGCTGGGGGTCAACTTTTGAGGTAGGTATCATTACAAGTGTTCAACAATATGTGCTCCTATCAATTCTTAGTACTTCCTCACTTAGGTCCACTTCTCTCATCATTTAAAAAAGGCCTTTAAATCCTTATCTAAAGCCATTTACATCCTTTTAGCAATATTTTATATACATATTGCCTACACACATATTATACAGGCAATCACAGTAGGTTTCAAAAATAAAATGGAAAAGGTGTCTTCGTCCTATTCTTATGTTAAGGGTTACGGTTTACGGATAGTAGTGAGTACCCGATTCTACTCAAATGAACTTCATGGTCTTCAAGTAGGCAGTCGGAGTCAATACTGATTTTACGATTTGATTTGATCTAGCAAATGAGCAATTAAATATATTTTATTAACGGTTTTAGGACCGGAGAAACTGGATTTGAGACATGATTGCCATTTTATGGCCGGCTAGGGATACAACCTTTATAATCTTAATGCGTTTTTGCAGCCATTGAGTCGCATTTACAATTGGACAGAAATGAGATAGTTTTTCGATAGGAAGGCATTTGAATTTAAAATGGAAGCACATAAGGACAGTTAACGACTCCGACATAAATGACACTTTATTAACCATGTTGAGTAGAGGACATTGAATAATTTATTTAAACTGGGTAATATGGGATGGGAATTTGAGCCAGACGAATGTGCTCATATGGAGAGGCACAAAGACAGGTAGACAAACCAAATGACAAGACGAGACAGTGGAAAGGTCAAACACACAAGCTAGGTTTCGGAATAGGGGGGGATTTAAAAAAAAAAAATTTTATGTTGCTGGGGAAATTTTGCTCAAAAACTGAAGCAGGCATACCTGAGTAAATAACTTGAGAATTTTAAATCACGGTTGCCACTTCAAAAAAACGTTTGTGTAAAAAATTAAAAATAAAAGTGACCAACTGTAACTAAAAATGACCGAAATAATTTAAGTCTAAAATATTTGTGAACACACCACAAAACAAATGAAAGTCGAGTTTCTTTTTTCTTTTCGTAAAAATATTACCAAATGGCAAAAGAAATGACAATGTGACCAAAAAAAAAATCAACGACCAAATTCGGTCACACACAAATGACCAATGTAGCAACCGTGGTTGAAAGAAGTATAGTTAAATTACCGATGTGCTTTTATTTTTAAGAAATTGAAACGTAGGTATTAAAATGTTATAAAAAGACGTGGTTTAGGCTTTCTTTCATTCTTTCCGCTTGGGAATGATTTTCTTCAATTATATTGATATACCTACCTATAGATTTACAAATTTCCCAGCAGATTTTAGTTGTCTCTTCTTTTTGTTTTTCTAAAATTTATATATGTATCTAATCGTTTGCAATAAAAAATGTTGCCTATCGCATGGCGTTACATTTTATATATTTATTTATATAAGTGAATAGAATTTTTTAAATATTAATTTGCAGGACTCTCCTAGCAACGAGTAAGAAAATACACTTCAGCCCTTCCTCCAATCGAGAATGTATACACATTTTGTCCAAACAACATAAAAAAGGCCTTCCTTAACCCACGCTGGGTAAGAAATCAGCACCATCAATGACTATTTCCAAATTGTCACAATGCTGCTCTTATAAAGTCATCGATATAAATTAATTGACAGGGGAGCGCAGTATATTATCGATAGAAAGGACTGTATAGTGTTTAACCATCTGATATCATCAGAAGTAAGAATAGAATTGCAATTGGAAAATCCTTTTCGATGTATATATATGCAAGTGTGTGTGTGTGGATGGAGATTTTTTTTATTACAAACGAAATTTATTGCCGATTTCCCTTTTTTTTCGATTGGATGTGTTTGGGTGTCAATAAAACTTCGTTGAAATTGCTATGTTCCTACTTTTATGGAATATTAAAATTAGAAGTAAGCACAATTTTATTGCAGTATAAAATGCTTAGGGAGAAATGCTTCGAAAAAGGATCGATAAAAAAAAGCACGAGCAAGTTTCTTTTTTTGCGTGTGAGTTTATCCTCTCCTTAAGTATAGTAAAGATGTGAAAGGAGATGTGGGATATAATTTTGGCGCACCCTCTCAGTTAAAATGTGGGAAGAACCAGATATACCTTATTCTGGTGCATGAGTCTTAAATGCATTCCTTAGTAATGTCTGCGAGCAGACACAAAACAAACAGACAAAATATCGTTTGTTATTCAGGATGCTCCAAAAAGGCGGTACAGAAGAATATTATTACCGTAGATAGGTACCTTAGTTTAGTAGGTGTGTAGTTTTTTGATAAAAACCTTAAAATTACACATAAAAGAATGTGCTTGGATTTATTACAGTAAGAGGTGTATTTTTGAAGTTGATCATTGGCATAGAAAATAGCTGATTACGAAGCAAAGCTTGTGATAGTTACCTGTCCCAGTGATACATTCTTGCCATCGAAGTACCTAGTTGTTCTCATTGTACTGGTAACGAAGGCCAACGGACGTTCGCCAACTGACGTTCGCCTTCGTTTATTTAATGGCTTTGATAGCTGCATTGCTTTTTGTGCTGTCAGGTGAGAAGCTCTAAAAAGATTGGACGGTCAAACTGTGTTTTTGCTTTTGAAAACCGATTAGTTATTTTTCCTGGGTAGTTGACCACAGCTCCTGGTTCAAATTTCATGCACCCTAAAAGGTTGCACAATTCTTTAGCTGCGCTAAGTGTTGGAACAAAATTACATGTTGCTAGGACGACCACGTTACCAAGCTTCAGTGTGGGTGAGCGGTTCATTGTTTTCAGCAGTAATTTCTAAGAACCGGAACAGTATTTAGTCCTGGTTCTTTTTTTCAAGTTATTAGGTACTTCTTTAGGCGCGTTGGGCCTAAGAAGAAATTAATGAATTCGCTTTACGTTTAAAACGACACCGCGTCATCGTCACCGAAAAAGCGACATCTGATAGGTGGCGCTGTTGTCCATTTTCTGAGAAACTCTACCGATCTCAATGAAACTTTGTATGTGTGCATGGTTCTATTCAGCTAGAAAGATAGGAAAGTTTTGGACGCGATAGGTGGCGCTGTTGTCGATGTTTTTGTTCACTGTTTTTACTCCCAAAACAGTTTTAAGTATTTCCTGCTCAATAAAATATCTCCTGACGATTCAAAAAATACACACGTAATTGTTCAAGTAATATCTTCTGTCGGCACTCCCGGAGTGCCTGATGTTTTCTTTTTTTTTTGTAATTCCACAGTTGTCTTTCTGAATTGTCTTCTAAAAATTTCTCTGGCCGGTTTTAACAGCTCTCAGTCATCATTGCATTTTGTTCTGTTGGCAGTGATTACAAACCACGTATTTTCCTTTCTTATACCAGTCGATTTCTTATTCGCCATTTTGCGAGCTTACAAAATTTTACAAACACAAAATTGTCGGCTTTCATATCAATATCGGCCAAACATACGGTTTCTGGGCACTTGTAAGGCTAAGGTAGGTCACCTGCTCCACAATTAATTTGTGATCACAGTAGGATTAGTTTTCTAAGACTTTTCACTTCATCAAACGTGGAATTATCCAAGATGTCGAATGGCTTTGTAACTGAATCCTGATTAACCACAAAAAGAGATTTTTCATCATTATTTTTTCCACTACCTATACGCTCGATATCGTATTCGGCGCAGACCACCTATGCACTGATGGACGACTTTTTTCTATTAGACGTTTCCTTCTAACTTCAACTTCAACCATCGACAAAAACAATTCACGAAGCAACAAACGAACGACAACAAAGCTCCACACACTTACCGCCAGTCTATGCGCAAACATTTCCAAATGGGAGACACTCTTCTGATCTGACATTTATGAAACTTTAAGCTTTGCGTAGTCCTATTGCGATGAAACAATAATGCAAACGTTGCTCCATAAGCTCAATGTTTTTCTGAGGCAACCGTATGTATTGTGTGAGTAGTTTTCATTTCAACTTTTACATTATTGTGTAATCGCAATCGCCCTACACAACAAACAGATAAGTTTTAAAATGTTTTTCGTTTTTCGTTCACAGTAAATTCAAAGACATGACTTATCTCGTAGCTTCGTTCCATTGTGCAGGAGAAGCCGGTTATCTTAGTTTCTATATCGCCGTCATATTTTCGCCTCCATCCACGTGCAGAGTTTTTAGGGTTAGAAATACCGCAGGGCACTTATTCTGTTCCCGTTCGGTGGGCCCTTTCGAAAAAAGCAATCTCTGGCCTATACATAGCTCCAGGGAATCACAAGCAAAGTCCATATATGAAAATATTCAAGCATTACCTACATCGATTCGACAATTCTGAGAAAAGGGGTGAAAATCGGTCTACAACTTTGAAGAGGTATACAAGATTTAAGCTGCCTTGGGGTTAATTTATTTTTTACACCGCCTTTCCTTCTTTCTCCTGCTCGATTTTTTCTTTCTCATATTGCTTCCCTATCCCTACGCACGCATAACAACGCACAGTTGGTTGAACGTACATTTAATTAATTAACAAAATGCGGATCATGTAATTAATTTTCTTAAAGTCATGCTAATTTTCCTCCCATCACAATTTGTGTTACACCTGCCCTGCTGGCGCTAGACATCGCTTTAATGATTCCTCGAAGGCCTGTTATCTCCTTTTACGGCATTTTGATTTATGATACCCACATTAACTATTAAAATTGCTCTAAGACTGCTGTCGCTGTCGCTCTCTCAGTATATGAATAACGCTGATAACTTTGCGAAATATTTGAGCACTTGAACTTTGTTTCACATCGCTGGTCGAAGTTTGGAAAACTTTTATCTACTTCATGAATGATTGCTTGAATAAATAACGAATTAACAAGGGTATCTTAAAATTTCGTTAATCGCCTCTTAGTCCACTGTCCAGTTGTTGTGCGTAATATTGAGCACACCTCAACCCATTGGCAGTGTCCGCGCGATATTTTAGACGCCACAGCGCTGTCATTAATCAGTTCCTTTGAACATTTAAAATTGAGTAAATTTAATAAGCTGTAACTGACTTGTCTATTAAATAATTATAACTACTTCGAATGTACTAAGTCGTTAATATTTAGGATCCGCTCTTGTAATTGCAACCCAAACTTCTTCATTCTTATAATCTACTTTATAGAGATATTTCATCACTCAACTTTCAGCTGATACTGGGTAGCACTCCTGCCATCACTTGAAGTCCTTGAGTGGTCATTAATGATTTAGAGTTTTGTTTCCTGCTCTTTTTCTGCCAAGCAACTTAAATTTGTAAAAGAAAATGGGATCGATTTTATGATTTTCTTTTTTCGTCTTTCAATTAACGACTTACGGATGGATATTGGCAAAATAATAGCGAGTGGAAATTTGAATGTTTGTACGACAAACTGCAAAGAGCGATAGAAGAATACAATTGTGTAGACTCCGTGGTATTGGGGATAATTTATTTCCTTGCTGTTGAATTTTTGCGACAACTACCTATATTTTATATTTAGCCTACATTTATAATGGTATCGAAATATCAGTCAAATTTATTGCATTATTTTTGTATATTTGAGCTATTAACTGTATATAGGGTAGGCACTCACATCAGCCTAAAAAGTAGGGACAATTGAAGAAATTACAGACACCAAACAGATCCGCCATTCATTCATTTATTTGCTAAAACTATGTCACAATTATTTAAAATTTGCTTCTACCTTAAATGGTCGCATAAACGGGCGATGATCTCGGTTTCGTATCGTGGGGAATGATAGGGTACGTGCTCCACGGCTTTTAAACTAGCAGGTACCAGGTTAACGTATTTATAAGTAAGATCGACGAAAATGTTTTGTGGTCACTGGACCTTACACAGTGGGACTGCCTTTTATTGCAAATAGCTTAAGTTGAGAGCATACAGCAACAAACACAATTTGCGTCCTAAAGTGAACATATTCAACGAACACATTTGGTTTCTAAGAACCAATGCTTTTGTCTGGCCTTTTGTGGAGGGGAAAAAATCTCATGCATGCCTTAAGGTTTTTTTTTTGCTGCACCACCTCCTGCGAACGTCTCATAAACATTCAATAATCATGAGAATTTTTCTTAATCCCCTGGAATTTTCGGCATACTTCATAAAAAGAACGTGATAAGATAATATAAAAGGTAAAACGCCCACTTTGTCCAATTTTTACCAAACTATTTTAAGGTCCTTGTTCAGTTAGTCGACTATCTCTCTGCTAAATTACGAGACTTAGTCTTGAAAATGTGACATGCAAACGGAGTTAGCTTAACATTAAAATATTATTGTATATTATTAAGCAAACAATTTTGCTTCATTCTTAAGAAATTGCCGCTTAACGCCTTTTATATTTTAAAATAGACATGACCAAGTTAGATGGAAGTTTGTATGGTATTAGAAGACGTGTCAATCTTTCCCTAAATGATCCCTTTGTCGTTTTTGTTACTGTTTATATAAGCCACTGACATTCGTACTCTACAGTGGAAATTTCTTCCAATGTTTTAGGTACCTGCCATTTGAATTTATCCTCCGCACAGCATCCACACTTCCGTCAGCAATTTCAAAGCGGAGATTACAAGCAACTATTCGTAAGACACGACCGACAAAAGCCAAAATGTTTATAAAAACTTTTGCTTATGTCAACTTGTAACAACTTAATTTTCTGCCTTAAAGTTACCATCAGTGATAATTGACTAGCGCAGACATAATTAATCGCAAGGACTCATGTCAACTTCAAAACTCCGTTGCACGTATACGAAAAGCTTTTGTTAAAATACTGTTTTCTTATGAACTTCGCATAGCACCATCAGTGTTGTTTATAAAAGGAAGTGCAACTCATATTAAAAGATCCTCGTTACATCGTGAAAAGTTTGAATTTCATACTGCATCCTCTGACATTGAGTATCCTTTAAAACCGCTCCTAACGCATGTTAACTTCTTGTGACAATGCAGTATAGCAGCAGCGCAAGTTCAGCAAACTCGTGCTTGTGGAGTGTCGTACATAGGAGCTGGAAAAGAGAACAATATTGGAGCTGTTTGTGTTTATATGAGTATCAGCTCTTCGCTTACTTTTCTCACATTAAACTTTGTGCAAATTGAAGAATTTATTTTTAATGGTCATGACTACATTGCAGTAGGTATCGCTATTGGAAAAGTTTTCCAACTTACTTTTCCTATTAGAGGATTATTATTATTTCGCAAAAAATGGAATCCTCCTCCTCTGGTGTTCCTTAATGTCTCTGGAAATTACAACAAATGGGTTGGTCTGGGCGCCATAGTAGATGTACTACAGGTAAATAACACTTTTATCTCGCTTCCCCTCTTATTTTGAATAGATTTACTGGTACTAAATGTGGTTAATTTAACAGCACTACCTACCCAGGGTTACTTTTGATAGTTTGCTATGATTACAGGTAGCCACCGTTTATTGATTTTTTTTTCAGACATATCACTGTTAATCACACAATCACATTGTTAAGAACACGGATGTCAATTTGGTTTAACTAATTAGCCTTAGAGATTCCGTGCAAATGCCAAAATAAACACACACGTTAAGCAAACACTTACCTATGAGGTACTGCTTAACTTGTTAAGGACACAAGTTAATGTTTTGCAAACCGTTGGCGTTCTCTATAAGACTTAAATAAAACCTCAACTCTTTTACATGTTTTAGGCTGTTTTATTCCCCACATGTGGGTACACGTCGTTAAGTGCCTTGCCCACGTGTTTATTTATTTATGTTAATTTTTCTCCCTCAACAAAGACCACCAACGTGTACAACTTTATTTCAATTTCAAACACAGGGACAAAAATATCACGGTTTATGCTTTGTGCGCATACAGGCAATGAATAGACAAAATACTGAGCAACCATCCCTATTTCATTTAAGAATAATAATATTTGTGATGATTTATTGTGTATACTCTAAAATCAACAGGAGGAGGACGAGTTGCATAGCAAAAAAAAAAAGAAAGGACATGGGTATTCGAAAACCAAATCATGGAAATAAAAGAATTATGAATGCTTTCCTGCTTTCATTCGTTGGTCTGAGAAGTGGTTAACCCACTTTAATCGACCAGCAGAGAATAAATGAGCTAGTCCTGGGCTTCGGTCATATTTTTAGCTTACTCCACATAAATGTCGTTTGTCAATGGGATTTTTGTTTTTTTGTGAAGATTCATGTAACATACAGATTTTATGTTCAGGATTATGTAGGATTGACCCTTTTTTCCTGAAAAAGATCAACATACTCGGAACCTGACACGTGTCTACATGGAACTTATGTGATTTGGAGGGATTTCCGATGCATGACCGTCACACGATTGTGTGATTTATTTTAATATATTGTCCTATGAAAACATAATTAGGTTGCTACCTATATATCATCGAAAGCGATAGCAATAAGAAGAAATGATTTGATATTATATGGTTTGGCTAGCTTACCAATTTGGGGGGAGTTGAAATGAAAGTGTATTAGGTGATTGTGTAACCAGTGTAAATTTCTCATCTCTTGGTAAAAGCAATAAATATTTCTACAGCTGTCGTAATGTAAAGAAGCAGTAAAAGTTCAAAAAGTGTATGTATTGTTACATTCAGGCTGGGATTCGTAAAGATAAAACACTATTCCGTTTAACTTCTCTAATAAAATTCACTTTTATTACACTTTTATCGACTATTCTAATATTTCACTTATTAAGTACCAGAACACTATTACTTAAACAATTCTTCAACGTTTCAAACCAATCACTTTATTTACTCTATTACTTTTCACTTATTTATCTTCACAAACTATTACTATCTCGAACTTTAACCAATCACTGTTATAAATCAACTGTCTCGCCCTCTTCTAAAAGCTGTCCTTTTATACCCGCTCCGCCATCTACGAGAACTTTCTAGCTAATTCTAAGTGGTTCTAGAACAAGGTTCAGTGGTGAAATACATTTACTTGACAGGTTCCAGTCTCCAATTGGAAGTGAACTTGTTTGGTGACTAAGGGGTTGTTTTCACTTCACCATTTTAGGTTACACGATACATTCCACACCACAATGTCCCCCTCTTAAACTTGTTCGTCCCGAACAAACTCGTTAACATTTTCACCATTATAACGATGAAGACGATCCACATGAACGACTTTCAGCTTGCCTCTTCCTCGTTGGATGCGATAGACAACGTCGTTGATGCGCTTTACGATTGTGTAGGGCCCTTCCCAGTCTTGTTGTAGCTTAGGCGATAAACCTTTCCTTCGATGAGGGTTATATAGCCATACCAAATCTCCTTCCTGGAATCCTGTAGTTGTCGTTTTAGTATCGTACCTCGTTTTCATGCGGTCACTGGCTATCTTAATCTTATCCCTAGTGTCTCGATGCACGTCCCTTATGATATCCCTGAGGTCTGTGACGTATTCCTCCTCATTCTTGGGTTCTTCGCATGGATATCCAAACATCAACTCGCTAGGTAGGCGGACTGTTCGACCAAATAAGATTTCAGATGGAGTATGTCCTGTGGTGTTATGCACTGCTCCTCGATAAGCCAATAAAAACATGGGAATCTGCTTATCCCAGTCTCTCTGGTCTTCGCCAACGACCTTAGAGAGGTGTTCATTCAGTGTCCTGTTGAAGCGCTCCACCATCCCATCTGATTGTGGATGAAGCGGGGTTGTCCTTGTCTTGTGAATCCCGAGTAACTGGCACACTCCTTGGAAAATCTTCGACTCGAAGTTCCGTCCTTGGTCTGAATGCAGTTCCATTGGTACACCGAATCTGCTTACCCAGTTATTGACGATTTGCTCCACCACGGTTTTAGCTTCTTGATTTGGGATAGCAAATGCTTCAGGCCACTTACTGAAATAGTCCATAACAACGAGGATGTAACGATTTCCATTGTTTGTTTCAGGAAACGGTCCCGCAATATCAACTGCTATCCTTTCGAAAGGGGCTCCAACATTGTATTGATGCATTTTGCCACGGACTTTCAGTCTAGGACCTTTGCTGGCCGCACATGTAACGCATTTCCTGCACCAAGTTTCAACGTCCTCCCTTGAATGAATCCAGTAAAAGCGTTCCCGCACTTTTTCGAGCGTTTTATTGATTCCCAAGTGGCCTCCAGACACTCCATCATGCAATTCCCTGAGCACTTCCATAACCTTTGACCTGGGTACAACAAGCTGAATTACGAACGACTTTCCATCCGGGCTTTCCCATCTTCTTTTTAGAATGCCGTCTTGTACGTGAAGGGAGTCCCACTGCGCCCAGTATGCCTTCAGCTCGGGGCTCCTATTGGATATCTCCTGCCAGTCTGGTTTTCCCTCATGCTCCTTCCAGGCGATAATCGGTTCGATATCCGGATCTTCCATTTGAGCCTCCCGTATTTCCCGCGCACTCCAGCCACCAATGGGCATAGCTCTCACCCTTTGAACGGACGCGACATCTTTTTCCTCGTGTCGTAAGCAATGTTTGCAATTTGCTTTGCACGGTCGACGGGAGAGAGCGTCTGCATTAGAGTGAAGACTTCCCTTTCGATGTTGTATTTCGTAGTCGTACATCTGCAGCCGTTCGATCCACCTTGCGACTTGGCCTTCAGGATTCTTAAAGTGCAGCAGCCACTTTAAAGATGCATGGTCTGTGCGGAGGATGAATTTCCGCCCATAAAGGTACTTATGGAAATGTTTTGTTGCCAATACCAAAGCAAGGAGTTCGCGCCTGGTAACACAGTAGTTCCTTTCTGGCTTTGAGAGAACTTTGCTGAAGTAGGAAACTACTTTCTCTTGGCCATCGTGCACCTGGGAAAGAACGGCTCCAATTCCCACATTACTAGCGTCTGCATCCACAATAAATGTTTTCCCAGGGGTGGGGTACGCTAGTATGGGGGCGTTGCACAACTGTTGTTTAAGTTCCTTGAAGCTCTTTTCGCACTCACCCGACCATTTGAATTGTTTGCCTTTTTCTGTCAGTTGATGCAAGCTCTTTGCGATCCTGGCAAAGTCCTTTACAAATCGTCTGTAATAGGTCGCAAGTCCCAGGAAGCTTCTCAGTTGATGTTTGTCTTTGGGTACCGGCCAGTTTCTCACTGCATCGACCTTCTCCGGATCAGTCTTGACTCCTTTGGAAGAGATGATGTGCCCGAGGTACTTCACTTCTGGTCTAAATAAGGAACACTTCCTCGGGTTAAGTTTTAGTTGCGCACTTCGTAGTCTTTGGAACACCTCCTTAAGGTTATCTCGATGTTCGTTAAATGTTTTTCCTACTACGATGACATCGTCCAGGTAGACCAAGCAGGTTTTCCACGTTAGTCCCAGCAGAACGCGCTCCATTAGACGTTCAAAGGTAGCTGGAGCATTGCACAGTCCAAATGGCATTACTGTAAACTGCCAAAGGCCGTTTCCTGCTGTGAATGCTGTTTTCTCGCGGTCTTCTGGATGGATCTGCACTTGCCAGTAGCCACTCTTCAGATCGAGAGTCGAAAACCATTTGGCTCCAGATAGTGTGTCCAGGGTGTCGTCAATTCTTGGAAGGGGGTAGCTATCCTTCTTGGTGACGTTGTTGAGTTGGCGATAGTCCACGCAGAATCTCGTACTTCCGTCTTTCTTCTTGACCAGGACGACCGGCGATGCCCACGGACTTTTTGAACTTTCAATCAGTCCTTCCTTTTCCATCGTCGACACCATTTCTGCAACCTCCGTCTGCTTAGCCAATGGTAGTCGTCGGGGAGGCTGACGAATCGGTCTCGCATCTCCGGTGTCGATTCGGTGTTGTACGAGATGTGTTCGGCCATACTCGCCGTTCTGTGAAGCAAATATATCAGCAAACTCATTGATTAGACTCCCTGCCATGGACCGCTGCTCCTGATCCAGCTCGCACTCTCCGAGTATATTCTTTTTCATTTCCGATATCTCCGTAGGTCTAACCGGTTTCACAGGACTTGCATTGGACAACTTTGTGACCGCAGTAATCGGTACGCACTTTCCAATCACTTCCCCTTGCTTTAGTTTCACGCTTTTGTTTTCCACATTGAGGACACGAACGGGAACCAAGTTGTTTTTAGGTTCAACCAGCATCTTTCCGACAATATAGCGCTGATAATAATTTTCTGCATCTGGCTCGACTAGGTAGAATCGGTGGCTCCCAGGGTCGCCTTCCAGCTTTGTCCAAATAACTGTTTCTGACGAAGGTGGTAGTATTTCGTCCTCACTTACAACTGTCCGTAGAGCTGCGACGTTCTCGTTCCCGTAAACCATCGGAATCTCGACGTTCTTGTACTTTATAACTTGCAAACCGATGTCGAGTACTATATCGTGCGTCTTCATAAAGTCGATTCCGATGATGCATTCGTCACATATATCAGCCACTAAGAATGCATGGGAGAAGACTATTCCAGCAAGGTTTATCGTCAAGAGTACCTCACCATACACCTTTGCTGTTGCTCCAGTTGCTGTTTTCAGACAGTAGCTGCTGGTGTTGTGCAGCCAAGATTGGCGAACGATGTCCCTTCTGACTATGGAAGCGGTGGCACCTGTATCGATGGTGGCCACATACTTTTTCTGGCCGATATGGGCTTCCACTGTCAAGCTTCTATTACATCGTTTGGTCTGGGAAACCTGAATTGTGGTCCTGGTGGCGTCGATTCCAGAAACCAGCTTCTGCCCCGCGAAGTTGGTTCTTACTCGTTTCCCGACTGATGGTTCCGCCGAATGCTCAAACGCCTCCTCGTTTCTAGTTCTGCAATGTGGACAACTGCCCTGTCTACGTTCGGCTCTGCACTGTCGTTGAAGATGTCCAATTTTGTTGCAGTTCCAGCAACGGATCGGTCCCCTTCGAGAACTGTTACGGTCTACTACTTCGGTTCTCTGGCACGAGCATTCAACGGATGTCATTTCTCTCACGCGGTGAAACCCTTGAGATGCTTGGTCAGCAGCTTTCATCGTTAAGGCAAATGCCAGTGCCTCAGGAAGAGTTTTCTTTCCAGCCATTCGTAAAGCCATCTGTAGTTGTCTGTCCTCTATGGCTTGTGTAAATGCCTCAATAGCCATTTCATTGATGACATCTTCGCCGGCATTGGGATAAGACAAGTGCGCTAGCCTTTCGATATCCGCTTGCAACTGTTGGAGTGTTTCCCCCCTCTTCTGGATTCGACTGCGAAGTTGCACTCTATATACTTGCTGCATATGGTCGTCACCAAATCGCATCTCAATAGCCTTCACCAAAGCCACGTAGTCGCGTTGTTTTTCTTCGGAGATAGTTTGAAGCAATTCTGCAGCTGTACCTCGTAATGCGAGCGTTAATGCAATCGACTTTTCTTCGTCGTCCCATCCATTGGTCGTTGCAGCTGCTTCGAACTGTCTCTTATAAATTGGCCATGATGTTTGACCATCAAAAACGGGTGGTTGCATCTCCTTCCTTCTTGGGCAGTCAGCAGAATATTCCCGAGCCTTCTGCTTCTTAACTTTTTCGAGCTCTTTAGTTATGTTCTCGATGTTTGTGCCGAACTCTCTGGCTATGTTCTTGATGTTTGTTCCAAGTTCTTTGGCTACGTTCTCGATGTTTGTCTCGTGTCTATGAAACGTTTTATTAATTTCCTCGAACTTGGTTTCATGCTGGTTTAATTTCTCATCAATAGCGTCGATTTTTACATCTAGAACATTTTTAAATTCTTCCACGGCGTCTTTTTGTGCGGCGACAATGGAATTTTTCTGTTCTTCTAAAGAATTCTTTTGTTCTTCTAGAGAATTTTTCTGTTCTTCTAGAGAATTCTTCTGTTCTGCGAACTTCAATTCCATGGAATTCTTCTGTTCTGCGAACTTAGATTCCATAGAATTTTTCTGTTCTTCTAGAGAATTCTTCTGTTCTTCCATCTTGGCAAGAAGTAATTCCATCATAGAGCTAATGTCAACGCCTGTACTTACTTGTTCTTCTGACACGTCGAATAGCATGGTTTTTGGATCTTCTCCCTCGTTTTGGACAGCTTCCTGCAGACGAAGTATGAGGTCACTTTTCCCTCCAGCTGTGGAGAGATTCCGCTTTTCTAGTTCACTTTTCAATTGGGGTATGCTTAGATGTAGTAATATACGACCCATTTTGTTTGTCTCTTGTAGTTTAGAAAATCACAAATTCACTTTTTTTTTTTTTTTTTTTAGCTGCACTCAGACACTTAGCACAGAATAAGTTTTATCCCACTTCTGACACCAATGTTACATTCAGGCTGGGATTCGTAAAGATAAAACACTATTCCGTTTAACTTCTCTAATAAAATTCACTTTTATTACACTTTTATCGACTATTCTAATATTTCACTTATTAAGTACCAGAACACTATTACTTAAACAATTCTTCAACGTTTCAAACCAATCACTTTATTTACTCTATTACTTTTCACTTATTTATCTTCACAAACTATTACTATCTCGAACTTTAACCAATCACTGTTATAAATCAACTGTCTCGCCCTCTTCTAAAAGCTGTCCTTTTATACCCGCTCCGCCATCTACGAGAACTTTCTAGCTAATTCTAAGTGGTTCTAGAACAAGGTTCAGTGGTGAAATACATTTACTTGACAGGTTCCAGTCTCCAATTGGAAGTGAACTTGTTTGGTGACTAAGGGGTTGTTTTCACTTCACCATTTTAGGTTACACGATACATTCCACACCACAGTATTAATTATTTCCAAGTACAGCTATTGTTTGTAGTTTGCTGCAGCATCCACTGACAGAAATATAAGTGCATTTTTGCATCCCCTTTAGAGTTCTCAAGTTCATTGGATATTAGCCATGCGACCTTTTGTTTTGAATTATTTGACGTTTACGGGCTCGAATAATTATACTCTTAAAGGGAAATGATTGCGAATGTTTGAAAATAATTTAAATGAATGGAAAAATTGAAAACGATTGAAAGGGATAAATAATTCGAATGGTTTCAAAATTGCATTCATGGTGTAATTAGCTTATCGTTAATTGAATTTCTATTTTCCTCCTTCTAAAATGTTTACTAATTCTGATTCTAATTAAAAAAATTTTAAATTTGACATCAGGAGTTAAACAACGTTCAATATCGTGTCCGCTGTTGCTATATATGTATACAGACGACCTGAAAACTCACAGTCTCTCGAGCTTATTATATGTACGGGTACGCTGATGATGTTCAAATTCGAAGAGGCTTTTCCCCGTGATTAAGTCGAAACCTCACCTAACGAATCGAAGCCTTTCGTGACTAAGAAGATGCTGTTCCTCTTTGTTGAAGACACACCAAATGAATTTTTAAACATAAAATCATTATATTTGATTTATCAGTGTCGAAAGTACAATTTCTTATCAGATATTTGTAAAAAGAAGGAAAATGTAACTTATTTCATTCAAAAGGTACTATGCCATAGATGCGCATAATTACCTAAAATGCTGTAAAAACGTTAAAGTGCTTCAAGGACTAAATTCAACCGCATTCGAAAAAACACAAGTTGCAAACAAAATTAAGTTTTATTTAACGTTTAAAATGAGCAAAACCTTTTTTCATTGAAGGTTGAAGGTGTTGCATTTTTAAGTTTTTATTATCAAGAGATACTAGCACGTAAAATCAATGGATGCGTCCTATAAAATCTCGCTAAAATCAAGACAATAACCCAATAAAAGTTCAGATTTTGGTGGCCCTTTTTGTATAGGAGTATTCCAATATTATCCGCAGCTTGATAGTTATTGTACCTACAGTTAAAGCTCGGAATGGTTGGGGGAAGGTCGGTCCGAATAAAATAATTTTCCTAATTATTGAGAGAATTTTTGAATGCACTAAAATGCGTTCCTATTGATGAAAAAATTCAAGGACTTAAACCGAAAAATTATTTCATTCATTTAATTCATTTTTGTAACCAAAAATTGCCGTTAAATTGCCCGGACTCCCCCAAAAAATGTTGTATGATTTGTTCAGACTTCTACATATTAGGGATCTATTTTGTAAGTATAGATATATGTTCAAAGAAGAATTACCTATTAAGAAATAGTTTTTTTCCGAATAGGTAAACGACTTTTCCGAATTAAAGAATTCTGAATTAAAGGGCTTTTACTGTACTTCTAAAATTTCTTAAAATTATACGCAGCAAAAATGTCTTAACACAGTGGAGCAGTGGCTTATTGGTAAGTGTGTTGAACCCAGGTTCGATTCCCGGAAAAAACACGAATTACACCTAAAGGCGTTTTTTCACTGCGCCACCTTTCGTGAATGTCTGACAAACATCTGAGGTGAGAAGCTAGACCAAGGTCCGTACTATAACTGGGTCTCATATTTAGTTACTTCATACGCGCAAATAAGACACAAGTCACTTCGATCACAATTTTGTTTCTACGTCTGCCTTCTATCACTGATTCACTGCAACTGACCATTCATCTACCTATATGAATTGAGTGCAACTCAATTCATGCATATATTTCCTTCTTATTCCACCGGTAGCACCTTTACATTTTTGTTTCTTTTTGATTCTTTCTTCTTACTGTTACACTACGAACCTGTTGCGACAACTTTTCATTTATTTATTTTAAAACATCGTTTTACCATATACAGTGAAATCTGGATATAACGACGGTGAAGGGACCGGGCTCAAATGGTTGCTATAGCCGAATGTCGCTATTAGACTCATTCTTTACTAGTAGATATGTTACTACACAGTGCTGTATTCATAGATTTATTATTTAGTCAAAATTAAAAAGAAAAACCTTTAATAACAAATGTAATACCTAATAAAAAAAAGCGCAACTTATAAGAGATGGAACACTGGCTTGCATATACCTACATAACTAATTTCCTTGAAAAAATCTGTAATATTTCGTTATTTAAGATAGCGAGTGTTCAATGTCTTCATGCTCGGATTTTCGATTCCTTTTTTTTTTTAAAGAATTAGACTCAAAAACTTCTAAACAAGCAAAATAAATCAATTTTATTTTTTTGTACAGGCAACTATATGTTTTTTTTATTTCGTCGCTCAGAAATACTTCGAATTCTAGTAAAAAACAGACGCTATTTAGGCAAACGAAACCAAAGGTAAATTTTTTTGCGTAGGCAACTAGGTAGATTGTACTTTTTTTTTTTTGTTATTTCGTCACTATATCCGGAGGAAAAATTCAAATTGTTGTAAAAAACGGACGCTATTTATACGGAATCGCCGTTATATCCGAGGTAGCTATAGGCGAATTTCACTGTAATAGTTCCTACAGATTGTAACTCTATTTCACTATTGATGATGATTTCATTTAGACAATTTCTTCCCATTCATCATTTTACTTTATGCTATTAAATGCCGACAGTTCCAATCTCCTATGGTCACTTAAAATTAAATTAACTATTTAAAAAGTCAGCTTCGGCATATAAACTCTCTTCTATCTGGAGTGCATTATATCTTTGACCTTGCAATTTATTTTCCAATATCGTTTCCGTTACAATCCAATCACAATATTGATGAGATGGAATAATAAAAATGGGAATGATATCCTACTTTACAGCAGCGATTTGGAATGAAAAAAAATGGCTAGGCGTAAATTAAAGGAACTAAAATTACTCACTTACGGATTTTATTACTTCCCTTTTACAACCCAGAGACCTAATGCAAATTTGGACAGAGAGGGCAGTTATCGTACAAGTTCAAGAAAAAGAAGGTGCTCTGTCTGCTGTCCATTAACGGAAGAAGGAAGGCCTAAGAACGTTTATTTGCTTTATGAGTGTTTCCCTTCCTGGTGCAAACGAATAGAAAAGGTTAGTATCGACCAAATGGAACATCCCAAGGAGGAGTAAAAAAAGGACGTCATTCGTCATACCTCCTCCTGCTATGCGAGTACTTTTTTTCTTTCAAAAAGGTTTCATTTATGGCTTCTTATATGCTGATTGCATACATCTCAAGGTGCCACTCCCTTTTTTTTTTCAATCACGCTTCATTATATTAGGTGCTTCATTTTGCAACGTGTGTTCCAATTTTCCGAATAAAATGCGGCTAAAGCTTTCATAAATAATGTCATGATGAAGTGTTTTAACTAACTTTTGACCAAGCTAGAACCCCGTTGACTTAATTAGCTCGTATCTGACCACTTCTATCTTTCCGTTTAATGCATACCTACTTACATTGCATTTAAAATATTATGTGTCAAATTGCCGCTTATTATGCCTTATATGCTCCGAGCTATTTTCCTTCTTAGATAATTTTAGGAAGGAAGCTCACTCGAAACCAATAAACGCAAGGTTTAGCGTTAAGATAAATTACTATTAGATATATTTTTTAAGGGAAGAAGGATTACCAACCGACATCCCATTACTGTCGTTAAAAAACCGCTTTCTCTGCAATAATGCAAACTGAGGTTGCTTTCCCTATCCTTAACCAAACACATTTAATTTTGTCTCGTTTTTTTACCATCGAGGATTCAGCTTCTGTTCGTTGGGCGAAAAATGCAAATAGATTCATTGAGATTTTTTTTATTACTCCTTAATGTAATAAAAAATTTAATAAATTTGCAATCTTTGTATTTAAGGACTTTCTGTGATGACTTTGTGTAAGCCTTTTATGAGCTTTGCTCAAGCAGGTAGTTAGCTCAGATAAGGCAACCATAAGGTTTCAGTGCAAAAAAAAGACGCGAACTAATGACATGAGCATGCAGGATGGCATATGTTTTATTACCTCAAAAATTAACTCAGACGCATTAATTTAAAAGCATTATACCATATAAAACGTCTTGTTGGATGCTTGGATGGGGAATATTTCTGACTGGCTAACCCATAGGGGTGAGGAATTAGCAATTGTAATGAAAACACGGTAAAATTTAATACATGGAAGATTTTCAATTTGTAAGACGTAAAATCTGGGGTAATCAAGGTTTTTATTAACTGAGGTATGTAAGCGTCACAAGAGAGGGCTTTGACTTGCATAATGGTCATAATAAATTCTGTGATAAAAGATTTGAGTTGAAGAGTGAATCATTTGTATATTCGGCATTCTCTGATTTTTTTGGGATTTTCCTACCCGCCGTAATGCCATCTCGATGCAGCCGAGAAGTTTCTTTTTGTGAAAAGCTTTATTTAGTGATTAAACAAATTAATGGAATAGGTTATTCAACGATCCTGTAAAAACATATTGGAATGCTGTCAGAAAGGCAACCTTTCGCAATAAGTGGTAGGCCACCAACAGTAAGGTTGACTTGACAATCGAAATGCATTCCTGTTGATGCTTAACAAATCCGTGTTATAGTCTCCCAAGTCTTCCTGGTGTGTTCATAACTCGAATAGGTAGACCATTTATATGGATTATTCGATCCCTTTTTAAGGTCCTTCGTTCAACTATATCTATAGACCCCATTTTTAAATGAACCAGGAGAATGCAGCGAGGAAGTATTTTGCTGATCAAGTTTATTTGATTGGGTATTTCATTAATGATATGGACTTTAATAGTCCTGTGACAACGACAGCGCACCTTAACAGAAACAACTTGAGAAAGAAAGTTGTTCATCCTACCCCAGTGGAACCTGCTGAATGCTGTTAATTAATTCTCTTCGTTTCCATTTTCTTTTATTCCATAGTAGGTACCTAGGTGGAGATATTGTAAAATGTTTTTTTCTTCTTAGCAAATAGAATAAAAATTTAATTAAAATTGGATGTGATTTTTTCTGATTTTAATACAAAATGCTTTCAATATAAATAATATACCTATACTGACTTTGACTGTTTCGCTTTCTCCTTCCAGGTATGTACGAGTACAATTTAATTTATACCCCACCAACTTGTTGAAGAATGATTATTATATAAAACTCCCATGGAAGATGCAAGTGGACCCTTAGATAATTTACAGCCAGCAGTGGGGTATGGACAATAATTGTTAATTAAATTGCTGATACCGCCAAATAAGGATAAATTATGTCATTTGTTCCCTGACTCACATCTCACATGAGTATTACCTAATAAATGTATATTGTGTAGGTACAATTTAATTATTACATTTTTTGTGCCTCTTGTAAAATAGCCTTTTGTTAACATGATTTCGAATTATTCAATTTGCAGACAATTACATATTTAAATACGCCCCCGAGTAATGAATTTTGATATTTTAATTTAAATTGTGAGTAGATAGGTACATACTTAATTATAATGACATAATGACAGTAAATGATAATATGCATGCATGTGTAGATATCGTTAATATAGCTATATGCGTTTGGGTGTGAAGTTAATGGATCTCATAATACCAAAGCAGTTCATGTAGGTATTAACCCTTGAATACGTACTGTAGCGTATCTCCATCATGCTCTATAAGAACCTCTCGTAAGAGAATGATGATAGATATTTCTTCGATTTGTTCGGTATTGCCTTTTCAATTAAACACTCGATGATATCTTGTCCTTGCAAATTATTTCGTAAATGTTTTATTGCAGTAAAATAGAATTTATGTCTTACTCGTTGTTGCAAAACTATGCGATTTCGTATTACGTCTGTCGCGTGCGTTACGGCAACGTTTTCGGCTGACAGGTGGATAGAATACACAGTATAGCTTACACCCAGCCTCCACGAGACAGAACGACAACAATCAGTCTCGTGTAGACCGCGATTTTTCGGACATGAACTAAACTAACTAAAAAAGAAAAACGGCTAATATTTTATTGTCTCTGGTTTTCATGTTGAAATATAGACACACGAAAATCTGAGTGCGAAGCTGAAGAAGCGAGCGCCACCCTCCCTTGTTTCTTCGTTGATGCCTTCTAATGAAATGAAATGTCATAACAGGATTTGCCCACCCAAAGCAATTGCAAATATGACGGAATAGAGGTCTGACATAAAAGTCTGACAGAATTCAGACTCGTTGAGACGAGGTGTTATGGTGATCCATAAACAGTACACTTGCCGGATGCGATGGATAAAGTAGGTTTACTTTCTACTTTTCTGTCCGCCGAAGGTCGCACCCGTTGACGGTTGGCACATCGTTAGAGAAAGAATTGTCATTGGTGGAAATGATGAGAGCGTGAAAGAAACTGTCATCGGCTGTCACCAGTACCCTTATACCGTGGGATTTCTTCCCTTTTTCTGGGAATTGCGATGTCTGAATAGATTTCCGTGGGAAAAAAGAAAAGGCTACAAAAAACATTCAAACAACCATTTTTTTTTTAATTTCATCAAAATATATCTATAGGTATTAGATTTCACCAATCAACAGTCAGCACATAAATATGCAAAAAAGAAGAGCTTATTTAAATCGCCTTTTAGCACGATTTTAGACTACACCTATGACTGCGACGTGAAAGGTTTGACCTTTTCACTGGCGGCATACGACTTGTAAGCACCGAAATTGATCGATAATATTATTTTTAAATTTTGTTTGTATTTGAAATTACACTCCTCGTTTTTCTCTCCAGTTTATTTTTTACAAAGTACTTTTCCCCATACAAACTTTCATTCCCTATTCCATCCCCTTAAAGATTATTTTTCGTGACAAAAAGCAGCCGTCCTTCCTTGGGCGAAAACGAAACCATGAACCAAAATCGTGAAAATCGAACGATCCGTTCTTGAGCTAACCTCGCATACGCGGACTTTATTCTCTTTTGTAGATGTACGAGTTTTGAAGTATTTTTCTTATAATTCCTTAAATGCTTATTTTAATATGTGCATAAAAATAGAATGCAAATATTGCAAGAAACAGATATAATTTTCAATGTTTTGACATTTAGGGCACGTAAATAATGTATGAAAAACAAAGTCAATATTTGAAACTTTTTTCGAACCTTAAGATATTTTGGATGAATTTAGTATAACGTCGGTATGATTGTTGAATCCTCTGCCCATAAATCCTAAAAAGACTGGAAGCACGGCAATTTTAAATACGTATTCTTCCATAAGCGCTAGGTCCCAATGCGAATCCTCAAAAAAAAAAAAACAATATCGAGCTTTTGTGTTTTTTTCCACTGCGCCATCTCTCGAGAACGTCTGGCAAACATCGGAGATAATTACAGATCCCTTCCATGCGTCAACAAAAATTAAAAACTCACACAAAACAAATTGTGAGAAACCATTCCTAGGTCCCTAAGGACCTGTTGCGACAACTATTCAAATTCATTTATTTATTATTCTTTCAAAATATCTAGCCACTGGGTCTCCCACAAACATGTAAAAGAAACTATTTCTGACTCGTTTGTTTAGGGACTCTATTTATAAATTCTGGTAAGTACATAAATAATAAGCGTTTATTACCCTGGGCTTGTCACAACCACTTTTTTGTTTAAGGCGCATGGTTTTTGTCAACACCGAGTTCGCAAAGCTATAGTTGTTGAAGGGTTTTTATGCGAAATTGGAGGAAGTTTGAAAGAGACATGGCGTTCATTTTAAAATGTTAAACTACGTAAACTGTCTAAATAAAATAAAAAAAAAATAGTTGGTCTTGCTATAATAATTTAGCTGCCAATTTTGAATATACAAATTTACGTAATTGATGCTCCCACTTACACTCAGTTTTATAAAAACATATATACATACAAATAGACATTAAGTTTGCTACCAGTCGGGGTGATAACATGGTACCGGTTTCATCATATGCAAAATTGTATACCGACATAAAATAAATGCATTTCAAGCTGCAACTCTGCATACATTCTCCAATAAAGGGAAAACTCTAAGCAAAAGTGTACTAAATCGTATAACAGTTACAATGCACCATGAGGGGAAGCAACTTTCATTCATAACTTTGCCAGTGTTAAAATACGGACCTGCGCAACCGATCAATTGTAAAAATCTCCTAGTAGAGAGGAGAATTTGATATGGCACAATGCCTTCGAGGGGAGTTTGTTTACATCGCATATTACATTACATTTTATACCAATCCTTTTCAGTTCCATGGGCCATCCTTAACAACCTACAACTTACAAGTTCGTTTAAAAACATTTCAGTTACAAACCGGTGTCCTCGAAAGACGGACGAAGTACTTCAAACTTTGTGGTATAGTAACAACGCGTGTTACTCTTTATTCGCACCCTCCCATGAGGGAAATACAGAAGTCGCAGGACTGAAACTGTTGGCAAAAAAAATCCAATCCTCTGTATGGATTTTAGTGTTACGGGATTAGTTTTCGCATAAAAATAAACAACACACAAAGTAATGCTGGACATTTGGTTTTTATAATTTTAACGACCATCCTGCGAATAATTTCCATGTTAATTAGTGTATGGTTTATTTTTTGTCTAACCAGCATATAAAAGTAAAAGAAGGCAGATCCGCACGGTACATAGTTAAATTAGCATACCCAACCTGCAATGTGTTACGGGATTTGTCCTACTGATATGATATCCTTGTTGTGAGTGTGTGCTTTTTAAATATTTACGCCCTCAAAGTGTTGTTCTTTTCGTTGTCGGATGGTGTGGTGATTTTCGTTCCTTTTTTCTTGGCTTATCTTAATTATAATTCGCTTGCGGAATAAAATGTCAACAATGTCGTTGTCGTCGTCGTCGTTATTGACAGCGTCGTCGGTCGGTGTCATCGTGTACGGTCGTTAAAATCATTACCATGTGAAATGATTTAAAATAGAATTACGGTTGTGGATATAATAAACACGAAGAGTCCTCCAAAGCTTGATGCGATTTCGTCTCTATTGTGTTTATGTTATGAATAATTTAGCTGAACGCGTTATTATGTGGGTGTGCGGTGATCATACCAATTAGTTGTTCCAGCAGGAGAGGAAATTTGTCAATATTTTCCTTAGTATGGTGTCGGGGAAGTCGAAACGCCAAGTTGAAGAGCACTGAACAGTGTTAAGCTAAAACCGAAAGAAAGGAATCCAAAGGACAAACTTTTCTTGTGGGTATAGGTAATCTTAAATCTTGGATATGGAATAATCGAGTTTATGCTCGTAAACGTAAAGCACAACCACTTGCGGGTGCTCAGCGTTGATAATTTTCTATATCATATTAATTGGTTGGTAATTTGGAGGGTATAAAATTCTAAATTATAACTTAATAATTATAATATTTTGTAGGGAAATTGATTGTTTAGATTTGGTTTAGATTTTTAACCGTAACGGTTCCTTGGGAATGGGGATGGGTCCGCTATGGTGCCTGGTCTTTTGTGATGATCTCACAGCCCCACTCAACCGAACCTAACCTAACCTAATTTCGAGGGTAGATTAAGTCAAATGAAAGGGTTGCATTAAAGTGGTAATTACTTTTAATACTTTTTTCTATACGTAAAATAATTGCCCCCAATATGGTTATAGTCCTTTAAATATTATATCTCTGTCGGGGGCGAAGCATCCGCGTGCGCCTATTCTTTGTATAGAAATTAACTGATGCGACTCTCATGAGGTCGATTAATGTTTCACTAAAGCGGCAACATAAATAAATTCATAACTTCGTTTAACGCAGGTTTTACTTTTGACTAATTTAACATGTTGTCATAGCTGCTCAGACTCGCTGATTATGTACCTTTAATCGGCTGAAGTATTTTGGGTCTGATGCCGGTATGGTAATTTCCACATTTTGGTAGAGATAATTTATGCTACTTTTAGGAATAGCCTGAACCCAATAACAATTTTCGGGGTTATACTTACGGAATTCGAAAGTTAGGAACCTACTGTCTGCAGCAACTCAGAGTGTTGGTTTTAACCTGCGTTGGGTCCGTTCATTAATCTAAATATTTTGCTTTGTAAGAAACCGCTCAGTTTAAACTTGACTGGCGAATATACCTTTCAGTTACAATATTATTTTTACTAAAAATGGATACCCAATGATCGCAACTGTTAAACTTTTTAATACCCGAACTCCTTAACACACTTTGCGAACTCGAACGAGCTAACAGTCTAGCTGCATGTCCAGGACCTTTTGTAAATAATCCCTGAGTGGCCGGGATTTCACCACTCCTTATAGGAAGAACATAAAGTTGAGCCCACTGTTGGTTAACATTTACTTTTGTTAGAATCCTCAAATCATATCATTTAAACTGCGATTGATTGAAGTGAATGGAAATATATTAGAAACATCTGATCTCATTCACACTTTTCTTTTATTTTACTTTATAACTATTTTGCGAGCCCTCAAGAGGATAAGACTGTCTTAAAAATACAGTGCAAAATCAGAAGCATTCGTACGTACATAAGGTTGGAATAAATTTTGTTTGCTGTTTTTTGCTATTGGATATTAAAGCTACTGTGTTTTTTTCTTAACAAGAAAATAGTAGGTAGATAACTGTGGGATCTGTTAATTTTTTCCCTACATAGAAAGAGTAGGTATCTACTGAAGAACTGTTTCGTTAGTTCCTAGAATCAACTTTTCAAGAGATATTTTTTGATTTCTCTTTTTATTTTTCATACAATTATATTTTATTGGCTCAACGACCAAACAAGAAAATATTTTGACATTGGAACGCGACCAAACCGAGAGCAGCATCCGCAAAATTGATTAAGTACCTAGAGTTGATTTAAAATAGCTTTCACCGCGTTTTACATGTGTGTCTGCGTATACCTACAGTGAAATTTCTCGGGAAATCAGAATTAAATTATTCCTCTCTCTGCACATATTTCCTTGGCACCACGTAAAATGTCCATTCCCTCCCAATAAAATAAATCAACTTGTTGCAATTTCGCTATGAGTATAAAGTTCGCCTTCACAACATTTCTATCTACATTTCTGCTTCCAAAAGGGTGAAATCATTTCATAAATGTCAGATGCACTTGCAGATACCTTACGCTCTTCTTGGCTACGCTCGAATGGGAATATTTTCTCAAAATTTATACTTGGCAGTAGTGTCTAGTGTACGTTCAGCAATCTGAAAAGCTGATCAAGACTAAGCGAAACGAAAACGCAAATAGAAAACGTGAAAGCGATCAAAGGAAACACATAAATGAGAAAAACCCATTCTGTAGCAGACAACTTTTTTGTGCATTGCATATAATGGCGTTTGCTAGCTTTAAAACCTGTGATGAAAATGACAGGTACTGACACTGAGCCAGTTTAGGTGTGCGGCAGTAACCCCATGGGAACCAGGGAGAAGCAAATGCTCCAATGTTTGGCACGAATGGTAACGACATCTGTGACATGAGTACACGAAACAAGATAGAGATTCCCATTTCTAGGCAGGAGGTAGGTAACTCTTTCAAATGAAAAAAAAAATCTCAATAAACAGAATATCGTAATAAAATCTACAACCCGTATAGGGCTCAGAATTCAAACAACTTTTTTCTACTTTTTTTCTACTGCCTCAAGAAGCAAATGGAGAATCGCAGGCCTTTTAATTACAAATATTCTTCATAAAATAAACGACATAGTTTTTTCCCCTCACGGACCATGTTGCAGTGAGATAACATTCTGTTCGCCAGAAAAAAATGCATAAAAACAAAAATTTGACTCAGAGTCCTATCTCATATAGCTTTGGATCTTATTTTGTTAAGCTGGCGCTTACTTTAATCTTGAGTTAAAATTACAAGACCTTGTAGGTAGGTATGTCAATTTGCAGGTATATTATGCATCCAATGTTTAGTTCAAAAAGTGATTGTTTCTTTTGCTCATGTCAAAATTTGGATTTTTATTTTTATCAAACTTAAATAAGATAAGTGTTTGATATATGAAACGGAATTGTTCTCAGTGTCTACAAAATTCTAGAATTGGGTAAAATTTTTTTTTCTAATATAGATAGGTACCTGAGTGAACCCACGCATTAAACTCTAAATTTATTTTTATTAACAAATTTTAGTATTGAAATAAATGAATGAATATTTTTAAAAATAAATACGTGTGTACCTACCTCATTAGAGACCTTTAATTAAATCTTACTAGATGTAGTTAATTTAATTCGTCCGTCTACCCAGGAACAAAACTCTTATAAGCTGCACTTAACCTAAAGTAAACAATTTTTAGTATCTTAGTTAATATGAGCTGTGACCTGTAAACAATATAATTATAGATAATTTATTTTATAGCTAAGAATGTCTTCAACAAGCAGAACTATTCTAGGTTTGTCCGTCTTCATGGAGTTTTAAATTTTTAAATCAAGACATATTTTTTATAAGGATGTATAAAAAAAAACAGCACAAATAAATTTCCGTAACATGTGCTGGGTAGATGATTTCTGGCTCTTTCAGTTCTTACAATGTGAACTCTGTAGAAATAATTAAAGATGACAGAAGCGTATTCCCAAATATGTACAAGCGATATGCATACAAACATTTCAGAGTGTAATGATCGGAATGAATCCTGGCAAAGAGCGATATTTTCTAATGACATGATCTATGTATGTGCAATGTGTATGCTAAAACTAGGTCTGAGGAACGCCTTAGTCATGGACCATTTTAAATATTATGTCATGATGGATATAAGAAACACTCATATAAGAATTTGTGTCTTATAGGGTTTTCACACCAAGCCCAAAACCGGGTTTTCGCCAAAACACTCGAAAACTTCATCGAAAACAGAAGTTTTCCCATACATATTTCAGTTTTCAAAACGAGTCGTTTGCACTCGTTTTGAACGAAAACGACTTCCAATCATTGGGTTGTTGTAACAAATGTCACAACTCACAAATTAAAATCATTTTCCACAATCAATTGATGGGCTAATATTAATTTTAAAATGCACTAATTTTTTTTGTTAATTAATTAATGCGATAGAAATTCGTAACCAATAAAGTGTGCACCTAAGTTTAACGACTAGTCTCTCACAGCTGATTGAAAAGTCAAACGAAAACGAGTTGATGGTCGGTGTGAATGCATCGACGAGTTTTCGACGAAAACGAGGTTTTCGGCTGTGTGAAAAGCCAACAACTCGGATATAAGACTTTTTTTTTTATATGAAATGTTTCTTATATCGTGGTCTTGAGGATTTTTCCTTTTAAGTACCTACTGAGTTTGAAGTTTCCAGATTCAGCGTCAACTAATTTTTAGAAGACCAAATAAAAACATTGTCAGTCATTTTGAAACAAGACTTGATTTTGGAGACACGTCAGCGAAAAGTAAGAATCTACAAAATGACGACGCAATGATTTTTTAATTAAAAGAAAAAGGAGAGGTCCAAGGTGTAGACGGCTTCCCTGTGTAGTTCCGGATTTGACATCAGATACCATTAATAGAAACACACATTGGTTTCTGGTTTGGTAGGAATCCAACATCCGTGAGTGAAAACCATATGATTTTAAGCAGAACTAATCGATACCAGGCATTTCTAGGGAATTTCGCATTACCACAGATTTGTCGATTTTCCGTACTTTTAATGAGACCCGAACCTCATTCCACTGATATGTATTTCATTTTATTTTTCAATGCAATTTCGGTCCACATTATAATATTGATGAAATTCAATTATTCAGTTCACCGACAGCAACATTTTAAAGTAGTGTGTTCTGTAATCAGCAGTTTTTGGATTTATTTGTTGGGAAAGTATAAAGTTTCATTTAAGGGGAGTAGAGAAAAAACACAATAAAACATTATCCTTGTATGTGTAACTGCATCGGCCATGCAATGTTACATGCTGTGCTTTGCGGCATTCATACTTAAATATTTATTGAGTGTGCAGGGCTAAGTTCATGTTCGTGGTTATAGCTGGAAACTTGATATACCGCACAAACAATTGAATTTGTTATTTTTTTCTTACTTCTCTAATGTCAGCTTGGAGTGTTGAATCAGAAGAAAGTTTTTTCGCCAGCAAAATGATATCATATCAAGAGTGCAATTGTGTCCCAAGGAGTAATTGACATTACTATTGCTTCTTGAAGCAAAATGAAATTGGAAACAGTCAGCTGAAAAAAACCTTAACCCAATGTTGTGTTTGTCAAACATGTGAAAAATAAAAAAAAACTCCTTTTTTCTATCGGAGGTGGTATATATTTTACCTGGTTACAAACTCATACTCAACTGTCTGCTCTGTAATGGGAAAACATCACAAATCCTTCTGATGATATTGTTTCCGAGTTGTTTCTTTTTATTGACTCTGCGTTTTGTCCTCATCAGGTATTCTATGCACAAGCAGACCCAAATGTTACTATTGACCGAGGTGTATTGATTTGCAATCGACAAAGGTACACAACATCACATATTGTTATCCTATGTACAAAACGTAGCAAGTTAAATAAATCAACTCACGGATTAGTAAAGGACAGCGGTGATCCATGAAATTGAAGTTTTATTTTGTTTTATGAAAATTCCTTCTACCTTTTAGCATTACGTATATTCAGTATTCTGTTAGTCACTAGTGACACATCCTTCCTGGTTTGCTTAATATTTTTCCAATGTGAAATGCCTGTGTTCTACTTAAAAGCACGCGTCGTAGAATTGTATAACAATTTTTTTAAGCATGGTGTGGGGATATACTTTATTCCTGCTATGCACGTTTTGCGTGACATGTTCCAAATAAGTTTTGTCAAAAAGAAGTTGTTGTTCTTAAGACCGCAACTGTTACCATTTATTCCTGCGGACTCAAGGAATTATTTGGGAAACATTGCTTCGCTGTACCTTCATTGTAAACATTTTTTTCCTCGATATTTTGACTAAATTCTTACTCAATACCTATGCAGCATACATTCAGTCAATTTAGTGAAAAGCTTATTTTGATTATCTGCACAAAGAAATCGTTAAGCTTCGACAGAAGATGAGCTTTTGACAAAATAAGCCTAATCTAGCTTAAGGCTTAAAATTATTACATAAAATTCGATTGAACGCAACATAGCAAAAGGTAGACCTAATAACCTTTGGCAAGCAAACTTTGGAGCTTGGTGCCTGAAAATTTAATTCTTGGACTACACAACTACAATTTGTGACAACAAAAGTTCAGATGTAGCATTTACCGGGAAAAATCTCGGGTCACTTTGTTATATTATATTTACATGTTAGGCTCTTAGATGAAAGTGCCGTTGAAGAACCAAAATGACTCCTGAAAAGTCCGCAACTACTTTTTTGTTAAACCCATTTGGCTCTTCAGCCAACCTAAACCTAATTGGTATACTGTATCACACAAGAAACACAGATCAGTTATGCCCCGTCGTGCACTTAGCGCGAAACTCATCAACCGATTTTCACCTAAAATTAATTCAGCTTTTTCGAAAATAAATAAATAGTTGGCGCAACAGGTCCGTAGGGACCCTAGGCTTAGCTTCTCGCAACCATTCGTTTTGTGTGAGTTTTTAATATTTGGAACAAATGGAAGGGATCTAAAATTTTTCGCGGAGTCCAAACGGCTCTTTCAAGACAGGTATACTCTCAGATGTTTGTCAAGCGTTCGCGAGAGGTGGCGCAGTGGAATCGGCATAAAATTGTAGATCCCTTCCATTTGTTCCAAAAATGGAAACTCACACAAAACGAATGGTTGTGAGAAGCTAGGCAAAGGGTCCCTACCAGATCGGTTGCGCCAACTATTTATATATTTAAATAATTCTTAAATGGTGGACTTTCCAGCAATAACACACTGACGAGCACCTATGTAACAAAATCAGTGTTGCATTTTTCCAGAGGTGTTTCAAACAGTTGTGCTCTTTACCTTCCTTCTTGTATGGCTATGGGTGAGTTGAAAGTCCACCGCAACAAGTTTCTACCATTGTTTATTGAAAATTTACTTAAATCTACATTAAACTCCTGAAAAAGACCGTGCAATATGCAATTAAATTATAATAAATAAATAACTCAGATTTTCCCTCATCATCTTTTTACAGGGAACTGCCTTCCAAAAAGGTAAATTGAAGTTTAAAATAAATTTAAAATTAAATCCTCAAAGTGGATGAGCGCTTTTAAAGCGTACGGTAGGGATAACCTACGTACATTACGCCGCTTTAATTCGGAGATGGAATGTTACACTTTTGTTTCATCGGATAGAGGGACTCTGATTTAGCAGCATGGATTCCACGGTTCATTATTTATAATTGTCTAACTTGATGTTATGTAAAATGAAATAAATTCTGCCATCACATCATCTATTAAAAGGATTCGGTTTAAGTCGTTCCCTACCATTGGTTTTCATTCAAAGAGTGCTGTAAGTTATCGTTGCGGATTTTCCACTTAAATTTGATGGATATTCCTACTTTCGACATATGGGGTTATTTAAGCGTTATAAGTTGGCCATACCGAGGAAAGTAGTTGCAAAAAAAAAATACGTAGAGGAAGGCCAACGAGTCAACGATGTGTGAATAGATGATGGGAGACCCAAAATGAAAGTTAGTTGCCTACAAAAAATTTGCTGAAGTGAACGTATTTGCTAGTGCTCCTAACATACACAAAAACTTTCCAAACTCTCGTTATACGAAAGTAGGTACTCAAAATATATGCTCCCCACTATTATTATAAGGTAGCACCATTAAATGAAATCCGAACCGATATGACTTCTTGTAAAAGGATTCATAGATAATCCCCATTTCATTTGACCCTAGTCGAAAAATCATGACAATGTAATTTTCCAAAACATTTAAAAGGCAATGTATCCAGTTTGTCACTCTCTGGCATGTACACATTAATTTGTAATAACATCCAAACCGTTAAAGGCGTTGATTATAAAGCCATAACATGCGTAAAAAGGATTTATCATGGACAACGTTTAGCAAAGGTCTTTATTTCGTCGTCCTAATGAAGGCAACCTTAACAGCAACCCACGTAGTTTGCGTAACTTAACCTAACGTTAATTGGCGACAACGATAACAAATTATTTCGGAACCCTTTTCGGTTGTTTCGGCATTAATTTAACGCTTCATAAATTCCTTGTGCGAAATGTATTCTGCTGTTGAAGGTAAGAATGGGAATTAAAATCTTGAGACCTGTAATTTGTCCTCTCCTAGCACTGGCGATCCTTTCGATTGCATAAATTGCTCTGTTATTTTGTTCACATTTGCTTTGGACTTCGATATCTTTTATTAAACAGCTTGCAATGAGTTTGAGATAAGGATTTCAAGATGCATTAGAAATTTTTGATCCCGAGCGATGTTTTCCATTTGCGTGTTTTAACTTCCAAGGGCGCGATGGCCGACCCGACAAATGGATTGCTCATCCCTAGTGTCGAACATAAGTCCGACTAAGATTGACTTAAGACGAAGCATTCCACGCTCTCCGTTCACTTACCCTCGCCCTTAAAGCAAGCACTTATGGTAGACAGAACATCTGCAGTATCAGTATCCCAAAGGAAGTCACGCAGTTTCTTGGAGTTTCATGACTTTTACATTTTACTGCATTATGGACTTCTATGAGTCTTGCAAGTTTGAATATTGTGATGGCCAGCATAGCAGCTCTAATATTTTGCTCTGGCGTAGACAACGTTGCCCAGCATTCAAATTCAATATCCACATATTTCGAAAGTGGAAAATTTAAAATTCCATTTTAAAAGAAGACCCATGCAACCTTTTCGGAGGTATAGTACTCATTCGAACTACCCAATAAAAATCCATAATGCATTAAAGTCATAGGGGAAAACATTTCCATAGAAAAACAGTTCGTTGAACCAATTCGTAACCAATCAAATGGTTCTCATGAGGATGAATGGTAACTTGTTCATATATTTCCCAATTCGCATTGATTCGAAAGAAAACATTTAGAGGTTTGTGTTGTGAATTTTATGGAATAACTTTGTTCCCCCAGGAACAATTTTTTTCGATCTTCGTATGGTGCTAATATTCTGCCATAGCTCGTTTAACTTTTTCAATCTATTGTTTCAGTTAGGGTCGTACGTTTTGCAAAAGTTATTTTTTTATTAAATAAGAAAAGCCGGATTTGTGTCAGATATGCTTGTTTACATTGTGCAGTCACGTAAGGTGACGCGAAGTTGGACTGTTTTGATTTGACGGAGACAATTTCAGAATGACAAAGTTTATAATTTAGCTAGGTATTCAGTTTTTGAAATAAGTCAATGTGCATACTGATTTTCTTTGCCTATAATCATGTTTTGTTAAGAGTGCAATGTTGGGACTTTGGGAGTGAGTGTCTCGGGACATGCAAGAGGTACTACCAAATGGTAGTACAACGAACCTACCGTTCAAGGGGAATCTGTTTACAAAATATTGGTCGATCGATTGGTAACTAACCTTTTTTTCTCTTTGCTTTTGTCCCACGTCGAGTAAGTCAAGTTGAGAATTTGAAAACAAACATGATGCACAGTTGTTGTGAATTAAGAAGTGTGATGCGAATTTGAATTTGTATGGATGTATGGATTGATTGTAAAAGCAACTCACAAAAATGTGTGCCCCTCTTCTCAAAACTATGTCTAAATACCTCAACCATCAGATGCTTGAACGCAGATTAATGCCGGAGTTGGCATCACTGTCTGTGAATGAGGATTTTTCGAAAAATGTATAAGCAATAGAGGGAGTGGAGTCGATTCAGTATTTTTTTTAAGGATAAATTCCGAGCTAGCATTATGGGTAACTATTTTTTTTTTTTTTTTTCGTTATTCATATTAATGTATTATTGTATTTTGAAATTTGGAGCAATGCTCCCATTTGAAACTATAATAAACTAGCGGACCCCGGCCTGTTTTGCTAGGCGTTAAAATCAATTTTTTTTTCAAACTACATATTTTACTTGGTTGAGTCTTGGAGCTCCGATAAATGTTTATGGACGAATTTTTTCAAGCTTCATATCGAATTTTCCACCCTTACATGAAATCATGCAATAAGATCCATACAAAATATCAATTTTCGATTTTTCCAATTTCCCGACTTTTCGGAAGTGTTTGTACGAACCTTGCCCTGACAATTACGAACAACAGAAAAAAAATTAAGCCGAATCGGCCCAACCGTTCTCAATTGTTGAATTACTATATATTTTTTCACACCATTTTTATAATATAGACTAGTTGGTGGTGAAGGATATATTATTAGGAAAAAGTTAACATAAGAATGATTGGATTATGTGGCTGGTTTCTTATTTCCAGTCTGAGGATAACTGAATTAGCGCTTGAATTCTGTTTTGGGGCCACAACCCGCTGGACCTTTAGATAATGTTAGAGGAGCTCAAACCCAGTTATTGGATTTTTTTCGGAACTCGAACCTGGAACGCCTCGTAGTCCAACACTCTAACCACTAAGCCACTGCGCCGACAGAAACTAAGTAACTGAGTCTCTTTTATTTTCCAAACTGTTTTGCTTAGAAAGTTGAACTGTTTCTGAGATGTGTTACCTTGACTATAGGCACATGTCAGCGACCAAGGTTCTATGCGCCAGGGGCTGTAGATCTTTTGCTATAGTAGCGGGATCTCATATTAGTCGATCTGATTTTTATCTCTTTATGTTTGCAAGTAAACTGTTTTTTTTTTCCTTATTCATATTAGTATGGGACTATACTTTAGTCACTTATAGAGAGTGTAGTTTAAAGCTCAGTACGCAGATGACCCGAAACGGAAAATCACCTACAAAAGTAACACAACGAAATCATGAACGAAAAATTTCGCTCTCCTTTTCGTTTTGCAGTACGCAGCTGGTACGCAGATGCTGAGAAACGATGGCGGAAAAGTGGTTAGTTGTAGTACATTGCTTGGTACAATTAACCACTCTTTTTTCGCACACGTTTATTGTCCGGGATATTATTTGCTTGCGAAAATTTGATATTTGTATTCCAGTGCTGCCAGATTTTATAAGAGGTATGTAGGTAAGTTGGAAAATGTTTGGCGCTAAAAATGCCTAAACTCATTGGCAGACTTATTAAATTGTTTAAGGACGACGATAAATGAAAAATAAGCGGTCACAAATTTAGACAGATGGAACAGTAAAGAAATTGGATATTTCAGTGGAGTGATTTGTTTATTTTTTTTTGTGGAATTAACTAAGAAGTTGATCGGAAAAAATTGTTCATACGGAATAATTTCTAAAATCTTTTTCTAGAAAATTTAAAGGTCATTTTTTTTGATAAGCTAACTTTATAATTGACAAGCAACATTTGAAGACGAAGAATGAGTTCAGCCATCAAGTTTAAGTGGTCCAAAAAAAGCAAAAGAAAATGTTAACGGTTTCGTCACGCGAAAAGAATACGTTTGTTATTGAAGTACCTATGTTTTTTTTTTTATAAATACCTAAGGAGCCAAAAAATCACGAAATTTTAAGGTAAATATTCTAAATTAGGACAATTACCAAATGAAAATTTTCGAGTATCCAAATCGGAGATAAATAATTGAAAGCTCATCATCTGCATACTACGCTTAAGCAGTGTACCTAGTTTAAGAAGTGTTTGTTATCTCCGAAAAGGCCAACCAGATCGGTATATAGCTACGGCTCTACCAAGAATTGCCTAAGGCCTCCGGGGAGCAATTCAGTTTATGTCCATTCTTGAAAAGGGAAATAGTGACATCAGCTTCGTTTAAAGATGCCTGGATACCTCTGTGCCCTTAATTCATGTTTACCCGCCCAATGGCTTATTCACAGTCACATCATTGTTACCACTGTTTTTACGAAACTCACTTCCAAAATGTGGAAGTGTTCTATATTACGTTAAGCCAGGTATTGTGTGGTCACCTTTAATGTACATTTGTCTCAGTGGTTTATAACAATTTGTTGCTTTTATTTGATTTGAGTTTTGACTTTTGGGTTCGCGCTCTCTCTCTTTGCTTAACCGCCGACTAAAGAACTTGTGCGCTATTGGATTTAATAATTTTCATTCAAAAACCGATTTCATCAAAAACATTCCAAGCAACAAAATAATTGTTACAAAATATTGTAATTTTTCTAGCGTTTCGCTCGACTCAGTTCTACTTAAAAAATACTTGTATCTACAGTAATCGCTTTAAAATGCAGCGTTAAATATTCACATCCCTTTTCCTCACCCCACCCGTTGCAACCTACCCAGCTACCATTGACGGAACACGAACCAAATGCATTATGTAACAAAACACAACTTTTTCTTCCATCGGATTACGTATCGGTGTGGCAAGTAAACGAAAGGGTTTTGTATCAAATCGTGATTCACTTATCTTTCGGATTTCGATATCGATATTCACCCACTGGCAGAAACTGAAAAGCATCTACACAAGAATGCATTCCGAAGAATTTTACATTTTACTTTGTACTTCGCATACTTCTCTGGGGGTAGATACTGCATAATATATTCAGATGTAAAGCAGTTTTCTGAAGATATCATCCACCCAGATGCTACTCCATGTCCGGCAATCTAAATTTGATATCCACGATGCGGGCATAATGTGTTCCTTTATTTTCAAATGATGTACTTTGGCTAAGTGGGTTTTGTGCATTGTTGAAGAGGCATCGCGGAATGTTTATAATGCAAAGCAAATTGCTCTTCAGATGACGAATATTTCGCAAGTATGTAGCCCAGATTTAATAAAGATGTGATTGAAAATCATGCTGTTGGTCTGCGGAGAAATTTCGTCCTGAATGTTTGGTTTTATGAAAAATATTTTTCATCAATTATGAGGTGGTAGTCACACAGAAGATGTTATTGTGAAAACTTAACCTTGAAACGCTGCAAGAGTTGGCCACTTTGAACGTCTGACGAATACTGTTCGGTACGAGAACTTGAAAAAAACGACTGGTTAATAGAAGGTAGGAACAGGGTTCTTGTGGACATCTGTATCGGCATTCTCCTACGTTTTTGGTGAGTCGTCTTCAAACAAACCAATTTTAAGTAAATATCCCTTCCACAGCTATTAAAAAACCGACGAAAATCGTTCCCTTGTTCGTGTTCACTTTAATAAAAGTCCGAAACAAATCCTGAAAAGCACCACTACATCCGTTTCATGAGATCGATTAGTATTCACTATTCAGCTTGTTCCATACCCATCTTAGCATCCCTTTGGCGGAATTAGCATTATAAAAATTTCAAATTCATTTAAAATTTGAATTCCCTCAAAGAACAATGTGGAACAAGGAGAATTAGTTATTCATTTAAGTTAGACGACATTCCATTTTCAGTATAACAACCCCGGCCAGCAATTTAAGAGTTAATCCTTACAAGACTATATCCTAGATGAATCTAAAATCGGATGTAAAGGAATTTCTTGTGTTCTTAAAAAACTTTTTCCTCTGCAGACCCTTTTTTAAAGCTGTCAAGTTTTGCGGCAAGGACAATTTACCTCATCCTGGCTAACTAAAAAAAAAACAGTTTGAAAGCTAACAAAAAAAAGCTATACCTACATATTATCGCTTATCCACAGCGAAGGACCGTCCAAGGAAAACTGATATAATAAGAATGGTCCTGGGCATTTAACTGGTAAGTATTGTAAAAGGTCTACTCCCATTTGTAAAGTTTATCCTTAATCATTCAGAGAAGGCTCTGAGGGTTGGCCTTGTTTCCATAACAATTAGGTATTACGAAAATAACTCTTATTTAATTCATTTGCTTTTACATTGCGCTCGTGCAATATGCAAAAAAAAGCATCCATCACACAGCGATTTGAGACACTGAGTTCACTCTCACTTGTTTCGGAATGTGATTCCACTGAAATTACCTGAAAATATTCCCCTTTTGTCAAATATCTTGCTCAGAACCATTTCGCAGAAATTCAGTCACTACCTTTGAGAGCGGGAAATTTAAACGAACTTCACTTTGGCGCTTGTTTACGAGCACACTTTGCAGATTTCATCAGACCTTTTCGCGCGGTATACTCGTAAAATCCAATGCGCAAACTTTATGCCGTCCTCGCAATAGCACTGCAAAACATTTTTATTGAACAATTCAAATCAATAGGATTATGACCGAGGTGGGATTTAAAATAACTAAACAGTATACGGTAGAGCTTGTGTGAATAAAACAAATTGGGGACTTTTATGGAGGTACATGAGTGTGCGCATTTTACAGTCTGAGAGACGTGTTCATTAAAAGTGTCAAATTTACGTATATTTAGACTTGCAAGGGAGGCCTCAGATAGTGTCTGGGAATAGAGTGGATTTAACTGTACCCAAGGTAATGCTACAAGTCAGATTGTGATCGAGGACCTCAATGCTTAAGTCGATTGTTAAGCACAACATTTTTAATAATTGCCAAATAATAGTAGTATCGAGGTTGATGCACATACCAACTTGGTTCCCTCCAGGCGGTTCATCCACCAATCAAATCGAACACAATAGCTAATCGTAGTCAAAGTAATTTATATACTCTAAGGGGTATTCATCGAGTCTGACTATCATCTTGTTGCGAATATAGAAACCTCTTTGTATGTGATCATTTTTTCGCAGATCCGTATGCAGAAAAATAAAGACCTCCATGGACATTGAAGAACTGTCAAACTTACAAAAAAAAAACAAAAAAAATTTAATCAGATCTTTTGTGGTTGAATTCGAAAAAAATCCGATTTCTCGGTTTGCTTCCATCGTATAGTTCCAGAAGAGCGCAAGTTACTCGCCAGAATAGTAACAAACAAATCAGCGAAATCATTCGTCAATAAAAACTGCGGCTTGTCAATAAACACGCATTGGGTAAAACCACGGGTAGTCAGAGTAAAGTCAAAAATATGTTGGCTTCCGCATAGGGCTTGGTAGAAAGAAAGGAAATTGGATGCTTAATCGTTTATCGTTTTTACGCAGCATCAGGTTTGTTTTCATTGGAATGGCTTTTCAGTAATTTAATTAAGAACACAGCGTTTCGTTCGTGTTATATTTTATTTCTAATTCACCCATTCTTTCTGCTATACTGAAGTCGAGCCAGACCTAATTTACAGTAACGTTTTTCAGAGCATCTAACTATCGCCATTCAAAGAATAAAATGAAATTGATTGCGTATAACTGACTCTCTTTTCTTTTTTTATTAAAACACGACGAATGCATTAGGCTAGCAGCCAAGAAAAAAAAAAAAGTTGTAATTTTCACTACCCTTATAGCAACGATTGGCATTAACCATCCTAAATGTACCTTCCCCCTTTCAAACACTTTCCTTTAGTATAAAAATAATTGGAAAAGCATTTACAAAGCAAATTGTTCACCAGATTTGTAGCCAAAGGCATTTATAGCCCGAACCCCGAAGCTAAATAAACATTGAAAGTCAATTGCACAAATAATAATTATCTGCAGCAACTACTCCAATCAAGTCTCTATTTGCATGGAAATTGCGAAGTGCATTAAGCGGTGAATGGAAAGAGTAAAAGAAATTTTAGGAATAATGTGTGTACTTGTTAATTTGTTTTTGTTGCTCATTTAGTAATAATGAAAAAACATCTCTGTTACTGACGACTGTATAGAAATTATTTCATGAAGAAACTTTTTCGTTTAACATCCGTTTCATGACCGAGGAAGCCTTGGGTCAGATTTTCGATATCTGATGTTGATGAAAATAGTTGCTGTCTAATGATAGAATTCATCCTGCCAGTGGGTAAGGCAAACATTCATTCACTATCCCCCGAGGCAATTCCCGGGTAACTACTGTTGTCTGGCTTTGGTAATGGAACATTCTTTTGGTAGGCAGCTAGTATCTATATATGCAAAGAAAAAGTAAATGTAACAAAATATTAAATTGAGGTATTCAATCAAGTCTTCCAGAGACAAGTCAAACAGGTTTTTTCCATTAAACAACTCGTCAGAGGAAGATATCCTATCTTATTCTTTATCAGACTGGTGTGTAGAGTTTGTTTTTTCTGGAAAGGTGATGGATTTCCTTCAGAAAAAAAAGCAAACAAAAAAAATGAGACAGATTTAAAGCGGTTAGTGCCATCCGTCATCGTCTGGATGAAAGTTTTGAAACAAAAAAAAAAAAAGCTATTAAATTAATTACATTGAAAAGTGGAATTACTTTAGTTAGGTACTTAGGTATTCATAACTGGAATTTTCAGCATCAGTTTTATAGCTGAAGTACATTTGAAAGCTGAATTAGAATCTACTCCTCAGCCATGTGTTCCTCTTTCCACATCAGGAGCATGTTGAGTAAATATACACACGAATTGCTCTCAAGTTTTGTTTTTTAAGTGGTTGCCTAATAGCTACTTGCAAATATGTATATGGTAACAATTTTTATGAATAATTATTTACAGAGCTTTCAAGGCAATTTTTATGGCCAGTGTGTACACTGTTGTGTGTAAGTGAAAAGAAACCTCTTCACTACTATAAAATTGACTTGCTCAAGGGGCTCACTTCTTCTCAATCTCTGTGTATTTTCTTTTGAATTTAAATAAGTCTCTATTTCGGGAATAATATATTTTTATGTAACGTAGGTATGTCTAGTTGTATACCTTGGTGATAGTGCAAGTAACTAGTTCTTTCAAATGGCACTCATAATTTCGAAGAGGACTTTCAGTATTCAGTCGGAGTGTCTCTGTCTTGGCTTTCATTGTACATCCCTGTAATTGGTCCATGCGGTCCATATCCAAAGAGACTTCTGTTCCTGTTCAGTAAGCAATCGGTTCTTCTATAGATCAAATTTAATTCTTCTACTACTATTTTTATGCGCGCTTTCTAATGTCATTACAAAATAACCACACATCTCCGCATGCTGACATTTTTTACGTTAATTAAACTAATTATTTTTGGACAGAAAGGTCATAATGTTTTTTTAGAACATACTCATAAATATATATCTCTACGTAGGTAAAGTGGGAAAAATAAATTTGCACCATTTCCAATACCATTTCCAGCTTTTTGGAAATTTATACTCAAGATGTGAACAAAGTCCGAAAATAAATGAACAATTATTATCCAATGCAAAACTTCTAAGCCATTTAAATAATTTAATCATTTCCTCGGGTAATGTTCCTTAAACATTTCCTTAAAAGCAATTGTCCATTCAGTGATTTCAAGCATCAAATAATGAAATTTTATTTATTTCCGTTCCGGCCAAGCAACATGTAAGAGGCCCCAAAATGTCGATCTTATCGCAAACCAATCCAACCCTTATTCCATTGCAAAGTATTGAGACATGAAATCAAACTCCAAAACTTTACACCCAATTTATTTATTTATTTATTTTTCTTGTTCTTTCAAGAGTGTATCCTTTTAACTCTATTTGGGAGAAATGTTCAAACATGCCATCGCAACCATGATGAGGGTTGAGCTATAATTTTCTACACAATACAAAGATACAACTAATTAATTTTTAAAATGCCGCAATTCACTCCTTAGGAGACATTATCTTTGTTAATGATTGTATTCCATAGAAATCATTTTCCCGGATGAGGAACGCAAAACTTTTGGTCCGCCTTTATATTCTGACGTGAATATAGAGGTCGCCGTCACACAGTTTTGTTCACCTTTTTTTTTAATTCCCTTTCGCGCAAAAGCCTTTGCACATGCCACACGGTAGTTTCTCAGTTTTATTGTGTACACTCTCAGTGGAAATGGTTGCTACAATAAAACGAAATGTTCACAAAGGAAATTGAATTGCAAAAAAATGTTAGATACACTTAGCTTTTTAAATGATCAAAGGAAATGGAAACATTCGGAAAGAGAATTATTGAAACTGGCGAGTAAAAAGCCATTGATATCATGAATAGCTGTACAGGAAGGTTGAAAGAAAAAAAAAATGAATTATTGAGTTCCGTGGAATCACTTAGGTTAAGGAGATTTCCTATCGGTGGCCACATGAAAGACGGCTTTTTTTTTGTTGCTGTTTTTGTCAGCTGTTACTATGTTTGATGTTTTGTTTATATCTGGTCTGGAACTCAGTAAGAACTTTGTTTTGGTTGCCATATTTCCAGCACCTGGGCAGAAGGGTGATCCTTTAGGGATCGGGCCGGGGTCGACATCAACTCCTTAGTTCGTTGTCGACTTCCAACCCAGATGAACCCTCTTCGGAGCCTTTGTGTGCTTATTTTTCGCGATGGAAGACGAAACCTTGAATGAAGCACCAATGGAACTATGTGCAGAATTCTTAGCGGTTAAAATGACCCATCTCCCGAACAGAATGGTTTTTGTAATCAAGGAAGCGCCGTAAGGTATTATATCGAGGGGGTCAGAATGCAGACTGACTTGGATCTATCCGCTTTCCGTGCGCATTGGAAACTTCTAAGGTCGGTGAGTTTTCGCTCCGAAACGTTACTCACAATAAATTGTCCAATTTTCATCATTCTAAAGCACGAAATTTCATTATTGGGTATGGGACTCTATTCAGTGTATTGAAACTTTCGGTGCTTTCAATTCTTGAGCGAATAAGTCGATAGGTAGCGTTGAAGATACGGCCAATGTAGCATCGCTTAAAAAAGTTCGAAATGCACACACGGATCTTACTGAGCTTAAACGGGGATTGCCCTTAGTTTCCGCACACAAAGATTGACTTTTGTGGCAGTTTGACCATGTACCTACTCCAGACATGAGCAGTTCGCTAACGCTTTTTGACGACAGGTTTCTTGCATGCTTTTGACGGTTTTCGAAACTTAAACGAGCTACCAAAAATATCGGTACACTTTACACCAGTTTGTGCCTTTCCAAGGGTACTTAAACCTACTTCTAAGACAACCCAACCCCAGTAAATAGTTTGATTGCAAAAATCATCTTATACAATTTTTTGAATATTGCATTACTGTGAAATTTCATGGCTATATTAAACATTTACAAAAACATTTTCCAGCATCCACCCGTAACTGTACACAAAGCGATGAGAATTCATTAGCCCCAATTGTCAGTGGTTACGTATTATGAACTGTGAGCCGACAAGTACCTACCCACATAGTTGTCTAAAAGCTGTATTTGATCGGCTTAGTTAGTGCCGTTGAGTTCCCACAAAACATAAAGCTGATTAAATCAGGACATGAAACACGTGCTATAGGTATACATAGCAATCAACTGTTCTTTCGGGGCATTTTGGAATATAATGCCAGACACTTTATATGTAGGAAGAAGATCTTATACAACACGCAAATTGTGGTCGACCAGTGGAACTGTAAGGGGTTGGATGAATTTGGTTACCATTTTGCACACAGATCTATGCAGACCTCTGACTTTATATATTTACACATTTTTTAGCGAATTTCCAGGACATTTATATTAATAATGGAAAATGCATTTTTAAACTTATTTTAAACTTATCTAAAATAAACGATTTCTGCCTTATTTTTAATA
Source organism: Cheilosia vernalis (assembly GCA_949126925.1). Classification (NCBI taxonomy): domain Eukaryota; kingdom Metazoa; phylum Arthropoda; class Insecta; order Diptera; family Syrphidae; genus Cheilosia; species Cheilosia vernalis. The sequence continues at coordinate 16,757,516 of OX421362.1, forward strand.
AACCGCATTTAATATTTCTGAGAAGTCGAAATTTTGTGAGAAAAACATACGTTGTCATTCCAATTCTTCGGCCGAAGGAGCAGGCGTGTAAATCATGGAATGCAGATAAGAAACTGAGGGTGCTATCTTTGGTATACCTAAAGTGCAGAAGTTCGTTATATTATGAGTTGCAGCTGTAAACAGAATATCATTTATAAAAATTAAAAATAGTGTCGGGGACAAAACCGAACCCTGTGGAACACCAGAGTTTAAATGCTGAAGCCATTGAATTTATACATTTTGATTGGAATTTACATTACAGAAAGACATTTGCTTATCCATTGAATAAGAGATGCATCGATCTGGCTTGTACGTATTTTCGAAAAACGGTTTGATAGCAACATTTTGTCAATAATGTTTTTGAAATATGAACCGCAACCGGAGTGATCAAAGGCTGAGTGGCAATTCTTGTTCCTCAAATCACCGGTGGATCTTTTGTCATAAAAACCATACTACCGATGATCAAGTAGTTTTCGTAATTCATAAGTTACGATTTTCCTTTTTTAGATCCGACTATACAAATGCTGATTTCCATCCTTTCGGAAAGAATCCCCACAAGACAAGGTTTTACCGGCGCGTGAAAAAAAAACACCTTTTCGGAACCATCCGTCTGTACCGCCGGATTTATTCATGTTGAAATTTTAATGTTCTCTTCTCTTTGTACGATTGCGATAATGGGTGTGTTTGGATCCATGTTACGTATTTTCTGAAGTTCAGACTGAGGAAAAGCGCAAACATTTCTGGATGTGGGCGATAAAACTCCACAAGAGGTTGTATTCCGATTGAGGTAAGAAACATGTTCATTGTGTTGGCACTTTGACCGTCAACGTCTGGTGCACGTGTTGGCCCATTAACAAGCCGAAATAATTTATTTACCTCAGATAAGTCATGTATGCAAATTCAGGTATTGTCTGTCGAAAACGTTGAAGAAGAGATATCGATGTTGAAATCACTCACATTAACGATTTCAGTTTCAGAGAGCGAGGGAAAAATTTAGTCTGACAGCAAATCCAACTCATTTCATGTTGCTGTCAAAGTACCTTACGAGTTGGTATTTATTTAATTTAACCAGACATGGAATTTAAACCACTTGAAATTGTAAATTCCGGATTGGAGCTGTAGCGATAATTTGTTTGTGGGCTTTCACATTATAGTGGCACCCAAGGGCAAGTTTCTCACTCACTCATTTCCAAGCCACGGTGTGCGGAAAAAAAACACAAACCGAAACAAATGTAGGTACCTATTCAAATGGAAATCCTAACGCACCTGCAGTTTAAATCGCTTGTCATTGCCGACTTTATTGATATATCCGCCTCCCTTCTCCTTTGTTTAATCTGATTTCGTGATGTCCCATGAATTACAATTAAGTTTGAAGCGCCAGTAAATAATTCTACAGAAATGTGGGAATAGCAATTATTTTGAAAGTCTATTCGCTGACAGGCTACAACTTGGTCGGTCTATTCCCCCAGGCAGTTTGACTGATGACGGGAATAATCTAAAAATTAATTGCTGAATTATACACCGCCTGTAGTAATCTCACGAGAAATCCTTGTAGATGTAGCCATCTGTTATCTGACTAAACTTCATGATTGATAGCTAAATCATAGGGGTTCCTTCAAATCCATTATTTGCTATCGTTTCCTTGCGAATCTACGGGCCGTCTGCAATTAATCAGATTTTGTTTAATTTGCTGGCTCTATTCGATAACGCGTGTACCAAAAATAATCGACGATTTTCGTTATCTCACGATATTATTCAAACTCAAGTAGATACACACTCACCCAACACAGATGATTGGCTGGACTTCACTGAGTCTTGCGAAAGCTTTCCTCAACAATGATACATTCTATCTACGTTGGATTGATATCCTCATTATAGTTCAGTGTTGTCATCTTGCAATTGAGCAGTAACATTTTGTCATCCCTGTTTTGGGTGATGTCACAAAGCCTTCTTTCCAGAATTAGTTGGCTCCAATTTATATTACTCGACTCTAGGCCCTTATCAGTGTCACCAAAATCATTGACGATGAAACGAACCTTAATAGGGTCAGGTCCAGCAGTAGCATCCCATGGGAAATTACTATATTGTCAGTCGAAATGACATTGCTACAAATATCCCCCAAACATTTCTGTCGGATCAGGCGGTAAAAAGAACAACTCCGGGTTTGTGTATGGATTCAGATATGAGACATCTTATCAATTGCCTGTGAAAGTTGTCGCCTATTTTTTTTTCTTTGTAAGTGATGGTGTGTGCTTGATAATCGATTTGCAAATTGAATTTATTCCATGCTGTGAGCCATTGGGATATATCTACTTGATCTATTCTTGCGTTTTCCGTTTGAAGTATGACTTGATGATATTTCAAGGTGCAAACACATCGTAGCTTTTCACGAACATGCTGTCAGTCCCAGTCGAATGAAAAAAAAAATCAAAATTATCAGGTTGACTCCGAAAAAACAAGACTTTTCCGTTGTGCAAAAGCAAAAAGGTAACCGTGCACACATATCGTGATATTAAAATGATGGAGATATTTGTATCGATTTTGATGGCTCACTCGAACAGAGTGTGTGTGTGTGTATAACATGTTGACTGCGTGGCACACATGAAATATAAGTGGATAATAGGTTAAACTAAGGGCTGTCAAGCGTTTAACATGTTATGGGACGGAGGAGTCCGTGGTGTATGTATATAGCGTGACAGCGTGAGAGTATCTTGCAGCTAACTTGGTGTTCGTTAGTGTAGGTCCTCATTGCTTTTGGAGGAATGTCGGCAGGTTTTCAAGATATTCCTTGGGTAATATTTAATTGAAACACAACATGTTTCGTAAAAAAATGTAAAAAAAAGTCGTTAAAACTAAAAACCTAGAAACATGGATCGATAAAATTAGTGAAATTCAAGTTTTGTTGATAATGTGAATCCGTAGCTTTGCTTAATGGTGGTGAGCCTGTGTAGTTGTTTTCCTTAAAGCTAAGGCTCGATATAGACTATGTACGTCACAACCAATTTGTCTTACATCACAACGAATCTTTGGCTGATAACAGTATAACGATATCCTCATTTGAGTATGGCAACATGCATCTCTAGCTTCATGTACCTGCGACGAGCGACGACACATTAGACGGACAAGAAAGCGAAACTCGTTCTTCTCTAGACGAACCGATATAAAATGGTATGAAATGCTTCAGTCAGTTGAGCCAAAGTCCCACTAATCCCAGATTAAAGTAACAGCTCACAAAGCTTTTAACTAAAGTGAACAAAGATCCAATTCTTATGTCCCGCTTGGTCTTTCTGTCATATCTTCGCGTATGTTATAGGAATATGAAACCATAATGTTTGTCTTAACTATGATATGTAAGGTGCTTGCTTAACCGAACAGCTACTTTCAGATTATAGGCTCTAAAGAAAGCATGTACCTTGTGGCGGATTTGGATGCTAAGGAAGTAATAAGTAAATAAAGAAAATGGTGGTAATGACAGCTGAAATTGATTTTGCTGCATTTTTTAAGAATGCTGATCACTTGAATTGAAAATGTATACCTACGCACCCACTATACAAAGAGTCTGTACCGCCGCTGTAACTTAGTAATGGGAGTTGGTTTGTGACTAATTTGCATACAAAACATGTCCCAAAGTCGGCTGGATATCAATTAGTTTTCCTTTCAGAAAGAGATCGGAATAGACAAGTAACAATCTTTTGAGATGACTTGCTCTAATAATAGTTCACTTTCAAGCCCTGAATGCTAGACAAAACTTCTGCAAAAGTAACAATATTTCACAGTAAAGCCAGGTATTTCCCTGAGTCTAAACAATGCAAAGCTAACAGGCTGCGACATTCCAAAACCATTCCTTGGTGTTAAAGAATATGTTGTCTTAGCTGAATGGAGGTGCTGTCCTTCGTTCAGGATGAAAGGCTTGTTTTGGACGACCTAAAAATATGTAGTACCTACTAGAGTTAAAAATCTATTAAATACTAGTCCGGACTTTCCAAATTCTAATTCAACCCAACTCATGCCTAAGCAGTATGAGCTCTAAAAATACATAGGTCCCACCTATTTATACACACCAAGTGATTGAGGTTGCTCTCCAATTGTCTCATGATATTTCAATCGGAAATTTTGTGTCAAAGCCATCCCATTGTTATAAGGGTCTTTTCAAATATCTACCTGGTTGTATTACGTATTCTTAGCCTCAGAACTGTAAATAGCAACTGCTAAGAGTGATTCTTCGCATGATACTATCGACCTATCTGACGTTAAATTATGTACAATTGAAGCCTTTGAATAGCGCCTCACCTTCTTTCAAACTATCTTGACACCAAATGATTCAATGACGGTTTCACTATTTTTTTTGTTGCAAATTTATCCTGCACAGACGAACGTGATGCCTGTTGTAAATCACTCCACATACCTATGCCGCCATCGTAGGCGACAAAGAAGTCAATTCGAGCATACAGACTTCCGCACGGGTCGCATTCCATCCCTTAAACTGTTTCCAAATTGTAGCTGCTAAAAAAAGTATTTCCCCTTGCTTTGTCACTGAGAAAAGGGAATATTCGTTTTACGCTTTCATCTCGACACATCTCAGAGCAAGTCTGTGTGGGACGTGCCGTATAAATAAACACTAACATGCCAAGAATATATACTAACGTATATTGCTATTGCTATTCAGGGAATGTAAGTTTTCAATATCTTGTTGCTCTTCCGCATGTTAACCATACCGAATTTCCGCTCTTACCCCAAAACAAACCTTTAGGCAAGATTCAGAAAAGCATCGGATATTGAATTGCTCCGTTTAGTGGAACATTTGTCTTCTCATTCAAAGAGTTACCCCGACGTTTAGATTCGAGTCAACAAAAGTAGTTGAAGACAGCCAAATTGGTTCAAGCGAATGTTGACAGTTCAGATTGTACAGAGATTGCGAATGAGTCCATGCGTTAACGTCTTTATGACACACTTCTCTTTTCAAGTAAAAAACATTTTATTAAAGTATCGACTTAAACGATAACGTACTCAAAAACTTTCGATGCGACACAGAGTTCTTCCCAGATAATACTGCACTAGCCCATGGAGTGTTCAGTTAAGCAAACGAATCAGTGCAAATGTTGGAACACCCATTACACACGAACCAACGAGAAATTGCTTCGTCCCAAAGTCGTTAAAAGACAACGTTCGAATAAATTCATACTATGTCCTTACACCACCAACGATTTGTCTCTTGCAGCAGTCGTCATCACAACATTCATCCAGACAGCCCGCCAGCAAGCCATCCATTCACTCGGGCGTGTGAGTGATTTATGAGAATGTTCTCTTCTCGTTTGACAATGCTTCCCATAAATCCTTTTCCCAATAACACATAAAACCAAAAAATAACGAGATAACTGAACAAACACATAAGACCTATCGAAGCTTACACAGTAATATACAAAGAAAATTCCAAACCATTATGGTACCTACCCTCAAAAAAAAAAAAAAAAATGCAGCGTCACAGGGGAAATATTGTTCGTTCAAAAAAAAATCATACACATCGTAAAATGTTGGTTTAAACCATACACACACAAGGCTACCTGTAAGTGAAAGATAACTTGAAAACAACACAATGCGAGCATAAAACAAAACAACATACTTGCGTAGTAGAATCTGTTTTTTATGTATTTTTATTCCAATCCAATTGTGTAAGCGATCACACAAAAGCACAAAATTAAAACAAAGGAAAATTCCGAAAATGCCAAAATTGACATTAAACCGAAAACTAATAAATGTTACGGTCTTAACGTGGTGCCATTTCAGGTGCAGATTATTTTTATTATTATTATTTGAGCAGTTAAATCGTTTTCGAAAAGCAATCGTAAAATCCCTCCGTGGTAGATTATTTAACTTTATTTCTTTAACTTTGTCACAGGAGTCTCCTTTATTATGGTAAAGTCTCTATCTCTGTTTTGAGATTACTAAATTTTCGTTGAGTTTTGTTAGGAAAATATAATTTGTATTTTTTCCTCTGTAAACTTTGATAGAGGTTTGGTATGAAAGATTAAAATCTAACACCCTGGGCACGAAATGAAGAAGCTCGGGCTTGGGAATGGTTGTCGCGCATACACAATTTGCATATTTAAAATTGGAGCTATTTTTAAATTTCTCAGGGAAAACTAACAGCGCAAGGGTGCGTACAGTGTCTTGTGAATTTTAATGTTATTATTGAAGCAGATGCATTGTGTTGGTTTAGAAAATGTACGACGGAATACTTTCTGAATGACAACAAAAAATGTCCACAATGTGTCTCACATAGGTTATTTAAAAGGGAAATTAAATAGGAAAGGTTATATCTGTGATTAAAAATATATACATTTATGGCACATTTGATCGTGTGGAGTTTTGTGAGAATAAATTTCTTTGCGTTTCAACTATCATTTTTTAAAGAATTCATATCGTTTGTTTATGGGACACATGAAAGTTAAATGAAGTTAAAAATATTCACTCGGGCGTATGTGGAATATATTGAATCAAAATATCTATGTATGCCAAAGCCAATTTAGATCGTTTCTGTTGATTCTAGGTGTGCGATTCATATCAATACAGGTATTGTAACAGTAAGAAGAAAGAATCAAAAAGAAACAAAAATGTAAAAGTGCTACCGGTAAAGTAAGAAGGGCATATGCATGAATTGAGTTGCACATGTAGATGAAGAGTCAGTCGAAGTAAATCAGTGATAGAAGGCAGACGTATAAATAAAATTGTGATCGAAGTGACTTGTGTTTTATTTGCACGTATGAAGTAAATAAATATTAAAAGAGGCTCTGTTATTGTACCTAGCTAGGCCTAGCTCCTCACAACCATTCGTTTTGTTTGAGATTTAATTTTTTGGAACGAATGGAAGGGATCCACAATTTTATGCCGATTGTGAAGCTCTTTCAAGACAGTTCTCGGATGTTTGTCAGACGTGCACGAGAGGTTGGAAAAAACCTTAATGTGTAATTTGTGTTTCACCGGGCATCGAGCCTGGGATTCGCTGAGTAGTCCAACAAACTAACCATTATACATATACCTTTGCCTTTGCCTATAATATGATAATTAGGTAGCTAAAAGTTGTAAGAGAAAATAAGTTATTTTGAGTGTGCCATCACTGCCGGTGGCAGTCAATTATTTTGTTCATATGAATTCGGGGTACAATTTAACACTCTGACTATTCAAATACTCGTAGGTTTCTCTGGGATATGATATGCCTTTGACTGCAGATTGTGTATTTTGGAAGCAAGTGCGAATTTTACTGTCAAAACGCTGTGATTTTAAACTAGAGGAGTTGTAGAAATAAAATTGTTTGAATAGAGTTGCTGACTAGCTAAGGACTGCGAACCAATAGCATACAAATAAAACACCAAAATGTCTTTTAACTCTTCGCTCTGGCATATACGCTTCTTTGAAAGCACAACATCTTGTATACGAAAAAAAAAAATCTCAAGTGAATACGCGTAGGGATATCCCTCTTCATATCACGCTGAAAGCACCTATTTCAATATCAGATTGACTGTTCAAATACTCATCAACTTGGAAACCGGCTTCTGTCAACTTTGCTGTGCTACGTTGGTAATAAATCTCTGGCATTTGAATTTAAACGCAAGTGATAATTTTGATTAAATTAATTTTCCCATCCCCAATAATTCATCAGCCCCCATACACCTATCGCTTGAAATTCAATACCCGCCCTTCCTACTTATCCACGTAATAACTCCCGCATAAACTCATTGCCTTTCCGCGATTTGCTTTCGATACATCCTTAAATGATTTACGCTAATTTCTACCCCTCAGGTTAAGATACGCATATCCTATATTTTCCTTTGTGTCATATATCTGGAACACGTGTTTCGGGTAGCAGATACGTGTATGTACCTGTCACAGCAAAGTATGGGTTTTCCTGTCAAAGGTAAGGAAAATATAATTAAATCTTCGGGGAGTTATTACATGTGCAGATGCGGGGTTGTGTCTAAATTGCTGGGTAGCAAATGGATTCGCGATAAGTGAATCCATAAATTAAGTAGAATGGCATTCAGTAGGTATATTGGCGTACTGAATCTTGCCAAAAGCACCTGCGGTACCTACGCAATTTTAGAAAGTTAAAAAAGTAATTTTTTATTTTTTATTTGTTCAGCTCTACGGGAAATAATAATTTACGGCTCAAGGAATTTCTGTTATTATCGGTAGGGGTGCAGACACCCTTTTGTATACAAAGAACAGCACTTTATTTGGAACAAACCGCATAATCGCAGCCAAACGCATCATCTTCAACGAGCTGAATTAGAAATCTATTTACATTCACATTTTCCTTGCACAGTTTCTTGGGAAATTTGTAATATGCTTGAGAGCAGACTTGTAGGTGTTATAAGATTTTTATTATTTTAATAAGAAACGAAAATCTATAGCTACCCGTTGAGGTGTATGTGATTTATGAAGCAATACTACGATAAGCTTTTTTCCAACTCCTAAATATATCGACAAGACAGAGAGGAGAGTACCTACCTATACATACTTGAAAGTATTTTTCGCTCTGCACTTGAAGCAATTGAGAGGGAATAATCCACATTGAGGACTGATTTCGTCGGAATTATCTGAGAAGAGTGTTATTGAATGCTGCTTCAATCTTAAGGGCAGAATATTTATAAATAAAATCTAAATGTTGGTTCAATTTGAAGAGAAATAAAACGGACAGTTGAAGAGAGAACTCGTACTCCCAAAACCACTAAGGGAACTTACTTAATTCCCAATTGTGTTAATTCCTTTTTATTTATTAGAGAGTTCTATGTTCCTTCAAAATTTAAAGCAATTCAATAAAAGTTTGCCAGAAGAAGGTTCTAAAGTGTTTCGCGATTTATTTGAGCAATTTTTTTTTTTTGTTTAAGGCAAATTATCGCCGATCACAAAATCGTTGTTGTCTTCCTCTATCGCAACTTTTCCATCACGTCATCCTCTATCGGAAGAGCTATTTTGCGGAGTTATTCGCGGACTTTCGCTAGGTACGTCGTCCTATGTAACTTTTTATTTTTATCTTAAAAACAACTATAAGGTAAAATATTTCCTCGCAAAACAGTAACGATAAAAAGAAATTACAGAAAACACAACATCTTGATTTATTCCCCGAGAGCAACATCGTTCCAAGGAAACTTAGAAACGGAAACTGCTTGCAATCTTCTAATTGACTCGTAAATGTTCATTTCCACCAGTCAGAACTTTTGCTTGGCAAAATAATTTACAAATTGAGAAAGTCCTACTTCGGCAATTTGTGTGTCGCTTGGTCTTTTTTGCCGCCTCCACTGCACTTTGAATATTATCCTCTCTTCCATTTGTGAAAATAAATTCTTCTCAAACTCAATTAAATCCAAAGTCTTGAAGGATTTTCGCCTGTTATCTGTGTTGAAAGTGAACGTCAGTAGCATCTTACTTCTTAGCTGTGTACTTTGAGATGGGAGCCAACCACTTCGATCCATTTAAATTTGCGTCAAGCAGCGAGAGTTGTTGTATTATCCTGACAGTACGCAGAGCTCGCTTCGAAAATGTTATGGGTAATAGGTAATATATTTTTGTATACATACAACCTAAAGCGGTTTACTCATCTACACTCTACAACATACCTGTCTTGTTGGTTCACGAAAAAAAAATGAAAAGATGGCGGTACATGCTAAGGGTGTGTGTAATTGATTGACAATGATTTCGTTTCTAACGAGTTATTCCAATGATTTTTTTTTTAATATATATTCAATGCATTTGGAGATTGGGACTTATTTATATTGGTTTTTTACCTTAACTCAACATATGGTCGTATGTAATCTGGAAATACATACATCCTGCTACTTTAACTGAACAGACAGTCACGTTATGCTTGCAGGCACAACGTATCCTTATATTAATTCTGTCTGAGCATAGATAAATAAATTAAAATGTTATTTGTCAGCTGGCACTGAATGAAATGCGGGAGGCTTTAAGGATCAAAGCAAACGTACGTTGACTGTACTTTTCGTGTTTATATTCTTAACATAAATGAATGGACAGTATTTAGTCGATGTAGTGTGCATATTTGAAGGGACATTAACTTGAGCCTATGGTTTGGTGCTAAGAAAATAAAAACTGCGCCGTGTTACGAATAATTGATTTTTCGACTTTGAGTTGTGGAAACGTTTTTTTTTTTTTTCTTTTTTTTGTTGTTGTTATGAAAATTCTGTGTAAGTGCATCTTCAATGACTACACAGAACAACAAGTCTCGAAAAATGTCCACACCTGATATTTGTTTTGATTTTCTCAAATTCCCAGTTGTTATTGTTGAGCACAAGCGACACAAACTCAGTAGCTCGTCAATTTTAAATATTTATTGAAAGTAATAATAGATTTTTTTCAAAGCGTAAAGTACGTTAGTAGTATTTGATTGCAGGTTTTAGAAACAAAACTGGATGGACCATGGAATATTTTCTTTTTCTTTTAATGCGTGGCAAAAGCTCTTGTCAAAAATGGAACAGACGATACTAGGTATGACAAATGTCGTATTGTCTGTCCTAACAAAGATTTTTAATTCGGTAGGACGCATTCGAAATTCTTCATAAAAGAAATCTGCACCATAAGGTTTTTCTGAAAATGTAAGCAAAATTTATTTCGAGATATAAGATTTTATACTTTTTGTTATTGTATTTGTCTCTAGTTACAACCAAACTATGGGCATATTTTTCATCGCGTCCCAGACCATGTCTTCAGTTTTTTACTATCATTCTCTGTGGATCAGTAATTGAAGCGTTTTATTGAACATTTTTATATTGTTTATGAAGGTGGACAAAATATGTGAAAGCACGAGCCCGTGAATGAAGTTAAGAAGAAAAACACTTGTTAGAAACGCCTTCCACGCTACCTTCAACAGCAATGTGGAACTATTCCCCAAACATCTACTGAAAAATAGTTTTATTAAAGAGCATTCATTTTTTCTTCATCTAAACGGTGGTCATTGATTTCACTTTATCGTGTCCCATAACCCGAACGCCCCACAGACGACCCTTTAATACACACTTGGCGCATCCACCCTAAAGTCAAAATGGTGTAAGCTCAATATCGACATCTGTTTTTGTCTCTCCCTAGATTATTGGGTTAACGACCTCGTTTAAGACTTTATCCGACTTTGTTAGCCCTTCAATAATATCTACATTATTACAGTTTATTGGTATTGGTACGGTATTGGTTCAATCTTCTTCTATTCAATGCTCCTCGCCCTCTTCATGTAGGAGAATCTGGAATAGTGCAACCAAATTGTTTCCATGCACCATATCCGATATGCCATATTATATGAACGAACAATGAGAGGGTAAAGATTGAACAAAATAAATGAGGGGTTAAAAAAAAGGGACGTCAAGGTTTGAGCAGAGGTGGATATTATATTTTTTGATGGTTGAAGGTGCGCTCGTTTTTACGTGTGCTTTTGTAGTCTTTCTGGTTAAGGTCTATGATTTTAATGAGATAACCGTTTTAGTGGTCAATAGGGACAGAAGCGATGTTGTGGTAATAAAAAAAGGAAGAGTATCCGTAATGAAGTTCATTTCGGATATTTGCTACTTGCAGTTCGAGGCGGATCTTCAGATCTTAACCGGAATATCTCTCTAGTGAGGTTGACAAAGTATCATACTGACAAACAGATAAAGTTTCTAAGCGAAATCGCCGAGCACAGACTTTGTCAGTTAAAAGATCTCTACTAGCCTCAGGTGAAAAAAAAATCTAAAATACTACTAACAGTTGGTAAGAATATACAATTCGACTTTGAAATTGTTATTATAAAGTTATGCTTGAAACTAACAATTTTTCCTTATTGACGATGTCAGTGTGATAAATGTGTTAAATTGAAAAAAAAAGAATACCACGAGAAATAAAAACCCAATGATGATGGCATGAGAACCATTTTTGCCCTCTCTTTAAGCGTATTTGTGTGATAATTGTCTAACTACTTGAGTTATCCCATCAATAAGCCACCGGAAATGTATTTATTTATTTTATTAAGCCCGCATAATTTGACAAGGTTTCGAAGCTGTTGAGCAAGTGATATAGGTTGACTGTTAAAAATTTAAACTCAGAGAGTATACGCGTTACACTTACCTACTTAGAATGTAAAAATATTGAAATTTGGTGAATTTATGAAAAGTTTGTAGTCATGGTCACCAATAACAAAATTTTATAATACGAAGGAGTAATGTTGCGGAGGAATAAGGTTGGAAAATTTAGTATCATCAGCATAAATATAATGGACACAGCATACCTTGAAAACCCTTCCATTATTTAAAGTAGTTGGTGTGAAGAGAATGGGACCTAAATGACTGACTAGTGGAACACCATGTGTGGTTGAAAAAGAGCCTGACAGCATATTTGCTAAAGGACTGATTTCTTACACGAATCGGCACAATTTTGGCCATGTGATTTAAGTCATGTGTTAAACTTGCGATTGTTTATTTTGGCTTTATCTGCCAGCTTAACACAAAAGCACTCTGCTAAAGACATAAAACACCTTATTGGAAGTCGTAGTGCTGTTTTTCGTGCTTACTATAATCAATTGTATTTGTACGGAATAAATATAAGAACTGAAACTAACTCTGGTTTCCACACTCTCATTGGAAAATATTGCGAAGCTTTTTAATTATCCTGCTTCCGGAATTTTTTGTACCAATTTCTCCATTGATCCCCTTTCAAAAAGCATGACTCCCAAGTCATAAATGATGCTTTCGAATTCCCGCTCATTACACCTTTATGGAAAGTGTTTCTTCCCCAGAAACTCTAGGTGCTTCTCGCAACCCATATTCCGCTTGAACAATTGCCACGCCACGTGCCCGATGCAAACGCAAATACATAAAAACCAATCACCCCCACTAATCGATTAACCAATTGCTTAATTGAATGATTATTCACGCCCAAAAACCAGATGACTTTTCCACCAATATGCCAACATATCAGGTCACAAAAGAAAAAAAGAAAATCCCCACATTTCGGGTCCTTTTCCTGTAATTATTACCATTTCATCACCAGACACAACAGAACAACAGCAAAAAAAAAAAAAAAAAACAGAAACAATTACTTTCTAGCCACAGGAAAAAAAGAAGAGAAAAACCAAAGATATTTAATTAAATTTCATGCTTCAACCAAGTGAAAATAATCGCCATTTTCCTGAAAACCGCTCCTCTATTAACATTTTTATTAAATTCCCCGCACTCACGCATACGAACAAAAGAGAATGAACAAAGTTCACTGACTGTATATTCAACGGGCACAACAAATGAAACAAAATTTCGGTAACCAGCTGTTGCTGGTTTTATCGAATGATGGCGAAACCTTTACTCAAATGGAAGCAAGCGAAAATTTCCTTTTTCAATAATTGGAAAATTCCCCCTCAACATAAAGCCTACACTATAGCCACTATAGCACAAAAAAACAACAAAAAAATCCACGCTCTGGTTATCGACGTTGAACCATGAAATAACGTCAAAAGGTAAAAAGCAAACGAAAGCCTCTGGAAAACGAAAACAAACAGAGAAATTTTGAAATGAAAACAGAGGAGTGTTTCATTCATATTATCCTTGGTGTTGGTCAACAAACGCCAGCCCATTCCATTACCATAATTGACGTTACCTGTGATGGCTCCATATTTTTTTGAGCTATTACCACCATAGGCCATGAGCTTTTCTAGTTTGATGTGTCTATTTTTAAGTGCGGAGGGAAGAAAGAAGCTTCAACATTTTGTATCCAATTTTAGGTTATAATCTGGATTTACTTGTTCGATGGCTTTCATCCGAATCGTTATGTACTAGATACAAAATTGATGGAATTTTTGGGAGTATGTATAGGTACTACGTAGTCTGGTAATGTTGTTGAAACCTGTGTCTTCAAGCGTGTATCTGAAATTAACAAATGAAGCAAATACGTTCCATTCACTTAAAAAAACAGAAAGATACTTTTCCTTTGAATAGGAAACCAACCTCGTGGGTCGATCGGGTGTCAATTAGAAATTGCTTTCGCTGTGAAGTGGTAAGTATAGCTACTTCAAAGAACATCATACGGTCCAATAACTACAAACTGAGTTGAGAAATAAGTTGTCATTGTAGCCAGAGTTGAAAAGCAGGTACCAATGTTTGGAAACCAAATACCGATATTTTATTTCAGTCGAACGGTTTTGAACATAATTATATGTATTATAAGATTTAACTTGAAAAGAAGCTTTACAAAAATAAATACCATGGGACATGATTTGCGATTGCATTTTTTTAAATGCTCCAAATTTCATATCTGTAGAAATCATTGGGATGCGTTTAACAACACAACTGTTCTATTTGAGATTGTTGTCGTTTTATAAACGAAGAATGATAAATTTGTTGGCTTTTTTTTGGATTTTAATCCTTAATTAATTTTCTTAAAATTCAGAAAAAGATGCACATACGAGTTGCAATTGGATGGAAAGGTCAGAGGGCCTCAGCAACCTGTACCAAGTATTTTCGCAAAATTCGCAATGTTGCAGCGGAGGTGCGAAAAGTCAAGTGCCTGAGAGTCAAGTGTTTTGGTCTGCAGTCTATCGCGCGTTTCGTTAACCTGAATGGAAGTCAAAAACGCACGGCTTAAATAACTTTTTCTGACAGCAAAATTAAGTTGCGTTGCACGTCGTCTTTGCAGCGTACTCCCCTGCCTTCCCAATTACTGACAAAATAATATATACAAAACACTTCATATAGGTGCCTACCTAATCGAATTATATGGTAGGTAAATCTAATTCTTGAATAACAATGAATCCTGTGGCCTTCACCGAGGCAAGACATTATTATAAACATAAGATAGAAGACGTATGTATGGGCCACAACTGTTGGCATTGCCAGCCGATATTGTCTTTCTATTCACCACCAACTGCACTAAGGAGAAGCTTAGGTCAGCACTATTTATGAACCTTAAGTTTTTCTCGCACATACGGGTAGACCAGTATTTGCAGTACAGAAAGAAAGCACTTACAAATTGATATTTATGTGAGAAGAATACTAAATACTGTACACTATGGTCTGTATACTATGGGATACCAGTAGCAAGCATACACCAAGGCGTATACTGAAATTTATGTTAATTGAATAAGTCGACCATTTCCGTCTATTACTGCAAGCACTTTTTTGTATTCCATTATTTTCTCACAATAAGATGTAGCTACAAGGGTGAGAAGCTCTCTATTCAGCATACATAAGTTGTAGATAGAAGACTGTCTTTTCTGAGCGAAGAGGGTTTTGTATTTGTAGTAATTTGGTTATAAATATCTATTGACGATTTTATTGGGAAAATCAAAGTTGGAAAGTTGTTGACTAAGGAAGAAGAACAATATCGCCAGAGAGTTCTCATACAAATTTTCCTTTTAATATGCGAAGTATTCTATTTAATTCCAAGAATTCTATAAAATTCGCAGCAGTATTATATCTTTTCCGGATTTTTAAAGTGCTACGTCAAACTTACCGAATTAGAACGGAACCTGCCTTTTGAATAATTCAGTCAACTGTTTAACCGGCGTCTTAGAAGCTTATTTAATATTATGAACTTGAGCTTCTGCAGGGTTATCTCTTGCTGCGAAATATTGTGAAGACTTTAATGGGTGCGGAAGTAAAAACTTCCGCTTTAAAGCTTGTACATTGATTATTAAGCTAAGCTAATAGAGACAGTTGAAGACTTTTTAGGCCCATTTTATTCACTCGAAGTTGAACATAACTTGGGGATTTTTATATGGAAAACTCCCCGAGTTGTGTTCAACTTTGAGTGAATAAAATGGGCCTTAGAAGGTCTGCACATACAAGATTTTACAACAATCTGCCAAAATAGTAAAGTAATTGTAGAGAGTCACATAAGTAGCGTGAGTCGAAGAGGTTTGTAGGCGTGGTTCAGTAACGGTGTAGGTAGTGGGCAAGATTTCAATACGAGCCCGTGGCACTTCCCACCCTTGGAATGTCTCTTAAGAGGTATTTATTCAGCGAATCCTTTTTAAGTTTCCTCTGTAAGTTGATGATACTGCGCCTTTCCCGCTAGGTACCCTTAAGCTTAGACAAAATATGATAACCCGGCAATTTTATGCTGATTGTGGCTCCAATTTTGTCATGATTCTCAATTCTTCTCCGACAAACAGGAGGTTGTGTACTGTATTTACAAAAATGTTGCCTTTATCCTCTACTATGACTTGTGCGTTTCTTCCGCCTTGTCCGTTTCAATTTTCCCAACTTAATTAACCTGTGTTAAGTTCCTCCAATTCCCGATTGAATAATATATACTTCATTGAGCTATTTCTCTGTATTGTCCCGCCTCTAAAGTGATTGATTATTAGAAACACAGATTTTTTTTCTCACTCAGGAGATGTCAATTTTAATGCTTCTTTACAGACTCTTTTATTCAGCAGAATTTTTAAGCGAAAGTAAACAACAATAGGAGGTTAAGTGGCATTTGGATAGACTGTTTCAGTTATGCCCTTAGTCGCCCCGAAGTCAAACCGTCACCCGTTCACCTAAACAAATTTATCACCACCAATGATGGGCTGTCAGATACCATATACTAGGGTCAGTCACCCTCTGTCTTCAAGAAGACAAATCGTCATCCAGTGTTTTGTATTTTATCAATCATCTCGTCTTATAATTTAACCACATCTGTGTGAAATTGGGATTGACTCTTTGTTCATCGCCTTTCGGTCCTCCCAAAGAGTCATTATTCACCGTTTTTCAAGGGAAGCTCTTACCTAGTTTGGGTTTAGTATTTTTGTTTTGTTTTTTTTTTTTTTTTTTTCCAGACAGCCAGCTAACGTAGTTTAACCTTGAAGGAAAGTTACACTTTTTGTACAATTTCCACCCAATAGCAATGGTGAATAATTCCAGTTTTGACTATATTTTGAATAGTTCGGTCTATCTAAGAACAGAGTGCAAGGGAAGCATGACCAAATTCACAAAATTCGGCATCAACCCATATACATATTATTCTACTGTTTATGGATTGTAGTATGTTTTTATTTCCATTGTCTGGTGCATTGCTTTAGTACTGGGTGTGAGCACTAAGCAGTGTTGCCATATAAAAAATCTGAAAATCTTGTTTTTCCGAAGTAAAAATGTTTTTTTTTTTTAGGATTTTCTCAAAATACGAGTAGTACATTATATGTAGGTATATAAAGGAGGAAAAAATAAAATACCAATTTGAAATACTATAAATGAAACAAATATTTAATTTTTCGACAAAACAGACGAATATCGAAAAAAAGCGGTGGTCATAAATACATTTTATTGCTGTTTTAAATCTTGGAACATGTTTTCAGTTAAACATATTTTAATTTGAATGATTTAGAATTTAATTGCTTATATCAAAATCAGAGCAATTCGTTTCATTAAAAAAATCAATTGTAAAGATTAGTTTCAGTTCCCAAACTATTACGAATTTTGGTTTATTTAAATTTACAGCAAAAAATATTCTTTCAATAGGTATTTACAGAGGAATGTGGAAGTGATAAAATATTGAAAATAAAATCTATTAAGAAACCTAAAACATTTTTTTAAAAACATATCACATCAGTAATTTTATCAAATTCGTTGAAATTCATGTTTCTTTGCAAAACGTTTATATATTTAAAAAATGTTTAATATCAAAAATCTTGAAATTTGATGAATGAGGGATTGAGCCAGATAAACGAACATCACACTAGGCAGAATTTTGAGTGCGTATGTTTTAATTTAATTGGACAACGAGCAAGGAAGTGGATAGTGGGATCCTGGCAGAGAACAACCTACATGAATTTGAGGCAAAAAGTCTTTTACATATTTTGGAGCTCAAAAATCTTGAAAAAATATATATATATATTTCTATTAATCTGGCATCACTGAGTATGAGGTGTGATCCAATTCCGTTCTCCCAGTCAGCATATGTAAACTCTCCGAACTGAACCTGACTTTAGTTATCTTTAATTCTGAGAGTTCTAGTTGATCTAAGTGTGTAACACAAGTCACATAAATGTCCAAGAATACCCGAAAAAGGACATTGTCCATATCGAAAACGTCAAGTTGCCTCCGCATTTGACAACCACCCCACTATTTACTGTCTCATCCTTCTTCCTTTCTATTTCCACATCGATGTTTATATAGACTCAACTTTTATTACTAGCAAATATTTGTAACGTAAACAGAAAAGAAAAACTCTGCTTGTTTGAGACCTTAATATCCCATCGCTGGATAATGGTTACATCCGCTTCATACTAATGACAGTCTTTGTTAATTAATCCCCAGCACGCACTTTTGCGTGGTTGTATTTTTATCAAATTGTGCAGAATTTTGCTTCCCTGTCTATAGAGCGAGTAGCCCTAGGTATCTGCCGAACATCTTAAAGCAATCATCGGTTACCTCCGTTCCTCCTTTCCTTGTTTGTATATATGAAAAAAACTATGAATTCCTGGAAAAAAAAACAGAAAATAATCAATTAACTTTCATAGGAAAGACTTCCTTCGAATTAGAATTACACTCACGGTGATGGACTTCTCATACTTGCGTATGAGAAGTACATCCCGTTAGTTTGGTTTCTCATTAATATTCCACCCGTAGTGTTGTCTGCACAGCATTTTCAAGAAAACCGACTAAATAATCTCCATCAATGGCTCATGCATTGACGTATATAATTAAGGTCCCGACCTAAGCCCGCGTACGTGTATTTTATATGACAAGGTTAAGTAATAAAAAATCGCTTGAGATCATATTTTTTTCTCTACATAGGTAGTATGGCATCGAATGTTACAGTTAAGCCCGGACAAGTTACATGCACATACACAAGTTGATTCCACTCCATGTCTGCTCACAAATCCCATAATCCAGGACTCATTTCTTCCACGTAACTAAGGTTTTTTTTTTGTTTCACTGTTGGTTTTTCTGTTATTAGAGGCTGATTGGAAAGAGAATTATTTCTGCGAATGCTGCTGAGGCAAGGATATTGAATATTTCGGTAGGTTTCATCAGTTTTGTGTGTACACAGACTGACTAATCGAACTTTCCCTGTGTGCGACATAAGTGAGGTAATTGCCGTGCAGTATTTCCAGATAAGTGCTTTGAGCAATTTGGCAACTTCTGCTTACACCAATATTGCGGCCGTTACTAGCCGAAGGACAGTAGTGCTATCAACTTGGAAGATAGGAATTATTTTAATTGTGTTTTTGTGTTTTTGTAGTAATGGAGTGTTGTACGGTTTCATAAATTTATACATGTTTATGTCTGATCTTTGTTTTGAATGGTCCCCATGAATGGATAAAAATATTGACCGCAACAGGTCCATATAGGTTCTGTCTAGAACAAGATACTAACATCTATTTGCATGTGGCCTCGGGATGGTGTACCCATACTATCAGTAGTTACTATAACAACAGCGTTGTGCAAATGTTTTCGCAATGTTGGGCCACGCACAATATAAACAGGGGTTGGGTACGAAAACTCCAAAATTAAAATCCCCAGACTGAAATCCCCAAGTCAATATCCCCAAACAGAAAATCCCCAAATCCAAAATACTTAATCATTCAAACTATGAAATCTGTATGGGGGGGCATGCTGCCCCCCTGCAACACCCCTGCTTGGGTTTACTGTTGGATTACGGGGCGGGTGCAATGTTGGTCTTATTACTAAAACTTGTACATGTATGTAGAATCGTCGTCTGTGTACAATCGGAATGTACAATAATCGTCATCTACTGTGGGGATTTTGCGTTTGCAAAACGTTGGGGGATTTTCTTGGGGATAATCAATTCGGGTATTTTTCAAAAGGTGGGGATTTTGGGGTTTGGGGATTTTGCACTTGTGTATTATGTAGGTATCCCTATAAACAGTGCCGCTTGCGAACTTTAGGGTTAAAGGGAGAATATGGTTTTATGTTCCTAAGTGCGATAGTATTTTGTATCCTGCACCATAATGTTTAAGACAACAAATAAAAATATAATGCAATGGAAAGGGTTCATTCGCAAAATACAACCTATGTAAACATATATTATTTTAGTAAGCGTAGAACAAAATTAAAGGGACTCCATATATCCTTCATATCTAGATATATTTTCGACACGCATTTTATGTTGCTTTCTGCTGAATAAATCGACCAGCTCTTCTCTCTGTTTACTTTGCATTGTCGGAGGTTGCCAAGAAGCAAAGAAGCGTTTACTCTTTTACGACGTTCGAAAAATCATAGAAAATGTAAAAAGGGGGGAAGATTACCATATAGGTATAGAAGGGACGGGTTAGAGACTTGGAAATAAATTTAGAAATATGAGGGATGGATAGAAATTGATAGGCATCAAGAAAAATGGGATGAAAAGTAGCAAAAAGGAAAATCAATAGATAAAAAGAAAGAAAATTACAATCAGCGATTACTGTTCGGTTGACATCGTGACTCGACTATTTTTAGCTAGAAAACTAATGTTGATATAGGGAAAATTATAGCAATGTTGTAGTGATGGATATTCAGTTCAACTCGCTGCTATCAAAAATAATTATATTCAGAAACAATATCATCCAAACCTTGTGTAGCAGTCCAAGAAATAAATAGCTCGGACAATGATTTCTATGAGGCGATTCACTGGCACTCGGAAAACTAAATTTTATATTTAAACTAACAAACCCACTGCATCGCAATTTGCCGGGCTGATTTGTGACTCTAAACCATCCAGGGCGCCACCCAAACGCATTCAAAGAAATTCATTCAAATCGGTCCAGCCGTTTATAGGAGGAGTTCAGTGACATACACACGTACAGTAGAATTACATTTATATTAAAATAATTCTCCCTAGTCAACATCAAAGTTATAGAAAGAAGTGACTCTCTACACGTTTTTTTCTCGTACCCATTGCGATGTTTTAACAATACCCATTCATTTGACAAGGGTAACCTAAACCTACACTTATAATACACGCTCTTTTAGCGAAGGTATTCCCCTTTAGAAGTAGAAGTTCCCGTAGAGTAGAAGTCTCATGATTTTCATGGGACACGTGTGTAAATCAAACGCGTTAGGTATTTAGTTTTGATGTCAAGGATATATTTTAAGCTATGAATAGTTCTATGGCTATCAATCAATCACTTCGGTGGTTTTCGTTTTTGTCTGACAGCTTTCAAAGACGACGTTTTCATGTGTTGTCTTGGGGGCTGCTCCCATTACTGCATGGAACCGGTGTTCCGGGAATCCTACCATCAAACCGAATTTTATGCATCAGCGTGCAATCCATATACCCAGTAATCATCCTGTGCTTTGATAAGTTCTGCTTCATTTATGCTGTGGGGTTTGATTCTGTATATCTCCATCCTTACTGTTGCTTGAGTGAACCGGATATCATCAAATTGTTACAATGCAACTTTCAAACTGTTCCTACCTTACCTTATACCTATACGTATAACGTATACTCATGAATGTTGGTAGGGTATATTAGAGCGGAAGTGCACTATTTGATTTTCAAATATTATTAGATACATTGTGTTTGAAGCAACCCAGAGGTACGAGTTCCATAATGGTATTTCTTGGAATCTGTTTGGATCATTTTTCAAAGTTGCCAAACCATCGAAGCATGTTCGGAGAAGTAGCCGCTCATCATTATTATTCTTTCGACATGCAAGTTACTCTCCAGCAACACAAGGAAGGGATATTATCCGCCAGCTTGTATGCACTGTAAAATAGTATTTTTTGTAAGACTATAGAGTGGTGCTCTCTGTTCTGTGGAAAGACTGACTGATCCCATCCTCCGGATCTGTCTCACTGCAACAGCATCCATAGCACATTGGTGAAATGAACGCAGATGAGGTATTTTTTTTATCAGAAATTGCCGCCCTATAAAGTTTTTTTACACTGCCCATGGCATAAATATCCAAATTGGTTGTGGTACTGAGAACATACTTACTGCCTCCTTCATCCATCGGTTAGCTTAATTAAGAACTGACATTTGGTTCATGAAATGTCCAAGTTCTTGAAGCCTTCCACTTGTTTTGATCGCAAAATGCACTTATTCAGATCATAGAATCCGTAATTTGCAGATTCGAAACGCAAAGAAAAAAATGTCTCGAGAGTTAAGGATAATCCAATCTAAGAAACCTGTCTGTAACACATTTCAAATAGAGTTAAAGCTCCACATTACATATGTCTCCTGCAACTCATGCTACGATTATTCTCCACTCAGCCTTTGGAAAACCACATCCGCATTCGGAAATAATCATATACAACACACATTCAGTACACAAACCTGCAGAACATAAAAGCAAATCAATTTAAAAAAGTTTCGCCCGAGGAAAGTTATTGGCAACAAGTATTCATATATCTGTAAGATTTAAATGAAAATAAATTTCTTTACATTTTCCATTGCCATTCATTTAGAGAACTTTTCTTCGTACTTTTGCTTCATTCCGCCGCACACAGCAGCAACCCTTACCATTCCAATTACCGGGACCTTTTGTGTGTGTCACATCTTCTCCCCGAGGTTAAAAGAGTGGTGCGAATATAATTGTAAAAAAGAGCAGTATATACATACAAATATTGAATATGCTCTTCCCACCCGGAGTTTTGAATGAACATCGCACACTTTATTGTCCCTATTGTCACATTGGGACCTTTTGAAAAAAAAAAAAAAAAAAAGGAGAACGGAATAATGAAAATAAACGTTTGTATATACGCCTATGAATGTAAGGCGAATAAATTTCATTCTAATGAAACACTCCCCATAATCAATAATTCAAAGTGAAATACCCGATAATAAACACATTTCGCAGAGGAAAATTCTGTTACGAAATCCTTGGGCGCTGCGAATACAAATAAGAAAAATTTATTCAAATCCTGATATCGATGCCCAAATTAGAATTGCCTCGAGGATATTTGTATACGACAGCTTTGAAAATGACCCGCAGATCAATGACTGAAATAAGTCAAACATTTCGCCTGTCATTCATCTACAGGTTCGTCCTTTTGTTCGGATTTTTTTTTTATAATTCTATTTTGCGCATTTGCACTCAGTTTCCGCTAGTAATTGTGAATCAAACCTTCACTCAAAAAACAATTTGACATTTCGAGCTGAACGTCTGTGCTGACAACAAACAGCGAGCCTTGCAAAACAAGTGTGACAATCTGCTCGACCTTAGGGGGTAACCGACGGTATTGGACGTGCTTCAGTATAATCTCACCCTAACCATTCTACTAATAACTTTTTTTTTTAAGGTGTCGGAGATGGGTGGATCCTTCGATCTACTATTATGGCTACATTCGTTTATTGCTGTTGTGTGGTGCGGTGCTATGTTAATGTTTCGGTTATCATTGGCCACTGGGGGGAAAAATCCGACCTTTATCGATTAAGTGGAATACGTGACTTATTTTATATCTTTGCTGACAAGCTGGACCTACTTCTTGCACAAAAATTGGAGATTATTATTGGGCCTATGTTTGTCAACACAAGAGGAGGAAATACTAAAAAAAAATTCTGACTGAGATTCCAAGGGTCGACCATCTCCTGTCGTTCATCCGACAAAGGTCAACAAAATTAGAAAGTTTCTACTCAACAAAAAAAAAGGAAGAAAGGAGTTAAAATAGGCGTTTCGATGGTGAAAGGGAAATTCTCTTTTTTTTCAGAACATTGCTGAGATACCTATCGAGATTAATAATATACTTTTGACAAAGTTTTTTTCCCATTATTCACCAAAGAGGATAATCAGATTTGGCGGAAT
This sequence comes from Cheilosia vernalis, assembly GCA_949126925.1. Taxonomy (NCBI): domain Eukaryota; kingdom Metazoa; phylum Arthropoda; class Insecta; order Diptera; family Syrphidae; genus Cheilosia; species Cheilosia vernalis. Next base: position 16,781,253 of record OX421362.1, read on the forward strand.
ATTACGATTTTTTTTTTTTTTTTTGGGTGAAAAACGCAAATAACTTTGTTAGGGTTTGTAGACTCTTTTTTTTGGCGGTGTAATTGGATGTGAAATATACAAGAGATTTGGGTCTTTGCATAGAACAAGTGTCGTCATTTTTGAACATTTCAGGGCTATGCCATAAAATAATAATGTTAGGGGGAATTTATTAGGTTTAAGGTGGCGGTAGCAAATAATTTTAATAAAAAGCGAAATTTATGTGGCAACACGCCTTTTTTGAGTTAATAGCCATTCGGCATGAAGCTACTTGAGATATGGCTCTCAGACGAAATCCTGTTGTTGTCATGTAATCACACGTTAATGGCTAATTTACATGTGTGTGTTTGGCAGGCATTTGGAATTTTCAGATACGCATACGACTGTCTGGTGTTTGGAATACAGAAATCAATGTATTTCGCAGGATGAATCATGTGGGCGATTTTTTAGTGCTACTTAATTGTTGTGATTGTATAGGATTGTTTTATTACTGTCTGATGGTCATAAAAAAATGTTTTTACCTTAATGGAGGAACTTCTGAAATTATTACCAACCAAGTTTTAAGTGTACGGTACAGAGATTTTTATTATGCACATCGGTAAAATGTTGCTTCAATCGTAGTCGTCGTAGTTCTTTCTTCTCCACGGAACAATAAAAAAATCATTTTGAAAATTCGATGCCAGTGAATGAGTTCCTATAGATTTCTTCTTTGATTGAACAACAACTTGTGGTATATGTACATTTTCTAAACAATTAACCCTCGCTTCATCGCAAATATACATTGATTTTGTTTAACATCAGCGCTTGAAAGGTAGAAAGCGTCCTTGGTTACACTCAATTAAATAAGCAATAGGAGAACAGGACATATAGCCGAATAACGGTGAGCTTACTTCAAGCATGATGGGAATGAAAAATAATCTTTAAAATGGAAGAGATGTTCCGATGCATAGCGGGTGAAAATTATAAGCACAGGCTTCTTTAATGATCACAGGTTGGGGATGGGCCTAGTTGGCAGTTCACGCAAAAGGAAAGCAGAGAACAAGACCTTTATTCCCGATACCTACATTTTTTCATCAATAAATCATTATATTTCTAAGAGTATTTTTGTATTAAAATCAATTTTTATTAATTCAATTTTATTGAGCTGTTTCCATTTCTGTTAACAACGTACAATAAATCAATCGAAAACAGAGACATTAAGGCGGTATTATCAAATGTTAAATTAAGTATCATCAATTAGGAAGCGCTCTCTTGGCATCGTATATAATTTACTCAGTTGCAGAGAGGAGTGGCACCTCAGGGAGGACAGACACTCTTACACAAAACACAACTTGTATCGATAGAAAGTTCTCGACTAATTTACTGTGTATTATTATTCTATTACTCTTGCAGGTCGTAAAATATTTATGTTCCTCAGGGCTTAGTAATTTTCACCTAATTTATAGCTAGTGAGTGTGTGAATTTATATCTCTTGTATAGGTCGAAATCGATTTATACACTTCGGCTTTGTTTATGGTATTGGATATTGGCCAAGAGATCCTGATTTTGTGAGGATTGTATCCAAAGTCTGAGATTAATCAATGATTCGTAATGCACTTAACACAATAATTGATTGTGAGGTCGGTTGGTTTATATTCTAATTATTTGGAACGTGAAAATATATTACTTTATTGGGTAATCCAATATATGTACACTGTCCGACTAGGACTTTATTTCCATTGTAATAAATTTCGTACAAATGCATTGCACATTACACGTTATTTGCCGTGTATCCCTTTCGGAGGCGACGGCCATAAACCGAGTTGGACAACAGCCTTAACCAGGGAACCTATTTAGTTGACTACGCTCATAAACACCTTCCTTTAATTAAATGTTCGCTATGCCTACTTATTTAATTCGTTAAGATCATCAATATTTGGATCCAAAAATATTGGTCACAATTTTTTTCTGAGCCTATGTGTTCTTATGATCCTTGTTTTTGAAAATGGTTCTATTTATCGATGTTGATTTAGCTGATTGTCCTAAGCGATGCCTAGCAAACAACACTCACTCACTCTCACTATCCCCAATTGAGTTGTCAACCGACGAGATATCACGAAAATGCCTGATTATTGTGCAAAAGACTGATAGTTGAACGGCTTGTACGATACGTAGCACCATTATCCAGTTAAAATGAAACATCTGACAGTTCCAATTTTTGAACTTTCAAACAAACAAACAAACGAAATCGTCTATGATACCTACACTCGCAACAAACTGAAGTAGGGTATGAGACTATTTTTTTATGAAACAAAAAATACATAGACGCAATACAAACGTACTTTCAATCGCGATCCTAAGCATATCTGACCTGGATTTGAATCAAAATTGATACGTAGGTACCTACCCATTCGAAATAAATTGGAAGAGGAAATCAAATTTGCTAAAGAGGTCCATTCAGTGGTGGTTTCGCCCATCTACCATTCAAACAGCGATCCAGAATATTTCATAAGTTACCTACTCGACAATATTTGTTAATAGTTTCATATGGCCATTTCAGTTTCCCTCAATCAGTATACCATCAGTGGCCAATTTCAGTAGGTATATAAACAGAATCAAATTCTCGTCCTACAAACAAATTTTTAGTTAATCCTAATTATTTCAGTTAAACATACTCCGCATGGTGTATGCAGTGTAATAAATAAATCTCTGCCACTTTTCAGATTTAAAAATTCATAACTTTTCTTAGCGCAATTTTGTGCTTGTCAAAAAGGACTTAACGTGTCTTACGATACTTACTTACGAACAGGATGGAGATTATTTATTTCTGGGGCTCGCTTTTAATTTATTTCAGCGCGGTATATATACGTACCGATTGAAAAATGAAAACAGGTGTTTAATCAAAACACAATCTCTTTTTTGGCAAGCCTGATTTTTTTTTAGTTAATCACTGATCCGATTGATTATAATTGCGGTGGAGGCACGTTTTGTGTCGGTGACACGTTTATGATTGGAATTTATTTCCGCAAAAGTTCTCGGTTTACATACCGAAAGAAAAGTTTTCTCATCAACATTTTTATGTCTGCGTAATTTAGCAGCAGTCCCCAATCATATTTTAATATACACTGTGATCTATGATTTTTTACGCATTCATAATCACGAAATACTGTAAAGAAGGAATTAAAAAGACATAAACAAGACACATTCAAGTATAACTAACTCACAATCGAAGGTTAAATACACAGACTAACAGAAATATAAGTATCCTCAGAGATGAAATTAGTTATACTTGAATGAGTCTTGTTTACATCTTTTTAGTTATTTTTTTACAGAATACGAATCTAAAAACACCTCACTCTTCAAAATCGGTCAAGCTATTTCGTGTCACAATTGTAGGTACCCTTCTTCTAGTTCCAGTCGGGTGAAAATTAAACGACATTGTATTCGTCGATATGTATGTTTGGGGGATTACTTTCAGAATAGGGCTACCTTTTCCGGGTCAGCTTCGAATCCCTGCCGAATCAGTCGCATTCGGCCTGCGTTAATGAAATTTTTTCTGAAAGGTTAAATCAAAATTGTGTACCAAGGTTCAGACTTCAGATTAAAAAAATGTTTTCCTTCTTTCTAAAATATTTTTAATGATTTTTCAATGACACTTTTAGTGAAGCTTGCAATAAGCATAATAGACAATGCTCATACAACGTTTGCAACTAACTCATTCCCCCCTAAAAAACGGCCCGACCGTGCCAGCTTTATTTTTGTATAATGGGGTTTTTCCTAAATTCGTACACCTTCCGACTTTGAGCAAAAATATCGTACATGCTTTGCTTATAAAAGGTAAAATACATTTTCGGGACTAGTTACTATTAATGTGTATTTCCCTGTCACAACTTGCTGCCCCCATTAAATGTTGTACAAAGAAAAGTAAGAGTGCCAACCCGTCTAAATTGATTCCGAAAGGAATTATAATGTGAGGGGAGCTCTTATGATTGAATATAGTACCTAGGTCGCAGGTGCAACAACCCCTTTCAAATAATAATAAAAATAATAAATTTGTACTTCACTTTACATCCTTAAAGTTCTCAAACATTTATTGAAAATATACATAATAAAAGAACCCATTCAAGAACTCCCAAGCGCACTCGGTCCCAATCACACTATTCAAACATTTTACAGTGTTTGTTACATAATATGCACTAGACGTGACCTCCTGGTCCTTCATTTTACAGTGTAAAGTAAGAAGTACTTTATGACAATTTAAAACCCTACTTCACGGAATAAATTACGTAAAATGTAAAGAAATACCATTTCCGTCATATCACGGTATAGGTACCAAGAACAAACACTTTTGCCTCATTCAAATGTAGGTATGGCATCTCAGAATTGAAGATAAGGAGGAGTTCCTTCGAGGGCTATCTTCTGTGCAGATTTTTATTCTGCCTTGTTGCCTCCGTCAAGACCATGAATATATTCTCTCATAAAGGAGACGAAAGAAAGAAAAAACAAAATGGAGATTCGTTTAAGTAGATGTCCCATCTCCAACGTCAACCAAATTATGTAATTATTTTCCGGACTTTTATGGTGTGCTTATGAAGGTTTTCCCAAAGATGTCATTCACGATGGTTGATACTTCGGACTTGTATATTTGTATAGAAGTTCATAATATCAACAAATAACCATTCGCCTCCCATGTGAACTATATCCCGAAAAGGATACGCACCCGAAAGGGTGCTTTTCTGTTGTAAATAATGTTCTCTCTCAATTTTTTTTTTTCCTCCTCTTTCATACTTTTCCATATATGAGTTGAAAATTTGTTATTATTGACGGGAAAGAAGAAAATAGATGAATGTGTGTGCTCAGGATTTTGAACAGTGGGCTACATTGTGCACTACTATACTTTTTGCCGTTGGGTAAGGAAATGAATGAGAGACTGTAAATGAGGGTTTCTCGTGGAAATTTTATTATGCCAATGCTTGAGTCGGTTTTAATGAGTACGATCGCATATAATACTTAAATTAACGTGGGCAGTGGCTGCTTTATTTGTATTATTCTGTGGACGGTTCCTTCTCCCTCTGTCCTTTTTCGAATAAAAGTAATATACGAGTGGAGTCTGAAGTGATCCGTAAACTACTGTTACAATTGATAAGATCTGAGAGGGTTATTTTTTTTTAAAGGATTTTAATTCTACTAGCGAACCCACTGCAGCGCCATCTGTCGGGCTGATTTGTGGATCTAAAGCTAAACCATCCAGGGCGCCACCCAAACGCATGCAAAAAATTTCATTCAAATCGGTCCAGTCGTTTAGGAGGAGTTCAGTGACATACACAGGTACAGCAGAATTATGTATACAGTCGAATCAATCTAAGTCGAATTTTCACGGGAATTAAAAAAAATCGAGTTAGAGGGATTTATTTTTTTTTTTCAAGCGAATTTAATAAAATTAAAAATTGGAAAGTAGGTACCTACATTTTGAACAAAATAAGTTAAAACAATTTGTTATTTTTGATTGGGATGTGAACGTGGCAGTGGTCACTCATTTAATAATAATGATTCTATTTTAAATAGGCAGTAGTGAATCTCCTCTGGGACATCTTCGGTCATTTCAATTGCAGTTTGCAATATTTCAATTGCGTTTTCAATATCATTCTTTTCCGGCATATGGTTAGTAATGGTTTCGCCAAACTCTTCTTCAGCTCCGAGTTTTTATTTTTATTTTATTTTCTTCAGACGATTAATTCGACTTAGATGGATATTGTAGTAGGTCAAGAAACAAATAATATGTTATTAGAGGGATTTTCGACTTAGAGGATGACTTTTCTATGCAAAATTAAAGGGAATGCAAAAATAGGGTCGAAAAATTCGAGTTAGGTAGAGGGAAATTCGAGTTAAAAGGAGGTTCGACTTGGAGGGATTCGATTGTATTAAGATAATGTTTTCAATTTTTCTAAAACAAAACAAACAGCACTGATCGAGTTTGTATAAAAAGAACAGCAAAACGTGAGAACCCGACACTCCAAGCTGGCAAATTAATCTTTTGCTATTTACTATTCTGTAAAAGGGCGCTTCAATATTTTTCCAGATAGTTACACTACAACCAAATCGCATACCTATTTCCATCGACCCAATCCGTTCACAAAAGCATTTACCACTTATCTCTGATTTCAGTGCGTTCCGCAGTGTTTGATATCAATTACTAAACTCTCCCGACCACCCGCTACAAGTGTTCATAAATAACTCAAGACAATCTTCAGAGCTCCACAATGGAACTTGCAAAAAAAAAAAATTCTAATTTAATGAAGAGCTTAAAAGTGAACGCAATTAAAATGTTAATTTCATTACACGCTAGCTATACCCAATGCCCCATTAAATTGCCATATAGTGCTTGAAGTATACAAGCATCTTTAAGATCCCACTGCCTTTGAATGTTTATTCAATCAAAATGGAAACGTTCTCATCAAGCAACTCCTTGGCGTTGGCACTATCTATATCTACCATTCAATCCTTTTGTCTGCTGTAGAAAACTGCCTGTCTGTCAGAGGATTAGGGCAATTATTTATTGCCAAGAAGGATTTCTCTAATGTCGTCTGAAGAAAGTTATAATTGGTTTATTTACATTGCAAGTGGAGGGCAGTCATCATGGCTAAATTGGACCTTCTGTTTAGGAGTTTGTCTTCGAAAGCCCCTTCAGTCAGTGATTAAGTTCATTTATTTTTTTTTTATTTTTAGGTCAGGATCAAACATTTACCTACATATAACATTTAGAAGATTTGCGACAATTAAAAGTAAGATGATACTCTCAATTTCTTTGTTGTTGGAAAAGCCTACCATTCTTTTCGTCTCCATTGCTGGGCTCGGAAATATCACACCTGGGTGTATTTTAATTTAACGCCTGCCTTGTTGTGAACCCAATTTGGAAGAACTTATCGAAATACTAAAAGCGTCAACTTTAATTATGACTGTTAATAGACGACGGAGTGAGCGGATGGGATAAGTAAAATTGGCACAGGTGGCACTGTGGCAGCCGTGAAAAGTTTCCCTTTGTAACGATGAACCCTGGCACTTCATAGCTATGGCAAGGGCAAAGTGATGCGAAGTGGCTTTACTTTTGGTTTTACTTTTGCGGATTTTCAATTTCACATGAAAATTTGTACACACGCAAATGTATACACCCATAGAAACATACTTTATGATGGTATTAGGGGGGATGGTAACCTTTTGGTTTTAATTGATGATTTTCTCTTTGTGGATAGTTACATGTGCTAGGGCACGGTATGGAATTTGCAAGACGAAACCTTGTTAGGAATTGAGCCATTTCCAGTTCCTTGATTTCGTAGAAGTTATGTACTTTACCACTCCATTCATGTCTGACTTTGTGGTCCTACGTCTCTCAATGAATTCTTGGCACGCTATTATGAAATAAGTTTACCTATTCAAGTTGTATCCGACGGATAGGTACTTGCGTCAACCTCGATATAAGTGGAATCGTAGACTGGAGTCGAAGGAAAAAAATTACTGCGGAAGCTAGGATTCGGTAGAGCTAGAAGGTAACTATCCATATAAATTTGAGTACAACTATTTTAGTTTTTCTCTGGGTTTATTCGAACAGTAATATTAGCAAGAATTTTAAGCGCGACATTGCGATGGCAAAGGTAAAGCACATATTTAAAGAAGCTAAATTTTTGTTTTCTAGGATGTGAATGACCTTTCAAACACCAAAGGGGCGGTTTCAATTTTGGTTATCTTTAATCATTGGTTATTCCAGCTGGTAACCCGGGAATGTGTTTGTTCAGCAAAATATTAACCGGAGAACCAGGGATTTGGTAAGTTAACCAGAGAAATCGATAACCAGCCGATTTTGCGAGGTTTCAGATTTAACACTGGTTTTCTGTTATTTCGTTTGTTCGAGATTTTTTAAGAAAAACGTTGATATTTGTACAATAGGTATTGTGCAAACAAAAAGAAAAATACTAATAGGTAGTAGAATGAACGAATACAAAACCTAAGATGGAGTAAACTAATAAAATCGTTCATACCTATAGAATTCGCCAAAAACCCAAATTCCAGCTCGGGGTTTTTTTCACTGCGCAACCTCTCGCGACAGTCTGACAAACATTCGAGAGTACAACTGCCTTGAAATAGCTTCTCAATCGGCCGTTTGGAACCGGCATAAAATTTTAGATCCATTCCATTCGTGCCAAAAATGAAATCTCACACAGAACGAATGACTGTGAGAAGCTAGGCCTTAGGATCCCTCCCTACGGACCTGTTGCGCCAACTATATATATAATATAAGTATAAAACCCGCTCCTGTTTGAAGTTATGCAAAATTGACCACCAATGGTTAGTACATGGAGGACACGGTGATAAACCGAAAACACAAAATTAATAATCAACAACATTTGGAAACACATTTCTTGGAACTCACGCAAAACGCCCTACTTGCTAACAGAGCTAATACAAAAACAGAATTCATAATGCCCATAATCACACAGTATTAACTATTCCTTTGACGGAACTGCTCTTATTTTGAATTCAAAGAAAGGACATAAATAAATAATGCAGTCGAAAAACTTTTACCAACAGCTTGTTGTTTTATTTAAGTAATCTTACAATATTTAATGTAATTGTGATTGCGATTATACGAACTGATTTGCGTAGCAAATCTTCCAAGTCCCAACTGAATTTGAGAAATGTTTCCTTTGGTAAAATGTTTATTTCCATTAGGCTTATTACTTCGTGGGAAAAGCATTTTGTTTTTATTTAGATTTGTGATTTATTGCCAAGCGTATAGGGCGTCAAATGCAGATTGTGGTGAAAAAGTTTCAGGATAACAACATTTCGAAATGTGTAAAAATCGGATTATCGCTGTTTGCTTAAAACGAACAAAGTAGGTACTTTGGATTTGCAATTCTAAATTCGCACCACTAATTCGAAGAAGGACGTGCAAATTGTGCTGTTGGATCTCGTTAGCAGACAGACTGCACTTGACCCCGAGCACGTTAACAAAGTAATCCAGTGTTTTTTGTTTACGAGTTGTTTGCTGAAAATACAGATAAATCACAATCTACCACGCAATTGTTCCTTCATGGTATAAGAAGCTTAAATCCATGATCATTACAGTGATACTGTACTAAATACACTTTCTGGCTTTTTGTTTATCTCCAAACCGCATAGAAGGTGCTCATTAAAATCCACCGTATGGAACTTTTTCTAAACTCACCAATTTAAACAGATCGTCAGTATAAAGTAAATACTCCAGAAAGATGAGATTAACTTACACAAAAAAAAAAGATTTATTATCTACATCTACACATTCATTGGGCTGAAGAGAGGATAAAAATAACATCACAAAGTATTGCAGTGAATTAGCAGAATGTACAAACAAAAAGTTAGAACGGTACAGAAACCCCACAACAACAAAAAAAAAATTAACCGCACAAATCAGGGAAATACACAGTGCTCGTGAGTGTGACGCTACATCAAAGCAAGCCAGAGCCACCTCATATCCTTGTCTTGGAAATGCTACAAAGAAATGTGCCATCGTAAACTTTGAGGAATTTTCCCCAATCGTAGGCTCGCATAACACGCAAAACGCCAGTCATATTATTTTCCCAAAAACAACATCAATTTACTTTCCTTTCATCGTCACAGAGACGCACCGATACATAGGGTAGGGATATATGGAAAAAGTTTTCACACAAAAGGGAAATCATCTCATTTATTTGGCAACAAAAACGAAAAGTTAGGAACAATTAAATTCGTAAAGTAACCTTGATTCTTAAGAGAAACATCCAATTATATGGTGTTGACACTGGAATCTAATACCTGTTCCCTCGGGGGTGAATAATTGTTTGGTTTTTCCAAATGGTGATGGGATTTACTTCTATGTTGCTGTACGATTTATTGTTATCAACATTGATTCGCGTCTTATTTATTGACTCTTTCCACTTGCGCCAAAGAATTCGATTGTTTCTATTTAACTCTCTGCCATCGTTGTGAAGCGTTTCGCCGACAGAGTGAAAGTGAAAGTCTATTAGGTACACTTTTTCAAAAAATTAAGAATGTCCCATTAATTAGATGTTTCTTTATTTCGCAATATCCACCTGGGATAGGAGTGATATTAACAGTAAGCCAATCAGGGGTCTCTTTGAAATTTAATTCATTTTCATAGAAATAAAACTGTCCAATTTGTTTATTTTTGGAAGAAAGGAATAGGCATATAATTGTACGTTGACTCTGAACGCCTGAAGTAAGAAGAAGTGGAAAAAGCCTTAAAGTGTAATTGAGCGTGTTCTTCCGGGGGTTATACCTGATACAGCTCGCTCAGTAGTAAACCACACTGACTACAGTGTTACTTGAAATGACAAGGGATCTTTGGAAAGGATTTTAATACCCAAACCCAAAACAACTTCGTACGCGGGGTGCAAAGGCCTTAACGGAAATTTGTATCTACACCAACAATAAATCGAACAATATAATTCACCTATTTCGTCCTTACTTCTTGAATTCTTCAATTTTTGACTGTAGGTATCAACGTAGGTACTATATAACAACCATTAAAACAAAAACCTTGAACTCAATTTCTATATACACAACCATACCTACGTCCATCAGCGCATCTCATCAGCAACCTGCGCATTTCCTCAGAAACACATTGTCGCCGTTGATTCCATACACATTCACGTCGCATACTTCTCTTTCGTTTCACTAAATTTGGAGAAAACACCACGCAGTCTTTTTTTTATATGAATGTGCTTGTGCTATCGCGATGTGCGCCACACAACTATACCCCAAAGCAGAACAACGATCACGAAACGCGGCTGCTAATAATGAGAAAATAATTTTCTTTTTTCATGTTAGATTTTAGGTTGTAGCTCAACTTCTAGAGGACATAGAAAGCTGATTGATAGGTTGAAATAACTATGAAAGTGTTGGCTGTCCTAAGTATTTCATTTTGTTTGCATTGATTAAGAATTGTTTGAATAATGGCCAGTAAAAGGCAGTCAAGTCAGAAAAATAACTCCAAAAAATAGACATGGCAATGAAAGGAATAGCCCATGTCCTTCTCAGAATCTTAAGGAACATTTCAAAAAAAGTTTCATCGAAATCTGTACAGTAGTTTTCCCGCCATTAGGTAACAAATAAAACGCCTTCAGTTTTATTATATGTATAGATAGAGGAAGATAAGCATACATGATTGTAAGGTATGTGGTTCACTCCCTGGTAAGGAAATACCAGAAGAAGTTTTTTTTCCAAGTAAAATGCAAAGTGACTGATGTAAGTCGGCATTTTAGGGAAATAAAGTATTCACGCTGAAAGTTTACCTAACGAAAAAATTAAATAGGCACATATTTTCCCACTGTGTGTAATGTGTGTAATGCGTCACGGTATGTGCTAGAAAGACTTACCCTTGAATTATTTCCCAAGGTACTCATAGCCCATTGCCACATTCTGACATATTGCATTTCTTCAAAAGATTTGAGAGTTGATTATTAACTAAGAATAAATAAATTTAGAGTGCCTGCAGTGCGGTTTGTCCTCCTTCAATATGTCTGATTGCATACCCATACCAATTACCTTTGGATGCTCTTTCAGTTAGATAAAGTCTGGGACAAAATTGTCATACGCATTTTAAATTATTTTGCTCCAATTGCTTATGCGTACACTCAAGAGTCAATATAAAGAAAGTTAGCTTGAAGTCTGATCCAGAAGGTCCCTCTTACCCACTTGAAGACGTCGGCAGAAAAGCAATATCCGAACGAAAGCATTTTTCAATGGGAAATACTGGTGACCTAAGAAATAATATGTGCCCTAGAAGACTGACGGTTGCCTTCTTTCAGAAAACTTTAAGTTATACTGCAATGGCAACAAAAGCCTCCTCCATGTTGCGCCCCTCGTTTTCATGAGAGAACCATATTGGATTCGGTAAGTAATTTAAAATGCGAAAAAAAAACCAAACACCATCAGAAAAACTTTATAATTTCACTATAGGTATGTGATGAGTACAATGAAGCTTGTTGCTACAGGAAGTAGAAACTCTAATGTCCAGAGTAATTCTAGAACCGAACTATTCTTGAGTCTTTTGGACGCGTTCTTTGTGCCTTCTTTAGAAACTCATATAAAAGATTTTTAACTATGCAAGAAAGATTAAAAAATCAAGGACAGTGTTCATTCTTGAACAATTTTTATTGATTTAAATGCAGTATCATGCAGAATCAAAGTTCGACATATTAAAATGTCTATTGCAAAAAAAAACATATTATATAGAAACGAAAAAAAAACCATTAAACTAGGTATACATTAAGTCTTTAAATAATTCCAAAAACTGTCTGTTTCTAAGAGCAAATGGTGCCCTATTATTGACGTCAACACCATAGGTTCTTTTTTCATTATTTCGATATTCAAAGGCGCTGAGTTTAGAGACTTGTACTACCTATGCTTCATAAGAACCCCTTATTGCGACCACTGAATAGCAGTCATAGATACACAAGTAGGAAAGGGAATAGCTAATTTCATTCTATTATGCACATCTATTATTCTACTCATAATACTTGCCTTAACTTTGGTGATGGAAAAGTTAAAATCAGAACTTTTTAATTATCATACCCCTTGTAGAGGATAAGGGTATGCGTAAACATAGATTGAGACAAGAATTTCATTTAAATGAAAACGAATAGAAACTTGAGTCTTAGTTTTTTTTTTTTTTATCTGAGCGTAAGAACACCTACCCCTTTATCAGGTCGGAATGATAAATTGCCACATTTTTCACTATTAAATTGTGAGGTTTGAAAGCAGTGATTTGTCCAAGTGTAAGCAGCGATTTCTCTTCATATACCTGTACAGGACCTTTTTTGATTATTAAAACAAATCGCTGTATATACCTTAAAACGTGGAGTACCTACGACGGGAAATTTAGCATAAAAAAGTTATTTTAAATTCAAATCTGATTATACCTAGAGGCAACAGGGGTTTTTGAGAAATCAGCTTATTTATGGTGTCGACATTTTTTACTTAGCAGTAATACAAAAAAGTTTTACATAAACTAATAAGCTAGGTAGGTACCCAGTGCGCTATATATTTCACAGAAAACATTACACCAACGATTTCCATCTTCCATGTCTTATTGGCTTCACACAATAGAGATAAACTAAAAACTTTAGGTCTCTCAACTCCATCTGCATGTGTTGCCTAGAGCTCGAAAGACTTCCTGGTAAAGTCTCTTAATTGGGCATATATAGGTACAATTTAAGGTTAATTCCATTTGTCCCGGAAATAAGTGAGTACAGCAGTAGCCGCTGAGGGTTGGCGTGACTTGGGCAGTATGAAAGTCATTTATTGCTTAGTACTGCATTTTTAAAGGTTGAGAAAAAAATGCACTAAGTAGTGCAACATGGATGCCGCGAATGGTGTATTGTAAAAAATATTCGAGATGTAATACCTCGATTTTTTGGGGTTTGAACCGGGAAACCCATTGATCAGTAGTCCAGCATTATACCTATCGTTGAGTGTTAAAGGTGTATAATAGATTTTTCGGGGGCTTAGTCCTCGCTCAGTAGTCCGGCCTTCAGCTAATGCCCTAGTTATAGCAATACGTAAAATGAAACCTTTTAAAATTTCATTTGCTTTTTTAGACCACTTAACCTATGGTTGAACTCAATAATGGCCTTAAAAAGTTGCTTATGAATTATAAAGTAAGTTTATCAAAAAAAAGTGAACAAATTATCTTTTTGCTAGAAAAATAATTTATTTATTTTTCCGTACGAATAACTTTTTGCGATCCACTCAGTTCCACAACAAAAAACCAGATCATTCCACTGAAATATTTCATTTCTTTACTGTTCCATCTGTCAGGAGTTTTTTTTCTGATGGAATCCAATCAGTGGTGGTTGATTTGTTGTAATTGTTTTCGTAGGGAAAAAATTTTCTGACAGAATATCATTTTCATACTGTTCCAACTTTTTCTGTTGCATTTTACGTACCTATGGCTATAACTAGGGCCTAAGCAACCACTGAGCCATTGCGATACAAATACACGTAAACAATTTTGCGCACAGTTACCATCTACCAAGGGCAATAAGGCCAAACACGACAGTCGACAGAGATGACAGATGCGGAACCGAATCAAGCACGACATAATACTTACACACACACAGGTCACATTTTGCGATCGAACGAAAACCATCCCAGTGTAACGAAAGTGGGCTTTCTCTAAATTTTTAGTTTCGACTACAATTTCGCAATTTTAAGCTTCTACATATTTATATTCCTGACTAAAAATTGTTATTAGTACGGCGAAGTGACTGAGGGCAAAAACAAGACTAGGACTACCAGGCCAGTTGCATTGCTCAGTTGTAGTATAGAAAGATCTCAAAAGAAAAAGTATAGTTGTTCAGCGGCGTAGATATTCTTATGTTTTCCTTCTTAAAAAGGCTAATTAGCAAATGTAATAAAATCTAATTTATAATTACGTGAATAAAGATTTACACGCGTTGTGTTATCTTTTATTTCATACATACATGCATACATTATTTACGATGTTATCAGGTGACATTCGTTAACTAGGTATAAATATTCTTCTTCCTCTGACCGTGTACCTACCTTTTTGCGTTAATTTTTTTGTTTCGTTTCATCCTGCTTTTCTGCTAATTAAACTCAGCCCGAGGCTTTGTGACAGAGGAATTTTTTGTTTGCCTCATTTGACATCCATGCAAATACAGTTCAAATGCTTGTTTTGGCAACCTTAATTAATGATGTTGAAAATGTGAGTTTGCTTGGACTGATTGAGGACAAAGGTATATATAGAAAACTAATTCCGTAATTCGCTCTGTTAAGAATATTTTTCATTCGTTTTCACAATTCAATTCACAAGAATTGTGTAAAAGTGCTGCTCCCCATTTAATATCCAAATCCAAACAATGCACCCATAAATCAAGATGTTCAGTTCATCCGATATTGATATAGGTACAATCAAAGTAGTGTATTTAGATTCAAGACATTCTCTGCAATATAAGCTGACAAAAATCCCCGTATGAACTTTTACATGGTACAACATACACGTAGATAGTCATCCCCCACGTCCTCATTTTATAATAAATATTTTCTTGAGAAGAATTTCCTATACGCCTTGGAAAAAATAATTCAGATCCACTTACATAGGAAAGAACTACCTACTTACGGTTTGATATTCAAATTGTGAATCCACATGCCGTATCTACATAGATACTCTGATAGCTCGCGTGTAGCATGTTGCTGGCAATTCCCCCAATACCCTCGTCTATTGGTTTTTAATAGCTCACATGGGATTCTGAGGAATAAGGATATATGTCATGTACTGATAGAAATGCAACTTTCATAGAAAGATAGTTAGGTATTCCTTTATTTACCTTATCCTTCTTTTCCCGAATCAAAAAATCATGTCACATCAGAATTTCCGCTTAAAAACCCATGGGGATTGACTTTCAAATAGTGATGTCTCTTCGTGACAGTATTTAGGACACCATGTACGTGGGATAGCAAAGTTGTATGCAACTATAGTTTGTATTGCGATTAATCAATTTTCTTTCTCATTGAAATAATGTTTTTTTTTTACCTATTCAATTTAAAATAATATAAAAATGAGAAGCTAGGCCCTGGGTCCCTACAGACCTGTTGCGCCAACTATTATTATTCAATTTAAAATACAATTCAACTGCGTGTTTCAGTTTCCCTGTGGCTACAAAAAAATTTTTTATGATGGTAGGTGTTCTTTGAATGGTTTTCTCAGCAGAAAAATTCAGTTTTTCAATTCATTTTGAAGACTTTTTCTTATACAAACTAAAGCGAAATTTGCATAACAGGCATTATTTTAATTATCAATGTAACTTTTCTCGTAAACCTCTTTCAATTGATACAAATATTTGCGTTTTATTTGCAGTTGAGAATGTTGTGTAAATAAGATCAAAGCATTATTAAGTATTTTCTGAAAATTCGTAACAAACAAAGTCATAGGTAAAACCTCGATTCCGTTATTTGTAAATGATAGAGGAGGAAGGAAGTTGTTTGTAGTTGAGAAATAACATTTTTGTTGCCGGCAGCATTATTTCCATTCGATTTCTTGCAATAATAGTATTTTAAAGTCTTTTGTTTTCAAAGGAAGCAAGTTAAACAGGACGTTTGACAGTTCGGGGCTCTATAGTACGGATCTATTAAAGAAAGGGAGAAGTTGTTCCATTAGAAACTTTGTTCCGATAAAGCAATGATTTGTTTTCCGTGAGAAAATACTGGTTCTATAAAGACAATACTCATCAAATACGGAAGCAAAAGAGAGATGTGTGCCATTCAGTTGGAGTAATATCTATTCCAGGTAAGACTCAGCTAAACCACTTACTAGCGTTTGTGGGTTCCAGCATTTTTATTTTTATGGAAATTTGCATTTAATTTCTTGGTAAAAAAAAATCCTCTTATGTAATTTAAGCATCAGCAGCCAAGTAAAATAAATGCTTCCTCACAATAATAATCAGTTTGACCTACTTAAAGACTATTAGATCACTTAATCCAACTGAACGATTCACTCACTGATAGGTACCTAACAAGTCACAAAACCTTCACAAGTTCAGATGAAATTGAATTTTTGATTTCGCTGAATACGAAATATGTTATCGAATCACAACAAACCCAAGAACTTGTGACTTGTTAGCCCTGACAATTGTGGAATTGGGCCGTAAAATTCAAAACGTTGGTAGATCTTACAAAAAATAGGTATAGCAGTTTTCCATGGGCCAGAAAAAACACACGTTTTCCACAAAACCTACAATGGGTTTCCAAAACACGACTGATAAAGCATGATACCTTAGCTCTGATTATAAGGTAGGCTAGCTTGCAAAAACTATCATCTGAGAAAATTGATCTCCTTTGCTCATAACTATTTCAATTCCGTCAGTTCCCGTGTTTTCTTTTGTAACACACCGCCAGTGTTGGCATAAAAATATTTGGATAAATATTAACATATTGATATTAACATCGTTACTGACTCTTAATTCCTCTCAAATAAGCTCTGTAAGCTATGTGTTAAGCCCTCCTCTGTCTCAATTTGCTTATTTTTGTTTAAGTATTTTTTGTTGGCTTTAATAATTTCAACTTCCCTTTACTGCTTTTGAGCTTAGGCATAATAATCGTATTATAATGGAAAAGAGATGAAGGAGTGACGCTGCGAGTTCAAAACATTGTTCAAGCGCTAAACTTGCAATGAACGAGAGCGATTCGTGTGACCCAGCACTTTTTTATTTGAGTATCATTTAGCATTCGATCTTCGATGACTTTGCATTCCACGTGGATACATTCCAGAAAGCGCGTAGGAGGAATTGCTATTCCTTTCACTTAATAAGTTGAGGATGACTACTATAACAAAATATGGTAAACCTTCAGTAGCCAGATATACGAGTGAGAAAGAAAATCATTCCATCCAAAAAAGAGATTAGAAAAACCGTATCATTTTCTCCGCGCATTTCTATTTCACTCCGGGAATGTTAATTACCTCCATTGTTTACAATTTCACTCCAATTGATTTTTGGTTAGGTTTGCGTTTACGGGTCTTGGAAGAGGAGATTTCCCTGCGAATCCTAAGAGCTATACAACAACATAGACCCAGAAATATAGAGAGAGATTGCTTTAAAGTCACACAAATTATAGCGCAAGGGTTTAATGTTTTAGATAGGTAGGTACACATTTTCAACCCATGAAACAGCAACAAGGGTATAAAGAAATGTCGCCTTGCTGTTCATAATATGTATGATTAAGAAGCTGAGTCATAAAATTGAATTTGTACTGGTGACCCATAGTTTGTGCAAAGGATATTATGGCAAGTGCTCGGGGGATGCATTGCATTCGCTTGGTCATTCGAGAAAAATGAACTTATCATGACATCTAGACGTTCACTATAATAGTTCACTGTCACATATTTATATATGCAAATTTGAGTAAAGAGTGCGCTTTAGTTGGAAACCTGGAGTATGAACAAACGAGTTGTTCAAACGTGAAAAATGAATGTCACTTTTGTAATTCCCCACACTGCCACTGGTCTCAGTCTCAATGGGCAATGATATTTTTTTTTATCACGCCATCCAGGACATAAAATACAGCCAAAGGGAGATTTGTATTAAAACAAACTGCGCGCGTGAAAAAATGTTTCAAATAAATAAAATTAATTGTCTCAGCAGAGACAATGTGATTGTTAAAATTTATATGAGCACTGATATGTGTAACCACTCGAAATGGTAATTTTGTTAAAAATAAAAACCAGCACATTGGTTCAGTCCTGGGGTCGAACTACCGCAACCGTGAGCTAGCAATATGTCACTGAATTTTCGCGGATTTTACAAGCGAAACAATAACAAATTTAGTCACGTTTTACTTCATCACGGATGCTTTTATTCAACCCCTAATTTATACCATCCGACTTTCCAGATTATTTTTTACACGATTGTTCCCGAATTACACCAGCTGGCTTTCCACACGAATCGAATCGATTTTATTATCATTTTCGCTTTAGGTGTAATATTTAATCTCTTCCCATAGTTAACACTGATGCCGATCGATCAGTATTACAAAACACAAATCAGTGAGCCCTATCAGCACAAATGACGATGTCAACAAGTAAATTTATTTGACAATTAAATTTTCGTTCATTGTTGTTCCCATCCGACAAATGCATCAAATTACACACGACTCTTTTTGCCATTTTTCAAGGAATTCAAATTAATACCAGCGTACAGTAAAAATGCTCTATAGCAGTATCGCCGCACGAAAACAAAAGGCAAAACTAAAACTATTGGCGGAAGCGTAGCCGATGGCTGTAACTGTACCTTTAAGACTGAACAGAATATTCTGACCATTCATCAATACAGCATCCAGTTCGAAAATAAGTTTTAATAATTCGAGATGCTCCCAGTATTCTACCAGTTAAATGCATCTTTCAGTCTTTGTTAAGAGGAGCGAAGACAAATTAATTGGGTGTGAACCTCAATACTTGACCTGAATTTCCAAACTCGACATCTCTTTCAGTTCAAATAGTGGACGAAAGTCCAATACGCGTAAATCGGCATCTACGAAAAATACTTTTCTCAAAAAGTTTCTCTTGTTTAATAATGTTCGAAATTCGAGACAAGTTTCTTTTCACCGGAATCAAAGTAGGACTGCTGCAATTTGTAACAAGAATTTCTTTCATCACGTCAATGCTTAAAACTGCACCTCTACATTTCACTTACAAAATTGATTTTTTGTAAACAATTCTATACTGATTTCCGTAAGGAACGGGACGAAAACTCTGTAACCCTATACCCAACTACTTCAATCCAAATCCAGGAACTTCCTGCCAAACCCAATTCGTCAACTTCCTACCCACCTTCGAACTTTTTCAATTCAACCTACACAAATCAGTCTTAGCCATGTCATCAACAGACATTTATTTTTAACTATAGGACACACTGCACGTGCACTTATTTCCCTTCAAAACGTCAGAACATTCAGTGGGAAAATTCTAAAAAAAAAAATATTTGTCATCCACCCGGAAGTGAAGAGACTTTTTCGGTTTTTTGTTATCCCTCAATAACGAGTAGAAAAATAAAAAGAAAAATCTTGGTACCTAAGTTAATGATTAAAATGCGCCTCCTAAAGGACTGTTCCTGATGTTGGTGAGCGATTGTTGTCAAATTGTGCGCAAAACTTGAGGGCTTGTAGTCGTCGGAAACTCATTAATTTTTCGATTAATTTACTAATAAACATTTCAATCAAAACACCATTCAAAAGAAGTAGATGGGTACGGTATACATTCTTCCTTACATCGAGGGTAGCTGTTTTAGGTTGTCGTTTCAATGCTGGTGCGGTAAAACTTTGACGAATTTTTTCTTATTGCCTCGGTGGAGATGAGCTCATTGAAAGGGAGACTGTCAATAGTAGCAAATCTCCTGCAACAACTATATGAAATTGTTTTAAAGTTACAATTGTTAAGTGCTCAATTGAAAGGTACAGAAAAGCGAGGTGAGATAAGTGATTTAATTTAAGCATCCCTTCGCATCCTGATCTACAACATAATCAGATGAATAATTAAAGATTTTGATGTAATGAGATTTGTATGAGTAGGTATAGCAGGTTCATTGTGAGCTGTTCATTGAAATATGTCCGGTCTCCGGTGTTGGTAGATAAGATGTCGTATCGTCGGCATTGTTGTCCGTCGAGCGGCCTTTAGGGAAAATAATGACAAACTCTGCGGTATTGTAAAAAGTTACATCGTACCTATACTCGAATGGGCTTAGTTGGAGAGACTGTGTAAAAATAAAACCAGGATCACGAGTTATATTCCGGCAACTATTTCCTATACCATACAATACTTTTGTTTCAAATTTCATCAACCCGATCTAAATTGGTTCAGTGTTTAACTGAATCCGACAAAGGGTTGGATACAGAGTCTGACCTCTGAGGATATAAATTGTTATTATTATATGAAGACTATTACCAAATTTCTAGGTCAGTCAGGATTTTACTCAAAGTCAACATTTTTGAGTTTGATAATTCTTCACATTAATTTTAAATGGTTCATTTTTTAATACTAAAAATACTTGAAATGGTTAAAAATTAAAGATGGTAACTTTAATTCTTTCTAAACAAATATCCGAAGTACCAAATTATTTTTAATTATAGAAATACTTATCTTTGTAATAGTGTGGACTGTGATTTGAAGGAATGTATAAAAGAACAAAAGAAAAGTTGAAAGAACTGTTGAAATATGGCTTTATTTCACTTTTGTTAAGTGACAACATTCTTGCTGCGTGCTCTGAAAATTCTCTAAGCTTATGTCTCTTAAGTGAGACATAAGTCCCAAAATCGATTTGGGACTTATGTCGCACACCATCGGGACATAAGTTCCAAAATATTTTGTCGAAGATGGGACATAAGTCCCAAATTTTTTGGAGAGGTGATGTACAGCAAAACGGTGCCGTGAAAGGCGCAGGGACATAAGTCCCCGGGACATAAGTCCCAATTTTCACTTTTGGGACTTATGTCCCTCTTAAGTGAGACATTAGTCCCAAAATCGATTTGGGACTTATGTCCCACACCATCGGGACATAAGTTCCAAAATATTTTGTCGAAGATGGGACATAAGTCCCAAATTTTTTGGAGAGGTGATGTACAGCAAAACGGCGCCGTGAAATAAGGCCAAATCTTATTGCGTAATCTGAAAATTTGGCCTTTTTTCACTTTACAAAAGTGAAATAAAGCCATATTTCAACAGTTATTCTTATTTCACTCCGAAAAAGTGCAATAATGCCCAATTGGTGTTATTGCGCTTTCAAACTATGAAATCTGTATGGGGGGGGCATGCTGCCCCCCTGAAACCCCCCTGCTTGGGTTTACTGTTGGATTACGGGGCGAGTGCAAGGCTGGTCTTATTACACGAATTTTGTTGGCGTTATTGCACTTTGTTGGAGTGAAATTAGACCAACTGTTGAAATATGGCTTTATTTCACTTTTGTAAAGTGACAACATTCTTGCTGCGTGCTCTGAAAATTCTCTAAGCTTATCAAAAAAAAAAAATGTTTGGTGGGACATAAGTCCCAAATTTTACTTTTGGAACTTATGTCCAAAAGTGGGACATAAGTCCCAAATTTTACTTTTGGAACTTATGTCCAAAAGTAAAAATTGGGACTTATGTCCCGGGGACTTATGTCCCTGCGCCGATATTATTCACTGATACCAAACCGCTGGTACGAATTGACATTTTCATTTTAGTGTATGTGAAAAGAACCAGGCCTTTGTTTATATACGCAGCTTTGAGATCCACAAAACGTGCATTGTAGATTTTCGTTATTGGTTTTTGTAATATCAAAAATGCGATCAATTGTTAAAAATCCATAAAGAAAAACAAATTCAGCTTGATAAATGCATCAGCGATTGACATTCTCAGTCCACTTCGTTGGTCTATCTTAATTTTCTTGACAGAGTAAGGTCCGCAATTCTTAGAAAGACAATAACCACGCCGAGGAGAACTTTTCATTCAAATTCAATACTTTGAATCGTAGAATGCATTCGATGGCAAAGATTCACCTGTCGGTAAAGTGAATGCGTTTAACGCCATCGTAGAAAACTATCGAAGTGAAACTGCCCATACAAACTTTGACATTTCAAATGCGCAGCTAATCCTTTGCGTATCCTATCGTTTGTTGTGCGGTTTCGTTGTGATTTTCTTACTTTTAAATTTAACACATCAAAAGCATATGAGAATGTTGCTTTATTTAAACGAAAGCACTTAGTAATTCTGAGAGGTAAATAGAATCACGTCGAATCCGAAAATCCCATGATGTC
Source organism: Cheilosia vernalis (assembly GCA_949126925.1). Classification (NCBI taxonomy): domain Eukaryota; kingdom Metazoa; phylum Arthropoda; class Insecta; order Diptera; family Syrphidae; genus Cheilosia; species Cheilosia vernalis. Next base: position 16,803,585 of record OX421362.1, read on the forward strand.
CTTTGCAGTTCCTCTTAATATGCACGTATTTTATTGTCGTAGGATGCTCTTTCCACGTTAATTAATATCGTCTACTCAAATAAATATCTGTAAAATACGTTTTAAATTCTTTAAATTTTCGAACCAACTTTGAATGCAAATACCTGTCGATAAGGAAGTCTCTCCCGGCGGGTTTCACGATGTATGTACCTATAGAAAGTGAAAGTGAATCGAGCATGCGAAGTGAATCTCAAATACGCCGTATTCCATGATAGGGGTGAATAACCTTCTCTCCTAAACGTGATAAAGGCGAGTGCTTTGTTTTGCTGTGTAGCATATTTATATTTTAGAATCGTAGCAGTCAGTCAGTACGTGGTATTTGCACAGTTCCAAATATGCGTTATGATTAATTTATGAAACTCTGTATCAATCATATCTATTCACCTACACGCAACTTGCAAATTATTCTTGAGCTTTGGTTCCCCCCACCCTCACAGCTCACACATATGCCTAATGCCACCGTCCCAGTTGTTTAGGCACAGCAGCCTTGCAACTAATCCACATCTGTGCACGTATCTGGTATCCATATTTGACTTCATAAAGAGTTGTGTCCAATTTATTTCAATATAACAACAGTGCAAATACCTTACCCTAATTATCTTAACAAAATTAATTTTCCACCGCACACACGCAGTGTGGCATTTAAAACCTTTTAATCCGAATCTCAGATGTCCCTGACAAAATGCTGCCAACTAACATTTCATTATTACAATTGAGGGAGTCCGCACATCACAACGTCCAAAAGGGCTAATATTTAATCAAATGAAAAAGTATAGGTATGTATATACCATAGCAAATGTTTACCAACCGGAAATTCCAAAAAAAATACCAAAAGAACTCGCATTCGGACAACAGAAAATGTTCATATTGGGGACCGTATACGGTTTTCTCTGCCATTTAATATCCTGCTCTTTTCGGTAATGTGGTCCTATTAATCTCGATTTACAACAACACGATTTCAGCCAAGCACACTTCTTCAATCTCTGCAGCCAGCACTCTGTAGGTCTGGCTTTGGGGTACTTTTCATATTATTTTTTTTTTCTACGCCAACAGATCTGATGCTCATACATGGTTGCCCATGGTCACTGGGCAGGGTACACTTAACTTGTCTATGTCTGTACCTACATACGAACATTCTTACATTGGTCCGGAGGATTTCTATGTTTTTTCATGGGTTTTATGCGCACTCAACATTGCCATAAAGTTGAGATGGGTGTCAGTCCTTTTTTGTGCCAACGGAGATGCGACTCCTGTTTTCCGCCTGTTCGGGGGGTTTTCGGTTTTTTTTTCATGTTGGATCCTTAACATTTTCACCACAAGCGTCACCGCAAAATGACTTGTGACTGCAATCATCGCCTGTTGGGCTATCACTGGTTTGGTTGTGTTTTGTATTTTTTCTCTCAGTCTGTATGCTGAAAGGGATACGCCTTGAACGTATTCCGAGTATACATTTCGACGTGAACATGGTTTTCCGGAGTGGGCTGTACACGTTTTGTCATATGAAAACAAACTTCCTCGATAATTGTATCTGGTATTAATATCCACTCTGCTTTGTGAGAGATGTGTTTGGTTAAAGGGTCGATCGTTAACGAAATGGCCTGAGCAATTGATGTCAATTATTTTACAGGAAATGCAGTTGACGTCTCCCATTCCCGATATTGGTCTCCTAAATTAGATACATTGTGATGTGACTCTCTTACGTTTTACATAGTGGTTGCTGGTTGCACCCGTGCTTGATATAGAAGATATTTCCAACAATTTAAATGGTGGGTGGTTCGCGTGTAGGTTGGTAAATGAAGAAACTTTCCCGCATGATGTCGCATGCTTTCAAATGCTATATCTGTCTTTGTTAACTTTGCCTCTTGATACATTTTAAAATAAAAACCTCACATGTTTGTAATGCAATTTTGCGGTCCTGTAAATTAAGCTGGTTTGAGGTTTTTCCTTTCTGCTTATTAGAGCATACAGACAGAGGAAGGAGAACTTTAAGTGGTAAAGGGATAGACCGTCATGGTGAATGGTTACTCTGCTATATCTGCAACACACTCTGTCTTGTTTTTCCACATCTAGGTGGTACAACGCCAGTGGATTCTGTTTCTCGAAGCAGTAATCAAATAAAGTGCACCACTGGGTTGTATGGATGTCCTATTCTTGTGATGGAGCAACATGGCTCTACAGGAATAAAGGGTATCGTCGGCTGTGCTTGATGTTGAAAACGTACGTAATTGGCCCAAAAATACATATTAGGCAAGTGGATTTTAGATTTGAATCACATTTATTTGATTAGTGAATTTAATTAAGACTTAAAGAATATTCAGCCGATTTTGATGCCGATTCTTGCGATGAATGGACTCCATAGAAAGATAAATAGTTGGCGCAACAGCCCTGTAACTGTAAGGACCCTCGGCCTAGTTTCTCACAACCATTCGTTATTTGTGAGTTTTTCAGTTGTTCGACGAATGGAAGGGGTTTCTACAATTTTATGCCGATTCCAAACGGCTTCAAAGAAAAAGTTGAATCAACTTTCGAATGTTGTTGGCGCGGTCCCAAAAGTCTTAAAATGCAAAATGGTGGGTCAAAAATATCAATAGAAGTAGAAACTTCGATGTTTAAATTTCAGGACGAAACCGAATATCGAACAAGTTGATAGGAAAGATGTTATTCACTTACAACTTCCTTCCGACCCATTTCCAACCAAATACTACTGTTACAAATTCAGGCACAGGCCAACGAACTCTTCTAATTATTCTGTGGTCATTTTCTGTTCAACGCCTATCCTCTGTCAGGAATACGAATAAATTACACTTTCTCAACCGTAGTCAACATTTTCATTCACGTCTGACAAATTGAATGGATTCCCAACAACAGCCCCTGATATCATACCTTATTACATGCGGACTCACTCCAAGCCATGGAAAATAATTAAGTAAACCGCAGACATTGGTTGGCCACACCTTATAGGAAGTCATAAATTACCGCGCTCCTGGTTATACTGTGTGGAGTTTATTGCGTGGGCTGCAAGTTAAGTGAAAACTTTTCGAAACTTTTACCTCATCATTGAGACCATCACTTTTATACCATATAAGGCAAAAACTGTCAGAATCTATGGTCGTGGCTATGGCCGTGGGGCTGACTGGCACAGACTGAGTAATGGACTGAGCAGTGGTCTGCCAAATATAAATTCATGATCCACTTTGATGAGATATTAGATTAAACCCACCATATTATGTGAGACTGAGAGCTCTGAAGAGGTGAATGTAAGTAATTGGCCCAATTATTACTTCAACTATTTGCAACAAGGTCCTGGTCATACGAACACAAACATCAACGTGTTTGCTGTTGATTCAGGTGACGTGTCGAAATAGACTGTTTACTTAAGTTTGGGTGCCAAACGTTCACCCTCTAAGTGAATGTGTACACAGGAGTGGATTTTATTTATATGACCATATGCTGTAATAAACCTCACCAGCGAAAAAAAAAATGGATACACAGCGCAAGGTAATGTACACACAATAATACGACCGTAAAATAAAGCCAGCTTGGATGGTCTAAACGGATTAAGAATTTATTAACAAAAACAGAAAAACAACAATACCCACGCCACAACAGAAGAATAATAAAGAAAATTGCACTGCATACGGATGGAAAGCATTTTTACAAGCACTGTAAGGGTATGAACCTAGTTGTGTGTTTAATTGGTACTAATTCTGTTTATTTTCATGTTAGAAAAAGCGGTAGGCGGAACGATTTAAACAGTAAACAAACCATGCATTTGTTAATCTGGAGTGCCTACTTTGGGGTTGCCCTTACTGCCAACGAAGCTAATTAAATTTTTACCACACAAATTCTGTAACGAGTGCATTGAGGCTTGTGGCGTAAAATCTTGCAGGGTTGAGGTTTAGGTAGAAACATTTGAGAAACATAATTTAAGTCAAAAAATAGCACTCGTTTTAGGTTTTTCATTGACACTCACAAGTCCATGATGGGTGTGGTTATTTTTTGTCGGATAAATAGCGTTAAATAAATACCTTTCATCGTGACTTTGTCAGGGGCATTTGTGTCCTCTCCTTTTTTTCAAATGGACTGAATGTGCCAGCCTTAGAGCGTTGCTTTGGCAAACAATCTTTGGAATTGGGAGAACTAAAAATGGGTCATTCGCACTGATGACTTTCTGTCCAGGGCTCTCTATGACTGTACTTAACGATGTCCAGCACGAACAAACGAGGAACTGATCATCTATTCAATACCCAGATTGGTTAGTCTGGGGGTCAATTTTGAGACTGCTTGACTATTCTTTTATCAGGAAGAAAAATTGGGGTCGAAGATCTGGCTCTCATTGGAAAACGCTCCAATGTAGTCAGCCGCAACTGGCCCATTGTACAACTAGGAAGCAAAAATAACTTATCACACCCACTTAACTGATTGGTCCGATCACAGGCTTGACTGTGTTTGAAAGAAACCCCATCGATAATGTTAGCATATGAATATCCGCCTAAAGCTAGTTTGAAATGTAAGGAGAGTTGACTCTAAATGGAAGAGAAGCTGAAGTTCCGGTGCAGACTTGAGTGCAGGGCCTGATGGGGTTTTTAGGAAAACCTCCAGTGCAGCCGTAAAAAGGGTTTGCATAAGGCAGTTACATACCTACGCGAAAGCCCTCTCCATCAAACTACCGCGTAAGCTATTTATTTACGAAATAGGTTTATAGCTTACCTTTTCCTGTGATAAGCGAAAAGATCCCTTCACTGCCTAAAAATGGACAAAGGATACCTACAATTTGGTTTGCCATTGTCAAAAATGTTGGGCATATCATAGTTAAAATCCAGCTATTTCCAGATCGAAATTTTAATAGGTACATAGTTTCGCACTTTACCACTGCCTTGGACGGCTACAATCTTTGGTCTTCTGAAGAGAACAATTTTAGTTATCAAAGCTTTGATGAAAACTGTGTCTATAATGTACCCACCTTGCATCATTCATTGACCTAGCAAGCTGCCTTTATACCGACTTATTGGATGAACTTTTTAAGAAATAGCGCTTCGAACATTTAAACAATATTGCCTTAGATACCTAGACAATATTATATCAGTCACCCTTCTCAGCTCTTCAAGAATAATGTGTATCTAACTCTAGAGTTCCTTCTATTTCATGCACCACAGAAAAGTTGTTCACCTCTCATTCCCCCTCGCTCATAATTATGGTTCCACAAAAGACCAAGTCCTATAACTCTGGTCGAAGTGTTTCCTGACTTTGCCAAGATAGACACCCAAGTTAACCAGATCTTACCGAACCTAATTTAACTTAGCCTACGTAAAAAATGCGCAAGTTGTATTATACAATTCCGCAATTTCCATTGCAGTTTCCTTAACAAACACCTAAGGTCCTTTGACCGAACTCCTTTTATGTTCCACTACAAACAAAAATCAAATGACTCTCTTGAACAGTGGAAAATGAGAAGTACTGCCAGAAAAATCTAATGAAGACGTTTTTCTTTTTTAGAAAAAGCAAATCACCTTTATTACGGTCAGGTAACAGCTCTATGATCATAAAGTACCTAGGCAAAACAAAATTTAATAAACAAACGCACAAAGCGCTTGGTTTCTTTAGAATAACTCAAACAGCCTTTCCGAAACAGCTCCCACCTATTAGGGAGGGTTGACACGGCAAGGCAGACATTTTAATTTTCCTTCTTCCATTTCAAGGATGTTTATCAAGAAAATATTTTTTTTTCATGAATTTACGTCACTTCCTTTTTTTTAACAAGACAAACTACATTATATATGTAAACCAATCAACATCCAACGAATGATCAATATGGAAGTTGGAAACACAACCCGAACAAACAAAAAAGAAATGAAACCTTTCACCTAAGCCGTGCGGAACCAAAGTACGTTCTTTATATCCAGAAGGTGTGCCTTTAACGTTCAGTAATAATCGTTGTTTTACATGGAAGGAAACGAAAAAAAAAAAACTGTTTACGGTTTCCTTTGCATTTTTCTTGAATAGAAACAAAAACACTATGAGAAAGCGAGAATATTGGAACTACCTATTTATTTTTCATCATTTCTCACCTTTCGAAAAAATAAACGAGAAATAAAGAAATTCCTTGGATTTCAATTTCAAGGATTTTAATATCGCGTTGTTATTTTCTTGTACACTTGTCAAAAGATTGCCAGCTATCGATGTTTTTTTTCGAATATAGGGTATAGAATTTACATCACAGCATGTAAAATAATTTCGTGCTGTTTTATTAAATAGAAAATTGAGATAGCGGTTACTTTTATAGATGAATTTACGAGGCAATAGTTACCTACTATAATAAATTGTTTTTTGTTGATCCGATTGCGGAGTTATTGCAGAAGTGGATTTTTATGGTTGGTACCTATGCCTTTTGCAAAAAATAATTAAAAATATATTTTTCCAATTACTGAACGATTGCAATGAGAGGTGTTGTGAATATCAATTATGCTTCTAAATTTTCTTATTTTAATTACCTAGAATGCCTTGAATACTCAACTTTTTTTAAATTTGCTTATTTCCTAATAAAGAAATATAATTTCCCACACACGCAAGAAATTACCTACGGCAATATCCGGCGTCGGTGATGATTTTATTGAATTTATGATTGAAAAAAGCCCTCCTGCACTTTTGTAAGAAACAAAAGAGAAATTCCATATGCATAATGTTATTCAAATCAAAAGAGCTACCTACCTTACATATAAATGTACCAGTACCTACACCATATTGTTATGCAAATCGAGGCACAGCTTGTATTTTATTTCACATTCATTTTGTTTTACTCCTATAGGCGGTTTGTTTGCATCGGATTTGATTTCAATTCAATGTCCGTAGAAAAACAGATAAAAAAACATGTATTGCTAGGTAATGTATACGCATCCATTCTACACAGATAAACGTGGAAAAATTCAATTATGGGACATAATTTAATTTCACAGCTGTGCGCCACTGATTTATTTATGGTTTTTTTACATACCTACAACAAGTACCTATATAAATTTAAATTCTAAGAGAAATATCAAGAGCAATTTATTTAAGAAAAATAATAAATGTATCTCCCTAGTCTGTAGAAGTGTCCCTCTTCCTTTAAGAGTCTATTTTTGTCTTTTCTAATATATGACTCTTGGTCGGACACAATCGTTTTCAACTTTTTAAACTTATAACTTGTACACTTTAAACGATTGGCTTAAATATACCTTACAACATTAGGATACAAGTTCGGAAAAGAGCATTGCCAAAAATTACTTATCCTTCGCTAAATATTTCTTATATATCAATGCATATAATTTAAATGAATTTCACCATGTAAGCTGGCAAAATTTGATCCTGCTTATAAAATTCTTTACGTAGTATACCTACTAGCTACTACTCAAACATTATAAAGAGGGTTTTTCTTATTTAGAATTGTTATTTATCGGTGTGGCTCTGGTATATTTCAGTCGACTGTGTAAAGTATTCATATCCTCCACTTTCCGGTGGCCGGTTAATGGGTTGTAAGAGACACGCTACGTATTACGTAAGTCCACATAGACTGACGTTTATAACTTCATTGACCGACCATGTACAATTCCACTCCGTTTTGGCTGGCAGCATCCTCATGCAATGTATTTGACTGAGTGATATATTGGAGAGCATTGAGGCAGCACTACTGAAATGGTTTGGTTTCGTGTCCAATCAGGCTGTTGAGCCAAAATTTTATTTTTTTTTCTTATCAAGCATAGCTACATTACGACGCTGATTACGAAAAAAATGTAAGTGACCAAAATATAGGTGACTTATAGAACACAAAAGTTTGTCAACTATTTTCCGCTCTGCAAATAAGTCGCATCACATTTAGATATTTATCCAGGACCTCGGCGATATTAGCATATTGTTTTATTCCTAGTTTTGAATTTTGCCCGGCAACATTATGAGTAAGCATGCCTATACATTTGAAGGAACAATTATTCCGCCCCTTAAGTAAAGTAAACGAGAAAGGAAATAATTTATCGGTGTTCTTAATTTATTGGGTTTTTCATTCTTTGCGTTTGCATTCTACCAAACTATTTCAATATCTCTCTCAACTGCAATATAGAGTTTCTACCGAGACTTTAGTTTACAAAAATCTTTTTTCGAAGGACGATTATCCTATACAATAAAAATAATGAACAAAAGTTACCAATGTTTTCCAAGTACACTTGGAAGGGTGCATTCTTTCCCCTTGCAATAATGTAAGCATTGATTTAAGGATATACGCACAAAATTATAAGTATACTTACATACTGATACGGATCCTGGAATAAGTGAAGAATGTTCGAGGAAGAGCTTCCAATTGGGTTAGCACAATGTACTGCAACAGTAGTTGCAATATTTCAATAGATAACGTAAAGCTCGAAATGGGTGCAACGGCTCAGTGGCTAGTGTGCTGGACTACTCGGCGGAGGGTCTTATGTTCGATCACCGGAGAAACACATCTAAGGTTCTTTTTTCTTTCTGCTCGCGAATCCCTACCAAACTTGGTACAGTATAACTGACCTGAAAAAAACTTCTCAAAATCAGCAGTTCGGACTCGGCATAAAATTAAATTTCCCACAGAATATTATAGAAAAAAATAAATATTAAACAGAAGCCTACAAAATAAGGAACTATATTTTTTTGCTTATTTTTTAATCAACTTAATAGCTATACCTATCCATTCTTCGTAAAGCTTTTACAAGACACATTTATTGACGCAGTTGTATATTGTCGGATGAGTTCTGCTAAATAAATTTGATTCGCATTATAAATAGATGAAACAAATAATTATTTGTCCAAAATTTGTTAATTAAACCATAAGAAAAATACAAAAAAAAAAAAAACAATACCAAACTGCGTCGTAGGTAAATAATAATTTAGCTGGGCTGCACTGGAATATTTATAATTGACTGCAATTTACGGTTCTGCTAATAGTTCTTCAAATCATTTTTGTTTTTTTTTCAACAAATAGGCTCCTCAACAGCTTGCATCCTAAACCTATAACTAGGTACCACACAAAACGACGAACATGCAATTTAATTTTTTGTTCTCATGTCACCAAGTGCCAGTGCCTTGCATTTCTAACCTTCTACGAATATACGATTGTTGTAGTTTCTGAAAGCCATTTGCTGGCGCATTGGGAAAACATTTTTCCCAGCGGACGGATAATATCGCGTTGCATTTTTAAGGGTAAATTTATGTGTGTGCGGGCAAAATGTCGGGGGAAGGAATGAAAATCATAAAAGAAAGAAAACTCTCTTGGCCTTTCCGTGGGTAATTATAATTCACTTTGCAATTACATACTTCGTGCATTAAAAATATGTTCAGTGCTTTGAAAGTGGAAACTCACTCAAGGAAAATGGACGGTCGAAGAAAAATGTATATAGCGCATGTGAGTGATGAGAGGATATGGCAGTTATTTATTGCTTAAAAGGCGGTAATGCAATTTACATATAAGTACGAGTATTTATTATGGTCATCGTATGCATGGCTGTATTTGCAAAATTCAAATGCAACGTGTCAGTAATTTTTGAATTTCACACCACACAACACTCACGATTGCCATACGAATATGAAAAGTATTGTCGACAAGAAAAGATATCTATTTATTTTCTCTTTTTAAATTTCGATTTCTTTATAATGATGTACATAGCTCAATAAATAAATTAAATTCAAATTCTTAAATTAATTTAAAGGCCTTAAAAAATTTATAAAACCCTAGGCTGACTTTGTAATCGATTTTGAAATACATTAATAAAAAAAAAAATATTCATACCATGAGCGTGAATATTTTTTTCCAAAAAATTTATCCGCAGCACACAATCTCTATACGGTAATTTTTGCTTTCCCAAGCTTGCGTTTAAATCAATCAAAACTCTTGTAATACCTAAGTGCAAGCATTTTATCAGCAAGAGGAAGAAGACAAGCTTCGGCTGCAATCTTAACATTATCTTTTGCTTTTTAAGTTGCATAAAGCCAACCGTTAATGCAAGCAAAACCATTTGAACGTTTTCATCTCATATATAGAATCTCACACCTATATAATGAGTGTTTAATTAATTATTTAATTAAATAAATTTGCAATGAATTAAAAAACTTTATATCTATGTTTGAACTTTTTATTGCCATAATATATAACTGTATATGCCTACAATCAATTTTCTGTTAATAAAATAAATTGTTACTTCTTTTAATCATTGAGTTGCAAGTTCCGAAGGTCTACTTCGACGGTTATCGCTTGAAAGGCCTTCAAAAACTGCTATTTGTTTAATTAAAATTTGACATGCGCTCTCTCTTCGCAGTATTAATTTCGGTTTTTACCAGACCAAGACTTGAGGTACGGACTTTTTTATGAGCATTTGTTTTTTGTCACATGAGCTATATTGATCATCAGAAGCAAATAAACGACCCTATTTTCATTGAAATTAAAGTCTGTGTCCAAAATTGGAAATAAAAATGACCAACTGTAGGTAAAAATGACCAAAACAATTTAACCCTCTACTGCATACATTATGATTGAGTGGAGAAAAAGAGAACATTTTTTGTTTTTATGTTAAAAACTTAAGGATAAAAAAAAAAAAAACATTTTAGTTTCAAATATATAACATTGCAAAAAAAATAATATCTCAATATTATAGCTACCAAAAAAAGAAAATAAATGCTATTTCCTGACGAACGTATAACTTGACAGCGAAAATCTGTTGGCTCGTGTTAAAAAAAAAGAAACCATCCACAAACGTTAACAAAGTCTTTCCCGTAAATATTTTGTAGTTCCTCCGATCGACTCTGGAAAATTGAAATTTGTGAACACAGGACAATCAATTTAACATTTAAACATATTCTTCATAATAATAATAATATATAATTTCGTAAAAAAAAATACCAAATGGAATAAAAAATCACCATCTGACCAAGAGAAAAAGTTATGACCAATTTGTCTTCTCTACTACTTGTGATATTTTGTCCAAGGATATTTATTGGTACGCCATTCGACCACAAACAGACACATTAATATCCGTGCCACACACTGTAGCCCACTCATATTCAAAGCAAGTACATAATTGAATGTCGAATTCGCCACATTCATGGTTGGCTAAAAATAATAACAGCCTTGTCCTTAGGACTCAATGTTGAACCAGCCGACACTGTCGAGGTCAAATAGTGAAACCTAAAATGCACCACCCATATACATTTGCCACTCTAAATTGCATTTGCTAATGTAGGTGCCTACTATTTGAATTCAATATAGCCCACAACGCTATGGAATGCATAGCATATAAATTCGCGATTTCATTATTTCAAAATTGCCACCATGTTGTTAGCATTTTACGCCATAAATTGGTATTGATTTTGAAAAGTAAAACAGTTTCGTGCCAATTACGTAACATAGATGATGTTACAGGAAGAACAAAACGACTAAAATTCCAACTATAGCTAGACATTATATTTTTCATTATCCTTTCGATATTGCACAAGCTTTTGCGGATCCATTAGAGTGTCCCATAAATAACAAAAGCGGTCTGCTTACATAAATTTGGAAAATAGTCGTACTCATTCGGAAAGTTGTCTTAATTTTGAACAAGTTAGGACATTTAACCTCACTCTACACTCAAACGATTTGTATGGCAAGTAAGACTGTCGGGCTTTGTGTGTGTTTTTTTTTTTTTTTGTTAGAAAATCACGTAGTTGATAAATTATATTCAAATTAGTTAGGGTTCTGTGGCGTTCATTATTTTATTTGTTTTGATGAATATCAAGCCGCACCTGTTTTTCGGTACACTACGTATGTGTAGTATGATGTGGTTTTCAGATTAGTTGGGCGGGAAATTCTTCTCAAAGTCTGTTGGATAGCGCAGGGGAAACTAGCATAATCCGACTGAGCTCGTCACCACAGTGATGCAGAGTACAAGCCGAAAATTTGTTTGCTATGCGTATTATCTACCTGTGGCACGAGCTCATCGTGTATCTGTGGCAACGACAGGACAATATGGTCATTTCGTAGTTTGTGGTTACATTTAGGGCACCATTCTGGAGTAAATATTTCATTAGCTACAATACTCTCACGGAGAGTCTCAGCGTTTTTAAGCATTAGGGTGGAATGGATTTTCCATATATGGAAGTTGGTTGCGGTCCACGCAGTCACATTTATCACAACAAATTGTTTTATGATTCATTTAGCAACTTCTAAAGACAATGCTGCCTGAAACGTTGCGGAAACAAGCACAAACCACAAAAAGTCATTTGCCACATCCGCATTGTTTTCGCAATATGTGCTTTGATTTCTACGCCGGAAATCACTAGTTCATGGGACGAACAATCAATTCGATTGACTTTGTATGAAATTGTTGAATCATTCTCAAAGGCATTTATTAATTTTGGCATTGTAGGGAGTTTTGAAGAAGACGTTGCGGCTGAGGGGAAATTTGTTGGTCATGCATTTAACATAATATGCATATGTCTAGATGTCGCCTATGGCAAGTTTTGTATGATATTTGATCTTTTGGCATTCAACGAAGCTTGGGTTTTGTTGGTCTCATTTGTAGTTGGGAAATTCAGGCCGAAATTTGTAGGCGAAAGCAAAACTACGTAAAGGCCTATTTTCTGCCTCGTCTCGAAACATCAATCTTTCTTCTGAAGATGAAGATGCTTTTCTTGCATGTCGTACTTAGGAAACGCCGTACTGAAACCCATCGATATATAGGTGGCACACAAAAGCAGGTATACGAAGTACGCAACCGACTTGATGTGAACTGGAGGGAGTTGGCTAAGGAGCAGCCTAATTGGAGAGGCTTCTGTTCATTCCGAATTGTAGAGCCGCCTAAGTAAGTACTTATAGATATATGTTTTGTCGAGGACCACTTGGAAGCAAGCTTTGCAAACGTCTAGTTATTGCTCAATGGTTGATGTTAGCAGACTTTGCCTTGATGTGTGTAATGCGTCCAATAACTGGTCGAAAGCTTAAGAATTAGCGACAAATATTCAACATGATCCACCTAGACGAAAGTAATATCACTACTTCCATGGAGTCTTCTTCTAAACACAAGGAAATGTGTCAGTATAACCTACTTTGGGAATGTGACCCATGAGGAATTCAACCGATACAACTTGTTAGTCTGTTATATTGATAAAGCTCCAAATTTATTGGATTAGCTTACGTGCGTAAGGCCATTTAATTAATGTAGTAAATTCAGCCGTACGTCCTTCTTCTGGTAAGACCACGTTAAACTTCAGAGCTACTTTTAACCAGTCTCAATTCTGAAAGAGCATTACGGAGTTACTACTTATTTGCTCGTGTTTAACTGTTGTACTTAATAATTTAGAAAGTTGAATATGAACTTCGGTTCAACACCCCAAAAAATACGAAAAACTCCTTAGGTCCTAGTTATACACGTCTTTCACAGAATCCGTCGTATTCGGAATTTTGCTACTAGCCCCGAAAGAACTATCATAGAATCCGTCGTAGAGGAAATGTTTCCTGGAATTTCGAAATTCGTATCAAACAATTTCCCCTGCGACGGATTCTATGATAGTTCTTTCGGAGTTCGTATCAAAATTCCGAATACGACGGATTCTGTAATAGACGTGATAGCCATACGTAAAACAAAACCGTAATAATGTTCTGCTACTTTTTTAGAGCACTTAATCCTAATGGTTGAACTAAATCTTGATCTTAAAATGTTGCTTATGAATTATAAAGTTATTTATTAAAAAAAAAATTAACAAATAATCTTTAAATTTTCTAGAAAAATTATTTATTTATTTTTCCATACGAAAAACTTTTCCCGATCTACTTCTCAGTCAATTCCACAACAAAAAACCAATCCACTGAAATATTTCATTTCCTTACTGTTTTTTTTGATGGAATCCAATCAGTGGAGGTTGATTTGTTGTAATTGTTTTCGAAGGGAAACATTTTTTCTGACAAAATTCTCGCTATGATCGCCAACTTTTTCTGTTGCATTTTACGTAGGTATGGCTATAACTTGGGCCTTACCGAGAAATCTTCCCAATTCACCCGTTTAGATTCGGCATAAAGAAGAAAGGTCTTGTGTCAAAAATAAAACTGTTCGGCAACTTTTAAATTTTCTTTGTTTCAGTCAAGAAAAGAACCAGTACCCAATTGCAAATAGAATGGAAAGCAATGTATTTTGCGTGACATTCTAGTGGTGGGCGTGTGATACTGTAGGTTTGCTCCCTTCTTTTGTAGTAAGGACGAATAATACTGTCAAAATGGCAGTGGTGGGGACAAATGCTCTCACACGAAAAAGTTAGGGAACGCTTTTGTAGTAATATATGAAAAATAACAGATACATAATTCAAAAATTACAAAAAAATCTTAGCCAAAAATCGATTCAAACTCGACGAATTTGCTAATTTACTAACAAAATAAGTTGATTCATCTACACCTAATAGTGATGAAGTGATTTGAAATTAATCCATCTTCCTTCAAGTATGTGGAAAAGTGTGTACCTATACTGATTGAACTACAAGCATTCGAGAACAAAAGAGGAAAAAGCGGCACTATACATTAAAAAATATGTGAAGGAGATTGTCGCTTCTTACACCGAGGAAGAATTCCGTCGCCACTTTCGACAAGAATCTTGAGGAGGACATTAAATATATTTTGCCGCCTGTTGATACCATTTTAATATGCACGAAATCTAAACAAATTCACGCATACGCCAAATAGGACCAAAAATTTCAAATCAGCTGTTAATTGTTAGGTGGCTGACAACTTTTCCACTTCTAACACCAAGAAATTTGTTAAGAAAAACTTCGTAAGGTTCTCAGTGGAGCGATAAAATCTTTGTCTTCGATGAAGCTTTCTTCTACGAACGAAAGAAACTTTCGTTTATTTTTCTTTATTTCTTTCATTATTGCTAGAGTATACGAATACCATTTGCGGCTTTCACACCCAGGTGTCAAAAGAAAAAATTATACTTAATACATTAGCATAGAGCCCGAAAAGCAAAGGTGTGGTCTTAATTTGCAAAAAGGAATATGAAAGCGAGAGGCGAGCTACAAAAAGGAAATTTCCGCCTTTTCATATTAACATTGTTTTTTTTTGTTTTGAAATGCGAATGTGTTTTTAGTTTCCTACAGAGTTCCACCAACAGAGTTTGCCCTTCTCAAACAGCATCCAACCAACAGACTTTGCTTTAGAGGTGAATTATTGTTCAAGATATGAGTCTCCCCAGCTTTGTGGCACATAATTAAAATAAGTATTTTACCTATATATTGAAGTAGCACGCCCCCCTCGATTTGCTTGTCGGCCACATCCTAAATACATCTTATGAATAGCCAGACAACTGACTTATATAAAACATTTTTTTTTTTCTTAATCTTAGTTCCTTGTTCCCACTTTGGTACAAAGATATCGCAGGTGCTACCGAAACAGATTAAGACACAAAAAGATATAAAACGAAGCTGGACGTATTTTATTCCCTTGTAACCACAACCATAATACCTACCGCTTAGTAGGATTGAAAAGTTGACCTTCAACAAAAGAGACATAATTGAGATTAATATCGAAGTCGCAATGTTATCACAACAATGAGCATTCTGTTAATTTCCGAAAACAGTTTCCATAATAAAACACCAACAGAGCCATATCCTAGTGGTTGTTCTTATAACGAATTCCATTGTATAATCGAAGCAACCAAAAAAAAAATTCCTCAAGGAATCTCTATATAATTTGTGCCCTTGCAAATCATCTCCCCCCGGCCCGTAATTAAAGGGCAGTTTTGTCTTGCGAATAAACCAACAATCGTGTACGAAAATCTACGAGAATTACGAGTACCTTCTAATTAATTACACAGACACAATATGGTTTGCGATATTGAATTTTATTACAGCACAAGCCCGAGAAGATTGGACCATTGCCATTGCATACATCGATTGTGCTTTGTGAGTTGATTGCTTTGGCTAATTTATCCTTTTATGTTGTTGGCGAAACTCTCACAAAAGGGAATGGCCATATGTATACCTAATCAGATTTAGCACACCGCAATTGTGAGATTCTTCATTATCCAGAGAAAGTCTTAGCCCTCCATCTCGGGGTTATACATTATACCCGCTCATAATACAGTAAATCATCGTTATTGTTTTCGCCGATGATAATAAAGGTTATACAATGTGTGGTGTAATTTGATTAGTGGAAGAAGGGATCATAGGATAGGGGTGCGATGAAATTGATATTGAATTCAGTCTTCGGTCGGTCAGTCGTTTGGGAGTTATTCCGTCATTTGACGACTCATATTGGAGGTCGAAAATCAACTTAAGTCAGGAATGAGAAATCAGTTAGGATGATTGTCTACTTTAGCATTGAAACAGGTCGGTACACCAAGTCTTATAACCGGACAATATATTTAACATCTGCATCTGGGGTTGCCTTGTCCTATATAAGAATCACTTTGGTATAGATTTTTTTTAAAGGGCTTACGAAAAAGCAAAGCATTCGACTTTGAGGTTCATTCGTAATTACCCAGTAACCGAAAATATTATATAATTTCGTGAACATGTGTGCCTCGGGCCAAGGCAACAAAGAAACCTTTTTTTTAAGTGGGATTATGTCTTTCCCGTTATTGTTTTGGGTAAGTTTAGGCGATCGCAATATAATATAATTTAGGATTTGCGGATCTGTAACACATCGTAGGGTATAACTCATGTATAAGCAAATAATCCCTCACGGTCTATTCATTTCAAGCTGACCGAACGTGCTTAATTTAAAATTCATCACTGAGAAAACAAGATTTAAAAACATTGGTACCAAACCAGAAAATTTGTTCCTACACCCATATTTTGTCAAACTAACCCACATTTTAGTTGTCATTACCAAATCGAGGCAACAAAGAGTTACCATAGCTCTTTTAGCTTAAGAAGGGATTTTAAATAACCTTTTTTTGGGTCGGGGATGAACAACGTACACCAATGTCCTGTTACCCGTTAAGCCTGTTATGGTTGTTTACAGCAACCTTTTATCAACTGCGTTAACTAGTCTTTAGTACAAGGACTGCGATACGTTTATCATAACCCTTTTTTATTGTACAGTTCTGCTTAGGATAAGGTTGTTATGGCTCACACAATAAGTGACAGCTGAGTCGTGTTTAGGTATTTAACAACTGACATGCGGCTATGACCGCTCTTTGTTGGTCTAAGCAAATATCTATCTTCCTTTCTAAAGCTATAAGTATCGAAGAAATCAAGGTAGTCAAAAGCCATTTTAATTTCGCCTCGTAAGAGTTTTTTTTTTTTTTTTTCAACTGTTCTAATGTTTTTGTAAGGCATTTTAGAAAGTTAAAAGTAGATAGGTACCGATTTTTTTGGAAATAAATGTTTATGTTTTATGTGACAACAGATAAGGATGAATATATATGAAAGTATTAACCGGATTTTAAGAGACAGCTGCCTTTCTGTGGGCTTTCCAAATTGCTAAGCACGTCAGGCTAAGTATAAGGGGCTTATAAGACTCTCTAAGTGCTTTAGACATCGACGAAGGAAGGCTCTTTTTAATGGGAGCATTGGAATACATTAAGCTGTCTCAGCTTCCCATTTGGGCTCACAACCTCCCTATGAGCTTCTGATGACAGCTCTGTATATGAGTGCCACAAATCTGTTGAGAAGCTGTGACAGCCTGAAGGCATCACACCTTTCTTTTGGCAATAGCAGCTACAAAGGTAGCAGTTGATGTGACTGCATAAACAAGAGGTGGCGTTTTTATTATTTCTATTGTAGCTCTTAGTTTTCTTAAAAAGTAACATCCAAATGAAATGGAAGAAATACTAACGGACAGAGCTTCAAATCGTGTTGCAAATGGCCGAAACATGCGATGGCTGTGAATAGATTATTGTTGACCGCTTTTGTTCATTTGCGGAAATGAAAAAGATAGGTAAAAAATGGGTGACATAATGGTCCCACATAGGCAAAAATAAAAATTTAATAACTAAGAACTTCAGCCAAGATTTAAACCAACAAATTTGCCGAAGACCCAGGTAGCTAGTTCTAAGACCATATTTATTTACTTTTTAAAATATTAATAATAATAATAACTATAATATTAACCCCCAAATTCTTTTGATAAAAACTGTAGAACAACATTTGCAGCAAACCATTAAGTATATTCATGACACAATGCACTTTGAAAGAGTCCCTTGCACTTATTCAAGCTTTGTATACCTAGGTACTTTCGGCTGACTTATATCTTATATACTTCTATCTATCTCTATGAAGTGGGTAAGTTGTTTTCGGTAAGAGATACCAGATTAGCGCCGAACTTAATAGCTGGCAGTACACATTTTGAAAATGTGGAAGTTGCTTCTTATAAATAACTAAGTACATTCTTCAATTTGGGACATGTACCAGCACCTACCATGGACTTTTTCCATGCGATAATTGGTTCTGCAAATAAGGTAAGTATTTTCATTTCACATCTGCCTGTTCCACAAGCATACGAAGCCGCGCTGTTTCTTTGGAATATTCGACTGTCTGCTTGGTTTCTATTTTCCCTTCTTTCTTGAATTACCACTCGGCCACAATTTTAAGAAGTTGATCTTTTCGTAATTGTAATTTAAATCAGAATAAGATTATATATATATTTTTTTTAACGGAGAATTGAAACGCAGACTTTTATGAAATTACTTCGAACTGGTGATTTATTTTTCTGTTTCCAGAGTGTCAAAGAACTTTACTTACCGGATGGCTGCAAATATGATTTGTTTCGTGGAATTAGAATTTCTGCGGAGCATGATTTTAATTGGCAGTAAATTTATTTATGCAGAATAGCTTTCAGATATGCATCAAATTTCAACGTTATCATCATTTCCACATTGCTGGGCATTTATGTTAAGTAACGCCTTGAGTGGTCAGGCTTATTTTGTTCAAGTCTAACGCTTCGATAAATTTAAAAGTTTTAGAAGTAAAAAATGTTGATGGCACTTTGATAGCATGCCTGTCTTTGAGTGTATTTTGTAATTCCCAACTCATTTCAAGCTCATCTTTGAAAACTATTTGTTTTAATTTTCAAACGTACGTTATTCGACCATTTGAATAGTGCAACTTATGAGTGCAGATGTGGCTTGCCTTGAATCTTGGATATTGCCGACTGCTAAAAAATAAGACCTTTAGTAACCAACAATATCTAATGACAGGAGTTGATACATTGCGTCATTATCATATTTCCAGTTTCAATATTACGAATGAGAGCGCAATTACTGTATTGATTCTTTAAGGAAAATTCCATTTTTCAATGATTGTGGGAGGACTTGTTGTGATGGATATCCTCACCTAGTTGTCCGTCGAAATGCGGATCATCATCAATTTGAACAAACCAAACAAGAAAAACACTTTAACATGAAGTGAAAATATTTATTTTCTGGTTAGTAAAGTGGGCGGTTGCTGAACAATATGTCAGATCAATCATCGTCTGAAAAGTTTGTGCTCCTCATTTTTATTTTACTTGCCAAGTATTTGTGGTCACCTATAGGTATGAGTGTATGGGATTTCTTGCACGATAAGTACCTTAAATGACAAATGGAGTGGAAGTGTATAAACTTGAGCGTATAGTTATTCCGCAGGGTCACTCGAGGCAGATTGTACTTATATGGAGGAAGGCAAAGGTGGGCGAACATCCTTGAACTCTCGGTATTAAATATAGCCGTAAGAATAGGTCTCCTGTCTCCATATCTGCACAGAATTAGATTCTCTCTCGAGCCTCCTCTTTTCAAGTGTAAACAAGAGACGACGAATGGTGAATGGTACACACCGCGTCAGGTAACTGAAGACAAGAGGCTATTGTACGAACGATTATTGACTGGTATTGAGTAGGTAATAGGTAATTGAGTTTCAGGTATCTCGCCCACTGTGGGTGTCGTCAAAAGACTGGACTGACTGATTTACCCTAATTCTTGTGAATCTTAACATTTTATATACCTACCACAAGTGGAATGAACCATCTTACTTGGCCAAAGGACAAAGGTCGGTGAATATCATCTAGTGCAAAACACGCTCAAGCCCCAGGTCTCTACACCAAAAATATATAAAGCTAGTTATCGTTTGTTAATTTTAAATTGGTTTCTACCTGCTGTTGCAAATTATTCCACGTTTTAGACTTCAGGCGTCTGCAACGTAAAATAGATTCTGGTGCAGACTAATTAAAATAAATTTGAATGTGACAGCGTGGAAAAACAAATCAGGATATGAGCTTTTGGAACGGAATTAACACTCTGAATTTATGGGTCACCCTTAAACGGATTCTGTGTTTCTCTCCATGCCATGTCACCACAACATGGTATGGGCAGTGGCATTAGAAGTTGTTTTTTTTTTTCGAATGCGTGTACGAATTCACCAGTATTGGTATAGCATCAATTAGCGATTAAGGTTTTTAGACCCAGGAAATACAAAGCGACATCCACCATGCCGTTTCATATTTCATAGGGTTGAGAGTTTCCTTTGATATCATTTATAGGGTGAGCTGTACGGAACCATATCGAGTTTATGGGCATTCCCGCATCCATATGACATTTCGTTGATATTTTGATTAACAGTTTTATTGATGTTTCCTCATAATCGAATTCAATGCTTGCGCTTCGACTTTTACAGAGGAAATTCAAATTCTTATCTCATCACTTTATTTTAAAAAGCGTGTATGATTCTAGATTTGTTTCACTATACATTTTGTTTGAGTCCTCGGCCTTTTTGTGCCATTCAACTGTCACTGTCAGGCTTTTCATGTAATTGGTTGCTGCATGGTTTTTCACATAAATAATTAACTGTACTAGTGTAACAAGAGGAAGAAAGAATCAAAAAGAAACAAAAATGTAAATGTGCTACCGCCTAGCGGTGGAATAAGAAAGGCATGTGCATGAACTGAGTTGCACTCAATATATACATATAGATGAAGAGTCAGTCGACGTAAATCAGTGATGGA
Organism: Cheilosia vernalis; assembly: GCA_949126925.1. NCBI lineage: Eukaryota > Metazoa > Arthropoda > Insecta > Diptera > Syrphidae > Cheilosia > Cheilosia vernalis. The sequence goes on from OX421362.1 coordinate 16,824,556, forward strand.
AGGCAGACGTAGAAATAAAATTGTTGTCGAAGTGACTTGTGTCTTATTTGCGCGTATGAAGTAAATAAATATCAAAAGAGGCCCGGTTATACTAGCAAGTTGGACAATTAATTACGCCTAATCTTGTGCGGCACGACTTTGTTGCCATCTTCGTATTTTTAAAAGATCTCTACTCGAATGCTTGAGTGCTTCTTGCAGAGGCAAATGTTTCCTCTCTCCTTGAAGCCAAAATACACTCTTTCTAAATAATACGTGCAGAGATTTGGTAATGACAGATCCGTGTTTTGCTATTTTCGTTAAACGACTTTTGCTCCATGAAACGCTCCGTTTTCTAATCTACCCCTCGCCACAAATTGTCCATAGTCAAAATTGTTATCAACTTAAAAAAACATATTCGTAAAGCGTTTGAAATTTTTAATTCTGTATTGTAGTGCAACGCCCTCTTTGCCCAAAACCGCAACACATTTTGCTGAAATCGTTAGTACAATTATTTGCAACAGGTGTCAAGATATATTATTTTGATACAAAGTTTGAATACTTCAACACTCTCAGAAGACTCAATTATATGTTAAAAATCGGCAACGATTCTGGAAACGTATAAAATACAAACAAATAGACGTCCTAATAAAAAGCGCAGTGACTTTGTGATCAGCGTGTTTGCCTACTAAGCGAGGTGTTCCAGGTTCAACGAATGAGAAAAAAATTAAATTTTGCGATAGTCTGACAAATATCTGAGACTAAAACTGCGATGAAAAAGCTTCTAAATTAACCGTTTTGACACGGCATAAAATACGTCCAAAAAATTAAAAACTCGCGAATGGTTTTGTGCGAAGCTAGGTCTATTGTCCCTATTGGACCTGTTGCACCAACTATTTATTTTATTTTCTTTAAGAGCGCTGCATCCACTTCTACCTAGGCTTTTAGAGTCCTAAATACAACTATTTTATTACTTATTTCGTTCTAACGACGCGACGCGACGTTACAATTTAAATACTGTTTATGAAGCGAACTTTAGGCCTTGAGTTAATATATACTTTAAGAGTAATTAATTTATTTTTGGCAAACATTATAATGAAAATCGCAATCCAATGAATGGAAAATATTAGATTCAACACCCGAATTTGCATACGAAATTGGCACACGACATGTGACGCTTCATGTGAAAAATTCCTGGTGTCGGATTAACTGATAGCTGATACCATATAGACACTGGTTGTGAACTAAACTGAGTGCTGGGATGACATGATGTCGGATGCAGGGCGCTGCTCAGATTATACATTTCACATTGATATGACATCTCATGGATAAAGGAAATCATACATTTTAAATAAAGCTACGAGTACAGATATGGGATATTTGAGAGAACGTTGGATAGCTGTCTAAAGGACAGCCGCGGTGTATTTTGCGATATACTTTTTTATTCAACATAAAGATGTGCAGTCCCATACAGGGTCTAAGCATCCCTGCAAACGCCTCCACCTGCATGGGGATATGTATAACTGCCGCTTCTTCTGTTTGCGTTGCCTCCGATTCGGACTATGACGTTGAGTAACTCACCCCCATATGCTGCACAGATTGGGGATACATAAGTATAAGGATAAGTATATCACTGTTGTATATTTTTACTATGAATAAGTTGACAATACTATAATCGACTATCGATGTCGATATAAATAAGGAGTCTATTTCGATTGTATAAGTTGTTATCCCCCAGTAGTTGACACATTAGCAGGCAATACTCCTACAGCTTTTGATCGCATAATTTTTTTAATTTTTCCCAATAAGTGTTATTACGATAGAGCCCTTTTGCTGCGTTTTTCAACTTGTGTGCTTCCTCAATGGAATTCCACGTTAAAGGCTTGTACTTCGTTAGTCCAAGGGATGTCGGTAGGTACGCACTCATCTTATCCTCAAAGTGGTATAGTAAATAAATGAAAATGTTCCCATTTGATCGACATGGCAGTTTTCAAAAGACACTTCCCCCTACATCATGTAGAGGGGACCGCAGTTGCAAATCAAACTGTACAAACTCAATCCCCAACCACCACCAGCCGCATATGAGAGCATGAAAGTCATTTGAATATTTTTCGAAGAAATTGCTTTCTTTCTTGAACACAAAAATATTTAAATTGCAATTTCCGAAGCTGAGACTGCCGCTGGAATCAAAATTTACTCAAATACCATATTGGACACGAATTCAATGTCAATGTGGCTCCATCACACAGAAGGCACTTTGTGCTCTTTGTCTGGAGTAGACGCAATATACATAAAAGTGTAAGAAATATCAAAGATTGAAGAGCTCATTTCCCCTCAGGAAATTCAATCAATCTCTTGAATTCCAGAAGATGGATTTAAAACATGAATGGATGACTACTGCTCTGAACTTTAACATTTTCTTTTTCAGGTCTCAAATATCCTCAAGGGTCTCCATGTCACACGCTTCAAAATTATGCGTTGCTGTTCTTCTTTTTGTTGCCTATCAGCTTGCGTGCCACAGATAAAAATAAAACCCACAATAACAAGAAACAATAAAATATTAATACGAAAAAAATTCAGAAGGCATATGGCTTTCGCACGCATAACCTGCGTATGCGTAAATAAATAAATAAAAAATGAGAGAAGACTCCGTCATCGAGATCGTATCTGTGCCATATGTTAAAAGGTGTAGCCGAGACGGTAACACTATCCGGATATCCGGAGACCCCGTAGCAAATTTTACACACATCAATTTTTATTATATTAATTCTCCTCAACATTCATATCTTCCTTTTGGGTGAGTTTAATATCACGATATGAGAAATCCATCCTTTTTCGTTCGCCGCCCTCATTGGATCGGTGCTCAGCCGGCAGCTTTGGCTTAACCCCGCTGTAACAAAGGAAGTTGGTTGTAGAGACAATACTGAGACAACCAACTTCGGCCGATTTTCCGTTACTTCCCAATAACATTCAGCAATGTAAAAATGTGGCATTCCTGAACTCTATCACATTTCTCCACAGTTGACCGCATTTCTTATTTTTTTTATGTTTTTGCATGTCACACGGATTCTAAATTGACATATATGTGTGTAACACCGATAGGAAAACAAAATGGCTAGCGGCAAGAGGATTGCGAGTAGGGGGTCTCAGTATTGTCTCTACTTGGTTGACTTCCTGTTTTGTTTAGACATATTCCTGTGCTGGTGCACTTTTTTCCCTCACGTTCACAGTTAAAAAAAAAACAGTTTTAACTTGCTCATGATTCCCCTGTCCGTTGCGTGGAAAAACCAATAAATTTCTTCAAGCATTGACGGAGCAAACTTCAAAGGTTGTAAGTCATATCATATATGGTGGCATATTATCCTTATCCTTATGAATGAGCAAAGGCACTTGGGTTTGGAGCTGAAGCACACATACCATGACTACAGCTTATTGCCTCCCTTTTTTTTTTGCTCAGGACTTGCTTTGAACTTTTGCTGTTCACCGATGCGTTTATTATCCCTTTCACTGCTTATTGAATGTCGTATAACCTTCGCCGTATATCCATTCAATTCTCAGAAGGCGTTGCAATTTCCAATGTGTGAACATTTGTGATAAGCGAAATGTGCACAAGCTGTAGAGTGGGTGATATAAGACACTTTAAATTAACGACGTTGGGAGAGAAACCGAGTTACACAGGATTTATGAGAACATTTCCTAAATCGATGCATTTGCTCTGAGCGTACCGGATGTGGGCAAAGAAGGAAACAAGGAGGCAATATAAAGGATCGAGAAGTGATATCGGTTAAATGTTGAAAAGGGGTTCTATTTTAGTTACAAAATGCACAAAAAGTATAGTAATTCAAATGTTTACTAAGCCATGCAAATCCGGACCGAGAAGGAGTTTTCTTCTAGGTTAACCGAGGTTAACTTTTGCTGGCCTTCTCCATATTCCATGTGCATGACTGGTTTGCGCGAAACTTTCTTGTTAACAGAAATGTTGGCTGGAACATAATCGTATGAATCGGCAACGCAACCACATAATTTGTATTCGGTGCGTTTAACTTTGCTGCCTCAATGCCCAAATGCAACATACCTTACTTCATCCCAGCAATTCCACTCGATCGGATAATATTTTACATAGTCCAACATCGTGCAGTTGTTTTTTTTTTTAGCTCATACCTCCATCTTAGAGTGTTCAAATTATGTAATCTTAATTCCAACAGCCGACCTACATAAACATTGAAATCAATTTAAATAACATTTAATACTAATGGAACCACAACGTTTGCAGTAAAATACTAGTAGGTACTGATACTTTCTCTAACTGACTACAGGCTAGAATTAGATGAGAGTAGTCCAAATTAAGCCAATGAGCGTTTACATTAAGATAGCTGCGAATGTATTGCTAGTGATCGATTTCTAGACTATCGCTGAACTTGTCTTTTCGGTCCATGTCTTACATCAAGCACATAACAAATACGGCGCAACAAGTCCGTAGAAGACCTAGAACTAGAAGGGATCTACAATTTAATGGCGGGTCCAAACGGGTAATTGAGAAGCTCTTTCAAGACAGTTATATTCTTGGATATTTGTCAGACGTTTGTAGGAGGTGGCGTTAGCTTTGAGTTAGTCCAAAATACTAACCACACGGCAACTGCGCTTACAACAGCATAGAATCACATAATCCAAACACGGTTGGCCCTTAAGCTTAGATTGCACGTCATAATTTTGACATCACAAAAATTCGCTCTTTCTATTGTCACCGTGTGTCTCTCGTGAAAGTACGAGATCATTATTTGTAGTGACACAGTTAGGCTAAGGGTTTACATTGACATCCCTGATAACTTCACGCGCCAGCAGCTGTAAGCCGGCATTAAGCGAATAAGATAACTTCTATCAAAAGGGAGAAGACCATAACCTAAAAGAGAGACCACGACCATCAGGCTGGAATTTTCTTTTCAACGTTAAATTATTAGGTGCCTACTACTATTAATTAAATATAAACCTGTGAACTAAAGATAACTAAAGTAAGTTTAAATCTAACATGAATTCTATATAACTCAAATTTATAGTTTCCTATTTACAGGATTTTTAATGTTTAATAAAACATGAATTGATATACCAGCTTGGTACCAAAAACCAAACCTTTTTTTTTTGTATGATCTTTCATTCATCAATTATTACGTTTACAAAATTTAGTTACTGGCGCCTGTTCTCCAACAGTCATAATGACGTCTGCGCAATTTAAGGCTAATTGGCCTGAGGAAATTCACTATTTCATTTGTTAATTTTTTTTCTTATAAAAATCGGTTGTGAAATAACGCCGTGGTAGGGCAAAATATTTAGTCTCTTAATATTGTAATTGCTGGTATAAATATTGCTAACCACATGATTGTTTCCGTTGGTTAACATACAGTCATTGCCATTTACCTTTGTTGTGAAAGCATCTTTGTTTAGTTAGATCAAATGGACAGTGACACCTCGTGACCTTGACAGTGCTCTGAAAATACTTAGTCACTTTTACATGGTACTGCCAGATGAAAAAAAAAATAACTATTTTTTCGTGATATGTGAATATTTATATCAGTAACAATATTGTAGACTTGGTAGGTATTATGAGTTCTTCTGATTCAATGCAAGACACGCCACCAGGATAAGAAATATGTATACAAGAAATCTTTGCCGTTCATAGTGCTGACTTCAGAAAAGGGATTGTCATTATTATTTTACTAAATATCTCTTATAAAAACACAAGATTAGTAACTATGCAATTGATTCCCGCTGATTAAAAATTACCAAGAATGTTCTGTTCCATTCACTAAAGTTTGTGAATTGAAGTTTACGCAAAATTATTCAATTGTCGGGTACAAGTCCAAATGCAATAACGAGATCGAAGATCGAACATGTGGACCTTAGATACATGTTACCGACAAAGCCATGTAAAAATAATAAATAGATCTCGCAAATGCCAGTACCAAAAGAAATTCTTAGAAGGAATAAGCTGCCTGAGTCTAAGATTAAATCTTTCAAGGCAATGTTACCCTTCATGGCAAAAATTGATTTGGATTCTTTTTTTCAAAAAATAGCTTAAAGCAATTTTAATACTTACTATATTTTAACTTGACTGAAACTATGAAGTGATAATTTTTATTTAGTTATTTACTACTTGAGTTAGTATTATTTTAGGACATTGTTATTTCGTTTTAAATAAATATTGGTAAGGCTTCGTGTTACATGCACCAAATGTGTTTTGTGTGAAAAACTGCCTGCGTTCAATCTCTAAATGTAAAAATATTTTAAGTTGGACATAGAACAGCAACAGGGTTTATCATAATAATCTCGAACCAATAATCAAAACGTTCTATGTCAAAAATAAAAAAAACGGCTATAAAATGAATTTTATGCAGAAAAAGCAATAGTTGATCTATTTTGTTTTTAATTGATATCTTATGTGTTCATGCAACTGAAATTCATCCACGTGAATATTTGCATTGATATTTCTCAAAATTGGCTTTTACATCTCAGCCAGCGATCTTGTAGTATACACACTTCACATTTTATATTTTCATAAAGAGTAGATAGGAATGACAAATCGCACTAACTGAAAAAAATACACTTTTCCACACTCAGGAGTGTCAAAGGAAAATAACCATTTTCATTTGATTCTGCGGAAATTGAATTTCCCATCATTTTGCCATGCATTTGGAAAAGAGCATCCATACATTTTTATTAGCAAAAGAATATACATAATATTTATGAATTGCAAATATATTTTATTTTTCAATACCTAGTCGCATTGTGACTTCTACGTTCTACCTCATCGGGGTATTCAGAGGAGAGATATTTCATAATATTTCACCTCTGGTAAAATGCAACAGTAAACACGTTAGGATGTATACCTAATGTAGGTAGTCTATAGGAGAAAATTTATTTCGCAATTTTAGTTACACTTCTTTTTTTAACTTTCTCGTTCGAGTTTGTAATCCGTAAAAATTGTTATGAATCTTGTTTCTCCAAAGTTGGCTATTGCATTAGCAACAGTTGGCCAATTTATCATAGAGGACTAGTGAATGTAGATGGGAGTATCTACGCGTATAAACCAAAAAGTGGAAGCTTTCAGAACTTGCTTTTCAAATTATTAATGACATGTACCGTCAACGGTGCTAGGGGAAAAAAGTATGTTACCATACAAAACTTTAACAAAATTATTATTACCTATTTTCTACATGTTGCAGGAAGACTAAAAGTATGTTTTGCGTTATTTTGTTCTATGCTTCTGGAAAGTTTGTAACAGGGAGTATTTCAACTTTGCGCATGCATTGGTGATTTTAAGTTTATTTTTAACGAGATGTGTAGTTTTGTGTTGTTGCCGTTTGGCTAAAACTAGACATGTAATAATATCTACTCGGGGGTGATTGTTTTATAATATAATATAGCCAGGTGTTTTTTTTTCTTCTGAGTTGAATATCGGACTGAAGGCATAGTTATAATATTAACACAGATCAAGGTTGTTCAAAAGATGAAATTAAAAACACGCACTTGCTTTTATAACAGTTGTCTGAAAAAGTGAAGCTATGAAATTGTCTCCCAAAAGTCAAAGAAAAAAAAAAACATAGATTTGTGTTGAGGCTTTTGTGTGCGTTCTATGGAGTATACAAGATATTTAACTTTCTTGTATGTTATTTATTTTCGTAGAGAAAAAAGTTTGTATTCCCTGAAAACATGAGGTAGAAGAAACAGTCCCCAAGAATCCGTCGTATGTGTTACTAGCTGACCCGGCGAACTTCGTTCCGCCCAAATTCGTTAATGTAATAAAAATAATAATTCCGAGAACGAACAATGAACATGCTGCTTTATGTAATTCGGTCAATTCAAATTCCGTATTCAAAAGTTATATAAAAAACAATACAAATAACTAAAGTATAGCATTGTTGATGTGTTTAAATCAAAGCACAATGATTGACGTGTCAGCCAATCTTAACTTTTTTCATTAAAGTGCTTTACGGTACACGACGTACAAAGCGGAAGATTTTGCTCACACGTGAGCACGCCACATAGGATTGATTGATACGATTGAAAACCATGGAAATTCAATAATTTATGTCACAAATATCCAGCGATTGTCCTTGCGACTTATTATTTTTTTTTTTTTTTTCATAATGAAAGCGATATGCATGGGAAATTGAAGGCGCTCTGAAACCAATTGCAAATCATCGGAATCCGTTGCTTGAATTTTTAAGTCAAAATCTTCGCTTCGAAGACATTTGATTTGAGATTTTTCACATTCAAATCAAACCCAATCCGTTAAAAAAAGTTTCGGTTGATTGGTGCTGCTCAACAAAATTATAACTGAGCCGACTTTCGAATTAAAATTGTGTAGCGGTGAGCCCGGAACATCTAAAGAATTAAAAAATCAAACTTTTGAAATAAGTTTTTTTATATATATATTTATTTTATATTTTTGTATATTTTTTTACAAAGTGCGGTTGCCATACTAAGTTCTATTCCCAATCTCACCCCCTTAAACTTTTATTTTCACGACAAAAAGTAGCATAATGTCCTTCCTAAATGAATCCGACAAAGCCCAAAATCGTAAAAATCGAACGATCCATTCTCGAGTTATGAGTGCCACAGACAGACGTCAGTCTCTTTTATTTATAGGGGTACCCACCCGGTTTTTCCGTGCCTTTCATTTGAAACTATCGTGTCCAAAACTATCCTATCTTTAAAACTGAAACCAACTGGATGGGTATCCACAAAATATCATTGAAATCGGTTGAGCGGTTTCGGAGATCGACAACATCTAACCAATTCCTCCGTAGATTTTGAAATTAAAATTCTTTCTTAGATTGCCTAGCGTGAATGTGTTAAGAGTCATAAGAGCATTATATGTTTTCACTAATTTTGACTGTAATCTGTAACTCTCTTCGGCCGTCGACTCTCTTTCGTGACGTCGTTTGTAATTTGTACCTACAGGCTACAGGCATGAAGAACGAAAGAAAAGTGTATCCCGAATCAAAGTATGTACACAACTGCGTAGTTGAAATTTAGTGTAGTAAAATTCAACTTTTTCAATTTTTAATAGATTTAAAAAAGTAAAAATGCAAAGATAAGCACCCTGAAAATATCTTCTTTTTTTTTGACACTTGATATGTTAAGATTGGTTTAGCAGGTGAACCGCAAAAGGGAAACACACTACAGAAATAATATAGAGGGATACTTTATACAAAATATGCGATGCGTAATAATTCCGTTGACAGAATTGTTTCTGATTGGAACTGTCATTGAAGTTTTTTATTTACCACCAATTAATTTGTATAAATTTAATATCCATAGTCATTCAATGTCCATGATAGTCTTTCTCGTTCTTTAAATTTTTCCCCAAATGAGATTCTACTTTCTTTGTGTTGGGGCTTCGGCCCTTCAATCTTGCGCTGTTTCTATTGTCTTTCCACACGGAGAAGAGAAATCAAAATACAGGAAATAACACCAAGAGGCTAGAAAATGCTGCGCACTTCGCTTGGCTCGTGTAGTACCTACTCGTGAAGCATATCCTCAAGGTTATTGCGTTGTTACGTTGACATTCCATACGAAGAAGAGAGAACACTGAAAAGAACAACGCGAAACCGACAAAGGGAAACAAATCCAGTTGGCTACTTTATAAACCGGCAGCTTCTTTTCACTTGAAAGCTATGAGCTCAGAAATATAGCCAGTAGACAGAGATCCTATCTTAGAGTCCAAGTCTTATATTTCCCTTACCTTCAAATAAACTTTCTTATACGCGTTACAGAATTTCGCACAATAAAAAAGACACACAAAGTACTAAGGAAATTATTGACAATAACCTCGACCTATTTAACATAAAATATTTTTTTTTTAAGTGAATAGTCATTCGACGGGCAAAAACTTTCTATGAAAAAAAAATGTGATAAACAACAAAAAAGTGTTGAAAAGGCAAAAAATTACAAACATATACCCCACAAAGCTATCTACATATCCTCTCCCCATATCCACTGAACAATGATATCAACAACAAAACTAAGTACAACAACCAACTTATTACTCTTCCTTTGTTTTGGCCTAAGTACCGTTACTAGTATTCTGAACTCATCGCCAAACTCAAAGTCACCAGCTCCAGTTGAGCACTTGCCACGAAACATGAAATCTCAGCACTTTCTTTCGAAACACAGTTCAGCGGGTGGTGCGGTTACTGCAGGCAACAGTGCACGATGGCGGCATAAATCGGACCATCATCATCATCCCGCGTTTACGGATAACAAGAACCGCGAAGAGACCACCAGCAGCAGCAGCACATGTAATAATCAGCATCGTCGAAAACGGCACCACTTTCATAAAAATCAGCAGCTGCATCAGCCAAATTATCACCGGCAGCATCAACCGCATGAGCATGATATTGCGACGCAAGATGATTCCACTCACGAGCACATGCATTCGATAGATAGAAACATCGAAAACGCGAATCTCGATGGTATAGCTGTGGGAACTGCGTCATCAGCTACACCAATCACCAGCTACAACCACAATGGCTTCCAGCAGCATCCTAATTTGCATGATTCACACAGAAGCTTCCATCGTCATCAAGATGAGCTGCCGGAACGAAATCATCATCACTTCCAATACGCTCATCATCATAAGGAATCAAATTATGACTATGACGCATTCTATCGGCAGGAGCCGCTGGCAGAAGATGAGCGTGCTAGCAGGGATGAACAAGTACGGCAGTACTATTCCTTGTACCGTCATGCAGAGGAACCGCATCACATTTACGATATAGCATTCCACGAAAACTACATGGAAGAGGAGTTGTTGCCGCTGGCAGGGTACAGGAATAGGAAGGTCTTCCGTTCATTGCCAGACATTGTCTCAGAATCGCATGACCAGCATCATGGTACACGCCACTGGCCTGTTAAGCGTGAGGCCATTGTGGAGGGTGGTCTTATCCTTGGCGGTCTAATGATGGTGCACTCACGCGAAGATACGGTTATATGTGGACAAATAATGCCACAGGGAGGTATTCAGGCCCTAGAGGCGATGCTGTTCACAATCGATTGGATAAATGAACAGAAATTGTTGCCAAATATAACGCTGGGTGCACATATCCTTGACGATTGTGACAAGGACTCGTACGGCTTGGAGATGGCAGTCGATTTTATCAAGGGTAAGTGTGACTATTTTTGTACCAAGCATTTGAGGATATTTGTTGCAGGTGCGGTCGTTAGGTCAATAAGCATTCGTTTGCATATGGCACACGCTGCAAATGCTTTATTTATTTTGCGGAATCCCAGGTGCAAAGTAAGTAGCATAAATATAGCTTTAGTCCGGCCGAAGGTGGTAAGTTACCAATTCAGCGAAACTGTACTGTCACTGACGTTCGTTCGACGTCTGAAGTAAGTTGCAATTATTTCGTGGCTCTAGAAAAGACAATCACCAGATCCTGATGAAAACAGTTTTGTTGAATTTTTCTGCGACTATTTTTGCAGGTTAGGTCGTACAGACAAACCCATTCTGTCGACAAACATGTGGCGTCGTTTATACGGTGAAATATATTTCGTTTATCAGAACAGAACTCCGGGGTGGGATTCTGTAAATAACGAAACGAAAACCACTTTCACGTTTCAAAAAACGAAATAAATCACCCGAAAGCGAAAATCTGCTTCATGTAACTCCTAATGTTTTTTTGTTCAAATTCGTTTAGGTTTGAGAAACTGTGTGACAACAAAACTTTGGCAGTCTCAGTATGTAGCTTTATTTTCGTTAAGTTGTTTTGACGTTGAGGAAAGCTTTAAAATACGAGGCACGTATGTATTTCGTGTACCTGTATGCAAATGAATACTGTCGAGCACGTACTTAAAGGCAGCTATGTTTAACCTAAAACGTTGAACAAAACTAAAAGAAAAAAATAACTCTCTAAATAAGAACCAAATTTAAATAAACCAACCTTTTGTCAGGTAATATTAGAGGATTCGAACAATCTCGCAGATTTTATCTAATTTTTCTTAAGTTTACGTGTTCATTTTCCACTTTCGTCGCTTTCGCTGGTCAACAAAAAATAGTTTGTTAGCATTTCTAGTAAAAAATTCAGCACAATCTTAACACCACCAAATTCAAAGAGAATAAATAGGAAAATGATAAACGTCAACAAAATAGCTGTTTTCTTTCGTGGAGACGATAAAATCTGTTTGTTTTTAAGGTTAGGTACATGAAGCAAGAAAAGTGAAAACGTCAAAGAAAAAGTGTTCGTTCGTTTTTTTTCGCGCCCACGAGAATTTCTTTCGTTTTTGATGTTACATGACGCAAACTGTTCGTGTGCACGAAAACGTTTAAACGTTTTCGCCTTAGGGTAAACTGTCCAACAGTGGACGAATTTGCGTTTGACTAGATGTAGTTTATAAATTATTTGTTCAATCTTTAAACGGTTTGAAGTTACTTATTATATGCTTTATTAGCTTTGTATTTAACCACATACAGCTTAAGAAAGATCGTAGGAAATGCTAAATTTTTAGTTTTTTAAGACGCACCTCAAATGGTTCACTGTGTACTAGAGGGTGGACACAGTGAACCACCGGGTAGTTCACAGTGAACCTATAGTGTTTATTTTTTATTCCGTAATTAAAATAAAGAACAAAAACAAGTAATTGGTACAATTCAGTTTTTATTTAATATTTACATTAGAAAAACAAAACAATACAAAAACATAAGTAAAAACCGCAACGAAAAATAATAACACCAATAAACAATAGCAAAACATTAACAAAAATGACTTTCAAGGGCTTCAGTAATATCACAAAACTTGTAACTAACGAAAAATAATAGTAACAAATGTTAAATGCTGTAAGGTCGTTGCTAAATGCTTAATAAAAATACGTAATTCTGAAGCTGGGAAATGCTACCATATTTACCATTGTTCACTGTGTACCACTAGGAGCTGGTTCACTGTTGGACAAGTGCCTTTTTTGGAGAAAAATATTTTTATAAAAAAAACAGTTTCACAAATTTGATTGACAAGCTTATTTTAATTAATAATAATAATTAACATTTTAAATTGTAGGTATCCCACAAATCTCATAAAGCACAATATTTTTTTAAATGGAACAAAAATAAGAAGCACGATTTCTAATTTACTAATTAAGTAAAATCACTTTTTCTTGAGCACAACTTACACAGACGTGCACACTACTTCAAGTCCCAGGTAAATTTACAAAGGATCGTAACGCGGTTTATTTGCTCTTTATTTCGTTTTTCTCTTATAAGTAGAGATTAAGTAAATTTAAAAGGTTCACTGTGGAACGTGGGCCACTGTGGGACAGTTTACCCTACGCCTACAGAATGCCGGCCCCGATTTCCTTCCATATGATTTCGATTAATGCCCTCCTGTCATCGGCATATGGACAAAAATCTACCTACCTTTCTAACTGCAATGGCGACAGGCGCTGATAAGATCTACTATTAACCGGGTCCGGGTCACAAAACCTTCCAGCCGCCTAAAAGAAATTTATGAATACTAATCGATCTTTGCGGCTACACACATAAGTATATAGCACCCCATGCCTGCCCAAGAAGTATGTTAGACACCTAAAGAATCCGATTAAAATCAACGCAATTTCAAAGATTAATTATCCTGAAGAAAAATTGCGTGTAGCATAACGCCAAACTTCTGCCAACAAACATTCACATAAATCTTCATGAGTTACGATTATGTTTACATATATACCAATTCGTTTGAGAAAAAAAAAAACAACTAAAAGATGTCTACACCCATTCAAATAAATATACACATTTGCACTAATATATTAAAGTCCAAATAGGATCCTGCGATGGAAGAGATTAATAGTCGAGCTGCTATTCAAGTAAATGATGTCTCCGAGCGATGCCCCTTCCTTGGATGGAATATTCCCTCTTATCATTTCAGATCTATCATGGAGATGTTACATTAATAGCAAATGTTGCAGGGGTGTAGTCTAAGCACATTTGGGCGTAGGGCGTAATGAGACGCATTGTCGAACCCGAAAGTAAGATATATTTTTGCTACAGGTACCCATAAAGTATTTCATTGGGAAATGTGTTTGTCTGTGATTAATTGTTATGTTGCAGTAGGAAAACACTTCCTTTAGGACGCCCATTGTTCCAAAAAGACCTGCTCACAAAGTGGTAATGCAAGACGCAAACCGAAGCTAAATTATTCAATTATCATCTATATTCTATATTGGTCACCCATTCCCCCACACTTTGGCCGACTTTAAAAGACGCGCAGTGTTAAATTATGCAGAACACTCTGTTAAAGTGAATAAAGAACAGCAACGGAAAAGAACCCATCCACGTCCACCCGTCATATCCGCTTATTCAAAGCCGTTAGCTCTTAATTTATTTTGGTGGTAGCTGCGAAAAAGTAACAAATAAATTATGAAACTTTTTGGTTTGGGATGGGATTTGGGACGTTAACACCGCCTGCACAACATGGCGTTTGAAACGACTTTTATCCTTCTCACCGAAAATCTCAACAACTGACTTTAATTTGTCGTTAATCGTTTGGAGCTGAGTGGTTGGTCGATGGGATGTCATAAAATTTTTCAATGAATGAAATTTCGACATTGAATGTAATGGCATTTATTTTGTCAAGATTGTTAGTTGGTAAAGTGCCTCGAAGAGAAGTTTGCGTTAGCTGTTTACACATAAAAATCCAACCATTCAAAAGGGATACAACTTCATTTTTATTTTAAGGTAATAATATGGTCGTGTAATTTTTTTAAAAACTTGTATCTTTCCGGCAAATAATCTGTAATTAGCCAACAAAAGTTTTTAAGTGTAGATTGAGCATTAATTATCTTTCAAATCGTTACGAAGGATGAACAAGTTTCCATCCGCCGCAACGCATTGGGTCGAAATATTCAACCTTTGGCGACCAAAAGTTGCAACTCTTTTGGTTGAGCCAGTTTTTGCTGCAAGGAGCAGAACAGGGACAGAAAAGAAAACCCTGAATGTGGAAACTCCATAAGCCATTAATACGGTCGAAACCAAATACTGAGAAGCTGAAGGAAAAATAAAATGTACGTTTCGGTGATAGAACCGAACAGACTGATAACGACTCAATTGTCAGCCACGACCTTGCCTTAAATTGTGCTTTCCCACTAAATCTTCGGACACAACAATTCTTCATCATCGTCTCTATGAAACCGCGACCAAAAATGCTCTCTGAAAACCCGTTAAAAACGCTGCAAGAGCTTTTCGAAAAACTCATCAAAGAATAAGAAGGGCATGTCTAAAAATGCATCGAGTCATTAAGTCCGTCAGAAAATAAGTACAAAAACGAGTCAGAAAGCACGACAAAAAATACGCGTCAGAAAACGATTCAAAAAATTTGTCAAAAAATCAAAAAACTACCACAAAATACGTTAAAAATCTAAAAAGCCGAACTATTTTTTTTAGATGATATTGAAACGTTCCTCCTGATATTTACATAATGTCTGCATGACTACATAGAAAAAATTTGAGGCTTTTAAAATATTTCTTGGACTTTGGAAAAAAGAACTGTCTGAGCATCGCATACAGAGGGCAAACTTATTATAGTCTACAGTGGGACTACATAATTTATGTCCTATAATATATATACAAAAAAAAATGTTGCCGCAAGTTTGTATGCATTTTTTTGTACAAGTTTCTTAGTATTAAATCAGCTGAAATTCAGACCAATCTAACTGATTTCGCCGACGTCAAAAAGATTAACCATAAGTTTTGCTTGCTCCCAGTTGACTGCCGAAATTATCTCTTAGTCGTCGCAACAATGACATTGTTTTTATTAAAATAACCGCACATAGGGTACCTACAACATAGGTATTTAAAACTGTTGTAAAAAAAAAATATTCTCAAATGATACCAATTAAAACAATTTGTAACTAAGGTCACCCTTCATCCCCGGTTTGCTACGTTTAACGACGTATGCAATTTTGGATAGTGTTTTTGTTACAGCACTAGGGTGGAAGGGGGAGTTTTTGACACCCTAAGGGTTTATTAATTTTAGATTTTTAACAAAACAAGATACAATTTAGTTCTACTTGAATGCATTTTATTTAAATTTTTATTTGTTATAATATTAATTTTTGTTAAGTATATAGAATTCTAATTTATGACTCAAAAAAAATTATAGACAACCTGTCAAAACCTTGTTAGCCTTGGTCAATTTTTACTTACATAATAAACCCTTTTCCATTTGTCTCATCAATCGTCTTCTCGAGATATTTATTTTTATAAAAGTTTGGCATTTTCACATTTTGGCAAATAAATGTAGGTATTAGATTAGAAGAAGTTTAATGTGAAAAGGGAGGGTTCGACACTTTGTTGCAACCTCGCGTTCGTTAATGTCGAATCCTCCCTCATGAACTTTTTGTCATTTTATCCGAAAAAAGTCATTAAAATTATTAATATTAGTTTAAAAAGTAAATATTAATGCTATTTAACATACCTACCTTAAAGAACATACAATTTTTAGAAACAACAAATAAATCGGTATAGAATTTTTCATAATAGACACTAAAACTCACCAGCTGAAAATAATAATTTTTCTTTATGAAACCGGTTTTGTGCGTATTTACTTCCACGTGTTACGAAGCTTCCCATGTGTCGAAGCCTCCCCTTCTACCCTATATATGAATCTTTAACAAAAACCTGGATATTTTAGCGAAGGGTGCAACTCAATAAAAAATTAATAGGTAATAGAAATTTGACATTTCAAGAGCCACTTTTTTACTACTACTTTTTTTCCTGAAACATAAAGGTGTTGTCATATGAAAAGCTTTTACTAAGCACTTCAGTTTTCAGGGATGTTGAAACGTCATAATATTTTTAATCTTTTATAAGCTTTGCCTGATCCCGTCGACATTATTTTCCATATCTGCAGTTCGTTGAAATAATTTTCTATAGCTCGTTAGCAGATATACAAGTTCAAATTAAAATTAAATTTCTTCCCTAAAACCACTTTCAAATTTTGGACTAGATTTCGTATTAAAACCAACAAACCACCATCAGTAAACCCCATATAGCTTCTTGTATTCGACTACAGCCAATAAGACTCCATGACCTAAATAACTTAAAATCCCCCTATCAAACAACAAAAGAAATAAAATTAAAAAATAAGTGTCTGCATTGATGACAAACCACATTACACTTACTGGATAACGAGATGAAGAAACCGCACGTTCAAACTAATAGCTACATTAACAGAGGAGATGCGGTCGGTCCGTGTTGTTTTATCATTCCCTTGCAAAAATGAACCTCGATCGATGTGTGAAACAAAGCGACTTCGAAGCCAATACAGAGAGGGAGTACTGATGGCGGAGCTAGATACAATGTTCATATACTTAAAAAACTGCATTCTTTTTTCTACTCCGAAGAGCTCCATTCCGCGTATAGCCATTATGGTGGAGCCATATCCCCTTAAGCGCACTAAAGCGACTTTTTTGCTGCAGGTATCCTTCCACCCCACTATTTGGATGGCAACAACTTTTTCAGAAAGTGCTCCCAAATTGAAAATACATCGAAAATGACTTTAACGTGCTATAATTTTGTTCAAATTGCTTATAAGACCGACTTACCCGCAGGAAAATCAATTTTATGCATGGACAACCCAGTAGCGCGGAACTTAATCTCGTTTATGCAAATTTTGTACGGTGCACTTAAACTTAAACCTAAAGCAAAAGGGAAGATGCTCTGCTTAAAGCGATACCAAGTCTGTGAGTCAAAAACTCAATCAGAACTAAATTAAAAAAAAAAGGAAAAAAAAATGGTACTCTATACACTTTTTCCTTTTTCTTCTTTCCTTTCTTAATGGCATTTTTGTTGCAAAGTCCCTAGGCGGTTTTTCCTTCCCCAACAATTATGCGACAATACAAGGATATTGCTTAAGTCGACCACCCGACCCCTATTCATATACAAATTATATATCTATTCCACTTACAACGCAACAAAAAAAGAAAGAAAAAAGAAACCCAAACTCAACGAAAGGATTATTGAATCTGTTGTTATCTCATGGGAAGCAGCAGGATACAGCTCGCAGTGTATTGCAGAAAAACCAAATTAGAGAATATCGTCGGTATACACGTCAAAATCCTTTCAACACAATACAACGCACTAAAAGCGACTCTTCAATTTCTTCGCAACCTAACATAATGCGTACGAAAATCGATTGGCCTCGGCATCGGAATCGGGATCGGCAGTACATCCACTGGGTTCAGTGGTTCGGAAAATTATATTTTGTAATGAATCCTTCTCTCATAAATAATGGAATTATGGAGATTAGACATTAACGGCTAGCACCACTCAAACTAGTGAATACAAAATAGCAAGCCATATTGTGCTGTAGCATTTTGCGCCTGCATGTGCTTAAAAATTGATTTTCCTGTCAAGGAAGCGATTAGTCAAGACTACGATTCGATGGGGGTAGGTGCAAAGGATTATTTCCAACAAAGGCTACGACTATGACTACGACTACGTACTACTCCGTAGACATTCAAAAAGCATCATTATCTTACAAACGCAATTACTTAAGTACCTACAATTAGTAGCAGCGCGGTTCTAAATACCAAGTTGCGTTAATGCAAATGATAACGATAACGTTCCAGGGAACATACACACGTACACATTCTCCCACCCATATAACAAACCTTGAGTAAGTTTCGTCTAAATTATCGACAACAGCAAATACCGCATAGAATGTTAGCGGCCGTTTCGACTACAACAGTTGCGGCGGCAATTTCTAGAGGATTAACGAAGAAAATAATCTTCACACAAACTAAAGATAAAATAAATGGTATTTGCCACTTACAGCCGCATACACTCGTAGGATCATGGTAGATTGCCAATTGAGGGATTTTGCGTTATTTTGAATAAAGATTAATATGCAGAGATTTAAGCTTCAATGACAGTGCTTAGCCTTGCCTCTAAGTGGAGGGGATTTCATTTTTCGAAATTGCGCTCATTATTTTTAAACTGAGTCCATCCAGATTCTGGGTGGAGGAGATCCTTGTAAACCACACAGAGATAACGTGACCAAAAAAGTGATAATCTTGCCCTCACAAAAATGTTTAACAACGTGTATTTTTAAGTTCACCATTAATTACAGTTTTTACATTAATCACTGGGGTGGACGTCGAATTTTGTTTTAGAGTACTATGTATTCAATAGAGGATTTTCTGTAAGGAGATGTCATCAATTAAATACAGAGGGTCATTTATACTGCAAAAGTGACGGCGGATCAGTTTGGTTTTGGTTCAATTTTAATTTGCAGTCCCGTTTGGTCGAAGTACATATTTGCGAACAAGCCAGTTGGTAGTGATAGAAATAAAATGGGAACTATTAGTTTTTTAACATATACCTACTGGAATCTTCTATCGCCAAATGGATCAGACCTGAAAACATAACAATTAGTTCAACTATAGAACGAGCTCCACTTATAGTAAAGTTCTAGTCGAGGAACATGGAAGTGGATGCAGGAAATGCGAGTTTCAAGTGTGATCTAAAAAAATTTACTTTATAGAGGGTGTACCTGTAAATAGGATAGGAACCTACCTCAATAAAGCTGAGACGCCAGAACATGAGACTGTGTCGGTTCCCTGAACTAGGTGCCAGAAAAAAAATATACCATGTGATATCATCAGTGGATGACACTGGTTTCTTATAAGTAGATGGTAGCAGTGATATTAAGAATCGAGACCAAAAAAGAGCTGTGATTTCTCTATGTGGGCTCGGCACATAATATGATAATGTCGCAAAATTGGGAAGCGGTTCTTCTTAGTCGAGCCCTGAGTCTTTCGGCAACACTTAAAACACAAGAGTCAACAGTCAACGTCTGTCCACTGCTGAGAAAGTTGGATGCTTATAACCTACCATTGAACAGAATACTACCAATAATTTGTGTAGCGGTGGTGGACCGTCTGAAGAGAGCCAAATTTCTGTTTCTGAGCTTGTAAGTTTTAAAAACCTAGAGCTATACTTATCATCGCATTATGACCAGCTGCGAAATCCATTAGTCGGTTCCACTTTATCTAATATCCTGGACTTGGTGTTACGTCCACAGCAGCCCGACCATAACTGAAAGGATCTGGAGAACGTGTACACAGCTGGACATAAAAGCGCCTTCGGAATTATCATTAAATATTATTAACTTTCATCGCATTGATTTTATTGCGTGTACCAATTTTGCAAGATAAGTTTCCCAACGCAGAAGTCACAGACAAAAGGCGAGCGAAAATGTGCAGTTAAATTGAAAATTCAATTGATTACTGTTGATATTTTCATTAACCAGCAACAGCAGAAAGCCACACTAACCTCATCCTCTTAAGGGAATCCGTTTCGTTTACGCAAATATCGAAACAATATCAATGGTTGTTTGTTTCGTAACCAAGACGGAATTGTTATGGCTGCAGGCAAGCGAGGAATTGAAACGAATCGCACCATATTACGGTACTTGGCGTGCATCCAAGAGGAACCCAACGGCATATAGAGTAAACAGTAAAGAAAAGCCTATGAAAAACGTTCAAGGAAAATCGTACTCACCTGCGGATCTCAAACAATCTGATGAAGCATCATTGCTAAAGCAGGCAGTTTGTTTGTCAGGAGAACAGAGCTCAATGGTTTTACGATTGCGTCCTGATAGAGTTTGGTGTTCGCGTTTAGTTGGGATAAATTGTGAAATTAGTCGACAACTTGTTTGTTTGTTGGCTTCTATCAAAATTCAATTGGATTTAGGTGGTAGTGCGGATCCGAGTGAAGCAGCTTTGGGCGATTATTTCGATTCAGTATATGTGTTATTTTGTATCTGTATCCGTTCGCAAGAAGATGCGAAGAATAAACGTAAATAAATCAAAAATCTCACTTTATACAAAGAAGCTGGAAATCGTTTTTCTTTTTGGATCATCAGTTGAGCTTCAATGCATTCAAAAAAGATCTTATTTGATCAAATGTCCAAAAAGAGGTGAAAGCGATAGATTTCAATAGCTAAACTATTTTAGATAAAAAAATATAGTATAGTTTTGACACGCTATCGAACATTCGGAGATATCTCAAAATCCAAATACAATTTCAAATCTCCAAAATTTACAGAAGTTACAATATATTTTAAAAATATAAAAGCATTAATGATTTATCGATATAAATACTTTTAACAGAGCTGTAAGGTTTTTTCCAAAGCCTTACAAAATCGCAATTTCTCCTACCATTGAGGATATTTTGCGATCTGCCAAAGGAGGTATATTTTGAACTGAATTAAGGGTTGATTTGTTGAACTTCCTGTTTTTTTTTTTGATACTAAATATTCAAGTGCCACGTATGATAACAAAAAATTTGGCGCAGCACTGCTTATCGACTTTGTTTTGTTTTGAATGTCATTAATAGAATTCCATGGTTGTCGCGGTGGGTATTTTTGTTCTTGTAAATATTTGGCATTTTTACATTCTAAAAAAAAAAGAGTAAGAAGTTGTTTTATAACACAATTTTTAATTTGACTCATAAATTATCACTTGAAACTTTGTCAATTCCATCTTCAGCACAAATGTCAATTCCTCCTTTTTGATTACTTTTGGGGCCAATACCAAAAAAAAAAACCTTGGTACTGGTGATTTTAAGACGAATGAATGTGCACTACGTTGCATATTCAATGTCAAAAGCTACATAATTAAAATATTACAGTTGGATTGCTTACCATAACAGTTAGAAGAAATAATCACAAAAAATAAAAAAGACTCAAACTTCGCTTATCTTGTAGACCACAGTAATTGTTTATTTATCACTCAAACCAATCGTTACTAGATTCGTTTTCTCATCATTTAAAGTGCTGCCAAGGTCTTAGTTTTTCAGAAAAGTGCTGATGTCAATTCCTTACCTACCATACCCTATTCTAAATTTTCTTCTCATATTCGTGAGAGACAATTGCAACGAACGTATACAACTCTTTGTTTTGGGTGGTAGCATGTGTTTGCATAGGGTGCAATCAAGCCACTCGAAAGAAGTCCTTAAATATAATGACTGTTTTTTTAAATAAATTTCCCTGACTATCCCTGACTTTCCATGACCAATTTTTAAGTTTCGCTTGACCATTTTTTTAAACACCAAAAACTTAATGATTCAATAAAAGTTTTCCTTGGAGATCCCCAACAGAGATGCATGAGATAGCATATCAAACTGCCAGATCAAAACGGTATAGTTCTAAAATGGAATCTGAGAACTAGATGTATGAACCGGTTTCCATGAACCGAACCATGGCGTCATGAACGAAAGTGAGCGCCAAATATTCTGATTCAGCAAAATAGCACACGTGGAATTTTTGGTAAGAATTGCTTTGTGTGACACCGATCTGAGTAAAAGGTCCATGGCGCCACTTTTCGAACAAATTAACAAGAGAAGGAGTTAGCTGAAACCGGTTTTACATTAATACAAAGTTTTGCTAATTCTTCGATTTAATTGGAAAAATATATTTTTTTCAGAGAACTGGGACAAAAATTACGATATCTTCTGCAAATAACATTTTTTGCTTTATTAGAAAATGGGAAAATCTTAAAGCCTAAACTATTTCTGACGTTAAAATGCAAAATAGTTTTTGATGAGGTTTTCTTTTTTAGTAGGTACATCTTTCGAAATATAACTTGCATGATGAAATGCTGTTCTATCTTACATGTTGTTTCTATGAGAACAATCGGGAAGAGCTATTTGATATACAAGCAAGTCGAGGACAAAGAATCCGCACTGACAAATAAGGAAGCACTGTTAAAAAAACATTTTTGGTCAAACGTGTATATGCATAGCTCAAAGGAAATAATTTTATATCATTATTTAAGAAACAAATAATATTGCGAACTTTCCCTGACCGCTTTTAAAATTCCCAGATTTTCCCTGACATTCCTTGACCAAATTTTCGTTTCCCGACATTGCCTGACTTTCCAGACCATTGGCAACTATGAGTTAAGATTTTCAATGTTCAGAGCAATGAAGTAAATGCACGCAAATAAATAGAATATTATAGATATAAGAAAATCAGTTTTTATATTTAGTACTCAAGTGGAAGTGGATCTTACTTGGTCAACTTTGCTTTAATTCCCAACAATGATATATTTTTTTTATAAATGTGGTTTCGGTAATTCAGCGAACTAACACTTTAGGTTTGACTTTTTCTTCAAGACCAGCTTTACAAATGTGGCCATACCGATTACGGAGTTATGTCCATTGTCCAAGCCGATTTTTATAACCTGTGTGTGAAATTAAAGCCTAATTTCTGTTGAGTGATTCCCATGTGTAGTGTTTCACCGTATACGATAAGAAGGCTGAATCATTTGAGTCGAAAGCAATAATATCTACTCAAAAAAAAAAAAAAAAATATACATATATTCAACTGTCTTGTTGGATTTTTTGGATCTTATAGTAAAAAGGCTTGTTACGTACAACTATTTGTCATTTTGTTTGTTTTTCTGTAATAAAACACTCAAAACAAGCCAACAATATATCGTCTTCTTCTTTTCTTCCCTTCACTCTAAAGTAATGTTTTTATTAAGTAATTTCTATTTCTCTTGCAGGTTCCATAAGTAACATCGATGACGCCGAGTACCATTGCAATAAAACTCAAGTACGGAAGGTCATATCGGGAGTTGTTGGTGCTGCATCCTCAGTGACATCGATTCAAGTTGCGAACCTGCTTCGGCTGTTCCGAATACCACAGGTAAGTTTTTTTTTTTGTCTCTAAATCAATAATAATAATTGTCTCACATCATCTCTGGGCAATTTGGAAAACACTCATTTAGCCGCCTAGATTGTGGGAACCTTATTTAACTTGTTAGACATGGCTGAAAATTGCTTTTCTGGCAAACTGATTCTCCCGAAATGAAACGAACGTAACGAGAACGGCCATTGAAAGAAAAAGGAAACGTGACTTGTTTAAATATTGTCACATTTCTATTTACACAGATGGTATACAGATATTAATTTGTATAGGGTGGTTCAATGTCAAAACGAATTTCTGGGCAGTTTAAAACAAAATCTATTATTTGTAACATGAGGGACGTTCGGCTTCCTAGTTTAGTATCTAAGTCTGACAGCTGTCTGACTATAAGTGTCTCAGTTTTTATTGGCCCAGAGTGGTCACGTGTATAGTTTTTGCAGTTGACGTTTATGGAGGGAAAGCAGACCAATCTAGTCAAGAAAATCCTGCCTGCATACTCAGTTGACATTTCGAAGAGTCAAATTTAAAATAAACAGAGTGGCTGTAGAGTTCTGAAGAGTCGAAAAAGTGTCGGTGAGAGAAAAAGGTGTTATTTCTAAGGCTACTCTGGTAATTTACATACCTACACTTTTTATTTTTTTTAGCCAAATCAGTGGAAATGGTGTTGCTGGTAGAATTACCAAAAATAAAAAAAACTATCAGCTTGGAGACAAAATTAGATATTCTGCTATGAAGTAGTACTTTCGTAACCTATCTTCGATCTTAACATGGTTTGCTATAGAAAATCATAATTCACTTTGCGTCGTGTTTTTTTTTTTTTTTTTGAAACGTAACTACGACGCAAAGTGGGGTATTGGGTTACCTACCTTATTATTTCGTAATTATCTGTTTCCGAATAGAGTTCATATTAGGGTTTAAAAGGAAATAATTTCACGTTTGGATTTTGTTAAAATTCGAGTCAAAAACTAAAGTGTCAATATTATAAAATTTCCTTTTACATTTAGATACGATTTTCATATATTTTTTCTTATACGGGTAGTATTATATTCGTGTATACCTACATTTTTTTTTTTTTATCGGGATCAAAAAATATGATATATTTCAGGTTTGCTTCTAAATATTTTACTTCACTCATTTCCAGTTCAATGATTTGAATGTTTTTTAAATATTCAAAATTTAAAGCTTTCTTTTCACACTAAAGTTAAAAATTAAAATCTTTTATATCCACAAATAAAATAAATAAAAAATGTAATATTTGTTTTATCTTGATGTTCTAAAATTCATAATTTTTTTATTTGGATCTAAATTTGCATCGTTTCTCAGTCAAAGAATAAAAAAGTTTACATCCGGGTAAATTTAAAAAAAAACATGTATCATATCCGGGCTACAATTTTGTTCCCATTCAGCTTAAAAAAAATATTGTGGCTTACATAAAGGTCAGTAGCAACTTAAAGTCTCTAACAGAGAAAGTAATCCCATTAGTTTTACAACAAAAAGAAGACTTGCTGTCTGTTAAGAAAATCTCTTATAATTATTAACAATTTATTTTTTTTTTTTTTTTCTAAACCATTTGTAAAGTCACTTCCCTATTAACTAATCTATAACATTCATAATTTGTATTCACTTGACGTTTCTCTTTATGTCAATAAAGTTTTTAAGAGTATAATTTATGACCGAAGCGATAGGTCGTCTCTATGCTCTCTCTACAAAAGAAAAATCTGAATTTTATAATATCAGAGTTCGCCGGAAACTAAAAGATAATTCTAACAGTGTCTTAAAATTAAATTGATCAGTATAAATACTCGAAATGCTCGCAACACCCTGTGCAACGAAAATCCATTACAAGAAATTCTTTCAGCACTAGGTAGGGCATCAACAAAAAAAAAAAATTCGTACATCCGGTTTCCCCGACGTTGATTTAGAAGTGTAACCACGAACCTCCTTTATTCTATCCCTTTGTTAAAGTTGTAATGTTTATTGCATATTGAATAGAGCTGAAAAGCGCAGCAAAACTGAATGCATCCCGAGAAGGTTCCCACGAGTGGTAGCGAACGATAACTGCAACTCGGTTCGGTTTACTCGGTTGCAACTAATGATGGTGATGGTGAAACATAAAATCCACGAGACACAATAAAGAACACCACGAGCAGCATACAATACAATAGTGCTTTACGCGACTTTTATAGTTGAATTACGGAAGTGCTGGTAAAACAATCTGCACTGTGTTATTCTAATGCACTTTTAGTTTCAGCACGGTTGCTGTCTAGAAGAGCATGAGCATTGCAATAAATTCAAAAGGCGATCCCAACTAATGGGCACTTTTATAGTAGTTTTGCATTTACTTTCCTCTGTCCATTCGAACCTCCTGAAAATGGAATATCTAAATTTAAATATTGCAGCGCACAGCATGCGGTAAAAGTTGCCGGGTTGATGGAAAGCACAATCAAAAATGTTTGAAACATTGAAATGAACAAAAACTGATTGAATGCTGCGTTTGACTGATTCAGAAGAGCTGGGTTGCAGTATTTGATATCTGACTACACAGCGGGATGGGATTGTTATTCCTGGAAATTTGATGGAATACTGTTTTCTAACTATACCTCTCCCGTATGAAATGATTATTTTTGGCATGAAATTCAAATGAAAATGGTCATGGGAAGCGCCATAGTTAAGTACGTATTACTCAGTGAGCGCGATAAAAAAATTAAGGGGAGAGGCGTGCAAAATAATGACTCAATGTGACTGCATTTTCTATTGCACAAATTCCTTGACGAACAATCAAGTACAAATATGCTAAGAATTTAATTGATATTTTTTTAGCTTATATAATATTATGTATGTAGATAGATGTAGATTTTGTTTACAAAAAAAAAAATGTTTTCCTCTTTCAGGTTTCGTTTTTCTCCACAAGTCCCGAGCTGAGTAACAAACAACGCTTTGAGTATTTTTCAAGGACTATACCATCCGATCACTATCAAGTTAAAGCCATGGTCGAGATTGTTAAACGAATGGGATGGAGCTATGTGTCAATCATATACGAAGAGAGTAACTACGGAATTAAGGTAGGGACACATTTATTTTTATTTTGTAATTAACTTTGAATTTTTCAGCATATTTTACAAATAATTTCAAGTTCTAGGCATCAATCTCGACTCTGTTTCCCCAAATTGTTGCAGCTTTTTTGTGTCAGTAAAGCCGCTGAATGGTTTTCGATACAATACGAATACACTGCTACGGAAATACAGTACAATAAATGCATTGTCCAGTGTCCAAACCCAATGGCTGGCAAACTCACATTATTGACTTCTAAAGGAGCTGTAAAAACTACTTAATGGATACTGCATGGCGAGTCCATACCTAAATTAGTTATTCTTGATCTGAACGGTCTTCGGGTCTTAATGTTAGAATCAGAAATAAATCCAATTGGTTGTAGAAGATGATAGTGCGACTTAACTTTTCGATCCAGCGGCAGCACATTTAACCAACTTTTGCGACTTAGAGTCTGATCTCGGAGCTCGGAGGTGGTTAACGGCCCCAAACAACGAGCTCGATACTTATATAGCTGCCTTCCTGATTTGATTGAATTGTGTGCGCCACCTAGTGTTTGGTCTTCCTATACCAATTGGCGGTCATCAGTCTTTAAGTCCAAATTGGCCAATCAATTTTAGATATTGTTCACTCGAAGAATCTTTTCCCCAAAACATCTACAAACCTTAAGCTGCAAGCTGCAACAACATGCAGAGGAATATATTACTCAAACGGCTCTCGTTCTTCGATGCCTTCCTAGTTCAACAAAACACCAAATTGTAATATGCCACTTTTTGAGGCAGAATGGAAGCCCAGTTATAGACACTCTAATTAAAGTTAATGCAATCATTTACATCCTCTGCTACTATATTCATGCAAAGCACTGTGAATCTGAACAAGTGAAGTTGACGGGTTTGTCTGTCAGTCCAATGAAAGCATTCTATTGCGGACTTAGGCGATCACACTGTAGACTGCGATAATTCACGTGCGATATGCAGGCGACTTATTTCTATAACTGGAGCAGTATGTTGGACATGGGATATAATGCTCGAATTTTATTCGCTAGGCGCATACTTCCATTCAACCAAAAATTTGCTGTGCATACTCACTTTACGAAGCCATCTTTCGCTATCTCGAAAAGCCTTGCCAGGCATTGGATTATTGGCAGTCTCAGCGTTTAAAAATAGTCTCCTTTTTAGAAGTCAAAATTACCAAAAAAAATTTAGAGACTTCACATCATAAGTCAAACCTCTATCCCAATCTGCAAACGACGTTTTTGTTTTTTTTTTTTTTCGCATTTCGTATTTTACACTACCTACAGTTTAACGAAGTCGTTCAGTTTTTCCCTCGTACTTTCCTTAGGATTATCCCTTAATACAAGCAATCCCTAATTACAAGTAAAAGAGTATGTCAATTCTGCACAAATCAATTTAACAGATTAATGTTGCTACAGCTCCTACTGTTCTGTTTATACTTTCTTAAGGCATTCGAGGAACTCGAAGATTTGCTGGCGATCCACAACATTTGCATTGCGATTAAAGAGAAGCTGGTGAAGGACTCGGGAGTTGCGGAGGAAATAGCGTACGATAACATTGTCCTGAAGTTGCTTACGAAGCCGAGGGCCCGAGGTAAGTAATGATTTATAGCAGCATTTCAACGAACAACGTGCCGCTCTGTAAAAGTTTGCTTAGAATTGATGGTGGCAGAGCTTGCAAGGCACATCCTATACATACCTCGGTTTTCTATTTAAAATCCATGTCCTATTCTCACCAATACGGATGTGCGCACATTGTAGGTTTATATAGAAGGGTGTAGCTATGTTTCTCACAGCACTGTGACTTCCATTGGTTTAGAGAAATGATGAAAACCAAATGCTTGGTTACAACCGCATGCCGTTCCTTTTAATTAAGATGTGAAGCTTTGCGTCCTAATTAGGGCTGTTGCTGTTTGGTTCACAAAGCTTGGTACATGTGAACGTACCACACTATCCTTTCCTAATATAGAAGGCACTTGTATACGGAGCAACAAGGATGAGTTTGGTTTCCACACAGTTTCTAATCAATTGTTCTGCCACAAGATTTTAAAGTCTAATAGACTGTTTTCAGAACAGAGGTTTGTATATGCGAAAAAATAATCACCTGCGGCAAGAGAGCAAAATCGGCATAAGTGGTTTTTCATAAATATATAACAGTCAGCTATAGGCTGACATTCAAAAGAGGATTGAGGGCCCTTTATACTCAAAAAAAAAAAAACCCCTCCACAAGCACCTCATGTAACCTCATGTATAAAGAATCTGCAAGTAAAGGAAAACAGATTAGATCAATCTGCGAAAAATAATAATGGAATCGATTTTATCTTCAAATCGAAAAATAACTCAAGTCGAGTTCTTACTTTTCCTTCTCCTGCGGCATGCCGTGGGTGGACCGCAACTTTTAGCATTATTTTAATGGCTCAGTTAAAGACATTCTCCCCTTTAAGGACAACTTATAACAAGAACGTGTTCCAGAAAATTGCTCAATACATAAAGCTGGGTCTAACAAATATTTAAAAGCTTTACCTAATTAGCAGTAATGCAAAAGACCCTCAGATCCTTGATATATTTACTTTGCAACGTTTCTATGGAGCACAATTCCTCTCACGATATCGATGGAATGATAAATAAACGAGACCCAGACAACTTAAAATCCTCCTCGTTCTTGTTGCGTAAATAATAAAAAGACGTCCTGCGTCTAGCTTCTTACATTACACTCACAACATATCGTCATCGTCAGCCACAAACACCATATGGCAATAGATGGTTTCTATTTGTGAGTGAGCTGCAATGTCGTCACCATCTGTGGTTTAAGTGATAAAAGTTTTACTCTCACCCTCAAGTGTTGAAGGGACCAATCTTTGATGTTCAGACCGTAAAACGCAAAACTTTTTTCATTATATAATTGCATTTAAGGTGTATGGTTTTCGGTTCTCTTTTGTACGATAAAGTTGTGTGGTTGAAAAGCGAGGAGGAGTAACAAAAATATACACACACAGTGCGGCGGAAAATCAATTAGCAGGGAAGTTTTAATTTGTACTTGCTCCACAGTTCCCTTAGTTGTTTTCGACAAAGTCCCATACCACTTAATTGAGTCTTCTTAAAGTTGAACCAAAAGGATGTGCTTCATCAAAATACCATTCATACCATCTCTTATTAATAAAACCTATGTTAAGGAAATGCTTAAATGTATAGACGAAGCATACGAGGTAGGAGGTACTTTGTGTTCTTTACATATATATAGCCTTAAATCGATTTCAACAGGTACATACCAATAACTCTTCTCCTTTGCTTGCGTATTAGGTATAAGTACTTAATTCAACTCCCTTCGCTTGAACGGAAATTCCAGACGAAACATACATCACTTTGACCCAACTTTCTTGTCTGCCACGGTTTAATGCATATTTCATGCCCGATCTCCTACTCAATGCCACATAAAAACCTACTAACTACCTTTATTCCTTTGCCAGTATACGCACGCACAACCATATGCAAATCTATTGTTGTCATAAAATCATCCATTCACAAAGCCACCTATACTCGTATGCTTCAAATTTCTTACGAAACTGAATAAATTCTGAACACAAGGTTCCCTTCGTAGAGCGTCCAACAGAGCACTTTATCCCTTTGACAAAGTGTATTGCAAACAACCACATATGTATGTACACAGTGACCTTAAAGCAAAACCAAACTGATTAAGCAAAGGGATGCAAAGCGTCTTTTGCATATGGATGTAATTGTATATATACCTACGATCTGCTAGAGCTACGGACGACGGCCATTATGGAAATTATTTATAAATTTAACTCTACACAGGTATGCCTACCGAATGTTAAATATATTGCATAGAAGGAAAGGCTCAAGAAGGATTCAGATGTCATAAACATGACAGTATCTTATTGGATTGGAAAATATTTACACACCTGACAACAGTTTTATTTAAGGGGCTTTAGAAGCTAAGTCGTTGCATAAAGGTTGGCAATGGTACCTAGTTCCGTCACACACACACACACATAATTGCTCTTGTTTTGTTTTTCTTTTAGGTTAAGGTTAATTTTGTTCCATAGAATGAAATGACAATTTCAACATCTATAAATATCACTCGGTTTTGTTTCAACTATATTGTATTGAAATACGTACCGAAATCTTTTCTAGACCTTCGGAAATGGGAACTTGTTTTCATTCATAATCAGATGCGGTAGGTTATTTTTTGCTATGTCTTCTTGCGTGAGAAGAATCCGTTTGAAGAGCATGATGCTGGAAAGATCTGACTAAAATAAGAAAAGCTGTTCGAATGCATATTGCAAGTACAAGGAAGCCTCTAGCAAAGCGAAAACCTACGCACCTACTCTGGTATAAGGAATCTGAAAAATGTGTGTAAGGGAAGCAAGATTGTGGAAATAGGTTCCAAAACAAACTGGTTAGGATGAGCTTGGTGCGCCAACTATAGTTTTATTTATTTAAATGTACCTAGTGTCCTTGCATCTCTAGCATGCATTTCAATTGTGAAAAGATCTTAAACCGCCTCGATGACTTCGATGGTGCCTCGCATTGTTTGGTGGATTAGATTATTAATTTCCTCCTCTTGCAGTTCTACCTAGTTTGTAGAAAACATTGAAAGACTCGGTGGTTGACACCTTTAATTAAGGTAGTTTTTTTTACGTAAATGGCATCTGGTAACCTCTAAGTTTGCGTATCCTCATTCTCTTTGATGGTTTCCTTTTGTGGGAATGGGTGGCTGTTTCTCCTTGAATCTATTACCGTGGATGTACAATTACCTTGGAATCCTATTCCTATGGTTATACATGAAAGGAGGTATTGTGCCAGGAACAGATCGGTATAAGAATTTTACATCTCTTATAAGGTGAAAAAGTATTTGACGTTCTTTGATACCTAGTGGGGTTTCAAAGGGTGGTGTGCTCTTGTATAGCATCAACTTAGAATCTACTTTTGCTAAAATTAAATAAATTAAACTTAAGACGTTATTTTCAGGGGCTTAAACAGAAGTTTGCAGTCGGTATCTGGAATTGCACCCTCTGAGATTTTGAGCTCGATAAATGCTTCGGTAAGGTACTCTTATCAAGAGTGAAGCTATGTCCTATATTGTAAACAGATATTTCAATATTGAAAGACTGAATATTAAGTCTTGTCTTTTCTTACTTCAAGACCAACCAAAAATTTAAAGCTTTTACTATATTTTCTATATTTTCCAAACACCCCTGAAGCTAAACGGATGTATTTATGTTGCCTTGCGTGTTTATAAGTTGTATGAGGACGAATCTTTTTAAGTATTGATTTAAAACTTTGAACGTAAAAAAGAAAACACTTTTTGAATGCTGTAACAAGGTTTTTTTAAAGCAACAACTCTGCCATGCAAAAGGGGCAAGAGTCAAAGATTTCTCCCGACGAAATTCTCTTTTTCATCTACGCTGTTAACTTTCGTAACCTCTGGCCAAATATTTCTTTAACAATATGTGATATATCTGATGTTTTTATTATATTAAAGCTCAAAGCAAACCTAAATAATTTTTGTACTTGTTAGTTTCCAGCGTATGATATATCATACGCTAGCAAAAACGCATATGTTCGTATTTTTTTTTTTTTTTTTTTTTCAAATTATCCTGTTTTACTTGAAAAGAATGATGAGGATGGAGGTGCCAAAACATAAATTTGAACGAAAAATTCCAAAAATAAATTTCTTGGGCAGTAATAGGTTTTAATTGTTGTTTTCAAGTTATAATTTATTTTATACGGCTAAAGAGAAAAGAAAATTATTGGACACTCACTCCACTTGAGGGAGGGCAATCTGCTTAAATATTTTAAGGGTGACCCTAAGTAATCGATTGCAAGATCTTTAGGCCTTCTTACGGAAAACTATATCTAGATATGTAGCCTATAAAAAAAATGGTGTACAAAATGTATAGTACTTCATAAATTTAGAACGGCTGGGCCGATTTGGATGAATTTTTTTTGCTGTTGTCCGTAATTGTCAGGAGAAGGTTTTTAAGAATGAACATTTTTGAAAAACCCTTTGGAAAAATAACCTAAATAGTTATCGAAGCTCCTCGACTCAACGAAGCAAAATACATATGTAGATCGAAAAATTTAAGTTTTAACGCCTAGCAAAGCAGACTGAGGTCCGCTAGTTATATAAAAAAAAAAATTGACATTGGGCGAAAAGTAAAAGTAATCCATCAGATATAGGTAGGTATATTTACAAATTGGGAACTATTTTTTTATAAATGGAAACCATTTTAAATAATTATAGAGCGCACTGAAAAGCGAATTACTTTTAACTATCTTTATAGATTTGAATACATCATTTAGAAGGCTTTAAAAATAAAACCAGAGCAAAAATTCGCTTCCAATCAAAACTCTTACGCCACTGTCATTTAAAACAATAAATAATTTCAAAATTGTTTGCAAATTGATACCGAAAGTAAACTTCTTTAAAATTGACTACGTGAGTTTCAGTGTGTAGGTACTTATAGTGTACATTTCAGATGCAGATGCAGCTGCAGGAGAACAAAAACCACTGCAAGTTTTTCTAAATTAAAAAGCTCATCTGGAGCATGACATTAAAATTCCTCGATGTAACGAGCGTATGTATGTATAGCGGTACATTTCGTATTTGCGGTTGAGGTCGACACATGTGCGATGTTATACTTCGATCCATCGATTAAGCACACCTGAATCAGATTATTATCTCGAACAAGAAACCATAGTCTCGGTTAGGAGTAATCACTTGTGCTCATGTGTTTTGTAACCCTTTGCAGGTGCCATAATTTTTGGGTCCGATCAAGAGGTGCGGGAGGTTATGCGTGCCGTTCGCAGGAATAATGCAACTGGAGCCTTCTCATGGATTGGTTCCGATGGGTGGAGCGCCAGAAATCTCGTATCGGATGGCAATGAACCGGAAGTAAGTATACCCATGTTCATTATAAATGTTGTATAGTACTGGATTTTCACACTTCACCCAGAATGTTGTAATGTGTTTGGGTTTGGGTTTGGGTTAGAAGTCTATAGGAACTTGTGAAAACAACACTCATTGTTATGATAAATGAGGTTGTGTCTGTTCCTAAATAACGCATTCAGAAGTGTACCTATATGTAGCCAGCTCCTGTATAGCACCGCCTCGATGATGATAGATGGGAAGTGTTTGCTGATTTATTGTTTTGTATAACGCGCTGCGTGCTGTTATTATTTATATGATTTTCCGCTTGATTAATAATTAATAGGAATCATTATTCATAGAATATTGTTAAATTGATTGGAATGCATTATAGTGGCAGCGATGCGATGGTAGTATTGAGTGTGCACTTCAAGTATTTTATATCATCACCTAATCGAGAGCTTGTCAAGTTGTTTATGTTCTTGTAATGTAGCTAGTTGTCGGAATGGATTAGAAATATATATTAAATTGGTTCATTAGAATTGTGGGTGTACTAAGGAAGTTATTATGGCTACTTTATAAGCTACTTTAAAAATTGAAAGGTTAAACGGACGATGAAGAAGATTTAGCTGCGAATTATATGAGTTGTACAGCGACAGTGACCTTGTTTAGAAAAGTGTGAATTTTCTGGCTCAAAAATATATTGAGAACACAGGTCGCTGACGATCGACTTCCTTTTATAGCTACAGTCGAATCCCTCTAAGTCAAACCTCCTCTAACTCGAATTTTTCGACCCAATTTGTGCATTCCTTTCAATTTTACATAGAAAAGTCATCCCTCTAACTCGACCTTTTTTTTAACTACCATGAAAACTTGACTTAGAGGGATTCTTGTTCGCCATGTCACGGACATGCAATTTTTTTCCCCCCATTTTGGAGAATTTTTCACTCATAATGGGGAAAAGTGCTCTTAAAATGGGGAACAACGAAAATCCATGCGTATTTATTAAGTTTGCATAATTTAAAAATAAAACTCGTGTAGTTAACTAAATATCACCCGAACATAAAAACATCACCGCGTTTATAGAATCTAAGCGATTTAGCTCGAAACTGAAACTCTTTGGCGAATTTTACAGACGAAATATGCTGCAAAATTGTGCAAAAAGTTTCGTTGATCTTTTGCATCGATAAAAAAATGCTTGGTTTTGCACAACAAAAATATGTACCAGTCCAATGACGATTAGTGTATCGATATTTAATAACTTGAATTAATATAATTTATAACTGAAGTAGGTACCTGAAATATTTGTTTATTTATATGTTTTTGTTTATTTATGTAGGTACCTTTTCAATTTATGATTTACTTTCAACCTGCCTCGTTATTTATGAATTACCTTTTAAATCTATTCAACCTACCTACAGTATTTGCTTTTAATTTAACTTATTTTGTATTAGTTTAAACTGAACGACTTTGAATATTACCTATTTTTTTTTTTCGAATTATCTTCTTAAAAAAGATGGCTTAGTAAAAGAAAACAATTTTTATTCCAATTAAAAATGCGTCCTTACTTCAATGAATTGGGATTGAAATGGGGAAAATTTTCAAAAAATTCCCCAAATATAAGGAATTTAGGCAACGCCTTTTGTTTTCCTTCTTCTTCTTCAGTGCAGCTAAAATTGCCTTTGGGAATATTTTTGTATTGTTTCGGGGATGTTTGGTTTATGGTTGTAAACTTCTACTGCTCCATGGATTCCCAATATCTTTCGTACCTTATTTGCTTATTGCAACAAAAAGCGGCAAATGGGGTTTGCATCTATTGTATATACAATTAAAGAAAACGAAAAACGTTTTTCCCGAAACAAAAACGTTTTTCGTTTTTCCCGAAACAAAAACGTTTTTCGTTCTTAAGTTACATCTGCAAAACATAGGCAAAAACAAACAAAAGGTAAAATTCACTTATTTAAAAATTGTCTTTTGCTTTTAAGACAAAACGTTTGTGGGTTGGGGTCGAAATTCTGGCGAGGTCAAAATTCTTTTTTCAAAATTCTGCTTTCAAAATTCTGTTTTACAAAATTCTGCTTTCAAAATTCAGCTTTTCAAAATCCTGCTTTACAAAATTCTGCTTTACAAAATTCTGAAAATAAAAAAATAATTTTTGAGACAATGGTAATTTGCGCAAATTATGAAATGTTTAATTATGTTTGTTTAAGATATTGCCTGTCAGAATTTTAAAAAGCAGAATTTTGAAAAGCAGAATTTTGTTAGACAGAACAGAAAAAAATCAGAATTTTGGGAAGCAGAATTTTTGTGTTAAAAAGCAGAATTTTGCAAAGCAGAATTTTGAAAGCAGAATTTCGACCCGCTCCCAACGTTTGTACAAGAGAAAACGAATGAACGTTTGCATCTTACAGAATTCAACAAGTTGCAGATAGTTTATAATGCGGCCAATTTAGCTATAGATAGATTTCTATCTTCTAAATCTAAATAAATAGTTGGCGCAACAGGTCTGTAGGGACCCTGGGCCTAGCTTCTCACAACCATTCGTCTTGTATGATTTTTTTTTAATTTTTTGGAAGACATTTATACTCTCGGATGTTTGTCAGACGTTCGCGAGAGGTGGAGCATCAGTGAAAAAACCCCGAGTTGGAATTTGGATTTTTGCGGGATTCGAACCTGGGACCCTTTACTTAACAGCGTTCCATACACTAAAAACCTTCGCAAACGAATGGTTATGAGAAGCAAGGCCGACCATTTTGCGCCAATCTAAAGATATTTATTTGTTTCGTGTTATTTATAATTAAATTGTTTGAATAACTTTCTCATTTCTTAGGTTGAGGGTACCCTTTCCGTGCAGC
Organism: Cheilosia vernalis; assembly: GCA_949126925.1. Lineage (NCBI taxonomy): Eukaryota > Metazoa > Arthropoda > Insecta > Diptera > Syrphidae > Cheilosia > Cheilosia vernalis. The sequence goes on from OX421362.1 coordinate 16,861,036, forward strand.
CACAAGCTAACCCAGTCAAAGGCTTCGAGGAATACTTCCTAGGACTGACTGTTGAAAATAACCAACGTAATCCTTGGTTTGTTGGTAAATACAAACTCAAGTCCTTTCCAACTGACTGAGAAATTTAATTATTATTTATGTTGCCGTTACAGAATTCTGGGAAGACCATTTTCAGTGTCGCTATCCGAACAGTTTCGCTACGCCATACAACACCTACAATCGCACATGCACTGGCAAGGAGGAGCTCACTCGTAACAATACTGATTTTGAGGACCAATTACAATTCGTTAGCGATGCAGTAATGGCGTTTGCATACGCTCTGAGGTGAGTCCATTAATATATCCAAGTTATTTCATATCACAAACTAATTTAATTTAACATCTCCGTCACCTTAGGGATATGCATCGTGATCTGTGCGGTGGGCGGCCCTCGCTGTGTGATGCCATGAAACCAACAAAGGGCGCTGATTTACTAAAATATCTACGAAAAGTGGAATTTCAAGGTACGTTTTGACTGTGTATAGCTGTACACATCGTATTATAATTTAATTCAGTTAACTGGAAAATTGTGTCCGTAAAAGCGTATTCTCTTGGAAAAGGATAAACTCAATGAAACGCTTCAGTGACCCGGACATAAGGCCAACTATACCGAGCACCGAGGAAGTAATCTGATAATATGAATTGTTGTGCGATTGTCGCTTTTTCTTTCCGACTTACTGCTGATTCATTTTGGTTTTCATTTGTATAGTGTTTATCGGCATTCTAAGTCAGATCATAAATAATCGGATTAGGTCTTTGTTATATAAGTGTGTGCTAGAGATTCAAACGTATAAGAAAGAATGGGTGACATTTTCAATGGTGCCGCTGCTATGACGACGTGTGTAAGAATTGTTTTTCATTTTACGAACTCTTGTGCGGGGTTGTTATACTGTAGGACAAATCTCAATTTACAGTTCGTTTAATTCTAATAGCTAATTGCTTAAAGAAGGGATGATTCGGTATAAAATATGGAAACTAAGTTTCCAAATGCGAGTTCCTTACCGAAGGTTACGTTTTACATTTTTCTTTTCTCTACCTTTACAGAATTCGGCGTAACGTTCAGCTTTGGTATAAGTAAAGCAGAAATCTTAAAAAATACTTCAAAAAGTTTTGGTTCCCCATGACATTGACTTTCTTTGCACCTTAAGAATTTAAAATAACGTAGGTTGGATTATGAAAAACAAAATACATTAAAATCGAAAAAGCCTCAAAAAGTAGGTGTGGTAATGAACGGCATTGCTTATATTCTTCTTGAAGTCTCAGGACATATTTACAAAGAAGTCTAATCACAATCCGTGCAGTAGTTTTTACGCCAAGTGGCAACAAACCATGTTTCAGAAATAGCTATCTCTAATTCGATAAATTTTTCCGAATTCTACGATAATCCTCAATAAAAAAACTTTTAAAAATTTTAACTCGGCATGGTTACTTTCAAATTGGCACAAAATTGTACGTGAAAGTCCGAAATCGTACACGAAGTTAATAGAAATATTTAAAATTTATATTATAATATATAGATAATAATATTATTTGTGTGGGCAAATTACGCGTAATATTAACACTGAAATGATTTTGAACTGAACTCGAGATGTTAATCAATTCTGAGTTCTGACCATGTCCTGTAGACAAAGCCACCACCCATTTCAGTGATCCTCGACTTACGCTTATAGAACCCTTCTTTGAGTAGAGCAGGTCGACAACGTAATTGCCATTTTAGCCTGTCTACATAGTTCCACAGTTGACCACCTACTCAGGTGTTCTGCCGTGATCCGCATTTGTGAATCAGCTGTTCAACCATTCCTCTGCCAATTGAAGCGAATGGTTCTGGTCCCAAAAACTTTTCAGTTGACCCATGTTTTGCAAGGGAGTCCGCCTTTTCGCTACCTTCAATCCCTATGTGTCCTCGTACCCAAGTCAGTGTTACTTCAGTTTTAGATGAACACTTATTGACCTTGAGGAGACATTCCAGTGCCAATGATGTTGTAATGTTTGCTTGTTCCATGCGTCTGATCACCGCCTGATTGTCGAGTGCTATAAGGATATTTCTTCCCTCCACCAGACTCTCAAGCAAGTAGTCCAACGCATGCAGCAATGCAATCATCTCAGCCTGGTATACGGAAGTGTAATTCCCGAGGCTAAACTCAGTTTTTCTCTGTGTTGTCATACAATGGATTTTCGAAAATAGCCCTATTTTTCAAATTTAGTTTATTCTAGTTTACCTGAAAACGGTAATAACGATTTTGACCAAAATGCAAACATAGAATCAAATTGATGTTTTCAAAATGATTGTGTCCTGGGACAGAATTTTGTTATAAAAAAGCATAATTTGCATAGAAAAGTGGATTTATAACATAATTGACCACATACAGGTTTTTCTAATGGTCTCGCCATTGTTCGACAGGTGTTTGCCACTCCTCTACCTACTGGCAATCTCAAATGGTCATGTTTTTTCAACTTTCGCATGTTTGGCTTGTTTTGTTTATTTTAATTTGATTTCATTTCGTAACATATTTTTTTCACAGAGCTTAATCCATACAATACACGATAAATGAAACGCAAAAGTAACTATAAAAATATTTATTGTCTGTTGTTATTGTGTTCAGGTTCTGCGCGAGGAATCTGAGGTTCGATCTCCGGAAAAGCGCAAATAACATCTTAAGGTTTTTCAGTTCACTGTTCAAAAGCTGTACTTCTTTTAGGATTCTGGGCTTATGAAGGAAAATAAATAGCATTTCGATTTTGTATAGACTGTTTTGGTGTTCTAAAATCTCACAATACTATAGAGTAGACAACGTAGTAAATAAAATACATTCAAAAATATTTCTGAAAAAATAGCTTTCATTCTAAAAGTGATTTAGTGCTGCCTGAAACCGACAATATTAACTCGTTCCAAAATAGAATGCCAATAATATAGGTATAGGCACACAATACCACCAGGTCAAGTTCGGTATATTAATGCGTCCATGTGAGCCCACTGAATATAATTTTTTATTTTATTTTTAAAATTTACATTTCCAATTTATTGTTGGTATTAAAAATGAAATTTCTTCTGAATTTCGATTAAAATTCAATTCACTGACAGTGCATACCTTCATAAGTGTACATATATTTTTATCTGTTTATATATTGCAGGACTCAGTGGTGACCACTTTCGATTCGACGCAAACGGTGATGGTCCAGCTCGTTACAATATTATACATTTCAAGCAGTCGGATATTGGTCAATACCGTTGGATTAAAGTTGGCGAATATTACGAGGGCGAACTGCGGTTGAACATGTCTGGTGAGTTATATTTGAACAGTACTATTAAGACAAGTTGACAGCAAAGTGATTATGTCACACGACAACAAATAGACCATACCCTTGATATGTGACTGAAGAGGGTTATTGGTATTCATAATGAGAATGACCAGTGTGTGAGTGTGATTCGTAATAGAATGTTTGCATTGTGTAAGCCGAGTGGAATTGTGTCAAATCAATGTGATTCCCGGTGACATGCTGGTGTGGTCACCTACTTGGTCCGTAACGTTGTTGACATTGTGACAAAATATCCTATTAACAGAATTACGAATTCTGTAAATGAGCGTCTAAATTATGCTGAGTTCAATTAATTTTGAATTGATGATTGTTGACAGGGAAACAATTACAACCCTGTCAGGTATTTTAGTGATATAATTGTAAATTCTAAGAAATAATTTGCAATGGCTCTGGATATTTGAGCGATAAGTGGATCAAAAATAAGGGAGAAGAAAATAGTCCTTAAGATATTGCTCTGGAAGTATGTGATTTAAATTACCTCCAATTCTGCGGTCAGTGTTGGCAACTTAATGTATACCTATATATAGTTGGCGCAACATGTCCGTAGGGACCCTAGGCCCAGCTTATCGCAACCATTCGTTTTGTGTGAGATTTAATTTTTGGAACGAATGGAAGGGATCTTCAATTTTATGCCGATTCCAAACGGACGATTGAGAAGCTATTTCAAGACAGTTGTACTCTCGGATGTTTGTCAGTCGTTCGCGAGTGAAAAACACCGCGAGTTGGAAATTGGGTTTTTGCTTGATTCGAACCTGGGACCCCTCGCTTAGTAGTCCAAAACACTAACCACTAAGCCACTGCGCCGACTTAAAGAAACAAAAAAAAACTGTTTGACACCTGAAACCAAAAAATAGGAGGCAAAGCAAAATCCTAAACCTTTGCGTTGCTAACTAAACGAGCTACACGAGACAGACTTCGTTTTTATTTCAAACTTCAAATCAATCCCAACTCCATTTTATTTATTATTCCCACCGAAAGTGCCCTACAAATGCTACTCAAAATGCAAATAATTCTACCTATATTAGTTAAGTACCAATCCAAATGCATGGCAACTCTGAATACTGAGGCGAACAAATCCGGCCGCAACAACTACTGTCTTGCCCAAACGAAACATCGTCAGTATTTCAGTTAGTCGCCCCTTATCTCACTGTTCACATTGGGTATTTCAGAATGCGTTCGCATTTGCCACTGGGTTGTTTTTTGGTGTTTTTGAATATCGTTGCCGTCAAGCCCGATGTTGTTATCGTGAATGTCAAAAATAACTCTCTTTTGGCAGTACTCACCGGGGTAATTAATTTAGAAAATTTGGCCGACCTGAAAATGCGCATCAGCAAACTTGAAGAGAACTTATCGAGTGGCATCGTTGACACTCCTCTGAAGGAAAGTTCGCTAAATCCGACTGTAAGTCCACTACCACCGAATGAAACACACAAGGAGGAAAACAGTAACAATTGCACGTGCACCCATCAGTTAGAGCAACACCGCAAACCATACCCACCCGCATTGAAGGCGTTCGTCACAGAATCTCTTATCAACACTTTAGAGGGTAGCAACAATGAGGGAATCACAGACGTCAGCTCGTTGATAGCGGAACTCAGTTATACGGAACCCAATGTTTACAATGACGTAATCGGGAGAGTGCTTCACAAACCCAACAACAGTGCTGGCCATGAGCAATTACTTGCACTTATTGCCAGAAATACAAACACAGCTCAGGTTATTTCGAATCTCAGCGGACTTTTAGAAAAAATCAAATCTGCAGGACTACTTAACGACAGCATTCTACTGAATCTGTCATCGGAGCTAAGTAAACTGCAAAATCGGACCGACTTCAACAGCTCAAACCCCGCTGAGAAGTACACCTTCAACAATATGTTGGACAATCTTCCTGGTTGTGCAAGAAATCTATTCTTCTTGTCAAAAGTATGCTTATGGTATGTGAAAACCGAAAAATTCTTTTGTATTGGTCAAGTGATTTTACCACTGAAAGTAAGTAGAAATAACGATGCGTTCCTATTTAAAAGTCTGATTTCGCTGCATGATGACTATTTATATACATTCAAAAATTCCACTAACGGCAAAAACACTTGGGGTAATGTGAGAATTGGACACCAATGGACAGGGCATGAAAAATTATGGAACATAGAGCTGGCTGGGGATAACTGTTATCTGAAGAATGTTGACCACAAAGAGTATTTATTTTTCGCTGAAGATACGTTAGCATACACACAGCCGCGAAAAGATACCGCCTTTATGTGGAAAGTGAAAAATTGTACCATGAACTGAGATGCGTTGTTGGTTGGATTTATTTAATTCTGGAAATAAAAATGTGTTGATGTTTTGTAGGTACATATATTTGTGTTTTTATTCTGCATTTTTGGTCAGGCAATTTTGCAAAATTCATGCTAGGTTTTTCAGATTAAGTTAGATATTATTCTTTATGGAACCAAAAAGAATGCAAACAGATGAAAAGAAGTGTTTCCAAGTGAATAAATTTGTTTTTTGTTAAAATTAAATGGTTTGTTTTCTCTTTTTATTCCCCTTTTTAAAAAAATTTTTAGCGGCAACACTGGCTAAGTTTGCCATTTCGAATTCGTTTCGCGAAGAATATATCTTGCCGGATGGGCCTTCACCAGTTTTATGAGTTGCTTCTTGTGTTCCATGTCGATATTATTTGGCAGCCATGACGTTTGTCAGGCAGTATTTGACAGTCAGCTAACGGGGGCGAAATTGGAGTTGCAATTCTGGTACACTACTGCCGCTCTTTGCAAAATGAGATTAAAAGCCGGCGAAAACCATCCATTGATACACAAAAGATCACTTAGCAATCGTAGAGTACCTTCATGCGACATTTAAGCTGGACCACATTTCTTTCAGTATCCTAGAGGCAGCGATCTAACAGTTACCGCGGAGACGGAAACTTTCGTGTTTCGATCAACAGTAGATATGGTTTCCACAGGACGTTGCCACATCACACAATTATCGGTAGAATTGCCTCAATGATTCTTAATCATTATTCAATCTATGAAATTAGAACTTATATGTACCAAATACTTCCAACGCACTTTTGTCACAATTTGCTCTCACATTATGGTGTAAAAAAAAGAAAAAAAAAATAATCCTTGCAGTATGCCTCCCATGCCAAAGATTCAATGCAAGAGATTCCTGCTGCTGCTCACCATTCAAATGGACAAATAAAATTTGCATTTACAATCTGAGCTGATTCGGTTCCCTTGTGCTGGAAAGTCGCATAAGAACATTGCCACTGGCATGGCGAACAAAAGCTCTATCTAGTCAATTCGATTGAACTGAATCACTTCAATCGAATTAGAGAGATAGAAAGGATTTTCCAATTCAATCAGTTGAGAAGGGTTCTTCGTGGTATTCAATTGTTTAACTGACTGGGAGGGTTTGAGTAATTCCTCCACACCCAGTCTTTTAATACCTAATATCTGCAGTGGTGTGTGGCAGTGAATACATTTATTTAAGATGCACAAACATATAGGTAACAGTAACAGTAACCAAAATGCATTTTCAAGGATTGCTTTTTTTTTTCTTGTTTTCAAAATGATTTGACCCTTCTGTCCCTTGGGGTGACAGACTGGAACTGGACTCTATTCACTGAAATGATGCGGACACCTCGTTTATAGATCATCCACCAAATCCGCGATTGTTGCGGATATGAAATCGCAGATTACCAAAGGTCGATGCTGCGCTGCCTCGCTTTATACAATTTAATGCTTAGTGTCGCTGTCACCAAAGTACATTGTGCGGACGGAGGTTACAAATGGGTTAGGTAGCCTATACCATCTCAACCAGTTTGCGGAGTTTCAATTATTCATTTCCCATAGGAATGCCTATACATTAAAAATAAATAGTTGGTTGAACAATAGGACCATAAACCTAATAATCTCACATTCTTTTTGTGCAAGTTCTGAATTTTAGGGCACAGGTGTACAGGTTTACAATTATTTGATTCTAACTCGAGGACTGAGTGACCGAACAAAACCTTTTGTATTTATAGAAGTTTTCAATGTCAACGCAGAAAGTTCCCCATCGGTATTTACTAGCACGCAAGCATCCAATTAAAATAATTAGGTATTTTGTTTTGAAGTTCGGGTGGGTGAAATTATGACTCAATTAAAATGCACACGCAAAAGGGCATTCCCTATTTTGTTGAAGGAAACACGTTCTGAATGCATTTTTCGTACTTATTGCAATAATTGAATTGAATGAATTATTCATTTGTTTTGATTGTTTTTAATGCTAATTCGTGGGTAGTTACGAATTGCAGAATAAATGCGGACTCGTCCTGTATGGATTTTGTTTCGGACTTATATAAGATAGGTACTACCATCAAAATGGCAAAAATACTGTTGAGCTATCTGTGATGGTAGAACTATATCCTCGTGGAGCTATACGGACTACGAAAACCCAAGGGAATTGTTTTTGCATGCGGAAATTCACCATATTTGGTCTACGTGTTGTCAAAATCGCCCTTACTAATCATGTAATCGCTGCGATACAAAAGTGTAGTGAATGCACCTCAACGAAAAATGTTGAGGCTGATCCTTTTTCGCAAGAGATTTTTGCTTTTTCATTAATTGAATCTGATAATATTTAGTTATAGAACCTACGAATATTTTTATCTATCATCAGGGCTTAGTAAAATGTTCACAGACACTAAGCACAGGCTGGCTGGGCATAGAACTTTATACATCAAGGATCGTGGATCCATCGTCGTCTTCAATGCTGTTGACTTTCTTGTCAATTTTATAAGATATTCCATTCGTTCCAAAAATGAAAACTCACACAAAACGAATGGTTGTGAGAAGCTAGGCCCAGGGTCCCTACGACCTGTAGCGCCAACTATTTATTTATTTATTTATTTATTCTATTGTTTAGCTTTTTATTAAGCAAAAGCAAGAAATTCTCAAAAACTCTTCCATTTGAGACTGCAACATTCAATTCGAGTGAATATTACGAGATTGTAGCCCGCAGCGTTGCCGTTTTGAGATATTTCAAAAAGGGTATTAAGAAGGGTCCCGATACGAGAACAAAGACATTTATTTATATTCATTTCGAAGCACCTCCTTTCATATGTTTGCATTCTTTCTCGTTCAATCAAAAAATAAATCTTACTTGACCTGAAAAGGGGCCCGTTTTGATAATTTTTAAAAAAGTAGGTGCCAAGTGTCTTTAGGCTCAAAAAGGGGGCTAAATATCAACGCTGAGCCCAAGTAATGATTTGATTTCAGAGCATTTGGGAAAACGGTTTAAGCTTCATACGTATTGGATTTATTGCGAGAGTATTCAGCAGTAGGTAAGTTAGACTACTAGGAGGAGTCCCAGGTTCGAGTCCCGCAAAAACCCAAATTCCAAATCAGGGTTTTTTTCTCTGCGCCACCTCTCGCGAACGTCTGACAAACATCCGAGACCATGTTTTTTTTCCAAAAGACGTGATCGACCTGCGTTCTTATATTGTATGTCACGGCTCCTTAATTCATACGCGTAAACCCTCGCTTGGTTTTCGAAACTCTAACTGAAACTGATTTCCAAACTCCAACTGATTTGACATACCACTTTGCGTTTGCACCCCTTTCGATAAAAATATTCTCATTTAATTTGCAGAGGTCCAGTTCAAATTATTGCATCCAAAACCACCTGAATCCGTGTGCAGTCTTCCATGTGAACGGGGCCAAGCCAAAAAGTATGTTGAAGGAGAAAGTTGCTGTTGGCATTGTTTCAACTGTTCAACATATCAAGTGAGTCCGATCCCGAAGAGCTTAACTCAATTGCAGACGTAATTAACCAACCACAACTCACCATGGTTTGATTTTTCTTTTTTAGATAAGGCATCCCATTGATGAGACGCAATGTCTGACTTGTTCCTTGGGCACACTGCCGGATACTACTAAACAGTACTGTCGAAACTTGCCAGAAGTTTACCTACGTCCTGAATCAGCTTGGGCTATCGGAGCTATGGCGTTCAGCGCCACTGGCATTCTCGTGACACTATTTGTCGTCGGAGTGTTTGTACGGTGAGTGGTTTACTTCAGTTTTATTACCCTTTAGATAAATAATTCTCTTGGGATTATCACATAATTACCTATGAATTTGTTTTTTTTTATACTTCTCCTTCTTTGTGCGCACAAAATTACAGCCACAATGACACACCAATTGTACGAGCATCCGGACGTGAGCTTAGCTATATCCTGTTGGCTGGAATACTAATGTGCTATGCGGTAACTTTCGCCCTTGTGCTGAAGCCAACTAATATCGTTTGCGCCATTCAGAGGTAAGATGGAATCAATGACTGTAGCATGGTGTGATATCTGTTCACTGTTCCACCGTGATGCGGTGGATTTATATTTGTGTATTAGGATGACTGAGCGATTATCGCTGAAAACGATTTCCAAATGAAGTATATGTAGTAGGGACGAGTATATATTTTTTTTTTTTGAATGAACGACGCTAAATTTGTTGCTACTGAAATAATAACCGGTTTATATAGTTAGATATTTTCGGTGCATAAATAGTTCGGAATTAAAATTAAAACAACAGGCAACACTCATTATTACTTCTGGACTCATTGCCGGATTAGCTCTAAGGCGTGTAGGCAATATCCTAGGGGCCTAGCATGGCCATAGATGTACAAGATGTATCTTGAAAAATCCTTTTTCGTGAATACAAATGGTAGGTTATATGCTTACACCATGCATTTGGTTTTTACCTAAACAATGGAAAAACATTCACAAATTAAAGACAGACATGGTTAGGTTAGGTTAGGGAAGGGTGGGTGGTGCACAAGCACTGTTTCCACTCGGAGGCCCTAAGGCCTATTGTGATTCTCTTCGTAAATTAAGCAAACCCCAAAACAATCTGTTGGACTCTTCATCTTTCTGATTGTTTAAACCAGTTGATAATTTGTTCGAATTTCTGAAGATCCGGTATCTCTATTTAAAGAGTCTTTCATTAACGTCTTGACAACTTTAAACGATCAGTGTGAACGCACCCTTAAACCGATTACCGAACTGTCAATGTCAAAATATTGAGTAAAATCAACATTTTCATCGTGGTGAAGTCCACCAAGGAAAAACATTTACAAGTATTTAAAATTTACTACCGAGATTCCGAGTCGGTGGTCGCAACTTTAAGAGCGTTAACGCCAATTTTCAATCTTCATCGTGAAGCTCATTTTTGATTAAACGGCTTCGTCAATAAGCAAAATATGCTATGCTGGATAGGTGAGAACCCTCATGTGCTTCATGAAACAGCACTTTATCCGGAAAATGTCACTGTTTGGTGCGGTTTTCATGCCAGTGGCGTTATTGAGCGGTTTGTTTTCGTCGATGAAAATGACCATCAAGTCACGGTAAATTTTATTCGCTGCAGATGCATGTTGGAACGTTACTTCTTTGAGCAATTGCACGAATTGGACATCAGTGATATGCGGTTCGAACAAGACGGTGCCACAAGCCACGCAGCTGGTGCAACAATCGAGTTATTGAAGTCTCAGTCGGTGAACGCGTTATCTCGTGAAACGGAACCGTCTATTGGCCGCCGAGATCATGTGATTTAAAACCTCGAGACTTTTTTTAGGGAGCTACATTAAGTCATTGGTTTCACTATGTCAACAAGCCGCCGACGTTAGAGGAGCTCAGAGCCAATATTGAACGAGAAATAGCGAAATGTGCTGCCGATTTATCGAAAATTGGGTTCAACGTATCGACCGCTAGATACTTTTCCGTGGTGGACATATGAACGAAGTCGTTTTCCATTCATAATTTCGGTTGTAGTTAGATAGTAGTTCAACACAATTTTTTTTTTTTTTTTTTTTTTTGAGATATTTCAACTAGCTTGCATTTTATGTAAAAAAGAAGTTGTCAAGTATTTAATGAAAACCCCTTTATCTAATGGTCTAACTGCTGTTCGAAAATACAATTCGGAGGACTGTCAACATTGACAGAAAGGTCTCCCTACTACATATGCAATTGTAAAAAAATAATACAGATATTTATAATCTATTATATAAAAATCAATCGTTGTGTGTTAGTCGGGTAAAGGCTCGAGAACTGCAAAACCGGTTTGAATGATTTTTGTTTCATTTTGTTCGTCTTGAATCAGGGATGGTTTAGGAAAAAAGAAAAGTCGGAAAATTCTCAACAGGTGGCGTTGCAGGCACACATTTCGATTTTCATGGGGAAAAGCACTTTGAAAAAAAATAAACTGGATATAAATCGAGTAGTGAAACTTCCAAAACAAAAAAAAAAATATTTTAAATTTTAAAAGCAATTGTTGTTGTCAATTATTTTAGTTATTTTCCGAACAAATTGTTGTTGTCAACAATTTTGAAATTTTTTTTTATTTGTTTATGTTTACCTACTATGTTACATTCAGTGACTTTTTGAAATGGAGTAGATACGTTGATTTGTTTGATGTGTGAGTAAGTTGAAATGTAGGGGTGATTGAGATGATGAGGACAATGATAACAGGCAACAGGAGTTGTTGAGCGTTTTGAGTGTTCACGTACATGATACTCTGCTCATTCGTGTGTAGGGTTATGGGGAGGGCAGCTCAAAGGTACCATAACACCTTCGGTACTGGTGTGGATACAGACGGGAGAAGGCTTACCAACCAAGTTGATAGGTTTTGTTAGTTTTCTTCTTAGCTCTTAAAGTAGCAAATATTTCTTTTAGAGTTAATCCTTTCCCTATTTTCTTCCTATCCCTTTAATACCAGCAAATTTTAAAATTTTCGCATCAAAATTCAGGCATGTAAAAGTACGGTAGTCTGCAAGCCAAGCAGAAGATCCCACTCCACCGACGAGCTAAGCACAGACTTAAACAAGCATGCCTGCCTTGCTTTGTTGACCCTACAACCCTTTCACCGAAGTCAAAATTGAGATTCCTGTGTCTCTAAATGTAGAAGGAAATAGATATGTGCGTTAGTTAGATTTGAATGATTTTTGTTTTGTTTTGTTCGTCTTGAATCAGAGATAGTTTATAAAAAATCAGATACTTTTGGACCCGATAGGTGGCACGTCAATCATTGACGATGGTTGACACACATCGATATTGATATACTTCAGTTATTTCTATTGGCCCTTAGCAATAAATCATTTTAGACGCGACTTTTGCCAACAAATTAACTTTTTGTCTAAATTAGAAGAAATAAAGCATTAAATTTGACTTTAAGTTGAGAAATAGTTAGATTGGAGACACCGCCAGTGATGCGATCACTGACTAAGTCAAATATAAAGTCTCATATGTCACAAGCGTTTTTCCGAATTTCCTCTTGCTTTATCTGTTAAATCATAACAATTTTTTTTTTTTAGTTCACATCATCAACAACTTGAAGTTCGCCTCAAGTGAAACAACAAAATTCAGTCAAAATAGCTAGCAGAAGTTGATTTTTGTTAATTTAGAGCAAAAGTGGACTTAAGGGCCGAACTTTGTTATTTTTCTTTTCTTTTTAAGTGTCATACCTAGAGTATTTAATATAACTTTTAAATAAAGAATTTGAATTGACCGAATTGCATAAAGAGGCATGTGCAATGTGCATGCTTGGAATTATTATTTTCATTACATTAAAGAATTGGGACGGAACTAAGTTCGCCGGGCCAGCTAGTCATTCAATAAAGAACACTCGACAGAACAGAACAATATATAAATAAATATTAATTTCTACATTTTCGTATTTTTCGTATATATAGTTTCAGTTAAAAAAAAAAAAAAACGCTTCCAGTTCGCCTATTTGATTTTCTCCCGATGTTTCGATTTGCAAAGCGATAGTGAACACATGCGTAGGAAGGTGTTTTACAAACTTTCACCAATTCTATCTATATAAATCAATTGCTGTGCGTTAGTCGGGTAAAGGCTCGAGAACTGCTCAACCGATTTGAATGATTTTTGTTATATTTTGTTCGTCTTGAATCAAGGATGGTTTAGGAAAAAAGAAAATTTGGAAAATTCTCAACAGGTGGCGTTGTAGGCACACATTTCGTTTTTCATGGGGAAAAGCACTTTGAAAAAATATAAACTGTTTTGTTTATTTAGAGCAAAAGTGGACTTAAGGATCGAACTTTGTTCTTTTTCTTTTCTTTTTAAGTGCCATAGTAGGTACTTAATATAACTTTTGAATAAAGAATTTGAATGGACCGAATTGCGTAAAGAAGCATGTGCAATTGTGCATTGTACAAGCTCGGAATTATTATTTTCATCACATTAACGAATTTGGGCGGAAAGAAGTTCGCCGGGCCAGCTAGTGAATACATAAATTTAACGAAGTTTTTAAATAAATATTTAAAAATATGTCTATTTTTATATTCTTAAACCTGAAACTGATAACTGAGAGCATTTAGATGCTCGTTAAAGTTTATGTTCCCCGACTGTAAAAAAATGTCCCCTAAAAATATATTTTCTCATTTGCCAATCTTATGACAACCCTAGTTTCAATAAAGACTGCAGCTCCATTATATTGTTCCAAGCTGGTACTGCATTTAAACTCATGATACAAACTGAAACTCTCCACAATTAAAACAAAAACAAGTCCATATCGAACCAGTCTAATCCTAATCAATTTATAACTTCTTCTCCACAGATTTAGTGTGGGCTTTTGTTTCACTGTAGTCTATGCAGCGCTGCTAACCAAGACGAATCGGATCGCGAGGATATTCAAAGCTGGCAAGCAGTCTGCCAAAAGGCCATCTTTCATCAGTCCGAAATCGCAATTGGTCATCTGCTCATTTTTTATTTTTATCCAGGTATGTCGCGGTTATTACAACCACACAAAATTTATTGGAAAATGTAATAATTCCGATTGGTGGCCTCCGGCAGAAAAGGGATTACCACCTTCGCAAATGCATTATACTTTATGTTTTGTGTTTCCAATTTCCATTATTATTGTTTGTAAAAAAAAAAAAAAAAACAATTCCTATACAGATTCTCATCAATGGAGTTTGGATGATTATTTCGCCATCGCATGCCATGCACCATTATCCCACCAGGGAGGACAATTTGCTCGTCTGCGACTCATACATAGATGCGTCGTATATGATAGCATTTTTCTATCCGATTATGATGATAGTTGTGTGTACAGTGTACGCGGTGCTCACGAGAAAAATCCCCGAAGCTTTCAACGAATCCAAACATATTGGTGAGTGTTGTTTTTGGTTTATTTTAAAATAAATTAATTATTATGTCTCTGCTGTCGAGCACTAAAAGTATTTTAATAATTTTTTGTTTTGCTCATTCTTTTTATGTGCATTGTGCTTCTGATGGCTCGTGTTATATTTAATAATGCATTGTTCCATTCGATGGTATCGAACATGGTGACGACAACACGAATTACCTATGCAGGATTCACCATGTACACAACATGTGTCATTTGGCTGGCATTTGTACCATTGTATTTTGGAACAGCAAACCATGTTCCATTACGAATAACATCGATGTCGGTAACTATAAGCTTATCGGCGAGCGTTACGATAGCCTGCTTGTTTTCACCCAAGGTAAGTGCATATTACACTAGCGAATTGGTTTCTGATTTGCTGATCGTGCCTCTTTATATTGTTATGATGTCTTAAATGAAGAGATTTGGCAAAATATTCTCCATGTGACCCTACTTTTTATGAAATCGTAAAAGATCAATAATTAGCTGCAGAAGCTGCACTTTACAACTCAGGAACTAAATAAGACAATTGATCTTAGTAAAAACTAGGTTAGAACTAGTTCGTATTTTAAAAATGTTCACTCATAAGTTTTTTGCGGACTACGGCATTATGTTACAGTGATTTATCGGCTCGTCGTCGTCGGTATTTTAAGGACTTGAGAAGCCCTTCCGACACAACAAAATCTTCCATGAATCCCCTTCGACCCAAAATTTTGAGATGTCCCAAAGCTTAAAGTTCAGCTTTTCAACCAAGTCTGTATATAAGGATACATCTCAAGGTGGGATGATTTCACATCTTGTAGGGTTTTAAAGGAAAATCTCCAAAGACTCGACAGTAACGAACTAAAGTATCAACCTTTAGGCTATCTAAATAGCTTTATCGCCTATAGTACCAAGCTTTTCTACATACGGATTCTAAACACTGGATGGTGTTGCTTTTACTGGAATGCGAAAGTCTGTTTTAAATAAAAAGAGTCAAATTTAAAATAAACAGACTTGCCGCTGCAGAATTGTGAAGAAATGTGTTATTTCTAAGGCTACTCTGGTAATTTAGAATTTTCGATCGATATTTAACAACAATTAGTTCGCATAAGACTATATAATTGTGATGTGATAGGAAACCGTGTTACACTTTAAATGTATACTGATCGCGAGAATACAACAAACAATTCAAGTTGTTTAGTCAACGCGTTCGGAATCATAGTCACGACAAATCTAGTTGACGTAACTATGTAGAGGGTGTTTTTTTTAGAGGAATAGAACTTTAAAATGCCAACACTATTTTAACTGGCAGCCATTTTGTCAGCTGTCAAGTGATTTATTTTTAGATTGGTTTGGAATTTCAACGTGGATAGACTGACGCCTGAACAACGCTTCCAAATTGTGCAAAATTTATTTTGAAAATCATGGTTTTGTTCGAAACACGTATCGCGCATTACGTCAATTTTGATAAACGAATTTTGTTTAGCGATGAAGCTCACTTTTGATTGAATGGATACGTCAATAAATAAAACTGCCATATTTGGAGTGACGATAATCATCAAGTGTATGTTGAGACACCGTTACATCCACAAAAACTGACTGTTTGGTGTGCTTTATGACTTGGTGGAATAATTGGTCCGTACTTCTTTAAAAACGATGTTGGCCAGAACGTTACAGACTATGGTTACCATGATTACTGACTTTTACGTTCATTAATAGAACAACCATGATGTGCAGGAGCTGTGGTTTCAACAAGACGGCGCAACATGTCACACAGCTCGTGCCACAATTGATTTATTGAAGGAAACTTTTGGTAACCGCATTTAGTTTCACGTTGCGGACCCATGAATTGGCCTCCAAGATCGTGCGATTTAACGCCCCTTGACTTTTTTCTGTGGAGTAATGTTAAGTCGGTAGTCTACGCCGATAAGCCCGAAACGATTGACCATGACGCATGACCACTTGGAAGACAACATTCGCCGCGTTATCACCGAAATACGGCCACAAATGTTGGAAAGTCATCGAAAATTTGACCTACAGATTAGACTACGTCTGAGCCAGTCGTGGCGGTCATATTATGCCAGAAATTATATTTAAATTATGCCAGAAGATTGTCTTTCGAATAGAGTAAATTTAAAATAATCATCTTTGTTGTATTCCACATCAAAGTTCTACACCTCTAAAAAAAAACACCCTTTACATTGGGGAGCGTCTGTTTGTCGAATCAAAATACTGCTCGAAAATCCGAAGGAAATATACAAACCGTCCAAGTGGTACGCCACGTTTCAAACTCTTATTCTGCGTCATGTATATTGCCGCCGTTGTAACAATTGGTGCATTCAACTCTTTTCTGTCAAAGGTTGCGCAAAGTTGCAAATGCTCCTCAAACACCAATATCCATAGTCTCAATCGTTTCTTGAGCTCTGGAAAGTAGGTTATCACGTGCCATAGAGACTCGACATTCCAATCGAAGTTGCTGGCACTGAGGACTAGTGCTTTATTTACCTATGGAAAGTGTACGTCTTTTTCTTTTTTGTTTACTTAAATACCGGTAAGAAAAACAACACTTTGTCTCCTTGAAATTGGATCACGCATTGCCATTCCATATTGACATGAAGCTTATCAAATAAAAAAACCCATCAGCGCAACCGACCGACTTTCATCTATCAGTGAAAGGAGTGAAAGTAATTCTGCTTGTGCATAAAATGACACAATTGTGTACCTAAACGTTGTGCCACTTATTCCATTGCCATGAATTAAATGTCCAACTTGTTTCCAAGTACCTACATTTCTATTACCTTCTATTGCACATTCATAGTTCCTGTTTGAGAAACGTTGTAAAAATAGAAATTCCCCACTTAAGCACTGCTTTCATTTTCCAGCTCTACATTATTCTTATCCGACCGGAGCGCAATGTCCGTCAGAGTATGATGCCGCCACGCTACGGCATGCACCGTGGCACCGGCACAGGACCATCTTCAATGATGGCAGCAGCTGTTGTTACAGCAGCAACGTGTGCCCAAGAGGAGAAAATTCAAAAACACATCACACCCTCGAGTACAGGTATGAATACTTTCAGTCGAAAGGACATTTTTTATATTTATTTTTACTAAATTGTATTCTCCCCCAGAAGACAACAATACCGCTAAAGTGAAACTGTGCGAAATGGCAACACAAACAATAACACTCTCCAACATTTTCACAAATGCCAGTCTATCCAGTACGTTCCAAAGTATACCATTCGTCGATCAAATTGTGCCAAACATAAATGATTCAGTAATGAATCACAATCATATTGAACACCATGTGACGAACAATAACAATATCAACAATAGCAGCCACTTCAATCAGTCTTCATCGCATCCGGTGCTGCCCGCAGGTATAACAACGTCAAACACAACGACTTCACCCACCCACTTTGCCGATTCGATTGGCAAAGATGACTGTGAAAAGTATATGTTGCAGCAGCAGCCAAATCAAATCCATACAATATCTGCAACGACAACAATCAGTGAGAACAATGTCATAGATACAAGCTTATAGCAAGGTGAGATCAATAATAAAATTGAACGAGATTATAGCAATGGTGATAACAGTAGTTCTGAGAATAAGAAACGATATGCTATACCCGTTTAGGAATACATGTGTTTGTGTATATCCGTTTGTATTATGTCAGGTCCACCCCCAAACGTGGTACTTTTAAAGAGTGGAACCAGCTTTAGATATTCGATGTGATTTCGCACCTTTTTTTACGAAATATAATACTATAGTACTGTACCTAACCTAGAGCAAGTGTCTTCGAGAAAATGTCAAAAGGGGGTTGGTTGTGTTTGGTTATGCAAGGGAGGTTTCCTTTTTTTTTTTTTTTTGGTTTTGTATAGGTACTTAAAGGGAGGTTTACTTTAACGGAAGGAGCTTATGAGATCGTATACGTTGAGGTAATAAGTAAAAATTAAATAAATTGGACTTGCCAGCTAGGTGAAGCTGTTTTTAGGAATGCTCATAGTTTATGGGATATTCGAAAAGAGTAAATTTAGCTATAAAAAAAAATATCCCAACCTTGATACGAATTTGAGCGATTTTCTAAACAAGCCGAAAGGTATTTTAAAACCATATAAGACTGATTACTTTATTCATTTTGAAAATACTGTCATGGTCGTCTATTTTAGAAGAAAACGGTTTAGCTAGCTAAAAGTATTTTAAAATATGCAAGACCTTCGCGGATAAAATTGGTGAACGCCGGCAGCAACTTTGCCGACAGCGGAAGTGGCTCATATTTTTTTTCGAGTGTTTTGGTGAGCCGGAATTTTTAAATTTCGTGACATTTGTCAATACGAATTTCTATGTAACAATACTAGCCCACCAAATCGAAGCCACTCCGTAAAAATATAGCTTGTGGGCTAAGTAACAAGAAATCCGCCGAAGTTAGCGGTCTCTGATGGACATGCTGCCGGAACTGAATTATATTTCGCCATTGTAAAAAATATCATAAATGAGCTTAGTCTTTTTATGTTTGGCAGGTACATAAGAAAAACTCATGCTTACGAAGCAGAAGTAAATTGAAGATATCTGCGATTCAAATGAACGTTCATTAAATAAATCCAAAACAATTCAAATCACTGGGGTTAATTGTACAGCTCCGTTTTAAGTGTTTTGGAACCATGCTTAAGAGCGTAAGGTTAGTGCAGACTAAAAAGTAAAAACAAAAATTGGCCACCTCGTTCCTAATGCATCATAAGCATCGCCATATATGATGAGTCCACGCCTCCTCCATCGGAAAACTTATCTGTGACATTTTCTTGGGGTAGTTGCGTCCTGATATTTCATTCCCATCGTATATGGATTGCTGAAGATAGAGAAGTTAAATATAAGGATGGCTCCTCTGAGTTGTCTCGTCATGACTTCGGGGGTTATAATTGATGGTTTGGAGTCGATTTACTAGCTGCCCTACGACCTAGATTTGTTCAACGAAGATGTTTTCTCCGGATCGACTGAAGGGTTAACATAAACGGTGTGCTCTATTTAGTATAATAAATAATATAGCAAGCAAATTTTAGAGAAGGTACCAAACTTACGAAAGTCTGAACGACATCTCAAAAAACCAGTACCTACGAGTAAGTACGAGTAAGAGACCACATAAAATTCTTGTCGCCTGACTACTACCCGTCCTTATGCAATCGATCAGATTAACGCCTAACAATGAACAGCACAACCAGGAACGAAATACTATGTGCTTCTGTCGAGAACACCAACACATTGCACTGTAAGCTTTTCCTTAGTTACTTCGCCGTCACTCTTTGTATATACTCCACGGTCAAGTTAAGTATTATTTTAATTATATTTTTGGGATTGGTCGTGCGTGGAGGTTGAATCAACCTGAGGCATTCGCGATGGCATTCGTTCTCTATTTTCGTAAAATGGAAGTTCTTTTATGACACTAAAGTTCTGTTGTTGTTAGAGCACACCCAACCAAATAACTATCATAATAAAATTGCTTGATGTAGCAATAAAGTCCACACCATTAAGCCAAGGATAACAACTAAAGGAGCAGGCAGCAGTGACAACAAACTTATCTCGCCTAAATTATGTACTGCGATTTATTACCCAGGACACCTTTTGTTGCCTACAAGCCTCTCTGGCGAGTATCTGCGTTTAACAATCTTTTCTTTCTTTTTTTTTGTTTTGTTTTGGTTTGTCTCCTGTTTTTTTCCTGAGAGTAAGCGTTTTAATAAATCCTAACAATAAATCGACAGGGACGCGAGAACTTATCTACACATGTATTTTATTTCCTTTTGCATACGAGCAAATGTGTGTGTACTGCGCGTTACAATATAGTTTAGTTATACGTGTGAAATTTATACGCTCTGCTGGTCGCCAGTGAAATATTATCTGATTTAAAAGCCTGCTTGCAATGTAGGTATATGAATGCGCCCATTCGTAAAATAAAATAATTTATTCAATGATTGTAAGTACAGAGCTTTTTATTCTGTGGCTTAGGATAGGGGGAGAGTTTTGATATTATAATATTTATTTTAGAAATGTTTTCTATTTCGTTTCAAGTGGGGGTTTACATTTAATTAAAATTAAAAATATGTACTAGCAGAATAAATGGTACATATTGTTTGAAGTGGATAATTGCAGGAACTAATGAACCTATTTTAAAAATCCTCTCTTTTGTACTCTGGGGTACTGTTACCTGATAACCTTAGATGTGACATGTAAGCGATCGAAAACTGTGTATTTGATGGGTGTTTTTCTACTTTCTTTTAATCATTCTATTCATACCTGTGGTCTTATTTAGTATATTGTTTGGATTGTTTTTGTTGGTGTTTTTAATTTTTTTTTTTTTATTTCTTGCTTTGTTTTTAAATAAAATTTTAAAAATAAATTCCCCATAAATTGTCTACTTCTAGCTTATTTGATTTAATAGGTACATTCGCCTAATGTCATCACGACAACTAGTTGTAGGTACTCCACTATTTCATACAAAAAGCTTTATAATACATTTAAAATCTGAACCTTAAAATTTGTATACCTACATTTATTTAGTTTTAAGTTCCTTTGATATGAAATAAAATATTATTATTATTATGAACATCTGATTATGGGGCAGACCTCACCGCATATGGACACAAAGCGAAACAGAAAAGCATGTTTCGTTTCCGATAGCTTGATGAAATCTTATGAACACTTTCTTCGCCGCTTTTCGAACATACCAAAAGTTATTCTTAGCTTAAATCAGTTTTTATTCAAATGTAGCTATTGCTTCGATTTTGACACGTCATTTGAGAAAAAGCAATTGCTACGCTTTATTCATACCAATAAATGACTGACTTTCAAAAAAATATTAAACCATAGTACCTACTCGTATATCTTCTGAATAACTTCGCCGATCTCGATGAAAGAAAAACTAAATGTTGTTCGATTAAATCCTATGTCACGAATTAAAAATCTACAAAGATTCGTTAACGTTAACGTATCCCCATCCACATATGGACAGAAAATCAATTTTATTATAATGCATGGATTTTAAGAGAATTCAAGCTGCATTCAAATTTAAATCTATTTATTTATACACATAAAACTCAGTGCTCAAGTTTTAAATTTTGACTCGAGAGTGGTTCTGTTTGTTCAAACAGTTTTCCAACGGGTACGTATGTAAATATATGCAGCGATAGCTGTTCATACAAGAATTATTGTGGAACTATAAAAGAAATAATAAATTTGACTCGCAGACATTCAAGAAACGACCATCACTTCAAATTCGTATTTTCCTTCACTTCAACTTTAAGTCTAGAGAGAGTGCACTGAAGCTCAGTCGGAGATAGCCTAGGGGTGTCCAGTCCAGTTCTACGAAAAGCAAGTAACTCATCCGTTAGTCTGTCAATTTGAAACATTTTTTCTATGCGACATCATCCACACCGTTTGCATACATAACGAAAAAAAGGCAGCAGACCAAAAGCGTCCTTAACTAAGTGCAAAGTCAGGGGGGGATTTTTGTGATTAAGCGACCGAAACACAGCCTGTAGGTACAGTGTACAGTTTGTAAAAAGAGATCAAACAACTCTCAGGGGGAACCGATATTTTTTCTCTGTCCTCCACCCGAAATTCAAACTTTACCTTAAGGGGCTCGCTCGGTGGTATTCCCTCCTTAAATTAGCAAAAATTGTGGTGTACCATATACTCACAAGTCTCTTCAAGTATAACTCTGGGAGTGAAAAGCTGGTAGTCGTATTTTCGCCTGGCAAAAACTGTTTTCTTCCAAAGCAATTGACGCCTTAACCGGTGTGGAATATTCGTTCCTAGCACCCTGCAAAAGATTTATGCACAACAATAGGGTGTCGGGCATTGTACAACATATGCCATTAAACTCCCTCTTCATCTTGAGAAATGCTGCCCACATTTCATCTGCTTTGACAGGTTTTGCAATTTGAAGTTAAAAGTGAAATCCCCTACCGTGGGGGACTGTGACAATGTGAGTTTTCCTATGGGGCTGCGATTTTCAGTGGCCTGTTCTCGGAATTCTGAGAATTTTGTCTTCGTAAGATGTGCTTCCCTCCGGAAAGAAGTACCTATATATACCACCTGTGGATTTGATGCCTCAAATGTTATTTCACTTCTTCCCGAATGGTTTAGAGATCACTTTTTTGTCAATCTGTCTATAGTCTTTCACCGAATTACTGTCTAGATTATAATATAAAGAAAAATAATTATTTTATGACAGCCTTAACAGACAATTCGAACGCAGATGCCCAGTACTCCGAACACAGCCATCCACTTCTCTCTGAGGCTTCTTAAACTGTATAGAGTTTTTATATTTTCTACACAGTATTTTTCTCATCAGCAGCCGCCACTTGGATCCGCCTTACTCTGCAATCTCCTGCACTGAGGTCTCACGAACAAACTCCAATTTTTCTCTACTTTGCTCAAGCATCATATACCTAGCCGTCCAAATTCCCTCTATATCCACCCCCACTGGTATATTCATCCAACCATCTTCAGTTCACGGTTTGACAGGTAACGTGTGCGCTCGTTAAGATGCAATTTGGACAACACTTAGTTGTGATCAGTCTAATATTTCTGCCAAATAAACATTCCATCACTTTGTAAAAAGTACAGTACCAAAAAGAAATGAACCAGCAACAACTGTAAAAGACAGTTCGGTGCTATCATGCCATTTGAGCGTTAAAGTTCTAACGTTTCATTTACGGAAAGATGGGGTGAAACGTTTTTGTGGACACGATTGATTTGCTCTACAGTTCACAAGTAAATCGTTCGTGGACACGGAAACGTTTGAAAGTTACTCCTTACAGAATGCCCACTCAGGCTATCTTGTAATTGAAAATGCTTGCCGTTAACTCCAGTTATGCAATCGACGGTATCAAGTCTGTAATCTATATATATAAAAATGATGTAAAAAAATGTATGGTAATTCATCAATTGAGAACGGCTGGGCCGATTTGGCTGAAATTTTTTTCAGCGGTTCGTAATTATAAGGAGAAAATCTTTACTATTTTGGAAAACCCATCCGGAAAAGTCGGGAAATTGGAAAAAACGAAAATTGATTTTTTGTATGGAGTTTTGTGTGCAATTGTTACGGAATGGCTTTTCGAATGGAAAAATAAAAAATTATAAGTGGAAAACTCGGAAAATTGCGGGAAAAAGGGAGAAAAAAAATAATCGACGAAATTTTGCATTTTATCGCATAATTTGATGTAAAGGCGGAATATTCGTTGTTTGGCTTGGCAGGCTGGGTTCCTCTAGTTTACTATTCCTCTAGTTTACCTCAGCTCTGTTCGACTTCTCTGCTTGAGTTCGATCTCGATATTTGTTTTCAACTATCGTATATTTAATACCAAGTTCCTAAATTAAATCCTAGCTACTTCAATCAGCCTCCTTCAGTTCTTTTCTTCAGTTCCACCAAAAGCCATCTTCATTCAATTATACTGGATAGTTTATATAGATTCCGACGTAGGCAGCTACAAGTCGATAGATAGTTTTTATGTTTTAGACGAATGGAAGGGAATGCATGCTGACCTACCTACAATTCCCTCCAGACATTTGCAGCTCATCAAAAATGCCCATCAGTTCGCCATTGGGTCAATCTTCAGACGAGCTTTGAAATATTAATATAGGAGGTAATATACAAGCCAAACAAAGCACGCATGTGAAAAGCATCCCCTTCACAATTCGATGCACAACTGTAGTGCAGCAGTAGCTGTAGTACATAAATCATCAACTGTACACAAGAGAATAGAAACCGCTCAAGAACTAGTTAAACAAAAGGGCACTACAAAACGTAGAGGGCTATAGCGTACACCCTATAAAGGACTTCATATCATATTTGCAGAAGTTTGCCTTTCATCCTTTGCCTCCTAACACAACAGCAGTAATCATTATACAAGACCCGATGAGAGAAGGATAAATCGAACACACACTTTCCGAATATAAGACCCCATCATTGCTTACAGTAGTGCATGCCATAACTCAAGTGATTCCCTTTAGAAAATCCCGTCCAACCCAAGTCGAAGGTGCGATTATCACCGTCAACGCAACCTCTGCAGATGTGTTGTTCATGATTTGCTATCGGTGTTTTCACCCTTGTTCTGTTCCATTACTATGGAACCTTTGAGCTTTTCTCTATTCCGTGGCGCACGTTTGCACACTCATTGTGGTCTAATTTATCGGCTAATGATACCCTACAAATCGGTCGGCACCACCCTAACTCAAATTGTCTATGGCTGTGTATTTACCGGCCGGTATGTAATTAGGCGTGGAATGGGGTGTTGATTACACTTGAATGTTATTTCATTTGGTAACATCGGGTCTAATCAGCATTATGCATAGTCCAGGTCCAGGTGAGAGTAATGTTAATTATGCCACCTACATAGAAACAAACAAGAGTGTCCATGTTGATGTCCATGTCCCTCTGTTGTCATGTGGGTCGTTAAGGTCGTTTGGGCTAGCGCCACTATTGTTCATCTTGGCAGTGTAGCTGCCCGTTTATTCAGATGTTATCATTTCGAGGGTGTCACCACTGTGTGAAGGCACTTAGCGGAGGTTTGCTTACCACAAAAAGATTTTGCTGCGCTACACTTTTCGGGTGATGAAAAACGGAGATAATGACGGTCCATTGGGAGAATATTCTCCTACTCATCACGTACAAAATTATGCTGCACAAATCACATCCTGTCTATAAACACAAAAAAAAATAAGTTAATGGTTTAATTCGCATGTCGTCGTGTAGGATGGACTAATGGAAAGAGCAATTCGGAGGTGAGTTTGCGTTTTTGGTAGTGCAAAATATGAAAAAAAGTGTTGTTGATCTGATTTCTTTTTTTTTAGTAGTATTTTATGTGGTGGCCCCTTTTTCTACTCGCGCCCCTTTTTATTACCCTTTTTACAAATCTTCAGCGGCAACGCTGTGCTGCTCAAACTCATACTCACCTGTGAAGAATTTCTCCACGAGACAGTGCAGCCTTCCATTATCTGTTACCCGGACGAAAAAGTGCTCTGACATCCGCTTTTGGTCCTTAAAACATAGAATTCGGTAGTCCTCTCAACTCGATCCGATCGACAATAGAACATTTTTTTTCCATTCCTTTGATCGAGCCAATCCGATGTAGATGAGACATTTTGGAGTTTCTAGTTTCAGTCTCTGGTGATTTAGTTCTCAGCAACTCAGACACACACCCGGATAAAGTGTAACTCACCCTGTTTCCTTCGCAGGTATGAACAAATGGTGGGAGGTATACTATCATCTATCACTCGAAACGTGAATATATTCATCCGCTTTAGATACAGTCCAAGCTGGAACACCATAAGGCAAAACTGGGGTAATCAAGGTTTCATTGAAAAGCTGCTTCATGGTTAAGCAAATTTCGCTTTTCTCCGCTACATATTGGCGATTGGCAAGGGTTATTCCCTGTATGGTTTTCAAGTTAATTTCGTAAACGTTTCCAAAACATCTCATGGCAAATTTTAGTCCCCTCGAATGTTTGCCCATTTTATTTTCGTAGTCCGTGTTGATGTATTTCTAGACGAAGAACCGCTTGCAACATTTTTTGTGTAATCAATCATAAAAATTTGAAAGAACCAGTCTTTGAAACCTTCCAGCATTCACCAACTCAATTTCAAACCCATTCATTTTCAGAAGTAGTTAATTTGCCTACAAACAGAAACAGGGACTCTACTTTTATCAGCAATCCTTTTTGTCTATTGGAGTGATTAACAAAAAAAATATATATATGTAAAGCGTTTGTAAATAATACACATGCATACAATGTAGATAAAATAATTTATTTGTAAAATAGAAACAATTTCGCTAAAAACAAAACAAAATAAATACTTCAAAATGTGATATATAACTTAAAAATTGTATCTTTTAGTGTTTAACATAAAACAAAAATTTAAATAAAACTTCTACTAGCTATTTGAATTAGATTTATTTACTGTTAGTAGAAATATAAATAATAAAAATGTTAGAAATCAATATAGATAGTAAAAAGCAGAGTTAAAGACACTACATATGAAATTAATCTTTTAGTTATTTCTTACGGCAGAGTTAATGTTAATGTAAATTTAAATAGATATAAAAAAATGTTTTATTAATACTAAAAATAGAAAACAGCAACCTATTGGGTTCCCGAAGGTATTCAAATTGTACTTGCATTTGAATTTAGTTTAAAATATTCTTTACGTATTGTTTAGGTGTTCGGTTTTTTGCATAATTTGTACGTGTCTTCCTTCTGGGACTTAATTCTTATAAAAAAAAAAATAAATAAAAATAAAACAAAACAAGGTGTAAAACTATTCGGCAGTAATTTCATACTGAGTTCATGAGCCCTGAATCCCAACGTGAAATTTGCCGATACCTACCATTATTGTACCTAAACCTAACTTAACCCACATCTAAAATATTTATATTCTCTGTAAATAGTACGTGTACATTTTTAAATATTGAAGATTCTTCCTAAATTGTGAACAAGTCGTTATTTGTCAATAGAACTTGTATTTTCTGTTGGTCGGTTGTGTTGAAATTAGTACATAATTAAAATTAAGATCAAACAAATAAATCAAAACACACACCTAAATTGCACAAAATATTACCAAAGCTACAAATTACTTGTTAAAAACGTGTTAAATATTAATAGAAAATAATAATGTGCAAAAATAGCTACATATTGTGTTATATTTATTTAATGAACAAAATTCAAATGTACATAGGGACATTTATCAAAACTATGTAAATTTGTCAAACAACAAATTTTAATCATATTGTCAAAGTTAAAAAAAAAACAAGAAGAATAGATATTCAACAATAAGCTAAATAAATTAGTTCGAAAATTACTGTATGTTATACCTCGAGTCAGGTTGTTTTATTCTGTTGAATGCGTACAGATGGAGCCAACATTTTTGCCGAAAATGTCCTCAGCGACAACAAATTCACAGTAAGTTTTCCACACATTTAAAATAATACATGTAGAAAATGAAAACCACTCGTTAATTGTAATATTCTTTATTTCTCACGGAATTGTTTAAAAACTTAAATTTACTGACTTAATGGTCGACTTAGTACTACCTACTCACAATGGAATCCAGTAGAAGACTGAAATTCCTCCCTGCTGCTTTACATGTTTTACTTTAATATAATGGCTCGTTTTGTGTGACTGTGTGTCTGTGTGTCTGTATGTCTATATGTGTGTACCTCTAAGTGGCGTCGTTGTTCGTCTCGGTCGCCGTTTGCTCGTATTGTATGTTTGTAGTAATATTTACTGTGTACTGTGTGTCTGTCCTATCTTTGTCTTCCGTTGTGCTTGCACCTGGTGTGCAGCCTCGTTCGTCTCGTATTGTGTGTTTGGTTACTGTCTGTTATTCCGTTCGTCCGTCTGGCTTACCATCCTACAATCGGCTATCCTGACGGTACATTCGTCCCGAATGAAGGGTTCCACTTCTTCATATTTTCAGCGATAGTATTGGTCCTGAAGGGACCCTCGTGATTGCCGACCTTTTCCACTTCGTACCTCCCGTGGTTGAGCTTCTTTGTGATCTTATATGGTCCGTGATATTTTGGCCTTAATTTCATGCCAACGCCGAACTGAGTGCGTTTAATGGCGACCAACTCGTTCAGTTGATAATCCGGCTCAGGCACTCTCTTCGCATCAAATGACCTCTTGTTCTCCTCCTGGATCCTGAT
Source organism: Cheilosia vernalis (assembly GCA_949126925.1). NCBI lineage: Eukaryota > Metazoa > Arthropoda > Insecta > Diptera > Syrphidae > Cheilosia > Cheilosia vernalis. The sequence continues at coordinate 16,889,242 of OX421362.1, forward strand.
GATGTTTTCACGAACTTCATCCCGAATAGCTGCTCTCTCGGCATCCAGCTCCTCCCCGAGCTCTTCTCTTAGCATTTCCCGAAGATCCGGGTATTCAGCAACACGCATCTCGAGACCAGTAAGTATCCTAAATGGAGCGAACTTTGTGCTTCTTGGTGGTGTATTGTTCAGTGTTTGCTGAACTCGATCTATATGCCTATACCAGTTTTGGGCGTTGTCGGCGCAAGCTTTGGAGAGCATTGGCACAACGATTTTGTGGATTCTTTCCACCTGCCCATTACCGCGCGGTACTCCTGTCGCAATTAATAGGTGCTGTATGTCGCCTTCCCTACAATACTCCTCGAACGCTGTGGATGTAAAAGCCGTACCTCTGTCCGTTATTATCCTTCGGGGATTTCCAAAAATAACTGACTGCTTTCTGAGCCGATCTATGACCTCATTGGTCCCCGTGCTCTTTGTGGGATAGAGCCACACAAATTTGGAAAACGCATCCACGACTACTAGTATATGATTATACTTTTTATGCGTTTGCTCCATCGGCCCGACGTGGTCAATGTGATAGGTGCCCAATGGTCTATCCTCCTTATCGATAGGTCTTAAAAACCCTTCCTTCTTTCCGCTCTTTGCCTCTGTTACGATGCACTTAACACATCCCCGTACGCTAGTTGATACTTTTGCTGTCAAATTGGGAATAAAAAACGTCTTCTCTACTAGGTCTTGCGTCTTCTTAGCTGAAAAATGTCCCTGCTGGTGTGCGATGCTAATTATCTCTTGCTCCATTTGCGAGGGTATTACCACTAATTCCTTCGTTGGGTCCTTGAACAAGACCCCGCCTTTCATATAAAAATCTTCGTACTCGACTGTCTCCAGAATTTTCCTAACCGCTCGAGCCCAATCATCTTTGAGTTGCGCCTCCTTTATTCGACAATGCAGAGATTCTTCGATCAACAAACAATGCACCCTACTCAATGCATCCACATGCCGCATCTTTGAGCCGGACCTGTGTTCGATTTCGTACTGAAACTCCTGAAGAAACATGGCCCATCTAGATACTCTTAATGGAACATCCGTTTTCTTCATAGTCATTGCAAAAGCGTTGCAATCGGTGACGATTTTAAACTTTAGTCCCGTCACGTACACTCGCCACTTCTTCAATGCTTCGATGATTGCCAGTACTTCTAACTCATAAGAATGGTATTTTTCTTGTATAGCAGATGTCTTGCGACTCATATATTGGATGGGGTGAAATAGCTGATCTTCCTCATCCTTCTGCAGAAGCACAGCGCCATAGCCGGACTGGCTGGCATCAGCGTGAATCTCTGTGACTGCCTTGGGGTCAAACAACTTTAAGACCGGCGATTTGGTCAATGCTGCCTTTAACTGCCTAAATGCTGTCATCTGGTCTATTCCCCATACGAATTTCGTTTCTTTACGCAATAAGTCTGACAGAGGTTTAGCGACCACTGCGAATCCTTCTACAAATCTTCTGAAGTATGATGTCAAACCCAAGAATCGTTGGAGCGATTTCTTGTCCCTAGGCACTGGATACTCTTTGACGGCTTTCGTCTTTTCTTCCGATGGTTGGATCGTGTTGCCTTCAATGATGTATCCCAGGAATTCAATTCTTCTTTTAAGGAATTGGCACTTCTTCCAATTTAATTGTAGCCCAAACTTGGCCGCTACCTCGAGGACCGTCTTCAATTTTTCGATGCCCTCACCCTCGTCTCTTGATGGAATAATCAGGTCGTCCATGTACACCTCTACCACACCTGCTTGGATTAATGTCCGGAAAATAGCATTGATGTACCTTGCAAATACTGCTGGGGAATTCGATATTCCGAATGGCACGTACAGGAATTCGTATTGCTCGTCTTGTGTCACAAACGCCGTATATTTCCGAGATTCTGGATCCATCGGAACATGGAAGAATCCATTCTTTAAGTCCAACGTTGTGAACACTTTTCCTCCTTTCAACCGCTCGAGGACCTCGTCGATGAGTACCATCGGAAAATTATCCCTTGTAATTTTTTCATTTAGCTTTCGATAGTCGCAACACAGCCTTTTGGTTCCGTTCTTTTTTGATACCAGAACAATTGGCGACGCATATTCTGATTTACTTGGCTGAATGATCTTTTCGGCTAGCCATTCGTTCACTTGGTGGCGAACTATGATTTGGTCGGCGTACGCCATCCGCCTGGGTCTTTGGAAGACCGGTATCTCATCCTTGAGAATCAACTTCATGACGACAGGTGATGGTTCCCCTTTGACTGGTTGGTACCTATTCATGACTCGTAATATCTCTTCTCTGGTATCGACGTCCAAATGATTTAGCTTCCACTCTGTATCCACATCGAACGTTGCCTCCTCTGCTGCCAACCATATTCCTCCGAACTCTTTGGCCAGCTCGAGTACTTTCGGATCACGGCTACCTAAACATCCGGCCGTATCCGCGTGGATCTCGTCCACCTCGGCGACACTCGCCCCTTTCCGTTCCTTATTGCGGAACTCCGGATCACGGCTACCTATACATCCGGCCGTATCCTCGTGGATCTCGTCCACCTCGGCGACACTCGCCCCTTTCCGTTCCTTATTGTGGAACTCTCCTTCCTTTCCCTCCGAACGCTGTTTATCCGGTTTGGCTTGAAACTCTACCCCTTCGGCCGTAATGACCAAGTCAACTTGTTCCAGAATGTCGTTCCCGATTATCGCCGAGTATGACATGTCATTCTCCCTTACCACATGGAAGTTCACTTCCAACGGGATTCCATCAATTTCGAGTTTCAGCCAAACGTTGCCTAGGGTTGTTACCCTCTGCTGGCCAATGCCCAAAAGATTTCTTTTATCCTCATTTAACTTCGGATAGTCCATCAGTATAAGGCTGTCGTGTCGCAAGAGACATAAGTCGCTGCCCGTATCTAGCAGTGCGCATATTGCAGCCCCTCCCACCGAGATGTTTTTAAATACCCGGTTCGACCCTATCGCTAGACTAACTCTAGCCTCTCGCCAAGATTCGGTTTGGCCACCTGTTGATGCAGTGCGACCGTCCCTATTCTCGGATCGCCGTGTTCTTGGTTGCGAATCTGCTCGGCATTCGCGTGCCTTATGCCCTGGCTGACCGCATCGGAAACATTTTTGTACTTGCGATCCACATTCCTTAGCAAGATGTGTAGTTTCCCCGCATCTGTAACAAGCCCTGTCTTTTCCCTCCGTTTTGACTACTACCTGCGATCTACCGTTGGTTGGTGTACGAGAATTGCCCCTTGAGTGTGATGACTGCGAGAGGTAACCCTTTGCCCTTTCGTAGATAGTCAGCTGCGTTTTTAGTTCTCTTATGGAGTTCGCCTGGTATAAAACCATCTTGTTGTGCCTAGCATCAGGAATCCCCTCTACGAAATATTCGATCATGCTCTGGTCGTCTAGATCGATCATTTTCCCTAGCTCGAGTAAACAATAAAGATACTCCTGCAAAGTCTCGGATGATTTTTTTTGTCTCGTTCTTAGGCGCCTATGTATCTCTGCTGTGGACAATTTCTTTCCAAACTCCCCTATGAGCGCTTTTTTTAATGCGCCCCAGCTCCTAATCCCTGCTTCACCCCTCAAGAATAGCTTGGCGGCACCCCTGAGCAGTTGCTTCGCATATATAAATTTCTGTACCTCGTTCCATCCTACTATCAGTGCATTTTCCTCAAACTCTTGGACCCACAGATTGACGTCTGTGCTGCCCGTCCCATCAAAATGTGTCACCGCATCTTCAATGTCGCGAAGAGTGAACGTACTCATTCTTGCCGATGCTCCTTGCGCTGACCCGAAACTATTCTCAGCCTCCTCGGAACAATCATCCCTTCCAATCTCCGCGTCACCGTCACGCGATAGCCCCCAGTACTCAAGCAGCCTGTCCTGTAGGGTTCGTTTCAACCCTGTCGTTGGTAAGTGTACCTCAGTCAGTTTGTTTTTGAGTTCCTCTACCGTCAGAGCCAAAATTTGGACAGTTATCCATTTTAAAATTTATTGTAACAAATAAAATTGAAAATAACAAACAAACGACAAAAAAAAAAATAGCAGCGGGAATAAAACAACTACGTACCACACCAACACCAATCGCCTTCCTTCTTCTCGTTGCTTGTGTTAACACGTACCGTTCGTTGGGGCACACAACAATTTTTCCCTGTGTTTAACGACACCTTTTGCTGTTTCTTTCGTTTTCCTTCTCTCTTTGCGTTGTTGCCCTTTTATTGTCTTTTCTTTTCTTTATTTATATTTTTTTTATTTTTCTCTTCACTTTTCTTTCACTTCTATGTATTTTTTTTTTTTTTTTCACTGTTTGTATTTTCTCTTTTTTTTCACTGTTTGTCTTTTCTCTTTTTTTTTCTGTAGGCTTGCGGGATTATTGTCGCCGTACCTTCGGTATGTATAATGTATATGCACACATGCACTGATCCACACAATTCTTGTTGTTTTGTTTTTTTTTAACTGTGGTTTACTTTAAATACACTTTTACTGTACTTATCGGATTATCATCGACAAAACGCCTACGCACTAAAACTTGCACACATGCCGTGGTCGATAGTAATTCGTATCACTTTTGTTCAACAAGTAAAAAAAACAAGTGCGTTGTTTAACGACAACCACTTTCACTTTTGTTCAACAAGTAAAAAAAACAAGTGCGTTGTTTAACGACAACCACTTTCACTTTTGTTCAACAAGTAAAAAAAACAAGTGCGTTGTTTAACGACAACCACTTTCACTTTTGTCCGTGGAACATTCCGGACGAGTCCCCAAACTGTAGAAAATGAAAACCACTCGTTAATTGTAATATTCTTTATTTCTCACGGAATTGTTTAAAAACTTAAATTTACTGACTTAATGGTCGACTTAGTACTACCTACTCACAATGGAATCCAGTAGAAGACTGAAATTCCTCCCTGCTGCTTTACATGTTTTACTTTAATATAATGGCTCGTTTTGTGTGACTGTGTGTCTGTGTGTCTGTATGTCTATATGTGTGTACCTCTAAGTGGCGTCGTTGTTCGTCTCGGTCGCCGTTTGCTCGTATTGTATGTTTGTAGTAATATTTACTGTGTACTGTGTGTCTGTCCTATCTTTGTCTTCCGTTGTGCTTGCACCTGGTGTGCAGCCTCGTTCGTCTCGTATTGTGTGTTTGGTTACTGTCTGTTATTCCGTTCGTCCGTCTGGCTTACCATCCTACATACATATACTCGTATGTATATAAAGGAACCTATATATGAATGACGGAATTGATCCCGTGAAAGATTCTGACACCATTCGTTTGTATATGATGTTTTTTACGATAGTAAGGCACGTTCAATATAATGGCGAGTCGAATAGCCGTTTGTCACACGTTCACGGAGTCAAAAAAAACATTAAGACGTTATATGTTTTTCCGGAGATCGAACTTGAGGCCACTAGTTAAATAGTCCAAGACTGAGCCGCTGCGCCAACTAAACTAAACCAAATCCTGAACAATTGAGCATTCAGATTGGAAATTTGAAGCAGGTTCTACATTACTTTTATTTAGTTTGAATTGTTTAAATTTAAATTATCAATTATAATATTTTTATTTTTTTTTAACAATTTCATCCGGGTCAGAAGACGCATATAAAGCGTTTTTCAAAAACGATGGGGGATGTTCAACTTGCGTTTGTGTGTGAGTATTGAGTAAGAAATTCTTTGCCAAGGGGTCACTCGAAACCACTCTCGCGCCTAACCGACTTCTTGAACCATTCACTCTCCGTACTTGAATGATTTGGAACAAAGTGGAGAATAAACTTGATGCAAAGGGACTTAGCCTTTGAGATGAGGCTCTTAAAGTCATCCACAGTTCCATACTTTCGTTGTATTTCGAAAAAAAAAAAACTCGAGCTATCGTATCCGAAGCCGGAAGTCGAAAATGCTGCCGTTATACCGATGTCCTTGAGGTATTCCAACTTCGACGTGATGCCATTTAGATCGCCAATTCCATCGCCGTTCTAGTCGATGAAAGATCGCTAATAGATCTGAACTTGACAGGACTGGTAGTACCTTTTGCTCTGCGACATATTGACGACTTTGACAGGGGAATACACTGCCCGACAGGAAAACACATACAAAAACAAATAAAAGCTCACCGAGGCCGCGCATATCGCACACTGATTGCATATTAATTACAACCCTTGAGTATTTATACGAATTTCCAATAAAGAAGAACATAACACTCATCAGCTAAATAATCCCGCAGTAATTCCAACACTAATTGATAAGAGCTGCCTTGGGAAATCAAGTCGCCCACTGGCGATGAATGGGGCCTCAATTTCTGTTTATTAGGTACTTGAACTGGATTTAAGTTTTTCAACGAGAAGTGAGTAGTAATGAGTATCTTGCGAATATAGGTTTGACAAACAAAGGAAAAGGTAAAAAGAGCCGTCTTGACTTTTGTTTGGGTGTAAGGTAGGCTTGTTCGAGAAATATACTTCTAGCACCTATATGTACCAATAACTATAGGCACCAGGCCGAGGCAAATGGAATCTGTTTCGAAGGGCTGTACAGCTTTTTTAAAAGAATTGCTTTTGAATCAAACAGGTTTATTCGATATGCAAAATAGTTCATGGCATTATATGTGTGTTTGAAAAATAAATTATAGCACTACACTAACCATAATCGCTTAGTACATAGTAACATGGGTTTTAAACCACTAAAAATCTATTACTTTTGTTAGCCACAAGCCACTGCGCTGAATTAGCAGTTTTAACTTTCCTGACATATTTTTTCTGGCTTTTTCTGAACAGCATGTTTCGCATTCGTGTCGGAAATTCAATTGATTATTATTTATCATATCGCTTGGTGGGCAGTTCTCGATTAAATAAAATCAGTACCTTTTTGTATTTTTGTGGCGGTAGGTACTACTGCCTGGACCATCGCGAACATACATTTGGTTCTATTTTCTATATCCCCAGCGGCACCATCGTGGTGGTTTGTGGTACCACCCCTAAATAATGTGTTAACCATGACCTTAGCTGTTCCTATGGCGTAGTGCCCAATTTTCAAGATTTACCTTCTCATATAACATGTACATACTATATAATTGTAATCACAATGGGTGATAATTCAAACTGCCCCCCCTGTAACCTAACCTAATCTAGCCTTCAGTTTGGCACTGCATGTGCGTTAAGGTATCTTTCGACTTGTATGTGCACCGCCTTACGAGAACCACGTAGCAATTGACCTTTCTTCTCTAATGCGAGCCTCTCCTTGTTAGAACGTGGGCCCTCTTAACCCCAGCTGGACAAACATCGGTAAATTTGTCAAAAAAAATGTAGATAAAACAATATTGGTCGATCCCTATACGAAGATATACCTCGACCATCAGTAGGATCCATAGGAATTGAGCCCATACCAGTTTATATTTTAAATAGGATCAGAAAGTTCGGTAAGCCATTTTTGATTTTAAAGATCTTGCTCGAAGTTGGCTGTCAGCTTTGATAGCGAACTTCTTTAAAAAAAAGCATGTCACAGATCATTATATAGATAGGAATACTTTTTGAATACCCAACCTAATGAACTTATTGAAGAGCGCTCCGATCATACGTATAGGCTTTCTCAAAGTCGTCCATTCAGGTGCCCGTGCATTGGTTCTTGTTTTTGTCCCTTCGAATTTTAGAGGCCACTTTCGATGGGGAATGAATCATTTAATGTCCCGCTCTTAAGTCGAGTTGATTGTCGGGAACTATCCCCTATTATTCCATTTTCATATTTAACACGACTTTAGTGGCAAAAACGTCCCCATTTATGACAGTCGTGGACTACGTGTGCAACTCTTTAAAGATTAGGATCCCATCTGAATTTAGTTCAGCCAAAAGCCGATGGATATGGTTACAGATCGGTGCCTGTGTTGACAGTTGGGTGTAGAAGTTGTCGAAACAGGCAATCAGAGCGAGATCAAGCACGGATACTCTGCTGCTCTAGTCGCTGTTCGTATGCCATTGCCATTGCTGATGTTGTCGCTCTTGCTGGTGTCCAAGTCACACATTTCAAAGGTTTACAAGACTAGAGCTTTCAATTCGCTTTTAAATGTCCGATACTTGATCTGGTGCACGAGACAACAACACATCGACCTCGAAGTTGACCACCAGGAGCAGCATTATGCCTTGTGCTAAAATCATACAAGTTAATCAGTTATTATAGAGGCTAGACTGTTGTAGATAATGGGCCTTACTATTAATCATTTTCAACCTTTTGACACTAAATATTTTCTAGGTCACAATATGCAATTTTGTATGGAAAACTTCGCCGTTGTGAGTTCGAAAAATTTAGCCTGGACATGGACACTAAAAATGATTATTTACCGCGGAATGTGTATTCCAACTTCGACTCTACTTTGGGAGTAATATTTGTCTCTAACTATAAGTTATACATAACCCTCTTCATATATTATATGTTGCTAACCGGAATGTTCGTCCAGCTCACATTCGGGCATGCACTTATAAAACTACCTTTATCGAAATTAAATTTTATCAAAAGACAAAGTAACCCGAGCTGTAATTCCCTTCAAAGTTGACTTTTCTTTCAAGAATTTTGTCCATAGCGGTTAAATATAACCCGCATCGAAATCCTACCCCTAAGCGCCGTGTTTTACCTCAATCACTATGGCTAAACAAAAATATTCCCTCTCACCCTTGACTTCTGGTGTTCTCGGTTTTGGGAATTTCAAAAATTGCCCTGCTTTCCCAGTCACGTTACTTTGCTTCAGATTTGTAATTTTTCTTTCTCGTTTTACATGTTTCTGCATTTTACCAAGGAACAGAAACACCAGTGGGATTGGTTCAGGCATTAGGGTTAGAAAAATGATTGGATGACTTTGTTTTGTATATCTATATTAAAGGAATAGTGATGGAAATGGAATTTTTCAGTCCTATACCTTAGGACTCTGTCATTGTACTACAGTACCTATACCTAATTGGAATGCTCTTTTTCTCTTGGGTAACCAGATGTCGGGAGCACGTGTTTGGAATGGAAACTAATTACAAGAAGAGTCACTGCTTGCGATGACTTTTTGATATGTGGTGGAAACAAATTCAAAATCGATTAGGTACCTACACAAAATCATTGATAAACCTATTCGACAGGGCTGCATATTTGTGAGTTTTCCAACTGTGAGATGGTTGTCCGGAGTAGATTTAAAAACTAGGAAGGTATACGTATTAAAAAAAAATTTACTCCCGTTTTGACAGTAGTTGCATTGCAAAATGTTGCGATTAAAAGACGGATAGAGTCTTCGAACAATTTATGTGGATACAAATTTACTCATACAGGAGCGTGCGCAGGATTTTTCTTGGGGGCTAAGCCCTCACCCCTTGCATCAATCAGTAACTCATGGCGCCAAATAGTGAGCGACTGGCAAATAAAACGAGCAATGTTTAGGTGTCACGAAAAGTATAATCACAATATATTTCCTAAGACTAAACTAGATTGTATTCAAAGTAACTTGTGGCCGATAGCTTAGTCGTTGATCTCAGTACGACTGCTTCCTTTGGCAGCAAGACAATTTGATCAGAATACGTTTTGTCTCCCCTCCTGCGCAAGGACTTTTCCGTCACCACAACATATTCCAATTCACTAGACAAATCATTGAAGACTGTATCCAAATTAACGGCTTCGACGTCATCGAAAATGTTCAGCAGAACGATGTACGAGTAATCGTTACTCAGTGACCTTGAAGAGAAGATCGCTAAAGCTTAAGATTCAGTGGTGAAAGGAGTCTTACCTTTTGACAGCCAAAACACTGTTGCTGACTGCTTTAATGACGGCGTCACCCTTTTTGATGGTGCGTTCGGACCGCAAGGATTGCAGCTGCTTGTAAATATTGAGGTGACTGTACGAAATGCCACGCTCCCGCTTAACATTGACCGAGGGATACAAGTCGGAAACCGGCAGCCAAGTCTTCGAACCGTTGGTGAATCCAGCATTTTTATCTGTGTTCCATTGGAACGGTGTGCGGCATGGATCGCGAGACAATCCCTCATAAACAGATGGATTGGAATTGCAAGCCTGTGGATCCACGGTGTCTTTCCATGAGATCCATACGTCAGTCATGCCGATTTCCTCTCCTTGATAGGTTACACTGCACCCAGGCAAGGTAAGTAAAAGCATATTCAACATGTCCATGCGATCTACTCCCATGCGCGATCCAATACGAGGCTTGTCGTGGTTTCCCATCTGCAACGAAACCTCTTTAGAGTACAGTGAGAAGTGAGACTTATTCCAAGTGCACTTACGACCCAGTTGGCTGTTCGGCCCTCGGGCATATTGTTCAACCAGGTGTTGATCGTCTCGGCGTAGTGATAGGCATCAGAGTCGTTGGTCAGCCAGCTAATCATAAGAAAGTTGAAAGGGATTTGAGCGCCCTCCGTGGTAGCATTGCCATAATACTGCATTACAACATCGACAGGAGACCAAGATTCAATCATGAGAATTCTGTATCGTAAAACAGATAAGATAAGAATTTGTATTTGTTTTCTGCTATTTGGATACCTATATACCTATCTTCTCCACCGTTTTCGGCCTTAAAATCGTCCAGCACCTTCCTCCACTCATATACCAACTCAATTGTCTCAGGCTGGTCAACTGTGTAGATGTGTTTCAAATAGCCGTAGTCATCTGGGTCGGTAACCCAGTCTTGGCGAGGTTCGTCTAAGTAGTTTCCAGCTGCATCTGGAGCGATTTCGAACACATGTGGCACAGCATCGACACGGAAGCCTGCAATCCCCCTCTTCAGCCAGAAGCGAAGAACATCCTGCACACAATATTTAGTTCGTCAAAGGACGTAGTGATTTTTTATTTTTTTTTTAAATCACTTACCTTCATGTACTCTCTAACTCTTGGGTTACGGTAATTCAAATCTGGTTGCTTGTCTACGAACTGATGAAGGTAGTACTCCTGACGTTGCTCGTTCCATTCCCATGCGCTGCCACGGAACACACTCACCCAGTTACTGGGTGGCTTCCGCACTCCATCGACAATTTTACCCGGATGCCAGACGTAAAAGTTTTCAAATTCGGGATCGCGGGCGATAGACTTTTGGAACCATTCGCACTCGTCACTAGAATGATTTGGTACGAAGTCCAAGATAATTTTCACTCCAACTTGTTTGGCCTTGGCAACAAGTGTATCGAAATCATCCATTGTACCGAAAATCGGATCGATATCCGTAAAATTGGAAATATCGTAGCCGAAGTCAGCCATGGGCGATCTGAAAATGGGTGACAGCCATGTTGCTGTGATGCCGATTTCCTTCAAGTAGCCTAAGTTGTCTGTAATACCTGCAATTTGGAAATGGAATTAGTTATTAAATCATTAAACAGTTGCAAACGTGATAGTGCCTTTGGGCTTTGGTTTATCATTTATCGTAAAACGGAGCTTCCTAAAAACAGTATTCTGGTTCATTACAATAACTATGGAAGCGCGTTAGCTATACCGCTGCATGGGCCGGGCAGATTGCTGGGGTATTTTAATGATCGGTTGTGAACACTGTTTAGCTTCAAATCTGGGAAGAGTTCACAAACGAACCTCTTTTGTTTTTCAGTCTAAAAAGCCATTGTAGATTTGGAGCCATGCTATAACCTTCCTGCCACCAGGACATAAGATTATCCCCTCCCTTTAGTGACAAATGAAATGGATTCCAACTTTGTGCAGTAGGTACTTCCCGAGATCACCTAACCCCAGCCAAAGGCAATTATATATATTTCCAACAGCTAGATGTAGGTGGTAGCCAAATTCAAATTAGGTATTATTGTTGGTTCTTAATACAGGACCGAGGGCCGTTTGTGAATAAAACTCCAAACTATTCCCTGTATACTCTGCTAGTAAACACAAAATGGCTCTCATCCGTATTATGTGAATCATTTGTGGATTTTTTATGAATATGTATTTTATAATCCCATGAATAGTGTCAGAAATGTAAGTACTTTGGACAGATTATTGATTTAGCAAACAATGTCATTTTTAGTTTTTAGTCTCAGTTCCACTTATCCTTTACCTAAGTGTCAAACAGTGCATCGAACAGTCTCGAACATTGAACCCATATCACTATAAGCAACTCTTCCCAACTTAATAAAAACAATGTAACATTAATTTCTTACCCTTCAAGTCTCCGACACCATCTCCATCGCTGTCCTTAAAAGACCTAGGATAGATTTGATAGAAAGAAGCTGTCTGCCACCATTTGTTATAAGAAGCTCGTTCCTCTACCCTTTTCCCAAGAGAATTAAACTCAATATCAGTGTGATAATTCGGATAAACACTAGCACTTGCAGCAGCCACCAGTAAAATCACAACAAAGACACTATTATATAAAATCATTGTAGCAATCGCGAGAGAAACTTCTCTGACCGCAACTCAAAAACCAACTAATAAAATTCGCCAACGGTCCTCCCTTCATATATGAAAAATGAAACTATCGAAAATGTTTTAAGACTCTTCTAGTCCTTTTGAACAGAATGACACCGAAAGAACACACGGATTTGTATTATCTCAAACCAATACCACAAATAAGTCCTGGGGTTTTGATTATAGGTTCAGAGATAAACGCGATTAGAAATCAGCACTACTTTAGCGGTACCTTCTTTCGATTTTATTATACAGCAATTTACTGGTCGTACTCGAACAATGACTGAGGAAGAAGCTCAGCTTTCCATTTCGTAAACCACAACACAACCACAATTTAATCAACTAATGTGCGCTGATTGTTTATCAGCGATCAGCGCTACCAGACGATTGTGCTCTTTGTTGCGGCTGAACTGTTTTCTTACGATGCGGGGGATGCATCAGCATCTTTGTGGATAAAAATAAAAATGTAAAAATAAAACTCGCTCTCTTTGTAGGGTGACGTGTGACCGCAAAGACAGCAATCAACACATAAAACTTGATAGCGAATGATTTACGAACTCAGTGATGGCGATGAGTGTTTTCGCTGAGCAATTGCGTTTGCGACATAGACTTGAAGATTGTTTTTACAAGCAGCAGCATTGTGTAGGTTAAATTTAAAAAAGAGTTCCACTTTCCCTAGTGAAATTTGCATTTATTTTTATATAAAAAACTAAAAATTGTAAACCGTTTTTATTCACAAGCTTAAAATAAATATTCGTATAACATATCGTACAACAATTTCCTTCTCTATTAGACATAAATGTAATATCAAAACGAGTGAATGCATTCGGATTCGGATACAAACAGAAATCTTACGTAGACGTTCGATGGGCTGTTTTCATATTTAACTATGAGCATTTCATTCTGAGTAAACTTTGAAATCTGCTTGTAATGAAAATGCGTTTTAATTTTACTTACCTACTTACAAAAATCTTAAGTTTCACTGAGATTTTCGATGTTTTCCCAATTTTTAAACTTGTCCCTCGTTTTACCCTTTTCCATTCAAAAAGCGCCAAATTTGGGCAATTTTGGCGCTTTTTCCCTTAATCTGGGACCACTTGACGTAGATGAACCAGTGTTGCAATATCGTGGGACTTATTCCTTTTTGTGTTGCTTTCAATGCCCGAAAAGCCATCCATGGGAAAAAGGGAAAAGCAGCAAAATCGTGAGAATTTCAGGAATCTGACAAAAAAAAAATTTCAAAATATGTATAACTTTTACGCCCGTATGACACTACATTTTTTTCTGCATTTTTCAGACTTCAAAAATGAAACTAGAGCAGGACGAAAAGTTACTACGCAAATTCCCAAAAGGAGTGAGTGCTTACACACATGCCTAATTAATGTGGATATTACATCAAAAAAAAAAAAAAATGCATTGAAAACGTATTCAACTTACATTTTTTTTAAGCTGCTGGCAGTTTTTTTTGACATTTCCACATTTGCCGCCAGTGATCCCAGATTGCAGGGAAAGTCGGCAATTTTGTAGATTTTTTCTAACAAAAGGATTTGTTTTTTTTTGGGAAAACAATATAATTCCTTTTCGTTTTATTTCTATTATTTTTTTGTTTGCTTAGTTCTAAGATATTTAAACAAAACTTAAATACCTAAGGGTTTTTGTTTTTGGGAAAAAAAAAATAATTTTTATTTATGAAAAAGGGGAAAAATATCGTTGTCGTGTTAAAAAACTGAGATGTTTTTTTCTTTAATCCGGGATCCCTGGCCTTCCATCACTTTGAAGTTTGTGGTTATAAATTCGTTTGAAAATTTGTGGTTGCTTTGCAAAACAATTTAAAAATACACATTTATGTCGTTTTCGATTTGGCAAAAGATCAATTTTTTTTTTTTTGATCGAGATTGCTTTTCATGTTTGATTTGCCACAAAAATCAATCTTTTTTTTTTTTGATCTCAGATCACTTTTGAGAAATCTCAATTTTTCCTCATATTTTACACATAGTTTCACTAACACCAATGTTTATGACACACAGCGTCGGTTACGAATTGTTTATCGTAGGGAGGGTTGCTTTTTTAACTGAATTATTTATTTTACGCATATGGGATCGAGTTTTTATATTAAATTATTTCGAAATGCAGTAGTTTAAATGTGTGAAAATCAATTGAAATGGATTTGGAGTGCAAGTGCAAAAATGTTTTATTTTGCCGCCAACTCAATACACACACATACCAATATAATTCAGATTTCATGTTCGATTTGGCAGCAGAAATCTGAAATCTCAGATCAAAATCTGAAATCTCAGATCAAAACCTGAAAAGCCAAATCGAAAACGACATAAGTCTCTTTTACACGAAGCTGACATTTCAACACGATTTAATGTCATAAAAATGAGGAAAAATTGAGAGAAAAAAGTAGTGTCATACGGGCTTTAATGAGATTTCATCAAAACATCTAAATTCAGAATAACTATGTTCACAGTGAATGTTCATAAAAAGAGCTCATGCAAATCGTCTTTTATCAAAATTTTCTAGTACCAAGAAATTATCATGGCCTTGTTAATTAACAAACTGCGACTTTTATACAAAAGTTTAAATTCATGTGACTTTCCAATTTTAAAATGATTTTTTTTAAATTTTTTTCATTAAAAGTATTGAACCTTTTTGAAAGGGAATTTGAGTACGAAAAGGGAAAAATTACTACGCTTTGTGAGGAAAATAAAAAAACGACAGTGCGAACAACACTGAGGTGGACCATACCATTGGAGATGGTATCAAGCCGTACTTCAGTGGTGTAAGTCTTTTCCGGCATTCCACTCGTGAAAGGATTTGTTAAACTCCCAAAATCCCATGGCGCAGGGTCATAAGTCCACAGGCCAAAAGTCCACAATGGACTTTTGACCCATCTATGTGGGTTATAAGTCCACAATTGATTTGTGGACTTATAACCCACCCAAATGAGCCAAAAGTTCACAATAATTTGGGCCATAGGTTCACAATTTTAAAATGGAAGTAGGCCATAAGTCCACAATTATCCATATGACAAAAAGAGTTGTTTTAACAACTCAAAAAGTATGGGAATGTTTGATAGATGCCGTGAAATAAGACCAACTTCTAAAAAATGTACCTTATTTCGCTCTTAAATAGTGTAATAAGGATAACTTCCAACAGTCTTATTTCACTCCCACAAAGTGCAATAACGCCAACAAAATTTGAGTAATAAGAAGAACCTTGCACCCACCCCGTAATCCATCAGTAAACCTAAGCAGGGGGGTTGCAGGGGGGCAGCATGCCCCCCCATACAGAATTCATAGTTTGAAAGCTGAAGAAGTGTGTCTTGTGGTTTTTGAAGGCAAACACCGCAAATGAGGTCATTACTAGAATTTTTAGCTTCGCTTTCAAGCTCGTTGTCCTCTTCTTCACCTTCTTCATCCGTGAGACATAAGACCACAATCAGTGAGTCAAAAATTCACAAGAATTTTGTGTGAACTTTTGGCTCACCTGGGTGGGTTATAAGTCCACAATTGATTTGTGGACTTATAACCCACCTAAGTGGGTCAAAAGTCCATTGTGGACTTTTGGCCTGTGGACCCTGCGCCAAATCCCATTACAAGGAGCGGAGCTGATAATAATTTTCAGTGTCCATCTCGATTTCTCCACAATCTTTGAAAACATTCTTCATATACAATTTTGTACTGTGTTTATTGTAGATCACATAGAAAATTTGAAGTGGGACGGTGCTTAGAAAGACTATTAGCCAAGTGCTACACAAATTAAAGTCCATTCTTAACCGATTAGGCCTTGCCAACTGATAATTATTATTTCTATAACCTTTAATTTTTTAGAGGTCGCAATGGAACTTCCATAAAATATAAGGCGCTATCGTTCTGCCATATGACAGTTCCTATTGCATTTGTTTTGACAAACTCAAGAACATGATTTTATGAATAAGTTCTGATAATACGCTGATAAGCACAAAATTAATCCAGTATTTGAGTCCGTCTATCTGAAACGAATTTATTATCGGACCCACTCGAAGCTAGTTATATTTCAATTTGATTGTTGTTCATGATCACACGTACGAGTCATGTGAGTCCATTCTGCGATTTCTCTGCGTGCTTTATGAGCTGAACATGTCGAACTTACGCTACAAATGGGGGTAAAAGAAAACAAAATTCAAACGATTATACTACGAGTATATAGCCAATCTGAAATAGCTGCCGTATCTTTGTGTTGGCTCTGTGTGGGGTTGATTGTTGATTGAACGGAAAGTTAACGCGTATCGTACCCCCACGATAATATTCGCATGCATGCGCGCTTATCGCTATAAGTAGAAATATAAAAAATATTCTGATTAATAGCATTTATCGTACTTTTGTATGTGATCAAATCGAGGCAGTGACCGCACGATCGTTGATTTTAAGCCAATAATTATGTCGTAAATTCAATTGCTCTAGAAGTTGATTTATTATTTATATATTATGGAGTGATATTGATAACGGCACTTGTTGGTACAAATTTAACAAAGCTAATTGGTAAAAGACGATTTAATGTCGATAAAGTTCTGCAACAGCTACTGTCAAGTACCAAGGAGACCACATGACATTTATTTTGAAGTGCATGCCTTGACACTTATTCCGTGAAACCACCACAAATGCGACGATAGTGATCATAAGTCACTCAACTAAATCAGAAGTGATAAACGCTTTTAGCTCGAAACTTGTTTTCGCTCACTGCATTGTGGTTATGTCGACGTCGCAAGAAAAAACGAATTGCGTATTTTATCAACTGCGGTTTATTAGGTATTAACTGGAGGAAAAAATCATGAATTATTTGCTATTAGCCCTAAATAAACTTACATAGTTTCAACTGTCCATCAGCTGTCAATTAAGTCAATGGGGACGTCCAAGTATCTGGTTTAGTAAGTCCGACAGCTGGCTGACTTGATCTATCTATAGATACTTATAAGTTTTGATTGGCTTAGATCGGTCCTAATGTAATGAACAGCTGTTTCTGTTGACGTTAATGGATGGGTAGCCGACGAATCTAGTCAACGAATTCGTGACTGAGTACTAACTTTACAGTTCGCATACGTGGCTGACGTAGTAAAAGAAGCGATCCCGACCAATCTTGTGGTTGCGTTCAGGTTATGCCTTATATCCAGACCAATGTAGTCGACATCAGATAACTAGATTTTTGATTGTGTCCAATATTAGCTGAGGTAAATAAATAGTTTTAGCTCCATTTTGATTGTGTAAGCTGATTCCTTCCGTTATTTCACATATTATTTGGTTAAAAGTAGCCGAAACGGATCATATTTGTATACAGTTTTGCACGTCAAACAAATTTTGGGTACAAGCGACGATGTTAATCAAATCGACTGAGATTATAATTTTTCTACTTTACAGCTTATTCACTTGCAGGGTTTCGCCAAAGACTACGAGGCTTACCTATAGTCCCACCAGTCTCTGAATCCGATTCTTTCTTTTATTTTACGACGGCTCCATTTCAAAGATTGTATAAAAAATTTCGTATCTAAATTAAGTTGGCAAATAAAAACGAAAACCATTTCAAGTACCTACGAGTACATAATTGATTTACGAGTACCCAACATATAGGTGAGCCTAGAACTAGATATGCCACTTTATATGGCTGCATTTGTATACATTTTTAATTAAATCTTTACAACCCTTTAATCGTCACACGCTACCTATATACGACATTATAATTATTAAGGTAGGCCCTAATAATACGGTTCAAAAGTCTCTCGTCATAAAACCAGCTGAAAAAAATTGTGTTATATAGCCGATATATATATGTACCTATACGCTATACCTACCTACCCATCAACTGGAAAAGTTTGGGTGGGGAAAGTGTCAGACTCTATATAAATTGACAATTGGTGATGAAACACTTTCCAAGAGAACAGTTGACAGACGAGCTGACGCTGACTTCTGATAAGATGATATGAGTATAGTGGTTTTACCATGACGAGTAGTTTAACACTATTTACTGAAAGCGGTGTTCCTAGTCAACTGGCAATTCTCTACTATCAATTACTTTAACTTTTGTGGCAACTACCAAAGTAATAAGATGTCTTATAGACTTTTTACAATTTTATAGCTTATTTAATGTCTGATGTTAGTTTTTCTCGGGCCCCAAAAATTGCCTCGGCTTAAAATTGTCTAAGCTATCCAGTGGTACCATATTTTTGAAAAGGGGACAACGAAGGATAACCTTGAAAAAAAACGGAAAAAAATTAAAAATATTTAAAAATTAAATACAAACGTATTTTCATTACGAACAAATTTTAAGGAATGAGTTGTTCATAATACAAGATGAAAGAAAACAGCGAACATCTTTGTACATCCTAATGCATTTACTAGTTTTGATGGAATGTCTAATAGGAAAGGAATTTACTATATTATACGTACTTCACTTTTTTATCGTATACTAGCTGGCCCGGCGAATTTAGTTATGATTTTTCTTTTTTCCTAAACCATCCCTGATTCAAGACGAACAAAATAAAACAAAAATCATTCAAATCGGTTGAGCAGTTCTCGGCCTTTTACCCTATTAACGCACAGCAATTGATTTTTATATACAACTAGCTGGCCCGGCGAACTTAGTTCCGCCCCAATTCGTTGGTGTAATGCAATTCGGTCAATTCAATTTCTTTATTCAAAAGTTATATTAAATACTATGACACTTAAAAAGAAAACCAAAAAAAAAAAACAAAGTTCGTCCTTAAGTCCACTTTTGCTCTAAATTAACAAAAATCAAATTCTGCTAGTTATTGTGACTGAACTTTGTTTTTCCATTTGCGGCGAACTTCATGTTGTATTTGAAGTGTCACTCCTCGATTTCTATCCAGTTTATTTTTTTTTTTTTTTTTTTTTTTTTTCAAAGTGCTTTTCCCAAAAAAAAAGAAATGTGTGCCTGCAACGCCACCTGCTGAGAGTTGTCCGACTTTTCTTTTTTCCTTAACCAAGTATCCTACCCTTCAAACTGGAACCAACCATACGCAACAACAAATTTACATGGAAATCGCATGAGTGGCTTTAGAAGAACCTTAAATATACGTCAATACGAACAAAACCAAAAAGTTTCATGAAAATTGGCCCATCAGTTATCGAGATATAAAGTCATCGAGTTTCACACCGAAGGAATTATATTTATAAATTATTGTTATTGTATTATTATATTTTAGAAGTTAATTGAATTTAAGTTAAAAACGAAACGTGTGCCTACAGCACCACCTGTTGAGAATTTTATGATTTTTTATAAACCATCTCGCTGATTCAAGACGAACAAAACAAAAATCATTCAAATCTAACTAACACACATATCTATTTCCTTCTACATTTAGAAACACAGGAATCTCAATTTTGACTTCGGTGAAAGGGTTGTAGGGTCAACAAAGCAAGGCAGGCATGCTTGTTTAAGCCTGTGCTTAGCTCGTCGGTGGAATGGGATCTTCTGCTTGGCTTGCGGACTACCGTACTTTTACATGCATGAATTTTGATGCGAACATTTAAAAATTTGCTGGTATTAAAGGGATAGGAAGAAAATAGGGAAAGGATTAACTCTAAAAGAAATATTTGCTACTTTAATAGCTAAGAAGAAAACTAACCAAACCTATCAACTTGGTTGGTAAGCCTTCTGTATCCACACCAGTACCGAAGGTGTTATGGTACCTTTGAGCTGCCCTCCCCATAGCCCTACACACGAATGAGCAGAGTATCATGTACGTGAACACTCAAAACGCTCAACTACTCCTGTTGCCTGTCTTCATTGTCCTCGTCATCTCAATCACACATACATTTCAACTTACTGACACATCCTAATGCAAGGATCCTGAAAATGCTTGACAAAAAAATGATGGTTTGCAACACCATCAAACAAATCAACGTATCTACTCCATTTCAAAAAGTCACTTAATGTAACATAGTAAACTACTTATTAGGTATATTTAAGAAATAAAAAATTCAAAATTGTTGACAACAACAATTTGCTTAGAAAATAATTAAAATATTTGACAACAACAATTGCTTTTAAAATTTAAAATAATTTTTTTTTTGTTTTGGAAGTTTCACTACTCGATTTTTATCCAGTTTATTTTTTTTTTCAAAGTGCTTTTCCCCATGAAAATCGAAATGTGTGCCTGCAACGCCACCTGTTGAGAATTTTCCGACTTTTCTTTTTTCCTAAACCATCCTTGATTCAAGACGAACATAATGAAACAAAAATCATTCAAATCCGTTTAGCAGTTCTCGAGCCTTTACCCGACTAACACACAGCGATTAATTTTTATATAATAGACTAGCTGGCCCGGCGAACTTAGTTCCGCCCCAATTCGTTGGTGTAATGCAATTCGGTCAATTCAGTTTCTTTATTCAAAAGTTATATTAAATACTATGACACTTAAAAAGAAAAGCAAAAAAAAAAACAAAGTTCGATCCTTAAGTCCACTTTTGCTCTAAATTAACAAAAATCAAATTCTGCTAGTTATTGTGACTGAATTTTATTTTTCCACTTGCGGCGAACTTCATGTTGTATTTGAAGTGTCACTACTCGATTTCTATCCAGTTTATTTTATTTATTTTTTTTCAAAGTGCTTTTCCCCAAAAAAAAAGAAATGTGTGTCTGCAACGCCACCTGCTGAGAGTTGTCCGACTTTTCTTTTTTCCTTAACCAAGTATCCTATCCTTCAAACTGGAACCAACCATACGCAACAACAAATTTACATGGAAGTCGCCTGAGTGGCTTTGGAGATCGAAAACATTACCTATTGAGTCTAAAAGAATGTTATCTTTAAAGTCTTGCTAAACCTTAAATACGTCAATACGAACAAAATCAAAAAGTTTCATGAAAATTGGCCCATCAGTTATCGAGATATAAATTCATCGAGTTTCACACCGAAGGAATTATATTTATAATAAATAAATTAATGTTATTAAGGGTATTCACTTAATCTCATAATTTTATGCAGTTCGTAAATTTATAAATTTCAGCTGTGCTTTAAGTGAACACCCCTCTCGTAAATGTCATTGCGTAATTCGCTGCAAATAACGATAAAGCAATAGAATAACTATCTATTTCAACTGCAACTCTGAAAACATGAAAAGCAATTCACACAATCACTTGTCACAGTTTGACATTTGTAAATTTGCGTAACCTTCCGCAGTCGATTTCCGAGCCTAATTGGTCGCGGAAAATTATGAGGCCTGCGTAAACTTTTCTCCATACAAATTCTGACAGTTCATTTACGACGTGGTAAATTTCTGCAGTTTAGGGTGTTTATGAGGGTTTTACGCGTTTAAGTGAATACCCTTATTTATTATATTTTAGAAGTTAATTGAATTTAAGTTAAAAACGAAACGTGTGCCTACAGCGCCACCTGTTGAGAATTTTATGATTTTTTATAAACCATCTCTGATTCAAGACGAACAAAACAAAAGAAAAATCATTCAAATCTAACTAACGCACATATCTATTTCCTTCTACATTTAGAGACACAGGAATCTCAATTTTGACTTCGGTGAAAGGGTTGTAGGGTCAACAAAGCAAGGCAGGCATGCTTGTTTAAGCCTGTGCTTAGCTCGTCGGTGGAGTGGGATCTTCTGCTTGGCTTGCGGACTACCGTAATTTGTTGCCATTAAAGGGATAGGAAGAAAATAGGGAAAGGATTAACTCTAAAAGAAATATTCGCTACTTTAATAGCTAAGAAGTAAACTAACCAAACCTATCAACTTGGTTGGTAAGCCTTCTGTATCCACACCAGTACCTAAAGTGTTATGGTACCTTTGAGCTGCCCTCCCCATAACCCTACACACAAATGAGCAGAGTATCATGTACGTGAACACTCAAAACGCTCAACTTCTCCTGTTGCCTGTCACCATTGTCCTCGTCATCTCAAAATTTATACATTTCAACTTACTCACACATCCTAACGCAAGGATCTTGAAAATGCTTGACAAAAATGATGGATTGCAACACCATCAAACAAATCAACGTATCTACTCCATTTCAAAAAGTCACTTAATGTAACATAGTAAACTACTTATTAGGTATATTTAAGAAAAAAAAATTCAAAATTGTTGACAACAACAATTTGCTTAGAAAATAATTAAAATATTTGACAACAACAATTGCTTTTAAAATTTAAAATAATTTTTTTTTTGTTTTGGAAGTTTTACTACTCGATTTATATCCAGTTTATATTTTTTCAAAGTGCTTTTCCTCATGAAAATCGAAATGTGTGCCTGCAACGCCACCTGTTGAGAATTTTCCGACTTTTCTTTTTTCATAAACCATCCCTGATTCAAGACGAACAAAATGAAACAAAAATCATTCAAATCGGTTAAGCAGTTCTCGAGCCTTTACCCGACTAACACACAACGATTGATTTTTATATAATAGATGTATTAATTGTTTCTTATGAAAACAAATGGAACTTTGTTTCCAACTTAGGAGAAAAATAATTCTTTTGCTGATAATAAAGAAGAAAACAGTCTTCAAAGTCTGGGAACACTGTCTGTACATCTACATCGTCGGATAATTTTAAAAGCCATTCTAACCCAGCCAGATCAGATCCGCTAGTTTGGAATGTGTAGTTCACCTTTAAACTATTTTCTGAGTGGGACACATCGCAATTATATTGTTCAGCTAACTTGTCGTATTTATGATTGTTTTTTTTTTTTTTTTGTAACTAACACCCAGGACCCTAGGTATGTGAAAATCCAATTAACTAATAAGGAAATAAAGCTTAAAAGAGAGCACATTATAAAATACACGATTAACAACGTTCATTAGGTAATAAAAGTTTCGCAATCATGTGATAAAATATCGGACTGCGATCAGTGCACTTGATTTAATCGGATGTGGTTCCTACATAACCGTATAGGTATTTAAATTTTTCAGGTACTCATTATTTGCCAGTTGAAATAATGAATAACTGCTATAAATCATGGGCGTATGATACCTAAATGAAATACTACACTTTGGACCGACCTGATGTGGAATTACCTCATCTGTGATCGAGTAATACGTGATTTTGGTACCTCCACAAAATTCAGTGACGTATGGCTCGCCCAAGGATGCGGTAAATCGGACCCTGATAAAAAATTGTCTTACCTCATCAAAAAGGGCCATGATATATTTATTTTTTTTTAAAAGATAGGTACCTCAATGCGGAATTGTTTTCTGTAAGAGAATTGCGTTCGCCGGCGAGTTCATTTAAGAATCCAAAGCGATATGTTACGTGAAAAATGTTCTACAAAAAAGTCAATTAACATGCTGTGTCTTTCTATTTTGAAGTAAAATATTACAATGTTCGCAATAGATTCATTGGGTTCAGCAAGGAACAAAAATTATCGGAATTATTATTTTAATGCTGTTATTCATATTTTTGATGAGAATTTTTTTTTTTAATATACTTATACTATACATATATTCTGAGTTGACATTGCAGATTGAAGCTCGAATCAGACCCGACCGCCAGACAAACGGCAAAGATATTTCACAATATGTATTTTGAATACCTCAAACTGCACTAAATAGTGAAAATAGAATAGAAAAACAACATTTGGATAGCTATAACCTGGGTAACGATTGCTGAACAGAAGTTGCCCCTCTGTGTTTCTCAGATTATTGAGAGGAATTTCGCTAATTGCAAGGTTAGGTAAGATCTCATTCTCAAAAGCAATAAAAATGTTCAAGTCAGGTGAGGATCTTACAATGTTATTGATGTAACTATACGCTATAAAGAGAAAGAGTTGTTCTAGCAAAACAATAAAAGACATTCGGTTCGTTTGTCACGTTCTATTTCCTTTGCACCTATAACTACTTCTACGTCGAGCAACAGTGACTGTTTGTATTTAAATTGCAATTTTTGTGTTCCCAGTTCTAGGTTTAGAGCAATAAATAAATTGCAAATAAGCTTAGTTTTGATTACCTACGTTCAGTTCCTTTCGGGTGTGCAGTCTGCAGTGATGCAAGCATTGAGTGTCTTTATTGTAGCTTTGTTTCTATCATTATCAAGTGCGGCTGTTTCATCAAATGAGGAATATAATATCGAATTGAATTTCACTAAGAGAACTCTGTTCGATATTATCACAAAAGAACTACCAGTTGGTGTGAAATGGTGGCGATCAGCTTCAATATATCAGATATATTAAAAATCCTAAGATAGTGATGGCAATGGAGTTCGAAACTGGAAGGGTAAATAATGTTGTTCTTACTCGTTTCCCTATGTAAAAAGTGTATGACCGTCTCTTAAAACATTAAAATCGATTATGGGTCCGATTTTTAACGGATTTCTTAGCCTAATAAGGTTATTCCCGAAAACTTCAGTGTCAAATAAGAAGAAGAAAATTAAGCGAGACCTCAAAATAAGCTTGTACAAAAACGAAAGACATTTTATGTGGCTGTAGGATAATTATGTTAAAAATTATGGAATAGTGTATTAGAAAGTACAAAAAACAGGATAAACACATTTTAGAAATAAATAAAATGCAACTTTTTGGTAAAAGCTGAAAAGTTAAAGTAATGGGATCTACCTAAGGATGGACTTCGCGTAACACTCAATTTGGCATATTTTCCGATGCGTTTTTTAAACACCTTTTCAATACCTTTTTCTACCCGCTTTTAATTGTTGAAATTTGTACGGTTATATGCCCATAAGACCGGACGCAAAATTCGTCTAATTTAAGTCCAAGTTAGCATTACAGGATGATTAGAAATGTGATCAGTAAAAATGTCTAAACTTTTGTACTGCGGCGTCATAAAAATAAAAGTTCAGCCCATGACCACCACGACTGCCCTTTGAAAGTGATCCGACGATTGCTTTGCTGACATCAGTAGGTATACAATCGATAAAGTGCCTACATACATCACTTTATTTTTGTTTTTATCAGTGAATCAATTGCGCATTGAACAAGATCATATCTTCGTACGAAATAAAAACACAAAAACAGTACCAACAACTGAGTTACTGTTTTTTTAAACATTATTTTTCGGATGTCTAATCGTGCTTATCTAATGGAGAATAACTAATTTGAATTATTACCCCCGGGTATCATTATCAGTTCGAGATAATATTTCATAACCATTCGCAAGTCTTGTTCCGTTAAGGACGTGTAGTGTCATAATTTGAAAAACAAACTTTGGTCGAATTGCAGTTTCTTACTTACATATAAAGGTAAGTGATTGAAATATTCTTCAGTTTAATTTTAGGCAGCGACCAGAGCGGTTCCTCTTGCCTTTACAATGATGCTTCTAAAAAGTGTGCTTATAGTGATTTTAGTTGTAGTCAGTGCTAGTGCGGGTGTTCCTAAAGCCGCAGGCATTGACAATAAATGGTGGCAAACTGCTTCATTCTATCAAATTTATCCCAGATCCTTCAAGGATAGCGATGGCGATGGTATTGGAGATTTAAATGGTAAGAAATTATTTATTTAAATAAAGTGTTTAACATTTTTTAACCAATGATATACTTTTGTGACCTTTTGAAAGTGATATTGTTACCACCGAAACTTGACAATTTTGTATAATGTTAAGTGTATACCTAACAATAATAAGAATTTGTTTTTATAGTTTCAAATTTAATAAATTTTAATGGAGAGTTTGAGGAATGTTTGTGATATAGGTAATTTTGTAACATTATTTTTGTTGTAAATTATTTAAAACATATATTTTTTATTTTTGTGGTTTCAAAACTGGGAAATTCTTTGTAAATGTAAAATTTGTTACATTGAATAAGCTCAGTTGAATTTTGAATGTGATTTACATGCCTTGCATCAGTGGTTACTGTGTGAGAATACAAAGCTATAGGCTTTAGGCTCAACTCCGAGTAAATTGAAAATAAAACTTGAAAACGTCATCGAAAACAAACATTGATATCCACATATCGCAATAAAAATATGTGTATGGTCATAACCGTAGTTCTCTTAACGATAGGTGGAAGCTAGCGATGTGCAGGGAAGTCACTTAATTTCTAATCGGTTATCAAAGTATTGAAAACTCACCCGGATTTTTGTTTCCACTGTTGTTATTCAATTCAATTCAATTTCAAATAAAAAAAAATACATTTTCTTGCAGGAATTACTGAAAGCTTGCCGTACTTGAAGGAAATCGGTATCACAGCAACATGGCTGTCACCCATTTTCACATCGCCCATGGCTGACTTCGGCTACGATATTGCCAATTTTACGGACATCGACCCGCTTTTCGGTACAATGGAAGATTTCGATGCGCTTATTGCCAGGGCCAAACAAGTTGGAGTGAAAATTATCTTGGACTTCGTACCAAATCATTCTAGTGACGAGTGCGAATGGTTCCAAAAGTCTGTCGCCCGCGATCCCGAATTTGAAAACTTTTACGTCTGGCATCCGGGTAAAATTGTCGATGGAGTGCGAAAGCCACCCAGTAACTGGGTGAGTGTGTTCCGTGGCAGCGCGTGGGAATGGAACGAGCAACGTCAGGAGTACTACCTTCATCAGTTCGTAGACAAGCAACCAGATTTGAATTACCGTAATCCAAGAGTTAGAGAGTATATGAATGTAAGCATGGGTCTTCTTCTGTTTGGCTTGGTCTGATTAAGCTATATGTACCTACATATATTTTTTAGGATGTTCTGCGCTTCTGGCTTAAGAGGGGAGTTGCAGGCTTCCGTGTCGATGCTGTGCCACATGTGTTTGAAATTGCTCCAGATGCAGATGGAAATTACTTAGACGAGCCTCGCCAAGACTGGGTTACCGACCCGAATGATTATGATTATGTGAGTCATACTTACACAGTTGACCAGCCGGAGACGATTCACTTGGCCTACGAGTGGAGGAAGGTTTTGGACGAATTCCAAGCCGAAAACGGTGGGGAAGAAAGGTATCACCCATTTTTTTGCAGGAGTATCCAAGTGTACTGATCTTTTTTTAATAAAGGATTCTACTGATTGAAACCTGGTCGCCGGTCGACATTATAATGCAGTATTATGGCAATGCTACCACGGAGGGCGCTCAAATCCCTTTCAACTTCCTTATGATTACCTCGCTGACCAACAACTCTGATGCCTATCACTACGCCGAGACGATCAACACCTGGTTAAACAAGATGCCGGAGGGCCGAACACCCAACTGGGTCGTAAGTGCACTTGGAATAATTCTCACTTCCCAGTGTAGTCTAGAGGTTTCGTTTTTAACTTTTAGATGGGAAACCACGACAAGCCTCGTTGTGGTTCGCGCATGGGAGCAGACCGCATGGACATGTTGAATATACTTTTACTTACCTTGCCTGGGTGCAGTATAACCTATCAAGGAGAGGAAATCGGCATGACTGACGTATGGATCTCATGGAAAGACACCGTCGATCCACAGGCTTGCAACGCAGACGAAACAATTTATGAGGATAAGTCTCGCGATCCATGTCGCACACCATTCCAATGGAATGCTGGAAACAACTCTGGATTCACGACGGGTAAAAACACTTGGTTACCAGTGTCTGACCTGTATCCCCTCATTAATGTTGAGAGGGAACGTGGTATTCCATTCAGCCACCTAAATGTCTACAAGCAGTTGCAAGTTTTGCGAACTGATCGCACTTTCAAAGAAGGTGATGCAGATATTAAGGCAGTAAGCAAAAACGTTTTGGCGGTCAAGAGGTAGGTTTTTATAACATTGCTTGGTAACTGTTTTTATGAGGCAATTGTGTTTCCTTTATTATTGAAGGTCACTGATAAACGAGTTGAGATATTACGTTATGCTGAATGTTAATGACGAAGTGGAGAATGTCAATTTGAACACGGCCTACAGCAATTCGCCTATGGAGCTGGAATATATCGTAGTGACGGACAAGTCACTGCGAAGAAAGGGAGACATCACCAATGCCGATCAAATTGTATTGCTGCCGAAGGAAGCTGTTGTTCTGAGAGAAGTTGTAAGGTCGTCAGCTAGCAGTATCTTTGCATTTAGTCTAACAGTATTTTTAGTCATTAGCTGTATTAATTTGTTGCTATAATTTAAATATATCTAAATATAAGTGTAAAAATTAAAATACTTGTTTAACTTACAAAAGGCTGTTACTTAAAGCCCGGAATGAAAATTATGTTTGAGTGGGTGGTGAATCGTTTCCTTTGGAGCATATATAGTTTCATAATGACAAAGTGTGCCACTTTTTGCAATTATATAAAAGAACCAGCCGAAGTTACGTGACAACAATACTAACGCACTTAGGATTGTCACCCCATAAAAATAAAGCTTGTAAACAAGTAATGGAAAATCGCCCTAAGATGGGGGTCTCAGTATTGTCTGTGGACCAGCGTTGCCACACAGTGCCCGATCGGGAATTTTGGCCCCATTGTTTTTTTTATATTGGCCCTTTGCCCGGGCCAATTTGAAATGTCCCCCAAATCCTAATCTTAGAAAATTTAACATCATATTACAAACCTAGTTCTTAATGACATTCCAGCTGTCAACTCTTTAGACAAAGCGAATCTGCTTGCTGCACATTTTGCAGCCAGCTCAATGCTCCCAGATTGCGCTTTGCCTCTACCTGTACTTGAGAGCGTCGAATACACCATGGGACAAATCCATTTTCGCACTCGTACAGTGGCAAGAGTACTTAATGATTTCAACATAAATAAATCCGCTGGTCCAGATTGTATTTCCCCAATTGTTCTGAAGAGGTGTTCTTCCACGCTGGCAAAACCACTGCGTAAGCTATTCCATCTGTCCTATTCCTCTGGACTCTTCCCGAGAAGGTGGAAAACTGCATTTGTCCAGCCCGTCCCCAAAAAAGGCGAATCTTCTTCTCCCACCAACTACCGACCCATAGCACTTACATCCATTCTTTCTAAGGTCATGGAAACGCTGATAAATCGTCAGCTCATGAAATATCTTGAATCACGAAAACTCATTAATGACCGGCAGTACGGTTTTCGTGGCAACAGATCCACTGGTGATTTGATGGCTTATCTCACCGAAAAGTGGAACCAATCGCTACATCACTCTGGTGAAACGAAGATTGTTGCGCTTGATATTTCAAAGGCATTTGATAGAGTTTGGCACCAAGCTCTTTTATCGAAAATGCGTGCATATGGGATCGATGCGTCTCTTCTTCAATGGATTAGAAACTACCTCTCTGGCCGTTCAATTCAAGTTGTATTGGATGGCTTCAAGTCTGAAATTCACCATATAAATGCTGGTGTTCCCCAAGGCTCCGTTTTGTCTCCGACTCTCTTTCTCATTTTCATAAATGATCTCCTGTCTGCAACCTCTAATCCAATCCACTCCTTCGCCGATGACAGCACCCTCAGCTTCTCATATTCATTCCAGGACTCACGTCCCTGCTCTTCGGCCGTAGAACTGGAACGGCAACGTATGTTAAGCTCATTAAATTCCGATCTCGACAGCATTATAAAATGGGGTTTAGCCAATAGAGTGGAATTTAATGCTTCCAAAACACAATGCTGTCTGTTGTCATTAAAGCGAAACCAGAATCCTCAGCCATTATCCATGAATGGCACTTGCATCGCCGAAACCGAAAGACTTTCCATTCTCGGTATGTGTGTCCATGACAAACTTCGTTGGAATGACCACATACACGAAGTCGCCAAGAACGCTGCGAAATGTCTAGGTTTCCTCAAACGGTGCAAGAAATATTTTACCCCTTCTGATCTGGCAGCCATATACAAGGCGTTCATTCGCCCCAAACTTGAGTATAACTCTCATATCTGGTCTGGTGCCCCTAAAACCTCACTGCACCTCCTGGATAGGATACAAAATCGTGCCTTAAAACTCATTGGAGACATAAATATAGCGAATTCTATAAATTCGCTCGAACATCGCAGAAATGTAACAAGTCTCTCATTGTTTTATCGCTATTTTTACAAACAGTGCTCAAATGAAATTGCCAGCTGCATTCCACCCCTTCAACAATTCAACCGCAATACTCGCCAAGCCAGGAATGCCCATCAGTTTACCCTCCAGCCTACTTTCGGTCGTACTATGAAATATAGAGATTCTTTCATAAGCCGTACAACACGAATGTGGAATGCCTTGTCCAGCTCGGTCTTTCCCCCTCGGTACAATTTACAGACATTTAAAACCAATGTGCATCGGAATCTCCTATCTTCTCTATCCCAATTTCCTTAACGCCCGCGCTGTGTACTTCGAACTACACCATAAGAGTAGTCACAACCTCTTTAGCGCGTGTTTATTATACAAAAAAAAAAAAATAATAATAATTAAAAACATTATTTTGAATTTTTATTTTCTTAATTACGTTTTGAAAATAATCACTGATTTAAATTAAAGCTTTCAATGTGAAGCACCTAAAATATATTTGTTTGTGGGTCAATAAAACTATAAAATTTATTATTTGAAATAAAAAAACTTTTCAAATCGTTCAGTTTAAAACCCCTTGATAAGATATATTACGGATTTGACGAACTGTTTGAACATTTTTCCTTAAAACGAGGAAGAAAGTTTCTTAACGTCAGTTAGAAACTATATTAACAAGAACTTTGTAAACAGTTAAGAAGGCGATTCAAATTTTAGAAGTAAATTATTTGAAACAAAAGAGTGACAATTTTAGACTTATTTCCGATCGATTGACAACTCTGCTGATCAAATTTCCAAACTTATTCAGTTAATAATAATAATAGTTGGCATAACAGGTCTGTAGGGACGTACAAGGCCTAGCTTCTCGCAACCATTCGTTTTGTGTAAATTTTTTTTTAATTTTTGGAACGAACGGAAGGGATCTACAATTTTATGCCGATTCCAAACGGCCCCCACTGCGACCACTTTTTCAGTTGCCCTGAAATGGCTGGAAAGCTATAAAACAGCTTAGAAGAAATAAATAAAGAAGATACATATAGATAATGATATTGACGCTGTTAAATAGTGGGTTCCGTTAAACAAAATGAAAAATTTTGCTGGTGATCCTTTATTTAAAAATATTTCTTCTTTTGCAAATTAACTTCTTCCACAAATAGCAGTGCATCTCTTGGTCTTTTTTTTTTTTTTTGTTTCTGAACAATATAAAAACGGATAATCGAAATATTGTGTGATATTATTCACTCGTTGATGAGCCTTAAAGATTTTATGCATGGCAACTTGAGTAACTTAAAAAAGTTATTAAATTTTCAGCTATTTTTATTAAGTGGCTTAAAGCCAAAAGATTTGATACATATCAAAATGCATTTTTTTACGGATTTCACAAAAGCTAAGGAGGGAATTTCAATCTCCGATGTGATGCGAAAAACTGAAATTTTCAATTCTCGAAATCCGCATTTCTGTTCGAATGTTACTCGTCTGTGTTTTTCATGCGGATTTGCATCTCGTATACGGAATAATAATAAGAATCAAGCTAAAAACATCAAACAATTTAAATGAGAGCACTTATTGAATGATATCCCTTCGCATTGACATAAATATGCTCGGAAATAGTTCCATTCGTTCAAAGCAGTCTTGGGGCTCTCTGAGTTCGGTAACAATTTTAACAATTTTTCCGAACATGGGACCGTCGAAAGAAGACCTTACCATCGAAACTTTTTTGTTCAGACAGAGGAAACAATCGCTGCCATATACAAAACAATGCAAGAGTTTCGACAAGAAGCTTATCTGATCTCAAATGGGTATAAGCAGACAGTCATTCCAGTCAATTATGTACCTACAATTTGGACTTATCCCCATATAAAATACAAATGGCCAACAAACTGAACGCAGCAGACTTGCCGATTGGCTTGGAATTTTGCCAGAAGATGCTTCAAATTGTGGAAGAGGACGGAAACATGTTGAACTATCTTTTTATGTCTGACGAGGCCTATTTCGATTTAAACGGCAACATAAACAAATTGTAGAATATGGGGGGCTTCCAAGCCACATTCACTTCTTGTCACAGTGTGGTGTGCAGTATTATCACGCTGCATTGTCGGGCCCTACTTCTTCGAAGAAAATGCGGGTCACATCGTGGTGACGGTTACTGAAGACCGTCACTTGAGCATGTTGAGAAATTTTTCTATCCAGAATTACGCCGAATGAGAATTTCTCTGTGATGAATGAGAACTCTGTGTGGTTTCAGCAAGATGGGGAAACTGTTCACATAGCCCGGCCTATTATGACAAAATTGAGACGAAAATTTCCCACTAAGCTGATATCCAGAAACTCCACATTCCGTTGGCCCCCCAGGCCCCAGGTCGCCTGATCTTACTGCACCTGGCTTTTTCTTGTGGAGGTATTGCAAACAGGAAGTCTACAAAGCAAAACCAACAAATTTGGATGAACTAAAGCAATCCATTCGAGAAACAATTGCGGCTATTCCTGTCTCAAGTCTCCAAGCAGTATTGAACAACTTTTTGTAAGAAAAACGAATTCCATGTTCTAAAAAAAAAAATTATTTGAATTTCTTAATGTAGCAATTTTCATCAGCCATAATTTAGCTTTTAGCGAATTTTTGGATAAGGGGTAAAGCTATTGCAACGATTGAAATCTTGTTGTTTAATCAAAGTGCGGCAAATGCGTCAAGAGTTGTGCTTTTTTTTGCTGGGTTATCTGATCTTGTTGGAAATGAAAAAATATGTTTTTTATATAAAATTTTGTAAACGTCAACTTATCTTTTAATTGATATTTGGAAATATTTTGTCATGTTAACAATTTCGGCTTAATTTTTTTTGCGATGATTCTATTATTTGATCGGTTGTTTTTTTTAGTTTGAGATCAGAATGGCTCTAACGTTGTAAATTCCTGTGAGGGGATGTGTCAGAAGGGAATCTTTAGAGAAATGGGAGAGAGAAACAGTTTTGGGTATTTAATCGTTCAGATTAGAAATCCCTGTTAGTTAGGGGTCATCGTACGAAGAGTGTCGGAATGACCAAGGTGTTGAACATTACACTATACGTTGCAGGTAGTGGCGCTGTCAGAGTCATATGACTCTGGTGCTGGCAGAACCAAATGTAATTGCCAGATCGACTGGCAGCAACACCTTTCAGTTGGAAAGCTTTTCGCTGGTCTAAATGTGTCCCAGGATCTGCGCTCAAAAAGTAAAGTCCTATCGACATTTCACGAGTTCTCGGTAGTAGATTCCAATCGGTTATAGAAAAAAGTTTTGGGAAGAACATCTCTAGTGGACCGTGTGGTTGATACCGGGGACTAGACGCCAATAAAAAGGCGTTACTATCAAATATCTCCAGCGGTAGAGACCCTCATATGTGCAGTGAGCTCGAGTTCATAGAGCTCTCTAGTGGTCCTTGTTCGAAGGGCAGGGAAAAGTCGCTTTTGCTTAG
This sequence comes from Cheilosia vernalis, assembly GCA_949126925.1. Taxonomy (NCBI): domain Eukaryota; kingdom Metazoa; phylum Arthropoda; class Insecta; order Diptera; family Syrphidae; genus Cheilosia; species Cheilosia vernalis. The sequence continues at coordinate 16,922,891 of OX421362.1, forward strand.
ACGTTCCAGACCTCAATCGCGTCACGAAAAAATATGCATACCCACTGCTGCGTATAGACGGGTTACTAGGTCGCCTTCCAGATTCTTACTAGCTGTCCGGTGTACATCTGAAATAGGCCTTCTGGCAAATACCGCAGGAGCAAAGATCTAGGGATCGTTTCAAGGTTATTCCTTTTAGCCTATCCCACACCAATTCCGTCATCTGGTATTTATATACCTCGACGACTTGCTCATAATTTCAGGCACATTCGAGATTCGAGGAACATATCGAGCTCCTCAATGTTGTATCTGATTAACTACGTGAGGTAATTTCCGATACCAAAGAACGTTCGTCAGGTCAGACGTTTTTAGGCATGGCCGGTTCGTATTGCAGAGAAAAAGATTCGTTTGACGCTATCATTAACAGACTATCGCGTGCTTTAGTCTTAGTAAATCGTAATTTTAAGAAACAGTTCATCATCTTTTGTGATACCTCTTCAATGGTAATGGGGACAGTTCGTAGTCAGGTCGATGAAACTAGGACTGAACGTCCGATACATAATTACTATTCCCATAAGCTGAACTCCGCTCAGAGGAACGTGGTGACTTAACTTACGAAGTGAAGGCAGTCCAGAACGGTTGCTTCAAAGCAATCTCACCTGCCAGTGCCATCGTACAGCACACAGATCTTGCAGATCCAAGTCTCCAATCAGAAAGGAAGAAACGACAGAGATTGATCGAGCACGGTAGTGAGTACAATCTCTGGCAGAAATTGTATGGACAAAACAACGCATAGTTAGAGCATATACCTAAATCCGCGAAAATAAAATACTGCACTCGTTCATAAAGGATTCTCTGAAAAAGAACTCACCAAATTATTGGAAAAGTACATAATACGCGTATATAGCACTTGGGTGGCGCTTCAAGCCGTATATATGCAAAGATGTGTAGGAAATTTATTAAGCTCGAAGTCCACAAGATTATAGGGAACGACCTCTGCGAATTAGTAGACGAATTTGGGGAGAGCTAAGGAGTTGTTATAGTGTTACATAAGTGCCTTCGTACATCAATAGAGTTGATTTTTTTTTTTTCAACTAATCAAATTCATTGATCAAGATCATATCTTCGCACGAAATAAAAATATAAAAAAAATAGGTAGGTACCAATCACTGAATTACTGATTTTTTAAACGTTATTTTTCGACAGTTCAGTGTCTAATCGTGCTTATCTAATGGAGAACAATTAATTTTATCTATTATCATTTTGTATCACTATCAGTTCGAGATACTATATCATAAAAAAATGATCATTCTCAAGTCGTGTTCCGTCAAAGATGTGTCGAGTCATAATTCAAAAAATATGCTGCAGTCGAATTTAATATTGTAGTGTCTTACTGAACATATAAAAGTACGAATTATAGGAATTTGCTTTAGTTGGATTTTGGGCAGCGGCCAGTACGGTTCCTCTTGTCTATACAATGATGCTTCTGAAAAGTTTGCTCATAGTGATTTTTGTTGTAGTCAGTGCTAGTGCGGGTGTTCCCAAAGCACAGGATCGAGCTGATGAGATTAAATGGTGGCAAACTGCTTCATTCTATCAAATTCTTCCTAGATCCTTCAAGGATAGTGATGGCGATGGTATTGGCGATTTAAATGGTGAGAAATTTTCTATTAAAATAATGTGTGTAATACTCTTAACCAAAGATGTTAGTATGGACAACATTTTTATTTGCCTTTTTTGTACTTTATAAAGTGAAATTGTATCAACCGAAATTATATAATGTAAAGTGTACAACAATTATAAACGTTTTTCTTAGGTATAATCTATAATTTCATAAATTTTTGTGGAGAGTTGGAGGAATGCATGTGATATAATTTTGGAACTTTAGATATTTTATTGGAAAGTTGTAAAATATTCTTCTTTGTTTTGTGGTTTGGCACTTTGAAATTTGTATGCTCAGTTGAATTTTGGATGTGATTTCCATGCCAGTGGTAACTATATGAGACTCCAAAGCTATCGGTTTTAGGCTTAACTCGAGAGTGCATAAAAAATAAAACTTGAAGAACCATTTTATAGGTAAAATATCTATCTGTATTTATATGCGTGACAAAAGGCCTGAAGTTTGTATAGAATATTTTCAGACGTTTTTTCCAAAAATAAAAGTTGTGCTGTAATTTCCTTGAGCAGTTTCGAAGTCTGTCGCTTCAACGATAATCATCTGAAAATTTCCATGTGCTCTGCACATTAACAAATAGCTGTAGGTACTGTTTTTAGGCAGATCTTGTGCCTTATCGTCAAACAACTGATTTGCTAACTATGAAGTTGAAAACGTCGTCGAAAAAAAAAACCCAGAGGCAGAGATCGCAATTAAAATATATTTATTGGTCATAATTCATAACCGTAGACCTCTTAACGATAGGTGAAAACTGAAAACTAACGATGTGCAGGAAAGTCACGAAGGTATGCGGCTCTCAACTTCATTTCTAATCGGTGATCTAATTATTGAGAAGTCACCCGAAATTTATTTCCAATACAATGGTATCTATTAGATACTGTTGTTCATTTCTTATTAGTAGCTATTTATTGATGAAATAAATTTACATTTTCTTGCAGGAATTACTGAAAGCTTGCCGTACTTGAAGGAAATCGGTATCACAGCAGCATGGCTCTCACCCATTTTCACATCGCCCATGGCTGACTTTGGCTACGATGTTTCGAATTTTACGGATATCGATCCGATGTTCGGTACAATTGAAGATTTCGATGCGCTCATTGCCAAGGCCAAACAAGTTGGAGTGAAAATTATCTTAGACTTCGTACCAAATCATTCTAGTGACGAGTGCGAATGGTTTCAAAAGTCCATCGCACGTGATCCAGAATTCGAAAACTTTTATGTCTGGCATCCGGGTAAAATTGTCGATGGAGTTCGGAAGCCACCCAGTAACTGGATGAGTGTGTTCCATGGCAGCGCGTGGGAATGGAACGAGCAACGTCAGGAGTACTACTTTCATCAGTTCCTAGACAAGCAACCAGATTTGAATTACCGTAACCCAAGAGTTAAAGAGTATATGAATGTAAGCATGGGTCTTCTTCTGTTTGGCTTGGTCTGATTAAATATGTACATATATTTCTTAGGATGTTCTGCGCTTCTGGCTGAAGAGGGGAATTGCAGGCTTCCGTGTCGATTCTTTGCCATTTATGTTAGAAGCCGCTCCAGATGCAGATGGAAATTACTTGGATGAGCCCCGTCAAGAATCTGTTACCGACCCGGATGATTATGGTTATGTGAGACATATTTACACATTTGATCAGCCGGAGTCGATTCACTTGGCCTACGAGTGGAGGAAGGTTGTGGACGATTTCCAAGCCGAAAATGGTGGGGATGACAGGTATGGCCAATTCTTGAGCAGGGGAGTATCAAGGAACTGATTTTTTTTTTATAGGATACTAATGATTGAAGGCTATGCGCCGATCGACATTGTAATGGAATACTATGGCAATGATACCGCAGAGGGTGGTCAAATTCCTTTCAACTTCTTCCTGATTACCGAGCTGACCTATGACTCTGATGCCTATAAATACGCAGAGACGATCAATACCTGGTTGGAGAAGATGCCGGAGGGCCGAACAGCCAACTGGGTCGTAAGATCACTTAGAAAAACTTCCCTCGTTTCACTGTAAAAAGTTTTCTAACTTAACTTGCAGATGGGAAACCACGACAGGGATCGTATTGGTACGCGCATGGGAGCAGACCGCATGGACATGTTGAATATGCTTTTACTTACCTTGCCTGGGTGCAGTGTAACATACCAGGGAGAAGAGATCGGTATGACAAATGTTTTTGTCTCATGGGAAGACACTGTCGATCAAAAGGCTTGCAAATCAAATGAAACTATATATGAGTCTATTTCTCGCGATCCATGTCGTACTCCATTCCATTGGAATGCTGAAAAAAACTCTGGATTCTCGACGGGCCAAAAAACTTGGTTACCAGTGTCTGACCTGTATCCCCTCATTAATGTTGAAAGGGAACGTGGTATTCCATTAAGTCACCTAAATATCTACAAACAGTTGCAAGTTCTGCGAACTGATCGCACCTTCAAAGAAGGTGATGCAGATATTAAGGCAATAAGTAAAAACGTATTGGCGGTCAAGAGGTAGGTTTTTAAAACATTGCTTGGTAACTGTTTTTATGAGGTTCATTGAAGGTCGCTGATAAACGAGTCGACATATGTCGTTTTGATGAATATTATGGACGAAGTGGAGACTGTCAATTTGAACACGGCCTACAGCAATTCGCCTATGGAGCTGGAATATATCGTAGTGACGGACAAGTCACTGCGAAGGAAGGGAGACATCACCAATGCCGATCAAATTGTATTGCTGCCGAAGGAAGCTGTTGTTCTGAGAGAAGTTGTAAGGTCGTCAGCTAGCAGTATCTTTGCTTATAGTCTAACTGTATTTTTAGTCATTAGTTGTATTAATTTGTTGCTATAATTTAAACATATCTAAATATAAGTGTAAAAATTAAAATACTTGTTTAACTTACATGAGGCTGTTACTTAAATCCCGGAATGCAAATTATGTTTGAGTGGGTGGTGAACCGTTTCCTTCGGAGCATATAGTTTCACAATGACAAAGCGTGCCACTTTTTGCAATTCTATAAGAGACCCCGTCGAAGTTAGGTGACATTTTTCAATACGATTTGCTATGCAACAATACTAACGCACTTACCTAGGATTTGTCACCCCATAAAAATATAGCTTGTAGACAAAGTTGGGGGTCTCAGTATTGTCTGTGGACCAGCATTGCCACACAGTGCCCGATCGGGCATTTTGGCCCCCTTGTTTTTTATTTAGGCCTTTTGCCCGGGCCAATTTGAAATGGCCCCCAAATCTTAATCTTAGAAGATTAACATCATATTACAAACCTAGTTCTTAATAATAATAATTAAAAACATTATTTTGAATTTTTATTTCCTAAATTACGTTTCAAAGTAAAGCACCAAAAATATATTTGTTGGTGGGTCAATAAAACTATAAAATTTATTATTTAAAAAAAAGCTTTTTGGAAGCTTTAAGATGTAATATTGGTGAAGTCGAATTCAAATCGCTCTGTTTAAAACCCCTTGATAAGATATATTACGGATTTGGATTATATTATATTACGGATTTCTATTTTCTTTAAAATGAGGAAGAAAGTTTCTTAACGTCAGTTAGAAACTATTAATAAGAACTTTGTAAACAGTTAAGAAGGCGATTCAAATTTTAGATGTGAATTATTTGAAGCAAAAGAGTGACAGTTTTAGATTGATTTCTGATCATTTGACAACTCTGTTAATCAAATTTCCAAACTTATACAGTTGCCCTGAAAATAAAAGGCCTGGAGAGCTATAAAACAGTTTAGAAGAAATAAATAAAGAAGATAATGTTTCGCTCTTTTAGGTTTTGTAGTTAAAACACTATATAGGTACTTTAATCGTAATTCTTAGAAGTAGGAAACGTGTTTTATTCAATTAATCTTCTTACAGGATAAAGGAAACGTATTTAATTTAATTTATCTTTTACACTGGGCGTCTGTCCGCCATAACAATCAAGTTCTAAGTGTTTCTACATTTTACATTTTAACAAGTCTTTTTTGTTAGTACCATCTCTTTCTTTCGGTTATTTCATTTTTCTGTTTAATGCTCTTCCCGACATCTATGTTTCAACCAGCTATAAATGATATTGAGGCTGTTAAATAGTGGGTTCCGTTAAACGAAATGAAAAATTTTGCTGGTGATCATTTATTTAAAAATAGTTCTTCTTTTGCATTTTAACTTTTAAGTCTTCCACTTGAGTAACTGCTGTAATTTTATTCTTAAACCAGATCTTGTAAAACGAATAAAGATGCATATATGAATTATTTAAAAAGTTATTAAATTTTCAGTTATTTTTATTAAGTGGCTTAGGTAAAGCCAAAAGATGTAATACAACATGTGTATTAAAATAAAAAAAAGCATCAGGCACCTTTGAACAGCACTAATAAAATCTTATTAAAAAAATATATATGAGAGCGTAAACCAAATTTTTATCCTGGCAATATTGTTTTCTTTAAACGACAACAGCTTTCGGTCATCTTTTCAATAGTCGCTTGAAACTCGCTCGTGGTGGATGTTTTTATGCTGCGTTTCCAAATTTGTTGTTTTCTTTGTAAGAGTATAAGTACAAATTTTTTGGTGAGCTTTTTTATTTGTGAAAAATAATTTTCGAATGCTAAGGTTTGAACATGTCCAAAATTTTTTTGTCTGTGCCTTGCCATGTGCAGCTGCATTTGAATTTGTATTTAAAGGCAATCCGCGGTACTAATAATCATTTTTAGTGTCCAGGCTAAATTTTTCGAACTCACAATGGCGAAATTTTCCATACAAAATTGCATATTGTGACCTAGAAAATATTTAGTGTCTAGTTTAGTTTAGGCCCAATATGTGTAGTGTATGTACGTACCTATAGTAAGTTGGTGTTGTTTCTATCAAGTTTTGAATAATTTTCAAATAAAAATTTAATAGGTTTTTGTGACCAAATAAATGAGAAAGATGACAACATGTCGGCTTCTTGAAGAAGAAACCAGGTTCCTAAATGTTTTTCTATCCTGACATAGAAGACAAGTGTCTGATAGTGTCACAGAAATAAATGCTAAGTTGTCACCTGTTCTTCCTCCAGGAACTTCGAGGACAGCTGCGATGATGACTTCTCTAAATTTCAGTTAGGTTAATTAGGCTACTCCATGTTAAGGTAAAAAATTGTTTGTTTCTTTATTTGTAGTTTAGGTAGGTACCTATATAAATAAAGTTATCTGTGAATTCTAGTTTGTGTACCTATTTTAAGTTTTTTTTTTTGTTTATATTATATTATGTAATTAGAATTACCTTATTAAAGCGATTTGCGAATTCTAGTTAAGTTTTTTATCTCTTATTTAAAAAATAAAACTAGTTTATAATTTAATTAAAGTGTGAAGTCTTATTTTAGGGGAACAACTTATTATAAAAACTGCCGTTCAAAGGTTCCCCAACCTAGTTGGGTAAGGACCTGTTACCTACACTCAAAAGATAATAATAAATAGAAATCTTCATAAAACGGAAAAAATTATGGATTCAAACTAAACCCGAGTTCCATAAGTTAAAGTTAAAAGAATCTACAGATCAATAATTCAAAAACATAGGTTTTTATGAGTCTTTGAAGCGAAAAGTGTTCAAATCTGCCCCCTCTCCCCTACTTGAACAATAACGTGTGTATTTTTCGAATAGTCAGGAAATACTTTTAAATGAAGTGTTTTTTATTAGTAAGCTACTACTACAAATATTATATTACAATCTTCACTTTCATTTATGTAAAGCGCTATTGTATACATGAAAAATAATGCGTAAAAATATTGCAATCTATTGCTTAAAACGTACATTTCCAACCATGCACATAAACAAAGTTTCATTGAGATCGGTTGAATTTCTCAAAAAAAAAATAGACAACAGCGCCACCTATCGGGTCCAAAACTATCCTATCTTTCTAGCTGCATACAACCATGCACGCAAACAAAGTTTCATTGAGATCGGTTCAGTTTCTCAAAAAAAAATCGACAACAGCGCAACCTATCGGGTCCCAAACTATCCTATCTTTCTAGCTACATACAACCATGCACACAAACAAAGTTTCATTGAGATCGGTTGAATTTCTCAAAAAAAAATAGACAACAGCGCCACCTATCGGGTCCAAAACTATCCTATCTTTCTGGCTGCATACAACCATGCACACAAACAAAATTTCACCTCCACCTTACAAATTCCACCATACACCTGTCCAAGGACAATTAGTAATTATTGTTTTTACAGTGGATACAATGGGATGTAAATTCAGGCTTTAGAGTTTAGACCATTGTCTAAAGTGCTTCGTTTGAGTAGTTGTACAATACAATTTTTTAATTTTGGACGGCTGCTTAAAATAGATTTATGTATTTATGTTAAATGACAAATATGCTATATCCTAGCATATATGTATGCATATGTTATACATATAGCAGATTTTGAATTTTATTTAAGATCTACTGATCTGCGTCTTTTTAATCGTCTTCTTGAGTTTACTTCATTGTCCGGTAAATTACGTATGGCGTTGTTTTGATGGTTTGATATTGTAATTTGATGTTTCCTACTTTGTTTTTTTGATTTCGTCTATAACACTCAATATCTTAAGGTCACTATGGATGTCTTCGTTAGGGATGTACCAGGGTGCATTGACAATCGTCCGAAGCATTTTTGATTGCAGTCGCTGTATAATGTCGATATTTGCTTTGGCAGCGGCTCCCCATATTTGAATGCCATAAGTCCATATCGGTTTCATCACAGTATTGTATATTAATAGTTGGTTTGTCTAGTATGTAAGTTTAATAGTCAAACTAAAAACATCAAACAATTTAAATGAGCGCACTGTCGTATTGAATGATATCCCTTCGCATTGACAAAAAAATATGCTTGGAAATAGTGCCATTCGTTCAGAACAGTCTCGGGGGTCGGGGCTGTCGGAAAGTTCGGTATATTTTTATTGAGAGTCGAACGAGTGCTGAGCTCTTATTGCCCAAAGTAGCCACAAACCCATAAATGTTCGTTAAACATACATAGATTGATATTTCTTTTATTTTGGTCAATCAAAGACAACAATTCCCATCCAATTTAAATTTGAATATTGTGTTTTTCACCACAACCTGTCAAAATGGTTTACTTGACGTGCTGTAAAATTCTATAGCTCATTAGAAAGGTGAATACAATTTTCACATCAATAATGTTATGCGGAACTTGAGAATTGGGGTCCTGTTTGAGTTCAAGGCCACGATCATCGATCAGTGATAGCTGATTGGAACTACCCGCTTCACAAACTATAGCAGGGGCATCTTCAGCTTCGGCAAGTAATTTCGTCGGTAATGAAACCCAAAGTCTTCGTGGTGAAAGCTTTTAACCGGAGATACGCTAGTGCTCACTAGAGGGCTCTATCCGAGGGTCTAAGTGTTTGGTAATTTTTTTCCTGCAACACATATGTTCAAATGATTTTCTTTCTCAATCGTTTGGTTTATACAGGTTGTGTACGCGAAACTAACGGGTGATTTTTTAGCTGGTTTGGTTTTGGCAACACTGGTTTTGACAGCTGACGTGTGTTTAGTACCTTGTGTCACTGTCAAACAGCTTCAGTTTGGTTTGCAATTTAACCATGGATCGTTTTACAAATGAACAACGCTTGCAAATTATTGAATTTTACTATCAAAATTCGTGCTCGGTTCGAAATGTTCATCGCGCGCTGCTTCCATTTTATTGTATTCAGCGATGAGGCTCATTTTTGGTTGAATGGGTACGTAAATAAGCAAAATTTCCGCATTTGGAGTGAAGATCAGCCAGAAGCATTGCAACAGCTACCAATGCATCCCGAAAAAGCCACTGTTTGGTGCGGTTTATGGGCCGGCGGCATTATTGGGCCATATTTCTTCAAAGATGATGCGAATCGCAGCGTTACTGTCTGTCAATGGTGAACGCTACCGAGCGATGATAACAAACTTTTTTTTGCCCGAAATGGAAGTTCTTGACTTGCATGATATGTGGTTTCAACAAGACGGTGCCACATGCCACACAGCACGCGAAACAATGGCGCAATTGCGAGGCGAGTTTGGTGAACAGTTAATTTCACGTTTCGGGCCGGTCAATTGGCCGCCTAGATCGTGCGATTTGACACCATTAGATTATTTTTTGTGGGGATATGTCAAGGCTAATGTGTATAGGGACAAGCCCGCTTCGATTGACGCACTGGAAGCCAACATCCATGCATTCATTCGTGAGATACCGGCCGATATGTGTGAAAGAGTATGCCAAAATTGGACTCAGGGGATGGGCTACCTGAGACGCAGCCGCGGTCAACATTTGCATGAAATTATCTTTAAACATTAAATTGCAAGGTTCAAACTATCGATTCAAATAAATATTTCATTAATTTTTTCGAATTTTTTGTGTTTTTTTTTTTTTTTTAAGTTCTAAACCTCTTAAAAAAATCACCCGTTACAAGCGGAGGACACAATGCGGTGCACATCTCCCCACCCTTGGGCAACGGTTTGATAATAATAACTCTTATAATATTGTAGGGGTGAATATCTACATTTTATGTTGTTGTTTTTTCTTTGAACAAGTGTGAAATCGACCTATTAGGAAGTAAGATCAATATGCGATATACAGGGTGGCTGATGAAAGCCGCTACCAAAAAAAAAAAAATATTATAAATATTTTTTTTCTATTGAATGAATCTGGTTAATTTTTTTTTTTTTTTTCTTTATTTTGCTGATTGATTTTTGGATTTAACAAAAATGGATAACTAGGACACTGAAAGAAGAATATGGATTGTCCACTGCTATCACGCACTGGAGTCCGTAGTTTCTGTTCAAAGTGAGTATAGGTGCACGTTTGGCGGCAATCCTCCAAGCAGATGGACCATAATGAGACTCGTTAACAATTGCAATCACTTCTTGTCACAGTGTGGTGTGCAGTTTCATCACGCTGCATTGTCGGGCCCTACTTCTTCGAAGAAAACGGTCACATCGGTTACAGTTACTGCGGGCCGTCACTTGAGCATGTTGAGAAATTTGTCTATCCATAATTACGCCGAATGAGAATTTCTTTCAACTTTGTGTGGTCGCAGTAAGATGGTGAAACTCTTCACATAGCTTGGCCTGTTATGACAGAATTGCGACGAAAATTTCCCAATAAATTTCCCAGGTCGCCTGACCTTACTTCAGCTTACTTTTTCTTGTGGGGTTATTGCAAACAGGAAGTCTACAAAGCAAAACCAATAAATTTTTTATGAACTAAAGCAATCCATTCGAGAAACAATTGCGGCTATTCCTGTCTCAACTCTCCAAGCAGTAAATGAACAACTTTTTGGTAAGATGACGAACATGCACCAACGAGCAGGGGGGCATTTAAATTCCATTATTTTCAAAACTAATTAAGCTATATTTAATAAAAATTTAATGAGCTCTAACATGAATAAAAGAAAAATTAATTCCATATACTGAAAAAAAAAAGTTATTTGAGTTTCTTAATGTAGCAATATTCATCAGCCACCCTGTATCACAAGAGTACATCGAATAATTTTGCTTTTTGGGAATTTTTGGATAAGGGGTAAAGCTATTGCAAAGATTGAAATCTTATTGTTTAATCAAAGTGCGTCAAGAGTTGTGATTTTTTTTCGAACCGATCTGCTGGGCTATCTGATTATTTTCTTGTGGCTGACCTATCTGTTTATTGATATTTGGAAATATTTTACCATGTTACACGTGCGAGACGTTAACAATTTCGGCTGAATTTTTTTTTGCGATGATTTTATTCTTTGATACGGTTTTTTTAATTTGAATGGTATTGCTGTCAGAGTCATATGATTGGAATGCTAATATTTGATACCATTTCCATCTTCCTATAGGTGCTGGCAGAACAAAATGTAATTGCCAAATTGACTGGCAGCAACGGTTTACTAGGTCGCCTTCCAGATTCTTACTATACATGTCCGGTTTAGATCTGAAAGAGGCCTTCTGGAAAATACCAAAGGAGCAAAGATCTAGGGAGAAGACAGCCTTACCGTCCACTGTAGGCCGTTGTATCGTTTTAAGGTTATTCCTTTTGGCCTATCCCACACCAATTCCGTCATCAGGTATTTTTATACCTCGACGACTAGCTCTTTATTTCAGGCACATTTGAGGAATATATCGAGCTGCTCAATGTTGTATCCGATTAACTACGTGAGGCAATTTCCGATACCATAGAACGGTCGTCACTCGTCAGGTCAGACGTTTTTTGGGCATGCACGGTTCGTATCGCAGATTTGTCGAAAACAGAGAAAAATAAAAGAAAAGAGTGATGTTCCAGTTTGATGAGAAAGCGATTGAATCGTTTGACGCTATCAAGTTCAGACCATCATGTGCTTCAGACTTAGTAAATCATAATTTTAAGGAACAGTTCATCGTCTCTTGTGATGCCTCCTAAACTGTAATGGGGGCAGTTCTTAGTCATGTAGATGGGACTGAACGTCCGATACATAACTACCATTCCCATAAGCTGAAATTGCTGAACTCCGCTCAGAGGAACGTGGTGACTTACGAAGTGAAGGCAGTCCAGAACGGTTGCTTGAAAGCAAACTCACCTGCCATCGAACTGCACATAGATCTTGCAGATCCAAGTCTCCAATCAGAAAGGAAGAAAGGACGGCGATTGATCGAGCACGGTAGTGAGTACAATCTCTGGCGGAAATTAGATGGCTTAAACAACCTAAATCCGCGAAAATAATATACTGCACTCGTTCATAAAGGATTCTCTGAAAAAAAAAACTCACCACATTATCGGAAAAGTAGGTACCAGTGGCGTAGCGTGAACATTGTAAAATGGGAAGTCGAAGCAAAAATTTATCATATACCTATAAATCTAAAAAACCTTAGACCCTGTGCAACTTGAAACAAAATCATACATTGCACATTTGCAAAATCGTTTTCAAAGTACCTATACTAAATTCACTTAAGTCATGCAATGCAATCTGCCAACTGAATTTGTAAACCAAAACACACCCTTACCTACCTCAACATACTACCTGCAATTATTCACACAAGAGACAATAAGAAAAGAAGAAGTAAAAGAAATTCGAATAACTCGGAGAAAAGCGCGTTATTTCATTCATATCATAGCCAAACAAACACATACGATATACCCAAAACACAACCCAGTGGCCAGTGGCCATGGCCATGCCATGGCCAGTACCAGTAGGTTTGTTTGACGTGGGCCCTAGTGCGCACTAGTGCGCACTGGGTTAACCCTAATGTGTTCGATATAGCACTGAACTCGCCCTGGTACTGCAAACCTGTGTTTGACATGACTTCTAGGGCGCCCTAGTTGTGCACTGAACTGACCCCAGTTATTTTGTCGGGGCAAGAACTCAGTGCTAAGTTGCGCCGTCATTTCGCTTGGTGTTATTCGTTTATTTGAATATCGTAATAAAGATAAATGCAATAAATTTGATATTCAAAGGGGAATTGTTTGAAAACAACAACGTTTATGGACTAAAACCTTATTTTAAAGATAAATGGAATGAAAAAAATTTGAAATCAAAGCTGATTACATTTTTAGTGCATCACATATATTGCAACCAGTTTTATCAACTTGTTTGCATTATGGCAAGCACAAGATCAGAATTGAGTTCACTCATTTTTAACAATAAACAGAACAAAGTGTTATCATATTCGTACTTCGTTCACCAAAACATAAGTATTTTTCAAATTCAAAAACTGCCAGACTTCAGGGCAGCATATTTTGCGTTCGATATGATAGCCGAATTTTCAGGGTTGTGCAGGTTTTTGGGTAGGCGGGAAAATCAGCTGACACTTCTCAGTGCGCACTAGTGGGCACTAGTGCTAGCCACGTCAAACAAACCTAGTACTCAGCTCAGCTCTGGGAAGAAAAAAAGAGATACAAACAAATGTTCACTCAGATTCGGCAGTCAAAATGAAATTTGTGAGAGCTTATAACTCGAAGAAAAGCGGGTTATTTTCTACAATGGGTGTTGAACAGAGAGGTGTCAGACTCAGACAAAGTACTCAGGGAAGAAAAAAAGAGATAACAAGAAAATTGTCTCTCAAAAAGAACTATGAAGTGAGAACTTTAATAACCCGACATATTTTGGGTTACCTTCGCTTTGTCGCGACGAGACGATGACGAAGACGATGTTGTATGAAAATGGATACACACACAATTTTTATATGAGTGCTTTTGTGTGTGGTGAGTATTCAAATTCATTTGGTAGTGTTTCATGTATATTCGGTTTTTGGTAAACAGATAGTGTTGCCTGGTGGAGATTTCAAAAGGTAACTCGGTAGGAATCGAGTTATATGGACGCCACGCCACTGGTAGGTACATAATACGCGTATATATCTTCAAGGCGTATAAATGCCAAGATGTGTACGAAATTTATTAAACTCGAATCGAAGTCCACCAGATTATAGGAAACAACCTCTACGAATTAGTAGACGAATTTTGGAAGTGCTAAGGAGTTGTTATAGTTTTACATATGTATGTGCCTACGTACATCAATAGAGTTGATTTTATTTTTCAACTAATCAAATTCATTGACCAGACCAAGATCATATCTTCGCACGAAATAAAAATACAAACAAAAAAAGGTACCAATAACTGAAGTACTGATTTTTTAAACTTTTTTTTTTCGGATGTCTAGTGTCTAATCGTGCTTATCTAATGCAGAACAACTAATTTTAACTATTACCATTTTGTATCCCTATCAGTTCGAGATAATATATAATAAAAAATCATCATTCTCAAGTCGTATTCCGTTAAGGATATGTCGAGTCATAATTCCAAAAATATGCTGCAGTCGAATTTAATATTGTAGTGTCTTACTGAACATATAAAGGTACAAGTGATAGGAATTTGCTTTAGTTGGATTTTGGGCAGCTGCCAGTGCGGTTCCTCTTGCCTATACAATGATGCATCTGAAAAGTTGGCTTATAGTGATTTTTGTTGTAGTCAGTGCTAGTGCGGGTGTTCCCAAAGCACAGGATCGAGCTGATGAGATTAAATGGTGGCAAACTGCTTCATTCTATCAAATTCTTCCTAGATCCTTCAAGGATAGTGATGGCGATGGTATTGGCGATTTAAATGGTGAGAAATTCTCTATTTAAACGAACTGTGTGTAATACTCTTTGGGAATGTGGGAATGGTCAACATTTTTCTTTGACTTTTTTAACCTTTAAAAAGTGAAATTGTGGCAATCGAAATTAGGCTCAAGTATAATATAAAGTGTACAACAGTTATAAACGTTTTTCATTTACAGCCGTATTAATAATAGTCGCGTAACTACATGTTAGGCTTAACTATTGGCAAACACATTAGTTAAATTCAAATTCCAATTAATAAACATTTTTAGAAGATAACTAACGTTTCGTAACTTTCATATAACTAACTAACGGCAGGAGGTCTGTTAGCGAGTGATTAAATCATAAAAACTTCGTTCCCGTCAAAATAACAAATAAATTAAATTGAAATTTTGAAAATTGTAAAAAAAATGGCTGACCGGTTTTCAGTGTTTTTAAATAGTGTAAATATTTGGTGAATATGTTAGGGGAGGATTCGGTTACCATCGCCCCAACTCGAAAAAAGTGTACCAAAAAAGAAAAAACCCTATATTTAAAAATAAAACATTCAAAAATAAATAAAAATTTTCAGTTGTTTTGCTTTATTTTCTGTTGTTTTTTTTTTTTTTTTTTCATTTGTCACAACTGAAATTCGCTAGCCAGCCGTGATGATAGCCAATGGGGACGTTCGGATACCTAGTTTATGTAAAACGTCAACTAGATTGGTCGTGACTATGAATCCGAACGCGTTGACTAAGCAAGTCGAATTGTTTTTGTATTCTCGCAGTCAGCGTTACCTTTGCTTGATTTTGCAATTTTTTATTTGGAAAGGCCCTTCATAAATCTTTAAAAAATTGTCATTTTCAAATAAGTACAATTAAAATGTAACACGGCTGCCAATCACTACACTATTATAGTGTTTTGCAAACCAATGGTTGTTAAATATCGTGTGAAAATTCTAAATTACCAGAGTGGCCTTAGAAATCATACCTTTTTCTCTCATCGCGCCTTTTTTCGACTCCTCAAAATTCTGCAACGGCCACACTCAGAAAAAAAAAAGTTGTTGGGCGAAGAATTTTGAGATTTTTAAAAAATTGAAAGCAAAAAGTTCTTGCTTTAACAATAATTTCTTATAAGAAGAACTCGTTTTTAAGTTTTCAAGAATCAAATATTCGGATTAAGAATAAAATACTTGCCATAACTATTTTCTAAGAATATTGCCAACAATATAATTCTTAAATCAAAAATTTTGATATTTGGGTTAATTTTAACCAACGAAAGTTGTTGGCATTACAATTTTTTTTTTTCTGTGTGCACTCTGTTTATTTTAAATTTGACTCTTCGAAATGTCAACTGAGTACGCTACGCAGGCAGGATTTTCTTGACTAGATTGGTCGGCTTCCCCTCCATAAACGTCAACTGCAAAAACTATACACGTTAACACTCTGGGCCAATAAACACTGAGACGCATCTAGTCAGACGGCTGTCAGACTTACTAAACTACGAATCCGAACGTCCCCAATATGTAATAGTTTTCAGCTGTTTTCAGAGCAATTTGGTTAAGTGATGCCAGCTATTTTAGAGAAAACATCAGCTAGTTATTATAGGTATATGAGTTATATTCTTTTATTAATAAGAATATTTAACTCATATGTTATTTATTTAACTAGGTGCTAGGTAATATACGAGTTAGAGATTAGTTTCGGGTTTTTTTATTAATACGGCTGTGTAGGTATTTATTACGTAAAGTTGTAAAATATTTAAGATATTCTTCTTTGTTTTGTGGTTCGAAACTTTGCATTTTTGTTTGCTTACTCGAATTTTGGATGTGATTTCCATGCAATTTCTCAGTGGTAACTATGCTATCGGTTTTAGGCTTAACTCGAGAGTGCATAAAAAATAAAACTTGAAGAACCATTTTATAGGTAAAATATCTATCTGTATTTATATGCGTGCATATTCTTATGACAAAAGGCCAGAAGTTTGTATAGAATATTTTCTGACGTTTTTTCCAAAAACGAAAGCTGTGGCGTAATTTCCTGGAGCAGTTTCGAAGTCTGCCGCTTCAACGATAATCATCTGAAAATTTCCATGTGCTCTGCTTTCGAACTAACAAATAGCTGTAGGTACTGTTTTTAGGCAGATGTTGTGCCTTATCGTCAAACAACTGATTTGCTAACTACGAAGTTGAAAACGTCGTCGAAAAAAAAAAACCCAGAGGCAGAGATCGCAATTAAAATATATTTATTGGTCATAATTCATAGCCGTCACCTCTTAACGATAGGTGAAAACTGAAAACTAACGATGTGCAGGAAAGTCACGAAGGTGCGGCTCTCAACTTCATTTCTAATCGGTGATCTAATTATTGAGAAGTCACCCGAAATTTATTTCCAATACAATGGTATCTATTAGATACTGTTGTTCATTTCTTATTAGTAGCTATTTATTGATGAAATAAATTTACATTTTCTTGCAGGAATTACTGAAAGCTTGCCGTACTTGAAGGAAATCGGTATCACAGCAGCATGGCTGTCACCCATTTTCACATCGCCCATGGCTGACTTTGGCTACGATGTTTCGAATTTTACGGATATCGATCCGATGTTCGGTACAATTGAAGATTTCGATGCGCTCATTGCCAAGGCCAAACAAGTTGGAGTGAAAATTATCATAGACTTCGTACCAAATCATTCTAGTGACGAGTGCGAATGGTTTCAAAAGTCCATCGCACGTGATCCAGAATTCGAAAACTTTTATGTCTGGCATCCGGGTAAAATTGTCGATGGAGTTCGGAAGCCACCCAGTAACTGGATGAGTGTGTTCCATGGCAGCGCGTGGCAATGGAACGAGCAACGTCAGGAGTACTACCTTCATCAGTTCCTAGACAAGCAGGTAGATTTCAACTACCGTAACCCAAAAGTTATAGAGTATATGAATGTAAGCATGGGTCTTCTTCTGTTTGGCTTGGTCTGATTAAGTTACATATATTTCTTAGGATATACTACGCTTCTGGCTGAAGAGGGGAATTGCAGGCGTCCGTGTCGATGCTTTGCCATTTATGTTAGAAGCCGCTCCAGATGCAGATGGAAATTACTTGGACGAGCCTCGTCAAGAATCTGTTACCGACCCGGATAGTTATAATTATGTGAGACATATTTACACATTTGATCAGCCGGAGTCGATTTACTTGGCCTACGAGTGGAGGAAGGTTGTGGACGAATTCCAAGCCGAAAACGGTGGGGATGACAGGTATGGCCAATTCTTGAGCAGAGGTGTATCAAGGCACTGATGTTTTTCTTATAGGATAGTAATGATTGAAGGCTATGCGCCGATCGACATTGTAATGGAATACTATGGCAATGATACCGCAGAGGGTGGTCAAATCCCTTTCAACTTCTTCCTGATTACCGAGCTGACCTATGACTCTGATGCCTATAAATACGCCGAGACGATCAATACCTGGTTGGACAAGATGCCGGAGGGTCGAACAGCCAACTGGGTCGTAAGATCAATTAAAAAACTTCTCTCGTTTCACATTAAAAAGCTTTCTAACTTAACTTGCAGATGGGAAACCACGACAGGGTACGTATTGGTACGCGCATGGGAGCAGACCGCATGGACATGTTGAATATGCTTTTACTTACCTTGCCTGGGTGCAGTGTAACATACCAGGGAGAAGAGATCGGTATGACAAATGTTTTTGTCTCATGGGAAGACACTGTCGATCAAAAGGCTTGCAACTCAAATGAAACTATTTATGAGTCTATTTCTCGCGATCCATGTCGTACTCCATTCCAATGGAATGCTGAAAAAAACTCTGGATTCTCAACGGGCCAAAAAACTTGGTTACCAGTGTCTGACCTGTATCCCCTCATTAATGTTGAAAGGGAACGTGGTATTCCATTAAGTCACCTAAATATCTACAAACAGTTGCAAGTTCTGCGAACTGATCGCACCTTCAAAGAAGGTGATGCAGATATTAAGGCAATAAGCAAAAACGTATTGGCGGTCAAGAGGTAGGTTTTTCAAACAATGCTTGGTAACTGTTTTTATGAGGTTCATTGAAGGTCGCTGATAAACGAGTCGACATATGTCGTTTTGATGAATATTATGGACGAAGTGGAGACTGTCAATTTGAACACGGCCTACAGCAATTCGCCTATGGAGCTGGAATATATCGTAGTGACGGACAAGTCACTGCGAAGGAAGGGAGACATCACCAATGCCGATCAAATTGTATTGCTGCCGAAGGAAGCTGTTGTTCTGAGAGAAGTTGTAAGGTCGTCAGCTAGTAGTATCTTTGCTTATAGTCTAACTGTATTTTTAGTCATTAGTTGTATTAATTTGTTGCTATAATCTAAATATATCTAAACCTACATAAGGCTGATACTTAAAGGCCTTTAGAGCATAAGAGACGATATATTTTGATTTCCTAGCTGCTTTATTGAGAATTGGACAAGTGCTAAGCTCATATTGGCCAAAGTAGCAACTGTGAAAACCCATAAACGTTCATTAAACATACATACGTGGGTATTTCTTTTATTTTGTCAATCGAAAACAACAACCAATTTAAATTTGAATACCTATTGTGTTTTTCATCACAACCTGTCAAAGTGGATTACTTGACGTGTTGTAAAATACTTGATGTGTGAAGGCAACTCTAGCGATAGATCAAATAGCGTCACTGAACTTGCCCCTTAAACCGTGATGATTGACAAGACAATTGTCAACTCTCTGTCGAACGAGGCGACAATATAATCGAATTAGACTGGCTTGATGCTTTCGATTTCCAAATTGGGTCTTCCAGGGAGGAGTCTGCCCTGCAAATTGCTGTTTAATCAAGAGAACAGCTTCTTTTAGAGGCAGAGTCGCTCTGTAAAACGCATGCAATAGTTTTCAATTTTGACCTTTGCTGCATCAAAGTGATCGTGGGACATCACACACTAAAGCCCAACACTCAGCCGAAGTACTTTAAGGCCCATTTTATTCACTGGAAGTTGAACACAACTCGGGGAGTTTTCCATATAAAAATCCCCAAGTTGTGTTCAACTTCGAGTGAATAAAATGGGCCTAAGTATCGCCCGGTGCCCATCGCTCAAAAAGAAGGCGCTCGAAAAGAGATCGACCGATTACAATTTCGTTCGAACAGCTAAATATTCTGTGTCCTGATGTCGAGACGAATCAAAGGGCAGCACCTATTGTTGTAGTAAGATATTCCAACGGAAGCCTGCGATTTTGTGGCGATTTCAAAATGCGTTTGCGTTACCGCCCGACAACACAACATGGAATAGCAGACTGTCAATCGCGTTTGCCAATCGGTCCCGATGAGGAATTCGATCTCTCAGAGGTAATAATAATAATTATAGTTGGCGCAACAGGTCTGTAGGGTTCCAAACGGGCCGATTGAGAAGCTCTTTCATGACAGTTATACTCTCGGATGTTTGTCAGACGTTCGCGAGAGGGGGCGCAGTGAAAAAACCCTGAGTTGGAATTTGGGTTTTTGAGGGATTCGAATCTGGACCCCTCGCTTAGTAGTCCAACACACTAACCACTAAGCCACTGCGACCACGATCTCTCAGAGGTATCGTGCCATAAAATTGACACAGCGTATTCGTCGATATTGGATGAGTTCCCCGTAAACGCAAGAACTATCGCTGGTGCCTCTAGACATGATCCGGTTATTAGGAAGGTCATTCAGTATAAATACAGAACGGGTGGCCAAACCAGTTGCCATCTTCAGATGAAAATATTTTGCCCTTTGTCCATAGGAGACTTTGTCTAAGTATGTGTACTAACGTTCTTTTATTTCACAGCGAAACGTCGAGAGTGGTAATAGGTACCTATGCAACTGCAAACGAAGGTGTTGAACCTTTTACACCAGGGCCATTGGGGAATGACTAGCATGAAACAAATTTCCCGTCGGCTTTGTTAGTGGCCCGGGATTCACAGTGCTCGGCCTGCCAACTCAACGCTAGCAGCTCGCCTAAGGAATGCACCATCAGCTGGCCATCAACAGACCAAGTGTGGGAACGGGTGCACATTGATTTCGCGGGATCAATTCAAAAGCACCATGTGGCTGATCAATATTTGCACTCGAAGGGCTACCCAAGACCATTGTTTCCGACAACCGGACCCAATTCATGTCAAAGGAGTTTCAGCATTTTTGCCGCAGTCATTCTATTCGTCACATCACATCAGCACCGTTTAATCCGGAGAGTCAAATGGTGCTGCAGAGAGAATGGTTCGAACTTTCAAATCCTTTATTTATTGAAAACTCTTCAAGATGTCCCACAATGTGATGAAGCATTAACAATTTTTATTTCCCCGTATCGCTCCACACCAAACGAAACCGATAGATCTCCTGCAAAAAAAAATTAATGGACGACAGCACCGAATGTAACTATCGGCAATATTCCCCGAGATTTCATTTCGTTCTGTTCGTTTCGTTTACCTACTTGCTTCGATAATTTTCACCGAAACTTGGTTTCCGAAAAAGCATTGTGCACGCACCTCTCCGATAAAGTGCATAGATTCGTGCCTCCACTACCAAGATCGACCCCCAACTATAGATGGCGCAACAATAGGTAGCGATAGCCTGCACCAAAGAGAAATTCGCCATAAAATTTGAAAAATTAATTTTTTTATGGACAATGTTAAAAAATGTTGGCGTTGTTTGGTTGGTATGCCATCAGGTAATATAGGTACGCCGTAGGTTTACATTCTTATTGGTAGTGTCTTATGTGTATCCGACTAAAGTAAAAAAAGAGGTGAAGGGTATGATCACGGGTTTGTCGCGTGTCATTGTGTGGCAGCAGAAATCGCCTCATGGATCCTGAATCCTGATACCGTATGGTTTGCTTGTTGCATTTGTTTTCCTCTTTCTTTTTTTTTTATATGGAGTGTCATGCGATGGGCATGTATTTGCACATCTGCGTGCGAATTTGGTTCTGGTAATTTTTCATACATAATGGAGGCGTCGCAGTTATTGGCATTGCAAGCGAGATTTCCTTCGACCATTTATTGTGTTTGGTACGGCTCCAGGAAATAACCCCCCAAATAGAAAATGAAATAGCCCCCCAAAATTGGGAATTTATTTCATGGGTTTTTGGGGACTAGTTTCATATACTTCAAATTGGGGAGTTATTACACTGTGAGTTATTTCTTACTTATTTGGGAACTTATTTCATACCGTCTTGGGGACTTATTTCATGTTCGATTTTCACAGTGAAATTATTCCCCAATTTGGGGGGGTTACTTCATTTTCTATTTGGGGGGTTATTTCCTGGAGCCGTAGCCGTTTGGTACAGGCATTTGTTGTTCATCAGTTGGTCATTGCGGTTGGCAGTTGGGAATTGGGATTAGAGTTGGAGGCCTTGGAAAGGCAGAACAATGGTCAAGTTTGGCTAAAGGGAAATAGGTACCTAGTGTGCGCATATCCGAGTGAAAAAAGTACCTACCTACATATTTGTTGGTGGCACCCGCACATTCTAGAACTCTAGAAGGTGATACCTACCCAGGACAGCAATAATGCACCTCATCTCTCCACCCTTGGGCAATGCTTTGATAATAATATACCTCTTATAATATTGAAGGGGTGAGTACATTTTATGTTTTTTTTGTTCTTTGAACAAGTGTGAATTGTGAAATCGACCTATTAGGAAGTAAGCTCAATCTGCGATTGATGATAAGAGTACACAAAGTGATTTTGTTTTTTACCTTTTGTTTTAATCAAAGTGCGGTAAGTGCTTCGACGTTAACCATTTCGGCTGAAGGTTTTTGCGATGATTTTATTTTTTGATACGGTCAGATCAGAATGGCTCTGACGTTGTAATTTCCTGTGATGGAATATGTCAGAATGGAGGGAACCGTACTAGATCTCAATCGCGTCACGAAAAAATATACATACTTACCCACTGCTGCATTATAGAAGGTTTACTAGGTCGCCTCCCAGATTCTGACTACATGTCCGATGTAGATCTGAAAGAGGCCTTCTGGCAAATACCACAGGAGCAAAGATCTAGGGAGAAGACAGCCTTTACCGTCCGCGGTAGGCCGTGCATCGTTTCAAAGTTATTCCTTTTGTCCTATCCCACACCAATTGCGGCATCAGGTATTTATATTCAAGGCGTATAAATGCCAAGATGTGTAGGAAATTTATTTAGCTCGAAGTCCACAAGATTATAGGAAACAACCTCTACAAATTAGTAGACGAATTTGGGAAGCGCTAAGGAGTTGTTATAGTGTGACTTAAGTGCCTACGTACATCAATAGAAGTGTTATTTTTTTGTTGTCAACTAATCAAATTCATTGACCAGACGAAGATCATATCTTCGCACGAAATAAAAATACAAAAAAAATACCAATAACTGAAGTACTGATTTTTTTAAACGTTGTTTTTCGGCTGTCTAGTGTCTAATCGTTCTTATCAAAAAATGGATAGCAACAAATTTTAACTATTACCATTTTATGGAAAAGTACAGATCGTGATAGTATATCATTAAAAAATGATCATTCTCAAGTCGTATTCCGTTAAGGATGTGTCAAGTCATAATTCGAAAAATAAGCTGCAGTCGAATTGAATATTGTAGTGTCTTACTGAACATATAAAGGTACGAGTGATAGGAGTTTGCCTTAGTTAGATTTTGGGCAGCGGCCAGTGCGGTTCCTCTTGCCTATACAATGATGCTACTGAAAAGTGTGTTTATAGTGATTTTTGTCGCAGTCAGTGCTAGTGCGGGTGTTCCCAAAGCACAGGATCGAGCTGATGAGATTAAATGGTGGCAAACTGCTTCATTCTATCAAATTCTTCCTAGATCCTTTAAGGATAGTGATGGCGATGGTATTGGCGATTTAAATGGTGAGAAATTTTCTATTTAAGTAATGTGCGTTAACATTTTTATTTGACTTTTTCGACCTTTAGAACGTAAAATTGTGTCAACCGAAACCCTCCACTTTATTATAATGTAAAGTGTAGGTATACAAATAATAAACGTTTCTCTTTAGTTTAGCATTTCATTAATTTTTGTGGAGAGTTGGAGGAATACGTGTGACATAATTTTGGAACTTTAGGTATTTTATTGTAAAGTTGTAAAA
The DNA here is from genome assembly GCA_949126925.1 of Cheilosia vernalis. Taxonomy (NCBI): domain Eukaryota; kingdom Metazoa; phylum Arthropoda; class Insecta; order Diptera; family Syrphidae; genus Cheilosia; species Cheilosia vernalis. The sequence continues at coordinate 16,946,651 of OX421362.1, forward strand.
TATTTAAGATGTTCTGCGTTGTTTTGGGTGTGATTTTCATGCCCTGTCTCAGTGGTAACTGGTGAGACTAAAAAGCTAGAGGTTTTTGGCTCAACTCAGAGTAAATTAAAAAAAAAAAAATGTCCTTTGACCATTCTTCCTAGTTGTGTACTTTTCTCTGATTCGGAATGAAATCGTTTGGTGCAGTCATTATTTTAAGTAACATTGACTTTTTGATCACGAGGGCTTTTCGATTGAGACAGGTAGATATGTTATCAGAATGTGGCGGACATGTTGTTGTGGCGGCGCTTGCTTAATCTGCTGATTATTATTTAGTCAACGACTCATTTTAACTCTTCAAAACATAACATTTGATTTGATTACTGTGATTGTGATCAATAATTTTCGTGTATTTTGTTTTGCCCCCATTTTGGTAAACATTAGCCTTGTTCATATTTGGCAGTCGAGAAGTAGACACGTGTGCAAATTTATTATGGAAAAATATTCGATAAGCCAACGTGTTTTAATCGTTAAAACATTTTATCAAAATCAATCATCGATTACTGTGACAATGAGAAAGTTACGTGTAATTTTTGGGAGAAACAACGTGCCAACAAAACGCACTATTTATCGTTTAGTGCATGATTTCGAAGAAAGAGGGTCTGTAGGTGATAGGCCCAAACATGGACCAAAACGCACTGCAAGATTGTGCAATTTGGTCAGGAGGAATCATTCACCTTACTTCTTTGAAAATGAAAACGGCATAACGGTAAATGTGAATGGGGAGCGACATCGTGATATGATTGAAAACTTTTAAACGCCACAACCATGCCATGCTTTGGGCTTGATTAACATGTGGTATCAACAAGACAGTGCCACATCGCATACAGCCAGGATTACAATGGAATTACTGGGAGATCTCCTTCCACAACAAGTTATTTCAAGAAATGGTGATGTTGATTGGCCTCCACGGTCGCCTGATTTGACTGATCCGGACTTCTTTTTGTGGGGACATCTGAAAAGCAAGGTTTATGCAAACAAACCAGAAACCCTTGAGCAACTCAAACAAAATATTCGTAATGAAATTAACGAAATACCGCGTGAAATGTGTGAGAATGTAATGAAAAATGTGCTCAAAAGGGCTCGCATTTGTTAGAATGACAGAGGCGGACATTTACCTGATATTGTATTCCATAAATAATTGCCGACATTGAATAAAACATTTATCCATATAAGATCCATTCTCTTTCATTTAATCAAAAATTATAAACAAACAAAGTAGTATACCTTCCCGGCGGACACCCTGTACTTGTTAGAAACCATTTCATAGGTGAAACTTCCATCTTGATTTTTAAATGCATATCTCACGTCACTGTCACTCTAAAATCACGAAGGCACCTAAGACTATCAGAAAAAACCATACCGAAAAGAATGACTTAAATATGAATAAAAAAATGTTTTCCAAAATGAGTTTTTCCGAAAATTATTATCAAATCATAACCGGATTTACAAAAAGATCCACAGAAAAAAGGCCAGAAATTTGTATAGAATATTTTCTTTGCTTGGCTTTCATTTTGTCAAAATCAAATGACAATAACTTTTAAATGTAGTATTCATTAATAATTAGGTTTCTGTATATTAGAGCGCTTCTGTATTGTAATTGTATACAGTTGACTATAGTTTTGTCCGTTAAGAATTTCAAGGAGCTGGTCACAGTTAAGGCTTTAACTTTCAAGGAACTGTCTTCTGTATGTCCGAAACCCAGTTCACACTGCCACAACATGATATGTATTTTCAGTACCATCAAGGTTACAGATCGTACAAATGCCTACCGAATCTCTTCTAAATGCCCTTGCATTGAGATTGAGCAATCCGCACCTAGACTTTAGCACCACACTAATCATTTCGCGTGAGCTATTGTCTTCGAAATAGTTTGGCACCTCAGCATAGTTCAGGTTAGAATACTCATCATGAAAGCGTGATTGAAGAGCCCTGTTTTTGCGTTCCGTCCAATGCCTTTCTATGAGTTTTGTGCAAGCCTCCGTATGCAGTGCTTTCCACTCATACTTTCTTTACAGTTAAACTCAATGTTGACCTGATTAGCTTCAACTATACTTATCTGAAAATTTCCATTTGTGCTCTGCTTTCGAAATATCAAATAGCTGTACCTTCTGTTTTTAGGCAAAAGTTGTGCCTTTTCGTCAAACAACTAACTTTGCTAAACAAACATTGATATCCACACCGAGAACCAGGAGCCAATAAAACTACAATCGCAATAAAAATATATTTATCTCATAACCGTAGTTCGCTTAACGATAGGTGGAAACTAGTGATGTGCAGGGAAGTCACTTCAATTCTAATCGGTGATCAAAGTATTGAAAACTCACCGGGATTTTTATTGTTGTTTATTGATATTGTTTTTTGATAAAAAAAAATTACATTTTCTTGCAGGAATTACTGAAAGCTTGCCGTACTTGAAGGAAATCGGTATCACAGCAGCATGGCTGTCACCTATTTTCAAATCGCCCATGGTTGACTTCGGCTACGATGTTTCGAATTTTACGGATATCGATCCGATTTTCGGTACAATGGAAGATTTCGATGCGCTCATTGCCAAGGCCAAACAAGTTGGAGTGAAAATTATCTTAGACTTCGTGCCAAATCATTCTAGTGACGAGTGCGAATGGTTCCAAAAGTCCATCGCACGTGATCCAGAATTCGAAAACTTTTTTATGTGGCATCCTGGTAAGATGGTCGATGGAGTTCGGAAGCCACCTAGTAACTGGATGAGTATATTCCGTGGCAGCGGGTGGGAATGGAACGAGCAACGTCAGGAGTATTACTTTCATCAGTTCGTAGCCAAGCAACCAGATTTTAATTACCGTAACCCAAAAGTTATAGAGTATATGAATGTAAGCATGGGTCTTCTTCTGTTTGGCTTGGTCTGATTAAGCTATATGTACCTACATATATTTCTTAGGATGTTCTGCGCTTCTGGCTGAAGAGGGGAATTGCAGGCTTCCGTGTCGATGCTTTGCCATTTGTGTTTGAAGCCGCTCCAGACGCAGATGGAAATTACTTGGACGAGCCTCGTCAAGAATCCGTTACCGATCCGGATAGTTATGAATATGTGAGACATATTTACACAATTGATCAGCCGGAGTCGGTTCACTTGGCCTACGAGTGGAGGAGGGTTGTGGACGAATTCCAAGCCGAAAACGGTGGGGATGACAGGTATGGCCCATTCTTAAGCAGGGGTGTATGAAGTGCTAAGATGTTTTTTATAGGATATTAATGATTGAAACTTGGTCGCCGATCGACATTTTAATGGAATACTATGGCAATGCTACAGTAGAGGGTGCTCAAATCCCTTTCAATTTCCTTATGATTACCGCGCTGACCAGCGACTCTGATGCCTATGAATACGCCGCGACGATCAACACCTGGTTGGACAATATGCCGGAGGGCCGAACAGCCAACTGGGTCGTAAGAGCGCTTAGAAAAACTCCTCTCGTTGCACTTTAAAAAGTTTTCTAACTTAACTTGCAGATGGGAAACCATGACAAGCCTCGTATTGGTACGCGCATGGGAGCAGACCGCATTGACATGTTGAATATGCTTTTACTTACCTTGCCTGGGTGCAGTGTAACGTACCAGGGAGAAGAGATCGGCATGACTGATGTTTGGATCTCATGGGAAGACACTGTCGATCCGCAGGCTTGCAACTCATATGAAGCTGTTTATGAGGCTAGGTCTCGCGATCCATGTCGCACTCCATTCCAATGGAATGCTGGAAACAACTCTGGATTCACGACGGGCCAAAAAACTTGGTTGCCAGTGTCTGACCAGTATCCCCTCATTAATGTTGAAAGGGAACGTCTTATTCCATACAGTCACCTAAATGTCTACAAGCAGTTGCAAGTTCTGCGAATTAATCGCACTTTCAAAGAAGGTGATGCAGTTATTAAGGCAGTAAGCAAAAACGTTTTGGCGGTCAAGAGGTAGGTTTTTAAAACATTGCTTGGTAACTGTTTTTATGAGGTAATTGTGTTTCCTTTATTGAAGATCGCTGATAAACGAGTTGACATATTTCGTTATGCTGAATATTAAGGACGAAGTGGAGACTGTCAATTTGAACACGGCCTACAGCAATTCGCCTACGGAGCTGGAATATGTCGTAGTGACTGACAAGTCACTGCGAAGGAAGGGAGACATCACCTATGCCGATCAAATTGTATTGTTGCCGAAGGAAGCTGTTGTTCTGAGAGAATTTATAAGGTCGTCAGCTAGCAGTATCCTTGCCTTTAGTCTAACAATATTTTTAGTCATCAGTTGTATTAATTTGTTGCTATAATCTAAATAGAATATATGAGAAAATAAAATAACAATACCTACTATCAGAAATAAGTATATTTTCGTTGGCTACCTGAGGCTGTTTAAAGAATGGAATGGAAAAGGAATGGATATTTGAGTTTGTGACTCGTTTCCTTTGCCGCATAGTCTCATAAGGACAAAGTTCGACCACACTGCCGCATTCGGTAGAATTTTCCAATTCCCGAAATGCAAACCAAGTCTTTATTTCACCCGGCTTATCCAAAGACCCCTTACCAGACACGAATGGCGTACATGTACATCTAGCGGTTTACAAACAGCCACGGGGGCCTTTCCCCTGAAAAACAAACATTTTTGGACAACCTTTTTTATACGTTTTTGGATGCTTCTTGAAAGCGTTTTATGTCACGGTTTTTAACTCGTTTCTGAAGCCAATTGTTTGTTATAAGCCTATTTCAGCACCATTTCGTTTTTTAACACGTTTTTCTGAAAGTTTATCGACTGGCTATTAGACGCGTTCTTGGAATTTGGTTTTCGCAAGCTATTGAGCCATTTTGGAAGCCCTTTTGAACCTTTTTTTGACAACTTTTTATAGCGTTTTAGAATGGTATTTCTAGTTTTCTACATTTCTTAGTTTTCGGATACTTTCTTGGGATGCATTTTTTGAGCCATTTTTAATGGAATTATATTTTTGAGAACTCAAGCAACCGGCAACAATAGCATAATTTTCTATAATTCTATTTCGAAATGCTTTACAAAAATTTTGCGTATATTTTAGTAAACTAGAAATTTCCTCAGTTGCAAATCAACTCATGAGGTTTTATCTTTGTACATTCAGACTTTAAAATGTGCTTTACGATACCAATTTAAATTTAGCCATTCAGAGTGATAGCCAATATGTTGTCATCGTTGTGGACTTGTGAATAGACATTCTCCCAGCTTGAATATTTTGGTATTTCTTAAAGCACTTTGGGATGCTTTTTAGATACGCGACGAAGCATTTTTTTTTTTTAAGATTTTGGACCAGTGAATAGATTTGCTTCCAACTGAAATATTTTATTTTCTAAATTGCCAAGCATAAGTCAAACTGTCGATACTGAACTTGCCCAGCCCAGAAGTACTCGCGAAGTGTGATGCCCAAAACACATGTGCAGAAATTCTGTACGCAGCGCAGAGTGCAGTGCTGCAAGTAAAACAGATGTGCAGAAAATTGTTTGACATCCATTGCATCGGCTAATATGGCAACTACCATTCGCCGACTAAGCAGCTGATGTGTTTGCAACCAAAACAAAAACAAACACAAGCAGCAGTGTCAAAAGCTGGTGATGCCAAATACTTGAAATTGCAATTTATTTTCTTTTGTGTTGTGGTATGTTTGAATTTTGCAGCAAATTTAGAAATAGAGACATGTTGCAGTACTGCAGTGAGTGCAGAATTTACGTGTGTCTATAATCATATCAACATGGTGAATTATAATCTTGCTGCGCAGTGAGTTCTGCACATGTGTTTTGGCCAATCATTCCTTATTGTTCATTAAGTTTTGTTTTCTTACTCTTACAGGTTCATGTAGAGCCGCACTTTGTCATCCGAGTGTTCAGCTATACATGCTGCACATAGTCAGACTATAAACACCATAAACGTCTTAAGCTTACGTATAAAAATATTTGTATTTAGTGGCACTGGTGTGGAGGTATTGATGTTGAATTTATTTTAGAATGAGACGAGACCCTGTAGGCTGTAGCCTCTATATTATCAACATATACAGGTACCAATACCGTCAAAGTTTACTGCTACACACATCTCTCGTTACATGCTCTTTGACAGATTTGATGTGTTAATTGCAGTCCCTCTTTAACCTTTATCGTACAATAATTCGCGTAATTGTTTTATCTGAGTTGCATCTTTTGAACGTCCATTTGCTGCTACAAAAAGCTTTCAATAAAAAGTTTTTTTTTTAATATTGTATTCCGCATCAGAAACGGCATCTGTGGTAATTAAAATATGTTCATCGTTTCGTTCTCTTTACAGTTTTCGGTATAGTGCCATTCCCCATCTCCACCCACAAAACATTTTATTCCCCACATAAATTAATAGTCCGTCAATAATTATGCTTTTAATTAAATACAATAAATAATTTGGAAACAACAACAGAACACCAGCACCCAGCAGTATTGGTACAAGTATTGTAGAGGTATGTTCCAAGCGGCATGTGGACATGGTATTCGTTTTACGGAATTTATGAAGACTATTATTTATTTTTATTTTAAACTACCGCGGAGGTTGTATAGTGGTACAATATGGATTATTGATGAACATATTCATGAATCATGACATTTATATTTTATTGCAGCCACAATTTGCGGTTATCTCCTGACGTTCGAGTAACATTAATCTGACGAATGACGATAACTCCTCGCATTGCATGATCTTGAATTATGTACCTACCAGTACGTTCAAAAGTGGATAGGTATAACTGTTTCTAATTGTTATCAAAAGGTTTGATTTCGGTGTGGGGTTGGCTTAGCTGTGGAACTACTTCGAACAAATGGGAGGGGCAACGCATTTATGATTGTTTTTCAACTGTAGTTTAATCGTGGTGGATAGATAGTCTGGTATCTTGTCTCCACTTGATCACTGTAAAAGCAGTAAGAAAAAGTTTTAATTATGCTTTGATGTTTTGAAGTTACTTCCTTGAAAGTCAAAGTCGGAAAGGGTAGCACAACGTTCGTTAATAACGAAAAGGTTTCAGACAAGGTGACGGGACATGTAACTTTTTTAACGTATATTTCTTAAATCAATTGTACAAAACCAATAAGCCAACAGCAGATGCTCAATTTGTTTTAAAGTCCGTCTAACTAGGTATTTGATAAATGTCAGCGCCATTGTTGCCGCGCGCATACTAATATTTATGCAGACACTTGATGTCAATCGGGAAGAGATTATTTTGTGGAATTTGAGGTGGGGGCAACTGCGTTCGACATTATTGATGCCCTTAAGTTATACACCGCGTTCACATCGTAGCTCAGTTTTAAAGTTAGCTAATGAAATTGCTGGAAAATATGGAGTTCCGATATAATTACGTCACGTATATTTTAAAGGAAATACACCTTTTTCTTCCGCCGCTTTCGATGCTTCTGATTTCGAAGTCATATTGAGACAAAATAGGTAGGTATTTGAACAGAATTTAGGGAAAATGTTTTTTTTTTTTTGTGTTGTGGGGAAAAAGATATTTTAGTTTTAGCAGACTTTTTAATTGTTTATTTTGTACGTAAAGTAATCAATTGTTCTCGAGCGGTAGTGTGATGACATTTTTTTTGCCTCAGGTTTTTTTCAATAAAAACAACACAAAATCTCAATATTTTAAGGTAAGTTTTTTCTCAAGCGTTATTTAACATATTGTTTCTCTATCCCTGCTTAACATTTTAAATAAATTTAAGAATTTGAGTGAATTATTTAGGTTTTTCCGAAAAATGAGGGCATGTGGACAAAAGTAACACTAGACCATGGGGGCGAAAGTAATATGTCACTGGTATGTTTAGAGTGGTTAAGTACAAGTTGTGGAAGCGAAAAATGGGTCCAATGTCATGAATGAAAAGGTTGGACCCATGAAGCTTGCACAAATGGTGATGCTTTTTACATGTGTTGCAACTGTCTTTCGGTATGAAAGACTTTTTATTTTAAAGAATTTTGATGTTTTTTTATAAAGTATAAATTTGAAGTAAAGTAAGTAAGTATTAAGAGAATTTCGTTTTTCGAAATGATTTTATGTTTGTGTATAATTTATGAGATGAACTAAAATTATTATTTTTATATGGGAAAAGAGTATCGTCCTATTTTTTCTTTTATGTTTTTCGATTATTCTCATCATGTTTTGTTTTTTTTAACCCTCTACTGCATACAAAGCCATATATGGATTTACATTTTCCAGAGTCGATTGGAAGAACTACACGATAATTACGGGAAAGACACCGTTATTGAGTGACTTTGATAACGTTTGTGGATGTGTACGTACAGTGAATTTGGTTTCTTCTTTTTTACACAACCCAATAGATTTTCGCTGTCAAGTTCTACGTTCCAATGCGCACATCGTCAGGAAATAGCAAAAAAAATTAAAAAAAAAATAAAAAACATTTTATTTTCTATTGTTGATGGTTGCAATATGGAGATATTAATTCTTTTTTGCGATATTACATATTTGTAAGTAAAATGCTTGAATTTGTTTCCAAGTTATATATGTGCAGTTCATGGTACAATGCGTTTTCTGAAACGTCCATATATATGGCTTCTCATGCATTCACTGGAATATTATACCGATTATTATACGGACAAAATTTTTTTTTAAAAAAGCAAATTTTTTTTTTAATTTTTTTTTTTAAATCCTTTAATTTTTTAAAATAAAAACAAAAAAATAAATTTTCTTGTTTTCTCCACTGAATCATAATGCATGCAGTAGAGGGTTAACTTGAAGTTTAGGTACCAAAAAAAATATATGAATTTGTTAATTGAAATAATTATTGAACAGTTTAATAAATGTAATGAGCGAATAGTTTCATTATTTCGCTTAAACTATGTTTTTAATCATAGTGTTATACTTTTGTCCCCAAAGCACGTTACTTTCGTCCTGGACATATAGGACGAAAGAAACAAGGACAGACTTTTAGAAATATGATCACAGCTATGTGAATTGTGAACTCATCAATTTACCAAAACTTAACTTCCAGCTCTTAGATGTCTCCCCTACCTACTTGCAAAATAATTAAAAAAAAAATCCTATGTAGGTAAATCGCACTTTATTTATGTGATGCAAATTCGTTTTTGCCCTAGTTGAAACTTGAAACTTGGACTTAACTAGTATGTTATTAACCTATTTTTGGAACAACCCCCCTAGGTAGTTGCATGAATTCAGCTGTCAAAAATTTTATTCATATAAAGAAAATTAAAAAAAGAACTGAAATGTCGTTGGAGAACAAGTAAATCTATCTTAAAACAAACATACTCAACATTTATTCTTTTTACATTTATTGATACAAATTGTTTGTTATTGTTATTGAAAAAGTGCCACCCGGAGGCCAATAATAACATGCATTCATTCACAGCCAGGAGAGAGGGCTGTCATCACCTGGTATCATTTGGCCGTCTCATTCGGATAGTCTTTGTTCGATGCTCTGTGGACTACAATCTGCTTCATATCTTTTTGTTTTCAACATGGGTGATGGGTTGCACACGAATTTTTGAAAATGCGGTTTCTAGAAAATAAATTTATAGAACATGAAGTACAACTCTAGCAAAATGTACTGCAAGGAATGCTTCTCAAGACGACAGCTTCAAACGGCATCATATAGATCTTATTCAAGTCTGCCTTTTCCCTGCAAGTTCGAAAAAAAACAAAACATTTTAATGCAACCCAATTATAATAGACATAATATCAACATTTTACCCAATACTATGTGGCGAATGACTTGTCACCAAAACGTACTCCATAATGTTCTCATTGTCATGAACCGAATTGCTTAATGGGCCGACCAGTTCTAGCTTGTCACCAAAGTTGATAAGAATACGATACTGGTCAGCTCCAGCTCCTCTGTCAACGATCAAATGTCATTAGGAAGGTGTATTAATTTTTATCGTGATACGGTGTACCTTATAATTTGGAATACTTGATCATTTACGGCACCGTAGCTCCACCCACCGACGTCCTTAAAAGCCTTAAATGCACGGGTTCGTTTCAGACTGTGCAGACCTTTAAACACGTTCAGTGTGCTCCTATCGATTCCTCGTTCGACTTTTGTATTTACTTTCTTATAATCCTCGGCTATGGGCAGCCATGTGTTGGTGGTTGTAGAAAATCCCGCAGACGACTGATCATTCCATTGGAAAGGAGTACGCTCTGGATCACGATTGTCGCAGGATATAGCTGTGCATTCGGTCGGTACGTTCACCATACCGATTTCTTCACCCTAACAAATAAAAATTTTGCGAGTTGCAAAGAAGCCTACGTGATGGCTTGAAAACTCACGTAGTACGTAACAGTGGTTCCGGGCAAAGCTGCGAGAAGAACATTCAGCAAGTCATTCTTGTGTTTTCCGAAACGATCACCGATTCTTGGATTATCGTGATTACCCAGCTGCAAAAAAGTTCATATTCCACCGAAAGTTTCAAGTGAATGCTTTGAATAGAAGTATTACCACCCAATTGGCAGTTTTGTGCTTAGTCCACATGACATTCATCCAGCTGTTGATGGCACTTTCAACCTCCCGGGCATTCGAAAGGCCGCCCAAGCCCATCAGATTAAAGTTGAACGGCATATGCGCACCGAAATGTGTCCCATTGCCAAAGTATTGATCCAAAACTTCGATGGGTGAGTAAGCTTCGGCCAACAAAATTCTAAATACAACATGAGAACTATCCAATTCCATTCATACTAGCAACTCACCGTGTCTCGCCGCCATTTTCCTTTTGATAGCGGTCCAAAAACTCCCTCCACTCGTACAAAAGCTCCACAGTCTCCGGCTCGTCCTTCGTATAAATGTGATTCAAGTAGTCATAGCTATTCGGGTCGGAGGTCCAACCGCTCAACGGCTCATCGGGATATGATCCGTTGCTGTTTATCTTCTCGTAGATGTGCGGGACCGCGTCTATCCTAAAGCCATTCACACCGCGATCCAGCCAATACTTGAGGACATCTAAAAACGTCGCACGTACTTTACCGTTTCTGAAGTTCAAGTCGGGCTGCTTGTCCTGAAACTGGTGCAAATAAAATTGTTTGCGCTTTTCGTTCCAGGTCCAAGCTTTGCCGCCAAAAACGCTAACCTTTACGAATATGACTAGTAATTGATTTATTTGTGAAGGACAGCACTCCTTACCCAATTGCTTGGAGGCAACTTCTCCCCAGGATTGGCCGCGTCGTCCACACCATCATCCCAGACGTAGAAATCTTCATAGCCATCGACACGGTCTATTGACTTCTTGAACCATTCGCACTCATCACTCGAATGATTGGGAACAAAGTCCAAGATAATCTTAACACCCAGCAATTTGGCCTTCGCGATAAGGGCGTCGAAATCCTCCATATTTCCGAAAATTGGATCGATTTCGTAAAAGTTTGAGACATCATAACCAAAGTCAGACATGGGCGACTTGAATACCGGCGATAGCCATGTACCTGTGACGCCGATTTCTTTAAGATACTCCAGCTGACTAGTGATTCCTGTAAAATAATTGAATACATTAAATCGTAAACTTTAAGTAGTTACTGTGTCATTGCTTACCCTTTAGGTCGCCTACACCATCACCATCGCTGTCCTTCCAAGATCTGGGGTAGATTTGATAAAGCGATGCATCTTCCCACCAATCAGCAGATGCTACGAATGATGCTACGCTCAGTAGCGTCACAGTGAAAACTGTTGATGCTCTCATCTCAGTGCCTGTCTTTCTGGCTCACGTAGCACGTTCGACTGAAGTTGTTTTGCTTTCGTATGAACCCCCTTAGTCGCGTTATCATGTGAATACATTGTTTTCCAAAACTACAACAATCGCTGGGTGGAGTGATATGAAGACTTTTTAATTAATTGATACGACATGTTTATTGACTTAATACTTGACAATATTTATTGTAACGTTTAGATTTCGACTCAGCTCAGCACAATGTCATAAAACTATTCAGAAATGAAGTGAAATTAAATCAGGTGGCATGTGTGTGGCCTATGACCACATTTGCCTTTTGCAAGTTATTGATGATTGATCGGCACTGGTCTTAGATGAAATGTTTACACATTATTTACAAAACGATAAAGAAAATGAGTCATATAGCATTTTTAAACAGTAGTGAATGCACTTCGTTTGAAACAGAAAGATTCACAACTGTAAACTCAATATTATCGAAATAATTTTATGCGATTTTTTGTTGAGTTAATATTTGTCAAGACATTGGTTTTTGGTATTTACAACATGATTTTAGCGTTAACAAAACACTACAAAATGTTAACCTTTTCAGTTGATTGTAATTACGTTAAAGTCTATTTCATTGGGCTATATAAATCTTGCGAGATTAGCTTGCATAAAAAGTAAAAGTGGTCAACTTTATTTTAAGAACTGTCTCATTTTAAGAACAAATCTCTGAAAGGCGATTTAGCAAAACCTTGTCCAACAAACTCGAGGAATTCGATAAGCACTTTCTCTATATCAGATGAGTTATCCCATTGGTATAGAAAATCGACCATTATACTAAATTTGCTTATACACAAAGTATTGAAAAACAAATCTCTGCACAATCCTCCAAACAGCATACATCCACAAAATTTCATTGCAATCAGTTGAGTGGTTTAGGAGTCGAGAACGGCGGCATGGTGATTGGTGACAGGCCAATTTCCAAAGTCGCGCATTCCAGCTGCTCATACACGAGTAAAAAAAAAATTAAGATGTCTTCTGCTTTAAAAAAATGTTTGTAAAAAAATAATTTATGTATGTTCGTTTAAGTTTACATAGATTTTAAAAACTAGGTAATAAAAATCAATAAATTGGAATTCACCTATATAGTTTTTTGTTTAAAGAATTTCTTGTAAGATTTGGGAGCAAGCCCAACTTGAGCGCACTTGTGATTATTCTACCTATCTTCCTACTGATCTTTATTGAACATATAAAACCTGACAAATACACCTTTTCGGCACTGCACTTGGTCCAACGTACACTATCCTCCCCTTTATAATATCGTACGTCTTTTCGTGATTGGAAAATCAGAATTGCAACCTAAAGCTATGAAATTCGACGAATGAACACAATGCACCAACTATAGCGATAAAAATATTTTTTTTTAGACTGTATAGTGCATACCCAACAATGTGTTTTCTATAACGTTGGTCATACACTTTGTCATTTAGAAAATATCATAAATGCGCTCATGTTTTACATTGACGCATTTGCGAATAATGGTCAATCGGCCTTACCAATAATGAACTTTAGTCTGGCACTTTACCATAAGTAAGGCCTAACGCAAAAACACAGGCTAATTGCAAAGGGATGTGTTGGCAAAAAAGAACAAAAATCGGAACGTGTCGTACCGATTGGTACCATTTCACAAATGCTGTAGTCCATTTTTACTAAAGCTGACATCTAAATAGATGTCGACATTAGTGATTGGTTATTAGTAAGGCCGAATAGGTAGAACTGTTAAGTTTTGCTTCGACGTCCATGCATCGCAAACCCGTCGTTCTAAAACTTGAGCGCATTTGTGTTTAATCTACCTAGCTACTGATCTTTAATGAACATATAAAAGCTGCCAAATACACCTTTTCGTTAGTTAGTTAAGGGCGTGCGTGCCTTAAGGTTACGAGTTCCTACCTAAATTCAAAAACAAAAACGTTTCTAAATTTCTTTTTCCTAGTATTGATAAAAGTGTATACTACGTACCCTTATCTTTTATTTATAACAAAGAAAGTATAATTTCGCAAGGGCTGCGGTATTCAGAACACCAACGAAAGTTCTCAACTACGAATATAATTAGAGGTATGTTAAAGCCGCTCATCAACTGAAGTGGCGCAAACTTCTTTGGTATGTATGTACTTATATAAAAATCACGTGCCGCTATGTTGGCATGCTAATCTCTGAAACCATTTGAATGATTTCAATGAAATTTTGTGTATGTGTGTGGTTGGTTGCAGCTTGAAAGATAGGATAGTTTTGGACCCGATAGGTGGCGCTGTTGTCGATTTTTTTGAGAAACTCACCCGATCTCATTGACACTTTGTTTGTGTGCATGGTTGTATGCAGCTAGAAAGATAGGATAGTTTTGGACCCGATAGGTGGCGCTGTTGTCGATTTTTTTGAGAAACTCACCCGATCTCAATGACACTTTGTTTGTGTGCATGGTTGTACCTATGCAGCTAGAAAGATGGGATATTTCATTTACAAATTAAATGGAAATTGTAATATGTACCTTTGTATAATTTTTGTAGATGAAAATTCATAAATTTCATTGGTTGAATACCAATTAATTAATAAATTCAATATTTCTTTAAATGAAAGTGAAAATAATTGTAATATAATATTTGTAGTAGTAGTTTATAATAATCATAATAAAAGACACTTCATTTAAAAGTATTTCCTGACGATTCGAAAAATGCACACGTAATTGTTCAAGTAATAACTTCTGTCGGCACTCGCGGAGTGCCTGTCTTTTTTTTTTTAATTCTACAACAGTGAGTACTTCAATGGCACGCTTTAGCTTTGAAGTGAACTGGTGAATGTGTTTTGTAATTAAGCGAAGTAACCTAATTTTAATATAATACTTACAATTAAAAAAAAAAACTTTAGCTTCAACAGGGAATTGAGCCTGAGACTGTTAGATTCATAAGCTAGTCTTACACACTTCACTATTGAATCAGTTGATTAAATTAAGTCTAAGTTCTAACCATATAAGAAAAAAATGCAATACAAAAAGACCAGAAATAGAAAACGTTTAATAAAATTACATGAAATCATTGATCGGCTTTCAGTTGAATAGTTTTCTCGTCAAATTTTTTTTTGCAAAACAATATGGGCGATTGTTACAGTTGTGTCCAAAATCAAAAGAATAGAAAAAATAAAGACAACAATTTTGGCATTTACATTCGATTGCATACGGTAAATCTGAGGGCAAATCTTAGAATAGGCTACCACAATAATTTTACTTCGCTTATTAATATAACCAGGAAAGAAGTTAGTTAATATAAAGTATAAGTATCCACTAATAGGTACAAATATGATAGTCCCAGTTGAAACATTAAAAATATTTCTGAAAATTCACTAAAATTTCGGTTATTTCATTTTTTTTTTTCATTTTCGTAGATAAAATGCTATGAAAATTGAGACGAACAAACTTATTTTTCTTTTTTCTTTCATTTTATTTATCTTTAGGTATGGCGTCTTCCTCCAACAACTGCATTCAAGAGAATGTCAAAGCCAAACTACATCCACTCATTAGTGCAGATTTGTGCTTAGATAAAGCAATTTGTACTCTTATGATGGAGTTTTCCTTCGATAAAGGCAAATGCATAACTATATACTCAAACGAAGAAGAGTTTAGTATGAAGATAAGTTTGGGTGACTGGAATAATGTGATTGAACTTTTGCTCATAGCTCATGAGTTGGCCGCCTCAGAATCAAAAGAGCCAAACGTTACATTACAATATTGCAACCCGTTCCCGTTTACGAAGTATTCCATCGATGATGACCGTAAAGAATGTTGTTTTTGCTTTTTGAAATCAACAGCTATCAAAATGAAAACGCAAAAATTAGTTTCCTCTGAATAAAGAGATTTGAAAAGTAGTAAAAAATAAATAGTTGGGTTTTATTTTTATTTATTGAACAGGTGGAAGGAACCTACAGGCGGCTAAACAGAGAATCTCTCCCAGGATAGTTATGTTTTGTGCGTTTTTGCAGGGATCGAATTTCAGACCACATAAGACTAACATACAAGGATTGGAAATCCCAACGGTCAGAATTTCCCTATCGTTTATATACAGCTCAAATCGTTTGCCAAAACTAAGCCTAACCATCATAACAAAACAGATGTTTCGTGAAAAGAGTAACCAGAGAAACAAATATGAAATATATCTGTGCAACCAGTGTAATCAAGAGCAAATAAGGAACCACTTGTAGAAGTTTTCAGTTAGGAGAAGAATACGGAATCATAAGAAGGGCATGAAAAGCATCTTAAAAGCCAACGTGACACTTTAGAAGGAAGACAAGTAAAGGTGGCGCTATTTTTTCCATCATAATTAATGGTAGCCGATTCCTCTTACCAATGCCAAGCGAATATTGTAAAAATTCAATGTTAGTTTTTGGAGCAGCTTATCGATAACCAAAAACCACAGCAGAGGTGAGAGTACTTCTACCTGCGGATAGCCGATAATGGGCAGCAGCCCATTCATTCGATATGAAGTTTGGGGACAAAATACCACTTTAAGCCTGCTCCAAATTAGTGGTATGCAACTTCAGTTCTCCGGATAAATTCCTCTGCCAAGAGGATAATGACGTGTTCTTCTTTTTCTTCACATTTCATTCATTTTCCCATCTATGTCGGTTTGCACTGAACGTCTTTAGATATTCAAGTGGCCTGTACAAAAATGTAACCCAATTGTTTTTATTTGCTCGAATTTATTGTAACCAAACATTCTTCTTTCGCTGTAACAACGTGTAATTTGTTGTTGTCTTGTGTCATAGAACTCACAAATTTGCTTTTCGATGAACTAGCAACCGGGACCGGGTCGTGTTGTATTGGAAACGTACCAATAGGGTGTCCTAGTCCGTGGCTGATTATTATCCATAACAATGACACCCAAACCCAACCTAACCTATCGGTGAATACTCAGATCAGTGTTCTGACTCGGACGGACTGTGGTCCTATTTGATAGCTCCCTTCCTTTCTTATAATGGTTCCAAGTTAGATAGTCTCTGTATTACAAATGTAAATGCTTACATATTATTAACGCCTGTCCAAACGTGATTGAACGCATCTGTGAGTAACTGTCTTCATTTCCCAGACAAAATGTACAATTACTAGAAATGAAATACATCTACCTCCATCTAGTACGAGGTCGAACATGATGACGCTCCATGGACAAACAACTACTTTACTATGGCAATGGAAATAGATTTTGTTTGCATTCATGCCTGGAACCATTGTATATAAATCTAGATTTATATACAATGCTGGAACCGAAGTTCTCTGGCTCTTGTCGGTGGTTACCTACAGGCTACAGTGGTTTATATAGATATGAAATGGGTATGGTAAAGCAAAACAGGGTAATAGTTACACAGGCGAGTCGATACGCATACGGTACAATTTGTATATTTGATTAGGGCGTATTGTGGTCGCTGCTGAAGTTGTGTGAGGCCCAATGCATCCCTAATAAAGTGATAGAAGTTTGCCTGTGCAGTAGCTGTGTCCATATAAATACAAGAAGCATTTTAAAGCGGGTTTTGGCTGGGTGCCTAGTTCCTACCGTCAGCCATATACATGCTTCGTTTAACTATTTGGCATCGCTGTTATATATGGTTTAGTTGAAAATGTTGAAAACATTATGTAGCCAGCATTAAGTCCTAAGGGCCACTGGCATGGAAGTAAGCATGCCATGCCTACAAAGCGGTCCTGCACAGATGGGCGAGAACAGCTTGTGAAAAGACGACGGAAGAAAATCGGCTTCTCCGGGAGGAAAAGAAAGAGTGTAAAATGTTACTACCTGCGGGCGATGAAAGCCCAGACTTCCGCCCACCTGGCCAAAATGCAGTGTGGATAGCAATATTCAAGCTGGACCGGACAGCTTAACTGCTAATCTTTTCAATGCGGTTACGGATAACTTTATTGAGAGCATTCACCAACTCGTCTCCCTGATTTGGACGATGGAAACCAGTACGGCGACCAAATATTCACACAACTGCAAATCCTGGAAAAAAAACCTAACAAGTCCAGTTGAATGCTCACCATGTTTTTGATTTTAGGGCCGCATATGACAGCATTTATGCAGACAGTCTATATACAGGGCCATGTTTAATTTTTACATCCCTGCCAAATTTGTTAGATGTTAGATTGCGCAGAATGACACAACACTCGCTTCTCGATAAAGGCTAAAAACAATCTCACCGAGGTCTTTGATGTCAAAAAAGGACTTAGACGAGGTGACGCGCTGTCATGTGACTTTTACGACATCATTCCTGAGACTCTAAGTGTGACATCACATCAGAAATCAAGCTGAACAATACACTTTCCAATTCCTGTTACTTTGACTTAAAAAGCCAATCTTTTTGAGAAAGACTCCATATAAGACCTTCAGCATTAAAGTCCTTTTCGATGGCTCAGATTCATGGACGTTATCAAAAGTGGATGAAGATCTCCTTTGTCGCTTCGAACTGCGATTTGATCCTGTTCGCGTTGACGTGCTTTGGAGAAGGACTTACTAGATTTAAAGCGACATCGACCTGGTCAGAAAAGTACGCATAAGTCGTCTAAGAATTCGAAGGCTCTCGCAAGTTAGCCAAGGACCGTGTTAACCGGAGAGGAGAATTGGTTGATGCCCAGATCTACCCACTCCCGACTGTAGAGCCACCTATGGCAGACTGGTTCTCAGATTAAAAGAAAGTTAAAAATGGTAACCCAAAAAAAAGACAGCGATAAATTTTCCCGTATACCGAGAGGGCAGTCCGCGATATCGTCAGGGTCAAATAAGTAGAAGCAGACATAACATGTTTTATATGACTGTAGCTATATTATTTAAAAAGAAAAAAATATATATTGAAAAGTTTATAAAAAAAAACATAACGAAAACATTCTAAAATTGAAAAATTATGTTTATCAAATGTATTTTCTAAAAGCTGAGAAGTTAAAGTAATGGGAATTGTGCGCTTTTGAACAATTTTTGAACAAAACACTGTCCTGGGCATTATAAACCGGTTTATTATCTTACAAGTTTTTTTGACCTTCAAACCAAAAACTGATGAAGTTACAGTTAAATTTTTCATCCATATACTCGTAGTTCGCCAGTTGATTTCAGTTTATTTCCGTTCCCTTAGCCTTATCCAAACACCGTTCTCCGACTTTAATGTAAGAAATGTTGCCAGTAATGGGTTATATTTGTTTTCCGTCTTCTGTCTTGGAACACGTGGATCCTGAACAAACATTGGCATTCCGTCGATAGGAGGTAGTATTTCAAAGTTTCTCAAAATGTTTGAAATCGTACACTTCAACTCCATCATGGCAAACTTTTGACCTAAAACGATAATGACGATCAGTCTGTAAATTTGACAGTAAGACGGTCTTTGTCGTACCAATACAATTTCGTGGCCCGGCACTGAAGGGCAGATAATCAAAAGGATTAGACCTCTCTCGTTGGTCGCTCTCAAAACGTTCGGGTAAAAATTCCAAGGGCTTTTCGAAGCTCCGTTCGTTATAGCCAGCTGCTATGAGTGCCATGACGATTGTAGTGAACGGTGGTATAAGTCTTCCATCTGGGAAAAAAGAAAATAATGTCATTTGTTTTGCGTAATGGGGAATGACTATATTGGGCCTGTTTTGATGAACATTTTTCTCATAAAAAAACTATACGCTCGAATTGAACTTTAGATTACAGTCATCTATATCCCGATCCTGCGTAGATGTGACTTAATAGAAGCAGCTAATGTTAACATATTTTTCGCTTTGTGGTGTGTAATAGATTTTTCACACCAAGCCCAAAACCGGGTTTTCGCCAAAATACACGAAGACTTCATCGAAAACAGAAGTTTTTCCATACATATTTCAGTTTTAAAAACGAGTCGTTTGCACTCGTTTTCCACGAAAATACCACGAAAACTACTTCCAATCGTTGGGTTGTCGGAACAAACACACAGTTTGCAATAATTAGCAAAATGGCTGACCGAACAAATGTCACAACTCACAAATTCAAATCAATTTCCACAATTAATTGATGGGCTAATATTATTTTGAATTGGCACTAAATTAATTTTGTTTGTTAATTAATGCGATCGAAATTTGTAACCACAAAAGTTTGCACCGAAGTTTAACCAATAGTGTCTCACACAGCTGATTGAAACGTCAAACGAAAACTAGTTGGTGGTCGGTGTGAATGCATCGACGAGTTTTCGAGGAAAACACGGTTTCGGGCTTGGTGTGAAAAGCATATTAGCTTGATGGATATAATTTGATTTGCTGTTCTCTGCTGAGATATGTGTTCAATGAAACCGACCTATTGTAAGATTTAATGTTGAGCATACTGATTTCCACAAGTTCCGTGGTATCTCTTGCTATAATCGGAACAGACGGGTATAGCCGCAGAGATTCCTTTACCACAAGTTCGAGGTATTTCATGTTACTTATTTCGTGAAACGTAGGATGCTGAGAGAAGTTGTCGCCAAATAATAGTTGCTGTTCTTTAAATGCCTTTTCCTGAACCCTGGGATCACGTGAGAGACAGTAAAGTGTGAAAATAATCGCAGAGGCTGTTGTGTCATGACCCTGAAAATAAACAAAAAAATTCGACACTCACAAAAGTGTATGCATAGATTGTAAAATGTACGTACATTTATGCATAAGTGCATACCCACAATCGCAAATAGATAGGCAGCCATGTGAAGATATAATATTTAAAATCAAACCTAAATCGATGCTTCGGGAAAATACGAACTCTTTCGACTACAAGTATATTGCAGCAAGGTGGTCCAACATAGAGTGTCAAGCTTTGATTACACGTCATGTCACTTTTCATTTCAAATTTTGGCATACCGACGTCATTATGACGTAAGCATTTGTCTTAAATTTGTCTTAAATCGCCCGTCAAGCGTCTAGTCAGGCCGCCTGTTGCAGCGTATACTCTCACGAAAGACATACGAATGGCCGAATTTTGTCACTTCACCATGTCAAAATTTTCCACGGAAAATGGCACGTGTAATCGTAGCTTCAGCCTTGAGGTCAGAACACTATGGACGAGCCTCCATTGAAGATAATCGAAGTAGGAATTGACTGATCAGTTTGGGAGTCGATCATCAACACACGTCTTACCAACGCCGATTGTCCGCCGACCGCTTGGTATAAGTTGAACATACATTTTTATTAGCAATTAGTTTGGTATTGATAACACAATGAGCGCACTCGGCGGACATATTATTTTGTTTGCAAAATAAATTCTTTTGAGTCATAAAAGTGGTCGAGTAAATTTAGAATACGTATGTATTTTGTAAGTGCGAAATAAGTGTACCCGATAAGAAAATAATCATTACTCAGAATACGGCTAAGTTTGTTTGCAGTGTTTCTTGCTGGTATTCGGTCCTATCGAGGTATCCGTCGGAACGGAAAATTCTCTGCAGCGCATACGCTATCGGAACAGAAAATCACATTAGAGGTTTCCGTTTTCGGCAAAAAAAATTATTGAAATGCGATGGCGCACCAATTTCACATCCTCGTGCATGTTTTTTTCGTTTGGTTTTCCACTGGAACACACAAATTTAAGCAACAACCACAAAAAATGCGTTGCTATATTGTTTTTTCTTTTTATTGGTCACATTTCTCAACACTTTACTGAAAATCGTAAATAAATTCTACGACTGATTTTTGTCGAAGGATTACGTAGACAAATTCCGCAACCAATTTCTATCGGACCCAAGTTATTGTTAACCTGTAAAATAGGTACAGCTTCATTGAACAGGGAAATCCCTCCAGCTCAAAGGTGTCGTAGTATTAGTATAGGACTGCACTGCACAATGCAGCTCGTCAAGTGAGTTAGACGTATTGAGTTATGATCGCAGTTCGTATCTGACTTTCAAGGGCGCTTGACGAGTTCGCGCAGTGCAACATAAATGTTGTTCATACTATCAAAAAATTAACAAAAAAATGCACTTCATCGCACTTTAACGTAATTCGCCAATGTGCGTTACAAAATGTCGGAACAATTCTCCAAACAGTTGTTTGAAAGAATGTCTAGCAGCAAAATTCCTCCAAATCGTATAAAATCGAAGAATTTTCCGTTCCGACGGATATCTCGGTAGGGCAGATTATTTTCTGGGTGATTCCCCTTTTTCCAAAAGTACAATATCATTGGGTAAAAGGAAAGCCAGGTAACCAAATGAGAATAATAATATCACAATCACACAAAAAAGAATTAAACCGGTAATTTTTATGCACTCACCTCAAATATAAAAGTTGATACTTCCTCGAAGATTTCCTCAAATGTAAGTGGTACTCCATCAACCTCGGCTGTAATTAAATTATCCAGAAACGCCATTTTCGGTCTTTCAAAATCATCGCCATCAATTTTCTCATGCTTGAGGTTTTCATTCACGATTCCTCGTCGTTTCTCAATAACCTGCACAAGTCGTGAGATAAAAATATCCTCGGGTAAATTATCTTATAAAAATAAATAGGCACACATTTAACCTTCGACAACTCCGTTCGCAGAACTGCTAAAGCCCTCTTTTGGGTCTTGTACGATGAAGTGAATTTGAACAGAAAGTCAGATCTTTTGATGATACTAAAAATTCGATCCTCGACAACGTGACACATGCTGCAAGTATTGTTATCAACAATATATTGAATAAAATGAGCGAATTAATCTTTACTCGTTGATTGCCATTACGATGTCGTTATCTTTACCGCATATTGAGTTCACTTGCACACCCATTGCGGTCTCTGGAAAAGGAAAAAACAGAACAAACCTACTTATAGTTTTTATTGTGGTTTTCGAAATCAGTTTGCGTTATTCATAAATGAGCGACTTTTGAGCTAGTTAGGAAGAAATGACATATTTTTTTCCGAATTTTAAGCTTGCAGAGGTGGCTATTGATTTAGGCATTCAGCCTAGCAATGCCTAGCAGAAATAGTTGTTCCAACGACTGCAGTATTCTCGTGGTATTTATGGTGAGTTTGAGTCCATTCAAATAATAACCTACCACATATCACATCCAAAGTGCTTCTCGCCACCAGCGGCTGAATGTCAAAAACTGCATCGCACCTCGAGTTTGTTCGCAGTAGTTCGGTAAACTTATCCGATGTTTCATTCATAACATTGAGAAAATCTTGTAGAATCTTGAAATGAAATGACGGTGTTATTATCCTTCGATGTTTGTGCCAACGTTGACCGAAACTTGTTAACAAACCATAGCCCAGCCAAGGTCTCAAGAAACAATAAATATGTTCTTTGTATAGAATTTGTGTACTAGACAAAACAGCCTGTAAGTAAAAAATTAAGTATCGAACCATTCAAATAGCATAAGCAGTATGTATATGTATACCTCCAAGTCCTTGGGGCTCGATATGATAATATTCGGCTGACTTCCAGCATATACTCGAAACATTTGGTGGTCATATTTTAAGCATAGTCCCCTAAAGGCTTCGAAATGCTCTAAAAATAAATTAAATTATGCAGGATCATATGTGTGCTGTTAAATGAATAAAAATAATTTCTCCGACTCGTTGGGAATAGGAAATAGGGTGGGTAAATAAATAGTTGGCGCAACAGGTCGGTAGCGACCCTAGGCGTATAGCTTCTCACAACTATTTTTTTTGTGTGAGTTTCTCATTTTTGGGACAAGGGGAAGGGATCTACAATTCCATGCCGAGTCCAAACGTATAATTTAGAAACCCTTTCAAGACAGTTGTTAGTGTTATACTCGCGGATGTATTGTCTGACGTTCGCGAGAAGTTGCAGAGTTGAAAAAATCGAGGTATATTCATCAGGATCAGGACTGGATGTAATCTGAACGCCAAAAACTGGATTCCTCGGTAACGTCACATTTCTTAGGTAAGCTTTATATATACGAAATGTCAGCTAAGTAGGTAGGTAATCAGTCCTGAAATTTGTAACTAAATTTCTCGGCTGCCTCTAAATAAAAGTCAACTAAAAAAACAAGTCAAACTTTCGAACTATAGATTCTTGAACGCTGCCAATTCTGAATTATTTGCTATAGCCTTCCCAACTTTTCGAACCCAAAATAGTTCGTTGCAGTTGCGTATGGTATTCATTTTTATGACCTGTAGGATGGCGTGCCCAGCATGTGGTTATATTAGGGTGGAAACAACCGACCTTTAACAATATGTGCGTTAGTTGCCCAAAACTATTTTCTCTATTAATGAACAAACTCAGTTCAGTTTTTATGTCTTTTTTAAAAGCGGTGCAGTTAGTTTTCCCATCGATAGTGAGATTTTGCGACTGACACATCCTAGCTTTACAAACTATTTACTTTGAAAAAATTGCAACCATCTAACGTACCTATACTAGCTTCGCATATCGATAGCCATTGTTTGGAATTTTTTTCGCAATTTTAGCATAGCAAAATTTACTGCAAATTGAAAACGTTTCCTCCCAAACTGAAAGGCAAAAATGTTGATACACGTTTTTCTCACTGGAATCCAATTGCTTGAGTTCTGTCAATATTGTCAGTTCTAAAAATTGTTTTCATTCCCTCAAATCGCATGGAGTACACTTTTTTTCTTTGTGCACCAAACAATTGTGTATGAGTTTCGTTTTTATTTTCGATTTTTTTCCACACAACTGAACATTAATTTATACTGCTCGCTTTTTAATCACAATAAAATTCCGTTTGATTTGCACTCGCTGGTGAGAAGGACGCTCCACACAAAAGAGAGAAACAATAAATATGTTTGCTCCTAAAATATTTGCAAATCCATACCTACCCTTAATCAAATCAAATAATTTTTGTATACAAAAACAGTTTTGGATTGGACTACCTTCTAAGGGCAATGAAATTATGAAATAAAAATTCTAAGTATAAGAACATCATATACAAGTATAACCAACTATCCCATATAGCACTCAAATTTGTAGTAAATTAGAAGTAAACAAAATTCATTCTCACATACCATGTGGCCGTGTTCCGAAATCACGTAAATTTCCAACTAGTGGATACGTTCGATTACCTGGAAATTTGTTTAAATATTGCCCTATATTTCGATACCTTCGAACGGACCACATACAGTAAACAATGCAAGCGCACATCAACAGAACTATTAAGAGAAACATTCTCTGCAGAGATTAATTGGAAATCCTTTTCTAAAAGCACGCAAAGCACACACGATTTCGAACGATACCGAAACGCAACTGAATTTGTGTTCTTAGACGCGATTGATCAGAAAATATCACACATCGGCTGCTGGCTTTCATGCATCACAAATTGTGATGAACCACCACAATTATTAATGCTCCACTTACCTACATAAATAAATATGCATAGTTGCATTCACAAGGACAGATTACAGCTGTCAGCTATCGTTACTCAAGATAGTCGTTCAAGTCATGATCTCGACTATAAAGCAAGTATGTAGTTACTTTTTTTTTAACAAATCAATGTTGTCTACTTGCAGAGTCTGACTTTGAACTACCTTATCAAGAGTGCATCGAATTAACAAGTCCTGATGACGGCTACGAAAGAAAGAGTGTACTGCTTTGCTATGTTCCCTTTAAAATAGACGAGCGATAACCCCTATAAATAGTTGGCTGCATATTTAGCTTACTCTGTCGAATTGTTTTATAATGCAAAATGTGAAGAAAAAGTGCACACACTTCACTGTGGTTCGATGAGTTCATTTGCTTCGCATATCTATCATACTCGAGTGGACGGTCGTACTTTATCTGCTTTGGACATGATTAACGAGTTTCTCATGGTCTTCGAGTGCGGGCTGTTTTTTGTTGTTTGACGCTAAGTTGAATAAAGTCGTAATAGGTTTTGAAAATTATAACCATTTAAATTAATGAGATAGGTAGTTCAAGGGTTGTAAATTCACAGAAACTTTAACAAAAAAGTTGACAATTACCTGAGGCAGTCCAATATGTAATATACGTCAGTTAGTTTGGTGCTTGATTCAGAATTGTCAATTCTTCGCAAACAATATCCGCGGTACTAATAATCATTTTTAGTCTTCACGCTAAATTTTTCGTACTCCTGTAAGCAAAGTTTTCCATATAAAACTGCATATTGTGACCTAGTGTCAAGGTTTATGATTATTAGTAAGGCCGTATATGTTTGTTTCCCTTTGAGTGTTCGTACCTACTCAACGCATTATTCAACAAGTAGTGTAGTAGTTAGTTTAGCAACTCTTTAGACATGGTTGGACTCCGTTTTCGTGGAAAACGAGTTTAGGCGACTCGTTTTGAAAACTGAAATATGTATGGGAAAACTTCTGTTTTCGATGAAGTTTTCGTGTGTTTTGACGAAAACCCGGTTTTGGGCTTGGTGTGAAAAGCCTATTTGATTGGAATTCTCACAAGTTCTGTTCGATATCATTATCCATAGAGTGGCCGTTCAGTTACATGTATTAAATTTTGCATTAGAACATAATGAACTCAAAAGTGGTACGCGTAAGATTATTAGCAGCAGTATGTTTGGTTTCTCAACCATGGTTAATCCCGTTCTGACCGCGCCATAACTCTCTCTCTGCACACACACAAAATATACGTTTGATATTTGTTCAAAAAAAAACTCTGCGAAAACAGTTGCAATTACATTTTTCTGTTATATTTTGTGATAAAAAAGAAATGTGTTTCCCAATAATTAGTTTTGAGAATAATTTAAATTTATGCAGCCTGCTTGTTTCCATTTTTCATTAGATATTCCAAGATTTTCTTAACATTTTGTGCTTTATGTAAAAATAAAAAAAACAACCCTCACCTTTCTGTCGGGAAACTCGTGAAACAATAATTATTTACGAACTGCGAAACATTTCAGTTCTTCAGTTCCAAATACAATATAAATCGACACAAAAATAATGTGCAGCCTTGAAAAGTAGTCGTCCGCTGCCGACTGTGCTCAACGGAATTTCCAATCAATGTGTAGGTACGCCGAAAATGGAAAATCAATTGTTCAATTTTATTAAATATTGTTGCTCAATATTAACAACATGAGATTGTAAGCTAGTGTACGATCTTTAGAAATCGTTTGTTCAGCTAAAGAATAGAAAAAAGCTGTTGAACGAAATTAAACGATGGTTCGCACATGTATAGTTGGAAGGACGAAATCGTGGGATTTTTAGAAATCTAACGAAAAACATTCATACTACAAGTTTTAGCAGCAATTTCATCAAAACATCTACACTTTTACCACAAAAAAGTCTCCATTCAAAAATTTCTTATGTAAATTGCCTTTCATGAAATTTTTCTAGTAGGTACCACCAAAAATAATCATAGTAGGTAGGTAATGTTAACAATCTGCGAATTTAATACTAAAGGTTAATTTAATATTAGGTATGTATTTTTTTCCGCGTAACTAGTACAAATTTTAATTTATAAATTAAAATTTTTTTGCAAAAACGTATCGAAGGATTTTTAAGAGAATTTAAGTACAGTGAAATGGAAAAAAAGTTAGAAAAATTACCACGTTTCGTGGGATAAATGGAGAGAGAGTCCTAACAACACCGGATCATACCCGTATAACGAAATCACCGGTAGCTGAAGTTATCCGGCTGATACGAGTAGGTGTTCGAAAATGAAACCGTCATTTTCACTTGAATATAATTGCTCTTGAACTTTGCTCATGGGCTATCTACAATTTGTCCAAAGATTAAGAGCAATCAATAAAAAATTATCCAATGAATAAAATTTATTTTTGTAATGCGCACAGATAAGAATTATAATGGGGTAAGCAAAACCAAAGTGTGAACAGTTGCAGTTCAAAGTGACTAATCCGAATGCAGTCTTCGGGTTAATGTTGTTGTTTTCTTTATTAATTTATTTTTTATCATACCATTACTACAAAACTCCTG
The DNA here is from genome assembly GCA_949126925.1 of Cheilosia vernalis. NCBI lineage: Eukaryota > Metazoa > Arthropoda > Insecta > Diptera > Syrphidae > Cheilosia > Cheilosia vernalis. Next base: position 16,974,198 of record OX421362.1, read on the forward strand.
GGTAATTGATATATTGATAAGACGCCATTGGACTTTTTTTCTTTTTATTATTATTTTACTGTGGACAAATGTCCAATTGATATGGGAATTAGTTTGCAACTTTTTCGGCATCAGTTATTTGAAAAGACGCGGTAATGAAAGTAGTTTGAGTAGAAATTTTCTCGTTTTGGCTTAATAATGTATCTATTTGTGGTATTAGTGTTGATTATATCTGTGCTCTTCTGCAAAGGACTGAAGGTGCTAAACTACGTGGATCATGTGGCTGGTATCATGGAGATGATACCTGGTCCAACGCCATATCCGTTTGTTGGGAATGTTTTCCAATTTGGACTAAGACCCGATGGTGAGAATTAGTTTCCTTGTCTTTCAACTGCATTGGTTGGTTTTGCTAAAATTCGTTAAATAACATTCTAGTGACTAGAAAATGTTTAGACAATTGAATAAGATGCGGCTGAAGATCAGTCCCGATTCATGTGTTTTTTTTTTTTTTGGGACTGACTGAGCTTCTCTTTGGCATTACTTTTATTTTAGTTCACAGTGGATAGATTTAATGTTGAAAATGTATTAGCAACTTAAAAAACTTATAGTTCACTTTCGACATGAGACGTCTTTGCTTGTTGAGCTTGACTTAATCCTGCAGCTTGATTTGTATGCAGATGAAATGAAGGCGTTTAGTATTGAGTTGCTAGCCAAGCTAGCCAATAGAAATAATGTTTGTATGCAGTCGTGCTTAGTTTCACGTCTGACCAGCTCCAATCAGTGTGAGTTTTTTGGAACTTTGCTGCTGAAGAATTGATACATGGGAGTCTGTATATCATATCGCTGCTGAGAAGCCGCTTTGGATATGTGCCAGTTTGTATAGTGATATTTCTAATGGAGGCTCAAAATTGAATTTCACAAATAAGTTTGAAAGTGACTCACTCCGGTTGGTTGTTTTTGAGCTCCCCCAAATTGTATGGTGTGCATTTACATCGCATCCCTTCAATAGCCGTTTTCCAGTCCAGTCTCAGGATCTTAGACAGTTTTTGAATGTCTTCTGAAGAGGCACATGGGGAGTCAAAAAGACAGAGGATATGATTATCCACAGAGTGCCTCGTTCTGCAGGAATTTACACTTGTATTGCTGTATTGCTGATGAACTCAAAGGAAGGAGGAATATAGACCGAAAGTTAAGTCGTCTCTGATAAGCGTTGATTATGGTTTTTGACATAATAAATACTAACTTGCATATATATCTTTTGGAATGCTCTTAACAATATTTTAACAGATATTTGCAGATCGACTTTTGGATTTATTAAACGGCTTTTATTGTTTCTTTGAGAAAGACTAAGTCAATATGTAATTCTTTCAAAATCGTTAAAGCGGTTTTCGTAAAACTGCTCAAACAAAATTGCAATAGGTACTTAGACTTGGTTAGTAAACGACTGTGAATTGGAAGACTCACTTTTCTAACTTAACTAAGATATTGAGTTGAAAATTGTTTGCGAATACAATCTGATTCTCCTGCCATCGCTTTCCTACCACTCGCGACTGAATTTAGAAATATGTATATCGAAGAGCCTAACAAATATTATGTCAATACCTTCAATCATTAAGACAGACCAAAACTCATGCATTGTGAAGCATTCTGCACATGTCTACTATAAGATTTATTAGTATGTACCTACCTGTAAAATTGTAAGAGCTAAAATTACAATGTCGCACTGTTTGCCACTTAATTTCCACAGAATACCCGAAGAATCTTCTCCAGTACTGCCGCAAGTATGAGTTTCAAGGATTTCGGTTATTGGTATTTTTCCACTACCATGTCATTCTCAGTGATCCATCCGAAATCAAGGTAGGTACCTATCGTCCTTTTATACCAACGTATTTGTTGAAATGAGCAAAATGAACTTCCAAATGAACGCGCCACCCTTTTTGTGACGTAAAATTGGTCTATCACTCACAAGCAAAAGTAAAATATATCCTTTCGAATTCAAAATAGGAAATTCTCTCCAGTCGCACACTTCTGAACAAGTATGACCTATACAAATACATTCGTCCGTGGCTGGGGGATGGTCTTCTCACAGCATCCAGTGCCAGATGGCTGAAACATCGCAAATTCATTTTGCCCGCCTTTGATATGCCTGCCATAGAAAGTTATATGAAAGTTGTAAATCAAACGAGCGCTAAATTTATTGCAAAGTGCGAGAACGTCTGCACCGATGGAAACATAATCGATGTTCAGAGTTTGGTGTACAAATGCACCTTGGATATTGCTTATGGTTAGTTGTTTGTTTTATATGTAGAAATAATGTACCCTCATAATTTGGACGAAATTTAGAGAACGCCACTGGAGTTGAAAGTAATACTTTGGGTGGCGAAGAGACAGATGTGCACAAGTGTATTTGGAAGTAAGATGGTGACACTTGCCAAAATGATAGCCTTATAACGGATCCTATCTATTTTTAGCCTGTGTGAAGTTATTCATGAAAGGACGTTCAGTATTGTGAAACGTTTTCGAACCTTGTTTGTCTTAACACCTCACTATTGGAGGCAAATGAAAAGTCTGTTTGTACTCAAGCGCAATATACGACAGGTATGACAGTTGTTTGGTGTTTTAAATTTTTCAAGTTATGACGGGCGATTTTCTTTTCAGATTGTTGAACAAAGGCGTGAGGTTCTGGAGAGGTCTCCACCAGAAGAGGCTAGCAAATATGAAAAGCCATTCCTCGATAATCTTTTGAAAGCGCAAATCGACTATCGGCCCTTGGAATTTAATGAAATTTTCGAAGAAATTTCAACATTCATATACACGGTAAGTGGTTGAAGTTGCTGGGAGCACTGTTGCGTGTGCGCACTTTTTTCGCCCTATTGTCTTGGTGGAATATTTTTCTTCTTTGAGAAATATCAAAGTGGACTCGGAAATTTAAAGTTTGCATTATAGATCAGGGTACTAACTTCGTTGATTTCTATTCTCATTAGTTATGAGGATTGAGGGTATCTTGTTATCAACTAGTGGACGGAATCAATTTTCGAATATGTACCTACTCAATATTTTAACCCATTTGGCCGTTAAATATGTTACGAAGATCCGTGTCTTATATTCAAATGCTTCTCAAACGCTTCCAGTAGCAAACTATGAGTATTGGCCTTGTTATTAAAAAAAAAATCATTTTTTTTTTACACGTTTTTCTTGGACAGAATTTTTTTTTATTTATATCTCAGACGTGTTTGAGAATTGGAAAAAAAACAACTCACAACTCACAAGACGTCCATTGTCGATTTTCTTATTCTGCTATGTGAGCTCTGAGTTTAGCCGCATTAAGAAAATAGACGGAATTAATGTTTTCCCCTCAGAACATGCTCATCCCTACCAAACACAGGTTAGTCTCAAATTTCGAAGCCATAAATGATTGATCAACAACTAGGCCGTATTCAAAACTGAGACTGGATGCAGACAAATGTGTACAAGTGTTAAGAGTTTTAATAACTATTCTCTTCTTACCAAAAAGTTCTATGCATAAAAAGCGAAAAAACACTCAAAAAGTAGTAACGATACGCAGAAGTCTTGGTAACTTACAGGTGTAATTTTAAAATTCACTTTTAATATGGTTCATCTGCATTGCATCGTGCATTGCATCAACCAGACGCAGTCTAAAAGAACGATGGATAGTTCTAAGCCAAGAAAAGTGCTGCAGCTCAACAAAAAGACCTAAGGGTCATATCATAGCTGATTGTCGGACGGGTAAGGGGCCCTAAAGGTATACCTTCTTAAGATGGTTAAACATTGCATGGCGGTCTCTTAAGGTTATTTGATATAATATTTCAGTGCGGCTTGGTGTGTAGTGGCAAAGCAAATGTGTCTTCAACTGTCCACAATCCAGTTCAGGTCGGGGTAATTTAGCTGTCAGTTATTTTCCTTAATTTTTATCTAGCACACATTTTCTCCAAATAAATGACCACACTTCTGTTACATCTATTCCTTGCCAAAAGAGTCATGAAACCGTAGCGTCTGCAGTATCTTTCACCATCCATACGCTCTCCCGTCATCCAGAAATACAATCCAAAGTAGCTGCAGAGCTACAAGCTATTCTCGGAACAGATCTATCAAGGACACCCAGTTCCGCGGATCTAGATGCAATGGTATATTTGGAATCAGTTATACGGGAGACATTGCGCCTGTATCCAAGCGTACCAGTTATAGCAAGGACTAACCGCAAATCCATTGATATTAGTAAGTTGTTGGATGTATTTTTATTAAATTCGCAATAGCATGAAACATTTACTCTCATAGATGGAACCAAAATTGCCAGCAGGACTACAGTTCTGCTTTGCCTATTGGCGATGGGTTACAATGAAAAATATTTCGAAAATCCCTGTAAGTTTGATCCAGAAAGGTTCAACCGAAAGAATGTCGAAGGTGACGATGGAATTGGTGCATTCAAAAGTGTTCCATTCAGTGCTGGCCCCAGGGGATGTATTGGTTGGTTTTCTTATTTCTTTTTTTTTTAATTTTTAATACGATTTTAAAAATGCTAAATCTTTCAGCTGAGAAGTTTTCAATGATGCAGCTTAAGGCTATTCTATCGAAAATAGTACGAAATTTCGAAATACTACCTCCTATTGACGGTTTGTTGAGTGGAATCAATGACCATTCAAAAATGGATTGCGTGCCCGGGAGCACATACGATCCGGTTTTGAATATTAGAGTTACTTTGCATTCAGAGAACGGCATTCAAATTCGTTTAAAGAAAAGGCGGTACTAGTGATTCTGTAGTGGATTAAGCATGTGAATGCATTTGAATAAACTCAATCGAAGTTAATATTAACACAAGGCACCGTTTTTGTTGTTCAGATATCGAGACTTATGGCACACAAGTCCAGTTTATTTGACGAATACTAAAGTGAACTTAATTTAAGTATTCTAACCAAATACTAGATACCAACAAGCCCGCACAGATGAGATGTGAAGTTGTATTCCCGTAGATGTTTTTTTAAGATATCACAAGCTCTTGGCTAGGTACTCATCACTCACATTAAAAAATTAGTATTTATTTATTTATTTATTTTATTTATCTTATTTATTCAAGAAATGCAAAAATATTACTTAGTAATTAGTGCTTAGGACATGAAACACAATGAAATTCGGTTCGTTAACAATTCTTTAACATTTAATATGCCTCAAAATTTGAAGCCTTCACTCTACATATTTTGAATGTCAGGACGCAATATTCAATTTTGTAGGAAAATTTCGCCATTTGGAGTTTGAAACATTTAGCCTGGACACTAAAAATGGTTGTTACTATCGCGGAATAGCTTTTACTTCGCAATCAACTTATGAGCGACCAACAGTCCGCGAGCTATAAAAATGCCCACCAAAAGAAAATCACAAAATATATTTTCTGAGACATTTAACTGTTTATATTTAATTTAGAATCAAACTATTATCGTTACCAAGTACATATTAGTAAACACTTACAAAAGTGACTAACGTTTTTTTTTTTTTTCTTTATTTTTTGGTGATTTCATACGGTGGCCCACCTAAATGTATGCCATACTAGTAGGAGTAAATTATTGGTTTTCATTGTGACCAAATAAGTTAACAGTAATCTACTACATTGGACGAATTATTTAACATAAATAGAAAGCTCCAAAAAGTATGCAATTGCATCCAGCTTTTACTCCACGGCCCGGCTATAATGAAATGCATTCCAGTTCGCTGAATGGTTTCTAAAAATCATGACCTGAGCTGAATGCTAAAAATTGATTGGTTGTTGTTAGTAATTGACCTTGAAATAGTTTGTGGAAAAGTGCTGAAATCGTGTGATAACACCTACTTTGTTTGTCAATAGTAGCGAACACTGCAAAAGTAAAATAAAGTGCACGAATGGGTCGCATAGAACTTTCTCGTTTAATGCGAGACTGACTAACTTTCAGAGTGTTCAGCAAATCGAAAATTGAGGACACAATAGTTTTGAAAACATCAATTTGACTCTAAGTTTGCATTTTGGTCAAAATCGTTATTGCCGTTTTAAGTTAACTAGACAAAACTATATTTTTAAAAAATGACTCCTTTCATAAATCCATTGTACGATAATATAGAGAAAAACTGAGGTTTGCTATTAAGTTATAAATGACCACATAACCTTAGAAATTAATTTTTGCTACAATCGTATAGACCGTTTTCGAGATATGTCGAAATTTCAAAAGTTCCGTTGTTCGAATTTTTAGCCAAAAACTGGGTACGCAGTCCTGGTAACCTCACCTACTATAGCTTAAATATCGATTTTGGTTGAAATCGTTAGAGCCGTTTTCGATCAAATCAAACTGGTACGAAAATGTTGTATGGGAAGTACCATTAATATTGAGGTTACATTGAAAAAAAAAAACACCTCCCGAACTGTAAGCCCAAAAACTCCAAATCCGAGGTTTGAACGTAATCCGGGAAGCCGTTTAGACTGTAGGCCCGTGGAAGGACGGACAGACGGACAGACCGGACAGAATTTTGCGACCCACTTTTTTGAGTTCCTCTATCTTCGTAATATCAGAATTGATTAAAATCTCGAGTTCGAAATTTTGTACGAAACCAATATCTTTCTCTTACTACGTAATGGAGAAAGTTAAAAATGTAATCATATTTCACATAAACTTTATTTTTTGCTTGTTTCCTGAAAGAAGAAATGTCAATATTATGAAATTGAGTCTTAACCTGACCTGAAATTCAAAACTCAGTTTATGTTCGGGTTTAATGACTGAATATTATGGACTTGGGTTTAGTTTTTGGAGTGAATAAATATGGCCGTAAGTAACATAATGTTCGATTTATTTCAAAAATTTAAAATAGTACAAATAGTACACAAAATAGAGAAGTTACACTTACGTACTCGGGAAAGTCAATTAGTACAGAAATCAGTAGGTACAATAGTAAGCCTTTTTTCAACAGTGATGGGCACGCTGGACCTGCGCAGTAAAGTCTTAAATGTGTTACGAAGATTGTGATCTGACAAATTCAACGGAAGTGAATTCTTTTGAATTTCAATTTATAAAATTAATAAACTTCGATTTCAACCTGTAATTTAACCTAAGACTGAGATATATACAAGGTATGTCCCACACTAGACTACTGAATCAATTGATTAAATTAAATGTAAACGATATTTAAAATATTCACTTAATTGATCAACAATCATTGACAATAAACAAGTTTCTGGAATAAAATTAGGGAAACAACATACATCCGCAAAATTTTGTATACAAATTGACCAAGAGATTCAGAGAGATGAAAATCGCTTATGTATATCATATACCATATACCATAAAAAATTTTAGAAGCTCCTCGCTCGAGGGGGAAGTAATCAATATTTTTGAGTGGTCCTTGACTACAGAATGGCTACTTGTGATTGAATATGAAATCGTTTGAATACACTGTCATACACTGTCAAGTCATTCACCAATCTAATCACCACCAAAGATGATTGCGCAAGCCTTCGTGTTTGATATATGCCTTTTCTTACTTAAAGACAATCAAACCGATTACGATCATGACTTGCTTAAAATGATGCCGTCGTATTTTACGTTTGTTGGTATTTACATAATAACGACTGAACGATTTTGCAGTAGCTCGTAATTGGTAAGGCCCATAGTATTATAAAAAAAAATACTTATAAGTCAATGGAAGAGTGCTAACTTCGGCCTCATCATCATCACTGCATTACCAAAACCAAAAAATAAGAAAACAAAATCGGACCAAGAACAGTCTCTTAGGTATGTGCGGCACACCTATATTTACTAAGCTGAATAGCTAAGAATTACTTGAAAGCGCGATGTTCTTAAGGCTTATGATTTATGACTTGGAAACATCGCACTTTCAGCAGAATGTCGCTCAGCATTCAAAGCGCAATTCATTTCTAAAAATATCAAATCTAATTTACTGTTTCAAGAGTTACATATGTATTTTTTACGATTGATACTTCAAGCTACTGAACAGGGTATGGGCCTTACCAATTACGAGCTACTGCAAAATCGTTCAGTCGTTATTATGTAAATACCAACAAACGTAAAATACGACGGCATAATTTTAAGCAAGTCATGATCGTAATCTGTTTGGTTGTCCAAAAGTGAGGAAAGGCATGTAATTATATCAAACACGAAGGCTTGCGCAATCATTTTTGGTGTTAATTAGATTGGTGAATGACTTGACAGTGTGTAAGAAATGTGAAGTGGCCTGCGATAGGACCTAATTTCACCTTGAAAATGTGTCACTGTCACAGTAAATATGAACATAAATATAGTAGCAAACAAGTGTTCCTCCCGAAGAACTGTACCTATATCAGTTACAGGTGGATAGTTGATACAAGAGGTGCTATAGAATCCATATCATGGGGCATAGGTAAATCCATGATGAGATAATTAGAAATCTCCTCTCCCATATTGGGATCGCCGTTGAGGAGTTAAAGTTGGTTGGCGAAATATCGAGAGTTTTGCTGCCTAACTTATGCATCGTTCCAATGAAATCTAATGAAAACTGCAATTGGCAAAACATTTGAACTAGACATTAATTCAAAGGGAAATCTCTACGCCACCGATAGGAAAAATAAAAAGCTAAAAAATATCTCGGTATGCTTTACAAGAAAGCAAACAAAAATAGCGATGACAGAAAAGCCAAAAATCAAGACAACATTAACGTACCTACGAACAAATATGTGAAAATATAAACAGAGAAACAAATTCTATGCATGCAAAACGAAACATAAACATTAATATGTAGGTAACCGCGCACTTAAAAAAAATAACTTTGGTTAAATATACCGAAAGCAAGAACTGTTAATTGGAAAAACGTGTGGATAAACACAACAAAGTTCTCGCTCTGTCATATCTATCGTCATGTGTCATTGAAGTCAATTCATTTCTCGATGTTGAAAAATAAATGTATTAATTAATTGATTTAGTTTGCGACAAAAAGCTAACAAACACAAATGGAGGAATTACATTATGAAGAAAATGAGCGCATTAATATGAAATTGAAAATCTGGACATGAATTACATACAGCAAATTAGCTAATGGATTCTGGTACCTATGTTAAACCACCCTTTAGTTTGGCCTTTTATTTTATAACGAATATCCGATATAGCGAATTTGCGATACTAACGAACGCTTTTCAGATATTATGCATTAGTATCTCTATATAGCTAATGGTGCCGCCCACGATTTGCTATCCGATATAACGAACGTCATAAAAGTTTCTTAATGACTTACTTTTTTTTTTTGAGTTTAGTATCCTCCCATGCGTAGATCCAGTACGACAAGGTATACCAATACGATCCAAAGTTCGACTTGCGCTTATCTAGGCTGCAAGACAACACTTCTCTAAGAATATAAGCTAATAAAGTGAAAGTCAGTGACATAGGTTAGGTATACAATATACCAAAAGAGTATTTCCTAAATAGGTTATTAATACAATCAGAGCTTTCGGAGCTGTTAAGTCAGCCCACTGAATTTTGTCAATTAAAATTTAAATAGCTTATCAAAAGCCCAACAACTTTGACCTCTATTTTCTAACTTATAGAAGTAGTAAAAACATGATGGGAATTATATAAAGTGGTACCAATCAGCGCTGCCGAAAGTTCTACAATAGGAGTATTATACTCCTTTTTCGTCGGCCGTGTCTACTCCCGTACTCCCCAAAGACGAATTTGACTATTATTTTTAATTTCGAATTTAATAATTTTCACTTGTCTTAACACAGTAAATTGCAGAACAAATTTGGCTTTCTGGATGTTCCTCAAAGTGTTGTTTCGTGTTCGATTTTTTCATATTCTTGGCGAACAAACTCCTGTAAAATTGCAATTCCCTTTCTTCGGGCAATATTTAAGGACGTTTTCTATAAGGACATTTCAATGTTGAAATGGAATAAAACGGGCTGTGTGTGAGGTAATAATAAAATTATGTATATAATATAACATAGATAATAATTGTACGGTGACATGAATCCGTGGGCCCAATTCGGATGATTACTTGCTCAAATTTAGCCACCAAAAGTTCGAGACTCGACTTTAAATGGACGCGCTGATCAATAGCATTATTTGCTATATTGGAAAACTCTTAGCTAAAAATGAGTTTCTTGATTTTTATTAGAGGTAAGACGCTAACGAGTTTCCCGAAAATTCACTTTATTATTATTGACTTTATTGTTTCTAATGCTAAAACACGATGGTTAATTAATATTTCGAAACTATTTCGAATTGTGCTAATCTGTAAAAACTCATGCGTTCCAGAACGGTGATCAAAAAGCAAACAAACCTCACGGGGAACTCGAAGCTGTTCGTGTTGTTGTCAACACTACTAATCCTTCAATTAGACAAAGCACATTGGCATCACTTTATCATGAATCTGTCAAACGACAGCTACAACAACTTACTACCATGATAATAATCCATTCACGATTGAAACATAAGAGTTATTTTTTCGGCTGTTTAAATCTTCACTTTCTATTTCGAGTCAGTCGTTGGTGCTTGATGGAAGTGCGTGTAACGGGCGGTTGAAAATAAAATTGTATAAAAATTACAAACTAAAAATGTTTACTTTGATTATCGCGGTGGTCATAATTGGCCTTTGTTTCGCTTATTTCCACTTAACATTTGGAAAATATCAACGTGCGATAAATAAGATTGGTGGCCCACCGACGTTACCTCTTATAGGGAATGCTCACTCCATTGGCAGTAGTCCAAGAGGTAAATTTATTATCTGTCAAAATGTTGTCAAAGTGTTTGTTAAAGTATAATATAAGCTGGTTTTATGAGATTTTTTTTTTTTTGTATATTTCGACCTTCATTGGAATGCGGAATTTTCTATTTATATTGGCCGCCGGCCGTGCCGCTATACGGTTTGCTTTTACTGAAGAGTTAGTTGCGATTGGGGGTTCAAGTTCGGTTGGATTTGTAAGCAATGACAATTAGGAAGGTGCGGAATTTTTATGCATCCCGAAGGTGGGCGCAGCTGGAATAATGAGCGATCCGTCTTACGTTCAATCCCCGGAGAAACATGTATAGCAAATTATTTTGGTTTCTACTGTTACAATGTTTGACTAAATATCCGGTGCAGAACTTTTGCGCAATGTTTTGTTTTTGTTGCTCTGTTTGAAGTACAAATTGATTTGCAAAATAATATTATTCCTTTACTCCTCGCATTTGTGACTTTATTATTTTAACTCGATGGTTTACCTCAAACTTTATAAATCAGGCTTTTCGGATAAAAGTAAGAAATGCGTTGAATTGAACAAGAACCATAACTTTGAGTTTAATTTTATTTAAAAAAAATGTGAATAAGCGTATTTGCAAACAGCCCTTAAAGCATACCTACTCATACGATGTCAGAAAAAAATATATACCATCAACAGTCCTATGATCATTTCAAACCTGACTTTACTGTTCTCTAACAGTTGTTAAACCGATACCATCATAATTATGGTGGACGAGATTGTCAATGTAGCTCAACAACGTTCGTTCCATCGAGCATCGTCCGAGTTGCGACGTTAGAGAGCATCTAAGAACATCGATTGGAGTAGCTATTAGAAATGGCATTACCACGTCTTGATTTGTGGCGGTTTTTCTGAAGAAATGGAAACTACTCGAACAGAATTATAGTTCGTTGCTGGAGTTTGTGAAAAGCCGTTGGTCTCACAGCTTTTAGCAGACTTGAATTGTTTAGGGATCGTATATTACTATTAGTATTTGTTTACATTTTGAGACTAGATTGTGCAAATGCAAAGCTTTTTGATGATCATTTATATGTCATTCAGAATTGGAAAAAGTATTCCTTGTTAGGTATACCATTTTCAACATGGAAATAAAGCAGATTATATAACTTACAACAACCTCTCCCTTTATTATGTCATTGTGTGAGTAAATGGATTTTATTTTGTTATCTGACTTGTAATACCCATAGCACTATTTTGAGACGTGCGCAGCCATTATATTTGGCGGTGGCGGTGCTTTGCTGACTGATTGCAGTGTTTTGTTTTTAAATATTTTATCTATTTTTTGATTTAATAAACAGCTTTGTAAACACATGTACGTAAGTACATTTAACAATTTTTAGTTCGGTATAATTAATAACGAAGCGGACTTATGGCAATCAGCCAGCGGGCAGATAGTTGATTGAGTGGATTGATTTTCGGTTTGGTATTGTTTGTTTTTTTTTTTAGTTTTGGTGGAGGCAGAACTCAACACTCACAAAAAAAAAAGTTGTTGGGCGAAGAATTTTGAGATTTTTAAAAAATTGAAAGCAAAAAGTTCTTGCTTTAACAATAATTTCTTATAAGAAGAACTCGTTTTTAAGTTTTCAAGAATCAAATATTCAGATTAAGAATAATATACTTGCCATAACTGTTTTCTAAGAATATTGCCAACAATATAATTCTTAAATCAAAAATGTTGATATTTGGGTTTATTTTAAGGAACCAACGAAATTGTTGGCATTACAATTTTTTTGCTGTGTGAAATTTATTAGGCCTTATACAAGCTATAACAATGTCTTAGATTTACTTAAACAAATTAACTTATAACTAGGACTTGAGGCTAAGGATGCTTAAGGAGATCGGTTGTTAGGGAAGTAGAGCTGTGATTGAAGTCGAAAACAGTGATGTTTAAGTTAACCTTCCTCAGAATACGAGAGATTGGTTCGTTAAAGCCATAGGAGGTACGGTGATTTGGTAGAGGAGAGGGGGCAACGTAGACTACGGGGATAATAATTGTTAACGCAGATAGAGCTGCAAAGAGACGTGCAATCCACTGAGCTTGAGAGTAGTCGGTGCTTGCGTCCCTCAACCCTCAAGTGTAATTAGGTTAATAAGTTTGAGACGGCAGCGATAAGAGGTAAGATTAAGCAAACATTACAAAAAATACCACAAAGAGCAAATCGAAGAAATCGACGTTGGATGCTCTCGATTCTTGAAACATGGACTTCTTAAAAGGGACAACACACTTTAGCGTACTCGAAGAGGGGCGAACAAAAGTGATGTCTAAAGATTTGGTCCCATACGGGTCGCACAATTCTTTTGACCATAAAATGCCAAGGTCACTAATAGATATAGGTTGGCCGAGAAGAAAGTAATTTCGGAAAGGAGAATTGTTGCTCTTACGTGAGAAGGTAATAGATGGACATTTGAAGACATTAAACTCTAAACAGTTCTTAGGCATCAGTTGGAAAAACTCTTCAGATCTTTTTTAAGAAGATTGGACTCATGTTGTGAAAAAATGGGTTTGAAAAAATGTTCTGTCATCAGCATAGAGAGAGAGTGTTGAATGTTGAATGATCGTTTCAAGATCGTTAATTGTTAGGATGAAGAGAAGGAGACCTAGGTGACTACCTTGAGGAACACCCGAGCTGGCTAAGACAGGGTCGAGAGAACGCACCTTAGGCGAACTCCATAAAAAAGGTTTTCCAGGTATATGAAGATATCCATTTTAGTTATATGGGTTCGAAGCCAAGGGCAGACAATTTGAGAAGTATTAATTTATGGGAAATCTTATCAAAATCCTTGCTGAAATCAGTTGTTATAACGTCGACTTCTTTACCGCTTTCTAGAGCAGAGAGTGTAGAGGATATGATACTTTTAAGAAAACCGTCCTGGTTAGGGGACATCAGGGACTTGAAGCTTAAGGAGAAGTTTCAAAGATATTCCAATTAAGAGGGATCCAGAACGAAGGTGTGGTCGGCGAAAGACACAAAACGTACAAGGCCCTGCTACGTAGTTCTATTATTATTGAAACGAAGTCAAAGAAGTAGACATAGCGATTAGGGAGGCGTCAAGGTAATTTTTGTTAATGGACGCCACGGAAGGCAGAGTCGTTCTTTGGACGGGTAGGGTCGTCGTCTCAAAACAATTTTTTTTTTTTTGCGAATTGAAGGAACCTACAATTTTATGTCTAGTTCGAACGGCTGAACTGAGATCCTTTTCCAGGAGAATCATACTCAAGGATAGTTGTCAAACGTTCGCGAGAGGTGGCGCAGTGGAGAAAACTTTAAGATGTAGGATCTGTGAATCGAATATGCAACTCCTTGCTTAGTATTCCCCAACCACTGAGCCACTACGCTCATGCATAGAACGATTTAAACTTTAGTGTAATATATTATTTTGTGAATGAACGAACGGAATTCGTTAATAAGGACAGCAGCTTTGGCATTCGATTTCATAAAAATGTAAAATGCTGTCTTTAAGTTCAATTTGTAGCATTAAATCGCCAATTTAGTCGCCTGGGAAAGACTCCATGTTCACCACTGGGCAATTGCGTGTCTTAATGGTTCTGTCAAATATTTGCATAAAATTATTTTTCATAACCCAAAATACTTGTAGATGTGTAGTTCAACACGGCAATTCTTCTTTCAAAATGTATCCACAAAAATATACTCTTAACATTAATTAAAAAATTTAAAATAAAATTTACTTCCGAATAGATATACTAGCCACTTTTTTCAAATGGTGGAAACAATATGGCAAAGATAAATATAGAATGTGGATTGGTACACAGCCACACGTTTTTATTACGAATCCAAAGGACGTCGAGGTTAGATTTGTTAAATTAATTTTGATATTTTCTCAGTTTTAATGTGAATTTTTAGAACGTTCTTTCCAGCTCAAAAATCCTCAAGAAATCAAACCTTTATGATATACTACATCCCTGGTTAGGCAAAGGGCTTTTAACAAGTAGCGGGTCTATGTGGCGTAGTCAACGAAAAATGATAACTCCATCGTTCCACTTTAAAGTACTTGTTGACTTTTTTGAAACAATGAATACGAAGTCAACAAAGTTTATAGAAAAGTTGGAGCAGGTTTCGAAGGGAAACGCTATTTTCGATTTTCAGAGTATTGTACATAATTTGACATTAGATGTCATCTGCGGTAAGTACATCAAATACTTAAGATTTTTTCAAGTTAAGAGAGTGTATTTTTTATATAGAAACTGCAATGGGGGTCAGTATCAATGCAATGGACGACAATGAATCGAATATTGTAAAAGCATTTGAATAGTTAGTATAAAAAAACCATTGGTTGTTAACGTTGCTTTAGCAGTCTATTATCCTTCCAGTATGGGCTATTCAATTCTGTCGCGCGCATTCAACCCTCTAAAGGCGAATTATTTCCTTTTCAAATTTACAAAAGAATACTCTACATACAAGAATGCCTTGGACACTCTCAGGGACTTTACTCTGGATGTAAGTATTGTGAAAACAGCAAGTTTGATGAAACATGCTTCACAAGTTAGTGTTTTGCACGATTGGTTGTTCATATTTACTTTTCTTGCCATTTAAGGTTGTATCCAATCACCGACAGGCTATGCAAAATACTGCCGATGACAGTACTACCAAGGACGATGCTGACGACATGCTAAATGGTAGAAGAAAGCAAGCTTTCCTTGATACACTGCTTACTGCAACAATCGATGGGCGGCCATTAACGGATAACGAAATTTTCGAAGAAGTCTCCACATTCATGGTTGCGGTAAGTGACAGGGTTACCCTTAAGTGTATAAGTGTGTTAATGTTTCCTTTGCCCAGGGCCATGATACAACTGCATCGGGAATAACTTTTGCAATGCATTTGTTGTCTAGACATCAAGAAGTACAGGCACGTATTCTATGCACACGTATATATGAGTTGTTTATTGACTAAATTAATTTTGCTGTAGAATAAAGTGTTCGAGGAACAACTGCAAGTTTTTGCTGGAGATATTACTCGAAGTACTGTCTATAACGATATACAGGAGATGAAATACTTAGACATGGTTATTAAGGAGGCACAGCGTTTATATCCCAGTACTCCATTTATTGCTCGTTGTACTGAAGGAACTTATGATTTGAGTAAGCCATTAATAAAATTTGAATTGCCAAAGCGATAGTACTAATATAGGTACTCTTCCTTCTATAAAGATGGATTAATCCTCCCAGAAGGTACATCAATCAACTTGTTAATCTTCGCCATGGGATATAATGAGAAATATTTCCCGGACCCATACAAATTCGATCCCGAACGTTTTGAAGCCGGGTCACGGGTCAAGTTGAGCCCTTATGAATTTGTCCCTTTTAGTGCGGGTCCTCGAAATTGTATAGGTAAGATCAAATTTAAACCGAGTTGTGCGTAAAATCAATAGCCAATTGCTTTTTCTATTTTAAGGACAAAAATTCGCAATGCTAGAGATGAAATCTGTGGTATCGAAAATCGTGCGAGCGTTTAAAATTCTCCCAGCTGAAGATGGACTTATATCAAAGGATGGATATGAACCAAAGGAGCCAACAAACAAATATGATCCAATATTGTCTACAGTGCTTACGTTGAGATCTGAAAATGGAATGCAGATTCGCCTACAAAAGAGGACCGTATAGAAGAGGTTATCTGGACTTACGGTTTCAGGAGTATTGAAAATTTGTTTACAGGAGTTTGTCCTTTAAGAAAAAAATAAAAATAAAATTCTGTGCCTGTAAAAAAGTGCGTAGTTTATGTTAACATGACGAGAAGTAAAGTGGGCAATCCAATGCAAGAAAATCTTTCACATGGGCCAAGGCGTGTTTATTATTTGGCCTAAACGGCTTTCTATCATATACCCCAGTCATAATGATGGCCACCCAAAAGTAGGCAACTATAAAATAAAAATAAGCATGCTCAATGCTTGTGGCCTTGTGGGTAAATGGTAACGATAACAGGCCAAGTTAATTTTTTGATTTACTATTATTCCGCCTAACAGAATGCAATGTAGAGTAGGTAGATTCAGTTTCACAAGACGGGTGTGGTACGATTACTCACAAAGCACCAAGATTGGCATTTCCTTCCTTCATACAACTTGTAGCTATTTGTGATTTCCAGTTGCCAGTAGTTCAGCAAAGTAGGTATTATTCTCAGAACAGATGGATAGGCGGACGAAAAGAGCTAATATTCGTAGATTCTGACATTTCATTCGCATGAAAACTTTTTTAGTCGCAGAACGTGGGTTGGTGGATCACGACTGTTTTATATGGATTGTGAATAAAGAGTGACAGTTCGCGGCGATTATTTCCTTTTCTCGGGAAAATTGCTGTAATTGTAAATTTAGCTATATAAATCAAATAAATCAAATGAGAGGCAATTTCCAATTCATAAATACAGTTAAATTGATTTGTTCGTCATGGATGTTGTACCCATAATTATAGATGCATAAAACGGAAATAGACACAGGTTCCGCCCACCAACATTTCTGCAATTGCTTGAAAACATTTCTATTTCTGATTTGAAATACGTGAAATGAGAGTGGTAATTAGTTTCAGTAAATTAAACCAACAATTCATCAATCAGTTACACGAAAAAAATAAGTAATTGTCCGTTCATGATTTCCGGAAGCCATATTGTTTTATGGGAATACGGAATTTCTTTTTGCCATCGCTTTAAAAATATGAACATGCGGAGCTTTCCTATAACTCCTATCACGTAAACAAGATGGCCGACCTAAACACGTGTCACGTTTTTTTGCGGCTATTTCCAATATACCTTTTGTGTTTTGTCAGGTGCCAAAAATGTTATGGGATGTTAAATGAAACAGAATGGTGCAAAGACAATCGTGTGAAATGCTCTACTTATTCACAAACAAGCTGATCATTGGCCTATACGTCGATAATTCTTTTTAAAGAGAGTTCTCTTAATCTTAATCGAAAACTATTTTTATAATCAACCGCTGCACGTAGTTTATTTCTAATTACCTGAACACCCTGTATGAATAATACCCACATAATACAAATACCTATACTCAAACACAATATAATGCCAAGAGACTGATTAAAAATGAAATAAGCTGATACTGATATTGCTCTCAGATTTTAGATTTCGTTTGCCTAATCGAACATAAAAACGTCACTTGCTCTTTTTTGTGTTGATATTCGTGCGATTTGAATATGTGTGTAGTCTTCGACACTTTTCGGAACGATTTCCATTCACTGGTTAAATTTTGTATCAAAACATTAGAAATATTCGTCCCGATTGATTTCTAAAAATTTATTCATAAATAATTTACAAAAAAAGATTTACCCGATGCATGCAATGCCTTTCTTTGCTGGAGATAAAAATCACTAAAATGTCAACAAACTCCACCAGTTGTCAAACTCAAAAGTCTTGTATTGGTAAATCTGAGAAAATATAGGTATAGATTCGCAAAAGTGATCTGAGAGCGCCCAATCGAATACCACATTAGTTAATACCAACCTATACCTGTTTTCGAATACCTACTTACATTACATGCAAATAAACAACAGTCAGTAGTACTTTTGCTTTCAGCTGGATCTTGACCTTGACGAAGTAGTACAGGGCAAGATAATGATAATGTGCGTTCTGTACTGGATTTGGTTGTTGTTTTTTTTTTTTTTTCTAAATCAGTCAATAGTGCACCTGCACAGTACGAAAGAACGCATCACAGGCGCTTATAGTGTATATAAAATTCATTCGCAAAGTTCGATAAGAAATGTTTGCTTTGATTGTTGGGCTTATAATAAACGGTTTTTCGGTGGATTATCTCCATATGAATTTCTATAAAAAATAACGCTGCTGTCTATCGGAACATATGATTGTAGTGTTAGGGGAGCCCATAATTGTTAAATATTGTGCGAACATTCTTAAATTGCAGAGTAGCTTTAGAAATGACACGTTTTTCTTTCACAGCTCTTTTTAACTCTCTCCATTCAGTATTCGAACTCGAGATATTAATCAATTCTAATTACGATGATAGAGGAACTCAAAAAAGTGGGTCGCAAAATTCTGTCCGGTCTATCTGTCCATCCATACGGCTTCCCGGACTACGTTCAAACCTTGGATTTGGAGTTTTTGGGCTTACAGGGAAGGTGTTTTTTTTTTTTTGCTAGGTAACCTCAATATTAATGGTACTTCCCATATAAAATTTTTGTACCAGTTTGAGTTGATCGAAAACGGCTATAACGATTTCAACCAAAATCGATATTTAAGCTATAGTAGGTGAGGTTACCAGGACTGCGTACCCAGTTTTTGACTAAAAATTCGAACAACGGTACTTTTGAAATTTCGACATATCTCGAAAACGCTCTATACGATTGTAACAAAAATTTATTTTCTAAGGTAATGTGGTCATTTATAACTTAATAGTAAACTCAGTTTTTCTCTATATTATCGTACACTGGATTTTTGAAAAAATGGATTTTTTTAAAATTAACTTTTTTTCAGTGCAAGAAAACGGCGATAAGGATTTTGTCCAAAATGCAAACTTAGAGTCAACTGGATGTTTTATACATTTTAGTTTTAGTTTTACAATACAATATAGACTGTAAATAGACCATTCTCACACAATTTTTCTTTTATAAATATTTATAGCCAAAGTAGATGCAATTCGTTTTCAAATGACAAATTTTAAAATGGAAACCTTTTAGCTTTAGTTTTTATTTACAAAACGTATAAAAATTAATGTAATTTTGATTATAAATTATATCAACTCATTTTTATATCTACTTTTAAGATCTCGTTCAATTTAGTTTTAAGAACGACGCTACTACGTAAATTAAGTATTTTCTCCCAATATTTAATACTATTTTATCCATGCCCCTCCCACATAAATTGAATAACATCATATATCTTGACTATTGCGATAGCAAGAGTTTTGAAACATTGCAGTATCCCATATGTTACTGATTTGAATAATCAGGAAAAAAATGGGCTGGATCGGATCAGTGGGAGTGACAGCTCCCATACAAAGTAAATATTTAATATCATATATCTACAGTACTATAATAGCCATAGTCTTAGAAATTTGTGCACGTTGATTATTTGTTAATGTGAATAGCCATGGGAAAATTGGGCGGGATCATACCAGTGGGCGTGGCAGCTCCCATACAAACTGAATATTTAGCTCATATACAAAATTAATATTAATAATAAATATCTGGGGTTCTATATTATATCTATATGTTTGTCCTCTATAGACTCTAAAACTAGCAAGACTTGCTGTGAAAAAACTATCTCCAAATTTAATCGAAGCCACAATCATCAGCGGCAAATGTAAAGGAAAAAAAAAGACCTAAAAATTATCTCGGTATGCTTTACAAGAAAACAAACTAGAATATAGATGACAGAAAAGCGAAAAATCAAGACAACATTAACATATAACTACAAACAAATATGTGAAAATATAAACAGAGACACAAATTCTATGTATGCCAAACGAAGCATAAGTATTAATATGTAACTCCGCATTTAAAAAAAAAATAACTGGTTAATTATACCGAAAGCATAAGAACTGGTAATTGGAAACAACAGAGTTTTCGCTCTGTCATCTTTCTCGTTATGTCATTGAAGTCAATTCATTTCTCGATGTTGAAAAATAGATGTGTTAATTTATTTTTTTATTTTGCGAAAAAAAACTAACAAACGCAAATGGAGGTAGGTACTTGCATTTTAGAAAGGTTTTTCCACAAGTTTTGTTTTATTTAGAGTTAATTCATGAGACATTTTCAAGTCATAAGTATTTTTATATTCAATAGGTTCATTTTTTTTCGATGTGTAAACATCTAAGCGCACGTTGTTGGAATCTGGTGGAGTAATTCCAAACATAGAACTTAATGCAACGGATTATGTGTGACGGAAATGCATGGTTGTATTTTATCATTGAATACATTGCGCGTTGTTGGATTTATTGCATATATTTTATCATTGCATACGTTTTTATCATTGCATACATTTATGAGCTGAAATAAAGCATGTTTTTGAAGTTAATACTTCTTTAGTCGCGGCGCGTTAGGCACTTTGGAGTGGAAGAAACCAATAAACTCGCGTCACTGTTACCAACACCATTACCATTACCAACCGATCTCAATGAAACTTTGTTTGTGTGCATGGTTGTATGCAGCTAGAAAGATAGGATAGTTTTGGACCCAATAGGTGGCGCTGTTGTCGATTTTTTGTTATTATTACAATTCCCTCTTTTCTCAATGACGTGTATCGAGCCACACACATACCGCACGCACGGTGTTTACACATACATATTTCCGGACTGTTGGATACAGTCGCACATTTTTTTTTTAAATACTATGGGCCCTACCAATTACGAGCTATAATGCAAAATCGTTCAGTCGTTATTTTTTACGTACCAACAAACGTAATATGGGATGGCATTATTTTAAGCAAGTCATGATCGTAATCTGTTTGGTTGTCTATAAGTGAGAAAACACGAAGGCTTGCGCAATCATCTTTGGTGCCGATTAGATTGGTGAATGACTTGACAGTGCGTAAGAAATGTGAAGTGGCCTGCGATACGACCTAATTTTACCTTGAAAATGTGTCACAGTAAATATGAACATAAATATGTAGTAGCAAACAAGTGTTCCTCCCGAAGAACTGTACCTATATCAGTTACAGGTTGATAGTTGATCAAGCATCCTCTTATATCAACTATGATTAGACATCTCCTCTCCCATATTGGGATCGCCGTTGAGGAGTTAAAGTTGGTTGGCGAAATATCGAGAGTTTTGTTTTTAAATCTTTAAGCTCTAACTTAACGCTATGATACAGGTGTTTCCGCTGCCGACAAAAAATGTTGGAAGTATCTTCGTAATCGAAATGAATGTAGGGTAAACTGTCCAACAGTTTAGAAAGATCGTAGAAAATACTAAATTTTGAGTTTTTTAAAACGCACCTCAACTGGTTCCCTGTGTAGGTACTAGAGGGTGGACACCGTGAACCACCGGGTAGTTCACAGTGTACCTATGGTGTTTATTTTTTATTCCATAAGAAAAATAAAGAACAAAAACAAGTATTTGGTACAAATCAGTTTGTATTTAATATTAACACTAAAAAAAAAAAACGATACGAAAACATAAGTAATAAAATCGACGAAAAGTAATAACAACAATAAACAATAGCAAAACATTAACAAAAATAACTTTCAGGGACTTCACTAGTATCACAAAACTTATAACTAACGAAAAATAATAGTAACGAATGTTAAATGCTGTAAGGTAGTTGCTAAATGCTTAATAAAAATGTGGAATTCTGAAGCTGGGAAATGCTACCATATTTACCATTGTTCACTGTGTATACCACTAGAAGCTGGTTCACTGTTGGACAAGTGCCTTTTTTGGAGAAAAATATTTTTATAAAAAAAAAACGTTTCACAAATTTAATTGACATAGTAATTTTAATTAATAATAATATTTAACATTTTAAATTGTATCCCACAAATCTCATAAAGCACAATACTTTTTTAAATGGAACAAAAATAAGAAGCATGATTTCTAATTTACTGATAAGTAAAATCACTTTTTCTTGAGCACAACTGACACAGACGTGCGTACTACTTCACCTTCCAGGTAAATTCACAAAGGATCGTAACACGTTTTATTTTCTCTTTACTTCGTTTTTCCCTTATAAGTAGAGATTAAGTAAATTTAAAAGATTCACTGTGGGCCGTGAGCCACTGTGGGACAGTTTACCCTATACTCTTATAGTTAGTTAAAAGGCTAAAGTACCATTTTAAAATTTACATATCCGGCATCTAAATTCTTTCGAATAATCGGTGCTCAGTTCGGGCAACTACAAGATTTCAGTACACGCATATCCAATATACCTTTCGGTAGTTGTAACAAATAATTAGGGATGTTAAATGGAACAGAATGGTGCCAAGACAATCGTGTGAAATGCACCACTTTTTCATAAACAAGCCTATACATAGTTGTTTCTGCACATAGTTTATTTCTAATTACCTGAACACCCTGTATAAACAATAATAACATAATACAAATACCTACACTCAAACACAATATATGCCAAGCCAAGAGACTGATTAAAAATGAATTAAGCTGACACTGATATTGCTCAGTCATTCTATTGTTTAAGTGTTAGTGATTACGTTTTAAACTATATTCAGTGCAAATAAACTATACATCGGGAACACTTTTCAACTGGATCTTGACAGTGAACAATGATGACGATCATGTGCGTTCTACTGAACTGTTTTTGATTGTTGTTTAATTTTTTCGTTTTGAATCAGTCAATTGTGCACAGTACGGAAGAACGCACAGGCGCTTAGTGTATACATAAAATTCATTCGCAAAGTTCAATAAGAAATGTTTGCTTTGATTGTTGCGCTTATAATAATCGGGCTTTCGGTGGCTTATCTTAACTTCAGATTTGGGAAATATTACCGTGCTATTAATAAAATCCCTGGACCACGTGGGATACCCTTCTTGGGAAATGCCCACACAGTGGGAAAGAATCCTCCAGGTAAATCAAAGAAAATAAACTGTGCCTTACATAAATAAACAAAAATATTCTACGTAGCCTGAGACCCATTTTACGAGTATATGTGCCATATCCCTGTGTTGATTTAAAATTTTAAATAGTCAAATTAGTAATGAAAGGAGTTGGCCGAATTGAAATGCTTCAGTTTAAATATTTTAACTTGATTATAACTACTTATAAAAGAGGAATATTTTAAATTTACTTTCAATTTTATTTGTCATAGTATGTAGGTTCTATTTTTGTTCATAAAGTTCTCTTGTCAAAGTAGTTGAATGTGTCTACATTTTGTTAAAAAGAGAAGACAAAAACTCATTCGTTGCAATAAAAACAGTAAAAATCTATTAAACAAATAAATTATGGAGAAGCATTAAGATATAGTTAATGATGTCCCTACAATATTTCTTATAAAAACAATTTTATGGAGAAAAAAATAAGTTTAACAAAATGTAGGTGACTATCTCGACAATTTGTTTGGTGCACTTCACACATTTACTGGCTTGTGGTACCTATACGCATCTGTCTGTCTTTTCTTCGTGGAAAGCACACAGAGTGCACTAACATTTCTACCGTTTTCGATTCCTACGAAAAGACAAAATGCGGAGTTATTTCCACTTACTCCTGCAAAATCTAAATACTGCCAAAGACAAACTTTAATCACAATATTATTTCTGGCACTTTACTCACATATAGAATCCTGATAATCACTACTAAATGAGCAATGATCTTAAGTGTACGTGTGTGAACAAGTCTCTTACGCAAAATATATACACTATATAAATATACAATTATACACTATATATATTCTTAACTAAATTTTATCAGCCTTAATGGCGACGTCTGTTGCCATATGAAATTCTTATCAGCTACCTAATTGAAAGTATTTTTGTCACCCATATCGTCATATACCTAATAGGTACCCTTTTAATAAGAAGCCAAAACCGGGTTTTCACGAAAACACTCGAAAACTTCATTGAAAACAGAAGTTTTCCCATACATATCTCAGTTTTCAAACGAAAAGTCGTTTTCCTCGAAAATACGTCCCACGAAAACCACTTCCGAATTCAGCAGAATAGCTGACCGAACAAATGTCACAACCTAAAATCATTTTCCACAATTAATTGAAGCGCTATTATTATTTTTAAATGCATTCACTTTATTTTATTTGTCACTTAATGCAATTGAAATTTGTAACCAAAAAAAGGTGACTATGTGTCTCACAGCTTATTGAAACGACAAGCGAAAATAAGTTGGTGTTCGGTGTGAATTCATCGACGAGTTTTCGACGAAAACACGGTTTTCGGCTCTGTGTGAAAAGGGTTTGTATTCAATTATAAGCCATCTTAGGTTCGAACCTTTTTTCCATGCAGTGCCTCATTTGCAACAATAGGAATACAGTTTATACTCCTAAAAGTGTGCGATTCCCTAATTTTAATTAATATGCATATTTTATCTGCTTTATATGTTGACCCGACACTTTCGTTTCAATGATGTTAATGGAAACGAATATTTTTAGACACATTTTTTTTTTCCCTCTAAATTTTCTCAGTGACGTATTAAATTGTATTACAACGACTTTGTTAACAAATTTTAGATATTAATGAAAATATTTTTTTTAAACTGCAATTCAATTACCAAAACATTTTACATTCTTCCTTTTATTCCAGAAATCCTCCACAATCTTCAATCTTGGTGGCGCCAATATGGCAGCAATAAATTTCGACTTTGGATTGGTATGGAGGCCATTGTTTTCATAAGTGATCCGAAGGATATGGAGGTAATATTCCTTGAAATTGCATATATGGTTGGTTCGCATGCAACCCATTTCGCTAAACATCATTTCTGATTTCCAGAGCATTCTTTTGAATCCAAGAAGTCAACGAAAATCAAACATCTATGACTTATTGCATCCATGGCTGGGCCAAGGTCTTTTGACGAGCTACGGTTCCACATGGCGCAGTCATCGTAAAATGATAACTCCGTCTTTTCATTTCAAAATACTTGTCGATTTTTTTGACACCATGAATGTGAATTCGTCAAAGTTATTGTCGATTTTGGAAAACGTATCCAAAGGAGAAGCTGTATTTGATTTTCAGAGTCTTACGTGCTATCTTACGTTGGACGTCATTTGTGGTAAGTACATGAAATGTTTCCAATGGAAAGTTATATAGTTTGCCATTGTTTTTGTAGAAACCGCCATGGGTGTGAGTATTAGTGCAATGGACAACAATGATTCAGATATTGCCAAGTCGTTTCAATAGTATGTAATGTGGAAGAGTATTGAGTTACATTTTTGTAAGCATTTTTCTTTCTGTAGCATGTGTTACTCCATGCAAATGAGAACAATTAACCCGCTGAAGAAGAATGCGTTTTTGTTTAAATTCGCACCGGAGTACCCAAAGTACAAAAAGGCACTGCAGACACTAAAAAATTTCACAATGGATGTAAGTATACATTCTGAATACATTCGGTAATCCTAAAAAAATATATTCAACACATCATATCTCAACTATATTAAAACATTCGGAGAAGATTAAAAACAATGGATGGTTACATCTTTTATTTTCCCATTCATTGTACCGGAAATCGGGGCGAGAAAAGAAGTCTAATCTTTACTGAAAGAAACACCTCATCCACTTAAGATAAAGGTACCTAGGTATATTCGCAGATAGCAGAGCGGCAATAAAGTTTATGGAATCGGTCTTTTTGAACTGTTACTTATATTTTTAGAAAAATGGTGAATTAGTTTAGTATTTACCTTCGCTGGTTGGTGGAAGATGTGCCATGCCGTTTAATAAACACATTAAGAAAGCAGTAAAATCATTCAGAAAAGCTCTTCAATGATTTAAAAAAAAAGTCGAAAACCCAATATGAAAAGAGTCAAATAATCCCATTGAAATCAGGTCACCATTATGAAGTCTCCAAAAAAAAACAAAAGCTTCAAAAAGCTTGCTGTATTTTCAAAGATTTGATTTTAAAAAATCTGTTGGGACGAACGGAAGGGACCTAAGATTGTATGCCGAGTTTGAACGACAGAATTGAGCAGCTTTTTGAGGACATTTATACTCAAAAACTTTATCAAGCAAATCCGCTCTGAGCATAGGTTATAACGGCTTCTTATGTGGTTTGGGTTGTTGTTCATCTTGTGAAATCCGTTCCTTTCATCCATTTCATTAGAATTCGCTGAATGCGTCGTGTATTTTAAAACTTTCCCTCGTCTCTTAAGGTTATAGCTAAACGTCGTGAAGCCATACAAAACGACACCAAACTCGTCGACAGCAACAACGATTCGGACGACAAAATATATACACGCAAGCGGGCCTTCCTCGACACGCTACTCACATCTACAATCGATGGGCAGCCTTTAACGGACAAGGAAATTTTCGAAGAGGTATCCACATTTATGTTTGAGGTAAGCCAGCCCAACATTCGGATCTACGAGCAAAATTGAAATCCAATCCACTCTTCTTTCGCAGGGTCATGATACTACTTCGTCGGCAATATCGTTCGCTATTTATCTGCTGTCTAGACATCCCGAAGTGCAGGTATTCTAGGTTTTCTCTAACCTTTTTATTGATAGCGATTTATAATTGATACCACTTTGCTGTAGCAAAAAGTGTTGGAGGAACAAATGGCAATCTCTAAGGGGGATATGTCACGTCCGCCTACATTCGCCGATATACAGGAGATGAAATATTTGGATATGGTAATAAAAGAGGCGGAGCGCATGTATCCCAGTGTTCCCATTATCGGACGTAGAAATGAAGGACCATTTGATATGAGTAAGATTTTAAGAAGAGTTGTTGCAAGCGAGGCTAACTTTGTCTGTGTAGATGGAACTTTTCTCCCGGATGGCACGACCATTACCGCATTTATATTTGTAATGGGCTACAATGAAAAATATTTCCCGGACCCATACAAATTCGATCCGGAACGGTTCAATCCGGAGTCACGTGCCAGAGCGAGTCCATATGAATATATCCCCTTTAGTGCAGGTCCACGAAATTGTATAGGTTTGTGAAATTTTAAACAAACTGAAGCTTGAATAAGCAATGCCTTTCTCATTTCTAGGACAAAAGTTCGCATTGATGGAGCTGAAATCGGTCGTAGCGAAAATCGTACGAGCCTTTAGAATTCTTCCGCCCGAAGATGGACTATGCTCCAAGGATGGTTATGAGCCAAAAGAACCGACCAACAAATATGATCCGATTTTGACCGCAGTGTTGACGCTGAAGTCCGAGAACGGAATAAATATTCGCCTACAAAAGAGGACCATTTAGAAGAGCCTATCTGTGCCAAATTAATTAGTCGAGGGAATGGGTATTTTGCATAATAAAATTTTAAGTTGAGTAGCGTTTTTGATTAGCTATGAAGACATTATTTTTTTAAATCCTGGAAGCGTCTCATCCAACCCCGGAAAGAAAGATTTGAGATGTTAGAAGTACTACGTGATGACATTTTTTATAACAGTTTCGCATGTTAAATCACTTAAAATACTTACTAGAAGGTTTGTCTTCGAAAGATGGTTCGATTTTCCTCCGAGCTTTGGCGGATGGGTTCAAAGGCCTTATTTTCAGTAAAGAACGCTAAATATGTCGACGTGTATTTGATGGTTTGTTTCTTCAGCATATTGATACCTACAGCTCATAGGGTACACGTGCCCTCCTCCTCAGGTGGTTCTACAGCTCAACAGCACTCGAAAATCGTTGGATTACCCTCCAAATTGTTAGCGGCATCTTCGGCGCGGTCTGCCAGGACTGCTTTGGGTTGGAATAGAAGTCATCTCGGACCGGTGCCTAGATGCGCATTAGTTTTACACGTTCTATAAGCAGTTAATGTTTTTTTTTTTACATTATTGTCGGTATGCATTTGGAGGCAACAGCCCTCATATCGCGAGATCCTAAACATTTTCTTTTTGTGCACAAACACAAAATTTCCCTGTCGAATTGAAGTACGTGGGCCGCGAAGTCTATTTCCCATTTATGGTGGAAAAATAAATCGATTTCGAGGACTAAAGCTGAGAGCTTGATTGAGCCCCTCTGGAGAAGAGTTTTAATGAGTTTAAGTTCGCCTTTCCCCTGACAAATATTTAAAACAACAATAAAAGAAAACACTCATTCAATGTATGTATCCAAGAGATATGCGTTCATTTGGTACATTACTATCTTCTAAGCATGTATTTTCTAACTCATTTCCATGGGCGTCATCTCACCCTCTACTTGACAGCAACAACAACAGTTCCAACTTGTCCCTTAGCATTGAAATTTGCGGCATTGATCACGTCTCTAAAATTTGATCAAGAATTTAAATGTTTGCCAAACAGTTATTATTATTTATAGCTAACCCATCATTGTAGTTTGACTGGATGGATGTTGTAATCACTTCAACCCTAGCACCCACACTAAAATATGTATTAATATCAAACTCCTGGTCCTTTGTTCCCAAGTTCAAAATGACGACATAAGTGTCGGTGCTTGAGGATCTGCAAGAAAATGCAATTTGTATTTTCTTATAGAAAAAAGGAATTTCGTTCTACCAACCTCTTGTAAATAACAATGTTGTCCAATATTGCTCTAATTTCTAAGTTGTTCTTATCGACGAATGCAGGCTCCTTCCTAAGGCGGATGAGTTTCTTGAATATTTGCAAGTGGCTATGCGGAGCTCTGGACTGCATCAAGACATTTTTGGTCTTAAAATCAGCAGAGACGGGCAACCATGTATCAGAACCCGTTGTGAAGCCTGAAAGTCCGAACCACAGTATGTGAATTTCAATGTAAAAAAAACACACTTTAAATTCAAAATCGTATTTGGACCTACCTGCATTTGGGGAGGCGTCCCATTGGAATGGCGTTCTGGCCGGGTCGCGAGAATAACTATTAAAGTTGGTAGAGTTCGCATTGCAAGCCTGTGGATCTACAGTCTCCTCCCAGCTAATGAACACATCTGTCATCGCCAATTCCTCGCCATTGTACGTAACTGCATTTCCCGGTAATGTTTGAAGCAAAATATTCAACAAATCCGCACGATCGACTCCAAATCTTGATGCCAATCGTTTATTGTCATGATTACCCAAAACCCAGTTGGCATACACATCCTTGGGCATTGCATTCAACCATTTTTCGACATTGTTAACAACGTCTTGCGCTGTTGAATCTTTGTTCACATTGCTCATGAAGTCAAAATTGAACGGAATATAGGAACCATTACGTTTGCCATCACCGTAGTACTTGATCATGTTTTCGAAGCTAGTATAAGCTTCGGTGAGCAAGATTCTCGTATCGCCTCCGTGATCCTTCTTGAACTTATCAGTCAACTCCCGCCATTGATAGATCATATCCATTGTTTCGGGCCGGTTGTTTGTGTAATTGTGCTGCAAATGACAGTAATCGTCTTTGTCCGGGCAATTGGGGTCAGTTGTCACAGGCTCATCTGGATAGTTGTTGGTTGCGTCTAATTCGATTTCGAACAAAAATGGACAAGCATCAATGCGGAAGCCACTGATGCCTTTTGCCAACCAAAATCGCATGACGTTCTTCATTTCCTCGACTACAGCTGGATTGCGGTAGTTCAAGTCGGGTTGTTTTTCTGCAAATTGATGGAGGTAGTACTGCTGACGGACATCATTCCATTTCCAGGCGCTGTAGCGGAAGGCACTTAGCCAATTGCTGGGTGGTTCACGTAGACGAGTTTGTGGATTAATTTTACCATCGTGCCAAACGTAGTAGTCCTTGTATTTTGGATCCTTGTTGACGGATTTTATAAACCACTCATTCTCGTCACTACTATGATTTGGCACAAGATCGAGAATAATTTTGATGCCGATTTCCTTAGCTTTCTTGACAAGATTTTCGAAATCCTCCATCGTACCGTATTCTGGATGGATTTGATAGAAGTCTGATATATCGTAGCCGAAGTCAGCCATTGGCGATTTGAAGATTGGTGAGAGCCAAGCGGCGGTGAATCCCACATCCTTGATGTATTGCAGTTTTTCCGTGATACCTGCAACAGATCACAGATCGAGATTAGTTTTTTTTTTTTTCAAATATTGTCCTGCTCGACGTTCCGGCGGAAATTTAGAAAAGTGACCCGAGCTCTAAGAAAAGTGTAACATATAGTAAAGCCCGCGACTGGTTCGCACGAATCTTTCTCGATCATTGCAAATTTGGTTGCGTTATTCTGATTCGGTAGGTATTAGAAGCTAAAAACCGTACAGGAAATATAAGAACAGTGACAGTGTTGGACTTTTGTTGAAATCGTATGTACCGTTCTCGAAATAAGTGCAATTTTTTTATGTTTCGTTAATCGAATTTTTAGCAAAAAGCTGTGTAGCCAGTTAAAATCGTAGGAGCCGTTATAGAAAAAATCAAACTTTAAGTTTATATCGCACAAAAAATGGCCACGAAGTGCAGGCCACAAACTACAAATGAAAAGTTTGAAACAAAATTGTGAGACCCACTTTTGTTAGTTTCTCCTCTGTGGCCATAGTGTTAGAATTGATTAAAATCAATTTTTGTTACTTATAGTTAGGGTTACTTATAGTTAGGGAAATAATTTAAAAATGGCAATTAATTTATTTTGTATGCCAATGAGAGGTTAAGTAGTTAATCAAACGATTTCTTGCCGATTTTAAAGTTAGCATTTTTTTTTAGTTCCATCTTTTGCTGCTGGATATGGCAGTTTCGAAGATTCTGGTCATGGGGATTTTCTTCTGACAAGGTTCTACACACTGCGCCCCATCTTGCAAACCATTTTTCGACCGCTCGAACCCGGCATTCAAGATTATAGCTCTTTTCCGTTCATCCTAGAGTGCCTACACTGCTTATAAGTACTTTTATCTCTAAAAGAAACTCCAATTAGCCCTTTATTGTCCAAAGCGTCCCTTTTTGTGTCTACGAACTATTTTCTATTCAGTTATTTCCATGGCCGATTCCATTTAAATAAAACGAATTGTTACAGCATTTTTAGTTAAATGTTCAACCTTCAAGAAACATTTCTACCGTCGTGTAACAAAAATCCATTAGGTACTTCACAAAATCAATAACGCACCGTTTAGATCACCAATTCCATCACCATCACTGTCGCGGAAGGATCGTGGATAAATTTGGTAGAAATTTCCATTCTGCCACCAATCACTCGCACTAACGACTGAACTTGCTGCCACTAGTCCTAATAGTATGACTAGCTTCATTTTCACAAAAAAAAAAAACACTGGACGACTGAGATTGTACTATTCCGATTAGGAACAGCAACGCGAACTACTGTCCCAATTCGCACTCAATGGTACTTTATATAGACGCGATTGGCAATGAAAGTCCTCGATTCTCTCTCTATCTGCACTTGAAACGTATAATTGCATGACAAATAGGTTTTCTTTTTTAATATGACACAAATCACAGAAATTTTTGTCCACTTTTCTTCCTATTTACACTTTTGTATTGGTAACGCATAAGTCAGGTTTTCGAACGAAAACTTACTTATCAGTTTGATTTGATTGTTTGAAGAAGGGCTAAACTCGAAAGTACATTATCTTGGAGTACGTTTTTACGTAAAGTGCTTCAAATGTGGTTAGACATTGGCTATGAGTGGTGAATTTCCTTAGGTCGATGGCATAATGCGATTCGATAAGGTGCCATTATGTCGTTTGAGTACACTGGTTCTAGTGTGCCTTCCTTCTTTGATAAGGTAGTCATTGCGAAAGCAGCAGGATCCATGGGCTGTGCACTGCACAGGATTTTATAAAATCCTTCATGAAAGCGGTCTAAGCATCGTAGGAATTTGTGGAATTTTCTGATATTGTCTAGAACGGACTAGTAAGGTTGGCAATCATCATAGCTGAGCAATTGCTCATAGACCATGATGAATACTTATATGATTTTTGGAGCTAGCTTGAACCTGCTAAATTCCGAGGTCTATCGAGTACCTACCTACATTTTCTTAACTGGACAAATATTGTACGACGTGCTTGTTAAATTATTAGGTTTTCGGCCGCGTCTTTCGACAAATTTTTCGACTGGTTCTTGAGTGAGTTTTCGGACTAGTTTTGGATGTGGCTCCGAACTCGTTTTTGAATATATCGTTTTGGAGGCGTTCTTTGATTCGGTTTTGGTCGTGTTCTAAGCCCATTTTTTTCGTCATGATTTTTGGGCCGTTTTTGAAAAGTTTTTCGATGCGATAATGAACATGTTTGAATTAATATGTTTGTATAGGTACCTATAAATAAAAATGTTATATTTGAAATACACGTAGTACCAAATTAAAACAATATGTGTGAATTGGAAACAAAATACCACTTAAGTAAGTATGTCCTTCGTCCTTCCTTTAATGACGTTATAAAAATACAAAACATATATCAATCATTTTGTGAACTGCGACGACTCTCATTTTCAAATGATTTGAAATAAAACTGAACAAGTCTATTATTTCCTCTAAATAAAAAACAAATAAAAATTTAAATGTAACTCTTCGAGAATGATTATATAATTGTGTATTTTTTTCAAAATCTTAATAGTTAAAACTCAAGGCCGTTTTTCATTCCGCTTTAGGGTCCTATTACGTCAACTGTAATAATCTAATAATAATAATTGTATAGTCGGTAAGTTTAGTTCACCATTCGTCGCAATAAGTTCGTTTAGTAAATATGCTGGGGACAGTTATTTTTATGCATGTTTACTAAATGTTTGGTTACAGGTCAGGTAGCTTTAAATCTACACCAATCGTTGTTATTTTTTAAAGGTCCAACAAGTCTTTACCCTATTTTTAGGCGCTCTTGCTGACCGACGAACTTTTAATCATTTGCTAATCACTTTCAATGCTTTTACTTTTTATTATTTATCTGCTAATTGTATTAGCATTCTGAAAGTTTATTCCATATTAATCAAAGAACGTAGCTCTTTAAAAGCATTATCAGTGTTATTTTTTTATTTCGGTATTTTTAGTAATGAAACTGAAACATAAACATTTTTACACCTAATACTAATTATTTTACAATAGGCACTACTGATATCGACTTCATGACTCTATTCGATAGCAACGACAACGGTTCCAACTTGTCCTTTAGCATTGAAATTGGCTGCATCGATTACATCACTAGAAAATCATTTGTAAAAGCATTAGATATGTTTGCAAACCCTATTAGTTACCAATTAATATGCTTACCCATCATTGTAATTCGACTGGACTGATGTTGTTATTACTTCAACTTTAGGTCCTACTTTGAAATAAGTGTTAAGGTCGAACATCTGGTCCTTTGTGCCCAAGTTCAAAATAATAACGTATGTGTCACCGCCAGCTGCAGATCTGTAAATTACACAAACGATCTTTAGATTTACCATTAATAAATGAGCATCTGAATAAGGGCTGTGAATTTAGCGCTTCAGCCGGTTTTAAAAAAATGGTAACTCCTAGCGCAATTGTGAATAATTGGTTTATCTCTGAATGGATAACACAATTTGGCAGCACTGGGGTCTAACTGAAAGTCAGTGTACATGCATATTATGTCCAATAAAATGTTTAAAAAATGTTGATTTATTTTTAGAATCAAAGTTAACCTCGACATGTATCTAACAATATAATTAGGGACTTTTTGTTAACCTCTTACATTAAATTAAATTTACAAATTTAAGAAAACTTTGTCTTGAGTCTTTTGAATCTTTGGTTATAAGTACAGATCACTTTCACTTCACGAAAGCGTGCAGAATAAGTAGTTACTTGCACTAAAAGAGTCTATTTTGTTACAATTTTTTTAACTATCAAACGGTACTGCGTGTGAGTCTTGACATTTATGACAAATGGCCATATTTAAAAGTCAAATTATTGTAAGTGGACTAGAATGATCTTGAATATGTGGGTGCATTGTATATGCAAACACTAGATTATTCCGTAACGTCACTTTTCCTATCAGAAGGATACGAACTGTCGATCGCCTTTTTTTTTAAATAAATGCGTCAGCTACCCGTCGATACGAGTCAACTAAGGGAACCTTTCACTGGCGAATATTGGTCATAAAAAAACGAAACGTCATCAGCTGTCAGACTTTGACTACACTAGATTCATGAACATTTCCACTGTGGCGGATGTAATGAATTTGGACAGGTAATGAAATATGATTTCCAAACATTTCCGCGCGTTCGTTTTCATAGTCAAACATTATACGCTTAATCGAAATTGATTTTCAGTTTACTAAAGTTTTGTCACCATTTATCATCTAAGGCTTAAACCTGTTTTCTACATTTTTGACAATGCATTGATTTTTTTATCTATTGTAAAAGAATACGACCTATGTTGCTGTGTGTGGCGTAAAAACATTTGTGCTATGACGCGATGTTATTTTATACGGGCTTGAGCAACACTTCATGCACAACCGCTCAAGGAAATTCACACTATAGCTCAGGAGTTCCCTAACTGTGCGTCGCGACGCCCTGGGCCCTAAGGGCGTCGCAAGACGGTACGCACAGGTCGAAATTTCCATCACTTTACTTTTATTTTTTCACAGCTGTCAGAACAAAAGTTAAGTCGACTAGATTGGTCTGGACAAGACGCAACCTGAATGCAGAAATTAACTAGATTGGTCGGGAACGTCACTTTTTGGAGTGGGACCTAAGTGGGGCGACTGTGCTCCGCACTTTTGGTGCCCAAGGGCGTCGGAAAAAAATTACAACCTGCAAAGGGAGTCGCGGTATAAAAAAGTTTGGAAACCCCTGATAGCTAGTAACCTGATTGATAGTAACATTGGCCATTCAAAAAGAATAAAAGCAAAGTCAATAAAAATAATCCATTTGATTTTCCAAACCTGCTGTAGATGACGATATTTTCAAGGACTGCTTTGATTTTCAGGTTTTTCTGATCCAAGAATGCTGGCTCCTTCCGGAGGCGGATCAGCTTTTTAAATATTTGCAAATGGCTGTGTGGAGCCCTCGATTGCATCAGCACATTTTTGGTCTTGTAATCAGTAGCTACTGGTAACCAAGTTCCAGATCCTGTAGTGAATCCTGAAATTCAAAAATTAAGTTATGCACGGTGTCTTTTGAAATGGAATGACTGCAATTTGAGGGTTAGGCAGTTAGGCAGACTTACCTGCATTTGGGGAGGCGTCCCATTGGAATGGCGTTCTGGCCGGATCACGAGAATAACTATTAAAGTTGGTGGGACTCGCGCTACATGCCTGTGGATCTACAGTCTCCTCCCAGCTAATGAACACATCTGTCATCGCCAATTCCTCGCCATTGTACGTAACTGCATTTCCCGGTAATGTTTGAAGCAAAATATTCAACAAATCCGCACGATCGACTCCAAATCTTGATGCCAATCGTTTATTGTCATGATTACCCAAAACCCAGTTGGCATACACATCCTTGGGCATTGCATTCAACCATTTTTCGACATTATAAACCACGTCTAATGCTGTTGAATCTTTGGTCACTTGGCCCAAAAAGTCAAAATTAAACGGAATGTAGGAACCATTGCGCTTGCCATCACCATAGTATTTCATCAGATTATCGAAGCTCGTATAAGCTTCGGTGAGCAGGATTCTCGTATCACCGCCATGATCCTTTTTGTACTGATCTGTTAGCTCGCGCCATTGGTAAACCATATCTATTGTTTCGGGCTGGTTATTTGTGTGAATATGTTGCAAATAACAGTAATCATCTTTGTCTGGGCAATTGGGGTCAGTGGTCACCGGTTCATCTGGATAGTTGTTGTTGGCGTCCACATTAACTTCAAACAAAAATGGACAAGCATCAATGCGGAAGCCATCGATGCCTTTTGCCAACCAAAACCGCATGACGTTCTTCATTTCTTCGACTACAGCTGGATTGCGGTAATTCAAGTCGGGTTGTTTGTCTGCAAATTGATGCAGATAGTACTGTTGACGGACATCATTCCATTTCCAGGCGCTGTATCGGAAGGAACCAAGCCAATTGCTGGGCGGTTCACGTAAACGAGTTTCGGGGTTAATTTTGCCATCGTGCCAAATATAAAAGTCTTTGTATATCGGATCCTTGTTGACGGACTTTATAAA
Source organism: Cheilosia vernalis (assembly GCA_949126925.1). Classification (NCBI taxonomy): domain Eukaryota; kingdom Metazoa; phylum Arthropoda; class Insecta; order Diptera; family Syrphidae; genus Cheilosia; species Cheilosia vernalis. The sequence goes on from OX421362.1 coordinate 17,010,469, forward strand.
CCACTCACTCTCATCACTAGTGTGATTTGGTACAAAGTCGAGAATAATTTTCAGGCCTACTTCTTTGGCTTTCTTTAAGAGATTTTCAAAATCTTCCATTGTACCGTATTCGGGATGGATTTGATAGAAGTTTGAAATATCATAGCCGAAGTCAGCCATTGGCGATTTGAAGATCGGCGAAAGCCAAGCGGCTGTGAAGCCCACATCTTTGATGTATTGCAGTTTTTCAGTGACACCTGCAATAGAAAATTATCAAGAGTTTAGATTTGATTCCTTGTTGTAAAAATGATGAAGCATCTGTTTTTCAGACCGCTTAAAAATTTCGCTACACTTTTGAGCTTTATATCAATAAAATACAACAGAGTAAAGTGCACTCCTGTCAAGTTGATAGTTCCCCAAATTGGTAATTCCTACGAGTATGTTTAGCTATCGGAAAAAATAAGGAATATAAAATTCTCGTCAAGAAGAATTTTTTTCTTTTCCGTTTTTTTCTGCATAATAACTAGTTAAAAGCAATTTTTTCTGTTTCAGAACAGTTTTTTTTTCAAAACAGATGTCAATTGCCAACTTGCATCTGTCATTTGTTTCAGTTTTGCTAAATTTGACGAGGTCTGTTACACCGAATCGTGAATACCCCTAATATTAGCCCATAATAACATTTGTTCAGTCATCTGATCTGCTTAATTTGCTGAATATTGTAAAAGGTGTGTTTGTTTTAAGAAGCCGACAATTTTAAGTCGGTTTTCTAGTGTTTTCGTGGAAATCGAAATAAACGACTCCTTTCGAAAACTGAAATATGTACGGAAAAACCTCTGTTTTCGATGAAGTTTTTTGAAGAACTTCGTCTTCGTCACTCAGCAAATACTTTTGGAATAATCTTCTTATGTTTTTTTTTTCTAGATTTTTTGGCGAAAATTCTTTAAATGTCCGCTTACAATTTCTTGCAATGGAACACAGAAACCCGCATCCAGGAATAACCATATAACTAGTATAGTATATAGTAAAAGTGAAATACATATACATTGTTTTGTATAAGCTGAAATTGGGAACGATAACAGACCAGACCTTTGTATGTACTATGTAGGTACTTGAAGAAAAACGTAGCCAAGCCCTCTAAAAACGTTTTCCAAATCGCGAAACAAAATGGCAACTCTTAATAAAGTTTTGGATATCATATTTATGTCGTATTACTTCTTCTGTTTCTTTTTCTATGAAGAACACTTGTCGCACTGGTCTTATCTTAAGGATTGAACTTGTATTGTCAATAGAGACCCGATTGTCAAACTTTTCATACTAATTATGAATTTGCTATATTTCCAACAGTGATTTTGATTTTTTCGAAATCATTGAATGACGCTTTTTTCAAACGAAGAATTTCTATGAATTAATTTTCGTACATGCCAAACTGTTCCACAGCACAAGCACAAAGGTACAATTATAACGTCAGTGACCTCGAAATATAAGAAATTTATCGTGAAACAAATTTGAAATGTTGAAAGACAAACATTTTAAAACCAAACTTAGTTAGACCCGATTATACACAAACGACATTATATTATCCAAGCGACACGTCTCATTCATTTACAACGTAATACAACAAATAATTAATTATCGATAAAAGAATAATATGTCCCGGTTGGATATGGTCTGCTTTATTTCATAGATATTATTGTTTTCGCTATAGGTCACTAGTATTGTAGTATTATAGTTCATACAACAATTCGGGTATTTATAAAACTTTGCACGAGAGTTAAATTAGTTTTTAAGGACCAGAAAAATGGATCACGTTCTTCTCCGGTCATTTTAGGGATTAAGGATATTTTTTTATTTTTTTCACCAAGCTTATGTAACTTTTAGGGAAAATCCTTCTCGCACAGCCAATAAAGTGAAATACTTTTCTTTTATATTACACACCATTTAAATCCCCAATACCGTCACCATTAGTGTCGCGAAAGGATCTCGGATAAATTTGGTAGAAATTTCCACCTTCCCACCAATCTCTGGCTTTCGCAGCTGATGTTGCGGCGACTAGAGCTGCCAAGATGATTAATTTCATTTCTAACATGTAACTGACACAAGAAATTTAAAATAAAAAAAATTGTCCTACTAGACGTACTGCCTCCGTTGAGTACAGTAACGCAAACTATGCATGCGAATTGCAGTCAATGGCACTTTATATAGGATCCGGTTTGACAATTGAAGTCATTCTGTTCATCTCTTTTAAATGTAAATATATAGTTGCACAAATATGATGTGTGGTACACATAGATCTCAAAAATATTGTTATCTCTATTTTTTTTGGTTTGGTACCTTATCTATTCGATTCGGTTATGGTTGGAAATAGTCCACTTCAATGATAATTATCACAAAGACGTGTTTTACGTAAGTGAAAGGACCAGCAGAGAAGTTCTTCACTTTCAGTGCACTTAAAATTTTCCACAGCCCATCGCATATGATATCTAATGAATGTATTCAATTGTGAGAACAAAGTTACAGTAGTTCAGTGGCAGGCACGTAGCCAGGGGTGGGGGGGCTTTTCAACTACGAAAAGGATTAAAACAATGTCCCGAATCGTTAGGGGGAATGACAGATTAAGATCACTTTCCATGATATCTGTTCATTCGGATATTAATGTGGATCCAGATGAGGTGATTGATTTCATGTCAAAAAAAAAAATTAAGACGTCTTCTGCTTTAAATGTGTGTAAGAAATAATTTAAATGTGTTCGTTTATGTACATACAATTTAAAAACTAATAAAAATCAAAGAATTCGAATGTACCTATAAAGTTTTTTGTTTAGAGAATTCCTCATACGATTTGGAAGCAAGACCCCGCCACCCCGAATCAAAATCCTGGCTACGGCACTGCTCACGGCCATAGCTAGGGGGGCTTTTCATTGTGGGGCAATGCCCTACCTTGAAACCACAATACCAAAAACTAAGATAAATCATTATAATTACATTGTGTGTTCAAAGTTTGAGATAAAAAAAATTGTAGCGACAGGTAGGTACCTACCTATATAAACTTTTCCGATCATACCGCGCAGTTTGTTCATTTCATATTATGTATAATAATTCAGGTCTGAAAATTCCATCAAGAGAAGAGGCTAGTGTGGTTAAAGTTTACTTAAGTCGTAACGAGGATAAAATGGATACTACATTGCAAGTTTTGTATATAGGCAACGAGGGGCGTTCAAAGATACATATGAACTTCTTGCATCTGTGGCGACCATAGGATGTAACACTGCAGTGTGCGAATCTACTTTTTCAACTTTAACTGCAATTAATAGCTACAGCCCTGCCGGGGTCCGACTGTATTACGAAGTTCTCACCACCGACTCTTCTATGATATCTTCCTCGTCCTTGCGGGCTTCAGCTCAGCCTTCACAATAGGACTTAAGCCTTGGTAAGACCGTTTAACCCCATTAACTGCTCTATATCTTCCTATAAACTAAGCCGCGTTCTTCTCGTTACACTTCTTTTTTTTCCGTGGTTTGGACAGCTTTCCTCTAAATACTTGCTCAATGCTCACCACTATTTGTTACAAAACAATAGGCTTCGTCGTGATGTTTACAGAGGCTTGTCTTGAGTCGATCGCCATGTGATAAGGGGACAATCAGTAGCGAACTGACGAGTGGGCCCGACACAACAAAACTCCAGCCCAACCGACACTTAATATACCTACTGCGAATCGTTTCCCCGCTTATTGCCTAACTAAGGAACAAGTAGCATTACATTTCGCCATTGAACTGGTTCAACGACAGCTGTTTGACTAAATGTTTGCAATACCCATTTGTACAAAAACTATTGAGCGTTACATAATTATTGACTCGCTACACATTTGAGCTGAACACACATCTGTCGATCGGAGCTAATTACGCGCAAGCACTTGTTGCGCTTTACAAACAATCGCCCCACAAGTGTCACCGATCTTTTCATAAGCAACTCTAATTAGCTTGCTGGCAGCAAATGGCCCTATGAATTTTTCCCTCATTTGCCATACAGAAGTCGGCTATAAAAAGCCAGCTCTAGGCTCATGGCGCCATCCAATTAGCGACTGCATGTAAGCCTGAGATGAAAGCTACGATTTTGTTAACAATAGCTGTGCTGGTTGGCACTGCAGCTAGTGCCAAGGATTGGTGGGAAAACGCCAACTTTTACCAAATCTACCCACGCTCCTTTAAGGACAGTAACGGCGATGGCATAGGCGATCTCAATGGTAACCACTACTGCGACACAGCAACTACTCTTGTTTCACGTTTCTCTTCTTACCCACAGGTGTAACTGAGAAGCTGCCATACCTCAAGGAGATAGGTATAACTGCCGCTTGGCTGTCGCCGATTTTCCAGTCACCAATGGAAGACTTCGGCTACGATATATCTGATTACTACCAGATCCAGGGTGAATATGGTACTGTGGAGGATTTTGACAAATTGCTAAGGAGGGCCAAGGAGATTGGCATGCGAATAATACTTGATTTTGTGCCAAACCACACCAGCGACAAGCATGAGTGGTTCAAGCTTTCCGTTCAGGGACATCCGGAATACCGTGATTTCTACATCTGGCACAATGGAACTATCAACCCAGAGACAGGAGAACGTCAACCACCGAACAACTGGCTTGGATCCTTCCGCTACAGTGCCTGGGAGTGGAACGAACAACGTCAACAATATTACCTGCACCAGTTCGGTGTTATGCAACCGGATTTGAATTACCGCAACCCAGCTGTCGTAGAGGCAATGAAGGACGTTATGCGCTACTGGTTGGGCAAAGGTGTCAGTGGTTTCCGCATCGATGCTGTTCCATTCATTTTCGAGCGTATAGATGAGAATGGTAATTATCCCGACGAACCGGTCACCACAGATCCAAGATGTCCAGATCCCGATGATTACTGTCACTTGGACCATATCTACACGAACAGTCAGCCGGAAACTTTCGGTCTGGTCTACCAATGGCGTGAGTTGGTTGATGATTGGAAAAAGGACCACGGCGGTGAGACAAAAGTGATTCTGACCGAGGCATATACTAGTTTTGACAATTTAATGAAGCTGTACGGTGATGGAGTACGCAACGGGTCACATGTTCCATTCAATTTTGAACTCTTAAACACCATGAATGCTAACAGTACGGCACATGACTTTGCTTATCAAATCAATAGATGGCTGAAGACGATGCCAAAGGGTGTTTACGCCAACTGGGTGCTGGGAAATCATGACAACAAGAGGTTGGCGTCTCGATTTGGACCAGCCCGAACTGATTTGCTGAACATCTTACTCCAAACCCTGCCCGGCATCGCTGTTACATATAATGTGAGTTATAGTTTTGTAGGTATGGACTATTGGTAAACTAAAGGTTTTCATTGTAGAGCTTGTGTAGCTTAACTTTTCAGTTTCAGGCTTCGGATTGCAAAAAGATTGCTTAAAATCCCATTCACTGACTTGCATTTTATGATGTTCACCTTAACAAAGTGTGACTATAATTGCGTTTTCCGAGTCATTTCAAACCATTAACAAGCTGGAACACTTTTGCAACCGCCTTTCTTCATCACTAATAAGTTACAAACTTTAGCAATGCTTTTTGTCTCAGATGTTCTCTGCAATCACAACTATTCTTCGTAATAGGTTGCATTTTTTTTTTCAACCATTTCCAATACCTACCTACTTCCAAACATTTTGCATTCTTTTCTATTTAATGATGCAATCACTTGTAATCTTTGGAATCATTTCCAAGCTTTGGAATCATTTGCATTCTTTCCAATCATTTACATTGTTTTCAATCATTTTGCATTCTTTTCTATTTTTTGCAATCACTCTGGCATTCTTTGGAATCATTTGCATTTCTTCCAACCATTTGCAATCTTTCAAATCATTTGCATTGTTTTCAATCATTTTTCATTCTTCTCTATTTATTGCAATCACTCTGGCATTCTTTGCAATCATTTGCATTCTTTCCAATCATTTGCATTCAAAAACTGACACAAATTTTAAGTCAGCCACTTTTTTTGTGACTTAAATTGTAGTTTGGATTGAGCTCTAGTTTAATTAGGATTTTTGTCTATATAATTAGGGCGAAGAAATCGGAATGACAGATGCCCCAATCTCATGGGAAGATACCGTTGACCCGCAGGGCTGCAACGCGAACCCAGATAATTATAACAGTTATTCTCGTGATCCAGCACGATCACCCTTCCAGTGGGACTCATCGCCAAACGCAGGTAATTTAATTGCACAATTGCTTTCAAAGTTAGGCCTGCATGTATCACGTTCATCACATTTATTATATTTGCAATCCATTTAAAGACGTTTTATTCAAACACGGTCTAGAAAAAACTGTTGACTCCAATTTAACTCCTCTGGGAAAAGGTGTCTGAAAAAAAATTGTTAAAACACTCTGTTTGATAGTTCCGAGGCTAACACTAGGTACTTATCCCAAGTGGAAGTGACTTCACAGCAGCATCTAACCTTTTTGATATGTGTTCAGAACTACGATAGTAAATTTCTTTCAGGGCCGATGGAACAAACTTAAAGTCGAGACACGAACCAAAATAAATCACTTTATATCACATTTTTGCAGATGATATAAGGCACCTTTATTTCGAATTTGGTTAGTTTACTTTACAATAGACGTTTCAAAAACGTGCCTATGAAAACACTCTTTGCGAAATATTTTTAACCACATTTTTGTTACCAATAATAACTTAATTCGTTGTATAGTACTGCAAATATTATAACTCTAGCAATTGGTGGCTTTCTGTTTGCACTTTTGCAAAGTTCTCATTCTCACCTTTATAAGAATTTTGAAGACAGACATGCCCAATTTAATTCTTTCAAAATAGGCTTCAGCAGTGCTAAGAAAACATGGCTTCCGACCAATCCGGACTATGTTTCAAGAAATGTTCAAAATCAGTTAGACCAACCAAGAAGCCATTTGAAGATTTTCATGAAGTTGTTGAACTTGAGAAAGGAACCTTCATTCGAAGATGGTGCCCTCAACATGAAGGCACCTTCAAAGGATCTTCTGATTTATAAGAGGTACTTTTCCACATCACTATTTGCATTTTTAGCTGTATAATTGTTCTCTAAACGTTTTTCGAAGAGAAACACCCGGAAGCGATGCATATGTGATTGTTCTTAATATCGGCAAGAAAGACAAGGTTGTCGATTTGAGAGAATTCTTCGATATCAATGGCGACAAAGTCGAAGTTGTTACAGCATCTGTACAGTCCAAGTTGGAAGATGGGTAAGAGTGCAAAATATTTCGCAAAACTTGTAAAATTAGTAAAGTTTTCTATTTTCAGTCAAATTGTCGAGTTGGATGCAGTAAAGATCGAGGCCTCTGTTGGTGCTGTTCTAAAGGTTATTCAATAAAAATAAAAATATGTATACTTTTACGAGAATTCAATATACAAATAAAAATAATATGTCCCAATTTGCAAGCTATGATTATGTTTTTTTTTCTTTAACGAATACATAATACATAAAATTTTCTTAACAGATGGATAGAGTTTTGCATTTTTTCCTGCCATTGTAGATACGATTCCAAGTGGCTGCTTTCCAGATCATCGGTGATAGTATTAAACTTTTCCATGTAAGATATCATTTGCATTAGTCATAAATTGTTCAGTAACCACTTGGCAACGATAACTCGTACGTTAGCTAACCGATAGTCGCTGAATAGCAAACTCGAGTGCCTAAACATTGACAGATAAAAATCAAGAGAACGACTGAGTCGCACAAAAATTAGATATACACTAGTCGGCATAAGTATTTTGACAAAATAAAAATAGTGAATTTTTACGTTTAACTTTTGAACGGCTTTGTAAAGAATTCCTCCTAATTTTTTCCTTTTTATATATAACTTATTTAAACTTAAAAATAAAAAAACCAAGATTTTTTCATAGAAGCGTAAAAAGATATAAATTAATATGGAATTTCACGTGTTGGCATAAGTATTTTGACAAGAATATAAAACTAAGAAAACATTGTTTAAACTTAACAAAAGTAAATAATTGAAGACTAAATTAGTAAAATGTATATCCTCCTTTGGCTTCAATAACCTTTTGAAGTCGCCTTGGTGAATCCACTAAATTTTGGAGAATCTCTGGAGATATCTCTTCCCAAAGAGAAGTGATCTCAGAAATTGTCTCCTCCCTTATTTTATTTAACGAAACTTTTTTTTTACGTTTCAAAAGAGACCAGAAGTTTTCTATAATTTTTAAAGCCGGACTTTAAGGTGGCCAGTCCAAAGTGTTAACCCCGCCATATTTCAAAAATGTAGAAATCTTTCGCGCTTTGTGGCACGGGGCGTTATCCTGTTGCAAGATAAATCATTCCCCAATAAGCCTTTCTCCAGAAGTAAAGGCGTTTATCATTTGGGATCATTAAATATTGGTTTTGGTTTATCGAGCCGGTGATAGGAACCAAGTTAACCAGTCCATTATACGCCACACATCCCCAGAACATGACAGAGCCTCCGCCATGGCTCACTTTTTGACAAACGGATCGTTTCTTTTGCCCAACTACCTTTGGCAATCTTACAAAAAAGTTGTTCTTTGAAGTGTTATACTCAAAGGATCTTTCATCTGTCCATAAAACGCTTCTCCAAAACTCCTTTGGCTTGTGCAGATGTTCCTTTGCGAATGCCAGTCTTTTAAGCTTGTTTGCCTTCGATATATATGGCACTTCTTAGCTTTAATTGTCTTAAAATCTCCTTTCTTCAAACGTCGTTGGACAGTGCGCTCACTGATTGGGTTCTTGGCCGTCAAATTCCATTGATCTGCAGCAGATTGAGGCTTCAGAAAAATGTTTTTCTTAAATTCCCGTAGAAGGACTCGGTCTTGAGCGGGCGTTGTTTTGTGCTTAGCTCCTAATCTCGTTAAGTTACTTATGTCGTCATGTTTTTTAAACTTATTAATTAGATAGTGCAGTGTTTTACGCGACACATTAAACTCTTTTGCAATGTCTTTAACTGCCGTTCCAGCGTTAAACTTTGCTACCATCGAAGATCTGGTAACGAAACTCAACTCTGCCTTTTTACCTATGGTTTATAACACCTTGTAATCAATATGAATTTTTTTATCAGCGTTTATGATCAATTAAAGTTAAATACAAAAGTTGTTTGGCTTTAACGTGCTCAAAAGTTCGAACATATTTAATCAAAGGTTCCGTCAAAATACTTATGCCGCGCAAAAATTTTAAGTCTCCATGAATTCCTATCAGCAGAAAGAAAATGGAAAAGGTAAACGGTACAAAATTTGGCATGCATAGAGCTAAAAATAGATTCTTTCTTTTGCGCATCATTTTCGCCCCGTTATTTAACGATACTAAGCTAAGCTTTATTCAATAGCCAGAAAATGGTTTCGTCAAAATACTTATGCCGACTAGTGTACGCTTTCTTCGGGCTTGATTTCTTTGAATGCTTTTTGCTACAAAAATGAAAAAGTAGTGCCTTCCAAGCACGTTGTTGGTTTTTTTGGACAACAAAATTTTGCATTTTGTTATTACCTCCGAAAAGACAGAAGAGTTTTTATTTTTCATTGAAACTTTTTCTTTTGTTGTCCTTAAAAAAAGCTTTTCAGAGTTGGAGTGATTGTGAGAATATTGGGCCAGATTCTGTAAGGCGAAACAATGGTCGCGTTCCACTGCCCGCTAGGCGTCTTATGTGTTACGTCTAGCACAAAATATCCCATTTGAAAGGACGCTTGCGCCGTCCAGCGCAAATGGTGAAATGTAATTTTTTTTTATATGGAGTTTGACATGGCGCTGTTCATCTAGCGGGCAGTGGAACGCGGCCAATCAAACGTTATCGTTATATGAGGACAGAGTGCTGACAATAATTCGAAGATTTTTTAAACGATTGCTCTGATGCATAATGTCATCACCTTTCGTGCTCAGGAGACAAACCGTCACCCGATTCGCGAAGGCGAATATCATCACTCATCAGTCACCTGCGTTCTGACAGTCATAGAAAAAATTTCAATTGGATATGAGTGCCGTCAAACTTTTATGAAGGCAATGATTACGTTCAAGTATCTAGTTTAGTTAGTCTGACTAGATGTGTCTTGGTTTTGATTGACTGAAATCGGTCACGTGAGCATCTGTTTCATTTGACGTTTATGAAGGGGTAGCCGACGAATGTAGTCAAAAAATTCGTGACTAAATGCAAAGTTGGCAGTTCGGATATGTGGATGACGTAGAAAAAGTGACATTACAGACCAATCTAGTTTTTGACGTTCAGGTTACATTTCATCCAGACCAATCTAGTCGAATTAAGATAACTAGATTCTGGAATGTGCCCATATGGTATGACACGATTTTGTTATAAGTTCCGTCTGCTCTGGTCCAATTGGTGGATTTTTTTTGTATCCCTTAATGTATATCCTCTCGGAGTAGCTATACGAGCTAAGAGGACGTCAATAAACAAATATCGCATGATAACACATAACGGTCAACAGCCTTGTAAATATCTATCGCCTTGATCAACGAGGGTAAATTTTAAGTTACTGTTTGTATTTTCTAAAGTGCTTGCATAGGTACTCTTGAAAATAAATAGACAACGAAAAACTATTGCACTTGAAATGATGCTCGCAAACAGCCTTGCATTCGTTTTATGATATAATAAATAATTAATACCAGCTGAAGTGTTTGTACACATCCATTCATGATACCAATTGTAAATATTTACACCAAAATAAAATCAACACGTATATAGCTTGTTAAAAACGAAAGGCAGTCCTGGGTGTTGGCCCATGCTTATGTGCTTAAGCGGTTACTGTTTTTTTGTTTTTTTACCTAGTGGACAAAATTGAGTACAAACTGAAACTCATACATTCAGAGTTGTCAGTGCATGATATAACTCTAAGGCTCTGTTGCATTAATGCAGTGTTTATTCAGTAATCAGTATAATTGTTGAATCTACTAAAAATTGCAAATCCTCAAATAGAGTGCCACTTTGATTGTGCGGACAAAATAGCAAAATAGTATAAAACGGTAATGCGGTATTATTAATGGTATAAATTATTATTTCACTAAATTGGCAGCCAAATGCGATAGCCAACTTAATTGATCATTTATTAAATCGGATTAGAAAGCAGTTGTGTCATTACATCGATTAAACCGCCCCGATGAATAATCAATATCATTTTAGAACTAAGTGAAAAAGGGTAGGTATGTCATGAGTGACGAGATAAAGCTATACTCGGAGCGGTTAGCTGCTGAGGTGAAGGATAAAATCAGTTTATAGTTTACTGGGTTCGTTGTGGTATCAGCAGAAATACATGAATATTATTTGTATGAAGTGTGGATGTGTTAGTAAATAATTTCGGGTGCATTTTTTACAGAATCCTAAACTCGAAATATTGGGAGAAAATTAAACGCAAATTGTAACTTTTTGTATATTCTAAAGTGAATGTGCCTTACTTATAATCATTTTTAGCCTTCACCTCAAACATAAATATTTTTTGTAAGTCACAATAAATGTTAAACCATTGCCATTGCAAGCTTGTAAAATTACGCCTCTCCACACTACAAATGATTATTGGTGCGGTGCATTGAATTCGCCGTAGAGCTGTCACTCTTATCTTTCTGTTCCGGTCAGACGCTGAGACCCAATAGAAGACCATAATTTTGCTTTCGGTACTGTTCAATATTTTTGATGTGTAAAAATCTAAGCGCGCGTTGTTGGAATCTGGTGGAGTAATTCCAAACATTCAACTAGCTGTGACGGAAATGAGCCATTGCATATATTTTATCATTGCATACGTTTTTATCATTGCATACATTTATGAGCTAAAATAAAGCATGTTTTTGAAGTTAATACTTTTTAAGGCGCGGCGCGTTGGGCACTTTGGAGTGGAAGAAACCAATAAACTCGCGTCACTGTTACCGTTACCGTCACCGATCCTAATGAAACTTTGTATGTGTGCATGGTTGTACGCAGCTAGAAAGATAGGATAGTTTTGGACCCAATAGGTGGCGCTGTTGTCGATTTTTTGTTATTATTACAATTCCCTCTTTTCTCAATGACGTGTATCGAGCCACACACATACCGCACGCACGGTGTTTACACATACATATTTCGGGACTGTTGGATACAGTCGCACATTTTTTTTTTAAATACTATGGGCCCTACCAATTACGAGCTATAATGCAAAATCGTTCAGTCGTTATTTTTTACGTACCAACAAACGTAATATGGGATGGCATTATTTTAAGCAAGTCATGATCGTAATCTGTTTGGTTGTCTATAAGTGAGAAAACACGAAGGCTTGCGCAATCATCTTTGGTGCCGATTAGATTGGTGAATGACTTGACAGTGTGTAAGAAATGTGAAGTGGCCTGCGATAGGACCTAATTTTACCTTGAAAATGTGTCACAGTAAATATGAACATAAATATGTAGTAGCAAACAAGTGTTCCTCCCGAAGAACTGTACCTATATCAGTTACAGGTTGATAGTTGATCAAGCATCCTCTTGTATCAACTATGATTAGACATCTCCTCTCCCATATTGGGATCGCCGTTGAGGAGTTAAAGTTGGTTGGCGAAATATCGAGAGTTTTGTTTTTAAATATTTAAGCTCTAACTTAACGCTATGATACAGGTGTTTCCGCTGCCGACAAAAAATGTTGGAAATATCTTCGTAATCGAAATGAATGTAGGGTAAACTGTCCAACAGTTTAGAAAGATCGTAGAAAATACTAAATTTTGAGTTTTTTAAAACGCACCTCAACTGGTTCCCTGTGTACTAGAGGGTGGACACCGTGAACCACCGGGTAGTTCACAGTGTACCTATGGTGTTTATTTTTTTATGTATGACGTTTCATAACAGCTGTTGCTTAACAGGTACCATTCAAAATGTAATGAAAGGTTTGTGTTTAGATTCTAAAGACGATATCAATCCACGTTTTTAAATTGGATATATCTACTCGTAGGTGCATAACTTTCACAACCATAAATGCATTTCGATATTTACTTATGTGTATATTATTTTTAAGTTATCTTCCATCTTCCAAACTAGTGGTTCGTTTCGAGCGAGCGATTGGTTCCACTCGCGGGAAACACAAATAACTTCTTAGGTTTTTTTCCACACAGAATTTCTAGCGCACTTCCGACATACATCATTAAAACTGTCTTGGAAAAGCTTCTCAATTCAGCTGTTTAGACTCGGCATTAAATTACAGGGCCTTTCCATTCGTCCTACAAATAAGAACGCACGATTAGGTGTCCTTTTCAGAAGCTATGTCTAACATCATTATACGAACCTGTTGCGGCGAACATTTAGCTACTTATTTATCATAGAGAAAATAAAAGTCGGTTTATGTCATTATTTCAATTTTATTTAAATTTAAAAAGTTTTTATTTTTTTAATTTTTTTGAAACAAACCAAAATCTGAAAATATTTTTTTAAAAACATTTCAAATGAGACAGGATCCAACAAAAGGTATAAAAATCAAATCATTTCTATATGCATATCATTAATTCAGATCCGCCCAAATATATTTCGAATTCCAATTCATAGCGGGTCGACCTTTATTTATATGACATCCAGTAAAACAAAAAAAATGTGTTTTTTCTTATTATTTACTTTCCAAGCGACGAAAATTTAAAGGATCCTAGAAGAGATGATTTTTAGGCATTTTTCGGATTTAAATTCAGAATTGTAGTTAAATTATTTATTTAGTTTTTCAAGAAAAGGTCATTTTATAAAAGCGTTTATTTGCTTTTGTTTTTTTTTAATAGTATTATTGTATTTTTTTTTTTGTTTAAAGCAGCAAATCTAACATATTGAAAGACATGTACTTTTGAGATTGCAGATAGTTGCTTTCTTCTATGATTTAAACCAGGATAACTTACCAGATGGGCGTGCCGCCTTTGCCTTGCTGGACTTTTTACGTGCCTCTTGACTTGTAGACGACTCACGCGATTCTGTTTGCATTGCTTCATCAGTATCATTGAGTTGCGCTTTCAGAGTTTTCTTAAGATTAACTATCTGCAAGTAAGAAGAAAGGGAATTTATCAGTTTGGGAAGTGTTTAGCTATGATTTGTATGATATTTTTAAGTCATCGAATAATTATTTGAAATCTAAACTATAATGTTTATAAACATACCAAAGAGTATGAATAGATTTTAGTTACTATTCGTTGCACGTAAACAAACTGTGTGCATGATTGTGTTTACATTTGTATTTTTATCGTCATAAATGACAGCTAGTGCTTAAATGTGTTTCATTACTAAATCACTTCGCTCTGAATACGTTCCGTTCAGAACATTCTTCACGTATAGGTATTCGATCTCTTTTTAATGCTTTTCCAAATGAATCAATAAAAAGTGAGGGTTCTCAAGTTAAGCCAACGGAAAAACACAAACTGCGCAAAGTTTTTATTCCACTGCTCTGCGTTTTCCTAAACGGCTTCAAAATATGGACAGTATAGGATGACTGATGTCCGCGTTTAAAAAGATATCTCCTGTAACATCCATGGCCCGTGAAGAGCTGACAGAAATTTGTTTCGCCATACTTCCGGTTAATCCGCAAAAGTCACTGTTTCGTTTAACATCTCGCTCCACTGCTTTTATCAGGTTGCCAGATTCCTTCTCCTTTTATGTTTTCCTTTATCTTTATCTACCCCACCCATATAAACTCACTCGCTTTTGATGTTTTCCACCTCGTATACGCATATTGAAAGCTAATGTTGAAAATACGAAGAGCTTGAAACAAACAGACGACCCTTAGTACGCTTCGCCGGAAGACGGGCCTATGACTGAACTTTCACGGCACTTAACCATATTTCTTGAAGCTAAGACCATCGAAGACACTTTATAAGCGGTTGGGAGATTACTGTAAAATAATCGTGTCCCCAGCTTCCATCATTAGATTTAAGGCCTTTTGGTGTTTTAAACCCCAACAAGCAAAAAAAAAAATGGAATCACTTCGACGGCATTACTAATATAAGCTGCAAATTTCCTCGCCCACAGGTGGCTATTTATATCTCAATAGATAAAAGTAATTCCTTAGCAGGCTTCCCAGTTCAGTGACAGGCAGATTTGATTAATGAACACGCGTTGCGAAAATCGACAAGCCAAACCACAGCCTTGCCCACATGCCTGCCAATTGCAAATCCTAGGGCATACAGATGCCAAAACACTTATCTGTTCCGTGTTCAGTCTTCACACGCATTTATACCTTTTCGTGTGGGAGCGCTCAACAAACCCTCTAATCGTGCAGCAAAAGCCTTTGTGTGTGCACTCCCATCCCAACTGAAATGAAAAATTACGCCATGAATCAATTGAGAAATTCCATAAAAAAAATGATGTAGGGCACACGCACTATACGCACACAGTGGCTGGACGAAAGTTGCGCGTGCAAAACACACATTGAGCGAATATCCATTCCGTTCCGTTTCAGCATAATGTAAATAATAAAACATTTTCCCAACTGATGTGTGCATATAGCAAAATCATCGATATCAATTTATGGTCGAATTAATAAATGTGATTCACATCTCCTGCCGGTATTCGACGTTTCAATAAATCAGAAATTGCAATTTTCAATAGCTCAATAGGTAATGATTTGTTTTCGTGTTATCGACAGTTTGTAGGCGGTGTGTAAGTGATTTGCATAAATTATTTTAATTTTGGATTTGACCTGCAATTTGTTGTTTTATTCAAATGCCTTAGTACATCCACAGGGGAATTTGGCTAAAATATGGAAAACCTGCAAAACCTTTGCAATAGTAAATTTTCATTGCAAATTGGGCTATTCGTTCTTCTTTGCATTGGTAATACAAGTCCACCTCTTCGAAGCAATAAATAACGGCAACACATTTCGGCGGAAAAGGACCATTTGAAGGCAATTAATTGCAAGCTACCTCTTTTGCCAATTTGCGACGCGATTTGAATGCTTTACACTCAGATGCTAAACGTTTAATAATAAAGTAGTTTTAGCTGCAAATGCATCAGACGTCCATTAGGAAATTTGTTCCTTTAACTTTTCCGGAGCGTATAAATCAAGTAGGAAGAGATGGACGACAACGACATTTGAATTTTCAGTAGAACTGAAGATACATTTTTTAGAGTTGCGAAATTGAACGGCGAATCAGTCAGGTTCACTGTAGCCCCATACTGCAGTCGTCGTTGTGGGTGACCTCAATATCCATACAAATACAACTGCCTGTACAGACCACAGTCGTAGGAATTTATGTACCAAGGTCTTTGCTGAGGTAAACCAGATAACTCAGTTTGTTGATGAGTCAACTTGTGTGCCAAACATTGACGCTCCAAATGTCAGCTTAGTGGTTTTTTTGACCTTTAAAATTGTTATTGCCTTATGATAAACCATCTGAGGCAGGCTTTATAGTTTCTTAAGGGTTTTTAACTGGTCGGTATGCTTCCTGGATAAAGAAGTGGGCATCGCCGATGATTTGCTGCGTCAAATGTAATCACCTTGGGTATGAAATCCTTTATAACTTATACAACTCCAGCTGTGAAAAGGCTATTAAATTAAGAGAGTTTAATTTTGGATTTTACAAAACGGTCTGGAGGAGCACCCAGGAACAGCAAGAAAAGACTGCAATTCAAGCGTATAAAATTTAAATTTGAGTTAAGGCAAAAACTACTACAATGCACCAAGGGCAGTAACAATTTTTGGTCCATTTTCGCACTGAAGGCACATAAATTAAATCAACTAGTCAGATACAGTATCTGCCTTTTGATTCTGAAAGCTGTCAGCAGTGGTCGGTCATATTCGCCTGGATTATTAGCATTTCTCCAAACCGTTCTTTTTCTGCCTTCAATTACCGACCTAATTACGACCATTCTTTACAGATCATGCAAACGCTGATGAAATCGTAATCGTATCGTATTCTTTACAGATCATGAAAACGCTGATAAAATCGTAATCGTATATCGTAACAAATATCTTGAATCACGGCAATTCCTTAATAACCAATTGTAAGGTTTTTGTGGCAACTGTTGCTGTGAGTGCCTTTTGTCACCTCAAAGTGGAATTATCCTCCATCAGTCTTGTGTCACGAAGATTGGTGTATGTATCCGAAATTAATTTTAAAATCATTCGAAAGAGTCTACCTAGCATCAAGCTTTTTATTGTAAGTGCTTCCATATCATTCAATGGATTATGAACTATATTTGCTTCGAATGTGTTCGAGTCTGAACCTCACCATAAAAATGCTGGTATTCCACAAGGTTCTGTTCTGCCTCCGACTCTCTTTCTCGTTTTCGTAAATTATATTCTCTATGCAACTTCTAATCCGATTTACACCTCACCGGTCAACAGTCTTTTCTGCTTCGACAGATATACATACTTAACGTTTTTGCAAGCTACATTCTTTCACATCAACAATTCAACCGCAACATTCGCCATGGAATGCACACCTGTTCACCCTTATAGGCTTTTCACATTGAGCCGAAAACAGTGTTTTCGTCGAAAACTCGTCGATGCATTCACACCGACCACCAATAGTATTCGTTTGACGTTTCTATCAGCTGTGAGACACTAGTCGTTAAACTTCGGCGCAAATTCTTTTGGTTACAAATTTCGACCGCATTATTTAACAAACAAAATGAACTAAGCGCATTTCAAAATAATACTAGCCCGTCAATAAATTGTGGAAAATGATTTTAAGTTGTGACATGTATGTTCGGTCAGCCATTTTGCTAAATTTGCTGGATATTGCAAAAGGTGTGTTTGTTTCAACAAACCAACGACTGGAAGTCGTTTTCTTGGTGCTTTCGTGGAAAACGTTTTGAAATATTTATGGGAAAACTTTTGTTTTTGATGAAGTTTTCGAGTGTTTTCGCGAAACCCCGGTTTTCGGCTTGGTGTGAAAAGGCTATTAAGCCTATTTTCGATCGAAGTATGAAATGTAGAGTCTAATTCATAAGTCGTACAACAATAATGTGGAATGCCTAACCAAGCTCTGTTTTTCCTCCTATTGCAATTTAAAATAAATATTTGGCGCAACAGGTCCGCAGGGACCATACGCCTACCTTCTCACAACCATTCGTTTTGTGCGAGTCTGGCGAGTCTGCAATTTGAAGGCATTTAAAACAAATGTCCATCGGTATCTCTATCCGACAAACAAGCCGACTAGTCAATAACCCAGACACATGCGAATAGCAAAACGAAGACTCGGTATAAACTATCACCCCCTGCTATGATCAAGGATTCATTTCGTCAAACATGCAGGAATAATTGATGGCAACCACAAGAATATTATATCAACAGTCCGATTCATCAGCAAACTTCTTTGAGTCCAATCTATACACATCAACCTGTCATTCGCATGAAAAAAACTTTAACTCATCAATATTTACTTACTTCTTGGTCTATGCGGTCCCTGTTCTTTAAACGTTTGGCCTTCTCGCAATTGGCACGTGTTATTTGCTCTTCAATGCACTTGGAAATAGTATCGCATGCCTCAGACCATTCCTGCAAAGTTTGTGCAATCTTACTTGTATATCCAGGTGGAATATCTCGTCCCTGTGCGTAATCAATTTCCAGAAATCGATTGTTTTGAAAAAGTTTCCCATGAATAATATCTGCAAGAAGAAGGAAAAACAAACAAAACAATATGATAAAAAGTGCACAACGCATACGGTGGTGGGCGACATGCTCAGCTCATGGAATTAAACTTTGTTTTTCCTATATATTGCGGATGTCCCTAAATAACTTTTCTTAGTTTCGCGAGAAAGCTGGCAACTTTTGTGTGTTTCCGTTTTTATCAGATTTATTTAAATTTCCCAAGCGACCAACCGAACACTACGTTGAGATCTGTCCAAGTGTTAAAAGTACCTAACAGCAAGGAGGAACTAACCAGACGTTGAAGTTTAAGCCGACGGGATTTCATTAGCTAGGTATTCGTATATACATATACCTACCTACCAATTCGAGAACTAAGTAATCACATTTACAAATTATCAAAAAAGAAACTTTTGCTTAAGCGCAATCACGTTATGGAAATGTTTTACTGGAATGAATAATTTAAGTTTAAGTAGGAAAGCAAATTTACTTGTACTGCCAGCAAGTAGCATCCCTTAAGCGGTATACCGTATACCGAATGACGAATTTGCGATTGCAACTTGGAAGTTGGAACATTTTACTCAGCCACTTTGTTTACAGAAATGATTTAAGTTGTGCCTTTAGCATGGATTGCGTTTTATGATGCGGACACTCAGAGCCGAACTGCTCTTTTGCGTAACGATTTTGTACGATTCCATTGCTGAGGGCAGGGCTCATTTAGGGTAATGGATGGTTTCGGTTCTAAATCATTAATGATTTGGTTGTTGTGTACACAACATTTATCGTTGGTATTGAAACTCAGGTTAAAAGGAAATCGGGAAAAAGTTTTTGTTTTGGCGGAGTTCTCCCAAGTAGAGTTATTCTACATTTCAACCGGAACAAATTAAATAGCTGGCTGGCGTGATCACGTGAAAAGGTTTATCAGTTGTCGTTTATGGTAATGAACAAATTTTGACAAGAATTTCTTTACGGACACTTACTCGTATATGTCATTTTCCCGCGGGACCACCAGAAATCTTTTTCAGATCTCAGATTTTACGCGGCTTATGGAACATGCAAAGAAATTGATCTGCTTTTATAAATGTATGCGTTTTTGAAAAATGTTTCCCCTGTTGTAGATAAAAATGAAGTGTTTTTGGTGATTCGTAGTTTTCAGATGAAGAGAAAGACAATGAAGATAATAATTCCTCCAAAATTATATCCATGTAATTCGCTATTTTGGTTTTCACGAAACATTGCGTCTGTTTTCAAAGCTAACTTCTTAAAATGACGTAAAACAGCTTTGCAATATACATTAGTATTGTGGCAGTATGTGTAAATCTGAAAAACAATCGAGATCTGCAAAAATTGATCCGAATCAACAAAAAAAAGATTGATTTGTTTGCCCATTTGTCATTTCGACTAAAAAAATTGATTTCTTGTCCCAACGGAAAACGCCATCAGTTTCGATGGCAGATGTCATTAAGGTTAATCGAGTTTCTTTACTGGATTTACTAATCAAACACAATTTATCGAGTAAAGAGTTAAGAAACTAATTATTCTTTCCCAAGTTCTTTACGTAATGTGATGTCTTCTTAATCTGTGTAATCGGTATACCAGTCCCGATCCATAAAAATAAATGTTCCCTTACGATGTGCCAGATTGAGGAATCCAAACTGTATTCTCTGATGAAATAAGTAACTTTGACTGGGCCTCTAACGACTTGTTTGTTTTCGATTTTTGTTTGTGTTCAGTGAACAAAGTAAGTCGCTGAAACAGGTCAATGATTGATTTTCTACGTATACGGGATTTCGCACTTTGCAGTTCCATCGAATTTCGCAATTACGTAGATGGATGATGGAAGCAAGTTTTGGGGAAAACTTATTCAAATAAGAAATAAATGAATACGGGTCTTAAAGTTTCACTACAGAAAAACACGAATATAATATACCTATAAGTGTGTCTATTTCCAGTTTTGGGGAAATAGACTTATTCAAATAGGAAATTAATGAATACGGGTCTTAAAATTTCACTGCAGAAAAATACTAATATGAAATATAAATTTTGGTATTTCTACTCGTTGCAGGATGGAGAACAAAAATAGTTTTGTTAGTATCCCAGACCCAGTAGAAGAAGTATACTCTCTCTGTCTTTAACGAATGCACGCCATTGAGAGTGATTTCTGACAATATGCCTCAGCTGGAGATTTAAGTGTTAACCCATTACAGTGACACATCCTCAACTGCTCTGCGCCAACTCGGTTGAAGATGACAGCAAGCGCCAATTTTTCGCATGGCCAACTTTTGCACTGTCACCTTTTCAAAATTCTACATATACTTTCCTTTTTGGACAAATGTTTATTAGAGATTATTTAAGTGTTTCCGATACTGTTTTATCCAACTGGACAACTTCCAAACAATCACCAACAAACCTTCGTTTGCCCTTCATAACATTGTGACAAAAACTCTATTTACGTCACTTTTTCAAGGCGCTGTTGCTCGCATAAGTTAGAGTCCCATTAAATTAAGAATTTAAAATAACAAAAATCAAACGCTTGTACTGTCTGTTTGTTCGTTAAATTTGTATAGAGCTAAACTATTCCGAACTTCCATCAAATCCTTAAATAATGCATTTCTAATTAATAGTCATCATTTAAGTTATCACGTCACATATCATAATCTACTTCGCAATGCCTTCCAATTAAGAGTTTAATCTAATTACCATGTTCATATTCACGGAAATAAATGCAAATCAAAAGAGTGGGCTTTGAGTTTAAATTTTCATATAGAATATAAAAGCTAACTATACCCTGCGCCGCATGACCTAATCAATTCCTGATAGACGTTTACTGGACGATTGCAAGTACATCACCACAAACGCACGTTCGGATACAAATCTAATTAATCAACGGCCGAAAGTGTTGCCACAATCGCATATTACCAAATACGGTCAGAAAACAAAAATTATAATGTTGTTAGGCAATTTGGTAATGCAATACCAACGTCATTTCAATCAGAGCGTGACGATGAACAGTGATATAGCTTCAGAACTTTTCAGTTGCACAATCTGTTCAAAAAAATACTGATGTAAACATTTGATTTTGAAAATTGCAAAATAGGTACTTATCGTTACATTTCCTATTCAAGAAGAAGACTAATCGAAAACAGAAGTTTTCCACACATATATCAGTTTTTAAAACGAGTCGTTTGCACTCGTTTTCCACGAACACACCTTTTGCAATATTCAGCGAATTCAGCAAAATGGCTGACTGAACAAATGCTACAACTCACAACCTTAAAATCATTTTCCACAATTAATTATTGGCCTAATATTATTTTGAAATGCACTAAATTTATTTTGTTTGTTAATTAATGCGATTGAAATTTGTAACCAAAAAAGTTTGCACCGAAGTTTAACGGCTTTAGTCTCTCACAGCTGATTGAAACGTCAAACAAGAACTACTAGTTGGTGGTCGGTGCGAATGCATCGACGAGTTTCCGAGGAAAACACGGTTTTGGGGTTGGTGTGAAAAGCCTATCAGGTCGTTTTCAATGAAAACGTCTTCCAATCGTTGGATTGTTGTAACAAACACACCTTTTGCAATATTCAGCAAAACAGCTGACCGAGAACTCACAACTTAGTATCATTTTTCACACTTAACACTATCGTACTTCATACTCGTAGTATACGACTTATGGAGCTAAATTCAAAGTTGTAAAAAAACACTTGTTGTCTCTGTTACAAATCTACAAACTCCTTCTTACACTCATTATGTCAAGTTTCCGGATAATCAAAATATTATTTCTATCTACTTAAAAAAAAATATACAGCTAGGTTCCAGAAAGCGGGTGAAATGAAATTGGAATCGAAATTGTAAATCGAGTGAATTCATTTTCAGTGTTCTGCATTTCGACCGATTTGGTTACTCCGAAATTTTTTCGAAATCACTTTTCGTGAAATTGAAAACAGCTTTCAACTGTCATTTGGCATAAATTGTATAGATAAAATTGTCTGTTTGGTAAACAATTTTGTTTTTCTCGCGTTTTAGAAGATATATTTTATTATAAAAGATAGAGGAATCGTTATAATGAGTGTTGTGTTAACTGCTGCTGTATTGCAAACAGAAAGATGTAAATAATATGCACAAAAAAAAAAAAGAAGAAAAAAAGACGAAGGTTGAGAGTTTCATCAAATCCCTTGGAAGTGGATAATGGATATGTTAAGCGAAATCGGACAGTTATGTTTTTGTTAATTTTGTTATGAAATATTGGTTAATTTCAAATTACCGTCTTAATAAATGTGCACTCCAAATGGTGCTGCAAATTGCCTCCTGGGCAGTATTTTTATGTTTTAACATTTATTTTTTAGTGAAATGAACTATCATTGTTAATGTTGACTCTTCAACCTCTCAACTCAGAATTGCTCAGAATACCCCACAATTGCCCCATTCCCATATTCGCATATCGCCTTGAAAGTATAATCCTGTGCAAATGTCTATTTCACATCGAATGACCAGGTCGATTTGAAATCACTTTGAAATCGGCAAAATCGAATTGTGGAACACAACAATTTCACTTCGCTCGATTCCGAAAATTTTTTAAATCAAAATCGATTACAGTGAAATGCAGAACACAAAAATCTATTTTCGATCGATTTCAATTTCATTTCGAGTGAAAGTGAAATGTGGTACCAAGCTGATAGAACTTTTTTCTTAAATAAACTATTATTGTGTCTACATAGTGTTACATTTTGCATTTTATTTTTAATATGGCGTCATGTGTCATGCATAGACAGAAAAAAATTCACTTAAGGAGTTTGAGTTTGACACCCCTGCATTACAGGTAGGTGTTAATGCAACAATGTGGTAGGTACAGAGTTTCACGACAAATATCCTTTTTAGTTAATAGGACACGGTACATATGATTGCCATAGGCTTACGCGAACCTTTGATAAAAGTATGTATGGTTTTTACGAAAGCTTAAACCAAAGCCATTTCAATGCGGAACATTTTATCTATAACATCACGCAATCAAGTCGAGTAAATTTTGTATTATGGTAATAAGTCATTAATAACATCAAAGTAATGAGGAAAATATAATTGAATAAAGTGTTGTTTTTAATTAATTACCGATGTGAATAATTTCGTAATGTATTCATTTCACGGATAATCGGGTGGAGTAAACCAAAACAATTGATTATGAGATTAAATTAATTACTAAACTAATGAATTCTATAGATAGACGGATTAGTTCAAAGGCATACAATTTGAGCGGTCGATGGGAATATCAACGTGTTCGAGTGTTAAGCGTTGATTTGCGTGATCCAGACCTAAACTTAACCCGAACATGGGTAAAATTTGCGGATGAAAAGAAGCACAACTTGCAGAAAAATCATTACCTATACCTGGTTATTTATCCAGATGGCAAGGAAGCATACGGAACGAAACAGCCGCGGAAAAATGTTTGTAAATTTACAGAGTTGTGAAGCAAACGTGTTCCACATTTTTTACTGAGGATTATCAAAAATGTAAATGTCACTTCGCCGTGACAAGTTAAAGTTAAAGCAGGAGGCCGCTCCTAATAATGACAACAAAATTATGCCGAATGGGGGCAATTTTCACACCGAGCCGAAAACGGTATTTTCGTAGAAAATTCGTCGATGCACTCACACCGACCAACAACTAGATTTCGTTTGACGTTTCAATCAGCTTCGACACACTTGTCGTTAAACTTCGGTGCAAACTATTTTGGTTACAAATTTCGATCGCATATTAATTAACAAACAAAATGAATTTAGTGCATTTAAAAACAATATTAGCCCATCAATTAATTGTGGAAAATGATTTTAAGTTGTGAGTTTTGACATTTGTTCAGTCAGCTATTTTGCTTAATTCGCTGAATATTGCAAAAGGTGTGTTTGTTTCAACAACCCAATGAGTGGAAGTAGTTTTTCTGGTGTTTTCGTGGAAAACGAGTGCAAACGACTCGTTTTGAAAACTGAAATATGTATGGGAAACTTCTGTTTTCGTAGAAGTTTTCGAGTGCTTTCGCGAAAATCCGGTTTTCGGCTTGGTATGAAAAGGCTATAAGATAGTGCCGACAAAAATTTTAGGTCTATTCGCATACTTTCCAGAGCCCAACACAAAGAATCTGTCAAACTCAAAAAATTAAGCGAAACTCTCTCAGAGATATATAAATGTACTCAAACGTATTTCGTAATATACCTATAGTAAACAGGCGCTACTCAAAAACTTCAGTACATGTCCATAACCACCATATAACGGAGTTACGATGGATAGGTATATTGTGACATTCACTATACAGCTGCTTAAGGTTCATTGAATTAAAGCCCTTAAAGTGATGTGCATAAAAGCTACATTTTGAAACATAAGAGGATGGAAGCGCTACCAATAAGGAGCTTTATTACCTCCTGAACGAAGACGGAGTCAACAGAATTCATGGTTTCCCATTTGGCATCTGCACTTTTCCAGCTTGACCCCATATCGACATCAGTTCCATTTTCATGCAAACAGTACACTTTAACTACGTTGTATGGTTTCTTCACAAGCAAAGTAACCACCCATGCGGGTGTAAAGCGACAGAAGCACAAATAAATAAAGCAAACTTCTACTACACATTTTGAACACAAGCTGTTTACACTTGTAAATGTAAAATGTAGTTCCAAAAATTATTTAAACTCATTATCCCCTTAGATGAAATCGTATTTACATAACATGAACTCCATTTCAATTAAGATTTGAATTTGTTAAGTGGTTTGCAGTAGTACCAACCTAAATTAACTGAAACCGTATGATGGCTGTGGTGTATTTCGATCATCAACTTATGTGATTATATCCATCTTGTCTGTCATCTAATTTAAACATTGACTCTTAAAGAAGCTTTGGCAGCATGTTGACCTTGCATGAATGAAATGTTAATTAAAATGGATATCCTTCGTCAGAAGGGATCTGAATTTTATGATATCAATAAGAAAAGTTATTTTACTTAATCTAAGGAGATGGTGTATTTGAATGTTTATCTTATAAGATAAACGATGCTTTGAACATTTTGTCCTTCCAAAAGGGATAAAGGCCATACTATCATTTAGGAATACAGCCGTCTAGACGAACATGCGTGCATAACTCATGGGTGTTGCAGGTAATGTGTCTGTGGCGGGAAGTAATTCATTTTGATTCATTAGCAGTTCATCGCTGAACCTTGGGTGTTGGTCGTTGGTGTCCAAACGGCGTAATCTGTCACAATTTGTGCCGCCATGAACGTATTGCAATTCACTTTTGGTGGAGCCAAGGCTCATTTGTTATAGACATACATTTCAATTGGTAAGCATTTTGCAGATGACGGGCATTTGTTACGCTGCTAGTTTCACTCAACCTAATTGTTTTCAAACTGGCGACTGTTTTATACCTTTGGTTAGCATTCAGATCTGATTTTTTGTCGAATCTAGTCTCGAGTCGTCTGAATTGGGGAAGTTTTGAAAAGACAGCTATATACTCTCGCATGTTTGGCAAAGGTATCGCAGTAACGTTGAGTTTGTGGTTGTTGCACCAGAGCTCCGTCGCTTAAAAGTTCAGAAAACTAGCTTCTCTCAGTTGTATTACCGAAAAATCCTTAAATTCATCTTAAGGTTTTTTTTCCACTGCACCACCTGTCGTGAAGGTCTGACAAAGAGTGTAACTGTCATGAAGGAGCTACTCAATTAGCCGTTTGGACTCGGCATATAATTGTAGATCCCTTCATTCGTCTTAAAAATAAAAAACACACACACAAAACAAATTGTTGTGAGAAGCTATAGGAACAGGGTTGTGTTACTTTATTATTTTGTGTTACTAGGAAATATTTAGTTTTTTTTGTACAGTTTAAAAAATAAAAACTGGGTCCCACGAAATTTTCTCGTTCATTGAAAATTTGGTTTGTTGTCTATTTTTTTTTTTTTACTATACCGTACCGTTAAGAAAATTTAAGAAGAATTTGATATTAAGTTGGCTTAAAAATATTATTCTGAGTTTGAGACCTGACAACGTGTTGCTTAAGGCAAACAACAAAATAAGGATGAGTTGTGCATTATATTCAAGCTAAAACGCGAAAGGTTAAGGGAACTTGTTGTCCAGAGTTGTATATGTTCCTGAGCATTTAATAACAGCCAACCCTTCCTTGGATACGGTATGGTGATGAAAGTACCTACTGCGAGGGATATCTATCTACTTCATTTTAAAGTTCACCCGTTTAAAAGTCAATTCCGCGGCACCCTGTGTAAGTAATTTAGTTCCGAGTCATACCTTTGGCGGACGGAAGAAAAATCATTTTCCCTTTCCATTGTCAAGATAAAAAAAAATCAACTGCCAGGGTATGATTGATCCAAAACAAAGCAGAAACTTTACGTAATATTTTCAAATAATCAAGAGGGGTTGTACCATTTTGCAAATTCCTTTACAGCTTTAGGAACCGCATGGTAATTTCGGAGGAATTTTTAAGTATAAGATGTCATATTCTTTATGTTAAGGCGATTATGACAATCAAACGAACTGTGACAATAAAGCTTTGAAGTAAGTCGACAGTTACCGACCATCTATTAGTATAGTAGGTATTATTTTGAATTCCAACAAATGGAACAAAAGCTAAGTACAATTCAATTGGAAATAAGTTCTTCCTTCCTCATTGGCGACGTTGAGAAAAATCACTGTAGAGAATTAATTGTTATACTGACAAGGCAATAATAGCTGGTAGCTCCAAATGTGTTTCTGTTGACGATTAAGTAGGTACTTTGTGGAATAGAGAATATTGTACATTTTTCCGTTTTTATTCGACTCTTTAGTAGGGCTCAGCGTGGTTATAATTGACCACTGTAACTATCGGGAGTAGTTAAAATGTCAGAGATTCGGACTGATTTGATAGTTTTTAAACGGTAGCAGAGAGGTTTCCCTCCGAGGCACTGTTCAAATCGCAAGACTTTACTCCTCCTTTAAAGTGTAGCCACCACCAAATTTTAAAAGAACTCAATAACCCAACAAACATTCATCATTTTTATATGTACTTACAGACGCTCCATTTAGATGAGCCAGAGTTTTTTTTTGTATTTTAATGTAAACCGATGATGATCAAAGAGCGAACCAAAGTCCTTACTGATATGGTTAACCCCACCCCACACATTGGGTAACTTGTACAAATATTTGCTAAATACGTTTCGAAACGAATTCGTTTCACTTCGAATACTAAATAGCTTCATATTTCTGTGCAATGGCATGGTGTGGAATTCCATTACAATTCTCGAATTCTAGGAAGGCTCTTTGGTATATCCGGTATCATTAGCACAGTGTAATGTAAGAAATTCCCTAATCGTGTTTCGGTTTCATTAGAAAAATAGCCCAAGGGAATTCGCAGTGTAAACAAAATAACTCTGGCTACCATGTCTCCTCCTTTATATGGTTTTATATTTTGGGGGCTTGCTCCTTAGCAACGATGAATATTAAATAAAGCCGTGCTCTTATTGATTGAAGATGGATGGCATTGCGGGTGTGCGTGCAATGTTACGCTTTACATATACTCGTTGTCGCAGGTAGGATAAAATGTTTCACAGCTTAGTCATTTATTATTCATCAATTGTGATAGATAATTGCTTTTCAATTAGCAGGTCTCGATTTGATGATTCAGCAAAGTGTGTTCTCGAGGATGTTGGGAACGGTTTTTCCCCCAAATCCCCGAGGCAATATTCTGCCTAGTTGGAAAATGAATAGTTGATTGTGGGGCAAATAACCCAGGTTAGTAGGCAAAGCGCATTGTGCGAAAATGCTCGTCATAATTCTTATAGTCCCGTCTATGAATTAAGACGATCATATGTGTGAGATACTTAAGGCCCATTTTATTCACTCGAAGTTGAACACAATTTGGGGAGTTTTCCATATAAAAGAGGACACAACACTGGGGAGTTTTCCATATAAAAATTCCCAAGTTGTGTTTAACTTCGAGTGAATAAAATGGGCCTAAGTGGATCCTCCATAACTTTTGACTACCCGCCAGCAATTTTAAATCATCGGGGGAGGGTCGACTTGAGTTTTTAGATTTTTAACATCTTTCTTAAAAAGGGTCACAATCAATCAAATTTGCAAGTCGTTACGAGACAAGAAAGAAGAAACCAATTGTACTCCCACAATTGGAGCCTTCATTATTTATCTGGGATATATTTCAACTTCAACAGAATCGATCGCAAAACTGACTCTCTCTACGTTCAGACCATGTTTGGAGCTGCTTACAGCTAAGTGCGTCTTTGGAGGCGACTACTTAAATGATATTCAACATCCATTCTCTTGATCTCCTCAAATACTTTCGCGCTTTCGTGTACCGGTTTCGAGCGAGCGAGTCCCCCCAGCAAGTGCACACCAAAGGCCTTTTTCTGCTTCCTGATATCATGCTCGAACTTTGGATATTTACGAACATTTTCTGTCAACGCACTTCACTTTCAAAGAAGATCTATAGTTAAATTTCAAAACTGTTGAAAAAGCTATTACAAAAACATATTCATATCAAAATTTACCTCTAAAATGCTCCCAAAAAGTGGCCTGTCACCTGTCACATACCCTTAAGACAGTTTCACGAGAAAGTTCCATTTGCTCTATGTCACACATTCTACGTTCAATCGGCAGTGCAGTCTAACCGTAAAGTGCACCATGCTCCACCCCATATGTTTTGAGACTTTAGCTAAAGAAAAACTACAGAAAACTTAAAATAAACGTCGCTTATAAGGAAACTTTTGACTCTGTCGGCTTGCAGTGCTCATGACATCAACATTCTACTGTCAGTCCCTTCTTCTTGAACGAAGATTACGGAAACATTTTCCGACTATTTTCCGTTAAGGGAAACTCATAATTGAAATTCCAGAAAATCCGTTAATAGTCAATATACTATGGGATTGTTCAAGGGAGATGTAGGGATGCCATTGCTGTTTTGCCTTTCAATAAAAATGTGTACCGTAGCTGTAGCTATACGATGAGGAAGAGCCAGACACAAGTTCATTGTTACAGCACACAGGAGCAATATCTTTTGAATTTCATTCTGCGATACTGAAGTGACAAGCACAGTGGTTTTATTCAGCGAAAAGCTGGAGAATGAAATAAGACGTTAAATTTGATTGGTTTAATTGGTTGTCATTCAAACTTGATTGTCCAAGTACTATTGTCTGGCTGAAAGTCGCTCGGTGATTTTAATGTCCAAAGAGACAGCTCACTTGTAGATGGGTGTTGCATGGAAAGGTCAGTTTACTGAAAAAGTGAAGCCTTTATGACAGAACTCGAAGAAATGGAATGGGGAAGTTGGGGAAAACACAATAAGGCTGGAAAAAAAAGGTGAGAAATAGGCAAGGTCAGCGTTTGCATATAGGTTCCGACCACTACTGCGAATATAGTAGTCACGGTTGCCAAATTTGTGACCAAGTTTGGTCATTGTTTTGTCTCTTGGTCACATTGTCATTCTATATTGGGTAGTTTTGTTACCAAATAAAACAAGAAGCTTATGACTTTAATTTGTATGCAACCTAAAGAGTTTTTCTTTTCGTCCAATGTAAATGGTGCATTGATGTGTTTCATTGAACGCACGATCACTGAATGCACAAACACGGAATGCATTCGTTTCAATCATTTGACAATTTTCCAGGCGACTGGGAAACTTATTTTGGTCATTTCTAGCTACAGTTGCTCGTTGCTATTTCCAATTTTGAACATAAACTTTAGTTTCAAGTGGTAATCACGATAGCAGTGGTAATCTGAACTTTCATCAAGCCCCAACACCTAACACCTACCGTCGCAAGAGACCGCCAGAACTTTCGGCGACCGCGTCTATATAACTTCGCACAGCTGTAGCACAGAAGCAGTTTGTCCATTTAAGCTTCACTATAATTTCCTAAATTGACAACGGCGCACAGGTTAACCAAAGAATCACTTTTGCCAATTATTGCTGTCATTTACGAGACAAAAACGCACCGCGATTTATTACGATGATTAAGACTCGTTCTTATCTGAATGATTTGTCCTCAGTATACTTGTTTGTGAACTACTCTGGTATTTTGTCCTTTTGACATACTACATACAACATAGTCATTATTCAAATAGTTTCTACTGCCAAAAACCCACAAATAGGAAAACTTGAACGTTGTAACTTCGGAGCAGTAGCGTTTCATACACGTTTTGCTTTTTTTTACTTCATGTGGACATAAGCGCATTTGTGCTTGAGTGATTTTCAGTTTCGTAACTGCTCGAATTATTTACCAAAGTTTTAGGAATTTTTGGCTGTATATTATTTGGAGCTGGCAATGCACAAGCTGAAATTTTTGGAAACTATTAATTAAAGAGTGCGAAATAACAACTTTGCTATGTTGGTGGCCGAAAAAGACACCATCAGCTTATTGCAGTCTTTTAAACTTTTAAACTTTTGGTATGGTTATTGCAGAACTTTATTGAACTTAATCATCTGGACTTTTATATTGGTCCGTATGCATAAGAGTACCTACTGCATACGTGAACCTACGCATATTGTAAAGGAACTTCACAGACCGCACTTAGCAAAGTTTTCCTGTATAAACGATATTACTTTGACCATATTGGAAAACCGATAAAGGCAAAGAGGTCAAGCATAGTTTTTGAAGCAATAGTTTTCATGTTTTTAGTAAAGGTATAAAAATCCATGCAATAGGTATGCACTGTGCACTGTATATGCAGTAGTAGAGGTAAAGTTTGTATAAACCTGCCTCAAAAATCGCCATGTAGACTACTAGAGTGAACGAGGGCAGGTAAGAAATTGAATACGTCGGCGAAGAGGAAAGTTTTCAATAAAGCCAAAACCTGAAAGCTGGAACACAGACTGCAGACCTATACAGAAGTCCAAGACTTCACATACAGAAGGTGAGAAATGATTAAAATAGCTCCTGACGTTATTTGTGTGAGAATATTACAGCCATTTAAATAAAGCAAGGCAAATAATACTCTAAAGAAAAATAACAACTTTCTCAAGACAAGTTAGTACGTTCACTCCTTTACGAAAGGAGGAGCAACGAAAGTCAGGCTGTCCCTATACAAGCCTCTGCAAGTGATACCGCTCTATAAGCAAGTTCAAAATCTTGTATAGAGATCTCCAAGCTGATTTTGTAAAAAAAAACATGAAACATTGCATAGGAAAAATGGATCTACTCTATCCCAAGATGATGACCTAGTTAAAAACAAACAAACAAGGAACCATTTGAAATAGAAAAAAAAAATTCTTTGGGTATGAATAAAACGTAGCAATTGCTTTTACCCAAGAGAAATGTCCCAATCGAAGCATTTGCTACGTTTCGTATGAATAAAAACCAATTTGAGTTAGTTCCAACTTTTGACATGTTCGAAAAGCGGCGGCACTGACCTTTTACTCAGATCGGTATGAATAGAACTTATCAGACAAAGGACAAAGCAAATGCTATGCAATTTCTGAGTCTGCTATTTAGTTGATTCAGACCTTTTGCTAAATATTTTGCTCGCACATTTTTAACATAAAAAAAAATAAGAATTGTGAATAAAGTTAAGTTTAATTCTGTTTGTACAGTAAAACCAACAAAATACCTACGGAAAAAGCAGCAATTGTTTGTTTCACGCAACACTGGGCCTACGAGAATCATTCAGAATTAGCGATGATTGCAGTGTCTTTCAAGCAGAGGTAGCCGCTATCTCCCAAGCGGCAGAAGACCTTAAAAGAAGAAACATTGTCGGTAAACAAATCACCATCTACTCTGACAGCCAAGCGGCAATAAAAGCCATGGAGTCAGTCGTGGTGAAGTCAAGGGCAGTATGTCACTGCAAGAAAAATCTGGACGCAATATCACAAGCCAACGCGGTGACCCTATGCTGGGTGCCGGGGCATATGGATATTCCAGGCAACGAACAGGCGGACGAGCTTGCCAGAAACTCTGGCCCTAAAATCAGTAAGAACTCCGCTCAGCACGCTTGCAAGGAAGATTGACATTGAATCCTCGAGTAGAACTAACCTACGCTGGACCAATCTCATTACCTGTAGGCACACAAAGCAACTGTGGCCAGAGTTGAGTGAAAAGAGATCCAAATGCATGATCGGACTAAGCCGCAAGGATATTCGCATACTCACGGGGGTCATTACCGGACACTGTGCAATAGGCGTACATGCGGAACGGCTGGGAATACTGCATAATGACTTTTGCAGGAGCTGCAGGGACGTCGAAGAAATAGAATCTGTTCGTCACCTACTCTGCGAATGCCCAGCCCTTAAAAACAGCAGACAGAAGATTCTCAACAGTTACTTCTTCGATGACCTAGATGATTTGAAGAATGTTGATCTCAAAGTACTCCTGAGATTCATACTCAAATCTAGGTGGTTCTAGTAGATAAACATATTCAGATCATTTGCTATTCGTAAGACGCACTATAGGATCAGGGCACAACAGAGCTTTAAGAACCCATGAGATTCATACTAAATCTATGCGGCTCCAATATGTAAAGCGGTTTATTTCTTGTCTTTCAGCACGTTGCACTGGACGGGTCCCGTAAACTGGACACAATGGACCCAACTGATGGTCTAAGTGAAGCTGTGGCTACCGCCACAAGAGCACCCATTTTACCTACCTACCTACCTTGTTTCACGCGAGGTATGGACTGCGGACTATTTTGCTAATATTTCTTTCAGATGAAAATATTTAAGCAGAATCATTTGTGAGGTAGGTATATAGCGGAGATCCGGGCTTCTAGGTTGACAGTTCAAAAACCTCTCGGTTATTTATAGTTCTGCTTTAACTAGTTGTTTAGCGTGTCAACAAATAAATATTTCCAACAATATCGGATACAATTCCCGGCCCCTGAAGGAGAAATGGAGCATCCACAAGCTATTTGGCAAACAAAAATCATATTCCCAGGTGCAATTGAAGCAATATTTTATTTTATTTTAATTAAAGTTTTCACAAAAGTCGTTAGAATCTTAAGAAAAATTCAAAAATTATAATTTAATGGTCAGGTTTGACAGGAACTGCAAGGCAAGTACACGTACAGCAGCGGAGTAGATGCTATGTTCGAATTTTTCGAACTTACCATAGCAAAGTAGATTTTTATTCATGCCGATTCAAAGCAATTGCTAAGGGCTTTTACTTTGCTACAACCTTTTGCTCAAAGCAAATGCTAGTTTTTACTCATACGACCCATTGATAGAAGACTTAGGATAAGTGTAAGTCAGACTTCGGAGAACTAGCTAGTTAGTCATTTGAAAGTTAGTCAATCGACTGCCAACAGCAGGCACCCTCGCGTAAACACTTCTGCTATGTTTTTTTTGCTGAATTTTCCTTTGAAAAAAAAAAATTTAGATTTCACGCAAAGGCCGATCCAAAGGTCCCACTGTTTCCTGCATACCAAAGTACTCACTCAGTTTTTGGTCTAAGTGTGTCTTTTTAGACAGCCATC
Organism: Cheilosia vernalis; assembly: GCA_949126925.1. Classification (NCBI taxonomy): domain Eukaryota; kingdom Metazoa; phylum Arthropoda; class Insecta; order Diptera; family Syrphidae; genus Cheilosia; species Cheilosia vernalis. The sequence goes on from OX421362.1 coordinate 17,044,438, forward strand.
TTACCTAACCTAACCTAACCTAGGACCCTAATTGCAGTTTCTCGCATACATGCATGGACACGGACAGCCAACCAATCCCTAGCGCACATTGCAATAAAGTCGAACATGGGTGGAGATTTCTGGGTAGATTTGACTAGATGAATCGATATCAGTGATTTTGGCAACATTTTTGCTTTATAGCTCGCATTAGAAGTTATCAAAGTGTACATCCTCCTCTAAAACACACATAATGTCGTTCTAATATTTCTTAAACGTGTAAAGAAATATTACAAAAACACACAAAACTCTGGGCCTGAAAATATTCTCTTGACGCACCTACTTTTGCAATTATCATTATGAACAACAAAAGTACTCAACAACTAGTTTATTTTTTATTTAAAAACATAAAAACATTATACACTCCGGCATGTTGCTATAATTTAAAATATCATTTAGCCATTTACAGGGATGCGTTTTTGAACTACCATCATTCCATACATTTTCCCTGTATGTCGTTTCCGAAATTCCATTACCACATGGCTCGAAGATATTTAACATCAACCGGAGACCAGTATACCCACATTCCTAATGAGGACTACGAAATGTCATTACTCCACTACAAGCGAGGCAAAACTGCACAAGCAAATACAAAGGATATCGGCAAACATCTCCCTGCGTGTTACTGCATACTGCAAATGATGTTCTTCACTTTTCTATATATTCAATTTGTATTGCACATAGAGTTCTTGACCAATTTGATGTTTGTGTGTAATTTGTGGAAATGGTTTTTCTGTCGGCCTTGAAGGACCAGTAAATTTTCTCGAACTTGCATGGCTGAACTCTGCAATTGTCAATTTAAGAATGTGGTGGTAAGAAATTATATTACCTTAGAAATAATTCAAATGGAACATTGAAAAAGCTTTTAACTTTAGTCCTACTAGCTCCAGAGTCGTATTAGGTGAGCGCAGGTTCACCCAGGACCCGATGGTGCGAATAAGATTATCATACAGTTTATTTCATACAAAGAAATGTATTTATTTTTTTTTTTTTTTTTTTTTTTTTTTTTTTTTTATCCGAGGGTAGGTGAAAATCTTCCAAAGACACTATGAGAATAGCAAGCGCGTTCTCATAGTAGTGTCAGATTTTTACTGACTAAAAACACCACCCTTCTAAAGATTGTTAGATACTGCAACTAAGATATAACTTATCAAGCAATTTTTCTATCATTAAATAAAAACTTTTGACAGGTTACTTTCCAATGAAAGATCCTGCGTGTTCCGCAAATTAGACGCGGTTAATCTTATCTTGCCAAGTCGAACGGTTTCGTTCTTTGTAGTCGGCGCAATAAATTGCTCTCGTCCAAGATTTGTCGGACTGAATTGCAAGAGTTTCAAGTACTTTTAAATGGGTGGCAAGAGGTTTGCTTTACGCATATTCTGTATTGTTGATATGTCCGATTAGTCGGTTTCTATGCTTTCTCGCGAAGCTTCTAGATTCAGCTTCGATTGTTGGAATTCCGAGATCCCTATGGATATCGTCGTTTCTAATATACCATGGTGCTTGTACAATTTCTCTAAGGACTTTATTTTGAAAAGTTTGTAGAATATTGACATTTGTTTTCTTGGTACAACCCCAAAGTTGTATACCGTAGGTCCACACCGGCTTTAGCACTTGCTTGTATAAAAGCAATTTGTTCTCAGTACTGAGCTGGGAATGTTTTCCGAGTAACCAGTACATTTCTCTATATTTGATATGTATTTATAAAGCAAATAAATTCAGCATTCAGTAAGAATACCATAGACTTTACTGCTTTTTGTCTGTTGGGCTTGTTTGTAATTTTCAAACGAAATGAACTGCAAACGTGAGTTGATTTTTTGTTTCCGGCTATTTTATTTTCGGATTTCTGTCCCAACTTCTTTAAAAACGCACACTGGGAAACACGCAACACGTTTTATTTTCGGAAGAGCATAGTGATTTTGAGCACTCAAAGTCAGTGAAGCCGTTCTCTATTGTGAGCATATCCTTTGTTTCCATTTAATTAAATGCGGATAGTAGTACAAAAAAAAAATCATCAGCTCATATGGCAATTTATGTGAAAATTTCATATAAACCAAGTTGCATCCTCGAACAGCATTCAAGCAAGTGCAATTGAAAAGTCGAAGCTGTGCACTTGTTGGCACTGCTCTATAGCGCTAACATCGTTACAAAGCAGAAAATATACAAAATATACTGCAAAAGTGGGTACTTCCATCGAAAGTTAACATTTTGCAACTACACATACTAGTGCACTTAAGTGCAAAAGCGCTTTGCGATGAGGAAAATTGCAGTTGAGCCACAGGAATACGTTTATGATGAGAACCTTTTTTTACGAAATGTAAAACCATACCGGGATTCGTATTAAACCGGAACAATAGACACTTCAGAAGAGTTGATTAAAATGTTTTAGAAACTAATATGCTCGAAAATATTCAAAATTCAGCAGCAAAAGAGGTTTCTAGGAAGAACTACTTTTTTTGTGTAAAAATTATGAGACAGATAACGATGCAGCCTAGAAAAACACACTCGGCAACACTCGAACCGCTCAATGAGGTTGATTCCATGGACGAAATATTTCAATCTTTGTCGCTGATGCAGAATAAACTTATCGACCCACCAATAAAGATTCCAGGCTCGTTCGTAAGTTGCCAGCTATTAGCAAAGTCAAGCTCATTTCATCACAGAATTTTGTTTCATTCTGCAGCTGCGGATCACACGAGCTCTTATAAGGTGCTTGTTATGGCCTATGTAAGAATCAGAAAATTATTTCAAATAACACGTCCAGTTTCAACTTTCGGGCAGCCAGAATATTCTCAGTTCTACCTACTACGTTGTTCTTGCCGAAGTACGAATACGAATGTTCAAACAAAGAAACATTTTGCAGTCACGAAAGACTACTGACGTCTATATTAGTCGTGTTTCCCGATGTGTCTTGCAGTTACAATAGCTAGCCACCGGGTACGATGTGACAACCAACATAATTGTGAACAACCTGGTTAAACGAACAATGTTTACTTGCAAACGTATCAAAATCAAAAATAAATAGATAAGACAAAACAAAACTAACACTGAACGCGAACTCTGTTAACAAACGAGACAAATCAAACATCGGCTTCACATGAAGATAAAGAAAGACCAGCATACCTTCCGTTGTTAGCTTTCATAATTGAGATATCGCTTTTACGTCTTAGTTTTTGTAAAGGTAAAAAAGGTTCCTTACTGGAACAGTGAAAAGTTATGCCTTGCCTTAATGGGAAGAACTACGCCTTCTAAAAAAGCCAACACTTACCAGCATAAATCGCTTCAATGATGACATCTTCCAAATGACGCACATTCTCGACCTCCAGCTCTTCCAACAGAACGCTATAGGGAATGCACTTATTTTTGATGGCAAGAGATACAATCGTTAAGTGCTGTAGTTTTGTCCGCATCGGTGTGCTTAGCACAAGATAATCCGATTGGTTTTGCGAATACTGCTTATATGTGCCATAGGCAAAAAGATTCAGTGTGTTGAAATAGTTTGCATTCGGACCGTTCTGCAACTAAACATAAAAAAAAATTAATTTCAGTGTCCTTTGCTGAGTCAATGCATCTTACCTCAATAATATTAGGCATTGCCAATAACTCTGCAAATACATAAATCCCAGGCGCTTCCAATACCTGTTTAATAAGCTCTAGGCACGCAGCTCCACGAGCTGTCTTCGCAAGAATTGTAAATTGTTCCAACTGGTTGCGAGTTTCTGCGTGTGGCTCCTCAGTGTGGTCTTGTGCCATCAGGATATCGGTAGTCATATTTATTAGTTTTTTTTGTAACAACAATAACTAGAAATATTTAGACAAACAATTTGGTGATGTTTTTCTTTGTCTTGATTGTTTTCTGAAGTCAATTCGGCTCTCCTGTCAAAAGCTAAAGGAATTATTAAATCAGTCTTGTTATTCTTTTGGTTATTCTAGAGGACTTTTAATTATTTACTTTCTTATGGTTTTATTTTACTTCTCCGGCAAAATATCCTAAATCTTCAAACTTCAAAGTAACCAAAAACAGCAATTGTCACAAATGACATTTACTTGTACTAAAACGGCAGTGAATTCTGAAGTACAGCTGAATATGGTACCACACATTGTGGCGAGTTCCATATAAAAATAAAAACCAAAAATGTTACGTCATTGCGACTACTTACGATAAACTTGGTGTGGTGAGTACTAAAAAAAGTACCGGTAGGTAGGTAGATGGGAATTTGAAGTCGTTTTCCATTGGGATTGGGACTGTAAAAGCAGATTCAGAGCAGGTTTTCTGTGCCTTGATTTTGTGCGGTTTTTGAGGCGATGTCGCTAGGGAACGGCCCGAATCGGATTTGAATGTGTGAGTGAGCCGCGCGCTGTGACCAACGTGACCGTTGTGCAATAATTTGGCACTTTTTTCGAGGATCCTGATACAATTTGTTGCTACTAGCCGTGTTTTATTATCAGCCATGATCTATATAGATCATCGATTTACATGCACTTACAACAACAGCATATGATCCTGCTTCTCATCGAGATCATGAACCATGATCTGAAAATTATTTCTACTATTGCTCGCAGCGCTGTTTGGCGCTGTTTGTTTCTTTCTTGAATGTTGGTGTGCCTGTAAAAGATAGCCACACAGTCACGTTGCCAGACTAAAAAATTCAATACTCTTCATAGCACAAAAAATCAATAAGCATTTTTTTACATCCAATAAATTTCGCGCCCTTGGAGATTTTGCTTTTTTGCCCAGCGAAATATTCCATAATTTTTTAAGTAAATGTTTAACAAAAAATGTTTATGAAATGTGTCGCTGTTTCACAAGTTTTCCGGCAGAAAGGTGATAGTTGTTTTTTGTTTTTACATAAAGTACCTACAAATCAGGTACAAATGTCCAGAAAATCTCGGAATATCTAATGAAAAATGTAAACTAGCAGGCTGCATAAATTTAAACTATTTTATAACTGCAACTGTTTTTGTCTAGTTTTTTGGACATACAGCTTTAAATTTACGTGAAGTTCCGATTTTATTTTAACAATCAAACGTATTTTGTGTGTGTGCAGAGAGAGAGTTATGGTATTATTATGAAAAGTATAATGCTTTGTCTAAGAATTATTCCAATCTAAGCGGACCAGATGTGTAAACTGCGGTTTTCATTATATTTCGAACTGATTGTAAAAACTTTAAATAAGTTCTAAAAACTCTCACCTTCAAAAATTAAAAATGATTAATTTGACTGATATGGCAACACCCCCGACAAGCAACTGAAATGTCGTTGTACAGAATGTTTGCAATATGGCTGGTAGCATGGTCGTCTTTTGAAAGCAACTGTTGCCACAACTCGTCTATGATCCGTATTGTTTTATTTTCGTGATCTGATTCGGATCAGGGGCCCAATTCCGCAAGAGTGAGTTTTTTGCCCGTGCACACGCTTAACGAAACTCACACTGACTGCCCATGTACACCAAACACAGTTCACGCGATTCCGCAACGTGCTGTGAGTTTGCATGTGCTGAGTGAAACATTTTTTGTCAGCCGACTTAGCTGAATTCAGCGTGACAGAGTTTTTGTTTAAAAAAAGGAAAATAAACGCGATTGTAAGAAACACAAGACGACAAAGTCGGTATGTTGGTGTATTAAATTGTTTCTATCTTGTATATATTAAGTTTATATTTTCGCAGGAGAAAATTAATTATTATAAGACCGAATACAGCAGTTTATCGATTTGTATCGGTTTTCCAAACACAAATGCTTTGGGAAAAATTCAACATTTTTTTTTTTTTAATGAACGTCATTTGCCATTTAGTGGCTTTTAAATGAGCCCCATCTGATTCAAATCTAAAATAAATATGTATCTATGTATAGGTATAAGAAAATATAATATTAGGGAAATAAACAAACCTGTCGTGAGCGAAATCTACGTTTTCCTCCATGAAGACCATTATTCTTTTTGTTCGAAACTCGCTTTTTTCATTGGCTTCGGTTCGCCCATTTTGCCTAAATTCCTCAACTCCCAGTCGAAAACAGAGTGAATAAATTTTTTGAATTGTGTGCACGAAAACTGTCAAAAAAGCCTACTTACACTCTTGCGGAATCAGATCAAGCCCGTGTATACTTTTTTTCGGGTACACAAGAAAACTCACTCTTGCGGAATTGGGCCCCAGATCACGCTGATAATAAAACACGGCTACTGTATCCCTTTTTTTAGTTTGAAAAGGAACTTTGCAATTTTTAGAAACACTGTGATTTTCAAATGAATTTTAGTAAAATATAACGCTGCTGTTTATCAGAACACGATTATAGTGTTACGAGAGCCAACAATTGTTAAATATAGTGCGAAAATTCTTAAATTTCAGAGAATCTTTACAAATGAAACTTTTTTCTTACACCGCTCTTTTTTTTTTTGCTACTTTTCAGAATTTTGCAACAATCTCCCGGATTGTTAGAGAAAGGTTATAAATTTTAGTTTTAGTTTTACAATACAATATAGACTGTAAATACTCGTAGATCATTCCCACACAACTTTTCTTTTATAAATTGAACCAAATCACTTTACCATTAGATGTCGTTAAGATTGTTCCGCTTGTGAGCTAGACACTACTTCTATGAAACGTTAGATGCACGTTTTCAAATAAATTTTGATATGAAAACCTTTTAGCTTTGATTTTTATTTATAAATATATAAAATTTAATTGAATATTATTCATAAATTATACATATCAACTCATTTTTATATCTACATACTTTTAAGATCGCGTTCAATTTAGTTTTAAAAAGTCCCTAAAAAAGGGGCGATGAAAGAAAAATGTGCCTTTTTCTGATGCTACTACGTAAATTTAGTATTTTCTCCCAATATTTAGTAAGTATTAGCCGGCTTTACGCTATGATGGGGAACCGCGTTATATTTTAAACGTATTCATTTTGAAATCACAGTTTTTGAAAAAAATTTTAAAGTACTATTCACATGAGCGCGAGTTGCGAACAAATGAATTTAAATGTATTAATGAATTGAAAATTGATTTTTATACTAGCTCAATTTACAATTATTACAGCAATTGAAAATTCTTGCAGCGAACTGTCCCACTATATTCACAATCCACATAAAAAATTCTCGGATCCACAAACCCACGAATGAAAAAATTCTATCGAAGTTAACGTTGAACAATGATCGAAGTGATTGAAGTGTCCAAAATATTCGCTTGTTCGCAGTTTGTTCGCAATTGGCTGAATAGTCCTAAAATGTTAATTTTCCAACTAATAAAAGGGAACAAAGGAACAACAAACTGTATCAGTTTGCTCGTAAAAGGTACCAAATTGTCGCACAACGGTCACGCGTTCTCGTCCGACATCCTTCTCGCTACCTAAAAAGGTTGCGTGTGGGAAAGATTGCCTGGAATTTCCAAGAACAAAGCAATATAAGAACAGGAAATATTGGAAGTTGTCAGTTCGCGACATCACTCACACATTTATAGAATCTGCCTATACATGAACCCTTTCCGACACCGCCATTGCGGCAAAAACCGCACAAAATCAAGGCACTGCTCTAGAAATCAGTTGGCTGTCAGATTTCATGTTCCATTGGCCTCAAAAATAGCAATTCACATCTACCTACTTACACTAACACCAAAAAATTTTGTCAAATCTAAAGCGTGTTATTTGCGTTTTAACCCTTAAATGCATAGTGACCCATATCTGGCACAATCCATTCTTTCGCCTATATATTTGCATGTAAAGACAAAATTAAAGTTAGCTCATCCAGTGCCATATTTGGCACATACGATAAACACAAGGACACCATTTTTATTGGGGTACCATTAGAATATTCCAAGAAAAACACATATGAGTATAGGTTACTTCAGTTTGAGTTCGTCAGTAGAAATCGGTTGATTGCAGAACGTGTTGTGCATTTTGTGTTATTAATTGGTGAATGTAGAAATTGTTTTCAACTGAAATAATACTGCATAAATCGGTAGAAAAATAAAATGGTCCACAGAAACTTTGCAATTCGTTGTAATAAGAACTAAATTGTTTGTGCCATATATGGCACATCATGCAATAATGTGTACCATAATTTGATTTTAGATGTTCGGCATTTCTAATGCTACTGTTAGCAAAAAATCCGTTTCTGACGAAGAATTCTGCAAAATGTTAGCAAAAATACCAGTAGCAGTGCAGATGGTAGGTATGGAAAGCTACGAATATGACGCAGATGATCCTTGCTCCCGAATGATGCGAAAATGAAAAATATTGCTTGGTTCGAATCCGTTGAATACGTGGCTAATTTCCAAGGTGTCGACATATCCAATTTACTTTGGAAAGACAACAAAAGCGTGAACAACCTTTGTAGGTTCTGATCCAGTTACAAAAATTAACAGGTTCGATCGAAAAAACAAAAGAAAATATCTCAATAAAGTGTCCTGCTGCTATAACCACCCCATGGAACTTGTCGATTTAATGGACATCTACATTGGACGATCGAAGATATCAATGAAATCCAAAAAATGGTACATGTGTCTTTTTCATCATATAGGTAATCGATTAAGCCATCATCAATTCTTGGCTTACCTATGTACAAAAAAAAAAAACAAGTGGTCAGAAACATATGCACATGGATGGATTCCGAATTGAGCTGTCAAAATCTTTGTGCAATATAGGAATGAGCTCCAGCATCCCAACTAAATTGGGAAGGGCTTCAGGAAGTCCATCTGTTGAATATTAACATGCCGCGAAGAAAAGACAAGTACCAGCAAATTCCATACCAAGCAAGGATGTTAGACATGATGAAATCAATCATATGCCCATTTGGGACAACGTACGCCAAATATGCAAATTTTCAAGTTTATACCTAGTATTACCTATATGGATTATTTATTTATTTATATGTTTTTGTTTTCTGTCAGTCCTTTTCTTTTGAAACAAAACTAAACGACGGTAAAATATAAAATCCATTTCATTATTTTGTTTGTTATATCGACTGTCATATGAATGCTATATGAAATAAATTGTATTTTAATCCAATTGTCCAATATTTTGTAACGTCCTTAATGCATAGTGTGCCATATATGTCACAAATGCATTTTAACAAATTACTATTACTTAAAATATATTTTTTTAAAAACTATTTATAATAGAATGTTTAATAACTCCATTTCTATCATTAAACATTTTTTATTTAAATTTTTGAAAAATCATGCATTTAAGAGTTAAGATATGACAAGTCTGTGAAAAATAGAGAAAGATTAACATAATGACAGCACAAGTTACAATTTAAGAACAGATGGTAATTAAGACATACATCACTACAAATGCAAAGAAAGAAAAATCTCCTTTCCTGTTAGTTTCATGTTAGGCTGGTACCGTTTGACAGATTTTTGGAAGTTTCTTCGGCTTGGTACATACTAACTTGTAGATTTTTTTTGGGAGAAAACCAATTCTAAGTCCATCTTGTTTTGCGGGATATATTTTATTTAACATTATTCAGTATGCTGATATTTTTATAACGATGGCCTGCTGAATTTGTCTTTTTTTCAGAAAAATTTAACCAGAGTTCTTAATGGTTTGGTTAGCTAGCCAGCAGTATTTGAGGGGTTAATGAGATTTCTACTGGATTATCCTTTTGGTTTTTAAGTGCTGCGTACAAATTTGTATGTATCGGCTACACGCCAATAAATTCAAAAAAAAAAGAAAGAAAAAAGTACGAAATGCTAGGAGTAGTGCATGCATTACCTAATAAAATCTATAGCATAAAAAACAGAGGAAAATTAATATTAAATTTAGTTGCCCTACATATTTAAATATAAATTATTAATTATAAGTATTTTTTTTGTGATTGAATCAATTTCCCCCGGAATGTTTTATATTCAGCAATCTAATTTACTTTGCTGACAAGGGAAACACTTCCATCGGAAAGTTTTCGACTGACAGGTTGATAGAATACACACTCACTTATGGAGGGTGTTGGGTGTCCCATAAGCAGCGCACGTGCCGGACGCGATGGATAAAGTAGGTTTACTATTTACTTTCTACTTTTCTGTCCGTCGCTTCCGTTGACAGTTGGCAAAGCGTGAGAGGAATACTTTTTATGGGTGGAAATCTTGAGCGCGAGAGAGAAGCTGTCATGGGCTATCACCAGTGCTCTTATATTGTGCGATTTCTTCCTTTTTTTGGGAATTTCGATGCCCGATTTTTATACGAAAGGTTATTTAATGTGATTATTTTTCCGCACAACATAAATTTTACTTTACAAAGTTAATTTTTTCAAAAAAAAAATGCCTATCAAAATAATTATTTAAAATGAAATTTGAGTACGTTGGAAAGGGATAAATTACCACGTTTCTTGGGACAAATAAGTATAGAGTACTTAAACACTGCCTGCCACCGTATGCGACGGATTTTATGGGACAGTTCGTTCCTTCAAATACGGCAATTCGTCGACGCGACGGACGCAACGGATTCTATGGGCTGGGCCCTTTATTTGCGATTGCCCTGTTTGTTAGCATTAAAAATAAGGATGCGCAACGAATCATGTAGGATTACTTCAACGTTTTTTTCCGTTGACGTTGACATGAAGAGAAGAGCGCATTTATTTGTGGATAGGCACACAACAGATGTGACGGATTAAATTGGTTTGTACCTAAATAGATTTATTTTTGGTTTTCCAAACGTCCTTGATTGTTTCACACGGAAAATATTTAACCACCCCTATCGGGAATAATATTTCCCCGGGAATGTTCCCTTGTCAGCAATGTAAATTAGATTATCGGGAATAATATTAAGATTGCTGACAAGGGAACATTCCCGGGGAAATATTATTCCCGATAGGGGTGAACTCCTTTACATCGAAAAAAAAATCACTGTTATTATGACATTTTTGTGTTGTGGGCGTTTCGTATTGTATTTTTAAATAAGTAAAATTTGTTTGTCAAATAAACATCAAAATTAAACGATTTATGGCAAAGCTATGGGTTGGTTGGCCGAAATGAAAAAAAAAGGATACCTATCACTAATTTAGTTACCTAACTTAACCACCGATTTGGCCAGCTGTAAATAAACCGCTAATCCCCTACTGCAAAATAGCATTGACCATTTAACCATACACTTACAAGCACATTATCTAGATAACTTGTAGATATACATATATCCTCTCCAAACTGCACTAGCTTGCATTTAACAAATTGAATATATAGGTCATGTGAGCAACAGTCCATTTTTTTTTTTCTAAAAACAATAACGTGAAAGGTTCTTTCACGCTGCTCTTTTAAAGTCTTACCCAGGACAAAAAGTGTGCCTGGTTAAGAAAACAGAATCCTTTTCCAAGATTGCAGCGAAGGTTGTACGAATTGACCTCTTTATTTACTCTTCGCTCTTTCCCATTAGGTTAGTAAGTAGGTAAGGTACCTATACCTAAGAACGTCTACGAACGGGACATTAAATTACACCCGTCCACACATCGAAACTTTAAAGCCGGAACGTAATAACACAAATGGCCTCTTGAGCGACTTAACTACATGCTGTTAGCACATACCTACTCCGGCTACAAACAAAAAAAAAGGAATGTGATGTGTGAAAGTTATCGCGACAACGACGAACGACCTTCACCCATACTCTCGCCAGTTCACAATCCACCGATAAAGACGATGGCACCTTTGAAAAGTGCCAGGTTGGTGAATGAAAGCGCCCAGTGGGTGGTTTATTATACCGATGGGTAAGAAGAAGTATCCACCTAAAGCCGCAAATGATTTTGTAGCATGACGACAACAAGAACGATACCAAAGGAAATCCAGCAACTGGTGGATACGGCAACGGCACTCACAATGTGATTTCTGTACCTATATATAGCCCACCTGAACATGAAGTGTGCGTGGATGACCAAAGGGAAGTGAGTTTAAGGTGCGACAATACTACATGTAGCTATACCTAACTGGTAATAATAATATAACTGAACTCTTAGTAGTCGTCAAAGTACCTACTGTAAAATACAACTCGTAGGTGATGGCTCTTCCACATGCTCGGGCATGAAAGTGGATCTTATCAAGTCTGAAGGATAAAATCACATTTTAGGATGTATAAAATAAAAATAAATAACCCGCATAAAAGAACGGGAAAAACCAATGATGTTGTGAAGTCTATTTTGCTTTATTCTTTTTTTAAATTTTCAGCGAAGCTTATATCGTCAGTGGAAGGTGAGAGAAAAGAATGAATTTGCATGACACGGGTATTTCAGCGATAAAAATTGACAGCTCGAAAAGTCATCGATAAGCTTCAATTGAATTGGAATTAATTTGGTAAAGTTAAACAGGTAGACGGTTGGAGAAAGCAAAATCGAATCGTTAGCATTAGGGTAGGTTTTTTTTTGGAATTATCTTCGTATCAACCGAAAAGAGGATATTAAATTAGCTTTGTTATGTACAATCTTGAAATGAAGTTTAAACCACTGGAGTGTATTTGCATATTTAAAGGTTCGCTCGAAGCTTATCATGCACTTTATTATGTTTTAGGAAAAACGTATTACCACTGAATAAAAAATACATACGTAGATACGTAGTACCTACTTTTAAATTGTTTTTTTTTTTTTTTTTGTTTTTTGGGGAACGGAACGAGCCCAGACCCCAGAGTTTGATATGACGTATCCGAAGCGGCTGATATGAGAAGCTTTCTCAGACAGTTATTCCTATACTCTTGGATGTTCTTGTGGGTATAGTGAACAAAATCGTAATGTGTAATTTGTGTTTATTTTGGGGTTGTACCTCTGTCTGACATAGAAATTTGGAGGTAAAATTTGTAGTAAGTATTTCTTTCTATAGTCTTTTACGTATTGGTTTGGTAGCTCTACAGCTGAGGACTTTTTAAGATACCAGAATTAAAGATTTTCAAAGGGATTGCCACGCATAGCAATTAATGAACTCTTACAATATCTTATCGGTGAGAAAGTCGAAGGCTGCGAAAAGTGCGCACCGACACGTAGGAGTTTACATGGAAAGGTTCGACAGCAACAACTTTTGAAGGGAAGAAAGGTTGAGTACCTTGACAGTCTTGTCCATTGTTTTTTTTTTTTAAATTTCCTTTCTTCAAACTGTATCAACTGGCAGCGCTGTAAGTAAAATAACCCATAATGACGGAATTTGGAATGCGGCCTAAGTTATAGCATGCATCTCAAGGGCTTCTGTTGAGGTCGGTTCTGTTTCCAGATAAGAATCTTTTCTTTTCTGAGATCCAAGCTCAAAAAAACACGGCTAATAGATAGCGTGTTGGTTTAGAAATTTGTGTTAGGTTTTATTGTTCTGTCAAAAGTAGAACTGTTAACTGATCAAAAACTAAAACTAATCGGTGAGAAATTAAAACATCTGTACACACTTTAATATAAATATCCCGCAAAAACCCAAATTCCAACTCAGGATTTTTTTCACTGCGCCACCTCTCGCGAACGTCTGACAACCATCCGAGAGTACAACTGTCTTGAAATAGCTTCTCAATTGGCCGTTTTGAGTTGGCATAAAATTGTAGATCCCTTCCATTCGTTCCAAAAATGAAAAACCCACACAAAACGAATAGTTGTAAGAAGCTGGGCCTAGGGTCCCTACGGACCTGTTGCGCCAACTATATAATTATAAAGAAGGATAATGCGGAATTAGGTAAATGTTAAATCATTGTGCTTGGATGAAAAGAATTTGTTTATTCCAATAAAGGAGGTCAAGATTATATTAATTTTCTACTGGCCAATCTGCCAGAGCAAATTGTGTCCGAAATGCTAGCCTGTTGCCTTCCTATACCTACATTTGAAGCGAAATTGCATACACAATGCATCCTACTCGCGTTACTCTCATCTATCGTTCTTCCTTAAATTTATGAGTACTAAAAACACTGTTTTATAACAGTTAGGTGCTTTCCGCTCACAATTCATTTGCAGCAGCGCATGTGCTTGCCCCACCCACAAATGGTCGAAAATCCAGTTCTTATCATTGTTATCACCACATGTCTCTAACAGTCTCATTCGGGCATCGTTAAGCATTTGATGGCAAGAAAGGAGGTTCTATTGGGTAATGGGATTTCAATTACAAGCAATTAACTCCATTAGAATAAATGAAATTCAATTCATCAAATAAACATTGTCAGTTTCAATCGTCACCACCTACTTATTATGCATGCGTAAGGTACAGTCCATACGCAAGTTGGTCGCCCAGAAAGGAGTATTTTTGTTTGTAGGTATGTGATATAAAAATATTTACATACCTACGGCTTAACTGTAGGCAGCTTTTATTATCGTAACAGGTAAACATTATTTTTTCGACATCCATTGATGGGGCGAGAGGTGATTGATCGAATTTTTGCTTTATATCAGATGATAGTAATTATAAGAAACATAAATATATTATGATAAGGAGGGAATCATAAAAATAATAGCAAACAAATTAATTCAATACATCCCGAGGTGTGCATACCTGTGGTAGGTCTAGGTAGGGATGGAAATATAATAATTAATAGGTATAGGATGAGCTGTTCAGCTGTGACAATCGATTGGGATTCAATATGCAATAGAAAAATAGAAAATGCCAACACCGCTAAAAAAAATATGAGAAGAACAGTTTCACCCTTGAAATTTTCTTTAACTTAGCAAAAACACATTAATAAACCGTGAAAACATCTCAAGTTACAATGTTGTCAATATGTCAGTACTTCTTGTTCCTTTTTCATGCAGCTGACTTTGTCAGAGGTTCACGAAAGGGGGCGCAGTGGAAAAATACATCTTGAGGTATAACTGAGATATTGAGACTATAACTGTTCAGAAAGAGCTTCTCAATTAACCGTATGGACTCGACATAAAACTGAAGATCCCTTCCATTCGTTCCAAAAATTAAAAACTCACAGTTAAGTCGGTGAGGTGTTAAAGGAGGGAGTGAAAAAGTAGGATGAGCTAAAGTGAAATACTTATACTACGAAAATTTATAAATTTAACAGAACGCCTTGAACAATTCGAAATGAAAAAAGGTCCAGTAGCATCCATAGAGCTAAAGCAAGATGTTAAGCGATGTAATTTAGACTTACGCTCAATAAAACAGCTAAGATTTTATTTTTTGATGAAGTGGTATAAACTGGAATTATCACAATCGGGCGACCCCACACAAAACTGAAAAAGGTAAATTGGCTTTGATATTGACTACGATAGTTTAGTAAAATACATAGTGCGAGTCTTTCGAAGTTGTAATTGCGTTCTGAAAATTCTACTATATTTTTGTTTGCTGACATCGAAGCTCAAAAAAACAGGAATGATGGCGAACCTACTTACAAAAAAAAAAATACATTTCTATCAATCAGTTCCCAATTTAATAAGTTTGGACAGCTCCATGATGATTACGAATATAATTATAAATGTATGCGGATGGACTCCAGATTCTCCTATCGCTGCTGACCGGATGCTCCGATTTACCTTTCCCGTCCATCTGCTTTTTAGTACTTTGAGAAAAAATAGTTATGTCATAACAACAATATGTTACGTTATTAGAACGAAACACTTGAGACTTGGCATCACTTCACTGACAATTTGAAGGCATGCCGCAAATCTGTCAAAGACAAAATCAGCCGCATATAATTGTTCATAATTTTTTCATTGAAAATATTGAATAACTAGCTAAAAATATATAAATTACAGACAAATCTAGAATACTATGACACCGGCTACAAAACTTTTACACCAGCAATGGAAATCGCTGCAAGTTCTTTCAAGATTCTCACCAATTCGTAAGTTTTCTCTAACATCTAGTTTGATTTTCATTTCATAACCTTTTCCAATCCCCAGGATTTATGTCTACAACAGAATCGATACTCAAACGAAACGAACTCTTCGATGAGGAGAAAGTCCGACAAAAGGACAGTATCGGCCGTATTGAGAAAATCGAAGTGCGCTACCTTGGTCTGCCAGAAGATGTGACACTAATGATGAATCGTGGGATTTCTACACCTTACAACTGTGCTCAGCACTTGACTGAGGGGCATTGCAAGCGTTCCGCATTGGCTTTGATCGATGGAAACATGCCGTGGGATATGCACAGACCATTGAAGGAGTCGTGTACATTGCAGTTGTTGAATTTTACTGTGACAGATCCGCATTTGGTGAATAAGTAATGTCAAAAATATCAGCTTATTTGTAAAAAGAAATCCATTTATAATGGAACTCTTTATGTTTTAGGGCATTTTGGAGAAGTTGTTCCTTTATGCTGGGTGCGGCATTGCAGGAGAGCTTCAAAGAACAAGCCGGCCTTCAACTTCACAGTTTTCCAGGACCAAACAGTACGATTGTGTTATCAAAGTGGCTTTCGCCCGTTGCTTGTATGCTCCGTGTCTGAAAGATAGTCAAACGTCAGTACAAAAGCAACGGGCGACAAACCCGTCCTTGCATTACTATATATTGAATTGATAATCTCTGAATTTGTAGTCAAATCGGGCAGTTTCGTACATGATATCTACCTATCTGCCCAAGGTTGGGTTCCCTCCCGTAACGAACTTCGCTCCATATCCGCAGAAATGGTAAAACTAGCCGCTAAAGACATTGCAATCGAACGTCTTGATGTAAACGGTGAGCTGGCAAATCACATGTTTGCCGATAACCGCTACAAAAAGGAACAACTTCCCAGTATTCTATCTCAGAATCAAGGACGGGTCACACTGTACCGAGTGGGAAAGCATATTGATATTTCTCGCGGTCCAATGATATCTTCAACCCGTTTTCTGGGCAAATGTACAGTTGCTGGTGTGCATGAAGTAGCTAAGGAGGGTAAAAATGGAAGCATTTATCGAGTACAAGGGGTGGCGTTACCCTCAGGAATAATTATAAATCATTTTGCATACGGTATTCTGGAGAAAAGAGCAAAGAAAATTGTAAGTTCCATTTGTTTTCCCTTCCAGGCATCTGTATTTAGTAAATGTTTCTTGCAGAATCCCGCCCGATTGCCAAACGAACCTTTCGAAGAGCAAACAGCCGAACAATTGATTGCGTAGTTAGTAGTTGTATCATGTTAGTTGTAAATATAAGAAATACATTGAATTTTTGTCTCGTGGTACGATATATATTTGGAAATCGATCTATCGTTGCACTCCTATCACAGATGAAGCGAAGGTCTTTCGCAACTATTTATGTTTTTACATACAAAACCAAAGCTAGTTCCATCCCATATTTCTCTTCTATGGATGACACGATTCGCAGTTGACTCTGGAAAAAAGTGAAAGAGTTTAATTTGATGAAACTAATAAACTAAAATCATAAATACATCTCTTAGCGATCTTTCTTGTGGTCCTCAAAAGGACCGATGTAAGAACGTTTTGTTAGTTTAACTTTGCTGTTGACGCAACCATTCCAATTGTACGTCGTTTATGTACCGCAGGATTTCCAATTTCGTGCTGTTGCGAAGCTCGATTGGAAAGCTCGACAGCTTTTCAACAAGAGAGCGACAAAAGAACTCGTCCTCCAAATTTGAAGCCGCAGGTAAGTGCGACTGAACGGTTGCTGGAGCTAAACGCGAATTAGATATAAAAGTTTGTGAACTAGTCATTGTGCTAAGGCACATCCTTTCAATCACTGAAGCTCTCGGCATTAGTCTACGCCTCTTTGAGGAATTGGATAAAGGTGTTGGGATTGGATTCGGCAGTGAAGTGAAAGTCGCAGATGATGTAGTTGGGACAGTACTTCCGACGTCAACAAACATCATGCCTAAGGCAGAATAATCCAGATCCCTTTGGCTCCTATCCTCTGCAGATTCGATTAACTGTTCATTTGATCTATAAAGAAACATGTCTAAACATCTGCATCTATAGTAAGACAAAAGGAATACTAACATCTTGGGCTTTAAATAATGATGTCTTAGAAATTCCATTTGTACTGAATACTTTCCAACAGGCTCTATATCGTCGGTTCCTTGAGCAGAAAATTTATTTTTACTCAAGTTTCGGGCGTAATTGTCGCGAAGGCCTCTCCACCGCTTTTTCACTATGTCAACTGCAAGTGAATACCATAATATTGCATTAAAATACATTTTTTATTGACAAGAAAATATGTTTTGTAAAACAAAAACAGAAATACGTACCCGGCAAATTGAGTTCCTCGGAAAGTGCTCGCCATTCCTTTGCTTTTGCTTTCACGTTTTTGTAGCTTCTGTTTGTCCGATTCCACAAAATATCCCTTTCCTTAACAGCTGCGATTATGTGTTCTGCTTCGTCCATTGTTTCCCAACATTCCACAAATTAAATGCACGCACTTATAAATGATGTGGTATTCTTTTTTTACTTGAGCGATAAGTTTAGATTTAAGTGCCCAATCCCAATGTTTTCGGAAACGAGATCAATTTTCCGAAGCGGTTTCTATTATTTGTTTTGTTTACTTACGATTTTTGTACACTTTTGCAAAACCATCAAGCGCACTCCATGGATAAGATTCAACTACCTATATGGATCTTTCCACTTTCCAGTGGAAAATTTAGGTGAATAAATAAAATATAGAATTTTGTTCATATATGCTCAGTTCTTTGGTAGTATGCAATGACTTTGGAATCTACCTTACGGTGTCTCCACGTGCGATTTTTCTTTCAGCAATCTGTCAAATTTGATAGCATTGCAAGAACGACCAGTATGCAAAGAAATGTAGGGTGGGCATTTCATATCATGAAATTTCATAAATTTGTAATGTTTGAAATATTTGACAGCTTTGACAGGAAATTGTTGTTGAGTCAGGTGTACATATTTTATATTGACAGTGTTTGGATTTCGAGTTACCTAAGCTGACTTTGAAGGTTAATACCTCTGACAGTTGACTGACTTGATGTATTTCTGTTTTTATTTGCCTAAATTGGTTACGTGAATAGTTTTTTTCAGTTAACGTTTACGGAGGAGTAGGCGAGAAATCTAGTTAAGTGAATCCTGCAAAACTTGAAATTAACCGCGGGAATACAAAACAAATCAACTTGACTAGTCAACTCCTCAGTATACCAAGTCAAAGCAAATCTAGGTAGTTGACGTTTTACATCAATTAGATATCCGAACGTAACCTTAACATGAAAATCATACCCTGTTGACATTTCTTACATCAAAGTTTCTCGCATAGCATTTCGAAATAGCTATTTAGAGAAATTTAAATTTATACTAAATCAATTGTAGTAGAGAATTCTAATTTTGTTCAATTATTATGTTATTCGGAATATATGAAAATATAGTTTATTTTTAAAGAAAGTTGTTGTCCCATACTTGCAGGGAATCTTAGGCTCCGAAACATCTCACCAAACTTGCTATAATGAATAACTTTTCACAATCCAATGGATTCAGATCTGTACTTCCAATCCTCTACGACTAAGTAGGTATATAGAAGCAGGAATATTGACCCTTAACTCCTCCGGCATTTTTTTTTCGCACCAATTGTAACACCTTTTTCGCCGAAATAGAGACATGTGACACCTTGGTTAGAGACCCCCTACCAAACCTTTACGGAAGCTGGATGATGGCCACGCTGAACACTTGAAACCACTCTTCCTTTGATGATGAACTTTATCATTTTTTTTGTTAAAAGCTTCTCCTACGGTAAAAATTTGTTCATCCGCCATTTCATGGCCATTGTTCGCGTGCCACAGCGAAAGGCTCTTGAATCTCTCGGCCCTAATTTTTTGAAGTTATATAAAGATCATCTCGAACCAGCCTAGGCATTGATCTGGTGGATATGCGGTCTACTCCCTGGACATATGATCTTCTGCTTCCGACGGGGATTTCTCCGAATTCGGTCACGCACGTACGGACGTGCGGGCGACCACTTTTTGCCCTGTCCTCTACTTCCGACAATTCACTGAAGCGACCAATAGCTCGGTAATAGAACATTCTATAATATTCCGAGAAGTTTTAGCAAGTTAAAAAATTGGCCAGCACTCTTTCCGCACTTATGTAGTGTAATTCTATTTTCTTACCCCACTCCATGTTAATAGACTAAAAGCTGAAACCAAACTTGGTTTCATTCATTAGTAAACAATTCACTTGTTTAACGGGTTTATTCAAAGTGCATGCTTTAAGAGATGGGCGCTGGTAATTGTGTAACAGAATTTATGGCAGTATATACCTATATAAAGTTTTTACAATATTTTGTAAGCGGATTAGCATAAATTCTGATTTGACATTCAGTCAGTGAATATTTTAAAGTATCTTACAAGTTCAAAATTAAGTTTTATAAGCAATTTGCATAGCGGCAAGGAACATGCTTATTATTCAAATGATATAAGTGTTGTAGAAGATTATGAAAAGAGCGCAATCACACTTATGGAAAACTGCAGACAAGACTCTTATTTAGGTGGTATTCGATTGGGCTTCCTCAGATTATCTCTCGGATTTCAGATTTCGTGCGTTTAATGGAGCATAAAGAGAAAGACGTCACTTGCTCTTTTATTTGTGTAAATATTCGTGTGATTCGAAAATCGTGTAGCCTTTGTAAGATGGATCGGTCATGCCAAGAACCTCCCCCACCCACTAAAGCAGTTGGATATCATGACGTGCTACCCGCATGCATCTGCCCATTTACCATTTTATTTTGCCTTTGAAGTTTCGCTTCCCTACGAAAATATTACGAAAATTTAATTTTGTTTAATTTTTTTCTATTATTTATTTTTTTATGTAACTTATACCCCCCCTCTCTTAGAAAAATTTGGCGCCCAACGTGAGGGGTGTAAGGTATATAAAAAGAAATAAATAAAATCTAAATTAGAAAAAAAGAATTAAACAAAAAAACGATGAGGAGTATACGTAATAATTTCGTAGGGAAGCGAAACTTCAAAGCCAAAATAAAAAAAAATTAAATTGTAGTAGATGGGCGGATGCATGCGGGTAGCACGTCATGATATCCAGTTGCTTCAGTGGGTGGGGGAGGTTCTTGGCATGACCGATCCATCCTTATATTCCCCTCATGCTACAAAAGGTTTAATTAAGGTGCTCTTAAAGTTGCGTGAAAAAAAAAATGTATGCTGTTTCAATCAAATTCCAGACTAAGCCAAGGTGTAATTGCTTAGGAAGCCCTCCCTTCGTGAGTAGAAACAATGTCTTGGCTATATTCGCGTCTAATCCCCAAAAGTCTTACCCTTTTTTTTTTTATAAATTCCCACTCCCAGTTGGCTGACACTGCGACGGTTTACCTCACTGCACCGATCCCCAGCCTACGTAGGCAAAATTATGGAAATTACACTATCATGGTGAAATTCAGTACAACGGACTGAAGTGAGATTCTATTCTACCTTGGATACTTTTCGATACGCGTTTTCCATTCACTGGGTAAATTTTATATTAAAACATTAGAAATTTCGCGTCCCGAATGATTTCCTTATATTTATGCCTAAGTACATAATTTACAAAAAGAGATTCACCCACAATGCCTGTCTTTGCAGTAGAAAAACTCCACGAAAACGTAAACAAACTCCACAAGTACCCAATCATACTCAAACGCACTTGTATTTGTATTGGTAAATCTGAAGCAAATCTTAGCAAATCTAGTGGAACATAAAACAAGATTTTTCTTTCTTTGTATGTATTTGTGGTGGTGCGTGTTTTAAAAGTCAGCTGTTTTAAATTGTAATCTGTGGAAAAATCCATTCAATTCATGTTGATATCCATTGCAGCGGTCAAATGTTAATTTTTCCCTATTATTTACAGATTTTTCGTCTCTGAAAACTTAAAACAACACACCTTAAAGTTTGGCAAATGACATAATAATGTTTTGGCGTGAGTGTAAGTAGGTGTGAATGTATCACAAGCGATCAAAGTGTTGCACAAAAAGAAGCATCATCTTAGGTTTTGTACGCTGAGCGGGTTAAAATTAATCACTAGGTAGCGCAAAAATGTCTTTAAAGATAAATTAAAGCAACGCAGGTTGAGGTTGAGTAGCAGGCTTATTTCAAGAGACAACATTTTCGTAAGTCAGCGTTTGCATTCTGGGCTTTTGACGATATTTACAACCACAATCGCATTAGACGTATAGCTAACATAATTTATCTAGGACGTTAAGTGTGAATAATTGACATCAAGTGTCCCAGGCTTGCTGTGGTAAGAAGAAGACCTCTTCTGAGCAGCAAAATCATCCAAATTGGAGAAGGCAACTGTTGCGCCATTAGATCGCATACAAATCGAATGGTTGTGAATTGTGATAAACTAAGCCTAGTAGGTTAGGTACAAATTACTAACTATTGGTCCAACTGTTTATTTATTTAGTTTAGCGCCATTAGAAGTAATTATCGTTGTTATTATGCGAGCATACGTACTGACTGATTGGTTGAGTCTACAACGGATATAAGAAATCTATAAAATCCATAAATTTCTTATAAGCGATTTGTTCTTATATGAGTGCTTCTTATATCCATCGTGGACCGCACAGTACATTATTAATCATGGAGAACGCTTGTTCGATAACTGATCACAGGGCGATAAACTCAGTCACTTAAGGACCAGTAAACTGAACTCATCGTCATCATATCGTGCAATTATTTATAAGCAATAATAAAAAGATTTTGATTTATTAAAAAAATTACGGAGGATGAATCATATTCTCAACTCATGAAAATCCCCCTTAGGATGACGCTTCAAATTTAATCAGCAGCAAAACAAGTTTTTTTGTAGATCGTCGGGACGGTACGCCGAACTTAAAATAAAGTCCGAAATATTAGCGCCATTCAAAATTTGTATTACTGGTATGCTACCAATTATCCAAGGGGGGTTTTTAACATTCGTTATAAACCTAACCAGTCCTGTATAACTTTTATTTCATTTATTCGCATGTAATGCAAAAGCAACTGGATCCAACTTAAAAGAAGAATTTTTCTTAAAATGGATAATGGCAGATTACCTAAGAAGATAGACAACTGCTTAAAAATTAAGATGGAGAAACATTAGAAGTAATCAACGAGAACCATTGAAATGGCTATTTGCGGTTTCTACAGAATATCATAACTATTTCGGGTATCATTCATGAAGGTTGGGTCTAAGAAAGGACGATCCCTCTATACTATGCTTACAGAGCGCTTAAACAGCCTAGGCATTAGTTTTGCTTGAGTGTCGCTCTGCACTAACAGCTAAAACGACACCCAGTACTTACGATATGCACTCAACACCCCAAAACAATACAAAACATTATTGTTGCTTACATTTCTTGATTTTATGATATAATGATGATGATGTTGATTTACCTTCTCGATGACACAGAAATATGCTTGATAGTGCATCATGCGCACATTCTCATTTGGTTAGTCGAAAGAATGCAACCAGACCAAGATGATGACATCATATGTGCCGAGGTTCCAGATCCCGAAACCAATGTAGACCTGCATGATATCATAATTACAAACATGATTCATGGGAAGATTTGAAAATGGTATCAGTATTTTTATTTCACATTTTCTGTTTCGTGCGAACCAACTTACAAACACATGAAAACCAATTTAACAGTCACAAGTCATTCCCAAATACATTACACACTGGGACTTACTAATAATCATTTTTAACCTTCACACTAAATATTTCCTAGGTCACAATATACAATTTTGTATGGAAATTTTTCCATTGAGAGCTGGAAAAATGTAGTCTGGACGTTAAAAATATATTAGTAACACGGACTGTTATACTGTTACGGAAATATGTCTGAAATGTAGGACACTATAACCATCAACTTTTACTTGGGTTCTGGACCCGATAGGTGGCGCTGAAGCATAGGATACCACACTATAGGTTGTACTTTGCAAAACATAAGCGGTATAGGAAAACGATTTGTGGCACCTCCCATTCAAAAATAAAATCAAGCGCTATTTCTTAAGTTACATAATTAAAATTGTAATGGACATTGTCCAAATAAAGCACTTTGCAAACCTCTGCGGATTCCGCTTATTCAGAACGGCTTGCCATTGGTATTTAAGCGTCTACATAAAATAGCATGTGCATTGTGCATGCTCGAAATTATTACTTTCATTACATTAACAAATTTGGGCGGAACGAAGTTCGCGGGGTCAGCTAGTTCTTGAATAAAAATAACATCAATGTTACAAACTTCACAACATTTCCTCCCATGAGCGTCGAAAATAGCGAATTGAATGATCTTTTCTTGTATAGGATTTTCTACTCCTACTTGTTTGAATACCGCCAACTTTAAGAGTGTGCACATAGCAACTCACAAAATTTTCATTATAACCGGATGAATGTTTAGTACCTATATAGGAGCGCTAAGAGAACAGACAGACGAAACATCTACTTTCAAACTCGTAGAATAAATGATAAGCAGGTTCTGGGTATATGTATGCATCAGCCAATAGTTTTCAAATTAGTCCGCAATATGAGCAGGCAATCAACAGAGTCTAAAAACCTACATCAATTAACTACTCATAAAATCGTTAACTCAATACTCTGCAAATGACAGTGCAATCGATGCATTAATTTTACCCAAGGTAACTCGCACTCTCAAATCGTAATCGAATTTTAAGTTATAATCAGAATGTTACAGAGACAGATACGTTTACTACAAAATCGTATACCTAAGAAGCAGACTGATTCTCTAACCTGCTGTAATAAACACCCACCACCTCCCAAAAGCAGTATTGTGACTTGTGAGTGATTTAATATGCATGATTATCTGTAATCAAACTAAAGTCTCCAGTGACACTGGTCTGGTATACGCTTAACTCAAGCCAGATGTTGCGGATTGAGAAATCTCAGTCAGTTAGTCGTTGATCTCTGAATGCTTTAGGCGTTGTTTGGCTAGGGTAAATTAATTTAAAAAAAAATAACGTTCTGCAAGTGCAACAACGAAAGTGCACGTGTAGCTTCCTATATTGTTGGTGGATAATTTAAAGTAATTGATAAAAAATATCTACTCTTTCAAATAGAATTAATTTTTCGTTGAAATTGTGAAACAGATTAGATAACAAAAGTGAGAGTGGTTGCGGGTTGTCAGATAAATTGAGTGTCTACGTACTAAGGCATCGTAAAGATTAATACGCGCTATATGGCCAATGCCAAGCGAATGTTTTTGCAGAAACTTTCAAAAATTCATCTAATACAAACTGATAGTTCACAAAGGTAGGTAACACATTGTTAAATTGGAAGTTTGAATGTCATTCTTGTGATTTGAGTCTTACGGTGGCAGTAAAACAATTGAAATGTATATTTATATGAAAAATTCAAGGGCGTTTCTACAGTTGTATAGTCGAAACGACAATGAATCTTGATTAAGAGGTTGATGGCTGACTTATTTCATGTATTAATATCATTGCATTCAACTATTCAGATATTGTATTTTTATTTCAAACCGACCTAAAGAACTACCATAGAGATAAAGAGATACGTTTTTCATTTTGCAACCGTCGTCAGTTGGGTAAAACCACATAATTGACATTGAAGATTGTTCAACAGCCAATGCACGAATGCTTGTGTTACAAAAAATAGTCTTGGACAGACGTATTATTAACAAATAACAACAGAGTGACACCGATCTTTTCTTGCTTTTATTGTAATCAAAATGTAGTACATCGTTTGCTTAAATTTCGGCTTGTACTTAAGAGAAACAAGCTACTTTTAAAATTAGTTTGCACTACATACTATTTTAATGCGAGTGCCTGTAAAATTGTGTATGTTCCTCGAGGAGTGATACAACGAGGCGTTTCGGTTATAACGATTCCTATTAACTATTACTAGGACAAAACTTGTACAAATACAAACCCAACTTGATGTTGCACTCCGTGAACTCAGATTTTAAATGTCAGATCTTTAGGTACTTAATACGTCTGACCCACTTGACGAGCTGCATTGTGCTGTGCAGTCCTATACTAATACTATGATACCTTTGATCAGGAGGGATTTCCCTGTTCAATGTAGCTGTACCAATTTTACAGGGTAACAATTCCCTACGAAAACAATTAAAACAAATTAACCACCACTGATTCATAACTGAATCATAACTGATTCCAGACAGATGGAACAGTAAAGAAATGAAATACTTCAGTGGAATGATCTGGGTTTTTGTTGTGGAATTGACTGAGAAGAGGATCGGAAAAAGTTTTTCGCAAGGAAAAATGAATAAATTATTTTGCTTTTTCTAGAAAATTTAAACATTATTAGTTTTTTTTTTTGATAAACTAACTTTATAATTCATAAGCAACATTTTAAGATCAAGATTGAGTTCATTCATTAGGATTCAGTGCTCTAAAAAAGCAAAAGAACATTTTTACGGTTTCGTTTTTGATATGGCTATAACTAAGGCCTTAGACTCAATCACTGGCAGCACATTTACTTTTGCCTTTCTTAAAATGTGAGGCTGATGCATGTTTGTTTCGTGAAGTAGATAATTTTTAACTGCAAAAACACTACACTCTGACACTACCGATACTTACACTGGTGTTTATTTTTAACCCAAGTGGAAGTGACTTGACAGCAGCAGCATATCTTAAATCCTAACACAGTCTTTCCACCACACATATGGTAAGTCATAAAACTTGACCTTACCCCATTGTCGAAACATTTTAGTTCTTGCATCCAATGTACCCAAACAATGATGTTAGCAAATAAATTAAATATGGATTAGTTTCTCTATTCTGACAACTTACAATCTTTAAAAGTGCTGTCAAGTCTTTTTAACTATTTATGGTGAGTAACGAAATGAGCGGCGATGAAGAAATATGAGTGACACTTATCTATATTCCGCCGTCACTCAAATCTAAGTTACCTACAATTAATTCTGGTAGAACTGGTCATAATGCTGGTAAATTAAAAAAGGTAGACATAATATTGATTGATTTTCAAGGAAATCATTCTCTTTGTGTGATGCAATAGTAGCGAAAATAAGATCATTGGGGATTTGTGGACACACCCATCCACTAAATGCTGCAGAGTGGTTTACTCTAATGTATACGAACATAGCAATAATTCACAAAAAAAGTACTGCTGTCTTGTTCACACTATTCAATTTATTGTGCTCAAATGGTGTTTGTTTTCGATTTGACGGATCACGGATATTATGGGGAAAAAATGTAAATGAAATATAATATAGGTACACATCTACATCTAGATCGAAATCCAAAAGAGAAAATAGACATCTCTTATCATTACATCGTTATTGATGATTGTTAAGACAACGACTGCGAATTTGAATAGGATTCCATTGGAATAAATGGAACGTTGAATTTATGTTCAAAGGCGTCTGTCGCAGCTTCTCTAAACTTATGTATACAATTTCAAAAGAAAATTTGAGATGACAGCACGTTGTGTTGATGTACCGTAAGAAAAGCGATTGCAACGTAATACGTATTCGTAGGTTATTCAAAATAATACATTGTTTTGCTGAACTGATTAAGTCGAGGATAAAGAGATATATAACTAGTTGTCAACAACCGGTTAACTACAACGTGTTCTCACCGTCTCTAGGTATTTATTATCAAAGACGACTATTGAAAAGCAGTTTCCTGTTCTCGACACAAGACATGCTAGAGGAATTTTCTATTCACGTATCTTGATTTCAATGAAATGCAAACAAATTATCGTTTCAGTCTGATATGTGTAGTGTATTCCATTAACCCAACTTCTATGTACCTACATTCGTTTTGTGGCTTGTTCGAAAATGAACGTTCTAACTTGTAGTTATATTCGTGATGTAGTCAGATGATTAATTTCCACCGCTCGGACAGACATATAAATATTCATATATTCGGACTGGCTTAGCACAAAGCAATATATGAATAACATTAGTTAAAAATATACATAATTGTTGCGTTTAAAAACCAATAATAATACATTGCATTTAATTTGTTGGAAATAATAATCTGAGTAAAGTTTTCTCGTAATATTTTTGGCAACAATCACGTTCACAAAGAGAGAGGTCATAATCTTATACGACTTGTTAAAAATCATAAGGACTATCGTCTGAACCAATGTATTACTATGGACTGCTATCGAACTGTCATAAATGTGTATACAAATCTGGAAATGGTACAAAGCCTTTAGCTTTGTTGGGGTTCAATGGAGATGTGAAAATTCATTTTAGTTGTGTCCAGAGATGTCTGAATAAAGGTATGGACCGTTAGGATTCCAAAGGTTCTGTAAAAAGCCAACTATAGATTTGTTTGAACAAGGTATACGAACGCGTCAACTTTAATTGTTGTTGTATGCTCGATTTGTTGACTACCTCTCCACAAGCGTCAACTGCAATATTTACGTGACCAATCTAGGCCATACATACTGAAATACCTACATCAAGCCAGTCAGCTGTCCGACTTACTGAAATAGAAACCCGAAGGTCACCATTATAACTACTTTCATCTATTGGCTAACCTCGTTGACTATAAAAATCCTTTACAGTTTAAAAATGTTGGTTGAAATCAAACTTCGATTTTAGGAAAACTTAATGAATATGAATATTTTTTTATCTTCATAACTTTATTTCTACAAGTTTTGCAACATTGTCCGTGACAAATTATTTTTTCTTTATGTTCTTTTTTGACCTATAATGCAATATTATTCGTTGAGGTTCGCTTGTCTTTTCAATTATTCACAACTGGTCCCCGAAAGCGCTGATAGCAGACGATACAGATTAGATTAATTCGCGTACGCGGTTTAAATCGAACGCAATCGATATAAATCGATAGCAATCGCACAAAGTCTATACACATTCTCATCAAAAATGACAGAAAAAGAGAAAATTAATAAAATAACGAGTAACGAGTAATTCCTCTCTTGGCTCGAAACAGTTCAGAGAATTTCAACAGGCAAATACTGATAAATATGTCAAATGCAAAAAGTTGACAAGAAACAAATTCAAAATTTATCTTAAAATTCAATTGCAAAGAAAAAAAAAAAATCTGTGAAACTAGGAAAAAAAAACGATGGTGGTCGAACGTTCTTCTAGAAGGTTTTATATGTTGCAAAAAGTTATGTTATAAATATTTATTTGTGATATGGATTAGATGTTAAAGATGAAAGTGGCTCAAAGTAGCTCGAAGTCAATCCACGTATTTTAGGGGTATTTTTCAGGTCTCCGGGAAATTATCGCTCAATTTTTTATGTTTGACAGGTTGTTAGTATTTGGCTCGGGAAAGTAGGTGAATGGACCTATTGGCACACGGTCTAGGTTCTCAGGGGACAGTGTCCAGACGGTTGTCACATCAAGTACGAGATAATTGGTGTAATTTTGACGAGAATACGACTTTATCCTATTAAAGTCTTTTTTCTTAGCAACAGTTTTGTGTAAGGAAGGGAAACTGGATTGTCTTGAAATACATTTCGATTACTTAGCTATTTAGAACACAAAATTGTGAATTAGTGCATAATGTCAAATTAATGACAATTAGTGGGCAATCTGTAGACAATTAAAGACTATACTTAACTTTTTGGGTATTATATCCACATTACAATAATAATAATAGTTGGCGCAACAGGGCCGTAGGGACCCTAGGCCTAGCCTCTCACAACCATTCGTTTTGTGTGAGATTTAATTTTCGGAACGAATGGAAGGGATCTAAAATTTTATGCCGATTCCAAACGGCTAATTGAGAAGCTCTTTCAAGACAGTTGTTATACTCTCGGATTTTCGTCAGACGTTCGCGAGAGGTGGCGCAGCTCTTCTATATTTAAGTGATGCCAGATTTTTCTTTTGTTTTGTGTAGTAGATATAAATGAAAAGCTAATTAAGTCAGTGTTTTCGAGAGTGCAAATTTACCTGTAATAACATAATACACCGAACTATACAGACAATGTCAGGCGGGACACATTAGGAAGGCACTATATGTAAGTATAAGCTACTCTTTCAAAAGGAGTCATAGAGTCATCGCCACTAAAGCACGACCCGAATTGTTCAACGAACAGTTGAACGGGTACATTTTACATAAAGAAAATAAAAACTTTTCTTCACCTTTAGAAGCGTATTTTTGCATTTCTGCGGAAGAAGGGTCAACTTTTCTAACCGCACCTGGCCAATTTAAAAGTATGAGTGAATTGAACCAATTTTTGCTTAAACAAAGAGGTAAAATGTAGCTTTTTTTTTTAACTTTTCCAGGTAGCAAGTTGTCTCTACCCTTATTGCTTGAATGAACAATTCTGAATATTGGTTGAGATTGACAGTCAAACAAAAGAGTAGTATATAAAATGCTGACGTATCCTTGTGTGCACATAGAATTTTTTATTTAGTAAATATTCTGGGGAAATTCGAAACTTCCATTGCTTTTGCAATTTAATTGTTGGTAAGTATTGCGACACTGAATAAGTATAGTAGGATTGACTGCGACTCCAAGTAGTTGAACATATTCCTTGAGATGGCTGGGTTCTCACAATTTAAGATTGTTATCCATATACCATACAAATACATGCCTTCATTTAGGGAGAGTATGTATATTTGATATTCATGCTTATATAGGTCACGCATAATAGTGCTACAAAGTTATTCTAATATTGTTATTATTCATCGACGTTGGCAGACTATTAATTTGATACATGGACAGCAGATATAAATCCTTTGGAGCAGAGACAATAGTGAGACCCCTAACTTCGGCCGGTTTCCCGTTACTTAGCCCACAAGCTATATTTTTACGCGAGTGGTCACGATTTGGTGCGCTTTTATTGTTACATAGAAATTTTTTTTTGGACAAATGTCACGTAATTTCAGAAATATGAGAAATATGAGCTACTTCTGTCTGCTGTGGGAAAAGTTGCTAGCAGTAGCAACGTTCATAGAATTTTATCCGTTAAATTTGAAGTTATTCCTTTTATAATAGGTACCAACTTAGTTGATGGTATTGTCTCTGCTTGCAAGGAGTTGTGTTGTGCAGAGTGCAGTTCAAGATTCAAGTCAACAAACAAAGCAATACGTGCTTTAACAGTAGCAGCCGTATTTATTAGATTTCCTTACGACGCCTCTACGATGTTGTTTAGTTAAACATCGCGTAAAGATTTACGCAGCCTCTACGTGACTTTTCTAAAATTGTGATTTATAAACATTTTTCCGCGGTAATTTTACTAAACGAGGTTTGTGTCTAAATAGGTATGAATTTCGATAAACTATTACAGAAAACAAAGAAATCTATTACCTTTTTTCCCTGAAACCGACATCAGCTCTGATTAGCTTTGGACATTAAATTATTTTACACAATAAAAAGTCAAATTATCTAAAACAATTCCAAAAAGTCTTCGAAGGTTTTGCTGAAATATCAAACTGCAATCATATATCTATGTGTCTTCCTATTTCCATATTCCTATTTCTATTCTACCAACCACCGCCAAATCCAATGCCAGACCATTGGTAGACATAATCACACACATCCTAAGACATTCCCCACAAGCAACAAAACTGAAGTAAAAGAAATGATATCACAAACGCACAATGTTTTATTTATTTTAATTTATTAAATATAATTTCAATCTTATAATTGCATAAGCAAACGAAATTGCTTTGGCAGAAATTTTGCACAGCATGCGAAACGAACAAACAAAAATTAATTTCTCTTTTTGGTTTTGTTTACAATTCGACGACGACCAAATGACATTTGGTGCAAAAACACTTTACGTAAGATCTACGCAGCCTCTAAACGCAAATTTTCGCGTTTAACTTACGCAGCCTTAAAGCAACGTTGCTTAAGTTCGAAAAATCTTTATAAATAACATTTTCCTGCGTAAGGGCATTTTAGAGGGTGCGTAGAGATAAGCAGATTCTACGTTGAGTTTATAAATAAGGCTGTAGATATATATCTCACTTCACCGTCAACAAAAAATAATTTAACAGTAAACGAATGAGTTGATTGTCTTTGCATACCGATACCATAGGGCATAGACACAAAGAATGCCGTTAGTGTACTTTTAGCCTTAACCTTTACTCAAATCTTGACCTTAACCGCGCTGGTTGCTGTTGCTGACTTGCTGTCAATTAAAGAAAAGGAAGGGGCCTATTGTTTAACATTATAAAATGCACAGCATCCCAGCGCCAGCTGTCTGTTGATTTGAATTTAGAGTAGATGATTGGTATGGTAGAGGAGGAGGAGATATACTAAAGCTAATCTGAAACCCTCTTGAAAATTGGAATTGGAAAATAGAATACTAAAAAAGAGAGAAAACAAGAGCCAGTCTCTGTATAACACTCTTCCCTTAATTTCTTTTCCGGATAAAGCTCAAAAGTGAAAGAGAATCAAATAAAGTGTCGCTTCTCCCTTTAAATAGCTTCATTACTTTTTGCATCCAAACGGAAACCAATTTAAATGTTAATTGTGGAATTGCAATGTACAATATTGGAGTCGGTTGTCCAAGTTAAATTTACCCAGAAGCCGAATTAAAAAACTGTGTCTTGCAATGTAGACTGTGACTGTGAGTTTAAAATTTTACAAATTGCAATAATCCACAAATAGCATACCTACAGTTGGAGTACGAAGGTTCGGTAATCGGTAGGTATGCGGCGGACACTTTGTTCTATTTAATACACTGATGGTGGGAGACTTGGGCCAACTATAGACTTTTCAACCCCACCATTGGTAGACTACGAAGCGAATACTTTGCACAAAAACAAACCACTTTCCGTTCAAACTGCTTTCCGTCTGCAAAAAGCTATAGCAGGTATTTATGATGAAGTGGATGAGCTACAATAAATTGCTTTCAATGAAACACAAGAATGTAATAATTGGATCACTAGGGTGTCGGTGTGAGTAATTTTTCGAATTGTTGCTGGACCTC
Organism: Cheilosia vernalis; assembly: GCA_949126925.1. Lineage (NCBI taxonomy): Eukaryota > Metazoa > Arthropoda > Insecta > Diptera > Syrphidae > Cheilosia > Cheilosia vernalis. Next base: position 17,077,144 of record OX421362.1, read on the forward strand.
CTTTAATGTCTTACACCAGTCAGGCAGGACTTTAATGATATAAATTTTGGGATAAAGTCGAGCAAAATGTATACACGTATGGTTGGTTAATTTATTACAATCATGTCCATGGACAGAGTGAGGTAGGTTGTGTATGAGGTATGATGATGCGTTTGCATTTTAAATCCGTATACAATTTACACGATTCTGAGAATATAGAAAGCAGAGAGAGGGTCAGGGTGAATATTATTTCAGTTGAGTGGTTGAGTCCTGAGTGTTTCATGGAAAGCGTTAATAGCATGGTGCCTGATCTGAAATACATTTTTGAAGCCATAAAACCCACGGTCACGGTGCCAAAAATTTTAGTTAAAGTAGGGATAACATTGTTATAGATTATGGCTTGCACTCGGATTCGACGAATTACAGCCACTGATTTATGTGCATTACTAGGAATGACTGTTATATAATATTTAAATTTGAAGCTTTAAGACTTCAAGCAAAGAATCAACAACCAATGAGCCGCCTTGTGAAATTTGAATTTCGAGTATTTTTGGTGACACTTGTACTGGAAAATGGACGTGGGTTTACAAACTTAAAGACGTTTGGTGAATTTAAGGAGTTAAGCCAAGGTTCACAAATTTTATTTATTTTTACATATTAAGTCTCAGGGTATATTAGGAGGAGACTTAATGCTTAGGCTAGAAAGAAGGTCTCTGGCTCTTGTGCAGATGAATGCGTCGAATCCGAAATAGGCAGCATAAAGGTGGCATAACATGTTTCTATTCTGATAGGTGACTTCGATTTGATGGAACGGTGACCCCAAACAATGTTGGACTTTATCTATGCAAATTAAAAGAACTTGGACTTTATCTATGCAAATTAAACATCCATGAATATACATTATGTACTATACCTTCAGCAAAAGTTGGTGGTAGATTTCTTTGTGGTAGCGTCTTGTATTAAAGGGATTTTCTTGTAATTTTCCATGTAGAAACAGGGTTAAACTTATCGTTAGCTGATGCTGTGCAAAACATAAGAAGGAAGAGAAACCTCTTTTAATTGTGAATTCAATCGGTAAAAGGCCAAAATGGGGCCCCCAAGATATTTCAAATTGTCTGTTAAGGTCTTTATAGAACAACTTTGGTAGGAGGTCGGTGAAAAGTTAGACCGCGATCAAAGATCTGCAAACAAAGAGTTTCTGGCGGACTATTCGCTGTCTTTTCAAGACTGAAAAGGAAAAGGACATCTTGAGTAGATAAAGCAATAAGTTGGTCCAATCTGGCAAATCTTGCGGAGTGCCGGATGAAATTTGGTCCAAAACGATGAAGACACTAGGTAAAAAGGGAGTCAATTGAAATGACTCACTCGTGCTATTTAGGAGCCCTGGTTCCCCCTATACTTAACTTCATCTGTTACTTGATAGGTTTAAATTCGGCTGTGATATGGAGAAGATGAAATATGATGTGATGGTCGTCCGAAACTCATGTTTAATGTGCTCAATATGTTGGTGGTATCTCTGGATTTTATTTGCAATCGATGGAAAGTGCTATTCTTAGATCTGTTGTGAATTTTCCAGGCAATTTTGAGGCAGCTTCGGTACTTTAGTCAAGTAAAGCTCATGTGTCCAGTTTGAATTCAAAGACGTGTTCTCGGCGTCTAGGATGAAATTGTTCGGTTAAGTCTGACAGTGCATATACCTTAACGTGGATGGGCCTAAAGATCTGAAGGCAGTGGCAGAAGAGCGGGCGATAGGGAGGTTCCACGAAACTTGTGAAGGTTAATGCAATATTCTTAAGATTTTTTACACATATACCTACGTATAAACAAATTACAAGTTTAGAATTTTGGTAGGCCTGCATGAACCCTAGTAGTCAATAAACTACACAATTGTCCTGTTCGGCACTATTGATTGATTCCCCTGTAACAAAGGTCCTCCTAATAGTTTCGTGTGATTTTTTTCAGAAGCGTACCTATGCTACCGCTTTTTGTTATTACCTAATCACTGCAATTGACACAAATATTGCTACCACAAAGATTTCGTTGAACACATTGATAGCCGTCTTGCGCCTATAGACATACATTTGCATAATCATCCATCGCCAGAATATACACAGTCACTTACGATAATCGTTAAAATTATTCGGCAATCTCTTTGGCTATTATTTCCTTAGATAAATGCCAAAGACCTCCTTTATTTGATTGGACGCCATAAACTAAATCTGTTTTGTGTTACGTTTTACAACACTTGAAGCAATTCCCATTAAGGAAGAACAAAAAAAAAAAACCGAAAATTGAAAAAGCTGACCAACCCCTGAACCAAATTTAATTGGATTTTATTTTTATGTGAAATCTTTTCAAACCCAACGAGCTTAACGTTTCTTTCTTCCTCGAAAATCTGAGTATCTTTTATCATAATGAAGTGTCGTTTTCATTAATTACCAAGCAGAAATGGGAGACGATAAGGTACACCGTTCCCCACCACCCCGCAGCACAATGGCCGTTCCTTTTTCTATGTCGTTTTACTACGCACAATTAACAAACGAAAACAATTAATCAACTCAAAATGATTTACCCACATTCGCAAACTCACCACCGGCCACATGACAAACAACCTTAACCAAAGGTGAATAAAGACAAAAGGACCTTTTCCATTCACCCGAAAAGCAGGAAGATAATACCACAAAACTTATTACCGTTTTAAATAAGAAAATTGTATTGTCATATTATCTGCTTTACCATTTAGGGTGCTATCTATTTATCCGCCATTAATTCCGAACCATATACAAACGTGCAAGATGTGTTTGCTGATTGATTACTCTGGAGGATGAAAACACCTACACCATGCATGCGCATACAAAGGGCAATGGTGTGAATGCTCGCATATAAAGCTGTTACATCTACAGAACTCTCTTTGCGTCTATTACGAATTACCTAATAAAAATTGTGCACATAAAATTTTATCCGAATATCCAGTCTTTTTTATGACCTGAGACCTATCACATTGCTCCAACTCAAGGCACAGTGAATTCCACTTTGTGAGGATATGTTTTCGCCGTTTACAATAAATCATAAGAAAGTCCAAATATAGAACACTCCGTAGCTATAACGAAACATCATCACAACAGAAAAAAAAAAAACAACAATCTCCAAGGAGATGAGACAGTTATGACTTTAACATCCCTTGCGGAGTTCGGGAATATTTTTGTATTTATGAATATTTAAGCACACATTCTCGCTTCTTAATATTAATAACAAACATAAGATGGCTGGTACCTATTTTACTTTATAAATTGCTTTTAATCTTAAAAGCGAATTTCCAATTTTCCACCCACCAGTTTTAGTGGGTCGCAGAGGGATTGTGTGTAGGAATATTATTTTGATAGGGTTTGGAAAATGGTAAACAATGGAAACGCTCTTTAAGACATTCGACGAAGCAATAAATTAAAGCACATGCTTAGTCACTCACTTAAACTTTTAATCCCTCGTTTTCATCTTCGCGTTGATGACTAGTGAGACTAGCCACTTAGAGGAAAGGTCATTGGTGAAAGCGTGACTGGTGTACTCACCAAAGCACTTCGAACGAAAACCCAGCCAGACTGCTATAAAACAGATATAACTACGTACTACCATCAAGGAACTGCAATGGAATGGGCGCGACAAAAGAATGATAAAGGACTGCTGGGGCTGGATTATGACTATGAGTTTATGACTTGGTGTCGTGTCTACTAAAGAGCAACCAAGAAAGTCTGTGGACGAACGCATAGAAAAGCATCAATCGAGCTATGCATTGGGAATGACTTTAGTAGTTCGAGTTGTGCATTAAGTTTAATTGACTGATGCTAAAAGGTATGTCAAAAAAATAAAAATCGGTTACGACCTCAAAAGATGGAATTTACCTAAGTATAGTAAAAAATGTTTTTATGTTTTTTATGTTTTTTTCCCTGTACGAGTTTTGATACCGTTCGGTTGAGATTTCAGAAATGAACTGAATATATAGGTATTTTATTCTTGCATAAATAAAAATATTAACATTTTTATCAGAACTTTGCTTTTTTAATTGGCAACACTGCTTTCAGCGACAAACTATTGGATGGCTAACGTATGGTATATGACGCTCAGTTCATTTCACTACGAGTAACTGTGCAAATTAAGTTTGAAAATGGAAATTCTGAATAATCGTATGTCAAATTTACTGGTCGATATAGGCATTGTTCGATACAATAGTCCTAGTGTCTAGTTGATATAACATTTATCCACAGAAAAACCTCGCCGGGTGTACTGAGCACCTGAGGAGGACCTTATAGGCTTTTCACTCAGAGCCGAAAACCGTGCTTTCGTCGAAAATGCGTCGATGCATTCACACCGACCACTATACTCTGCCCAGGAAAAATTGTCAGTACAGGGAAGATAGGATGTTTGTCTCTCAGTCTGGTTGCAATGACTTACATAAATCGGTCCCTCTTTAAAGCTCTCACAGGGTTGCCAAGGTTTATATGATAATTCGCCATAACTCAGAGAGCAATACTATTAGGGTTACCATCTTCCAATTTAAAACATTTTTCCTGGACAGAGTATAGTTTTCATTTGACGTTTCAATCAGCTGAGCGACACTACTCGTTAAACTTCGGTGCAAACTTCTGTGGTTACAAATTTCGATCGGATTAATTAACAAACAAAATGAATTTAGTACATTTCAAAATAATATTAGCCCATCAATTAATTGTGGAAAATAATTTTAAGTTGTGAGTTGTGACATTTGTTCGGTCAGCCATTTTGCTGAATTTGCTGAATATTGCAAAAGTTATGCTTCTTTTGTAGAAAAATGTTGAACGATTTGGAGATGAGGCCCCGGCGTAAGAAAGAACAAAGTCGAAACAACCACGTCGTACAGGTTCTGAACTTCAACTGATTTAATTCAAGAGTAAAAAATGTAACAATCAACTTAGGTATATGTACATGAGAGTGAGAAAATATATATATGTATGTGTGTATGCTTGTGATTTATGTAGTTTTTAACATCCTCCGGGCGGCGAAAATGCAGGGATTTCTAGGTTGTGTAATAATTGAACAGGTCGTCGAGTCCTAAACCCACTGGAGTAGCGTATCTCGCACGCTCTTGTACGACCGTCTCGACCGGGAAAAACCTGCTCTATTATAGCCAACTTCCAGTCCAGGCGTGGCTTCCCCGAATCTGCAACCAGCACGACATCGCCCTTTTTGAATTTGGAGGACTCACATACCTTGTTGTGATGAAAGGAGCGCAAGAGTTGCAAATACTCCATTCTCCAGCGCTTCCACAGCTTATTAGTGTACTTTTGACGACGTGTCCATAAAATTCGCATGTCATTGACATCTTCCGGTAAGTCGAGGAGCGTGGTAGGCCCGTACTGAACGCCTAAGAAGTGAGCCGGTGTCAAGGGTTCCGCATCCAACAGATTACTTCCAACATATGTTAAGGGACGCGAATTGACCACTCCTTCTGTCTCAATTAATAGAGTCCTCAGTTGCTCTGTCGTAAGTTTTGCTTTTCCTATTATTACCTTTAGGACATTTTTGATAGTTCGGATGAGACGTTCCCAGAATCCGCCCCACCAAGGAGCTCGCTCTATGGAAAACTTCCATTTTATACATTTATGCGCTATGAAGTCTTGAAGTGCACCATCTGCAAACCCCACGTTCTTAACTTCAAAGGCAGCTCTTCGGAACGTCTTGGCATTATCGGAGTAGATGACGGACGGAACTCCTCTCCGAGCGATAAAACGTTTGAGACCTGTAAGGCAACTATCCGCTGACAAACTCGGCAACATCTCGATATGTACAGCTCGAACCGCTGCACACGTAAAAACCATCATGTAAATCTTCTGGCTGTTGTCTGCTTGATCAAATGAGTAAAGTGGGCCCGCAAAATCGACGCCAATGGCATCGAATGGCCTTAGTAATCTGAGCCGTTCGACAGGTAAAGGGCCAAACGGTGTTGATGATGATTTACCAAACAACTTTCGGCATGTTACGCATGTTTTTATGCGTTTCTGGATGCATTGACGACCCCTAGGAATCCAAAACCTCGTTCTCAGTTGACACAGCACATTATTTGTCCCACCATGGAAGGTACGTTGATGGTAGTCGTCTATAATGAGATTCGTGGCGTGGGAATCTGTTGGCAATATTATAGGATGCCGAATATCTGGAGAGTCGTCCAGGTACTGGAGACGACCCCTAACCCTCAAAAGCCCGTTTTCATCCAGAAAAGGAAGCAGTTCCATAATTTTTGATGTCTTCGGAAGTGGCTTCCCTTCCTGCAAAGAGCGAAATTCTTTAGTAAAACAAATAGACTGACTATACCTGATCCAGTAAATTTCCGCTGCCGTGACTTCTTCTGCACTTAGGTGTATGGATGCTGAACGATTTTTTGTACGACAGGCATTGACAAAACGTTGTATATATGCCGTAACTCTCACAAGATGCTTCCATGTACCTACCCCCTCATATGGTAGTAAAGGCAACAACGACGACTCGAACTCAGCTTCAGCAGCAGTTTCCACGACTAACGAAAGGCTATCCACCTGACTGGAACATTGAACTGGAAAATCTCCACTCTTTAGCCAGGATGGCCCATTTTTCCATAGGGAGGAAGATTGGAGAACGTCAGCACTGACACCTCTCGTTACCAGATCGGCAGGATTTTCCTTGCCACTACAGTGCCGCCACTCTGACACCTTTGTGTGTCGTTTTATCTCCTCCACTCTGCCTTGCACGTACGGTTTCCACTTTCTCTGTGCTCCCTGAATCCAACTCAATGTTATCTTTGAATCGGTCCATAAGTAAAAGCCACAGATCGAAGTTTCAAGTGCCCGCTTCAGATAGGCACAAAGCCGGGCGGCAATTAAAGCGGCAGTCAGCTCCAATTTCGGCAATGTGAGGCCGTTGTCCTTCAATGGCGCAACTCGACTCTTCGCGCAGAGGAACGATGAGGTTTTTTCTCCTAATGAATTGACGCTTGTAATGTACGCTACAGCTCCAAATGCCTTGAGGCTTGCGTCGGCGAAAATGTGGACGTCCTTTGTATCAGAGGCACCAAATGACAAAGCTGCTCGCGGTATAGTTACCTCGTTGAGATGCGACGAGCCTCTGCCGCATTGTTCCCATTCCGACAACAGATGTCCAGTCAGCGGCGCATCCCAGGATAGTTTTTCCCTCCAAATTGATTGGAAAAGGATTTTAAACTTCACAATTACTGGACTTACCATGCCCAATGGATCAAAAATTCTCGCAATTGTACTTAGAACAATCCCCTTGTTGGCACCACCACGTCCAATCGCCTCTTGCACTGAATTCGTTGCAACGCCAATTTCGTCGCCCAGCACAAACCAATTCAACCCAAGCACCTTTTGATTTACAGCTGCATGCCCCGAACCCAGAACTTCTCGTACGCGTCCGCTATTTGAGTTCCATTTCCTCAAATTCATTGAGGCTTTGGCCATTATCTTCACCGCTTCCTGACTTACTTGAATAGCATCATCTTCTGTGTCTAAGGCCATGGCGACGTCATCCATATAGAAACATCTCTGCAACCGAGGACATGTTAATGGAAAATTGGCTTCTTCGTGATTTAAGTGTTCACGTATGGTGGCCGTTAACAAAAATGGGCTGCAGTTCACGCCGAAGGTAACACGGGTCATCCTATAATCCATAAACTCGTTCACCTTACGAGAAAGTGCGCCTGGAGCGAACCACACAAAGCGATGAGTATCACGATCGTTGTTGTTGAGCATAATCTGCAAGAACGCCTTTTCCACATCGGCTACTACGCCATAACGCCCGAGTCTAAAGTTCAACACTACTTTGAGGACGTCTGGAAGCAGATTAGCGCCCACCTGTAGCATGTCATTGAGCGAAGGTGAATCTTGACCGCGAGCTGAGGCGTCAAACACAATTCTCATTTTTGTTGTGGTACTATCCGCCTTGAACACTGGATGGTGTGGGAGATAGAACACGCGTTTTTGTTGACACTCTATGGGTGCGGAAATGGGTTCAGCGAAGCCGTCGGACATCATCCTTTGGATAGCTGCATCGTATTCTTGAAGAAGGGATGGATTCTTGGATAGCCGTACCGTTAGCGAGCGCAACCGCTTCAACGCTTGTTCCTTGTTGCTGCGTAGAGTGGCATCTGGATTTTTCCACGGTAGGGAAGCTTCGTAGCGATGCCCCTTTCGAGTTATACATTGGGCTATCAGATCCTCTGCCAGTAGTTGGTTTTCCACTTCTTCTTGTTGGATGCCGATGTTTTCAAGAGACCAAAATGCTTCACAATCGTTCTCCAGTGACGAAAGACATAAAGCGGTACTGCAATTTGGGGAAGAACATGAGTTTTCGTTCAAAAAATTGTTCTTACCGAACGATGGCTTTCCTTGTAATGTCCATCCAAAAATAGTCTGCACTGCTCTCAATGATGGTGAAATGCAGCGCTGTTTACCGGTGACTACAGTCCAATACTTATCGGATCCGATGAGGAGGCTCAATCCTTCTTCTGTGTCAATATTTGCATGATGAACGTCCGCCATTTGCAGACCCTGAGTCGAGGCGAAAGAAAGGTTGGGTGGGGGCAGTACATCGACACAAATATTTGGCACCACTATGGCGTCTATGTCCACACGTTGATCGCAATACTGACTTTGAAGCACTATGTTTACTTTGTTAAACAGTTTCGATGGAGTTTGATTTTTGGAACCAAATGGCATCAGCGACAAATTTACTTGCCCAATAGTAGGAATTTTGAGTTTCTTGACCAAATCTTCGCGGATATACGAACACTGGCTACCGCCATCTATTAAAAATCGAATGAGTAGTTGTTTTGGTTTGATCGGGGTGGCGATAATTCCCCGACCTGTCTTCAAAAAGACATTTGATTTATAAGAGGAATCGCAGGCACACATAGAAGTGCTTTGAAGTACTATTTCCTTTTTCGGATCGCACAAGGATGTGAAATGTTTTCCCTTGCATTTAGCACACGAAATATATTTTGCACTTCTGCATTTTTTCGACGAATGGCCACGTTTTGGACATCTGTAGCAGCGATTCTCCTTTCGCAAAAATTCTTTCTTTTGTTCCACTGTCATTTTACTGTCACACTCTTTGGTGACGTGCTCTACAGAGCCGCAAAAAATGCAATTGTCTCTGTCGTGCAAAGACATCAAGTTGGTTGCAGTGGTTAGATGTGAAGAAGTGCGCTTGACGTTTGCAGAGGAGTTTGATGTTATCTCGCTTCTTTCTAAGGATTCAACTTCTCGCTTTAAAAAACGCATTATATTGTCTACCTGTTTGTCACCAATTTGTAAGAGCGTAGAGGTGCTATCGTCTTCTGTTTCGTTTTCTTGCATTGTTTGATCGTCGTTCTTCTCTGTAGAACGAAAGTAGTCGACACGAAGGTCAATTGGAAGGCAACGAACAAGAATAGATTTCAGCATGACGTGATACTGGTGTGTGGGGATCTGCAATGCGGTTAAAGTGCGACAACATGAAGTGACAGCGTTATAAAGAGTGCGTAAGCCTGTAGTATCTGTGCGTGTCTGTACTGGACGAAGAGAGACAAGTTGTTGCATATGCTTGTCCACCAAGCGCTCGGGGTCGCCAAACTGTTCGCGCAAAAGAGAGATGGCTGCTTCATAGCAGGTTCCCGAAGCAGTAAATCCACCAATTACTCGTTTTGCCTTTCCCGTAAGAACGGATTCAAGATAGCAAAACTTGTCGGACGATGTTAATGCGGCATTTTCGTGTACAGCTGTCTTAAATTGCTCCCAAAAGGGAAGCCACTCTTGAATATTACCATCGAACCTTTTGAGTGGAAGTTTTGGCAATTTGGGGGGACAAGCGTCGATTCGATTATATTGTCGGCTACTGTTGGAGTTATCCAAAACTTCTGATGACGGAGCTTGCTTACGACGCACTCTTTGTAGACGAGAACTAATTCGAGCCAAAGCATCGATTGCTAGGTCTTGGTACTCGGCTACCTTCTCCGTCTCCTTGTCGAATTCGTCTGCCTTGAAAAGACTTTTGCTGCTTACCTCTTTGTTCATGACGCTTAGGCTTTCGTGAGCAGCCGTTAAGCGTTGTAGTAATGCTTGTAGCTCTTCTTCGATGAGTTCTAGATTATTTTCCGAATTCAGCTGAGAATCCTTCGATGCCAGGTATTCCATTGCGCTTCTTGCAATTTTCGTGACTTGACCACGATATGCTGCCCTAGTTGAAAGCTCCATTGCTATAATAATTATCCGTTGACGACTTAATTTCTGGACACTTTGTTCCCGGGTTTCGGCACCATGTAGAAAAATGTTGAACGATTTGGAGATGAGGCCCCGGCGTAAGAAAGAACAAAGTCGAAACAACCACGTCGTACAGGTTCTGAACTTCAACTGATTTAATTCAAGAGTAAAAAATGTAACAATCAACTTAGGTATATGTACATGAGAGTGAGAAAATATATATATGTATGTGTGTATGCTTGTGATTTATGTAGTTTTTAACATCTTTCAACAACCCAACGATTGGAAGTCGTTTTCGTGGAAAACGATATTAAACGACTCGTTTTGAAAACTGAAATATGTATAAGAAAACTTCTCTTTCGTAGGTTTTCGACTCGGTGTGAAAAAGCTATTATAATAGACCATGGTTCCTTAGTACCGGTCCGACTATAAGCGTGCTTCCTTGAGCCAGCCGATTAATGGTGATTTATCTATTTTAGAAAGAAGCCCAACGACAAGTGACATGCCACCCATTAATTGGTGGCTCACCGACACGTGTGAGTTTCATTAAGTAAGAAAAAAGTATTAAATACATATACGTATCTTTTCGTTTTTTCTTTTTTTCGAGAGCAATGTTATTTGAATGACAACATCCCATCTGACAGTTGATTTCCAGTGAAACCTAAGGCAAAGTTTGGCCAAATGCGGGGTGTTTTTTTTTTCTGGTATTAGTGCACACAATGAGTAGAGCTCGAAAACGTCGAGTACGGAGAGTGTTCATTTTTAAAGCAATAGCTGTCATTATAATTTGTAATTGAATTGAAATTGTATTGAAAATAAAAGAGCTTTCTTAATCCCCAACAGTTTTTTTTCCAAGCTATGTACGTTATTTTTCTTTTCCAATATTTCTTGTATTCCTTATAAGCTGTCAGAATAATCGTATGCCGATCTGAGATTTTTGCTAAAACTACTCAGTCAATTTATTTTGAGCTCACTGAGTTTGCTCTGACCAAGCTCTGAAACAAAAAAGATGCGAAATAGGTCTGTTCCTTTACTTTTAAATCTTACGAATTTTTACTGAATTCCCTTCCTTGGTTTGAAAATTCGTAAGAGAGTGTCTTCGAGAGGGCAAGACATAACCCCTCCACTGAGAGTCTTACGAATTTTAGCTTAACAAATTTCTTGAAGTAAGAATTGGAAAAGCTGTCATTCACCTTAGGTACAATTAACAGCTGATGTGAAATTTGTTGTCCTGTTTGCCATATGATTAAGGTGGCAAAATAAAATTAAAGGTTCTCTTAAGATTCTTTTCGAAAGTGGCTACGAAATTCTTCCGCGGTGAAAGAAGGATCCTTCACGTAATTTTTAATGGAATGTCGCTTTTTCCTCTTCTCGAATGCTTGTAGTTCAGCGAATACACCGTTTTTCATAGATTACTACAAAACCGTTCCCTTACTTTTTCGTAAGTGTCTCTCTCTGTGCGATAATTTATTCCCACCACTGCCATTTTGACAGTCTGTTCCATTCTTACTACAAAAGTAATAGAACAAACCTAATGTCAGCGAGCTCTGTTGTCTCTTAGCTAAAATAGAAATATGAACTTCTTTTGACTGTTAAGGGTTCAGAAACTCAGGGCCTGCTCTGATCCAGAAATAAATAGCTCTAGAGGATCGCTTGAAATGATTTAAAAATGTTTCGAAACTATAGACAAATATGAGGACGGGCCGCGTTTTAGAAGAAACATTGAACAAACCGATTTAAATTATAAAAGTCTACCAATGTAATCGGCTGCAGTTTGCTCCATATTGCCGCATGCAAACAGACGCAACACAGCCAACAGCTTATGTTCGGCCGAAAGCTCCCGTGACCTAAAATCAAAACAAACTTAATAAACCGATAAGGATATGTAGGTAATAAATAACATACCGACGTCCATCGCCATCCAATTCCTGTCGAATCATTGAATGTAGCCTCCAAAGTGCCTCTTTTTTCAACCGGAAATATTTCCGGAAATCTACAATATCGTAATCGCTTACACAAGTCCGCTTGTGCATTCGATATGTTCGACGATTAGAACTATGTTGACTCACCGTCTGCTGTTCCATCAGCTCTTCAATAATTTGAAGACACAAACATTTCGTCAATATCACGAATGAAATCCATTTTTGCAGCGTCTTGATAGGTACTTTTTTCCAGCTTTTTCATTTTATTTCACTTTTTTATTTCTCGTCTCCTACGAGCAAAGAAATGTCAAATATGTAACCTAAACAAAAATAGTGAATATTATGATATTGAGTTTTAACCCGGGTTAAAGCAATTAAACTGGTCTCCGGAGTGCGGTTTAGATCTAATCGGATTAAACGCTGTCAAGTTTAAAAAATGGGTTAATGTTCGGGTTTAACGACTGAATATTATGGACTTGGGTCTATTTTTTGGGTTAGACTCACTTAAATCCGGATGTAAACTTTAACCCGGATTAAAGGGAGTGAATAATATGGCCGTTAGTCTAGCTACGACTTGTGGAATTAAAACTTTTTATTAGTTGTCAAATACTATTTTTCGATTTGTTTTACTCAGGTGGTTGTCTCAGAGAGGCTTAAAAGTTATCAGTACAAAGGAAGTCGGGTTGCAGTCTCTGAAATCTTTCTATATTACCTATAGCTAAAGTGGGTGTGACAGTTGTAGTTGGTGGAGCCTGAAAACCACACGATTTGTGAAATTATAATAGAAAATTATTGTGCCCCTCCAGATTTGACTAAAATAAAAATGCGTCTTGTAAAAATCGTTAGTGAATTGAAATAACATGTACAGTACCTACATTAAGTCAACAGCCTAATTTTTATTTTTAGTTAAAATGCCAAGTTAAAAACAAATTCTCTATATTCCTCTTTTATTTTAGGATACAGAACGCGTGTTACTTTTGGTCCAGTTGTATACGAAATCGCTGTCATCAAGTGTGGTCAAAGGGGAATTCATCCTGCAACTGTATAACCAAGCAATCATCTCGGTTGCGGTCAATCAAATAACTTCAGCCCTGTCATCACTGTACACTGTGCGGTGGCGATGAAAATGACCGCCACTGATGCGTCTGTTGAATCGTCAACCACAATCCACAATCCAAATGGGGTAAATGCTTCCAGTAGCGGCAAGCCCATGTCCTCAATGGTGGCCGCCGAGTTCAAAAGGAGTGAGAATGTGCGCATTACCAAAAATGTTGTCATCATCGGTATCGCGTTCATGGTACACTTCACTGCGTTTCATGGCACATCGAACTTGCAAAGTTCGGTGAATTCGGATGCGGCCTTGGGTACCACGACCTTGGCCGTCATTTATGGATCACTTATATTGTCGAATATATTCTTGCCGGTAACAGTTATAAGGTGAGTGGGTGGTGGGTGGGGAGTTGTTTTATTTTTATTGCAGTTCATAGAACAGCGGCTCACACGTGGGCATGATTCGGATAAATTATGTATGAAGGGAAGTGGGATTTTTTTTTTTTGACGTGTGTGATAAATTGGAGCATAATATACATCACGTAACGGACATTAAAGAGCGTTGCGGATGAGTATTTAGCAATTGTTGTCTGATGAATACATTACGTGGTCAAATATCAGAAAATGATGCACAGGTAATTGGATCATCGTGTTCGCATGGGACAGGAGATTTTCATGTGGCACAAAGGCGTAAATTGATGCGGGATCATTATTTATGAACAGGAAAACGTAAAGCAAAATCGATATTTGTGCAATATAGCAGCTTGTCCGATTTTAATGGGATGTTAACGTATAAAAAACGTGTCTTGTACATTTAAATTTGATTCGTACTAAATCATTTAATATTAATAAATATTGGTTGTAGAGGATGAGCATAATGCTGCTCACTTTATCGTAGCTGGTGAGTTGTGGTCGTCACATGAAACAGTGTATAATGCAGATATATAGTGAAATGTGTGATTTGCTGTTTTAAATTTCATTTGGTTCGTTCAAGTGTATAAACAAATTTATGACCATGAAAATAGTGGGTGGGTATGTAGTTTGAATGCATCACTTTGGGTCTGACTCTGGATGAGTAATGATTCAACGTAACTTCTCACTAGGGGAACTGAAGCAGATTGCAATACGAAATATTTGAAAAGTACACGACTGGGTTGCACGAAACTTTCGTTTACGTTGTCAGTTTGGTTAAAGAGAGTTAAAAACGAATGGCTCAAAGAAGTTTGCAATAATACCACACAGAATGATTAAATTGTACCGGAATTGGGGACGTTCAAGTAGGTACGTATATCTAGTTTAGTAAGTCTGACAAATGACTGACTTGATTTATATCTCTTTCGATTGTCTTGTATCGGCCAGTTGCTTCAGTTGACGTCTATGGAGGGGTACCGACAGACCTAAGTTCACAGTTCGCATATTTATGTGGCTGCAGCGGCTTAGTGTGTTGGACTACTAAGCGAGGGGTCCCAGGTTCAAATCCCCCAAAAACCCAAATGCCAACTCAGAGTTTTTTCCACTGCGCCACCTCTCGCGAACGTCTTTTTGAATGTGCCCATTGATAAGTATATGATCAGGTGACAATTCGATTGCTTTGTCTTAAGTAGAAAAAGTGACATTCCGCGATAGTTATATAATATTTAGCGTCCAGGTTAAGTTTTTCGAACTCACAATGGCGAAATTTTCCAAATGAAATTACCCATTTGACAGCGCTTAAGTATCACAGCTGAACACACCTTTTCACATAAATTGGAAGACGGGCTAAAAGAAGCGTCAAAAAGGTCTCATTTTTTAATTAATGATGGTTGAGTGGGTGACGAAAAAAGAATAGAATCGAACCATTTTTTAATTTTAGTCATTACCTCTATTTTACTTATTTCCATCTTTTCTTAAAATTGAATTAAAGTTAGAAATGCGTAACCACTAAGGTTTTTGTTATTTGGTTTGGTCACCAACACACTGTGACCATCAAAATATTAAGTTTTAAGATTAAGAATGATTATCAGTAGAAATTAGGTCTAGCTACTTGAATTGCTCAATTATTCAAACTCAAAATGGAAAATCACCTGACAACCTAATGAAGTGAGTTCAGAGTTAATAACAATGGCGACGTTCGGATTCCTAGTTTAGTAAGTCTGGCAGCTGTCTGACTAGATGTGTTTCAGTTTTTATTGGCCCAGAGTGGTCACGTGTATAGTTTTAGCAGTTGACGTTTATGGAGGGGAAACCGACGAATCTAGTCAGGAAAATACTGCCTGCATACTCAGTTGACATTTCGAGGAGTCAAATTTAAGATAAACAGAGTGGCCGCTGCAGAATTCTGAAGAGTAGAAAAAAGGGCCATTTAGAGAATAAGGTATCATTTCTAAGGCTACTCTGGTAATTGAGAATTTTTGCACGATATTTAAGAACCATACTAGTTCGCATAAGACAATAATAGTGTTTCGATAGAATAGGCAACCGTGTTAAATGTATGAAGAGCCTTTTCCAAATAAGAAATTGCAAAATCAAACAAAGGTATCGCTGACCGAGAATATAAAAACAATTCCAGTTGCTTAGTTAAAGCGTTCGGATTCATAGTCGCGACAAATCTAGTTGTCGTTTTACAAAAAAAATGGTATCCGAACGTCTCCAATTATACATAAATATAGTTGTTAAGTAAAGCAAAGCCTGCTCAATAAAACAGTTCATAGTCACATTTTTGAGATAGTAGTATAAAATGATATAAAGTTGGATATCTTGACTTTTTGATTCAACGTTCTCTAAGTTTCTCCTCGCTGAAAGTGCGTGGCGTTTAACGCAGTCACTAGCTATTGTAATTAATGTGAATCTCCGAAGTGTCAAGTAAAGTGGAGTTTTTGTTACTTCTTACTTTGCTTTGCTGAGGAGGATGTTCAATAAAACACGCCCCATATCGAAACAACAAATGATGAGAAATCAAATTAATCGACTCGTTTAATTGCCTAAAAATAGTTCGACTAACTACTATTCCCCATTGAAGTTTCCAATAAAGATCATTGCCCACTTTAGCTGACAAAATCCCTATAAAGGCGGTTATATTAGCAACTGAGCTCTTACTTTTCACTGGGTGCTTCAACGGAAAATAAGGCTTGGGAGTAATTGAAAAAAAGGTTCCTTTGGCCTCTTCCCTCTTTTCGGTTGTGTCCTCTTCTCTGCCGCCCTTGTTCTAACATACATAGCTTCAAATCAAATGCTGATGTAGTTTGTAGCTGTAGAGTGGCATTGTCCTTTGATGACCGCACCAAAAATAGCACGGGTAGCCCAACGTCAAATAGCCGCCATTCAAGCTTTATCACAACACAATGAGATCTTTGCTTTATTGGAAACTTTCACTTACCATTTCCAGAAACTCATCTTTATTTAAGTATCTACAATCTACAACGCATGCTTACACACATTTGCATAATAAGTTCCATTTTCTTTCTATATTCCAGATGGTTTGGCTGCAAATGGACAATAGCTTTATCTTTTATCGCCTACATGCCATATATCGCTGCTCAGTTCTATCCACGGTTTTACACATTCATACCGGCAGCACTGGGGGTTGGTTTCGGTGGCGGACCACTGTGGTGTGCCAAATGTACTTATCTTTCCATTGTTGCGGAGGCCATGACCCGCGTTATTGGCAATGACAGCAAACAAGATGTAAACGTTGTTCGCTTTTTCGGATTGTTCTTTGTTTTCTACCAAATGGCACAAGTTTGGGGAAATTTAATTTCATCATCGGGTAAGTGCAATAAATCACTAGCCATGTGTGATTTGTCTGAGTTGAAGTCAGTCATTTGAAAAGGGTTTACTTTTCTTTACAGTGCTATCCTTTTCAACGAAAACAGGCGATTTTAGTGAAGTAGTATCGAATCTTAGCACCAGCCTAGGCAGCAACGTACCCGAGCTATGCGGAGCAAGATTTTGTCCTGGCGTTGATGCGAACATCAATCCGAACTTGTTACCGCCGGAACCAGCTAAGATACAAATGTTGTCGGGTATTTTTCTCTGCTGTATGGTGGTTGCTTGTCTGTTGGTCATATTTGGAGTGGACTCATTGAGCAGGTAGGTCTGAATTTCGGTAACAACTAGTTTTCACGATTTTACTTAAGACGCTCAAAGGCGTAGCTTAGTAAGATTGACTTCTTGGTAAAACGTTAATTCGAATCAAGGAAGAAAGTATGGGTTACCCATTATCTTAACAAATTGTTATAGCGAGCTCGTTGTTCCATGAGCTTTAATTGGAATCTTCTGCATAAGTCAACTTACTGTAATTCAATTTTACTTTTGAAGACTGTTTAATGTTTTCTTTCTTCCTCAAGTACACCTTACAAAAGTCAACAAAATGTGCTCTTTAATGCGAACCCATTTTGAAAACCAACCATTGAATTGCAGTGCAACCAAGTTTAATTGTTTATTCTTTGCAGATACGGAATGGATCGTCAGGAAGCTGGCAAGGGATTATCCGGATGTAAATTGCTGTCTGTGACAATCAAGCTACTTGCGGAACGCTATCAGTTACTGCTGCTGCCCATAACGATGTTCATTGGTTTAGAGGAAGCCTTTGTGGCTGTGGACTTTACAGCGGTATATAGCATAAACATTCGTCTGTAGACACTCGAAAATTTAACTTACTTACCGTAGTCATTTGTTGCCTGTGGCTGGGGCATCTCTCGGATTGGTTTTGCAATGATTTGTTTCGGTGTGGCGAATGCGATTGCTGCCGGAGTTGCTGGCGCATTGGCTAAGCTGGTGGGACGAATATCTATTATGGTCACAGTATTTCTACTTCATGGCTGCCTGTTGATATGGATGCACGAATGGGTTGCTGTCGAAGGCGACTACATTGCCTACTGCACAATGGCCGCATTATGGGGAATATGCGATGGCATTTGGTTGGTGAATGTCAACGGTAAGTTTGAAAGATAATTCTAATATGTAAATAGCAAAATCAAATCGCACAATTAATGAGGATGTAAAAAAACATGATTCTTAAGATATACGTTTTCATGTTTAACTTTCACAAATAGCTAGTTTTAATAATTAAATCTGACAACTGATTGACCTAGGTATGAACTTAGAAATATGTGTTAGGTCTGATCCCTGACGATAATGTTTTCGAACACATTAGTCAAATTTAAACGAGCATGGTTCCCGTATACGCAAAAGTTGGGCATCAGAAGATAGCCAAAAAGATAGAGCAAAACATTTCACCTCCATAAATAACCTGTAAATATTAGCCCTTGAAATTTCTCTGAGCTAGTTAGTTATTGCTTACTTAAGCCCTTTTTTATTATCAGCAATGATCTATATAGATCATCGATTTACATGCACTTACAACAACAGCATATGATCCTGCTTCTCATCGAGATCATATGAACCAAGATCTGAAAATTATTTCTACTATTGCTCGCAGCGCTGTTTGGCGTTGTTTGTTTTATTATTGAATGTTGGTGTGCCAGACTTAACAATTCAATACTCTTCATAGCACAAAAAATCAATAAGCATTTTTTTACATCCAATAAATTTCCTTCTCCTTGGAGATTTTGCTTTTTAATTCTGTAAAGGTATGACAAGCCCAGCGAAAAATTCCCCAATTTTTTAAGTAAATGTTTCATAAATATTTATTTATAACAAAAAAATGTTTATTTAACAAAAAAAGGTTCCGTAGTTCTTAAATAAGTATTGTTTCACAAGTTTCCCGGCAGAAAGGTTAGAGTCCAGAAAATTTGGAATATTAATGAAAAATGTAAACTAGCAGGCTGCATAAGTTTAAATTATTTTCAAAACTAATTATTGGGAAAAATATTTTTTTATCACAAAATATTGCAGAAAAATGTAACTGCAATTGTTTTCGCCGAGTTTTTTTTTTGTTGGAAAAATAGCTTTAAATTTATGTGAAGTGACGATTTTATTTAAACAAACAAACGTATTTTGTGTATGTGCAGAGAGAGTACTATGCTATTATTATGAAAAGTATAATGCTGTGTCTAAGAATTCCAATCTAAGCGGACCAGATGAGCAAAATGCAGTTTTCATTATATTTCGAACTGACTGTAAACTGTAAATTAGTTCTTAAAACTCTCACCTTTAAAAATAAAAATTATTTATTTGATTCATATGGCAACACCCCCGACAAGCAACTGAAATGTCACATCATATTGTGGCTACACGTTGTACAGAATGCTTGCAAGATGGCTGGTGGCATGGTCGTCTTTTGAAAGCAACTGTTTGTCAAATCGTTCAAAATCTACTTGTAACCGACTTTTAATTTGATTTCATTTATAATTTTCTGTTTGAATAGCTATAGAATATAATATGCAAGAAGCAAAAGAATTGAACTTGTTAAGTTCTGCAATAAAAGCAAATTAAATATTGTCTTCATAAATTTCTGCTTTGTTTCTACTGATATTTACCTACTTACGGTGAGCGAGCTCTCTCGCAATGAGATAAATGTGGCATTTTAACAATGTTGTACCAGAAAGTAAGGGGACAGCAACAGACATAATCTTTGTTGCCTAACTGCGGGTCACTGAGCTACAAATTATATTCCACAGTTAGTACAGGGGCGGCTAATTTTGATTTTCATACAGCTGCAGCATAGGTACATCCCTATAGATATTTTCTCTGTTAAAAAATCCTTGCAAAGTGCACACACTAAATAATGCTGTATATTCTGTTATACAAAATTAGTCTATCCACCTAGTCTATGCATCCACCAGTATTACTCGTATTTGTGTTTTCGAACTTGTGTTCCTATAAAACCACTAATACCACTATTTTCCATCACTGCTTTCACAACTGTTTTCAACTATGTATATCGGGCCCGATTCGCCAGGGATTTCACCCATTTTTTAAAACTTACGTTAAATCAATCCGGAGTTTTTTTATTCTTTTTTAAGGTTCCGTACCCAAAGGGAAAAAACGTAACCTTATTAGTTTCGCTCGGATGTCTCTCCGTCTGTCTGTCTGTCTGTCTGTCCGAACCCACTAAGCCAATTTTGTTACCAGGTCTATCTCAAGAACCGATTGACATAGGAGGCTAAAATTTACACACAACATCCGGTATAACGTCTAGTTAAACGACAAATACCAATGGAAGGAATACATCGATTGGTTTTGGATTAATTAGTAATCTGGTGAAAAAAATATTTTCATTCGCCCAAAAAACGGTTTATTTCTTGATTCACAAAAAAATACATAAATTCCTTTTTTGTAGATCATGTTCTTATCTATATATGTGCTGAATACTGTTTTGCCGAAAAGTTAATAGTTTACAAGATATTTTCAAAAAAGATAATTTTACCATGTAAAATACGTTGCTCTCATAAGTTTTAATCTCTACTACGCAGTTGTGCACAATTGACCCCATCAAAGACAGAACCCCACCAGGGTTCCCGCCTGCTAATTTCGTTGGGGAATATAATACATTTTTTTGGGGAGTACAGAACAAAAT
Organism: Cheilosia vernalis; assembly: GCA_949126925.1. Classification (NCBI taxonomy): domain Eukaryota; kingdom Metazoa; phylum Arthropoda; class Insecta; order Diptera; family Syrphidae; genus Cheilosia; species Cheilosia vernalis. The sequence goes on from OX421362.1 coordinate 17,097,813, forward strand.
AAAAGTAATATATTTTTAGTCAATAGTTTTTAATTGGGACAGGTCGCATACAGAATGGAAAATTGGCGTGGGTTGGGTACTATAGGTATAGGTAATAATTAGAACATGAGATTCATGTGCGAGTAATTTTTGAGAGTAAAAATATTAAGTAATTAAATTAAACTAAATTGTGATGAATTCATGAAGAGGGGAAAGATTGAATGATATAGATTTCAAATAATATCTGATGTGTTGGACTTTAGCCAAATACGGAACCTTCGGTACGCGAGTGACACTCGCACTTGGCCGGTTTTTTTATTTTTTATTTTTATTGGAGGCCCGGTTTGTTCCACTTCGATCCATGCAAAAATAAAGATTCCAACCGCTAAACCGAAAGAAATATAAAATTCTGAAGATTGGTCCATTTTGCTTGTTTTTCTTGTAGGACTTAAAACAAACATCCTATCTCAGCGAAAGTTAAGTACAACAATTAATGTCACCTCCTCCGAGTCAGTCTGACATTCTGCAAGCTATTGTGCTAGTTAGATAGGTATATCTGTTTTTTTTTTTTTTTTTATCTCAATTTGGGGAGACCTCGTGAATCGATTCTGGGTCTAATATCCGGGCTTACTGGTGATAAACTAGGTACTACAAAAAGTTGATGAACAACTGCGATCTACAAAATATTTCAGGGAAAAAAAACGTCCTTTCTAAAGGAAGGATGCTGTATGATAATTCAGAGTGGTTGCAGTGAGTCAAGACCTTTTGTTTGACTTACTTTGGATGACACAAAAATAAGAGCCATTTTAAGACGTTCAACTTATCAACAAATATCCAAAATTATAAATGCAGGTCAACCCCAACCAAAAAGTTCATTCCATCATAAAAATTAAAGTTGTAAGTACTTGAAGTTGGTTCAGGTCAGTGCTGCATAATAGCGGCTGTTTAAAATGTCTTCCAACAAACAAAATTCCTTAAAGTGCAAGGCTACGATAAACCCTACATAATGCCACCTTTTCATGTGATTATGACGTTTTAATTTCAGCTTTCAGCGGAATACTGTTTCCGGGTAAGGAAATTGCAGCATACAGCAATTTTCGGTTGTGGGAATCAACTGGTTCTGTTATTGGATATATCATCAGTCCACTTCTTTGCACATCGATGAAGCTGAGGTTGCTTCTGGTATTGATGACTGTTGGTCTCGTAGGGTAAGTTGTCTGAAAAGAATGTTTATTTTTTCTAATACATCAAACACTAAAAATTTTCGATTACAGCTATGGCGCTATAGAAACCATTGAACGTAAAGAAAAGGGTTTAGTGGACAGGAAAGACGTGGAACTTGTTGAGCAACGAGACCGACATGCAGACACTAATTACATGTGAACAAAACTGGCCATAGCATTTATCAGTATTTGATTTAGTTTGTACATACTTTAGAAAATAATTAAATGATTTAAAATAAGAATACCTTTGTTTGGTTATTTGGTATTACATATTTGTATTGTTGTAGGCCCTGTGTCAATTAAAAATGAAGTGCGGGACAGCATTAACTTATGTGGTATTCGGTTGGGCACTCTCAGTAGCACTTTTGCTCTATAGTTCTATGTTTTTTGTTCGATTGGTGCGAAAAAAAAGAAATCTTTTTCCGATTTCAGAGCGAATTTGGGTTTTTTTTCGGTATTGCTTCAGATTTGCCAATCAATTGCGATTGAGTTTGACAACTAGTGGACTTGCCATTGCATCAGCTGGATCTATTTTTGTAAATAATTTATGTACAAATGGGGCTCAAATTTCGAGTGATTTAATTTAATTTAACCAGTGAATGTAAAACGCTTAGAAAAGTGTCAACGGCGAATAGCAAGAATCTTAAAAAAAAAGAGCAAGTGAAGTTTTCATGTTCGATTAGACAAACGAAATATAAAACCTGATCGAATACCATATCAGTGTTAATTGCTGAACAGTTTATTGATTTGACGTTTGTGGAGGTCCAGCCTACGAATCTAGTCAAGAATATTGAGTTCTATGTTCGCATTTCGAGCTGAAGTTGGAAAATATAACGTAAGTGACAAGTAAAGTTTAGGGTAAGCCTACTCAAGCAAAATCTAATTGAAGTACCTACTATACGTAAACTATGTATCCGAACGTTCTGGGAGTGATGGGAGGATCACTTTCTGTGGAAGAAGAACAGTTTGTCTGCCGTAAAAAAAAGGATTACGGAAAAAATATAAGATTTTTTTTTTAATTGTACAAGTTACCCGTGTAGGCACTCGCAAAATTACAAATTGGTAGCCCTTAAACTTCTTGCGTCTTGGTCGATTGGAATATAATTTCTTGTACTTTAAGTTCAACTATGAGAGAGACACTTAAGAAAAAGTTAGGGAAGGCTTTTGTAGTCATCTATGAAAAATGACAGATACACAATTCAAAAATTCCTAGATACCCACGAAAAGTCGTTAAAATATTTGATAAACTTGAAGAATTTGCTCATTTACTAAAAGTTTAGCTATGAAAGTGATTCGGGAATAATAAAACTTATTTTTGATGAATCCGAGTATGTGCAAGAGTTTGTACTGATTAAACTACAAGCATGCAAGAAGAGGAAAAAGAAACGCTGCATTAAAAATGACATGGGGTAGATTGTCTCTTTTTACAGCAAGGAAGAATTTTGTTGCCACTATCGAAATCGAAAAAAATCTTGAGGAGAACATTCAATATTATTTTTCCGCCTGTATACCATTTTAATACTCAAAAAATCAAAACAAATGCAAGCCAAATGGGATAACAAACCTCATTTCAGCTGTTAATTGTAAGGTGACTGATAGCTTTACCACTTCTTACACCAAGATATTTGTTGAGTAAAAATTTGTAAGACTCTCAGTGAAGGGTTAATATATCTTGCTCTCTCGAAGCCACTATCTTTTACGAAATTTTCGAGTTAGGGAACGGCAATGAGTAAAAATTGGTAAGAATTCGTAAAATTTAGTAACAACTCGAAAGATTTGAAAATAAAGGAACAGACCTTTATCTTGGATCACTATCGTGAGGATAAAGCTTCCTGTCGTTTGAACTGACATCTAAATAGTAAGTGACAGTTGTGTAAACGCATATGACATTACACTCTTTAAAGTTCATTTGATTTGGGTTGGGATAATGTTACTTGAAAGGTTTTAAATTTAGGAAGTGGCGGTCTGGGAAAACGGGCCGAGCACTGCCTAGTTGCCAGTGAAGGAAGCAGTATACCTACATAACCCTTTCGGAGGTGAATTCCCGTTGATACTTTTACGAGTACGTCCAGGAGGAATATAAAAAACATCTAAATTCCAAAAGAACTCGGAATCGCAAAAAAAAAGTTTAGTGTTTCCAATTGCATTCCTAAAGTTACGAATATATACCTTATACATGCCACTTTTCATGTAGAATTCTGACATGCCGACGTCATTATGACGTAAACATTTGTAATAAATTTGTCACTACGTGTGATCGCCTGTCAAGCGTCTGGTCACGCGGGCTTTGTCAGCGAGAAGACAAGATAACCACACAACTCACCACCGAATTGAAGATTTTTTTTGAGGTCAGTAAAAATTTGCCACGAAAAATTACCCTCATAATAGTATAATCGTAGCTCTATTAGCAATTTGTTCTTATATACATCGAAGACTTACCTACTTGTACTTTGTAAGAGCAAACACAACACCGTTATATTACAATATTGTTCTTTATTATTTTTTCGTTTTTTATTGGCCTTACTTTCTTTTATTATTTTTATAATATTTATTCATTTGTATACTTACAAATACCTACATTTAACATTGTATATGTTTGATATTTTTTTTGTATAGTATCCATTAGTTTTGCTTCATTTATACTTTATCCATAAATAATTAATTTACATGTTCATAGCTATTTTACATTAATATTTGTATCGGTAATATTACACCAATCCTAAAGAAACGCTTAAACATAGCAAATTGTCAGACATTCACACGGAGTTTTCCCAAGAAAACTATGTTTGTTTTTTTGTTTTTAACAAACAAAAAAGAAACAAAACACACATCTACTAATCACATACTGAAGGAATGGGAGGAGGGAAAATTCGTAGACAATTTTTTGTTTTAACTTGTTAAAATCACAATTGCATTGCCTGATCCTAGAACTATATTTACACACACCGCACATACACCTGTCTCAGAATCAATGCTGTTATTATAGTACATTGTTTTATTTTTTTTGTAATTTTTTTTAACAATTTTTAATGTTCTTTTGGAATGGCACAGGTTGTTTTATTGTTTTTTAAACATGTACATACTTCGAACTTAAAAATAGAATCGAAAACATAAATTGACAAACCTCGTTCTAAAAGAAGTTGAACTTCATTATTTTAAATTATTCTTTCATGACGCTTATTAGAATATTCATTAAACAGTATTAATATTATGGCATTTTTATAAATAATTTTTACTGTAAAATGCAGTCAACATGATTTCGGGGAAAAGAAAACCAGTAGTTAACTTTTAAATGATATACCTTTAGATTGTAGATCTCCTGAAATCGATCGTATACATAATTTACTTCATTCAGTTATCACAATTATTCAACAAAAATGAAAACAAATTGGAAAACTACATACTATGTAATTTAATTTAAACATTTTCTTTCGATTAATTTAATTTATAAATATCAACTAAATATTAATATATATATACGTGTTTTATTTACAAAGTGAATCGTACGTCTTCCGCCGGATCCCGGATGAGACAATAATTTGGTGATGCATTGATATTGTTTTGGTGCGAAATTCACACCATTCCTTTCGACATCATTCGTACTGTGTTTTTAAGTGCTTGACGCTTGTTGCAGAACCAGATTCTGATAACTTCGCGCTCGTATCCCAACTGATGAGCTAGACCTGTAATCTCCGTACCTGCAAGGAAATAAGAACTTGTTAGTAAAAAACAATGTAATGCAAACAGCATAGTGGGAGTATGATGACAGGACTATCAGGTACCTATATGACCCATCGGAGGAGCAGTACCTATCGAGGTAAATCGCCTGCTTACGAGTATGTCGCTTACATCGTACAAATTGACACACGAGGTAAATTCTTAAGTAAATTAACGGATTAGTGACAGATTAGTCTTGTCCCTCCACACTCGAATTGTATAACTCAGAGCCTTGAGTGTAAACTGACATTAATGTTCTATCTGAAATGACTGGCATGACTGAAATGGAATTTAAGCTGACTTACACCAGTGTCTCAGAAGAAGGACGTATGGCCGATAAAATCAGAGTATAGTGACCGAAGATGGCCAAACCTTTTAACCGGTAAGGTAGTTATCTGACGGCATCTGGCCATATTTTGACAATTAATCCTTTAACTAAGAATGAATAAACTCAGTGGACTAAATGGAACAAAAGTGCTATATTGACTGGTGAGGAAACTAAAAAGATCCTAGGTCGACAGACACATATATGATGCAGTTTCTGAGGTGACCTACAAGCTACAAGCCGTAGAGAAGGTAACATGCAAACTGTGCTTATGTGCAGAAGTATCGCGGATCCACATACGAATTCGTTGAAAAATACCTACATCTTGGAAGGTTTGTATAAATTCAAAAGGCTTCAACAGCTGCTAAGGCTCTAGAGATATTCTGCAGAGAAATTAAGTGAATCTCGGTTGGAAAGGTCTTGAGTTCTTTCTTTTGACTTTTAGTGCTGTATGAGAGGTGTCCAGCTTACCTAGCCCCAGCAGTCATGATGGAAAATACTTTACGGGAGTTACTACGGTAAATTTCAAGCACAGTGACCTAAGACTATTTAAGGACTAAAGTATCGTTCACATAACCTTACCCGAAGGATGTGTATTCCTTTCGAAATGAGCATTTAGCAACTCTAAAGCTTGAGGTGTAAAGGAAGTTCTTCGTTTTCTCTTTTTGGAAGGTTCCACACCAATATAGTCCGTCAAATGGTTTTGGCCTGTTTTGTACCGATTCCAGTGGCTACAAAAGAGAACAATACATTAATAAACACACCAACTGTAGGAGACCGTCAAATGGGCAACATTACCTCTCTTCGGCTTCCTTCATCCAACGTTCGAGGACGGGTTTAATCTTTTGGGCACTCTTGGGAGTTATATCCAGTTTTTCAAACCTATTAATATCATTTTAATTCCATTAGTGGGCATTTCATATGATGTATAAAAATCAAAACGACTAAGAAAAAACAGAAATTAAAACACAAAAGCCTCGTATGCGCATTATCAGTGCCAGGACATTGTCAGTTTTCAAATATTCAACTCAAAGAGAAAATCTTTTAAGCAAACCATAAAATAAAGTAAAATAGGTACAATTTTGTTTCGGAAGATCTTACACTAAAGATCTTACTAAATTTGTGAATATACTTTTGGCAATGCCCTGGCCAGTGATTTATTTTTTTTGTTTTAAGCACATACACATACATTACTTAGAGGTTATAAAATCAGTTACATTTAGATAAAGTTAGTACGAAAAGAAAAAAAGGTTTCGAATTTGCATATTACGACCCAATTAAGTCCAGCTTGTTGCAAATCGCAGCTTCTCGCGAGTGAATGTGTTAAAAGGGGATAACTCTCGATCATTCAATAGCGCATCCACTTAGTGTCGTTGGCACAAATGTTAATGTTGTTTTTCCTTGCCAAGTTACTGCACTGATCCCCTTTTCAAAGAAGAGCGGACCACCACCATCGTGCTACCATCATGTGTGGTGTTAATTATGTGCAACATAATGTGTATTCATTTGATTTCGTTTCCCACTTTTACGCTCGCACAATCGCACATCTCCGGAGGAGAACCGATCCTTGCACTACCTAATTTGCATGCATCTAAGAAGTGGGGGACACTGGACAGTGGACAGTATGAAGAGGAGCCGTCCGATAGAGGATCAACAACTGGTTTTAACTTAATTAGGGTGTTAATACAAATTCTTTGGTTTTTTTTCTGTAGTAAGAGTAGGTTATAATAAGAAAGAAGAAAAACAAAAGGAAAGGAAAGATCTAGTTCAAATACAAAAAAAATAAAAATCATACACAAAAGAACTCAATTTGGTTTGATATTGAAAACGTACATATTTTGTTGTTGCGATGAAAGTTGAGCAGCATACATCTGTGCAGCGAGGGCACTGTTGATTGGTATTTGCAGAAAGTCCGTATACGCGTCCGTGGCAAGGTAGTGTTTGAAATGAGTTTGTTTACATTTAAGAAATTATTTTTGTGTTTAATTTGGTTTAATCCGAAAATGAAATAAAACATACGAAATTAAGAATTAAATTATATGTAGATAGTTTCTTTTGTAAATGTCCTGGCACTTAAATTTAGAAAGGATCAACTTCAAAGCAAAATAAGAATAAATAAAAATAAACAGTTTGCTATTCAACTCTTTCGTTTTGGGGGGATTTTAAGTCAGTCTTCTAAAGAATTGGAATCTTTAAATTATGAGCTGGTTCTGGATATGGTACAACTATGTACTTAACTTTTTTTTTTCAATTTTCTAACTGACAGCATAGCACACTAAATTGAATTCTACTGATCGTTTTTATTGCAGGTATTTATCAAATAGTTCAATATTTAGCTGAGTCGCCACACAGATCGCAGTTGGTTATACATTTTCTGATTGCGGTACAAGAAAGCTTCCGAAAGGAATTGTAAATTTCTGTGCATCAATTTTTATTTTAAAGTTTAGTTATTTGCAATCACTTAAAGCACTTTTGCTTAAGCTGCTAAATTAGGTGATATTGAAAACTATTCAGGTTATGGCTATTTTATTGGTTCCTGAAATATTAATATATATCCCACAGTATTTTATTTTACAAAGAAAGTTGTCTTGGTTCGAATTACGTCTTCAAGCCCATTTAAAAAAAGAAACAGAGCCATTTCTCAGTGAAAAAAATGACGTTGACTAGCATACGCAGCCAAATGATATTAGACAGTACTTCCCCAAATCTAATTGAGACAGAGTGAGTATAGGGGGATTAGCCTCCTCAACATCTGTCATACTTGTCGCCTGAAACCCCTCTTCAACACTTTGATCGACCCCTATAACTGGGTTTCAGCTTCCATGCCAAAAAGTCTACATTCGATCAAACTCACACTTCGATAAACTTGGTAACGAACTCAACCATGAAATATTCTCAAAAAAGGACTAAGACTGTCATGTGATTTTTTCAATATCATACTTGAAAGGATTGTGCGAAACTGACAGGTCAGCACGGCAGGCACAATCTTTCAAAAATCCGTACAACAAACAAGCCCCTACCGACGATTTTGACGTTATAAGCAGAACACAGCGAACTGCCGATAGTGCATTTTCTAGTACTTTCTCAATCGTAAGACAAAATGGATGTAATATTTCCTTCGCGTATTTATAAATGAAAAATTATAAATTAAATATGTTTTTATTAGAATTAGAAACACGTTGTTGAGAGTTGAGACCTAAAGGGCTTAATTATAAATATGCTATTGACCACTTTCTACGACTGTCAAATGCTAGTTCACTGGTAGTGTCATCCGAAATTTAAATGGCAGGCAAACGAAATTGAAGTGAATATAAAAAGCACAATGTGGGGTCCATACCATTCATTCTTCTTTTTATACTTATTCGTTTAGTGTGAAAACAGTTCTTAAAAATTACTCAAGAAAAGAAAAAAAAATTAAATAAATATGTAAGTAAATAAATTAAAAAAAAATCGAATCGACAGCACTGACACTGATCTCCCACTTTTCTGGGAATCAGACATCCATTCACAGTTCGTTAGGTATTTCAACATTCAACTTCTAATTTCCTTCTCTGATTGATTACGTCTATTCACTTGTGTGTTTCCAGTCAAAATTTAATTTAAACAAATTAGCTTACATTATGTATTATTTGCATATACAAAATCGATATTCATGTGCACACTAACTATATAAAAACAGATGAATAGAAGAAAAATTTAATTAAACAAATCCATCTACTCTAAAAAAGTTTGCGAGCAGAATCGGCATATGGAAGCAATTATATCCATATCGCATATTTACATACTATAACCTACGCACGATCGCGTCACGGCTGACTGCACAAAAGGCGAAGATTCAAATAAGAGGAACCATGGACGTGTCTCGCAAATTCATGATGACAGCATAACTTCATAATAAATTTTGTATCTTGTATGTTGTATGCACCCACCAGATGAAATTTGCGACGAAATTAGCAACTTTTTTAGTTCTAGTTTAGTACATTTTATTTATTTGGTCCCCGAGGAAATTGAATTCTCTTTTGAAGGACCGTTCCAAAAACTATGTATCAACTCACATAAATATATATTTATAAATAAATAATAGATAATGTGGGGTGAATTCGTTTATTTGATACAGAAGTAAGGCACTTCAAATATGTGATTGAACAGCGAACTCGGTAGGGTATTTATTCGATCAAGATGAAACAGTGGAGTGTGAACTGTGAGTCAAAAATAAATTTGGTGCTGGAAAGTGGCAGACTTGCCGTGGCAATATAATAGTATTTTTTTTGCACAAGGACACTTTGATATGTTTGGCAATTGGTCAATTTTATTACATACCTACAGTTAAAATAGTTATACCTGAGATTCGTGATATGTATTTTGGCTTGAGCATTAGGGGAAAGTGTGTTAACGACATGGATATTGGCAACAGTACCAGACATTGTCAGCTGGCTGGTACCTGGATAACGCAGAAATCAAGAAATCAAGCCAGAGATACATACCGAAAGAACGCTATATAAACTGGGCGTTCTATTAAAAATACTTGCATACCTTAAGGCTGATTGACAATCCAAATTGTTCAGAATTTGATATTTCAGTCGCTTTTCTATATTTCTTTAACATATTTAATTCCAATTTGAATATATAATTTTTTTAATATTAAGTTTTTCAGTCTCAAAATTACGTTCTCTTTTTTAAGTAGCACCAGAATTGTTGCCATTCATATTGTTAACCAAAACGGCAGAATTGTAAGTAACCCCTTACCGATCGCCATTGAATGTAAAGTAATCTTTGGCCGCATTTAGAAGAAAAAAGTACTGCACTGCACTTATAAATTTCTGAACAAAAACTATTGTCAATAGCTATCTCCATTTGAAGCCATTTCCCTATGGAGACAAAAATTAACCTAATCGCTGAAAACGATTTTTGCATTATACCGCGCAGAGCTCGCTTTTTTATAGATTTGTGCATCAGTCTTCTGTTTAAAGTAAAGCTACAAATATGATACTTATTTTATTAATAGACTTTCGAACATTTTGCAATGCGGCAACACTACGCTTCTGGATGGCTCTTAAAACACCAAATACGCAAGACATTTTTCCTTAATATACTTATTTTGGGTGAAGATTTAATTAGTGTGTCTATGTCGAGACTGGGCGGTGTTGGGTTCTCCTGTGGTGTAGCTGTGCGTTGACTTGACATTGCGCAAAAGATCAAGTTCGTTGGGTATTTTTGCGATCAAAGAAAGTATGGTAGAAGTAAAAAAAAAAAACAATTGGATGTGTCTTTCTCATTTTGTTGATACGAAAATGTACGTGTTATGAGGTCATGAAAATTTAGAGAAACAAAAAATTGCGTTTCTGGCGATGAGCACTTCTTTCCATTAACATCGATGTTTTTGTACCTATAAACAATTTTCTTGCTATTGTTTTGAAGAAAAGAAGATTACAAATAATCCGTCAGCATGAGTATTCGGGTGATATATCAGTTTTATTAAGATCGACTACGTCATATGCACAAGTGAAAACTTCAAAAAAAAATTTTTTTTTTTTTTAAGTGAAGATGTATTTCACAAAAAGCAGCAACCAAGGACCTGATTCTCAGATCATACTGCACAATTCAGATTTAGAATCTTGTGTTTTGCTGGTTGATTTCTGTTTCTTTTTAGATTCGCTGCAAGACCATAGTTTCGACAAACACTTTCAAAATGCTGTATAATTTTGTTTCTCAAGCATTCGCTTTAAATATTATATTTTATAAAGCACATCAAGTTGTTATGAACTCAACTATAACTATTATAACAAAATCATAACAATAACTAAAAAAGGAAACTTTTCAACTACAAAACTTGTGACTTAAGGATTTATAGTTTTTATTTTTTTGAAATTGACAACTAAGGGGCAACAAATCCTTGTAAAGGAAGAATGAAGAATGAAAAGCATAAGCCGAAAATTAAGCCTTTAAACAAATTTATAACAAAGTGTTGAAGAAGTTAGAGTCGCTTCTTCTTTTCACACCTCTTTTAATATGTACCAATTTGCAGTAATGTGAGCTTTTGGCTTTTGGCTTTTTAAACAACAGAAAAATATTCTTTGACAGCTTAAAATAAAACCTTTTGAATTCATAGTTTTGGTGTTTCATTACATGTCTTGTACAATTTTCAGCAAGTCAGTCGCCATCATCATGCGTCGAAACCTACGGATGTTCTGTGACCATAACCTAGCGACAAACCGAGATTGTGGCAAGACAAAGAACTGAAGTCCCTAGGGCCATCAGATCACCTGAGAACATTAATCTTGAAACCCTCAGACGTTTTTGAGGTTATGGGTTATTCAGTGTAGGTAGGTACCTATGGCAATGGGTGGCATCACCTATCTAATATTATTTTCAAAGCATTGTAAACTTAAATTCTACGAAGATATGTTGGTAGATACTCATAATTATAAACAAAGATTCTGTCAAAAATGTAGTTATGTTGCCGTACCCTGTACAATACTATCTACTGCATTCGGTTTATACTTTGTCACGTAATCCTTAGGTTCGCCCGGTTGCTTTTTTGCATATGTCAAATTATAAAAAAATCGATAAGAAACTGTGCGAATGCAACCACATACTGAGATAATTGAAAAATAGGAGAGGAAAATCCATTTTCACTCGAATTTCGACGTACTGAAAAATTTAAAATTATAACTGACAACTAATAGACAGCTCAAAAGTTTGACAAGCAAAACCATTTATTTTCGTCTTCAACGATGTCAGAGGAATAAGTTGAATGAATGTTCTAATAGAACATATCAGCACATTCAAAATGGTAATTTAATAGGTCTCTAAGTTATAAAAAATTCGATTACATTATTAATTATTTTACTTTAATGTCAAAATGACATTTCTTAGATTTTTTGCAAGAAAACCATTCAGTTACTTCTCTTGAAATTAAGAAATTTCTCTCTCGATTTTTGAGATTTGACATTTTTAATTTTTCTTTGCTGAAAGCACGCACGATCGAACCTTTTGCCTAGTACGCCAAAGTCGAAAGATCTTATGCTTTTCGCTGTCAAATCCTACGACACAAACGAGGAAAATATTTGCCCCTATATTATTTGTCGTCATCCCGTATTTCTATGATCTGTTAGCCAGAGTCATTTGGAAACGTTTTATGAAACAAAAAAACCTAGAGCCTCAAGTCCAAATAGGGTTGTAGTCTCAGATTCTTACAACTCCATTCTTTAGTACCAATAGTTTTGGAGGAATGGAGGTGACGTATAATTATCTGAACGACTCATGGGCAAGTATACACTCACAGACTGCATCCCAGTGTTGTTTTCTTTTAATTTTTCCCACGAAACGTAGTAATTTTACCCTATTTTACCTTTTGACCATACTCACTACTTTTTTGTGCAAAAAACTAATTTTCTAATTTTCATAAGCTAAAATTTTTACTAAACGGAAAGAAGATCATATTAAATTAACCTTTAGTACAAAAACCGCATTACTATTAATACTTTTTGGTACTAAAAAATCTTGATAAACATCGATTAACATGAGCTCATTTTTATGGACATTAAGTGTGTGGATAATCATGGAATATGCATAAATATTAAGGAAATTTCAGCCAAAAATTATAACTAGTTTATTTTTTGTTCCTTTTCCCCCGAAAGGTTTTTCAGACACGATATAAAAACACTCATGTGCATCCTCAGTAGACAGTTTAACTTTTTCCAGTAAGACATTGCCTAGAGTTTTGGCTATATAGATAAACTAATCCAATACAGCTTAAAACTTTCCACAAACAGATATTCTAAGACACTCCCTATTTCAGATGCGTCTATTAAGCACAAAACGCATTGTACTTCACTTAGATTAAAATTTCGAATGACTCTTGAATTTCCTTTATTCTTTAAGCCTTCACAATTTATCAGATTGTAATCTTAATGTGAAATATTTGTTGTAAATAAAATACGAAAAAAATACGAAATACGAACACTTCAGAAGAAGTTGACATATAAAACTTTTTAAAAATTTCACACATAAGGGTAATCCGAATATAGTGCCTTAAATATTATACGACACATTTTCATAGATATTTCCTAGATTTACAAAAGAGCACTTTGACAAAAAAAAAAAACAATTGAGAAAAAATAAAATCAACATTTAAATAAAATAAAAATAAAAACAATTCTACATGAAAAACAAAATCATAAGGTAAATATTATTATTTTACGCTGATCACACTCTACCTCACCTGCATATGGCACTTTGACTATACGCTGGACCCTCAGTTACCGATAGTGCCTGGCCAACCTGCGTCTGCGTCAGTCCCAGCGACAGTCTCCGCAATTTAAATGCTTTGGCAAATTCCTTAATCTCATCCAAATCAATGCCGTCCACCACATTGCTTGTGGCTTGATTGATGGTTTGTTCGTCTGAAAGGCAAAGTAAAAAAAGTAACAAAAGAAAGCCACGGAGTTGAAGTTAGTTATATATACTACTATCTAATTTGCAAGGTGTACAACACCCACGTCAAAAGCACCACTAATTACAACTAATTACTAAGTCGAACATTATCTTCATCACAAGGTAGGTTCATTGCAGCAGTAGCACTAGTACACATTTAATGGATAAAAAATTAGTTTATCCTGTAGACTTGACGCTAACAGTTAACAGACGACAGACCCTCGCTGCAGCAGCAGCACTACCACCACCACCACCACCACAACAGAAACATCAGAAATAATTAGCTTAGTGCAACGTAATTGATGGCATAATGCATATTTAATTGCATAATCGAATATCGGTTGTTAGCTGTTGTGTTACCGTAATTAGTGCATGTCAAACTTGGAAGGCAAAGTCATCAGGCTGCATATTTGTGTTCACCAAAGATTTCTTACCAATTTGCACACAACTACGACGACAACGTCACTGATGTGACAAACAACGCGGCTCCGACAGCCAAACAAATGAACTCTAAACACCTATCAAGGTGGAAGTATGTTCTATGTCATGTATGGTGAATTATTAACTCCCAGCGACGACGACATTTTCAAGTTTTTGCATAAGGACTCATTCGCAGTCAAATCCCTTTGTGCGAAGTATATACGGTTAGGCCTGCGGGGAATGGCGGGTACTTGAGATGCATTTAACCATCTTTCAGTTCATTTTAGTATACGTACGAAAACACGGTAACGGCACATAAATCCATTTAGATATTCCCTGAAAGCCTATCACTGCGCATTAATTTCCCGAGGTGTTAATCTAAGCAATATGAGCACAAAATTAGTGCTGGTGTAGGCACCTTGTAACGAAAATCATTCTGGCAAGAGGCTAAAGGATCTATTTGATATAATACGTATGTTTCCAAGTGAATTTGCAAATAAGTCAGTTAATTATTAAGTTTAGATGTTTGGCTCTGAAACTCGCGTGCGAGTTGATGGGAAAACTTTCGTGGGTTCATTTTTGTTGAATGCCTTCAGGGTTAGGGTGAATTTTAGTTGAACTCAAATTTGTTGTGTATACGAGTACAATATAGCAGGGTAGTGCAGGAAGAATCAGCAACAAGTAGGAGACAAAATGGAAGGACCAAATTCAAGGCGTGCCATTAAAATGTGTACCATTTGCTTTGATGGAACATGGGACACAAGATCGACCCTGGCTCATTTGGTCATTTGCCCATTCGCCACTGCTTAAAGCCAGCACTGGCCAAATTGTCACAATATTTTTGTAGAAAGACATGTGAGATGCTTAGGGATAAATTCAGGCGAAATAAATTGTTTGCACCAAAGAAAATTTTTAGAAAATGTGGCTTCATACAAACACCTTTGGTGGTGAACATTTGACTCATCTGTTTTGCAGTAACGACCAAGAATGAAAAACCACTGAGCGAACGTCTTCTCCAAGATGAATATTTTTTTGACAACAGAAAGAAATGACATGGACATAATTTATGCAGCTGTTGATGGTGCACGACAAAAATAAGCAAATAAGAGCGACTTTTGTTTGAGGAATGCGACTTCAAATTGGGAAAACATGCTGCTATATTTTTGACAGGTTGAAGAAATGTGATTGGGTTTGGTCAGAAAGGCGAGTAACAAGAAATGCGAGAATCGTAGTGATTGGGATAAAGTTGGTTCACAATTTTGTCAGCAGCACTATAAAGAAGATTAATTTGGGTGAACGGATAGAGCTGTTAATCCGATCGACCTTAGAGAGATAAAGCGCCGGTGATTCCTCTATCGACGTTAACCATTTTACACAAACCAGGCACCGCTTGATTGTCCTTCATATGCAAAGCTTCAATCAGTCTCACTAGACTTTGAAGATTGTTTCCACTTTTTGGTTTCATCAGCAAAAGCATTTGTTTTTAATATTTTAATATTTTGAATTTGTACCTTAATTTAAATTTGCACTTATTTTCATATGGAAAAAATTACAAAAATGGAACCATGGCTGGAAAGCTTAGACCTACAATTATTTGTGATGAAAGTCCGATTTTTGACTGGCAAAGGTAATTTGATAAATTCGTTTTCCAAGGTTTTATTTATCGAAAAATAATGTTGTCGCTTGAATTTAAATTAAATAATGGTAGATTTGCTGTGTACAAATCCATTTTGGAAAAAATATGGAGAAAACGACGGTTGCGGTCTTTCGGTAAAAAAAAATAGGGGACGAATTTAATTTGTTGAAGTAAACTGTAAATATCAAAATCGATATTGACATAAGAACGATCTCTTTGCAAAATTTGAGTTTCTCGAGTAAGAAAAGAAAAAGTTATAGCGAAAACTAGAAGGATGGACGATATATTTTGGGGAAGTTTGTTAAAAATCCAAGTTTTAGTCACAAAATTTTCGAGATTACAATAAAAAATAATAATATGCTGAAAGCCCGTTAATCGAAAGGATAATCCAGAGGCTCCTTGATGAGCTCGATTTGGAAACACATATTGTAAGAAAAGTACCGTATATAACTACGAAAACAAAATAAGGAGGCTACAATTCGCTCAAGAGTTAAAAAAGTAGCCCATAAGGTGTGGAAGCGGGTTTTATGAACGGAACGGATTTCATTTGACCCTCATGGATCACCGTAATGAAGATTTGTTCGGATGACGAAATTATCTATTTTCTTTTCAAGATTTTTAAGGAAATGTTCCTAGGATATTAATATTTTTGAACATCTCGAGGATTTCTCGCTACAGATTCAATAAAAAAAACCTGTTCATTTCATTCCTACATTTAAAATAGTTGCTTTGCTGTCATTTCATTAAAATTTGTTTAAAAGAAAATTGCTTAGCTTCTCAAAATTGCAATTCTTGGGTCTTGCAATGGTCTTGTGCAATGGCATTAGTGCAAACGAAGTATGAAATGTATTACCTATATCTGATAAGTTGTAGGGTGCGTGACTAAATTTGGGCATGAAGTCTTGCGCTTTTGATAATCCTGATCAAGACCGAATTGAATATGTTGAAGACGCTACTTTGGCCTGGAGAAAAAAAAATGTTTACCTCGGCACACTTTATTTTTGCTGCGAAATTTTCTATTCAAAGCTTCCGTCTTCGGAAGCAACATACATCGGTCTCGGTCCTCCCTGGGGAGACACACATTTCGGCCAGGCAAATATGCCTTTCGTTCGGGCAACTCTCTGTGGAATAAACTTAAGGTATTCGTAAGTAAGGTAGGTAGCGGTAGCCAACTTTTTAATAGTGCTGAATAATCCCTCAAGAACTTTGAAAAAAGGTCGGCCGCAAGACTTAAATGATTTGTATTCAAGGTAGCAATGGTAAAGAGTTCATCAGTAAACTTGCTCGTTTCGGCAGAGGACATATCATCAGAGACTCCAAAACATATGTACGGCTTGCCACAATATCTGCGGATAAGCGAGTGCCATTGATAGCTCCAAAGGAAACAGCTGTCGATGGCGCAACTCTGTCAGATCACGTGAACCAATTGTGTCAGACCTATACTCTTTTTCTTACTTATTCTAAGAAATCTGCAGCTGTTCTTCTGCCACTCCACCAGTAAGTTTGTACTGACGGCTTCCCAGGCCACATTACAAGCCTATTATACGGTTTCCTCGAAGAATAATAGACGAATTTTAGCGAAAAGCAAGCGTCTTTCCATCAGTGTCATGGACCAGTCGTTGTGCTTAAGTGCTGCAGTTCGATAAACTTCCAAGGAAGGAATAGACTGGTGGACTCACTCTGGCCATTTGGACAATGATCAACTCTGGATTTATGTACATTGGTGATTTTTGTTCCACAAAGCTATAATTACACTCGAATACAATTATGAAAATAACAGAAACTCACCATCAGAGATGGGCGCAAATTTACTCCGCGAACCGGAATAAAAGCCAAGAACGCCACCGAAATGCAATACATGTCGAAACCTTTTTAGCGAAAAATATCACTTACCTTGTAATGAAGAGCTTCACCCGCAAATCGAGTAATTAAAAGATATAGATACATTTCATACGAGTATTTGAAACTCACATTCAAATCCATAAAAAAAAAAAAATACTGACTGACCATATTTAATAGGTAAGGACAACGCGAAGGTATAAGACAGAAAAAAAAGACCCGACTTCATTTGATACTTACTTGGAGAGTCGACTAGCAAATCAGCGCCCGAGCCATCTGTACCGTTCGGTGAGATTTGTTGGTGCTGCTGCATCCCTGACGACGATGATGAAGGACTCATTTTTAACGAATTCCCACCAGAATGCAGATGCTGATGATGTCCGCCAACATGTAAAGGATGATGTGAATTCTGTTGATGCTGTTGTTGTTGCTGCTGCTGCTGCTGGTGATGTGAAGACTGATGATGAGGCGAGGGTGAAGACGATTGGGCTGTGGAACTTGGACCATGCGATTTCGTTATCGTTAATTCGCCATTGGTGGATGTAAGTCTGTTCTCGGGCAAGCATGAAATTAGAAGGAAAAACCGGCAAAGTGCCCATTCACACACACACACGAAAAAGTTAAGTAAGGCTAATTCGAAAGATAGACTTTCGGTTTTGTCGAAACAGACGTGCAGCTCACCTATTGATGCTACTAAGTACACTGGATGCGGACACTTGCTGCTGCTGCTGCTGTTCCCGGGACTGGTGTTGCATATTTGACGGCGATGGGGTGGATATTGATGTTAGATGCTGACTGCCAGTCGGCGAATGACTTCTGAACAATTGAGAACTCAGCGGCGAGGAGGAGTAATGATTGCTGGAGGATGCACAGTGGCCGCCACTGCCGCCGCTGCTCAGTGCCATTAGTACGGGGGATACGGGTGATTTCTCTGCCTGCTGATGACTTAGATTAATTCCTGCGGGGCATTCACGTTTCGGACTTTGTTTCAAATGAAGAGGCATCGTAGGGTGTGAGTTTGCTACTGGCGGCGGTTGTGGCGACATTGACGGCGACCTTCGACAGGGAGACGTCGAACTGTAGTGCCGCAGTGGTGGCGATGGCGAATGACAGTCCTGAAGTGACTTAATCGCGCCCGATTCTAACTTTGGCGAAAGGTGATGATTGTCAGTCGATTGGTGCTGCTGCTGCTGCTGCTGCTGGTGTGGGTGATGGTGATGCAGATGTGACAACTGATGACCGCCCGCACGATGTGCAACTGATTGCTGATCACGCTGTTGCTCCTGCTTCAGCTGTTGTATGTGAAAAGATTTGGCAGCGGCAGCTGCTGCAGCAGCTGCGGCCGCCACATGCTGCTGCTGATGGTGATGGTGGACGTCTGCAGCGGTCGCCAAATGGTTGGCGGCAGCTGCAGCGAATAATTCCGGATGAAGAGCTGCTAATAACTGCTGAACACCATTGGAGAACAGATTTGGTTTGAGTAAACTTTGTGGCGGGGGTGGCGGTGGCAAAGGCGTCGCAAATGGTCCATTACTGAAGCTCTGAGTGAACTGCTCGCTGGTGTTGATTTGCTGACTCACAGGGATAGTTAAAATGGTTTGCACTGCAATACCTGTATGTACAAAAAAAAAAAAATAGAAGCAAACCAAAAGAGTTAATTGTGAAATGTTAAGCCGGTGCGTCTATGTCGCATCATTTACCTTGCGCTGTGGGTATTAATAGTTGCGCCCCCTGAACACCTTGAACTAATTGTCCTGACGCCAAAATTAATTGTGGCATTTGTGCGCCAGCGGTCGGTGGACTACAACCGCCTGCAATTAAATTGCTGGCCACAGGTGAGCCCCCAACACCGACACCAATATCACCACCATGGGTTGGTGACGATGCCATTGGTACCGATGTAGATATAGATAATGACGAAATGGGCAACGACGATGACGATGATGATGATGACGATGACGACGATGTAGATGTTGATCCAACTGGACCATGGGGTTTATTATTATTGATATTGTTAGCCAGGCCAGTTGATGATGATAAACTTGCTGCTGCCGCTGCTGATGTTGTTGAGCCGATACTCAAATTCAAAGGTGAGTTTAAAGCTACTGCAGATGAGATACCGGCTAATCCCTGAAGGCTGGCAAGTGCTGCGGCAACCGGAGGACTGACAACCGTCGAATTCGTTTGCTGGTGATGGTTGTGCTGCTGCTGTTGTTGCTGTTGTTGCTGTTGCTGATGGTGGTGTTGCAGAGTGGCCAAATTTTGTAACTTTTGCAAATTTATCATGTCTTGCACTGCGACAGAGCGTTGAGACGGATGGTTGTGATTGGACGACAGAGAGAGAGAGATAGAGAGATGGAAAGAAAACACACAAACGCAAATTATTGAAATTGAAAATTAGGTAAGTCCGTTTAATTGATAGAGCTTCATGGTCCCAGTCACAGTATGAGCAGCGAGCAGCATGGACAAGCAATTTTCATTATATAGAAATTAAGTGGCATTTTGTAGAGTTTATGCTGCGATGCTCATACGGTGGGGCTGGGATATGTCATGTAGCAAATTGGATCGATATGTACTCACTAGTTCCATTCAGATGCACATGAGCGGCGGCGGCAGCTGCTGCGGCTAGCGCTGATGCATCCGTTTGATCATGCGACGGCGGAAGACATTCCGATGGGCCTGCGGACGCAGCCGTCACGTTGTTCGAGAGACTCTTGTAAAACTCCAGATCTTTCAGTGTGTGGTTGGCGGGTGGCGAGTGCTTCTGATTTGTCATTTCCTTATCGTAGTCCTGCAAGGAAAAGTTGAACGAAATTTAATTACTATGACTTGTGTCAACTGCTATTGAAAAGGAGCTATAGGCGTAGCTTTATGTAAACAGGTAAAGTGAACTTTATCAATAATCGTCAACTCTATAACAAATTCGTTAGAGTCCATGTTAAATACAAGCGACGCGAAATACGGATAGCAAATTTTAGTCTCGACTTAAAATCTAGGAAAGCTCACGCAATAGCGAAATTTGTAGCCACTACGAACTGCTTCATTTAGAGTCGAAACCAAAAATGGTTATTTGTAAGCCGAAACGGGTGCAAGGATCCCGATGTCATTTCTCTTCAAAGCAGGCTTCTGCTTACTCACGTATCATATTAATGTCTAGGTGCTCATCGTTTATAGATACTCCCCGCAATAACAGACACCAAATTCACAAGCCGTCATTGACAGAAAACAAATCCAACGACAACACGTCAACACTATATATACTCACAGCTTCACATTTCGAATTCTTAATCGAAGTCAGCTTTCGACACCATCGTCCATCTGTTAACAATAGAACTCATTTGGAAACTTCATTATGTCAATGATGTAAATCGATGAATGCATATGTTATGGCACTTCGGCTTTTTTTTTTTTTTTGTGCATTCGCCACCGCCAGAACGGCTTCTGCTTGTACATAGCATTAAAACCTCCATCCATCCGGTTCGCGCTGCTTGTGGCTAGGACACTATGTGGTATGTCAGGACATGTAGACGCCAAATTGAATGATCATCGTTTAAGCTGTGTCCCTCGGATGTATGGCAACGCGATGGGGCAGACAGAGCGCGAGATGAAGGTTACGTGTGGATAATTTACACAAGGGCATTGTTCGATGCAAAGTAAAAAGAAAAAAATAAATAATAGCAGATTCATATCAACTGACCGAGAATAATATGCGAGTGTCGGGTAGGTGTATACGTGGCTAAGGCCGACTTCTACGGAAAGGAAATGTAAATGTGAATTGAATCGTGCCTAGCTATATATAATATAAATAATAAATATATGTTGTTGATTATTTTTTTGTTGGAATGATAAACTCAATATCATGTCTACCAACTTTGACTTTGGTGGGCTGCATCTTTCCGAGCACCTTCCTCGTGATTAAACTTGGGCTTTCAACTTCTTCTTGTAGGGCAGGTGAAACTACTATTCTCCCCAAAAGTACATCCTACAACTTTTTGTGTAATCGGTCCATGATAAGTTGATGCTCGTGAAATAGGTTACTGTCCGATACACTACATCAGCGCTAAATGTTTAGATATTAAAAAGTTGACCGATTGACTAACAAGAAAATCAAGACAAAATTTAGTTCCAACTTTAAATTTTTAGAAGCTCGCTTCTCCAAAATGTGTATGAAAGTGTTGCTACTTTGAATTACTTAAATTGAAAGTCAAAACTAATAATTTTTCTTTTTAAGGCTTGATGAACCTAAGTACCTATATATTAAAATTTTTTGAAACTACCGCATGTTTATGTAGCTATTGAACCAACAGTGGTATTTACTAAAAACTGACCACCTAAGAACGATAGGGAAACAAATTTACACAAAACAGCAACGGCGCGAGACATAGTTGCAAAAAGGCTTACTATTTTATGAATTTAGTACTATTTGACTTTCCGGAGTACGCAAGTGTACCTCATCTCAAGTTTCAGTACTACTTATACTATGTGTAATTTTTTAAATAAATCATACACAATAGTTTATTTTAATTGGATTTAATATAATATAATAAAACGACCTTTTCTTTGGCTTTACTAAAATATTTACTGCTAATATTTGGGTTTAGTCTCATACTTTTCGCAATTTGTACGTCCCAGTACCTACTATTTTTTTTTTAGTTTTCATTTCAATTGAGAAAAGCCGATTTTCATCACTGGTATTGTTAAATATGAAGTTGATTCTGGTTATATTTTGAAGCTGCAGAATTTGGCCAAAATATAAGATCTTGCGTCAATCAAAAATTCATGGTAATTTAACCGGCCAGGCCATTTTTTTTTCGAAAGAAAGACGGTACGGCTGTGCCGCCATACCCTAAAGCTTTATCAATATATGTGGATGCATTCCAGAACTTTGTTGACCGAGAAGATGATTTTTTGGGAAGCGCCCAATTATCGAGCCCACTGGGTTTCTTAAATTTTTGCGTCAGCACAATCTTATATAGATACAGGCCAAAGTCGTACCGAAAATAGCCCAGATTTACTCTCTGGCGAGGCGTCGAATCGACATTTCTTGATCTTCTTCCATACTGTAGCTTCAGCGGCTTTGTTTTCTTAATTTCGCACCAATCTCTGTCTGTCTGGTTGCTCTCAAAGTCCAAAAGAGTGTACTCACGCTCAAATTTTTCCACAGTTCGACGGATTGCCTGCAGCCATGATGACGAGACGACCGACCTCACGACGAAGTTCACATTGCGTATTTACAACTGAGCCAGATTTTCAATGATATTTTTTTTTAATAATTTCCGCACGTTCGCCAAGCTTGAAACGGTTCATGAGAAAATGGCAAAACTTTCTGAATATTTCGACTGTGAAATTTCATGTTTAACTTTGATAGTAGCTGAAATATAACACATTTAGAAAGTAGGATTCATTTACTATCTGGACAGCCTTTACAATTTCGAAGATCCAGGACACATTTGTTCCGGTAGCGGCGACATGACCAGATTTTGGTACTGACGCATCTGTTTGTATCCAAAGGTAGAACTTCCATGCCATACATTTTGTATAGATATGGTTTGATGTCCTAATGCATCAGTTGAAAGAAGAATAGCCCATCTCGTTTCCTTGTTCCCTGGCAATCTTTAGAATAAGCCAAACAATTAGTCACAATTGGGTGCGATAACTTCATTAATATTCCCAAATGATTTAGGTACCTATGAGAAGGGTTAACACCATTTGTTATAATTGATCATTTAGAATCTGATGGAACCTAAAGGCGTCCCCACAGGAAACAGCCTGAAAATTCCTTCATCCCTTATGTAGCAAATTTGTTTAAAAAGAATTATTTCGTATGGGTAACTCAAAACTTTACATCTAAATCGTTCTTCTAAGAAAACATGGCTTACTCTAGAAAGAGGGGTTTCTTTTTTAAATTTTGCTTTTAATATAATTGATCGAAACAACCCTGTGTCTGGATCGCATGGTATCCTTCATCATTGTCCAAGATCAAATCAATACAAAGTCGATCCCAATTGTGCGCCCTTCTCCATTAGCTTCGACAGATTTTCCAACACAACATCATTTTCACCAACTTAATCTCATTTAATTTGCTTATTGCCTCTCTGGTGCTCGTAAATTGTAAGCTTTTGTTCATCGTCAGGATTTGATTGCCTTGGCAGAACGTTATAAGAGTCAAAAAAAATTAAAATCAAATTTCTTTCATTAAAGGGAAAAGAAGGCTTTTATTTTTTTTAAATGACCACTTTCAATTATTTAAATTGGTTGCCTAATTAACAAACTCGCCATCATCAATAACACATCCAATTAATAATAAACGAATCAGATATACGCTCGCATAATGGACGGACGAGTGTATTTATTGAAGAGCCTACGTATATTCAGTTGTACATTTTCATACATCATCGTCTACAATGAATTAAAACGGATTTTCATTAAATTATCTCCGTAATTCATTATGTGTTACATGTGTTATAAAGTGACTGTAACTAGTCTTTTCATTCACATGTTATCAACATAGTGACATGATAAATACAACGCTGACGTTATAATACGGCAGAGTATACCTATACAGTTGGGGCAAAGCACACGGCAAACACCAACCATAGCCGGATGTTGGACCAGCACGCATCTGGAATGAATACAGTCGTATAGTACCACAAACTTTCATACCAAACGAAGCCCTGAAGGGCGGAGTGAGGGCTGAGGGGTGTATACTGTATATCTACCGCATAGTACAACCGTGCTTATCATAATGGGCCTTACCAATAATCATTTTTAACCTTCACACTAAATATTTCCTAGGTCACAATATGCAATTTGGTATGGAAAATTTCGCTATTGTGAGTTCGAAAAACTTAACCTGGACACTAAAAATGATTATTGGTATCGCGGAATGAGTTTAAATACGGCAGAGATACAATGACATGTACGCAACAGGAGGCTTCAAATGAAGTTTGCCGTATTCACAGTTCACACCAGAGGCGGGCGGTTAAATGAGAAGGAAAGTGAATGCGATAAAGGAGAACAAACAATAACAGCGCCAGTGCCAGTGCCAGTGCTCGCATATCGTCATTTTAACAGCAAGCTCTCATCATGAATCGTTTAATTAAAACTTAATCTAATTATTTCTTTACGTGTAGTATGAACTCCCAACCTGTGGCAACTGAAACTAACCATTTGCTGACAGCTGAGTGGGTCCATTCTCTTCTCGCAATTGGTCACTTAGCGGTCAGAATTTGGCAGGAACTGTGTGCAACTATTTGGTTTTCGGCAATAGCATAGAACAACAAAACAAGTACCTATAAGAGTTCTCGTGTGGAGTTTCAACCTCTCCATTTCCTCATTCGTCAGATGCATCCGCATTAAAATCGGTGTCTAGTGTACCTACCTACTGTAAGCCGCATTGATTAATTTTCCTTTTGAACCCTTTTTCTAAAAATACTTAAATTTCCTACTCACTTAAACAACCCTGAGTTAGGTAATTATATTAAATATTTCCAACTAAAGAAGTTCACAATTGAATGCGAGCATTCGCCTCTAGGATCGAAACATGTTTGCTTTTCCTCGAAACAAATACCTATACAAAATAAATAAATAGTTGAAGGTACAGGTTCGTGGGGACCCTAAGCCTAGTGAATTTTTTTAATTTTTGGAACGAATTAAAGGGATCTTCAATTTTATGCCAAGTCCAAACGGCTAATTAAAAAGCTACTTCATGGCAGTTACACACTCGTGTGTTTGTCAGGCGTTCGCGGGAGGTGGCGCAGTCGAAAAAACTTAAAGATGAAATTTTGGGTTATTTTCAGGAATAACCTTCTTTTCCTTGTATTTACACAAGATTTAGGAAGCGTGTTTCCAAGCTACCGATGGTTTGAATTTGTTGGATTATGACAAAAGCCAGCACTTGAATTCCAGTTTTCTACCCTTAACTAATGACAAGTGTTTGAGGGCGAAGCCTCCAACTGTTTATTACTTGCTTCATACTTTAAAACATGTGTTTGTTTAACATACATTTTAAATATACTTATGAATAACCAGTCATGACGAAGCAACAAAACTAAAAGTAACCACGCATTCAATCAACAACCTTCTGTAATATAGGTATAGGTAGCTACCTAGACTTACTAATAAAATTATTCAGTAAACTTGCTGCACCCTGAGGTTATATTTCAGCTTTCCCCAACCTAATATACCTATAGGAAGGAATATCTACTAAAAGAAAAGAAAAATCCCCGTTTACCTATAAAATTTTGGACTGAAATCTCTCACTAAAAGGAAAATTCCCCTCGAGCTGATAACACTAAAGAAACTGCCAATGCGCTGACTGCCACATTATTAATTTAGAAATAAGTCTAGGAAAGTTCTGCTGGTAAATTTCATCCCACGAGAAACGAAATGCGATGAGCATAACCTTCAAAGAAAACAACTCCTCAAGTATCTGAATATAATCGTCTTTATTAAGAAAACAAAAGCCAACCGCGTCACCCTCTCTAATATTAGGTAGGTAGGTAAATAGGTATGCAAACAAAAAGTGTCCTTATAATCCCTTTCTATAACTATACCCGCGCACATATCTAGATCTACCTACCCAATCCCTTTTCTGATCCATCGTCCATCGTTAAATCGGCAATCCTTACTCATTATGCACACCATCACCTTTACGTGCACAACGAGTTAACCATTATATATAAGCCCACCACCCCAATTATAAGCCCACGCAAAAGCATCAAAATCATTACAACCGTAGGACTGCTTTCCTCTGCCTATAATAATTATTTACGCGACCTCGAAAAAAAGACCACGCTTCCCAACAACGCCATTCCATTAAACGAAGTGAGCATTTTCGTAACCCCCCCGTAAAAAAAGGGTTAAGATTCGAAATATAGGTACAAAAAAAAAAAAAAAAACAAAACAAAAAAACCCAATTGACCACGATGGACCCTTGCAGCATCATTGCCGCAGCAACAGCACCACACGTACATATCCATGCATGTGTGTCTTTTATTCATTTCTAGTTAACAATTCTCAATCATATTTAATTGCTCATTTCTACATTTGAAATACTTTTTTGATGTGTGGGTGTGGTTTTGTATGCCGCAACCCTTGCGAAAAACGTAACCAACAAAACACAACTCCCGGGGTTGCGCACTTGCAACGAAATGCAACAGAAAAAAAAGCACAAAAATCCCCAAAAAAAAAACGTAAAAATAATTTAGAGTTTGTTAGTAGATTCTGTTGTTTTTTTTTTTCGCACGAAATTTATTATACCACATAAGCTCAAGGACGGACAAAAAAATGGTCCCTATCTCGTACCTATAGGTACGCTGAATTTTCGTAATTAACAAACAAACAAAAACGACCAAAATAGCCCAATGTCCAGCATCCAATCGCCTTTCGTCAGACATCATGGGTCCTAAAAATAATCCGACAAAAATTCGTAACTGCAAGAAGAAAACAAAGAACTGCCATACCCAAGCATCACCCCATCCCGCTGCAAAGGAAAACAGAAAAAAAAATAACTGTTGGAAAAAACAGAAAATCAACTTCGTTTACACCCCTTTTTCGATAAATGCATCGATGTACAACTCTACACCGGAAGTTTACCTACAACTCTTCTACGAAAGAGATCGAAAAAGCCACCCCTCTTTTGTAAAAAGGACCAACAGAATTTTTTTTTTGCATAGTGAGACGAGGAAAAGAGAGATGGTAGATATTCGAATCCACGATTAAACATGACAAAAAAAAATTTAAAGTAAACTTGCATCGGAAAAAAATAAAATCCCGCATTCTCCCCCGTAAACTTGTTGTTTTCTATTTTCCTTCTTTTTTTTTCGGACAGTAGATACGCGCACCTAAATGTGAGGCGTGCATAACATACCTACGAGCTACGATGTCCAGTGTTCACGTGTGATAAGTTAACGCCGTGCCACTGCGATTTTGTTCGTTTTCTCTGAAAACTGAAATTAAGCAAATTACGTAGGTAAATGTGTGAGGTGCTGACTGCTGACTGCTGAGATGCAAATGCACACTAAAACAAGAGTGCGCGGATATGTGTGGAGCTGGAGTTTGGCTGAGGCATAATATACAGTACAAAGTTGTTGTACAAACCAAGTGAATTCAAGAGGTAATTATGCATTAGTGTCAGCGGTAATTGTATGGGGTTTAACCAGATGCTCTTGAAAACGGAGAGGTCGCAAATAAAACCGAAACAATGTAGCGCTACTGGCGACGCCACTGAAATCTGCCACTTTTTGATGGGAGAGGAAGCCCACAACTTTGTGGATAAAAAGCTCTCGCTGTCAGATCAATTGAAATTATATATAGTGAAATGGGGCACTCAATTTGACACGTTTTCAGCTGTCAATCGGAGGAAATGTGTGACAGTGAGGGCGATTTGATGATACTGATCTTTGTGACAATCAGTTAAATTGGGGTGGTGGCCTTTTGGGAGAGAATTCGAATATTTGCCATTTGAAAAGATGTGGGGTTTTGAGAGATTACCTGGTAAGGCATGAACATATTGTGGCTTGACAAAGATGAGTATACTGGCGGACGAAACTCGGAAGGGTGACCTTTGGCAAAGTCTATTACACAATCGGACATAGGAATTAATTATTTCCTTACCATGGTGTCTAAGTTGGTCTTCTATTGCCGCCTTGCCGTAAAATCATGCAAGGGATGCAACAAACAACAAACTTTATTGACAGTTATAAGGCGTCTCATAAGCTTCAAAATGAAGCCCTATAGACTTAGCAAAACTGTCGATGAATTTATGGAAGGTTTGTGGAATAACCTCAAAAGCCACTCCATTATATTAAGTACACGAAGTGATGACATGAAAAAAACAATTTTAGACGCTAAAAAGACCTGGATGCATCATCTTACGAGCCATGCGCATTGCGCACCTGTCTTAAAGTTGACATAGAAGATTTTGAAGCCACTGCGAATAGTAGGGTAGTCAGTCAGTATACCCATGGTTAAGCGTTTAGTGTGTTGAACTACCAAGCGAGGTTCCAGGGCCAATCCCAGGAAAAACACAAATTACACATGCAAAGGTATTTTCCACTGTGCCACCTCTCGCGAACGTCTGACAAGCACACGAGGGTATAACAAACTGTCATGAAAGAGCTTCTCAATTAGCCGTTTAGACTCGGGATAAAATTGTAGATCCCTTCAATTCATCCCAAAAATAAAAAAAAACTCACACACGAGTTGTTGTGAGAAGCCAGGCATACTGTCCTTACGGGCCTATTGCGCCAACTATCTATTTTATTTTTAGGTAACTGGAGTTTCGACAAATTGTTGAAGATATCAGGGATCATAAGAGCAAAATTTAGTAGGACTTTTATTCTTTTAAAAATAGAGGACTTTTTAAATAATTTCCATTCTTCTCTAATATTTCATCCAACGGTTTTTGTAAAACTTATCAAGGCATTTTGAAACTTTATTTGTCGCTTTCAGTCGTCGGCAATCGTATTGCTTGTTTAAAATGGTATTTTTAGGATTTTTGAAAAACATTTTGAAAACACTATGGGATCGAGATTCCCCAAGGTCTGGTACTAGTTTATTAACAAATGTCCCATTTTATATAAATACGCCTATGAAGTCATCTGTCATAAGACATGTTCCAAAAAACCGGACAAATAATTTTTAGCTTCAAAATGTTAAAAATGTATGCTTTCGCGTGCTTTCGATATACTCAGAAGAGTACAGATAAAAATGCGAAATATCATAAAGAGTCTTGTATTTCATAAAAAGGACATAAAGCCTCATCCTTACTAGTTTTAAGTATAAAACTATACATTTTTTCTGTCTATTATTTGTTTGTTTAAAATAGATTTTAAAACTAAACCTGTTTTCACAATTACCTTGCAGGATGTTGCAACTAAAGATAGGATTATGTCTTTTTCCACATGATGTTTAAAGATCTGAGTTCAATTCCAAACAGAGGGTATTTTAAAAATGAGAATAACTTCCATTCTTTAGACCGCATTGGCCGATTGTATCTATATACATAGAGTTTTGTTAGTATTCAATTTTGAACAAGGACTTTTAGGTAGAATGCTTTACATAAAAAATACAAGTTTTGGAAAATGTTAAAAAACCTTTTTTTTATTTGCAGAATTTAGTAAAGGAGAATTTTGATAAGCAAAATTTTGAAAGGAGAATTTTGAAACCTATTCAGTTTTCCAAGCTTAATTCAAGACGGATGTAGATTTTTAAGACCAAAAGGAGATACACTAATATCTACCCTTTTCACACCGAGCCGAAAACCGTTTTTCAAGAAAACACTCGAAAATTTCATCGAGAACGGAAGTTTTCCAATACATATTTCAGTTTCGAAAACGAGTCGTTTAAAGTCGTTTTCTGCGAAAACACCACGAAAACGACTTCTAATCGTTGGGTTGTTGAAACAAACACACCATTTGCAATATTCAGCCATATTGCTGAACAAATGTCACAGCTCACAACTTGAAATCATTTTCCACAATTAATTGTTGAATATTATTTTGAAATGCACTAAATTCATTTTGTTTGTTAATTAATGCGATTGAAATTTGTGTCCAAAAGAGTTTGCCCCGAAGTTTAACGACTATATAGTGTCTTACAGCTGATTGAAACGTCAAACGAAAACTAGTTGATGGTCGGTGTGAATACATCGACGAGTTTTCGACGAAAACAAGGTTTTCCACTCGGTGTGAAAAGTTCATAAGGAACACATAGTAAAATTCGTGCTTTGGAAACTACTACACTGAGAAGCGTTCTGTTATTTCCATTGAAGTTCTACATGACGTTTTTCTTATATGAAACTCCAGAGAAAACATAAAATCTTCCTGATTACCAAATCAAGTGTCCATAATATATACATACCTACCTACACTATTTAAAATTAGTCCCCAACACCGTACAAATTAAAATAATATGCAATAGATAAAAATATTGTGCAAAAAACTATGCAAATAACTCCATTGCGAGGTGTCGCTTCCTTTTCGCCGCTGCTACTCCCAGCTCCCAGGTGAGTGGTAACATTTTGCAACGAAGAGATTATGCCCAATGCTATACAAAATAAAGTCAATTTTTATTCCACACTCCCGCAGGAGCCTGGTCGCAGACTTTGTTCTACTTTCTTTTTTGCGAAATATTTTTTAGCTTCTGTTTTGCAGGATATGAACGACAAAAAAAAATACTTATATGTACCCACATATATATATTGGCAGAAGGCTATAAGATAACATACAAACACCATCAACTCCTGAGGCAAGCCAATTGCTTGTATGGCATGGGGCTAAGGGTGGATATCGAGAGTGAATTCTTCTTTTTTTTTCACCAGTGGCCGCTTTTTATGGCATTCCCTCTTTTCTCTCACTTGACCACCCTCTGTAGAGTGGTTTGCAGAAAAAGTACAAATCCAAAAAATAAAAAAATATTGGTTTGAGTATTCGGAAATTGGTGGAGTTTGCTTGAATTATGTTCCATCTTTTACTCTTCGTTTTGCTATGTCGATTATTTTACTTTTTTGAACTTCTTTTAATTTTTTTTTTAATCTGTGAATTTGAGTCCACGTTCGTTAACTCTGCAAGTCGGGGGGTTTTTTTTTTGGCTCCTAGGTAAATGTGTATAATGTGGAATGAGGTGGTATCATTCTTTTTTGAAACGACCAGCCGGTAGCTAACTGGTAGTCTCCAGTATAGTAGCCCATCGGTCCGGCTTGGTGGCGTGGAGTGGGTTTAATATATGCACTTCCGTTTCGAGTTCAGAATAATTCTCGATTTTTTTCTCTGTCATCGGTATTTTGCCGCCATTTTTCGTTCACAACCTTGATAGGCGCATATATTTATGTTCTTTTGTTCTAAAAATTTGGGGAGACTATCTTGCGATTTTCCTATCAGGCCCAGGTGGCTTTGATAATTGAAATTGCTTTGGTGTCTTTTTTGTAGGCAAAGCGCTAACGAATGGACAAGCAAATTAAACTGAATTTTACATAAGATTTGAATAGATTCGTATAAAGTGAAGTGAGGTTTGTTATTCTGTGGCAGCCTCAAGGAATGGACAAAAAGAAATACTCAACTGGATTTGGCCGATACAAATTTTTCAGTCAAACGTATAGGCAACTGATAAACACAGGCATAAAAAAGCTCTTCCCCAAAGCCTAAGAAACAAACAAAAGTTATAGGTGTCTATCAGGTATAAAAGCAAAGCAATCTTGAGAATATTGTGAGAAATACAACGTCGAATCAGCAAGAGACTGGCACAATATTCAGGAAATTCGTTTCCAATTATTGTCATGCGTGGCAGTGGCAATGAAAAACCTCAATAATGCAGCAACTTATCGCAAGACTCTTATGCACGGGATTTCACATGACCAATACCTCGAAAGTTCTTGTTAAATTAACAAAGTCGACTACCGGACCAAACAAAACGAGGGGCTCGTCATAAACCGACGCTATGAAAGAGGACAATGTGAAGTGGACGGTGGTAATGCGCAGAAGTCTGTAGAAAATCCTGCAAATTCCGATTTTGTGACAATATAAAAAAAAAAATTTTATAATTTATGTGACAGGGGCATACAGGACAATCAATAGGCATAGGTTCTAAAAACCATTCTTTCGGGTAAGTTATTCTAGGAAGAATGAAAGTGATCTACAATTTTACGGAAGCTGTTTCCGAGTTATACATAAGACTTTCGGACGTTTTGCGAAATGTTGCATAGAGGGAATTTCATTAATTTAATACATACCTACTGCATAGCCTTTACGAAAAAGGAGAACCTTTTCAAAACTATCCCCAGATGCTTGCAGGTTTGGTAGGTGAATTCCCCCTCTAACATCTCTCAGTTTCGTTGGCCAATGAGTTCAGAACCAGCAACGCTGTCAGACAAAGTTGAGGAGATTTTTTGACCTCTGGTAAGGGATCGCATGTACAGTACATCGATAATGTACAATTTGCTTGAATCGCATAATTTACCCCACCCAAATATGCAATAGCCTTGTACGTACCTAGTTAGAATTTTAATTCCATCTAATTAAACGAATACAAAAAAAAAAGAAAACAATTCTTCTCTATACGACAAAGCCCTAAATCGATAGCAATTAAAATTTGTATTGTGCATACAGACGTTAAAAAGGAGAAAAAAAAGATTGAACAAGGATATTAACGAGCATCAGCTGACTTCTCCCCCAATCATAATATCAACCTTTTCCCATTAACTCGACCACCTTCATCCTAACACATCGCTAAAAGCAGACAACTCATTCAATGTTCATATATCAAGGAAAAGCAAAAAAAAAAAAAAAAAAAAACCAAACAACAACCAGGCCCGCACATGCAAAAACGTTTGGATAAATGTCAGCTTTTTCCCTTGCCATAATCGCATTGTTGTTATGCATCAAACAGTCGTCTTTCCTCCCTTTCGGCCAATACCCCGAGTAGGTGTAGATTCAATCTATCCCCTCGACACAAAAAAAAAAAAACAAAGAAAACTCATTTTGTGTCCAAAAAAATAACGAAGAAAATCCACATGTGTATGTATATGTACCGTAGGAGTAATGTCTATCATGACCATCGCCGAAAATTCCAATTCTCGCTACCCTTAACAAGAAAAAAAAAAAAAAATGCCACGAATGCCACACACTGCACACGCTGGCTGGCCGGTCATTCGCGGCTCGCGAAAATGAAGAAAATAAAATAAGCTACCAATAAATTTTGCATACCTACCGCCTCGCCTCACTCGCCCCATTCGCATCACATGTAGAATGGGTAGTGATTTTGCCTGCGTGCTTCTTTTTCTTTCCGTTAAGCAGTCTCCCTTTCACCCCTCCGCCGCTACCACCACCGACGATTGCCATTAACTCTTCAATTGACCATTGTCCACCATCGAAATATTATGATTATATGTGCTTCGGATTGCAGTACGATGTTTGAAGTGATGGTGTTTTGTTTTTTTGTTTTAACTTTTATTTTGGTTTTTATTTTTTTTTGTATGAGGGGAGTTTTTCGGCGATTTTTGTTATTTTTTTTTTATTTTTTTTTTGAGGAATTTCCGTGTTATATGAGACACATTGTGTGTACGCGCAAAAACAGAAATTCCGAATTCAGGGGGACTCGACCCGACCCCCGCTCATGCGGCGTCTGCTATCATTTTTGAGGGGCAACCGCCAAAAAGAAAAATTATGAAGGAAAACGCAAATGGTCCTCCTACGGTGCTGTATACACATTTAGGTGATTGAATGCGAGTGTGCACAGGTGGGGGTTGGGGAGTGCTGCTTTTCGTTAAAGTACACTTTTGATTCAAAAAGAGAAGTAGAACAACGTGTACATTTTTTTTTTTGCAATTTTATAATTTTCTTTCTTTTCCCGTTGTCCGGGAGCGGGTGGATGGCTGTGCAGTGGCTCACATCATGCTCGCGTTAGCCCTACTGATTAAACATTAATTAAGGGAAACAATGGTCGCACAAAGCATTGACAGACCGAATAACATCGATGTACAGAGCAGTTGTCTTGTGTATTGTATCGGTCTTGGTTTTTTTTTGCGGCGCATAGCTGTCTTTTTATTTTGTCCCAAAATACGTACTAGCACTCATATATGCTCGCATCTATGAACAAAAACATATACCTACCTATATTTTGCGTTGTAATAAATTTGGCAAAAGAGGGGAGGTTTTGCGTGTTTTTTTTTCGTTAATTTTTTGACAGGTCGCATGATAAAGGGTTTCATCGCCATTGATTTACGAAATGGACCATTAGGGGATGAAGTTGTGGAAAGGGGGTGGTGAGGTGAGGTGATGCCTATTGTAGAGAACGAACAATATTTAATATTATTGTAACTGCATATGGGCTGCGAACAAATGGGGTTGGTAACAAATTTGAATTTCGATTTTTTTTTGCAGTGCGCGTTCTTTTTTAGCCGAGCGTCTGCACGTGCAAGTGGAATCAGTCGGTATTTATTTTTGGTATTGAGACAAAATGACGGTGAGATGCTAGGCCTGTGATAGCAATTGGATGAATACAGAGAGGCTTTGGAAAATCGAATATGCGATGCAAGACAAATGAAGGTAATTCATATGCAGGGCTGATCTAAGCGCTTAGGTATAAGCTGGTTAGCCTCGGGTTTGAATTTCTTTCGTAAAATTCGCTTTCAGTGAATTTTTAGATAATGCGTTCATTACAGTCGATAATTTGGTCACTGTAAAGTTTAATTTAATTCACACAGCCAATTTGTGGAAAGTAAACCTGGATTAAGCTCTCAGCCTCGTAGTTCTTGCACTTCGTTGTTAGTTTAGGGTGTATCGTTTCGACGATAGTCGCTTAAAAATTTACGTCTTTGATAAACCTACGCTACAAGTAGCAAGCGGAAAGTGATATATACTTACTCTACAGAATCTAAATACGGTGTGCCTCAAAAAGACTGTCATAATCTAGTTCTTGTTCAAAATGGCGCATACATGCAAACGTTACGATGGAAGACTTAATTTTCCGAGGGATTGTAGGCAACATTTTTGACTTTAGTATACTACACGCTTTGGCGGAGTGGACTTACTTAAGGGCTAACTCTACGAACTGTGCTTCGATATTGGTCCGTTCAGAAAAGTGTAGATTCGTGGTCATAGATGCAGTCATCCGTTGATATGAGATTTCGCGATATGAACATTACTTCTATATTCTTTCAACTTACTTTTTGAGCTGAATACTTTTATGGGAGCTCCGGAGTTAGGGATAGTGTTGCCAGAAATGTTTCTCAATATCTACATAGAAATTTCAGAAATGTGTCAGTTTGAATAAACAGCTTTTTGTGCGAATGAAAATATTTTTTGTTCACAAAATTACTAACTACTCTAAAACCAGCCAATGAATCGCTACCAATGGTATTTGTCGCTTAACTAGAGGTTATACCGGACGCTGTGTTCAAATTTCAGTCTTCTACGTCAATATCGTTTCTGAGATAGACCAAGGTTCAAAATTGCTTTAGTGGTTTCGGACAGACGGACAAAAGCCAAACAAATAAGGTTCCGCTGCCAAATCCATTGTATAGTTACATTGGGCGTTGATTGCATTTCTTCGTCATAAGACTTTTTCTTAAATGTTTGTAGTTTGGTTTTTAAGAAAATTAAAATCAAATATTGGATGTCGGGAGTATTCATTAAATTTTCTGGAGACCGGGGATTAGTAAAAAACCTGGGAGACTCTCGGAATATCGAGGGTACTCACAACCCTAACTGGGGATTGAATGTGTTACGCAAATTATGATATAGTGAGTCCTGATTGTGAATTTATAAAACTAAGAAACTGTAATTTAAACAAGCAGTTGCACCTGAGACTGTGAAATTCATAAGCTAGGCCTTACACAGACACTAAACCTTTTGATTAAATTAAATCTAAGTTGTATAACCACATGAAAATCCGCTAAAAGTCCGCTAGTATTCAATAAAAATTCAACTTCAATCTCCAAACGTAGATATATAACTATGTACAACAAAAACAACAAAAATGCACAATTGCATAAGTCTCTGCATACATACGGTGGTTACTGTCAAAGTTGCTCGTTTTCTAATGAAATAAATTCGCTCGCCTGGCAAGGGTCTCCATAAAGGGAATACGTGGACGTTAAATTAAATATCATTTGTAAATACCCTCAATACACCCTTCTATATCTACTAATTATAATCACATGAGCTTCATCGACGAATTCCCTCAAGGTGTTACGCTATACAGTAACCCTTGTCGTATCCTCGAACACATTATAGAAATCGCAACCATTCAAGTTATACGGTAGGTCACCATCACCACCACCACCCCAGTAAAACATCCCCTTCTGGCCGCCTGCCGGTAAAATATCCATTTGAAAATTTCACTTCGTTTTGCTGTTTTTTTTTTGTTTTTGTCCTGTTTCCTGCATATTTGAACGTCTGCGTGCGTTTATCATTTCATATATTAACTTAGAGCTTGTAATTTTCTATTCCCGGACAGTGCGATGTGTGACGTACACGCAGCCCGTTCCCAGTATGCATTGTTACATTGCCATATGTGCATGGGTGACGATGATGAACAGTAATATAATTATTATGCATATATGTACCTATGTGCAAGTGGGTAGCTTCCACACCTTGATATTATGCAGAAAATTAAAATTGTTCGGGCAAATAATTAGGTCCTCACCGGGGATAGGGTGTGCGGTGGCACAGGCAAATAGGAAGCCTTCTAATGCAATTGTCCTTGTTTAGATGCTTTACCGTCTACCCCCGTTCTACCCCCGTTCACGGTAGCACGGCTCCCACTCACTGTCTCTCCTACTTACCATTTTGGTATAACATTAAGGAGTGAAATACCGTGCCTGTATGACAGAGTGTGCTCGGCGATACATATATACACATGTGCCTATGGCATAGTATGAGGACCACCGACCGCATGCATGCATGCACGACCATGGGCATGGAGTCGCATTTACTTATTTATTCGAAGAAAATTTATCTATATATCTATCAATGTATTTGTGTGCGGCATAGTGCGAAGAAGAGCCAGGGCCTGCTCGCATACATATACGAATGCGATAGCAATGCGCATAAGACATATTAAAACAGGCAAAACATGGATTAGCATTTCTCATTAATGCAGACTGGAAGCTTAATTGGGGACTCAAAATTTTCCAGAAAATGTCGCCCGTAGTGGCGTCTCTATGCCACCTTTCTTCATTCTAGAGCAAACCTTGAGCGGGTATGCCCATTGCCCATGCCCCAGCTAACTATAACAAACCAGGCGACTGACCAAACTACACCAGCTATCCGGCGACCTACCGAACCAAACCAACGGACTGACAACTTTTTATATAGGAGGTATAAGATTAAGGACATGCAGCACTGAGGAAGGGAGTTTGTACGAATGTATGTGAACGTATAATCGGAGGATGAAGGGAAATAAGGACCGATATGTATCTTGGTGTGATTGCAAATTGTGTTTTGGTATGTAGTCCAGCCAGCGAGCTGGACTCCTTCGCAATTAGGTTGTTTGCCTCCCTCGTACTGCCAGAGCGCTCCGGTGTTAAATATCTTTGCAATTTGTATATTTGGGCGGGGGGGTATGTGTACCCCCCAAATGGAAGGAAGTACGAGGTGGCACACTACGACAATGGCACACAGCACCACTATGGCTGGGCTAGCAACATCTTCAATTGGTTTTGGGCTTTGCATTTTCAACGGAAACTTTTCGCCTGGTGCGGGTTGTAGGAATTTCTCGGAAGCGTTATCTTTCGAAATAAGTACAGTATAAGAAAACAAAAAGATGCAAATGGACTTTGTCGAGGCGTTGCCAAGGTGAAGGAAAAAAGAAATGCTTCCCCGGATGCGCGATAAGATCCGACAAATCTATTTAAACATTTATTTCCCGGTCACTCGATTTACATTCAATTTTTCCAAAGCGAACTGTCTGCTCAAAGAGACATCATGCTTAGATTTTTATTCGAAATTTATTCGTAAGCAAATTCTTTAAGTGGAAGCCCGAAGCGGCAGTTGAATGCAGGGCCGCATCTGGTCAACTTTGCGCCCTAGGCAATAATTTTCAGACGGCACCTAAAGAGAACAGTAAAGTTATGCGTTTTCTGATTTGGCCTAAAATTATTTTTTTAAGACTTTCAATCCCTCCCTGAAATTTTAGTCCTCTTGAGACTGGAATTGACATTATTTCGAATTTGTTTGTGTGCTATGTATAATTGTATATGAAGTGCAAGACACTTGGCGGTCATGGTTTTTTTAATTATTTTTTTTACAAGACTTTGGTTTGAATAAATTGGGGCTACACGGCTACCGTATTAGGCTTCGTTCACAAAGTTAAAAAAAAATATTCTTCGACCTACCTAGAATATGATGCCCGAAAGTAAACGGCTTAAATGAGCATACTGCGATGGGTTCATCAAGTTAGTTTGGATAAGGCTCAAACATCTAATTACCGTCTGTTAATCGATTTATTTAATTTTTCGTCTTAGAAATATATTCTCACTTTTAAAAGCCCCATTTGGCTCCACATTAGCCCTACGCGGTATTGACTTTGACTACATGTTTATTTGTCAGTCTTCGGCTCTCTAAACTGGTTTTATCTAACTGTTATCTCTGTAGAGTAAAGAAATGCTCAGTAAGACATTCGCTTCTTCTATAAGCTAGGTTCATCCAACACCCAGCTTAAAAGCAAGTAAAAATTTGTGATGGTGGGGTTAGGTAGATTATAAAGGGACGTTTGAAGAAAAAGAACTCGCATTCCCCAGTTAAAAGTGAGGCTGATCACACCCAAAACCTCTGAAGTTATTGACTGCCTTTGAAACTAGCTTTGACTTGAATGGGTTGTGATAAATGGGTTCCGAAATGTGAAAGCCTTTTAACTCTGCGGTGCTTGTGAAGAACCTGATTGTAGGTAGACGTCGTTCTTGCTGAGGCTCGGCAGTGCCAGCGCAGATATTGAATGAACTCCATCGCCTTGTGAGCTGTGCAGCTTTTGCCTAAATATTTGTACTCAATCCTCCATTTATGGTGCGAACCCAAATAGAGTTGGACAAAATTGTTCAAAATGATGACCAGTGTGTCATAATATACTTCGTAAACTTTATTATTTTAGTCGATGCAGGCTATGGGTTTAATAAGTGTGGGTTCGCCTTCGAGACCTATTTTTTGAACGATGTGACAAGATGAAATTGATCAATCCACCGGATCACTAGAGATGTTATTTTTTCCAAGACTCATTTAATTGGTCTTAGAGGACATTTGGTTCAAAGCCATCGATTGCTGTTTTCAGGGAACAGCTCCCGGAGGGCCTAAGCTTAATAACGAGTGCGGAGCCCGTTCCCGCTAATTATTTTTAATTTCTAGTTATTATTTAAGGAAATCAAGTTTAAATAAAATTCTTACAATGAAGTTAATTCACGTTTTAATTTGGCCTTCCCCAAACAAACGATATGTTCCTCCTCCTTGTGGCGCCCCAAACCCACTGTTTCATTTGCTCCATCCCTGCCAAAAGCACTAATGAGATTTTGAAATTTGGACTACGAAGAAAAGAAGAATTTCGGTTTGGGTAGCTACTTCCAAATATGTGCCTTACGTCCGGAACTGAGGTCTATATTTCCAAGCACGGCTCTTCATTGTTTTTTTTTTTTATTTCAAAAAGACTTCAGTACATTCGTAGTAAATCGAAAAGGACGCACCGCAAAATATGACCTTACGAACTGGATGCTTTAAATGTAAAATAAACGCACTTGTTCCTTTTTGTGGCCGCTACTGTGTTTTTCAAACAATGTTTAAATAGAAGATAGAGAATCCATCAATCCGAACTTCAGTACCTACGCCTGGCAACATTTTCTGTTGGTTGGTATTAATTTTATTGAAAAATGTTCACCTTCGATAACCTATAAGCTGCCCTTCAGCTATACAGAATACAGCTCCCTGGTTAAATCTCCTGCGCTACCGCAAATCAGTTCTACCAATATCTCTACCTATTCGATGTCTTCGACTGTTTGCTCTCATCTCTTCCCATTTTATGTACGTATACATGCAATTTCTGAAATCATTCCTATAAGGTGTAATGAGACCTTCGGATAACCTATAAAATGTTCCTAGATGTACAGAGACTCCCCCTTTCACTCCATACTTTGCATAGCGCTCCGCTGCTGAAATGCAACATTAATTTGTCTATACGGTCCGATGTTGTTATATCCATCTGCAGTACTGTAAGCCTCCCCCTACATAAGCATCCCGTCATGTGCACTCCCTACCGGTTAGTCTCATTTTGGAAGTTTTAAGGCGGTTAGTTGGTTCTACAAACTGAATGAGATTTTCGGAATGAAGCATGGATGTACGAATACGAATAGTAGTTAGTAGGTCCGAGATGTAGGAAATTATCTGAGTAAGAGGACTCGAAGAGGAAACACACAGATAGTGTAAAACTCCCACAATATAACGTCTCTGTGTACGACATTTTCATTTCACTCAGGTGGTGGTGGTGCTGGTGGTGGTGGCGCCGCTGGTAGCTGGGGTAAAACAAATGCTGATGGTGGGCTTAATGTGGCATACGAGGGTGGCACACAGAAGAGGGTTGGTTACAGTCAGTTACCACCGAAAATTGCATCAAGCATTCACTTTTGTGCAAGAACGGATCTGTGCCAATATCTCCTTTGGATGCTTTTCGGTGGTGGGTGGGGAGGAAGACATTTTCAATGTGGAATGAGCGGCGGACTGAGAGAGCGAGAGGATCCACTTCTATGTCGTTCAATGTTTGAGTGTTGTTATGCATAAATTAGAATTAATGCAGACGTCCGAATCGCAAATTCAAGTAAATTAAATTGCATATTATGTCTGTTCCATTGTGTGGACTCTTAAGGATACGAAAACTTGCACGGCTCTGCACAGTGCACAGCCAGCCGACAACCCAGTGAAAATCCTCTCCGACATTTGTAGCCTCACCCTATGTAATATAAGTGCATTGGAGATTAGGAGCAATCTTCTTCGGGGATTGTTTGGTTGAGGGCGATCTCTCTCTCTCTATATGGGTGTGCGTGTGTGTGTATAGACTGGAGCCATTGGCATAGTGCGTACCTATTATTATGCGTGGGTACTTGTATGCATATTTCAGATGTTATGATGGCTAACAAAATAAATGTTCATTATTCCTTATGTGTGCGTGTAGATGGGTGGGTGGGCTCGACACTATGCAAACAAGCTGCAAACTTGTAATAGATGAGATGCAGTCCGTATGACTTTGCGGAGATACTCGTATCCAAGCAAAGGACATCTCATCTCACTAATCACTAACAGAAAATTAAATGAGAAATTAACATTTTATGTACCCATTCGTATACATTATGTGGGTAACAACGAACGACAAAAGGGGTTGTTGGGCTACTACATAACAGAGTAGGTATATACCAAAGGAAGGACAAGTTATAATTTCACCACAACTGTCATTATAATTAGATGCAGCAACAGCTTACTTTGCAGCAGTGCCAATAACATTTTCGACGAACACTGTCTTATCATTGAGTTGTGTGTATGCAGGAAGCACAGTTTGCATACCTTCACAACGTATAGGTATATTTGTGGGCGAACTGCAGATGTGTATGTAGAAGTAATTTCGCCGGCGTTGTGTAATCGAACGGGGGGAGGGATAGTATAGTGTACATCATACCATAGAATGACATTAAGCAGGAAGCTGAGGAATCACACGATGATTTTCAATGTTGTATGCAAATTTCGTTTCTCGCCAAGGAAATACGATGACTTATGTTTGAGCTATGGAAAAGCTGCACCCACTTACATAGAATTACATGGACGCCGGGTATTGTAGGTCTAGAGGGGGGGACTTTGAAGTTGAATAGGCTTAGCCTACCAATTTTCTTAGGATGACGTCCCTGGTCGTCCTAGAAAATTTGCTAATCAATACTTAGTGAAAGTTTAATTAGGCGGGCGGTGATGGCGACGTT
The DNA here is from genome assembly GCA_949126925.1 of Cheilosia vernalis. Classification (NCBI taxonomy): domain Eukaryota; kingdom Metazoa; phylum Arthropoda; class Insecta; order Diptera; family Syrphidae; genus Cheilosia; species Cheilosia vernalis. The sequence goes on from OX421362.1 coordinate 17,139,830, forward strand.
TGTCCGCCGAAGGGCCCAAAATGTTCAAAACTTTATTTTAAACGACAAGCGAAGCAAAGCAGGAAACCAGTTTACGAATAAAAATTGTTATTGTTCAAAAATATTTTATGACACCTTTTTGGTAGTCATTCCGCGATACCAATAATCATTTTTAGTGTCCATGCTAAGTTTTTCGAGCTCACAATGGCGAAATTTTCCATACAAAATTGCATATTGTGACCTTGGAAATATTTAGTGTGAATCGTACCGATTGCGGCGTTGCTTCAAAACCTAATTTTATTAGGAAATAACCAATGGGAAGGTGCAGCTTCGGGAAAGGAAAAATCTGCATGATATCCTTTTTTTTCAGTTTCAGTTTCAATGGACGAGGAAACAGCGCAGGGCGGATTAAGTAATCTGTCGACTGTTGGATGCAGGTATAACCAAGCCACTTGCACTAAAATATCGGCCATTGTCTTTGGCTATTATCATTATTTGAGAGGGGTTATTGTAGTGCGACCTTTTGCTCTATTATACCCACTGCTTACGCCTCACAGTGGTTTATTCCCTCAAAGGAGTTTCCCTCATAGTATAATTCCTTTCAAAATCATTTCATAGGTTCTTGCACTCTTCCTTCTCCTTGGTGGAAGAAATCCGTCCTATAAGTCTCTCTCCAGTCCAGTTTCCTTTAAGAATCTAGGGTTGAGAGCTGACTCCAGCGCCAGTATTTCCTCATCAAATAGTTGGTACTTGCTCAAGTATTTCAGTCTTTTGTGGGTCGGTGCCTCACATGATCCCAGCAAGTGTTCTGGGATTTCACTGGACTCATCGCATAATCTGCAGAGACCTTCTTCAGATAGGTACACCTACCCGGTTTCCTGAAGTGTACCTTGGGTCTACAGTGCTCCGTTACTAAGCCCGTTAGGATACGAAGGCCATTTCATTCCCCTCTATTCCTACGTGGCCATAGGCACTTTGTTTCTACTACCAACTTAATAAGGTTTTTGTAGGCATTCATACAAGTTTGGATTTAATGATGTAGGAATTAAGTGCAATAATTGCAGCTTGGATGTCTGACATTATGGCTATATCACAGTTGACTTTGTTTCTGTCGAGGTTAAAATGGACACCCATCTGTCAAAACTAGATGGTTGAATGCATTTTAGGAGCTAAGCCTTAAGTGAGCCCCTCAGAATGGAGGTCGTACGATGGATGGAATTCTTTATGCTTAAGAAATGGTTTCGTAAAGATTATTAAAAAAATTAATATTCAGCCCATTTTGGCCAATGGATTCATTTACGAATTGAAAAAGCTCTTTCGAAATAATATTAATAATTCATAATAAATATGAATGGCACAAATAGTGACGACTTCTGCAAATGAAATGTCCGCCCCTTAAATAGATTCCATGCAGAAGAACGACCCTTTACACTATAGCACGGTACATCAAAGACCATATATATAACCGCCATTCAGTAAATAATAATATTGGATAGGGGAAGTCCAAGAAAAAAATTCAAACTGTATGCAGTATATTCTACCACATCAAGTGCTTCAAGTTGTCAAATTAAATTGATGAATAATTCTTGTCATTTCAAAATTGTATACGAAATCTCTTTAATGTTCTTAGCGAATGATATGTCGTTCCAACTGTTTTCATAGTGATGAGCTCAATGCTATGGTTTACCATCATGATGACTTACGACTCCCGATTGGAAGCGGATTTACTTTATACTTGATTAAATCAAATAAAAAAGGGTTATTCCATCTTTCGGCTAACAGTAAAAAAATAACTTTACTTACATATCCGAGTAGGTATACGTAGTATAGGCACGAAACGAACTGCTACCAAACTAAGTCCGAAATCCCAAGATAAACAAACAATTTTCGTCGTCAACACTCAACATTAAGATCAACTTTCTGATTGTATTGGAAATCAGTTGTATACATCTGCTCCTGACTGATTTCACTATTTTCCATTTTCAATTATTTCTCAATATTATTGGTGGCCAGGCTGGGGAAAAAACTCTAATTTGCATTCGCCCGGGAATCAAATTACACAGAATTACCCTAGCCAACTCAAACATGTCTTTCGTTTCTCTTATTCTTATTCCAGCACACGATGTTTTCTTTGACCCTCGCATTGCATTCTTAATGAATTTCGTACTAAGCGCTGATAAATGTAATTATGCGCATTTAGTTGAGCGAGCGAAAAAAAGGATTAAACAAGCACTGACTGAAATAAAAATAAAATTTCGTTAAAAAAAAATAAATCAAAAGTAAAAAAAACAAGTAGGTATGTATTTACTGGACATATCTGAATGGCAACAACTGTTTAAGTGTTTACAACTATAATCCCGCCTTCAGTGATCCAGCAACGAATTAATGCAATCATGATATTTTCCAACCAACCACAAATCGATTGGCTTTCTTTCTTTCTTTACATTTGGCCAAGAGGCAAGGAGGGGAGAATTATAAACCAAAATCGGGATGTGGCCATGATAGCTGCTGACCACCGAGACCGACTGCACCAAATAAACAAAAGTTGTTCAGTAATCAAACAAAAAATAAAAAAAAAATACATCCATCGAGCAGATTGAAGTAGCACGGCCAAAAGCGAACGAAAAAGGAGTTTTGCACACATTTACATTTTATGCAAAATATGTATCTTTTGGCTTGTTTGGAGGAATTATCATGATCCCAATTACTGGTAATATACATTTGCCCATTTGCCGAACCGCAGACTTTTGCTGATATTAATTATTCCCCGGATGGTTTTAGCTGAAGAAATTCTGCCAATTGCCTATGGACACGTCATTGCAATATTTACCACTTTTGATCCTTCGAAGTCGTGGGTTTGCTGATGGGTTCTGTACCCAAGACAAAAATTATAATATTACCAGAGAGCAGTTCTGGTAAAATCCTTTGGGCTATAAATGATCAGTTAAAGTGGTTGGTGGCCTTCCACTAAAAATAAGTCCGTCCATCATACCTGATTCCAGAAATGCAACTTCGGGGTTGCTTTTAACAATTGCAACCACATTCAATGCCTGCTTAAGCCTGTGTTTGGCATCTTGTAGATGTAATTCGATCCACGTACTTAAATGACAGAAATATCGTCATCTATTCAATTTTAAACTAAATAAAACCTTTTAAATAAACATATTTTTCAATATATCAAACGCGCTCGATATAGTGAATGACATCAAATATTATATCATTCGTTATACTGGACGTCCACTGTAAAGTAATTATTGACTCAAACTCAACACTCGGATTGAAGAGACTAGTAAAATGCATTAAGCCAAGTCAATTCTGCTATACAATTATAATTCTATAAATACATTAAGTCAATGACGCTATTATAAAATTTAAGCTTTTAAGCCATGAATTAAATCAAGAAATTAATATTTGGTTGAGACTACCTAAGCACTTAGTTACTAAACGTTTCCTAAAAAAGTGAAATAAACTAAAACCTATCTGTCACCTGCGTATTTTCAGAATTTTGATTACATTTATACCTGTAACAAAACTTATTAAAATAAATAATAAATTCTTCCCTTCGACGGAACAGCGGCGATATGGGTACGACAAAAAAAGAAAAAAAATTGTCTATTAGTTTACCTTCCTCTTCACTTCAAAATAATATTTAGTTTTCGCTGTTGTGTTGCCGGTCAGTTAATACCTACGTATTTTCTTGTGTGAGATACTTTAATTTTCTAAAATTCGCTCTGTTTAGGTTTCATTTATAAGAAAACACATGGTATAGGAACTTCTAAAAAAAATATTTGTAAAATTTGTTCACTGTGACACTGACTATATTATTTTTATTAAGCTAAGGATACTTGATAAGTAAAATATGAAATGAATTAAATAATGCTTAACTAATTTAATTTGGCAGCTCCGCCTTCATTGAAATTTATAACACTTTGGTATACCAATATCCCTTATATTATATAATTCTGAATAAAAGCTTATCACTTTGCACTATTACTTCAAAGAAGTCGGTCGCCTTTTATTTTCAAGACTTAGTAATACTAGATTGAACAACTGAGCTATTTTTTTTTCATTCATCCATTCTTCTTTTTTGTTTAAGTTAGATAAGAGCATGCTGTATTTTGTGTCCTTCCACTCAATTTCATTTATTGATTTCTATTACTTATATTACATATACACATAAAACCTATAAACTTGTAAAAGTTAAAATAATGCAATAATTCATTTTGAGAAACAAAAATAAAAAGGTATTCAACCTATTTAAGATGGTCAACCACTTTGCCAACTTTTTTTTAGTTGGAATTTTGTGTACATATTTGATTTCCGAGAGGATAAAATAAAAAAGGTATCATACGTACAATTCGATTTTTAAAAATGTACTTTTTTGTACTTTTTTCCGTAGATAACAATTTTTGGTTGTTTTCGAAAAAATTGTATGAATCTAAACAATCTAGATCTAGGTTCATATAAAAAAGGAGCCCGTTTTCTAATTAATTAGGCCTTACCAATAATTGTAAGTTTCGACTCTAAATTTAAGAAGTTCACTGTGCGAGCTTCCCTAAGTTTAAAGTCGAGGCTAAAATTTTTAATTAGTTAGGATAAAGCCCCGTTCCTCTCTTCTTGTCACTTCACATTCATGAGCCATGACAAAAAAATCTCTCAGTGAATGCTGAAGTGTCAGGACAGGAACAGAGAGTAGGTATATACCTAGCTAATATTTGTTCGAATATACAATGTCTATAGGACAATTTTCAAAAATGATTTTCCATTTTTCTGGAGTATCCTTTGCTGGAAATCAGAATTGCTTAATAATTCGGCGTGCAGTTCTTTTAAAATTATAACCTCTGAATACATTTTTGTTTTAAAAATTGAGTTTTCCTTCAATACTAAATTATATCTACTAAAATTAAAGCAGTTTTTTTTTTTGTTAAATATATCAAACATTTGTCTACAAACGTCTACAAACGTAAATAAATTAATTTTATTTTTAGAAGAACCGAACAAAAAGCTAAAAAAAACCAAACCTTTTTTTCTTATTTTCGGCTAAACGAATGCAGACAGAAAATCAGTTTCTTTGATAGAACCTAAAGGTACAAGAACTAAAAACGATAACGCCAGTTATATCCAAATTAAAATAAAATTCCTCAGTACCCCTTACAGATTTCTTCGTACATGTAAGTAGGGCTGGTAAACAGGACTTTCATTTCCAAAATGATTTACTCACTCAGAGCTCGCAAAGGGTCTAAGGGGTGTACACTGTTCACTGTACATAACTCCACCACCCACTGATGGTACGCAATACTGGGCTTCCCTGAAAACCGGCCGGCCTGTAAAAAAGCGTTCAGCGTTATGCATACTTATATCAAGAACGAGTTCTTGCAACATAGAAACTTGTGTTAAATCACCTGAAATTAATGTTTAAGTGGCCGCCGAGGCCGACCGACATACTTGATTCCGCCCATCGCCTGTGATAAATCACTATAAACAGTCGTAATTAAAGTGCCCGAATACAGTTACTTCTATGCAACGCACACAATCTCCATAGTGTCAGGAGTGATCGAAGAATACCTACATCCAGGAGATTTGGCTTGCATCCAGTTTTGAATATGTTGCGATGAATCTTTCTCAAATATGCAAGTGGGTATAATGCGAATTAGATTTATCCTCACACTCTTGAGAGTGTGTTACCTCTGTTGGCGGTTAATATCAATATAGGTAATGCGGGATTAAAGTTTACTCACATTAGGTACCACTTTTTGCCAGGGGGTTAATTTATTGCTTATTACACCCAGAGATTCGTGCACACACCATGGCCGGCGCAACGATTCGAACAAAATAAATTACACAGTCACCTTTAAAGAAAGATACGCGAACACCTAAAGTTCATTTGCAGCCACTGTGTGGTGGTGGACTAATGGTACGTTAAATTTTGCTATACATCCGCCAGATACTATATAAATTGAGATTTTGATGGTAGAACTAAATACTTAACACTTTGGTCACATCGAGTCGCACAATTAAGTGGCAACATCATGTGAGGATCGTCACACTCTATACTAGTACCAGCATCTCTAACTACATGCAGTTAAAGATACACATCCACTCTCCACATTTTAAATGAGGGGAATATCATTTTAGTTTATCTTGTGTGCCCGCACCGTGGTGAGCGCGGCGGCGGTAATCTTTATGGTCTCCTTCGTGAATATTGTCCTGCCTGGAGGCTTGCGAATCTCAGCGTTGATATCTGGCCCACCCCCTCCTCACCCCTTATTCACATCGGTCCTTGTTGAAATCTTATTAAATTTACATATTAATCAAAGGATTTTAATTACCCCCTGGTACATAGACACACACACTCGTGTATATAGCATGATACTTTAGCATTATAATCAGGGTAACTTGTCTCTTTTTGCTCTCTGTACGACGAGTACCTCTGGTATAGTATAGTAAATTGAGATTCGATAGACGACGGTACCAGCATCTATCTGCGTATAGTCGGACGGAATTGTAAGCTCCTTCGAAAATTCTTCATTGGACATGCGGTGGACTGGGGACGGGAGAACGGCGCGAGGAACGGGAGGAACCGGAGGAACGTTGTCGAAACGGTGATACGATTTAAATGAGTTCGCTGTATCGCTACAGGGTGTTTCAATTCGTTATGTCGGCGTCGCAGTAGTTTGTGTACTTGGCTTGTTGTGGTGTTGCATATGGTGTGTGGTAGTAATATAAATGACAGCTAATTGCATTGCATGGGATGTACTTTATACTCTTGATTACGGCGTTTATATACATGGGACTGATTAGGTATTTAATTGTGCGAGTCGGGGATGGGTGTAGGGGGCAGTGAATTGCTTCGATTTTACTGTAAGAAAAAAGCTTTGTATACTTAGGCAAATGTATAAACAGTAAGGAATTTTGTTTTCATTCAATTTTACCTCTTAAAAATGTAGACAAAATAAATACGGTTTGTCCATCGAAGGGGGATTTAGTGACATAAATTGTGTGCCAAATGAAATTTATAATTTTTTTCTGGGGAATAGTGACAGAGTCGGCGACGTGAACAGCGTTCATTCGGAGATAAACAGAATTCTTAGTTTTGACAACGTGCGGTGGTCCAAAGTAACAGCCAGCAAGGGTACTAGCGAGACAGTTTATCCACCGATGTTTTTAAACCAACTGCAGACCGCTTGGTAGAGACACAAATCAAATTCTAAGGTACGGTCAAGTAAATATATGTACAACTTGTTAGATGTGTTCCGTATAGGCAGTTCCTATATTGGCCCAATTCGTGGCCACCTAAGGTAGTAACCTACGTCCTCTTTTAGTCGTACCAAATATAAACTGCTCATAAAACACTAAGCCGCCTCAGGAACTTCTAGCTCAATATTCAAAAAGGCTAGCGAATTTAAAAAGCTACAACATTCTCATCCCAAACCGGAAAGCAAGGTTGCCGTTTGGCCCCTTTTGAGCCTCAAACCCCTTGGCCCCCACTTTCTTAAAAATTTTGAAAATTACCCCCTTTTCAGTTTAAGTCAGATTTTATTGAACGAAAAAGAATGCAAATATAGGTATTAATAGAATTGTTTTGTAATGAATGAATTATTTTTTTTATTTCTTTTGTTATAAATAAATGCCTTTGCTGATCTGGTCTGTTTTTATTTTTTTGTTATAGGTACTGGTATTTTGTGTGCAGAGCCCCTTTTCGGCTCGGGCTTTTTAATCATCTTTTTGAAATGTTCAAGGTTTTCACACTTTAGTCATTTGAAGAGCGTTTCGTCTACATTTAGTGGCCATTCTTAGGATTTTTTTTTTTTTTTTGTAAAGGAATTTTTTTACCCATTTACAGACGTCCTTCCGTTTTTTTTTGTCTTTTTTGTTGAATATTTTTTTTTAGAGATTTCTGTCATTTTTTTAAATGTGTTATTGTGAAATTTTTTGCCCGTTTTTCTGAGCCATATTTGGGACGCTGTGCTGGTACATTTTTTTGTCGGTTTTTTCACGTTTTTCAGAGAGTTTTTGAGTCGATTTTGGGGAGTTTTTTTTGCTTAGTTTTCACTCTTTAGTTTAGTCTCTTTGTGACGTATTGCGGGGCGATTCTTGCTTCTTTTTCAAGAAATTTGTTGGAGTATTTGATGTCTTTTTTTCGCATCTTTCTAGGACTAGGTACTTAAAGTTACATAATTTCTATCGGCCAGTTTATGAAAGCATTTTTTTAGTCTATTCACTAAAAGGATCGATTTTACCTTCTAAAATCGGTTGGTGCTGTAAAAACGTCCGGTGGGTAAGTCGGCTATTCTCTTCTGTTGAAATACAGACTTGGTTGCCTCTAGTTTAAAATTAAATCACACCTTAACTTTCAGTCCAACTTGCCAGGACTATCGCAATCTGTGTTAGGAGTTGTTGACCTATCAAAGTAAAGTTATATTTTTGAATGAATTGTAACAGATTACTGATGCTGAGAGTAGTGGAATGTGGTTGAAACGAATGTAGGACGACTTGACATTTCGTCGGTTGTCGGTAGTTTGTCGGTAGAGTGAGTAGAGCGTATTCTAGAGGATGCACATATATGACGTCCAATTTAAAATTTTATAGAAACCGAATATACAGATTTCGGGACACGGGCAGTTTTTTTTAAGAAAAAAGTTAGATTTTAATTTTGAAACATGTACGCACGGTGGTGTCCTAAATTGGAAATAAAAATGACTGACTGTGGCGGATGTAATATGGAGTCTTCGTCTCTAACCGAAATTGCAAAACAGCCTTGATTATACGCTTAGCTAGTTATTCAATAGAAAAATATCAACTTAAACAGAACAAATGGTTAATTGAAAGAGCATTTGGCCGGGTCACATCATCCCATATAGAACCGACCAACTTCAGCCTTCAAGATCGTGCGATTTAACACGTCAGTAATTTTTGCCGAGCAACGCCGATTAATGCATTAAAAACACCATCACATACCGATACCCCAGGATGTAATTGGACAAACCTATCCTCAAAATCATATCATCTCAAAGCTCCTAATTGAATTCCCAATTAGAGTTAAACTCAGCACTCATATAGGATATTCGTCCCTTCGTCGCAACTGATGCATCCTTCATATCACTCCGCTCTGCATAAAATTGTTCATCTGTAATCATTCGCTTCTCGCATTTGGTTCTTATTTACATAACCAATGTGGCTTTCATATATATAGATTCTTAAATTAATTTAATATATGCAACATGTATACATATACGAGTATATCTGGGCAGACTACATCTCTCTCGGCACATTTGGAATTCTTCCTGTTCCTTCCCATTCGCAGTCGCGCATATCCATACAATGAGATAACCGGGGCCGGATGGTTGAATGATGATGATAAGGCTGATTCAATGTTCGCAAAGGCGATGGCAACGTCAAATGCGATGCCTGTCGTCATGGTTGTCAATTCAAAATTTTGAATACAAAATTACGACCATGAGACGAGATCCGTCAAAAAGGAGCCTGAACGCGCTCATCTATTCAACCAAATAAGAAACTGATGCCCGCACGAATTAACGTAAACATATATGCTAATGAAATTCTCTTGCGAGGATTATCCGCGCGGATTCGAGGCTCCGACCGACGTGGGCACTCGAGAGCCCATCCATTTGGCTCTGCGACGACTTTCATTAGATTTATTATTCGTTTAATGGATCGAAGTAATCGTGTGGACAAAAAGGGTTCAACGGGAAGAGTATACATTCATTAAAACAATGCTGTTCTTTGGAATGATCTGAGGAATACCTATACCTATGCAGACTCGGTCTCGGCTTGATCTCAATTACTTGTTATGAAACGGAACCACCTATATCGTTTACTGATTAATAATCAATGCTAACAAATCACACACACGCACCGTACATGAAGATGATTATGCATACACAAGCCATCACATAGAGACAATGTATATCGAAACGATTCCCGATCTAAATCACTTTTTCAGATAAACCAACAGGGGGGCGAGGGGATATATAAATAAAAACAGTTGGTCTCATACGATAATGATGTCGCATTATTTATGGAGACGGTTATTCGTCGTCGATGCTGGGAATTTGCATTTTAAGGTCCGACCCCAAGTCGCAGCTAAACACTTATCCGCATCCAGTTTGTGTGTGCATCCGCGAAACGTATGTTCGTACAGAAGAATTATAAGGTTAATAAATTGTTTTGTGGGACAAGTATCATCAGCATCTACTGAAATGCAGAGCACAACGAATTTTTTGTTGTTTGGTATAGGTGCATCTCAGGCTCAGCGTCTTTGCTCGCAGTTTTTTTTTGCGCAAAAACGAAGCTAATTTTGAAGGATGCCTCTGGAGACGTAACCCATTACGAGTTAATCATTCATAACACCGCTCTGCGATGCCCTGTGATGGAGTGGAGACATTTGATACCGAGCGGTGCATTGGAATGCGATTATGTAGATTGGATTGAAAAGCTTTTGATTTGCGTGTGCAAGTAGATACGATATACAGATGGAGGATGTGGGACGGATTTCGAGCTGACTTTATGATGTTAATTGGAAGGATTTATGCACCTACATTGTTCCAACTGCCGGTCAAATAATTCCATTCATACTCGTATGTTTCCAAGACGATTTGTTTAGTTTAGCCAGAGTTCGATTGAGAATCCAACTCATCAAAGCATTTCAGCAACTGCTCAACGGTTTTGTTTGACAATTATTAGCTTCAGGAATCCGATCAACGATCCCAGATTGAGGGGGAAAGCGTCAGTTTTGACGCATTTATATGAAAAAGGGGAAAACATGCTTAAAAAGGGAGAGTAACTCAATAATCTTTTTGAAACTTAAGTTGTTTGAAAATAAAACTAAAATTAATTTTCATTTAAAAAAAAAAAATTTCAAATTAATTGTTCATAATAAACATGGGAGAAAACAGACGTTCTGTGTTAGAATTTTTGTGTACCTTACCTATCTGAAAGCATTCGTGTTGATAGTTGATGTTGAAGGAGATTTTTGTGTAATACATAAATTTTTATATTATAACTTATAAGCTTATTTTAAGCTGGCTAATAAAAACGGTTAAATTCTTAGTTCGTTGGTATGAAAACAAGATCTAAACAAAAACATAACAGATAACTACAACAATTTTTTTTTGTTTCATTTTCTCCAAATTTTCTTATTTTCTAAAAAAAGGTTCTGTTTTGAGAAAATGAGAGTACAAAATTCGAAATCGCCGAAAATAATACTTTGGTTGAATTTCCATTTTTAATTGAAAACCTATTATAAGTCAGTGTTTCGGATGTAAGCATTATATCGAGATCGAAATGGGTTTTTCGAGATATGAACGGTGCTTCGAATTGAAAATTAAGGACACAATAATTTTGAAAACATCAATTTCAATTTGACTGACTCTAAGTTTGCATTTTGGTCAAAATCGTTATGGCCGTTTTCAGATAAACTAAACAAACCTAAATTAAAAAAAAAATACTATGTGCAAAAATCCATTGTAGTATAATATAGAGAGAAACTGATTTTACTATTAAGTTATAATTGTCCACTTTACCTAAGAAATTAATTTTTGGTACAATCGTATGAACCGTTTTCGAGATATATCGAAATTTCAAAAGTACAGGTTTTCGAATTCTTAGCCAAAAACTGTGTATCACCTACTTAAGTGTAAATATCAATTTTGGTTGAAATCTTTAGAGCCTTTTTCGATCAAATCAAACTGGTACGAAGATTTTATATGGGAAGTACCATTAATATGAAGGTTACCTTCCAAAAAAAAAAAACGCCCCCGAACAGTAAGCCCACAAACTCCAAATCCGAAGATTGAACGAAATCCGGGCAGCCGTTTAGGCTGCACAGGCCTGTTGAAGGACGGACAGTCGGACTGAATTTTGCGACCAACTTTTTTTAAATCCTCTATCATCGTAATGTCAGATTGGATTAACATCTCTAGTTCTAAATTTTGTACGAAAACAATATCTTTCTCTTATCATATCATCATAAGTCATAACAAAAAATTCACACTTTTCAGAGTTCTTAAAATTAAGCATAATTCATTCAGCTTTGTGCATGCCAATGTACATGTCATAAATAGGACGTTCGGCCTGGTGTTTTCTTTAATGGTCATAATGAACATTTTAATATGAGTAAACTTTGGAATTTTGTTTGTTTTACTTTTACTTTTAAACAATTTAAGCTTCACATAGTTTTTTCATCTTTTAAAATTTTTTAAGACTGTCCCTCGTTTTCCCCTTTTTCAATCTAAAAACTAACAAATTTAAGTTTTTCCCACAATCTGGGATCCCTCAAAGGACATAAATATCCCTTCTTCTGTTGCATAGTCGATATCAACATTTTGAACTGAAGTGGACAAAATTCCATAATGGATTAATGTCTCGTGCACTTATGTCCCTGCGCCGTTCTGCACGGCGGTGTTAAGAAGTTTCATAGAACCATTCCACTCACAAAGGAATTTAATTTACACTGCCGTCGAATTTCGTAAATTTTCTGGAACCATAATCTTAGGCCGATTTCGAACGGATAAATTGAGAAGCTTTCCCGGGACAATTTTACTCTCCGCTGTTTATCAAATGTCAGATAACGTAGTGGAAACATATACTTAAGATGTAATTTTTGTTTTACGGAAGTTGATCCTGAAGCTGCTGAATCAGAAGTCCCACAAAAATACTACTGAGGCCCTGCGTCGTCACGTAGGAATAGCCTGTTAGAAAAATAGCAGACAATGCAATTGTGTCAATTCTGGCGGCTCAATTTAAAAAAAAATTAAGGCATCAAATAAACATTCTCCAAAAGCAGAACTCAAGTTTTTCATTTACAACAAAAAATACCGTCAAATTTTGAGCCACCTTGTACAAAGTTGTTTGTCAAAAGTTGTTTGATAAGAACTTTTTGTTGGAACTAAAATAATTTAAGTAGACCCCTAACAAAAATGTTTGTCAAGAAAAGTCCAAGGTATGGGTACCTATATACCTGCAACCCTTTCTATTAATGTCTGAAACAGGCTAAATGACCGCATAATATCGACTTGCACATTTAAAACAAATTGATAGGTACTTGATGTCCCAGTCCATTTACACACACATTCAGATAAACTCAACTAACTTGGAAACAAAAGTTCATGGAGAGGCTCTTAATTTTTTGAAAGCGACACCATAGACCGTACCATAATTATATCTTTAAGTACAAGGGGATAAGTTAGAATTACTTGTGTACATGTATACAGCTGTCTGTGTGTATAATGTAATAGTGAAACATTATTGCTTGGACTTTATGTTTGCAATGTGGTTAGGTGATTTTTCAAAGACTAATTTTTCTTTTGCGTCAGTGTTGTACTTATTTTTTTTGTTCACTTACACGCAATTGGTAATACAGAAATAGCTTATTGTGAAGCGGCAGGCACACAAGACACAATGTTACGGCTAAACTGGAGAGGAAACAAAAATGGGACTAGCTTCGTGTACGAGAATAAATGACAATCAATAAATGTGTGATTAATTAAATAGGGGTTCGAAACTGACTTACAGTTTTGAGGTTGGTAGTGGTGGTGCTGCTAATAATGATTCTTGCAATTAATAATTATTTTCTGCACCTATAGTTAGTTGTGGGCGCATTGGAGGTATTATATTCGTGTATGGTTGGCGGTGCACCCTTACGAAACTAGGTGTGGTTTTACACTTTGCGTGTGCTTACTTCTTGTGCCTACGAGTATATATACGTGCGCATTTGTAGTGCAAGTATAGGAGAGAATAATTTTAGAGTTGGGTGGGTGCAGAATAGCAAGTTCCTTACTGTTAATGCTTTGGTGATGTAATATGCACTTTAAATAATATTATTTGTTATTAATGGCGTTGACGGTAATTGAAAAATCGCTACCAAACATGGAGTATTCGATGGTATCGTTTTTAGAGAGCCAATAAGGAGCTGGCAACAATTCCAAAGAGCAGAGTTATGTGCAATATGCGGACGAGTTTGAAGACGACTTGGAAGACTTGTTTTTACAAATATGAATAAAGTCAGCTCCATTGCGGAAGCGAAAGTGGGTCACCGTATGATTGAGAGTAATGGAGGTCCCTTACAAAGCTCCTGTAAGAAGATGTCCAAATCAAGAGAAAAAGGAAACCGATGTTCTTTATACACCTTTTTAGTCTTGTAAGGAATACTTCTTCTACTACTTATCGATGTCGTTTGCTATGACAACAAATTCGTTACTAGGACCCGCACTGACTAGAGTGGCACCAATCCCTATTACAGCATACAGTCGTTTATGTCTGACCATCACTTTCGGGAAGCTTGCTCCAATCATCTGAATTCTCAATTTCCATCCGCACAATGTATTTGTAAAACAAAAAAGGGGATGCATCCGCTTAAGGACTTTCTAGGGCTACTTTAAACGGGGATAAACTGCAACTACTTGAGTAAACCTTTATTTTTCTCTAGACAAGCCGATAGGTATTCAGGTGTCAGAACTAGAACCTAGATTAAAGCGAACTTTTAACAGGTTTGTGTCACTCTTACTTATTATTGTCATAAAGGCATAATTCGATTCGATCTGCAGCAGCCTTAGTATTGCTGCCAAGGGTTATGTTCCGTCGAGTTTTCGAGCCACCTTCCCTTACATGGTTTCACAATTGATCTTTGGTTTGGGTCTAAATACGTCTTTTCTTTGATAATTCAGTAACCTGAAAGCTAGCCTATCCTAAGTTTGATGTATGGCTTGGTTCTGCCATTTGTGCTCGCCAAAGTTAAGTTGAAAGTTATGAAATTTGCTGAAGCTAATTCCAGAATCTTCTCCGTCACCTTCGTCTTTAAGGCAACCGTTTATGGAAAAATTGTTGCATTCCGAGGTACAGAGAATTACTGTGTCTATAATATCCAACTGCAGCCCCTGAATTTGTCTTGGTCCATTATTAAATTTGTTCGAAGAACCAGGGCGGTATATAGCCTCCTAAAGCTCTTACTATATGGTTCGGTTAGAAGCATTTCGCTTGACATTTGATATTGCCAGGCAAGGCCATAAGCTACATTGTTGAAATTTCTGCCTATTGCGATGTATTGCCCGTTTCGCCGAGGTTAAGAGTCCTTTCTCAAACATAGCTCATTAACAGCCTCATTCGTTTCAATACTTGCCAAATCTGCAGTCACTGAATAAATCAATATTCCAGCCAAGAGTCATGACATTCAACTGACATTTTGCCTCATGACTTAAGCTACGTATACAAAATCCGACTTGCTAGACCACGTTAATGTATAAAACAGTACGTATGCGGGATGGTGCTCATTGCACACGCGAATTAACTTTGGAAAGTAAACAGAAAAAAAAATCAAACCCCACTTAAATTAAATTATCTTCGAATAGAGATCCCAATTACACAGGCTTAGGCGAGCTGTGCACTTACCCCCACAAAAGCAGCGTACCCCTAAACTATAATCTAGTTTCACAATGTCGAGGAAGACTAATTTAAGCGAACAATAGTAAATTAATTACTGAAGCAGGTTAAGTTATGCTAAACATCAATAGACCGGGTAATTAAGCCCTTGCATGAGCGTTCCTCGTTGTCGTCTACCATCAGGCTCCTAGTTCCTCTGTTCAGCTCTCAACTTTGACGTTCACTATTTTATATAGCACACCGTGCATCTGTTCGTCCTTGCTTCTTCACCATTTCTCTTCGACACTTTATATACATGTAGGTATACTTGGGTGCATAATTCTTTTTTTTTTTATATTTTTTGTTGATTCTAAGCAACCGATGTCACAGTTGACGTTCGCCTCGGTCTCTTGTAAGGAAATACACCAGCATTATCGAGGAAGGAACCCTATCATTGTGTGGGGGTGTTTTTTTTTGGAACGACATGCGGATACCCCATCATTTGGCTGCCATGTCTGTGCATATATTTTGCACAACCCCCGGCGCACTCGTTCCATCATTTTTCGTGGAGTCAACAGTCAACCCAAAATCCAGAGCATAAGGATCGAGGCAACGATAGTTTTCAAGGGCACTCGCGTCCTGCCTTGCGTACTTTTGTGTTTGGATATTGTGTGTCGTATAACAAGGCACTGCCATATCAATTTACTTTATTTATATATGAGGATTTGTTGGGTGGCATAAGGGGTGATGCAGGTTCGCCATCATCAGGCGCGCAGCATTATCCTGGCGGAATAAGTTATAGCTGTTGCGGGAGGGTGCTGAGTGGAGGTGGCTCTCCGTGCCATATGCACCGTATACACATGCTAACACGGAAGTACATGTGTAATGTAGCATACTCTGCAAAAGGAGTTATCAAAAGTTTTGTCGTCGCAAATGTGCCTAACTTAATGACATTGTTTAGAAATTGCCGCAATAATGTCAAGGCGGCGGGTACAGGTTGCCTCTCAGTTTTAGGCCCAATGAATGGAGTTAGAGTGTCTTTAATGACGTCGAGTTGATTTTAGTCTCTCTCTCTCCCAACTGAGGTTCAATAATAAATGCAATTACATAGTTATTTGGCGCTTTGTCATTGACATTTCATGGAAATTGATGAAGGCACAGACAAAGGGAAAGTCTAGGGTTTGTAGCTTGCAGACTAATTCAATTATAGAAGGAAATCTACCTATTTGAGGCTGTGTAGCAGATAATATAGCTTTTGATAATAGAACGGCTAATGTGGAATGTGGAAAGGCTTTAGCCGTAGGCTGTCTGGACATCAACAGTAGCGCACTAAATATAATAAAGTCTTTCAAAATCGAACGCTTATCGAAGAGGGTTGATGCAGACGGCAAAGGGAATGTTGACAGAAATCATCGGTAGCCTATACCAGAATTAAGTATTAAAAAACCGGCCAAGTGCGAGTGTCACTCGCGCACCGAAGGTTCCGTATTTGGCTAAAGTCCAACACATCAGATATTATTTGAAACCTATATCATTCAATCTTTCCCCTCATGAATCTCATTTTCTAATCATTACCTAGTACCCAACCCACGCCAATTTTCCATTCTGTATGCGACCTGTCCCAATTAAAAACTATTGACTAAAAATATATTATTTTTATTTTGTTCTGTACTCCCCAAAAAAGTGTATTATACTCCCCAACGAAACTAGCAAGCGGGAACCCTGGTGGTATACCACCAGTGACTCTCTTCTGTCTTTGATGGGGTCAATTGTGCACAACTGCGTAGTAGAGATTAAAACTTATGAGAGCAACGTATTTTACATGGTAAAATTATCTTTTTTGAAAATATCTTGTAAACTATTAACTTTTCGGCAAAACAGTATTCAGCACATATATAGATAAGAACATGATCTACAAAAAAGAAATTTATGTATTTTTTTGTGAATCAAGAAATAAACCGTTTTTTGGGCGAATGAAAATATTTTTTTCACCAGATTACTAATTAATCGAAAACCAATCGATGTATTCCTTCCATTGGTATTTGTCGTTTAACTAGAGGTTATACCGGATGTTGTGTGTAAATTTTAGCCTCCTATGTCAATCGGTTCTTGAGAAAGACCTGGTAACAAAATTGGCTTAGTGGGTTCGGACAGACAGACAGACAGACAGACGGAGAGACATCCGAGCGAAACTAATAAGGTTACGTTTTTTCCCTTTGGGTACGGAACCTTAAAAACACCCCAATGGAACTGCAGCTGCTTTTGGAGCAGGACCAACGTTTGGAACCGAGTAAATTATTATCATTTTCAGTGACCCATCCATTGAAGTTTAGGCTATAGGATGCTCTCGATCTTCCGCCACCGACTCTTAGTCATCAACATGACAGGTTTAGTTTTTAATTGAAAAAATCATAATTTAAAAAAAAAAATTGAGATATTTTTGCTAAAAGCATTTTCCAAAGACGACACAAACTATACAAACCAGGATTACTTTTTTACAGAGTGGTTCAGAATCTGCGACTAAAGAAAGCTTTTTACAGAAAACTACGTTTTTTACTTTAAGAATACAGTAGAAATCGGTTATTATAACAATACCTGATATAGCGATGAACCGGATATAACAATATATTTTCAAAGTCCCGGCAAAACTCCGTTTAACTCAAGGTAATTTGCTATCGGTTATAACGATTCCGGATATAACGATGAAATCGGTTATAGCGATGAAAATTTATCATATTTTAGTCTAAAAAGTGTTTATAGCGAAGGTAAAAAAACGTGTTCTTACATGCCTACTGCCTGTTATTTTCATTCTGCTTCTAAATTATGTACATATCGATATTTGGTGTGCACATACTATACATACATACATACATAGTTATAAACAAATTTTTAAATTTCCTGTAGCCACTGCAGTGACTGGTCTGTACATGTAATTTCATGGCATGCCCTGTTCGATTTCCATATCTCCGAAGAGTTCAGTACATATTAATTTTTCTTTTTTACTCAACTAAATGTGCAAAACAAACAAAAATTACTGATTACTTTCCTCAACAATTTTCTTGAGCATTTGAAGCAATTTTGTTAATAAAGTTTCCTTTTTTCATTATTTTCATTGTACCGGATATAACGATGAATCGGTTATAACGATGAAATTTCGAGGTCCCTTCGATATCGTTATAACCGATTTCTACTAGTCAAAAATATTTTTTTTTATTAAGTTCCTAGCTGCTTCATTGTTTAAAGTATTCCAAATCAGGAAAGATAAGTGATCATTTTCTGTGGCTATTTGTTGGCTTTTGCCTGAAAAGGCTGCTGGTAATTAATTAAATAGGATAAATAACCGCAAAGTTGGATCAAGAAATTTGTGTCTCATTCGTGTTGCATTGGCCTCGAATTCACTTTAAGTCCTAATTTTAAAACTCATACAGCCTCCCTCAAGAAATCAAGTTTAACCCCAAGTGCTCTTTTAAAAACAAACAAGATCCCATCCCACGGGTGTAAGGCTGAAGCAACAAAATCGCTATTATGTGGTAATTGTAGGTAAATAGATCCACCAAACGAGATTAATATTTATTTGCATTCGCTATTCCGACAATTGTTCAACAATGAGCTCACCATTATACCAATTAAAAGACGAAGGGTGCCAAATTTTTAGGAAAAAAAAGAAACCCTCCAAAGACCAACTGTAAAGGAAAACGAACAAAAAGTGGTTAATTGCGTCTACTTTGCAGGTGTCATGATACCCAAACTTTATTTCACCGCCACTTTTCGATTCGTCCCGACAAAGTTTTGTTCAGGAAATGAAGGAACCCGAAAGGAAGGCAAACCCAAAGCGACGGAAACGTGCCAATAATTAAGGCCACAAAAAAGCATTTTAAAATTATTTGTTTACAGTCCTTTTTCATTTAGAAAAGAATTAAATTGATGCTCAGGCTCCCGTGTCGCGGCGTTGGCAAGCGCACCTTTCTGTTATTTGTCTCTTGTCCTGAGCGTGCAGTTTTGTTTGTTTGAAGTCAATAAAAAAATCAATAGTAAAATAAGATATTTTATTGGAATGTTCTAAGCGGTGTTTGGAGGTGCTTTCATATTTCTATTTTGGTGTTTCTGCTATTGGAGGGTAGGTTCGGGCTCCAGAAACCTTTTGCGAATCTTTCCAACTCGTGCTTGCATAACAGTGTAACCAGCTGCACAGAAGAGTTTCTAAGCAAAAGAACTTGCCTATTAACACAGTTCGGAATGGGTTACGGGATTAACCAATTACGAGTATATCACATACACGAATTTTCAGAACACCAACATTTGAAAAACCTTCTATACGCAGATGGCGGCCTAAATTTATACCTAAAACATGTACATACATACAATATTGAATTGAAATCAGACGTATTTTTTAAGTTTTTCCGTTCTAATTCAACGATCTAATATGGTTACAGCGAATGTCCTATACCGTAAGTATTTAAATTACTTGTACAATGTGCTTGTTTGGTGTTGTTTTTCTAGAATTAATTTACCAGCAGTAAATATTCGATGATTGATCTGATATTCAAACGAATTCACGGCAGTTTGAAATTATAATAATTTGAGTGTAAGTTGGGATTGAGTTGATTTAAAAATAAGCGAGAAAAAACACATATCGTTATCAATGCGGCTAGCACTGAATGTATTAAACATATTGTCAAATTGTGAGCAACAACGAATCGATAAGTTGATGGTACCTTAGCAACGTTGGGGCCTTTTTCATGGTGTTTGGCTACGGGAATCCATACTTTCATCCATCCAATACTGAGATATTGAAACATGGGTCCAACTAAAACTGACACACTCAAGCGGAGGTCCTGAAGAATGCCAAAGTTATTTCGAGTGCTGATGGACATTTTCTCCTCAAATGTCTGAAAGAAGTTGCACATTGTCTTTGCCGAAAAAATGCTCTGAGCCCAATGACTTAATTTTTATTATATTGCATTAAAATTACCCAAAAGGATCAGATCAGTTGAAAGCATAATCAGGGATCCAATAACTATTTATTTATTTATTTTTCCAAGTAGGTATATAGGACTCGAGACAACTCTTATAGCAGAACAACTTCCAGCAGAAGAGTCAACAGGTAACGCATAAAATCATAACCATCAACATTACCACCGCGAAGTGTGGCGTACTATTCGGCAGTGCCACCGGCTGAGTAGTTGATGGCTACGTACGTGGGTAAACTTGTAAAGGAAGGCACACTTCAGATAAAAGGTATGTGACTTGTGCATGCCAACGCATATGTTGTCTCCAAAATTTTAATAAACAAACCACTGGAGCAGCCCGTGGTGATGATTCCTTCTGTTGTAATAAGTTAAAGTAGCTTATGTCAACTTTGCTAATTTTTCAGTGTGAGCAACACAAAGTTATCTTGTGATTTTTAAATCTATTCTAGTACACAGTCCAAATAAACTTACAGTTTTCTTCAAATCTAACGTTTTTTAATGGTTGTAGAGTAATGGGACCCGGGCTAAAAGAAAGTGTGATCATTTCTGCAATCAATGCAAGTAGCGATCTAATATCAGAAATACCAACAACGTTTTCAGTTTCCGACGTTTCTGCTGAGCCCAGAGTTGTACATTCACGGTTTAGAAAAAGAAAGCTCTGCATGAATAAGCCTTTTCTTTCATTTTTAAAATATTTTCTATAAATAAACTATTCATTTTTTATACCACCCTGTCCGATTTTTATTGCTCTGACGACCCATCTCTATTTTTTTTTTTTTTTAAATTCTGACTCGCCATTGCGATAAGAGGCACGTCGACCTGAGTAGTTCTATTGTGCCATAGGATCAGAAAAATTGGTTTCGGCTATTCGAGTTTCTACCTTCCTAATGTAGCTGACGATGTTTTCAGCAGAAGATGTTTTTACTTCTTCTGGGCTTATATTTTCCCTGAAGAAGAAGTTCCTTCTAATACCACAAAGGGCTGGGCATTCGCATAAGATATGCTCAGTTCTCAGTAGTTTCGTCTTCTTCAAGACATAGGCGGCACTCCAAGGAGTCGGCTACATGTATTTTGTTTAGGTGATATCGTAAACCATGGTGCCATGTTAGGTAGCCAACTAGGTTTTTGATATCGTGCCTACGTAGATTGAGTCTGAAAAACCTACTAACGTAAAATAATAATATCTTATGAATTATTTGAATTATTGGTATCTATGCAAAAAAAAATTATCTCGATTGTTGCACGATCTCGGTTTTGCCGCAGAAGAAAATATTTTGAATGACATTTTTCTATGAAAAAAAAAATATTTAATTTGATCGTACTGTGACTAATTTTTTAATTCTTAATGGAACTTTTTGTAGGTACTATGATGAGCTTTCAAAAATCCCTTTGACCCTTTTAGCTTATTTCAATTGAGAAAATCCCACGAAAAGGGATAAATCCCTCGATCTGATATCACTGCGAAGAATATGAGAATGGGACAAATTGTGGTGTGGGGCATTCTGAGTTGAGAGGTTGAAGATACAACATCAATAATGATAGTTCATTTCACTAAAAATAAATTTTAACGGAGGTAAACATAAAAATACTGCACAGGAGGCAATTTGCAGCACCATTTGGAGTAAGTACACATTTATTCAGACGGTAGTATGAAATTAACTAATATTTCATGACAAAATTAACAAAAAACTGTCCTATTTCGCTTTAATAACATACCCAATACCTGCAACATCCAAGGGATTTGATAAAACTCTCAACCTTCGTCACCTTTCTGTTTACAATACCGCAGCAATTAACACAGCACTCATTATAACGATTCCTTTATCTGTTATAATACAATAAATCTTTTAAAACCTGTGAACAACAAAATTGTTTGCCAAACAGACTGTTTTATCTAAAAAACAATTTATCCCAAATGACAGTTGAGAGCTGTTTTCATTTTCACGAAAAGTGATTTCGAAAAAAATTCGGATTAACCAAATCGGTCGAAATGAAGAACACTGAAAATTAATTCACTCGATTTACAATTTCGATTCCGATTTCATTTCACTCGAATTCTGGAACTTAGCTGATAAAGATTTTAATAAATTAATAAATATGTGTGTTATAAATAAACAGAGTTTTACGGTAGCATTAGCCTTGACATTTAACAAATAAATGGATATTGCTTGTCACAATGTGGGCAGCATTGCCAAAAGAGCTTGATAAGTTCCGTAAAATAAAAAAAACACCTTAACAAAAGGATTTTTGATTTTGGAATAGCTGCCAAGAATAGGTATAGTAGATGAGATTTCAACCGTGTTTTCGTTGAAAACTCGTCGATGCATTCACGCCGCAGACTTTAACAGCTGCGCTTTTAAAACCAGAACGCACAGTTTTAGAACTCCTTGTTTTTAATGGTTTCTATTACATAAGCAGAGCAAAAAGAACGTTACAGTGATGCCAGACATTTCTGACTGACTTTTCCACAACATTATACTAGATACATAAATAAAAATCGAAAAAACAGTCTTCTCTATTTATTATTATAAAATGTTTTTTTTTTTTCAGATATTTTGAACGGCAAGAAGCCCACGAAAGATTAAATTAATCACAGTCTGGTATCACCGTTGATTTTGCTGTGTACGCCACCAACCGTACGGTGACTTTTTCATTTCTAACAATTTGTCAAGCAGCAAAGTCAACTATCAACTATGCTTGTGAACAGAGACGTCCTTCTAATTTAAGAATGCATATTTCATAATATAGCTCGTTAGCCAGCTGGACCACTTTGTGGAAACTGTCTTTGTCAGCTGAGTCCACTTGCTCAATGGATGCACGAATACGTACTAGACTCATGACGTCGAATTTACGATTGATGAGGATTGTCAAAGAACTTTCAGATCAGATCCGTTGACAACGTCAGCCGCGTATGATAAATCAAAACTCATCTAAAATGGCTGCCGTATAAACGATAAACGACGTCACAGTTCTTCATCCGCTTCTCACCGACTCTTACTCACTTTGTAAATCGTTGGAATGTCTTCTGTGTATAGCAGAACTTCCGCTTCTCGGTTGCGTGTGTTTTTTTCAGTGAAGGAAGCCGAAGGTCGTTGTCCTTATTTATCTGTAAGTGCCAATTCATGTATACAAGAATAAACTCCTGTATGAACGGCAGTGCGAAAAACAATCCGCAATCATATTTGCTAGATCAAGTTCGAGATGCCATTCAGCAACCCAGACAATCCACCAGGGCCAGCAATCAGCATACTGACATCCGAGCATACGCATTGACTTCCAATCGTTCAGCTTGCACAATGTTAAGATTAGTTTATCATACACACTCGCCGAGCACATTATATAACACGACCACATGAACATACAGAACAAGCTCTCCGATGCACACATCCGGGTCAATATTATTAAATAGCAACACACCAACATAACGCAAAATTGAATCTTAACTCTGAAAGTTTAGAATGTCATCATCGACCCCATCTCGTCAGAAGATCTCATCTGTCTGTTGCGAAAACGCACCATAGGTATTTCCATCACGGCATTCTTGGCTATAATATTAGATGTCGCACCAAGTGTATATATACGAGGTAGTGCCTGAGCATGGTCAGGCAAAGCTCCTCTGGCTCTTGCTGCCGCCTCATGTAAAAATACCTATAACAACACTATTGAAATGAGAAGAGCGAAGGATCCAAAGGCTACTCTCACCCGGTTCGGAGTGGGCGCTACCGCACCGCCACCCCCAACAAGCGTCTAAGAGGAAGAATAGACCGAAAAGTTCGAACCAAGAACAACCAATCTACGGGTGTAGCCCCCAAAAACCCCTTTATGCCACGTATATCTATGTAGACAAATCTATATGTAAATGTATATGCCAAAAATCCGATGGTCCTTCATTCCTAATTTAAATGCAAATGAGATTCATTTGACGACAACACCAGAACGCTAACTATCTACCTTGCCTATCCTCTGTAAGTTTTGCAACTCCTTCCACCTTTCTACCTCATTTAAGTCCAATCTACTGTCTCTGTTTAAGCATTGCACCGGCACATGGGGCAAGTTCACCCGCATTTACGTATACATATGCATACGTTTACACCAACACGAGCGCAGACCTTTGGAAATTTACGAAATTCATAGCCTACTTCCATGACTTGTCTGCGTGTCCAACCTGGCCCCGAACCGACAACAGCCCAAAGGGAGGCGCAGGGATTTTACCCATTGGGGGTCTTTAGTTCTCTAGGAGGCTTTTGCAGAAAGTGCAAGAATCTTGTCTGGTCTCTACCTATTTGGGGAATGGCAATCCCTATCCACCCAGATTAGAGATGAGGACTGTGGGGGACCGTGGAGGACTGAGGAAGACTCCCTCCGCCCATTCTGTTTAACATACAAGTTAATTCAGTTTGCAGTTTTGTTTCTGTAGTAAATGCAGACAACCCTTATATCGAATTGACTACCCCCAACCCCCGTCTAAAATGGGTGGTGAATTAATTGCAAATCAGAGGGAGTTGGGCCCACACACTGACGTACATATTACTAAGGCACTGACTGCCCAGTAGACTATGAAATGTGGAACTGAAACGGCCTTCAACAAAACCACCCTCACGTTCGTCTCCTGATGGCTATCCGGTTGCCCTATGGTCGTAAGTATCTATGGCTGTTAATAATTTCTCCTCGAAAACCCAACCAGGGCCCGTACTCATGCTAGCCAATTTTAGACTTAAGAGAACAATTCGGTTCTATCGGCTGAGCGCCAGGGGAGAACCGAACCAAGATACCTAATGTTGGAGAGGTTGCGTTAGTGTCCACCATCATGGCACATCATACCAATACCAAGCTGATTTGCTTGAAAACAGATATAAGGATGAAGGACTGGTACAGGTCGTGGAATGGCTATATGAATTAGAGCCAGTAATTATTCATTAGTACTTTTCACGTAAGTATAATTTGATGGACACGAAAACGGAAACGGAAACCCTTTGGCGTTGCAGCAAAATATACGTATTGTGCAAGAGTTTAATGTTGGAAAATTGTTTGGGGTGGTTTTATGTAATGCTTCTTGCAGGATATGGAGTTTTTCTTTTTCTCTTTTTCCTTTAACGAAAGGTAGTTGTATAAAACTTCAAACATCGTTTGAGGCATATAGTTGATGAGCCTACAAGGATAGCCTGTAATAAATTACGTCTCATTAATAGAAAATTTTCACGTTAACACAATTTTTTTTCAGTCGGGGCATTAATATAGTTGTGGTATACGTGCGCTGCCTCAGACGGTGGCAACTTGATCGTGGATGGCTTTCGAATGACTGTCACTTTTTTACACCTAGTGGCTACATGAAAAAACAAGTCGTTATTGGAGTGAAGGACATTGTGGGAGATAGTAGGTTCGTTCGTGTACTTTTTTTTGCCAAACGTAAAACTGTTATAAATTTATTGCACTGAGAGAGAAATCCATTTCCCCTATTTTAATTTTTCCGTAATTTTCTACTCGCCGAATTTCTACTTACTAAAAAATTTAAAATGAAAACAGACAACTAAGTGAGAGCACAGTAGTTTGACAAGTAAAACTATATTTATTTTAAACAATGTCGGCGGAAGAAATTTAATGAATGTTCTCCTAGAACATATCAGCAAATTCAAAATGGTAAGTTTAATAGGTATTTAGCTTATAAAAAATTTAATTCCATTATTAATTATTTTAGTAATTTTTATGTTTCTTAAAATTTTTGAAAGAAACCCTGTCAGGTAGGTACCTCTCTTGCAATTGTGATATGAGAACCCTCCAGACTTGGCTACTTTTTCAAAAAAAAAAAAAACACCAAACATTTTGTCATTATTTTTTCACCTTTTTTTTGTTTTTGTAAACCTCAAAAGAAGGAATTTCGAATTTGAGACGCTGACATAATCAGGGCTATCGGGAATTCCGAGGGAAAAAAATTCCCCCCGAAACATTTTTGTTCCATGGAAAATATTCCTGGTATCGTGAATCTCCATGGGAATTTATTTCCCCCGGAATTTTCGAAGTTATTTTTCGAAGGCGTTGACAGATATCAATTGTGATTTTGAATTGTCAACTGGGCTCATATTTGAGAATATTTTGCAAATATTTGTTAGAAAACAATTAGTTTTGATAATTTCATCAATTATTGTAAAGTCGCGAATTCAATTTACATATTAGTATTTTTGTAAAGTGCAAAGAAAGTGTTTGATTGCTAAAAATAGAACAAAATTCAAAATGCACAGCGCAGCATTTAGATTGCTGGCCGAGTAAGCAATTCAAAAATAAGAAAATTTAGTGAAACTAAATGGAAGAACTTTAAGAGATAAATCAAATCCCTTAGAGTTACCACAGGCGTTGTAAGTAGAAATTAAATAGCTTTTGCAATATAGATATTACATATTTCTTCTTTATTAGATTTTACCAATACTACAAGGTCAATAAACCAATACCAAGTACCTACATACAAATGGTTGCTCTCCACTCAAAATAGAAACACACATGAAATTTGATTAAATGTCCGTTTATTTGCTTTCAATCTGTAATTTATTCTATCTGTTGTTTGAAGTTTACAAATAAAAACGCAAAAAACCGCAAACTTCCAACTTTAAACCGTACAAACTGCTTACGTTTTGAACTTAGACCTACAAATTTTAAAGGGAAATATTCCGGGGGGAATTCCTCGAAATTCCGGGGGGAATTTTGTCTACGATACCAATTTATTCCGGGGGGAATTTTTTCCCTTTTTCGAAATTCATTGCCGATACCTATTTTTGAAAAATGGGGAATATTCCGGGGGGAATTTTGTTCACGATAACCCTGAATGAGTTTGGTTTTCCGAATTCAAAAGTCGTCACGATTTGGTTGGGCAAGTTAAGAAAGTAAAGAAACTAAAAAGCGTATAGCAGTTAAGAAGCTTAAAATAGGTAAAGTAGCTTATTCTTGGCAACCCTTAATTGATTTGCAAAGGAACTTTAAAATAGTGTTACCTTTAGTTTTTAAAAGATTTTCCCTCAAATTCACTTAAAAATTTTTCCTGGAATATATTTTGTTGATCCGGCAACACCATTGTATATCTTTATGTTGGCAATTATTAACAATACATTTTACAAACTGTCATAAGTCTTTCCCAAATTGCATATTGAAATAAACGTCAATGGGGATTTTCGAATTAAGCTAAGTAAATCTAACAGCTGACCGACTAGATGCATTTCAGTTCCAATTGATTCAGAGTGGTCACGTGAATAGCTTTTTCAGTTGACGTTTATGGAGGGGAAGCCGACAAATCCAGTCAAGAAAATTCTGTTCCTGAATACACAGTTGACAGAGTCAAATTCAAAATAAATTGGTTGTCCGTTGCAGAATTCTGAGAAGCCCTAAAAGTGCCGGTGAGAGAAAGAGATATTATTTCTGCAGCTATATACTCAATTAAGAACTTACGCACGGAGCCTGTCAGTCAATGAAAAAAAGTGGCAAATATTGGTGAAAATTTACTTAAATTTTATTTTTTTAATTTTTATTCAATGTTCAATGATGAAATTTTATGTTTTGTTTATGTTTCACAACAAAGACAAATACCTTAAGAAAGTTAAAATCATTGCTTTTGAATGTGTTTTTTTGTTTTTGTACATGTGTACAGATTCAAGTTTAACTATGGTGCCAATCATTGGGTGGTTTACCCTATGTTAGGTATAAAAGAAAGTTTACTCTTCCCAATTTTGCCATGCAATCTAAGAATGGACTTTATTTAAGGACACAAATTAGCTGAGGAATTTCTAGATTTATTCTCTGCTGTAAATGACTTTAGATGCCGAATGTTTCTCGCGATTCGAATGGCCTAGAAAAGGAAATAGCCGACCTCCCTGGTAGAAAAAATTCTTCCGTTATAAACTATACAAGTACAATGAGAACTTGATACGTTGAGGGTCGGATGGAAGTATGCCTAGGTGCAGGTGATGGTTTTCGAGTGAGCAGATATCAATTGAGTGCCATGACATTTTGGCATTTATTCGTTGCTATTAATATATTAAAATCCCACTCTAAATCGATATTTGTTGTTAACCAGGCTTGGCAGTATCGCCTTTTAAATTGCAAACCTCCTCGAGCACATTTCATCAACCCAGAACCCATACATACATCGAAGGTAATATTTTACAAAGCTTTATAGCTGGCTAGTGCCTGGAGCTAAATTACACCGTATAAATGCATTCTCTTCAACAAATTAAAAGTCTCAATTAGCAAATTCATACTGAGAAAACGAAACCATGCTACATTGTTGCCAAACTAAATGGTCATTGGGTTTCTTGCAGTATCATAGTATCGTGTGGTCGTGTTCTACAGCCTATTAGTGGTAAGTTGTTTTAAATGTGCTAATGCGCATCTTTATTTATTAAGTGGAAACCCTCTTTAACGAAAAAAATAATTCAGCAGTCAGTATTCATCATCGGCGTTCCCACTCTGTATTCGCTCTTATGCCGACATTACGTAAACACCCTTTACAAGTGCGGCTGCAAGTTTGTTGCAATTGCAACATTGTAGTAGCAACTTTACCGCCAATCTATGAATATGCATATAGGTATCTATCTTTCGTATAATGATGATACTTATAGCCACACACCCAGCTGGGGAACATGCACAATTTCTGTAAGTGTATATGTGGCATTATAACTATTAAACGCATACATTCCTTATAAAAGAATATAAGGTCTGCACGTAATGAGGCCAGAAAATAATTAATACCATAACTAATAAGATGCGATTATTTCAATTAAATTAAATGTTCGCAATTCGTTGTACCTGCATAATTTATTGCTAAACAGGGTATTTATGCATTCAATGGAAATTCGTATGTTCCTATTGCTACGTTTGTGGTGGCCATTCGTTCTTTTAATCATCCTGTTTATTTGGATCTTTGTATTTAGAATGACACTTGTATGGTGCCGGTGTTATGCATGCGTTATGGAAGACAAGTTATTAAATTCATTGGGGATAGTCGCGGCATTTGGAAAGGGGATATTATTATCGTAGGTGACAGGCATATTATTCAGAGGGGTAGGGGGTAGCTATTTGGACATACTGGAGTGAAACAATTTTATAATTTGCTGGAGGTATCCTTTAGACTCATAACAAGAGAGAGCGTATGGTGACAATGTTCGCAAGTCAGTCGAGTAATATACCTAGTTCAGAAAAAGCGCAGGACTGGGTGTCACATAACTTGCTCATTTATGTTATCTATAGGCGGCTGTGGGGCGGCTTTAAGTAGGTCTTGGGGTTTTCAGGAACGTATTTAGCTCGATGTATAAATCACCATGGGACCGAGCCAAAAAGGGTTTAATACCAATGCTAATAGGTATAGCAAAAAAAAGCTATATTATTGTTGCTTTATTTTTCGTTTAATAAAGAATAAAATCTTACTTACTGAAAAATGGGCCATTTTGATCATTTTTAGAAAAGTGTATCACACTGGTCTTGAGGCTACAAAGGGAGGCATTTGGACTTTATATCGGATCTGAGGTTCCAAAAACAACGCTGCTCGAAGGAAACGAAAGTTCGGATGAGCTACCAAGCAAAATGTGAACAACTCTCTTCTTTATTGGAATCTTTTCAAATCCATGGTCTGCCAACTAAAAACATCAAAAGAGATCTGAGGTTCCAAAAACTTTGCAAGCTAACTAACGATAACAACCGTAAAGAACATTTTGGACCTCTTTTTAACACATGATCTAATCACAAGTCACTATATCACTAGTGGTTGCAAGAGTAGTGAAAAGATCTTGTCAGTCTTTGACGTTGACTTTGGTGCGGAGGCTTAATCTGCTATGATTCAACATGTTATACTTTTAGAGATCGTCTGAAGTGTTACAAATAACAGAGACGCGGCGGACTAAGAAGAACTGCAGACCTAATTCCACTGGTGGGTTGAGCGCTGAGTAGTCTGCGTGAGCCTGCCTGCCCAAGAATGGATGGTTGGAGGTAGGACCAACTGGGAACGAGTGGCCTTAGATTTCTAGCAGAGACCTGTAGGAAATAAATGCCTTGCCCCGGTGCGGCGGCGCTGCCGGCGTGGATTCAACATTAAAGACCAAAAATCAAAGGACGAAGAGGGTTAAGGTGGCTAAGACAATATTTGTGGAGCCATACGATTTCACCGACGCTTAAGATGCACTGGTAGCCCCGAATACCTCGATACAGGCGATGCTAATCTTAGCGAAAATCGCAATCTATATATAACAATTTAGGATCAGTGACGATTGTAGTGTGTTGCTGGGTGCCAGGAAATATGGTTAATGGTTATACCGGAAAGTATGGAGCATCAGATCCAGATGAGATAGCTTGCTGTATATCTTTGGCCCTAAAATCGGAAATATCTTCACAAAACTGATATTGAATCCTTGAGAAGAACAAACCTACTCTGGACCAATCTGAACCATATTTCCCGACACCCAGCATGCATGTACATTGTACACATCTGAAAAGCGAAAAATGATCGAACTGACCCCAAGAGATATGCGTAACGTATACTCACGGTGGTCATTACTGGACACTGTAACCTGTAAGTGTAAGATAGACTTACGTTGCAGAAGCTTAAGAAATGTTGATGAAATGGAATCTGTGCTCCAGCAACTTCGCGAATGGACAACATGCTTGAGGAACCTAAACATTTACTTCTTCCATGAACTAGAGGATCTGGAGACTTATATTCAAATCAAAGTGTAGATTTTAATAAGTTAGCTAAGGAGTCTACAAAGACCGTTGCAAGAAGGTCCTTCGCCAAGTTTTAGTGATTGGGAACTTTGCGATTGCATCCGCTTTCGGATGGTCTATTTTGGATTATTTTTCAAAGTTCGCAAATGAAAGACAGGAGGATTGGGATAACATTTTACCAATACAAACTCAACTACCAATTCCAGCCTAGCATTTCAAATGGAGGACCAAACCTTTTTGCCATTCTCTTGACGTAGGGAACTCGTCACAATAAACACCTAACACCAGACGGACAGCTTTTCGGTGGCTGGAGTTTCAGCTTTTCTCATACTTGCAAGATCAATTTTATGTATTGACCATGCATGCTCCTCAGAGACAAGGACCGTCAATTCTCAAAGAAATCTGCAAGAGAAAAACCTTCCGCGAAGTATCCAAAAAATATACCGAATAACACGATACCAGATGCTTAATCCAACTCATACCTACCATTCGCATTAAAGATGGATGCCATCACCTATAGGCCGCTCTTTATCCCCTAATACTTGCATACACTCTACCTATATACATACCTGCACCTCAAGTGTGAGCTTCGTCTCAAAGTTCATGAGGTATCGACCTTTCTGTGAAATTTCAATTAAAATTACCCAATTTCCATAAACACAGTCCCGGCTCCTTCATCGGCCGCACCAAAGCACAGCCACATGTTCTGGACTTATTCAAAAGTATAGGTACAGTGTATACTGACTATAACGATCGACTTTCGAAATCTTATTGCTTTACTTCACAAACACGCTCTTTCCACTTCATCCGTACACACACTATCTTCACCTCGGATGCTAATGCTATAGGTCCTTCTTTACATCTAATAAAATGTAAAATCAACGACCATAAGGATAATTAGAGTACACACAGGTTCATATACATGTGCGCCCTCTATATATGCTCATCTGAGGCGCCCTGGCGTGCCCTCCCCGTCCTACATAAATCGGATGTGTTGTGGCTGTGTGGGGGACGGGGGTATCCGGCTCTTACACCTTATTCGCCTTTTATAATTAATTTTAGTTAAGTGTTTCAAGAAAGTTAAATTCAAATCCTTATTTTGTTGAACCCACTGCTGATGGCTGTGTCTCGCTCTCGCTCGGCGCTGCTGCTTGCTAATATCGGTAACGGACAGATAGAATACAGCGTGTGGGTGACGGGAGAGACGACGTCTTATCCACCAGGACAACCCGGCATTTTAATGCATGCAAAACAACACATCACACTCACTCTTGTGTCCTTATTGAGCAAAACTATGATGTAGAGTGTAGATGATGACGATATTGTGTTTGGGTGGTGGTTAGTTGCACATTGGACACAACTATATGTGTGTACATGTCTGACTGTTTAGAAGCGACAGAGGGTGGCACGGTGGTTCAACCAAGAAAGCACACATTAATAGGGGCTAGTTCGTCAGCACAAATGTAAGCAGAAAGTGGAATCAGACTAACGGCGCAACAGAAGAAGCAGAAGCAACGCAGGCTGGATGGAAAGGATATTAATGCTTTCGAAAGGTATTACATAGAATCCATTCAATACATCCAAGCACATACACACACACACACACAGTGGATAGGGCCAGCATTTGGGAAGCGAATACGGATACGAAGACGAACGAACGAACCAACGAACCAACGAACGAACGAACATTGGGCTTGAATTGTCAGATGTAGAACGAGTTGTTGGTCGGTGATGGCATATCCTTTCGGAATTAAATTATACGACGATGTGATGAGGACTTAAGGAACAACGACGAAAGGGTATAAACTTGGGGTGAGGAATTTTTCACATCAGAAGGATGTTGTGGGTGTTTTGATTGAAATTGTGGCTTTTCTTTAATGAGATTCCTGTAATAAATTATAAATGCGACGAAGGTAGGAATATGCATAAGATATATGGCCAACTACAAACACTGTTCAGTGTTCACAAAATCAGCAACACATATACCTGCTGCCTACTGTACATACAATTGCTCTACTGGCGCAAATGGAAATTATATCATTGAGAGCAGGGGTTAGTTGCGAGCGATGTAGAAGCACACATTACTGAAGGTACATGTACAGGGGGGACCCCCCGCCGGCTATGGCTAAGTCTGGAATTATATTTTAGAAAATTAGCCATAGACGGTTGTGGCTATTATAATGTAGTGGTGACTAGTGGTATAGGTAGGGTGCGGACCGATGGGGTTATTCTTGGGATGATGATGCGAAAGTTACTTGAGGTTTTGCGATATTTAATAAGAAGACTCCGGAAGGTAGCCTTCACTATAATTTCTAATTATATAGTCGACTCGTCAAGCTATTTCCCTCTTATATACATATGAAAAACAAAATATAGGTGAATAGTTTTTGAGTAATATGCTTGTGTTGGCAGTTGAACAAATAACATATTGACAGCTAGTATAGCTAGAGAATAGCTAGATGGTGCGGGTGGTGTGAATAGAAAAATTGGGACAAAGGATTCTATGTGAGGCGGGAAATTTTGTTAAAAGTGGAAATTGATGGCCTTGTTGTGATCCTCTATGTTTTAGAAAAAAAACTAAATATGCAAAAGCACTTTAGGAGAGGCTTAAGACCATTTCGAAGAGAAGCTTATGACCTCCTTCTAGAGCCTTATGATGCTTGTCACTAGTACAATGTCCAAGTTGGGCTAGGAGAATTTGGTGCTGAATTCAGAAAGGAATAAGGCTTTTTCGACAGATGATTAACAAATAAACGATTGGGTCTAGGTTTAAGATCCATCCTGCCCCGCCAAGGCGTTCAAGCCCCCAACAAAAGCGACCAAGTTCCATCGATAGTATATAGACACACCTGCAAACCTTCTTAAAATGCACATATTTTCCATGTGAAATCGACTTCTCTGACAAAGAAATTACTGAGCTTAAGGCCAAAACTCAACTGCCTAGCGAGAAGAAGCTGCGAATCGCCCAAAAGATGCAATTCAACATTGGATGCCTTGGATGGTTCCAGCTTTTGAAGTTAAATATTTATAGATTCTACTAGCGAGCCCACTGTAGCGCCATCTGCCGGGCTGATTTGTGAATCTAAA
This sequence comes from Cheilosia vernalis, assembly GCA_949126925.1. Lineage (NCBI taxonomy): Eukaryota > Metazoa > Arthropoda > Insecta > Diptera > Syrphidae > Cheilosia > Cheilosia vernalis. Next base: position 17,173,936 of record OX421362.1, read on the forward strand.
CCATCCAGGGCACAACCCAAACGCATACAAACAAATTCATTCAAATCGGTTTAGCCGTTCAGGAGGAGTTCAGTGACATACACACTTACAGTAGAATTATTAAGATGAAAAACCCAAGGTACTGACTGCTAGCTTTTAGACAGAGGTTCTGGCTCTTCGATAGAAAAGCTAGTCACCGAATTCGATAGTTAATAGATTTTCAACAGCGTTCGTAGCAGATTCTAACGGGCAACACACCTATGGAGATACAGATCCTGAAGAGGAGGTTCGCTTAGCTGCAGATAAGTTTCTAGGTGGGCTGTTAAAATTCGGAGGGTACGTTTTGATAAGGCTCATGCCGCTAAACATCAATGGATAGAAGAATGCATGCCCGGGGTCTATGCACTTATCGGCTTCATAAGATCTACAGAATTGGCGATCAATTTTTTGCAAATGCTTAGGCGAAATTATTTAGTAAGAATTGTAAGCGATGGCAAAGCAAAGATGGCTTTTTAAATAGAAAGCAATTGTCAGACAGATGATAGCAATTCAAGATCTATTTTAATAGAAATAAATATGATAACCGGAAGCATTGTGATTCTTCTAGTGGACCCCAGCCTTCTTTGCTAGGCGTTAAAATTTAAATTTTGTCAACATACACATTTTGCTTCATTGAGTCGAGGATAAACATGTTAAGGGAAGAAAATTTCCAAGCTTCACAACGAATTTTAGACCTTTAAATCAAATCATGCGATAAAATGCCAAGTTTCGTCGAAAAATTCAAATCTTTCGCGTTTTTCTAGAATTTTCCGAATTCTCCGCTTAGAATTTTATATTTTTCCATTCGAAAAGCCATTCCGGAACAATTGCACAAAACATTTTCAACATTTTCCAAGCATAAAAACAATTTTCGATTTTTACAATTTCCTGACTTTTTCGGACTGTTTGTCCAAAATTTTCTTTCGTGAAAACCTTCTCCTGACAATTACGAACAACTGAAAAAAAAATGAGCCAAATCGGTCCAGCCGTCGTCAATTGATGAATATCTATATCTACATTTTTCACATATAGGTACCTATTTATAAGATTGAAAATTATTGAAAAAGTTGTATTATTGTATTGAGTGCAAGTGTAAAGAATATACAGGGTGATTTTAGCTATTAGAAATACATCCTAACAGTTGGGTCAACAGGTCTAGAGGACCACAATGGGCAATTGTGTTCGCAGTATCTCATTGGTTAGTGTGCTATTTAATCCCCAGAAATATACAAACGTCATATTTTTCCACTGCGTCACCTATCGAGAACATCTGACAAACATCTCTCTTTGCTTCATTCATCACAAAATATAGAAATAAGAAACAAACCAATGTTTGGGACATGCTAGTCCTAGGGCCCTTGCGCCAACTATTTCCCTGCCTCAGACCGATAAAATTCTTATTAAAATAATAAAAAAAAATTACAAACAAAACTTCACTCTAATGTACACACAACAATTATGCCACTAAGGCTATAATTACAAAGTGATGTCCCCTCTACATAGAAAACAACCAGTAAACACAGTTGAGAAAGAAGAAAAAAAAAAGAAGAAAAATCCTACTAGACCCGCAACAAAATACTTGTCTACAAAAATGCACATAAGTCCCCTCATAATTTTATTTCTCGTTCAAACCGTGCAATTATGCGCCATCAAAATCCACCACTCCCCAAAAAAGAAATGAAAGAATTCCCTACGAGATCCATAATGTTGTGCGCACACCGCACACAAACGCAACCGACGACGACGCCGCGACGTGACAATCAACTGGTTGAACATAGGACTAGTCAGAGGGGTAAACGAAAAAGGGGGACACTTAAGGATTAACCGAAGCCTATGGCAATGTTTAAAAAGACATGAAGTGAAGAAGAAGGGTACGACGTACGAGGGTGCTATTAATGCGTTAGAGTTAGAGGATTGGTTTCGAGTTTCTTTCACGAGTATCATTTGGGACGAGATCGTGCGTCCAGTATATATATTAGCTGGAGTCTGCAGTCTCTCTGGACTGGAGTGCAGAAAATACCCACACCTGAAATGCCAGCAATTAAGTAGAAATATTAATTTTATTTAGATCTTCTTGTACGTAATTTTGAAATCCTCTCATCAGACAGCGACTGCCTTTGAATGCATTATGTACGATGTATACGAGTGTGTTGGGTTGGCTTTGTCGTGGTCGCATGCGTGGGCGTTCATAATTTGTAATTAATAATTAATGAGATGCATGTGACGTTTTGAATGCAACAATGATCTTGACATGAAAGAAACGAGGGATGCGGGTATGTAAAAGCGACCGGTACACAGGTATATAGCATGGAAATGGGAACGCGAGCGTCGTACAGGAGAGGTTTAGTTTTAAGTATACCTTACTGGTATTTTTTTCGCAGTGTGGCATAACTAGAGCAGGGAGGTATGTCTTTAAGTAAAAGGTTGACAGACAAGAAGATTAAATAATATATATGTTTTCCTATTCCTATACCGTTTGAAGGGTGCCCCAATCTGGCTGTAGTTTGAGGAACTCAAAAATGACAGCGTCTGATAAGTCAACATTATACCTAGTAATGGACAACATACGAGTATTTTCTTGTCGTACCGATTATGGAATGGAGTTATTTCAAAGCCGATTTCTATGAAATGTGGACAAAATGAAAGGTGGATTTCTTTAGGTCAACTTCCGCATGACTTCCGTCGGAAATAATTAAATGTCAATTCCAAGACAATGGGTATACCTAGGTACTCTCAAAAGTGTAAACGTTAAAAAAAAAAATACATTAATCAGAGTTCTAATTAAATATGTAGGATCTTGTTTTTTTAAACGATTAAGAACTATATAAGTATGCTGCAGATAAGTACATAAATATGAAGACTCGAAGTCTATTCTTTCCTGCAACTTTTCGAAGAAACTTTCTTTAATTGAGAAAGTCTCGTGCGACCCACTCATGCACTATTAATTTTTTATCTACATAAATAGCTATAGGTATAATTATTGTGGCCTACACCACAGGCCTAAAAACTACAAAAGACTCATTTCATATAAAATTCATCCTATACCTTTATTGAAATTTACCTGAAAAAAACTATTTTCTTACACATTTTTGAAATCAGCTGAAAATATACAAAAGTTTTATTTTCCTTTAGCGCTTCCGTGTGTTTCATGCTTTAAATTTTAGTTAATGATATATTTTCCTATTTTTTAAATAATATTAAATGTTTTTTTGTTATAAAATATTTTTTTTTTTATTAATTTAGAGATAATTTAAAAGTGCCTATGTGCACTTAAGCGGATTTTTTTTTAGCCCTCATAAGTTATCAAAACGGGCCATTTCAGGTGAGGCATTTATCCGAGTTTTAATGTATTTGTATATTTAAAGGGTACTCCACCAATTATTTTAGCTGATTATACCTATTCAAGGACCAGGTTCTTACACAGGCTTAACTTGACAATGACTAAAATTAATAACAAAAATAGTGAACTAATTTATTTTCTGCTACAACCTATAAATCACCCCAATTCGTAGGAGATAGTTTTTTAACTAAATTTATTGAAAATGTGTGTACATCAAAGTTCAGAATGGGGATGTAATTTCAACAGTTTTTATTGATAACTGAAGATATAAGGAACTGACGGAAATAAGGAATCGTGTAAATAGTGCATCAGTAACGTGGTAGTTGTTGAAAAAACTTAACCTAACTTAAAATTAGTAGAATTAGCTTTAAGAGTAATTCAGTGCGGAAATAAGTTTTCGTTTCATTTCATTTTATTTAATTGAATGCTTACACATCAAGACATAAAAGTTGAATAAATAATGACAAGCAAAAACAAAACAATCGCATTAAACTAATATTGAGACCATGCTAGCTAGTGCTTAATATTTTTGTGGTCTTAAAGAGAGAAGAGACTATATTTTTCAATGCATTCAATAAATGAAAAACATTAACACAGCAATTATACAAATTTACAGTTCTCCCTCGCAAGACTGGATTAGTAATTTAATTAAAATATTATTATCGGACTCAAAAACTGTAAGCTAAAATAAAAAAAAACTAATGAAAAGACGTCACATAAAATATTGACAAAAACCTAAATCCGAGATACCTTCCCCAACAGCGATCCCAACTTTTTTAATTCTGGTTTTCTCAACCAGTTACTAATAGAGAGATAGAAGTTGTAAAATTTTTAAACAAAATAATGAAACCAAAATGCAGTCATTCATTTTTTGAATTTTAATACCATATCCTCTGTCCAATAGAATCACCCTGTTAATTACCCAGTCTTCCGCGAATTCACAATACGTTCGAAAGTGTATTCTAAAATTAATGCAAATCATATTTAATCGCTCCCTCACCTTTCGCAAATCGACCATCGTCAATCTATATGCAATATGCAGAGCTCGTACACCTACTTACGAAGTCGTGGGCAAGAATTTGTAGCAAAACATTGTGTACTACTTAAATGCTACTACTATGTCTGCCGCCTTGCATGGCGGTTTATTATTATGTTTTTTTTTTCCCAACGTACGGTGGAATCTTCTCGATGGGTTTAATGGTCATACTCATAAGTAACATAAGTACGTAGCTACATACATTGCGTCTTGTGATATTAACGGACTTGAACTATAATAAATTAGCCACGATAGAGATATGGGTGGGGTAAGCGCGGTAGGTATATAAATGCATTCATTATACTTATTGTAGGTGTATCGCGTGTGCAAGTTTCAAACCGTACGCACAACATGATAAGCGTGTATGTAGGTTATTTGTGACACACGTGCAAATGGAAGGGAGCCAGTAATATGCACATTTTCAACTCGAGATAAATGTGCGCTGAATGGGAAAATTATTATTTTCTTTAACTATTTGGAAATTAAAATTTTAGTGAGATTGTCGTGTTCGAAGACGTGTTCCCTAAAATGGACAAAGTTAAAACAAGCCTATCATTGTTGTCAAACACGTTGAAGAACATGTCCTAAACTTGTTGTTTACGGCGGCTACTTTTTATAAGTAAGAACTAATATTTTGTATTATATCTAGTAAAAGGCTGCAGGTTTGGGGTACCTACATTTTTACGAAATATGGCAAGTCTCCATAGGTGAATTCCCGTGCATATTGCTTAGTCAAAAATTATGTAAGAAGTAAACAAAACCAAGAGGTGTTGCGTCAAAGTTTTACTCAATTAAACAATTAACAATAACCCCAGATTGGTCCGTCGAAACGACTTTATAGTCTAGTAGGAGGCGTTTCGTTTTCAAGGATCTATTGCACCTAAAACAAAAGTACGAAACATAATTCAGCAGGGGATTTCCTAAATTTTTCTGGACTTACAATTTACTGAAAAGGATTTTCCTTTTAAATCTTGTAAAGCGCGTGTCTGCTTGTCAGGGAACTGTTTTTGAAAAGAATTAGGTATAATCAGGCTTCTCTGACTTAGGTATTAAGACGTTTTGATTAGGTTTATCAATACCAGTTCACACGCCCGAGTCCATTTTGGAACCTTCGCCATACATACCTCCTTAGAACGTTTTGCCAGTTAGATGGGCTATTCTTAACTCAGGCTTCTCTTTCAGTGGTGATTGTAATTTTATTTGTGGTGTGTGCTTGGGGAGCCGCAAACAAAGTCGGGCTGTTTAGACTTTTTTATTGAAGCACAGAATATTTGATAGGCGGTCTGTTTTTATTAAGACGTTGGCTTAAATACTTAAACACAAAATTTATAACTAAGGTTTAAGAAATTTGGCATATTTAGCACACGAAACCTCCTCCACTTTCTTTCTTCAAAAATAAATGTCTCTGGGGTCAAGCACTATAAGTCAAACGATAAACAGCGGCAACATCAACGACAAATATGTATGTGTGCCTCTTACAACTCTTTTGGGAGAATTTAAAGTCCAACCTTCCTTATAAGTATGACTTACCTCAGGTTTTAGGTTGATAGGATGATATTGTTGTTGCGATGACTGTGATTGCTGTTGCTGTTGATGCTGGTGTGGAGAATGATGTTGGCTTGTATTGACTCCGGGCGGTGACGATGACAGAAACGGTGACGGTGATTTGTTCGCTGTAACTCCAGTAACTGCTGATGCAGCCGCAGTGGCGGCTGTTGTAGCTGCCGATGTTAACGATGAAGATGTTGAAGAAGACGATGACGATGATGAGGACGACGATGACGATGAAGATACGGACGACGATATAGACGATGTAGATGAGGCAGATGATAAATTGGTCACTGATGGACGTATTGTGGCCGCAATTGGAATGACCGTCGTTGAGGTGGGTGTTAGTTGTGAGGGCGGTGATGATGGGGACGGGGTGGGTAGTCGTGTAACTGGAGTTATTCCGCCTCCCGTGCTAACGCCATCCAGCGGCGAAGGAGTTGAGTCAAATTCACGTTTTATGCCGCCTAACGATGCGGTAATAGTTGCTTCACAGGGCAACACAGTGCCTAGCATAGTTGGTGTGCCTGCTTTGTTTTGGTGACTATTGCTCTCGGTTTCTTCGACACCCTCCGCCATATTAGATATACATCTCGATTCGTCTGGAAGTGAACAAAAAAAAAATGTTATATTACACTGTGGATAATTCTCTTAAAAATTAAAATGTTTGTAAACATTAATCGATGTTTCACAGGTGAAATCAGAAAAGCATTTTTGTTGACAACAGCAAATAGTTTCTCCCTTTTTTTCAATAAATCCCGCTCAAAAACACTTAATATTCATGGATAATAGTGCAAACGATAACGCCGACAAGAGCAATCAAACATCTGATGTTTACTAAATACCAAACAAGTTTAAGTATTCAAGTCTATGCATAGGTATTATAAAACGCAACGGCTCCTCCTCGTCTGTCCGCCTCTAGCTCCAAGACCAGGCCAAATTTATATGCATTTTCTTTTAGTTCATTGGCCTGTTCTCGGGTTAGGTATATACATATTTATATAGTTGGCGCAAAAGGTCCGTAGGGACCCTAGGCTAAGCTCCTCACAACCATTCGTTTTGTGTGAGATTTCATTTTTGGAACGAATGGAGTGGATCTACAATTTGATGCCGATTCCAAACGGCCGATTGCGAAGCTATTTCAAGACAGTTATACTATCGGATGTTTGTAAGGCGTTCGTGAGAATAGCTACAGATATTCGTAGGTGTGTTGATAGAAAAGTTATTGCTGCAGCCACTTTTAGCGCCACAGAAATTCAGCTTCTTAGATGATTAAAGTTTCAGCTACCAATGCAAATCATTACTGATCCGACATCTGCCTGTTCCATTCATTCATCATACAAAAGTTTTCTTATAAAGTATGAACTCATTTAATTGACGAACATTTTTGTTTTTAGAAAAGCTTTGCAATAAGAATCACGGTAGGAAATAAACAGCCACCACCTGATGAGTTTTAAAACGAATAAATACCTATCATTCAGAGCCAGTCATATAGTTTATCGTATTGGATCTTTAGAATGGATTTCTAATTTCACTTTTGAAAAGAGAATGCTCCTCAAAAGTGTGACCATAATTTAATGTCATAAATGCATGCAACAGCATTACCTGATCTACCGATCTAATACAATCAATGCGCATAATCATAAATAGATTCTATTTTAATTTATTGCAATTAACTGAGTTTCTCTCTACAGGTATACCTATTTCTATACATAGTACCAGTAGTTAAAAGTATTATTAATTATCGTATCGGGCATAATTACTACACAGTTACCCCATTTAAAAATGAAAATTGTTTCAGGTTTGCAACTTTCTTGTAAATACACCTGATTTCCACATAGAATACAACAATGTCGTCAATGAACGAGCGGTCTTATACTTGGGTGTCCACTGGGCTTATAATTATGTACAGTGTGTCAGGAGTATTACAGAAATGATTTTTCGAGTAATAGTTGAAAAAATTTTAAAAGTTTACATAAGATCCATATAATGTCCAATTCGAACTCTCTGAATCTACTTCTTCTTCTTTTAAATCAACCAAAATAATGTGCACGAAGAATGCCCGAGCGGGCAACAGAATCGCCTATACCTATATGGTTTGCAAAGTTCCATTTGGATCCTATGAAAAAACCCCATTCATTGCTATTTAAATTCAACAGCTTCAAGTAGGAAGAAATTATACTGCAGTTGAGGCTGTACCATAAAGACGCAAGTTTGAAACATTTACATCCGAAAAAGTTAAATCTAAAAGAGCCAACAAACTAAAAATCATGATCTTCAACTTGGAGCCAAAAAACCAGTTGTGTTTAGAGAATCAAGTTCTTAAAGGGCGAAGCTTCCACTTTATGTCAAAAACAAGATTGAGGAGACTTAACGAAACCGAAAGTAGCCACGAAAACAGCTGGAAACTTTTATGTTGGATTTTGGATAAGAGCTCCAATCGGATCTACGACAGAATCTTCCAGATTTATTTGGAAACGGACTCTTTTTATGAATAATTCCAGTCTTGCTCTTAAAATTTTGCAGACAAATGTAGGAGTTACCTAATCAATGAAATGGCATCTAGGTTTAAGTAGCTGCACACATTTTCAAATATAAAACTTTCTTAGAATAGAGTATTGGATTTACCGCGAAATACGACTCAAAATCGATCAACTCAATAAATTCTGAGTTTAAAGGAAAATCAATTTTCGAAGCTTCTTCAATTCGAAAAATATCCCGATGAAATTCGCTAGAATGGTCCTTCAGATCAACTAAAACTTGACGTGAAATGGGAAGCAATTTATGTTCCATAATATTTCTGAATGAAATCTGAAATAAAAACACTTTTTTTCAAACAGAGGAATGAAACTTATCCAACTGAGTAGGTACATAAGTCAACTTAATAAAATATTCTTGTTGTTTACGATTTGAATAGTAAAAGCCGGTTTGCGGCACTCTACTTTAAAAAAGTAAATTTTGACAAATTGTTAGCTCGAAACTATGAATGGATTGCCATCAAAGCCAGCTGTCAAAATTACCTATATGCCCCTAAAGTAGAATTCAGTTGCTGATGCGTATTCGCTTGCTTCATTTTTCAAATGAATGTTGGTTTAAGTTGTAGGGCATAGCTTTTATTGTTATAATGGATCTACTTACCGCAATATTGGTTTAACAAAAACGAAACGATATAAATCGCCCTCCCTATCGCAAAGGCAAAGGTCAAAAGGTTTCAGAAAAATCAGCCTCCTCGCTTAATATGAATTGCCTAATACCTACGGACAGACGGAAATGGTTGCATGACTAATTTTTATTTTATCTTTGCAATCTTATTAGTTATATTCAATTCGAAATATTAATAGAAAAAAATACTTTTCTCTTGTGCATATTCCAATTGATTGTCGACGAATGCTTCTCTGACCTACTGTTGGTACAAAGCCGCAACTCGCAAAAACAAACGAATAGCCAACAGAAAGAGAGAGAGAGATGAACAAACTAATAAGGTATTTATTATGCTAATTATGAACGTAATGCGATTAAATCAATAATTAAAATGGAAAAACTTATGAAGCGGGGAGTATTATGAGGAAGGGGACCTAGCGCATATCGGCTGCAGTGGTATTGGTAATAAGTATATAGTTTATATTCCACAAGAGTATTTTAATAAGGTTCGCACTGAATCTATATGCTTTGGGATAGTAAATTAATACAACAATTATCGCCGACTTACATTGTTGCAGTCGATTATAGTCAATCGGTCCGTAATAGTGGATTAATTACATGCTCGATTGAGGGTTAATGCGATCAGCATGCAACCGATTGAGTAAAACTACCATAAGATAGTTGAAGAGCTAAACTACAACTGCATGTCTGTGTATACTAGGAGAGGATCGGCAATGGTTAAGGCTTTCTTTTTGTTGATGTTGACCTATAACCGATTATAGAGGGGTATCTATGTCAAATATGTGGAAATAGGAAAATTGAGCTTACCCGAAAATCTACAAAGAAAGTATAAGTAATCCAATTCTCATCGATCTTCGAACTTCAGATGAAAACATTGTTTTGGGAATTCCAAGTGTTACCCAAACATCTAGACGGGGAATATTCAGCCATACAATTTAAATTTGTCTGCCACGGTTTTTATGACAGTCCCCAGTGCTGCTGTTGAAACTGGCTTTTCCGAAACTTGGCCGACGAATAAAAAAGAAAAAGAAATCGTAAGAGAAGAACTACCTCAGATAATTTGGAACCATGTAACTTAACAAGCGCCTAAGACGACTGGAGAGACTCCGTGTAGCAAGCGAAAACGTTTTTTTTTTATGTGCGATGTGTTAGAATTCAATTACACGACAAATTTTAAGAAGGTCTTTCGAACTTTGTTGGTTGAGTTGGTTGGTTTAGGTGGCTGCATTTCCCGTTACCGACGAGAGAAAAACACAAGTAGCGCATTGAGCGCCGTTTCGAAACCACGACTAACGGAACCTTTGTAGTCCTCTTGAAAAATAAACCAACTGTTGAATAAAGAATTATTTCTTAGGGATACTTCCTTTTAAATTGTGGCACCTCTATTTCTAGTGGCAATCAATTTGACAGCTGACATACATAATACTGAGAGCTTTTTGTGAGATCCATGAAAACATTGCAGCGCATGATTAAGCGTTTTACCAAATTTTGTAAAGTCTGAGTCCTAATAATTTACGTGAAGTAATCGAAAGCCTTGACCTTCCAAAAAAAGCTGGAGGAGGGCTTAATATTCATGGGAAATAGCTTTTGAGCTGCAAACGAGGTCGACAGTTTTTAAGAATACAACTATTTTAGAACATTTTTCACACAGAACTTGAAAACAAGCTTCCACATACCGAACAAACATAGCCGTAAGTACAAGTTCTGAGAAAGTACATTTTCTTACAAATAAATAGCCCATTGCATTGGGTCTTGAGTTTTTGACCTCAACCGATTTAACACTTTGTTGTTCATTTCAAATGTGTACCATGTGACGATCGAGCTTAGTTATTGAAACGTTCAACGACTGTATCTTGCGAGCTCTTTGGAGTGAATTTATGAGCCAATAAGTTTCTTATAAATGTATAAAAAGAACACCAAAGCCTTGTATGCTTTTCTTTCAAAAACTAAAGCAAAAAAAAAATGAATGGAATACTCGTAAAAAAATTGTTAAAAAAATGGTCTTGAAACTTTTTGGTGTTTTCTTAAAATTTTTAAAATGTTCGATGTTCATGCTGTTTACAAATTACATAAATTCTATTCTTTCGACAAGAAATTACACTGTGGAAGCCTAAGGATGAGACTATCGTGTTATCAAATAGCCTTTCTAAAAGCGTTTAGTTGGGTCTAAGCAAATTTTGTAAAAGAAGACCACTTCCATATATGAATAGTTGATTCGACTATTTTTGTTTTCGAATTTGAAGAAAACCGCCTAAGTCACGTGTCAACAAATTGCAGTTGACAAGTCCACCGACAAAGCGACTGCTCGGACTAAAATCTCGACTAATAATTTTTTTAGAGCAACAAGTTCTGGCTCCATCGAGTCGAAATACCTACAAACTATTTAAAATAACTATTCAAATCAAAGCGAAATAGGTAACCGCCTTTGCAATAACAGTCCAATATGGTGCGCAAACATTTTTCCACATGCATGTGCCGCCCACCTTCGCACCGGCTTTATAATGGAAAATGCACATCTAATTAGACATCTACCGCCAACGACTGTAGGTACGTCCAATTCAACATCATTAATCTATTTTGTTGCCCCCCTCCCCCTCCCCCCACTTTGCTATAAATATACGCCACCATCCAAGGAACGTTAACACACAAAACCATTCACATTACTTTCATGTTGAGTGGCAACAGTAATTTCGTTAATTATCGTTTACTGCACATGCACACAGTAATAAACAGAATATACCGAAAAAAAAAAAAAATATCCTTCCTACCCAAGGCAAGAAACAGGAAAGAACACATACCAAGGAAACAAAACGCCACAGCAACGCAACGAATTGCATTCAAGCCAGCCGACCGACAACACCATCATAACCGTCATAGGCGCTTCCTGCTATCCTTGCTTCAGCTTCAGCACACAGCAATAAGGGCGAATATCTATCGATTGGTTCTTCACTATGGTCATCATCATCATCAAAATTGCCACCATCGTCGTCGTCGCCGTAGGCCCGGTCATATAGTCTTCGTCAACATCGTCATTTCTGTCGTATGCATCGCTATCATCCTTCTTATGGCACAACGTAAATGTTCATTTCACATACGCATACATAATGCATGTTGTTCGTATACGTAAGCCTCGGACGACATCCACACAAACAAAGTCGCTTTCGTGTTTGTGTATCCACACATGCGACTGAGTGCAATTGACCATCGGCCAGGATATTAGGCTAGGCTGCCACTGCCACCCAATCTTCTCGTCCCAAACCTTCCCAATGAAGTACGTGTGGGTGCATGTTTGTGTGCAACGAACCCCTGCACAATTGCGAGAGCCAGAAGGCCCATAATTAATTTCACTTATTGCATGCGATAGCATTATATGTATGTATTCCTCCTAAGCATTCATTCATTTGCCCCTTAAGCAGCACGGCATAACACAAACAACATTCGAGAAGGACCCAGGCTGGGCCAGGCCAGCCTTCCCCCATACGAGAAAACACTAATGGAGTTTGAAGAAAATTGAGAGAACGCTTGAAATCCTTGTCCGTGGAAAAGTACAAATGGTGCGGATATTTGAACGGTCAAGCAAATGAGGAGTGAAATTCCCCCAAAAAAAAAGGGACAAGATGGGGTAGGGCATCATTATACAGATTATAAGGGTGAAACTGAAATTCGTATCCACTGCCATACTTGTGTGTTTCAATCGTATCCTTCTATTCGTACTTGCATACAAATTTTCGTTAGAAAGACTGTTTGCTTCAAGTTGGTCGGTTGCAAGGAAGCCATTTCGAGTTGGATAGAGCGGTGACATTAAAAAAAACATATTCACGTCAGTTTAATCATTAGTTCCGCGTTTGGATCATGTAACTGAGGTCCTTAAGAAATGCGAAATAAATAAGAACTTGCCGCGGATCAATTTTGGACACTTTACACTGATTTAGTTCTTAGCTTTCTTTCATACGCAGCAAGAAAGAGATATTCTGTTGCACAGATTCAATTTTGCGGACTCACCACGGCAATTAAACAAAATTATTGTCACTTTCAGCATATAGAATAAGGGTAAAAATGACTTGGGTGAAATAAGACGACCATAATCGTTCTAAAGAAAGTGGGTCTTTCAGACATATCTTTGCAATGAACGACAAAGTTTCTTGCGACCCAAACTTAGTGCGAAGCTTTTGTGTATCTAAAGGGAGCACTTTGGCATTACTACAGCTAGTCCATTGGCTAGTTTGACTTGACTTGGCTGAAAAGAAAATTGGTGCAAATGGTCCATATTGGCATAGCTTCTCACAACCATTGGTTTTGTGGGATTTTACATTTTGTTTCTCTGACTGAAAAATTATTACTGGGGTGATTGAATTGAAACTGAATGCATTTGAGAGAACAGAATTTCCTCTTCAGAAACGTCGAAGGAGGTTTTTTTAAAAAAAAACATCTCAGTTATATTTTATTTAAAGAACTCCCTGAGGTGTTTGTTGACATTTCCATAAAATTATGTACCTTAACTGTTTACAAAGGCTTGGCTATTTTTAAATTTCCAATGAGCCTAAGAATCACCAAACTGTAAAGTGAATAGCCCGAATTGGGATTAATCCCAAATAACAATTTTGAGGAGTCAGTGAAAAGTTGGAGTACAGCCAAATCGGAGATAAAAAGCTGGTAACACTGCTTGTACCCAGCAACAGGGCTCACATTAGTGTGCCCAGTCTAGGATTTTCTTCGGTCCATCCTTACTCTAGTCTAGTGGTATAATAAAGGACCTACAACTCTAAGTGTGTCTTTAAAGACACGCACCTTACCTTACTTAACCTTACCTTCTTTTTTGATACGGCATTGACAGAGGTTACTATTTAGGTACCTACTTGTTCATCTGTTGAAATTCGTTTTAATTGCAATTCCTCACAAATAGGCCGGATAGTTTCGTACGAAATGTAAGGAGCCTTTAAGTTCTTCATTATACATATCACAGCAGCTCTTTCAAGTTAATCACCATTGATAGTTCTTCAACCTTATTTAAGTCTCTAACATAATTGAGATATGGTTTATTTTGCTTCGAGAAATCTACTACCTCTCCGCAGACATATTTCTTTTATACGTTCACAATTTATTGGTACAGCTTAGTGCAGCTTGACATTCTACAATTTTGGGATTCAGTTAAATACTTTTTGGTTGGACTCTTAACTCTTCCATGGCGTGAACTAAAGTGTTTTACCTACCTAATCTAGGTTGGTGCAAAATCTGGCAAATGCCCCTCATATTGTCTTGAATAATGATGTAGCCAATAACAGCTGTTAAAATTCAACAAACAAATCCACAATAATCTTTACAGTGCCGGGGAAAAAAAACTATTAAAGTTTCTACCATTTCCTGACTTAATAAATGTGTATTGATATGACTAAGCCTACTTATGTAAATTGTAATAAGCCGTAAAAACCTCATTGTTCAATCTGTTATTTCGAAAAGCTTTGCATTCTCATTTTCCACATGACCGGCTCTTACTTGTGACCGCTCAATGGGGCTATAAAATTGTTGATTTCATGCCATATAAATTAGGCGTTTTAAGTGCCTCAAATTAGTATATTCATTCATAGTCTAAAATATGTATAGCCACAAGCTGAAGAACTCTCGCCTGCGCATCTAATCGAATTAAATCGGATTATGTATATTTCTACGATATTCCGAAGGTCAAAGTGCTACAATTCATTTGCCACTGAATGCTTTCGACACTCAAATTGGACTGCATTTTTTCGACTGAATTGTCCGACTAGTGGCAACTTTTACTTGAAAGCAACTATTTATTTTTTATGGACTGTAAGCAGTTTTCAATTGGAAAACGGAGTTCATTGTGCTGAGAGTTTTAGGTCCATTTGTAGTGTTTCTTGGAATCTTAAACTTCGGGCCGTTAAATATTTAACGATGCTGCATCAGTTTTTATTAGTAATCTCAATAGGTAGGTGGTACGCTTTCTACGAACAGCTTTTACAGTGTTTTACTGGTACATCAGCCAGTTTATGAACATCTACTTATTTGTTAAGTAAATTGGGTAGGTATATTTTGCGCAGCATTCGCTATTATTTGTTAAACAACGATCAGCTGCAATCAATCAATCAGGAAGTGCTTTCGGTTGTTAGCTAGTAATGACGATCTTCAAAAGCAGCTCATGTTGAATCTGTTCAATCAGCAGAAGATCTGTTTCAGTCATAGTCATGGAATACTTCACAAAAATACAAGTTGTTCGAGGGCATTGGATGTGCGTGAAATTTTTAACGGAAAGACCAGCCAAATGCATAAATTTCTTAGACAGATTTTAAAAATGCGTGGAACTTCTACAGGCCGACGCCAATTTAACTGTGAACAAAATAACAAAATAAATAGGACGCAGCAGGTCTTCATAGGTCAAGCTTCAAGCAACCTTTCGTGTGCGTGAGAATTTATTCTAAAATTTAACTTCTAACACGGATGGTACTTGCACACATGAGAGGTTTTCTCATGCTGCTTATGGGGTATTCGAAAGGACTGAAATAAATTCCAATTGACTCAATTTTATCTCAAACAAGACTTCGAATATGAAATTAAGACACAAGAACCTCCATCGATAAAAAAAAAATTGAATTCACCCCATAGAATCATCGAAAGTATGCTTTTAAAACATTTTAAGTTATGACTTGTTCTTCTAAAAACGAAAGGGTGTGTGTTCACTTCCCAACTAGAGAAGTAGTCAACTTGTATTGGTACTGCAGCAGCGGAAATATTACTTATGCGTGTATAGCTCAGCTTTTAATATTTAATATGTGTATTTCATTACACGTGCGTGCACTTTTAAAAGTTTGTATTTTGCACACATGGCCTATGCCGAAACGAGAGAATTGTTAATGCTGGCATGAACTTGGGTATTGCTGAGAGAGGTAAAGAGTAAGCGTAAGCGTACCTATAAACTTTATTTGGCGGGTCGTGGTGCAGTTATTTTTCCATCTAACCCATGCGCTTTTATTTTCAGAAAACTTTGTTATGCAGACCATCCCAAAATATAAACAATAAGTCTGGGTTTCGTGTCTGTGGGTGGGCATCAAGTAGACAAATGCGACTGTTCTAACATCTGAGGATCCTTGCAAAGAAAATTATCAGTGAGGCTGTGAGTAGAACAATACTCTACTCTGTATTGTATTTGTATTTATTTGCAACGCTATACATTGGGTTTAGCTCATAAGAGTATAGGAAAGAGAGGCTAAAAAGAAAATAAAGCTTAATCAATTCAAATTGGAAAAGTGTTTAAAGCAGACTCTACGTACAACTAATGTTCCAGGCATTCGGGACAAGTCTGCCACGCATTTGAAAAAATTAACAAGTGAATTTAGCTTGAAAGGCATTTGTTGAGGTGCTGACTGGGGTCAGGAAAATGTAAGGTATACCACACAACACATCTACTGCAGCAACTGTAGGGACGTTGTCATAGTCCTCAAAAACAACATATTAATTGATAAAGTATAGGGCAACATGAAGCTAAGCAAGACTCTTAAGATTTATACCTAGATCATTATAAGGGTGGTTCTAAAATCAGGAGAATAGAAGAGCCTTTTTTAATTCAAGTGTTAAAAATAAGTACAATGGCTGCAAGTGTTGGCTCTAAATCAGCATGGTGAACGTCACAAGGTCACGACTCTGCCTCCTTAAACTTGACTTTTCGCCATCCCGTGAGTTATGGAAAAAGGCTTAAAAATAAAACTTATAATAAACGACTTAGAAAATCATCACCGACTTTATATAAGCTCAGACAAATCACAATACAAAAGCAACCGCCATATCAGCTTAACACAGGAGTGGACAAAGAGCACGTGGACATTCTATCTAATGAAGTTACTGAAATAATTTTAATACCAAAAATGAAACTCACAGATTACGCATTCACACTTATTCACCTCGCCCGCATGTTTGAGATCGTTCTACAGATTACAATGCAAGTCTCTAAATATTTGCAATGGCAATGCGATTTCTCCTTTGACCTCAAAAAAAACTATGATTTTGCAACTCAGGATACCTACCGGGAGAGAAGAAATGTAACAACAACAACTAGACCTCATTTTCAAGTTCTAACTAAAAACAGCACAAGCTAAACAAGATCTCGAACCCCCTGCGCAGCTAATATGCCTTCCTCGTCGATGGGAAAGTCAAACATTACAATGCACACGATTGGCTATGCAAAACCAGTCAACTATGTAGCAGCACACAAACACAGACACACACACGGCGTTCTACCCCTTCACTTTCGCTAATTACAGTCAATAATTAATCATCCAACTGCAAAATAAATAAACATCAATTTAAATTGCTGCTTTAATCGAAGAAACTGAGCAATAAATTTTAAACAATCTTACAGCCCCCTCCACACCTGCACACTGCACACTGCACAGGCACACATCTGCATGACTGCTATAATAAGTCTATTAATGGCAAAATTTCTTTGGGACAAAAAAAGCTAATTTAACACTCTGTGTACCACATTCCTTAAATGGCTGCAAACAGCACCGGATCTCAGTTGTGCAGTTATGACCAGAGTTTGTGCAACAAATTATCTTTATTAAAAAAAAAAACAGCCTACAGAGTCAAAAGGCAACACAAAAAAAGAAAAAAAAAAAAAAAAAAAAATGCAGAACACAAATAATAATAATAAGCCAGTTTTCCTCGCTCTATACGGGCAGAAGGTGAAGGAGTTTCATTAATTTGAAAATCTGGTTTACACGAAGAGCCTGAGATTATTGTATGCTCTGGCAGTAATGAGTCATGTCGTGGTCGTTCATCGCCAGAAGTGTTTTCTGCCGGCCAAACAACTAACATCCAACCAAGTGGACGCAATCGCGATACATATAAATATTTAATTAAATACAATGTTGTTGTTGGCAGCCGTGATTTTCTTAGTTTAATTTGTTTACCATTTTTTTTGTTTTTTTTTTTTGCTTTTGTTGTTACCCCGTAAATTATGTAGGTAATATATGTTTTTAATCAAGTTTCCGGTTTAAACGGCATCAACCATTCGTCACATAGCCCTGTGGAGGAGACGCACAGGAGTTGGAAAGTCTGGAAAGTCTGGAAAATCTCCAGTGTACAGAGTACAGACACACTGTATATGCACAAACCCGTTATCTAATAATCAATTTCGCATTCGAGTCATACACAATATTGGCGCATTATTTATTGCACATGCAAACACAAATTAAAACAAACTCTAGACAAACTGTTTTCTGTTTTGTGTGCTTGTGCTGCTGTACCATAAAGCATCTAAATAAAAATAAGCGCATAAATGAGATTTATTCATAAGAGCCCAATTATTTTGCGCTACACTAATAAAGTCTTGGTGTGATTTGACTTAACTGACGGTGATCCAATCTGCGCTTTGACGGAGAATAGAAGGAGAACACGTGAATGTGTGAAGCGTGCGAGCTGTGAGCCTCTGTTATACTCGTATAGTGTTGCATGACTAGTTCGCATTTGCAAATTACACTACATTTGAGTTCACAGCAAGTTTATCGTACGGGTTCGGCTGTGCCATATCTATAGTTGCATAGCAAGACCATTCTGTGGACAAAGATATTACACCTCATTATGCCGTTAAGAGATTGCAGTGCTGATGCGTAGCGTAAGAGCGGATTAAGAATGTTGGGGTTTTTTTTTTGTCCAATAGTGTGCACTGTGCAGTATATTTTGTTGCTAAACCTAAAGAGTGTCTTTTTTATATTCACTAGAAATGGCAAAATTTAGAAATTCTTTACAACTCTTCACGGAACCTCGTCAAATAAGTAAGCCAGTCGATTAAAGCCAGGAATTCAAACGCCTGGCTTCCGTGGGATGTCGTAAATTTAATTTAAATTTTTCTCTCTATATGAACTTTCAAACAATCATGGGTTGAAATCAGTGTGAAAACTCAATAAAATCGCTCTATGTGATTAGCGTTTTACAGGGTTCGGCACATAGGGTTTCATAGGGTTTCGGCACATCGTAAAGCAGCCTTATCCCCAGAGCCAGAGATGTGAGCAGATTCGTTCTATAAATGGAAATCCGAGCCCCTTTTACTTAAACTTTAGATCAATATATTTATCAGTAAAACGCATGAGTTATAGAACATGGGTTGTCCAACACGTCAGACTTAACATTGATCGTGCAAAAATTAAAGTTTTTTTTTTTTAAATAAAATTACTTGCTTTATTACTCAGAAAAAAAAGGTATTGAGCAAAGAATTTTGCGATTTTTAAAAAATTGTAAGCAAAAAGTTCTTGCTTTAACAATAATTTCTTAGAAGAAAAGAACTAGTTTTTAAGTTTTCAAGAATCAAATATTCAGATTAAGAATAATATGCTTTTCATAACTATTTTCGAAGAATATTGCCAACAATATAATTCTTAAATCGAAAATGTTGATGTTTTGGTTCATTTGAAACAACGAAAATTGTTATCTCATAAGCTAAATAAAGAAAAAAAAATGTTTTTTTGATAAGAATCTATTTCCATTTAACATTGACATTAAACAAAGTAAAAAATAGAAAACAATAAGTAATATAAACCACAACAAAAATAACAAAAACATTACCTAACAAAAGGACTCTCAATTACTTCAGTAATATCACAATACTTATGTCTAACGAAAAATAATAGTAACGAATTTTAAATGCTGATAGGTCGTTGCTAAATGAATATACGGAATTCTGAAGCCTGAAAGTCCTACCATGTTCCCAAGAGCTGGTTAACTGTTGCAGATAGTCCCTTTTTGGAGAAAAATTAAAAAAAAAAAAAAAAATAAAAACATTTCACAAATTTTTTTGACATACCTACTAATTTTAATTAATAATAATAATCAACATTTTAAACTGTATCCCAGAAATCTCAATAGGAACTTTAACTTTTTAAGTGAAACAAAAATAAGAATCTTGATTTAAAATTTATTTACTAGTTAAATTATTTTTTTTTAAACTACCGACACTGGCGAGCGCACTACTTCAACTACCATCCCTGGTAAATTCATAAGGTATCGAAACGCGGTTTATTTTCTCTTTACTTCGTCTTTCTCTTATAAGTAGAGATTCTGTTAATTAAAAGATTCACTCACTGTAGGCGTGAACCACTGTAGGACAGTTTACCCTACTTCATGACCCTGCTTGCAGCCCGAAAGAGTAAAGAAAAATTCTGAGGGCCTTGAAAGAAACGAAAAAGTCGATGAACTGGCACGAAAAGGGTCCTACTAAACAAAGACTTGACCTTTTCAGCTGATTCCTCTTAAACATTACAAACACCATTCTGCAGCTGGGAAGATAAAGAATGGGAACGTTCAAAAATCTAACTCAGTTTTTATTGGCCTAGATTGGTGAAGGAAGGTAATAATTGGTGAACGGGCTACCCGACGAATTCAGTGAACAATTTCTAGACCGAGTCCTCAGTTGGACAGTTTGTTGCTGATATTGGAAAAGTGACATTGCCGAACAATTTAGTTTTAACCTTTAGGTAACATCGACATCGAGTCTTTTAGAAATTATTTATTGATTGTTAACAATTCCTCAGTTTTTTCGTTGTAACACGTCTTAAGAACCGAACTCATTCTTTTTTTTATCTCATTCTTTTCGAAATAATAAATAACGTAAAATCGTAAAATATCTAATTAATTCTTATTTCAACAGAGTCGAGAATATGTTAACGCAACTAAGACAACTAGACAGGAATTAATTTTTTTTTGTGTCAATAATGAAACTCTGTTCAACCATTGCAGCTTTAAAAACCCTCCACAATAAGTCAATAGAATTTCTAAGTCCGAAGAAAGGGATGATACGAGTGCGTTTTCCTCACAAGTAACAGCCAGCCTAATTAAAAAAGGAATTAATAAATAAATAAACAAATAGCGTAAAGTTACCAGTATAAGGGCACTTAACGTATGAGTGAAGTTTGACTTACATTATTTATTTTCTCACTTTTTAAGCCACCGCACAAAGTTTTAGTGTTTGCAAAAGTGGCAACATTTAATAATAATTTTTCTAAAACATTCCAATAAGACTATTTAAAAGATGAAATTAAAAAAAATTCGATTTGCAGGAGTATTCGGACAGCACAATATTTTGCATAAACATTTCGTTTTTTTTTTTTGTTGACTATATATATTGATTTTTAAGGTCTTAAATACATAAAAATTTTGTATCTACTTATTGTTACAAAACTCACTGAGCTCCAACGTGAAATCAAAAAGTTTTTCTGTTGCTGGAAAAGATATTTTTTAGTTCGAATAGTGTCTCCTTCCCGTTTCCAACAGCAACTTGGTATATTTTTTGGGGGCCCTTACTTTGTCAATTTTTGGGCAGAGGCAGAAGCTACTTTTGTGACCATTCAATATTTTTTTCAGGTCATTCATAATGTAATACTCACCAATGCTGTTAAAGAAGTCAAGAAGTCAAGTTCAACTGCTGATAATGAAGGGTTTCGCTTGATAAAAGCTCGCATTCATGTTTTTTCCGGGCGATCGTTTTAAAACTGTTTTATATGGGTTTGAATCTTTTTAGAATTTTTTTAACAGTATTAACAGTTTACCCACTTAAAGAAAAAACCAGCACTTGCAATTAACAATCTGTTCTCCTTTTTAGCTATTAATCTCTTGTCATTCAACTCGCCATAAAATATTGAAGAGCTTAACCTTTTTAAAATGATTTTTAACTGAAAATTACTGCCAATCTAAATCTAGACTATGCATCATCTCACAGGTCACAATCTTATCACACAACTTCCATTGAGGACAATAATAGCCAGCGCGCAGTAACACACTTTCTTAGAAGATTGCCAACAAGGAACTTGCAAAACCTTTTAAAGAATACCCCCTCGTATATGCAATCATACTATCCATGTCTCTCACACAATTTGTATAACAACTTCTAGCTCACCTAAAAACCGTAATCAATATCGTAAGACCATACAGCCAGCTTAAATAAAATAATCGGCCACATTAGCGCAATCACCTGGAGAATCCGCACATAAAATATTTAATGATAAACGTCAGTTAGTCCAAGCCAGGTGTTACCTACCATCACCTTCAGCGGTCTTCTGGCCGCGTCATTTTCGCAATCAGCACAATGCTACTTTCTCCAATAGCAGTCTATGATGGTAATTATCAGACTTAATAGTATTGCTTTTCACCCATCATATGCGATTTCTGTGCACCTATACCTATCACGTGTGTGTGGGTAGATAGAGTACTACATCTATTTATGCATTCATCCTTGTTGATTTATTTGCTTGCAACTTATCGATATGAAGTCTTAATCACACTCATGGCAAAAAAATTCAAATCGGAGCAAAAATCGGATAGCTCGCTGGAAATGTCTGCGTGTAATGCATTTAATTCGCTACAAACAAGACATGGACGGTCGGCGCTCACAGTTTACACCAACACTCTGACATTCTATGCAGGTCTATTATTATTAATAATGCAATTAGATCCAGCGCTATAAATGAATTAAGGTTTTTGCCGGCGGCGGCAAGGTATATGTAATGAAAACCAGTGCGCACCATACGGCGGCGGTCGGTCGGTGTGGGGATGTGTCTTTGGAGGGATACAACATACGAATTAAGTCCGATTTATTTCTATATGGCTGCAAAAAGATTGTATCTGTAACTGAATATTTCCATGCTTGCTGTGCTATTTATATTGAATGGATTTTTCTGACACCGCAATTAAGTGATCTCCTTTTAGAGCCGATAACCGTTGACTTGAGTTTGGCAACTATGTACGACTGTACGTGTATAGGTAAACAGAATGCAGTAACTATCTAATTAGCTACCAATCATGTGACATTCACATCACTTAACTTCAATGAATAATACGTCAATCTTTCGCCAAGTGTATCTTCGAGTCTGAAACTCAACCAAACTCATTGACTCCAGAGGTCAAATATCTGCCTCGTCGAGTGCATTTTACCAGTCACAGCAAAAGGGTACACAGTCAGATAATAAATCAGATCGTAAAATGAATTCATCTCGCCCCGCATCTTCCCCAAAAAAAAATAATAAACATTTACATAAACACAATACACGAGCCACCTATGCAAAGGGGAACTGAGGCTTAATTATTAATAATCAGAAATCAGGGCTAATTTAGTTGACAATCGATGCTGTGCTTGTGTCCCTGTCCAGCATCAGAGCTTTGAGATCTAATAAAAAATAATTCTGTTTTGATGCGTAATCAATGGGAGAACGAAAGCCGTTGTCGTCGATCGTGATTCTTCGTGATGCAGTCTGCTCCATGTGTGCGTAAGGTTATTGCGCACAACGCAACTTCAAGATATATACGCTTAATGACGCAATAATGTGCTCTCGTTCTCGTTGACCAAATTCTTAATTTGTTGTTGTTCTCCCCTCGATATATAAACACACAAACGTATTCTATACACACGAGCTCAAAGTGAACGTAATGAGGTTTCAAAGGAATTGAAGCCCATTAAATGTGTAGCAATAATAAATATTAATTAAGACAATCGATTGTTGATTCTCACTCGTGGTAGCTTGATTTGATGTCATTTTTATATTCATGGTCTGGCTGGGTATTGGATGAGCGTCCGAAGGTTTGTAACAATAGGAAAAGGGGTTTGGACGTCATGGTCTATGTGTTTCCTGCTAATTCCTTGGAGAGGTTTTAGAACCCCCTCGCAATGTAATACACGGATGGGAATTTTATTTGAGGGTGTGTGCTCTGACTAAGCTTAGGCAAGGCCAGTTGATTTGTGAAGTCTACGTTCAAGAGGTAGTCACCGGGGAGGGATGAGTAATCTTGTAAATCAGGACTCGACTTACTGAACTTATAAGAGCGAGTGCGGAGCACGAAGTAAATAGGGCGAAGCACACTATAAAAAAGGAGTCTCAGAAGGAGTCTCACAATTCTTGAATGAGCTCACCAGATTCGATCAAGGGCGACGTCAACAGTCTGAATGGGAGATCCATGAGCTTTTCAACGCAATATTTGGAGGTAATACCAGAGCAGTTATATGGATTTGCAAGACCAAAAGCTTTTGCACATTTTTCACATAATTTCATCTCCAGATTTGGCAAAAATGTCCAATCGGAGAGCAAACCCACCTTACTTCAACATTACTTTTCTCCACTTGGTTTAATTCACCTTTCATTTAAGAACATAATGATTTTGTCAACAGATCAAAGTGATCATTTTGTGATCGACTTGAGGCACTTTCCAGTATTCTGTGTAAATGACGAAACTTTGGAAGTTGCCAAATACTCGAACTATTGTAGACATAGTATGGAGTCGAGTTTTTTAGATCGGTACATTATTAGTAGATAAAATAGTGAAAAAACTTCACGTTGGCCGGCTGCAATGACAACCAATCTTTGCCATTGCGTATGTCTACCTTAGGGAAGTCTTATGTAGATAGCATCAAACGCCAAGGAACTGCAGCCTCTAGAAGGCTTTTGAAACGTAGCATTATAATCGGACTTAGGAAGCCTTTTTTTAACATAAGTCTCATGCCCAGTTGGCTGATTCTGCGACCTGAAAGATCTATTGTATCAATGGGGAAATGTTAATCTAAAAGATGGGAAAATAAAAAGCCTTTAGAATCGCAACAACTGAAGTGCTAGTCTTCACGGGATCCACCTAAGAAAAAAACAAGTTTTGAATGACAAATCAACTCGATTACTAAGGGCGTAAAATAAATAGCACCAAAAGCGAGCCACTGGGGAGTTATTACTCCAGATACAACTAAAAGAAAATTGTCAAGGCAACAGGACTCGAGTGGTAAGCAAACCTTGTAGACTGGTTTAAGTCGGTGTTGAGGGAAATGCAACGAATTAAATTGCACACATGAATAAATGTCCTATAAACTGTCTTCTTAACATCTCATTATACGAGTATGATCCCGTACTGTAAGCATCCATTCGTTTTGAAGAAGGTAGCTTGGTAGTTATCAGCACTACGCTACTGATTCAAATACCTAAGACCGTCACCCATATTAAAACAAATTACCCAGTCCACCAACCATTAAGAGTCGAACTACGAGTATGTCCCGAAGTGCCAAAACGTATTGCAAAAATAAAAATATCTGATTTTTTGGAAAAATTTGTTAATGAATTCTAATAGTTATAAAAAGAGAGCTTCAAAAACAGCAAATAAAATAAGTTCCCAATAAGATGTTAGGTTTGTAAAGCTATTTAAAGTTAGCCATTTTTTTTTTTGTAAACATAAAAAAATTAACTTCTTCCATTTTTTTTTTAAATTTAGACATATTTCGTGGGAAATGTTATTATTTTTTAACTAAAAATGCAACTAGAAAACAAAACAAAACCATATTTAGTACCTTTTTTTAATATCCCCAAAAAAGTAAAACAAAAGGTGTTGCCCTGTTGCCAGTTTAAGAATGGTTTGAATAGATCAATGAAAGATGCATATCGTATATGTCCTAGAATCCGTTTTATCATTGCCTTGATAGTTTAAAAATACCGCCCATATTTACGCCCATTTTTGATTATATTTCTCAATATTTCAAACCAAAAGATTTTTGTGGGAACACTTTTTAGAATGGTTATTTCTTATAGTGACGAAAGCCATTAGGAACAAGATCATTCAACGGGTCACTGTCAAAAGCAGCAAAGGCATCAATGAAGAAAGACTACAATCGGTGTCGATATTTTTCAAACTACAAAATCTTTATCTAAATCTGAAAATAAACTCAGCAAAAATAAAAACAAACGATCAGCCTGGAGACCGAACTCATCAACTCATACTCGTATATGCAATGCTGGACAAACGGTTGAGAGAGTAGATAGTTTCCAATACCTTACACCAATATTGTCTCAACCGATGGCGGAACCGAATTGGGTATAGCCAGCCGAATACGTAAAGCGAAGTCTGCGTTTGGGATGCTATCTAAATTTGCATTCCAACGTTGAGTCCATGCTGCTTAGATGTGGTACTTGGAGAGTGTTCACTACTATCACAAGAAAGCTGCAAGCGTTCGTTAATCCTGCGAAATATCTTAAGGATTTTCTGACCAAACCGTCGAACGAACATTTCTATGAGAGAACCGGCCATGAACCTATTGGCACAATCATACAACGACGAAAGTGGCAGCGGATTGGTCACACTTTCCGAAAAGGTGACAGGCCCATAGCTAACCACGCGATGCGATGGAATCCGCTTACTCAGGATGGCAGGATACGCAGCGGTCCCAGAAGTACATGGCGTAGAACGGTCGAGAAGGAAGCACGGAAAATGGGAAAGAGTTGGGGAGAGCTGAGGCAAACTGCCAGAAACCGCACATGATGGCGCGTAGGCGTTGTAAATGCCCTAGGACCCGCAGGGGGATATAGGACATAAGTAAAACAAAAATATTGTGTATTCCATTCTATTCCTTTTTTATAAATATTTTTCCTACCATTCATTTTTCCCTTACAATTTTTACATAAAATGTACCAGGTACCTGCTCTGAAACGTCACAAAATAAGATTACTTGATTAAACATATTTAAAAAATTGATTACTTAACTTTATCCTTCCACTTTTGTGGTCAGTTTTATTTTAAGACCTATGGTAATACAGTTACGAACTTTTTAACAAGATCGGAAATATTTCTGGTTGAGATAAAATGTAAACAAATCGATTAGTTTTTTTTTTAGAAATTAGTACTTCAGTAAAAGATTTTAAGCACCATTATACTGTAGACAACTTTTCTCAGTTTATAGCTAGCCCTTGGTGCTACGGTCAAAAGTCAAAAAAGGACCATTGTTTAATTCTAAATGAAAGCCATTCTTCAAACGCATCTCAAAACAAGCTTTTTTGCAGTTATAAGGTCTTACATTTTTACGGGGACTATCTCCTGATAGTTTTGTGTTCAGAATTTCAAGTAATTGTGCACTTAGGAGTTCTAGGTATTCTATCTTCTTGCACAATCTGTCAACATCTTCCTTAAAGACAATCGGAAAGTAGATCTTTTCACCTAAGAAACACCTTAAAGCTATCTCCAAAATTTATAGACTACTGTACTTTCCTAAGATGATTACCTCAAAGAGTTATACAAGAACTGTACAAGTCATTCAAATAATAGTCCCCCAGAACAGCTTTTCACACTTCCGCCGTGAGGTGGTAAATAAAAACTAAATACAACAACAACAACGTAAATGGCATACAAGCTTGTCTCGCGAATAATAAATCTTGACTACTTTAACTGACTCGTAACTAAGTACACTTATCTGCTTTTTACACTTCCAATGTATGCATAACATTTTTTTCGTCTGTATTTCTTTATGGAAAAACTTAATACCACATTTTTTCTTTTCATAATCCGCTCTTCTTAATATAAATAAACATACGGAGGTATTATGCTGAATTAATAAAAAAGTACACACGGATATAAATATATTTTTTTTTTTTAATTTTAATCATTTAACATTTAAGACAATATCCACACAAGAGCACTCTGGGGAGTGCTTGTTGGCTGTTGATAGACTGACGGCACTGCGGAGCGGATGATGACTGTCACGTTCATCCACACTTCCATCCCTTCATCCAGAGGGAGATTCCCTGAATATCTTTCACCTCGAACCTCGGTACGTACGTAAAAAATAACCTAGTGTTGCACACACTAATCGCACTTGGGTATAGAGAGGTGACTAGAAACAGGGATGAAGACAAGTCCATAGGATGAATTTATCCTGGCACGCTTATGGCTTATAAAATATATATATATAGTTGGTTAGAGTGTGCTCTCCTTTTTCAATCGTTTCACAAGCAAACAGGTTGCCGCTGGGGTTGGGGGTAAATGGATGCCCGTTTCTGCTGTGATTTTTCGTAGGATAATGTTGGGTAGCTGAACCTTTTTTTTTTTTGCAAAAAGCAACAAGAAACACCAAATACCCTCATCATTTTTTTATGGTGTGCCTTTTGTCAGAACACGACAAGATGTTTGGCTTGGCCGGTGTATGCCGTTGCTTTTCAAGAGAAGTTTGCCAAATGCATTGTGTTGAGAGTTTCACCTTGTCAGAGTAATAAAGTGAATAGCTTTGGGCATTTATTTTATTTTGTTTTAAATATTCCCAAGTCGATGTTCATCCACCCCGCAGACCTGCCTCGGTTTTCCAGTTGATTGAAATGTGGGTGCCTTTGATTTAATTGCGCGCAGAGCATGAGTTGGAAACTTATTTAACTGCTCCTATTGAGGGCTGAGCCAAACTCCTTCGGTGTTGTAGTACTCCATTCATAAGAACATCGTTCGACTGTAAGCAGTTTTTTTTTTTTTTTTTGTTTTACTTGTGCCAACATTCTTCCTTTCGTTCCATTTGTGTGTTTGTTGAAGTAGCTTTGCCTTTACCTTTGGAGCTGCAAGTCAATGTGTAGCGGCGCCTTCTGGAAATGCTGCGCTATTATGTGGCAGCGATGCTTTGTAGCGGACTTGGTTGTAGGAGTCCTGGTGCTGAGGATTTTTATACACTTAATTTAGTCGAGCTAATGGTTTGGGGCTTTCACTGTTTTGAGGTATGATGTGGCGGTTTATTTTGAATTCACACGCAATTTCACACCCGAACTTGGAAAGTTTCGTTAAGGTTTTTCTTAGATTTTATAACTGGAGTCCGGCGGATGCGAGGGTTGAGTGTGTTTCAAGCGGTTACAGACTTTTATTGGAAACGGCTTTAAAGTTATAAGCGATTGTAAAGTTGTGTGAGGTGGATGTTGTTAGTTTAGCAATTGGGGGAAGGAGATACCTCACTAAAAGTATGGGCTTGTAACTTCTTTCAGGTGAAGTATACGAGGAGGTTTTGCAAGGTTTTGAGGGAAGTATTTGTTCAGTATACCTATAGATAGATGTATGTTTTGCAAAATGTTGAGTAACGGATTTAAATCGATGTTTTAATTGAAAATGTGGAGGACAAACTTCTCATAAAGAATTTATTTGCAGAACTAAATTGACCAGATTTAAAAACAAAACATTTCGCGGGCGGGTTTCCATTGGCGCACAGCGGTAACATTTGAATTTTGATTTTTTTGTCTTCAAATGGTCTACAAAAACAAGAAATATACAAAGTGGCGCAAAATCAATCACCCTATTGGAAGATGCTATCATTTTTGTTTATATTTCTGAACAAGACCGCTGAAGCATAAAACTGACAAGCAATGGACTATAGCTACATCGCAAGAGTGTGGAAGAATATAATCTCAACAAAGAAGAGTACGATTTTGTGTCGAAAATCACCATAAGCGTTTACGTCTATAAGCAAAATATTCATTTCTGGGGCACTGAAAGTCCCCGTGAGGTGCACGAAGAGCCTAACATCCACTCAAGGTCACTGTGTGGTGTGGCGTTACTGAGGGAGGAGCGATTGGGCCGTATTTATTTCTTTTGGGCTACTTGAAGTCTCGCGCTTATTCCAAAAAGCCTCAGATGCAGCTTTTAACGAGAATATTCGACAGGAATGCGAACAGTTTTCACCGGAAATATTGCGGAAAGTCGTGTAAAATGCGATAAAACGGGCACAAATGTGTGTGTCAATACTGGCGGTAGACACTTGCCGGATAACACCTTTTCCACTTAACAGAAAAAATTGTAAACGTCCAAATAAAGATTTCCATCACTCAAAATAATTTGTTTCTTTATTTAGTAGCAAGGAATTCAAAGAGAAGATTGGATGAATAATTTTGCACCACATAAGGCGAGGTCTTCCTCTACTGCGTTGTGCCTCCGAGTTGGAATCGAAGACTCTTCAGGCCGGAGTGTTGGTGTCCATCCGCTGTACAGTCTACATGTCCAAGCCATCTTACACGACTGATGCGTACTTTCCCGACTATGTCGATATCGCTGTACAGCTCGTTTAATTCGCTGTTATATCTCCTCCTCCAGAGCCCGTCAACACAAACGGGACCAAAAATCACTCGAATAATTTTGTCTTGGAAACGACCAAAGAGATCTTCATCCGCTTTTGATAGTGTCCATGCTTCAGAACCATAAAGAAGGACTGTGATGTTGAGGGTCTTATATAGAGACGCCTTAGTATTTCTTGACAAGGCCTAAGGGCATTGAAGTCGGAGAAAATGCATTTTCGTGAAAAACGCTGTTAACATATAGCGTGACTATTAAGTTCTGGCAACCTTTAAAAGCGTTTCAAAAAACAGCCATTTGAAAAATGTTCCATTCACAGGTCTTTCAAATTGGTAATAGACAAGACCCTCCACAGTCTTATATATGTTGAGTTGATACCAGTAGATATTAATGCAAAATGAGTTCCAACAATGTGTATGAGACATGACATTATTCCTTGTTCATGTCCTGACAAGTGAAACATCCGAATCTAATTACATCCCCTATCCGTGCACTGCTTCGACTTTCATCAAAGCATTAATTACCTTCCTTGCAAGTGGAGACTGGAGAGTTCTAAAAGTGCATTTAAAAAATATATAATGTACAAGAATAAATTAGCTCTTGTCCAAAACTCTCCTGAAAGAATCTTAAAAATATCCTCAATGAGATGGTAGCTTTAATCGTCGTTTCGTTGCATCAAAAAATGCCGCCAAACAATCTTGTCAACGACCAGCATTAGAAGAATACACCAGCGCTACATATAAATACCAACGATACTTGCATACATTCATAGGGTAGGTATACGAAAGGGTGGATTTGAAGAGATGTTGCCCTGTGAATGGAACTCCCTTATGCCGACGGAGTTTCCTTCTTGGGTTGGTACAGTATAAAAACCAACTGTTGGTGGTGTTTGTTCCGCTTGATGAAATAAAAGAAAAGGAAAGGTACCGAAACGTGTTTCTATGGAGTGAGCATCAGGGGTTAATAAGGTACTTTATACAAATCTCGTAATAAAGGGGTCGTTAATAGGAGCAAGTACCGAACGGCGGGGGGCTGCTGCCGGGTTTGGGTATATTGCTCGTTCTTTCTTATCTAAGCGGTGTGTGTTTTGGTGGGATAATTAAGTAGGTTTTTGGTTTTGTTGGATTTATGTGGAATAGCTGACTTTATTTTTTTCCTCAAAAAGGGTCTAGCGCAAATTGTCCTTTCATTGGACTATGATTGTTTGTTGCCGGCTCTATAAAGAGACGAGATTTCACAGCTTTCATAATTAATCGGGGGTAACTCGTGTTTTTTCTTTGTCAGTAATTTCAACCTGAAAGAATGGAAAGTCGCAAGTCTCTTTAAACGTTGTATACTCTTGGAATACCCACAGCACTTTGTGTAAAAAAGGGATCAACAGTTGCCATTCGTTTATGAGCTGCTTTTTTTTTTTTTTTTTTGTTATTGTCGGTTAAACTTTGTTTGAGGCGTCGTCGTCGGTTCATGGGGGTGTGTGATTTTAAGGTTTAAACAGCTGAGGTGATGACAATGTTAAACATCTACTTGCCGGATGATAAACAGGAAGGTATTGTACCTTGAAGCGCATCGTGCCGTGGTGTTAATTGGATTGCCAAGTGATGCCAAATTGTGTGCCTCTGGCGGTCATTTCGGGGAAAGGTGTATTTTAGGAATTTGTTGTTGTAGATCCCGATGGAGGTGACTTTTGTCACTTAATTTAGAGATTGTGTGACTATGTAATTGGTTGACGGTTTAAGTTGGTGTGTGGCAAGGAAGAAACAAGGAAAAAGGTATTGACTACCGAAGAAAGGCATTTATCGACTAAGTCAATGTGAATCTGTTGGGAGCTTTCAAGGTAAAATAAGTAAAGCTTGTGACCTAATAATCTATACAATTATTTTGACGCCAATGCAATTTCATTCCAAGAAACCATTGATGCTACGCCGCTTGAACGTCGTTGATCTTTTATAATTTGTCAATGGTAGGTAGTCTTGCATAATATCACAGATCTTCTAACAGCCGATAACAGCGAGTTTTACAATATAGACCTAGTATATACCCATAGCTATTTTTTATTAATTGCAGCTACAATACTTGTTCAAGGTACAGAAGCAACAAAATCAGCAGTTTGCTTACGCGCCATAATAAGGAAAAATCAGAGCTCTAAAGTTTTCTGGGTTTGATTCAAATAATATACTCGATTGGTGCGTTTATACCTTTAGGATAATAGGGCAATTTTTTCTATGTCAAAAAACTTTTGTGTTACAGCTGGCTATAAAGGACTGGGTAATAGATAAGTCTATAGAATCCTAGATTGCTCTTAGTTTAGTGCCTCGCTGCTCATAGCGTTGCCACCTATCAGTTTGTTATAAGAGAAATCAGACTCATAGGGCTTTTCAGGCCCAACTTTGGTTAAATCCGCTTTTTGTAAATGACCTATCAAGAGTTTGAATGCAGAAATTAAAATACGAAAGCACTTTAACTGACTAACTAATGTGAATTTGAACACGAGCCTCACGTAAGTCCCTCTATTAACGCAGAAGATAAAACTGGCGGTTGGCCTAAGCACTTTGTTGAGTTTATTAGTAAAAATAAACTAATCCTCAATCATTTCGCTGATCTACTAACGCGCATAAAGTGTAACTGTTTAACAAAAAAACAAATAAGATAGCTATATACATACCTATAGGTACCGAAGTAGGTACCTACTGAATTCCTCCCTCCACAAGTCTTTGATGGAATGAAATACTACAAAATGCATTCCTACTGCTACATGCAAAGGCAAATTTACTTAAATGTCAGAAGACTGACCACCAAAATTAATACAAGCTCCGATCTATTGCTTAATTACAAAGTCGACGCCGAAGGCATTAATTCCCAAACAAATCAACTAAGTTCAATCTGGAAATAAGTAACTCGATCTGCAAACTTCTTGCGTGCTTTTGTCGGTCAATACCTATTATCCTGGATACACAACGACAACATACACAAGTTCTTGTCTACATAATCATGAGTCTTTTAATCGCTCAGACGATAATGAATGCAAAAAAGGAAAGAAATAAAATTTTACAGCTCATATAGCATGTCTTTCAATTAACATTAATAATATTTCCCACTTTCATGTGTTCGATTCATTTATTTTGTTAAATGTTTCGCTTTCTCGAAAAACCATTTGCACCACGACATAAATACGAAAAATTGTAAAGATTGTTGTCTTGCTCGTACATGGCTACGGCATACCCTGTACCCATACCTAGCTCTATGCACACACAATTTTCTTATGGATGTATACTGTATACAAGCTGATAATTTCTTCAATTAATATGATCACACTTCGTGCCAAACCTTAATTGCTAATTAAACATTAATTCCTCTATATTCGGACTTAGCGTAAAGAGCGACATTATTGTAGGAGGTTCACTTCTCGATCGTTTTTTTTTTTATTATTTTTTTGATAGTTGAAAAAACTCACATAATTAGATATAGCCAGAGGCAATTAAGATTCCAGAGCAGTTAACTCACGAGACTGAAGATGATGATGCTTCATTAACTTATGTAGGTACTTATTGCACGACCAAACAAAAAGTCTCGTCACTTTTAGTAAATTCAAATAAATGGTTCACTAATTGGGAGTTTGCCGTCGGTTATGGATTTAGGTATACTACTGCATTGCATGATGATCGATTGTCAGGCCTTTTTTTTGTGATTAATTTTTGAGGCAGTGGCGATTCTGAAAAAACCTTTAAAGTACTAATGATGGTCGAGGGGATTCGAAAAGCTATGAAAATGCAGCCGTCGTATACCTTCTGGAGTAGGGATGTAGAAGTATAATTCCTCAATGAGTGCACTAGAAGGATAAAAAGAGTTACTTAAAACTGTCAAGGAAATTTTTACAAGTTACAGACTATTTTCATTAAGTTCTCCAAAAGTTCCAATACCTTAAAAAATTACCATATAAATAATTGATGTCATTATGCAGTTATTGTATTTATGTTTTGTGGTACTTTTCTCGGAGCCTATACCTAACAGGTCGAAAATTCCTCGAGATTGATGTAGCTATTTGTTAGGTTTCCACTAAAATTTGTGAACGTTTTCTATTGAACAACTATTCTCATGAACCAAGTTCCAAAATTGAATTGCCTTGCAGCCAAATCTGTGGCAAATCCATTTCGCGTTTTTATGGCACGTCCTCCGAAAAGCCCAGACTTAAAACCTAACAGTACTTTTTAGGGACAAATCTATTGATTTGAGTGTATGAAAATAATCTGTTTTCAACTTTTTAGGAAAAAAATCTGCGATGATATAATGGCGATCCCGCTCATGTGTTTTCTACGAAAATAATATTCTCCATTAGAAAAGTACAAACAAATGCAAAGCTTGACACCTCGACGATAATATTTTTAAGAGTGATAGCTACAAAAATTGTGAGTTTTAAACCATTTTCGTTGTTGGCCAAGAAGCTTTAGGTATGTTTTAAATTTTATTCATTCATTTATTTCTAAAGCCCCACTTATTCATTAAAAGCTTCACGGAGGTAGGATGCTTAAGTGAATCCTCCAGAAGTCTAAATCTTACGCAAAAAACTAAGTCCTGAAGACCATACAAGAAGAGGAGATATTACGGGTACATTCTGAGATCTGTAAATCGTACGAATAAGAAAAAGTGAAAAAGTTCAGTTGAACATTAAAACTAAATCGTTGGATTCTGCCGATCAGCGGGGATAATTTTGAGCTAGACTAGAAAAGTGAATATTTATTTCTACCCTCACACCAATAGTTACCTAAAGTAACTCAATAAAAAGTTGAATTATTCGTCGTGATTTGAAACTGTTCTCGATGACTGTGGCCGTAATTGTCTCAATGAAATTTATTAAAAGTCAATTGAGATTGGTGGAATACACTGCCTCACTTTTACTAAAAAAATAAGTGAATGAATTCATAAAAATAATTATAATTGAAGTATTTTCATTTCATTTTCAATTGTTTCTGATATCTATTTGGAGAATAGAATGCCTGATTTATATTTCATAAGGAAAAATATTTGGTTTCCTCTCCCTTTGTTGGTTTTTCGTGTAGGTCTGTGTAATAGCCTTTTCACACCAAGCTGAAAACCGGGTTTTCTCGAAAACACTCGAAAATTTCTACGAAAACAGAAGTTTTCCCATACATATATTATAGTTTTCAAAACGAGTCGTTTGCACTCGTTTTTCAAAAAACGACTTCCAATCGTTGGGTTGTTGAAACAAACATACCTTTTGCAATATTCAGCAAATTCAGCAAAATGGTTGACCGAACAAATGTCACAACTCACGACTTAAAATCATTTTCCACAGTTAATTGATGTGCTAATATTGTTTTGAAACACACTAAATTCATTTTGATTTAAATAATGCGATCGAAATTTGTAACCAAAAGAACTTGCACCGCAGTTTAACGACTTGTGTCTCACAGCTGATTGAAACGTCAAACGAAAACTACTTGGTGGTCGGTGTGAGTGCATCGACGAGTTTTCGACGAAAACACAATTTTCGGTTCAGTGTGAAAAGCTTACATATTAAAATTATGTGAGACAAGTTCAACAAACTTCAATTTTGAAACAGAGAATTTCGCGGTTTCAATCAATTGAAATGCAATCCTTTTTTTATAAAGATCATAACAAAAGAAAACGTTTAAAATTTTGGCTGTGGGGTGATTTTTAAGTGGACTAAAATATCCCTTTCTCATAAGGATAGTGTCACCAATCCGGCACTGCCGATAGGATGTAAGATAATTTCTTAAAATAAAAAATGAAAAGAAATAAAATTATAAATGCTTCTTAAAACGCCTGCCACTTTTAGGATTATTTGACCAATATTTGTCCAAAGTATGGTGTAAAGTTGAAAAAGTTTCGTTCTATTATTGAACGAAATAAATGTCAGCTTTTTAGTTAAAAGTTGCTTGTGACACCTTCAAACTAGCCACAAGCAACTACTTATGATATACTAAATAATACGGACTAAAATAACTTTGCTCATTATTGCTGACAGTTTATCTTCTGTAGCACGTACAAATAGACTTAAACCATTATAAACAAACAGAGATGCATTACTACTTGAGATTGGGACTCTCAATATTTTATTCGCAAACAATTAGCAAAAATAAATTTGGTTGTGCGGAATAGCGTTATCTAGAAAAAGCTAAACATGAATAGCACTTTGATAAAAAACGTATTATGAAAAACACAATTGGTAGGTAGGTACTACCACGCTATTTGCAAGAATTAACATTTATTCAACTTTATGCATGGTTTTCCCCACTATACGACTAGATGAATAATATACAATGTAATGGCAAAATTGAATATTTTCCCATTTGTTAACAACAACCCACTACTTAAATATACAAATACTAGGCACGCATATTAAAATTGCCTTAAGCACAAAATGAGCATAATTAGGTTAATTGCGATTTTAATTGATATACCTACCGCCAGAAGCAAGAAACCGCATTTAAATGTGTAAATAGGTACTGTAGAGTATTTATATAGAAATTAGTGTTGCAATGTTGTGTTTGTCTTTACGTGTGATGTTTGGGCGATATACGTTCCCATTATTGCCTGCATTAGGTGCATTATGAAAGGGTTAGGGTTTTTTTTTGTTTTAACAAAGGCATAGAGCAATATTGTTAAATAAACAAATAAGTTGACTTTGAATGAGTCATAAAATGAAACCATATCCTGCCTTGTACCATATTATAATTTTACATCTTAAAGGTCGGTAAAACAAACTGAACTGAATATAAGATCTCCAAGAATCTCCTCTACAAACTGAAATTTTTATACTTATTTATTATTCATTTACTTATTTATTTACTTAATACTCATGTTTATTAAGTTATGTCCTAAAATATGGGGATTACACTCAAGCAACAAGAAAGTTGAACTCTTTTAATTAAGAAAGAGTTAAGAAATATTTTAATTAATTTAAAAATTAGTGAAAGGATAACCAACGTTCTCAATGGCTCAGCTCACTAAAGTCGCGTCATTTTTACATATTAAACTGCTTCAAGATGTGTCTGTTTTTTATTTTTCCATGTAATGATGTAATAAGTGAAAATTGACAAGAAATGAAACTGGCTCCTTAAGAGTTGAAGATGGAGAAACCTTCTAGTGCCGCACCCCCCGGATTTGGGGATGCGTATGATTTAGTGTTCATCAACTAGGAAATTACATAAAATGACTCGATGACATAATTTTTAAAAATGATTTCGGTATTTTGGATAAAATGTTCGATCACTGGTGGTGAGTGGAGATACGAACAGGTAGATCGTGATATGCTCCGCCTTAACATCCAGGCCGTTAGCAAAACTGTAGGGGGAGTTCAAGGGTTGTGTTCAGATATTAATTATTTCATTGAATGAAGTTGTCCTATTTTATGAGCCCCAAGCAAGGCTCCGATCTCAAGTTATGCAACCACTACCCAGTGCTACGACCCAACAAATGAAGATGCTGAGGAAGAAAGCCGTCACCTTCATACGCATGTCGCAATATCATGACAATGCGGGCCTGGAACCGATGATCATTGGGTTACAAAAATATCTGCAGTGATTTGCCTTTTGATTATTGTAACGCACATCGACAAGTGTTGAGTATAAGATCTTATTTTCGCGTAACTCCTGTCAAAAGATCACCTGCGGAACACTTGATTTTAAATCCAAATTGGTTACAATAACAATGCAACGGCGGAGGTGGCATTCACTTTGTGAAGAAAAATTTGTGGACGTAGGAAGTGACCGTCTCTCCTCCTGTCTAATACGCGGAACCCCAGCGCTGCAGCTGCACAACGCACGAAAAATTCCATATCTACACAATTTTGATAGAGCATTGGGCTTCAAATTAATTGGAGATCCATCCCTTGACTTGATCGGCAATTGTTTCTAGTCAGTCTAGCGCTGGATATGACAAATAAAATTGCTCATCGTTGTTACAGATAAACGACGAGACAGACGAGTTTTGAAAAATAATGACCGATGTCATTATCTGTGTTGTCCAAACGCATGATAACTATTTTTGAAGAGTTGTCGTACTCCAAACAGAAACCACACTTTAGCTTTTTCACAAACCTCAGTGAACATAATTAATAAAATTGGTTCTGCGATAAAAAAGTTCTCGACTGATACGAAAAGCGGTGATCATCTGTTCAGGATTAGTTATATTAATATGCTTAAAAATATAATAAACAAAACATAATACATACATGTCGAAAGTTATATACAATTGAAGTATTGGTTCGAAAAAGACAGACAATCTCTATTTAGAACTGAGATGAAAACGCAGTCCTTTGCATATGCAGTTGTTAACGTCTTACTAATAAGTAGACCGTGATACTGGGCACTATTGACGAAACTTTTGAGACGATTTTCGACTAGAACTCCGAAATAGGCAATTAATGCAAAAATTACGAGTTCTTTACTTCCATCTAGTTTATTCTCAACAAATGTATTGAAAACATACGGTAATCAACAAAATAAAACATCCTAAACTTAACTTATTTTGATCATCAAAATTTCAAAAACAAAATCCTCTAGACGATCATCGTCTTTTCACCAGTGGCATCACTGTTTTTTGCCGAGAACTAAGCTTGAGGCTACAGTCTGCGGATTTTTCTAAGAAGAGAAAGTGTCATCATCATCATTTTAAAAGTTAAGAAAATGCTTACCCAGGTCCAGGAAGAGTTTGGGATCTGAATTCAACCTGATCTATGTTTTATTTAAATATTTGTCACTACAGATGTTGGGTTCTCTAAATAATGGCCGACGGCATGATCACTTCGCTTGATTCTTTTTGATGGTTTTAAAATCCTTCAGGATAACCTCAAGTTCCTTCCTATTTTTTTTCAGGAACATTCTGTCAGCACTTTTTTGGGTTCACTATACTTTTTGGACGGAAACAAACTCAATCACTATACGATCTGCATTTTTTGTAGAATGACTACTTTTAATTTAAGGAGCATATTTAGGTATTGGCATATTCAGTTGAAATGTCATATTTTGTTAAGAACCAACTACTGTAGGCTCTCTTACATCACTTTGCACGTATCGAGGTAGTTGGCGCATGACTCAGTCAATGAAAAACTTAGCTAGGGCGCTCAGTTTCAACCTCCGGGATCTTACATTACAAAAATATTCGAAAGTAGATATAACTGATATTCTTCTGGACACAATAATGGGCCCAATTGATGGTCTAAGTGAAGCTGTTGCAAATTGCCACAAGAGCACCCATATTATTTGAGAGGGGTTATTGTACTGCGACCTTTTGATCTATTGTACCCAAGAGCACCCATAACTGATCTTAGAAAGTTTTCAATTCATCCACTTAACTAAGGTATAAAATTGTAGGTTCCTTCTACTTTTTGGAATTCACACAGACGAATAGTCTTAAGTATGTAGCTCTTGTCACAACGTCGCACTATTCTTGTTTTATGTAGGTAGGTGAAAAGTACAAATAGTAGTTTAGCTTCTCAAAACCTCCTTTTGACCGGGGATTTAAGGTTTTAGAGACAGATCGCAAGGCTTTACCAATAAAACTTGTTTGATTGTCTTTTTGGCTCAACAATGATCGGCTGTGAAGGAGGATGGTGGATAAAAAATAAGAGCGGGAAAGTAGGAGTGTCCACGCATCGAAATAGAAAAATTTTTGTGATGGTATATTTGTTGTGTTCCATTTTATATACCTTGTTTTTGTGGTTGTCATTTGGTGACGACGGTCGTTTTACTCGCTTATTTTCTTCCCATTATAAACAGCACATCGGCAGGTTTTTTTTTCAAACACACAATTCTTCTTAACAATAAAGAGTCCAAGTCCAAGGGCAGTTTTGAAGCAACCGATCGTCATCAGCGTAGTGAGATCTTTCTTTCCGGAAAAGAGTGACGACACGGCGACACAATTTTAGTTCTTTGTAAATAAATAAATCGTTTAAATCGTTAAAAACACTAAATATCACTTTCCGAAAATTAATACTTCAGACACAACCAAACGAAAAGAAATTCTCGGAATAATAATAAAGCCGTAAACGGTATAGGTAGCTATGTTTTTGATAATTATTATTTGTGTTGAAGTTTTGTGTTTTTCCAAATCAAGAAGACGCTAAAGTGAAAAGCTGTTAATTTCCCAATCTATCCGTCGTGTCCGTCGCGGCAACGTATTCAACTGACAAATGGATATAAATGGATCGGAAATTACGCTCTACGCATATTCCGGATGCGATGGTTTGCTTTTGTGTCCGTTGAATCCGTTGATAGCTTTCACAAGTTGAGTTGAGAGCAAGCACATGCATTGGTGAAAATATTGCGATATTGAGAGTTACAATTACAAATTTTATTGGTAGAAGCTTTGAAGCGACAATGACAGTTCAATTAAAAAACATGCTAAAATGGATGTCATATGCGACTCCGATTACGTTTGCATTGTTCCTTCAACGTAACGGACATGACTGGTTTTGAAGCCGAATGTTTTTATTATTCTTCTTAGACTTTAATAAAAATTTAAAAGAAATACGGTACCAGAGCAAATGTCAATAAATGTGAAATTTAAATTGTAGTAAAATGTTCCTGTTTTATTTATTGCGGAGTTTTTTCCCCAACATTCATGCGAAATTGTTAGCGCGGCTCTGCTAGTTAGGCTGTTTTTTGAAGAGTTATTTGTACGGGACTACGTCGTTAAAAATAAAAGTATTAGCAAATTCAAAACTAACAATTGAAGTTTTTTTATTATAGTAATCATCTATACAGGAAATTAATAGATTTATTTTGGATAAATAATCTTGTCCGCGTCCGGTGAAGGGAACGTAAAATATGTGGAGTCAGAAAGATCAAAATGTTGGTTCCTGTGATCTGTCCGTATTAGGTATACCTATAAGTGCGAGCTTTGACATTTCACTGTAGATTTTTTTGAAGACTCTTGAGGGTCACTGGATTACAATTAATATATTACTAGTATAAGCTTAAGCGCGGACTAATATTGCTGTCACAATAAATATGGTTTTTGCGGTTGCTTAGAAATTAAAAAAAGTGGGATTTAGCATACAAAAGTTAAAATAATCTATGGTGTTGAAAAGAGGTCCAAGAATCACCGTTCAGCTGGACTTGAAAATTGTATTTCTTAAGCCTCTGTTTAAGAAATCAAAACATAAATGACATTTTTGCGCATTTAAATAACTAACTGCATGAAGAGATGCATTTTTAATAAATAAAAAATATATTATTTTTCATATAAATTTATTATTACATTCAAAAACGGGTTTACTTTGTTTGGGTTCTGAGGCTAATATCCTACATATATCCCAGAAGGGTATTAAAATATGTAAAGAAGAACCAGCTGCGTTAAACTAATAAAATATAACACAATTAGACCTCTGCTGGAGGAAGTATACAATATATATATATAAGGACCTTTAACATTACATATCGAACTTTCAATCCGTCTGATTTGACCACATATAAGAAGATTTTTAGGTGGCGTTAACTTCCGACAAAAGGAGTTATTGTTTATGTATTTATTTGACTACTAAATATTTATGACAGAGTTAATCAGTTTGTAAACAGATTGTTGTTATTGAATTCCATGACCTAGATCTGTCAACCGAGATGATTGTCAATGCAAATATTAATGATTATGTGAATGTGCACAATGGCAATTAAGTCAGTTCCTGTATAACCTGGCTGCGTCACTTACAGAACCCTTAAATTATAAAAAACAGCAAAGCTTAGGTGGTGATGTTGTGTGTCACAACTTCTGTGACACACAAGATCACCACCTAAGCTTTGCTGTTTTTTCTGATATATTAGAAAAGAAAATAGTAAGCCAAATCAAAGCGAACACCAACGGCTTATCGCCCAAGGATCTACCTACCCGGTAACCAAACCTAGTCCCCACGCAAATCTTTTCGACTTTAGAGGACTACGATTTTGAGTATTATCAATTCCAGTAGGTAAGTCAGCAAATTTCATTGTATCCCCTTTAGCATAGGTACTCGTATTATATCATTTTTCAAAGTAAAAAAAAAAACATTTACCGATAAGCACTAGTCGAAATGTTCTGAATTTTTGACTAAAAGTTCATCTCGGTAGAACTCAAAGTAGATAGTGCAAGTTTGGTGATTCTCTGTTTTTGACAACTTTGACAACCACAATTTTTATATAGGTAAGTAGGTACCGACATGAGGATCAAAAATATTTGGATCTTAGTTTTGATCAGCATTTATGGCAGTCTAAGCTGGGTTGAAGATCACCAAAGAACTAACTTACTTCAGAGAGATTTTAAAATTTGTTGACAGATACATAACCTCAAAAACAAACAAAGCAACCTTAGTCCCCTCCCCCCTTAATTTCAATCACACGACAGGCAATCCTAATTAAAACGCAAATGATCGCATTAAACTTTTGACACATAAGTCAGTAGGTACTAATCACATTCACAAATCACAATGTCCAACCATCATTATAATAATTGCAGGCATTGCAGTCAAATTTCACATTGCTTTGAAATAACATAAACAGTAGGTAGGTACCTATGTATAAAAAAAAGAGGACAGACATATAAATTAACAAAGCGGGCAAGAGCTCGCGTTTTTCTTGTAGAGTAAAGATATCATTATCAGCTGCTTATACCCATAACTAAGTATCCAACGAAATTATCATTTGTATCGTTATCATGATGACACTTTGAATGCAGATC
The DNA here is from genome assembly GCA_949126925.1 of Cheilosia vernalis. Classification (NCBI taxonomy): domain Eukaryota; kingdom Metazoa; phylum Arthropoda; class Insecta; order Diptera; family Syrphidae; genus Cheilosia; species Cheilosia vernalis. Next base: position 17,216,559 of record OX421362.1, read on the forward strand.
ACTGTTGTATGATTTTTTTGTCATTTAACGATTTTACTTCAGCACAATTTTTATATTTTTGTAATTATTTTTTTTATTTATAAACAAACAGAAAATATGCATTTACCATATAATTTTCAATTGCACTGTACTAGAAAAATAGCTCTTTGTTTCGACACAATTTATAAATAGGTATATAGGTAGGTATTTATTTATTTTTTTAACCAAGTTGTCAAACAATCGTGTTGCACTCACTATCTTGCCCTCTATGCACTGACAGTCACTTTATAATAAGCAATTTCCGTTAATGTAAATTCACATGAAATTAACGAACAGTATGAGTATTTTTATTCATAAACTATAATTATTTATTATTATAGACGATAATCAAACCGCAATTAGACGACAAAACCGGACACCCCAACCGTTCTTTATGGCGAAGCCTCGTTAACTGACTGGCGGATGATATCCAAACGAACGTTAGACCCCACAGAAATAATAACAACTATGTATGTGTTGAGTGAACGACGCACAGAAAAGCGGTTCTCGGGCCGACTTCGTTTGTGCAGCAGCAACCAGCGATGCCAGATTACAAGATATATCTTTTTTTTCAAGATTTTTGAGCTCCAAAATATGTACAAGACTTTTTACCTCAAATTCATCAAATTTCAAGATTTTTCAAATCGATAATTTTTTTAAATCTAATAAATCAAAACAATTTTTTTATTGAAGAAAATGTTTTCTATTAATTCCATTATTATGTAGGTATAATGTGATTTGAACAAAGTACATGCACAACTTCGGTTTTACTTACGTTGCCATCAACTCTAAGGTAAGGAAATTATACAAGAAGCTAATTGTCGAATTGCGGCTTGCTGGCAGCAACAGAAACAATCAATATAGACTTGTTTACGTTCTGTCTGACAGCCATTTTTCTGTCGCTAAAGTCTGTTGCTGAAAAAAAAAATGTTGTTCCTAATTCTGTTTCTGTTGCAAATGTATAGGATTATGTTTCTGTTTCAGATTCTGTTCTTTGTCACTTGGTGCCTTAAGTGATTAATTGACATTTACGAACGATACTCGACTAAACTAGACAAAATTTGATGAAATAACGGATGTAGTATGATGTAGTATGTTTTTGGAAAAATGTTTTAGGAGTAAGAACAGAGGATGGAACGTTCGCATATCCAATCTGAAAAGTGTTTATTTTCAATATTTTATCCCTTCCATATTCGTCTGCAAATATCGAGAGAATTTTTCCAGCTGTAAGTTTAAATAAAACTAAAATTCGTAATCGTTTGAATACTGAAACAGTTGAAATTTAAATATTAACAAAGGATTTGTTGCGCTTTAATGAAGTGAATATTGCTATGATCTTGATGTCAGCAATGAAGTTCTAGGTCTTTTTAATTCAAATATGTATAATTATATACATTCCAACATTTTAAAAAGCAAAAAAAATAATTTATGAGAAATAATTTATTATTATTATTATTTATTAATAAGTTAAATGAATTTACAATATTAATATAAATTTACAGCACTAGCTACAGATGCTTTCGGCTAGAAATAATTTGTTTATAGATATTTATGTTATACCTACTGGGTACAATATTTTCGAAAAAATAAATATCAGTTTTATTTAAAGCATTTCAACTATAAATTTGTTTTTATTTTATTTTAGTACTTTAATTTTACAAAAACGATTTTATAAATTACGATTAATACAGATTTGTTCTTTTACAAAAAGTTTTAAAGACAACCAGTCACCACAAAAGCAAAACGAAAAGTGACAGTTCACCTCCCATCTTGTATTTTCTTCTTCTTCTTCGGTTCAGTTCAGCCAACGACACCAACATCAGCCGTTCAGACAACCAGTGACCGAGTACAGGCGAAGACAAATAGGTTTATAAACGTTGAGGTGAAACAAAAAGGTTTACACAACTTTTTTTGTTTTTTGAAAAAATCTTGAAAAAAAGATATTTGATCTCGGGAAAGCAAGATATTCAGATTTTTCATCTGGTAACACTGGCAGCAACAGCAGCAGCCAGCAAGCAACGTAAAGGCGCACACAAAATTACTCCAAGAATGGAAATCCAAAAGCCCAGCAATTTGCGAAGAGAACGCTATAACGTGGTGGCTTTGGGCTCTGGCTTGTGGACGACACGGTCGGTAGAGCATTCGCTTTGCGTTGCACATTTATGACACATCCATCTTCCATCCCCTTGAGGGAGTGGGTTACGTATACGTACGATATTCAAGTTTCAAAAAGGGTTTACGGCATAGCATGTGCTAAGGTTTTGTGTATTCTTTTGCACCCTCACACTAAGGCAAGTTGCGAAGAGAAATGCAGCTGACGAGAGAACATTGCGGTTCTTCTTCTCTTGTGGAAAACCATTTTTGTTTTTTCATTTTGCTTTGAAACGAGTTTTACATTGGGGTGGGTTAGGTTTTTCCTTCTCTTTTGGTTTGACTACCGGCTTCAGTTGAGTTTTCCGTTCAGTCATCTCATGTTTCATATAGATTTCTCTTCGGAAGAGTTTTCTGCACAGAAACAGAACGCATGGCTTTGGCTTCCAATAAAGGTAAGTGTAGGTTGGGGGGTTGGGGCTGACTGCAAGCGAAATCAAACACGTTGACTTGTCACTTTTTACTCTATGTATATGAGTTCGAAGAGAAATACGAGATGTCTATCCAACATAGAGAATAGAGTAGAGATTGTTCTACAGGAATTGTGTTGTGTTCACATTTTTTTGTACCGCTTTCGAGCAGTTCTCTTAATTCTGCTATGTCGATTGCTATTCGTAGTTTATTTATTTTTTTGATTATTAGTACATTTATGTTATGATAAACTATAAATTTTGTTTAACGTTCTTCAGCTTTTGTGTTTAAAAAGGGTTTTGTTTAACACAAACAATTATATAACTTAAAAATAAATATGGAAACTGGCGCCCAACGACAGACCTATAGTAAACGAGTTTGCAGGGCTCAAAATCAGTTGAAAAACATCTTCTAATGTATCCAATTTAGTGCAAGTCAGAGGTTTCGCCTTATTTAAACAATAGGGAGATAATTTACGCGGTGTTTCTTTATACTCAGAGAACTTCTAAAACAGTTGGCCAGGACATTTTATTAGATAATTTAACAAGTTTTGTTGGTAATACCAAAAAGCATAAAGATATCTGAGCAATGGGCAGAACTTAGTGAAAATTTAATTTTAAACCTCATGTGCCAATGCTAACTTTGTTCTGTTAGGTGTTTGACCTTGCTCAATCTTTTGTGTCATGTTCTTTCTCGTTTATGTAATTACCTACATGAAAGTATTAGTTTTTCGGGGTCGCCAATAAGACAAATCGCTCAGCTATACAGCACACTAACCACGGGGACGCTGCGTCATCGATATAGTTAAAATAAGTGTTCATTTTGGGATTAAAATCGAAGGGGACAACGAAATTAAGGTACATAAATAGAACCCCCTAACAAAAGCGGCCTTAACCAACTTCGAGGTCGCAAGTAGAATCGCAGTGTGTTTATCTATTGAGGGAGATACATATATTCTATGTCCACCGCTCGGTTCGTAGCGTCTTCTTGCAGTATGTAAGGTGACTGGTGCTATAACTGGAGAATGCTATTGAGCAACAAGTCAGTGCATCAAATTACTCAAGTGGGCATTGTATACCTATAGGTAACCTTTTTTATCACCGCCCTGCTACAGCTCACAGGAAAACAAAACCTTGCACTCTTGGGAACACTACAGTGATATATCAGCTGAGCGAACCGATCAAAATTAGAATAACCTTTGGTCAACGATCCTTTTGCTGCAAAAGTATAAAAGTAGCACTAGCACAGTCTAGATGAATTGGCCTAAGCCCATAAAAGCTTTCGTCAATGTACATAGTTGAGGCGGTGCCACTGTCAAAGATTTCGGATCTTGTAATTTCACTCAGTGCCTACTTCATATTGGCCTTGAAAATCGGTGGATTTGATGCTTTTAGATTATTTCTTGGGCTCAAGCTACGTCTTTAATCTTTGCCAATAAGTCCACCAAACTAAAGGACAATTTGTTCTCGTTTTGGCGAGATTTGGGCAAAACTTTTGTGCAATAGATATCCCAAATTTCAATATCCTAAACAAAGCCGTTGAACGATATGAATGGTGTTTTGTTTGGAAACATGAAAAGGTATCGGCTTATTGGTAGATTACAAAATTTATCGCCCGCTTTTCCCCTTTTTAAGTAAAGCTTTCGAATCGCAATATTGCTTAAAACGACCCAGTCAATTCGAGTAATCACTGCCCCATAAAATAAACAGATACTGTGGGAGTTTCTCAGTAAAAGCTTTTAAAAGATCGCACTGGAAGAATAGGATCGGTCTATAGGAGAGTAGCCGAACAGTCCCTTTCTACGAAGTCTGTGGTCAGATTCTGTAAGGCGAAACGATGACACTTTTTCGTGCGCACGAATAATTTGTCTTATGTCACACAAGCAAATTTCTTTGTTCACACGAAAACGTTTGAACGTTTCGCCTTACAGAATCTGACAAACAGATGAACAAAATTCATAAGAAGTTGCTACAGGCTGGACAGTTTTGAGTAGGTATTATATAAAATATTTTTAGCCCTTCATCAGCCTTATATATCACGATGGTCCGGCCCTGGATATTCGTTTATTAATCAAGGAGACCAATACATTGCCGAGAGCACATTTCTCCTTTTTATTTCTACCTACCACAGGTACCTATCTTCTGTTTAATTCGCAAACAGAAAACAGATATTTTGCCATGAAACTCGATCAAAATACAAAGTTTATCTCAGACTCTCGCCCCCCTAATGTATTTATTAGATTTTCCTCGAAGAACCAATACATTATTATATTTTCGTAAAAGAGTTTTCATGAAAAATTTGTTAAAAAACAATTTTCTTGATGAAAACTTAAATATCCTCTAAGGATAATGCCATATGTTCATTTCTTGGCCAATACCACAATACCGAGACCATCGTCCATCACCTATAATATACCATAGATATACCATTCTGTTATCGCATCCTTATTCAGTCATAGCCATGGTGATGGGATACTTGTTGTTGATTGAACACTAATTAAGTTGAGCAAAAGTTTCCGACGTCTTCTTCTTTATCGATGAGAGGGCGGACCTCATTCCCCCAATTGCGCCATCAGGAAAGCAAAGTGTATGTGTCCATTCATTCAGTTGTCCAAGGTCCAACAACAGTTCGATAGTAACGAAAACGATATATGGATGAAAGAGGATGCACAAAATAACTTTCAAAGTTAAAACATATTTCTGAATGTAACCATCAAAAGTTTACTTATAAAGACTGACAGGAGGACCTAAATTAGTGGGTTCGATCGAATATATATATGTATAAGGCCAACATATTACATATTCTTGTAAAATATTGTGTTTAAGTTATTTTAGTTGAAAGTTGTACGCATAGAAAAAGTCTGGGACAGTCGAGTAGATTGCCGAGATACATTCATGAGAAGGTGAAGGAGTGAATATCAATTTGCATGAAGGACATGTTTTAATTGTATTAAAAGACGTTTTTCAGGGAGTTAATTGCTTTGTAGAACTTGACTTGATATTCGATTTTTAATTAGGGAAATTAAATTAAGGTGTGCACTGTGCACACATTCCTATGTGGGAAAACTTGTCTCCACTAACTTTTGCAACTACACTCAGCTTACTTGTAAAATGAAATGCGGCGTGTACCGATTTTTTGGTAATGACCAAAACAGGTCAACATGGTGGTGGCTACGTGGTGGCATTGGAATATAAGACAACTACCATCGGGGGCGAAAGATTGAAGAGAAATCAGCAAGTCGCCCGTTAATGAAGTGTTTACACCTTCTCGTGGTTGAAATCGGGGTGTATGCAATTAAGGACGATAATTAGAAGTTGAGAGTTCCAAACGAAACAGATTCTGATCGAATTGGTAAGTTTGGCGGTCCGCATTTACGAAACAGTTTTATAAGCTCGTCTGTTTTATTTATTGAAAAGTAAGTGTGGATCAGGCTGACGTTAAAGAATTCATCATTGATAAGGATCGTCATACGACATTTGCTTTAACGCGTCGAAAGTCTAACTCGGGTGTTATTAGGGTGATGCCCATATCTCCTGTGTAGAAGTCACCACGGACAATTTGTTTTCCTGCACAAAAATATTCCACCGAATCAGACTGGATATTTGGTTTGTACCTACTTTGTGTCTTGTTTAGTGTCCAAACATTCAAACCAAATATCCGCAGCCGACTCACTTTCCCATTTTACAATATCACCGACAGAGCATCCATCGGTATCCTACACTGATAAAAATAGTTTTAAAATATTTTAAATTTTGTCTGCTATATCTAACCCTGTTTTTAGCAAGCCTATCCATAGATTGGTTATTCTCTATATAAGAAACCAAATTAAATAACAAATTAAAGACTCCGGCCATAGTACTAAAAATATGTACTAGGTATAGATACCCTAGCCAAAGTATGCAGCTTGTAATGACAAATTTGAATCGGCATCAAATCTTCTTAGAGGCTATGACAAACTTCCAATGTCGGTTTTGGTATCTTCAAAGATGTACTAGCTCCGAATTTCGGTAAACCAACTTTTCTATTAAATTCAGTCTACCAGGTATGATTGCCCGCTAGACGAGTTATCTGACCTTACAAGAAAACTAATCGGTCTCCACAAAATAAAAATTCAAAACATAACAGCTTCCCTCTTGCTTGCAATTGAAGCCTTCAAATGCTTATTAAATTAACTCAATTGTTCGAATTATAACTTTCTTATAAGTTCGTTATTGGTAGTCTGTCGCCTTTGGAATGATCGCGGTAAAAGCAAACAATAGCTCAGCGTTGTTTTAAAAAGCCAAACTCCCATGGAAGCCTTGAACTGATAAAATGTGTATACTATACAACGTCTCGGGACACTTAAAGAAAGGAACGGCTAACTAAATATGTTCATATAAAGAATAGCCCGGAAATTTTGATACTGCAGAAAATCCTTTAAAAAAACACCCACAAATATAGCTGCTCAATGCGACCGGACCATTAAACTACCAATCGGTACTCACATTCGACTTGTAGCAACCTTCAATAATTTATCACGTCCAGCTATAGATTTATTGGACTATATGGGACTACAAATTCTTGAAGTCCACAGGATCTGACCGTATACCTGATACCAGGACAAACTTGACCGACTTGACGAGTTATCCTTACTTGGACAGTGATTATTCTAAAGAGCTACTAAAACAAAATGTACGCAGTCCCAAACGATGATCGCGAATTGAAGTAGTTTTTGTACCGAAGGCGAATGAAACCTCACACACCTTATACCTATAGAGCTTTAAACTCCGGAACTAGTGATTGATTTTTACTTATACCCATAGCTCAATACAGGACTATTGTCAGTGTTCCAATGTGCACACTTGTCTATACGATTAGGTATGTACATTTAAAGTGTAATCTTCTGGCAGACTAGGAAAAGCAAAATGCAAAGAGCTGCCAGTGTTTCCATAAAAGGCGTTCTCAGAACTACAATGCAACATCTCTCACAGCACTGGACATCTTTGGCAAATAAACAGCTGTCAGCTTTGCTCGAGGATTCTACTTTTGCTCAATTTACATGGTACAAAACTGTTCCTGTTGCCTGATTGGATATAATATATTCAGAGCAGGTTTCTCCGACCTTTATTATCCAATGAATAACATTTTTGTCGTAAATACCAAAGCTTGCAATTTAATTCTTAATTTCTTACAATATCATTTTCCCATAGCTTGAATCTCGATTTGTCATGTCAATTTCACTGGAAATGCATTTCATTGGCCTATCCTAGAAGCTTGGTTAGCGTTTCCGTTGCGCGTGCAAGTGGTTTGCCGGTGTTGTTTTATAACCTTATGGTAAAAAATGCCGAAAGGTTAAACGGTCTTTAAAAGGATTTCTGAAGACCAACAATGTCTGTAACTGGGTATTTTCCAGCTCGAAAAAGAATGATCCACCTTTATCTTCTTTCCTTGACAACCTAGACGAATAGGCAACCGGAGGTCAAAATTAACTTCATTTTCTTCATTGACAGGACCGTTTGGTAAAGAAACCGAATAGCATTACTACGGTTTGTTATTAGATCTATAAAGTATCAGTAGGGGTCGACTTATGGCATGAGGTTTGCAGTCAGTCATCCTATACCTTTTGACCCAGGAACTCTTTTGCGATGCATCTTAGGCATAATGAAAGTTCTATATTCTCATTCTGCTGCTTTGTGAAATGTTGCATGATGTTGAAGGCTTTGAAGATTTTAGTTAATACTTCTGATGCGTTTTCCTAAATTCCTGCTTTACTTTTTTTCGAGCTTGAACGAGATTTTGTGTATGCTTAAAGAGTTACTCTCTGTGATGTAAAGCCATATGGTTTCAAAGACGTCGGAGCCCTACCTGGTGGTAAGATTAAGGGCCGATCTGTTCACGGCTGGTTAAATCCTTGGTTAGGTTACCATAGATTTAGGCTAACCAATGAGTCAGTGATTTGATAAGAAACCTACATTCCATTTCAGTTGAAAAAGTCAGTGAATCCGATGTAAGCGATCTTATTGGTTTACTCCAATCTTGCGTTAATATTCGTTCATTCTATTATTTGTTTTTTTTTCTGTTTGTTTGCACAATATTGTACAAATAATTTTGTATATAACAGGTATACGTCAAAATGAATACCTACGTAGTCCCTAAAAAATGTTGAACAAACGAAATTACAGAAAATCAGTGGTTATATCTCATTAACCGCGCAAAATCAGCTGGTTATCGATTTCTCTGGTTAACTAACCAAATCACTGATTCTCTGGTTAATATTTTCCTGAACAAACACATTCGCTGGCTACCAGCTGGAATAACCAATGATTTAATATAACCAAGATTGAACCGTCTTCACTACTATATAGTACTAAAAGCAACATCGCTGCCAGACTATCATCGCCATCGGTTCGCTTCTCGTCTATGGTAGAGATTTTCAATTGTCCTGATTTATTGATCTTAATTGCAAAATTACAATTCCCAGCCGAATGCCACTATTACTTATCTGCATTTTAAATGCACATATAATAAGAAGCCCCCACAGCACACACATCCACAGGAGTGAACAACAAAACGGAAGATAAATACATGGCTATGGCATAAAAGAAAATACTTGATTATAATAAAATTATAATGGACCAGTGCCTCATCAAGGTCTTGGGCTTATTCTCTATTTCATTGGCAGTTCAAAGGGGCCAAGATGTATCTGGTTTTTCGAGCTAAAAGGGAGATCATGGTGTTCACGCCCACATGCAATTATAATGTGGAATTTCATATTTAATTTATTTCCCTTCGAGAAGATTGTAGCAGGGAAATGAGAACATTATTTATACGCATCAGAGAATTTGTGTTTTTTTTTTTTTTGTTGTTTTGGTTTTCAATCGTATGCCCTTCGATGTATTGATGCTGCGGTCGAATTAACGTCTGTGGATAATTATTTGCAAAGCAGTTCTTAGAGCAGAAAACGTCCTCCTAAAATAATAAATCAATGATATGATTTATGATTTTAATTGATTTGCAGCAGCTATATAGCTAATTCTTAGAGCGACTATGTTAGCCCGTCTGCTGCTATACAGCGGCTTATATAGGATTACAAATTAGACCTGATTTATAATTATTATTGTTGCATGCTTATTAGGATTGTATCCAGGTATACCTAGGTGGAGAGAAATAGTTTGCTATCTTTTCGTTTAAGATTTTGTTTGAGGTGCTGTTGGTGATTACTGTAATTTATTCGGCTATGATCGGTGGATTTAGGACGCATCGTTGGAAGCTGTTTCCTTTTTGTATACCTTGTCGGAATTCGAACACTGAACACATAGGTAAAGACAGCCTGATGATCATATTTAAACATGCAAAGAATTTTTGCAGAGTTTTTTACATCAACTTTTGTTTTTATCTGTGTGAAGTTTTTCCTGTTTACAGCTTTGAGAGCTTATTTTTCGGACTTCAGAGCGTAATGCTTTCTGATTCGGTACACTTTGACAGTTGACTATTTGTTACCTGCCGTTAGGAAACTAGAGAAAGAAAACAGGACAAGAACCTGGCATAACACTCAGGGCATGAGGAAGGCCAAGAAACTTCTGGGACAATACAACCGCAAAAGATTCCAAGCTTGCATCGGCATGAGCAAAAACAACCTTCGTATATTCTAACGGGGCACTGTAGACCCAAGGAACACCTCAGTAAACTGGGTACGTATATCTGAAGAAGGTCGCTGTAGATTCTGCGATGAGTCTAGTGAAATCCCAAAACACTTGATGGGATCATGTCGGGCACTGACCCACAAAAGACTGAAATACTTGGGCAAGTACCAACTATATGATGAGGAAATACTGGCACTGGAGCCAGCTCTCATCCTTACATTCAAAGGAAACTGGACTGGAGAGGGTGGTAGAGGACGTATTTCTTCCACCAAAGATAAATAAAGTACAAACACCTCTAAAATGACGTCGAAAGGAGTTATACTATGAGGGGAACTCTTTTGTGGGAATAAACCACTCTGATTCTCTGAGGCGTAACGCGTAAGCTGGTGGTATAATAGACCAAAAGGTCGCGGTATAATAACCCCTCTCAAATTATAATAATAGACGTCAATAGTATAACTTCGCAGGGCAATAAGTCTCTCCGGCTGTTCTACCCTGTTCGGAGTCTTGTCGACCTCTTCTCTACCCTCAATTGTCGTTAGTTCCATTAGGACGATAGTCATGAACTGGCTTATTTTGCACCAAGTTTCCTCTGAGAAGATCATCTCGACAATTGCGAGTACATGAGTCTGGAAGTTCTCAAAATCCACACTTAAAATGCGGGGCAGTTGAAAATAAAAATGCTCTTTGTTTTTTTTCTTCGGTTAGACGTTGTGGTAACGTGTCGTCTCGAAATCAGTCCAGTTAGATATATACATTCGGCCTTACTAATAATCAATCACTAATGTCGACAACTAGTTAGATGTCAGCTTTAGTAAAAATGTACAGCTTTTGTGAAATGGTACCAATAAACAATTAGACCTCCACATTTACTAGTCCTACAACTTTCTTAGAATCTATTACATTTGTTGTCATTGCAGAATTCAAATTTCATAATTTGTTTTCCTGAAAAACGAGGTCAATGGTCACTTTCACAAGGAGGATTTTATTCTAAATGAAGGAATACATAATTTGCAATTAAATTTGCCCAACCCATATCTTTCCAATGCTCTTTGAGACTTATTATAAGCAAAAAACAAAACGCAAAATAGGAAATGCACAAAATATCCGCTGATCTGTCAAATATCATATGCAAATCAGTAATGCCCTATCGTTTGATCAGACACAATTTTTAGTACTTTTATGGTACGCTTTCCAATGTGTTCTAATACTACCTCGCGATTTCTTTATGAGTGCATTTTTGTGTCGTAATAAAATCTCTTTCAAATTATTCAATAAACGGAGCATAGTTTATTTGATTGGTTTCATTTATTCGTAGGCTGACGATGCAAATCAAAACTTATTAGTGGTCTAAACATCACAATTGCATTGTTAGCAAGAGAATATTTTTGAAAATAGAAATAATATCTGGCTCATTCATTTCAGAATGAATAACAATCGCACGTAGGAAGCGTGTTAAGAACTTATCGCTTCCTGGTTTAAAAATAAATACAATTTAACATATAAAAAATTGTATGGCTTATATATTACTTAATTCGGGAAACTTAGAAACCGACAAAAGTTGAAATTCGAACTGAAAAATATAAAACGCATAATATTCTCGTACTACCTGTAAAGGACCATTCACATGAGAGCGAATTGCGAACCACGAACTGGCGAATATTCGTATATTCTGACACTTCATTCACATGAAAACTTTTTTAGTCGCAGGTACCCGCGAATCATTTGTACCTATTGTTGAAGGTTAAGTTCGAGCGAATTTTTCATTCGCAGGTTTGTGGATCGCGACTGTTTTATGTGGATTGTGAATAAAGTGTGACAGTTCGCGGCAAGAATTTTTAATTCGCGGGAGAATTGCTGTAATTGTAAATTTCGTTATTTTAATCAGTCAAGTCTCGGTTTTTTTAAGATTAGGTGTTGTATGAATTGAATATAATGCTTTTGTGGTAAAACAAATATCAATTTTCAATTTATAAATACAGATAAATTGATTTGTTCGCAGTTCGCGCTCATGTGAATGGTCCTTTAGGCTGTACTTGCACCCCCAGAAGTTAATAAACTTGTTATTTTGCATGTATTTTGCTGAGTTCTGATAATTCTATTTTTATAACTATATTTTCCGCGAAGGGAACCTTTTCACGCCAACCATTGTCTCGTTAGAGATCCTCATTCTCGGTAAACAAACTCCTTTTGCAAAGAGTTTGAAAAGGGTTTGGTTGCAACAAAATATCTACCTGTGTCGCCTAAGGTACTGAGAATTGTTGCAAAAAGGTACCTACAAGCCGTCCAAACTTTGGTAAGAAGATATTTTATTCTGTTTGCGACGACTGCGACTGTCAAGAAAGTCTTGGAATTATCCCAAACTTATATAAAATTTATTTTTTATTAAGCAACTAACTAGGAAAACCAATCAAAAAGCAACAGAAAGAAAAACGCAGAAATATATGTTTCACGTGTTTAGAAATAAAACAAAAACGCAATATTTTTCAATATTTTGCACACATTTGTACAAATTTGTGTGTGATAGACTTAAAAACCATTTGCATTGTTGTATTACAACGAATAAAATTAGAAAGCATTCACAATTTACTAAAATTAATTAATAATTGTAAACGCTCAGGCTGAGCAACATCGTATTAAATTCTCTCCTATTTCGAAATTTAATACCGCGATTTTGGATGGTTGGGCAACACTTGTCCTCAAAATGACATAAGGGAGGATTTATTTAGCTAATGTCCGAGATAAACATGGCTTTCTCAACACTAACATTTAACCCTACAGTTAGCGATAGTCTGGCAATTATATTTGTTTATTGGTAGAGGGATTTTGGAAAGTGTGGAGTCTTTTCGTAAAGTGCCAGACTAAAGTTGATTATTGGTAAGGCCGATTGTATTTACGGCACGATCGAAAATTATCTCAATCCGAATGCGATCGATTTTTGCTCGGTTCAAAAATCGATTGCTAAAATTAGCTAAGTCTCTGCTAAACAAAAAGAAGAGTATTTGTTGTTAAAAACTACCAAGATAAAAATATTGCATAGTATTTAACCTTAAAAGTTAAATATTTAATTATTTAAAAAAAAGACACTTCATCAGTTGTTTTCAAGCAAGTTTCTAAATTGATATCAACCAGTTTATTCAATTCTACAGAGTTAGTTTGCTATTGAGAAGGGAGAAAATTTGATGCGAAAAAAAACAGTTATTTGTAACCGAGCTTATTTCAATAAACCAACAGAAAGTTGGTTGAGTTTAAGTGAGTAATTTTTCTGTTTTCAAATATTTGAATTATGTTAATATCAATGTAAAAAATGTAGGGTCCAAATATTGAACAAGACCAGTTTTCCAAAATAAAATCGGCAAGATCAGAGTAAATATTCTATCCTTAGGATGCTTTATTTCACCTTACTAAGTTTAGGTATGTGAAAAATGTTATAATACAGTAGTGCCTCGACAATGTGAACAAGGGCGTTTTCGAATTTTTTACTGGAACATTTTTCAGTACTTACTATAAACCGATTTAAATGATTTTTCAATCCATTAAAAACAATACAACTAAATTTTTTAAAAGCACAGTTTAAATATTTATTAATTCAGAAGAAAAACGAAAATAAAATATGTAAATATGAAAAATTTAGAGGTTAACAATTTCCGATGTTTTCATTATAGAGATGACCATGTAAAGTTTTGCCGATTCACATTTTAGGGAAATTCACGTAATTGGTAATTCACATTCTCGAGGAACTATATGTCTGTATGTCCCCTATTCGTTAAAAGAACTCACCACTACCTACCGCAATCCGTAAAATACATCCTACTGCAAATCTAGTTCACATACCCCATTCGTTACCACCTTCAAATGCACCTATACCTACACCCCACACACAGCCTTGCCTAATCTATTTTCTGATAAAAAATAAAATTCCACGTCAATGTTTGGCAATAATAATTTCCCTAACACCCTCACACAAATATTTTCATTACTGCAATAGCCTCGGAGCTCGCAACTAGAACGAAAAACCAAATACAGCCTCCCTCCAGAGATTGCAATAGAAAAATAAACATAGAAAACAAAAAAAAAAAAAGCAACCAAACTTGTGCTCAACTAGGAATTCTACGAACTAGGCGATAGAACTCGGTGGTAGAAAAATTAAAACTCTTATACCTTCATACATGCAATTTTAATTGCATTCACGTTAAATACACAAACAACGCTACAACCGAATGAGCATAAAAAAAAAAAAAAATTGGTATCCACCATAACCAATACTAGCGAACTATACCATCATCCCTCGGGGCGACCATTCAGGGGATGATCTATGAGGTAGCTCCTCGTAACGTGCGAACCGTAGGAACATTGGAACATCTCCCGCTAAGCTTGAAAAAAAGTAAGTACAGTATGTGGCGCATCCTTGTGCATGATTCATATTTCGTTGCCACTTAAAAAATAAACGAAAAAAAAATTACCTACACAGAATTGCACACATTCACGTTGCGAATCTATAGTGAATAGATATGAGAATGGTGCAGCAGATAGCTTGAGGAGAATTATGAAAGGTTGTAGAACTACTCCAAATCTCGGTTGATGCATAACACTTCGATTATTTAAACAAAACAGAAACGTGAGAGATCCAGCGGCGATATTTTTTCCACCGATTTTATGGTGCTGTGGGTGGTACATTTGGATTGGAAACAAGCTTGCTCGGGCAGGAGTTTGGAACAGTTTTAGACTGTCGGTGTAGTCGAACTTATTAGTGTTATTATTTCCCTCCGTTTTTTTCTGTTAAAGTATGTACACATCAGAGGGTGCTAAGTTTTCACCTAAAAAAATTACACATTTTTAAGGTTTTACTGTCCAATGTTCGAGTTACTTCTTTGACGCTGAAAAAACTGTGAAATCGACAACCGAAAAAATTAAAAAGAAACGTTGTTCTAAGTCGGTATATTTATTTCAATCTTTGTGGGTGTTGGCTGGTATCGTTGTATGCCACTTGATCAGAATATTTCTGAATGCATTGCGGCGAATTTTTGGAGACAGCTTTAAGGGTTTCAATCGACGCCTTGCTTTTTGAATTTATCTAAAATTAATGCTTAACTTTTTCAACACAGAAAGAAATCATTTTTTTAACTTATCATCGGCATTCTTTCAAAAACACGTAAGTCGAAAATGGCGATTTTTGAGGTGGCACAAAGAAACCATTTAAAATATAAAAAAAGGAAACTTTTAAAGTCAGATGTAAGACGGACATGTGATCTTTTAAATGGGAGTTTGAAGGTCGGTAGACTAAGGACGTTTTAAAACTATTTGATATGCTGGCAAAATGTATCATGATGAAGTTACGAGGTATTGATATTTATTTTCAGTGATTTTTTTTTTATCAGGATTACATTAAATGCAATTTTGCATTAAATTTTCACTCACGAGGTTTTGAAAGAAAGCTGATGTCATGCACATCCGAGTCTGAATTTGTGACTCCCTTGTTTGTTCATAGAATCAGTGAGAATGATCAAGAATCTAGTTTAGAAAGCCCGACAGCTGGCTGACTCGATTGGTAACTCGAAAGGCTTTTTCAGTTGACGTTTGTAGAGGGTTAACCGAATAACCTCCTGACTGAGTACACTAAGTTCACAATTCGATTATGTGGCGGAGTATCAGGACACACCTAGTCCGGTCGAATCAAGCCAATTTAAGATTACAACATTTTTCGATATGCCCAAAAGCTAGCAATGTAATGACTTTAAAAATGTTACATGTTGTGGGTGTAGTTGTTAGTGCGCTTGACTTCTGAACTAGGGTTCTCGGTTTCGATCCCGGGAAAATACGAACTACATCTTAAGGTTTTTTCCGCTGCAACACCTCAACCTCACGCGTATGTCAGACAATAACTCTCATGAAGGAGCTTCTTAATTCTTTTTCTTTTTCTATTGTTTCTTATTTGGAATTCGAAAATATGGTCATTATCTGTTTATAGAATCACAATGACTTCCCCGACACAAGATGATTTGTGATCTTATTGCGGCTTTAAAAGTGAAGGCGTTTAGTCAATGGTTTCCGAGCCAATCAAGCTGTTGTTGATGACGTGACAGAAATTTATCTACTCTATTGAATTTAACCTTCGAAAAGGCTTAAGAGTATAAAGATATTTAAAACTAAAACTAGACTCCAGCGGAATGGTCGGATTTAGAGTTATTTTTACACTTAAGAAGACTCTCAGAACTGATCTTCAAAACTGCCAATAAAACGCTGGCCTTGGATCAAGTCACAATTTCTTTGTCAAAAATTAAGTTAAGTTACTATGCGCGGACTTGACATCTTCTCTGTGTAGGTAAATTTGTTTCTTCTTCGTTTTAAGTAAAAAAAATCTTCTTGTAGACTTGACCTCACCATCTTAACCTTCCTTCGCATATCTGTTCGCGTAGTCGGTATTCATCTTCATTTTTCTAGTTATTACAAAAAAAATCCGTTTGCTAAAATCTTCTGACGGGAGCGGGTCGAAATTCTGCTTTGCAAAATTCTGCCTTTCAACACAAACATTCAGCTTTTCAAAATTCTGCTTTTTTTCTGTTCTGTCTAACAAAATTCTGACAGGCGATATTTTAAACAAATAAATTCTGCTAATTCTGTTTTTTTTTTCCAATTTACGAATTTAAAGAAAACAAATATTTTTTGAACTTTGTCAACAAATTACAATATATTTTATACATTAAGGTACACAGGTGGGTACCAGGAACACATAAACAAAAAACAGACAACCTTATATTTTCCTTTATTGGGTTTAATTACAGATACCTATATTTATTTTCACTCACTAACTAACAGAATATTTGTCTAAACCAGTGTTTTTCAAACTTTTTGAGTACGCGGCCCTTTGTTAAGAAGCAAATTTTTGCCGACCCCCCCCCCCCACATTATAATGTGTTAGCTATTTAAAAACCTTTTACACTGAAGCCTTTCCAAACCCGGTTTAATTACACAAAATTTAATACGTGATGATTTTTTTTCCCGTATTGCCAAAAATAAAAAATAAAAAAAATTTAGCTGTTGTTGAGAATTTTATTTTGCCTGCGTCCTTGGATATGGTTGAAATTATTTTGGGTAAACAGGAGGCAGATGAGCTTAAAAATATACCACATTCTGATAATACAATTGAGCGGAGAAAAAGTTTTGCAGAGTAATTAATCGAAAAATTAAAGAAGAGTCCACATTTTGCGTTGCAACTAGATGAATCTAGTGATTTTGCAGACTGTGCACAGTTTGTGGCATTTGTTCATTTTGAAGAAGAAGAAAACATTGAAGAAGAAATTTTATTTTGCGAAGCTCTTCCTGACAATACTACTGGCCAGTGTTTGTACGAAGGCTGTCGCGACTACGAGATTGATTGGACGATGTTGTTTTGCTATTTGTAGCGATGGTGGTAATGCTTTGTGAACTCTATTAAAAGCAAGACCTTGCTAAGTCAGCTGTTTAGGATCATATGCGATGAATGGGTTCACTCCATCAAAATCTCCTTTATCACACAGAGGTCAGATGGCTGTCAAAAGGAAAGGTATTGACACGAGTTCTGGAATTAAAAGCTGAATTATTGATGTTCTTATACAAGTTCCAAAATCGGGAAATTCGAATCATTTTTCTGACCCCACCTGGCTTTTAAACTTATCATTTCTCGCTGATCTTTTTAACCACTTAAACATATTTAATAAAGGACTCCAAGGGAGGGATGAAACCATTATAACTGCAAAAGACAAAATCAGAGGATTCCACGCAAAACTTAATTTGCGGTCAGACTTTTTACAACAAAAAAAATTCGCTTATCATCAGATGAATCGATTTCAGTAAGCTCTCAGATTCGTCTTATGGTACAGAGTTTACATAACTTAGAGAAGAGATTGTTAAGCTACTTTCCAGAACTGGATTCTGAATGTTGAAATGAACAAAGATAATTATTAAATCTATTTTTGACTATGTATGTCAGTCATACTCGCCGATCTACCATCGTTAAAGATGAAAGAAAACCTTATATGGTTTTAGCCGCAGATGGCATGCTAAGAATGAAATTATATTTAGAAACTATTGATAATTTCTGGATAAAGAGAAGAGAAGAGTATCATGAGCTGAGATAAATAGAAGAGGATTGTATCCTTGAGCTGGTAAACGAGGCTTTGAGGTTGTTACTGACATTCGCCACTTCATACCTGTGTGAAGCCACATTCTCTTCAATGTTTGACATTACATAATACTAAGAAGAGAAACAGGCTAAATTTGGAAATTGATTTAATCTTACAAGATAGTGTCAAAGATTAATCCAACATTTCAACGTTTATTAAAAAACAAACAGGCACATGTCGCCCGAAAAAGTTTGTGTTTTATATTATTTTTTTAGCACAGGACTTTTGTTTATTAATCTTACCGGCTTTCAACCGCGACCTCCATTGGAACTCTTGGCGACCCCCTAGGGGGTCGCGACCCACAGTTTGAAAAACACTGGTCTAAACCAAGGGGGCAAACTTAAAACCAATAACATAACTACTTTTACCTTCTTCTATAACAAGTCAGTTGGTAGGTATAATGTTTTACATAAAAAATAAAAAAAAAGGTGTAGCGCGCGCTTTTTAACATTTTGCAAACCTTTTGTTTTTTATTTGCAGAGTTTTGTAAAGCAGAATTTTGTAAGTCAGAATTTTGTAAAGCGGAATTTTGTAAAACAGAATTTTGAAAAAAGAATTTCGACCTCACCAGAATTTCGACCCCAACCTTCTTCTGACAATATATGCTTCACCACTTGACAATCTTCTTTTGAGCAGTGTTATACCTAAGTGTTTTGACCATTGAGACCAGAAATGCTCTCTCTCTAAGAATTGTTGTGTCTTAAGTTCGCTTGCCATGAAAGGAATTTTTATCACAGCCATTAAATGATTTAATAGCTGAAGCTCTCTTATGCGGTTCGCTTCTATGTGGTTGGTGGGCACAACTATTCTCTAAACGTACATTTCGTCCATATTTACAGTGTGACTTGTGACTTTCTAATCAAAAACTGACAAATTTTGAATTGTAACAAATTGTTCTCCTTAGCTTGTTGCCAAGTATATAACCCACGTTCTTCAGGCGTAGCTGTTGATAGCTGTTGACTTCATCCGTTGTTTCCTTAAATCGACGGCGATATTTAACCCCCCCAAACCCAACCGCTACTTCGGACTGTTCTTTGTCACCATAACAATTTATACACAATCTCATCTGTCATTTCCGTCCATAACTCATTCAAATCATTATAGGTCCAAAACATGGAAATTTAAAAAAAAATGACTCCGACACAATAACACCGTTGTAAACAAAAATTTGACGGAAAAAACAATCAACTTGACAGCTCAAAATCCAGACAATACCTCCCTGCAAAGGACTTTTACATTACAAGCTTGAGAAAAAAAATAAGTCTATCGATACACGACGACGAAGAAATTCGTATAGGTAGTAGGTACCCCCAAGGAGAAGGAAGGATAACCCCATTGACCATTCGGTTTGCTCGAACATCAAATGTGAATTAGTGCATTTCGGTGTGCATGCATAATTCAAGTTCATCGTCGTAATCATAGAATATACCCAAGTACAGTCGATTTTCTCCGTCTTCCGTAAGACGATGACGAAGGGCTCTGGATGGATTTTAATTGCCCCCAGACAGAGTACAACTTCGCCTACGACTACTTTCATGCATATATTCGTATTTGGTATTCGTCGAAGCACCGGTCCAATTTTACCGATAACCGACTAGCCGTATAGCCGCACCATCTCGTCCTCGTATCTTATGTTGTCGTATATAGTCTTCTACTACCGGTCGGTGGTAGGTTGATGAACGAACGGATTAGAGGTACCTACTGCATCTCCCGGCATTAGGCATGGACCAGTGCGCATATAGTGAGCTACTTGTAAACGCAATTTGTTCTATACCTTTAGTCTAAGGTTTCCTATGCCATCGCGTCTCGGATTGGACGCGCTGCAATATGACCATGGACGATCGGGGAGTAGAGGCGAGTCACTTGATGAGATAGGTGGTGACCACCTTGGCACACACTTGAGTGCCAATTGATGCTTTATGGAAAGTGCGAGGCGGTAATTAGTCAGCCGGCAAACTGCATCTGTTAGATACTAGATAAATGTTCTACTGGGCTGCTGTTGTGGATTTTATTTGTATTTTTCTTGCTGTTGTATTGAGCCACAAAGCAACGCTTTTAAGTATATTTACTGATTTATGCTGGTCGAGGTGATACGTTAGGTTCAAACATTGATGGTGGTCTTTTCGGTTTATGCATGTTGGGTTTTGTGGTACAGCGAGGAGAGTGTGTGCCCTTATTCGGCTGGGGCTGATAAAATGTTGCGCTGTGATAGATGAAGGGAACTGATTAAATATTCAACGATATTCGGATTTCGTATTGCACTTCTTATTAAATTACGGGTGCTTGGAAAAAAAAGGCAACACAACAATGCTTTCTTCTCGTTAGCATCGTGTGGTGTCGCTGGGGAGGGTGCTAGTACCCGGTTTGACAGAGGTCATATTTTCGCTCAGGTAGTGCTATTGGTGCCAAACAGACACTTCTTGTGTGTGCAGATGTAAGTATCGTGTATTTCAGTGTTATAATATCAGCTGGGAGAATAATGTTGATGGAAAACCTCCCACCAAACCGAGGGTGTTTATATACGTTTCCGGCGTCTTTATCGGGAATCACTTGCTAAGTGTATTGAGAAGGTCTATAGCCCCAAAATTGGCCCTAACCGAGAGCGTTTTTGGCTCGCTTAAAAAATAAATGTGCTAAAATTAACGACGACTGTGTTGAAAAAAAACGAATAAAAATTAGTTATTAAGGTTTTTCAAAACTGAGATAAAAAGATTATATAGTATTTAAATTTAAAGGTTAAACACTTATATGTATTTAAAAGTACACACTTTATCAGTTATTTTCAACCAAGTTTATAGACTAATATCAACCAGTTGGTTTAATTCTACAGAGTTAGTTTGCTATTTTTAAGAACGCGAAGAATTTGGAGGAAATTGCTAAATTGGTGACTGACTACGTTTTCTTAACCAAGTTGACTCGGCTTTTTTATCCGATAACTCTGAAGGAGCTATTTTAACAATACTACTCAGTAGTTTTTATCCGAGAGTAGGCTAATTTTAAAGTGATTTTAATGCGTCTACGTTTTGGGCTCGTGGTCGCAGCACGTTCCTGTGGAGAAACAACAATAACGATATTTTAGGCACTCAAATTTTGTAAGAATACTGTCTGCACCAAGCTGTTTACAAAATATGTCCTGAATTGGACAACTGGACGTGACAGTTTCCATGCAACAGCAAAAGTTAAGACCCCAACTCAAAGGGGCTTTGAGGATCAAATTTGAATTTGTCAATAAGTATTTGTAGAAAACAACTTTCGAAATGAGTAAAAGCGCTCTGTCGGATTAGTTATTTATGGCGCTTTCTGATTTGTTTTTTTTTTTTATGTGTCCGGTTGTCATCTTAAAGTTGGCTACAAAATATGCTTAGATTGGGTGAGGTTATAGGTGGTCATTATCCGACAGCGATTATTGTAATTGTCTGATTGGAGTGTCTGCTAGGCTTTCGACACCACTTTGCGCTCTAGAGGAATTTTCAAATTTAGCTAATGTCCGTTTCGGTAATATTTGCAACTTCATTCAATTGACGTATATAGCTGATCTTTCGCAGTCTGCGTGGCCACTAAAATACGACTACGTCAGTTATTTCCGCACAAGCATGTCCCTTTTTCAGCTCAAAATGCTTCTGCAGGAGTAAAGTAGTAGCGGTCTTTTTAATACCTATTCTAGTTTAAATCCCAATTCAACCAGACCTCTGTATGTACTTGTCAAAGAATATGAGACTGTTACTTTTAATTTGGGCGGATCGATTTGAAGAACAATTTGGGCCTTATAGTTATAATCATTTTTAGTCTTCACCTAAAATATTTTGTGGGTCACAATGGGTAGGTAATTTTATATGGAAAATTTCGCCATTCAGCCAGTTTGTAAATTCTATATCGGTCTATTACTCGGGAATTGTTCCTTGTCGGTAAATCTCGCGCGAATTCTCTTTATCCCATCTCCTTTCCCTTGTCTCCAATTTGCCTCTATTTCCACCGATCTTTCATAGGTAAAAAATATGCACTATATCTTTTACGGGTAACATTCTTTACTATTCGTCGATATAGTTCCATCTTGGTCACAGCAAATGCAAATAGCTGTTTATTTGGCTGTATTTAAAACGCGCCGAAGACAGTCCGCTTTGTAATGATATCCATCTGCATATAACTACAAGTAATTGGGCAGAAATCTATTCTATATATATACAAATTGTGTGAAAAATGTTTAGTAATTCATCACTTCAGAACGGCTGCATTAATTTCGCTCAATTTTTACTTCAGTTGTTCCTAATTGTCAGGAGAAGGTTCTTACGAAAGAAAATTTGAGAAAAACCTCCAGAAAAGTAGAGAAATTTTAAAAATCGAAAATTTATTTTTTGTATGGAAAATGTTGAAAAAAGTTTGTGCAATTGTTCCGCAATTTCTTTTCGAATGGAAAAATAGAAAATTCTTAGAAATATTTTCATTTTTCGACAAAATTATGCATTTTATCGCATGATTTGATCTAAAGTTGAAAAATTCGTTATGAAGCTTGGAAAATTTCGACTCAACAAAGGAAAATTTATAGTTTGAAAAAAATTAAATTTTAACGCCTAACAAAGCCCGCTGGGGGCCGCTAGTTTATCATTTTATCATGAATGTTTAAAGCTATATGACAGCGACTTCGCTAAAATTGTTTCCAGACTTTATGGAGTAGCGAGCTTTTGCCTTCGTCATTTCGCACAATCTGACAAGTCTAGAATCGGAAATGCCAAAACTATTCACTGGTTTTAGTTCTAGATATATAGCTCGGATCCATAATTTCTGTGATGCCTTAAAACCGATAAGAAGATTTTTAGTATCGATCTGAGCTTCAACAGCCTATGTCTCAGTATCGGTGACCCACCTTAAGGTTGTGAGAGCTCATGTCAGCAATAGTCCTCAAACGTTACAGGATTTTAAGTAGGTACACAGCATCTGCTGTATTATCTCCCAAAGCTCTGATGCCATTTTACATTAGCCATATGTATCGTTGCATCTTTTCATCGCTGATCGTGAAGTCTTGAAAGTCAAAAACATTCATATTACACACGGTCAAACCCTCTTTTCCACCTTTAAAGTCAGGTTTTTATTTGCACAATCAGATTTTCAATCCGGTTCCACGGTCAATATCATCTACACACGATCAGATTTTTGAACTGGCACCATCAGACTTATCCGTATAAAAAAAAAGAAAACGGCCCCGACCTACAATTTCCGACGCTTACACACGGTTAATACCAAGAGATTAAAAAATGTGTTTTCTTTTAAAAATGCCTCAGCCCAACTTCCACAAATTAATCATTGGTTTCACTATATCTACCAACATCTTGAATCTGCAGGAAAGTTAAGGAATCCTATTTTTTAAATCCACACTTCTTTCAGCGACAATATTCTTTTCTTTATGGTGACTAAGCAAACATTAAACAAAAAAACCGAAATAAACAGATCCCGAATAATTTGGTGAGGTCCCTACCTATACCCAGTTATACAACAAGAGTATGGAAGGATGTACCAGCTAAAACCATTCCCTAAAACAAAGTTTAACTGGCATCTTTTTTTCCACAAATAGAAAATCGTCAGAGCACCAAAACTTGACTTGGAATAATCCATGCGTCATGTCCAGCAAAAATAATGATACCGACAGCAGCAACCTGCCGCCACTGCTGCACCTACGCCTTCACATAGTGGCAACAAAAGTAGAAAAACACAAGAAAAGAAAAAAAAAAAAAAAACACCATCCTGGACCATATCTATGTTTCTTTTTTTTAGACTCGTCTACCGGACACACCAAGCCCCATACCTCGAAAGCTCACAAGTAAGTATATACAGAAATTCGCGGGACATCTAGCGGGCGTCTGGTCATTTCATCCTCACGCGTAGGCCTGTACAGCAAGCTTAACATACATCAGGGGAGGGCACCAACGTTCGGCGGCCAAACAAAAAATCCAAAACTAAGTAAAAATGTCATCTCTCACCCGTAAGTGAAGTTATGTGAACAAGAGAGCGCCGCATCGCATCAGTGTATGGGTGCGCATTTTCGTATAAATTGTATTCCCAAACCAACCAACAGTCCAAGTGTTCGAAAATAAATCCTTCTCCTCTTCCCTTTAGCTCATTCCATGCACATTCGACGTGGTAAAAATACAATTTTCATACGGGTGGATAACAAAAATGTTTGCGTTTTTATTTTGCCGCAGTCGCGAATTGGTCTTTGTTTTGGGTGAGTGGGAGGAGAATATCTGCCGATTAGGGGAGACACTGTTATGCGGATGTTCGTGAGTCTGGGGGGGTGACTTTATAAATTATTGTTTATAGCATGAACACAAACGCAGAATGGTAGAAGTTTCACAGTGATATTTTAGTTGAACTAAAAGCGTCTTCAAGCTGGAGGTGTTTAAGTAGGTAGGTACCTTTCATTGCCTTCTGCGAGCTTAAGTCATTTTAAAAATTAAGTTATTCCTTAAAATCTAACCAAATGAAGTGAAACTGTTCTTAGTTATCTTTCAAAACCGTTTGAAGGGACAACACCTAGGCAAGGTTATAGACATACATAGAGTGGTGTAGATTTTTTTTTAATGCGATTTGATTTATAAACTCTCGATTGCAAAACAGTCTATTTAAGATTGTGGCTTTAACATGTCGACACAATTTATCTTTATGTCGTATGATTAGAAACACTCGCACTAAAGTGACTCCCAAAATAATTGGGGCTCTTTTTAAACTGATTGGGTGAGGGTGCTTATTTATTTTTTCTTTATAATGTCAAGCTGTTATAACTAAATCGTCAAAGCAAAGTTGCCACCGCATAGACATATTTAACTTTCTTCTAATTAATGAGAAAACACATTCCATCCAATCAAGTGTTTGCTACCTAACAAGGACATCATTCTGATTTTTCTTTTAAGGATAATTTAAAGTTTGTTTCAATTCAATAAAATTTTCCGTATTCCCCGATAATCCTTGCATAGATATTGTACAAAAAAACTCACATCAGTGCCAAGTTTACAGCCGCCCAAATTTATTGTACTGCAAATACTATTTCTTGAACGTTTCTATAAGACATAGAAAAACCCACGTCTTGATTTTGTCAGCATTCTATAGAAAAATTATATTCAAACTCATTCGCAATGCACCTTGGCAGGTACTTCTTTAATCACTTTTAGAGGAGGTTGGTTCCTCAAACAATATTGAGACCATAAAATTGTAGGAAAATTGGTTGTTTGGACGATTTGGTTTAGATTTTTAACCGTAACGGATGGCGATGGGTCCGCTATGGTCTTGGTCTTCTGTGACGATCTCACAACCATACTCAACCTAACCTAACCTACATACAAACCACTCTCACTGAAATGATAAACGTATTCATGAACTACAATAATTACAAAGGTCAACTGGAACAGTTCTCACCAAATTATATCTAAGTTTTAAATACTCGTACCTGTGTAAATCAGCCTACGTGTTTCGTTAGTTTTCATTATTGTTTGTGACACTACAGTACAAGCGTGAATTCACCTACGGAAGCTCACCTTTCATTTTTTCCATACCTATTTCATAAAAATCGGTTTTGAAACAATATCGTATTTAGAAAACAAAAACTGTAGTCCATTATAGCCCACGACGGACATAAAAGACCTCAAAAATAAAAAAAGAAATAAGAAAAAGATATTTCTTATATCCTCTCCAGGAAAGTAAAAATCTGTTCAAACAAAATTATCCCATAACCTAAAATATCCTGCCCTCTACACTAACGGCCATATCGTTCACTCCCTTTAATCCGGGTTAAAGTTTAATCCAGATTTAAGTGAGTTTAAAAAATAAACCCAAGTCCATAATATTCAACATAAACCCATTTTTTTAAATCTTGACAGCGTTTAATCCGATTAAAACTCAATCCGCGATACCAATAATCATTTTTAGTGTCCAGGCTAAATTTTTCGAGCTCACAATGGCGAACATTTCCATACAAAATTGCATATTGTGACCTAGGAAATATTTAGTGTGAAGGTTAAAAATGATTATTGGTAAGGCCCAATATCATAATATTCACTGTTTTTGTTAAGGTTACAGTTTTGACATTTCTTTGCTCGCAGGAGGCGAGATATCCAATCCATTTCTTTTAATCATTCATTTCTGTAAACTTAAAGTAAAAATGAACAAAATTGACACATAACAATTTAAAAACATTTCTAATAAATGTGACAAACAACAAAAAACAAATGTCATTGTATGTAAATTTTTACGAAGGTTTAAAACGGATTAAAAATGGTTTAAACTGTTTTAAATCCGCATTTAAATCCATCTTGAATCCAGCAGTTTTAATGAATGTTTTTCAGTGAATAATATGGACATAGGTTTAAATTTTCGGGTTCTAAAAATGCGGATTAGTGGTCGGGTGTAAAATTAACTTAAACTTGAGTTACAACCGGAGTGAATAATTATGGCCGTAATTGTTATCATCAGGTTTAATTATTTTAATTACGTCCGATTTATTTCGCTGTTGGAGAAGTTGTGTCGAGATTACAAGAAAAAGCTACATAAATCTTTGACATTTTAACTTAATTTGTCATCTGATTGACACGATAACAACATATTAACAACAAAGCATTAATGGTATAAAATGGGCAAGTTACTTAAAAAAGTTCACATATTAGGTACATTAATTTTTGATCACAACAGCAAATTATAGATTCTAGGTGCATATAAATGGTAACGCTTTACCGGGTTTTACTGTAATATGCAACGATCTAAAATTGTTTGTTTACAAAAGTAAGGATACAAATTTTTAACAACACTAACAAAAAGGAAACCGTCAAAGGTATTTACAAATAAATATCAATTATTATTAAATTGTAGCAATGAAAATCAAACCAATACAACTGACGTGTCTGTCAACTCGTCCATTTAAACATAAAATTTGACTTTCGGATACACAGTTCTTGTAAAACGTCAACTACTTTTGTATTGATTTGTTATAGAAACGAATAAAAACTGACTTGTCAACTAGACGTCGACTTCAATTGGCAACTACGGTATCTACCGTTCCGGGTTGTCAAATTTTAGCTGGAAGAGGAATAAATATTTAGTTAGTCACTTGGAGCAAGTTGTTGTTGCTTTATGTGCTATGTATAGCATCCATTTATTAGGGCGGTCAAATATTAATATACGGTTGCATTAAATATCGAACTAAAAGTTACACAGCTCCGTAACGTTGTTGGCTACTACAATGTTCCCCTGATTTGACTGTCAAATAATAGCAATTTGTTTATTGTTTTAAATGAACGAAGCGCATTTGGAACGACGCCTAGGCAGGATTTTCTTGACTTTTTATATTGTTCGGCTACCCCTCCGTCAACTTCAATTAAAAATTAGTCATGTGATCTATCTACACCAACGAAAAGAGAGACCAATGCTGTCAGACTGCTGTCAGACTTCCTAAACTAGAAATCTAAACGTCCTCAATATCTGACCAAAATTCAATCGAAACAATCGATTCATGCGGGAATTCAAAACAAGACGTAATTCCCTTTGTTTCACATTCCGTTTGGCAGGACGAGTCGCATAACAATCGAAATCTGCCCTGAAAAAAACTAATAAAATTCATGCAATGTCCTTTTCAATAGTGACAGTAGAATTAAAAATCAACTTTCACAATTATGTACCTTAACAACAGCCCCCATACCAAATGTAATTGCCTCTGACTGCAGACTGGACTGACACCATCAGCACTTGCAACAATAGCCGTTAGCACAATCGACAACACATGCAAACAAGATTAGGTAAATGATTTTGAATGGATCACCGCCGCTGGTTGCCCCGCAACTCCCCATCCAATGCAATTGATGTGCAATTAAAAATTATGCTCTCCTCTCCCACCGCAGGGAGAGTAGCGCCAAACTGGAAATCTATATCTACAAAGTCATTGATAATCGTTTTGCTCGTTAAAATGTACCTACATAGCTTAACGACACACACACTAATAATAATTATCGAACAGAAACATTAAATTAAGAGCACCGCCGCAAAGCAGCACGGCCGGCCTCTCGATCTGTATACCGCGCGCATGCGCGCATGCATAGGCATACACTACCCAGCTCTACTCTCGCACCAGCAAATAACAATTATTGTTATACTCTTCATCCTTTCGACGGATGCAAAGCAAAATGATACAGAACTACTTGTACGGATATACCTATGAAGTATATACCCGTTGGATAGTTATCCTGTAATTAACTAGAGTGACACCGAACACAGATTTATTCGTTCGAACAAGACGCACACGGCACACACAGTCTCAGCTCTCGACTCTCGAGTCAGGTCTGGTACCGTACCGAGTTCATATGGCATTTCCGAAGCGTGCTCAGATCGGTGAACTACTTTTAAAATGTGTGTTTGCCTCTTGGACTTAACGAGATTGTGCGGTAATGGAAATTCGAACTGGACAGCGCAGGCGCTGCTCTGTAATGAATTCGAATAGCATGCACAAAAGGCCCCATACAAACGCCGCATGTGTTGTTCGATTTCGACTCAAATCAAGCAATTGTCAGGCTTAATCGTTTAAAGTTCAGTCCAGTCCAGTTGTACATATATTTACAGGCACATCGGGGATACAGGATACTGGACACATAACAATAATGCGTTTGTATACAGTATGTTACTGTAAGTCTTTCGCATATCTGTTTCATTCCGCAATTAATTATTTTAATTATCTACATTCACGCATGCGAAGTGCACATTAAGCCCCAATAATAACATACGTCCGTATATACAGACACACAGTTCCAGATAGCCTCCTTGCAACCGCACACATATTGCATGCGCTACTCTTGCACTTAAGGAAGGAAGAAAATTCGTCCTGCCTGCGGCTAAATTCATGCCAACATGGCGGCTGCGGCGGCGGCGGTGATGGTGGTGGTGGTGGTAATTTTGCAGTTGGCCATATGACTCAACATTCAGGATAAGACACTTTGAATAGCAATTATAGACCGGCCATAGACAACACACGCCACTCCCGCCTCAACAGTATTTATATGTGGGCTTTGTGGTTTCCTTGCCTCGGTCACCAGTAGTAGTTAACACTTAACAGCCAACAGCTAACAGCGCGCAACGCCAAGTTGGCAATAACTCGGAAATGAAAAATTTCTCCACGGGATGAATAATTAGCGAACAAAATAAATCGAGTTCATATGGTCGGCCGGCGCTGCTTCCTGCAGCCAGCAACTGTAGTTAACTTGGTTTGGTATAAGTGGCCACGTCAAATGATCATTTCGGTTGATTTGCAGTTTCGCATAATTTCTATTTTTTCTATATTGCCTTTCTCAAGGAATTCAATACTACAGTGGGTGTTGCAAGATACGCTACACAGACGATACATAGGTATGGATGTGTTATTTACTCGCTCGGACGAGTGGTTTATTTTTGTGGCTGGATTTAAGTCACATACTTTTCTACGACTGAATTTATTTGTTGAAGGGTTTTCGGGGATATGCAGCAGAATTCGGATAATTTTTACCTCACACTAAATCGAGCATTGCAAACCTATTCTAGTCAAAAATATTTCCCTATCAGATCGGAAGCCGCTGCTGCGATTTTTCTGGCACTCAGAAATCTTGTAAGGTGCTTGAGTTTATAAATGGTGCATTAGGAGCTTTCCACTTTCTTGAGAAAAAACTGAAAGTTTAAACCCAAACAAAGATATAGATTTTTTATTGGATATTTAATGCCTGTTTTTAAAATAAATAACTACTAGTGCAACTTTCTAGAAAAATTAAAGGTTTAGTTCGCCTAAAACAACGTTAAAATAATAATTTGTATTGCGACTAAAGCCCATTATTTATTCTGGGTAAATACCTATGGCTTAAGTAAGATGTCATTAAATGTCAAAAATCAATTCAGCGGTATTCAGTTAGCTGTATCCAGATATTTATATAGGGATTTTATTTTGACGACATAGTCACCAACGCTGTTTAAGCGAAAAGTTCACTTCATGTTTAAACTTTTCGGATGTATTTTGTATGGTTTATTATATAACTAGTATCGCACTTATAATGAACGAGAAATTTTCGTGCGACCCAGTTTTGTACTTTCATTAACATTATTTTGCAAATGTTTATCTCATAGAATTTTTGTAATACACGTGTGGACTAACTGCCCAATCAAATGTTTCCAAAAGGAAACTGCTTGTCAAAATTCTGTTTTTTTCTGTTCTGTCTTACAAAATTCTTCTTTTTAAAATTCAGACAGGCAATATTTGAAACGGGTTGGGTCGAAATTCCGGCGAGGTCTGCTTTCAAAATTCAGTTTTACAAAATTCTGCTTTTAAAATTCTGCTTTTCAAAATTCTGCTTTACAAAATTTTGTATGTAAAACATTATATCTACCTACCAACTGACTTGTTATAGAAGAAGGTAAAAGTAGTTTTATTATTGGTTTTAAGTTGGCTCGCTTGGTTAAGACAAATATGCTGTTAGTTAGTGTGTTAAAATAAATAAAGGTAGATATCTGTAATTAAAACCAATAAAGGAAAATAATATAAGGTCATTTTTGTCTGTTTTTTGTTTTTTTTTGTTTTTTGTGTGTACTTGGGTGGGTAAACAAATAAATTCTGCTAAATCGGTTTTTTTTTTTCAATTTACGAAGTTAAAGGAAACAAATATTTTTCGCTATTCGTGCTTTTCACTTATTTTTTATTCGGTTTGCACGTGTCCAATTACAATTTTTACATTTATTTAATTTTTCACAATAATTCATTATTATCCATCCACGCACGACTTATATTTTCCTTTATAAGATTTAATTGCATATACGAGTATATTCATTTTCACTCTAGAAGCACACGTTCACTCATAACTCATAAGGGTATACTAACATAATATTTGCCTAAACCAAGAGAATAAAAAACTCCTTTTACCTCTTCTTCTATAACAAGAGGATAGGTAGAATGTTTTACATAAATAATAAATAATAATAAAAAAATGTTTTTGTCATTATTTGCAGGGCACTCATTCCGTAACTCTGAGAACGATAATCGTTTCAGCGATAGTCAACGATCTCGTCACCAATTTGCTTTCCGTAACTCTATCACTATCGTCTCGTCTATCGTTTATTTTATACAAATCGTGAGAGCGTTGAGAGCATTGAGAACCTCGGGATAAAACAAATCCTCTCGACAAAGTCAGTGAAAAATTTATAGGTGTATCATTTTTTTTCTGCCCTCACTTGCAGGTCACACTATACTGCGGGGCAACCTACTTAAAGACTAAAGAGTTGCTCCGTTGCTGGATATATTCATATTTATCTACACCTATATACAAAATACGAAATAAATGGTAATGATAATTACTAATGACCGCATGCGGTGGTTATGCTTACATTCTTACATCCCACCATTTCTGTGGTTTCGTCCTTCTTTTCTACTCTTTTTCTTTTTTCTTTTATAATTTGTCCAAGAATTAATAATTCTCTTGCGATCATTTCACGTGACCGGACTGACTCTCCTTATACATGTATTCGCAACGTACCATCGCGATGTCGTTTGGGGCTCATTAATATAAATCGTGATTATGAGCAAGTCGTGCCGTGGGCCTTTTCTACGGATGTACATTGTACACACTCGCAAACACTATACTGTACAACAGTTTTGTTTTGGTTTTAATAATAATTGCTGGACGTGTGTTATGTTGTCATGTTGGTGTGTTCATTCGGCGATTGGTCTCTGTTGCTCCATTTGCCTATTAGACTTTTATGCAATTGCATGTGAATCAGTTAGTGCTGGTTGAACGCCTCGAGGGCAGCAGTTTTTGAGGTGTGCGTTTTGTAAGTGATTGGGTGGTTTAGCAGATCATGCACATTACCTCAAATCGAAATGCGCTTGGTAATTTAACAGCAAGATATTATAGAAATATTTTTTTTTCTTCGGTAGATTACAGGGTGTAATTTGAAATGGAATCGGATTTGGAAGTACCTAGCTGTTGTTTTTGACTATATATTTGTAACGCACAAATGGTCGTCCTCGAGTGGTGGAGTCGGAAAATATAAAGTCCTATGCTATGTGTCATAGTCATGTTGCACATTTTTTTAATTTATGACAACTTGAGCTTCACTTTATTGGCTCTTTCCCTTTTAAAATCCATCGAAACGAAGTGGATTGGAGACCACAAGGAGAGTTATTGTTAAGCCGTAAGCCCTAGCAGCTAGTGCTACCCCATATTAATTTTGTAATTTATTTACTAATTAATAAAATTATAATAATAATAATAAAATTATTGTTCACTCAAAGGAATTGACGTTGTTTCGTTTTTAACTCTTATTGGACATAGGTAGACCATGGTTCAGGGCTCTAGCTTAGCTAGGCCTTAACGATAGTGGTATTGTACAACGGCTTGCTTTGTTGCTCGTGAGAAGGCTTTGCTACTCAAGGCCAATTTTAGCACGTAGAACGCAGGCTGGCTATCTAGTAAAATTGTTGGGGCTCTTAGCGAAGGGTTTGCATAGGCGTCGTTCTTGCCGAACAGATTGGTTGCAGAGTAGATATTGGAAATTGCATTGACTGCGCCTAGTTGGGTTCTATCCTGCCTAATTCTGGTCATTGTGTTTGGATATTTTTATCGCCTTTGACTTGTTTTGTCTGACGGATGACTGTCAAAAAAGATTATGTTTATGTATATCCATATCTGACGTAGGAATTGACTTTCGTTTACGTATCTTGAAGCATTTTTGAATCGTCAAGATTTTGGCCTCTGGAATACACAACTCGCTTTTGGTAAGTCTAAACGTTTCCTCTGTCCTTTTTATTTTTAAGACTTTTAGACTGTGATCACTTGGTCTTGACTACCACTCTGCTCGCCTTGGAAAAAGAATTGGGATGTATCAAGATAGGAGGCATTAAAGGATATAGTCCGAAGTGGCTGTGAAAATTTTGGAGTTATATCTCCCACCCATTGTCTGTTAAACAATCCCGCACGGCCATTCTTGTTCGTCTATTTGATTTGCTAAATGTGGGAACTCCTTTTGAGACGGAATCTTTTATAAAGAAAACACCAACTATGGACCGTGCTTGTTAGTTGAAGTCTTGGCTCAGCCTGAACGATAACACTGACCAACAAAATTCTACCATTCTAACAGTGTCAGCACTGTTGATTGACCCAACAATGTACAAAAGAAAAAAACATGTATACACAAAGCGTCAATTAAATCACTCTTCCGCTCCTTATCGCACCATTCCCCAGCACATAATCCGTTCCATTGCCTTTTTAATGTGCTTAATGGTCTATCTGGTTCAAGTGAAACGAAACCAGTTTCCTATTAATTTATCATTTGATTACCACACCATTGTATGTGTGACTGTAATTTTGCACACGCAGTGTACTTATCTATCATACGAGCATCAGTAGGTATATGTGATATATCTTGCCTTAAGCAAAGCTGATTCTACCAGCCGATTTCGAACTAAAACGAAAAATTCCAATAAATTCCACTCTCATCATCAGAGCGCGGCAAAATTAAATTTCCATTCACTTGGTATAGGCCTCTGCCACACAGCCATGCATACGACTCGCATATATAAGAACTATCAAAGAAGTGTAATTAAATCCTCCTCTGCACCGTGCCTGGTGCCTGTGCCTGGTGGAACAACCATTTTCGCCTGAGAATAATTAGTTGAGGCCAATGCATTATTTTAAATTAATACTTAAACATATGTTGATACACATTGTACCAAGCAAGCAGTTGAATGCATCGCACACACGGCGCAGAGCACACACGGTCTTTCGTATTTCGCCGTCTTCGTCGATAGTCGTCGTCGTTTTAGCCATCACCATCGCCA
Organism: Cheilosia vernalis; assembly: GCA_949126925.1. Taxonomy (NCBI): domain Eukaryota; kingdom Metazoa; phylum Arthropoda; class Insecta; order Diptera; family Syrphidae; genus Cheilosia; species Cheilosia vernalis. Next base: position 17,250,740 of record OX421362.1, read on the forward strand.
TCATCGTCATCGTCGAATGTGTGTTTTTTAATTGCACGTCCATTTCGTTTCGTTTCTTCTGTCGCCCCGGAAAATTTATGAGGGTTCGAAATTTTCTACACCATAATTTGTGCATACCTACCAAACCGACTTGCAAAAACGCCGTCCTTTGGCTATGCTCTGGCACAGGATGGAGCAAAAGTTTTGACAGTTGTTTTCGTTCAACTCGCATGAAGAAAATACTAAATATCAAATTTATTCTAGTCTAGTCACATTTAAGTGTCAAACTGTAGTTATGGCGGAGTAAAAAAAGATATACATAGTTATAATTTTTGATTTTTTTTCAGAGTTTGAGTCGAGCCTAAAACCCCTCGCTCAGTCAACCACGAAAACCTCTGAGCTGCTGCGGCCATCGCGGACTAGCTTCGAAATGGACACCGAATAGTTGCGAATAGTGCGTGTTTATTTATGATTCTGATAAGTGATTGGTGACAGGTGACAGCTCAAACTCTACTTGCAAACGGTAACTACTTGTATCCTTTTCGCTTTTCGCGTTGTTTTCTAACCGAATTCGTTTTCTCTTTAAATCATACATCAGTTGACGTGAAATGAAAATTTCCAAACAAATCAGACATGACAATACCGTAAATGAAAAATGTGCTTCTAAAAATATTTTGTTTCGCAGAACGCTGTTCGTGATTCTTTGTCTGATTTATTTGTTAATAATATATTAGAAATGAATTCCCAAGAACATTGTGTCACTTGTAAATTTCTAACTAACTTTAACACTTGACTGATGAACCATGAACATGATTTAACAAAGAACCAGTTCGAATTAGCTTTTTCTCAGCTGCACTTCAGATCGTCTTATGACAATAGTCTTCGCCAGTTTGCTTTGTTAATTTTTTTTTAAATCAGGTTTGTCGTTTTTAAAAACCAACACTTTGCTTAAAATTTCTCCATCTATATACACAGGCTGAAAGCCTTAATTGCACTGATCCTGAAAGTTTGGATAACTATACGAAAAAAAAAAATCCATATGAATTTTTTTATCCATATGAATCCATATGAATTTTTTTAGACCACACTGTAAATGAAAATTACTCACGGCTGTTTTATAGTGCGGGCAATAGGTCGACCGCAGATGCATGTAATAACAATTATTAAGATCAACTGAAATATCATTTGTATATATTATTGTTTCGGATGTAAAATGCAAATACAAACAATATTTTTCTCCAACTACGTATACATATGCGAGGAAGTTAAAAATCCTCTAAAAAGAGAATAGCATATTACAATGACTATAATCCTCCTGTGATCTTCCACTGATGGCGTGTCGGGAAAAGTTATTACAGCAGAATGAAAATATTAAACCTAAGAGGTAAGTATCCTGATTCCTGATTAGAGACACGCATAAATGGACTTCTTGCTGTGGACCGGTGCTGTTTCTCGATTCCCACAAATAGTCGGTGGATTCCAAACCATATAAATAGGCTTACTCTTTTCAACGGCGCACTCTTAATACTTATTGGGAACTAGAAAACTTTGAAGAGACATAAGACTGCAAGCCAAACGTTTCACCTTTACAAACAACTCTATTTCTCCTCGAATTGTGCTTCCCCACGACGATTGAAAAGTCTCAAAGTCAAATATTAAAAATAAAACTGTGCTGCTAATGCAAGGGAAGATTGTGTCTCCCACCGTCAACTTTATGTTGCTTGCTCGCGCGTAAGTTTATCCACAAGCCCGGGGAGCCTGGGGACGTAAGGCAATATCGTTTTTGAAACTTTGGTGATCCAAATAAGTTATGATCAGGTCGATTTTTTTAATTTTCGTACATTTAAAATACATTATTGTCGAGAATGAATTAATTGACGCTTTTAAACTCGTACTTTTTGCACTTAGTTGAAAGTTTTGAAATCCTGTCGTTTCGATAATTTTTTTTGTTGTAAATTCCCACTCCCAGTTGGCTGACACTGCAACCTAAAAGATCTTTTGTATCAATGGGGTGAGGTTATTCTAAGAGACGTGCGACCTCCCCGATGAAGGCCAATAAGTCCTTTAGTAGCAGAGTGCGCTATGTCTGCTGGTGTACTAGTTCTCTCGGTTAAAGACACGTTTTCTTAACCAATGATGAGCCGGGCGGTCACAGAAGATGTGCTCAGAGGATTTGACAGCCTCCAGACAGAATCTGCATTCTGTTTCTGGACAGAGGTTCATTTTGTTGAGGTGATATCTGAGGCCACAATGACCTGTGAGGAAGCCCGCTAGCTTTCTTATATTATCCTTGCTGAATCCAAAGATTTCCTTATAGGCCTAATTTATTGGTTTTATTGTCTTAGACCAGGGACATGTTCCCAGTGTTCAATACGAAGTTGTTTTTTCCTATCGTTAATTTTGTCTTAGCGCAGTAGCCCACAGATAGTCTGTGCAGTAGGGTTCTGGTCCACACAGAAGAGATTCGGAACCAGCCCTAGCTAGTTTGTCTGCATGTGCGTTGCCTGCAATTTTTTGTAGGTCACAATGGCTAATATGTGTGAAAATGCTGGCCATTGTCAAATTGTTAAATTAAACTAAACGATAAAAATTAGTACGATGCGCTATACAAATAATCATATTTAGTGCCCAGGCTAGATTTAACAAATTCCTTAATTTTCTATATAAAATTACCCATTGTGACCTTCACAATATTCAATTTGGAGGTTAAAAAATATCATTAGTATAGTAAGGCCCAATGAGCCTCACCAATAAAAATGTTTAGTTTCGACCAAAATTTTTGGTAGATATTTAAAAAAAAAACTATATTTTGCATACAAATTTTGCAAATTTTGAGCTTCCGAAAATTTAAATTCGAGTCTAAAATTAGTTATTAGTATCGGACAATGACGAAAACTTGAAATATATATTTATATCGTTCCGAAAAAAGGTTGAGACAAAAGTTGGGGGTAAAAGGTATAGTATAAATATAAATAAACGAAATGAAATCCTCCTTTTCTTGTGACTTTTCCGAATTCTTCGAGGGCAGCGAAAAGTCACTGATCCCCTGAACTCGAAATATTAAAACTTAGCAATGAGGGTTGGCGACGTTTTAACTTTAAACTGTTGTTAGCAAGATCAATGCTCATTCATAATGTATTTTTAGTGTTCATAAAAATTTTTTAGTTTGTTATCTCTTGTTTTTTCTAAACAGTAACATAATGTATACATTATTGAAGCTTGCACAATTTTAGAAGATAGTGCATCTTTCTGTGTTAAGATTATTGCAAATAAATTAAAAATTGAAATTGAAATAAATTAAAATGGCTCAATTTTTAAATAGAGTTTTTCGATTTTAATAAACGGGTCTTTTTTTTTCAAGTCAGTATTTCTTATATTTTTTCACACATTGATACACTGAACTGAACTTAAAACCTAAGGGCGCATGCAGATACCTATCTCTCTTACAACCTAAGTGGAGTAAGGGCACATGCACATGCATATTGCTTACAAGTTTGAAGATTAAAAATGATTATTAGTAAGGCCGTCAGTGCTAAGGAGCAAAATTGTATTTAAGAGTTGCACGATTTTAAAGACAGTAAATTATTAAAAATTACAAATAAAGTTAACAAAAATTAAAATTAAATTAATTGAAGATGTAACAAATAAAGTTAACAAACATTGCGAAATGCCTACCAAGTTTTTGACTAAAAAATAATGTGCAGTCTTTTTGAAGCAATTCCCTTAAAATGTGCAATTTTGTATGTCGACAACATTATAATGCTCGTCAGTTGTGAGAGTCTCGACTAGCACTAAAACTTATTAGACGTTTTTTCGAAGCTTGAACCTGGATACGTCGAAGAGAGCCTCACGCGTTTGACCCACTTGTACCCGTTTAATTGTAAACTAAAAGCAAGGTATGTGATATTTCTCAATTATTGTTAACTTATCGGTGAACGCATTTTTCTACGATGTACAAGTACCTACCGAACTCATGTTTAAGCTGAGTTAGGTATATCTAGTATATCTAGTGCGAGTTTTGATAAAATATTTTGTCTTTGGTTCGGTTCACCCGGTTTCCTGTAGAGTGTCCTGGTTGAAGAAGTAAGAGAATTTTGCACATTGTCAAAGTTCAATCACGTATTGCAAGGGGGTGTCTGCCACCATATATTTTTGAGTACCGCGAATAGGCTTGAAAAGTTCTAACTGGCCTCGGCAAAGAAGTCGGAAAGGTATCTTAAAAAAACATCCACAAAAACCATATTATGACGTTTAGGAACAAAAACTCAACCCACATTCCCAATATTATATCCGCTATACCAATAATCATTTTTAGTGTCCAGGATAAGTTTTCGAACTCAAAAAAGCGAAAATTTTCCATACAAAATTGCATATTGTGACCTAGGAAATATTTAGTGTCAAGGTTAAAAATGATTATTGGTAAGGCCCTATATAATTTGTGACATATTTTCGTCGTTTGTGGGAGGTTGGGAAAATGGGAAAAAGGTAGGCACCTTCAGGCAGCAGGTTAAAGGCTTGATAAGAAGATCGTTCAACGCACTCACATTCGCAGTGTATAATAACAGATACATACATTTTTGGCCATTTTAATAATAATCTGTATCATAGGTTCTAACAAAAGTCACATCATGATCGCCATCTAAACCATTCCACTCCACCTGCATCTAAATTGACAAGCAGGTGTAGGTGGGCACCCACTTGAGAGGACATATACTAAAGCTCATTCTCATATGGCCATGGCAAAGTCTCTGAATAACTTCAACACGTATACCGACTGACCGACACACATATACAAGGACTTTTTGTACTATTCTCGATTCTTTAGTCCACCAGGGGGTGAGTATTAGTATGGAACTCGGAATTGCATAAGTCTCTACTAATAGCCTTCCCCTATTCAAAGCCCAGTGCGTATTCTTGCATTCACCCTTCAGCCGACTCCTTCTCATTTTACATAATTTCACATGCACTTGCTGTCCCAGATATTTTTGGTGAAACGCTGACGACCAACGACGACGATGACGATGATATCTACCCGGCGTTGCTCTTGCACTTGAGTATATGTAGATGGTGATTTTGCAGCACCCCCTGCCCCACACCAAGAGTCATTTTATCCCACCGATGCAGCCCATGATTAACAGCCGTAGTACATTTACATTTTGTCCTCTCATACACACCTAGTTCTTATTTCATTTATTTTTGGGAAAATGCTCCTCGGAGTATGCCATGAAGGGACGCATAAGTCTTCCGTTCACCGCCACCCACCACCTCATATAATCATAGTTGGTAGTGTGTCTTTCCAAACAGTTCGATGGTGAATTATCTGTAAGAAGACGCAAAGTTAGAAAGAGTATCCCCACCAGAACTGGCCACTGAGGAGGGTGTTCAAATTGCGAACAGAAATGTTTGTGTCTCTGGATGGTCTTGGAATGGGGTTTACGGGAAGAAGCCATAAGGGGTGAGTTGTTTCAATGTTATGCAAATTAGAGTTAATACAGACGTCCGAATTGCAAATTAAATTGCATATTCGGTATTAAAAACACCAACACACACAGAGAGCGATAGAGCGAGAGAGAGAGTGTGGATGTGAACAGATGGAATACATCGACCCGTGTTACACGCACACGTACGTGCATCTATCCTTAGACATTGTACAAACGCTTGTTTGAGCATTGTATGCCGTCTCACTTCTTGTACATATTCAGTGTTTTCCTTATTGAGCTCATTCTGTTGAACAAATTGTGTTGGGGTATATTCTTCTTCCTGCCGCCTGCTGTTGGAGGAGACTGGCTGGGATGGTTGAGCCACATCTTCAAGTGTTCTCTCTCGGAGCAGCTTAGGCCTGCGGCAGGGTGGTGCGTACGCATTTGCCTTATTGCGATAAATGTTGATAAGCCTATATGTATGTATGGAGCTTTTGTATTTTGTAGCACCGCAAAGGACTACCTACAGATAGCACGCCCTGCAAGACTGTCCAAAGTAAATTATATGAAAAGAAGCCTATGGGTTTCTTGAATTTTGTTCATCAAGGTCTAACTACCTACAGATCTGCAAAAAAGATGTTCTGACAGACCACCCGTCCTCTAAGGGGAGGTAGGGGAATGACATAGAAAAAAAAATTAAATTGTACACCTTTCACTGGTGGTGCTTACTCTTCTTAGTCACAGGAGCTGCGCAGGTACGTTGATGACAGACCCATCGCTTTGAAATCGCCTTCCTAAAATAAGTTGGCTACAGAAAAGCAAACGTTGGAAGTCGCTTCTTGCAGACATACTTACCAAGGGCGTTATCTTTTTCATGTTGTCGTAGAGCATATATCGTACATTAGTTTTGTAATCCAACGTTCAGATGCCAGCCAGTTTATCACTGACTTAAGCAGCCCTTTCATTATACGTCCCACAAAAATGTTCCGCAATTTCATAATAAATATCCTCTTAAGTTACGAAATAAATAAAATAAAAAAAAAGTTATGCACCTCCATCCATCCTTCAAGGTCAGACTTAGGCGGCAACAGTACTCCCATCTCTGCACAATGTAGACGGATAAAAAAAAGTCCCAAAAACGATACCCAGCTAATTTTTTTCCATTAAATTTAAATCGATCTTCCACCGGATATTCAATAGTCACTTCTCACTTCCCCGCAGCCGCAATAGGTACCTACTCGTATAATGTCGCATGCAAAATAGATACTTATATATCCACCCGCTTCCTACGACCCAACAACAAGCAATTTCGCCGAACCACGAAGGACATTCCACCAGCATTTATCATTAAGGTAATTACAATTAGCCATTGCCTCATTAAAATAAGCCATTTACCTAGCCCACGGACGACATGCTCTGCCAGTGTGCGCGCCTCCACCCATTAAACGAGGGACGCCAGCGACAACGAAGACGGAGAAGCAATGGCCGATTGATAATAATTATAAAATGCAAGGAAAAAAAAAATCGGTACCCATTTCGTCTGCCGAGCGTATAGTCGAGGACGAGGATAGCGCCAAACCCAAGACCAGCTGTAGACCAACCGAAAGTATACCACAAAGTACCGAAAATACCTTTGGCAAGGAAGGAAAAAAACAAAACACAAAAAATTTCAACTCCTTGAACAAGTCGAGGGTTGAGTGAATAGAAGGGTGTGTTATTTCGCGCGCTTTTCACTCCACCGGGTGAGGCGTACAATTTATCGGCGGTGGTTTATCCCAGCGATAGGGAAAAGGTTAAGAACCATTGAACAGGGACGACAAGACGGGATGAGGACAGATTTTTTTTCCTCTTCCCCATTCCATGCGGTTGTTTTAAATGGATTTGTTGACATTTTTCATGCATACTGGACGGACTGGACTTTGGATCACCCACCACCAGGTGGATGAAATATTGGCTTGTCTCGCCAGCTTGCAAATAATGGAAATGTCTCATATATCGGTCAGTGCAGGGCCAGTTTAAGAAGGGAAATAAAAGAAGCACTTTAAAGGGGTACCCGGTACCATGCACACACGAACTGAGTCTGTCTCTGATTGGGACTCGACAAATGTTGGAAGCAGCACGACTAGACTGAGTCGAAAGGGTGAATCAATAAAATTGTAGACCATGCTACTACAATCATTGAAGCTTCCCTTTGTATATTGACATATGAAACGATATTGTGGAACTTAAGGCGGAAGGAAGACTCTGCATTCAAGAGGCGTTTGTACTTTCATTGAGAGGAAATTTTCATTCATGATACTCGTCGTAGCTGGATGGTGGTTAGTGGTTTGTAAAAAGAAAGAATTGGGGAGACATAAGGTTAACAACCAGGCAGCTGGGTATATGTGGCTGTCTGGCTGTGCCTGGTGCTACTGTGGGCGATATATTTTAAGCGAGTTCTCGTTTCGACTTCTGATATAAGATTCATAGGAAATCTAGTAAAGTCGTTGAATTGTCTGTTTACTTCTGGCTTTCTGCCCGGAACGTTGCTATATTATTTGAACAAAGTCTAAAAAATCAGGCTGAAAAATAAATCACGCAAAAATGGGAGCAATGGTTAAACGTAGGCTTAAAAGAGGTCCCGCCAATTAAATTCAAAAACAGGTAACAAAAGACACACCTATGAACCGAAAACTGATGACAAAAAAGGTTAGCTCTAGTATATGCAGTGTTTTCTAAAACAACTCGAAGGGCTCATTGCATCAATCGTTAAAGTGTTTCAATAGGAAGACTAGTTATGGATGGGTAAAACATGTGCCAAAAACTGCATTACAAACATATTCTGGGCAGGTAATATTCGCCCTCTGGACACTGGACTCACTGATATTTAGTGCACTTTGGAAGATAATGCGTCACCATCATGGAGGAGCGGTCAAATTTAATACAAAAAATCCCACGAGACATTAATCCGTTATGGTCTTGTCTCTTTGAAGTGGGACTGAAGTTCAAAATTTTGTTATGCACTTACATATGTCACACCGAAGTGAATTTTAATGATTTTTTTTAAATAAGTAAACTGAATTTTAGCACCAGAAAAGGTATGTTCCCATATAGGTTAGGTTAGGTTAGGTTGAAGTGGCTGTCGGCTAGCCGACACACTTAGACAATTATGAGCTCACTTGAGATACCACATGAATCTTTTTTTATATATTTATTTCTTCATACTTGTTGAACTAATTGGAGCTTCTAATGAAGCGAAGGAAACTTCGGATGTCTGTGTTTTTAGATCGTTCAGATCACTATATTAGACCGCTCCCAAATGGAGTTTTCGCCTCTGTGAAAGAGCCGAACAATTACAGAGGAGATGGAGAATAGTTTCTTCAATCCATATCCAATATGTCATATTTCTCTCATTGCGAGAGAAATCGTTCACAGAAATGAAATACATTTAACCAAAAAAAAAAAAAGGAACGCGAACCAAAAATTTGAAAAATTGTAATTTTCTTCTTTCAGAAATATTCAAATATCAGTAGAACAAATCATAAATCTATATTTAAGACAAGTTCTGAATTGATTTTATTGCTGAATTTAAAAAAAAAATCAATTTTGCTTCTTATTTAAAATCAACCAACTTTCGGTTAAATATTACCAAGTGATACTGTTAATATAGCTCTTACAGAGTTAGTGGATTAAAAATAGCCAAGTCAACTTGTTTAGCGAAACTCGGCTAAAAATAACCGATTTATCAATTTCCCCTCCAATTTTTGTTCCGTCGTAAATAACAAACTAACTTAGTAGAATTTAACCAAGTTACTCTGTTGTTATTAGCCGACTTACTTGGTAGAAACAAACAAAATTGGCCAACCCACTTGGTTGAAAGTGTGTAGCACGGTAATTAATAACCAATCAGTTAGTTAAGACCCCAAATTTAGTAGGTTTTTCTTAACCAAGAAACTTGTTTAAATATAACCTCACAGGAAAACGACACTGTTTGGTAAATATTAATAAAGCAACTTAAACGATAACAACAATTTAGTGTGCTATTTTTAACAGCATGTATTTAACCTTTTCGACACGGTGGTTTTTAACAAAAATTAATCATTTGTTTTCAACAGATACTTTTTTAATTTTATCACATTTTTTAGATAACAGAGAAAAAATTCCACTCGGTCATGGTAAATTTTTCTGTGTGTATTTACAAATTAGCCTTTGAACGATTTGACAACCATCTGTCAGCAATTACCAACTAGTTCAAATGTGTTAAAAATGTTTGTTTTATTTTTATGGTTACTATTCTATTCACCTTATTTGGGTGCCGGGCCATAGAGACATTCCAGGCAATTGCATCGCCGATGAGCTCGCCAGACAAGGCACTACTATGTCGACTCTACCAGAAAAAGAAAAAAGAGTCACTATATGCCTCTTGCTACTTGCAAACTCCTAATTAAACAAAACGCATTAAGCGCTACTAATCGCAGGTGGTCTAGATGCTTACGTGCCACACTTCGAAACAGATCTGGCCTCAGCTGGATTCCAAGCGCTCAAAAAGTCTTATTACACTGAAAAGACCCATAATAAGCACTCTAGTAGGTGTCATCACGGGACACTGCGTCATAGGGAGACATGCTCTCAGATTGGGCCTCCCTTCAAATGATTTCTGCAGAAGCTGTATGGACGAGGAGGAGGAGGAGACTATTCTGCACCTTCTCTGTACGTGTCCAGCACTGTCACTCCGTAGAAAACTATACCTCGGAGAATACTTCTTCGACAATCTCAGCGAACTCGCAAACATAGGTATCAACTGCCTCCATCGCTTCATTCTTAGCTCCGGCTGGTTCAACGGGTAGATAAGGAGTCGATTTCGATCCTGTGGTAACACAATGGGCCTAATTTGGCCTAAGTGTGGCTGCACTTGAGGCAGCCTGCCACTCTAACCTAACCTAACCTATGGTTACTTTGCAAAAAAAATGTCTGAATCTTGGGGATTTTGTTTTATGCTATTATATTTTTCTATTTCCTAAAAATTGTTTCTACTTTTTAGAATTATGTCCCATCTTGGAAAAATAAATTATGGACTTTTAGCCCACTTTGGAGGGACATAATTCCACAATCAAATTTTGAACTAATTTCTCATCGAAGTGGAAAAATATTCCATTATGAATTTATGTCTCGTTGACTTATGTCCCTGCGCCATATTGAATGACCTCATATTTTCGCTGATACCTCCATTTATGCCCTTACAAAAGGAAAGAGTACTTTTGTGTAGAATGGAATGAAACTGTAAATGTTCGACACACTGCCATCGCTAAAATCGTTATATAGTTGATAGGCGAGTGTGACCTTCCGGATACTGACGAGAGCTGTATATGTACATTGTACATCAGGAACAAAATTGCTGTAGGGATTGTCTATGACAATTTCAGAAGCTACTTCAAAGGAAGTTGGCTATGGTTTCATTTTGAATCCGCGGGTGGGGCCATGAAAATCCTCTTGTCTAAAGGTGGATCACAAAAGTTTATTATCTCGATGTTCTCGAGCCAATGTTATCTCTATCTTCAAACCTCGGAAGAACACATATTATCTTAATTTCGTCTTAAGTTCACTATGGTGTCACAAACATAATAGACTTTTAAAGACAGGCTTCTTAGTATAGCCGTTTTGATTCAGCTTGAGAGAAGTTCCTTCCATTTGTCGAAAAAAAAAAAGCTTGGTCTAGGTAAAACAAGGATATGGTAGGGCTTAGATTTTATGTTCTGAGCTATGACTTAGACCAAAATTTCCTGGTGCCAACCCGAAAAAGCAGGGCAGGTTGCAAAGGCGTCATTCGTAGATCTTTGGTCCGAAGTAGATGAAATGCTTTACTACCACGAAGTTGTTGCTGTCAAAAGTGATGTTCTTCATTTTGTTTGTTTGATGTTTGTTTTTTCGACAGTAGCTTTTATTTAGTTCTCGTTTATTATATAGATTTATTTCTCTTGCTTTCTCAGGTGAGGTGTGGAGTACGGGAACGCATGAATTTACTTCACACACAAGTATAATAAACTTATGTAGGTACCTACATCGTGAACATTCTAGAAAACAAAGCGTCATGATTGAATTTGAATTTCGCAAAACTACCGCTCTCATTATAATTAAAAAGAAAGCCAGTATTCAAAAACACATCCACATTTCCTAACAAAACCTTAAACCCTACGTTTGTACAAAGCTGCACATTTACACATGCTGAAAACTCGGCAACTAACCAACCCCGATCATAATTTTATAATGTCCCTACCTTAAAATAAGTACCTATTAGCTTCTCATTGCTATTCAAATGAACAAACTTACCTACCAATACCAATACCACCGTCAAACCATTAAAAAAAAAAGAGTAAAAACAAATTGCACGCAGAGTATAATACGGCAATGAGTCCTTAATGCGAATCCAACTCCATACAGTGCTCCTTCTTTAGCGCGTTCACCACCTCATTGCCTTACTAATCGAACGACTTGCGGCAACTTAATTGTTTTCCGACACGCATTTCAAATTAATAAACTCACGTTGCCAGTGCTACACATATACTTACACGCAGTCCTTTGTTTGGCCGCCATCACTGACCTATTCGTTTGGTTATCGCATCTATGATTTAAGCATTCAAGCACAAGGAATCCAGTAAATGAGGCAGCTAAACAACCATGAAACAGTACAGTTTATATGTGCCATAACGAGCACGCCTGAATCGCCCTTCAATAATTTCCAATAATTAATCGAGTGATATCCCATTGTTAACGTTTAATTTCCTGATTCATATACGCTTCATACATGCATATAACTTAACCGTTTATCCATTCAACGGTGCACATAAGCAAAAACAAGAAAAACTGTAAATTGAAATAAATCATCGGATGATTGACCAAATTCAATAGAGTGTACGGATTTCGCTGCACAAATGAAGAAGACTATCAAGAAGTAGTGGCTACCGTTGTGGTATAGGCGCAGCACACTATGTGAGTACTCAAATACAAATATACTGCTCGAATGTCTACTACGTATGTGGAAAGGGGTACCTAGTGGATGATATGAAATGAACTCAATAAGGACTTGGTGTCGGTATTATGTTAATTACAACCATTGAACCTGGTGGTCGAGTAGGTATTTATCGATACATCGGCGTTTGTGGGAAGAAAGCTTAATGTGGAGAGTCCTCCAGCTCGAGGGCCGACTATAGGAATCAGATAGAATCAGAACCAATAAGAGGGGTTCCATCATTCCTTGATCAGAATCAGATATCACGACACTTCTATAAGGTCATACGGATAGACTGAGACAACAGGAGGGAAAAGCTTAAAAGAAGGGGAAAAAATAAAAAATTTCAGTAATTAGGTGTGAATTGTTTAAAAAAAAATAAGAGGTATTTTCATCCTACGAAATTTCAAAGAACGAATTGTTCCTATTAAACATCTTATATATTAATAGGCGAAGGGATATAGCTAAGAACAACTTCCACTATGTCTTAAACACAAAATATTCACTTAATTTTTTTTTGGAACATTGTGCGGATATGCAATGCTGTCTGTAATTTGTTTTACAATATGTTTTGTAAAGGTAAGCCAGATGAATATAATCTTAGAATTTCTACCACTGGAATAACTCCAGTTCAAGAAAACAGCCCATCGGACGTCTACGTAAGAATTTTTTGTGTATCTGAATCCATTCACTCGTTTTGGTATTATGTCAAATAGAAATGGCAACTATTTTATAATAATCTTCTAATTTTGTTGTTAGATGATTATTTTAAGCTTGTTAATAAAAACGGTTACAGTTTTTTAATTTTTTTCGTGTGAAAACAAGTGGAAACTTCACTTATTCGAAAGGGAGGGGATTTTTTTTTCGAAGGTCTGGGAACACTGGGGAAATTAGACAAAAAGAATGCATGTCAATGATTTTTGTTAGATATTTCAACATTAAAAAGTTTGGTGAAGATAAAAACTCTCTGAAATTATTTTGACAAGCTAGGAAATGGAAAAAAATTATAGCGCATAAGTAAATATATCAGCCATTCGGAGTTCCCTTGAGTACGGGCCCCCGCGTGACCTTATGGTAAAGACGGTCAATTGGTGCTGCCACACGGTTAAAAATATGGGGGCGTTTTTTATTACCTCCGCAGTATTACAGGTCTATGCAATTCAAGAAAAAATTGTTTTTAATATTTCAAATTTATTGAACTTTTTCTGTAATATTCTCATATTAAAATTTAATATTTTGTTCATTATCATTACGAATCATTTCAATACGAATTTTCTGAATTTTAATATCGAAAGATTAAAATCCAATATTTTTTCTCTGCAATCTAACCCGGTCTATATTAAAATAATATTTCAATCCAGAAATTATTTTATTGCAATTAAGCTATAGTAGACCTGAAATATAAGATCTACTCTGATTACATTTTAATACGAACTTATTAAGGCCATCAACTTCAATACATTTGTATTTGATCTTAATACAAAATCTAAACCAACGTGATTAGATTTAAATATATCGGTATTATTTTTGAACCCAAATATACTACTTTTTCGCTTGGTTAAGAATTTAGAGTTAGTTTGCGCGTGCTACTCAATGAAGTGAATCATTCGGATAAAGTTTTTGTAAAAGAAAAATGCTTGACAAATACAAACAACTGAAAGTAATAAGGGAGTTACATGGATATCCAATGAGAATATTATTCTTACAAGTTAGTAGATTTAAATTCAAAATATTCTTGTAAGAGGTTATAATATTTGCCTTTTGTCTTTAAGTTGTGAAGCGCCAGAGATGTTCCCAGTGGGTTCCAGGTCATTGCCTCAGAAATATAGAATTGCTATACACGGGAATTTTCCTACGCTAAACAGTTTTGTATAATTATGTATTGTAATATTTAGCCAGTAACAATTAGTTTTTAAATAAAATATTTTTGGTGTTGAAATGTATCCCATTGATATTTAAATCAAATATAAAGAAGTTTTAAATATAATAAGATTGTATTATAATTTAAAATTCTATGGGTTATGGAAGTATTGAATTTGAGGTTAAAGTATTAAATTTTAATCTGCAGTTTATTGAATTCAAAGACAAATGTATTAAGATCCGTTCTTATCTATATATATAAAAGGCAATGAAGTCCGTGTGTGCGCGCATAACTCGATAACGGATTGTTGGATTTCAACGATTTTGGGCTTGACGGTTTCGTTTTCGACCAAGGAAGGACATAGTCTACTTATTGTCGCGAAAACAAAACTTTGAGGGGATGAAAAAGGTTATGAAAGTTTGTATGGGGAGATGCACTTTGAATAAATATAAACGGGGTGGAGATCGAGTAGTGATACTTCAAATATGAAAAAAAATATATTTAATTATTTTGCAAGCAAATTGTTGTTGTCAACAATTTTGATTTTTTTTAAAATACACCTAATAAGTTTGCTTTTGTTTACTATGTTACATTAAGTAGCTTTTTGAAACGGAGTAGATACTTCGATTTGTTTGATGGTTTTTGAATACATCATTTTTGTTTGCCAAGTATTTTCAGGATACTTGCATTAGTATGAGTGAGTAAGTTGAAATGTTTAAGATGACGATGATGACAAGCAACAGGAGTTGTTGAGCGTTTTGAGTTTTTACGCGCATAACACGAGACAGGATAGTTAGTCCTTAAAGATTTTGAGCTTGATGGTTTGGATTGGGCCCAAGGAAGGCCATGGGCTACTTTATGTCTCGAAAACAAAAGTTTGACAGGATGATATAGGGGATAACAGTGTGTGGGATTCGGCGATTCCGAGACAAATTTGATCATGCCGCCAGTGAGAAGAGATCAAACGTTTCACGTCGCAGAATATCAGGAATATTCAAAATAGGAATATAAACAATCGAGAGAATATGTCGAAACTTCGGGAAAGAATATCATGCAGTCGTCCATACTGGAGACCGAGATAGACAACAATACAATCGTCATCAGCATAGCGCTCCATGTTTCTCACATGGTCAATTGTATGTGGCGTGCTCACGTGTACGCACCCGTAAATGGAACGAAAAATGCTATGTACCATAAAGCACTTCAGTGAAAAAGCGGCAGGTTGGCCGACAAGTAAATCGCTGCGGTTATTGCAATAAATTGTATTTATTTGAATATAATTTTTGAATAAAGAATTTAGATTTAGCGGAAGCGAAAGCTCGAAATTATTAATTTCATTTACTACATTCGAATTTTTGCGGAACGAAGTTCGCCGGGCCAGCTAGTATCAATATAAATAAGGGTTTAATTTAAATAGTTTTGCTTTAAAACCCGTATCCATCTTATTAAAATTTAATATTTCACACATATTTGGCAATAGCAGACATTGTTTAAAATTAATAAATCTTGTATTAATTGTTTAATTTGAATATATGCAAAATATTAAATTTTAATATTTTTCCGGTGTGGACTTATATACAACCCCAAAATAATAAATTTAAGGATTTTTAACCGTCTATTTGGGTCAAAATCTGAGAAAATCCCAACAAGGCAGTCTAAACAACCATCTACAATCATATCTGAGAAAGCGATCTTGACAGTAAAGAGGAAGCCCTGATTGATGCATTTGAATGACATTTGAATACAAAGGAGGTCTTCTAAATCGCAAAAGATTGTCAAAAGAAATGGTCGTCGCATAAATGAAAACCTCAGACAAAACGAATGGTAGTGCGAGAAACTATGTCTATTATCCCATACCTGTTGCTAAAACAAGTTTAGAATTTTAAATCTATCCAAACAAAATTAAGGTGCTATGGATTTTATTGGATATTTCTCAGTGATCACCTCGTTTGGATGTGTCGGGAAAAATCGATATTTTCGATCTTCGAATGTTCCATTGCCATGACTGTTTCCAATACCATTGGCTGCTTTGATTGCAAAATTAGTTCAATCCAAGTATTAAATAGACCTTCGTCTTAAGACAGTATCCAACTATTTGACACCGCGGAACTCCCCGAAAGCTGTACCAAATGGAATAACAATAATAATGTAACCTTACAGCCAATATTGGTCAACCTTATAGGTATACTATAATAGAAACACGCTTTAGGTAATTGCAATCATTATGTGGCACAACACCATTTCCTCATTGTTGTGCGGCGGCATAGACAAATTGTTTGGTAAATAGAAATAAAATGCCGCCCGTCATTGATACTTAATAACAGCCGGTCCTATTTTGACCCAATTGGCCGAGCTAATTATATGAAATTATAAACTATACTGTTGTTTGGAGGGCTTCTCACAACTGTGTGTATCTGTATCCATATACAGCAGTGAGTTTCGTGACGGGACAGTTCTACTGATCGGTAATTAGGATAATTGGTAATAACTTAATTAAATTTGTGTTTTATTATTGGCTTTAATGTTTGTGCAATACCAACTTACTTACTTACTTTTAATCAATTGAAAAAGAATAAGCGTTGTCGAACTGAAGTGTCCCCATCAGCTTTGTGAGTTTCGTATCAAATATTATGTGGGTGCGAGTGGGTGCGAGTGGGTGTTTTATTGGATAGTGGTCTCTTGTAGGTTCTGTACTCTCCTCACTTTCTTTTGTTATTATTCAGTCACGCACTTGAGTTTGGGCGGTTACATGAAACATTTTCTATTATTCAGTGCGGCTCGGTTAGCTTAAAGTGCGTGAATGTTTAAGTTTAGAATGCTTTTGGTTTAGATATGTGTGGGAACTTGTTTTGCTAATCTTAAGATTTTCCATGGAGACATACAGTAGATGTGGAATGACAATCTATGTATGAATGTATTTCTAACAAAATTTAAGAAGCGGTTCCATTTTCAAGACGAAAAAAAGAAGATTGTTAAGCAAATAATTTTGAAATTTTTAAGAAATTGTAACCTAAAAGTTCTTGTTTAAGCTTTCGTTTTTGATAATAAGAACTCGTTTTTAAGGTTTCAGGATTCAAGTATCTAGGTTAAGAATATTATATTTTCCATCACACTCGTAGCTAAAAAAAAAAGACAACTGTTGTAGTGAATTCAGTACTATTTGACTCGCCGGATCACGCAACTAGATACCACTTTTCGAGTTTTAGTAATATTGACACTATTTGTTATTTTTAAATAAATCCGGCATTAAGAGCTTATTTAACTTAGATTTACTAAAATTACTTTTTTTGGTACCTACACTTAACCATTTATTTTAAATGCTTGGGTTTGGTCTTATACTTTCGAAAAATTAAATAGGTACTATTTTGTACGTCTCGGTAGGTGCTATATGTTTTAGTTTTTGGTACAATTGAAAAAGCCGATTCTCTCACAACTTTCCATAAATATTTTTTGTACACCAATGCCAACAATTTCATTCTTAAATCAAAAATTATTTTTACTTAACCAACAAAAAATATTAAATATTATTTTTTTCATCTTATTGGGCGGTATTGCATCATTAGCTTATCTTGGCCACTTACTCTGATGACGAAAGCAGTAATTTATTGTATTGAACTGCGTCGACAAATTTAATATACGACTCTAACTCCACAAACGGTATGATTCGCCCTAATATTGGAGTTTAGGTTGAATACTATCTGATATACCTAGATGCACAATTTGCCTCGATTGACATTGATATTAACATTAGGTATAGTATATACAAAAAAACACACTGTGAATCATATCTTTCAATATGCAATGCATCTTCGAGCCACAGCAATCGGTTGTTTTTTAACCAGAACTTGCTATTTTAAATAATCGCCATTATGTAATTTCATTCTAAATAGCTTTCTGCACATGTAAGTACGATAAGAATATTAAAACAAAATAAAATTCAAAATCGTGTTGCAAGCGAACCTTAAGAAGCACTGGCACTCTGGTAGATATCCAAAAAGCCGCTCTAAAGTTGTCCAGGATATAAGCTAAAAGAACCCAGAAAATTCTCCAAAAATCACCCATTAAAAAAATAGCAGTTGCAAAAAGGTAAGCCCGGTATGGGTACTCCTCTATTTAAATAGAGAATTGAGACTCTAAAAAAATAGCATTTGGTCTTAAGAATACCAACATAATTTTTATTATTTTTACAACTTTATTGTTACATACATTAATTACAATAACAATAGAATATAGCACTAGCTTCCAGGGCTTTAGAGAAAACCAACATAATATTATTTGCAATTACTTGAAAATAATTTGAAAATATGAAAGACTGGATTTGGTCTTATGTCTCAAAGCCATTTGATAATTACGAATCTTTGGAAAGGCGGCATAAAGCCAAGAACTAAAATGTCAAAAGGGCAAATTCTGTACCTGTTAAATTGAACCACAAATCAAATAACAAAAGATTTTGACCAAAGATGACAGTTAATCGCAATGCATACTGGCGATAATTTCATTGAGCATTTGTTTACCCTCATCGCCTTTTCATGATGAATTTACAATTAACAAGTAGCCGCAGTGGCTAAGTGGTTAGTGTATTTACCTACTAACCGAGGGGTCCAATGTTCGATCTCAAAATCCATCTAAAGGTTCTTTTTTTACCCTAGAACTTCTGACTAACATCCGAGAGAGCCGAATCGACTCGGCATAAATTTTAGATCCCTTCCAAAACGAATGGTTGTAAGAAGCTAGACTTTATATGGAGCCTACGGACCTGTTGCTCAAACAATTTATTTATTTATTTTTAACATTGGACTTGTATACCTACTAAGCTGAAAATTCAATAGAGCGTAATTCGTTACATCTAAAAGAAACCGCTAAAGCAAATAGAAAACATTTGTATTCTGCGACCTCCAACTTTAAAATAAATGGAAGCATTTTTTCTGAAAGTGTATACCTATCGTATCCTTGGCAACAATTGCTTTAGAACACCTGATCGAATACCATTTGTTGGTAGGTACCCTCATTCCAAAGAATGAAAATAACAAGTTGAAAATTTAACCACCAAATCCCTGGAAATTATAAATCCCGGAACCGGTATAATCCGAGCAATTTTCCTCCACGAAGACTTAGTGTTCATTGTTCAAGTCTTTGATTTCGGAGAAATCGTCTTCTTACGCAAGTTTTTCCTGTTAGTCATTTCTATTAGAAGCACTACTGCAGTGACTTGCATTACCAGCAGAGAAACTTAAAAATTGTCACTGAAAGCCCCCGCCTAACTAACAAATTCTATACAACTCGGCACCGCGTTTAAGTTACAGCTACCTCGTATAACAAAGCCCAGTGTGTTAAATTTCGTATGACCAACTCTCAAGCCCCGAAAGTTTGTAAGTATCAAAAAAAGAAACTCAAACGTCCTTGGCAAAGCTGATGCACACCAACACACATCCTTCAGCAATTGTTTTTCATTTCCAGCAAAACACACAATTAGGAAAAAAATGTGCGGTCAGGAAAAAAAAAACAAAGCACGATGAAAGTCTGCTGTCGTGGCTGCCATCGCAGAACTCTGCACCGCTCGCCCCTTCCACACATTCACATAAACATCGTCCGGAGGAATCTTTCATTGTAGCACCTAGTGCAAGAGTAATTAAAATCCCTTGATTAATATGTAAATTTAATGAGATTACGAATTCAGCGAATAAGATTAGGTTGCCCCTTCCCTTGGTGACTGGCATGCCATCCTTTGGAATCAAAGGAAGAATAAAACCTTCGAGCACCATGCGAAAGAGGAACACAAAAAATATATCCACGGTTTGGATGGCGATGGACAGCGACTGAAAAATATACGAGCTACGAGTATGCAAGCGAATCTCTTTCTCTGATATTTATATATTTTGAATGCCACCCATAAACGCACATACTTTACATTACAAGTATCTACAATCTACATGTGACGACTGACGAGCTGCTTGTGCGACGCGGACGCGGACACCAACGAGTGGCGTGCGATGTAATGAGGTTGATGTGCTCTCTTATTGACTTAAAATTTTCGCTGCTGCATTGCAGTCTGCAGAATACGGAATATACGAGAGCAGGGAAAGGCTAACTAACCAAACAGCTATGCAAATGAGTATGTACCATCGGCAGCAGTGGCACTTACATTTAGCGAGTTACGAAAACATGTTAATAGTTGTGATTCGCATGAATGAATTGTGAAGATGCCAGTGCGCCGAAGGGTGTAGCTCCCCGGATGCGAACGGCAATAGATTTCAAAACCAAGGAATCAGGGAGATGGATGGGAATGAGATGTGGCCAAGGACGGCTTTCGTGTGCTGTGGTAACAGGCCGGATTAAAAATGCAGAGCTAGCATTCGTCGGTCGCTATGGCACAGAGTCAATACTGCGAGATGATTTGAAAGTGATCGGCGATTGATTCAAAACACAAACTGAGTGCGAGCTGAGTTTGAAAGATACGTTTGGATTTGTGGTTGTAAGAAATCAGGGAAATCCTTTGATTACGCATTTTAGAATTTAGGACCTAGTCCAAACGATGAAGATGAACATTAAATTGGGAATTAGCGTTTACTGCAATGGAAAGTCATGGTCTTGAAGACAGAACTACAAATTGGAGGGAATTTCAGATTTTTATTTTTTTTTTCATTGAATTTTTGTGGTTTCTTTTTGTGTTCACTTTATTGTTTTTTTTTGTAAGTTATGTAAATGAACAGGATAAATAATGAATAAACTATCTACTAAAATACAGAGCATTTATATGTTTTCGTAGGTATACAAAATAATTCTTAATGAACATCGTTTTCAAATATACGATACCTTTCATTATTATAATGATCGGATGGTCCTTGTAGATACATATACTGTCTTGTCATTAGGTTCGTTTTATTGAACATCTATCTCACGCGTTTGTAGGCCTAATAATCGAGTTGGTTAAAAGTTGGGGTAACAGGTCTGTATACGATCGTAGGCACTGATTAGCTAAGGTCTGAGGTTAGGCTATGTAACATGCTTATAGTGTTACTGAAGATTTTCTGTGACCAACAGCGTGATCTCGACGTAATTGGACATCAGCTCTGCCAGCTTGTTACCTTCAATGGGCTAAGTGGCTTGAATAACTCTTACTTTAATATATATACCTAGTAGTTTCGGAATGATCTTACATTCGGCTTCGGCCCAGAGGTGAATTTTTTTAACACACTTTCCTGGTCTTTTTTGAGCTGTATTGTCAAAACGTGCGTGCTTATAAAAAAGAAACATTTTGACCGCTGTAAGAAGTTTTGAGCATAAAGTTAGATAGCTAGACTTGGGCGATCATTGGTTTTTTACGAGTTAGATCGCCATGTACTTTTTTTTTATGCTGTCATGCTGATGCATGCCTACTAAAAGATTGATCTTTAGAGTTCTAAGTCTTAGATAAATGGGTTGAACCCCAGGTTTGAGTTCTAGTAGACGCTTTTGAATCTAGGACGCAATGTGCACATTTCTGTATTTCCTAGAGGAAGTACAGATTCAGGTTTGTATGAGTCCAGCATCAATCCACAACAACACGCTTACCGCATTAGCAGATTGTGAACACATTTTAGAATTCACTGAATGGCTTTTCTATTGCTGCAAGAGCAACGTGTCATCGCAGCACTCCACTACCAGACATATCTAAACAGTTTATCTATTCAACACCGCGCTTTAAGAAAAGGGAAGACATTAATATAACTTATAGGGTTCCACTACAGACAGACCTCAGAGCTGAAATTGTTGCCTGTGGCACGAAGCTCAAGATGTCTATGAAAGAATTCCGTGGGCCACGGGACGTGGAGTTTTATGTGGGATCGGAGACCCAACTTGACCAATGATGTTACACATTTGTACTACAAGCGTAACAAATTGTTTAAAAAGGTAAAAGTTTGTGTTGAAAACTGGTTTCCCTTTAAGTATCAGGCCAACGATCTGGTTTTATATCAGGTAATGTTCTCGCCTCATTTGCGAGGACGGGTCAAATCCGAATTTTGCAACTTCAGCAGCCGGAGAAAGTTTAGATCCCTTCCGATGAGCAACTATCGACGAGTTTTTCATTTATGGCTAACTCCGAAGTTCTTGGGAAGTGACTTCCCAGTGTTTCGCATTCCCAACATCTACCAGTGAAGAATTCCTTCCAGAGGTATGAAAGTAGGTAAGGTACCTACCTTCAATTCAAGTCTTAAGGACAAGCGGACAGATAAAAAAAAATCGAATTTCACTGAATGTTTTTCTCTCAATAAAATTTAAATACTTGTAGCAAAAGGTTCGTATACCTATAGGAACTAAGGCCTATCATCGCCTCCTGCTGGGACCTAGATTACAGAGAACTATGCCAAATGCCAACAGCTGATTTGCAACGCCTTCTCAGGCAGGTGACCTCTTAGGTGCGTGGAAAGACGTTCAAAAGACGTTACTTAATGACTTCCCTGCAATTGTAGCCTACATCTTCAGCAGTGTAGCTTCCTACTCAACTCTTACCGTCGGTCGCTTGCCGCAACTTCCCACTAAGAAAGGTTAAGCAGATATACCCAGACCCACCCACCTCCATTGTGTGTCATAACATAATACCTCACTCGATCGGAAAAATTGCAAAATGCAAACGTGCCACCCTTAATAAGAGAGCCACGATTACAACACCATTAAATCGTTTCAACTTTACGGAATCAAACGTGGTCAAATCAGCCATAACGACAGAAGCAGCCCCCCATAGCCGCACCACTAGACCAACGCCCTCTCTAACTCATCAACTATACCTACCCACGAGATGGCAAAGCAGAGACAAAAACCCAACAGAGGACCAAAGTAGGGTCGGCTGGACGCTGGAGAAGGCATCTACGTATAGAAAAAAAAAACACACACACAAAAATCATAAAACATACTAGGTACAAACACAAACTATACATTCGTCACACAAATAAGAAGAAAACCCTTCCAACGCTCTACAGTCTACACCGACAGCGACATGCACCCATACGTACTGTCATTTTATCCCATCCGCGTACATGTGTATCCACACATATTATAACGGTCTTCTCCATAAAGTTACTCACACCAGCCACAGCCACCCACCTCAGTGCGCCCACCCAAAAAAAGCCCTTAACGATCAAGTTTTCCAATTTGTTTCTCACTCTTTCCCAGCGTTTTTATTTCGCGCCGCGCACTAAACGCATTGCACAAAAAGGATCACGAAGAAAGAAAATTCTCTCTGGCACATAAGTGGTACAGTAAGTAGGGCTAGAGGGACCAGTGAAAATACCGGTGAAAAGAAAATGAGAACAAAATTTTTTCAAAAAAATACAAAACACACCAAAGCTCACCCATATACTCGCACACTGGGAATGGACTACGTCGAGGGTCCAACGTCGAGCGCCAGCCAGCCACACAAGTGACACATGTGATAGGAAAACTGTGGGGCATAAAAACGCAAAAAAAAAAAAAAAAAAAATAAAGAATACGGTGTGCAAAAAAATAAACGAGGGACCAGGGAGGCCTGGCTTTCTTTCGATTCTAAACCAATCGCAGCTGGACGCCGCCACCGCCACGGCCGTAGATACTATACTATGCTGCTGCCGTTTGCCGATGTTGCTGCTTGCTGATGCTGTTGATGCTGATTTTCTGAGCGTCACACACGGGTCCAGTTCCGTTTGCTTCTGTTTGGTGGCAGAGAGCACTCGTACATCGCGTAGCGCGATGGTGGTGGATGCGGTGGCGGCTTTTGTGGATTTTTTTCATGTTTTTCTTTTCCTTTTTCTGTAATTTCCTTTCTTTTCTTGTTTTTTTTGTCTGATGTTTTTTTTTTTTTTTTTGCGAGAATGTTTGCCTCTGTTTTATGCTTGATGAGGTCCACCGATGGCGATGGCCGCAGCAAAAGCTGAATTGATGCTGCTGCTGGTTGCCAGCCTGCTGCCGGAAACTTAACGCGGTGCTTGAATTCGGCGAGTATGGGAATGGGACTGGTGACGATGCTGATGTGTGCTGTAGTATTGACGGGAAGCTTCCTACCTTGCTAACGTCCGTGCCGCATCCATTGAAAAATTGTCGTATTCGTCGAGGACGATGAGGCGATTTCTCCCTATTTCCCAGTGGCAGGGGCCCATATGTGATTATTCGCAACTTTTGGGTGTTTCCTATATAGCTACTCCTGAAACTGGACTCTATGGAGGCATGTTTCCGAGTTTGTTTGGATTTGAGATCCAAATCGTAATCGAATTATTTTCTCATTCGAGTGTCATTTCTCGAGTCTTGAGATCGTTTATTTATACAACTTCGTTATCCTCGAGTGGAGGTACTATTTATTTTCGAAAAAAGTCAATAGAATCGCCATTTCTGGTGAAAGTTAATAGAGCTGATTGGTTTAGTGAGGTGTTAACTAGTTTAAGATACCTATACGTTTAGAAACGAAATAACTATGTTTATACCATACGTGTACATGGAAAACCCAAAGGTCAACCCAGAGGTCAACATTGTAGGTAAGGATTTATTTTTTTGAGGATGTTGACTTCGAATCAGTTATAATGGAGGCACGGTTGAATCGTCCTTGTAACTTGGTTCACCTAGGTATAGTCAACCTTTCAATACGTCTGTATTTCTTAAAAATCGGTTCTGGAATAAACCTGCAGTCGATACGGCAACACAGTCGGCAGGCCATTTGTATAATCGACTGTCTGAAAAAGAAGAACTTAAAAAAAACGCCGATAAAAAATGATCGGTTATCACGTTGTCACAGAGAAACATACCACAAATTCGGCAAAAATACATTACCTAAGCCTTGGAAACGCCTCACTCAGAGAAAAAAATAGTTACTTTTGTAACTATTGCCATAGTCCTTATATGAAATCCAATGGAATTTGTCGAATGACTATTTTTGCACAAAAATAAATTGAAAATAGTTACAAAATAGTTAAAAAATAGTTAAAAATCAACCATTTTATTTAGTGACTATACAAAATAGTTAATCGTAACTATTTTGAGTTAAAGCATAGTTGTTAAACCGTTTTTTTCAAAATAAGAATGAACAATCAATTTTGACTATTCTATAATAGCTTCCTACTATAAAATGGTAGTTTTTATTTAATTTAAAGCGCGATGGTGTACACAACTACTACCATATAGTTGAGAATGACTATGTGTAGTAAGCACATAGTTTCTATGACTATGTCGTAGTAGTTTCGCTTGCGCGTCGATAACCTTCAATAGTTAATTCTAACTATTCTATAATAGATTCATATTATAAAATAGTAGTATTCATTTAAATTAATACATGATGGTATACACAACAACTACCATATAGTTGAAAATGACTAGGTGTAGTAACAACATTTCTGACGTAGTAGTTTCGCTTGCGCGTCGCGATCTGAGTGTCATTTGGGAAAAGTTGTTTGCATAAGTAAGTCGTAGAGAATTTAACAAAAAAATTAAAACAATATCGATTCTACTTAAATCGGTGAAACTTTAAATCTACTAGAAGTGCTCGCCGCCAGTAGAGAAAACGGTCAGCTTGAATTTGTGAACAGTGAAGGGCATGAAATATAATATTACAAATCAAAGTGAAAATATTCCCCAGACAATTGATACTTTTGAGCACATAGAGGAAGGCAAGCTGTACTCTATTTTACAGAATTGGGACCTTGAAATTCTCTATCAGAATTTTGTTGGTAAGTTTTTATCATAGATTTTAATACAAATTTTAATATCTATAAATATTAACTATATAGCAAACTCATAGATTTTTTGCCACCATTTTGTAAAACCTAAAAACGTCGTCAATTAAAAGAAATTGTGGAATGTCAGAGAAAATCGTGCGAGAATTTGATAATCTGGAAAAAAAATCGGAGGTAAATCTGTTAACTTAGTTTATTTTACATTTGTTTTACTTTTAATGCAAATTTCAATCTAGGAATTTATAGTGCATTCGGTTGCTAGCGCTACTACAGTGGAGGGAAGCCTAAGTAGTTCATCCGCAAGCATAAGGCCATCATCGCCTCGTGTTGTTCCAACACAACATATGCCAAACTTTATGTAAGTAACTCCATTGTATTTTTGTATTAAATAAGATAAGATTCTAATTGTTTATTGATGTATTTTTTTTTTAATTCTTTTATAAAATATAATAATAAAATGTGTATTGAAATGATTTGAGAAAAATTTGTTGTTTTTGATTTTTGGAGAATTTTCAGAGAACTAATTATTCTTCTTCTAAGTAAAAAAAAAATACCAGGTAAGCATTTTCAAAACAGGTGACGATATTAATAGCCATTCAACGAGTACCTATTCGATAAAATCAAGTTTAACTGTGCCCAATGTTATATATGTTACTGCAAGCAAAAAAATTACAAACAACTTTTTTATTAATAACATTGACTATTGATTTTACTATTGAATAGTTGATTCAAAAATAAAATAATTGACAATCAAAGTAGTCACAAATAACTATTATTATTCATAAAATTGACTATTAAATAGCTGATTTTGATTATCGAATAGTTAGTTTTGAAAAAGACATCAAATGACAATAAAATAGTTAAAAATAACTATTTTACCTAGTGATATTAACTATTAAGCAGTTGATCTTACGAATAATATTAATTGACAAAGAAAATAGTCAGAAATAACTATTTTTAACTATTTAAAATAGTGTTCCCGATTTTTACTATGAAAATAGTGAAAAAATAGTTAAAAATAACTATTTTTTTCTCTGAGTGACGACTAGTTCTTCCGGCAAAGGGGAGAAGTAATACAAGTGAACCATTTTTTCCAATACAGTTTGTTTACTTAAACTTTTAAAATCCTTGCGCGTCTAAATTACAACAGAATCCAGACCGAAGAACGACAGAATTCCGCTCGGACTACCTATCCTTCATTAGCTCATTTTTGACGCTTTAATTGTGTGTTCGTAAGCATATTTTTGGCGTGGCTTTTAACAAGTTTTCGGGCAGCTTCTTGAACTCGTTTTTGGTCGCATTTTTATGACATTTTTTAGGTAATAGTTTTTTTAAGCGTTTTTCAACCCATTTTTGTATAGTGTTTCTGTTGTTATTTTTTCACGCATTTTTAACAAGTTTTTCAACATTTTTTTGGCGTCTTAAGCAAGTTCTTGCAGTCCTTTTTAGATACTTTTTTGCCACGTTTGTGATGAGTTTTAGGCGAGTTTCTGTTAGATATTTTTATACCGGTTTTTTGACACGTTTTTGAAGCATTTTAGATAATCTTTCTGACATATTTTTGACTTTTTTTTATGCATTCTTGGGAGGTTTTCGAAACTCTTTTCAAAGAATTTTTGTTTTTGTTTTCTATGCCTTTTCGAAACGTTTCTGAGACGTTTTCCGACTTTTTTTGATAATTTTTTCCGTTTTAATTGCACTTTTCCGACTTTTTTTACGCTTTGGATGCGTTTTTGCTGAGTTTTTTTTTAGATATTTTTGGACTAATTTCTTAACACGTCTTTTCGCCCTTTCGATGTTGTTTTTAACACGTTTTCAGATAATCTTTTTGACATTTTTTGACCCGTGTTTTGAAGCGATTTTAGCTGAATTTCGGTTCATCTTTAATGAAGAGTATCGGTTATGCAACTAGTTTTTGACGTATTTTCCAAGCCTTTTTTAAAGCGTTTCTGAGTTCTGACTTGTGTTTCTATAGCTTTTTGATGATTTTTCTACGCGTTCTTCTAGTCACTTTTTGACGCGTTTTTCAAGGCTTTTTCGGCTCTATTTGACTCGTTTCTTCACTCGTTTTTCGGTGCGTTTTTCGAACGAGGCATTTCAGCATTCCTATGTTCTTCTTATTTATATAAGAGCATTTTTTGTTGTTGTTGAGATTTTAGTGGTTTCTTATATCCGTCGTGGACCGTAGAATGAATCGAACCACTTTCGCAAAAAAATAACTTCGTCACTCTATTGAACAGACAGTAAACTAAGAGGTGTGTTCCAAGTATAGATTTTCTATGAGTTCGGGTTTATAGCTCAAAGATTTGGAATTGAGAAGTTTGTGGAGAGCTATAATTAACGTCAGTGTTGGTTGTCCTATTTAGTTACCAGAATATACTCGTACTTTGTCTTGCCTTATTGACCGCCAAAGATTAAATATATATGTATATAGTTACAAACAAAAAATATGTCCAAGCAATACCAATAGGTTAGGTGGTACCTATCCCATCAATTCCAACAGAACATACGCCTTAGGGGATGAACGTTATTTTAAGTTCAATCGTTTCGTATTTAAAATCAACGTAAAATTAGATTTCATTAATTTGAATAACGTTGTAAGAACAGACAAAAAATAATAAAAACGCGCCTCTATACCTAAGCAATAATCGAATAAAAACCCTTCCTGTCGTTTGTTGGTTGTTGCAGGACTTGTAATAAGAGAGGGTTGCATGCGTAAGAGGCGATTACTTTGTAGCATAGTACCATTGAGTAAAAATCATTTGGCGAAGGGTGCGTAATATCCACTGAGTCGCAAATGCTTTTTAAGGTAAATTGAGGTGTGTTTGTGTTGTTTGACACAAAGCAGGTGAATTTGGTTGTTGAGGCAATTTGCGCGACTCGCCTGTCCTGGTCTACCAAACAGATGGCATTTATAGCAAAAGAGAAAATGAGGTCTGGCTGTTATAGTGCCAACAGTCAACAATAATGTAATGTATGGATCTACGAGTTCACATCCCGGCATCGGTATAGAAAAAATGAAGAGCTTATTCTTTAAAGAGGTAAGCTCTAAAAGGTTGTTATGTTGTTATTCGACTTGCGTTTGTTTTTGTCCGGGAGTGTTGGTCATTGCACTAACATGTGCTTAAAAGCAAGTATAAGTAGGAAAGCATAAAAAGTCGAAATGTGTGTGCTAAAAATAACAACTAAAAATTTAACTGAGAGTTTCAAGCTCCTACTGTACTCGTGAATTTTATAAACAGACTTAAATTGTGATAGACTTGTAATTTTCGTGAAATATTTACAACCATTCTGACAGCGTAATCCTACATTTTAGCACAATTTGCTTATCTTTATATTTTCCGCATAAGCTGCGAACATACCACTCAACACTGCAGGGCAATTTTAGTACCCAAACATATACAAATACATGCCACAATATTCAGCCAAAACAATAGGGTATTGTACAATCTCAACTTCACAGAGTGCTGTTCATCGTTTTGTAAAAATAAATGAGTTTTAGAAAGTCATTTCCTAATTATCGTATAATTATAGGTATGTTTCAGGGGTGGAGAATGCAATTCAGTTTAGAGTTTATTTGCGCAACGGAAATGTAAATTGTGGATTATATATACGATTACGAGAGGCTGGATAATTATTATTTGTTGAAGCTCTGTACTGGTGGCACATAATTCCGGGGGAACACTTTCGTATAACGACTTGCTTCAGTAAAGGCCGCACGCATGACTCTATATGGCGACTGAGGAAAACTTTAAGCAGGGATTTCAAAAAAAAAGAAAAAAGAGTTCACCTCCTCAGTACAGCGTATACGAATCTCCGTAATTAATTATTAGGCTTAATTAATATTTTAAATTCTATAGAATTTTTTATTAGGCACTTTTCACCTTTTTTCAAGACTTAACTTGGTTTTTATTTTTTGGTCCGTAGAAGCAGTAGCGCCACTGCATAGTATCTACTATCTAGGTACTATGTTTCGAAAAGTTGAATTCCCGAACCTCCAGTTTCCTTTTGAGCTCATAGAGCAGGAGCTCTTATCCTTTTCAGAAAATTAATATTTCAGCTCAAATTATTTGAGAAAAACTTTTTCTTGTTTGAAATCACTAAAACCACACTTGACAGTATGTTCTAATGATTAAATTTTACGTATCACAGCATTTTTCAAATAGGTACTATCCCCAAAGGTTTGCAAGATCAATTTGATCGTTTACTGCCGGCGGATAAGATATAACAATAAGTAATAGTAGATATTAACAAAACCATGTGATGATTAGAAACCGTTTCATGGTTGAAAAAAATATAAATATATAAAAATATATTTCACTTTTAACCATAGGTCAGATTTCTACGATCTTTTTCAGTGTTCAAAAAAACGTTCGATCTAAATTGCTAGTTATGTAATAAATCTACTACAAAAAAAATATTTTATTCTTCCAAATAAATTCCTTACAGAATATTTTTGTAACTTTTTGAATACAACATAATTTCTTGTTCATAAAAGTGTTGAGTGTTGAAAATAAGGTGCGTTTTTTTTTTCAAAATTACTCAAGGGAATTTCGACTAGGTAGATGCGGAAAGGAAAAATGGGGAAAAATTAAATGAAAAGACCATCAAAACAACATGCCAACACTCCTCGGACTACCCTTAGTTTTTAGTACAAGAGCTTGATCCCAAGCCCTCTACTCTAAGATCCCATTCAAGACTTTGATGGACAGATCGACATTTTAAAACACCAGTAGACTTGTTGCTACGTACCATATCTGACGTTCTTTGAGAATTTTTCTGACAGGTAAATATGTTAAAAAGAGGCGACGGTTTATTAGAGACCGTGACCTTAAAAAGAATGAACTTATATTTTTCTGAAGTTGGTGTGAAAAAAAATACCCCTTTTACTTCTTTAAGACCATAGACGTACTTACATGCTAATTTTCAGTATAAACATAATATTTTTGTACCAAGGTCTCAATTCTGTTTATAAACTTTAGAATGTTTCTAAAGCTTTGAAGTTCTTCGGAATTTAGGAGACATCTGACGACTTAGTAACTTTGCGCATCATAGAGCCAGCATTCACAGGACACCGCACTTAGGGATGCCATACGCCCCCCTTTAGGGGGGACAGTCCCCCATTTTCATACAAAAATGCTGTTTGTCCCCCCTAACACAAACTACTGTCCCCCTTAATAAGTCAAAATTCAATAAAAGAAAACATTCAATTGAAAATTTTTAAAATACTTTCTTTTAATATTTTTAACAAGATTCTTTGTGAACCATTTGAAGTGCAAGAAAACTTTCAAAGCTATTTTTATTTCATATTTATTGGACTTTGGTGATCAATAATAAAAAAAAGTATTTGTCCCCCTTTTTTAACACTTGTCCTCCCTAGAAAACTCACGTTGTCCCCCTTTTCGTATTTTTTAATCTGGCATCCCTAACCGCACTAGTAAGAAATTCTAGGCTTGACTTTAAATTTACCGAAGCACACAATACTAGGTATACTAAAATTTTGAATCGAAACAAAAAATGTTTATTAGTGAGACACTGAGCATATATATAGATACATCTTCCATGCAGATGGATGTTACGTTGTAGGTTTCTCAAATTAACTTACTTTGTGCTATACTATTCGTAAAAACGAATAATGATCCTTAGGCAAAAAAGGGCCTTTACATCAGTCTAAGTTTATTAAAATCCGTGGATGTTGGTTTAATAGGAAAGACGTACTTTATTTTTATATATTTTGGTTTTAATAGGCTAAGGTGTCAAAGAAAATAATTTGACAGCTTCTTGTAGACAGCAACCTACAAAATTGTACACCTTTATGAATTCACCTGAGTTTTAATATCATTCTCTTTGGGTAAACCTCGTAGAGTAGTTTTTAAGCTGCACATGGCTGATTTAGCGAGGTTAGAGTTAAGAGGTTTTAACTGGAACTCTCTGTTGCCCTACAAACTTTGAAGTTTTTTTTTTTTTGAAAGGTTGTGGCTATACCTGCTACGTTGCCGTTGCATCTGAAAAAGGCGAATAGAGAGGATCATATATTGAAAAAGGAGCCCAAAAAAAACGAAAACGGGCGAAACGGCAACGCTGCTACTGTGGCCTGGGCCTGGATTCATCGGAATAACCACTTGTCACTTTAGATATTTATTGTGGCGGTGGATCTTTTGCAGACCCATATTTTATTCAAATTTGGCATCACTGTTTCTTGTTCAGCTGTTAATCACCGCATAAAGTCGCAACAAATGTCCATGATAAGTGTAGGTACCTATCGTAAAGGATCTTCATTTCGCCTAATCAACGGCGGTTTTGTTCATGTTTGGACGCTTGTTTTCTCGAAAATCCCTGTAGACTTTCCCGTTCTGAGCTTGAATCCGAAGACTGTTAAAAAACAACACATTTTAATTAGCTAGAACTTTACTCTATAATATTTATTTAGACCAACCTCATAGGACGAGTAAGGTAGGCACTTCGAACCAATAGAAGTCTGAGTCAAACTCCTACCTACCTAGGTATATATACTTGGGTTTCATTTCTATAGCCAGTTGTCAGTGGTAGCAGCTCTGCGTCAAAAAATTTTGCTTTATCAAATAATAGGTACAGCTACACCTATAGCACCTCCGTGATTAACCCTTAAAGCTGACAACGGCGGACATAAAACATGACTCTTTGTCGAGATAGAGTTTGTACTTTTTTTTCTCTCTTGTGTTTTCTTTTCCGCTCCTCTCTCCGGTCGGTATTGGTGTTTGGTGCTGATGCTGATGCTGAATAGAACCACGACCACGTGATATCAAACTGCACAAAATAAAATAAAACTGGTCAAATAAAATTGGCAAAATCTTCATAAACGCCACGGCCACAGCTATCCGCGCTGCAGCCAATTTCACGTGTTGTTCATCGCCATCATGAGTCATGACGTTCATCATCATCACCACCTCTTGAACAAACTCAGTCACCTGCTTTTGCTTTATGCCCAGCAGAATGATGGTAACGACAGATAGACGTCAATTCGTCTGCTTTGTTTTTATTCCATTTTCCCAATTCCCGTATACCGAAAGCATCCGCCATGTGCACCACGCTGGATTCTCGCTGGAGTCTCGCAAAAAATAAATAAAAACAATTCGAATGCCACGATAAAAACAAAATAACGAAAAATATACTTTCCCCTTCAAAGAGATAAAATTTAAACTATAAAAGAAAACCAAAAACAGAGAAACAAAAGCAAGGAGAACAAGAATAAGAGAGACTGCACGAAAATTCCAAAAATGCTAAAGCTTTTTTCTTTTTCAAATTACGCTCTCTTAAAGGACATCATCATCATCATCCCCATCCGTTCGCACACATCAGTGAAACTTTAAGGGGGTGGGGTGTGTACTTCTCATTAGAAAAGGCGTTGAGAGCGGGTGGTGGAGGACGACATTAGGCGTCAGAGCGAGATACATCCGTCCTGCTTCAGCCTTCTTAACATCTAATTAGGAAAAAAATAGTGGTGAACTTTTCCCCAAACGCTTCTCCGAATGGGATGGGAAAATATTTCCTTCTGTCACATTCCCGTGGGAGTTTGTTTTTTTACACCTTTTTCGTGGTAGGTATTTTTTCTACGGCGAACGCGATGCTGTATGCGCGCTGTGGTGACGCTTTTGTAAACAGAGTTTCTGATTGGTTCGAATCGCAGATGTGATTCGAATTCATCCGAAAACCTGCGGGTGACGGCGAAGGCAGCTAAGAAACAAAAAACACACAAAGCCAAACATCTGCTCTTGTGGTGCTGGTGCATAGTTTTGTGTAGTACTTTCGTCACTGATTATGCGTAGACAATTATTATTATTTTTTCTTTCCAAAAATTAAGCATAATACGAGCACAGTACAGTCAGAACTGGTGTGGTGGGATAAGAAAATCGACTCACTGTCCCATAGACGTGCGCGTTTCATTTAGGGGCAGGCTGGAAGAACAGCGATGACGACGATGAGTTATTGGGAGGGGTGTAGCCTCTGGTCGAGCGAGACTCAAAGCTTTCATTTTTCTTATATGAGCGCAAATTAGTGCTGCATATTTGGGAGGATTTTTTACCGTTAATTAGTAAATAATTGCATATTTACAGGCAGTGCGGCATTTGTCCAGCATTTCGTGGTGTGGTATTTTGGGGGTGTGTTTAATCTATTGCCTACTGCTAATGTAAAATGGTGCTATTGTGTAGGGGAGATAGGGGTAGGGTTCGTAAATTTTTTTTCTCACGGTGAGAGGCGCTTTCTTCTTCGCTTAATGTGATGCTATGCGGAGGATATGTTGCGATGGGATGCGGAGAAAATTTTTCTTAGTGGCTTTCTCTTATATTTCAGTCGGTGGATGTGTGCGTGCTTCATATTGTGCCACTCTATACACAACGAAATAATAAAAAAAATAAATCGTGAAAAATGCGTTACGTTGATTGGTTGACATGCTTTCAGTGATTGTAGAGAGAATGTGTAATTTAGTTCGGGTTGGTTAGTGTGCGCATTTTTCCCAGAGAGTAGTTAGCGACGACAGGGGTACTGTAACTACCTATTTAGGGGCTGTTCTAGAATTTGCTTTCTATTTTCAACTTGTTTTTTCTTTTTTTGTTGGTTGGATTTGAATTTGCAGATATTATTAGAGAGTTAGATTTGGGTCAATAATAATTATTGCTGTTGCTGGGGTTCTGAGATCTGACTACTAGAGGGTAGGGGAATGGCGGTTTTTTTTTATATCTATTGGAATAGGTATGTATTAATATCTTTTGGGTAGGAGTCTAATTTGATTAGATAATGTGCTGGCATTGTTACGCATTCTATAGGTCCCTATTTGCTGTGAATTGAAGGGGACGATCGTCGTTGATTCTCTTGCGCAATCATCCACATAAGGTTCGATGGAATGCGTTTTTGAATCTTTCATTGATTTTCAATTACTCATCTCAGCACTAAAAGGATCGTGGATGTAGGTATGGTGCTTAGGTGGTGTTTTCATAACTATCAATCTCGATGCTCAGAGGAACGATTTTTGACTTATCTCATCACTGGTCTTTCTAGACGAAAGACGCCTGCCTGATGTATTCCATAGCACGTCCTGCCAATGGCGTACCCAAGCTTCTAGTCCAATAGCCCTGAGAGTCGTAAAAATGTCGCTGATTGTTTCTATTGGTACACCTATATCTCATCAGTCATCACCTAAATTAAATCTTAGCACCCCACAAAAAAAAAAGACCCTCCGTAGGTAGGTATACTGAACCTCAGCATCGAGGATCCGCCAATAAGGTATAAAGTGGGCTCCAACCATGCATCTTTACAGACAGTTGATGTAGGTACATGCGACACAACTGCCGCTATTGTCACTGGTTTAGTTTATAAAACACTGCATAAGTTGTGGCGGCAGTTGCCTAGTATGTAGGATTTCTAAGCGAGAGGCCCTAGGTTCGATTACCGGAAAACACAAATTACATTTTGAGGTTTTTTTTTCACTGCACCGCAACTTTCGCGAACGTCTCACAAACATCCAAGGGTATAGCTGTCATGAAAGAGCTTCTTACTTAGCCGTTTGGACTCGGCATAAAAATGTAGATCATTTTTCCACTTGTCAAAAAATTGCCAACTCTCACAAAACGAATGGTTGTGATGTGAGTAGCAAGGGAAATAGCCTCAAGTTGTCTTTTATTTTTACTTATTTTAGAAGTCTAATATCAATTTGACGTTTCTAGTTGACGGCCAAAGGAGGAACTACGTAGGGCCTTACCAACAAACATTTTTAGTTACGACTCTAAATATTAGTTAAATTATTCAGGGTGGCTATATTTTTCATACCTACCAATTTCGAAATTGTGAGCTTCCCTACATTTAAAGTCGAGACTAAAATTTGTTATTAGTACAGCGGATTGAGAATAAATTTGAGTTCATTTAGAGAGCAGAGCTTTGTATAAAAACTCAGAAGTTGTTCCGAAAAATTAATAATAAAACAGCTTTTCTAACAGCAAAATGCGTTGCGTAAAATACATTTTAAAAAAAGAGCAAGATGATATCTAGTAATAATAGTTGAACAAAAGAATAAACTTTTTCACATTTCTGCAGGATCACTTTGCAGAAGCGTATTTAAGCTAAATGTTAACGGTTTGTATTTATTCAAGGCACTGCATATCAAGCAAATGCTATAACCTACTCGAATATTAAATCATTTACTAACTAATACGATTTCATTTTCATGAAACAGTTTTAAGATCTGACAATTTTTTTCTATTGAAAATATTCGTGCACTTCTGCACTTCTTTATTGTTGTAAGGATAAACAAATATTTGTTTTTCGTTTTGTTGTTACGGAGGCTCCTACTGACAATATTGGAACATTATATTTTTTAAGTACATATTTGTTCTAAAGTGGTTTATGTCACGTTGCTATATATGGCATCAATTGTATCAAGTGGTAACACAGTAAATGAGAAAATTTAAACTATTTTTCAAATACCTACCTAAGTGATTTCGTTTACTACAAAATTGAAATGAAAATGTATCATTAAATTTTTTTATCGCAAATAAATAAAGTTTAAAAATAAGTAGCTTTTGAAAATACATATTAAATAAATTAAAAAACAAACACAATATCAATAGTTGCATTAGCACTTCAAACTTGAAGTAATAAAAGTAGGTAGGTGTAAACATACGCAGTTTTTTTTTCCAAAGCTTCCAAAGTTCCGTACCCAAAGGGGAAAACAGAACCTTATTATTTTCGCTTTTGTCCGTCTGTCCGAACACACTAGACCAATTTTTTTCAGATTAATGGGGAAATGTTAACCTAGATTAATAAAAAAAAAAATCGGTCAATTACAATTTACAGCTCAATCCAAGATTGGTAACAGGAATGTAAAAGGCGGTGCAACATTCATCACGCACCTTGAAAAAACTTATTTTTTGGTAAAATGTCGCGTTACTTCGACGTTGGTGAACTACGCAAAGCAGAATACCACTAACAAATAGACGTAAGTACGTTCAGAAGTTTTGTCAATATTTTCGACAAAAATCGGTCCCCAGCGATGGTTAACCGTGAATTTTATCATCGCTGCAAATACGCTGGTTCACTAAGTTCCTGATATGGTCAGCCTCGAATCAAGTCGATGGTCAATAATGTCCCTAACGTAACTGCCGATGACCAACGAAAGGTTCTTCTTCGGTTAGGTGCGTGTCTTATTTATCTATATTATGTTAAACAGAAGTTGAAGTTGAAGTTAACAATTTTCGAACAGATCCCCTGTCAGATGTCAAACAATAGAATATTTCCCAAATTCATTGTAACTCCATCTCTTATGGTTGGTGGCAAAATAATAAAAGAAGTGAAAGTTCCGCATCTGTGGAATAATTTTCTCCCCCAAATATCCAACAGATGGAAAAAAAGGTTTTATTGTTTTTG
This sequence comes from Cheilosia vernalis, assembly GCA_949126925.1. Lineage (NCBI taxonomy): Eukaryota > Metazoa > Arthropoda > Insecta > Diptera > Syrphidae > Cheilosia > Cheilosia vernalis. The sequence continues at coordinate 17,288,054 of OX421362.1, forward strand.
TTTTCCTTCTCGTTTCCTTTTCTGCTCTGGTCGTGTTCGCAAATCGCAAGGCGGTCTGTGAGAAACCGTCAGGGTGGGAGAAAAGAAAATATGTAAGAGTGAAAAACATGTTGATTTTCAAGGACAAAGCTGCTTCCGGCCATATGCATAGGTATGTAGCACGGGGGTGAAAATGTTATTCGTGCAGAGAGCACCAGATTGAATGGTGGAAGGTGCAAAAAGGGTCAAGGACTTTGCAGTGAATCTATGTCTTGCCAGTAAATTTGTGTTTGTTTTTAAATAAGATCACACTTTGGTTTATAAAGGATTGGGGTGGTACCTAACTTTTGACATAGATGAGTGTTCTCAAAAAAATTTTTTTTTCAACTCGTCGTTCTTATAAGCCCTACTGTTCCTTTTTCAATTTAGTTGACAATTCAGAATGAGAAGACTCAATTCGTAAACTTGTCAGTTCGTTATTATTGCTGTGGCTGCTCTTCAAGTGAAAAACTATACCGAAAGCAGGTTTAGGGATGCTTCATTGACATAATGTACCTACCTATGGAGCTAGAATATTTAAATTTAAGTTTTGCGCATGCATTTTTAGATTAACCCATTTAACACTGGTTTTTCTACCTTTAGTTTGCTCAAAATCGCTGCTACCAAATTATCATAACCAAAAACATTGCGCAGGGTAAATATAATGGTACCTGAGCGATTAAAATTGCCCCTGTCCTCAAAACTGAAAATTTCAATATCGTGCTAACATTGCCTGCAAAATAAAATTTACCATTGTTTACAACAAAACAAATAGAACAGAGGTGTATTTTTCGTGCGGCTTAAAATATAACTCGTTTCAATATTTGTCTTGTTCTTTTCGATTTCCATAATAATAACTTGGATCTAGTGAATTGCCGACGGCTTCCAGCATCATTAGGTTTATGACATGAGGATTGTGAAAGAACGAAGGGAGCTGTGACATATCTTGCTGGCTACGATTATAAAATGTGTTTCCGATCTCCTAGACCTGGTAAACGAAATGAGAACCTAAATAGCACTTCGGGCAAACAAAATCAAATCAACGCCGACTCTCTTTTATCAGTAGAAGGTAGGTTAAGCATAATCAAGTAAACACAGTAATTACTTTCATAGCGTCTACGAGTAGGTACAAGTATAGGTAAAATATAAGAAAGCTTAATTTTTTATCGTTTAAAAAATAGTTTGGTCATACCTACTTGATTCTTTTAATGAAAAGCTAAATTGTAAAGAATTATGTGCATATTACATGCAAAACAAGCACAAATTCGGTAGAGAAGTAAGGCCCACTGAATAACAGATGGGAAAAGCCTTACCTTGGTGTATCACAGGCTTTTCACCAAGTCAGGCTCAAGGTATTCGGCCATAGGCTGTGCTAATCTCTTCGCAAACAATATGTACTCAAAAATATTAGAGTCATATGAATACCTGTTTTATGTCAGTACCTACTTAAAAAGTACATCCTAGAAGCACGGTTTCTACACCAAATTTGGTCATTTCTTTTTCTCTTGGTCACATCGTCATTTTTTATTCCATTTGGTCATTTTGTTACGAAATGAAATATTATTAATAATTAAAAAAAAAAACAAATATGATCTGTGCACATGAAGAATATGTTGAAATAAATATGATCAATTGATTGGTTTGTGTTTACAAATAGGTATTTCGGACTTAAATAATTTTGGTCATTTTTAGCTACATTTGGTCATTTTTATTTCCAATTTGGGTCAGAAATTTTATTTTCAAGGTCTAGAAGCCCCCGATTTCTTTAGAAATATTTTCATTTTTATTTTAAATATTCTTACACCAGTATTTGAAGACAAAGAATTAAGTTTAATAGGAACTTTGCTTTAACTTATTTAACTTTTTTTTTTTTTTTTGATTTTATAAACTTGTTTTTTCGCCTCCATTCAAAGTAGAAAGTAAAAAAAACAACAATAGACAGAATTTATCTTAGACGCTGAACCTCTTAACAAACATTATTTTAATTTTAGCCTCTGAACCTTCTGAAAAATATAGATTTCCAATAATATATGCAATAACATTCTTATTAGTGTTCCGGCTAATACAGTTTTTATTTAAACAATATTAATCTTAAGCTTATATTAATAATTATTTGTTAGTATTTATGATTCGATTATTTTCAATCAATTTACTAGAGTTGCTAGTTGTCCCGTGATAGCATTGCTTCTGACAGACTTTACAAAACTTTTGTTGGCTAAGATTTATAAGATCGAAGCAAAAACAAATGTTTTTGTCATTATCTTTTTTCAACTTTCCAATGGTGCCCCAAAAACTTGTCGAAGTACCGCAAGATAGTGTGTTTGGCCCTATACTATTCCCCAAAAAAAATTTCGAAACTGCTATTGCCTCATTTGCAGAGGATACTCCTGTACTTGCGCTGTCGAAAAGAAACATGCATTAAGTTAACAAAGGACAGTAAATGGTATATAAATTACAATGTAATAACACTCGCTTATGTATTGGATTATTGAAGAATTCATTGTGCCAATATCGCAAGGCGAATTGTAGGTACTCATGTCGCATACCTATTTTTGCCAGACTGCATAATCCACGCCAAATGAAATACCTAGTTTCCTCCTAAAAGTGTGCAGATTATTTCTGTGACAACAAGGAGAAACTCCATAAGACATTTTTAGTCACTTTTCAGGAGCGCAGAAAAAAGGTTTGCAGGGAACACGACTTATCTGTTTTTTTCCTGATCAATAACACAGCAACCGTACGAGATATTTGAATGAAAAAAATATGACATATACCTAGACCAGGGTACGGTGCATCCGATAGTAACATTAACTCAATTTTAACATAAGTCGACTTACGCTGTTTTTCCATGTTGCTACAGTTTTATGTAAATGCATTCGCAAATATTTTTTGATTCCCACGCATTCGTTTTGACGATTCGCAAGTTACATAGGTATTCTTCCTTTGATATTATTAACGTCAACTATTTCGCATAAAATTATCTGTTGGCTGGGAATCGCTAATGAATACAAACACACAAAAAATAAAAAGCTTAGGTACACCAGATTCGATGGTTTGGACTCCAAATGTGCTATCTGTCATTGTGCAGGGATACTATAGGTGGGCATTGTGTACAATTTTCCATCAAGTCCAAAATCTCTCTTCTATAGCTCGGAGTAGTTTTATTTTTATCACAATTTTATCACAATTACTGCTGTGCAACCAGTTAATGAATGTTATACCTTCAGATTTTATTGATAGAAATTAATTTTTTCGGGAGTCGAACCTGGAATCCTTCACTTAAAAGTAATGCGCCGACGAACCTCTCATTTTTCGAAGTTTTCAAGTCTGCAAAATGCTTGGCGGCGTACTAACTAAGTGGCTAATGTGTTGGACTACTATGCAAGTGGTCCTAGGTTAGATCTCCAGAGAAGAACTATTTGCAATTATTTTCATTTTACACAAATATTATCTCATACACAATGAATGGTTATCAGAAGATAAGAATAGGGTCTCTACGGACCTGTTGTGCCAACTATTCATTTTAAAATGTTTGTAAGACCGTCGAAAATGTTCATATGGAAATAGTTTCCGGCAACAAGCAAGGCCGTAGCTTAACAAAAATATAAAAAAAAAGCAATCATGGAATAGGAACATAAATTCTTTCAATTCCTATCTAAGGAATGTAGAATGCGAGTACGTAACTTTTTCTCCGTATTGACTACCTTTTTCAAAAGATTCGTCACAAGTTGTCAACATTAGTAGCCCACTTATACTTGCTGCAAAATATTAGCGTTGCATATATTTCAAAGCCGACATACTTTCTTCTTACTATAGCTTTTGAGTAGGCTTAAACTCGCTTTCATTATCATAACTCTTTGTTGAAAACTAATTACAAAACCCATCTCGAGATAAACACAACTTGTTGTTATTTGTGTCTACGAGTGGAGTTATGCATCTGTTCTAAGTAGTGAGCACTTTTTACATTTGGAAGCATGTCTCAGTCGGAAGTGATGTTTCAGAGTTATTTGAACAAATCGAGCTGAGAGTTACAAATTTAATTCATCTACGGTACTTGTATCGAATTTGTTTTACGATTTCGTAAAGTGTGTCTCAAAAAATATGCATTTCGGTTGGTAAAATAGAATAAGAAGAGTCCAACTATGAAAAGATATAAATGGTATTATTTTAGGTGCCGAATTCTTTCTTCATCTCGTTGGTCTGTCGAGCAATATTTTTAATCCGTGCAACCACACCTATGAACTTGAACGAGATAGTTTAACTATTTTACATTCGACGCACCATTCGAATAGATACTGTTCATCTGGATCATCATTATGTTTCTATATGCTTACGGCTCCGGTGGACTATCAAATTTTAGCTGAATGCGATATTAGTATCCACAAGGTATGTGTGTTTATTATTTGTACAGACAAATTTACAGACAAAATTGAGTGTATGTGTATGTACGTCAATGTAATTTCGAAACGCATGAAAAAAAAAAAACGAAACGTATTTCTGAAAACGAAAGAAACTATATATGAAAGCTGTTTTCGCTCAAATCTTTCGCTTCAGATTCTGAAAGGCGAAACGTTAAAATGTTGTCTTGTGCACCAACAATTTACTTCGTCTTCGAAACGTTTAAACGAACGATTTAATTCTGCAACTTAGAGCAAATCAATCGTTAGCACAAAAACGTTTCAACGTTTTCGCTTTACACAATCTGACCACTGACTTTTCTTTCTTTGCTTGCTTCTCGTTTCAAGCATTAAAGAAGCAGCAAAATTTAAATTTTATAATTTAGTCTTTTGCTTTTTGACAGCAGCACCTGAGCGCACTCTTTGCTCATCTGTCATTTCTGGTTCTGTACTGATAGTGTTAGATAATACAAACCAAGCGACTACCTAACTCGGTTAAGTGCCTCCGAGCTGATAGTCATGACGTTAAGCTGTGGCTTGAACTTGACTGAATGATCATGAATAACGCTCAGCCTTGTGAATGTGATGGCAGCTGTTCATAATATTACAACACATTCGAGTGTACGGTTTCAATTTCTTTTCTTATCAGTTTGATTATGTAAGCTTTGCCTCTACATATGTTGGGATATATTTATGTAAAATACAAATAAGGTTTTATAGAATTGTTTCCCCTTATGGAATAGTAAACAAAACTACAGCTGTGTTGTACACTGTTCAGTCATCGGCGATGTGTAGTGTATCTATTATATTTTTTACATTATTGGCTATGGAATACGCAGACGTAAAGCAACTGTAATCGGCGATCCATTGCACAGTGCAATGAACTTTGAAAGACATCGCAAAATTAATCAATCATTAATACGATCCATTTGGTACAAGTTCACATAAAAATATTTGTATTCTTATAAACACTTGGACAAATATAGGTATCAGTGATCCCAGATTGAGGGGAAAAGCGCTAATTTGGCGCTTTTTCAATGAAAAAGGGGAAATCGAGGGACAAACTTAAAAAAATAGGAAGAAATAAAAAATCCCTAAAGAACATTGTTTAAATATAAAATTAAAACGTATTTTCGTTTCGAAAAAAATACTAAGATTGAATAATTTTTCATAAATTAAACATCAAGGAAACAGCCTATCGAACATCTACGTAAGCATTTTTTATGTATCTGAATATGCATTACATAACTCGTTTTGATATTGAAAAGATATTCCAAAGTCGGAGTAAAGCAAAATTTCGAAACGACTGTTTTATGTCTAAAAAAATGGAAATAATTTTATTTGTGTGTTTTTATGCTTATTTCAAGCTTGTAAACAAGAACGCTGTTCATTTTTTTATGTTTTTCATATGAAAACAAGTGCAAATCTCGCTTAGGGGAAAAAAGGGATTTTTTTTTAATTTAGGAGAAAACTAATGCTATTGCAGATAAAAAAGATCAAAACAGTCTTCAAAGTCTGGGAAGACTGTAGGTTTCTACCTACAACAAATGCAGCTCATAGAATTCCGAAAATCATTAGATTACAAGCTTACATTATGCAATTTTCCTACAGCAACAAAATTTACACAGTAAGACTGATAACTGCTCGCAGATACGAGTTAACGATATCAACTCACGGGTCCATAACGCTGTGTGTAAATATCTGTTTAAAAGAATTGAAATTAAGAAAACAAAGAATGATAGAGGAAACATTTAACTAAATAAAACACAGTTGTAGATGAGGAGCAGAGATCATTTACAAATAGCTTGTGCGTCAGCAAAGATGTTTTTCAATTCGATATCAGTAGGTTAGTTTAATTGTCGCAAGTTAACATTTTCAAACCAAATTAATACTCGACAAATTTCAAAGGTGTAATACTGCTCCTGCAGATAGTGCGATTCTCGGAGGCTCTTTACGATGGATGTGACCACTCATATAACCTCAATGCAAATAGTGAGGTGTACCTGCAGTCGCCGAACTATCCAAATAAATATCCATCGGGGACTTCGTGCCGTTACAGGTTTACCGCTCCGCTGGATTTTGAAATTGTGGCTGATTGCGGGATGGCTGTTGACAAAGTAAGGTTTTTATTTATATACATAACACATTTCATCTGATTTGTAGACGTTGTGTGCCAGCGTTACCTGGTTTGTTCCTATTCTGTTTAAAAACGCGAAAAAAATGGCATCACACTGAGTTCTCCCAATGGTGTCTACTGTCTACTGAAACTGTCAGACTTGTGAAAAAAATCCATTGGCTTGTGAGCACCATTTTCTTAGAATTTTATTGAATAAGTTGGATGACAGTGCATCTCCTTGTGTAAGTGCTTTCTTGACATCAACGGTCTCGGTGAGATTGTTGCCGACCTGAATGGAGTAAAAAGTGTCTTTTTGCGTAACCTGCGAACTTGGAAATTATGCCTTAACTAGGCATGGAATCTATATATGTATAGGTACATTATAAAGCTTGAAGTGAAAATGCTCTTACTAGAAACAAGGCTTCATTATCGCAATCATAAAGCATATTTAAATTTATTTAAATACGCCGTCAATTCCAGGAAAGTTGGAGTTTCATAAGCTGCCAATTGCATTTTAATATGTGGTTCCAAAGTGGTTACAACTCGAACGGAGCCGAAAACTGGGTTTTCGAGAAAACACTCCAAAACAGAAGTTTTGCTCTACATAATTATGTATTTCAATTTTCTAAATGAGTTGTTTAAATCGTTTTCAACGAAACCAACTTCCAATCGTTGAATTGTTGAAACAAATACAGCTTGTGCAATATTCAGCAGAACAGCTTACCAACCAGAAGTCAGAACTCAGAACCTAAAATGGGCTTATATTATTTTTAAATTCTCTGAACTCGTTTTATACGATGTTCCCACCAAACGAAACCCCGAGGTTTCGTAAAATTTTTCCAAGCTTCCAAGGTTTTGCCATATAGGTATTTTTGAGGTGTCGTAATCTCCGGTTTTCAGCGCAATCTTTTTTAAACCCTTCTGAGCTCATTAGCAAACTGAACAAGCCTTAACAGTGAACTTTGGTTAAAATATTAAACGCCACCGCAATAAAAAAATGTTATTGATTTCTTCCGATTTTGAGCTTTTTTCCTTATTACATGTAACATGTAAGAGTTTAAGAACTTGTACATTTAGCATTGTAATGAATTGATTTCTTTGTACATTCTTTCCTTGTACTGCTGCAATTATTTCCAATTTGTTCAGAACTCATTTTTAGTATTAGGTATTATTTTGCGTGAACAAACAGCTGTTTTGACAGCCACTTTAAATTTGACAGTTTGTGACTTTTGAACTCACTTCAACTCGGTGGGAACGACTTACAAGGTTTCGGTAAAAGTTCATCTAACCCTCGCGATTTCAGTTTGGTGGGAACATTCTAGGTATTATTTTATTTATTTCAATTAATGCGTTTGAAATTTGTAACCAAAATAGTTTGCACCGAAGTTCAACAACTAGTGTCTCACAGCTGACTGAAACGTCAAACGAAAACTAGTTACTTCGGTGTTCGGTGTGAATGCGTGGACTAGTTTTCGACGAAAACACGGTTTTTGGTGAGGTGTGAATTGGGTATTAGGAAACATAAATTGCTTTCTGAGATAAATTCCGCAGTCTGACGTAAATTGAATATCCTTATTAATTCTGAACTCAACGTTGTAAATCTCATTATTTAAACTTTGTTCAATATACGTGGAAAATTTAATTCAAAGTTGGATTTTCAATTTAAACCTTCCTTTAAGGAAGCGCCTTCTTATCCAGATATTAAACCCCTTATTAAACCGACTATCGTCGATAGAGTGAACCTCCAAAGCAAGCAATTAAGAGCAAAAATTACATTCTCCAAAATTCATTGAAAACTGAGGACAATAAAAAAAACCGGCGTGAACAAAACCTATCTTAGCGATAAAAATGTCAAAAATTATCATCCCACCCGATTTGCCACCCTGCTGTTTTAACTTTAATAGTATATTGGTTTCCGACGTCAGCGAAGCTTTAAGACCACAAATAATTGAATTCTTGTCTTGTTTGGACTTTGTTTAAATTCAGTTTTTGGTTGCAATTTCAACAAATAAAAAAGCTATCCAACTGGTTTATGTAACTTACTGAAAGCTTACTTCTCTGCTAACAAGCTTCCAAATATTCCTTTCCAGGGTCCAAGTGCCTGCAGTACCGAGTACTTCTACATCTCGAGGGAAGGTGACTACAATCTAGAAGGAGCGGATCAATTCTGCGGCTCGGGGAGTGTAACTCGTACTTCATTATTTCGAAATATGGTCTTCGCCTATGAATCCAGAGCTTTGAAAAACTCCGGAGTTGGAGGTTCTTTCCGCTGCAAATTAACTACTCGACCGCAAGCTTGTGACTGCGGATGGTCAATGAATACAAGAATCGTTGGAGGCGAGGACGCATCGAAGCTGGAGTTTCCCTCAATGGTGGGACTTTATCACATGCCGTCCAGTACGGTCTTCTGTGGCGGAACTATCAGTAAGATATGGTTTTAGGGTTGGTTTTTTTTTATAATTAACTGATTTTTGTGTGCTTGCAGTCGACCATCGTACCATTGCCACAGCTAGCCACTGTACCAGGCTTTACACGAATCCGAATGAGATTCTTGTCATCGCTGGCGACCACGACTTGTCATCGGGTAAGTTCATAGTTTACATATTTTTAGTGTCGCTGTGAGATTTTATTGAATACATTTTAGGCACTGAGTCTACGTACGCGACCACTTATAGGGTTAGCAGGTACATTGAACATCCCAGTTACAATCCATCGAACGATGTCAACGACATCGCTCTGTTAATAACAACTAGTGACATCGAATGGAGCCGAGGAGTGGGACCAATTTGCTTGCCGTTGTATCAAACGTATGTTCTTATACTACCTAATGTTATATTGGCGATCTTTCTGAAACCATTTCTTTCGGTTTCCTCCCCTTTCAAAATATTTATAAGCAATTTCCGTCTTAGCTTGAGGTGAAAAATGTTGGACTTGTTTAGTAGAGGATTGTGAGTAGAAAATGAGTCAAGTCGCAAATCATTTTAAGTGTCTTGGCTAAATTCTTAGAACTCACCTACAAAATATTTCGTGGGGGCAAAAGATGATTATTTGTAAGGCCCAAAGCTTTCCTAAGGTGCAAAGGATTACAGAAACATTTTTATTGCTTCTAAGGATATGGGTAAGATTGAAAACCCAAACCCTTTCAAACCTCTTAATCTTGCTTAAATTGTCAATTTACCTATTTTTTAAATGCCTGCAGATGTTTTTTCTTACACTCTTATGCCCAAAACACATGTGCAGAACTCACTGCGCAGCAAGATTAGAATACACACGTTGATATGGTTATAGACACACGTAAATTCTGCACTCACTGCAGTACTGCAACATGTCTCTATTTCTAAATTTGCTGAAAATTCAAACATACCACAACACAAAAGAAAATAAATTGCAATATCAAGTATTTGGCATCATCGGCTTTTGACACTGCTGGTTGTGTTTGTTTTTGTTTTGGTTGTAAACAAATCAGCTACTTAGTCGGCGAAAAACAGTTGCCATATTAGCCGATGCAATGGATGTCGAACAATTTTCTGCACATCTGTTTTACTTGCAGCACTGCACTCTGCGCTGCGTACAGAATTTCTGCACATGTGTTTTGGGCATTACCCCTAAAGTCAAATCTCAATGTCCTCTTGACATCTGTTAGCGTAAATTTCTGTGGACTATGCTTTTCAAGCCTGCAGGTAAATGTTATGCCTCTGATGCGGCTTTATGTTTTTATACCGTATGATTTTATTACCTTTTTTAAGTTGTTTAAATGGCGAACAATTGTGTGCACTTGATTCGATTTTTTGGTTATCGTCAAAGCATAAAAAAAGTAGTTTGGTTTTAGAACATTTACGCAAACGTTAGTTATTGGACGACGTATTAGGTGCAGCATCCTAGTGGTTAGTGTGTTCGACTACTAAGCGAGGGGTCCCAGGTTCGAATCCCGCAAAAACCCAAATACCTACTCCGGGGTTTTTCTACTGCGCCACCTCCCACGAACGTCTGACAAACATCCCAGAGTATAACTGTCTTGAAAGAGCTTCTCAATTAGCCGTAACTGTCTTGAAAGAGCTTCTCAATTAGCCGTTTGGACTCGGCATAAAATTGTAGATCCCTTCCATTCGTTACAAAAATTAAAAAAATCACACAAAAAAAATGGTTGCGAGAAGCTAGGCCTAGGGTCCCTACGGATCTGTTGCGTCCACTATTTTTATTTTTTTATTCAGCATCCTCCCAACAGAAGATCCCTCTCAATATCTATCACATATCGCTTCAAAAACCGCACCCGAGACAACTGCTTGCTGAGAGCAAAAATTTCGAAACAAACTAATTTTCGCACTGTTTCGGCAAAATAATATTTCCACTATTTCAAGTCCAGTACCTTTACAAAAAATTACCACCAGTCTAATAAATACAATTATTACAAATGAAAATGACGAATTTTTTTCTTATCTTTTAGATCCAACACCTTTGACTATGCAAATGTTTACGTGGTCGGCTGGGGTACAACCTCTTTCGCTGGTAGCAGATCAAACATACTGCAAAAGGCGCTGGTGAATATTTTACCAAATTCGGCCTGTAGGTCAACGTATCCGAATTTGGCTAATACGCAAATGTGCACGTACTATCCGAACAAGGATGCGTGTCAATTTGATTCTGGTGGCCCAGTCGTAAATAAGGCTGCAACCAGGGAGTTCCTGCTTGGGGTGATCAGTTATGGATTTGCGTGCGGCACCAATCCAGGTGTTAACACAAGGATAACCTCATTTGTTGATTGGATTCAAAGAAATTCAGCTGGAAATGTATGCTTTAAGCCATATAGATGAATATACAGTTAAAATATGAATGCACTGATGGAATTTTGTGTGTAGTTTTAATAATGAGATGGACTTACGACATGATTGGAGTTTGAAGTGAGTATGGTGGTAGTAAATATGTAGTTTGGTCAAAGGATTCATTATGGTTTGTAACAAAAGCTGTATCATATCTCTTTTGGTATGTGGAAATGCGGAATCACACTACAAAGTTGTCCTGGTTTGGCGATCCACGATGGTGGTCTGGAGCGATTAAAAAGGCCACAAGAAACTGCCCATGTTTCATGCAACAGAAGGTCATCTTGAGCTATTTTCTACTCATTTGCCAAACTTTTAAGGCACTGTATTTTTTTTTAATGAAATGTACCTACGTTTTTTTCCTGTTTTCACTGTCTTTTTAACTTGTCTTTGAAGGAGAAACTGAACGTAACTTCTCAGACAGCATTAATCGACTAATTTTCAAGACTTTCGCTGATGAACTGAACTTCATCAGCTCTATCCACAATTTAACACTTGTTTTATGTAGAGGGTGAAGGCCAAACATACAAATGATAACAAAAAGAGTTGGCGCAACAAGGGTATAGGTATAGAGGATAGGACCCTCGGCTAAACTTTCTCCTTTTCCACCAATGGAAGGTAACTGCTTATAGCGATGCTTATATTATAATCGCCTCATTTGAGGACCTATCGCTTGAAAATCACATACTCTGACGGATATTTTTCAATGGTTTTTGAGATTTTTCCAGCCACTGATCCATTTCGTCTATATAATTAATTTTCACTTTTTATTTTAGGTGTACCTATATAGGTAGTCACTCGGATGCCAGATTTTGGGTTTCATTTTCTCAATTCTCTAAAATTGGCACCAAATTCAAAAGCGGACATATATTGCAAATCAGTGCTACAGTATTTCCAGATCTTGCATACCTCTATTTTTTATTTTCCCTAAATTCCCTCTTGTCTTCAAAAAAAAGTCTTAAAAGTTGTAATAATTGTTCTTACTTACATGCTTCAAATAAGCATATCACATAAAAAATAATTTAATTTCATTCTACTAGACATAATAATATCAAAAAGAGTGAATGCATTTAGGTGCACAAAAAGTCTTACGTAGACCTTCGATGAGCTGTTTTCTTTTCATGTTTGATATAAACAGTTCATTCTTTCAAATTTGTTCCTAATAAAAATACGTTTAAATTTTATTTTTAAATATCTATTTGACATTTCACAGAGATTTTTTGCTTTTCCCCTTTTTAAAGCTTGGAGCTTTTCCCCTCGATCTGGGACCACTACAATGCGAATGAAAATAAGCCTCAGTGTAACCATGTTTTGATTCACCTTCATTACCCAACACCTAACACACTGCAATGTACCTACCTGTGTACATGTATACCAAATTGCATTATCTACTAATTCAGATGTTTAGCAAAAATTAATTCGCGTTATTAATGTTCTTTAATTAAAATTAATTTTCTAAAATAGGTAGCATGTGTTTCAAAATCAGCACGTGTACCCTTGATTATAGAAAAAAATGGATTTGTTATCACGCGGATTGATATACCTACAGGCTTTGGACACACTTAAGACGAAAGGTGCCCTCGAGCAAAGCCAAATTGAAAACAGTTTCCATTCAGCTGTGATGTGTAGTTGGTTTCAAGTGCGAACATTGTGAATCGAGTTTACTGGACTATTTTCAGCGACTTTAGTCACAATGCCCGTAAAAGAACTTCTAGGTATGTGTCTTTAAAAATACCTAGAACAGGACCTAAGTTTGACTGGACTTCTTTCTTGCAGCCCTGTTCCTTCAACTTTTGGGAAACTCTCCGCAACAGATGAGCCAGTGTGGCAACACCTATACTCTACCCCCGGATAGTGTATCAATATTCAACTCACCGTATTACCCCAACAAATATCCCTCGGGATCGTCATGTTTGTATGAATTTGTGGCTCCGTTGGACTATGAAATTGTGACCGAATGTAACATAAATATAGACAGCGTAAGTTGTGATTTTTACGGACGTAATTATGGGTTGTTTTGTACCTAAAGGTCTTTGTGTTGCTTCTGAGGTAGGTATAGAACTCAGCTAGAGCATTGTGAAAAATCGACTATCAACGTTTGAATACTCACCATATACTTGTGGATGATATAATCCATCTTTTGGAAGTGATAGGTTAGTTGGGGGTACAAGATAGCAATTTGCAATTTTCATCCAGAAGCCTTTGAGTGACATTGTCCTATAAAATACCTAGAGGGACATGAAAAGAACAAAACCATTCGGATCTGTTGATTAATATTCTTCAAACTGAATTTTTTGTGCTAGATCCTTGAAGCTTTTAAACCGGAAGGGACCTATGCAAGAGAAGCTGGGTTCTTATAATAGTGTCCACAGATTGTACTTCCTCTTCATAATTTTAACTTCTGCCCTGCCCATTTGTAAAGATTCTTAGCCTTTTTATCAGGACTATATAGGATGCTAGGTGTTGACTTAATTTTTCCGGGTAGGCTCTGAGTACCTTCTCGATGAATGAAGAAGTTTGGTTCCATGAGCTACTATACCCGAGACCGCGTTTTCTGGGGGCAAAGTTCTGAAAGCTGTTGGGAAATCCGGTGTATGTTCCAGTTCCTATAGGTTAGATTTCGCCTCCTAAGAAATCCTTGTACACATATACGATACACTGCAAGATTTTAGGGTTTCGGCCAATTTCGCAGTTTTACTGTTCGGTCCATGTCTTGATTGTAGGTTTTCGGGCGATTCTGAGCTGTTTCTTCATTACCTGGATGTGAAAACCGTCAGATACTGGTTTTCTGCTCCCAATCGAGTTTCTTGATCATGCTATAAATATGGTAACGCAGAATTTTAGCTTTAGCCCTCTTAAGCCCTCTAAATGGTGGACTCATATGGTTTCTAGTTGAGTTTTTTTTTATAAATCTATTCGAAACAAAATTTTCAAATAATTCCTTTCCTTTGCCCTTTCAGAATGCAAACGGATGTAGCAGTGAAAAATTTTATGTCTCGCCGGAGGGCGATCGCAATTTGACGGCAGCTGAACAGTTCTGTGGATCGGGCAACCTAACGCGAACTACACTATTTCGGCATCTAGTAATTGCTTACACATCTGAAGCAACAATAAAATCAGGAATCGGAGGTAAATTTACTTGTAGATTAACTACCCGCCCACAAGCCTGTGACTGTGGATGGTCCATGGAAACGAGAATCGTTGGCGGGGTGGAAGCATCGAAGTTGGAATTTCCATCGATGGTGGGATTGTATTATGAACCGACCCAAACCATATTCTGTGGCGGGAGTATTAGTAAGAATAGCTTCAGAATCATTCAAGTGGTTTTTAAATGTTCTATTAACTTTCAGTAAATCATCGCACTATTGTGTCTGCGGCTCATTGCACTAGACTTTTCCCGACTCCGAATGAGGTATTCATATTAGCGGGACATCTTGGTTTAGATGGGTCTGGTGCCGAATCTCCGTATGAAATGCTTTACAGTGTTTACACCTACATTGAACATCCGGGATATGATCCATCGAATGGAGATTACGATATCGTTCTGATAATTACAAACAACATCATCGAGTGGTCACGGGGAGTTGGACCGATTTGCTTGCCACTGGATCAGTTGTATGTTATTTTTTTACATTATTAGTTATTCCAAAAATATTACACATGCACATACATGTAGCTTTCATAAGATTGTGAGCAATGCAGTTGACAAACGACGGAAACGACGGCTAGTCTCTTTTTGTGAACCTCTTGACTAGTCACTCGTGTGCCGACTAAGTCTTAGTTTTTTTTTAACATTCCCTCAAAGTCCGGGAACGCTGCCAAAAAATTCATTTTAAAATTTAGTTTTTCATAATATTGCATGTAATCAAGATCTAGAGTTTTTAGAAGAAATTGAGATAGATTTATGGATATCTTTAAAGTTTAAATGCAGGCTTGCTTGCTTTCGATATCAGACTGACAAATCATAGTAGCACGCACTTAAAATCTCATGTCCCAATGTTTCAAAAAATTACGTTAGCTACCTAGGGACAATTTTTAAATATATAAGATGCTCTGTTTTATGTAAAGTTCAAGAGTAAAAAGTTCAAAAACTCTTCAAAAAAAAAACGAGTTCAGAAAAACTTCCGAATTTTCATCGTGCTAAAAACGCATTAAAAACTAGATCAAAGATGAGCCCTAAAACGCGTTTAAAAACCGTCCAAAAGCAGTAGAAAAAGCAGCTTGAAAAAATCCAAAAAATTATATCAAGAAACATGTACGAAACGCATTAAACAATGTTTTCGAAAATGCTCAAAAAACACTTCCAATGACGGCCGAAAAACCAGGCCAAAAACGGTCAAAACGAGTGTCCAAAATCACGTCCAACAACAGGTCCATGACCGAGCCAAAAACACGTTAAAAAACACTACCAAAATCGGTCGAAAAACGCAACCGAAAACACTCGGAAAACGTAGTCAATAGCGAGTCAAAAACTATTCGAAAAACGGGAACAGAAACGCAATAAAAAAAACATTGAAAAACGCGCCAATAAACGCACCCAAAAGCAGACGAAAAATTCAAGATGTTGGCAAGCATCCAATTTATAGTTAACATGTAGGTTAGGTACGGTTGTTCAGACTTTCGGATAGGCACCAATTAATATTATTTGAGAAGGGTTCACGCATTATGCCAGATATCTTCAAAATCAGCTAAAGATGTCTACTTTCTTGTGGACCGGGAAACCGATATGAACTGCAACTCTCAATCGACTTAACTGACCTATGCAGCTGAATACTAAGGTCAAACATATTTATTAATAAAATAAATTTCCATTACAGATCAAATAACTTCAACTGGACAAATGTTACACTCGCCGGCTGGGGAACTACATCGTTTGCTGGCGTCAAGGCAAATGCCCTGCAAAAAACATCAGTAAATGTTATACCGAATTCGGTGTGTCAGCGAGTGTACTCCAATATCGAATCCTCGCAAATGTGCACCTATTACCAGAACAGGGATTCCTGCCAATTCGATTCCGGTGGTCCAGTTCTGTATCGAGGCCCCATCAGGCAGTATTTGTTGGGAGTTATTGGCTTTGGACTACCCTGTGGCACTGAACCGAGTGTAAACGCAAGAATTACCGCTTCCGTTGAGTGGATTCTAAGGAACTCTGCCGGAAATGTCTGCTTCAAACCGTTTCTTTTATCGGCAATATGATAGTCTTGTTGAAAATTTGTTCTTAAATTCAATGTAGGGCAATTTTTAATATTTCACTTTGTATCCGTAAAGGTCCTGAGAATTTATTTAAATTTGTTTTGTGGGTACCCTAGGCAATATAGATTATGTTGATGTATTTCAAGCTGTATAGATATTTTCTTTTTAATATTACTGCATTGTGTAATGTAATCAGAAGCATTTTGGGAAATAAATTGACATAAATAACATTCACGCAGTTGTATATGTTTTCGAAATGAAATCCTTCGGAAGATGGCCCGCAACGAGTACTACATCTAAAAATTTAAAAAGACAATATTTTAAAAGACACGTGCAGCAGCAAAAACTAAAAACAAAAATAATACTCTCCAAGGACAAATCCATTTGACGCTTCATTGCAGCATATTCCGCAGACTGAGTTCATTTTTTTCGCAGAAGACCTGGCCCTCAAGTGAGGCTGGATATAATTTTTTTTTTTAAACCAGAACAAAAAATGTTAGCCGTAATGAAAAGGGTTTCATTATTGTTATGCCTGTGCCTTCCTTCCTTCCATTGACTCATCCACTTTTCAGTGCTTTATTCTTTTAATAAGGTTTGTTCTGTTGATGTCCTTGTATTTTTTTGCTACATTTGTCCCAAGTGCACTTATAAATGGTTTTAACAACAAAACAAAAAATTCTACTTTGTAGCTTTTCAATTAAATTAAATAAAAAAGATAACGACTTAGGCCTTGTGTTTTATTTTTATTTTTGCTTTAGTGCAGTTGTTATTTCGACGGTGTAGTGCTCTTAATTACCGCCAGTTTCAACGGGCTTATTTTTTCAATTAATATGTTTTGCTAAACTGTGCGAGTATATGGACTGTATGTTACGGGAATGTCTTGGAAGCTGTCTTTTGGAAATGTGTCTTAATGATATTTATAAGGGGAAGGAAGAAAAACGAGACAAATAGGAGTACCTAACATTGTTAATTGAGGAAATAGTTTGAAATATCTAATACAAGCTTCAAATACAGATTTGGCTATGAGTTGGGTCGAAAAGTTTGTTCGATAAATTGGTGGGCCACTCACTTAATGCCGCAACAAATTTTAAATTCCTTACAGAAGCTATATCCTGCTGAACCATTTGGTCAACTCACGACAGAAAGATGACGTAGAACTTGTAACGGAAATAAATGGGTTGGCTGTGGGTGTCTAGGCTCCAACGGAAGGATATCAGTCATCTTCAGTGGCCTGAGCACCAATGTCGAACCTATGCCACCAAAATAGGAAAGCTCTAGAAGAGCTGATGTTCCCTAAGGCTTTCCACTTCAAGCGTTATGACCTAAGGTCGCAGGAAGCGTTAAGTCAGTCCCGTCAGCGAAGTCAGAAGGGTGTTCGAATCACTCAGCATGCTTGCTCCAAGCACGACCTAGCTCGTCGGTGGGCGGGTTCTTGTTGCAGTTACCCAAACGTTGTTACGTATAAATTACATGCTAAAATGGAACAGCTGTAATGTTCCAAACAAAAATTTATCGGAGCCCGTTTTGTCCTTTTAGATGTGTGGATGAAGAAGAATATTGCCCCTAGAGGAGAACGACAGATGTCAATGTTCCCCTTGGAGCTAACCCACCCCTGCACTAATTCAGCGTAAACTTTCTGCTTTTCAGAACACGTGTGAAATTTCCACTGGGCAAAATATTTACCAAGCTTGGCACTGCATCTGCCGAAGCTGCAAAAATAATAATATGGGTGAAGAAAATCTTACTAAAAGTTCTTTTGCGGACGTACAACTAGACAGGCAACCTTTTTATCAACTCTCGGACCAGCCATCTAATTTTAACATCAGCGTTGTCTTACTCAACTCTAAGGATATTGTCAGACCACGGAAAGACTACATTGAGTCTTCGATAATTTTCTCGAAAAACTCGTGATTTTATCGAACAGAAGAAATAACACATGTGTAGGTACACAGAGATCAATTGTTCTTGGCTAAGGAAAAAAAAAATTTGGAATATGATTTTAGCAAGCATTTGCTTAATAAGAATACATTTCCATTTCAAAGGGACATGTTACCAATGGTTGAACCTGGAACCCCTAGCTCGGTAGTTTAGTCCGCTAATCATACTGAACAACTGGCCTTTTCGCCGGAAGTTTGTAAATAATCCACTATGAAATCGCATATCTTTTCTATCTTTATGTTCGCATTTTAATCCTCCGCGACTGTTAAAGCGAATCGGCGGTGATTCTTTTACCGGCCTTGGCCGCCATTTCAGCGTTTCCACATGAAACATGAAACATAAAGTAATTGTTATTCCGAAAATCAACTTAGGTACCTACGGCTTACTTGCACCAAGGTCTCTGACCTAACTTGACATAGTAGCAGCCTTCGCTTTGAAACTTGAATGGGCATAAGTCGCCTGTTGTCAGAAATTTGAAATAGTTGATATCTATGGACAAGGGGGCGTGGCAAGAAAAGTTGATGAAATTCGTATCACAGCGGCAAGGGTTGGCCACTTCAACACACATTTCCCATTTTAAAATAAGTTGTCTTGTATGGAAATTTGGCTCAACTAACCAATAAAATAGGAGCGACTAATTGTTAGAGGATGAAGGTAGACTCAGAGTCCGGTTCGGATCTGTAAAGCCGCAAATATACCGGCAAACAAAATCTTCTTCCGACGAACCCGAAGCGAATAAAATGCGAACCGCTTTAGCACAGAATTTAGATAATTTAACGTGTGGCGTACGATAATGAGGGAGAACAAAAGCAACGCAAGAAATAAATATAGTAGGTTATTTATTTTTCTTAATGAAAGGCAACCTTTTTAACACTTATACTCATAGAGTCGGCCAAACCATTTAAAACTTAAAATTAGAAAATTGGAAATCGTATAATTATTTAAAAAAATAAAAATAAAAAAATACTCACGGAAAAATTAGAATAATGCTGAAGGTATTAGATAGACAAATAAAAATAAAAGAATAGAAGTCTTATTGAATTTGGTTTTTTCCTTCGTTATTTGAGAACTGTCTTCTGAACCTTGTGAAAGCAGCGCCGACCGAATTAACATTTGTTTGGTCTCTACAGAGGAGGACTTTAGCTTTAAGAAATTTCTTCTTTTTAAGCCAAACATAGCAGTCGAGTGGTATCTATAAAAAAATGTACTGCTTACGTCACTCCGCGT
Organism: Cheilosia vernalis; assembly: GCA_949126925.1. NCBI lineage: Eukaryota > Metazoa > Arthropoda > Insecta > Diptera > Syrphidae > Cheilosia > Cheilosia vernalis. The sequence continues at coordinate 17,307,760 of OX421362.1, forward strand.
TGAACTTTATAACAGCTGCCCTTACTAAACTTCATAATAGAACAAAAAAGAAAAACCTTTATCCGTTGGAAAAAAAATAGTCGCACATATATTTTATCCTCTCTCCATTTAGCTGCAAGCGCTTTAATTATACGGCTTAGCACAAAGCGTTGCACCGGTGTAACGTTGAATCCAACTCACGAACGATGTCAATCGAGTGTTTACGCCTGGATTTGTACCACACGCAAGTCCGGAACTTATTACTCCCAATAAGAATTGCCTGACAGGCCCTGCACGTATAACGGGGCCACCGGAATCAAACTGGCAGGAATCTCTACCATTAAAATATGTGCAGACATGCTTTTCTGTCAAATCAGAATACACAGTCATACAGTCTGCATTGGGCAATATATTTACAGCTGCTTTCTGCAGCGTGTCAGATGTGGAACCAGCAAAAGAAGTCGTACCCCAGCCGGCAAGGTAGACGTTTGTGTAGTCAAAAGTGTTCATCCTGAAACGGAATAGATAATGAAAAACTTTTCACAGCTTGTTGATGTGTACTCACAGCTGATCCAAGGGCAGACATATAGGCCCCACTCCGCGGGACCACTCAATCGGGACAGTTGTGACAAGAAGTGCTATATCGTTGGCATTGTTGACTGGATCATAGCCCGGAGCTTCAATAATTGCACCGATAGGATATGATGCCGCGTACAGAGAGTCGGTACCTAAAGTCATGTTCGTAACATTGATAGAAAACAAACAAAAAATCTGACAATCACCTGAGGACAATATGTGATCTCCAACTATGGCCAAAAGTTCACTTTCAACTGGGTAGCGACGGGTGCAGTGAGTTGCCGTTAGTATGAAATTGTGGTGTACTAAAATAAGTGAAAGGTAAATAAAAACACTTGGCGCCTTGAAAACAAAAGTTCTTACTAATAGTTCCACTACAAAACACTGCGCCTGATGGCATATGATAGAGGGCCGTCATGGAAGGGAATTCATTGAGTTGTGCATTGGTGCCACCAACTATTCTGGTGGAACGTGTCCACCCACAGTTACAGGCTTGACGACGGGTAGTTAGCGTACATATGAAAGAACCTCCGTTTGTAGACTCAGGTTCCGCAGCAGACGTATAGGCTATAACCAGACTCCGGAATAAACTGGTATAGGTTTTGTTGCCTGTTCCACAGGTTTGGAGGGAATTGTTTAATGTCTCATCGCCGTCTGTGGCGACGTAGAAATATTCAGTGGTGCACCCACTCGGGCCCTGCAAATAAAACAGTAGATGTGGTTAAAAAATAGACAAAACTTGAACGAGAATGAAGTTCGGGCGGGCCAGTTGTTTTTTTCCTGATAAACGCAAAGGGAAAAATCCCAACATCTAGTTTTTGACTACAGATTTATTCTCTGTAAGAAGGGAAGGTCGAAACAAGTATACCCCATCCCTGTAAAAAAAAAAAGTTTTCGCTATAAGAAGATAAATCTCCGGAAGGACTTTTATTAGGGTTTTGAAACGACTGCGACAGGAAGACCCTGTTAAAATCTCCAGCAAAACGGTACGACGGTACAGAAATACACATAAGTTTTACGGTCTATAGCTACTTCCCTTAAAAACTAGCTGGACTAGATGGAATCAATTACGGGGAGATCCAATATAATGCAACAGACTAACCAAAGACTGTGAAACTGCAAAGACATGCGCACCAAGTAGGCTCTTGTCTAAGAACTCCTAATCGAGGACCACTTCCAACCAAGCCCCAATCAAGGGTTCCTAGATAAGCAGTCTTTCATTTTCATGCATGACTCCCCACACTTCGCTAAAAAAAAGACCTAAACCGAAACCCTTGAGCTAACACAACAACAGCCCGACTTTGACAAATTTCAACAATAAGCTCGTTCTGTAAATCGCTCACAAAAACACAAAAGTTAGTTATATCCAATATTTGTTGCCGTTACCTTGTCCAAGGCAATCGAACATTGCGCCAATATCTCATCGTCCAAGGATGCAATAATTTTGTACCGACATGATGATCCCGCTTTATACCTACCGTCGTAATACGGTGATTTCAAAGTTGCCACACTACCCGTATTCAGATTGTATGTGTGGTCGCATCCTTCGAACACAGCTTGGGAGTACCCTATACTCTGAATCAGCAGTAAAGATCCTACAAAAATGAAATAAAGTCTTAAAACCGCCTGCCAAGGAAAATCAATCTCACCTACCAAGTGCTGTTAACGCGGACGACGCCATCACTGGAACACTTACAAGTTGTATATGATCTGCTACCTGTGGCCAACACTTCTTAAGCGATGTTTAACTTGCTGCCAAAATTTATATTATTACTGACTGCCTTTGCCCACCTTGCGTAGGGTGAAGTTCGTCTTATCTCCTGAATAATCTTATCACTTAAATAGGCTAAATTAGCAAGTTTTCAGCACCATCAGTTAACTTTTTAATTTTTATTGATTTATCATATGATAAGCCTTGCAAATAGACAATGTTGTCTGAAGACTTTTAAGACCGCAAAACAAGTTGTAGCCTTTTTCTAAAAAAAAAAGTACACACGACCGTATGCTGATCTTTGGATGTTTTATAGTTTATCTCTAGTTCACTATTTGTGTTTTTTTAGGTTATCCCAATTGAGCTGTTTTAACTTGTGTTAAATGTGTTTTTATTTGCGGAGCGAGAGATACCCGCAACTAAGATCGAAAGAACATAATCTGTCACAATTGGCCGTACGATGAGTTTATATGTCTCAAATGAAACGAATTTCATTATTTTATCGAATATCGCTTTGCTGCATTGAACTTGAGGGCTTTGTTGACAGGCAATGCCATCTACTCAAAGCATATTTTTACACCCATGATGGCAGTCAGTGGCGTTGGTGGATTTAGTTCATGAGAGAGAAAAAAAAAATAACTCAACCAAGTTAAATGTTTGAATAACAATCAGTACCTGCATGTAGGGAAATTAGTTTTGAGTGACGAGGTTTGTGAAGCTTGGCTAAGGCTGTTCTGTTTGAACTTGTAGATATCCGCCAACATGGTCAGTCCCAATGCCTTTCCAAATGTCTGTTGAAAATCGCATTTATGTACAATTGTGCAAGTGGTTTTTGTTACTTTGAAGCTTTTCAACACCGAACTTGATGTTGAATGCTTGCCACGATGAATATGAATAAGGAATACATTTTGATTGTGATTTCATAAGAGTCTAGGTAAACATCGAAAGCATTAGCAGATGTTTTGGTTCGGCTTCTGAAGGTCCAACCCATCGGAGATCATCGATCGGGGTGAAACGCATTTGGAGTAGGTATAGGTCGCTTAAAAGTTTATAGTTATTAATTTAACGCTCTTAAAGCTGCCGGTTTGTTTTTTGTCGTACCGATTGCTGCGTTATTTCGAATCCGATTTTTATGAAGTAGTTATAAACCAAATGATGGGTGAAATTCCTAAAATGAATTTAGAAGAACTTATATTTTTTTATCAGGACCTAGTATCCAACAGTCACATACATAATCGAGGACCAACTTAAACCAACCAGTACTGATCGCCCAACCATGTGAAACAGTAAAACATAAGCCTACTGTTAGAACAGAAGAGTTAGAAGAACCTTGTCACTAAGAGGAACACTTTAGTAAAGTCGAGAAATCTGCTAGGGGCCATTTTATTTGAGCTTAATCTTTCATTAGGGCCAGCTTTAAATAAAAGCCGCCATCAGTTTAGGATGGTCAAGTCGGCCCTCCTCGATCTTTCTCTAAATCCCACACAGTCAGTGGACGGTTGCTTTAAACACAACTTCGGACAAATATACCGAAAGAATAAAAAAGAGAAATCTACAAAATGGGGCAAAGATTTAATTTTCCAAATAAAATAACAAATTTTGCACACATTAGGTATTCGGTTTGAAAACTACTTTTTATGAACAACAAAAAAAAAAAAAAAAAAAAATTGCAAGCAAAAAGTAGGGGAGAGTGGGTATGTATGGGCACAGGAGGAATGGGACATAAGCATTTTCTTCAACGTCGTATACTTTTTCTCGTTCCTGTTGATCACAAATTTGCTCTTAAGTCTGCATCCACCGGTAAACGAAGCAGGTCTTGTGCGCAGTTGAAATTACGCAGTGGAGAGCAAAAAAGGTAAATTTGTACATAAAAAGTAAAATAATTGGGTGAAATTTGAGTGAAAAATAATAATTAATGAGTGAACATATTGTACAAAAAGTGAATCAAATAGATATAAACATATATCATGAAGTGAATGAATTCTAATTTTGTTTAGTCTGCGCCGTATTTTAAGAGATATTATGTTTGATCTCTTTGAAGTGCACTACAGGATGATTGGGACACTTATATGCAGGAGGAATGGGACACCTGTCCGTGAACCGAACAGGGGTCAGGTTCTGGAATCTTTGTGGAAAGCGAGAACATTAGACTACACTACCCCTTAGGTAACCAAAGTACAGTAGTGAAAGGTGTCTGTTTGGCAGTACAATGGACCAGTAGTTGTGTCTGAGTGCTCCATCGGATAGTAACACCCCCCGACAAAAAAAAAGCTTTTCCACATCAAAGTCTAAGCAAAGAACACTTAAAAATGTTCGCACGCAAAGTACATTAGAAATAAAGGTTTTAAGATAAAAAACACACTTGTAATGTAAGGCGTCCCATTCCACCACATAGCTGTCCCATACCTCCTGCTTCCAGGAGGAATGGGACAAAGTTTGTTGGTGCATGGAATGCGTTTTAACTTTAATTCTGGTATACTTTTGGTTACTTTTATGTTTTGGATAGCTTGCCAAAATGTTATCGTGTATTAAAAAAAATGTTTTGTGGAGATATGATTTATAAGTTGCCAGCAGATCACATTTGACTGAAAAGTGTCCCATACATACCCACTCTCCCCTACTACCTAAAAATACCTTCAAAAGTAGTTTCTCCAATAACCAAGGTTAACCCTGAGTTGGCATTTGGGTATTTGAGGGACTCAAATTCCAAGTCGAACTCAGGGTTTTATTCACTGAGCCACCTCTCGCGAACGTCTGACAAACATCCGAAAGTGTAACTGTCTTGAAAGAGCTTTTCAATTAGCCGTTTGGATTTGGAGTAAAATTCGTCTCCAAAATGAAAAACTCACACAAAACGAATGGTTGCGAGAAACTAGACCTATGGTTCCTACGAATCTGTTGCGCCAACTATTTTTTTTTTAACCAAGGCTAACAATTAAAAGCAATGTACGTTATTTTTTTTTAGTGACTGTTGACTTGTTTTTCTTACAAATTAATTTGGGAAGAGGAAGTCAGTGAAATAAAAGTTTCTTTTTGAATCATATACGTCATTTTGACACTGACAGCTCTTTCCTTCTATTGCTCTTTCTCTTTCAGACAACATTATTCCTTCACAAAACGAAAGAATCGTTTTAAGCATCAAAAGTTAGTGATGTGACGTCCAAACATTCCGCGGTACTAATAATCATTTTTAGTGTCCAGGTCATGTTTTTCGAACTCGCAAAGGCGAAATTTTCCATACAAAATTGCATATTGTGACCTAGGAAATATGTAGTGTGGAGGTTAAAAATGATTATTGGTAAGGCCCATTGTGTTTATTGAAAATGTATTTGGCTCAGGCGTATACCTTCATTTATGACAACGATAAATTGTCTTTCTTGGGGATCAGAAAACCGGCACGTGATTGTCAAAAGTTCAACGCTTTCAAAGAGTCAGAGAGAGAGAGACAGTTTGGTGCGCATTTTAGAGTATTACCTTCGTTGATTCATGATGACTAGCACACCAGTGACTACTGAATTTATGTGGGTTAAATTATAAGACATGAACTTGGGCGATCCTTGCTTTCATCAGAATATTGCGGAACTCTTCACAATCGTGTCATCAGACGCCATGGGCAATTGCCCGCCAAATTTTATTAGACAAACTTTTTGGCTCGCATAGACCATATTAACAATTCAGGTCCTCAAAGCGAGTGTCGTCGAGGCAACCATAATTGTATGAGATTGTATTCAATAAATAAGAGGAGTATGTTTGCTCTTTCTATGATAAAGCCACAAAAAAATAGTTTGTGCAACAGGTTTATAGGGACCCTAAGCCTATTCCTAGCTCCTCACAACGATTCGTTTTATGTGAGTTCGGAAGGGATTTGCATTTTTATTCCGATTCCAAACTGGTAATTGAGAAGTTCTTTCATGACAGATGTACTCTCGGACGTTTGGCAGACCTTCGTGACAGGTGGCGCAGTGGAAAATCCTTAAGATGGAGTTGGGTTTTTGTTCGGCGACCTCCCGCTAAGTAGTCCAACACACTAAGCCACTACACCTACAAGACATCGATAACCGCCTAAAATAACAGATTTTTAATAATTTACTTTGACTTTAAAAAGAGACTTGTATTTGGTCGAGCCTACTATATTTGACGCCACGTTTCGAAGCGAGGAGAAGTAGGTCTTTGCCAACTATCAGTCTTTACAACAAGCTTCAAAAAACTGTAATAAATTTTATTATAACTCGTAAATTTTTTAAATCAAATACTTTGCTATAATGTTACATAAATGCCTCTTTTTATAGTGATTAATATAATTCTCTAAATTCTCTAAATTTTAGTTGCAATATTTACTATTTTAAAGCTCTTTATTCCTGTCCAACTTTTCCTTCTTACCATACCTAATGAGTGTATGCTTTTCAGGTAGATTTCCGTTTACGCATTAGGTGGATCTCCTGCAAAAAAATATATTGCATAAATACAATATTGTTCATTGACAAACCATGTTCAACTGAACACAAACGAACAAAATAAATATCTACCTTACGCTAGAGCAAGCCACCACATCCATTCCATATAGTTGACTTCACTCAATAAAGCCAGACTTTTTTTTTATTTTCATTATAAATTAAGAACTAGAAATTGTTTTATGCTTTGATGAAAAAAATATTCCAGTCTACGCTACATTAGTTTTCGAATTTCTTTTGCAGCCACTCAAAAATTAAATGAATTCGTGCAGAAGTATGAAGCCATCAAAAATGTTCTCTCAAAATATCACTGTAGCTCTGTCAATGGAGACCGTTGGCATCCACACATCAACATATAAGAATGAAAGAGAAAAAAGAAATAAATTTGAAAAAAAAAAAAAATCAGATCAAATATGTTGCAAAGAATTAAATTAAAATGAATTTTCCGGCTTTCAAGTTGTGAAAAATTCATTATGACCAACGAAAAGATTATGGCTATGTTTTTATATTAAGTTAATTTTTCGTTTTTGTTATTGCCTTTGTTTCGCCGTAGCTAGATATACAACATGTATGTGTTATTTATTACATTGTTTTTTGTTTTTGCGGTGCCTTCAATTTCCGTCTGTTTTATATTTACCGCAAAATGAAAGCTTAATTAAAAACAATGCATTTGCGGTGACATGCATGCCATGTATATTGTTCGTGTGGGTAGAGTCTATGGACGTACAATGTACATACAATACAAGGGGAAACGGCTGAATACTTGATAGACAACATGATATGAAAATAAGACTTACCGGAGCCATATATATATACGACCAGATTCTAATTAGTGTTTTAGTGAATATAATTCTGGATGAAGGCATGCGATTATTGTGAGCAAGCTGTTTACGGACAGAGGTTATGGATTTCATTATTTGGAAGGGTGTTGCATTGTAAAATGATGGGGGTGTGCTTCTTAAGTAGGTTTTACAATGCCACTTGTTTTGTGGGTGGCATCCTTCTGCCGTTTATTTCATTTGCAACAAGCCAATTCAATTGGTGAGTCTAAGGGCGAGTCAGCTACCGCTTCGCCGCTTTAAACGGCAAAAAAAAAAACAGTTTTTATGCAGTTTGGGCTTTTATACTGAGTGTGGGCAAAACTTTCTCATTCATAAAAAGTTTGGTCGGCTGTTTTCTTATTTCATTGGGTATGTAGAGGAAAATCTGGGAAGCGGTGGTAGGTAAAAGAAACGTGTCCTAAAATGTAGGAAGATAATCCACAATGTGATTGGTTACTTATTGATTGAAGTAACAGCAACAGACAGTTGTCGCTAGTTCTGATTAGCGAGTTATCAGCTACCTACACTTGACAAGATTGGATTTAATAGATCGAGACTTCATCAGCGAATCGTGCACGTTCTTCTGCTCGGCAATCAACATCGGCGCATTTGTACGAACTCTTTCGGACAGCTCATCTCGATTATAGTCTTGCTCCCATTGCATTTCGCGATTGAATGCATCGTGCATCGAACCTACATATTTTGCCTTGTTGAGACGAGGAGCTTCGATAAATGTTTAAGGACGAAATTTTCCAAGCTTCGTCGAAAAACAAAACTTCTAATATTTTCCTTTTTTCCCGAATTTTCCAAAGTTTTATACTAAGAATTTTCTATTTTTCAATTTTCCATTCCGGAACAACTGCACACAAAATTGTCAACATTTTCCATACAAAAAATCAATTTTTGATTTTCCGATTTCCCGACTTTTCCGGAGGGTTTTCCAAAAATCGTCTTCCGTAAAAACCTCCTGACAATTACGGACAACATGAAATAAATTTGATCCAAATCGGCCCAGCCGTTCTCAATTGATGAATTACTATACATTTTTTACACCATTTTTATATTATTAGATGTAGATAGGTGTTTTGATCAAAATCGTTAGAGCGGTTGTTGTAAAATTACGCAGACAAAACAGTCACAAATATTGCAATGTTTAGTTTGAAATTTACGATTGCTTAACTTTTTATCTGAAAGCTGAGTATTAGATATTGTTGGGGATAAACGCATTATACTTGGTTTTTTAGGATTTGTCCAAATCGAATATGGTGGTTTCGAGATATGAGCATAGTTTCTTAAATTAGCATTTGCGGTGCTTCAAATTGAAAACTAAGGACGCAATAATTTTGAAAACATCAATTTTACACCAACTATGCATTTTGGTCGAAATTGTCACCGCCGTTTTCCGGTAAACTAAAGACAACAAAATTTCTAAAAAATGCCTTTTCACAAAAATCCATTTTACGATTATATATAGAGAAACACTATAAGCTTGGTATTAAGTTAAAAATGACCATAGTTCTTTAAGAATGATTTTTTTGTTACAATCGTAAAATTGGACCGCTTTCGATACATGTCCAAATTTCAAAATATTTTGGTTGAAATCGTTAGAGCCGATTTCGAATAAATCACACTGGTATGCACATTTAATAATGTGAAGTACATATAATATTGAAACGTCAGCGGAATAAATCAACTTGAAATTTTGTACGAAAAAAAAAATTGTTCTCTTAAGTAGATACCCCGTAATCGAGAAAGTTCAAAATTCAGTTCTTCATTTGATATGTTAAAATTCATTAAACTTGTTGGTTAGAAATGCTTCTAAAGCAAGCAAACGAATGCGTAGATATACGCCTCAAACATTGGTCATTTAGTACGTATAGTTTTGCAAAGACTCACTGGCCTCAAGGAATCAAAAACAAGTTAGCTCGATGCTAACGGTTTGTCTCCACCTGTACTTAAGACTCATAACACATTCGTCCACTCCTTCGAAGGTCATGGAAACGCTGATTCCTCATCGGCTAATAAAAAGGCATGAATCACGAAACCCTAATGAAAAGCAGTACGAATTTCATAGCAACAGATCTACTATGGTCTTTTGATAGCTTATCCCATCTAAAAGTGCAAGCAATATCTCTCTCCGCATCATTCCGCTGAGACGAAGCTTGTTCCGCTTGATTTTTTAAACGCATTTGACAGAGTTTGTCATCAATATTCCCTGTCGAAAATTCATTTTTAAATTGGGTGACTCCTGTTCAATGAACTAGAAACTACATTTAATTGTTTTCAAGTCTGAAGCTAACCAAGGCTCCGTCTTGTCTCCATCTTTTTTTCATCTTAAATGGGGGAAGCCCAGTACATAGTTAACAACCCTTTTTACTGCTTTTAGCTCAAAATGTTCATTCTATTTTTCCTTGTTGGTAAGGTTGCACAGAGATGCAATGCTGTGAGTAATTTGTTCTCCAATCATTTGAGTATAAGCCTGGCAACTATAACTGTGGAATTCTTAAAACTGGGCGATCTTTATCTTCATAAATGTCCATAGATCAAGTTCGTAAATCTTCTGACAGAAATTCTAATTTATTTCACTTTTACAGCCTCTCAAACTCATTGCAAGACTCACAACATAAATCATTTTTAGCTGAAAAACTGGAGAGGCAACGTAGCTTAAGCTACTGTTCATCTAATAGAGTTGAATTAAGTGGCTGTCTCCAAAGCGAGACCTGAACCTACACCCATTATATCCATTAATGACAATTGCTTTAACAAAACGAAGGTAGATATATGTGTATTCTTTACAACCTCTATGCGAATGACCATAACAGCTTGTCTTAAACAGTGTAAGGATTACTTTACTTACTCCTTCTGATCTGACCAAAACATAAGTATGCGGTATTCATTCGCCCCAAACTTGGTTTGCACTCTCATATCCATGTGATACATGAGAAATGTCGACTGTCGAGACTTTATTGTTAACTCCAAAGACTGCAACCTTTTTTCTTCCATTGTCGTATGACGGAAAACCACATCCAGTATTTCTTCCCCAAACAATCTTCCATAACAGAATTTTCTTAAAAGGATACCCAGTACAAAAGAGATCGAAGCCATGTCCTCCATTTCATTTATGTCAAGTATTTTAAGATAGGTATACCACAAGGCTATCAAGTTTTCATTTGAGCTCCCTCTGCGTTTTACGGCACATCTAGCAGCCATTTTCCTAAAAAGGATTTCTAAGAGTTAGAGTCTAAAGACGTCGTCTATAGGTATGCTTCGGAAGCCTCGTTGCCGTCGTCTGTTTTAAATTGATTGCCAATCAGATGTAGGTCACTTATAAAAGTTCCAACGATCTTGATGCAAGACGGTTTCTAATTTTGTCGCTATGAACTTCCGCGATACTAATAATCATTTTTAGTGTCCAGGCTAAGTTTTCCGAACTCACAATGGCAAAATTTTCCATACAAAATTGCATATTATGACCCACTGAAATGTATCTAGTCCCGTTGTTCCAAAGGTATTTTCTCAAGAACGTCCTTTTTTTAGTAAACTTCACAGGAGTGTAACGAAGTATTGCTACTTATAGCCTTATATTCGATTCTAACCATCAAACTTGTTCTAGCAAAAGGCTTGGAATGGTATATCTTGGGTTCGAGAGCTTTTGCTGGACCAACAAAATCTGTCAAAAATGTCTAAATGATAGTTGCATTCTATTAAATAAATATAGTTGGCGCAACAGGTCGCTGTAAGCGTTTTTCATCTCGGAACGTACCTTTGGAAGGGATCTACAATTTATGTCGAGTCCAAACGGTTCGGCTCTCGGATTTTTGACAGACGTTCGCGAGAGGTGGCGAGAGTGGTGAAAACCATTAGATGGAATTGGGTTTTTTTTCCGGAGTAGTCCAACATACAAACAACTAAACCACTGAACTGTATTAAGAACTAATAGTATTCCCGTAGTCTTTCGCTCAATGGCAGTACACTGATTGACTAGAGGGCTGTAGATGACGCATGCAAATTATAAGCACACCCAGGAAAAGGGTTGCTTCCAGCAAATCACCGCAGAGCTTTTATTGTAATTTTAGACAACTTTTGCCGTTACTACGCATACCTACATACGAGTATTAACGTCGTGCGTCGAAAACCGCATTTTGAGGTAAATGAAATATTAATAGAGGTACCTATAAAGGTACCGACTTCAGACGTCGGTGGTCGCACTCCCTCTATGTAGTTGTTCCTCAACACTTCCGTGTACCACCTGAATGCATCACTGAAACATATATTGAGCTAACGAAAATGCAGTTGCCGGCGACGCACATCCTTGCACATCCTTGCACTTCACACGTAAGTAACCATCGATGCTTGATCTAAATAGAGTCTCACTACAGTGTCCAACACTTTGGCACCATATTATCTTCGTGAATCCATATGTGAAGGAAGGGGATGTGATGGTGCATTATTCTGATTGGCATTAGTACCTAAACAATTTTATCTTAATGCACTTATAGTTGGGGAAATTTCGACTTTTGCAATTGTTGCATTTTCCTTAGGGTAGGTGGTATATGCCAGTGTGTACCAGTTGGATTGGCTAGCAAGGAAAAGATTTTCCACACTCTAATAAAGTAATGCAATTTCGTATGCCTATGGACCATATCATAAGGATGACAATCTGCCTGGACGTACCGTCGCAGACTGTCATATACGTGTGTGTGAATTGTCTGTCTTATATGTACATCGTACATGAGATAGTTTTCATTTTAGAATATTGCACCGGTATAAGAGGTTTTGGACATTTACTTTGATTTATTGATTACTACGGTCTGATTTTGCGGTGAAGGAATATTTCCTGAATGTTGTAGTCAGCCTGTCACGACGCATTGCAGTTCTATGGCCATGCTAGTGGGTAAATGACATTTTGATTGAAAATTCCGTAAAATCTAAAATCAATACTGTGCCAGGCAGTTGGTGCGATATGTCAAAGTGATGCCTCAATTAAAATGTTTCCTATGTAAGGTCGGCTTCCGTTGTAGGAATTTTGTACATTCATACAAGAGTATTTGAATAATTTTCTACCACTTGACTATGTAGGGAATAAAAAAGTCTTAACTAATAATTATGCTTCCGAGTTCTGTACATTTTTGTTTATTTCACATTTAGCAACTTGCCCCACTGTGGAATCCTTTCGCTGTCATCGAATCGTTACGAGGGGGAAAGAGGGGAACTTGAAAGGACGATGCACACTTATAGAGTCGTTTAAATTTTGAGGGTATTTTTTCATTGATCTTATTTTCTAAGCTTGCAGCTCCTTTTCGTGCGACCAATTTAATAGTTTACAATTAATCTTGTGCACATTTCGTCAAGAGAACAATATTTGGCATTTCGCCAACAAGGTAATCCAAAAAGTTAAGCTGTTGATGAACTTCCTTCAACTTTAAATAAGAACTTCTTTAACGTGCAGGTGAAGAATCGAGTCAAACTTTTTTAAACTCACAATGGCAACATTTTCCATTCAAAATTGCACTATTTTGACCTAAAAAATATTTAATTTGAAAATGAATACTAGTACAGCCCAATATCTTTGCTTAGGACCGCAGAGCCCGCTCTATGCTCTGCTATTGAGACCAGTTAGACAGTAAGTGTGGGCGCAGCGGCTGAGTGGAAACTATGGCTCATTAATGTAAAAAAACCTGCATTATCTTTGCATGACGGCAGTTTTATTTACGTTCATTACCTAAGTAAAATGACAGTCAAATTGCGATCAACTCTGCATTGAATTTTATTTAGTTGCCGAATTGCAGGAAGATGGAAGGAACAAATACGTAAGTAAAATAAATGAAAATTAAATAGATATATCCAAAATAAATGAAGGTTTTTTTTTCATTAAAAAGTTAGAATAGGTAGGTACATTATTTGTGTTTTACATAAATGAAAAAGTGAACAAAAATTGTGGTCGGATGCTGACACCAAACTGCTAATTTCGATCCGAAAAAAAACTCAGTAATTTTTCATATGAAAATGGTTTCTGAAAACACCATCTGGAAATTGTCCTATTGTCTTAATAAAACGCTTAGTTTTTGGAATGTTTCTTGAAATACTGTTAATTTTTATAAAAAAAATCGTCTTTTTTGTTTGAATTTCAGAAATTTTTGCCTGAACACTTTCAAAATTAGATCAATTTAAGTGATTAATAATCAGTCCTAAGATGATTCTTCTAATGGACATTATTAAAGTTTTTATAAATAACCACAATTTGTCACTGAAAGAAGAAAGATAAAATAAAAATTTCTGTCATTTTTTGTTACTACATAATATGAACTCTTTTTTGGAAACGAGAAACTACTGCAAACTTGCAGCAGTGTTTCTGTTCATAGTTATTTGTATTGAATCAATATTTTTTGCATGGCATGTGCAACAATGTTGCAATTATGAACTCGCCCTATGTCAAAGGTCTCAGGTTCGAACTCTTGAAAAAAAAATAGAAATTTAACATGTTTTCCAATGCGTTAGCTTTTGTAAACGTTCGACAAACATCCGAAACTACAACAGCCTTGAAAGAGAGAGAATTCAAAACTTCCGACTCGGCATAAAATTCGCCACCAAAAAAATAAAAACGCACTAAAAAAAGGGCTTTAAAGACGTCGAAAAGAAGGTCAATCAACGCACCCAAAAAAATATTGAAAACAGCTTCGAAAAACCAGTCCGAAAAAGATTCAAAGGTGGAGATGGAAAATGCTTCGGGAAACGCATCAAAAAACTTTATTTTCCAACAAGTAAAAGCGTAAAAGCGTAGTAAAAGGTGTATAAACCTTGAGTATAGTTGGAAACTGCGTTCTGGTAACAATAAAACTTGACATTTCTCACACGGCCGACCTATTTAGGTACCAGATCTGGACACCAGCTAGGTTTGGTATAAGTTATCTCAAAAAGCTTGCAAATATCCACAGAATTTGAAAATTGCAACGCTTTTCACTTCCATACCGAGACAGACTACATTTTCTTCGGGGACGTTGTACCTGTACCCTAAAAAACGTATGCACCATGCACCCTCATACATCTAAGTCCTTCCATTACATCCAGACCTGCAGATCCTAAACGACTGGAAGAATTGCTTTTACTCTGAAAGTTGAAAGTTCATAACCTCATTAACAAGTCTGCGGAAATATTTCCAAAAGAAGGACTCAATTTTTAATTTTTCCCAATTTAAGTACGACATCCTTTTTTTCGTCAGAACATTGTGTATCGGTTATTACCACATAACAAAAACTCAACTGCTAATTAAGAAATACAGATTTTGAGGCAAAACAAAAAAACAGCAAATAAAAAAATCCACAAACAAGGACTTCAGAAATGCTAATTGCCAGCGAATTGTTGCATACACACAAGGAAGACTTAATTACCATAGAATTGCAACAATATAATCATCAAAAGAAATAAAAATCTAACACAGTAATAAAAAAAAAATAAAAAACACCAACTCATTACGAGTAACCATAATGCTGGGGATATGTAAAATTACATCAACTGCAAGGACAAAATTCAGTGAGTAAAAAATAAAAATTCAAGGGATAACTCTTTTACTGTGACTCAAAGACTCCGTCGTGCTTCCCATTGTAGCAAACAATGTAAGTACATCCACACCCGCACTGCTGATATAATAATACGATTTGTGTTTCCCTTTTCTGTTCGCGTATTTAAATTTTTTTTTTTTTTGTTTCCCCGTGATCCTTGTCCGTTGTTTCCTATTCCCATCGTGTAGTAGTCGACGTCTTGTAAAGTTGTGCGCCCCACTTGTTCTCTTGTTGTATTTCCGTCAAGTGATTTTTTCCCACATAAAAGTTAAAAATAGGTGGATACACTGACGAGATCCTGAAAGAAAGGACATAGAATTCACAAAGTATCAAGAAATCAAAAGAACACTTCACATCGGTGTGTAGTGAGGAAACGAGGATGGCTGGGTTCGCCGGGGGGTAGACTGCAGACAAGATAGACGGAATCAGCTGCCAGTATACAGTGATGAGGTTCTGTATTGTATTGCAACACAAAATCAGGAAAGTTCATGTGTGTGTACCTCCGTGTAGCTACCTTTGGAACATGTTACCGCCGCAAGAAAAGCTACACTCTTTGCAGACTAGGCCTCCGACTACGACTACAAATGTCATAAGGGAATTTCAATTTTAAGCATGTTTTAGGGAGATTTTGCTATCCAGTTTATATAGAGACCGACTGATGGTCTTTTGACACCGCACTTTAAAAAAAAAAATGTTAATGTGGAGTTGAGGTGTCAAATCTGCCTCGGATAGTCAGTCAAGAAGATCCTAAAATGATATATTCAGCCTTATTAATGCTTTCTTTGGGAGTAGTTGCTTAGAGAGCTGCACTGCTTGGAGATGCATTAATGAATCAATTTTTAAGGCACAATTAAAGCTTGAGAGTATTTTTTTTAAATTCCGTTCCCAATGGCTGACACTATTGTTATAATACACCTAAAAGATGTATTATAACAATATGTTTGAGAGTAGGTATGGGTATGCTGAAGAAACTTCTCAATTCAGTCGCTCATGATGGTAAGAAGTTCGGCCTTGTATGTCCCACCATTGACCAGTCCTGTTCGCCCCTTCCATCGCAGAATTGGCATCTTAAGTCGACAGTAAAAATTCCTTAAAATTATCAAATATACATACGTCAATTTAGCTATTGTAAATTGTAAAAAAAATAATATTCCGTACAAACCGCTTCCGTTCTTGTTAACCCTACCGTAGAATGATAAGCAGATGTTGACAAGTGTATACAGCACTTGAGCAGAACTTTCTTTTGTGATGCATGAGGATATATGTAGGAATAGACACCTACCTACCCCAATGAAATTAATATAATGCATAATAATAATGAAAGATATTTTCAAAAGATCCCAGGACAAGGCGATTTATTCAGCTTTTTGTCTTATGATTCTTGAATCTCAATCATTGGGTTAATAATAAGCGAAACAATGGACTTGGGCTGTATAGGACGAACTCGATCGAACAATTGACCTATTCGGCGATACATGTGGAACAGTTTTTTCAATTTCGCTTTACAGAGGTAGAAAGCTGGGCCCGAATACGAATATTTGGTATACTTACTTGCATTTGATATCGTTACGGCTTTCAGCGCATATTCTGATGCAACTTAACTCATTATAAACTTGAGCTTCAATCCGATTACATACCTTACCGATACCATAAGCCTTAGGCCGAGCAAGTTGGGCAAAATAACGCGAGAAATAATAATTGCATGTTTCCAAAACTGTGCAACATCGAACTGGAGCTATATCGCCGTCGCCGACGTAGTCATCATCTCAAGAAATGAAATGGAGTTAGCACGACAAGAAATAGAGCGACATTACTGATCTTTCAAGGACAGAAAAATCGGGCACTTAACCTAAATGGCTAAACATTAGGAGAGGACCCAGACTCAATTGATGACAGTCCGCAACATATAGCTATGTAGGTTCGAAAACATCATCAACCTACTTGTCGAACACATGCCCTCACAGGTGTAAATGATGAGACTTTCAACTAGCTCTTCGTCGAAACTCAAAAGCAATGTCTTAAGTATGACACTTATATTGTCTTCGAAGGTTTTAGCACCCAGGTAGACCAACTCAGTTCGAAGCGGACTACCAGGACGATGTCAGATGTTTGAACCGTCAACCGGACTTTGATTTTGATGCAATCGAGAGCAACTTGATAACTCTACGAGCGAAGGAGGAGTACCAGATCATCGGCTTTTCCGATTAAAAAAGAAAGAGAGCTTGGGATCATATAGAGGTTGTGTAAAATCGTGTAAAAAGTTATCAACGCAAAAGTGCTAAACAGGAACATAGACAAAGTCAAAGTCTGTGCAGGAAACCACTTATCCAGAGTGTGCTAATCGGCGGGGAAGTTTCTCAAAGCGAATCATTCCGCTTGAAAGCCAAGACATGTGTCGACTCCACCAAAATTAAATCGAAATGTAGCAATATCTGAACATTATTCCTTAAAGGCTGCTTAAGCAGAATATAGCCTGCAGTTGGAGATGTTAAAAGCGGGAGAAAATATCTCTATTAAACAGCGGTGACGTTTGCCCCGTTCACAAGAACGGAGATCCTCTGCATCAATAGAAGAAGTTGGCGCAACAGGTCTGTAGGGACCCTAGGCCTATAGCTTCTCACAACCATTCGTTTTGTGTGAGATTTCATTTTTGGAACGAATGGAAGGGATCTACAATTGTATATGGCGATTTCAAACGGCCGATTAAGAAGCTTTTTCAAGACAGTTGTACTCTCGGATGTTTGTTTGACGTTCGTGAAAGGTGGCGCACTGAAAAAAAAACCCAAGTTGAGTTGGTCTACGTCCAAACAATGTACCAACACATTCGAACAAGAATGGAAATGTTGCTTTCACTTATTTGCTAATCGCTGAAGCTCCTGTTCCCCCAAAAAGCGCTTGTTGCCACATTGGTCATGTAAACCAATTAACGATGCATTTTACTGGCTGTGTAAACCATTACAGCAATATTAACAACCACTTACAGGACTACTTATCACACATACGAGTACAACTACCCATCCGTACAAATTATAACCTTCAGAAAAATATAGACTAGAAACTTGATTTACAGACAAAAGACCTCATTTGCATTTTAATTAGAAAAGCGAAAACGTAGTTGGTATAGGGTTTGTTTTATATTCGTTTTCCTTGTAACGCTTATATCTTGTATACGAAGCTTAATGTCTCTCTCTTGGCTGGTCGTATATTGCGATCATGTTCCGCCACGGCATGGGTGCCCAGTGTCTGACTGCACACTCCATCAAGTGTTGACATGAAATTTCCGAATGGATATCTTGTTCGAGAACGTTATTATAAAATAACAATAGTTTTCGGACGTTCAAGTATATATAGATGTGAAATGTTTAGAGAGAACTTTAATTGAAAATTATGAATAACAAATGAAAAGTGGAGTTGATTTAAAAGTCATACAATTGAGTAGAATAATGCAACCACTGAAATAGTTACGAGCCGGGTAAGTAGATTCCAATACCACAGTCCTTTTCTGTTTTTTTTTTTTTTTAAGAAACGGATTATGAGCGACATTTGAGATGGGTGATATTTGAAGAACATCATAGTTTTAGGGACTAGTGAAAGAGTACCCAATCGATTATAGAGTGGGATTACCGACCTGTCAATATTGCTAGGCTTGGATAAACTGTGCAGCTTTATGCGTATAAGAGAAGATTATCATTTGAGCTCACGGCAACTGTGCAGGTGGACTTTACTTAAGGCTTTTCACACAGAGACGAAAACCGTGTTTTAGTTGAAAACCGTGTTTTAGTTGAAAACCGTGTTTTAGTTGAAAACTCGTCGATGCGTTCACAACGACCACCAACTAGTTTTCGTTTGACGTTTCAATCGGCTGTGAGACACTAGTCGTTAAACTTGGGTGCCAGCTTTTGTGGTTACAAATTTCGATCGCATTAATTAACAAACAAAAAAAGAATTAAGTGTAATATAAGCCCATCAAATAATTGTGCAAAATGATTTTAAGTTGTGAGTTGTGACATTTGTTCGGTCAGCCATTCTGCTGAATTTGCTGAATATTGCAAAAGGTGTGTTTGTCTCAACAACCCAACGATTGGAAGTCGTTTTCGTGGTGTTTTGGTTTTGAAAACTGAAATATGTATGGGAAAACGTCTGTTTTCGTAGAAGTTTTCGAGTGTTTTCGCGAAAACCCGGTTTTCAGCTTGGTGTGCATAGGACATTAGTAGAGTAAGTTGGCTTTTGGTTAGTGAGGCCGTCGTGTGCGGTTTCACATTTCATATTTATTTAAACACAAATAGCTTCACAGCAATTATCTTATGAGTGGTTGCTTTTAGTTTTGTTGTTTTAATGCACAAATTGTGAATGAAATAATAAGTTCAATTTAAGGCATTAACATTGGGTCGTATGAATAAAACGTTGCAATTGCTTTTACTCAAGAGATATGTCAAAATCAAAGCATTTGCTACGTTTCGTATGAATAAAAATTAATTTGAGTTAGTTCCAACTATAATTGGCATATTCGAAAAGTGGCGGCACTGAACTTTTACTCAGATCGGTATGAATGAAACTTGTCAGACAAAGCTAATGCTAGGCAAGTTCTGAGTCTGCTATTTAGTTAACTCAGACCTTTGGCTAAATATTTTTTTAGCACATTTTTAACATGAAACAATATAAGAATTGTGAACCAATAAAATACCCACGGAAAAAGTTGCAATTGTTTCTTCTAAAGCGAAGTAGGTATATGGACTGGGGACTATTTGCGGCTAATATTTCTTTCAGATGGAAATATTTAGAGAGAATCCTTTGTAAGGTAGGTATATAACGGAAATCCGGGCTTCTAGGTCCACAGTTCAAAAACTTGGTAATTCAAAGTTCTTATTTACCTAAAATTGTTTAGTATGTGTTAACAAATAAATATTTCCAACAATATCGGATACAGTTCCCGGCACCTGAAGAAGAAATGAAGCATCAACAAGCTATTTGGCAAACAACGAAAATCACATTTCCAGGTGCAATTGAGCTATCGATTGCATTTATACTTCTGAATTTAATTTTTTTAATGTCAATTTCCACAAAAGTTGTTAAAATTTTAAGAAAAAATTAAAAAAATCAAATTAACTGGTCAGGTTTTACAGGAGCTGCAAGGCAAGTACATGTCAGCGAAGTAAATTCTATGTTCAAATTTTCGAACATACTTTAGTAAAGAATATTTTTATTCACACCGATTCAAAGCAATCGCTAAGGGCTTTTGCACAAAGCAAATGTTGGTTTTTTTTTTCATACGACCTATTGTGAATTTTGATTTGGAAAAATCGCACACACGTTCATATAACCGTCTACAGTAGCTTAGTTTCCTAATTCAATAAGTTTTCACTACATAGTCTTTTGTAGATCTAAGCCTTAACATATAACCATTAACTGACCCCACTTGTACACTTCTATAGTTGTTTGAGGTCATCTAACACTCAGAGGCGTCTCCTTATGCATTGCGAGACCCACTTTTCGGATTTCAATAGCAGATTTGAACCAAAACAAAGCCACATTGGCTGTATTTTAAAAATGGTTACGGATGCTCTCAGGGCTGTAGCTAGAGTCGAATTTGAGGTAGGGCAATATTGGTTACAGGTAGGGCCTAGGGCGGAAGTAAAAAAATTATCATAATTGATGTGCTCTCGAAGCACGGACTCCTAAATCAATCACCATGTATATCATTGACCTCTAGGTCAGTGATGTGCATTCAATAGCTATTCATAGACAAATAATTTCTGTGACAGAGCATGAGCATGGATCTAAGAACTATTAAATCCTCAAGATGGCTGAACTTCCAGATTTGGATGTAGATATCCACGTCTGAGTGAGAGTGATTTAATAATTAATTGTTAGGTGGGGTGATACAAGTAAGCAGATACGACCAAAAATACCATTTAATTTATATTGTTTATGCTAACTTATTATAATAACTAAGCAAGTTTTGTACAGGTAACATTGACCAAAAGTAAACCAACTCTTTATATTCACGTAACCGGCATTTGGTATAAGTTATGAATATAATTAAGTGTTTGTAAGGAGTGCTATTTGTTCATAGATGGCGGAAAAAAAGATAAAGAGAAGCGTACCTGGCAGCGAATGCAGTGAATGTCCATTTTGTTGAACTTCGCTACATGTGATGGCGCTTCAACTGCCATCTATACACAGAATAAAGAATTATTATAATATGAAATGAATGTCACAAACTGTGGTATGTTCGGAAAAGTTTAGATATGTACTTATCGCTACAATTTTTTTTATCTCAAACTATGAACAAACAATTTAATTATAATTTATCTTAGTTTTTGGTATTTTTAAGGTAGGGCATTGTTGATTCCAAGGTAGGGCATTGCCCCAAAATGCCCCCCCTAGCTACGGCCATGGATGCTCTACGAAAAAACCAAGTACACAGCTTGATAGCTTCATACGTCCTGTTCGCTGTTCATTGCAAGTGCATCTTAAGACTAGAACGAATCTATCTCGGCTGTGCAATTCCCCAATGGCACTTTGGACCTGAGTGTTAATATCCAGTCGTGCTTTTAAGGCAAATTAAGTGTCGCTATGCAGACAGGAACTTGGACTCTATGTTATGTACATTGTAAGGTTTCTTTATCTTGTGTATACATAGATTGTTTTGCGATCAAGGGTCCTTCATAAAAATTGAGGTGGGCAGACTGTGTGCTAGCAAAAGCACGTAACAATTCAATTCAATTTCAATTCGTAACGTAACGCAAGCGTATACAAGCCTACCCACGAACGGGTCAAAAATGGAAGTAGGTAGGTAAAGCATCCCGAGTATTCTGCGAGTCCTTATGCATGAACGACTGGTACAAAATCCCCTTTAAAAAATTAAGCGTCTTTCAAGGATAAACACTCGCCAGCGACAATATCTACATCTAAAACCATATCCGCGAAAAATCTTGACCATTCTTCGACTACAATCTTCGTAGGTAGTGTGGCGATCAAAGTACTTGAAAAACTATCATGTCGAGAGTTTTTGTAAGAACCCTAAAAGAATTGGGCGAAAGTCACAAGATCACCATCTGCTTTGTTCCCATATATAGAAATATTGATGGAAATGGAATACCGACCAACTATTGAATTGAATCAGAGCTTGATTTAGCAGACACTCGGGGATTGTGTTAGATACTTGTAGTCTATATTAAAAAATTTACGAAATGGGGAAAAACTCATTCTAGACGAGTGTATGTAGGTACTGGCAGGCCATTGAAAATTAGCTTCGAATCCCCAAACGACTCCTCAGACCAAGACCAGCCCATAAGACTGCTACAGGAGCTGCCAGGATCTAGAAGAAACGAAAACCATCAAGCGGCTGCACCTCCAAACTGCTCGATCTGTTAGAAACCTGCACAACCTACCTGACACTGACAAGTCGCCTTCTAATTTCGAACCTCTTTCCGGAGATAGCTCCCTCACATGCATGCAACCAAACTAATTGACATTTGGGATCGAAAAAATCTTCTCAAAACATTCAAAATAAGAGAATTCCAACGAAAACAGAACAAGAAAAAAAAAGCAGCATCCTTTGACACCACCCTCACGATGCTCTCTCTAACAATACCTAGTCACATTTTCTAGCTTAGGCCCAAAAGGACAACACATCAGGAAGAAAATCCCCATACAGAACCAACAATCCGATCATGGTGGTGGGACAAGGGGGGTGTCAGAGCTCAGAGAATTCAAAAACGCCAAAGAAAACCGAAAAAAAAAGAAAAAAGAAAAAAAGGAAGAAATTTGCTTTGAGTGTTGTATTGGTCCTGCGAAAGTTTCCTACAGCAAAAGTGCAACATTGCAACTTTTCGGGTCGTTCTCGATCGATATTCGATGCGAGATTAATTTTCCTGGACCAATCGCGCCTTGCGTGACCAAAGCAAATGATTTTCGTATATTTCACGGAAATTCTCTTGTAGGCGGAGCTCCATTTGCCTCCTTTATTGGCGCCAGTGTGTTGTGTTACGGTGTGTACTTTGAAATTTTCGTTATTATTTTTTCTTTGTTATTCTTCTTTTTCTGTTCTTTTTGTTTTCTTTTTATTTTCGCTTTTGCTAGTTCGGTTTATGTACCGCGAAAATTTTGTAAACGAGTCCAGTTCCAGTATTCCGTTTTCGGTTGTTGTTGCTATGTGTCTCTTGGTGTGGTTCTACGAAATATCCTGCCATCGAAAAAAGGCAAATCGCACGAGCGAAAATAAACGCGCAAGAAAAACACTGTGTAGGTACACAGACTTGCCAGTATAGTGTGTTGCAGAAAACCTGACTTGATGGGAGAAATAAATTGGAAACAAAAAGAATAATAGAGAAGGGAATATAAAATCGGTTAGCCCCGTAGTAGAAAATGTAAATTTCGGGTGACCGCGATTCTTCTTTTTTTCGCAGTCGCATTCGCATTCGCCTTCGCTTTTGGGATGGGGACGATTAATTCGGCGATATAGGTATGCACTGCACGTGTGTGTGGCTATACTTTGCTCTTAGTTAGAAAAGATATAAAAACGCACTGTGGGTAGGTACCGATATGGTGTGAGGTGGGAAGGAATTTTAATCCAGTTTATACCTATTTTTCTTTGCAATAACAGAGCGGGTGCAATTGTGTCCAACAAAATCGAGATGACAAAATATGTGAATTTTTGTTTCTTTTTTATAAATCTTAGAGAATTAGTGCAATGTTGAGTTAACGGCATAATTTTTCCTGTTTATGACACGAGAAGTTTGCTGCATGCGGTTAGGTATATGAAAATCTCACTCAAATCTTAGTTCCCCATCTCAAAAAAATTAAACTTGCTGCTGTCGGAAGGGTGGGTTTGCTTTCATAGTGAGAATATTTGCCTTTTTGGTTTTTATTTTTTGAATAACGTTGTTCAACAGGTGGAACTTTACTTAATCGTCTTCTAAGAGGGACATCCGAACTTCGACAATTTATAGCTATATCTATTGTTGATGCCACATCTGTCAAATTGGCTGTCATTTGTTCAGTCTGTTTTGCAAAATCGCCATGGACGGACTTAGCATTCAATGATAAAATAATTGTTTTATTATATATAAATGGTGTTCTGTTCGGCCAACGTGAAACAAAGATCGCACGCCACAATGGAAGTTCTGCACGAACCATTCGTGAGTGTGGCGATGCAATTCTAAACGTTTGCAGCGAACAGAGCCACAACACCTGTTGATGTGAACTCTGGCCACCGAGAATTTTTCTTCTGCGGCTTTTCTTAAGCCGCAGGTCTATGTCAATAAGACGCAATCGCCCGATGCCCTAGCTAAAATATCCCATAACCCATCAATCAAATTCAGCCTAATTTATCCGCCAGAGTTAGAAAAATTCTACATTTCGGATGCGTGCCACCCAGAGAAGTCGCGGCCGACGTTTGAACGTTTCAAATTTCGGTAATTAATATCTCACGCACACACTTCTTTTTATTTAAATTTATAGATTCGAATCGCCTTATGCAAGACCTTTTATAAGAGGTCCAAACAAATTTAAAAATGTTGATTATTTTAATGCAACTAGACAAAAATGGCAGAGTATTGGAAGTCATCTATGGTCGACCATTATTTATGTCAAAGTATACTGAGAACATTTTATCGAGGAATACTTTTGTCGATGAAAGTTCGAAATCGCTGAGAATATTTTTGACAAAGATCAGTTTATCGGGGCTGTTGTGTTGAATGAAATGTGAGAAGATTCAAAAAGTTGAAGGTGAAGTCAAAAAATTTTGTCAGCAGCGGAAACTTCAATAAGGCTGCAGATTGACAAATGACCTTAAAGCTTTTAACTTTTCACTCAAGCCAATTCAAGTAAAGTTGACATGACATTATGTAGATCCAAAGGGAATTTATGTACTTAGCTCCATCTTTAGCAGTCTCTTGCATATTTGTTTTTAAAATATTTCTTATGTTGTTTAAGCCATTAGTTTCACTAATAAAGGTAAGTTGCCTGTCACACGCGTACAAAGTTTTTATTTGAAAGAGGTTCTTGTACATGACTTTTCATTTTCGATTAGTGTTTAAGGCCAACATAAAACACAAACCTAACAAGCATGCATGATTTATTTGAATTTTAGTGGGCAAAGAGCCTTATGATGTGGACCACAAATCTTGAAGATAGTTTTATACTTTTCGGACCCTAGCCCCAGCATGAACGCTCGAAGTGTGTTATTCAAGACTACCTAGCCCTAAATTTGAAGCATGCTATAATAATACTAAACATAAATAAAAACGTCCTTGACTTTGACTATGGCTATGCTTAAGAGCCCACTGCTGAATGACATCTAGATCTCTCTTAGTTAACTCAAAGGCACGATTTACAAGTCATAAATATTTTATAAGCCGTGGAAGGTCGTTTATATAAATTTGAAAATAATATGGAGCCGAGAATGGAACCCTACGGAGCTCCAGCAGAACCACAGCAAATTATGATATTTGGCCAAGAGTTTGACTGACTGACAGGCAAGCAAATACAAAATTTTGCAACATTTTCTAACAGAGCAGACAATTTTCTACCGCATGTCAATTGCATTTCAAAAGGCTAACAACGTCAAAAACTTTGTGTAGCTGGCGAAAAGTTCTTTGTGATTGTTTCAGACAACAACTACATGCGCTGTTACTTCTTCTTTTTGCGCGAAAGCCAAGTTGGTCACTGGAATTCAAGACGCTGTTGCTACTAAGGTGTCCTTGCATCTGAAACTCACCTTACATGAAAAAAAATAATATCCATTGTGATCTAACAAAAATTAGGGGTCGAAACTAGAAATGTCTATTGGTTGGGCCCATTGGCTTTGTCAAAGTCGGAATAGTATTTTCTGACACTTTTATCAAGGCCACTTATATCACTAGTATTAGGAATCGGTCACAGAAAGATCAGTTGTAATATGGGTGAATAATTGTAATTGTTCCGTCACAGGGTAATTTTTGTCAATTGTATTGCACAAACCATCATAAAAGATTGAATGCGCATTTTTGCTCTGAGTCCACGGTGATCACTTTCTTAAATCGGAAGTACCTATTGGTTCTTTCTTAAAGTGAAATAATCAGGCAATAAACATTTTTAGTGTTGACTTAAAATTTTAGTAATTCGAACTAGCTTTATTTTTCATGGAAATTTTAAAAATGTGAGCTTCCGCGAAAGTCAAGACTAAAAGTTGTTACTAGTGCGGCGCAATAAGGTTTTGTAATAATAATAATAGTTGGCGCAACAGGTCTGTAGGGACCCAGGGCCTAGCTTCTCGCAACCATTCGTTTTGTGTGAGCTTTTAATTTTTGGAACGAATGGAAGAGATCTACAATTTTATGCCGATTCTAAACGGCTAATTGAGAAGCTCTTTCATGACAGTTATACTCTCGGATGTTTGTCAGACGTTCGCGAGAGGTGGCGCAGTGAAAAAAACCCTGAGTTGGAATTTGGGTTTTTGCGGGATTCGAACCTGGACCCCTCGCTTAGTAGTCCAACACACTAACCACTAAGCCACTGCGACCACAATATATAAGGTTTTGTATAAGCTATATTTATCCCTGAATTAAGTTCCCCTTTGCATATATGATGCGGTTCTAATTTTCGTATGTATTGCTTGACTCCCTATTTCCTGTTGAATTTTTTTTTTTTAGTTGATGCCTTTTAACCAAAGTTGTTTCATATCCCTTTGATGGGGAAGAATAGTAATTAAATGTGAGCAATGTCCTAGGGTTGCCATATAGAAAAAAATGAGTTTTCCAAATTTCTCCCGGTAAAATATAAAAGCTCATAAAATAAGATAACTATTAGAAGTTTTGTTTCTTTTTCTATTAAAATGAGTAACTTTTTTGAGAACTTGAGTCCAGGTGTGACAACCGAAATTATGTCTCAAATCTGTCTAGCGGATATAAAAAACCTAAAAAAATTGTTTCCGATTTTTATAATATAATAATAATAATGGAAAAAAGTGTTCATTTTAACATGCGTTTCCTAAGCTAAGATTACACGTGTCATTTTTTGTGGCAAATTTACGTTATAATGCCGACGTCTTATTCTAAGTGTGTCATTACTTGTGATCGCCTGTCAAGCGTCTAGTCACGCTGGCTATCGCAGCGTTCTCTCACGAGAGACACACGACATACAAGTGACAATACAAAGAGAGAGTTCTTTGACGTCAGCACTTAAAAATATACCACGAAAAACGGCACGATGTAATCCTAGCTTCAGAAGTGACTTTTTGTCATATCCGTCGTGGACAGTACTTAATTGTGTCCTTCTGCGATAATGAAATTTTCTGGAATCATTTTTCAAATTCATCTCTTTGAACTGAAAGTCAAACAAATGTATAGGTAGACCAAACTCCGTCGGTCGCTTGAACTTTGGGCTCAAGCCTTCGCTTGTATTTACAGCGCGATTTCTCCTTTTTCAATTATTTAACTCTCTTTGTTCATTCTGAAATGCAAAATCCTTAGCACAAAAAGCTTAAAAAGAAAGAAAAAAGAGAAGAATAACCTTCTCCTTAAGGTTATCCCGATCACGAACGCGTTCAAAATTTGTTAATCTCCGTCGTTTACGGACTTCTATCATTTTGCTTTGGTACTCGGCACGTTTGTTACGCTTCCAAACCTATTCCAATTGAATCTTCAATGCAATTCTCCTCGGCTTGTGCCAGTGCCAGCATCTATTGAAAACTAATTTCTGCACACTATTTGTCGTTTTTTCCTTTTTTTTTTTATTTTTTTCTTTTTTTTTAGTCGGCGTGTCAGTACAGAAACAATGTAGATACACATAGAGATTCTTATGTCATTGCATGCGTGTTGATGCCATGTTCTTCTAAACAGGAAACAAAATTGCAAACAGCCACACCCCCATATTTGTGCCTAGCAAATAGGAAAAACACTTTTTTTGCGGTTTAATTAAGGATTCGAGCGCCTAGCGCTAGTATACGTGTGCAGAGCGATTGTCTGAAGCAGTTCACACACTCGTGCACCCACAACACAAAGGTTTCGTCTCTGCGGAACTGGCATAGAATTTCGAGCGCGTACTTTTAAACGATTTTCAAAATTTGATTTCCTTGTTGCACTGTGTTTTTCCTTTCATTAGGATTTATACAAATCTAATGAATTCAAAAAAAAAAACCCAATTTCTCTTCTTTTTTATCACTCATCTGCTTCTGCGTTTGGAATTTAATTTCCTCGGCAATCGTGTCGTTCCACTTTGCCTCCGCCCGCAATACTCACACATGCTCATGTGATTGGTTTTCAAGAGTGAGGTGCGCTGAATAGATTGAGGTAATGGTAAGTGTTCTTGGATATGGCAACCGTTGCATCATCGTCATCCAATGATTCTGATTTGTTTGACGGACTCATTAATTATATATTGGTAAATAGACAGTTTCAAGGATGCATTTGACGTGTTTGTTTTTAATTAAATCCTGCCAATTGAATATCTATAGATGCTTGTACTTGAAAGCGGTCGGGTGTTGTAGTAGACGCGAAGCGTTGAACCGATTTTTGAATGCATGGTGAGAAATTGTGATTAATTAATACGCATACTTGATGTAGCTAGTTGTTCGAAGGAAAACAAAAATAAGGAGGTGCTCATCTGCTCATGTGGTGCGGGAGTGCCTCGGGCGATGCAATTGAAAGAAGTGTTGATTTTCGCACTTTGCAAGGGTTGCCCTTTTTGCGCAGATCTATACCTGCACTTGCAAGGATGTATTAATTTTTAGCATTAATTGGATGGCTTTTCGCACTCCATCGTGGAGTTAATTGCGATTAGCTCGTAGTGTACCATGGCTTCCATAATCGATATAGGTGGTACAAATGTACTTGGGACTTCTTGGTTAGTTATTTACTGAAACTGTCTTTATTTCGCTATAGTTCTTCTCTGCTTTTGAATCGTAGTGTCTGTTTGAAGCCCTAAGGATCATCCAAAAAATAATAATAGAGAAAACTTAGAAGCGAATTGTGGGGATTCAGATTAGGAAATGTTGTCACTGACTAAATTTCTCGAAACCATTTTCTTTGCTATTTCCAAAGTAGAACCGAATGAAAACCTATGAACTCTCTAAAATTCGTTATCCATCTACATGGAAGCATCAGCAGACTTGGGAACCCTTGGTGGAAGAGTTTCAGTTTTACCGACGTTTATTGTTTGAAACCTACTTACCTATACGTAGGCTATAGATTTTATGACCTCACAATGGCTAAATTTTCATTGCATATTGTGATTTGTGACCAACAAATTATTTAGTGTGAGGGTTAAAATGATAGTAGGTAAGACCCAGTGCTTATAAGTTGGTTTTCGTCTTGAAGACGCTTGTCCAAGTCATTTAAATGAGCAGACAAATTTCACACAAAAGGTTAATCTGTATAGGTAAGTCAGTTGGTATTGTCAAGTTTTGGCGCAGACCTTGCTTTCGATGTCGTAAAATAGTTGATTTCATTAAATACGTTTAAAAACGTTTTATTTATTTATTTTAATTTATTCCGCACTCGGCCATGATGCGACAGTTCACTAAGGGCGGCTAACGCTGTTGGTTAAATAGCAGCTATGTATATCCGCTGCATCGAGTTAAAACTTACATTCGTAGTGTTGATTAAAAAATTGGAGTCACGAAATATTAAATTCGGTTGTTTCTATAGATGAAATCGCCATACTCAGCTTTAATATTTTTAAGAATTTCGTTAGTTCAATCCTCCCTATAAAACTCACAGTCTTAACGTTCCGCTTATAACTTGGTTTTCGTTTTTGACGCTTCTCCAAGTCATTTAAATGAGGAGACAAATTTCACAAAAATGGTTAATGGTCAGTTGGAAAGTTGTTTCAATTTTTGCAAGTATGCTTAATATTCTATTCAATGGTACCTAAAACATTGAACTATAGTTTTCGACAGCACTGGCGAACTCTGTTATTAATCTTACAAGCCCTTCCCTTCAACTAATCATAGCTGGGGAGCCAAAACTTTCTCAGAAAAATAGAGAAGCTTTAGATATTTTCGATCAGCCCGGAAACTTTCCTTGTCCCACGGGTTGGACACTCGCGATTTACGAAATGTCTTAGGTGATTTTGGACACACGCAAAAATATTGTTGTCTCAAATCGACTCGATTGGTCTAGAGATGTACGGAAAAACTAGATTAGTTCGAACGTTACTATTCCTACGTCTGACACGTTCACGATCCATGAACTTTTTCCCTAGTTACCAAAATCTTCACTGGATTTGTCGGCTACTAAAAACTAAAACTAAACTAAAAACGCTGTTCACTATATGACCGTTCTGGGCCAATTGAAACTTACACATCCAGTCAGTCAGCTTTTTATTAAACTAAAAATAGGAACGCAAACAAAAACAGAAAAACTGTCGTCTAAAGATATTTGTAAGCTATATATAGGAAAATTTTACACTGATAAGATGACAGTTTATTTAACCAAGCAATTTGGTGATATGTATTTTAAACCTAATTTAGCATAGTGTCAGGACAACTTTCTTCGATGCAAATCCTACACGCCGCTCCTTAGCACCATCGCTTTTTGATACTTCACAGTTCTTCATCTTGTCACAATTCTTCTTTCCTAAAATAAATTCATCTTATTTTAATTTCTTAGTCTTTTTAATTAGCTTTTTCGGTATTTTGATGCAATATGGCAACACGAGTATTCATATCGCCCATTTTCATTCTGCGAGTAAATTTTTTAGATATTTTATTTTTGATAAATAACAGGCACTGAAATGGGAAAATTAAGAAAACGTATTGAAACTATTTGATTTTTGTGTTGCCAAAGGCCATACAATTTGTTTAGAGGCGATTTTTGTTTTACTTTAGTTTTTGTTGCCATTTTAATTTATTTAGTTCTTAAAATGACCAAGCAAAAATTAAGAAAAAAATAAATTCAGAATATTTTGGATAACATTTTTTTTTCTTTTACTTCAAGTTTGATTATTTTCTTTGATACTACAATTGGATTTTTTTTTTGTTTTTTGGTAGTTTTCTAGTCTCCCAGTTAATGGCAACACTTAAATTGGAAATCTATTGTCAAATGATTCGCCCTGACAAAATTACTATTATTATTATAATTATTTATTATTAACAGAATAATTACAAAAAATTATTGAGCTAACATTTAACTGGAAAGAGCACTAGTTGCAGAGGCTATCGGCCCTCAAAATTACTAAACATGTAACTAAAATAAGTGAAGTTACTCAGTGGTTAGTGTGCTTGACTGTGCGAGAAGTCTCAGGTTCGGTTACCGGAAAAACACGAATAACATTTTTCGACTGCGCCACCTCCCGCGTACGTCGGATTAATATCCAATGTTCAGACTAGGCATAAGGCTGTAACTTTCCATCCATAAAAAAAAATACCGAGACGAATGGTAGGACTAGGGACACAATATGCACCTTTCTTTGCTTAAATAACTTTAAAATGTATTTATAAAAAAATTTAGCTAATAATCAAGACAATAAACCATGCTTTCGATAGATGTAACCTGCATTCGGTAGACAAGTGTTAATATACGATTTATAGAAAAGGGGTTCAAGCCTCCCAATTTCCCCCTAAAATTCATTAAATTGACCACAATTGCCTCCAAGTACCCAGCATAATCATCCGCAAGTCGAACATTTTGTGATATTCCTGTTTAAGGAATTTCATCATCTTGACCGGGGTAACTTAGATAACTATTCATAAACAACCTGATATAAACAGCTAATGGAAATTAAAAAAATTCTAAGAATCGAAAATCGCTTTCACTCAGGTTGACTTCGTGACCAAATTTGGAGTACAAACTTTGACAGACTAATACCTACTCCAATCCAAATCCGTTTCATTTAATAGCAATACAATCCAATGCAAGTACTAAAAACATCATCAACCTCATTTACTTCCAATTAAAATTTCTCAATTCGAAGTGAAAACCAATAAACCAATTGCAGCCAATTTAAATTCAGTAATGAAAATTAATTAGCATATTGTGGTTGCACATCAGGCCGCAATCGTATCCCGTCATGACAACAAATCTCCTCCCAGTTATAGCAGTTAGGTGCAAAAACACACATCCATAGCGCAAGTTACCTATAGGTACCCTACATGTATGTGTTAATAGCAGCAGTAAACAAAATCGGGAATCAAGTAGATAATACAATCGCCAATCACCCCTAGCCAATTACAGCAGCAATTCCAACGCGATTCGTTCTAAAATTCAATTTTATATCACATAATGATGTTATCATCACCAGTGATTTATAAAGCTCTCCGTTCAACGAAAACAACCCATAAAATATCAATTTATTCCAATTATCGTTGCTAAGTAGCATATGCGATGCGTGCAACCATATACGAATGCGTGGCGTATGCGGGCGCATTTGTATCCCATTTTGGGGTAATGCAAAACAGCATCATCATCAATTTGCATAACTAGATGAACTCGGATATAAATAATCAACAGATAATAATAAATATTTGCAGCAGCGAATATATTCCCGATAAAGGGAATTAATGTGCATTTACAGCCGTCACATAAGGACGGCGCGGCGCGTCGCACCATCCTGTACAGAGTGGTGAGAAGAATGTTACATGGCTGATGACTTCCAGTTGAATATCCAATTCAATTACTAAATAAATATTCATAATCGACAACGATTTCGGATTAAAGATAGCTGGGATAATTAATACCTACATTTCGGTGTGGCGAAACCGAATCGAGTTAATAGATGACTTTATTTTTGTATCCCCCCTTGCAGTGCAGCAAATAAATTGCAGCCAGGTCGAAATTCGAAATTTAGATAACAGAAAGCTATAATTGAATTTTGGAAATAAATTTGAAGGGAGGGTGCAAATGTCTTCTAAACGAATGGAAAGGTACATGACCATTCAAAGGTTTTTTTTTTTAGAAAGACCTGCTGTTCAATATGGATAGCTTTCAAAGTTAGCAGTCAATGTTGACAGTTCCAATACTAAATTGGGCTCATTCAAAAATCTAGTGATCTTAGGTCGACCACATTGGTCTGGATGAGATGTAACCAGAACGCAAAAGGTAGATAGGTCTAGAACTTTTTCTACGTCAGCCACATATATGCGAACTGTCAACTTAGTACTCAGTCACAAATTTGTCTTGAGAGAGAGAAGTCTCTTTTAATTTTTGACG
This sequence comes from Cheilosia vernalis, assembly GCA_949126925.1. Classification (NCBI taxonomy): domain Eukaryota; kingdom Metazoa; phylum Arthropoda; class Insecta; order Diptera; family Syrphidae; genus Cheilosia; species Cheilosia vernalis. The sequence continues at coordinate 17,340,988 of OX421362.1, forward strand.
TATTATTTTGTATTCCTCTGTTTGTTTTATGTTTTTGACATCCCGACCTTTGCAGAGCGTTTTCCAAACCGGACTCTGCATTCAAACCCGGTTGGTTTCCGAAATTCGTTTCTAATCTGGTATTTAGGCGATTACACTTGGTATACAAAAATTCGAGACTTATGATTTATACGAGATCTCAGGTTCAAACGCAGCATTGCAATTTTTTTCTCAATATTGAATTTACGTGCTTTATACCAAGTTGTGGAAATGTCGACGTTCAAAAACTTAACACATCCATTCCGACTTGTGGTGGTATAGAGGTCCTCTCACCTTCCAAAAGCTGTCGAGTAATGTAGGTATCTACCTATTCCTGGTTCCCTCGTTTCTTAAACACCTTTTTCGATTCATTATTTCCTCATGTGATTTAGAAGGCAATTGCCTATACGTATTTGAAAGACGCTGAACATTGAAAACAGTCGTTCAGCTGTGTTAACTCAAAGTGCATATCGTCGAAAATAACGTGGCAAACAAGCACCGTCTGACAACTGCTCTTCATTCGCCAAGTTTGCATTAAGAAAACTTGTAGTATTTCAAGACGTCTATCAAAAAAAAGCACAGTTAGATGGTACCAACAAAATATTCCGACATTACCCCCAAAAGTGTTTAGTGTTTTTGCCACTTTATCAACGAGTTTTTTGACGCCATTGTGATTCAGTCAGTTTCTGACGCGTTTCTTGATGAGTATTCTCACCGGATTGACGCATTTTTGAACACGACCTTAGACGGTTTTTTTTTGCCATATTTTAAGTGCGTTTTTCGATGAGATTTTTGAAACGTTGGACAATTTTTTGGGTTCATTTTTCGACTTTTTTTTCCACACTGTTTTTGTATAAAGGGCAACCAGTTACCAGCATCGTATCAAAGCAACACTCTAACCTCGGAAGGAAAACAAGCTACGGATGCTCGTACAAGACCATTGCCAGCTGCTATTGGTAAAATTAACACTTACGGTTCGATTGACCGTAATAATAATCATTTTGCTTAATGACATTCGAATTGCAGAATCACACGAAAAGAGAGGCGACCCACCAACCCTAAAATTAAGTAGTAGTAGGGTGACTGGGTTACCCCCAGCCAACAACAACAACAGACGATCAACGTCATTTATCGATGTACTCCGCACAGCCAAACAAATGAGGCTAGTACTCGAACGTCGAACATGACCATGGCCCAGCAAACGCACGTGGCCACTGAGACTGGATGTCGTGCTCGGGACGACACAGAATCCGATTTGTATACCTATATGATGGCGGAAGAATGGGTCATACTGCTGATGAGGTGATGGTGTTCCGGGTGGTTTTCAGTTGAATATTCCGAATTTATAAATTCATTAATTGTTTAAACGGTTTAAATGAGTAGACATCATGTTCGAGCCCATGCAGATATTGAAATGGTGTTCGATGCCATACAACGTGTGGCGGCAATCGAAAACAATCTGCTTGGCCACAAATTCCGGATGATGGTTTTTACGCACTTTGCGTATATTACAGGCGGTGAGGTGAGTTGTTCCATCCGGTGCGTGAGTATAATGATAGCGGCTTTTAAAATCTCCAACAGAAAGTTGGATGTGTTAAATATAATTTCATTGTGCAAAATATGTAATTAATTAACAGGTTCACAATTGACTGCCGGCCAAGTGGTGAGGTCAGTAGTTCATCAGTCATGGGGATGAGTCTTAAAGTATTTTCGACTTTTCATGTGCTGCTGTTATGATTGGATGTCTGTAAAAAGGAGGGAAAATTTAAATCAATCGGCGATGGAAATGGAAATGGCTTAATTTGCTGGGAAGACGCTTAGGACTTTTCTTAGGGCGCGTCAATTCATGTAAATATGAAAGGGACTTGCAGGTTTCCTTGTGCTCTGTGGACGGTAAATGTAGTACTAGATACGATATCAAAATTTGATTTACAAAAGACCATGCAATTCATTGGACAGAAATATAAAATTCACCGACGTTTAGTGTAGGCCGCTTCAACTCTTTTAATACGTCAACAACCAGTATCTGCTTTGGAGTGGGCCGTCGGTCACGGTCACGGATCAGAATATGGCTCCCAAATCAACCAAGCAAATTAAAACTGAAGCTATCACCAATATAAGATCTTCATCTATATTTGTTATTGTTGCGGTTGGATATCTCGAAAATCATCAATTTCAGATATGTCGCTTAAGTCCTCAAAGCAGTAATCTTTATGTTAGTCTTGTGGTAGGATCTTAAAATCTGCAAAAGAAGGTGTACTACAGTTTTTTTTTACCTCCTCATCCCCTCAGAAATTAGAACCCCCAATTCGCCGGTGCGCTTACCTATCAGACCGTGCCCCGTTTTTGATACCAAAAATGAGTCATTTTGGTGTCAATATATAGAGAAGAGGCTGCCAGGTTTTTTGGCACGCATTTCGGTCAGACCTGACTTGATGTTTCGCTTTCACTTTTCATGCTTAAGTTTTAATTTGGACCGAGAATTGACATCCTGTGACAGACTCTGTTGGACGGTAGCCAGTAAAACTCACAGTACTGCGATAAACACAATGAAAATCGCTGATTGTAAAAACCAAAGCTCCCTAACATAGCAAATGGTACATGGAATATGCTCTTCTCAAATATGAAATTGTGCGGTGAAAATTAAGTTTAACAAACAGAGGAACTGCGATAGAATGTGGGTCATGCTGAAATCGATGTTTGTGCAACTGTCGAAACTGCGAAAAAGTTTCTTGTGGATTGCTTGACATAAATTTGCTTATCAAAGACAAAGAAACATACTTAAAACGTGTATCTTTGGTTTTTCTCTTTTAGCTTGAAGTCTACTACAATAAATTGAATTGAGTCTGTCTGGTTGTCTTTTACTTGTTAGCAGAATCTTTATTTCAAACATCCGCCGGTCTTCCGATGGTATTGCCATCACTATTCGAAGGGCTTCGGATTAGGGGAGTAGCACTTTCTTATAAATGCCAATATTGGTACAAAAAAACAAATCAAAGCCCTATAGCTTGCAATATTGACATACGAGTACCTAGTCGCATGTTTAAAAATTGCTTTGTGAACATTTAAACAACAACGAGCCGTAAATTATCCCATACAGAAAGGCGATTGCAATTTTAGTCACAAATAGCGTAATAAGGGCTCCAAAGGTGTAAAAAGAACTTTCCAATCTCTAAGATCAAGCATCCAATGTATCCTGTCACTAGTTTCATGTCGTCATAAATTTACTATCAACAGCATGTACTGCTCTAAAATCTATATCATCGTAAATTGCTCAGCAAAATCATTGTCACTTGCCATACATAGTATAATATATCAAAGCACACCCGCACCTTCTTTATAACTTGGTGCATTCGCAATTGCACATATACCTTTGTTTTTGTAGGTGTGCCAAAATATTAGTCTCCTTTCATAGCAAGAATATTATAGGAAAATCCGAAAACGTCTTGACCCAATTTGTAGAAACGTAAAGCAGCATGGCCCAGAGGTAATTTCTTTTTTGTCCATAAAAGAAATACATCTCACCAAATTGAAGAACACACTTTTTGCGTCAAACATAAACTCATGCATATTTATGCAGAAGAATAAAGCAAGAAAAATAATCACATCTCATCATAGAGTGCAGTACATCCATATGTACAAGTGTGTATATATGGTGTAGTAGCAAGAGCAACAACGAAAACAAAAAAAAAAAAAAAAAAAAAAAAAAAAAATAAAACCTACTTCCTTATTCCTCCAATTAGCAAGGATATCAACTGTTATACTCCGTGTTGCAATTGTTATTTGTTCCGCCTGACATCCTTCTGTTTTTGCTTTATTATTTCGCTTCTCGTAGCGATTATCATGTTTATTTATATTAAATCCACTCCAATTGAAAAAAGGAAAGGTACTTAGCATAAATTCTATGCGCAGTGGAAGAGAAGTGGCAGCAATGGAAGCATGCAAGGACAATGAAATTGTGTGCCTTTGTTTAATTATTATTTCATAAAAATGCCCACAGGTAATTTGTCTTCATTAAATCCATCACCATCATAATAATTGTCATCTACATCAGCATTCAGCAGCAACATCAACATTGTTGTCGTCATCATCATCATCATCATCATCATGGTCCTTGTGACTTTTGGTGCTTTCGCTTTGTAAATGGTTGAGAGGAGAACAGGTCACTCAACACACAACTCATAAGCCATGCAGCTACGAAAATTAGTTTTGTTTTGTAACTTCCTTTCTCTCTCATTATCTTATGAGCAGCACCGTAAGTTATTTAATATAAATTTTTGTTTAGGTTCACCATTTGCAGTTTTGTTTTTTGAGAGTTAAAATAAAACCGAAAATCGTTGAAAATCTTTAAAGGGCTTTTTCACTTCGAACTTGGGCAATACTCTCCAGGAGTAGTGGTAGCCTCGGCTTGGCAGCCATTTAAGCGGCCTTGGGTAGCTAGGTATAGCTGGGTATTGAGTGGATTGAGTTTTGGGTTTTTGTGCTCCCATACCTATGTTAGGTTCGGCATCACAGCATGCTCAATACTCCCTCAAAAAGGACAAGAATTTTTTTTACTAAAGGGTTTTTCGTGAACGCACCCTAAAACTGTCAATGTCAAAATATTCAGCAAAATCAACATTTTCGTCGTGTTGAAGTACACGAAGGAACAAAGCTTATAAATAATTAAAATTTACTACCGAAATTCCAAGTCGGTGGTGACAACTTTAAGAGCATTAACGCCCAATTTTCAGTCCCGCTTGCATCGACGGGTTTTGGAGGGGGAGATACCGGAGCCGGAGCAGAAAGAGAACATCGAACTCTACAAGCTGTACAGCGACATCGACCTAGTCACAAAAGTACGCATCAGTTATCTAAGACGGCTGGGACATGTAGAGCGAATGAACGCCAACGCACAGTGGGGCAAGATACCCCAAAATCTGAAATCAATTCATGTGATGTGCTAGCTGTAGTGAAAATATTTTTTTTATTGTAGGTAAGAATCACTTGTTAGTGACTTAGTGTGCTCATCGCTAATATTGGAGTTGGGGCCTTGGGGGTCTAAAATATTTGGTGGAATGATTAATTCGAAAACTTCTTTTGGAAATTATTTAAACTGTTTTTTTTTTAGGTAGTTGCCTCTAACTTGTTATCAGCGGGTTTGATGCAATCAACATTAAATTAAAATGTATTGAAGACATTTGCTGCGGGAACATTTCCTTGAAAAGTTCTCGTGATATTTTTTGAAATCTTTGTTCCTGGCTTCCTGTGCGTCTTCAGAGGGTCTATTGGAAGAAGTGCAGCAAAACTCACATCTGGACCATGAGTAAATAGCTTATGTTAATTTGGAAACATGATTGAGAAATTGTACTATGGTACATTTTGACATCATAAGATTGTGGTGGACTTTAAGGTGTCCTTTCGAATATTGAAATTTTTCTTCTAATGTTTGATGTTGTGATTCTTTCATGCGGTTAAACAATTCTATCCTTTAAAAAAAAACACATCTTTCGAACTCGAATCTACACTGAAAGAAAAGTTTAAGAAACTTATATGAATCTATGAAAAACATTTGTTTTGAACTAGTCAATTGGAAAAACTGAATAAAAAAAAGCATCAGTTCTTTTTGCAAATCTATAGGTATACAAGATGTCGAGCTACATTAACAAAAATCTCGGTGTGGACATATACTTTTAATTTAGCAATTAAAAAACTCCCTTAAAATTTCTCTGAAACTGTAATGTACCTATATATTAGAAAGATCGTTGAAAAATTGTTTTATAACATATAACTAAATCGAAAAAAAGAAATTTACACACGCCAGTTGAACTACTTCTTTACACACACGTTGCAACAACGTGTTTGAACGTTTGGAGTTTTGGGAATGTCGATTTGTGAGCGAAATTAACACCCTACTTACACTAAAACGTGCAATGTTGTTGTCTCCGATTTGCTAGTTTTTAAACAATCAAACAAATTTTAATTGCAGTGCGCAACTAGAAGCAAGTAGCCAAAGATCGCACTAACTGGAGATAAGTATTATAAGCAGGTCCACCGCGGACTGTAGCGCCACCTGAGTAAGTCAATAAGTAGTAAGGGCGAATGGCAATAATTTTAAGGATATTGATTTTGAAAAAAATTTAAGCAAAAAGTTCTTGCTTTAAAAATAATTTCTTATAAAAAGAACTCGTTTCTAAGTTTTCAAGAATCAAATATTCATATTAAGAAATATTTGCTTACCACAACGGTTTTCTAAGATCGGAACGCACCCGATGTAAATTGAGTTTTTGACCGTAGTTGTCGCCCTGTGTCTATGTAGTTATTTTTTTTCATTTTCTCATTTGAACTCATTTTAACTACTTAGTAATAAAAATTAGCTAATCAGTTATTTTCCGTCTATTCATTGTGCTGGGGAGCAATCTCCCAATAGGATTAAAGTTTTTTCTTTTATATGTATTTTAAAATAAAGTGACATTTTGTGAAGGGCCATAGTTCTCTCTCGCCATCTTTCCATATTTGCACTGAAAACTGAAAACAGAAAACAAAACAGAACAAACAAGTTGAAGTCCCTTCTCTATACCGACACAATAACCACTTTCAATATTTTCAATCTAGCAAAAAGCCAATACCACCAACTCACAGCTCACACCCCATCCTCCATACGGAAAGATAAACCAAAATGATGAATTGCAGATGGGCATGTAATTCTTAATGACGGTCCCTTTATTCCGAGCTCTAAAGCACATAATATTTTTCATTATGCAAATTGCGGTTTCCTCAAAAATCAAAGAATATATAGTAAATGCGAATGCGAAAGCGAATGCTTTCTAAATTCAAATTGGTTGTCTCAAAACGGTGTCTTAATGAAATTCCACCTCACTCGTAATTATCATCTTGGAATGGCGTCGAAAACCGAAAACCCTTTGATTCCCAAACCAAAAGTCAAACGGACCGCCCTGAGCCGCCATCAACTGTACAACATCATCAGCAGCATCATTTCGAGACTCAACGAAAGAAATTGAATAATCTCATTAATTGTGTCTCCTCCCGTCGTCACTCAAATGCTTTTGTGTTTGTCCCCCTTGCCCAAACAACTGAACAAAAAAAAAAAAAAAAACCAGGCCATGTTCCATATTTATGAATTTTCACAAATTATTGTGTGAAACTCTATTCGGCCTTTGCTAGACCACAGCACCACCAACAGGACGCATTCGCCGTGCCATTAGCTTAAAATCGAAAGGATAACTTCGTCATCTTTAATGCTGCCCTTACAATCTTCTTGCCACTTTCAATGTTTGTTAAACTGTTCATTTTAATTTGGTTTCGTCGTCGACCGACGTCTATACAACTGACAGCGACAACGACAACGACAATAGTCGGGCGACTGCGAAATTTGAATTGGATCAACGAAATTCGTTTCAAAGGGGTGGGTCGGGTGGGGTATGCTTCCAAATTTGCATACGACAAATATCTACTTGAAAATGAATGAAGTTATCCCTTGTCGTTGTCAGCTCAATAAGGGACATTAGTTTAATTACGAAAACCGCGTTCAATAGATTTGAATTCATTTCCCAAGGATATCTCTATAATGTATACGGTATAGTAGTACAAAGTTCGGTCCCAACCATCGAGGGTTTTTTAATGAGCCCCTCTTTTGGCGCAGAAAATATTTAAAAACAGAAAGATAATTACTAATCCTCGAATTGGCTTTGTCCTTCCCACTGGATGGACAAAAACAGACGACGAATCAGCAAAGCAGTGTAGGTACTCGTAATTAGAAATTCGACAGCGTATGGACAATCGAAAGATTTATGTCTAAATCCGTTTGGTAATTGAAAGGACCTGCCCGAAGCTCACACCGTTTGTGGAGATATGTAGACATAGACACTGCACGCATTGAACCTATCGGCACTCTCATAAATTGTAGTCGAAATAATTAGGAAACTATTTTCATGGAAATTCCGTTGCTGTGTGGCGTATAAGGACCGCGCGACTGAGAATCGGCTCTTTGATTGCGTAGATATGAGGTCGCGAAGGGATTCCATAGGTGGGCAAATGCGATTTTCCGAGAAATAAATGTTTGGGAAATTATTTCATTTTGCCCGGCCGCAAAGCAGCATGCGGTACAATGGGAGACAGTCTACCGCGTGCAGACGCAGTATCTTCGGAGTTATTTTCGATTGTTATTTATGAAAATGTGCGTTTCGTGAATGAAGGATATCCATAAGGATAGTGAAAATGGAGTAATTACCGCCAACGGTAAATGGAATGCACAATCGCCCAGATTATCATGTATGAATTTGCAATAACGTTATTATTACCAGACCAGGAGGTCTACATTTAAGAATTAGTCGTTTGCACAGCCCCACTGATTCCAGAGTCTAGATAAAAGTACGAGACCATTCTACCTAACTCGTAAAAGGTTTGGTACATTTTCAAAATATGTAAAATAGATATGTAATAGAGTCTCCCGATGGAATTAAAATGTCTGCTGAGGAGGGCGCAATCGTTGCGAGAAGACAACACACCCTCTCAAAGAAAACGAAACTTTTTAACACGTGTTTTGCGTAATGTTCGGGCCTAGTCGAGATCAGGGGTGGGATTCTGAAAACGTTCCTACTCATTTTTTGCACTACCCTTTTGCTTCATATATCACAGCAAGCGTAGAAAATGTTCGTGGCCTTGAAGGAAAGTGAACGACGGCTGTTTCTATTAGTAATGCACGTTTCTCTTTCGGCTCTTTTTCCACCGCTTTAAGCTTAAACGTATAAAGGGTTTAAACGTATTCACAAAGGGATTAGCTTGTTCTAAAACACTTGTCGAACTGTACCTCGCTATAGTTGGTCCGCTTTCTCATTGACCGCATTCATCTGCAGGGGCTAAGCGGAGCAAGACCAAGCATAGCTAAATTTTGGAGTTGACCTGTTCGCTACAACAGTTTACGAGTTTTGATTTTATATCTTGGAGTCTAAGCTGGAGGTACAACGCAGTGAAGGAGGTTCTCGCCTTAAGTGGTGCGCACAAGCAAAAGGGGACACTTAAATGTATTAGCAGTGTGGAACTCGAGGCAGTAATCAAAGGACCGTGCTAACTAGAGAACCTTGCAAGTTAACACCAACTGTGAGTAAGTGTGGGTATGAAGAGTAGCACTCGGCTTTGTAATATTTGTATAATTGTCCACCCAGCCAGTAGTAGAGAACGTGCAAGTGTTGACCTTCTTCACTAAGAAATATTTTAAAATATGGGTAAACGGGTGAGCTATCAAAATTGTTAAGAAGTCAGGTTATGTATACATGGCTTAGAATGCTTCAAAAACGCTTAAACAGCCTCCAAGGTTTATGGGGGTATGAGAATACTTTTACTAGGCTAGGTTTCTGACAGCTCTGTGGCAACCTTTCATGAGGCTCTGACAGCTCTGTATATTGGTATCACAAATCTGTTGAGAGGCTATGACAGCCTCGAATGCTTGCGCATTAGGTCTTTGAGGAGGTCTTAACAGCTCTGTATGCCCATAGCTAACTTGGATGTCTTCAAATATTTTTTGTTGGTTACCGCAGCTCTGTTAATGTGCTGTACCCATGTAACGGAAGGCATCACACCTTACTTTTGGATATATCAGATACAAAGGTAGCAGTTGTTGTGCCTACATACGACAGAGGTGGCGCATTTGGTACGGCTATCGCAGCTCTGTAGTTTTCTGAGTGTTCAAGAGGCGAATGTTTGACCTTAGGGAGTAGTTTGAGATATTGTGTCTTCGTTTATTGTTGTTTTTCAGAACACTTTGTGTTGCTTAAACTCGAAATATATAACTTGAGCCTTGATTTAACTTTCGGTGAGCAGTTGTCGATATAACTTTCTGTATAACTTTCTGTGAACAGTGGTCGAAATAAATCTTTAAGCTGTACAATTGCCAGAGATATACCTACCCGAGCCTGATTTTGTAAATTGTGTTGAAGTTACCCTGACTTCCGACAGACTTTGCATAATCGCCTTAGCGGATATTTACAACTGTCTTATTGATACCATACAGCAACCACCCATTCTAATACAGATGCGCATATACCTACCTAAATAATTGAAAATAATTTTAAAGCATAAAAGTCTCTCTCGCCCCAAAATAGAACGTATACACGTTCGACAGACGTTACCCAATACAAATAGCCATCCGCGTTTTCGTCAAAAAAAAAAAAAAAAAAAATGGACCAGCCCCGCTCCCTAAAAAAGTACTTTATTATGATTACGGTGATTCTTTCGATTGTTCTCCTCTGCATTCAACTCCAGAAGTCATCTAGGTAGGTGACCAGCATTCACCATTTCCACGCGTTCCCCCCTGTCCCCTCCTCCAACAAATTGGATGATGACCAGTGGCCAGTCGTTGCGTTCATTTCATTTGCATTTGTTTTAAGTTTTTCTTTCGTTGTTTTTTGCATTAACCAGCACACATACGAGTACACTCCTGCCTTCTTCGTCACTTGTTTTGCTTTTACTTCAAGGACAACATGTAAAAAGTAAATGTTGACCATAGGGCTAAGGGAACGGGCTGCTCTGCAGAGTATCGCGAAGCAAAAAATAGAAGAAAACACTGCACATATCCAATTATACATTTTTATTGTTCAACTTGCCGTCCTAGTATTACCTCCCCCTGCTTATCCCACCTCTATCGCTTTTCTCATGCTACCCAGTAACTCTGGATACGAAAATCCTCCAAAAACGAAGGCAAGTAGGTACAACGGACAAACAAACACGATGTGTGTTCCACTTGTGGTACTCTTCCCAGCGAACCAGGCACGGGCACCGGCACAGGCAAAAGCGAATGCGAGCAGAATTTGGGGGGCCACCACCGTTATATGTCTCACACCACACACACACTCCGCCGTAGTTGACCGAGGATTGGACTCGCAAAAGGCTCTAAGGACTTCGTCGACTATACGTAGATACGTGAACGCTGGACGGCGCGAAATTTCAGCTAAAAAAAGTATAGAAATACGACGGACCTGCAGCTGGACAGGGACACGGAAAAAAGTAAACCAGGAATCAATTCCTATCAAAAAATGCTAAATTCATTCATTCATCGTTGTATGTGTCTTTTTGCGGCAGAAATTGTTAAAAAGAAGAAAAGAAAAAAGAAGTTAAAATCGCGAGCTCTTGGGGTAGATGGTGGTCACTGTTTGTGTATAGCAGCAACTGGGCGCGCAGTTTTTCCTCCGATTTTTCATTCGTCCTCATCCCTTCGTTTTGGAACAGCGACCAACGTTGTGTTTCCCTTATTCGAATACAATATTTTTCCCGGACCCGTACTTTTGTTTGTCGATGATGTAGTGAGTGGGTGGTATGTAGTTTCACCCAGTCCTCTCCAGCAGTTTAGTATTATCATTCTTGAGCACACACATACTTATGTATGTAGATCAAACGTAGATGCAAAGGGATGAAGGTTCGCTTTTTTTTCGGAGTTGTGTTGAGCTTGTTTTGTTTATTTATGTTCGCTTTTAGTTAAATTTTTCTATTTTCGTAGATTCTGTTAGCTGGAAGACTAAATGACTGAAAATGTCTAGAGTGTAGTTTTGTTTGGCTTCTTAATTAAAAAAAGGAACGGATTGGAGGCACTTTATGGCCTACGACCACACATAGGAATACACCTGGGTATATTTTATAGGTATTTATTCATTTCGTGAAGCGAAATTATTTAGAAGTTTGCTGGACGGGATAGTTGATAACTAGGCGAGTCGGACGAGTTCTGTCAAAAGGTAATTTGAAGGCTTTTAGCTGTTTGTTAATTCTGCGAAGAATTTCAAGCAAAGTAAACGTTGTACATGGGTTGGGTATACGTTTGACTGCAGTCCAAAAGGCTTTCTAGAAATAGTAAGGCACGCGGAAAAGCAAAGAGCGGCACCATATTTGTTTTATGTGGGTGACAGAGTCCAAGTCTTTCTATACTGCGATTATTTTCGACGATTTTTCATACATAAAGATGGTGTGGTTGCACCTAACAGGTCATTGATGATGCACATTTTTCTGACCACTTCAGAATCACTGGGAAGCTCGTCAGTCAGACTGCGATGGCACAATGTATACTTCTGCTAAACAAAAATATAGATAGAAAAGGAAAGTTAGTATAAAAAGCCCGACTGACTGTACAGAGAAAAACTGAACAAATATGAACCCCTAAATAATTGACAATCGGAGAGTATACCTAAACAAAAATCTGAGTACATACCTATACCCTCCGACTGCCAACTAGTGTTTTGTTCATATTTTTTTATTTTATTCTTTACAGTCGGTCGGGTTTTTTTGGTTTTTTAAATTAACTTTTTTTATTTTTATTTTTTTAGCCTATGACACTCTAGTCTTCAAAATCGGTCCAGCCGTTTGGGCTACACGACGTCACGTAGGAACGTACATAGGATACGCGCAAAACACATAACCCTCCCTGTGTCCAATCGGGTAAAAATAGGAAAGACTCCTGAAAATGAATCTCCTTTCAAAATATGTAACAACTGCCTCGTTGTTATTGTCCCATAATGCTTTTTAAGACACGTCTTACAATAAACTTCCTTTAGTGGAGATTATCAATAAGCGAATATATCGGGGAAAGGAAACTTTATTTAGCTCAGTGTTCAAAAATGTAATCTCCGAATATTTTGGTTAATTTTGAATATTATATCCGATTTTTTTGTATAGTTATCTGCATTATATAAAGGTAGGTATATCTCTATATCGTCGCCTTCCTTTCAAAAATACGTAAGTCAAAAATGGCGACTTTTGAATAGGCACAGAAAATTGATTTAAAAAAATTAAGAAATGGAAACTGTTAAAGTAAGACGTAAGGAGGACGTACGAGTTTTTAAATGGAAATTTAAGGGCCGATTGACTTAGAAGACTTAAAACTGTTTGATAGAGCCAAAATGTATCATGATGGAGTTACGAGGTATTGATATTTCAAGTCAGCTATTTTTTTCATCAGGATTACATTAAATGCCGTTTTTCATAAAATTGCGACTTGCGAGGTCTTGAAAGAAAGCCGACTATATACCTACATATGCATAAAAATACGTGTACCTTCTTTTATTAACTCAAGTTTGAAGAAAACAACTGAAAATGCAGCCGTTAATATATATTTTTTTTTATTATATTTCGGAGCTGCCTATTTTCTTACTTTATATTTGTAATTAACAAATTTATCCATACTTTTATTTCCAATTTTGCAGATAATAAATAAAACTACATAATAGGAAAATATTATTAATTTTGTCACTTGCTTTGTTGCCACTGAACACAATTGATGCCATGTGGCAACGTTCCCCAAACCCACTTTAGAGCTTATACTTAACAAAAATAATGTTACAGTACTTTTAGTTGCAGCCACCGCAAATACAAAAAAAAAAAAAAGTAATACTGAAATACAAAATAATACAGTCCAGGACGGATATATTAAACACTCGCATAAGAGATTGAGATTAGAGATTGTTTCTTGTATAAGTTTACGCATATAAGAATACCTCGGATATAAGAGACAATTTTTCGGTATTTTAGAGGTTTCTTATATCCCTCGTGGACTGTACACATTTTCTTAACCTTACAACAAAAAGAAGTACTGAAACTTAGGTATTTGACATTCAAAACGGTTAAATAAAATTGCACACAAAATAGAACAGGAGTTTTGTCCCGACTCATACAAAGTTGTAATAAATTTGGTTCCGCCTGTCTTCTAAATCTGTAACTGCACGAGCTTGCGTTGTTAACATAGATATATAATGGTAAACATTTTGAGTCAGAAGTTACCTACTTCACTTAATCGTTACACAACTGCACATACGTACCTAATGTTGTCATAAAAGAGAAGTAAATGTGCCTTGCAGCAAGCAGAAATTACAACTTTTACTTATTATATTTTAATTTATTTTCTTTTTATAGATACTTATATTCTTTACTCAATAATATATTTTTACGTAAATTATAAAAAATTAAAATTAATCAAAAATCATAACTTTTGAAATTCCTAATGACAAAATTTAAATACAAGCGTTCCTTGCAAAACTGAATACTCAAGCAACATTATAAAATGTTTTTTTTTTTTTTTGTTGTATAAAAGCTTCGTTTGGGCAGCAGGTTTGGTTGGCAGACAAGCTATTTCATCAGTCTTCCTCCAAAATATCAAAAACAGCGCCGCTTCTTTTTTTTTGTGCTCGCTCGTAAATTTTTAAATTACCCGCGTCATCCTTTATTTTCCTCCCAGGAGTAAATACGAGGCTGCAGCCTCAATTAACTTGGTCTAACACAAATACCTAAACAATGAAACTTCTCCCTAGAATGCGATCAAATTTTGTCAAGCAAGCTTTTTTGGTAGGTAGATATAACCACCCTTGTGTTAACAACTTTTAAGGTTATAAGGTGTCGCACTTAAAGTCAAAACAATCGAACGACTAACAAACGAAGTGCATTCGACTAGCTTAAAAAAGTTGTCAAAGTTTCTTGGTTTCAGATGCCCCCTCTAAATGCACACTCATCAAACTCTGTGTAGGCAGAAACTAATATCGTTCTCCAAACCGCACTGAAAAGGAACACTCGGCCAGTTGGAAAAGAAAACTCTCCGATTCAATACGACTTGTAGGATTCTGGTTGCGAGGTATTCTAGCGGAACAACTGTTCGCATGATTTTTCCGATACAAATGTCACGCACTCCAGCGTTTTGTGTTGCAGTGCGATCAAGTTTGTTTTTGAGTGGCATTTTTAACAGTTTCATACGAACTGTCTCCGATATCCCGCGACAACAATCAGTCCCGGAACTAACTTATTCACGACTTGCAGTAGGTAGTGCGAATAAATGTGAACAAAAAAAAAAAAAGAAAAAACAATACAGTAACTCATTTTTTTGTATTTATTGCCTCTTCTGACAAGACGGGCATGTGAAATCAATGCGTCATCGCATTTCAATTTTTTTTTCCGATAACAGATGCCTCGATTGCGTTTTGAGGAGAATTTTCCGTTCCGACGGATACCTCGCTAGGGCCGATTATTTAGTTTACAAAATAAAATCTATCGATAATCGTATAATTTGTCTGTTATGTTTAACCAAAGTCGAGCCTCCTATGTAATTAGCAGTTTCCGTCAACACACACATTAAAGTTTGCCGCTACTTCCAAGTCAATGAAATGGAGCTGGGAAAAGTGCTATAGCCACACAACAAATGTTCAGTTAAAATGATATACCCTATCAATTCGCAGTTAAGTCGGTCTTAAATGAAAGGGCTCACAACAAAACCACGTTCATAGTTTTTTCCTTCCAGCAACTGTATAGCATAATCGAAGTGATTCAGACTGATATGCCAAAGTCACTCAACTCCCACTCTTATATAGGGTAAACTGTACCACGCCTAAGACCACGTTGATGACTCTCGATGTTTTCTGGTTTCTTTTATACCTAATCATAGGTCATTATAGACAACTTCGAGCCATGCCCAATTAATCCGATCCCAATCCCAAGATGTTGGCGCTAAACCATCAGCTTCCATGATAGATTTATTAATCCGCTGGTTTAGTTCAAGTTGAAGCTGCGCTGTTACAAGCCGTGTGTGCTAGATTTTGCTAAATGTGATTGAGAAATTGAAAACTGTATTTGAAATGTTTACAAGTCGTGTGTTAACCGTGGTTTATCTGTTAGTTGGCTGTAGAAGCCATTTTTGTATAGGGCTCTTTAAGAACTGCAATCACTTGGTGAAGTTAAGAGGCGACGAGAAACTCTATATAAACTCTCCATATTATCCAAACTCCTACCCTCGGGGAACATCATGCCGGTACACTGTGGAGGCACCTATCGACTATGAACTCAAATTTAGGTGCGACATTAATTTCAGTTCGGTATGTCCAATGGCTTTATGTACAAATTTTAACCAAAAGATATTTGTTCACACGATCGCGATAGGTATCTGAATTCAGAAACGTGGAATTAACTGATTAATGTTTTGGTTTCCATGTTTGTTTTGAATGAAATTAGGACATATAATAAATAGATGTGATATTTACACTCTGTTTCAGTGGTATAGGTTCAGTTTTTTGTTATTAACTTTTGGTAGATGATCCCAATCTATATAGAATTGTAGATGATGCTTTGTCTTTATAAGTTATACATAGTCATTTAGAAGCCATACGGTGAAGAAGGGGTTAAACGACATTTTTAGGAAATTAAACTTTTTTTATAAGCGCTCTAGTTTTCTATTTAGCTCTATACGAATGTGGTATGAAGGTGGAAAACGCCATACAATTTTGAAAAATCTTTATGGAAAAAGGTGTTAAAGTCAATTAACTCCTTTTAATACTGAAAAGGCTATACAAGTGTTTTCATTTTTGACTTATAAAGTGATTTATTTTTTTTTTTTTTGCTTAAAGGATGTATAAGCGCCCTTTTATTTTTAATCAGCAAAAAATGTGTTTACATATACCTAACTATCTACTATATAAAAATAAGTCGGGTTTTCCTTCCTGACGCTATAACTCCAGAACGGCTCAACCGATTTGAATGATTTTTGTTTTGTTTTGTTCGTCTTAGATCAGGGATGGTTTATGAAAAAAGAAAAATCGAAAAATTCTCAACAGTTGGCGTTGGAGGCACATATTTCGTTTTTCATGGGGAAATGCACTTTGAAAAAAATATAAACTGGATAGAAATCGAGTAGTTTCAAATACAAAAAAAAATATTTTAAATTTTAAAAGCAATTGTTGTTGTCAATTATATTTTAATTATTTTCCAAGCAAATTGTTGTTGTCAAAAGTTTTGAAATTTCTTTTATTTTTAAATATAGGTACCTAATAACTTTGTTTATATTTACTATGTTACAGTAAGTAACTTTTTGAAGTGGAGTAGACACTTTGATTTGTATGATGGTGTTTGAATCCATCATATTTGTTTGTCAAGTATTTGCAGGATCCTTACATTAGTTCAAACTTCTGAAAGCAGAAATACACTATGAGTCTATGATCATGATCGAAGACGTGTGTTTATTGATGGCGAATAAAGTGCGCAGTTGGGCATGATATCACCTAATCGTCCAATACACGATGCATTCAACCACGAATTGCAAAGAGAACAACAAAACAATACGATACTGAAGCATTAGCCGAAGCAGTTCGTAAAAATGTTCTGCAATTGAATCGACAACAAATGATTGCGTATGACTCTTTGATGGAAGCTGTGAACAAAATAACTGGTAGCATTTACTTTTTGTGTGCTCCTGGAGGTACTGCCAAAACGTTCTTAATTTCATTGCTTTTGGCACGGATTTGATCGCAGCATGAGTTGCCCTGGCAATGACTTCATATGGAATAACAGCAACTTTGTTAGAAGGCTACCGAACTGCACATTCAGCATTGATATTGCCACTGAACATGCAAATCAACCAGACACCATCTTGAAAAATCGAAAAAAATGCGAAGATTTTACAATGATGCAAATTGATCGATTGGGTCGAATGCACGATGGCCCACAAAAGGTCAATGGTCAATGGTGGCGGTGGACAGGACGTTGAAAGATCTTCGTGTCAATCAAAACATTTTTGGAATAGCCATGGTTGTACTATCCGGTGATTTTCGGGAGACTCTTCCAGTTATTCCCACGATCAATTGCAGCTGACGAACTAAATGCGTGCTTGAAAGCATCAAATTTGTGGCTACATGTCAAGACACTCCGATTGACGAGATCAATCTGCAGATGTGTTTTCGAAGCAATTGTTGGACATTGGTAATGAAAAGATTGCAGTTTATATCTCGACCGGACTTATCACTTTGCCCACTGATTTCTGCCACATGACCGATTCTAAGGAAGAGCTCATTCGACGTGTTTTTCCGGGCATACCGCTGAATATAGAGGAGAAGATGTTTTGATTCCACGCATCCCGATGATTCCAACGGACTTACCATTCGAATTCAAACGACTGCAATTTTTTACTACAAATCTTTGCATTGAATGTTAATATCATCTATTTTACAGGAAAAAAAAAGCATTGAATTAATTTGAATTACCTACTAACAAAATTTATTTAATTTAATAATTAAATCACCAGGTCAGCCAACACCAGATGAACCGCATCAATTTCTGCATATATATTTCATTTCGTCGATGGTGGATCAGCTGAATATGCGGTGCAATATACAGGGAACACAACAGTTAAAGAGACGAATTATTGAACAGTTACAAGCATTTTTTTATTTAGAAAATCATTGTTTTTCACATGGGCAGCTATACGTTGCGTGTTCACGAGTTGGGAAACCATCCGCTTTGTTTGTGTTAACGTCAGACCAAAAAACAAAAAATGTGGTTTACCAAAGAGCACTTCAATGAAACGGATAATTTGCGGACACGTTCCTATAACTCATCGATTCAGTATTTACTTTGGATTCACTTTAATTTTTTTCTTAGAGAAGTTCAACTAAATTACACTTCATTTTTGTAATCGAAATGAATTCATTACTGTTGTGAAATGAAATAAAGTTTTTCCTTTTTCAAATATAAAAAAAAAATATTATTCTTTATCTTTTAATCCTCAAACGAAATGTTACAAAAAACGAAGCCATCTGGTGGCGAAACGGAGTGCGCCGGGTTTGCTAGTGATTAAATAAAAACGTTACTCTTAAAAAATTATATATCTTTTCTGTATTTTGCCACTCAGGTACTAGTCTGAGTTGTTAATACAATCAAAGTTACAGTTAAAAAACTTCGAGCTGAAATATCTCGTAACTATATGCAAATGTCACTTAACTCCTTTTTTATCTAAGGGCTTCGTTGTTGATGAACATTATGTAAAGAACTTTTTCATATTTTGTTTTTATGTTAATTTTATTTTTTAAAAAATGTCAGTGCTCATAGACCCGTTTTAAGTATAGTTTTCAACAAACGATCCCTAAAAGATCACGAAGTAGAAGCAACCGGGGCAAATTAACTTGTTTTGTAAGAGCAGTTTTTATTCAAAATAAAATAGTTCTTTTTATAGATTTTTTACCGCAACCGTTAAGACTGCAGTGAGAAATAGCTTGTCACAAAGTGTCTCTTTGTTGTCATTCGTTTAAAAAACGTCATTTCAATGTCAGTTCTCAAACTAATTTCGATTGGGACCGCGTGAAATCTTTTTCAGATCTCAGATTTTACGCGGCAAATGGAAATGGAACATGTAAAGAAATTGATCTGCTTTTGTAAATGGGTTAGTGCGTTATTTGACAGCAATATCAGCTGTTCAAATTGCATTTTGTTTTTGCAAAAATCACAAATGGATATCGACTTCAAAAATGTTTCCCAATGTGCAATAGGCACATACATATGGAGTATTTTTGGTGACTTATAGTCTTTAGATGACGAGGAAAACTACGAAGATAATAGTTCCTCCTAAATTATATCCATGGGGCTATTAATGTATTTCGCTATTTTGGTTTTCACGAAACTTCGACTATTTGTCTTGAAAGCAAACTTCTAAAAAATTACGTAAAACAGCTGTGCGCCGAGAGTGTGTAGATTTGAAAAATTATCGAGATCTGCAAAAAGTTCTCCGAATCGAAAGAAGGGATTGATTTTTTGTCCCAATGGAACATGAAAAGTAATTTAGATAAAAAAAGATTGATTTTTGGTCCCAATGGAAAACGACATAAGATTACACTTATCATAATTTTTGCAAAATTTTGACATGTTAACGTCACACTAATTCGCTCTTTCTGTTGTCACTCGTGTGTCTCTCGTGAGAGCACACTGCAACAGCCAGCTGAACCACGAAAATGAAACGTGGGACTTAAAACTATTTCATAAAATACTAATTCAAATATAAAAACTAAAACAAAACGAATGGTTGTAAGAAGCTACGAGTAGGCCTAGGGCTGTTACAACAACAATGAATTCCTTTTTTTAATACGAATATATTCAGAAATTGAAATTATGCTATACCTAATATTTCCAATAAAAAATTTCATGTGCTTTCGTTTAAATTCACAACTTTAGTTTGACAGCTGACTTCACTGTCGCAATTGAGTTAGCAACTATCACGTAAGAACTATAATTAGTTTTATTTTTTAGGAAACAATTCGCGAAAAGCTGTCAAACATCGAGCTACAGCGAGACATTTCTAGCTTAATAGCGAGCAGCTTGGTATTCTTTCATTAAAGGTATGAATGTTGAGTTTTTCGTGTTTTTATATCCTTATAACTTTTTTACTTAAAGACACCGACGTCTTGGAACTCCTTTTTCTAATTTTGCGCTTATCATTGTTACATACCGGTAGAAATTCTCTAAGTCTTTTACAGAGCATTACTCGTTGCTCGTTAATCTGCACATTTTAACTTTTGTATTTTTTGTGTATTCATTTGGACTGATTAAGATTTATTCCGCAAAAATTTTCTTCTAATACTTGAAAAAATACGAAAGGCGTCATGGATGGAATTCTATTGAAATACAGGTGAGTAGAAACTCGCTGAGGTTCAATGTTCCGTCACAGGGATTCAAAAGTGATTCCGAGAAGGTTTTTTGTCACCGCACTTCAGTAGTAAGCTGTTGCTGTTGGAACTGTTCACGAAGTGCCAAGATTCCATTTATCTGAAGATGCTGGTGGCAATTGTTGAGTACTGAACCTTAGATAGGTATAGGTCCGTTCCGTTATTTATTTATCCAATAAAAATCACCACTCTACCTATGCATTTATGCGAGTTGTCATTAACAAATTTAGAGTTATTTTATCACCTTTTCTAAAAGCCGTCCGGGGTTAGTCGTTCTCTATCAAACTCAGAGGGTGTAGTTGGAGATGATGAGGCTTGTGCAGTCAGTCATTTACGACGCTAATAAAATGTCCACCAAACCAAAATAGCTTCCAAGTCCTACATACCCCTGGTTTAAAAAAGGACATACCTAACAAAGTCAAGTGACATATCTTTTATTTTCTCTCGATGCTGATGCTCAACAATCAACAATCAACAAACGTCACAACTTGTCCTTTTTATTTTTTTTCTAGTCAAACCCAGTCAGCTGCAGCTCCGATATATTCTACTTTAACCACGAGGGTAGTGAACTCCTATCTGGTTCCGATTACTTTTGTGGGTCGGGGAGTTTGGTAAGAAAAAGTTTCGTCAATAGGGCAACGATATCGTATATTTCTTTGGATGGCAGTAATCCCATTAGAACGACAACCGGATACTTCTCGTGCTTAGTGGAGGCGTTCAAGCCGCCCTGTGACTGTGGGTGGAGTACAACTCTAAAAGTGGCCGGCGGCACTGAAGCCACCACGGGTGAGTTCCCCTCAATGGCAGCTGTCGTTCGAAAGATGGAGAGTGTGGTTTTTTGTGGTGCTACAATAAGTAAGTTGAACTCTGAAGCACAGACGAGGGTAAGCATCCTTAACATCCTTATTTTGTTTTCTTCTCTTAGTTCATCACCGGTACCTTCTGTCGGCCGCTCACTGTTTCATTGCTGCTGAGATGGCTCTCCCGCAATTGATTCAAATTGTTGTTGGCGAGCATGACCTATCAGAAAGTGAGTGCATACTCCCACACAACTATGAATCGATATGAGAATGAGGAAGGTTTTTCTCTGTTTTTTTTTTTTCATTTCATCCCTTTCGTATATACATAGTTATGGAATCGTTTTACAGCCAAAGATATGACATTGAGGCGATCATAAAGCATAAGAACTTCCGAATGGCAAATCTAAGAAACGACATTGCGTTGCTCAAGACCGCAAGGAGCATGGAATGGAATCGGGTTGTGGGGCCCGCCTGTTTGCCATTTCGTTTCGCAAAGAAATCGTTGCATGGCTTTAAGGTGGACACTGCTGGCTGGGGTACAACAACTTTTGGTGGCCAACAGTCGAGCAAATTATTGAAAACGAGTCTGGATGTTCTGAGGAACGATGTGTGCGAACGGAGTATGGGTGCATTGACAGCTAGCCAATT
This sequence comes from Cheilosia vernalis, assembly GCA_949126925.1. Classification (NCBI taxonomy): domain Eukaryota; kingdom Metazoa; phylum Arthropoda; class Insecta; order Diptera; family Syrphidae; genus Cheilosia; species Cheilosia vernalis. The sequence goes on from OX421362.1 coordinate 17,362,895, forward strand.
TTGTACGTCGACGCCCGGAAAGGACACGTGCCAGTATGATTCGGGTGGTGGGCTGTATTTAAGGATGAGTCGATTGTATGCAGTTGGGATTGTGAGTTATGGCTATGCATGTGCTGGGGAAGTTCCATCGGTGAATGCCAGGATTTCGACGTATTTGAAGTGGGTGCAAAGCAAAGCGAATAATGTGAAGTTTTGCGTTAAATGAAAAGGCACGAGCTCTTTTTTTCTCGGTGCTGTTGAGCAAATAAAAAGTTGAACTAAATTTCAGAATGTTTGCTGTTTTATTTAGTCGTCGATTTCGATACACTGTATGGTATGGAGTAGGTATGTTCTTCGGATGTGCAGCTGTATGCAGTGGCACGGGTTTCTCCGCTCTTTCGTAAAATCAGGTCAAGGTGGGCTACATTTGTTGCGACCCAATTTGTGGGTAACGAGAATGGTCGTCGGATGTGGCCGCGATTTAAAAGAATTTTTTGTAAAATACTCTGTTTATGACTACTACTACTACAGTCACTTCAGAATCAGATCCTGAACATAGAGAGCTACAAACTTCTATAAAGTGTGCGCTCAAATAATCCATGGGAGCGACTATGAATGACCAAATCAAGTCAAATAAAGACTAACCCTTAGGTCTCAAATAATCGATAGTTATTTTAAGAAGTTGCGCCGTAACATTCAGTATATTTATAACCATATCGAAGATGAGAGGAGAAAAAAACGTACCCCTGACGGAGTTCAACGCGTGCAGAGTGAAGTATTGATTCAACGCCGTGAACCCGAACACAGCTTGTATAGGGTTTTAATAAAGAGTCAATTGATCTCCTTGCTGAAGAGAGCTGTCATTAGAATACAGTGCAGTTCACTACAAAATTTGCAATTATTCTCCAAGTATAGGTAGGTACACAATACTTGTGCAATGTGCAGGCCTGTGATACTTCTGAGCTTCTCAAATACCATATGCCCCATCAGCTTAGCTTTAAATTCCATTTCAAATCTTCCATATTTAGTGTCAAAAATGTGACAAAAAATTATAAATCATCAGCAACGCTTGCACTTGCAGCAGCAATATTTTCGACTGAGCGTATATTAGGATTATGCATAGACCTAACGACATCATTAAACGCTTCCACTCTCTTAAAATTTCTTCACAATTTTACCGATTGCTTGCGTAGTCGGACGCCATGATCATCGCGTATCGTAAATGACAAGCGTCCAACTATTGTTATGACTTAAATCACTTCAAATGACAGCTGAGTTTGACAGGTGTTAAATATTGATACTTTTTGTTCGCTGTTTTACCTGCAGTACTTTTTACAAACATGATTGCATTGTTCGTTAACATTAAAAGGCAATTTTTATCTCTATTTCTTCGCTCCAATCAGTAATAGTTATATCCAGTAATGTCAAATAACCCTGATAAGCAGTTGCCATTTACCATCCATCTTGTTCTTGATCGATTAATCTTATGGCTGATCTTAGAAAATTAAACTTATAAAAAATAGGTAGGTACAGTACCTACTTCTCTCCTGAGCATCAAAAGTAATTTACTCCGGTAACTTGATCTCAACAAAATCATCAACGATTTCTCGTCTAAAAAAGCTAAAAAGGTTCCGGTCGTTAATGAAAAAATGTTATTTCGCATAATTCTTGTTTTTGATTATCAGCTAGGTTCCACATTTCACTTTCACTTGAAATGAACTCCAAATCGATTGAAAATACATTTCACTGTAGGTAATCGATTTCGAATTAAAAATTTTCGAAATCGAACGAAGTGAAATTGTTATGTTCCACAATTCGAATTTGCCGATTTCCAAGTGATTTCAAATCGACCTAAGTCGTTCGATGTGAAATAGTGAAAACAAAAGGAAGCAATCCAAAGTGAAAGTAAAAAATTATTTTTAAATAAACTTTGATAGTTAATTTCACTAAAAAATATATTTTTATTTTTTGGAGTGCACATTTATTAAGACGGTAGTAGGAATTGAACCTATATTTCATGACCAAATTAACAAAATTTAACTGTCCTAATATACGCATTATCTGCAATTTTTTCCTGTGCAATACCACAGCAATTAACACAGCACTCTATTCATCTATCTGCTATAGTAAAATAAATCTTTTAAAACCCGTGAACAACAAAATTATTAACCAAGAGATTTTTTTTCTAAGCAATTTATCCTAAATGACAGTTGAGATCTGTTTTCAATTTCATGAAAAATGATTTCGAAAAAAATTCGGAGAATTCACTCGATTTGCAATTTCGATTCCGATTTCATTTCACTCGAATTCTGGAATGTAGCTGTTATGTTTGTTAAGAGAATTTACTTGGTTTCATACAAAATTAGTTATTGAAAAACTCGACTGAAATAAATTATGCATTTTGTTTGGAAAATAAGTGTGTGACAGAGTGCCTCGACTTCTTTGTTGCCCAAGGCCTCCAGACCTCTATGTCGGACCCTGGCTGTCCAGTCACGCAAATATTGCTTCTTGACGAAGACGGTAACCAAGAATGTCCTTCATCGCTGAAGATTTTAAATTAACATAAGATAACTCTCGTTGTTTCGTTAGTAATGTTAATTACTAGTAATGTACTTCACCATGATGGAAATGTTGATTTTACTGAATATTTTGACATTAACAGTTCGATAATCGGTAAATCGAAAGTTTGACGTTGTCAGGTCGCTTATGAAAGCCCCTTTTTTTGCCTATCCGTTTTGTTTCTTAATTTATAACGATTTATCGGCCAAAGAAATTTTTGCCTCATCAAACCGTCTTTTGATCTTGGAAATAAATGTTCAAATTGCTTTTAACGTTTTAGCTCCCTAATCCCTATTGAAAAATTAAAACTGTCTCAAGCAAATCACCCTTCAAGTCAAATACTTAAAAACATTATCCATAGATCCAAAAGGAATTTTCAAAATGAGCTTAGGGTATTCAAAACTCCCTGTATATCCACATAATGCGATGCCTTTTAAGCTTCTTTCTCTAAATTAACAAAATTTAAGTTAAATTCCAATAAAACAAAAACTGATTCCCCCACTGACCGCCTCCAGGGTTTCAGTTACTCTCGCCATAAAATTCGTTTGTCAGAACATACACACCTAGTACCTAAATACTGGACTGGACAGTACTAAAAAAAAAAAGACATGACGAGCCATTGCGGCATCATCGTCATCCCGTCATCATCATTCCTGTCTTCATTTTATCGTCGGCGATCTCATTGCCACCCAGGGGCAACGGTTGTGACAGAGAAGACGTGGGGGTACAACGTGCGAGAAAGAGATTGCTCCTGCAAACATCATCTATGAGGTTTCCTCGATGGTTGGGGCGCACATTCCCACAAAAAGCGACTTCAATTGGACATCCCCCCCGTCGCCACCACCATAGCATTTTTAGCCGTTAGCATGCAGTCATCAGCAACGCGCACCCCTTGTGCATTTTAGAAATTTTCGATAATTTTTATTTTCGTTTTGTTGAAATACATTTGCCAAGTTTTTGCTCATTTGCTAGCATACACTGAATGCGGCCTCTTTGTTGCTGGCTAAATGTTTTGATTACGGAAGGAGGACAACAAAAACTGACTGCCGAACACCCTCTGTCCATGGAGGTAAAAAATAAAAGAAAAAGCGCGTTTCGCCAGCCGTTAGGTTGCCATCAATACGAAGGTTGGCATGAAAGCCCCTTGAATTTAGATTTCTTTTTTTTGTCAGCTGGAGGATGAGGTCAAATGCCCGCACTTGCACTAATTTACATATTTTATTCGACTTTATCCGGCTGGTGTAAAGCGTAGCTCTAATTCGGTGAATAAGTATATTTCCAGCAGTCAGAGAAAAGGTTTTCAAGCCAATTGTCGACCTTTAGTTGCCAAAAACAACAACCTTTTGAAAGGAACGTCGCTTGCCTTGATAAGCTGTCCAACGTTTATATAGGTTCAAAGTAAATGGAACAAAACTTGTCATACTCATCGTTTTATGTCTCATCAGAAGAGTCGTGGGACGATCTTCTTCCACTGACACTGCCCTAAGCACGAACCAAAGGCAGTCCCCCTAATAGGCAACAACAAAAAAATGTCGAACTTGATTCAAAGAATTGCCTACTCTCAGGGAATCCATGTCGTACCTACTTCCGACCTACTAACATTGGTCTCTTGGATTTCTCAAAGTGATCTAATTTCTCAGGACAGGCTGGTATCCGGCATCTTATTCCTTCGGCCAGTGGCAGTTGCCAACGGACTATTCTTGGTGCAGAGGCTCCTTATTGAAATGTTGACTATTCTTCAATAGGAATTGCAAAATTGGTCCTTTATTGGTCGCATCAACCACTTTCTTCTAAGTTTAATGAATTGAGAACATCTCTCAGGTTGCCACTTACCCTACTCAGTTGTTCATCATGTAAAATTTCCCAATTTAAGGGGGGAAAACATGGATAGACTTAAATCAATTTTGCTTGCTCAATAATATAAAATCGTCCTGCCATATTTCAATGACGATTTTTAATTCGAATCTCCGACCTACCTTCGGTTGTCTTCATTAGCACGAGAGAGCCCTCTGTCGATATTCGCAATTATTGCATGTACGAGTAGCAACTTGCAATACCTATAAAGGAAACCATAAATGCGAATACATCACACTGCATTGCACGAAGGACATCAGCTTGAGCTACGGCGATGCCAAATTTTAATAGAAATCAACTGAGAACTTTATACATACCGTACGTACACAGATATAACAAGACCCGAACATAGCGAATATCATCGTCCACGTCCTTGTAGTCGTTCTCGTCACCACCAAGACGGCACATAGGCTCATATATGTCCCCCCCTCCCCTAGACAAGTTTCGTTTGACTGAGCTGAGCTGGTACGACACGAGCAGCTGCGGAAGACTGCAATTGCAATGTGTAGAAGAATGGAGCAACTATTTGATGAGGTTGACAAGGATTTAACTTAATTTCATTTGCACCGAAATTGGAAATAAGGAATTTTGAGTTTTGATCTTATTCTCTCTCGTCCTTTGCTGCAAAGGTAATAGTGCAAGTACCAATGGAAGTTTTCATAATGGGTCATATGCACGGCACATACGAGTACGCATACACGGCGGCGTTGTATAACATCCTTTGCAAGTGGGAAGTTTTAATTTAATGTGATTAGAAGGGAAAAGAGGCGGTATGCCGAACGAAGGACGAATATGAATTGATAAAGTTTGATGTAGAGGAACCGAACCCAACACCACCGCCACCATGCATGCTCTAAGAAACTTTCCATTAGTTCACAAGATTATACAATTAAGTATTTCAATGGATATTGGAACGTGTGTAAGTGAGTTGGTGTGTGCGCATGCATATATGGTCTGCCATTAGGTAATTATCGAGAACTTTCGAATAGGGTATAGGGTTTCCGTTTATATCGTATTTTCATTTTCTGGGAAACAGTGTCCTTAATAATGGCAAATAACTAGCTGCATTTGTATGAGAGAAATTTACAGCCGATCACGTTGCTATGAGCATGTTTCATAAATGGTGAGCGAGAAAACACTAATGGAGCTTGAAGAAAATTAAAAAAAAAAAAAAAAAAATAGAACAGTGATGGACTTAATAATGGTAGTGTTATTGTTCTTGAAACACCTAGATTTTGAGAAACAGCCGCACGTTCCCAATTATACTATACCACTGCCAACACTAGGTAGACTGTAAGGTTGCGCCTTGATCTAAACTCATATTAGTTTTGGCTTGAGACAAGAAATTACGTATACAAGTTGGACTTAACTTAACGTTACAAATTTGCAAGTTTTGTTGCGTTCATTTAACATTTTATCATTGTGCCATAACAAAATATAACAGCTCGAGCTTTAAAACATTTTCCCATGGTTTTTTAAAGTTTACAAAATGTTTAAAAGCAGAATTTTGAAAACTGAGTTTTGTAAAAGGAATTTTTATACTTTCGGAATTGTGCCACCAAACCCATTTTGAAACCGTCTTGAAAGAATTCAAACTCCCAAGTAACAATTTGACTTCGGTAAGGCTAACATTTTTAATTTGCATAGATGCTCTATAGTATTTATAAACCGAAGTATGCAAATATAACCATTTCGAAGTAATAGTTTCGATAATAGTGAACTTCTGTAAGACTTACGAAGCATATACACAGACTTTGTAGAGGGATATGAGATTAAGTTTCGGTAGATCTCTGATGTTACACTTGAGAAGTTAATTTCATAACTCTTCTTTTCCACTTTGGCGAATTCTGAGTGAAACGAAAAAGACTGTTAAAAGCTGCTAAAATGATATTTGCGATTGAAGGCAAAATTGCATTTTTTGAAAGATCTTTATTTATTCCTTATGGTTTTGAACCTACCTAAATATAAAAATATAAAAATTATAAATAATCTACTTAACTAGGAAAAGAAGAGTTTTGAAACTGACGATTGGAATACCTAGTTGACTTTTGATTCAACCTATTTAGGAATTGAAGAGTTTTGAAAAGAAAGAAAGCTTTTCTTACAGATTAAATTAATTTTGGTTTAAAAGAAATTTTAAATTTACAAAAAAACCTAAAATAGTGAAACCTCAATTCTCTTCAAACTTAGATCACAAAAAAAGTATATAAATTATTAAAAGAAACTTAAATTACCTAAACAAGAAAATAACAAATCAAAAACAAATAAAAAAAGCTACAATAGTTTCAGTCTTCATACCTACCGAAGTATTCAAATAACATGCAATTGTAACCTTAAAGTCCTATAAGCTTGACTTTTTTCAGGTTCTGTACTAAGATTTTCATCCATAAGTCTTTTAAAAAATAAAAGTTCATCGGATTTTTTCCACTCAGCAATATTTATTTATTTTAAAAATAAACTTATAAAACATTATTTTACCTGTGAGATTACCAATGATATTTTCTTCACTATTGCAACACAAATAAGTTTAACTCTCAAAATAACAACAATTCCTGACTTTTTGAATGTCATTACTCATTAGAATACCTGAGTTTTGCAAGCGGTTACTTCGATTTGCATGGGAATAGGAGAGTTTTTTCGAGTGAGCAATTTGATTTGTCGAATAATTGAGTTTTGAATGAAACGACTTAGTGGAATAGTGTAGTTTAAAAAAAAAACTTCACTTTTGAAGTGAATAATAAGTTTTGAACAATGTTAACTAAATTACTTAGAAACTTAGATGAATGCCCTTCTTAAGAACACGTTATCGTAGGTACTTTTAAAATAAGAGTTTTGAAATTATACTCCCTACTTCTGGAAATGTGTGAGGATATTTCGGGAAATAAAGCTTGTAATCATAAACTTGCATTTTTTACTGGCATTCGCTTTTCTCTAAAGACTTTTTTTGTACACAAAAAATAGTAGGTACAAATACCTATATTAGAACAAAAATAATTTTCATTGGCAAATATAGCTTTGGAGGATCGATCGATTATTATGTAACAGCATTTTAGAGATGCCAAGAAGAATATTTTAACGAAAAACAAATTAAATAGAACATAAAAAACCCTCAGATCTAACCCCGTTTATCCTAAATGTACATTGTACAGTAGCTATACTTGTGCTGCAGCTTTTCATCTACTTACTTTCTCCTTTACAAATTTTTCACACAGTTCATTTTACGTGGGAGAAGGGATAAACACCTTTTTTCTAGAAGGTCGTGTTAAAGTCTAGCGGCTTTAGCAAAAAGCCCTATGGCCCGGAATAGCTAAACTTTATTAATTAATAACGTAACTCTATTTTAAATTGTTATTTTTATCTAAGGGCTCAACTTCGGAGATCAAGGCTGCAACCACAGTGCTTAATGTGGCGGGCTACAAAGGTTCAAGTTCAGCCGTCGAAAAAATCATAAAATGCACTTTGAGGCTCACTCCATTAGGCCACTCCAATAGTTCTTATTTCGTTTCTCGTCAAAGCAGCCTTTCTATCGTGGGTGACAATGGCAATACCGCGCTGACCTCGTAGCCCGCTGCATCATTGCAACTTAAGCCAACAAGAGCCACAATGTGACAGCTGACAGCCTAACCAAACTAAGACGCAATTTCTCTGCTATTTCTTGCAATGATTGCAACATTCAGTCACTTATGAATAATGATGACGACCACCGCCTTGTCTAAAATCTGTTACTGTTGTAGAATTTTCAGATTTTATCCCGCTCTTAAAGAATATCCCTATAAGATGATTGCATAAAATATCCGTGAATCAACCTCTCGATCATCCGAGAGTAGGTATATATTACTGTCATCAAAGGGCTTCTCAATTAGCTGTCTGGACTCGGCATAAATTTGTAAATTGGACCCTTGCATTCATCGCAAAAACGAAAAACTCTCACAAAACGAAAGGTTTTGCGCGAAGATGGGTCTAAGGACCTTTTTTTCATATAAGACCCATGCCCAATTGGCTGATACTGCGACCTGAAAGATCTATTGTATCAAGCCTAAGGACCTTTCTGACCCGTTGCGCCAACTATTTCTTTTTAATCGACTTTCTACGCCCTTTCCCAAAAGCTAAGCGTCACTTAAGATTGCAAAAATGTGGAAGATTCAAAGTTGTTCTAGTACCGCAATTAAACGTTGATTATTGTTCCTTCGGGGTCGTTGCGAGCCTGTGTCCCTGATTTGTCTTTGTGATTATGAGTATGAGTAAAAAACGTGATACCCCAACAGTAATCTTAATTTCAAATAAGCCAGCTAATGCGATTCCCTTGAGGTAAACGTCAGGCAGGCTAATAAATAAGTTCCGCACCGCAAACAACTTCACCCACCATCAACTATCGCATTGCCATCCCTACAGCCCCCACCTGTGGCTGGCTTAATTAGAGTGAAATTTGCTCCCGAGTGTTCTTAATCATGGAGCTGCATTTTTGGAATAAAATTAGCAGATATTGCTGCAGAAGCTGCCAACCACTACACACACATAGCGCGTAGCCTAAGCATGCCTCTGGACCTTGTTTCTAATTTACGTTGACTTCAAGATAAATTGAGATTTAACATTACAAATACACTTCACCTTTCAGTTGGCCAGGGGAATATTCCTGTCTATGTATATCTTATCCTATGGTCTTCTGATGCTGCTGCTACTTGGCATAAAATTTCCTCTCGCTGCAGTCTATGCGACCGACGATAGTGACGATGTTGCACGGTTGTAGTCTTCTTTTGGTATTTGTTTGAGGAATACCTATGTACTCACTGAAAGGATACTGCGCTGATAGAATGCCACCTTCAATCGGGTATACGTGCAGTGCAATTTTCCTGAGCGAAAATTACACCAAACCAAGGCGCAGTGTCTATCACTAGGATGACAGCGATATGAACAGCGCCTAATGCACTCTTGCGGGCAATAGTAGGGTGTAGATGATGTCTTCATATATATAAGGGAGGGCTGTAGAGACTATGGAGGGAAAATGAATTTCGCCTTGCCTTTTCTGTGGCAGCGCGCTCCTTCATTTCTGGCGCTTCTCATTATTATTCCATGGTGTGTCCTTAATTGCAGGAATTTCATTTAAACAATTAACATCTATTAGATGAACGAAGAACAAGGTGAAAACAGCTCGAGCCCGGTGTTTTATGGTGGAGATTGGTTAGTTTTCGACAGAAGATGGAAAGTATGGTAGAGGAGCAAGCCGCTGTGCATTAACACTAACCGATGATGGTATACTTCAATTCCTTATGCACTTGGAGCCCTCGGATGGTGTGTGGGTACGAAATATAATTAGCTTCATAATAAAAAAAAACACGAACAACCTGAGCTAATTAGCAGATCGGTATGGAATAGACTGGCAATTTTCTGCACTCTGCTAATACAATCATTTTCATTGTCCCACTTTATTCTTAGGAGGCCGCAGTTATGTTTTTGAACAGGGTGGGTCATATATAAGTGGATTGGAAGTGGATGGTTCAGTATCCATCCTACAATTGTAATGGTCAACAACAATCAAAAATTATAAGTGCTACTTCTGGAGATGCTATTGTGAGTTTTGCGATTTTTTTTTTAAGAAAAAAAGGATTCCTGAATAATGATCAACTATAAGGAGACCTTCGAACAGATTTTCCAGACACCGCATCATAAGTAAGAGGAATAAATCATAAGTCAAAGAAAAAGTAAACATTTTTTGTTATTACTGGACAAAGGGAGGGTTATGTCTTTCTCGCGTATCCTATGTACGTTCCTACGTGACGCCATATAGCCCAAACGGCTTGACCGATTTTGAAGACTGAGGTGTCATTAGAAAAAAATAAAAAAGAATTAAAAAGTTAACTTAAGAAACCCGACTGACTGTGAAGAAAAAAAAATATGAACAACACACTATACCTTACTATTTGGCAGTCGGAAGGTACTCAGATTTTTGTGTAGCTGTGTAGGTATAGTCTTCGGTTGTCAAATAGTTAGGCATAGTGTCTTGTTCAGTTTAGTTGTTTTTTAGTTGTTTTTTCTTTACAGTCAGTGGGGTTTTTTTGTTTTTTTAAATTAGCTTTTTTTTATTTTTGAAAATTTGCCAAAAGTTATTTGAGATTTTGTGACGTAGTTATTGCTTAAGAGTAAATATAAAGCGCCTGTGGCGGAATTTACAGCGCAAACTACGGCACCATAATATTCTTTCGTTTGACAATGACTTTTGCTACGTCTTAGTCTTACATTTCCTTCATTCATGTATGAAAGGAATATCCTTCGCCATTGATCAAGCCTTTGCTCATCCCAGCTAAATAGTAAATCAAATTATTATTGTATGTGAAAAATTGTAGTAAGCAATTTAAGCTAAGAAAATTGACTGCTTTCCCAGAATTCCATCAAGTCGGTTTTTGTTTTCCCATACAATTTTGTTTAAGAAATTGATGATAACAGATAAAGTCCAATTTCTTTTGGATAACTTTTGGAAAAAAACAAATTGGTGGGTTCTGTTCGTTTTGCATAGTATGCTTTTCAGAATAGTACCTATATCAGTCAACTATATACAAAACGGTAGTTTACGCATATTTTTTTTGAAAATTATTTCGGGACCTGTTAAATTAATCTATTTGTAAACAACTCAAATGTATATTGAAATTGGTAGCCACGAATTATTATTTTAGAAATTTTTGCTAGAAATTGTCACGGTTGTGGTCCTTCCTTAGAATAAGGTACATAATAAAGTGTATTAAAGATTGATGACACCAAGATTTGAGTAAATTTTTAGCTCTGAAGTTCCACAGGGCTCTGCCTTGGGACCAAGATTCTTTCTGCCTATTTGTATTCATTTTTTATTTAAATAACTAGCTGACCGGTGCTCGCCTTGCTTCGCCAGAGTTCCACTTCTCAAATTTAAAACAAAATAATAAGAGCTATATAAACCCACTCCGGTGCTGTAAGTGACGTGTAGCAAGAAACAAAGGAAACAATAACTTTGTTTTATATAGTTTAAATAATTAATGAGCACTAGCAGATGTTGTAAAGTATGCCCATTGTGATAGAGACAGACAATGTTTTAAATGTCATCTCAGATTTCGATTTTGAGCTTAATTTTCTTAACCCTAGAAGGCTATGGTTTCTGACTACCTCTAATAAGCTGAACATTCGTCGATTCGACGAATAATAGTAAAATATATTTGTTTAAAGCTTTGTGTAATATATACCTATACAGTTCTACCTTTTTTCCTGGAGCATTAGAATGGTGTTGCCAAACAAAAAACGTGATTTTTACTAAATAAATACTTCAGTTATTATTACTAAACGCCTTTAAAGCAAGGACAACATCTTTAATTCTAAAATTAACATGTTTTCAAAATCTTAGAAAAAAAGACAATTCTTCTTTAGCAATATTAGTAGTAATAACATAATTATAAAAATTATAAAAATTAGGTTAAGTAACTAATTTTTCTTAGCGCGTGATCCGACAAATTCCGAAACGACGGATTTAAAAAAATAAAAAGAAATGCAAATACTGGTTTTACCTGCCGAGTGCACATGTTACTATGTCTCCGGGCTAAAGAGAGACAGTTGAATTACGAACATTAGTCTTTTAGGGTTAAACCTAGTCTGCAGAGTAGAAATTGATAATAATCAGCTTTCGACGCCGACGAGTTTACTTTCATGCATCGGACTCTGTCCAAGATGTGATTATCATGTTGCTCTTGAAATTCAAGTTTATCCTCTTGTATACTTTTCGTAGTAAACACAGTTTAAGATTGAAAGTAAATTTATATACCTATTTGAAATCTTACACTGGCTTAAGGACGAGCTTTAATATGTTTACACGGAAATTTTTAGAAACTGGAAATTTTAATTCTGCGCCAGTATATTGGTTACAGTCATAAATCCTGTGACCGAACCCTTGATACCTGATTGATTAGGTATTTCCTAAAGAAGAGGAACTTACATAATATAAAATTCTGATTCTTTTGTTAATTTAGAAGCAGATTTTAAAGACATTTTTAAGCAGACCCATTTACAAAGATTAATTCGGAATGGTTGGGGGGAAGATCAGTCCGAATAAACGAATTTTCTGAATTAATGAGAGAATTTTTGTATGCACTAAAACGCGTTCCCATTGATGGAAAAATGCAAGGACTTACCTAAGCCGAAAAATTATTTTATTCATTTAATTCATTTTTGTAACCAAAAATTGCCGGAAAATTGCCCGGACTCCCCCAAAAAAAATTTGTATGATTTGTTCAGACTTCAACATATTTGAGATCCATTTGGTATTTGTACTTATATGTGTTCAGATTTTTTTTTCCGTAGTTACTGTAGTTTCTTTTAACAACGGGAAGTCTTATTTTCAAAATCATGTTAATAGTTCACGTGCCTAGTTATTTACATAAAATATTTAAACTCGTTTCGAACTTACAAACAACCTCTCTCCACATATTTCATACTCTTGCTATTACTGTGGACGTTCAAGATCCCAGTGTAGTAAGTCTGTAGCCGGAACTAAGACTTATGATCAAATTCAGAGTCAACTTTCAGACAGAATCTATGCCTGTATTGGGATGTATTCGAATCTTCATGGACTGTTCCAAAACTATCGAAAGGTCCAAACTAGACTTCACCATTCACTAAGAAAGCTTACGTCTGTTTTTCAAGAGGATACCACAGATCCTAATGGCTGCAGAGTATATTGTTAAAAACAGGTGGGCGAGGTTTGCTTCTAAACCTCTTTAAGAATCTGCGACATCCTTGATATTATTTGTATTCAATGTCTATAGAGAAGCTTGTAGAAGACTCGTAGAATGTAAAAAAAATAAAGAGCAGTAAATGACTATTCACATGAGAGCTAATTGCGAATTACGAACTGCGAACTGCGAACTGCGAACAAGCGAATATTCGTAGATTCTGACATTTCATTCACATGACAAATTTTTTTCTCGCGAATCAGTTTGATTGTTGAAGGTTGGGATCGAACGACTGTTTTATGTGGATTGTGAATTAAGTGTGACATTTCGAGGCAAGAATTTGCTTTCGAATGGTAAAAACTGGACAAGTTAAGCTTGACGCAACGGCAAACGTATAGATTTCTTTGTTCACCCAGACCTGCAAAGTCATTCAAGAAATCAAGTTGAATCGCTGTCGTAAAGCGAATGATTCAGAGTAGAGCTGAGTCGGTTCTGACACTACCAATGCACCCCAAACCACTGTTCCTTCCACCTTCCATATAAAAAAAAAGAAACCCATTTACAAATAAACATGGACTGAAAACAGAAAACTATACAATCCACGCACAAGGACTGAAAACAACTGAAAAAAAAACCTGTTACCACTTTCCGTCAACCTCAGCACATACCATATTCATTTACATATCCTGACACAACTAACCTTCGAAGGAGACCTATATCGGCAACGCACCTGAAACTTTGCCATTGAAGAGCTAAGAGCACACATCAAGAAAAGCTTGCTACGCGCAAAATAATTTTTTACTGCACAGTTCTACGTACAAGTACATTCACCCACATCCTCCCTGCGAATTAAGGCCCGAAAGAAGCAAAAAAAAAAAAATAGTCGCGCACTCTCCTAACTAGCAAACGGATCCTTGTTCTCACAATACTATTCACACATGCCCAAAAAGCTCTTAAACTCCCTACTAACTTACGAATGAGTTTCACATTTCGTGCGTTTTCGAGCACTTTTCTGACGTTCTACTGTGGCACGCGGATGCGGAACTATACGACAAAGGATATAGCTATACTACGGACGGTATACCGTTGCTCAGAGAGAATATCCATCTATCGCGATAGAAAATGCGCTAGGCTCTTTCCTTTTTTTGTCAGCGAAAAAGAAAAATTTTCTGCTGTGTTTTACACCATGTATGTAACGCTTCTCCGTTTCTCTCTTTTCGACGATGAGGCAAAGGCTGCCGCTGCCGCTGCCGCCGCTGATGATGAAGATGATTACATTAATATTGTCCTTGTGGTAGAGTAGTGCTGGTATTAGTGGTAGTTGCGTTGTATCGCATCCTCTTTAACTCACATGTCATATCATCCTAAAATGAGATTGGTGCAGAGCAAAGCATGCCCCCATCCTACTCCGCGTGTATAGCTATGGGCTGAAAGCTACAAGGAAGTAAATAATTTCCTATCTTAGTAGTAAATAATTTTTTGTCCAATACTCCTACACTGGGATGCAGTTCGGCTGCCGCGATATAGGATTCTTATGCGAAGCTTCTTCCTCGATAGTGTAACTCCGCCCCGTATATCAGTTTTGTAGTGGTTCTGTTAAGTTTTCTTTTCGCATTTATTCTCCTTTTTAAGCATTTCGTTGTGCAGTTTTTGGTTTTTTTGTGTTTTTTTTTTTTTTTTTAATTTTCATGTGTGTACGCTTTGGCACATCATCTATTCTCTATTTGCAACTATGGTGGCTCGCGTCGTCCTCTTATCTACTTTAGCATCATTTGAAAAATAAACGACACGAAAGCGAAAAATGCTCCTGCAAGTAGGCGTTCTTTTGTCTCGTTAACAAAATAAACAGGACATTTCCTTTGATTTCTTTTAGCTGCTCTGTGGGTGGGTGGAGGGGGTGGAGGGACCACGAACTTGCTCTGTGGTGGCATGCAGCTCCAACTCCTAGCTCCTAGGTCATTTTACTTGATGAATTGCTGTGCAGAAAACAAATGCTCTTAATTTGTTTTTATGCTGTTGAAATTTGAACGGAAGGAAAAAGCAAAAAAAAAAAACCAACGTTACTTTAGAATGAACCAAATCCTTGTTGGGAAATTGATATTGCCTGGCTGTGCTATAGCCTCTGCAGTTTGTAATTAATTATTGCGCTGTTTTTTTTTTTATTTCTTGTTTACTGGCCATCCTGTATAGGATGCTAGCGCGCGAGTGTTATTGGCTTTGCTTTTCACACCTTACTCGCTCTCTTCAACTTATTCTACACATCCTTCGATGTAGAAAAAGTATCGAACGAGGTATCGCAAAATGGCATATATAGATCGGAGTGCCTATACCTACAGTGGAAAAAAAGCCCAATTTCTTTCTAATAAAGGAAAGATATCGATTCACTAATGCCCGTTCTACATGACAGACTATTGAGGTGGGTTTTAGGTTTTCACCTTCTTTCCCCAAGCCCCCGCTTCTGTCTTCGGTCCGGTGCATTGCCACTAGATATCCTTCGTCCGTGTGATGTTCTTTTTATCGAAACAATTTCGCTCATGACTGTGTTATGTTTCATTTTGCAGTTATATTTTTTATTTTATTTTTTACCTAGGCTAGGTGCACATGGACCGGTTTTTGAATCGTTCGTCTGACTCGGTGCGTTACTGGGACCAAGTTGGTTTAAGGAGAGGTGGCAGAAATTGACTTCTGTTATTTTTAAGAAAGACAATTTTTTGGCAACATATGAACCAGGGGGAAGATTCTGTAAGGCGAAACGATCAAACGTTTTCGTGTGCACGAAGAAAGTTGCTTGTGTAACATATGACCAATCATTCGAGTGCACGAAAACGTTTGATCGTTTCACCTTGCAGAATCTGGGCTCAGCTCTATTGGGCTGCTTAAATAAATAAAAGTTATGAGTAGATCTTAAGTAGCTCGAGCATGCTCATAAATGTGTCTTAATGAACAATCCTAACAAACAAAAAAAGTCCAAATTGACAGTTAAGTGCTATTTTTTCATCGATTTCAAATCCGCTTATTAATGCATTTAAGAAGACGGGATACACAGGATCGTGCCTGGAAGACACCTCGACTTCTTCATAATGTGAACGACGAATCGGACAACAAATTTAACAATCGACTTCTTTAACTTTGAGGCAGTAAGAGACTTTGTCTAACTATGTTATGCTTAGAATTCTGATAAAAATATTGCAGCAGAAATTAAACGAAGACATTATCCTGGCAATGGCTATTTCTTTAACCTGAGAAGGCAATAAAGTTGTAGAGCCCTATCTCGAACAACTATAGGGGAACCTGTTTTCGACCTTAGACATCCCAGTCTTGCTTTACAGTGCTAAACTATTTCTTAAATGGGGACGGTATTCTGTTTCATTTTCGCCTTACAGAATGCCCACCAGGGGAAGAAATCCTTGATAGCTTCGTGAGAAAGATTTATTGACTGTCTTTGGAAAATGAGATGCAACGACGAACTATACCTACAAGCTATAAAGTTGTCTAAAATGGACAGGAAATGCAGGGCGGATGAACAGGACCGTCTTTACCTTGGTTGGGGCCCTTGGGCACACAAGAATTTGGGGCCCTTTTGGAAAGTAAAAAAAGCGAATTATCATAACATTTTGTTAATAAGTGTGACCAATTATTATAGGTAATCATTAATCAAATACAGTATAATATAATATGTCATTAATGATATTAGAATGCTGCTGGTTTTTTGGTTATGATTACGATAACGGTTTCTTTCGGGATTTCTGTTGAGCAAAATCTTCTATTATATCCTTAAAGTAAATTTTTTGAAGGATATCACTTTCTATTCACATGACAAATTACTCAATCGTTCTTGTAACATTGTTGTTCGCAATTCATTTTTTATTCTCTTGAGCTGCGAAAATGACATCGTGTTTCAGCACGGATCGTATCGTACGCGTACCCATGCAAAAGTCTTAGTGGAAAAATCAGCATTCAACATTTTTTGATTTTTTTTTTGTCCGTAAATTTCAAGTTCGAAAGTATTTTTTTTCAAAAACTATTAACAGTAATAGGTCGGTTTAAAACATTTTTTTTTTTGCACTCTATACTTTTTTTTGTCTGCGCAGTGGCTTATTGGTTAGTGTGTTGGACTACTAAGCGAGGGGCCCCATGTTCGAATCCCGCAAAAAAAAACCCAAATTCCAACTCAGGGTTTTTTCACTGCGCCACCTCTCGCGAACGTCTGACAAACATCCGAGAGTATAACTGTCTTGAAAGACAATCTCAATCGGCCGTTTGGAATCGGCATAAAATTGTAGATCCCTTCCATTCCTTCCAAAAATTATAAACTCACACAAAACGAATGGTTGCTAGAAGATAGCCCCAGGGTCCCTACAGACCTGTTGCGCCAACTATGGGCAAAATTAGGCACCGAATTTTTATCTTTTGCTCTCGAATAACACGTATCCACTATCAATTTCAATCACAGAATGCAGTGAAGCGATAAAGTTTACCTACCTACCATTTCGTTGTCTTTACGCATGCACATATAGGCGTTCTATATCACTTGAAACCAAATTACATGAAAAAACTGATTTCTTACGGCATCAAGTGATTCTTAAAGATTATGCCTGCTGCTGCTACAGTATGAGAATCGCATATAGCCATATCTCTATACTTCTTCCCACTCCACCGACTTCCATTATTCGGCAATTATATTTTGATTTGCTTTTGCTGTGTCATAAACTCACATGGTAACATGACCAACCGTAAAAGGCATAAGGCAGGAAAGCTCTTTGCCTACACAAATGAATGGAGCGAAGTGAAAGGTGCAAGAAAAAACAAGAGCTTTATTCTCAACGCTTATTTTGAAAGCTCCTTGTCTGGCAAGGAAAAAATAGGAACAACATTTTTGTACAGGCATAAGACATCTGTATATTTATTCTCTGTGCTGAAAGTTTCATACATCATTCGGGGATTCCCCCAAACAAAAATGTTTTGAGAATAAATGTAGGTATGAGAGAAATTGTCGGTACTTCGGGGCCCCCTGAGAATGGGGGCCCTGGGCACGGGCCCCGTGTGCCCTTATGGTGAAGACGGTATTGCGGATGAACACAATTGACCCGTAGAGTCTTCGAGTGTAACACGACGTTGCAATAGGTGCGAAAAATTGGTAGAAGAGTACCTACTTCAGCCTTTTTTTATAAAAAAAAATCTTTAGATCTCGTTTCTGCAATCGACCGCACAAAAGAAGTTCTGAATTCTCTTAAGAACATCAGAGAAAATGCCGACGATTTCTTCAGAGATGCTCTTCCATCCGCATCCTAACTCGCCGAAGACCTATTAGAAGTTCAATTAAGAGCTCCAAGAACAGACAATGCGTTCCAATCCAGGAACCTCTTCTACTGAAGCCTATTTTAGAGTGTCTATACAGATTCCATGCATAGATTCGTAGATAGAAATCTTACGGATAGATTGATGATCAACGAAGACGTTCTACCTTCGTTTCAAGCTCTGCTACCAGGTTTTGCTATGTAGTTGAGCGAGTGAACTAAATGGAAAAGCTATAATGTCACTTTGATAATGCAATTTCGTTGTCAGCTGTAAAAGCTGAGCACATTTTTTGGTGCGAAAAAATATCGTCGAGTGATCCTTCTACCAAAGTTTTGAAATTGCTTGATATATGTGACAAGACTTACTTTAGAGGTATAAACTTTTTGCTGTCGGTTTGGGCCACACTTCCAGTGACCACAGCTAGTGCTAAAAGAAGCTTTTCAACTATGAAGAGGATTAAAACAGTGTCCCGAAGCATTATGGGGAATGTCAGATTAAGTTCATTTGCTATGATATCTGTTCATTTAGATCCAGATAAGGTGATTGATCTCATGTCAAAAAAAAAAAATCAACACGTCTTCTGCTTTAAAAAAAATGTGTGCAAAACAATAATTTAAGTATGTTCGTTTAAGTACGATGTAAAAACTAAAAAAAAAACAATGAATTGGAAAGTAGCTATATAGTTTAATGTTTAAAGAATTCCTCATAAGATTTGGAAGCAATTTCTTCTCTGAAATACGCCAAAGACTTAAAAATCACCATCAGAGGCAGTCACAAAGCAACTCCAACGAGTCTTATTTAAAATGCCTTACACACAGTTGGGAACTCGGTGTCAGAAACAAGGTCTCAGTGTAAGTCTCTCAAAAAGGAGTGGCATTCATTCAATTTCACATTAAACAACCAACAACGTTCTAATTCAATTTTCAGAGAAAATAACGGTGTCAAATGGCTTGATCTTGGTGGCTAATTGACGTCGCCAAAACGTGAAATTACGCGACTATGAAACTTCTCACGCAATAAAGCAATAATAGGTTGTGTTGTGTGGCTTGTTGCCCCGTCCTGTTGGAAGCACATATCATCCAAGTCATGATCTTCAATCGCCGGCAAAAAAAAAAAACGGTTATCACTCGACCAATCGCTCCGAATTGATAAATCGACAAATTTGGATCATCAGCAGCACATGCACTTGCAGCGGCAATATTTTCGACTGAGCGTGCTTACGACGATACACATTCCTTACGACATCAGTAACGCTTTCACTCTCTTCAAATTTCTTTGCAATTTTATAGATTGATTATGCGTCGGTCGACTATGACAACCATAATCGTCGCGTAATGCGCAAAAAGAGGCTACGTTTCAATCAACACTTTTGTAGTAAGTTTTAGTAAATTGAAGGCGTTGTTCGATTGTTAAGCGATCCATTATTGAAAATGGCAACCATTCAACTAATATTATAACACTTCAAATGACAGCTGAGTGTGACAGGCGAGTGACAAATTTAGAACAATGGGGACGTTCGGATTCATAGTTTAGTAAGTCTGACAGCTGTCTGACTAGATGTGTCTCAGCTTTATTGGCCCAGAGTGTTCACGTGTATAGTTTTTGCAGTTGACGTTTATGGAGGGGAAGCCGTCCAGAAAATCCTGCCTGCGTACTCAGTTGACATTTCGAAGAGTCAAATTTAAAATAAACACAGTGCAGAATTTTGAGGAGTCGCAAAAAGGGGCGGATTCATAGTCCCGACCAATCTAGTTGACGTCTTACATAAACTAGATATCCGAACGTCCCCAATGTTTACGTCAAATGACAATGACATAAAGAAAATTGGCATTGTGTATAATCGTAGCTTTGCACTTGCAGGAATTTTGTTCAAATAGGAAGACCTATTTTAATAGCCTAGCCGCTATATGCAGGACTGACTAGAACCAACTTCAAGTACAAAAGACAAAAGAGCTGACTTGACTCACTGCATGAGTGCAAGCCACTCTGTTGTATCCTATTTAATACTTTTCATTGTATAGTGACCAACAAAATATATGAGGTGGAGGTTAAAAGTGATTATTCGTATAGGCATGATGACTCTTAAAACTAGTAAAAAGGAGTTTTAAAATTTAATTGAGGCTGTTAAAGTTTTAATGCATTTTGTCCGAATTTAACTTTATGGCAACTAACAAGTGTGGAGGATTTAAAGTCTAGATCGCGATCACATGTTGACATGTTCCATCAACTATTTGTAGTACCGAGTTAAGGATTTATTCACCAGTACCTACACCCAGAATCGGACCCTAAGGACACGATTCACGAGACATTATATCTCCCAAAATTTAGATAAAAAGCCAAACAGAGATATCTAACAAGCACTTAATCAAACGCTTGCATAATGTCAGACTGACTCGAAGGAGGTGACATAAGTTGTTGTACTAATACTAACGCTGAGATAAGTTGTTTGTTTTAAGTCCTATACATCAAAAACAAACAAAACTGGTTCAATCTTCAGGGGGCCTGTTCCAGAAAGCGCGGTGGATCGCTTTTAATGGCGGATTTGAATTTTTGTATTTCCAAAAGCGATTCGCTTTCCATTCGGAAAGAATAAAAAAATGTAAATATATTCAATAAAAACAAGAAGTTTAAAACTTCTGAAACATTCATTGTGTCATTGAACTCATTTTATTTTTATTTTAATAAAGAAGTCAAAAACATACTTTCGTTCAACAATTTCAATTTGCTGCACTTGTTGAATTTTTGAAAGAGAACAGTGGATTAACGGCATTCTTAATGCTCCAGAATATAGAGCCAAGGATGAAGAACTTTGGGACGATTAAAACACGTAATGGTTGGAAAAGAACAAGTGATATATATGTTGGTTCCTTCTTAAATTATTTTGTGTTTCTGTTAAGAGCCAGCATATGCAAGAAAAAAAAAAAACAACTCAAGCTAGGACGGGAAACAGCCGTCAAATAGTTGGAAAAAATATATGACAATTTGGAAGTCAGAATGGAAATAACTGGAAAGAAACGGGCGAAATTAAGGTATCGCTTTTGATACGATCCGTCGCGTATTTTGGGAATAACCCCCCAGAATTAGATATTTCTGTCGGTTTAGCGGTTGGAATCTTTATTTTTTAATGGGCCGAATTGGAAAAAACCGGGACATGCAATAAAAAAAAAAATTATATATGAAACTAAGTTTTAAAAAAAATCACTAGAAAAATGGTGAAGTCACTGGCGAATCGGGGCCAAATTCAACCATCGCCATCTATTGCCAATTATGGAAGTAGCTTCGGTTTTTGTCTGGGTTAACTTAGTTGCTATAATTGTATACATTACCATAATAAATCACCAAATGATTGTGATTTGAGCTCAATACGTATAGGGTTGTTGTCTGCTCTATGTTGGCGGCGAATCCATTTTATTTGGTTATGGTAGGTAGGTACCTACATGAAATCAAATTTAAAAATTTGTTGTTCCCACGCCAATTTTTGGGAGCAAATAATTATTTTTATGGTTCAAAAGTAAAAAGTACGTATTTATATGTGGTCGTAGCTGTGGGTTGTTTGAGTTTTTAGTACAATATTCTTGGAAATAAATTTGTATACCGGGTTTATTTATTTACCAGAAAAACTGTTTACCAATGACATTGAATAGTGATATTGAACAGTAGGAGCAGTGGCTTAGTGGTTAGTGTGTTGGACTACTAAGCGAGGGGTTCAGGTTCGAATCCCGCAAAAACCCAAATTCCAACTCTGGGTTTTTTCACTGCGCCACCTCTCGCGAACGTCTGACAAACATCCGAGAGTATAACTGTCTTGAAAGAGCTTCTCAATTAGCCGTTTGAAATCGGCATAAAAAATTGTAGATCCCCCTTCCATTCGTTCCATAAATGAAAACTCACACAAAACGAATGGTTGTGAGAAGCTAGGCCTAGGGCCCTACGGACCTGTTGCGCCAAAAATTGTTATTATTATAATGACATTGAATTGAAGTATGTAATATTGTTGCTAAAAGAGAAATGATTTCGTGTCTTCTGTTGCCACTTGAACCAGCTATGGACTGCACAAGCTGTTCGATTGATGACATCCAGCTGGTTCGATTCTTTATGAACACTACACAGCTAAAAACAATGCGACGACACAAAAAAAAAAAACATTTGCTAGCTAGAAACATTTTTTCAGGTTTGTGAAGTATAATAATAATGTAGGTACCTAGGTACTCAATAATGTATTTTTTTTAATGTTTTTTAGGTACTCTATCGAGCTGCTCTGTTGGATAAACTTCAATCCAGATTGTGTCTTGGGTGTAAAATTCTCAAAATTTTAACAGCTTTCCATTGGCGGAAGCGGAAATTATAACTTGACATGACCCACTGGCTAAAGCCGACATTATTCCATTTGGAACATTTTCAGCTGAAGGTGATTCACTTGAATCTGGGCGTGTAATACAATACAGATGCAACAGCAGGAATTAGATGAGGAAAATAAACTAGGTACTTCGAAAATATTAGACAGCCCAACAATGCAACAAGGGATGAAGGTCGATGTAGTGATAATTATGTGCAATAAGCCTTCCTATAGCTGAAGTAGGTAGGTAGTATATCGAATCACACGATTCACAAAAATATCTATTATTTCACTCTATAATTTGTTTGTGATATTATCGACGAATCGATGATTTACCACCGATTTTCTGTACTAGAACACCAACAAGCGTTTTTCATTTTTAGTTAAGAGCAGAACCTGAACTGTTATACAAATAGTAAAACAATTCGGAATTATTTAATTCGGAAAAAAAAATCCGAATAAAAGAGATTTTTCCCAATAAATGAAAGTCGTTTTTAAATTTGTTATTAACTTATAAATAATTCTTGATTGAACATTATATAAGTACCAAATAGATCTCAAATATGTAGAAGTCTGAACAAATCATACAACTTTTTTTTTGGGGAGTCCGGGCAATTTTTGGTTACAAAAATGAATTAAAACCATTCCCTCGACCATTCCGAATTAACGAGCTTTTACTGTACTCAGCATCAGGCTGAGTAAAAAGCTGATTACACACATGTTCATGGAGTAGGTAGTACATGCACACTTGCAGTCACGAGCAAAAAAACAGAAAAAATAAAAAAAACTTCAGAACGCTCTGAGCGTTCACAGCGCGCTCATAATGGTCGAACTCAGTTCAGTGATCACCTCTGAACTAAAAAATAAAAACGCCTAATGTGTTGTGCTTTGGAGCCTTATGCTGCATTTACATGGTCACACATTCCTATCACGCAAAATTAAAGGGATGCTAAATACTAAATAGCCGTGTGACCGAAAGGGACAGCATTATACCTAACACGCAAAAAAACGTGACACGTATTTAGGTCGGCCATCTTGTTTGCGTGATAGGAATTATAGGAAAGCTCTGCATGTGATATTTTTATAGCGATGACTAAAAAAATTCCGCATTCCTATAAAACAATATGGCTTCCGGAAATGATGAACGGACAATTATTTATTTTTTTTGTGTAACTGATTTATGAATTGTTGGTTTATTTTACTGAAACTAATAACCAATCTCATTTCACATGTTCCAAATCAGAAATATTAATGTTTTCAAGCAATTGCAGAAATGTTGGTGAGCGGAACCTGAGTCTATTTCCGTTTTACGTATCTATAATTATGGGTAGAGCATCCATGACACCATAGGCGTCTGATTTGTGATCTCATTCTTACGCCTTTAATAGTATTGACTATTGACTGCGGATAAACGGATCTCTCTTTTCGGTTTTGTTGCAAAATAGCGCGTGCGTGATGATGTAAATGCGGTTTAAAAGTCATAAAAACTATTTGATGTGTTTTTTTGAGAAAACGATAACTTTATAATCAATTGGAAATTCGGCTCTGTGTAAACTCTGCATAGTCCAAGAGTGCTAAACTGCTAAAGCGTCAAATGTTAGATTCAGTGTTTGCAAACGTAGGGAAAAAATCCCTATGCAGGCAGATTTGTAGGGAATTTTTGGAGCCGTGGTAGGTATTTTTATATATTTTTTAATGTACGACAACTGCGTTGATTAGCGTGTTCTGGCGGCTATTCAAACTTTAGTGAATAAAAAATAATGATCCAATGTCTAAACGAGACATTCTATTTCTACCGTGGTGAGCGCGTATGGTGACATCTTGTTTGTATCAGAGACAATACATAGTTTGTATCATACTCGTAGATATATGTGCGTTAAAATTGGCAATCAATCCACTACCTTTTACAAATTGACTTACAATCTTTATTCTTTAAAAATAAATACAAAAGAGTACAAAAATATTTGTGTAATTACATACTATCTAACTAGAGCCTAAAACTAACGTTTCTTTGGATTCGAAAAAAGCCTTACAAACTACAAACTCGTCCACTTAGAGCCTCAACACTAAACTAAGTTCTTTTCCCTTAAAATATGACTCAACTTTTCTTTTGCGCTTTAAATGTATATACATCGAAGTTCTTAAAGTAAAACCTTAAACAGATCAATTGAAATAAATAGTAATACAAAAAAAAAAAAAGAAAATAAATTACAACATCATAAATAGAAGACGACAAAAATTCCCCTAGGTCCACAGATGTCTCGTGTAATACACCAGTAACGTCACAAATTGAACTTTGACTCCCCGTGATAGCCACCGCAAAAATGATGCTGCAGAACTCATTGGTGCGCTCTCCATGAGCATGTGATACGGACACAAGCCTGGCTGTTTGACATAAGTCGTAAAGTTCGGATATCGTATTATCTCCGATGGCTGCAAAAGTAATACGCAGTTTAGTTTTATTTTTAAATCTCACGTCTTGTTGTGAACTCACAATCGATATGGAATCATTTGAAACGCGACAGAATGTCATATGTTTGCCGGTGATCATACTCTGTTCTACGCGCTTCGTGAATAGCGGCTCAGACCATGGCAGCTGATTGAGGTGTGACAGGAAGGTCCTGTCGTGGAACTCCACCGGATCGGAAATAATTAATTTATCTGGAAAAGGGAGTTGAACTTGAGAGCAAAGAGAAATATTTATAAAACCTACTTAGGAGGGACTCCTCGTACAGCATGTCTTCTTCGTCCGCGTATGTTGTGGATCCTTTGGTGCGATTGTTTTTCGACGTTTTCGGGAAAATCGTATTTGGCAACAAATCCAGAATATTCCTGCAGAGAAATAAAGTTTTTAATACATAAATTCCGATATATTTTTGTACTGGTGGTAAGTGCTTTTCAAATATGCGTTCAGTTCACTTTGTTGCTTTTCAATGATAGTTAATTCAATTGAGGGAGTTTCGTAGGTAAAGCTTTTGGAGTGCACCTCTGATAAGTTTGGAAAAATAGCCAATGGGTACAAAGCACAAAGTTGCTCGAGGGAATTCAAATGGTACAGGCGAATCGGATAGATAGTTAAAAGAATCCAAGCGAAATAATTAATATTTATAATGTGCATTGAAAAGTTTGCGAGACCAACTGCAACTTCAAAATGGTATTCAAATTGCTGGGGAAAGTTTTGCTCATTAAAATTAAAATATTTGTTATTTAATTTATACCTACTTACTATTCATGCTATGGTTATGTAGATCAAAGAATTTAAGTTCGAATTTTTGTATGCTCAAAGGCAGCTTGTTCTTTGTACCGCTTATATACAGAACAGGTGAGAGGGTTAATAGCAGGAGAAGAGTAAGGTTAATATTTTCAAGGAGCCAACCGTAAAATCTCGATGAGCATCAATGGGTCGTATCAATAAAACGTAGCAATTGGTTTTACTCAAGAGAAATGTCAAAAACGAAGCATTTGCTACGTTTCGAATGAATAACTATTGACATGGCTCGAAAAGCGGCGGCGCTGACCTTTTACTCAGATCGGTAAAAACGCAAAATTATTTAAAACTGGCTAAGAAACTGTGCGAATGCGACCACATACTGAGAAAATTTAAAAAATGAGAGAGAAATCCATTTCCCCTCATTTCATTTTTTCGTAATTTTCTACTCGTCGAATTTCGGCTTACTGAAAAATGAAAACTGCCAAATAAGTGACAGCTCAAAAGTTTGACAAGTAAAACTATTTATTTTCGCCTTCAACGACATCAGAGGGATAAGTTATAACTAAATGTTCTCCTAAAACATATCAGCGCATTCAAATGAAAAGTTTAATAGGTATTTAGCTGCATTTTACGATTATATGTCAAAATGACATTTCTTAAATTTTTTGTAAGAAAACCGATCAGGTACTTCTCTTGAAATTGAGAGAATTCACTCTCGATTTTAGAGATTTGACATTTTTCGTTTTTCTATGCTGAAAGTACACGAAGGGACCTAAATGCTATGCAAATTCTGAGTCTGTTATTTAGTTGACTCAGACCTTTTGCTAAAAATTTTGTACACTCGTGTTTAACATAAGACAATCTAAGATTTGAAAATAGTTAAATTTAATTCTGTTTGTACAGGAAAACCAACAATATAAACACGGAAAAGCGGCAATTGTTTCGTCTCAAGCGAAATAGGTATGAACTATTTACTATTTGGCTAATATTACTTTCAGATGGAAATATCTAGACAGAATCATTTTTAAGGTAGGTAGGTATAGCGGACATCCGCACTTATAGGTCGAGAGTTCAGAAACCTCTCGGTAATTCATAGTTTTTCCTTAACCAATTGTCTAGTGTGTTAACAAATAAATATTTCCAAAAATATCCGATGCAATTCTCGGCACCTGAAGAAGAAATGAAGCATCAACAATATCGATTGCATTTATATTTCTGAATTTAATTTTCTTAATTTTAATTTCCACAAAAGTCGTTAGAAAATTAAGAAAAATTCAAAAATTCAAATTTACTGGTCAGGTTTGACGGGAACTGCAAGGCAAGTATACGTACAACGAAGTTAGTGGCACATCATTTCAAAAGGCCCTTTGGTACACATTGGCAAAGTATTTTTTTCTTTGGGTACAGTCAAATGCGTTGAGTTTCTAAGACATTTTCTACTTTTCGTTAGTTGTAGGGGGAAAGCGGGAGACTTGAGCCACTTTTTGTTAGATCGTTAATAAAAATTTGTTTATCAATCACAGCCGCCTGTTAAATGGATTTTTTTATTGCTACATTTATCTATTTTAAGAACGGTCTCTTAAACTTATAATAAACGCAAGAAATTTTTGCCAAATGCCAAATGTTTGAAAACAGATTTTCGGCTCAAGTCTCCCGCACCACCGGGAGACTTGAACACCCCTTCGGGGAGAGTTGAACATACTCAAATCCTACGAGAAAAACAATAAAACGAATAATTTATCCACTTCCCATGTGATTATAATTTATTTTTATTGTTTTAGTGGTTTAGGTACTTCAGTTTCTTAGCATATACAAAGTAAAAAAAGGTAAACAAAAACTAAACTTCAGAAACATAACGAAAACAAATCAATATCTTAAATAACCTATTACAAGGTTTATTTCTTTAAGTTTTTTAATTAAATTATTTTTTTGTATTATTAAAATTAAATACAAGGCTTTAAAACACTTACATAACATTTCATCAGAGCAAATGGAGATTTGAGCCACTGATCAACTCTCCCTTTAGAAACTGTCTCAAGTCTCCCGTTCGCATTTTTTAACAAATTTATATTCATAATTTTTGTTATATACAAACTAGAATGGTATCGTACTAATATTTACAATGTAGAATATCAATATTGTTAGGTAACATATGAATATGGACACAGGACACACTTTAAAACACATAGAGGTTGTGTGAATTTAAGTTAGGTGAATCGCAATCGCAAGTGGTTTTTGTGGCTCCAGGAAATAACCCCCCAAATAGAAAATGAAATAACCCCCCAAAATTGAGGAATAATTTCACTGTGAAATTATACCCCAAATCGAACATGAAATTAGTCCCCAAAATGGTTTGAAATAAGTCCCCAAGACGGTATGGAATAAGTTCCCAAATATGTAAGAAATCGGCGCGGGCGCCCTTCTCTCGAATTAATATTAATTTTTGAGACAATGGTACTTTGCGCAAATTATGAAATGTGTATGGGGGGGCATGCTGCCCCCCTACAACCCCCCTGCTTGGATTTACTGTTGGATTACGGGGTGGGTGCGAGGTTTTTTTCTTATATTTTTTGTTGAATTTTCAAATTTCAAATAAATCCCCAAAAATCCATGAAATGAATTCCCAATTTTGGGGATTTATTTCATGTGAAATAAATCCCCACTTCCATACAAATTTTGGGGGGTTATTTCATTTTCTATTTGGGGGGTTATTTCCTGGAGCCGTTTTTGTGTGTAAAACCAATCAGAGTAGGTACACCTCATATAATGCAGTAAATTCTGCACTCACATAGATCAAATCCACCCTCCAATTTATTCTTAATTGGGCCAATATAGACCATCACCTCCTATTAGAAATATTGTTACACACTCACAACTTACCCATTATAGAGGAATAGATTCTCCACATCGGTCATGTTCAGCGAATAGAACTGATACACACCGAACGTCTCGAAGAACTCTCGCACCGGTGTCATGCTATAGCAGCCTGCCAGATCGATTTTCGGGTAGTAACTAATAAATGATAAGCACATCTCCTGCTTTGTAGAATATCCTCCAAATGTTGGTCGCTTTCTGTTCGTTGTCTGAAATAGACCGTTTTAACTCCCAATCTTGAATAGAACTAATATAGCTCACCTCATAGCCGCAATCTGTTATAATGTAATCACCAGGCAACACCACAGTCTCATTCTCCAGCTGTCGTACCTGTTGAAAGTTATAGTCGTAATTGTCGTCCTCAATGATGCGCTCCAGTTCCTTGCCATTTCGCACATGACGCAGGGTCATCTTGCGACCGGCCCGATGGGAGTGCAATGTACCGGAAATGATTTTAATGCCGTCGTCAGGAAACATCTGAAAAGGCAAAAATTCCACAGGATATGGGAATATTTATTATAAATAATCCTCGAACTAGGAGTATGAATTTTATTGGAATTTGTTGTTTTTTTTTTTTAAACATGAAAAGAGAAAGAAAATATTTCTTCTATCTGGAGTTATGAAAAAATCATATCCGCCCAATTCAGAGATGGTATTTGTGTGGGTGCATACAATTTCAAATGATTAGATTTGAGTTCTCCTTTCTCCTACAAAAGTTTCTTCAGTTATTTTGTATTGTGGGGGAGAGGATTATATTGTGTGTGGCCAGTGGCCACTTATCAGGGAATGCGGTTGATTTTGGAATGTTCTCGGTTTGAAAACTTTCCACAGGTACATTCGCATAATTTCTGTATCTTTCATCGGTTTGACAAGGATTCGTGTTTAACATGTCCATGAAAGTGGGTAACCGGCTTTCTTTGTTTTGGTTCTAGAGTGAGGTTGTCTTATTTTAGTTCTTTTCTATTGTATATATTTGTATGGAAAATAAGGAAGAGCATATTTGTAGTTGAATGGAATTTTGAGGTAACAATGTTATGGGGAGTTTGCCAAATCGTATTCTAAAATACTTTAGATTACACTCCTTTCGCTGGATTTGTTTTGAAAATGATTCGAGACTGCATTGGCACAGTTTCATATCTTCAAAAAAAAAAAAAATTACCTACGCTCTACCAGGATTTAGCACTAAACCTGCACTCCCACTGGGTCCTGCCAAAGTAACAGTGACTGTTTTGTCAGTGAATAAATATTTTCACTGGCAAACATAATTCCATCCATTTCAGATCCTTATAGGGTGAACCACATATTTCCTTGTTAAAGGACAAGCTAACTAGTGCATCAACTGTATCCAATTAAATATGCGATGGTTTCATACCTACATTTAAGCAGAGAAAATGTTTTTGTGGCAGAACACTATTGTCCCAAAAGCTACCATGCACCGTGCAGGGTTTTGCGAATTCATATTGCTACGTTTAACAAATATGTTCAGAAAGAGTCCTTTGAATTAAGAAATTCCATTAAATCCACAATTATGTTTTACGAATTCCTTTGGAATAATAACAGAAAACAAAATGTTGCCTGCAGCTGCTATGGAAAATACTGAGGACGCAGTTTTAAGGGAAATTACAAAACATTTAATTACTGCATTATAATAATAATTTTTGGCGCAACAGGTCCGTAGGGACCCTAGGCCTAGCTTCTCGCAACCATTCGTTTTGTGTGAGTTTTCATTTTTGGAACGAATGGAAGGGATCTACAATTTTATGCCGATTCCAAACGGCTAATTGAGAAGCTCTTTCATGACAGTTATACTCTCGGATGTTTGTCAGACGTTCGCGAGAGGTGGCGCAGTGAAAAAACCCTGAGTTGGAATTTGGGTTTTTGCGGGATTCAAACCTGAACCCCTCGCTTAGTAGTCCAACACTTACTTATTACTGCATTACTTAGTTACAAGTTACGCAAAATTGTGCTTGAAGAAGCTTACGATAATTGCTTTTGTGAAAACAGATGCAGAGTAAACGCATTTGATTTTTATTTTTTAGCGCACGTACCTACGAGTATAAGGTGAACTATACAATTTTTGACAAATAAGCCTGTGCCCTTACTTTCTGGTTTTGACAACCAACTGTCAGCTATAACCAACTAGCCCCAAAGAAATTTTTTCGGCTAATAGGTAAAGAGTTTTCCAACAGGGACGCTACAAAAGTAGAGCGACAGGGACAGCAAACGACGCCGAATTTCTTGCCGCTCTTGTCTTTTGACATTTCTCTTCAGTAAGGTTTGCCATTTCATGATGCGATGGAAAGATATACGAGCCAACGAGTCGAAATTATTAAAATTGACTACCGAAATTCGGAGTCAGTGGCCTCAACGTTAAGAGCGCTACGTCCAATTTATGGTCGTCAAAATCGTCGGCTCATTTCTGGCTGAATGGCTTCGTCAATAAACAAAATATTATGCGGTATTGGTCAGGCAGCAATCCACACGTACTCCATGAGTCATCATTGCATCCCGAAAAAATTACGGTTTGGTATGGTATGTTGTTTATGGGCCGGCGCGGCGTCCTCATTGGGCCGTACTTCTTCCGTGATGATCAAGACCGGCACGTTACTGTGAATGGGAATCGCTACCATTCAATGATAACCGAATATTTTTGGCTCCAATTGAATGATATGGACTTGGAGAACATGTGGTTTCAACAGGAAGGCGCCACAAGCCACAAAGCGAATGTCACAATCAATTTATTGGAAACCAAGTTTGGAGAACTTGTTATCTCACGAAATGGTACAGTTGCTTGGCCTCCTCGGTCGTGAGATTTGACGCTGTTAGACTATTTGGGGCTACGTCAAGTCTATGGTCTATCCCAACAAGCCAGCGACGATTGATGAATTTCGTACGAATATCGAACGTGAAATTGCAGCAGTATCGGCCGATTTATGTTTGAAAACCGTCGAAAATTGGGTTCAGCGCCTGGACTTCTGCAAGCGTGCCCGTGGTGGCCATGCAAAAGAAATCTAGTTCCATACGTAATGGCATCGAACGTACTTTCACAGGAATAAATAATTTCATTGATATCCAAAACCGTTTTTGTTTTATTTAAAAAAAAAAAAATTATTTGCAGGTTTTTTTATGAAGGGAAAATGTTTTGTACTCTCTTTTTGGCTCTCTTCTGCCCAATATTTAATACAAAGTAAGGGTACCGTAAGAAGGTCGACGTGCCTCTATGGCTATGGCTATGGCGAGTAGGAATAATAAAAAAAAAACAAAAAAGGGTGCTGTGGTTGATAATTCCGTATAACCGCAACAGGTGTCGGTTGGTAAAATTTTAGCCATCTTAAAAATTGACTACGTGTTCCAAGACTATATATTGTCTACAAACATTGTTGTTTTTATCAATAATAAATTTAATCTTCTCACACAAGACAAAAACAAGTAAAACATTGTTTTCTAATAACACTGACACAAGCGACAAGCTGCATGTCTTATGTCGTTTTCGATTTGACAAAAAATCAATTTTTTTTTTATCGAGATTGCTTTTGAGAAATCTCATTTTCCATTGGTACCAAAAATCAATCTTTTTTTTTGATCTAAATCACTTTTCATGTTCCATTGGGACCAAAAATCAATCTTTTTTTCGATTCAGAGCAATTTTTGCAGTCGATATTTTTTCAGATCTACACACACTGCCACAAACCAACATACTTCGCACAGCTGTTTTACGTCATTTAAAGAAGTTTGCTTTCAAGACAAATGGGCGAAGTTTCGTGAAAACCAAAATTACGAAATACGCATTAACCTTCATCTTCATCTAAAGACTAAAATAGGGGAAACATTTTTGAAGTCGATATCCATTTGTGATTTTTGCAAAAACAAATGCCATTTGAACAGCTGATATTACTGTCAAATAACGCACTTATCCATTTACAAAAGCAGATCAATTTCGTTGCATGTTCCATTTGCCCTGTAAAATCTGAGATCTGAAAAAGATTTCTGGTGGTCCCATTGGGAAACGACATTAATGATATTTTCGAGCCACAACACACCTCTTGCTCTTATTGCTGACTCATTGCTATTTACTTATGCAACCCAAGTTGCATTCCCTAATTAATTAGAAGAGTACAAAATTAACTATTGCTTTGTGTGGCTACAAATCAGATAATGTACGTGCATTGCAGTCCTGCACTCCTGCACGTATTTAATACCACCAAGCCAATTGTAATGACTATCCAACCCTTTAATACTTAATATTGTGTTTACCTTCAATTAGTTAGGGAAATCCCAAAGCAAAAATAACAATCTAATTTAATTCAATTGTCGCTTTGACCTAGTACTCACCACATTCGAGCAAGATGGTCCACAGATCCCAATATTACGATACAATTTCTGGCCCGGCGGAATTAATTGAGTATCCGAAATAGAGACGCCTGAGATCATAATCCCACCATCGTTTTTACGCAAATGGCGCGTGTAATGAATTCGAAATCCGGAATGGTCAATAACTGGAAATAAATTGATGAGTCTCGATGCACACTCTAATCGTATCGATTTTAGGAAGAACTATCCGGTACTTACCTCTATTTGCGTTCGGATTATCGTAGTGAATCTCAAGCATGTAATACTTTGGTCCGGTTTTTCCCCCAATCGGTATGCCCACATGCTGTGGCAGAAATTGTCCTGGAAGATTAGCCGAAGAAGAGGAATTCTTGCATAAAAAGGATTGGAGGGATAAATTAATGAGTGAGCGCTTACCAGTGGATCCGATAGACCAAACAGCAACGGGTGTTATACATGAATCCCAGTCCCGTGGGGTTAGTAAATTACTATTACAAACAGCGCCGCTGCTTTTAACCCAGACATCCCATGATGCTGGATCTGAGCCCGGATACGATTTTGTTGAGCACTCGAACAGTGTCATGTGGTGAACGAGTGGTTCATCTGTTGTGCTGCAACAAAGGAAAATTATATAAAACAAGCTTAGGTTGAGAGACATCTTAGGGGAGGTTTTTATAATCTTTGAAAAAGTTTTGTACCTAAAAAAGAGCGAGGGATGAAATGGATTTCAGTCGATGAATGGGGGATGCCAGCTTGAATCAATTGTTATCTGCGAGTCATTCTGAAAATCGGTGGCCGAAAAGTATACCTAACCCATTTTGGAATTGGGTTGGTGCATTGTTTCCGAAATGTTGTTTGGAACGAATAGTACAAATTAGGAAAATCAAGCTGTCGAAATTTGACCGCAATTCACACGCGAAAATTAATCTTTCGTTTGTTTTATATTTCAAATAGCCATAGGGTTTGTTGTAAAAGTGATTCGTGTCAAAATAAAAATGTATTTAAACAGAAATCAACAGATGCATAGACTGTTTTATATTTGACACAATTACTTTGCTGTCATCCAAATCGAAATCAACGAAAGCGAAAAATGCCGCCGGATGCTGATGGCTTTACTACTTCTAGTAATCAATTACAGACCCAAACGGACTGCCGAACCCACCAGGCAATTTATCAACACATAGAACAAAATCATATCCATTCAAACTTTTTGATCAGTGATCAAATTGTCACAAAATAATAGAAATCACTGTTCCGTCTGGGAAATTTTTCTTTCAATCCAAAATGAAATTTCCGATTATCGTCCTTTTTCAACGAATTTATATACAACTACCTATACAGTTGCTGCGTCGATAACTTTTGTGTTGGCTGTCGATAAGGTTGTTGAGATTCCGCAAAGAGCTTGACAAATTGCCAATGATTGCAAGTATGTATAGGAATAGTCGTTCGTTAGTATGAACGTGTCATTTTTCGCATTTGATGGGACGCTGCGCTGTCGTCTCGTCGCAATTCAATTATCCTGACAAATATTTTCATCCAGTTTTGTTTCAAGGCGAAATCTACAAACAGTTCTTTGGCAGCGATAAAAAGACGCTCTTACCTTTCTCTTGTGAGGAGTGCTTCGTAGCCGATAATGTGATGTTTCTCTGAAAGCGTGGGCGCCGCAATAATCTTACACCAGTACAACGTGTCCATGTTGGCGTCAACCGATACCTGAGAGAGTGAGAAATAGATTAAGATACAATTCACGTTGGAGCAGGGGGTATATATTGAAGTGCCTTCGATTTGGCGAAATTATTGAAGAATAACATTTATATATATGATTTTATACTACTCGTATGATGGCCCACGTCACTCGAATGATTGGAGGAGTTTCAATTCGGATAAATTGCCGATTAATTGAACTGAAATAATGAGCATTTATGACATTTCATTCACGCAATGACAATGAACCTATAAGCTGATGAATTACAATCATTTCAACACCTTTTTATTGTTAGTCCACATTAATTTGTTATTGCTGCTCAACAGCAATAATTAGCACTCGTTTCAGCTGGACAGCTATACTGCGCCACCTACGCTGATGCTCTTGATTGGACTGGCATTTTATGAAATTTAATTTTCGAGATGGCTTTAATCCTGAGCGGTCCAGTCATGTATCATGTTATTCCCGAATTTAATGTGACTCCTAGAATAAGCGTGCGTGTTGCTTGATATGTTGAAAACAACCAAAATGTGTCTTATCCACTTCTAGGTTTTGTATATAACTACGAGTATGTAACGGGTGATTTTTTAGCTGGTTTGGTTTTGGCAACACTGGTTTTGACAGCTGACGTGTGTTTAGTACCTTGTGTCACTGTCAAACAGCTTCAGTTTGGTTTGCAATTTAACCATGGATCGTCTTACAAATGAACAACGCTTGCAAATTATTGAATTTTACTATCAAAATTCGTGCTCGGTTCGAAATGTTCATCCGCTTTTTTATCGAAAAATTGTGTTCAGCGATGAGGCTCATTTTTGGTTGAATGGGTACGTAAATAAGCAAAATTGCCGCATTTGGAGTGAAGATCAGCCAGAAGCATTGCAACAGCTACCAATGCATCCCGAAAAAGCCACTGTTTGGTGCGGTTTATGGGCCGGCGGCATTATTGGGCCATATTTCTTCAAAGATGATGCGAATCGCAGCGTTACTGTCAATGGTGAACGCTACCGAGCGATGATAACAAACTTTTTTTTTGCCCGAAATGGAAGTTCTTGACTTGCATGATTATGTGGTTTCAACAAGACGGTGCCACATGCCACACAGCACGCGAAACAATGGCGCAATTGCGAGGCGAGTTTGGTGAACAGTTAATTTCACGTTTCGGGCCGGTCAATTGGCCGCCTAGATCGTGCGATTTGACACCATTAGATTATTTTTTGTGGGGGCATGTCAAGGCTAATGTGTATAGGGACAAGCCCGCTTCGATTGACGCACTGGAAGCCAACATCCATGCATTCATTCGTGAGATACCGGCCGATATGTGTGAAAGAGTATGCCAAAATTGGACTCAGCGGATGGGCTACCTGAGACGCAGCCGCGGTCAACATTTGCATGAAATTATCTTTAAACATTAAATTGCAAGGTTCAAACTATCGATTCAAATAAATATTTCATTCATTTTTTCGAATTTTTTGTGTTTTTTTTTTTAAAAAAGTTCTAAACCTCTTAAAAAATCACCCGTTAGATAGATGGTAATTTAGAGAAACACTTTGGTCCCATCCCTAATTAGACTAAAATTGTTTTCGAGTTGGTAACGCTTTTTCAGTAACGACCAATTTGACAGCTGACAGACGATTTTTGATCATTTTTGTTCACCATTTTGCCGACTAAAGACTTAATACACGGGACTAACATCTAACTGAAATCGAGTCTAAATTAGGCTTAGAATTAGGATTTAATCAAACCAGAAGCGACGCCTACATGACCGAAGTCCTACTTCTCTGACAATTTAAACTATAAACTAAAATTGATCCCATGAAATAATTAAAGATGGACGGTTGAACCCTGTCATATTTTGTTATGCTTTTCATTTTTGTATTCCAAGAAAGTAATCGCAGAAACAACATTTGGAATTTGGAAATTTTGCTGGAACTGCTCATTTTGGGAGAAAATTGAAAAACAAGCACGCTTCGTGCGGAAACTCTGGTTTTAGTAAATCATAGTCTTACAGCTTCCTGACTCGATGAGGCAAGCTAACAAGCCTTAGTCTTTATTTTAAATTTACAGAAGCTCACAGTTACAAAAATTGTATGGAAATAAAGCTATTTTGAATTACTAAAATTTAAAGTCGACCCTATTTCTAGGGTTTATTGGTAAGGCTCGACGTGTTTCGGTTTTTATTGACATTGATTTATCACGTGAACATTGCTTTCATTTGAAGTTTTTGGATGTATATAGTATAGTCTATACAAAGCTAGCCAAGAATTTCTCAAAATTGATTGAAAATTTAATACCAAAATGACATTGTTTGTGGCCGATGATTCTAATATAATGAGAATATTTAAAAATTGGATCCTAAGTGGGAGTGACTTGACAGCAGCTGCTTTACTTAAAACCTTTTTGTGTTCATTTAGCGATATTCACTTTCGAGGGAATTAGTAGAACAAATTGTGTTATTCATTAAAGATCCGATAAAATTTCCTTCCAGAGACAATTCTCAAATTTTAATCCACCGTAATTATTATACCCGCTGCTGTTATAGATAGAGAGAAAGAGAGAGAAATACTGAGCTGTCAATCAAAAATAAAATAAAGTGCAAGACTGGGTCGCACGAAACTTTCTCCTTTAGTGCGAGTCTGACTTACTTTCAGAGTCTTCAGCAAATCGAAAATTGAGGACATAATAGTTTCGAAAACATCAATTTTACTCTAAGTTTGCATTTTGGTCAAAATCGTAATCGCCGTTTTCCAGTAAACTGAAAAAAAACTACTAAATTTAAAAAATGACTTTTTTCAAAAAATCCATTGTACGATAATATAGAGAAAAACTGACCTTGCTATTAAGTTATAAATGACCACCTAACCTTAGAAATTTGATTTTGTTAAAATCCTTAGACCGTTTTCGAGATACATATGTCGAAATTTCAAAGTACCGATGTTCGAATTTTTAGCCAAAAACTGGGTACGCAGTCATGGTAACCTCACCTACTTAAGCTTTAATATCAATTTTGGTTGAAATCGTTAGAGCCGTTTTCAATCAAACTGGTACGAAAATTTGATATGGGAAGTACCATTAATATTGAGGTTGCTTTGCAAAAAAACTCCTCCCCAACTGTAAGCCTAACAACTCCAAATCCGAGGTAAACGTAATTCGGGAAGCCGTTTAAGCTGTAGGCCTGTGGAAGGACGGACAGAATTTTGCGGCTCACATTTTTGAGTTCCCCTATCATCATAATATCAGAATTGACTAGTATCTCGAGTTCGAAATTTTGTACTAGGTACCTATGTAATGGAGAAAGTTAAAAACTGGGAAAATCGAGCAAAAATGGTGTTAAAGTTTTTCAAAGTTCGTTTGTTGTTGTTGGTTCAAAATTTGTGAATTGGAATAAAATTAGGTATTCATTAGGTACGAATTACGGAAAAGAAGTATGCACATTTCAACATAGGGCTCAACTCATCACAGCTTCAATCTTATTTCTAGTTGGGAATCAAACACACTAATTTAAACGAGTGAAATGTTATATCGACAATAGAGTTTTGTGAAGGCACTGCAAAATTTTTTGGAACAGCGTTACTACCTCTGAGTCCTTTTAAAGCCTGTTGGTCTTTTTTTTTGATACCTTTATTTATGCAATATAGCTAATATCAAATAAATTACTTAACATTTGTTTGCTTACATTTTGAACAGTGACATCCCATTTGTTGACTTCGTTTCTATTAGTAGGCTTTTTAAACATTGGTCCCAATAAATGTAACGGCTTCACTCCTCGATTCATTCCATGTCCCTTTAGGTTGCCATGTATTGGATCTTTGTCGCCAAACGACCAAAGTACTTTTATTGTGTCAGTCTGAAATATATAAAATATAGCTTCAATCCTAATTTATCCAATTTAAGTTATAAGTAGTAGATAGTAAGAATAAATTGAAGGTGTAGTCAAAGGATTCCCTTAGAGTTAAATAAATTTCATGTTGTTTTATAAATAATATGCCCGGGGTCTTTCATTACTCGAAAATTGCACTTTTGCATCATGCGTTACAGGGGTGCATCGCATATCCCTTCATAATTTAAATAGGGGCGCAGAACTACATCTTGACTAATGGGTACCACAAGTCACATAGTGTGGCTTCCTTAAAGAATTGTGAAATTGAAATAGTCTAGCCTAGCACTGTAAAAAATAGGAAAAGTATGTTGTCGAAACTTTAGACCCCCAGACTAGCAACTCAGTGCAAAATTTACAAGTCTTAAAGTGACATCCAGTTTTGTCTTTCGGAAATCGATCGAAAAACAACTTCCAGAAAAAAATCTTTAAATAGCTTAATTTCGTCGTTATCGGCGCCCAGACTTGCATTTTTTTATAGAAACATTTGAAAGGCATGAAGGTGTTGATGATAATGGGCCTATGACATGAGTGCAAATCATCCCATTATTTCTCGCAATTCTGTTGAAAGTGCGATTGGGATATTACATTTCCAGCCCTGCCTGCTCTTGCCATCCCTCTAAATTTGAACCAAATTTAACCTAATGGCCATCTGTCAAGCGCACAATTTTTTCAGAGCGTAGGCAAACCTTTGCACAGATACAGCCCTGGTCGTGGTCATCTGTGTGCTAAAACATCATACATCACGGAGTGCAATTTCGTAGACATCACAACGACACCCTAACCCGTAATCACATTGTATTGTTCTGCTGATTTTCAGCAACGCACAACTTAACGTCCATACAAAAACCCCTATGGCAGAAGAAAAAAACTCGAAACTATTTTTCACAGTCATGTGTCGTTTTGTCCTACTTATTCTATAGCGTTGTAATGATCACATGGAGCTTATTCAGTTCAACACTTTGTTACTAGAAGAAATTGAATTAGTAAACTCAAGGCACGCAGTGACAAGTAGGTTTATTATACGTAACAGCTGACGTAGGAGCCCTTGTCCAGATGGGAGCTCCAAAGTTGAGCAGCTCAGAGGCAAAGAAATTTTCCTCGAGTTAATTTAAGTTGGCAAAGATAGGTAAACCAAAAGTTTCCGATGAAAATTAAAATGGAAAGGACTTTCAAAGTGTGGGTATGTATACTTTTGAGCGGTGTTTTTCACAAAACTAAAAGTTAAGAAAAGAAGTTCCACAGAATCAATGAAAAACGAGGGTGTCTGGAAAAAGGCAATCATTTTTTTTTGAGGGGAGACGTTAGTTCTGCTCTTGGAGGATTTAAAAAAAAAAAAAACAATCTATAGATATTTGAAACTTTTGTATGAATCTGCAATTTAGTTGGAGGTCTAACTTTTTTAATGATGATATCGGGAATAATTTTCTTGATAGAGTTGCATGGAGACTTTGTTAATTTAAGTACTGTAATGAGGAAGCAAGAAGTTTTAAAAAGGACACTGTTATGAGAAACTATACCAACGGTCCTTGGCAAGAGTCATTCAATGGTCTATTTTCTGTCCGCAGACGACAATGGCTGGTTGGGTCAAGCTCGTCAATTGCGCGAGCCAAGGCGTTTTTTTCCTCTGCTGCTTTACTCCAAGGAGTGTGGAATCAAATCTTTGTTAAACGGGTGTTGTCCATGCACAGCCGTTGTAAATATTTTATGTTAAGCCCGTTTTTTGAGATCTTATATCAGTCGGTTTCGTTTAACATACTTTCACTGTGTTGTCACTCTGTCGTACACAAAAATTGTGATTTACACAACAGAACAAGCGTCAAAAGTTGGCTTTAGGTTTCTGTACTTCATTTTGACAGCGCGAGGCGAAAAACCCTCACCTATTTTGATAACTTTTACGCAGTCTTTTAGTATATCGAAAATGAAATTAGTTAACAAAATGTTCGTCGATTGATAGGTAAGGCCCTAGTTATAGCCATACGTAAAACGAAACCGTAAAAATTTTCTTTTGCTTTTTTAGACCACTTAATCCTAATGGTTGAACTCAATCTTGGTCTTAAAATGTTGATTATGAATTATAAAGTTAGTCTATCAAAAAAAAATTAGCTAATGATCTTTAAATTTTCTAGAAACATAATTTATACATTTTTCCGTACGAAAAACTTTT
This sequence comes from Cheilosia vernalis, assembly GCA_949126925.1. Classification (NCBI taxonomy): domain Eukaryota; kingdom Metazoa; phylum Arthropoda; class Insecta; order Diptera; family Syrphidae; genus Cheilosia; species Cheilosia vernalis. The sequence continues at coordinate 17,403,768 of OX421362.1, forward strand.
TCCGATCCACTTTTCAGTCAATTCCACAACAAAAACCCTGATCATTCCACTGAAGTATTTCATTTCTTTACTGTTCCATCTATCAGGATTTTTTTTTCTGATGGAATCCAATCAGTGGTGGTTAATTTGTTGTATTTGTTTTCATAGGGAAACATTTTTCTGACAGAATTTTCGCTATAACCGCCTAAACGAAAAAGAAATCATTTTCATACTGTTCCCACTTTTTCTGTTGCATTTTACGTATGGCTATAACTAGGGCCTAAATAAAATTTGTTTGTCCCTTCTCTCTATAAATCAAGAAGCTTAACAAACCATTTTGTGTCCTTTTTCCTAGTACATATATAATGTTGTTCGAGTAAGTCAAGTAGACAAAGGGAAATGAAATTAGAGATGCGAATTTGATCGAAGTACCAGATTTGCCAAGCTCAAAATGTATTTGTATAAATTGATTGTAAAAATACAATTCACAAAAAGTTATACGTTGTTCTAAAAGTTATTATTGTTAAAGAAATGTCATCATCACTGGCATCACCGTCGGTCAGCGGTTCAGGACCCTTGGCCCACTTTTTGAAGAATTGTTAAAATGGCCCCTTTCTATGTTTTAGTAAGATTTTACTCTCTCTCTCTCTTTATTGACCGAAAAAGAATGCATACATATGAAAAGAAGTGTTTCTTGATGAATAAATTAGTTTTTTGTTAAAAATAAATGTCTTTGTTGTTTTGGTTTCTCTTTTTTTATTTGTGTTTTATGTGGTGGCCCCTTTTTTCCCCTTTTTGGAATTTTTCACCGGCAACGTTGCCGTCGGTGACCGAAGGTCTATTTTTTTTTTGTGTTTTTTCCTTTTTTTTTAAATTTCACTAACGTCTGACGTCTGTGTATGAAAGGAAATATATTATGTCAACCATAAAGGACGCACAGGGTGCATATTCGATGGCTTTTTTTTTCGTCGATGGGATATACACTACAGTGAACGTCCATTACAACAAATATCCGATATATCCAATTCGCGATATAACGAACACTTTTCAGATATACATTAGTATCTGTGTATAGCGAATGGTGTTTACGATTTGCTATCCGATATAAGGAACGACCGTTAAATTTGGTTTAAAAAACACTGAAAGTATTTAAATGGCCAGGACAAATCACCTATTCAATTTTAGTTCAAATAAAACCTTTTAAATAAACATACTTTTCAATGACTTCTTTTTTAAAAAAATAGTAGAAAAAGTTGATTGACGAACGCGCTCGTTATAGTGAATGACATCAAATATTGGGGAACTTCGGATTCATAGTTTAGTAAGTCTGAACGCTGTCTGACTCGATGTGTTTAAGTTTTTATTGGTCCAGAGTGGTCACGTGTATAGTTTTTGCAGTTGACGTTAATTCAGGGGACAAATCAAAAAATCCAGTCAAGAAAATCCTGCCTGGCATACTCAGTTGACATTTCGAAGAGTCAAATTTAAAATAAACACAGTGGCTGCTGCAGAATTCTGAAGAGTCGAAAAAAGGGCCGGTAAGAGAAAAAGGTGTCATTTCTAAGGCTACTCTGGTAATTTAGAATTTTCACACAATATTTAACAAACATTAGTTTGCATAAGCCTATAATAGTGTCGTGAACGTGATAGACAACCGTGTTAGGTAAATGTAATGTAATTTGCTTAGTCAAACGCGTTCGGATTCATACTTTAGTCCCGACAAATTTAGTTGAGGTTTTACATAAACGTGCGAAAGGCTAAGCCTAAGGCCCATTTTATTCACTGGTAGTTGAACACAACTCGGGGAGTTTTCCATATAAAAATCCCCAAGTTATGTTCAACTTCGAGTGAATAAAATGGGCCTAAGCCTACTGCTATTTTCAACAAATAATCTGAAAGAACACAAGGATTATAGCAAAGTCATCGATTGGTGAATAAAGTGTACCTAAAAAATATTGTACAAGAACTTTTGGTTTATCACAGATGCAAAACCATGCTGGTAGACAAAATCTATATTAACCCCACCACAGATTTAACGAGCTGTTAACAAACCAGGCCGAAGTTGTTTTTTTTTTGTTTTGAGCACTAAAATCAAATGCAATTAATTAATGTATGTTACTTTTCGTTGTTAACACAAATGTTGCGGCCTTGTAATTATTCATTGACAGTAGCAAAAATGGGGCTAGATGAGATCCCAAATGGGTAATTGACACAACCCCAACTGTTTGCATACTTCTAGGCTGGAGCGGAGAATTCCCCTGATCTTTTGACAGGCCATAGGCTACCACCCAACCCAACTCAACGTCAGATCAATTTGTTGTTTTCTCAATCAACCGTGTGCAACCATTACTTCTGTGAACAGTAGTCAAATTTCATTGTAATTCGCAAAGATGATTAGCGGTAAATATAAATTTTGTATTTCCCCAACACACTTTTTTCTAATTAATTGCCGCTTTAGGAGGAAAACATTTGAAAGCAGCCAACGACATACGTTCCCTAATAAAAGCATGCACCTCCAGCACACCCCAGCAGCTGGAAGCGGTAGATTCCTACGGTAATACCGCTCTTCTGAAGGCATGTCGACTGGGGAAAGTTGAAGCTGTTCGAGTGCTCCTGTCATTCCATGTGAATTTGCACGCGATAAATTACTTTGGTAATTACAAAGTTAACTTGACTGATTGATTTAATCTAATGTTGTTGGCATAATACTCTCATTCACCTTGCTGCATAGGACAAAACGCTTTGACGCTTGCAACATATGCTGGCTGCTCGGACACAGTGTGTGAATTATTGAAACACAGGAGCTACTATGATTTCACTTTATCGTCGATTATTCCGCCACTTTGCGTGGCAGTGCTGAAAGGTCACCGCCATTTGGTGGAACTTTTTCAAAGCGTTCATCCGCACGGAAGTAGTGTTCGTACGGTTCATGGTAAGAAATAATATAAATTTGTTTAATTTGTATAAATTAAAATGGAACTATTTGCAGGACTCAGCGCAGCCGAACTGCAGCGCATGCAAGTTTAATAGGATCCTGCAAATGGACAGAGTGCTACCTTCGTGTTGTGAAATAAATTTAGCTGTTTGTATTTGCCGTGTTTTTTTTTTATAATTTTGTGTGGCAATGTTATTAAAGCCAGTTCAGTCGGAAATACTCTTTGTTTTTTTTTAGGCTTTTTTTTTGTGTGTTTTGTTAAACTTAATGGACTTTGATTAAGTCCATAATGACGTCAGTGCCATACAGCATTTTAGAATGTGATTTGGAGCTTCAAAGGTCCCGATGCAATGGCGTTCATCGGCTAAATATGTCCCGCAGTTTCTGTATGTTTTATCGTTACCTGTCAGTTGCAATCACAGGTAGCTAGCAAGACAGGACGAACCTCTACCCAACATACGTTTAGATCAATGCATATATATTGTGAAGCACTTTGTGTTTATGACTGTCAAGTGTCAACTATACGGAAACCTATGAAATGAAACGGAATGACATTCACAAGTTGAAGCAGATCACTTAAAGACCTGTCGCAGACCTGTGTTTCAAGTTTTCGAAAAGGTATTTTCAAGGGAGTGCTGGGCGGAGTGCTGGGCAAAGAATGTGTGGATTGTCCCAATGCACCCTTTCGACAGAGGTCCTCAGTAGCGATTCTTATTTTCTCGGTATGGTATTTTCAAATGGAAAGGACAACGATTTTGTTTCCATCGCCCGCTCTCTATTTTCTGCCATGATATTCAAACGTACTCCAGCTTTAAGCTGCTTACGAATAGGTTTTTCACATGGAAAGCTATTTTCGTAACAAACTTGTGCTACAATATTCGAAATCGTCAGTCAGTGGCGATAGTAGATCAAGTGGAGACTGTATACAATCCCAAATGCTATGGCGAATTCATTTTTGTAATAATATCCTGCCCTTTGCAACAGAAGCCCTTCATCACGTAACAATAAACAGCAAGTAGGTAGGTTCACTTTATTCTTATTACTCACCCCAAATGGCAAATCATACGGATCACAGGTTTCTATTTGACGAAAGAACTCCACTTGAGTATGAGTGGCATTTTGAAATCCATCAACGACATTATAGTTTTGGGTATCGTCCTGTATTGGCACACCATTTCCGGTCTGTGGTCCATGGCAGTCCTGCAATAAAAAGGAAAAGAGGGTCATTTTCTGAATTGTATCTTATAAATATTTTAACAAGCAAAAGAGAAATTTGTAAAAAAATTATTTCCAAATCAGTGGAAATAAATCTGTCCGATTTAAGGAGCCGTAAATGGGTAACAGAAACAGAAAGTCGAATGGGGATGTTGGCAATACGACTGCACACATAAATTTGCAACTTTTTCAGTTAATTGAAGTGACTGTGAATAAAACGTAACCATGCAACCAAATATATTGGAATACCTACTTGCATCAGGCAGCCGGGGTACTCGTAGTTATGTGGCTTTCCTGTTAGAAAGCAGTTGTTTTTTGGTTTCTTTTTTTTTTCAACAGAGCCTGGAAACACAATGTGACCTTTGGTTTGTTGTTCCAGGCATCCTTTTGTTTTGGGCAACGCAAAAAAGAAACCAACAATCGTTAGGGAAACAAAACAAAATTGTTCAAGGATTTTATCAAAAATTATAGAGCTCGATATCCACTTCCACAGTGTGCATCGTTCTTTATCCTCACTGACTCGGTTGTACAGACATGACTTTCAGTGTGATTTCACTGTGGATACTGTGGCCCAAATATGACTTCGTAATGAATAACTGACGTCTATGGCAAGGCCACCAGCTTGGTGTATGGAACTGCCCAGCAAACACTTTAATATGGGACGGCTCCTGATAGGAATTTCAAATGAATACCATTCTCTGTGAAAGATTAGTCCCGAAAAACGTAAACAGTGGGAATTACAAATAATCAGTTTTAACCTTCACACAAAATATTTTCACTATATGCAAGTTTGTATGGAAAACTTCGCCATTGTGAACTCGAAAAATTTTGCCTGGACATTAAAAACGATTATTAGTACCTACCACGGAGTGTTTAAATACAGGGTGTCCGCCGGGAAGGTATACCTACAACTTTGTTTGTTTATAATTTTTGATTAAATGAAAGAGAATGGATCATATTCATAAATGTTTTATTTAATGTCGGCAGTTATGTATGGAATACAATATCAGGCAAATGTCCGCCTCTGGTAGTCTCCCAAATGCGAGCCCTTTTGAACACATTTTTCATTACATTCTCACACATTTCACGAGGTATTTCATTAATTTCATCACGAATATTTTGTTTGAGTTGCTTTTCAGATATCCCTACAAAAAGAAGTTCGGAGCAGTCAAATCAGGCGACCGTGGAGGCCAATCCTGGCTGTCACAGTAATCGATGATTGATTTTGATAAAATGTTTTAACGATTAACACACGTTGGTTTATCGAATATTTTTCCGTAACGTATTTTGCCACGTGTGTACTTCACGACTGCCAAGACTAATGTTTACCAAAATGTCGGCAAAACAAAGCAGTATACCTTCCCGGCGGACACCCTGTATTATTTTTAAGCCACAAAGTTGGGTATTTATTTTTCCGCAATTTAAGACAGACATTTTTTAAGGAGGTTTCTATTGCATGACATAGTATTGCACTCATTTCAATAACAAAGTTATGTAAATGGCTACCTGTTTCGTGTAGAATTGATTTTTGAAAGAGGTCCTCTTCCAGTCAAGCAAGGAAAAAAAAATCTGCAAAACCTGAAATTTCTTTCAATTGAAAAAGAATCCCAATTTGGTTTTTCAATGACAATAACGATAGCAAAGAGCAAAGGAACAAAATGCTATATAAACTGAGAGCTAGACAAGGCCAACTGATGGTCATATGAAGAGCATTGGATATTGTATGAACGCACCGTTCTACATCTATACAAAAGGAAACTATACTGCATTTATCTCCCGTCAGGACATCAATCACAACGTTCATGGTGAATACGATAATAATGATGCGTCTACTGTCGGCTACAATCTCAGAAAAAAAGGTCATACTGACTGATTCATGCATATGAAGCAGGTATGTGAGTGTGTCAATAAACCGGTTTGAAAAGAGGAAGACAGTATCGAACAAAAGGACTGTTTTTGCCTGAAGATTGTTTCTGAAATGAAAATGTGTTGTGTATGACATGTGGAGTAATGAAGCGCTCGGCAGATATTTCCATAGTATTTCACAAACAGAAATCGAGTTTTTACGGTGCGAAGAATTAGTTTTTTTTTAACTCCGAGGCCGGTATTAATCGATCATACTTAAATCAATGTTTAGTCAACGAGGTTTTTGAATTTAAATTTCAAATCAGTGCTAATTCGAGTGTGAAAATTCCTATCATCCTCGCTCTTTCTTGGGACATTTGTCATCGTCAATTGCAGTAGCAGTATTGCTACGTCCATCAGTGTTCCCAGATGAAAAATCTGTAAAATCTTGTTTTTTCGAAATAAAATGTTGTTTTCAAGATTTTTTCTAAATATTAAGGGAAGGACCAAAAAACACAATTTTAAAGTGGCTTTAAATAAAATTTATATTTATTTTTTCGGCAAAATTATTGTAAAATATATACGATAAAAAAATTGTTGCTGATAAATTTATGCTATTGCTTTTTGTAATTTTAGAACACATTTATTTATGATTTAGAATTTCACTGTTTACAGTTTACCTACACCTATTAAAATCATAGGAACTAACCTCATTAAAGCGCACTAAGTTTTTTGTAAAGGTTAAACATTCAACTGTTTCGGTACTCAGATGATAATGATTTATTCTTTTATATAAATTTACAGCAGAAAATATCGTTTCAGCGTTTGCAGAGGAATGTGGAAGCGATAACATATTGAAAATAAAATCTTTTAGGATTAAATAAATGCGAAGTTCCTGTCCGCTGGTTTTACACCCAACACATTTTTCTAAGAATAATTTCAGTAGTGTTTTATCAAATAATTCCGAAAGTAAAACAAAAGCTCTGTTCGACTCACATTATACAATAGGTGTGTTTTTTTGAGCTTCGATCTCAGCAAAGGAAAGTAGGATTTTCAGCACGCAATTACACCAATTATTGCGAGTCCCAAAGTGTCAAGTCTAGCGAAGTTGTTATAACTGTGCGCAGGAAGTCCTACTTTAATTTGCTTTGCTGAGATAGAAGCTCAAAAAGACAGGGCTAATATAATGGAATTAATAGAAAATGTTTTCTTCAATAGAAAAATTTGTTTTAAATTGTTAGATTTAGAAAATGATTGATTTCAAAAATCTTTCGGTCACGCGGCTATTTAGTTTTTGGCATCGCTTTAATTACCGTGATAGGATTGTGAGATTGACCGTGTAAATGCAGCATTAGACAGAAAAACTTAATTTTGTTTCCATAGTTTCTAACCTGAATTCTATTTGTTTCTTACGTTGTTCGTTTTTGAAAAAGGCAATTGAATTCAACAAAACCCTTTGTTTAACCAATAGTTTACCGATTTTGCAAACGCTAAGGCAATATTTACTGACTATCGGTAAATTTAATAAGATTCTGAGTTCTCGAATTGACGAGGCTTGAGTTCGCCTGACTTTGACCAGGTTTTTTTTCTGCCAGTGATGTATGTATAATGACTTTACAATTCCGAACATAGGTATGTATATTTCCCTTAGTAAAAACATTCTCCCCCATATTCTACTTCAATTTGTTTCTTTTCCCCACAAGGCGTTCCCTTGGACTGCAATTTTATAAAAGGTGAAAAATTCGCACAATATCGTAACACTGTCCAACCAAATCTAAAAATAAATTTTCAATTTTGATGAAAGTTTGAAGGAGATTTAAAAAAAGTACTATAAGCTCACCTTACAACAACTACAACCTGCTTATTTTCAGTGTCGAGAATTTCAATATAATGGTTATGATATGCATCTACGTAAGTGACATAATGTCGCATGAGATGATAATATTGCATATTGCAAAGTTTTGAAGGACATTGTGAATATTTTTTAATGTGGCAATATTGCAACACATGGTGCGAGGATAAGATATGCAATGTACGTATGTAAAATAAACGCTCATTCTAGAAAGGTTGACGCTTGACGGTAGGGTTATCACACATTAAATGGATCCTACAAGAGCAATCCTACAAATAACAGACACAGCATTAGATTAGGAGGTGAATTCGAAGTCAGAGGAAATCGGTAATCACATTTTTTATTTGTTTATACCTACTCGTACTCGTTTTACTTATTTGGCCGTAAGCCCAAAAAAATGAGCGTTAAAATCGTTTTCTCTAATAAGTAATTAATGCGGACCGATATCGTGTGAAATAAAAATACTTTTATAAGCTACTTTCTCCTATTAAGAAACGACCATTCAAATGGAAAATTTTTAAAAAAAACTACAGTATTTAATTAGCTCATTAATTTCATAATAAGCTTTTGAAAAGTTGTATTTTTTCAATTGTAATATCACCCTGGAAAGCGTCAGGCAACAACGCAACTGGTTAAGCAGCAAATTGGCAACAAGTTGCGTATAATCCGTGTATCGGGTGAAAGCAAATTAAAAATTCTTTGTCAATGAAGAGTGCTGCTTGCACATTCAGTCGAAAACGCGGCGTGTGAATCAATGCTGCGGACCAAAACCCGAGCTTCTTAGAGGGCTGTCCGCTAGCTCAACGGGGCAGAAAAAAGTCAGTAATTGCAGATCGAGACAAACCTCGTCTTCACGGGAAATTATTAAATTCGTCAATACGCATTTGGGTGCATTAGAAAAATGCACCCAAAAAGCGTTCGTAGCGTTTTTAGTAAAAACATCCGCTTTGAGGAAAAATATGTACTTGCACCGTTCATTATGGAAAATTATCCTGAAACTTTTTACGAACGAACAGTACCTACAAATGCTTGGAGGCATTCGGCCCTCGCTAGGTATCCGTCGGAACGGAAAATTCTCCGATTTTATACGATTCGGAGGATTTTTGCTGCGAGGTTTTCTTCGGAACAACTGTTCGGAGAATTGTTCTGACATTTTGCAACGCATATCGGCATATCCTCCGAGTACAATGAGTCGCGGAATTTATTCACGATTTGCGGTAAAGTGTTAAATAAATTAATAATAAACAATATAGCAACGAATTGTGTTTCCAGTGCAAAATCTAGCGAAAAACCAAGCACCAAACAATACGAGGATGTGAAGTCAATGCGTCATCGCATTTCAATTATATTTTCCGAGAACGGATACCTCGAATGCGATTTGCTGTTCCGACAGATTATGCGCTGCGAAGAATTTTCCGTTCCGACGGATACCTCGCTAGGGCCAAGTGAGGAGAATTTAATTTTTTTCGTTTTTACTTCGAATTTTGACAAACTTTAAGTGGACACCTTTCCAAAAAGTCCGCCGGAGGTTTGGCCTCCAAATATAGGTACGCTCTCTGGCGCCTGACATATTTCCTGAACAGCTTGGTGTTTTGAAAATTACTTCAGTTGAGATCGGGCGGTATGATATCGTTTCGATTTGGGCGAATTTCTTCGCACTTAATGCCAATTTGTGGTTCGTTATACTTTTTTTTTCTACTTCAAAGAGCCCCACTGCAGTCTTAAGGTGCAGTACCAAGAATCGTAATTGGTGTCCAGTATAGATTTTACAAACCCACAATGATGAAATTTTACGGACCCATTATGACTTAAAATATTTAGTGTGAAAGTTAAAAATTATCATTTTTTGGTAAGGCATATCGTCTTTAACGCATATACCTTTTAAAAAAAAAAATTCTACTGCAAACATTTTTAGCTGTCACGAACAAAAGTGAATACAGATTTTCAATTTTAATGTTTTTAAAATAAATAAATAAACAGTTATTTTCATACAACATTGCGTGTGCATTAAATCATGTAGGTATTTTGTAATTGATTCTTTTGTTAAATAATAATAATAATAAGAGTTATTATTCATTGCGTTGCAATTTTTGATTTATTGGTACTTCAATTTGATCAATAAATAAATTCCATAAACTTGTGGTTGCTGTTTAATAATGCACTCATGCAGCACCAGCCAAATACAATTGTTACAAAAACAAAAGAGAAAACGTATGCCGGTAACATTAACTGCCTTTTAAATAAATTCCATCTGCATCCAATTGAATTGCAAAATTATTTGGGAATGTGTTTAATTTATACAAATTTGTTGGAACTTAGATAATTGTTTTTTGATTATCTGACTTTTGTCATCTACATTTCCATATGACATTTCTATTCGTTCGAAGGGTGGACGGTATGAGTAAGTGGACACTCCGTAGCTCAAGGTCCCCTGCCACTGACTCTCAATCATGAGTGTAGTGGCTGGTAGCCATGGCTATCCCCACTCCATATGGAATGAGGAGATGGGAGATGGGATAGAGGTCAGAGTTGATCCCAGAATCTCATGTTGGAATTAATCTCTTTGTGGTTACTGTCGCTTGTCAGTAGGGCTCGAAAACTACGTTTTCCGTTGAAACATTATAACTTTTAAGCAAATTAATAAATCGCTTAGATGTTTCTATTGCTCATAAAGAAAAAGGCGATAGAAGCTGGACATTGTTAGAAAATCACTCTATAGGGTATTGGAGAATTTTCGGCTGCACAATTCTAAGTACGGTTATCCCACAAAAAAGAATTAACTCAAGGTGTCATTTTAAAAATAATCCCAAATTTTGCAATCTTGTAAACAAGTTTATGACTCCATTAGCAGTGTGTTTCAAAAAAAAAACCTATGCATACAGATACAGTGAATGGATAAAGTCAACGAACTGATTTTTGAGAGATTTTCAGAAAGATACTTAATTTTTTTCACTTAAATACGTTTACATAAGACTCTGCAGTAAATGGACCAAATAAAATAAAATACGTTCGTGTAATGTCCTTTTTACAATAATTATAGATTTTAATTTAATAAAGAATTAATTATTATTATAAACTTATTCGATCTGGGCAATAAATTAATTTTCTTTAGCTCTTTCTGCAGATCTAAGGACAAAATAAGTGTTTCTGACGATGTAGCTCGTATTCAACAAATCTCAATTTTGTTGTTTTCGTGAAACATTGCATACCTAACCAGAATCAATCTCTTGCAGTCTTCATTCCTTATAATTTCGTTCTTCAAAAACTCTGTTTAGGCGTTGAAGGAATTTACTTAAAAAGAGATTTGTAAGTGTTCCATTTTTTTTTTAAACAATCAAGATAATGATTACTCTATAGTTAGTACAACAAACAATTTTCACGCTCCTAGTTTCATGGGAAATGAAAGAACTCAAATGGTCAATAGCCCAAGCCGGAACCAGGAAAACGTTTGATTTTTAACAAATTTCGACATCTCCAAAATATTAATATGCAATTGCAATTGTGCACATGGTTCAACAAATAGTAAATATCGAAAAATACTTGTAGACTTCGACCTATAACTTTCCGTAAATTTTTTTTTGCAGTTCTATTTTATCCACAAAAATTGCCCAAAAATGTAGTTTCCTCATTTTAATTATTAAAAATATTAGCTATGTTTTTGTTAATTTGTTTTTCACATTTTAATTCATTTGCAAACAATTGGATACCATTTAAGAAAAATAGCTTTTCCCTGAAATGGCTATACAATAAGTGGAAAAAAATATAGAAGTAATAATTTTTCTTGTTTTTTTTTTTACTAAATTAAGCAAGTTATTAACAAATAATTTTGTTTGCATCACAAGCAAATACCCGAACCACTATACCACCACATAAATGTAGGTGTCACTGACATTTTTAAGGTTTGCTCAGTCTAAATTTGGTTTCGTTGTTGGTAATGACGATGATGACAACACAAGCCCGCACAAAAACAAACACCGTCATGTATCCCTAATTTAAAAGGATTAGTCCATAAACATTATACATCCAATAGCCAAAATGTTTTCTTACCCTAAAGTATAAAAAACACGAAAACTCTACCATAAATAAAAACACATTTTCCATTTGGCGACACAAACTGTTCAACAAATTGTGTCCTAACCAAATTACGAACCGACATCAAATGGCCGATAACGAGTTAATGGGAAAATGCTAAAAAAAAAAAAACACAAAAGGAAAACCCATAATTCAAACGATTGAAATATAAATGCGATTATACCACCCACAAATTAGTGCACGACTCTTACGGCTGTGAGTTGACTTTGAATTGGGATGTGGTTGCAAAATAAATCCGTACCAAGGACTGTTGGATGAGGGAGTACAAGTATGACATAATCGCCAGTTAATTATTGTGCAACCTGTAAATTAATGAAGAGGAACGGATTCGCCGGCTTAGGGCGATTATTAATCAAAAAATGCCGTTCAAAGCACGGCAAGGAATAGCCACAAGGTGAATCGTTGGATTGCATCGAATAGTTCAGTTGTCTGGCCATGTAAGTGATGGGTGACGGTCTACCCTACATATGATCGGCCTTACCAATAATCAACTTTAGTCTGGCACTTTACGAAAAGACTCCACACTTTCCAAAATCCCCTTACCAATAAACAAATATAGTTGCCAGACTATCGCTAACTGTAGGGTTAAATGTTAGTGTTGAGAAAGCCATGTTTATCTCGGACATTAGCTAAATAAATCCTCCCTTATGTCATTTTGAAGACAAGTGTTGCCCAACCATCCAAAATCGCGGTATTAAATTTCGAAATAGGAGAGAATTTAATACGATGTTGTTCAGCCTGAGCGTTTACAATAATTATTAATTAATTTTAGTAAATTGTGAATGCTTTCTAATTTTATTCGTTGTAATACAACAATGCAAATGGTTTTTAAGTCTATCACACACAAATTTGTACAAATGTATGCAAAATATTGAAAAATCTTGCGTTTTTGTTTTATTTCTAAACACGAGAAGTATATATTTCTGTGTTTTTCTTTCTGTTGCTTTTTGATTGGTTTTCCTAGTTAGTTGCTTAATAAAAAATAAATTTTATATAAGTTTAGGATAATTCCAAGACTTTCTTGACAGTCGTCGCAAACAGAATAAAATATCTTCTTACAAAAGTTTGGATGGCTTATACCTTATAGGTACCTTTTTGTAACAATTCTCAGTACCTTAGGCGACAAAGGTAGATATTTTGTCGCAACCAAACCCTTTTCAAACTCTTTGCAAAAGGAGTTTGTTTACCGAGAATGAGGATCTCTAATGAGACAATGGTTGGTGTGAAAAGGTTCACTTCGCGGAAAATATAGTTATAAAAATAGAATTATCAGCATTCAGCAAAAAACATGCAAAATAACAAGTTTATTAACTTCTGGAGGAGTAACATCCTAACAGGTAGTACGAAAATATGTGTGCATAAAATTTGCGTTTTATATTTTTCAGTTCGAATTTCAACTTTTGTCGGTTTCTGAGTTTCCCGAATTAAGTAATATATAAGCCTTACAATTTTTTGTAGGTTAAATTGTATTTGTTTTCAAACCCGGAAGCGATAAAATTCTTACACGCTTCCTACGTGCGATTGTTATATATTTTGAAATGAATGAGCCAGCTATTATTTCTATTTTCAAAAATATTCACTTGCTAACGACGCAATTGCGATGTTTAGCTTTAGACCATTAATAAGGTTTGATTTGCATCGTCAGCCTACGAATAAATGAAACCATTCAAATAAACTGTGCTCCGTTTATTGAATAATTTGAAAGAGATTTCAAACGACACAAATGCACTCATAAAGAAATCGCGAGGTGGTATTAGAAAACAATGGAAAGCGTACCATAAAAGTACTGAAAATTGTGTCCGATCGAATGATAGGGCATTACTGATTTGCATACGATATTTGACAGATCAGCGGATATTTTGTGCATTTCCTATTTTGTGTTTTGTTTTTTGCTTATAATAAGTCTCAAAGAGCATTGGAAAGATATGTGTTGGGCAAATTTAATTGCAATTTATGTATTCCTTCTTTTAGAATAAAATCCTCCTTGTGAAAGAGACCATTGACCTTGTTTTTCACGAAAACAAATTATGAAATTTGAATTCTGCAATGACAACAAATGTAATAGATTCTAAGAAAGTTGTAGGACTAGTAAATGTGGAGGTCTAATTGTTTATTGGTACCATTTCACAAAAGCTGTACATTTTTACTAAAGCTAACATCTAACTAGTTGTCGACATTAGTGATTGATTATTAGTAAGGCCGGATGTGTCCACAGATTGGACCAACGCGACATTCTTCTATCAAGCATCCTTTTCCCTTATCGAATGGGGTACATTTTTGGCAAACATTTACTTTTCAATCAACTCAAACGAGTGGATTCTTGCGATCCCTGCCTACCGATTTCATTTAAAAAAAAAATAAAGACAAACAGAATCGAAATTAGAAACGTGTTGGAATTTTATTTTTGCCTTTTGTTCAATCTACGACAGATTCACGTCAACCAAAAAAAAATTGATCTGAAGGAATCTTTTCATCTATTTCCGCCTTAAAAGTTGACACAGTGGAAATTTCTTGATTTTCTTTTTTAATTGACTCTGTTCTCTTCTGCATGCTCCTGTAGCCGTGGACACTAAAGTAAACGGCAAACATTGTTCCGGTAATACGATGAATACACTTTAACTGCTTTCGATATGCGGATACTTTAAGGTGGCTATGAAAAGTGGGTTAAGCTGTCCGGGCAGATATCGGACCACCCCTGACGAACGATGAAGGGTGAGCAATTTCACTTGTGTGACATTATAAAAGGATTTAACTAGAATTTCCATCGTAAATGATTGCCTGAATCTGCGTCTCTGTTGACAAAAGCTACTTATATTGACTGATGTCGTTGTGGAAATTCATTCATTTTGTTCTGCCACAATTCATTTGTGCGGAAAGCTGTTGACATAATTCTTGGACTTGTAATTGTAAGCACTCATGATTGATGACAATATTTATGAAGCAGTTATTGTTACATGTCGCAAGGAGAAAACTGTGTATTGACTGTCCATGCTGATCGAAAGACTTGTAACAGTAAACGGTATTAAGTAGTGTCAGGCTGGGGCGTTGTGCATAAATGTAAGTAATGCCACAAGTTTGTGGACTTAACGACACCTTGCGATTTAAATTGGAATATTTTCAAAGAGTTGGTTTACAAACGGTTTCCAGTAGTTTTCAACTACAGTTCTATTGTATAGATTAAAGTCCATTTTAAGTAACTTATTGAACTATCTGATCTCTTTGAGTTTGATTAATGTTTCAAAAAGGGTCCGAAAAGAACATTTATCGAGAATTTGTTTGAGTTTAGTTTGGTCAAAGTGGCTATTGATGAGGAAACGAGACAGTTGCAACCGTACGTAGCTGCATAGTTAACACCGGTTTCTGGGGGAAGTTCGAAACATGATAGTCTTAACACCGCGTTTCAACGAGTCTGAATTATGTCAGACTTTTAAGCCAGAAGTCTTGTCCACCATATTTGCATTGCTTTGGTTGGGCAAATTGTGTTATGACATTTCATTTTACAAGTTGCCATCAACGAAGAAACTATTGAAGGCGGCTCTCGCTTTGAAAGCATTAAAGGACCTAGAAAAATTGGAAAACCAGATGTTAGCCGAAAACAAAAGAAAGCTCAGATTGTGGGTTAATCCGTTTCTTCAGAAACAAGAGCTACACGATTTGGAAGCGCATTTGTTGAAAGATATTTTACGGGACAATGCATCGGATATTTATGTATGGAAATAAAAATTTTAAATTACAGACTTTCAGATGCTGTCCACAGAAAGCGATTGGTTTAAAATTGCCAAGAATTTTGACAAATTCTGGGATCAATGGATGGAAAACATATCCTCTTAAAGGGCCAAGATACTTTGACGCCATCTTTACTTTGCGAAAGTCGAAAATCAGCCATAATTGTATCCGCGCACATGACTGTATGCCCGCGAATTTCCAAAACAAAATGATTTTTTGCTGTCAAACGCTGGTCTAGACTTCGAATGTCAAATTTCAGTCAGAAGATCTGTCTGCAGAGACGGCAGGAAAAAAAAGTCAGACTAAAAAGTCTAGATTTCTGTTGTGTCCACAAAGTCGTGGTCTACACGAGACACATTGTTGTCGTGACTGAAGTCTTGACTGAAATTATGTCTCGTGGAGACGCGGTGTAAGAAATGTGAGTAACGAAGTAGATTCTCAACTTCTATCCGACTCAGATCGTGTATATACACCCGCTCATGAAACCATCCTAAATAGTCCTGGATCCAGTTTCCAGATACATACACAGATCTATATTTTTACTTAATTAGCTCTCAAATGGTTAATCTTCTTTGCCCAACACGAATGCGATCTTTTTTTATGAACCGCATTATGAGATTACCCACTGTCATTAACAAAAGCGTTTCTTTATTTCCTTGTAAGTACTTGCATCGGAATGTAATTATACGCACTCGCAAATGTTAACTGAACATGATGTTCAACAGACCGCAAATCCTGAAGGAACCCCTTGCGCAGTCACACACTGCAAATATCTATTGTGTAGAAATCGTTGGAAACAGAAAAATAACCCTCCTCGTTACAGTTTTGCACATTAAAAAAGGGACTGCTTGATTCAGGCGGCAATATTGTCATTATTCTCTTTTCATTTTTCGGAACAGCCCATCGGCATTAGAGAGTTGGAAATATTTTTTCAACTCCGAATTCAAAATTAGAAGCTGTGTGAATTTGTTTGTACATAGTTACAAAAAATTTGATGTCGGACGATAAATTGTAAAAATCTGCCAAAGAAAATACTGGTAGGTATAGATATTAGCAGTGAGAAATGAGTGTAGGGAAAAGGGTCTACCAATTATGTCGCTTTGCTTTTGTGATGCAGGCAAAAGGACGCGTCAATGGATTTTTAGGGGTTGTGACAGTTTTTTTTTAAGGTTCTAGGTATTTCGAGAGGGAAGCTGCATTTGATGTATGGATTTTTTCTTTTTAAAGGACCCATGTATGTCATTATGGATTACATCATCGTTCACGGATTTGAGTGTACCAAATTTGTAACGACTGTGCCGCATAGATCGAGCTGAATATGAGGGATGGCATTGGTTATATTACGTCTAAGGGCATCGGTCGATTGCAGATTATTGGCATGGGCCTGCGACTTCAGTAAACACCACAAGAAAAAATCTGTTTAAGTCAAAACTCACGATCTTGGTGGCCAACTCAACTATATATATGACTATATACCATCAAATAGTTTACGGAGAATGTTCATCGCGGTGTCTGCTGTGTGGCACATAGTCCCGCCATGATTTAACCTCATGTCGTCTACCTCATGTCATTCAATTTGATCTAAAGGAACTGAGTTAGCTCTTTATGATATTGATAACCTCATCAAAGTGAATATCTAAAATGTCTGGACCAATGATTCGGCCCAAAATTCCTAGCAAACAGTAACTTTCTGAGGATACATTGACAAGTGGTGAGCCTTGTGTGGGTTGGCGTCGTCTAAGCCAATTTTACTTGCTAAAAAAGCCACTCATGGCCTCATCCTTAAAGATAATTTTTTTAGCCAAAATTGTGGTGCTCTTCCAAGCCTTCGAAAATCCGTCAGCGAACAACTAGTGTTGCCTATGGTCATTAAGTCTGAGCTCCTGGATCAATTGGATCTTATACGGGCGTTGGCCCAAGTTCGGGGCAAAAATTCGCTAACTTAAGGTCGCTAGCGAAAGGCGGCTTCTTGTGTAGAAATTGACCGAGTTTGGTTCTCCCGTATACAATTTCACGGATCTCGGCAAAACGTTCTCGGCAGTTCTAGTTTTTTTTGTTGACGTAACGTGTGTTGAAATGTAGTTAATCGAGCTGGTTGACTCGAATTTTGCCACCAACCGTTGAAAAGCCAACTTTAATGGGCCACCGGGTCTGCCGTAAAATATTCGCAGCGCCATTTATTTTGAATAGTAAACACAAAAAGATCACCACAGGCTGCCAGTATCGTCCTAATTGGAAAACCCTTCAATAAAATTGCAGGTAGAAATACTAATTAAAGACAAATAAAATATTCCACCCAGCTGAATGGCTTAGCTGGAATAAGAATATTCAAACAGCACTTTAATGTTACTTTCCTTTTCTCGTATTTTTTTTGTGCGAATTCACATTTATATTAACCACTTATTTACGAGGAGACAGCTGCCTGTCATTCGTTTCGTTCGTTTTTTCTCTCCTCTTTTTGTAAACCAAAGAATTTGTCCGCAAAAGAGATTTCAATGAATTCTACCTAATTTAATTACATTTTAGAATCAAACAGATGAAATCACAGTATGGATCACATTTGAATGGCAGGATATCAGTATTCACAAGGCCACTTGTGTGTGGCGGATTCTCAAATACACCACTTACTGGAATACGGTGAGTGCATTCTATCTTTCGAACTGTTCATTTTAAGCATTTAGTTGAAACAATTTGGTCCTTAAAAAATGTATTAAGCGATCCGAATTATTTTGTGGAGTCGGAGTCTCTTCATATTTTTTTATGATTTTGTAGCTCAGTTAACTCAAAGAAGCTCTTTTAGTTTGTGAGATAGTAAACTTTTTCGCATCACTGCTTTAATTGGTTTTTAGTTTTTTTCAGTCGCATGTTATAATTTAAGAAACAAATGTAGTGCGTGAGTTGAACATTTGAAACCTAGAGAACTGCACACAAAATACCGCGGAGGTGATGGGGGAATAATGTCACAGAAAGTGATCTCAAAGAAGTCACTCCGGATGGTTGGCAACGCATCTAGTTCACCCAAAGAATAAAAAGAATTGTTTGGCTCGTTAATATCATTAAGAACATCAGAGTTTCACAAACAAACAAACAAACAAACCTTTAATATTAAAGTCTTTACGTAGCATCCCATTTTATCGACAGATTTTGGTTTAAATTTGAACGAGCGGTTATCCCAATGACCAATACGTCGGTCTGTTGAAAAAGCCGGCTAGTTTTAGCTAGAAATACTGCCACAACAGCCAGCACCACTAACAGCCCGAATCGCTTTGGATCAAGCGAGATGCAAATCAAGTAAAGGACCGAGAAGATGCTGATAGAAGTCCGATCCGTCGCATTGCTAAATAAACTGACTTATGGAACTTTGAACACGCTCCATACCAAACTTGTGCTGTACGATTTTAGTTCCTCGATTTTTAAACTCCCACTAAAAACATTCACTTGCAAATGAGAACATGAAAAAATAAAGTGCACGACTGGGTCGAACGAAACTTTCTCGATACTTGACAAAAGAAAACAAAATCCTCGTTATATAAAATAACAATATAAGTTTTTAAAGGCTTAAGCTCTCAGTAACTGGCATTGTCGCAAGCGTCTACTGTACTATTTTATAAGGTCTTACTCCTCACTTGATTTTTGATTACAGGACAAACGTACATAGTAGCAGTTTCTGTTTTTGACCTAAGGATATGTTTTTAAATTGGATTGGAATATGATTGAAGTTTTCAATTATTGGAATGCATTAGTAGTTATAAATTGAATATCCCAATGCTCGTGTGTGCGGTGTAAATGAAGTTTTTGTTTTTGTAAAATTATCCAGACATAACAGTTGCAAATATTGCAATGTTTAGTTGGAAAATACTATTGCGTAACTATTAAGCTGAAAACTGACTGTACGATATTGTTCCGGATAAAATAAATACTTCGTTTTTGCCATTTTATCGAAGATGGGGTTTTCGAGATATGAGCAGTTTTTAAAATTAGCGTTTTCAGTGCTTCGAATTGAAAATTAAGGACACTATAGTTTTGAAAACATCAATTTGACTCTAAGTTTGCATTTTGGTCAAAATCGTTATTGCCGTTTTAAGTTAACTAGACAAAACTATATTTTTAAAAATCCATTGTACGATAATATAGAGAAAAACTGAGGTTGCTATTAAGTCATAAATGACCACATTACCTAAGAAATTAATATTGAGGTTACCTTGCAAAAAAAAAAACACCTCCCGAACTGTAAGCCCAAAAACTCCAAATCCGAGGTTTGAACGTAATCCGGGAAGCCGTTTAGGCTGTAGGCCCGTGGAAGGACGGACAGACGGACAGACGGACAGACCGGACAGAATTTTGTGACCCACTTTTTTGAGTTCCTCTATCATCGTAATATCAGAATTGATTAAAATCTCGAGTTCGAAATTTTGTAAGAAACAAATATCTTTCTCTTACTACGTAATGGAGAAAGTTAAAAATGATTCATATATGAAAAAATGAACTTTAGTAGAAATTTATCGGGAAAACGCTTCAGTCCGGATAGGGTTAAGTGGACTATTAGCTTTTTCTACCATGGCTGCCATATTTGAGTTCAGAAGGTATAAATTCCACTCACTATGAGGAGAGTAAACGTATTTATTCACTGCCATCATGCCAGAGAACAAACTTTATGATGTTCTTTCCTAAATTACTGTACTTTCCATTTCCATTAATTTCAGGGGTGAGACTAAATCCTTCCACAGAAGTTGCCTTATTTATAAGCACTATCATAACAGTTAACAGTGGTTTGCCGCTTAAAAGAAGTCACCGTGTGCACCTTTG
The DNA here is from genome assembly GCA_949126925.1 of Cheilosia vernalis. Taxonomy (NCBI): domain Eukaryota; kingdom Metazoa; phylum Arthropoda; class Insecta; order Diptera; family Syrphidae; genus Cheilosia; species Cheilosia vernalis. The sequence goes on from OX421362.1 coordinate 17,424,218, forward strand.
GTATAGAAAGGGCTCTGCATCACAGAAATATAAACTAACCACAATAAAACAATAACGAAAGCGATGCAAATAAATGTGGAAAAAAGTACCTTCCTTAAAGCTTTGAAGTCAGCATCAGTATCAGGAGTTGTCTATACATAAGAGGAAAGTTCTGTCGCATCTTCTTTGGTTCTGGGTCACGGACGTGCTGTATAAATATTTGTATATATATCATAAATGAGTTCAGAAATTTAGGTCAATAAGTAAGTCGTCTTTATTGAAGACAGTGAAGTAAATCGCCCGACTGGTGTTATAACACGTACGCAAAATGCCACTTACGGTCCTTGACTGTTTCACCAAGGAAAGTCTATCAATCAATCTCAGCTACTAAGGCTGTCCATAGATCTTTCAAATGATGAAGAAAGATGAACGTAGGTAGATACAGTTTCACTTTTACGGTCCTTGAGTTGATTGGTGCTCGTGCGAAGTCTAGTATCTTGGAGTATCCTGCCTGATTTTAAACATTCCTTTAAACCATAAAAAAAATTTCATATGTGCTACAGCTATATATTTAGAAATTTAAGCGATGGACTTACAAATTGATGACTAACTGGTGACCACACCCATCTTTGTATGACTGACACCCATAAGATCTCCATTCGAATGTCTTAACAAGACAGGTTCGTTACCCCTACTATGTTCCATTGCAGTAATAAAATTCAAATTATAATCGTAATGATGGTTTCTAGGCCCGGGAATATTCAGACGCTATTGCTTTTGAAATCACATATAGATTTAAAGAAACAATATCGCTGCTGTCTCAAAGGTCATTCCATAGCTGGTGCAAGCTATATAAGGCCCTAGTTATAGCCATACGTAAAATGCAACCGTAAAAATGTTCTTTTGCTTTTTTAGAGCACTAAATCCTAATGGTTGAACTCAATCTTGATCTTAAAATGTTGCTTATGAATTATAAAGTTAGTTTAATAAACAAAAATAAAGAAATAATCTTCAAATTTCCTAGAAAAATAATTAATTAATTTTTCCGTACGAAAAACTTTTTCTAATCTACTTCTCAGTCAATTCCACAACAACAACCCAAATAATTCCACTGAAATAGTTCATTTCTTTACTGTTCCATCTATCAGGATAATTTTTTCTGATGGAATCCAATCAGTGGTGGTTAATTTGTTGTAGGTATTTGTTTTCATAGGGAAACATTTTTCTGACAGAATTTTAGCTATGACCGCCTACACGAAAAAAAAATCACTTTCATACTGTTCCCACTTTTTCTGTTGCATTTTACATATGGCTATAACTAGGGCCTAACCTAAGCCCTAATAAAAGAACCATAAAGTACAATAAAAATGAGAACTGCATACAATAAAACTTCGAGCACCCTTTGGCCAAGCTATATATTTATATGGGAAACCGTTCACACTCGCAAAATTTAAAATAACCATATCCTGACACTTAGGATGTAAGCACCAATCTCGATATCGTTATTCCAAAGCCGAATTTTATGAAATGCGGATCAAATGAAAGGTCAATTTGAAGAGATGTGTTTCCGCACGTTTTTTCTTTTTTGTCACAACGGACAAAACCTATCAAAACAGAGTTGTTATTTGCATAACCAACACAAAAGAATTAACGAAAAGAACGAATCCATTGCATATAGCTATGGTAGAAATGTTTTTGCGTCAAGTTTACGTACTTGCAGTTACATAAGTTTGGGTTTTTTTTTTATTATCTGACAAATAAACACTTTGAATAAGAAGTAAATGAGCAAATAAATTAATAAATGCTTCTTTTTTTTTTTAATTTTTGGGACGAATGAAAGAGACCGTCAATCTTGTGATTGGTAGAAACGTCTAGATGTGCCATGCCCCTTACTAAATTTCATTTCATTTTCTTATATAAATCGAATGTAAAGTTGTGTCAAATTTGAACTCAATTAATTTTGGGAAGGGTTTGTGGAGTAAGTTGACCGTCAGCTCCCGTGTAACTACCAGAATCCCCCCTCAAATTTTGGAAAGAAAATGTTCTCAAGTTTCCTATCTGTGAATACGGGTCGGGTGCAACTCATACCCAGACGATTCATCCCCTGCCAAATTTCCCACCTAGCGCCATCTACATCACAACTTTATAATTAGCAACTAAGAATCGCATCACTTACCTTTAGAATATGGTGTTACCAATCGAGAATTATGTTGAGTGCTTCGTTAATTTTTCTTTAATAATTATGTTTGTGTAATTTGGAAAGATATAATATGGGGAAAGAAGGTAGGTAAAAAGTGTATGAAGTAGAAGGTAAATGGGTGGGAAATATTTTATGTGTGTTGTACCTGGAATGGAGTAATACTGTTCCAAGATGGGAAATATTATTAATTAATTTCTATCAACCTAAAAAAATATTTTTTTGAGAAAATAAATTGACTTTTAGCTTCAGAGAATTTGAGAAAATAAAAGCAAAAAATTCGCGCGAATGCACTTAAGTCAAATTTAAAAATTTTAAATTCGCGCCAACTTTTTAACTTTCTCCATTACGTAGTAAGAGAAAGATATTGGTTTCGTACAAAATTTCGAACTCGAGATTTTAATCAATTCTGATATTACGATGATAGAGGAACTCAAAAAAGTGGGTCACAAAATTCTGTCCGGTCTGTCCGTCTGTCCGTCCTTCCACGGGCCTACAGCCTAAACGGCTTCCCGGATTACGTTCAAACCTCGGATTTGGAGTTTTTGGGCTTACAGCTCGGGAGGTGTTTTTTTTTTTTCAAGGTAACCTCGTTATTAATGGTACTTCCCATATAAAATTTTCGTACCAGTTTGATTTGATCGAAAACGGCTCCAACGATTTCAACCAAAATTGATATTTAAACTTAAGTAGGTGAGGTTACCAGGACTGCGTACCCAGTTTTTGGCTAAAAATTCGAACAACGGTACTTTTGAAATTTCGACATATCTCGAAAACGCTCTATACAATTGTAACAAAAAATAAATTCTAAGGTAATGTGGTCATTTAAAACTTAATAGCAAACTCAGTTTTTCTCTATATTATCGTACAATGGATTTTTGAAAAAAGGAATTTTTTAACATTTATTTTTTTTCAGTTTACCGGAAAACAACTCTAACGATTTCAACCAAAATTGATATTTAAGCTTAAGTAGGTGAGGTTACTACGACTGCGTACCCAGTTTTTGGCTAAAAATTCGAACAACGGTACTTTTGAAATTTCGAAATATCTTGAAAACGGTCTACCTATACGATTGTAACAAAAATTCATTTTTAAGGTAATGTGGTCCATTAGAACAAAAGCAAACTCAGTTTTTCTCATTATTATCGTACAAAGGATTTTTGAAAATTGTATTTTTTAAAAAAATTTCTTTGGTTTAATTTACCTGAAAACGGCAACAACGATTCTGACCAAAATGCAGACTTAAAGCCAAATCAATGTTCTCAAAACTATTGTGTCCTTAGTTTTCAATTCGAAGCACCGAAAACGCTTATTTTAAAAACTGCTCGTATCTCGAAAACCCCATCGTTGATTTCGATAAAACTACGAAGCAATGCTTACATACCGAACAATAACTTATAGGTAATCGGTTTTCACCTAAATATTTACGCAATTGTATTTTTCAAATTAAGCATTGCAATATTTGGTACTGTTTTGTCTGGCAAATTTTACAAAAACCGCTCTAACGATTTTGACCAATATACATATAAAAGATAATATAAGTATTATTAATAAGATCCCGTACTTTCTTGTTCTCAAAAAATTCGAAGATGTGAGTTTTTTTTTAAATTATTTATTAAAAAAATACTACAGAAATCACGATCTATGTATTTTCATATATTATATCTACGGTATATTTTTGTAATAGGCTTAATGCCCCATATCTTGTGAGTTGTAAGACCTTATAAAATAGTACAGTAGCCGCTTATAGGCCTCTAGCCAGAACTTGCGCCAATTGCCTGTTACTGAGAGCTTAAACTTTTAAAAACTGATATTGTTATTTTATATAACTGCCATTTGAGATAGATATCCAATTTTTTTGTTTTCTTTAATCTAGTACCTATCGAGAAAGTTTCGTTCGACCCAGTCGTGCGCTTTATTTACTTTTATTTTCTCATATTCTCTGAAGCTAAAAGTCAATTTCTTTTCTCAAAAACTTATTATTTTAACTTTAGAAAATAAACGACAAATATTCGCTAAAATATTCGTCCATACAAATGTGTGAATATAACCAATTAAGTGAATATAACCTGCCTACTCCATTTCACAAAATGCAAAAAATTGTTCGTTTGTGATGGAATTTGTTCTACTTCAGTTTTGTTGCTTGCAGGGAGTGGTATTGCTGGTATACGATGTGTGTGAATATGTCTACAGTTTACCTACCTATTAGATTTGGTGTAGGAATTGGTGGAATTGGACGAGGAATATGAATAGAGGAAGAAAGTTCGGAATTGTGTCAGATAATTTGACTTATTTTTGTGTACTGATTTTACTTACAAAGCCAATGTCAGTTTCAGAGCAAAAACTAATAGATTTCAGTTCTTTCTTTAAATCTGTTTATCAACATTTACCTATACCTTTTAACACACAAACCTCGATTGGTAAAGTTACCGCGGAAAAATGTTTCTAAATACCAATTTCAGGAAATAGACGTAGAGGCTGCGTAAATCTCTACGCTATATTTAAACAACATCGTTGAGACATCGTAAAGGAGCCTTGTAAATAAGGCTGACAGACCCCTTCTTGAATATTCCGCAAAACTCTTGAAAACCTGTTTCTTTAGTCAAAATCAAACGATTACCCAACCCTACCACTTTTGACTCACTGTCGTCGATAAAAAGACCTTAATCTACTCAGCTGTCTGTATTTTGTGTCTGAAGATTTAAGAGCAATTTAAAGTGGTCCACGGCACAACCCCATTGCAGAGAGAGAGAGAGAGAGAGCATATTTGCACAAAAATCCTCTTTGAACTTTCCATTAAATATTAAACACTGTGGTCTCCATTAACTACGTACCTACCTACGCCTGTATGTTTAATGCTGTACACATCCTTAAAAATCAGTCAAACATTACGCACATAACCACTTGAGTGTGATTTCGAAAATTCAATTCTACTTGTGTCACGTACATCGCATATTAATAATTTTTGGTTTAACCATCATTTGTGAACGCATAAGTGGCCTTTATTGCTCTTCGGCACAGACAAGTTCCAAGCTAATCGAGTAAAAGTGGTCGACAGAAATATAGTTGCACATTCCACGCACATGTGGTTTTATTGACATTAGGGAAATCGGTATGTGAACGACATCTTTTCCTGGTTTTCTTTTCTTATTTTTGGTAAGTTTTTCTTATAACAGATGTGAGTGGTCTGTGTGGAAGGGACGAAAGGCAGTTAGGCAGTACATAAGGAAACTATTTCTTGTTGAGGCAATCCCTTAGACTTTTATTTATCGATAATTCAATTCTTACGAGCAGATTTTTTTCTCTCTTTCTTAAATTGGGAGTTTCGGGTTTTTGTCCTTAATCTGGGATTAATATTGGCACTTGCCCGGCTTAATCCTATAGATTAGGTTATTGTGAACCGACTGTACGTCGCACGAAATTTTCTCGTTCATTGTGAGTGTAGCAACACGTATACATCAAATACCATTCTAAGAATGAAGTGGGTGGGCGGTGGTATGTTTAAAAAAAAACAAAGAAGACTTAAAAGTTGTATAACCTTATAATTGGAACGACCGCTTTTATCCTGGTTTTTGCCTTTCGCCGGGTGTTATGATGTTGGTGACGCGATTAGGAAATAGAACTCAGTCTTCATCGAAGGCCCTGAACATTTTGGGAGGATTTCATATAACTGATCCTTATGGTAATGGCTTTTTTATTGAAGGGTAGGTACCCAAAATGGTTTGCCTACTCTACATAACTAACTACTTTCGATAAATGTGTTTTCCTGTCATGGATCTCATTTACCTTCGAGATTTTCCTTTGTTCCTTGTACCCACCACAGAAGAATGGCAACGAAAACTTTTAAATGACTGATTTCAAATAGAAAAGTATCTCCCATGACTACACCACCGTTAAAAAGGTACAATTTGAAACCAAACCGTTATCGATACGAATCAACCAAAACCAATTTCTCCATGACACAATCCCTTCATTGAAAGTTAACATTAGGGATACCCAGGCCAAAAAAATACTCCACAAATTGATTCTCAGCGCTTCGTCAAAGAGGAAACTAAATTCTCTCCATAAATCCTAGTGACGAACAATATACCGAAAAAGATATACACAGCACTAGCATATATCGAAGGATACGTAAACAACAACTGTCAGCGGTTTACATTGTATAACCGCATTTAAAATGGGGTGAAATTATTTGCTCAATTGAAATTGCAATCTTTGCATTCTTCTGGTTCAAATTTGTTTGCTTCAAGGATTTACTGTCGTGCCAACGTGATGGCAAGGCATACACAACGGTCTCGTCCATTTAATCCGTGCCATCGATTGTCGTAAACTTGCTAGTAATTTGTAATGATGGGATACGGTAACTACTTAATGGGACAGCTCAGAAAGGAATATTTTCTATGTGTTGGCATCGCCCAGGACGATAAATTAAAAATCGATACAAGGACTAAGCCATCGCCATGGTAGACAAAGTTTTGTGTTTGATTTGACACAAATTAAACGAGAAACGGAGTTGTTTGCAGTTGCTGTTGTTTCAAGTGTTTCAAGTGTTTAAAAGAGATCCATCCAAATGGAATTATAATTAATCCTGTTATGTGAATCTGTGGGAGTTAGTTTCATTTTCTTATAAGTACCTTCCTAGAATGGCGCAATTACTTTTCAGTTAGGTCATAAGTAGCCATGGCTACGAATAAATTTTCGTTAGGAAGTTTAAAATATTGTCTGGGTGTTGTTTGTTGTTCACATCGTTACCATTGAAAAGGACGATTTGTGGTAATTCTTGAAATCTGAAAATTATGGGGCTCTGATTAAAAGTGGGGGTTATTTTGAAACGCATTCCGGGGTAATTTAGAAGTCTTAACATGGGTGGGAAATTACGAGTTGGTCATAAAAAAACAAAGAGAGGACGAAGAATCAGATTAAAAGGCGACTAACTGATAGTAAGCATAGGAATTGTAAAAACGACAGCACTTTATCTGGATCAGACTAAGCCTTTGTAGAATGACTGGGAACAGCTGCGAATGTGGATAAAATTCACGACTGGTTCGCACAAAACTTTCTCCTTCATTACGAGTTTGGCAATCTTACCGCGGTAGAAGTTTCCCGCTTCCAATGTTGCTGCCTTGAACTTTAATACCCCTATCCGATGAAGCAACTAAATTTAATTTAAATTAACAAATGATATATCTAGTAATTAATATTTGTAATAATTTTTTGTTTATTTTACTTTATTTTATACTAAAATGAAATATTCGTTTATAAATTAAAAGGGAGTATAAAATAGTCGGCAGTGTTCCCAGACAATATTAATTAATGGCCAACGTTCCTTTTATATATATTTATGTGATTTATGTATAATGCATGTATATGTATATCTTCTATAATTTTGACGGAAAAATAAATACAAGTTTTATTTAAAGTAGGTACTTCAAAATTGTATTTCGAAAAAAAAAGAGATTTACAGATTCTTCATCTGGGAACGCTTCAATTTTTGATAATTTATATAGTCGGTGTCAGAATATTGAGAGCAATGGAAAATTCACTTTAGCATCAACCGCAATCTTTCAACTTACATTTATTCTTTAATCGATTTCACATTTTTGTTAGCATTATTTATTTTTTTTCTCAATTCCAAACTGACCTGAACAACGCAGCATCTTGAAAGTTTGACAAGTCACCACATTTCACAGAAATTTGACAGCAAAATTGTAGTAGATTTATATGGAATTCAATTCAACATGGACAATGTAATTGACTAGCTCTGCACTAGCTCAAGTGTGCGGTTGTGGTTTCAATGAAACCACTCGAAAATGGCTTTCATAAGCAGTTATCCCCTTCTTCTATCGTTCACTTGGAGTGTGAAAAGTATGACAGAATTGCGATCACAGTGCAGATACTGGTGACAGGATAACCTTCGTCGTAGAGATGTATACCCATTGCAAACTCTGAATCGAAAGTAAACAACATAATACTCGCTGCTAAGCCCAAAGAAATATACAAGTAGATAGAATAAGGTCAACTGCAGTGACATTGCGATGGTGTGCTATTATATACGCGTGCAGACGATAGTGAAAAGGGTTTCCGCGCATTTCAAAGCAAAAACGCGGGAACTGCACTTATGAAATCGATAAAAGAATTATGTTAAAATGTAATATAATTTATTCACAAATGCGGTGCGATTCAACATTTCTGCACATGGCGCTCACAGCAAAAAAAAAAAACTACTCCTTCATATTTTGGTTATATTTGACTTCAAAAAGGTTGACTTAAAAGTGAATTCAGTGAATCTGAAGTTTGTATTTTTTATGGACTAGGGACACTAAGCACAGAAGAAGTACTCTTGACATACAATTTGTTTGTATGCTGAAGTTTTAAGAAGTACCTAACTAATGCAAACGAAATGTGGAACTTTTAGTTACGATTTAAATGTAAAACTCGCGTGAAACTATTACACAAAGGATGGCATTGAAAATCGGTTTCACAAATTAATACCAACCTCAGAGTGGGTGACTTTGCTTCAGCTTTTTTCATGTTGATTTATCGTTAAAACTCAAAATAGTTGAAATAATTTCCAATGCAAAAGCACAAATTCGACAAAGTTACATTCGCCAGAAATCAATGAGTAAATAGAGCTGTCCCGCAGAATATCAGATAACCTTGACAGCTGCATCAATTTGTGTCAAAATAGAGCAAAATTTATTTTTTTTTAAATTGAATCAAATCTGCAATTGGTATTTGCCAAACTATACCTAGTCTATATGTATTCTAAAATGGCATTTGTTCAGAAGAACTAAGCGAAAAGCGACATTTAAGCACCCTACCCTATCAATACACATCACCCTCGAAAACTTGCAAACTATGCCATGCTGACACTTTGCTGAGAGGTAAAGGGAGAAGCGGGCGCCTTCTACAGTTTTTAGGTAGTTTATCGCAACGTCATAATTTTGATTGACAGAATTCCCTTGTGCATCATGTATATGTTGAAATGTTTTAATCCTGGCTAGCAATTATGACGTTTCCCCCCTATATGACGGCCTTTAATGGGGGCTCTCTATAGGTCTCTGAAGTGGCTCTAATCAATAGTTCTTATAGTATATGAGTACTGTTTAGTGTTTACAAATCAAATAGGCTATGAGAGCTTTCCATTTAGAATAACTACCTACAAGATTTTTATATTGGCAGATACTATAAATCTTTCAAGAAACCATTACAGCCTCCGATAAATATTTCTTTAAGGAGTTTGAAACAGCTCTGTATAACAAAAAAAAGTTAATTTAAAAAACCAAAAAAAAAAACCCGACTGACTGTAAATAAAAATAATAACAAAAATATGAACAAGACACTATACCTAGCTAATTCACAGATTATTTAGTTTATACTACCAACAATTTAATAACAATGACCTTATCAACACACGTCGTCTTGCTGTAAGTAACCGTCTGCTTCCATCTATATTTGTGTCGAATTTATTTTTCACCTGTACCAACCTTATATTATCAAGACACAAACAAACGGGATGTATGTTGTGTTTACAAGAAATAAATATTTGATGTTCGCATAATTAAATTGCAAAGCACCTCCCTTGACGTTTATTTTTATGAATTGAATTTAAGTATATTTGAATGTCAAACATAGAATGTTAGAATGTATTTGGTTATGGTTATTTCATGTTCCGGTATCAAAGTACCCATTTAGGAGTAATTTTGTTTTGCAAACAACACTCCTGGTGAATCCAGGTGACTGTGTTTCTGTTAAAGCATGCACTTTGGGGTAGGTACGTTTTATTACAGTCACATAAATACTTTCTTGATTTACAATACAAATATAAACAAGCAAGGCAGCTACTACATCTCAGAAAATCTGTTTAAAGATTTGAGAAACTGATACTTTGATTGGATATGCTATAATCCACAACTTTCTGAGGACCGTTTGTACTACACAGATGAAACAGAAAAAACGGTATCAGAATTAATTTTCAACCTTACTCCAAAATTATTGATGTGTTAGATCCCAGGTGGTTCGAAATATTTAGCTGTATTTAAGACGATAACAACCTAGGAACTATAAGATCAGTTATTGAATTTCTTAAAATACGTAACGTCAGTTGGGCCGGATATAATTCTAAATTGTGCCTTAGGAAGTAGCTGTCAACCTCCAGGCTACTTTATTTGCAGCTGGTATTTCCATTGTAGCCATATAATAGAAGAAGATATCACATAGTTGCTATACATAAAATGTAAGAAAAACACTTGAGAAAACGATTTCTTATGAGATTAATAAAAAACAATAGCACCTTCACTACTTAATGTTCAGGAATTATCCACTCCTCAACCCCGGAGGTGTGAAGTCGGAATTTAAACAATTATACGATGAATCGCTTTTACTTTCCTGAAAGTTTTAAAGGAGTTTTCGTTTTGCGCAAGAGCATTGTAAAAACGAAAGCTTTTTAGTAAGTGAAAAATAATTTCAAAAAAAACGACACCTTTTTCGCTGATTTTCAATTCCTTCGACCTGAGAAATATTTATTTCTTTTTAATAGTTGCGGCTTATACAAATTCATTTATTTTGTATTAATCCCTTAAAAAAGATCCATAGAGGTTTTTGTACACAAGCAAATTTCTTCGTGCACACGAAAACGTATGAACGTTTCGCCTTACAGAATCTAGCCCCAGGTTTTCGAATCTAGCCCCAGGTTTTCGAAAGATACACTCAGGTAGTGATGCTAAAACTCTTAATCGCAGACATTGACAATGACACTAAAAATACGCAATTTGTTGAAGAGAAACAAAACAAAAACGAAAAAAGTTCCCAAAGACAAATTTTTCGTTTTATTAGATTTCTTTCGTTTTTTAAGCAATTTTCTTCTCGGTTCTTTACAGAAACCTGGGCATCAATTCCGTAAAATATCAAACTATCGAGTTTTCAATAGCCAGAAATCATGCCAAAGGGAATCATCCATGTGACTCCTTTCGTTTTCGTTTAGTTCGCTTGTTTTCTTCATTCATAAAGCAAAAGTTCGTGCGCATGAAAACGTTTGTATGTAGGTCGTTGTTTGGCAGAGTCGCATAGCTAAATACGCATTTCGCTTCTTTTAAAAAATCGGACTCAGTAAAAAACTAAACGACTGCCTTATATCGGAGGTGGCATTATTTATAAGGAAGTAGAGAGGAAATAGAAATGCCTCATTCGATACGTTTACATAAGTACCATTTCTTTATATGTCAATTTGTTACGATAGTTAACTTCCTTTAGTAGGGAGAGCGATTATTTTTCTGTTACTAAATTAAAACAAAATTATTTTAAATAGGTCAAACAAATGATTTGCGCAACAGGGTCGAATAGGCCTAACTTCTTGCAACCATTAGTTAGATTAGGTTTTTGGAATGAATAGACCTACAATTATATGTCAAGTTAGCTAGATATGGGAGCATCTATCTGTATAAATGATGAGAATCCCTGCTCCTACTTTATTTAACTCACCATAGGGCAAAGAGTACGACATGAATTCCATAGATGCAAATAGGTAACATACTTAATTGTTTTCCACAACGTCCTTCAAAATTTCCCATGCTATGAGAGACAAATTGTTATTTTTCACAAGAGTTTCATATACAAACTATTAAATGGCAACTGCAGCACAAGAATTCCCACATGACCTTATATTCAATTGAATTTACCCATAGCACTTAAAATGCCACTCAATGGAAATTACAGAACTGTTCGCAAAAGCTTTACTAATACTAATCTATACGAGAACAATTATTAGCAGGAATTTATTTAAATCATCCTATTCTCAGTATAGGTATACTGGGACAGCCACAAAATGGTTTTCCAAAACTTCGATCAAGGACATGGATATAAAATCACATCACCTGGCGAAATACGTCAATAGCTTAATCTACCTATCACCTGCAGGTACACACCCACATGATACGTTAGAAGCTTATATAGTTAACATACCACCTTCCTGGTAATAAAATCATTCATTTAGGGAGCTTGATTGAAATACCTGCATCGCCACTAAAATCTCATGAATTCCTTTTGTGCTGATGTTAATAACACAAACACCACGACAAAATGAAATTTGCAAGCCAACACAGCCGTAAATGGCCCATCTATACTTAGCTGTTGTGCATTTTGTCCAAACTATTGAATATTGGGTAAAGGTACATATATAGATGCAAGGAATAATAATTACTTTCCCCAGGCTAAATCGCTTTTCCCGGTACCTATCAGAATCAGAACCCCAAACTAGTTGCATATCAAGGACTTAGCATGGAGTGTGGTGTGGTTGTATCGATTTATAGAAACAACAAACAACAACTCCCATAAACAGCGGTCAGCATCGACTTTAGTCCTTGTGATCTGATGTCAACCGTATAGATACCTTAGACAAAAATCTGAATTATGAGTTGATGAAGGATCTCAAACGTTTTCAAATCATTTCACACCGCACGCACCGTTGTGAAACCGCGTCGATGCATTCACACCGAACATTAACAAATAAAATTTATTCAGAACATTTAAAGATAATATTAGCCCATCAATTAAGAGTGAAAAATTATTTTAAGTTGTGATTCTGTTCGGTAAGCTGTTCTGCTGAATTTTCTTAATATTGCAAGAGCTGTGCTTCTTTCAACAATCCAACGATTGCAAGCCGTTTTCGTTGTGTTTTTGTGAAAAACGACTTTAAGAACTCGTTTTGCAAACTGAAATATGTATGGGGAAACTTCTGTTTTCGATTAATTTTTCGACCGTTTTCGCTTTAAACCAGTTTTCGGCTCCGTGTCAATTGGATATTAGGGTACATACCTACTTCCTATTTTTCAAAAGAAATGTAACATCGTTTGCAATTACTTTCTTCTGGTAGAATCCTTAGAGGATAATATTTTGCGCGAAACTCATGGAAGACGATATTCATACCATATGCAATGCATAGCAATGGATACAACGGGTAAAGTAAATTTACTTCCGACATTTTCGTCCAATAAGTTCGTTGACAGTTTTTTTTATTTACACATATTTACGAGGTATCCGAACGGAACGGAATTTTCAATTCTATTCGAGATATCCGTCCCTATGTTATGTCACTTTCTTTTGACAGCTACGTGGCTAATTTTCTACGTAGCTCTCCCACAACCAATTGCTGGTTAGTATTTAAAATTTTAATATCAAATGAATGCTTTAACAAACTTCATCAAATTTGACTTTCGTTTTTTTCCGAACGGATACTTCGATAGGGGTGATTATTCATTAGTGGGAAAAATAAAGCAATGAATTATTATGCATTTCTGTCGGAAATACTTTAAGTGGAATGCATAAACTAGAATCTATCGCTATTTATTTCCAGAATTGGAAATTCTAAATTTTGAGAAAATCAACTTGAATATTTGCTGAAGTTTTTCATTTAGAATGCCAACAATCACAGCAAGTTTGAAAGCAATCGGCTACCCGAGTACTCTCTGCAGAACTGTGCACTAGGTTAGGAAAACTTTGCCATACCTAACAAATCTCCCCTTTCGATGCAATTTTCTTCGAACAACGAGGAACAAAAAGCACCCGAACAAGATTGGCTTGAAAGTGCAGCGTGCAGCCTTGCGTTGCACCCATGTCTGCTAGGGATACGCCTTTATAAATTTCCAAGCGACCTGTGATTTAAGGGAATTTGCTTCACAAGTGTTTTTTTTACGAATGGTCGTGTTCAGTGAATGTTACAAGGAGTTAGGATAATTATTTCCGTGAACCAATTGTTAGGAGTTCGGCTTGTTTATACCGTTTTACTATATCAGGCGAGAGATATGGTTACGGTTATGAATGAGTTAGGAATTCAGTATTTAACGTCTCACTAGTTCACGGTTTAGACGTTGTGTAACCATTTGCCATGTTATGCCCCAAATATGCATAAGTAGGAGCCGCGACCAACGGAGTCATGGTTGCGTCAGTGAATTGAAATCTTGTATAGCTAAGCTTTTTTGAAGTTTTTCTTAAGGCTTCCACGTTCCTATAGAGGCTGTATCAGTAATTGCCATGCCTACTTCTTGGGAGGGTTTTTTTGCTGAACTTACAGCCTTAAACATAACACTACCAACTCAAATAATTTTTAATCCATAAAATGTGACTTGGGTCAGGCGAAACTTCCATAAATATTTGACGCTATCAATAAGCTTTCAGCTTCATCCTGAGCTGCAGACCAAAATCTGATCTTTCGGTTAGAGGAGTATTTGACGTGGAAGAGGATTCAAATCCTCCCTAACTCAACAAAGTCTTATTGAATTCACAAAAAAGACTGTCTTAGCAAGTGCATCGAATATAAAAGGCTTTACACGAAATAAAAAAAAAATGCAAAGACCGATTTCGGCAAAATTTAGCAAAACTTTGTTTTAAATTTCAAAACCTAGGTATATGCGTCATTCCGAACTACAAACTGCACGCGTTATGCATCATGAATATGGAATAAAAACCGAGTTATTTACCAAAACGTGTGCTGTCGGCAATTCGAAGCTCATTCCATGAATACCAAATTCTTAATTCGGAACATATTTTCGGATGTCTGCGCCGTACCTCTGTCACGTAGATATCTACTAGTATGTCCATTTTGACATATTCTTCAAAGTGAATGACTTTTACATAAAGGTAGGCATTAGGCTTCTTATTTGTCCATGTCTACTGCAATTACATCATTCTATTATGGGATTACCTATAAATATAACATATAAATATACACAAAGACTGACTGAGCGGAAAGAATCTTCGGCAGCTGTAAGCTCTATATAAGTTGTACTGAGACAGACGTGCATGTACTTAGACGAAAAAATCCAAAACACGTGGATTGCATTGGCTCGGCTACACTAATCTAAGTGAGAACCTCTTTAAATCGCAGCCTTTAAATTAGAGAAGGAAGACCTGACCTCAATTTTAAAGCAGAGTCATTGCTGTTTTCAAGAAAAATAAAAGAAATGGGCCCGCATTTGCAGATCTCCTCACGGATGAGGTGACAAGTATATACGAATGACATAGAATTTCACTCGATTCGAGATCCTAAGGCCGCACGTTAGTTGCTTCTTCGCTTAGTCGAACTACACTGAACCGTAAAGGTATTTACCCCGGAAACTAAACTTTAACAAATTTCAAACAAACAATCCCCTTCTGGTTAGACAACAATGCGAATTAGAAATTGTACCTACATCGACCTCCTGCTACTTTCTAAACACCATATAGTAGGGCGGGTTTTCAAAGATCCCAACCCTATACTCTTGCTGCTCTAGCCTTCTCCGTTGACCTATATCAAATAGTGCATACGTTACCAATCACCATATTCATCAATCATCCAGCAGGCTGAAATGTTCTTTGTTTCCACTTGAGCACAAAATACTCCCTAAGCCATATTTATGTACATTTTCATTCTCTTGTATAGGTTCTCACTAACATCTATATTGAAATAAGCCATGTGGCACACACATTAATAGAATATTGGCAGTGACACAGTACATGCAATCTGATATTAAACCCTACCTACCTTTCAGCCCGTCCATCCCGCCAACATAACTCGGTGACCAACTACTACACATGTAATTTTAGTCTTCATTCCGACAAGTCATTGAATTAATTATAATTTCTGAACGTTCGATGAATAAAAAATGCGATTTTGCTTCTGTACGTCGCACATCACTATAAATCCCCATCGTCTGACTGGAGAAACCACAAAAAGGTATACAAAAAAACAACAGACGTTTAGATACAACAAAACTCTGACAAACTAAATTAATTCCTAAAAGAAAAATATTGAATTAAAAGCTCAGTCCAGGGTGTGGACGTGGAGGAAAAAACGAAATAGCCAGAAGTCAGCACTGAACACGATGCATTTGGATTGGAAGTTTATCGATGTAAGGAGGAACAGAAAAACATACAGTAAGGCTTTGAAGTGGAAACCTCGGATGCAGCAGTTGCACATACACCTGGAATCTGACTGGTATTGGTATTGGTACTTCAAGCAGAGATTTTAGTTTCAATTAATTCGTTTTTCCCACTTCGTTCGCTTTTAGGTTTCCCAGGTGGAAGATAACGTTCGCCGGGGAGTTCATCTGGGAATCCCATGTGAAGGTTTCGTATGAAATTGCACTTGTTTATCTTGTTTGGAAATTATAGGCAAACAAAATTCCTGTGTCTCTCTTTTGTGAACTATCGTAGCTGCACCAGTGTTGCCAGATTGAGCGCTTTGTCGTATTTTGGGCTATCTTTTTACTTAAAAAACGATAGAAATTTCTTCCATGAGCGCCCAACACAATTTTGGGCTACATATCGTTTTATTGTGTGTAAATTTTGTTTGTTTTATTCTTTCACACAACTAAAAAAAATAAATATTTTCGAACAAGCCCGCACTTTTAAAACTTGTCAGCACTCTTGCAGTCAAGTAACATCCAACTGGCCTTTTAATTTGACACAACGACACCAGCCACAGAATGTCAATTGCAGAAGATCGAAAAAACGCGAACATATTTACAACGATTTTTGGGCTTCTTTCTGGGCAACGATATTGGGCTACATTTTTTTAAGGTTTGGGCGCTTTAAGCAAACAGTGCTGCACCCGCTCGGCTTTTCCCATGTCAAGGAATTTTATTGTTCTCATCTTCAGAAGACGAGGATTTTTTATTTTTCGAATTAGTTTCCAATTGTAGAAAGGTTTACTTCTTTTAGACTTTTAGATGGTTTTTTCCACAGACACCTCTCTTGGCTTTAATTTGACGAAATGGTGATGATACATGTTCTGTATGACGAATGATAATAAAATTATTTAAGAAAAAAATAAGTCTGAATAAGAACGCTGACTTCGATAAAAAAAAGAAGCACATTGCTGTGTCTGAAAATCTGTAGCGAAATGCATAACGTGATGCGTTAAAAAATCCAAATAAAACACAACACACACTATGAAGCTCGAGTACCTATACAAAACAAATTCACACGGAATCGCGATGCGTCTCAGCGATGACTGATGACGTTGAGAGCATTTCTTTTCTCGTTTTTTTTTTTTTTTTTGTTCTTTCTATTTCAATTTGACTTTGTCATTAGCATTTTAATCAGCCCGTTTGATCTCAGGTGCGCGTAAGAGAAACCGAACCACGAAAAAAATCTATGAATTGAATTAATTCAGCAATTAATGATTTTGACATGAAACAGCAGCAGCCGCAGCTATCAGACAAAGAGAGGTAAAGGTACATCTGTAACTCGACTTTGTATAGGAGACGAGACGGGTGACGAGAGAGCGAGTTAATGGGAGGAACGTAAACTGGTTCAGAATATTTATTATGTGAAATGTGACCAAAAGCGGTTTCGACTCTGCGTCTCTCAACGGCCAAGTCAAAGTGCCGTCAGGTTCTTGCACATGTCCTACTGGCGCTGTTGCTGCTTGTGCATATAATTCATACAGTTCACACTGAAGCTGAGGACTAAAGTCAACTAGGCGAAGGCGAATGGATGAGACGACGGAAAAAATAAACTCGAAGATCATGTGTGTGCGGACCGCAGAGTTGGTATTCCGATATTGGTTTCTTTTTCTGGTTTCTGCGGCTGGATTTGCGGTAGCCAATTACTTTGGTAAACCAAGGGAATTAATCATTCGCCTGCAGGACCAATTATAAAGAAGGACTATGTGTGTGTACAGTGTGTCTAGTGACATTGTATATATATGTAGATAGGTATACCTACACAATATATATATTGTTTTAAACACTTTGTCCCTTTGCAACAAAAAGGTATTTTGACGAAGATTGCATGATTATATGCGGTTTTAAATTAACAATTCAATGACTTGATTTGTTTAACATTTCGCCAGAGGGCTATAGGCTACATTTTTGTAGAATACACTAGCGGTCCCCAGCCTGCTTTTCTAAACGTTAAAATTAAAATTTTTTGTCAACTACACTAGGTACTACTTTGCTTCGATGAATCAAGGAGCTTCGATAAACGATTATGGACGCAAAACATGTTTTATCACAAAGAATTTCGCAACTATCCGAAATTTTAAAAGCTTCACCACGCATTTTCAACCTTTACATCAAATTATGCGATAAAATGCGTTTGGCGTTTTTGCGGAAAATTCCGAGTTTTCCACTAAGACTTTTCTATTTTTCCCTTCGAAAACCCATTCCGGAACAACTGCACACAAAATTCCATATAACAAATAAGTTTTGAACAATACACTTTTTCCCTTTAAAAAAAAGTTCAAGGTTATAAAAACCTTTGGGAAAACTTTTCTACAGGGTGTTGGAGAGTCTTTGGTTGAAGTACGATACCCCAAGAGGTTTTCCTCCGCTTTCGATAGAGTCCATGCATCTGCACCATTCAGCAGGACCGGGATAAATATACATAATGTCATAATAAAACAATAATAGGTCCGTTCGTGTACTTTACTTTCAGCATAGAAAAATGCAAAATGTCAAATCAAATCAAATCAAGAGAAGTAAATAGCTAATAGGTTTTCTTACAAAAAGTTTAAGAAATGTCATTTTGACATAGGTAATCGTAAAATGCAGCATGTACACAATAAGTTGGATTTGATTTTTTTACAAGCTAAATACCTACTAAACTTTCCAATAGTTTTACTTGTCAAACTTTTGAGCTGTCACTTAGTTGGCAGTTTTCATTTTTCATTAAGTCGATATTCGGCGAGTCGAAAATTACGAAAAAATGAAAAGAGGGGAAATGGATTTCTCTCATTTTTTTTAAATTTTCTCAATACGTGGTCGCATTTGCACAGTTTCTTAGCAATTTTGAAATAATTTTACGTTTGCAAAGAAGTACCCGAACGAACCTAATATGTGTAAGTAACATTACGTTAACGTTTACTTTTCAGATGACTTTTTAGCCCGAGAAAATATTGATGGGCATGGCTTTTGCTTCACTCGATCTTCGATGTTTTTTTCCAATTTATAGACAAAGGGTTTACTACTTCAAAGTTGTATCCGATTCACCAATTTCGTTTTGTCAACTAGGTATTCTTGTCTCAAACCTTTTTCGACATAGCGGGAATTCTCAACAGTCATACTGCAGAGACGGACTAGTTTGGAATAGATGTCGTAACTTGACATGGCTTCGTATAACTCGTCAGTATACACGCTTTCATAGGCGTATTTGTTCGCACTTTTTTTTAATAAGTTATTTATGTAATCGGATTATACCTATCTATGTCTTCGTAGTGTTTTCATCATTTGTATTACCTACTACATGCCTGTTTTGACGTATCAATAATGAAGCCGATTTGTTTCCTAAAAACTTCAAACCCTGAGAAAGCAAAGTGCTGGGAAAATCTTAGAAACTCCATGGAACTTTTGGATAATTTGCTGTTTATTACTAAGTGACGTTCATTGACGATGCGCACCCTGAGGTTGCCACTTAGGTCATCTCATTAGACCCATTTAGCAGTGCAATTTCTATCCGACGAATTCAATTAGCATGATCTGCTTGCAGCACCCTGTTCAAGACTTGCCTCTGCCTATACTTCATAAGTACCTACCTACCTACCTACTATTGCAGTTCTTAAAAAAAAAAGATGAGGGACATCAATGGCATCAATCGAAGCAGTATATATACCAACTATGTAGATTTGCTTGCTGTAACCAGTAGGTGGATGGCAACTAGGTACAATCAACACAAGTAGGTAAGACCCACAAACCACTTAGAGAGTCTTTTCATATTCACATGCGGGTGGATTTCTCCCTTTTGACTTTTCCACTGACTATTACTTTATGTTCAATTCAATATTTAAAATACTTCGTTTTTACGACTACTTAAAGTGGAATATTTTACTGTGCTGTCTCAAGGGAGCGACTACGATCCTACATTATTAATAAAGTTAAAATACCCTTTCTCCATTTACGACTATTAAAATTCGATGTATGTATTTTAATAAATAAAATATTTTCATGCGACACCTGTGAACAAAACATAATTATGAGGCAGGTAAACTTTACGAGCAGCACTTTATTTTGACGAAAAATACCTTTTCTCTGTGCCAAATTTTATGTCTCACTCCATTCACGCTCTTAACCAAGTACCATTTGGCTGCGTACTACACACCTACACTCATATACAAATTTATATTTGAGTGGAATTGCAAGACGCTATATGTCATACCCATGTGTTCAATAAAACCCCTCCACACACACTCAGGTACAGTAACTGATTGTCGTGTCAAATTTCAAACACCCATATCCTGCCATGACACAGGAGACAAGAGATTTCCTTAACAGAGGAAAAAATACAAACAACCGCTAAACAAACCGTAAAATAACCGGCTTGTGATAGAGGATTTACAGGTAAAATAAAACTACAGGGTAATACGATAATATCCTTTTGGATATTCTTTTGCCTTTATTTCGAGGCCCATGGGATGAGTTTGACGGACGGACGGACGCACGTGATGTAACCACGAGCTCATACTCAATATCTGGCTCTGTCTGTCCAAACATAGTTATGTGCGTCTGAGCAGTTTTTGTGCCAAAATTATTTGGCAGGAAAATTAGTACCTAATAGTTTGTCTTATGTAAAACTCGTACAAGCATGGATTTGTACCGATGTGATAGCGTGTGCCATTAATATGTATGACTCAATTCGAATGCGAACCAACCTCGGCCTAATTTGAATTTGACTAATAAATACTCAAGCACAAAGTACACTGTACACCCATCCCCTACACCAATCACGAACCTTTTTAAAAATAAAGAGGTATCATCCGTGCCAGTGATATCATGTTTACTTCCATAATTTATGTGACAAGTGTTTTTGGATACCTTCCCAAAATGAAAACTCCTATCTTCTTGAATTTAACTGAATTTGGTTTTTGTTAAGTTTTTGTTATATACGTAACTAGACCTAACAGGTGAACAAAGAAGGGCATGGAGATACCACGTCCGTGGTTAAGCGTATAATTCAATTTTTTGCGGGATGTAGCTACGGGTAGAAGTCAGACCTTCATACATAAGTTCTTATGAATTACTTGGCATATCACTTTCTTAGGATGTGATTAAATAAATAATAAATAAGAAGCGGACCCAAAAGCGCCATAATGGATCTGATGAGCTTCACTGCTAACCGGAAACTGAAGAGTGACAAAACCAAAACTACCCTTAGATGAAAGGACGAACAGTGACGACATAGTACACTGATTCATGTGCGGAAGGAGACCTTGAGAACTTGCTCCCATAATAAAAGTCGGTATACGCGTGTTCGAGTGGGGTTTTGCCATCAAATTCAGATTTAATTACGAAACAAAATCTTTCTTTCTAGAGAGGTAGACAGTAGAAGTCTTAAGATGAACGGAAGTCAAGCAAGAGACTCCGTACTTTCCAAAATCAATTTACCAATAAACAAATATAGTTGCCAGAATATCGTTAAACCTAGGGTCAAATATTAATGTTAAGAAAGCCATTTTTATCCCGGAAATCAGCTAAATAAATCCTTCCTTAATGTTATTTTGAGGAGGAGTGTTGCCATCCCATTAAAAATGACTGTAGTCAATTTGGTAATAAGAGCGAATTTAAATATACCCTGTTGTTGAGATCCTCTTAGTTGGAGTATTATTGTCCATTCGCTCGATGTGGCCGAGCCAATGTAGTCGACGTATTTTGGCTTGTTGGACTACATCCACATCTTGATACAGCTCATAGAGTTCGCGGTTGTATTTTCTCCTCCATTCACCCCCCTCGCACAAAGGACCAAAAATCCGCCGAAGAATTTTTCTTTCGAATGAGCCCACTGGTAGGATAAGGGTTTTGCATACATTTCGTCCCCCAAGTTAGGAGTTTTTAGCCCAATTGTTTTGCCAAACCGAAGTAGCAGCGGTTTCCTTAGGGTAACTCTAGGCCGGATTTCCACTAGGATGTCATTCCTCGAAATTATTGCTATCAATAGTGACGTTTTGTCCTAGGCGGTGGAAAGATGTTTGTTTGTTGGTAGCATCTGTCCTCATTTACTTCATGACCAACAGATTTCGCCTGTTCTTCAATCGCCATGAAAGCTTCTATCAAGGAGCGCTGTGACCGACTAATGATGTCAAAATCGTCCACATACCTCAGCAGCTGAACGGACCTGTTGAAAATAGTGACTTCCGTGGTGACACCTGCCCTGTGCACTATCTGTTCCAGTACGAGATTGAAGAAGTCACATGATAGCGCGTCCCCTTGCCGAAATCCGTTGCATGTTTGGAATATCTCGGAGGAGCTATTTCCAAATTGCACGTTGAAGTGCGTGTTTTGCCTGTTTTTGAATCAGTTTTGCCGGGATTCCGAATTCGGCCATCGCCATATAGAGCTCTTGACGATGTATACTATCATACGCGGCCTTGAAGTCGATGAATAGGTGGTGTGTGTCGACTTGAAATTCTTTTTCAGGATTTGCCTCAGTGTGAAAATTTGGTCTGAAGTCGATCTACCGTGCCGGAAGCCACACTGGTACGTGCCGATAGGTTCCAATACGCGACATTAAGCAGGGATATGCCTCGACAGATCTTGCAAGACATAGGATCGCCTTTTTTGTAGATGGGGCATATGGAGCTGATAGTCCAGTCATCATGTTTTCTTCCATCCATACTTGGTTGAGGATTTGGTGCATGCGCCCTACCAAAACATCACTGCCGTATTTAAAGAGCTCCGCTGGTAAGCCATCCGAGCCTGCGGCTTTGCAGTTCTTAGGCTTTTTTTTTATAGCTAAGCCAACTTCTTGTATACTGTGGTGGAACAGTTCCTTCATTGACTGGACGTGGGTTATCTTCTTGGCCTATACCACTCCCTCAACATGATGCCCATTTAGCAACTGCTGGAAATACTGCTTAAATACATCTACTATTCCCTGCGCTTCGGTGACTAGGTTTCCATTGCTGTCTCGAAGAGCCTGCGTTGGGGTTTGTATTTTTGTAACCTGTCGTGGTTTGTAAGCCATTTTGTGATATATATTCACTTATGAATACGGACACACATGTATGGATGAATATTTTGGCGAATATTTGTCGTTTATTTTCTCAGATTCTATAAAGTTAAAATAATAAGTAATTCACGCGAATTGTTTACTTTTATTTTCTTAAATTCTGTGAAACTAAAAGTCAATTTGTTAGTGAGTGATACGATTATTGGTTGTTAGTTGTAATGTTGCGATGTAGATGGCGCCAGGTGGCAAATTTGGCAGGGGATGTATCGTCTGGGTATGAGTATGAGTTGCACCCGACCACTGCTAAATTCGCCTCAATCAAAATGCCGAATCTACCCCGACTTAAAAAAAAAAAAACAAATTTCACATATTTTTATCGCAACTAAAATCAGGATTTTTCTTATTTATTTTGAATTCCTAACATTTTGAACTAGGAAATAAGTGAAACCTGCATTTCATACATTTATTTTTTACTATAAAAATCACTTAGGTACTTATCTATTAGCCAAAATTATACCGCAGATCACAAAAACACAAAACAACACACAACTTTTTTGAGCGCGAAACTACAAACGTCAAACTAAGGAGTGTGTTCATGACTTCAGTAATGGATGTATGCAGCGCTATTTTCGTTTATTAATTCAGAGTCCATTCAGTCGAAAATTGCTTTGACGAATGTGGCCCGATAATGAATGTGCCCCAGTTTACCGTATTTATTTTTAACAACGGAACGCTTACTTGAATTTATTCTGAAATGAATTAAAGACGATTGTTTCTATTTCCAAAAATATTCACTAGCTAACGATGCAATTGTGATGTTTTGACCATCAATAAGTTTTGATTTGCTTCATCCGCTTAGGAATAAATGAAAGCATTCAAATAAACTGTGTTCCGTCTATGGAATAATTTGAAAGGGATTTTATTACGGCACAAATGCAATCATAAAGCAATCATAGAAAACAATGGAAAGCGTACTATATAAAGTAAAATTGTGTCCGATCGGACATTATTGATTTGCATATGATATTATTAGACAGATCAGCGGATATATTGTGGTATTTCTCCTTTTTTGTTTTTTGCCCTTGAAAAATATCTGTTGAGCAGATTTAATTCCAATTCATGTAGGTATTCCTTTTTTAGAAAAAAAAAATGCTCGTTGTAAAAGAAACCACTGAAGTAGTTGTTAACGAAAACAAATTATTTAATTCAAGTTCTGCGATGACAAAAAAGTAATAGATTCTAAGAAAGTTGTCGCACTAAGAAATATTGAGGTCTAATTGTTTATTGGTACCGTTTCGCAAATGGTGTAGGTACATTTTGGTGACTATAATTGGGATTTGATGCGTGCAGCGTGCGTTTCTTCGCTGAATAATCTTAACTTCAAATTGCTGTTGACACAAAAAAAGGAACGCTAGTTTGAGCGAAGCCAAACAAATTACAGCAATCTACCTACCACATGTTGTGCCCGATTTTTAGTTGGTACACCCCCCAAATTACAATGATGTTACTCGTATAGTATAGCCTATTCCATCATCCTTCATGTCCCCTTGTGACAATTAATTATAGGAGTACAACTCATAACATTTATTTATGAAGTTGGTTTCCCCAAAAAAGCAAGTGCGGAGGTAATAGCTTTCCCTTGGATACGGTTCCTTTTCCAACAAAGGGCTCTCCTTTAGAGTCCCAGCTCCCAGGTCCCACTGAGTGCCTACATACTGTGCACCCCAGCGTTGTCAATCAAATTACTTCATTTGTTTGTTTGAGCCCAATTTCATTAGGGAAATTCTCCCGAGTCCTTCATTATGCTCCCAGAATAATACCATCCTTCATGAATCATGAGAAAGTTACTCTTTGAAGTGGTGGATTGGATAGGTATACGTCTTCCCAACGAAATCGAAGAACGACATTACCTGCACAGTTACACAGAGCATCAATCAAAAGATGAAATCAACTAAAAAAAAACTACAAAAGTGATGATGGTTGGCGGATGTATTCCGTTTTCATCCTTCCAACCCTTACCGACTTCCGCGGGTTTTCCAAGCTTTTTTATGTTTCAACTTCACTTACCAAGGCGTTTAGTTTTCCGGTGCGATCATCGACCCAAATGAGCACCAAGTCGGAGCCGGACATTCGTGATGATTTTCGTGAAAAACCCAATCCAATAAATCCTTGGGTATTCACGGTCGCCCGAAAATATATCTCCTTGCCCTTGATCCACCATTCGAGTAAGTACAATCCATTTGAATCCATGGTTTCCGCTCTGCGCCAATCATCGTGGCGCAGTGCGGTTGAGGTAAGCTGACGGCTATGACTTTCGTGGGATACCGTTGGAGATGCGCAAGTCGAGGGGACAATTAGAGCCAGGTTAATCCAAAGGACCTGTGCAACACTAAACACTATTGAGCACTTCATGATTTCTCACTTTCTCACGGATGTAGTGCGCTCTTTTCTTAGGCACAACTTCACTTTTAGCACTTTTTTCCCTAAGGAACACTGTAATTTGAAAGATGCAGCTATTTTTAACTCACAGATACGCAGAATTTAAAGGAAACCGATTAAAAAAGAAACCGAAATGCATGCACGTTTCGTTTTTGTTATTTCTACTGCATCCGCATCTGCTTTTTTCTCCTGCACAGAGCACAGGCACACTCTTCCCGGCGAGGGTAATGAAACAAATAAAGGAAAATGAAATGGCAGCTGGTTTCGATCGAGTGTGTGCGGAGGGTTTGGTTTGCCGTTGGACGACTATCAATCAAGCGACGCGTTTTACCGCCAGATGTTTGGTTTATCAATAAGTCGCAATTCGTATCCAAAAATGAGCAGCTTCGCTTGGACTGATAAGTTGCAGAAGTTTTATATTCAACGACAAATGAACTATTTGAACGGAAAACCGATTGAAAAACACTATCGATCAACACGAGTACAGCGACACGACGATCTAAACTGCGCGCGCATCCCTTTGCGAATACGGGGCACGCTACCAGCTGGAACTTGTTAGACCTGAATACCTCCTCGGGAGGTATAGGGAATTCTTTTTGGTTTTAATATTTTTTTGCCGGTACCTATATTTGGGCTTCGTGATGGTATGAGTGTTACGGCTACGGGTGGGTAACCAGAATTCCTATGAGGTAGTTGCCTTCGTTTGTACCTGTGTGTTCGCGTGTTTATGACTAAGTGCTCTTAAACCATGGGTTCGGCTTCGGTTTGAAAAAGTACGTAACGTTTCGTATTGTATTGGGAATTCGATTCATGCTCTCTGGGTTTTCGTTCGTGTATCGTGTTCTTCGAACGAGTCGTTTTTGTTTTTGTTTTCGTGTTGTGCTACTGGTGCTGGTACTGGGGTACCTAGCCTATACGGCTCTACCTACTTATAAGAACGCTTGGGAATTCGATACATTTTTTTCTGTGTTGTATTTTTCGAGCAGCTTTACTTCGACTTGGTAGAGGCATGAGCATGAGGGCGAGGTATAGCTACATTTTGTGTGCGCTGCATTCACAGGCACACTCTCTGGTTGATAATAGTTGTTGTATTGTTGAGAGGAAGTTGCTCCGCAACGGTTCAGTCTTTCTTCAGTGTAGATTGTAGAACATATTGAACGACTATCAATCAAGCACTTTTGAAGATGTATTCGAAAGTGTGCTACATAACGGGGACGTTCAAGTACCTAGTTTAGTAAGTCCGACGGCTGTCTGAATAGATGCATCTCGGTTTTGATTGCCTGAAATCGGTCATGTGAGCAATTGTTTCAGTTGACGCTTATGGAGGTTTAGCCGATGAATCTAGTCAAGGAATTCGTGAATGAGTCCTATGTTGGCAGTTCGGATAGGTATGTGGATGACGTAGGAAAAGTGACAGGACCAATCCAGTTTTTGCGTTCAGGTTAGGGGGAAAGCGGGAGACTTGAGACACTCTCAATAATTTGCTCAAATTCCATTGAAATCCAACAAGTGTAAGTGTATGCGATGCAGGCAGTGACGAGCTAATTGCACACAAAAAGAATTCTAAATCATCAGCTGTCTCTGATTGGTGGAAGAGAAAAGGTGTTTTGTAGTGCCAATAGTAAAAAAAAAAAATTTTTTTCTTTTTTCTCTATAAAATTGATCTGTAAAGCGGTAAATAAATCAATTTGATGTTACCTAACAATATGGATATTCTACATTGTAAATATTAGTATGATATCATTCTAGTTTGTATATAACAAAAATTATGAATATAAATTTGTTAAAAAATGTGAACGGGAGACTTGAGACAATTTCTGAAGGGAGAGTTGATCAGTGGATCAAATCTCCATTTGCTCTGATTAAATGTTATGTAAGTGTTTTAAAGCTTTTTATTTAATTTTAATAATAAAACAAAATAATTTAATTAAAAAAAATCAAAGAAATAAACCTTGTAATAGGTTATTTAAGTTATTGATTTATTTTCGTTATGTTTCTGAAGTTTAGTTTTTGTTTACCTTTTTTACTTTATATTTATATGCTAAGAAACTGAAGTAGACCTCAACCAATAAAACAATAAAAATAAATTATAATCACATTGGAAGTGGATAAATTATTCGTTTTATTGTTTTACTCGTAGGATTTGAGTATGTTCAACTCTCCCCGAAGGGGTGTTCAAGTCCCGCCGGTGGGGCGGGAGACTTGAGCCGAAAATCTGTTTTCAAACATTTGGCATTTGCCAAAAATTTCTTGCGTTTATTATAAGTTTAAGAGACCGTTCTTAAAATAGATAAATGTAGATATAAAAAAATCCATTTAACAGGTGGCTGTGATTGATAAACAAATCTTTATTAACGATCTAACAAAAAGTGGCTCAAGTCTCCCGCTTTCCCCCTACATCTTATCCAGACCAATCTTGAATGTGCCCACTGTACGAATAGAATGACAGGGAGTTGCAAAAATTGTTTAAAAAATTTTGTTTCAATAATTGAAAAATAAATACCTAGTGTCTGCAACAGTTCGAGAGGGGATCTTAGGTCTAGCTTTTCACAAATATACGTAGGTACCTATTGCCCCCATTTTTGTGTTCGAATTTTTATTTATTTATTTTATTTTATAAATTCTGCTTTAATCTCTACCTACTCTCTTTTTTTCTACAGTATAATTATATTAATCAACTTGATGTAAAAAATTCAGTGATGCCAACTTTTTCACTTTTTAGAAGGAAATAAAATGACTTACATACAACGAAAAAAATATTTTTCATGACATGTACTTTATACTTAGAAACAAATTATTCTGTACCTACCTAGGCTGTTAAACATTCGAAAACTTCATCGAAAACATAAATATTCTCGCACATATTTTAGTTTTCAAAACGAGTCGTTTTGAGTCGATGGGTTTTTGAAACAAACACACCTGTTGCAATATTCAGCATACCTATTCAGCAGAATAGCTGACCGAACAGAATCACAACTCAAAACTTAAAATCATTTTCCACACTTAATGGATGGGCTAATATCATTTTTAATTGATCTGAAGTAGTTCTATTTGTTATCTACTATTTATCTATTGATTGAATGAAATTTTGTACCCAAAGTAGTTTACACCGAAGTTTAACGACTAGTGTCTCACAGCTGTTAGAAACGTCAAACGAAAACTAGTTGGTGTTCGGTGTGAATGCATCGACACGTTTTTCGGTGCAGTGTGAATAGTGTATTAAGGATGAAGACTTGGATGTTGGATGTTGATTACTTAAGAGTTTCAAACATGAGCCTTCCAAAAGCTGATGTGTATTCTTTCGACCTGTCAATCGAATACGTTTCCCCAACGGACGCGACGGATTCAATGGTTTGGGCCCTTCACAATTGTCAGCCATGACACATGCACGTGCACATTATTCCAATTGTCGGAGTCACAATGGGCAGCCATGACATGTGAAATATATTATGTACTACTTTGGCTTATCTGCGAAAGCTTCAGCCACCGTGGCGATATTATCGTGGTAATGAGCCTGCGCCTCTTCTGTCAACTGGTGTTCCAGACTCTTCGGAGTGAGCAAATAAAATCGCTAGGGGTGGGGGACTAAGGCCCATTTTATTCACTCGAAGTTGAACACAACTCGGAGAGTTTTCCATATAAAAATCCCCAATTTGTGTTCAACTTCGAGTGAATAAAATGGGCCTAAGTAGCTTACTTATGGCACCACGATATCGGCGCCGACTAATTGACCTTGAGCTAAAATAACTGACGGATTATTCAAAGTCACGATTATTTCACGGTTTTGAGGGTCTCAGCGCTGCACGACTTTTTCATGTGTATTCTGTACCTGTTTGCTTATAAATTATAAATCAAAACTGACAGTTGTTACCATTCTCAAAAATTGCAGCACCTTCTGATGGGATGACACATTTTGGGCCATCCTGTTTTCAAACCTCACGCTGTGGCATAACTGGAAGTTTTCAATTAGAGCGACTACAATTTGGCTCAAAAAAAACCGTCATCACAAGTGACACAGACAGCTATTTTTCCCGATAGCTCTTACAAATAGATATTTCGCAATCCTAAAGTGGATTTGTTGGCTGGTGACATAAGTTTTTGAGCTTTAATTAGGGCTTCTGCAGGTCTGCTAAAGAATTTTACTCTTTTAGCTTTGTGTTTTAGGATATTTGGAGGAAAAATGAGCGGGAACCTACCGAAAGGCTTATGGTCTGAGTTTTTGATTTAACGAACTCAATTATGACTAGCTTCTCGCAAGCATAAGCTGATGGAGGCAACAGCTGGTACCATATAAAAAAAGCTATCGTTACCTTCTTTACAAAATTTGAGCTAGTAACTCCGAAAGCCTTGACGAAGGACACACTGTATCATGCAAACATACTACCATAACATTGTAGGAAAAGGATAGGCTATCCCACTTCTTCATATGGTAAAACATTGGAGCTTATTTTAATTGCTGGAATACTGTGTTGAATTCAATTAAGAACTTAAGTGGGCTGTGAGTGGAGAACATTTTTATGCTAAAGAGACCTGCAAGCGAAATGCATGCATAACTCTATTTACTTCGATTGAAGGAACCGATTCACATTGCTTTCAATTAGCTTAGACTAACTTTTGGAGACCTGGCTTGCCACCTACACTTAACTTTGTGGAAATACATAACGAATGCTCATTTGAATTTCTTTTACCTCAAAGGAATAAATTTCTTTGAAAAACTTCACGCGCGGCAACGAAAGCTAAGAGAAATAAAAACGAATACCGTACCCACCTTTTAATAATATATGACTTCGAAAACGGAATACATTTGAGTGAGAGTTCCCTTGCAATTTAAGTCGTGACGCACATGCTGATGTGTATGGTCTTAATGAGAAGCAATTATGGCACACGTGCATCAAAATATAAAAGGCTTGAAACCTTGTGGTGTGCCCCAACTTGAAGTTCGTTAATGAGACGCCTTCTGGCTTACCTCAGTAAAATAGTAGAAGAGTTGAACTGAGTTTTTGACAAAATTTTGAATAATGGGCTGAATGAATTTTATTTGGAAAAGTTGCGTACTACGACCCCGACATTGGTGCAGAGAGTTGTAACGGAATTTAAACTGTACCTACACAACTGAGGAGACCGAGCCATTCTCTTTCTCTCCCGAACAATTTTGCAGAAGCATACGTAGGTACTGTAACCAAGTAATCCCTTGGTTTGTTGACAAAACTCACACTTCCCACACTAGTTTCAACGGGTACCATTAAAGTCATAGAATTAGAGAAATTTCAAATGGGAATTATATCCGATTTATCAGCGCGAAGGTTTCAAAATAAATTTTCCCTACGTTGCAAGGATTTCAAGTCAACAGCAATAAATTTCCAACGACTTGTTACACCAGAATTAAAACCGTCTGAAGATAAATCGCAGGAACTCAATTAAGGGAGCCCATATGAGAGGGGGTAGGAAAATTACATCACTTGGCACTTGGAGTGCCTTGAATATGCTTTTTCTACATTCGCACTCATGTGTGTCGTGCATGTGTCATGTCGTGCCATAAAGTCTCATTGCTCTAGAAGGAAGTGGAATTTTAATTTTTATGAAGGTTGAACTTTTCTCAACGGCGCGCGGTATTATAATCTCGTTTTCTTATGGCGTTATGAAGGCATTTATGATGGATGCCTCGTAAAGACGATGAAATTGATTTCGAAGAACACTTCTTGTAAAAAATGCTGGTGAAATGTTTCGATAGCAATTCCGATAAGACTGGAAGAACTTGCGCAAGAAAATCGATAATTTTAAATGGTGATTTGTGGCTTTATTGAAAAAACATTTTGAGGACTTGCAGCCTGTACAGCGTAGGTATTTGGGCAATACATTTTTTTTTTAAATGCTTACGTGTTTTTCAATCAGTATAAAAGAAAAATCTATAGGGATGATAAGGTTGGTAGTTATTGGCTAGAAAAAAAACCCAAATCAAATCTTGACTGAATTGATAAAACTTCCAAGTTTTGCCGTCCGGACTTGGTATACGAAATTTTGAGTTCCTTCATCATCCCAGAAAGGAAAGCCCAACCTCAAACAATCGACTATTTGATAGAAGTTGCGCCTCGAATAGGGCTATTTGGGCCTGATTCACTAATTACCTTTTTTTTGTGTGGCTTTGAAAATCAACTGTTGCAGCTGTGACGAGATAAAATCTAAGAATGCAAACGAAAAGTGTTCCATCGTGAAATAGACCTTTTTTTTTGTATTTCGGATTGTTGCTTATAACAAGCTGGTGGCCCGAAAAGAGCTAATAATGGATATGGGCACAGGGAAATGTTCGGCTTGTCTAAGGATCCCACGAACGTTTCTCGCTACCAGACTGTGTTGTTTGGAGGCGGGCATTTCGCAAAAACTGTAACAAACAGTAGCGCTGAAAGTTCTGCAGCTGACGTTTATAACAAATGCTCAAGCTCGTCAGGAAATATGTTCAGGAATTTGAAGAGACCTGTTCAGCAATATCTTTTACCGGGCGGCGACTTCTGCGCGAACTGTGGAACTATAGTGGTTTTCCTTCAGCTATGAATTTTCAAGGTCAATCATCCAATAATCCAAGACACATTTTGAATATGTTCGCGTGATGATTATTGCGATTCCTGGAAAGGCATTCTCTGCTGCAAGCTGTCTTGTATTTTTTACTCTTCTTTTAATCAGTTCACCAGTTTCTCTGCTTCAAGATTCGGGCTCTGAATCTTTCCATATTATAGGCCAATAGATAGACCCTCCGATAGTAACAGAATGTGCCAGCGTTGAGTATGCTAGCTTCGTGCCTAGGGTCTATAACCTGTTGCCAAATGGGTTAGTTGCTCTTGCGTCCTGTCATTCCTTTCCACCTAAGCTGCCGAATATTTGTTCCTCTCCGGTTCAAACATTGCAGTCCATGAGGACATCTTTAAAATCATATTCCAGGCTAAGAGCTTCATGTAACAGGTCATGCAGTTCCTCCATTGAAAGGTGTTTAGCATCTTCGATTTGAACTAACATTCTTTTCAAAGATTTTTCCAAGTGGTGCAATGGTTTATTTAAGCTGCAATAAATGTCGCCTGCATCCTACTTGAAAGAGACTTCTTCGTTCCTTTACTGGGGTGACTCGTACAGGTCGAATAAAAAACACAAGAACTCGCAAGATGCTCAATAGCTAGTCAGGAGCTAATTCTGTAAAAACAGGGGTCAAACTCACGGATTTTCGAATTAAAGATGCGACATAAAATTCAAGTCTCAAAATAAAAATGTTCTACCAAGTCGGACAACATTCCCAGAATTTAAGTTATTGTCCCTAAAAATTTATAGTCTAGGGCCGACCACCAGGAGTTGTAGAGGTATCACATTCCTAAGTGGCCTACACATGGGATTGTTATAATGGATAGGAAGTGGAGACCAGTTGTGCATTTTTCGATTGAAAACTAAAATGAAGACATCGCCTAATTTAGAACTGAAAGAGTCTCTCGTTCAGTAATCTAAAACAATACTTCATACAACATACCTACCTATTTTTCATTTCCCAGTCTTTAAGATACTTGGAGCCATCTTAAGTAGGTACATGAAAAAAAGGTACATATTCCAATAAATGAAAGAAACGAATCATTTTCAGGACAAATTCCTTGCAGGTATTATTTTATTATTTTCAAAAATGTTCTCTACAACATCAAACAAAAAAGTATCGGTACATATTTATAAAACTTTTCTCTTTTTTTCAAAGTTAGGAAAACGTATTCTAAAATATTTCTTGCAATTCCTTACAAACTACATTGTAGTCTTTAAAATATAATTTTTTTTTTTTTTATTTATTAATGTTGTTCGGCGATTTTTTCTCTTTTTTTTTTGCCATGTATAGGTAACATTAAGAATGTATGCATCTAGTGCAGGTGCTTCTGTCTTGGACTGAAAAACTTAAAACTATTTTCATTATCGAATTTACATTTATAGCGTACTCTCATTGTATCGCTTGCTTTTGGCCCAATTTCACATAAGATTGCTGTCATGACGGTAGTTGCAGTCACATTCAGGATCGATGCCATTATTGCCAGCTGGTAGCATTGTCACTGTTGTTTCTTGCAGTCTGAAAGGATACAAAATTTCTGATCAAATTTCCATCGATTTTGGGTTTTATTATTTTAATTTTCGACTGTGTGCAATTCAACGAAATGGGAGGGAAATGTATGCAAAGGACACTCATGGACTTTCAATACAACAAATGTGGCGGCATTTAGTTTTATCCCCCTATAGAGTTGACAATTTGACATAAGGGACATGGGGAATACTTAGTCAATACTGGTACACGAAACTGGGAGAATTAATTTTTGTCGAAACTAATAGTAGCCGGATGTAGTTGAATTTGGATGAGATGAAATATTTTTCGATTTCCAACAGCCGGCGCTGAAAACCACCCATCGAAAATGATCCTAAAATGTTTGAAAAGTGTTTGTGTTCTCAATACTGAAGTTTCATGATGCAATTGTTTTTTGTAATAATTCTTGAGGTTATTTCGTTCACGTTCATGGTTACGCCTAATATTGGGGGCGTTTTTTGACCCAAATGCTTTTTCATTATGAAAGGCTCTGACTTTAACTTTAAGTTGCTGAAAAAGTTCTTAACATTATCCAAAAACTAGAAGACTTTAGGAAGCGAACACTTCCACAAGCGTTTTCATTTATCAGTTATCTTTCTGTGGTACCCCAGAAGCTTAGCCATATGCCTTCCTAAATCTGGCGGTGTACAATTAAATTTATTTCATCAAATTAAAAAATGTCAGCACCGCGTGCTCTTTCTCTAGGTCCGCTTCAATGTAGCCCAATTGGGCGCTGTCCTGGACCGAAAATAATTTTTTATATCGGTCACTACGTTCCGACAAACCGCGATTTTAAAAAGAAGAACAAACGTCCTTCGTCCTCTCAGACCACATGGGAATGTTGAGAAGGACTTTTTTGCAACTACTTGACGAATTAAACGTAGGGGACTTATGGCTTTAATACGATGGAGCAACGGGCCATACTTCAAGGGCATCGATAGCTGTTTTAAGGGAATACTTCCCGGAGCGCATCATCTCAAATAAGGTGCTCAACCGATTTGGCAGATTGTGATTTTTTTTTTTTGTTTTTGTTTTTGTAGACCCGCATTTATTCAAACTGAAGGCGAACATCCGGGCAGAAATTACCAATATACCCGCTGCTATGGTGCTAAGGTTCATGAATCATGACAGTTGCCAGAAGTTGGCTTATATACATGGACGACACTATATAATTTTCAAAACTGTGTAGATCAATTCTTTACAAATGTGCACCTACCTAAAAAATAAAAAGGAAATAAATAAATAAATAAATATTCGCTTCAATTGTTGTGCACATTTCAGTGACTAAAGTATTTTATCCAAAATACTTATGACTCTGCAAAAGGGGACCTGATACCACATTTTATCCACGCATAAAAATCACATATTCAAAATCAGTGTTGACAGTTTGGGTTAAAAACTGACAATTAATACTGTTTATAATTGGATTTATCGATTTATCGAGATCCTCCAAAGTTAGTCGGTCGTAAATAACAACAAACTCTGTACAATTTAACCAACTGGTTGAAATTAATCTAGAAACTCGGTTAATAACTAATAAAGTGGCTGTGACATAACCTCCTTATCTCTGTAGTTTCCAACAACGAATGCCCGTTTTTTTCAACAGAGACATAGGTAGTTAATTTTAACCCACCGAATAAAATTTGCAATCGGCTAGATCCAATTTCTGAGCATGCTTGCATGCCCAATTTCGCACGACCTAAGAGCTGTTTACTTGCACAATATTGTGTACAAAAAATTTTAAAACTCACCTCCTTATCGTACTCTGGTGGTACGATCGTCTGGAGTTGTATCGCCGCGATGCGGTGCTTGTCAGTGATGTATCTCTAGCACCCAGGGTGTCAGCACGCTTTTTACGGTCCGCAGCAGATCCTTGACAAAACAAATATCTATATAGATGGGCAAAAATTGTTTCTTCAGTCCACATTAAATATAATTATTTAGCAAGATTTGTGTTTAGTTTTAAGTTTTATTTTTATTTATATATTTTTTTTGTCTGATGGTTCTGGTTAATAAAAAAAGTACATTTACAAGACATGACATTAACACAGAGTAAGAAGAAATATTGACACACAAATCGACTAGAAGTAGTGTTTAAGGACTAGTTGTTTGTATATTTTTGGTCCTTGCACTTTTACTTTACACGATGCATTATGCTTTTGTTAAAATTTTATCAGTCGTTCGTTTTTATATTTAGTTTTCTTTTTTTTCTTGTATTATTGAGTTTATTTGTTAGGTGGATAGAATTGAAATATGTATCATGCGTCTGGATTGTAGCTAATAAACAAATACCTATTGAAGTGTTTTCGGAATGCACCACTGACAAAGTACAGTGCTACGGGATTGGCACAACTGTTGGCAAACGATAGGCAAAAGCCGACGATTCGCATAATGTGCCAAAATAGGTTGTAGTCTCTTTCTGCCGTCGGCCTGATGAAGGAATATACATTTTTTTATATAAAGACGTAGTTAAATGGGGAAGCAATGAACTTACCAGTAGTAGAACCAAAGCATGAAAACATGCGATGGTAGGAAACAAACGCCGAAGATCAATACAAAAGCGAGAACGGTGACAGCAACTTTCTTGCGAGCTCGTACCTAAAAAAGAATGCACATGTTAGATTTTAATTAAAATTAAAATGGGTAGCAATTTAAATCATGGGTTGAACTATCTCGAGTAGAACGTGACTGAATTTATTGTTTAGTTGTTTGTTAAATCGACAAAATTCATTGACGTATGGCTCGCTCACGGATGCAGTAATTAGACCAGAACACATATAACAGGGTCACACTTTCCCAACTTTTGTATCGTACGTAGATTTAAATTGAAGTTTATTTTCCAGTACGAGTACTTTCGAATGTGGTTTAGGAAAATGTAAAAGAAAAACTTTAAATATGCCTACCAGACGAAATCGCGAAGGACTTTGCCAAGAAACAGAAAGGCAAAGGTACATCGGTTAGTGAGCAATATTTGCAGGAACCCAACTTAGGCTCGAAGCCACTAAGAAAAATTAAATTGCAGAGAAGCTTCTATTCCAAAATTCTCGAAGGTGTCCTTATCCGAACTATTTACACGAGGCTAAGATTTATACGTTAATTATACCAATTTTGTCCGGCTATTTTCCAGTCTTACTGTCGCCATTTTTCAAAGGGGCTTTACCAACTAGTTGCCTTAGTTCACAGTGGAGATCCCATTATAATCAGAGGCGACTTCAAAGAATCGACCTGGGGACAGCTATTTTACATATGAATCTTGAAAGAACCGTTTTAAAAAAACAAAGTTGCATCCGTAAGATCGTTCATTTAGAGCAATATTTTTTTTTTGGTGTTTGTCTCTGCCGAAGGAAAGTTACGGCGAAAAAATTGGAAAATTTTAAAGTTCGTAAAAATTAATTTTCCATATATTTTTTACAAGGAATTAATTTTTTTAATGTTGATTTTACTATAGATACAAGATCACTTTTGTCAAAAGTTCTGTTGGATGAAAAAAATGGAATTCGGATGAAAACGTGAATGCTAAAAATTATTTCAGAATATCTAGCGACAAGGTTCGCAGGGCCCGCTAGTCATTTTTTATAATTAAATATTTTTTTAAATATCTAATAGCGATGCACTGTTTTTTTTTTGCGAATGAATAAGTATCTGGTTTTTGTGGGGGCCCATTTATTGGTTCGGGTCCCTTTTTATTTCCCTTTTCAAAACTTTTCAGCGGCGATTCTGATTTGAAGTTACTGGCGGCGTGCCACAAGACTAGCTCTGGCCAACAGCGGGTTCATCTAAGAATCGCTGTATTACCATATGAACAAAAATCGGGTGCGCTTTACTGAAATGCATGCTAAAGAATAAAACATAATTACCTACAGAATGTGCAGAGTGATTAAGCTTCTGGAAGCTTTATAGGGAACGATATCCGAATTTACGACGAAACTTGTATCCCATAGTACTAAAAAGGAGTTGAAATAGATCAGTAAGAGCCTAATGGCACAGTGAATACCTATATAACAAATTGATGCTCATTGAAATTGTGTGCGCAAATTTTGTATACCTAACAGGTCTAATGTGGACTTGCGTTCCCATTATAGACAACGAATTCAAATTATTGGTACACCTCTTCCTAAGAATTATTCTTTCGAAATAATTTAGAACACAAAAAACAAACAGAAATGAAAAATTCAATTCCTTTATGAGGGTGAGCGATTTTTGTTTTAAAAATTCGAAACATACCTGTCTAACTGCTCCCTGCATCTCACCGGGCACACTTGCTGTGTAAATCAAGTGCCTCGCAATTAGCACATAAAATATTCCAATTATCACCAACGGCACGGCATAGTAAACCAAAAACCTCAGGAGCACCACTGATTTGGCATACTGTCGGCCCCAGTCATCGGGAAAAGGGTAACAGTACCGAAACGATTTATTGCTATTAACGTCAACTTTCTGCAAATACACATCAGAAGTATTTTATCATGTATTAAATCTAATTCAAGTTAAATATCACCTTAACGCCCCAGGGAGACCCAATAAATATTAAACCCACTACAACAGGTTCCCTGACAATTGACTAAAAGTAGGCCCAAGAATAATTTCATATAGTCTCCCTGGGAAGTGTTGAGGACGCAAAAAAAAAACAAAAACTTTTCAACTCGACTTACGCAATTCATTTCGAAAAAGTGCCCTTGATGGCGGCCATGAATTACGTTCATTTAAATGCCAACCTCAAGCCGTCATACCTGTCAGTTTCGCCAGCAATTGTGGCGGTTCACCACCTCCCACTATTAGCGACATACATACCTTGATGTTTGTGCCAATTAAAGCTGGTAGACCACAAATTATCGCCAGAATCCAAATGGAAATAGCAATGGCTATTGTCATACGTGTGGCACGTTTGCCACCACCTGCAACGGGAAGAACGTTAACAAATAAACACCACAATGTTGTACAAATTTTACCATGCGCATGAAACTTTCGCAACGGATCCACAATTGCAAAATACCGATCACCGGAGAGGGCGGTCAATGTGAGCACGGACACTCCAATGGAGACGTCCTTCGTAAACTCGGACAGCGTACAGAGAAAACTACCCCATGGCCAGGAGTCCACGGTGTACACGGTCGATGTCAGTGGGACTGTTGTCACAATAACCAGCAAATCGGCTAATGCCAATGATAGGATATAGCTGCGGAGACAAAAAGAAGCGCCAATTGAAAAACAAACAAAGTCCGGTTATGAACGAGGTCTAAAATTCTAAATCTACCCAATTATATAATTAGTTACATATTGCAGCCAATATCCATCAAAGCAACTCTTACATCGTTGTCTATTATATACG
Source organism: Cheilosia vernalis (assembly GCA_949126925.1). NCBI lineage: Eukaryota > Metazoa > Arthropoda > Insecta > Diptera > Syrphidae > Cheilosia > Cheilosia vernalis. The sequence continues at coordinate 17,463,170 of OX421362.1, forward strand.
ATTATTATATATAGGCACAAATTAATACAGTGTTAGATGGCCATCATCCCACGTAAGCTGAAAACAATTCCGAACTCCACTGGAGCGATTAAGTGCTCTGGTGCAGAAGAATCGTTTTCTGCCGACGAGATGAGTTTACCAAATTACGAGTGGATTTTGGGGGGCAAATTGACCTTTGGCTCGGGTGCTTTAGCTTTTGTTCTGTCCTTCAAAACAACAAACTAATTATACAGAGAGGGTTCAATTTCTATTATCCAAATTGTTTGATCGAATTGCATGTAATTAAAGAGGCTTGTTTTTCGTCCAATGACAAAAGGGGTAGGTGTATGGTACTCTGTCCTGTAGTGGTACTTATGGCTAATAGAAATACTTTTCCTGGGCATTGAAGCGGCAAAAGGCTGGGAGAAGCAAATACCTTTTTTATCAGATCGTTGTTGATTAATTCTGCACGTAATGACTACTGCGGGAATTTGAATAAAATTGAGGTCATACTATAAAAAAAACACCAACTGTCTCCTGAGCTGTACTTATGTGACGAAAGACCGATGGGATAATAAGCCTCCCTTCATTAATCAGTGACGTCAAATACGAGTATCTATGAGCAGACAATGGAGAGTTTCTTCCCCGTCGAAGGAACGCCTCTTGTTCCTTAAATCGGAAGAAGACGCTTCGTTACATCAGCTCGGAGAGTCTAAAGTCTCATGGAGGCTAAGACCAGGGTAATGACAGGGGATATGTGGTCCGCACAAAGTTTGGGTTGCTTCAACCTATTAAAGTTGGCAGCAAGATTACTGCCGACTTTTTACAGACATCCCGCACAGCTCGAAATATAATGCCTATGTATTCATATGAAACCCAATACACAATGGAACCAGTGTTGCCACCAAAAAAAGTGAATCCGGTGACCGATTTTCTTCAAAAAATCAAAAAATTCGTTCAAGACTTTAAATAAGAATTTTTAACTAGAATTTCGGTCAAAAATAGAATAGTTATAGTAATATAAAAACAAAAATTAACTGCTGTAATATTGGAAATGTATTATTTTTTTTTTTTTAACTTAAACTTAATCTTAAAAATAATAAAACCGACAACAAACCATAAACAATTCACTGAAATGCTTTGCATCACAACGTTTTGCAGAAAAATGTACTTTCAATATAATTCAGTCTTCCAAAATATCAAAATATTGCTAAATATTTACATATTATTGGATAAAATTATTAAAATATTTATCATGTTCAGCTACGGGAATCCCTTGAATTATAATTTTTCTATGATTTTGTCAGGAATAATTTTATTGTAGCAAAGCAAATCAACTAGTCCTTTTTCTTTAATTTTGAACGCGTTTATTTTCTTTTGCTTTTCTCTCTTCAATACATAAATTTCACAACACAAATGCAATATAGTGACAGCAACTAAATTTCAGAGAAATAATTTGCAAAAACTTAGCTGATTCAGATTCACTTCTTATAAATCTTGCTTGGTATACTCACTTCATTTCAGAGAATTCAAATGAGATATCAGACTGCCGCGTGGTCGTGGAGCACTTTTATTCTAGGACAATTCACAATAAGTTGGTTTCTGTATGAAATTGTGAGAGTGTTTGTTAAGTATGACCGAGTTTCATTCAACCTATATAAATTTATCTTTCTGATAAATTAAACAACATTTTTTGTCGCCAAAGAAGTTTTTTTCCGGTTAAAGAATTTTTTCGTTTTGGTTAACAATCGGTAAGACAGGATTTGAAAATTTTCTCCGGTCAGAATGAAGAGCTTTCAGTCAGATATCACCGGAATGCGGTCAGATATGAACGGAATCCGGTCAGAATGGCAACACTGAATGGAACCCCTTACTAAGAAGGCCGTAATTTCAGTCAGAGGTGAAACCCGGAAAAGCTTTTAAGATCTGCAAATGACAAGTGGTCACTTATCAGGGTTGCCAGAATTTGGTTTCATTTACCCAAACTTAAAAAACATTTTGGCCAAAATCATTGCCCAGAAAGAAGCCCAAAATTCTTTGAAAATTTAGTATTTTCTTAATGCCTTGAATTTTTTTGGCTTCTTTCTTCTTCAACTGGCTTTTTTGGCTTGTGTCAAATCGAATGACTGTTACAGGATAAAGTTTTGCCTACATATGGGGGATGACGACTTCTGCGTTTTTTCCTGATCCATAACATAGCAGCCGTAAGAGATATTTGAATGAAAAAAAGATGACATATAAAGAATGGTACGGTGCATCCTATAGTAATGTGAAATTTTTATTAGATTTTGCCTTTTGCGATATCAAAATGCACATTCACTTTTCGTTAAAACGTTAGTTTTAACTTATTTAAGTTTAATTTTAAGCCCTAGCGAACGCTTTAAAGGTTGACAATCGAATGACCAAATTGTAACAATTGAAAGCAAGTAAAAAAAAAAAACCGGCCAAGTGCGAGTGTCACTCGCGCACCGAAGGTTCCGTATTTGGCTAAAGTCCAACACATCAGATATTATTTAAAATCTATATCATTCAATCTTTCCCCTCTTCATGAATTCATCACAATTTATTTTAATTTACAGCCCGATTCTGCCGTTGTGAGCCCTCAAAAGTCACAAGCTCTTGTGAGGTTGTTTTGTTGTGAGGTTTGTTGTGATTCGATAACTTTTTCAGAATTCTACGATAACCCTCACAACAAAACTCACAAAAAATTCACCTCAGAATGGTCACTTCCAAATTGGCACAAAATTTTCCACAAAAGACCGAGCTCGCACACGAAGTTATTAAAAATACATAAAATAACATTTTTTTGGCCACAATACGTGAAATATGTTTTAGAACTGAAGGATACAAAATTATTAACGACATTTGTCACAAATTAAATTCGATGCCTTCCTCAGTTTTTTTATACAAGAAAATGTATTTTTTCCGAAATGGTTATAAATGTTGCATAAAATGCGGTGTTAAGGTCATAAAGTGTGTGGAAATGTAAAACCCACCATCAAATGCAATAATGATTGCCATTTGTGAGCCGTTATGACTGGTTTTCAATTTTGTGACCTGCTCAATAGGAGATCACAAATTCGATTTTTTTGTGAGCCTCACAAGATGTGAGTGTACTAACAGAATACGAAAACCTCACAAAATCAATTTCACCTCACCTTGTGAGGGTTTTGTGACTTGTGAGGTTTTCCAGAATCGGGCTGTTAATTACTTAATATTTTTACTCTCAAAAATTACTCGCACATGAATCTCATTTTCTAATTATTACCTAGTACCCAACCCACGCCAATTTTCCATTCTGTATGCGACCTGTCCCAATTAAAAACTATTGACTAAAAATGTACTCCCCAAAAAAATGTATTATACTCCCCAACGAAATTAGCAAGCGGGAACCCTGGTGGTATACCACCAGTGACTCTCTTCTGTCTTTGATGGGGTCAATTGTGCACAACTGCGTAGTAGAGATTAAAACTTATGAGAGCAACGTATTTTACATGGTAAAATTATCTTTTTTGAAAATATCTTGTAAATTATTAACTTTTCGGCAAAACAGTATTCAGCACATATATATAGATAAGAACATGATATACAAAAAAGGAATTTATGTATTTTTTTGTGAATCAAGAAATAAACCATTTTTTGGGCGAATGAAAATATTTTTTTCACCAGATTACTAATTAATCGAAAACCAATCCATTGGTATTTGTCGTTTAACTAGAGGTTATACCGGATGTTGTGTGTAAATTTTAGCCTCCTATGTCAATCGGTTCTTGAGATAGACCTGGTAACAAAATTGGCTTAGTGGGTTCGGACAGACAGACAGACAGACAGACAGACAGACAGACAGACAGACGGAGAGACATCCGAGCGAAACTAATAAGGTTACGTTTTTTCCCTTTGGGTACGGAACCTTAAAAATGACTGTGGCGAATTAAATTTTTTGAGGGAAATTTACGGTTTAGACATTATATGAAGTTTTACATAAAGAAAGTATATTTTATTAGGCCACAGATTTGTAAAACGATAAATAGCCCAAAATTGTGTTGGGCGCTAAAGGAAGATACTTTTAACGTTTTTTTTTTAAACTAAAAAAGGGTAGCCCAAAATACGACAAAGCGCAAAATCTGGCAAGACATTTCGCACTATAAAATATTCCTTGAGCAATGCTTGGCTATCATTCTCACTATTGCAGACTTCTTACGTTTCCCATTTCCCACTTTAATAATAACAGCTTAAAAGTAAAATGTAATACTTCTTCTACCACTGATTGCTGTCCTTGTTTCGATTATTGTTTTCAATTAAAAGTCATCTGCAGAATGCTAGAGAAACTTGACCACCAACTAAACTGAATCAGTTCTTCCTTTGAGTTGGAGATAAACTTGCGACGTTATTATACAGTGGAATAAAGTGCAGCTTGATATGAATGTGATTTTGGCTTCAAATATCATCTAGATTGTCAAAATCAAAGAAAAAAAACATCATCGGCTGATGAAAAAAACTTACTACGCTCTGTATCCATTTTGGGAAAGCTAACAGCCCTATTACGGCTATCAAATATCAACACGATATTTGATAATAATTGATACGTATCAACAAAATGAATGAATCGGTATTGTGGTTATCAACCTATCAATATTTTTGATGAATTGTGAATATTGTTGGATTTAAGATCTTTTGTGAATAGTTTTATCGATAAACTCGTATTACGGTTGTCAAAAAAATTGATATTCATCAAATATTCTATCAACCACAAATTTCTTGTTGATACGTATCAAATATTCCGGCGGTTAAATATTTCTTTTAACACCAAATAATAAAATTTAGTTCCTTGTTTTTATTGTTAAAAAAACGACTTTAGACCGAAATGTAATCGGTAGTTTTTGATTTTAAATGGTTTATGATGAAGTAGTTTGGTTTGGTTTTTTTATGTCATACAAATTAGAAACGTCAAACTTCAAAACAGAACCCATTCTCAATGATATTTTGATTAGCATTTACAATGGGGTAAAAACTATAAATTGATACTCATAATACCAAAATATCGTTGAATTGATAGATGTTATCAAGTATCAAATAATTGATATTTGATAGCCATAATAGGGCTGTAAGCCTTATGTTTGGTTGGTCAAATTCGCCAACGCCTAATCACGCCAGCGTGTTTCGACCGAAATTATAATGGTCGTCGGCATTTTCAAGGCCACATACATATTTTCTGTATGATGACGACCAGGAAGGAGGTCGTATTCAAAGTGTCCACTTCACAACGAGAAAAACCCATTAAACATGGAATCTGTAAATCTGCTCATCACCAAAGTCCTCTCAAGGATTTCTCTGAAGAACAAAACTTAAAAGGGGTCTTTGTTGTAGTGGACTAATGACAAACAAACAAAAATCTCCATCATCCCAATTTCGTATACATTACTATTATATAAATATAAAAGAATAGAATACCATCTCCTTAAAGTGTCACATTAACGGACACTGAATACTCATCAAGCAGCGGACATCGCAGCGTTACAATCAATTATTTGGCTTCCCTCCACATCGATGGCATGTGGCGCACAATGATGCTTCATAATATCGTGTTCCCTTTGTCCTTATATTATACATAGAGATGGCCAATATGACAATAAAAGATCAATCTTCACCCAGTGATGGAGATAAAATTAATGATAATTACAACGATATGATGGCAAGTGTCGATATGGGACATAAGTTTTGCCGACTTTCACCCAAGCATGTGCTAGGTTCAGGGTATACTATACAAATAAACTTGCTTAGGCACACGGTTCCTTTCCTTAATCACTTAATGATTAGTCTAATGGTTTAAATGAGAGTGCGATTATTTCGTACAATGCCAGAGATTTATGTTGAAACATTTTCCTTTGTGTATCCGAATTTCAATTGAAATGGCACGACCTAGTAGGTCCTCCAGCTAATATCCTGGCCAATCAGCAATTAATTTAATTGCTATGGGTGACAGTGGTGAATGTTCTCCTTTCTGTTCTGTGATATCCCGATAATGTCTACGTGATGAATAACTTATTTCAATAATGGCTCGCCCAGCATATTTATACACGCTATATGAGAGTAGCCAATCTAGTTACGACCGTATCTAGTTGGACAATAATTTAGATAGAGAAGAGATGGAGAAAGATGTGTCTCCAAACAGCTTATGGTCTCATTTCGAAATTAATTTCGCCCCGCCTATTCGTGTGAGTTTGTCAAATATGAAGGAAACAGAACATTATCTTGAGTGTGTGGCAATCGAAAGATTCTGGATTGTCCATCACGGGCAGTGTTGCCAGGCGCTTTAAGTGATTTCCCCATCACAGACCTTAAATTTCCCCTTTTTCTTCATATTTTGGGGGTGCCATTCCCCACAATTAAAATATTGATAAACCTCAAATTTGGAATATTTGCTAAGCTGATCAAGCAGAGGCGTCTGAACCAATTACTTTTTAGCATAAGTGGTTCCTGAGATATATTGCTTTAAAAATCACAAGAACCGCAACTGACTGACTGACAAATCATGCAAATTTTGGAGCACTTCCCCACATCGTAGAATGTTGTAATTTTGCAGAACAGTAGGTCTTGTGGTGCAAGCAAAGGAATAAATCGAAAGATTAAGGTTTCTCTATAGTGGGGCATGGTATCCAGTATCCACCCACTTTCTCAGAATTCTTGTCAATTATAGTTAAGAACGGGTAAGTACACAATTGTCGTGACGTCAATTTTGTGCGCACGTATACGGACTGTGCACTTATCCGTAAGTGCACATATATTTTGCATTTATACGTTCTAATTTAATAAGGTGTAACCACGTGCATCCCACTCTAGATACTAAAGTAAGAGCTGTTGCTAATGTCAGTCGGAATGGTAGAGTGATTTATGTCATTGATTATTCATACGTAATTTTCATGAAAAATGTAAAAAAAATTGTTTGCTAAATTTGCGCATTGCAGCTGGGTGATTTTTCCACTTATCCGGTTTCCACATAGCCGTTCTCGAGCACTTCCGATTGCTGTAGAATAATGAAATTTGGTAGAGCTTGAAAATCTACGACTTTTCATTCGAAGTGTCTGTTTAAAGTTCACGACTTTTAAAGAAAAAGAGTAGGTAGGGCTAACAGCAAAACAAGATCGGGATACCCTGTTCTCTCGAAAAAAAATGGTCCTTTCTTCTAGTTAAACCACCGACAGGTTGAACGAAATTTATTCTAACAACAGTTTGCTTACTACCTACAAAAAATATGTTTAATCAGATTGATATTGAAATGCGTAGCACTATTTCGAGCCCCAAAATTGAAAATTGGCTCAATAGATTGCCCTCGCTACTTGTCTAAGAAAACCTACGTAGCTTTAGGAAAGTATGAAGATGATTCATCTATGACTGCTGGACTAGAAAGAACAATTGTTTTAAAAATTGGTCAAACTATTTTTTAAGCAATTTTTGGTTTATATACACCGATTTTTGTTTTTTTAATTGTTCGTATCCAGCAGACACAACTTCAGTACAAATAAATAGTTTCAAAAACAAAACCTTATCTCTAACAACTTGTTAATATTTTTTTTCATTTAAAACTGCATTATTGTCATACCATGGGAAGAACGAAACTGTTTCATGTTTTGCTGCGACGCGACGCCTGTTGCCATACGGATTCGTTAATGTATTGGCAAATCCCTGAATGTAACTCGCGCTAAAATTGGCCACAAATAGCGACGTATACCTATACCCAAAAGTGGCGCCTTCCACGTGGCTGCGGTCTTCGTTGTTAATGTTCAAAACTTTTGCAGATTACAATAAACTCAAATGGTGTCCTGACAACTATAGTGCCTAATGGAAGCTAAAATACAGACAAGCTTATTTCCCAAATCATGCCGCGTCTGTGGGATGACAATTTCAATATACCAGCTCAGCGAATTCGAATTTGAAAATGAGTTTTAGTGAGGCGCTAACCCATTCCACTGCCATAATAGGTGACTCGTGCTAATAAACTTGCCCCACAAATAATTCCGTTGTTAAGCTGTGCTGAATACTGTTGCTGTGGATATTTGCAGGGCCCTTCTGTTCCCGGGAATCTAAATTCCAACACTTGTGTTGATATAGCTACGGACTTTTGGAATTAACCATCGAATATTGGTAAAATATATTCAAATTTGTTTGATAACGAGATTGGTTTTAACTCCACCTCCTATCCGTATTTTGGTTTTCGGGGTGAGCAAAGCATATGATTTGAAGTTTGAACAATAAACAATCGAATAAAATAAATAAAAACGTAAACACAGTTCGGGATTTGAGAAGGCATTTTTGAGAAATATTATATCGAAACTACTTTATTCGCATTTTTTTGAGAAAAATTACGTACGGGATCGTAGTTAAAATATGCAGGTACTTATTTTATATTTAAAAGCTTTACAGAGATTTGTGCAAAATTATGCAAACGAAATTTGTAACAAATATTGCAAAACTTTGCTCGAAAATAAGTTTTCTTCAACTTCTTAGGTAACAACTGAGTACCTACATAAGTTTTTGTACCGGAAGTAAACTTTTGTTGTTTTTGGTTTTAATTTATCTAGTAAAAGAAATTGGAATTTTCGAGATATGAGCAATTCTTAAAAGTTCCGCTTTTCGTGCTTTAAATGGATAATAAAGGACGCAATAATTTGAAATATATCAATTTTATTCAAATTTAGCATATTGGTCGAAATCGTTGTGTAAACTATAGAAACCAATTTTTTTTTTTTTTTTTTGTAAAATCACATTTTTCAAACAGCTATTGTACGATATGAAAAAATTAGTTAGAGAAAAAATTAACTTGCTTTAAAGTTAGGAATGAGCTTAGGAATGAATTTTTGGTATAACATTTTTTGAGAAAATTCCAATTTTCGGAAGATCCGTTAATCCCAAATTATATATATATAGTTGGCGCAACAGGTCCGTAAGGACCCTATTCCTACCTTCTCACAACCATTCGTTTTGTGTGAGATTTAATTTTTGGAACGAATGGAAGGGATCTGCAATTTTATGCCGATTCCAAACGGCTAATTGAGAAGCTCTTTCAAGACGGTTACACCCTCTGATGTTTGTCAGAAGTTCGCGAGAGACGGCGTAGTGAAAAAAACCCTGAGTTTGAATTTCGGTTTTTGCGGGATTCGAACCTGGGACCACAAAATATACCCAACGAAAAACTATGTATGCATCGACGTTAGCCTCACCTTCTTTAGCTCAAATATCAATTTTTATGGGAAATTGCAAAATTTTGACATGCTGACATGTCACATCGGTGGTCACTTGTGTGCCTTTCGTGAGAGTGCGCTCATGAACAAACGCTTGAGAGGCGATCACACGTAGTGACAAATTTAGCACAATCGTTTACGTCGTCGGCATGTCATTGACATGTGGAAAAGTAGCTTTAGAGCCTTTTCGATTAAATCAAATCGCGACACCCACATTTTTGAGTTCCTTTATAACCGTCAGAGTTGATTGAAAATTCTAGTTCGAAATTGTATACTATACGTATAGGTACGACAAAGTTTAAATGGGCAATGGTGACCTATGTTAAGGGTCGTTTTGTAGCCAAAGAAACTATGGAAGTCCAAGGATTTTTTTGGTTTCAGAAAATTTTCTTCAGCTTTCGTTATCAATTTCAGATTTTTCTGTCGGCTTTTTTTTATGTGTCTTATCCTTATAAATACAAAAATACACAATTAGTTAAGTTCAGCAAAAACATGATAATCATGAAATTAAGCAATTTCAGTGGTTTTATTAAATGTTTGCACGTATCAAGGTAGTATTAAGCCAAGGACACAGTTTGCAGCGACGTGTTCTCTGGATTTTTGTTGCTAACGCTGAACAAATAAGACGGCTTTCATAAAATTATCGAAATGGCCACGAAGAAATGTGATTTTTTCTCTCGTCTAACTGACACCAAGAAAACATCTCTCTACAGTGATCCCTTTAAAAAATGTATGTAAATTTTCAATTAGAAAAAAGGCCACCAAGGAAATAAATGCATAAATTAGGTGTAGGTATACGTAACCGTATTAAAAAAGGAAAACAAAGCTCTCGAAAGTGGGAGATCTTACAACCTTCTGAGAAGGAAAAATATGTTAATTTACTCTTCCTCCTGTTAATTATCAAATCGTGAATTCAATTCATCATTCCTGATAGAACCTTTTCCATGGCAAAATGCAAAAAAAAAAAAACTTTAATTGAAAAATACCCGATTCAGTATCCAGATATATACATCAATTGCAAACCATCGGAATGTAAGCAAATCCCCTAAGGAAAGCATTTAAAAAAATCCATTTGATGTACCTATACATATAAGGCATGGTCTTGACTAACCACCCAGTCCCAATACAAATGCTACAACATCTACAAAACATATATCTAAGTAATTCAAACTCACGTATTCGGAACATTTCGCATTTGTCTTACACCAAGAAACACTACAATAAGCGTTCCATTTCCCACAACTCCAACAATGAAGATGAATAAAAACAGCACCGGCACGATGTACGTCTCTGGCCGACTGACATACGGTACATAGGGTGTTTCCGTTGTTGATGCATTTTGCATTAGAAATTCCATTGTATCGTTATCCTCGTCCGCCATTTCTGTACTGCGAAACGAAAATGTAGTTGTTATCGCATTCTGGAGGAGAGTGACCGTCTCGTTGGTGGTACGGGAATATGCATCCAAATCAAACTGCGTGATATCCTTCATGACCATTGAGGAGGAAATGCCAAGTGTTCGTTTTTCGGGCTGGTTAGGTACTTTTACCCGTTGTTCTTTAAAGTGTTGAATTTTTTGTTTCTTTCCCTCCTCGCGAGGAAATCGCTACTAGGACATGACGCGCTGAATGCCAAGTGTATGGTTTAGCAAAGTCCTGCGCCGTACAGTTGGTTATGGGATTCAGTCAGTGCCATTGTCTCGTATCTGGAAGAAATATTTTCAAAGAAAAATTAAACTTTAGCATAATGAGATTTATGTTAATGTGTTTATCAGGTATGGGGTTCAATGGCGTGCGGAATTGTGTTCATGGGAATTTATTTTGTGAACCACATATGGAGGTGAACTGCTTGTGAAAAATGTATTTATTCAAAGTATGCCCTCTAGCGCAATACAATAATGGTGAAAAGTGAATAAGGAGGAACTGTGTGTGACGTTGTCACAGCTCAAAATATAATTCGACCTTTGTTTCCGTTTCTTAGACTGAAGCCTCGTATTTAGAAAAACACAGAAAATTTGGTGGAATTGGAATTTATTTAATAAAATAAAAGACATTGTGAAGCTTATTTGATTAAGTTACATGAAATAGAAATTGGCAGCCTGTGTCGGTTACTTCATTTTGTTTTCGTCTGTCTTATCTTTTGTTTATTATTCAGTCACTGCCTCTCTGATGGAAAATCAAAGAAGACAGTTGTAGGTAACACGATTCGGCAGGACATCTAAATGGAAACTTTTTTTTGTTGCGAAATGATTGTTCGTCAGTGCAAAAGTTGCAATGGTGCTCCACGCGGAGGACCTTCAAAGTCGACGCTTCAATTTTTATTGGCCAACTTCGAGACAATCTGCCTAGTATAAGCTACAATATCAGCCACAGCGGTTATCTCTCGCAGAGGTGACGCGAATTGGACACCAAGATATTGCGATTTGACCCCACTATCTATTTTGTGGAATTTCCTATAGTCGCAGGTCTATTTAATTAACCGACGCCTCTAAAGCAGGCATAACGACGCGGCCGAGTTATCGAAATTTCGACCACTCTGATTAGTACCACAGGGGCACGTGTAACCGAGTGACATTATAGGCCATACATAATGGTACACATGGGTCTCTTAAATAAAAAATTCGTTTATACCCATCGTTAATACACATCACACTCAGCATGTTCTATCCCATTTCAAGATCGACCTTTCCTTATTGAAAAACCCTTTCGAAGGGAAGAAAATTTCTCAAAAGTGGTATTTTCTATTAAACGAACCAACTTGAGCTTGTAAGGATTGTAATAAATTGCTGACAAGTTCCCATGAGCTATGCAAATAGAGCCTCGTGAACCCTGTCAACATTTGCGTCAAAAAATGCTACTACGCGACAACTTTGAGTGTAACTTTTTTTTGTTCAATTATTAACTAAACAATATATAAAATACAATGCCTCAAAATGGGGTGTAAAGAACCCTTTCGTCAAGTCTCGTCCATCTGATTTCAAATTTTCTATCTACTCACAGGAGTTTAAACTTCCTCCTGCTCCTACTGATGTTGGACTTTCTGGGTTATTTTGTCTTGCTCAACTAAGCCATATAGATTACAGCATCAAATAATTAAATGAAATTTCTTTGACCCAAAAAAATATCATTACAAAGAGATATCAGATAAGGAGCTGAACACTGAAGGATGAAGATTCAGGAGTCCTTGCCCCCAAAAATGTAAATCTGATAGTAAAAGCAGTCATAATATTATTTTTTCCACAAATTATGACAGGCAAATATTTGGCTGGATAAGTACACAATTCTTATCTGATGTCCCGTTGTCTCTTTTCGATCGTTCGGCGAAAAGTTAAAAACAAGAAATATGATAGAACGTGGAACTTCAAACGGATTTATTTTAATTATGACCTCATTTTGTGCAAGACAATTTGATTGCGAAAGTTTCACTTTGAAATTTGAAGCTCTTTGTGCGTTGCGACCAATGGCAATGGTTTACAGAAGTTGACGGTTTTGGGTTTTTGTTGTGCACAAAAATAAGGTTTAACATGTTGCGCAATGGGCGAAGTCGATGTTGGTGTCTATTCTGAACTCTACTGTACGTTCATCTGTCATCACGCAATTAAAATAGTTACAACTGGCCGAAGTGACCGCCATTCCACAACTCATTGACTAGATGGCTTTACATACAAAATTTCACACAAGGAACTCGTAAAATATATATCGATAGTTTGACAGCTTTTGAGTCGCTAACATCCAGGTTAAGAGTATCAAATGCATCCTCATATCTACAGAGATGTTGTTCTTTTTTGAGTTGTTGAGCTCAATGCGATGTCCCGCGAAATTGGGAAGGCGCCGAATGAGCTAGGCAGGGTTTGAATTACTACCCAATATACCTCACCTCACTTCGATTACACCGAAAATCTCAATGAAAAATACACTGAGATCTCAAACTAACCATTTTAGTGTCCGGCATTCACCTGTTATGAGTTATCTATTAGTTGCAAGGATAAGGAAGAGGAAGTGATTATTATGTGCTTCCTGCGTATTTGTATTCAAGGTAAAAGACTTTTTCACTCCTAATAGATTTTACTGACGTCTAAATGGGGAGTAGTTAAAAAAATAATTATGACAGCTACTCTGACGTATACGTAATATTTTTCATTTTTAATCAGAATTTTTAAAGCTCTTTTTGGGATGGGTCGGAAAAAATGAGATGACGTTAAACGTTAATTATTATGGATACCGTAATTAAGTGACAGACATTCTCTCCAAGTAATTTTACGTCAAACAAATTATTGAGACAAGCTGTTACATTGTCGCGTGTATTAAAACTGACGATATCTATTGAAAAAAATTCGAGCTTGAATATGAATTATAATGGTGATTAAAATTTATATTATATCGTTGATATATGGAATCTGGGAAGTCTGTGAAACGGCAATTAACTGATGAGTCAGTTCAGGGAGTAGACGCGAAAAACATTTTAATAATAAATATAAATTGTCAAACTAAACGACAAGTATTGGTTGCTTTGACTGGTTGACCATAGTAGTGGAAGTTTATGCGAGGGGAAGTAATTAATATTTTTGAGTAGTCCTTGACTACAGATTTTCTACTTGTGATTGCATGCGAATTCGTTTGAATACACTGTGATACACTGTTATTCACCATGAATACGCACAGAAAAGTTCCTTGAATACACTTCATTACTTCCCTCTCGAATTTATGGCTATGAGCTTGTTGGGATCTTCATTAAACCCGGCTTGGCTAAAAACTCTGTTGAGAAACACTTATCAGTTGGTCTGTTTTTTGAATTAGAGATTCTATATAACAAATTTCACTACAATCTTCTCGATTTTCCTGACAATTATACAGGCTTTATTTTTTTTCTCATAGCTTGACAACATTTTTTCAAACAGCTTCCTAACAAGCTCATTTCGTATAGTGGGTATGCCAGCCACTATATTGCCATATAATTGACCAGCTTGCAAAAGAAAGGCGAGAAAACCATTTCGCAGAAAAGCAAGAGAAGCAAAAAAATAGATAGGTAGGGGAGAGGGGGGCACCTTAGGACACTTTTTACAAAAACTTTTTACAAGAATCTTGAAAATTATTGTTGCATGATGTTTTATCTTTCAGTATTACATCCAAATAGATATGTAAAATTATGATTTATAAATTCTATTTTTATTTTAATAAACTCTTTAAAGTGTCGCAATCTGCCCCTCTGGGGGGGCACATTTGGACAACCATGAGGCAATTTTGGACATGTATAAAAAAAAAACGAATTCAATTAGTTTTTATGTATTTATTTGACAGAAAAAGCATAACATCAAATAAAAAATAAATAAAATATAGGACTCTGAGTTTTATAAATCATGCAATGTTTGAATTTCAGTCTCAATATCATAGAAAAAAAAAACTAATGACATTAATATTCATATGCAAATAAATAAACAATTAAATGCAGTTCGGTCACCCTATTTGTTAAACCTGGGCTTGTTTTTTAAACGAAAAACAAGCATTTTGAACAAATTACTTCGTTCAAAATGATAAAAAGGAGCAGATAAGGACCTGTCCAAAAGTGACCTTCGCGGATTCTCCAAAAGTGCCCCGAGAGGGATAAACTTCATATTTTTTTAGTAACAATGTAAATTGTTAATATTTTGGTTGAATAATATCAGAACACATATAAACATTATAATTAAACACTTTTAACTTGTAAATTGAGCATAATTTTAGAATAATATACTTACGACTGGAAATAAAAAAAAATTACAATTGTCATCTGGAAACACACTTTTATTTTTGTTTTATTTTTTTAGGTTGGTATCGTTTCAATATCTATCAGATGTTTGTTTTAAGTGGAGTTGCCACTGTTAAATTTAACTGAAGTATTTAAAAGTTTTTGTGTTATTACTTTTTTCTAAGTTGTCCTCAACAGCCCCCTCTCCCCTACTACCGATAACCTAAAAATCCAGTTAGAATTTCAGCACAGATGAAATAGCCATGACAAATGAGGTTTGACGAAAAGAACTGTTTAAAGTTCCCCCTTACTCAAACGATTGAAAATTATGGACACCTTTTAAAGGCTTATCTTCGCACCACACCCAGAACGGCAACCATTCTTTATTTTCTTCGGATACAATTGAAGATGCAGAACACTCCATTCTCGCTTGCCCTTGGTTCAAAGATGAAGAAAGGTTTAAAAACGAAAGACAAATGTCGCCCAAATCGCTCGTTATTTTGACTGTCCCAAATATCCCCCAAAATGTGACGTCCGACTGCAACTCCATACATACATACATCCATCACTTTTAGATTTCAAAACGCCTACAATTTATACTAAAAGTTTCTTTTGTTTGTGAAACTACACACAAACTCATTGATATAACCCCTAAGGGACATTAGGAAACGACAGCAAACAACTTCGGCCAATAAGTCATCCGGGAGAGGTAAACACCTTTCCTTTTTCCTAGAATTGACCTCGAACTCCCGCCCCCAGTCGATTTGTCAACTCTTTCGAAATATTTTCTTTCTCGTCCTTGGGAGTCCATGAAAACATGAAAAGCGTTTGATCATTTCATCACTAAAGTTCGAATGGAGTGAGTTAGATATGTAATTAAGTGTGACACCTTATAAAACATCAACCATTCAAACAAAGGCGCTTTTCAATAAACTTTTGATTACGTTATGCATTAATAGCCCAATTTTGTTCTCTTGATTACTTTCCTTTTAGGCTCGACAGGAAAGCGTTTTAGGTATTTCCCCATTTCACAATATACAAAGGAAAGGCACAAAACTCTATGCGTAGGTATTTGAAATTCATAACGTCTCTCTGGCTGTTCATTTCTGTTTTTGTTGTTCCTTTATTGATCGTTTGAATAATGGAAATTCGTTTTGGTTTGTTTTAATGTTCTCTGTTTTTCGGAAAGTGGAAAGTGAATCAGTAGCGTTTGCTTGTGGCCTTCCAAAAGGACATTCAATTAGCAATGCACATTCAAATATGTACCTATTCAGCTTTTCAAACATCGAAATGGTGTTTTCCAAGTCCACTTGTACGTAGCTAACACAAGGTGGATAAATGTATGGCTTCTAAGTATGAACATCGTTATAGGCAACATGACTCCACAAACCGGTTTTTCGTCCTCCATATCTGTAACTGATGTCTGATCTCTGATATAGCATATTTGCAGGTTTTCTGGAGATGTGTGTACTTTTGTACTTGCCCATTAAGGGGAACAATTATCCTTGCACATATGAACTCCGAGCAATCAGTGCCCGATTATTCTGCTCTGCGAAAGCAGACGGAAGTCGTCAGTAGAGTTCCGCCAGTCGTAACATGAACACTTGGGCTAATTGCCACACATATAACGTATTATTAATACCTTGGCGCCAATGAAGGACTTTTTTTCCTCAGCAGATAGTTATGAAGTAATAAGGGCAACACCCGAGGGTGTTCTATCCAAATGGAAGAACCCTACATCTAGTCGTCTCATCGGATAGGGGTCTAGTTCAGTCCATGTTCTTTGGTGTCTGTTATCTGTTGTCTGTTGCCTTCCGCTGACAACACCTTCCAAGTCAAGTTGTTTCAGTGTGATGAAATGAGACAGGCAGAGGAAAATCGAATCAAATAACCGACCGCCTTTGAAGACATAAAAAGGAGAGCAGTCGGGAATAATGAGAAAGAAGGGAGCATACGAAAACAAGCACCAACTTATTTAATGCTAAAAATAACCAACTTCTACACCAGTCCTGTTTGGTTCTACTACTTAAAGCTGGCCCTTGTGTATAAGTATTTTGCGGCAATTTATGAAATGAAAGCCAGTAACATGAATGTCTGAATGGGGAAAGCGCTTAGATTGGGAGGGCGGCAGTCGATTTGTCATGTGACGCGTGTTGCCATAATGGAATGTGTTTAACAGGAGGTGGCAGCTTAGCCAAACGTGGCGACATTTAGTTTTTACATAGTCACCATCTGCCTCCCGCAAACAGACTTTTTCCGACAAAATTGGCAGTGACTTGACCACGTCAGTCACCCTAATGGAAACACTAATATCTGTCGCTATGGCCCTTTTTCGATAAGCAGGAAATAGCCCAGAAATAGCTTCCCTTGTGAATTATCCATACGGCGGCGGTGGGGAATCACATTTCGGCTAATTAATTGTGAGCAGTGTATCCTATATTTGTGTACGAAAATACCACTCATTGGAGGAGTGCGAGTAGGTAAGCTCAAATGTAGCAACTTCAGGTCGACAATGTAAAAGTGGATAATCGCCTACGCAACTCGTAGCACAAGTTGTCCTTTTAACAATCATGCTATGGACTTTCTGGCAAAACTTTAGAGCCCCTATACAATAGGATTTGGAAATCACAAATGAACTGTGATGTAGCAATAAGCGGCTTTGTTCGTAGATGATTTGGACAAAAGCGGAAAAAATAAACACAAATAAAGTGCACAACTGGGTCTAACGAAACTTTCTCGTTCATCAAAAGTTTGGTTGGTTGTTTTCGTATTTTCTAAGATAGGTAGGTACAAATTTGAGAAGCGATGCTAGATAAAATAAATGGTTCATGAAATAGGTATAATATAATTATAATGAATAGTGTTAAATAAAATCCACTTTTGGGTTATTCATCTGATACGGCAGTGTGTGCAGATGAATTCGGATTTTATGATTGTGTAAACTGCAAGAGGTTGAAATCATTTTTAGGTAAATTTATTCAATGTATCGCTGTTATAAAATTTTCCATGGAAGTGCGCTACATAATGAGTTTTAAAAAAAATATATTCGAACACAGATCGGCTTTTGGGTAGTAATTTTTGAGAAATAATTAAAAATCTGATTTATTCGATTTTTTTAAGAAAAGATAAATACAGGATCTTTTTTAGAATATGTAATTTTTTGGTTTTTGGATGAAATTTTATATGTAAATTCAGTAGGTATGAGAATCGGTTTTAAACTAATTAATATACCCCTTAGAGTTTACAGGTTGCGTTGTAGGCACATATTTCGTTTTTCATGGGGAAATGCACTTTGCAAAAACAATAAACTGGATAGAAATCGAGTAGTGACACTTCAAATACAAAAAAAAAATTGTTGTTGTTAGTTATTTTAATTATTTTCCAAGCAAATTGTTGTTCTCAACAATTTTGAATTTTTTTTTTAAATATAACCTACCCAATCAGGGCTATCGGCAATTCCGAGGGAAAAAAATTCCCCCCGAAACATTTTTGTTCCATGGAAAATATTCCTCGTATCGTAAATCTCCATGGGAATTTATTTCCCCCGGAATTTTTGAAGTTATTTTTCGAAGGCGTTGACAGATATCAATTGTGATTTTGAATTGTCAATTGGGCTCATATTTGAGAATATTTTGCAAATATTTGTTAGAAAACAATTAGTTTTGAAAATTTCATCAGTTATTGTAAAGTCGCGAATTCAGTTTACATATAAGTATTTTTGTAAAGTGCAAAGAAAGTGTTTGATTGCGCAGCAGTTAGATTGGTGGCCGAGTAAGCAATTCAAAAATTAAAAAAATTAAGTGAAACTAAATGGACGAACTTTAAGAGATAAATCAAATCCCTTAGAGTTACCACAGGCGTTGTAAGTAGAAATTAAATAGCTTTTGCAATATAGCTAGTTATTATTACATATTTCTTCTTTATTAGATTTTACCAATACTACAGGGTCACTAAACCAATACCAAGTACCTACATACAAATGGTTGCTCTCCACTCAAAACAGAAACACACATGAAATTTGATTAAATATCCGTTTATTTGCTTTCAATCTGTAATTTATTCTATCTGTTGTTTGAAGTTTACAAATAAAAACGCCAAAAAACCGCAGACTTCCAACTTTAAACCGTACAAACTGCTTACGTTTTGAACTTACACCTACAAATTTGCAAGGGAAATATTCCGGAGGGAATCCCATCAAATTCCGTGGGGAATTTTTGTTCGCGATACCAATTTATTCCGGGGGGAATTTTTTCCCTTTTTTCGAAATTCATTGCCGGTACCTATTTTACAAATATGGGGAATATTCCGGTAGGAATTTTGTTCACGATAGCCCTGAATAAGTATGTTTATGTTTACTATGTTACATTAAGTAAGTTTTTGAAATGGAGTAGATACTTTGATTTATTTCATGGTTATTGAATCCATCATTTTCGTTTGACATGTATTTTCAGGATCCTTGCATAAGTATTGTGTGAGTAAGATCAAAAGCTCAAAAGTTCAAAAGGTCAAAAGTTCAAGAGTTCAAAAAGTCAAAAGGTCAAAAGTTCAAGAGTTCAAAAGTTCAAAAGTTGAAAAGTTCAAGAGTTCAAAAGTTCAAAAGGTCAAAAGTTCAAGAGTTCAAAAAGTCAAAATGTCAAAAGTTCAAGAGTTCAAAAGTTCAAAAGTTCAAGAGTTCAAAAGTTCAAGAGTTCAAAAGTTCAAAAGTTTAAAAGTTCAAAAGGTCAAAAGTTCAAAAGTTCGAAAGGTTAAAAGTTCAAAAGTTCAAGAGTTCAAAAGTTCAAAAGTTCAAGAGTTCAAAAGTTCAAAAGTTCAAGAGTTCAAAAGTTCAAAAGTTCAAAAGTTCAAAAGTTCAAAAGTTCAAGAGTTCAAAAAGTCAAAAGGTCAAAAGTTCAAGAGTTCAAAAGTTCAAAAGTTGAAAAGTTCAAGAGTTCAAAAGTTCAAAAGGTCAAAAGTTCAAGAGTTCAAAAGTTCAAAAGTTCAAAAGTTCAAAAGTTCAAAAGTTCAAAAGTTCAAAAGGTCAAAAGTTCAAAAGTTCGAAAGGTTAAAAGTTCAAAAGTTCAAGAGTTCAAAAGTTCAAAAGTTCAAGAGTTCAAAAGTTCAAAAGTTCAAGAGTTCAAAAGTTCAATAGGTCAAAAGTTCAAGAGTTCAAAAGTTCAAAAGTTCAAGAGTTCAAGAGTTCAAAAGTTCAAAAGTTAAAAAGTTAAAAAGTTCAAAAGTTCAAAAGTTCAAAAGTTCAAAAGTTCAAGAGTTCAAAAGTTCAAGAGTTCAAAACTTCAAAAGTTCAAAAGTTCAAAAGTTCAAAAGTTCAAAAGTTCAAGAGTTCAAAAGTTCAAAAGATCAAAAAGGTCAAAAGTTCAAAAGTTCAAAAGATCAAAAGTTCAAAAGTTCAAAAGGTCAAAAGTTAAAAAGTTCAAAAGGTCAAAAGGTCAAAAGTTAAAAAGGTCAAAAGTTCAAAAGGTCAAAAGGTCAAAAGGTCAAAAGTTCAAAAGGTCAAAAGGTCAAAAGGTCAAAAGGTCAAAAGGTCAAAAGGTCAATAGGTCAAAAGGTCAAAAGGTCAAAAGGTCAATAGGTCAATAGGTCAAAAGGTCAAAAGGTCAAAAGGTCAAAAGGTCAAAAGGTCAAAAGGTCAAAAGGTCAAAAGGTCAAAAGGTCAAAAGGTCAAAAGGTCAAAAGTTCAAAGGGTCAAAAGTTCAAAAGTTTAAAAGGTCAAGTTCAAAAGTTCAAAGGGTCAAAAGTTCAAAAGTTCAAAAGTTCAAAAGGTCAAAAGTTCAAAAGTTCAAAAGTTCAAAAGGTCAAAAGGTCAAAAGGTCAAAAGGTCAAAAGGTCAAAAGGTCAAAAGTTCAAAAGTTCAAAAGGTCAAAAGTTCAAAAGGTCAAAAGTTAAAAAGTTCAAAAGGTCAAAAGGTCAAAAGGTCAAAAGGTCAAAAGGTCAAAAGGTCAAAAGGTCAAAAGTTCAAGGGGTCAAAAGTTCAAAAGTTTAAAAGGTCAAAAGTTCAAAAGTTCGAAAGGTTAAAAGTTCAAAAGTTCAAGAGTTCAAAAGTTCAAAGGGTCAAATGTTCAAAAGTTTAAAAGGTCAAAAGTTCAAAAGTTCAAAAGGTTCAAAAGTTCAAAGGGTCAAAAGTTCAAGAGTTCAAAAGTTCAAGAGTTCAAAACTTCAAAAGTTCAAAAGTTCAAAAGTTCAAAAGTTCAAGAGTTCAAAAGCTCAAAAGATCAAAAAGGTCAAAAGTTCAAAAGTTCAAAAGCTCAAAAGTTCAAAAGTTCAAAAGTTAAAAAGTTCAAAAGTTCAAAGGGTCAAAAGTTCAAAAGTTCAAAAGGTCAAAAGGTCAAAAGGTCAAAAGGTCAAAAGTTCAAAAGTTCAAAAGTTCAAAAGTTCAAAAGTTCAAGAGTTCAAAAGTTCAAGAGTTCAAAAGTTAAAAAGGTCAAAAGTTCAAAAGGTCAAAAGTTCAAAAGTTCAAAAGTTCAAAAGGTCAAAAGGTCAAAAGGTCAAAAGGTCAAAAGGTCAAAAGTTAAAAAGGTCAAAAGTTCAAAAGGTCAAAAGGTGAAAAGGTCAAAAGTTCAAAAGGTCAAAAGGTCAAAAGGTCAAAAGGTCAAAAGGTCAATAGGTCAAAAGGTCAAAAGGTCAAAAGGTCAAAAAGGTCAAAAGATCAAAAGTTCAAAAGGTCAAAAGGTCAATAGGTCAAAAGGTCAAAAGGTCAAAAGGTCAAAAGGTCAAAAGGTCAAAAGGTCAAAACCCTTCAAAAGTTCAAAAGTTCAAAAATTCAAAAGGTCAAAAGTTCAAAAGTTCAAAAGTTCAAAAAGTCAAAAGTTCAAAAGGTCAAAAGTTCAAAAGTTCAAAAGTTCAAAAGTTCAAAAGTTCAAGAGTTCAAAAGTTGAAAAGTTCAAAAGTTCAAAAGGTCAAAGGGTCAAATGTTCAAAAGTTTAAAAGGTCAAAAGTTCAAAAGTTCAAAAGGTCAAAAGTTGAAAAGTTCAAAAATTCAAAAGTTCAAAAGTTCAAAAGTTCAAAAGGTCAAAGGGTCAAATGTTCAAAAGTTTAAAAGGTCAAAAGTTCAAAAGTTCAAGAGTTCAAAAGTTCAAGAGTTCAAAAGTTCAAAAGTTTAAAAGTTCAAAAGGTCAAAAGTTCAAAAGTTCGAAAGGTTAAAAGTTCAAAAGTTCAAGAGTTCAAAAGTTCAAAAGTTCAAGAGTTCAAAAGTTCAAAAGTTCAAGAGTTCAAAAGTTCAAGAGTTCAAAACTTCAAAAGTTCAAAAGTTCAAAAGTTCAAAAGTTCAAAAGTTCAAGAGTTCAAAAGTTCAAAAGATCAAGAGTTCAAAAGTTCAAAAGTTGAAAAGTTCAAGAGTTCAAAAGTTCAAAAGGTCAAAAGTTCAAGAGTTCAAAAGTTCAAAAGTTCAAAAGTTCAAAAGTTCAAAAGTTCAAAAGGTCAAAAGTTCAAAAGTTCGAAAGGTTAAAAGTTCAAAAGTTCAAGAGTTCAAAAGTTCAAGAGTTCAAAACTTCAAAAGTTCAAAAGTTCAAAAGTTCAAAAGTTCAAGAGTTCAAAAAGTCAAAAGGTCAAAAGTTCAAGAGTTCAAAAGTTCAAAAGTTGAAAAGTTCAAGAGTTCAAAAGTTCAAAAGGTCAAAAGTTCAAGAGTTCAAAAGTTCAAAAGTTCAAAAGTTCAAAAGTTCAAAAGTTCAAAAGTTCAAAAGGTCAAAAGTTCAAAAGTTCAAGAGTTCAAAAGTTCAAAAGTTGAAAAGTTCAAGAGTTCAAAAGTTCAAAAGTTCAAAAGTTCAAGAGTTCAAAAGTTCAAAAGTTCAAAAGTTCAAAAGTTCAAGAGTTCAAAAAGTCAAAAGGTCAAAAGTTCAAGAGTTCAAAAGTTCAAAAGTTGAAAAGTTCAAGAGTTCAAAAGTTCAAAAGGTCAAAAGTTCAAGAGTTCAAAAGTTCAAGAGTTCAAAAGTTCAAAAGTTCAAAAGTTCAAAAGTTCAAAAGTTCAAAAGTTCAAAAGGTCAAAAGTTCAAAAGTTCGAAAGGTTAAAAGTTCAAAAGTTCAAAAGTTCAAAAGTTCAAAAGGTCAAAAGTTCAAAAGTTCAAGAGTTCAAAAGTTCAAGAGTTCAAAAGTTCAAAAGGTCAAAGGGTCAAATGTTCAAAAGTTTAAAAGGTCAAAAGTTCAAAAGTTGAAAAGTTCAAAAATTCAAAAGTTCAAGAGTTCAAAAGTTCAAGAGTTCAAAAGTTCAAAAGGTCAAAAGTTCAAGAGTTCAAAAGTTCAAAAGTTCAAAAGTTCAAAAGTTCAAAAGTTCAAAAGTTCAAAAGGTCAAAAGTTCAAAAGTTCAAGAGTTCAAAAAGTCAAAAGGTCAAAAGTTCAAGAGTTCAAAAGTTCAAAAGTTGAAAAGTTCAAGAGTTCAAAAGTTCAAAAGTTCAAGAGTTCAAAAAGTCAAAAGGTCAAAAGTTCAAGAGTTCAAAAGTTCAAAAGTTGAAAAGTTCAAGAGTTCAAAAGTTCAAAAGGTCAAAAGTTCAAGAGTTCAAAAGTTCAAAAGTTCAAAAGTTCAAAAGTTCAAAAGTTCAAAAGTTCAAAAGGTCAAAAGTTCAAAAGTTCAAAAGTTCAAAAGTTCAAAAGTTCAAAAGTTCAAAAGGTCAAAAGTTCAAAAGTTCGAAAGGTTAAAAGTTCAAAAGTTCAAAAGTTCAAAAGTTCAAAAGGTCAAAAGTTCAAAAGTTCAAGAGTTCAAAAGTTCAAGAGTTCAAAAGTTCAAAAGGTCAAAGGGTCAAATGTTCAAAAGTTTAAAAGGTCAAAAGTTCAAAAGTTGAAAAGTTCAAGAGTTCAAAAGTTCAAAAGGTCAAAAGTTCAAGAGTTCAAAACTTCAAAAGTTCAAAAGTTCAAAAGTTCAAAAGTTCAAGAGTTCAAAAAGTCAAAAGGTCAAAAGTTCAAGAGTTCAAAAGTTCAAAAGTTGAAAAGTTCAAGAGTTCAAAAGTTCAAAAGGTCAAAAGTTCAAGAGTTCAAAAGTTCAAGAGTTCAAAAGTTCAAAAGGTCAAAGGGTCAAATGTTCAAAAGTTTAAAAGGTCAAAAGTTCAAAAGTTGAAAAGTTCAAGAGTTCAAAAGTTCAAAAGTTCAAAAGTTCAAAAGGTCAAAAGTTCAAAAGTTCAAGAGTTCAAAAGTTCAAGAGTTCAAAAGTTCAAAAGGTCAAAGGGTCAAATGTTCAAAAGTTTAAAAGGTCAAAAGTTCAAAAGTTGAAAAGTTCAAAAATTCAAAAGTTCAAAAGTTCAAAAGTTCAAAAGGTCAAAGGGTCAAATGTTCAAAAGTTTAAAAGGTCAAAAGTTCAAAAGTTCAAAAGTTCAAAAGTTCAAGAGTTCAAAAGTTCAAGAGTTCAAAACTTCAAAAGTTCAAAAGTTCAAAAGTTCAAAAGTTCAAGAGTTCAAAAAGTCAAAAGGTCAAAAGTTCAAGAGTTCAAAAGTTCAAAAGTTGAAAAGTTCAAGAGTTCAAAAGTTCAAAAGGTCAAAAGTTCAAGAGTTCAAAAGTTCAAAAGTTCAAAAGTTCAAAAGTTCAAAAGTTCAAAAGTTCAAAAGGTCAAAAGTTCAAAAGTTCGAAAGGTTAAAAGTTCAAAAGTTCAAGAGTTCAAAAGTTCAAAAGTTCAAAAGTTCAAGAGTTCAAAAGTTCAATAGGTCAAAAGTTCAAGAGTTCAAAAGTTCAAAAGTTCAAGAGTTCAAGAGTTCAAAAGTTCAAAAGTTAAAAAGTTAAAAAGTTCAAAAGTTCAAAAGTTCAAAAGTTCAAAAGTTCAAGAGTTCAAAAGTTCAAGAGTTCAAAACTTCAAAAGTTCAAAAGTTCAAAAGTTCAAAAGTTCAAAAGTTCAAAAGTTCAAGAGTTCAAAAGTTCAAAAGATCAAAAAGGTCAAAAGTTCAAAAGTTCAAAAGATCAAAAGTTCAAAAGTTCAAAAGGTCAAAAGTTAAAAAGTTCAAAAGGTCAAAAGGTCAAAAGGTCAAAAGGTCAAAAGGTCAAAAGTTAAAAAGGTCAAAAGTTCAAAAGGTCAAAAGGTCAAAAGGTCAAAAGTTCAAAAGGTCAAAAGGTCAAAAGGTCAAAAGGTCAAAAGGTCAAAAGGTCAATAGGTCAAAAGGTCAAAAGGTCAAAAGGTCAAAAGGTCAAAAGGTCAAAAGGTCAAAAGGTCAAAAGGTCAAAAGGTCAAAAGGTCAAAAGGTCAAAAGTTCAAAAGGTCAAAAGTTGAAAAGTTCAAAAATTCAAAAGGTCAAAAGTTCAAAAGTTAAAAAGGTCAAAAGTTCAAAAGGTCAAAAGTTCAAAAGTTCAAAAGTTCAAAAGTTCAAGAGTTCAAAAGTTCAACAGCTCAAAAGTTCAAAAGTTTAAAAGGTCAAATGTTCAAAAGTTCAAAAGTTCAAAAGTTCAAGAGCTCAAAAGTTCAACAGCTCAAAAGTTCAAAAGTTTAAAAGGTCAAAAGTTCAAAAGTTCAAAAGTTCAAAAGTTCAAAAGGTCAAAAGTTCAAAAGTTCAAAAGTTCAAAAGTTCAAAAGTTCAAAAGTTCAAAAGTTCAAAGGGTCAAAAGTTCAAAAGTTCAAAAGATCAAAAGTTCAAAAGTTCAAAAGGTCAAAAGGTCAAAAGGTCAAAAGGTCAAAAGGTCAAAAGGTCAAAAGGTCAAAAGGTCAAAAGGTCAAAAGGTCAAAAGGTCAAAAGGTCAAAAGTTAAAAAGGTCAAAAGGTTAAAAGTTCAAAAGTTCAAAAGTTCAAAAGGTCAAAAGGTCATAAGGTCAAAAGGTCAAAAGTTCAAGGGGTCAAAAGTTCAAAAGTTTAAAAGTTCAAAAGTTCAAAAGGTCAAAAGGTCAAAAGGTCAAAAGGTCAAAAGGTCAAAAGGTCAAAAGGTCAAAAGGTCAAAAGTTCAAGGGGTCAAAAGTTCAAAAGTTTAAAAGTTCAAAAGTTCAAAAGTTCAAAAGTTCAAAAGGTCAAAAGGTCATAAGGTCAAAAGGTCAAAAGTTCAAGGGGTCAAAAGTTCAAAAGTTTAAAAGTTCAAAAGTTCAAAAGGTCAAAAGGTCAAAAGGTCAAAAGGTCAAAAGTTCAAAAGGTCAAAAGGTCATAAGGTCAAAAGGTCAAAAGTTCAAGGGGTCAAAAGTTCAAAAGTTTAAAAGTTCAAAAGTTCAAAAGGTCAAAAGGTCAAAAGGTCAAAAGGTCAAAAGGTCAAAAGGTCAAAAGGTCAAAAGGTCAAAAGGTCAAAAGTTCAAGGGGTCAAAAGTTCAAAAGTTTAAAAGGTCAAAAGTTCAAAAGTTAAAAAGGTCAAAAGTTCAAAAGGTCAAAAGGTCAAAAGGTCAAAAGGTCAAAAGGTCAAAAGTTCAAAAGGTCAAAAGTTGAAAAGTTCAAAAATTCAAAAGGTCAAAAGGTCATAAGGTCAAAAGGTCAAAAGTTCAAGGGGTCAAAAGTTCAAAAGTTTAAAAGTTCAAAAGTTCAAAAGGTCAAAAGGTCAAAAGGTCAAAAGGTCAAAAGTTCAAGGGGTCAAAAGTTCAAAAGTTTAAAAGTTCAAAAGTTCAAAAGGTCAAAAGGTCAAAAGGTCAAAAGGTCAAAAGTTCAAAAGGTCAAAAGGTCAAAAGGTCAAAAGGTCAAAAGGTCAAAAGGTCAAAAGGTCAAAAGTTCAAAAGGTCAAAAGGTCATAAGGTCAAAAGGTCAAAAGTTCAAGGGGTCAAAAGTTCAAAAGTTTAAAAGTTCAAAAGTTCAAAAGGTCAAAAGGTCAAAAGGTCAAAAGGTCAAAAGGTCAAAAGGTCAAAAGGTCAAAAGGTCAAAAGTTCAAGGGGTCAAAAGTTCAAAAGTTTAAAAGGTCAAAAGTTCAAAAGTTAAAAAGGTCAAAAGTTCAAAAGGTCAAAAGGTCAAAAGGTCAAAAGGTCAAAAGGTCAAAAGTTCAAAAGGTCAAAAGTTGAAAAGTTCAAAAATTCAAAAGGTCAAAAGGTCATAAGGTCAAAAGGTCAAAAGTTCAAGGGGTCAAAAGTTCAAAAGTTTAAAAGTTCAAAAGTTCAAAAGGTCAAAAGGTCAAAAGTTTAAAAGTTCAAAAGTTCAAAAGGTCAAAAGGTCAAAAGGTCAAAAGGTCAAAAGTTCAAAAGGTCAAAAGGTCAAAAGGTCAAAAGGTCAAAAGGTCAAAAGGTCAAAAGTTCAAGGGGTCAAAAGTTCAAAAGTTTAAAAGGTCAAAAGTTCAAAAGTTCGAAAGGTTAAAAGTTCAAAAGTTCAAGAGTTCAAAAGTTCAAAGGGTCAAATGTTCAAAAGTTTAAAAGGTCAAAAGTTCAAAAGTTCAAAAGGTTCAAAAGTTCAAAGGGTCAAAAGTTCAAGAGTTCAAAACTTCAAAAGTTCAAAAGTTCAAAAGTTCAAAAGTTCAAAAGTTCAAGAGTTCAAAAGTTCAAAAGATCAAAAAGGTCAAAAGTTCAAAAGTTCAAAAGCTCAAAAGTTCAAAAGTTCAAAAGTTAAAAAGTTCAAAAGTTCAAAGGGTCAAAAGTTCAAAAGCTCAAAAGTTCAAAAGTTCAAAAGTTAAAAAGTTCAAAAGTTCAAAGGGTCAAAAGTTCAAAAGTTCAAAAGGTCAAAAGTTCAAAAGGTCAAAAGGTCAAAAGTTCAAAAGTTCAAAAGTTCAAAAGGTCAAAAGGTCAAAAGGTCAAAAGTTCAAAAGGTCAAAAGGTCAAAAGGTCAAAAGGTCAAAAGGTCAAAAGGTCAATAGGTCAAAAGGTCAAAAGGTCAAAAGGTCAAAAGGTCAAAAGGTCAAAAGGTCAAAAGGTCAAAAGGTCAAAAGGTCAAAAGGTCAAAAGTTCAAAAGTTCAAAAGTTCAAAAGTTCAAAAGTTCAAGAGTTCAAAAGTTCAAGAGTTCAAAAGTTAAAAAGGTCAAAAGTTCAAAAGGTCAAAAGTTCAAAAGTTCAAAAGTTCAAAAGGTCAAAAGGTCAAAAGGTCAAAAGGTCAAAAGGTCAAAAGTTAAAAAGGTCAAAAGTTCAAAAGGTCAAAAGGTCAAAAGGTCAAAAGTTCAAAAGGTCAAAAGGTCAAAAGGTCAAAAGGTCAAAAGGTCAAAAGGTCAATAGGTCAAAAGGTCAAAAGGTCAAAAGGTCAAAAGGTCAAAAGGTCAAAAGGTCAAAAGGTCAAAAGTTCAAAAGGTCAAAAGTTAAAAAGGTCAAAAGGTCAAAAGGTCAAAAGTTCAAAAGGTCAAAAGGTCAAAAGGTCAAAAGATCAAAAGTTCAAAAGGTCAAAAGGTCAATAGGTCAAAAGGTCAAAAGGTCAAAAGGTCAAAAGTTCAAAAGTTCGAAAGGTTAAAAGTTCAAAAGTTCAAGAGTTCAAAAGTTCAAAGGGTCAAATGTTCAAAAGTTTAAAAGGTCAAAAGTTCAAAAGTTCAAAAGGTTCAAAAGTTCAAAGGGTCAAAAGTTCAAGAGTTCAAAAGTTCAAAAGGTCAAAAGTTCAAAAGGTCAAAAGTTAAAAAGTTCAAAAGGTCAAAAGGTCAAAAGGTCAAAAGGTCAAAAGGTCAAAAGGTCAAAAGGTCAAAAGTTCAAGGGGTCAAAAGTTCAAAAGTTTAAAAGGTCAAAAGTTCAAAAGTTCGAAAGGTTAAAAGTTCAAAAGTTCAAGAGTTCAAAAGTTCAAAGGGTCAAATGTTCAAAAGTTTAAAAGGTCAAAAGTTCAAAAGTTCAAAAGGTTCAAAAGTTCAAAGGGTCAAAAGTTCAGGAGTTCAAAAGTTCAAAAGTTAAAAAGTTCAAAAGTTCAAAGGGTCAAAAGTTCAAAAGTTCAAAAGGTCAAAAGTTCAAAAGGTCAAAAGGTCAAAAGTTCAAAAGTTCAAAAGTTCAAAAGGTCAAAAGGTCAAAAGGTCAAAAGTTCAAAAGGTCAAAAGGTCAAAAGGTCAAAAGGTCAAAAGGTCAAAAGGTCAATAGGTCAAAAGGTCAAAAGGTCAAAAGGTCAATAGGTCAATAGGTCAAAAGTTCAAAAGGTCAAAAGTTCAAAGGGTCAAAAGTTCAAAAGTTCGAAAGGTTAAAAGTTCAAAAGTTCAAGAGTTCAAAAGTTCAAAGGGTCAAATGTTCAAAAGTTTAAAAGGTCAAAAGTTCAAAAGTTCAAAAGGTCAAAAGTTCAAAAGGTCAAAAGTTCAAAAGTTCAAAAGTTCAAAAGTTCAAAAGTTCAAAAGGTCAAAAGGTCAAAAGTTCAAAAGTTCAAAAATTCAAAAGTTTAAAAGTTCAAAAGTTCAAAAGGTCAAAAGGTCAAAAGGTCAAAAGGTCAAAAGTTCAAAAGGTCAAAAGGTCAAAAGGTCAAAAGGTCAAAAGGTCAAAAGTTAAAAAGGTCAAAAGGTTAAAAGTTCAAAAGTTCAAAAGTTCAAAAGGTCAAAAGGTCAAAAGGTCAAAAGGTCAAAAGGTCAAAAGGTCAAAAGGTCAAAAGTTCAAAAGGTCAAAAGTTGAAAAGTTCAAAAATTCAAAAGGTCAAAAGTTCAAAAAAACAAAACTTCAAAAGTTCAAAAGTTAAAAAGGTCAAAAGTTCAAAAGGTCAAAAGTTCAAAAGTTCAAAAGTTCAAAAGTTCAAGAGTTCAAAAGTTCAACAGCTCAAAAGTTCAAAAGTTTAAAAGGTCAAAAGTTCAAAAGTTCAAAAGTTCAAAAGTTCAAAAGGTCAAAAGTTCAAAAGTTCAAAAGTTTAAAGGGTCAAAAGTTCAAGAGTTCAAAAGTTCAAAAGTTCAAAAGTTCAAAAGTTCAAAAGTTCAAAAGTTCAAAGGGTCAAAAGTTCAAGAGTTCAAAACTTCAAAAGTTCAAAAGTTCAAAAGTTCAAAAGTTCAAAAGTTCAAGAGTTCAAAAGTTCAAAAGATCAAAAAGGTCAAAAGTTCAAAAGTTCAAAAGCTCAAAAGTTCAAAAGTTCAAAAGTTAAAAAGTTCAAAAGTTCAATAGGTCAAAAGTTCAAGAGTTCAAAAGTTCAAGAGTTCAAAACTTCAAAAGTTCAAAAGTTCAAAAGTTCAAAAGTTCAAAAGTTCAATAGGTCAAAAGTTCAAAAGTTCGAAAGGTCAAAAGGTCAAAAGGTCAAAAGGTCAAAAGTTCAAAAGTTCAAAAGTTCAAAAGTTCAAAAATTCAAAAGTTCAAAAGTTCAAAAGTTCAAAAGTTCAAAAGGTCAAAAGGTCAAAAGTTCAAAAGTTCGAAAGGTCAAAAGGTCGAAAGTTCAAAAGGTCAAAAGTTCAAAAGTTCAAAAGGTCAAAAGTTCAAAAGTTCAAAAGTTCAAAAGTTAAAAAGTTCAAAAGTTCAAAAGTTCAAAAGTTCAAAAGCTCAAAAGTTAAAAAGTTCAAAAGTTCAAAAGTTCAAAAGTTCAAAAGTTTTAAAGTTCAAATGGTCAAAAGTTCAAAAGTTCAAAAGGTCAAAAGTTCAAAAGTTCAAAAGTTCAAAAGTTCAAAAGTTCAAAAGTTCAAAAGTTCAAAAGTTCAAAAGGTCAAAAGTTCAAAAGTTCAAAAGTTCAAAAGTTCAAAAGGTCAAAAGGTCAAAAGGTCAAAAGGTCAAAAGTTCAAAAATTCAAAAGTTCAAAAGTCCAAAAGTTCAAAAGTTCAAAAGTTCAAAAATTCAAAAGTTTAAAAGTTCAAAAGTTCAAAAGTTCAAAAGTTCAAAAGTTCAAAAGTTCAAAAGTTCAAAAGTTCAAGAGTTCAAAAGTTCAAAAGTTCAAAAGTTCAAAAGTTCAAAAGTTCAAAGGGTCAAAAGTTCAAGAGTTCAAAACTTCAAAAGTTCAAAAGTTCAAAAGTTCAAAAGTTCAAAAGTTCAAGAGTTCAAAAGTTCAAAAGATCAAAAAGGTCAAAAGTTCAAAAGTTCAAAAGCTCAAAAGTTAAAAAGTTCAAAAGTTAAAAAGTTCAAAAGTTCAAAGGGTCAAAAGTTCAAAAGTTCAAAAGGTCAAAAGTTCAAAAGGTCAAAAGGTCAAAAGTTCAAAAGTTCAAAAGTTCAAAAGTTCAAAAGTTCAAGAGTTCAAAAGTTCAAGAGTTCAAAAGTTAAAAAGGTCAAAAGTTCAAAAGGTCAAAAGGTCAAAAGGTCAAAAGGTCAAAAGTTAAAAAGGTCAAAAGTTCAAAAGGTCAAAAGGTCAAAAGGTCAAAAGGTCAAAAGTTCAAAAGGTCAAAAGGTCAAAAGGTCAAAAGGTCAAAAGGTCAAAAGGTCAAAAGTTCAAAAGGTCAAAAGGTCAAAAGGTCAAAAGGTCAAAAGTTCAAAAGGTCAAAAGGTCAAAAGGTCAAAAGGTCAAAAGTTAAAAAGGTCAAAAGTTCAAAAGGTCAAAAGGTCAAAAGGTCAAAAGTTCAAAAGTTCAAAAGTTCAAAAGTTCAAAAGTTCAAAAGGTCAAAAGGTCAAAAGTTCAAAAGTTCAAAAATTCAAAAGGTCAAAAGTTCAAAAGTTCAAAAGTTCAAAAGTTCAAAAGTTCAAAAGTTCAAAAGTTCAAAAGTTCAAAAGTTCAAAAGTTCAAAAGTTCAAAAGTTCAAAAGTTCAAAAGTTCAAAAGTTCAAAAGTTCAAGAGTTCAACAGCTCAAAAGTTCAAAAGTTCAAAAGTTTA
Source organism: Cheilosia vernalis (assembly GCA_949126925.1). Classification (NCBI taxonomy): domain Eukaryota; kingdom Metazoa; phylum Arthropoda; class Insecta; order Diptera; family Syrphidae; genus Cheilosia; species Cheilosia vernalis. The sequence goes on from OX421362.1 coordinate 17,494,559, forward strand.
AAAGGTCAAAAGTTCAAAAGTTCAAAAGTTCAAAGGGTCAAATGTTCAAAAGTTCAAAAGTTCAAAAGGTCAAAAGTTCAAAAGGTCAAAAGTTGAAAAGTTCAAAAATTCAAAAGGTCAAAAGTTCAAAAAAACAAAACTTCAAAAGTTCAAAAGTTAAAAAGGTCAAAAGTTCAAAAGGTCAAAAGTTCAAAAGTTCAAAAGTTCAAAAGTTCAAAAGGTCAAAAGGTCAAAAGGTCAAAAGGTCAAAAGGTCAAAAGGTCAAAAGGTCAAAAGGTCAAAAGTTAAAAAGGTCAAAAGTTCAAAAGGTCAAAAGGTCAAAAGGTCAAAAGTTCAAAAGGTCAAAAGGTCAAAAGGTCAAAAGGTCAAAAGGTCAAAAGGTCAAAAGGTCAAAAGGTCAAAAGTTCAAAAGGTCAAAAGGTCAAAAGGTCAAAAGTTCAAAAGGTCAAAAGTTCAAAAGGTCAAAAGGTCAAAAGGTCAAAAAGTCAAAAGGTCAAAAGTTCAAAAGGTCAAAAGTTCAAAAGGTCAAAAGTTCAAAAGGTCAAAAGGTCAAAAGGTCAAAAGGTCAAAAGTTCAAAGGGTCAAAAGTTCAAAAGTTCAAAAGTTGAAAAGTTCAAGAGTTCAAAAGTTCAAAAGGTCAAAAGTTCAAGAGTTCAAAAGTTCAAAAGTTCAAAAGTTCAAAAGTTCAAAAGTTCAAAAGTTCAAAAGTTCAAAAGTTCAAAAGTTCAAAAGTTCAAAAGTTCAAGAGTTCAAAAGTTCAATAGGTCAAAAGTTCAAGAGTTCAAAAGTTCAAAAGTTCAAGAGTTCAAGAGTTCAAAAGTTCAAAAGTTCAAAAGTTAAAAAGTTCAAAAGTTCAAAAGTTCAAGAGTTCAAAAGTTCAATAGGTCAAAAGTTCAAGAGTTCAAAAGTTCAAGAGTTCAAAACTTCAAAAGTTCAAAAGTTCAAAAGTTCAAAAGTTCAAAAGTTCAATAGGTCAAAAGTTCAAAAGTTCGAAAGGTCAAAAGGTCAAAAGGTCAAAAGGTCAAAAGTTCAAAAGTTCAAAAGTTCAAAAGTTCAAAAATTCAAAAGTTCAAAAGTTCAAAAGTTCAAAAGTTCAAAAGTTCAAAAGTTTAAAAGTTCAAAAGCTCAAAAGTTCAAAAGGTCAAAAGGTCAAAAGTTCAAAAGTTCAAAAGGTCAAAAGGTCAAAAGTTCAAAAGGTCAAAAGTTCAAAAGTTCAAAAGTTTAAAAGCTCAAAAGTTCAAAAGGTCAAAAGGTCAAAAGTTCAAAATTTCAAAAGTTCAAAAGGTCAAAAGGTCAAAAGGTCAAAAGGTCAAAAGATCAAAAGTTCAAAAGTTCAAAAGTTCAAAAGTTTAAAAGTTCAAAAGTTTTAAAGTTCAAAAGGTCGAAAGTTCAAAAGTTCAAAAGGTCAAAAGTTCAAAAGTTCAAAAGGTCAAAACCTCCAGCCCTTTCGTGGGGGATATCAGACAACAACATCACTACGATTCGTTTAATGTCTACCTCAACGTGTCATTCAAGAAGTTCCGACAGTCTTACCAAAACAAGCTCTAAAACCAATTCACCACGTGTCATGCGATTCACTAAGCCTATTGACGTATTCTCGAGAATAATCCAAATAACACAAACCCTTCTCGATTCTACAACAACTGCACACTCTCAGAAAGCCAAACACATTTTTCCATTATTCTGCCACAATAGAACCAGGACCGTTCAGGCTCATTCCATGCGTGAATATATTATAAAGGTATTATCTGTGACGCGTAGCCGCTTACTTTTCATGTCTAGAGGAACTTCGGGTATTGTGGTATACATGTTTCTATTTTGGACATTACGGATAAAGTATAAAACCGAAAGCATTCAAATTCCTTAGCGTGTTTCATGCAAGCATAAACTATCATTCAGCAACATTTAGCAGGATTCCAATCATTACCAAACAAAAAATATTACTGAGATTTCCTCTGACCTCAAAAATTGCATTTTAGGAAAGCGGTGGGTAATGTGGTACACTTTGTGGTTGAATGTGGTACACTATACCACATTAACAGATAATCGTTTTTTATTAATTTTATTAAGATTGAATTGCGCTCTACATAGCATTTAGGTTCCAATTTCTAATTTCACCCTTTTTAGGCATGTTTGCAAAACAACCTGTATCATATAAAATTAAAAAATACATTTTAAATTAAAACTTTTCAGTTGGGTAATGTGGTATACCATACCACTTTAGCCTATGGCTACTGTACCACATAAGCCGAAACTTAATATTTTATAAGAAAAATTAAAAAAAATATGAAATCAATTTTTTTAAGCAAAACTTTCAGTTATTCCAAGTAAATGGCAAATTGATTGTTTCAATTGAATAAATGTTCGGCTCGAAAAATATTTTTTTTTACTTCAAACAAACACTTAAAGTTTTCCCTGAAAAAAACTGCACTGCACACATTAACACATTTGGAACAACTAAGCGAAAACGTGGTCGATTTTAAACGTGAGCAAACACGAATCGCAGTTCTCTCTGCAATCGCTAATGGTTACTTTAACAGGAGTTCCCATATCATACTCAGTTTTCGAGAAAACTGCCTGTACCACATTACCCGCATATACCACAATACCCGAACTTACTCTACTCACATAGCGCCTGTCAGGGGAGTGGTTGGAGTCAGTGTGGAAAACAGAAAATATCCACCCATGTCTACAGCGTTTTTAGTCAAGATTCGAGTAGTGTGGAATTTGAGAATATTTGGCAGAACGAGGCGAAAATCGTATATTTACCCCCGGACAACATAGGGCGCGACGTACTATAAGGTAAGATGCTCTGTGCCACACACACACCCACCAGCGCTGACGGAAAGTTACAAATTAAGTCCGACATCTTGGCTCGTTGTTATCCTTCAGTACATACATGTCGCTGTACGTTGATTGAGGACGTTAGTGCCATGCAGGAACGAAGAAACATGAGCGGTCCCCGGAACACTTAATGAAGTTATTTTCAAATGAGAAGGTGTGTCACCCAACCTATGCCATGGTTTGGAAGACCTTTCATTAGTACTGAGTATACAAAGTATCAGCTAACGCGCAAGCTATCGTAGGTAGAGGGTGCGTTTGATGTTTGCCTTCGTGTAAACAGGGTTTTCTTTTCAAAATTATCTCATTTTTATCTTATGCATAAGCCTGTTTGCAAAATGTAGAATTCAGATAATGTTCTGGTTATCTAAGCAGGGCGGATACGAGGAAATCAGTTTCAGTAAGGTAAACAAAACGGCTGTATGCGTTTGGGCTTTTGAATAGCTTTTTCATGGGCACTTTGAAAATTGCTTCCCTAAAAAGTTCGGAGTCTTGGGTGAGTGTAATGGGCATATTTCATAGATTTAACTCAACCTTCCGCATTATCTGAAGGAGATCATGCAATTCTAATTTTTATTTTTTCTAATATTGACCGAATAATGACCAATCCCTCAAGTGACCAAGTGACTTATGCCTAGATCTTCTAACTTGGAATGTTTTTCGGCAAGGCTACGGCGTGCAAAATCCAGCCCGGATATGTATAGTGGACAAGAGAGGAGGCAAAACGAACCTTTAATAAAGTCTAAGTAAACGGAGAAGACATGTATTTTTCTCAAAACAGCTTCTACACTTTGTGTAAGAAGATAAATATGGTTTTCAAAAGAAACACATCAGTACTATTCTTACCTCTAGAGACTCGTTTGTATGCCTTCTCCAAGTCTCCATAACATGTGCAAACAGCTGTGGCATACTCCAAAGCCTTCTCAGGAAGCACTGATGTCCGTCCAATATGATAAAGTAGAGACCGGCAAGAAAACCGATAAAATAATTGACGAAAAAAAAAAATAATTCCCTCAGCAATAAACTTCTATACATATACTAGCAAACCCGGCGAACTCCGTTTCGCCACCAGATGGCTTCGTTTTTTGTAACATTTCGTTTGAGGATTAAAAGATGAAGAAAAATTATTATTTTTTTCTTGTATTTGAAAATGGAAAATTTTATTTCATTTCACAACAGTAATGAATTAATTTCGATTACAAAATTGAAGTGTAATTTAGTTGAAATTCTCTAAGTAAAAAATGAAAGTGAATCCAAAGTAAATACTGAATCGAAACGTTATACGTGTCCGCAAATTATCCGTTTCATTGAAGTGCTCTTTGGTAAACCACATTTTTTGTTTTTTGGTCTGACGTTAACACAAACAAAGCGGATGGTTTACCAACTCGTGAACACGCAACGTATAGCTGCCCATGTGAAAAACAATGATTTTCTAAATGAAAAATTGCTTGCAACTGTTCAATAATTCGTCTCTTTAACTGTTGTGTTCCCTGTATATTGCACCGCACATTCAGCTGATCCACCATCGACGAAATGAAATATATATGCAGAAATTGATGCGGTTCATCTGGTGTTGGCTGACCTGGTGAACTTCGTACCACCTAATTTTTATCTATTTCAAGCTTTTTTTTCGATTTAAACTTAGTTTGGTGATTAAATAAATTTTGTTAGTAATTCAAATTAATTCAATGCCTTTTATTTTCCTGTAAAATAGATGATATTAACATTCAATGCAAAGATTTGTAGTAAAAAATTTAAGTCGTTTGAATTCGAATGGTAAGTCCGTTGGAATCATCGGGATGCGTGGAATCAACACATCTTCTCCTCTATATTCTGCGGTATGCTCGGAAAAACACTTCGAATGAGCTCTTCCTTAGAATCGGTCATGTGGCAGAAATCAGTGGGCAAAGTGATAAGTCCGGTCGAGATATCAACTGCAATCTTTTCATTACCAATGTCCAACAATTGCTTCGAAAACACATCTGCAGTTTGATCTCGTCAATCGGAGTGTCTTGACATGAAGCCACAAATTTGATGCTTTCAAGCACGCATTTAGTTCGTCAGCTGCATTTGATCGTGGGAATAACTGGAAGAGTCTCCTGAAAATCACCGGATAATACAACCATGGCTATTCAAAAAATGTTTTTATAGACACGAAGATCTTTCAACGTCCTGTCCACCGCCACCATTGACCTTTTGTGGGGCCATCGTACATTCGACCCAATCGATTAATTTGCATCATTGTAAAATCTTCGCATTTTTTCTTCGATTTTTCAAGAATGTGTCTGGTTGATTTGCATGTTCAGTGGCAATATCAATGCTGAATGTGCAGTTCGGTAGCCTTCTAACAAAGTTGCTGTTATTCCAGATGAAGCCAATGCCAGGGCAACTCATGCTGCGATCAAATCCGTGCCAAAAGCAATGAAATTACCAGTTCTTTTGTTCACAGCTTCCATCAAAGAGTCATACGCAATCATTTGTTGTCGATTCAATTGCAGAACATTTTTACGAACTGCTTCGGCTATTGCTGCAGTATTGTATTGTTTTGTTGTTCTCTTTGCAATTCATGGTTGAATGCATCGTGTATTGGACGATTAGGTGATATCATGCCCAACTGCGCACTTTATTCGCCATCAATAAACACTAACTCTAAAAGAAATATTTGTAACTTTAACAGCCTAGAAGAAAACTAACCACACCTATCAACTTGGTTGGTAAGCCTTCTCCCTTCACTCTCCACACCGGTACCGAAGCTGCCCTCCCATAACCCTACTCACGAATGAGCATAGTACCATGATTGTTACTCATTCATTTTTCGTAACAACCCCTTCGTGAACACTCAAAACGCTCAGCAACTCCTGTTGCCTGTCATCATTGTCCTCGTCATCTCAATTACCCCTCCATTTGAACTTACCCACCTATTCAAATGCAAGGATATTGAAAATAGGTACTTCCCAAACAAAAATGATGGATACAAACAAATCAAAGTATCTACTTCATTTCAAAAAGTTACTTAATGTACCTAACATAGTAATCATAAACAAACTTATTAGGTAGCTAGCTATATCGTATATTAAAAAATAAATTTCAAAATTTTTGACAACAACAATTTGCTTGGAAAATCATTAAAATAATTGACAACAACAATATTGCTTTTAAAATTTAAAATATTTTTTTTTTGTATTTGAAACTACTCGATTTCTATCCAGTTTATATTTTTTTCAAAGTGCATTTCCCCATGAAAAACGAAATATGTGCCTACAACGCCAACTGTTGGGAATTTTCCGACTTTTATTTTTTCATAAACCATCCCTGATCTAAGACGAACAAAACAAAATAAAAATCATTCAAATCGGTTGAGCCGTTCTGGAGTTATATCGTCAGGAAGGAAAACCCGACTTATTTTTATATAGTAGAAGATAAAGTTAGTAATATTCGATCAATAATATTTCAGAAGTCTAGGAAAACTATTGCTCTATGAATGAGATGGAATTTGGCATTCTGCGTAAGGCTTTGCGATGTTCTCAACGAAAAAACTCCTCGAAGATCACTGCCTCCAGTTAAAATGGTTTGGTTCCGAAGGGGAAAGACACACAGGCCACCTAAGCTCTAGAAGGTGTTTCGCTAAAAGAATTTCTGGCAGCAAACACAAAAGAGAAAGAAAAGCCGGTCAACATCTTGGATGGAATATTACATATTTACATATCAACGCAGAGACGCTAAGCGGGGTCGTGTTGCCATATGTCCCGGATTGACAGGGACGTCCCGGACTTATGTAATTTTAGTTATCTTGCAGGGACAAGAAAATAAAACTAGTGCAAACACATTTTATTGTTACCAGCACAGTGGGCACATTCAAGTGTCAAATAGCCTTAAGTCACCCACATATGTGAACTGTCAACTCAGTACTCAGTCACGAATTTCTTGACTAAATTCTTTGGCTACCCCACCACAAACGTCAACTGAAACAGCTGCTCATGCTCATATGACATACGAAGCCATTCAAAACTGAGACACATCAAGTCAGCCAGCTGTCAGACTTGCCAAACTAGATACTTCAACTGCCTGGATTGTAATTTAGCTTGAAAAAATATTCATTAAAATTTTAGATCAAACACACCTACCCAAATATTTCCGAAACCTTTTGAGGTTTCACAATCAATTGCATTTAGTAAAGTTTCAAAACCTATTCTAAGATATTAAAATTAAGAAACGTTTTTTACGATTATCTCAAAAGCAGTAAAAGTGGAATACATTGCTTTTGACTCTAATAAACACATATTAGAATGGTATTTTCGCAAATTGACAACTGTCGTCAAATCAATGATTACGTAGTAAGAGAGAGATTTCGAACAAAATTTCTAACTCGATATTACGATGCTAGAGGCACTCAAAAAAAGTGAATCGGAAAATTCCGCTGAAGTAGGTGAGGTTAACATGACTGCATACACAATTTTTCGCTTTCGAAATTCAGACATATCTCGAAAATGGTAAATATAATTATTGTAACATAAATTTATTTTTAAGGTACCTAATATGGTAATTTCTAACTTAATAGGATACACTCAGTTTTTCCGTATATTACCGCGCAATGGATTTTTGAACAAAGAATTTTTTTAAATTTGGTTTTCATAGTTTACCTGAACCTCAATATCTAATACTCCGTTTTATTGTAAACAGTTATGCAATAGCATTTTTCAAATCAATCATTGCAATATCTGTTCCCATTTTGTCAGCTTCGTCTTACAAAAGCAGCTCATCGATTTTGGTCGTAATGCATATTTAGAATAATTAGATAATTGTACATAAGATCGCATACTATGTTTTCCTTAAAATTTCAAATTAAGCCGCATTCTTAAAACAAACACAAACAAACACCAAACACGAACCGAAAGTTTCATTCGACCCAGTCGTGCTCCTTATTTTTTTTTTTTTTTTTTTTTTTTTTTTTTTCATTTTGCAACAATTTCTTTTATCTTACCCATCAAAATTTCAACTACTTAGAATGCTAAAGCCCGTACCAGTAAATCAAATACTTAAATGTCAGATGACAAAAATCAGACGAAAAGTAATTCCAAAACAGATTTAAATATCACTCTTCCATCACGTAATACAGATATCCACATCAAAGGATTTCCAACACATATCTACCACCAATTCGATTAACTGGGAGAAGAAAAGGTCTAATTTTCTTGCAATTTTCTTTGTAGCTGTTTACGTGCACTTACCCATCGACAGAGTACTCAAGAAATCCGTCGGAATGTCGAATATACGTCCATTAATGCGTCCCTCATTTTACATACATTTCTGCCCGAATGGCAATGAATGAGAAAGTGGTTATTGATGGGGCATCGCCTTTGAAGAGCAATAAACATTTTTACAACCATCCAACACACATGATTCTATAATATCCTACGACGTATACCAAAGGAAAATGTAACATAAATCTGATGCCACACTTGGGTGTTTTACTTTTATGTCGAAATATAATATTAGTAGTGGTGGTTACTTAATAATATGACCTATGGCATTAAACTTAAATGGCCCTTAATGGATTATTCGAGAGGTATATTCATACCTGAGGTACTCGTACACAGATTACTATTTAAGCAGCAGTGTAGTGAAACTCGACATCATCGGGGCGAGACGGATTCGGAGTAGAGGCCACTAAAATGCTCAATAGTTTAATGCTTAATCTACACACTACAAAGTATTCATGTTATTGCTTTAATTATAAAAGAAGTACTCTTGGTAGATTTAAGCACTCGGTGCTGATATGTTACCGACGAAATGTCAGCCATCTCATTGCAGGTTGCGTCCCTGTGTCCAGGAACCCAGCTGATATGCGTGGTATGCTGCTAGGGAAAAACCTTGAGCTCTTCACGCCAAACTAGCCTTGACGTATTTAAATTCAGAAAGAGAGAATTTTATTTCAAACTCTTGCAGAGTCACAGGAAATAATTATCCAGCTCCTTAATAATCTTCGATTCAGATAAACCTTTGAGCACTATTTTATTAAAGTACAAAATGTACGTGTCAGCAGTTCATAGATCCAGCAGACTGAGAGTCATGGAAAATAGTTGCCGCCGTTGTTTTGCACCCTTCCGGTACCAGTTAAATGATGGATCACCCATATAAATGCAGCACATGCCTCTCCAGGCAAATAAACTATACAGTTACCCCATTAACACGACAAAGCAAATTAATATTAGTCGCATAAACGTAAGACACTGACAAACACCACTCCATTCGTCATTTAAGGATCTTGCGACACGATTTCTTGAATAAATTAGTCAGCTTAGTAGATTACTAACTCAGGGAGAAAGCATCATCAACAAACGTTGGAAATCAGTAAAGCCATTTAATTATCCCCGAAAAACGGTTTCTTGATTCAATCCAAATATAACACCACCCCCAGAGTATAATTTTGTATTTCATTTAAAGCCCACGCATAGCAACAGAAACCAATTAACCGGTTTACTAATAAGATGATTTGCTCTGTTCATACGCACCCCACATGTATTATGACCTTTATGATGATAATAAGGATAATTGCAATTCGAATGAAAGGGCTACTTGAAACGTTACAATTCAAACACAAAGCGAAGAATGGTAAATGTTAAGGATATCTGCAGACTATTTTTAAGAAAGGATGATTAAATCAATTCAAAGGAGATGCTACAATTTTCCTTTGTCGCCTTTTTGCCGAACTAGACATGACACTTAACAAATTTTCAAACACAAGACTACCCTTAGTTGTGATTGAATTTGTTTTCCAATCATTGCCTGGCATTCAGTTACCTACTCTATAACTGAGATTTCATTTTCTTCTGGCCGTTATGTTTTGTATACAGCTATTAAAAAGTATTCCATTGTGTGTTGAAAGCTGTAAATACAGATTCACTTGCAAATGGATTTGAGGGGTAGCCGTAAATCGATTCAGTTAGAAAATCAATACCTAATCGGATTTATGTTTAGATTTAGCAGCAAAGTACGGTCCGAAATTGTTTCCAACGACGGAGCTTAATGGAAATGTGCTCGAAAAACAATTTATTTTAGAAATTGGTATTCTTTTATTTAATCCACGAAATTTGTTCCCTGCACTTAATTTGACACTGTGATTGTAGAGTAGATTGAAGAGAGTAGCGAAAATTGAATGGTAGATTGTGGTCTTAATTGCCATAGAAAAATTTAAACGAGTTGTTAACAACTGCGGTTGGGGTGCTTAGAAAAGAAAAATTAAATGGCCACTGTAAAAACTTCTTTTGAAAGTAGGGGATCTCCTGGACATTATGAGAGAAATGTATGCACGAATTATATCAACAGTTTTTTGGTGCTCTTTTGAACGAGTTTTTTCTTACGTCTTTTTGAGTTCGTTTTTTTTTTTTTTGATAGATTTATGGTTATGGCTCAGTAAACATTTTAGGTTGTTTTTCAAGACGTTTTTGGACCCATTTTGGTTGAGTTTTTCAGAACGATTTCCAACTCATTTCTGGACTCGTTTTCGGAAATTTTTTTATACTCTTTTCGATTTTTGATTTGTTTTTGGGCCCATTTTTTGACGCAATTTTGCGACCGTTTTGCGGTGGGTTCTGGAAGAGTTCATTTTTCGACGTGCTGCTCGACCCGTTTTATCGCGCGTTTTTTACACATTTTTGAACTGGTTTTTGGGCGTTCTTGAATTTTTATTTATTCGGGTTTTTGGCGGCGTGGTTCAATTCCTTTTGAACGCTTTTAGAGGAGTTTTTCGACACAATTTCGGACTAATTTTTTGATGGGATTTCCTCGTTTTTGGACGTGATTTTGTTCCAGTTTTTCAACGCAATTTAGGTGCCGTTGTTCTTCCTTTTTTGCCGTTTTTGGTTGCGTTCTTGAATTTTTTCACTGTGTTTTTGGCCGCGGTATTCGAATCGTTTTTAGACTAGATTTTTGACAAAGTTTCCAACTCATTTTGGGACTCCTTTTTCTCGTTTTTGTACCGGTTTTCTGACTCATTCTCGCGTGCTTTTTTCGGCATGTTCTTTTCAACTGGCTCTGGGCGAATTTTTGGGTCTGTTTTTTAGTTCGATTTTTGACATTCTTTCTTCTTTTAGGATGTGTTTTTCGACCCGTGTTTGGTGTCGTTCTTGAGTTTGTTTTAAGTTATGCTTTTCGACGCTTTTTGGCACGTTCTTCGATTTGTGTTGGATGTTTTTGACGAGTTTTTCAACACAGTTTCCGTCTCATTTTCAATCGCATATTCCTCGTTTTCGGTCGTGTTTTTGACTCATTTTGGGACGCGTTTTTCGGAATGTTTTTTCGGCTCATTTTTAAGCGCACATTCCTCGTTTTGGGTAGTGTTTTTGATTCCATTTTTTGACTCATTTTAGGACGCGTTTTTCAATATGTTTTTTTTTTAAATAACTATGGGCGCTTTTTTGACATGTTTTTCGACTTAGTTGTGAGCGTGTCTTCTTGTTTTTGAACGTGTTTTTCAACACGTTTATGGCACAGTTTTTAAAATGCTTTTGGTTGTGTTTAAGGCACATTTTTGACTTGTTTTTAAACAGTTTTTCTTTTTTTTAATGTTTTTTTTTTTTTTTGCCTCAGCTATCGTCGCGTTATTGAGCGTTCTTCGACTTATTTCTGTTATAATTTAGACTCTTTTTTGGTCGTTTTTCTGACGTTCTAGAGTCTAGATCATGTAATTATCCACAGCCCATTCATAAGCACCAACGGGCCAAATTTAAATGAAAAAGCAGGTGATAAGCTCAGTGGAAGCAAGTGAATAATAAATATCTCAGTAATTACGGTAAAGTTAAAGTACTCTCCGCTAGTCCGTCTTTAAGATCTTTAAAAAATTGCCTTTACAGCTAACCGCACATTCTGTTGACTCCACTCAGAAAAAAGCGACGAGAATTTCCTTTAGAAAGAATCATATCATGCGAACTCAACTGAATACATTTCGGCTGAAAAGGTTAAAAGGAATCATGTTCCTGATTTCCCTAATTATAGCCTTTCTTATAAGCGATCCTAATTTTGACCGGCTATGCCGTCTAATAGCTTTATTTATGAATAGAGCATCCTACTTCGGTTACTGACAGTAATGGTTGCAAAAAAATAAATTTACACAACATTTAACTGCCCCACCAATTTAGCGCTTCATAAATTTGCTCTCTAAAGCTATAATCCAAGCAACCGCGATTTTCTGCGGTTCTCCGTCCATTTCTTTGTTCGCTTTTCGCGTTTGGTACACAGCTCCACGTGGTTACAGCACTTTGTAATTAACAAAATGTTCACGTTCTGTGTTTTGCTAATTCTCTTGGCGCCCGAACTCTTTAGGAGCAGACTTATTTATTTGCAGCACAGACACATTGAAAAAAATGCGGTTTTAACTTTGAATGTGCCCTGTGCATATTCGAACTAATAATGCGAAATGGAAACACATACATTAATTATCCGAAAGCTGTGGCGGGATAGCGTTAGTGCATTGTCAGCTTTTGGAATGGAAAATCTAATTAAAATCCAATACCATGCGGTTGTCCTTGTACTGATGAACGATTATTTTGCAGGCTAATGTCTGTCACTCCACTTACGGCGATGGCAGGTGGGGCTATCTGCATGTAACTCTTGATCCTTGCTAACAACTTAAGTGATAGGGGTCATCCATTGTTTTTCTTTAAGCTTTACCCACTGTTAACACCGAGCTATAAAAACCTGAGTCAGTTTTAATTCTTTTCTATATCTCAAATAGTAGTTAAAAGGTTTACGACTTTCCCCTTTATAACGATGGATTATCTTGGTTGGATTATAAGACGAAATTAACTTCCCACCCTATACCGGGAGAGTGAGATTCGGACTATTTCCCTGTGGTTATAGCGCCTGCTACAGCCAAGCAGTGGTCTCCCATGCGCCATGTCTCTTTGTTTTTGTGTTGAACACTTAACCCCAGGAAACTGCTGATGCTTTGGTTACAGCAAAATCGCTTAAATGGACGAGGATATTTACACGAGCATTTCCTCACCGAAAATAGTGAACCATAATTAAATTCTAGTTGGTCCCGCGGGATGACAGTTATCCGGTGAGGTACTGTTTCTCTCACTGATTGCGTTACGTGTCACAAGACCTTGGATCAAATGATCAACAAATTACTGTCAAACAAACGTCCTGTATCTCTCCCTCGGCAATTGTGTGAAAATGCAATAAGGGAAAATTCGTCACGCGAATTCCGAAATACGTATGTACGAGTGTAGCCCCCGACGCCGAAGATATGTATGAAATATATAGCGTGGTATGAATCTAAATCCCACTAAGACTCTCATTTTGCTATTGTTTACCACAACAGGAATTGCCCGTGTCCACAAAAAAACTATTCCAAGTTTTTAAGTTAATTAAATTTGCACAAGCTTCTTGATAGTTTGCGCAAAACTTCAAAAGTCACAGTCAACTTTACTACAAATTTGCAGGTAGTTAGCGACTTTGTGGAATTAGAATTGTTTCTTTTTTTGATAAAAGCCCGGCAGAAGATGAGAGTTTCACGTCAAAAGGAAAATCATCCAAAAAGCAATAATTTCGACTGTCAAATGCAAAGTCAAATCCACTTTCTATAAGAACATCCGCTTCTTACTCGGGTACATGGGGCGTATACGTAACAAAATTGAAATCAACTTGTTTGCCAAAGTGTATCATCTGAGTCCTCTGTGTAAGCAATTATTCCCCCTTCTAAAGCGGTAGTCCTTTTGGCACGACTTTAAGTTATCCCAAGCGGTGAGTGTGACCCAAAAATAAATTACTCTGTCTACGATAACAGTTTAAAATTGAATGCAAACGACATTTGGTACTGATGTCTCACTGCATGAAAAGGTAACTCCTACATTACTTTGAGCTGCCACAATCGGTTGGCAGTGGAACTCTGTTCCATGCATACACACACACATGCTTGAGATAGAACAATTCGTTATTATCAATTTGCCACACCAACCTGGTGTTAAGTTGGAAGCCAAGTCAATTTGCTAAAAGCTTTTAGCTTTGTACAAAAATTAATATAAAATGATATCGAAAGCAATCAAGACAGCCACCCTGCAAATAACTTTGTGTTTGGATATACAGGAGTACTGAAAGGTCAATGGGTTGGAAGGGTGAGCTCATACGCTAGTGAGTATTGACCCATTGGAATATAATTTTTTTCTTACCTCTAGGTAGTTTGAATAAACGTTAACTGCAATATCTGGGAGAGTGCGAGTTTGAATAAACAATTCAGGACCACTTGAGCTATGAGATGCATTAAACCGAGTTCGAACGGACATTTTTGTATATTCAACTTAGTTCTGGGAATTTATGGGATGGGATTGATAGGTTAACAAAATAAAGGGGTATCACCGCATATGGTTTAGAAGTGCGGAAGACATATTGCTTATATGCAGAAATTGTAATAGAAGTGGGGAGATGAGTTCGTCTGGAAGTAGTCGAGGACAATTAAAAACTCCATACAGTTTCACAAGATTGACCCAAAGGTAGATATATTGAAAATCCATTGAATAAATGAAAATGTTTAGAAATAAAAATGGAGAAATAATTATTAGGAGGACACATTTCGAAATCAGCTCTTTATTAAACCTCGTTAAGAAAATATCATAGCACTGGGAGTTTCTTATAAATGTTAAATAAGATGAAACAATTTTTTTTTTTGTTTGAAAACAGTCGTAAGAAAAATCGTTGATGCGAAACAGGACGGAGATTGCAGTTGAAGGGGAAAAATATTTTATAATATGACCTCTAATGTGGCAAGAAAATGAGACGAGGAAGACAGGCAAGGATCACTGTTTCGCAAATACAAAATAAACCAGGTGCACATTCTGTATGTATTAAAAAAAAAGAAGTGGGAAATGTTTCCTAAAAAGGAGTTGTAATTTTATTTGTTTTGGCAGTACGGTGTTGAGTCTTACAAAAATATACAAAAACAGATCGGGATTTGTGAAATCATTTTTGAGAAATAATTAAAAACGGGTTTATTAGATTTTTTTAAGAAAAACGAATTATGGAATCTTATTTAGAAAGCTTATATTATCTTTAACCATTCGTTTCAAAAATTAAAAACTAACACAAAACGAATGGTTGCGAGAAGATAGGCCCAGGGTCCCTACAGACCTGTTGCGGCAACTTTAATTATTATTATATTATCTTTAACATGTTTTCATAAGAATCGTTAAAGCGGTTTTTGTAAAATTTTGCTGACAAAACAGGAACAAATATTGGAATGTTTCGTTTGAAAAATATTATATGTTGTTTGGGATTTTGATGTAGCCCTCACTTGGTTTTTAGAGTCTTATAGGAATCGAAAGTGTGATTTTCGAGACATGAGAAGTTTCTAAAATCAGCGTTTTCGGTGGTTCCAATTGAAAATTAAGGACACAATCATTTTCCGAACATCTGATTTACTCGAAGTTTGCGTTTTGGTCAAAATCGTTATCACAGTTTTCAGTTAAACTAAAGAAACACACATTTTTAAAAAAATTTTTTTTTTTCAAAAATCCATTGTACGATAATATTGACTAAAATTGTGGTTTTCATTTATTTAGAAATGATCATTGACCATATTACCTTAGAAATGAATTGTTGTTGCAATCGTAAGTATCGATCGTTTTCGATTATGTCCAAATTTCAAAAGTGTCGTTTTTCATTTTTTTAGCTAATAATATACAGTCATGGTATCTTCATCTAATTAAAATTTTGGTTGAAATCGTTGGAGCCGTTTTGCAAAAAAATCGAACTAGTATGAAAGTTGTACCTATATGGGAATCACCATTGATATTGAGGTTATATTGCAAAAGCAAAAACGGCCCCGAACTGTGGCCCCGGAACTTCAAATCCGAAGGCTGAACGAAATCCAACAGCCGTTTAGGCCGTAGGCTTCAGAACAGACGGACAAGTGGACAGAATTTTGGAAGCATTATTACAACAGACCCTCTTCGGTTTGTCTATACAAACTGACCTATTACGAGTGTCATGTTGAAGCCAGTTGTTTTAATTTGTGTACCTCTGCCTGACGGAGATTCGTCAGCTCAGTTGTTAGTGCATACTAGTCACAAATTTTAGTCTCGACTTTAAATTCACGAAGCCTCACAAGTGCAAAATTTGTATGGAAAATAAGCTTTTTCGAATCATACTTAAAATGAAAGTCAAAACGAAATTTTTATTGGTAAGGCTGAGTGTGCCGCAGTTCTGATTCTCACTGAGTTTTGAACATCAACCAATATCCAAATATGTATTATAAAGACTTACCTACAAACGATTTTGTTTATTATTCGACAAGTATTCAAAAGCTGATTTAAAAGCTGGAGCTTGTGTCATGAAATGCTAAAAATATGTGGGATATGCAGGTCCAACGACACGGTCGCGTCGTACATAAGGCCTATATACTGTCACTCTTCCTCTCTCACGCATACCGACGAACAACCCTTTTCTTGCTTTCCATTCCATCGTCCCCAAGTTAGTCAGTAGAGATCAGTCGAACGAGACAAACGTGTAACGATAACGACCAGTGCCGTACCTTTTCTTTTTTCGCACAATAAATACCTTTTTTTTCGTTCAACTAAATAAATATTTTGTTTAATCAATAAAGAATCCAACAGTTTGGGGGCTCAACCGGGATCATTTTTAACTAATTGTCTGATCGTCAAATCGGCAATTATTAATTATTAGACAAAAATCAAAGTGCGCGAAAAAAAAAAGAACAAAGAACGCAGGCACATACAGCCGAACACACAAAAAAAAAAAAAAAGAAGTGGTGTCGTGTACACATACAGTAGACGAGCGGCAGTGCACACACACAGTCATTTTGCATCGAAGCAGCGGTGCCAAAGAAGAGATAAGCAAAAGCAGCAACACAAATTGTTCGCATCGAAGCAGCGGTGCCTACAAAAAAAAGACGAAAGACGACAACAGCAGCAGTGGAAAACTGGAAATACAGTTTGCATCGAAGCAGCGGTGCACACGAAAAGACGAAAGACGACAACAGCAGCAGGTAGCATTTTTTTTCATCGAAGCAGCGGTGGATGGGGACGAAGAAGAACAACAGCAGTAGAAGCAGCAAATAAAAGAAAACAAAACAACAAAAATTGTAAGTACGTGCACTGGTCATAGGAGTCATAGTAGTTTGTTTAGTTTTTTTGTTCATTTAACATCTGATTCGATTACGTCAATAGTCGAACTCATTGTATTATTGAGATCTTTTTTTGAATTCTAATCATATATCCGATTACGTCAATAGCTAAATTCATTGTATTATTGAGATATTTTTTTTGAATTCTAATTATATTAATTGAATTATTTGGATTGTGAGGGGGAGATGGAAAAGGAGATTGAGGGGGTGTTGAGGGATGATTTGCGTGAGAGGTTGAGGGCAGTAGGGTTGTCTACGTCAGGCGACAAGCGGGAGCTGCAGACGCGGTTGCTGACTTTTTTGAATTCGCATTGCACTAACGGTGACGAAGGAGAGACAAGCGGGGCCGCGGCTGGGGTGAATATCGCCAACATTGGTGAAGGCGTTACTGGTACGTACCGGGAGGAGGGAGCATGTGCGTCGACGTCAAACAGGAGAGCACAGGAAGCAATTCCGTGGGAGCCACCAGCTGAGCAGCGAACAACATTTTCCTTCAAGGATATAGAGGAAAGCCTAACGGCATTCACCGGCGGACAATCACAAAATGTGCGCAAGTGGATAGCCGAGTTGGAGGAGGTCAGCGAAATGGTTCACTGGAATGCGCTCCAGAGGTTTTTCTACGGGAAACGTTTGCTATCAGGAGCCGCAAGAATGTTTGTGCAGAGCGAGTCCGGTATTCGAGATTGGGTCTCGTTGAAGTCAGCGTTGATCAGAGAGTTCGGGGAGGGGGTGAATTCGGCCGAGATACACAAGCAGCTGAGAAATGCACGCAAACGACCTGGCGAAACATTGCGCGAATTCCTGTACAGGATGATAGAAGTGGCAAAGCCGATAACAATTGAGGAAGAGGCGATCGTGGAATACTTTGTTGAAGCGATTAGGGACGACAAAGTCAACAAAATTGTTCTCTACGAGGCGAAGACAATCGAGGAGCTCAAAGGTAAGCTTCGGGTATACGAGAGGATAAGGGGCAGGGTTTCGCCCACAGCAATACCAGAGAGACGCAACGCGGTGAAGATCGCATCCACAGAGAAGACAGCAGTAAAGCAGTGTTACAATTGCGGGGGGGCAAACCATCTGGCCAAAGCTTGTCCCAATCAAGTAAAGTGCTACAAGTGCCAAAGGTTCGGACACCGATCGTTCGAGTGTGGAAAAGCGGGCGGCGTAGGTGACGTCCACCAGGAGGCGGATCGGATGCAGGTCTACAACGTCAAGTTCGGGCTCCGAACAACCCATCTTCTGAAGGACGTGGAGGTGGACAACGTTCAAGCGACGGCTCTAATAGATACGGGTTCGGATATTTGCCTCGTGCGAAGAGATTTTTTGATGAATTTGAAGAGGGCGAATATCGAGCCGGGATCGGTTGTGTTGTCTGGGCTGGGAAACCATCAAGTGCTCACCCTGGGTTTCATCGAGGCGAAAGTCGTAGTCGACCAAATTGGGTTCGAAGTTAAGCTGCATGCGGTGAACGAGGCCGAGTCGCCGTTTACGCTGGTCTTGGGCAACGAGTTGTTGAGGGAGGCAGTTGTTATCATCGATAATGGGGCGGTTCGATTTAGGAGAAAGCGGTCAGAGGAGGAAAAGGCTTCGCATGTCGAAAAACACCAACGACGCGACAGCGAGGAAGCTGGATGTTCCTCTACGCCAAACATTTCACCCATCATGGAGACTTGTGAGGCGAAGAGCGAGCAAGCGACGTATACGCTTCCGGCGGAGGACGATCGAATTTGTGAGTTACGCCAAGCATTCGATGGATTGTACTGTACCATGGGGATCGGAAACGAGACGACGGTAACGGGTGATGTTGATCTATCCCGTTTGCCGACGACAACTAGGATCGAGATTGAGGAGATGATCATGCGCTATCAACCGAGGAGGGATGTCGAGTCGCCAGTCACCATGAAGATTATCCTCAAGGACGAGTCACCGATATATACCCCACCTAGGAGAATGTCATTTCCGGATCGGGAGGAAGTCGAGCGGCAAATCGGCGTGTGGCTCCAGGAGGGAATAGTACAGCCGAGTCAATCCGAGTTCGCATCGCCGATTGTGTTAGTTGCTAAAAGGGATGGAACTAAGCGAATGTGTTGTGACTTTAGGCGAATTAATCACCAAATCGTCAAGGACCATTTTCCGATGCCAGTTATTGACGACTTGTTAGACCGGTTGCAGAGGACCAAAGTCTTCACCACGCTAGATCTAGTCAACGGATTCTTCCACGTACCGATCGAACCACAGTCACAGAAGTATACGTCGTTCATCGTTCACAATGGACAGTACGAGTTCCGCAAGGTTCCATTCGGGCTATGTAATTCGCCAGCAGTATTCACTCGCTTTATCAGTGCGGTATTTAAGCGATTAGTGGCTGAAGGGGTCATGCTGACGTATATGGACGACATTGTAGTTCTGGCTGACAACAACGAAGAAGCGGTGTCGAGGTTAAAAAGGGTTTTGCAGGTCGCTAGCGAGAGTGGGCTGAAGCTGAAATGGGGAAAATGTCAGTTCCTGAAAACGAAGATCGAGTTTCTGGGGTACGTAGTGGAGGCTGGAACAGTACGACCGTCGGAAGAGAAAACGAGAGCCGTCAGTGAATTCCCGAAACCCACCGACAGGAAGTCGTTGCAGCGATTCCTAGGGCTTACAGGATATTTCCGCAAGTTCATCGCCAATTATGCTACGGTCGCCAAGCCACTTAGCGATTTGCTGCGGAAAGAAACTAGTTTTACGATGGGCACTGACCAAGTAGTCTCTTTCGAGTTGTTGAGGAACGCGCTAACAAAGTCACCAGTCCTCAAACTGTTTGACCAGTCTGCGGTTACGGAGGTGCATACGGACGCAAGCCAGATATCCTACGGAGCTGTATTGTTGCAGAAGGACAATGACGATCAGCAATTCCACCCTGTACAATACATGAGTAGGAAGACGACGCCTCAGGAGGAAAAATATCACTCATACGAGCTGGAGGTGTTGGCGGTAGTTAAGGCACTCGAGAAGTGGAGAATCTATCTGATGGGCAAGGCTATCACGATCGTGACAGACTGTAAGGCATTTTCCATGACCATGGATAAGAAGGAGGTCCCCTTGCGAGTGTCGCGTTGGGCTATGTTTCTCCAGGACTTTGATTATAGGGTAGTTCATCGACCGGGCCTGCAGATGAAACATGTCGATGCATTGAGTCGCGTGGCGATGCTGATAGTCGACACCATGAGCCACCGAATAAGAGAAGCCCAGTTACAAGATCCGTGGGTGCGAGCGGTTCGAAAGGTTTTGGAGTACGCGGGATACGAAGATTTCTTTTTGAAGAACGATATCCTCTTTAAGGATGAAACCAAGGAGTTGGTCGTCATACCTACTGCCATGGAGGAGGAGATCATTGCTCTAGCTCACAAGGAAGGCCATTTCTCGGCGAAGAAGACCGCTGATATGGTTGAGAAGACGTATTTTATCCCGAATTTATCAGCAAAAGTGGGAAGTGTCGTTAGTAGCTGCGTTGAATGCATCATGGCGGAGAGGAAGGCAGGGAAACAGGAAGGATTCTTAACGCCTATCGCAAAGGAGGATCGCCCACTGCAGACGTACCACATTGATCATGTTGGTCCAATGGAGGTCACCAGGAAGAAGTACAACAACATATTGGTTGTCGTGGATGCTTTTTCCAAATTTGTCTGGTTGTACCCCACCAAGAGTACAACTAGCGAAGAGGTGGTTGACAGGTTACGGAAGCAGGCGTCTACGTTCGGGAATCCAAGGCGCATCATCACAGACAGGGGTACCGCTTTCACATCGAACGTTTTCGAGCAGTATTGCCGAGAAGAGGACGTTATCCACTTGGTCATCACTACGGGCGTTCCGAGGGGAAATGGGCAAGTCGAGCGGATGAACCGTATTCTGATTCCCATGCTGACAAAGATGACGCTGGAAGATCCGTCGTGCTGGTACAAATACGTCGAGCGAGCGCAGCAGCTCATCAATAGTACTGTGCCGAGGAGCACTAGGATTTCCCCTTTTCGAATTCTCACGGGGCTGGAGATGAGAGTTCCCCGCAGACCGGAGTTCCAAGCGATGCTCCATCAAGAGATCGTGGCCGAGCTGGATCAGGAGAGAGACGAGGTGCGCGAGCAGGCTCGAGAAAACATTAGCCGTATACAGAGGGAGAACGTTGAGCAATACAATCGTCATCGGAAGGAGGCAAAAAGCTACAAGTTGGGAGAACTGGTTGCGATACGTAGAACCCAGTTCGGTGCGGGGCTTAAGCTGAAGCCGAAGTATCTAGGACCATACAAGGTTACTAAGCTCTGTAAGCACGATCGCTATGAAGTGGAGAAAGTGGGGGATCACGAAGGGCCGCGAGCAACATCATCAGCCGCAGACAGCATGAAGCCGTGGAGTAGGTCAGTCGGGGCGAATGACAAGTCAGGAGGGCCGAATGTGGGATATGCAGGTCCAACGACACGGTCGCGTCGTACATAAGGCCTATATACTGTCACTCTTCCTCTCTCACGCATACCGACGAACAACCCTTTTCTTGCTTTCCATTCCATCGTCCCCAAGTTAGTCAGTAGAGATCAGTCGAACGAGACAAACGTGTAACGATAACGACCAGTGCCGTACCTTTTCTTTTTTCGCACAATAAATACCTTTTTTTTCGTTCAACTAAATAAATATTTTGTTTAATCAATAAAGAATCCCACAAATATTTATATCTTTCTTCCAAATATACAAACTGCCGTGACTGAAGATAAACAGATATAATATTTTCCTATCAAAGTTGACGCGGCTTCATCAATTTATAATACAGCCCGATAACTACTTGACAACGGAGAATTCTCATGAGGTCTCTTAGGTAACAGGTAACAGAAAGTTATAGACGAATGTTTGTCGATGTGGGGATGATGACATAAATAGGACAAATGTGTACTTACTAGCTTGCTGTCATTTCGAATTTAATAGGGGGAATTACAAGAACGTCATTCGCTTTCCCGAAATAGTAAACGGCTGAACATTCCTTCCATATAACAATAATTGATACAGTGAGATGAATTTCTTCGATAACACATTACGTCACAAGTAATCTATACATCTATTACACGCACATTTCACAGAATGTGGTTGATGTCTGCGTGCAGATCTATAACTGACGTTCACAATGATTACAAAATATAAAACAGAAATTCATTAAAATCCATTAATCTCTAACGGGTCATTAAGCGCAGCGCGTCTTAAGTGTTTCCAATCAAATGAACTTCTTCGCGAGTATATAATATACCGGTTGTTATGTGATGTGATATGATTAATTTACTCGCAACAATGGCAATGTTCCCACTTCCCACTGACACTTTAAGCTGTCTAATGGTGAAAATTAACCACAGCAGATACTCTTACATCGTCCTTAAATTTTTCCTAATTGAAACCGAATTTGTTAAGAATGTTCCACACTCTGTCAGACGTCAGCTAAATTATTCCACATTTACAAGTTTTAATGATCCATGTAATATATTGGGATGAGCTGGGTAGCCGCCAAAGCCAGGGCCTATAGAAAAATATCCTACAGAAAGCTATTAATCTTTATCATCTATTCGCATGGGAAAGTCGCCTGGAAATATGCCACAAATCAGGGCGAAAAAATAATTCTTCAAACACACAAACTAAAAAAAAACAAATCCCCGGCGACAAGATTGCAAATAAATCTTTCGCTTATGTAGGGGTGGTAATGGAAGATTTATAACATTGAAATATAAACCAACGTCAACAAATTGGTGCATAATCCTAGTGAGAATCGCTTTTGAATCCACACTTCAGCACATTGAACGCAATCCTTTTTGTTTATAATCAGAATCAATGGAGATCAATGGGGTGGGGAGGATGTTTTTTTACCACAAATGGTTTTTCGCCTTATTATGTTGGCATTAGGTGTTTTACATGGAAGAGCGGCGTTGTATGTTGGATGAATGCTGTAGACTTCAAGTATTGGTTGTCAAAATGGCTGCACGTGTTTTAGTTCCTTGACAAATTGTCCACGCGTACAAGTGCTTTCCATATGACATAGCTTCTGGGGATTTTTTTTGTTTCTCCACCTGTTTTCATTTCAAATAAAATAATAGTCCAAAAAGTGAAGTATTTTTTTAAATAAACCAAATTGGATAAATTTCCATGGATAAATTTCTCCATGCAAATATTTCACTTCCGATTTCACAGCACTTTTGGGAAAAAGGTAAAAATTTCACTTGCTTCGAACCGTACCAGACTGAAATTAAAATTTGTCGTGGAAAACCCAATTACAACAAAATCAGTGCACAATTGTCTTCAAATCCAAATAAATAAAATAAATTGCACCAATTTTTTATTGTTGCTATTTTTGCCGAGACGAGTTTTAATATAATTTTTTAGTTATAATAAGGAAACCTACGCAAAAAAAAAAAGAAAGTTGTTTAACTACAAATATTTTTTTCACACAAAACACGCCTTGCTCACTACCTTTAAAAATTCGAAAGCGCACTCATTTCCCCAAACAACAAAAGAAACAGGGAAAAAATATATCAATCGAAAGACGTGAAATGTCACTCGCTCGACACTAAAAATCCGTCACATATTATTAGCCACTAAGTCCCAACAGCGAGTGACAGGCGATCGCACGATGTAACAGCCCGATTGACCTGACGCTTCTTAGGCGATCCTAATTTAGGACAACTGTTTCGTCATAAAAACGTCGGCATGTCAAAATCTGACATGAAATGTGACATGTGTAATCGTAGTTTAAAGTAAAATAAATATGTTCCAAAATTTCAAAAAGCAATCACATTAGTTTATGAGCAATACATTTTTTTACAGACTATGTATATAATCTACTATAATTTTATCGAAAAGATATAAATATAAGTTCTATTTAATTAATGCACTTGAAAAAAAATTTTTTATATTAGTTAATTGTTCTATTAAAGGTGAAGCTCTATCTTGTAGATTTAAATTTGCTCATGTTGACATTATTTTATTCTAATAAAAGTAAAACACCCCCGGGTGCTAAAAGGATAAATAAATTAAATTTATTACGCTGTCTACCTGAATCTGAAAATTGCACTTTAACCAAACACAAATGGTTACAGTCATCCCATTTCCTTATAACAACAACCGCCTTACGACCACGAACATAAATCACTAATAATATTATCATCTTAATCGCTTTTGCAGTTCTGCATGAAATCGATTAACAGGAAAGCACTGAGAAAACAACAAGGCATGCATATCTCTAGCTATGAGAAGCTCCCTCTCTACAAATGGAAAGAACAATTTGTAAGTCCATGCCGTGCAAGGGGTTAAACTTGCTCCGAAAAAGCAGCAGGGTCACATCGCAATGGATAAGTTTACAGAGACAGAGTACGTTTTAATGAAGGAGGTAAACATTCAATAGGTGGACTCTTTTAAGTACTTTGGTTGATGAATTTGAGGGAAATTTAGTTTCGAAAGTGCTTCTTGAGATAATTTGGATGTTTTCATCGTTCAAAGAATATTTTAAGGGGCGAAGTTGGAAGGTAATAAAAGCGGCAAGTGGATTACAGTTGTTAAAGAGCTAAGGGGCGCTATGTTTTTCAAATTGCGACACGGCAAAGGAGTACTTCTGACTTGGAAATATATCACTGACTTTGATAAATTTTAGACTTTTTTGGTTACAGGCCAACAAACTACCGAACTCAGAAGACCCAACCTACAACTTATGGCTGTCGCAAACATCTCGGGGCGCTATTGAAGAGGGTCAATTAGAGAGGATTATTTAGGAACAAGAAGATGTCTTCGAAAGGAGGCAAAAAACATTCAATCCTCCTGATAATTTAAGACTTTCGACGTGGCTATGAAGCTAATCGTGTGTTATGCTACAAGCTTTTATTATTCGGGTAGGAAGAGGTTGGAAAACATTTTAAGGTATTTCCTGGAAGAAAAATGAGTGGATTACCCGACCAAAGTGAACGTTGACTTTAATGTAAATTCGGTTGCTTGTGGGATGCAAGTTCAACATTTTTTTTGGACTTATATCCTACCGAAGTGGGACATAAGTCCGTTGAAAACATTTTTAGAATTATGTCATTTCTTACATGTTTTCACAGAGCTGCCATGTTAGATACTTAAGCATCCTTTAAGCTTATATACTCATACTCATATATACAATGCTGGACCAACGGTTGAGAGAGAAGAGAGTTTCCAATACCTTGGGAGTATTGTCTCAACCGATGGCGGAACCGACTGGATATAGCCACCCGAAAAGGTAAATCGAAGTCTGCGTTTGGGATGCTATCTAAAATTTGGCGAAGTAATGCAGTTAGCTTAAACACCAAGCTACGACTGTTTCATTCCAACAGTAAGTCCGTGCTGCTATATGGATATGGTACTTGAAGAGTGACCACTACTATCACAAGAAAGCTGCAAGCGTTCGTTAATAGGCCAAACACTATCTCGAACTAACCGCTTTATGAGGGAACCGGCCATGAGCCTATTGGAACAATCATACAACGACGCAAGTGGCAGTGGATTGGTCACACTTTCCGAAAAGGTGACAGGTCCATAGCTAACCAAGCTATGCAATGGAATCGATCTTCCACTTCGTCTCACCGAATTTTACTGCTAGAACTGTAGCTGTAGTCGCCTAGTTTTTGGTTTATTGGACTGCATCACATCTTTGCAGAGCTTATTGCGGTCGCGGTTAAAACTTCTGCTTCACTCAGCCTACTTCAAAGAAGGCCGGTATCAGCTCAACCTTACTGTTTATCGGCCAGCAGTAAACTAAGCAGTATCTATGGGATTTGCTCAACACCTTGACTATAGTTCTCAAAAATCCTTACCCTAACTCCAAATATGTCGCAGTCAGAGTACCAAACGTAAGGTATCTGCCAACTTAACATCTAGTGCGTTCATCAGGCATGCACCCTCTTTTTGAGGGGTCCATATTGAGCTGTAGGACACCAGACACTGGTTGGTTGATGTCATTTTGAATTTACCCTATTATGCAACTCCAAACCACCGTCATCACAACGTAAGTGATTCAAATCTGTTATGAGATGCTCCCGATATGGAACGTGCCTTACGTCGTTCAAAGTCATGTGTACACAGATATCCAGTGTTTTCCTTACATGCGCATGCAAATTTCTTTGGATAGCGGACTTATTTCAGCTACTACATTTTTTCGTAACATCTTGCCTTACGCAATCTTTCTCTCAGTCTTTAGCAGTAATTTTTTGGCAACAAGTTAATGTATTTCTTTTCCGGATGTTTCTGTCAGTTATTACAATTTAATAACTGCGATGGTAGGAAATTCATTCAAGTGCATACATATACAGTGCCAATGGCGATGTTCAAGTATATAGTTTAGTAAGTCTGACAGCTCTCTGACTAGATGTATCTCGGTTTGGATTAGCTGCAATCGGTCATATGAGCAGTTGTTTCAGTTGACGTTGATGGAGGGGTAGCCAAAGAATGTAGTCAAGAAAGTCGTGACTGAGTACTAAGTTGACAGTTCGCACATGTGACTGACGTAGGAAAACTAACTTTCCCAACCAATCTGGTTTTTGCGTTCAGGTTGCATCTTATCCAGACCAATCTGGTCCACAATGACTGCCAAGTGTCAAATTCACAATGGGGCAGCCTTAAATTTTATGTGGTGATGCCTGTCACTTTTGTTTGTGAGCTGTCATTCGAGTTCTTCTCAGAAACGCCTCTAAAAGAAAATGTGAGCTAAATAACAAGTCGTCGACTTTCTACTGGCTTTTGCTGATTGAATTATAAAAAGGAAACAGTTGACATGGAAAAGTATTTCCAAAAGCAAACGAAACTTGAGTACTTCTTCTCCTTACCCAACTGATGGTGGAGGAGATCCTATTTTATTTTGACCTTTATTTCGTTGTTGTATGTTTCTTCATCTACAAATTCGAACTTCGGTTGTTGATATCATCATTCATCAGCCAATGGAAGCGTTATTGTCCATATGTTGTCGGTGCTAATGCCCTCAATTTTCTGCAATGGCGCCATCTATCACTGCATAGCCAGTGAGACACCATTATCATTCGTGATTATCGCACATCATTTCCCCTATGTGCTATGCAATCTTCCTTCATTCATGCACACTCATTTCTATTATCATTGACTATAAGGTACAGTAACGTTGAATTAGATGAAATGGAAGTGATATTCATAAAAAGAAGTCGTGTAGATTCATTGCTGAGCATATTTTATTTCTCTTTGTGGGTGTTACCCGTAGGCCCCATTCATAGAAAGGTTATGCAGATTGTGCCAGGAGTCAAGCCAGATGCACTTGATGTGCTCTTAGCTAATAAGGTCCTAAGTTTAACTTTGTTTAATTAAAGAAAAGGGTGGTATACGCTTTTTGAATATCGAATTAACTGCCCTTAATAAATTGAATTAATCTCAAGCCGTTTGTATGTGTCTATTCACAGTGTTGACTTGAAGAATGGATATAAAAGGAAGTTGTTAATGTTTTTTACTTGGTAGGGACGACACTTGTTTAATTTAAATTGTCAAAAATACTCTATTCGCATTTGAGAAAAAGTCTTACAACGTACCTAGAAATACTTTTTGAGTGAGGGAAAGAGTTCCGACAGAACGCCTATAAACAGAAACTTTATGGAAATTTGTTAATCCTTGGGTCCACTCTGCCCACTAAACATTCCCAGCCCCCTCTGCATTCTCAATTTATAACATTATAACAAATAGCCACCGCTCGAGAACTTGAGCGAAGGTCCGAAGAAACGCTTACAAAATAAATTATGGAATCGTGTCTTATTTTTAAATTTAAAACAAATTTACATATATACATAGTCGTTGCATTTTATTAAAAAAACAATATATATTAATTTTTTCTGCAACTTTTTTAACTATATTGGTGCAAATATATAGTCATCGTGTGTTAGGAGAACTTAGTAGATATAATAAGTAACTAACTTCTTAGGTCATTATAAATGCTTTGTATGCTAAATACAACTGCTACCAAACTTAGAGCGCGAAAGACACTTTTTTTTTTTTTGTCAAACAGACCTAAGAATTGACAGTTTGAGAAACGAAACACAGTTTGTAGAGTTCTCTTTTGACATATTTTAATGAAATGACAGCAAGGAAAAAATACCAAAAATTAAGAGTTACTACAACTTGTAAAATGCAGGAATGGGAAAGCCGTTATAGGCTCTTGAATATTCAAATGCTGAATCAAGAACTGAACAGTTTTTTTTTTATTAAATCCGTAGCGAGAGTAAAACACTTCATCATCAAAATTTTCAAAAGAATTTGTGGTATATTTGCAGACACAACCCAACCTTCTGCTAACATCAACGCGCCCTAGAGGGAATATAACTTCGCCGAATTCTACTTCCTTCTGTCAAATATATAAACATCATGGTAGCTCTCTTTTCCCTAACCTTTAAACCGTCAGGTCAAGTTATCTCCGCATAAGAATTTTTATTAATAAATGAAGTATTTTAAATATAGGAAGGATTCTTTGATTTTCCCTACGGACGAACTTAACAGAATTTATTCGGGTTTTATATTCCTTCGGTTTTCTTGAAAGCTGAAAATCTTTTTCAAAAATATTAATATCCAGGAAAAAAAAATTCTTCAAAAATAGTCACAAAAACAATTAATAATTTAAATTTGGAATAGAAACTACAGATAGGAGATGGTTGAGACTAATTGATAATATATAATTTTGGCTATAACGATAAAGTGCGTTATATGTCGACTGTTATTTGAAAAGCACTTATATGGACATTGTCACGTTACTAAAATAATGTTAAAGTCGGTCTTATCTGACTTTAATTTTGAGCCATTATTATAGTAGTCTAGGCTAAGCGCATGGAATTAGCTGGTGAGGTTTTATAAATGATTAAAAAAAAAAACCGGCCAAGTGCGAGTGTCACTCGCGCACCGAAGGTTTCGTATTTGGCTAAAGTCCAACACATCAGATATTATTTGAAATCTATATCATTCAATCTTTCCCCTCTTCATGAATTCATCACAATTTAGTTTAATTTAATTACTTAATATTTTTACTCTCAAAAATTACTCGCAGATGAATCTCATTTTCTAATTATTACCTAGTACCCAACCCACGCCAATTTTCCATTCTGTATGCGACCTGTCCCAATTGAAAAACTATTGACTAAAAATATATTACTTTTATTTTGTTCTGTACTCCCCAAAAAATGTATTATACTCCCCAACGAAATTATGAAGCGACAGCCCTGGTGTCTTTGATGGGGTCAATTGTGCACAACTGCGTAGTAGAGATTAAAACTTATGAGAGCAACGTATTTTACATGGTAAAATTATCTTTTTTGAAAATATCTTGTGAACTATTAACTTTTCGGCAAAACAGTATTCAGCACATATATAGATAAGAATATGATCTACAAAAAAGGAATTTATGTATTTTTTTGTGAATCAAGAAATAAACCGTTTTTTGTGCGAATGAAAATATTTTTTTCACCAGATCCAAAACCAATCAATGTATTCCTTCCATTGGTATTTGTCGTTTAACTAGAGGGTATACCGGATGTTGTGTGTAAATTTTAGCCTCCTATGTCAATCGGTTCTTGAGATAGACCTGGTAGCAAAATTGGCTTAGTGTGTTCGGACAGACAGACAGACGGAGAGACATCCGAGCGAAACTAATAAGGTTACGTTCTTTCCCTTTGGGTACGGAACCTTAAAAAGTAACAAATAGAAAACAAACGAAATTTGTAGTTGACCTCCCGGGGCGGAAGCTGCACATTGCTCCATTGCACAACAGTTTGATTCATAGGTTAGTAAGAGAGGATTTTCTATTCAACACTACTCGGGCGCACTTCTAAAAAACTTTTGTAAGACTTAGCATCGGCTCATTATAGAGTCGCTTGAACGAAAAAATGTTCGTCTTCTCCAAGCAAATGGCGTGCCCACTTAAGTTTTGTACAGATCTTCAGTTGGAGACATACATGCAAGGCAGGTCCGAGAAAGAGAACAGAACAAAATTAAAGTATAGCGATAAAGGTCGTCAAACAAGTTTTTCATTTCCCAATCATGAACGTTGGCACACAATTCGATACTAAATCAGTTTTTCGATTGAAAAACTTTTACAAAATGCAGTTATTAAAGATTGATTGGTTAGCAGCAACCATTCGCTATGCAACGATATTTCGACACAAAAGAAATAAACAGTCGCCCGAATATTTTTTCTCCGATTTAGATTTGTATTTCTTCGAAGCTTAAACCCAGTATCATCCCAAATCCCTAGAATTAGCATAGAGACTTATAGCGAAACGATTTATCTACTCGACACAAGAATCTCTCAGTCTCAGATGGGGCCGTTCACTTAGAAACAATTATTCCAATCGCACTTTTGGCTGCGACCGGCGACGGTTCCATGTAGCATTGATTGATTTACTTTTAGTCACCTCTCCCGCCCACAGGGCCAATCAACTAACTAATCCACACCTCGTGTCCCGTGGAAATGTCACTTAAGTAATTCATGAGAATGCATATGTTTATCACATCGGTTTGTTTGTTTATCTTCGCGCGATAAGTACTAACACACAGTGCCAAGTGTCAGAATGTTTAAACGACACTATCGCACAGCGTCTATTAAAGCAGGAGCTAAAAAGTACTTCCATTACACATATTTCGTTGACGCAAACTGATTGATCCGAGTCCAAATATGCTACATAAAAACTAAATGAACACAATCGATCTTAATGGCGACGAAGGTCAGTGTGACAGACATCCGACATGGGGGTGAAGTTAAATGTCGCACCCCCTTTTTGTAATGGAAATCAAATTCAGACAGCGCAACTATTTTTCATTATAACCTAAAGTCACTCACTTTAAATCGGGCAGGGATGGTAGAAATTAATTTTAAGGACCCAACTCTGACGCAGTTAACTTATGTTTTGTAGGGGTAAAAAAAATGCGAAGCGAAGTGAAAATTCGATTAGGTGTAACTAGCGACAATTTTCTTTTCCTTGGTCCTGCATTCCTCAGAAGAGATGGATATCGTTGAGATTTTCGTGTTACCTGTGTGTTATTCCATTATCCCATTTGTCAGATCCCACCGCTATCTGTCGTCGTCGTCGTCGTCGTCTGGTGTCTGAATGAAAAATGATATAAACATTTAAGTTTAAATGCTTAGTACATTTCATTAAATTCAACGGAAAAGGGAGAATGATGCCGACACGTCCTTCCCTTGATGGCGAAAAAATTTGCATAAATCAAAAGAACGATAGGCACACGCGGTAAGCATCAGTAGGCGGTGTACATTTCTTTGTCGAAATGAATGCAAATCACTTTCGAAGTAGGGATACATATTGTGATTTGAGATGACTTCCTGATGTCCTTTTTTGACAGCAATGGACTTCTTTTTTTTTTTTGCTCTCCCAACATAGAATAAAAGTTTATGGTCGAAAAATATACTGCAGGCGCAATAAGTTTTAGTGGTGACAGAATGTTTTATGGCGGATTAAGTACGTACAGCTTTGGGAAAGTTATAGATTCGTATGCGGGTTTATGTCTCTCCTAGCGGAGAGGCAATTAACTAGAAAAAGGACGGCAGTATGTATCATTTGTTTGTGAAGCTAAATTTATGTAACGACTTTCTGTAAGAAAACCAGAGCAACATGAATAGATACTTTGTGTTCTTTCGGGAGGGAATAACTTTTTTAACAAGTCGACGACTGTTGCCGTTCGGCCCCTTATAGACCAAAATTATTTTATGCCCAGGGGTTTCAAAGGGACTCAAACAAGTTTCTGAGTAAAAAAGAAGAATTTAAAAGAGTAGATATAATTTCGTTTTACTTAGCATCAATTGTTCTATACTTCTATGTAATCTCAGCAGGTCCTGAGGAAGAAAAAATAATAACAATAAGTTATAAGAGTTATAAATGTCGCTTAAGACCTTTATATAAAAAATAATATTGTGATAACCGAGATGGATTGAGATATAATTATATTTATTAGTAATTCATAAAGTATAGTATAATGCTTCGATGCGAACGTATTGAGAGAGAACAACCAACTAACTGATCGAAGCAGTTGGATTAAAAAGTTACCATTGACTTCATGCATTTACAGTGTTACCATTGACTTCATTACAACAACTTCCCCCTTTAGTTGTTTGTTCTCTATACAAACAAATTTTAATAACAAAGTAATCATTTGTTCGTTTTCTTAAAACTAAGGTATAATAAACAAGAAATTATTTGTTCCTATTTCTCAAAAAATATCTGTTTTCAGTAATATTTTCAATAGCCGGTTGATTTACTTCTACATATTCGTCCGGACTATCTGAATCATTTGTTGTTACAATTTCTTTTGAGTTCGTATCGTTAGCTACATCTAATTTATCCTCCATAATTAAACTAGTTGAAACATCTTCATTACAAACCTTAGCATCAATATTTTCTAATGAACTTTGTCTATGAGTTTTTTCATTACATTCTATAATTTGGTTAATATGCCTCTTCCATTTTTTTAACGTATTGACTGGTTGTACTATATATGTTTGTTTGCCTATCTTTTGTAAGACCTTAGCTTTAGACCAAATTATCTTGTTCGGAAGCGAATAATCTTTAGCCATAACAAAACTTTGTGCTTCTATATTTTTTCTGTTAATTCCCTTATAGTTTTCTTTCTGCTTATTTTGATTTTTTTTTACGTTAAGGCTTACATCATTTAACTTAATTTCTTTTTGACGATTTGGATTAAGCAGATCGAGTCTAGTGCGAAGCTTCCTTTTAAACATTAGCTCTGCCGGTGTAACACCGGTGCTAGAATGAATGGTGTTCCTATAATCTAGTAGAAATGAATACAGGGCTGTGCTAATATTTTGATTGTTGTTACATAAGGCTCGCTTAAGGGCATTTTTTATAGTTTTTACGGAGTTTTCCGCTTGCCCGTTAGTTGCTGGATTACCTACAGGTGTTGTGATATGCCTAATGCCATTTAAGCTTAAAAAAGCTTTAAATTCTTTGGATACGAAAGCAGTACCATTATCGGATACTATAATCCTTGGTAGTCCAAATTGCGAGAATATTGGTCTAATTTTTTCTATTGTTGCTTTACTAGTTGTGTTTGTTCCCATATCTACGCATTCAAGCCATTTACTATGGCTGTCCACCATTACCAAAAACCATTTTTTCATAAAAGGGCCCATAAAATCAATGTGCACCCTATCCCATGGATCCGCCGGCCACTCCCAACTAATGAGCGCACTCTTTCTTGGATCACTACGCGTCAACAAGCACTGTTCACATGACTTGGTAACATTTTCTAGATCAGCATCAAGCCCCGGCCACCAACAATACTCCCTTGCCATTGCCTTCATCTTACTAATGCCCATATGCGTCCTGTGCAATTCATTAAGGACTCTTGACTGTAATGCCAGTGGTATAATAATTCTATAGCCCCAAAATAAGCATTTTGATTCTAAACTAAGCTCACTACTGCGTTGAAAATATGGGCGCAAGTTTTCGTCAACCATGCTATAAGTCCAACCGGACTGCATACATTTTATTACCTTATTTAAGACAATATCCTTTGAAGTCTCACTACCCACTTCCTCAACTGCTACTGGCAACCTGTCTAGCTCCTTAACATACTTGCTATATAACAACTCCTGCGTTTCTCCGTTTTCATCCAACGTCTCATTAGGACAACGAGATAAATAGTCTGCCACATTATTCTCTGATTTGATACATTCAATATTAAATTGATAGCCAGATAGCATGAGAGCGATTCTTTGAAGCCTATTCGCCGCCATCATCGGTAATCCCTTCTTGGGGCCTAAAATGTGCATCAAAGGTTTATTGTCTGTAACTAATACGAACTGTCTTCCATACAGGAAATGATGAAATTTTTTCACTCCGTAGAGGATTGCTGCAGCTTCTTTGTCAAGCTGGGAATAGTTCTTTTCGCAATCGGTTAACTTCCTGGAGGCGAATTCTATGGGACGTTCAAGACCGTTTGAATAAACTTGGGATAATACTGCCCCCAACCCCACTGGGCTGGCGTCTACGGTTAACTTTGTTTGAAGGTTAGGGTCAAAGTGTGCTAAAACCCTGTCAGATAGCAACTCTCTCTTTATATGTTCAACCGCCTTGGAGTGTACTTCAGTCCAAACAAACTTTGTATTTTTTTTAAGTAATTCATACAATGGGGAACAATTAGTAGTAATATTCGGCAAAAACCTTCTATAGAAGTTAATAACTCCTAAAAAGGACTGCACCTCTTTTTGATTCCTTGGATTCTGTATAGCTGCTATTGCCTTTACTTTATCTACGCACACATGTAACCCATCCTTGTCAATGACATGACCCAGGTAATTTATGGACTTCGAAAAAAATTCGCATTTATCCTTATTTAGCTTAAGTCCAGAATCTCTTAGGATGCTGAAGACTTGTTCTAGTCTTTCCATGTGCACCTTCCTATTTGGACCTGTAATCAATTATAAAAAAGTTCGTGGATGAAGGTGCTAAGTACACAAAACTATTTGTTTCGATACAAATAAAGACACATTAAAAACAAATTGTGTTTATTTACAAAAAATTGGCCATCATACTTTTTTTTAATTTTTATCAAAAAAGTTAAAAGTAAACAAATTTAACGCTTATTACTCAAATATTTGAAAATGTCGCGCTTAAGCACTTCATATACAAAGCGTTTCAAATATTTCATAAAAATTAGTATACAGGTACCTACCTACCAAAATCCCCCACAGAGTATAGATTTTTGTAAAGCTTAATAATCCATTTCCATAATAAAAATTGACCAGCAACCATAAGAATGTTCTTCTAAGCAAATGAGACCCTCATCCGTATTAGTCCTAAATGTAACCTGCATCACTAATCCAAGCGTGTAATTTCCGAAGAGTCTCTTTGTCATCCTCTTATTTTAATTTAGAGACCTTCTTAAGTTACACACAATTCTCCACGAAATTTGTTTGAGAATTTCCCTAAACGCTGCAAATTTGAACCATCAAAGTCTCCTTGCATTCATGCATGTAATCTGTGTAAAGATCTGTACACAATAAAATCTGTTTTTAGCTTCAGGTATCATATCTCAACAGCACCACACAGTTCCACTTAACTCAGGATCACCCTCTCCAAGATGAACAACCAATACTGGAGCTATTATAAAAAAATCTTGGAATGTATAGAAGTGCCAGTGTGGATTTATTTCTTCCAACATTCTAACCAAGAGAGGTGGCGGGAAAAGCACTTTATTTTATGGTAGTCGTATATAATAAGAGGGCACGTAAAAAAATCAAATGGTGAGAAGATATTATGTTCTGTCATTTCAAATGAATATCAAATATCATAATGTCCCTTTTATTGAAATTATACAAAGCTAAATGTGTTATATAAATTGGGATGATATTTTTGGTTTTTAAATCATCCCACTGTTGAATCAAAGCGTTTTTTTTTTGTATATCCTTTATTCATAAGGTTGACATACGGCCTTCATTCACTTGGGTTGCTCAGGTTTTTTCATCCGTGTCGAGAGTTTAGGTTAAAAATAATTAGTCCAGTCAAATGGGGTAAT
The DNA here is from genome assembly GCA_949126925.1 of Cheilosia vernalis. Classification (NCBI taxonomy): domain Eukaryota; kingdom Metazoa; phylum Arthropoda; class Insecta; order Diptera; family Syrphidae; genus Cheilosia; species Cheilosia vernalis. Next base: position 17,530,101 of record OX421362.1, read on the forward strand.
GTCAGAGAAATGTTTTTAATTAAAAAGGGCAAAAATTTAACCTAACTCATATTCTTAACGAAACTTTAATCACTTTGAAACTGAAGCTGTAAACGTCCATCCACCATCCGAAGAGTAAAATAACTTAAGACCCACGCTTTTCACAACGAGCCGAAAACACTCAAAAACGAGTTGTTTAAGTCGTTTTCCACGAAAACGACCTAATGACATTTGTTTATAAATTGAAAAAAATGTGAAGCGAGAAGAAATTCAAAATATCATTTCCGTTTTTTCAGGATCAATTAAATCCGCAAATGTGTTAGCCATATTTGAGCCCTAGCCTAACCTTTGATTTCGAACAAAGTAAGAGCTTTTTCGGGCAGAATTGTATTTGGCTTCGCTGTAAATGGTGTGGAAAATATGGGTTTCTTAGCTAAGAGAATACTGCTGTAGTAGAAGGTACATGTATTCAATGCATTAGATTGGTTGGCCATCAAAAAGGATACACTATTTCATTTCTTGTGGAAGGACAATACTGACAGCTTTTTCATTAAAGTTTTTCATTATTTCCGATTATGCCTACAGCATAAATTGATTGAGAAAGCCGCAATTTAACAGCATTCCAATCCAAACAAGTAAGGGGTCCAAAGGACGAAGACTTTTGTCCACCAGTATCGGCTTACAATAAAGAGCAGCTGTTTGTTTTTACACAGAGTCATAATCATAACTAATAAGCCCACAGGCGAAAAATCGGAGGAAGCCTTTTGATTGGGATTTAAGTTATTTCAAGTTTTATGAACTTGAAAATGTTTTTCCGGACAGCTAAAATATTCCCCCAACTTTACTTCGAGTAATTTGCAAAACTCATAGCGACTTAATTTACCGTACGACATTCTTCGGCTACGCCAAAGGAAAATATATTGTGTCCTGGAGAACCACATTAAAAAATAAAAATGGTTAGGTAGGTAGGTAAATGGGTGCTCTTGTGGCAGTTTGCCACAGCTTCACTTAGACCATCAGTTGAGTCCATTGTGTCCATAAAAATGGTTAGAACAACTATTTAATACAACCAAAACTGGCACTGATGTAGTTTTTATGTAGGTCCGAGGTATAACTTTGGTGGATACGTTCGAGGGTCTTCCGAAATAACCCGAACTTTCGAAGGCTTCGAAATAATAATAATTAACCGATTCAGCGACAAAAAAGATAGTGAAAACATATGAAATCATATGGTGGCGACCACGTAAGCTCTAGCCGATTACAAATTTTGTTTTAAGCAGTAGTTGTGCCACATTTCAAGATATATTTTTCTTGTAAGATTTTTGACCTCCAGAATATGTACAAGACCTTTAACATCAAGTTCTTCAAATTTTGATAATTTGATAATTTGATATTTATTGTGCAAATCAAAAAAGTTTTAATATACAGTGAACATTGGAAAACGTGAACTAATTAAAACTGAGGGTGCTCATGTTTTCGAGATTGTTCATGTTTTGGAATGTAACATTTTATGATCCTGGCTCTTAAAATAAAACACATTTTCTTCCACTTTATCTTCTTTTTGCTTGTATTAGTATAGATTCATGAATATTTTTTACATATTTACACATACTGGTACGGCTCATTAACAAATTTTTTTGGATTTTTTTTACATTTTAACGTTTTAAAAATACATAAAAGGTTAATTTAACAAAAAAAATCTGTAATTTTTTTCAGTTGTATTTTTCCCAACATTTTAGCTATGCAATACGCACACGCACATATGGCACCAAATACATACATACTACGCGTTGTCAATATTATGGGATTCCCCGAATTAAATAATTCAGTGCATTTTTATGTAGAAATGTTGAAAAAATTTCTGTTCACGTTTTAGAGCTTTTAGATTTGTTCACGATTAAGAGCAGTCAATGTAAAAAAATACAGTGTTCACGTTTTGGGGGGTTCACGTTTTCCAATGTTCACTGTGTTTCTATTCATTTTGTTATGTATAATGTTAGTCGAACAGAACCATGCACAGCTTCCGTTTTACTAACAACTCCAAAGTAAGGAAATTATTTGATAAAATAACTGATGTAATATATTTTTGGCATTTTTTTAGGAGTGAAAACAACTAATATGAACTTCGAATGTCCACTCTTAATGGATTTTTTTTTCAACATTTTATTGCTTCCACATTCCTCTTCAAATGTTTAAAGGTTATTTTCTGCTGTAATTTAAATAAAACAAAAATTCGCAATCGATTAAGTAACTGAAGTGCCGGCCAAGAAAAAATCTGTTATCATTCGACCATATCGCTCCGAATTTACTGTAACCATCTGCCCAGCGATGCCAACCTAGGCCTTTTCATGCTTTTAGGCATTATTTCATTAGCTAGGCTTTAAGCCTTTTTTATTTGCAAAAAGGCATTTTTTTTTTCAAATATATAGGTATATTTTTTTTTGATTCAACGTATACTGACTTCTTATTTTTTTAAATACTCTTAAAAAATCTTGGCAAAAAGAAGACCTCGGTGCTCGGTCTTAAAGAATGTGTTTCCACCTTCAAACAAACAATTTTTTTTTTTAATTTTTTTTATATTTGTGTTTAATTTTTGATTTATTGTTCCAATTTACATAAAAAAATATTTTAGGCATTATTTTATTGAAAAAGGCATCTTTTTTTCAAGTTAGGCTTTTTGTCGTCAAAATTGGTTGGCAACGCTGATCTGCCCATTGTCATCTTCGAAGAAATACGGACAAACGACAACTTTCGACCATTACTTTGATGAGCAGGCCTTACGACATCAGTAACACGTCCATTATCTTTAAATCCCTTCACAATTTTATCGATTGCTTGTGTAGTCAGTCGATTATGGCGCCACTTTTAAAGTAAGTTTTAATTATTTTAAGACGTTGTTCGATTGTTAAGCGATCCACTATCGTGAATGGCAAACATTCAACTAATATTATGACACTTCAAATGACAGCTGAGTTGGACAGGTTGGTTTCAACAGGAAAGTGCTGGTCTTGGATCACTGGGTCAAGTGGAAAGCTGTTCATCAGCCACGAAACTATACCCAGAACCGATATAAATCATTTACGGTACTAGAAATCTTGTCTGGCACCCTTTTAGAGGAACTTCCCCGAATGATAGTCACATTTGGCAACCATTAATATTTGCTACAAAATGCAAGGCGAATTTTATAAACCTTCAAAGCAGTTTCATTGCATTTGCTCTCATTTTCCGGATCAATCTAGTAGTGTGTTCTCACTTAAGGACATGCGTAAATAAGTGGAACGTTTTGTTAAATAAATTTTAGGATTCCTTGAAACTCCATGCTGTCCATCAGGGTATTTTTTTTTATTTTTTTTTTAGTATAATGGACTTAATCTCTTTATGAAGCACGAACTGCCACTTGGCATAAAAATCTGTCGTGTCGTAAGCTTAATCTGGTCATATATTTTGACAGTTTTCTTTCAACAGTCCTAGATTTATTGCATTAATTTTATCAATGAGTTGTTTTTTTCCCAGTGAATAGAAGGAAGTCCACGTAGGCCCTAGTTATAGCCATACGTAAAACGAAACCGTAAATTTTTTTTTTTGCTTTTAAGAGCACTTAGTCCTATTGGTTGAACTTAATTTTGGTTTTAAAATGTTGCTTATGAATCATAAAGTTAGTTTATCAAACAAAAAAAAACAATATGCAAGTAATCTTTAATTTTTTTCGAAAAAATATTTAGGTAGATATACTCAATTTTCCGTACGAAAAACTTTTTCCAATCTACTTCTCAGTCAATTCTACAACCAAAAACCAAATCATTCCACTGAAAATTTTTTTTTCTGATGGAATCCAATGAGGGGTGGTTGGTTTGTTGTTATTGTTTTCGTACGGAAAAAATTTTTCTGACAGAATTTTCGCTATGACCGCCTAAACGAAAAAACAAATCATTTTCATACTGTTCCAACTTTTTCTGTTGCATTTTACGTATGGCTATAACTAAGGCCTAATATCCGAAGTTTTCGTTTCGAGTGGAATTGAAACACGAATCTCCCAATTGGACTCGAGTTTTCACTTTCTCCACTGTTTGTTCTACCTTCGGACTAACATCTTGCAAACTTTGAATGACAAACAAGACAACGAAGGCTCGTTCCCACCAAAGAAGCACACTCCGTTTTTAGCTCCCATGACAACCGAAGTAGGTATAAATAGAAATAAAAATGAACAAAAGCGTGAGGAAATAAGGCTATTACCAACACCAGATACATATATCTTCCTGATTTCATTATTTAGGCATATTGATTCGCATTTCGATTAGTCCTTCCATTACAGTCTTTAATCCGAATTCGATATTAAGGATTATTAATCGCCCATCCGTGTCTACTCATTTCGGAATTATTCAGACTTTAACGACTACATGGGTCGTAGATTCCTAATGAAACCTTTTCCCCTGGTTTGAGGGTGGATTAATGGACAAGGCATTTAACTTAATTGCGGAATTTTCATCGGAAAATTAAAGACAGTGTTTATTCGATATTTTTCAATATTTACACTGTTTACTGGGAAGATAATTTAACCGTGTCTTTGGAGTGAGCAGCCTACCGCAATCGTATAAGGGAATTCTAAAATCGTGTCAACCTGGTCAACTTTTGTCTATTGTTAATAAATGACTTCCGATAGTTAATTAAATTCCAGTTTTATTTGTTCAACACCGTTCGCCTTGACTTATCAATTGGGTGACCCAACTCCATCTCATTCTCATTCCTTTTTCCACTTCCTACCCATTTTCCATCAAAAGAGATATAATTAACCACTAGTACACTTTCCATCAATTATTTAAAATGTATACGCCTTAGGAAAATCGTATTTTTTGACATTTCAGTTGTGTGCAGCCAATGCAATGCATGTAAAATCCGCCAAAGGAATTCATACTACAACAAATAATAGACCGGATAATTGCCAAATGCCAAGTGCTCTGATTGTTTATTCAAGCGCAAACAAGTCAACATCCAATTTTGATTTGCTTACGAAATATTGACTCAACTGTCGTAAATATTATGGACCCAAATGTCCACTACGACACGAGTCCACATTACTAATTTCTTCAGAATAAACACACCCCCAAGGACATTCATACATACAAATGTGAAATGGAGGTCTTGTAAATTCCTCAGCATCATCATTTCGTGGTGACATAATCGCATCGCCTTTGCCAGTCTTTCACTTCAAGTTTCTGATAAATATTTACAAAAAGTTAGGTTTTTCTTCCCGGAAATCATGTCATTTCGTTGACTTGTTCAACGATTGAAAAGAACCAAGAACACCACTCAGACTGAAAGGAAAAAAAAAGTACGTTCAGTGTATATTCTCACGACCAGACCCGATGACACCTTTTGATCTAAACGGCGAGAGGCAAATGCTCGCATATAAACTAACGTTGAAATACGAGTATATACTCCTCGAGCGTGGCAAGTTTACGTATAAACACTGTCGTTTTGGGCGTAATGTTTACATCGATCGATCCGTCCTCAGCCACGCGAAAAGGTCTGTATTCAACTTCCGAAATATACACACTAAAAGTGTTTGCAAGTGCAAATAAATAAATTTCCTCTGGTATAAACAAAAGATTAAACTAATAAATCCCGTTTGATGGCGAATAAATATGGTACTCATAGGTGTTTGCACATCAGTAATAGCCAGATATCCCATAAATAAGCCATAAGGAAAATAATCCCATGGTAAGTCTATCAAACAAGAGGGCGCATAGGCGCGAGTAAAATAAACGAAATCGTAAGACACGGATTATGTTGTATACCATAATAGTTGCCATGAAAAAAAATGAAAAACTTTCCCAAATTGGGCATAAATAAGTCAATATGAAGTAATAAGTTTCCGATGAGTCTTATACCCGTTTCACACCGTGTTCCCGTCAAAAACACCAACTAGTTTTCGTTTGACGTTTCAATCAGCTGTGAGACACTAGTCTTAAACTTCGGCGCAAACTATTTTGGTTACAAATTTCGATCGCATTAATTAACAAATTAAATGAGATTAGTAAATAGAATAATGGTAGAAAATGATTCTAAGTTGTGACATCTGTCAGTTGTGACATCTGCTGAAAGTGGCCAGTCCGAGTTTGAATATCCAACTGCAAATTAACCATTTGCAATAGACTTGACTTTCTCGTAGCCAAAACAATTCAGAGAAACTGGTTTTAAGATCTTTCCAGTTAAAGATGACATCAATTAATAGGTAGGTACAAGTGGGGTTGAACATGAACCCAATTAGCACTATGATATCCCTAGTTAGAAGCTTCCAGTTACTCCATCAACTTCGTGGAAATGGCTACCAAATTATGCGAGTCAATTTATGGATGTTCTTCTGCTGAGTTGTCCCTGAAGGGTGAATATTTAGAGAAAGCCTGCTTGTCTGTCCCGTATATGCTATTTCAGTCATTGTAAGTTAAGCCTTTCAGTCAGGTCAACATTGCTGTGTGGCCAATAATGTTAAGTCGTTTTTCACCAGCTACGGCAAGGTCCATACTTCTGCAACATAAAGACAAACCGGGGTGGAAATCGTTCATATTCAGTAATCTTCTTGGTTCAAGGAGCTCTTCTCAATTCTTACTTATTAAGCCTTAAGCAAGTTTGGTTGCCAAAAATCGGTAACTCTTACTTTAGGGAAGGTTATTTTTATTTCGAGCATGTGATATTTCTTTAAATAAACATCCTTTTGATTGGAAGTATTGCCCCGACATGAATATCAAAATTGGTAATTCATTCTTATTGTTGGGGAAGTCAAATATGTAATTGCTCTTAATAATAATGCAAATCCTATCTAGGGAGGTGTTCATAAACTGTTTTCATTATCGAGGTTGTTCTTTTGTGGTTAAAAGTTCAATGATAGTACATAATATCGAGGGTCGCTGAAGCTGGGCGTTTCGGAATTTGTGTCATCCTAAACTAAGTTGTTGTTCACTTTGCTAAATTGGGGTGTAAATTACATTTAAAATTTACTCTAATAATTTGATATGGTCAATGAATATTTAAATATACAAGTCAATAACAACACGGCAACTTTACCAGCAGGAAATGTTACCACTTACCACCGTTGATATAAGGGCGACATTTATATCGTATTTCAGTGAAAGCAAACATCAGTATTTCTGAAATACTTTAAGATTAAATAAATATTAATTACTTCACTAAATTGAAGTTCTAAAAATTGTCTTATATCATCTCCCTTCACATCCCTATTGTCCTATTAGTATGTATACACTTATTTTAAAGAAGAAGTATCCTAATCGCCTCTTTCTTTGGCTCACTTTTTTTCATATTTGAAATTATTTTGTTTCTCAGTCTCAACACGTAAATATAAGCAAAGTCATTTTCTTAGTCTCATTTACTTTCAATTTTCATACTAACGTAATTATACTGTTTAACTATCACAGAAATAAGCGTGTACCCTTACTAGATAAATCTTAGTCTTAATTTTAATCCTAAGTATAACAGGCTGTGAACTTAGAAAAAATTACATTTTGGTGGGAAAGCTGTAGGCGCATCAAAAATCACGGAACTGGGAGCCTTGAGAAACATTTCCATAAAAGCTTTATTGAAGTCTGTTCAGTTGTTTTCACACCATTTAATTTTAATTTATATATCTAACTTATAAACATTTAAGTCACAGTTAATCAATTATTAACCCTTTTTTTATAGGAATGTATTTTAACAACATTTTATTTTATTTTCATATTATTTTTAAATTTAAATTTGTTAGGTTGAAATCAATCAGTTCAACCATGTGCACTTATTGAAATCTTTCGTCTGCTTATTGATATGAACATTCCTTCTATTTAAATTTGTAATTATTTTGTTCGACGGGGGGAGAAATTGTTTAGGTCCAAATGTGTTTGTTTTTTTTTTAATTCTATTTTACTTGTATTTCTTGATAGTATTTTTGTTGAACTTAAAATGTGTGTGTTATTTTAAAATGCAGTTAAACCGACCGGCCCTTGAAAGCAATATTTTTAACAATGAAAATTATTTCTGCTTATATCTTTTTTACAAAACAAGTTTTTTTTTCGAAAAAAAGTTATACAGTCGTATTAATAAAAACCCGGAACTAATCTCCAACTCGTATATTACCTAGTACCTAGTTAAATAAGTAACATATTAGTTAAATATTCTTACAAACAAATGAAAATAATTCATATAATAACTAGCTGATGTTTTCTCTAAACTAGGGTTGATACGGAACTTCGAATCCGAATCCGATATGTCGGAACCTCCGGTTTAAATTACACCTCCGAATCCGGCTTCGGTTCCGATATAATCACATCGGCGGTTTTTCGTTCGGAATCGGTGACGACCGATAAACATGAACGACAAAGAATTATCGAGTTGCGACATGTTACACTTACATACAATACAATACGGCTGTCTTTTTACTCTTTTATTTACTTTAATAATTAATTTGTGTCTGCGTGCGACCTCCGCCTCCGACTCCGATTCAACTCCGGTAAAACCACATCCGTAACATCCCTACACTAAACTATACATAGAGTTGGCATCACGTAACAAAATTGTACTGAAAACTATTACATATTGGTTTTCATCACGGCTGGCTGTGGCTAGTAAATTTAAATTTTGACAAATGAAAGAGAAAAACAAACAACAGAAAATTTTTATTTTTTTTAATGTTTTATTTGTAAACATTGTCATTGGGTTTTTTTCTTTTCTTGAAACCAATTTTGACGAAAAAAAAGCCTAACTTGAAAAAAAAGATGCCTTTTTCAATAAAATAATTCCTAAAATATTTTTTTATGTAAATTGGGACAATAAATCAAAAATTAAACACAAATATGTATAAAAAAAATTAACAAAAACAATTTTTTTTGTTTGAAGGTGGAAACACATTCTTTAAGACCGAGCCCCGAGGTCTTCTTTTTGGCAAGATTTTTTTAAGAATATTTAAAAAAATAAAAAGTCAGTACCTATGCGTTGAAACAAAAAAAAAATAATATATAGGTACCTTTATTTGAAATAAAAAAGATGCCTTTTTGGAAATAAAAAAGCCTTAAAGCCTTAGCTAATGAAATAATGCCTACAAGGCATGAAAAAGCCTAGGTTGGCATCGCTGGGCGATCCGAGAGTATAACTCAAAGATAATGGAATACAGAGATATATATCTTTCCAGTGGAAGGGCGGCTGCCTACAAGCTGTTTTCCAGAAAAATTCATGAAGTCACACACACCTGCTTATTTCTATTATAGTATATGTGAGTTCATGAATTGGACTTTAGTGTAAGAATTCGGTATTCTCTAATGTGTATTTCACTATCTTTTTCAGTTTAATCAACACCTCCACAAAAACTAAACAAATTCAAAACGTAACACAACACAATTAAACACCGCGATGCTCATAAAAGCAAGATGATTCGCGGTCGTCCATTAGCAACACGCTTTTTTGTTAGCCACACGTATTCACAGACGGGGGTTGAAATTACAAAAACAACAATGTAAACAAATGGGTTTTGGGGGGATAGACGTACGAAAGATAACCATCTCTTTTATTCATTAATCTCTGGTATAACTGTCATGTGTCATGAAAGAGCTTCTCAATTAGCCGTTTGGAATCGGCATAAAATTGTAGATCCCTTCCATTCGTTCCAAAAAATGAAAACTCACAAAAAACGAATAGTTGCGAGAAGCTAGGCCTAGGGTCCCTACGGACCTGTTGCGCCAAAAATTATTATTATTATTTATTATTATTAACAGACCTCCTACCGTTAGTTAGTTATACGAAAGTTACGAAGCGTTAGTTGTCTTCTAAAAATGTTTATTAATAGCAATTTGAGTTCAACTAATGTGTTTGCCAATAGTTAGGCCTAACATGTAGTTACGCAACAATAATTATTAATACGGCTGCAAATGTTCAAGTTTGTTTGGGTTCTGACAATTTATAGGATATTAAGCCGAAATGAAAATTAGCTCAAATAAGTGAAAATGTTAAATGAAGTCTTGCAAAACCGATTATAATGGCGTTCAACACATTCAGTAAAAGAATATTTTGATACACAAATCGCCCGCCATCTTTTATTGAATGATGCCTACTTGACGCTCTATAATTTTATTTAATGAGTGACCTGAAAATTCCAATCGCAACTACCGTGTTAGGATGCAATTTGTGGATTTAAGCCCGACAGAATGGAAAATAGTTCCTTATTCAAAAGTTGGTAGGTTGCTACATAATTAAAAGCTGAACAAAATCTCGAACCTCGGCATTCCATCCATAGGAGTAAACAGGAATATGATTTCGGAGAATTATGAAAAAGTTTGGCTCGAACTCATAGCGAAATGAGGTTCAAAATGTAATCAGATGAAAGATTAGTCTTCCAACTTTTTTATGGAATGGTATATTCATTAGACATGGCTTTGTATGTTTTTCTTCCTTCCTCTGATGCTGCAGTTGGGTGTCCAACAACTGAGTTGGATGCCATAGAGAACCCAAGAGAGAAAAGCACACGGCACACGCATAACATTAATGAAAAGAAAGAGTCGTGCCCGTATAAAAATAAATACAGCCCGATTTGTTGTCGGAAATATATTTGTTCGAGAGTACAACTTGTAGGTAGATTGACTTAATTTATTCGCATAGTAGGTAAATGGCGCCAGCAAACACCCGCCCAGCCAAACAGACAGAATGAAAATCAATCTAATGAAAAATGTCGATTAAATTTAATACACTTTTTTTTTTGCTATTGTGTATCTACTCGTATGTGTTGGGCCATTGAAAGAAAAGCCTCCACCAACCCCTGGCTTTTTCTATACGTACACACAATAGAGACTCGTCGGGAATGCAAACATATGTCCCGACTAATAGCCATAAATTTATCACCTTGAACTTGTGCTCTGAAATGTATCATGTCGACACGCTGTATGGCGATTGATGAGATATTTATGACTTTAGTGTTATAAAATGAAATTAACGTTTTTCAATTTTTTTAATTCGATTTACAATCATGTGGGCGTGGTGTGAACAGTAAACTAGAGGGGGATATTTTACTTGTCGTGTGCCCACTTTAAAGTTTAAAGGCAAGCAAAGCGACAGCAGATCTTGGCAACGCTCATCTTGAGTGTAAACATTTAAAGATGTTTGAGAATGTCGATTTTTCGAATAGAATTGCCTTTTCTCTTGTGCTCATTCGCTTTTTATGTTTCAGCCATCTTTAACGACTGATTTCCTTACTTTATTGATCAGGTCAGTGTCTCCATAGGCTGTCAATGTAAACAAGCCCGGAAAGCACTCTTGAAGAATTCTGCACTCAAAACGATCAAGTCATTATTAAATCTGGCTATGTACATGCTTCTGTAACCTTTATAGAGCCTCTTTGGAGTGTCTGGACAAAGAACCCGAAACCCCCTTAATTTTGTTCCTGTTGTTGTGTCGTTAGAGAAGAGACCGCCGAACGAGCAATCCATAGATGCGGAAGTGCTAACAGGGTAATTTTGGCGAGTTAGGGCTCGATGCGGATGATCTTTTGACCTTCACTAACGTGCCGAGAGCTGAAAACTCTTTGATAAATAAAGAAGTACCCTCTGCTCCTTATAGCAATCACTGTAATATATGCCACAGTTTTCTAGCCAGTCCATCCCATCCCACTTCCTGGAAGCCGGACATGTAGGATTGTAGGTGTAATAAACCTCCTTGCAAAGTAGCCACTGTCTTTAAGGTGGAAAAATATCCTCTGATAGGAGTTCGAAAACCCAAAAAGGTATCCAATATTTCTATTTAATCAGAAATGCAAAGGGGACAGTCGCATGACGAGTGAACCTTGCACCATATCTCAAAGCCACAAGAGAGAGAGACTATCAGTGCTTAATCGAGGTAAATGGTAGACGCGTGCACGGCTTCGATAAGATGAAAAGCTGCAGTAATTCAAACGAAATTTGATCACGAGTAGGGCAAAGCATAATTATCCCCTCCCCGGCACCATAAACGACTTCAAAACTCAGCATTGTCAGCTTTACTTCAAATGAAGCCCTTTGAATTGAAGCTGCTGAATAATTCAATGAAATCACTCCTTTGTATTCGATATTGTCTCCGAAAGGATGAAATTTCTCTGAAAGCAAACAGCAAGCACATTATTCAATATTCAAAGAAATTTTCTCAACAAAGACGTACACCGTAACCTTTTGTCCAGTTGTGCAAAAGTACGAGTATTTCGGAATCATTTTGCTGGTTTTACTTGGTTTACCTTCAGTTAAATGGAATTTGCAAATATTTTCAATAGCCTATAACTAGAAAGTTATTTTTAGCTACAAGCGCGCAAGCACTTTCAACTCCGCTACGTAAATATTTCGGAAATATTGTTGCAGATGTTTAATTACAGTATATTTTCATGTTCAAAGGATTTTCTGTTGATGATGTTTTGATTGGACTTATGTTTGGTTTGGTTTTAAAAATTTTACAAATTGCCTACCAAATAGAAGCTGGGTGTGGACCACGGCCTCAAGCCAGCAAAAAGTATATAAATTGAGCCATTCACCAAAAGAACTAGTTTATAGAACTGTGTTACAAATTCTTTTATTTTATTATTTATTTTTAATAAGACTATTAACTAATAATAAATTAAGAGTTAATACTAACTTACAGCGCAAGCTCGTACAAATTCTTAATTTATGAACTGCGCTGCGTTTGGCCCCTTTTTCAGACACAGGACCCTTGGTCCCTACTTTTTGAAAAAAGTTCAAAGTTACCCATTTTTCAGTTTAAATAAGATTTTACTCTTTATTGAATATTGAAATGAATATTATGTTTGCTCCTCTCGACACTCGATCTTTTTCAGTTATTCTAGTACTCGCTTACATTCATGTACATAAAATGCAAGCCTCATTCGATTTGTTCAGCTTTTATATTACTCGCTTACATTCATTTGAATTGTAAGACACACGTTGAAAATAAAAAATGGCGGAATTCGCGTTAAGTAAATTATAAGCTTAAGTGTAAGATCAATGCAGCTATTTTTGTTTGATATAAAGTCTTTTAAAAAATTAAGTGCAAAAATTAAGGCGGTGGAATGTGTTTTTAAAATTAATTCATTGTAAGGTATAGGTACCTAAGCTTAAAATGTCTCTCCCAATAGCTACGATTATAAACCCCTTTCGAATTGGAAATTACCATCCATGCACTATGTACAATAAAAATTTGATTACCACTTTCCGAGTGGTGCTCCCAGGATAGTTATTTTTATAGTGAACTACTGACGAGCATGACCTGTACTGGTTATAGCTACGTATGCGGAATAAAGTGTGGTGGGTATGCACTTGAACCAACAAAGTGTACTAAGTAAAAAAGCGTAATTCTAAATTACATTGTCAATAACCAGCATTATACATACTTGACTGTTAAGTAGCACATTAAAGCGTTGACATAGCGAAAAAAGCGCTATAGGTTTGCGTTAACACACTCATTCAGAAGGCAAACAAGTTCAGCAGTGACCTTCTGTTTTAGAGTCTGATTTCTAAATCCACACTTACTGTTCTTATCCTTCTTATCCTCGGCAACACAACACGTTATAGTGTTTAGCGAGCAAATGCTTTTAAAATATCATTCAAAAACTGTGAATTTTGCAGAGTAGCTTCAGAAACGACCTTTTTTCATTGGCGACTTTTTAGTATTCTTTCACCCTGATGGCAATCAGAACAGAACTGCACTTTTAGACGAGTGTTGGCAACGGATTTTCCGAAAAAAATATTTCGTCCAAGAACTTTAATTTACCCAAGTGGCAGAATTAGAAATAAGAAAGGTAAAGGCTTCCTTTCAGTTTCCCTATCAAGCTGATGGGGCTAAGCTAATAATGATTTAAGATCAATTTAATCGTGAATTTTATTCCTAACTTCTGAACTTAAACATCGGTTTTAAAACCAAGTCACTGCAATGTTACAGAGTGTTATGTAAAAAACCCTTCACGGTCTGGATCTCATTAAGTAAAGTAGTTCCACAGACAAAAGAGATTTGAAAGGGTGCCCAAGTTTTGAAGGCCAAATCTACGGAAACTGATTCAGGATTTGTTGGGATCGTATACTGTTCATGTACATCTTTCAGGGAAGTCAGGTGAATTTTTATCTTACATCTTCCTGCGGTCTGTACAGAAACCCTTGTGCAATATTTTAGATGTACTTTTTCTTTACTTATATCTATTGTTTGAAAGCTAAACACGAACCGACATTGTATGTCAAGTAACCTCTCCAGCGTGATAATCTCTCTACGCGGTACCGTCAAATTATTTACAAACATTAAACAGTGCTAAGAATGTATTATTCGCTTGCTTATTGAATTTCCTGAGTATACATAGTCAGCGATGATACTGAAATACATATTTCTAACGAGTGTATAAAAATGTTTATTAGCAAACCGTAATAAAAAAGTTTTTCCCGCAACTTTAATCTGCAGGAAAATGGTTTACCGTGTAGTGCAGTGGTTCTTAACCTGTGGTCCGCGGACCATTGGTGGTCCCTGGAAGCACCCGAAGTGGTCCGCGAAGCCATCCGAAAAATATTAAATAAACTGGCTTTGTTCGTGCTCAGTTTAGTTGTTTTAAAATGGAAAAATGCAAATAAATCGATTTTCCGCAATCAAAACAAAAAATTTATCAACATGCGTTTGACTTTAAGTAAGCAAAAATCTAGAAGTTAATAAAGTATGCAGTCACAAAAGTCTCATTAAAATAATATATTTATTTCTATAATAGGCTGGTTCTTTGAGCTTCGAACTCAAAAGCAAGGTAAAGTAGGATTTTCAGCAACGCAATTGAATTAACTAACACTTCGAGGACTCACACGAGGTATTCCTTCACAGCACGAGTCAATTGGGAGTAAATGTTGATTGTGAACACCGGGGAGAAAGCATTTTACGTTGCCACAATTGCATAAAATGGATCTGTTCGCAGAGTTTCTATATTCACAGTATATACTAAGCGTTGGTTATGATTGGCGGAAATGCATAACAACAAAACAACTAAATATTAGGGATACTAATAAAATATACAATAACTTCATTTTTATTTAAGCTGCAACATTGTTTGAAACAAATTTGCCTTTACCTGTTTAATATATTGATGTGTTTATCTTTGATATCAATTTTTTGTGCCATGACAGATCTACTACCTCAGATTTTATATTCTCCGCTGTTTTTTAACCCAAAAATATGATGAAGGATGAATAATGAATATCCTTTTAATAAAAAAAAGTTTTTCTTTGGCTGGGAAAAAGGTAGATACTTCATAATATAATATTCATCCAATTCTCAAAATAATTATCTACATACGTCTTAAAGTCGTATTTACCACAAGAAAACGTTTTAACCTCACCTTAACCAATAGGTAGAGACCTTACATTTAAGACTTATTTTTGTGATCGACAAAGACAAAGAAAACAGCGTTAAAAGTTTTGTTGCGGTCTTGGTAAAACAAAAATATAAAATATATATGTGTTGATCATAAGTCATTATCAACATGGCTCACATTTTACAGGTGTCATCTATTGTCAAAGTCATACAGTCTACAAACAGAAATCTTCCCATGCAATTTCTTCAAAATTTAAAAAAATTATCGTTTAAAATTTACCGCAAATATATTGTTTTACTTGACGAACAACCCCGCGGTTGCTCTTGTTTCTAGTTATTTGTTTGGTGGTGTACGTACAAGATGTCAAAAAGTAAGAAAAATATGACAGGCTGCCAATATTCCAGCGTTAAAACCAGCTATTGGGAACCTAATGTAGTTGTCTTAAAAAATTAAATCGTGTTGCCTTTGAACAATTGCATGCTTGTTTTATTTATGGATGTAACAAACTTTTATTCATTTACTTTTACATTTACTGTTTATTACTTCTAAACAGTTGGTGGTCCATGGGAAGACAGACATTTTGTCAAATGGTCCCTCATTAGTAAAAGGTTAAGAACCACTGGTGTAGTGCAACCCAATTCGTTGATTTTGCTGAGTGAAAAAGTTTATTACGGTTGTATTCGAAAGCATCCTTTGAACTATTTTAAGTGGGAGAAGTTTGAGTTCCGTCGGTCACTAATGTAGTTTCCGAGTAAGTAAAAGGTCGCCATAAAAAAACAATCAAAAATGAGACAGAGGACATATAAACATAAATAATGTACCCTTCCATCTGTTATGTTGTGTTTGTTTTGTTCATACTTTTAGTCGTGTCTTTCCTTATTCTCTTGTAAGACCTGATTACAGTTTTAAGTAGGTACTTATGTTTTGGTTAAAGAAATGATTCTGAATATCGGTAGTAATACAGCTAAATTTCCAAAAGTATTTAGATGACATCGCTCACCTAAAGTGTCCTGCGATGGTGCATCCATATTGTCAGTGAAAAGGGGGAAGATTCCTTTTCTGATGGCGTTGATTATGCTTAAGCGGATTCTAAGAAAGAATAACTTTGGTACTTTACATGGGCGAAGCAAATACTTAACGAATCATACATTTATGACGTTAATAAGCTCGAAAAAAAATTGTCAACAATTGTTTTGCAAGGGGTTTTCCCAATTGAATATTATTTTTAATTGTAAACTCTTAAGAGATAACCGTATTTCGTCTCTGAGTTGTACGTTATCAATCCGCATATTGTTCGGCGAGTGATTTACTTAAACAATTTTATATACACCGCCTTATCTTGGGGGAAGTACTCGAATAGCGCTACTAGAAACAGATGCTGTGGCTTCTCAGATGGGAGCGCTATAAATAAGATTTCTCTATTCGAATTGATGCATTCATAAGCTTTCTATTGAGCAGTTCTCACAAGACCACTTTCAAATTTATTTACTCTCCTTTGCAAGTAAAAACAACATTTAGAATGAAAAGTTTAATCCTTCTGCTTGCTGTGGGGGTGGCCATTGGCAGTGCTAAGCCCCAGTTGCAAGGCTCGGTGGCAACAAATCCGATGGGAGGAAACGACGTAAACCTTCGGGCTGGTCAACGATTCGGCACCGATGCAGCCAACGTCGGAGGTGGCGTCTTTGCCAGTGGCAATACCCTCAAAGGACCGGTGACTACAGGAGGCTTCCTTGATGCAAATAAGTAATGAAAACAAATCTTCCCGCAATTTACAATTCTAATCGATAACTCGTTCCTTTCACAATAGAAATGGCCACGGCATCGGATTGCAACACTCCAACACTCCTGGATTTGGGAACACTTTCTCCCAAAATGCACATGTCAACTTGCTCCAGAACAACCAACACAAACTGGATGCGAACGCATTTCACAGCAGGACGAATATGGAGAATGGGTTCAAGTTCGATCGTGTGGGTGGTGGATTGGACTACAACCATGCAGCTGGACATGCTGCTTCGCTATCTGCCAGTCGGATCCCCCAAGTGGGTATGAACAGCGTCGATCTGATGGGAAAGGCGAACTTGTGGCGTTCACCTGACAGACAAACTAGTTTCGATTTAACCGGCACTGCGTCGAGGAGTTTTGGGGGTGGAATGCCACCAAGGAACAACTTTGGAGCTGGGGTCGGAATGACTCATTGGTTTGGCTAAGAAATCTTCAGCAAATTACCTTCGGCTAAGTCAGTTAATGTTAAGGTATTTATTTATTTAGAGCGAATTTGCAATGTACAATCAATGTTGATGGAAAATACATTTGGGAATATTTATTTTTGGAAAATGAGTGTCTTTGTTGGGCAGGGAAACATTTTTTATTGGTGCAGCGTTCTGTGAATGGTTTCGACAATTTAGCACCAAGCTGTGCGCGAGTGTTGCTCGAAATGGACTGCAGCACTGTCTACGGAGTCAGCATCTGCATCAGTAATGAATGAACACTCTTGGGGCTGGAGGTCTGTAAATTATGATTCAGTCTTTGCCCCCTTATAGCCATATTTTCGTTTTTTTTTTTCGACTTATGGCAATTTCGACAATTTTAACATTTAGAAAGAAGGTCTATTACAGTTATACTGGATTTATTTTAATGCCAGTGCAGTACCTACTCGCAAATGTTTTCTAATACTCACTGAAAAAAATAGTCTGAAACTCATTTCCCTTTTCAAATGTAGGTATACTTTGAATAATACAAAATGAAATTTACTAAGCGCAATGTGTCAAATTGTTGGTTGCTGCTCTCAACCATTGGTTTTATAGTTGTTGTAGTATGAGTGCTAATTTTGGAGTGAATAGAAGGGACGAACACATTCATATCGAATCGAGAATGTTGCATATAAAACACCTGACTCACCCTTCTTATGGACTGTACGAAGAAATGCCCAGAAAATATTGCTCTAAAATCGAAATGAAAGTCAGCAATAAACACAAGAGAATTCCTAGTTCTGGAGCCGTACAAGTCGCGAATTCCTTTTGACAAGTAGAAAACTCTCTTTGATGTAGAGAGAAGCTGTATCTATTATTGTTCCTTGCCTTTCGGCGGAGAATGGCCATGACCAGCATACGTAATGTGTGGTGCTAATAACCTCTATATAGCTAACATCATTTAATTAGTCCGAAAATAGAAACTCACCACGATCGTCCTTCCATTTCAAATCCTATGTCTTATCTGTAAAAATACATCAGAAAACTAAGTCCACCTCTAGGCGCTCGTACTGTGCAGTTTGCACACCCATTCCAAGGGTATTCATAACCCCACCGGAAAAATGTATTAAAAAAATATAGAATTTGCGCAAGGTAAATTATTTCTTGCATTTTTATTGAGGCACGTTCAATATTTTTACAGCTTGCAGGGAATTCCTTCACCGAAGTTATTTCGTTATTCAATTTTCCGTGGTTGAAATAATAAGAGACGCACTTTTATTGATTATCCACTTGAGGTAAAGCACGACACTTTAACTTCACTTTAACTTAAATTTATTACCTACTGTTTTTATATAGTACTACACAAGTAGTTACCCAAGGGCAAAGACTAAAACTCAAATGCAAGTGAAAATTTGTGCAATCAATGTTAGAGTTTTAAATTTGTGTGTACGAAACTAAGTTGATAATAGTTTCCAGAAAAATCCAGGCAAAGTATGTGACCTATTGAGTTTGTTATAGATAACTCATATGGATAGTTATTTAAAAGTGCATCAACAGTGCCATTTTCGCTGTTCTTTTTATCGGAATGAAAAGAAGTTGAAAACTTCCACTGCTGTAGACTTTTGTCATCTTCTATCCAAACTGCTGGCAGCTGTCAGCTGTCACACGTGATAAGATGTGTTTGCATATATATATATTGAAATTAGCGTCGTTATTTGAGGTTCAGTTACTGTGTTCGTAATGGTGCGATTTTATTTAATGCTTGCTGATATTGCGCACCTTCATTTGTATTAAATTTTATTGAATATATTATAAAATCTGCAAACAGTATCAATATGGAGCTTTAATAGCTTTTCCTAATTTGGTCTACCCACCCCAGTTTTTTAAGGAAGACACCCTAATCAGACTTACCAAGAGGTTCAAAGAAATGTGCTGAATTGATATGTGAACATATTTTATGAACCTTAGTTTTATTATTTTTTTCTTTGTGAAGTTTTTATTGAAATACGTCTTCAAAGTGTTCAAGAAAACCTTTAATATTATAACACTGGTCCCTTAAAATGCACATATAGATAGTTTTACTCAATTACTTGAATATTATGCGAAGATCTTTTGTCGCTGAAATTTCTGCCGTTCGGCCAAATAGATAGGTTAAGAAACACAAGTTTGTTACGACGTTACTTTGATGTCATCAGACTATAGCGGCCATAAGTCGAAAAAACGAAAATATGACTATAAGCGGGCAAAAACGCCTGACTGAATCATAATTTACAGACCTCCAGCCTCAAGAACGTTCATTCATTACTGATGCTGACTCCGTAGACAGTGCTGCAGTCCATTTCGAGCAACACTCGAGCACAGCTTGGTGCTAAATTGTCAAAACCATTCACAGAACGCTGCACCAATAAAAAATGTTTCCCTGCCCAACAAAGACACTCATTTTCCAAAAATAAATATTCCCAAATGTATTTTCCATCAACATTAATTGTACATCGCAAATTCGCTCTAAATAAATAAATAGCTTAACATTAACTGACTTAGCCGAAGGTAGTTTGCTGAAGATTTCTCTTAGCCAAACCAATGAGTCATTCCGACTCCAGCTCCAAAGTTGTTCCTTGGTGGCATTCCACCCCCAAAACTCCTCGACGCAGTGCCGGTTAAATCGAAACTAGTTTGTCTGTCAGGTGAACGCCACAAGTTCGCCTTTCCCATCAGATCGACGCTGTTCATACCCACTTGGGGGATCCGACTGGCAGATAGCGAAGCAGCATGTCCAGCGGCATGGTTGTAGTCCAATCCACCGCCCACACGATCGAACTTGAACCCATTCTCCATATTCGTCCTGCTGTGAAATGCGTTCGCATCCAGTTTGTGTTGGTTGTTCTGGAGCAAGTTGACGTGTGCATTTTGGGAGAAAGTGTTCCCAAATCCAGGAGTGTTGGAGTGTTGCAATCCGATGCCGTGGCCATTTCTATTGTGAAAGGAACGAATTATCGATTAGAATTGTAAATTGCGGGAAGATTTGTTTTCATTACTTGTTTGCATCAAGGAAGCCTCCTGTAGTCACCGGTCCTTTGAGGGTATTGCCACTGGCAAAGACGCCACCTCCGACGTTGGCTGCATCGGTGCCGAATCGTTGACCAGCCCGAAGGTTTACGTCGTTTCCTCCCATCGGATTTGTTGCAACCGAGCCTTGCAACTGTGGCTTAGCACTGCCAATGGCCACCCCCACAGCAAGCAGAAGGATTAAACTTTTCATTCTAAATGTTGTTTATACTTGCAAAGGAGAGTAAAAAAAATTTTGAAAGTCGTCTTGTGAGAACTGCTCAATAGTAGGTAAGCTTATGAATGCATCCATTCGAATAGAGAAATCTTATTTATAGCGCTCCCATCTGAGAAGTCACAGCATCTGTTTCTAGGGGCGCTATTCGAGTACTTCCCCCGAGATAAGACAGTAATTCAGTCTGTGTTAGTGAAACACTGTCAGTTCAAGATTGTGGATTGATAACGTGCAAACAAAAGACGAAGCTCTTTTTGGTTATCTCGTTGGGATTTCGGAAAAAAATGTAAATCACAGCAGCTGGCTGCGGGAAAATGTCTTAATGGAAATAGACCAACATTGAAAACGGAAGCTTTCTGGACGATTTTGTAGAGGTGGGCGTTGTTTATGTTTTGAATTTTTGATATGAGATGTGAGGAGAGGGACTGTTCAAAACTATGTTTAACTATTAGAATGTGGTTTAGGAAACTTTTCTGTGCGTCTTGCTGCACGTTTGTTTTTTTTTTTTATAAGAAAAAGGAAAGATATCCTGCTAACCATTGACACTTTTCCGTCAAACGAAGTTATACGAAACTTTTCGTTGAGTTTGTTTTGGGCGATATCTGGGTGCTTCTGAAATATATTACCTATGTCGGGGTTAATTTTTATAGCCGAAATTTGGAGGGCAATGATTTGCAAATAATTTAAAAACCCAAAAAAAAACCGGCTGACTGTCAAGAAAAAACCTAAAAACTAATTGACAATCGGAGACTATACCTACACAGCTAAACAAAAATCTGAGTACCCTCAGACTGCCAAATAGTTAGGTATAGTGTCTAGTTCATATTTTGTAGTATTTTCCTTTACTGTAACTTTTTTTCCTTTTATTTTTTTAGCCTATGACACTCCGGGGAAGAATACGAATCTAAAGACAACTACTCTTCAAAATCGGTCAAGCCGTTTGGGGTAGGTACATGGCGTCACGTAGAAACGTACATAGGATACGCGCGAAACACATAAGCCTTGGGTAAAAAATGGTTAAGTAAGAAAATATGTATCAAATCAATGGACAATGTACGAAAACCAGATGTTTGAATAACAAATTCTTAAAATTTTCTAAATTGTTCCGTAAGCTGAGAACTAATATGTGTACCTACTAGAATAGGCTATTTAAACAATTTAAGCTAATGGAACTCAGATAATAATCAAATGACATAAGATTACTGTCAACTTTCATCACACTTCATCCTTTACTCAGTTCTCAAAACCGTACAGTCACTTTAAGCAGTCGTTGTTCGTTAAACATTTCCAACACATATTAAAACACGCCATAAAATAAATTTAAGAGTTTAAAAAACTTGGCACAGTTACAGTTCAGTAGATGAGAAACGGTAGTGCAAGTGAGTAGTACCTAGTTATCTAAAAGTTAAACAAATGTTGAACTAATTATAGCTAGCCACCACCAGCCCTTATTCAAAATTAAGAAACTTAGTGGGAACACAGGAGCACAGTAACAGTACCTAAAGTTTCATAAAAAAATGTTGGCTGCATGGAATATAGCTGTCAAAAAACATACCCAATTCACGTTCATATATCCTTTTCTTGAACTTGTATTAATGCACTTTCACTCTAAGCACTTCAACACTCTTTACCCACTTTCTTAGATATTTAAATAAATTATTGAACCTCTTTTATGGACTGCACTCTTGGGGTAATACTATTCCTTAAAAAGTTTATTTTTAAAAAATATTCAAATAAGCTTTTATTTTTCTTAAATATTTATAACGAAATTTATACAGCAAATATTTTTTTTTTTTTCTTTTTCGGCTTTATTTTTTTAACGCTTTAAATTTAAATGAACACCAAAGGACCGCAAAAATACTCGCTCGAAATACCATTCACAAACTTTTTCTCGTTTCTCCGCGATGCTGTGGCGTTTAATGAAATATTTGAACTGAAACCACCGACGGAGTCTCGGGCAACCAAAATAAACTTGTCCTTAAAGCGAAATGAGTTTCCCGCAATTTTCCCTGTTATGCACTTATCGTGTAGCCATGAATGTAAAGATTGTATTTTGAAATCAGCATGCGCAAAAATGTACAATGAATACAATATTCATTCATAAAATTCTGTATGATGCACGAAGTTGGTGTGTTTATAAACTTTTTTTTATAACAGAGCTTCGTCAACTGCGAAGTGTATATGTACATGCAATGGTATAATTTATAATAAATTGGGGATGGATTGCATATGGTTTGTGACTCGGCTGTGGAAAGTTGTGGCTAATTATTTTGACTTGCCTATAAATATTCTAAGCAGTTGGGTTTATAGCGCAACATGAAAATCCAAGAGAGGGCGCTCGGCTTAAGGGTGACCATAATACAAACCGAAACTTGAGAGTTTTGAGGAAATGTCAAAACCTGGTCAAAACCGTGTGTTTGTGTGACGTTGTAAGCGCCGCCATTTGTATTTCATTGGATACTTGCTTTATTTCTGAAATGACTTCCAAGCTTTCAACTGACGCTCACTTCTATATCTCAATTAATTTGCTCATAAAAGGGTTAATGTTTGTTAGATAATTTGGTTAGGTGATGCCAGCTCTCAGTAGCTATTTTAAAGAAAACATCTACCTATTTAAATGAGTTATATGCATTTACTAATAATTTAACTAAGACGTTATTTTTTGTACCAAGGTTCTAGATAACAAACGAGAGTAGTTGCGGGTTATTTATTAATACGGGTGTAATTCATTCGGGAATAATTCTAAGAACATAAGCTTAGCAAAAAACATAAAAAGGGCGGCCTTCATGCAGAAGTCATGTCACTTAACACGATGAGGCCAAGTAGGTAAATGTTTTATGACAGTCTTTTCTGTTGCCATTTCAACAGGCCTTTAGAAAGGAAAGCAATCAATAAAGGGAACAAAACGGAAACGAACGACCCGAATCAATAAACGTGCAATTTATTATTCCATGAATTATGTTCGATCAACGCTTCTTATTTCTATAATCGGTTGTTGTATAAGCCTAGTATATGCTGTTCCAGGAAAGCTAAAATTAAGCGCCCCTCCAATGTTTCTCTCCACCACTTCGCTTAATGTTCGCTTAATTTTGACGTAAAAAAAAATGTGTTGGCATAGCTGATTGACTTGCTCTGTTTCGTCACTTGGAACTTTCTAAAGAAATGTCTACATTTTAAAAGAAATTAAATTAACAACAAAGAATTTCTTTGTGTTGAACTAACCATTCTCCATTGGTACTTTTTGTTGCGAATGCCGATATTTTCTCTGATCTGTCAAAATTTAGCTGTGGAAAAATGTATTTTGCATTAATACGCTTGCTTAAATTCTGTAGAGAGTGTTCGTACAGTGGCTAACAAATTTAGCTTGAACTGCGTACTGCTTGGCTTAACTGCTTTGTTTAATTTTATCTTTGGAGACATTTTTGTATGGGAGCTTAATTTAAGCGCGAGCAGCATACTAGGCTATACCGAAAAATAAAAATCTGTCAAACTCTTAAACTTTGCGAAAATCTCTCAGAGAACTGAAAGTCCTACTCCAAGGTACGTATGGATAGCCTACGAGCTACTTCTAACCACTTTCATCTTTGACATCTAATCCATATCCCAAATAGTATACATAACTCATGCCGCCACCGAGTTTTCTTATTTTTCCCAGACTTCATTTTTCTTAAGAGAGATTTTGAACTTGTTTCTTGACAACTTTTTGCATTTAACATATTTATCAGTTTGCCGGTTAAAATATGTACATCAAAACGAATTCATTTCTGTAGTACCTAACTGCACGCATCCATTTTTGTGTGTCAACTTCTCAAACTCACCCTTAAGCTATTTCTCGCTCATACGTAGATGGCGCTGTCCAATCGATTATGATTTGACGTTTGACAGACTTCCGCCTGTCTGTCTTTTTTCGCTTGAATTCGGTGAACTCTGAAAGGCAAAATGGTACGTTCCGTAAAAATCCGTAAAATATCTAAACATCCGTGCATAATTATGAATAAAAATATTGTGAAATTTCTTTCTATTCCATCAGTGATATTTTGTGTGGAAACTTTTATCACTCCACTCACTCGAAAGTGCACATAAAATTGCATCAATCTTCCCCAGACGAAAAACTAATTTGTTTTGTTTATATTTCTCTTTACAGTCTCTCGTAATCCCAGAAAAGTTTCAGCACATTCTTCGTATCATGAATACGAATATCGATGGTAAACGCAAGGTGACCATCGCTATGACCGCCATCAAGGGTGTTGGTCGTCGTTACGCCAACATTGTCCTCAAGAAGGCCGATGTCGATCTAACCAAGCGCGCTGGAGAGTGCACCGATGAGGAGGTCGACAAAATTGTCACCATCATCCAAAACCCAAGGCATTACAAGATTCCAAACTGGTTCCTCAACAGACAAAAGGACATCATCGATGGCAAGTACACACAGTACACTTCATCGTATTTGGATTCGAAGCTTCGTGACGATTTGGAACGCTTGAAGAAGATCCGTGCCCATCGTGGTATGCGTCACTACTGGGGTCTCCGTGTCCGTGGTCAACACACCAAGACAACTGGTCGTCGTGGTCGCACTGTCGGTGTGTCCAAGAAGAAGTAAACGCAGAAAGGATATTTTTGTATTTTACGTTTGTGGAGATGGCACAGAGTCGTGTGTTCGGCGAATTTGTGTTCTTTTTTTAAGAAAATAAATTAAAACAACTGAAAATGTGAATTACAGACAAATTGTGTGATTTTATTGTTCTTGAAGCGTTGCCTTACCTGTGTTGCGATAGTGTGTGAAGAAAATATGAATGCTGTGGGCCGAAATGAGTTTCTGATAGTAACGAGGAGATGGAAACATCTCGGTGCACTCTGGCAATTCAACGAATAAAGTGAGTATTCGTTAGTTGATTTTCATTAGTTAAAATGTCCTGTGGCATCCTGTTTTTTCTTGAAAAGACTAATAACCAAATGCCTCTGCTAAACGCCGCTAAGAGTATTTGTGCATACTGTATGACTGACAGTGTGACTGCACATGATAAGGTAAATTTGATGAATGTACGTTCTTGAAAGCAATGGGCTAATAA
The DNA here is from genome assembly GCA_949126925.1 of Cheilosia vernalis. Taxonomy (NCBI): domain Eukaryota; kingdom Metazoa; phylum Arthropoda; class Insecta; order Diptera; family Syrphidae; genus Cheilosia; species Cheilosia vernalis. Next base: position 17,555,946 of record OX421362.1, read on the forward strand.
CTTGCAGATTGCAGTGAATTGCAGGACTTTTCTCACTATTCAAATATATAAGAAAATAGTACATCAAAGCCGGAGGCATCTTAAACCTGGCCAGCCATCGCAGTATCTGCCGTCCTGCTTGAATGAGGTGCCCGAAGAACAATTTCAAACAACTATGCGTTAAATGGTCGCTCAGGTAGTTTCTTCCTAACCTATGAGCGTCTATGCAGCGACACTATTTTTTCCATTCGATGCTGGTTTAATGCTTCGCTTAACTGATTGCTTATTTAAACTTGCTTATTCTGAAATAATAGATCGGTAACACTGATTATAAGAGTAGTGATTTGGACATTAGTAATCCGAATGTACTTTGTCTTAAGGGATACTGCTAAATAACTAGCGAGTAGAATATCGCTTCGATATAAGTTCACCACTGCTCTGTAAGCTGTTCGAGAAACTGAAAACCTTTATTGCGACCACTTGTTATTACCTACATTCGTCTATCTCACTGCGACTTCGGGTAGTGGGCCGTTGAAACCATTACAATGCATGGTCATCTCCTGGTTAATGTTTGTCTATCGCAAGCAGAATCCAATGTTTCGCTGTATTCCCAATTTTATCAGAGAACATCCCACCTTATGTCATGTATTTGTTAAAGCCAGAACGACCATTTGTAGACTTTTACTTTTATTTGAATAGATTGATTTTTCTTGACCTAGAGGGTAGGTACCTACCTACTAAACGTACGCCAGACTAAAAAATTTTCGCAAGAGAAAATTTTGCAATTATTTGTGCTGAAGCTGAAGCTCTAGTCATTTTCTAACGAGCAATGTTTATTTAAAAATGTACCGTGCGTAATCGACCAGTCGGCTGTCCGTTTTCGGGCATCTAGGTATTTGCCCGATTTTATATCGAACCTTTCGGAAACGTTCAACTTTTCTATCTCCAAATATGTGTAGAAATGGACTGGTACGGAAAAAGAAAGACAAATAGTTTAAGGCCCATTTTATTCACTCGAAGTTGAACAAAACTTGGGGATTTTTATATGGAAACTCCCCGAGTTGTGTTCAACTTCCGAGTGAATAAAATGGGCCTAAAAAAGCTTGTAGATCAGCAAAATATGTAGCAGGCTATAGAAATACTTTTTACAAGACGCATTTTTATATATACAGTGGACGTCCATTATAACGAATATAACCGATATAGCGAATTGTGATATAACGAACGCTTTTCATATAAACATTAGTATTTCATTCCGTTAAGCGAATGGTGCCCATGATTTGCTATATATGTACACAATTTAACATCAAAACGACGTTTACAAAATCATTATTTTTAAACAATATATTGGTAAAAAGTCGATCGATATAACGAACGTGCTCCATATAGTGAAAGACATCAGACATTATTATCAGTAGTTATACTAGACGTTCGCTGTTGTATTAGAGCTGAATAAGTAGCTCATAGCTCTTAAATGTATTTTAAAATAAGTCATGTCGACTTCGCTATGAAAGAGCACGTTCTGTTCAGTTCAGAGTAGGTACCTGAGATCGACGTGCTCGGGCTCTGTTCAATGATTTGCTCTGAACGATAAAATAATATCTAAAAGGCAGATTATTTTGAATTCGAAAGCAATAATTCGAATCTTGATTTCTTTGCAGAGTTGCTCGAGATTCATCGATGCAATTTGCATCAATGCAATATAGACGTGAGAAAGCCATTTGTAATTGAAACTCCTATCTAGGTTTCAAGTAGCAATTTATAGCATTTGGTCAAGTAGGAAGGTTCGTGGATTTTTGCATCGTAACTATATTTGGTCTGATAGAAGTTGTCGGCAAAAATATTAGCTGTTCATATACAAATTTTGCTCTTATGTTGAATTTGAGTGAAACGTTTCGCTCGGCGTATTCCACGATAGGGATAATGAGTATGAATAGTCTTTTCTAATTATTATAAAGAACGAAAGAGGGCCCATTGATTGTGGTTGGAGCACCAAATTCCTTCAATGCGGCCATGTGTAGATATGTTATTTGAATCGTAATCGTACCAAATCGCTAGATTTAAATTATCTCCTTCATTCAAAGCGCCTCGCTAATTGAATTTGGCGAAGTTTGAATGCAAAATATTGATATGGATTTGTGAACATTTTAAATTTAAAGTATAGTGACTAAGAACGATTAATAATAAGGCCCACAAGGTCGTTATTGATTTAACTGGCATCGGATTAGGAAACGGCATAATCTACATAGGTATATCTAGACTGTACCCTATATACTAAATGCTTACTTTTCCATTTGCCGTTTTTCTTAATAGCTCTGATCTCTGGTCTAACATCTTATCATATATTATTTTGTAAATTTATTTCCCCTATCTACGTCAAATAATTAAACGCGTCTATTATATATGTGCTGTTCGCTCAGTGGTATAAATTCGACCATTATAGTAAAATGACTTATGTTACCTATATAGAAAATATTCGAAAACAAATTATACACAGTACCTAGGTATTGCATCTCTGCACGATCTAACTCAACAAGTAATAACAAATTTTAGTATTGAATTTAAATTTACGGAAGCTCACAATTGCAATATTTTCGAACTACTCAAATTTAGAGTCGAACTTAAAAATGTTTATTGGTAAGTCCAGCTGTGTTTGGAAGTGAAAGCGGTTCTTAACTATTTCCCCTCTCCTATCTATATATAAGATTCCCCTTATCACTATTCTGTTTATCAAAAAATATATAATTTTAGCTACCTGCGCCTATGCGACCTATATATGTTATAATTGCAGATAATTGCAAATCTTGTGTTGTGTTATTTTGATTTTTAAATATTTACAAGTAGGTAGGTACTAGGTGCCTACACTGTGCGAAATACGTAGTCGTTGTTCGCGTTTTACGTGCTAACTCTGATAATGATAAGATTGCCAGCGTTGATTCAGCAACGACGCATTCGTAGCTTACTAATTGACCCTGGCATACAGGCCGTCAAAATTTCAATAAAATTGTCTTCTTATCTCACCGCATATGAACAAAAAATAATCGTGGTAGGTACCTACGTGGAGAGCTGTTTGTTAGATAATGATTTGCAAATTAAATTGTACTTAAACCAGGCATTGTTAAAAAAATGACACTGCACAGCTATCTAGGATTCGATTTGTACTAGTTTCTTAAATGAAGTGGATATGGATATGTGATTAGCACCTTAATGTGATAATTTCACGTACCTACCTAGGTAGGTACCTATTTTGTTGATGCAGGTTCTGGCAGAAAACAGATGGGCGCACCTATTAGAGCCGTGTTTTTTTGAGCTTCGATCTCAGCAAAGCAAAGTAAAGTAGGATTTTCAGCACCCTAATTACAACAACTACGCTATACTTGACACTTCGAGACTCGCAATAGTTGTTGTAATTGCGTGCTGAAAATCCTACTTTACTTTGCTTTGCTGAGATGGAAGCTCAAAAAAACACGGCTCAGAACTTATTATACTTCATGTGCTTCATACACTTTAAATTATTTTATGGTATCATTGGGCCTTACCAATAATCATTTTTAACCTCCACACTAAATATTTCCTAGATCACAATATGCAGTTTTGTATGGAAAATTTCACCATTGTGAGCTCGAAAAATTTAGTCTGGACACTAAAAATGATTATTAGTACCGCGGATTATGTTTAGAAACTAGATTAATCAATGCTTCTCGTTTCCGTCAAGCACTGAATACCCCAAAATCCAAAGGCCGTTTTATCGAGAAATTATATCAGATATTCTGAAGGGATTACAAAATAATAACATCATGTAGAATATAAGTAGTAAGACCTAATTTAAGCAGGTCAGTCAATTGACCTTGAGCTTAACTTGAAAGTGTTGTATATTTGTTGGCATTGACATGCTCTGCACTTTGGCCATTAACGCCTTTTAATAAATATATTCATATGACATACGAGTAAGTAACGTGCAGATGTATTTTATACAATCTCCAGCAGAGTGATTCTTTCGAATTTTACAAACCAAAACTAAATACCTATGTATCTAAGAATTTAATATTTGTATTTTTTTACCAGCTTCTTTAAGTTATTTGTAATAAATGCATGTGCTTGGCTACAATTTTCGGGCATTTGAAGATATCGCCATGAGAAAGTAGTATTAATTTCAAGTAAGAATATTATTGGAAAGTCAATAATCCCTCAAGTATAGCTTACAACACAATTATTTACCTACATATACATTTGTTTAAATAACTTTCTTTCGTTAAAAGCTCATTATGCTGTATTTACTTTATAACGTTTATAATTATTTATCACTTGCTAATAAAACTCCGTTTAGTTAAGACCATTGTCTTCGTGTTTCGTTATTCTGATTTCCTTGGGAGCTCTGAAAAGTTCAACAAATATGTCTTTATTTGTTTTTTTAGAAATTAATTAGAAAGTTGAAATAAGTAGGTCCCAAAGTACGAGAAAGTAGAATGTGTGAACTGGTGTGAACTTAGGCCCAACGCACACGCACACGAATTATCTACACAAAAATTGCCTGGGAACCGCAAGCCACAATTGATTTTTACTTAGCTACTAGTTTTATAGTTCAGGTTATGTTTGTTACATTTTTATAATCGAACACGCATTTTCTGGCACGAGATGGGGAGAGGCATTCATTAATTGTCTGCTAAAAAAGGCTCCGCAATAAGGTGGCACTTGAGAGTTCAGAACGCTTTAGGCCCATTTTATTCACTCGAAGTTGAACACAACTTGGGAAGTTTCCCATATAAAAATCCCCAAGTTGTGTTATCTATAATTATTGGTGGAACGTCCATGACATTAAGGCCCATTTTATTCACTCGAAGTTGAACACAACTTGGGAAGTTTCCCATATAAAAATCCCCAAGTTGTGTTCAACTTCGAGTGAATAAAATGGGCCTAAAAGGATTATTTTATTCACTCGAAGTCGAACACAACTTGGGGATTTTTATATGGGAAACTTCCCAAGTTGTGTTCGACTTCGAGTGAATAAAATGAGCCTTTTAATGTCATGGACGTTCCACCAATAATTATAGATAACTAGGTACTAATCTCGCTAGTGGTCAATCGACCCTACCTTTTATAAGTATTTTGAAAGTACTATTATCATTCCCTTTCTGTTATAATAAATACTACAAATAAGTGTAATGATATGACATTAAACGGAAGCAAACATAAGTTCCACAATAGGTATTTCTGCAATTTGAGAACGTTCCCATTTCAAACATTTCCGTTTCACTAAATTTTAATAAATTAAAGGCAATAATTATTATTATTATTACCTATTACTCGTTCGTCACTTCCGGAAGCCATTCCGGTTTGTAGAAAACAAAATTTTCGAAAGCCGTCGCTTTAGAAATATCGATATGCAGAATTTATAATTGGGGACGTTCAAGAATTTAGTTTCGTAGAGATGTTACAGCTGGCTGGCTTAACGGGTTGCAGTTTTGATTGGCCTAGATTAGTTACATGAACAGTTTTTTTCAGTTGGGCTAAGCGATGAATCTTGTTAAGAAATTACTGAATATCTACTAGATACAGTTATGTCGTTTTCCATTGGTTTCACTCGGGGATCCACTCATTCTGTAGTCCAATGGAACAAGAAAACTGCTTCTGATTGAATCCACAAGAGTATTGGTGAAATGCCAAAAAATAATCTACGGCAGCTGTCAGTTGCCTTGTATAAAATACACAAACTACACTTGTGTGAGTGCTTCTTGAGTGGATTCTGACTTCAAATCCAGAAGCGAAAATCTCTCCTCAGAATCACCAGAAGAGTATTTTTTGTGCCAATGGAACGGTTTCAGAAGTGATTTTTTCGATTCCGGACTCTCCCGGACGCTTCTTTTTGCCCAATGGAAAACGACATTAATAACTGACGTATAATAACTGACGTAGCAAAAGTGACATTAACGCCAAATCTTGATTCCACGGTACATAATAGTCCAGACCAATATAAGGCCTGTTTTTGAGCTTCGATGTCAGCAAGCAAAGTAAAGTAGGATTTTTAGCACGCAATTACAAAAACTACGTTAGACTTGACACTTTGAGTATACCCACAGTATTTGCGTACTAAAAATCCTACTTTACTTTGCGAGGTTAAAAAAACACGCTAATAGTAAACTATATTATTGAATAAGTAAGTCCATTTGTATGTACCACGAAAACCGGAAGGCCGAGCTAAATATTGTTTTCCTATGCTGTACCCATAATTTTGTTTAAAAATTTAATAATAAATTTAAGATGCCAAAATCCCAAGCAACGAAAGCGTACACATTTTAACGAACAGAGATCACCCTAAGCTCGAGACTGTAATCATAGCTAAGGCCAAATTCAATCAAGGTGTATCAGTTTATGAAGACAATAATTAACCGTTGCCTCGCTTGAACTAAATAAATCACATGTTTATAATTAAAAAAGTCAAAATAATTAAATCCATGAACGTGTTGCATACATTTTTTTTGTATTTACTTCGCCATTCTGGTTTTCGAATAGAGTCATCCCAACAGATGTGCCAGCCTATGCATATAATAATATAACATATTTCTATCATTGATATTGACTTGTCAATATGTAGGTAGAAAATATATTTGACCACTGAGCCGAAGAGCAAATGCAAAAAAAACGTCTTTATAGCTTTCTGTCAGCAACATATCTAAATTAAACCACAGCGGACTATAAGTAAATGTATAAACGATTAACAAATAAAGCGACCGCAACGAACTTCTACAGATTGTTTTATTGTTTATGTACAATGTATAAACCCGAGTTATACACTCTACACTCTAAAGTTTTACTGCCATATTTGCCTTTTAATTTAGTTATATACACAACTTCCAGTTCATAAACCAATTTAGAGTCAATTTAAACGTTTCACAATATGTAGATCCAGCAGAATCACACCACACTGTGCGATTATATTTTTTGAAATTATTATAATGTATCTAGCAACGGGTAGGTCTATATTCATGATTCATGTTCTTTTCTTCTGTCATTAGCAAGTCCAAAGTCTATGCTAAGCGAATTGATTAAGTCAATTGATTTGTTGCTGCGCATTGAAAGCAGAGCTACCCATGCCACTTTATTTCGAAATCATCGTTAGCAGTTTAAAGTTCTTTGACATTGCATGACACCACATAAATAGGTACTCGCAAACACATTTAAATTAAAGTATTTTTCTCCCTCGGTTTGGGAAAAAACAAATAAGCCCAAGGCAAAAATGGTGAAAGCATCAATTTAAATTTATGAAATGTCCAAGACAGTTTAGGAGGTATGTAGGTTGTAGGTACGTGTACTGGTACGTAAAATATTAGAAGAACGGGACTTAAAGATGGGGGATGACCGTTTAGCACAACAAATGTGGTATGATGACAATGAAAATGAGCTCACCAAGTAGGGTGAATGTTGTGCGTACTACTCGAAGAAATCCACTATAATCAGCATGAAAAAGTCAAAATGTTTATGTGCCATAACGAAAACAAACAGACCCTGCCACGCCTACCTATGAACTCGGTTTTGGCTAATTTTTGCAGAGTTTCCAAAGAGATAGGTATAGATCTTGCAAAGAATTCTTTATTTTTGAGGATATTTTAAGCTGTTTTTGGGTTGATTTTGATGGCGTTTCTCGCACAAAACTCATTAGAACTAATGTTTGTTCTTTTCAGCTTTGAAATATACAAATATAATACGAGTTAAACCAAACGTTTGATTTTAATATTCATTTTCTTCCATTTGCATAAATCGCAAGCGCACTACAATGTACCTGTTTTGTGCGGAGTACCTATTTGTAATTTACATCATTTTCGGGCAATGCTACATCAAAGGAACTCTACAGATATCAAAGATCCTTACACTCTTAAAGCATTATTTTGCAGTATAGTGCGCCCTGTCTTGGAAAATGCTTGTGTTGTCTGGGGTTCTACTACTGCTCAAAATGTACGCAGAATTGAGACTGTTCAAAAGAAATTCTTAAGATTTGCTTTTCACTTTTTTCATAATGATGGAATTGAGGTTCATCGTACTTACCGCTCGAAATGTCTTCTACTTGGATTTCAATCTCTTGAATCGAGGAAATGAAATGAAATGAAATTAAATCAGATACTTACGCGACCAATTTTTAGTTGAGTTGTAGAAAAGTTCGAAAGCCAAATATGTTAGGTGTACTCCCATATTGGTTTTGTTATTCATAAAATCGTTACGAAAATAGGTACAAACTTCGTCCAACTATCGAATCAAGAAAAACATGAAACATCGCTTGGTCAAACCAACAAATTTTTATTACAAAAAAAGAATAAACATATCAAAAATTTGGAATACAAAAAAAAATAAAATAATAAGAACAAGTTCTGCGAAAATGTTATAATAAATTAAGTATAATGTTTAACTTAAGTATCTATGAAGGTAATTTAATTAAATGATAGCCTTTTAAAAACTTAAAAACTAATAAAATAACCAACAAAGAGAGCTGTTTGAAAACGTTCTTCATTTAATATACAAAAAGGAACACAGGACATTAAGAACCGTAATATTATTATTGTTTTATTGCTTAAAATTAAAACTTATTTTAAATCTGTAACTACACACTTACAATTATTGTACATTTGTAAAAACAAGTATAAGTATTGTCATTTACAAAACGTATAACATCTATCGCTTTTTTGTTCTGTTTTTTTTGTAATACCTAATATTCTACTATTGGAAGACAATGAACATGGTCCACAATATCAGCAGTAGTTTTTCTTAAACAATTTATATATATATATATGTATATCCTTTTCCACTTAACATCGTAACACGACTTAAGTACAAAGTAAGACAAAAAGTATATAAAACATCTTAGGCGGTAATGCTTTGAGGACTTGGCTTAAGAAAGGTTTTTATTTGGTTTTTATTTGACTGAAGCATGACAATGAAGTGCGTATCAATTTTCAAATTTTAAAATGCTGAAATTTTGTTTTTTGAAATAATTTTATATACCTACTACCTGTAATTAAAACTATTAGATTTGTGTTAAAACATGAACTCAGTCCCAAAGATGTAAAACGGAATCAGGCGCAAAACGAACAACTTTTCCCAATGGCTGTGTGTATGTAAAGGTAAATGTTTTGAACATCTGGTTGCGTAAGATTTAGAATATGTCTGAACCACAGCGACTGCAAACAAACTTAGACTTTGCATACATTATGTCAATATCCACAATGAGGCATTTAGGTTAACACATAGCGCTCGTCGCAAGCCAGCCTTTCAGTATTCCCTCTCGAGACACGCTTTTCTACAAGCAAACAATAGTTTAACGTAGGTAGGTATATCTCTAACAATTACCGGACCACAAACTGTAACTAATTGGCATAAAAACTATGATAACATTAAATATTAAACTAACTTATTACTGGTTTCTCCTAGGCCTTGTTACTTAAATTACAATTCATTTTGACAAATATCCAAAGACGTGTATATTTTTAATAAAGTATGACGAAATGTTTTTTCCGTTTTTCTTTGAAACACATTCGTACCACTGAACTGCATAGAATATTGAACTAAATATGCACGAAGTATTCCTACGTCAACAGGGATATTCAACGTCATTCGCAGTCAATTCGTAAAAATGAACCGACAACTCAATAAATCACTTCACATTGCTTCGAAATACTTGCGCACAAACAATTAAAGGGGTTCATTCTCAATAAGCAAAAATGCGCGCCACGACATAGCTGTGAGTAATTTTCCTACTAGGTATTGATGTTCAAGAATTTTCACATCGTTTTCTGTTGATAATTGCAGTCCACTAGTGGGGGAGGGGAGAAATAAATGGCGCAATTGTAGAGAATTCTGATTTTTCACTGTTAGAACAGAATGTGCCCCTGGAGCTATTGCCTCGACCGTTCAAAGTCATCTTTAACCCGATAAATTTATATTTGTTACAACTAAACTAAAATTCAGTGTTTTTTTGACAATGTCCGTTCAAAATGACCGTTTGTGCGAGGTACTTTCGTTTGAGCAGATTCGATAGCGGCGGAACGAAGAGATCATAGTCAATTTCGGTTTTGGACTCGTCAATGTAAATCAAATCATTATCAGCTAGATGCAGTTTCTCCAGAACAATGCTAAAGATGTAGCCCCCTATGGCAGTTAACAGAAATCCAAGTACAGCGAACCATAGGTAAGAGAGTCTGAAGAGATACAGGTACTGTGTCTCTGTGTCGACCAGGAGTGGCGTTGTGCCTAAGGTTGCATTGTAGGCCGCGCAGCCAACAGCTGTCAACGGAAGAGCCGGTATTGGAGGTTTTGGTTGACCGAATCCGATCCAAAATGAAAAGATGAAACCGCAAAGTAGCCCCAGTAGAGCACCACGTTGATTGGCTTTTGTGGTAAACATTCCAATGGTAAATAGGCCCAACAAAGGACCACCGACGACACCGAAAACAGTTAGAGAGGCCTGTAAGACTCCACCCATTGCTCCAGCACAGAACGCTAGAAGCACACAAATAAGCCCATATAAGCATGCCATGATTTTCGATGGAAGCGTAGTATTGGCCTCCGACATCGGTCGGTGAAGAACTTTTTCGTAGAACGGCTTGACGTAGTCCTCCAGTGTGACAGCTACTAACGAATTAACAGCCGAAGCTATGGAGGATAAGCTCGCCGAGAAAATACCCGACACAAAAAGGCCGGCTAATCCGGGGTAAGCGCCCATGGTGTCCACCACAAACAGAGGCATAAGTTGATCTCTTACTTGAATTCGTCCTTCCAGCACTGGATCACAGTCCTTGTAGTAGTTGTAGATCGCCAGTCCACTGAATAGCGTCGAAAAGCTAATTGCACTGAGAATTGGTAGATTCCACCAGAGCGCTCGTTGGGCGCTTTTCAAATTCTTAACTGACATTAGTCGCTGCACCTGTCCCTGATTAATAGCGTAAATGCTCAAGTACGTAGCTGATCCTCCGATCAGAAGCGACCAGAAACTATGACGAATTGTTGGGTCGGGAGTGAACTCTGTCAAATCCAGGCGTCCATTCTCAGCTGCTGTATTCCAAATAGCTTGGAAGCCGTCTCCTTTGAATGCCGACGTGAATATCACACAGTAGATGGCGGCAAACATTAAAAGGGATTGAAAAACGTCGGTGACCAGAACTGCTTTCATACCGCCTATTGTGGAATAAAATGTACACACCAAGCCCATCGTGAGGATTGCTGTTGCTTTGCTGATTCCTGTAACAGCCTCTAGTGCTAGCGAGGGTGCATACAAAACAATGCCCATGTACAAAATCATTTGCATGGAAAACGCTATAGACGCCACCAACCTTGTCGTGTATCCAAATCTCTTCTCGAGATATTCATAGACACTTGTGTTCTGCATATTGTAGAAAACTGGCAGAAACAAATATGCAGCAATCGGAGTGCTGATCACGTAGGACAAGTTTATCCAGGCAAACATCGTGCCATACTGGTAGCTTTCTTGAGAAACTCCCACTATTGTTATTGCCGACATAAAACTAGCCATAAGACTGAATGACACCGGCCAAGCCGGCATATTGCCGTCCGCCAGCAGGTACTCCTTCGTTGTTTTTTGTTTCCCACCGGTGAGGCGATAGTAAATGCCAATCGCGGCTGATATTATCAGCACTAATGCGAGCACCAAATAGTCCCATAGGGTAAAGAATGACATTTTCACTGTAGAATCTGAAAGTTCGGCAAAACACTGGACGCAAATGGTCTTCGACACTCACTGGTTCAAAAGAATTTGGCTAACTAAAACTAAGGACTCTGAATCATCACTTTTCATTCAGAAACTTCCAGTCGATGTACATAATCGCGCGATATCAAGAACTTGACATTGATTTTTCTTCGCGTGGCGTATATGGAAATATATTATAGAACTTCAATTAAATGCGCGAAGATAGCTTTTTTATGATTTCATGGGTTTTACGGGAAAATTGGATTTTACGTGAAGTGTTTTCTCGAAATCATTGCATAAAATGGGACAACCAGCACTTCTTTCGCGCACACACACAGCACCCCGTTCGATATCAATTTTTGCAACCGACTGAAGCTGAACCGAAACCGACTGTCAATTTTCGTAAGTTGATTGAAGTTGAAGGAAAGATATGAAGAAACGAACTTTAAATTTCATTCGCCATTTTCCAATGTAATTGGTTGTGGATCTTAAGCTATAAAGCTCACAGCGCTTTTTAATAGCTTTGGTTGGAAAGTCATCAGCTTTTATATAGCGCTGAGCAGTTAGCTATAGATTAGTTGATGAAATTGTAGTAGACGTGATATATTTATTGTAGTAGGAACGTGGTGTGAGTGAAGCAATATTTTGAAGTATATAATCTTCAGACCGAAAAAGAACTCAATACTGTTACTAAACACTTCTGAAATTTGCATTATGTATTATTTATTCCTAGGAGTTGGAGGCTTTCAGGTTAATTTCCCAGTGTTCGGGATAAGTGACTGACTCAGGATCGTTTTAAAACTCCTTCAAATGAGTTAATTTGAAATACAAGTTTTCATGAGACAGTTTTTAAGGGCTTTTTGTGAGTCACTGTCCGAATAAAAACTTCACACGTTAGCTAGTACGTTCTTCCAGGAAATCTTAAATTAAGCGCCAACTCAACGGGCACGTTCAAAAGCCTTGTTATTTTAAGGGGACTACATAGTTTGGTCTGATGGCCTAGATGAACCCTGAATGCAAAAACTAGATTGATCGGTAACGTCACTTTTCCTACGTCAGTTACATAAATATGAACTGTCAATGTACTCAGTCATGAATTTCTTGACTAGACTCGTCGTCTACTCCTCCATAAACGCCAACTGAAAATGCTGTTCATGTGACCGATCGAAGCTAATAAAAACCGAGTCACACTTTCTGAACTAGATAAATGTAATTGGATGATTATTATTTTTAAAACACAAGCAACAAAACATTTTCGAATCATTTATTTTTCACTTTGCTATTTCTTAATGACGTTCTTAAGCAGAAAACAGTTCAAAAACTCATCAAGCATGTGAGAGTGCATTAGCAAATTTTGTTCGACGTTGCATAACACCGCCCGTCAAGCACGAGACTTCAATCATTTATTTTTTAAAAATATACCGAATAAAAAGCTCTGTAAATGAAAAAATTTAAGAAGTTTTCGCATGAAAATCATCTAAATATACTGAAAAACCGTTTAAAATAAATTTCCGCTGTCAAGCATTTGAGCAAAAATCAAATCGTTTTGATTTTGCTTCAAACAGACACACAACGTGTAGGTACGTCTTTACGTGTGTCATTTTCCATAATTCCATTCACACACAAATGCTTGAATAGGTTTTGACCACTTGATCTGTCAAAATTAAGTTGTGGAAAAATATATTTTTAAATAAATAAGTAAATACTTCTTGTAGATATAGTGGGGAACACATTTAGACTAAAATCTGTACTGTACTGTGTACTTTGGTTAGTTTTATTTTGTTTAAGACATTTTCGTGTCAAAATTTAATTCGATCGCGAACAACGTACCAGGCTTACTACTACTGCAGGCGCGATTCGCTGCTCTTCCCCTATTAGGAGCAATCTGTTGCGTTTCCGAACTCCTTTCATTAGGTATCAAATTTATAAGAAAATTTCGTTGAGGGGGAAAATATAGGCCTATTCAATTGTACTAGTTGTCATAAGCCAGCTTTAAACTGTTAAGTCCTAGCATCGTAGGTACCTATTTGAAAATTTTGAAAACCATTTATGCTGAGTTTATTTCTGGATGAAGATTATTATACAATAAATGCTATAAGAAGGATTGCACTGTAATTAATCCAGTTTTCTATTGGAAATTCATTCAAGTCAAATATACGAATACGTCCTACAAGTCGCAATCATGGGTTACCAACCAAAGTGCTGTCATTCGAAAAGTTTATTCACCTTCTTATCCAACCAGGCGCAGTGGCTTAGTGGTTAGTGTGTTGGACTACTAAGCGAGGGGTTCAGGTTCGAATCCCGCAAAAACCCAATTTCCAACTCAGGGTTTTTTCACTGCGCCACCTCTCGCGAACGTCTGACAAACATCCGAGAGCATAACTGTCATGAAAGAGCTTCTCAATTAGCCGTTTGGAATCGGCATAAAATTGTAGATCCCTTCCATTCGTTCCAAAAATGAAAACTCACACAAAACGAATGGTTGCGAGAAGCTAGGCCTAGGGTCCCTACGGACCTGTTGCGCCAAAAAAATTATTATATCCAACCAAACATAATTTATTCTAATAGTTACCCAATTTAACAAAAAAAAAAAAGTCTTCTTAATCACTCGCAAATCAACTGAATATAGAAACACAAATATAGCTTTAACCCGATCGAACTTTTCTTTACCTTCCGTTCAAGGTCATGTGGTTTCCCTGTTCATTTGAAAACCACTCTTATCATTTAAGATGAATGAGTGATGTTGATAGTCATCTAAATTTTTTCATCTGCGTTGCTAAATTTTGTATTTCCATTACGACTGTAAATTACCGCAGATATGTTCTTCTGTACATCTCAGGGGGAAACACCTCAACCCAGAAGCCGATCTATGAGAGTATAAATACTCATTCTACCCTGAAACTTAATCAATCAACAAGTGAGTTCTCCCGAGTATCTATTCAAGATTTAGTAAAAGATGATGAAAGGATTCTTATTTGCAACTGTCGCAGTCTGCGCACTCGCCTGTATTACAGCTCAACTGCAAGGATCCGTATCAAGTAATCCTGCCGTTGGGCATGATGCTAATATTGCGGCTGTTAAGAGATTTGGAAGCGAAAATGCTAACATCGGAGGCGGCGTTTTCGCAAGTGGCAATTCACTTAAGGGACCCGCAACAACTGGCGCTTTTCTCGATGCCAACAAGTAATTATTAGTTAATTAATTTCCTCTTCTCAGATGGTAATTAATTTATTGGTTTAGGAACGGTCATGGAGTTTCCTTGCAACATTCCAATACTCCAGGCTTCGGGACAACGTTCAGGCAAAACGGACGCGTCAACGTGTTTAATGACAATGTTAATAAGGTCGATGCCACGGCGTTCCATAGCAGGACCAATTTAGAAAACGGTTTCAAATTCGACCGTGTTGGTACTGGAGTCGACTATAACCATGCTGCCGGACACGCTGCTTCTTTGTCAGCAAGCCGAATTCCACAGTTGGATAGGAATAGCATTGATTTGACTGGAAAGGCGAATCTATGGTCGTCGCCTAGTAGACAAACTACTCTGGATTTGACAGGGACTGCTTCGAGAAGTTTCGGTGGCAGTCAGCCTCCAGCTAATAACTTTGGCGCTGGGCTAGGATTGACCCATTGGTTTGGTTAAAAAGATATGTCACTTGTGCAGTAGTATAGAAACTTAGATTTTAACAAATTTATTTATTAAAGTTTTATGTGAGAGAAAAGAATGCAATTTGCAATAGGTCTTTTTTTTCTCTCGTTGGTGGCAGTTCTAAGAACTTTTCAACGATACTACTGAGCTGAGTGGCCCAATCAAATTCGTTAGGTATTGAATTCGAAAGGGCAAGGACTATAGAAAAAATCTACCAATCTGGTTCAGCTGTTACCGTTTGTACCATTTAGGGGCCAATCTTCCCTCAAAAAAAATTAATTAATTAAATTGTGTTGTGGTTAAGGCAGTGAAAGTGGTTCTTAACTATTTGTCTACGCCTATTTATAGTTATAAGATGCGCCATGACGGGGAGGGCAAATAAAGAACTAAATGTTTGGCCATATCAAAGCGAAATAAAGCCATTTTGTGACAGGGAAACAAAACATTCCTTTCAAGTGGAATACAGAAAATAACGATTTAAGAACAATCTCTTCAAAGGATTCTGACGATGAATCGGTTTTTTTAGTTCGCAATAGCTTTAAGTAGTAGATAACTAGAGTGGCTAAGTCGAGGCTTGGAATTGGTAACACTTTTCAAAAGTCTATGCAATTGACAGATGACATAATTGACATCAGTGGCAGAACTCAGCAAGTATGTTTGTGGTTTAACAGCGAAATATCAGTAAGACCCGTTTGCTGATACTACTCATAGCGATTTAAGTTCCACTTAAAATCATATGTGACAGTTTATGACAAGGAAAAAGTAGCCCATAAGGTATTTAAGTAGAACTTAAATCGCTATGAACAGTATCAGCAAACGGGCCTAAGTGACAATCAGGCCTATTCGGCAAAATATTTTATCAATTTGTTCTGTTATTCTGTTATGAATTTCCATACAAAAGTTCGAACAGTCAAAAAATCTTTTACGAGCTCTAAAATTGCTATTCTGTGTGGAAAAAACTTTTATGAATTCTGTTAAGAATCATAACAGAATAAAAGATTGAATTTTGTGACTTTTATTATAAAAGATTTTTATTTAATATGAATTTTTGGATTGAAATGTTTCTTTATGTAATATAGGCAACGAAATGCTTACAAATGGAGACAAAATGTACCTAATAAATGTGTGCAAAAAAGTATAATTGAAAATTGTTTCTAGATTTATATATTTGTTTAGCCGAAAACACCCATCACTTTTGCTGGAATTAAGATTTAATGGCGCAGGGTCATAAGTCCACAGGCCAAAAGTCCACAATGGACTTTTTACCCACTTAGGTGGGTTATAAGTCCACAAATCAATTGTAATAATATGTATTAAATCAATTGTGGACTTATGACCCACCCAGGTGAGCCAAATGTTCACACAAAATTCTTGTGAATTTTTGACTCACTGATTGTGGTCTTATATGGCTCACGGATGAAGAAGGTGAAGAAAAGGACAACGAGCTTGAAAGCAAAGCTAAAAATTCTAGTAATGACCTCATTTGCGGTGTTTGCCTCCAAAACCCACAAGACACACTTCTCTAGCATTGCAATCATTTTAAGAATGCGCTTTCAAACTATGAATTCTGTATGGGGGGCATGTTGCCACCTGCAACCCCCCTGCTTAGGTTTACTGATGGATTACGGGGTGGGTGCAAGGTTCTTCTTATTACTCAAATTTTGTTGGCGTTATTGCACTTTGTGGGAGTGAAATAAGACCAACTGTTGGAAGTTATTCTTATTACACTATTTAAGAGCGAACCTGCGCCGCGCCTATAGTGACCCATTTGATCTTCCTGGTGTGAGTAATAATTCAAAATTTGCTCCTTTCACCGACAATTTTATGCTATTTTGCAAAAAAATTATCAGGTGCCCACTTAGTATTTACAAAAAAAAAAAAAGCAAAGCTGTTTGTTTTGAAGGTTCGTAACAGATTTCAATTTTCGAAGCTCTATAACAGAGTTTCATAAAAGTTCGAAACCCAGAATACGATTTATAAAAGATCTGTTATGGTCGAGACCTTTTATGATTCATAACAGAAAATTCATAACAGAATAAAAGATTTCGCAGAATAGGCCCAATTAGGTCTATTCTCGTACTTTCCCGAGCCAAACACAAACAATGAAACAATCATAAAAAATTGAGCGACACTCTCAGAGACCTGAGAAAATACCCCAAAGTACTTGGATAGACTTCGAGCTACTTTGAGCCACTTTCATCCTTAACATCTAAGCCATATCACAAACAAATATATAACATACCTTCTTGCAATATATGAAACGTAGTTGGTTTTGTTATCTTTGCAACTGAATTTTAAGACAGATTTTGAATTTGTTTCTTGTCAACTTTTTGCATTTGACATATTTATCAGTACTTGAACTTGCCCGTTGAAATTATCTGAGCTGTTTCGAGCCAAGAGAGGAACTATTCGTTACTCGTTATTTTGAAAATTAGTTTTTCTTTTTTTCTGTCATTTTTGATGAGAACGTTGTTGCCCTGTAAAGTATGTATACAGCTTCATTGAACAGGGAAATCCCTCCCGCTCAAAGGTATCATAATAAGGCATAGGACTGCACAATGCAGCTCGTCAAGTGGATTAGACGTATTGAGTCAAGATCGCAGTTCGTACC
The DNA here is from genome assembly GCA_949126925.1 of Cheilosia vernalis. Lineage (NCBI taxonomy): Eukaryota > Metazoa > Arthropoda > Insecta > Diptera > Syrphidae > Cheilosia > Cheilosia vernalis. The sequence continues at coordinate 17,573,874 of OX421362.1, forward strand.
TGACTTTCAACTTGAAAGTTTCAAGGGCGTTTGACGAGATCGCGCAGTGCAACACAAATGTTGTTTATGATGTGTATATAGGATTTGTGCGATTTCGATCGATATATCGATTGTGTTCGATTTAAACCGCGTACGCGAATAAATCTATTAGTTTTGTCGTTTTCCAATGGGCAAAAAGAAGCGTCCGGGAAAGTTCGGAATCGAAAAACATCACTTGGCACTCAAAATACTCTTCTGGTGATTCTGAGGAGAGAATTTCGCTTCTCAAGTGGAGTTTATTTATTTTTTTCAAGTCAGTTGACAGCTACCGTTGATTATTTTTTGGCATTTCACCAATAATTTTGTGGATTCAATCCGAAGCAGTTTTCGTGTTCCATTGGTTTATACAGAATGAGAATATCCGCGGGTTAAACGACATAAGAAAAGAGTGAAAATCAGTCGTCTTAGGTGACTGGGACATATAGAATTGTAGAATAAGGTGCCCTCCAGATATGCAAACGAAATGTTTCCTTGTGACATTCAACTTGTATTTATTGCTTTCTTTTAATTTATAAACAATTATTAATATAACCTTGCATCCATATAATTTAAAACCTTCGAGTGATTCCCAATCCAAATGAAGTGTTCTTGTTCCCGTTAAATGCTCCGCCAAATGTGCGGGATGTTCCTCCATTCAAATCCAACCTGGTCATATTGTCTGGAGATTTCCAAAGATTAGCCGTTCCCCCTAGTCCAACTGTCGTTCCGCCAATTTGTGGAATCTGGCTTGCGGTTATGGCAGCTGCATGACCATTGGCATGATTGTAGTTGACACCAGCTCCCATATTGTTGAACTTGAATCCATTGTCCAGCTTGGTTGTGCTGTGGAAAGCATTTGCATCAACTCGGTGAACAGCGTCCTTGTGCAAGTTGATTGATCCCGCTCCGGTGAGGGTGCTTCCCATACCAGGCGTTTTGGTGTGCTGCACTGATAGATTGTGATTGTTCCTAAAAATGGATGACAGTTTACATTGAAATTGTCATGATGTGCACCTATCTGGAAATAAACTTACTTTGAGTAATCTATAAATGCTCCTGTTGTTACTGGTCCACCGGATGTGCCCCCATTTGCAAACACTCCAGCTCCGGCACTGTGACTGGGGTCACCTATGCGTGTAGATGCGGCAACTGTTGCATTACATCCAGTTCCGTTGCAAGATATTGAGCCTATACAATTTGGTTGCAAAATTATTTGTTCGACTCTGACCTTTAACAATAGAACATACCTTCCATGTTTAAAGTGCTTGCTGATGTTTCCACGACAAAATACGATTTTCAATTGAGATCAGTTTTTCAACATCCGCATTTATATAGATCACTTCTTTGTGTTTCTGCAAATAGTTTATATCTACGGTGCAGTACCATTTGAATTGGGGGATTCCTTGCGCGACACCCATACAAATTTGTTTCATGATGAGTAAGAACAAAGTTGCTGTTTATTTGTGTTATAAATGGGTGCGTGAGACACACGAAGGGGGATTTTTCGAAGAAAAAATTTAATTTTTGAAATGAAATCTGGATCGGTTCCAATTTTTTTTTTGTTGATTTGACGGACCTCTTTTTTTAAATTTTCTTATCTAATATTATAAAGAATACGGTATAATGTATAAGTGTTCGTAAACAAAAAGTATACCCACGTCTCGTCATAAAAAAGACATAGTATAAGGACCGCGGAAATAACCACTTTTTTAAATATAACCCTTTACTTACTTACTTAGGTGGCGCTACAGTCCGGGGTGGACCCTTAAAGGGCCAACTAAATCCAAGGACGGATTCACTGTTGACGACCCTGGAAAACGAAAAAAGGACAACGACGTTCGTATCTGCACGTGGAATGTTCGAACCCTGACGCGGCCGCGTGAAGCCGAACAATTAGCGGAGGCCCTAGACTGCTACAAAGCAGAAGGATGAAAACCTGTGACATTTACTACGGTGATTGCTTTAGGGAACGAAAGCAGCGTCTATTTGGATGCGGATTTGTTGTAAGCGGCAGACTAAGGCAAGAAGTCGTGAGCTTTTGACACATTAGTGAACGCCTTACAACAATCCGCATCAAGGCTAAGTTCGCCAACATGAGCCTAATATGCGCTGACGCCCCCACAGAAGAACAAAACGACATATGAGCAATGTCCTAAGTATGACGTTAAGATTGTCTTAGGTGATTTTAACGCCAAAATAGGAAAGGAGGACATCTTTGGTAGCACAGCCTACACGACATCACGGCTGGGAACGGACCTAGGCTAATTGTTGCGATCGACGTAAGGCACTCCTCCGGTGTTCTAGATGTCCGAACTTTCCGAGCGGCCAACATAGACTCGGACCACTACCTTGTTGTAGCCAAGGTGCGTATGCGGATATCTCAAACGCCACAACAACGGGGAAATACTGTGAGGAGATTTAACGTTGAACGGCTACAATCGCAACAAACCTACAGAACCTGTGCTGATCGCGTATCCCTCAACCTCTCGAGAAGTCCTATGCAGCCAGCATCAAGAAGTGCTGAAGATCAGTGGCATAGATGCCAAGAAGCCATCAGAAACGCCGCAACCGATGTGCTGGGTTTCACACCACCACCCTCACGAAACCCCTGGTTTGATGAAGAATGCCGGCAAGCACATGCAGCAAAACAAAGCGCATACAAAGCGGTACTGCACAGAAGGACGAGGGCAGATCGTGAGTTCTACGAGCAAAAGAGGAGGGAAGAACATCGGCTTCTCCGGAAGAAAAAGAAAGAGCACGAGAAGCGCGCGATCGAGGAAATAGAGAGGTGCTACTCCAGGAACAATGTTCGGAAGTTTTACCAAAGGGTAAAAAGAACGTGTCATAGCAACAAGACCCGAACAGAGACCTGTAGAGACGAACAAGGAAACCTTGTGGTAGAGTCACAGTCGGTGCTGAGGATATGGAAAAACCATTTCTGCAAACTATTAAACGGCGAAGACGACCCAAATTCCGCTGTCAGGCAGAAGGAACTATTCAACTTAGACGATGAAAGCCAAGACTCCCGTCCACCCGACCAAAACGAAGTGAGGATAGCAATATCCAAGCTTAAGACCAACAAAGCTGCTGGACCAGATGGCTTGACTGCCGAGCTTTTTAAGGCAGCGGGAGATGACTTGGTAGAGAGCATACACCAACTCGTCCCCAAGATTTGGTCGGAGGAAAGTATGCCTGATAAATGGAACCTGCGCCAACTATAGAGGTATCAGTCTTCTTAACATCGCATACAAGATCCTGTCTGCCATAATGTGTGAACGCCTGAAACCGTTTGTCAACGATCTGGTTGGTCCCTACCAGTGCGGTTTTAGCCCGGTAAGTCCACAACCAACCAAATATTCACACTACGGCAGATCCTGGAGAAAACCCAAGAAGTCCAGATCGATACTCACCATCTTTTTATCGATTTTAAGGCCGCATACGACAGTATTTATAGAGACGAGCTATATAGAGCCATGTCTAGTTTTGACATCCCTGCCAAACTCGTCCGATTGTGCAGAATGACGATGGAGAATGACCGCTGCTCCATAAAGGTCGGAAACAATCGCATTTTAGACAAGGTGCTGTCGTGTGACTTCTTCAATATAACCCTTTACAATAGTAAAAAAATTATACCAAGACTGTCATAAAACATGAATGTGGTTGCAGTTTTTTAACAACTTCAAGTTGAGTGACATTTCTAAGGATCATCGGAAAAACATATAAATTACATCGAAAGTTATTTTCTACTACTGCATAAAATTATAGATCCCTTTCAGTCGTTTCAAAAATAAAAACCGGCACAATCGAGTATAGCTTACAATTTTTATCAATTTCTTGTCTCATAGAATAGGGAGACTCTCAACGAAGAAGAAATATTCTTATAGCACTGGACAATCAGGCGGTGATCAGACGCATGAAGCAAACAGTACAACATCATTGGCACTGGAATTGGCTGGCAGAAGAATGAAGATCTTGGGATATCGTGGGGTGGAGACTGGAGACCCAGTCGATGAAACAGATTTTCACATGAAAAAAAAACTGATCTTAGCGATAACACTAGGAATCGAAAAGAGGAGTAATTCAGAGAGCCTATCTGGGTAAAGATTTGTAGTGGTAGAGACAGAGAGACGAAAAGAGACCCGTCAATGTCAATGGTGGTCTGATTCGAATTCGAATATCTCTCAAAAATATATAGGTACCTATATAAGATTAGAATACAAAAGTCTATATAATGCATATAGCCACACGTAAATTATGCATAGTTACTGCAATATTTGTCTCTATTTCTAAATTCGTTGCAAAATTCAAGCGTACCACAACTAAAAAGAAAATAAATTGCCATTTCAAGTATTTGGAATCATCGCCTTTTGACACTGCTGATCGTGTTTGTTTTTGTTTAGGTGTAAACACATCAGCTGCGTAGTAGACGAATGACAGTAGCCCTATTAGCCGATGCAATGTACATACATGTCAAATAATTCCCTCCACATCCTGTCTTACTTGCAGCACTGCACTCTGAATGTCAATTGTTAACGTCAATGTTGCCACACTTTTAACGTTTGCCAGTGGTGATTTGACAGCTGATAGTTCCTTTATGATTGTCAACACTTTAACCAACTTCAATTCTTATTGCGAAGCTTTATAGGTTGAATCATAATTTAAAGATGTCTTGGATTTTTTGCTTTTTTAACTTGAAATGTTGGCTTACTATAAGCGTGGTTTTTTGAGTTTCGATCGTTGCAAAACAAAGTAAAGTAGGTAGAATTTTCAGCACACAATTACAAGAATTACTGTAAGTCTTCGAAGTGTTGTAATTTTCTGCTGAAAATCCTACTTTACTTTACTTTGCTAAGATCGAAGCTCATGTCGATAAGACTTTCTTCTAAGACTTTTAAGATATTTCTGAAATTTTCATTCGTAATTTAAAAAATTGTTTTTTTCAGACGAGAAATTTAACTTTTATTTATTTATTTTGAAATGCAATGAAAACAGTCAGTCACAAATGAAGACTTGTCATTATCAAAAAGGCCTTAGTACGTTAAAACCTTCGAGTGATTCCCAATCCAAATGAAGTGTTCTTGTTCCCGTCAAATGCACCGCCAAATGTACGAGATGTTCCTCCATTCAAATCCAACCTGGTCATATTGTCTGGAGATTTCCAAAGATTAGCCGTTCCCCCTAGTCCAACTGTCGTTCCGCCAATTTGTGGAATCTGGCTTGCGGTTATGGCAGCTGCATGACCATTGGCATGATTGTAGTTGACACCAGCTCCCATATTGTTGAACTTGAATCCATTGTCCAGCTTGGTTGTACTGTGGAAAGCATTCGCATCAACTCGGTGAACAGCGTCCTTGTGCAAGTTGATTGATCCCGCTCCGGTGAGGGTGCTTCCCATACCAGGCGTTTTGGTGTGCCGCACTGATAGATTGTGGTTGTTCCTAAAAATGGATGACAATTTACATTTACATTATCATGCTTCGCACCTATCTGGAAATAACTTACTTTGAGTAATCCATAAATGCTCCTGTTGTTACTGGTCCACCGGATGTGCCCCCACTTGCAAACACTCCAGCTCCGGCACTGTGACTGGGGTCACCTATGCGTGTAGATGCGGCAACTGTCGCATTACATCCAGTTCCGTTGCAAGATATTGAGCCTATACAATTTGGTTGCAAAATTATTTGTTCGACTCTGACCTTTAACAATAGAACATACCTTCCATGTTTAAAGTGCTTGCTGATGTTTCCACGACAAAATACGATTTTCAATTGAGATCAGTTTTTCAACATCCGCATTTATATAGATCACTTCTTTGTGTTTCTGCAAATAGTTTATATCTACGGTGCAGTACCATTTGAATTGGGGGATTCCTTGCGCGACACCCATACAAATTTGTTTCATGATGAGTAAGAACAAAGTTGCTGTTTATTTGTGTTATAAATGGGTGCGTGAGACACACGAAGGGGGATTTTTCGAAGAAAAAATTTAATTTTTGAAATGAAATCTGGATCGGTTCCAATTTTTTTTTTGTTGATTTGACGGACCTCTTTTTTTAAATTTTCTTATCTAATATTATAAAGAATACGGTATAATGTATAAGTGTTCGTAAACAAAAAGTATACCCACGTCTCGTCATAAAAAAGACATAGTATAAGGACCGCGGAAATAACCACTTTTTTAAATATAACCCTTTACTTACTTACTTAGGTGGCGCTACAGTCCAGGGTGGACCCTTTAGGTTAGGTTAGGTTAGGTAGGCGGGCTGGCGTGGAGTACTCCGTGCCACACTCAGGTCAATGTTGACCCATTGTGATGCCCATTGGGGGAAAGGGGTTGTCCCTTACCCATGTCGACCCTATCTATAAAAATGTGTGATTAATTACTCACTGTGCCGTTGGATACAAACCATCCTGTGGATTTGATGAAGCCCATTATCTTGTCTACTGGTGTGCTAGATAGCTCGTCTATGTCGTGAAAGAAGTGTCTCCCTAGGAATCTGTGCCTATTGTGTTGGAGGCTCGGGCAGTGGCATAGGAAGTGGGTTGTGTCCTCAGGAGCTTCCTCATCACCGCAGCCTCTACAAAGTTCTTCTTCCGTCCCTTTAAGGGCCAACCAAATCCAAGGACGGATTCACTGTTGATGACCCTGGAAAACGAAAAAAGGACAACGACGTTCGTATCTGCACGTGGAATGTTCGAACCCTGACCCGGCCGCGTGAAGCCGAACAATTAGCGGAGGCCCTAGACTGCTACAAAGCAGAAGGATGAAAACCTGTGACATTTACTACGGTGATTACTATAGGGAACGAAAGCAGCGTCTATTTGGATGCGGATTTGTTGTAAGCGGCAGACTTAGGCAAGAAGTCTTGAGCTTTTGACACGTTAGTGAACGCCTTACAACAATCCGCATCAAGGCTAAATTCGCCAACATCAGCCTAATATGCGCTGACGCCCCCACAGAAGAACAAAACGACATATGAGCAATGTCCTAAATATGACGTTAAGATTGTCTTAGGTGATTTTAACGCCAAAATAGGAAAGGAGGACATCTTTGGTAGCACAATCGGAAAGCACATCAGCCTATACGACATCACGTCTGGGAACGGACTTAGGCTAATTGACTTTACTGCGGGGCGTAATGTTGCTATAGCTAGCACACGGTTTCTTCACCTCAATATCCACAAAGGAACATGGCGGTCGCCATCAGATCATCAAACCGTCAACCAAATTGATCATGTTGCGATCGACGTAAGGCACTCCTCCAGTGTTCTACTCTGCTGCCAACATAGACTCGGACCACTACCTTGTTGTAGCCAAGGTGCGTATGCGGATATCTCAAACGCCACAACAACGGGGAAATACTGTGAAGAGATTTAACGTTGAACGGCTACAATCGCAACAAACCGCCAGAACCTTTGCTGATCGCGTATCCCTCAACCTCTCGAGAAGTCCTATGCAGCCAGCATCAAGAAGTGCTGAAGATCAGTGGCATAGATGCCAAGAAGCCATCAGAAACGCCGCAACCGATGTGCTGGGTTTCACACCACCACCCTCACGAAACCCCTGGTTTGATGAAGAATGCCGGCAAGCACATGCAGCAAAACAAAGCGTATACAAAGCGGTACTGCACAGAAGGACGAGGGCAGATCGTGAGTTCTACGAGCAAAAGAGGAGGGAAGAACATCGGCTTCTCCGGAAGAAAAAGAAAGAGCACGAGAAGCGCGCGATCGAGGAAATAGAGAGGTGCTACTCCAGGAACAATGTTCGGAAGTTTTACCAAAGGGTAAAAAGAACGTGTCATCGCAACAAGACCCGAACAGAGACCTGTAGAGACGAACAAGGAAACCTTGTGGTAGAGTCACAGTCGGTGCTGAGGATATGGAAAAACCATTTCTGCAAACTATTAAACGGCGAAGACGACCCAAATTCCGCTGTCAGGCAGAACGAACTATTCAACTTAGACGATGAAAGCCAAGACTCCCGTCCACCCGACCAAAACGAAGTGAGGATAGCAATATCCAAGCTTAAGACCAACAAAGCTGCTGGACCAGATGGCTTGACTGCCGAGCTTTTTAAGGCAGCGGGAGATGACTTGGTAGAGAGCATACACCAACTCGTCCCCAAGATTTGGTCGGAGGAAAGTATGCCTGATAAATGGAACCTGCGCCAACTATAGAGGTATCAGTCTTCTTAGCATCGCATACAAGATCCTGTCTGCCATAATGTGTGAACGCCTGAAACCGTTTGTCAACGATCTGGTTGGTCCCTACCAGTGCGGTTTTAGCCCGGTAAGTCCACAACCAACCAAATATTCACACTACGGCAGATCCTGGAGAAAACCCAAGAAATCCAGATCGATACTCACCATCTTTTTATCGATTTTAAGGCCGCATACGACAGTATTTATAGAGACGAGCTATATAGAGCCATGTCTAGTTTTGACATCCCTGCCAAACTCGTCCGATTGTGCAGAATGACGGTGGAGAATGCTCGCTGCTCCATAAAGGTCGGAAACAATCGCATTTTAGACAAGGTGCTGTCGTGTGACTTCTTCAATATAACCCTTTACAATAGTAAAAAAATTATACCAAGACTGTCATAAAACATGAATGTGGTTGCAGTTTTTTAACAACTTCAAGTTGAGTGACATTTCTAAGGATCATCGGAAAAACATATAAATTACATCGAAAGTTATTTTCTACTACTGCATAAAATTATAGATCCCTTTCAGTCGTTTCAAAAATAAAAACCGGCACAATCGAGTATAGCTTACAATTTTTATCAATTTCTTGTCTCATAGAATAGGGAGACTCTCAACGAAGAAGAAATATTCTTATAGCACTGGACAATCAGGCGGTGATCAGACGCATGAAGCAAACAGTACAACATCATTGGCACTGGAATTGGCTGGCAGAAGAATGAAGATCTTGGGATATCGTGGGGTGGAGACTGGAGACCCAGTCGATGAAACAGATTTTCACATGAAAAAAAAACTGATCTTAGCGATAACACTAGGAATCGAAAAGAGGAGTAATTCAGAGAGCCTATCTGGGTAAAGATTTGTAGTGGTAGAGACAGAGAGACGAAAAGAGACCCGTCAATGTCAATGGTGGTCTGATTCGAATTCGAATATCTCTCAAAAATATATAGGTACCTATATAAGATTAGAATACAAAAGTCTATATAATGCATATAGCCACACGTAAATTATGCATAGTTACTGCAATATTTGTCTCTATTTCTAAATTCGTTGCAAAATTCAAGCGTACCACAACTAAAAAGAAAATAAATTGCCATTTCAAGTATTTGGAATCATCGCCTTTTGACACTGCTGATCGTGTTTGTTTTTGTTTAGGTGTAAACACATCAGCTGCGTAGTAGACGAATGACAGTAGCCCTATTAGCCGATGCAATGTACATACATGTCAAAAAATTCCCTCCACATCCTGTCTTACTTGCAGCACTGCACTCTGAATGTCAATTGTTAACGTCAATGTTGCCACACTTTTAACGTTTGCCAGTGGTGATTTGACAGCTGATAGTTCCTTTATGATTGTCAACACTTTAACCAACTTCAATTCTTATTGCGAAGCTTTATAGGTTGAATCATAATTTAAAGATGTCTTGGATTTTTTGCTTTTTTAACTTGAAATGTTGGCTTACTATAAGCGTGGTTTTTTGAGTTTCGATCGTTGCAAAACAAAGTAAAGTAGGTAGAATTTTCAGCACACAATTACAAGAATTACTGTAAGTCTTCGAAGTGTTGTAATTTTCTGCTGAAAATCCTACTTTACTTTACTTTGCTAAGATCGAAGCTCATGTCGATAAGACTTTCTTCTAAGACTTTTAAGATATTTCTGAAATTTTCATTCGTAATTTAAAAAATTGTTTTTTTCAGACGAGAAATTTAACTTTTATTTATTTATTTCGAAATGCAATGAAAACAGTCAGTCACAAATGAAGACTTGTCATTATCAAAAAGGCCTTAGTACGTTAAAACCTTCGAGTGATTCCCAATCCAAATGAAGTGTTCTTGTTCCCGTCAAATGCACCGCCAAATGTACGAGATGTTCCTCCATTCAAATCCAACCTGGTCATATTGTCTGGAGATTTCCAAAGATTAGCCGTTCCCCCTAGTCCAACTGTCGTTCCGCCAATTTGTGGAATCTGGCTTGCGGTTATGGCAGCTGCATGACCATTGGCATGATTGTAGTTGACACCAGCTCCCATATTGTTGAACTTGAATCCATTGTCCAGCTTGGTTGTGCTGTGGAAAGCATTTGCATCAACTCGGTGAACAGCGTCCTTGTGCAAGTTGATTGATCCCGCTCCGGTGAGGGTGCTTCCCATACCAGGCGTTTTGGTGTGCTGCACTGATAGATTGTGATTGTTCCTAAAAATGGGTGACAGTTTACATTTAAAATTATCATGCTGTGCACCTATCTGGAAATAACTTACTTTGAGTAATCCATAAATGCTCCTGTTGTTACTGGTCCACCGGATGTGCCCCCACTTGCAAACACTCCAGCTCCGGCATTGTGACTGGGGTCGCCAATGCGGTGTGCTGCAACTGCAGTTGCAGTACATCCGCTTCCGTTGCACGACAATGATCCTGATAAGAAAGCAATATAGGTAAATGTGCTGTGCACTAAATTTCAAATCTCAGCCAACAAACCTTCCAATGTATTCATAAGTACAAGCAGTGCGTTCTTGGAGAAAGAATATTTTTAATTGCGAGCAAAATTTCTACAAATGCATCTTTTATACCTTCTGCCTACACCAAACTGCCAATAAAGTCCCCTTTTAGTGGGGACTCCCTATGCCTATCGTGAAAGCAATTCAGATACTGCATTAATTGTGAGTAATATTAGGTATTTATATCTATTGTGCTATAACAGACATTTTTATCTGCAGAAAGTACGGCGTGGCCTTTATTGTGGTAAATCAACATTGCGATTTTTTATAAATAGCTACAGTGCTCACAAAATCGGAAAAAGAATTTTTCTTGTTTAGGTATATAGGTAGATAATATTTTTGCCACAAAAAGAAGCTGAATTGCTTGCAACTATTCAATTAGTAAAATTTTGAGCTTCCTTCTTTCGCAGAATTTATTATCAATAGCCGAGTTTTTTTGAGCTTCGATCTCAGCAAAGCAAAGTAAAGTAGGCTTTTCAGCACGCTAATTACAACAACTATTGCGAGTCCCGAAGTGTCAATTGGAATGTAGTTGTTGTAATTAAGTGCTGAAAATCCTACCTTGCTTTGCTTTGCTGAGATCGAAGCTCAAAAAAACTCGGCTAATAAATATTACTGAAGACTAGATTCTTACGTCGTTTTCGATTTTGATCTGAAATTTCAGATTTCTGCTCGAACATTAAATCTTAATTGTATTGGCTCTTGTGTGTATTGAGTGTCCTGCAAAAAGAATTTTTTTTTTTACATTTCGAAACAATTTATTGTTAAAACTCGTTTCCATCAGAAGCCGTGTTTTTTTTAGCTTCGATATCAGCAAAGCAAATTAAAGCAGGATTTTCAGCAAAAATCGAGATTTCTCAAAAGTCCTCAAATCGAACATAAAAAGCAATCTCGATCAATAAAAAAAAAAAAAAATTTTTCGTAGTAAAATTATCTTTTTGCCAAATCGAAAACGGTACTTACCTATGTGATATTCGATTGGGCGCTCTCAGAGAACTTTTTTGATCTCAGAGAAATTTTTATGTTCGTTTGGTACAAAAAAAAAGCAATCTTTTCCAAATTTCATAGCGAATCGGGATATTTACTCAGATTTACCGATCCAAGTGCTTTTGACTTTGTCAACTGGTGGAGTTTGTTTATGAGTAAATTTTTTCTACAGCAAAGAAACGCATTGCTTCGGGTGAATCTATTTTTGTAAATTATTTGTGTATAAATGTAGAAACCAATCGGGACGCTAATTTCGAATTGGAATCCCTTAAAAAAGAGTGTCGAGATTATACTCATATTCAAATAGCACAAATATCAACACAAAAAAGAGCAAGTGAAGTTTTTATCGTTTTTGTGTTCGATTAGGCACACGAAAATATTGAAAATTTACTTTATTATTTAAATTAACTATGTGGGAAGTTTGACTAGGTCCGAGGGAAAAACCATCTCAATGACATACTAACACTGGTCCCAATAAGTTTCCATAGAAAGAGTTGAACTGGAAAAAAAATCTCTTACAATCTCCATAATAATTGGTATACGGCAGAGAGAAATCTTTTAATTTTGTTAGAAACAATAAAATAATGAAATTTTTATACAGTACCAAAACTTGAATACACGTCAATGATATTTGCCAGCGTTCCTGCCCCTATCTTTTTAAGATGGGTTTTCTTTTAGAAAGCAGCTATCGCCAAAACTATTCTTGACGAAGTTTATACGACACGTCGATGCCGTCATTTGTAATATAACTTGTCCAAATAAACTTAAATGTTTCCGCCAGGTTTCCGCTACCTACATTATTTTCTCCATTTTCTCTATGCATACTTAAATGGAATAGATTTCTCTAAATTGATGTGCCACCCCATCTCTATGAACGCCATTTTCGATAACATGCTGATGGAATTTTTAAAGCATGCGCCAGCCAATAAGCTGGCACTAGTCTTCCAGTTGTCAAAACCAGCTGTGCACTTAATCACAAAGGACTAAAGTGAAAATTTGGCAATACAGGAAATTTCAATTTCCAATTGAAGTTTTCTTTTAATATTTTGTTAATTCTAACGCATTTTATAAAGTTGAAAACCTTGAAAATAATTCATACTCAATTTGATTTCATGAAAACGAAATCTCGTAAAACAAAGACGTAGTTTGTTGAAATGGAACCAACAATTATAAACTACTATGGTAAACAGACTAGCAAGTGCGGCTACTGCAAACACAACGAATGTAGCAATTCTCATGGTAAGAACGACTAAAACTAATTAATAACCAAATTGTAGTCCAAATGACCCACAAAGTGTATGTTTACATTTAATTGAAAACAAAACGCCTTGTTGGCGGGGAAATATGCTATACTCATACGCAACTACTCAATACCATGGGGTAGTAGCCCGATTTTGATTTTAGATAATTCGTGATTAATTTTGTATACCTACTTAGATTTTCTTTCTATTTTGATTGTGAAGTTGAGATTAGTTTTGACAAATTGTGTTATTTTTTTTTTTTTTGCTTTAATGATGCGCGAAACTAATACTAGGCAAACTTGCGAGTTTTGGTTGGCATTAAATGCATTTTGAGTATGATTTCACTTAGGTACCTACCCATTTGCATACATAATAACTTGTAGTTGGCACGATTAGTGTTCGAATGATAATGCACATAAAAGCGCATACGATGTCCACCTGGATTTCAGTGTATTCCTAATGAAAGAAACGTGCCGCACAGCGGTCATAGTCACTCTCGTTATATGTTCGACTCTGACGTAGTAGTTTTTGATAAACTTTAAAATAGCTTCTACTAAACAGGCGAAGATGACTTGAGGAAAATTAATCATCCAAACAGAGATTAAGAGTGGGTCGGTGAACAGCTATATTGTTGTTAAACAAGAACTGTCATTACTCATCATGGTGATTGCTTAATGATAACGTCTGTGTACCAAGTACAGTGGCTAATAATTACCAATTTTCTGAGGAACATGCATAAATTGCATTTAAATGTTGATAAGTCACTATCAAAAGAAAGGTATATACATTTTTCTATTGGTAGGTAGGTACCTATACAAGGTCTTAGTTCACAACATCATCTGATCGGACTCCGAGCTCAGGTTCTAGATTTAGCTCGCAAGCAATTGCCTCCAAATCAGATAAAAATCGTTGAATGCACATAGTTTAATTATATCGTGAGATTGCCAAAACTGTATGTGCAGGAGCAAAACCCCTGGAGATGACGACAAATATGGACTAGCGCTGGATTATGCGTCTAACAAGTAACCCTTTTGTGATTGCTTGGTAGATGTTCCATTAGGGAACAAGACCGTTCCTCGAGTCCTTATTTCAGATATTACAAATGGCAGCTGATGATGACTGAATTGTTACAATCGCAAGTCGAAATGACAACTTGTCGCACACCTGGGCCTCAACCAGCATGCCTTCCTTGCAAACTTCCCTCAGTTGCACTCGCCATTTTGAGTGGCGTTTGGTAGTGAAGCCGGATAAGGATAGTCAGATGTACCCCTGTCCGTTTTTGCAACTGCGGCAGTGGGTGTTGAATAATGACTACCTCGGTAGCATGCATCATTTCAATATTCTTGCTAGGGTATAGAGCATATTTAAATGTGGAACAGCCACTGTGAGCTGATTATACTCCCCAAATTTGTGGATTCCCAATTTCTTCTTCAATAATGTAATTTCCTGTGCTGGTTAAACTGCTACTAATTTATATATAATTCGTGTTTTGAAAATAGGAATGCATGCCTACAACTTGGCACCTAATGACTATCAAGATCTCATCGATAGGGGTTGGAGACGATCTGGACACTATTGCTACAAGCCGAATAACAAGACCACATGCTGCCCATGTTATGCTATAAGGTAAGTACAGTGTTTGAAATACAATTCCGATGAAATTGCCATGTGATTGTTGAGTTTTAATGTGCGAAATTGGGTCCACCATTCTCAAATGTCTGATAAGAACATGTAACTGCTTCGTTTTCAAACTCATCTTCTGTTACAGCAAAAATATTTCTGATTCACGAATGGCGAACAGTATAACTCTCTTTTAGATCTGTTAATCGATTTTCTACTCGCTGCCGTTGTCGAATAATCATGTTGACCTTCGGGACATATTCAGTGTCATGAGAATGTTCACTTCGTTATTGCTAATCATTTACAGCCTATTAAAGAAATGTCCAGTTTTAAATGTAGTTCTCATCAGATTTGATCTAACATACTTCCTCCCGACGAAATGTCTAACTCCGTCCCGTGCGATCTTGTTGAATGACGATCTGCTTATTTCAGTTTTTCTTTTATTTTTAATTACACTTTCCCTTCTTTTGCATTCAGATGTGATATTAACGAATTCAAACTGTCCAAGTCACACAAGAAAATTCTCAAGCGAATGAGCCACTTCCTGCGCGATGGTAAAAAGAATAAAAACGACGAACCCACAAGCACAGATCCGTCATCCACTGCCAGTCAGACGGGTGACAAAAATGACGAACACAAACACTCAGAAGAAAGTCACGGCGGGGGCATACGTGATGAGCCGCAAGCTCCCAACGTCCCAATAAGATCAGTTGACATGGACGCTGTCGCCAAGGCGAATCCGCTGAAAAATTTTTCAATTCCAGAAAATGCAAAATCTGACGTTCTAACGATTGTTGGCGGTACAGCGCAGTCCAGTTCATTGGATGGATCAAAGAAATGTAAGACCGCATGCTGACACTGCAATGCGTTGTTAATGGTTGATTTTTTCATTTCAGCATTTGACGAATCTAAGCCACCCTGTAAGAAGGCCAAACAAATGCGCAAGGAACGCAAGGAAGCTAAACTCAAGGCTAGAGGAGGTGACGCTGCGGCTCAGTCGAATCAGCCCAATCGTGAGAAATCTCTCAAAGATTACGTAGAATCAACATCCTCGAATGACTGTCACAAATTAAAGGTATTTCACGCAGTAGTTCCTTTCGTAGTACATTTACTAGGCCGTTGCATGCAGTGACCTCTTTATTTGATTGTATTCGTTGTGTTGATGTACTTCTAGGTAGTCCTAGTCCCATCCAATAAAGGGGTCACGAACGCGGTCTTCCGGGTTTATCGCCAATATCAATTGATCATCCATAACGATGACTCGGCGCGGCTCAAAATGGCCAATTTCGAACGCTTTTGCTGTAAATCCCCCATAAAGGTAGTGAGTTAATGTTTTTTTTTTTTTCTTCTCTTTGCTTTTCCGTTTCTTAATATGATTGGGTAGCTGAAATTGGTAAATGCATCGAGCAGAAAATTTACTGCAACATTAAACGAGTCATACGGCCTGTATGAACGGTATCAAACAACAATACACGATGATCCGCCAGAGGATTTAATGGAGTACTTGCGATTCTTACAGAGGTCACCGTTGAAGGTATTTGCCTCTAGCAAAAGTGTGCCATGCAAGAGTTAAAAAATAATATATAGGCGATTTGATGTGCTTGTTTACTGTCAGGGAACGCATTATTCCTAAAAGCATATGTGTAATAGTTTGTTTTTCTTTCTGCAAAATATTATTTGTAGCATACAAAGTCACAGGATGGCCCACCGTGTGGTTATGGTTCATTTCATCAGCAGTATTGGTTAGATGACAAGTTGATTGCGGTGGGAGTTATTGACATTTTGCCACTTTGTGTCAGTTCGGTGTATTTCTTCTATGATCCTGACTACAGCTTTCTGTCATTGGGTACTTACGGATCTCTAAGGTGAGTTGATTTCGAGGTATATCCTTTAAATGTGTTTTATCATCTAACTCAGGAGTTCCCTAACTGTGCGTCGCGACGCCCTGGGGCAAAAACTAACTAGATTGGTCGGGAACGTCACTTTTTGGAGTGGGACCTAAGTGGGGGCGACTGTGTTCCGCACTTTTGGTGCCCAAGGGTGTCGGAAAAAATTACAACCTGCAAAGGGAGTCGCGGTATAAAAAAGTTTGGGAACCCCTGTATTCTAACTAACAACTGGAGAAGAGCAGTTGAATCAGTTGACCGATTAAGGCCCATTTTTATATGGAAAACTCCCAAGTTGTGTTCAACTTCGAGTGAATAGAATGGGCCTTAATCGGTCAACTGATTCAACTGCTATTCTACAGTTGTCATGTACACATGACATGAATAAAATGGGCCTTAAACAGTTTGCGCCACAGCTGCCAATCAGTCAGTTTAGTTTGCATAGTCTGTGAAGAAGCTGTCTAGAAAGGATTTAACTATGTATTTTCCTATAGTCGCCGCTAATGATAGGATATTTTATTTTATTTATTATTATTATTATTATTTTATTTTCAAAAGCATTTACATAAGTACTTAGTGAAAATAAAGGATACAAGCATGGCATATAAGCCGCCTGCCGGATATTAACTTAATTCATTCTACGAGAAAGAGATCTGATATTTAAAAAATTTAAGTATAGATGAAATACATGATTATGAATGACTAATAAATTAGTTAACAGTGTTTACAAAATAATGCAAAAAAAGATAAATGATAAAGTAGGGAAGAGAATAGCAAACAGAATAAAGGAGAAAAAGGAAATAATTGCTCATCCAATAGGTGGCAAAGGGAGGCTTTTAGTTTGGCTAAAACAAACCTAAGTGCAAAAAAAAGGGCCTTTAGTTTAGCTCAAAACATATTCAAATAGGTTTTTCTATAACTTTTCGCGTTCAAAATATATCGTGCAAGCAGCTTCCATCCACTCTCACCGTTTAACACTCTAATGCATTCCTCAGGGGACAAGAAACTCTTATTAAAGTAAATCCTACGTATTTCCTGTAGAATGGGACAAACTGCTATAAAATGGTAAACATCTTCGTTCTGATTGAGGTTGCAGAGAGAGCAGATAGGGTTAATGTCAGTTCTATGAGGCCTATGCTATAATTGAGATCAAGGGTTTCAGTTCTGCATTGAAAAATTAAACTCATCTCTGAGACGGAGAGTTCTAAGTTAAAATAATTACAACTCAAATTTAGGCGACTTTTGAGCTGCATGTCATACATTCGTTCATCTAGCAATGATATGCAGTCGTAGAAATTATTTTTCCACTCGTCTCTGTTGTTGGCATTCAAATTAAGTGTGAAATTATGGGCAGAAGCAAGTGCTTGCCAGTTACTGAATGGGGGATACCCGCACCGGACGGATATAAGTAACATTTTTTTATGTAAGTTGCTATCTGGTCTTTTCATGATTTTTGTTAGGAAGTCTGCATTTGCCTTCAAGTTTCTTACATATACATATATGAGATACACCGGATTCAACATAGATGGCGTAGTTGGGGGTATTGGACGGTAATCTAAATATTCTTTTGAAGAAATACCTTTCATTGCCATAACAAAAGCAGCTGTTAATTGTAGCCTTGAAAACTTTGAATTTTGATGTTGGGTCAACGAAGATCTTTGTAAAGAACTGGGGCCACGTTGTGTTTATAGCTAATTTTGCTTTAGCAAGCTTCTCCTTAATATGCGCCTTGATACTCAAATTATGGGATATAATAAAGCCTAGATATTTAAACTCGCTGACTACTTCAATATCGGCACCATCCAATTTCCAGTTACCCACATTGCTAACAGAACGATTTTGTGGTCTAAAAATCATAATTTTCGATTTCGGTAGATTAATTTTAAGATCCCATGAATTACAAAATTGTTTCAGTTTATTTATTTGTAGTTGGAGTGACACTGGGTTATCGGCGAAAATTACTAGATCGTCAGCATATAGCAGTAATTTGACAAATAGATCACCAAAAGAAACGCCTCCTGGTAAGTGGCTCTCAACGTCATTGATGAACAGGGCGAACATCAACGGACTCAAAATGCAGCCTTGTGGAACACCTATTTCTGATTTAAATGTTCTTGATTTATTCAATCCACTGCACACCATTGCAGACGTATTTAGAAGAAGCTGTTCATAAACTCGTATAAATTTTGTTGAAAGACTAATTACTGAGAGCTTATATAAAAGTGACCTTCTATTAATAGTGTCAAAAGCCGCTTTAAAGTCTACAAAAAAAGCGAACAAAGGCTTTTTCTTGTCGATGAAACGCCTTGCAATGCTTGTGAGAGCAAAAATTTGATCAATTGTTGTCAAATTAGCACGAAAACCCGCCTGAAACCAACTTATTTTATTATTCTTTTCCACCCAACTTGAGAGCCTGAGGTATAATATTTGTGCAAACAGTTTTCTTAGCGAACTTAACACAGAAATACCTCTATAGTTCTCAGGTATGTTTGGTTGACCTTTTTTAAAAATATCAGATATATTCGCCAGACGAAAACTATTTGGAAATGTCTCCTCGCTAAACATTTTGTTTAATAGATGCAAAACAAGTTCAAGGAATTCAGGAGTTGAGTTCTTGTAGAATTCTATTGGGATACCATCAGACCCTGCAGCCTTATTATTTTTCATTTTGTTAAGCGATTTTAGCAGCTCTGACATTGTGAAAGGGGAATCTAGCTCCGATATTGAGATGTTTTGGAGTGCATAGCTAATACAGCTCTGGTTATGATCTGCTAGCAAAAGTTTTTCAAAATAGTTAGCAAGAATATCCACACTAATATTTGAGGGCGATGGCTTGCTCCGACCACCCAAAATCCGCACATTAAACCAAAAAGATTTTGAATCCTTACTATCTACAATTTTATTTTATTTGTAAATCTGCAGGGCTGTTAGTAGTATAATAGACCTTTAATATCCGGAGAAACGGGGCACGTGCAACTGGAGGAAGTTAGCAAAGGAACGAGTGCCACTTAAAATAATTATGCCAACGTAGTTGAAGTTTATGGAGAGTCGTAGTCTATAAAATTAGTCCAAAATCACTCAACTGATTTAGTTGGCTGAATAAGTAAAAGTTAATATTATGTCCAGCGAAAATATACGCCAGTCAAACCCGGTGGAAACTATGATTATGAAAAGGGCTTAAGGCCCGAAAAAAAAAACATCCTTTTCTCTCATTTGATTCGAACTAACTCAGCTTTTCCCTTCTTGATTGCAGAGAAATTGAATTCGTTCAGAAACTGGTTGAAACAGTGCCATCACTCAAGTACTACTACATGGGCTATTATATTCATTCTTGCCCAAAAATGCGATACAAGGGCAAACTGGTACCGTCTTACTTGCTTTGCCCCGAAACATATTCTTGGAATTTACTGACAAGTGGTATGTGCTCCTGATTTTCTCCCAGAAAAAAACCTTTTCCTTACTAATTGTATGCCCTCTTTTTGCCCAGAAATGCGAGATCAATTGGACATGCAAAAGTATCAGCGGTTAAATGACGACCCTGAAGCAAAGGACGTAGATGATTTCTTAGAGAATCATCTAGATCAAGTATTGTTATTGATTGAGAATAATACCTGCGTGACTTACCGTGAATATATACAGGTAATTATGACCATGACATATCGGTTTTCTATCTGTCCATACTAAAACCTCAGCCTTTCCTACCTTGCTTACGTACTTTTAACCCTCTTCGTTTTATGTTTGTTATAAAAAAAAAACTGGCTTCTTTCCTAACATACGATACCCTCTTGTATAACATGATTTTATTGTTGTGTCTGTTGTTTTTTGTTTTGAATCTTTATTATTATTTTTTTCGTTTTTTTTTTTATTTTATTTTTTATTATGTACACATGACATAAACGCATTTTTTACAGTCTTTTAACATTGAGACGTTAGACAATATGTTGGATATGATAAGGAGTAGAATTTATAAAGAGGTAAATACATTTTAATTTCGTATTTTTCTTTTCTTCTAGTTGATATATTATTTTACTTTTAAATCGCTTTGAAACAAATATGGCGGAAGCTTCATTTTGTTTTGTGTTTTATTTTTTTCGTGTGCTGTTTTTTTATTCTGTTTTCTGTTTCCTTACACTTACTTTAATCTGTTTTCCTTATTAATTTCCCTTAGTTGTTCTCAGTTCTCACCTATTAACCTTACAAATCGATTGTCAAAGCAATTTATTCTCCAAATCCTTTCCTGCTCTGTCTTTTTTGTATATTGCAGATCACCGGCGAGGATGATGATCGTGAATCAATTTTAGAATATGGAAAACTAGTTGGTAAATCGTGTGCACATCGAATGCTGTACGTTAAGGTCTAAGTATTGCTCATCTTGTATTTCGGATCAATGAAGAGACAGTGTTCAGTTGTGTTTAGTCCTGAATTTCATTTTTCTTTCTTTTTAGCTTAAGTTGTTTTATTTCGTTTAAAGAAAATTATTGTTCGTATTGTTAATCGTTGAAAAAACTTCGCTGTAGAATTGTAAACAAAAAAAAAAAAAAAAACAGGTTTTGTTGATGTTTTAAAGCAAACAAACAAATCAAAAAAGAAACATATTTATATTGGACCATAATTATCTTACAGAACGTAAATGCAACTAGTTTTATGCAAATTACAACAAATGATCGAAAGTATATATATCTGCCCAATCATTAAGTGATAGATATTTATTATACCTAATGTAATATTTAAATAATTTCAGACTCTGAGCAATGTTGTCATATTCTAATTTTTATTTTCTTTCTGTTTAACAACTCTTAGCAATATTATCATGATTGAAAATCAACTTAATTAATAAAAAGACAAATTAAAGATTTCCGTTTAAAATGTGGATGGTTTTTTTGACTGCAGGACGTCTATTAGAATTAGAACTCCGGTTTTAATAGAGCACAGTCGGTCGCTGATTATTATATTATGTCAGTAAACGGTGTATAGTCTGAGGTGAGAGTGAACAGCGGTAAGAGGACTGCAAGATTGATGACAGTGGTTGGATTGATTCCAAACTTCGATCCTCCTACTATTGAGGGTATACCCCTTAGGGTGCCAAATATCTGGGTATAATCTTAGATAGGAAGCTTAATTGGAAATTAAAGGTCAGTGAAAGAGTAAAAAAAAAGCTGCAAATGCTTTTTACGCATGCAACCGAATCTTCGGAAAAAGGTGGGGACCAAACTCCAAAATAATTATGTGGGTGTATACGTCTGTTGTATTGTATTGTATTGTATTTATTTGCAACGCTATACATTGAGTTTAGCTCATAAGAGTATAGGAACTAAAATAAAATTAAATTATATAATGTGCAAGGATGTACAAGGTTAACTAAGATTAATTTAAACAAAATCATTTATGTATAAACGAAAAACATTTTTAAGCTACAAATTATATTAAAGCGCAACCAAGTAGTAAGGAAAGAGAGACAAAAAAGGAAATAAAGCTAAATCAATTCAAATTGGAAAAGTGTTTAAAGCAGACTGTGTGAAATGTTTTGTGTTCGATTTTGGACCTCACGTAAGTGGGTAGATCATTCCAGAGCTTGACAGCATAGATAAAAAATTGACTGCGTGAAGTCAAACAGGTATATGTAGCGGGTCGTAGTACAATATAACGATTAGAAGAACAGACATTAATAATTGTAAACAAGTAGTATGGTTCTTTCTTGTGAATAATTTTAAAAAGTAAAGCACAACAACGATATTTGAAAAAAGCCTCCAAGTTACATCCAAGAAGTTGACGAGCCTCAGATGAGGCGGTTGAATACAAACCGGGCAATCGAATTGAAAGCAACGCGAAGTTTATGAAGTCAGAGGGAATCCGGATCAGCATACAGCTCACATCCAAATGAAATTATGGGGATTATTAAAGCTTTTGCTAATTTTAGCTTAACTTGTGTGGGTAAAATGTTTTTTGCTATTGATAATCCACGTAACGATGCGTAAACTTTATTTAATACAGAATTAATGTGATTATCCCACGTTAATTTGTTGTTAAAAATTGCTCCAAGGTTTTTCGCGTTGCTGACATATTCAACTTGGGGAGAGTTTAGAAAAATAGGTGGGAAATCTGGAAAGTACGGCTGATGTTTAGATATTGGTATGGCTTTCGTTTTGTCGGGATTGAGTTTAAGACCATTGCATTTGGACCACTCAAAAATAGAACGCAGATCGTAATTCATTTTAGTTATTGCGTCCTCGACCATGCCAAGAGGGAAACTAATGTACAATTGTACATCGTCAGCATATATATGGTATCGACAGTGAGATAAAGCAGAAGGTAAGTCATTAATAAACAGAGAGAACAGTAATGGACCGAGAATAGATCCTTGCGGAACACCATTATTGACAGGAATAAACGAAGACAGATTAGTGACAGTGAGTATCCAATACTCACGTACTGAAGCTTAGTCTGGTGGCAAGCCACAAGCAAATACAAAGACTAGCTTGCATAGGTAATTTTTTTATTCTTTCACCAGCGCAATGGAGGCTATCCTTGCTACCTTTAGAGTTTAGACCTATACATGCAAGAATCTGCAGCTAAAAGTGCCCCCAGGATCAGCCAAACAAAAAGCTGGAAACCCTACATACCGAGTGCGGAACGGGACATGCACAGATCCTGAATAAATATGTGGGAGATGCGGTCACTTCTGACTACTTTTCTCCCCATCTTGACTTCGAAATACCATTCTCTTGCTATTTCCCCAGAAGGGAGGAATGGAACACAGATGAACCCACAAAAGGAAAATCGATATCTACACAGATGGATCTAAAATGGACTGTGGAACAGGTGCTGGAATTTTCTCTGAATATACACAGACTCAATCAGATTACCTACTTTATCACAGTAGTGTCTTTCAGGCGGAGGTTCTGGCAATCGCCGAAGCTGCCCATTATGGTGTCAATATCAATACCAAATAAAGATATTACCATATTTATTGACAGCCAGGCGGCTATAAAAGCAGTATCTGCTATCAAATAAAATCGAAGCTAGTTCGCCGCTGACGAGAAGAGCTTAAGGTTCTCTGCTCGCAGCATACTACGCGTAGCTCTGCTGGTTCCAGGGACAAAACCGGCAATGAGATGGCTGATGGACTGATGAATTGGCAAGAAATAGTTCTGCGATGGATCAAGATCGGGGGATTTCCTCAAATCACAACTCTGTAATCTCAGAGAGAGAGTGAGAAAATATGACAAAATATTTAGTCTAGGGTAAGGCGAGGAGGGTTTGACAAAAAAACGATGATACGTCATTTTGAACCAAAATTTAGCACACCGTTAAAAATGTCGGGGTATGAAACTTTCCTTATATATTTGACTTTAAAATGGTGTATATTACAATTGTGTAATCTAAAGGGTTCTCATGATGTGGATCGAAAAAGAAATATAGTAAAAGTGTAAAATCCTCCCACTTTATAGGAGGATTTGACATTGCCTTAGGAGGTTTTGACAATAGGTAGGAGCATTTGCCAGTGTACGAACTTTCATTTAAAAAGGTAACACAAAGATCATTTTGCTTTGAAAAAAATTATCAAAATATACAGAACAGTTTATAAATTAGGTTTTAATCAGTTATTATAAATTAAACTTCAAAACTAAATATTAATTCAGCAAACATCAAGATTAGAAAAATCCACGTTAAATTTAAGTTTCTCCTTGGATCTGGAGGTTCCAGGCATTTGCACAGGGCTTGGAAGTTTTGCTACTAAGTCCGTTGAAAATGCAAGCTTAACGTCTTCCACTAAAAACTCATAAAAAATATTTGATTTATTTTGTCTCCTAAAATATTTGGTTGTGTTCGGTAAAGGGGTATTCTCTGTAAATTGTCAAATCCTCCGTACTCTAAGTTGTTAAATCCTCCTTTGATCGCAATTTAACTTTATATTTCAACTTATCAAAATTGTGCAGTATTTTCAATAAACACTGTTGTTATGTTTAATAAGTATGTTTTTATAGTCACAATCACTAAAGTTACAAAAAAAAATATTGGTATTTACACGTGGTTTCCCAACAAAGAAAATATACAAAATTACCAAAAAAGTCGACCAAAATAAAAAAAACCGTGCGTTTGGCTGTAAGGCGGAGATAAAACCGACCTTTTCATTTGTGTAACTCATAACATAGCAGGCAATGCAAATTCGGATTTTGGCTCTTTTTCGCGTTATGTGTGACTTTATAATTGAAAATGACAAAGCCTCCTTTCGTCAAATCCTCCTCGCTCTACCCTAAAGGTTAAAAACGATTATTAGTAAGGACCACAACTAATCACAAATTTTAGTCTCGACTTCAAATTTACGGCAGCTCAATATATAGCCACTGCGAACTTTTAAAATTTAGAGTCGAAATTAAAAATGTTAATTGGTGGCCCATTGACTACCTACAGTCCAACTGACTTCTTTCTTGACACGCATGAATGATCAAATAGTGTGACCAGGTTACAGCTACTTGTCCCAGTGCTTTTGATTTTTCTTTATAAACATAGCCAAATCAAACAAATCAAAATCTTTCTATTTTATTTTGGGACTCGCACATCAAAATTCTAAAAAAAAAGCAATGAAATCCGGCTACCATCCGCAAGAGAGAATCCAGTCGATATTGGTTAAAATTAACGCTGAAATGTCTCTAATGAAACAAGCAGATGACTCTTCAAGCCCAAAAACGAATGACGAAGACTCGCACATAATGAACACCTACAAAGACCGCGCTGTCAAAGCTTATAAACAAAACAAAATATTTACCACCTACGGCAATAATATAACCATTCGTAGAGCCCTTATCCGGCGAGGCTGGGTCGAAAAATGTGCACCGACAAGACTGCCGAAATTGGAGAGACTGTCATATAGTAGGCTGCTAAAAGGAGCCCGACGGGGCAATGATTATGAAACGGCAATTCTTTCGAAGCTGGTGCAATCGTATGCGCCCAACTTCATATGGCAGCCGAAGTATTTCAAAGACGAATTTATAAATCTCAATCCATTTCGAAACCGTGTACGACGTGCAAGATGCATGGATTTTTCCACTAAAATTGGACTGATTGCATGCTTGGAAAATTCCCATTGGAATACGATAAAGGGTGTATCGGAAGTAGCTTACATGCCTTCTTATAAGCTGCTATCCAAGGACGACGAACATCATTTCCGTAATGACTTTCGAATCACTCAGTGCATAAGCTTTTTGTTATTCTTCGTCGAATGCAAGGAGCCGACTGATTTATTCGATACATGCGGTGTGATTTCCAACAGTGTTATCAAGTTTCCACTTCAAATAATTGAAGGCTTCCTTAAGAGGCTGGAGAGGCAAGACATTGAGGCTTACAACAATCAAAACGATGGTCTAGCCGAGTGGGAAGGTTTTATTGCTAATACCAAAATAGTTTTGAAGAAGAGTGAAAAAATCACTGGCTCACAAGCGGACTGCTCGGCATTGCGGACAAAAGCTCAACAAGCCCTGGAAAAAGCCCGACAATTCAGGCCTTTTCTCTCTTCATACGGCTATCGAAATCTTTGGATTCTTAAACCTGGCTTCCAATGCCGTGGCCAAGGAATTGTCATAATGGATAGTTACGATGGCATCGTCAAGTATGCAGCAAGCAAACTGAAGTCCAGCTATGTCGTCCAGAAGTACATAGGTGAGTCCTTGAACTGCATGCGCATGCGCACCTATGTTGCACATTTGATTCATTTTTCTCATTTCAGAACGGCCACTTTTAATATACAACACAAAGTTCGACATACGCCAGTACATGTTGCTAACTATTTTCGACACTATCTCCATCTGGATGTATACAGACTGCTATCTGCGTTTCAGCTCACAAGAGTTCAGCCTGGGTGACTTAAGGGAGTCAATACACCTGACAAACAACAGCATACAGAAAAAGTACAAAAATACGGAAAGAGATGCTCGTCTTCCTGCCCACAATATGTGGAGTCTATCAGAGTTTCAAACGTTTTTGCACAAAAGCGGCGCAGGAGAAGCCTGGACTGAGAGAATTTACCCTGGATTCAAGAAAAACCTAATATCGGTTGTTCTCTCTAGTCTGGAGGAAACTGAGCTCACTCCGAATTCATTCGAAATCTATGGATGTGACTTTATGTTGGACGAAGGACTTGTGCCGTTTTTAATAGAGATCAACTCAACGCCAGACATGTCTCCATCTACACCGGTGACAGCAACTATATGTCCATCAGCGCTCGAGGATGTTATTAAGGTAGTACTGGATCATTCTAAAAATTCGAACGTTTCAACGGGTCGTTTTGAACGTGTTTATCAAATCGATTGTCCAAGGAGTTCAAGTAACTCAAACGACTTGGCTGTAGAAGGGACAGTGAAACAGTTGCATATTCCGGTTAGCGATGGTAACAGCCGTACCATTCAAAAAGGATGTAAAAGAAAAATTATTAAAAAGAGGGCCAATAAAAAAAAATTGCGATAAAATTGTAAAAAAAACGAAGTCTTTAAAATCATAGTTGATAGTTTTAGAAAATGAGATATTACTATAGAAATGGAAGGTCAAAACATGTATGGATATCCTAAAACATAGGTTTGCCAACAATTGACAGTTGCGTCACATCAGTGAGTAATAGGGAACCTTCTTGAACGGCTGGAATATTCTCCGTCTTACAGTAGTTTTTAGCAAAGACCATCAGATTGCTTGGGTTATCAGTACTTAAATGAATATTTCTTATTGCAACTTTATAGTTGCCGGATCTTCAAGTTTTTTCTTGTATTGCGGCTACTGCCCTGGACCCCTTTGAAAAACCTCACAACTGTTGCTGCTGATTTTCGCAAACAATTCTCATCAATCCTTTTGTATGTGATGCCTTCCATAGACGTTGACAAATTACAAAACGGTTGCATCTGTTCGACTTTTCACAAAAAATGTTTAATGAAAATGCCTAAACGTAAATAAATTGTTTTACAATTCAGTTCAGTTTTCTCGATTTTCAAAAGTTCTGACACATTTAGTGTCAAAGCTTAAATGGCTTCATAAGATTTTTTTTTTTGTTTTTAAATTGTCGCTGACACATTCAAACTGACGCTTTGGTTGCAGTTTCCAAATTCGAAAAATAAACTCAATAAAAAAGCTGTCAGATTTCATGTTCCATTGACTGCAAGGTCTTATTAATTTTGCGCGAATCTCGATTTCTGAGCGAAATTCACACCTACTTACACGAATACCAAAAGATTTGTCATATTATGTCAAATTGTAAAGATACGTTCCATTGGGCACGAACAACCTGAAATCCCAATGGAAAACGACACAAGTTTCGTACAACTAACCGAATTCACCAGCAAATCTTGAATAACTTTCGGAAGGAAGGAAGACGAAAAGGAACATTATCTGTCATTTGGATGTTTTGTTTTCAAGTAAAATTAACTAACAATGCCGTGACATGTTTTAAATTGTCTATTGTAGTCTAGACAACATTTTAAGGAAGTTTACAAAATTTTATTTGTAAATAATGAGAATTTTTGCACAAAACTATTTATTTCCAAATATTTAAGTCAAAATGATTAATGTCAAAAACGAGTCATAAGGTCTGTTCCCTTACTTTTGTAGTAAGGCCGTGTGTCAATTGCGCTAAATAATTATCCTCGGCTAATATTCTGACACTATCGTGGTGGAAAACGAATTTTTCAGCTGTCAAAAAATTATCCTGCTCTGGGAGCAGGATAATAATTTATCTTCATAGGATAAATTTTTTACGTTTGAGTTTTTTATTTCAAATAGCAGCAAATCAACGAAAGAAAAAAAAAATAATAACAAACCGTACTACCTACAACATGTATCTAAATAATGAAGGAAAATTAATAAAGTTTTTAATATAATTTTCTTAATTTATAGGGACGCATGATGACAAAAAAAAAGTGATTCGGTTACGGAGTTTGAATTCATACCGATTGAATATAAAATTACACTTCTCTTGTTCGTCTTCTGCGTGGGGGCAAGTAATCGTGGCTTATAAGGCTTTAATCAGTTGTTGTTATTGAATTAGTTGTATGTCTGTTCTTTGTGATGTGTTTCGTATTGTGTTGTGCTATCGTCAAAAGTCTTCTGAGAAATCTCAAAAATTTAGCCCAATCGACACAGCCAAATTTCACAAAAGCTAAATTTTTATTCAACACACACAGAAATGTCAAAAAATTATCCGAGGATAATTATTTAGCGCAATTGACACACGGCCTAAGAATGGAAAAGACAATTAAAATGGCAGTGGTGGGGATAAATTCTCTCACAGAGAGAGACACTTACGAAAAAGTTAGGGAACGCTTTTGTAGTAAACTTTGAAAAATGACAGATATGACAGATAAATAATTCCATAAATTGCAATGGTAAAGAAAAGTCAAAAATGTCTGATAAACGAGAAGAATATTATCAAATTTAACCAATATTAGTTGATTCATATAATGATGGAAGTGACTCGGAATTAATAAATATAACTTCTTTTTGATGAATCCGAATATGTGGAAGAGTTTGTACTGAGTGAACTACAAGCATTCGGGAAAAGAAAAAGCGAAACTGCAGCGTCGAGGAGATCGTGAATTCGTACAGCGAGGAAGAATTTCGTCGTCACTTTCGTATATCAAGGAGTTTGTACAAAAGGCTAAGTGAACGATTCGAACAGTGTGAAACCTATAAGAATCTACGTTCTGACAAACGAATGACCAGTGAAAAGAATCTTTTGATTTTTCTTTGGTTTGCTGGGCATGAAGCTTGTAGCTTCCGCGATTTAGCCCACATCTTTCTTTTGTGTTTTCCCCAGTAGGGGCATTAACTCTTCGTAAAGAGAGTGAAGGATTTTGGTGGGCGCTTCCAACCAATTAGTTTTTTATTCTTCGTTTTCGAACCGAGAGTCTTGGAAAATTTGTTCCTCGTTTTCCGACGACTGCGACTGTGAGACCGTGATTTCCTCAAAATCTTCTCCCTGACTCTGCATAACCTCCTGTGTTATTTGATCTCTGTATTGTGGATCTTAAAGTAAGCTCGAAATGGTTTTTATTTCATATTCTCTAATGTCTATGTACCATTTTCAATACGGTGAATGTTCGGGGAGAACATTCAATATTTATTTTGCCGCCTGTTGATACCATTAGAATGCAAGAAATCAAAACAAATTCAATCGAATTTCAAATATGACAAGAAATTTTAAATCAGCTGTTAATTGTTTGGTGACTGACAGCCCTTCAAATTTCTTACACCAAGAAATTTGTTGAGTAAAAATTCGTAAGATTCTCAGTGGAGGGGTAATATCTTACTCTCTCGACGACGCTCTCTTTTACGAATTTTTCGAGTTAAGGAACGGCATTGAGTAAAAATTCGTAAGAATTCGTAAAAATTCGTAAGATTTAAAAGTAAAGGAACAGACCTTATAGTTTTAACTTCATTTGCTTCAGCATACAGGCCATTGAACATCCCTTCACTAGGTAATCTATTATTAGATCAAGATATTACAAGACGAAATAAAATACAGGTAAGGCAAACCTCAGCTTTCCATCTGTTTTAATACGGCACTCCCTTCAACGTCCAACCTTTCAAATCCATTTTTATCAGTCTTAAACTATTTTTTTTGATTTTATATTTAGGGCTATCGCAAATAAGTTCCGATGGAAATGTTTCCCTTGTCAGCAATGTAAATAAGATTGCTGAATAGGAAACATTCCGGGGGAAATATTATTCCCGATCGGGGTGATTAATGACAATTTGGTTGGCATCGAACTCCATAACAAGATAAAATGCAGTATACACATCTCGGAAATGTTATTTGAGTTTTGGACGTAGGTCCAAAATACTAAGTTCTTCAAATTAACGGTATTTATAATGTGAACAAGATAAAATTAATATCATAACACACAATCATTGTTGAATTTATTTACGTTCCGGGTTTTTTATTTTTTAATTAGCCCACCTGCAATATTTGAACACACGCGAATTATCAGTTATCGTGTGTTGTGCATCATTAAGTGGTTTAAAGACTTATGTAGGATTTAATTGATCTTTTTTATTGGTTAAATAGAGGTAATAGTTATATAATGAATATTGATCAATTGACATAAATTGTTTACTTGCATTCTTACTTACGAAAGCTTTTTGTTGATGGGGGCCGGTTTGAATTAAAATTAGATCAATAATATAATTATAAGCCTAGGACCCTAGGTTATATTTTGTGCTTACGATGAATGGATTGAGGAAGGCTCAGTTTTGCAGCTGGCGGTGTGCCGCCTTGGTCTTAGGTTCATGACTGTAAAAGATGAACCAAAAAATAAATAAAAGAAAGCTACATCAAGATGAACATTTCTTCAGAGCCTGTAAGGTCTAGGAAGCTTAAATTTAAAATTGTAAGTAGATATTTTTGGAAAATTGAAACATACATCGACTTAATACATTAAACAGGCTTGCAGATTTTTCTCCTACAATAAATTCCCCAAGTACGACTACGAAACGTGTTAAATATTGCTCCTGCTTATAGGATTGACAAGGCTGGGAATTTTGCCCCAGCAGTAAATTTGTTTTCACAAGCCCATCCATATAAAGCTCAAGTTAAGATTTGTTTAAAACATAAAAGTGTCCTCTAAGCATAAATAATCAACTAGATGCTTGTATATGCCATTATAAAATCTGACCTTCAACTATCACGATCCTATCGAGGTATCCGTTCAGAAAAAAAAATTCGAAACGAAAGTCAATAAAACGGAATGGAATAAATAAATATTTAAATAATAAAGAGACCAATTTTTCCCACATTTTCTTAATAGCTAAGTGTAAAAATAACGTGTGTGAGCACAATAATAAAATTCGTCGCGTCGTTTTCTACCGGTCAAATGAATGAAACTAAGCAATCGCAACTTTCCGGTATAGGTACTCTTCTGTCTAATTACTTTTCCAAACAAACTAAAAAACACCTTTCGCTGCCACATTTTACTGTGTTTATTACACTCCTATAATCAACAAAGCAATAATTCAAGCATGGGTTGGTGTAAGTATAAAAAAAGATTATCAATGCATACAAACTACAGGCTTAATGTCAGGCTTAAAATCACT
This sequence comes from Cheilosia vernalis, assembly GCA_949126925.1. NCBI lineage: Eukaryota > Metazoa > Arthropoda > Insecta > Diptera > Syrphidae > Cheilosia > Cheilosia vernalis. Next base: position 17,605,389 of record OX421362.1, read on the forward strand.
TCATTCAATAAACTATTATCAGCGTTGCTTATCATTGTATTAATAAGATGTACATTTTAAGAAAACCAACAGGCTTAATAAGACTGTCAATGTCACACCCTTATGTTATTCTTGTTATTCTGCCATATATCCGAGAATTCTATAACAAAACGAAAGCGCAAAACCAAGTACAGCCAGGTAGTTTATTTGTTTTATAATTTTATTGCTGTGGCGTTTGACAGTAAAATAAACTTTGTTAATATATCTTAACATTCAAGAAAACCAAATGTCACTAAATCATAACGAACCGCAGCAGGTTGAAGTGCGTATTTCGGCAAGGGAAACGACCAACTCGACTTTGTCGTATATTACCGATCGATTATTGTGTGCTAATTGCTCAAAATCCCCCAAACACGCTATACCCAACCAATATTGGTGGCAAAAAAAAAAAAAAAAAAAAAACTGAGAAAAATAAACACAACTCGCTAAATTTTATACTCATCCATATGAGTGGCAGATCGCATTCGTTTCTGGAGCTCCGCCGCGATCGCTTCATATAGTAGCAATAGCAGTTAGCAGTTAGTACTCGGTTCAGCTGTGCGATAGTGCATACATAGTAGACGCCCTCCATTACAGTGTTGTAGATCACGGTTAGTTTAAGCCAATATTTTTATTTCATTTTACCTTATTTTGTTTCGACTTCGAATTTGACCGCATTCACTTCGAATTGGAATTGAAAATTGTCGGTTGCTGATGCTGATTAGTTGTCGTATTGACTTTGTTGCCGTCGTTTACTTTAAACCGAAACCCAATTTTCTTATTTTCTTTTTTCAAATAACCACGGCTCTAACGAATTCGAAGATAGTGACATTTTAAAATATCAATTCGCCGTTTCTGTTTAAATAATACTTTGGATTACCGAACTTGTGAAGATAATATTCTAAGGCAAATATTTGTTCGAAATTTAATTTGTTCGTGGGGAGAACCTTCCTATAAATTAGTGAAAATTTGGCACAGTGAAAATAAACCTAGCTTGACATCTGAAAGTATAGGCGCTTATTTTCGGGAAAGGAATCTTTATTGTTTATCTCGCAGGGTAAATATTGGTTGTGTGTCTTTTCCGTAATTATTGGAGACAGAATAATTATCATTATCTTCTTCTGATACGGTAAGTACATTTTAAATGGTTTTTATTTACAAGTGTCTATACCATATTGCGATTATTCACAGCTGCTACCTACCACGTTAAAAGAAAATGTCGCGTCGCGTCGGTGACTTAAAACAATCAAATTGACATGGCAGACATCTTAAATCATTCTGATGGTTATTTTCTTTAGAAGAGAATGAATTCAGAAAGCAGCTGATGTGTTTGCATTTTATTATTGATTTTTGCGGTGCAGAAAGGTTGATACAACTTTGAATAGAAAAACGTTTATGGCAGCCACTGGTTAGGGAATATTTAATTGACAGTTCGCGAGTGTGCTATAATTAAATTTATGCAGTTTGTGGGTTCTGATGCATTCCTTCCTAATCACATGTTCGTCGGTTTTTAATTTTCGACGAATTACCTTAAATTGTCGTTTTGAACTGCTTAATGAGAGCTAAATTGCTACTGGGTAAATGAAGTTTATCGTGTGCACTTTCGAAGCACATTTTTTATTTTGTGAAATTATGGAGACAATGCTGTATACCTGCAGGTGATTATCTTGGCCAAAATTGGTAGGAAGGAATTCACAAATTAAGCTATTATTATCAATTGAAATTTGGTTGAAAAGCAAATTTTGCATGACAACATGGAATTGATATCCTAGAAACACATTGACAGTTGAGTGACATCGAAATTGAAAAGTCTTTTAGGTTTGGCACTTATATTTATTTGAAGATATACGTTTAAATCATTGCAGTGCCTGCTCTTATTTAAGGGACTGGTTCCCTCTTGACTATTACTTTTAAAAAAATTTCCAAAACCAGCACTCCATTAATTTCTCTGATTCGTTGAAGGGTTAGCAAATGAAAGTCCTTCTTTTTTTAGGTAGGAGGTGCATTGCAGTGACAAAAGATAAGTAGCTGTCAAGTTCTATCTCAAGTTTATCCGATTTTTGAAAAAAAAAAAAAAAATTAAGAGGTGCATTGCAGTGACAGAAGAAGTTTCTGTCAAGTTCCACCTAAAGTGTGAACAATTTTTGAAAACTAATGCATAGCAAATTTATGTCAATGCTATCTGTAAACATTTCGGCTACTTTCGATATCAAACCTCTTTTTATTAAGTATTACTTAGCTTAGGTCTCTTCACTATAAGAAGCAAGATTTTGTTTCAAAATCCCACCACCACTTTCCTTTTGAAAAATGTTTTAAAAAAAATTAACGAATGGTGTTCACTGACAGCTAATTATTTAGTTAGCTGTTACTTCTACAAGTAAATTGTTGTAAGTTGTGATGTTCTAGAGATATGGTGCGGGCTGCTATCTTAGATCAATCTTTTTTGAGAAAAAATCTATTGCCAAAAAAATCAATCATTTTTGAGAAATCTCAATTTTTCTCAGATTTTACACCTATTTTCACTAACACCAATGTTTATGACACACTGCGTCGGTTACTAACTGTTTATCGTTAGAAAGATTGCTTTTTTAACTGAAATATTTATTTTTCGCGTATGGTATCGAGTTTAAATTATTTCGAAATGCACTATAAATCTGCAAAAATCAATTGAAATGGATTAAAAGTGCAACTCAATGCACACAAAAACCAATAAATTTCAGATTTCGTGTTCGATTTGACGACAGAAATCTGAAATCTCAGATCGAAATCTGAAAAGTCAACTCGAAAACGCAATTAATCTATTTGCTTTATTTATCAGTGTAAAATTTGTGCAGTTGTTCGAAGATTTAGAGCGATACTCTATCTAAACAACTCAATTTCAACTTGTATAGCCTAGTATGCTGCTCGCGCTTAAATTAAGCTCCCATACAAAAATGTCTCCAAAGATAAAATTAAGCAAAGCAGTTTAGCCAAGCAGTACGCAGTTCAAGCTCTGAGCCGCTGTACGAACACTCTCTACAGAATTTAAGCAAGCGTATTAATGCAAAATACATTTTTCCACAGCTAAATTTTGACAGATCAGAGAAAATATCGGCATTCGCAACAAAATTTCAAACGAAACAGTACCAATGGAGAATGGTTAGTTCAACACAAAGAAATTCTTTGTTGTTAATTTAATTTCTTTTAAAATGTAGAAATTTCTTTAGAAAGTACCAAGTGTATGAACAGAGCAAGTCAATCAGCTGTGCCAACATAGTTTTTTTTTTACGGAACTTACACTGTCAAAATTAAGCGAACGTTAAGCGAAGTGGTGGAGAGAAACATTGGAGAGGCGCATAATTTTAGCTTTCCTGGAACAGCATACTAGGCTTTAGCATTTAATGAGGCAAAAAAAAAAAGAAGATGACTCTTGAGACTAACACAACAAAAAAATAAATTTATCAAAGCTATAACAAATCCTTTCGGGTTTAAGTATAGGACATTGCAAATACGATCGTATTAGCCCATTCTTGAGCTGTCCTTTCTACAGCGTGTTTTTGATATTTGATATTTTTAAAAGATAAGAATCTGAATCTGTTCGATTAAAAAAAAAGATTACTGGTCAAGGAACAAGGGATTATTGCCAGAACCTAAAGAACGACTTTTAGTTAAAATGTAGGTACCTACACCTGGCAGCAAATATTCATTGAATTTAGTAAGTTGATAGCTAATACATATTTAACAATCCATCCATAATAAATGATGCTTGCTAACTAGTCAGAATTGTACAATATCCGATTTGTTTGCGCTTACAAATAAGCAATACATCAATAAAAATAATCACAGACCCTTTACTTTGTAGTAATGCATTTGCAAATAGTTGACTGACTTTACACTGACTGGTTACCTACATCAATTACGAGTGGCGGCAACTTGCAAATATGATAAATTGTGATAGTATTAAAATCAATAAGAGAATGATAATAATCACTAAATCGGATTTCGATTCGTTCTTTAGTTTTCTAAACTGCTACTCCTGATTGATTAGAGTTACCAGTGGTACGCAAATCATTTGACAAGCCAACTGATTACACAACAGGTATGGTAACGTCAAGTCGCAGCATATAATAAGTTGCAATTAATTATTCCATGAACTTCGTTAGGTTGTTATCAATCGGTGTGACATTTCAGGACAGCAAAATGGTTACTCCTTTTCTGCAGAAAAAATAGAGTAAAATTGTATACAGACAGTATTTGGCTTTGCATAATTAGGGAAGCTTAAGCCAGCTCCCAAAGACAAGAGTAAATTTTAGGCTGAAAAAAACACCCGTCCCAAAAAAACTCTTGGTTACGCATGTTATGGGCTTGTAAACAAAAGCTTTGAATCCGAGCACATGATCATTTTCTCCATTTGACGTATAAGTTTCTAATAGCAAATAAAAACATAAAAAAATAGCGCCAACTGTTTTGTCGAACGATACGCATAACCCCCCTGAAAATATATTTTGTATTAGCTATTTGACAAGCGAATAGCTAAGCTATCTCCACAAGTAGTTTATTGTATACCTACATTGAAATTGGAATTTGGAGCAGTGTTTCCACTTGCCAAGATTGAAAAATAATTATGTACCTACAAATTCCCTTGCTCATTGAATATAAAACTACCGTTTAACAGTTGACTAAATGGTTTTCAATAACAGTACTATGAATTTCTTATTTCCCTTTATAATTTCAGTTAATTCCAAGCCAAGCAGTGAAGATCACTTTTTATTCAGAAAAATTAACATGAAAACTTATTAAATGCCTTTGACGATCGACTTGATCGAGTTTATTTATATTAAAATACCGTATCAACGTTATATATTATATGAAATGAAAGATAAACGTGCTCTCAACTGCATGTACCATTGGAATTACAAATCTTGGAATTTCATATGTTCGTGTCTGAGAAAACGCCACGTTTCGCTGTTCATCACTATTCAATGAATTCGAAAACAGATCCACTTAAATACTTAAGTCTTACCAAAGTCAGCCAAATAAAAAATTTACTGCATTCCGATTGTAATTTGTTTTAAGCACTTGTTTTAGTACACGTCTATTTAAAAGTGTACTGTCGCTGTCAGTTATTTCATGGATCAACCTAAATTCATGCGGGTGGTGCCATCTGGCAGCAAAGTTGTGACGGAAAACGCATAATGGGTCCAGTTTTTAGAATCCATTCCCATCATTGACATGTGTGAACTTCAGTCTATTACTTTATTTCGTCATTATTTAATATGGAAGTAATTCTATCATAAACACATGTTCCCAAGAACTCACCTCACTCTTCGTTCATTTATAAATTTCCATAAAAAATCGTTGGCAATACATAATACTGCGAATAATTGTTGTCTACTCGCGTGAGAATGTCGCGTGCCAATAATAAATCACGCTCATTCTAAGAGCACTTGGGAGAAAAAACGCCCCAACCTATAAAAAGCCGGGGAAACTACCCAACGAAAGTGGTAAAAAAAACGACATGGAATTTTAAATATTGGTAAATACTTACTCTAAAGTCTAAACCCGTAGCTATAGCTAGCTGTAGAATTAAATTGGAATGCTAAAACCAGGCTAAAACTATGGTGATACCATTACATGTTGAACATTTTTTATGACATCTTGGAAAGGGGAATTTAACATACGGACTCATTACGATTCACGTGGGGAAACCCACCTGACAGTTGTTGCAATGCAATGCAACGAAGAAGAAAAAAAAAAAACCCGACGCAATGGAATGGAAATCACGCCGAAATTCCAACGAATACTTAACTGGAAATCTGCTTCGAAGATTTAAGACGTGTGCTATAAAAAGGCTGAATATTAGCCAAGGTCTTACCCGTATGTGTAATTATAGTTTAGTTGAGAAAAGTAGTTTTTATTACAGCGAAAAATGCATTCTTATTCTATTCAAAATATGTGCTAACTAAATAAGTTGGTAGTCATTTCATAATATGTAGATTGTGGGTTATAGCTTTTGCTTGTAAAAATTATGTTCAAAACTGGTAAGAACTTTGAAAGGGTGGCAGGTCACGGAGAATGGGGGCTTTCGGATTCCTAGTTTAGTATGTAAGTCTGACAGCTGTCTGACTATAGATGAGTTTTAGTTTTTATTGGCCCAGAGTGGTTTTTACATTTGAGGTTTATGGAGGGGAAGCCGATAATAATCTAGTCAAGAAAATCCTGCCTGGAATACTCAGTTGACATTTCGAAGAGTCAAATTTAAAATAAACAAAGTGGCAGCTGCAGAATAAAACTCTGTCGTTTATTATTATGCGTATAAATTTCACCAATACATTTCCGTGACTAGCTAGCTATTACCAAACCCGTCTACATATTTGCCTTAAAGCAAGCTATGTTTTCTGCATCTAGGACCAGCTCCAATCCATACCCTATGGACAAGGTTCTGAGTTACCGTCAACACAAACCCACTTCGCTGCAGCAACCAATTAGTTTCAATTCGTATATAACATTTGCATTACGTTAAAGCAGCTCATTTGCATAGTTAAGCGTGGCTGGTGCTGCAAACGCCACCATTGCTTCCATATAAGGAATTAATTTAAGCGTCGTAGTGGCGCAAAATAATAGCGTTCTGAAGACATTACTTTATGGTTCTAAAATGCCGATCCTTTAACTTTATGTATTTACAGTAAATGTCAAAATTACTCCGATTCACATAATGGAACAATTCCACTTAAAAAATGGGTGCTCGTGTTGAGGCCAATGCGTTGACAGTCAGAAGAAAGCTGGGTGCCAGATTGCGGGACAAAATTACAATACCTGCTTACTTTACTTTGCTTTGGACGGCATTTATATACACCATTGTGAACCGCAGCTTACGCCAATAAATTCAAAGCCTTATCTACATTAAAATAACTACAAATCAATCCCAATAGCTACTTTCGAGTTGAAGCAAAACATCAAGATATCAATAGATCTTCTGTCATACACGCTATGCGAATATTCCCCATTGCTCCAATATTTTACTGCTAGCCAAGTCGCAAACCAGTATCGCATAACAGCAAGCAGTCATCATCGCAATGCTCGTAACCACTTTAATTCGGTGGAAAACTACTGAATCGAAATTTGGCAGAAGCAAATTCGCGTGCAAGAAAAAGATATGGTTGACAGGCAAGTTAATGAACCAAAAACAGTAGCATTAGCTAATTTGAATAAATCGCTTTTAAGCTGTTTTGTTTTATGACCGCTTAAACACAGCTGTTGTTAAGCGTGCTTGTGATCGTGGATGATTGCCAGTAATTTATGTATAACACATCTTATTACAATGTCCATTTACCGTTTCTATTTAAGTCCAATAATTTTTGCATAAAATTTTCGTTCTGCACGCTTGAATCGGAACTACTGATGTAACATGGGCTTTAGTGGTGTGTCTGTTTGGTTAATTGGTAATTCAAAAATGTAAATTCTTTCTGATTTGCCGTTGATATATACGCGTACGAATGAGAGTGGTGACTCGTGAGTTGGTGGCATACTTATTTTCGTTATATAAATTCAACAGAAATTTGTGTCCAGTGACAGGCGCCGAATTGTCTAGTCGTTAGTCTGTTAATGAGCAATGTAATATGAGTGGTGGAAGGGGGTTTTGTTTGTTGTTGAAAAATCCACGTAATTGACATTGCATCGCGTTGTCAGCTATAGAACTCTATGACGTCCTTCCACGGGCCTACAGCCTAAACGGCTTCCCGGATTACGTTCACACCTCGGTTTTGAAGTTTCTGGGCCTACAGTTCGGGAGGGTTTTTTTTTTGAAAGGAAACCTCAATATTAATGGTAGGTTCCCATATAAAATGTTCGTACCAGTTTGATTTGATCGAAAACGGCTCAAACGATTTCAACCAAAATTTTATATATTTAAGCGTAGGTAGGTGAGGTTACCATGCCATGACTGCGTACCCAGTTTTTGTCTAAAATTTCGAACAACGGTACTTTTGAAATTTCGATATATCTCGAAAACGGTCTATACGATTGTAGCAAAAATTAGTTTCTAAGGTAATGTGATCATTTATAACTTAATAGCAAACTCAGTTTTTTTTTCTATATTTTCGTACAATGGATTTTTGAAAAAAGTATTTTTTTTAAAATTTAGTAGTTTTTTTCAGTTTACCGGAAACGGCGATAACGCTTTCGACCAAAATGCAAACAAACTTAAAGTCAAGTGGATGCTTTCAAAATTATTGTGTCCTCAATTTTCAATTCGAAGCACCGAAAACGCTAATTTTAAAAACTGCTGATATCTCGAAAACGCCAATATTTACATCCCGAACAATAACTTAAATCCGTTTTCAACTAAATAGAAAATAATTCGAATTTCGAGAAACACTGCGTTTGGTCAGGATCAGGAAAAGGATTTAAAATATTATACTAGTATTTTAGTAAGTTAAGACAACATTTCCTTTTCTTTTATATATATACCTAGGTAGTAGCCGTTGTATAACTACTGAAAGACTGAACAAGTTTCCACTAAGTTTCCATAAACATTTCTCACAACAAGTTCAAATAAGACCGTAGGCCTGGCTTCTGGCTTTTACATTTAGGACACAACTCTCCGAGGTTTGTCCGAAATGCGCAGAGGTGGCGCTGTGGAAATATGTGTTTTTTCCAGGGGTTTGAGCCTGCGATTCCTCGCTCTGTAGTCCAGCACACTACCCACTGAGCTATACCTATACCCAAGAGAAACTACTACTTCTGCGATCCTGATTTTGAACTAACAAACCAAGTCCTATCTCTCTGTCTTAGGATGTCAAGTTTGATTTCGCCAGGAATGTGAAATGCCAAGCTTACATATTAAATACATCCCTCAATAAAATGCAACTTGAATTATTATTTTCACTGTTCAGCGTCCATGACATTGTATAACACACCAACGCAGACCACCGCAAAAAAGCACAGCTCTTGCTCAGAAAAACAACAGCTATACGTGCCTGTATAATAATTTCGATTGATTGCACATAAAGACACCTAAGTTCCACGTATTGCATAAGACCTACTGTTTTTATCGAAGATATGAATCGTGTAAAAAAAAAAAACACAACAATACCTGGTAATGACCACACGCAAGCATCCACAAGTGCTACCGACAGCGAGTTCAGTACAGACACCAGTACATTAATTGTGATTCACTCAAGAACGTCTCAATTTTGCGCAGCCGGAATTCAATTACACCAATTTGATACCGATCACTCCTAATCGCAAACAGCTAGTAGACGACAACTTTGAGTTCTCATGCGATTAACGCTACAGCTGCCTAGGCAGAGGTGCCGCTGAGATTGTGCAGCAAATGAATGCACGCGACAACGTCACGCATGAAGACACCGATCGAGCTTGATTATTTCACTCGATCCAGAGGGTATCGGGTATGGGAGTGTGCGCAGCCGGTTAGCACTGCCTAGGCCAGTTAGTACCAATATATGCGGAGAGTGTTTTCATACAGAGGGAACCTACTCGATTTACCAATGCAACATGCGATGCAGCGTGACGGGTCTCTACCGTCTTTTAGTTCAGAATTTATTTTAAATCCGCACCGGTTTGTGTGGCCTGGCCGGTGCGTTTCGAATGTCACGGTCAAGGTTATTGTCGTCAAAGTGTGACTGAATGTACGGAAGGTGGCGGAGTTTGTGGGCCGGAATAATTGAGATCGTAACTAAAGTCGCAGCGATTGGAATGCGATCTCGACTGTAGCTATCTAATCTGCATTGTTTATGAAGAAACAAACATTGTGGTCACGCAGCGATTTAGAGGTCGTAAATAGTTTCTATAGTTTCTAGATTGAGAACTATTTGTTTTTGTTTTCATGGGCCCGCATTTGACGATAAGTTTTGTTTTAGAACACAAAATTTGTAATAAATTGGAAAACATATTTGAAACAGGCACCTACAATCGGATTGTCTTATCTCATTGGGGTATACCAGTGGCCAGTGCTGCGGTTGGGTCTAATTGTACCCGTACAAGATTGGGAACACGCGAAATATGAAAGAAAGTCGGTTTGGTCGAAGTTTCACTCTCTGTCTCTGAAGGTGCTTCTTCCTTGCGAGTATGGTACTATGAATGTCCAACTTTATGGCACCTTTCTCGGGTAACTCTTAGTCACCGCTGTACGAACTTTCCCCGGGCAATCAGTACTTATTAATTGGCCTAATAGATGATGCCAAAGCGAGAAAATTTGTCTGCCAATCGATCGACAATTAGGCTACAAACTAAAAGGGACAAGTCCCCTCCTAGCGGCATCTTCTTGTTGTGACTTAGAGGGCTTAAGACCAGTTCAGCCAGCAGGTATTAGGCAGCTTATGTAAACCTGCTAAGGTGATAGTTGATAGTTGATAATGAAAACTCATGTTTTGGGTCCACGTAAGGTGATTATCAAATTGACTATCGCATTTTTGCCACCGCTTGCTTGTGACAGCTATTTAGGTGTCATTTTCATACTATTTGTGTGGTTTTCGTGAGCAATGTAGGTTGGCCCGGTGCACTTATATTTAGTAACCTCGCTTGCTTCTCCCATTGTTGTCTTTGGGTGGTTCGTCCACGCTTGATAAGGCATTGTTTGACTTCGCTAGTTCTGGATGCGTTTCCATATATGACTTTTAGTGATCGCTTTACACAGAGAAAAGAATAGTTGATAATCAAAAACGACAGTCAGCTATCACCTTAGCCGATTCCACCCTTGGCCTTCCAAAGAAACGACGTGATTCTGATGGGCCTTTATGGCTTTCGGTGTGGTGGGTGTTTTTTCTCAGATTTAGTATGAACATTAAACACAACCATCTTCGTAGGTAGGGCATAATAGAATAATCTGTCAACTCTGCTGTTGTGCTGGAATGATGGCTTTTACGTCTTGTACCTAGCGAGGCTTTAAGGTATTTATGGCGAATAAAATCTTCAACTGGAGCAGATAGATGTTGTTGCTTCGCAGTCTTCTTTTTGGTGTCTTTCGAAAATCGTTTTGATTCCACAGTCGGTGCTGTTTTTATTTTCGTATAGCTAGGCACTGTTTGATTTCTTAAGAGACTTTGGTACTATTGAAACCTCGCCAGTGTGGGACTGATTTGGATTATTTTGTAGAACCTCCTAGAGCTCTTCCTTTTTTCGCAATATAGAGTCACTTGACTATATACCGGTCTTGCCAATATGTTTCTCTTTGCATTATTAAACATAACTCGGGTAAGTCTTCGTTTATGGGAAACCTTATTATCATAATAAGCAATTATTATTTAATTATTAACTTTTTGAGGGTTTTTTTTTTTAAGTACATATTTACGTAGGTACTCGGTGTCATTAGTTGCAAGCCTATTTTATTTATGTCTAATTGAATCGTACCTATTTAACCTTTCAAATGTAAGTCAACAAATTAAACAAAATGGGTGTTTGTGACCACACATCATTAGAAGTAAAGCTCCGAAGCTATACCTAAGTTTCTGATTACGTTACAAATTTTCTTCTCTCTATAGTTGACTGAAATTCTTCAAAACGTTACATGGCCTTGAACTTTCACTGCCACCAAAGAAGTTTTACTTCAAAAATACACAAAGTCGGAATGATATATATAGATAAAACTAGAATTATATTTGTTTACCTGTTTTGTACAATGAAAACGTGTGCAAGCTCTGCTGCCATAAATGCAACACCATAAATCGTTGACAAACTCACTGTTCAGTAGTTTAAATGATTATGATTGCAATAGCCAGATAATGGGAAAATAAAAGAGGCAGCATTCTACTCGGTACAAATTAGCCAACAAGCCCCTTAAATCATCATGTCATTTGACTTACCAACACTTTATAAGCAGAATGGAACTTTTTTTATGTTTTGTTATTATTATTCTTAAACTTATTTTTTCGTTAGCAGTTTTTTCCCCAATACTGCCTTCACGGCTGATTTGAAACCTGCACTTAATTTTTACCTAATACCAAAAATTATTATTAGAACTGATCGCACCTCAAACAACTTTCAGATTCTATAATCAAACAAAGGCGAGGTGGTCTTTAAAAAAATAACCTATTGTTTTCACCTAACAACAATTTAAGTTGAAGGTTATTAGTTTCGATAAATATACAAAAATCTCGTTTAAAGGCGACACGTTTAATCATACCAAGGAAAAGTGGTACATCCCACAAATAATGGCACCGATCACCCTCACTTTGTTTGCGGCAATAAACCAATAACTTGACAAATTTGACGTCGTATATGGATTCAGAGACAGAGACAGACTTTGATAAAATCAACTTAGTTATGCAAATTCGATTATTGATATCCTCAAGTAAAATCACGGGGATTATAAAGCGTCAGCGCCTGACCGGCTGCATAATACAAATTCTCATCAATCTTTAAATACCTAATTGATACAAGAGATAAGGGGTAAAAGTGTAAAGTGTGGACATTGACATCCTTAAATACCTTTGGTGCTTTTTTTTTTGGAGAGAGCCATTAGCATTTAATTAAAATCAAATCTTTACGTTTCACATAAATTATAATTTGTAATAAAAACAAAGTGTATGTTATATATTAATATTGCAAGTTCACTAAACTTTTACAGAAATAATTGCGAAAAGACGTTATAAGAATTTATAGCTTGAATTTTAAATTGATGTGATATAATAAGTTTGTATAAAAATTATGGAGAAAGAATCTGGAAAGTTCACAAAACTCGTCAGCTGACTGAATCAGCAGAAAGTCAAGGGGAATTTTGTGCGAAATTAATTAATATAGTTAAGGAAAGGGGATTTGTGTTAACAAAATTCCTATTTAATTTTTTGGATGATGCTGTTTTATTTGTCCCGATTTTTTTTTTCTGATTCTGATTATTGTTAAGGACGCTTGCTTGCCAATCTTATTTTAGTATAAACTGTCAATAACCTATGCGTTGACTTATTTGTACAAGTTTTCTGTTGCTTAGAAGGAAAGAAATATTAAGCCAAATTCGAATTTATGTAATTTTTTTCAAGGCACAGAAATGATAAGAAAGTAGCCAAAGCGGAAGTTCAGAGTTCTAGTTTAGTAAGTCTGACAGCTGTTTGAATTGATGCGTCTCAATTTTGATTGTTTATATTGCTTATGTTGCTCAGGTGAACAGTTTTTTCAGTTGTACATTATAAAGGCGGTCGACAAATCTAGCAACGGATTTCTTCACAAAGGACTAAGTTGACATTTCGATGACATTTCGTTGACATTTCATGTGACATCAAGCCCAGATCGTTGAATTTACCCAAAGACTTTACAAAATTGACATCCGTATTTTAAAAGAGGTTTCAGGAGAACGCATATTAACTTTCGTTAAATCGCTTTTGGAAAAACAATTATTGGTCGAAGATACCAGCATTAAAACGTATTTTCCAAAAACTCAACAGTGCACTTTGCGAACGTAGTTCTTGTGTCACATGTGTGTTTATAGATTTGTCTCACACATATTTTACATACAAAACAGCGGCCAAACAGTAGCCGATTATAACATTCCCTTGACGCATTGTTGATTTTGCATCATGAACATCGTGTGTGGTACGATAATAAGATACTAAGTCAGTTGATCGACTATGAGGACCAAATAAATCACGTTATCTGTATACGTTTCGCGAACTCAGAACCGATTTAAAAAATCAGTATAACCGATAGGGAGAGGTTCAATATGTGTCAATTTTGACCAGCCCACCAACCGAACCTAACCTATACTCATAGTTTCGTATTTTTTGATAAATATTCTCTTTATTTATAAAAGAGTGTTCGAAACTTTGAACGTTCTGATTCAAGTTGGATGATGCAGCTTCAAAACCCTGACTTTTCTGAATTTTCTTAGATAGCCGGTACCAAATGGAATGCGCAGTTTCTTAAAGTGTCCAATATAAAAAAAAACTATATAGAAAGTAGGTGCTCATTCTTGAAAATGCAACATGGAAACATTATCAAAGTGACATCCAATGGCCGCAACTTGAAGTGATCTCAAAAACACATGGAATAGTTATGCTTAATGCACGAATTCAATGGGGAACAAGTCTATTCGTTGATTACTTCTAGTTTAGTAATTGTAGCTAAACAGATTGTGTATATAACCAGTATAGTAACCTGGCTTATACACAAAATATTGGGAAAAAAAATTTCACACAGCATTGCATCTGTAAAATCTTTCCAACAAAACCAAAATCAATCGAATATGCTGTAAAAGCATTTCTTAACTATTTGCCTTCGCCTATTTATATAGGTATAAGGTGATCATATATCGAAGGCACAGCACATGTGCGTCAATTCAGATCATAAATCAATTACATGCTATCAGCATAACCAATGATTGAAATTAAACGTTTACTAACCGACAATCTGGATTATCTTAATTGATTTATGCATCAAGTAAGTGCAAAATGAACAAACATTTCAAAAGCAGATAAGGTTCCCCCAGTAGGTAGTCGATGCGTCTAGGTACACCCGTTAAAAAGAAGCACGCGTCTTTCTTTCAGTTTGTTCTTTAACCTTCACACTAAAAATACTTTATAAGTCACAATGGGTAGTTTTATATGGAAGATTTAACAATTTTGAGTTCCAAAAGCTTAGCATCGACACTAAAAATTTCTGAAATCGCTGAATATATGGTGGTGTTTAATTTTAGAAAAGTAATAATCCTTATAACCACACGACCATGTACAATGAAGATCAAACAAGTATTTGCTTAATTTTACTGGCCAATAATTTAAATCAGTGATGACATATCTTATTATTGATAAAACGAAGGACTTTTCACTTATCTATTTAAATATTAATCTTTTTAATATATTGATGGTTACATAAAATAATGATTATAATATTTGATAATGCTATCGAGTCTTTTTGGTAATTTTTGCTTGTGGCTAGTTAACAACCGAGATTCGGTTTGGATATTATTGATAATGTCTGTTTCAACTTTTATAATATCCCGTGCAACGTTTTAAGCTGCCATTTGTGATGATTAGTGTATAAACATCTACGTTTTCCGTACAGCAGAGTATAGCTCATTTCATGTAACAAACTTTCCCTTGAAGTGCGTTAATCTTAATGTTAACAGAAAAGGTATAAAATGCCTATTATGATTTTGTGGATCTCAATTCCACTGTTTGTGTTAATGAAAATTCTAAAATTTTATTAAAAGCAAATATGTAGTAGGTATACTCTAAATTCAGAAGAATTTCCTCTTCGATCTTAAATGATCAAGCTAACCTTTATATTTGTGCAGAATTTGATTCCAAATTAGTGAGTGCAAAACAATTGCTTTAGAAAAATAAAAAATGTCGTCAGTCATGTGGATTCCATATTATTATTTTTCCAATGCTGTGAATCAAATTATTATTTTGTTGGATACCTATATGAAATCTCACTGAACCTCAAAAGTAAGAAAAAAAATGTTTCTGCTTTCAGTGTGTGATTATTATTCACAATAATCATCATTGAGGTAATTCGTTTTTTTTTTCTCATAATAATTTTGAAACCCAGATTCAACATGCAAAGCAGCACTCATTCTGCGAACTAATAAAAATAATATTCTTTACTTCCGATTTTTTTGCAAAAAATGCAAACTCAACACTGAGCTGAGATAATTTATCTGTATACCTACTACTATTATTGCATAATATTTTATAGTATCGAGTAGCAGCTGTTACAGATATACAAATTGAAAAAAGTGCCCAAAAACACCTGCTAATAATTAGTTGTTCGTTCATGAGTGAAATGGGAAAATATAGAAATATTTATACTTCTGCGTAGCACGTGTTCTGTGCCTTTGTATTATATTTTATTCTCTATAAAATTGTGATTGACATGAATGCGCAATTGTGACGTGTGACCTTGTGGTGAAAATTTGCGTAATAGAGGCAAATTTGGTCTATTTTGACAGAAATTGAAAAAAAAAGTACATATTTGATAAGTTAGAATGATATATTCGTTGTACGCACTAATGGTTTGTATTTCGCGAAAGCCGAATCTATTTGCGTTATAATAGTTTTGTATTTGTTAAAAGTTCTGTGTATAATTTTAGTTTCTCGAAGCGCTCTTCATTTCAATCACTAGCAAGAACTTAAAATATCCATCTCTACTCCAAAATGTTCCTCCTTTCCTGCCACTATAAGGGTCATACTCAAACTCATACCTATATCTAAAGATTTCAAAGCTACTCGTATGCACTGCGAAAACCACTGGAAGACAGAGAAGGGGTTATATTTTTTTTTTTGCAGTAACCTAGAGAAGAGATCCAAAATTAAGTTTTTTCCTGCAATCAGTTTCCGGAATTCAATTTATTTGTTCAATTGTTCACAGGACAAGGTTTTTTGACAGTAATAACTTTGCCTACAGTTGAATTGACAGCAAAATAATAATGGACTCCTGAACATAATGTTAATGTATGCAGAATTTTTCTTGAGCTCTGCGTTATAAGATATAACTCAATTTTACAACCACCCGATACACACCTTTATAAGTCGCCATTGCTAGACCCTCATCAGTTTAAGTTCTTGAATAAATTATAAATTACAAAGATGATGGCAACCGACACACCGATTTGACTGACCCATTTATCAGGCTCTTCCGTGTCCAGATTTTTGCTGTTTCCCCAAATTTTATAACCATATAACGGTTACATCTTTACACTTTTTTTTTTTAATTTGCATGCATAAAAATTCAGAAAATAATTGGTCTCCAACCACCCGTGTCCTTTTTTCAAGTTTCACCTAAATTCTCAGATTATCTGCTCTAAAGTGTGCGAGTAAAGTGTTTAATTGACCCGGAAGACGCTCTTAGGGTTCCCTTTAAACACTCTTAATTTATTAGTGTGTCAGGTCAAGAACCTCGGGCTCGGACCTACCTTACATACGATGGATATTTGCGACTTGGGTTGTGCTTCTTTTTCTTTCACTGTATCACAATGTCGTCGTTTGGAATTTAATGACTTATATCCATAAAAAAAACCAAAAAGAATAAATAAAAATATGGCAATCGAGTTGACATTATAATCTGCAAACAGTGAGCGAGGTACTTCATGAGTATAAAATTAATTTGCCACTCGAAGCGATTGCGCATTTGATTCACGTTCGCCATTCTGAAGATCACCATACCGTGATGCAAACGCCGCACCGCACTTCAATGCTGTTTGAGTGCTTTGATAAATAGTAATTTGTATGCTTTAGATTCTCCTAGATAAGCCACTGCACATGACCCAATAAAGATGGGAAGTATAGATTTTGGGGCTTGAACGATTTTTCCCAACATAAAACGGCTTGGATGCCGAAAACAGTTTACTCTATAGGCACAGACAACATCCGACCACGAACTCATTTGAGACTTTCTAAACAGCGGTCAAAGAGCTTTCTTAAAAGCTTTCGGGATCTGAGTTCAAAAATAACTGAAAAGATCCATTCTGTTTGCTCAAAGTGCCATTTTCACCGCCGGCCGTTACATTTTGTTCTTCCTACCCCACGCACTTGCATTTATCACTTGAATCAAACAAAGACCAAATTTGATAACGTCTCTTCAGACATTTGGTTTCCACCACAATCTTTCCAAGAGAAATAACATTCACACCTCGCACCTTCAGTTCTTCATTATGTACAGCCGCGATGTATGTCTGCTCAGTTTTCCTTGGAAGCCGTGTAAATTAAATTAATACACAAATCCCAAGTTGACACTAAAAGTCATGTCCCAACAATTGGTCTAATATAGGTACCGTTAACATGAAGTTGGCATTCAAACTATGAATCACCCATAACAAACAAAAATATCGATAATTGAATTCAAAGTAACATTCAGTCAGATCTTTTAATATAGGTACCGTTAACATGAAGCTGACAAATCATTATAAAAGCCATTCAAACTATGAATCACAAAACCAATATTGATAACCGAATTCAAAGTAACATTCATTCAGATCTTTTAAACCCTTTATATATCGGCTTTCTTTAGAAAAGTCTAGCCTAAGGTATTAATTGATTATCGGGCTTCGGAAACGTGCAAGTGCTCTTCAGTAGGAATTCTGATCACTTTTGCAAGCAATTCAACGCGGGACAGCAACACAATGTTGAGTAGCCGGAAGGCATAGCTTAGCCGTAAAACTTATATGTGGGGTGTTAATTTTATTACTTTATTTATTATTTACACAAATTAATGGTAAAGTGCTAAACGGAACAATTGAAAAAAAAAACAAAGTTATACGCGTTTGGGATTTTTGTATGTCATTAAAACACTTGATTAGCAATTGAAACCGGAAATCGTAGATTTAGATATATTTATTCAATTACGGAACATTAATAAAAGACTGGTTTAAAAGCAGATAATGTTTTAGCAATATGAACATTTCGGGTTTTTGTTTACCACAATTAGCAAACAAATTTACAATCGAAGTCTTGATGACCCACCTCTGTGCCACATTCGCAATCTGTTTCACCGGATTTGGTACTTCAATTTTTTTATTGTAAATCAAACAATTCATTGGGAAGTATTAAAACGAGAACTCCAACCTCATTTTCATAAGAGTTTTTTATTCGTTTTGCTGTCGTTTTATTCATTTTTATTCCATTCAAACAACTGTTAAATATTTTAAGCCCAGCTTAAGTTAAAGGAGATCACATTGGCGAAGTTTTCAATATAAAATTAGCTGATGTGACCTAGAAAGTATTTAATAAGAATTCGAGCTAACTATGTTGGTTCTAGCTCTCTTCTACTTGTAATTGACATTTAATAAATTGGTTTTTGCATCTCTATTTAAAATATTAGTTTAGTACTGTTTTGAAATTATTTTTCTTGTGTTTATAGATCCTGACACACAAATCCTTTGTAGAAGACGAACTTGCTTTTATAAATACTTGTATAACTTTGCTTTAAATAAATCTGTTTTAAGAATTTTAATTTAACATTTTTATTTAAATATTTCATTCTTTTCACATCAGTTAAATTTAAAATCTATATATGCAAATATTTTAACGTGTGCTTTTTCTTATCTTATTACAGAAGCCATCGCTTTGTAGGATATGAACTCAATTGAAAGTTAAGAAGGACAAACAATCTCAAAAAGGCTGTGACTAATTTTAACAAAATCAAAGATGACTTTTATTGCCCTACCATGCCTGAAGGGATGTAAGTATAATTTTTCAGTTTTTACTATTTTTACTAATAACTAAGTTATTTTATGGAATTAGCACCACGATATTTGTGTTGAGCTTGTTATTTAAAAATATACGCACCTACAGTTTGGGAGATTTTTGGTGGGACTTAAAAAAATGTTATCCTCTGCCATAAATGCAATATTCATCACTCCAGTCTATGGACTCAGAGGTTCTTTCTATTTTTCAGCCGATTATTGAACTTCAAGCAAACTACTGCAATAGGTATCCAAGTTGATGCAGCTGCGCCTCGTCAGGCACATGTCAACAGTCACTAATTGCATTTAGTGTATACTATTTCTGATATAATATATGGCTATACGATATAAATAAATTATAGTTCCTGATTGACGTAAATTTGTATTTATCTATTGGCATTTATAGACGTAACCAATTCGATGATATAATCACGACTTCCTAAATAGCTAACATAGTGATAATCGCTTTTGATTACTCTTTAACCTAGTACTGACAGGTGCAACTGTCAAACTTTCTAAAGGGCTAACGAATGGAGATTGTGTTTTTTGCAATAACTTTCCATTGTAATTGCAGAATTGTATATTCATCGGATGTCAGAGTTTTTTTTTTAACACGTTTCTTATTAGGTAACGTTGCATTTTTTATTTATCCGGTTATTATGCCAATTTAGGTACATAGTAACTACCTACATATAGCTGCAGCACTTAATTGAAGTGATTTTATTAATAAACTGCAATTACAGTGACATGTGTGCAGACGCGTCGGATTTGTAGAATTTTTCAATCTTCACTGGAAAAATTTACAGCTGCAGAGATAGTAGTTAGCAGTTTGATTTCGTAACTGTCAGTCGGCTATGTCGACTTTATGGACCTTGTCTTAATAATATATCCAGTGAAACTGCTCGCTTAAAAGTCTTTAACAAAATATGGTCAATAGCATAGTGAATCGAATATAGTCAAAATACTCGCCTTTATACACATTTTCGTCAAAAATGACAAAAAAATAGTAAATCAGCGAAGTAACGAGTAGTTCTCCTTTTGGCTCCAATATATCCATTATGTCTATTTAATACATCTTATATATCTGGTTTTACATTGGACACTAGAAACGTGGGAAAAGTATGTGCACATTTTGGTTTATGAATTTTGCAAATACAAATTTCTCCAGACTTTGGAACTTGCGCACTGCAAATGCCGAGTACGTGTATAACTTTGCACACAGAACAGAAACACATGCACTAGACACTAGAGTTTTGCGAGCTATGTGTCAAGTGAGGCCAATACAAGTTGGAAGCAATACAACATTCTCAATGCATCTTCATTTATTTTTAGATGAAAAATAACTTTTAATGGTCCCCGAAAGAGCTTACTGCAAGCATCTGATGCAAGGTTATGCAATATTTTTGCAACGGTGTTGCAAAACCACGCTCAGATACATATATTAAGATTGTCTGTACATTTTATGTGCAATGGGTTTTTACTATACCAATGCTTTAGTTGAACCAATTGCAAAATATCGTTCCATAATCAAAATGTGGTGTGTGCTTAGAATACGCTATGCAGTGACCACAATGCTATTTGCACTGAAGTTGTGTGCAGATTTTTTATCGTATACTTTCGATAACGAAATAAACTGGCATGCATGAAATTAAAAGACAAACCGGTTTTGGATTACGAAACTTAAGGCCAATTTCCTGGTATACCTTAAACCACTATTGTCTTAAAATACCGGCAGTTGGAACTGTTTGTTTACAAAATTCTAGACTCCTGTGTGTAGCTATCAGAAAAAAATAAAGAGAATGGAAAACATAGTAAACAATTAAAAGAAAATTCCCTTTCAAAAATTGTCAATTGTCCAACTAGAACTGTCATTTGTTTCAGTTTTGCTATAGAAAAAGTGTGTTCACGATCTGATAAAAAAAATAAAATTTCGCAATTTTACTAGGCCTGTTACATCGAATCGTGAATACCGCTAATGTTTTATTGTAGTTAGAAGTCAATCCTTTTTTTGTCATATAAAATTCTTTACAATATTTGACAGATGACATTTGACGTTTATGCAATTTCAAGTAGGGTGGGTGTATTTTGAGCACCTGAACCTTTGTTGATTTCATCATCGTGTCAGCCGCCTAGGATGAAAAGACCATAAAAACATTTTATTTAGGACTTTACTGACCCTCCAGCAAAAACCTCGCATATATCTAATATATAAGACTCACGACTCTTTTGTTGATATAGAACCTCTATGACAGTATGCAAACTTTTCAATGAAGCCGTATTTAGAGTATACGCTGTCATCAGCGATGATTATTGTTTTAACCAAACATTACAGCTTCCATAAAAGCTTCAGCTAGTGTCAAATATGGACAAAAATAGAATCATGTTTTACACTTTTGGAATGTGCCATTAATCATGTAATGGTCAGGACTTCAATCCAATTAAATTAAACTGACTTAAGCTGGATTACTCCCACACAATGAGGATGCCCAAAAGTCTAATCAAGCAAGCCTATCAGTTGACTGTCTAAAATTATTTAAATTTTTTTGGGGTATATTGATAAAGTAAACCTTTTTTACAGTTGACGTTTGTTTGAATAGCCGACAAATATAGTCAACAATTTTACGACTACTCACTTGACACTAAGTAAGTGTGCATAACGTATGAAAGATGACATTACCGATCAATGTAGTTATTTGGGTTCATCACTTCATCAGTACATCTAGTCCAGAGGTCCAGACCAATCAAGTCGACTTCAGTTTACTATAGTTTTATAATGTTTGAATGTGCTACATCATATAATCCTGTCACACACTTTCATCAGTTCTGGCCTTTTACTGTGTTGAGAATTTTATACAAGAACCTTTCTGTCGCCTATCCTATACAGTTCTTATCTATTTAATTTAACTATATTATTTTATGAAGTTCAAAGTAGTGATATATTTTCAAACAAATTTGGCATTTGTGACCTTGCGTAAATTTGCAATCGAAATAAGTTATTAATGCCAATGTCAGCGTTTGAATCAAACTCCCCCTACCAAACCAATGCTTAAGACGCTATTATGGTGTGCTGTATGTCACTAGCAACATAAACACTTAATTGACACTGACAACTGAACACAGCTTGTGTTCTTCAATCTACCTACCCAACCTTAGTTACTCTTACATTAATGGCATTTGGAACTTCTATTTTTATTTTGCTAATAAGAATAATTTGTCACGTAAACTCAATAATCATTCGAAATATTATAAATTTTGGTTGCCTGCGTATATTTTTTGGCACTGAACGTCATGCGACATTATTCTGCAGAAACACTTCCATGGATTAAGTGCAAAAGCTCAACAAAATACGGGCAGGTAACAGATCTATCTATTTTTTCAATTAGCATTATCAATTACGTTAAAGTTAATTTATGTCACGGTGAAGGTAGAATGAGGTCACTGGTAATAAGCTTTTCAAGGAAGCAACCGGTGTGAATTTCATTGATCCAAAGTGCAGGTATTATGTAGGTATGCGGAATTTCTGATACGCGGAATTGGTGAGCTGTGAAAAATAGATTGCTGTTTGGTGCATTTTCGAGCTCGCTCTTACTCTTTTCTTTGTTTGTTAATAACTACGAATATTTTTTGCTGGAAAGAGAATACGAAAATCGTTAGGGAAAAAATGTGTTTGTTTATACTGTGGGAAGCTACTCGTATCATTTGAGTTATAAAAGTTAAAGTAAGTAGGTAAATACAAATGGAAAGCGGAACCATTATGTGAGCATTGGTATCATTGGATTAGGGAGAATGAGTAAATTAGGAAGTGTTTTTGGCAGAATTCAAATGACAGCTGAACAAAAAAAAATATATTCAAATATGCCGCAGTCTGGCTGTCAAATTTGTATCACTTAACTAATGTTGTTTTCCATTGGGTTGGGACCACAACATCTTTTTCAGATCTCAGATCGATATCAACTTGAAAAATGTTTCGCCTGTAATAAGATGCAAATGGATTATTTTTGTTGATTACTAGTCTTCAGATGACGAGGAAGACGATGAAGAGAGTAAATACTCCAAAATTATACCCATGGCTATTTATGTATTTCGTTATATTCTTTTTCACGAAACTTTGCGCATTTGTTTTGAGAGCACACTTCTTAAAACAACGTAAAACAGCTGTGCAAAGTATATTGGTTTTGTGACAAAAAAATATTGAGATCTGCGAAAAGTTATCCGAATCAAGAAAAGATTGATTTTTTCGCCCAATAAAACATGAAAAGTGGTTTAGCTAAAAAAAATATCAATTTTTTTGTTCCAAAGGACAAAACGACAATTTTCCTTGAACTTTTTTTATTTAAATTGCCGATGTTCAAAACTCAAGTTCACTTAAGTCTGACAGTTGGCATGATCCCCGCAATATTTTACACGCTGATTGCATTGGAAATGCAGTATACAGCGCCTGTTGGCTTGGTATTATTTTGCGGTATCATTCTCTCCAAGTTCAAGACATCACTGCTAAAACCTTTAAAAGTTAAGGGCGTAGATGTTTGTAGAGTGTGTGATAGTCATTAGTACTTCAATCGAGCCTGCAATTCACTATATAGTTATAGTCAGCATCAGCGATAAACCTTTAAAGAATTGAAATCCAGACCGTTTTGCAAAAATAATTCTCCATGACCATTTGTATATCTGTACATATTTTCGGGTGACGTATACCAATTGAAATAAGGCCAAATTCCCAAAATTCAACCTATTTGCGTTGAGATAATAATAATATAATAATTTTTGGCGCAACAGGTCCGTAGGGACCCTAGGCCTAGCTTCTCGCAACCATTCGTTTTGTGTGAGTTTTCATTTTTGGAACGAATGGAAGGGATCTACAATTTTATGCCGATTCCAAACGGCTAATTGAGAAGCTCTTTCATGACAGTTATACTCTCGGATGTTTGTCAGACGTTCGCGAGAGGTGGCGCAGTTGCGTTGAGATGGTGAGGACGAAAATTCGCCTTTACAATATAGTTCGTTTACTCTTTTGGTCTCATTTAGACCTCCGAAAAAATAAGTTTCAGACGCCTTGCTTATGCGAGTGATCGTTATGCACATGATCGTGTTTATAATCGTAATGCCTCTTCGTCTTCGCGTGACTCCAAATGTTTTGAACGTTTTCCACTAAACAGTTGGCGAAAATATTGACTTTTCTTCATAGTTTTTTGCTCGCAGATGTCATGGGTTATCTTAATCGGTGGCGCAGGACTTATTAGTCTTCCGGGTGGATTTTCAGAGCGAGTGTTGGAACATAGTCCCGCTTTAAGACTTTTGATGTAATCGATAACTGAAAGATTTCTAAAATCGTGTTAGCTTTTAGCTCATTTCAGTAGCTGCAACATGCTCAATTTGTAGAGTATAAGCTTATGAGCTTGTTGGATTGCCCAAAGGAATCTCAAGAGCTTTAGCATCCATTTCATATAGTCGTGCCCGTTTTGGCCATGACTTCTTTTTCGGAAGCAACATAAAACTGTAGGTCGCTAAGTTGTACGCTAAAATGCTCAGACTTCGCGCCTTATTGACAAAACTCCGGTCCATCTAGTTCTTACTTTATCGCTCTGGAAGTACCTATAGATCCATGTCAAAAATGTACCTCCTAGACACTAATGCTTGCAAAGAACTACAAACTTCCTACCATCAATTTAAAATTTACAGCCTGTGATCTTGTGCATAGCCTCTAAATAAATATTCTCTCTATTTTCAGTCACAATCCCGAAAAGATTCAACATCGCTGTGATGCTGTTCATGATGTGCCTGATGGGTTACATGATGCGTGTCAATCTATCGATCAACATTATCGCAATGACAAATACCACACAATCGGGAAACGAAACATTGCCCGATGTAAGTTGCAGTAACCCGATTGTGTTATGTTTCTTCAATAAAATCAATTTCTTTGCAGTATGGACCGCGCTATAGCTGGAGTGCTGACGATCAAGCACTCCTCCTGGGGGCCTACTTCTACGGTTACCTTTGCACATCGCTTCCCGGCGGAATGCTGGCCGAACGCTTTGGTGGCAAACCTATAGCCGGCTACTCTTGTTTACTGGCGGCAATTTTAACAGCGCTCACCCCTCTAGCTGCGTCTTGGGGCATCTGGCCGGTATTCATTATTCGATTTTTTATTGGCTTCGTGGGGGTAAGTGCTGAGCCTGCCTTTTGCATTTACGACGAATTAAGTCTGATATCTCCCGTAGGGTGTAGTGTATCCTTGCTGTCACAGTCTCATATCGAAATGGTCGCCTCCAACGGAAAAGGGTAAATTCGTTGCCGCACTTATGGGCGGTACTTTCGGCACAGTTATCACATGGCCATTGAGTGGAGTTATCATCGAAGGAATGGGCTGGGATTGGGCTTTTTACATGGTGGCTATTTTCGTCGTTATCGTTACCGTGGTATGGTTCATTATTGTCGATGACAGTCCAGCTCAGCACACAACAATCACTGCTGAGGAACGGGATCATATACAAAAATCCTTGGGCGATACAGTGTCGACGAAGAAGAAACTGCCACCATTCAAGGACGTAGCTTTGTCGCTTCCTTTCTGGTCGTTGTTAATCTTGCACTATGGCAGCATGTGGGGACTGTTCTTCCTGATCACCGCTGCGCCGAAGTTCATGAGTGAAGTGAGTACCTATATAAAGATTGGAGGCTGCTGAAGGAGTGTAACAATTTTATTTGTAGGTCCTTGGCTTCAATCTGTCATCAGCTGGATTTTTGTCCAGTTTGCCTCACTTGGCGCGGCTTTTGTGTGCCTTTGGCTTTGGCGCGATTGCCGATGCTGTCAGGCAAAAGGGATGGCTGTCAGTCACGAAAATTCGAAAGTATTTCTGTCTGCCTTGTAAGTATACATCTTGATCGTTTTAAAAGTGAAATATGTCAAACATGACGGTATGATTCACAGCTCACATCATTCCTGGCATCTTCCTTATCATCATGGCCTTCTTCGGTCGGGATCCGTATGTTTGCGTGGCCATAATGACTCTCTCGCTTGGCTTCAATGGAGCCGCAACAGTGACAAACTTGGCCAACTCACAGGATCTGGCGCCCAACTACGCTGGCACGCTGTACGGAACCATTAACTTTGTGGGAACCACGCCTGGTATTTTCTCACCTATGATTGTCGCATACTTCACCAAAGATAATGTGAGTTCAACTGTTGGTCCCGAATGGAGTCAGTCGCGCTGTCAAAATGTAATATGCGAGTACCGAAAAGATAAACGAACAGGGCCATGAGTATATTAGCATTTAAGGATGACAGCGCGACATTACACACCGAAAGTGACCCCATTCTGGTTTGCCCAAGCGTGCTTACCTTGAACTAATGTGGAATTCGTTTCTCCCTTCTTTTTAGAACTCAATCTACGAATGGCAAAACGTATTCTTGATTGGCGCTGGAGCGTATATCGCCCCGGCCATCGTTTTCTGGATACTTGGCTCTGGAAAGGTCCAGAAATGGAATGACATTGATAAAGAGAGCACGAAGAAGGATGTCATCGACTCTTCGTTGTAATCTAGAAAAAGTCATCATCATCATACTCGTAACGTGTTTAGTAAGAATATTCAAAAAAGTTTTACATTTTGCGTAGAGCTACATTCGAGAGAAATGCACTTACCTTTGCATTTGTATTATTAGTAGTAGTTTAATTTAAAACTTGTACCAAGTAAGGATATTAAAGATAAACTTGTTTTAATTGTATATGCGTGTCTAGATTTGTAGTTCTTTGTTGGGGGTAAGTAAGGAATAGGATTTTCTTCTAAGCTAACGTGGTCACTGAACCAGGAGACACTATATGAAATGAAATGATTGGCAAATTTCTGTCAAAGGAGTCAAAATTGTTATGAAAACAAAATATGGAGTACAAATGGCATAAAGAGTTTGAAGCTTTTTCACCGGAGTTAAGCAATCGGCCTTTAAGTCGATTTCACTTTTAAGTTTGCTTCGAAAAATAAAATCATGCACCTATGCACCTATTTGAGTCTGCTGAAGTTGACGCAAATAACACTGTATCTAGAAAAGAAGATCTAAACCACACAAGCGAGTCTCGAAATATAACGTCCAGATCAGTGACTTTCTGGGGAATTTACCGCCGATCAACTTAGATATCACGATATGAAGAGAGTGACTTTTTAACATGAACGCTCAACCATATTGATGCATGCTTCAGTCTAAACAGCAAAAGATCTCATACAGGATATACGATGTGAAATAGGCTATTGGAAGTGCTGTGCAGTGGCCATAGTGTAGCTGTAGGTAACGGTTTGAGTTATTATTTATGACCCGAGGATCCTCCGGGAAACCCTTTTCGCTCAAGTTTATGACAGATTTTTGGTGCTTGTTTTGTCAAATCTCTAAAATCGAGAAAACGATCTCTCAATTTCAAGAGAAGTACCTACTTGACCGGTTTACTTACAAAAAGCGTTAAATAAACCTTAACGTTTTAAAATGTGTACCTAATAATCTAGAAGGAGTTTTCGAACTTGTCAGTGAAAGTGAAGACGAATACGAAATGTTATTCGAGTATAGTGATGAAGAAGAAATTCTGAGTGCTGATGCAGTTAAAGTGCGTGTGGCAGAAAAAATAGATAAGAGTTTTACTTGTCAAACTTTTAAGCTGTCACTTAGTTGTCAGCTTAAATTTTTCATTTTCAGTAAGTCGAAATTCGTCGAATTGAAAAAAGTGAGAGAGAAATCCATTTCCCCTTTCGCAATTTTCTACTTAGCAAATTTTTAATAAATTTACATTTGCAATGAAGTTCACGAACGAACCTTATCTTCTCCTCATTTTCTGACATAAATGAGTTAATTGAAAGGAGAATTTCACCAAGCGCCAATTTTAAAACAGACAAAACATAGCTTTATTTTGAAGTTTTTATTCAATTAAAATTTAGTTATGAAAAGACCGAAAAATAGCCACAAGATAATTAGTTATCCGGCTTCTGAAAAAGGATAAGTTTTTGATAGGTAGCATGAATATTATTTTTTCAGATTTTCTATGACTATGTAATTGAAATTCTGTAAAAATATACCAAATATTATTTAGTTACTATATGACTCTTTGCTCGACAAATAATGTTTTGGGGTAGTTCCTCAAAATGACCAAACTAAAAATTTTAATTCATAGACTCATTTGTAGACGACCACTAATAAAACAAACATTATTCACCAAACTTGAAAAAATAAGAAATAAAAACTTTTTATTTACTTGAGCTTGACGTTTATTTCAGTACTCCAGCTACATCCTATCACGTATATGTACTATTCGATTATCTACCTACTTACTGCGGCAGTGGTTATGGTTAGTTGATTATTATTTGGTTTTAAATGCGTCAAATCAATTCAACAAACGCGTTTTATAGGTATAGATATTTGAAATGAAGCCAATGTTAATTTGAGCTAGACGTTGGAAATGGAATTTTGTTGAAGCTATATATAATTTGATTTGGTTTGATTTTTTATTATGCAAAATTATTTTACTTGATCGTCAAAAACAGCTGTCAGTTTCAGAACAAGAAGTAATAGATTTCAGTGTTTTCTGTAATAGTTTAACGGAATTCTTACCTTTAGTAAAGTTACCGAGGAAAAATCTTTATAAATAACAACCACGTCGAAAGCTGCGTACATTTTTAGGCGACATTTAACTACGAGTATGTTGGGTAGAAGAGCCGTCGCGTCGTAAGGGAATCTAATAAACACGGCTTACAATCTTATAATGAATTGTACACGTCACGACTAATGTGCTTCTTAAAATACCAGAACCGTACCGACAGCAAAGAAAGCGAGTTCGCATTCGGGCTTAGAAATTAGCACTCGATTAAGTGGATTAGAACTAGGGTAGGTTATAAAAAAATCGCTATTAGAAAAACAAGTTTTTATGAACTATTTTCAGACTCTGTACAAGTTTCTTTATAAAGTTTGGGTTAAGATCTACAAAGACGAGAAACCTTCTAAAGTCTTATGGAAAAAATTGATTTTTAAGATTAAGAAGAACAAAAAATCACAAACTTATATTTGAAGAAAATATGATAAGCCGCATTAAAGTTGTAATGTCCTTCCACAGTAGGTACTTCGTGTTTCTAATGCCATGGTGTCTTTCGAAATGAGTGTGGGCACTCTCATACATAAACTGTACATAAAATTCGGCAGGCGAAAGATTCGTTATCGCTACGATAAGAAGAGCCTTCTACCGAAAAACACCATCGATAAAACTTTAAATGCGAATAGTTTCTGAATGAGTTGGATGACTGCGATGAAAAACTAGGTGTCGTTCCATGTTAAGCCCTGCTTTGTTTTCCGAATATTCCTCACGGACTGGGTCGGTAGAAAAATATAAAAAAAAAATTTAATTCACTATAAGCAACAATTGTATACCCAGACCCATAATACACTGCTCCATAAAAACAAAATGTGAATATCAGATTTATTTCGTTAACACTTAACGATTTTATGACAATTTAAGTGTTTATTGTTACAGGTATTTTGGAAAGTGTGGCGAATTCGCAATCAAGTGCCAAAATTAATTTAATTATCGCTTAGGTACATTTAGCTATAAAAACCACAATTACTAATACCTTGCTCATGCTCAAACGCAGTTGTTAAATTTATGTAGGTACATATCTGTATACGTTAGGCCCAACAACCGAATCTCCGTCATATTTCAATTAGAGCTACAACAAAAATCTTCTTGTTTGTTGGTGAATTTGAAAATAAATTATCTACGGCTGCGGGCTGTTGTTGTTGACTGTATAATATAATATTCAGCATATTTTTTTTTTGTTTTTGTATTATTTTCATAAAAAAAAGAAACAGAAATGTAAATTACCTATTTATTTTTTATTAAGTTGAATCCCCTGTTCGTGGACAGTGGTAACTTCAAAACGTTGCTTCTAGCACCTTTAAGTGTATAGATAAAATCAAAGAACTCATGAGTACCTACTCTAGGCCGTTGAATCAAGAAAGGAATGATAGAAAATAGGGGATAATTAATGAGATCATTATAATAATTTAATTTAAATTAAATGCTGGAACACGATCTAGGAGAATTCTAACACCCGTTAGAGGAGAACACACATCTTGGAGGGAAAAATAATATATATAAACAAAAGAGCAAACAAAATGCTGTCGGATAAAACAGGAAATAAAGAATTTATTGTAACACATGAGCAAAGAAATACCCCAGTGAAGTTATTATACTCACTTATAGATTTTATGTCTTGCATTTTTGATTGGGCAAATTCAAGAATCTAGTTTTGATTACATTGGTCGGGATAAGATGTAAGCTGAACGGAAAAACTAGTTTGTTCGGGATCGTTACTTTTAAACTAGCACTCGCAGTCAGAAATTTCATGACTAGATTCGTCGACTACCCCTCCAACGGCAACCGAGTTATTAAATACAGACAAGTCAGGATATTAAGTCGGATAGTACCTCTTGATCTATAAAAATTAGCCAAGGAAGAGAAATGCTGTAATATTTTTTGGCGAAAAAGTTAAAAAATTCGACAAACGAAGGATTTTTCGGTTAACATGTTTTAAACAATTCACAAATAAACTGCCGTTTTGTCGAACGGTTAGGTACAATCCCAGTTGGTATGACAAAAGTCAGTGCCATTGGGAGGTGTTTTAGATCGGTTTAAAGTCCCTCTCTATTGCCGAAGCATATCTCGCGTACCTACGACCTCTGAAATGAATTTCGATGATTTTCCCTTCGAGTGAACCTCCAAATACAAAAAAAATATTGTATTGTATTTTGTTCATGACAATTTTAATAATTTTCAATTTGGCAAATAATGTCTGACTTGTAATATAATAAGGACAGCGGTCAAATTTAGACAATTAACAGTGTATGGAAATTACACAAATTTTCAAAGATCCATAAATTCATCTGCTGGTTTTTTTTAGTAAAACTGGCTAGAAAAATATTCTTGAGGCACCCTGCGTGGAAAAGGTCCATCCAGTCAAATAAAAATAAATTTATAAATGCGAGCAGCTTAATATTCACTTAAGGAAACATCTGCAATTCCTAAAAATTTCTAAACCGCTTTCCTACAAACCATTTTTCACGCTGAAATGTCAAAAAAATTAATGCGACGTAGGTACAGTCAAAACCAAGTGAAATAGCTGTGGAGAGATTTGAGTATCGCCACTTAAAACTCAGTTTTGGAAGCGCTATTTTCCACTCTAGCTGATGTGTAAAGCCCAGTAAAATTTTCATGTGGAGTTCATTTTGACATTTCGCAGTGAAAAAATTGGATTTCACGTGAACTGCGTTCCATCTGTAACTAGCTACATAAAATTTGCGAACTCAAATATAGGAAGGCGAAGTCTTCCTGCCCCTACTGCGGGTTGAAATCGAAGACTCTTCAGATCAAGGGACTTTTGTCTATTTGCCCTGGCCATCTTAAACGACTAAAGCGTTCTAACCAGGTTTTCTAGGGTTTTTGCAAGTTACTTCTGTAGTGTGAGCATTTGGTCGGTTGCGAGGCCTTACAGGAGCTAAAACCGTACAGTAAAGAAGCCTTGTTCGACTTTAGATTGAATATTGCTTTTCTCACTTTATTTTGGTTAGGTGGACGAAAGTATTGGCTTTTATCCTCCAGGATGAATAGTTCCTTTTGCTTGACAGAGGAGTTTTAACCGTCTGCAGAAATAGTTTCCCTTATCCTCAGCACGGACTGCAGTCTGTCAAAGCAAAAGTTAATTGTTGATGACAATGGTAGAATTGAAAAATCTCTTTTGTAATATTAGCAAAATTTTGATTATTTTAACAAATTATTTTTATACGTACAAGAAACGGTATTTGTTAAAAACTATTTTTTTTACTATCACAACAAAAGTTTTAGACAAGATAAAACTTATTTAAATTTTGTCAATCTGATAGAAACTTTTTGTTGTATGTACGTATATTAACAAAACAATTGTAGAATTAAGCCTCACTTTTGTCAAATAAACCAGGGTTTTATTTTCAGTGTGTGTTCGTCTCTACATCAGGACGTTTCGGGTCATTTGACACTTTTTCACCTTTTGAAAACATTGTTCCTGGACCTGGAGTACATAGCACCTCTTACATTGAACCAGAATTTCTAATTTCGATGTCAACATAAGCTCAGAAAACAAGACATGGAAGACCCCTAAAAGAAATTTAAATTCGCAGATCATTGTATGAGTCAAGAGGAAAACGGTGACCACACTTGACTGGCGCATTAAAAGAGAAGCATTTCAAGCTAAATTAATTGACACTTACATCAGACACTGAGACACTAATGGAGTACAACAATAAGTTCAAGTCCTGTTGTTAATATTCACGAATCAGATGGGGCTGGATTTTTTTATCTTCATCCGCGTATTGACCCAAACTTGTTACCAACAATTTAATATATCATACTTAAGAAAAAGATAAGTGGACCACGACTCACGATTTTTCCAAACTTTACAAAATTTCGCAACCATCTACTTGAAGATAAAGAAGATAAAGCAATTTATGTATTTTTACTAAATGGCAAGCCCCCTTATACGAAAAACCCCATCATACATTGGTTGTCACTCGCAGATGGTCCATTGATTTTAACATAAACCTGCTGCCGCAACTCTCACCTACTCGCATATATATGAGAAAGCAACCAGTAGAATACTCCAGTCCCTTCCACTGACAAAATTCCCCGGCCCAATCCCATAGGTAGGTATCAGCTGATCAAGCATCGGATAATGATCGTCATTTGAATTAATTACGCTCATATTAAATGAGCAATTATTAAAAAATATATATATAGAGTTTACTCAGAATTTATCGAAGTGCTGTCAAAATGCAAATTCATTATTCAAATACAATATTTGATTGATTAAATTGCTCTTGATCCAAGTACCCAGCTATACCATTCGTTTGGGCAACGAGCTAAAAAATCGCATTCGATAATTGCGGGGCAAAACTTGGAAGCACGTGCTGCTTCGATACGCTCTCTACAATGCTTTCACTAAAGTTTGGAGGTTGTCATCAACTACAGTCAGTAGAATGACCAGTGACACACTGGCGAAATCTTGGCCATCTTAAAATCGAAACTCAGTAGTTGTATTGTAACCGGAGATTAACGATATCTCATGATGTGTACTGTGTACATAGCAACAGTGACAGCGCCAGCGTCGCGTTATTGTGGATGCGGGGATTGTAATTTTAGACATGCTCTCTATGTGTGCGATTTGTATCTTGTTCACTTTTAAATTCAATTTTGTTTACTTAATTAAGCCAAAGTAAACACGGTTTCAATGTTAAGTACAGTCGATTACATAATTGCAGTGCAAGTTGTTCGTTACACGGAGAATATATTCTATGACCTAGTCCAAGGATCGAATGCCAAATTGGATTATCAGTTTTGTGTAGCTACTACCGGGTGTCCGTTTGAAATGTGAGTCGCAACAACCTGTCAGAGATCTATCATTTTACATAGCTTTTGATGTCCCATAACTTTGTGGAACTATTTAAGAATGACAAACGAGATGATGAAATGGGGCACCATTTTTTGTCTTAATATTTGGGGAAGAGCATACAAGATACAACTGCCAATATCCATTGGGCACAGGGCTTTTATTGAGGCCTTCGCTAAATGATAAAACGACAAAAAAAAAAAATACTTTATGGGAACTCTAAGCCAAGGCACTGTTTTTGTGGGAGTATTTTAAATAATTACATGGGTCCCTTACGGGATTGATGACAGTTCGAATGAATTTGTTTAATTTTTGTTCCTTTAATTGTCCTTAGCTGGTCTACTAAAATATATAAGAAATAAAAAAGCACTTATGGATATAAAAACCGCCTAATACACCTATATAAGAAAACTAGGTCTCGCAGACAAATAGCCTTAAAAACTGACTCAGAAATCAATTCCTTAACCTTATCTAGGGGACAACCTTTTCAAGGCTTATAACTTCACCCCAAATTTTATCCTATTCTAGATTAGCTGCGGTGAGTACCTACCTACCCAAAACACTGTTGACGAAAAAAATCAGAAAGACCTAACAATCAGATATCAGAAGCCTGATAGGAGTATTTCATTAGCGTGCTTCTAAATCGACCTGTGGCTGTCACTAATGAATTGACAAAATGTTACGACGTGTGTACCTACAACAAACAAAAATATGTGGGTTTCATTAATGTGTTCATTTCTTTAAAAGGTTCTAAAAAGCCAAAAATAACTCTGTATGTAATTCCTTAATTTTTGACAGGCATTTAGGTAGATGAAACTGGATTATAGCCCTAAACCTAAAGGCTACAAGTATATAACTTTCAAGGTTAGCAAAAGCCATTTTCTATTACATTTTAACACAAAAAAATACACACACTTGATTAACATTGATATGCTAAAACGAAAAATATAATAAATAGTAAATGAATGACAATAATACAACAATTGACAGCGCATACTGTCGCTGATGTTAATCAATACTTTTACGATCGCACAGGTGATCATAGTGCAGACTTTATATTAAATTGTTTACAAAATTTTACTTAAATGATGACGCATTTCTATGGAATATCCAATGACATGATCGGCCTTCATTATGCATTTCGCTGATCGCTTTTGGAACCCACAAAGTAAGGAATTTTCATTAATTTTCAGCTTAAATTCAGCGATTTGCTGCATGGTAACCGCTCGATGAGAGAAAAATCTGCATTTCGGCTGTCAACGATAATAATAATGTACCTACAACAAAATGTAGGCAGAATACAACTTGGCAGCACCTAAAACAATAGTTATGTTTAATTATTGTGCAGTGCTGAAAGTAAAACAGATGTGGAGGAAATTTTTTGACATGCATTGCATCAGCTAATAGGGCTACTGGCATTCGCCGACTAAGCAGCTGATGTGTTTACGACTAAAATAAAAACAAACACGATCAGCAAAAATGTCAAAATCGATGATGCCAAAAACTTGAAATGTCAATATAATTTCTTTTGTGTTGTGGTTGCGGTTGAATCTTGCGGGAAACTTATATCGTTTGCCATTGGGACTAAAAAAGCTTTTTTTCGGATTCAGAGCAGTTGACTGTCAGACACAGCTTTTTTGAGAGTCAGAGCAATTTTGCGAATCTCGTTATCTGATCGAGATTCACACCTCCTTATACTAGGTCGTATACCTAACACCAAAACATTTGTCATTTGTTAAACTTTAAAGTGTGTTTTTAATTACGTAGTTAGAAGCCAAGTCTGCTTATTTAAGAACAGCTGACTTTTAAAATACGCACTACCACTACCACAAATGAAAATGAAAAAAAATCTTGTTTTATGTTCCATTGAGTAGAAAAAGTCTAGAATTTGAGAGAAAAATCCGAACATCCCAATTCCCAATGGAAAACGACATTAGAAATTGGGACACGTTGCAGTGCTGCAGAGAGTGCAGAATCTACGTGTGCCTATATCCATACAAACATGTGTACCTATTGTGTATTCTAAACGCTGTGAATTCCGCACATGTGTTTTGGGCATTACAGTATGAATTGTAAAACGAATGCACTTCTAAATTTAAGGAATCGCTAACACCTAATTAGATAGGTGGGAAAATAAAAAAAAAATCGTGTAGAAACTCATAAATAACAAGGTATCTACCAATTTCAATTAACCCCCTGACAGCGAAATATTAGAATTATTCTTATCAAACATAGAAATCCTGCAGCTGCTGCATCAAAAGACATTTGCATACACCTTAAACAAACCGAAAATATCACCGAAATAAATTAAGAAAGTTGGCTTAAGCGTGTGTTGCAGAAAATAGATAATGTTCAAGAAAATAGACAAACTACAGTGTCCAACTTCATTACCGACACATTTAAACATTTAAATCTACCTATCCGTCATTTCAAATACGGAAGTTGACAAATACCCAAAATGTGGTTCATACATTTGCTAGTAGTTCCAAATTTCGTCACAGTACTGAAAAGTGTCAGCACAATGTAATGGTCGAATGTGTCAAATCACAAATGAACCAGCAGCAGTACAAAAACTGACACGCCGTCTTGCAGAAACGTCAAACAGCTGAGTAGAACTGGAGTGCTAACAAGTGTTTCACGTTTTACGTCGAAGAAAATTTTTAATATTCCTTACCCATTCCATAAAAAAAAAAAATTGTAACTATATTTCCAAACCCATTGAGTGATAGTATTATACCTTCAAAATGTCCACGGTCGACGCAATAACAATAATCGCAGAAAGTTTGGTAGCTCAGGTAAGTGAAACACCTTAAATAACTGCAGAATATTACCCCGCAATGCAAAGTCGAGAACTCTGCTTTAATCAAACAAAATCAGGAACAAAGTACAATAATACACAATGTAGATTTACCTACTGATAAAAGATATTCGCTAATCTTTAGATTATGGCTTACATATTTCGAAGTAGATAAATACGTTTCCGTGCAGATAAATGAAAAAGGCGACCTCCTCTGTGAACTGTGATGTACATACATTTCTTTGTTTCCTTTCTTTCTCCAGGGAATCGAATATGTATTCGGCATCATTGGAATTCCTGTCGTTGAATTATCAATGGCAATGCAGGCGGCTGGCCTTAAGTACATTGGAATGCGCAATGAACAAGCTGCTTGCTATGCTGCTCAAGCTATTGGATTCTTGACGGGGAAGCCAGGAGTTTGTTTGGTTGTTTCAGGACCTGGATTGTTGCACGTGACAGGTAATGAACGAGCACATTGGAATTACACATAATTAAAGGGTTGTTGCTCTACTAAAACGACCCGTGACCGCGGCAGACCTGTTTGTTAGGCGAAACAGTGGGGCGTTGAAGTAAGCGGCCTATTTTGTTTGAGCATCTCTTTAATGTTTGCTAATTATTTGACAAAAAAATTAGTGTAATAAGTGGAGCTTAAAATAACTGCTGAGAATGGCTGGATCGAGATTGATTAGCAGCATACAAATTAAATACTCATACATCAAAACTGTCTGAGTAACGACTGCATCATGGTGAAAATTTCAAGAGACAACTTTTTTAAACAAATTTAGGCTGGATGATTGGAAAAACCAACACGAAAAGGCCAAGATCCGTTTTGCTAATGCGACTTGCAACGATTTATGTTTTACATAAATGTAGGGCGTAGTTTGACACAAGTGTTTGTGGCGATATTATGTGGTTTTCCATCGGGCTTGTTCCTTTACTTTTGTAGTAAGAATGGAAAAGACTGTCAAAATGGCAGTGGTGGGGATCGATTCTCTCACAGAGAGAGACACTTACAAAAAAGTTAGGGAACGCTTTTGAAGTAATCTATGAAAAATGACATAAAAATTCAAAAAAGTGGTACTAAAAGTCGTTAAAATATTTGATAAGCTCGAAGAATTTTTTAATTTACTAACAAGTTTATCTATGAAAATGATTCGGAAGTAATCGAACTTCTTTTTGATGAATCCGAGTAGGTATGTGAAAGAGTTTGTACTGATTAAACTACAAGCATTCAAGAAGAGGCAAAAGCGACGCTGCATTAAAAATGTCATGGAGCAGATTGTCTCAGATTTTACAACAAGGAAGAATCTCGTCGCAAAAAAATCAAAACAAATGCACGCATATGCCAAATGGGATAACAAACCTCAAATGGGCTGTTAATTGTAAGGTGACTGACAGCTTACTTTTACAAGAAACTTGTTGAGTAAAAATTCGTAAGACTCTCAGTGGAGGGGTAATATGTTGCTCTCTCGACGACGCTCTATTTTTACGAATTTTTCGAGTTAAGAAACACCATTGAGTAAAAATTCGTAAGATTTAAAAATTAAGGAACAGACCTTTTATCTAATGTCGTTCTCGATTTGGCTTTTCAGATTTCGATCTGAGATTTCATATTTCGGCCAAATCGGCCATGAAATCCAAATTTTATTGGTTCTTGTTTTTTAGTTGGCGGCAAAAATAATTCAACGATAAACAATTTGTAAGCTCTGTGTCATAAACATTGGTATTAGTGAAATTATGTGTAAATCTTAGATAAAATCGAGATTTCTCAAAAGTGCTCTGAGATCAAAAAGGATTGATTTTTTTTTTGGAAAATCGAAAATCGGAAAATTCACAAAAAATTGATGTTTGCCCACTAGTTCGCCCTGAGATGCGTCATTTAATTTTCACGTCTGTCAAAAACTCTGCACAACCCACTAGTGCCACAATACGAATATAGATTGCACAGCTGTTTTACGTCCTTCTAAGAAGCTTGCTCTCAAAACAAAACTGCAGATCTTTGAGAAATCTTGAAAGAATTATTATATTCACTGTCTTCCACGTCATCTGAAGACTTATGAATCACCAAAAAAAAAACTCCATTTGTATCAACAAATTTTTAAAGTCGATATTCATTAGTGATTTTTTTCAAAATCGAATGCAATTTGAAAAGTTGATATTAATCAATGCTGTCAAGTAACGCACTAATCCATTTACAAAAGCAGATCAATATCGTTGCATGTCCTATGAGCCGCGTAAAATCTGACATCGGCAAACGGCCGAAAATAGCAGCTGATAAGTGTAAAATGAGTCATACTGTTAAACCAAATATGAAACTGACAACACGTGGTACATACTACCGAAGAGTATGAACACAGGTACATATTGCTGCCCTTATCGAGAAACACGACACTTACTGCTCCGATTTCAGTATGTAGTCAGGTGTAGCTCGATCTATAAGACTGTTTAGGACCACTTCTGGGGTTAATGCAGTTGGTTTTTCCACACAGTTGAAGAGGCAGTTGTTGGCGCATTCTTTAACTGTTAGATGAGTTATTTACACAAGACATTCATAGCAAGCAAACGCAAGAACCAAGACAAAACGAATACAGACGTTTGAAAATGACCTGAAGATAGAGATAGTCCTTTACCTTATAAAAAGCCAGTACTGCCCAATACGTCCCGTCTTAGAGTGCATACAATGACATCAACCGATGGTTAGAAGGCTATGGGTCGATATAAGTATGGTTCTTCAAATGGTTAATTTTCTTTAAGTAATAGGAATAAGTACTGCAGTTTCGGACGGTCGGAGAAAATGCCTTCCGGACAATATTCTTCATCGTCGCTTTTTAGAATATCAGATCTTTTTTGGACAGTTGCTTTTATGTAATATTTGGGATTCCAACGATTTCGGTCTGGTGGCTGGTATGTCTCTTAGGCCCGTTTGCTGATACTAGTCAAAGCGATTTAAGTTCTGCTTAGATACCTTATGGGCTACTTTTTCCTCGTCCTAAACTGTCACATAAGATTTTAAGCGGAACTTAAATTGCTATGAGTAGTATCAGAAAACGGGTCTTAAACAACTGAGAACATCTTACTATACGGAAACCGCCTATTTGCACTAGAAGCAACACCACTCAGCCTTTGATTTCTTTCAGGTGGCATGGCCAACGCTCAAGTCAACTGCTGGCCACTGATTGTCATCGGCGGAGCTACCAACCAAGACCACGAAGGCATTGGCGGATTCCAAGAATGCGCACAAGTAGAGCTCAGCCGTCCATATTGCAAGTACGCTGCACGCCCCCCAAATGCATCCCTGATTCCATTGCACGTTGAAAAGGCAGTTCGTTATGCCACATACGGGCGACCAGGTGTCGCATACCTTGACTTCCCTGGCAATATTCTTCAATCGAAAGTAAACATTGATACGGTTGCACCAGTTATGGCTCACCCAGCCCCACCACTAGTTTATCCCGATCCTACAGATGTTCGTCGTGCAATGCAATTCCTAACAACTGCCAAGCGTCCACTGGTGATCATCGGAAAGGGCGCAGCCTATGCCCACTCGGAGAATATCCTACGTCACTTCATCGACAACACCAACTTACCCTTCCTGCCGACACCAATGGGGAAGGGTGTTGTCTCCGATACAGCTGCCCAGTGCGTTTCATCCGCACGAACAATGGCCCTACAAAAGGCAGATGTCGTTTTGCTGTTGGGTGCCCGATTAAATTGGATTTTGCACTTTGGGCGTGCACCAAGATTCGACAAGGATGTGAAAATAATTCAAGTGGACTTGTGTCCCGAGGAGTTGCACAACAGTGTGATCAGCAGTGTTGCAGTCCAATCTGATATCAAACCATTCGCCGAGCATCTGTTCGAGCACATGAACGCAGTGAACTACGAATTGTCAGCCGACAGCGATTGGTGGAGGGAACTCAATGCCAAATGCCAACAGAATAAGGATGCCGTTCAAAAGATGTCACTGGACACTTCATCACCGCTGAACTATTACACTGTGTTCCATCATTTGCGCGAACTGATCCCCAGGGATGCTATAATTGTGAGTGAGGGCGCCAACACTATGGACATTGGTCGCTCAATGTTGGCAAATATTCTGCCCAGACACCGTTTGGATGCTGGTACATTCGGTACAATGGGTGTCGGTACTGGTTTCGCAATTGCTGCTGCTCTGTATTGTCGGGATCGTTTTCCCGGCAAAAAGGTAGTCTGTGTTGAAGGCGACTCGGCATTCGGTTTCTCCGGCATGGAACTGGAGACAATGGTGCGTTATAATCTGCCGATTACAATCGTTATTGTCAACAACAGCGGAATCTATGGTGGATTCGACAAGGAAGTCTTCGACAGCATAAGGAACTCGGGAGACTTGGCACAAGTGTATGTTGCATTTTAAAATTCAATCTCTGTTCACCTCGTTGATATACTGTTCTCTCTTTTCAGGACTCCTCCATCGGCGCTTGGTGTTCAAGTTCGTTACGAACAAATGCTGCAAATGTTCGGCCAGCAGGGACATTTCGTTAGAGAAATCCCCGAACTACAGAAAGCGGTGAAGGAGGCACAACAGTTGACTGACCGCCCGACCATTATCAACGTTATTATTAATTCAACCGCTGATCGGAAGCCGCAACCCTTCAGCTGGTTGACTGAATCGAAATTGTAATTACTGCGTGTGTGGATGTATCTTCGGCCCATTCTATCCCTAGAATTATGGTATTGGTTTAGTTATAGCATTTTGGTTTTGTATTTTTTATGTGATGATTTTATTTCCTTCGCTAACTTCGAAAGTATTTAGCAATAAAAAAAAGATGCAATACGAGTTTTTATACAAAAGATAAGAACTGCATTTCAATTTAAATTATCAGTAGTAGTCCTTTTTCTTGTTTGTATTGTGCGTAGTATTTGGAAACGTAATAAACCAGAGACATTTTATGAAGAAGAATACCACAGACGTTTGTCTTTTGTTCATTTTCGTAATAAGTAGTTCGGGCTGCTGTTGGCGAATGTCTTTTCACAAGCCGCACCAAGCGTGCAAGGAGTGAAGTACTATAATATCTCTGCGGGGGTTCCACAAGGATCAGTTCTAGGTCCCCTCTTATGGAACATAATGTACGACGGTGTTCTTCGACTATCACTGCCCCAAGGAGTACAGCTCATCGGTTTCGCGGATGATATCGCTGTTGTTACCGTAGCAAAACAAATACATGAAGTAGAAGCAGCTACCAACGAAGCCATCGTACGTATTAAAAAGTGGTTAGAATCAGCAGGCCTAGAACTAGTCGACCATAAAACCGAAGCTGTTCTTATTTCTAGCCGGAAGGCGGTAGAACACATAACCATTCGTGTTGGAGGCCAGTCTATAAGATCAAAGGGATCAATTAAATATCTCGGAGTTATGCTTGACAATAGGCTAAAGTTTAAAACACACGTGGACTACGTAAGCAGAAAGGCGTCATTACTCCAGGCAGCACTCTCCCGGATGTTGCCGAACACAGGAGGTCCAGGATATGCAAGAAGAATTATCCTTTCTAGAGTGGTCAGTTCAGTACTGCTGTATGCTGCACCAGTTTGGGCAGGAGCACTAACAGTAAAAGAGACCAGGAGGGAACTAACATCGTCGTATAGACTTTGCGCATTAAGAACGATTAGCTGTTTCCGAACTATCTCGGATGAGGCAGCTTTCGTTATAGCCGGAATGATCCCTATTGACATCCTTGCGGACGAGATGCAACGAATCTACACAAGAAGAGTTTTAAGTCAGCAAGGCGCTAGTGACATAAAAACAATAAGGAATGAAGAGAGGTCAGCTTCAATAGCTATGTGGCAAGCTAGATGGGACAATACTACGAAAGGCAGATGGACCTATAAGTTGATTCCAATCATCGAAGTGTGGACAAACCGAGCTCACGGCAGCTGCAAATACCACCTGACGCAGTTCCTGTCCGGGCACGGCGGCTATCGGAAATATCTATATCGATTTGGACACGATAGCTCACCTCTTTGTCCAGAATGTACAGACCATGAAGAAGATACCGAGCACGCTGTATTCTATTGCGAACGCTTTCAACAATGGAGAAATAATCTGCCCAGTCCGTTAATAATTATAAATGAGATGGTGAACTCGGACGATAACTGGATGGAAGTTTGCACACTAGTAATTAATGTACAAAACGAATTGCGAAGATTAGAAAAACTAAGGCGAGAAGAAATGGCAAATTCAGTGAGCAGAGCATAAATTGCTAACCAACCCCGCGAAGTAATACCTAACGGCAGTCCCGCGGGGAGAGTGGTTGAAGGACGTAGGGGTGTCGATTAGTACGTAGGCGCACTCCTGGCATCGATTATTCGGGTTTGCGAATCGTGCATGTTGGTAGCACGGGCTACCGCATCTTTAGAACATTACGACATCCATTGGCGCATCAAAAAAAAAGCCGCACCAAGTCTAAATTCGCAAACAGTAGTTTGATTCATGTCATCAACATGTCTAATTGCCGATTTTCCAACAGTACTTCTGTTCAACCGAAACGTTTAACCAGAAAACAATTAAGAACAACTCATTCACACGAAAAATATTGTTTATTCGACGAACTGTAACCTCACAATCAAAAGCACACTGTCGTCACTAGTCAGACTCCTTGGCCAAATCTTG
This sequence comes from Cheilosia vernalis, assembly GCA_949126925.1. Classification (NCBI taxonomy): domain Eukaryota; kingdom Metazoa; phylum Arthropoda; class Insecta; order Diptera; family Syrphidae; genus Cheilosia; species Cheilosia vernalis. The sequence continues at coordinate 17,648,403 of OX421362.1, forward strand.
CTCCAATCCGAGATGCTGTACGAAACAATTCCAATTCACCAGCCGACCTTTGTGCAAAAATGGAATTTTCGGACACAATTCGAAGGCATAATTAATTGGCGCAATGTCCGGCGCTGGATTGCAGTTTACATCAACAAAAGAGAGGAAGTCACAGACTTCTACCTCGCTAACATCGTTATGGTTCAGAACCATGAAAAAGTCATTGATTAGCTCGGCGGTGAACGGCAGGCGACATCCTTTTATCGTAGACCTCAGCTTGGTTTCCGAAAGGAATGCCTTTTTCATTGGATTTATATGGTAAATATGTTCCTTGAGATGATCAATGTCGTCCCAAAGATTTCTACGAATTTCCGATTGTACAGCTGCACGTACTGTCTCACGGTTACAGGTCATAGGAGGAGTTTGTTCGGCTGAATAGTATCGGCATAGGGTGATTATCTCGTGATCGGTAATGCCATTGCCAAGAAGTTCAATGAGAGCCCGCTTGAGGGTCTCGTAGTTGATGAATTTCGTTTCGGTCTCACTTATGACCTGTGGCAAGTATTTGGCTATAAAATCCTTGTAGTTCGGTCGGAGGGCTTCGCGTATTTTTGTCATAATCGTTTTGACGTCAGCAAGTGGAAACTGAAAAGAGTAGAAATTTGACTAAGCATATTTGTTTTTCTATATTGTTTTAAAAAATAGCTTACCTCAAATGGATGTGACTCCATATAGATCAGAGTGTACTCGTCCGCAGAGACCAGTGTAAAAATGTGATCTTTCAAATTGACAGTAGCTCCGATAAACAAATGGTGCGGCTTGTAGTAGTCTGGCCTTTTCGATGAAAACTTCTCTTGATTTGGAAGCGAAATCCGACGTCTTTTCAAAAACTCGCCTCCCAAAAAGCCCGAATTACGCTCGGCCACCTCGAATATCTGAATTGTATCATCGGAAAGGTAGTACGAGACAATGAACACCCTCTCGCAGTTTTCTCGTATCGTGGAAATCATTTTCGCCCCGAAGCGCAAGATGAACTTGTCCAATGTAATGAACTTCTTGAAATCTCCCTGCGGCGGCTTGGGCTCTACAGAAATACAATTTCCCTCTGAGTCTTCGTAGGAGCCCCAGCCGTTATATGGTGGAAGTTGCCTTTCTCTGCGCTTCTGCGGTATGCGGTCTTCGCAGCGATTCGGATGCGGTTTTGGACTGAAGTCTTCAATTCCATACTGAAATGAGTTTGAACCAAATTTGACTATCAAGTAGTCAGCAAAGGACAACATGTACTTACCCTTTTCCTGTAATACTCTTTTGTGAACGAATCGCAATCAGTAAGGACCACACTGCGCCCGTAGACATTGATAACTGCCCCAATTTGCAGATCTTGCTGTGTGTAGTAAGAAAAGTCCTTCTTGCCGGTTCCGAGAACATCTTCAATGTAGCGACCAGATCGCAGGCCTCCACCGAGGACATTCAGGACCGTCACATGTGTTTGCTCGCCGGGAAGTGGAAGGCCTTGAAAGTCCTAGGGCACAAAATGAGCAAGCAAAATAGAACTAAGCACTTAAATTTAATTTACTTTGGGAAGTTTTCCACGCTTAAGAAAAGTCGCCGGACCCTCCCTCCCAGAGTTGACGGGGAAAATCTCTTTGATGTCCATTGTGTCATCGGAAAGGTAGTAGCATATCTCTAGGTTGCGAACATCGCCGAACTCCGAACGGTCATCCCAGTATCCCATGAATTTGAGGATCTTCCTGTCGAATTCCAGAAACTGAGCAAATAGGTGCTTCTTGTTCGAAGGCACTGACACCTTGATTCCAGACCGCTTCCTCAGCTCGGTTGTTGGATCTCTGAAACAAAGCCAGTTTAAAATGATATATTCCAGCACATACTGGACTCACATTGGCGGATCTACTGGATCTGGCACTGGGATACCGGCTCTGTTCAGGAAATGCCTGGTAAACAAATCACACCCGGTTATGTGATAAACCCTGTCAAAGATTTGTATAGTCGTGTTGACGTTTAAGTCCAAAATTGAAATGCACTCATCCTGACACGGCGAAGGCTTGGGAATTCTCTGCCTATGCACCAAGCAGCCCTGCGGGATTCCGGAATTTTCCACCTTCGGTTCGGTGACCTGCATCGTACCGTCCTCAAGGTAGTAGAACATTTTGACTTTCCTCACCAGATATGGCGCGTGGTAGACCTCCTGGAGGGTCTCCTTAAAATACGCATTAAAGCAGAGAACCTGCTTGTCATATGCCAACCATGGGGGTAGTTTCGGACCGACTTTTGGGGGATAGACAGAGGGTAGCTCTGGCGGTGGACAGTTGGAATCGGAAATCATTCCCTGCGGATCGACAAGTGGTGTCGGCACGCGATCGGAAAGCATCGCAATGCCATAGTGATTGAGGAATGTTTGAGATTTTGCAAAGTTCGTCTTGGTGAGCTGCAAGCAGTTTGAAAGTGGTTAGCGTTTATATGTGAACTACTCTGCAGTAAACTTACGTCCCGAAACTGTGTACCGGGCAGCAAGGGCATCCCAGGAATACGTAACATTTTTGGACGTTATTTCATCAATTTTTGAACAATATAAAATAAAATATAGCTTCGTTCCTCAATTGACTGAATTTGTTTTCGAAGCTTTCACTAATAAAATAAGTAAACACTTTCGGAATTGCTATAGTGATTCGTGTACATTTGTGGGGAACCATGGAAGTGCACTCACAGTTGGTAACCAGGAATAACAAGGTGTGTTTGCAAGGAGCTGGAAGCATTATACTGACGCGTGTCATACTTGTTACTCGCTTGAGCTACTCCAATGCATAAGCTCGGGGTCCGAGTAGGAGCTATGCGCTTAATGTGACCAAATCATTTAAGATGCTCGACATGGAGTAACTTACGTGTTCGGGGTGTTCCTTAGAATATAACATCCCTGCGAGTTACACAAACATAATTTTAAGCAATAAGGCATCACAATTGGGAAGCTTGTGTTCGTGATTTTAGGAAGCTCCAAGTTCGGTCCAAAATGATGTAGCTGTCGGCAAATTTACACTGATTGATTAATCATACAGCATAGCTCATTCCATAAAAATTGAATTGACATTTATGCCATAGACAAATCATACTATTTTATGTTTTTTCTATGATTTATGTCATCGCATAAGATTTCTTAACGTTTTTTCCTTAGTACAGCTTCTTAAACAGGTATGACCGCGAAAACCAGAGATCGCAGACAACCACTTCCGCTGTGGGCAAAGTTGCTGGCAGCGTTCATAGAATTTTATACATTAAATTTGAAATTATTCGTTACCTACGTGTGGATAGCATTTTTGTATTCCCGAACTCTATCACATTCCCCCATGGTTGGCATTTATTTATGTCGTTTTCCATTGGTTTCACTCGGGGATCCACTCATTCTGTAGTCCAATGGAACAAGAAAACTGCTTCTGATTCAATCCACAAGAGTATTGGTGAAATGCCAAAAAATTATCTACGGCAGCCGTCAGTTGACTTGTATAAAATACACAAACTACACTTGTGTGAGTGCTTCTTGAGTGGATTCTGACTTCAAATCCAGAAGCGAAATTCTCTCCTCAGAATCACCAGAAGAGTATTTTTTGTGTCAATGGAACGGTTTCAGAAGTGATTTTTTCGATTCCGGACTCTCCCGGACGCTTCTTTTTGCCCAATGGAAAACGACATTATTTTATATTTTTTGTATGTTTTTGCATCTCATGCGGATTCTAAATTGACAAAATTGTGGTACCCGTGGTAAGAGTTGGTTGGGGAGGGGTCTCAGTATTGCATCTGACGAAAACCATCGTATGAAACTTTGCATTTTGGCAGCACTGTCAGCTTCGTAAAATAATGTGGTATTCAATAGAACTTCTTCAGATTCACTCTCAGATTTCAGATTTCGTGTGTCTAGACTAGACGAACATAGGAACGTCACTTGTTTTTTTTTTTGCGTTGATATTCGTGCGACTGGATTTTGGATATGTGTTGCTTTCCACACTTTTCAAAGCGTTTTCCATTCACTGGTTAAATTTTGTATTAAATATTCGCAATTTGCTTCCCGATTGATTTCTAAATATTTACTCGTATATACATTTACGAAAATATATTCACCAGATGAATGCCTTTCTTTGCAGCAGAAAAACTTCACGAAAACGTAAGCAAACTGCACCAGTTGCCAAACTCAAACGCAATTGCATTCAAAAACAATCTTTGTTTTGATTCGGATCGCTTTTTGCAGATCGCGATATCTTTTCAGATTCGCACACACTGCCACAATACCACTATATGTACCTACTCGTATACTTTGCCTATCTGTTTGACGTTACTTAAAGAAGTCATGTCACATGAACCGCGTAAAATCTGACAACTGAAAAAATATCTGGTAATCCCAATGGAAAACGACATAAACCAATAATTCTCAAAGTTCGCAAAAGCGTTCTGAAATCTTTTACTTTTTCGTAGCAATAAAAAGTTGAAGGTGAAGTTTTTGTTTACCAACTCTACTTTAAAATTTGTGCCCACAAACTATTAGCTGACTGAAATACATTCAACAATTTTTTAGCCTTTAGGGAAGGTATATTTCGCATGAGCCTTTAAAGCCCCTGCAAAGGCTTAATTTTTCATCACAAACCCTGACCGGATTGTGACAATATACGTAGCTTAGGTATACACCACCAAAGTAAACGTATACCACTTTAATCATCGACGATTTCTTGTATAACTTTTCCAACTTATCATTCACTTTAAGCTTTATTTTAAAATTAAAAAATAGTTATAAAGAAAACTAAATTTACAGCTTAGAGCCCGCATGAATGGCCAAAACTCCATCATAATCGTTGGCGCCTATAAAAATATTAGCATGTCCATCTGCCTTAACGGTCACATATTTGCCCGTACACGTCGAGCCCGATTTGCTTCCGGAGATAATGTCACAGTACGTACCATTTGGTAAGCATGTATCAATTGCCCGATTGAGGTCGAAGCTCTCCTGGTTGAACGCAACGAATCCCTTATCGCCGCGACAGAAGGCGATCTGATCACCGCCATTGTCCCACCAGTTCTTAAGAGCAGTTCCGGCCACAGCGTTTTTGAAACCAATCATATTGTAAATTTGACGCCAACGGTGTTCGCAGATCCATCCGTTCTGACATGAGCCGTCGCGATTGAAAATCGGCGATAAGATCGTCTTACCACCGTCTCTGGTGGGTGGACCTTGATCGGTATTGTCAAAGCCAAAGGAGCTCATTACGCGTGTAATGCCATAAGGATGGGCCAACATGAATGCGGTGGCCATTTTGTATTTCTTCGAAGATTTATAGGTGAGAACATCACTGCCACCGCCTCCATGTCCACGCTGGTTGTCGTGGTTGTCGATGAAAACGAAAGCTACTTTCGAGTCCATAAATCCCCACTCAGTGCCCCAGGTGGAGAGCCACTTCAGTTTGTCGCGCCTGTTGAAAGCCTTGCCAATTGCGGCTGAATGTCGAAATTCAGTAACAGCCCCGAAACCAGTGTATTCGCTACTCTTTATGGCTTCTCCGCCCAGATCAATGACTTCCTGGTAAATAAACGCCCTGGAAGCTGGTGCGAACCCTTGGGTTTGATTCAGGCTGTTCAATCTGCCGAAGATCACCTAAAAGGAGACAGTTTTTTTTACTTTTCACATCAAGTGTGCGTTGGTAATACCTACCTTTAAGTCGGATGGCCACATATGTTTGCATGCGTCCACGCGGAAGCCCGCAACACCGATGCCAATAAGCTTATTCAAGTATTCGACGATGTGATTGCGCACCCATTCCTTGCTTTGATCCAAATCTTTCAGCTCTACGAGTTCACAGTTGCGAACGTTGTAGGGGTCGCTGTAATTAAACACGGCACATGTGGGATGAAAGTCTTGAGTCGAATACGGGACAGCTGGGTAGGATTTTTTGTTTGGGTTCAATGTTGAACCTGCCGTACCGATTCCCGTTGCTGCTGCCATGTGGTTGAATACCACATCGGGGTAGATGCGCACTCCAACTTTATTGCATCGGGTAACCATTGAACGGAACTCGGCCTCATTTCCGGAGCGGGTGGTCAAAATGTATGAAACGGGTTGGTAGCGTTCCCACCACGGTCGGTTATTTACGATGACGTTCTCGTTCGGCGGGGAGACCTGCAATTTTAAGCGTTTTTGCATTTTCTCTGAAATTTTTGATTGTGCATGAGATTTGAACCTGAACACCGGCATAGCCTTTTGGAGCAAGAAAATTCTCACATTCAGCAGCGATGTCGTTCCACTTCCACTCGAAAAGATGTACAATTGTGTTACGGTCGGGCCACTGATTGGGGTTTAACTGGCCGTTGTTAGAGGAGATGTAGCTTAGAAAAGCAATTAATCTCAGCAGCATTGTGGTTACTGCTACGAACGATGTATCTTCAAGAAGGCGCATTTTCCAAACGCGTTATTGAGGTAAGTCCTGCAAATGGGAAAGTGAAAAAAGAACATCAACATCATCATCATGAAACCAAAATAATTAGCACGTTAGCTCTTATTACGGCTATAGCCGTCAAATTTTGAGGTTCATAAAAACAAATAACGGCTATTACCGTCATTTGAGTTTCGTGTCCCACGTAAATATTTTTCTAGTTTACATTATGCAGTACAATACCGTTTTATGTGGCAACATTTTATTACGTTTAAGTTTTGGAAAGGGAAATGGAAAATAATGGAAAGGTTAGGCTTTTGTAGTAATCTATACGAAAAATGACAGATACACAATTCAAAAATTCCAAAAAGTCGAAGCGAAACGTAGTTGAAATAGGTATATTCGCGTACTTTCCCGAGCCAAACACCAACAGTCTGTCAAACATAAAAAATTGAGCGATACTCTCTCAGAGACGAGAACAAAATACCCCAGAGTATGTACGTGGTTTGTTGGATCGATCGCTAAAAATCCTACCTTACTTTGCTTTGCTGTGATCGAAGATGTTTCGAGCCAAGAGAGGAACTAATCGTTTCTCGTTATTTTGCTAATTTTCTCTTTTTCTGTCATTTTTGATGAGAACTTTTATAGACTTTGTGCGATTGCGTTCGATTTAAACCGCGTACGGGAATGAACCTAAATATCTGATGAACTCGAAGAATTTGCTTATTTACTAACAAAATTAGTTGATTCATCTACCTGAAATAAAAGTGACCTCGAATGCACAAGAAATCAAAACAAATGCACGCATATGCCGAATAGGACAGACAAATTTCAAATCAGCTGTATTGTAAGGTGAATGACAGCTTTTCCAAGATTCTCAGTTAGAGGAGTACCTAATATCTTGCTCTCTCAGTGACGCTCTCTTTGACGAATTTTTCAACTTAATTAACGGCTTTGGGTAAAAATTCAGAAGATCTAAAAGTAGAGGACAGGAAAATGACAGTTCACATAATTATTATGTTAGTGACATATATAGCAAAAGTCACGTTTCCCACCAATCTATAGTTTTTGCGTTCAGATCTTCTCCAGACATAAAATAACTAGATCCTTGACTGACAAAGTTTATTAAAGTAAACACATCTTACAATTTGGCCTTAATATGAATGGCTAATACACCATCGTAGTCATTGGCTGAAATATTGATTGTACCTCTCCCGTCGTAACCAACCACAACTTTCTTTCCAGTGCAAGACGAACCCGACTTGCCGCCCGAAATAACATCACAGTAGGTACCAGATGGCAAGCAAGTCTGAAGTGACTGATTCAGGCCGAAGCCTTCCTGGTTGAATGCAACGAATCCCTTGTTTCCACGGCAGAATGCAATCTGATCGCCACCATTGTCCCACCAGTTGGTAAGAGAAGTTCCCTCAACGACATTCTTGAACTCAACCATGTTGTAGATTTGACGCCAACGGTGTTCGCAAACCCATCCGTTTCCGCATGAACCGTCAGTTTTGAAGATGGGCGACAAAATTGTGTTACCGCCGTCGTTGGTGGGTGGGCCCTGGTCACTGTTGGAAAACTCGAACGAACTCATGATACGACTTACACCGTATGGGTAGGACAGCATGAATGCGGTCGCCATCTTGTACTGCTTGGATGACTTGTAGGTCAGAATATCGCTACCGCCAGCTCCGTGCCCGCGCTGGTTATCATGATTGTCGACGAAAATCAGTGCTTGGGATGAAGGAAGGAAGCCCCAACCAGTGCCCCAGTTGACCAGCCACTTGAGTTTGTCGCCCTTGTTAAATACCTTTCCAATCTTTGCCGAGTGCCGGAACTCGGTGACCGTACCCAAATGGGTGTAGTCCTCCCGTTTAATTGCCTCCCCACCCAAATCGATTACTTCTTGGAACAAAAACGGGCGGCTTCCAGACGCGAATCCATGATTGGTATTCAAGTTCTTCAGCCTGCCGAAAATCACCTGAAAAATTTAAATTTTTTGATACAAGTTGCTCCCAGCTAATACCAAGACGCACCTGTAGATCTGCCGGCCACATGTGCTTGCACGCATCGACTCGGAATCCAGCAACTCCGATATCAATCAATTTATTTAGAAACTCGACAACCTTCTCACGGACCCAATCTTTTCCCTGATTCAGGTCCTTCAATCCTGATAGTTCGCAATTACGGACCTGATTGGCATTGTTGTAGTTGTTAATGGAGCACGTAGGATTGAAGTCAGACGAAGAGTACGGCACAGCTGGAAAACTCTTGCTGCCGGGATTAGCCTTTGAACCTGCAGTACCAACACCGGCTGAGGCCGCCATGTGATTGAAAACTACATCAGGGTAGATACGAACTCCCACTTTGTTGCACCGTTTAACCATGTCACGGAATTCAGCCTCATTACCAGAGCGGGTGGTCAAAATGTACGAAATGGGTTGGTAACGCTCCCACCAAGGGCGTTTGCCTATAACGGCGTTTTCATTCGGCGGAGAGACCTTTCACGGAATTCAAAAGTGCGAACTCAACTCATGGGTTTGTAAACTCACCTGAACGCCTGCAAATCCCTTTGGTCCCAGGAATTTCTCACATTCCGTGGCAATGTCTCTCCACTTCCATTCAAACAAGTGCACAATGGAATTGCGACCGCTCACGTAGTTGGGATTGTGTTGGCCATTGGCGGCAGTCGTTGCCACCAGCAGTATAACTAGCACTTTCGAAAATGTCATCGATACAATGGTCAAATGACTTGTGATGCCTAGACCGGATCGGCCCTCAGTATTTATAGAGCGTTGCCATTGCGTCACAAACGCTGAAAACTGAAAAGAGTACTCGAACTTTGTTTTTCGCGGACTGGATCTGAAATAATATTATGCACACGTGGGAATATTATATTCAAGTTCCAAAATTAATTAAAAACTAAAGGATACTGATAGCGTTGCCCATACAATAGTCAAGATTTGATAAATATACTCGTATGTGTCGTGCGCGTGACTTGATGGGCTCGATACGAATTGCATTATATTCCAATATTTAGCTTCAATATTTGAACAGTGTACGAAACACGGAGGTGTGGCACTCTGTGTTGCAGTTGGGTGCCAGGCCCGCTCTTCTTCCCTTCCTCCCCTTACACGAAGATCAATAATTAACTGTGCAAATATAACAGAGAATAATATTTGCACAATTGTGTTGAGTACCTACCTATTAAACAAAAACAAATTCAACACGCGTATACTAGTGCAATTTTCAAATAGTTGATGATTGACTGCTGTTATTTTTTAATGACAGAAATGTTATCGCTATTTCAATTGGAAAACAATGGTAGGTACTTTCGATCAGTACCTGCCTACAAATGTAACAGCTCTTAAAACTCTGTAGTTCACTTCAAGTTCACTCAAAGACTGATAATCTAACGACGAATAAGAAACTACTCGTAAATTTATGAAGTCTTAAATCTTAAGGTGGTATTCATACACCACGTTAGAACAACTGCCATAGGTGACTTAAATTTGTGGCCATATTGAACTTCAAACTCTTGCAGTAAAAAAACAATCACAGAAGCTACTGCAGATGTAAGCATGTAACCCAACTAGCCCAAGAATTAAATATTTTTTAAGCTGGTTTTTACACACCGCACCTTTTCGCAGAACCTTGCGAAATTCACCAGAATTGTTCAACATCAGTTGACGTTTTTGTAATTTCGTCCCACTGTACCTATACGATATTGAAGTTATGTGGTATTTGAAACACTGAATAAAAATAAATAGGGGCAAATATAGTTGGCCCAGCATGTTGGCTAAAGGTTAGCACAGATCAGAAGGCGATGATATGAGTGCTATAGATTAGAAAATCGAGCTATTTGTGGGAGAATTCGGATGAATATTTCTTAGGGTACACGTTGCACTACAGTATTTGGAACACTGTCGGCGACATTGACAAGTATTCTATCCTTCGCAGTCGTTATGACAGCATAAAATGAATCAGTTGGAGGGAATGAGATCTTCATCGTTGGTGGCAATGGCTTTGCCAACAATTATATGGAAATGATCCAATGACTTATGTCGTTTTCCATTGGGACCAAAAATCAATCTTTTTTTCGATTCGGAGCACTTTTTGCAGATCTCGATATTTTTTTCAGATCTACACACACTCTCACAATACAAATATACTTCGCACAGCTGTTTTACGTCATTTTAAGAAGTTGGCTTTGAAGACAAATGGGCGAAGTTTCGGGAAAACCAAAATAACGTAGAAGATTGATAGCCATGGATATAATTTAAGACGAACTATTATGTTTATAGTTTTCCTCGTTATCTGAAACCTATGAATCACCAAAAATACTCTATTTGTATTTGCAACAGGCGAAACATTTTTCAAGTCGATATCCATTTGTGATTTTCGCAAAAACAAATGCAATTGCTGTCAAACGCACTAATCCATTTACAAAAGCAGATCAATTTCGTTGTATGTTCAATTTGCCGCATAAAATCTGAGATCTGAAAAGATTTCTGGTGGTCCCAATGGAAAACGACATTAGTAACAGTACAGTACAGATGTTCATAATTAGGGCTGTCGCAAATAAGTTCCAATGGAAATGTTTCCCTTGTCACCAATGTAAATAAGATTGCTGAATAGGAAACATTCCGGGGGAAATATTATTCCCGATAGCGGTGAATTTGATTGACGTACGGATCCACTAGTTTGACGTAAAATTTGTTAAAAACTAGAATGTATCCACACGCCTCATAGCTGTCGTAAATTTTACTTATGTCGTTTTCCATTGGGACAGAAAAAGCTGCTCTCGAAATCAGCTGGCTGTCAGATTTCATGTTCCATTGGCCGCAAAAAAAACAATTTTGCGAATCTCGATATCTGAGCAAGATCCACACCTACTTAAACGAACACCAAAACATTTGTCTTTTGTCAAACTTTAAAATGTGCTATTAATTACGTATTTAGGAGACAAGTCTGTGAAAAATAGCGAAAAATTTACAATTTTCTGCAGCAATGAATATCAACATATATATATTGAGTGGATTTTTATAAGCATAAATTACAATTTAAGAACAGCTGACTTTTAAAACACGCACTACCACAAATGCGGAGGAAGAAAAATCTCGTTTTATGTTCCATTGGGCAAGAAAAATCTGAAATCTGAGAGCAAAATCCGAAAATCCCAATTAGCGTATCCATTAATTCAGTGGATCTGTCAAACTTTTGACAAGCAACATAGTACATAAACAACATAGATTAAACTGCCAAAAATAAAAACACTCATGCAAGTTCGAGGCCTTATGAATTATGATATGGTGACGGACTTAAAAACTGTGAAGGCATATCGAGGAATCTCAACTTATCAACAAAGCTGTAAATCTGATTGGACGCGCTATGACAAACAAAAACACTTTCGAAGTTAATAATTAAGTGGAAGCCGATAGTGCGACATAATTAAATCAAAGTGCGATAGTTATTATCGTAATTAAGTGTGGATCCACTCTTTTCCAGTAAACAAAGTGAAACACCGAACTTCTTTACAAGACTCTTACCCACTTGAAATAGTTATAAGAAGTGTACCTAATGGTGATTATTTCTTAAGAGTGATTTTTTTTTCTACAATTTTCACGCGCTCGTGGGATTGTAAATGTCATTCGCATTATTGTTGGCATTGGCATGCTTTGCTGCTATTTTAACAGTATGTGAATGGTCCTTAACACGTTTTTTTTTTTAAGTAAAAGCGATTTACGCTCATACATAGCGTGCTTCTTAAAATAAATTACGTTCGGAGTGGATCAGGGCTTCATCCAATAAAAAATCTCCCACGCGGTCTTCGTCTTACTATACCTCCAGTTGCGCACCCCAACTTTCAAGTTGAGTTTCTACTTTCTTACTTGTGCACGCCATCTGCTGCGAGAGCGGAAAATGTACTCCAGAAAACGTGTCGAGCTACTTTAAGCCACTTACACGTTACACCTTTGACATCCGCTATAGTCAAAAATAAGACAAAATATATTTCAGGTTTGTGGTTTTTTGAAAAAGTGAAATCAAACAAATTATTAAAAAATAGAGTTTTCATTATTTTTATAAATTTGTTTGTGTACTCTTGACTTTTGGCGGATTTTGAATTGATTTCTTGTTAAACTTGCAGGCACTTCAAAAATTAACCAATATTTGGAGGAGAATGACACTAATGTCGTTTTCCATTGGGCGAGAAGAAGTGTCTGGCAGAGTCCGGAATCGAAAAAAATCACTTCTGAAACCGTTTCATTTGCGAAAAAATACTCTTCTGGTGATCCCGAGGAAAGAATTTCGCTTCTCGATTTGAAGTCAGAATCCACTCAAGAATCCCACAAGTCAGCTGACAGCTGCCGTAGCTAATTTTTTGGCATTTCACCAGTACTTTTGTGGATTCAATCAGAAGCAGTTTTCTTATTCCATTGGATTACAGAATGAGTGGATCCCCGAGTGAAACCAATGGAAAATGACATCACAATTCTGAGAGCTTCCATATTCAGCATCAGTTACTTACAGTTATTTGTCTCATGTCAACGGGAGCTGGCGCAGAGTGTAAGGTAAGTTAGTTTGTATTTTTACTTCGGTTTAGCCGGAGCCCATCGTATTATCCACCGAGCCACTGCGCCTGCTGTCACTGGTAGGCACGCTTACGCTCATATTCGTAATATCAAATATATTCTATCAACAGGGTAGTATAAAGATAAAGCATCGGTGAACTGGGCAAAACGTCTAAAAAGACAGCCATAACCTTTAGATTGGGTTTTTTTTTTTTAAATCAGTCTAGTCGTTGTTTCTGTTAGCCTACCAAGGCAGTTAAGTAGTAGTAGACCATATGAAGAAGATGGTTATTATTCTTAAGACCCTTGGCAGATCCGGATTGGTTTGCATTAGCTGACTTTGTTTGTGGAACACATGTTGCATAAAGCCAACTAGTATATAAGACACAGTTAAATGAGTTGCCTGTGCAACTATACTGAGGGAACGAGAAGCCACTTGTAAATGGATCTCGAAGCAAGATGGTTCAATATGTAATAAAGCTATATTAAACATTAAAACGCGGTTTTCTTAACAAAACAATACTTCCACTAAGGTTGGTGCGCACAAAATTAATGAACAAATGGATCGCACTGATAACTCTTAACTCCGCCCAAATAAGTAAGCTCAGCTTCACAAGCACATTGTACAATCTGTTTGAGCCTAGGCGGTTAAGGTTGCATATATTTTTCGTCCAGACTGTTCTGCATTTATCCGTATTTAATTCATCGACAGCCAGTCACCAATCCCATAATCACTACCAAATTCTAAAATCAGCAAGTACTCGTATATCTATCGTTCTTAAAAAGATTGGGCGACGTTGAAGAACTTTAGACCTCTTTAAGCCAGTTTATTCATCATTTCCGACTGGTGCTAAAAATGTAGAATAACCCCTACCGCACAGATATTGACACATACGACACACATTGGGCCTTACCAATAATAAATTTGAATCTTCACATTAAACATTTCCTAGGTCACAATATGCAATTTTGTATAGAAAATTTGGCCATTGTGAGTTCGAAAAATTTAACCTGGGACACTAAAAGTGATTATTATTAGTATCGCGAATTCTATATTCAAGATCAACCCCAAAACATGGTAAAGTTATCGGTACGTCTTTATAATGCGCAGTTCATAAATATTTGCACCAACAAATATTTCAAAGTAATCCACCCTCAAAATCACATAATGCTATCGCTGCTATTACCACTATCTGCAAATCGTTGCCAATTTAAATTATTGTGTGAAAAGTTTCAAGCGTTGGCCATCCCGCAAAGTTCCATACCCCAAAACAAAAATATTAGTATTGGAATCTTATCAATTCGATGAAGTTAACGATAATGCCTTCCAAATTGCTGCTTCAAAAACGATAACGGAAGCCTTCGACGTCATCCGATCAGAAAAAGAAACCCCACGACCTATAAATACTGAGCGGATTTTTTAACCACACACACACATCAGGAGTCATTTGAACATGATGTTCTGTAAAATTTTCGCTCTGCTGCTGGTGGCCGCCACTGCCGCTAATGGGCAATTCAACCCCAACTACGTCAGTGGTCGCAACTCCATTGTCCACTTGTTCGAGTGGAAGTGGAGAGATATTGCGTCCGAGTGTGAGAAGTTCCTTGGCCCAAAAGGATTCGCTGGCGTTCAAGTATGGCTCAAGTCCAAAGACCCAACCGGCCCAAGCAACTAATATTTTAAATATTTTCCTTAAGGTTTCTCCACCGAATGAGAATATTGTTGTTGGCAATCGGCCATGGTGGGAGCGCTACCAGCCCGTTTCATATATTCTGACAACTCGTTCCGGCAATGAGGCTGAATTCCGTGACATGGTTATTCGCTGTAACAGAGTCGGAGTTCGCATCTATCCTGATGTAGTTTTCAATCATATGGCTGCCGTTGGCGGCAAAGGTACCGCCGGTTCAAGCTCTAACGCCGGCAGTAAGAGCTTCCCAGCTGTGCCATTCTCCTCTACAGACTTCAACCCAACCTGCTCCATTAAGAACTACAACAGCGCCAACGAAGTCCGCAACTGTGAACTGGAAGGACTGAAGGACTTGAA
This sequence comes from Cheilosia vernalis, assembly GCA_949126925.1. Classification (NCBI taxonomy): domain Eukaryota; kingdom Metazoa; phylum Arthropoda; class Insecta; order Diptera; family Syrphidae; genus Cheilosia; species Cheilosia vernalis. The sequence goes on from OX421362.1 coordinate 17,663,427, forward strand.
CCAAGGCAATGAATGGGTTCGTGATAGGATTGTCGAATTTTTGAACAAGTTGATCGATATCGGTGTCGCTGGATTCCGTGTCGATGCGTGCAAGCACATGTGGCCAGGCGATTTGAAGGTGAGTCTTCTCAAGTCTGATAGCATCATAATGTATGAAGTGTCCAACAACTCGTTTTCTAGGTGATTTTCGGTAGGTTGAAGAATTTGAATACCAACCAAGGGTTCTCTTCCGGAGCTCGTGCGTTCATCTTCCAAGAGGTCATTGACTTGGGCGGTGAGAGCATCAAACGCGAGGAATACACTCATCTGGGCACCGTCACCGAGTTCCGTCACTCGGCTGAGATCGGCAGAGTCTTTAGAAAGAACGATAAACTCATGTGGCTGGTCAACTGGGGCACTGGGTGGGGATTCCTTCCTTCATCCCAAGCACTGGTTTTCGTCGACAATCACGATAACCAACGAGGACATGGCGCCGGCGGTAGCAATATTCTGACCTACAAGTCATCCAAGCAGTACAAGATGGCAACCGCATTCATGCTGTCCTACCCATACGGTGTAAGTCGTATCATGAGTTCGTTTGAGTTTTCCAACAGTGACCAGGGCCCACCCACCAACGACGGCGGTAACACAATTTTGTCGCCCATCTTCAAAACTGACGGTTCATGCGGAAACGGATGGGCTTGCGAACACCGTTGGCGTCAAATCTACAACATGGTTGAGTTCAAGAATGTCGTTGAAGGAACTTCTCTTACCAACTGGTGGGACAATGGTGGCGATCAGATTGCATTCTGCCGTGGAAACAAGGGATTCGTTGCATTCAACCAGGAAGGCTTCAACCTGAATCAGTCACTTCAGACTTGCTTGCCAGCTGGTACCTACTGTGATGTTATTTCGGGCGCCAAGTCGGGATCGTCTTGCACTGGTAAGCAAGTCAATGTTGGTTCCAATGGAATGGCTTCCATTAACATTTCAACCGGCGACGCCGACGGTGTATTGGCTATTCATGTCAATGCAAGGCTGTAAACAAGTTTTAGCGAAATAAGAAAGAACAAATAATTACATTTTTTGTATTGCTTTGTATTTATATTCAGGTTGGGGTTCGAAAAGATAAAACACTATATTCTGTTGAACTTTGCTAATAAATCACTTTTATTACACTTTTAACGATTATTCTAGTAGTTTACAAAAAATATCACTTAAAACTATTCTTAAACGATTCAAACCAATCACTTGACATTTAACTGTATTACTTAACACTTAATTATCCTTCAGAACCCATTACCATTTTAAATTTTTCGTTTTAAATGTCTCCCTCTGTGAGACAATTTATCCACACCACTGCCATTTTGACAGTCTTTCCATTCTAACTACAAAAGTAAGGAAACAAATCTATTATATCGCTTCCATACGCGTAAAATAAATAATAATTCAGTTAAACAACAATCCTTCCAACGACACTCAATTCGTAACCGCCAGCTGAGTGTCATATCACTCATATCTCATATGTCATATCATAAACATTGGTATAAGTGAAAGTATGTGGAAATCTGAGGAAAAAATAAATTTCTCAAAAATGTCCCAGATCAAAAAAAGTATTTTTTTCGGTAAATCGAACATGAAAGCAATCTCGACCAATTTTCTATCAAAAAATTGATCTGTTCGCAAATCGAACTAGATTATGAGCGGTGGATGGTTGACTCTCAAGTGTCGTTACTGGGGTTCTTATCAAGAAAGATTTAATTTTTTGGTCAAGTGGTATTTGGGATAAGATCAACATAGAGTCATACTTGTGCTATGAGCTTCACTATTCCCAAAATGAATCTCTCACCAGACTTAGAATGACTCTCAGTTGATGCGTTTCCGGATCGCCAACCTACAGTCATTACTTTTTTAGTTCATAAGGACTGACGCACGAGCTTGACGCTCTAATGCGTTTCTATATATGTAGGAACTAAATTTATCGAAATGAACAGTAGTAGTGCTAGTAAGTATTGTATTTAGTTGTTCACACTGAGCACAATCGATTACATCCCATGATTTCGATACACAATAAACTCGATCAATACAAATTCGCACACGACTACTCGTCGTTGTCATTCGAACTTATCTTCGCTTCTATTTACCAATACGGTCAATGAGATGAAGCGTCGGTATCCCAGCCACGAACTGCTCTCCCAACCACATTACCCCCTCACGTTTCCTGTCGCTTTTTTGCTACATCGAAGTAAGACATTACTGCCCGACGATCTGTCGCTTTTTCGTTTCAGAGGAGTTCCTGATTACTCCCATAAGTCTCGCTTTGAAGAAAACGTGAACATGAACCAACTGTCTCTTGACTCAAATGGTATATTCAATTTAGATAATTTTAGGCCGGGTATCAATTGCACTATTTATCTAATTAATCTAACTTTTGTTGGTTAATTTTTAAACAAACTTGTCTAAATGTCGAAAAGGAAATCGTACTAAAATCCAAACCTTACAATTAGCTTCGCAGAAATATTTAACTAATATTTTGTATGACAAAATATTGGCCGGCATTTGAACGATCCCGAGAGAATGGTTTATATGCTTAAGAAATTTAGTTATCGGAAATGTTGGTTTTACAAAGTTTCCCTTTTAAACACGAGCTACTCGTCGGATATGGAGCTAGTGCGTTATCAATAAGTCGATCGGGATGCACGCACTGTTCTTAATGTGGGATATTTTTTACAAACAAATACTTTTGAAATGACTTAGCATAAGTATAAGTGAAATGCATACGACCAAATATTCAATTAAAATAATCAAAACTACTCACCCTCTAAAGTGTAAGGCTATTCCAAAATTATTGTGTAGCTGTAGATGATTCTGTTTGATCGGTGCTTGGCATTTGTAATCGACTGAACTCACTGAAGTCTATATTTTGCACACAATTTTCACTGTACATGGACCAATTATGGCAGACATATTTTTTCCCCCAATATAAATAATCAATTTACGGTCATGGAAAATACGACAGCTTTCAAAATATTGCTGCAAATAAATTACCGCACTTCTTAGCAGCACTAAAATAAAACAAGCACTCAGAATTAAAAGAGAAATGTCACTAGATCTACCTACATCATATCAGAAAAAGAAAAGACTGTTTGAGATCATCTATCAGCAGCAAGTAATCCACAGTGCAGAGAAGAATATCTAAAAATACGTCTGTCTCTTCAGAATGTACATAGACGTTTCGGTCTTTGTTTATATTTTTGTTCTCATCAACTTGTATACCAATTAGTTCGATGTCAATTTATTTCAATTGAACGGTAAAATGTCAGCTTATTTGCATTCGGTATTGATATGCGTTGTATAGGTGTAGGTGTTGTGTGAATGAATTGTTTTTGTTTGTAGATTATACTATTTCAGCGGAGTTGCTAGATAACCGGCGATCTGTCTGTCAGAATTTATCAGAAATTGACAGACAGTAAACACGATAAAAAAATGTTTTTTCCTGCTTTAAGACATTTATTTTTGTATTCGCGAAAACCCGGTTTTCGGATGGTACCCTATTCACACCGAGGAAGGAATAAGGGTCTTGTAAGGAAGTTCGGTGTTTCAGTTTGTTTACCGAAAAAGAGTGAATCCACACTTAATTACGATAATAACTATCGCACTCAGATTTAATTGTGTGACACTATCGGCTTCCACTTAAATTATTAACTTCGAAAGTGTTTCTGTTTGTCATAGCGCGTCAAATCAGATTTACAGCTTTGTTGATTAGTTGAGATTCCTCGATATGCCTTCACAGGTTTTAAGTACGTCACCACAACGTATCATAATTCATAAGGCATCGAACGTGCATGAGTGTTCTTATCTTTGGCAGTTTAATCTATGTTGTCCTATGTACTATGCATGTTCCTTGTCAAAAGTTTGACAGTTCTACTGAATAAAAATTATATGATAATTAAATGGATACGCTAAGTAGGATTTACGACAATTATGAGGCGTGTGGACATATTCTGTTTTTTTTTTGTTTACAAATTTTACGTCAAACTAGTGGATCCGTACGTCAATCAAATGATGAACACCTGTCATTGCCACCGACGCTAAGATCTCATTACCTCCATCTGCTTCATTTGGTTTTGTCTTAACGTGTGTGAAGAACAGGATACTTGCCAATGTCAACGACAATGCTCCAAAAACTAGTGTACCTTAAAAAATATCTACTGTTCTAAGTCCTCCCACAATTCACTCGATTTTCTAATTTATTGCACTCATACCATCGTCTCCTAGTCTGTGCTAACCTTTGGCCAGTGGGACGAAATTGCAAAAAAGGCGACTGATCACAAATCTGGTAAATTTCGGATTGGCGATTAACTAAAATTCAATTTTAACCCTAAGGTGTTTGACGACTTGTTTTTTTAGGAATTTTTTTAACTATACATATTGTACGGACTTTTATCGGCTTTCTTGACAAGTTTTCGAAAGCACTTTCTGACACGTTTTTGGCATATTTTTCACTAGTTGTTGGACGCATTTGAAGTACCGACAGTGTTTTGTATAATGTTTTTAAAAAGAATCAAACATGATTATGTTTTAGCTGAAAATAGCTTCCCCATTCCGCATACACACACAGTTCATATTTTTGTAAACAGCAAATAATTTCAAACCCAAAGGCTTAGTGTTAATTTACACGTACATTCGAATTCAATGCTACCTATACTACTTTCCAGCTTATTTCTTCTACATAAAAAATTGATTGCTTTTCGGTTTTTTTTTTTATTTTTCAATATTAAATAATAAAAGTTTCAAATTGTAGCCCGTTTTTCATCCCAGGTTTGGATCCAATGATTTTCCATACAATTTAATCGTAAGAGAAAGTTTACAAATAAGTTTCTGTCTTAAAACAATTATCCAAAACTTTAATCAAAGCATAAAAATTATCACTCGCCATGCTGATTATATGTTTTATTGATATTTAACTGTCGATTTCAGCAAGTATATAATACTTGTGAGAATACAACGAGAAACATGATGCTCATCTTGTGTCTGTACTTCAGAAATTGTTTTCATTTGCAAAAATTGGTGGTTTCTCGTCGATCTCTTCGTCAACTTCAGGCATAAGCGCATGCACTGGAAGCATTGAAGTGGAGGTTTGCAGTCTTGATGAATATTCACTTCTAGTAGGCTCGTCGAAATGGCCCATATCAGCTTCGAATAGTATTTGAGATATTTTGAATTCAACTTGACATCTAACGAATCTGTTATAGGACTCCAGCTTTTGGGCTATGTGATCACCAAAAGCGCTATGTGATCTCTTCTGAGATTTATTTGCAGCAGAACGAACGTTTTGCAATCGCTTAAGTCTTTGGTTTTGAATTTTTCGCTTCTTTAGTTTGCAGACTTTAGCAGGTGAAAGTTCTGGTGAAGAAGAATCGCTTGCGATGTCGTTATTACCCGTTTCACTTTTGCAATAGTTACTGTCTTCCGGTTGACAGTTAATGCTTGGCTTTACTTTTTGATGAGCTTCGTTGGCGGCCGCGTTAGTGTCTTGAAATTGGATATCTTTTTGTTGCTGTATTTGTCGTAATCTTGTAGATTTGCATTGTTTAGGACGGGCACGTGGACGGGGAATACTGTTAATTGCAATATTATTTTGATCAGCATCGTTGTTGCTTCCATCTTCGGTTTTACTGCACTGAAAGAGATTCAATACAAACAACTATTAGTGCCTATCCAGTTCCAGTGATAGCGAAAGCAATTTAAGTACTGGCCAAGCCAATTTATGTATCTAGGACGGCAAAGGTTATGTGAAATAGTCAAAAGGGGAACAGGACTAAAAAAGTAAAAATTCAAAAAGGAGAACCCTAGCACTTTCCTTTCCCTGCAGCATTTAAGAAGCCCATGAAGTTCATACAGCCCATTTCTTTTAAGAAGAAACCTACTCCGCAACATTCGCCAACTATTTTTATAGTGTACTCTTCGGCTTGAAAACCAACGCCATTTCTGCCTTTACCAGTGCCTGCCAGTCTGAGTGCTTTGTATGTTTCTTCAGGAGTTAGCCGGACGTTTTTGCAAACGTAAAATTATTAAAAATTTGTTAAGAAACTGTGCGAAAGCGACCACGTACTGAGAAAATTCATAAAAAAAAATGAGAGAGAATCCATTTCCCCTTCTTTAATTTATTCGTTATTTTCTACTCATTAAATTTCGACTTAAGCCTAGTATGCTGCTCGCGCTTAAATTAAGCTCCCATACAAAAATGTCTCCAAAGATAAAATTAAGCAAACCAGTTAAGCCAAGCAGTACGCAGTTCAAGCTAAATTTCTGAGCCGCTGTACGAACACTCTCTACAGAATTTAAGCAAGCGTATTAATGCAAAATACATTTTTCCACAGTTAAATTTTGACAGATCAGAGAAAATATCGGCATTCGCAACAAAATTTCAAACGAAACAGTACCAATGGAGAATGGTTAATTCAACACAAAGAAATTCTTTGTTGTTAATTTAATTTCTTTTAAAATGTAGACATTTCTTTAGAAAGTTCCAAGTGACGAAACAGAGCAAGTCAATCAGCTATGCCAACACATTTTTTTTTACGTCGGAACTTAGAGTGTCAAAATTAAGCGAACATTAAGCGAAGTGGTGGAGAGAAACATTGGAGGGGCGCTTAATTTTAGCTTTCCTGGAAGAGCATACTAGGCTAGGCTTTACTGAAAAATGAAAAATTAAAACTGACAACTAAGTGACAGCTCAAACGTTTGACAAGTAAAACTCTATTTAATTTCGTCTTAAACGATGTCGGAGGAAAAAGTTGTAATTGAATGTTGTCCTAGAACATACCTATCAGCGCATTCAAAATGGAAAGTTTTACGATAATGTTAAAATGACATTTCTTAAACTTTCTGTAAGAAAACCGGTCAGATGAGAGACTTCACTCTCGATTTTAGAGATTGGACATTTTTCAATTTTTCTATGCTGAAAGTACACGAACGGACCTAATTTCGACTTACTGAAAAATTAAAAAAATTAAAACTGACAACTAAGTTATAGCTCAAAATTGAATAGGTATTTAGCTTGTAAATAATTCAATTACGATAATGTCAGGTACTTCTCTTGAAATTGAGAGACTTCCCTCTCGATTTTTAGAGATTTGACATTATTTAATTTTTCTATGCTGAAAGCACACGAACGCGACCTACTAACTGACTAATTTTTATATTTATTTTGTTTAAACTCATTATCTACCATTAGTTTCGCCAACAGTGAGGCAAGTGAAGTTATCTTGAAAATGTTTTAAAGCTTGATATGCAAAGATAGCACTCTTTATAAAGCTACTTAGGTCACATTACGCCATTCAATTATTTTTAGAATTTTTCTAGATTAAGGCACTTGGAAAATAGGTTGATATAAAGCATATTTCTAATCATGAAAGTAGGCAACACCTATGTCTTTTTACTTTTCTCTTATACCACAAATTGTTAATTTTTCAAAACTCAAGTCGATCCAATCGACTATCACTATCCATTGCCAACAACTGCATTTCCGTAAAGTGCGAAACACTGTACAGGTGCTCAAACCTGTAGCTTTTGAGAGACATTTTGTATAACGCATTTAATTATAAATTCAAACCTTTCAACTCGAAAAAATTAATATTTAGTAAATAGAAAATTCTCTAATTTTAATTCTCAACATTCGGTATTATGTCTGGCAACGCTATACACAGGCAACAAATAATTAAAAAATAATTACCTTCTGGTTTTCCTCAATATCATTGTCTCTGTCTGCCGCACCATCTGCTGACAAGTCATTGTTCAAAAACGCATCCATTTGCTTGAAAGCAAACCACATACTGTCCGCGCAGTCGGCATTCCCGTTTCGCTGCCTTGTTTTCAATTTCCTCTTTTCATTTTGGAAATATGTCCGTAGGTTTTTAAACTTTTTCTGTGCATCTTCTTGTGAGATATTGAATTTGTGTGTAATATCTCGCCATCGCCAAGCGCTCTTTCTTGCATTCCGATCTTTATAGATGTGCGAGTTAATGTCCCAAATAACTGGCCGAAAACGTATGAAGTTGATGAAATGAATTATTTTCTCGTTTGACCAGAACGTCATGGTGCACCACAAGCAAACACAAGCAATTGTCAACGAAAACTGTGCGAGATGTACGCGAGTTGCTTTGCCTTTGCTTCATCAACATGGAGCAATTATTCGTTATGCGCACGAAATATGTGCGCTCTAGCGCTCTTGTTAGTAGTGGAGGTGGTGTTGGTGTGGTGGTTCTGGTATGACTGAGAGAGCGAGTACGAGTACAGCGATACTATGTGGTTGTTATGTGTTATGTTTATGTGTATGTCCAACGAAAAAGTCTTTCCCCAACACAATGTTTATCAATTACTTACGGCAACTTTATTCCAAATGGAATTTGGAGTTGGAGTTGGAGTTGAAATTGGACTTGTGGAGTACAGTATAGTGTCTAAAGTACTACTCAAAGATTGTTCACTTTGGCCATGGCCAACTGTAGCTTTAGCACAAGCAATACATATGGAGAAAGTCACAGACACAACGCGCCGCAGACGATGCTTAGCTCTTAGGGAGCAATTTTCCCACATGCGCCCGTATCATAAATATTTTATTTAATCATCAACTTCTTCTTTGAATTAAGGCCATTTAAAATGAAAAGATTAATGCGGATTGGGCTCAGGCGGCAGTAATCAATCTGCTCGGTTAGTATATTTAAAAGTAATGTTGATTCACATTAGTAAAATCTAATTGTGGTGAATAAATTATTAAAGCAATACGACGAACAGCCGACGACGACGATATTTTGACAGATACTCGTGTGCAATTTGAAATGAAAGCTGAGCAGAGGCAATATTGCCAAGTTGCTTATGTGGTATTCGTTTGGGCTTCTTCAGATTTGCCCTCAGATTTCAGATTTCGTGTGCCTAATCGAACATAAAAATGTCTCTTGCTCTTTTTTGTGTTGATATTTGTGCGATTTAAATATGTATAGTCTTGGACACTTTTCTAAGCGATTTCTATTCACTACTTAAATTTTGTATTAAAACATTAGAAATATCCGTCCCGATTGATTTCTAAAAATGTATACATAAATAATTCACAAAAATAGATTCACCCGATGCAACGCCTTTCTTTGCTGGAGAAAAAATTCCATAAAAATGTAAACAAACTCCATCAGTTGTCAAACTCAAACGCACTTGTATTGGTAAATCTGAGAAAATATCTAGATTCGCAAAAGTGCTCTGAAATCTGAAAAAGATTGCTTTTTCCTGTACCAAACGAACATAAAAATTGCTCTGAGAGCAAAGAAAGTGCTCTGAGAGCGCCCAATCGAATACCACATTAATGTTCACCGCGTTGCCGCTGCATAGCTATGAATATAGGTAACTACTTTTCCCAAAGCACATTTTCTTATTTGTACAATATTGCACAATAGGGTGCCTTTATACTTAAAAAGATGTCTCACAAATTAGTTGATTTTTGTGATTTCTTTCCGATATCCTGTGTATACTACATTTTGTAGGCACTTCAATTTTAAGCCCCACGTCTTTCTGAGAAATCCATAGAAGTTTTAATGGGACTATAGGTCCACCAAACAAATTGAGAAACAAATTACACGCATCATTGCATCTCGATCTCTGCACTATCTATCCAAAAAACAATCGAATATGTTGTTGTTAAGGCAGTGAAAGTGGTTCTTAAATAAATTCCTTTGCCTGTTTATATATAATATAATAGGTAACCAAATCCACAAACAAACAAAATTCCATTAAAATCGCCGGATTTAATAGTTTTTTAAAGACCTTAATTGTTAGGATAGGAATAAGCAGAATGTAAGAATCCGTTTCGAATTATACTCAAACTGTCATTGATTCAGTCATAGTCTAAATAAGTCGACATATCTGTTTATATAGGCGTTTCTATTTTCTAGTTTAGAGTAGAGCCTGAACTGTTTTCCTTTTTAGCTCAGACACATCATTGTTATTCGTAATTTGACCCCAGATCACTTTGAACATGTAAAGTTATGTAAAGCGTCAACTAGATTTGTCGGGACTAGGTATCCGAACGTACTGACTAGGCAACTTGACTAAAATTCGACGAAATTGGGCACCTTTTTTTAAAGCCTATCACAATTTCTGCTATTTACCCAATTGTAATTTGGAAAGGGCCACCACAAAACTTAAAAAAAAATTGTTATTTCCAAATAAGTATGTTTAAAATGTAACACGGCTCTCTATTATAACACTTTATTATGCGAACTAATAGTTGTTCAGTCTTCAATATCGTCCACAAATTGTAAATTTGAAGAGTAAGCTTTAGAAATGACACCTTTTTCTCTCACCGGCCCTTTTTTGAACATTTTCGAATTCAGCAGCGGCCACTCTGTTTATTTTAAATTCTGCCTCTTCGAAATGTCAACTTAGTATTTAGGCAGGATTTTCTTGACCAGATTTATCGGGTTCCCCTCCATAACGTCAACTGCAAAAACTACTCACGTGACCAGTCTGAGCCAATAAGAAATGAAATACATCAAGTCAGTCAGCTGTCAGACCTACTAAACTAGGAATCTGAACGTCCCCATTGATTTATTTCATATGAACTGTTAATTTCATACAAAGCGATTTCAACTTAACCCGTACCGCTGTTGGAGAGCAGTGGCGTTGTGCAACATTATTTTAATTTCTTCGATTGAAAGTGTTTGGAGCTTCTTACAGGTCGAGTAAAAATAATACCACCTCCATTCTTTATTGTAACCCTTAAGGCTGAACTATAATAGTCGAATTGATCCGTACGACCACTTCCGCAACAGTGCGAATACAAGGGATTTGTATTATTCGACCATAATGGCTTTTGGCTCAGTTTCGTTAAGTTTTCTGTCACTTGCGCTCACTTGCGAAAGAGCGATCTTATTCGCACTTTTGTACGAAAACTTGACAGTCATCTGTGCAGTCTGCAGTGTTTTGTATTTGCAAGAAAAATAATTTATTAAAATCAAAAAATGGCTTCCGTAGAGGATTATGAATTTCTGTCCGAGCTTATAAATCTAGTGCAGGAAAATAAATTATTATATGACAAGAGCGATGCATTTTATTTTAATCGAAAAAAAAAGAAAACGCGTGGGTAAACATAGCGAGGCAAACCAATAGAACAGGTAAATAAATGCAACGAATCTTAATAATTTGCAATTGGATTTATGTATTTTGTAAGCTTCTGAATGCAAAGGCAAAATGGACCCACCTAAGGGAAAAGTTCGGTCGCGAGCTTCGAAAACAGGAGAGGCCGTCAATAATATGCAATAATTTCAAGTCTTCAAGTAATTCTGAAGAAATTGTATTATCCATTTTTCACAACACAATTTAAAATAAATAAGGAAACACAAAAATAACCGGCTATTTGACATCCGCTTCCGTATACACACGCCTATTATGGGCTACTTAAGCAATTGACAGCACTGAAAAAAACTTGACGTAGAATTATGACATTAGCTTCCGTTTGCTTTCGACTATTATAGTTCAGCCTTTAGTTTAGTTTTTGGAAAGAAATAAAGAAATTGAAATAAATAAATAAAAAAATTGACTACAGCGTAAAAGTTTAAGAATGTTTGTTACAATAAAAATGTGATCTTGGGACAGCGATGTAGGTTATGTAACTAGTGTGAAGTTGGGTACTAGGAGTGCATATTCTATTACAGCTAGACGTGCCCGTTGTCTGTGGAAATATAAAAATGGATGATACCTATGTTTAAATTGGGGGTTTGAACTTTGTGTTAATTCACAGTTGGTTAATATCCATAAATTAGTTTCGCAATGACGTATCTGATCGATTTCGTTGTAGTTAATCGCAACGTGACGTTCGGTATGTGTCTGTTCACAATTAAAATTAAATACGAGTATTGCTGCCCAAACCATGCACCAAATATTCATGAATACATTTATGAACGCAAACTACACCTATCTGAATACGGCCGTCATCCATTGACATAATTACATCTATAAACTAAAGTCATAAATGACGCAAATAAAAACAACTCGGGTGTTTAATACTAATTCCGATTTCAATCCAAGGCACTAAATACAACTGTAAATTGTCTTTTATGAGCCCAAGTACTGTCAAACTTTTGAATTGATAATACAGTCTTTTGCAATAATGAATGCGAGATTTGCAGGAATGCAGCATCTTCACATTTATGAACTCGACCTTGCTTAGCCTCAAACAGTAAAACTTTTTATGCATTGAACAAGTCCACCCAAAAATGCTGACTGTCATCAATTTATTTCAGTTGGTAGTTTTGTAAAATGTTTTGGTTTTTTTTTTGTAAATCGTATGTAAATATTTTATATATATTTTTTTTCTTCCAAAAAGATCACATAATTCACTCACAGATCAATTCAATTTGAGTATTCTAATTACATTTGACAGTAGTTTCCTAGTCATCACAATATTCCCAGTCGATGCTGTAGTACTTGTTGCCAGATTCCTTGGACCACAAATTGGAGCAGTAAATGCTGCAAAAGCAGCAAGTGAAGATGATTTTTGATGTGCTGTTTCGTCTGCAATTGAAATGAATGCGAGTCTTCATAGATATAAGCATAAATGTCTCGTACATACCTTCTAACTGGCATAAAGTAGTAGGATGTGTACAACGGATTAAAACAGTTTCTGTAGGTACATCGAGCAGTTGGTCCATTTCGTATGTGATCGCCCATATATTTGGTTGGCAGTGAGTTCAATAGTTCTTGGCATTTGTAAACGGGTAGATAAAGATTTAAATAGTTTAAGGCATGTAGACAATCGTCGTAGAGGGTTATTCGATTCTCCATCGAAGGAACGGGAAATACCTCCAGGGTACCAATTGGAAGCATCAATTTCGTGTTGGTTGCCTTTTCACGAACAAAGAAGAAATGGGGGTGCTCCACGCATCTAAATGAAACGTAAAAACAGATTAACTCGTCTTGTATACGAACACCGAATTTTAACTTGAGCTATCAATTTTGAGTGGACTCTGTAGGTAGATCGTTGAACTCTTATACGGAGCATGAATCCAATTGCAATTGCAGATTTCGCGGAAAGACAACTTGATCCTTTTGTATAAGACTATTTTTTTTTTTTTGTGGGGCTATGTAGGCTTAGACTTAAATTTACGAACATCCGTATGAGTTCAACCAAATGTTTTAAAAGGTACACCGATCATAGAATGAGTATATTGACTCTTATCTAGCCCGTCCTGCGCCAAATTGAAGCATATGGTTATTGATGGACGTCCCTAAAAGTGGATGAAAACCGTAAGAGTTGCTTTAAATTAAAATTTTTCTTCGTGTGGTTTTATATGTCCGTTTTGTGATGTAATTGTTTGAAGAAGAAGTTATGACCAATACGCCTCTGCAGTTTTGACAAACAGCTACCAGTTGCATACTCCAAATCCTAGTTGGTTGAGTTCACTTTTCACTTGTGCGCTTTATACTGACAAGGTCTCTCTATACAGCAACTGCGATTGAAGAGAAGACTTTTCTACATATTCCAAGCATCTTAGGCCCGTTTGTTGATACTACTCATAGCGAAGTTCTACTTAAATACCTTATAGGCTACTTTTTCTATGTCATCAACTGTCACATAAGAATTTAAGTGGAACTTAAATCGCTATGAGTAGTATCAGTAAACGGGCCTTAGTGGATTTTCAATTCAATTCAATTCAAATGATTTTATTTTAATTTCATTTAGTAGTTTACAGGAATACAAATCCTAAAATCTAGTTTAAGTGACATGGCTTAAAGCCGTCTGCCAAAGGCTATCAACACTGCTTTATGTTATAATTTTAACTTAAAGTTTGATTAATTTTTGTTAAATATAAACGTTAAAAGTCTTCTTCTATAATTCGTCTACGATAAGATAAAGCTGTTTCACAATACGATACAAGAGATTTCCAGTTAAACCCATTTAATAATGCTTGGACTTCATCAATTGATAAAATAGCTTTTCCAAAGCAAAACCTCCTAATATCACGAAATATTGGACAAACTCCTAAAAAGTGTATTACGTTTTCTCTTTGAGATAAGTTACACAGTGAACAGAGAATTGGTAGATCTTCTCTGTGTGGCACGAAGTTGAGAGACAATAACTCGCCCCTTGCACGGAAAATTGTAGAGATGAACCTTGTTTCGTTTAAATCGCTGAAGTAATTCGATGAACTTAAATTAAAATTCAAAGTCTTGTAGATTTGTCTATGGGTTGATGCTTCTGCTTCCTCAATACACTTTCGGCGATTGCATGTATCCACATGTGATACGAAGTCAGAAAGCCTATTTTTCCAGCTATTCCTGGCATTCCAGTCCAGTTCCAAGTCATACGCATAGTGCTCAGCCAAATTTTTAATGTCCTTATACCAAAGACTCCTTGAATTGATAGCATATTCCACAACCTTTCTGGGTAATCGCTCTGGTCTCATCCTTAGCGTACTCAGGACGTATTTGATACTTAGCGTAAGTGTTTGTACGTAGAGTGGGGAAAGTCCTGTCTCAATGATTAGCATATAGTTAGGTGCATTCGCGGGTAGTCGGAACATCCTTCGTAAATAAAACCTCTGCAGTTTTTCCAAAGTATCATAATACATATGACCCCATACTTGTGCACCATAGAAAAGTATAGACTTGGACACTGCTTCGAAGACCCTGTATTTTATACTATGAAGTATATTGCGGTTTTGAAAACAGTTCTTCCATGTAAAGCCAATGGCACATTTAGACTGCAAAAGTTTTTCTTTCAAATGAGGCTCCATACTAAGGTTACTAGTAAAGATCATTCCTAGATATTTTACTGCTTCACAATTTCAATTGGTTCACCGTTAAATGTCCATCTTTCTCCTCTGGGCTGTCTACCTCCACCACTTTTGAAAATCATGACTTTTGATTTACTCAAATTAATCTCGAGCTTCCACAACACACAATAGTCGTACACTCGATTTATCATAAGTTGTAAGGTCTCAGGGGATCTTGCTAGTAAGACAACATCATCAGCATACAGGAGTGCCTTAATATGCGTATTCGCGAAGTAAATGCCCCCTGGAAGACATTCCAGAATGTCTTCAATGAAAAGAGCAAATATTGATGGGCTTGCATTGCAACCTTGCCTAACGCCAACTCCTGTGGTGAACCACGCTGACAAATCGTTTCCACTCCAAACCGCTGCTTTAGTATTGCTGTACAAATTCTCCATGACGTTACCAAATTTGTGTGACATTCCATATTGATAGAGCTTGTAGAAAAGTCTTTGACGGTCTACGGTGTCAAATGCAGCTCTAAAATCAATAAAAAACGTATAAAGTTTTTGCTTCCTTTCTATAAAATACTCCGCAAGTGGATTTAATCACATACGTCTCTTTGGATCAATGTCGCTGCAAATCTCCTAAATTTGCTGTAAAGCTTATTTCTCCAAGGTAAGGCCACTCAAATAATTTGTTGGCTCAAAAACACATCTTTATCCGCCTTCGCTGTCATCTATTCGTTTTAATTCTATTACGCAGAGCATAACTGCAATGGTGAGGGTTACTCTTGCATTAGTGGTACAAATCTTGACACGCAGAATTTCATCCAATAATTTCACCAGAGCAGATTTCGTTAAATTTTTTTTTATACAACGAAAGATGAACTTCTGGGAACAGGGAAGGCTTCCAAGTTTCTGACGATTCGTAAAGCGGTTGGCATAATGGCTTTCCGGTTTAATCGACGAAGATCGGACCACTCACATGAGCGAGAACTGTGAATAGGCGAATTCCGAACAAATCAATTTAACTGTATTAATGCATTGAAAATTGCTATTTGTTTTACTACAAAAGCATTATTTAATTAAGATGCAGTTTTTTTTTTTTAATTTAGATGTTAAACTGATTGAAATACCTAAATTTATATTTACATGAATTTTTCATTGAATTGAAAATTCTTGCGGCGAACTGTCACACTTTATTCACAATCTACATAAAACAGTCGCGTTCCGCAAGCCCGTGAATGAAAAATTCGTTCGAACTTAACTTTCAACAACGAAACTGATTCGCTGGTAAACGGACTGAAAACAGTTTTCATGTTATTTAAATGTCAGAATCTTGGTCGCAAATCGCAGTTCGTTCTCATGTTATTTTAGTTATTTACTGACAATGGTCCAGTTGTCGTCATTCTGAAGCATGCATTTCACTTTTCAATAAAAAGAAGCTTCATGTCTCACCAAAGCTCTGAACCTATTCCGCGCGATACTAATAATCATTTTTAGTGTCCAGGCTAACTTTTTCGAACTCACAATGACTAACTTTTCCATACAAAATTGCATATTGTGATCTAGGAAATATTTAGTGTGAAGGTTAAGAATGATTATTGGTAAGGCCCATTATATTTTTCGTTAAGTAGGTATTTCTCATGCATTGCACTTTCAATCGAAAGCTAACTAGTCAACTGTCAGGTGTCCCAAAGCAGAAAGCTTTGAAAACCATCCATAACACAGTGAATACGATCCCCAATTGTTTACACTTGTTCCACTGTGTGACGCCATGGCTACAACACACAAATATTGGTAAGTACTTACTTCTTCTAATTGCAAGTACTTTGGCTTCCCAAAATAATCACCAGCGAACGTAAAAGGTTCACATCTCGGGTCAACTAGCTACAGCAATTAAATGCTCGCTAGGTATGCCGTGTTAACTGTCAACAGCAAAGTACCTGTTCTTTTCAAAATAAACACAAAACAGTCCGTACCCACCTTGGCATCCCTGTCTGTATTGCATCATAGAAATTGGCAAAGAACTTTTCATAGATCATCGGAATATGCGTTATGGCGGGATTCTGAAAGATTTGCACCCTATTCAGGAACTTTGCCAATGCAGCTGGCAGATAGAACAAACCGCAACCTAAGCAAATTGGCGGAACGCAATGAGACAAATGAATGACAACATTAAGGGATAGGCAAACTTACGTTCGGCCGCCAAAAACTGCAGCGACTGCATGTTGGCTATTCGCTCCGGTATGTACATCAACTGCGTGTTATCGCTCATCGAAAGCTCATTCAGACGGCCGCATTCGGACAGCTCCATTGGCAGGCACTTCAGCTGATTAGCGCTTATGTCCAACACCTCCAGCTTCTTCAATCGGCCAATGCCTGGAAAAGAGACAGCACCCTATTATTGGTAACGTCTGTTTCTGTTGGGGATAGACGTCACCTACTTATGGGAATCTCTACCAGTTGATTGCCGCTCACATTGAGCCTCTGCAGAGCTTTCATGTCGCCAATAGTCTGCGGAAGGCTTGTAATCTTGTTGTTCGACACGTCGAGAAATTCAAGGTTTTCCAACAAGTATATCTCGTCAGGTATCTCCTGAAGAGCATTCCCTGACAGATGAATGAACTTCAAAGTTGTCAAGTTCAACAGCCACTTGGGGATTTGCGTTATGAAGTTCTCCTTGAGGTACACCTCCTCCAGGTCCTCGTAGAGGAACAGGTCAATGGGAACATTACGGTAGTCGCGATAGCTCCAATGTAGAACAGTTTTGCTCATTGCTCACTCGCGTCCAATAAAATTTGTTTTAATATAGAAATGAAGGGAAGGGAATTTTTCCTTTTTTTCTTGCAAGCACTTAAAATTATTCACAAAATTTTAAAAGTTAAATTGATGAAAATTTTTTTGTGTGCCTTCTTTTTTTTACGAAAGTTCAGCCATTGTCGGTCATGATCACAGTCACTGCACACTATTTTCGATCAGTTCTCTAACTTTGTATGAAAACAACGAAATTATTTTTAGTCCGCTGTTTTCGGTTTGTTCTAAACGCGCGCGTGTAGATACGAATGTGTTGTGATAGTCACATAATTTCTCGTAGATGATTTTCTTTCGAGGAAAGTCCAAGCGGTGGTTGTCACCTTGACGTCGCGATATATAGCTTTTCTCTGCTTCATAAGCTGTTACACCATTGTATAAACAAATTACTTAATTTTTCGATATTCTTTGTGTACAAAACAAATGTAGAATCTTTTTTTAAATAATATAATAATAACTTTGGGTGCCCCTCAATTGGGGCATAGTTTTAGGCGCTGTGCCTCTGTTGGAGCTTGAATTGCCACTGGTTGGTAATAGCATTGCAGCTGTCCCACTGTCTGTTATGTGAGCTATGTTATGTTAGGGGTGTACCTATTGATTTTCACAGTGGTTGGAGACATTGAGAATGGCGTCGTGCGAGGGCAAGATTAATTGAAATTTTTTTTATGGGGGACCAGGGAGCATCTTCAAGTGCACTTGGCATACAGCAGCGACAAGGGTAGACTACGTGTAGTTCGTGTGGCTCTGTCGAGGCGAGTGTGTGACACTTTACACATATTCATTCAGCCAGAATTTCTTTGTTTCATGGCGTTTCTTTTGAAATAGTTTTCACTGGTCGTAGTTATATTTTAATCAAGTCCGGTGCATGATAGGCTGCGGTAGGTACTTAGCTTGATGGAAATGGAACACAGGAATTCGTTTACGTTAGAAAGTAAGTGCTATAAGCGGCGCAGGGACATTAATTGCTGGCAATACTATTGAGCCTAAAGACCAGATTATACTTGCACACCTCCACGAATACCTTGTTTAGCCGCCCACATCTAAGCCTGTCATTATAATGTTCATAATCCTCCGGCTTCTTATAAGCTTACGTTTATGAAACCATCCGAAGATGGTATAATAAAAATAGCCAATAAAAATTAATCCGTATAGCTCTTCATTCCAAATCCTTGTCATAAACTCTGTCTTACATCGATGTTTATTGTTTTGAATTCACTATCACTTAGAAATCGCCACCGCCTTCCTAAAAGCATGGACACTTCTTTCTCCACAGCCTCGTATGACCTTGAAGACCGTCTCAGCCAGGTGTAAAACTCATCAGACCAATCTGGATTCCGTGGCCAATCACAGCGCAAAATTACCGCAAATCGTCGGATATGCAACTGCTGTAGATTCTTCCCAGTCTTCGCCAATAGCAAGACTGTCGAAGTGGACATCTTTTCACGAATTATCTAAAAACGGAAAAATGCCTTACTAAACTGAGAGCCTAGACCATAGAGCATTACCAGAGTTTGGAGATTCCAGCACTGGCGGCAGAGCAGAAGCATCAAGCTGTCCACCCTATTGTCAAACGACTTGGAACTGACAAACTTGGGCAAGAGTTCGTGGCCGTAAATGGTGAGATTCTCCTTGTAGTTGTCCACCATCCGGAGAAGCAGGTCTGGTTTCACCTAAAATCAAACGGAAATTGTATTTAGTTTCCAAACCTAACTAAGACTAGTGCATACCTTGGTTTTGGGAGCATGGTAGAGTATACTGTAAACTGGGGCCTCGGGCTGCAGCACAATCTCTCCATCCGACGCCGATTCTACACGAAGGTGGATTCTCAGTTTGGGATTGTCCCTTTTCAGAGCTCGCCATGCCTTGACCCCACAAGACGTAATCGAACCCGATGTGGGTGTATACCGGTTCTGGTAGATATGAAGATGCCGAAGTTTTGAGTCTGCCAGCAGAAGAACAACGTCATCGTCGATATTTTGGGGCGAGATTATGAGGACCTGGGGTGAGACAGGTCGTTTGCGAATATTGCATTAGTGATGGCAGGATGACTTACTCTGAGATTTGCAAAGAGCCCCACGTGCATTATAGGGCAGTGAGTCGTGGTCACATTGACCAAGTTCAAGACCCTCATGTGCGAGAAACACGAGTCCAGAACTTCGTCCAGCAGGTGGTTGGCCTCGAAGCGCTCCAAAACAAAGTCAATCAGCTTTAAAACGCGCAGCTTAGTTAGCTTCGACATGAGGTTCTTTAAGCATTTAAGCAGCTGTCCTGGAGGTTGTTTACATTAGAAAGGGTTTCACTTTTTCTCAAGTTTTAGGATCATACCACCGGTGCCGAAAAGCTTTATACCCTCCGGGTCTTCAGTTTGGGACATATTGCAGGGGAATTCATACACCAGGCTTCGAATTTGTTCACCAACGCCACGTAGTTCGGGCAGTTCGTCTCTCTAAAGGAAGATGGGTTAGTCATTTGTCCGGCCAACACTGTGTAGAGGTGTAACCTTGTCTATGCTCCAGGCCATTAGTGTCATAAATTGAAAAATATTGTGAAAGCTGTGGATCGGTCGGAAAATCAAGCCTCGCATGTAGCGACCAACGCGTTGCGTGCAATTTTGTGTCCTTATGTGGTCCAAAGTGTACTGCCAGCCGGAGTAGTAGTTATATTTGGCGCGGGTAAGTGTCCTGTCGTCAACCACAAAGTTTGACCATACGGCAGGCATGTGGAAGGCAGTGTACCAGTGGCGACATACCTAGTGAGGGAAGTCTGTTGTTACTGTTTTATATATATATACGGAAGGTGTTGTTGGTGGTGCTTACCAAACTAGCGTAGTACCGCTCCTTCACGGTGAGATGGGAAAATATTTGCTCCAAGAGTATATCCGGTAAGATGGACCACTGCGAGTATTCCTTGTTCGAGTCTACGATTTCTTCTTCGTCTTCCTCAATGTCGATGTAACAGGCTGGAAATTACAAGAATAGAATCTATAGGGGAGAATAAATGAGAAGCCCATCAAGCCCCTCAAGTTTTAAAAGCTGGAGCAGGTTACACATTTAAATGGGAAGATCCAACAGGCTTGACATGTAAATAGAATTGTAGCATACGAAGCTGAGGGTAAACTAAGACGCTTCCTTGTTTAGGTCAAGGCTAACATTTTTGGTCCAGAGGTAAACGGGTCTGAAAGACTTTAGCCGGACCCTAGTGACAGAGATTTTGAGCCGGACACTCTCTATTCAAAGAGAGTTATGCTGTAGTGAGAGGCTAGAAGGGTAGCTTAAATCAAAAAACCCAGTTGTGCCCTTCAGAAAGGGTTGTTCGACAGCTCGCCTTTGGAGAGAACTTGTCTGGTTTATTCAGGCTCGAAGTGCAAAACTTATTAGTACTGAAAACGAACAAAATGAAAACACTACGATTCGCTGTTAGAATTGGTTGGCAAAACGAGTCCAGAAGTGAAACGAAAATCAATTACAAAAAGGATATACTGGGCCATGACTGCAGTAGATTGAATCAGCGGTACCACAATACCTAAAGAAGCAAACCCAAGCTAATCGACTCTCCTATGAGGTGACACTTTACCATTGTTGGCAAACGAATCCAGCACCTCAAAATTATACTCGGTCTTCAGCACATAATAAACGTCAACCAAATTGACGCTAGGTAGGTATGCCTCGATAGGCTTTGATGTTCGAACCTAGTGGATTTTATAGAAACTGTAGGAAAGTTTTGACGCTCATGCAAAAGACCGGCCGCACTTTTAGAGACCTCGTTTCTTTTAGTAGAAAAAGCATAGAGCTATTGGCAACGCTGTTAACTTGTCAATAGGAGTGACTACAAACGAAAGTCTTGATTCCCGACTGATGGTATACAAATCGGAAATGGTACGAGGCCTATCAGATAGCTGATTGAAAGCTGTACTAGCAAAAAATAGAAGGTGCCGAACATCGTCTTCGATTTAGGGATGCAAAAGTAGTGGAAATATTTGAAAATTGGACCAACCTTCCCAATGATATAGGCCAGCAGAGATAAGCGTAGGGTTATAGTGGTAAACTTACAACCAGCGCTTATTTTTTTTTAAGGAACTCTTCTGACAGTTAAGTGACGATGACAGCCAAAAATCAGCCGAAAGGCAGTACCATAAGTTGAATTTTAAGGAGTAGCCAAAATGATCGTTCACCCTTCCGTCAATAAGTAGCCGGACACACATATAAATCATAGAACAACCGCAAGAAATGCAGATCGACTGCAGAGGGTTGCCTAAGCTCCAGTCTTGAATATTTTCGGGAGTTATAGTAGTTTAGTGAACACTCTTCGGTGCGGAATACAATTTTTATAATCGGGTTTGCCCCCAACTTTCACAACCACTTTAAACCGTCTACGCTCTTAGTATCATTCATAACTTCCCGATTTACTGCACTGTTTGAAAGAAATATCAAAATTACAAAACTGCTTTTAAACGATTTATGAAAAAGGCGCTTCAGAGAATACTAGGTATCCCAATCGCATATTAGAAATGGTTAATACGTAATCACAAACAGAAGCTAAATCGAATTTAAATTTAAAACAAAACACATCGTTCACCTTCGTCATTCTGGTCAATCTTCCAGCAGGCTTTTTGTAACTTCTCAATGTTTACCGACATTATTTCTGTACATAATTGTCAGCCGGATGAAATTTACTGAATTTACCAAGAAAGAGGTGATTTTTTGTCGAAATTTTATTTAAGGGAAATGCTCAGCACTATTTACACCTTCTACACACTACAAAAAAATCCGGCAAATGCATCGAAGACGAATTTCTATTCTTCTACTGGCACCGCTCCCAAATATATTTTGATTTGGACACAAAGTTGTTGGCGGGTGTTTTTTTTTTTTTTCTTTTTCTTCTCGTCATTTTAAAAGTTCAACGATACGTTTGCCAAAATAGAAAGAACGAAACCAAGAAGTAGGGGGAAAAATATTTTCCAATTTATCTCAAAATACAGTCTTTAAACGAATCAGTTAAAAATAAACAGTTTTACGAAAATAGTCAGCTGTTTGGTGGGAACACCAACCATAGGATACGAATTTTCTCAGTAGCGAAACGAGGAAAACTTTGGAAATTCCCTATATTGTAGCTTATTTTTAGTACTTACCACACCTAGCCACATGACGGAGTATTCAAGCGCAAGACTGCCCTACTAATTTCTCCTGTGTGCCGATAAGCGGTAAGCGCAATCAATTGTTTACATAGGCCGAATTGATTGCTTGGTCATGTTATGTTGGAATCTATTTCAGGCTTTTTAGCGGAAATAAAAGTTGTTGTTTGTGAATATATGTGATGTTTTGGGGGCCACTTGTTGTAAGAAGTGTCTTTGGAAAAATATTCACAATAACTTTGTGGGGAAATGTGCACATTTTTTGGAAAACCTAAATTGAAAGAAAACATTAGGTAGATATTAAACTTATTTTGCTACTGAGCTCAGATAGAGAGCCATCTACCACGATTTATCCCACAACAAATTGTATACATCAGCACTGTAGAACTTGCTTAAGGCTAGTTCATCTTATATGCCGTTTTAAGGGCAAACACAGAAAAGCTTTGACGGACGATTTCTAGAAAGGAAAAAAAGCTATCACGTTGACAACTTTTTGCAGCAACTTTCAATCCACAACTGTAGTTGTCAATACTAAAATTTACATGTCTCATGTTTTACGTCAAACTAGATCATTTGTTTTTTGCATTAACAATTATTTTTGAATTATTTAAAATTTTTAATGAAATTCAAAAATCTAATTACCTTAAGTCAACTGGTCTGTACTAGAAGTACAATTAAATAAAAGACTAGTTTGGTCGGTAAAGTCACTTTTCCTATTTCAGACACTTTATAACGAACTGTCAACTGTCAAATTCGTCGGCTATGACTTCATAAACGCTAACTCTGTTCATGTGACCGATCTAGGCCAATCAAAACTGAGACGCATCAAGTCAGACAGCTGTCGGACTTACTAAACCAAATTCTTGAACGTCCCTTGTGAAATTATAAACTTGCAGAAGTTTTTCTGATGAGAGAAACTGTCAAGTTGGCTCCTTGAAGTATATATTTTTTTATTTTTTGTGTTGATTGAGATCTTTTTTGATAGCAAGCTCAAATCAGTATCTAACGACGAAACAAAATACATTTTAATCAGAAGCCGGCCGCAAAAAGTCGGTGTGGCAATAAACAACATAGCCATATTAGTTCGCGTAGACTTAAAGGCTTTTCACACTCAGCCCAAAACCGGGTTTTCGCACAAAACACACGAAAACTTCATCGAAAATAGAAGTTTTCCCATACATATTTTAGTTTTCAAAACGAGTCTATTGCACTCGTTTTCCACGAAAACATCAC
This sequence comes from Cheilosia vernalis, assembly GCA_949126925.1. Lineage (NCBI taxonomy): Eukaryota > Metazoa > Arthropoda > Insecta > Diptera > Syrphidae > Cheilosia > Cheilosia vernalis. The sequence goes on from OX421362.1 coordinate 17,687,348, forward strand.
GAAAACGACTTCCAATCGTTGGGTTGTTGGAACAAACACACCTTTTGCAATATACAGCAATATGACTGACCGAACAAATGTCACAACTCATAAATAAAAATCATTTTCCACAATTAATTGATGGGCTAATATTATTTTGAAGTGCACTAAATTCATTTTGTTTGTTAATTGATGCGATTGATATTATTGTTACCACAAATGTTTAAAGACTAGTGTCTCACAGTTGATTGAAACGTCAAACGAAAACGAGTTGGTGGTCGGTGTGAATGCATCGCCGAGTTTTCGTTGAAAACGCGGTTTTGGGCTTGGTGTGAAAAGCCTATTAGGATATATTGAAATCCGTCCAGCAGATTCGACGTCAACAGACATAAAACCCCCTGCGATTAGAATAGGTCTATTCGCGTACTTTCTCGAGCCAAACACTACCAATCTGTCAAACTTAAACAATTTGAGCGATACTCTCTCAGAGACCTGATAAAATACCCCAAAGTACGTGGATAGACATTGAGCTATTTTGAGCCACTTTCATCTTTAATCCATATCACAATTATATATATAACATACCTTTTTGGAACATTTGAAACGTTCTACGAGAACATTCGGCGACCACCGATTTTTTTTTACTTTCACAATTTTTTTTTTCTTTGCAATTGAATTTAAGATAAATTTAGAATTTGTTTCTTGTCAACTTTTTGCATTTGACATATTTATCAATACTTGCCCGTTGAAAATCTCTGAGCTGTTTCGAGCCAACAGAGGAACTACTCGTTACTCGGTATTTTGCTAATTTTCTCTTTTTCTGTCATTTTTAATGAGAACGTGTATAGACTTTGTGCGATTGCGATGGATTTAAATCGATTCCGTCGGATTTAAACCGCCATTCATAAATGCAATATTGCGCAAGATGTGCTAAATAGAGATTTCACTAACGTAGTTGAGTTTTATTCAGTTTTATTCATTGCACAATTTTAAGCGCAATCATGCAGCTGTCACTGTCACAATCGTTCTGCATTTGCATACCTATAGTTGTTATGGCGCTGCTGAAAATGACAACTATCGACCGATCATTCACGCAAAATGCAATTTTGATAAAGAATACTGATTTTTAATTAGAAAGCTTCAATGTTTTATTGATTCATAGAGTATACAGATTGAGGTCATATATTGAATAACGGCTAAATGGCCGCCACGGCTCTGCTGGCAAGCACATAATCTTTTATTGAAATTTTCTGTGACCGTTTCGCATGAATTTGGCTGAACATCATTAATACACCTCTTTCCCAATTTCCTCTTTCAAGGCGTTGGTGGTTATGGGCTTATTTGCATAAACCTTTTACTTCAAAAATCCCCAACGAAAAGAGTCCAATGGCGTTAAATCGCAAAATTTGGATGGCAAATTCTAATCGCAAAAACGGTCGATTACACGATTAGAAATTGGCTCATGCAGTAATTGAATTGTTTCTCTGGCTGTATGGACCCCGAGCTGTCAGCTGTCACAAATTGTTTTTTTTTAACGTTGGCATCACTGTACTAATATACTAACAAAATTCAAGTTTTGCGTGAATTATGGAAGACCCTTTAGATTCCATTTCTAAGCAGTTGTTGGTTTAAAAACATCTGATTGCCGATGGCAATTATTGTGAACTGAAGCAAGTTCTTGTGACGCTACTGACGGTGGAGAAGACTTTGTACAGAAATACTCAGGAAGTCCATTGCAAACTCGTACATCTCACCGGTCAAACAAAGGATAATGTAACAGAGCCGCAATCATGGTAGAAAACCATCAATCATGTCCTTCAGCTGTCATTATTTACAATGGGTACCTACATTCAAAAATCTAGTTATCTTAAGTCGACTAGATTGGTCTGGATAAGATGTAAACTGAACGCAAAAACTAGATTGGTGGGGAACGTCACTTTTCCTACGTCAGCCACATAATACGAACTGTCAACTCAGTCACGAATTCCTCGACCAGATTCGTCGGCTACCCCTTCCCAAACGTCAAAAGAAACAACTGCTCATATGATCGATTTCAGACAATTAAAACGGAGATACATCTAATCAGGCAGCTGTCAGACTTGCTCAACTAGATACTGGAACGTCCCTATGACATTCGGTAAGACGAAAACAAATAAGTACTCATGTAATATTATTTTATTTATACGATAAAAAAAAGGTGTTAATAAAATTATAAACATATTTCGTTCTCTTTTTATATTTAGTTTTCTTCCTTACTGAAATTTGACGAGATTATCAAGTTAACATTAGTTTTTACGTAAGTGGTTGACTAAATTCTACTTTCCGCTCAGTTACGATATTCATGCTCTTTCCTATCTGTTGATTAGCACCGGTTATTGTCCTGTTATTTGAATTCTGCCGCCTTTTCTATTTGGTTAAATTGCTGATTAAAACTGTCCACAACGCATTAAATTAATAATTATCTATGTGAGGGCGTGCAGCTGAAGTGTTCACTTGCGCCTGAGGGTCTCCTTTCGTGAGTCAATTGTTGACGAGAGGTTTGACTTGGCAGCACTGGTGCTTGATGAGTTTCGAATTGAAGATAGATCGTCTTTCGATTTGGAAATGGGCGTCTGCCGTCTCGTTCGGGCCGGTGGATCGACTTTTTTATTTCGCGTGAGTGTGCTCGTTGACATGTGTGCGGATGTGTTCTTTCGCGGCAGTGTCGAGAGGTTTTTTTCCTGCAAATGGAAATGGTAATTGTGAGTTGAAAAAACCTCGGCTTCCGTCTTAATAAAATCCTACCTTTCCATTCTGTTCCTGTGAGTAGTTTATCTCGTAACCTTCACTCAGGTGTTTCGGTTTCCATGGTGCTAACATCGAGACCGATCGTGAAACAGTTTTTGTCATTGGCTGTAACTTGTTTTTACGCAAGTCTTCACGCGATGCGGTGCGACGTCGAGTGGTTGACTGATATGGCTGTGGTATGGCACCCACTGTTGTAGCATGAAGATACACGACACTTCGCTGACTCTGCATACTGGACTCGCCCTCAGTACCAGAACTGTCTGGAAGTCGGTCAGGATCCCTGAAATTGGAAATAAATTTTAACTTCCGAGTACATACCCAGTAAGAGTTCGGCCCTCACCTCAAGTGATACCTGCGGTCGGTGTTTCTCGCTGGCTTGGGCGGAGGCTTGCCCGTCTGCTTGTATGCGTCAACTTTGGTCGGGTGGTCAGGCGACCTTTTCAATGTGGACGTTGACGCGGTTAGGTGCCGTTCGTTGCTCTTGCGGTCATCGTTTCGATAAGAGCGATCCAGCTTGTCCCTGGACACTGACCTATTTTGCGGAGTCAACGGCTGCCTCTTGTACTGATCTTCCGTCTCTGATCCGCTTTCGGAAATATCGTCGAGGTGGTTGCGCGACCTGGAGTAATGACGCCGTTTGCGAGTGTCGATTTCATCTGTGCCATCTTCTTCGAGATTCTGAAGAGAATTGCTACGGAGGCGACTAGATGCAGCTGATTGAGGTGTTTGATTAATGCGATCCAGATGGTACGCACTTTGCGAGTACTTTTGGTTTCGGTTTAGAGTGGAAACTGATGGTCTGGACCTGCAAGATCAGTCGGTTTTAGGTAGAGTTTGGTAAATTGTCAGTATTTTGTCTTACCTGGGGGTTGTGGTGATTCTAGATACGGTTGGCGGATTCGAATCTAAATCGGTATCACCAAAGAATCGGAAATTCTTCGGTGGAATCGGCGGCGGCGGTGGGGTGCGATATGTGTTGCGCTTGGGAGTGTGACTGGAATCCGTTTCACCGCTCAGTGTTGTATCCAGCTGAAGGGGGTTGAAAACAATTTTTTTTTCTAAGTTAATATAATGCGGCGAATGACGATGAAATTGTCGGTACCTTTTCCTTTGATTTGCTTTTTGATTTTCTGTCGATGGATTTGAACCAAGACGTCTTCTCAGGCTTGGCTTCGGATGCGTTTTTAGCTGCCAGTGGTGATCGAACGCGCGTTGCCTCAGAGGAGGTACGTTTAAGCAGAGGACTTGCTTTAGGTGTAGAAAGGCGGCGGCGCATGGATATATCTGTAGCCATCTGAAAGAGAGAGAGAGAGGGATTTTCTTAGTAGACGAAAAAACTATTTAAAATCTATTGGCTTCACGTATGCCCAGGACTAGCCCCTTTTATTTTTATGACACGTCCTCTCAAACGCAGCTTCGTCTTAAAGCGCTTCATATCTTGACAAAAGGAGCGTCTTCTTTCTTTCCAAATGCATCGTCAATTCTACTAGCAGTTTTTAAAGAGCATAGTCGCACTGATTTAATACTCAGTTGGTGGCTCTGAAGCTGTCAGATATACATAAAGTTTGTTTCCGAAAGTAAGACGGTGGTTATCTGATTTAAAATTCAAGTGAAATGAGTTTCCAGTCGAAGGTCAAAGGTTTTAGTCTTCAGTTTTCCAAATAGCGTCCTATAGAAAAGGTAAAGTAAAGGTTCTAGTCTTCTTCTTCTAAAGTTGTCTTAAGAAGATCAATTAAAATCTTTCGCAATATCCGATAAACAATTCAAAACAAAGTCAAGATCAAGAAGCCCAATTTTTGACAATGCAAAAAGATACTCTTTTGAAGAATGACAAATTTTAGTTCGCCCCTCAATATCAACGTTCTTCATTCAAAATAAAATATTACGTAAGTTCCTTTTTTCCTTACAGTTCGGGATGTAAAATGGCAAGAGTACAGCTTCTCCATTTTAAAAGTGGCAACTGACGGAAGCTTAAAGAAAAAAAGAGCTGCTAACCATTTTGTAGAAAGATTCTTAGACTGATTCTAAATTACTTTTTTTTTAGTCAGAAATCTGCTATTTTTAAGCCATCCAAAGTTCACTGAGAACTGCGTTATCTGCAACAGTAAACTTACATTGACGGGGCAATTTATAAAATCACACCATATATTGCCACAACTGCTCATGCTCAGCTTCCCTTGTCCAACCACTGAGCGTACTACGCCGAACGCACATTGACAGGCCAATGGAAAGAATCGGCACAACTCTTGCCGGTCTGACGCAACTATTCACTTCTCTGCATCAAAATAAACATAAATACCCAACGGCTATGAATGCATGATAATAAAAACGAAACTCAATACCCGTCAGCATTGTCTGTCCCGCATAACTCCATCTACACCCGTCACGATTACATTTTGTGAAACGAAAACTACCAAACGACCTTCACATCGGACATTTAATTCCCAGCAGGACAGACAGGTGAATGCTCTCCGGCTGCCTCGTATTTCAAACAGCGGAAGGCCCTTTTCCGATATGAAGTTATCTCAATCTCACTTTCCGTGGAAATTTCAATTCGTCTGGGTTGCGCTTGACTTCATGTGATTACATCACTCCCAGATAAGCCTATGCATCTCCAACTGGCCGTAAAGAATTTCAAAGACGAGTACCAGACAACTACTCTTAGGCCGCTGTACTAGCACGTATATTTCGCAACAGTGTCTTGGCCATGCAATTACGAGCACCACTGCGCAGATGCACAAGGTGGTCTTTAATTTCTCGACTCTAATGCATTGGAAGCTTATATACTTAGCACGATCAGGTATTTCACCCCCACAATTCTGAATTTGGAAAATCTTAACGTGGGCAAAGCCAAGAATCGATGACGAGGTGAGCTAAACGCGTGGGCTTGACTGTAAGCAAACATTAGAAACAGAATGCGGTTACGTCAGACTGCTTTTTGGTTAACGAAGGTAGAACGGATGGTAAATGTCTTTTTGCGAAAGTATAAAGCCATTCGAGGTACACAATTCTAATGCCAGACGACTATGAAACTCACACGCATATACGGTCTTCAACCGTAGATAGAGATTATGAATGTTCGTCTTTTTCTTTTTTATGTACACGATGTGGGTTGCGGCGTTGTGGGTTTTCTTTGGAATTGTTGTAGAATGTCGGTTATAGGAAGTGGCATGGAAGTTTATGGGCAAGTACCGATGGCGTCAAGTCTTCTTTTGTCAACTGAACTGAAGATAGCCCAAATTATTTGGAATTCTATTTGCATTTGAAAGATTCGGGCTTGTATTTCATGTGCCAAACTTCTTGAGAATATAGACAGAGTTGGCTGTGATCGATGATTTACACTTTTTTATGCGACATACGTAGGTATGGTGGGTATAGAGAAAGTGGGTTCAATTCTTTGGAAATGTTGACACGTTATGACGTCGTCTGAAATTAGAAGGAACGACCAAATTACTCAGTCTTAAAGCTTAAATTACGTAATCTTATTCTTGCCAAGTAACATAAGGGTATGTTGTCACTCGTTAAACATAAGTTAAAAAAAATTAAGGGTTTGTTTCTGCGACTGCTCTCAGAAATTTTATGATGAACTGAAAATGTACAATGGCTGGAAGATTCTGCAACTGCGAGCACTGAAAGGTTGACCAACATATTTCAATTGACCAAAGATTCAAGATTCTGCAACTGAGCACTGAACGGTTGAAAAAAAAGGCTCCAATTGACCAAATATTCAAGTTCTGTGTAGAATTTACTTGTGGAATCCCAGTTGGTGTTGAGTTTTTGCCAAATGAAGCTCTGGTAGGATGACAATTATCCCCCAATCATAATTGGCCAAAAAGAGGAAAATTCCGGAAAATTCTCCTGCCAATTGGAGTCTATGGTCGTGCGATTTGACGTCTTTGGATACCTTTCTGTCAGACTTTGAAATTTGATGGATAAACCTTGGTTGCCTTGTGTCAGTGCGATGGCATGCTAGTTCCCTCAATTAGCTCCTCGATGGTCGTGTCACTTGACCCTTAGTCTAGCAACAAAAAAAGTCATGCCAGTCTTTGAGCCTAGGTGGCCTTGACGCTGCGAGAAATTTTTCCTACGCTCCCTTGACTACTACTCTCGCCTAAGTAGCCCCTTAAGCTGCGAATTTTCTCTTCCTACTTTTCTTCGCCATCATCATATCCTTCCCTTCCTTATATAAAAAATTTAAACATGAGCAAAAACAAAAAAAAAAACAAAGTTTGCGATAATATGTGCGTATTTAAACAACAAGAAGAAATACTCGCAAGCACTTACATGAGATTTAAACAATTTTTTTTTTTTCATAAATCTATTTTAACAGGTTTTATCAGTTCCACTTTGATATGCTCGCAATACTAGCAATGTCAAAAAATGTGTGTCAGTTAAGAATAGCTTATGCTTGGGCATTAAAACCTTGTACAACAGAGCTTAGACAGTTTTCTGCGACCAAATTTTTTTAATTGGGCGCTTTAAATTGTCACGAGATTGTGTTAAATTCGATTCGAAGTCGGAGATCGATGGTAATAAAAATCGGTGTCTATGAAACTATGAAGTATTGTATTTTCTATTTGTCTAAAACGGCTTTAACAAATTGTGTGGCGCTGTGCGTACGACATGCATACTCGGTTTTTCGAAAGGAATAGATGCTCGAACATTTTCAGCAAAAAGTCGGACTGTTTATAAAAAGGTTGGATTCACGGTTTTGAAGATAAAACTCAGTCTAAATACCTAGTTTTCGACTAGAAAAAGAGTGACCAACTGAAAAAGCATTTATCTTTTTTTTCTCTATAGTTTCGAACAATTTTTTAATGAGAACTAAAATTAGCTAAAATATGAAGCCAACGAGTTATTAGTTCTGGAATAAATCATTATAACAAGACGTAGAACTTCGTTGGATTTTAAAGACCCTAGGACCTAGATTTCCGCAGCGTTATCATTCGACCCCCAATTAGGTACTGGAATTAAGTTTTTTAGTGTTACATTCGAAAACATGCAACCAATAAAGTTAAAAAAAAGGTATGTCCCAGCTTTCGAGATGTATACCTACCTATAAGGACAAAAATTAAAAAAAAAACTTAGGAACAGCGCTGAAAATGCGTTCAGCTTCTTTTTATTTTTTTGTCAAATTGTGTTCAGCTAGTGCTGTTTTATTTTATTTTTTATTTGTTTATTTCTATGTCACAAAGTACTAGGCCTTTTTTAGACTGTGGGAATTATATTGACAAAGTACATTGGCACCTTTACCAATGTCAAATTGCAACAGAAAAGGCGAAAAAGAGACAAGTACCCCGTTTTAGACTTATGGGCGGTTCTGGATGAGTTACATATTCAACCGTCCGAGAAATACAAACTTTATTTGTTTTCACTGCCCCCAAATCTTTGGAAGGTCTGATGTGAGTTCGAGATACGGTTTCCACTTTGGTCACTTGTGACCAAATTTAGTCATTAATTGTTCTCTTGGTCAAATTGTCATTTCTTATGCCATTTGGTAGTTTTTTTACGAAATGAAAAAAGACACTCGACTTTAATTTTTATGCAACTTAAAACGCTTTTTTTTCGTCAGATTGTTCTGTGTTTACAAATATGTCAGACTTAAATTATTTCGTTAATTTTTAGTTACATTTGGTCATTTTTATTTTCAATTTTGGACACAAACTTTATTTTGAAGTGGCAACCGTGGTTCGATCGAGAAAAATGTCTCTTTCCTAAAACGAAACTCAAAAAAATCTCCCAACTATTATAGGACTCGATTTGTGTATAAACTATTTGTTTGCTAAATTGCCAAATTACTCATGTTGCCAATTATTCCCAAAAACAGACAAGTAATTAATTAAGCAACAAAAAAGAACAGTACAGAGGGAGAATAACATTTCTTCCAATTAGCCATTTCAATGAACAAATAACCTCCACACCACCAATCAAAACGTTTGATTGATACCCACGATTAAGTAATTAAAAATATACAGTTATGCGATATTTTTCAAAGAAAATCCAAAAAGAAACAAACATACCTTTGGCTCGCGTAGGTCATTCTGACGACTCCCACGATGTTCGCGATACCGTGAGCGCATCTCCTCTTCCTTCACCATGTACTTGTCCTTGGTGCCATCATGCACTGAAGACTCACTCTTTCCGTTTACCATGATTTCCGGTTCGTTTTCCTTCTTCCGGCTGCCACTGAAAAGCTGTTTCACCTTCTGGAAACCACCGACTTTCTTATTCCGTTTGAGGGTATCTTCCATATGAGAATGACTAGTTGTCGTCGATGGTTTTCCTTTGGCACTTCGTCGCAAAGTGGATGTTGCCGATTTGGGATATTTGTCCAATCGTGGGTCATAGTGCGAGCCATCGTCGATACTGCGTTCACGATAAACAAAATCGTATTTCTTCCGCTGCGGATGCTGTTCTTCCGTGTGACGTTTTTCCTTCTTAATAAACTGTTCACAGGCGACTACATCGTCGTGGAACGTTCGCTTGCGCCATCTGCAATAATAGTGGAAGAGATTTATTGAAATTGCGCTCGATGTATGCGTAGCGTATTTAACCATCTAAAGTGTATATAGACTTTTAACAGAACAACTTAAATCTAATGATTTGTACGGGAAAACCGGGAAGTCGCAGTCGCCACTTAGGACAGAGGCAGGCTGTATAGCGGCGACGAAGACCAACATCTGTTTTGGCAGAACTTATTTATACGACGATAGCCAAAATTGTGTGCAATATCCAAGAATAAATCCAACAACTCCGCTGGACGTCACCACAGGTGACAGATGCACCTTTAGGCTTGTTAGGGAGGGACTTAATTTGTATTACTTCTGGAAATTAAATATCTTGGAAATTACGAAACGAATTTTAGGAAAGATCTTGAGCATCGCTGAAGCTTGGACTTTGTCCCAAGCGGACAAACATTTCCTCGGTGAATTCGAGATACCTAACTATTCCTTGCAAAATGTTCAACTCCCTTCGCGTTGACGGGCCTTGGAGGAGGAAATCCGATTACAAGCTATACAAGACGTACGGTCACATATACCTATAGTAAAATAAAGAGCGCATTGGTGGTCTAAGAGCGCTGGGACCACGCAGAGCGGGTGGAGACAAATGCTCCCCACCGTAGTCTTTGCTTCCAACAAAGAGGAATAACGGAGTAGAGGCCACAATTGGAAGGAGACCTTAACCAGCTTCGAGGGCACAACTGGAGGCAGTTAGCTAAGAGGCGAGCTTATAACTGGAAGAATTTTAAGTTCACTCTTATGAACTTTAGCTTCACCACCAAAGAAGAAATCTTTTTAACTTTCTCTATTACGTAGTAAGAGAAAGATATTGTTTTCGAACTCGAGATATTAATCAATTCTGATCCACAGGCATACAGCCTAAACGGCTTCCCGGATTACGTTCAAACCTTGGATTTGGAGTTTGATTTGATCGAAAACGGCTCCAACGATTTCAACAAAAATTGAGATTTAAGCTTAAATAGGTGAGGTTACCATGACTGCGTACCCAGTTTTTCGCTAAAAATTCGAACAACGGTACTTTTGAAATTTCGAAATATCTCGAAAACGGTCTATACGATTCTAACAAAAATTAATTTCTAAGGTAATGTGGTCATTTATAACTTAATAACTCAGTTTTTCCTATATTATCGTACAATGGATTTTTGAAAAAACATTTTTTTTTAAATTTAGTTTTTTTTAGTTTACCGGAAAACGGCGATAACGATTTTGACCAAAATGCAAACTTAGAGTCAAATGGATGTTTTCAACTATTGTGTCCTTAATTTTCGATTTTCTAAAGACTCTGAAAGTCAGTCAGACTCACACTAAACGAGAAAGTCTTCAACAACTACAGCGTGACCGCTGCAGAATTCTGAAAAGTCGCAAGGAAAAGCTCCAATGAGGAAAAAAGAGCCGCTTCTGAAGCTATTCTGCACATATAGTATTATTGAACGATATTTAGCAAACCTTGGCTAGCTAAACACTATAATTGTGTTGAGATAGGCAATTGGGTGACATTTTAAAGCTTTCTTCAACTAAAAAGAGGTCGAAAATAGGAAAAAAAAAATGTGGCAGACCCTCCAAAACGGTGCCAATTAGCAACTTTAATCGTACAATGGTCACGCTGATGACGACAACGAAGAAGGAGAAGACGATCAACTATATAAAACTAACAACTGCAACTGATCCCAGCACGACTTTAGTAATGATGCCTCATGAATTGAACCTTTTCAAATTGCCAAACTTCGGCATCCAAACCTACGAGTACATATTTTGTTTGCTTACTTGGAAACCCATTTACACAGCGTTTGCCATGAATCTAAAACGATAAGTGTAGTAAGTAAGACGCCCAGATCGTTCCTGACAACTTTAAACCTTAACTCAGAATGGACGTAATTTTTGAAAACATCTCCGGAAACAGATTTAAACTTCTAATCGAGCCCAGGCATAACTACTGCATTCGCATTAACGACTCTAATGCCTCAATTTATAAAGAAGACCAGGCTTGCACACCGTCCAACGATCCATATTAACAAAATTCATCACGCGTTTTGTTCGCCGACAGACACACCTTCCAGTCCATTCCGAGTCAATTATTCAACTACTTCGTGTCAAAGTAAGGAAGCCGATCAAGACTGCTATCGGAAAAAAGCACCAAGACTTTTAAAGCGTCTGGCAGAACCTCTTACTCTCTTATCCAGCAAAGCACCCGTGGCTACCAACAAGCAACGATGCCCATCAATCAATGCTGCAGACCAAAAAATTCAAAGACCCACCCGTGAGCTCCGTGGGCATAACAAGACACTGACACATTGACTTTTCTAAAGGCATAAGAAAAAGATCGCCAAAAGCGGGTGGTTGAGTCTTAAATAAACCCCTTATAGATAGGCGCGAACATAAAATCAACCAATCGCTAAAGTACAGTCCCCCTCCCCCTCTCCAAACATGACATTTGCATTCACACTTACTTGGAGCTAACGTCTCCGTTGAAGGACTCCTTTCGGAAGTCGTTCTCGATGCCAGAGTCTCCCTTGTCGAAGCTTCTCTGTTGCCGTTTGTCCCTTTTCAAGCTGCCTTGCCAGTGGTCCGGTTCCAAAGAATTCGCATGGCTCACCGAATGAACTTGTACGTGGTTCTTTGGCGACGACCGGTACCTCTCCGTCTTGTAATGCAGCTGTGAATCCAAACTCCTCGGTTCGTAGTCAACAGGTGTGGCGGTGTTCTCTATCGACCTGCCCGGCGAGTCTACACGTTCCCTGCGTCGCGATTCGCGCACAATAGGCTTACCTTGATCGTCGACTCCCGCTTCGCGTTCGTATATTTCCTTTACACCACCGGTCCCGTCGTCAAAGTACTTAGTGTGGACGTAGCGTGAGGTATGCTTGCCACTAGAAGCGGCTTTACTGGGAGCGATCATGTCCAAGTGCGTCCTCTCTGGCGAATACTTATTCATCACCTCCTCCGATCGCAGCTTGTGGTAGCGATTGTACTCGTCCCGCTCGGGAGTGAGGTACTGGCGGTGATTTGATTCGTGAATCTCTTCGTGGTAGCGATTTCGCTCGGGCGATGCGCGATACTTGATTGTGACCGTTTCCGGTGGGGTGAAGCGTCGCGAGGTGATGCGTGACTCCAGCACTGCGCGCCGACGACTTAGGGCATTGATTTCATCGGCTGGCTCCTCACGCATCAGCCGATGATTGGGAGGCGTTACGCTGCGCACGATTGGCACAATGGGAAGCTCTGGAGGAGTTTTGCTCCGATCGTACGATCGCTGCTGCAGTTCTTCTTCGAATGTCTTGCGCATCTCAATGCCAAGACCTTCATCCTCGTCACTGAGGTTGCGAGGGCTTAGTTGCTGCCACGGCGAACGTGCCTGCTGTATACGGATCATAGTGGGCCCCGGTGAGAACGAGTCCCTCGCGGGACTCATGGTAACGCGCGACGGCGTCTCTATCGTTACCCTGCTGCTTGTATGATGACTAGACGGATGATCAAACATGTCGACTGAGTTGCGGTGACCCGTGCTACTATGACTCACCTTGAGCGGTGTATTAAAATCGGTAGGCCTCTTCGGAGACCTGTCTTCCTCTGCTGCTAGCTGGGCGTAAATTATCTGCTCGTTCGGTCGTATATACGAGAACGCTGGTCCTGATATCGTTGGCGGCGGGGAGAATCTTTCCATAGACAATCGCTTAACCATTCCATTAACTGTGAGTCCTTTCGTGAGTGCCGGCTTCTGTTGCGGTAACTGCGAACTGTGCATATCTTCCATAGACTTCGACTTGTTCTCGTGCAATGCCGAAATCGTCTCAGCGATAGGTTTCGACGGCACGAAATCCAAATCCTTGTGGTTGGTGTATCCAATATTCCCGCTGGGCTTCTGCTCAATATTATACTTGGCTAAGAACACATTCAGATCTGTTGCATTCTTCTCGTGAGCGGTGATCGCTTCAGATTTTCGTCGCTCGCGGTTGAAGAGCTCCTCAAAGTACTCCTCCTTCTGGGCGTTCTCGATAATGGGACTTAACTGCGACGGCAGCTGTTTGCTACTGCCCGTAAGCTGTTCTTCTTTCTCGGTGTTTCGTTTCTTCGAAACCTTTGGCTCTTTATATGAACCAGCATCACTTTTACTGCGAACTAAGCGACGGCCACCGCTTTCGGCAAAACGCGACACACGTTGATCTTGATTGAGATTCGAGTCGCTTTTGCGGCTGAATATACTGAAGATGGATGGCTTTTTCGATTTCTTTGACGACGCGTCACTGACACTACGACTGACTGGCTTGTCAACTGGTTTCTTTTTGCGCGATGGCAGCGAATGGAATTTGTTCGGAATGGAGGAGCGTTTGTGGTTCGATTTTTGGGGCGGAATGTTATTCGCTTTGCATTTGATGCGTTCGGCTTGGGCTACTATGAGAGCGGCTTCCTTGCGAATGCTTTCCTCGGATAGATCTGCTGGTAGTTCGCGTCGCAGATGTTGCGTGCTCGGCGGCTGCAGGTTTGTCGTTTCGATTTTATAATTCGCGCTTTCGTTGGAACGTGGGCCTGCAAAGAGATGATAGGGAAATTGCTTTTGAGTTCGTCGCCATTAATTATTTTTTTAAATATATGTATTTATGTTTTGTGTTGACAAATAAAATTAATTGGGCCAACATTATAACCTACTGTGAAGCTACGACAAAGGATACCTAAATAAGGAAATGGGCCCAGCTTTTTTTGCGAAAAAAAATGCATGACTGAGTCGCAGGAAACTTTCTTGTCCATTGCAGTTTTATTTTTTATTTTTTGTGCCTTTAAGTTCAGAAGCGATTCACAATAAAATTAACCTCTCTCTAAAATTGTCCTTTGATCAACTGAATGCGTTCCTCCTAAACAATGCCGTCCGAAGCCGGAGAGTATTTGCAATCAACCTACTATAGTGAAGGGAAAACTTGCCAGGAATACGTATGCAACGCAACCGCCGTGCGACGCGACGTGTCGCCAAATAAAGTCTCAAATAAATAACTACTATTCACAAATTTTCTCATGCCACATCACTCATAAGCAAAACCACCAACCTGGACGTGAATAATATTAATTACGCGCACAAAATGCACCTGCCCATATCCAGGATATACGTATAAACTACCACCTTGCCACCGCTGAACAAATTCGACCACCAACTGACAGGTCATGCAACAATTGCCGTATAATTTGTACCTAAAGTTATTATCAGAAAATCTCTTACATCGCCTAGCTGCAAGTCCACCGCAGCAGTATAGTGGACAACTTTCACATGAGCGCAAAACATGGCAAGACTTGAGGTCTGTCGTTAAAAACTGGGTATGGATAAAGTAGTTCATACCTGATTCCCAGGGTCGCGTCATGAATGTTTTGCATTTAAAGTTATAGCCTTGTGTTGCGGACAGTTTAAATCATCGAATGGAATGCATAACTTGGTTAAAATATTGATCGGTGTTGTTACCTTAGTCCAGCTCCGCTTTAACCTCCGTCTCGCATCAGTGTGTTGTGTACTGTACATAGTCCATTTGTTTTCATTGAAATGGAATGGAATGGAACCCAACGATCACGATTTCATTCACTTGTGCTGTGCATTGACATGCAATTTGGGACTGCGGCTGGTGTGATATGGCCTCACGACACAAACAGCAGACTCAGGACTGAGGAGGAGGACTCCTCGAGGCAGGCAAAACGCACGACTAATGAGTTGACATATTTCATTTGGAATGAAATTTAGGAGTGATTGGGCAAGTTTTGTGAATTTCAGTTTCCCAATGACTGGATTTGGGTTTACTTTGATTTGCTTGGATGTTAAAGAGTGTTGCGCAAGTGAGGAAGAATGTCCTTTCAGTAATTTGATAAGATCTATTTTGCAGCCTATACAAAGTAGATGGGTGCATACTTTATATAAAGTGATCTCACTCACTCACCCACTATCTTATTTTTAACCTTTTCGCCACAACCTAATGTTCGATATAGTCATGATATTGCTAGCTTGACAAACAACTTGAGAGAGTAACTGCTAGCGACCTTATGGCAACAGTGATAAACGAATAACAATGGCCGACGTCATGTTGAACAGCAAATGTGTCATTTTCTAGAGGTAGGAAACTTTAAACTTTTTTAGGCACCGTTGCAAAGCTGTCAAAATATTAGCCTCCCAGATTTGGCTACTTTAAAAAAAAAAACACACAACTTTTTGTCATATTTTTTCTAATGTGAATTTCGTTGTTGAAACGCGAACATGTATGTTTGGTTTTCCGAATGCAAAAGTGTGCGCCCAATACTTGCATTTTGAAAACATCTTTTAAGAATTTACACAGACCTTCCGCATTGATGAATTTGTTGCGCGTAAAATCTACAGATGAGTTTTTTGTTCAAATTCGGAAAAATACTTAAGGAACTAATATAGAAAAACAAAGACCTTTTCCTCATAAAACTGACATTATAGTTTTGATTGTTAAATATTGCTATGGAGGTCGGATTGTTAAACTGCATTTTAAAATAACACACATATTTAAAGGTTATCAAAAGCGATATTACAAAAAACTACAAATCAAATAGAAAAAAAAAAAACAGATGTCCACCTAAACAATTTCTTCCCGACAATCAAAAAAAAAACAATAAACCTGGTTTCCACACAAAACTGGTAACACTAATTGTCGGGCTGTACTAAGGACTACGTCAGTTTGTTTTTATTGGCATGAAAAATATTTCAAAAGTAGCTTAAAACTATAAAAATAATTTCCAAAAGTTGAAAATTTAGAATTATTTTGTGGTGTCACGGGCGAAAGTGCAATAAACAAATTAAAAACATTTAAGAAAATAGGACGAATAAAGAATACCCCTGAGGATGTTGGAAAATAACCGACGAAACGTAGGGTGCAAGGTTGAATTAAAAGTGTTTTAATTGCATCAAAAAGAAATAGACCAAAAAAGCCGAATTACCAAAAACAAAAAATTATTTTAAAACATTAGAAAGTTTACTTCCTTTTTAAAGTAAATATTTCTGCAACATATTTGAAAATTATGTTTTTTTTTAATTATTTTAATTATACGTTTTTGAAAATGGAAACTGAATTTTTTAAACTGAAAAAAAGATGTATATCTGGCGAGATTTGAAAAGTATCCATATGAAAAGTTAGCGCCAAGCCCCCTGAAAAAAAGGTTTTGTGCGCAAAGTCTACTGAAAAATATATTTGAGGCCCTGACGGAAATTATTTTAGTACCTATCTCCCGCTGGCAAAATTTTGATTTTCAATAACATGTATACACATAATTACTTTGTATTATTGCTATTAGAGTTTTTATTTAAATAATCTTAATCAATCTCAAACTTCAGCTTAAATCTTCTCAGAAACTCTTGTTGGCTAGTCTATACATATAGGAACATAGCAAAAAAAATGTTTAAGTCATTATCTTATTTTACTTTCCAATAGAGCCACAAGTTCTTGAGTGCGAAGGTATTGTGTGTTTTTTGTCGGCACTCAGGGGAGTTTACCTATAGTTATTTCATTACGTGATATTCTTAACCTGAGAAAAGCCCTCTAAGTTTTTGAATGAGTCATTCTTTTGAACTGGGTTGAAAAAAAATCATGAAACTAACATCTTTTCCTTCACCTGCTTTTTGATTTGGTCCTGGCGACCTCTCTGGCTAAGCTTTGAATTTGTTCCTTAAGACGCATGTTTCTCTTTAGTACCGGTTAAAATAAAAAATTTTCTTACTTTCAGAGAAGGGCTTCTCTTTCTGGGACCTGCCTTTTAGTAATAAATAAGGTTTGTATCTTATGGGGACGAATGATGCATTCTGCATTCTTTTTTTTTCAAAAATTGTAAAATTATTAAAATAGTTCCGCATTTTGTTGTAGGTAATACATACTTTGAAACTAGGTGTGTTATAAATAACACAAACCATTTAAATTTATTTACATAAAATTATTAATGGGAAACTAGATTCATCTGATAAACATTCATTCTCACTCTCATCGAAAATATTGCAGTTGGAGGTCTCAGAATTTCAAATATTTGGTGCAGTGATTAATACGAAATCTTTTTTTGTGAAATGCTTTAAGCTGTTTAACTTGTTATCAGCGGGTCTGATGCAATCAGCATTAAAATTAAAAACATCTTCAATACATTTTCTGCGGAAACATTTCCGCGATATTTTTTAGAAGTTTTGTGCATCTTCAGAAAGCCTATTGGAAGAAATGCATTAAAAATCACATCTGGACCATGAATTAATAGCTTATGTACATTTGGAGGCATGTAATACCAGGGACTGAGATATTACATAATAGAGAACTGTGACATCCAAGGTGATCCTCCAAAAATTATAATTTTTTTTTCTAATGTTTGAAGGCCCGATTCCTTTATGAGGCTAAGCAATTCCATCCTTGTAAAAGAACACATCAAGAACACAACAGAAATAAGTGATTTTGGAATTTGTATGAATCTATGTTTAAGTATATAGTCGATTGGGAAAAACTGAATAAAAAAGGGAGAACATTATGAGCACTAGCTTTTTCTTCAACTGAATACACAAGATGTCAAGCTATATCAACAAACAAAAATCTTAACGTAGAAGCGTGTGGAAATATACTTCTACTTTAGCAATTAAAACACTCCCTTATAATTTCTCAGAAAATGTAAAGTAGGTATATAAAGGGTTTTTCAACAGGAACGCTACAAAAGTAGAGCGACAGGAACAGCAAACGAGAAACGACGCCGAATTTCTTGCCGCTCTTTTGACATTTCTCTTCAGGAAGGTTTGCCATTTCATGATGGAAAGATAATAGGAGCCAATAACGACAACGAGTCGAAATTATTAAAATTTACTACCGAAATTCGGAGTCAACGTTAAGAGCGCTACGTCCAATTTATGGTCGTCATAATCGTCGGCTCATTTCTGGCTGAATGGCTTCGTCATTTAAAAAACACTTTTGTAGCGCTCTTATTGAAAAACACTTTATTAAGAAAATAGTCAAAAAAATGTTTTTAGTTTTTATACATAAAAACTAAATTGAAAATGTTAGTGCATACTCTAAGCTATCGATTCCAATTTAATTTTAAGCTTTCACATCATTTAAAAATAAATTATAGCTACGCCTTCGCACACGTCGCAAGAAGAACGGAAGTATACCTATTTTCCAATTTGAGCGCATGGAGTGATAAAACAAGTAAAAAATATAACTATTTTTGCAAATGATGTATTCTAATACTTATTTCTCTCAATTAATATTTCTTTTAATTTATTCCGGTCAACATTTTTCTCTTTCATGCGAGTCTTAGTTTTTAAGTGTTACAAATTACGCTTGTTACTTTTTACCCCGTCTGCCACTAGATACTTGATGCACCGTCGAAATGATCTGCCTACATATTTGATAAAAAAGCTTTCATAGTAAATTCAGTAGAAAGCAGCTTAAAACTCGCAATTGAAGTGTCTTTTAATGCTTTGCAACAGAATTTGAAAAAAAAAAAAATATATATAGGTATCACAAACTGTTACTTTCAGTTTCACTATCGACCATAAAACGACACGGGTAACCTAAGCGAGTAATTCACCTGTGACCTAGCGCTCTCCCAACTTAACAGGTATATTAAACAAGCTTTTCTCGAATACAATGCCTTGTTAAGTACTTTATTCTCATATTTAACTGTCGCACCACTCAAACTCCAACTGTGTATTGCAATTCGTACAAGTCCCACCGCAAAACAAAACAAAAATCAAAAACCATTTTTAAAGACATTTTACTAAGCAACTTACAAATTTGGGTTCGGCAGCCTGCCAACCGCAATCCAACTCCAATTTCAATTTCTCACGTAGCCAGTTAATGTCCTACACAAACACAACTCTGTCGTATCTAAATCACATTTAGCAAAAATCTCCACGATAATCACACAAAATTGATGGTAATTATAATTTTATTCACACGTCAGTCAAGCAACGACGTCCAATTTATCTTAGACAAGAAAATATGATTTAATTTCATTTTCATTCGGGTTCAATGTCAACAGAACCAACGAATAATGTATTTTAAATTGCAACCCTACAAAGAGCTATTAAACTTTTTTTATACATTTAATTCCGTCGCACGTGAGTAGTACACACAAAAAATAAAATAAATATACGTACGTCCACCAAACACGACAGAAGGAATTTCAAATGCACATTTAGATTCACTAGAACAACAAACAAGAAGTTGCGGTAATTTAAAACCGAGATTGCTTCCGAAACGAACAGAAACGCAAGCTCCGGCTTCACTGTCGGAACCGCATTGAAGTTTGCAATGAAGTAAACACCTTTTGCAACCTCCCGCAAAAACAGCACAGAAAAAAAAAATATACAAAATTCGGATTAGATATACGAGTATTATATGTACAAACACACACATCACCGCCATCAGGTAATTTAAGAACACCTCCGCTTTTTTTGCATGACGGTGTGAAGAGTTGTGAAAAAATGCCCATTTATATAAAAATTATACAGACAGCACCTGAGCCGAGCTTGTTAATTCCGAGATACTCCAAAAGGGGTCAGAGCGGAGACAAATCAATGAATGCCGTTGCCGTATGCGAGACGCAGGTATGGAAGGTAATAAAAACACACAAGAGAACGCTATAGGCTGTCGCAGCCAATTGCATGGCGCGTATATCTTTCAAACAAATGGCTAAGTAATTTCTACATTGTAGTACAGCCCGGGCGGAGGCTAAACTTCTGTCGGATCAAAGTGATTTGTGGAATGACCTTTCGAGTTGAGATGTTAGAAGCGTTTGCAGATTCTTTGCGGGCCATTGGCACTCGTAAATCTGTTTTTAATTCGCCTGCATGACTTGGCTGTGGATGGTGGCTCCCTGCTCCCTGGCGACTAACGAGCATATTACGTCAGGTGGCTTAACGCACACCCGGGGCTGTAGCTGTACTACTCGAAGTTGGGCTTTGCTGAAAATGCGCCAAAGTCACAAACGTATAGGTTTGTTGTCATAGAAGTCAGGCGTTCAACTGATGCTTAAACAATCACTTAGGCCCGTCTATTGATACTACTCATAGCGATTTAAGTTCCACTTAAAATCTTATGTGACAGTTAATGACATAGAAAAATTAGACCATAAGGCATTTAAGTAGAACTTAAATCGCTATGAGTAGTATCAGCAAACGGGCCTTATAGTGGTGCAGCTGTAACTTCAATCGGAATGCTTGTCAACCTGTTGCTCATAACCAACGCACCATTTTCGTAAATGCGTAATTAGGTGATTTACCAAAAATGGAAAACGAACACTATTTTGTTGCAAATGTTTTCATAGCTAACCGCGCTCAAATTCAAATCTAGCCAGACGTTTTTGGCTGCGACGAGGTATAGCGATCAGAGTCGGTGACGGCCGCTTGGAAGGTTCGGGGATTTATAATACTGGAGACGTGACTTGTCTCGATCGCAATTTTGTCAATTTAGCTGAGGGTTTGTTGATTCTGAGAAAACTACATTGAATACTGAGATGTATAGAAAACTATTCTTATAGCCTAAGTCAGTGTTAGCCGTACCTAGTCTCATTTAGCCTGTGCTAACTACTGTCATGCTAAAAGTGTGTGTTTTTTTTTTTTTATTCTGCAGTTAAAATAGCTCAGTAATTAAAAGGCTAGTTTCAAGCTGTAGGTCTGTTTGGGGAGCTCGTAGAAACGACAGTTGGTGCCGTCGTCCTTGTTTTTGGTGGGCAAACGAGCCCATATAAGGCTTTTAGTGCCGAATGAAGCCTTGATGCGGATTGTAGTCCAATGTAAGCAACGTCCCGATAGCTCAAGGCTAATTGCTTAAATCTGCAGCGTATATAGGAGAAATCCACACTTAAGTAAGCTGTCTCTGCTTTCATACAGTATTTCATAAATTTTTTGTCAGGCGCAGCCTATCACAGTTGTTCCTGGTTTGCAGTAGCTTAAGGCCTTGATCTTGATGCATTTGAAAGAAGCTGCCAGAACCTTTGCATCTGTATCTCGATGTCTCGACTTTTTCTGACAAACATCAAAGAGTATACCTACTTGTTATAAAAGTGTTTCTCTATTCAGCCGTTAGAACACTGTCTAAAATTTTGGGCCTCTTCCATTCGTCCACGTGCACGGATTCGGGAAGGCACCAATGGTCCGATTGGTTGTGACGAATTCTTACCTACTAAACCTACCTTCATCCTAATCCTGCGCATAAGACTTAACTTCACCCGCCCTTGACCATTCTTTTACTGCGTACATAAGTACCTATTGGAACTTAAAATTTCAGTGAGAAGAGGTTTTTGATCTGTATCAGTTTTTCTCACAAGACTTGAAAGTGCCTTTGACGACTTTTCACATATACGCTTTAGTTGTGTTCAAAGCTTTGACGAGCCTTAGTTTAATCACGCCAAAAGACTTTTTAAACTGTTGAGAAACCCCTTCTTTAAGTTTGTTAAAAGGTTTTTATTTTAAATTTTGAAAGTTTCAGAATTTTCTCTTATTCCAAGCAGAGGCTTAGAGAGTGTCGAACATTTTAGGCTCAATAATTTAAACTCGTTTGGATATAGACAAATTCTAGGTTGAGATTTTAGAATTTGCAATTTCAACTTATTGGTTTTTATTTAATAGAATCAAACGGAATTCAAGGTTAAGACTTAACAACTCACAATTTCATTCGAATCAAAACCTAGCTTTCGAAAAATAATAGCCTTTTCCATTCGTGTTTCTGCTAAGATGACTTTGACTTGTAGAGCAGATGGGCACAGATGATCCAGCCTATAGTGTTCAAATCTAACCCGGAGGGACAATGCAATAGATAAAGACCTCGTCAAGTTGAAGGGGACCGTGAACGACTTGAAGTGGACAAATGCGGAGGTTTCTGGAGGGTCTCGGTAATTGAGGCAATTGGGGCCTTGGCCTTACCCCAAACAATGCATAAAATACATACAAATTTCGGACTAAAAATGTAAGGCTAAACAATTACTGATCACAAACACGTGATACTCAACATAAACGTATAGGCACCAAACCAAACAGTGAATATGCACACCCTATACACAATTGTCGAAATAAAACAAGAATCGGCTGGTAGGTAAATACTGTTGCCCAATAAATAAACCATTTACAAAAGCCATCTATCACGAGAGTTGCCTTTGCCTTATATTTATTCAAGGTGCATACAAGTTTAAGTGTTTGCGTTTTTTATTTAATTTTTTTGCCATGTCTACCTCTCTATGGGAAACTTGGACTGTCACAAGTCACAAAGTGGGCGAGTGATTATAAAGTAGCGAATGGTGGTGATTGACTCAGAGACTACTTTTAAGTGATTTTATTGGAGCCTTGTGGAGCTGAGGATGATGTCAGGCGATGACCTATCCAACTTCACACACACTCATGTGGTTAGTTGTAATTGTGTGAACTACATTTAATTTTACATGTAGGTTGCTTTTCGTTTGGGGTTGTATTTGTTGTTTTAAACTCGTCAAAACTGTAATGATTCGCGTCTGTTACTCAACCTACGATAATTATTTTTATTAGAACTTTTAACAATATTGACACTGAAAACCGTATGTTGGACCATATGGGCAAGATTATTGGATTGGACCGGTTCATGTTTTAGCTGGAAATAAATTGATCATGATCATATATAGCCAATCACGAAATCATATTTGTGTGCATTGGTTGTGAAACTGTCCGTGTCCACTGAGGAGTGCGAAATGTGTAGCCAGTTAAAGGCGGTTGCAAAACAAAACTATCCGTTGTGATGAAAGTAGACTGCACCAAACATGGATGGTGACATTTCGTGATCATTTTTTGTCGATTTCGGAAGTCGGTTTTCTTTTTTGTCAACAAATGTTGGCACATCTTGGGTTAGTTTGAGAGATGTTGAAGAGGTCGAGTACAAATATGAAATTACCTCATAGCAAAAACGCGGTGTCTTAAAATCACAAGAATTCAAGTGCAGTCGAAGAACGTACTACAATAATTTTCACACCATGCCAGCGGGGCTTTAGATATCCTAGGCGTTGGGCGCATTCAAGAACATAGTTAACTAAAGTCGAATAGATTGGTCTGGCTAGGATATAATCTGAACACAAAAACTAGATTGTTCATGAACGTCACTTATCCTACGTCATCCACATATGCGAACTTTCATCTCTGTACCCAGTCACGAATTTCTAGATTCGGCGGCTACCCCTCCATAAACGTCAACTGAAACAACTGCTCATATGACAGCTTTCAACCAATGACAACTGAGATGCATCTAGTCGGACAGCTGTCATTGGCTTACTAAACTAAATACTTGAACGTCCCCCTCCCCATTGACTTGACATACTTACTATATTATTATGGACTGCTAGTGAAATTTCAGTTCCGTACGAGCTGTGCCCAAAAAATAACACCAACGTAACTAGTGCTGTTATGGTTCCAAACGATTAAAAAGTTTAACAAAATGACGACCATCTTGGATTTCTCAATTGAAAGTTTGAGACACCTTTGGGTGTAAATGGATGCAAATTTTCAAAATAATATTTCGGATAGATTCATAAACTTAAGATTAATAAACTTTCTTCCTTTTAGTCGTCAATGTATTTTTTAAAATGTATTTTTTAATTCCGCATAAAAATAAAATAACCTACTTTATTTCTGATTCTTATAATTTGTTTCTAATTTATTCCGCTCTGAACAAAGACCTAGAGCTAATGTTGGAACCAGCCCGAAGTTGGCTACTATAGCAGTTCATGTTTTCCCATCTGTTCATATCTGTTAGATGTAACTAATGCCTAAGTTTAAGTATAGAGGTCGTCAACATGGCAACATTTTATTTTCAATACAATGAACAATTCACAAGATGTAAAAAAAAAAAAAAAAAATGTAATCAAATACGTGCTTCTCTAAAAAACCGACATCTGATCAGTCAAATCAAGTCTACAGGGTGGGAGGCAACATGTCTTCCTATAAAAGGTTTTAACCATCAAAAACATAATATCATAAGCTGGCATTTTATTTGTTACACTCAGAAAATAAGTTCTAAAAATCTTTCTTACAACAAGATGCGCCATCCATTTGGTAATTTCGGTAAAACAACTGTCATACTCCTAAAGCTATGGCAGCTCTTTTTTAAAAACTTCCGGAAACGTATACGTGTTTTATATACAAAATGAGGAAAACCTGTGCAGTGCACAACTAACTAGCCATTAATTTCAATGTTAACTATATTGATACCCGCTTTTGTCATTCCCACTCACGGCGACAAGTTGTTTTGCTAAAGAAATTCTGCATTTATTGTTCCAACTATTAATAAGAAAAAACCCACATTTAAAATTAATTAACCTTTAAACTGACTATAGCGAAGTCGAAATTAAGAAATTCAACTTTTTTAGAAGAAAACCTCGTGGGTTCTTCTCAATTATGAAGCTTCAATGTCATTCTGCAAATCAAATGGGAAAATATCAAAAAAACATAAAATAACAGTCACTATATTTGTCGTTGCAATCTTCAAAAATTCACCGCGATGTTATCATCGCTATTGTTGTAGATGTATTTTAATGAATACAATGGCGATTCACTAAAAGAAATGATGGGATTGATTTTTATCGGCTCAAGCAACAAATGAAAATTGATATTTGACCTTTCATTACCTAAATTCACTTGTTGCAATAAATTAAATTATTTAGTCATTGAATTGCTTTTGCAACATAGACTAGCAGAAAATACCTTATGTATGTGACAAATAAAGTGCAAAACAGGGCGGCACAAAATTTTCTCGTTCAATGCAGATTGGCTGTATTAATTTGTTTGTCAAGTATAAATAGAAAAGACGCGACTTAAATATGAGTATATTGTAAAAATTTAAATTCTATACGAAAATTTGAACATCCATAAAATTCCTCTCGAATTCATATTTTTCAAAGTCAGTTTGCACTAGTAAGTATTTTATATTCACAGTAATTACTTTACCATAAATTGGAGCTGTTACATGTATTCACAGTTTCTTTTACATAGCAGAGCTTTAACCGTGCACAAAGAGCGCTTGAATCGAAAATGTTATGGAAGGTTTCATTGGAAGATTGGATTTTTGCAAAAACGAAAATTGTGTTCATCTATTTTCTTCCAAATGAGTTCTAGAAATACATAATTATTGTTAAAATTATAGTTATATTAAATTGTCTTATTATTTTTGGCCCACCCTATACATTTACAGTGGAATCCCGATAAAATAACATCGCTTAGCAGAAGAAATTGTTTTGTGTCGCAATTATATCTAGGCAAATTGTATTGACACAAAAACTTCCATAATAAGCACATCGGTTAAATAGCACAAAGCTTTTCTTGGCTGTCGAAAATATTTAAAACCTTTTAAAATGTATTCGGGCAAGTTACCGGAGTAATTCCTCATTTCATATTTGCGAAAAAGAAGTCAAATTTAAAACTTTACTGTCCAGACCTTGATATTAAGATTTACAGTGAACTGCATTTTATATCATTATTTTGTTATTCTTTCAAAAAATACTGGAACACCCTGTAGGTACTTGTCATGAAAGATACGCAAATCAGCTATTTATCGAATAGAACAAAAATAAACTGAACGCAAGGATTATTATCAATGCTGACGATTTTGGTGTTACTATTAAGTCGCGCTCGCAAATTATGAGAAAATTTTGTGCGACGAAGTCGTGCACTTTCGCTAGAATTAATTGCTTTCCTGAAAACGAGCTGCCTTTCCCTTTAATCGTAATCGAAATTGAGCTCATTATTAGGTAGGTTAATCAAGTTTACCTTGCTCAAAGGAGAATACCATTGGTGACCTTCACAACTGTAGCTCGGACTTGAAGAATTTCGCTTGGGCGCGGCGAAACGTTTCACTCAGTTGATATTTATGGAGGTTTGCCGACATATTAAGTCAAGTATTTCCCTTCATTTCAGCTGACATTTCGATTGTTTACTTGGTGTAGTAAAACCGACGTTAACAACAAATCTAGTTTTAGCGTTCAGCATACATCAAACCCAGACAGATCTGGTCAACTTCAGATGATTTGATTTTTGAGTTTCACCATTGTGAATGAAGAGATATAAATGACAGCTGAAAGATGCCAGTGCTACCATAGCTTCGTGTTACTCCTATTTTATTGACAATTATTGTTTGGGATTCGTACCGATTTTAGCTTTAAAATGCACTTAACATATTTTTTATCCCAGTAAATGAGTTAAGTGTATTTCTGCTCCTAAATAAAGCGAAATAAAGAACCGCCGACAAGGTATAAAAACAATTCACAAATTACAATAAATATAGCACTTTGGTATCTACATGTACTTTTTGGAGATGGGACACATTGTTCGATGCTTGTTGAAGGCAAAACAAATAAGTTTAATCAAAGACGGCTTTTGTTAGTAAATATTTTGAGTAAAAAATCATCAATAATGAATTCGACAACTAACCGATTCTCTTAACATGTACATCACGATTGAATGAAACTCTTGGACCATTCGCTTGCAGTCTTTGGGAATCAGTACGCTGAACACCAGCTTCCATTTTACACTTGACCGTTGTTCAAATTTGATTTGTTTTTGTCAAACTTCTTCGCGTGTCGACCGAACCACTTCTAATTTTGTATACTTTAAAGGGGCATTCGAAATCAATTAGTAATTTGCCAAAACGAGTTTTGTATAATATTCCTCAGTCCAGTAAAGTAGTCATTCTTGATTTGGGTGTGTTTTTTCTTACTGCTGTATTTTCGCAAGCCCTCTTCAATCTGGCAGATCCTGTTTGCCAAGCGACAAAAAATTCAGCGCGCAATAATGATGGATTAAATTGCTCAAAGCTCAATTGCTGAGGTCGAGTAGCCTATTCTTGATCTTGTTTTGGTCCTCCATTATTTATAGATTGTGATTTTTATATTTCTCATTTGGCTCACAGCATCATTACTGATTTTATTCTGAAAATTTAAAATAAATAAATATACAGAAGCTTTTTCTTTAGAATTTTTGATTATTGTTCGATTATGCTCTGATGAGCTATTGTGTTGTTTATTTAATTTTTTATTTTGTTTTTTTGTTTAGTAGATATGATGATAGTGAGCTTGTTTTTTGAAAACTCCTCATCCGGTTTTAGTCACATCTGATTTATGAATGGCAGTTGTCTTATTTTCCTTTATTAGTTAGAAGTTGGGTAGAATTAGAAATATTTTTTACTTTTATTTTTTTTTGCTGTACTCATGCATGGCACATTATTTTAGAATATTTTTCAATTGCAGGGCAGCTCTTAGGTGAACATTTGATGGTCAAGATGGTTAAGTAAAATAATGTACATTCCGAAATTAAAATATTGGTTATTGTTAGGGGTTAATATTTGTTGTTGGGTTTTTGTGGTGAGTGTAGTTTTAGTCTTATCGATTACAGGTTGTTGCAGAGTGGGTATTATTACGCGAAGTCAAGGTTGCAAACAGGGATCTAAATTCAATTATGAGGGCTTGAGGTGGCATGCAAATATGCCAGACGGCAATTGGCTTTTAAAACAATAAAATTTAAATTCAAACAAATTTCAAGGTTTACTAAGAATTAAATTTTCGTAGTAAATATTAAAGAAAACAGCCGGACGTCTACTTAGGAACTTTTGTGTATATGAACGCATTCACTCGTCCAAATGGAAAACTCACACAAAACGAATGGTTGTGAGAAGCTAGGCTTAGGATCCCTACGGACCTGTTGCGCCAACTATTATTATATATTATATTATAATTATTATATTATAATTAGCTATTTATTTTATGTTTGTTAATATGAACGAGCTGCATTTTTATTTTTATTTTTTCCATATATAAATAAATGCAAATTTTCACTACGGAAAAAAGGGGAACTTCTTCTGAATTAGGGGAAAGCCCTTGTTGATAGATGATGGGGAAAAAAGTTTTCAAAGTTTGGGTACACTCAGTTTTTTGCAAGAAAAAAACACCCTCAAATGAAATTTGTGTGTTTTCAATGGATCAAACCTGAGACCCCTCGCTCAGTAGCACAACACAAAAATAGACACAGACACAAATTTAAACTGTTTGTAACAAATGACTAAAGCTGATTTAATAGAGAAAGTTTACCTACAAAATTGCACAAGAGAATAATTCAGAAACCTTTTAAAACTCAAGTTCAAAAGAAAAATAAAAGTCATTTCGAGTAGTTACATTCATAATAAATTTGCACATAAAAACGTTAAATGTAAAAAGGTCATCCCAGCCGACACTGTTTTGTTTTCTATCTCAATTAAATTTATACTCGTATTTCCATCTACCCACATCAAAGAACCTAATTAAGAACCGTGTGTGTTGCAATTTAAGCCAAGAACCCAATCTAAGGATAGTTGGTGGTTCGTGCCTGGCAGGAATGCTTTGTCCAATAATTACCTGGATGTGGAGACACACCTTTAAACCCGCTGTTCCCCTTTAACCACAAAAAGCATGCTGGATATAAATACTTCAAAAGTGGTCTGTTGACGTTATCTTACTTGGCTTCGTATTGTACTGAGTTTCGTGCCCTCGTAATATATTGTCAATCCATCTAATTATTTTATTTGCTTATCCAGTTACAGATATATTTACTTAGCTGTCCGCTAATTGATCTCATGCAGTGGCAGTGTAACCCTACTGGGAATAAATGACTTATCTATTCATGCAATTTGTATCTGTTTACATGAGGTATTTGCTTACGGCTTTAAGTAGGAAGTAAAGGCGTGAAATTCAAGGAGACATACATAGGTAGCACCCCTCGAGAGCGTAGATCACGAACGATTCTTGTTTTAATCCAATAAGTCATGACTATAGCAAAACATAGTTCACGACTGTGTCGCATAAAACCTTGCCAGTAGCCAATGTGGACTCTACTTAAAGGAAATCGTCCAAAAAACCAACTTGTTACATACCGTCACTTTTCTGGCCTATTTTCAAAGCTTCTTAAGTGGAAGGTCTCTGGCATTTGTGACTCTCTCCTCCTTCACTCAATTGGTATACAATGGACCTGCAGTTCTGATCTAAGCGTGGCTCTACTTTGGCAAGGGACACTATTAAAAGAACCTAACCTCACGAAGCTACAGTATAAGCACGGTTGACTTCTTTAAAGCCACGGTGCCAGTTTTTTAATTAATTAATTAATGGGCAAAAATATGCCCAGTCCGAATGGTTGAATTAAGGAGCCTTCTCAGTGCATGGATATTTTGGGATCGAACCTGAGATATCAGCTTGACTAGCCCATCATACTACTAACCGCTGAGAACCTCATAAAAGGATTAAGGACAAAGCAATACTCGCTCCCCTTCACCAAAAGATGAAAAAGAGAAATAAATGTAGATTCTGTGCCTCTGCAAAGACGGGTTGCCTCTGACTAAACAATAAATCCTTAAAGTAGCTTTTGAAATATAATTTAACAATTTTCCAAATTTTAACGCACAACCTACCCTCAATCAATGTCCATTTTGCTGCACAGTCTAATCCGAAAATCCCCTCATTTCCATGGTAATTTATTCCAAATTCCCAAAATTCTGTTTTTTTGGTTTCTGCTAAATTCCTCCAAGCCAATCAGCGGCAACTGTCAAAGTATAACTGAACCAAAATTATTTGTGGTCTCTCACGCGTACGACTTATCGACTGGTCCTGGTGTTCCGCGTTTCGGCTTCCCCATTAGCTTCTTAATTTATTATTTAAATTTAAAATCCCGCAAAAAAAAATCATCTCAAGAAACCAGTTCTTTTTCGCATTATTTATGATTTTGCCATATCTCTTCAATTATGACCGTAATCAAAAGCTCGGTATGGTGGCCATTAATCCGATCATATGGCATATTGATTAGAAGTAAATTTATTTTGTTCTTTTATTATTCTCTCTTCGCAGCAAGGTCGCACCAAAATCCGATTGTATTCGAAACAGGCTTTGGTTCGACACCACACCGAAATAAAGTCAAGAGAGCTTTAGCTCTGCCCTGGTACATTTGTGTCGTAAATTAGTTGTTTAAGCGTAAACAAAATCAGTACACAACTCGGACTGGGTTAGGGTGAAAAAACAAATAAAAAATAAAATACGTGAGCCAATTCGAAACACCGTCGTTATGTTTGTTAGCAATATATCACGATTGTGAGACTTGTATTCTTATAAAATAAAAAATAAAGTAAGCTATCTGTCTAAAATGCCTGCCTGTTCTTTATGCTTTAAGGTGGAGCTTTATACATGTAGCTATACTTATGAAATACCCAGTAAGATTATAGGTGGAAACGTGCATACCATTCTGTCAACATCACCGTCAGTTAGTTATAAAAATACTTTTGAAAGGATTTTTTGTAGGAAATAAACAAATAATGTTTTCAATGTATAGATTGGGATAAAATATTCATGACGGCTTCAAAATATTCTCGGACATTTTCAGAAGGTATCCCAGAAATTCAGAACGGAATACGTGTTCCTACATATATATCCAACTTCATTTTCTGGAGATATACTGATGCATACATCCCCCCAAACTTGTTCGCTTCTCCAGGATGCTATTGCAAATCCTCGATGCTCTATAAAGGTATAGGTTAAAACACCATCGAACCGATTAATGTCGGAAAAGCTCAAAGAATGCGAGTACCATACTTGACAAATTGTGAAATCTGTCACTAAGCTTCGGCGGTACTAAGTCAAGAAATGATCTTAAGAATTCTGAAATCTGTCAGCTGTGCACTTGTAAGTATTGATTCAGAAGCGGAAAAGATGGAACTATAGCTCGGCTGAGAATGGTGAAAACAAAAAACGCAACATTCAACATCGATATCTTTGACAATACGTCAAAATTAACAAATTTTCTATTGAGATAGTGAAAGATTTTGTCTAGCTTTAAGCTATAAATTAGAAACCAGAAATGATATCAGGGCCGAAATCAAGTAAAGGACTGATTACTCTTGCCTATCGCTGTTTCTATACAGGCTTAGAAGTCAGCAAACTAGAAACGTCTCTCTCGAGCAACATGTACGACTTCTTAATAAGCCTCGTCATGCTATATGCCGCAAGCGAAGTCAAGGAATGAAAACAAACAAATTTGCTTTTAACGAAATATTATTCATGTGATAAATATATTTGTGTCGCAAACGTTTCGATCGACGCGAAAGTACAATGAAGATCTTTACCGACCGTGCACTTTACAGCATTATAGAACAGTGTTGCCACTTTGCTCCATTTGCAGTACATCTACTACTATTTGTATTATATTTGCAGTGGATCTACTACTATTTTTAAATTACATTTTAGTTTAAATTTACTGCCAACAAATTAAATCCACTGAATTTTTGCAGTACTTTTGTATCCACATCCAGATTGAGAAAATGTGTCCCTTTTAGCAGAAAACATATAACAACAAAATTAATGAATAATAATTGAATAATTTTTCTATTTTGTTTAATCAACAGTTTTTATTAATTTTGTCCTGTTTCTGTTATTTTCCTTGGTTTTGATTGAAAACACAAAATTTACTCCAAACCAATTCAATCTACTACATTTTTTAGACAATCAACTAAAAAAAAAAATAGTCCTAAAGTGGCAACGCTGTTAAAGACCTAAAGCCACAAAGATTTCAATAATTCTCGGTCAATAGAACGTGAGAACACTAATGCTCAGGCCGAGAGATTCGTCCACTCTTGTCAAGAAATTCTAAGTACATAGCCGTTTGTCCCGCTGAGTATCGGAATAGCTTGACAGTGGCTGCAAAACAGCTGTTCCTACGTTTGGATTCGCCGTAAAATTGTCGACTCCTTCGTCCCAAAAATGCCCTAGTTGAAATTATTGGTTATAGTTTAAGTTTAAAGCCCCTATGACACTACATTTGTCTTTCATTTGTATCACATTAAATCATGTTCAAAATGTCAGCTTCGTGTAAAATAGACAAAATGTGTATTACGAAAGGAGTAGCAATTGTTTTGCAAAGCAACCACAAAGTTTCAAACGAATTTATAACCACAAACTTCAAAGTGACGGGAGGCAAATGCCAATAATGTTGGAATGTCAAAAAAAAAAAAAAAAAAAAAAAGCTCCGAGCAGCCTAAAAATTTAAATTGAATATTTTTTTAATGCATTTTTTTGACATATCCATATTAATTAAGTTGGTGTGTACGCACTCACTCGTACCGGGAATCTTCGTAGTATACGCATACGGGCATTTCAGTTTCGAAAGTCAATCCTATTCGAAAGTGATGTCTGTTCCGCTTTTAAGTACGTACTCCGTGATAAATCAGTGAGTTCGAAAACTTTGAATAATTAGAGGTAACTGACCGACCAACCAAGTTCCGCTTTAGTGACCCCAAAAAGATGCCATTTTGTCATCTTCCACTTTAAGAAAATTCCAAATGACCCACCATTCATGTAGGAGTAAGCCCCACTTATATAGAGCGTATATCGACTCTCTCCCATCCATTTTACGATGCCACTTCTATACGGGGTTTTATGGGTCGATTTCGATTCACCACCGAAATGGAACCGAACGAAAATAATTTCTCACAACATTCCAACTTTGCCGATTCTCATAGACTCTCAGCACGACTTCCAAAACTTCGAATGCAATTAAGTTATGATTATGTGCTGATGATTTACCAATCGTACACATGTATACCTTCCGTACATATCTACTACATGCCGTTGCCTGCAGCGCATCGTTTTCCTCATCAACTGACCGTTTTCATTTCCGAAGTGAACTTTGCCCTTTCGTGGAGTCATTATTGATTGCGCACGGTCTGTCTAATGCTCTGAGCTATATGGCAATCCATTATCCAAACCAAATACGATGAGACCCCAAGAGAAAGAGAGACAAGTGTGTGAGTTTGGACCAAAAGTTGTTGCTGTTATGGTAACATACCCGCATGAGACATCGCATTGTAATGTTATGGATGCGCTCCTCTTGATCCCTTCACCTTTTTTTTGTGGGGTTTCCTCGGTCTTTCATTGGAATGGGGGAGAAATGCTCCCATACAATCAGTCACCTTTTTCAAAACTGATGCAGTTAGTTGGCGCTATTAACACTGTAGTCGATCTGTAATGGGTACTTCGTGCAGAGATACGAGTACGGCAGCAGTAGTACAAGCAAACAAGGATTGGCGAAATTATATGAAGCCGACCGCGACGTTAAGAAAATATTTTGTGAAACACGTCACTGAAAATGCTAGCAGTCCGTAATTTTTTAAAAATGGCCTTCACATCGAATACTAATAATATACGAGTAGTTACAGAAAAAAAAAACAGAACAGCAAAGACATTTATTTATGTCATAAATCTATTTAAAAAAAAATATTTACAAAACAAAATAGCTTAAACTGCATTTACACCATCACGCACGCACATTTTTGCATGAAACGGGACAGAGAAATCCGTTTATCTGCAGTCAGTACTAGTTATTAAAGGCGTAAGAATGAGATCACAAATCAGACGCCTAAGGTGTCATGGATAATTATAGCTACGTAAAACGGAAATAAACACAGGTT
Organism: Cheilosia vernalis; assembly: GCA_949126925.1. Lineage (NCBI taxonomy): Eukaryota > Metazoa > Arthropoda > Insecta > Diptera > Syrphidae > Cheilosia > Cheilosia vernalis. Next base: position 17,721,072 of record OX421362.1, read on the forward strand.
CCGTCCATTAACATTTCTATTTCTGATTTGAAATACGTGAAATGAAAGAGGTAATTAGTTTTAGTAATTTAAACTAACAATTCATCAATCAGTTACACGAAAAAAATAAATAATTGTCCGTTCATCATTTCCGGAAGCCATATTGTTTATAGGAACGATGAATTTCTGTAGACATCGCTTTAAAAATATCAACATGCGGAGCTTTCCTATAATTACTACCACGTAAACAAAATGGCCGACCTAAATACGGGTCACGTTTTTTTGCGTGTTAGGTAATGCTATCCTTTCATTCACAGGCCCGGCTATTTGGTATTTAGCATCCCTTTAATTTTCCGTGTTAGGAACGTGTGACCGTGTAAATGCAGCATTTTTCATTACGAAGCACTTGTTTTCATATGTTTGCACTCTTTTTCGTTCAATAAAAACAAAATCTTGCTTAAACTGGAAAGGGGGCCATTTTGATCGTTTTTAAGAAAGTGGTCTTGAAGCTCAAAAAGGGGCCAAACGGCAACGCTGGTTCCCAGGGCCAGGATTGCCAAACAACAATCGGATAATAAACCCAAGGTAGTTGCTGAAACTAAAATCGATTAGGGAGATGAATTATTGTTGACAGCTTTGATGGGTATTGCAGTAGTAATTGATATTGCCGCACCGCATGATATCTTGGTCTTAAATTTCGTTCCCCTCGGGGATAGAGCTTATAATATTTATGCTATGCATACACTCCGCATTTACTGCCATTCTGCTGTCATTATGTAAATGACGGATCTTGACGTTTTAAATTTTTTTCCAGTTCTGTTTTTTTTTTTTTTTTTTTTTTTGGAATAGTCTCCATGGGTGTTGAGCTCTTATGCAAATCTGGATGTAAATCAATTCCATTTAAAAGTTTTGTTCATCCTTAAGACACGGCTTTGCCCTTATTAGATGACATTGACTTGTGTGAACAGCGATTTGCATCTTTGAATACAAAGAGCGGTTTAAATGATAAGAAGTAACGGTTCACGATTTTGTATTCCATTTCAAGGTTAGTCATCGTTTGTATTTTAGGCGAATTTCGCACTATAGAATTTCTTGATTTATTGTCGCTTGGAAAGTCTTTATAGCATTCGCGGTTTGCTATTAATTTTAGTTGGAATGTATACAGCTTGGGATTTGAGTTGAATATTCACACTTAGAGAATATTCCATGGGTTAGTAAATAGGACAGGATTTTTTAGGCAATAAATAATGTCTAACCAACGAGGTGTGAAAAGGTAGCTTTTTCAAACCAACGACGTTTGTAAATTATTTTATTGAATTTTTCTTATAAAATCAGACGCTTAAAGTGTCATGGGTATGCTTCCCATAATTATAGATATGTAAAACGGAAATAAACACAAGTTCCGGTGAGCAATATGATTGCAATCACTTCAACCCATTTATATTTCTGATTTAAAACATGTGCAATGAGAGTTGTCATAAGTGTCAGTAAATAAAATCAACAATTCACTAGTCAGTTATACAAATAAATAAATAATTGTCGGTGCATCACTTCTGGAAGCCATTTTGTTTTATGGGAAATCGAAATTTCGTAACCCACTGCTACAAAAGTATCAACATGCTAAACGTTTCCATAATTCCTACCACGTAAACAAGATGGCCGACTTAAGTAGGTACGTGTCACGTATTTTTGCTTGTCTGTAATGCTGTCCCTTTCAGTCACAAGACTATTTAGTATTTAATCTTCATGTCAGGAATGTCAATGTGTGATGTTGTCAATTAAGTGTAAGGCGTACTCAGGGATTTCTGTCATTTTGACAGCCAATATAAAATGAATACTTTGAGTAATAGAGTGAGCAAAGTCTCAGCGAGTTGGGGATGTTCCATGTTGATTGCATAGCTTTTCAACAAAATCACCAAACTCGTCATCATCCTCCTTAAAGTCATTCTTCGCTGTGCCATTCGACAGTAGAATGAGACTGGTGCTGCTGAAGGACACAGAATTGACTGACCTTGCGTCCCAAGCCTATTTATAGTCACAGCCAGCATTTCACACCTATTTTGAGAACGGCCGAGGTCAGACATTAGCAGTTGCCCTTTCTTACGAGTACCTTACATTGTAGCCAATCACATATAGTATATAATTTTTTTCCAGTCTATTGTAGTCCAAATTACAAGACAATACTAAGCCCCATACAGCATAAGTACATACAGATTGAATGTGTTCAAATAAACGGAAAGAAACCATTAAATCGCCAAGAATAGAATCGCGCACCGCCAGACCATTGATCCATTGATGGGCCTTGTTTAGCAACCCAGTCGCAATCTAAAAATGAGGCATACAAATTTTATGGTTATTACGCCTTAATGTGTGTTTACAATTGGCACACACTCAACTCAGCCCAGAGTGCTACACACTCAGATCTATACTTTTAAATAGTAAACCGAGAGAAAAGCCCCCAACGAAAGGAAGGAAATCGAAACCGCACTGCCTGCACCACCGCCACGCCACCTTTACCTTAAATGATAGGTTCCTGCCCAACATTGTTGTTGGTTTTGGTAATAGCATACCACGGTATACACGGGTGCTATTATAATAACACGGTTTGCATCTAGTCATTGATTTCCACTTCGGATAGCACGGCTGACGGGAAACGTACACGTTGTTAAGAGAACGCAAAATCTGTACCAGTTGATTTGGATGAGACTCGCTCTATATGTACACATGAGCATAGTGGATGGCATCTAAGCTGCTCCGTTATGGGCGAATATAGGTATGCGCCCCCAAATAAGTCTAAAGCAAGGCGTACTCCTTCGATTTGGTCAAGATTTCATTGAAGCTCTGCCATGGTTTGCTGCGCGGCCTCCTTTCGCTCTTGTGTATATGTAATTGCTGAGGGCATCCTTCTTTGAATATTATCACAATTGTTTAATCTAAATTATCTTCGCAGATTGAGCCAGCACATTCGTAGTTCGGCAACAAGTTGATTTCGTTTCGTTTTTTTTACCATCGCTCGCAACAAGTGCTTAAGAGTGTAACTGAATATGTGTGTAGAACAAAAATAAGAAAAAAAAGTTCGGACCCACCACATAGCACACTGCAGCTCAGCACCTATAAATATATTGGGGCAGCTTCTTTTGTTGTTGTTTATGATGAAGAGTTCAATCTGTAGCTTGTAGTGCAAAATGGAAGTACGATCCTGCAATTGATTTGGTTGTCTGGGCTTCGATTCGAATGCGAAACAACTGATACCTAGTTGATTAGCTTAAATATGTGTAAAATGGAATTTATATGTTAAATTTTGACGTAGCGGACATGCGACAAAGCGTGTGGCAGCAGAGTTATGCAAAGTAGGTAATTATAGTCACCTAGCAAAGATCCCCTTTCCATTTGATAAACAGAGAGTGTGGTAACAATGGTATCATGACTCTATTACTTTTTAGTTTGTCATTTACCTGACATCTGACACTACGCGCCATCGTCGACGAGTCAGTTTTTTTTTTTCAGTCAGTCTACCGTAATACTTAAAGTCTGCTACAATTATATACTTTTTATGAGTTACCTACCTTTTAAGTTATTTAAGTATTATTAACATGTATCTAGAGTTTTACTTAAGAAGAGGGAACATTTTCAGTGGTAACTACAATGAGTACCTATTTATTTTTTTTTGAAATGGCAGCACTTTTCCAACGTCAAGCAATGCGAACATTATGTGGTATTCGTTTGGGCTTCTTCAGATTTGCCCTCAGATTTCAGATTTCGTGTGCCTAATCGAACATAAAAACGTCTCTTGCTCTTTTTTGTGTTGATATTTGTGCGATTTGAATATGTGTAGTCTTGGACACTTTTCTAAGCGATTTCCATTCACTACTTAAATTTTGTATTAAAACATTAGAAATATCCGTCCCGATTGATTTCTAAATATTTATACATAAATAATTTACAAAAATAGATTCACCCGATGCAACGCCTTTCTTAGCTGGAGAAAAAATTCCATAAAAATGTAAACAAACTCCATCAGTTGTCAAACTCAAACGCACTTGTATTGGTAAATCTGAGAAAATATCTAGATTCGCAAAAGTGCTCTCAAATCTGAAAAAGATTGCTTTTTCCTGTATCAAACGAACATAAAAATTGCTCTGAGAGCAAAAAAAGTGCTCTGAGAGCGCCCAATCGAATACCACATTAAAAAATCTAGTTTCATAAGTCTGACAGCTGGCTAACTTGATGAGTTGAAGGGTTTGCTGACCTAGATCGGTCACGTGGGCAGTTTTTGAAGTTTATGGAGGGGTAGTGTATGAATCTAGGCAATAACCAAGTACATAGTTGACGTATCTTATGGGAGCGGGTCGAAATTCTGCATTCAAAATTCTGCTTTGCAAAATTCTGCCTTTTAACACAAAAATTATGCTTTTCAAAATTTTGCTTTTTTTTGTTCTGTATAACAAAATTCTGGTTTTCAAAATTCTGCATTTTAAAATTCTGACAGGCAATATTTTAAACAAATAAATTCTGCCAATTCTGTTTTTTTTTTTTTTTTTTTTTTTTCAATTTACGAATTTAAAGAAAACAAATATTTTTCAACGTTGTCAACAAATTACAATATATTTTATAGCCAACTTAAAACTTAAAGGAAAGTAGGATTTTCAGCAGACAATTACAACAACTATTGCGAGTCTCGAAGTGTCAAGTCTAGCGTTTTTGTTGTAATTGTCAGCGCATTCAAAATGGAAAGTTTCATAAGTATTTATAGCTTATAGAAAATTCAATTCCATCTTATTTCGTAGATGCTACATTTAAAGAGAACCTTGAACTTTTCTTAAACTATATAAGAATAACGGTCTGGTACTTCTCTTGAAATTGAAAAATTCTCTCTCAATTTTTGGGATTTGACATTTTTAATTTCTCTTTGCTGAAAATACACGAACGAACCTACAACTTGCATTCAGGTGACATCAAGTTCAGTGGATTTACAGTCGATAACTAGAATGTGCATTTTGTCACATGACAGCTATAGTTTTGGCTTGGTTTCCCATTTAAGGATTGCTCTATTTTCGCGACTTTCGATTTGCATTTGAATGATACTCGTGTTAATTTAAAAGTGCTACATTAAACGCCAAGAAGATGCCGCAATCTGACACAGGACAAGCACCACAATTAATTTAATAAAGAAAATGTTTGACGAGCGGAAGATTATGCTTGATGGACGTGTGAATTAACCTCCAAAATCGATTTAATGGAATATATATTGATTTTTTTCTGTGAGGTTACTCAAGGTCGATGAAGTTAACGCCCGTAACCAAAATACACGACTTGGAAGCCAGCATTTAAGTACGAGCAAACAGCAACACCTCTAACAACAATCGAGATCTAAATGGGATTGGTACCTTTTACCTGCAGATGTCGTTGATTGTACTTGAATGATGCAATCGGTAAGGTAGGGAGTAAGGTAGCTAGGTTATGGATGTGGTAGGAATGATTAAAACTCTGATGGGCCTACAGGTTGATGTCATGCATGTTTTGTCCACCCAATTATGTCCAAAGATACACATGGAAAGAAGGCGAAAGCCTCAAATAAGAAAACTTTGCCGACGCAGCTAAACGTTGAACCAAATTCTCGATATCGAGTGGAATGTATGTGGTTTGTGGAATACAGCCGAATAATTCCCCTAAGCTGTATCGAATTTATTTTTATTTTATTTACCCCATCAATTTGATTTTACTGCTGGGTTTATTGTTTATTGAGATGGTAGCGTTTTATATCATCATCTGACAATTCCTTCAGTGCCAACATTCCAAAAAAACTGCACACAGAAAATATTGCCAAGAAGTCACTCACCAGATAAGGTCTATAACTTCCAGCTCACCTTGGCTTACAATGCGCGTATGGCGAGAAGGTGTGAATCAAGAACGACAGACAATAGGTATGCACCGAAAGATATTGTATAACTCAAAGCCAGCTCGCACCTACATGCAGTTAACCTGTGCAGTGCAGTACCTGCATCCAACGAGCGATAAGTGAGTCTAACTGACAGCTGAACAAACGTCTGCGGACAGCAGCTATAGCTCTATAAGTCATAAAGACGTCACACATCGTCCATTTAAAGCCAGCTCCACCACACAAATTCCATCAAAGTTCGCTTCGATGATAATGACGAACCCGTCTTCAATGCTATTGAACCATATTTGGCAGCGCTGACCGAAATCAAAACGCCATATGCATATGCATGAGTAGATGAGTCAAAAAATCAACCCATCGACCGGCAGAGCGCAAAGGAGAGGAACACATAACACATTGATAAAGTTGACGACCGTCGTGGGTCTGAATTTGGTAAAAAAAAAATTCTATTCATACGCTCACACGTCACTTTGACGTGCACAAGGTGTTTTGTAAGAATGTGTAAAATGTCTCGCAACGGATATTGGTAGCTCTCTCTCTCTCTTTTTGATGAAACAAACTTTATTTTTATTTCCTTACGCAGCACAGTAATATTTAGCACTTTCAAACGATCTTCTAATCAAATTGGAAATCGAAAACCAGTTCTATTCAGAGTCCCACCAACGTCAGTCGACGGTCTCTTGTGGTTGCGAATTCTTTCCTGAAGAGTGTGGAGCGCCGCCAATGTGGCCGGCGGCAGACGCTGCTCCGACTCCGATGCTCAATACATGAAAGCCATGAAATGATGTCATCGGCGGACAGTCGAAAAATCGGCAAAAAAGTCAAATCCTTGATTGCTAAACCAGGCAAAGCGTTGGGCGCTCAAAAACAAAAACAAGAACAAACAAACCTCTCTTTGGGCAACTTTTACTCAGGCACTAGTCGTTGTTTTTATTTGGTTTAACCCTGGGGCGCCCGTGTATGGAGAGTTGGTTCTGTTCCCTCAGGTAACCAGTAGCCAAACCACTCAAACACATGAACCTGTTGAACAATGCTCCACAAACAAGTGCCTTTCGTTCGATTCGGATAAGAAGCATCTTTGGTTGTTTTATGTGTCCTGGTCAGAAAAAATACCAAAAACCAAGCTTTGGCCCGTACAGAAAGGCAAATTAAAATGTAACCTCTACGTTTGCTTTTCTGCCGTTTTAATGAATTTATTTTTAATCTGGATTTGTTTTTCATTTTAATATGGAGACAGTGAGGCCATTGGTATTGATTTTCGAGGTCATTTGGTTTCGTACCTATATACACCTTAGGTGGTAAGTTTTGTGGCAGATCATTGCAATTCGATACGTGGGTGATGATGACTTGGTTCGCTGATAATTGCGTGTTTGTTATTGGTTGTTAAAGCTCAAGCTATATGCATGCCAATTAAGTTGGAATTTATGATGTCATGAGGTGGTTTTGTAAATGCGAACATTGTCTGGAGACGATTATTGGACTTATGTTAAGGGAGGATTTTTGGAATTATGGGTCTGTTGGATGCATGATGAAATCCGGAATCCTCTAGGTGGTTCAGATACTACATCCGATGGGGGGAAGTGAGAGGATTCTTTATATGGGTCGTTTTGAAGCAAACAGTTTGTGTGGCCCTGGGGAAAGTTTTGTGAAGAAGTCAACCACAGAGTAATACTCAGCTAATCAATTATAAACTGAGACCGACGGACAGGCCTCGAATTAAGTATGGAATTCGGTTGCCGAAACCATTTAAAATCAGCAAAAGCATGTTCAATTGTTAAATCAATAAGGCGTTGTGATCAATGACTATACAAACTAGACGGTCAACTTCCGTAAACGATTTTTCCTCCCTCGTGCGCTCTTTTTCTCCCAGTATGTGAATACGAGTTATTGATGGCTACCGGGTGGCACTTTTGCAATAACAAACAATTTATAAATGAATTTGTAACAATAAATGGAAAAAGAATAAATGTTGAGGATGGTTGCTTAGATAGCTTTTTTGTTCTCTATCCATATTTGGTGCCAAAATTTGTTCACCCTATTCACGTTTCAGTTTTTTTTTTTTTTTTTTTCATTTTCCTTATGTGAATAATATTTTTAACAGCAGAATTCATGCAGGTACCTTTGGGGGTTGTTCCAAAAATATAGGTTAACAACATGCAAGTTAAACCCAAGTATCCACTAGGACAAAAGGAATTTTAAAAAATATTCCCGAACATTGCATAAATTTCTTTTACGCTTGGTGGGTGTTTTCAACTTCGATTATTTATCACCATATTTGTAAGAAATTTAAATATGACTGAAAATTCTGTGGTTTAATAACAGTGAAAAGTGTTGAATGAACTTACTTTGGAACAGTAAAATTGGAAATATTATTCATATTTAAAAATTAAGACGTATTAATAGCGGAAAGTAAATTCGTAAAAATTCGAGTAGGTATATGATTAAACTCCTACCAAAAATACAATATTGGATTCTGCGATTTGATCCGGTTTCAGATTTTGCTTGAATCGAACACAGGAATCCAAATTGTTTTGTTAATTGTCCTATATCGTTTTCTATAGATATACAGCTTTAGTTATTAAAACTTGCTTAAATGCCCTTAAATATATGCAATGTATAAATTTTTATACATCCTTTATACACGCTCCCAAAAATTCTTATTTATAAAATATTTTCTCAGGCATATTAGTTAGACAGGGCTTGTATCAGAAAAAAGTACTAAAATGTAGAAGTCTTTTACATTTATCTGTCCAAAAAGACAAATAAAATAAAACTTAGCCGCTTATGAAAAATACTAAGTCAATTCAAATAGAAAAGGAATTGAATAATTTCAAAAGTTAAAACGAAAAATGTAAAAATATAAAGTTCGGTAAATAGACACTCCTAATGAAAAGGTATTCATATACATAATGTGATGGAAAATAAAACACATTATAGGAAAAAATCGTAATAATTTAATATGAAAACATCCATAATAATGCATCCAAAATAAAAAGCGAAATTTTTTTGCTCAATAATGTGAAGTCAAAGTGACATTTCCATACTATTCCACCTCTGTAGAAGCACTAAACAACCTCCAAACGCGCTTAGCTTATGCAAGCTCTATTCACCGTTGAATCTTTTTTATAAATAACAATTTTGCGTTTAGAAGCATTTTAAAGAGTGCATAACTTTATACACTCTCTATAACACGTTTATAAATAAGGCTTTGCAAATTTTATAACAATGCATTTTAAGCCTCTCTAACATTTTTGAAATACAAAAAGTGATACTGTTCCGAGTATTTCACATAAATAAAGGGCAGTCTACGAGGATTTATGTATTATGACCTTTACCAGAAAAGCCAATTGTAAACATAGTTAAATTTGAGAGCAATGTAAAATGAGTACCTTATTATGCAAGTATTCATTTTACGCACCAATTACTGATTACAAATCATGCTAAAACTAAAATATCTCTTTTCACGCGACTTAAAAAAGCGACTTCGAAATTATAAGCATTAAAACTACGTTATCTTTAAACTATACAATAACATCTTGAAGTTACAAAGCCTCTTTTAAGAAAAGTACAAGAAACCGTTTAAGTTAATTTTTCTCCGATTAATAGCATGAGATGGTTTTCTGCTAACAAAATTATATCAGGAATTCCATTTTGCAACAATTTCATAAAGTAGAAAAAAAAAATTTAAGCCGAACTGCGATGTGAACGCCGTGTAACTAAAGGGCGCCAAAAATGACGAACAAAGTCGCCCACTTGAAATTCCATAAAAAAATAGCCTGCCGATTCACATCAAGTCACTGCATAGGATTTTCTATTCCGTGCGGCACCAACATTAAGGAAACCTTATTCAAGACAGGCAGCTTGTAGGCCGTTACCGTTTCGGCTCTCAGTTGACCATCTAGTTTGTATCATCTTTGGTCTGCACTAAAATCTTCAGGATATTCTATATACAACCCCGCCCCCCTTTCTTTCCTTTCCACACATTCTTACGAAAAGTTACCTGTATTTGCGCTGTCTTTATACATCAAATCAGATGTCATATTAGGTTTCCTCTAGTGCGCACTGAGAAGTGTCAGCTAATTTGCACACCTGTCACAAACCCTGAAAATTCGGCTACTTTTCCGAACGCAAAATATGTTGCCCTGGGCTCTCATCGCGTAACTTTTGAAACGATAGTCGTCGAAACGATTGAACACAACGATATCGTTTTTAGTTTGCTTCATGTAACATCATCGTTGTATCGTTCAATCGTATCGTTCCTCGTTTTAATTTTGAACAGTTTGAGCATGACTGTAAACAAACTCTGACACCCAAACAATCAAAATATTTATGGAAATTGTTTTTTTTTTTTCATGAATTTGCGTATTTTTCTCGTTGTCATTGCAAAAATGGGTAGTAGAAAGGAAGAAAGAATCAATAACTAATCTATAAGTTCATCATCAAGATGCAAGTAAACACTGACTGTGTCGCCCAAGCAGAGTGAAATGTGATAGTGAAATTTTAAAACCATTTCTATTGAATAAGGAGCTGTCGACGAACGGCTACAAAGAATTAACAATAAGCTAAAGTGTATGTAGATGTGTATGTGTATGTAGGAGAGGAAAAGATTTGGTGGTTTTCGAAATATTTATATGTATATTTCTTAAAGCAATTAAAATGAAAATAAAGATTTTAGATTTCGTGGAACAAATAAGAACTTTTATTTTTATTTGCTTAAGTGAAAAGGAAAAATAAAACAAATGGAACTCAAGTGCAATAACCATCTCTATTTTGCCAAGAATGCATTTTTTACAACTCGGATAAGATTGCGTATCTTCCTAAGAGTGTCTCTTCCTTTAAATAACTGAAAAAATACACCAAAAACGATGAAACGACTGCAAAATAGCAATCGTTCAATCGAATCGTTTCGACGAGGGTATTTGACGTTTGAATTGGAGACGTGAAGCAACAAAAACGATGATCGTCCAATCGTTTCGACGATTATCGTTTTTTTGGTTGTTACACGAAGTAGAAGTATCGTCGAGACGATGTCGTTCGATCGTTTTGTGCTTACGCGATTAGAGCCCTGAAGTCTGTCACTTTCTGACATTAAAAATATTTATCATATAAAGAAGATAACACTTTTTTCCGTTTATTGTTAAAAAATGAGTGGACTCAATTCCGATCGTCTGCTTGTCATAATGGAAATATAATTGATATAAAAGTTTTTCCATTTTCCGTTCCATTTTCCCATAACATAAAATGTAAGTTCACTTTCGAATATCAAATTCATTGTATTTACCTTTATCACGATATCTCAACAAATAAATGACAGCTAGCGAAATGTCAACGAAACTCAGCACTGAATTCTGGCCCCCACAAATTTGACTGGGGTCAGTTCAGGGCAAAACTAGGGTGACCTAGAAGTCATGTCAAACATAGGTTTTCAGATCCAAGGCTAGTTCAGTAATATATCGAAAACATTAGGGTTAACATGTACCTACTAAAGACTATTGTACTTTCCTTTATAAATAAATTGAATAGAATTGAACCCAGTTCGCACTAGGGCGCCCGTCAAACAAACCTATTAGCAAACCACCAATCGTAAGATTGCAATGCATAACGTACAATACCTATTCTTACTGTTTTCTTAAGAGATTTAAAAAATAGGTCAGCCGATGATACCAAACCTCACTAAACCACCAATACTTTTCTTCATATTTTGAAGAGCACCGATAATCCAAAGACCGTCATCATCAATATTCGTTAAGTTAATGATTCACAAGTAGGTTGTTTGGTATGTTCACACACAAAGAGGAAAATAAATAATTGCTGAATAGCAAAATGTCTGTAATGCCGCTACAAGCTTCTATTGGAAAAACGTTCTTTCTAATAATCAAAAGCAAAAATACAACATCTCATCTGAAAAGCAAAAAAAAAAACTCTTAACTAGTGTATTTGATTTTTCGGCCAACAAATAAATCTATTTCACTTATGTGGAATGTTGGTTCAATTTCTTCCTACCCAGCAGAGGATGATACTTTCTTTTTACCCACAAACTAGTAGATTAGCTCTGCCGAGTGACCGACCGACATCGATACTCCTATTCGGATCTGTTGTGCTATTTAGTTATGCTCATTAAACTCTACACACTAGACAAGCCAGTGGGATTATACAGATTAATAAATCATTAACTGGGCTCCTTTCACTGTGTCAATGCCTTGAGGTAATTATTGAGTTGATTTAAGCACTGCAATATTTTTTTTTTTTAATTTTGGGAATACTCGAATTTGAAGCTGGAATTTAAAATTGGTTAGAACAGATTGTGTTGGGGAGGGTCTCGTACTGCTTTAGATTGGATTCTGTGGCCGCCGCGTCGTTAGCTGGTAATGATGGGTCATGTCGCTCCCATTCGGAATTTAATTCCGTCTTCTTCAACTGGGTGTATGTAATGGAACACTGTGTTATAAAACATATAAGGCCGGTGCTAAAAAATACTGTAGCTAGGTATATGCAATATGGAAAAGAAAAACAGTCAAAGACGTTCCTCAAATGTAAACATTTTGAATTAAGAAGAATAACAGTTTCTAAAATCCTTTGGCATTGGTGATGCATAATAATAGCTTTGATATTATGTTCTCTGCAGTTACCGTAATTCGGAAATCAGGTTTTTAATTGATGGCTATACCCGACTAGTGATTAACTCTTTTCAATATCACACACAAAAATACTTGTTCGTTTAGAATAACAGAGATAATAATCAGCATCAGCTGAATGAAAAGAGGGTAACTGACGGATATGTATATATTTTAAAGAGATCTATTTTTCGGGGCACATGCGTGGTAAGCTTAAGGATTACTCAACTGAAGTGCAAATAATTCAAGGCCAGGCCATCGTTGCGGATGAATATCAAAGCACTGCTGCAAATAGGCAAACCGGTGTTGTTGATACTCGTATAATGGGTCTTACAAATAAGCAAATCATTAGCGTGTATATACAGTAGTTAGCTACCAAATTAGAGTGTAATGCCGAGCTTTGGCAAAATGCTATCAATAGGCAATTTAACTTATTTTATACTGGGGCTTTTATCATCATATTAGTTTTATTTGTGAAGAGAAAAGCGACACCTTGTCGAAAAATATAGAAATTATGGTTTAACTTTGGTGAAGTCAGGGGTGACATCTATTGACGGTTGAATGTTGCAAATTGACGGAGTACTAAATGGGAAATAAACTTAATCTCAAGTTTTTTTGGGAATAGTAGCAACAAATAAAAACTATATAAGTTGCATAGCCCAACCAATGGTTCCTACGCCAACCACTGACAAGAAACTTAATATAGAAGAATATCAGTCCGGCAACCTGCTCGATTGCTTCTGGTAACTTAATATATTCTCACACCCCTATTGCGAGTGTTAATTATCAATCAATTGACGATCGACAAATTTGTCCATCAAAACGGATTTTGGTATTGTGTAACCCATTTGATAAAAATTATGGTTATTGTGAATAAATTGACTGTTGTTAATGCGGCATTATATTTTACAGTTGTCTAGAGCAAACAATTGTATCCTACAATTAAATTCTACCGAAAATGAGTTCCGTAGAATTTTTTTTTTTTTTTGACGATGGAAAAGGAAATTTAGTACGAGTTGATGACAGTCAATTATTCATTGATAATTGACAATCACAATACGAACGAATAGATTTTTTTTGATAAGCATCGTTTATCGTTTATTTTTTGACACTCGCAATAGGGGTGTCATTCACCAAATTATTGACCACATTTGTCGACTAAACCTCCATAAACGTCAACTGAAAAAAACTGCTCATGTGACCGGTATCGGCAAATTAAAACTGAGCTGTCAGATTTACCAAACTAGACTCTTTAATAGGGAACTTTAATAAACAGCGATAATAAATGCGCAGCCATTAATACGAATAATGTTGGTTAGTTCAAAGAAACTCGCATGAAACCGTCCATATTTTTACTTTTCCGTTTATGCACTGAAAAGTCTTTTCAAAGATTGGGAGGTAATTTTTACGATCACATTTTCATTCATGAAATAAACCTTAAAAGCTGGCTATATTTTTGTTGTATTTCTTATGCGAAAAATACACGCAAATGATCAGCAAACTGGTTCTTCTATGTATGTGACAAGTGGCACACTTACAAATCCCTAACCTTGAAGCTTGAAGCATTTGCAAAAAGCAAGATGTCCACTGAGAGTGTTAGGCCCATACCTACGTGAAACGAAACCGTAAACATTTTCTTTTGCTTTTTCTGAAGGCTTAAACCTAACAGTTGAACTCAATCTTGGTCTTTAAATGTTGCTTATGAATTATATAGCTAGCTTATAAAAAAAAATAAAAATAAACAAATAACCTAAAAATATGAATATAATAATTAATTATTTTTTACGTACGAAAAACTTTTTCCGATCTACTTCTCAGTCAATTCCACAACAAAAACCCAAATCATTCCAATGAAATATTTCATTTCTTTACTGTTCCATCGGTCAGAAATTTTTTTCCTGATGGAATCCAATCAGTTGTGGTTTGTTTTGTTTTGTTTTCGCAGGAAACAATTTCATTTTCATACTGTTCCAACTTTTTCGGATGCATTTTACGTAGGTATGGCTATAACTAGGACCTTACTCAACAAATTTGTAATGTAGAATTTAGGAGAATTGGATCAAAGTGGACAGATGATTTGAATTTCGCAAATATCGTTTTGCGGTTTTCGTTGGCCATTTCTGTCAAAAGAGAAACCTAAAAGTACTATTTCTATGTTTTCTATATTTCTATTCTATCATATTGCTCCAAATGTCAGTTTGAAATGTTTGTAGTTTTTAAAAAGGACAGTTTTAATTAAAAAGGAGAGAAATCCCTAATAAAATCCTTGTCCAAATATCACAACCCAATTGAATAAAAAAAACTATACCAATTGAGCTATCGAATTCGATTGTTTACAAGGTCGGGTTCCATTTCCAAACCATTCTGCTTGCTAGCTGAGCTAAAATTTCGAACGAATTTTAGTAGAGTTGGTATTAAATTATACAATTTTAACGCTCACTTAACAACTAAAATAAACGGTCTTTTCGGTTATGCACACAATACAGAATTACATAAGTAATTTGAACAGATAATCCATTTGAGGGAGTTGCATTCGTAAACCTTATCAATTGGCATGTTTTTATTTATTTATTCAAACATGATTAGCAGAAGTTACCAACTCGTTGACCCAAACACAATTCGTTAGTTACGTGACAGTTGCTAAACGTTAGTTATCTATTAACCTAGTTTATTAATTTTAAATAGAGCTGAAAAAAAGTTTGAACCCATAATTCAAAATAACTTGTTGTTGCGTGGCATTTATTATTAAGGCTCTCAGTTTTAATATTTCACTTTGAAGATAGTCAACTATTTACTTTTCAGCTATCTGCTGGAAAGAAAGGCGAATCTATTACGTTTCGGCAATCGGCAGAGCTAGAGATTCTTCCAGGTACCTAGGTGGTACTTCTGCATCTGAGATGCCTTATATGATCCAAGAATCAGGGGTGGAATAACCGCATCTGTAAGCGTGCAATACGTCACTAAATTATGTCGATTTTACATGCAAAACAGAAACAAATTAAGTGACTAAGTGACTCGATAATTTCTGCTGTATTTGGGTGCCAGTTCCGGAGGTTGTTCGCCTGAAAAGAAAAAAGTTTGGCATACCGGGAAACTTGGAAACGAAGTGTGCAATTGTATGCAGTTCGTAAAATACCATGCACCAACTGATGAAGAGCGTTATCGGTTGAGGCGCACTTTGACCCGGACTGTACTTAAGAAGTAAGTATACAAATTTTTGGCAGTGATTATAATTTTGTTGCTACACCCTGTAAGAGACAATTACCTCAGTGTGATTATATTGTGACGAGTAATTTCGTGTAATTGTGACGTGTATGGACAGAGTGCTTGAAAATGCAAAGCACTAGTGGCGCAATCGTTTACGCAAAACTACGCCAAGTACATTTTTACTCCATAAACTACTAGAGGTGCAGAAAATAAAAAAGAAACAATGTCAACCAAAATGGGGTTATCATATTTCAATAGGATCTCGGTTTATTGTTTATTTTTTCTACCTCCAACTGTCAAAATATTTAGTATAGTTTGCTATTTTTTGATTCTTTATTTTTGGGTAGAATGTTATTTAATCAATGCAAGCGACAACCAATACTCACTTGTTTATAAAATGTTTAATTTGAATGAATATGATCTGTGATTCATTTTCACAGTCTAAACATAGCTCGGCGTTGTTAAATCCTTTGCAATAAACCTCTAATCATTAAAAGATCGCTTGGTATTTTGACAGAAAAGCAGAAGCCCTCATTATCATTCGCAAACGTTTTTTATTACCCGACTAAATTGTATAAGCGCATAGGTTCGGATTACACCGCATTGTTATGACAGTCACACAGCACACCGATTGTTAAAGAGTGTTTCGGTGGGAGTGATTTTTGTTGTTGTTGTTGTTCAGAAAAAGCTCTATCTTATGATATTCGATCTTACGAGAGAATACACATTCAATACGGAACAGTTTTTCTCCCTCACTGCTAAGCTTAAAGATCAATTCAGTTGATGAATGGTCAGATAAAGACAAATAGGCCTAGATAGATACCTTTCAATAGACAGACAACAACTTAGATGCGTGGGTAGCTTCAACTAGGTATTGGGGTTGATCTAATCGACTTGATCAACGAAAGTTTTGCAATAGACATTATTAGAAGTTCCTCTGCGGATCTTTAACTGTCGAAAAAAAATAAAACAAAGCACCTACCAGGCATCGGTGTATTTCAGAGCTTGTGGCTGACAAGTGCAGTTTAAAGTTATCCATAAATCAAATACATAAACTAGAATGACGATTTTTTCCACAGGTAAACAGCCTGCGCAGTCGCAAATCGCCCACTAGGAAGACAGAGAAATTAGAAAAGGCTTAGTAGATTCAGGTGTGTAGGTATGCACAGCCACACATATCTGTCCTACTTCCCCATGACTCTATCCTCTTACTTGTCAATATTTTAATTAAATTATGGCTCAGTCTTGCGAGTGTTATATTTTATTAATATGTATATTTGTATCTACAGAAAAGGTTAAGAGAAGAACAAGAACACCTGTTGTTATAGAACCCCCACAGAAATAGCTAAATTAATTTAGGATCTGTACAAAGTATGTATACAATAATATTGTTGAGAAAATGAATAACAACTCACCGTTTGGTTAGACGTTACTTTCAGGAAACACTATTTTCACACACAAATCAGAAGTTATGAGCAACAAACACTTGACTTTTTTTTTTTCTTGCTAAATGCGCAAATGACGTAACTTTGTCTTAATCTATTTTCTTTTTTTCTTTAGACTTTTTCTTACTTTACCAATGTATAAGATAAATGCACTAAACCGACAGGGTAAACACAATTACCCAGATACAATTACTAAAATGTGAGAATGCAAGGTAAAACGACAACGACGACGATGAAGAAGATGAGGATTGAAGAAAAGTTGTGTTGTTTCGTTGTTTTAGTGGTTCGTTTGAAAGGAGAACACAAGGAAACTTGTGAAAAATCCTTCACTCAAGTATGTAAATTAGTTAGAAACTAAGGATGAATATTCGTAAATTCGTGAATATCGTGAATATCTATTATCGTTGAGCAGTTATTTTCGCACAGATACAAGTACCTAAATTCGAACCTAAAGTAATCGCGACCACGTCCAAAATGAGACTGCGCGCAACCCACTCTTGAAAAACTCACCTCTCGTCGATCTCTCGAATACTACTTTCGATTTAAATTTTTGAAACTTTTTTTCATTCTCAGTGTAGATATACAAGTAAGACAAATACAGATGCTCTATCCGTGGGGTAAGCTCGGCTCATGCCGATTGGCATTAAAATCTTATTAAGTGGCCAGCAGCACTACACTATACACACAAGCGAGGCACAAAGAAAGAGAGCAAGAGCGAGAAACGTTGTTTCACTTCACCTTTAAGCTAAACTGGTTACACATCTATTAATGATTGCAGCGCATACTGTGTTGGCTGTAATGTGCCTTTGGTTGGACGGACCACCAACTTGTGGGAACACCCCAAACAAGTGCGCAATTGAAGCTTTTTTGTGCGAAAACAAAACTGCCAGTGCCAGCTATAGCAACTTGGCCTAAAGTCTGGATCAGGTGCGGAGAGGTGAGCAGGTGTCGTCGCTGACAGGTATAGTATAGGAACTCGGAGTCGGGAGCTTTTGCTACAGATCTTTAGCTGTTGGTCATCTGTTTAAGTCGGCTTTATGCACGACATTCTCGTATACCTACACAAAGCGATCGAATCGAATGTGTCTCCGTAAACTAGCGTGACCAAAACGAAAAACGTGAGCTGAATTCGGAAGCTTTAATAAATGTTTGGTGACACGACGAGGAATAATCGTTTTTTATGAAGATGCATGATGTTACTGGGATTAATTAATAAAATTTCATTCATGTGTAATTTAATTTGAATATAACAAGTACTGCTGCCGAGGCGTTGACAGGCTTTGGAAGTTATTTACCTGCTTAGTATGTGAAATCACGATCACTTGTCTGTCGTTGCTGCTGTGGGCTTATTTGGCGGCAGATTCTATACTGTGTGAGTTCATCTGTCATCGTGTCGATTTACGATTTCTACGGTTTACAAAGAGATTTCATAGTTAACTGGTTTCATTGTTGTTTAGTGAATGAACGAGAGTAGAGTTAATGTTCAATTACCTTGACGCGTGACTTATGACAGCTTAAAGAGATCAATAAATATGACAGTTTCGAGTGAAACGGAACAGTTGGCCGTTTGGATTGCGAGGGATTGGTCTTTTTTTCGATGGGTGAAACTCTATTTGAATACACTTACTTACTTCCCTATAGCACGTTACCGAGCCTTGTCTGAGACACAATAAACCACTTCAATCTTTATGCCTCGGGCCTGCTTGTCATCTCGAGCCTAGAGGCTGGTAATCAAAAATTCTATTGATCGTGTACTATTCTCTCTCGAACCTATCACGTCTATAGGTGGATCCTTGTACAGTTCACAAAGTCCGCCGTTGTATAGTGTTCGATCGTTTTTGGAATTAGCTACAATTTTACCAGCGGCAATGTGGCAGTTGACACCTGATTTTTTGTGAACTCAAGTTTGCCATTTTACTATGAGTGAACTTACGACACAACACACAAGGCACCGATAGAAAAGTCGTAATCGCAAAAAAAATTACCATGCACTTGCACGCACTTGTGGTCTTCTGTCGCTTGAAGTTAATATATGCGTTATTTATTTTGGCGACAATCGCGTGTCACTCTAAAAATGGAACAAATCGCGGGATAATAAACGCTGCGGTTTGTAGATGTTGAGTGCGCTCATTCACATTGAAATGTGTGTGTTACATTTTTTGCCACTAAGCAGAGAATGGTCTTTTCTCTTAGAAGTTTGTTGTTTGAATTGGCAACACTAATGACAACTGGCCCCAGATTCTGTAAGGCGAAACGTTAAAACGTTTTCGTTTGCACGAAGAAATTTGCATGTGTAACATAGGGCAAATCATTCGTGCGCACGAAAACATTTGATCGTTTCGCCTTACAAAATCTGGGCCCTGATTTGTATTCACAGTGGTTCATAGTTGCGTAGACCAAATTTAAAAGTGTGAATTCAATAAAATTCGTCGGAAACTTTTTCGTATGGTGATAGGAGACCTTTCACTTTAAAATGTGCGATTTGGTTTCTTATTGCTACTCCTTTTTAGATTCTCTACAATATAAATTAAGTTCTTTATGGACCAAATCAAAATAATTCAATTGGAGTCTATATTTGAATCCTTATTTTCATATTTACGAAAGCGTAAAATTTGTTTCAAACAAAACAAGCATTTCAATCTGACATTTGATCAGTTTGGGGGCAATTCTTTAATATCGGACTCTTCTGTCGTGTAAAGAATTGTCTTAGAAGTGTTCTTGTTTCTTCAATGAAACATAGAACGAGAACTTTCTAATCTAGATTAGCTCTTTTGATAGAAAAGACAATTATTTTCTTAGGTAGACTATGTGAGAAAACCCCTAATGGTGCGAAGAACACGTTTCGCAGAACAAGCTTAATTCATAAATACCTATCTGTATCAAAAAGGATGCATTTATTCTACCACTCTACATTGCACATTTATCTTCTTACTAACGACACTCAACTGTTTCTAGTAAAAACAACAGGCCATTAAGCAAAAAATTAAACTTCTAGGGCTTCACCACAAAAAAAAGGGAACACTTTCCATTTTCTCTTCTCTATCCCTCCTATTGCATAATCTATTGTCGTTTTCCATTGGTTTCACTCGGGGATCCACTCATTCTGTAGTCCAATGGAACAAGAAAACTGCTTCTGATTGAATCCACAAGAGTATTGGTGAAATGCCAAAAAATAATCTACGGCAGCTGTCAGTTGACTTGTATAAAATACACGAACTACACTTGTGTGAGTGCTTCTTGAGTGGATTCTGACTTCAAATCCAGAAGCGAAATTCTCTCCTCAGAATCACCAGAAGAGTATTTTTTGTGCCAATGGAACGGTTTCAGAAGTGATTTTTTCGATTCCGGACTCTCCCGGACGCTTCTTTTTGCCCAATGGAAAACGACATATGACACAAGTCACGAGCACACTTGTTTCACTTAAAAACAAGCTGTCAAACCTATTTTCTTTCCGTCAAAAACTCCCTTTCAGGAGACTTGCTCTTTTGTTTTATTTCGTTTTCTTTTGATTATCCTTGTGATTGAAACCGCACGCTGTGACCAGACCACCCCATTTAATTTTTCTCAATGAAAACAAGCTTTCCCCACACCTTATGCCAACCTTAAGTTTTTCCATTTTCCTTTTCGCTAGTGACGCAAGTCACCACTCACAGGCCACAGGCCACAGCTCCCCTCACAAAAATAGTGAATGATGTGCCCAGTGCCCACTTAGCTTCTTAAGGAGAGAAAGGGAAACCCTTGCTTCGAAAAAAATTTCCAGTGCAGTGAATAAGATACCGGGGACAGGACTACTCAAAAAATTAAGCACACCAATCGTTTAACGAAAAATTTCGGGAAGAAATGTAATAATCTCAACTGTCATTAGCTGGTATTTGAAAATACTTAGTCAGATGCATTATATTAAGCAGTGAACACCATAAGCCAATTAGTTTAAATGTGAGCCGATGGGAGAGAGAAGTACTCACGAGTGTCTCCCATTTGGCGACCTTTGGCATTTTTGTCGTGTATTAAATAAGTTAAAAGCTTGTATAGCATGTGTCATTCTGTTTGCACTAATAATTGACAAGTCTGATTAACGAAAATGGGATCTGATCTGTAAAGCTGAGCTGTGCTGTGTTTATACCTCTACCTATAGGCATTATTAACACAAATGTGCAAATTTATTGAGACGAAGTGCTGCTGCAAGTTTGTGTCTGTGGTGTAGCGGCCATAATGGATCTGATCAAATGCTATTTTGAACCTGTAGTACTTCCGGAATTTTTCGACACCTTTGCGCAAAAGTGTTGTGCAATTTAATTAGAGCCAAGGTTAAGATAAACTAAAGGAAACTAGGAAATAGCTTGCATTAATTTACTGTCGTACAATTTGGTATACATGAATAGTGCCCGAGTTCAACCACGCTTTTATTGACCTGAAATCAGTAGGAAGGTTAGGTTTGGTAAATGGGTATTAGAGCAGGGTGAACCCTGCAATACCTCACTTAGGTCCTCGTGGACCCATTGTGTTCACGTGGGGTTAACCGTTTGTGTTCCATCGGTGGTCTCCATCCTCCTACTTTTGTGGTTACCTGGCGCTGTCTCTAGCCATTCAGATGTCCTCAGAAACCTGTAAAGATCAGACAGAGAGACAGCAGAAAGTTCATGCACGTCATGGAATGGAAGTTAGGTATAACTTCCAAGCGTTCAGTAGGAAAGTGGATGTCGATTTGAAAGATACATAAACCAGTTTATAGCATTTTTTAAACAGATGTGACTTGGCCCGTTTACTTAAACTTGGTGGAACTGATAATTGAATAAATCACGCCTATTGAGAGTTGTAGGATTTTTATTTTTAACATTTGTAAAAGAAAGAAATTGCACCATCAAACAAAAGCAAAAATAACATGCACAATTGCACATACCTAATCAGCTGAAGGATCATTATCAAGAACAGTGACACATTTCAATCAATTTATGCTGTAAATGGAAAAGGCTGCTTCTACAACTCGCCAAATTGTAATAATAATTTTTTCTTTATTTGAGTGCACTGTTTCTACATTTTAAGCTTTTGCAAACACAAAATACCTATAAGTTTCTCAAGAATAGCTATCTCCTGGGCGAAATATTTTTATATTATCAAAATACACAGTGAATGCAAAATACCATTTATGCTCACAACTATGATATAGCATCTACTATTTAAATTTAATTTTCTAATACCAATATGTGTACAACACAGTTGGTGGTTACGAATTTTTTATCGTTTGAAGGATTGTTTTTTTTTAACATCTTGCGCTTATGGAAACTTGTTTTCATATAGGTAACATTATTTCAAAATGCTTTGTAATAAATGTTCGAAAATCAATTGAGATGGATTTCCATCTTAATTTTTCCCAGCCAACTCAATGTACACAAAAAAAAAATTAATTTGCATTTGATGTTTGATTTGACACCGGAAATAAATAATCTCGAGAAGCTGTATCGAAAATAAAATTAGTTCTGCATTGAACTCTACCCATCAAACTGGAAAAAGATTCAAATGCAACTGGAAAGTGCTGGAAAGTTTACTTCGTGTTGTTGAAGTTGTCTAGTTGTTGAGTTACCTCTTCTTATCACCAACTCATTTTGACATTCAGTGTTTTCTTCACGAAAATCATATTAAAAACAAACAAAAACCACAATAAGTTCTTATCTTGGTAAACTGCACAGAAACTTTTAGCCTTTCTTTAGTAATTATGTCGTGTACGTGTAAATCTTAGTAAACATTTTACCCTTTAATAATCTGCTTTTAAAACACAACTTTGTTGATTGCATAAGCATCAAAAGATTGGACTAAATACACATTTTTGATGATTCGTTCATGTTCGATTACCAATGCGTACTATTGTTTTCCTCAGGTTGCTGCGGGTGCTGCTCCGCCCTGCGACCACGATACAAACGTCTGGTCGACAATATATTTCCGGAGAACCCCGAGGATGGACTGGTCAAATCGAATATGGAAAAGTTGACATTCTACTCGCTAAGCTCCCCGGACAAATTGGATCGTATTGGAGAGTATCTCTACCAGAAGGCGACGAAAGACATCAATCGGAAACGCTATAAGTGAGTCATAAATATATCAGTGAAAACATCCAACTCTCTTATTGTTTTGTCTTCAAGGTTTGTGGAGATCGCAATGGAAGCAATGGATTTGCTTCTTGTGGCTTGCCATGCACAAACTCTGAATCTTTTTGTTGAATCGTTTCTCCGTATGGTTCAGAAACTGTTGGAGGATTCAAATCCAAATCTGCAGATCATGGCTACAAATTCGGTAGGTGTAAAAGTATTACCTGCGATCTGTGCTAAATCAAATTCTGTTTTGTAGTTTGTAAAGTTTGCCAATATCGAGGAAGACACTCCATCGTATCACCGGCGGTATGATTTCTTCATTTCGAAGTTTTCGTCAATGTGTCATGGGAACCATGATAACATCGAGCTG
Source organism: Cheilosia vernalis (assembly GCA_949126925.1). Lineage (NCBI taxonomy): Eukaryota > Metazoa > Arthropoda > Insecta > Diptera > Syrphidae > Cheilosia > Cheilosia vernalis. The sequence goes on from OX421362.1 coordinate 17,744,672, forward strand.
AGGGACAGCATACGTCTCGCGGGTATAAAAGGCTTGCAAGGTGTTATTCGGAAGACTGTTTCGGATGATTTGGTAGAAAACATCTGGGAGAAGCAGCATATGGAGAAGATTGTACCCTCATTGCTGTTTAACATGCAGGTAGGAGTGAGTGTTGAGGGTTGATACCGGACTAATCATGTTTTTTTAGTTTGGCGACTTAACCCCAACAGAGGACCCAACCGAGAGAACAGCGCCAGTGTTGGCCGAAGATGTACTAAGAGAGCTAGTGGGCCGAGCATCGTTTGGACATATCCGATCAGTATTGAAGCCGCTTCTTACGTGAGTTTAACTTTCTGGAACATATGAGCCCCCATTTATTCTCTCTTCGCAGGCATTTGGACCGCCACGAGCTCTGGGTGCCAAACACATTTGCCATACACACCTTCCGTATTGTGATGATTTCCATTCAACCGCAGTACTCGTACACAGTTGTCGAAACGCTAATGCAGCACCTCGACAATAACTTCAAATCCTCTCCGAGGACCAGGACTTCGCTTGCCGTTGTTCTGTCTAAAATTATTGCGATTGCTGCCGGTGAGAGTGTGGGTCCATCTGCGTTGGACATCATAAACAATCTTCTCACTCATCTGCGGACAAGTGTCAGCACAACAACCGAGATAACCGCAGAGGAATCGCAATACCAAGAAGCCCTCATCAATGCACTGGGCGAGTTCGCCAATCATCATCCAGATTATCAGAAGATTGAGATTATGCTCTTCATTATGAATACAGTGCCAGATTTAAGTAAGACGAGCAAGGTAGACCAAATGTTGCAGAACATTCTTCTCAAGAGTTTGCTCAAAGTTGGCACACAGTACAGCACTGTGTCGTTTGAAAAGGCTTTTCCAGCCTCTTTCTTGCAACCATTGTTGAAGATGGCTCGAGCTCCTCACGACCCTACGCGCATAATTGTAATGCAAATTTTCCAGGCGCTCTTCGATCGCCACCAAAATCAAATATTGCTAAGCAATATCACGGTCAAACCATACAAGGCTCTGTCCCAAGAGCCTCCATCAAGATCGGACATAATTTTCACTCACAAATACGGTGCCAAAATCATGCAGGCTCTAATCAATAGTTTGGCATTGTCAGACTGCATAGAAGCCCTGGCATACAGCTATACTACGGCTGCATTGTTGATAGTTGAGATGGCAAGTACCGAGACAGTACAAGAGTTTTTGTTGTTCATTTTGGGGTAAGTTTTCAAGTGAATATTTCGTAAAAGCACCACCTAATGACTTTTTGTCAGTATTCAACAAGTGGCATTGACCACTGATGAGCTTGAGAATGTGCACCAGTGCAATTTGCACTCCATAGCCATTGCACTCTTTAGCCTCATAGCTAGAGTGACTGGGATTAACAACCTCATGGAATACGCGGAGAAAATAGTCGATGCCCGACGTGTGGAGGGATCACATATCTTGCCTCCTCTGATGGACCCCAAGAAACACTCTGGAACAGTGTTCAATCTAAGCTTGCCCCATTTGTGTATCGATAAAAATACATTGTGTGAGAGCCTTGAGAATGCTGGAATGGACTATAAGCGCTTGCAGGCTGGAAACCCATATTCTCTCAATCAAACGGATAATCCTGGACCTGTGCCTACGTTCATAAATACGAGCGACAGTTCAGCTGATTTGGCGGCGTACAACAACGACGCTGACAGCATAAGTAGTTCGCCAGGTGTCTCGAAGGTTAGTAGTTGGTTTTTAGTTGCTGCTAATTACATGTTTGTGATATTACAGAAGGCACTTGCTCCAGAGTTCAACTTCGATGCGATGAAACGAGCCTTGACCGAGACATCGGAAGCTGTCAAGAAAGAGCAACGTGAAAAGCAGTTGCAGATTGGGCGAACATTCCGTGAAGGAGATTTTGACGATCTTGTTAGACGCACCGAACCAAAGGTAAGAGAAAAAAAAATATCACAGCCAACTTATGACAAATGTGACTGTGAACTGTTTTGTTGCGCACTCCTCTACCTTGGTTTGTTATGTGTCTTATGCGTTGAATTAATTTCTTGCAATTTTATTACCAATCTTTAAACTCCTATTATCGTTGTTTTCCTTGCAGCATGATCTTATTCAGAACCGCCTAAATGAACTCTTCAACTCGCTGGCAATCGAGCGGCAAATTTCTCAGAGTGACATTAAAAACCAACAGCAGCAACCGCAGAAGCCCATATACGAAATCAATTTTCCCGAACTATTCTATTACTAATGCATATAAGCTAATACTCGTTAAACCTTTTAAGAAGTTGCTTGTTTTTATTTTATACTATACTTGTTATATTATTTATGTTTATTTATTTATCGCTTTCTACATATTTTTTCTAAGACTTTTGTCTGTTTAAATACTGATAGAAAGGGTATACTAGATGGGAGACTGAGGATGTCAAGCCGTGCAATAAGCGAAAGCAAAATCTATTACAAAAATAGTTTTTAGTGCTTGGATTGGAATGAAAATACTAAACAGAGAAATTATTGGAGTTTTTCTTATACAAGGTGGCGCAAAAGTAATCCTCCTATCAGAAAATGCTATAAATTTTGCGATTGGCCCCTAATGTCAGTTCTGTTTTGACATTTGTGTAGTAAACACATGCGAAATACACGTTAATAAACAGTGTAACGCTACACTGCTCCAGAACGCGTTATATTGGTGACTATTTATTTGAGCAATAATCGGTCGGTGACTTTGGCACAACATGAATTTCGTCGCAGATTTCCTAGCCGTCCAACGCCTACTGGTGAAACACTGCGACGTTTAGCCGCTCGCCTCGAAGAGACTGGCACAACACGAGATGCTGCCAGGCGTGGCAGACCCCGGAGTAGCCGTTCAGAGAATATTGCTGCTGTAGCCGAAGATGTCATGGAAGCTCCGTCGACATCGACCAGACGACGTGCCACGCAAATGGGTATCAGTCGACGGTCTTTACAGCAAATTTTGGTACAAGATTTGAAGATGTTTCCGTACAAAGTCCAGACGGTGCATCAGCTGTTAGCTGCTGACCGCCAATCGCGTCTAACAGAGGCTCAAGCCATCCTTAATCACCACCAAGAGGAAGATGATTTTTCATCAAAAATAATCATGAGTGATGAGGCCCATTTCCATTACCCCCTTCGGGTAGGGGTTAGAATTTACCCGAGGTAGGCATGCCTGTCGTAAGAGGCGACTAAAATCCAACCTCCGTATACCGAGATTAATTACCCCAGGTGGCAGTCCAGCTTTACTGGAAAATCCACCCTCTTCGGAGGTCGGCTCTACGGATTCTGGGGAGAGCCGCTTATTGCAGTCCATTAACCCTTTTATTAAAAGTTCAAGGGTATCTCGATCGCCTCCATCAAGATCGAACAACCCCGGGAAAAGAAGTCCGCCGGGAGCGCCAGCGCGTGAAAAACGGGACTCAGTGAAAGATATAAGCTCTGAGGAAGAAATACCCTAATAGGTCTATTCGCGTACTTTCCCGAGCTGAGCATTAAACATCTGTCAAACTAAAAAAATTGAGCGTAATTCTCTCAGAGAGCGAAAAATTGACTCCAAAGTACGTGTATAGATTTCTAGCTACTTCGAGCCACTTACATCTTTGTTTCCTGGATCTTGTCACGACAGTTGGGTTTTCAAAAATTCGTTTATTTAATATTTACCATTTTGCAACAAATTAAATGTTCTAGGAGAACATTGGACCACCACCGTATTTTCTTTATTTTCGCACATTTTATTTCAGCGCATGACGTTTGACGGATTTTGAATTTATGTGAACTTTGTGGATTTGACATATTTATCAGTACTAACCCGTTGAAATTGTCTGAGCTGTTTCGAGCCAAGAGAGGAACTGCTCGTTACTCGTTATTTTGCTAATTTTCTCTTTTTCTGTCATTTTTGATGAGTACGTGGATAGACTTTGTGCGATTGCGATCGATTTATACCGATTGCGTTCGATTCAAACCGCGTACGCGAACGAACCTATTAAAACACTCCGAATCAAGCTCCGATCGGCTTACTGTCAAATTGACATTTTGACAGCAAATCCAATACAACTAAAGAAAAAAAAGATTTAAGATTTTATGTTCGATTTGTCAGCAGAAATCTGAAATCTCAGATCAAAATCTGAGAAGCCAAATTGAAAACGACAAAAGTTTTTCATTTTTTTTTTAAATTACAGCCAAAAAACATCGGAAGGTTATTTTTGCGCCACCTTGATGTTGTGTTGTTTTCGTTGCCTTTCAATAATGGACTCCTCACTTAATGGTGTTTTTTTTTTGTCGCTGTTCAACTTAGATAATTGCTAAGGTCAAAGGCCCATCAATGCAAACGAGAGCAAAAGTATGTAAACAAAAAAATAAGGTCCACAATGTTGAATAAGAACAAAGTGTTACGCATTTTCGAAAAACGCAACATTTTGTGTTTTAGGGCTGACGTTAACCCTCGACCAACTCTTCCCAAATACCCTGGCTCAATATGGGAGGTCCCTGTAGACCTATTTTGGCCTGACTACAACTGTAGACACCCACCGTTGAGTTCACCTTGGGTCCACTGCTGTCTGAAATGTCAAAAATAAGTTGGCTTTGTTACCCAATCTACAGAAGAGGTACTAGGCAGCCACCAGTCACCAACGTGATGACTCTATCTGACGCTTTTCAATTTGCAAAAAAAAAATTATTAAGAACCTTTCATCTAAATTTAAATTCAAATATGTATAGATTTCGCGCTTTCAAAACGACACACCAAATATACAGGGTGGCTGATGAAAGCCGCTAAACAAAAAAAAATTTAATAACTTTTTTCTATTTAATGAATCTGGTTAATTTGTTTTTATTTTGGAAATTGATTTTTAGATTTAACAAAATGGATAACTGGGACACTAAAACAAGAATTTGGATTGTCCGCCGCTATCACGCACTGGAGTCCGTAGTTTCAGTTCAAAGGGAGTATAGGCGCACGTTTGTCGGCAATCCTCCGAGGAAATGGACCATAATGAAATGAGACTTGTTACCAATATTGCCGAGCTTGGGACAGTCGAAAGAAGACTTCAGTTCGGACGGAGGAAACAATCGCTGCTGTAGCTGCTGCCATACAAAACAATCCAAGAGTTTCGACCAGAAGCTTATCTGCTCAAATGGGTATAAGCAGACAGTCATTGCAGTCATTTACGCACAATGATTTGGACTTATTCCCATATAAAATTCAAATGGCCAACAAACTGAACGCGTCAGACTTGCCGATTCGCTTGAAATTTTGCCTGAAGATGCAAATGGTGGAAAAGGACGGAAGCATGTTGAACTGTCCTTGTATGTCTGACGAGGGCCATTTCGATTTAAACGGCAACATAAACAAACAAAATTGTCGAATATGGAGTCCTTCTAACCCACAGATACTCCATGAGACGGAATTGCATCCACTGCGTGTTACAGTGTGGTGTGCAGTTACATCACGCTGCATTATCGAGCCCTACTTCTTCGAAGAAAGCGGTCACACCGTTACGGTTACTGGAGACCGTTACTTTTTAGCATGTTGAGAGAGTTTTTCTATCCAAAATTACGCCGAATAAGAATTTCTTTCAACTCTGTGTGGTTTCAGCAAGATGGTGCAACTCCTTCTCACTAGACCGGCCTATTATCACATAAGAATTGCGACGAAAATTTCCCAATAAGCTGATATCCAGAAACTCCACATTCCGTTGGCCCCTCAGGTAGCCGGACCTTACTGCACCTGACTTTTTCTTGTGTTGTTATTGCACACAGGAATTCTACAAAGCAAAACCAACAAATTTGAATAAACTAAAGAAATCCATTGGAGAAACAATTGCGGCTATTCCTGTCTCAATTCTCCTAGCAGTAATGAACAACTTTTCTGGTAAAATGCCGCACATGCATCAACGAGCAGGGGGGCATTTAAATTCCATTATTTTGAAAACTAATTAAGCTAATTTAATAAAATTGAATGAGCTTTAACATGAGTAAAAGAAAAATGAATTCCATACACTGAAAAAAAAAAAGTTATTTGAGTTTCTTAATGTAGCAATATTCATCATCAGCCACCCTGTACAATTTACTAAAAAAAAAAAGTGGAAATTTTCAAACTGCCACCTGTATGCGAATTATCCAACCTGTTGTGTATTTGCGGACACAACGAAATCTTCTGCTAACATCAATGCACCCTAGAGGGAATACAACTTCGGCGAATTATACTTCCTACTGTCAAATAGATATACTGCATGGACGGTCTCTTTCCCCTAACCTTCAAACTGTCAGGTCAAGTTATCTCTGCATATTAAGAATTTATATTAATAAATGAAGTATTTTAAATAGGAAGGATTCTTTTATTTTCCCTACGGACGAAACTTAACACAACCCAACCTTCACTTGTACCATGCACCTTACTTACTTACTTAGGTGGCGCTACATTTCGGGGTGAACCAGGGCCTCAACCAACAAGCCTCTCCAGTTGGCCCGGTCCTTAGCCAACTGCCTCCAGTTGCGCACTCCAAGTTGGCTGAGGTCGTTTTCCACTTGTGCGCGCCACCGTAGGCAAGGTCTTCCTCTACTGCGTTGAACCTCTGGGATGGAATCGAAAACTCTGCGGGCCGGAGCGTTGATGTCCATTCGCTCTACATGTCCAAGCCATCTCAAACGTCCAATGCGCAGTTTTTTGACTAGGTCGATGTCGCTGTACAGCTCGTATATTTCGTCGTTGCCTCCAAAACCCGTCAACGCAGACGGGACCGAATATCTTACGAAGAATTTTTCTCTCGAATCGACCAAGGATATCTTCATCCGCTTTGGAAATAGTCAATGCTTCAGATCCGTACAGCAGGACTGGGATGATGAGGGTCTTATACAGAGTCTCCTTAGTCTTTCGGGAGAGGGCCTTACTACACAGTTGCCTTCTCAGCCCCAAGAAACAGCGGTTGGCAAGAGTTATTCTCCGTTTGATTTCTGATGAGATGTCATTTTCAGATGTTATAGCACAGCCAAGGTAGACAAAGTCCCTTACTACCTCAAAGTTATAGCTATCTATTGTGACGTTCTGTCCGATATTTTCGATGTTGGGTGTCCCTTCTTGTTGACAGCATATACTTGGTTTTGCCCTCGTTAACCGCTAAGCCCATTTTAGCCGCTTCTGTGTCTATACTTGCAAACGCGCCAGTGACAGCTCGCTGTGTTCGTCCAATTATGTCAATATCGTCCGCATTTATGCAAGTAATTGTACAGACTTTTGAAAGATCGTACCTCGCATGTTGGCTTGTGAGTTTCGCACAATTCGTTCAAGCATGATGTTAAAGAAGTCACATGACAGCGCATCGCCTTGTCTAAATCCTTTTTTGACATCAAAGGTCTCGGTTAGGTCATTGCCGACCTTGATGCAGCAGCGAGATTTCTCCATCGTCATCCTACACAGACGGACGAGTTTGGTAGGGATGCCACCATGCACCTAACACCCTTAAAATTACATTTGAAAACATTGCATTTCGCTACCAAAACAAACAAGTGTAGTGCATTTCTAGCACTCAAGCAAACACGCATAACATAAAACTTCTCAGATCTCCCCACTGCAAAAGAGAACCTTTAACACGTTTCATTTTCCCCAATCTTCATAGCTCTTTACAACATAAGTCATAATCATAGCCCATAGCACGTGCACACCGCATTCCCAGCAACTGGATTTACCCTTACACTCCTTAGGGTAGTCTTTGTTTTCATTTCGTTTTCTGTAGAGAATCGTTTTCATCGCACGCATGTGACCAGACCAACCCAAAGCTTTCCCCACACCATAACCACGACCTTAGGTTTTCCGCCAGTGACGCAAGTCACCACCCAGAATGAGGTTCTGAGCCGACCCACTTAACTCTTCGAAATGCTGGCAACGGTAAAAGCTTCCCTCGAAAAATCAGTTGGCCATGAGTAAGACTCCGGCCTATTCGTAGCTGCTGCGCTGCAATCGTTTATATACAAAGTCCTCGGGGCTTATTATACTCCTTCGTGTTAAATCCCATATCATGAATCTCGGGATGTTTGATGCATTGTGATAAGTTAGTAATAATAGTGCCAGTTGCCCGTGTGTGATATTTCGAATCTCTATAAATAAAAAATCCACCTCTATACGCTTTAAGCCAATTAGTTTAAATATTGTGTCAATGGGGACGAGAAGTGCATATCCACCCTTTTATGGCATTTGGTATTTTCTTGCAAAACAAAGTTAAAAGCTCGTTGCTCGTGTGTTATTCTGTTTATACTTCTTATAATAATTATAAAGTTTGATTAAAAAAATTCAATTAGATTCAAAGTTGAGCTGTGCTGTGCTTTACCTATACCTTAACTTCTTGTTTTTACCTCAAATGCACACAATTATTGATAAGTAGAGCTGCTAAGTGTGCGTTTGTGGTGTAACAGCCATAATGGATCTGATCAAATGTTGTTTTGAGCCTGTGGAACTTCCGGAATTTTTCGATACCTTTGCCCAAAAGTGTACCGACCCGGGATGTAAGTATAAAATGTTTTTGCAATTTAATAAGAGGCAGGGGCAGCATCAAATTAAACTTAAGACTTAGTTCGAGCAGTGTTTATAAAACAAAGGAAATAAGCAAAATGGTAATATAATAATAGTGCCTACAATTATTCTACCCGCGCATGCAATTTACAGTGAGTTTCACAAAATTAGTAAAACCTTAAATTGAGCATCAATACAAAAACGCCATTAAAGATTAAACTAAACTCTCCTTAAATTTGCCCACAATATACCTAATATCAGATCAAAATACGTGTTACCATCTCTTTGAAAGGAAAACTTTTTAATGCAGAAATCCCTTTAAACAATAGAAGAGCTATTATTTACCTTTACTTAAAAAAGGAATATTTTAGCAGGCAGTATTTAGTACATTAACGACGAAAAAGTAAAAAAAAAGAAAAGAAAATAGCAAGATCACCAAATGAGGAAAGTACTAGTCGATTTTGTTTGATTATCCTCTGAACTTGGAACTGTCAAAATTATGCTAACATTCAGCAAGATAGATCAAACCCTCACTATCAATAACATAAAACAAAAAAAAAAAAAATTCGAGGTTTGAACGTAATCCGGGAAGCCGTTTAGGCTGTAGGCCCGTGGAAGGACGGACAGACGGACAGACGGACAGACCGGACAGAATTTTGCGACCCACTTTTTTGAGTTTCTCTATCATCGTAATATCAGAATTGATTAAAATCTCGAGTTCGAAATTTTGTACGAAACCAATCATGCTAATTCTGAGATTCGATCGAATCGAGTATTCCTCGAATTTAAAACTTTCACTCGAATGAACTCGTCACATTCTAAGATTCGAGGGAAAGGAATTCATTATCGAATGATTTTACTGATGAATTTGATTTTGGAAATCAGCTGTTTAAGGTTTTAGCTGTCAGATTGTAAATTTTTTGGTTTGCTTTTATTAAATAAAAATAACTCCATATGTATTTTTGGAGGAAGAATCGGTCAAATTGAATCCAAAAATACTCCGAGACAAATCGGATCCATTTAATCTGCCGGTTAATACAAATAAATTATTATTTTTCCATAAAACGAACAAATGTTGCTTCCTAGTTCATAATATGCGCTTTGTATACCTACATTTTGTGATAAGAGCAACATTTCTTTCAATTTATTAAAAAGCAATTCCACTAACATTTTTAAATACAGCTTTCGATCAGAAATTTCCGATCGAATAAAATTTGATATTTAACTCAAATCAATCGAAACTGAGAATGCCGGGAGAAATGAACAAAAAATGAATCTCTATCAAAATCGAAAGTAGGAATGCCAGTTTGAGGAAATCGAATAGTTTTCTATTCGATTCGGATCTCAGAATAGAGGTGAATATCTTTCTCTTACTACGTAATGGAGAAAGTTAAAAAAAAAATCACATCACCTACACAATTAATTTCGTCTACATAATTAAAAAAAAAAAAACGTTAATCCTACATACTTTCCAAAAGAAACTCATTTCATCAAAGGTGGTATATTCGTTTACCACACCTCGTTGTGATAATCATCAACATAAACACAAATCCCACCCCTCCTCTTCCCTAATATCCTCTGATCCAACATTAGTTTTAAGTTAATTTTAAGTCAACTTTTTTTGTGATAGACATCCGTCGATGCAAATGTACAACGCTCCGTAAGCAAGAGCAATTTTCTCTTTAACTTAAAGAAAAACCTAAGCCATTTGGGCATTTGAACATATACTTCACATATATAATGTAACCTAGTGAGGCGGCCATACTTTTACAGCCTCTCGTATTTACACCAAGAAACAGATCAAAAATTGTATTCTACTTATAAGCAAAAGCAATTATATGAAGACTTAATAAAGAAATTACAATTAATTACAATTCAGCAAAATAGAGGGTAAAGTATAAACCAGGTATAAACATTACAAAGAAGCGTACTGGACTTACATTTAAAAAAATTTCCAACATCGATTGAAACAAAAATAGCCGAGAAAGCTACAAAAAACAAACAATTGAAATTATCAAAAATTTTAATATCTTCTCAAGATCCCATATAATTTTTTTTGCGTTGAACTCTGCCCACCGAACTGGAAGCAACGATTTTCAGAAGTTCCAATGCAACTGGAAAGTTGGTTTCGATGATTGAATTTGTTGGTGCGTCAAAAAATTTTGACATCATCTTTTCATGTTTTCTCGGTGGAAATAAAAACAAAAACAGGGTTAGGCAAATAATTATTATCTTATCTCGGTGTGTGAAAACTTTGATCGATTAGCCATTCGTGAGTAATTATGTCGGGTACGTGTTAATAAGCATTTAATTTGTGATTTTCTCCGCTTACGTTTTGAAACACAAACGCCTTTGATTGCATAAGAAGGAATAGCTAAATACATTTAACTAAAAACACCTTCTTTGATGATTCGTTCATGTTCGATTACCAATGCGTACTATTGTTTTCCTCAGGTTGCTGCGGGTGCTGCTCCGCCCTGCGACCACGATACAAACGTCTGGTCGACAATATATTTCCGGAGAACCCCGAGGATGGACTGGTCAAATCGAATATGGAAAAGTTGACATTCTACTCGCTAAGCTCCCCGGACAAATTGGATCGTATTGGAGAGTATCTCTACCAGAAGGCGACGAAAGACATCAATCGGAAACGCTATAAGTGAGTCATAAATATATCAGTGAAAACATCCAACTCTCTTATTGTTTTGTCTTCAAGGTTTGTGGAGATTGCAATGGAAGCAATGGATTTGCTTCTAGTGGCTTGCCATGCACAAACTCTGAATCTGTTTGTTGAATCGTTTCTCCGTATGGTTCAGAAACTGTTGGAGGATTCAAATCCAAATCTGCAGATCATGGCTACAAATTCGGTAGGAGTAAAAGTATTACCTGCGATCTGTGCTAAATCAAATTCTGTTTTGTAGTTTGTAAAGTTTGCCAATATCGAGGAAGACACTCCATCGTATCACCGGCGGTATGATTTCTTCATTTCGAAGTTTTCGTCAATGTGTCATGGGAACCATGATAACATCGAGCTGAGGGACAGCATACGTCTCGCGGGTATAAAAGGCTTGCAAGGTGTTATTCGGAAGACTGTTTCGGATGATTTGGTAGAAAACATCTGGGAGAAGCAGCATATGGAGAAGATTGTACCCTCATTGCTGTTTAACATGCAGGTAGGAGTGAGTGTTGGAGGATTGATACCCGACTAATCATGTTTTCTTTAGTTTGGCGACTTAACCCCAACAGAGGATCCAACCGAGAGAACAGCGCCAGTGTTGGCCGAAGATGTACTAAGAGAGCTAGTGGGCCGAGCATCGTTTGGACATATCCGATCAGTGTTGAAGCCGCTTCTTACGTGAGTTCAACTTTCTGGAACATATGAGCCCCCATTTATTCTCTCTTCGCAGGCATTTGGACCGCCACGAGCTCTGGGTGCCAAACACATTCGCCATACACACCTTCCGTATTGTGATGATTTCCATTCAACCGCAGTACTCGTACACAGTTGTCGAAACGCTAATGCAGCACCTCGACAATAACTTCAAATCCTCTCCGAGGACCAGGACTTCGCTTGCCGTTGTTCTGTCTAAAATTATTGCGATTGCTGCCGGTGAGAGTGTGGGTCCATCTGCGTTGGACATCATAAACAATCTTCTCACTCATCTGCGGACAAGTGTCAGCACAACAACCGAGATAACCGCAGAGGAATCGCAATACCAAGAAGCCCTCATCAATGCACTGGGCGAGTTCGCCAATCATCATCCAGATTATCAGAAGATTGAGATTATGCTCTTCATTATGAATACAGTGCCAGATTTAAGTAAGACGAGCAAGGTAGACCAAATGTTGCAGAACATTCTTCTCAAGAGTTTGCTCAAAGTTGGCACACAGTACAGCACTGTGTCGTTTGAAAAGGCGTTCCCGGCAGCATTCTTACAGCCACTCTTAAAAATGGCTCGCGCCCCACATGATCCTACTCGAATTATTGTGATGCAAATTTTCCAGGCGCTCCTCGATCGCCACCAAAATCAAGTTGTGCTAAACAATATTACAGTTAAGCCTTATAACGCTCTGTCACAAGAGCCTCCATCGAGGTCGGACATTATTTTCACTCACAAGTATGGCGCCAATATCATGCAAGCTCTGATTGATAGCATGGCATTGTCAGACCGCATCGAAGCACTATCTCACAGCTATAACACGGCTGCATTGCTGATTGTCGAGATGGCAAGTACCGAGACAGTTCAAGAATTTTTGTTGTTCATCTTGGGGTAAGTTAAGTTATCAACTAGAAGCACCACCTAATGACTTTATTTCAGTATCCAGCAGGTCGCATTGACCACTGATGAGCTTGAGAATATGCACAAGTGCAACTTACACTCCATAGCCATTGCACTATTTAGCCTCATAGCTAGAGTGACTGGTATTAACAATCTCATGGAATACGGGGAGAAAATAGTCGATGCGCGACATGAGGAGGCGTCCCACATCTTGCCACCGCTGATTGACCCCAAGAAACACTCAGGAACAGTGTTCAATCTCAGCTTGCCCCATTTGTCTATCGATAAAGTTGCATTGTGCGAGAGCCTGCAAAATGCCGGAATGGATTACAACCGCTTGCAAACAGGCAGCCCATACTCCCTCAACCAAACGGATAATCCTGGACATCGACACTCGTGGGTTGAGGCTGGCAATTACATGCCTACAAGAAACAGTTCAGCTGACTTAACAGCCTACAACAACGACGCAGATAGTATTAGCAGTTCGCCGGGCGTATCGAAGGTAAGTACAGTTGATTATCGGTGAATTTGCCAATAGATACATGATGTTTTAATTGCAGAAAACACTTGCTCCAGAGTTCAACTTTGATGCAATGAAAAGAGCTCTCGCCGAGCCATCGGAAGCTGTCAAGAAAGAGCAACGTGAAAAGCAGTTGCAGATTGGGCGAACATTCCGTGAAGGAGATTTTGATGATCTAGTGAGACGCACCGAACCTAAGGTTAGATCACAATGCCAACTAAGTATAATTCGTTCGCTTCTGAGGGCTACAAAGTAGCCCTTCGCTGGATGTGCGATTATTGTGTAGAAATATTTAGTTTGCATATTTGTTGCTTGAATTTAAACTACTATTTCCTTTTATCTTGCAGCATGATGTCATTCAGAACCGCCTAAATGACCTCTTCAATTCGCTAGCAATTGAGCGGCAAATTTCTCAGAGCGATATTAAAAACCAACAGCAGCAACCGCAGAAGCCCATATACGAAATCAATTTTCCCGAATTATTCTATTACTAACTTCTTAAATGCTGATTGTTCTTGTTCTACTATACTTATATCATTGTATGTTTATTTATTTCTCGTTTTTTAATGTTTGTACGATTCTGGTGAAGTGATTTAAAAATAGCTGACCCGATACTGTAGGAAGAGGTATGCTAGTTCATGCGACACCGGGTGTCTCTCTGTGCAATAAGCAAAAGCAATATGTATCTAACAAAAAAAAATTGTTAAATATATGGAGTTAATGTATTAAATGGAATTTTTGTCCTATTTTTCTTTTATTTTTCTTCACTTTATGACGAGCGACGGTATAATGGTACCTTAACCCAACTTAACCTATTACAAGAGATTGGACATAGATGTTGACCAAGAAAGCGGTAGTTTTTGTGTGCAACTACCGAAGTTATGCAGTGAAAAAAATTGATTTAGAAAGACTGCAATCCCAAGCGTCTTACAGAGCTTTTGCCAACCGCGTTACCATCAATCTCGTAGGAAATTCCCTTCCGCCAGATTTAAGTACAGAAGAGCAAGGTTCCACCAGGCGATGACCAAGAAGAAACTCATGGTTGGATGGTTGGAATAGCGGCGAGCTGATGCTTAATATGGGGTATGCGTATGACTCGTGTCGCAGCACACAAGATCCAGAGCCGTTTTGAAAGCCACTTATGACACGTTTTTACGGGAAGAACGTCACTACAGTGATGAGGTTAGTGTTCTATGAAAAAAATGTGTGTAGGGTGGCACTGTGAAAAAAATCTACGTGTATCTGACTTACGAGTGAGTTTTTCCGGGCTATATACCTGAAACCTATTGCTCATTAGTCCACCACATTAACCACGGAGCTAGTATCGTGTTCGTGTTCATTTGTGGACCACGATGACTGGCGAAAAGTACGACATTTATTTGACTGGCTTTCTTTTGTGTTTGTGAAACGGTCATTGGTATATTAATACCTTTTAAACAAAATTCCACTGCAAATGTGGTTTGTTTACCTTCGCTTATTCACCTAACAGGTGATTCACAAGAAATTGATGAATTGCAGAGAACTGCCTTCAGGAGTTTGATGTTCAATCGTCATCATTCATCACCGTTACTAGTGCAGTCATAATTACTGTAACATTATATTTCTATTTTCAATGTATCTGAATGAATGTATCGTTTCAGCTTTTTCAAAATACCTATCCCCAAAAGACTTGGAAAGCTGGAATTAAAAGGACATTTTGTTTGACTTAGCATTTGCTGGGGGTCCCACTCCCAGCTCCCAGAATTGTCTCTGTATTAAACTGTTTAATCTGTCTAAGCTCCAAGAAAGTCGTGGTTTTTGTTTGTTTTTATAGACATTTTCTTCCTAAAAAAACTTCCATTTCTGTTGCGGCGATAATTCTGCAAAAAAATACGGGTCAATAATGCTTCGCAAGAGCTAAGAAACGTATGCGGATGTTGTGATTTGAATAAGAACTTCAAGCCAACGAGCTTATCAATTATTAGCAAAAAGGAATATCTACGTAGGTATACAGTAAGCAAAAAAATTGCATGTTTGTTTATGGAATCGGCCAAGGCTGGAGGATAAACTCATAATTTGTGGGCAAATATTGGAACTGTACAAAGATGAGGGCGTAGTACAAAACTGGTACAATAGGCAAATTATGTCGACTACCCACATTGGATAGGTAACACATTGGCGGAATGCACAATTATGGTACAACCATATCATTTTTAACCTTCTCACTAAATATTTTGTAGTTCACAATAGGTATGACATTTTTTTGGAATATTTCGAAAAATGTAGACTGGACACGAAATATGATTATTAGTATTGCGTAATAACTACCTACACAGAATGGGAACATTCAAGAATTTAGCTAACTTAAGTCAACTAGATTGGTCTGGGTAAGATGTAACCTGAACGCAAAAACTAGATTGGTCGGGAACGTCACTTTTCCTGCGAGTACGTCAGCCACATATGCGAACTTTCAAATTTGGTCTCAGTCAAAAATTTCTTGACTAGTTTCGTCGGCTACCCCTCCATAAACGTGAACTGAAACAGCTGCTCATTTCAGCCAATGAAAAGCGATATACATCTAGTGACTAGCGGCAAACAAAAAGTGCAAAAGGGAGTGTAAATTCTCAGAAGATCTAAAACAAAAATATTGATTCCTGAGAATTCGCGAATGCGAATATCTGCAGGAGGACAAAATGACATAATTCGCCATGTCGGAAGACAAAAACATAAGTCCAAAGTAATGGACACGGCCGCATCAAGTAAATTTTTTTTTAAAATAAATATGTCATTTGACGTTTATTTTACGTAGGTACTATTCTATTGTTTTACCAGAACATAACCTAATTTCTACTCCCTTCGAAATTTTGGAAATATGTCCCGCTTTTTTTTCAAATAAATCTGGTCACTCTAATCTAGTCAGCTGTCAAACTTATTAATCTAGATACTGAAACGTCCCCAATACCTATTCAAATATCAATAGAACAAAGTAAGTACAACTTTGTATTTAATAGCAAGAGTTTAATTGATTTTATTGCAGAAATTAAAAAGTTGACTTCGCTATTTTAATGCTATACAAGCACAAAATATAAATGAAATCTCTCTCAAACAATAGGTTCGTAATAACTACCTACACAGGTCACAGAGCCATCCCACTAACTTTCAGAGCAATCTGTCATCTCACCATCCTCACTTAAATTTTGAATGCAGGGCGGTTACCAATAAAAGTTTTTAATTTCGACTCCAAATTTTAGTAGTGGCTCTATTTTTCATACAAATTTCGCAATTGTGAGCTTCCGTAAATTTTAAGTTGAGTCTAAAATTTGTTATTAGAACGACGCGCTGTCATATATCTATACATAAATGTTGAGCTGAGAAGTGTCATGCATTTTTAGTATTTACTTAGAAAATAATAAATCCTCTATCGCAGAAGATGAACGAATTAAAAATCCATCCCTAGGTAAAAGACTTATATCTTTGTAAGCTACTCAAATAAATTTGATTAAGCACATAACTAAATATATACACAATCTATTTTGAACAAGACAATAAACTATACTTATTAATTTAAGAACAAAGTATTTATCTGACTCAAATACATATACGTTATTTACGATATTTACTAAACGTTAAACACAAAGTGACAAGGGATTTATCAAAACTCAGATAAAAGTCCACTAACAAACGGAAAGTGAAACTATTTTAAGAAATATTGCTTTCACTCAACCCGAATGATTATTAAATATTTTCCATTAAATGTCTGAGAATTAAGCCTCATATCTACCCTAATTAACAAGTTCAATATATACCCACTGTCTTGAACAGCTCCACCACATGAACAGGTGCCATAAAACCTAACTGCTGTCGAATGCAATAGAACAAAAAAACAAAATTATAATTCGCACAAAAGTGAACTGCCAGTGCCAGAGAAGCGTATAGAGACAATCTGGCCTTTAGGCACATTAATCGTAACACACCCAGTCTGTGGATATCAATGAAACTGAATGCCGTTGCGGAGATCGCTGAAAGCTTATGACGAGGCAGCAAGACAGCTGATGTAATACCCACAATGCTGCACTAAGTGTTTTCCATAAACTTGTGACTAACTTCTCAACTCTGGCTTAAATATACCCATACAACCGATGTTGTTTCGTGCAAGTTTTTAAACTCATAACTGGCAGTCGTTAATCGACCGCTGCGCTCAAAAGAACGCATAAAGCAAAATAAGTAAAAAAGTGGAATTTTACCGTTAAACCTTAACTAGAATTAATTATAAATGTATTTTAAATAAAAAAAAAAGTAAATAGTGAAATACTTGTAGTGCCAATAACAAGTGTTAGTTTAACATCGCTGGATTATAATTTATTATTTTTATGTGATCAACCAAAAACGTCATCCAGCACAGAACATAACTATAGGTACACAAACATTTTTAAGTAAGTTGAACTAGTTCATGGACTTTTCCAATATTTGAAAGTGCTTTGGTGATAGATGAATGATCTTTGAATTTCAATGTCAAGCGCAGCTGCACATACATTTTGTTACTGTTTGAAATAAATTCGATTTTTAATTCTTTAAGTGTAATTAAATTAAAATTGAATACAAAAATGTATAATTTAGGCTTTACTTTTAAATTGTACACTTTTACTAGGTTACTATACGTAACAACTAATTTATAGGTAGCAACAACTGATTATAGTTTTTCTTCTAGCTAATGAACGTTTCGAGTCTGTTCGGTCACAATGGAATGAAACTGGGTACTGAGAATAAACTTTTTTACAAATTAAAAAATTGTTTATATCCACTACAAAGACATTTTGTGTCATATGAGAAATTGTTAAGACTTCGTTCAGTTACAAAGAAAAAACAGTTTAATATTTGAACTTAGACCGCTAGTGCTCAACCTTTTTTTTTTTTCTGTTAAAGAAATTGAAAATGTTTCCCAACACAGGTCACGGATATGCCCGTAGGCAAAGTTTTTGTTTTTCAAAAGAATGGAGCGACCCTATTTATCTGCGAGCATAAAACAGTTGAGTTTCCCAATAGTTTATGACTTAAGTGAGATTCTTCTTTGTTATTAAAAATAAGTAGGCGTTTTGCTATGCCCAGGGTTATTATTTGTATGAAGAACACTTTTGTCTTTAGACAGGTCTGTTCCCTTAATTTCCGGTTAAAAATTGGGAATTGTCACATTTCTCTCATTGCGAGAGAAATGGAAATCGTTTTACAGCAAATTTGAAAATTGTCAAGTTTTCGTAGGCTGGAATGGGAACATTCAAGAATTTAGCTAACTTAAGTCAACTAGATTGGTCTGGATAAGATGTAAACTGAACGCAAAAACTAGAACGGGAACGTCACTTTTCCTGCGAGTACGTCAGCCACATATGCGAACCGTCAAATTTGGTCTCAGTCACGAATTTCTTGACTAGTTTCGTCGGCTACCCCTCCATAAACGTGAACTGAAACAGCTGCTCATTTCAGCCAATGAAAAGCGATATACATCTAGTGACTAGCGGCAAACAAAAAGTGCAAAAGGGAGTGTAAATTCTCAGAAGATCTAAAACAAAAATATTGATTCCTGAGAATTCGCGAATGCGAATATCTGCAGGAGGACAAAATGACATAATTCGCCATGTCGGAAGACAAAAACATAAGTCCAAAGTAATGGACACGGCCGCATCAAGTAAATTTTTTTTTAAAATAAATATGTCATTTGACGTTTATTTTACGTAGGTACTATTCTATTGTTTTACCAGAACATAACCTAATTTCTACTCCCTTCGAAATTTTGGAAATATGTCCCGCTTTTGTTTCAAATAAATCTGGTCACTCTAATCTAGTCAGCTGTCAAACTTATTAATCTAGATACTGAAACGTCCCCAATACCTATTCAAATATCAATAGAACAAAGTAAGTACAACTTTGTATTTAATAGCAAGAGTTTAATTGATTTTATTGCAGAAATTAAAAAGTTGACTTCGCTATTTTAATGCTATAAAAGCACAAAATATAAATGAAGTCTCTCTCAAACAATAGGTTCGTTCGTGTACTTTCAGCATAGAAAAATTAAAAATGTCAAATCTCAAAAATCGAAAGAGAAATCCCTCAATTTCAAGAGAAGTAGATCGGTTTTCTTACAAAAAGTTTAAGAAATGACATTTTGACATTTGACAATTTGATATTGAGTTTTCTATAACCTTACCTATTAAACTAACCATTTTAAATGTTCTAGGAGAACATTCAATTAAAACTTCTTCCTCCGACATTGTTCAAGACGAAAATAAATAAAGTTTTTGTCAAACGTTTGAGCTGTCACTTAATTATCAGTTTTCATTTTTCATTTTTCAGTTAGTCGAAATTCGGCGAGTAGAAAATTATGAAAAATGAAAAGAGGGGAAATGGATTTCTCACTTATTTTAATACAAAGTCAGTTACGAAAATGCTTTTGAACGATTTAGCAACCATCTGTCAACTATAACCAACTAGACCAAGGAATTTTCTTGGGCTAATATTTGGAGGGTTTTTATGGAGGGGACATGTTTTGTTCTCGCTTTGTGGCTCTCTTTTGCCCAACTCTTGCATACGTTAAGTAAGTTTGACGTAATTTGACTAATGTGTTCTAATGAATAATGCCCAAAATCACATGTGCAGAAATACTGGACGCAGCGCAGAGTGCATGGCAGTGCAGCAAGTATTAGCATCGACTAAAGCTGCTGTCATTCGCCGACTAGGCAGCTGATGTATTTACAACCAAAACAAAAACAAACACGCGATCAGCAGTGTCGAAAGCCGATGATGCCAAATACTTGAAATGCAATTTATTTTCTTTTGTGATGTGATGTGCCACGCTTGAATTTTGCAACAAATTTAGAAATCCTAATCTTGCTGCGCATTGAATTTTGCACATATGTTTTTTGCATAAGTCAGCTTGAATTGTCACCATACATAATTTCTGTTTGGCTGGTTTGTCAGTTGCGTCAGCTAGCTATATAATAAGAATTCTCCACAATAATAGTCCGTTGGTACAGAATTTTGTGATCCAGATAGCAACCAATTTACCGACCCACTTGTGATGTTATCTCCGAAGGGATTTCTCAGAAACACAGGTATTTGAGACAGTTGACGCAGTACCCTGTTGAAAACTTAGCTCAATCAATGATTTATTAATTTTGAGGGTCTTCAAAACACCCCGGTTGTAAGAAACCTATTTCTTTGATCAATATTTTTTTAAGACATTGCTATTAGTCCATCTATCGGTTGTCCCTTAAGGCGATTTACAAAAAAATCTGCATTCCCTCTCAGTGGCATTTCGAAAATAACTCAGAAATTTCCCAATTTCGTTTCCACTTTATCTGAAACTAAAAGTGGGTACATATGTATTTAAAAATATTTCGATACGACGATGACGCGCATTTCTCCATTACAAGTACCTAATTAAATAAATCACGATTACTGCATCTTTGTGGAAAACTTTGTTCTCTACCCACCATAACATGTGATCATTTACACAGTACAAGTACTAATTGTAAAATAAAATAAAGATGCAATTACTGGTATTTAATTATGTGTAACCATGTTGTTTATGTGAATAAATCTTTCAAAAAAAAAAAGGTCACAATTGCGACAAACCATTCAACTGCTCAGTGTAGTAAATCAGATTAACGAATTGTATGACGTAAATCTAAGCATTGATTAGATTTATTTTATGATAAGACCAATAAAACAGTTATTTAAAGAGTCAAGTCATGCGGACAGGAAATTTGGTGACTACAAAATAAATGAATTCCCATTGAGTGTTTTTGGAAAAGTTTTCGTTTTTTTTTTCCAAATTAAAACGTTCTATATGTTCTAACATAGGTACTCTCTTTGTTGCGTTAAAAGAAAGCTTTGATTGCGATTAGATGTGGCGTCTGATTCGATAGTGGCTTATGCAACTTCACAAAAAGCGTTTTTTTGCTGATTGGAATTTGGATGGCGCCAAACTTAGTTTTTCACATATACTCGTGCCTTTCCTACTGGCGACCTTATGGATGTAGAGAAATGTAAAAAAGGCTAGCAAATTCGTATTTTGTGTAGTACCTATTTGGCTATTTCGCAATCCGAACAGCGCATAGCTGCAATTTTTCGTGTTTACCTAAAATCGTATAGACTTTTATGGACTGCTAGTCGTGCTAGTAGCCAACTTCGCGTTGGTTCCCACATTACCGCTAGCGCTCTTCATTCAGAGCGGAATAAATTGGGAACAAATTATGAGAAGCAGAAATAAAGAAGGTTTTATGGGCGCTGTAGCTCAGTGGTTAGTGTGTTGGACTACTAAGCGAGGGGTCCCAGGTTCGAATCCCGCAAAAACCAAAATTCAAACTCAGGGTTTTTTCACTGCGCCACCTCTCGCGAACGTCTGACAAACATCCGAGAGTATAACTGTCTTGAAGGAGCTTCTCAATTAGCCGTTTGGAATCGGCATAAAATTGCAGATCTCTTCTATTCTAACAAAATGTTGTGTGAACCACATTTAAGTTGCACTGCGCGAACTCGTCAAGCGCCCTTGAAAGTCAGATACGAACTGCGATCTTAACTCAATACGTCTAACTCACTTGACGAGCTGCATTGTGCAGTCCTATACTAATACTACGACACCTTTGACCAGGAGGGATTTCCCTGTTCAATGAAGCTGTACCTACTTTACAGGTTAACAACTCGGCCATCCTGTATTGCACTGTCCTCAGTGCACCTAGCTATAACTATTCTTTTTTTTCCGCACTCAGCCGTGGCAATTAGCCTTTTTTTTTTTTTTTCGCACACAGCCGTGGCAATTAGCCTTTTTTTTCGCACTCAGCCGTGGCAATTAGCCCTTTTTTTTTTTTTTTTTTTTTTTGTTTCGCACTCAGCCGTGGCAATTAGCCTTTTTTTTTTTCGCACTCAGCCGTGGCAATTAGCCTTTTTTTTTTTTTTCGCACTCAGTCGAGGCAATTAGCCCTTTTTTTTTTTGTTTCGCACTCAGCCGTGGCACTCAGCCTTTTTTTTTTTTTTTTCGCACACAGCCGTGGCAATTAGCCTTTTTTTTTTTTCGCACTCAGCCGTGGCAATTAGCCTTTTTTTTTTTTCGTACTCAGCCGAGGCAATTAGCCCTTTTCTTTTTTTTTTTTTCTTCTGTTTTTACTTTTTGGCAACGTTAATATTTAAAGTTTGCTAAGAAATTGTACAATACAAAATATAAGAAAGAAATCCATTCCCCCTCTTTTCATTCCTTCGCAATTTTCTACTCGCCGAATTTTGACTTACTGAAAAATGAAAAGGAAAACTGACAACTAAGTGCCAGCTCAGACGTTTGACAAGCAAAACTCTATTCAATCTCGCCTTCAACGAAGTCGGACGAAGAAGTGGCAACTAAAATGACACTTCTCAACCCTTTTGCAAGAAAAGTGGTCACGTACCTCTCTTGAAACAGAGACCTTTTATTTCATTCCGTGAACTTTATTTTGTGTCGCAAATGTCATTTCTTGTTCACGCTATTTTCTCTTGATCGAATTGAAAGTAACGAAAAAAACAACATGTAGGTATATAACATAAAAAACCTTTTGAAAATAAGCAGATTTGCTCAACTCATATCAGTAGAACTCAACTTCACCACACAATCTATTTCGACTGCGCACATGATGTGCAACAAGTCCCCTTGTGAATTCATTTAAACGATCATGTTTACTCACGGAACAACTCCATCCCTGTTTGAACAACTGAACCAAGTACTTTGGTATCTTAAACAGAACGCAACCTTTCACTTAAAATCGATGTTGGTATCGGTACTTTTACTCGTAGGCGGTAGTCGGTATTCCCCCGCATTAATAAAAAAAACGCTATCCGCTCTCTAACACGTGTTTTAGCTGGCAGACGGATAGTGACCCTATCCGTTTGTTAACTTTTCTTATTAATAAACATATTCCATCTACATATTATTAGCTATTCGCTCTTTATCACCTAACGCACGACAGCACTACACGGAATTGTACTTCGACTGCGTTATTTCACATAAGTGATGTCTACAATCATTTATTCTATACGTATTATTTATTATGTTTTGTTGTGCCATGGGCAAAGTTGCAATATAAAAACAAATTAAGAATATATTAAAAAATATGATGAACTCAATAAAGAATACCGCTGAGTATGTGACAAAAAAAAACCGACGAAAAATAGGGTGGAAGGATGAATTAAAAGTGTTTTAATTGCATCAGAAACAATTAGAACATTAAGTTAAATTTCCAAAAAGGTATAAAATTTAAACATTATTTGCTTACTTTTATGCGTAAGCAAATTTCATTCCATTATGGGTTAATTGGGCCCATTCTGCGCAATCGTTCATTCCGCCATGAAATCCCTGCCATAAACCATAAAAGTTCTTGACCACAAAAGATCTTTTATAAATCGCATTCCAAACTCTTATGAAACTCCGTTAAAGAACTTCGAAAATTGAAAACAGATTTTTTTTTAAATACTAAGTGGCACCTGACAAAATTTTTTTTTTTTTTTTTTGTTTGCAAAATAACATAAAACTGTCGGTGAAAGGAGCAAGTTGCGAACTATCACTCACATCAGGAAGATTAAATGGGTTACCGTCAAATCTTCAGCAAAAGTGATGGGTGTTTTTGTTGAAATAAGATTGTTATTTACATTGTACATTTATATTATAGCACACTACTGAATTCCATTTTGTCTATCAATTACCTAGCTCTATTTAGCACCGCTTTGAATTATTACTAACTTCACACTATTCATGAAATAATAAACTGTCTAATTCTATCTAAGCTCCAAGAAAGTCGTGGTTTTATTTTTTCTCTCCACATTTTGTTCCTAAAAGTACTTTTCTTTTGCTGCGTCGATAATTCTGCAACAGTTTTCGGCTAAACAAAAATACAAATGTTGAAACAATTTTCAACTATATTACCCTTTTACACACATCCACTACACTTTGACTCCATTTTCAAGCATTTCGTTGACTAGGCATTATAAAGAGAAACATCCCAATCCAAGACCTCACATCCAACAGAAATCTTTTATTTATGTAATAAATGTAACAGATACACACCAATTAGATTTATGCTCAACACCTTAAGATGGTTAAATGTAAATCAGAGGCTATATGTAATGACTATGTTAAAATTATTATAATGGCTTAAATGAGCTAAATAACTAACTAAACTAAACTAAACAATAGTCACAAAATTCCATCCTTTATTCTGTTATTTAGAACTCACAAAAGACCCTTCCACATAGAATACCAATTTTAAAGCCCGTAAAAAATCCCCTGACAGTTCGAACCCCTGCATGGAAATTCACAACAGAGCAACAGAAAAAATTGATAAAAGACTTTGCCGAATAGGACTGAATAAGACGCATCGAAAATAGATTCTAATATAAGATGATTCATATGTACATACCTTCATATTTGAATACGTTACTATGGCAATGGTGGCGGCAAATTGAACGCCACCAAAAAGGCTTGCAATAAACACTGAGCGACAAGAAATTCCCAATCCAACCGTACCAGCCCCAATGGCGACATAGGCTCCCAATTCTCTCAACTTTCTTCAACGGTTTTTGACTAAAATGCAGACCCAGAGCCAAATGAATGCTCTCAAAACGACTGCGTCCTCAATTCTCAACTCGAAGCACCGAAAACGCCAATTCCAAAAACTACTCACATCTCGAAAGCTCCATCCCCGATTTCGACAAAACCTCAAAAACGAAGCAATGCTTACATCCCGAACAATAACTTACAATCGGTCCTCAACCAAACAGCAACGCAATAGCACCTTTCAAAGCAAACACTGCAATACCTGGCACCGTTCCGCCTGCCTGGCAAATTTTGCAAAAACCACTCCAACGATCCCGACCAAAACACATGTAAAATATACCTAACATCAGAACCGAAAACCATGTTCACGTCGAAAATCCGCCGATGCACTCACACCAAACACCAGCTATATACATATAAGTATTCTTAAAATGATCTGTTAAAACTCAAAAGTTGCCCCCAGAGGGGTGTTCTATGGCCCTGCTATTGTCCATCGTATTAAATTAACTGCTAAACATACTCAGAAATAAGGGGTTCTATGTCCATATGGATACTCTTAACGAGAAAGTTTCGTTCGACCCAGTCGTGCTCTTTATTTGGTTGTGTACTTCTATTGCACATCACCCCTCGAACGATACAAGTCTCATTCTCCTCATTTCATACTATGTAGATACCGTTAAAAATTTACGGAAACATTGAATGTTCACGTATTCTTCATATACTCGACGGTATTTGCAGAATTTAAATAATTCTAGCATTGATGCCAGATTACAAGATATAATTTTTTTTTTTTTGCAAGAAAACTTTTTGCCAAAAATTCATAAATTTCAAGATTTTAGATTAAATCTAACAAAATAAAACAACTTTATCTATTGAAGGTTTTGTTTTTTTTTTTTTTTTTTGGTTTCCGGAAAAACAAGATTTTCGAAATTTTTCATCTGGGAACATTGAATTCGGCGAAAATCTTCCAGATTACACCATAATATTTACGCCCACCAAGCCTGACAGAAAATTTGGCAAGAATGATCTACATATCTACGTATTATACCTGTTTTTTCACTGAAACGAAAATCAACCCCCAGCTCAGCATGACATGTGCAATGTGCATGCAGTGTGCACGGAAAACAAAAAAAATACCAGAAGCAATCCCGTTTTGCCGCCTTCTGCTAGTTTTTTATGCGTTCACACATCCCAAACCAGGCACCCCGTGTATAGTGCATACCGTACTCCATAGAAGAAAATCCCTCGCTGGTATCTTTCGTCAGCTGTGATTTTAGTATCTTGAATTATTGCTTACCCAATCCGAGGTTTAGCTCACTCAGATATCCATACCTACATGCACGGTTCTCCCAAAACCTCTCATACACACACGTTCATCCTGTTTACACACACGTTCTTCCTGTTTTACCGCCAATCGGTCGGCAACAGACCTTAGGCATCTCAACTCGCGGAATATGTTCTTTAACTACTTGGTATTTTTCATACCTTTTTTTTCTTTCACATTCACTCCACTATGCACTAGATATTGTACACTTTAGAAATTTTTTTTGTTTTTCTTCAGTCTTCTGTTCTGTTCACTCATGCGAATTACACTATACAAAAGAAGGACCAATGGGCAATCCCACTTCTGAAAATGTGAACCACATTTAAGTTGCACTGCGCGAACTCGTCAAGCGCCCTTGAAAGTCAGATACGAACTGCGATCTTAACTCAATACGTCTAACTCACTTGACGAGCTGCATTGTGCAGTCCTATACTAATACTACGACACCTTTGACCAGGAGGGATTTCCCTGTTCAATGAAGCTGTACCTACTTTACAGGTTAACAGTTGTTAGAAGCTAGGCCCTAGGGTCCCTACGAACCTGTTGCGCCAACTATATATACATAATCTAAAAATATCATTTAAAAAAAAACATTCAAGACAAAAACAGACTTAGAATACATTCCGTCTTCTAAGTTGAACAAGCAAGTAAGTTTATTCAATAGCTCCCCTGTCCTATATTTGTAAAATTCAGAGTCTTTTCATCTTCAGATGATTTAGCACCTCCAGGAGATCTTCGAGAGTTAGAACCTATCCAAACTATGATTTAAGCAATCTGTGCAGCAATAAATGCATATACAAAATTTTGTTGGTTTCATCTATTATTAACAATTTGAGCTACCACATTTTCGATGCGATGCCAACCACTCGGCAGATGCATTCATCCAGACGAATATATCGCGAACGTGGCTAAAATCATCTATTGTAAAATATTTTTCAATTGAAATTTCAACCGTTTTACTTAAGAAACCTACTAACACCCAATAGGTGTCTCTAGTATTCTATGGAGAAGATGGCTGGCATTTTGCTACACTTTTAGTTCACTTTGAACCAAAAGCGCTGGTTGTGTTGGGGTCATTTTTTGGGCAGAGCTTGTGTGGAACTCACATTTTAATAGCAGTCCACATATAGTACTAATAACGGACACTTATCTCTCGCGTCAGTGCCATTTTTTTTCTTCAAGGAAATGTAGAAAATATAGAAAGAACCCTTCTAGATTGGATCTGTTGATAGAAAGAGAAATTCTAATTATTTGACTTATTTTAATTTTAAATTTAAAAATTTAAAAATTCTAAATATTTCACTTATTTTAATTTTAAATTTAAAAATTTTAATTTAAGTCAGTCAATGCTTAAAATTGTTAATTGTTTACTATTTTTCCGTGTCAGTGTGCTGCTGATAAAGAAGAAGCAGTAAATAAAAGAACACATACTCAGCAAACCAGACGATTCGCATTTCGTTCGCCTTACATTCGCTTGAAATAGATTTGGGTCGGCTGAGAGTTCATTTGGAAATGCTAGGTGACACATATTTGTTGTTCGAAATGGTTGACGTCGTAGATAATGTCAATGATATAATCCCCGGGGTTTCGCCAAAATCCATACAAGAGAACAATATCTAAACGAAATTTATTAGGTAATGGGATGATGTATATGAGAAATACAAAAAAAAGTTTCCGCTTTTAAATATTATTGTAAAGGACTCGCTTCTTGTAACATAATTTCCTCTAGAGTCTAGACCATACATAAAAATTACTCTTAGTAAGAGCTTCCATAGCACACATGTCCTTACTCCTAAGCTAACTTTAGAAAGAACAGGATTGATTCTACTATTCTCTCGCTCTTATGCACTGACTCATGAGCAGCCTTTTACAGACATTCAATTATGTTAGAATCTACACAAAACCACTTTCCATTTCACATCGAATACGCTACCTATGACCACATGCTACATGAATATTTAAGGCGGGTACGTATCAGGATCTTAATATCATTTCGTCAAGCCGGAAAACGCTTCAAACATATTTCGCTAAAGCGATCATTTAAATGCAAAAAGATCTCTCAATCAGTTTTAGGTGACGTCGTTCGAATTTTCAAGTTCTGTTTGTTTTTGTAATTTGTAGGTTAAATTTTTTTTTCTTACAAAATGACAAATGTTATTCACCTCAGCATTGCAATATTACTAAAGCAGCGCGATGCGAATTGTGAACAACAGCGCATCGGTGTGGCTTGAATAATTAAGTACGCTCACTTAATCAAGACTGCAGGTAACACAAAAACCTTCCCAATTTCTTCCGGTATTTAATGTATCTACCGATACGCGACTGACGCCGACAGGTTTTGACAATGTTCTCATCACGTTTTCTGTGTAAATACAAGCCATTTACATTCAATGAAAATAATTTAAAAAATAAGCTTTTTGTATAATCGATGCTAGTTGAACTTGTGGGATCAATGGCTGGGTAAATTATTATTCGCGCTTAATGGTGAATTTCAAAAGACTTAGACCGATCACCTTGACGGCACAATTTTTAACTTCAATCTCATGAAGGAGATTCCTGATGTTTTACACATTGTTAATGAGTGGAATATCATATTCGATGTGGCATCATGGCGAGATAGCAAATCATAAATGGCAGGTGATGAGTGGTTTTGATGGACACCCACGAATCACGTATTTGTACGTAGCATGTAATAATTATTGCCCAAGGACGTGGGTGCACATTTATTCAAGAACAAAGGTGCAACAAAACGGTTTATAATAATGGAATGTTGTATAATACATATGCGGGTGCGACAGAACGGGTATTTGTTTATTGTGTAGCAATAACAATAGATAGTGCTTTTTTATTCTCAGCCTCATGAGTGAAAGTGTACGGAAAAACGCTTCCCGGTGTGCACATATACATGCTGATGATTCTAGGAACAACTAATAAATGCGAGTGAGATTTTTCCGGAAGTGCATGCATTTTTTCTACAACAACTTTTTGTTCCCATTACGGAATTTCTTAATTAAATCTGTTAAGGTTTTGTAAACAGTAAGTCTATGATTTTATCACTTACTTCTTTTTTTTTAAATGTATAGTTGACGTCATGACCAATACTTTGCCTAGTACTATTGGCATTTGAGTTGACATTTTCTCCACCTAGATTCATAGTCAGTAGATTAACTTTGTTGGGATCCATTTCCAATTAACTATGCTAAATAAAAATATAAATTTAAGCAAATTAATAGTTGGCGGCTAGGGGTAGCTTCTCGCATACGTCCTAATATTTCTGATAGTCCAAAAATATAAATATAAGCATCACTAATGATTATACGCATGTTTACCAAACGTTCTTTGCGGTTTGAGTTAGTGATAAGTCTATGCTAAAAAGAGGAGTGAGCCCCCACAATTCACGATTCGCTTAATAAATTAGATCAATCAAATTTAATACAATTAAAAATATTTCATCTATAAGCATCAGTTAAATTTAACTAATTAAAGAATCACTGCGGGGAGGGGATATATAAATGTCTACTAATTGATGGACGAGAATATATATTAAATCAAGTTTTTTTAATTAGCAACAGTTGATTGAATTGTTTTTAATTACACTTTTGATTGTTTCAACTTTCAAGTGACATTTGAAAGAAAAATCCACTTAACTGCACTGTAGTGTGGAGATATTTTATTTCTGACTACCATTTGGTCAAAACTTGAGTTCCGAATCAATTCACAGAAAATTTGAGGCTTGCAACTAACATCATCATTTTGAATATTCTTTCTTTTTAAGGAGGCTCTGTTTACCTTTTTAACTTTCTCCATTACGTAGTAAGAGAAAGATAATGTTTTCGTACAAAATTTCAAACTCGAGATTTTAATCAATTCTGATATTACGATGATAGAGGAACTCAAAAAAGTGGGTTGCAAAATTCTGTCCGGTCTGTCCGGTCTGTCCGTCCTTCCACAGGCCTACAGCCTAAACAGCTTCCCGGATTATGTTCAAACCTCGGATTTGGAGTTTTTGGGCTTACAAGGTAACATCAATATTAATGGTACTTCCCATATAAAATTTTCGAACCAGTTTGATTTGATCGAAAACGGCTCTAACGATTACAACCAAAATTGAAATTTAATCTTAAGTAGGTGAGGTTACCATGACTACGTACCTAGTCGAACAACGGTACTTTTGAAATTTCGACATATTATGTAACTCGAAAACGGTCTATACGATGTAACAAAAATTAATTTCTAAGGTAATTTGGTCATTTATAACTTAATAACTCAGTTTTTCCTATATTATCGTACAATGGATTTTTGAAAAAAAAAAGTAGGTATTTGTTTAAAATTTTTTTTTTTCAGTTTATCGGAAAATGGCGATAACAATTTTGACCAAAATGCAAACTTAGATTAAAATGGATGTTTTCAAAACTATTGTGTCCTCAATTTTTGATTTGCTCAACACTCTGAAAGTCAGTCAAAAATCGCACTTAACGAGAAAGTTTCGTGCGACCCAGCCGTGCACTTTATTTTTTATTTTTTTGATTTGTATTAACAGTTTTCTTCTTAGAAGATTTCGAGAGCTATTCGAATCAGATCACCTTGGAGAAAAAAAATATTTTGACTTAGCTTTAGCGGACCTAATATCATACGGAAATGCATCTGTATTTATCATGAGCAACTTTTTGGAAGTATATTTCGCTAATGCCAGCTACAATATCGAACAGTATAACTGGACTAGGTTGCAAACAGAGTAATGAGGTGGAAAATATGTGCCTCTTTAATGTCCCGTTTAACCACTATTTCACCTCCATCCAAAATTTTACGAACTCAAAATGGCGAAATTTTTTGTTTGTGAAAGTTAAAAATGGTTATTAGTAAGGCCTCATGTCAATATTCATGTCAAAATTAGGTATTTTTGCTATCACGAATCTTCCAAGACTCATTATGCCATAAGTACTTGAATTGTATGGTGCGTCTTATTTCGAACCCGAAAATGTTATGGCCATTACGGCTCAGACAGTGTGTACATTTCAAAAAATGAATTGTTTATAGGAGATGTGCACAAAGAACACCAGTTTTTCGACTTTGGAGCAGTGCTCCCAGACTTAGAAGACCGTTTTATCAGGAAACGCTTTATTTTTCCCCTATATTCCGAAAGAAATACCGCTTTCTCCTTGTGATATTTGCACTTGCTTTCATAAGAAAAGCTTAAAAACTGCAACTATTTTTATTAACAAGCTTAAAATAAGCATAACATAAAAATACAAATATTACCTAGAATAATTATTTCCTTTTCTTCTGGACATAATTTCAAAACGAGTGCATGCATTGAGATGCACGAAAAGTCCTACTTAGACGTTCGATGCGCTGTTTTCTTTTATTTTTAATATGAAAAATTCATTCTTTAAAATTTTTTTGGTTTTTAATTTTATTTTACGTTTCATAGTGGTTTTGTATTTCTCCTCTTTTTTAAAGCTTGTCTTTTTTGCCCCTTTTTCATTAACAAATACACCAAAATTAATGCTTTTCCCCTCAACCTGGGACCAATGATTTGAAGAGTTGCATTTATAAAAATATGATGTCAGTCCTTTGGGGTTGTTGAATCGATCTGTTTCGAAGCAAGTCATTGAATACGTCTGCATAGTTGTTTTGGGAATTTATTTGAAGCGACCTTGCTTTATACGGTAATCGAATAACCGGTAAAAAATATGTTTTAGGTTAGGTTGCATCTATATTCGTAATGCGTTTATTAAGGGGGTTCTTCAAAGATTGTGGTTGCTGCGAAGTCAATACTGACTGCGTCTTCTAAACCCAACTGTCCATTCATTCATTCGAAATATTTAACATTTTCTTTAGCTTGCGGTAGCGACAAGCCCTTTCTTCTTTGCGAATCAATTGAAAACACGAGCAGTCTCTCAGTACAAAATATATTGCCCAAATAATAACGGTACAAGTTCAATGATTTTTTTTCGATAACAAGAAGATGTACAATTATTTGACTTTGAATATGAATTATATTTCGGATGTCAAACTGTGTTACCGTCGCGTGACATTATCCTCCAA
Source organism: Cheilosia vernalis (assembly GCA_949126925.1). Taxonomy (NCBI): domain Eukaryota; kingdom Metazoa; phylum Arthropoda; class Insecta; order Diptera; family Syrphidae; genus Cheilosia; species Cheilosia vernalis. The sequence goes on from OX421362.1 coordinate 17,776,915, forward strand.
GCTAAATACAATTTGTTAGCACCAATTTGAGTTCGCGAAAATATTTTCCTTTTAAGTTATTTAGTTTTAACTCCACTAATTTAATAGAAAACTATTCTAGCGAAATGACGATATCGTTTTTTTTTTTGTCTTAAATGAAAGTCACTCCCATTAGCAAAGCTAAGAGCAACCAATTCGACTTAGAACAAGTCCAAATGACAGTCACATTAAGAAATTCTTCACGCAAAAAAAAACAAATGCGAGTTATGTACCAAACATACGCGATTTTCTGGTTTCGTTTAAGTGTACTATATGCAGTTGGGCAATTTCTAAGATCTTGCGAAGGGAAACGCCTATTGACAAATACATACTCCGCCGTACTTATAATCACTTTTAGGATTAAGGCACTCATTGTGTTTGTCGATTATCGCCAGACGATAGCGTTTCGGTGAATGCCTTGATTCACGTAACTTCAATAATCGACTATCGTGCAGACGATATTGTTTTGACCATTGAACATTTGCTTCACGTGACTTAATAATCGCCGCAAATCTATCACCCAATCGGTACAATTTGAGCGATACCTAATGAGTTGTCGTTTTCCAATGATTTGTATATTTTGAAAGCAGCTAAAAATATTTTATTGCATTTCAAAGAGATTTATTGACTTTAGAAATATTTCAAATATAACTAGTTATCTAAATTTTTTAATTATCTCAACGTATGAAGTTCACACAAAAGCAGGAAATATTGTGATAGTCTGATAGAACAGCAATGCAATCGAAGAATACGAAGAATTGGCCCGTGAAATTTTAAACGACTCTCAAGTTGGAATGAATGATGAGACAGATGGCTTCAAAAATAAGGGATGAAAGAAAAACCCGCTTTTCAATTTTAATTATTTTATTGACGTCCTGCTTTCCTGGGTAGTTATTTGGCTTATAACCCTTGGGCAAGTCAACAGAGTTATATTAAGTAAGGCTACATTTTTCGACCTCATAATGGGGAAATTAATTTTTTTTTAAATGATGATTGTGACAGACAAAATATATGAGTTGAAGTCTAAAAATGGTCATAAGGCGGCTCTCCCACTGAGGCAACAAGCAACAAGCAACTGGCAATAGGAAACATGCGAAATTATCGCATTTACATATATTTTACATTATTTTACATTGAATCAAATTAGACGTCTCACATTAAAGCAACTTAATATCGGTCGAACAAAAATGTTGCTGATTGCGGCAACATCATTGCTGATGGCGATACACAGCGCATGTTGAAAAGCGATATAATATCGCGTCGTAGTATCAACATTTGCGAGTAGTGAAGTGACAGGCTGCTAGAAACTTCTGCGCATGGTTACGAGGTTTTTATTAATTTTGAAAAATATGTCGGACGATCCAATTTTTAATACAAAATTCTTACCTTAGTGTTATCAATAATCTTTCCGTAGGAGAGTGTATCTCTGCATTTTTAGAGTTCACGGTTCCGCGAAGCTTAGCTAGCTTTGAGTACGAAGGGCAAGTGGCAAGTAGAAGGCCATGCACCACTGAAAACATTTAGGAAGTGGAAGTATGCTTTCGTGAAAATTTAAGAATCAGATTGCGAAAAAGAGCGGCCGATTTGCAGACCCTATGAAGAATTATCTTTTAGGAAGTTCTAAAGAGAGACCTAAAATTGTAGCCTTTTAGGAAAAGAAAATCGCTTGATTTAATGGAGACCGATGAAACCTACTTACATTTGAATTGACACGTGGATAATCAAAACCCATTATTTTTTTATTACTGGGTTTGGTTTGATTTTGCGCCATTTAAAAATATAAACGGTATTTTAAAAACCCAAAACTTGGTGTGTAATACGCCTTATTGAAAAACGGAATTTTTGAAAATTCCACGAAAGTAATATGTCCTAAGTAATATGTCCTATGTCCAGTTGTAATCACTATTTGTTTTTGTTTCCAATAAGATCAAAACAAAGTGCAAGCTGTAAAGAGGCCTTTCGTTTAAGCAACTACGTTTTCCGGTGTAAAAATTCAAAAATGATTTCAATACCTTTCCCGAGCATATTAAAAATTCTCATCCAAACTTTTCGCACCCCAAACTCTCCATCAGTCGAAAGATCGATTAGTCCATCAGTTAGTGGATTAAAGACTACATTTTTGGGTGTTTAATTCAAGTTTGTTTCCGGTAGTTCTAAATTTGGAAGTCACAATATAAGTATAGTTCCCCAAAGCTCTTCTTTTTTGGGACCATATTTTTCCGTTGCAAAAAATACATTTGCAATTTATTCACACCTAAAACACTTTTAAAAATACGTCATGCAAAATTGATCTGGCTTCGTGTAAAACTCCCCTGTCAGCAAAGAAGAAATTTATTGAAACGGGTATCCAATTGACCGCTTCCGAATTTAGTCCATCGGACTAAGTATTCAAAACACCAAATTGAGGACTTCCATTTTGTATAGAATATTTAGCTCTTCCCCCATTTGCTTAATTTTACCACGCATTCAGTACCAAAATCAATTTCTATGGTGCGATATATTGACAATCTTGACATCAGCATCCCACGTGAAATGATGTATTTGTTTTTTTTTTTCTTATCGGAACGGATCTTATGTTGCTCTTTCGCTTTGAGGCTTTTAATTAATTGTCACATATACGTGCCTGGCACTAATTGTTTACTAAACAAAGTGACTCTCTTTTGGCTAGTGGAAAATTTCTACCACTATACATTTTAGACTGTCATTACATTAATGTCTTTTTCACATTTCCAGATACTCATTGTCATTAGTAATGTCGAACGCATTTTCTGGATTTATTTTAACGACTTTAACATTTTTTTTTTCGATAGATTAACCCTCGTAGTTTTCTCAATAGAAATAACCAGTTCAATTTTTATCAACAGGTATGTAACTATCGCCAAATCTTGGTTTAATGGAAATGTACTTCAAATAATAATGGTCGTTAAAATTTTATCGGAAATGGGTTAATCAGCAATTAAAAAAAAAACACCAACAATAGAACATTGTCCTAAAATCCCAAGAAAGTACTCGTGTACAAACTTCTAAAAAAAAAAAAAAGGAAAGAAAGAAAGACAACAACAACATCAACCTCGTTTCAGATATGGCAACTACCTATCTGTGTAAGCGTCATATTTTTTTATTGAAATTTTCAGTGTTAAATAAAAAGATTAACACATTGGTTGCAGTTTAAGTTAATCGATCGTGTTTAGTCTTTCGTTGGCGGTTAGTTTGCTCGGTCGTTTTGTTTTGATTTATTTTCATTCAATCAAAGGTAAAGCTGGGTGATGATTGGAATTAAAGTTTACTAGTTGAAGTTAGTTTTCTTTAAGCCGCAAATATTTTTTTATCGCAAGGATGTGTCTTGTGTGAAAGTGTACAACTAACGTTATATTTTCAAGGACATTTAATACGAATAATATTTTACTTTGCTAAACGTTTTGAAACAAAATTTTTATAAAATTGAGTTCTTTTTATTTGAGCACAGTGTTGAGTGAAATTGAAAAGGAATTGACAATAGTTGTTTTATGAACAGTTCAATTGAAGGTACTAACGAAATGAAATAGTTTTTATTAATTAGAAACTTTACAACTGATTTCTTTTGACAAAGTCTTTCTCAGTTAAAATTTAAATATTCTGCGATGTGGAGAGAGTTCAAATTACAAATGACTGTTGAATGCAAAAGCAAGTGTGGATAAGGAATTTTCTTGTTTCTCAAACTTTTCCTGAAAATAAATTAAAACTTACAGATTCAGTTTTATTTATGATCAGTTATATTAATGATCAACATCCTTCTGTCCAAATTATTTTATATGTATGTCCTTATTGAGATTAAACACAAACTCGAGATCTTAAATAAGTTGTGATCATATTAGAATTTAGAATTAAAAAAAATATATATATTATATATTGACTATCCCTTTTTATAATTTTAAAAATTAAGTCAGTCGACTCTTCTTCAACAAGCTCCCAATGTTGTATTTTTTTTTTAATACATAAAATATATTGAGAACGGATTATTGGTGGCGTACCTATACGTAACTTTTTTTTTTAAGTTAAAGGCATAATTTGATTTAAAGTTTGTTTGCTATACAAGTGAGGATTTGATTTTAATTTTGATAACAGTAATGAAACCACCATCAGAACTGTCTTACACTTATCCTTTAAAAAAAGTTTTTTCACAAATAGTAGTTAAGTCCGCAAATGTATTTCTTTATTATCCTGTGGTAATTTTAAAACTGAAATCAAATGTAAATATTAAAATAACACGAAATTGACAATTTGTGTCTAGGGCATTTAATTATTTCCTAAAAGTACAGATTTTTCACACCCTTTTAAACATTTACTTCCAATGACCATAGAGAGACTACATGTTTTATTCAAAATAAATGAATATTTGGCGCAAACCTTTGGGCCCTTCAAAAACTACCCGTTTGTGAATAATACAATTTAAGAACAAATGCAAGACACTTCAAATGTATTTTTGCCACCACACTCGTTAGTGTGAGCAACTGTGTTGCAGATTTTTTTTTTAGCTCATAATAAACAAAAATCTATTAATCTACAATTTTCGTACATCCGCAAATGCAGAACATTGATCGGAACATGTTTTGACAGATAAGTGTTGACAACATTCTCATCACCTTACATGAATATCATCTTCGCTCTAATGTTGTGTGTTAATCTCACAGTAAAAACAAAACATTGCTCTCAATTTCTAGCAAATGTAGTTAACTTTATTTTCACAGAAAATTAATTTTTTCGAATGCAAAATCAAACATTAGAGATGTCACATAAATTGGCTACATTCAGCACCCATATCTGAGGTAGGCAATTATTACGAATTGTTTAATAGGTATCAACTTTATTTTTCCCAACTCTCATCTTAAAGCTCGTCCCTTCTTATTTTTTTCTTCCAAAACATGCCTCTACTTGCTACTGCTCCTTTTTGCAACAAAGTTGTCGACCAGTCTGCTTCAAAAGAACATAACTTCGTTAACTATTATATTTTTTTGAAGTGGGTGATGATGTTTTTACGGATGTTGTCTTATTTAAAAGTTTGCCCACAAAAGAATCCTGTTTTGCATCATTTTCCCCATCGAAGAGAAAACCGATGTTTTTGTCTAAATTAATTGATTCTTCTAATTGTCATATTATTGGTTCAAGAGTTTTGCTCGGTGTTGGTTAGATTGTCTGATTTCGGCTCTACAAGCCTTTTAAGGGTATCGCAAATATTTCAATTAATTTTTACTTGATATAGACTTTCTAGAACTTCAGGTTCACTGTTCTTTTCTTTTCTTTTAACCCAAATTGCAATAGAACCTTTCGCACACGATGGATCACTAAGAAATTCAATATTTTTGTCAGTGTCAACCTACTTCAATGGCGGTACGCACACGACGGCAAAAATGTATGCAGCTTGTCTAAAAAATATGTACGACACGTGCCATTAACACAGCTTTCGTGTTTAGCAACGACTTTGATTTTATTGACGTTACCTATCATTTTTGATGAGAGCGCAGCACAACAATTATTATTCTTTCCCAGGCTTATAAAAATTATAAAAAATTAACAATAATAATGATTACTAATTAGGTTACCTCTATTCAGATTTTTGTGTGGAAGAAAACCATTATTTGTTTTCATGTGACTATTTTTTTAAACTAAAAAATAGTGCGTACTTTTGGATAATGTTTAAAACAAAAGTTGCCTTGCATTAAAAATGTAAGCAATGCATTTGAATTACTAATAGTTGTGATCGCTTAAATTACAAAAAAAAAACTCTGAAAAAAGTCTAGAAATGACTGACATTTCTAAAATTATTTTCCACCGTGTGCCGAAGCTTTGTCCTTGACATGTGTACGATAAGATTTTTTTAGATTTCTTAAGACGATTCTCTAGAGTTTGTTTGTTCGTTACCTTTCTGCCACAGCACATGCGATAAGATATCTATCAACTTTCTCCGCGATAGGTACTAATAATCATGTTTAGTGTCCAGGCTTAATTTTTCGAACTCACTTCCATACAAAATTGCATATTGTGACCTACAAAACATTTAGTGTGAAGGTTAAAAATGATTATAGGTAAAGGCCCTCTGTGTATATCGTTTGACCTGCCGCTGGTCATTTAGAGGTTAATGGAAGGTATTTAAATTTTTATAAATAAGAGCTCTCCAACTGCTGCCAATTTCTTGCAGTAAATCAATTTACCTCATCTAGGTCTCGGTTAAAAATATTATTTTTCCAATGAAAGTCTTTGGCTAATTTAGCAATAATACAGCTTATACGTTAATTTGCTTAAAAAAAAACTCGTCGGTTGCCATGAGACTCGTGAAATTAAGAATTCACTTTTAGTCTTAAAGTAACAGTAACATATAGGAAAATGTATTAGCTAACCACTATTTCCTAGAAGCGAATTTAAAGACAACTTTGCATCGAAAACATATAAAGCAACTCGTGCGTCATATTTCAAATACAATCTTCTAGCTCATGGGGCTCTAGGTATTGCACACAGCGTTGCCAAGTCATTTTGGCGTTTGAGCACCGTTTTCAAAATTTTCAGCGTTAATTTTGACCCCTTGGGCACCGAAACTGTAATTTTTTTTAAAACAGCTCGAAAGTAGATAAAATTAATAGAATTAAAAAAAACAACAACAACAAAATCATATTCATATTCAGTCATATGGCGAGTGCACTGTCAAATAAAAAAAATATTTCAATAAAACTTCAAAAATAATAGGTACATTTGATACTTTTAATTTGGCACTAAAATATTTTGTTAAGCACTGAAAAAACGCCCAAGCGCTAAGTCAACTTTTTCGGCACTGAAATGGTATTTTGGGCACTAGATTTAACGCTGAAAGCACTGACTTGGTAACGCTGATTGCACAACAGAGATAAAAAAAGCCAAGTCGTGCACATAAATTCAGCCAATAATGAGCTTTTTATGAGTGTTTAACCTTTCAAAGTCTAATCCATGATGAGCAATATTCAGATATTATTCGTCAGCCATCGTTAAAATGTCAGAATTGTATATAACAGTCATGTGACTGTGATTAGATATTCAAAGGCTTTTTCCAGTAAGCTGACCTTTGCTGCAACTCCAAAAAAAAAATACGAGTGGCGAGTGGGTGAAGTCTCTCTCTATTGGAATTTTTTCTCAGTTAGTACCAATCTGATTATAAATATGACACTAAATGAATTACAGTCTTAATCGTTGAATTGAAAAGCATTCATGCATTTTCTTGGGCCTATTAAAAATTGCTCTTGGTGAGCTAAATGGAAGAGAAATAATAAAAATGCTCGCCTATTCTAAGGCAATTGCTTTAAATTAGCTTCAACTCCACAACGGCTAACTGGTAATTTATCGGTATCCCATTCCGTTCAAGGTGCCTTCACCCGCAAAATATTGTATGAACTGTTATTTTCGTTACTTTTAAATAACACAACCAACAATACATCCATTAAAAGTGTACTAATTCGCTTCGACTCTATCTGTCTTCCCCTGAATAGCTGAATAAATCTCTTTGAAAATAATTTGTCTATCTTTGTCTATCCATCATTCTTTGTTTTAAATGAGTTATGCATATGAATTGAGTACACGTTGTTCGTTATGTTTTTATACAAATCTGCTAATAACAACATTAATATTAGGCATTTCCTTGAAAAAGAATTGGAATCAGTTTGGTGTTGTCTCAAATTCAGACTAAGTCCTGGGAAAAGTCTGCCCACCCTCTGACTGTAACCTGGGATACAGAAATGTTTTTCTAAAATTGTTTCACCATTTTGATGCAGATGTCTTTAGAATATTTTCGTTTGAAAATTGGTGGAAAATGCAAGTTCAGGTAGCGTCTCAAATGAGGCTCTAGGGTTGGTAAAGAAATGCGCATGTTTTTTTTTTTTTTTTTTTTTGTCTTGGTTAAAGTAGACTTTCGCAATACTTATAAGGTTAAAAGTTTGATATACAATAAAAAATGTCTTTCTCTGAATAATGCTTGAAATGGATTTAAATTGTTGTCTGCTTTCAACCATTTTGCTAGAATAGACTTCATCAGTCAAATTTTGGTATTATGTTCATGAGTGATCTGCCTCCGCACTTGGAAAGTGAAGTTGTACTCCGACTTATTGTGAAGGCACCCTTGAACCTGTCGGTCTGCTGTCGGTCAAATCATATCATGCACTTGCAAACTTTGATAAATGTGTCAAGATTAAAACGGTACTTGTCGACTGACTGAATCCGATCAAATGATAATCAAATTGATTTCGTGGAAAATCATCAAAAGTAATCTGTTTTAAATTGATATAAAATAAATTAATATAAAAAATAACATTCCTGTTGCCAATCGCGCTGGCATGTGGGACCGATTATCTTTCAGATAGGCACAATATTTTATAACCAGTTAATCACAAGATCTGTTTATTACACAATTCAACATATCAATGAAAGTCTCAATTTTGTACAGCATTTTATTTATTACCTTCCAGATGGCGAGTAACGATTCAATTTCGAAGGAAAAGTCTAACTCGGTGTTTACCCTAAGCGATTTCAGTTCAAAGTAAGTTGCACTTTTTAAGTTTATTTAGTTTTTTACAAGGTTGTCAGATAACAAACAATAAATCAACAACTACTCACTTTGTTATCGTTTTATAACTCGCCGTGTTATATAAAATCCACTGTGTAATAATTATTGTTATACAAGCTTGTGAACATTATTTATTATGGTGGCATATATTTTATTTCTTTTTAAACTTCACAGAACTCAGCTTGCTGAAAAGGGACAACTCGATGATGACGATGACTATAATCCATTTGATCATCGCGATCAAGTAAATGGCGGGTCGACGGGTGGATCCTTGGCGCATCTGCTCAAAAGTTCCCTAGGCACTGGCATTCTAGCCATGCCAATGGCGTTCTACAATGCTGGCTTACTGTTTGGAATGATTGGCACATTGATCGTGGGATTCCTGTGCACACATTGCGTTCGCATATTGGTAAGGAAATTGCAGACTTCACCCTTTGAATCGTTTTTTTTTATTTTTTTTTTTAACAACTAAACCTCTTGACGTCTCTGTCTCTCTTAATTCAACCATAATCGTACCGTTATTGAACAAGTTTGGGACCGCACGCGCCGCACTTGGCTTATCCCCAACCTCTGTAAATTCTCTGATAACCAGTGTACCATGCTTATTTTTAAAAGCGATATTTTTTTTAATCACATGTGAATGTCATATAGTTGTCAGTATATACGTAACTATGTAATCGCCCAAAAGAGAATTTTAATAACCCAAATAAAAATATTTCTCAGCTCCACGAAATGGATAGGCAATAAGAAGAGCGCGTCAACAAATCGCTTCGGTTCGGTTAGTTCTTATTTGTTACTGGAGGATAATTTTGGGGCAATTAGAAGTTAATCTCAATCAAGTTGATTGAATGTCATAAAGTTGACTAGTAAACATGTTTTACCCCCCTAGATGAATAAAGGGTAGAATTTTTAATCTTTAAAAACAGTGACAAGCGAAATTTGTTAGATATACGAGACGTACAAGTCTGACGTAGTTTCTGACGCAGAGAAGTAATCTGCATCGAAGCTCATTCACAGGCGAGACATTTATGGCAATTTCATCTTCAGGCATGTCTATAAAAAAACTTCCTTTAGGGCAACTCATCCATGAACATTGCATTGAAATTGATAATGATTGTATAGGGAACTACTTGTATGGGAAATTGTGTGTCCGAAACTACTTACTGTATCGCTATTCAAGAGTGACACACCCACCCTAAAAATTACTGTGGATGGAAAATGTATGATAAAATGTTGTACGAAGGTAATTTGTGGCCAACCTCATAGCCTCGACAAAAATATAAATCGCAAGTCGTACGACTGCTTATGTCTGTTCGCCAATACTGTTTAGGCATTTAGTTTAAACCAAGAACTAAACTTGTTAAAAAAAATACAGGCATCGCATGGCTGTACACTAAACACTAATCCCTTGAGGTTAATCAAAATATGACGATCGGGGTCTCAAGGTCCTTCAGAACCTGTATCCAATATTAGCAAAAGCAAATTAAAATACCTACACAAAAAGCTCAGTAAAACAATTCAAAGGGACTTATTCTTAATCAGCCTACACGTATGCAACCATATTTGACAAAGTGCAGTAAATTGTTTTGGTGTATGTCCACTTTTGGTTCAATTCAACTTACCGCGATCGAGTACCTACTACGTGCCTGAATTTGTTACTGTTTTGCGTGTAAAATCCACTTAATTCAGTGACGTATTGCTCACTCACGGATGCGGTAATTCGACCCCTGTTCACTGAAAGTGAATGGCGCGGATTGCAACTTATTTGCGGTGTCATAAAAACACTCTGCTTAAACAGTCCGAAAAATTTTTCGAACTTTTTAGTAAAAAAATGGCAAAAATTAACCATTGGGCCTTACCAATAAACATTTTTAGTTTCGTCTTTAAATTTTAGTAATTCACAGTGGCCATATTTTCCATACAAATTTTGCAAATGTAATCTTCAGTAAATTTAATGTCGAGACTAAAATTTGTAATAATTACGGGGCATTGTGACCTAGAAAATATTTAGTTTGAAGGTTAAGAATGATAAGGCCGAGTGTCAACGTGAACTGCTTATTACGCATATTTGACCCCAAAAATTTGTGTATGCTCTTAGCTCCCATAAAATTCTGTACATAGGTTTATATTTATGTCAGCCCCGCCTACATTTAAGGGGCGTTTTCAACATAAAAATCGGGCAAATGTGACAAAAATTACCTCTATTGCTTGACTTTAGAAAATTGTAACCATTCAGTTAGCAAAATCTAATTCAGTTTGACAGCTGAGCTGCATATATTTGATTGCAATTCCTGGAGGCACATGACTTGTTTGAGGATGCACCATACTACTCACGGCCCTTGATAATACTAACACAATTCGTTAAAATAAATGTCTATGTCTACTAAATATAAACAATAAATCGTTGACACTATTCCACGCGATCCAGCAAAAGCTGAAAGCGTGCTATAAAATAAAGATAAGACATAAATGCTAATTGCATTATTAATTCACACAGTCATTAATTATTTTATAGCACGTTATAGTTGTACGTTATACCTCTTACAACTTGAACTACATAGTTTGACATCATATTTTGTGGTTACCTATCAGAGTGCCAACAACAATTTCTTATGGAAGGCGTCACTCAATTCCATTATCACCTAATCACTGTCGAATTTTGTTAAAAGACAACCACATAGGTCTGCTAAATGATGAAAGCAAAATTTTGTTTTGTTTATTTACATAAATAATATTCTCTCTGTGCGAAAACCCAATTTGTAGCTCGAAGGTATGGGTGTCCTTTTTGAGTAAATTTGTCAATATGGTAAATATATGTTCTTCTTCCTTTTTCGAAAAATAAAATTGACATCGAATCACATTTATTTTATTCAGTTCAAGCCGCAGTTATCTGTGGTAGCAGTCAGTTGGTAAGTCGTTGAATTAGAGAAAATTCATAAAATTGAACTAGTTGCTTCCAAGCGGCCAAGCAGCGTTTTAAACTCTTGTGTTACAAGTAGCTGTCAAAAGTCATTTCCAATTGGCGAATACATTTTGCGAAATAAACTTGACAGGCTAAATAAGTCCATTTACCAAATCTAAGAGATGATCCTGAGATATAGTGCTTTAAATAAATTTGTTGTATGGGATGTGCCACGCCCCATCGTCTTTGCCCGCCTGCATTTTTCGAAGTACTTGACTCAGACAATTTATGTGACCAATGCAAGTTATTACAACACAGAAGAAATCCGCAGTCAAAAACTTCTCAAACAAAATTACAAAAAAAAAACAAACAACCCACACAAAAAAAAAAAAAATAACCTCACCTTGACGTGGACACTGTGTACACTCGTTCGGGTGTGCCCATATTCCATTATGCTAAATGAACGCGCTAACAACCCAGTTGTCACTTTGCACCTGTTAACACGTTAATTTTGAAACCCCAATACGTATGTGTGAATTAAATACAAATTTGTCGAAAAGTCTATCGCAATTGAAATTAAGAAATGTCAAAGATCAAATAAATAACTGGATTTTAACCAAATACCCGATCGAGTTAATTACCTAATATGTATTGGGCACATATCCGGTTAACGGCGGACGGTGCACAAAGGAAAGTCGCCTTCAATGCAGGATTTTCGAGACGTGTTTGTCGATGACGCTGGTGACAAGGTCTTGAATAAAGTCCAGTTTGAGGTGTTTGCGAAGAAGTGGTTTTCTAACATCCTGAACAAGGTTTTATTAGCAAATTTCTAGCCTCTAATAGTTTAGGTTTTTATGCAAAGAGTCGTCGGGGGGGCCATAAAAGACTGTTTGAGATGGTAATGGGAAAAAAATATTTTTGTTATGAATTTTGGAGCGAGAAGAAATTCAAATGAATGCAGGTCGATGAACAAAAATAAACAAAACAACGATTCCAATTCCTGTTGAAATAATAGATTATTAGAGGTTACCCTGCTTCGCCTGAAAGTTGCAATGATAAGTTCATATTGGGTTTGAAGTTCTAACTGGCTTATGTTGAAGTTGAAGTCTGAAGAGAATGGTCAAGGGAATTACTTGCCTTCTTGATGAAATGATTTCGCCGCCCTTGGATAGTGATGCCAGAACGTGGGTCATATTGCATTTAAAATGAAGTGCACGACTGGGTCGAACGAAACTTTCTCGATACTAGACAAAAGAAAACAAAATTCTCTTTTGGATATTCATCTCATATGGCAGAGTGATATAAAATAACAATATAAGTTTTTAAAGGTTAAAGCTCTCAATAACTGGCAATGTCGCAGGCGTCTACTGTGCTATTTTATAAGGTCTTACTCCTCACTTGATTTTTGAGTACAGGACAAGCGTACCTAGTAGCAGTTTCTGTTTTTGACCTAAGGATATGTTTTTAATTTTGATTGAAATATGATTTAAGTTTTCAATTATTGGAAGTATTGCTCGTTATAGACCGATATCTTTAGAAAGATTCTGTAATAATTCAGGCATTTGTGAATTTGCATTAGTAGTTATAAATTGAATATCCCGATGCTCGTGTGTGCGGTGCAAATGAAGTTTTTGTTTTTGTAAAACTATCCAGACATAACAGTTGCAAATATTGCAATGTTTATTTGGAAAAATACAACTGACTGTATGATATTGTTCCGGATTATAGAAATACTTCGTTTTTGACATTTTATCGAAATCGAAGATGGGGTTTTCGAGATATGAGCAGTTTCTAAAATTAGCGTTTTCGGTGTTTCGAATTGAAAATTAAGGACACAATAGTTTTGAAAACATCAATTTGACTCTAAGTTTGCATTTTGGTCAAAATCGTTATTGCCGTTTTAAGTTAACTAGACAAAACTATATTTAAAAAAAATTACTCTTTTCATAAATCCATTGTACGATAATATAGAGAAAAACTGAGGTTGCTATTATGTTATAAATGACCACATAACCTTAGAAATTAATTTTTGTTACAATCGTATAGAATAGACCGTTTTCGAGATATGTCGAAATTTCAAAAGTTCCGTTGTTCGAATTTTTAGCCAAAAACTGGGTACGCAGTCATGTTAACCTCACCTACTTAAGCTTAAACATCGATTTTGGTTGAAATCGTTAAAGCCGTTTTCGATCAAATCAAACTGGTACGAAAATGTTGTATGGGAAGTACCATTAATATTGAGGTTACATTGAAAAAAAAAACACCTCCCGAACTGTAAGCCCAAAAACTCTAAATCCGAGGTTTGAACGTAATCCGGGAAGCCGTTTAGACTGTAGGCCCGTGGAAGGACGGACAGACGGACAGACCGGACAGAATTTTGCGACCCACTTTTTTGAGTTCCTCTATCATCGTAATATCAGAATTGATTAAAATCTCGAGTTCGAAATTTACGAAACCAATATCTTTCTCTTACTACGTAATGGAGAAAGTTAAAAAGGCGAAGAAAAATAAAAAGAAAAACTATTCATATAAGTGTGATTCCACACCGGATGGAACAAAACGCATTAAACAGACAAATCTGTTTTTCTGTGTGTTTTTTGGAGTTTAAATACGCACATTTTAATACGCGAGCCCACACTGAACAGGGCAAAACAAAACGAGAAAAGCAGTTTTGTTTGTCTGTTCCATTCGGTGGGGAAGCACACTAAGTTAGTTTGGCAAATAAGGAAATAGTGAAAACTAGAGTTCGGCCAGTGGTAGAAATTCTACGATTATACTAACCAGGCTTGTAGAAAACATATTGGTAAACGCATTATATACAGCAAACAAAAATCAAGCGAACTTGTTGTGTGTAGGTAAAATTCTTTTCACACCGAGTCGAAAACCGTGTTTTCGTCGAAAACTCGTCAATACATTCACAACGAACACCAACTAGTTTTCGTTTGAGGTTTCAATCAGCTGTGAGAAACTAGTCGTTATATTTCGGTGTAAGCTTGTTTGGTTACAAATTTCGATCGCATTAATTAACAAATAAAATGAATTTAATGCATTTGAAAATAATATTAGCCCATCAATTAATTGGGGAGAGTGATTTTAAATTGTGAGTTGTGACAATTGTTCGGTAAGCTGTTCTGCTGAATTTGATGAGTATTGCAAAAGGTGTGTTTTTTTTCAATAACCCAACGATTAGAAGTAATAGTTGTAGAGTTTTCGTGGAAGACGTTTTGAAAACTGAAATATGTATATGTGAAGTCTTCGGTTTTCGATGGAGTTTTTGAGTGTTTTTTTTTTTAAATGGTATACGACAGTAAAAGTGATTTTTAACTATTTGCCTTCGCCTATTTATATACAAAGGAAAAACGCAACAAATTCCATAATAAAGTCGAAGCCGACGGCCTATTTTCTCCTCCTCACTCAACGGAAATAACGTCCCAAAATTTGCTCCACACAGATAGCAGGAAATTCTCCTGACATAATTTTAGATTTCAATGTGAGGGTCAGAACTATGAAGGCTTACAATGCCTTTTCCATTCGAAAAAGTGCAATAGGCATGGCGTATACGTTCTTGAAACTCTTTATGGGAATTTGACTGTATACAGTGGTGGCGAGATCAATATCTAGACTCTTGTGTGTCATTCCAATTCTCATGTATCAACAATCTGTCATCGTGCATTATATTACACAAAATTTAAGGTCCTATTCAGTCAGACATTTTAGCAAACGGTTAATCACATATGTTATGTCTCACTTTGTAGACGTCTTTATTTCATAAATGACATACTTTTTTATCTCTTCTGTCCTTGACTAAAGGTTACCATATTTTGTGCTAAAAAAGAGGTCAATCGGAAGTTACGCCTTATTTATACTTATCTCTACCTCTCTAAATTGTTCATCCACCCTGTCCTACGATAATGCAGCCACATTGCTGATAATTTATCGGGTACACATTATTTTGCCCGGTGTTTCGAGTTTATTCCGTTTTCAAAATGTCTTATTTAATTTGATTGCGATAAGTTAATAAAACTCATTCGTCAATTGATTCACACTCTTATTTATTAGTGTATTTTTTTTTTTTTTTAATTCAAGGTCCAAACATCACATGCCGTGTGTAAGGATACCAAAGTAACATCACTTGGTTTCGCAGAGACTGCAGAAAAGGTCTTTGAAAACGGCCCGAAGAAGTTGCGTCCATGGTCCAATTTTGCTCGGTAAGTTTGGCGTCTTGTTAACACAACAGATAGTGGGGTTGTGTTTACTTATGGTGCTAGATATCTTTTATGAAGGATTAAGTAACCATAAGCTTCGCGATGATCGATTAGTTGCTCAAGGCAGTCGCTCTGGTCATGATAATTTTTTTTTTTAGTTAAAATTTATGTGCGTTCTATATGATAAGATATTTTAATATGTGGAATTTTTCCCAATGAAACGACAATACACTGGTACTGTTTACCAACTGTTCTGATTCTCAATGGCTTTTGTTAGTAAATAAATTATAGTTGTGTTTTAACTTATGCCCAAATTTTGGAGGGAACAAATTGGCAAGCTCCACAGTGAATTTCTATGGACGCATAAAGGTATTGGGGGTATGTCGGTACATTGACTCGTAAAATTTGTTGGTTATATACAGACCGTGCCGTATTTAAGAAACGTTCATATCAGAACAGCTCGGATATAAGAAACAAATATTTTTTTTTCCTTTAAGATGTTTCTTTAGAGGTTAACTTGAAGTTGTGAATCACTGGAAATAGAAATCAATTCAGGCGTCTCAAAAAGAAACAGTCGCAGATGCCAACACAAAGGAGGAAAATTTCAAAGGAGGTACCTCTTCTATCTGTATTTCTGGAAATACTTTTCAGTCGGTTTTTTTTTTCTCATGGGTGTTTTAATGAAACTAAATTATTTCATTTGTTTTTGACGAAGTTTCGTCTATCCAATTCCTTATGAAATGACAAACCAAAATACACACATATCAGATATGATCTGTCAAATTAATCACGGTCACTGGAAAAAGTGCTGCCAATTCGAGAAAAAAAATCGCTAACAAAAAAAATCTTCTCATTAATGAGTACCCGTAATTTACAACCACAGCCTACCGTAAATCTATGATTACAACGCCAGACACCACACGGCATAATATTATTTGTTATTTGTCAGTCCACAAAAGTGTGACTTATTTCCTGGCTGGCATCGCGTAAATTCGAACGAATAGCCACTTGAACCAATTAAAGCCTCATTGGTTAATCCATTTAAGGTTCATTCCTATCTCTGATTGTTATCTAAGCAAAATGGTCAATGATTTATTTGTGGTTGAAAGAACGCGTCGCTGTCATTTCAGGTACTTAACAACAATATTATCATTTATAGCACACGACTTGTCTGGCGTTGAAAGCAGATAAACAACAATATCGATAATAAATATTTATCCCTTGATAATCGGCAATTTGTCACATGCTCATGTTTTTACACTGCAAAGGGACTTTATAGTTTCATTGACAGATTTAGCGGTCGTTTAACTTGAACAGATAAGAACAGCGTCTGCGTAGGTACTTATGAATTCAGAGTTTAGGCGGCAACCGTTGCGGTGATTAAATCATAGCGACAAATGGTTTTCCAAAGAGAAATGATTTATTTTATAAAACGACATATTAATTGTCAACGGAAATGTTCGACGTCCGGCGCCCCCAACTTCCTAGGTACGAAAAGTGAGCACTTAACTAACGACGTTGTCATTCTTCCTATAGCTTGTCCAAACTGAAGCCAGTGAAACAGCTGCAAAACCGAGAAAAAGTCTAATATTAAGTTCAAATCTGGGCTGAAAAAAATACAATGTGCACGACGTTCAACGAAACTTTCTCGTTGATCAAAAGTTCGAATGGTTGTTTTCTTATTTTATTAGGTAGGTAGGTAAAAATCTCAGAAACTATAAGAAAGAAACGGTTCATAAAAAATACGAATAGAGTTAAATTCACTCATGGGTTATTCATCTGATATAACGATGTGAGTTTTTAAAATTTGAAGCTCTCAGTAATAGGCAATTGTCGCAAGTTCTGGTTAGAGAGTTATAAGTGCCTACTGTACCTATTATAACTCTTACACTTGACAAGCTTTTTGAGTACAGAACAAAGTGTAGTAGAAGTTAGAGTATGTTTTTATTTTTGACCGAAGAAGCGTCCAAAAAAAAAACCGCCCCAAACTGTAGGCCCCAAAACTCAAAATCTGAAGATTGAACCAAATCCCGGACAATACGGACAGAAAGGCACGCGACAAAATTTTAAAATCCACATTTTTGAGTTCCTCTATCATTGTAATGTCAGAATTGATTAACATCTCGAGTTCAAAATTTTGTACGAATACAATATCTGTCTTTTACTACTTAATCGAGAAAGTTGAAAATGTGATCGGGGGCGTAGAAGAATTACAGACCGAACCTTAGTCAAACCGATTTACAGAAGACTTGCTTTAATATCAATTGAATTTGGTCTGTCAATCAGACAGCTCTTAATCACACTTTTGTCGAACTTATTGCATGTCTTGTATCCCAAAGAGGAATGCTTTTGATGCTTACAACATTCTTACGTCTACCGCAAAAACTTTCTATTACTTTTTTGATCAGGTTTAATATAGGTTTAAATGGTTGAACTCAATCTTGGTCTCAAAATGTTGCTTATGAACTATAAAGTTAGCTTTTTTGACACAATTGTGACAGTACATTTTTCTGACAGATTTTTTGCTGTAACCTCCTAAACGTAAAGAGAACAAATTTTTATACTGTTTCAACTTTTGCGGTAAGAAAAAATATTGTGTACCTCGGTTGATGTTATACGGCCATCTATGAACGGCGAAAAATGTGAAATTTGTCAATATCTAAACGACCAGCTTAACATATCAGCCGCCATAAGACCCATAATCGATAACTCACCTCCATTAGGGTTCTTTGCAAATGTTCACATTCTTCTTAATCGGCTGCTCGAATTCTAATTCTTTTGTTTACTTGCAGGCAATTTGTCGACGGCGGTCTAATGGGTACCTACTACGCCGCCGTATGCGTCTACGTCGTCTTCATAGCGACGTCCTTTCAAAATGTAGTCAACTACGAAGCCGGCCTTGATTGGGATATCCGAGTCTACATAGCAATGACCATCGTGCCATGCCTGTTTATCGGTCAGATAAGAGATCTAAAATATCTGGTGCCGTTCTCAGCGATAGCCAATGTCTTCATCGTAATCACCTTCGGCATTACGCTGTATTTCATGTTCAATGAGCCCCTGAGTTTTTCCGACAAGCCGTTGTTCTCAAGCTGGGCCCAGTTGCCACTGTTCTTTGCAACAGTGATCTTCGCCATGGAGGGTATTGGTGTAGTGATGCCAGTGGAAAATTCAATGAAGAATCCTCAGCACTTCCTCAAATGCCCCGGTGTGCTTAACACCGCTATGATCACTGTCGTGTCGCTGTACGCAATAATCGGATTCTTTGGATATGTCAAGTATGGTGAAAACATTGCAGCTAGTATTACACTGAATTTGGATGAAGGAAATTGGTAAGTTGAAACAACAGTCACAAAGATATTTGTGAGATCTTGAAAGGTGTTTTGATTTTTTGCAGGATTGCCGATACTGCTAAATTGTTGATGGCGCTGGCCATTCTATTCACTTTCGGTCTACAGTTCTATATACCAAATGATATTTTGTGGAAGAAAATCGGACACAAATTCACGGAGAGATATCAAAACATCTCGCAGATTCTGCTAAGGACTGGAATTATTCTGCTTGTCGGTGGAGTCGCTGCTGCAATTCCAAACTTGGAACCGTTCATTAGCCTGGTGGGATCGATCTTCTTTTCGTTGTTAGGTAAGACAATTGATGTTTGGCTATTTTGCTGTGTCAACATTGGGTCCCTTTGCGTACTTATTTATTCATTCACTCACTCGGAAGGTGAGATGTTCTGATGATTGAAAGAGTTCTAGGGAAATTGCATCATTCTCATTCTGGAGACAGTTTAGAAAAATACGGATTCGTATGGCGGATGGCTTGGAAACTGACCGCTGCAAGGTTACAAGATTCACAGTCATGTATGAGGATGGGAATTGTGACATATCAACGCAGATTTAATACAAAGTACTTGTGGCGAAAACTTTAACACAAGCAACGTCATGGATATGTTTTCTTTTTAGAATGTGTCTCTTGTTACGTAGCAAGAGAAGAGCACTTGAAAAAACCGAATGTCGAAAATATATTTCTTCTCTTCAACTACCGAGCTCATATGTTAAAATCAAAGTTTTCGTCACCGTTACATATTGCGTCAGTTTTAGCAAGATATTAGAGCTGATAAATCTTTACCAAATCGTCAAATGTTGTCTGGATTCTTCTTCTTCTTCTTGATTCCATTCCATGATCAAAAACTTGCTTAAAGTTTATAATTATACGATTTACGTATCTTTAAGCTGTTATTCGTCGAGCTTAAATCAACGGGGAAAATTACAAGGCCTTCGTAAACTATTCTTCAAGCAAACTCTGTCAGTTCTTATACGAGGTGGCACATTTCATTCCGTTTACCAGAGTGGATATGATGTTTTACGATCCTAAAGGAGTTTTTGGTAAAAATGTGTTTCCGCAGAATGATGGTAAACGATCATCACTTTTGGAATCCTTAACCCAAATAGGTCTTTGGCAGTCATTCGGTATTAGACAAGGGTAAACAGAAGAAACTAAAATTAAAAGGATTCTATTAACTGAATATGACGAAAGGTTTTTTTTAAAGAAATGTAAGTCTCAAAGGCGCAAAAGCTCTCCGATACATGATTCGGAGAGATTTGGTACTACTAGCGACACCTTTCTGCATAATGGTACAACTGTGCAACTACAGGGTTCACCCAGTGATACCAAAATTTAATTATTTCACAATGGTAGTACAACTAACTTATGGTACAAAGTGACAAGAATTTTTTAACAAAGTGTTGATTTGTAATTAAAAATGTCTACGTCTCTGTAATCCTAGAAGCTAACAGATGATTTTGCTCCCATTTTGCGTCGAGTAAGTCGAGCTGAAAATGCGACTTTGATCAAAGTAATATATTTATAATATACAAAAATTTGAATGTATATATTGACTATAAAAACATCTCACAAAAATGTGTGCAATTGTTCTCAAAATTATTCCTCAATACCTTCATCGGAATTATGCCTAGAAAGCAAAATTATGACCGAGTTGGCATCACTGGTTCATCCTGATCTAACATCTAAGCTTACAACATTTTACTTAAGTAACCTAAAGTCACCGCCCACATGTCCAATTGTCCATTTCATATCCATACAATTTTTCAATGGCATATTAGGTCTTTAGACCACTCCGAATAGTAGTGTACCTGCTTAGAACTAGAACCCGAATGTACTTAAAATTCTAAAACCTGTTATTGACAGTACAGTTTTATAATAAAAAACTAAAAAATTTAAGAAACAATTTTTAAACTCTCCCCTTTGTTTTTCTTGCAGGCATCTTTGTTCCAAGTGTAGTACAAACAGTCTACCTTTGGCCGAATGTAGGTGTGTGCAAATGGATTCTCGTGAAGAATGTCCTGTTGGCTATATTTTCAATATTCGCCCTCATTGCTGGATCAACTGTGAGCATAAAGGAAATCGTTGAAATGTATTCATAGGAAGCGTTTCATCGTAATGAGCGTCCATAACATTTGGAATGGCTTGGTACTTAAAATAGGCTGATTTAAGAGTACAGCGTGTGGGCATGTGTCGCAACAGTATTTTTTTTTTTTTTGTATAAACAATTGAATAGATATTATAAAATGTTGATATTTAAAAACTTGTCATTTTTAAGTGTTTTCGAGTGAAACATATTTAATGATAAGTAAAATGTAAACGCTGTTAATAGTGTGGACCAGTGCTGTTATATTCAATTCTCCATTTTGAAAATTACAAAAAAAAAAAAAAAAAAAAACGCATAAGCTCTTTGCAATAGTTTAACTGGACTTTTGTAAGTTTATTTGATTTTAAAAATCACAACAAACAAAAATATATGTAGCAGTTTTAAGAAATAATATTTAGTTAATATTATATGTACATGTTTAAGTATTCATGCTAGATCACCAACACACCCTTAGATCGTAAGAAATATACAGTAAATATTCACATAAATGGAAGAGAGATTTGTCTACAAGAATTTAAGTTTTGCCATATTCTTAAGAGATCTTGTCGATCTTTATTTGCTATAAGGAAATAAAGGTCATTACCTTAGTCCTGTTAGATTAAGATTTATTTTTATATATGTACATTTTGTATAGAAACCTGGAAATATTTATTTTTATAATTCATTTTGTTTTGACCGCTTACAATAAACGTACAAGATTATAAAATATTTACACAACAAGTCTATGGTGTTCGATTTATTTATTTATTTTTGATCTTCAATTGAAAAAATAAATAGTACTCAATGTGGCGGCGGCGTGCCACATTTGTAAGTCAGTCCGTCATCACTCTTTGAACCAGTATTAGCAGTGAAATTTTTCTGAAAAAATAATATCGTACCTTCAGCTTAAGCTGGCTGACGAAATCTTTTAAAAGCCTGCTGAGAAAGAGGTTTTATTTGGAGTGCAGAGAATATCGAGGGCAACATAAGAAAGCATGTCTTAGGACTAACGAAATATATCACAATCAAGCCCTCGTTTAGGTTGGATTTTGTATGGCCACCTCTAACAAAATCAATGAAAAGCGATCCAGGGGATTACGATCAACTTGATCACCTGTTAACTGGACGCCTGGGTGGCACGAAACTCTTTTGAAACTCAGTAACGATTCTAGAATCTACAAACCGTACAGAAAACATAAGAGTATACCTGAATAAAGAGCACTTTTTTCTTAACCACATTCATTTCAGACTGTAGTGCATTAAATAGTAATCTGAGTCTTAGGCTCTCAGTAAAAAGCAAGTTCTGATGTTCATGGGCTCTTACACCTAACACGATATTTGAGTGTGTACTTACAAGGACACGTGTTACAGGAATTTCTGGTCTGCTAAGGCAAGTTCTTGTTTTTGGCTGCAACAGATTGATGATCCTGGTTTTCGTGGCTGTGCTTTGAAGTAGGGTTCATGATGTTTCGAAATTTTTACAACGATACTATAAAATTCTGAGTTTATTTTTTGAATTCTCATTTTTCCAATCGTGTAAGTTATATAGGGGGTTGCTGTTTTTTTTTTTTTTATAGTGTATGTTCAAAATAAGACCAGAAGTGGACGATAGTTGCTAAAATGAAGTTTTGCGTATTTGTTGTTGTATTGTTATTGAAAGTGAGGTATTGAAATAAAGAAAAATATACCGTATGTGAACACAGATCGGGATTTGAGTTTGAAGAAAATATTTTTAAGCAATTTTTAAGAGGAATGTTTTTGATTCTTAGAAGTTTTAAACGACGATATCGATCATATTAGAGAGAGAGAGCAGGGAAATTCCTCCTGCTCTATTAGGTAGCATATAGAGTAGGCAGCGAAACGCAGCTCGGTGGATGTGGCAGGCAAATTGAGTTGAGATTACTTTTTGCATCTGACCAGGAAGGGCGTCTTCCCGAGTTCGCGTCCGCGCAGATATTTTCGGAAGTAGGGTTTGCTCAGTGAATTACAGAGAAGGACACAATTATTTTCCAAATATCAATTTTACTGCAAGTTTCCGTTTTGGTCGAAGGTAAAGGTAAAAAAAAGGCTAAATGTTGTTATTCAAAAAGATTTTGTACGATAATTTAGAAAAAACCCGACTTTTCTTATCAAATTAGGAATGACCATCGCACCTTAGGAACGCATTTTTGTTACAATCGTATGGAATGTTTTTGAGATAAGGCCGATTTTCAAAAGCACATACCGTTGTTCTATTTTTTAGTGAAGAACTGAAGAAGAAGAAGTATGGATCGATGTAAGCCCAACCTACTCAAATATCAATTTTAGTTTAAATCGTTGGAGGCGTTTTCCAAAAAAAATCAAACTTGTTGAAAACCGTAATATTTAAAATAAAGTTAATAATATATGCATAGCGTGCAAAAAAAAAAATTACCCCCGATGCCCACGATCCAAAAATCCGAAATTTTAAACCAAGCCGTCCGGCCGATGAGGCTTAAAGAAATCAGGAGCAGACGGAAAGACGAACAGAATTGCGAGACTCACTTTTTTGAGTTCCTCTATCATCGTACTGTCAGTATAACATCTCGACTTCGAAATTTTGTACGAATACAATATCGGAATTGAAAAACCTACATGAGTAAAATGTGTTTTACTGGGGATGGCGCCTGAGACCTCGCACACTATACTACAGAAATTATTTCAGCTGCTGATGCAGCAATGATAATATCTACTTCAACTTTTCTTGTATCTATTGTTTTAGAGATATCCAGATATTGCTATGTCTTTGAAGTCTGAAATTAAAAAATTCAACTAACGCGTATAATTAAAATGACGTTTACTGACTCTGCCATTAACATATGCGGCCTTACTAATAATTAGGCACTAACGTCAACAATTAGTTGGCTGTCAGCCTTAGTACAAATGTAGAGCATTTGTGAAACGGTACCAATAAACAATTATACCTGCACATTTCCTATTGCGACATCTTTCTTATAATCTATTACATTTGTTGTCGTCGCAGATTTAAAATATCATAATTTGTTTTCGTGAAAAACAAGGTCTATTGTTTCTAACGAGGATTTTATTCTAACAAAAGGAATACATGAATTGGAATGGAATTTGCCCATCAGAAATTTTTCAAAGGCATTTTGAAGTGTATTTTAACAGCAAAAAACAAAACACAAAATAGGAAATGCACAAAATATAAGCTGATCTGTCAGAAGCTGCGAGACTAAAGTTGATTATTGGAAAGGTCGATGGTTTTTGTCCCATCTACGAGTATATCATGTTTAATAATTTAGCGACCATTTATCATTTTTGTGGAGAAACGAAGTGGAGACTGGGGACGATAAAATCTAGGGCGAGCAGGATAATAGGCTTACTCTAAAAATAACTAAGCTGCCCTCTAATCGCACTTATCTTAGAATGGAATAACAGCCCGCATAGCACATAAAATGTGTATATAGATGAGAAACCCCAAAGAAGCCAACCTTTTAATATCATTCTCCAGAAAAGCAAGAAGGTAAACCCGCTTTTAGATAAACAATGTAAGTTGCATTTCTGATATTTAAAAGAAAAATATTCTACAACAATTTCTGTAAGGAAAAAACTACACTCTCACGCTAACTCAGGCATATCAACGAAATCACAGTGGCGTCAAATGGGCTATATATCCAGACCAAAGCGATTTAGTCAAGTTTTTGAACTCAACAAAAATCAAATCAACTCAGCAAATTCGAGTTCGCAAATCGAAGCTATCCGCCAATTTACAGTTGCGTAAATTAACCAACACTATATTGGCCAGACTATGAACGATGGCACCTTGGTCGAAGGCTTTTTCTCCTTTGGCAACTGTATATAACAACCCACAGTCCTTCCGAAGTTGAAAACTCTACACCAGCGTTAACTGCATGTTAAATATTTTATATGGAACACTAAAGTCAAGGTGAGCGAGTTGCACACTGGGTTTCGGGGAAGGTTACTCCAGTTTGTATAGGCTGGCTATTCAAACCGCTGTCTTCGAAACAAATAATCAGCGATAATTCAATTTTATTACGGAAACTTCCGAATATCCGCAGAAAACAATTAAGCTCGATGAATAAATGTGATGCCCACGTTCATGGGATATGAAAGTCATACGACCCGACACCCCGTCTACCGACACTATATCGATTTACCCATAGCCTCTAACTGGCCAAATGTCTTCGCTACTCTCGCTCATAGCCGCACACCGTGACCATTTGCTTGATCTACAATCACCACCACTACCATCAACGCGAATACCGCCAAGCAACCGACTACACAAAAAGAGAACTTCATCAGTCGGTCAATGCAGATTCCAGTTGCGTACACATTCCAGTTGCGTGGACACCAAAAGCAAACAAACGACCAGGGACTACTTAAGGAAATCTGCCGAAACGGCCCTTAAGCCAAACTATCCTTCCACTATCCCTATAGCCTTACCCATTCCCAGATGTGTACCTCGATGCGTCATTAACGTCAAGGTGACCATAACAGACCAATCAGCCAGTCAGCCAGTCAGCCAGGCTGTCAAGGAGCCTCGGACACATTTGCTGTTCACAAACAAACACTGTGCATGTTGTTGTTTATTTTTCTTTATCGGCTCGACAAAAGTAGCGCTAGAAGCGGCAGCTATATGTCAAATTACAGGCTCTTGTCCCTTAGTCGACCTTAATGCCTAAAAAAGGATGAGTGTATGGTTGCCTGCCTTCGCGGTACCACTCTCGTGCTTATTATTTCCACTACACACAAGACCATGGATATGTAGCAGCAGCAAATTTCAAATATACGAACGATAGTAAGCAAGTATCCCCCCACTAGACATTTCGCAGCATTTACACAGCAAGCACAGGCATGGAAGAGCCGAGCCATAGCCCCCCTCCCTTTCGTGTGTCGTGTCGGTGCTTATTTTTGAAATTGTATATTCAAAGGCAAAGTAAAAATCAAATTTCCTCACTCAGTTAGTTCTTTTCGAACGGCGGAAGGATTTTCACGCAACACACGCTGTCACGTTGTCCTTTTGCCGATTTATCGTTTATGAATTGGCTGCGGTGTCGTCGGGGATAACTATTTACAAATATCGATGTGCATACCGGTTGACAGGTGCTGCAGTGTGTGACGCACTTTTTAGTGTAGTGTCTTCCTTTCCGAGTTGTTGTTGGTGTTGGGAGAAGTGTTTCAAGTGTTTGAAATGTTAATTTCTTTCGTGTGGTTATCCTGAAGGTGATTGATTTACAAACCATATGGAGTTGATATAATAAAAACCTCAAGAAAATGCGGAAATCTCAAATCGAACAGCAATCCGATAGAAAATGTATCAGGTTCCACTGAGAACGGTTTTACTGCGATGGCCGACCGGGAATACTTACACACTGTGATGCGAAATTGGATATTTAAAGCGTTAGTTAGTGGTGAAGGATTTTTTTTGCTCAAAACTAAATTCAACGGAATATATGGAATAGTTTCAATGTTTGGACGCAGCTTGTGCTATCTTTTATGGACGGATTTGTTGCGCTGGAAGTTTGAAGTCAACCGAAAGGCGGAGAGTTGGAATTAGTGGGCCTGGGGTTTACTGAGCGGGAAGGTGCATTTTACTTCTGATTGAGGCCTTCTTCTCTTTTCTTGGTCTCAACGAATGTTAGTCGGGCACAGGGTTGCCGATTTGGGTTTTTTCTTAAATTTTATTTTATTTGTATTTCGTTAGAAAATCCTTTTTGTTAACCTTAAAATGTGGTTCCACAGAAAAATTAAATCTATAGGCATTCTGCGAAAATAAGAAACGCGGAGTTACTTAAACTTCGTTCTGTCCACAACCAAATGATTCAAAATTGAGCATGACTATCGAAGATGAAGTAAATGTGTGTGTTAAATAATCGAACGATCCTCCAAAATATTGCCAGTGAAAATTATTTGCTCTAATATCTTTGGACTTTTGTCCTTTACAAAACAAGTGTTTCAAAAAAGTCGAATGCCAGAACCATTACAGAGAAGTTATAGTTTTTGTTGTATTAGTTCCTTGAACATTTTTCCGTATTTAAGCCCCAATCTCATCTGTTAAGTTTATAAAGAAAAATTTCATCAAAGTTGCGTAAATTCAAACTATGGTTTCAAAATGCAACATGCGTTGAAATTGCTATGTATTCATTTGCCGCACACTCTACTATTCGGAAAACCAAGCTTACGTGTTCGCGTTGGAAATTCTAAATTTCTACTTTTAAGTCGTACGTAAAACACGTTAAAAAAATAATGACAAGAAGTTGTTTTTTCTTTTTTTTAAATAGCCAAATCTGTTTTTTTTTTAGATTTATCTGATGGGAAATAAATTGACCGTCTGGCAACGCTGGTCGGCCACACAAGTGGTCGTGAAAATTTCCTCATTTATCATGAACGGGTTATCCCGGAGTGTACAGTGCGTTGAACTAATGACCGAGAAGATCCATGTTTAACGCTTGGGAAAATTTTTAAATTTCTCTACTGCACTGCCTCTATATTTAAAAAAAAACAACCACAAATACAATTGTCTTGAGAAAGCTTTGCAAATCAGAAGATCGCATTTTGGGTATGGAGTTAAATTGTAGTTCTCTCGATTCGCTCAAAAACTTTCTAAATATTCACGTTAGTGAGCATTATTTTTTCGATTCCAAGCCAGAGGGTCAACGCAGTAGAGGAAGACCTCGCCTAAGGTGGCGCGCACAAGTGGAAAACGACCTCAACCAACTTAGAGTGCGCAACTGGAGGCAGTTGGCTAAGGACCGGGCCAGCTGGAGAGGCTTGTTGGTTGAGGCCCTGGTTCACCCCGAACTGTAGCGCCACCTAAGTAAGAAAGTAAGAGCATTATTTTTGTTTTAACCATAGAACATTATTATGTGTGAGGTTAGAAAACACGGACTGTGACTTGACTCTACTACAATATTTGCTAGTCAGTTGTTACGGCCTTTGGTTTGGTAGTCTTTGGGAGATGCAGAAGCCACAGTTTTGGAGGAAAATTGACTCTCGGCGAACTGAAGATAAGGTTCTCTATAAATATAGACATTAGTATTAGTTGAACTTGTTTAAAAATAATTTAAAAAAACAAATATTTGGTCCAACAGTAACGTGTAGGACTTAACCATTCATTTTTTTTGCGAGTCTCCATTTTCAATACAAATGGGATGAACCTACAAAATGTAGACGGAACGTCTGAATTGAATTGAGCAGCACTCTCAGGACAATTGTCAGATCAGAATACTAAATGTGACTTGCAATTCTTCTGAAATCGATCCAATGTCACCTCGCTCGTTTGTCCGGCACTTTGTAATTACTTTACCACAGACTTTTTCTGTGTAAGAGTCAGTGGACTTAAATATTTGACTGCAGATTTGGCACAGTAGCAAAACTATCGCTCGTCACTTCAGACGCAAGACAGTAATTTCTACAAAAAAAAAAAAAAAACTGACGAATTTTCGTCTCCCACAACAACTTACAAACAAACAATCCCCAAATAGAGCTCGAAATGTTTATGTCCACTGGAACATCAAACAAACCTATGTACTCTTTCCACCAGAGCAACCATCCCTAACGGAGCATTAGCATGCGAGTTAATCTTAGCTAAATCGCAGCCATGCGTGTGGGCTACGATTGACATTTTAATAGTTTAGTTAAATTAATTCGCCCACTGACCGAAAAACCTTTTAAATTTATTTAAACAGAACTTGGAACCGTGCTGGCCGGCTACATACGAGTACTCACGTATGAGTGTGTTATTCAATTGCGGATATAAACAATTTTTGTAGTATGACCTACAACAAATTGCAATGACCAACGAAGCACTGCTCGTACATACCTCTCGTAAAATTGTAATTAATATTAATTTATCTACACATGATAAGAGAAACAATTTGGTAATTAACATTGACATTCGGAACTCTTTGTACATTGGCGAATACAAGATCAGAATCACAGGCGGACGACTCGGAGAATTTGATTGCGCGATGAAACAGAGTAAGGGATAGGTTTCAAGTTCATAGTGTAATGTAACATTACACGATTGTCAGATGAAAATTGTGGGGCGATCATTTGATAAGCATGCAAAGCTTACCGGAAGATTTGTATAGCCCACGAACATGAAATGCAAATTGTAGTGCACGTAACCAGTGGCGGATTTTGAGTGGCAAGATGCTTTTGTAAAGAAAGAACCTGCCATTTTTTTCTAAGTTTTTTAGTCAATTCTGACATTACGATGACAGAGCAACTCAAAAAAGAGGGTCAGTCTGTCTGTCCGAATGCTCCCGAGGCCTACAGCTTAAACGGCTGCTGCGATTTGGTTCAAACTTCGGATTTGGAGTTTTGGGGCCTACAGTTTGGGGCTGTCTATTTTTTAGAGGGTAACCTCAATATTAATGGTACTTCCCATATAAAATGTTCATACCAGTTTTATTTGTTAGAATACGGCTCTAACGATTTCAACCAAAATTCATATTTGAGCTAAAGGAGGTGAGGTTAAATTGATTGCATAATCAATTTTTCGCTAAAAAATCGAATAACGGTTATTTTGAAATTTGAACATATGTATCTCGAAAACGGCCCATACGAATGCAGGAAAAATTCATTCCTTGAACTTTGCTTCGTGGTTCGTCGTGTTCACATCAACAGGAACCGATTTCTACCGAGGGTTTCAAGACAGGGTGTCACTTTTGAGTTGAACTCACGAGATCGATGGCTTTTCCTATATTGTTAGTGCAATAAAGACGCCTCCTAGTATGCCTTCCAGTATCTCACAAGGATTTTAGTTTGTTGTCCCAGTTTCTGGAAAATGGACTAGAGCCTCTGTTTCTTCAGGTGCGGCTAGGAAAACCTTATTCACTCGGGCAGGTATTATAAAAGTCATCAAAAACGTTGTAAATTTTCAATAAACCTACTGACTAACTTGCAGTTTTACGGAAGCCAAGTCAATTACTTTAATATTCGAAAGAAAGCAACACGTGCCTTCACCACATCGTCTGAGAGTACTAATCCCTAACATCCGGCAAAAAATTCCCAATACAGATTGACTCGAACGCATTGCACAAGCTCATTATATAAAATTAAACGAATCTAAATCGTTCTACACAGGCCATACACCAGAAGCTTATTTCTCAAAATTAATTGGATTGATTGATATCAAATAGATGCCACATGTCTCAATAGATACGAGTAAGATGTACTTCCAAATGCACAAAACATTCGATGCGACAATTAGATCGGCGATTCGTATGCGATACAAAACCATCTATGAAAATACCTTTTTCGTCAATTTACTAAATTAGTATGAACTTTCTTTCTGCTGTAGTCCCTCTTAATTGATACATCATTTATGTGATATTCAATAACTCAATCTTGTCTCGGTAATTTGTGAGTCTGTTGTTTATATTGTTTTCTGTGTAGAAAAATTCAATGATTAATTTGGAAAGACTACCTCCAGAGAGTACATCTTGTCGTACAAGCATACATCTGTCATTCAAGAATTCGTATTTTCCATGATCTTGAGATTAGAAAAAAAAAAAACACACAAAAAGACAGACACCACTTTACATTAGGCATTCGTTTACTTATTCAAGATCATGACTGTCCGCCACTAGGCAGTGGTGACCAAAAGACTTCAAACACTAGAGGAAAAAAATATGAAAGTCGAAAATCAGGAGTTTTAGAGCTTTTTGAAATATCTAGAAGATTGTAATGCACGATCGGAAAAATCTATTGTTTCTCCTAGTCGGTTGGTGGTTTCAAAACGGCGCTCAATGCGCTACTTGTGTTTTTCCCTCGTCGGGAAATACAGCCACCTAAACCTACCAACCTAGTCGGTTGAGGAGACAAGAATGTTTTTAGTTATCTTTATGGGTTCCAGCATCTCTATAGTGAAGATGATGATGAAGACGGTTGAAAATCTCGGTTGACCACATTTCTCAATTATAGGCAAAATGAGAGAAACAAACCCTGAGCGGTAAAAAAGTTATGAGAGAGAAATCATATTAATTTGCGTAACCAAACCAATAAAATTGATTCAATAGTTGCAATTGGATGGGCAACAGAGTGTCCCTGGAGTAAAATTGTCTGCAGATATGCTTCAGCACGAATCTGTAAAAACGAAACGTTCGCACTAGAAAAACGAAAGAAATCACCTGAAAAACGAACATTTTGCTCCATGCTACTTTTTTCGTTTTTGTTTTCCTTGTCTTCACGAACGCTTAAGAAGGAATGTAGTTTAAATTGCATACTATTTGATCACTTTCGCAGTTCAAGGGACTTCTCTTTCTTTTGATTGGTGTTTTGTTGCTGGCGTAGATTGGTTATGCGTCTATAAATCCGTAAACGAAACAAAAACAAAGAAAACTTCGTTGAAGCAGACGTAAAAGAAAATAAATAGTTGTCGCAACAGGTCCATAGGGACCCAAAGCCTAGCTTCTCACAACCATTAGTTTTGTGTGAGATTATTTTTTTGTTTTGGGACGAATGGAAAGGATCTACAATTTTATGCCGAGTCCAAACGATCAGTTGAGAAGCATTTCCATGGCAGTTATACCCTTCGATGTTTGTCAGACGTTCGCAAGACGTGGCGCAGTGGAAGAAAGCCTTAAGATGGAATTTGGGTTAACGAACCGGGGACTCTTAATAATCCAACACACAGTGGGTTACTTCGCTCGGATAAAAATTGCAAAGTACCTAACATATAGGAAAACTTTACTAGTGGAAGCGAGCCCGATTAAACGTTTTTGTGTCACAGAATTTAACCCTATTTAAGTATGTCAAATTCCTTAACATAGTGTTAAACGACGATATCCATCCTATGAGAGAGAGCAGGGAAATCCATCCTGCTCTATTAGGTAGCATAGAGTATGCTGCGAAACGCAGCTCGGTGGATGTGGCAGGCAAATTGGGTTCAGATCACTTTTTGCATCTGACCAGGAAGGGCGTCTTCCCGAGTTCGCGTCCGCGCAGATAGTTCTGGTACTAGGGTTTGCTTAGTGAGTTTTACAATAATAATAATAATTTTTGGCGCAACAGGTCGGTACAGGACCCTAGGCCTAGCTTCTCGCAACCATTCGTTTTGTGTGAGTTTTCATTTTTGGAACGAATGGAAGGGATCTACAATTTTATGCCGATTCCAAACGGCTAATTGAGAAGCTCTTTCATGACAGTTATACTCTCGGATGTTTGTCAGACGTTCGCGAGAGGTGGCGCAGTGAAAAAACCCTTAGTTGGAAATTGGGTTTTTGCGGGATTCGAACCTGAAACCCTCGCTTAGTAGTCCAACACACTAACCACTAAGCCACTGCGCCTACAATAGGAATGGGAAAATCCTACGAGTACCTACTTCCTCTTCCCAATGATGTTTTTATTGCTGACAAGTTACGGACCAGTAAAAACCTGGGAAGCATATTTTTTGTTGGTAAAATTTGGTTTATAGTGGTCAAATCATTCAGCAATTGAGAGAACTAGAGTTCACTTGTTGGCAGAATGATCAAATCGGTTGACCGTTTGTAAATATATAACACAATACAAAAAATCCACAAGTCCAACAAGTGCCCGCTGAATTTAATAACATTTAACTTGTTCATTTAACTTTTTACTTTGTTCGTCCAGGCTTGTTTAAATTCGCTGGTAAAGCCAGCACTCGTGGTGTTGCGTTTTAAGTCAATATGACCCTCATCTTCCTTTTCAAGTACATACTGGGGTAGTGAAATCGTGTGCCGGCTATAATGTCGGTTGTACATAAGTGGCTCATTTAAGACTACTGAAACTCGTACGTTATTGCCGACAGAGCAGATGCAATTCCCTTTTTCTAATACTCCTTTTTATTAGTTCAACAAGTCCTTGAGTAGCCAATTTTTACGACATGAAGTTTAAATAATCACAATATGAACTCACGTTTTTGAAGACTAGACAGCGATAGGTCTACTTTTGTCTGCAATATCTACAACCTTTAAAAACACATTTACCCAAATCACCTCTTTTCAGACTTGAATTTCTCAAAAATAGTTAAAAGCTTCAAATGTATTTAATACCGTTCTTAATTCTTAAAATCATTGCTCAATCGAAGTACCTCTGCTACTTTTCCAAGAATGTCTAGGGGGTAAATCCCCAGATTGCTAGCTTAGAAAAGGTTCTCACCAAGTGCCACCCACCCCTTAGGACGGACGTGCTACTTCCAACCACCACTGTAAACGCAAATTGAACGACACATTCTGAAAATTACCAGAAGTCATACCTATCAGTCGCAACGGATAAACTTCCGATACTATCAACGTAAATATAGCGGGCAAGTTCTGTTTCACAACCGTCCATACACGGCACATTGCAATAATGAGGAAGTTTTAAGTTCACCATCACACAGCAGTCAGCAGTCATGCAGTCAGGCACACTTTACAATTCCTCACATTAACTATACCGCACCACACCACACACTGAATTCGACTCTAGCATGACCGCATGAATAGATGTCACTTAAGTATGTCCATTAGAAATGAATCCCATTCGGCTAAACACTTTCAAGTGAGATAGGCACGCGATTCAATTGTCACACTTGTTAAAGCACAAAATTCACTTGCAGCCCCTCTACACACTTGGATTCCGAATAGACATTGCACCAGCTCAAGCCTAGTGCGGTTTGGCATAAATTCGACAAAAATTAAACGACTCTCGGCATTAGACTGTTTGGTTGCAAAAATATTTGCCAAACGGGTGGAAAAAAAAATAAAGATACCCTTTGCTTCTGCACCACTAACTCGCGCGCTACAGTGTTTTCGTATTTTGAATTGTTGGGTCGCCGTGTAAAACGAATTAAAGATTAAAGACTTTTGAATCGGCGGGCGCGTTTGATTGCACTAAGGGGGGAATTAAGTGATTCAAAACTGCTTTTCAGTTGGGCGATTTTATTCGATTACACCGAAGGACGAACAGGACATGCAAATTGTGATAAAAAATAATTTCTAATCATCTGTGTCGAGTAAATTCAGTGTTAAATTTATATTGCATTTGTATATTACACGTAATTGTGTGAAAAATTAATGCCGCCGCTGTGCAGTTCTCAAAGGAGTGCCTTATTTTCTTGTTAAATGTTTTAGTATTGAATGTATCGAGCGGAGCTGTTTTACACGCACGAAAAGAGTGGTTCGGTTTGGCTGGCTTGTAAGGAAATACTCGAAAGGAAGTGATGTTCAAAAGTATGCGTAAAGTGAGATGATTTTGAAATCATAATGTTGAGGAATCACATCAGTTCGCCTGTTTCAATTGGAGTAGGATTCATACTGCTATGGTGAGTAAGCAACTTAATAGTTTCCTTAATTGTAGGAACTAAAATCTACATCTTGTGAAATAAGCGGTTGTGTTTGGGACGTAGCAATTGCTTTTACTCAGAAGAAATGTCAAATGGATTCTGGATTTAAGGGAAATGCAACCTCGAACAGTGGTGCCAAGGACCTTTTACTCAGATCAGTAGCAATAAAATCAGTTTGACTTGTTGACTTTGAGAGTTTCTTCATATTTTGTATGATAGAATTTTTTTTTTTACTCAGCCTTTTGAGCTTTCGCTGCGTGTCTGTTAAAAAAAATGATGCTTACTACATTTTCCCTGTTTCAGCATTTATTGATAATGATCAAAAAAAAAATTACCAAAGAAATCGGTAACGAAAGAAACTTCCAATAATTCATATCGCTTTAGATGTCAAATATTTTTTAAGATGAAAATTGGGAGAGACCGAGTGATGCTCTTTCAAATGTTCATAAAATTAATTCTAGAAGATCGGGTCTTACTTTTTCAAAAACATCTCCGTTATTAATAGATTAACAAGTAAAAAAAAAATGAGCTTAGGTTGGTGCCGTATAAAATCCGTGCATTCATTAATCAACAATTTTATTAACTAATTGGTAAAGGTTTCAACAAAAAAAAGTCCAACATGTTAAGTTAGAATATCCAGTGCAGGGACATAATTCCGATAAGTCGAACGGCTAGGTGCCATCCCACCCGGTATGACAAAAACAGTAACCTCGGGAGGTGTTTTAGATCGGTTTAAAGTCCGTCCCTATTGCCAAAGTATTTCTCGCTACTACTACCTCTGGAATGCCTTTCGATGATTTTCCCTCCCAGAGAAGTGCGAAAAACAGGTAGTTCTTCGAAACCGCTTTCTTTCAAAACATTTTTTCACTCTGAAATGTCAAAATAAATAGTAATTAGTTAATGCAACAGACAAAAAAAATCAAAGTGAAATACTCTTAGCTTTGGAGAGATTACTATCGCCACCTACAACTCAGTTTTGGAAGCAACTGGTTTTTCACTCAGAATGCGACTAGTGACATTTTCACGTGGAAAGTTAATGTTAACATTTCGCGGTGAAAAGTTTGTATGAAATATGGGATCCTAGTTCAAGATTTACTACATGTTTTGCTTTTATAGAAATGTCGTACCCCTTGCTTAAGTTAATCGAAATACATAGCAGGCCTGTCATTCCCGACTTTTAAGCGGCGCCTATTGTAGTTTTGCCGATGGTTCATTTAAGCTTGGACTATTTTGTGAATTTTAAACATAAATTGACTTTTCGTGTTGAATAAATGAAGAAAATATTTCAGAAAGTTAGAGAAAATAAAAGTTAAAATTTGTGGAGAGTATCGATCTGGACTTCTTGGGTGTTCTCTTTTTTTTGGAATAGTGTGAATATTTGGTCGCTTGTGGACTTAATGAGCCTGATGATCGCTATAAGTTCCTTTGTGGATATTGAACTGAAGAAACGTTGTGCGAGCTATAATAACATTCAGTTTCGCAGGTCAATTAGTCTTTTGGTCGCCTCGTAACCGAAATAATTTTACTGAGTGGGGTTGGGAGTAAAAACGATTCTCGCTATATACTTGGGTTTTACCTTTGTATATACATTCCTATAGTAGCGCCAATCCAGTAGTACCATTAACCTAATAGGTGTCGCTGTTCATACCAAATCGAGAAATAAATTACTGAGAGCTTTGAGCCTTTGATAATTTTATTCCTTATAAAAAAGCTTTCGTTGAGATTTTTACTCCTTCATTCATTAGAAAATTTTTTGTCGTTGGGTTTCGATTTGTGTTTGTTGTGTGAATTTCTTTCAAATTTAAAATATTGAAAATGTTTTGTCAATTCAGAATTGGACGCATTTCTAACCAAGCAATATCAAATCCTAGAATCAGTTTCTGATATTAGGGATTCAAATCAGGTATGAGCTCTGTCGTTCGTGACCACAACTCCATCAAAACTATGCTCTTTAGTCTTGAAATGCAACTGATCTTTGGAATCCACCAAAGACTAAAGTCATCGTAAATTAGTTGGAAAAACAAACACAAGTACAATTTAGTGTTTGCAGTTAAATACAAAACA
The DNA here is from genome assembly GCA_949126925.1 of Cheilosia vernalis. Lineage (NCBI taxonomy): Eukaryota > Metazoa > Arthropoda > Insecta > Diptera > Syrphidae > Cheilosia > Cheilosia vernalis. Next base: position 17,813,386 of record OX421362.1, read on the forward strand.
TAATATAGGAGTAGCGTCTGCATCTTGCAATTGAATATCCACCTACATGTTTATGTTTTATGCACCTACACAATAGGCTCCTTAAGATAAAAAGCCGCAGTGCCAGAGCCCCTCGAAGGCTCTCCCGGCTCATAATCTACCTACTTCTATAGCAACTGAAAATACTACATTGCTATGTTGACGGATCTAGATATTTGGCAAACAAATCTTAGATAGTAATCGGTGAGGAAAAATGAAATATGGCAACCAGTCCAAATACAAATTATTTTCTCGACAAAATCCATAATAAATAGCAAATATGCCAAAAAGTCTAAAAATATTACTTTTGTTTTTTTATCACATCAATTTTGTTCGTTCAAATATAGCTTTTGTTTGGACGAAACACTGATAAAAACTTAAAGCTCCGTCTAAATCAATTAAGGGCACAAACCAGTTTTCATTATTGAGCGATTGAAGCGCCAAAGCTTCTGCGGGTTACTGGTACAACATTTTTATTAGATTCCTTGGCGCTACTATAGGAATGTATATACAAAGGTTTTACCCATGACAATTTCTGTTGGGAAATTATGTCGAATTTCAGTTCGTGAATTTGATTTAAAATTTAGATTAGATTACAAGGCGTAGTAAGCTTTTTTGTCTGACTTTAATTTGAGATTGTTTATAGAAGCATTGTGGCTTCCGCGACTTTCCATTGACTTCAAATATTTTTTAGTCCGCGTTTCTATGTGAAGAAGCTTAGTTAATTTTTGTAACACTTGAGCGATTTAAACATTATCAAGTCGAGATCCAGAGATCCAGAGCCTTTTTAAATGCATTATTCTCAGATTTATTAGAGCTTCCAAGCGTTTAAAAGTCTCCTTCAAAGACTACCACTGTGTCTTTGTCACCCTTGAACTGTAGTATCGATTCCTTTTTCATGTGATTATAGGGGTATGATTCAAGCCTCGAGTCTCGAAATACAAAAAATTAGCAACAGGATTTGATGAATTATCTATGGTTACCCGATGTTGAAATTGGCGTATGTTTATTTTGATCTACAAATTCCGGTGGCAATTCATTGCTAATTGTTTGTTTTTTTATATTTATTTTTTTTTTAGGAATTTCTGTTTTTCCCGCTTTCAAGTCTTTCGATTTTCTTATTCAGTTACTTCGGTGTTTTTGCAGCTCTTTAGCAAATCAAATAATTTACTTATTTATTACCAATCTAAAGTTATAGCTCCGCAATAATCCCTCACTAAATTTGTTTGAAGACTTGACAGATGTTATTGCAAATCGTATGGCCAAATGCTGACCAAAATAACAACACAAAAAATATTAATTGTACCATAATTAAAATTATTATATGCAAGCATAGGTATACCTTCAAATGTCGAGCACATATTTATCTAGTTATTTTTTCTGCAGGCTAATTAGGAGCACGGATGCCCTCATGAACTACACAACAAAACCACGAGTGGTACTTCCTCACAATTATGTCAAGGGTAAGTGATATCGAAAAGAAACCAAGTTTAACTTAAAAAAACTGAATATGTAATTTCCCACACAAACTCACACACACACATATACAATGAATTGCATTACTCTGTCGGCATTCCGTACAAAAATAGACGGATTTTGTTTATTATGCACTTCGTTTTCCCTCATATAACTCCATTTTCCGCTTAACTTTACAACAAATGGACAACTGCAGTTCTGAAAATAAAATCAAATGTGAAAAAAAAACAGTTTTCGTAGGACATGCCATATTGTGCTATAAGTAGCTGGCTTACATTCTCTAGGGCACGACTTAAAGGAACGACAACAAAATAAAAAAAAATAAAAACTCCACTAAGTCAGTTGATGTGTACCAGTCATAGCATTGTACTTGATGGGTTTCGCGCGGCTCATTTCAAACTGTTTTTGTAGCGGTTTTTTTTTTTTTATTTTGTATTTTGCTAGCTATAAGGGACATTAACTCTTTACTAGGACGAATTTTGCGTGTTCAGTTGGTACATGTAAATAGAGCTGGTTTTCTGTTTTATTTTTGTTTGGTATTGGATTTTACTCCAAGGTCTTAGAGGGGTCGTGCTGGCTTATTTGACGTCACTTGAATTGCATCATGGCGCTGCATTGCTGAATGATTTTGAATAATCACACATGTTCTGTATTCCGAGTGAAATGAATTGAAAACGAATTTCAATTTCACTCAAAATAAATTTACGTGTTCTACATTCCGAGTGAAATCAATTTTTTTCAATTCACTTCGAATTCTTTTCGAAATGCCAAAATCAACTGTTCGTATTTTTTCATTGATTATTTCGTGAAATTTGAAAAAGTAAAATACAAATTCCTTTTAAATATGGACGGATTAATATTATTGTCAGTCATAATAGAAAGGAGAGTGGTAAATCGAGGAGAAAGAGTTCACAGGAAAGTTCTACGCGAAAAAGCCAACATTTTGGATCTTCCACAACCAGTAAGTGTATAAATGCAACATAATTGAGGGAAATCATATGTTAACTTGAATAATTGCAGTTTAAAAAGCAGCTTTGGACTGAGCAAAGAAGCATTTATGTACATCTTGAGAGAAATATATCCTGTGGTAAAGTCATCTTCAATTCTTTTAACACTTATATTAGCTGCAACGCTTCGCTTTCTAGGTGAAGGAAGTTATCAGAGGTCAGTTGGAAAGGATTTTGACATAGGCTTAGGCAGATCTACCGTCAGTAAAGTGCTGTCTCAGGTACTAGACGCCTTGCAATTTAAGATTTGTTTGAAATGGATAAAACTTCAAAGTACGCCAGAAGAAGACCAAGAAGCGAAGATGGTTTTTTTTTTTTAAATACGGAATCCCAGGGGTACCTAATCGGTTGTTTGGACGGAACGCATGTAAAAATTCTAAAACCCCGCCGAGAGTGCAACCTTTTTTATAATAGAAAAGGATATTTTAGCATTAATGCATTAGTTGTAAGTAGATATAGACTAGTTAGTGATGTATAAAATTAAGTGTTAATATTAAATTTGTGACCATAAAATAAAGTTGAAAGCTATCGATGCAACTCGCCCTGGTTCGAGCCATGATGCTTTGATATGGCAAATGAGTGATGCCGTCAGGAACCATTTTGTTCAAAAACATGAAAGTGGTCGACGAGGCTCTTGGTTACTTGGCGATGCTGGTTTCGGTCTTGAACCATTTGTATTAACACCGTACAAATTCTTATGTTTTCCCCTATAAAAAACAATTCAATTAAATTTTAACGTTTTTATTTTGCATGACTACTTACATTTTGCAAATTATTCCTAAGAAAATCACTATTCACTACATGAAACTAAAGTGAATTGAATTCACTTCAAAATTGGGTTTGTTCGGAACACAGAACACCAAATTTCATTTTCGAAAAACGAATTCAACCTATTTCACATAATCCATTTTGGATGGAATATAGAACACCAAAATTCACTTTTTGCTTTGAATTCACAAAAAGTGGAATGCAGAACATGTGCGATAAAGAGTGATACCTTGTGCAGTTGTTTCGTGAAGCGATACTCGATAAAGTAAGGCGTATACATAAAGTATAAAAAAAGTGTGAAGTTGAGTGCGGTTAAACCAAATGCTCATATTGGTGAAATGTATACAGAGAACTGCATTCAATGTCAATGTCTCATCCAGTCCTGCACTAAGCCTATGTAATAGGAGAAACTTCCTTTCTATAAATTTATAGGGTCTTACCTACAATCATTTTTAATCTTCACCATTTTTGTTTTGCCTGGTAAGCGTTCATTGATTACCTGAACGGTTTATGTTATTGTGGGTGGTTGAACGAAGGAAAAACAAGATGCAGGTCGGGCTGTCATTATACTTATGATGGCATGCGGTTGGAATTTTGATTCTTGTCGATCCAACTTGCTTAAAAAATTAGTAAAATCAATTCATACTCTTAATATTTTGTAGGTCACGATGGGAAGCTTTGCGTGGAAAATTTCGTTATTTTTAAGTAGTAAAATTTAGCCTGGGCACTAAATATGATTATTAGTGTCACGCGTTATATTTTCATGTTAGTACTGTCGCTTTACACTCAGCAGTTATTTAAAAAACATTTTATTACCAGCGAGTGAGGGGGGCGTATACGTAACATTTTTTTTTTTCGTTGACATGCCTAAACTAGGGCTATGATTGTTCGCTTTGAAAAGTGAATTAGTAAGGAAATTTAGAGGGAAATAATAAAAAGACATTCTTTAAAGAGAGTATACATTTTTTAGTTACAATAGTTTTATACAACGAGACGAAAACAACTGCTAAAATCTAAACCCAAATTGTAGACGGAAAATCTTAGAATTCTACTACCATTTCTGAATCAAAATTCATTTGACATCGAGTCAATTATAAATCGATATTCACAGTAGAGGTCATAATATTTGTAATCGAGGTTTGACAATTCATGGAAAAAACTATTTAAAAACGGTTTCCCAACCAATGGACATTGAGAACTTCCAACACACTTGAGTTCATATGAATTGAATTACGTACATATGACCGTTGTGGAACGGAACATGTCTTTCGAATATCCGCTTTCGATCGGATGGTAGAAAACTTGCAAAGAAACAGACTTGGTGGAGCCTAATTCCTTTTATCATGAGTGGCCAAAATGCAAAGACAACATGACATTATATCGATAACTCAGGTGGCAGTGATTTTTTGAACTGTAAATCAACTATAAATAAATTGTGAAGGAATGAAAAAGAGTTTTTGGGCCTTGAAAACCAACATATTTTTAGTTTCGACTTTAAATTTAAATACACAGTGGATACAATTTTGGCAATTGCAATCTTCCGTAAGCATACAACACTTTGTGTTTTTAAAATATCTGTTGCCTTAGTGAATTCACTGAGATTTGAATTTTTTGTGCAACCCTCGTTTATTGAGCCCCTCATTAGCTAATGCCCAATTTTCTACTCGCTTTTATAGTTTATTTGTATTTAGTATGTATTTTTTTGCAAAATCTTCATTCAGACTTAGAAATTTGTTCAGTTGTTTAGTGCTAGATTGATAATTTAGTCTGTTTTCATTTCCTTGGGTCTACAGTAAAAGAAGCAACATTGTAAAAGACCTCATTTCTTTGTTTAGGAACCGAAACAAAACTAACCACATTCTGGATTCAAACAGATTTCCGAGCGTTTTTAAATTTATCGAAATATCTTAGAGGTAGTGAGAGATTTGAGCAAGTTCCTTAATCCTTCGGTTCAGATCACGATCCTTGTGAAGATCCTTGTCAAGTTTCGTTTTATTAGACAGCGCATTAAATCAAAACCAAACCTCAGCGAATATATTAATAGAACTTATTTCAACAAAACGGCGCAAATTATAGTCATCGTATATTAGAAGAGATAAGTAGATACCAACTAGCTTTAAAGCCGGTGCCTGACTTTTTTAGTCAATTATAAACGCTTTTTAACCTATTTTCAACTAGTAGCAAGACCCAAGAATTGACTGTTTGAGAAATCAAACACAGTTCATGGAATTATCTTTAAACTAGTTTTAATGAAAAGACAGCTAAAAACAAAAAAATTAAAGTAGATAACTGGAGCAACTTTCAAATATGCTCATGAATATTCCGATCAAGAACTGAACAGTTATTTTAACAAATCTGTAGCGAGAGGAAAAATCTTCATCATCAAAATCTATATAAAGATTTCAAAATCTTTAAAAATATTAATAGCCTGGAAACACATTCCTTTAGAAATCTTCGAAAGTTCAAACTTTAAATTTAGCAATAGGAATAGAGACGGTTGAGAGTCCCAACTAAGGAATAAATTGTACTTGTGGTTTTAAATTTAATGCCAGGTAAAAACGATAAAGTGTGGGTTTTATGTCGACTATAATTGCTATAATTAGCAAAACGCTAATATAGACATTGTTACTAAAATAATTCTAAAGTGGGCCTTATCCGGCTATAATTTTGCGCCAATAAATAAGAAGTTGAGCTTTTCTATTTCACTTCTTAAAATTGAATGCCATCTGTCGTGTCTATAGTCTTGCCCATCATCCTGAGTCATCATGTTAGTTAGGGTAGATTCTGTTTTTCGTACCTATATTATTGTTTATTGCCTTTCGTTGGTATTTTCTTTATTGGTTATTTGTCTCGTCGACACCAATCTGGTCGTAAATATTTCATCTCTCGATAAAACTTTTCGTCGAGTCGTAGAACTTTTGCCCGCCATCTGATGTGTTAGTCTTTTCTTTGTGGGCTTTTACCTAATTCGATGATTGTATCCGCCATATCTCGTGATTTTTATAGAAGTCTTCAGCGGAAAAGGGGTGTGTTCAGAAGCGAAATGCCCAAACGCACAAGGTTTGAATTTTATTTATGAGTGACGTTTTGCTTCTAAAAAAGGGACCAGGGGTCTAGCCACTTTAGCCATAATAATAATAATAATAATGGTTGGCGCAACAGGTCTGTAGAGACCCTGGGCCTAGGTTCTCGCAACCATTCGTTTTGTGTGAGTTTTTAATTTTTGGAACGAATGGAAAGGGATGGAATTTTATGCCGATTCCAAACGGCCGATTGAGAGAAGCTCTTTCATGACATTTATACTCTCGGATGTTTGTCAGACGTTCGCGAGAGGTGGCACAACCCTGAGTTGGAATTTGGGTTTTTTGCGGGATTCGAACCTGGGACCCCTTGCTTAGTATTCCAACACACTAACCACTGCAATAATTGTCAGTTACTAAATGCTACTAATCTTTTGAAAGGGCTACTATTTTTAACAATTATATGATCCATCGGGCCATAAACAAACAACCTATTCAAAATATATAGTTTTACAATTGATTAATCGGTCAAATCTCATCTCGTCGTAAGTCTGTCAACTGTCAACTATCTAACTAACTAATTTAAACAGACAAATTTTATTTTTTTCTGTGATCTACATTTGTTTAAGAAAAAAGAAAGAAAGAAAGACTCAATCCAGGAAATTAGAAGACTGTTCTTTGATAGTTTTATTCAATCGTATGTTACACACTATAATTTAATATTATTCTTCCTCTTGAGTACATTTAATGCATTTCACACTAACAAAATTGACGAATGGTTTTGCAAAAGAACTACATTTCTTGGGCGCAAGAAATGCAGTCCCACCTGCATGTTATGAGTTACACAACTGAACAACTTATTCTATTCAAGTTGTGCCACAAGCGAATAAAAGACATAAGTCCCAGTTCAGATTTACAAGAAGTTTAAGGACGATTATTTCCTATTAATTTGTCGGTTCTCTTGTTCTATTAAATTATACGCCAATAATCTCCAATTCAATATAAATATTCATTGATGTGACGTTGACGTTGTGTGTTGTGACATAGAGAACGACAAATTGTTAATTTATTCGAAGTTCCATGACATCCATAAATAAAGACATCAAAAGGTTTGCTCGTTTCCCTATTTTTTGCCGATATAGGTAAAGTGGAATACATTTTCTTATTATCAAACGTTTATTGAAAAAAATAATTATTCTTATCATGAAATAGAGCAATTATTGTGGTTGGCTTTACTGTTGAATGGCATTTGGCTACAAATTATATAGTACTCGGAATTGTTCAAGTGATTCTTTCCCAAACAAATTTTATTGGGGGGAATAATTGTTTTATCGCAGCTAGCTCGTGGGTGATTCAATTTCGAGAAATACCCAATCAATCAGCAATGGCAACTTGTACGTCATTGGCAGTTAACTGACTACTTACTTCCTTTTGTGTTTTATGGTGGAAAAGTGATTAGTGCTTCCAAGGAAATTGAAACGATAGCAGTAAAATCATTGCGGTTCTTGAAGATGCCAAAATCAATCACTTTACAGTCAGGGGGGTTTCCGGGTAATTAGTCGTTTTTTATGTCCTCGCAAAAAAGAACTACTAGACAATTTACGAGGATCAGCTTACTCGCAAACCCGTTAATAGCATTATCGGGGATAGTTTTATTGAAAAAATAAGACCTCACAGAAGGATGTTCTATTTCTCCTGTAATGAGATGTCTCAGTTAATAGATTCATAAATCAAAGAAAGGACTGAATGATTTTTACGCCTTTGATAATAAAAAATAAAGTGCACGACTGGGTCGCACGAAACTTTCTCGTTTAGTGCGAGTCTGACTGACTTTTAGAGTCTTCAGCAAATCGAAAATTGAGGACACAAAAGTTTTGAAAACATCCATTTGACTCTAAGTTTGCATTTTGGTCAAAATCGTTATTGCCGTTTTCCGGTAAACTGAAAAAAACTAAAATTCCTTTTTCAAAAATCCTTTGTACGATAATATAGAGAAAAACTGAGTTTGCTATTGAGTTATAAAAGACCAAATTACCTTAAAAATGAATTTTTGTTACAATCGTATAGGTAGACCGTTTTCGAGATATTTCGAAATTTCAAAAGTACCGTTGTTCGAATTTTTAGCCAAAAACTGGGTACGCAGTCCTGGTAACCTCACCTACTTAAGCTTAAATATCAATTTTGGTTGAAATCGTTGGAGCCGTTTTCTGGTAAACTGAAAAAAATTAAATTTTAAAAAATTCTTTTTTTCGAAAATCCATTGCACGATAATGTAAAGAAAAACTGAGTTTGCTATTAAGTTATAAATGACCACATTACCTTAGAAATTATTTTTTGTTACAATCGTATAGAGCGTTTTCGAGATATGTCAAAATTTCAAAAGTACCGTTGTTCGAATTTTTAGCCAAAAACTGGGTACGCAGTCCTGGTAACCTCACCTACTTAAGCTTAAATATCAATTTTGGTTGAAATCGTTAGAGCCGTTTTCGATCAAATCAAACTGGTACGAAAATGTTGTATGGGAAGTACCATTAATATTGAGGTTACCTTGCAAAAAAAAACACCTCCCGAGCTGTAAGCCAAAAAACTCCAAATCCGAGGTTTGAACGTAATACGGGAAGCCGTTTAGGCTGTAGGCCTGTGGAAGGACGGACAGACGGACAGACGGACAGACCGGACAGAATTTTGTGACCCACTTTTTTGAGTTCCTCTATCATCGTAATATCAGAATTGATTAAAATCTCGAGTTCAAAATTTTGTACGAAACCAATATCTTTCTCTTACTACGTAATGGAGAAAGTTAAAAATATTTACAACCGAACATTGGGCAATTTAAAAGCTGCGAAGATCCTTTCACTAATTGTAGCTTGTCAGGACTTAGCTGGATATACTGCATTATAAGGAAGATGATTGAAGGGGTAGCATCTATACAAATTACTTCTGCAGATGCCCAAACCATTAAGAACTCATTCAATTACGTATTTATCGAACTTGTTTTTGAAGCGAATATAGCTTTTTTACGGACGGTCGGTGGGTCACGCATATAAATTATTCAAAAAGATGGGGAGTAAACCGAAAAAAATCGTCACCGTAGCGTTATCTTCCCCCTCCATGGCGCACTTGGAAGATGAAAACTCTAGAACGGCTCCACCGATTTGGATGATTTTTGTTTTGTGTTGTTCGTCTTGATTCAGGGATGGTTTAGGAAAAAAGAAAAGTCGAAAAATTCTTAAATATATGTATGTAGAGAGCGAAAGAGGAACAGAGAGAGTAATCTAAACTAACTGGCACTATGAAAAATTAAAATGAATTGAACGGCTCCACCGATTTGGATGATTTTTGCTTTGTGTTGTTCATCTTGATTCAGGGATGGTTTAGGAAAAAAGAAAAGTCGAAAAATTCTTAAATATATATGTGTAGAGAGCGAAAGAGGAACAGGAAGAGTAATCTAAACTAACTGGCACTATGAAAAATTAAAATGAATTTTAAATAGGCCGCCACGTAACACGGGCCAATACTTTACGTCCAATGATTCGCTTCTTTCGGCCGTCCCACGACAGCTCGATTTTTTTTTTACTTATTTAAATATACAGTCGATTGATTCTGTAAATCCTACTTTACTTTGCTTTGCTGAGATCGAAGCTCAAAAAAACACTCCTAATATCATAATGCATAACGAATTCATTTCACTTGTAAAAAAATAAGACCGGTTAGAAAATGTTGTAGGATCTCCACTCAATTTCAAAAACACTTGATTTGACCAAATGAATAACTAAACTACTGGCTTTTGTAATATTTAATTTTATATTTTATTTTATTGCAGAAATTCGACCGCCTTCTAGAAAAGGTGCACCGGTGACGGTAGATTTTAGCATATTCGTTGTAGATATTAATTCAATAAATGTAGAGGATATGGACTTTAGGTAAGTTAAATATTTTGTACGAAACGAATATTTGTTGTTTCCTTTAATTTTACTCTGTGTGGCGATGTTGTCGTAAGAAGAAGTTTTCCGAATCCTTTCTAAACAAATTGAAAACCAATTTTTAACACTCTTACACTGACTAAAAAAACGTTGATTGTTTAGTCGCACTCACTTTTAACAACTACCCAGTCGTCGTCAATATAGAAAATATTACGATTATGAGATTGCAGTCACCAAAAGACACAGATGAAAGAGAAAACATCAGTATGACGCTTTTTTGTGTTAACGATTCCGCCACAAGAGATGATCGTCTTCTATGCACAGATACGTCACAATATTTTTGTAATGGCTACGCTCAGGTTACGTGCGCCATTTAAAAACTTATGCATAAGAGAAACATTCGGCAGGAATTTTCATGGTTGAATGCTGGCACCGCCGACGACGGACACAGATCGAGTGCCCTATTATTCAACGCCGTTTACTTTAAATGAGCAAGTATATGTATGCCATTGCATAATTACTAAATTCCAAAATTTTTCTCCCAGCCAACCAAGAAAGTCGCATTACGTTCGCTTGAAGTTCCATGTATGGACGGCGGCAAGTTCGCCTAAGAATCCGAAGTTATAAGTTATTAATTTCAAATGGTTAACTTTGCGCTGTTCTACAAAATGCATAGCGAGACAAATTAAAATATGCATATTTACAAGAAGATGCTATGTGGTTATATATTTGCGTACGGGAATCTTCCTAAAATGTTGTGTGAATTTATTATTATTCTACAGTGTTCTACTACATAATAATAACAAATTTATTAAATAAATACATGACCTACTCCGTCCGCTTTATCGTTGGTGCAATACAAATAAAACTTTACTAATAACGTAACAATATTCTAGCAGTTATTAAAACAAATAAAATTGGATGCACTCACCGAAAAAAAGCTGTCAATTGACAGTCCAACAAAACTTCGTTAAGTACTGTACTTTTTGCAGTAAACGGGAGCGGAGAAATGATAATTTTCCATATTGGTTATGTTTCCTATAAAAAAAAAAAAAAAACACAAAAAAGAATAGGGTGTGAGAATACCATACCTATACCAATCTCCGACGACATTACAAATCAAAACGTTTTTTTATTCAATAATGTATTTCCTCAATTTGACGGCGATAACTTGGTACGATCCTTCTTCTCACCCTCACATTTCTATTTCCAGAGTAGATATGTTTGTACACCAACGCTGGTTGGAGTCTCGCCTAGACATATCCGATGACATCTTTGAGGAAGGTGATGATTATGTGACGCTGCTTCCAGAATTTTTCGATAATCTATGGCAACCCGATCCATATTTTCTTAACTCAAAAGTAGCAGGTAAATAAAATAATTTCTTTGACATAATCTACAAATTCGTGTTGAATGTTAATAAAAAAAAAAATGTGTGTAGTGTCTGTTGTCCTTGCAGTAGTATATTATATAATTTTACTGTTTGCATAATTTATGAATTTTGTGCATGTTTTCGAAACAATACTAGATTATGCTAATTACCTTTTTTTTCCTTCTTTTATTATTATTATTATTCTTTTGTGTAATTGAATTGTTTCCCAAATAATTTAGGATACGGGAGTCCATACATTGCAGCGACTTCTATGCTACGTCACAAGAGCGACAAAGAAACCAGACTCTTTCATCTGAATAAAGCTTTAAGTATATTAAATATTGTCTGTCATTATACAAGTTGTTTAACAACTAAATAAGAAATAAATTCTTAAAATACCACTATACAAATTAAAAAGCGTTGATCAATTTAGTTTTATCATTTTTCTGTTCAACTTCTAAGGGGAGACCGATTTATGTTTGTGGAAAAAAACGCAATTGGATTTTGCAGATATTTTTCTTTTCTTCACCACTTTTTCTTTTGTTCAGTTTTTGTTTGCATTTTTGGATTCTCTATATTGTTTGCAATTTTGTTCCTTATTTTTCCGGAATTTAAAGAGAAATATTTGCTGAAAATTTATGAACTACGTTTCTTTCGGGTTTCGAAACTGGGACCACACGCATAGTATTCCAACACACTATCACTAAGCCACTGCGCCCATGTTTTTGTAGCAGATTTTAGATCTCAGACAATTTTTCTGATTTTTTAAAGTTAAGATTTCGAATTTCTGAATTTGGTTGCTCGATTAATTCGAAAAGAGTTTAGTAAAATTTCGCAAGGCTTCGTATAGGATTTGGTAAAATTCAGTACGATATATAACAAACTGGAGCAGACCTTTCAAAACCAAATCAATGTTGGGTAGCTCAACCGAACTGTCAGTATTTTTATTAACGCTAACTTAACGAGAGCCCCTATAGATCTTCACATGGAAATGTTAAAATTTAATTGCACAACTGTCAAAATAAATAACTAAACTAGAGAGCAAAGAAAATATAAAATGTAAATGGAAATGGAAATAGAAACTGAAAAAATTAAATTGTTCCAAATGTCCACCTAGAATTATAAGCAATTGAAAAATTGTTGGTTAATAAAATAAGTCGGATATTAAAATTGCTGAACAAAAAAAAAAACTGTTACTGTTGTAAAGACGTGAAAGCAATGTCGGAATTTAGACAATTTTTTTCACTTTTTTTCAGTTCAGGGCCTCTCAATGACGTCTTTTCAAAAATTCTCTGTTTAAGCCCTTTTTACAACATTGGCGACTTTTGGGTCACTTTTTCCATAAAAAAAACTCAAATTGCCCATACGAAGTGAACAAATTTAAGGAAATACTCTCTGTGTCCATAAGTATGGTTCTGCTCCATTCCAACGCGGAGTAATCTTTTTCCTCTTTATTCCTTTGCCTTTGGTTATGAATTGGGTATTCTTTTTATTTATGATCTGTGTTTTGCTTTGCTATTTGTGTTGATTTGTATTGGGTCAGTTTTAAAACTCCCGCCAACTTTATCAGACTTGATTTCGTGATTACCAGTAAAAAAGGCTGAATGACGATATTTTAATAGCTCCAGTAGATGTACCTTTTCCCCACGACTTATACCTATCAAAATCGAAACACAAAAAAATTTAAAATGTGAAGGAACAAAAAAGGGGACACTTGTTAATAAATAACTATTTTCCAATATTGTTTTATAAGATACCAGCGGACCTGGCAAACTTCGTCCCGACCGAAAACAGATTTCTTGATTTAAATAATTTCGGACAGATGCATTTTAATAACTGATTGAATGGCACACAATACAGAAACTTTGTACTTGAAAAACATTTCAACTACAGAGCTACTAACCTGTCGATGGATCGATCATACTTATTTTAAAGTGATATCCATTCTCTCCATGACAGAACATGAGTGGATATTGCAATGCTTCGTATGAGCGATGACGCAGCTACTCGATAAACACACTCCGCGGTACTAATAATCATTTTTAGTGTCCAGGTTAAGTTTTTCGGACTCACAATGGCGAAATTTTCCATACAAAATTGCATATTGTGACCTAGGAAATATTTAGTGTGGAGGTTAAAAAAGATTATTGGTAAGGCCCATTGAAACTATGTTGACGACTAAAAAATCTAGCAATACCTACATCACTGAAAGACGAAGAAAGACTTGAAAATAAGTAACTAGTAAAAATAAGTTTTCACAAATTACCGAAAAATTTAATTTCAAATTTCCGAAATCATCAAAATGCGGCAGAGCTTTTGACAAATACAATCTCACTGCATATTACCTTTGTATATATAAAGATATTCCGATCAAAATTTAAAAAAATAAGAAACTCCACGCACAGAATGTACGGTAAATTAAATATTGCGGATTTTTAAATCTGTCATTTTCCGATTTTCTGGACCTAAAAAAACATAGCTCAAATCGGACGCCATGAAAGCGACGTATGCAAGGCGTGTTTTTCGATCTCAGCGAAACAAAGTAAAGTTTTTTTTAAATTTTTAGCACGCAGCTATAAAAACAACGTTATATTTGACACTTCGAGACTCGCATTAGTAATTGTAATTGCGTACTGAAAATCCTACTTTACCTTTCCTTGCTAAAAAAAAAAAAAAAACTAATAATAAAAATGATTTTACTATAGTCAAACCTGCGGTCAAATTGGGTTTTACGCTTTTTACCTTTTGAGCCACCAAAGTCGCAATATCTTGAATTTTACCAAACAGAGTAAAATTCGGATGAAGGCATAGAACATAAGCTGACAATTATTTCGACGTAAAAATCAACATTAGACGTGTTTTTTTTATCTTCGATCTCAGCAAAGCAAAGAAGAAGTGTCAAGTAGAGCGTAGTTGTTGCAATTGCATGCTGAAGAACCTGTTTTACTTTGCTTTGCTGAGGTCGAAGCTCAGAAAAACACGCCAATTGTCATTGGGAACAATTTTTACTTTATGTTTGTCGGCTGACCCCCCGCCATGTGATCTAGAGAATTTATCCCCACTGGATGAACATGAACACGGCTTGAAAATGTCTTCAATCTCTCCAATCGCGGACCACCAAGCATCTCTCTGTTCTGTATTTCAATTGATTCCTTTACGACTTGAGTTAGATGCATGTCATATTGTGTTTGCTGCTTGCTACGATTATATAGCTTTGTTTATTTACGTCTCAGCTGTGCAGCAGTTTTAGTTGACTAGCACAACTATATAAGCTTTGGAAGCAGACAACGCGTTGGTTTTGTTTTTATTTTTGTTTATTTTTTAAATTTTACAAAGACCACAATAAACAGCGGTTGTTTGGTTAGTTTTTGTGTTTCTTTTTTTACAAAAGGAATAAAGTTGCTTAGCGCAAATCCTTTCAGTCTCCCCTTGTTGCACTTTTTGTATACCAGTTTTAGTTGCAAAGCACGCAAAAGCTTTGAAGGTGCTGTTGCAAAATGAACCTACAATGATGATTTTTGTGTGTTCTTTTTTTTTTTTTTTTTGCTTTTTTGAATCACTCGTGACACTGTAGCACGCTGTTTTGCAGATTATTTAATGCGGACGTCCGGAAGACACTCCAACTATGAGGGTAGTCAAGGTAATTTTTGGAAATAGAAAACAAATTTTTTGCAGTGTCTTCTTATTTAGTAAATTTATAAGGTAAACATTTTTCGCGGAATCAGAGTGTCACTTTAGTCATTTTGATTTTTATCAACTTCTATGGAGCTGCCTAATATATGCATACATGATGTGAGGCCATTTGTTGTTGTGGTCTACTTGCAAAAGTTATCCACAGGCACCAACCGTCACCATCCATCAGCAACTGAGAATGCATTCTTTCGAAATGTCTTCACCCGCATAACATTAGCGATTTGCATAAATTAATGTTCATGGTCTACCCGCACACCGAAAATAATCAATTGAATATCGGTCACGGTTGGGCGATTAAACTTGAAATTCGCGAAAAACCAAGCAGCTTCAAGGTCAAATCTATTGCTAATGCAGTATAGAAATGTATACAACCCCTCAACACATTTAAGCCAACAGCTGACGCCGCACACTGTATGGTGTCCTCGAATGTCCTCGAATCATTGAGGTGGGTTGTGGTAGGTAGTTGGCAGTAATGCTTTATATCGTGACTACCAGCGATTTACAAGCGAAACATTGATTGTGGCTCTACGTGCATACCTACATATGTGTGGATTGAGCTTCTAGACAGTGTTGCCACTTTTTCGTACATAATTTGGAAAAGGTATTGCAACTACGGAATAGGGTAAAGAGTGTGTAAATTCATAAGAAAATCGGTCGTTGATTCCGATAAATATATCTGGTTTCGCGGTATCTAACTGCCGCAAGTTTGAATCGTCAATAAAAAAAAATGGCAGTGGCCGTAATCTCGTTCGCTGCGTGAAATAACGGTTGCGTAGTTTATGCACCTTTATATTGAACTAGGCTGGGAAATTTCAGGTAAAAGAGATAATATCAACGAATTCAAGTGAGAATCCGCGTTCGCCTTGACTTTGGTGAGTAAATGGTTTCTGTTAAGCTTGACGAAAGGAATTTTTGCTGAATACGTTAAGTTATTCCTCCAAACACTCGCACGCAAGTAGTAGAAATTTACCAATTCTGGGCCACAGGGAAGAGGGAAGCAAATAGCTGATCTGATTGAACTGATCTGACAAAAATAAGCTGATCTGATTGAACTGACCTAATAATCTGACAATAATAAACGGATCTGATTGAACTGATCTGTAATAATAAGCTGATCTGATTGAAGTGATTGCTAAATGCTTCCCTCTTCCCTGTTGCCCAGAATTGGTAAATTTATACTACTCACGCAATTTGTACTACCATCTACTACTAATTAAAAAATATTAACAGGTGACAGTTCCACAAAATGATTGCATGGTCATATTTGGACAGATTTATCGTAACATACGCAACACTACCTACTTATACATATTTTGGGTGTCCTTATGATTGATCAGAATTGAATTTTAATTAAAAATACATGTACTACAATAAAAACATCTGACGCAACCATAAATCGAACTTGAAGCATTCAGCCCATCGCCAAATACATGAAATGCACAATGAAGCTAGATTTTAGCTTCAATAAAGTAACTTCTTTCGGTGGGATGATGTCGATATCCACAAGCATTTTAAATCGAGCTTGTCACTAAACAATCAATGATTGACCAAAACCCAATGGCCTGCCAAATTTATCATTTATCAAGGCTAGAAACTATTAAAATATGCACTGCCAGGTTTAGAGCTAAATGGCCACAGTAAGCGAACTGATTTGTCTTCGAAAGTCGCAGGATTTTAAAAGAAAACTACACTTTCCTAAAAGACGAACGTTGAAAAAATGTACTAGTTTTTTTAACTACAAATAAGCCTTCCACAAGAATAAAAGCCGACAGTAGTTAAGGACGGGTCAAACAAAAGATGCCTCTTCAGGCCTGGATTCACCATATTTTTTTGTTTACTGTTCCCAAAACTTTAGTACCCAAGTTTCCATTAAGATTTCCTGAATTTGTTTCGATTGCAAGAATTTTTAATCTCCTCAAGCTGGGGAACTGTGAAGCCCCTAGTTCTACTTCTGCTACCTTCCCGTGGCTCGATGCTCTTGCCTCGCTTATTGAGTTAACTTTAAAACGGACTTTAGAGTTTGATGTCATAAATTGTTGCCTAAATTATTAGAGGTAGGACAATTTCTACCACAACACGAAATGCTGGAATGTTCACCTATGAAACTTGTTTTACAAACATCGCATCATTAAGAAGGACGGATGACTTTCTCGAGGTGTAATTTCGTCTTTAACAAGTGCCCAGTTCCGCCCGGACTGTAGCGCCATCCAAGTAACAAATGCATCCTACTTTTAAGGTATTTTGCCTCATATTATACTTTCCTATGGAAAATGGAAGCACTGTCAATTCAAATATGTACATTGGCTAAAAACTCACACTAACCTAATACTAAGCTTTGTTTGCTCTTTGCATTTAACGCACACTATAAAATATCTCCTACGTACGAGTAGATACCCCACTTTGCACATTGGCCACTGCTAACTCGCTAACACACTAAGACTCGCTTCCAGTTATTAGCATAACGCAAACACACACAAAGGATAAATATTAACTTTTTTCGAAAATTGTTTCCTTTCAGAAATTGCTACTTTAACTCACAAATTCACATCTGTCACTCTGTACAAGAACAAAACAATCCGATACGCAGCGAGAATGCATGCAATTATCGCGTGTCAAATGGAATTTCAGCTTTACCCAATGGACATACAAGTTTGTCCAATCTACATAGAAAGTTGTAAGTTTCAAAGTTTGATACCTAAGTAGCGTAGTTTTCATGATTAATATTTATGTGAATTCGAATGCATGCAAGTGGTGAACAGAATGCGATGTCCAACTGTTCCTATTGGAATAATGCACGCAACTTCAGTAAAAGTTGAACAAACATGCAAATTTGCGCCAACTTGTCAGACATACTGTTCAGCACTTTCGAGTCAGATTGCCAATAGGGTTGGCTCTGATTTTAAATTTTCTTTTCAGTTTCCTACAGCAACAAAAAGGTCAAACTTCGATGGTCCGATTCTGGTGTGACACTGAATCCCGAGTTGAAGCTCTTGCAATATAACTTAGGACAGCCACTGCAGTTGGAAGAGAGCGACGGTTATATGCCCGAGAAGGTTGGCAACTTCTCTCGTTTGACCGTGTATTTTCGATTCGAACGACAAATCGGCCACCACTTAATACAGACATTCGCTCCTTCGTCGTTGGTTGTCATGCTGTCCTGGTTTAGCTTCTGGCTGGGATTGGACGCAATACCGGGAAGGGTTACATTGCTGGTAACATGCATGTTGACTTTGGTAACAATGTTTACAGGACTACGAGCGGATATACCACCAGTTGCCTATGTAAAGGTAGGTTAATGGGACGCAAATTGCTTAACAGCCAAACTGAGTATCTAGCTGTGAGTTGTTTCAACATTGCAATGGTTTTCGATTGATTGCAGGCCCTAGACCTTTGGATGGCTGGATGCATGGTGTCGGTTTTTGCTGCCTTAGCCGAGTTTGTTGTTGTAAAGGTCCTGGAAGTTCAGTATCAGTATCAGATCAATAAAGTGCCTAAAATTCTTCCAATGGTAAGCATAATTAAACAAAAGTATCCGTTTATGAGTTGCAAAGGTAAATGTACTAAAATCTTTGGCACGTAATAAACCACAGCTACATTTGACAGCAGCAGTTCCTATCTGGCGTTGAGTTCATGAAATTTCTAGTTAACTATTTTCAGTGCCATTCACTTTCCGCGAGGGGGATCAGATTAAAGGTCAAGGCACAAAACAAAACATAGCAGTTTTTACCACCAAATCACAAGTGCGAAACGTTTTCATTGCACATTCGTTTACTTTACTTTTGCTAGGAATGGTGTGTTCAATAAAACAGGCCTAATATACTTTTTTCTTGTACGAGCGTTCGCATTCGCTTCCCAAACCATTTATCCTGTTTGGTGTAGCTGAGATTGTTACTCAGAACTCAGAAGGCCTGCTCATTATTGTGAGCACATAAATTGCGTTGATCGAAAAATGAAACACTATTCGAACTCTAGGCGTGTTTTTTGAGCTTCGATCTCAGCAAAGCAAATTAAAGTAGGATTTTCAGCACGCAATTACAACAACTACGTACTACTTGACACTTTGAGTCTCGCAATAGTTGTTGTAATTGCGTGCTGAAAATCGTTCTTTACTTTGCTTTGCTGAGATCAAAGCTCAAAAAAACACACCCTCTGACGTGTCTGGGTTAGTTTTTTTTTCATTAGGTAAGACAAACCAGAGTTGCTTTTGACAGTTAAAGCTTCGCTTTGATTGGAGAAATTTAAAACGCCCAGTGTGCATCTAGCAAAGCAACAAAAATAATACGGTCCGTACTATCAAGTTTTTAATTGCGTCTTCCGTGTTTGTTTTTAGGTCGCTTATTAGGGGCAGTCCGCATCTAACAGCTAAAGCGCAGTGGCGTGGCTTAATGGTTAGTGTGTTGGACTACTAAGCGAGGGGTCCCAGAATCACTCAAAAACCCGAATTCCGCGCCACCTCTCGCGAACGTCTGACAAACATCCGAGAGTACAACTGTCTTGATAGAGCTTCACAATTGTAGATCTATTCCATTCGTTCCAGAAATGAAAAACTCACGCAAATCGAATGGTTGCGAGAAGCTGGGGCTAGGGTCCCAAAGGACCTATTGCACCATCTATTTATTTATTTTTAACAGTTAAACCAGCATCAAATCAATATGGACATTGGGGTTGGGCGACTTAAAAAATATAATTTAGAAAGTATGACAGCTTGCTAGCTTGTCGTGTCTCAGTTTTGATTGGCCTAATAATCGGAACTGCATTTTAGTTGACGTATGTGGAGGGAGGGAGCCAAGTGGGAAATCAGATTTGAAAATCGCGTTTGTGCAGCGATTTTGTAGCTGACATGTAAAACAAAAATTTCAATTCACGTTGTTGACTGTCCTTCTCTTACCGCCGTATTCTGAAAACATTGGGTGTGAGCAGTGTTGTTATATCGTGGGATTTATCCCTTTTTGTGGGATTTTTGATGTCTAAATGCCTTCTGTTGGATAAAGGAAAACAGCACGAAATCTTGGGATTTTTAGGAATCTAACAAAAAGCGTTCATACTAAGTTTTCGTAGCAATTTCATCAAAACAAACCACAAAAAAACTGTTCGTAAAAAATTGCTTATGTAAATTACTTTCATAAAAATTTCCTAGTACCACCAAAAATAGTCATAGTAATGTTAGACGTTAATTTAATATTTTTTTTTTCCGTGAAATACAAATTTTTAAGGGAATTTAAGTACTATGAAATGGGAAAAATTGGGAAAAATGACTACGCTTCGTGGGATAAATGAAGAGAGAGTCCTAACAACACTGGGTGCGGGTGTGGCAGCTTCATACTAAATAATTTCATATACCTAGTCAAACCAATTTATGCTTAATTTATTTATTTTTTTTCCCCCAAATGCAATATAGCGAATAAGCGCAATGGAAAAAGGTCAATGTGCAAGTGTCGCCAATTGGGAGGGCGGAGCTGTTCGGTCACGAAAGGCCACACAAACCCCAACAACGCCAGGACAGGTAAAGTTGTCATTAGTTGTGTGCCCTTGGATTGTGATCGAATTTATGTAATTTTTTTTTTTTTTGTGTAGACTTCCCTTCAAGGAAACGGTGGGCCGCCTAAGCCCGCTCGTCGCCAAAGTTTGCTGTCTGTCGCATGGACTGACATCGACACCGGAGTGGAAAGGATTATGTGGCGCGAAATCGATAAAGTATCGCGTGCTGTATTTCCGATTTTGTTTTTCGTTTTCGTATTATTGTACTGGCCGATTTTGCTAATGAAATCGTCCTAGGATTTAGGGAGCTCCAGAATATCAATTTCTGGACTCCATTAACAAAGTATATAGAAAAACAAAATCAGTTGCTATGGTTCTTCAGCTAGAGAAGAATGTTAGTTCAATCAAATGTTCGCCTCGTTCAACATAAAAAAAAAAATAAAACGAAGGACGAATGAAACGATCCACTTAGAACGCGTTAAACTGTTGCCTTTGAAATGAGCAAATATCACGTCGAAAAGTTTTTCAAACAATAGACTAAGTTATTTAAAGCATAAGGTCAGTGGTCAATCAAGCACGTATTTGGATAACTCATTAATTGCTTTGCTCCATCTCAACAGTAGTACGACCTTAGCCCCATACTGACTTGCTGAACTTAACGTGTAAATAATCAGAATCAACTACTTATTTGGTTGCCTTTAAGTCAACAATAATTAATTTGAAGTATAGGTAAATGAAACAAAAACAAAATATGATATGAAACTGGTGCTTTAAAATTGATAATAATAGTGATTGTCAGATATGAGACAATTGCCTGTAGGTTTGTTTATTTTTTAAATATATTTTATTTATATCGGAAAACTATTTTTTATATAATAAAGTTTAACGAGAACTTTTTACTTTAGTCGCTTTTGCGGATATTATATACTCACACACCTCGAACACTTGTTAAACATATTTCTATGAACTAAGCACAAACTAACTATATGCATGCATGTAAATTAAACAATAACTATTTGTATATATATACGAGTACGAGTAGGTACGTTATGTAATTAGTCCGAAACCGCTTACCGATCATAGCGGCATTTTGCGAGAACGTGTTCGAGAGCACGCTTTGAGGCAAAACTGCGCAATACGATAGATCTAAAGATGAGTTAACATCATGTACCAACAAATATGAACTAATAAACATTATTATTTTATAAATGAAGGCATTTTGCATGTGCCTAAGTGATTATAATAGTTTTAGGTAGTTGCAAATTGAACGATATAAATTATAAAATCAAATAACGAATATAAATAAATTAATAAGCTTAAATCGTTTAATGTACGTATAATCAAAAATACTTTCTAGACTAAATTTTAGTACATAATTAGTATAAATGCATATTTACGTAATATACTTATATTTTATTGAAATCATTAAATGTGTAAAATCGAGATGAACATCATTTTTGTGATTTTACTTTTAATTGTGGTTGTGTTTCGTTTTTGTTGCTGTCGAAAGTAATACCTAGGTATGATTGCGGTTGTCCAATCTGTAATCATAAATTGACGACTTCTCGGAACAATGGGGTTGTATAAACATCAGCTTTCCAGGTGAGTCTGGATTGTTTTTGTTTTTCAGCTAATAATTCAATTTGTATAGGGTCACTGAACGAAATTTCTTAGGCTTGTTTTTAAGGAAAGAAACACAAAACCGACTTCCAAATAACTCAAACTAGGCTACACGAGCAGAAACTCTTGTTTGACAGATAACAAAATACAATTACATAAAAGGTCTGTTCGTTTACTTTTGTAGTAAGAATGGGAAAGACTGTCAAAATGTCAGTGGTGGGGAAAGAAGAAAGAACTTACGAAAAAGTTATCGAACTCTTTTATAAATAGTAATCTACGAGAAATGGCGGATACACAATTCAAAAATTCCAAAAAAGGGGTACGGAAAAGTCGTTAAAATATTAGATAAGCTCGAAGAATTTTCTGTTCATACCATTTAAATACGCAAGAAATCAAAACAAATGGACGCATATGCCAAATGGGATAACAAAGCTCAAATCGGCTGTTAAATGTAAGGTGACTGACACCTTTACCACTTCTTACACCAAGAAATTTGTTGAGTCAAAATTCGTAAGATTCTCAGTGGAGGGGTAATATCTTGCTCTCTCGACGACGCTCTCTTTTACGAAATTTTCGAATTAGGAAACCGCATTGAGTAAAAATTCGTAAGAATTAGTAAAAATTCGTGAGATTTAAAATATATGGATATTTATTACGAAAACATTCAGAAGTGGAAAATAGAGAGTCTTCATCAGTTTAAGCCAAGGGATTGGTTCAGAAGGAAACTTGTACTACAGTAACGTGGGTAGTGTTACATTAGAGAGCGAGACGTTGCGGGAGATACGAGACGACTCTAAAATCATATAATATCTATCCACAAAGAGATGTTTGCTGCACGGCATTACGAATTGCGAGTTGATATATTTAACAAGACGTGAAGCGCACTTGTTAAACAATAAAGTTATTTCTAAAAGTTATTTAGTCCTATATTTTATTTATTTTAAAAGTAGTTAATAGTCTTAAAAGCTCCTTCACAAAACTGCCCCACACTTGCGTTCCAAAATATAGCGATTAAGATAGCATCCCGTAGATGGGCAAACACAATCGGCCAACGAGTATCCAAGGCCTTGTGGCCACAAGCGTACCAAATAAATCCTTAAAATAAGCAGGACAAACCTGAGAATAGCGATATGAATCCTGTCTGAGCACTGTCTTCTCAGGAAGCATGCCAAAAGACTGCGACTTTCGAAAACGGATCTGTGTAGATTGCATGGGAAAAAAAAATTCGGCAAACTACTGTCGTTTTCCATTGGCCAAAAATTATCATCCGGGAGAGTCCGGAATCGAAACAATCACTCCTGAAACCGTTCCATTGGCACAAAAAATACTCTTCTGGTGAAGAATATTTTGAAGTCAGAATCCACTCAAGAAGCACTATCACAAGTGTTGTTTGTGTATTTTATACAAGTCAGCTGACAGCTGCCGTAGATTAATTTTTGGCATTTCACCAATACTCTTGTGGATTCAATCAGAAGAAGTTTACTTGTTCCATTGACCTAAGAATTGGTGGATCCCCGAGTGAAACCAATAGAAAACGACATACGTCTTTAGTAGCACAGAAGAGATAGGATTTATCGACCAAGCAAGTGTCTGGTGTCTTGTGATGGTTCTCCTCTCGCTTCTAATCTAACCTAACCTAACCCAACCTAATACAGAACATACCGGAAGCGGATATCTGATATTGAAGCAGAACATATTTCACGAATATAAGTTATTTGATAACGGGCCTACTACTTAAAGCAATCGACAACTTTTCCTTGCTCTGCGTAAAGCGATCACTGTGGATGGGTGGAACATGTGTTGACCTTATTCCAGTTGGTAAATCCAGCAGTCCCAAAACAAACATATTCCGCGATACTAATAATCATTTTTAGTGTCCAGACTAAATTTTTCAAACTCACAGTGGCGAAATTTTCCATACAAAATTGCATATTGTGACCTAGAAAATATAAAGTGTGGAGGTTAAGAATGATTCTAAGTAAGGCCCATTCTTTTTTCTCGAAAGTATTTAATTTGTTTGGAGTCGAATCCGAGGTTAATACCTATGAAAATGACTCAAATGTATGAAAACGACACCCAAATAGCTGTCACATGAAATTGATCGCAAAAAAGCGATTGTCAATTAACGTGGAGCATTTTTTGATTTTGATTGTCAACTATCAACTATCACCTTAGCCGATTCCATGCCTGGTTCACAAAAAAAAAATTAAATACAGGTAGTAATCGTCTTAATAAGTATATTTTATTTTTGTAAACAAAACTACGCCTATTTGTTATTAAACTAGTTATCATCACCATCTGAACTTATATCTTCATCCTCATCAAAGTCTGAAGCAACATTTTCATTTTCCAAATTATTACTAGTGCTTAACAGAATCATATTTTCATCCTCATCCTCATATTCATTTCCTTCTGACGCACCATTGGTTATAGAACTACTGTTACGAGTCTCACCCACCTTAGATAGCACACTCAATGTATACTTATTAAAGTCACACCTATTAAAGAGAAAATTGGGCGATTAAATATATGCAAAAACTATTATCTAATTCGCCAGCTACGGGATTCGCCCATACTTACATCTTATTTAACATTTCATATTTCCTCGACAGACTTTCGTGTAATCCCAAAAGAGAGTGATGTTGAAACACGTTGTCGGTGTTCCCATGTTGAGTAAGGAGGCAACACGCCCATCGTAAGTGGAACTCTACATGCGGCGATTTGCGGAGAAGTTGCGTTACTGCCTGAAGTGTTCGGTGTGCGTATTCATTCGGAAGTGACGCGCAAACTAGTTCAACTGGAAAGTAAAGAAATGTGACAGTTGAATTGGTCAAGGACAGTAATGGAAAAGGGCTTGTTTTGTTTATAAATCATCCATAATGAACCCGTTGCCCTTTTGAGACCTCACGTAAGAACAATACGTGTGTGATTTTATGTATTGCGGCAAAATGGTTTTTCGAATAAGAGGAATAAATTCTCCTATACGGATTCATTTGCACGTGTGGTTACGAAAAGTTTGAGGTTAAGGCGTTTTACAGAAGTATTTAATCAATATAGGCTGCCGGACGTACGTTTGTGCAAGAAGAGCAAAAATATAGAGGCCTAGTGTGACGTGCTGTCCGGTCCGTCGCTATTTGGTGACAATAATATATTTAACTGCTCGATTTCGTCTCCAACTTTGGTTATTTGAAGCAGTGGGCCGCCTTTCTGGGTGCGTCTAATTGTTTATTCGGTATTACCCAGGTACCTACCAAAGTTTTGAATTCCGCATTATCTCAACAGAAACTTTATCTTTGATATGTTTTATATCTATCTCCAGGGCGACCATCATCCCAAACGTTAAAGTCTAAGATAAAGCTAAGCTATAGACAGAAAAGTGTATAACATGTGTATTTCAACATTTCGAAAAGCCCACTGATCGCCAAATGATCTCTTTCGTTGGCTGTGCTTTTGGGAAGATTCGGTGGCCGAAGAGACCGTTGCTGCCGTTGATTACCTTACTTACTTACTTAAGGTGGCGCTACAGTCCGGGGTGGACCTGGGCCTCAACCAATACGCCTCTCCAGTTAGCGCGATCTTTGGCTAACTGCCTCCAGTTGCGCACTCCAAGTTGGTTGAGGTCCCCTTCCACTTGCGCGCGCCACCTAAGGCGAGGTCTTTCTCTACTGCGTTGTCCCTCCGGGTTGGAATCGAAGACTCTCCGGGCCGGAGCGTTGGTGTCCATTCGCTCTACATGTCCTAGCCATCTAAGACGACTAATGCGTACTTTTCTGACCAGGTCGATGTCGCTGTACAGCTCGTAGAGTTCGCTGTTAAATCTTCTCCTCCAAAGCCCGTCAACGCAAACGGGACCAAAAATCACTCGAAGAATTTTGCGTTCGAAGCGGCCAAGAAGATCCTCATCCGTCTTTGCTAGGGTCCATGCTTCTGCGCCAAAGGAGGGAAGAACATCGGCTTCTCCGGAGAAAAAAGAGAGAGCATGAGAAGCGCGCGATCGAGGATATAGAGAGGTGTTACTCCAGGAACAATGTTCAGAAGTTTTACCAAAAGGTAAAAAGAACGTGTCATGCCAACAAGATCCGAACGGAGACCTGTAGAGACGAACAAGGAAACCTAGTAGTAGAGTCACAGTCGGTGCTGAGGACATGGAAAAACCATTTCTGCAGACTGCTAAACGGCGAAGATGACACAAATTCCGCTGTCAGGCAGAACGAACCATTCAACTTGGACGATGGAAGCCAAGATTACCGTCCAGCTGACCAAAATGAAGTAAGGATAGCAATATCTAAGCTTAAATCCAACAAGGCTGCTGGACCGGACGGCTTAACTGCCGAGCTGTTTAAGGCAGCGGGAGATGACCTGGTAGAGAGCATACACCAACTCGTCTCCAAGATTTGGTCAGACGAAAGTATGCCTGATGAATGGAACCTCAGCATCGTTTGCCCGATCCACAAGAAAGGAGACTCTCTAAACTGCGCCAACTATAGAGGCATCAGTCTCCTGAACACTGCTTATAAGATCATGTCTGCTGTACTGTGTGAACGCCTGAAACCATTCGTCAACGATCTGATAGGTCCCTATCAGTGCGGTTTTAGGCCCGGCAAGTCCACGACCGATCAAATATTCACACTACGGCAGATCCTGGAGAAACCCCAAGAAGTCCAGATCGATACTCACCATATTTTTTTATCGATTTTAAGGCCGCATATGACAGCATTTATAGAGACGAGCTATACAGAGCCATGTCTAGTTTTGGCATCCCTGCCAAACTTGTCAGATTGTGCAGAATGACGATGGAGAACGCTCGCTGCTCCGTAAAGGTCGGAAACAATCTCACCGAGACCTTTGATGTCAAAAAAGGATTTAGACAAGGTGACGCGCTGTCATGTGACTTCTTCAACATCATTCTTGAGAAAATTGTGCGAAACTCGCAAGCCAACACCAGAGGCACAATTTTCCAAAAGTCTGTGCAACTGCCGTTGATTACCATTACGTTTAATTCACCAATCAAAACGACAACGGCGAGTGTTACGAGTTGGAGAAAGCATAATCAGTGTTTGGGAGAAATAAAAGTATACTCACCATCAATCATAGGAACACCCTCGATGATGGACGTAACTAAGTTCGACTCATTTAGCTTGAGTGCCATAATCAAAGCTTTCGAGTACTCCTTCTGTCGGAGACTTTCTGTGGCAGCCTTTGGCGTAACTTCGATTGACAAGTCAAACGGATCGAATACGACGCCTGGAAAAAAGATCAAACTCATAATCTCATGTCTCCAAGCAAATCACCGACACTCACCTTTGTCCAACGAATATATCAGCAATCCCTCAGTGCACGCCGCCGCAAACGACTGTCCTGTTGGTGAGAAGCGTACCGAAAACACTTTTACCTCGGGTTTGAAGTTTCGCGAAGCCATGTCTCCCCTTTGAACGCCGGGTAATCTTATCGCCACATTGCCCCCCTCTAGTTCTTCGCGTTTTTCCAGCAGAGCCATGTTACCAAACTCAGTGATATTACGGCGACTTATGAAATCCTAGGAAGAAAGTGTAGGCACTTTAGTGAGATGTATTGAACCGATCGAAAACTCACCTCCAAACCATCGAAACTGTGATTCTGTGTAATGGCGAATTTTTTCAACAGCACACCCTCCATCACGTGGTATATGCAAATGAACTGTGACTTTCCGCCGGCCAGAATGCACTCTCCATCCGCGGAAAATTCAATCGACGAAAAGCATCTAGAAATGGGTTTCAATTTGAAGGAATGTTTCGACAAGGATTTTATCAAGCTAAACTCACTTTCCCTGCAAGTTTTTCTTGGCTGTTATTACGTCGATTTCCGATCTGCCACTTGACAAATCGTTTCTTCCCTCAATCGATGCAACTTGACTCGACGTCTTTACATCGAACACTGTAATACTGCCACTGAGCGTACCGACTGCTATCTATTAAAGTATACCAATGCAACAAATAATCCTCAACTTAATTGCGCCTCAACAAATATGTGATCAATACCAAACAATATAATAACTATTCCCTTCCCTTTTAAGGGAAATAAGTCAGGCTACATATTTTTGTGAATACATTTTGCAGTCCATCAACACAAACGTGACAGTAATTTTTCACTTCATATCTCTTTATGCACCTTAAGCAATAGAACTTACCTCTTCTCCGTTTGGCTTGAAAGCAACACATGTCACATCCGACAGCATATCTATTGTCTCGTGCTCACTATTGCTCTCTAAGCAGTTCCAGATTTTAATTGTTTTATCCCAAGAGCCGGATATCAATGTAGATGAAGTTGGAACCGGGGTGAATGCAATTGCAGTGACTGGTCCTTCATGCCCACTCAGTATTTCCAGTAGATTACCAAGCTTCATTGACCAAAGATAAATTTCGAAAACATCTTGTCCGCCAGCGACGACGAGTTCTCCTGAATGATCAATAGCTACGCAAGCAAACTGCACTGGACGAGGGGATGTAAATGTCCGGAAATTGCGGTATCTGAAAATTGGGAGGCAAATTTTGTACTTCCATGTTTTTCAGTCAACCATCTATTAGTTTGTGATAAAGAACTTCTAGTTTATAAGTGGGATTGAGTGAACGGAAAGGACGTTGCCGCTTGGGTGTTTTAAAAGCTGCCGAAAAGTCCTCTCCCACAGTAACTGTGATGTCCGAAATCACATTCCAATTACCTGACAATGTCGAACGCCCTAACGGTGCCATCCAATGAACTGCTGACCAGGAACTTCTTGTTCTTGCTGAACTGGACACCAGTCACTCCACTAGTATGATCACTGAAAGTCACGAAGCAAAATCCATTCGATGTATTCCAAAGCTTGACTTTTGAATCTTCACCGCCCGTTACAATGTACTGGCCATCGGGAGAGTATGCAATGCAACTCATTTCACTAGTGTGCCCCTGTTGCTTCATTATATATTGTTCACCTACAAAACATACATTAGAAAGTGATTATGCTAAATAAAAAACTAACTCACTCTGCCATTCCCAAACCAGCAACTGTCCCAGGCCCGAAGAAGCCAGAGCTACCCAATCGCCCGTAGGATTGAAGCATGCCGAAGTAATCCCATAGTCAGATATGCTCAACGAGTGGATCATATTCACTTCGGGTAGTTCATATAGATAAAATGATCCCGTTGAGAATGCCACAACTATGATCTTGGTATTCCGATTGTAGGTGACCGCTGTAACATATGCATTACGATTCTCCTTGCGTGCTTCGTCAGCCAAGTAGTGTCTGATTAGCTTTTTATAAAAGAACGGGTGCCTCTTCCTGGCATCTTCATCTACCACATCATTTTCGTCTTTCTCCGGAACACTTTCGTCATTTTTGTTTTCAACAGTATTCTCAACGTCGTCCTCGGATTCTTCTTCACTATCCTTCCGTGTTCGCTTTTCCTGTGGTTGATCTGCTTTTGTTGCTCGTTTTCCTTCTGCTATTGTAATATCAGAGAATCCCAAGCTGCATTCCCACAAGCAAAGTTGTCCATTCTTACTGATCGTGTTTAGGTTAAGATTTCCGTGGTCAAAGAAGCATCCAACTATGGATTCTGTGTGTCCACCAACAGAGTAAGTACGAAAGTTCGTCATGTACTTGATAGCAATGACCTTTGTGGAGTTGTCCCGACATCCGATCGCAATGAATCTCGAATCAGATGACCAGTCCAACCACGTGATATCATCGTATGCTGCAAGGAAGTGTTTTTCCAGCACAAACGGGTTGTATTCCCCTGTTATCTCTCCGGGAGCCTTAAAAACGAAGACAAGATTCTCCTTTGCAACAGCAAAGTGTCGACTGTCGGGACTGAATTGCACATGTTGGACATTATTTTGGAACTTGTGCTTATGAATGACAGCACATGAAATCAAACTTATCAGTTGTGCTTCGCCGTATTCGTTGATGGCAAGCAACAGGCTTCCATTGGGCGATAGGGCTATTGTCGTGTAATTGTATCGGCTCTCCGGTGACAGGGTTTTAGTTTTGTTACTAGAATATACAAATAAAGATGTTGAAGGTGTACTGAATATTCTATACCAGCTCTTACTTTTTGAGATCGTAAATGGTCAGTCTGTTGCCCACTGGACTGATGATTGAATTGCCGTCAGGTGTAAAACACAGGTTACCATTGCGATAAATTGTTCCTAAAAGGTTTGAAAACTATAAAGCATTGGTTAGTGCTTCGTTTGAATAAATGTTTGTATTTATTTTTACTCACTTTGTAAGAAAATTTCATGATTTATTTAGTAGACTGAAAATCTGTCGACAATCACGATGTAAACAACACGTGCTAAGGAAAAGGAAATAGGTATGTCAAAACACTTCCAGTCCAATGTGCCGAAGTAAACAATACATTTTTTGCAAAAGAAGAATTGGTTCGTTTAATTTTCCCATTCTTTTCCATTGCTAAGGCACGTACCTACTTTGCTCGATCCACAATATAGCATGCACAACTTTGCAAAATTAAGAATTCTCTGAATTTGTTAAGGACCATTCAAACAAGCGCGAACTGCGAACCGCGAACAGGCGAATATTCGTAGGTTCTGACATTTTATTCACATGAAACATTTTTTGGTCGCAGCTACCCGCGAATCATTTGTATAGTTAAAGGTTAAGTTCGAGCGAATTTTTCATTCGCAGGTTTGTGGATCGCGACTGTTTTATGTGGATTGTGAATAAAGTGTGACTGTTCGCGGCAAGAATTTTCAATTCGCGGGAGAATTGCTGTAATTGCAAATTTCGGTATTTTAATCAATCAATTCTCGGTTTTTTTTAGATTGGGTGTTATATTAATTGAATAATGCTTTTGTGGTAAAACAAACAGCAATTTTCAATTCACAAACACAGATAAATTGATTTGTTCGCAGTTCGCCTATTCGCAGTTTGCCTATTCGCAGTTCGCGCTCATGTGAATGATCCTTTATGGGGAAAACAAAAATAAGACGCTCAGGTAATAAATAATTATCTTCTGACTATATTTTTTTACATTTTCTTTCTCTTGGGAGTGTTGAGGAGAAAATGAAACTGAAATACAATTAATTTCCAAAGCAGAAAATTTGGGATAACTGTGTTTTAAGACTCGGGTGTGCTTTATATTAATCTCATGGCCATATTTTATTTATCCTCAAACATTGTTTATTTTAGTCCTGACTCCTGAGATCTAATCTAAAAGTAAACAGCCTCACAATTGATTTAAATGGCTAAATTTGCAATTACAGAAATTCTCCCACGAATTGAAAATTCTTGCAGGGAACTGTCACGCTTTTCTCACAATCCACAGTCGCGATCCACAACCCAAAAATGAAAATTTCGTTCGAACTTAACCTTCAACAATGAAACAGATTCTCGGGTATCTGCGATTAAAAAAAGTTTTCATCTGAATGAAATGTCAGAATCTATGAAGAATCGCATGTTCGCAATTCGCTCCTCATATCAAGTCCTTAAATTCAAAACCTTCCGCTAAATGAAAAAAAAAATTAAAGTGTCAGCACTATTTTTCATCCTGTTTGTACTGTACTCGATATTTCTTTAAACTGTCACTTTCACATAGGTTTTTTCTTGTTAGCAAATTGTTCGAGTCAAATAACAAATAGTGAACTTAAATATTTGTTTATACATAATCCTCGGTCCTCTGCGAAATATGAAATAAATCGTAGTAATTGTATTAACATTAACATCCTTCGCTAGGGAAGTAAAAGCTTCCAAATAATGTGGGACTAGTTGTGCTTTAAGTTTTTTGCAGAAGGTTGCTATTGCTATCCTTCAACTTTATTCGGAAAATGCCCAATTTGGAAAACCCAGAGACGTCGGCGAAAACGCAACTATTAGGAGCCAGCACCCATACGCATACCCAGTTCCAGTACTCAGCAATGGGATCGTGGTTTCGGCACATCCGTGTTTATAAAATAATTTTACTGGTTTTAGTTGTGTTGTTACTACTGCCACTCTTTGCGCATAGAAATTTGCGAAATGTTAGTTTCAAATGATGTATGTAATTCTAGTGCACTGAATATTATTTTCCAATTACATATCCAGCCCGACAATGATGTCCCATCAAACGATATTCATAGATCACGCTCTCAATTGGATGCATATGAGGACTTTAGTAGTATGCGAGCCAGTGACTTGAAATTACGGATAGAGGAAATGCTTCGGATCAAGGTATGGTGACTTTTTTCTTATTAAAGATCTTTAAAACCAGGTCAAGTATCACATCGAAGATCTAGTCAAATTGCAGTTATGTTTGTGAAAGTAAATTTGTAACGAACACTTTTAACGCAAAGTTCCTCACAATCATTTCCAAATGATACATCCAGAAAAGCCGATTGTGATGACTGAAGGAGACGATAAATTCTTAACTCTTTACCTTTCTCCTTCTTTCTTCTCATTTTAGAACACAGTTTCGATTGAACTTCGTGAGCTTGAGTCCCGCCGTCAAAAGCTTCAATCGGACATTGGTAAGTACAATCAGAAAATCGAAGACCTCAAACAGGAGCTGCTTCGAGAACAAACCGAATTGGAGCGTCTAAAAATCTCAGTCGAGCAGGCACAAGTCGCACAACGGGAAGCTGTACAGCGTAATACTCCCGATCTGGCATTGCCCAAATCCATTTACCCCAATTCTCTACCAAAGATGAGCAGCCCACTTACCAAACAGTCCGTTGCCAACTGTGAAATGCATAACTGCTTTGACCACTCGCGCTGCAGCTTGACCTCGGGCTTCCCCGTTTACCTCTACGATCCGGATGAGTACGGTGTACTCAACACTGGATATGATATCGATGGTTTCTTGAAAACAACCATAAAGCAAACCCTCGGCTACAATGCACACATCGTGAAGGATCCCAAGATCGCTTGCATTTATTTGGTTTTGGTGGGAGAGGCGATGCTCGAGAACGATGTCGTCAAGAGTAATCGCTACCTGGGAAAAGACGAAGAAAAACTGAATATTCCTACAAAAACCAATCCACTGGACATGGCGAAGTTGTATCAACTTCCATATTGGGGTGGCGACGGAAAGAATCACGTACTTTTGAACCTTGCGAGGCGAGATCTGTCATCGATTGGAACAAATATTCTTAACGAACAGAATACGATGCGAGCGATTATTGTACAATCTTCGTTTGATCGGTTACAGTTTCGCAGGGGATATGACTTAGTGGTTCCTCCTATACTTGGACCACCGGGCGGTGATGTTTGGCAGGAGTGCTCAGTTATGGTGCCTGCAAGACGGTTGTACTTATTAACTTTCCAAGGTGAACTGCGTCCGATAGACACCAATTCGGTGGTGAACTCATTAGATGAGTTCATTTTGGAACACTTAAACGATATGTCGCAAGGATCTACACAGGATAAGTTTCTACTGCAGTTTCAATGCATTCCGGCAACGGAGCAACACGACGAGCTTTCCAAGAGCGACTGGGTTTTATGTGGAACTGATTCGTCTAGAAAGAACGTGCTGAAGGATTCCACATTTGCCTTGATATTGCCACCGCCTGGTGGGAATCGGGTCAGTTCCACCTTGATGCTGGCAAGATTGTATGAAGCTTTACGCTCTGGTGCGATTCCAGTGATATTGGGTGCCGATGAGATCCGGTTGCCATATGAGGACACTGTCGATTGGAAACGGATTTCCTTGATGCTGCCAAAGGCGCGAATTACTGAACTGCATTTTCTGTTGAGGGCTGTTCAGGATGCAGATTTGTTAATGATGCGCCGTCAGGGACGGCTAATATGGGAGCGATACCTCAGTTCGGTTCAAGCAACAGTCGATACAATCATTGCCAGTCTCAGAGATCGTTTGGGAATTCCTCCTAGACCCGTACCGTCAATAATAGCTCAGTCTGTCTTTAACAACACGTTCATTCCACTGAAATCTGATCCTCCGGTGTTGGACGCAGAGCCGGAGGAGTCGTTGGGGCCTATTGAACCACCATACCCAAGTCCGCAATATCGTCGGAACTATACGATACTACGGACGCAGTCCAGAGAGTCGTGGAACGATTGGGTTGATCCGTTCTATCTGTACCCACAGTTGCCATTCGATCCAGTTCTACCGTCGGAAGCAAAGTTTCTGGGCTCCCACATGGGATTCCGACCCATCGGCAAGGGAAGCGGTGGTGCGGGTAAGGAATTCAGCGAGGCATTGGGCGGGAACTACCCCCGCGAGCAGTTCACTATAGTCATGTTGACCTATGAGCGAGAGCAAGTCTTAATGGACTCCTTAGGACGTTTGTACGGCCTGCCGTACCTCCATAAAGTAGTTGTCGTTTGGAATTCCCCAAAACCACCACTGGATGATCTTCGTTGGCCGGATATTGGCGTTCCCGTCTCTGTGGTACGTGCACCACGAAATTCCCTCAACAATCGTTTCCTCCCCTTCGATGTGATTGAAACTGAGGCGGTTCTCTCTGTGGACGATGACGCCCATCTACGTCACGATGAGATTCTCTTCGGTTTCCGAGTGTGGCGTGAGCACAGGGACAGAGTGGTAGGCTTCCCGGGCCGCTTCCATGCTTGGGACCTAAACACAAATCACAATTGGAACTACAACTCCAATTATAGCTGTGAGCTGAGTATGGTTCTGACTGGAGCTGCGTTTGTGCACAAGTACTACTTGTACCTGTACACTTATTATCTTCCACAAGCGATTCGAGATAAAGTCGACGAATACATGAACTGTGAGGACATCGCTATGAATTTCCTGGTCTCGCATATAACAAGAAAACCACCAGTCAAGGTTACTTCGAGGTGGACATTCCGTTGTCCTGGTTGTCCGGTGTCTCTTAGTGAAGATGATACGCACTTTCAGGAGAGGCACAAATGCATAAACTTCTTTACGCAGGTGAGTGCTTTCCTATGTCGATTATACTGTCGAAATTATTGACTGTTTTATTATAAATATATTCCAAAGGTATTTGGCTACACCCCGCTGCTGAACACGCAATATAGAGCAGACTCAATACTGTTTAAAACTCGAATACCACATGACAAGCAGAAATGTTTTAAATATATTTAGACGAATGGCAATGATTCCTAAAGAAAGGAGGTGATATTATAGAACTGAAGGAAACATCCAGAGTTGTTTTCTTTTTATCTGAATATGTGTCATAGTAGATATTAAGCAGTTAGGTTTGTATTGTAAGTGTAAGATAGCAAATATGTATCGCTTTTAGGTGCAAATTATTGCTGATGTATGCGATTGAATTTTCGTTAAGATGACTCATGAAATAAAAAGTTTAAATCTCCTTATGATTTCTTTGAATTGAACATAAATGTTGGCTGCTTCGTAGCAGGGTTGAGCAAGCTTGATCGAATTAAAATCCAGATGATCCGAAGAATTCTTTACGCTGAAAATATCACATGGAAATATCAGCACAGCCGACTCAGTCTCACCAAACAACTCTGTTCAAAAGACTATTATCATAAAACGTTGAATCACATTCAATTGGCCACAGACATGGAACAATTAGAGCCATACTGGTGTTTTAAAGGGTCAACTGCGACTTTGTGAGCCTCCAGTCGGGCGAAGTGAAGGCGGAAAGTTAGGATCCCAGTAGAAGTCATTTATTAACATCGTCGTTTGTTGTAAGATACATTGACATATTCCCCGTTGGCGTTCGTTTTACACGACCTGCATTTAAATTCGTTTTAAGTCAGCGTAAGTAAATTTTTGGAAAAACAAAGCAAATCTGATGTTGGTTCAAAACATCAAAAACATGAAAATGCTGCTTTTTTTAAAACAAAAAGGATTATTAAATCTGCGATAAATAAATTTAGTAACAACTTGAATAATTAATATTTCAGAAATCTCACTCTCTCTTTCTATTGTGATTGTGCTCTCAGATTTCAGATTTTTCGTGCCTAATGGAACATAGAAGAGATTTTTCTTTCTTTGCATTTGTAGTGGTGCGTGTTTTAAAAGTCTGCTGTTTTCAAATAGTAATTTGTGAAAAATCACTCAAAAAACATCCAACAATT
Organism: Cheilosia vernalis; assembly: GCA_949126925.1. Lineage (NCBI taxonomy): Eukaryota > Metazoa > Arthropoda > Insecta > Diptera > Syrphidae > Cheilosia > Cheilosia vernalis. Next base: position 17,849,763 of record OX421362.1, read on the forward strand.
CAACATCATGCTAAGTTTAAGGCACGGTTAGCGGTTCTTACCCCTTTGCTTTCGCTTATTTATTTATAAGATTTGTATATTCTTGTCGATTTAAATCAGTTACTTCTTTTATTTATTAAAATACACAATTATTAAACACACAAGTAATAATTATATTTTGAACTTCATATTACAATCAACTGTCTATTTACACAACTTCTTTTATGTTCAATGGGTTACTTAACGAGGGTTCTAGTACATTCTTGGGTCTCACAGGTTGGTTCTAGAATGAACTGTTTCCTTCCGCCATTATTATTCACGATAATCCTTCAGTTTGTAAAATTAATTAATACTTTTATTCAGCTTTTATCTAATAATAATAATAATTTTTGGCGCAACAGGTCCGTAGGGGCCCTAGGCCTAGCTTCTCGCAACTATTCGTTTTGTGTGAGTTTTGATTTTTGGAACGAATGGAAGGGATCTACAATTTTATGCCGATTCCAAACGGCTAATTGAGAAGCTCTTTCATGACAGTTATACTCTCGGATGTTTGTCAGACGTTCGCGAGAGGTGGCGCAGTGAAAAAACCCTGAGTTGGAAATTGGATTTTTGCGGGATTCGAACCTGAACCCCTCGCTTAGTAGTCCAACACACTAACCACTAAGCCACTGCGCTTTTATCTATTTGTGTATAAAAGAAATGGGATATTAGATATTATGTAATACTGAAATCCACACAAAACAGTTTTGTTTAGGTACATTCAAGTACGAAAACATCACATCGATTAAAATAGATTTTTGTAAAGAAATAGCATAATTGCTAAAAGTTGATTCCAGGTGACGAACAAGCATGCAAAATCTGTCAACAACGATAGTCAAAACTCAAAATTGCATTTGCCTGGAATATGATCATGTCACCATGCTCTCATTCATATTTCTGTCAGGTCGTACATATAATCCACTCTAGAGTAAGTTTCTGCATTCATTCACATGAGCTTTTTTATACTAGTTTTTTTGCTCTTCTTTGGATGATTTTCCCACCGGAAATTACAGAATTCACTCGAGCCCGAAACTACAGAAATGTGAATTGCCGCCTGTCGCTGCATTTATATTTAGGGCTATCGCAAATAAGTTCCGATGGAAATGTTTCCTTGCCAGCAATGTAAATAAGATTGCTGAAAAGGAAACATTCCGGGGGAAATATTATTCCCGTTAGTGGTGATTATGTAGTATTCGATTGGGCACTCTCAGAGCAATTATTCGGCCCTAGCGAGGTATCCGTCGGAACGGAAAATTCTCCGCAGCGCATACTCTGTCGGAACAGCAAATCGCATTCGAGGTATCCGTTTTCGGAAAATATAATTGAAATGCGATGACGCATTGACTTCACATCCTCGTATTGTTTGGTGCTTGGTTTTTCGCTAGATTTTGCACTGGAAACACAAATTTAGTCAATAAATACAAACAAATTCGTTGCTAGGAATATTGTTTATTATTAATTTATTTAACACTTTACCGCAAATCGTGAATAAATTCCGCGACTCATTGTTCTCGGAGGATATCGTAAACAAATTCCGCAACCAATTTCTCTCGGAGGATATCGGAGTCGGAACCCAGCTGTCAAAAATTAAACAAGAAAATGCACTTCATCGCACTTCAACGTAATTCGCCGATATGCGTTGCAAAATGTCGGAACAATTCTCCGAACAGTTGTTCCGAAGAATACCTCGCAGCAAAAATCCTCCGAATCGTATAAAATCGGAGAATTTTCCGTTCCGACGGATACCACGCTAGGGCCGATTATGTGCGTTTGGTACAAAAATAATGTGTCTTTTTCAGATTTCAGAGCACTTTGCGAATCTGGATTTTTTCTCAGATTTGCTTCAAATTTCCGAATACAAGTGCGTTTGAGGTTGACAGACTGGTGGAGTTTGTTAACATTTGCGTGAAGTTTTTTTGAACAGTGAATGGAAATCGCTTAGAAAAGTGTCGAAGACTACACATATTCAAATCGCACGAATATCAACACAAAAATTAGCAAGTGACTTTCTGTGTTCGATTAGAGAGATGAAAACTAGAGCAAATCTGAAGAAGCACGATCGAATAACACATTACTACGTACCTACCACTTTTAGTTTCGGCAGTGATGCCAATTCCTAATGACCTATTTTAAATCATTTCATTCTAGATTTTAGATTTTTGTCGCACAGGAAGTATGTAGGTATACAAAAATATATATTTTTTTAATTTGCTGTCACTTTCGTATAATTTTTCCGCTTTCAACGTTTTTAAAAATCAGCGATCTAAATTGATCATACAAAAAACGTAATTTGTGTCGGACACACCTCTTGCAAACACACATGCTTATGCGAGCAGAAAGTTTTCTCACCCAAATGTACGTGTAAATCTTCAAAGAAATCTAGACCTACAAAATTTGATGCAAATCAAAAAGCTATTGACTTTCTGGCCCAATGAAAAACCCGCAAAGCATGAATGAAACTAACATGATGGCCATGTGCCATTGAGCGATTGCATTTGCCATTTTTGATAAATCAATTCTTCGCGTGGTCGACTTCTTTTATTTTGTTCGTTTTAAGCATTATTGTGTTGAGTTATTTCTAGAAATATTATAAACAATCCATTTATGATGATTTTTAAACGAATTTCTTAAACAAAATATGACCATGTAGTTTATAAAGACCTTAAAACCTAACCTGTTTCATGTAGGTACCTATGCATGATTTCCATGGAGCCTAAAGTTAGCCTTACATTTAAAAACGGCAAAACAAGTGCTGTCAGCTTCTTTAATTTCTAGTTTACGCCGCTCCACTTGTTGCCTTGGCATTGCCGTTATTTCGACGTCCATATTATTACATATCTACCCGTTTTATTGATCACCTTCCTCAGCAAGACAAAGTTAAGTAGACGAATGTGTAGTAAAACAGTTCACAGCCATATTCGTGTTACTAGTGGTATGAATGAACGGGTGCCTCAGTTTCATGCGACGTTCTCCAACTTCCTTCTAGCTGAAAATAATTCGCCTCGTAATTCGCGCTAAAAGCATTCATAAAGACATCACCAGAAAGGTGTCACCTTGAACTGCTGCCATCAATTGACTGGGATAAATAGCTGGCGCTAATCTCGAAAGGCTCAAGTAAAGTGTAGTTGTTGTATAATTCCGTACTAAATCTTATTCTTTACCTTGCCTCGCTGTGAACTATGACAGAGGAGGAATAAAGCTCCCCTACTACAATCCCACTTCTATTTAGCTGGCAAAGCAAACTAGTCCATCGAGTGCAAGCTTTATCAAATTTGCACAAGCAGTTGTTTGATTTAACCAAACAAAAACATTTAGGTTGGAACCTCATCAAAAAAGTACTATGTACCTACCCTTTCAAAGAAAGGAATAAAACGCATAAGTTTGCGGGTTATATTTCATTTATTATCCAGCTAAGTCCTCACGACACAATCCACTTATTTATTTATAAATGATCATTTTTATTACATTATTACCACATCAGTATTAATATTAAGTATACTATAAATGTATTACACAACTTAATTGATATAAAAGAAACAAAGAAGCAAATCGGTTTTTGTTTTCACTTTTTCTTTATTCATGTTTTTTTCTCTTTTTTTTTTTCAATAATTATACTCCCTTCCTCATCATCTACTTATAAGTTCGGCATAGAAAATTTTATCACATTTATTTTTACTATAAACAATTTTAGTTTGCATTCAGTTTGTTTTCTGTTTTCCTTGTAAAACGACGAAAATTTAGAAACAACCATCTTGGCAGATGCGCTCTGAGTTCAACATTAAAAAAAAAAAATATCTTAAAATTAGCAATATTATACTAAAGAAATTGTAAAAAAAAAATCTTTTTTTACACAGACTATGTGTAGGTTGTAGATTTCAATTTAAAGTTATAAATTAAGTTATAATATGAATAAGCAAAAAAAAAAAAAAAAATTATGGAAAAAACTATTTAAATTATTTTGTATTTATATCTAGAAAGTAAAATACATATATACAAAATGAAAAATAAATAAATATTAACATTGTAGTAGGCGAGCAAGGATCTGGATTACATTATCGAACATAGGCCGGACGCCTCCGTGCCACATTCGATCTTTTTCACCTTTTTCAACTTGACGCTCTGTAACTCCTCCTTGAAGGTGAAGGTGGGCTCCTCCTCCTCTGCCACTACGGCAGCGGCTATCGGTGATTTCGTAACTGGCAGGGGAGGAGTTACACTGTCTCGTGTTAAGCTGCCAAGAACTGGTATACTACTTGGAAACGCGTCCATGTTAGCTGGCCCGGTGGTCGTGTGGGAGGTGATTACCTGAATAACGTTCGTATTGATGGAGTTTGCAATCGCCGCACTGCCATCAATAGCAATGCGGTCCGGGACGACCGGATTGCGCAACGACGAAATACTAGAAAAGGCCGAATGGCCAGAAAATATGGAATCACATTCCTCTCCTACTGCATCTGGGAGCATTCCAGTTATCGTGCTGATACTCATACCACCACCGCTGCAAAGGACTGGAATTGTGGATATATTGCTAACACTAGAGGATTTCAGTTCATTTGGATTAAGACTATTCGATTTTGTTGTTGTTGTAGTAGAAGTACTATTATTTGAGGTAACAATATTCTTAGTCATGTTAATTTTAATTTTATTTACACCGACCATCTGTGTGGTCGTTGCTAGGGGGTTGTCGTGCGACTCGAGATTACCATCCATTGAGGTGGTAGCTTCAGGTGTTTCCAATGCTGTTACTGTTGAAGTTTCGGCTGACAGAAGGACGGGTGGCTGGGATGCTTCGCCAGATGCGTCCGCAACAATTATTGGCGAGGGCGTGGGGGACGACACAGTCGACGATATCGTTCGTGTTGCTGTATTTTCATCTATTCACAAGGTGGTATGTTATTTATGTAAAATGTTTTTATATACCAGACTGTTGCTAACTTACCGCTGCTTTGTATGGAGATCTCCTCCTCGGGAATGAGTACGATGCCCACGTCCTCGAAACCATCGTCTTCTTCATCATCTTTGGGCTCCTCTTTGATTTTAACATTGCGCAGCGAGGACTGTGATGTTTCATCCAATGCGGACGGTTTCTCAATGTATGTGTCCAAGTCGGTGAATGGTATATTGGGTTCTTGAATTTCAACGTCCGACTCCATGGTTTCGTTTATGTTTACGGGAACCTCAGCAATGTCTTCAACAACAAAACCCATTTCCTCTCGGCTCATGTTTATTGGAATATATTCTTCATCGTCGTCGATTTCAGTGATGGAGGGCTCTTCCGGTGGCACAACAATGACGTCGTCATCATCTTCGTCATCGTCGGGAATAATAGCTGTGGAATCTATTTGGTAGCAGTTAGTTGTAAAGTTATAATGAATCTCTGCAATGCGTTACAACTTACCGTTCACATTCTCCACCTTGACGATAGCTACATCCACAGCGTTGTCGTCGTCAATTGTTATTTCTGTAATATTAAGATCTTCAGATTTTGGTTCAGTCTCTGGTTTCGGCTCGGGCGGATTCAATGAGGCCTACGAGATAAATAAGTTTAAAATTAAATGGTGCAATCAAAACGAAAGCCGGATTGTAGTTTTCATTTAAAGTTTACTAGCCTACTGTGCGATGAAACTAGAGTACCACTTTCGCATCCAGACATACCTTATAATCCTCGTAGCACAGAGGATGATAGATCTTGTCCTCCACCCGAATAGCTGCCCGCAAATGCCATTCCTCCAAGTCTTCGTTGTAGAATTGCTCAAATTTCTCCTGGCACATGTCGCATGCGCGATCAACGTCACCCATCTCGGCTGGACAACTTGGAATTGGTGAGTTTGCCGTGCGTTGATTTGAATTTTCATCAACGTTTTCCAAGTCGACGGTCTGCGATTCGAAGAAATTCTTCTCACGATCGTCCAAGTCTTCGATTTCTTCGTACTGGAACCAATCGGAAATTTCGTAGTACCACTTCCTGGAATGAGCCTTTCTCGACGAGTCGCGTTCTCTCCTATTCTGGCGGAAATGCCAATCTAAATGCTGACTGTACTTGATAGTCTCTTCGGGCGGGAAACGAACACCACAACTACTGCACTGCATTCCACAGAACAGTGCGTTGATAATAGCAGCCTGACGGATTTTAATTGTTTCCGAGACGTTGAGATTAATCGGTTTGATCGGTTCGAGATCCTTGGCCAATTTACTCTCTGTCGGGTCCTCCTTGATTGGCTTACTCTCAGCGACACCATTGTTGTTCGTGATTGTGTTGATAATGCCAGTCGATATGAGCTTTTGAAAGAGTTCATCAATGTTGACATTGGGTAGCACTGGAGCAATACCCGGAATTCCAGATGGCAGGGCAGCCAGTGGATTCGCTGATGGCGGAGGTGATCCTGATGAGGCAATTGCAGGTGCCGATACATCGGGATCAATAGCGGGAGCTGCTTCTGCTTCTGAGAGAGGCAAGGTCGCTGGAGGAGTTGTCACTCTTTCCACTGACGGTGGTTGCATTTTCAGATACTTCATTCCTTTGATAGAATGATGACCGGGAATAATTCCCGTTGGCAGAGCACCAAATCTTATGAAATACTTCCGGCCGCCTAATAACATGCTCTTGGGCAAACCACCGTATTCCACTTGCAATGGCTCGTTGTTGATAATAACTGTCTTCAGGTTGTCGGCAAATTCAATTACATGCTGCTGTCCGTCAAGCATAAATGTCTGCGGATCGGCATCAAGGAAAACGGGAATTATATTCCTGGCGTCGACAATCAAGTTGATTTTTCCGCACACTAGATCCCTTCTCAGGATACCGATGTGCACTTGGGGAGGTGGACCTTCCGCTTGAAGGAGGTGTATTTTATTGTTGATTGGAATCGGCATAGCTGGACCACCAAAGTACACCTCATACCAGTGCTCGTCAATGTAGAGTTCACGTGATGGGAACGCAAATCGCATTCGATGTGGTTCCCCGTCAATAGTGACGTCCTTGAAATTCTCGTTAAAGTTCAACACTATTGATTCCTTGTTATCGATGGTGATGGTTCGGGTGCCGGGCTGGAATCCAATTTCTCGTGGTTGATCCCAGTCCATGAAGACAATAGCGACATCGCCATAGAAACGAATTTCCTTTGTGCGTCCATCAATCGTGATTGTGCGCACCACATCCGCTTGTGGATTGTCTATGGAATTGCATGGTTTGGGTATTATCACTGCTGGTGGCGGCTGCGGTGGACTTGGTACCGACATTTGAGGTGCATTCGCTCGAACTTGCCCACTGCCGTTGAACACGCTGTTTGGATTCTGCCATGGGCTGGGAACGAGCATTCTGTTGTTAAATGGCTGCCTGTTGTTGCCAGCACCAAATCGTTGCCGTTGTGATAGGAGCATTGAATGATTATTCGCAGACTGTGAAGGCGCCGACCACTTTGACACCTTGACTCTCTTCTCCTTTTCTCCACTTTTCTTCGACGGTGGCCCCGAATCTGGACTTTCCTGTGAGTTGTCATCCAACGGAAGTACATTGTCCTTGGTATCGGTTTGATTTGACGTTGACTGTTGCTGCTGTTCCTTGGACAACTTTGGAATGCGTTTCTTGTGAACAGCTTCACGGGCTATTCGGTCAGGATCCTCTGGCACGGTTTCCACCGATTGGTCACTCGAATTAAGTGATTCAAGTCGCTTGGCGGCGTTTAATTTATTTGTTTCATTTATTTGCATAACAGTTTTAACTAAATTGTGATATTGTTCTTCCTTGATGTTCCCATTCTCCAGCAGTTCTTGTGCCTGACTAATGATTGTACGAATCTTTGCATCGTTACATTCTTGCGAAGTCGTTTCGTCTTGCAGTTCATGGATTTTGAACTTTTGCGACAATTCCTTTGCCGATTTTTCTGTAAATTCAAATGTAATAGGTGGTTATTGTTAGTTGCTGGGGAGTAGATTCAGGGTTCACTTACCCATTCGGTTAAATTTAGCGGCTTTCGCTAATTTAGCTCGGACATCATCGAGACTGGACTTGGTTGGCGATATTTTCGTTGCTGGAGATGAGCCCTATCATTGGAGGAGAGTATATTGAGATGGGTTCGGTGTTATGACGGATGATGGGACTTACCTTAACCTTAGCCCAACTTTCTTTTTCGTTGGAAATAACAGGCGGTGGAGGGGGCGTCATTATGCCGGGGTTTGGATTGAGGATGGCCGTAGGTATGACTGTTCTCAGATCGACGTCTTCAGTACCAAATAAGCTGTGGGGAAATTTGTTCATTATATTTAAGTTCATAAGAAAAACAAAAGAAAATACATTTAAAAAGAAAAACAAAAGAAAAACTAAACCGTTTATACCTATCATTTGTCATTTTTAAATTCGTAAAGGTACGCGCTTTTATGTGCCTGTACATCAGTAAGGCAGCGGGTATTTGGACTTGTGCGGTATTCACGCCGTAGATGCTCATTGGTGAAAGCCATTTATTTTTTCATACTTACTTAAAATGGCGAAGCAGTCCATTGCGGACCTAACCACACACAAGGCACTCTTTTTTGGATACTTCGATTAAGGAACCATTTCTCATTCATTTACCGATGCCTACCCATTTAGAAACTATACAGCATTTGTTGACTTGGTGGAAACATTACTGCATTTCCTACGTACGTAATTTAACTTTGGTTCTTGTGTATTGGCTGCTTGTGATATGTGCCGCACAACAACAAGGCAAGTGTTGGTCGATATGGAAGCCATTTTTTAACGTTGGACGATTTATTTATTGGCGCAGTTAAATCAATTAAGCATTATTAAAAGCTATAGGCGGCTCAATTCTTATCTAAGATTCCGTGGTTGAGAATGCCCTGCAGATCTGGTATAGTCTTGAAGATATTTTAGTGTTTGAGTTAAGTTTGTGTAAGGAAATGTTTGCCAATAACAATTGTGCCGTAGAAAACGCAGAATATCAGACCCAGTGATCAATTCCGGTCAGATTGGAACTTGTAGGATTTCGAATTGTTTGCGTACTTAATTTTCAGAGTTTTTTACTCCAACTCTAAAAGTACCAAAGTGAATTCGTCTCAAACTAAACACACAAATTAAGTACCTACGCCGAATATTGAATTCAATTGTTCTGCTCGGAATGGATCACAGGGGTGTTAAGTCGACTTGTTTGCCACTCTATTAATTCTAAAACTCTATTATGGCTATCGCAAATAAGTTCCGCTGGAAATGTTTCCCTTGTCAGCAATGTAAATAAGATTGCTGAATAGGAAACATTCCGGGGGAAATATTATTCCCGATAGGTGTGTATAAAAACACGTCTGTCTGTCGTCGTCAGCTATCATAAACATATCATCCGAACTAACCTCAAAAGGATGGACTTTAATCTACACAGATGGACCTAAAACCGAACACAACAGTGGATTTGCAGTCGTCACCATCTTTACAACAGAAGCTCTTGCCATCTTGGAAGCGCTAAAACTTACAAGCCTCCTAAACGGCAAGTTATCTGCTCCGATAGTCTCTCCGTCTTGCGTGGAATCCTTAACCACAAAAACAATGTCTCAATCGTCTCCAGTATCCGAGGCAAGCTCCTCAAAGGCATAGCCAAGAAAAAGTTAATGTGGGTGCCAGGACGTGTTGGCATACACGGCAATGAAGCAGCCGACAATGCCGCAAACTCAGTCTGTGTCGCCCCCACCTTTTTGTTCAACACATAAAGCCAAGGCGATCTTAAACGCTTGATTGAAAGGACTATTCGGTCCCATCAGTTTAACAATTGGAAACTCCACGATCACCCCTACAATAAGATCAACCCTACCAAGTCTAAACCTAAGTACCTAGCCTCCGCCACCAAAGCAATGCTGTCAGACTGCGTATAGGACACGGAACCATTACCCACCAACACCTACTAAAAAAAAATGGACCACGACCAATCTGCAGCAAATGTAGTAACCCTTTGAATATGGAACTCATAATTGGGCTCTGCTACCTATCATCCGATCAAGCGTCATCTGAAAACAGACATTGTCAATATACTAAGGCCCATTTTATTCACTCGAAGTTGAACACAACTTGGGGATTTTTATATGGAAAACAAAATGTCTTTCTTTTGAACTTATGTGAATTGCTGTTCTCCCATTTTAGTTGTACCGTTGCACTGTATTAATTAGCTATGAAACTGTCGCATCTGCCTCTTCGAAATGTGCTACCAATGCTTTGCCACTAGCCCTTTTTGTTATGGAAAATACTCGGGTCAATGGTTCACATAGGACCCCGTGTTTCCAACTATGGGTGTTATTTTTTCCTAAGGAAATACACTTGATGCCGGTTCCTAAAACAACACACTCGATTTAGTATCAAAAGTCCCTTCCATTGGTACCACAAATCAGATCACCGAAATCAAACGGAGTTGGGTGCGGTTAGAGAACACCGCGTGTCGTTGGCGTTACACCAGGCTGAGATGATTGCATTGTGCTGCATGCGTTGGGCTGCTTGCTTTGAGGGTCAGGTGGAGGGAGTATCCTTGCACTGGACAATCAGGCGGTGATCAGACGCATGAAAACATTACAACATCATTGGCATTGGAATTGGCTGGCAGAAGAATGAAGATCTTGGTGGAGACACAGTCGATGAAACAGATTTTCACATAAAAAACAGATGCTAGCGGTAACACTAGGAATCGAACCCAGGAAAGAACTCTGGAGAAATCCAGAGAGTCTAGCTGGGTAAGATTTACAGTGGTAGAGAGACGAAAAGAGACCCGTCAATGGTGGTCTGATTCGAATATCTCTCGAAAAATATATATATGTATATATTTGTCTTAAAAACCACCAAATGGGATATTTTTCTTTCTTCACCTACCCCTGACCAATGACGTTATTATTTGCTACTTTAGGAAAGCGAATATTTTGCGCAAGTGTCGCACTTTTTGTTGATGTTATTCAAATTAACAGCAAGTGGGAGTACTGTTGTTATATTTTGTTACAGCCCACTGGCTTCACCTATGATAATGCTCGTATCTTTTTGCGGACAGAAAAGGGGATAAATGCCCGAAATTTTGAGATTTCAAGGGATATCGCATATCAAAAAAGAGGATATATAGGGGATATGTTTTTAACTTGTTTTCTCACTGAAAATGATGATACTTAACCATAATATCAACACAAAAAATTAATGTAAATTGTGTTTAGTAAACTATTATTATTTTTTATATATCTGTTCAAACAACCAATGTGCCGTCATCGCCATCGTCGCCATTCGCATCTGAATAGTTTTCGATAGCAATAATTTCTCCACTTTTGGTTTTCTTCTTGTATTTGTCTAATACAGCGATTGAACGAAGCAATTCTGGCTTTGTTTTCAGAAATTTGTAGAATATCTTTCAGAAAGTTTGGCATTTAATATGCATTTGCCTTTTGTTGTTTTCGACATTTTATGTTTATTTTTGTTTACAAATTCACAAGTAAAATAAGTTGAAATTCAAAAAAGTTGAATTCACAATGGCGTGGTAGGTCGGTTCGCTTACAGTATATGACGATATATCGTTAAAAATTTTCTATGGTAAAAAGAGGAATTTATAGGATAAAAAGGGATTTTGCAAATCTTCAGGGGATAGTTTCTTTGACTTTGAAAAAAGGGATAATCCCCTTAAAAAGAGGATAGATACGAGCGTTGCTATGAAGAAAGTTAAGAGCTCAAACCCGCCTGTGGAGTTGAGAACTTTGATAATCTTGTTGAAATGGATGCTTTGGATGGCCGAAAGGTCATCAAAAAAGGGATGACCTAGTGCACTGCGTGTGGTTTTGCGACACTTTTTCACTCTTGCTTGTGTCAGCGCAGCTACGGTAGTGGGTATTGTGGGGTATGCCAAGCTTGGCTGCGTGAGTTCCTCAAGGCCAATGTCTGGCGACATCTATACGCGTTCTGGCATCATCGTAGGTTGGCCAGATCTTCCTTGAAATGACACAGTTCATCAGGTTCATCAATCTAGTCTCAGCCCTTGATGTGTAGAGCAGGAGGATTTCTCTGTTTATATATCCCAGCGGAGGGAAGACTTCCTCCGCATGAGACACGCACAGAGCAGAGCCACTTCTGGCAAGTTCATCGGCTTTTTCATTCCCCTCGTTCCTATGGCCGGAAACCCAGACAAGAGTGATTTCAAACCGATGACAAGCCCTGGTCAATGTCTCCCTGCATACAACAAGTTTGGACGTCGACTTACATAGTTGAACCAATAGCCTTAATCGTGACTATATTTTGATGTTATATCTGCTTTCGGATCTTTTTTTACTAAATTACAAGAGAATCAAGAGTTATGTCAATGAAATGGACTATATAACAATTTTAAGACAAATGTCGAACTAAATTCAGAAACAAACACGATGAGGATTATCGCAATAAACCCCATTGGAAGTGTTTTCTTTGTCAGTGATGTAAATCAAATTATATGGAAAATTTTCCTGTTTTGTTTGGAAAATTTATGGGCCCGATTGTTGGTGCTTAAATACTTGGACTCACGGTCGACAATGCCAATCGTACACTTAATAAGAAGTGAAAATGTCATGTCCAAGCTGCTTTCATTTAAGTTTACTTTCTTTCTGTGTAACACAGGTGGGATTGTTTTCCCTCGAAGCACTTCTAGTTCCTTAAGCCAATTAATTTCCTTAAACGAATATTTCTTTTTACGAATGCAAGTCCAAAAGACATAACATTCTTCACACGATAAATAAAGTTTGGAGAGTGCGTTATTTCCTAGTCGACCCTAAAAATGTTAAAAAAAAAATTGCAAAAACCTATTCCAACCACTGGTGACAAATAAGTACTAAGTACTAAAATTCTTGTTGCCCCAACCGATTGCTACATCTAAAACTACAATCAAGGTGTAAATAAAAAGGTAAGAATAAATCACTCACCCGTCCATTTTGCCGGCTTTAGTCCTCTTGGCGTTTGGCTCTCCGGGATCATCGGCGGAAGGGCGCTTTTTCTCACCAATTGGTTTACCATTCAAAAGACTTTCCTCCTTGCGATCGTCGTCCATTCGTTCATCAGTGTCGACGAAGTCGGCGCTACGCTCATCCTTCACATCATTCTTAACGACGACATCCATATTACTGCTGGTCGTAGGTAAGTCTGAAGATTTTTCTAATTTATTAATCGATAGTACAACATTCGCTGGTGTAGAAGTAGTCTGATGAGGCATACTTGTATTTCTTTGAAATTGTCTTAAGTCAACATCCTTTACAGAATGAAGCGCTTCTAAATCTATAAACAATTATTTATCGATTTTTGTTGTTATAAACAAAATTGTGAGTATTTTTTTTAAAGGGTGAGGTTTTTTTTTTTTTTAAGAGACAGAGAGAGAGAGAGTGGCATCCGAAGCGATCGTTAAATTAAAACAAAACTAAAAGTCCCTGAATAATGTAAAAATCGCAAAATATTTCTTCACACGTTGTTTGAATTTTTTTTTTTTGTTTTGTTTTTCATTTACTTGTGGAAATATTTCAGATAAAATGTTTGTGGTTTGAAAAAATCGTTTTATTTATTTTTTCTGTTTACTATTACTTAACAACTAGGTTATATTATCATATTGTCTTTTTTTTTTTTTTCTTTTTTGTTTTGTTTAATTTTTTTTTTATAAACTTGTTGTACAATTTTTACATTTAGCAAGAATGAAAATTGAATATCTACTAGTTTTTTTTCCCCACGGAGCAGAGCACATTATGTCGCAAGGAAAACGGAAAGAAATCGAAAGCTTTCTGATGAAAGGAAGGAAAGTTCTTTGGTGGTAAATGAAAAACACAAAAATAAAATAAGAAAACAAAAGAAAAAAAATTAAAATAAATAAAAATACAAGAGAAATCCTCCAGCGTAACGTATGTGGTGTGCAACATTCAAGAATAAAAACAACAAATCCAGTTTTTATATTTTATTTCGTCATCTCATCATTAATCACTTTTTTATTTTGTTCAAGTTTGTACTTCGAGAAAAGCTGTCTTCCCGTGAACCTGTCAGCGACACATCTATCTTTGAGTAGCAGACTAACCAGCTGTGAGATGCTTAGTGCATGTGTACAAGTGTTCCAAGTAAAAAAAACCGGAACAGTTTAATTGTTCAGGTTATACCCAACTCAGTGCCTAATACAACAACTAACGACGAAGGGAAGCTCAATTTCGTCCCGAATTTCGATGGTGGACGTACTAGTACTAGTACCATCATCATGAGCAAAATGTGCGCTACTTCGGGGACAATTGTACGGAAACTCTCTTTGCGAAACGTAATTGTAGAAATACTAATTGTAAATTTTATAGAATCATTCTTACTTTGATCTAAACTTTTAGCAGTAACGTTGGTGGTAAGTGGTTCAAGATCTGCTGTCGCAGTTGCTGAGGTCGCGTCTGGTAGTACTTTTTCCTCGATTTCCATTTTTGTTGGTTTCATGTCCATTGATGGTGGTGGCGGTGGCATTATAACACTTTGCTGTTGCTGATCTGCCTCAGTTTCGATCTTGGGCGTAGCAATTGGATTCAGTCTCGCCCGTTTATCGGGATGAAGAACTCGCAGGTCAATGTCTTTCGAGAGGCTTGGCGATGGAGTGCGGGACTTATGCTTGCGGCCTGAGTAATTTCTTGATGACTTTAGCGACGATACAGATTTTGATTTTGAATCTCTGTATTTTCCCGGTGACGATGCTGGTGAGTTGGATTTTTTCTTATTGCCATCACCGCCGACATCTGGTTCTTCTTCTATCTTCGGACAAGCAGATGAGTATTTCGGATCACTGCTTCTGCTGCCGTTGCTGGGCTTTCTCCTATCGGACATACCTTTGCTGCTGCCTCCGCGCCTGTCTTTGTCTCTCAAACTGGTTCCACTGCGATTGGACGATCGGGAAGAAGATGACCTTACCCGTGTTGGTGATTTGCTTTCACTGCGTGATCTGCTTTCACCTCTTTTGTTGCGATTTAATGATGAAATTCCAGACTTTGATCTACCACCACTACCGCCATCTGAATGTTCCTCTTCACTGCGAGACTTGGACGAACGCTCACGTATGTTTCTGTCTCGTGAGGATCGATCATGGTTTGGACGATCGTTGTCGCGGCGTTTTGATATGCGCGATTCAAATGTTTTAGCTGCCCTATATGAACTGGATCCTTGGGTACCACCTTGATTTACGATTTGTGGCTGTGGAGCTGCACTGGAAACCGGCCCATTTGCTGTGGCAATGTATTTCGATTTCAGGTCTGTCGATGTCATTGAAAGCGATTTGTCTTGACCGGGGGCTGCTGGTGGCGGCAGTTGTTGCTGTTGTTGTTGGCGAGCAAGACGTGGATCCCGTTGTCGAATTGTGTTCAACAGAAGCGGATTAACGGGATGCACCTTTGGTTTCTGTTGAAGTATGTGCTGCGCTGGGATGCCAGACGGATAACCCTGTAAATAAAAAACATGTTACAAGTTGTTTCGATAGGGATGAATATCTGTTACGTCCTGGCGGATATAATTTATACAGATCGAGATGGAAATGAAACAAACCTTTGAGGTAAAAAAATGGGTGCATACAAAAGGAAGCGTTGCATTGCTCTATGTAAGAAAATCTGAATATGGTTTTACTGGTGTACGACTCCCTGAACGGATGAGGCTTCTTACACACTAAAAACTGCGCCATTGCAAATATAATTACTCGTTTTCTGCACTTTAGGTCATATTTTTGATAGATCACTGCCTCAGTTTGATTGGTGCTTCTAGCGAAGTAATAGATGTTTGACTATCCGCCGGTTTTCGTTCCGTATGGAGACCAAAAATAGACGAGTTCTTCTCCTTCATTTGTTTCCCTTAACTTAGACTTATAAAGCGCAAATTTATCGCAATCAACTAACTTTATTTAATACATTTTTGATGATTCCTATATTTGGAGGTTGGAACGAACGATTTTCACTAATGTGGTATTCGATTGGGCAGAAAAAAATGGACGACACACTGGCAGATCTATTTTTGTCAAATAATAATTCACCAAAGTTTATAAAACACTTTGGGTGCACATTTATAATGATTTCTTATTAAATCTACCAAGAAAATAGAAAATAAATAAATTAGTGTCTGCGGTAAACATTTTCTAATCACACTAATACCAGCAACTAATGTGTTATTCGATTGGGCTCCCTCTGTGTGTGTTTCGTGTGTCTAATCGAACATATCACTTGCTCTTTTCAGTGTTGATATTAGTGCGATTCGAATATGTATGGCCTTGGACACTTTTCAAACCAATGACTGGTTAAATTTCATATCAAAACATTCGAAATTTTGCGTCCCGATTGATTTCTTAATATTTATACATTAATAAGTTAAGAAGATAGATTAACCCGATGCAATGGCTTTCTATACTGTAGAAACAATTCACGAAAAGCTGAACAAACTCCACCAGTTGTCAGACTCAAACGCACTTTGATTGGTAAATCGCAACAAAAGATTCTCAAAAGTGCTCTGAAATATGAAAAAGATTGCTTTTTTATACCAAACATAAAAAGTGCTCTGAGAGCGCCCAATGACATAAGAATACCACATAAGAGAACAATTTGAGATTTGACCTTCAATTGGAAATCAGAAATCTGTGAACTGTGAGCAGATCTGAGAAGGCCCAATCGGTTACGATATAAATTGCGAACCCAATTGAGTATAATCTGTTTCAAATGTGATTTTATTTCGCGCATGTTTCCTTTTTGTGAGCGGGCACTGATGAATATTTTAATGGGACTGAGAGAGATGGGGTTCCAAGTAGGAGCAGTTCGTTGCTTTATCTTTAAATAAAAAGTAAATTCCCGGCAATGTCAGTGTCAAATGAGAAGACCAAGTGATTGGTTAAGAAAACTTGGAAAGAAATCTGAAAAGTTTAAATAATAGAGATCGTGCAGTGTTGAACAACATTTCAATAAAACACTGCTGATTCCCTTTAAAGTTTTTCTTCAGACCAAAAGACTCCATTTGTTAAAGGATAAGTTTCGCGGCAATTAAAGGTGAGTTTGCGTTTGCCTAATGTCGTTTTCCATTGGGCAAAAGGAAGCGTCCGGGAGATTTCGGAATCGAAAAAATCATTTCTGAAACCATTCCATTGGCACAAAAAATACTCTTCTGGTGATTCTGAGGAGAGAATTTCGCTTCTGGATTTGAAGTCAGAATCCACTCAAGAAGCACTCACAGAAGTGTAGTTTGCGTATTTTATACAAGTCAACTGACGGCTGCCGTTGATTATTTTTTGGCATTTCACCAATACTCTTGTGGATTCAATCAGAAGCAGTTTTCTTGTTCCATTGGACTACAGAATGAGTGGATCCCCGAAAGAAACCAATGGAAAACGACAAAATACTTACAATTTCATTTGCCACGGTACAAAAATATAGGGGAGGTATTTTTCCCCCGAAATTGCTTTTTTTTTATCAGGAACATGGGAATCGGTACATACATAACCTGGTTTCTATATTCAGTATTTAGTTACGAAAAGAGAGCCATTCGTACTAATTATCGTTAAGTTTTTGTGAGTAGTAATGTCAAACTTTGTTTAACTGATTGGGAATGTATGTAACTGTTATATTGTCCATTCTGTGTGTTCAACCGTTCTTTAGTCTGCAGGTTTTTGTGGAAAATGTTAACAAAACTAAAGTTACTTTAGTTACTGATATATTACGCATTAAACAACTCAAGGCAGAGCTCGATTTGACAGCTCGACTTTTGTGTCGGAGGAATTACGAAAAAGAAAAAGCTGCTTAGGGCATTCTTTGTTTCGCGATTATATGGAATCAAGTGTCAGGTAAAGGTGGAGGTGTCAAAGGTTCAGTTAAAGCAGCAAATGGAGAAACAGTTTTCATAGCTTGAACTACAACAGCTCTTATTAGAGGTCTAACTACCTGCAAGGATTTTCTTTTAGTTAAAGTTTGCTCTGAACGACTATAAATAAGACTAACAACAAAAAATTAACATGGCAGAGGTATGGCTTAAGGGGTGATCTCTTTCATCGCCAGCTGCATGTGGCTCGCTCCAGAAAAATGATACATCAATTCAAAATAAATAAACAGATTGGATTAACTACATCTATTTAGAAACTTTTGCCGTTTTACTAATAAAACACTTGGACGAACACGGACTAATTAGCAATATAACTAAAATACGATTGTCAATCAGCAATCCGTTGTGCAGGTAACAAATTCAAAGACTAGAATTTCTTTGCCAAATCGTATACATGTCATGTATTTCTCTCTGTCGTTTCAGTTGGCAAACAGTGCCCTCACGAAATCGCCATAGCAATGGTACTGTTGAATTTACTTTCTACCTTAGTTTGAAAGATTCTTTTAGGTTAGGTTTATGGGTGGGTGCTTTTATAGCCGCATGGCTGTCAATAAATATGGTAATATCATTATTTGGTATTGATAACATTGACACCATATGGGCAGCTTCAGCGATTGCCAGAACCTCCGCCTGAAAGACACTACTGTAATCAGGTAGTCTGATTGAGTGGTATATATTTAACTCTTCAGAGAAAATTCCAGCACCTGTTCCACGGTCCATCTTAGAGCCATCTGTGTAGATGGATATCGATTTTCCTTTTGTGGGTTCATCTGTGTTCCATTCCTCTCTGCTGGGGAAATAGCAGGAGAATGGTATGTCGAAGTCAAGAAGGGGAGACAAGTAGTCAGAAATGACCGCATCTCCCACATATTTATTCAGATCTGTGTGTGTCCCGTTATGTAGGGTTTCCAGCTTTTTGTTTGACTGATCCTGAGGGCACTTTTGGCTGCAGATTCTTGCATGTATAGATCTAGAGGTAACAAGTTGAGGATAGCCTCCATTCCAGCAGTAGGTGTTGTCCTTATTGCGCCGGTTGTTCCTATACATGCTAGTCTTTGTATTTTGGTCATTAATTTGAGATTCGAAGCTTTGTTTGTGGCTTGCCACCAGACTAAGCTACCGTATGTGAGTATTGGACGCACAACAGCCGTCTACATCCACAGAATTATTTTGGGGTTTGGACCCCACCTTTTGCCGAAGATTCGGTTGCATGCGTAAAAAGCATTTGCACCTTTTTTTACTCTTTCATTGACGTTTAGTTTCCAATTAAGCTTCCTATCTAAGATTATACCGAGATATTTGGCACTCTCAGCAACCCTGAATAGTTGGAGGATCGAAGTTTGGAATCACCCTTTCGTTACTGAACAAAACTAGTTCAGTCTTCTGTGGATTGACTCCAAGAACGCATTGGTTTGCCCACATACTAAGTGTTCGTAATGCGTTTTCTAGTAGTTCGCTTACGGTCGGTAGGAATTTGCCTGTAGCAAGTATTACTACATCGTCTGCATAAGCAGTTACTTTGACCCTTCTGTTTTCGAACTTTAATAATATTTCATTTATGACAAGAACCCAGAGTAGGGGGGAAATAACTCCTCCTTGTGGTGTACCTCTTGAGGCTGTCACTCTAAGTTCAATGCCACCTAATTCTGCGTTAATATTTCTTTCATTGAGCAAACTCTCAATCACATTGGTAAGCGTTTGGTCTACGTTGTTATTGAGTAGTGCTCTTTTCACAACACACGTCTCAACATTATTGAATGCTCCTTCAATGTCGAGGAACGCGGCTAGTGTGTATTCTTTGTCATTTAGGGATTTTGATGATGCGAGTGACCTCATGCAACGCAGTCTTAACTCCTTTACCTTTGATGTAGGCATGCTGAGCCGTTGAGACCTCGTTATTGTCAAGTCGACTGCGGATAAAAACGTTCAAAAGCTTTTCCAAGGTTTTCAGGATGAATGAAGTTAAACTTATGGGCCTGAAGTCCTTAGCAGTCGTATGGCTGGACTTTCCTGCCTTCGGAATGAAGACAACCTTTACTTCACGCCATGCCCTGGGAATGTGACCACTTTCGAAGCAGCGCGTGAAGAGTCTCGTCAGAGCTGGTATAACAATTGACCTGGCTTTCTGGAGCATGATTGGAAAAATCCCGTCCAGCCCAGGAGACTTTAAAGGGAGAAAGTTTCAATCGACCAGTTAAATTTTTCCTCGGTTATTATACCAGCTGGAACTGTTGCTGCTGTAGTTGCAGTGCTTGGTGCAGACTGGACGGTTGTTTTGATACAACCCGGAAAGTGTGTTTTTATAAGATTCTTTTAAATTCTGTCTAACTTTGTTTGTCCTAACCGTATCTATTTACAGGGCCATGTCAAATCCAACGCCAGTGCTATTAGAGTGAGCAGTTTCAACTACTTATTCACCCCTGTCGGGAATAATATTTCCCCCAGAATGTTTCCTATTCAGCAATCTTATTTACATTGCTGACAAGGGAAACATTTCCATCGGAACCTTTTTGCGATAGCCCTAATTATGTCGGTTTCCATTGGGACCAAAAAGCAATCTTTTTTTTTTTTGGATCTTAAGTGCCTATTATGAAAGACATCTTAACTTAGTTGTGTCGTCTCCATGACAACTCAACTTTGAGACAACCAAACAGATTTTTCGTATTATGCAAGACAACTCTTTTCAGTTGTCTTTAAAAAATAAATTGCCATCTTTTAGGAGCATATTGAAAATCGAAATCAGCTGTTAAATGTCAATTTTGTGAATTTATTTGTGGAAATTGAAATCGAACGAAGAAGTATTTGCAATTAAAACGAAAACGTTAAGAAAAAAAAAAACAATGGAAAGTAGTTTTGATTTATTTTTTGGTGACTTGGAGGAGGAAGATTAGAGTTCACTGATATCTATTCTTATATCGCATCATTAACGAACCCATTGCCATTCTTTTCCGCTCCCGATACTGTTGAGCTCCAAATCCATTTTTTCCCAATCTTCGTCAATTTTTTTTTTGATGAACCAAACTGTCCTTTACCCCTGACAAGATTCGGTTGCTCTTGTAAAATTCCTATCAGCCGATCAAACTGCGCTGGTTTGGCGACTTTTAAACATTTAAAAATACACATTCTATTATCCTTTTTTAATTCTTATTCCTACTTACGTTTTTTTGTCCATAATTCAATAAAAAAAGGTGATCCTTTTTGTTCACAAAATGGTACACAACTGATAATAAGCAGTTGTCTGATTTTGATATTCAGGACAACTCCAACACAACTCAGTTGTCTTCTATAATACATACACACAACTGAAAAGGCAACCATTTTATTAGTTGTCTACTCATAGGATGATGGTTGTCCTTTGACAGACAACTAGTTGTAATCGATAATCCCAATTGGAGAAAGACAGCCTAGTTTTGGTTGTAGTTGTCTTCCATAATAGGAACTGGAGAAACTTTTGCCGTTTTACTAATAAAAATTGGACGAACACGGACTAATTAGCAATATAACTAAAATACGATTGTCAATCAGCAATCCGTTGTGCAGGTAACAAATTCAAAGACTAGAATTTCTTTGCAAAATCGTATACATGTCATGTATTTCTCTCTGTCGTTACAGTTGGCAAACAGTGCCCTCACGAAACCGCCATAGCAATGGTACTGTTGAATTTACTTTCTATTGTAGTTTGAAAGATTCTTTTAAATTTTGTCTAACTCTGTTTGTCCTAACCGTATCTATTTACAGGCCCATGTCAAATCCAACGCCAGTGCTATTAGAGTGAGCAGTTTCAACAACTTATTCACCCCTATCAGGAATAATATTTCCCCCGGAATGTTTCCTATTCAGCAATCTTATTTACATTGCTGACAAGGGAAACATTTCGATCGGAACTTATTTGCGATAGCCCTAATTATGTCGGTTTCCATTGGAACCAAAAATCAATCTTTTTTTTTATCTAAATCATTTTTCATGTTTCATTGGGACCAAAAATCAATTTTCGTTTTGATTCAGAGCACTTTTTGAAGATCTCGGTATTTTTTCAGATCTACACACACTCTCACAATACAAATATACTTCGCACAGCTGTTTTACGTCATTTTAAGAAGATTGCTCTCAAGACAAATGGGCGAAGTTTCGTGTAAACCAAAATAACGAAATACATTCCACGGTGTCTTCACGTACAAATTTTCTTTCATGAAATCTGTCAAATTTGATCGCGTTGCAGGAACGACAATATGAAATGAAATGTAGGGTGGGCATTTCATATCATGAAATTTCATTCGTTGAGCAGAGCACATCGTTGCGTTCTCGCATTAAAAGCCATGAAGGAATTAGAAGAATTGCGGAAACGAGCTGAGAAAGGAAAACGTAGGTTTTGGGTAAATCCAATTCTGGAAAAAAGGGAAATGCACAATTTAGAGGAACATTTATTGAAAGATGTTTTGTGGGAAGATGACGAGTTTCGCAATATTTTCTCCACAACGTAGGCTGTTCGAAGGTTTCTCATTTTTTTTTTTTAGCTCTTCGGTGTCCTTGCCAATTTCCTTGGACAATTGCAACCATGCTTTCTTTTAAGGATCATTCACATAAGAGCGACCAACTACCTACGAACGAACGAATATTCGCAACTTTGGACAGTCCATTCACATGATATATTTAATTTGGTCGCAGATATCCGCGAATCCAATGACATTCGCCGTCATTTGTGTCTGTGATATTTCAAGTTTGAGGTTAAGTTCGAACGAATGTTTTATTCGCTAGTTTGTGGAACCGAATTGAATGATGTGGATTGTGAATAAACTTTGACAATTCGCGCCAAGGGTGTATTCGTTCGCGGCAAAAAATTTGTAATTCGAAATTTCGTTATTCAAACTGTTTGTTAACAAGTTTTCTTAATACATTTTGATGGGATAATTAATTATCCTCCACTTGGAATAGTGAAATATATAATTTTCTGTTCATAAGTGCATCAAAAGTGGTTTGTTCGCATTTCAGTAAATCGTTCGCTCGCTCTCATGTGAATAGTCCTTTAAGGTCCAACCTTTTGTAGTCTTTACTTTTATAGTTTCATAAACACTCGAATTTTTCATAATTGTTTATAAATTGAAGCACTTCTTCTACTCGCCACTCAGCCATCGCGGGTAAAAACAAGAAATAATAACCAACTATTTCCACTATTATTTAAACTTCAATACCTACCTATTCATTGTTAGCAAATAAGATCTGTATTGATCGACATGCGCCATGTGACTACATCCCACCAACATCCATTCTCTATACCCATCTACCATATCCTTGTAATGACTATAGGTACTTGTCTCGTTTTTATTCAAATACCTAGTTTCAGCGCTACAAGCGACCATTCGCAAGCTCAGCCATCGTGAAAATGAAAAACAAGTGTCAAACTGCACAGAAATTTCAGCCCCTTTCATGAAATCAATACCATGAAATGAGCTGTGAAATACTTTTCATGAAATTTGTGGTCTCCACGTGCAATCTGTCATTTCATGAAAAATTTCATGCAAAGGAAATTGCAGGTTAAGACACCGTGCTAGGAGCCATGGATATAATTTAGGAGGAACTTTTATCTTCATAGTTTTCCTCGTCATCTAAGGACTATGAATCACCAAAAATACTCCATTTGTATGTGCGAAATAGGGGAAAAATTTTTCAAGTCGAGGAGGTACACGAACACACACCTCACTTCCTCTGTCAATGCCCAAGTCTCTGTCACTTGAGGAATAGAACACTTGGAAGATACTACTTCCATGGCGTACATGAACTTTCACATATATCTTTATCTAATCATTACAGGTTCATAAATGCATCAGGATGGCTGTACAAGGTCGAGTAACCTAGAGGGAGCGACACTATAGCCAACAACATCGGCTAGCCCCCCAATAAGGGCATCACAATGTGTCCAAAAGGACCTAAGTGGGGTGCGGCACGACTCGTTCTGACATACCCACCCATAAACCTAACCTTACCTAATTTGAACAACTGGTATTGCTGTCAAATAAGGCACTAATCCATTTACAAAAGCAGATCAATTTCGTTGCATGTTCCATTTGCCGCGTTAAATCTGAGATCTGAAAAAGATTTCTGGTGGTCCCAATGTATAATTGACATTAGTTCATGTCAATTATACAAACAGAAAAAAATATGCACAACAAGAAAACGGTCTTGTACTAATGCCCTCAAACTTTCATTTCCATTCGATGACATGGTGTTTTGTGTTTGCATAGTTTTCTGGTCCAAGTCTTGCAAATGAAAAGCCATATCAATCATATCATGAAATCGCAATGAAAAACTTAAAATCACTAAACACTCCTTACAGACTAGACAAACGTAAACAAGTCCATAAATGCAGTTGAATAAACTCACCTGCTGCTGCATATTCATCATGTTTGGGGGCGGCTGCCTTGGTCCAGCATTCCGGTAGTTATGATACATATTCATGCCGCGGGGTGCAGGCTGATGCATTTGTCCTTGCATCGATGGATGGCGAATCTGTTGCGGATGCTCTGGTCCAATTTTGACACTCTCTGTCTGCTTACACAGTTGTTTCTCCTGTTCCTGTAATAGTTTCTTAGTTGCCTCGAGCTCTAGTTCAAGTTTGCGCTTTTCCAACTCCAAGAGTTCGCGAGTTTTCACCCGAAGCGTTGCCTCCATCTCATTCTGCAAAAAAAAATGTCCATTCATTAATTCTCTTTCATCAAGACTTGTTTGGTTGTTATCGAACTTACTTTCTTGAGGAAATTCGGATTCACATGAATGGAAGGTGATTTTATAACCTTTGCTGTTATTGGCCAATTTCTGTCCATGCAGTTCACCTTAACATCCAGTGTGTAAAGTTTTTGCGCAGTGAAAACCTCATTCCACGTTTGACGCAGTGTGTACATTCGTTCGCGAATTTTTTCGCTCACCTTAAAAGTTTCAAAATGATGAGTATCTCTATTCGAAATAAAACTGCCAGTCCAACAAACATACCTTTTCAAATACTCCGCAGAATATATTTACAATACATTGGCTGAAAAGCGAGATATAAGTGCTTTTCACATTTTTCACAATTGAATCGATCAAATAGAGAATTGGCAATTTTATGTCTGGATGGACCTGTGTTATGGTAAGCAAATGCAACGAAGGAAAAAAGAAGAGAAAGGAAAAATAATAAATAATTGTTCCGTGGCGGTGTTTTTCATTTTAGTTTTTTTTTTTAACCAATTGCCGTTTTTTTGTTTTGAGTGTGTGTATTTTTTAAGACTACATTTAGTAACTAAACTATATTAAGTAACCTTCTCGTTTAAGTCTTGTTTTCTAAGGAAATACTAAACACTAAACGTAAACTGATCGATGAAGACAAGAGCCGTCCAGTGCAGCTGCACAAGCACAATTTTTGGCGATCATCACCAATGCAGAGTTGAAAATTAAGTCTTCGTATCCAGCATTAAAGTTAAAAATCGTAGACAACATAAAAAGAATCATATTTATATGCGAAGCACATCTACTAGGCGGATGTCGGAGGCAAATTAAGGTCATATCTGGCAAGGAAGAACATCTCTCCGAGTTTGCGCCCGTGCAGTCTCGTTCTAATACCGAACCGAGGTTTGCTACAAATTGTAACTTATTTGCCAGCATACAAAGGTGAGCAGTTCCAAGAATAGGAGATCCTGCAGAAGAAACAAACCTACAATGGCTTGTGAATGGAAAAAAACTCTTCTGCCTGTTGATTTCAGTGCCATTCATTCTTAGCGAGCGGTTACTAGGAGAACGCGTATTAAAAGAGTTTTAAAATGTGTATACATGTTTTGGAGCTCGTACAAAATTGCCGAGAAGACAATTAAAAGGTAAGAAGGATCTCTAAATCTTTTGCCAGCTCGCAAAAATCTGCTTTCAGCCATGATCGGAATTCCGAATGTTCCTGCGGTTTGAAAGTATACATTTTTGAAAGCAAATTCACGTTAGTCGTCTGGTAACTGCTATCCCAATTTTCAATAATTAAACCGAAGCGAAAATTAACAAATTGGCCGCAAAATCCCGAAAATATTCCGTCTACGAGTCATGACAATTGATCCCATCGCCTTGAATGAACTCGAATTCGAATTCAACGCGACACCTCAACCCAATCTTTGACTACTCACACACTGAAGACGCTTTTAAAACTGGTTATATAACTCTCCACAGTCCACACTCATTGCGAAGCTATACTTGTTGTAGACGTTTTTTGCTTTTATGGTTCTATGAGTGTGTACCGCACCAATCAAAAATGGCTGAGAGCGCATGCCTCTACAAGTACAAAAGCTTCCACCAGCACTTGTCAAACAGTGCAAATGGGAGGTAGTCGAATGGGGCACGCACGTTTACAGCGGTTAACTATATACAGAGTTAAGCTTCACGTTTAAGCGCAGGGAAATTGCGAGCGCCTGAGAGGGATTTTGCAAAATTCGATGTGGTTTACTTACAAAACTTTTCAACGACATTTAAATGCACTGATTTGTGTTCTGAAGTGTCAATTACGCCCGACTTAACCTAGAAATGTAATGGAAGCATAAGTTAAGTTCCTCCGAAAGGTTTTTCTGTCAAAATTTATCTAAGAACAGGCTGTAAATCGATAAGTGCAATAATTTGCACATACTCGGAAAAGTCCACAGTTATTATAAGTTTTAACTCTGCGAAATTGTGAACCCAAAGCGAGGGCAGAGCCGAGAAATACGTGGCGCAGAACTGTCTAGGCAACTGGGCAAGAATTGGAAGAAGTTAAACCTCGTAGGTAGGACGCGGTAGATATTTCTAAAAAAAAAAAAAACTATGCAAAGATGAAGAGGACATAGAATCTGTGGAGCATCGGCACTGCCCAGACCGCCACAGAACGTAGCTTCTCTTGCGTATGAAGATTTAGCTGTCAGATCGATAGAGGTCCATTCAAAGAGTGGAAATAATTTGATAGTCGCATGTGCTGCTATGTAGCTAACAGGATTTTCGCAATGTGCCTTCGTGGCATCTTAGTAACCACAACCTTTTTTTTTTTTTTTTTTTTTTTTTATAATAAACACGCGCTAAAGAGGTTATGACTACTCTTATGGTGTAGTTTGAAGTATACAGCGCGGGCGTTAAGGAAATTGGGATAGAGAAGATAGGAGATTCCGATGCACATTGGTTTTAAATGTCTGCAAATTGCACCGAGGGGGAAAGACCGAGCTGGGCAAGGCATTCCACATTCGTGTTGTACGGCTTATGAAGGAATCTCTATATTTCATAGTACGACCGAAAATAGGCTCTCCAATGAGTTTTAAGGCACGATTTTGTATCCTATCCAGGAGGTGCAGTGAGGTTTTAGGGGCACCAGACCAGATATGAGAGTTGTACTCAAGTTTGGGGCGAATGAACGCCTTGTATATGGTAGCCAGATCAGAAGGGGTAAAATATTTCTTGCACCTTTTAAGGAAACCTAGACATTTCGCAGCGTTCTTGGCGCCTTCGTGTATGTGGTCATTCCAACGAAGTTTGTCATGGACACACATACCGAGAATGGAAAGTCTTTCGGTTTCGGCGATGCAAGTGCCATTCATGGATAATGGCTGAGGATTCTGGTTTCGCTTTAATGACAACAGACAGCATTGTGTTTTGGAAGCATTAAATTCCACTCTATTGGCTAAACCCCATTTTATAATGCTGTCGAGATCGGAATTTAATGAGCTTAACATACGTTGCCGTTCCAGTTCTACGGCCGAAGAGCAGGGACGTGAGTCCTGGAATGAATATGAGAAGCTGAGGGTGCTGTCATCGGCGAAGGAGTGGATTGGATTAGAGGTTGCAGACAGGAGATCATTTATGAAAATGAGAAAGAGAGTCGGAGACAAAACGGAGCCTTGGGGAACACCAGCATTTATATGGTGAATTTCAGACTTGAAGCCATCCAATACAACTTGAATTGAACGGCCAGAGAGGTAGTTTCTAATCCATTGAAGAAGAGACGCATCGATCCCATATGCACGCATTTTCGACAAAACAGCTTGGTGCCAAACTCTGTCAAATGCCTTTGAAATATCAAGCGCAACAATCTTCGTTTCACCAGAGTGATGTAGAGATTGGTTCCACTTTTCGGTGAGATAAGCCATCAAATCACCAGTGGATCTGTTGCCACGAAAACCGTACTGCCGGTCATTAATGAGTTTTCGTGATTCAAGATATTTCATGAGCTGACGATTTATCAGCGTTTCCATGACCTTAGAAAGAATGGATGTAAGTGCTATGGGTCGGTAGTTGGTGGGAGAAGATTCGCCTTTTTTGGGGACGGGCTGGACAAATGCTGTTTTCCACCTTCTCGGGAAGAGTCCAGAAGAATAGGACAGATGGAAAAGCTTACGCAGTGGTTTTGCCAGCGTGGAAGAACACCTATTCAGAACAATTGGGGAAATACAATCTGGACCAGCGGATTTATTTATGTTGAGATCATTAAGTACTCTTGCCACTGTACGAGTGCGAAAATGGATTTGTCCCATGGTGCATTCGACGCTCTCAAGTACCGGTAGAGGCAAAGCGCAATCTGGGAGCATTGAGCTGGCTGCAAAATGTGCAGCAAGCAGATTCGCTTTGTCTAAAGAGTTGACAGCTGGAAGCTCCCTCCTAACCTATGAATATACTACGATCGACAAAAAAAATAATAAAATATATATATTTTTGAAATGAGATGATTTTTCTAACATGCTTATGCATCATCATTAAGTAAGAATGCACTCGGAGTGATAATCTCCTTCTAGACAAGGCGACGGAAAGAACATTTTTGAGCGACCTTCTGTTATACCGATTTGACCGTCTCAGCTCCTCCTTCTTTCTTTCTTCTCTTGATTCTTATTCACATAGACAAAATATCATAGATTATTGTGAGTTGCTACATTTGCTCAATACTACACCATCCGTCTACCTTTGTTACATATTTTTTTTAATTTGTTATAATTTATAAACAATGTCACGACAAGAGAACGCGGTACCTATTGCGGAAGAAAAAATTCATCGCTAAAAATACGCCGAATTGAATTTGTGATTTTTTTTATTCTCCATGAAAAACAAAATAAACAAAAATACAAAACTGATGATAGAACACTATCAGCAGAGTTTTTGATAAAGTAGGACGGGCGCTCTATGAAAAAATAAAAAAAACCCCGAATGACGATCACAGTTGTTATCGCGAAGAGTATAATAAACACTACCTGGTCCCGAATAGCGTTATCAGCACGAATTTTATACCTATCACTCCGTCCGATTCTTTTTCATTGGCAGATAAGGGAACAATTTGTGCCTTGTTAAAAAATGTACAATAAACTGCCTGCACTTGAAGTCAAATTTATAAGGGGTGTCTCTGTTGAGCTGCCGACGAGGTCATCGTGAATAAATTTAATAGAATAAAACTACCTAAGATTTCTTGATGCCTTTTACTAATTGGTTATGTTAATGATTTGAAGAAAATTACTTGTTTACAAGGAAATGTTTGAACTACTCTTGAGGACATTGAGAAAATACTGTTTTTGGCGGCATTTCTATAAAAGGGGCGGACTTTAGACATGATAGTGATTGTTACAATGTTTATACACGTCCATCCCTAAAAGTACGAGCTGGCAGTGGCCTACCGAGAGCCACTGAACACAGCTGTGTGTATGTATGTGTTTAGTTTCATTTAATTGCTATAGAGTTACAAATGCTGGAATAAATTCCGGTTGAAGTTAATTATGCGCGCAAATGAATGTTGCTACTGAATTGCTGTGTGTCTTTGATTGGTATAACTTGTTGTTCAGGATCTGCTTCTATATTGGGCAAAGAAATAATAAAGCCAAGAAATCTGACTGCTGAAACTATATAATAAAATCTACTATATGTATGCGTATCGTTGGCGTTCTAGAACACGCAATTTTAAGAACAAAATATGTGCGATTGCTGACACTTTCCACCGGTAAGTTAATAGGTCTGTTCCCCTACAAAAATGCATTCGAATACATTCGAATACATTAGTCAAACTTCGTTCACTTCTAACCAACTTTTGCGTAAGGGAACGAAGTTTGACTGATGTATTCGAATGCATTATCGTAAGGGAACAGACCTATGTTTAGCTAGAAAACCAACGATATGCACACTAAAATGAATATACATTTGTCAAAAAAAAAAATCACAACTAGAGTACACAGTAAAGATGTGCAGCTTTATGCTTGTTTTTAGTCAGAATAGTTCCACTGACAAGTTTTATATTTGTTTCCAATAACATCGGCAAACGAAAATCTATCAATTTGTTACATGAGTCAAGTTTTAGTATGCCTTTTGATAGTATTCTTTCTTGTTCCTAATTATTTTCAATACAAACCATTTTCAGTAATGCACATTTTGAATCGACTTTTCTACTTGTTTTTTTTTTTACATTTTCGTATTAGCTACGTTTATCTTGTTAAAACAAATAAGTTTAGTTCTACATCAGTCTAAAACATAGAGCAGATTTAAAGATATTACAAAGGACACAAGTGTACGGTGGCTAGACGGGTAGTCATGCTAACTGTATCATTTCTACTGGTAGTATTTTGTAACCACTTTTAGTGCGGCTTGTTTTCATTCAACTACTACAATTATGATTAATTTTAAATAATTAAACGATTATTTCTATTAACCTTAGCGATGTGTTGTTCGACAACTTTGACGATCACCGATGCATGCTCGATGTTTTCCTCAGCCAGTATCGTCAGCATATTTATAAGCGGCTTACTGTTCACATTCAGGTCAGCCAAACTGGACAGGTACTCCTCGGCAACTTTTTGATCCTTTTGATCCTTAATTTCGGACTCCATTGCTGTGTTAAAGATTTATTTACCAAGAGCTGCAGTGTTCCTCCCCCAAAAATTTTACTACGAAATTCGAATTCCGTTTGTAGTGTTTTTGGATTGTTATTAGCTGGTTGCTGTTGATTACGTTTATTGAATCATTGCCTGCAACGACAAAGGCCAGAGACAACATAAGTACAAATTTAACAATTTTACAACTGTATATAATATGTATACGAAAAAGTAACCACTATTACAGCCATAACTTGATAGGTAGATAGATATGGAGAAATTATAAAGATATTCCATATGCACACGGCTTATGCAATGAAAAGAGCACGTAGTCGCACTTTCAACGACATGGAATTTTTTTCTGCCCAAGTTTAGGACACACAGATAATTTAAAGATATATGCACCTGTATTTTCATGAAATCAAAGGTGAATATAACCAAAAATGCACACGAAGGCACGATTTAAAATTGTACACATCACCAAAAAAAAGCTTAATATGTACATACAGCACAAAATCATTCTCAAGTACAATAATAAAACAAAAAAAAATATGTACACAGGGAAATACAGCTTAATAAACGAATTAAATGCGTTTTACCAACTTTTTCACAATCACGCTTCCGCACAAATAAAAATTAATCACAAAATGTCTGCCATATAGTGGTGATGTACGTTTTGTGAAAAAAAAAAAAAGAACAGCAAACGAAAATCTTGTAAAACTTGCCTATTCTGATGAAAATTGATTGTTTTATTGTTTGAGTTTATAGTACTGCAGTTTATCGTTAATTAATACACTATTTTAAGAAGTTATATTACTGTTTAAATAGGAAAAAAGAAATAATTTATCCACGTAACAACGGAGCTGCGTGCTCCCTCAGTGAAATTTGTCTTCTTTATAAAAAAAAATTTCGGAGTAAGAAAACATGGCGGATATTTTTTTTCCTCAGTTTGGAAGGCTCTAGTACAAAATACCTAATGAATATGAACTATAGTTCCCACTTTATGTTTTAGGAAATTTTGAGAGTGTCATTTTATATTTCTGCAGGTAGAATATAGGCTGTGTGTCAATTGGGCTAGTTAATTATACTTTATTTTGAAATTTGTTTATGACATCTAGATCTACAAAACAAACGCCGGAAACTCTATGCGCCGTACCAATAAAAAATTTTAGTCCGACTTTAACAGCCAGATTCTGCCGTTGTGAAGTTAGTAGATTTCGTAGGCCATTTCTATGAAAATATAAATAAAAAACAAATACATAATAGGCGTGTTTTTTTGAGCTTCGATCTCAGCAAAGCAAAGCAAAGTAGGATTTTCAGCACGCAATTACAACAATTACATTCCACTTGACACTTCGAGACTTGCAATAGTAGTGAGGAGACCTAAGCTAATGGCGTTTTTGATTGAAGATTCGAGAGAATTGCCCCGAAATCCAGAGTTGCTCTTTTCAATGAAATTCGTTGAGGCACTTTTGTAAGAGTGTTAGACACCATATTATGTGAGATTATAGGTATTCTGTTATTACTTTTTTTTTTTTTCGACAGTAAATATGAATGCGTTTTAATAGGACAAATCAATATATTTAAATTTATGCTCACATTTTGCACGCATAATTGTATATTTTCGAATCACATAGCGCATATCACAACACAACATATATTTTAATCTGACATTTTTCAAGTTTGTGTTTGTGAGTTCAGGGCAATTCTTTAAAAATATCCCGAACACTTCTGTCGTGTTAAGAATTGACCTGGAAGTGCACTTTTCATTTCAATAAAACATAGGAAACATAGAAAGAGCACTTCTAGACGATAGAAAGGGCAATTCTTTTCTTCAAACGAAAACGCCATAAGTAATACTTAATAATAAGAATTACGATATCAAAATGTTTCCAGATAGCACTGAAATAAACTTTATATGCGTCAATTTTTAAAAAAAATTGGACAAACGATATATGGATTTTTGATTTTTTTGGCAAATCGAACATGAAAAGCATGAACATGATTTTTTTCCAAATCTATAACGACATTAATAAAATAAACGTCCATAACTTTGCATCGAAAAGAATTTATTGTCACCTAAACCCAAACTTACGTCCAAAGATAATGGAATACAGAGATATATATCTTTCCAGTGGAAGGGCGGCTGCCTACAAGCTGTTTTCCAGAAAAATTCATGAAGTCACACACACCTGCTCATTTCTATTATAGTATATGTGAGTTCATGAATTGGACTTTACTGCAAGAATAAAGTATTTTCTAATGTGCATTTCACTATTTTTTTTAGTTTAATCAACACCTCCACAAAATCCAAACAAATACAATATGAAACACAAAACAATTAAGCACCGCGATACTCGTAAAAGAAAGATGATTCGCGGTCGGTCATGAGCAACATGCTTTTTTGTTGGTCACACGTATTCACAGACGGGGGTTGAAATTACAAAAACAACAATGTAAACAAATGGGTTTTGGGGGGATAGACGTACGAAAGATAACCATCTCTTTTATTCATTCATCTCTGCTTACGTCCTAGCACAACAAATTTGTGGTGAATTTTTACTACCCACTTACTTGAGAACTGGAATACGAGTTGGGTATAGTTTTATAATCAACTTGGAAGGCCACAGTTAGTATAAAAAAATCTTCTTGTCATCTGTCATATCAGATGTCAGCCAAAAGCAATTGACAGCAAGAAGCCCGCGGTAAAACTTTGCATAAATAATTCCCCACTGCGATTGTTGATTTCGGAATGTGATATATTTTTGGCATCAAAGAACAACTCAGTTTATATTTTAAAATGGAAGAAAACCAAACCGTAGTATTTGTAAGTAACTTCAACTCTATTTTCACATCATAAAAAAACAGAATTTCTTTCTCTTCATTCAAAGGGCATCGTTGATGAACTTAGCACGCGTTGCAACATCTCTCTAACCGGCAGATTCGTAAATGGCAGTGCAATATCAGTTTCTGCTTACAATCACATTACAAGGTAAGTGTTTCGTAGAGCTTCCCGTCAAATATAAACAGACCACTGAATTGATTAGCACCACACAAGATCGTCCAACTGAATATGCTAATAAGGATGAAGTAAACATCTTTCATCTGGAGCCAACGTTTATATTCGATGATCCAATTTTAAGAAGTCTTGTAGCAGAGGCAAACAATACATTTGTGACACTTCAAGATCTGAGCAAAAGTGGAAACAAGACAGGCTATTTAAAAATCTCTCGGACCTATCGTAGTATCATACGTGCGTGTTTAGAAAAACTACAGGAGGAAAATGCTGCTCAATTGGAGCTGACAGACGAGTGTTCAAGGTTTGTGATATGCGCGTTAAATTAGTACAAGCTTTGATTTTCTGAAATTTAGGTACCAAAACTACATAACGATATTCTATTCGGTGGAATGTTTGTGGCATCTGTCTGAGATATTCTTCATCGATGTCTCGCCGTCGAATTTTGTTGTACCCCAACTGCTGGATTGGATCCGCTTTCACTTCCCTGCTGCTGAACGTATGGCCACAGATCTTCTCTTGCTGGGACGAGAAGCTGGCGATAGCGAAAATTATTGGCCCACAATCAGAGGTTTAGTCCTTCAGGGACAGGTTGACGTTGTGAGAGCGATTTTACAACTACACCCGTTGTCGGAGAGCGCTGCGTTTAAAATGGCCGAGCAGATTTTGAGAACAATGCCCTCTGCAAGCGTATGTTAAATAACAAGCAACATTACACGAAATGAAACATTAAAAGTCCGTTTTCTGTCTTTAGCTCTACGGAGGTTTCTCGATACAAAAGTTCCGTGCACAATGGCAATATTGGCTGGTAGACACAGAACGAAAACTTGCTGCTGATATTATATCCATTGATCCTAATCTGGAGCAGATAATCAAAGTAAGACAACTTTTGTCAGTCATTTACAGCGAAAAAAAAAAAACATTTTTCTAACCTCTTCAGTTAGTCACCGGAGACACAAGAACATGGAACGAACAAATCAAAGAATCAAACTACTGGTACGAGTACCTTCCAGGATATCTCTTTTACACCGACCCTTCGTGCAAGCATTTTCAGTTGGCTACATTAGCAGATGCATGGATAGGTCGTTGGATCGCAAATAAGGGATCCTCATATGGCTCTTTAAAGTACTTGGATAAAGTCATTCTTAATCTGATGGAAAATGACCTGCACAAGGTAATACATTCCATTCAGTTCATGGGCGACAATCGCTGGTTCGTGACCCATCTAACAGATTTGCTATATCACTGCGGACAACTGCAGGCTATTGGTGAGCTACAAGCCAAGTAAGTTTGAGTAGTGGTCATCAGTTCTATATTTATAAACCTTTCACTCTTAGTGACTGCGTTAAGCTCAGAGAATCGCTTCTCTTTGAGTTCGGTTCGTGCCTTATGTCGCGGAACTCCCTATGGCAGCTTGGTATGGACTACTTGGAGCAATGCTCGCATGAAGGTGAGTTGGGTGCGAGTTACACACATTATATGACTTCCTTGTCTAGCTCAGATTAACGCAGTTCTCCTTCCCGCTCTTCTTAAATTATTATAACAAAACTGCTCTTCTTTTGCTAGGTCGAGGTGCTGTGGAAATTCTTTTAACAAAAATTCCAATCCGAACCGAAAAGCAGGCATTAAAAATAATAGGTATTTGCCGATACAAGAGCTTTCTTCTAGCGGGTAACTACTCTACGTTGTTCTCCCTGCAATGTATTTGACAAAAACCATTTATTTCAGAAAAGGAAATTTGTAAGGTGCAATCAAAAAGGGCATTCGACGATGAACAATATGGCAACGCCCTAGAGTGGGCTATACGTTCGAAGGACGCCATTTACGTCACATCAATTGCTGATTTCTTTCTTAAAGTAGAATCTTTTGTAACCGCACTTTGCAATTTTATTAATAAATATTTTTACCTTCTCCAGCACTACTCCAAGACCGGAGACATGATTTGCTCAGATGTGATCTCAAATGTCGGTGCAAAAATGTTCATATCACCACGTTTGGTGTTTCTGGTGAAGTATTTTGATTTTTATCAATTTTATCGACGAAGGGACTTCCTACCTGCTGCTGAATTGCTGATTAACCTGCTGGATTCGAAACTTACTCCTGAATAGTAAGTTAAGTAGCGGTATGCGTGGTGTGTGCTACAAGTGTGATCTATTTACTTTCAGCTTTTGGCCATCATTGCTGATTGATACAATTCCACTGCTGGAATCGAAGGATCCAAAGATATTGGCGAAGGAAACCTGTGCCATTTTAAATCACTTGGAGTCGCAACTGATGCCGCTGATTGAGAAGAAGAAGAAAATTATGGAAAAGTCTCCAGATGTAGGTGTTTATTGAAATTTAACCTCTTTTCTTTGAACGAACTTTCTTTTTAGACACCTATTGACATACTGAAGGATTATCGCATCGAAAACATTGAGGAGATTATTAATTTGTTGCGACTGGCTTGCGCAAGAAACCTCAGCAGGGCTATAATTATCGAGAATACAGTTCTGGCATAATATTTATGGTTAAATAAGTTTTGCATAATTTTTTAAATAAATTAAGTTTACAATGTGACATGAAGCTGATTTGTTTGCAGTTAGTTTGCTTGTCTTTCCTAAGCTGGAAGTAAGGAACTAGTATATTTTGTATGTGCTTGTCAGTCTGACAAAAGCGGTCTAAAAATGTGGGGCGCCGAATCATGGAACCTATGAACGGGCAGACACAAGAAACGAACATACAAATTCTGTCACCAGTTCAAAATTGTTAAAACCGTATTCATAAGCCCTTTCATAAATAACTCAACAGTTTTTGCTTAATATCGTATCGCGAAGGTCCTACAGAATGAACCGTTCAACCTGGACGATGTGGATCAACAATACCGTCCACCCGACCTGGACGAGGTGAAGATAGCTATATCTAAACTGAAGTCCAACAAAGCCGCTGGAGCAGATGGCCTAGCCGCCGAGCTGTTCAAAGCGGCAGGCGATGACTTGGTTAGGAGCATGCACCAACTCATCTGTAAAATATGGTCGGAGGAAAGTATGCCCGATGAATGGAACCTCAGCATTGTTTGCCCGATCCTCAAGAAAGGAGACCCTCTGAACTGCGCCAATTACAGAGGTATCAGTCTTCTAAACATTGCCTACAAGATCTTATCTGCCGTTTTGTGTGAACGCCTGAAGCCTTTCGTAAACAACCTGATTGGTCCATATCAGTGTGGCTTCAGGCCAGGAAAGTCCACCATAGACCAAATATTCACACTGCGGCAGATCTTGGAGAAAATCCAGGAACTTCAAATCGATACCCACCACCTTTTCATCGACTTTAAGGCCGCATATGACAGCATTTATAGGGACGAACTATACAGAGCAATGTCTAGTTTTGGCATCCCTGCCAAACTCGTCCGTTTGTGCAGGATGACAATGGAGAATGCACGCTGCTCCATCAAGGTCGGTAAAGAAC
This sequence comes from Cheilosia vernalis, assembly GCA_949126925.1. Taxonomy (NCBI): domain Eukaryota; kingdom Metazoa; phylum Arthropoda; class Insecta; order Diptera; family Syrphidae; genus Cheilosia; species Cheilosia vernalis. Next base: position 17,886,859 of record OX421362.1, read on the forward strand.
TTACCGAGACCTTCGATGTCAAAAAAGGATTTAGACAAGGCGATGCGCTGTCATGTGACTTCTTCAACATCGTTCTTGAAAGAATAGTGCAAAACTCAAACGCCAACACCAGAAGCACTATCTTTCAAAAGTCCGTCCAGTTACTCGCATACACCGATGACATTGACATAATTGGCAGAACGCAGCGTGATGTTAATGGCGCGTTTGTGAGTATTGAGACTGAGGCGGCGAAGATAGGTTTGGCGGTTTAATGAGGGCAAGTCGAAGTATATGCTGTCAACTAAAAAGGACACCCAACACCGACGGCTCGGACAGAACGTCACTATAGGCAGATATAACTTCGAGGTGGTTAAGGACTTTGTCTACCTAGGCTCCGCTATGAACTCAGACAACGACACCAGCGCTGAGGTTAAACCTAGAATTACTCTTGCCAATCGCTGTTTCTTTGGGCTAAGAAGGCAATTGAGTAGCAAAGCCCTCTCTCGAACAACCAAAGTGACCCTTTATAAGACCCTTATCATCCCGAGTTCTGCTATATGGCGCAGAGGCATGGACTTTATCAAAGGCGGATGAGGTAACTCTCGGTTGTTTCGAGAGACAAATTCTTCGTGTTATTTTTGGTCCCGTCTGCATTGACAGTGAATGGAGAAGGAGATTTAACGATGAACTGTACGGGCTGTACAGCGACATCGACCTAGGACCTAGTCAGAAGAGTGAAGGTCCAACGACTGAGGTGGCTGGGTCATGTAGAGCGAATGGACACGAATTCATACCCGAGGGAAGGCGCAGTAGAGGAAGACCGCGACTCAGGTGGCGCACGCAAGTGGAAGGGGACCTTAACCAACTTAGCGTGCGAAACTGGAGACAGCTAGCTCAAGATCGCGCTGGCTGGAGACGCTTGTTGGTTGAGGCCCAGGTCCACCCCGGACTGTAGCGCCACCTTAAGTAAGTAAGTAAAGGTCCTACAATGTCTGAAGTATTAAACAATTAAACATGTCAAAAGCGAATCGGAATATTCTCGGTTGTTCATCATAATCATTGTATTCAGTGTTCAAGAGTCGGAAGTGAATGATGCTGGTGCTCAAGCCGACTTCGACTCTGATTCAAAAGGCGCCGATCAGACTTTATCAACATAGTTTTCCCTGATGATGCCACCTTGCTGTGGACATGCGATTAAGATGACCAAACCTTCGTTTTTGGTAATTTGGCTTTTTTGGTCTATTTCTTTTTGATGCAATTAAAACACTTTTAATTCATCCTTGCACCCTACGTTCGTCGGTTATTTTCCAACATCCTCAGGCGTATTGGTGTTTTAAACAGTGTGCATTCTTTCTTTTTGTCTTATGCGAATTCGTTTAAATCTTTTCTTGGTGCTTTGTTCCCTGGTACTTGGGGTGCAATGTACTTCCTTATCTTCCCCTGTATTTGTGTAACCATATGTGGTTTATGCTTTAGAAGAAGAGCAAGTATTTGCACAGTTCAGTCACAAACATCACAAATCCATGTTTGGCACGGTCCGATAATTAGCGACTTCGACCTTTTAAGAGAAATGTCTATGCCATTTAGAAAACTCCAATCCAAAGAGTAAGGTAATGTTACTGATTTATTCAAGTCTTAAATCACCTACAAACATACCTTCGCAAATTCAAATTTGTATAGTCTAAAATAGTGAGAAAGTTTGGCGCTACGCCTTTGACGCCAAAAAAGGAAACAGATAACTACTCACATTCTGCGCATAATTAAGTATAGGTACTGTATCCGATTGACAATTTGGGCAGTTGCCAAACAGAGTACAAACTTGAGCTAATGAGCCAATAATTAACCACAATTTGTAGAACAAACGATTGGCACGTTCAATTGAACCAAGGGTGACCTCACATTTGTGTTTCGATTTTGATGTTGCATTATGAATTAAAAAAAAAAACACTACTTGGGTATATGGGTTCAAAAAGCGGTTAAAATTGAGACTGTATGATCCAGTAAGTGGACATTTTGGAACCTAGGGTTCTCTTCTCTCACGCTGAAAGTGAATATAGCGCTGAAACCAGTTTACCGTGTCTCTGACACAGTTCCTGAATTTGAATTTCGTCTTGAGTCTGAGTTGCTGAGGTATGACATTTGCACCATTTACATTTCGAGCTTCGCACTGAAGAGCTGAGAAAACAGTTTATCAATCATGTCTCGAAAGACCCACTTACGTATATCCACCACATCCTGATCCCGTGATACATTTTTAATTAGTCATCGTCTGTTATATATAGGTACATCGCTAACAAACCATAATAATTATTCCGGCCAAGGACGTTTGTGCTTACACGTTTCATAAGCACCAATGAGCGTCATCCTTACACGCCATAGTGTCGCCAAATTCTGCATACCCCTTCAATTTCAATTCAAATGCGTGGTATCGTCTCATCCAGCTCTAGAATCATCTCATCTTCATTACTCATCATCAAGATTGTTATACGCGCATTATTTGCTCTTACCGGATCCTTAACTTAACTCGCACAAATAAGGACATGCGGGGTGGAATGATTTTGAAGAAAACAATTTAAAGAACTCGTCTCCTAGCGCGTCAGCGTCATATCTCGTTGAGAAACTCGATTGAATAGTGTGTGCTACTTGTCTGGATAGGGGTGGTACTTCAGTCGTTCTTGTGGTGTTTTGTAATATTAACCCAAATTCATGTAACTGACATCAAATGTGGTACATGATATACCTACTTAATGGCGAGTGTTAGTAACAGCTTAAGTGTGGACCATAATTCTCCACAATATGAAGTAGGACATGAACGAGTTTTTATTTTTATAATTCTGCTTTTGACATTAATTTGCATTGTTATTCGATGCATAAGCGTAAGCACACACCATCAAGATGCGAAGTGATTAACGTGTGTAGCTGCTGCGCTGTTGTTCTGTTTAGCATGTTTGGCACTTTATTTAGGTTAACTAAGAGACCACTCATCGTTAGCGTTCCATTAGCGAAATGTGCTGGCATCAGAGCCAGAGGTATACGCGTATGTTTTACATGGGATTAAATGGAATCACCAATTTGTATTTAAAATTTAAATGCTGTGTGTGTTTTTGTTTACTGTCTTATCTGTGTACAATACAGCTATATGGTAAGTCTATCATTTCTATAATGCATTCATAGTAAATCGGTGGTGAATACATCTGAAATAAGAAATTTGACATATGTTTTTCATGTGCCGAAATAGCTCAGTTGGGAGAGCGTTAGACTGTCGCTCTTCAGCATCCGAGGTGAACAGACGACTTTGTTAGTGAGGCAGCGTAAGCAATAGTGCAGAGTTAAATAGTGTTTTTGAACAGTGATTTCCAATAAGCCATTTGGCTCAAAGGAAGAGACGTCGGCTCTATCGTAAGAGGAGCCTGGTTCGAGTCCCAGTGGGGGATTGATTTTTATTTGTGCAATAAATAACAAAAAACAATAACAAGTGTGGAAGTGCCGCAAGAAAATCAGGCGATGGACAGTGGCCAGTCCAAAGACCCGCAAGGGGATGCCCCGTTGGCCAAACGCGTGACCAGGCAGGTCAAAGTAAAGCATCAGCAAGTGGGAGCAGAAAACTCAGCAACAACAACTACATCATCAGCAGTAGCAGTACCAACAAATGCAAGCAGTGCTACGACAGTACCAGCAACAAAAACAATTGAAGAGAAACCAATGCCATCAACAAGCAAGGCAGCATCGGTACAAGTACAGTCGCTAGAAGTGACAAAAACTGAAAAACGAAGGAGGAAATTAAAACCGACACCAAACCTCGCACAGAAGAGGAAGCCGAAGCCAAACGACCAAATGACGTCACGAGCAACCTCGTCAGCACACGAGTCAGACGTCGATGACTCTGATGCCCTCAGCTACTCGTACGAGTCCGAAGGGGGCGAGGGCAGATACGTGGGCGAAGGTAATTCCTTTCAGGAGTTACTGGACGCCGAAGACGAACAAAAACAACAAAAAGACGATGAAGACGAGGAAGCTCAGCTTGATAGGCTAATCAAGGAGCTCCTCGAAAAGAGGAATAAATTGCGCCAGCAAAAATTGCAGCAGCAGCAACAAAAGCTGAAGCAACTGCAAGCTGAGCAGCAACAACACAATCAACAACAAAAACAGCTTAAGCAGCAGCAACAACAACAAGCTCTGCTTAAGCAGCAGCAGCAACAACAAAAGAAGCAGCTGGCACACAAAACGCCACTGCAGCAACACCAACAACAAAAACAACAACAGCAGCAACTGCAACCGCAGCAACAGCAGCAGAGACAACAACAACAGCAACCGCAGCAACACCAGCAGCAGAGACAACAACAACAACAGCAACCGCAGCAGCAACAACAACAGCAGCAGCAGCAAGAACAACAAAAAGAGACAAAAAAACAAAAAGTACCACCAATTAATGTAAGTTATTTAGATATAAGCGATAGCATTAGATTATGTAGATTAGTTGTTAATAATAATTTTTATATTAAGAGGCTGAACGCCACCAAACACATTATTATGTGCACTAGCATGGAGGAGCACAAAAAGTTGCGCACTGCTCTGGAGAAAGCGGAAGCTGAGTACTTCACGTACACTCCAAAAGGAGAAAAGCGACAAACGGTGCTGCTTAAGGGTATAGACCCCAATGTTAAAATAGAGGAGCTTGAAAAGGAGCTTAAGAGTTTTGAGTGCGACGACCTTAAGTTCGTGGGGGTCAAGCCGTTTTCCTCGCCTGCGGACAGGGGTGGTAGCCGCAAATTACCATTCTTTTTGGTTCAACTAACCCCCGACAGCAAACTAGATAGTCTAAAAAGGATCAGATTCCTGTACTATCATGCGGTACGTTGGGAAAAATTAAAGAGGTCAGATCGTGTACTGCAATGTATGCGCTGCCAGAGGTTCGGGCACGCCGCAGCTAACTGCCACATGCAGTTCAGGTGCGTGAAGTGCAACAAGGACCATAAACATGGGGAATGTGCCTTAGGCACAGATAGAGTAGAGGATCGGGGCCAGCTCTCATGTGTACTCTGCAACACCTCAGGACATCCTGCAAATTTCAAGGGATGTCCCAGGTATCAGCAGGTTAAACAGAATGTGCAGGCTCGAAAACAGAAGTCTGAAGAAGAGAAAGGTCGAAAGAGTCGCTCGTTCTCTAATTTTGTTGCACCCAATGTGTCCTTTGCCCAAATGGTAACTGGACCGGGTAGCACAATGACAAAAAGCGCGCCGAAGGTTCCTACACCGGAAGCGGATCTGGATTTGAAGTCGATCCTTCTGTCATTGCACGGAAAGATCGACAACTTCCAGAAACAGTTAAATGAGCAAGCGGCTCGAATAGACGTTATCTATTCGACACTGTTTGCCGAGTCTGCCGCGCCATGAATATGATGGGTACGCTGGACGAGGTAAACTTGAAGATCCTTGCGGTGAATGTTAATTCACTTATTCGGATCGAGAGAAGGATCAATCTTTCCAATCTGTTGGAAGCCGAAAAGCCTGATGTACTTCTGGTTAGCGAAACTAAGCTAACTCCGAAACACAATTTAGGCTATAAGAATTACATTGTAGTTAGAAGAGACCGACCCAACTCCACACAAGGAGGTGGTGTCGCTATCTTAATTCGTAAAGGCTTGCGCCATAGGGTCATATACAGCGGGGACGTGCGAAGGTTCCAGGTATTGGAAGCATGCATAGTATGCATTCCCCTCAATAGCCAGAGGCGGGTGTATGTGGTGTCGCTTTACGCACCTGAATCTCCTCTACGCATTGAATTTTTGAATGAGATCGAGACGCTTTTTCGTTGCTTACAGCTTCAATCGGAAGATAACTATTACTTTTTGGGCGGAGACCTCAATGCTAAACACGCGGCATGGGGAAATGATATTCCGAACCCTAGAGGCAACCAGTTTCACGACTGGTGGCGTCATAATATGATTGAGTACAAACTCGAATTGTACGCGACGGATATCCCGTCTTTCCCTAGGGACGGTTCTTTCTTGGACTTGGCGCTAGTTGACGAAAGACTCGAACTAACAAACACTGATCTAAGCACGCGGAACTGTTTACGAGCGGTTAAGTACGATAGTGATCACTACGGACTTGCCGCCGTATTACGGATCCCGAACGAGCAGACGCAGCTGGAGCAGTACGACCAAGTGCGTTCTTTCGATTACCGAAAAGCGCAGTGGTCGCGCTTCTCCAGAGTTTTAAAACGCGACATACGCTCATGCGAGATCGACCCACCGACAAACAGGAACTTGACGAACGATGAGATCGACACTCATTTACGGCAAATGAATGTCGTCATCAAACGGACAATGGAGCGGACTATCCCTCGGGTAGGACGTTCCACCGACGAAGAACAAACTGAAAAGTATCGAAACGCGACAATCGATGCTTTGTACCGACATAAAAGTAGACTGCTCTCGAGGCTTAAACGGCTACACAGACAGTTTACTGACAGGAACGATCCCGAGTTAAGGACACTGAAATCGATGATCAAAAACCTGAAACAGTTGATCACCGAAAATTACAGAAAATCTGTAAGTTTGTATTGGGGCAATAAAATTCGGGCTATAAAAACCAGTAGTCCGAATATGTTCCCACAAATAAATAAACTGTTCAGGCGGAAAGATCATAACGACATTTCATGTGTCCGAATACCTCGGACGAACGAGAACAGACAGACACTACTGACTGCTGGCATAAGTCCGGAGAGTGCTGACTCGAACGATGGTTTTTTCGTGGTCGAAGACCCGCAGGAGAGGGTGGATTTGATGGGAGCTTTCTTTGAGAGTGTGTATACGGTGAACAACCCTGTTTGCCGTAACCGCGATCTCGAGGAGAGGGCCTTTCTTAACCACTTTTATCTGCGGACCGAAATTCAAGATTGGCGATCCGAGAACAACGGTTTCACCGGGTTCAATGACGACAACCGTGCAAATGGCACAATCGCCGATGCAAATACTCATCTGTTCGTGAGTAGAGATGAACTTCGGTTTATCTTTGAATCATTGAAAAACAAAAAATCGGCGGGAGTTGACGGTGTCCCAAACGTCGTATTAAGACACCTGCCGCTAGAGGCGATAGATATCTTCGCCACTCTATTTAACAATGCCCTGAATAATGCATATTATCCGGAGCAGTGGAAAATAGCGGTGGTACACCCTATCCCTAAAAAGGATAAAGATAGGACAAACCCTGCTAATCTTCGGTCAATTAGTTTGCTCCCGAATGTTAGCAAGGTATTCGAGAAAGTCGTCAATAGATCTCTTTTGAGATGGGTTGAGGAAAACAAGATAATTCCGGAAAATCAGTTTGGCTTTAGAGCGGGGCATGACACTATTCATGCCGCGTCGAAACTGATCTCCGACATTCAGTGGAATAAAAGTAAGAATCAATGCACGGGTGCCTGCCTGGTCGACTTTGAGAAGGCCTTCGATACCGTATGGTTGGAGGGACTCTTTTATAAGCTGACCAGATTGGGCATTCAAAAACCTTTGCTGTATATGATTTATGACATGCTTATGGGAAAGAAGTTCGTTGTCAAATCTGGCAATGTGACTTCGAGCAGGGTTTTCGAAATTAAAAACGGCTTACAACAAGGAGCAGTGAATTCTCCGATCCTGTTTAATATTTACACAAGTGATCTGGTGGGTTCCCTCAGACATGCTATAGCGTACGCAGACGATTTAGTGGCGTACAGATCAGGACCAAAAATCGAGGTCATCAGAATCCTTCTGCAGCGTGACTTCGAGCAAATTAAGAGGTATTGCGATGATTGGAAGTTGAAAATCAATTTCCAAAAATCGGAAACAATCCTGTTCAGAACTCCATTGGCTGGGGCCCCTAGGGATACCAGAAAAAACTGGAGAAAATTAACAATTATTGGACAGCAGGGACGGCCATTGGTGGTGAAAAACGTGGTTCGGTATCTTGGCATCTGGCTTGACCAGTATCTATATTTTGACAAACATATAGATGCTTGTCTTGCTGGGGCTAAGCGGGCCTACGCTCTGACAAGGAGACTGTTTCGCAGCAGTCAACTTGACTCCAGGGTGAAGGTCATTTGCTACGTGGCCCTCATAAGGCCCATCATCGCTTATGGCTGTCCTTTGTGGTTCAATATAGCGCCGTTCTATATGGAAAAGATTCGGGTGTTTGAGAGACAATGTCTCAGGGCCTGTCTAGGGTTGTTTAGAACTCCCGAATCTGAGTACACAAAATACTATCCCAACAGGACCCTATACAATGGGGCTCGACTGAATAGGGTTGACAATTTCCTTATTAAGGTGATTCGGAGGCACGTTGCAAGGGCGATGGCCAGTGATAATAACCTGATCTCAGGGGCTTACTACCCCAATTTAATGTACCATGAGAGTACGCTTCGGTCTGGCTTTATCCCGCCTGAGGCATTCCTTCATGTAGACATGAAAGGGTTAGTCCAAAATAAAGATGGTGTGCCGGTATTGTACCACAGCCACCGCGGCGCGAGGGATAAGCGGCTCATCCACGACGGGTCCGCCGCCAATGCTCAGGAGCTCCTCCGTTTTAGCACCGCAATTGCGGATCGGGACAGGGTCGATACTGTAAAGCAGTTCACCGAATTTTGGTGGCTTGAGGAAGAGGTGAGGGCTGATACGCTCTCCCGGGCCGGTGCGCTACTGACGTAGCATCCTCCTTAGTTTTAAGATAGATATTAAGTTTGTAGGTTAAGGATAGATTAGGGGGTCCTTGGGAGGGACTGGGCTAGCCGACATGTATGTGCTACCGAGACTCGACCGACGCTATTGCGTCGCTCGAGTCTCGGCGGCACGGGTGAACCCTTGTCGGCGGCTGTCAGGCGCCCACGGATGCAATCAGGATGGTGACCAATCCTTAAGATTGCTCACCACCCTGATTATAATTAATTTAGGCTAAGTAGCTTAGGTAGTTTTAAGTAGTTTATAGGTAAAACAATAATAATAAAGAATTCAAGTTTTCGAAGTTTCTTGAAAAATAAAAAACAACACAAATTAAATATAGATAGATTTTAGGCCGAAAGGCAATAATTTTAAGAATATCGTTAAGTTTAGAGTGCTCGTTAAGAGCCAGTAAGCTAGAATTAAGATTGTTAGTTTTAAATTAGATTTAGTCGTTTTTGTCTAGTATATAAGTTTAATGAATGAATAGAATAAAAATGAATTTAAAAAAAAAAAAAAAAAAAAAAAAAAAAAAAAAAAAAAAGAGCGTTAGACTGAAGATCTAAAGGTCCCCGGTTCGATCCCGGGTTTCGGCAGTTCTTCTTTTTTTTGTTTTACTTTTGAGTACTTATGCACAAACTCAGATTTTATTATTGTTTCCAATCTTTTTGCATTTTTTTCGGTTGGGACAGCCGACTAAAATTTTACCTTAATGTGGTATGTCCTCATACTGAACTGTCAAGTTAGTAATCTACCTACTCAGTTTCTTGACTAGATTCGTCGGCTACCCCTCCATGAACGTCAACTGAAACAGGTGGAGATACATGTGACCGATCTCAGACAATCAAAACTGATGTCGTTTTCCATTGGTTTCACTCGGGAATCCACTCATTCTGTAGTCCAATCCCAATGAAACAAAAAAACTGCTTCTGATTGAATCCACAAGAGTATTGGTGAAATGCCAAAAAATAATCTACGGCAGCTGTCAGTCGAATTGCATAAAATACACGAACTACACTTGTGTGAGTGCTTCTTGAGTGGATTCTGACTTCAAATCCAGAAGCGAAATTCTCTCCTCAGAATCACCAGAAGAGTATTTTTTGTGCCAATGGAACGGTTTCAGAAGTGATTTTTTCGATTCCGGACTCTCCCGGACGCTTCTTTTTGCCCAATGGAAAACGACATGAGATACATCAAGTCAGCCAGCTGTCAGACTTACGATACCTGACAGTAGACACTTTGATGTCCCCATTTAAATTGACAACTTTAGCGTATTGGGCTTTAGGCATAAGGAAGGAGGTTTATTGTTTTTTTCTTTTCACTAACCAACACCTGCAACGAAATGCTTCCCTCATTTATGTGGTACTCGATGGGGCTTCTTCGAATTCGTTCAGATTTCAGATTTCGTGTGTCGAATCGAACATATAAAAACGTCACTTGCTCATTTTTTAAGGTTCCGCGCCCAAAGGGAAAAAAACGGAACCTTATTAGTTTCGCTTTTGTCCGTCTGTCCGAACCCAACTACACCAATTTTGTTTGTGTTGGTATTCGTACGATTCGAATATGCCTTCGATTCTTTTCTAAGCGATTTCCATTCACTGGTTAAATTTTATATTAAGGCAATCGAAATTTCCGTACCGATTGATTTCTAAATATTTATACATAGGTAATTTACAAAAATAGATTCACCCGATGCAATGACTTTCTTTGAGTAGAAAAACTTCACGAAAACGTAAACAAACTCCATTAGTTGTCAAACTCAAACGCACTTGAATTGGTCAATCTGAAGCTTATCTGGTGTATACGTATAAAAAAGAGAAACAAATATTTGGGCTACTTAAAACGCCTCCGCTGATAATAGCTTTTTGATTGGAATGATTTAGGTGTAGGTATGCATGTCATGCACTAATACGCAGATAACAGAAAAAAAAATACGAACAAAAAAAGTGCTCTGAGAGCTCCCAATCGAACACCACATTATTTGTTTGAATTTCCATTTCAAATAATCAACGTTCAATGAACCGTGGGTCGCGTCACAATCTTCTGCAAAAATAAGAAGTTCGATTGAAAAAAAAAAACACATCCAAATCAGAAAAGCAACAAACAATAAACTTCTAAAGGAATATATCGGAATGCAATAAAAAATGCTTTATTGCATATCCAGTTCAAATGTTTTCCAAATAAACAATTTCTCAAATTAAGCTATAAACACAAAATCGCTGCCCGAAACTCTTTCATCTAATTTTATACGTTCACTTTGAAATCCAAATCATTACCGATTGCATACTGCGACAAACTGCAAATCTAGGTCTTCCATAAAACACAAAAATTGAACTGCAATTCGAAATTCTATTCATCTGTCTAAAAAACAAAAAAGTTTGTCATGTTTAGTACCCCACCGAATCAGATAATACTTTCCATTTCCATGCTTATTTGGGAGCACTAAATCAATTCCACTCGAACTCGAATGAAATTAGTTCTTGAATAAATCACTCGCATACGACGACAGTGAATTGCTTGCTTGATATTTGTTAGTAAAGTTTATGCGCTGATGTCTGGGGTTTGCATTTTGACAGTTCCACTCTACAAGGGCGTCCACCTGTCATACAGTTTACAATTCTAATTGTAAGATTTCCATAAAAAACATTCTGAATATAATATGGAAGTCACACAGTTGTGTTACTGGATATGCATACATAAATGCTTTGATGAGTCACCAACAAAACAATTTTGCTTCAATTAGATCACCACAAATACTTTTGTTTTTTGTTTGCTTCAAATGCCACATGGTGCACGTTTATATCGCCTTAGAATGTTTATATGAGAATTTATTGAAGCAAACGTATGTGCATTGTTATTATATTGAGCCAAATAAAATAGTTATTGCTGGGACTGAATTATCACCCACGGGAACGACCACGGTGGACCGGAAATAAATTCATGACGTTGCTGAATTTTCCTATTGCTTAATGTATGGTGATACCTATAGGTTTGGTCAATTTGAATTGTCAGTAATGTTTGATCAAGTAATTTTGGGTTTTTATTGCTTCCACCACACACACTGAATGGCAGGGGCTTACTACCTCACTCATTTTGAAAATAGAGGAATGTTTGTTCGTTTATTTTTATAAACTGAACATTTATTTGACAACCTTATAACGCATAACTTATTAGGTCTGTTCCTTTACTTTTAAATCTTACGAATTTTTACGAATTATTACGAATTTTTACTCAATGCTGTTCCTTAACTCGAATAATTCGTAAAAGAGAGCGTCGTCGAGAGAGCAAGATATTACACCTCCACTGAGAATCTTACGAATTTTTACTCAACAAATTTCTTGGTGTAAGAAATTCTTGGTGTAAGAAATTCTTTGTGTAAGAAATTTGAAGGGCTGTCAGTCACCAAACAATTAACATCTGAGTTGAAATTTCTTGTCATATTTCACATTCGATTGAATTTGTTTTGATTTCTTGCGTTATATTAAAATAGTATCAACAGGTGGCAAAGTAAATATTGAATGTTCTCCCCGAATATTCCATCGTATTGAAAATATTCTTTACCACTGCAATTTATGGAATTATTTATCTGTCATTTTTCATAGTTTACTACAAAAGGGTTCCCTAACTTTTTCGTAAGTGTCTCTCTCTGTGAGAGAATTTATCCCCACCATCCACCACTGCCATTTTAATTGTCTTTTCCATTCTTACTACAAAAGTAAGGGAACAGACCAGTGGCGTCTCGTCAGGGTGTGCAAGGTGTGCATTGCTCACTCATCGAACACTCAAATAATAATAACACACATAAATATGATGTGCTCAATTACACTAATGTCGTTTTCCATTGGGCAAAAAGAAGCGTCCGGGAGAGTCCGGAATCGAAAAAATCACTTCTGAAACCGTTCCATTGGCACAAAAAATACTCTTCTGGTGATTCTGAGGAGAGAACTTCGCTTCTGGATTTGAAGTCAGAATCCACTCAAGAAGCACTCACAGCTCACACAAGTGTAGTTTGTGTTTTTATACAAGGCTACTGACGGCTGCCGTAGATTATTTTCTGGCATTTCACCAATACTCTTGTGGATTCAATCAGAAGCAGTTTTCTTGTTCCATTGGACTACAGAATGAGTGGATCCCCGAGTGAAACCAATGGAAAACGACATAAACCTCCATCACACAGCCTACTATAATAATATCTACTCATATTCATCCTTCCTAATTTTTCTTTCAAAATTCCTTCATCGTTGAGAGAGACAAAGAGAAAAACAATAAACTCGCACGAAATCTGGCTGTGCACGTATTCATCAAATAAGTTCATCCAACTCCAAACTATATACCTTCTTTCAGCTACAAGAATTCATCCCCATCGTCTTTCGTCACCCGCACCCCGCACGCCGTACCTGTTAATGTCGCTTTACTTTGATGAACTTGTAGTGAACTCGTGCACTCGCTTTCTGTGCACACGGAATATTCATTATTTTCTTTTGTTTTGTTCTGTTTCCGTAAAGCGTCATATTAAGTCAAATAGACATGCAATACATCGACGCTCGTGCAAAAAAAAGCAGTGCACGACAGTCGATCTCGATGAATGAATGAACGAATTTCGCTTTTCGTTTAGGTAGTAGGTACATATAAGTGGCTGCAGTTTCGTGCGGTGCTTTTGCTTTTTTTTTCTATTATTAACTTGAACAATGGAGTTTTTTTTATTGTTTTTTTTTTATTTTAATTAAGAAAACAATAAATAAATCCGTATTTTTATAAAATATATAATTTTAAAGAATTGCACACCCATCTAAGTAATTCACGCGACGCCGCTGGAACAGACCTATTATTTTGCTCTAGGTTTACCTATACTAACTTTTGATTTGAAATTGATGGAAATTGAAGACTACCAATTCAGTCATGAAAATCATGCAAGAAAACTCAGTTTACTTGACATTTTGTTCCGAATCCTTGCTGTTCACTAAATTTTTAGAACAATTTTAGATTTTGACAGATGAACCCGGCAAACGCTTATAACTTAGCAAGACCAACTTTTGGCAGTTGTCAAACCTAGCGCGACAGCAATCGGTTGACGTGTGAATTATTTTATTGATTGCGCCCAGCTATATAGTAGAATACAAAACCAACGAAAAACACTATCCAGTTCTGAAATGAAATATTTTCCGTGAAATATTTTGTAATGAATTCCAGATTGTCGAAAATAATAAGAAGGGACTCATTTCCTGGGGGCACGTCATGGACTAAGGAGTAAAACAAAATACTGCATTTACACGGACACACATTCCTAACACGGAAGACTAAAGGGATGCTAAATACTAAATAGCCGTGTGACTGATATAGGGGCAGCATCACTTAAAACGCAAAAAAAAACGGGACACATATTTAGGTCGGCCATCTTGCTTACGTGATAGGAATTATAGGAAAGCTCCTTGTGTTGATATCTTTATAGCGATGGTTAGCGAAATTTTCCTTTCCTCTAAAACAAAATGGCTTCCGGAAGTGATGAACTGACAATATTATTTGTCTTGTATTTATTATAGACATCCATTTAGTCGTCTGATTTGCGATCTCATTCTTACATCTTTATAAGCATTGACTGCGGATAAACGGATCTCTCTGTTCCGTCCGTATTGAAATTGCAAATATCTGCAGCGTTTGTATTAAGCCGATTTTATATTTGATTGAGGTTATATGGAAGTGTGACATAATAGGTTCGTTCGGTTACTTTTTTGCAAACGTAAAATTATTTAAAATTTGCTAAGAAACTGTGCAAATGCGACCACGTACTGAGAAAATTTAAAAAAATGAGAGAGAAATCCATTTCCCCTCTTTTCATTTTTTTCGTAATTTTCTACTCGCCGAATTTCGACTTACTGAAAAATGAAAACTGCCAACTAAGTAACAGCTCAAAAGTTTGACAAGTAAAACTATATATTTTCGTCTTCAACGACGTCAGAGGAACAAGTTATAGCTTGTAAAAAATGCAATTCCAATTTATTTTGTAGATGCTGCATTTTACGATTACGCCAAAATGACATTTTTTAAACTTTTTGTAAGAAAACCGATCAGGTACTTCTCTTGAAATTGAGAGAATTCTCTCTCGATTTTAGAGATTTGACATTTTTCATTTTTCTATGCTGAAAGTACACGAACGGACCTAATGTTAAAGGGTGTGAAGTTTATCTGAAAGTGTAAATAACTTTTAAATGAAACTCACATTCTTGTGGGTAGCATATGGATTGCCACTGCCAGTGTGTCTTAAAATACAAATAATCCATTGAGAGCATCGATGTTCTAACATTTTTGTCGAGGCTCGTGAAGTTTCACTTCTATGGACTAGCTTCTTAGGCTGGTAATTTTTTTTCTGATCTACATACCTGTGTTGCACTGCTTAGCTCAGTTTTCTGACTGTGGGGCTTCTGTATTCTGTTTGATACCCATCTATCTAAAAACGCGCAGAAACTCTTAGAGACCTTAGCTCAAAATGAGTCGAAGTAGCAAATCATGAGCTTGAACTTGGCAATGCGGTACAAACAAAAAACTCGAAAGTAGGATAGATAGTGGTAATAAGCAAACAAATAGTCTTATTTAATGCGATCAAACTTCTCACGTTGGCGAATGACAGACGTCCGTATATAAGGCACAAGATAGACAACTAACCTACAGAACCACGTCAGTGGTCCAACTCTTTAAGTGACCTTTAGTTCAGCTTTACTCATTTAAAAACAGCTTATATCATTTACGCTTTCACATGTAATTTGCTTCGCCATTTCCAACTACACAGTCGGTAAAACCTTGTTTCCCTTCTACTCGCTGACATGTGAAAGGCTTACCGATAATGTTCGCTACTTTCTCGAGGCGTTGCCAATGCGTTTAAATGCCAATTTCCACTGACACCTAATCACTTATAAATGCGCCAAAACCCAATGAATGATTGATTTCCAGCATGTATACAATTCCGTTTAACATGCAATCCAAAGTAAACGTGCAACTTACCCCAAAGAACCTACACAGCATTTAATACGAGTTTTTGGCAAGCAGCACATCAACGTCAGTACCTCCACTCACCGTGTTATTGTGTGCAAATCACCGCGTAATAGCTGTCGTGACTGGCCAATTAATGTGACCCAAGTGCGAATGCATAATTATTCCGTATTAGCATTACCACTGTTGTCTGTCAGTTCGCCGAACAACCGGCCTGCCTCCAAAATTGGCCACATTCAGGCAAATCGAACTTCGTTGTTAAGTGTACACGATTTGATGGTACTGCGCTGGCTGCTGATGATGCCCAGCATTTTAGATGGGATGAGATAATTCCTTGTTTAAATCGAAATTCAATTGATACGGCGGGGGCCAAACTACACAACAGTAGCTGCTACTGTTGGGATGTTCCACATTTTAAAGAGGGGCCACAATTCAAATTGAAAATACACTCGTAGTCACAGCGATTGATCGGGTGTGCGCTCGCTCGCTTTATCGGAACACTGGATCTGACCCAATTTCAAAATCGGAACTGTTTCGATTTGCGTATTTCCATTCTGGGCTATCGATCGGGAAAAGTTTTGTTCTGTTTGGGATCAGCCTCACCCCGTTTTTCTTTTCGAGTGGAAATCGGAACGCACTTGGGTGCGGGCAGGTTTTCTTTTTATTATTGTCCCCATCGCAGTATAGGGTAGGTATGTGGATTTTTATCAGTGTAGTTGCAAAAAATAGAAATAGGGGGGGACGATTGGAATGTTAAACTGGGTCCAGACCAAACTTTATGGTCCATCGCATTATTGAATGAAAAATTAACGTATTTAATTGGTATCGGCTTAATTGTTGTGGCGT
Organism: Cheilosia vernalis; assembly: GCA_949126925.1. Classification (NCBI taxonomy): domain Eukaryota; kingdom Metazoa; phylum Arthropoda; class Insecta; order Diptera; family Syrphidae; genus Cheilosia; species Cheilosia vernalis. Next base: position 17,903,361 of record OX421362.1, read on the forward strand.
TTTTTACTTCACTCTGATTGGGAATGATTATGATGGCATTTATAGCTTAAAAAACTTTATTGTCCGAGTGCAACCAAAATACATACTGCCTTTGGAACACGCTTTTATGTCCTCTTAAGTAGCTTTTTCAAGCATTCTTTGTGCAATTCCTCTGAATCGCTCGATTGCGTTTCTCTAGAAGCTAAAAGTACTTATGTTTGTCTGAAGTTGAACTTGCAGAACTTATGCGAGTACTTATTCAAATCTACGAATATGTGTATTTCGACTCATCTTATTTGCACAAAACACCTTAGAAAACTCTATAGAAAACCACTAAGAATCAACTGACAAACATGTTAGTGGATCTTTTTTTATAAACACGTTTAAAACTGCCCAAAAAAAGGGTCACAAAGATCGTCGAGCTGCATCAAAAATGTGGAAGAAAAGGAATCGCGATTGTCTTAAAAGCGACGTTCTCAAACAACTTTATAAAAAAACTTTAAGGTTTGGGGTCGAAATTCTGGGTAGGTCAAAATTATTTTTTCAAAATTCTGCTTTACAAAAATCTACAAATAAAAAAAGGTTTGGAAAATGTTAAAAAGCGCGCGCATTTTATTTGTTTAAAATATATTGCCTTTCAGAATTTTGAAAAGCAGAATTTTGCAAATCAGTAATTAGAGCTTCGTTGAAAAGTGCTTTTACAAAAACGAACGTCAAGCCCCGAAAGACTGACTAACGAAATGTGTTCACGATTAGCTAAAAACTATGTGCCAAAGTATAATTACGAAGTAAATCGAAAACCCAAAAAAAAAATAAATGTGTAATGTAGGTACATAGTTCAAAAGCTACAGTTACCCTTAGAACTTTTAAGAATATCTACCTGCCAGAAAATGTCCCACAAAGAAGTTTACAAAAAATAACGTTGATAACTCTTACAAAAATAACTACCTCTGCCCTCAAATAGTGCTCCACAAAAAAACATCGAAAAAGGTGTTTAAAACTTTTAGAAAAATAAAGACGAAAATACGCTGGAGTTCCTGTGGAAAATGTTCCCCTCAAATGAGTGTCAAAAAAAGAGAGCTCATTCAAGTTCCGACTATAAGGAACCCAAATATTTCATATAAAAGGGCTTCTAAAAGTAGGCCCAAGGTACCTATGCTTTAAAAGCACTAAAAATCATAAAACAAACAAAAACGAAACAGAAAACCGCTCTTGAAACTTTTCCGCTGGTCTATGTATGCATCAGTATTTCTATTCTTTTAACTCATATCTATATAATATCCTTGCTAAATTACATTTGCATTTTCCTTTCATAGTCAACTCCCTTTTTCTGGTGTAGGTTCCTTAAACTAAGCTCCCCGTTTCAGATTCTCAAGTTCAATGTCTCTTCGCACTGATACACGGACAAGTTTTCATGGCTCAAAGTTTAAAATCCTTGGGAATTAATATAAAAACTCTGGCGACAGTCCAATTTTAACTTTCTGTTCATTTGCAAGCCAAGACAAATTCAATTCACTTTATTATGGATATCCTGCTAAATTATAATGGCCGACTACAAGTCTGGGTCAACATATAAGTATACACCACTTGGCTGGTGTTTTCATTTGAAGTTTCTGCTTTTGGGTGTACACGCATTATGAATTGGCATAGCTGTATATGACCAATGAGTTGCATGGTATCGAGAGTTATGGCGCCTGCAGGACGACGTAGCTATATAACATGGAAAAAGTTCAAGGTTAGTTGGCATACAACGCAGAAAAATGTTTCGATTAACATAAATAATCCTTACATAAGGACTTTAAGGGAGCTCGCTCCACTCCGTCCGAAACGATGTGTTCGTAGCGCAATAAATTTCTCTGAACAAGGAGATATAACTGTTTGACATTCACATTTTGACGTGCTGCTTAAGGGGCTGGTGACTACTTATCAGTCGTTAATATCGAGCCTTTTTGAATAGCCAAATTAACACTGTGCGTTGTGTTTTTCGGGAATACATCAATTTCGTGTTTTTAATACTTTTGCAAACCTGCACTTGTTCTTGAAGCACGAAGCATAACAGGAACTAAGAATAGGTAAATGCTTAAAGTAGGCACTGCAAGAAGCCAACAAATAACCGCTTGAAATTTTAAATTCAGTTCAGTCAGCCTCAGCATTAAACTGCATTTACATCATCACGTAGACGCATTTTTGCACGAGACGGGACAGAGAGATCCGCAGTCAATGCTAATAAAGGGGTGATAATGAGATCACAAATCAAACGCCTAAAGTGTCTTGGATGTTCCACCCATAATTAGAGATACGTAAAACGGAAATATACACAGGTTCCGGCCACCGACATTTCTGCAATTGATTGAAAACATTTCTACTTCTGATGTAAAACATGTGAAATGAGAGTGATAACTAGTTTCTGTATATTAAACCAACAATTCATCAATCAGTTATACGAAATAAATAAATATATATCCGTTCATCACTTCCGGAAGCCATTTTGTTTTATAGGAAAGGAAAATTTCGTTACCATAGCTATAAAAATATCGGTGCAGGGAAATAAATCTCCGGGAACTAAGGCCCATTTTATTCACTCGAAGCTGAACACAACTTGGGAAGTTTTCCATATAAAAATCCCGAAGTTGTGTTCAACTTCGAGCGAATAAAATGGGCCTAAGTCCACTTCACGAAAGTGGTTTTATTTCCCCCTTCGTGGGTACTAAGTCCTTCAGTGGACTTAGTTCCCGGGGACTTATTTCCCTGCACCAAAAATATCTACATTCTAAGCTTTTACATAATTCCTACCATACGTAAACAAGAAGGCCGATAGTTAATGCTGTCCCTTTCAGCCACACAACTATTTAGTATTGGAAATTACATTAATCTTTCGTGTTAGGAATGGTGAACTTTGTAAATGCAGCATAAGTCAACATAGCTAGTTCGAATGTAAATTGTCATGAGAACTCGCCACATTAATAACAAGCCAACTAATGTGGCAATAGTCAAGTAGTTTGCGCTACTAATAACGAATTTTAGTCCGGACTTTAAATTTACTGAAGTTCTTAATTGCGAATTTTTTATGGAAAATAAAAAAAACTCCGCGTTTTGCATATTGTGACCTAGGAAATATTTAGTGTGAAGTTTAAAAATGATTATTGCACTGTGAACTACCTACTCGAATTTAGAGTCGAAACTAAAAATATTAATTGGTAGGACCCTCTGTGTAGAATGAGAGCGCTCACGGCTAATTATTTAGTCTAAGTAAGTGACACATCACCTCTCTCCGTTTTAACCATACCTACTTCCATTTCCTATCGCTTTTTCGTTTCATCGAAGTTTAAAGTTTCGGCTCGGCCCACAACATTTCCCCTTAGTGTCACGTGTCACCACTACTTGTTTCCCCCTTTCCTGTAGCCCTTTCAATTCTTTGACAAAAAAGTTACTGAAGAACGACCCTGTATCGCTTTTTGTTTCATCAACCAACTGTCTAGAGACAGTCAATTTGGCAGCTGACAGATGTCATCATTCGCCTTACCATTACCGATAACTCTTCGATAAAGTAGTCAAAAAATAGTCTCCCAATCCAGATTGGACTTCCTTCAAGACGCAGTTGTGACACCCATAGGCCCAAAGTCATATTCAAACACTAAATGACATAAAACTGCAACTTTTCAGTAAAGCTAACGCCACAAATAGTCTTTTTATGGGTTTTAATTAATTTTAAAGTTGTAATCCTATAAAAACAAAACATGCGTTTTCAGTTCAACTATGTTGTGCAACTTTGTCCTCTAGAATTTAGTTTCTTTTAATTATTCGCTCAAGTAAACATAATTACTGTCGCGCATACAAATAAAACAAGAAAAAAACAGAAATGTGGAACGCACATGAGTTCGAAAATAGGAATTCGTTACGCAATTTGTGGATTCGCATTAAAAACAGATACGGTTTCTGCTGCCCCACTCCCGTTGCATGGTACTCGGATATGTAAATTGAATTGTTGTCAATGATAAATCTATGCATGACTTCCAGAAACTAATGCCAGGGAGTACTTCTCTACTTTGTAGGTTGTCCTGAGGCTAAATAAATTGTCCACTCATCACTCACCCATGGCTTGGCATTGGCATACAACTAGAACTACTGCTCCATCTGCTGTTTTTGTTGAACACACATTTTCATTTTTGTCAAATTAAACCAAAATAACCGAAAGGGTTACAATCTTACAATACAACAAAATATGACGCTCAATTTGCAACTAATCGAGTACTGAGAACTGAGAGTGAAAATGGAGAGGAGAATTCAAGTCCCTTCCCTTCACTGCTTCATCGATTTTTTGATGTGTGGCGTGTGGGCTGTGGGCCTGGGGTTGGTTTGGTTGATGTTGATATTTTTCGACGTAAAAGTCTGGGTAGGGGTGGTTGGAGATTGGAGTCCATTGTACGACATCGAGATAAGAGCGTTGAATGAGTATATTTTGTAAATAAATCGGTTTCGCAACAAAACCTTCGACAACCGATGGCAATAAATTTGATTTGTTGAAGATATACGTCGCTGTCTCTACTTTGTACACTTGATGGAACTGTTCAATAAGTTATATATTTGGGTGGTTTCCATGCGTCATCCACTGTTAAGATCAGAGAATGAGAATTTACTGGCAATGATAAATTCTTATGTTGCTCTACCGACGAGACGCTTTTAATATTGTTTTCGGTAGGTATCAAGACGCATAACCTCAAAAACACAATTTTTCACACGTTGCAGATAGAGAATCCATGCACGTACGTTTCAAGACACAAATGATGAATGCTAATTGAAAAAGCTCGGCCGGTGCATGCTTGTTTTGGGAAGTAAGAAACACTTAACAAGGCATATCTAAGCGTGGAGTACTTGTATGAATGTTCACAGATATGCGGCATTCGGCCATAGATCAAAGAACAACTGCATTGTGCAAGTATTTCTCATAAGGCTGTAAATTATATTTCACTTTTCACATGTAAATCAAAGAACAATATGACCAGTAAGACCCTGGTCAACTCATGGTTGGCTGCACATCAAAAGTATATACGTAGAAGAGCTACTTATGTGTAGGTACTTATTGAAAATGCTTCTAATAGGATTTGTAGACAGCTGCGAGGAAGACTTTGTAGCTAGCTTTAATCAAATACATATAGAAAAATAAAACAGCCGCCAGCGGAAAGCAGTAAAGTTCTTGATCAGACACCTAAGTCAAAGTTTTGAAAACGCACTGCTAGCGATTTGGAGTTGTACCTTGTACTCTTCATTGACTTTTTGATTTTGGCAGATTGAATATAATCGCACATACTGGGGACGTTCGAAACTCTAGTGTAGGAAGTTTGACAGCTGGCTGACTTGATGTTTTCAGTTGTTTCTGGCCAAGATTAGTCACGTGAATAGTTTTTTTTTTCAGTTGACGCGAGGAATTTCTTGACTGGAGCATACTAATCTGACATTTGATCTGCTTATGTGCCTGAAGTAGGACAAGTGACGTTTCCGACTTTATAGTTATTATTCGTTTGGGATGAATGGTTATTTATTACGTCGAATGCAGATAAATATAGTCTTTCTTCGGATATAGTGGCAAGCATTCTAAGACATGACATTTTTCAATCAATGACTGCAGTGGCACAGTGGACAATGTGCTGTACTGTAGTGATTGAGAGGTTTCAAAAGCTCAAGTTTCGGGAGTTTATCTCCATGTTTCCAAGGACTCTAGTCCAGAGTAAGAGCCCCCTAGAGAGAAAGACTTTGCCAAAGGTGCCACTGTTCGATTGAAAGGGGACTTCCACCAATAAGATGGCAGCAACTGCTGGCAAAGAGACAAAAATCCGAAGACTAGACTGCATAGAAATTTAACGAAATGGTTCGTTTGACGACCTTTCATCCGAAAATACTTAGGCCTTGTATAGCTATCACGCACTATACATCTCGGCTATACTGTGAATCTACATGATCTTTCTCGAGAGCCTACCCTACAGACGGTTAAACAAAAATGGCACAAGGGTATCGCCAGGAATCTTCTCTGAATCGCTGAGCTTATGAACGTCCCTTGGGCTTGGACCAAAGCATGGTGTCTTCCAATAGCAGACCGTGTATTTTTAGTAGGGGCAATAATGCTAGTGAGGTACCTTCTGAATAACTGAATTTGAAATATTAACCTATGGAGTGCTATCCTGAGGAGCTGAAGGTACTTGGAACCTTAGAAAAGGTGGATATGGCGAGATACTCCAGGCAATGAGAAAACTGACCAAGTAGCCAGATAAGGTTCGTCATCTTCGTCAAGCTACAAGAGGGGGAATGACTTGTATATCGTCTTAACCTCTTAACCGAAGCCAGAGCCAGACTTGAAGCGTATTAAATCTTCTCTTGAAATGCATTTAAACATGTTTTTTTTTGTAACACACATTCTGACAGCTGTACATATTTGAGGGAGTTCTTCTGTCAATAGGAACTTTTGTTTTTGACTCAAAGTTATTTGAAAGAACAAAAAAAAAATCGTACTTGTAAAAACCATCTAAAAAAGTAGACGTGACAGCTTTGTTCGGTGTTTTCAAGCCAACCGGTAACAGGTAACAGTTTTTTTTATATATTAAAGATATGAACGCAAAGAATGAATCGTGTTATTTTTGTACAATCTGCGGATGTGGAGATCAGCTTCTAATCTACTTTTAAAAAACTAATCGAAATCACAGCGATTAAGAACGACAAACAGGTCAGCGGTGTTATATAAGACATTTAATAGAATTGCCTAGTTTGGGGAATGAATTTGCGAATCGGTTGAAAGCCTATACGTCAAATTATAGGAGCATCTAGATTCAGAGACGGCTTGAGCCAGACTTGTTTTAACCAATAAGAGAGAAGAATAAAAGAAAAGCCAAGTCGTACTTTTCTAACAAGCAATAATGCAAGAATTTTCTTTGCGCACTTATCAATAGGTTTCATTCGCGTACGCGGCTTAAATCGAACGCAATCGATATAGATCGATCGCAATCGCTCGTCAAAGTCTATACACGTTCCCATCAAAAATGTCAGAAAAAGAGAAAATTAGTAAAGTAACGAGTAACGAGTAGTTCCTCTCTTGGATCGAAACAGCTCAGAGAATTTCAACGGCAAGTACTGGTAAATATGTCAAATGCAAAAAGTTGACAAGAAACAAATTCAAAATCTGTCTTAAAATTCAATTGCAAAGAAAAAAAAATTCGGTGGTGGTCGAATGTTCTACTAGAACGTTACGTATGTTGCAAAAAGGTGTTATATATATTTATTTGTGATATGTATAAGATGTTAAATACGAAAGTAGTTCAAAGTAGCTCGAATTCTATTCACGTACTTTGGGGTATTTTTTAAGGTCTCTGAGAGGGTATCGCACATTTTTTTCTATGTTTGACAGATTGTTAGTGTTTGGCTCGGGAAAGTACCTACGCGAATAGACCAAATGTCACACTCATACTCGCTTTTTTGTTTAAGAATTGTAGAAACAACATTTCTACAAACGCAACATCATTTCCATTTTAAAAACACCGAAATTATGAAAAATTCACATAAATAAGATAAGTATTTATATAGGTTTCCTATTTTATTATTATTCCTATTTTTTAACCGATAATTGTAAAATATATACAGGTTAATCTTCAAAATAACAGCACTAGCTACAGGGCTTACGGCTGGAATCCTATTTCCAGAATTGTTTACACCTTCAAATTTTAACGTCAATTTATGTGCTCCAAGGCAAGAACTTGACAATCGACTGCTGTTCCTATTGTAACGAGAAGCGGGCGTCCAAAAGTTGTACCTAATAAATTTAAATAAACATTCCGTCGACTTTGAAGCAATAAAACTCCACGTTCATTCTTCTCATTCCTACTTACAAATACGGGATGGAGATCACCCTCTCCATCAGCACACACATTCAATCAGCATTCCAACTGAACCGTAACAAATCCTCTTTGAGGTAGTCTGCCTAACCCCACTGATAACACCACTCGAACATCAGTTTTGGATTTTTCCAAATTAATATGATAATTACTCGTCCCCATTTCGACGAGTTCTCAACGAAACTGTTTGACGTTCGCCTATTGTCACCCTTTTTGGGAATTAAAAAAAAAACACCATTTGATGACCTAAATCTTGGCGCCTAATACACCACAGAGAGAAGGAAAGCCTTTTTATTTTGTGTGGAAGTAAAATTTGAATCAAAAAAAACTACGTATTAACCCGATCACTTGGACTAATTGCCTTCATTCGGAAATCGGAATGTCGGCTTCCAAGAGGGACGGCCCTACTTATCGCCGCAGACGCTAAGAAGATTACGCTCTTCACGAAGCGAGACTTGAGCTCTTTTTTATTATTTTTAGAACACCACCACGAATGGATTCCAATTATTCACATGATTTGTGTAGTTCCTCATATGTTTTCGTTCAACGAACACGATGAACTTGGTGTCGCCCTATCTTAGGCTGAGCTTAGTCCAACTCGTGATGGCTTTTTATGCGTAATTATCTGAATGGGTGAGGTCTCTCTTTTATTTGATAATATCTGGCTGTTTACCTTTATCCGAGTTTATTTGAACAAGCCGCTGATGGAAGTGCACAAACAAAAAATTCCTGCAAATACTCGTAGCTCGTACTCTGCGGTTTGGTGAAGTTCAAATAGTTTTTCGCAGCAGCTCGCATAATCAGATGGGAGAGTCGGAGAATGCGTTTTGTGTATACGGGGAACGGGGATTGTCGGTAAGATTAAGTTCGCGCTGTGGGATATTTGCATTTTGGTTAAGCCTTTTAGATGACAACAATGTTTGCCTGCGACATTAGGTCTACGAATACCATTGGTAAACATTGGCCGCTTTTCGTTCGCAGTGGAACTTGAATACGCGCACACGTGCGCAGTTCAATTGAGCCTGTGATTCATTACAGTCGGTGACGGAATTTACTCAAAAGCGTCCAGTTGAGTTGGAATGATAGTGAATGCATGTGCAGCTGACAGTCACAATGTGGTGTTGTACGCATGATCACGACCACTGATCAATGACATGGAATATTCTATTGACCCAGATTTGGGATAACGAGATTAAGTTTGGAATTTTGCATACCGTGAGACTATGGTAATGCAGCTGTTGATAGCTTTGAACCTCAACGAGTTCGGTATTTGGTTAGATTTCATGTTCTGAAAGTAAAAATAGTAAGGTCCTGTGAGGTGTGGAAATCCATGTAGACATAAGTGAATAAAAGCAGATATTTCTGGATTTACAGAAAGCCGGGGAAGTCTCAGATGAATGTCATCCTTCATTTATGTAGGTCCCCAGTTCTGTGAAATAATAGGACTTTTTTAATGAGCATTCTTCTTAGTAAATGAAAGTAAAGGCAGTAAAGACACTTCTTGGTAGGAAAGGGGACTTTGGAGTGCTATAGCTCGTCCCTATAATACACGCTATCTATCAAGCGCGACGTGGAAGCGGGTATGTGAAGGCTTTTCCAATATGGATGGATCGATGTTGAAGCTTCTCGCAACCATTCGTTTTATGTGAGATTTTTCATTTTCGAGGGATCTACAATATTGTGCCGAGTCCAAACGGCTAATTGAGAAACTCTTTCGTGACAGTTATATACTTTGTCAGATGTTCGCGGAAGATGGCGCGGTTGAAGAACATCTCATTAAGATGAATTTAGGTTTTTTCGGGAATCGAGACTGGAACCCCTCGCTTACCAACACTAACACATTAAGCACTAAGCCACTGCCCCTACAAAATTTATATATAACATCGTTTAAATGTCCGCTGCGGCGTCTCACGTTGGCACGGATCCGAGTGGTTTAATTTGTAATGCCGGCTGAATTTGAGCGATGGCATTGCTTGTATTGCCTTTAATGAGAGTAATTCTCTAATTGACGGCAGCATGATTGCTCAATCAATAAAAACTTGCAGATTATCCAATCGACTCATGCGATCAGCGTTGCGCTCAGGTTGCACAAGGTCCCCGAGAAAACGCAACATAGATCTGCAGTGCGCACTGCTGCATGCCGACTGCAGTCAGATGCTTGTCTCGTGGTCCAATCGTATATCTACACACAGAAGTGCGATACTTTATAAACACAGTGGGCTTCTTAACCGCACTCGAGTACTGGTGGTATTGATAAATTACATGGCGAACAAACAGAACGAGACCTCATCAACGAGACGGACAAGTATAATTACTCTCGAGAGGAAATTAACTCCAGACCAAGGATTGTGTGCTTTCTGTTTCGTGATCAATCACCAGAGCTGCAGTTCATAAATGATCCGAATCAAGACTTCCCAGAGTATGGATGTGGTAATGCATCAACGTAGCGACACAATGGAGTGACTTATGCTGAAAAGGAAATCGTAATTCGTAATTAAATAACCGTGATTAAGACCAGAAACCAGATTGAAGAACGTAAGTAGGTACTTCGAATAGATTCCAAAGATCACATGATCCGTTTTTTTGAGGGGCTTTCTTGGGCTTGTGAATGGACACTAAGGGCATTGCAAATACTCATTTCCAACCTTCACTTTAACTATTTTGTAGGTTATGATCGATAATTTTGTATGGAAATGTCATCATTGTGAGTTCGGAAAATTTAGCCCGAACACTACAAGTGATTACCAGCATCGCGATATGACATGTAAAACTCGTAGTTTCCACGCCGGAAAGGACTTATAGGCTTTTCACACCAAGCCCAAAACCGGGTTTTCGCCAATACACACGAAAAATTCATCGAAAAAATTTTCCCATACATATTTCAGTTTTCAAAAAGAGTCGTTTGCACACGTTTATCACGAAAACACCACGAAAACGACTTCCGATCATTGGGTTGTTTGAACAAACACACCTTTTGCAATATTCAGCAACTTCAGCAAAATGGCTGACCGAACAAATCTCACAACTCACAAATTGATGATGATTAATTATTATTGATGGGCTAATATTGTTTTTTAATGCACTCGTTCATTTTGTTTGTTAATGAATGCGATCCAAATTTGTAACAAAATAATTTTGCACCGAAGTTTAACGACTAGTGTCTCATAGCTGATTGAAACGAGTTGGTGGTCTGTGTGAATGCATCGACGAGTTTTCGGTTTTGGGCTTGGTGTGAAAAGCCTATTACGCATTTGAAAATTTAATTAACCGGAAACCCATCGCCGTCGCTGTGGAATTGCACACATGGCAGCGAATCGCGATTACGCATTAGCTGGTAGTAAAGATAAATCAGTTCCCATAATTTTATCTCCCACCTATATCTGTGTTGTGTGTTTATCTTTACTCAGTTCTTTTGCAAAATATTTGCTTTTCTCGAAAAGACACGCAACCGCTTGGTGACACGTCTTGTATAGTGTTGGCTCAACTTATCAATTTTGCTTTTCATGGTAATTGCGAATGAGCCATACTGGAATCGGACTGCCAAAAGCTATAGTTCCGTCGTTTGGAGCAAATAAAGGAGTACAACAAATTAGGCCATTGGAAACAGCTCATTCTTCAAAATACATCTCACGAAGTATATAGTAAAAAAAGGGTGTTGAAATTGACTCATTTTTGATGCGCTTTCTTGATTTGATGTTTTTAGCTGTTTCTTGGGTACGACCGATCAGTAATCTTGTTTATAACGATACCTCAAACCCTACTACTTACCAATTCAAAGAAAACTAGCTCACAACCTCACACAGCTTGAGTTCCAGTCCAAGTCTAAACAACTTCATATAGCATTTTATAGAAGGCGGCATTTTAAGCCTCTGGTGGAATAAAGAGGGAATACCCATTTGTTCACAAATGTAATCTTAAAATCGATCATAAGTGTTGAAACGTGCCAACGACTCAGCCATAGTCGCACGCTCGAGTGCGTGCCCAGCCAACGGGCGCCGCCGATGGAACAAAGCATCCAATTAGAACACCACTCCTCATTCAGTCTACGGTAGTTTTATTAAAAAAACTTAATTGTTCCTCATATATATAGAACGCACATTTCACCAGTGAAATGCTTCAAAATTTATGTTCACATTTTCAGACTTGATTTTGTGAATTCGATTGCGACTTAAAGTGAACAGTGAAGCAACCCCAAGAGGAGAGAGGAAATTCAGCATTGAGCTAGGGTTCAAAATGAAAATTGCCTTGAGCGGATGTGGTTATTTGGGTGGAACAACTTTAGCTACGCATTAAAACAAAACTTATTAAAATTTATTGGGAGTTGCAGAAAATATCACACATTATAGACGATCGTTTCTGTTGGGCACGGGCATTTGTAAAATGCGCGTAAACGAAAGCGAGATTACGAGCAAAGAAAAAATAATTTCCTGAAAACAAGGAAACTTGAGGTGTTTTTGTAATTCTTTTATTGATTCTCTTGACTTGTGGCTTGTTGGTTTCAGAGACAATGGGCACGTTCAAGAATCAAGTCATCTTAGGTCGACTAGATTGGTCGGGAACGTCACTTTTGCTACGTCATCCACATTTTCGAACTGTCAACTAAGTACTCAGTCACGAATTTGTTGACTAGATTCGTCGGCTACCCCTCCATAAACGTCAACTGAAACAGCTGCCCATATGACCGATTTTAGCCAATCAAAGCCGGGATACATCTAGTAAGACAGCTGTCAGACTTACTAAACTAGAACTTGAACGTAACCAATACTGAGACATCGAACTCGCAGTCCTCGCAATTCGCCATTTTGTTTTCCAATCGGTGTTATTTAGAATCCGTGTGACATGCAAAAACATATAAATATATAAAATAAATGCTGCCAACCGTGGGGAAAGTGACAGAGTTCGGGAATACCACATTTTAAAATTACTGAATGCTAGTGGTTAGTTACTCGTATTATATATTTTGATTAGTAGGAATTTTTTAAACAGTGGCAAGCAGCTTAAACAAATAGTACCAGATTAGCACAAATATGCTAAATGCTGCCTGAGGTGTAGCTTACAATAAATTGATTTTATAGCAAAACTTGATTTTATAGCATGACTTGGGAAGGAGGTTGAGTTAAACAGTTCCTATAGTTTTTTGTTTTCATGTACGTAACTTATTCTTGTACGATAAGGTACGTTGGCTCTTTTTGTCTGGTTGTCTTTTATATACCGTCCCGAAATCCGATCTCATATCCATAGACTGTTGAATAACCGTTTGTCTCTTAGGGCTATTTCTAAAACCATGGAAAATTTTTGGATGTAGCCTCTCACCAAAAACCAAGTAGGTACACGACTTGATAATCGCAAATGGCCTCGTTCATTGCAAGTATACGTGTTAAAATTAGAACAGAGTTGTGGGACCCATTTTTTCGATTCCCTTTACCGCCGCAGTAACAAATTTTGACACATTCACTTTTGCTGTATTATGTGTCGACGTCACTTTGGAAACTGAAAGTTTGCCAACTTCGAAGTTGCATCTGTCAATCGAGTGATGTTTTGTCGGAGTCGCCTTTCTCGTTCTCGTTTTCTATTCAGTTATACAGAGAGACCCATCTTCGCCGAATACGTTTCAATACTTGCAAATGCACCACTGACAGCTAGATGTCATTTCTCGATTAAAATGTCAATATCGTCAGCACATGCATGCATCTGAACGGACTTTTAAAAGTTCATACATTTGAAATTTTCTTGTGAGTTTTGTACAATTACTGCAAGATTTATGTTATGGAAGTTTCCTGACAGCTCGTCACCTAGTCCTTGGCCGTTTTCAACATCAAATTTGTCGGTGGCGATCCTGCCGATTTTGATGAGGAAATTTCTTTATCGTTATTCTAAGCAGACGGACGATTTCAGCCGAAACTTGAGATGGATTTGTATAGCTTGTCCCTTTTTCTAAGTTTTTCTTTCCGTATCCTCAGGACCAACTCTGAACCCATTTCCATGTACATTTTCGTGGGCCTCTCTGTGGATCTTGTATATTTGGGAAGATCAGCTAAAGGCAAAAGTTCTGTCCGTTTTTTTCGACATAGTAGCCTTGCGACGTCAATTCTTTTGTTGAGTGGTGGCTGGTGGATATCAATACCTAATAAATATTCCTAATTTTGTATTAACAATTATAGTCCGTTAAAAAGAAGTTGAAGTTGAAAGTAGCTATTTTTTTAAGGGGATATTTTCTCAGAGAAACACTTTTAATAAAATGAATTTGTTGATACTTTCTTCACTTTATTATTTTCTACCATTTTTTTTTTAAAGAAATAAATTAAAAACACCTGTCAAAAACCTGTTGTTGACTTGAGAAGAAAGATGATTTTCGGATATCGCTCAAAAGTTCCAACTAAGTGGCAGATGACTCGTCAACATCTGCAGAATGAGGCGATTCGGGGGCGTATTTAGTTGGTTTGTGTTTTGCTGTAAATTTAAATAATTTGGGGGCTCAACCGATACAGTCACCCACAAAATTGGCATATTATGTACAAAATAAACAATAAGCAGATTGATCAGAGTTCTGTTCAGATTGACCATAAAGGAGGACGTTTGTATTTATTTTTCAAACGAATTACCCGCCATTGACCGACTGTATAAATGGCCCGCATTCCGCATTCAAAAGTCATCGCCCCTCATTGACTTTGAAAAGAAGTTCGCCTCAAGGGTCTGCACTTCAGCATTAACATCGAACCTCTCTACGTCTAGACGCAATCTCATCTCACGGGCCTAAAGATAATATTCACTCGCTCGTTTCGGATACACACAGGATCAATGTGAAAGATGCTTCCACCGCACTGCATCGAATTGAACTCATTTTATATATAAACACACAAAGAGCCGCGGCACCACAATGGAAAGGCTACGACAAGGAACTATAAATATAGGGAACCCACCACGGTCGCGCCGCAATAATAGAAATCAATTTCAGGCAATAAACCAGTGATCATGCCCATTCGAGTGTGCGACCGCACAAGACGCCATCCATTAGCCATAACCTACCCGACCCAATGTTCATAGAATGCTCTCTGGCCACAAGGGTCTTGGGGGCCCTTACCGTGATAGTTTTTTTTGCAGCAAGTTGCCTAGGTCTCACCTGTTTGGCATCAAAACTTCTAAACCGCCTGTGCGTCTTTACAATTTCTAATGCCGACACGCCCGCGACAAATAACTGCTGAACCCATCCAAGCAAAGCGAACCGCTCCCTTTCCGCTTGTTATCTGCCCCAACTTGTGCGTGTAGTCGTGCAAAAATTCGGTCGTGACAAACAATCATCACTTCCAATTCCAGTGAATAGATACTGCACACCAAAAGAGACAAACAGTAGGAATGCTGGTTAATTATTGGGAGACAACTAAATTACGCGGCACGATCGCATCCGATGATCGCGCGCATCAGTATTAGCATGACTGACGGTCTAGGTGTGTTCGCTGACATCCGCTGCATGAATTTTAATTCGGACACAAGGCGTAGACCAACTGCCAGACTGAGTGTCGAATGCGGTTGCGGTGATGGTGACTGACATCAGCGCGATGTATACAACACTTACTCATGTCTAGCACAGAGCCGCTGCGCATGATTAATCGAAACGTCATAACAACAAAGTTATTTGTTCCTCCTATTCGGAGAAGAGCTATCACAACCTCGCCAAACACTAAGGAAGCACTATTTTCACTGCACTCGCTGTCGCTGGTAGGTAAAGGTAAAAATAATTACTGTTAGAAACGTGACTTTCAATTAAATGGGTATCATATTATCGCCGCATTGCACAGTTAAATGGTCGTGTAACTATACAGATACTTTCGAATTGAATACAAAATTTGTCTGCGAAACGCGCAGTCGGCTGTCTAAAAGAAATAGGTTTACCCAAAATATCGCTGAGTGGCGGTGAGGTAATGCTCCATGACACGGGCGACCCGGTGCGCAGACCTCTGATCGGTGGTTTAAGAACGGAATGTTGGCTGTTCTAGTTTCGCTGACATAGTTACTTACACACAGTGTGGCAATTGGGCCTCTGGCAGCCCACAGTAATTTGTAAAGTGCTGGTCATGCCACTGGAGTATTTCATTTCATTGTCGTTCCATCTGTCATTAATTTTTTTTCTGATTGAATCCAATCATTGGTTGTTGATTTGTTGTTGAATCAAACGAAACATAATTTGACAGAATAGGCGGCAGCCATGTTTTTATGGATATTTTTCTGTTTCAGTTCTGTGTTGCTGAGCGAGCAACGTTAGCAGAACCAGAATTTACTACAGAACGAAAAAACTTTCTGTTCTGTTTCAGTTTCTGTTCTTTGTCACTTGGTGCTTTACACATATTTTTCTCACTAACGAAGCCCTTTGAATGTTGGCGCTAACGCTTTTGCGAAAACGTGTGTTGGTCCTTCTTGTGTTTCATCATGACGAAACTGTTGATTTTATTGAATATTTTGACATTGACAGTTCGGTAATCGGCTTAAGGGTGCGTTCACACTGAAAGTTTGTGGTTGTCGCTATCTTTTACATGAGCGAATTCGCAAAGTTCCTTAAACTCACATTATCCTATTTTGTGGTTCGGGTTCATAAATTTTACTCTCACGAACAAAGCGATCTTAAGTTAGTAGCAGTTTTAAAGCGCTTGTATTTTATTGTGTACTGAATTTCGTGCAAAATGGATTCGTGGGAGATAGTATATGAAATTATGGGACATGGACAGGAAAGACTACTGATTTGTACTTCACAAAGCCATTTTGGAAGAAAAATATTTTTTTTTTACACAAAACGACTGATATGAATAAACATTCTCAAAGCACGCATCTCAAAACGCGTCTACTCAGCACTGATGTAGGTACTATAATAATAATTAGCTAACCTCGCCTGAGTAAAATTCGATTGCAGAAGCCTTGCGTATGAAATCGCTCAACTTGTTCATCAATTCTGTTGCTCGCTGATGGTTTCCAGGGCGAGACTTACAATTTAAATGAATCCCTCAATTTTTTCAGCTATTCTATTACTATTCTGTTACACAATAATCGTTACCTAATGCGGAATGTTCGTCGTGACGTTTGATGTGTGGCATAAAGCCTGGTCCTGCTGAAACCAAAATTCTGTCGGAAAAATGCTTCCCTACGAAAACTTTTCCCAACAGCCATTTTTCTGTTGCTGAATAAAAAATTTTCTGTTCCTAATTCTGTTTCTGTTGCAAAATATAAGGGATTCTGTTTCCGTTTCTGTTTTTGCTCTTTGTCACTTGGTGCCTTAACTTGACAGGTGAGAACCCCCATGTGCTCCATGAAACGTCACTTAATTTGCAAAAAGTCACTGTTTGCTGCGGTTTTCAAGCCGGTGGCGTCATTGGGCCGTTTTTGTTTCGATGAAAATGACAGTCGCGTTACGGAATATGGTACCTATTCGCTAAAAAGACAATTTGGAACGTTATTTCTTTGAGCAATTACATGAATTGGACAGCTGTGATATGTGGTTCCAACAAGACGGTGCAACAAGCCACACAGCGGGTCCAATAATGGAGTTATTGAAGTCTCAGTTCGGTCAACGTGTTATCTCGAGAATTAGACCCGTCTTGTGATTTAACGCCTCAAGTCTTTTTTTTATGGTGCTGAAGCAAATCATTCGTGTATGATGCCAACAAGCAGGCGACGCGACGTTAGTGGAACTCAGAGCCAATAGCTATTGAACGAGAAATAGCGACCGTTTCGGTCGAAATGTGCGGCCGAGTCATCGAAAAATGGGTTCAACATTATCAATTCCTTTTTTTTATTTTCGTGCAACTATTTCATTTCATTGGGGCACAATTTGTATTTGAAAAACTATTTAATATTCCATTATTTTCATCAATTTTGGCCCCTTTTTCATGGTTCTACAGATACCGCGGTATCAAGTCTTTGATTATGCATGCATGCATATCCATTGGCAAAAAAGACTTTAGATCCGTCTGGGAACATTAAGACAACCAATACCATATACATTCAATACGTTCCGGCAAAATGAAATATTTTCGTTGACAAATTTAACAAACTCTGCTTTCGTAACGCAGATTATAGTCGCTAAGAAAACAATCTGCCCTACTAATAATCAAGCACTAATGTCGACAATTAGTTGGCTGAAAAATGCTTGCTATAAGCGTTTTAAGACCCTGTCCCTTCCATTTTTTTTAAATAAATACAATTTGATCTTTCAAAAATTGTATAGCTATTATATATTACTTAATTCAGGATACTTAGAAACCGACAAAAGCTTAAATTCTCGCAGAAAAATGTAAAGCCACGGCACAAAAGCTGTCATATTTAATCCTCTGTATAAATTCACGCCTATACTCTTATTCCATCAGAAGTTCCTAAATTTGTTATTTCGAGTGTATTGTGCATTTTGCTGAGTGCTGACAACTCTATTCTTATATCAATATTTTTAGGAACGTTTTTCATTAGAGATCCTCTTCCTCGGTGAACAAAGTCCTTTTTCAAAGAGTTGAGTATGGTTGCAGCCAATTATCTACCTAAACCGCATCAGGTACCAAATATTTTCGGAAAAGTAAGTTTTCGGGTATGAGCCGTCGAAGCTTTGGGGAACATATATTTGCTTCTCTTTCTGACGACTTGCTTTGGAAAGATCCCAAACTTATATAAAGTTTATTTTTAAGTAAGCATCCATTCATTGCCTGCAAACTATTTCAAAGATAGCCAATCAAAAATCAAGCACTGGCTGAACAAGATAAAGCAGAGAAAATCATTAACCATTTCATTTAAACAAAAGTGCGTCGAAAGAAGTAAATATAAGCATAGATTGATATTTAGACATAAAACAACAATGTAATATTTGTCCATTGAATTACTCGTACTTGCATTGTTGCAGAAAATATTTACAATTTGTTAAACAACATGGTATTTTAAATCCGATCCTATTACTAACTTTAATACCGTGATTTTGGATGGTTGGGCAACACTCCTCCCCAACATGACAATAAGTCAGGATTTACTTAGCTAATTCCCGAGATAAAAATGGCTTTTCCCACATCAACATTTAACCCTACAGATAGTGATATTTTTGCAGCTATATTTGTTTATTGCGGTGAAGGAACTTGGAAATTGTGGAGTCTTTGCTAAGCTGCCAGTCCAAAAATGATTATTGGTTTGGCCGAATGACATAAAAGACCTATTACGCCGTATGTCAGGCATATGGTCAAGGCTAAAGACGAAACAAAGTCATTGGACAACCCTCCAACAAAAGAAATGTGCTACTTCCTTAATACCTTATGCAATAGTATAACTTCCATCAGCTTAGGCCGTACCTTTGTTACAATGAACTGCTTGCTAATTATTTTCCAAGGTGTGTGTGTCAGTTTTTCAGGTGCAGCTTTGTTTTTTCACAATAGCAGATCTTTGAAGACGTCTGCAAAGGCTGCATGATTGCCAGGAGATAATGGCCGCATTATATTGATTAATGCCTCATTTTCTCGAGCTGCATTGTTGTCTGACTGATAGCTGTTTAATTGATTGGTTGCCTAATCTTTTCTGCAGTTTAGGTCAGTATTTTTTTTTTAAGAAAAACTTACAAAATCGTCTATTTGTCAAGGTAAGAATAACAATTAGTTTGCCTTTACCATACGCATATTGTTTAGCTTTTGCATAACTACTTATGTTTACAATGGACTATGTCTGCTCGTTTATTGCCGCAGCAGCAGTTGAAATAGGCGACGAATTCGGAAGCTCATAAAAAAGCCAGATTGTCCTAGTCCCCGATTGACGTGCAAAATTTATTTTCGTAAGTAACTTCTGGCAAAAAAGTACATAAACAAAAATAATTTACTTGCTGGCGCGCTCTTTTATATGTGAATGTGGTTTATCATGTTAACCTGCCAGATGTTGTTCTCTCATAAAGAAAAATTAAACAAATTCAGATTTACGAAACGAAAAAAAAAAAAACAGCCTAAAACCATTAGAAGGAAGCGATGGATTTTATATACTGAATGTCTGCTTCAATTGCGCGCCCCCTTTTTAATTACGGCCCAATATCTGTGAGTGAAGCTTTCAACATATTGTGGCTGGCACACATGTGTTTTGTGTACTTCAATGCCAAACAGCATACAGCCAATAGAAGCTGTCTATTTCCATAAATGACTTGCAGAGGGTATACATCATTTTTGGTATGATGAGATGATTACATAATTATATATAGGTATCGAGATCTCGAACTAGTCTTCTTCTGTTGCTAATTGAGTGGAGGTTGGCAGGGATGCTTCCGCACATCTGGTATGCTGTCGCAATTGCTTCAATTCGCACTGAACTATGTATAGGTGTCCGACAGCGAGAGGTGATTACATTTTTTTTAAGTTCAAGGTGGCTGAACCCTGTCCTAAAAATGTTTTGAAAGGTTTCTATCAAAAGTTGTATAATACTCCATTCTCGTTAAGCTACACAGAATTTTTAATATCTTTCTGTGACAGTCACACCCATTCCAAGTCCGCTTTATTGATTCCTTTTTTCGAATTTTATGTAGCCGTCTTAAAGTATCAATAAAAAAATCAATTATTAAAGGCCCAGTCTATGGTCAATATAGCTTTGAGCTCCTGGGTTAGTTGGATATTGTACGGCTCCCGACATAAAGTTGGAGTCTGATGCGAAAGGCCGACTTCTCGTGGACTTTCACGGACCGCGTCAATGTTCGAGGACGATTTGGTGTTCCTTTGACGTACGGAAATTGGCTTATTATTTATGTACCTACTTGAAAATAATTTGTTTAACATAAATTCAATGATGTATCTAACTTAAGGAAAACCCATTGCAGATCTTCCGAAAAGCTTTATGCATTAATTTCTGTAAATGCGACAGAAAAATCGAACAAAATTGCACTCGGGAACTCGCTTTGTGTAAAAACCTCGAGATGATTACAATTTTCAGCAGTTCAAGGGCAGAAGTACCTGACACCCACACAACTGAAAGCATCTCGACACACAGTAGGTAGCTCCGCATTTCCCGAGAGAACTATTTAAACAATATTCGAAGTTAATCCACAGAGTATAGTTTATGCACGCACAACGTTAGTTCGTTAAAATATTTTACGGTCCAGTTCACATAACTTGAAACCAAATTACAAGAGGAAAACTATTTCTCCTTCGAAGTCAGTCGTCAAGTAATCTAGAACGCCCTACGTATTTAGGTCACCAGTGCAGGGAGTTAGAGATGATTCCAATGCTCATTCACATCTATGAACTCATCGGTTTCCAACCCCATCGATCCATTACTAGCCTCCGTGGCTTTTCTTTCAGCATACTGTACGTGCATCGCAACATGTTCACTCAAATCCGCGCAACAATGTCCCCGCGAACTCTCCGTCCATTCATAAAAAAGAAAAGATGCTGCACCATCAACATGTCCCCAGCAGGGCCCTCCTGTCTTATATTCCCATTTCACACTTCACAGCAAAAACAAAAACAATCAGCTATCCGCCAGCGTTCCCTCCCCTGTCGTTAGGCAAAGTTCTCATTGCGGTAAAAATTGGTACTCAAATGGGTCTGAAGGTAGTACGCAATAATGTACCTAAAGAAAACGGCTTTATGGTATTTTTCAATTAGAATCGGAAATTTGTTTAAAAAAATTCACTACTATACATTTTCAAATATTTGTTTTATATGAACACACATTTTTTATTCATTAAAAAAAATATCAAAAAGAAAAGCTTATTTTAATTTAACATAAATTATTTCATTCATCCACAAAAAATAAAGGAAAACGTAACCTTTAAGGTTTATTTATATTTAAGAATAAATTATAAGTTAAGTATGTATATAAAAATGAACTAAAAAAAAGCAAAGATAAATATTCCATAGTTATATCATCATTTTTGAACATTAAAAAATGTAAAAAAAAAAACTTTTTTATAAAAAACATAAAGTAGTACATTATACATTCATACAAGTATCGCAATTCAATATTCAGCGATTTTGTATTTAGCGATTTAAGTTTATTTCCTGAAAAGATATAGTCCCATATAATTATGTCTAGCCTTCTACACATATTGAGGCAGTGAACACAGCGTTAGCATGTATTTAGACAACTTTGAAAACGCCAATTCACCTAACCCATTTTTAAGTTGTCCTATATTCTGCCAGTAGATTGCTACATTTTCATGATACCACTTTTTAAGTAGTTCTTCAGCTCCAATTAATGCCCTCCATTCGTCATTTATATTTTCCAAATCATTAGATATACCTATAGGGAAAGTGCGATGAGAGCTCTAATATAGTTGGGCATTCTCCTGCCGTAATCTTGTCAGGGTAAATATATGTCTGATGTTACAAACAATTTTTTGAAAATTTGGAAAATAAGAAATGAGTTATTGATATGCAATTATAAAAAGTAGTACGCGGCGATCCAAAGTAGTATCGTACTCAGTTAGAAAAAATGTACTCAAAAACTAAAAAACGCTACAATTGTAGCACGGGAGGGAACGCTGCTATCCGCTTCTCGAACTCACCACAGCCAAGTGGTCCACTTTCCCATTCCGTTTCGCTGTATGTTGCCAGCACAACTGAATCGAAAAACCCACCACGAGCAGCAATGTGGCCAGCTTGCTTACCCGCTTACCGCTATGAAGAAGTTGAAAAGCAAAAGTTATCGCATGTTTCTGTATTTTCTCGGGTTCTTCATTCAGTAAATTGTGGTTCGGCATTGCTTGCGGTATTGTAGCGAGTGCTCCGTAGCGATTTCTTATCAATTTCCATTCCGCCCCAAAGAAAACTAAATCTTCCTTCACTAGCAGTGTTCTGTTCGCGCTACCATCTACCAATACAACTCTCTGCTAGGTGCTACCTGTTCCGAGATAGAAAGGTGCATCCATCTGCTCCGACAGATACTTTTTCATTTTTTTTTCCCCGTATCTTTGACCGCACACCGGCGAAAGGCGGGTTTTCGATTAAAATTAGGTTCGTAGGTTCAGTTCGGTGTATTTTTTTCCGTTCGTTTTGTAAGTTCTTTTTCATCCAACGGATAATTAACTGACCAAAATTATAGTGCCACAGAGCGTGTTACAGAAATTCGACTTCAGAGAGAGAGTGAAAAAAGAATCGTGTGGAATTTTCCTCCTCCCGCCTGGTAAGGTGAAAATTAACCACAATTACGGTCCGTTTGACGGTGCGGTGTTACAATAAAAGAAATTCTTTCAAGTCTGCATCTTGATCTGCTTTGAGTTTCTTGTGATTGTGGTAAGAGGTGCGCGCCAGTGTCTGTTATTGTTGTTAATTGATAGTCCCCACCCCCGCGAAGGGTGATTTAAATTAAGAAAAGGGAGAGCTCTGAGGCAGCTGCTTCTCTGTGATTGTGATTGCAGTGTTTTAATTAAAATCGATATTAAAAGTCGCATTCCAGACCACCGGCTGTTTGTTTTCGTCTCGTTATAAACTTCCTCTATAATATTGGTTTCGTTGTCTAAACCGCATCCAGAGCACTATGGAATACTTTAAATGGATGCTGGTAGCTGCCTGCTTGGTCTTTGGATGTATTAACACAGGTTAGTGTCAAGGTGATCGGCGATCACTGTTCAATCGATTTCGGGTACTCGGGTGGGCAGTTATGTCAGCTTCAGTGGGAGGCGCTGAGGTGTTGCAGTTAGGTAACACATCCGATTATGGGTATAGGAAGGTGCTAAACTGTAGACAGTGTGAAATTGATCGCTTTGTTGTTGACTCATCGCGATGAGATATCCACTTGACGATGCTGAACTTGGTCACCACACCACCTACGCCGAACCGAGTATGATGTTAGTTATACCTACCATTGACTGGCTGCCAATGAACGAACTAAAATTAAGTGTAGCATCGTGAAGTGCTTGCTCTGGGTTGGGCAAAGTGCCGCGGGGTCAATGAAACTTAAGCTAGTTAACCGATTTCAAGTTGAAAAATGTGATAAAAACGCGTGATGTCCAAAGGTTGGATGTTAAATTAAGCTTTTTTGACAGTGCCTATGGCTGTTTGGTGTTTATGTCGCTTGTTATCGTGTTATTAAAAGTGGTGGCGATGCTTGAGGTAGTTCGCAGCTATACGTAGGTAAAATTGAATGGGTATGGGTAGGTGCTCTTAGGTTGAGATTGATGCTAAAAATCCTTGGTACGGGTTAATTGGAGGTTTGAACTCTTATAGGCACATGTTGCATTATTTGATTGGGTTTGCGGAATGTGTATAGACGTCAAATAAATTCTATGAAATAAATCTTACATAGGCCAAGCTCAACGGGACGGTACCACAGAATCGTTCTGTATACCTACGTGAAGGGAGGGTGATACTTTTTGGAATTTAAATGCATATTTCTTAAATTAATGTTTCCTACTTGCTCCACAAAGTTTAAACATTTAGGCCCGTTGTGCTGATTCCACTCCTAGCTATTTAAGTTCTACTTTAATAGCTTATAGGAAACTTTTTCTATGTCATAAACCGTCACATGTGATTTTTGGTGGAACTTAAATCGCTATGAGTGATATCAGCAAACGTGCCTTTAAAAATGCGTCTTTACGGCATAATTCAGCTGGGGTTATCAGAAGACGTTAACATCTGCTCCAGGCGCACTCTTTGTTCAATGTTTACAGAGGCTTTATAGTCGAAAACTGACTGTGAGCACGGTTGCCACCTGAAAATAAAGTTTGTGTCCAAAATTGGAAATAAAATAATCAACTGCTGGTAAAAATTACCATAATAATTTAAGTCCGAAATATATGTGTGAACACATTATTTATTTAAACATAGGTATTATTCATGTACTTGTACACAGATCACATACTCGTATAATATTTTTAATTGTTTATAATTTCATTTAAAAAAACTACGAAATGGAATTAAAAATGACCATGTGTCCAAGAGAAAACATAATGACCAAATTTGGTCACAAATGACCAATGTGGCAACAGTGACTGTGAAAGATGACCTTAAAGCGAATAATCGGTCGAAGGGTATTGTTTGGAAGGTGGCGCTATAAAGAACGGGTAGACTTGATCCTGTCCAAAAAGAAATGGAGGCCCGGTTTTTTCGCGAAAGAAAACTTCCTAAGCTGCAGCCACAGTTGCTTGCTTAATAATGGTACCCGTTTTGAAACTGCTCAGAGATTTTTAAAATCCGTCGCAAAGCTCAACTTTTCGATTTCTAAGTCAGGTGTCACACTAGAATTGAGCGAAATAAGATCTCCGATTCAGCTTACAGAATATTTTCTGGAGACCTGAACCTGATTGGGGTCTTCTACACGAAAGTCCAAGTGTTTCATTTCTAAAATAGAGGATCTACCTTGAATGCAAAAGAAGACGGTACCTACTCTTCTGATTTGACAGTTTTCACTATATGCAGTTCGTGCTGTTCTGTATGCGTGTGTCCATCATCTTTTCTAGTTTCTCCTTAACACAATCTGCAGCCGATCACGATCTAACAAAACGTAAATTTTTTACTGTCATAAACTGTTGAATACTTGGAAGCATTTGGTAATAATAATCTCTCAAATGTTTGACGTTTGGTCCAACAATCAAATCAGAAGTTGCATTGCGAACTGCTCCGATAAAAAAAAAAAAAAAAACAATTAACCATACAAAATGTAAGAGGAGCAATTATTGTGGAAAAATTTTGTCCCAAAGTTCGTGGAAGTCCCAAACACAATTGGCTTCAAAGTAGTAGTTAAAAACGTATAAATACCTTAAGACGTCACATATCATGGCCTGAAAGTTACTAACGCTTAGTAAATATAGCACGACTGATTAAAAATATTTGTGTTGATAGGATAGCTTACTCGTACAGATAAGATTGTATTAAGAGCATACTCTCTCTCCTCGTAGGCTTACAATGTTGAAAGGGATAGTAAGTTGCTATGACGAATATCATATTTCGTATTTAATTAGTACAGGGTGGTCCATTATTGACAGCGTGATGCAAGTTTTTTAACATTTTGACATTTTGTAGACATTTTGTGAAAAATAACATTTTGAGATCTATTTTAGATTTGACAAATGTTGGATTTTAATTCTAAAGTCCCTTTCATTATGACACAAAGCGTTTTCAACTGCAGATTTATTTTTCCTGCTCGAATAATTTGTGCGACACGGTGGAGATATCAGTGTTATTTCGAATATTTGAAGATATATGTTGTTGAACTCAAATGTGTTATTTTGACATAGAAGCAAACCTATTTGCACTAAAAATCTTGACATTTTCAATTGATTTAAGCAACTATTTAGAATTTAAACTACTGTAAAGCAGGAACATTTTTCGTTGTGGCAACGCACTATTTCAATAAAGAAGAAGTGTGTTCTTATAAAATAGGAATAAGTTTCTGCTGAACTTGGCGGGACTTTAACGGGGGTTGAACTGTCACAACTGCTGGTTTTAGGAATAATGTGTCAGTTAAATCTTAATTGGGAACATGTTTAGGCAGATCACGTTTTCCAACGTTGCAGAGATATTACATGCTCGAATAGCACGTCATCGAGCAGTGACAGTTGTATTTGCATTGAAACTGACGTTTTACTTTCACTTGATATTTTTTATAACTGTGGCTGTGGTATTCAATAATAGATTATAAAAACATATTAAGGTACAACCCAGCTTGCCAAAGGAAACTTAGATGCAGAGTTGTCAATTTATCATTACAAAATACAAACCCGGAGGGCTACCAGATTTTATTAATTTTAAACGATTTTTTGGCTTATTTGTTTTCTAATAATGCATCAACCAGATGTAATGACCGTTTTAGAAATCTGTTTCAACAAGGAAAAACCGTTAAAGTCGAATTTGATTAAATTTTTAGGAGAATATATAAATTTTTAGCTAAAAAAATTTAAAATTACAAATGAAGATTCTATTGGCTATTTATTGAAAGTCGGCATAGGAGCTCCGATTATGAAGATGGTATCTAATGGTATCAAAAACTAAATTTCGTCTAAACTCGACTTTAGCTGTTTTTGTTCGTGGCAACAGAAATTAAATTGTATTTTAGTACAGTAAAATCTGTAATTTGTTGTTTACATTTTCGTTCTGGAAATTCAATTTCCATATTAATCTTCACAATGAAAAGCTAGATCAAAAATGTGAAAACATTTATTCTATTGGGAATAATAATATTAAGTTTAGAAAAAAATAATTGGCACATTTCATCGACACCAAAATTAGAGCAAAACCCTAGCAGTTAACAAATGATGAGAGAAAAATCATATTGCGTACCTAACCAAACCAATAAAATTGATTCACCGACACCAAAAAGTATGCCATCCCTATTTAAATGAAAACTATAGCACTAAGTTGTTAAAAGTTCTTGCTTACATAAATAAAACCCTATAGACAGGCGTTATAAAATGTCATGTCTATGCAAATTCAACACAATGGTACATTAATTAAAATGAGATTAACAAAGAATTTATAACAATAAAAACTAGCTATAGACAATTGCCTGCCATAAAGTCCAAGAAAAGCTATAAAAATCTGTAGAATTAAAGAAAAAATAAATTTACTGGAAAACTTTTAAGAGACTGGAAATTTTACTAAAAAGCACATGGAAGGCAGGTGAAACTGTGTTTACGCCTTAACCCACTTCCAGTTAAACATTTTAAATAATTTTAAAGAGCAGTAAAAGTTAACGATTTGTATTAAATAGACATCTGCGTGGAACTGTCAAAAGCTGTCACATTTATCAAAGCGACAAAAAAAGTTCCTATAGACGACAGTTAGTTTTCATCTAGTTAGAATTGTATTTATGAAGTTTTTAAATTAGCTACTCGCTATATTTAAATAATAACAATAAAATAAATAGATGGCGCAACAGGTCTGTAGGGACCCTCTGGGCCTAGCTTCTGACAACAATTCGTTTTGTGTGAGTTTTTAATTTTTGGAACGATTGGAAGGGATCTACAATTTTATGCCGATTCCAAACGGCCGATTGAGAAGCTCTTTCAAGACAGTTATACTCTCGGATGTTTGTCAGACGTTCGCGAGAGGTGGCGCTATATTTATTACAACAAAATTCTGCCCATCAATAGATATAGTTATGGAAACTCTTAAACTTAAGTTTGAATTTGTTCCCAATCTGAAACTAATTCAAATTGCAACCGCCGAAACTTTGTTTTCCAATGTTTTCAAATGTCAAATTTCTAGACAAAAACAGAAATCTTTATGGAGAACAACCGAACAACTTCTGGTAATTTTTGTTACTAGTCTCAGGTCTGCGTATCTTACAAGTTTGTGATTGTGTACTGGTTTTGAATGTAAATGGTTAATGTAAAACAATTAAAATAACGAGTAACGAGCAATTCCACACTTGGTTCCAAGCAACGGGAAAAAAATGGGCCAAACATCAACGCTCATTTGAGGTGCTTCGATCAAAGAAGTACGCGAATGGATAGAGTCAAAACGGTATTTACTCGTCACTCGTTATTCTGCAAATTTTTTTTTTCTCGTTTTTAACGAAAACGTGCTTAGACTTTGCGCGACTTCGGTCGATTCAAACCGAATAAAGTGGCAGAACTATTCAATTCATCAGGGCAATACTACAGGGGCTCAGTATGAGGAGAAATGTTAATTTAAGAGATCCTTTTCATTTTATACTATCGTATGGACTTTTTTGCTTCATGGACAAAATCAAGAAATGCTAAAAATAATGGAAAGACGTGCGCAATCGTTATTGAGCGAGGGGTGTTAGACTCTGTTAAGAAAATCTCCTATAATTATTATCAATTTATTTTTCTTCTTTCTAAACCACTTGTAAAGTCACTTCTCTATTAACTAATATATTACATTCATAATTTGTATTCACTTGACGTTTCTCTTTATATCAATAAAGTTTAGAGTATAATTTAAAACCGAAGCGAACGGCCGTCTCTGTGTTCTATCTACAAAGGAAAAATCAGAATTTTATAATTTCAGAGTTCCCCGAAAACTAAAATAAAAATCTAACAAACTCAAAACAGAATATTAACCTCAAAAGCAACATTTATTTTAAAGATCGTACCTACTTTCGAGGCCGGTCCACCCTGTATATCTACACACGGAACACACTTTCAATTATTATATTCTCCGCAATGACCTTATTTGTGGCCGCATTGCCAGAAAATAACTCTTATTATAACTGTTTCAGATAAGATAACACTAGCTAGGTACCGTATACTTAATATGAATGCGTAAAAATGTTCTTCCATTCCCCAGAGTAAACATCTATGTATCTGTGACATTTCATATCTTATCAGCGAAATAACTTACTAACACCAATTCTGTTCGATTGAGTTAAGAGAACTACCTCTGGATAGAAAAGTCTGTAAAAAGTTACATTTTCCATGCAGCAGGGAAAGTTTTCGGCTTTTCTTTAATGGCTTTTGATATCGAATGGCAGTTGCATTTAACGAATGCGCATCATCCGATGACATAATCGACCACTTTCAGTCCGACTGTTGAGTCATTTTCTGTAGAAATATAGATAGGTACTACCTATATTTGGGAAGCCAATAAGCCATTCAGTTTCAAGGTGCGTTGCGCGGTTTTATTTTATTGCCTTTTAATGGGGCAGTAAGGGAGAGGGATCTCAAAAATGTTAATGACGCTCTGAATCTTCTGAGCTGAACGTGTATCTTTCTATTTATTTTTGTTCCATTTGGTTTCACTTTCTCGATGCGTGTCCAAGAAATTTAATCAATTACGATATTCAAACAAAATGTTGGCGTGCAGTTTAAAAGCGGTGCCGTATAGTCCAGAGTTCTTTGACTTCTGATATGAACTGCTTTGTGTCGGCGCGGTTTAATTGTTTTAAACCGGTTGCCCTAATAACAGACGGGGCTTGTGTGGAACAATTTAAATAGAAAGACTTTGCTCGTTACTTTGTCTTGATCGTAGTTGATCTGTTTTTTATTCCACCGGTTACGATGGTAAAGCTGGTTGAATATTTATATATTCTCTATGTATTTAGAAAACAAGATAAGATTTTTAATCTTTATTTTGAGTTTTGCTTTCATAAGAACTCAAGTTGATCTTCTTAAACAAATAGCTAAAGCTCATGTATGTGATATTAAAATGTACCTATTTGGAGCACTTGCATGAGGCCAGAAGCAGAAGCTTAATTAGAGTGTTTCGGTCGATTTTATCGACGTTTAGATAGAATTTCATTTCTACGGTTGATCCAAGCAGGTCCCTCTAAAAGACGACACCTCCCTTATGAAGGAGTACTTAGTAGCAGAGTTCATTAGATCTGCTGATGTGCGAGTCTCTGTTAAAGACGCGTTTTCTTAACCAATGAAAAGACGGGCAGTCGCAGAAGATGTGTTTAGATGATTTGACATCCTTCAGACTGAACCTACATTCTGTCTCCGGACACAGGTTCATTTTATGGAGGTGGTACTGTATTCCTAAACCTTAGTACCAGGGATGGAGCAGAACATGTCCACTTCGTTTTACAGTAATGTGTTACGTTACTCACAACATATTCAACTTGTTTGCCTTATTGCTTTATGCATATTAAATTAAAAAAACTGTAAGCTGAATAAAATAACGTACCGCCCAACAGGAGAGTCTATTGGTGGCAGCAAATTTTGTTTTGATGCTGTTTGTCATAAGACGTTTAGTTTCCTATTAAAAGCCCAAGACTTCTTGCAATAAATCCGGATCCAAAAAGACCTCATTTTTAGAACCTTTGTCGTTGTAAATGTTGTACCTCATTCCACGCAAATAACTGCAGTCCAGGGCCTCTACTGATATTTTGGACTGCTTGTCAGAGTCCGAATGTACATGTTCTCTTTCCGTTCTGCAGAATTGTCAACGTTAGATCTGTAGCAGGTAAATCAGATACCAAAATTGTCATATGTAATACATTTGTTTTTAAAACTTAGCAGCTAAGAAAGGAATCGAAAGTCGAGTATGAACATTGAACACACTCATTACGTTTTGTGCGCGGAACGCATCCGATGTAAAATGAGTTTTTGACATTTGTCGCCAAGTGGTTTCACTTTAAACTAATGGTTACATTTTAACTAATAAAAAATTAGTTCTGCAATCGGCTCACAATGGGATCAAGGTTATTTCTTTTACATTTCAAAATAAATTGCGTTAACTTATAGTTAAGTTCAGAAGATTTTGTGAAGTTTCCATTATCCGAGGCTCGGAAAAAGATTGTTTCTTTTGTTGCCTCTTTCCACAGTTGCATTTAGTTTCCAGTCACAAATCACTTTTTCTTTGCTAGCAGCCTGACTATAGTCTTGAGAAACCTGTATCTACCCGAGTTCCAAATATGTCAGAACAGTCTACGTAAGGTTTCTTCACCGTCTTCACTTTTGGAGACACATTTGATTCAATCTGATGAATTCCTCTACCACATCCCTGTACACATGAAAAGTGAACTTAGTTTGACTTACTTTCTACAGAAGCCGGCACTAGACAAGCTCAGATGTTGCACACTAGACTAACCCTTATATTACGGCATTTTCGGCATCTGAAACATAAAATTCAGTGGCAAGGTAAATTTACAATGTGTTAGAGCCTGCATTCCTTGTTGCACCTCTTAAAGACGAACAATCGCAGACGTACTTTGACAACCGGGTCACGTGAGTTATGCCAATATATAGGTAATTAAGTTTAGTCTCCTTTAACTCATTAGCATATCCCCTGCCTTAACTTATGCGCCTATCTTTTTATTGCGACTGTCTAACTATCGAAATAATCACAATCTGTCATTTCATACCTTAGGTTTAGAGTAGGCGAGTGATAGGCTCCTCAATTTTATCGTTTTGACCCAATTAGCTCACATAAAGTTACTCCGATTAACTCTCATTCGTTATACAGTTGTTAATGGAATAAGTGGTGCGTGGCACTACACCAACTTAACGTGTTAAGTGCATTCTTGTTTCAATGACCTTTAGCAATTGATTAGCTCAATAAGGTATAAGGTACTAGCGAGCGTACTTAGACATGGCAGGGTGCTTTCGTACCTATTGCACCCAAAAAAGTATGCTTGTTATGACGCAACCGTCTCAACTCTTTTATTAGAAGAACTGATGCACATTTTTGATCCATCGACTTTAAGCAAACAAACCTACACCTCGGTTAAGAGACTTGTTCGTTTACTCTGCTGATCAGCACTGGTAGCTCTAGAGTCTAGACAAATAGATTCTTGAATTTAGCGTTTACAGGCACACCCCGATTCTTTTTTTTTAATGAAAGAAAAATGTACATATTTTCTTTGGCACAAGCCGCACCCATACGTCAAGGGCAAATATTTAAAAAAATAATTTTACAGAATTAGCAAAATATTACCTCACTCCTTGTTTTTTAAAAGTTACTTTCCCATGCGTGGCCGCGATAAGATTAATTGAATATTCAATTATACGCAACGCAATGTATAGTACCGTGTGCGGGTCAACTGACGATGAATTTGGTAATTAATTTATGACGCAACTTTGAGTTACGTTTACTGATAGGGTATGCGGTCTACTTCTTATGTTCTGCAAATTACTCGCATACGACTTTTGCGTCGGTTTTCGACATTTTTATATTGGAGTTTGAGTGTTGGGGTAGAAGTGAGTTATTGTGCTGATTCATTGAATCGATTAGCGAATGAATTTGATTTAGAATTGTTTATTGAAATTCACTATCGAAATAGATAATACTCAGTCGGTTCTTTGTCACACGCTGTGACACTGAGACGTTGCAATGGTATACTGCACACATCATGAAAAATTGACAGCAGATGTGATTTCAAAGGTGTCTTCAATTAAATAAATTGGCAACACTTCTTAAAATATTAATTAAATTAAGTTCACGACTGGGTCGTACGAAACTTTCTCGTTGATAAAAACTTTGCATGTTCAAGATGTTTGGAAACAAGAAGAAGTGGGAAACATTTGCCTCAAAGAAGTTTTTCGTTGTTGCAATTGACAGTTCGGTATTGAGTTTTAGAAAAATATACGAAGACAAATCGGGTTTTATATAAATTTTTGAGAAATAATTAAAAACTGATTTATTGCTT
Organism: Cheilosia vernalis; assembly: GCA_949126925.1. Taxonomy (NCBI): domain Eukaryota; kingdom Metazoa; phylum Arthropoda; class Insecta; order Diptera; family Syrphidae; genus Cheilosia; species Cheilosia vernalis. The sequence goes on from OX421362.1 coordinate 17,936,198, forward strand.
TTTTTAAAGAAAAACTAAGAACGGGATATTATTGAGAATTCTTATATTGCCTTTAATATGTGTTTCGATCAAAATTGCTAGAGTGGTTTTTCTAAAATTATTCAAGCAAAACAGTAACAAATATTGCATATTTTCGCTGATTCAAATTGAAAATGAAGAACGCAATAAATTTAGAAACATCAATTTTTCCTAAGTATGCATTTTAGTCAAAATCGTTCTAACAGTTTTCAGGTTCACTAAAGAAAATCAAATTTGTCAAAAATCTATTGAACTATAATAATTAAGAAAAACTGAGTTTTCTATTAAGTTAGAAATGACCAAACTACCTTAGAAATTATTTTTTTTTTACAATTGTTTGGACCGTTTTCGAGATAGTCCAGTGATAGTACATTAAAAAAATAAAAAATACCTATCACGGCTCCAAAAACTCCCTACCGACGTAAGATTTTCTCTACAAATCTGCCTGCGTTCATAATCCTTGAAAAAAAAAATAAAAGAAATGTGTTCAAATGATAATATTTCTGTATTTATTTTATTAAATATTTTTTTCATTTAGAAGACTAGAAAGTCTCAAATTCAGTTACACTAAATTGATAAGAAAACTTTGGCAAATTCAAGCAAAAAAATATATACAAGTTCTCATTTATCAGGTTTTTTTTTATAAAATATGAAAAACACTTACGTTTGCAGCATACGATTTTAAATATAGAAAATCTGTCATTTTTCCCCTGCGGATTAATTTTTTAGTCCATATTTCGTAAAATTAAAATTATTTGATTTTTTTTAAGGAAAAACTGAATAAGCAGTCATGTTAACCCCACCTACATAAACTCAAATCAATCAATCAATTTTGGTTGAAATCCTTAGATCCGATTTCGAACAAGTCAAACTGGCGTGAACAAACTTTTTATATTTTACCATTAACATTGAGGTTACATTGCAAAAAAAAGCACAGATCTGTAGGCCCACAAACTCTAAATACGAATCAAATTATGTCAGCCGCTTAGGCTGTAGGCTTCGGGAGCATTCGGACAGGCAGACAGACAGACAACCGGACAGAATTTTGAGACCCGCTCAATTTCTTGGTGTCCGCTTGTCTATGAACGACATAGTTACAACCAACTTGCCTCCCTATGTATTCGACTTAGAAACCTTCAAAAGCGTGAGTTTGACGTCTACGAAAGCGAATCAATTGCATACCTATAGAAATAATGGAAGGGATTTTCCTGGTTTCTATTTCTTTTCGGCTTTCAATTTCTATGTCGCCATCGCCACTGCTAGATGTAGACAAATTTTGTTGGCGAATATTAAAGAAGGGAAAACAATTATTTATTTCCGGAAATAGGTCAAAGAGAGAACTTGATGTCGTTTGAGGAAACAAAATCCCGGGACTATTTATTCTGTTTGAATAAAACATTTGACTAAATTTATCTACCAAAATAATTTGAAATGCAAAACCAATTCATCAGATTTCTGCAGTGAATAAGAGAGTCAAGGAATAGAAATTTCCTTCCAAAGGCCGACATGCATAACTTAAAAGTTGTGACACCCAACTGTCGGACGTTATTTTCCAAATTTTCCACCTGACACGCTTCAAAACTACACTATCTCATATCATTCCATTACACATTAAAAAAAAAAACCATTCGACACACTTTAAAATAACCACCGGCGGACAATTACCCCCGTAGCCGGCTTATCACGCGGGGCATTTAATGTTTTCTGATAAAGCGAAACGCACAACTAAATGCCGACACACTATTAGAAGGTGCGCAACGGAACGTGACTCCCAATTCGATACGAAAGTGAATTACCTGTGATTTCGTTGTTCACAGAAGAACCCTAACGAGAACGACTGTGCAAAGAACAGTTTATCTGAATTCGATTTCCTTTACACTATCGATGATATCAATTTGTCACTGTCAGAATCATTTACAGATTAAAGACAAGTACACAGCGAGCCCAGCGTATATAGATACCCAATGCAGGTAGTTCAGCAGGTACCTACACCGATACCCATACAAATGCATATCCCCTATTGAATTATTATGCAGAAGTCCTTCACCCGTTTTCTTTTTTGGATGATTATTTGGCTGTGCCACTGCCACATGCAGCTCAAGCATTCATGACCTTTCACTGCTTGCACTACACGATATTAAATATTCTTTATGCAGCGGCACCTCCCTTCGCGCCCTTCATACAGACGATATGTCGCTGTCATCTCATCGTTCTTTTTTCTATTGGCGCAGTGCTGTAATGTTCAATATTCTATTGGGAAATTTCAACCGGAGATGTCATGTCATGATATCATCGCCATCAGATAGAGCGAGGGAGGTTGTTCTATAGTCTTTCGAAGGAAGAGTTCGAATGGAATACCCATCGTTACCATTTGTGTTGCTCACGTATAGGTTTACCTTAATTAAATTATAAAGAACAAAGAAGTTCGTGTTGACGCCATCAGTGCTGAGAGCAAAGTGTCATGTTTCAAATGGCGTACAGTTTGGGTGAAGAGTTTTCAACCGGGTTTTGAAGGTGATTGTTGGAGTCTCGAAAGAAGACAAGGCTTCCGTACAAAATTAAGTCTGCAGGCAGAATCAACTGGAAAAAAGTACACTCACGACAAATGTGCCTCAAGTTGTCAGTGCTCAACGTGCTGAACTAAATGGAATAAATGAAGCGTGGGACTAAAATTAAGCAGCTGCTTATAAAATTGAAGGGACTTAATTGAATAAGGTACTTGTGTTAGATTTCTTCACTAGGTAGGCACTTCTTTTGAGTGTGTCTTTGCTGACATATATCCTAAACTTGAGTTGTTTTTTTTTTTTTCAAGAAGTGCCTCTCAAATTTTAAACTCCACTGTACATTTCTGAAAGGGAACTGCTTATTATACCATAATTTAAGAAAAAACTCGCCTACTTTGACTTCATTTAAAAAAATGTTGATAGAGTTTAGAGTTCGACTCAAAATTAAATGCCATTCGCATAAAACCTAATATCCTATCATCACAATCTTCAAAGTAGGATATAAACAACTCGAACAAGGGATCATCGAAATAGGCCACTTCAATCGTGAACGTCATAAATTCAGTTTTATTAAAACCCTAATACCTAGTGAGTCCTCTTAAACGATGAGCCCAATTTCTTGTTATTTTTTGGGTAAGATTTTCGAAAATTTATTGAGTCGGCACCTGCAATACAAAAGGACAGCAGTTAAGTAGTTTTAGTTTGTACGAGACAAAAGGAAACCACTTAAATAGAATTAACGTGTTGAATGTTGGTATGTATACGAAATACACAAAGGTAGTTCGAACAACGATGCGAAATCTGTTCCCACACGTCTCTTGGTGTGAGTGTGTTTCTTGAGGTTATTTGCGAGCCAGCAAAAACACCCTGCAAGTGGTAGCATTTTGGAATGCTCACCTGTCTTCTTTACATAGAAACATGAGAAAATAAAAATAAACCAAAGGATGTTTGTCTGGTTGTTTATTTGGGTGCAGACAATGCATTGGCTGGCGCGTACCTCTAAAGACGACAAAGATGAAACTGGTATTTATTTTGCAAATTGGGGTTGAGCTTCGACGGTTGGATTGGAACTTGGGACGATAAATACTACTGTGGTCCACTACAGTTTCATCTGTTCCCATTTCGATCCGAAATGACCCTCAAAAAACCTCGCACACATTGATCTTTCAAAATCTCCGTTGTGATGCGAAAAGCTGAAATTTGCAATTCTCGAAATCCGCATACGAGAATGTCTCTTCGAATGTCAGTCGTCTGTGTTTTCCATGCGGATTTTTTGATACTTAAAAAAATTAATTGTTTTTTGATTTGTGTGTGAGAAACTAAAAAACAAGTTAAAATAAATCAAACAATGCAAATGAAAGCACTTATTGAATGATATCCCTTCGTTCAAAGCTGTCATGGGGCTCTCGGATAGTAGAGTATATTTCGATTTCGCCTGACTGCTTTATTGGGAATCCAACAAGTGCTGAGCTCATATCGCCCAAAGTAGCCACTGTGAAAACCCATAAATGTTTATTAAACATAGAATTAGTATTTCTTTCTTTTTTTCCAATCGAAATCAACAATTCCCAACCAATTTAAATTTGGATATTGTGTTTTTTTTTTCCACAACCTGTCAAAATGACGTACGGTGAAATTCTACCTCATTCGAAAGGTGAATACAATTTTCGCACAGGTTGAAAAAAAATCCGAACGGCTTTGAGAATACCTACCAATTTGATTTCCTATGCGAAAATATCACTCGGATTTGCTCGTATATGAATTATGTTATGCGGAATTTGAGAATTGGGGTCCAAGACCATTGTGATGACAATTGACAAATTCCGCGACATTTATGCAAACACCGGTTGGCACATACGAAATTATGTGACGGAATTCCGTTGATACGTCACTCAATTTATTATTTCAAAGTGATTCTCACGATACGCAGAATACTTAACCTGGTAGTAGAACATCATACGAATCAATAAAAGACTTATAATTTTGAGTTAAAAAATCAGTTTTCTCAAAGTTACTTTTTGCATACGGAATACCCTCAATCTATAAATAAATCGAATAATTCCAGTTAGTTTTTCTTGGGAACCTCTTAACAATCTATTGATCAAGAGAATTTCTTTATATCATTCCAAAAGTTTATCAAATTTAAGATGTTTTAGAGGACGCTCAAAAGTTTCCCAGAATTGTTGACATTTGTCAAGATATCGCATTTTGATTAATGGCTTTTTCAAGAGGGCCAAGACACTTTGATTGTTTTGCTAAATTAATTAGTTTTTGTCGACAGAGGTTTGCAGTGGTGTTTCCCTTTGCAATCATCGTCCTTTTGCCATTCGTCCGTTGCTATTTATATCTAAACTCATTCAAACAAAGAGTAAATACATTTTTTTGGTTACATACACGCAGAAATTTTGACCTTAACCGAGTGGAATCGGTTAAAAAAAAAAATGGGTTAAAATTAACTAAGTCTCTGTAGAAAATAAACAAGTATTTCTTGTTGAAAACTATCGAGTTAAGAAGCTTAAATCATACTGTTAAAAATAACACGCTTTATTAGTTGGTATCAACCATGTTACCTTGTTGTTATTAGTTAGTTTGTTATTTACGACCGAGAAAATTTGGAGAGGAAATTGATATGTTGGTTATTTTTAACCGAGTTTCGTTAAACAAGTTGACTCGGTTATTTTAAATCCATTAACTCTGTAAGTGCTATATTAACAATACCACTTGGTAGTTTTTAACCGAAGTGATTTTAAATAAGTGATTTCTCTGCGTGTAATAGGTTCATTCGCGCACGCGGTTTAAATCGAACGCAATCGATATAAATCGATTGCAATCGCACAAAGTATATACACGTTCGCGTCAAAAATGACAGAAAAAGAGAAAATTAGTAAAATAACGAATAACGAGTAGTTCCTCTCTTGGATCGATTTTTCCGATCCATTCCACACAAGTTTGAGTCACATTTGTTAAATGAAAACGAGTCAGAGCTTTTTGCAATTTCTTAAAAAAAACAAATGCAAAAGTTATGGGTGCGTTCACTTGGTGGATCATTTAACCACATTTCCCGATTAGGTTTTTAAAATTTTAATATTTTTTTTAAGTTTAAGTTTTAGTTCTGAGAAAAATGAGAGCCATGTCTCTTTCGCATTGAGCCAAAGGTGAAATACTTGAGCCAAATTACCCATTTGAAATGCTGGCTGCCATAAACAAAAACAAATTCGAAACATATATGAAAGGTTAGCTTAAAAGTTTTTTTAATGGGCCTTAACATTCTTTAAATTTAAGTAGGTAGTTTACGGTGGCTATATTTTCCATATAAATTTCGCAATTGTGAGCTTCCGTAAAATTAAAGTCGAGACTAAAAATGTTTATTACTAAGGTCAATGTGTTGTAATTATATTCCAAAATACATTTATGTTATTACTTTGAATTAATATCTATTGTTTACTTTTTTATTACAGGTATGTACCGTTTGCGATAAGGATTTTTAATTGCGCAGCAGCATTTTATGTGTTTTAAAATGATAAGTTGTAGCCAAAGCAACTATTGAAGGTATGAAAGTAGACTTAAAAACATCATAACAACCTCATTGGCAATTTTTTGAATGACTTACTGTCGGTAGTTGGCATATTTCATTTTATTTCCAACGTTACAAAATATTTACACCTTTGGATCCCACAAAATAATAAATCATCCATAATCCTACATAAAAACCAATTGGTATAATGACATTTTATTACATTTTTAGCAAGCCCAAATAATTTTTTAATGGGCCTTAACATTCTTTAAATTTAAGTAGGTAGTTTACGGTGGCTATATTTTCCATATAAATTTCGCACGTCAAAAAATGTCCCACTTTCCCCTACGCCAAAACCATTTCTCTTATTTATTTATCTGCACAACTGCCAATAAATAAAAACTGCAACTGTGCCTCTTAAACAAATCGCTATAAAGTGCAAAATTTAATAATTTTCTTTTTGACGTCTACACAAGTCTTGGCCGAAAATACATTTTTGCAAACGCACAGAATAAACAATTGCACCATCTGCCTGCCATTCTAGGTATGAAAATAATAATTGCGCTCGCATTGGTTGCTAAAATGCAAATGTTGTTTTTTGTTTTGATTAATTTAATAGAAAATTTGCAGAAAACTACACCCGCCCTCGGGATGGACTCACGCGTTTCTGGTTTCATTTCTAAATTTAAAATCTTTTGCAAAATAGAACAGACAACAATAAAAATTTTAATACTACATATACCTATGCAAGATTTTGCTGGAGTTTAAAATTATTTTTCTTTTTTATATTGCATAGGAAAACGAGTGCGAACACACCTGCTATTGAGGAGAGAGAGGGAATACTTTTTTTTTTGAAATACTGCCAATATCTTTCCGAATTGCGAACCATAAACAAAAAGGCTAATTCCTTTAGATATTGTTATTCGAAATGGAAACTAACGAAAGACGATTTTTCATAATTTCCTGTGGGCGGTCGTGTTAGGTAAACATGTTCGCAATCAATCCGGAGACAAGTGTACTGCTACAGTACGGATTCGCACATCTCCGAGACAGGGATGTCTGATTCATGAGGTAAAAGAGGAAACGTCTTTATTGATTCAATCAGCTTCGATTGATAAGTTTGAATTGAACGTAATTGATATCGAAGAAAATTATTAAACAAATTTAGTTATCGCCTCGTGGGGAATTTTGTTTACCTACTCGAAGATAAAGGGGCATTGGACGTTGGGCAATCACTGGTGTGAGCTCACTTTTACTTTAAGAACTGCTTGGATTCCTGGTAGTACTGATATCTGCAAGATTGACCTCCAGTAGAGGTTCTTCGAGGCTAGAACTAACTCTGGGCTTGACTGTAACTGACAAGTGGGTTTCTCCTGTCATCGGATAGCAAACGATGCGCAAATAGCCGCCTGACTCACCACACTGCGTCACACAGTCACACAGAGTCTATCTAAAATTCAGAGCACTCGTGATAGGCAATCGATGCCGCTGCAAGTGCGCATGCATTTGCATAGCCCGCCAAATGGCGCTATTTTTCCTATCTAGTCCAACTTACACTTGCATGTAATCCATTTTTAATTACCCCAGGCTTCAGCTCGCAAGGCGCCCAAGTCGTTACATCATTGCTTCGCTGCAATCCTACAGACTGAGCAAACAAACTGCCAGCACATGTGTCGTTTATCAATATCACCTAAATCCCCAATGAGACAATGTGCGCTTGCAGCACACATCCAGCTCAAGTTACAGCTCAGTAAACAAGGCTGAATAATTTACCCTGCCATGGTACATTAGCGCCATCGTTAGCTATGGGCCGCATTACATATTCACCAGTCCCGGCTTGTGGTGTCATTCTATTTTTACGATTCTCTCACAGCACTGACACAAATTGCCGCATTATCGCGCGGAAATGTATAATTGGCGCAAACGTACTTAATTATCAATATTTCACACATCCAGCTTCCAGTCGCGTATTTAATCGATTTGGCAATGAATTGAATAGAGTCGCCCCCCTTTCCCATTGCATTAATTTCTGTCGGAAAAATTGGAGTCACCGCACGTTATCAATCGAATAGAAGATTGCCTTACATCTCTGGGGGCAAATGTTACGCGAACGGCGACGCACGTCAAGGGTGCTCGCGATTAGGTTTCACATTTTCCTTAATCAAAATGATCATCGCAGCAACCACAACAATTGCAGGAAACCAACCGCGTATAGAGGCAGCGCGATCATCTTGCATTTTTGCGATTCAATGATTTTCCATTATTTCCGACGGAAACCATGGAGAAAATTTGCGATTTTCTGCATCTTCGCATCGCGCCATCACATCAAAGGAAATTGCTGTTACGCATGCAACATGTATACGAGTATACGTTGCGCGGTGGTAGACCTTTGTGGTTTGGTCGAGACCTAGACTGTGATAGCAAGTTGCAGTGCAATGCACGTAAAGCGCTTTTTTGATCGAAAAGAACCTGATATCCGAGGGAAGATGAACGCAGCGTCATTCCCTGCGACAGCCGAAGAGAATAACTAGCAAACACAATTACTTTTTTGCTGAACCAAAGCAAAAGGATGAAGGAGTCGAATGGAAGAGGGAAAAAAAGTTATACTAACGAGAGAACATAAACTTTAGCCGCAGTGTTGTGCGAGGACAAAGGCGGGTCCATGAGAAAACGAATGAGATCGGAACTTTGGGTTGCATCTTGCATGGATGCACCTTGGGGTAGGGTAAATGCGCTGATGATTCAGAGGTGGTGGAAAAGGAGAGGATTTCATGGTTTGTGTACTTGTTTGCACAAAGTCGAGCCGTTTGTGTCCTAGGAAGACCGCAGAGAGGACGTTAAAATGGTAGGTCTGTTTCAAGATAGAATTTGAAGATTGGAACGACCTAGTTAAGGAGGTTATGAGTTTTCGAGTATACCATCAAAACTGTTTTAAAAAACAATCCAACCTTCCTTAGTGCTATACTTATATATTTTTTCAATATTAACCACTACGGGTACAGCTATATTTACAAGAATTAGATGACAGAGTGAGGACGAGCTATCTATTCACAGGCTAACGCTTTTTTATAAAACTGCAATGCAGACGCAGTATTTTGGGTCAGGACGCAAGCCAAAGTACTGAGCTTAGTCTGAGTTAGATACAGTCTTCTTCCATTGGTAGTTTTACAAAGAAGGCGCTCAGTATGCACTGGCAGACCCTGGGAGAGTCTTACCCACTGCGGTGTTGCCGCCAATACTTTAATCGCGTGAACCAAATTTGAATCCGATGTTTCCCTTTTTGTTCTCTGCATCTGTCTGTAAGAGCGTATAATGAATGCAAACTTCGTAATTATACAACGGATATTGCTGTTTTTCAGTTCTAATATTGCTCAATCTTGAGTCAATTGATGGTTCCCGATAAACATCCTTTTACAGAGCTCTTACTTGACAGCAAAAATCATTAAAAAGTAAAATGCAACCTGCTGATTAAATCTTTTGCAATTTCTTACAAAAATAAAAGATGGTCACCCTATGGATCTCTTTGAGAGAACAAAAATACTTCCGTATACCATTAAGAACAAGAATCCCTGAGGATGGCAATAGGTCCGCTATATTGCCTGGTCTTTTATGACTTTCGACAACCTATAACAACTCTTCATATAACATAACGTAAAGCCTAGTATGCAGTTCTTTCAGAAAGAAAAATCCTATATAAAAAAGTGACACAACACAAAATTATATCCATGGCTAGTTTTCACGAAACTTCGCCCATTTGCCTTGAAAGCAAACATGTTAAAGGACGTAAAACAGCTGTGCGATGTATATTGGTATTGTGAGAGTGTGTGTAGATCTGAAAAAATATCGAGATCTGCCAAAAGTGCTCCGAATCAAATAAAAGATTGATTTTTGGTCCCAATGGAAAACGACGTAATTGTTTTGCGAAAATTTTAAATTTGTTCAGTGTTGACAGCTTTTAATAAGAGCTATGGAGCCAAATTGAAAAATCCTGGAGCCAAAAACAGCCAAATTCAAATATGTTTTCTAGGCACACTTATTCTGATTAAATTGTTTTTAAAGACGATAGTATTAAACTAAAATAAAAACAGCACAAACTCGTAATTGACAGACTTTTATAGTTTCCATTTTCTTGTGAGATATGATTTTACTGCTGAGATGTGAGAGTCTGTTCAAAAACTGCATGAAAACGGAGTTGGCTCATCTCCAATTTACTGAATAAAAAGTTTAAGATGTAGAAAAATAGTATAGGTACATCCTTTCGCAATAGAAGTAGGTACTAATTTTTTTATAAAATCCCAAGGAGCCTAACGACCGCCAAACCTTAAAGTGAACAGTCTGAATTCGGATAAATCCCAAATGAATAATTTAAGGGGGTCATTAAGAAGAAAAGTAAATCAGCTGTTCGAACTCTTCAGAAATTGTTGTTCGCTGCCTTTTCGCTACGTCCATTTGTAGACCACCGGAAAATTTCGTTCCGAAACAGCTGCGTACTAGGCTTAAGCCCGAGGATCGTACGTAATTGAAAAGTAAGGAAGTTTTTTGCAAACGTAGAATTATTAAAAAAAATTGCCAAAAAAACTGAGAGAATTCGACAATGTACTGGTGATTTTGTATTCGCCGAATTTTGACTTACGGACAGATTTAAATTGAAAATTGACAACTAAGTGACAGCTCAAAAGCTTGACAAGTAAAACTCTATTTATTTTCGTCTTCAACAATGTCGGAGGAAGAAGTTGTAATTAAATGTTCTCCTAGAACATATCCAGCGCATTCAAAATGGTAAGTTTAATAGGTATTATGAAAAATTCAATTCCAACTTATTTTGTATATACAGCATTAGAGAACCTTGTCAAAATGACATTTCCTAAACTTTCTGGTACTTTCCTTGAAATTGAGAGATTTCTTTCTCGATTTTGAGATATGTATGACGTTTTTCAATTTTCTATTCTGAAAGTAAACGAACGAACCTAGTGGCAACGCTGTGACTTTATCCTGTATTGCTATCACACGCAACTGTCAATATCTTTGCAATAGCAAGGTTCAGGGACTATCTTTTAATAAAGCATTAATTTTTTCCTTGGTTTCAATTATTCACGCTTTTGTCTTAATATTGATTAAATACATAAAACAAAATCTTCTTCCGATTTTCCAATGTTAAAGGTTATGAAAAAATCGAAACCTACAATAAATTCGCTAGAAACTATACTTTAAATAAACATATTTCTTAAATCATAGGTATTGACGAATTTTTGGTTACATTCTGATATTTTCTTCATGCTTTCTGAATTTGTTCTCTCAAAACTGAATGCGCCGCATTAATGACAAATTTTTGCCTCGACTTTAAATTTACGGAAGCTCACAAATGCAAAATTTTTATGGAAAATATACCTATTTTGAATTACTTTAATTTTAAATCGAAACCAAAAATGTTTATTTTTTGTAAGGCCGATTGTGTAGCCTCCCTGATTGTTTTTTTTTGTTTCCTCCAAGGGGAAGTCTACACTCTACACCTACAGTCACATTTGAAGCAGTTCTTAATTTACCACAAGCGATGCAGGCCGAGAGTATGGATGCGAATTGTTAATAAGTTGGCGAGGAGAATATTAAGTTACATGTGCAACGAAGTCCCAGCGATTTTGTGATAGTAATTGCTTGTGACCTTTTGCGGTCGTGAGGTACATTACTTTGAAAAGTCGTTGGGTGCACACTGTACATACCTTTGCTGCAAGGAAAGACCAGAGAAATGAAACTCTTCACATTCATTCACATATTAATAAAGAAGTGAACTTTTTTGTTTGCTGAAGCTGTGCACTTTGTGCGGTCTTTGACTACAGGTAACTGAAACCAGGTTCTGCCACTGAAGACTCCCTAAAGACCCATATTAACTTTTTGTTTGAGAGTGGCCAACTCTTGATAGACCTTTGCTTGGACAGTTTTATAATATATATATTTTGAGAGATATTCGAATCAGACCACCATTGACGGGTCTCTTTTCGTCCATGAAGTAAACTCCATAAATTGTCAAAATGCTTGCTGTCAATTTAGATCTTTTGTTGAAATCAACCTATAATGAACTGTTATTAATGTGTAAAACTGGCATACTCATTGTGCACCCGATGCAACTTCCGATTTGGGCAAATTTGGCAAACCAGGTGTTTCCAATTCCGTATTGATATTATTCGGAAAGTGCATGTGCTGCATAGACAATAAATAACAATTGAGAATGGGTACGTGCACAATTACGTTCATCCCCTTTTAACGGATGAAAGGATATTTCGATTTACCTGAACCAAAAACAAATGACCATGACCTCTCCGAAGGAGGGTTGCTTCTATTTTACGCTTCGATACTTTTCGGTATATACATTCTAAACAGTTGTGTGTACATGAACGAGAACGTGTGCCATTGGGATGGTGTTATTGGAAAATTATGCTGAATGCCTTTAAGAGAGAGTTTAACATCTGATTACGCATGTTTAGAAATCTATAGTGAAAGGAGAACAAAGGACTTGGGTAGATCAAAGGAAAATTAGCGGTGTGCGCGTAGGACACATGATTTTGGGCGACATCTCAATTTTATATATATTTCGTCTGAAATAAGCAGATTTAGTGTCCATGTCCAGCCTACATTTTACGAACTCACAATGGCGAAATTGTTCACACAAAATCACCCATTGTGACCTACAAGAAATTAATTATTTAGTGTGAAAGTTGAAAATGAAATAGAAAAAAACAAAATTCGACTTCAAGGCACTCTTTCGCTAGTGAACTCTAATCTCCACCTAGCATTTCACAGAAATGAAACAAATTTAACAAAGGTCAACTTCTGTGAGCTATTGTGACTCAATTTTGGTCTTCACCAGAAGCGAGCTTAAGGTTGTCGTTGATGTGAACCAAATAATAAAAAATTGTTATGATTAAATTTTTGACAGAGAAGGCAAGGGTAAATTCGGAAAAATAAAATCGCTTGTGATTTGTCTAGCAAATTGGAATGGAACTTGCCCGAGTCTCAACTTTAACTGATTGGATTTGACAAATGCCACATTAGATTTGACTTCGTCAGAGGATACTCCAAACTAGCTATTTCCTAACTTGATCTAAAATTGAGTGTTTGATTTTTTTTGGCAAAAGTCGTATGTGTCCAAATAAGCTTTCAAGTGTCAAAAAGAACATTTTTGGAAAGTAAAGGTTTTATTTACTGTAAATGTCAATAGCCATTTTCCATAATTTTCAGTTGTAGCTTTAAGAAGTTTTAGAGATTAGTTGGGCTACACAGTTCCAAGTCCACTAGGGAGCTTCTCCAGGAACTTTAGGAGCCTCCGATCAAGGCTTTTGCTTAAAATGAATCTTATGATCGAGAAGTAGTCGATCAGTATGGATTTTAAATTGTATGGTATTCCAAGATCTGCCGTTCAAAGATTATGTAGATTTTAGAGAAACTCTTATGTGAAATTTTGATCAAGCAGTCTTCGTTGACGTAGGTCTTAGGATATTCATTCTATAAGACACGTGATGCAAGTTTAACAGATACAAACAGCACTCCTGCTGCTTTGAAAATAACATCGTATATGCTGGCCAGCAACCTTTAAGGCCACTTACCTAAAGACTGTTAAAGCACAAAAATGAACTTGCATTGCAGCAATAAGCGCAAAGCTTGTAAAGTGCAAGAGTTCAGGACTCTTTGGAAAAAAGCTTGATTAACAATGCCACAAGAGAGCCGGGCGTCAGATCGATGGCCATGGATACTTATGTATAATCACAATTAAGCTCATGCGAAATGACAGAAGATGGCGTTGATCCCTGTGAACAGACCCAGTAGACTCGAAGCGTTTTTGTTCGCTTAAATAACTTTGAAGGAGAACCACATACATTCGATGTCATAGATGGATTCCATCAGCTCTATGAGAAGTGGACCGGGTTCAGGAAGTAGCCACCTATCTCGTAACTACATTTTTAACAAATAAGACAAGATAACGCTCTCCGCCGAGTGCATGGTTATAAGCTTGCTCCTCAAAATCAGGGAGGGAGTCAAACAGTTGACAACATTTTAAATCATCGTCGGCATCTGTTAAACAGCTGAATCAAACTGCTGCAATTAGCCCCCACTGGCCCGCCTAGGACACCGTCGCCCCAATATCTCCTCGCTAGTAATGCTCAAAGATTAGTCATCGACAGCAACGATTTATGCACAACCAGGTAATAGGGACACAAAAAAAAATAGAAAAAAAAAAAATGTCAGAGAAAGGCACAACCGTTCCACAAACCAGTTCATGATCCGCAATAATCCGTAATGTACATAAAATCTTTTCTGATCTCATAGACTTACTTATCGGCTTCGGCCGGCTTCTTAAGCCGCCTTACTTCGCCACACACACGTACTCAATCATCCAGCGACCCGATGCAGGGACATTGTCGGCATCGTAATTGGAATCTAACATGAGCAACCCAAATTGCCTCTCCAATTGGTGGTACTGCTGCGGCTGGTACCACAAGTTGTTCAATAGAACTTGTATCCACACCACCGTTGAGGTGATCGCGGATCGCAAAAGTTGCCAGCACAAATGGTTGCAATTAGAAAGATTTATTGACGCGTAGTGATTTGTGTTTGCACGTTACAATTCGAAACGAGTTTTGCGAAATAAAAATGAGGTCTCCCAAACCTGCTTCAGCTCGCTGAAGATCTAATGGCTCAGATCCATTGTCAAACGATAGCTCAGTCAATATTTCCTCATTTGCCCAATGGATAGTCAGGATAACTATAGTAATTGGATAATGAACGGATCCCATTGGGCTAATCTGCGCGAGCGATGAGTAGAGGCCTTCTCTAAAGTATAAGTCCAACGCTCGATAATCGGAACGAGCGCTTAGACGGTGTTCATCCTTGGTAGCCAGCGGCTGTTGTACGTTATCGCTGACTTATGGGCATCCAAGAGAATAACATAAATTGTCGGCAAGATTACATCGGCTTTGGCAATTGTGGTCCGGTAGGCATTGGCCGCTTTAGATCATGTTACTGAGCGTGCCAGACACGTTGTTTAAGGTCACCGATAATGCAGCTTCGGAGGGCCCTTCCTCTACGAGACGTACAGCGTGCACATTGCTCAAGTGCGCGATTGTTTGCAACTTTATCGTGTTACACCTTCGGGGTGCGAACTTGTATTTTTTGTCTTCGATTCTTTTTTTTAATATTTCATCACATCGGAGGAGCGTGACCTTCACAGGCAAAGTGGCTCACAACAAATTGGAAAAAGGGGGAAATAGGTATAAACAGAAACAAAAAACCATGAATCCGATATACATTTTCGATCTCGTGCGAGGCTGTAACGTGATAGTTGGGTTATAATGAAATAAATCTCAGTGCGAGGCTTCGAAGAATCAATAAAGAAACGGAATGGTGGCGAGAAATTGATACATGTGCTTTGGGAAGTATGTTTCTGTTTACTGGTGTGGGTTTGGATTTTTTGTTCTCGCCTCAGGCACTCAGAAAAAAATCTCGTAATCATCCAAACTTTCAAAACCGATCTTTTTTGTTTTACTTGATGGCATTGACCTTACTTGGAAGTTGGAAGGTGGGCGGTCCATTAGCACTTTTCACACGCACTTAGAAAGATAGGTACTTATAGAATGGTTGTCAGGATGACAATGAATTGGAGTCTCCGTTGCATTTTGTTGTACGAAATGCCCAATAAACGCCTGTGCGGATGACGCGGCTTATGTTGCAACTATAGCTGGCTGTCATAATTTGAATTGTTGGTTAGCAATAGCTTGTGCAGAGAGCTTTGAGTTGAAAGACTATTCTAAGGTGGCTGCTATTTTTTGACTATCTCACTCAACTTAACCCAGCATAACCTAGGTCGAGCCACAAAACCATTTTTACAAAATAAACAGACTGTAGAACTAGTGCTGACACTAAAGGCTCCGAACGAAAGACTATATAAAATAGACCGTCGGTTGAGAGTAAAAACGGGAACTAAGCTCATAAGATTTTTTCAGGGTTTATGCCCGTCAAGTCAACGCAGCACGCATTCTTAGAACCTCCTTTGCACATCTTAACAGATCCTAGCTTCATCCAGTGATCCCAATTTTGGCGCTTTTTGCATGAAAAATGGAAAAAACTAGGGACAAGCTTAAAAAAGGGGAAGTGTCGAATATGTCTGTAAAACTTAAATTGTCTAACAACTAAATAAAAACGTATTTTCATTACGCAAATATTCCAAAGAATGAATCATTCATATTAAACATGAAAGAAAACGGACAATCGAACGTCCATGTAAGAATTCTTGTTTAACTGAATGCATTCACTCGTTTTAATATTAATTATGTGTAGGTACATATTAGAAAAACAAATTATTGTATAACGTGTACTGAACATTTTGGTGTTATATTTTAATCTTGTTAATAAAAACAGTTGCCTTTTTTATATGAAAACAAACAAAACAAACAAATTTCGCTTGCCGGGAAAAAGGGGAACTTTTCTTCGAAAAACAATCTTTAAAGTGTGGGAACACTGACTCCACCCCATTTCCTTCGTAGCTTTCAACTTTTCCGAAAATGACAGCTTACATGAATTTACAAATGCCGCAGCAGTGTTAGCAATACAAAAGAATCGTAATTTCTACAAGCGGCCATCATTCACAGTTCACACGTGTTCATACAGACAGGAAAGCTAAGACCGCTCGTGAGTGGATTTTCTTTCAAAATTTATAGGGAAAAGAACAAAAAAAAAAATGACTTTGCGATCATTTTAAAGTCACAAAAATATTTTAGAAAAATAAAATAGTCTCTTCAGGCGTTTCCATAGCCCTGGAAGTCAGCATCAAACACAACCGATGCCATTTGGCGACTGGTGGGACCAAATGGAGATGGAGTTGGCAGCACCAGCTCAATATCTTCGTATGCTACTAAAGCATTAGCCTCCTTAGGGTACTGTAGTATCGTCAAAATCTGTACTGTATTATTAAAAAAATGGGTATGATCAATATGTCGAATATGAATAATACGATTACGTTTGACATATTGCTAGAATAAACTGACTTGAATGTAAACAAGCGAATAATAAAGACGTGTCCTATTATGAACAGGTACTTTTTTGCATACGTAAAATGATGACCAATTTGCTAAGAAACTGTGCGAATGCGACCACGTACTTTGAAATTTAAAAAAAAAAATATAGAGAGAAATCCATTTCCCCTCTTTTGAATGTTCGTAATTTACTACTCGCCGAATTTCGACTTACTGACAAATTAAAACTGATAACTGACAATTAAGTGACAGCTCAAAAGATTGACAAGTAAAACTCTATTTATTTTCGTCTTCAACAATGTTGGAGGAAGAAGTTTTAATTGAACGTAGGTAGGTACTACTCCTAGAACATATCAGCGCATTTAGCTAGAAAACTTAAATTCCAACTTATTTTGTAGATGCCGTATTTAGAGATAACCTCGTCAAGTGTCAAAATGACATTTCTAAAACCTTTTGTAAGAAAACCGAAAGTACCTCTCTTGAAATTGAGAGATTTTTCTCTCTATTTTTGAGATGCGACATTTTTCAATTTTCTATGCCGAAAGTAACGAACGAACCTTATATCCTCAACATCGAGCTCAGACGCATGTCTCACTGTTTGCTTTTCTGATATGTATTGATAAAATGTCAGATGAGTTGTCTCACTATTCCCCTTTAGATTCGACATTTTGCTCTTCTTTGGGTTCTTGGACAACATCAATAGTTTTATATAGCAACAGGTCGACCTCGTCTCCCAGCAGTTCTGTTAACAAATAGTGCCATCCCTATTGATACCTGTGCAGTCACAAATCAGCGCATCGTCTTGCGCGATGCTAATATTCATATTTAGTGTCCCGACTAGATTTTACGAACTCATAATGGCGAAACTTTCCATATAAAATAACTAATTGTGACCCAAAAAATGATTATTATATTATTTTTTCTTTTCTCTCGATAACGATTTTCAAATGTCTGATGCTTCAAGTCCAATCAAATTATGTGTCAATTCTCGGGGCACTTGCAAAATACTTCTAATGATTCCGAAATAAGTAGACCAACAACAGACATTCATGGGAAATATCCCGCTTGACTATTATTTACACAAGTGGTACAGGTATGTAACCTTATCAGCCACAACAACTGACGTCAACAACAGTTCCGCTGATTCTCACACTAAAGTTCTGTCAGTTACCACCAAAAACGAAAACGAAAAAAAACCTAATTACCACATAGAGCATGTCACATTCCAAGATAAGATTAAAGTTTGTAGTCACGCTTTTTCAAATATAGGTACGTTACGCAAGTACCTAAATTAGTTTTGAAAACTTTTTTGATATTATGAAGTCAACAACTAAAGCCTGGCGTTGTTGTTTGTGTGCATAGATTCTTGTGTGCTTCTTTCTTCTGTCAAGCTTTATTCAGTTTATGCGTTAATATAGACACCATAGACACTACAGAGACAGACACTACTCGTACCTATCAATGGACGCGCTTTATACGCACTAATTCCAATAATATGCGATAGTGCTGGTATGGGTTTGATTTATTCGATCGGCCATAACTATTGCGAAATGCTAGCTTCCGGTGATGTAACCTATTCCAATTTGTATAAATGTTGTGGGCTCGAAAGCACAAGTTCGATTAGTGGAGTGCGTGGGGAAATTATCTTAAGACACTAAAATAAAATTTCAAACAGACCGCTGGTGTATAGGTACCTATACCTACTTATAGTAGTCTAATAACCGAGGGTAGACACGACCAATTGGTCGAGAGAGCTCAGCATACGGCCATCTAAATGGTTAGAAGGTGAGCTTCAAACGAATATGAAAAGTTTTCTGCCTGTAAGACTTGTTTTGAGCGGTTTTAGATCTCCAATTTGTCATCACAGCACAGAGGGAGGTCCTCAAAATTATTGTGTGTATATCTTTGCTATAGTCTCGAGAAGCTATTAAAAGATCTGCGTTTCTCGTGAAAGGCTTATGGGTATTAAAAATTGATAAATTCATAAAGCTTCCTTATAGCAACGGGTTAGAATCGGTCGCTTTTATAATGAAAAAAGGAAAACGAGGGACATGCTTTAAAAAGGGGGGAAAACGAAAATCTCTGTGATACAATTGTTTTATAAAGTTGTTTTGAAGTACAGCTGAAACAATTTTTATAACAAACAATTTTCAAAGTTTACTCAGAATGAAATGTTCATACTAACAAGAAAGAAAACAACCCATCGAACGTCTATACGTAAGGATTTCTGTGTATCCGATCCGACCTCGTTTTGTTAATTAGACATAAAGAAAAGGAAATAAATTTAAAAATAAATATGTATTTTAAGCTTGTTAATAACATCGACTTACATTTTTTAATGCAAGTACATTACACTTAGGGGGTACTTCAAATTTAAGTGAAGACTTTGGCTCACAAAAAAAGGGCGGAAACTGTGTTCAAAGTCTGGGAATGGTGGACTTAAAGGCTTGTTAGGCTGATGGGACGCTGTTGTCCGGGATGGCTAGACAGTGTCAGGTAACCACGAAAGGACTAGGATGGAGAGCACTGATGTAACACCAACGGTTAACCCCAAAAAAGGGCATCACAATTCACAATGGGTCCACGAGAACCTAATTGAGGTAATGCAGGGCTCACTTTGCTCCACCTACCCTTTTACCTAACCTTACCTAACCTAACCTTGTAAACTCAGTCGTTGTATTTTAGACCCTTGCATTCATAGATGAATTTCCTTCTCGATATCAAATAGAATATCACCCGAAGAAGCGTTCTAAAGGTATTTAACAGCTTCGACAAAGTCCATGCTTCTCCACTATACAACAAAATGGGAATAAATAAATCGGGTGCAATATCTCCTTAGTTCTAGGAGAAAGGAAGCGGCTTTGGGAATGTCTGCTAAGCATGCAGAAAAAGGGATTGACAAGAGCGAATCTGCGACGAAAATACCAAAAGTCGTGGCAAAAATAAAATAAAATAAAAATACTTTGTTATTGATTTTCAATAGAACTATAAATACTGCTTAGAAAAAAACAGTAACAATTTAAAGTTGCGATAATTATGGTTTATAAAGCTCTGCAAAGTTAGTCCATTTTGGCCTACAACAAAAAAAAAAAACAATTTGTTTTATTAAAAATTTTAAATTGTAGCTTATTGAAAATATTGTCTTTCTTAATGCTAAGAAATATTAGTTCCTAAGGCTAATAATAAATTAAAGTGTGAAATAAAAAATAAAAATGAATGCTTTTAATATTTCAAATAAATAAAAACAGAAACTCTCCTTTTTTTGATCAGTTTTTGGGGCTTTGAATAGAGCCATACAAAATCAAAGAAAGTTCCGAAAAAAAAAAAAAAAAAAAACCGGAAACAAAGAAAAGTGTGTAGAAACTTTAACTGCTTTTGTTCAAACCATTTGGAAATATTTGAGATTGATTCTTTTACTTTGCAACAAATATACAGTCCAATGAGATAGATGAAATAGGAAACCTTGGGCTAACTTCACGCAAGAGCTTCCATTAAGTTCAGACAGTAACAGTTGAAACGCGTTTAATTTCGAAAAATGATGCGATTTGCACATGATGTACCATATTCGGAATTAAAATCAAGCAGATACTATATCACGCATTCTACATACTCATACCCACGTTTCAACTCTGATTCACCCAACTATGCATAAACAATATGTCTATCTATTGCAAAACGTGTCACAAATTACATTCTAATTTTATAACAACAGCCCATACTACATTGACACGTTTAATCAAGCGCACTGTAGAGTAAAAGTGCTTAGAAATAATACTAAAAAGAAAATTGAACCACAATAACAATTTAACAACCTATGGCGACACTGATAACACAAGAAGAAAAGAAAAAAAAAAAAGCTGCCCATGGTAACATCTAGAACGAGTATATAAGCACGCACTTATCTGGAGAATCATCGACGTCGCACCGGTTTTATGGGACTGCTTGACCCAATTCGATCAATATACACTTTGCTCCTTCTTCATCGATGGCGATGTGTTATTCTCGTATCTTTAAATATCAATCTGAAGTACCTACACAGCTGCATGATGTTGAGTCGTTTAAAGGGATATGTTGCTGACATGAGTTTTATTTTTTTTTTAAAACAAGCTAGTTTGGCAAGCGGTATTATTGATCTAGATCAGTGGAACTGGGAACACAACCGAAAAAGGAATTTTTTGTGCAAATTATACACCTCATACGTCATACCTACCTTTAGGGACCTAACACAATTTAAAAAATAAATATGCTACAAAAATTCAGAAACGAATTCATTCACACCGACCACCAACTAGTTTTCGTTTGACGTTTCAATCAGCTGTTAGACACTAGTCTTTAAAATTCTTGTACTTTTGTGTACAAATTGCGATCGCATTAATTAACAAACAAAATGAGTTTAGTTTATTTCAAAATAATATTAGCACATCCATTAATTGTGGAAAATGATTTTAAGTTGTGACATTTGTTCGGTTAGCCATTTTGCTGAATTTGCTGAATATTGCAAAAGGTGTGTTTGTTCCAACAACCCCGGATTGGAAGTCGTTTTCGTGGAATTATTAGTCTATTTATTCTTATTAGTCATATATGTTTACGTTTAGTCCAATCCACTGACTTAACTATTCGATTGGTTGTCTCTAAATACCTGAATGGATATAAAAGACCAACCCGTAAATCTCGAGCGGTCTCTGGAAACAAAACCAAAACGCATACATCTGGTACCTACATTATAAGAAACTGTCTTAACCATAACGTGCATGAATAGCGCATTGGCCACCACGTTTTGCTGCCAGATAAACGCAGCGCACGCTGTCTTGAATTTAAAAACAATGCACGGCACAGACTCTCGTTCCATTCAAGCTTTTTAAAGGTAAACACATAACACACATCAACAATGCAAACGTGCGGACCGGGGCAATGCAAAAACAAAATAATAAACAATTTATGCGCATTTTGCGGAAAACGTGCGTTGCTTTTGCACGTACCGCTTGTTTAGCATTTCTGTACAAATTCGTATTAAATGTTTACGTAATTTTTATGAGCAGAATTTACAATTTTCTCAATGCTATGACTGACTGTTTTTGCGGTGCATAATCACAATTAGGACCGTCTCTGTGCAATTTTGCAAGCAACTAATTTGATATAAGTTCTATACCAAACGACAGGTGCAGACTGGCGACAAGACCTAGTTTTTGGAGTTTGAAAATGTTGTAAAAATTTCTGTCTCACCAGTCTTGCTATAGACGACTGCATTTTTTTGTAACATTGACCAGAAATGCAAGCAAGAGTATACTTAGCTGACACAGCAAATTTCCTACAGCTGTTTAAAAAAATAAATTAGTACCTGACCTACCGATAGTCATTTTTAGTATTCATGTGTACCTAACTAATATTAAAATTTAAAAATTTTTAAACGCCCTTAGCAATTGCTTTGAATCGGTATGAATAAAAACCTACTTTGCTTAGTTCGAAAATTCGAACATATCATTGGCGACGTTTAATAGTCTCTAGTTTAGTAAGAGTGACAGCTGCCTGACTTGATGTATCTCAGTTTTGATTGGCTAATATCGGTTTCATGAACAGCTGTTTCAGTTGACGTTTATGGGGTAGCCGATGAATATGGTGAAGAATTTCGTGACTGAGTAGTGAGTACTAAGTCGACAGTTTGTATATGTGGCTGATGTAGGAAAAGTGACGTTCCCGACCAAACTAGTTCTTGCGTTCAGGTTACATCTTATCCAAACCAATCTAGTTGACTTAAGATAACTAGACTCTTAATTGTGTTCATTCACTTCGTTGCACGCCTGACTTTTTCTGTCAAAACTGACAGTAAATTTGAGATTTTCATGTTTTCCTTGAGATTCTAATGTCTTTTATGCAAATTGAAACAGCAAAAAATTTAATTGAGAAATGTGGCTTCTATTGCATATGGAAATATGATTTTTGTTGATGGTGCATTTCTTTTTCAGCTGTTGGGGATTGTATCCCTTCATAGGCTTGTTGGAAATATTTTTTGACACACTAGCCATTTAGCGAAAGAAAAACTATGAACTACAAATGGATTTTTGAGCTCCTATCTACCTTAGAAATGATTTTGTCTAGCCAAATAGTCCGACGTCCATACTTCGCGTGACACGAAACAATTGCTGATTTTTTCCTGTACAAACTGAATTTAACTTAAATATTTATAAACAAAAGATCGAATATTCAGTTAAAAATGTGCGTACAAAATAGCCTGAGTAAGCAAAATATAAGACTTGGAATTTCGTAGCAATTGCTACGTTTTATTCACAACGATCTGAGTAAAAGGTTAGTGGCGCCACTTTTCGTAGGTCAAAAGTTTTGATTCAAATTGGTTTTTATTCATACGAAACGTGTCAGGTGCTTCGATTTTGACATTTAGTTTGAGTAAAGGAAAATGCTACGTTTTATTCTTAAGTCTTTAAAGATCTTCTCAAACTATAGACACTAATATTCTTTATTAAGAGCAAGAAATAGTTATTGTAGAAACGGCATTTCAAAGTATTCTAAAATTCAAAAGAAGTAGAGCTCGGGGTACCTCAAAGTTTAGTACTTCGGATATACATTGATTCCTCATCAATGAAAATTGGAGTTGGGTATATTTCAATCCCCAACTACATCTTAGGGTTTTTTTTCTACTGCGCAATCTCTCGCAAAAGTCTGACAAACATCCGAGATTATAGAGCTGTCACGAAAGTGCTACTCAATTTAGCCGTTTGGACTCGGCAATTTGTAGGTCCCATCCATTGGTCATCAAAATAAAAGCACGAACAAAACGAATAGTGTAAATATTTACACCTGTTTGCGTCAACCATTTTTCTACATATGACGTAAGTCATGTAAAATACACGATTTTTTGACAAACACGCAAAAGAAAAGTGAGTACCAAAATAAGGAGTGGACCGTGAGTGAATTAGAGTAGATGTCATGTTATTGCGCCGGCTATTTATTTATTTAATTATTTATTTTAAAAACGATGTATACATTTCTTGATCCGACGAAAATGTTTGCACATCACTTCTTTGATTTTTTAACTGTCCCAATTAAGAAGGTGCAAAATTTTAAATACTATCCAATGCAATATTTCTTCAAACTCAACGCCGATTATTTTCGATTTTAGCTATACTTTGCTTTTTTTTACATTCAGAATAAGTAACAATAGGTTCGTTCGGGTACCTACATACTTTTTTGCAAACGTAAAATTATTAAAAATTTTGCTAAGAACCTGTGCGAATGCGATATGCGACCACGTACTGCAAAAAATAGAGAGAAATCCATTTGTCTTTTAATTGTTTAGTAGTTTTCTACTGGCCGTATTTCGACTTACGGAAAAATGAAAAATTAAAACAGGCAAGTGACAGCTCAAAAGTTCGACAACTAAAACTCTATTTATTTTTGTCGTCAACGATGTCGGAGGAAGAAGTTGTAATTGAACATATCAGCGCATTCAAAATGGTATAGCTTATAAAAACTTCAATTCCAACTGATTTTGTAGATGCTGAATTTAGAGATAACCTCGTCAAGTGACATTTCTGAAACTTTTTGTAAGAAAACCGGTCAGGTACTTCTATTAAAATTGAGAGATTTCTGTCTCGATATTTGAGATTTGACATTTTTCATTCTTCTATGCTGAAACTGCACGAACGAACCTAATGTTTTTTGACTTATGAAAAAGTGAAGTGCCAGAACATTTGCCATTGCTTCCATTAAATGAAAACTTATCGCCCACTAAAGAACAGCGTCTTGCGGTCCTTTTCGGCTATAGCGTTCATTTTTGTAAAATACACTTCTACACAGAAAAATTCCAAACTCAACTTCTCTGACACATTTCTAATTTAGCTATCCATAATTTCAAAATCACTTTCCTTTGCTTGTTTCTAAAATAAATTTTATTTAAATTTTTAATATTTTAATTGGCATTTTATTTTTTTATTCTAAACATAAATTACCAATTGACATTGTAAATAAAGAAAAAAAAAAAACATTTACCAATTTTTGAACATTTTCCAACTCTTGGCAATATTTTTAAATCGTAATATCAACACGTTTATGTAACAAGCGAAAATTGGTCTACAAACTGAAAAAAAAGCAAAAAAATATTAAAAGCTGTTGTCAGATCGAGGGAAGTGGTCACGATTTTGCTAATGCACAAAGTGAATGCGGTATCCTATTAGCTGGCTCATGCACCCATAGTGCCTATCAAATTATTCTATAGAAAAAAAAATATTTTCCGTCGCATTTGATACCAAAGCTGGCTCCTAGGGAGAAATCCATTTCAAATGTAAACATTTTTCCGCCAAGCGAAAACCCAAACAAAAGAAATATCAAAACGAAATATTTTTCTACACCGAATTGTATGCAAATTTAAATATAGATGCATGCAAAACGATTTATCAGAACCGCAAGCGCACTCTCCGTACACAGCGCGCGCATTTTCTCACTTCAGGAAGGGCCACCGCGCGCCGCCGTGTCGTCGCTTGGATGGTCTTTAACGTCACGATGGACAGATGAAATGCAAAAGCAGAAGATCAGCGCCGATTTCGATGCCAAATTTTCATTGTAAATCGGTCTGCCCGAGGGGCTATTCAAGTCACGTCAAAAGAAACAGAAGAAGAAAAAAATGAAAATCTTCCTTCCCGCTTGACTTTCGCTTGCGGTTTCCATTTTATGCATTCTAAGTGCAGCGAAGGGCACACGAGCGTTTTTGTTATTTTTGTCAAAACTTTTTTACGACCCATAGCTCTCTATATGAACGAGGCAAAGTTGTAAACTCAATTTATTGCGCACAGTCGCCCGTTTCCCTCCCCGGCCGGCGGTGTCGGAGACAGAAAAAGATTCCATTTAACCACAGGACGCAGCGGCCGAATGCGGGTGCCAGAGATAATCCTTTTTCTTTTGCAACTTGCAACGACTCGAGCGTCGAGCCCCAGAAGAAGCAGAAGAGGACTGGGACTGGGAATATCTTGCGAATGGCAAAATCTATGTGGGTAGTATATGCACAGGCAAGGCATCTAGGAACTTGTATTATTATCTTCTACTGCAGTGGCACGCATAGTGCATAGGGAACGAAATTAACGCGAGACGTTTGGGTTGTAGTTGGATTCTTTGGCAAGGTGGCGGAGACGGCACAGTACTTGGGAGATGCATTGCATTCTACAGATGATTTATAGCGGTGTCATCTGGGTCTTGTGCGCGTGGGACGAACCCATGATGTGTATACGTACGTCGATGTCTTTGTTTCCAGTGCGGGTGCGAATGCTATCGAAGGGTAGGGCATCGATATGCAGAACATACCAAGCGTGTTGGCAGTACGAAAACAGGTTTATTCATACCTTTTGCGCGGAAAGTGTGCTGTTGCGCTCAAGGATTCCAATTAGGAATTCGTGTTTACAATCTGTGATAGTATGTGAGTTGAGATGCGGCATTCAAGGGAATCAATTAAAACGGAGACCTTGTTGTGGAATGGCTTAAGCTAGATAGAGGATAGTGTGTGGGAAGATTAATGGTCGGCGTGACGTTGACTGTAATTGTCGTGAATAAACTTTGTCTCCTTTAAAGTCAAAATATTGCTGTTGGGTAGGTTTGAAACTGTGCTAAACTCCGCTTGAATACTTAACTTTTGAGGGCGTTCCATCAGCGTGAGGCGGACCGGGACTTCAATCTGTCAGTTGAAGAAAAAAACACGACATTTTTTTGTTGATTTGTTGACTTGATCTTGTTCTCTTTCTCTTTCTCGATTTAGCACATTTTTTGCCACTTCTGTAATATTTACGAACGCGACAATGACATCTCGTTGAGTTCGGGTAATGGTGTCAATGTCATCAGCATTATGGAAATAATTGGAAAGACTTGTGAAAAATAATGACCTCGGAGTTTATACTTTTGAGTTCGGCAGGCTTTGCTTATAGATCCTGACAGCTCATCTCTATAAATGCTGTCAAATGCGGCCCTAAAGTGATGACGAATATCCGCCTGGGCGAATGCATTTTTTTGACAGCTGTATATAGATCACCCTAACAAGACTGTCACAAGGTTTGTGAAATCTTTTACACCTCCACCCAAAGACGTGCTGCATTGACATGAGGTTGACAGCCCCACCACCAGTTCTGAACAATGACCAAGAAAATGCAACAAATCATCTTAGTCTTCATCGACAGAAGGACTCATTTGCTTGACTCTTTGTCTTACGAGCTGTTGTTGACGACAACACAAATGACACATGATTCCCTATACCTATCCCTACTCTCCGTCTTGCTATATTCTTAAGAAAATGTCGTCAAACCGCATAGTTGAAAAATACAAATACCGGAATAAAGAGACGCAATAAAAATAAATTGAATTCTGTAGCATGTAGTGTAGCAGCCGTGGCGAACCGCATGCGTGATGGAATTTTATTTCACCTTTAATTAGTTTCATGCAAGCAAACAGTCTCACAAACGGCCGCACTCGTGTAACCATAAACCGCAAGTAGTACGACAAAGACGACGAGACACGAACGAGTACGAGACGAGTACGAGTGCATCGTTCATGCATCATGCCATGGGGCAGCTCAGCAGCGACCAACTATTTGGACATTGCACAACACAGACCAGAGACAGCACAGAGGCACTATATGCCATTCGCATGAACTCGCACTCGTACTCGTGTGTAGTTTATGAACTCGCGGAACGCGGACTAATCGCGGAGCACATCTTCAACTGTTTTACACTTGAAGTTGATTTATTTGCATAGAGGGACAGAAATTTTACTTTCACGCAACGTTCTGGCGTGCGGGTGTCAATAAACCCCACAAGCGCGAAGAACGTCTAAATTCGAATTTGACATACCATGCACGTACCCTGTAGCTGAACGCACACCGCGACCATATCGTCTCTCTCTATACACCCAGAGAGGTTGGTTAGCTAAATACAGATGTGCGATGACGACGACGAGTACAACTTTTTTTCTCTTGAAAATTGTTCCCCGCACTACACGTTTGAGATGTCCGAGTGCGATTTGATGTACTTTACTGTAGGCTTTAGCTGGGATATTTTTGGGATGCTTTAACCGAGTTCCACTATTCATACGCAGTTTCTGGAGACAGACAAAAGGGCCTTCTTCATGGAATGGGAAACGTATGGCTGGGGTTATGACAGCTGTCAAATGTGTCAAGCACTTTAACGACTTCAGGAAACACTTTGTGGTACTGCGCATTTGTAAAAGAAGTTGTTCCATTGTACTGAGCAGGCGAATTGTCAAACAAGGGAAACACATTTCTGCTCACCAACAGGTGAGTGTTGGATACAAAAAGAAAGGAGGAGTTCCGGGTTCGCCCAGAAGGAAGTTTAGTAAACTGTTCCAGCAAGGTTTTTCTGGCACTATGGCACTGCAAATGTTTATGTGATTAGTTATAAATCGACTCATCCCGCAATTTGACAGCACTCTAGGGACAGACACACTTCGCCATTCCTCACTGAAACCTCGACCCCACACGAACATCATCCCCGACCAACCTTATCAAAATGCGGGCTTTAAGTGCCCATTGGTAGTTTAGATGCGACTCTGTCATTCCCCAGCTAATGGCCAATACGTTCTAAACAGATAAACTCCTACGCTTTCATAACCCTTTTCACTACACCTATCGTAACACTATGTTGCCTTCGCCGCATCGACTAACGACCGACCATTTGTCGTGGGGAATAACAATGCATTTGGCAGCATACGGTACTAAAAAAAACGGCCATTACTTTCTTGATGGGTGCAGCAGTCGTCGATACAAAGTAATTTATAGCCACCGCCTTAACGGAAGAGACAAACTAGCTACATACTGTCGCCCCACTTTATTAGGTGTTCACGGAAGTGCCAACCCCACCGGATCGGTGGCCTTCGGAGGCCACTGCAAACATGCACTTCACTTAATCACTTGGTGCGCTTCCTCCAGCACAAATGCATTGGGTGGCCAGTTCCTCCACGGTGTACCCCATACAACAAAGTCAGAATTTATTTCCAATTAAGCCCTGGCCATTATATGGGCCATCAAGTTGTGTCATTGGTTTTTCGCTTTTACGATCCCTTTAAGTGTGCGGACAACATTGTGATGGCCGACACCATTAGTCAACTTGGCGATTTAAAATTCGTCTTCTTCAAGAGATGACGGTAGATTGAAGGTCACAAAATCGCCCAATTGGAATCGAGTGCATAAAAAAAAAAGGAAACAAAAAATGCTGACTCTGCGAGGAGGCTATTACGTTTTCGGTCTTAACATGCTCTGATTCTCTGGTGGTGAATCATCATCGAGCGAGCGCTGGGATGGAAACGAGGATACAAAAATGTCGGCGACACTGGGGCGAAAAACATTTTCAAGGACACCAAGCATTCTGCTTCCAGTCGGATTGCTCCTGATGGAAGGGGGTAAACTGTGGCGCATTGAATTGGAAATGGGGTGTGCGGTGGGTAGTGCCAAAAATAACCAGCTTCAACTATTATACCTACTGCGAGCCAAAGTATTTGCCGTAACAATTAGGTGGAGGATATTCATAGTCATGACCATGAGTGGATGTGTAAATGAATTTAAGTCGTTTTTTATGATATTGAGCGGGACTATATCGAGAGTGAGAAGATGTACACGTTTTTGGTGAAGGGAACTTGTTGAAATATAGGTCACCCGCATTGAGAACGAAGTGGATTCATAATGCCAGCACTCCAAAAATGTTTAGGCTTAGGTAAGTGCTTCTATTTTGGAAAGGTTGAATGGAAGGTGGGTGGACGGAATACTGCAAGACCCGGTGATTCGATATTCGGAGTGTGGAAGGCAATTTCTTCTGTCTTTAGGTAATTGAGTTTAAAAAAAAAACTGGCTCGGAGATAGTAGCGAAGGAATTCTTTTTCGACGTCTTATCCTTAGACAACAGGATTTTATATGCATTTAAAATTGAAGATGTTTCTTTTTAAGGTTCCGTACCCAAAGGGAAAAAACGTAAACTTATTAGTTTCGCTCGGATGTCTCTCCGTCTGTCCGAACCCACTAAGCCAATTTTGTTACCAGGTCTATCTCAAGAACCGATTGACATAGGAGGCTAAAATTTACACACAACATCCGGTATAACCTCTAGTTAAACGACAAATACCAATGGAAGGAATACATCGATTGGTTTTGGATTAATTAGTAATCTGGTGAAAAAAATATTTTCATTCGTCCAAAAAACGGTTTATTTCTTGATTCACAAAAAAATACATAAATTCCTTTTTTGTAGATCATGTTCTTATCTATATATGTGCTGAATACTATTTTGCCGAAAAGTTAATAGTTTACAAGATATTTTCAAAAAAGATAATTTTACCATGTAAAATACGTTGCTATCATAAGTTTTAATCTTACGCAGTTGTGCACAATTGACCCCATCAAAGACAGAAGAGAGTCACAGGGTTCCCGCTTGCTAATTTCGTTGGGGAGTACATTTTTGTTGGGGAGTACAGAACAAAATAAAAGTAATATATTTTTAGTCAATAGTTTTTAATTGGGACAGGTCGCATACAGAATGGAAAATTGGCGGCGGTTGGGTACTAGGTAATAATTAGAAAATGAGATTCATGTGCGAGTAATTTTTGAGAGTAAAAATATTAAGTAATTAAATTAAACTAAATTGTGATGAATTCATGAAGAGGGGAAGTTTGAATGATATTATAGATTTCAAATAATATCTGATGTGTTGGATTTTAGCCAAATACGGAACCTTCGGTGCGCGAGTGACACTCGCACTTGGCCGGTTTTTTTTTCAGTTGAAAGGGGTTCATTCGAATGTGGAACTTATTCGTAGGGACGCTGGAGTGAATGCAGCACTAAAGAACTATTCATATGAGATCGAATTGCGAATTGCGAACAAGCGTATATTCGTAGCTTCTGACATTTCATTCACATGGAAAGTTTTTTTAGTGGCAGATACCCGCAAAAGAATGTTTCGCAAAACACATCCTTTTTACTTTTTTTGTTCAAATATCAAAAAAAAAAAAAAAAGAACACCAAACACTCGCCATTTCAAGTGTGCGAGGAGTAAAACTGTCCACATAAACGCGAAAAATCTGATGAGGACTGTCATGAAAATGAAAAAAATAAAAAAATGCCAACACTTAACTCTAATATTCCGTTTCAAATGAAATACAACCTTCTTTTTTTTTTTGCATGTATCCAAAATTTTGATCAGTTTACTGTCAGTCGTTCCGTGATCGGTTAACTGGGGATCATGAAGTCATGAGTGATTGATATTGATGAAGTAACCTCAACATATCTGCAACTGAAAAAAACCGATCATGGTTTATTAATCAGTCGGGGTATGGAACTGGAACCGTCTTCAATATTTTTACTAGATCAGTCGAAAGGGCGCTGTGTGATCCACTGTTGAGTCTACGCGATCAGTCGACTGATATCTTGGAATGTTTGGGTCGTAAAATGTTGGGCATCAGGATCATAGTACCTATACCTTAATGTTGCTGCGGATCATGGATTTTGTAAACAGTGATCTGAGTTTCTCCTCGATCAGTTTGGATACCTTAGTTTCTTCTATCAGCTGCAAAAGCTATGGATCGACTTGGTATTGAGTTAACGATCATTAGGGGTTTTTTGTTTTGTTTACAGAATCGATGGGCATTGATTTCCAATGGCTCACAAAAACAGTTGGATCTCGTAATATTGCTGTTAGCTATGGAAATCTGTATGGATCATTTGGCAAATTGAAAAACGGATATTGATCATCTCCTCGAGCAGTACCGATATGGGATCTTGGACAAGTGCGATTATTTTTTCGTTAATGGCAGAGAACTTAATAGATCTCGAGTATGTCAAGCATGACCCGAACCAGAGCGATCCAGGCGATGATACACATTCCAGCACCAGCTGTCAAATGATTAGCAATAAATGTATTGGCCGTGTATTGGTGTTGTTAAATTAATAGTTGGCGCAACCAGATCCGTATAGACCCCCTAGGCCTGGTCCTTATAAATTTCAATATTTTGGGACGAATGAAAGATCCTACAGACTTATATATCTCTTAACGGCCGAATTGGGAAGCATTTTGAAGACGGTTTGTGTTTGCTATCGTAGATGTTTTACCTACTTTGTGGTTCTTTTCGTCACTTTTGATATAGCCTTCGAGTAGGAAAGTAACCATACGATAGTCCATAGGTATGGGCTTTACTTTAATATATATAAACTAAATTGATAAAAAATCTACTACACAGTGAAAGCAATGGCACTATTTGCCTAATAGCTCTGTCCAATCAAAGGAAAAAATTCCATAAAAATGTTATTAATCCATTTAAAAACATATCTAGGAAGTGAGATTTGAAAAGGGTAGATTATACCACCGAAAGCTTCGTCATTTTTGAGTGGTACCAGGTTGCTCCACCAATAGCTTTAACTTTGGCGAAGAAAAGGCGCAGCAACCGAACACAGCGATTGAATTAAATACACCACATTACCACAGAACCAATTGTTCATTCAATTGCGGAGCGCAATTTCTATTTCCCTATACAGTTTATAAAGCGCCCTTATAACCACGGCGTCACTCGTTTCGCTACACCCTAAATCCGGCACTGGTTCAAACTCCAAAGCGCTACTTCAGCCAATCTATTTGAAGAACTTGTCACCACTCTGAATATAGGTCACATAATCTCATCTCTCAGGTGGCTTAAGTGTAGATCCTTTCAAATATCGTTTCCCACAGTAGATAAGACTAAAGCCCTCCACGGCCATCGCTGGCCCAACATATAATTTCCCTTTCCGAAACTCATAGAACGATTCCTCCCCAGACTGTACTGCTGTATCAATTTAAATCTATTTGAGACAAAATCCTATTGTTTTTATACGGTCGGTGGTGCCCCAAATTCCGAGATAATAATATCGATCTTTGTTACGCGGCCACCCTATATATGCAATGGACGGGCTTCTATTTTTATGACGGCGCGTTTTATTCCATCGCAATCATCAATTGGGATTCGATTTGATGGGGATTTTCCTGGGTGTTTTTTTTTTTATTCTTCTTTTTTCTCGTTTCCCTTCATTTGACGCCGACGGTCCATTCCATGGAGAGTCGATGCTTTTATTTATCTGCACCTAGAGATCTTAAATTGTATTGATGGCATCATTTGTATGTTTGTGCTGTAAAAGTTATTTTATTGATCGAGTCAAATGTTGATGGATTTAATTGAACTCGTGCCGTGCATTTTTGCTGCGGCTTTGGGGTGAAATTGTATTTATCGGTAGAGTTTTTTAACACGACGCATTTGAATAAAAGAATATCTTAGTTTTTATATCCAATCCCATGGGGTGGTTGTCGTTCACTTTTTGTAAATTAGTTTGGGGCGCGTTTTATTATATTGCGGATGGTTGTGTTAATGTGAAACATATTTAGAAGGCGTTCGATTAAGAGGAAAAAATCTATTTTCACAAATTAGAATGAACCTTTCTACTAACAAATTTTACTCAGAAATGTTTGAAAGTGTTGACAGCTCAAAAAGTCGTCGCCACCACTCGACCTTGGCTGTATATAATTAGCTATATTTGTTTTTTTCTCTGATCGCTCTACCTCATCACTAGTCCCCATCAGTGATGCCAGATCTTGGGTAATTACAAATTTCGTGGGCATTTTGCATTTCAAAATAACCTAAAATGGCGGAGAAAGGCCATTTAAATTCAATAAAACGAGAAGATTTTTTTTTGTAATTTTTGTGGTTTTTATATGAAGTAAAAATATAATAAAGTAGTATAAATATTTATGTACCTACCTACATATTTTCTAGGGATTTTTCTAACATGTGTCGCGTAATATAGGTCAATAAAAAGGACGTACTTGGTTTTGAATGTATATTTAGTGAAAATTAAGAACTGTTAACTAGATAAACTGCGAAAAAGAGCGAAAAGAAAAATAGACATGAGATCGCGTCGAAAGCGCGCAGCAAAGCAGAGTCGTGAAAAAAAGTGCATGGGTCGAGCTGCCATTTTGACAATGGGCCTTACCAATAATCATTTTTAACCTTCACACTAAATATTTCTTAGATCACAATATGCAGTTTTGTATGGAAAATTTCGCCATTGTGAGCTCGAAAAATTTAGTCTGGACACTAAAAATGATTATTAGTACCGCGGAATGACTTTTGAGTTTGAGTGTGTTCGATTGTTTAAACCGGTGTGGCGTTAACAACATGGGAAAAAAGTGTATTTTTAATAACCGTTGCGGAAAAATCTGGTATCACTCTTCACCTCTACCGGCTCCTGTTGGCTGCATAAAGTGTTAAATAGATCGTCAACTCCCGCGCACCTACAAGATTCCCCATGAAAATTTTGAAAATAACATTGTCTCTTAAATTCCCTATCTGGGAATTCTGGGAATACATGCGACGCAGCAAAAAAAAAAAATCTAAACGGCGGTAGGTGTTATAAAAGAATAAAATAGAATGAACTGTCAGGTGTGATTTAATTTGTACTTACAGGAGTTGAAGCAAATGTCATCGAAAAAAGATATCGATTATTTTAACGTGAAGAAAAGAGTATAGAAAAATGAAGTGCGATGTCAACTTCTCTAGAAACGAGTCAGAAATTCCTTCTTTGTTAGCTTATATTGCTATAACCAAAGATTTCTATTGTATATTTCGAGAATTGATCAATCTTTTCAAATCTAGTTAAGTTCTGTAAAAGAGTAGTTTTGTTTTTACTAAACAAACCGCAAACAAATCAGACGGCTTTAAAATGATATCGGTTCCAAATATTCTCTAAAATTGGGTATTTTGGGTATTTGCTTTTCATACCAAGCCCACAACCGCGTTTTCCTCGAAAACTCGTCGATGCATTCACACCGACCACCAACTCGTTTTCGTTTGACGTTTCAATCAGCTGTGATACACTAGTCGTCAAACTTCGGTGCAAACAATAATTTAGTGCATTTCAAAACAATATTAGCCCATCAATTAATTGTGGAAAAGGATTTTAAGTTGTGTGTTGTGACATTTGTTCGGTCAGCCATTTTGCTGAACATTGCAAAAGGTGTGTTTGTTCCAACAACCCAATGATTGCAAGTCGTTTTCGTGGTGTTTTCGTGAAAAACGAGTGCAAACGACTCGTTTTGAAAACTGAAATATGTATGGGAAAACTTCTGTTTTCGATGAAGTTTTCGTGTGTTTTGGCGAAAACCTGGCTTTGGGATTGGTGTGAAAAGCCTATTACGCAAGGCTGCGTATTGGGTTGCAGATTATTTAATTTTTCTGCAACTCTTTTTATTGTCACCCATTTAAAAGCCCATTCGCCAAAGAAGCATTTACTTTCTTACTTCAAGAAGCAAAATGTTGGGTCGTTCGCTGAAAGTGTGCTTTTTGTTATAGCCCGCCTACTTAAACTTAAATTGATATGCAAACATTTGTAAAAGACGATTTATGTTTTACTTGTTATTTGTAAAAATGCTTTTTCTGTCGGTTTTTTTTTTTTGAACCCTTTCCACAAATAACACATAAAGAACTCTATATTCCATTGATGTTTTATATTTCGGTTAAAGCTTAAACTAGGCACAGTGACAGATCCTTTGCTAGTATACCGAAGGATATATGAGGTACTAGAATTCAAATTATGCAATTGAGTGCTGAAATAACTTTTCACAAAATGGCAGCACTAACGATGAGCACTAACCTTCTACAAACCTCACCGTGGTACTGGTACTCCCTGTCCCTGCTCCGTTGGTACTCAACTGAATTTATACTCAAAGTGCAGAGATGCATCTTGCAAGCCCATTATTAAGCTGCAACGACCACACGCAATGCAAATTGCTAAAGATACAAAAACTCGTATGTCTCTTAACCTTTAAGAGTCAATATTAAACACAAGGCTGTGTGTGTGCTAGAAAAAAAAAAAGATTGGAAATTTCCCGCTGTTCATTGGTAGAGGAAAACAACCACGAAAAAAAAAATTAATTAAAATGTCAAGTTTGCGCGCATTAGTGCCGATTCTCTACATCAAACAAGCTCAGCGGGCGAGTTCCGCTGGGTAGGTTGTTATTTACCGAATCGCTAGCCGATTTGGGATACCAATACCATACACGCTACACTTTTGTGGCGATGACTAATTGCACCAAGCATGCGTTGTTCGCTGCAGACATAGCCGCCCAGGAATTTAGGTCGAATTGCAAATTTCCGTGTTGAGTGGAAAACTGCGTTCACCGATTAAACGCAAACAAAACGTTTTACAATGGCAACAACGCGAAGACCCAAAAACGCTGTTTACAGAAGAACATATTTACATGCACAAAGCCATAGCACGAACGTTATGCCAGTGGACTACAAATCGACATGAAACCAGCACAACCGCCGAGATCTGCTTCTTGTGTTGTTATGGTGTCCGCGAGGAAGAAATAGAAAGTCCATTTTGGTTAATTGCCAGAAAGTGCAACAAGACGACAGAAACTTTATGAAACATAAATAAATTGCTACGAAGGAAGCCAGAATATGCATTAATATGCTGCGGTCGTCGCGCTTGCAATTACAAGTGCACCACTACACATGAGCCGCTGCTTGATGATTCAGAGAAATGCAGTCGTTTTTATGTTGGCTGCATGGGTGGCGGGTCCGTTGATAAATTCTTTGGGCTATAAATACGTTTGTGGATATATGAGCTGGTTGGATGGTTCCTAGATAAGTTTGGGCTAAAATTTGAAATTCGAAAAAGAAGCAAAAATGTTCCAGGAAATGCAAATCCGTAATCTGCAAAAGTAGCGTATTGCGAAATGTCTGCTTTGATGGACTAGGAATTATGACAATCAACTGACATAATCACCGACAGCTGTCAAAATTGAGTGACAGCTATGCATCTAATAATCGGATTTCCATTTCTCAACTATTTGAATTAGAAGTCGGTTATTTTAAATAAAACTGTGATTTTAATAAGTATGCATGCCTTTTCGCACGGCCGCTTCTTTTTCTTTTAACAATATGGCCGACCCTCGCCTGAAGTTAGTTGTCGTATATTATCTGCTGTTCTGAACACGTCCACAGCTTCGTCGTGGGGCGAGTTCAGTATTCATTTTTCTTATTTTACTACAGAATTGACTTAAAAAATTAAATAATTAGTTGGCGCAATAGGTCCGTACGCCTAGCTTCTTACAATCGTTCGTTTTATGTGAGTTTTTATTTTAAGACGAATGGAAAGGACCTTAAACTTTATGCCGTGTCCGAAGTTCAAAATTGGGAAGGTCTATGTCAGAATCTCGCTAGATGTCCAGAAAATACTTCAAGATGAATTTTTTTTCCAGGAATCGAATGTGAGACGCGTCATTCAGTAGAGTCAAGCTCACCAACCAATGAGCCCCTGTCTTGGCAGGTATACATAACGTAGGTGAACTTATACTCCCTACAATGTCGAGACTAATTCATACTGAAATCGAATGCTATACTCCATGAATTCTCTAAATGTCAAAGTGAAGCACCAAAGCTTTGATTGAAATCTGAACTAGAGGGGAAGCACTACACCTTTTACGGTTGGATTTATGCCAATGAGCTACTTCATGATTGTTGCCCCTACAAAGGTCATACAAACAGACCGATAACCACTAAAAACGTTATTTTCAAAGAGAACATCTAAATACGTGACTATTCCCCAAAAGTTTTTATTTAATAGATACATAAACGGGGTCTATGCTTAGGTTGTATACAAAGCATAAGGTAAATGAGTTATATCCACTTCAGACACTGACACAAAAATGCTATCTACAAGCTGTATAATAAAACGCTTTTCATTTGCGTAATACCTCGAGAGCACGTCGCGGAAAGAACAGATCTTATCAGGAGTAAGCCCACATGTGTCGTTCTTTTACCTTCGTTTAGAGCTCCAAAATCCGGCGTAAACCTTTACAGAAAGCTTGTAATTCATTTTATGCCCAAAATCTATTTACCTTCCGCATTTTTTCAAGGCATCTCACTGCTATGTGTGTCATGCCGATATGGCTCATCAACCACCAAACATGGTTACTTTTTTTCTAACATACCTATACTAATGAATCTGAGAACATATCATTTATCACACTCAAATAAAACCTAACGAGCAAGGAAATCTCAAACAGTGGGCACAGTCTCCGCAATGAAAATGATGCAAACAAGTCGTTCGAACTTGCTACGAGAGCTGTATGTCTAAGAGAAGAATGTAAAGTACTTGTATGCTAATTCATATCTCGAAGATTTGTATTGCATAATCTTTCCCGATCGACCATTTTTTTCCCCTCATCTCATTTAATATATGCGACTATGTAGAGTCGGAATGAATGAATGTTTAGTAGATACTCGTACTTACAGAACATGAGCAGTCTCAGTTTCTTTTTTTTTTGTGGAAATTTACAATTTTGATTAGGGCTGCA
The DNA here is from genome assembly GCA_949126925.1 of Cheilosia vernalis. Taxonomy (NCBI): domain Eukaryota; kingdom Metazoa; phylum Arthropoda; class Insecta; order Diptera; family Syrphidae; genus Cheilosia; species Cheilosia vernalis. The sequence continues at coordinate 17,974,632 of OX421362.1, forward strand.
ACAAACTAATGCAACGTTGTGTCACTAATGCTCTAAGTGTTGATGCGACGGACGATTAACCTCACAAATAGCCATTGGAAAATATGAAACACTGTTTAACAAGTCTGTATTAATGGGCAAACAATTCTGGAACGTCATTCTCAATGTGACGTTGAGTTGAAGCAATTCTTCCTCGGCTGACCCATTTAGCAGCGAGCAGTATACAATGGACTTGGTTCATTCGAAGAAGACAGTCGTTTCGAGTCAATTGAACACGCATTGATGGCGCAAAATTGGGTCCGCAAATCGAGCTTCCTTGTCTATTTCAATTCGGTCCGAAGATATTTTTCTTTATACGAAGAATTTGCGTTCAGGGAACTTTTGCAAATGATTGGTTGGACTGGAGATATTGGTGTTCAGAATACTTACTTTGGAGGAGAAAAATTTAACTAAAAATATGCTTTAATGTATTTTATCAATTTTTTAGAATGAAGGACATCACTGACACTGACACAAGACACTGCAACTCCTGGTCATGTGGCTTTAAGATATATTTTCCAAGGGCTGTATCATTCTCAATGGCATCTTCTTTGAAACTGCGGTTTGGTTTCCCTTGTCGTCTTGAAAATGGGTCTGCACCTCGAGGATCCATTTGGCTTGGAACTTACTCTCCATTTCGTTTGCTGTGTGTATTATTTTTATTACCCTTTAAGGAAGACATGTTTTGTACAGCTTCTTATTGATTTATGGCATCCGCTTCTGCCCTTGGAGATGTGTGTTCCCTCATAAGACTCTGAATGCAAAGGTTAGGTGTCCTTTCAGAATAATTATTGAGGTACCTGTACTCGTAATGCGTCTTGGGGGAAGATATCGCTCCTAGAGCACGTTCTCTAATCTGGTTTCCTTTAAGCGTGTAAGGATGACAGCTGATCTACTACGATATTCCCTCATCTAACAAAATTGGAACTTGCGGGTATATTGCAGTCGTTTCCTATTGCCAAATAAATTTGTATATGGCGCTAGTGGTTCAGTATTTCTCTCATTATTTGTCCTTTATTTGGTCAGTTTGATCTGCCCATATCTAAAATTCAAATAATAACAGACAAATCAAATGTACTTATTAAAAAATTTTTGACAAAACTGTTTTGAGCGTAGGATCAGCTTATTCTTCAACTCAGTGCCATAGAGCTGGAATCAGGTACTTGTTTTGCCATTGCCAGTCCGGAGGTATAGGTAAATACCTAGGAACAGTTGTGTAAGGTAATTCTTTTTCGGATGTCCTTGTTATCCTCTTGTACTTCAAGACAACTTTGGCTTCTGATTACCTATACCTATCGATACCGTCAGCTGGAAGAATTTGAAACACATAATGCCTTCCTTTTGAGGGTTTGAGTCTTTGTTGTATTGCTGAAGTGACTCCTACACGATCCTACACAATCCTATTTTTTAGAGGACACGTCCTCTTTTCATCTAAAAGAAAATAATGTCCTGTATCTTTTTGAATAAATATACAATGACCTCTTCATGGGATTTCTCCGTTTACGGAATTTTTCGACACCATAAAACTACAACAAAACTTTTTTTCAACACTAATTCAGAAATTTTTTGCATCTTTCTGGTATGAAACACGACCTAAAATATATTTGTACCCGAAATCATTCACTTCTGAACACAACACCATAATTTGTTATATTTTTTTTTTAACAATCGTCTGAGCACACCCACTCATTTGACAGCTCCATTTCTTTTGCAATTTTATTGAATTTGTTAAAATTTATGTTTTTTGTTTGCTTTAATGTAGGTATTCAAAAAAATATATATATGTATTTTGATTTTGTTATTTTGGTTGTTGTTCTTTGTTGTTCAATTTTTAATTTGAGATTTTTGAAGGTGTCCTCTTTTTGCTGGCCGTAGATCTGGTCACCCTATATACAATAGATACCCAAAACCATTTCAAATGAATGACCAAATTCTGAACAGAGATCTTTCATTGGAATCCTTTCCTTGTTGACATCTGCGCAGTCCATTTTGCCGCTGATACGACAACTTTCCAGAAGATGACGTAAATCTGCAGAAATATCAACTTACCTCCCACTAGTTGAGGGAAGACATTCATCACAACCTAATTCGTAGCAGATCTGCTTTCAATTCAAGTCTCAGCTATATCTTATTACAGCAGCACCTCCTGTCTTAATCAATCAGATTAACTGCGTGAGTGATGCCAAAACTTGCTCTTTCACCTTATCCTAATCTTCACAATGTTGACCATTTTTCTCTGACACTTTTTCACTGCGCATCTTCAAAACCTATCAATGAATCACACAATACTTTTCCACTGTATAGGTAAATATTATTTTCACTACTAACAACAACAATCAATACCAACTGGCCTTGACCGTTTTTTTTCCCGCCCATCCTGCACATAAATGCATAAATTAAACAGAGAAACATGTAAAAAAGAATATCAAAAACCAAATAATGAATAAACTAAAAAACAGAGGAACAAAAAATCTCGCAAAAACAAATCAATGAAACTTCATTTATATTCACACAAGGCAATTCGATCGGCCCCCCTCTGCTTTGCTCCTCAATAATTGTATTGTCCTCAGTTACGCAAAACATTTAAATGAACGTTTTTAAATGCAAATGTACAATATTGGCGCCAGCGAAGAATGACATTTGACACTTTTGCACAAAATAAATAATTATCTCTGAGATACTGTCTCGTTGTTAAGCATCCAGTTTTAGTATATGTATAAGTATAGGTACTCGTTTCCGAGTTGTTATTAAGTGACGTCTTGTTTTGGTGGTCAATCGAATGAATAATCGAAACGACATGTTTGGAGAAATTTTAATAATAAAATACCAGGCATTTGGATTAATTTCTTAACACCTTTGATATTTATATTTATTTTGACGTTTTGCATGTATTAAACGAGACTTTAACACTTTGTTTTGTTTATTTTCAGGTAATTATCTGATCGAGTCGTTGGTGTCCGCAGTGAGTTATTACATATCTGGAATTCGGGCCCATACGATAGACACATTGTTAAACAACAATAGATCAAACCGCACCCACTTTATTTTAGTACTAGCGAAAAGATGAGTGCATCTGATCCAAGTTGTGAACGTTTAGAAAAAGGTCCAGATGGGTAGTTCCTATCGATAAACCACATACTGTATACATAAAAAGTGCAATTACATTTGTGTATTAAATTATTATTCTTTTAAATTTCCTAAAATCTATATCTGTCCAGCCTTTGTACCCGCTTTCAGATTTTGGAATGGAATTCGTCCGAGTCTGAACTTTAAACTGGTTGTGGATTTGACAAATGGCAATCTAGATTTGAATTAGTGAGAGGTGACTCCAATCTAACTATTTCCTAACTTAAAGTCTTATTTAATGCTCTATTTCTTATAATTTAGACTAAGATCTGAATTTTGCCAAAAGTCTTCGACATTTAAGATGTTTTACTGTTTTAAGGGCCAATGAATAAAATCACAAAAAGGGGAAATGGCTATCACGTGTATACCGCACTCAACAAATTGCAATCTACATATTTAATACGACTTCTTCTGCTTTAGCTTTTCCTGTTGTCAAAGTTGCTCTTCTTCTTTTTTAGACATAAAAACCCCGTTGAGAGTGTTACCCATTTACAAGTCCTACATGACGTTGTGAAATACTTTTCAAAGCTACTACCTCTGAAATCGAGGGGAAATTTCTTACGAAATCCATCCATCCATCATAGAGATTAAAGCAATTTTTCACCTGGTTCTTAGGCTGAGGAGTCTTCCTGCAATACTAAGAATGTGTACATAAATTGTGTGTTATTTACTTCCAGCCAAGGAAAGTTTTGCTGCCTCACACAAGTTGGGAAAACATTTTTACAACCGCAACGGAAGTACAAAGTATTCGTCATCCGTTGTGTTCTGATCTTCGATTTGTTGGCTCATAAAATACAAAAACAACCAAATTCATATAATTTCGACAAAATGGAAACTGACGCATTAAGTTTTGTATAAACTAGTGCATACCTCACGCGCTACGAAAGAGAACAAGAAGCACGTGTGAAAATGTCACCCATCGCCATCCGCTCCGTAACAAGACATTGCGACTTTACAGCTTCTAAGCCATGTTAACAGTCCACCTTTAATAGCGACAACATTCCCAAATACACTCCATCACAAGCCCAATCGAACGCTTAGCGCCCCCCATTAACAACATAATCCCTTACTCGCTGCTCGCACTCTCCAATTCAAGAGCGTCCAAACTTCGGCAGAACTTTAATTGTCATGTTCTCAGTTCTTACATCAGCCACTCAACACGATATCATGATATCATCATAAAACTAATCCATTCGACTCAAGATCACAGCCAAAGAATTTATTTATGTCGCCCTATCTCGCCGGCTGCGTCGCCCGAAGAAGATGCACTCTACCGCCCTCGGCATTCAATTTCTCCCGACATTAACATCTTCCCGAGATGGATACTAAAATTCAAGTTGACACATCAAATAAATTAGTGCGTTGCTCGGTATGGGGATATCTTGTGGCATTATCTGTCACACATCATGCCTGTTCGCTTGGGTGGCTGCGTATTTAACAACCCTGCCCACACAAAGTACACTCGCACCCACGTGCGAAGGTCGACCCAAGATATAGAAAGACCTGTGATCAATAAAATATCTAAAATACATCTTTCTGAACACCTACCTTATACAGACTGTCAATGTCATTGTTATGCAACACACTGACACAAGAAATGCACACATTATTCGAAAGATACTAATTTGTGGCCAGACCGGGACCCATAGGGCTCCATTATGAGTGCGGTCAATGGAAGGTAGCTCTCGGTCCCCTTGCGGAGCAATTGGAACAACGTGACAAATATTGACCGACAATTAGGTATGCTGGGGCACGTTTGTTTCTGAATTTGAAGTTCGTCTGCGATCAGAGAGACAGGCAGCGGGATACGTTCCCATGCGTCGCTACTTATGGTGGAATTCGAATTCGAAAGACCACTTGAACGTGTACTAAATGCATATGGGCACTATAGAGATATCTGTTCCATTCGGCGCGTTTAAGTGATTGGCATCGCACTGCCACATGCCAACGTAAAGTGGATTGTGGAGGCACATTATCGTTAGAATTTATAATTGATATGTGTGTACATCATGTTGATGGTAGTTGGGAAATGGGAACTTCCTCCCCAGAGTACTCTCGTTATGATCTTTACATCAAACGGCGCAAGCATCCCCAATCTGTATATACGCATGTGGATGTTGTATAGATATAGTTTGGAAAACTTATTATTGCTGATGAGTTCTGCTTTAAGGCTTATTGCGCCATATATCTACTTTTGCCTTCATGGAGAAACAAGCGAATACCATCAAGGATAACTAAACGCGTCCAGGCCCGCGGCAAGTGACTTTTAAACGAATGTTATTTATAGACGGTGGTTTTATAAGAAAGCTTACTAGCATCCTATATATTTTTTTAAAGGGTGTCCATGGAGGTCGTGGAAGCTCTACTAAATGATGAAAGTGACAACGAAGAAAAGTACGTCTCCTTGGGTTGTGACATTTTTCCACCAAGATGGTTGTCTAACAGATCTGAGCTTAATGCTTGAGAAGGGAGAGCCTTTAGTTGAGTAGCAACCTTAAATTTGTTTTGAAACAGCTATGCAAATGATCATCGTAAGGAAATTATTCTTTCCAGACTGTGTTGACAAAACCCTGTGTTACTATAGACACTTCAAACTGAAATATGATTCAAAGGCATTCTTTGTCAACATTTATATGTCAACAGATAAAAAGGAGTTGTTATAGCCATTCGGTGGACAGATGAAGTGAATAGCGAAATACATGGTGAGTTATTACAAGTTTGGGAGAAAGATATGCGTCAAAAAGATGTAAGGCATAAATAAAATAACGGCGAAAAACGCACCAGATAGCGCCATGAAACCGCATCAAGAAACACATTTAATATACGTCAAAAGATGCATTTGAAACGTGCCAATAACCCTTCAAAAAGAGAAAAAAAACATGCCAATAAACGAGTCAAAAAAACGCACTACACCTCATAGAAAAGAAGTCAGAAATCGCACAAAAATTATCGTGAAAGCAAAATGAGAAGGTGTCAAAAAGACGTTCGAAAAAACATAAAAAAATCGTATTTAAGATATGTATTAAAACATATCAAAAATGCGTCAAACAAAGTAATAAAAACGGTTCGAAAACAATTCCAAAAACGCATAAAAGGCTAAATAAGAAGGCGTCGAAAATATTGTCCAAACTCGCCGGAAAGAAAATTATTACAACCGCATCAAAAGACGGGTCGAAAATAGTTTCAAAAAGATGAAAGCACATCGAAAAACGCACCAGCTAGTGCAACAAAATATATACGTATACGTCAAAGGACCGCTTCAAAAATAAAACAAGAAGGCGGGAAAAACGGTTCAAAAAAACTTAGTTAAAACGCTTTGAAAAAAATATGAACCAAAAATAGACAAAAAAAAAAAACAAATCAAAAATCGCTGCCGATATGCCAAAAAATGCATTGACAATATGACTCCGGTTAATATGGTATTTTTTTGAACAGCACTAAAAGAGAGCAGCACGAAACACGGGCGATTACGTCGACTTGACGGATCTGACGGCGACCCATACATTACGATCGGAGCAGCCAGATCAGTTCTTGGGAAGGTGACCTTACTAATATTTGCAAGATTATTAGGATTAAAAAGGGCACCCTTTCTCCATAGATTTGCATACATTTAGGTACCTAGCATTTCCACCCAATGTTAGAGGGCCAGGGCTCTAAGCAACCCCACAACTACTATACACTGATCACTGGATACTTCAACATCGCAAATAAAATAACTAGGTGAAGGCTTTACCTATACGAAATACGATTAAAACCTAAGCTCTTGCATTCCCTTACATTATAGTGACCATATTTTTTTAAAGACAATGCGGGACATATTTTAAGAAAACAGTTTTTTTTTTTTTTTTTTTTTTTTTTTAATTTTTTTTTAAAAACATATTTTTTATTATTTTATTAAAAATTCAACTAAAAATACTTCATATTTGGTTGTGATTATTTTATGTAATTTTTAAACATAGGAACATTTCAATCAGTCTATAAATAAATAGTAAAAGTAAATAAATAGATATAATTCAATAAATAAAGCAAGCAATCACAAAAACAAAAACTAAAAGTTCATTCTATGAACATATTTCATAAAAAATAAAATAAAAAAAAATAAATTCTAAATTTACTGCGCGGGTCGATTAATTATATTTTACAGACGTGTGTATTTTCTGCAAAACTTTATCATTGTTTTTTATGTGTTCATAAAAAAAGTTGCAGGAATTATCGAAAAATATTTTTAATAGAACAATAGACTTCACCGTTTGTACTTGCATCTGAGTTTTTTCTTGAGTCCATAAATGATTTATCATTGAAAATATTCGTTCTGTTGATGCATTTGTTCCTGGAAGACTCAGTATATATTCCACAATCAGCAGAAGATTTTTGTGGGGTATTTCATTTGAAGAAAAGTATTTAAAAATTTCAACCCACCTTACATCAATTGGAATATCATCGTCATTCCATTGCCCAATTTTCTGAGGGCTTACAAATTTTTTTAAATAAGAAATTTCATCAAAAAAATCACTTTCAGCTATATCAACTTGTGTATTTTCCAATACAAGGGCAAAACTGCCTTGCACTTCTTGCCACTCAATGCTTTTTCTTAGACATGCCCACTGAAAATCCTCAGCGTACATAAATTGTGAAGTCCACTTCTCAAGGTACTGCAAGCAGTTTTTATAAAAGCATTGAGTATGAGAAATAAACCATGTCTTATTTATGGTACCGCATTCTTCTAAATTATTTAAGGTTTGCCTCATAGAGATGGAAATGAATTGAGCTTCTATTCGTTCTTTTAATTTAAACTTTAGACTAGAAATTTGGTTGTGAATTTCCATTATAGTTTTCTTATCCCCCTCGACTTGCAAAATAGAATTATGAAACAAAGATGACTGGTTATGTAAAAACATTAACCACAACTCAGATTTCGGATCCTCAAAAAATATTTGTAACGCATATGGACATTTTTCGAGAGATAAGAAATAAGACTTTAATGGCTCAAATAATTTCAACACACGTTCGATGGCGGGCAGCAGGGCTAGCCATCTTGTCTTGCAGAAGCCAAGCAATCTATTATATTCGACCTGCGCATCACAGCAAAATTCTTTTAATTTTTCTACTCTAACAGTGTATATATAAAAATGAGAGTATATTTTCACAATAATGTTTTCTATATCCACCGGAAGCAAATCAGTTGCGGTTTGAACCGCATTGTGAATAATATGTGCCGAGCAACCTACACCAATTATGGTTTGTTTAAGTTCTCCATTTAGACGACTAAAAACATTGTTGCTTCCTCTTCGTGATAAGCCGCCGAAGTTAGTGTTTGCATTATCTGCACAAAATCCTACCACCTTATCCAGCAAATCTGCTTTTCTTAAAATTTGTAAAATGGACTCACTTATAATTTCGGACGTTTCACCAGGTAATGACACCAATTCTAATAGCCGCAGTTTAAGGCCCTCTTTACGATCAAAATATCTCACCAATGTGGGAAAAAGCTTTATGTCTTTTTTGTTTGATGCATCTGAAAAAATTGACACAAAACTGATTTTCATTAACTCTTCTTGTTGCTCGTTTATGGCAAAGGGGGCCAACACATTTGTGACGATGGACTCGCATTTGGTTCGAGCACAAGCAAACTTGGAATCGAAGAGTTTTTGTAGAAGCTTAGAAGTGCAATCCATCGACCGGAAGCTCTGATTGTGACAAATTGTATGAAAAGCCATTACGGCTTCAGATATTGCCAATTTTTTTCCACCTTCACCAAAATCAGCCTTCCGAAAAAATGTCTCGAGCTTTGCCGTACCTATCGTTCCTTCGACTTTTACTTTATGTTTATCGGATTTAATATGTCGGGTTATATCATTTTTTCCTCCAGAAGCAATTGAAAATTCGCTGCCACAAATATTACATCTAACAAACGAATCTCTGTTGGTCGGCTTAATGAAAGGGTATTCTTTTTGCATCTCAGCAGTGAGTTTACACTCTCTTTTTGGCTTTTTGTTTGCCCTTGATGTTGACGCCATTCTAAAAAAATAAGCAGATGGGTTTAATAGTTCAACTTCTTATTGGACCAATAATATTGGTACTCCATCTTCTCATTCTGAAAGAAAATACTTACTGAAGCATAGAAAACAAGAACTTATACACTGCAAAAGGAAAAAAACAGATAATTAATTTTGCTTTGACAGCTACGTCAAAACAAATGACAATAATATTTCGTAAAGCACTGTTCACATGTGCATTATTTAAAAGCACTTTGTAATTGAGAGTTTGCATGTGAGACATTTTAGTACTATATTTGAAATGAATTTGAAATGAATTTTGCGGGACTTTGCGGGACAAATCTGTAAATGAGGGACATTTTTCAGGCAGTTTATGATGCGGGACAGCCATGTGAAATGCGGGACTGTCCCGCAAAATGCGGGACGTCTGGTCACTATACCTTACATTCTAACGAAGCGCGCAATAAAAATACCCAACCAACCAGTTCCGGTGTTTAGTTGCAAATTGAAAAATATATCACTAGCTGCCATCGGACACATTATTCTCACTTCTACTTGACACTAATTGCACCGCATACTCGTATGAATGAAAACATTATAGAAAACAATTTCAACCTAGTACGGGTCCAAGTTGCAAAATGTATTCCTCGCATGTTAACATTAATTAATTTAGAAGCACGCAATATATCCGTTTCGTGAAAAATATTTAATCACTGACACCCACCGAGAGTAAGCATTTGTTTTGGGCTTACAAATTGAATTGTAAACAAAGTAAGACTTGGCAAAGTAAACCATTGACTTTTAAAATTCAATAAAGTCGCAACTATTCAGGTGTAGTAGCTATCACTTTCAGAAGGAATGGCCTTTGAGAGAGTATCACGACAGTTGTTATTAATGGCCTACGTCAGCCATATATGCGAACTGTCAACTTAGTACTGAGTCTCGAATTTCTTGCTACCCCTCCATAAACGTCAACTGAAAAAGCTGTTCATATGACCGATCTAGGCCAATCAAAACTGAGATACATCACGTCAGACAGTTGTCAGACTTAATAAACTAAAAACTTCAACGTCACTAATATTTTCGAACATACATATAACATATATACCGACTTTGTCAAATGAAATAATAACCAGCGAGCGAGCTGACGATCAATTCGCATCCAGGCAGCCCTGCAAACTAGCCCTTGGAAGAATGTCGGCAAAAACTCCACCAATATTTCCGTGCCTATAAAATATATAATTCGATATACAAATAATAATTTTAAATGTCCTCCCAACATTTTTCGAGCTCACAATGACGACATTTCCCATAAAAAATTTGCATATTGTGACCTAAAAAAAAACATAATGCGAAGGTTCAAACAGATTATGAGCAAGGCTCAATTTGTCTAGGTGCCATACCAATAAACATTTTTAGTTTCGAATCCAAATTTTGGAAGTTCACAGTGGCTATATTTTCCATACAAATTTCGCTATTACGAGCTTTCGTAAATTTAAAGACGAAACTTAAATTTGTTATTGTAGTACCGTCGCTATGTGTCTAAATGAGAGACACTCGAATTAACCTCGTTTTATCAGTTGCCGGGCGATTTGCCGCTAGCTCAAGACGCCTCAGAAGAAAAACCGGAGCCGAATGGGCTACCAACTGCCGAAAAGTAAAACTGTCATTACTTGACGGATCATCACTGTCAACCAGAAACGACATTAACTACCGAGAAGTCAGTTTCACTACCGCCTCAAGTTCTATCTACTCCTAAACGCCGTTCTAAGGAAGGCTGCACTTCCACGCTTTCTTAATTTTGTCGGTTTTTTGTGCGTTTTTGAAATTGTTTTCGGTGTGTTTTTAGTACGTTTTTGACACATTTTTGATCATTTGTGTTGCGTGTTTTAAGTACGTTCCATGGCGTTTTTAACGCATTATTCTACTCGTTTTTTTTTAAACCGATTTTCCACTAATTCTTATCGTAATATTTGAAGCGTTTTTGGACCCGTTTTTAACAAGTTTTTGGCGCTTTTCATTCGCGTTTTTGAAGCACTTTCCGATATTCTTTTGGTGGGTTTTTTTTAAGTGTTTATAATGTTTTTTTAATGAGTTAAAGTGATAGGATTTAAATGATGGTCTTTTCGAGATCGCGCAATCTTTGCCTTAAAGTATTTAGTTGCGCCTTGTTCCACTGGTGTGCGCGTCATAGGCGAGATCTGTATCTACTGCGTCGGTCCTCTTGGTTTGGATATGAAAACTCTTCGAAATAGAGCGTTAGCTTACACATTCGCTCTGCATGTGCTTGCCCTATTAATCGGCGGATTCACACTTTTCTGACAAGGTAAATGTCGCAGTAAAATTTGTTGCATTCGCTGTTAAATCTGCTTCAAATTTTGGCAGTTCGGCTTGCCTTTTTTAATGAACAACGAAACGAGCGTCCAAATACGATGCACGATTCAACTCAATTCCCATTCACACGCTTCATTAGCTGATCTTGTTAATGGATTTTTGCAACCTCTACGTCGTAGTCTTTAAATGACCTTCGAGCAAATACTCTCAGTCAGGTGCGGCCCACCCATCCTCCAGTTCGTATTCATTGAAGCTCGACGGCGAGGAGCCATACGAAAGGGGAAAAACATGCTCCCAACTCGTCCTTATCAAGTTATCGGGCCAACATGACTTGTCCTACTCCTTGACCACGCTTCTGCATCCACCGATACATTTACACAAGAAACTTTACTGCCGGAAGTGAACCAAACTTTCACCAACAAACTATTCCATAGACCGAAAATATAAAGTAGCTCCTCCAATCGATGAAGCAGACTAACAAAATTGAGTGCAGCTGTTCCACAGATCCCAGTTAGTATCCACAGCCGGCAAGTTCAAGAATAGAATAAAATTGAACCGTCAAAGTAAATATTTAAAAAATCAGACCCACACCATCAAATCCTCTGCAGATATTAGAAGGCGACCAAATGTGGCTGTCAGTTTCCCCTTGCGCCAAAGACAACAGATGCTGATGCCGGTGGTGTGCCAGTGCATTCCAAAAAAACGAAGACGAAGCGGAAACTCTTAAAGTCGAAAGAGTCTCCCAATACCCGTCCAAATCGAAGGGCTTTTCCTCGATATTTATTCTTCTACTTGTGTTTTTTTTTCCCCCTCCCATGATAGTAATTACTGCACATGAAGGCATTGACCCTTGGATGGGCACATGGTGTCTATACACACACATGCCCCACGGGTATTCATGGAGCCACAGTCTCATGCAGATATTCCTAGCCGCACTCTTCGATTCGTTACGTATACGTTGGGTATACCCGCATAAGGTGACCAGACCACCAATTCATTTTCGTTTCCCATCGTGGCTAATTGTAGGCCAAAAGGGCACTGGAAGAGTTGCCCAAACGTGTAGATGATTACAGACCTCGAATTGTTTACGTTTTATTGGACCTCTATCGGGCAGACATATCAAAGTTAATCAATCATTGAAGATATCGGGGTTTGGCTGTAGTCGGTTTGGCAATTTGTATTGGAGCCATCCTACGGTGCGTGTGGGTATGTATTTATTTAGGGACGCGGGTCGAGAGGCCTAAAATTAGATGCAAACATTCTGGACGTGGACGCTAATGTTAGACGTCTCTAAGTCGAATGAACTGTTGGCTTATTTATGTTTACTGTTCAATCAATTAGCTTCCATGTATGGATGTGTTTTTATGTTGGGTGTCTTTCTTTGGACTTTTGTTTTTGAACTTTTTACACATGAATATTCAAGTTCAAATATATGCTGGCGGTGGGTGTTGCTTTTGAAATTGATATCAACAAATGGTTGCGTCCGATTTATTTTGGTTTTTAATGCGTTTTTGTATAGGTATGGCTTTGGGTGAGGAAAATGGGAAACGAGGTGAACGGTGATAGCTTGGACAGAGAGTTGCGGTCAATGAGACTGGGGAGCGGATGTATGCAGATTTGTTAACTTTCAAGCCGAATTGACATGGAAAAAGTTTGTAAGCTTCCATCGGCGGCAAATGGATTTGTTCTTCATAAGCTCAGGTTTAGGTACAGAGTGGTTGTCAAGGTTTTCTGTTTGAACACGCAAACTGCTATACCTAAATCGTGAAATGTAAAATGGATTGGGTTTTGGGGTCTCCATTTTCTAGGAAAATTGTTACGTGAATTATTCAAAACTAGATTTTTTTTGGTCACCTGTCTTTAAGGAACTTCATCCAACATGAATTGCATAGGCATTTCCATTTGTGATGAGAAAATGAAAGTCAGAAGACATATTAAAAGGGTTGTATCTCACGCCCAAAATTGATGTGGGTTCTTGGTAAAGTTTTTTAAATTCGGAAATATTTCACTTCAAATGCATCAGAAAAGCATTCCAACTTAAGTATAGAAAAAATGGCTGTGGAAGTTCAACATTTGCAGAGCTTATCCAGTCCATTCAGGCATTTTTAGTCTTGCGTCCGCGTTATTGGTTATCTGTTCAAAATCATTTCGAAACGCATGTCTACTTGTGAAAAATTTATTTCAACTAGCCATAGTTCCGTTTTGAACGAAAAATGCGAATAAATCTGTTTTCGGAAATTTTCTTTTTGCCTGAACCTGAAATAGGTACAGCAAAACACAGCAAAACAAAAAAAAAAGAATAATGGAAATCTCACCAGCGGCTATCGAGTTAAAATGGCATCGGCTTTCACCCAAAAGGATAGATGTTTCTTGCTACTCGGAGGCTACACAGTTAGTTACCACGCTTACTTTTTGGGGATCTATTTCGACCAACACACGCTTTTAAACTTAAACATCACCTAAATAATTCTTAATCAATACTAATAAGAACAGTATACCTAAGTGAGCCAACACCTGCTTAAATATTTGAAGCTATCAAAAGGTTTTCTGCTTTTTCAAAAATTGAGCTGCATCTCAAAAGCTAGAATCCTCAAACAGTAATTACAGGACTTGCCATCTCTAAGGATATTTTAAATTTAAATAAGCATGGCGTTGTTATTTTAAATGAGGAATTTTCTTATTAATAAAAATCTGATTTTTTAGTTAAGGCGTTTCAATTTGGTATTACATACCTACATGCAATATCAAAAACATGCCTCTTAAAAACTACAGTAGTTGGTTCCCCTGTAAAGCAGTTGGCACTCAAAAGAACTACAGTTGTTGGCACCCAAATAAACCCATTAAATAATAGCTACATGCTTTTTAAACGGCATTTTATGTTTCTTTATTAAACAAAAATGCGATAGTTTGATAAGTTAATATTTAAGTCAAATAAAAGAAAAATATTTATAAATCCATGCAAAATTAATTAAATCGATACACTTATTATATAAAAATGATGTGAAAAATATAAATTTATTCATCAATTGAGAACGACTGGACAGAGGCTCAATTTTCTTTTTCAATTGTTCGTAATTCTCAGGACAAAGTTCTTACCAAAGAAATTTTTTGGAAAACAATCCGGAACAGTCAGGAAATTTCAAAAATCGAAAATTGATTTTTTTGTATGGAAAATGTTGAAAATTGTTTGTGCAAATGTTCCGGAATGGCTTTTCAAATTGAAAAATAGAAAATTCTAAGCGGAAAACTCGGAAAATCCGGAAAAAACGCGAAAGATTTGAATGAAGGTGGAAAATTTCGTCCATAAACAATAATCTAAGCTCCTCGTCTCAACGAAGCAAAATATGTAGTTTGAAAAAATTTTAATTTTAACGCCTAGCAAAGCAGACGGGGCTCCGCTAGTACAGTATATTTAACAACTAAATTTCAAACTTTTAACAAGTAACGTAGCTGCAACGAATTTATTGCAATTTCGATATTTTAATTTAAAAAAAAGTGTTATTTACGAAATAACTAGTTTTAGTCGATCCTCATCGTAAATTTAGCTCTGTTTCGGCATTTTCAAAAATCAGAAACAAATAACCTTTTTAGACTATACATAGCTGTTGACACAAGACACTGTCAAAAGTACAGTTATTGACAGTGCCAAAACAAAGTTATTGGCACCCCTGTTAATAACTGAACGTATTGCTATTATTTGAAACAGTATTTGGAACCCCTCTTATTTAATATACGTACTAGCAGATAATTTTAATATTTAAGCTTAAATTTATAATATTTTATATAAGTACCTATTGCCATTTGAAATAGCCAAAGTTGTTATACAAATTTTTAGAATTAAAAAAAAAAAATCTATGCAAACAAAACTCGAAGTCCTTATCGTAGTAAAGGGAAGCTGCGAGAAATCATTTAACTACTTTTGACAACAATTGTTGCATTATGATTTTAACACCCTTGCTCCTTGTGATGATGGATCTATAGGTAAACTGAAGGGCAAGGCGCAATTTTTCATTTACATCCACTTTCGTGTCATACAACTACACATACGTACCTACATATATTGAAGTTACAACACACTTGAAATACTGCTTCTCTTCTAATTTCCTTGACCCCCCACACTAATGGACGCCATGTCCTCCGTTCACAGCTCGTATAGAATATCCTTCGGGTAAAAAGGCGTGATTCAGTTCTACTCCGGAGATTTGCACTGCCTACACCTTTACTTTCATTCATCTTCCGCCAAGTCTACGAAGTGCCATCGTACAGTAATCATCTTAGTGAAAACTCACCTTGAACAGTGTAGTGTGTAGAGATGCCTTCAAGGCGCCTCATATGTGTGGGTGCAGTAATTTTGTATAAATTTTGCCGCATTCAGACTTGATGCCAACACGAAGTACCGAAATAATAAGAAATGCGATTTATGCCATCTCATTCTGAATTGTGTCACCCGCACGAATGAAAGTGATATCCTTGTTATACCTACCCACATAATCCGCGCAGAGGTACTTTTCTCCATGATTCCATTAGCACAGCAGGTGTATGGTTCTTTATTCCCAAACCACAACAAGGCACACATTTGTGTGATGGATGTTAAGTACCTATCCATATCTTCTTTGCACTGCTTTCGATTTGCGCCATCATCACGTAACCGCAAAAAGGATTGACATCCGGACTCCCACTTAATCCAATTACCATTCATTTCCGTCCGCCACCTGAGCTTATGTCAAAACAAACCAAATACCACTGGGACAGCACATTCCCGTACATCCGCATGACATTTGCTCTGCGCGACAACAAAGAATGAAAAATCCCATCCAGAATGGCACAATCAAATCAGCATCCCCCCCAAATATATATAGAAACAACCCATTGCTATGGAAGAGCCACAATACATGTTCCGAGTCCCTATCTCTACGAGTATGGATATATACAACATTCTGAGCCGAACGACATAAGTTTTGTTATGTAAATCGGCGCCAAATTGGCGGCTGCATAGTTCCACCATGACTCATGATGGCAGGGGCAACCTAAGCTGGATTTCGGCTACCACCAAGTGTAGCGATGTAGAATGTAGATGTGTGCATATATTTTTGGTATTGGAATGGAATTCATCGTGGCCTACCTACTCTCTCCCTTTCTCGTCTCTTCGTCCTTGCTCTGCGGTCTGCGGCGATATGAAGGCCAAATAAAATATCTCTGTGAGCATGAGGATTTAGTTCAGATTCAGTAATAATTACTGGGGCTGGGGGGTGGCTGTTGTTAACTCACCACAGAGCAGTGTGTTTAGATACATTGTGTCTGGCTAAAGTTGGACTCTTGTATCTTGACTGGGGTAACTGCGCAGAAGATTGTTTTGATAATCGAAACCACATGCATTGCAATAATCCCGTAGTATGTCATTAGCTCTAGCTCGGCATGTAGACGCAGGTGTTAAGTGGAATTCTTGCATTTTCAACTCGGGCGGCAGCAGCAATGTAATCAGTGATCGGTGGGTAAGAGCGGTTAGTCTAACCATTGTATATAAACATAGGTCTCTCTCTCTATATGCAATGGTATAAGCATTTAGTTGCGGAGTTTTCTGCGGTTGGACCAGCTGGGTAAGTGAACTTTAAAACTTGTAATTTGATTGATCGTATTTTAAATAAATGGTGGGAGTTGGCTACGATTATATGGAGTTTGCTTAGCAGCAATCAGATAAGCGTTACGAAATTGCAGACCTAGCGGTAACCGACATGGGGTATTTTAAATTGACCAACATTAATTTAATTATTGATAGAACGAAAAGAGATTTTGTTTTTACGGAGCTTCCATCTCAGGATGTTGAAGAAGCGTCACAGGATAGTCCTTACTTTTCTACCGACTTTTGGCACATTTATTGGGGGCTCAACCGGTTTCCCTAATAAATTACTACTATTACCAATTTCTATCAATAACTAGTAACCGGAATTGCGCCCCCAAATCGCAATACTTTCGCTGACAGCAGTCTGTTTATTTATTTTCTAGAAATTATTTCGGTTCGGATGGTTCAAAAATCGATTTTTGAAATGAGGTTGGCGCTTTTACGGACTATTCACATGAGAGTGAATCGCGAATAAGCGAATCTAATTTATTGGAACTTAAAAACTACTACTCGCTCTACCACATAATCATGATATTTAATTAATCTAACATCTTATCTAAAAAAAATCCGAGTCTTTATTGATTTGAATAGCGAAATTTTGAATGAAAGCAATTTCCTTTGCGAATTGAAAATTCTTGCTGCGAACTGTCACAGTTTATTTACAGTCGCGATCCACAAACCCACGAAGGAAAAATTCGTTCGAACTTAACCTCTCAAAATGCAACTGACGTCGTTTTTCATTGGGATTTTCAGATTTTGCTCTCAGATTTAACATTTTTCGTGCCCAGTGGAAGATAAAACGAGGTTTTTCTTTTTCTTCGCGTTTGTGGTGGTGAGTGATAGAACAGTCAGCTGTTTGTAAATTTTAAAATGTATTTATAAAAATCTATTTAATTTGTAATAATATTCCTTGCAGATGCCGAATGTGCATTTTGCACAAAACATAAAATAACACACTTTAAAGTTTGACAAATGTTTTGGTGTTAGTGTAAGCGGGTGTGAATCTCACTCAGAAATCGAGATTCGCAAAATTGCTCTGACTCTGAAAAAAAAAAATGATTTTTCTGTCCCAATGGAAAACGACATGAATCGCGGGAATCTGCTACTAAAAAAATGTTCCATGTGTATGAAATGTCAACACAAATCGAGCAAAATACCTCAACTGTGGTATACCTTTTCCAATTAAAATAGTTTTGGATCTGCCATTCTTTAGTTAGGTATCTATTATAGTTGCTACCAAACACCCACAAGTACTCCTGCCCACTTTACTGAATCATAAACCCAGCAAAATATTTATATCCCTGTACCTTCTACCAACGACATTCTAATGAATACGTTCCACTTAAAAAAATAACTCCACATAATCTTCACTTCATTCAAACTATTTATCGGTTATCGGTAACACAATATCGTATCGAAATTATATTCAGTGACATTGTGCTTCCAGTCGCAATTGAATGTCAAGCAGAATGCGACTTCTTAATGAATTCTCCCCATTATTTGTGTTCCCGTATACGAAGACGACCACAAAGCGTAAAAGCACACAAACATGGTAAACATGGTAAACGTCAAAGCAGCACCGGTCCCATTGAGTGAAGTGTATATCTGCGAGCAATTGAATCAAGTTCTATAGATTCCGTTCGATTTAAAATGCCATCGTAAATGAACTCACTATGGCAGCAGGGAAGACAGAAAAATGAAAGAAAAATGTGAAAAAAAGGAAAACAAAACAGGATTCATCTAAAGTTGCATCGTCCGTTGAACTTGAACTGCACTTGGTTGGAATATGCTTGGGAAAAAGTCCTCGCAAATGGCGACGGTGGCATTCGAGGCACCTTTAATGCGAATACCAGTATACCAACAACCAGATGTAGAACTGCAATGGTATCGCCATCGCCGCCACCACAGTAAGGTTAATGATTCCACATACGATATATAGCCAGGAGCGGGCTGGGCAAAATGTACTGCGGTGTGTGCAGAGCTTCATATCGGGACAGATGCGGTCACAAGATTGAAAACTTGGTTCGGTGGGACTGAGATGATACGTATTCATCCATCTAAATTGAAGGGCGGTGTTTAATAGGCACTAAAAGGAGAACTGCAAAAAGAATACAAAAAAATAGGTATGGGGGATGTTGGTATTTGGAAGGAGGTCTTGTGATGCACCCTATAAGATTACGATTGCGACGAGCAAGCGGGCTGGCATTCGTGGTTGGTCTTTGAAAAGTAGGATAAGTTTTCCGTGTGCTATTGACATGGTTTGCCCTTCTGAAAAAAAACCGGTCCCCAATTAGAAGCTTCAATTTGCTGAATTGAATCTGCAACATACGAAACACAAAAAGATTCTGCGACTTATTTATTACTCGGACAGGTTGTGTGTTCACCTAGTAAGGATTGTTGATGGGGGTGGGGGCTGACTGAGACTGAGCTGTAGGTCTCTCAAAAGAAAAGTAATAGATTAAGAATGGAGACGTTTTATGCTCTTGAATCTATAGTCGTTGTTGAAGCTGTGACTATCAACTGACTGTTCTGTTTTTTTTTGTCGTCCTATATAAACTGACCAAGATAGAATAATATTAAAAATGGATAATACCTAACTCGTTTTTAGGGACACAAACCTAAGAGCATGTCGTATCATTTCGGCTAAATCCAAAAGTAGTAAGCGCGGAGGACAAAACTTTTCTCATTTTTTATGCCATGAAATCATTAGACGAGTTTTCTTTTACTAGTTCCAAAGTCAACAGAAGAGTGGTTGAAAAATTTAATTGTTTTCTTAATTATTTCTATGTTATTCCTTAATTTTAAAAAAGAAAAAAAAAATATCTATATATGTAAAATAGTGCAAGACAACAAAGATGCAAAATTGAAGTCTACCCATGCTTAAGAGCTTAACCTTACACAAGTTACAACTACAAGCATACAAATCAACTTTAAAAAGCTTACTCACACTTTCGCTGAAAAGCTTACACTGCTAACTAATTTATTTACAACAACATAATGGGCATGTTCCCTTACTTTCGGGTTTCTAGTACAATATTGACAATATGCTTCTTTTTTTCCCTCTTGTCACAATTCTCTCATTGCGAGAGAACTCACACACAGAAATGAAAAATAATTCGCATCAAAAGGAACGCGTCGAACCACAATTTTGAGAATTTTGGAGTTTTCCTATACATATGGGCATATTCAAATACCAATAGAACAACGTACAAATTTATTTAAGAACAAGAGTTTAATTGCTTGATAAGTTCGCTTCTCATTCTTCTTACATCTATTTTAATGCGGTATACAAAATACAAGCACAAAATAGGTTCGTTCGGGTACTTTTTTGCAAACGTAAAATTACTGAAACTTTTGAGAAAGCGACCAAGTAGGTACTAGGTACTAAGAGAAATCCATTTCTCTTTTAGTTGTTTCCTAATTGTTTACTCGCCGAATTTCGACTTACTGAAAAATGAAAACTTACAACTGACATTAAGTGACAACTCAAAAGCTTGACAAGTAAAATTCTATTTATTTTCGTCTTCAACAATGTCGGAGGAAGAAGTTTTAATTGAATGTTCTCCTAGAACATAATCACCGCCTTCAAAATGGTAAGTAATAGTTATTTAGCTTATTAAAACTTCAATTCCAACTTATGTCGTAGATGCTGTACTTAAAGACAACCTTGTCAAATGTCAAAATGGCATTTCTTAAACTTTTTATAAGAAAACCAGTAAGGTTGAATGTGAGACATTTCTTTCTCAAGATTTGACATATTTCTATGCTGAAAGTGCACGAACGAAATAGGTATATATAAATGAAATCAAATGAAAAGTCAGTAGCGAAACAGCACTTGAATCATTTGACAACCATCTGTCATCTATAAGAAACTAGCCAAAATAAATTTCTTGGGCTAATATTTGAGGGTTTTTATGGATTGGAAATGTTTTGTTCTCTCGTTTGGCTCTCTTCGGACCACCTTTTGCGAAAGGGAATAAAGTTTGACTAAATTTGACTCATGTGTTCGAATGGATTATTGTTAGGGAACAGTCTTTAGATTGACAAAATTTTGGTCAAAAACTTCCAAATGCGGGAGCTCTCGAAAAAAAAAAAAAAAAAATATGTTAACAGCAATTTTTGGTTTATTTCGTTGAGGAAAGATGACATTTCATATGACGTTAAGAACTCGTTAGTTTTTTTTTTTTTGTCACAAACTAATAACGATTATATTGAATTTTTTGTTTCTGATTCTTAGTGTTGCTAAGGCTCACGTCGATTGTAAAATTGTATAGATTTAAGTATTTACCAGAGGTTCAGAAAGTTCTAAATGCTTATAGAGTTTCGACTTTCCTCATGTAGCTGATGATGCATTCAGCGATTAAGTGGGCTTTATGTCGACTGTAACGAGACATTAGTTGCAACTTTTACATGCACAACGTTAACTTTTTCTACCTAATCTTTTGCAGCAAATATTATATGGATGTTCTGAGTGGCTGCAATTGGAATTGAGATTTGTAGAATAATTGTGGAATCAAAGTGGTCACAAATATTTCACTATTTCCTTTTTTTTCTAATCTTTTCGTGAAATAAATTCTTCAAATGCAGCTGATCTCCAAACTGATCCAGTTCAATTGTCAGTTGCTCATCTACCTACTCCTTTTCCAACTGTTGTAACTTGTAAATCATGTGAATTAATGATCTATATTCTATATAGCTCATTTGGGTATAATAAAAAAACGCCTCTTTTTACAATCCACAACATACCAACTCACTGCAGAGACACCCTATGCGACGCTGCACACAGAATCAGAAACCCTCTTTTTTCGTAATCAACTAATGTATACGACATCTTGGAAGAGTGATGCGGAATTTGTTACAACTAAATGGGAACGTCGCCGTTCCGTCGGTCGTCGTCGTCCCCCTGGACAGAAGCGAATGCATGTTCTTTCACTGTTTCACAAGGATTTCAGCTTCGTTAGCAGGCTACTGAGAAGAGAAAAAAAAAACCGGGAAAGTTGCCTCCAAAAAAGGTTACAATCATGCCAATGTCAACCCACTGACTTCATACATTTCTCTACCGCAGCTTAATGCGGAAGAAGACAAAGTTACCTTGTCTGACCATGTTCGGCTGCATACGCAAGCAATTTTATCTCGACGGTGAATGGCGCGCTTGCGCTGCGCGCCAATCAATGTACACGATTAATGTGTATCTCAGCAAAGAGAGAATTGAATTCCTTATCTTCTGCCACTGACACAGAGCCAGAGCCAGAGAGTACGAGATACGAGTACGTGCCACCGTAATCGTAGTCGTCTGTCGTGCACTTAATTGTAATTAACATTTTCTATATTGAACGTGAGAAAATTGTCCAAATACAGCTTCTAATCCAAAGTTTGAAATTGTTCGCTAATGAGTCTATAAATTGGACTCACTCGGAGCTTAACAACTTGATTAGGTTTTTTTTTATGGAGCCAACGCGATGGTGTGCGAATTCCATAAATGACTGTCCCAAAGTGTCCAATCATTTTTATAGTATAGTGTTAAACAAATTGAAATGTTTGTGTTTCTCATTGCTTGAACAACTTTGGAGCGTGCGATGAAGCACAAGATGATGCCAGCCACTTCGGAAGTAGTCAATTGAAGGTTGTGTTGTATTTGTTTTGATGGATAGTGGAGCTCAATGGTTAATGGACATAGCACGGCGGCGGTGAAATAAATCAACACCCAACCAGAGTTGGTTGAAGCGTTGGCGAAAATACACGGAAGAAAGGCTTAAGCAAAATTAATGAAGTTCACTTTACTTGAAGTCGATGCGGGGGCCTGGGAGAGATTTTAAACTCCGATTTCGCTCCATGGGTGGTGCCCGAAGATTAAAGCTTTCGGTTATGTTTCATATAGGTACTGGCAATGGGTAAAGTTTTTACTCATGATTCAAGAGATGTGGCTTCGAGTTCAAAAAACGAAAACCCAACGAAATTATCACATCTTGTACATATTTGCGGGCTGAAAAAACTTGGAAAAAAACAGAAATATCTTTTAAAGTGGAATCACTGATCGATATTTAAAAACACGAAATCAAAATTTCACTGCCTTGCAGAACGAAACGTTTCACCTGAAGGCAGAGACTTTCGTCCACAAGACTCAAATACGTTAAGGATTGAATAGTAGTTTCTAAATGAGAGCCCTGCTACCTGGGCCTGCAAGATGGAAGTTACAACTATTAAAGGTAGCAGGACACCACTTACGAGCATTCATTAGGTTATCTCAAAAAATTGTGTTTGATTGAAGCAACTTGTTATAAAAATTGGAACCTCAGCATGGTCGTCTAAATTAACCACTACAAGTGCAGTTTGAAGATCGACAATACGACAGATGATGAAGAAAACCGAGGAGGTCCAAAACGATACTCCAGTTTATAGAAACTATTTATGTGGAGCCATGCCTAGCTTTAGCATCTACCACAACCTCGTCTTATTGCGCAGAATGTTGGAAACCAGGCTCACCCACACCTCTGATATCAAAAAGTAAGATAATAAGACTTTCATTGAACTGGAATTTTGGGGAACCCACAAGCCATTATCAATTGCAAAATTGAATAGGTACTTTAAGGTGTTAACAGCTTTTCGCTACAAAAATATTTTTAGTAGGTAATATATTCAGCAACAATTGAAGAGCAATATTTGCAAAAAGTCGCAGTTTCCTGGGCTGAAAAAAAGGCTTTTAAATAGTGAGGCCTTGTCAAGCAAAAATCGGATCTTGCCCTACTCTACGGCACAGAAGCTGAACCCTAACGAAGGTTTGAATACGAAAATCGGTCCGTATTTTTTGGCACCCTTTTGCACTTGGAAGACCACCCTTTGGAAGAGGACTGTGCAAAGACATCATTCTCATCAGAAAGCCTATATCGGTTGTCTAAAAGTGGTTTGACGAGCTAATGGACTTCAACGTGCCGCTGCAAAGAGTCTTCAAACTCAACCCGAAGTGGCAATGCTGCGAAAGGAAGATCTCGACTTAGACTGTGACCACAAGTGTATATTTTCAGCACTTACCTGGAGGCTCTTAGAAAGCGAATTAATTGAGAACCGAGTGCTCTCCACCTAAAGAAAGAAGGATGTCGGCTTACGGGCCGCAAAATGCTATTTAAACTAACCAAACTTAAAGAGGGCCATAGTCATTATGCTCAGCGTTGCGTTTACTTCTGCAGTCAGGATTGAATACTTTGAGTGCATTTGAAACGAAAGCTATATCTGGCTACCCAAGGCCTTCAATAAATAGCTTACTTAGTTTGCTTCAAAGACTACATTCCATAGATTCGGCCATTGGAATTTAGTTCCCTTCAAGTGGCCATAATGTAAACAAAACGAGGTCCGCCTGGAACACGCTCGCGTTCCTAATTCTTCGTTTTTAGCTTTATGTCCATGTCACCTCACGACACATGTTGCATTTTTAAGCACACATGTGTGTGCCCCCAGGGCACATAAGTGAATCCAGACTTGTCTCAATTAATTGAATAGCGTTCGTCACGTTTTTTCATCGTCGCCTTCTTCTTCTCATCGTACATTATTGGGCTTGTTATGTTTCTGTTCTTTTCCTGGTAATGAACTCGCTATTTGGGATCATGAACATGTCATCTCCCTATATGCACACATGAGAGATTATTGACGTCGTCCCCATGTGTGGGGAAACTTAAAAATATTTTCCCTTACTTTCGCGGGAAACATTTCCATGATAAAAATCTGTAAGACGAATACAACAAGAAAAAAAAAAAAAAAACCGAACATACTCAATTACAAGAAAACGAGGTCAGCATTCTAATTTCTGGAAGGAGCGAGTATGGAAATTCTCTTCTTATTTCTTGGCGTCTTATGGAACCAGCATGGAGTAGATGTGCATATTTATAATAACGTGAGGCATGACAGTTTATTGCTAATTGACTCTGCAGATGGTTTCCATATATACAGTTTTCATTTATAGGGAAATGCATCGTGCAATATTTTGTAGTATGCACCGAGCCTTGCGGTTAATCTGTAGCCTTTAACTGATGGATGATTTAACGTGTGTTGGTAGCGGTATTTTTTTATGCGCAGAGGGTTAACCAGAGGCTGAGACGTTGATAGTTGTAAATTTAACAGCATTTTAGGTCGGTCATTGGAAGAGTTTTATTTACTTTGAATCGTAAATTTCGTTTTCAGATCTGCCAATTCGCTCTTGGAATAAAATGAATTGCAAAATGATAGACATTTTAGTTCGAGTTTTTTACTTTTGGGGGCTCAACCGGAATGTCTGTAGTACCTGTCTGCAATATTCTACTGTTTTCTATTTACAAAAGCGAAGCAACTCGTTTTTAATACATTTCCAACACTTTTATCCGAACAGAGATCCATTGTAGACTGTCAAACATCTCTAGCCTTTAAGCAATGGTTTCGGAATAGAGGGCGCTGCAATTTTCATAGACCAAAGTCATTCAAAATACCATATCTTCGCATTTGCGGCAGCTACAGCTTTCAAATTCAACAGCTGGATGTACGCATATTGCCCTTTTAGAGCGACTAACCAAATGTGGGCGGATTTCAGCAAGAAGGCGTGGCACCTCCCTAACCATTTGAAACTCTATATCGCAACATTTATGAGACTCGATAAATATTGGCTGTTGGATTTATTTCTTAAAATGTGGGTGGTAGTATGAAATGGGGCGTGACCCTTGCTATACAAAAACAAAATATTTAAAATGCTATATGACAGCTAAAGTTGTTCAATTCGTGATGTGAAAGTATATAATAGAATATCAAACACTTTACAAAATGTGGGCTAATTAAATACGGGGCGTGGCTCATTTGATTTAGAGAAAATTGATAAGTTTTGCAAGGATTTCAGATACTTGTAGAAATTCGAAAACAGTGGTAGGTTGCTCGGGCTTTTAGAAGGTGAAAACCATTGAACTCAGTCCTTAACCTGCTGTTAGATCTCCCAGCTGCAGATGCTCCCGTCTACGGGGTTATCAAGCGCTCTGGCTACGGCAGTTATTTAAATGTGCAAAGTAAATATTTGGGACAAGTGATTTAGGAAACCCCGGATGAGAACATTTGAATCTGAAGGAAACATTTGCCAAAGAGCTTTATAAAAAAAAAACAAGTTCCCAATCTTCAAAATAACTTTATAAAAGAGTTTTACAATCTAAGGCACCTTGTATGGTTCTATAGAAACGATGGCTTCAAAAATTTCGGAAGATCGGGCCTCTGATGTTGACGTCTTAGTTTCGCAATATTCTTTCAAAATAAAATAAGAAATTCAAAAATTTCGGAAGATCGGACCTCTGATGTTGACGTCTTAGTTTCGCAATATTCTTTCAAAATAAAATAAGAAATTCAAAAATTTTTATATAGGACCCTAGGTTAAGCTTCGAGCCACCTTTTGTTTGACTGAATTTTTTGTTTTTAAAACAAAGTTATGCCGGTTCAGCTGAAGTTTGATGAGCGTTTGAATACAGGTCGTCAACTATTCAGTAGAGTTCTTCAATTTTGTATAACAGCAACCACTTATTTTCTTTCTGATATTTCTGTTCCTAAATGATTGACCTCAGCAAGTGACTACACACAGCCATGTTGAGATTTTTACCACTTACCTATAACTGCTGCCGGTGCAGAGTGCAACAACTCTGATGACTTCATTCATTAGCATTACTCATGTTCACACTTTGAACCTCACTTAAGTTGATCACGATTAATGAAACCTAATTTGATTGTTGTTAAGTCCAAAATAAATTTGTAACAACAAACAAAAAGAAAAAAAAAAAAAAGATTTATAATCACTCGATCGGATATATCTGAACTCTGGCATACAATTAAACGCCTACGGAAAAGCCATAAAAATAACCACTCTAAGCATCGAGTTAAGTGGCCGTATTTATGGTGCCTTTCAACTTTAAACTTTTAGTCAGTGAGTCGATATTTGTTCATTTCTGAGCTCAGTTTCGCGTGTACGACAATCCATCTTCAGTCTTTACTGAAGCTGCACAATTCGAAGCAAAACTAGCAAAGAGATGGTAGATCTAGCTATAGTGGCTTGATGGTATAATAGAGTTAAATTTGCTGTAACTCATAAGGCGAGCCCATTAAGCGGCCTATAAGACGAAAGCGGTTATTTTAAATTTTACAGAAGAAACGTTTTTGAAACTTGAAACTGGATACATTATGCCAAAGGCAGCACCAACTCCATTTATTCTGCTTATACAGCCTGTGATGGGCCCCACTGTAAGTCTTGTCTTTGCATACAGTCGCTCAGTCGAAGGCCAACGACCTTTGGATCGAAACTGCTTTCATATACATTCGACAGCAGTTATTTGAATTCTTTAACAGACACCCGCAGTCATTTGCATTCCTTGTTAGGCCTTTTCATACCTCTCTAGATTCTCTTTCTAACTTTTCATCCTGCTCTTTCCTTTCAGGTCATTGTAAGCCCGCCACAACAAACACACCTGATACATACGACTACGCGGATGACGATGACTACAACTACGACAACTATGACGATAATAAATCAGAAGGCGCCGAAAGTGGAACGCCAATTGAAAGCAACTCGATAAACAGTGATCCGCCCTACTTCGAGAACTCCGAACTAAGCGTGAAGGCCAACTTCGGCGAGAATGTCATCCTCAACTGTGACGTTCGAAATTTCCAGTGTAAGTGCAAAAATTTGCTTATTTTTTCAAACTATCATCTCATCCCGATCCCCTTACAATTTCAGTGAAGAACGTCGTCATGTGGTACAAGAAACAGAACCTCATTGTAAACGGTCGGATATCGCTGGACAAGCACATCGAGGCCTTGAAAAATAACTCCATCCGAATCTTGAACGTTCAAGAATCCGATGCCGACGACTACTATTGCTCTGTACTGCCAGAGCTGATAAGGCTGCATGTCAACCTGGCAATCGGTGGCAAGCTGGCGATCTACTCGGACGGACGTGATGTTACAGAGAAGACTGTAACCGTTCGTCAGGGTGAGAGCCACACGCTGGAGTGCAAGACCTTCGTCAATGAGAACTCCACAATCAAGTGGTCGCTGAATGTGAGTATCAGTGGATTGCTGGCCTGAGAACAGTTTCAAATGCGTTTTTTTCCAGGGCGAACGCGCTGACAACTTTGACGTCAAGCTGGAGAGTGGAAAGCTAATAATCGAATATTTTGACGCCGAACACGCTGGTATCTACCAGTGCCTGGGCGACGACGGATCCAAGGATCCATTGCATGGGTCGGTGACCATCGACGTGCACTATGCTCCAAAGGTGTCGACTCATCGTCACCACGTGAACACCCAAGCTGGGGACAAAGCTGAGTTGTATTGTGACTACAAGGCGGTGCCTATTGCTGTGGCTCAGTGGAAGCGTAAGGGACAGTACTTGGAAATGTTCTCCGAGAAGTATTCGGTGAAGAGTTCCACACACAAGGGAAAGAACCGCACGATTTTAATGGTTAAGGATGTGGCGGAAGCCGACTTGGGCGAATACGAATGCGAAGTCAAGGTAGGTGCCCTCGAGTTCTTTTGAAAGGGGTTGGTGAATATTTTGGATTTTTGTTTGCAGAACGCAATTGGCTCGAACGAAGCGAAGATACAATTGATCTACGAACCCGAAAATCCCCAGTTTGAAGATATGAAGATCGAGGGAAGGAAAGTGACACTCTACTGGCTGGTCAGGAGTGTGCAGGCGCTGTCAGAAGCTGTTATGGACTACAAAATCGATGGGGTAAGCTATGGTCGTTTTTAAGGACACGATTTTGGGGATGCCATGTTAGTATGTAGAAAGGTCTTGCCTGTGCAGACATTGGGCACTGAGGGGGACCTTTGCAATTTATCAATTTGAACGACTTTGTATAAGCTTTTGGGTTCAAAGTTAAAATGGGTTTGTAGGTAGTGGGCTTAGGGAGTATTTTATGTTCGGGATCTCCTAAGAGATGTAGACTTTTTGCAGAAAACTCCAAGAAGCATCCATGCTCTATATCCAAGTAAGAACACTTGTATATATTTTCATAGCAAATACGGAAAGCCAATAGCGAGAGATACTTCATTTTTAATAGGTAAGTCAAGATCTTTCTGAAAGTGTTGATGGATTGAGCTGAAAAAGTAAACAGAGAGGTGAAGGGGTTGTTAGCCGTACGTATAGTCGAAAACAAATAGAAAAATGGATGTCGAAGGTGAAGGGTGAAGGCGTTTTCGACTCGAGAAACTTTCGATGTTAAATGGACTTTCCTAAACGTACGTTTACCCTTTAGGCCCATTTTATTCACTCAAAGTTGAACACAACTTGGCGATTTTTATATGGAAAGCTCGCCGAGTTGTGTTCAACTTCGAGTGAATAAAATGGGACTTAGATATCCTCAAGCTGTGCCTACTAGCACCAGAAGTTAAATCATTCTTCAAAGAGGGTTAAGCCTGAACAGTTGATTATTTCACTCCTTGTTCTAATATGTCAATGAAACTGTGTTCTAATTTAATAAAATTAGCAAGTATGACAGTTGACAGCTGACAAGTGACAGTTCATATTGGTAAACATTGGGTACACTAAAAAAAAGCTAGTTATCTTCAGTCGAATAGATTGGTCTGGACTAGGTGTAACGCAAAAACTAAAAAAAAAAAACTAAATTGATTGGTAACGTTACGTCAGTCACATATACGAACTGTCAACTTAGTGAATGAATCACGAATTTTTGGACTAGATTCGTCGGTTGTCCCTCCGTAGACGTCAACTGAGAAAAAAAAACTGTCCACGTGACTGATCTAGACACATCGGGTCTGTTCCTTTAATTTTGTAGTAAAAATGGAAAAGACTGTCAAAATGGAAGTGGTGGGGATAAATTCTCTCACAGAGAGAGACACTTACGAAAAACTAAGGGAACGCTTTTTTAGTAATCTATAAAATGACAGATACACAATTCAAAAACTCAAAAAAGTGGTACGAAAATTAGTTACATCATCTAAGTAGCGATGAAAGTGATCTGGAATTATTCGAACTTGTTCTTGGTGAATCCGAATATGTGAAAGATTGATTGAAATTCAAGCCTTTAAGAAGAGAAAAAGGCAACGCTGTATTTAGAATTACATGGTGGAGATTTCTTCTTGCTACAGCAAGTAAGAATTTCGGTGCCACTTTCGAAAAGAATCTTGAGGAGAACATTCAATTTTATTTGCTGCCTGTTGATTATATTTTAATACGCAAAAAATTAAAAAAAAAATGCACGCATTTATGCCAGCTTTAAAATCAGCTGTTAATTGTCAGGTGACTTACAGAATTTCCAATTCTTACACCATGAAATTTGTTGAGTAAAAATTCGTAAGGTTCTCACTTTCTCAGTGGAGGGATAATACCTTGCTCTCTCGATGACGCTCTCTTTTACGAATTTTTCGAGTTAGCGAACGGCAATGAGTAAAATTTCGTAAGATTTAAAGGTAAAGGAGCAGATCCATCAACTCAGTCATCTGTCAAACTTACTAAACTAGATTCTTGCCAAAAAATGTCATCTTTCTGTGCCATAAAATTGTTGGAGAATTTCGCATCAAAAATAAATTTACTATGACAAACGAATTGCCAAAAGTTTCTTAAAACATTGTATAGACTTATTATAGACAATCCATTTTTGACATTTCACTTTACAGAGCTACACCTGGAGCACGGAGACAGTCATCAGCACCAGTAAGCACCCAGAGCACACTGGCGTTTGGAAATTGCGTCACGAAATCGAATTGGTTCCTGGATTCTGGCATGCACGCGTCAAAACCAGAAACACCGTCGGTTGGTCCAAGTTCTCCGCGCAGCATAACTTCAAAGTCGACGAATCCAACGAAGAAGGTAAGTAATCAGTTTCCATCGTTAACACAGTATTAACTGCAACAAAAAACCTTTATCCTTCCAGACGACATGGAGAATAGCATTCCGCAAGATATGGTGCTGGCCGCTGGTATCGGCTCTAATGTTGTTTCCAAAACTGACGACTCATCCAGTTCCAATCGATTGACACTAGTGCCATCACTTGTCATATGCCTGAGCCTGCTAACCCTGTGTAGACGTTTTGTGCCATCTGTTATGAATTCATAAAACCAATTCGGAATATAAATGCTAATACCATTATATTATGTATACTATTGACTATTTATGTATATTATACCCTAAACAATCAAACAGAGAATCACAAAGCATAATAAAAGCAAGAAAGAAAGAAAAAAAAAAAGAAAAAAAAAAAAACATCTCAATAGATAGTAAAATAAAAACGAGAATGGAAGGCAAATGTTGCACAGTCTTCATACGAAGAAAAACACCCAGAATCCATACACAAAAAATGTAATATTAAATTAATTTCTTTAGTGTTTAACTTAATGTCTAGAAAGCTATGCGTATTTTTATTTTATAATTTAATTAATATATAACATATAGACCAAAGCAAATATCTAATTGTAACTATGGTATGCATATTTAGATGGAGGTTAGGAACTATTGTACGGACGATGTAGGCGTATACTTACTATTCTTATTTAAACAACCGATTGTATAGAGTTTTAGAATGTTTTCAACAAAATTTATGTAAATGTTAAATCCATTAAAATTTAACACTTTGTGGTAATACAATTGTAACGCTAAAATGTGCATACCAATTCAGCTGTAATACCTTGTTTATAGTGTCATTGTAGGACCCCACTAAAAATCTATATATTATTTACTTAAATTCATGTGAATATTATAATATTTTTTTTTAATCAACTAATTTTGCGAGAATAATGAACTAAGGAATGGAAAAGCAATTGTGTAGACATGTATACTGTATAATGAGTGGAAGCCCGCACGTTACTGTTTATTTAAATTCATGATTTAATTTTAATACTGTTCACTGCCTGTTATATCCACTCAAATGTAATTTTGTTTAGCATATTTTTTAAGTTAAATCAGTTTGTTCTCAGATCGCAGACGTAATAAATGTTTTTGTTTTTAGTTCTAGTCACATAAATGGTTGCAATTGCAATAGAAAATGTTAAATAATATTTTAGCACACTGCAGTCTGTAGGGCTTGAATATGAAAGAGTAGAAGGACAATGGTTGGGATTTTCAAATGTCGAGAATATACTGATTGTGAGGAAGTCAAGTGTGCGATGTATATCCACATGTTTGGTTTAAGAACTTCTTTTACTGGCTTTGTTGAAGGCCTTCTCTTTGAAGAGCTTGCATTCAATATGCGTTGAAGCCTACCGCCCTCTTGCATAAGTAATTTGAAAATTGCAATAATCCAGCTATGTTTATAGTTTTCTTAAGTAAAAGTCAATATGTGCAAGACACCTGAACTATGGCACAACTTATCCATGGAGATGGAGACTAAATTCAGTTTTTAAATTTCGATACGAGGATAGGTTTTTAAGAAAAACGCTTTCGATTTCACCACTACATGATGTAGGATGTATAAGGATGTAAGAAGTACTAGAATTTAAAGTCTTTATCAACCCATCCCTCAATTTATTTTATTAGATGAAATCAGAAATGCGACTCTAAATTCAGTGGATATAGTATTTTCCATATAAATTTCTGAATTTTCAGTTTTTCCTAAATCAGAAGTCGAAACCAAAATTTTTTAGTGGCACGGCCCGAATTGTATATAAACTGATTTGTTTCGTTGAAGACTTATGATCGGGGGTAGTATAGTTCGATCAGAAAACCACCAGCAACCAGCAACTGAACTCTCCAAGTTCCAAACACTGTTTAGAAAAGCAGATCTCTGCTTGGACCGCAGGTCGAGTCTAAATTTCCTAGATAAATGCAGCATTTTGTTTATAGTTTCTGCATATCTTGCTCAGGATTACGATTGGTTAAACTTATCGTATACCTAGGTCAGCGGGTCATTTTATTTTCAAAGGTAGATCCTCCTTGTTGATGTTTGTGAACAATTTACAAAGTTTTATTATTAGAACCTACTTTGAATTCCATTTATCTGATAAATTCTCATAAGGAAATGGTGATTTCCTATTTTATAAATTTTTGCCCGATTTAGCCTAACGTCTAGGTTGCTCTTAACCCAAGCGAATCGGAGCTGCAGTCATTTGCAGTCATTTGTGTGTATGCTCTTAGCATCTATAGCTCTAAGCATCAATTTCGAGTATACAGGAAACTTATATAGCTGGATAGCATTTTGAGAGGTCTGTTGCCGTTACTCACTATCAACTCTTGAGTTAGATCTTTCTGGGGCCTCTTCATATA
This sequence comes from Cheilosia vernalis, assembly GCA_949126925.1. Lineage (NCBI taxonomy): Eukaryota > Metazoa > Arthropoda > Insecta > Diptera > Syrphidae > Cheilosia > Cheilosia vernalis. Next base: position 18,007,936 of record OX421362.1, read on the forward strand.
CCACTATGAGGTAGGCTTTCAGGTACTTATAAAAACTGATATAGGCATCCAACTGTATTGTTATTCTTTCAACAATATTCACAGACAATTCAGCAAACATTTCTCAACATAAATTGCCAATGAAGACCCCGAAAAGCGAGAATCGTTGTAACTCCTCGCTTCGCACTTCAGTAATCCTTATTTAAGTTCCAATCTCGATTTTATCAAAGCTTATTAACAATCTCTGCTAGTTTCGAAGGGCTTAACGAACTGCCAAACCATGAATAATGTCTTCCTAAGACGGTCTTTCGTTCTCTCCAACCTCGGACACTTAAAAATATTCTAGACCAGGAGTTCTAGGTCGCTTTGTCATGGAAACAGAAGCTTGGTCTGACTTGTATCGAACCTGTATTCGAAGATCTTTTTGGCTGAAACTATACTTCTCGCTTGATTTAGACGATCGAATGTAGACGAAAAACGTTGACAGATTTGTACACAAATTTGTACAGTAAAAATCCCTTTCATGATCCTTTGCGCACCCAAAACCAAATATCCGTAGAATAGTGACAAACATTCTTTCCACACAAGTTTCCAACTCACAGTCTCAAAGCCCTCCTGTTGATAAACACAATTTGGCACCCTAAGTGCTTGAATGGAATTAAAGCAATCCCTGGAAGACACATTTGGAAGGCTTTTATCGCAGGGCCCTTTGACACAAGAGGTTGTTAGTTTGCTTTGCATTGACACACTCCTAAATGGCATAAAACTATATAGAGCTATTGCACGAGAAAGTCCGTTTTCAAATTATCCGTATACCACTTAGGGTCATTTCGGAACTCCGCTTACCAATGCTCCTCCGTTTGGGATCTTCTGTTTGTTCAAGACTGATAAGTTTACACCAGGTCATGCTAAAGGTTACAATACATTTCCTGAGCGCACTTCATATTTCTGCCTTACAGACACTATCATCACATACAATAAATATATATTGCATATTTATTGTCTGTGCTATCATGTGTGTGTAAGTTTCCTTTTGAATGCACTAATTCGCTAAAAATAAATTTTCTTATATCTACGAGTATAACAATATCATGCAATATCTTTTCCGTCGGAACAACATTCACCGAGATATTTTAATTTTATTTTAAAATGAAAAATTAAAAAAAAAAAAAACAAATAATGTAACAAACAACCTTAGAATATGTGCCTCAAAACTTAAAAAACAAAACAATGTTATAGTTTAAAAAGAGAGTAATAAAAAATAAAAATGTGTATTATATAAATTTATTTAGCATATATATATAGAAGGAAAGAAATCATTTAAAAATTGAAAAATGTACGAGTAGAGAGAAAGTTTTGAGAACTTAATGTATACCTACAGAGAAAATCCATATTTACACAGACATAAAACATATTTTCGAGACCCTCACTCTTGTTATTTAATTATGTAAACAAATGTTAATGTATTTTCGATCCAATTTAAATCAAACAAAACCACGTACCTTTTCGCCAAACAAAATAGGTACATGAATAAAACAAATGAATGTTTGCAATGCAAAGCCAATTAATAAATTTAACTATTTAATTCATAACAACCACTTTCCCAATGGCCAATACAAAAGAAACTAGAAGTTTCATTTATCATATACAATTGTGTAATCAAAAGTTAAATAAAAACAAGTCAGTATTTATTACCATTTTTTTTTTTTTTTTTTTTTTTTCAAAGCTTTTTTTATGTGTTAAGAGACTTAATCAAATGCTTATGTCAAATATAAAATTTAAAACTATTATTTTCTTACACTACACAAAAGGTAATACATTTTAAATAATAGTTTCGTTTTAAACTTAATATTTCAGTTTTGCACAAAAAGGAAAATTCAAATTTTATTTGTAAATATTAGTTTGTAATAGAATTAAAGAAATTTAGATATTGTACGATGTATGGGAGAGTTTAAATTAAAAAAAAAAAAAACAAAATATAAATCTAATCCTTGACCTGTTAAATGGGATGTTGTTTTGTTTTACCTTATTTTTGCTTTGCATGTGAAAAGTCAGTTACAGATGGGTCTGACAAGCACAAGGTGGCGTATGAGTATGATACATGAATTGTTCGTAGTTTCTTCAAATTGCATCTTGATTGTCACCTCACGCCCCGTTTAGACCAAGGACAAAAGGTAGTTTTTGAATATCTTCCTCCAGCAAAAGCGAAGTATCAGAGCGACTTGCCCGAATCAGCCTGTAAGCATGCAAGCATCTGTGATCGACATATTTTGGCGTATGTCTTGTAAAGCCTTGTGGAGTCCGTACTTCGCTTTGTGTGTGATAAATTCGTCGCCTCTAAAAAACACTTTCAGCCGCCCAAACATTGTGTGCTATAGCGAAGTTTCGTTTATTTCGTAAGAACTCTCTATCGCGCTAAGGGGTTCCCTCACCTACACTCTCATGTTTGAAATCTCAACCGTGCAGCTATAATTACGTTTCTAAACTGAGCACAATCTACAGATGACATATGTGCTCACCCCTAACGCTCGGTTTTCGGGTGAATAATAGACCACAACCGCAAGTGAGTAATGCAAGACAATTAAAAAACCACACGCGTACTTTCATTTCTTCGTTCAATTGCGCATTTTTTTAGCAACTGATGCTCGTAGCTAAACATCATCTACAAAGTCAATTGAACCGGTCTGACGCATCTAATTTACACTGCAAAAGACCGACTTTAGTATTAGCTAAGTCAAGCGCCTTAGTCACCAAAAGAAATATGTAGCCACATCTGCATCAGCTCTGGGAAGATCAAGCGTTTTCTCTATTCAAAGTCACGTTTGACACCGTGACTCAGAAGTTTGATCAGGTACTTTTTAAAAAATGATCAAAGACTTAAACCGATTTCAATTAATATACCCTGGAACAAAATGGTTAAATAAATAAAAAGGAGTAAAAGATCTGAGAGTTCACATAAATGCCCTGCGGATCTGCATTTGTGGTCATCAACAGTTACAAGTTGACAAGTTTTTCACATTTGCACTGTAATGGGTCACATTTTTCATTATACACAGCACTTTTAATACATTTTTTGAAGTTATATTTCTTTCGACGTATCTAGGGTAAAATTTTCATTGTTGAGGAAGGTGTATTCCCGAGATTTAAGCCCCTTATCAAAAGCACTCTTCCACTGCCACAAATAGAGAGTGTTTTGGATGTCTTTGACTTAAATTACTTCACCCAAAGAAGTTTCTTATCTAGGTTATGTTATTGTAGGTGTAGGATGTAGGTATGTCAATGTTGACCCATTTTGATGACAGCTTCTTATCGAATATCCGGATAGTGACAGCTCTTTTAGCACTGGATGAGTTAGACCAGTTAAAATTATCTGGTTACCCGGAAAACGAGTCTCCAGCAGAAGACTCAAAGTATCCGCTTTTATTTTAGTATCAGTTTCGATAGTTTGATTAAGAAATTTTAGTCACGAATTAAAATTTTCCGAAGCTCACAATTGCGAAATTCGTATGACAAATATAGCCACCTAAATTTAAGAGCGGAACTGAAAATGTTTATTGGCAAGGCCCTCATTCTTTTCATAAAACTTTTTACCATTGCAATTTTTCTTGAGAAACCTCTTTACAAGGTTCTAAGTCCTTGGAGTTCTAGGTTCTACCATCAAGGAGATCGCTATCTACAGGAGGTTTTTATAACCGGGCAAGTCAGCTCAAAACATCTGTTGGTGGTTCTGTAGTTAGGTATTGGACAAGATCCTCGGACTTCTGTCTATCTGAGTTTCAAGCTCTCAAGTCAAGCTCTTCTCTCAGGTGTATTCAGTAAGGTTTACGGAGGTTTCTCCTCTCTCTTCCGAGTAAAGGACTTAGCATTTGATTTCGAAAGCGATGTGATCCGAATTGGACACTTCAGGCAGAGCTTTCCAGTTTGGTGGGCTCAAAGGACGGAATAGAAAATCTACTCTAGATGCAATTTTTACTTTTATGAGAAAAAGGTCGTTTAACAAATATAAAGGTCTCTACCTGAGTTTCACTGGGTAAGTTCCCATCTGTCCGGACCATGTCATATGTACATCAAATTTTAAGCCTTGATTGTAGGTATCAGGACCAGAATTTCAATTTCAATGAATTATTCTGTCTTTCTGATTCTTTAGACGGAGACTGAGTCATGAGTTTTTTGTATCCGAGCGCATAAAATGTCACTAAATGAACATAATTAAGGGCAATCACCTAAAAAGGCAAATCGTTATAGGACTGGCAAGAATTCCCTACCCCCATTACAAATGGTGCACCTTTTCATGTCATTTCTTGAGCTACCTTCCCCCGCTTAGATAAAGCACTCGTCTCTGAATATATCTATGCAAAGAATGTATTTTAGAGTAGAAGTGCATTTCGTAATTAGAACGAGAATGTCCTAATGCATTTGGAAGGAATCATATCCATCTGCGACTAACGCAATGCACACGAGCACAGTGTCTGTAACTTTTGTCCCGGACGCCAAATGCACATTTTTATGAATCAATTCACGTGTTTAAAAATAATACTTATCCCCCGAAGGAGCAGACATAACAAAGGCACAAGCACACAAAAAGGAATGTACTATGTACGGCAGCAAGGAGATAAGAGAGGCACCCTCTGAAGTCGCCATATGGAATGCCCCAACGAATGTCAAAACAAATGCATTAAACATTACAGTGCCTGCATGTGACACCGTTTACCTATTTTCTTTGGTTTTGGGAAATGTAACATTAGCTTCGTAAACACAACTGAACAAGATAACTTTGCTGTAATTGGGGAACATTCAAAGAGAACTAAGGAACGGGGGGTGGTGGAACATAAAACCGGTTTTTTGGAGTTCGTTGCTTAAGGATCAGTTTTGATGTATAGGTACTAACAGTAACAGCACAATTTTGCAGATACAACTCCGGTCTAGCTATGAATGTTTTTCAAATTGGTTCACAGACTTGCTAAATGGATTACCAATAGTAGAGAGAACTCGTTGACGGGAACGCAGGGCTTGGGGCCCTCTTCAAAAACACACAAAATTATATGAGACATCAAAATTTATTTCGTTCAGTGACTTATTGGTGAGAGAAAATTTGGTGTCGACATTCTCATAACGCGATTCGGTACCTGGTCTGTCCCGTTTTCCACGTACCAAAATATTCGTTCGTATGGTTAGGAATTGGCATAATGTCTTTCCAATTTTTGCGCCATCAACTTGCTTTACATGTTACGAACAAATTTATCCAAAAACGCAATAAAATCGCATAAAAAAACTAAACTCGACAAAAATGCATCAAGACGTTAAAACAACGAAATCGAGTCCTAAAACAGATCAAAAAAGAGTCGAACAACTTGTTAAACAAAAACGTAAAAAATGAGGCATTTTTTGTTGACAAGTTTCTATTTCAGTTTTATTTTATTTTTGATTATTTTTTCGAGACATTTTGAATATAGATGAGTTTATGAGTTTTTTAAGCGTTTTTTGCTTTTCTATCGACGGTTATTTTTGACGCGTTTTGTTGCATTAAATTAAATATTTTTAACGTGTTTTTTAATGTTTTGTTTTCTTTGAAGTCCGAAGTGCATGCTTACAGCCGATTTTCAAAGGTCTTTTTTTGGGCTTTGTAAATTGTTTTTGAAACGTTTTTCTTTAAGTAAATATAAATATTTTGTAGCGTTTTTGATACGTTCGCTAAACTCGTTTTAAAAGCGGTTTGATTGCTCGTTGTCTTGAAATGTTTTTCAACGCTTTTCATTTGATATACATAAACTAACATTTTGACGTGTTTGTTGTTTGTTTTTTAATCTATTTTTCTTTCAAGCTAAAAAGCCTAAAAAATGCGTTCTTAATGTTGTTCTGCTACACTTATTTGAAGGTTTTCAAAGTATTTTTTTGACGCGTTTTGTTGTACATATAGCTTAACGTTTTTTGATGAGTCATGGCTGTATTTATTTTAACGTAGCTTGACACGTTTTTTTGATCAGAGTTTTAAGGGGTTTTGATGGATTTTTTAAATGTTTGTAATGCGTTTCTTTAGTGTCTAAGGTGCGTTTTTTAAAGCATTTTTTTTTCTATTTTATGCAGAGCTTTTTTGGTGCATTTATTTAAACATTTTATTTTATTTTCTAAGTTTTTCAGTGTTCAGCGTTTTTTTGAAGAGTTTTTTGATGCGCGTTTTAAACAGTTTTAAGCCCAACTTCGGTAGGTACTGCTTTTGAGTAATTTTTTTTTTCAAGAATTTTTTATTTCTAACCGTGTTTTTTTTTCGAATCGGTGTTTTAAATGCGTTTTATATAATTATACTTCAATTGTGTATATTCGGCCGCCTTTGGTTCATACAGTTTGGCAGTTTTCCTGTTGCCATAGTCGGATAATGGACGTTACTTGCGCGGATATGATCTTGAGAGGCTTCAGCTGCGATAAGAGAATGAGTTTTTGTTCTACTAGAAAGTTTTTCCCTACTCTGCCTCTAAGCATAGTTCACCCGACGAGAAAACAGCTGCCTTATGAACGCCCTCAAACTTTTAATCATTGCATGTGCCTGATCGCGATCTATATAGGTACAAGAAAGATGGACCATCCATTTCCGCCTTCAAAGGTTCTAGTAAACGGTGAAAAGTACCTACTCTACGGTAACATACTTGGGCAAGAAAAATTCACGCGGCGAAAGAAGAAATTGGCAGACGGTAAATGTTGAGTTAGGAACACTTTCTATGCCACTGACAACGTCTCCAAAATAACCGCCAACTTACACCATTTTTTCGAAGTATCCACTTCTTCAATGATCTTGACGGAACTTTTAGCTCGTCTAAATAAAAGTTCATGAACTTCATAAATTGTTTTTGATCTGTGGAGCTGTAGAAGCACAGTAACAAGTCGATTATATTATGAATATGGCTATCGGCAATCACAACCATGGGTCGATGCTTAACCTTAACCTATCCCAATGCCCTTCATATTTATGAAACTTGACCCGCGTCACTTCTCTAAAAACATTTAAAATTGACATTAAAATTTGTCACCACAGTTGCATCAGTGGTGCACAAGTATTACAAAAGCTGTTTCCCCCACCCCTTGCAAATGATTCCACTCGTATTTACAACCGATATTTGGGTGTGGCGCCCGATTGTGATTCTAATTTGACTAATTGAATAACAGCGCAGTCAACTTCCAAAGGAAGCTACCTTCCCCATTCGATGAATCGATGAATTCAATGTATCAAACGATACCCATATTCAGTATGATTTGTAGTTCCCCTACCGATTAGACAGTATTGATGGTTTGATTGCAAATTAGCCGCATTGTCCCAAATATACTCCACCACCATACACCATCCAACACGCTGTATGACATCAATCATCAACCTGTAAATTCTATGCTCGTTCTTATGCTAATTCATCGGTCTTTCTGATCACCGACATAGGTACCCGCACTGTTCCCGAAGAACAACTAAATTCTCCCCCCACCTCTTGCTTATGGGTATAGTGTGTCTCCAAAAATCGAGTGAATCCCAACTAGGAGTGGGTGCGTTTCATTTTTGAATCGTTACACGTATGCCTACCATCGATGGGACATAATGTGAATTTTTAATGTCATTAACAAGTAATGACAAGTTCACGTTCTTCTACATGCGGTCCTCACGCGCGCCGATGAGATCAGCCACTTTCTAAATAACTGCGGATATCGCATATGCATACTGCAAAAGGACAACGCCCATTCGCAAAGTGATTGATCGAATGCACTATCGCATTTTGCATTCCAAACACCTGCGGGTGACCTTTACTTCTTGTTCGTAATTAAAAGAAGAGCCGGCCCACGAGCCGTGCCCTAAAAGTCATAGCTCATGATAGTAAGAGTAAAAGAAAACAAATTGTTTACATTTCAAGGTGCATTGGTGAGTCTTTCGTTTACCACTACGGCTTGGCTGACCTAGAGAATGGTTTATGACTTCATTAGCTGGGTGGGTGGGTGCCTATGTGTGCTGCACAAAAAGGGCTAGTGAAAGGCTGCCTTTTTGGAATGCGAATAAAAATGAAAGTCGGGAGGAGAAATTGGTAAATGTTCGCCAATGAGTGTTCTGCTGAATTTTTAATGGGTCAGGCCCTTGGGGAGCGATATCTATGATCTACGTAGGTCGCAGGCGGGGCAGAACTTTGTATGATAAAAACAAAATTAGTCACCGGCAGTAAAAGATGAATAAATAGTTAGGCTCCTGGGAATACCGAGTCTCGATGATAAGTCAGTGGGACACGTGTGCTTTGCTAGAACTGCAGATAACTCGAAGTGATCGCACGGAAATTAGTTGGCATTGTGCGGATTCATGTAGATATGACCTCAGCTGAGATATAAAATGCGATAGAAAGGGGGGCGTATGCGAGCAATGTGGTGGTTGCTAATGTGGATGGGTTAGTCACTTCCGTGGTACAGTCCCGGGTGAACCTGGCCGCAACGTTTGCCGCGATCTTTAGGGGCGTGCCTTCCACTTTCTGCAAGACTTTCCATTGTTTGAATTGAATTATTATACTTGCTGATGCCCTCATTCAAAACTAAACCGTTCCAATAATTCTGCGAACCTGTCAGTGACAGCTGACAGCAGTTAAGCTCTTTTACAGTCATCCGTCTCGATGTGTCTCCACAGTTGAGTTTGATATTTACACAGTCGCATGATAGCGAATCTCCTTAGGGTAGGTATGCTAATTGTTTGTCATCCTGTTCATACCGTCATCCTGCATAGCCTGACCAGTGTTGCCGCTGAGGAAAAAAATTTGTCGCTAGACCATAACCTAAAATCCGCTAGAAACGTTAGTTTTTGAATTGCGAAAATCCGCTAGAAACCCCTAAAATATCAATTTGAATGTAAGTTCATAAAAATATGTATTTATTTTTAAAATAAATTGTTAATTATTAAATTATTAATCAAATTAAATACTACATTAAAAAAAAACCAAAAAAAATAAAAATCCCCAACAAAAATCTCTGTCTCGTCACCTACTAAACATCTGCCTTTTGCATGTGCAACCACCAACCAACCACGCGTAGGTCGCGATGTGAAAAATTATATTCGAATGGGTCGGAGATGCCACTTTTAGCGGATTCGTGTACGTGGTGGTGTAGTAATGAAAAGTAGTTAGAAATCGCCAATTTTTTTTTTAGTGACAACATTTTATTAAAAATCGCCGAGAGCTTTAAAAATACGCTAGAAATAGCGACAAAATCGCTAAAGTGGCAACAGTGAGCCTGACGAGTCTGACAGGACTGTATCAATGGCTCTATAAGATTTTATTTTTATAAATGGTGTCACTTATGCCTTAAAGTGGTTAAACAAATAAGCGATTTGATTCTATTCTCATAAAATGTTTAAAAAAAAAGTTTGACCCCACGCCCATCGCTTGGCGGGGAATTGATTTGAGCTTGAATTGAGATATTGATATCCTCGCGATTTATTTTTTAGCTGTCATCATCCAAAATAATTTGTTCGTATCTGCCAGCGTGCCGACACAACAAGGTATGGGTCAAGGTCTAAGTTGCCAATCGAAACCTTTCTTCCGCTTTTTGTGTGCTGAATAAATGATCTTTAATTTCGCTGAATTTAGCTGTGAATTCGTTTTCCTTTTTTTGTGTTAACCGCTCTCTCCGACGCCATTTTTTTTTTTTTTTTTGTGTTTGTCCATTGTTGGTTTTTCCTCACAGTTATAGCATTTTTAACATACACTCTAACAGAGTGGGGAGAAATTGTATAGGGGGAAGTCTGGGGGTTTTTTTGTTACTACGCTAAATTTTTGTCACTAAAAACATTAAAGGCTATAAAGCCACTGCACCTACAACAAACCAAATCAATGCATGTTCGAGTAAATCCGATGTAAAATCATCTATGCCAATTCCATTCCATCGCATTCCATACATATAAATTAAAAAAATTCGTGCCTTTTGAATACCCTACACAAATTAAAAAAATTGTTTTTAATGAATTTGAATTTAATGCTTTTAAATGCTTTTAAATAAATTATTTGCAAAAAAAATGGGGGTTTTTTTCTTGAAAATAGCTACATCTGGGGGAAAATATTTTAACAGCTAGCCCAATGCACATAGCTAAAAAAAAACTTACTATTGTATACAGAATTCAGTACAATTTGACTTTTCAGAATACGAAAGTAAAACTTTTCAATTTTGAGTAGGTCCTCTTTGCTGTATTTTGTATTTTTCAAATGATTTCTTTATATCGTTACTTCACACATATAATATACGAGCTAATTTGACTTTTAGATTCAATTAAATGTAGGTACCTACCTTTTTTTGACTACCTAACTAAATTATTTCCTTTTGGTATAATGCATTATAAAAATTAAGTAGAATTTCTACGTTTCAGTTTCAATACTATTTTGTTTTAATTTTCAGTGCAATTGAGAAAAGTCAATTTTCATCACTGACACTTGCATCTGATAAACTAATTCCCACTCTCGATTGTGAATTGTTTTTGTGTTTTTTGTGTACACAGGAAATCTAACTCTTGGGGAATTTTCACCCATCCATATATCATATAAATATCAAGTTGAATTTGACGAATTATTTAAGAATAAAATTATCTATTTATTTAAAATAATTCCTCCGAATATCATTGACATTTTCTCGTTTTCTTATTGCACACTTTTAAAGGTCTCTAGTTTAACCATAAGTTCAAGTGCAGACAACCTGGTAAGTGTCACTCATGTACATACTTCACGTTTCACAATGGTTTCACAACAATTGGTACAGAAAACTTGGCAGCAAAAATTTTAGTTTCCCATACTTAGATTTTCAAAACGGATTGTGAACGAGCAAACGTTATTTCATATTCAATTGGCGCCTAAATTGCTCTGGTGTTAATTATTTGTTTATTACAAGTTTTTAATACTACTTAATATTGGTGTAATTCTTTTGAATTACATAGCAATACAATTTGATATAGATGTATTTTGGTAGCACTTTCAAGTACTCACCACTGGGTCCCGTCCCGAAAGCGCTTTAGTTTATCGAGCTAGTGTGAAGTTGTGCACAGTCATCGCTAATGTTTGAATAGAACATAAATCTAAATCGATTATTGAGTAATTTATATTAACCGTGTTTTATTGGAATCTATCTCAGCAAAGCTAAAAAGTAAAGTAGAATCTTCAATGCAACTACAACAACTCAGTCTACGGCCACATGTTGTTGTAACGTGCACACTTTACCACACTACACTTTTACTACTACACTACACTTTTCCACCACGTAAAGGTTGCATTCACCAGTAAACCCGAATATTTGTCCCAGAACCGGGCCCTTGGACACGATTTCACGAGAAATCTCCCCAAATTGAGATTAAAGCAAAACAGAGAAAAAACAACTTGATCAATGCCATAATGTCAGACTGACTCGGAGGAGGTTGTTGACATACGTTGCCACACCTTTCGCTGATTGGAGTTTGTTTTTAAGTCCTATATACCCAAAAACAAACAAAAATGGACAATATTCAGAATTTTATATTTCTGTCGGTTTAGCGGTTGGGATCTTTATTTTTGCATAGATCGAAGTGGAACAAACCGGGGCCTCCAATAAAAATAAAAAATAAAAAAAGAATAAAAAACTCGGGTTTTCAAAAATTCGGCCGAATTCAGAAAATGTTTTTAAAATCGATGCTACGGTGACACTGGTGCAATGCTCACGCTCTTCAGCGGGCACTTTCTCTTAAATAAATGTACCTTTTTCAATCTTTTTCAACCATAAGCGTATTTTCTGTACACCTGTACTGTACTGTATCTCTGCATCTGCACTGAGCTATGATTACTCATCTCTGGTCATAAAAATGCTGCCAATGTCAACATGTTCAGTTTTAAGTGTCTTCTTATATTTGATGATTCATACTAATTAAACAAAATCGTCCGTCCACCACAGTTGACAGTTCCCCAAAGTGAAACCACATCCACCAAGCAAATTCAAATTGCCAACGAACATTTTAAGAGACGGGGAACTTCTTTGCTGCCCCTCGCCGACTTCCAAATAAAAATTCATTCGTCACTCACTGGAAGGCTGACTTGCGCGCGTTCGCCTTTTTGCCCATCAACTTTCCAGTGTTTGCACTCCACTCTCACACTCTCCTAATATTGGCTGCGCTTTGAGGTTCATTCAAAAATATTCCCTTGCGGCGACTGGTTGCAGTGATCGTGAACAGCGCATGAATTCTAAATTTAAAAATATTCTGTGTGTTTTTTTTTGAATTTCAACATAAGTAATAACGAATAAAAAGAAACGTTTTGGAAAAGAAATCACAATAATTCACGGTATTACGTCACAGCTGACTGATAAAATTCGCAAAGTGATTTAAATAAATTAGTGTCACAAACTGCAGATCCAGTTAATTGTTAAACGAACCGCGATACGTTAACGAAGTGCAGTGCAGAGTGTGTCTTGTGCGAAAAATAGTATAAATAAATTATTCAGTGGAAATAATTTGAGCAACAAGTTCAAGGAGTTTGGAATTTAATTTAACAAATAATTGGAAATATATATTTTTTTTTGTTTGAAAAAATAAAATGGATCGTCAAATGTTCTACCACATCTTGGCTGGATTAATCTTTTTCGGTGCTTGCAGTTTAGGTAATTAACAATTTGTTTATTAATTAAATTTTTTGGAATTTGTTTTTTTAATGATTTGTGGTGAGAAACCGGGTTTCTGTTCATCGTGATGAATTTGAAATATTGATCGCGCTTTTTAAAGTTCTTTTATTAGTAGTTAATGAGCAGTGTATATGTTGTAGTTAAACATTAGAATCTGAAAAGAAAACAATCTCAAGTGGTTCGATGTCGAAGTGTGTTGTAATTTTGAAGTGATGGTTGATGATTTAGAAAAAAAAATCTAGTACTTAATTCTGAAAAGTTGTGTATGCAAATTTTGGGCACTTGTCGTTTGGCACTTGGAACTTGGTGCGGTACTATTACAATTCTGAGGAAAGACCCGAAAAATGTTAATAACTCCTAAAAATGTGAGCAAATTTTATGGCAAGCGGATCTTGAAAGGCAATTTCATTGTTGTCTCTAAATTTTCGTCTGTGCCTTGCATAAATCATGAACATGCAAAAGGAGTTTTTTATGATCCAGACTTTTCTTTAAATGTATCGTCATAAGTTAATATATATTGCGCAGTTTTGGTACGACTGTCATTGCGACTTATCTATACATAGTTAGGTTTAAATTCTCTCTACCGACTATTACTGTGCTAAAATTGATCGAAAACTAATTCTGATCCCTTTTTATGAAGAAGCTCGTTGCTGATTTTTATAAAAGAGCTATAGTTATTTGGAATCATTGAAAAATGGTGAAACATTGATCTAGTGACAACTCCTTTTTTATTGTGAACAAAAACCAACCGCTGTCAGGAATGGAACAGCTTTTGACCTTTGACATCTACTAATTATCTGCGCTGTCGCAGTGACTCAGGATGTAGACGGCAAATGGAAGTGTAAGGTTCACTTTTTGACAGGCGAAAAATGAATGTAAAAACTGTGCCTGTCAAAATACGACTTTTGAAATACCTAATCACTTAGGGGAGTAGAGCTGTCATATGTACTAACTGCAGTTCCAAAAATGAATAATTTGGACTCAAGTTTTTATAAAAAAAAAATATTTCTCACGTTTAACTTACACAACTCGCATTATTGATAATGCAGATGTTTTGCATTTCAAACCGTTCCTGTACTTTTACAACCGTTTTTTATTTGAAATCTTTTGGGCCGCAACTGATGATTGATTAATAAATTATTTTATTAGCTTCTAAAAGAATTTTTTAAACATTTCTCAAATGTCAAATATCTGACACAAGGCTGATTGACAGCAAACAGGCAAACTGCACAGACAGTGCAGTCTGGTTCAAACCACAACAACCTTTCCTGTTATTTAACAGTCCGCCACTCTGTGCAATAGTTAAGTGTCAAATTTGTACCCGAAATATGCGCCTACAATCGAATTTAGCACAATATAGCGAGAATATACGATAATGACACTCATAAGTTGTTAATCAAACTGGAATTGAACAGCAGTAATCTGGCTTATGTCTATAGAAGTGTTCCATTTATTTGGTCACATTCAGTTCACTTTTGATGTAATTAACTACACTAAAATCAATTTTCGGCCATTATGTGACAGAAAAGAGAAAATCCAGTCAAGGATAACGCGATGTTTGGCACGCGCTTTTATTTTTCAGGTAGGTACCTACAAGACTTTTGAAGACTTTACAAAGTCGAATCTAAAGGTCTACTCCTAAGAATTGCTTACAAAAGCTCTTTTGTAAAGATCAATCACTTGTGCAGGGTACGATGATCTCGCAGACCTACTTCGACGGAGTTTTATTACCTAGTCATCCTGTATGGAAAGAATTTGTTTACCAGCTATCTAAGAGCGGTCCGTTTGATGCGCCCAATCAGATCGTCCCTTGTGGACCACAGTCTCTGCGGCAGCAATATTGTTATCTTTTCCCATTTTGAGTGCAAGAGCTCCCCGAGAGCGGTTAAAAGTCGGCAGGTACATAAGGAAAGGCCATTTTAAAGGCCACAGCACATGTCACTATAAAAAAATATATATTAGGACGATCATTAAACATAACATGTCAGTTTCGTAAGCGGTAAGGTTTTCTTTCCAATACAATCGGTCACAGATAATTTCACCTCACAGAATAACTACCCCGTTAACGTAATAGGTAAAATGCCTCACTTCCGAGTCTAATTTTCAATACCACCGCTGTGCTAAATCCCCCTCCATCCATTAAGTACATTTGAATACTTATCCGATAAAGCATACTTAGAAGAATCCGTCTGACACTTCTGTTCAAACAGAACCTACATTAACCCCTTTTCACATGATCGTGGTCGGTTAGCCTAAAGAGTCTTATAACGGTATCTGCGGAACAAAGCAGCTGATCAGATATTTACACTTCAAATTTCAAAAGATGAACCCTTTCATTACCCATTTGATTCCCCCTCAAGCACCTATTACCATCACCGATTTATGTGAACCTTCCATTGTTCCCACCTCTATGCAATTGGATTTGCTCTTTTTTCCAATGATGCATATTCTCATTCATTCTACACGCACATAGGCACCCATGACAGAAGAACGTCTACCCGTTTTTAAACTGGGACAATGCGTTGGTTTTTGTTTTCTTTTACGTCTTCCTTTTCGTCATCGAAACAAAAGGTGTTTGCTCTAGAATAGAAGATGCACCAAGTTCAAGGTTAATTTATGGATGCGCTATGTCATATGCATTATGCATCTGTGGTAGAAATCCATCAGTATCTATCAACATTATAAAGTGAATCATGGTGGTGCCCACGTATATGAATTTTAAATCAAAGCATAGCAGGAGAGAGGTACACAAATGTGAAAAGTGAACCCCATGAGAACAGTATTGGATTTCAATACGTGGAAACGAGAGTTGTCGTCGGCCTCTGTCAACGTGGGGATGATGAGGGTAAGGGTACACCGCATCCTCATCGATATGCGTTGCATGTCCCACTCATATCACACGCATTGATAATTCACCGCGAATATTCTTCATGAAGGAATTTTGTCTGGGAGATGTACTGTACACTGGATTAATTTTAAGCCGAATTGAGACACTTTTACCTGAGCTTGGAAATCCTGTAAATATAGTTGGAGGGAACGCAAGAAAATTTTGGAACCTGGGCCGGCATTCTGTAAGGTGAAAACGTTTAAACGTTTTCGTGCACACGAACAGTTTGCCTCATGTAACATCAAAAACGAAAGAAATTCTCGTGGGCGCGAAAAAAAAACGAACGAACACATTTTCTTTGACGTTTTCGCTTTTCTTGCTTCATGTAACCTTAAAAACGAACAGATTTTATCGTCTCTACGAAAGTAAACAAACGACAGCTATTTTGTTGACGTTTATCATTTTCCTATTTATTCTCTTTGAATTTGGTTGTGTTAAGATTGTGCTGAATATTTTACTAGAAATGCTAACAAACTATTTTTTGCTGACCATCAGCGAAAGTGACGAAAGTAAAGTGGAAAATGAGCACGTAAAGTTAAGAAATATTTGAAGAAATCTGCGGGATTGTTCGAATCCGCTCACATTACCCGACAAAAGGTTGGTTTAATTAAATTTGGTACTTAGTTAAAAAGTTATTTTTTTCTTTTAGTCTTGTTCAAGGTTTTAGGTTAAAAAAAGCTGCCTTTTAGTACGTGCTGGACAATATTCATTTTTCATACAGGTACACGAAATACATATGTGCCACCTATTTTAAAGCTTTCCTCAACTTCAAAACAACTTAACGAAAATAAAGCTACATACTGAGACTGCCAAACTATTATTTTTTTGTCACACAATTTCTCAAACCTAAATGAATGTGAACAAAAAAACGTTAGGAGTTACATTAAGCAGATTTTCGCTTTCGCGTGATTTATTTCGTTTTTTGAAACGCGAAAGTGGTTTTCGTTTCGTTACTTACAGAATCCCACCGCTGATCTCTTGGTTCTTCTTTGGGTTCCGTTTTTAGAGGGTACTTTCACGAAACCAAAAATACCTATTTACAGGGTGGCCTTCAGATATCCAGTGGATCTCTCCAATTTGAATAACCTTTTACGTGACTTGTGAAATGTTAATATATAAATAAAATAAATGTGAATTTTAGCAGCACACGTATCTATGCCTTACAAGATAGATAGATATAGATAGATAGAAACATTTATTTCAGATAAAATCAAAGCAGTACAATATTCAACAAGCTTAAGAGTATTTTAAAATGAAGAATTATAGAAATGTCTACGAGGACTAGTTCACAAATTGGCAACAGAATGCGCGACGGCATCTATATTGACGGGGGGTCCCTGGCATTAATATTCTCCTAAAAATGAGAAGTTTGATTCATTAGGACCCACTTAATATTTTTCGGACCACCTTGTACCTTTATTTCACCGAGCCGGACAGTTTTTCGGGAAAACATTGCGTGCATCTCACTCAGCACACGGTCATCTGTAGTGAAAGCAAACAACAGAAATAGAGGAAATCTGACCCAAAAAGGGCTATTGCAGATCTCAAACGATTAAACCCTTCACCAACTATTTATGGACCTATTCCAACTTAATGGGTTAAGTATAAACAAATCACAGGGAAAACTGCATCAAGACTACAACCAATGATCTGCAACATAAAACCGCTCCGGTAAATCACACGCCCTCCAACTTGTAACTTGTAACCCCGTGTCGTAAATTTCAACAGAATGTCACCTCTACAAACATGGCACCCTACCAAATTGTTTCAAATGTCTGCGTCTGGGTTGTTCCCCCTTTATTTCCAACCTCGCATAAGAGATTGTACATAATTCGATACTGATATGCTAAAGTGGCTTTAATTATCATCAGAGAAATATGTGAGACACTTGTGAAATAAATTATGTGTCTCATTAATAAAATAAGAGTCACCCGCACTTTGTCAGAAATTCGTCTGTCCAAAAATAGCAGCTCTCCACCGACCCATTTTATAACTCTGAGTCATCTGAATTGGTGTACTTTTATTTGTTTTTTTTTCGGTGGTTTTAATTGAAACGATGACACTGCAAGCTTCAGCTTCAGTCTGTCCCCAAGGTATAAGCCCATTTGTTTGGAATTCGACAAACGATGTCCAACCCTCGTGGTCTCATGACCAACATTTGCATAAAGATCGCATCACTTTTCGTCTTATCAGAGTGGCTTTCGCGAACTCCAATGCGAGTGTTAGTCATCGACATTCGCCAGTTCAACATTATTTGAATGGGGGGGCGTTTTAACACTCTTCGATTCTTGTCAAAGATAGTTTGTTTCTTTTGCCAGATTCGTTACTCAGCCCGTAATTTAATGGGAAAAGGAGTGGCCCTTATAATTGCATCATTAAATTACACGTACGAGTATGGCACTCTGTATACGAATACTCAAAAGGAGTTGCAACTCCACGAGTATGTCTGCTCTTGGTTGGGGTTAGGAATCGGGTGTGCACAATATTTCAATTGTATTCGTTCGTAAAAGTGTCTGCCACTTTCGTCCCCACAGTCTAAAACTTGAGCCATGGCAACCAACCACCACTTTTGCTTCTCTCCCCATGGAATGTGCGTTTTTTTTTTTTTTTTTTCATCGTGGCCATATATCAATCTGCGAGATGTTTTCGATATTAATTTATCATTTTTATTCTGTAAAACGAACACAAGTCGGGGTGCCGCCGGCGAGTAATGGGGGATATCGAATGCGCAGTGCGGCCACCACAATGGGGGAGATGGGCGCGATGCATTCGATTTGATTGAAGATGCGGAGAGAATTGAGTAAACAAACCGAAGAGGAGAAATTTCGTATCGATTGCCAGGAGTTCAATGTCAAGGAGGGGGGAAAGTATATCCATTTGCCCCATCGATCTGGATAGTATTGAATGAGCAACACCACATGTGCATGTATACAACATGAATAGTCATAATTTTTGAGAAAATATTTTCAAAAACAACCCCGAAAATATGAAAATTAAATACAACAAAACATCTCTCAGTCGGAGATGGATGTAGCAGCAAGCAGCCATAAAAGAAAGGGAGATGTACATTGTACACTTTTATCAATTGATCAATTGGATGTGATGAATGGCGGCGGGGTGGGGCGCCCGGATCGCTTCTTGTTTTTTTGAACTGCCTTTGCTGTCTGTTGAAAGAAGCAATTATGATCGATTTAAAATCAAAACAGTTTAATTAGTATTTTATAGTAGGAATTTTTATTGGTGAACTTAAAAACAAACAATTTGGGATATTATATTTAGTTTTGTGTAGACTTTGAACTGCGTGTACCATTTTCAAAGTGGCCAAGCTTTCAACGTTGGAAGTCGTAACATTGTTCACAGAAACTGGAGGCATTAACATGCACACACACAGATTTTATGTAACGTTTTATGGCGCAGCAGGTTTGAGCACTCTTGGAGAGTGATAAATTTCAAATATGAAAGGTAGTTTTATGTGTTTTCGGGTTTATGTCTAAAGGGCTTAAAACTTAAAAGAACAAATAGTTGGTGGATGGAATTGAGTGCAGTCGGAAACGCATTTGGTTATAAGGCCCGCACTGCAACAGTTCGGAAGTTATATTGGAAAAATACTAAACGAAACCGCTTTTAATTCGTATATAGAATTTATGAACAAAATTAGGGAGCAGAGAGTTCAGAGAAACTGAAATTTCTACATAACATGTTCTTAGGAACAGAATCTGATCTATTTGTGGACTGATAAGAAAACATGGACTGGACGTTGGCTTGCTTAGATGATTTTGCCACAAGTTGATTGGATAGTGTCGTGCTCCATGCAGATTCGTCGCAGTATCTATTCATATACAAATTTTGTGCCTTTATAATGAATAAGGGGCAATCGGCGCCAAAGCTTACAAAGGGGAAAAAAGCGTAAATCTCTACAAAACTAAAACTGCTTAAAAGTAACATTAAAACGCGTTTGCGTTACCAACAAATGTCAAAGTTTACTCCAGGATGAAAGATGTTTACAGAACAGAAAGAAAACAGCCCATCGAACGTCTGCGTAAGAATTTTTGTGTATCCGAATGTATTCACTCGTTTCCATATATCGGGAACATTCGGGTAGGTACCTAGCTAGTTTATGTAAAACATCAACTACGTATTTGTCTGGAATAGGTATCGGAACGCGTTGACTTGGCAACTTGAGTTGTTTTTGTATCCTCGCGGTCAGCGAATTTATTTCGAATTTAGAAGAAAACAAAACTCTCTCTCACAAAAATAAGAAGAAGAAAACAGTCTTCAAAATCTGGCAACACTGGGGCTTACAATGGAGCAACCTTAAGTTATTATTTCACCGCAATCGGCGAGCTTCTTTAAATTTGTTAAAGACAGCTGTATGTCGTTCACGGTGCAAGCAATTTTTCCACTCAATTTTGCCAAGTTTTAGATGTCATCTCGCAGGTGTCTCACTTTCATTGGGCAGTGGTTGCGCATGGTGGCAATCATGTGCCGCATTGGAAAAAAAAGAATTAGCAGAATTTATTTGTTTAAAAAATTGCCTGTCAGAATTTTTAAAAGCAGAATTTTGTTAATCCGTATTTTTAAACCCTATGATTTAAATTTACCTATACATTTGTTAATATATACTCACTGGATACCCGCTGATAATCTGATTACATTTCGATCTAAGTCCACGCAATGGAAATTTCACATTAAATGACATTTATTTATTTTTTGCTTGTCCCTTGGTAATTGAAATGATGTGATGAATTTTATTTTTATTGTATTTATTGTGAACTTAGCCTCCAATGTGACTCTTTTTGTAGCCGGATAAATTCATCTTCGGACGACGAAACAATTGTATCCACTTTACAAATCAACTTCTTGCTTGCTACCTTGCTTTAATTGTAAAATAGCTGTATAAATTATAACTTAGTACTATAAGAGATTTATATCTTAATGTACCATAATATTTTAGAATAATAATTAATTGAATTGAATTTTTCCCTTTAACTTGTTTCCTGAATGAAGAAATGTCAATATGAAATTTAGTTTCAAACCGAGTTAAAATTCAATCGGATTAATCGCCGACAATTTTCAAGAACTGAGTTTACATATGTTCGGGGTTAATGACTGAATATTATGGACTTGGGTCTAGTTTTCGAGTGAATAATATGGTCAAAAGTGAAACAACCTCTTGTATTGTTCGATTTATCTTAAAAAAATTAAAATAGTACGAATAGTACTCAAATCTGAAAGTCAAATAGTACAATAGTAAACATTTTTTCAACAGTGGCTAGAACGAATTTAATGCAATTTAAATTTTAATGAAAAAAAAAAAATTATTTCCGAAATAACTAGTTGTAGCCGATCCTCGTCAAACGTCTTGTTCTGTTTAGGCATTTTCAAAAAATTGAAACAAATAACCGTCGTATGCTATAGTTGTTGGAAACGTCAAAAGTAATGCCATTGACCATTATTATTGTGGTCCCATATGAACAAGTAATTGGCACCCCTCTTATTTAATGTACATAAGTTAATGCAAATAAGTTTAGTACTTAAACATAAAATAATAATATTTTATGTGTTGCCATTATTTGAAATAGCTAAAGTTCATTTCATACATTTTTTTAGAAATCAAAAAGAAATCTATATGCCGGTTTTATTGGAAGTCCTTATACAAATTTACAAAATTGTACACTAAACAAAATCACTGAACCTTTAATATAAGAAAAGCAGGCAAAAATTACGAATCTATTGTAATTTTTGGAGAAAAAAATCTGAAATTGCAGAAAGGGCTACTGAACAGGAAGGATTCAACTACTGTACTGCCCTTATTTTCGTAAAGGATTCAATACATATTAGGAGTTACTGCTTTGTCTCCGATAGTAATATTACATTTATTTCAAACGATATTTCTATTAGTTCGATAGAAAACTCCAATTTCCAGAACCTACCTTTCGCACTTTTCTTCGCAAACTATGTAATTGGTCAAATAAATGCGACTCATGTTGCATTACGGCCTGTGAAAGCCTTTTCTCATTTTATGTGCTCGCAAAGAAAACACTCGCTTCCATCAGAGATTCGCTTATGAAACCGCTTTTCAAATACACCTCTGTCCTGATAGCCTTATCAGCTTGTCAAATCATTTGAATATTTCCATGACGCTGATGTAATTTGTTATAATTACGTGATGGTCGTTGTCATTGGGAGTGTGTAATGAATATTTACAGCTCACAACAAATAAATTATGTATCTATAGGTATCTGAAATGGAAATGGCACAAGGCCGCTATACTAGTAATTTTCAAAAAAAGCAAGTGAAAGCCAAAATGAGTGTATAGTTTCCTAAATGTGTTCAGCGATCATCTTACACTAAAGTCAAAAGACATTCAAACTTCCGCAATGCTAGGTCGGTGCTTACATTTGCGTTAAGTGAACTAATTATGTTGTTGCTGGTAATGCGAACACAAAGTACGTTCAACAACAAGAACTTAATGCAATGCATGCGTATTTTCGTTACGTAACACAAGTGTCATGCAAATTGCATACAAAATGAGTTATTTATAATAGCAAACTGTTCGAAAAGGGACGCTGCCAATACATGCACTGGGAATAATAATTGTGATTGCGTTATAAATGAGATGGCGCATCTGATGTGGCGTGACATTGCAACTGCTCGGTTTATATATGAGTAGTGTTACAATGAATGGTATACGTTGGACACGGAGTGTGTACAGATCTATACTTGAGATAAGTCACAAGTCTCGTCTCGTGCGTGTTTTTTGACGTTGGGTCGGCTGATGAATCAAATTCGAACTGCAGTCAATTGAAACGAGATCAAAAGACAGTAAAACATTAGTTTCATTTATTTTCGTTGCTTCTCTGAAACTTGAACAGTTTCGGTTCATAGAACTATTTTGCTTTCCACAAATTAAATTGAGTGCACTGGGAATGGTCACTTGGTCTGTCGCCGAGCTAATGGTGAAGCCTGGCAGCGAATCTATTTCAATTTTATGACACGACTATGCTAAATATTTGCCAGTTGCGCTTCGTAAATATTTACACAGTTGGATGAATTTCCAATATCGCTATACAAACTGAAAGCTAACTAGCATTTCGGGGAACAAAGTGCCTTGGGCTGTATATTGCAAACCAACTAAAAGCAACTTGATATACATTACTGCACTCCTTCAGCTATCGACGATTATGATGGCAAAGAGGGCGGTTGATAGTCTACCTTTCTATGGGGGAGTGAGTTCCAAAAAAGTGTGTAAATGCCAGCAACGCGTAGTGGTCAGTGTGGTGGTCTACTGAAGGGTCTCAGATCCGATCTGTGGAAAAACACAAATTTCATCTCGAGGTTTTTTTACACTGCAAGTTGTCACTTTATAGTTGCCACGAAAGAGCTTCTCGATGTGGCCATTTAGGTTCGGCAAAAAATTGTAGAACCTTCGTCCCAAAAAATAAAAACTCTCACAAAACGAGCGCGGATTGTGAGAAGCTATAGGCCTAAACGGACCTTTACCTTTACGGACCTGTTCCATCAACTCAGTCATCAATCGTTCATATCACCTTTTTTAACCCATTTCATGAGCATTTCACACCCTTATACAACTGATGTATGTGACAACCAAACTTGAAGCTCATCGATCGGACATTTGATCCATCATCATATATTCCTGGTGAGTTGTTCGTTTTGCTCGCTTTATAACAGTTTTGGACATCATTCTCTCTGATTGGGGCGCACAACAAATTTTTCTGAATAAACAAATCAATAAACCGCCCATAGATGAGTTGTCCACAGCTTCGAATGTCTCGTCGATGAAATGTATCGGCATGAAATCGCCATGAATGATTTTGCTGGGGATGAGCACAAAAACTGTGTATACATCTTTATTTAGAGAACTGGATTATAGTTACCTCTCCCACAGGCACTCGGTTAGAAGAGGAAGATCTTTGAGTACTGTCATCGGTAAAGCTATAAATATAATTATTTTGTGGAGAAGAATTGGAGTAGATTTTTTTAGCACCCATGTGTTTAAGTTTAATGTATTTGTAACTTTCTTGTGGCTTAATCCAGCTTAAGTCAGTGGTCGATTACATTGTCTATGATGGTGCAACATGTCAACAGTTTCTCTAAATTGGAGTAGATTTTCAACCAATTTTGACAGTAGCTTAAGTTCACTTCACTTATACTTAATCGTATTATTTTTGAACATTGTTGGAAGATACTCAAGTCGATCGATTTAAATGCATTATTGATTCCAGCTTCCAGCGTTTTAGAGTGACACTGTGACTTAAAAGATCTTTTGAATCACAGTTTCAGCTTGAAATACCCAGAGATCGTTAAATAATGATCGCTGTGCTGTAGATATTCTGTAGGTCTGCCGCAATCATGTTTTTCTATAAAATGCAAACAAATAAAAAAATTGTGTGATTAGTTTTAAGGTGATTCCTGAATAAATTCACACACAAAACAAATTTCATTTCATTTCATTTATTTCATTTTATTTATTTCATTTCATTTATACCTCCTCAGAGTAGACCAAACCCCATCTTCAAGTGTTAGTCTTGAAGAAGGCAGTTATAGAAATGCCTAATCGCCCCCTGTCACGCAAATCAAACTCGATCACATAAAACGCTGTTTAATACCAATGGGTACAATGGGTAGTTACAACCCACCCAGCAATTTAAATTCGAAAAATCCGCTTACAAAGCAATTCCATCAGCAACAATGCCTTTCAATTATCTTCCAATAATAAAGCTCTCCTCCTCCACCTCCTCCTCTTCAACAATGTAACACGTAAAATTTATTTTAAATACCCTCTGCTAACACCATCGCATCCAACCAACCGACGACGTTTGACATTGATTCGTAAATTGTCCACGACTCTTCAACAATGAATCCATCTAGACTTAGTGTAAAGAAAAAAACAAACAAACTACGATGCTACGAAAAAAAAGTGCATCGCTTAACAAACAAGAAACAACAACAAGCCCCATCAAGTCGCACACAAAGTTGTGCGGTGTGTGCACTACTGCGTGACTGACGCAGCAGCATTGGATGCTCTCATATGGACCAACCGCCTCCGCCATTCCCTCGAAAACAAAACACAGTAACGCATGGTTCGTGATTTTCTGTCGATCTTCAACTTCGATCGTCCTGTTTGTTTATTTCCATCGCCACTTGTGTGACTTTGTCGAGTGTTGGGATTTTATGAATACTTAGCATTAAAAGTTTTCGAGGGCCCTAGGCGAACTAATCACTTTGACCAAAGCTGCGATACTAAAATTACAATGTCAGTTCGAAACACATTTGTACATTGCCTGGCATGAATTTGACCGAATGATGATGATAGTCCACACATCACAACTCAACTGTACTACTGGCTGTTTCCTTCGGAAGTTTTAAATCCAAATAAACAATATTGGCGGCGGGCATGATCGTAAACATAAATGTGGTGGAAGATAAAAGCAACTCCGGAAATCGTCCACCACGAGCGGTGGCATTTTGTTTGCGTTAATAACAATTCATGGCGCAGCACACAGTACGGATACGGACACTGACCGTATAACCAGTCGAGTGTAAAATGCACCATGACCACTTTTACAAATTTGTTAAAAAAAAAATGTGTGAAAATAAAGAGAGGGGACATTTACAGCTTGACGTGAGAGATTACATCATTTCACGGTCGAGTGGAAATTTATTCAACGTCTGTTGTGCTTTGTGATGGCCCAAATGCAGCAGGATTGTGCCAATTTTGTAAGTTGATCTCTTGAAATAAATTGGAAGACAATGTCACTCCCTAAATTTGTCCTAATTCGAAGAGAACGCATCAAAATGCGTCTAGTTTCGGCCTTAGACTTTAAGTAGGCCCCCTCCTAGAGTATAACTGTCATGAAAGAGCTTCTCAGTTCAGTCGTTCGTCATAAAATTGTAGGTCCCTGTCATTCGTCTTATAGAAATAGAAACTCACACAAAACGAATGGTTGTTGAAAGCCTGGCCAAGGGTTCCTACCTACGACCCTACTACGCCACCTATTTATTTATTTATTTATTTAGTCAAACTTTCTTGGCAAAAGTCCCACTGACAAGCACCTATCAGGTTGTTGAAAATCGGTTTTAAGTGTTTTCAGATTATTGCGAAACACACTGAATTTTCAGAAATTAGACGACTTCTATGTATAATCTTAGGACCAGACGCCGTGGAGACCCGAAAACTTCCCATTTAATATCTCCAGTCAGTGTTAATCATAAAAGCACATTACTAAGAAAATGCAGAAGTAACAAAATCTACTGCACAAAATTTCTTTTTCGAAAAATCTAATGCGTAAATAAATTTTCGAAATCCCAACTCCCAACGCTGTATCCAGTTTTTCATTCCATGTTGCCCATCTTATCCATAAAAAATTAGTTTCTGACCCAATAAACGCGACCAAAAAGTCAGTTGTTTGACAGTTAGCCTCTTGTCACTATAGATGTTGTGTGGATCACAATCGGAATTGGGTTGAAACTGCCCTTCAGTTCTTAAGCAGTCTGAATTTCGAACGCAAAGTGGCTGTCAAGTTTCTAGGCCTTATGCTTGAGAACGACTTGAAATTGACACGTTTTGGATCGCGAACGTACCTTGTGCCATCGTGGTAATATTTTTGCTAAACTTCTCGTTCCGTTGACGTGACTTAATTCAGCTACTGAACT
Organism: Cheilosia vernalis; assembly: GCA_949126925.1. NCBI lineage: Eukaryota > Metazoa > Arthropoda > Insecta > Diptera > Syrphidae > Cheilosia > Cheilosia vernalis. Next base: position 18,034,112 of record OX421362.1, read on the forward strand.
ACTTTCTTGGAACTTCTCTGAATTTGGAATTATGAGCTCTGATAGAAGTTTGTACAACGACGTAAAATGAAACCGTAACAATTTTCTTTTGCTTTTTTTTGACCATTTACACCTAATGGTTGAACTCAAATTTAGTATTAAAATGTTGATTGTGAATTATAAAGTTAGTTTCTAAAAAAAAATATCTAACCTTAAAGTTTTCTAGAAATATAATCTATTAATTTTTCCGTTCAAAAAACTTTTCCGATCAAAGTTCCAGTTAATTCCAAAACAAAATCAAATCATTCCACTGAAATATTTCATTTCTTTACTGTTCCATTTGTCAGGAATTTTTTTTCTGATGGAATTCAATCAGTTGTGGTTGATTTGTTGTAATTAGAATGTAGAAATTTTCCAATGTCCGCCTAAACGTAAAAAAAATAATTTTCACACTATTCCAATTTTTTCGGTTGCATTTTACGTACCTATATGTCTATAACTGAGGCCTAAATCGCATGGAGCGTTCCTGGATAAATACGACAAAGCAAAATGGCAGCAGAGTGACCGCAAAATAATTTCAACTATGTTCAGCGTTGCCAAGTCATTTTGGCGTTTGAGCACCGCTTTCAAAATTTTCAGCGTTAATTTTGACCTCTTGAGCAACAAAACTGTATTTTTTTTAAAACAGCTCGAAAATTGATACAAAAAAATAGAAGTAAATCTATCCGCTGTCAAAATTCTGCCATTGCTTCTGAAAGACTCTTGCTGTTGTACTTTTATGCCGTAGCTTCGTTGGATTTGAGTTAACTTTTTTATCCAGTTGTTTTCGCCTGCCATCGTAAATACTGAATAGCTCCACCATCTGACAGCAGAATCTGGTTGTCATCTGCTGCAGCAGCACTTGGGTTTCAAGTAAACACACTGCCTCCGCTCCAACAGCATATATGTGTTACTCCGTCTACCAAATCTCTCGACTCCGTTTCAATACGATTCAATTAATGAACTTATTGCGTAGGTACTCATACAATATTACCAATTGAACCCGTACCATGATTCATAATCATAACTGTAAGGGGTACATAACTGCGCTGCCTAAAATATAAAACGTGATCGCAATTCTGTGCAGCGTCCATGTGCTGATTGCACAATTCCAATATACGCTTCGATTTAACTACAGCGACAATCGGAATTGGTTTCACCGAAAGAGGGAGACAGCCCGACAAAGGGAGGAGCAAGGGCAATCAATGTCTGCCGGCTGTGTCTGTGGCTGGTTGTAGAAATTAATTTCAATTCGGTTCCCAATCCAATTGAACCGGCTGGATTTCATTAAATATGTTGGAAAGGTCCTGCTCTAGGATTCCATGGTTTGCAACCGCACGGGCGTTTATCTAACACTATAACTGAGTGTCTGTTGTCCGGTGTCCGGTGTCCCGCCTGGGGCCATGCGGTGGAGCAATTTCCAATTTGTAATTTATCGGTCAAAGTGCACGGCCGGAAACCAACATGCTATCAGATTCTGTTGCCATCCGCACTCCGCAGTGCAAAATGCAAATAAACGTAACGTTATCGTATATCTGCGAGCTTGTGTTCGGGGTGGTGCTCTGGTCAGATAAAGACTTAACACAAGTGCTTGTTAGAGGTTTCGCACAAACGAGGCGCCCGCTACATGAGTGTGCATACAGCATACACGACCGGCATAGTGCTGAAATGTACTTTGTCGATTTTGTTTTTTGTGTTCCTCTCGTCATCATCCTGCGCGGCGGCTATATACATGCGGACATGGACAATTTTTAATGACCACAATAGGTCGTTTGTTATACCATGTCGACTGTCTGAGCTAAGCGATGCCGCCGCGGCGTTGCCTTTGCCGCATTCACTCACGTGGCGGTCTGGGGCGAGCTGTATTATATGTTTTACAAAAGAAGAACAAAAAAAACAAAATTGAAGAAGAATGAAATTGGGTCAACGTGAATAGGGAGGAAGACCCCCAACTACGGCGCCGAAGGGTCATTGGAATTGTAATTGCATTTACCGCGTCCAGCAGGACTCTAACACAATAAACTCGAGTATTTTATTGCCACTTCCTAAAGTTCACAAACATAAACGACTGGATGTACTTTTGTGATTTGCATTCTGCAATGTTGCGGGATATCCTTTGGGGTGGGGGTATACGTTTCGTGTATTTGCGGCAGAAGCCGATGTTATATACATGTGATGGATAATGGGCTAATGTAGTCGGGGTTTATGACCCAATTCGGACCTGTATCGATTTTATGTTTCTCTGATGTAATTTACTGCCTTTAGGGAAGTACATCGGGTTCCACGGGAATACAATTGCTGTGAGGTATGTGCTCTGCCATCAGGAGCATTATTCAAATTCGACTGGGTAAACGCCTTTATGGGGCACTGACCGTTTTATTGCCTTGTGTCCTTTGCGTTTGCATACTTGACCAGGTTGACTCTGGTTGTTTTTGGATGAAACAATTGGTTGACTAGTTTTGGCACAACCCTTGATATTTTATGCCTTATCCGTAGGTGCAAATCGAGGAGCTGCCCTCTCATGACAACAATGGTTTTCTTTCTTTGAAAATGTTGTCCTTGCGTGTGGGGCTTATTTGTCTGGTTGTTTCTTTATAACTTCAAATTTACACCGATCGAGTCTTACGAAATGAATCTGACAGCCAAGCCTAGGCAACTGTCATACGACTTGTGTCATTCATAACAATAAATTCTTAAGCGAGTACAGAAACCAAAAACTGAGCCCTAGTTACAGAGGGTTTCAGCTCTTAATAATATAATAACAATAATAATTATAGTTGGCGCAACAGGTCTGTAGGGACCCAGGGCCTAGCTTCTCGCAACCATTGGTTTTGTGTGAGTTTTTTCATTTTTGGAACGAATGGAAGGGATCTACAATTTTATGCCGGTTTCAAACGGGCCGATTAAGAAGCTCTTTCATGACAGTTATACTCTCGGATGTTTGTCAGACGTTCAGCAATTACAAAGCACAAAAAGCCAGTCACTGTAATAGATAGTCACGCAGGTTCGCACCGAGTGTTTGATTCGTCAAATGTTGTCAAACGGACAACAGAAACGTTACAAAGAATGATGAGTGATATCAGTTAAAAAAATCCTCTGAATTAAGCAATCCTTTCGCATTATAAACTTTAAGGAACGTCTTCCCAATCGGTCATATTTTCTTTCAAATTAAATAACAAACATGCAGAAAAAGTGAATGTCGTATGACCGTTTGACACGTTTTTTTCCGAAGTTGGACAGTGTATAATATTTTTGATCACAGAGAACCATCATCAAGAACTAACAATAGTAAAAACTGCTGCCCAATCAAATAACAAAAATAGGATAGCGACGACTCATGAATTTCTGATTCAGTTTGCATGTCAAATACTTTCATAAATACTTACACAGCTTCCGACTGAGGTTATTATCATGCTACATTCTGGACTTATACCTGGACTGCATTTCAGGTGACTCTGTCAAACGCTATATCAAACGGCCAGGAATTTTTGCATCACTTCAATTATAATAGACCAGCAGGTATATATGATATATGCCGCTATGTCCCAATTGACTGCTAGAAGTATACGAAAGTAATTTTGTCGTATCTACTTTTTTTTGTGTTAAATGCTGTCAAATTTCCTCATCTAAGGTTTGATAATACATTGCCAATGTCGGATACCTTTGTCATAAGTTCGGTGGTTCCGCAGTTCAAAAGCGGTTCCAACGGATGTATTCCACAAAGCTATGCGGTTTTGACACGGTTTTTTTTTTAAATCAAAATCGAGCTTTAATGTGTCTGACGTTTTTTGTGCAATTTCTACAACTTTTGATGATTTTGACAGCTCTAGCTTCAGTGTAGCTTCGCTAGAAGGAAATGGTAACATACTCGTAATCAAAAGCCAATCATAAATATTGCCGTCGTCAACCGTGATTTTGAAGGCCCATTTGTTTGAAAGTGTGATATTGGCATATGCAGTCAAATGCTTTCACATGCAATAGTAGCAGTGCTGCTATTTGGCCACTTTTTTAGCCTGAAGACCAGTGCGGTCCTCTCTTTTGTAAAAATTGTCTTAGTTAACCTTTTTTTTTAGTTTAAGTAAGACTTTATTCTATATTGAACGAAAAAGAATGCAAAAATATGAGCAGTGTTTCGAGATGCGTTTGTGTCTTTTTTCTTGTTTTTAACGATTTTGCTGCTCCTTATTCTTATTCTGCTATGTTAGTATTTTAGTTGGACGCCCCTTTTTTGGATTGACCCCCTTTTTTCCACTTTTTTAATTTTTCAGCGGCAACGCTGCATGCATGGCCTGTTAGATTGTCAAATTTATGCCTTAAACAAAAGCTGAATAATTGCTGACATACATATCTTCACTCGATCTCAAATTTGATGAACATGAGGTTCCCTTACTTTCTGGTTCAAAAATAGCACTTATATGATTTGACAGCCATCTGTCAGCTATAACCAACTAACGAAAAAGAAATTTCTTAGTCTAATATTTGCAGGTTTTCTAAGGAGTGGAAATATTTCGTTCTCTCTTTGTGGCTCTCTCCTGCCTAACTTTTGCCTAAAGAAACGGAGTTTGACTAAATTTGAATACCGTTCGAATGCATTATAGTTTGGGAACGGACCTAATATACCAGCTTTTAGTATCATTAAAGTAAATAAATAGTTGACGTAACCAGTTTAAAAAGGACCCAAGGTTTAGCTTCTCGGAAACATTCATATGAGTGATTTATTTTTCTGACAGATCGAAAGGAGCTTTCAATTGTTATTCTCGCGTAAACTGGTCGTCAGAGGCGCCCAAATTTTATACCTTTAGATGCCAGCTAACAGATGTCTCTCATTGCGAAATGTTTGCGAGTAGACTACTGGTAATCGTGGGTCGGTTACTTTCTAATCGCCGACGTTTGAAGTAGGTAAACTGCAACGTTGGATATTTTAGTCGTCTGCGCAGAGTAAGTCGCTGGTGCGGCTAGAAACTGTCAAAGTCGCGTATTTGACAGTGCTTTTTATCGCGTTTTTGGGCGAGTTTTATCCACTCGTCTTGTACAAAGTTTAACAAGAGTTTGAAAGTAAAACAGTCCTTTACCTTTTGCTGCCAACACAATGTATGCACCCGCAGTACCGTGAATGATATATTGCTGTAGCATACTTTCTTAATTCATCGCGTGTGTGGTACTAAATTACCGCCTTTTAAAAAGGCGGCCGCACTTTTGCACCCTCTTGAACACCCCTGAGCCTGACCAGTCAATTGTAGCAGCCATGACAAAGCCTTAGATCCGATTTGATATCGTAAACGTAATCATCAACCACCCATCTAGTGTGCCAACAGATGTCCCTCTGTCGACCCACGCACCATTCACAACCAACATTCGCTTGACCAGGGGACGAAGCGACGCTCGCCGCTACCCTGTGACGATGACCTAATGAACTCACAATGTGCACCCGCAGGACAATGTAAATATACCTTTCTGACAGATGGTCTGGCTGCACACAGCAGCAGCATTCACATCCGCATTCCTAGCAGTTATTGGGCAGGATAATAATTTCACTGACGACAATGGATCATTCTCCTCCTCCTCCTCCACGTGGCAATTTTATTTTCAGTTGATGATGACGAGGAGGTCGCCTCTTCTCGTCAATTGCACTCTGTTCGCAATTGTTGCAAATAAATGCACACAAAGGATAATTCAAACGATTTCCGTTCTATTTCAGATCAGAGGAAGCTTAGTCCTCTTACTTATATCTTATAGCTCTGAGCAAAGAGTGCGCTCAGCTCGTATTATATACCCTCTCCGTCTGCATGGAGGAGCCCAACAAAAGGATGTATAATTTGAGTAGAGCAAACGGATGTGAGGATTTGCGCAATTGAATTGCTTTTGTTATGTATAAGGGAAGTAGCTTTCTAGTATTCCCTGCCGATGAGTATCCTTGAACTTTAACATATTCAAATACTGAGCACTTTTGGTTGAATGGGAAGCGGTTCTACTTGGTTCGGCTAGCCAAGCTTCTTACGTCTTTACATAGTGGAAATCCCTCTTACTTATACAGAATCCTTTGTTTTGTTCTTTCAGCGTTTGCCAGCCCACTGTCAGCATCAGACGACTGGCAGGACGATGCTCAAAACGACGACTACCAATATTCCGATGACGAGAGCAGTCCCAGCAGTCACACCAAATCGTCACCAGCCAGCTTAATGCCGTCAATGGTGCCCTTCTTCAACGAGAAGCATGTGACTGTGTCAACAATTGTGGGAAAGAACGCCACCCTGGAGTGTCCAGCCAAAAACACATCAGGTAAATACACGACGAAAGACCGTTCTAGGACTCAAGGTAACCAATTTTTCTCCTATTTCCCCGTCAGACAACAACGTGATCTTGTGGTACAAGAACAGCAACGTGCTGACAACTGGCAACCAGGTCCTGAACTCAGAATACGCTCTGGATACAACAAACTTCGCTTTAACCATTATAAACGCATCCGAAGCAAGTGAGGGAGACTATTTCTGCGAAGTTCAGCCGCAAAAGATCCGACAACACACAACGTTGATTGTCAGCGAGCACGCCATTGAGGCCATTGTCCCGGAGAGCTCGAAGTCGTCCCAAGAATCGTCGTACTTCAAGTCGGCAACTTCGTTGCTCTTGACGTCTGTGATTGGTATTTTCTTGTTCTTGAGGATATAGGATGTGTCGTCTGTATGAGCTAGTGGTTAGAATACGCATTGTTAATTTTATTATTATTTTTTTTTTTTTTTTTGTGTAATTTGTAATTTTCTTTTTCGAATAAAACTAATTTTAATTTATTTAATGGACTTGATTTTTTGATTAACTGCTTACCTCATCCGTGTAAACGAGCGGTTTGTTCAGTTTGTAAGCCAATTTGCCGGGAGTTGACCAATGATTTCCTAAACCTACAATAGTCCCTTGTGCGACGTGTATGGGGTCTGAGACTTGGTAAGTATTTAAAATCTTGAATAAATTCTTCGTTATCCAAAAATATGTACCTTCCAGGACTGGCAGGGTGGATAGTGATAAATTGTCTCGCCGGAGATCTGCTTGCCTATATACAGGGTGGTACAAAACATCGATGAATATTTTAATGGTCTGCGTAGTGAAGGAAATCGCTGGCGCGGCTACTAAATTTCTAAAGTTTAAGAAGTATGGGTCTGAAACGAAAACAGGAGTTGGAGGAGGTGTTTTCTCCCAACGCTCTAAACAGCAAGATCGTTGTAGAGCGTGTTGCAGGCGGAAATAATGGCAAATAAGGAGGTAATGCCATTGTTAAGACACAATGTACTTAATATCTTTTTTTGCGAATTTTGTTAATGGTTTCGAAAGCATTCCGACCCGTCTTTGAGGTGTTTCAATACTGTGTTCTTTTGGGGTGTGCTGTCCGTTTTAAAGTACATTTTTGTAAAGTTTCTTTTTGACAAATTCGACTTAGTATTGGGCCGAATATTTGATCGTACTTTCAAGCGAGTTTTTGGGCTTGTTTTATTCACTCGATTTGTACTGATTTTCTGACGCATTTTCAGCCATTTTGGTTAGCGTTTTCTAGCGCGTTTCTTGTGGATTTTTTGGCTTCCTTTTTGACAGCTATTGGGGGCGATTTTGGAAGCACTTTCTGGCGCGTTTTTTGACAAATTCTACTATATGTTGGAAATTTTTTTCAATTGATATTTTTAGCGCGTTTTTGCCTGACTTCTGAATTGTTTTATACAGGTTTTCGGAAGCGGTTTTCACTTGCATTTTGGATGCGTTTTTAGGTGCATTTCTTCGGGTTTTTTTGACTTACTTTTTGTACGGTTTTCGGACAGTTTTGAGCGCTTTTGATGCGATTTTTTGAATCGTTTTGGACAGTTGATGGGGTTTTTTAAGCGTTTTCTGGCGTCGTTTCTTAAAGTTATTTTGACATATTTTTAAAAACGATTTTCCACTCGTCCCTGATGCGGTTTTGTTAGGATTTCCAACCGGTATTTTCAAGCGTATGTAATTATATTTGTTGTTTTATTTAAATATTAAATCCGAACTGAGAGTTCTCAAAATGTCAAGTAGAGCATGCTGAAAATCCTACTTTAATGTCTTTACTTTGCTTTGCTGAGATCGAAGTTTAAAAAAAAAACATGCCAAGTATCGTACATAGCTTTTAGGCTGTTCAATGCTGGACCTAGGACGCCGCTACTTCCTTTCGCGTCACTCTGCGTGCGGTATCCTCTCCAACCTATTGAATAAATGTATTAAATAAAGTGAATAAGTGTTGAAGGCTTTTATTAAATTTTTACATATTAATCTGCAGTTCATTATTTTCTGTGTGATTTATTTGTCGATTTATCATCAACAGATTTCTTGTTCTGACTACATCTTAATTTAAAAACTGATTTTTATAAAATGAAGACCTGCTGAAAGGGGAATTTCCTTAGGTCTATTCGTAAATGGTAGATTTTGTCACAAAAAAAAAAACTGCATAACTTTTCCCTGAAACGTAATTTTTGGCAGCTGGGCTTGCTAAGTACCTAATTGGAAATGACTTCCCGCAAGCCTTTTCTTAGAGTTTATTTTTAAGCTTTTAAGCTTCTTTGTAACAAATGTTTACAGCTTCGATTTTGCAATCGTTTTGCTGCCACTTTAAAATGTCTGGTCTTAAATGACACTATAATCGTGATTTGAAAAAGAGAAATGAATTCAATTTTCAAAATTACGAACTCAGTGAAAATGCTTTACTTTCGGGTTGATAATTTTATCCCAAATGTGGTCATATCCCAACAAATGATTGATTTTTATAATTTATCAATTATGCACCCTTGCTCACGCGTATGTGAAACAAATGCAAATTAAATAAAATTACCTTGTCACGTTTTCAAAATTCTAGCTAAATTCTAGCACTCATTTTATTGTAATACAGCATTCTGGCCACGTATAGAGCAAATAATATATTATCTCTTAATGATAATTAAAAATTCAATTACTTAACAAATACTTTCCATATGAGGCAATCCCTCCACACAGTAAGGCACCTATAGTTGTGCCAATCAAAACGGACTTTGGGTGAATTTTCCTACCCAAAGGGCCCCGAGAATCGCCTCGTGTTCTGAATTTAATTTCTGACTGCGGTGAAAGTGAATTTCCGGCGTTAAGCGAAAAGGAAGAACCGCTTATGGCAGCCATGCAATTAGGCTACGTTCTCACATTTTCTTCCGCCGACGACAACGATATTTGATTCTACCGATATAACGTGCATAGCGGTTGGATGCACCTGCTATGCTTTGTTATTTTTTATTTCCACTGACAAAGAAAATCGTGAGCAGAATGTCATAATAGACGTGTTCTTCATTTGCATGTGAAATTAAAGAGGTTTAAATCACATTCATAGAAAGCACTTGCGTTGGAGCGCAATACCTACAATGGATGGTCCGTTGTAATTACATGCATTCAAATGTTTAAACTTTTATGAGGTCAGTCTTAAGAGTGTAAACCTATCTGGAAAAGGGGAGCGGACAGGGGGTATTTTTTTTGGAACAAGCGAAGAGGAAATTAACTCGACGAAAAATAAGAAAAGTTTTACCGGTCTGGAGGATATGAAATAAAGTTTTAGAACAGAGACTAACTGACTTATTTCGTCCTTTAAGTTATTCTTACAATTTCCTTCAGATGCGAAGTATACTATGCTCGATACTAATAATCATTCATGTCCAGGCTACATTTTCCGAACTCACAATGGCGAAAATTTCCATACAAAATTACCCATTGTGATATACAAAAAAAGATTATTAAAAATGATTATTATTAAGGAATCTGTATCTGGAATTATGCAGTAAAAAAAACCTGTTGCGACTTTTATGAGACTCTACCAACTGTTGACCGAATTATTCCAACAACGATGAAAATTTAATAATTTGGCACGATTGACAATGACATGGAAAATAAAATTTCATGTGAAAACTAGTTCGAAATAAATACCTAATTCATTTGATTCAAACACACTTTATTGATAAATCAGACTAGCTTTGCCGACGAGTAAGAAAATTACGCATTTAAAATTCATAATTGTCGATCAAAGTGACAGACAAGTCAGGGAGGCCTGTTCGAACTGACAATCAGTCATATCTTATATTGAACAGTTCGTTTATATTTTTATGCAGAGAAACGGTTGCCCTATTAGGTCTGTTCCTTTCACTTAAAATTTTACGAATTTTTACTAAATCTTACCAATTTTTACGAACTCTTGCACAATACCGCACTTAATGCACGAAAAATTCGTAAAAGAAAAAGGCTTCGAGAGAGCAAGATATTTTTGATAATGTTTTGAATTTTTACTCAACAAATTTCCTGCAGTAAGAATTGGAAAAGCTGCCAGTCAGTGATTTGTAATGCATATTTTTTGACAAAATTTTGACAGTTGGTAAAATAAATACCTATCTACTGAATGTTCTCCTCAAAATTCTTTCCGCTGGTCATTCGTTTATCAATGTCAGTTTTTCCTCTTTTCGAATACTTGTATTTCAGCCAGTTCAAACTCCTCTATATACTCAGATTTATCAAAAAGAGGTTCGATCTTTGACGAATCAACTAATCTATATATATAAAAGGCAATGAAGTCCGTGTGTGCGCGCATAACTCGATAAAGAATTGTTGGATTTCAACGATTTTGGGCTTGACGGTTTCGTTTTGGACCAAGGAAGGTTATAGGCTACTTTTTGTCGCGAAAACAAAACTTTGAGGGGATGAAAAAGGTTATGAAAGTTTGTATGGGGAAATGCACTTTGACAAAATAATAAACGGGGTGGAAATCGAGTAGTGATACTTCAAATATAAAAAAAAAATATTTTTAATTTTAATGGCAATTGTTGTTGTCAATTATTTTAATTATTTTGCAAGCAAATTGTTGTTGCCAACAATTTTGAAATTTATTTTTTTTAAATACACCTAATAAGTTTGCTTATGTTTACTATGTTACACAAGTATTAAGTAGCTTTTTGAAATGGAGTAGATACCTACTTCGATTTGTTTGATGGTGTTTGAATGCATCATTTTTGTTTGCCAAATATTTTCAGGATCCTTGCATTAGTATGAGTGAGTAAGTGGAAATGTTTGAGATGATGATGATGATAGGCAACACAGGAGTTATTGAGCGTTTTGAGTTTTTACGCACATAACTCTAGACAGGATGGGTAGTTTTTAAAGATTTTGAGCTTGATGGTTTCGATTGGACCCAAGGAAGGCCATAGGCTACTTTATGTCTCGAAAACAAAACTTTGACAGGATGATATAGGGGATGAAAGTTTGTGTGGGATTCGGCGATTCCAAGACAAATTTGATAATGCCGCCAGTGAGAAGGTCAAACGTTTTACGCCGCAGAAAATCAGGACGAACAGTCAGATCGGATTATTAACAATCAAGAGAATATGTCGGATTTTCGGGAAAGAATATCATTCAGTCGTCCATACTGGAGACCGAGATAGACAACAACACAATCGTCATCAGCATAGCGTCCCATGTTTCTCACATGGTCAGCTGTATGTGGCGTGCTCACGTGTCGGCAAACCTCTCGCTTTATACGTGTACGCACCCGTAAATGGAACGAAAAATGTTATGTACCTACCATAAAGTCCTTCAGTGAAAAAGCGGTAGGTTGGTCGACAAGTAAATCGCTGCGGTTGTTGCAGTTGTATTTATTTAAATATCATTTTTGAATAAAGAATTTAAATTGACCGGAAGCGAAAGCTCGGAATTAATAATTTCATTAACTACATTAACGAATTTTTGCGGAACGAAGTTCGCCGGGCCAGCTAGTATTGTTATAAATAACCAAAATCTTCGCGCTTATAAAACCTTTTATAGACTTTTCTGCACCATACTTTTGAATTTTTGTACTAGCTATATCAGTCATTATTTGTAGACTGCTATTTATTACAAAAGCGTTCCCTAACTTCTTCGTAAGTCTCTCTCTCTTAGAGGGAATCTATCTCCATCACTGCGATTTTGACAGCCTGCCATTCTTAGTCCAAATAGTCCAAAAGTAAAGGAAAAACCTATTTAGTGCAAGATCAACAAACGCTTGTGTATGTTAGCGACAACGCAAGGAAAGGAATGGTCTTCTGGAGTCCGCTCTCTGTAAAAAAATCTGTGGTCCGGGGGACTGTTTCGTGACCACTTCTATAGCTTTAACGTACACTCTATAAAATACTTACTACATACCAATGTTAGACGGACAGTGAAAATTAATTGTAGTAGATTGTTAGTCAAGTACCTAACGAGCTTCTGACTTCCAGAAAACCCAATGACGAACTGAAAATGTTTGTTGACTTTTCAGTTTGTCATGTATTTGTTAGAAATATAATAAAAATAATTCAGAGTGGCACAAAGTATTTGGGAAACACTCTTAACTTAGGTATCTCTTTTTGTTTTATTATGAAATTTACCTCATTCCCATAACGTTCAATATTTCGAGAATCAATAAATCAATATTATGGAAAAAAATGTCACGTTATAATATTTTATTTTAAATTCCATTCATATGTACTCACATACACACCATGCATGCATTACCATTGAGCACTTTTGTTTCCTACTTAATATGCCATTCCTATCTTAGACGATTCATGGGGGAATAACTCTTCCACAAAAAAAAATAAACTACACCTCTCAGCTCGTTTCGAAAGTAAACAATTCTCAGTTCGTGGTGAAAATTTAATCCGTTTCCTCGATACGAATATCATGTCGTTGATATCACATTCCCATAATATTGGAAATTCGAAGAAGACAAAGGCTCATCTATCCCTTTGTTGTTTTTTCTGTAATTTTATTCTCATGGGATTCGAATTCGACTAGATAACCAGTCGGGTAAAAAGAGGAGAACAGTTTTTGAGCAGTTTCATTGTCCCAGTAATGGGAATGTATTCAGGAATTCGCAACGCGTCGTGATTAGGGGTGCAAACACTGCTAATGGCCACAAGGCTTGCAATTTACAGGGTAATAAGAATTTGTTGCATTGCCCTTCGACCTTCGAGATGGGATGCATTTTTTCTTTGTCTTTTGTTGGTTACGGTAAATTTAGAAATATAAATCAATCCCAATTAACCGAGGGTAATCGGTGATCAATTTAAGACACGAAAGATACCCATTTAGCATAGACATAGACCATTAACGCAGATTCAAAAGGTAATTAGTGACAATTTCTTAAGAAATTTTTGTTTGTATTAAGTGCCAATGGATCTAATTTTTCAATTTGGGTATCCGATCAATTTTGATATTCGCACATGATAACACTAGTAGTGTGACAGGGAAAATACACTTGTAAGATTCTTGGTCGCATTTTTGACACACTTCATAGTTCCTAACAACTTTTCGGTTATTTTCGCTAGGAATGCATGTGACCCACAACTTTATGGGAAGCTTTCTCAGGACAGTTAGAGTCTCGGTTGCTTGTCAGACGGTCACGACAGGCAGAGCAGTAGAAAAAAGCCGTAGAAAGTAATTGTTCTTTCCCGGTTGTTGAACCTTCCTTAGAAGTCCGGCAGACTTAGTCACTGATCCACCCATTTGTGCACTCTCTACTTAATTAGGTACTCCAACCATTTCTAGATCACTCTATACAAATATGCTACAGCCGGCCCCTAACTGACCGCAACGATTCCATCTTTTCAGCGGTGCCTCTTCAACACCAAGTAAGCACACTATTAACCTAACAGTATATCAAATAATTTTGCTAACTTATTTCAAATTCGCAATCGAAATACGCTGCGGCATTTGGCAACTACCTGATGCCATTGTCATCAGCACAAAAGCATTCCTTACCAAGCCCAAGAGAAGAATGTTGTTTTTGGTTAACTGTTTCCTCAGTTATGGATCAACGGTACCTAGTCGCTAGTCCCCTCGTCCGTCTGTGTTGTGTTGAGATCGAAATCGAATTGAAAGAAATATCTGAATCGATTCAATTGATTCATCGCGCCGGACAATTACGAATTCAGTGCACAATCCGTGCTTCCCATAAAAGTAGCTGAGACGACGGCTGACAACTGTCATGCAGTGTCAAAATAAAACCAACCACTCCAATTGCATTGTGTGCGTGCATAAACAGTAAGTGTCAGTGCCTGTGTTGCACTCTGGTGCTAACAATGGCCCATAAATGCAGTCTTTATAATTAAACACGAGTGGATTCATTGATGACATATCTGTTGAGGAACGCTCTTCGGTCTATGAGTCACAAAGTTGAGAGGATGACAGTGCGGCGGTTTGTATTCCTAGGATCTAATAGCGGACTTTCATTTAACAATTCAAAGGGAAGTTGTTAGTTGAATTCGCCACCAGAACCAGATGGGTGCAACTGAAGGTCATGCCGACAACACATTCTCGCATATTTACAAACCACCACCATACATGGTCATGGCCGGGGAGTAATAAAATGTTCGCCAGATTCCATCGTGTCTTCCGATAGTCATTCAAAGTCAATTGATCTTTCTATCAGCACCAACAACACAATACGCCAGCCGTTTAATTTGCAACGAGTGTCGCGCTCCTTAGCAAGAAGTCGGCAGAACACAATTTTACAGTCCAGCAAAAAAAAAAGATGATGTCAGACTTCAGAAATTCCATCTTTAATCCTAACATCGTTTCTTTGTCGGCTCGGCCTCGAATCGAAACAACATCCTACTGCGCCGAAAACACTGTGTCCGCTCTGTGTCCTAAACTGTGTTCGCACTGTGTACGAGCCAATTGGGAGTGCGTATGAGTACGCAAATTGGAGAAACCAAAAGCGGCGTCAATTTATTAATTAATTTGGTAATGAAGTGTTCTTTGAAAGTTTTAAATGGACGCAGCAAGTAGTTTTTGGCTGCCAACGGCAATCGATTCCAATTTGGATGACAAACATAAAAACCGCTGACTAATATTGTTTGCGCTCGTCTTCATCAGTGGGTACGCTTTTGCTTGCGCAATTGTTTGAACAATTAAAGTCCAGGAATTTGTATATAATCGTCGTTCTGGATGCAGGCGTGTTGACAGTTGACAGTTGACACAAATGCTGGCCAATATTTGAACAGCTCCAATTCAGTCTCAGTCCTCAGTGTAGCAGCAGTGGGTAAATAGTAAATACTGCAGAAATGCAATCGGCCGCTGCTGGGGAACAAACGCCTGTTGCATGTTTGCACGTGGGTGCAGATATACAATATAAAAAACAATCTTCGACAATATTGCGATTAATTGGAGATAAGAGCGCGCATATTGGCGTATTGAAAAATTACCCAGAACATACTTGTTGTACAAATAGAAGCCAGTGGTATGCATTAGTCATGACAAGTGGATCAAGTTGCTGTCTGTCACGTCTCATTTTTCTGATATAGTGTCACCATGTCACATGAGCGTGCGGAATGACTTAAATCCTTTGGTTTTTTGATGATGTATACATACAGTACTGCAACTTATATGAGTTCGGATCTGGCTTTCCTTTAGAGGTAATTCCCCGCATTCATTTGACACGGATTCCATAAAGGCTCACGTTCTATTTGAGTTCGTATATACCTTGCAGGCAAATGTGCTAATAGCAGTAGCGTAGGAGTTGTGACTTTGTGGCCGTGCTTGTAGCAAGGAGGAATTTAATTATTTGCACCTATTATCTGCTCTTTATCTACATATACCAAGAATCGACAATAGCCCAAGTTGGATTGGAAGCAACATTTTGCTAATTTGTATATAAGGACAGACTCAGTCAGGCTCTGATTACAAAGAGCTTAGCATCAGCCATTCCATTCATTCAACTCACTTTAGCAGCTCACCATCAACTCCTACTACTTTGGTGATAGCCGGGTATCAAGTTCATCGACTGGAGATTGGGAAGCCAACACGTTTGGTCGTTAATGCTAGCGGACGTGGGAGAAGAGAGCATAGAGTTTTCCTTATTCAAAAGCACTTCCTCTTGTTGTAGGGTTCAGTGGACGAATTCCATAGATCAAGTCAACTGTGCCTTACAGTCATGCCGAACTATTTAGTGCTATCCGTAGACGAGCTGTTTCTTAGTTCTATTAAGAACTCGAGCCTAGCCTTTGCCAGAGATCAAAGGCTACAATATGATGGCGGTTGAACCCTTAATCGTTTTATGTGAGCATCTATATCTCGAATCGCTTTAATTATTGTCCTATAGTGATATATACGAGGTTGGTCCTACAAGTTGCGGGCTAGCAGATCAGACAGATAATTAGCTGACCTTGTAGACTGATACAGGACAGGCTTAATCGCCATTAAAGAGGTGCGGTGGAATGGACTTGACATAAGGTGACTGCTTGAGAGCAGATACAGCACTTTTCTTAATGTGTCTGGCAGACTTAGGTAGAACGTTTTAAGCTATCGACACGTTGGTAAAGGTCTGGTGACAATCATCATCGAGACTGAATTTGCCAGCACCAGTCTGATATGCTCTGACGACGCTACCAAAGTCAGTTTGTATTTTCTTCCGTGTACCTACTTTCAGCATAGAAAAATCAAAAATGTCAAATCTGTAAAAACGAGGAGAAAGCTCTCAATTTCAAGAGAAGTACCTGAAACCTGACCTGTTGTCTTACAAAAAGTTTAAGAAATGTCTATTTGACATTATCGTCAAATAAACGTTAACGTTATGAAATGTGTAATAATAATCTAAAGAACCAGTTTTCGAACTATTCAGAGAAAGTGAAGACGAATACGAAATTCGAGTCTAGAAGATATTGGGGACGTTATGTTCTGATACCTAGTTTATGTCAAACGTCAACTAGATTTGTCGGGACTAGCTTTCCGAACGCGCTGACTAAGCAACTTGAATTGTTTTTGTATTCTCGCGGTTGGTGTTACCTTTGTGCGACTAAAATCGAAATTTAGTACTTTTTTCGAAAGCCTGTCACGAGTTTTGGTATTTTTCAAAATTTTTAAAGAATTATTTCCAAATAAATAAGTTTAAAATATAACACGGCTCTCCATTACAACACTTTTATATAGTGCTATCCGAACTAATGGTTGTTAAATTTAGCGCGGAAATTCAAAATTTTGCAGAATAGCTTCAGAAATGATACCTTTTTCTCTAACCGGCCTTTTTAAGACATTTTCGAATTCAGCAGCAGCAACTCTGTTTACTTTAAATTTGACTCTTCACAATGTCAACTGAGTATGCAGGCAGGATTTTCCTTACCATAGGTCTGTTTTTGTAGTAAGAATGGAAAAGACAATTAAAATGGCAGTGGTGGGGATAAATTCTCTCACAGAGAGAGACACGTACGAAAAAGTTAGGGAACGCTTTTGTAGTAAACTATGAAAAATGACAGATATGACAGGTATGACAGGTAAATAATTCTATAAATTGCAGTGGTAAAGAAAAGTCAAAAATGTCTGATAAACGAGAAGATTAAACCTTACATAACCTCCTGTGTTATTTGATCTCTGTATACTGTGGGTCTTAGTAAAGCTCGAAATGTTTTTTATTTCATATTCTCTAATGTCTACTTACCATTTTCAATACAATGGAATGTTCGGGGAGAACATTCAATATTTATTTTGCCGCCTTTTGATACCATTTTAACAGAACGGCAGAAATCAAAACAAATTCTATCGAATGTCAAATATGACAAGAAATTTCAAATCAGCTGTAAATTGTTTGGTGACTGACAGCCGTTCAAATTTGTTGAGTAAAAATTCGTAAGATTCTCAGTGGAGGGGTAATATCATGCTCTCTCGACGACGCTCTCTTTTTCGAGTTAAGGAACGGCATTGAGTAGAAATTCGTAAGAATTCGTAAAAATTCGTAAGATTTTAAAGTAAAGGAACAGACTTCATATTTGTCGGCTTCCCCTCCATAAACGTCAACTGCAAAAACTACTCACGTGACCACTCTTAGCCAATAAACAATTAAATACATCTAATCAGTCCGCTGTCAGACTTACTAAACTAGGAATCCGAACGTCCTCATTCTGAGTACTGCAGTAAACATGTGTGGCAGAAAAAAAAATGGTTTTAGTTGTCAAGCATTTGAGCTGTCACTTAGGCGTCAGTTTTAATATTTAATTTTTCATCAGTAAGTCCAAATTCAGCGAGTAGAAAATTACGAAAAATTTAAAAGAGTTCTAATGTTTTTCTCTCTCATTTCTTTTAATTTTCACAGTACGTGGTTGCGTTCTCACAGTTTCTCAGCAAATTTTTATTAATTTTACGTTTGCAAAAAAGTACCCGAACGAACCCGGATTTACCGATTTTGTGCTGCCTCTCTAGTTCAGAGATAACAGTGGCAACACTTCCAGACGGCCATCGCATTAAACCGCGACTGATGTACTGGGGCAGATTGCGTATATCAACGATCGTCTGAACGATATCGTTTTTCAAACTTTATTCATCATACGAAGTTATATTCTGCTCGAAGTTTTTTTTAATATCGTCTCTGAAAAAGATTGTTTTTTTATTTTTTACCAAACGAACATGAAATGTGCTAAGAGAGCAAAAAAGAAGCCCTGATTTTGAATACCACATAAATGAAATCAAAATAAAATATTTTTGAATTGGAAATTGGTTCTATTAAACGGATGGACACAAAATGTGGAATATATTCGACTCCTGGTGCACACAACTTGCCTGGTTCTGGTTGCACAAATTAACTCAATCTCTGTATTCACTCATATCCGCCTTCATATCTGTCATCCGTCGTAAAACGCATAAGTTTTGGTATCTGGTCATATTTACTATGAAAAAAAAAGAAAAAAAAAAAAACAGGACAATGCTCGACTTTGAACAGTCTTTTGTGCTTTTGGAGGAAAAAAATAAACAACAGGAAGCCTTCCTGTGCAACATATCCTCAAAGGTGAAAGTTTACGGGAAAGCAAACCCGCACCCCAGGTGGAGTGAATAATTTCTCTCAATGAGTCGTTTGTTGAATGTCTTCCTACGCATAGCCTGGTGTTTATTGTTTTTTTATTTCCGTATTTTCCCGCCGCATTTATACAAGACACAAGGAAACATTTCCAAATTAACATTTACTGCGCAAACAGACGGTTTTTTTTTGTTCTCTCTCACATCCCGCATAATTCTCAATGGAAACGTTCTAATATAGGGATGGGGACAGAAGACTCGTGACATGTATACCGGGAAATCGACGTGCAAAGTATCTGCACTTGCGAGGTTCTATTTGAACGAACAAACAATTTTGTACAACGTATCTATTCACACGTGCACCGTCAATCGTTTCGCAGCAAACACACCATAACAAATGTTTATACGGAGTCGTCGGCGCTGTAGTCGGTCGGAAGCGATGGGGGCTTAAATGGCGGGGCAATGGACTGACTTTGATTTGGGTTGGCTGTTGGCAGACATTCGCTTGGGTCTTTCTATTTGATTGGATTTTCAAGAAGAAATAGAGTTCTCAGGCAAATTGGGTGCTGTCTCGAAAAAGTATATACTTTAGTGCGGGATGTCTCAGAGTTGTAATCTGAAGAATTGCAAAGTATAAACAGGATCGCAACTAAAAGCTGAACCGTAGAACTTACTTACTTAAGATGGTGCTACAGTCCCGGTGCCGTGGAGGATTATTCTCGATACTTAGAGGCGATTCATAGGCATTGTGGCCAAGGTTTGAATGGAA
Source organism: Cheilosia vernalis (assembly GCA_949126925.1). Taxonomy (NCBI): domain Eukaryota; kingdom Metazoa; phylum Arthropoda; class Insecta; order Diptera; family Syrphidae; genus Cheilosia; species Cheilosia vernalis. The sequence continues at coordinate 18,053,697 of OX421362.1, forward strand.
TCGGATAGTCCCTGAACGAGAAATACGTGGCCGAATTTGTTTTTGTTTCACATGTAGAATCTACTTAATTTCCTGGGCGTATAGCTTGTTAATGGAAGTGGCGATTCACAGGTTTTATAGCCTTGGAAATTTCCTTTTACCACACAAAATATTGCAGCGATATTTTTATTCGTTTAAGAGCTACGATTTTTTCACAAATTAAGGACTATTTATTCTAAGAGCGAATTTCGAACAAGCGAATATTCGTAGTTTTTGACAATTCATTCACATGAAAACTTTCATTCAGTTTCATTCTTTTTTAATTTTTTCAAGGCTAAGTTTGAAAGAATTGTTTAGTCGTGAGTCTGTGGATCGCGACTATATTATGTGGATTGCGAATAAAGTGTGACATTTCGTGGCAAGAAATTTCAATTCACTAGAAAATGGTTGTAGTTGTAAGTTTCGCTATTTATGTCAAGACTCCGCTTTTTTAAATTAAATGTTAGAGTTGTTAGATATACATATATGTAGGTACCTACACTAAAAATCTGTCAAACACAAAAAATTGAACGAAAGCTTAAAATATACATAAAAATACGTGGATAGACTTCGATCTACTTTGAGCCACTTCCATCTTTGACAACTAATCCATATCACAAATATATAACTTACCTTTTTGGGAACATGCGAAACCTTCTAGGAGAACATTCGACCACCACCGGTTTTTTTTTAGTTTCACAGATTTGTTTTTGCAATTGAATCTTAAAAGAGACTTTGAATTTGTTTTTAGTCAACTTTTTGCATTTGACATATTTATCAGTACTTTCCCCATTGAAATTCTTTAAGCTATTTCGAGCCAAGAGGGGAACTACTCGTTACTCGTTATTTTGCTAATTTTCTCTTTTTCTGTCATTTTTGATTCTAGCGTGTATAAACTTTGTGCGATTGCGTTCGATTTATACCGCGTACGCGAATGAACCTATAATGTTCTTGTTGTAGAACAAATAGCAATTTGAATTCATATGCTCGCAAACCCCTCTAGGCAGGAGGATCGGATCGCGTGTGTAAACGAAGAGGAATATCGACAATGGCAACACGGAAACCGAACACATCACGAATCACGATTCACCATCCCCCAGTGTGACCAATTTAGCATATTTCCTGCTAAATTTAGCAGGTTATTTTATTTTTAGCATCTTTTTTTTTCAAATAATGCCAGCATTTTTTTTTTAGCATTATTTTATGCTCTAGCAGGAAAAATTAGCAGGATTTTGATTTAGCCAAATTATGAATTAAAATAATAAAATAAAATCAAAGCAGACGATCCTTATGGCGTTTTTCATTGAAGCCGAGAGAATTGCCTGGAAATCCAGAATTTCTCTTTCCAGTGAAATTCGTTGGGGCACTTTTGTAATAGTGATAGACACCATATGTGAGATTGGGTATTCTGTTGTTACTTTTTTTTTTTGTTTTCTACGGTAAATATGAATGTTTTAATAGGACAAATCAATATATATCAATTTATGTTTACATTTTGCACGCCTAATTGTATATTTTCGAATGACATAGCGCAAAATTAGTTTCCAGTGATTTTTTTTTAAATATATCTCCTTTTTTTCTGCTTTTTTGTTAATTTTTTGGGTTAGCAGCTGAGCAGTGAAGCATGATTTCAAAAATTAAATTGGTCACACTGCCATCCCCATCACCATTCTGTATACAATTCTCTTACTATTACTCCCTTTTTCGAGTTTCGTTCGATTTCGATTGTTAAATGAAATTTCCTGTGCTCTCTTCCATATCAGAGAACATCCCAGAAAATTCCCGAACCCCGACGAAACTAATTTCTCTATTTCCCCTCTCGCAGAGTCGAATGGAAACTATTTTCCATCGTAAAATAAACCGCGTTCATCGAAGGAAAATTCATTCATTCCTTAGCCAACTGGAATGGTAGGAAAGCAACTATCAACTCGGTTATTCGATGCATTTTTCTACTCTTGGTTCAAGCAAATTCATTCGAGTTCCTTTTGCGTTCGGTGTCGGTTGAGAAAAAAGGAAGATTTCGCTTATCCTTATCGTGGTCGTTGGTTTAGTAATTTACAGAGAAAATAGAAACAAGTGGTGTCTCAACTAAATCCTTGTCCAAACAATAACCATCTGTTCAATCGGTTCCATCGCGAGTTACTTTTGCTGGAAATTCAACCCTCATCTGGAGATAAAAACAAATTAAAATGGATTACAAGAACTACATCCTTTGTGGACTAATTGCCTTTGCAATGATTGTCACAGGTAAGTGATGGATGCTTTGATTTGAAATAGAATATGCGGTGAAAAATTGTTGCAAAGGTTGCAAATTGTCACTCAAAAGTGGGTGGCAGTTTGAAATCTAAATGACAGGTGCAAGTTTGTTGGTTTTTTTTTTCAACAACCTTGATTATTTTCTGGATTTTCGGGAAGATAGGTAGCTTGTTTGGTTTTCATTGATTTTTTTTTATTCATTTGTCAAGGAGCAACATATGGAATGTGCATTTGGGTGACCTTTACAAATTTGCAAGTTATTACAAACGCACTAAGGGAAGGAATTATCATTTTGCTTTTCTTGTTGTTTATTTAGACCGCAGAAATGCATTTTAAAGGAAATATATTCATCTTCGAACTTGTGCAGGAATTTTCATCAAATTAGTTGTCCTTGCTAGGGTGGGAAGTATTTTCTGGATTTTTAGCTTAGCATCGAGTGTTGTATAGGAGTTCCAGTGAGTCATTGCAATTTTTGTTATAGTCTAACTACTCGGCTTGTGAACTGTTTAAAAATTAAAACTAATATTTTATGGAACTCAATCCGCGATATAAGGTACTTATCATTTTTTAGTGTCCAATCTAAATTTTACAAATTTAGTTTTTAACTTTCTCCATTACGTAGATAGTAAGAGAAAGATATTGGTTTCGTATAAAATTTCGAACTCGAGATTTTAATCAATTCTGATATTACGATGATAGAGGAACTCAAAAAAGTGGGTCGCAAAATTCTGTCCGGTCTGTCCGTCTGTCCGTCCTTCCACGGGCCTACAGCCTAAACGGCTACCCGGATTACGTTCAAATCTCGGATTTGGAGTTTTTGGGCTTACAGTTCGGGAGGTGTTTTTTTTTTTGCAAGATAACCTCAATATTAATGGTACTTCCCATACAACATTTTCGTACCAGTTTGATTTGATCGGAAACGGCTCTAACGATTTCAACCAAAATTGATATTTAAGCTTAAGTATGTGAGGTTACCAGGACTGCGTACCCAGTTTTTGGCGAAAAATTCGAACAACGGTACTTTTGAAATTTCGAAATATCTCGAAAACGGTCTACCTATACGACTGTAACAAAAATTCATTTTTAAGGTAATGTGGTCTTTGATAACTTAATAGCAAACTCAGTTTTTCTCTATATTATCGTGCAAAGGATTTTTGAAAAAAGGAATTTTAGTTTTTTTCAGTTTACCGGAAAACGGCAATAACGGTTTTGACCAAAATGCAAACTTAAAGTCAAATGGTTGTTTTCAAAACTATTGTGTCCTCAATTTTCGATTTGCTGAAGACTCTGAAAGTCAGTCAGACTCGCACTAAACGAGAAAGTTTCGTGCGACCCAGTCGTGCACTTTATTTTTTTTATATTAGTTTATCTATTGTGACCTACTAAATAATTAGGATTGTTTTCAAAATGATTATTATTAGTAAGGCCCGTGGTTGCAGCTTTGTTACTTAGTAAACAAATTTTCTTAGTCATTTGATCGACTATTTTAAAAATGTTTGTATGGGTTAATTCGTTTGTCCGATTTATTTTTTATTGAAATGAAATGAAATGAAATAGAAAATATTTCAAAAGAGTTTAGGTATTTGGATGTTTTTTTTTTTTTTGAATCTCTACATTCAGTAAAATTGCAGGGGCGGTTATTCTGAAAACCGAATAAATTTCGATGAATCCTTTTTTTTTTTTAAATGGTTCAAGGAATGCTTTAGATTGAGACGGTCATTGTCTTGCCTTCTATTTGGGAGTTATTTTTCTACCAACATTTTTATCGGACTGCTCTGCCTTTAATCTGCCAGTTACAGACTAATTCACAATCCATACAAAAAAGGAGCTAAATGACTATGAAAATAACTCCGAACTACATACGAGCTACCTATATTTTTACTTAAGTAATCTAACATTTTATTCAAAACAGAGTTTTGTTTTTAGTTGCTGAATTTCGCGAGTTTCAGCTGACACTCTTACAGCTAATTATTCGGGGTTAAATTCGAACACATTGTGAATCGCGACTTTATTGCTAAATTAATTTGTGGATTTTGAATAAAGTCTGACAGTTGGTTCCAAGAATAGTTTAGTTCGCGGAAGCATATTTGTTGGGTTCAATTTCTCTATAGAAAGTAATTCAGTCCAGTGCTGTCAGTTTAGTGGTTTCGGAGCTAGATAGGGCGACTTTTTTTGCAGCCAAATTTCTGCCGCTTTTTAATTGATATGCAATTTATTGCAATACTCCTCTTACCGAAAAAAATATCATGCAATCATCTATAGTTTTATCTATATATACCTACTTCTTGGTATTGCATATACACTTTGACATGGCGTCGTCCTAAAATTCATTAGTAACTCTGGTTGGGGTGCAAATTTTGTAGCGTTTGCAGAAATGGAAGACTACTTTCTAAAAAGACGAACAAATGTAATTTTCCTTTGATATCGTTGAACAGATGGTGTACATATCTGATCTAGACACACTCTTTTTCCTCGATTTGTAACCGAGACTATGTATGTACCTACATATTTAGAGCGCAAGCCTTTCAAATTACCTAATATAGTAAATATCTTATAAGAGGTGCTAAATTTACCTCTTAGTTTTCGATGAAAGAAAATGTTGTCGTAATCTAGCGGAATTACGCCCATTTGGTTTACGAAATCACGAAATTTTCCATATAAAATTGCCCATTGTGTCCTACAACGGTTCAAATCAATTATTAGTAATTCTGCATTTACAACTTCACACATTCCTAACACGTGAGATTAAAGGGATGTCCACAGGATGACAGGGGCAGTATTACCTTACTCCACACGCAAAAATACGTGACTCGTATTTTGTTCTTCCATTTTGCTTACGTGGTAGGAAACGTTTCAGCATGATGATATTTGTATAGCAATAGCAAACGAAATTTCGAGCTCCTATCAAGCAAAATGGCTTCCGGAAGTGATGAACGGACGATTATTTATTGATTTCTTATAACTGATTGATGAAATGTTCATTTAATTTACTGACACCTAATTACCACTCTCATTTCACATGTCTTAAATCATAAATCATAATAGCAGGTGTTGTTATGTTGGTGGCCGGAACTTTATTTCCGCTTAACGTATTTATTATGAATTTGTGATCTCATTCTTGCGCCTTCATTGGCATTGACTGCGGAAAAACGAATCTCTCTGTCCCGTCTCGTACAAAAATGCGAGTGCGTGATGTTGTCAGTGGAGTTGTATAAGCGACAATGACTTCTTCTCAAAACGAAAGCGGATTCATTCATACGTATGTCGTATATCTCTCAAAGTTAAAATATTGTCTGCTCTCTCATTTTCCCAAAAATGTATTCTTGCTATTTATATACGCCATAGCCCATAGTTACATAAATCATACAACATCGCATGGAAAAAAAAACAATAATCCAAGGAAACCTCGAAAAAGCATGTTTTCGCACGCGCTACATCTCTCACGATAACCCAAAGCGTCTATATATCAAACAGCATCTCCATGCAACTACACACAACGCCGCCGCCTGGATCGACTCAGCATAATCGTAAATGTGTCATTTATTTGCAACAACTCGGATCCGATGTCATCGAGATCAATAGACGTTTTGTGGTTATGAACTCGGTTCAGCTTCATTGAGCGGCCGCGATTTGCCTGTCCAAATCGAAGCATAGTCCATCACTTGTAGTGCTATTGAATATGTATGCTCTCAAGTCCGATTGAGTGCGTGTGCGAGTATGTTTACAACGCAATGTAGGTTACCAGTGGCAGGAGTATCGTTATCAGTATAGGTGCTGGGTTGGAGGGGCTTACATTTGTACACACGCCAGAAGCCCTTCAATTTATTTATTTGAATTCCTAAACAACGCGCATTTTTACGACGCTTCATCGAAATTAATTCGTAGAAATACTGTCAATCGCATATGCGCTTCGATTTAAATAAACATTCCTAACAATAACAATATCCATGCCATTCACAATAAATAATTACCGCTGACATAGTTTACGATTTCCACTATTCCAATGCCTTCGTTACGATTGAAATTCCCCCTAAGTTCGTGGCCGGCGAGGAGGGAGAACGGAACGCGGAAGAGCATAACAATAATGCACCTCATTGCCGTTGTCATTTTGTTGTTTATTTGTTTTCCACAAATTTGGTCTAAATTTGGAAATGCGATATTTTTTTTTTTTTATGTTGTGCTTATGACAGCTAAACTTGAACTTCAGTTGAAAGCTTTGGATTACCACAATCTTGGCCTGAATTTGGAATTACGACTTACGACGAACCGGAGGTCAAGTACGAAACTTTGTATAGTCTGTGGGAAAAATCTATCTGACACTTCAATGTCATTATGAATAACAAAGAAGTAAATTCGCGGGATAAGTGGTTGTGCAGCTGGGCGACGTAAATCACATTTTGGGGTCAAAATGTGACGACTTCCCGCGTTTTTTTTTTTTAGTTTTTTTTTTTTTCAAATTATATTTTGTGGTTAAGCTGTTTCTTGCTGCTTCTTTCAACTTAATGTGCTCTTCGTTAGAATGCTCATAAAAAAATGAGTTCCCATTGAACGCACCCACGAGCCACGAATTGTGTGTATACGTAAAACTATAAGTCGTTAGATTCTCAATAAGGATATTCAATACCTTCAAATTTGAATCCTTGATCTTAAAACCGATTAAACTTTCTGAAAAGGTCTTTTGAAACACTAAAAATCTGTCATATTCGAAAAATTTAGCGAAACTCTCTCAGAGAGCTGAAAATATACTCAAAAGTACGTGGACGGTGGACATACTTCGAGCTACTTTGAGCCACTTTCATGTTTGTTATCTATCTAATCAATGCCAAAAATAAATTATAAATTAAACTGTGCTTTTTCTCACAAGAAGTTTTCTTTCTATTTATCGAAATTCCGATGAGAAGGTAGATTTCCCAATACATAGTTACCACTATGGTTTTAGCTGACAGACGGTTAGTGTCCTTATCCGTTTGTCAACTGTTCTCATTAAAAAACATATTCCAACTCCATTTTAGCTATTAACTCTTTGTCACCTAACGCACGACAGCACTTTACGAAATTGTACTAAACATTCTAGTACATCTGTCATATTTCGTCTTTTATGCAGTAATTGTCGAGCTCAGAGAGTTAAGTGGTATTCACTGATTTTCTCCCAGATTCTCTTTTAGACTTAAAATTTTTGATTTTACGAGTCAATCGAATGTTAATGTCGTGCGCAGCGATTGAGACATTTTCAGATCATTTACAGTCCCAGGCTCCAAAAATACTAGTTCTGTTTTTTGTTTGGACTGATAATGGCTTCTAAGTCGAAGAAGTTTCTTTTGTGTAGTAAACTAATATCCTTAGAGGATACAATTTTTCCACCATCTCCACTTGCTAATTTGAATGCCCAATATATGCTCGTAAAAACACCTGAAGTCGACGATCTACGCCAAATACCAAGTTAGACACTTTCCACGTCACCCAATAATATTCTTTCTATCGACAATATTTCCCAACCGTCCATCTGCTTCGAATCTTTTTCGAGCAATTCGCACCAGCGCCCGTTAGGACTCACCCGAAAGTATTCTCAATGCCCAACTCCGCAGTTTTGTTTTGGTCAACAAATTTAAGGAGAAAGTACCCGCAGGAGTCGGGGGCGTGAAGAATTCTTAAAGATCTTGTTCCGCAAAATAATGTGGAAAACATCAGCAAAGCTACCGTTCAGCAATCCCGCAAATGCTTAACTCTCGGCCGGTTCTATTTTCGGTAAACAAAATCGCCACCACCCGCCCTTACCGACAATTCACATAGAAGTACCGACACTTTGCAGCGCCTGTCATACTTTATTTGCGGTTGACAAAGGAGCTCCTTGTTTCCGTTTCTATGCAACTTTCCCTCCTTCTGGATGAAGGCAATCGTCCGGCCTGGCGCAGAGCTGTGCATCGCTCGAAAATTGTACACCAGGAGAATGCACAGCAGCACCCCCAAGAGGAAGGAAGAGCTACAGCGGCACAGCATCAGCAGCAGCAAAACACACTTGAGCCAGCATCACTCGCTTGTACGATTTATGGCGACATTTCCGGTTGATCATCATAATCATTTCTCCCACTGCCAGCCGCCAGTTGCCATCAGTCTAATTTCTAATTTGTTGTTTTGTCTTTTGTTGGCGTTTAGCCGAGATTGGAAAATAATTTACCACCGCGCACCGACTGTAAGGAGATTGGACATGATTGCTCATATTTTGGGACGAAGAGCGAGCTGCACGCAAGCACTCGGTTTCCTTTTCATGTGCGGTTCGGGCCACAAGACTATGCACACATTTCATTCAGGCGATGGCACTTGAGATGCCAGGCGAGTGTGTGTGTGGTGTGTGCGCTGTATGGCTTGAGATGCCCTTGGGCAATGCTACCGTGTAAATGGGAAATTATTGTGAAGTTTATTTATGAAAATCACAAGAAGGAAAGGGGTGTGCATGAAGAAATTATGTGGACATGGAGTTGGATGGGGAATTTGAAATGTGAAGAAGCCTAGATATCGGCCTAAGTTGAGCGATTAAAAGGATAAGTGCACTTGGACGCAATTGAGGATGTTTTGAGACTGTCGACCTTTGGGAGTTATGGATTAGGGGAAATTACACATAAGTCAAACACTTGTTTGGGAAGTTGTTGTCAGCGTTGTGTAGGATGTGGTACAGCCTCAAGGGTCTCAGGCTTAACTTAGAGAATGGTGTCATAACAGAGGGTGGATTTTGAGTCCATCAAAAGTGGACATGATATACCTATTTTTGTTGCATTCAACAATTTTTAGCCTCCTGCCAGTATATTAAGCTTTACAGTTGGTAAACACAGCTTCTGGACATCGCAAGATCGTTTAAACGCCAAAAACTGATCCTCTACACAGACCCGGGCGAAAACCCCTACTTCGGAGAATTCAATTGAAGGCAAACTGCCGACATGACATCATGACAATTGATCGGCCTAAAGCTGGTGTGGGAGGGACGAGAGACTGAGATAACTGGTTATGTATGGGAGCTTATTGATTGTGTGCTAAAAAAGCCGCGCCTCTCACCTACTGACAGGCTTTGAACTTTTCTTCGGAGAAATCTTGAAGATGTTAACCCAAAAAGGAAGACTTAAAGGTTTTACGTGGTTATCTAACGAGTCACTGCGTAGTGGCCACTAAGATACCAGCTTGGGAAAAGTTAAGGGTTAATTAAACGCTCCTGGCTTATTGCGGTGTCAACTGACTTCATTGTAATTTTTTATCGACACATTTTGTTTGAAACAACGCAAATGCCATTTGGCCTAAGAAGCTGAAATTCGAAACACAGAAAGATCTTGCGCAAAATAGGTAAAGAAATATTTTAGAGTAATTTGTTTATTAACTGATTACAGAGCTCACTGGATTGCAAAAACCAGACAAAGACTAGATGAATCTGTCATATAGCTTGACCAATCTTTAGAAGGTCTTCTTTGATTCTGAAAAATACAATTTGGTTGTTCCCTCCCGGCCATCGGAGGCATTAATAAATAAATCTTTTGGAGGACTGGTAAATATTTGTAGCATTCCTTGGATTAAAGTTGTCAGTATAGCCTCTACGGGCTTCTAACAGTTGCCTGTGAGTCATAGTAACGTGTTCTAAGTAATTAACTTGCATGTTTCAAGAAACTGGCTTTGCCAAAACTATTAAAAATTAGCACTATGCAGACAGGAACATGGAACAGGCATTACTGGGGGTTCTCGGCTGAAGTCTGTTATTTTTTAAAAGCCGCACACCCTGTTGGAGTATTTCGTTTCAATTGTTGAAGGTGACTTAACCGTCTGGCGATTTCATTGCAGCTTTATTTTGTCAAAATCAAAAATAAAACAGTAACAGACACTTGATATTTGAACGAATTTCACTACAGCTACTGTAGCACTCGCAGCATTCGCATCCTAGATTTCTTTTAACTCCCGATTTTGAATTATACCCATGAAGGGCGTGTGCGTGAACGCAATCGATAATAATCGATCGCATTCGATAAAAGCCAAGTTTATACACGTTCTCATCAAAAATGACAGAAAAAGAGAAAATTAGCAAAATAACGAGTAACGAGTAGTTCCTCTCTTGGCTCGAAATAGCTCAGAGAATTTCAATTGGCAAGTATACTGATAAATATGTCAATTGCACAAATTTGGTAAAAAAAAAACCATTCATATCCGTCTTACAAACTCGATTGCACAGAAAAATATGAAATATGAATATAAAATAGTCGGTGTTGTCCGAATGTTCTCATAGAACGTTACACATGTTCCAAAAAGGTAAGTTATGTAGTTTCTACTATCTCATTCATTGTTCATAAAACAAGCCGATCTAAACTGCTTGTTATGTATAGTAGATCTACTAATTTAATTTTTAATAGTTGGCGCAACAGGTCTGTAGGGACCCTGGGCCTAGCCTCTCGCAACCATTCGTTTTGTGTGAGTTTTTAATTTTTTAGAACGAATGGAAGGGAGCTACAATTTTATGCCGATTCCAAACGGCCGATTGAGAAGCTCTTTCAAGACAGTTATACTTTTGGATGTTTGTCAGACGTTCGCGAGAGGTGGCGCAGAGAAAAATCGATCTACTACAAAAACAATAAACACGTACGAGTTAATGCTGCATATTGTTTTTTTACTTCTTCTTACATCAACCGGTAGTTTCATTGTTTTTTTGCCGTTTTTTAATATTTATCTACCTAGCTACTTAATTTTTTGTTCATAAAAATATTGAAAAACAGTTTTTTTTTCTTCAAAACCCAAATTGTGATAATTTTGCCGGGGGTTAAGAAAGCCAAAATTCAATAAACGAAATGAGTGAGTTTCACTGAACTGGTAATCTAGTACTAAAAAATGAGTTCTATTTAATTTTTGAATGCTTTTCTTTTTCTATTGTTCATTATTTAGTTTTAATTTATAATTTTGTCACCCGTGATTTAAATTTACCACAAATATTGTACTGCATTTGTTTGAACTTATATTGCGCTCTTCTACTCCTGAATTAATTTGGACCAACTTACGTGTTCCATTATTTTCTGCAAGTACCTACCAACATCAAGGAAATGCAAATAATGGGTCAACGAAAAAAATAAACTCCATTAGCTTTGGCGCAAAAGTTTTCTAATTGAAAAGATTCCCAACAAAGTTCCGACTTGGAAAACATTCTCTGAATTCACTGGTACCTACGCTGTATTCTATTTACCCTCAGTTAGGAGTGCCAAGGTAACGAACGTCTTCCCGACTCTTTTTTTATGAAAAAATCTCTCTCTCTCTCTATAGTTGACATAATATGCTTATAAGCGAGCCATAATTAAACCGCTCTTCGCCAGGGGAAAAGACTGCAATTTCAACTTTATTATCTGTCCACTAGCAGGCAACAGCAAACAGAAAGAAAGTGAAGGAAAGTGGGAAAACTGCTGCACAAACACGTTCTAAAAAAATGTCTAAATTAAAATGCATTTCCATTCGCCAACGTTTGTAACTCGATACTCCAATATTTATCTTCATTACGAGGAGAAAAACCTTCAGGACCTACTAATGGACGAAGGAAAAGTGTAGAGTCTGCTTGGGTTAGGCGTAACCCGTGCGCAACCCTTCGAAGAGTTGCCTAAGTGCCAGTGCCTTCCCTCATCTATTCGTAAATCAAATTTATTTATCTGCATTCGCCGTATGCGCACTCTGGCAATGGCAACTACAACAGCAACGGCACCATCATATCGAACAATTAATGTCATCTAAGTCTATCAATTAAAAAAGGTTGTTCCCATGCCTACAGCCTACAGGCGGTCGGCTGTTGGATATAGCGACAGCGGCATGAGGGTTGGCGGCACACCAACGAACGACATCGATTATGGTGCGGTTCCTCTGGATCTGGATTCGTTTTGTTTTATCTCCGTCCACCGAGCACACATCAGAACAAGCACATGCATACTATGTATCTCAATCTCAATTGAACGTCAGTTTCTGGGATGAATAAAATTCCATTAACCGCTGTGATGCTGCTGCTGCTGCTGGAAATTGTCGGTGCGTTTCACCCGTTTTAATTAGGACGGACATTTTCTATTGATCCCGAACGTCAAAGAGGTTTTCGTTTTCATGTTGCTGTTGTCGCTCCCCCCTCCCCCCTCTGTCCTGGGCAACTGGATTGCAGATGAGTCACCAGTACTACCGCGTCCGGATTTGATTGGAGTTAATGATTGCTGAGGAATGTTCTTCCATGGTTGGGATTGGGATTAGTTTTGTTTTCTACACTGCACTGCACAGTAGGGGGGTTTGTTTTGAATACAGAGTGCGCTGTTGCTGTATATACAGTAGAGTCTGACGTATGTATAGTTTGCAAATGAAGACAGCGGAGTGACTCTGATCCTGTGACATCTAGTTGAGTGTTTTTATGGGCCAGTCGTAGGTACTTGAGAGCGTACTTATTTCGAGGTTCACATTGAATAGAGTGCCCTACATCGTGCTCCCAAGTTTACGTTCTTTTAATTAGGTAATTAAAATGGTTGAGCGAAATGGCACAGCAAGGATATGAAACTGAAGACTTTTCGACTGCACCAAGACTTGGGGTAGGTCAAGCATATTTTTGACATATGTTGTACACGATGGTTATGCAGATGCAGCTTTAGGGATAGACAAATAAACGTTGTCTTGGCAACGGCATCGACTAAGCGAAGGCATGAGGGGCACATCTTAGGGCACTTGGAGCCATCTTCTTCTTTATAGCAGAAATCGCTGGTGGTTTTGTTTCTAGTCTGGGTATTGAGAAGGCGTTGAGCAAGCACATAATGTAACTCTTGTTGCTGCTGAATCTGTGACCAAGCTTCAATAAATGGTTAGGGACGCAATTTTACAAGATTGATAATAAATTTTTCACCCATCAAATCATGCGATGAAGTGCAAAACTTCGTTCAAAAATTCAAATCTTTCGCGTTTTCCCGAATTTTCCGAGTTTTCCATTAAGAATTTTATATTTTTCCATTCCAAAGGGCATTTCGGAACAATTGCACAAACAATTTTAACATTTTCCATACAAAAAATCTATTTTCGACTGTTCTGATTTCACGTCTTTCCGGGGGGTTTTCCCAAAAATTTTCTTTCGTAAAAATCTTCTCTTGGCAATAACGAACAACTGAAAAACATCAACACCACAATTTGAGCTAAATCGGCCCAGTCGTTCTCAATTGATAAATTACTATACATTTTTGACACAATTTTTATATAGGTATAAGATATTCAATTCCGTATTGAAAATGTTTCCATTATGAGTTCGAAAAAGTTATCTGGACACTAAAAATGGTAAGGTATTGTAGTATCGCGCATTGTATTCGTACAAAATTTCGAACTTAGTCAATTCTGACATTACGATGATAGAGGAACTCGACAAGTGGGTCGCGCAATTCTTTCTGTCTGTCTGTCTGTCCGTATGCTCCTAAGGCCTGTAGCCTAAACGACTGACCGGATTTGGTTCAAACTTTGGATTTGAACTTTTTGGGCCGTTTCTTTTTTTTTTTTCAAGTTAACCTCAATATTAATGGTACTTCCCATACAAAATGTTTATACCAGTTTTATTTCTTCGAAAACGGCTCTAACGATGTTAACCAAATTTGAAATTTGAGCTTAAGTAGGTTAGGTAACATAATTGCGTACTCAGTTTGTCGTTAAAAAATCGATACGGTACTTTTAAAATTTGGACATTCATATCTCGAAAACGGTCCATAAGATCGTAACAAAAATTCATTCCTTAGGTAATATCATCATTTCTAACTCAGAAGCAAACTCAGTTTTTTTCTACGTTATCGTATAATGGATTTAAAAAAGAAATACCTTTTTTTAAAAAATTGGTTTTCTTTACTGACGATTTTGATCAAAATGCATACTTAACATTATATTGATGTTTTCACAATTCTTGCGTCCTTAATTTTTAAATCGATTCACCGAAATCGCTTATTTCAGAAACTTCTAATATCTCGAAAACTCTATTTACCAAGTAGGTAATGCTTATATACATTGCATAACCTAGGCTTCGATATGGATTTGCGTCGGCAACAATTTTAATACTTTTTTTTATTTTTAGATTAGCTTGACACTAAAAGGAGTTGAGTAGCTCTCTAGTTTCTGGGTTCAACCGTCAACTGGTCACCAAGATCGTGCAATTAAACACCATCGAACTATTTCCTATATGGATAAGTCTCTATTTTCGGAGCCCTCAATTTAAGCAAGAATCCTTTCTAATCAACGAAAAGCCCAAGTAGTTTTTAAAAGTTAAGTAACCACCCTGCCACTTTGGTTAAAGGCTATACCGTATACCTACCAATTAGCTAAACAACAAAACATAATTGAAGACGAAATAGGCGCTCTACAAAAGCCCGAATAACTTTTTGCCTTGCATCAGTGATGGTCCCTATCCAACCCCATCTGTCCCACGCAAATGGTAAAGATGATTAGTTCTTGTTTCTCTTCGAATGCCAAACAACCCATATCCAAAGACCGATGTGACCCTCATTACAGCGATACCCTTACAAGGCCCCTGAAGTGTGAACAATTACGTAAAAATTTGATAAAAACGCACGCATCGTCCATCAATATGGTGTCATCAATCATACGTGTTTGTCCGAGAAGAAGTCACACACAGGGTCACATAGGGAGCTAAATAAACTCATCTGTCAATCAGACAAAAAACACAATACCCACCAAAGGTCGGCGAACAAAAACATTGCAGGCACACACACATTTGGGAAATCCCTCAACCACATCCAACTCTAATAAGAGCGGGTGAAGACACACCTCTCACCTCACCCGTAATAAAGATAATCATCTGTTGTTGCACCCAGAAATTAATAAAAAAAAAGAATTAACTTTTTCGGGGAACATTCCGAAAAACCTATGACGACGTGATGTCACCAGCTGTTTCGACAAACCAAAAAAAAAAAACTGTCAGTCACATGTCTTTGATCTTTTATTAGGTGAGCGTGAAATGTTCCTCATCGACTCATTCCCCGTCCAGTGTCATTAAGGTGTGATGAAGTAACGATGCGGAATTTTCTGCCATCAGCCATTATGAGTTCCTGCGGCGACGATATTTTAAGACTCCTCCGAATGTGAATGACCCAATTGCACTTATACCACTGTGCGGAGTGTGGACCGTTGCACAATATTTGGCAGACGAATTTATTGGGGCAATGGCACAGCCGCATTGAATTGAAAATGAGGAAACTGACAAAACGATCGGTCGGCGTTTTAAGGTCAGAATGGTTTGATGGATATTTTTGTTTACAATTTTCGTGTTTTTAAATTTCATATTTATCACTAGGCTAATGGGGGAAATGATCAGTCCAGCCGACAGTGAACCGATTTGGCAATAGCGGATATTGTCGGCCATTAGTTAATAAAGTGTCTAAATAGATAAAAAAAAATCAGATATAGATCAGAGGTTTTGACGGGTGTATGTGTGGTAGAAAATAAAATAATGGAAGTTTGTGCAGACGCTCATATTCCTACGTGTTCCGGAGTGTTGTATTGGCGCCGCCCTGTCCAAAATATTTTCCGACTTCCATATTTCGAGGGTATCCTATCCATCAACGTCTTCCTCAGAAAAGTGTGCATGCCGGGAATACCTGCCGTAAACATGACTTTTTATATATTTGTTTCTTTAAACGGCTTGAACTTACTTAGGAGGCACAGTCCGGGGTCAAACGATATCCCTCTCCAGCTAGTATAGAATCATTGGCTAACTACCTTAAGTTAGGTGAGGACAACTTGCACTTGCGAGCGCCACCTACGGGGAGCTCTTTCTCTACTGCGTATTTTCATTCCGGGTTGAAATAAGAAGACTCTTTGGGCCGGAGCGTTGGTGGCCGCTCTAGCTGTCCCAGCCATCTTAGACGACTTATGAAGGCTACCTTCAAATTGTCAAATTGACTTGGAACTGCCAGGTCTTTAACAAGATCGATCACATTTTGAAATCTCAATCAGAAGTGCAACTATATCCGAACGGAACCTGTCAATGAAAAAACTTGTGAAATATTTAGGTGCTGATCCGCTGAGTTGTTGACAGGCTTGAGAGAAAGATTATTCGGCTGCAGTTGTTACCAAACATAGGAATGGAAGAATAACCCACCTAGGTAGTATGCCGTCTCCAAGCTTGCAAAACGTATATAGACAACTGCGAATTCATGCCGGCCAGAAGCTGCACGCTGATCTTCTTTTTTTATTCTAGGGATGATGCTTTAATACATTTATAGAGTTGACAAGGGCTAGGAATAAAATAAGAGGGAAACATTCAGTCAGATAGTGCTGGTGGGGTTTACAAACAAAATAAAAAATGACGAAAAGCTCTAACCTCGAAGAGACCTCTAGAACGATTTTCCAAAGACCTCTTCTTTACCCTCTGACGTGTCTCAATCACTGCAGCCTTTCATCATCTGCGATCACGGACATGTTGCTTCTAGTTATCCAGATCAAGCGTTCTGGCATTCACTTGCGGTCTTTGAAAGATTGTTCTTCTTTGTCATCTCGAACATTTGGATGGGATTCAAAGATCCTCCTAATTTGAGAACTATGTTTTATCCTTAGTTTGGTACTAGCACACAGGACCAACAAGTTTTTATAAAGAGACCCATTAATCGCTCCAACTTCCTGCTTATCGTTCCACCTTCAGTAGATTAAGGCTACCTTATGGAAGCTTTGTTTTCTCCGTAAAATAACGACTTTGGAATCGATCCGCTGGATGTCCACTAGGTTGTCGTTCGTGGAGATCATATTTACTCGGAATTAGATGAACCCCTGTTATCAATAGTCCTCCTTCTGCACTAGACTATGAACGGATGTTTATTTGATTTTTAACGTAGAGACCCTCTTCTACTTGAACAAGTCCGTCCTGTGATACAAAACCTGTATAAAATCCTCTATTATATCGTCTCGGAGTGGTGCTTATATCCAATATCTAAACGGATCTACCAAAGATAGTATTCTCAGTGTTGAAACCTACCTAGCACTCTTCAGAAAGACACTAAAATAAGTAAGAGAAATGTCACTTCCCTTGCCGAAATCCGGTACATATGGTTGGACTTTATAAAAAGACCCGGTATCCTAGCATCATTCGACACAAATAGATCGCATATGCCGGGACGGTCATCGCATTAAGGTGGAAATCCAGATTCTTTTGATTTGTAATTATGTGCCGCCTTGAAGTTTTGACAAAAAGGTTGTATTTCTAAAAATTCTCTGGTAATTTTCCGGATCAACAAATCACCTTCGTATTTGAAGAGCTTCGCTGATAAACCATCAAGACTGAAGAACTTTCTGTTGCTTAGACTTTTTTACAGCCTGTTCTCAATATCCCTTATATATCTGTCGCAAGAGTTCTTGAAATGACCCCCCTAACATTGATCATAAAAAGCAGTCCCCAGACGGTATGGCGAGATGTCGAACTTGATCTCATTAGGTACTTCATCCTAGTCGTATTCCTGTCGAACTAGGTATTGCTGGACAGAAACACCTAACTTACTACTCCGCCCACGCATTTGCCAGTCGCTTTTCAAAAATATGATATAATTGAAGCAGCCCCCTAGACCCCTTTGGTTATACCAGACATCCATTCAACAACTGCTTACCCGGGGGCTTTGTATACTCGATTTGCGAACTTTGAAAGACTTCTATAAGTCAGATTTTCATTTCCAATTACTTACTGCAATTTTCTTCCTTTTGGATTGAACCTTTCGCCTTTGACTTCTACATTGATGTGATCCGTTTTCACCCTAGGCCGAACCGTGCAGGCCATTTACCGTAATCGATGTGCATCCAACGTCCTTTATACTCATACCTTATACAGCAAGTTTAATATTTTCACCACTCAACTAGGGGTAAGAAAAAAAATCAATCCAAAAAAACGCATTCAATACACAGTCCTTCTTCTACTCCTTTTTAACATAAATTTCCAAGCAAACAGAAACAACCACAAAGGCACAAAGGCTATATCCAAGCGAGATGCTGAGAGAACAAAACTCTCCGCACAAAGTTCTTTAAGACTTTATTTTGCCAATTTGCCCCCAAGTAGCGTTTGAATGGCTTTTATGGAACTTAAACATACCGCACCATGGCCCACTGAGAACTATGTGTTTGTGCTTCCAGGAGTCAAGGTCCATTAATATGTAATTTAATTAAAGCGAAAACGTTCTTCTATTATTCGGCCAGAGTTCACCTTACCATGCAGGAATTAATTAAAGAAGCTGCTTTCATATTACTCTCGGCCAAGGACCGTGACTTGATATTCACTCCGACTTCCACTCTGACTCCTACTCCCACTCCCATCACGACAGCGACTCCGACAGCTTTCTGTCACAAGTTGATGTATAGCTTACACTTTATGTTGACGTTTCCTATTGTTGGCTCAGAAATTTGTTTGTTTATTTTATGAACACAAATTTGCATACATGAGGTTGCTGCATAATGTCCGGGACCAGGATGCCAAAACAGTTCAAAGGGGAACAACATTTTCCTGCACGGTTCGTTAAGCAGATGACGAACAATGCGTTAAATGGTTTCGAAACTGCATAGCTGCCTTTTCAATTGGGGGATTTGCAGTTCGTTTGTTATGCGCATTTTTGAAGCCCTATAAAAATGTACAAGTCTTGCATGTTGGCCGTGTGGAACTGGGGCGGGAGATTGCCACGCTTTTAGCCCAATTGGGGTTACACTGGTTTTCAGCTGTCGCACGTGATGAAAACTATGAAAGCTAATTGCGCTCAGTTGGCACAGGATTTGCCCAATGGATTGATTTTTTTTTTTAAGGAAGCAATAAGCGAATTTGTATACACATTTGGTGAAATTGGTATTTGTAATGAAAATGTTAACAAAAGAGCATGAGCTTCTCGGTTCTCTGTTGTTTCCATTGCACACCTTCGTGTGTATAGAGGGTGATCAGGAAGTCAATGTGTGTGTTCCTTCCGTGGGAAAGGTTTCATATTTCGATGGGGTAACGAGAAGCGTTGTAAGGAATTAGGTGTGTACCATGTCAAAGAAGGAGCCAGCTCGAAATGGAATAGATTTGTTTGACATAATTTCGTTTCCTGTCGACAGGCAGGGTGTATCGTATAAAGAGGTCAATCTGCGGGATGATGATTCCTTATTTCAGGAGTGTAAATCAATTTGATTCAGCAGCTTGCTGTCCAATTTATCTCACTTTGTGTTAAACTCTTTCATCAGACATTTCTCGTCTAAAATGTCCAACTTTAAGTCGAGATGTGGCTTCTTAAAAAGGTTTTTATGTATGAGGACGATCAATGCACATCAGTACGTATTGCCAATTATTGTACAAGTTCAGCTCCTTTCAGTGTCGAGAAGTAGCGTTTACAATAATTTTTTTCCCTATAGGTCGACATTTAAAACCACCCGCGTATTCGAGTATGACGTTTTAATTTTACTAAAAAAATACGAGCACCTATTCGAATACAAAGTTGGGTCCGAATTGCAAGTCAATCGATAGACTACTTTCCAAGTTTTGTCAGAAAGTCAGGCTTTTATAAAATATATGTTGATTTCGAGTTCGAAAATCCAACCGAAAACTATAGCTCTTACATACGAATGTACTGGGCATGACAACCATTTGAAAATGACAGACGAAATATTGCTCGCTTTAAAGTCTTTAGGCTATAATTATGAAGACATTGTAGGATTCACAAAAAAATGAGACCTTTTCGTCAGCCAAAATTTTGCAGCTTTTTTCAAAAATAAGTTGTTCAGTATAATCTTCGATTGCAAAAGACTTAGGCGGGAAGCATTCGACAACGACATTTTCAAAATAATCGGTCAAGAATTGCCGCTCAACAAATGGCCACTTGCCGCTCAGTGCGTGGCCTTAGCCTTATAGGCTTTTCACACCAAGCCCAAAACCGGGTTTTCGCCAAAACAAACAAGTTTGCACCGAAATTTAACGACGAGTGTTTCACAGCTCTTCGGGCATAGTATATTCGAAGCTCTAGTAGCTAAAATGCAATTTAACTCGAGTCTTGTAGGTACTGTGTATCTCAACTTGTCAGCCACAAATCAGTTTACGGAGCATTTCATGCTCAAACAAAAACTGGTTGCCAGCTGCCAGGAGAGTTTATTGATCCATTTTCACATCGTTTTCGTTGGCCTCATGATGATGTTGACTCTCTGTCTCTATGCTTATCTTTTCTCCTTTCATGTGAGTCATTCCCAGGAATGTGTTATGTGGTTTGGTGACTTTTTGTTTTCTTTTCCTTCATTCACTGTCCCCTTGGTTTCCTTCGCACAGTAGCTGGAATAATAAAAATATTTCCTAGCTGAAAGGATGTCAAAAGGAAACAAGTTAAATCAATTGCCCCGTATAAACACTATAAACGAGAAGTGGTCGATGAGCCCTCATTTGCCGTTAGGCAGTGATGATGTTTTGTGATGGTTCAGCCAACAACGCAACGCCAAGCGCTCCATCTGAGCTCATGATGAACCCGAAACCACAAAGCACAAGCAACATCCTCCCGTCAAACAAAAAACCCGATGAACTTCATCGAAATGCAAATATTATTTTATTAGGGTCTCGAAAGGGGTCCATGTCGGCCTAATGCAGGCGATCAGCTCGAAACCGTTTATGACAATTCATTTGAACTCATAAACACTTCAGGCGGCTGGTTTGTGCATTTTATTACTTGGCGACGTGGACGAGTAAACACTCGTAAAACGACAACACAAAGGAGAATCAAATGAAAATAAAACTCTATGTGAAGTATGAGAAGACAGAAGAGCTGCAGGAAAAGTTCGGTGTACGGTTGTGTGGTACTCCTCCGCAGCACGTTCCGCGTACGAAATGCAACGCGTACGTAGTTTTTACGATGTCTTCGCTCGGTGGCTTTTTGTTGTTAGAGAGGGCGGCGAAGGCGAAGAGTTCTGGTGAAATTCGATGCGCTTTTAGTACATTGCCAGTTCAAGGAACAGGGCAATGGAATTGAGGCTGTGGTTGTGGGTTATTATTGCGAGCTGTGTAGCCGAGTGGGGGTGCTTGGAAAATGATTTCTTTCAATGGTCATGCGCAGTCCTATTAGAGAGCAGTGGCTGGGCTATATTTGGCTTTGCGTTGTGTTCGAAACGTTCAGCGACAGCTGCCAATTGAACGAAATTAACGATTTAAAGTTTCTTCGATCTTCGTAGTGGATTCGTCTGTTTATGCGTTATGCATTAACGACTTGCTGACATTTAATTCAACATCAATTTGTCTCCAGTTTCAGTTGACAATAGCATGTACATTGCGCCGTACTATACCTATGTTTACAAATTTTAGTCTCGACTATGTAAACTTACGGCGGCTCACAATTTCGAAACTTCTAATGAAAATATAGCCAATGTGAATTATTAAAATTTAGAGCAGAAACTAAAAGTGGTTATTCAAGGAACACTTGAAGTGCGCTTCTCATCAAAAATGACAAAAAAAGTGTAAATTAGCAAAATAACGAGTAACGAGTAGTTCCTCTCTTGGCTCGAGACAGCTACGAGAAGTATCTATGCCAAAAGTGACGTCCATTGTGAGGTGTGTAACACGGGTTTCAGTATTGTGTATAGTGTCCGTCAAAATATTGAACACAATATAACTTAAAAAAAAATTGGTCTAGTGGATTCGGACAGACGGACAAAAGCGGAACTAATAAGGTTCCGTATTTCCCCTTTGGGTACGGAACCTTAAAAATCATCAAAATGCTTTACACGTTGCCTCGTCCAGCCACCAACTCCAGAGATATTCAAAAAGTTCCACTCTGACCGAAGTTAAGGCGGTTGGGCGTTTCATATTGCGATCAATTGCAATCACAGTTTTCGTTCGGCCGATTGCGCTTCCCAAATCATTCGGAGTTGTTTTTCAATGGTCCAATTCGCTTGCGCGCGAACGAAATGCGAATGCATCGCAACCGGAGTTTTCGCCCCGCACGTATTGCGAAAGTTTCGAAAAGACTTGAAAAACTGCCATTTGGATGTGGACAAACATCGTCAAAATTTGTTCGCACTTCTATTAGTTTTGTAAATTTTGGAAATCGGTAAATGTCGTATATGAAAAACTGCTGAGTTACAGTGTTTGTTAATAGTTAGCACTGCCACCGATCTATGCTACGAATGTTTTCTACCAATCGACCAAAACATTGTACCGTACATCCACATGGTTTCATTCGTTATTTACTTGACAGGCACATTGCGCCACCATTCAGCGCGTATTTAATGTTTAATGTTGAAAAAAGATCTAGGTTTTAATTTCTTTATTAATCTTAACTAATTCTAAATAACGTAAAGTAAAATGGACTGTATTATTTTCCCGCAAATCGATCAATTAGATTTGGAGCGATGAAAAATAACAGTTGAAAATCAAAAAATTGCGAGATCTTTAACGTATTCTGTACAACACCAAAAGGAATTGTAGGGTTTTTCAAATTTCTAAAAAGCAGCCTCAAATGTTGAATGAAATTAAAAGAAAACCAATCATCCAATCAATTACACAGTCAGCTTGACCGTTGTGTGACTAAAGTTGCAATGTGGCACTTTTTTCGACAGTCTGCCACAATTTTTGTAAGCCCCTTTGGGTCTTTCTCTTAGGTGCAAAAGGCGCTTCGACAATTTACCAAATGTTCTTATTTCCAAATAAAAAAATTCTAAAATGTAACGCAGTTGCCTTGCACAACATTATAACAGTGTTTAGCTAGCCAAAGTTTGTTAAATATCGTGGGAAAATTTTACACTTGCAGAATGGCTTTAGAATAGGCACTTTTTTCTCATTGGCCCTTTTTAATGCGATTTTCCAGATTCACCCTACACAGAACGACAGATTTGCAAAAAAAAAATAAAAATATCTACTAGTAGACTAAATTAAAACTGCGTTTAAAATTTTGTAGTGAATGATGATGAAAACTTTTCCGTACACAAATGAACTCCTGGAATGGTGGTCACACTAGTCAGAGCTATTTTGTTAAAAGAAACTCTCAAATTATAAACATAACCTACAGTCTTCTTCGAGTTTGAAATTTTACAACTTTGATATGTTTCCAATGCTCGATAGCTGATATACAATATTTTGAGACTTGTTTTTGTCACCTATCTTGGATAGGAAACGTCTTGAAAGTTCTCGAACAAAATTGTAGAAAGGAAGAGAATGATATTATAGAAATACATAATGGAGACTTGCAAAATGCTCTTTTGATATATTCCAAAAAGCAGGTATTAGCGAAACAGAATATTTGAATATACCGTAGAAAGTTTTAGAAGTCATATTTGCGAATGACCAAATTTACTACAAGGAATGAATCCCAACTTACTGACAGGTTTTTATTGAACAAAAATAGCATTTCTCCCAATTTAAAACGGGCTAGAGACTAGCTTCACACAGTTGCAGCAACGTTCAGATATCCACGAAGTCTGTGCGAAGTTCTCTTTCATTTTTAACGAAGACTGTGTCAGCTGGTTTCAATTTAAACAGCCTTTTATATGACATACCTTCCAGTACCTAGCCTCTACGCAAAACACCCCGGCAAAGCTAAAGCCAAGAAACCACTATGTTTTAACTGCAGAACTAACACCTACCTGCAGGCGCTGTGGACCCCTTTCCCAATATACGTACTTAGTATTTTAAAAGCGCAGATTGCATGTAACTTGAGTGGAGCTACAATCTTCTATGTTTGCGACAGCTTCAACTACTACGTCATAATATTGGAATGCGAAAAATATCAAACATCACCTCAATAGCCATATAAGTAGCGTCCGTTATAACTCGTACCTAACCTACCTGTCTAAAGGTGTGGTAAATTCCTTAAACATTTCGCAAGCTCGCAGCTTAGAAACCCATGCGACAATAATTCAAATATAATCCGTGTCTTCAAACACCTTCGGATACAAATCATGTGACGTCAACGGCAGCGGTGCCTTACCTGCTCGGAAACCATCTCATATTCCCCTGTATACCTTCTCGTATTCCACTTAACCTTATTTTTTTTTTGTTTGTTTTACTTTGAAACCAAAAAGGAAACATGTAGGTATACACTCATGTATGTTTGAACCATAAATCTCTACCAAAGACAAGGAGAAACCTTCGTAGAAGCAGATCATTCAATCAACTGTACTGGGACGGGTACAAGCGCGGAGGTCTGTTGAAGGAAGAACACTGAACAAGTGCATAAAGGTGTTTCTTCTGTTTGATCAAGACACCAAAATTGCTCTATCGCAGCCCCCCACCCTGCTTCGCGTTGCGACAACAGAGAACATACATTCTGAAACAAAAGGGTCGTTCTTTTGCTGCGGCACAAGTAAATGAGTGCTCCTCGCTCCCTGTGCACCCTGTTCGGGTTGGAAGACTTCAAGACTGCTTATCTGTGGCCATTTGTTTGCCCTATAAAAAGTTGAAAAAATAAAGTGAAAACCGAAACTGATAAGAATCGTCTTTCTCGGTTGTTAAGGAGGGAGGCCTGCACCAGTAGGACAGGGCCTATTATGTATATGTAAACATAGCTATCGCGGGGACATAAAGGACAGCATTTAAATAAAAATCTGAAATTAAGTTGTTGCAGGTAGCGCGTCATTGACCGGGACTGTGCACTGTGCACCAAGTCTATACAGTTCCGGACATGGACATGGAAAAGGTTTGTAGGAAGCCATGACTTTGGCATTGCATTGCTCGGAGAGGGCCCTGGGATCTTTTGTTTTGGCAGCGACGCTGTCTCCAGTTAAGTGTCAATAACTTTGGGTATTTTAATATAGGGGTTTTCACTGCACTGTTACATAAGTTCAGCATTTTCTGACCTTGTGGAAGGATATTTGGTTGTTCGCTACCCGCGGTCCTTGACTTTTGATAAATGAGCAGAGGGCCTTGAGAATTCATACTTTACCAAACTGTAAGTAATCATATAGAGGCAAGCTCGCTTGAAAAACTGGCAGTGGGCAAAAGGTATATGCGAAACTAGGTTCGACTACAGCGGTTGAGGTAAAGAGCTATAATGAAGCCAGTTTGTCATTAGTAGAGATTAGGAACAGAGAGTATTAAGCCTGAAGAGCTCATAAAATAATATATAAACTTTTTTGTTTGTAGGTGTGACCAGTTTTGTTATGAAGTCATTAATGTTTATTTATAGTAATGTTTTGTTTATGTTAATGTTTTCATTTATGATAATGTTTTGTTAATTTATCGTTCACGGTTTTGAAAACAAAATATTTTTAATTCCCTTTTTTATACGAAAAATTGTTTTCAAAAGATTTGGTTCCATTTCAGTCAAATCTTATAACAGTTTGTTGGACAAATCGAAAATTACATTTTCCATCCCTGTCTTAAAGTCAGGATTTTTGTACCTACTAAAGAGTGTCATTTGAGAAACTGATGGATACTCTGAAATTTACTAATTTGCGACCTCCTTAAGAAGCTCGAAGTTGATGTAATGAGACGTTTTTCAGTGGACCGTTGACAGATGGTTGTTGTATTTTGCCGGGACTCCGAATTCAGCATTTTCTCATACAGAGGTTGTGACGATGAATGCTTTTTATATGCGACTTTGACGTTGAATAGGTTTTTTGGAATAGTGGAACCGCAACCACCCCAAATGGGTTGCTATTCCTATGGCGAACTCAGATCAGAATCTACAAAATCATTAACTCCTGTTCTATATACTTTTTTACAAACTACCGGGACTTAAAAAAAAAAACGCCACGGGATCTGATACACCTATTCGTAGGAAGACAGTAGGAAAAATGACGGCATATTTGTTCACCGAGCACTAGTGCAGAAGGAGCAAAATTGAAATTTGGGGGAAGCGCGAGTTCCAACAGTGAGAAAGTTTTTTTTTTTTGTCAAATGACTAAATTCAAAAAAAGTGTAGGCTTAGTATGCTGGACTACTAAGCGGGGGTCCCGAAAAAATCCAAATTCCATTTCAAGTTTCTTTTTTCTCTGCCCCATCTCTCGCAAACGTCTGACAAACATCCGAGGGTGTAAATGTCATGAAAGAACTTCTCAATCAGCCGTTTGGACTCGGCATAATACTGTAGATCCTTCCATTCGTTCCAAAAGTTAGCAAAAATCACACAAAATGTATGGTTGTGAGGAGCTGGGTCTAGGGTCCACGCAGACCTGTTGCGCCAACTATTTATTCATTTTAAATTCAAAAAAGTGCTAAGGGTAGTTCGGTAACGTAAAGTCCTTAGGAAGCCTAACGAAATGTGAAATTTGTTTAATGGGAAAAATGTGTTTTAAGGTTTATCAAATAGAAAATGCTGTTTGCAATACTTCTCGAACTTTGGGTAGATATACCTGAACCTACAGCAAGACAGTCCACTTCCAACAGTGAGACACCTTTTTAAATTGTTAGCTCTTCTTAAACATATTTTACTTTGCTTTTCAAGTATAGTGCGATTAGTTATTTTTGTAAGACAACAGCTTGTCGCTTGCTGTGGTAATTTTAATGACTCGCAATATATAGAACATAAAACCTTGGTGTATCGATTTATATTGATCACAACCTTTGCCCCTATTCATTGTCTAAATAAATAGAGCAAACGTCATTGGCGTGCATCTACCCTTAATAGAATTTCGAAAACTTCCGACATTCGCGCAATTGAAGCAAGGATTTTCAGAATCCTCACAAAGCTCCTTCCACCTTAACAATATGCAAAAGTCCAGACAGCCATGAAAGTGACAAAACCACGCTTAGCCTTAAATTTCCAGCCTTCACAATTACCGAATTGTTTCTTTGGAAAATCCAGAAAGTACCCACAAACAAATATTTATTATAATTCCGAATACGTACGTATACAATTTCCGCATTCCTCTGCGGCATATAACAGTACAATCGCATGCAACAGACACCTAAAACGCTTCGCGTACATAATGTAATTCTTGATTTTGAATTGAAAATACGAAAATGCTTTCCCCTCTTTTGAGAAAGCCACATAAGCCGATTCAGCCCCGAACCAATGTGCACCCTAGTATATAGTTTTTGTATGGAAATTCCTGCTTTTGTTCCTGCCTCGCCCTGTTCCAAATCCATCGCAGACAGTATTTCACTCCATGACGTGGTGGCCTCGTTTTATATCTCTCTTCACAAAAAAAAAAAAAACCAGGAGAATGATGAATTTCCACGCAAATATGCGGTGTGGTGCTCTGCTGAAGCGCAATGAAGCGAAAGGCTAAACATTTCAAAACCTTGCTCCTGCTCCCCCTTGCGTTTATGGCAATTCAAACGAGTCTTCGGGCCGGACCGAAATTATGAAATTTGCATTTCCCACAAGTGCAAAACTGTGCCAACATGATATTTTCATTCGCAGACGTTTAAGTGGATATTAAACAAATTCAGGGAGTAATCGACTTTGGAGTTTGGCCCAAATTTACGGACTCGATTTCAGCCAAGCTAAGGAGTGAAGTGTGTATAGGTGTGGATTTGGCTAATGAATGGAAATGTTTAATGCATTTGTAGTGGAACAGTGCCGTGGATGGATGTTTGTATCCCTTTTATGCATTCCCCGAACGAGGCTACCTAGGACACGGGATCTGCGTGCATGTGTATGGATTATCTTTGAACAATGCACTTTCGAAATAGCATTAGGTTCAGCCTGGCACGAGCCATCGAATTTGAATACGGTTTTCACTGTTTTATTTTCGGGTAGACTAAACACATGCTCCCTACCCCTTCTGCGCAAGCAATCCGCGCCATTGTTGCTATCTCCAGTGGCGGACTAAGGGGGGGGCGGTGGGGGCGGTCCGCCCCGGGTGGCAGACTAATAGGGGGTGCCATCAGTAACAGAAAAATAACTTTGCACACTACAAAAAATAAAAACACAAATAAAACAATAAATTTGTTTCCCAAATAACCTATATCTATATTTGTGCGCATGAATTTCGTTACTGGCCTATTCTCTTAATAACGGGTGATTTTTTAGCTGGTTTGGTTTTGGCAACACTGGTTTTGACAGCTGACGTGTGTTAAGTACCTTGTGTCACTGTCAAACAGCTTCAGTTTGGTTTGCAATTTAACCATGGATCGTCTTACAAATGAACAACGCTTGCAAATTATTGAATTTTACTATCAAAATCCGTGCTCGGTTCGAAATGTTCATCACCGCTTTTTTATCGAAAAATTGTGTTCAGCGATGAGGCTCATTTTTGGTTGAATGGGTACGTAAATAAGCAAAATTGCCGCATTTGGAGTGAAGATCAGCCAGAAGCATTGCAACAGCTACCAATGCATCCCGAAAAAGCCACTGTTTGGTGCGGTTTATGGGCCGGCGGCATTATTGGGCCATATTTCTTCAAAGATGATGCGAATCGCAGCGTTACTGTCAATGGTGAACGCTACCGAGCGATGATAACAAACTTTTTTTTGCCCGAAATGGAAGTTCTTGCACATGCCACACAGCACGCGAAACAATGGCGCAATTGCGAGGCGAGTTTGGTGAACAGTTAATTTCACGTTTCGGGCCGGTCAATTGGCCGCCTAGATCGTACGATTTGACACCATTAGATTATTTTTTGTGGGGGTATGTCAAGGCTAATGTGTATAGGGACAAGCCCGCTTCGATTGACGCACAGGAAGCCAACATCCATGCATTCATTCGTGAGATACCGGCCGATATGTGTGAAAGAGTATGCCAAAATTGGACTCAGCGGATGGGCTACCTGAGACGCAGCCGCGGTCAACATTTGCATGAAATTATCTTTAAACATTAAATTGCAAGGTTCAAACTATCGATTCAAATAAATATTTCATTCATTTTTTCGAATTTTTTGTGTTTTTTTTTAAAAAAAAAGTTAAATTTTTCAAGGGGTGTAAGCTTGCTTTACCGCCCCGGGTGTCACTGCCTCTTAGTCCGCCACTGGCTATCTCTCAGCAGAAAAGATGTGCTAGGCTTGAGCGACACTACAGTCTGCTGCGATGCTTTTGGAGAGCGCGACGGAACATTTGAAGAATCTTCTGTGCTAATGTGTTTGACTGATACTTTTTACTGTTCAAAGCTACGATTACACGTGTCAATTTTGAATCTCGAATTTTGACATGCCGACATCATTATGATGTAATTATTTGTCTTTTATTTGTCTTAAATTTGCCACTATATGTGTGATCGCTTGTCAAACGGGCTGTCGCAGGTGACCGACGAATGGCCGAATTTTAGTCGCGTCAGTATGTCAAAATTTGCCACTACAAATGACGCGTGTAATCGTAGCTCCCTATCGCTGAACTGCGCTCTCGGCACTCGAGATAGTTATATGGCTAATACCTTATTTTCTTCATGGGTATTAGATGCGATGGGAGATGACAGATGACAGATGACACATGACAAATGATGAATAAGATGTATAAAATATGCGATTAAAATGTTCGCTCATATGCTCTGTCTGGAGCCCGGAATGTGATTTTATAAAGCGAATTTGTCATCATTAGGTGTTCAGAACCACTTTCGATTTACGACCGTGAAAGTATTACAGCGCTGTCAAAACATTTTGTACAAAACATTTAAAAGTCTCATGAATTTTAGATCAACAAAAATGTTACTACTATTGCAACGAATATATAATAGCATTTGTGGGCCCAATTGGATCAGTGGTTACTGGACTACTAAGTGATATGTCTCACCTTCAATCCCTGGAAAACCACAATGACATCTTAAGATCGACTAGCCCCACCTCGTGAAATCGTCTGACAAACGTTTAAAAATTAAGAAAAAAATAAATAAATCGTTATCCAAACTTACAAATATTTTGACAGATGCATTTTATCCATTGAAAGCAGTGCACAGTGATTCCGATGAATACCACATAATTGTCAGTTGACACACAGATAGGGGTCACATCTCACATCCCACTCAGTCCTACTTCAAGTATTTTCTAGTTTCCTTTGCAAGTTTAATTATTATTGAAACAAAACAAAAAACCCCTTAGTATCTCAGCTAGCAGTATTAACCAACATCTTATGGTTGTTCCGATTGCTCGCCATCGCGACATTAAAAATACCTATTTACCTAACAGCAAAATGCACATTCTAAAGACTAAACGAAAACTCACTCCACTGCTGTTATTATCCTGCTGCCAATTTGCATATTACGAATCGGAAAACATTTTGTTTCCTCCTGAAAAGCATTCCTTTCATTTATTATTCTGACGGTAATCCCGCATTCTCATTGCGCGCTGCTGCATCTCATTCATACCTCGCCTGCATTCTATCTAGTCCCACTCTATTCTTGTTAGAGACTTCTCTTCATCATTTCGCCATCCTCACTCTCCCGCCAAAGTAATGCAAAAGAAGAACAAACTTTCGTTTCACCCAACAATAGCATCCTGATTAGTATTCCTTGAACGCAACACAGAAAAAAAAAATGGTATGTACTTCCGAAAAAGTTTCCTCGTAAACCAGCTTATGATGATGATCCCTTCACCCCCCCTATATATAAGTTTCTTCATCTGTATCTTGCACATGCAGAACAGAAAACGACTCTAGATGCAGGAGATGCTTTTATCTATCTCTTGACAAACAGTGCACTCTGCCAGACGATGTTCATTCTACGATACATTAAATATGAAAACGACGCACGAACACGACACACTGTATAGGAGAATGCAGACCCAAATACGAAAGATTGCACTCGGACACCAACGAGTTGGAGATTCAGTATACTTTCCTCTGGCTTGGAATGGGACTCCGCATAAATTCAGTTCGTGTTGTGCTTAAAACAACAAGCGAGCGTCGATATTCGTCGAAAATTGTCTGCAAGTGGGTGGATGCGGAGGACACAAATACGGGCAGAGTGGCATATTTAATAGCCACAACCCGGGTGTTGTATTCGGTGTCGTACGAGAGTCCGATGGTGCTTATCGATCCGTTTCCCTAGAACGCCACACTACCCTAGTCTCCGAGTTGGATCTGTATACGAGTATATGCTATTGCTATTTGAGATGAGAGTGCAATCAGGGAGAGTGAACTCGGAAGAAGTACAGTGTGGCTGGCAAAATTGTGTCCATTTATGAAGTCGCTCGTGCAGTTAGATGGGTTTGGTATTTTCTAGAAGCGATCGGAATGGTTAAGTTGGTTTGAAGAAACTGGATGGACAATAGCACAAACCTGGGTCGGCGCATTCTGTAAGGCGAAACGTTGAAACGGTTTCGTATGCACGGACGATTTACTTCTGCAACTTAGAGCAAATTATTCGTGCACACGAAAACGTTTCAACGTTTTCGGATTACAGAATCTCACCCCTGAATATAAACGAAGAATTGCGGTAAACGATGACAAATTCACGTAATGGTGGAAAATAACCACAAAAACTTCGTCTAGGCTATATGGGCACGTGAAAGACGACATCTTGTTATATTTTTCATTATTTCTTATAGCAATGCTTTTTACACCAAGCCCCAAACCGGGTTTTCGCCAAAACACACGAAAAATTCATCGAAAACAGAAGTTTTCCCATACATATTTCAGTTTTCAAAACGAGTCGTTTGCACTCGTTTTCCACAAAAGCACCGCGAAAACAACTTCCAATCGTTGGGTTGTTGGAACAAACGCACCTTTTGCAATATCCACCAAATTCAGCAAAATGGCTGACCGAACAAATGTCACAAAATGTCACATCATTTTCCACGATTAATTGATGGGCTAATATTATTTTCAAATGCACTAAATTCATTTTGTTTGTTGATTAATGCGATCGAAATTTGTAGGGGAAAGTGGTCACCCTTCGTACACTTTTTGAATTTTTATTATTTAGTCAAAAATTAACTCACCTTTGTATGTAGTTAATGCATTTATATGTTCTATATATATCGTAGCTTATAACAAAAAAGTATGAAACCATTATGTCAAAGATTTACAGAGTTATAGAAAATATTCTAGGATTAGATTTTTGTACGAATGCACCCCACCTGTGGGGTACTTTCGTACAGCAGATGGGGTACTTTCGTACGACATGGGGAAGACTCATACAGGGTATTTAAAAAGTTTATTTAACTTGCTAATTTTTATAAACAGCAAAAAAAACTTATTAAATATCAAAATAACTAAATAATATTCAAATTGACTTAAAGTTCACTTAAAATCTTATTCCCATTTCGCTGGATACTTTAAATTCAATGCTTTTGCGTATTCACTGAGAATACTATATGGGTACCAAACCCGAAAATTTGTTTCTTATACCCAATGTTGCTATAAGTGCAGATTTGTCTGCGTTTTGCAGATTTCCAACCGAGCTGCTGACTTTTTACAATCAGATTTCTCCATAAATCTGCACTTCTGGTTTTGTCTGCATTTAAAATAATATACTTTGGTCCTTAAAAAAACATGTCAATATTTTTTGTACACTTGCTTTCGCTGTATGCTGTCATTTTCCTATTCAACTCTTTTTTTTTTGTGTTGTTATTTAAATAAAAAAAAAGTCTGCATTTCAGATTTATTTTTTGTCATAACTGCAGATTTATCCAAATATTTTTATTGGAACACTGCCTATACCCCTAACTTGGCAAACTTAACCATATCTTGGATGTCCATAGTTACCATACCATAGCTCTTTAAGGCGCGATTGTTAACAAACCTAATTTGGGTAGGGTGTGAACATCGTTGATCAATGTCCTGTTAGCTGTTACCAATTAAATATGCTTGTTTACAAGAGCCTTTTATCTACTACGTTACCTAGTCGTATGACAGCTCTTTGCTGTGCAGTTCTGCTTAGGGTAAGGTTGTTCTGGCTTGTAGAGTAAGTGAGAACTGAGTCGTTTCTAGGTATAACAACTGATATGAAGCTATGACAGCTCTGTGATGGACTAACGAATCCTCTTTCTTCGTTTCTACTGCTATTAGTGCCGAAGAAGTCGTGCTGTAGAGACGTGTTATTAATTTGACCAGGTAAGAGTTTTAATTTTTTTTAAACTGGTCTAAATCTTTTTATGCATTTTAGAAAAAAACGATAGGTACCTATTCATTCATTTCGAATTTTATTTTTATATTTTTTATATTGCCTAGATAACTGTAAAGGCTACAACAGATAAAGACATTGCCATTTCTAAAAAACCTCAAAGAATGCGTAAAACAAGTTTTAAAGAGGTCTATATAATTTTGTTTCATTAAAATCGATATTATTGATCTTTTGCTTGTAATTTTCGTAAATAAAATTTGAAGGGGAGCATTCGTACGCGTACGAATGTGCCCCCTGTATTACTGTCCGAATGTACCCCAGGTTATGCACAAAATAAAAATTACAACTTTTTAATGAATTAAAATTTAGTAGGGAAATATTAGTAATTTAAAAACAAAATAAACATTGTAAACATAAATTCGTCATCCCTATTTTGCAAGAAACGTAAAAAACTTACTCGCAATGCGATCGCGAACTTCGGTAAAAAAATTACTCACAGCGCTCGAAAACACGTTACGCTTGTCAGCTATCATACCTTTTGCCCGACTGTCCCGAAGTTCGTTGAGCGAAATGCTACCTGGTATGTCTATGCACACGAGCAAACACGTGTTTTAGCGAAGCTTAGTTTTTCTTTTATACTTACTGTATGAATGTGCCCCATGTACGAAGGGTGACCACTTTCCCCTAACCACAAAATATTGCACCGAATTTTAAAGACTAGTCTAGTCTCTCACAGCTGATTGAAACGTCAAACGAAAACGAGTTGGTGGTCGGTGTGAATGGATCGACGAGTTTTCGAGGAAAACACGGTTTTGGGCTAGGTGTGAAAAGCATATTATTCTTTAATGTATTGTTTATTTATTTAAATAGGTATTGAATTAACAAATGCAGGGTCCCATTCCCGCTTCACTTCACCAATCTGCCACTCTTCAAATTCAAAACCCAATTATGTAGTAACATTCGGCCTTACTAATAATCAAGCACTAAATGTCAACAATTACATTTGTACAGCATTTGTACCAATAAACAAATAAACCTCCACAGTTCCTTGTGCGACAACTTTCTTAAAATCTATTACATTTGTTGTCATTGCAGAATTCTAATTTCGAAATTTGTTTTCGTGGAAAACAATGTCAATGGTTTCTTTCAAAACAATTATTTTAATTCTATATAAAAAGGAATACATAAATTGCAATTAAATATAACCAACAGATATTTTTCAAAGGACTTTTGTGACCTAAAAATAAATCAAACAAGTATAATTGACCTTAGGCGTAGAGTATTTCACAATCACTCGTTTTGTGTGAGTTTTTCATATTTGGAACGAATGGAGTGCTTGACTGAGTACGAGTATGTTTTTTTGGAGTCAATCTTATAATGACTTATTTTTGTTCTCTTGTTTATTTTCCTATCGCAATGCTGCCACAATTAACATGCCAAAGCAGCTAAAGGTGAACACTTAAGTAGTTCGACTAAAACCGTATAAGTACTCGATGCAATTAACAGCGAACCAAGGAATAAACCCGACGCTTTAATGGTAGCCAGAGTTAATTCAATTGATCGTTTACCTTGATTTCATCTGCATTTATACACATATGGTCACATGCCCATCTGCGCATCTGTTATCCGCCGATTGTAATTGTAATTCTAATTATCTACACCGACCCTTACATCGATATCACTTTCAAAGATCGAACAGGAAGTGATCAAATGGCAACATCCATGAACGAAAATAAATAAAAAGGACATCTGCTGTGGGCCCTCCTGCCCTCCTATAATCGTGTTTCAATATCACATGCACCTAGGGAATGGAGGCGTGCTTCGGCCTGGTAAAAGAGATATATTTATTCGCATCGCATCCTAGCTGCGGTTTGTTGTTGCTCATTCGATTGAATATCAATAGACTGCCTGCCACTCTGCCAGTTGGGAATACTCTCCGTCTGTAGTCTGTACTGTGGTATCCCTCTTTTTGTGTAGGTGAAACGGAGTTACGATTACTGATCATAGATAGAATAAATGTGTTAGATTTTTTTTTTGCAATTTCTGCAATCGATTGCTGAGCCATTAAGAACATCTGACGAACGTGGTTGGATTGGATTTCAAAGCCCTTCCCATCTAGATTAACAGAGGGAAATTTGCTAATAAAAGGCAATAGACTGGACTACGCAGGAACGTTTAGCAAATTTTGTATGAAACGTCAAATAAATTTATATCCAAAAAAAACTGTCACCACTGAAACTTGAATAGCTGAAAAAATCTAGCGTTAAGAACTATTAATTGAGAATGTAAACTTCAATTCATTTAAATTTTAAAAATGGAGTAAAATCACAATTTTTGGTCATTATTTCGTTTTTACATTAGAGGCCTTATTTCCGGGGGTCTTATTTCACGGAGCCGTCAAATTTTATTACAAAACACTTGCAGCTGTTTCCATTGGACACTGAACCAGCATCATCCCATTCGAATTCCTATTTTTAAAACTAGCATTTCATTGGCGTTTTCGGCAACGACATTTACGCCATTTTGCCTGCTGTATCTGTTGTCTCTAATTACGTCATACATCGGCAGAAAGCCGCCAATTTATTTTTACACTTATGCCAAAACGTTCAGCTTTTTATTGTAATCCATCAACCTATGACCCAAGCCACATTATCGGCCTACCACAAGGCCCCCGAATTTGACCTCTTCCGCCAAAGAAGGTATTTTTCATATACCCACACCATCCATCATTTTTTATAACCAGGCGTGTACAAATCGCCTCAAGGCAAATATTACAACTCGCCTCTAACACCAAGTGTACATGTACCTACTCTTCGACCTTCTATGGTCAATTACCGACATACATCTCTTTCGAAATGTGTGTACTGTGTATATAATGAATATATACTGTGTACAAAGTTAAATCGAAGACTGCCCAGCACAGAATACGTAGGTATAGGCAAATATTTTTCTTTCTAAATATAAAAATTTGTCGGTCCCGGTGTATATCTAATTAATTAAGTTGGCATTTCGTATCGTGCTGGTGGTCAATAAAACATCAATCTTCTCCGTTGTCCCGACCGTTAGTAACGTTGCCAAATTTGATGGCCCTACACAAAAACGTCAGACAATAGGCCGTAAATGTTGGGCCTTCTCGAACTTTGCTCTTTAATTGCACCGAATATCGCTTTAAACTGGTTTATAGACCGTGACACTAATTAGTTCACTGTAAATAAGAACAAATACGATTGCCTTTGACACAACCAGACCGTGGAGAAATAAGTTTGTTAATTAACACAAACAGAAAAGAAAACAAGAAAGGATCTGATAATTTGGATCTGGTGTTCGGCCCAAAAATAGAGCAAGCGGCAAATGCCCGTCAATGTGCTGGTGTGCCCATATATATATGAGTGTAGGACAAATTTTCTCGCGCTTTATGAGCCATCAAATTTTTGTGCCTTTGGCGTAGAGAGGAAAACAAAATTTCGGGCATTTTCTTCTCAAGTGAAACACTCAATTTGGGCTGCCGGCCAAATGTTTTATCGTGTCAAACAGACAAACACAAGCACACTGACTGGCAAAAGAATACTGGAAGAGTGCAACAGCATGACGACCGGCAGCTACGTGTTGAACTGAAATAACTCTGCGCGATGCTGGAGAGTTGCCAAGAGTGTTTATGTGTTCATGAGGAAGGGGTTTCCCTCAGTCAGAGGTAGATGAAGGGGAAAAAACGCATTTTCGTTAAAATTAAAGCTGACGAACGCGACAGGCGGCGCGGAGGTGGTGATACTGATGGTGCTTGTGGTATATTGATTAATTTTGTGGCACGAGGCTACCCGTATTCTGGAATAGGGTTGCTCAAGCAGTTTTTCCCATCACATTTGTAGTTCTACTACGCGGAAGAAGATTTAGGTACTTCGCAAGCGAGTTCGTCGAAGAATCACAAGCGATACACGTGTTGTGAGAAATGGTTAAAGGCAGAGCAGAACTGATGCCAGGGAAATAATCGAAATCTCATGCGGAAGAACCAAATGCATTCAGATGAATAAAGTTTCCGCAACACTAAAGGGAATTGTATACACATTTTCCGGGGTAGATAACGTCACTTGACAGGAGAAGATTATGCGAATAATACGTCAGCTTTATTTATACTTTTATAAGGGTGTTAAATGTTTTCGGTGTATTCTTCTGCCCTTCGGTCATGGTCAGGGTCACTGATAGGTATATTAGTAAAATCAATGTGCAGCTGATGTAACATTTTTTGCAAAAGTCTTTGTTAAAAGACCCAAAACTTTTGCCCTTCATAGACGTCATTGAGCTTAGAGTACAGAGTCGTAAAACATCGGCTCAGACCTACTTACTTAGACAGCTCTACAGTTTTGAATGAACCAAAGTGACAATTGGATTTGAAATTGATTGATTCTGTGAGACTCGCAGAGTAGCTTTGACAAAAAATTCTCCAAATACCCAGATTATTTCCAGTCGTTGCAACCCTGATAAGTGCGTGTCAATCAACCTTTTTTCTTCTGTCATGGACAACTTTTTCTTATTTTTCTTGCAAATTTTCAACATTTTTCCACGGTCGTCATAGTTTCACTGAGATGTTACAAATACGCTAAATTCTTAAAAAAATACCATAAGCACATTGCATTTGTTTTGAACTTGCAGGTGGGCTCATCAGCAACTATCTTCCATACCCCGCTCTCTCTATATGATAAGTCACTTGGTCCCTATGGCCGTACAAATAAAAAAATGTTTTATTTTTCCAATAATCTCTATCTTCATTGTTTTGTTTATACATTTAATAGAAAAAAAATTTAAAAAGGCAGCCAAGTAATTTCTCTTCTGGGAAAGGTGTCAAACATGCTATACCCTTCTGGAATTCAGTGGACAAGTTCTTGTCGCTCTTGTGCAGCAATTAATTCATTCCCGTAAAGTGAGTCGCCAACCCTACTACGACTTCATCGCCTCCTGGCAAGAGGTATAGTATTGAAATTATTACCAGAAACCTCGCTGCAATCAGTATTCCAGTGCAGCCAACAATATAAATTAATTATGTCTACGTGCACCTGGAACAGCAGAAAGGCTCACCGCCTCACAGCAATTCCCTCAAGGCACTTTTAGGGACAAGTTCGTATTTAATTTATAAATCCCCTCGTCTTTGATTTGATGCATGTCTATGCCTAATGTCTTAAGACTATAGGCGTACTATAGGTGTGGGATAGGGATTTTCCAAAAAGCACCAATCAAACAATAAGCATCACGTATCGATCTTCAACGGCGCACTATCCAAAAAGCAAAAAAAATCTGAAAAAATGTGGAAACATGTCTGACAAATTTATGGTAATTTTTATTGCAGCCAAAGGCGATTCCCTTTGACAGCGGTTATGTTGAACGTTGAAGCTCGTACAACACACACATCAAGAGAGAGACTTCTTTTTTTATAAGCATTGAGAATATAAATTCCAAAAATGGTATCCAAAAGCATCATCTCAGTTTGACGTTTAGTTGGCATGCGTTTAAATTAAGTGAATTAGAATGCTTCATTTCTTTGATTGATATTAATCCTTCCCGCTGTGATGTGGTCGGGTTGGATCTGCCTCTGTGCCAAGATGTGTGATCTTTACGAATTCGCGCATTAAGTCAGTAGTAAGTTGCGTCACAACCATGCGATCTTAAGTTGAAAAACTTCTCTTCTGTACTTCAGATCGACGACGACGCGCACGATGCTGATGATATACAGCGTTGGAGAGTGTTTTTCTTTGTCTGCGGACTTTTTAGCTGTAAACTCCAGACAGGCTTCCATTGAAGCCGGAGATCTCAGTGAGATTCGCTTCCAACTACTGGCTCTGACCTAGTAGCTCAACTTTGGTCGTGTACTCGTTTTTCGTGTTTTAATTTCCTTTTATTTGCATCCACTTCATGGCGATGGGTATTATTCGTACGCAGAGTTATCACAGATGTATCTACAATTTAACGGTGGCAAATGAAAGGATGGCGCATATTGTGTCCATTGAGAGTTCATTGCTATTGGTGGGATGGTGATCTTTTGTCGTCGTCCTTCTGAAGAGGTGAATGCCCATTGTAATTATGGGGGGCTCTTTAGTGGGCATATGAAGGAGACGAACTCGAGCTCCCATTTAAGCGCAGTGTTTTCTGTTTTCACTAGAACCTGATCAACAACTCAAAGAAATTCGGCTAACTGATGGAACTGCCGACTGCAGTAGGTTTTCCAGTCAAAGGAAGCCCTTACTGTAATATCACCAGTCCGCCTCGAGATTCAATGTAATAGTCTCCTTGGAAGTCCTCATTTATTTTCCAAACGACTATAGTTTAAGGTTCCTTAGGAGGGTCAGCTTTCGATCTCATTCGAACAACTCATCCACGGACATCTCATACCCATACAACTCATTCATAAGACAATCGAACTGAATGAATGACTAAGATCCCATTATCCCACTAATGTTCAGAACGATTTCAGAGCGCACTCATCTATTGGACATTTCATCTGCCTCCATTAAGAAGAGTGTGGCTCGCTTCTCTGACTTCAAAGGCCTTAAAATTCAGTAGAGTCAATTTTAGACTTCAAATTATACGACTGGGACTCACCCTTTTACCGAAAAGCTTATCTATGCAACAACTTCAGCACTATTCATATGAGAGCGAATTGCGAACTGCGAACAAGCGCGTAGGGTAAACTGTCCAACAGTGGACCAATTTGCGTTTGACTAGATGTAATTTATAAATTATTTGTTTAATCTTTAAACGGTTTGAAGTTACTTATTATATGCTTTATTAGCTTTGTATTTAACCACATACAGCTTTAGAAAGATCTTAGAAAATGCTAAGTTTTTAGTTTTTTAAGACGCACCTCAAATGGTTCACTGTGTACTAGAGGGTGGACACAGTGAACCACCGGGTAGTTCACAGTGAACCTATAGGGCCTTACCAATAATCAATTTAAATCTTCACACTAAATATTTCCTAGGTCACAATATGCAATTTTGTATGGAAAATTTCGCCATTGTGAGTTCGAAAAACTTAACCTGGACACTAAAAATGATTATTGGTACCGCGGATAGTGTTTATTTTTTATTCCGTAAGAAAAATAAAGAACAAAAACAAGTAATTGGTACAATTCAGTTTTTATTTAATATTAACATTAGAAAAACAAAACAATACAAAAGCATAAGTAAAAACAGCAACGAAAAGTAATAACACCAATAAACAATAGCAAAACATTAACAAAAATTACTTTCAAGGGCTTCAGTAATATCACAAAACTTGTAACTAACGAAAAAAAATAGTAACAAATGTTAAATGCTGTAAGGTCGTTGCTAAATGCTTAATTCTGAAGCTGGGAAATGCTACCATATTTACCATTGTTCACTGTGTACCACTAGGAGCTGGTTCACTGTTGGACAAGTGCCTTTTTTGGAGAAAAATATTTTTATAAAAAAAACAGATTCACAAATTTGATTGACAAGCTAATTTTAATTAATAATAATAATTAACATTTTAAATTGTATCCCACAAATCTCATAAAGCACAATGGTTTTTTAAATGGAACAGAAATAATAAGCACGATTTCTAATTTACTAATTAAGTAAAAACACTTTTTCTTGAGCACAACTTACACAGACGTGCGCACTACTTCAAGTCCCAGGTAAATTCACAAAGGATCGTAACGCGGTTTATTTTCTCTTTATTTCGTTTTTCTCTTATAAGTAGAGATTAAGTAAATTTAAAAGGTTCACTGTGGAACGTGGGCCACTGTGGGACAGTTTACCCTATTCGTAGTTTCTGACATTTCATCGACATGAGCATTTTTTTTAATTGCATATACCAGCGATTCATTTTTATTTTTAAAAGAAGTTCGAACGAATTTTTCATTAGCTGGTTTGTGGATCGCGATTGTATTATGTGGATTGTGAATAAAGTGTGACAGTTCCGAAAAATGCTGTCATTGGAAATTTCGATATTTAAGTCAATTAAGACTCAGTTTTTTTTTCAGACCAGATATTAGATTAATTAAATATAAAGCTTTTGTTGAAGAACAAATAGCGATCTTCAATTCATAAATGCAGTTGAATTGACTGTTTCCCAATTCGCTGTCATTTCTCAATGTTAGTTTTCTTTTAGAGTTGTATGCGGGTGTGTGATATCCATTTTTTTAAGAGGGATAATCGGATTTGGGACGTTCAAGAATCTAGTTTAGTTAGTTTAACAGCTGGGTTACTTCAATTTGGTTTTCCTAAATCTGCTTCATGAGCAGTTTT
The DNA here is from genome assembly GCA_949126925.1 of Cheilosia vernalis. Taxonomy (NCBI): domain Eukaryota; kingdom Metazoa; phylum Arthropoda; class Insecta; order Diptera; family Syrphidae; genus Cheilosia; species Cheilosia vernalis. Next base: position 18,095,092 of record OX421362.1, read on the forward strand.
TTTCAGGCGAGTTTTATGAATGCGTTTCTGATCAATCTAGTCAAGAATTCGGTGACTGATTTAAGTTGACAGCTCGTATATTATGTCGCTGATGGAGGAAAAGTGTATTTACCGACAAATATAGTTCTTTTCGTTCAGCCTACATCTAGTCCAGAACAATTTAGTCGACACGCTTTAATTTTGGTTCACTTTCGATGACGCGACACCTTGAGTTTACAAACAAAAAAAAATCGATTCACCTGAAGTTGGTTCCAGTTTATAGTGTAAGTGGATGAGAACGAAAGTAGTAGATTAAAGCTCAACACTCACTTTTTATGAAAGTTGAGTATACATCAAATTCACTGGTTATACCTCGGTGTTCAACCACAATAATTATCTTACCAAATTATTCTACTGTACGTGTGTATATCACTGAACTCCCCCTAAACATCTGGACCGATTTGAATGAATATCTTTGTATGGGTTTGGGTGGTGGCTTGGATGGTTTAGATTCACAAATTAGAACGAAAGATGATCTATAAAATAGAACCTACCCTGCCGTTAGTCTACATATATGTTGAAAAAAACCTTACGAAATGCGTTTAAAAATGTTGACTGATATGTCACGTGGGATTCCATTTCTATGTGTCACCATCTAAAGTCGTCCGTGACATTTGGCTTGCAAGACCAAAACAAAAATTTTTTTTTTAATTGTTCAAATTTAAAGAACATAATTTGCCGCATCAAAACAGTTTTCCGCTTGTGAAAAGTGAACTTTTGAATATGTAATGCTATTAATAAAAGTGGGACGGTGGGACGCAAGAGAGTGTTGTTCTTCTTTTATTTGGCATGTCGACGTTTAACAAACTAGAAGCATTAATTATTGATCATGGGTCGGCTATGATTTCGACCGATATACTACTTCAATTACACGCTTGTTGCGTGTTCTCTTCAAGTTAATAAGAAACGTGCTGATCCATTAGTTGCCTTTCAACAAATAATCGAATCAAAATAGTCTGTGATTTATCTGCGATAATCATTTCAGATAGAGTGCCATAATATGTATAACATGTTAGATACACACACCATGATTCTCAATCAACGCATGATAGATCCGCAGATATATAGAGGGCTATTTTTAAACTTGGTGCGTTTCGTTTCCTCTCGTTTGCATCAAAAATTGGATTTTTGTTCTTCAGAAACCAACAGTTCTTTGGTTGAAGATATACAATTGAAATTAATAAAAGCTCGACACTTTCATTCATTTTATTTGTTTATTTCGAGGGAGTTGAGTGTGAAATGGATTTCCGTATTTTCTTTGTATTCCGAGAGACGAGACAGATTTTTTAAAATTCCTCCAAAGTGTGGCGTCCTAAAAATAGCTCCAAATTGATGATGATACATTTAAAAACGCCGATTTATTGTATTCCCTGTGAAATGAATGTTTATGTATATTTACATTGAGAATGCATGACCATAAAACAAAAGCTGTGATAATTACCACTCCAAGAGGTGATGATATTATTTGAATGTGTTAATCATTTCAAATAAGCGTGGAAATTGCTCCTCCTATAAGCAAATACAAGAAAAGTACAATTATTCCTCGTACGGTATTAAATTTGATAGAAATAGTTCCTCCGCTCTATGGCCTTGACATTGAACTTTTTCGGATGCTATTTGAAACTTAGGGTTCAAATGTTAGAGATTTGGTTTTGGTAAGTCTGGGAACAAAATATGTATTTGAAGTGGTACTCGAAATGCACCTATAAACTTTTTGAAAAACCATCGGAATACCCTCCACAAACTGGTCCAAAAATACATCTAAAGACCCACAGAAAAACATTCAAAAAAGCGTTTAAAAACCCAAAAAATAAAAATAAAAGGAGAGTCCATAAACGGGTACAATGAAACAAGCAAAAAATCGTTTTGAAACCCGTTAAAGAACGTGCAGATATGCGTCAAAAATTGTATCAAAAATGGGAAAAACGAACAAGAACGGGTTCAAAAAACACAAGACGAAAGCCTTAAATTTCAAAAAAAAAAATTCATCATAAACGCCTCGAAAACACTTCGAATAACATCTACAAATACGACCTTAAACCGGTTCACAACAACGTCCAAAATCACCTCCGAAAATATGTCAAACTCCCAAAATCGTTCCAAGAAACTCGTCCAAAAGTGCTCTTCATAATGCGTTAAGAAACACTCAAGAAAAACACCCAAAAACTTGATGAAAATCACTTTAAAAAGTGTTCGACAATGAGTCCAAAACCTGTCAAAAATCAAGTACAGAAACATAAATTAAAAATCGTTGCGACTCAAAATGTTCTGTCCAACCCTACATTATACCTAATTTCGTACTACTTGTTCCTTTCCTGTCAGAAAAAATTATTAATTTTACGGTTTCACAAAAAATATTGTAAATAGAAGTGTGTCGGAAAATGGTTTCTGCGTCATAACAATTTTCCGACGAACTTGCCTAACCGTTTTTAACACTGTAGATTGACGACTGTGAAGGTTTTCTTGTTGCTTTCTTAAAATACGGTACTAGAACCTCCCTAAAAAACCTATTACTAAGTTTCTTCCTCCAAAATAGCCATTTTTTGAGTTATTTCATCTCTCGAAACTTACAAAAAAGTAAACTTTCTCTAAGATTTTTAAAGGAGCACCATCAAATTCTTCATACTTCGGCGCATAGTTAGTCTTTCCTGTTGAATTAGTGACAGCCCTTGGGTATATTTCGCACTGATGAGCTCCAGCTAAAAATGTCGTGGGCAAACGATGATTGTACTAGATTACATTTATAGAAAAATTTCAATAAAATCGATGGCCAACGTTGGCTATTAAATCCACCAATTCTTCTTTTCAATATTTTTACAGAAAGCTGTGAAAATTGTTAGCAATTACCACCTGTCATGACAAATGACAACCTTATTCTCTAAGGCCCCCAAGAAAATTTCAACAGAACTACAAGTACCTACGTTTCTGTATTCTGGCACATCCACGAGTATTTTTTGAATTCAAACCCAAGTGTTCTCTATAAATCTCTATAAATCCTTAAGGAAGTTTATGATACCACTACACACGTATACGTGATTCGTATCTGTGGTACTTCTCAGTTTGCAAACTTTTTAATGGAGAAACATTCACATCGCCACACTTTTCAACTGTACCAACCAGAGCACACATTTTCCAAAGTACCACTAAGAAAGATGCTTCTCATTTTCCATTTTCCACTTCATAATTCGTATATACACTTTTTGGAGAATACAGAAGTATCCAACAAGAAGTGGAATCATCTTGACATAACGCAGAGAGAGCAGAGGTGCATGCCACAACAAGAGTGCTTATAGGAGCACAATACCTACACAACGAATGCAATTTCGCACAACGAAAGGATAATCCAAATAAAATATTTTTCTTTCATCGCTATATTTCAAATTTTACTGGAATTCAACTCAAATGGGGTAGGATGCATTTAAAATTGCAAAAAATAAACAATTCGAAAAGAAATAAGAGGGAGAGCGAAGATCACGTGTAGGTGCCTTGTAGTTGCCGTAATATTTTAATGACAGCAACGATGAAGGATTTTCGCATAAATTGTTCGACGCAACATGTTGTCGTCATTTATTGCTCATGACAGGCTTCAGTGTTTTTTTTTTTTCTCTTTTTTTTACTTTTAACCCCCCATTGGTGATCGTTTATTGTAATAGATGGGTTTGTAGGGAGAAAAATAAATTAAAATGTTCAGCAAGGAGAATGGTTTCTCGGAGTGCATCTTGTGAGTTGCGACTTGCGAGCATGTAGTTGGGGGGATTTCACTTCTCAACTTTGTGCGACCAAATATACAGTGGGGTCTTGTAAGTCCAGACCCAGCGAGATTTATACCTAAGGACCGCAACTCGGAATTGTCCGGGCTATAGAAATGGATTTTATTGCTTTTCAACTAGATGCTTGTTGCGTGGCAACCAATTCTGTGAAGCTGAGTGCTCTTCATAAAATGGTTATTCCAACGAAGGTTGCTCTCTTTTGTGTACTTATTTTAAAACACTCACTGTCGCTGCTTCCCCATTTGTCTTACAGTTACATCTCTCTATCCAAGGTTTCAATTATTCAAAATTCGACCAAACCAACTCCCCATTCACTCTGTCTTTGAATGCCAGCACGCTTCTGAAGAATATTCTACCCCCACTCAACATACCTACAACTCAATAAGCCTCAATCCTTCGATTTTAATTCGTTTCGATGGAAGCACTTGTCACAACAATAACTTGGCCATAAACAACAAATGTGATCCGTTTGCCACCCACTGTACATGATCTCGAATGGACACAGCGACTACGTCGAACAATTCCATTTGAATCTGACACACAGTTTCCTTTACATCCTGTGTCAACCGCAGCCAGGCAAAATTGGTTGTGGACAACCAAATGCGACCACACGGAAAAACCAATCAAATGGAAATCCATCCTGTGTGCCAGGGGGCTCAGGAAGACGTCCAAAATGTCCATTGTGTGCAACGTGCACTCCACTCAGAGTCACTATGCTATGCACACTGCATATATGGACATCGTCCACATCCAGATATGCTAACCGCAAGCAGACAGACCGAAGGACTGCAATATAGTTATTGCAGGAGTACTTGTATTGTTATTGCTTGATTGGAATTACTTAATTAAGATTCTCCATAATCATCGGGAGGCTGGGAGCGATTACAACATTCATTCAACTGAAGACCTTCGTCTTTTGTTTTGTGCACCATTACAAATTGCTCACATTACCAAGCTCAGTCTGCAACCCCTTTAAAGTTTGATAATTAAATTTTCTACATCGGTTTTTATATATACCACAATTATGTGCTCGAGAGTTCTCAGCGCTGAATCCAGAAACCAGCAAACCACTTGTGAAAATGAGAAAACTTTACCACTTTACCGGAACTAGCCCAATGCTCATTAAAAAAAAAAAAACGAAAAACTTAATAAGTTTCAGCTTCAAACTTAAGTGAAGTGGTTAAATCGGTCAAATGCAAGCATCCATTTGACCGATATTATATAACCTACAAATAATTTTCTTTAATTTGCTTGGCGAACGCTGTTCTCAAGTTGGTAGCAGTGGTTGCTCACGTCATCCGAGATAGTCTCAGGGCAAGAGAAAAATGACCGCAAGAAAAGAGGAGCTAAATGTGCTGATGGTGAGTGTTAAACAGTGTTTGCATGTACCTACCCAGATTAAGGATAACTCGCTATTGTAGGTGAGTTCATTTTAAGCGTATATGTTTTTTTACATTTTATTTTATGCCTGAAATGTCAAAAAAAGTTCGTCTATCATTTTTAGGCCAGACAAACCAGACATCTGAGTTTGTGTTTTTTTATCCGTTCAGAGTGTGACCATATGGCCACAGCGCACTATTAATTGACTGAGCAGTCAGAGTATAAATCTGAGACACAGCCTATTTTGACAGCTGAACATATGATTGCTGTTCATGATCAGGAATGGTACAGAAAAAGAAAGCAGATTGCGAAAAAGTGTACCTGAGTGAATACACACAAAAAGTACTGTTTACTTTTTGTATTTCTCTACTTAGTCATATGACAGCTGAAATATATTTTATAAATAAATAAAATCGACGTGTTCGGTGCTCTACTCCGAACGCGAGAAAGAAAAAGCTCTTATTACGAGTAAACACATCCCAATCCCAACTGATTTCTCATCGAGCCGAAAATACATTTAAAATTGTTTTTTCGTTTTTGTTTGAGCACTTTTTTTTGAATTTTGGAGTGTGAAACAATTTACGAGGACAACTGCGACTGAAAGAAGTCAATGAAAACAAATCTTCTAGGTAGATGTAGATTCTTTGAAGTAACAGTTTCTTACGCTGCTGTTGAATGAACAGTATTTGGGAAACTTTTTTTTAATCAAGCCCACCAAGTATACGCAGCTGTTTCGAAGAGAAATTTTCCCGTGATCTCAAAATGGACAGCAAAACGTCTGCGAAAAGGCAGCGGAAAATAGTTTGTGGAGAGTTCCATCAGCTGCTAACAGAAGTGTTAAAGGCACTGGCTAGTTATCTCCGATTAAGCTACTCGAACTTTTCATACTAGCTCCTTAAAATGGTCATTTGGGATTTATCCGAATTTACGCTCCCTAAAGCCCGTTTGATACTACTTTTTAAGGTTCCGTACCCAAAGGGAAAAAACGTAACCTTATTAGTTTCGCTCGGATGTCTCTCCATCTGTCTGTCTGTCTGTCTGTCTGACTGTCTGTCTGTCTGTCCGAACCCACTAAGCCAATTTTGTTACCAGCTCTATCTCAAGAACCGATTGACATAGGAGGCTAAAATTTACACACAACATCCGGTATAACCTCTAGTTAAACGACAAATACCAATGGAAGGAATACATCGATTGGTTTTCGATTAATTAGTAATCTGGTGAAAAAAATATTTTCATTCGCCCAAAAAACGGTTTATTTCGTGATTCACAAAAAAATACATAAATTCCTTTTTTGTAGATCATGTTCTTATCTATATATGTGCTGAATACTGTTTTGCCGAAAAGTTAATAGTTTACAAGATATTTTCAAAAAAGTTCACGTAAAATACGTTGCTCTCATAAGTTTTAATCTCTACTACGCAGTTGTGCACAATTGACCCCATCAAAGACAGAAGAGGGTTCCAGGGTTCCCGCTTGCTAATTTCTTTGGGGAGTATAATACATTTTTTTGGGGAGTACTGAACAAAATAAAAGTAATATATTAGTCAATAGTTTTTAATTGGGACAGGTCGCATACAGAATGGAAAATTGGCGTGGGTTGGGTATACTAGGTAATAATTAGAAAATGAGATTCATGTGCGAGTAATTTTTGAGAGTAAAAATATTAAGTAATTAAATTAAACTAAATTGTGATGAATTCATGAAGAGGGGAAAGATTGAATGATATAGATTTCAAATAATATCTGATGTGTTGGACTTTAGCCAAATACGGAACCTTCGGTGCGCGAGTGACACTCGCACTTGGCCGGTTTTTTTTCTTTTATTCTTTCCTCATATTTATCACATCATGTTGAAATGTCAGCTTCGTGTAAAAGAGACAAAAAGTGTATTACGCCGAATCATTCACACACTAGAACACCAACTAGTTTTCATCTGACGTTTCTATCAGCTGTGAGACACTAGTCGTGAAACTTTTGTGTAGGTACTCTAAACTATTTTCGTTTCAGATTTCGATCGCATTAGTTACCTAACAAATAAAATTAATTGAGAGCATTTATAAATAATATTAAGTGTGAAAAATGATCTTAAGCTGTGACTGTGAGTGTTGTGACATTTCGGTTATAGCCATACGTCAAATACAACCAAAAAAGTTGGAACAGTGTGAAAATAAGTCTTTTTTACGTTTGGGCGGTCATAGCTTTAATTCTGACAGAAAAAATGTTTGCAACAAATCAAATTGGATTACATCAGAAAAGAAATTTCTGACAGACGGCATAGTAAAGAAATTAAATATTTCAGTCGAATGATTTGTTTTTTTTTTTTTTTTTTGTGCAATTGACTGAGAATTTGATCGGAAAAAAGTTTTTCGTACGGAAACGTACGATTTTTATTTTTATTTTATAATTTTATAATAAGAAACATTTTAAGACCGAGAATGAGATCAATAATTAGGTTTGGCCAAACAATTTCAAAATAAAATGTACGGTTTCGTTTTACGTAAGCAGTTCAGTGTTAAAGTTTGAAGCTTAAGGCTGCATCCATTTGAATTTTCACAAAGAATGCATCCAGAGAATAGGCCGCTAAAATTTCAAAAACAATACCGTTCAGCCGATCATCGTCATAGGTACGTGATTTCCCCCCAGCCTTACTTTTAAATTCATTTTTATTCTTGTTAATATTTATACTTATATGCTAGACAAAAACGATTAAATCTAATTTAAAGCTAACATTTATCTTAATTCTAGCTTACTGGCTCTTAGCGAGCGCTCTAAACTTAACTATATCCTTAATTCCCCCCAGCCTTATGTAGCTTTTGATTCAGAATGACTTCCATGCTGACTGCAATAAATAATGTGCACCGAACAAATTCGCCAACAATTCGCAATTGAAAATTCGATTAGAGGGAGGTAGCACCAGCCCAGCATGCAATTGGCTCTGGCCGTACTTGTAACTTGTGTAGCGCAACTCATTCCGCATGTTTCTTTGCTTGCATGAGTTGTTCCCGAGGTGTATCGAATCCACTTTATTGGTTTCAATATTTCAAGCACGTTGCAGCACCGATGCAGAATGCAATTGAATAGAATTTATTGCTGAGGCTTGTCTTTCGGTCACAAACACTCTGGTGTCCATATCCAAGCGACTATAGATGAGGAAATCTATCGACTAGCTCCTGCATGGTTCCTCCACTATATACCTACCCAACTCGCATTTGGAATACGGAAAACATTACCCGTTCGCTATCAGCACTAATGGTGCAGGTATAGGTAGTTGCACTCACTTATCGCCTTGCCGCAAAGACAGGCATTCCTGGCTTAGACCGCAGTTCAATAACAATATTGTGGACCTCACGTGCAAAGGCGAATGCACTCAGCTCTTAGATACGAATAGTTTCATTCATCATGCCAAGTGAATACCGCTATAGGTCTCTCTGGCCTTGGTATAATACAGGAAAAGGAGCAAAAACCAACTGCAGGGTAAAATGAAATTGATTTCGATTTGAGAACGCGTTGACCTATATAGAAATACTTTGGGTAGATCGGTAGCACAAAGAATGCCTCGCATTAGTATCCGACATCAATCTGCTGTTATCCACGTCGACCGGCATCTGTATCTGTATATCACATGCATCATGGAAAGAGAACAACACTCTGATCCATATCCATCGCATCGAGCCGGGCCTTTGAAGTTCTCCCCAGCTTCTGTGCTGTCTGCTGTGCGCTCTGGCTGTGTGCGGATAAAGGAAGTTGCACTCACAAGTGCACCATCAATTTTTCGATACGGCCGCCACCGCGCGCCGCCGGCGTATAACTATGGTAGGGCTTTACGTTATTGATTTTCTTTGCGGCAATTAATTTAGCTTAAGAGAATCGGCAAATTTATTGCGTCACCATACTTGGGTATACAAAAGGGTTCCACAGTTTAAAGTTATTTTCAAGTGGCGGTCTTAACGGGAGATAAAGTGACATCAAGCATTTATGATTGGGGGTTAATTTAAATGATTTCGCTTTACCTACTTCGCTAGGATTAGGTTGGGTGCTCCTCTTTCTCTGGAAAGGCTGAGCTACAGGTGAGGATACAATTTAAGCTACTGGATTATTTTGGTCCACTTTGACGCTTAACTCTGCTCACTTAAAGATATAAATTTGGAGTAGGTACATAATGCGCAAAGCACTACTGCGTTCAGTTGTTTCTTAATTTTATTTTTTGTGCTGAGAGGGCACAAACTGACGTTAATTGCGGTGCGCAGCGCAGCCCATTTCAACATAAAAATAAATAAATGATCGTGTTAAAAGAGCTGCCAACCCTATTTTCCTAATTGATCGACTCATTCAACTAGTTGATCAACTCGTTCAATTGTTGAAAAAAACACGTTCAACTTGTAGATAAATTTGTATGCTTTTGGCAGACAAATTGGCTGCTCGAGTTTTTTTGTGATTTGTTTTGTTCGTACTGCTGTATTTCAAGAAAGAAAATTCCGGTAAATATATTTATTCGTATTTTACGGTAGGAGGCGTTGACCTAAACGTCAACGCTCACGACTTATTACCGTCAGTTGACCGACAAAACGTAGTTATGCCGGGTCCAGCTATAGTGGTATATAAAACTGGCAATCTGTACCTGTATTCTGTACCCCAACAGTTGTAGATTCGTTTTAATGTAAATCCCGTGTTAGTGGAGATTTTCAAAGTTTTCTATGTGGAAGCTTAACCAAAGACTGTCATATTTTACAGCTCAGGAACAATTTTATGTCACCACTGCTCACAAGTAGGGGCACTGATGTAGGCTATCACAAGAACAATCCCTTTTCAAACAGATATTTATAATAAAGGGCGTAGGTAAGCAAAGCTGTTGTCCTTATTTCGTTGGCATGGATCTTTAGCACTGAAATCAATTGTATTGAAGGTTGTTTTAATTGTTAGTTGTTAGGGTGACTAAGTTTGTTACGTCCGCACGTCCTCCTTGTTGCGACAAGTAGTTGCTCTCAGCTGAAACCAAACACTTAATTATTTACTTCTGAGTCGTGGACCTCTTTTAAGTCTTCCCGTCTAATTTTCATTTAGTATATATATCAGCATGACGTTGCTCGGTCTCACAATCGATTTCCTTGGGTTAAAGTGTGTTTTTTGTTATAATTACGTGAATAAAGTATCCTATTAACCCGCATTGAGTCTTGACCTCTTGAAACATCTGCAAACATCTCCGTTCTGCCTTACCATGTGACGCCGGAGCTTTATGACCATCATTTGCCACACACAGCCAGCGACCAGTTGCATTTTGAAGCAGGCAACTCTAGTCGAAGGCTTTGTGCAATGATGACTATAGGTACCACTGAAAAGTTCAAACTGATTTGTTTTGCACACAGACTGTCTTAAAGTGATTATGACATTATAATTGTCTTAAATGAGACTTCTCGAATCCATTTGGCGAACCTAGAAACCTGGATGCGCAAGTTTGAAAGGCGTTTCTGACGACCATTTTCAGCTTAAGAGTGAAGTCTAGAGTTAGAATTTATAAGTGATTATTCTTTTCACAGTCATTTGTCCTTACCTCTCACACTGAAGACTGCTAAGGGAACTGTCACGTCTTATAGAGAGAACTATACTAATTGCCTGCTCCCCTTGACACCTTATTAACAAGGAAAACTTTTGCAACAACCGTCTGCCAAAACTCACAAGTCACAAGTCAGAACTCACAACGCACGATGCAATTTCTACAGATGCACATATGCGGCACGATATTCAATGAGTCAATGTGCCTGCAGCGGAGGTGGAGATGGTGTAGACTGCAAAAACAACACTTGCGCGGGATACCATACCACGACGACCACGGCGACCACCTATCAGCACATCCCGTCGTCGTTCTGCCGTTGAGTTGCGCCCCATTATGAGCTCATCACTGCCACATTGAGGAAGTTTACCGCCGCCACAGTGCCAGGAAACCAGGCCGCATGTAGGTATCCAGTATAGTAATGGTCGGACGAGACGACATCGGCAACATATGCTGTATACACTGCACAGTGCACACTGTACTGTACACAGACAGTGCGCCAGTATTGTGCAACCGATGACGGTTAAGGCGACCGAATAATATGTTTTGTATTGCCATCGTTCTTGTCTCGCCCCCGGTGCAATGCATCCTCATGTTTATATTTATAAAGCCTCCAAGAATTTCGCTTTCATGCGCTCCTTATGTAAACACCAACGCATCATCGTGGCAATTGCATTCTGCAAACTGCCACCGCCATCATCGGTGGCCATCAACATCAGTTTGGTTGGATGATATCTGTGCGAAATTTATTACGATTTTCGCATATGTGAATTGAGTAATGAATATAACTTTGTGTGCACGTTTTGGGGACACTTTGACGTTCGGCATCATTCAAATACATAATTAGTTCGTTATGAGAATTTTATTGGCGCCCAACGCGGAGCAAGTTATTTCAAAACTTTATACATAAATACATCATATACTCAATTTAGCGTTACAATTTATTTATCATGATATTTCAAGGATTTCGTGGTGTAGTCCATGGAATCATTCAAGAATCATATCGCTTTGTGGGAATTTCAACAGAAAAAATTCCCCATGGCTAACTTCACTTGACACTTCTACCAAATTACAACCAAGTTCTGCCAAACAGCTTTAAACGCACGGCAAACCGTATAGTTGAGCGTATTAGGTTAGGTATTTGTACCACCTGAATAAAAACAAAATTCTGATAAAGGTGCACTGTATAAAAAGAAATCTCTTTTCAAAATTGCCCAAATTGCTACGCAATTGTAAATACAAGCCATACGAAAAATGCTGTATGTAACCTTAGAGACTCTCGCCCTTATCTATTCACACACCAATGCTCAATATCACAATTAACCAAGTCCTTCCGATTGACCACCCCTGTGAAAAGGGTGACATTAATATCATGTTATAGACAATTCATTAGAACTAGTCCACCCCTCGATTTCCTACAACCAAATACGAATACCGTCCGCGCATTTACATGTAATAGATAATTTGTTTAACAACGTTACAACCTACGTTATGCACCTGCAGTTGACAGTTAATTCCAGGTGTTGTGTGTTGAAGTAGATTTTTTGTCATTTATTTATTTTAATGGAACTGTAAAAGCAATCGTGTAAATTGAGAAAGAGAAGCACAATAACGTCAGTAAGCATTTTTTGTTTCGAATTTAGAATGAATTCGTCATTTTGGCTTCTGAATTTCTGATAAAATGTGATAAATATAAATAAATATATACGTTAATATTGGGAAGTGGATGTTGTTTGTTGGTTGTTTCTGCTCCTCACTTGCATTAGTACTTTTCCTCGAAATAAGTAATTTAGGTACAGTTTCTTTGTTTCTATAAATGTCAAATTTAGCTCCGATTTAATGTACCCAACAAACAATTTTGTCGTCAGCTAAAATAATGGAGACGTTGAATAGGTGGAATAAAACAAAATTGTTCGTTACTCATAGGTACAGTGCTGCCAGTTTGGCAGCTTTCCCCCAGATTTAGGCGGTTTTTTGGTCGACGGAAGGAAATCTGGGGTGAAAAATTGTATAGGGGGAAATCTGGGATTTTATTATATTTGTATGTTATTATAATATCCTTTTGGTAACCTTAAAATGTGTATGTTGTTTTAAAATGCAGTGAAATAATCAATCGATTACAAGATGTTTTCAAAATGCAACACGCGCTGAAACTGCGTTGTTTTTATTTGGCGCACACTTTTGCAAAAACAAAATTACAGCGTTTCAATTTCGAAATTTCTTCTTCACGTTGAAAAAATGATGGCAAAAAGTTGGGGTTGCCAAATCTGGGGGTTTTTAAGAGATATCTGGGGAGAAATATTTTGACCGTCTGGCAAAACTGGTAATATTTACATAATAGGTCTGTTCCCCAACGATAATTCAATTGAGTGACATCTGACATAATGTGTTCACTGCACGGAAAGAATTGAAAATCACCAATTGCAACATTTTGAGTTGTAATTCACGAATCGTATATTTTTCGTAAATCACAACGATTTTTTCTTGAATTGATATAAAAATTTGCAATTTGTTAGTGAAAACGGCGAAAAATATCAAATGTTGTTTGTTGCATTTTGCGATTAAAAGTATTAATTCGAGCTTCTTTAATTTGTAGTGATTTGCGAGATTGTTTGGAGCAATTTACAACTTCAATCGGCAAATTTCGTAAACACCACTTTGCTATCTCAAATTGCGAAAAAAATTTGGTGATTTACCACCACTGAATGATGAATCAATAAAATCTTATAATAATTTACCACATTTAAACCGAAAACGTAAATTGACGTAGAGAAGTCGTAAATTGCAAAATATTTTTTGTAATTTCCATGGAAACTAACTACATAACGTGTGAAATTTTTTTATGCACAGGTAGTCGACTGTAACGATATAGTCCATGGGTCGAAATCCTTTCTTTATATGGATCAATATACATACATAATATGTTTGTGGTGTTGCTGCTTGCTGGACAGCTGCAATCATGGGCAGCGACAGCGAAAGACAGTCGGTATTTAATCTTTGCTTAAGGCAGTCGTTTTTTAAGTATAACTAGTTCTCAGTGATAGTGAGTGTACTAACCATTATAAAGCATTCTGGAATATATATCATGTAAGTACCTATTTAATAATGGAAAAAAATTAAACTAAAGTAGGTATATAAATCTGTATTTTTATTTTTTTCAGAGTGAAGATATGTCTCGCTATTAGGAAAGAAGTAAATTGGTATGGATATTAAAGTGTGCAGTCGAAGAGGTTTTTTAAGGTTCGTATCAATACAAGTTCTTCTAAACAATTTGCGTGTATTAACAATTTCAGCATAGACAGAAAAACCACCCCAGACAAATCCCGTTGTCTCCGGACGATATGGCGTCATATGATTCTCAAGGATATCAAGAGGAAACAAAAATATAAAATACGACTATGAATTCTGATTGTAAATCACAAGATATAAGTTGTAAATTGAAAATAAAGTTTTCTAATTTCACGATAAAACGTTTTTAATTTAAGACAGTGATGCCTCAAATCACTACTCAAGAATCGTAAATTGCAAAATATGAATTGCAAATTGCAAAATATGAATTGCAAATTGATAAAAAGAAGTTGTAATTTACGATTAAGAATTTGTAAATTGCAACTACAGAAGTAGCAAATCAGCACTAATGAGTTGCAATTCAAGACTAAATGGTTGCAATTCGGTAAGGGATGAAATCAAATTTACTACAGAAAAGTGGTAAATTGCGAAATGTTTTTGCAATTCACAACCATAGTAATATCAAATTTATAACTACTTGTTTAAAATTGCGATCGGTTATGGCAATATGTATTTCTCGTTTGATCATTATTGACAATGAGAAGTGTTGATTCACGATTTTTGGGGGTCAATATCTTCACTTCTTACAATTTCTAAAATTGCGAATAAGAAGTCGTGAATGGTGCAGGGAAATAAGTCCACGGGAACTAAGTCCACTGAGGGACTTAGTACCCACCAAGGGGGAAATAAAACCATTTTCGTGAAGTGGACTTAGTTCCCATATAAGGTGGGAAATAAATTTCGAAAACTCAGAGTGGTTTTATTTCCCTTTTAACGTCAAGTTGGTGTTATTGCGCTCTCAAACTATGAAATCTGTATGGGGGGGCATGCTGCCCCCCTGCAACCCCCCTGCTTGGATTTACTGTTGGATTACGGGGTGGGTGCAAGGTTGGTCTTATTACTCAAATTTTGTTGGCGTTATTACGCTTTGTCGGAGTTACTCCAATAAAAGATCGTGAGTTTGTTGTCCAATTTAGTTTGGACGTAAGTTCCCCCTTCTTATTTTTGAGTGTGTACTAAGTTCCCATCAGAAAGTGGACATAGTTCCCACCCTACATGGGAACTTAGTCCACTTCACGAAAGTGGTTTTATTTCCCATTAGGTGGGAACCTAGTCCCTCGGTGGACTTAGTTCCCGTGGACTTATTTCCCTGCACCGTCGTGAATCAGTAAATCCTGAGCTAAGCTCTAAAACTAGACAAACTTTTCGTGATTCTGCGCTCATTTTTCTTGATTTGATCTTAAAATTTTTTCCGTGTGACGCAAAAGTTCGGTAGAAGGCAACGAAGTTTGATTAAATTTGATTAATGTGTCTAAGATTGTTGACATTTAGTTTTGTCCGTCTATATGCGTGTTTTTTTGAACTTCGACCTCAGCAAAGCAAAGTAAAGTAGAGTTTTCAGCACGCAATTATAGCGACTGCGCTCTTCGTGAAAGTTCGAGACGCGCAGTAGTTGTTGTAATTGCGTGCTGAAAATCATACTTCAGTTTGCCTTGCTGAGATCGAAGCTCAAAAAACACACCTTATATAATGTAAAGAACAAGAAATTACCCTGGGCCGGCATTCTGTAAGGCGAAAACGTTTACACGTTTTCGTGCACACGAACAGTTTGCTTCATGTAACATCAAAAACGAAAGAAATTCTCGTGGGCGCGAAAAAAAACGAACGAACACATTTTCTATGACGTTTTCGCTTTTCTTGCTTCATGTAACCTTAAAAACGACAGCTATTTTGTTGACGTTTATCATTTTCCTATTTATTCTCTTTGAGTTTGGTGATTTTAACTTTTAAGATTGTGCTGAATGTTTTACTAGAAATGCTAACCTAAAATTTTTTGTTGACCAGCGAAAGCGACGAAAGTAAAATGGAAAATGAACACGTAAACTGAAAAAAAAAATAGAAAAAATCTGAGGGATTGTTCGAATCCTCTCACATTACCTGACAAAAGGTTGGTTTATTTAAATTTAGTTCTTCTTCTTAGTTAGAAAGTTATTTTTTTCTCTTAGTTTTATTCAACGTTTTAGGTTAAACATAGCTGCCTTTAAGTACGTGCTGGACAATATTCATTTGCATACAGGTACACGAAATACATACGTGCCTCCTATTTTAAAGCTTTCTTCAACGTCAAAACAACTTAACGAAAATAGAGCTACATACTGAGACTGCCAAACTATAATTTTGTTGTCACACAGTTTCTCAAACCTAAACGAATATGAACAAAAAAACGTTAGGAGTTACATGAAGCAGATTTTCGCTTTCGAGTGATTTATTTCGTTTTTTGAAACGCGAAAGTGGTTTTCGTTTCGTTATTTACAGAATCCCACCCCTGATAACTGGACTCATTCAGTTTTGTCTAGAATGGCGGTAGTGCCAAAATGTCCTTTTTTCAGTAAAAGCTTTACGGATGTATGGAGAATTTGACAGCTGACCACTTGTACATACTTCCTTGTGATTAATAAAAAAGTTCGAAAGTGTGGCAGCACTGAAATGTATCGACTTGTTTTATGTATCATCGTTAAGTAAAGAGTGAACGAAGAGATGGGGGGGCAACGAGGAATACCGCCGCCGTGGAAAATAGACCTAAAATTACGTGTCGGAGTTTATTGTTTAGTTTTATTTAATTTCAGCGGCTATTACAAAAGCTGCATTTGGTAGAAAAAATTTGAACGTAAAACAAATTCAGATTTTGACAGCCGATCGTTTACAATTAGGTAATTTCCATAAGATCTCGATATATGTTTTTGTTTTATAAATGAAAATTATATCGTATCAGTTAGTGAACAATGCTACATACGTTTAGTTGTTGATCATTAATTTCAGCTACACAAAACAGGTCCACAAAAACATGGCTAAAACGTGCTTCTGTCAAATAGTAATTTTTATGTAGTGAGCTTGATTGCTAAGTAGCGTTGGTGATTAGCAAATAAATGTAATATATTTATGGTACATAATATTATCTTAAACGTGAAATGCATATTTTCTAAATGCGGCGTATAGCTACTTATCTACCATTACGGCTGTTTGTTGAAACGCAAAACAAAAGCAGGTGCAACGGGCATATACGAAAACCTATTTACGAGTATCTTAGGTCGACTAGATTGGTCTTGACTAAATCTGCCCTGAACGTTAAAACCAGGGGCCAGATTCTGTAAGGCGAAACGACCAAACGTTTTCGTGCGCACGAATGATTGGCCATATGTTACACAAGCAATTTCTTCGTGCACACGAAAACGTTATTATTCGGTAACGTCACTTTTCCTAAGTCAGCCACATATCCGATCTGTCAATTTTGTGCTCTACTACGAATTTCTTGCCTAGATTAGTCAGCTCCTCCATGAACGTCAACTGAAAAAGCTGCTCATATTTTCGATCTAGCATCTAGGCCAACCAAAAAGAGACACTTGATGTATCTGTCAGACTTGGTATATGTAGATATCTACTTGAACATCCCGGGATGCTGTTCCTATTTCAGTTATCTGTCCCCAGACGGCCTTAGCCGATAAATCTGAGTTACACTAATTATCAAATGTTGTAAAATCTTTTGTCAAAGCGAATACCACTAGACTAACATTTGAATACAAGCAGCGACATCTTCAGGGGAAGTATTCGAATATCTTTGAGTTAATAAAACATACACACTTAAAAAACTATTGCTAATCGCGCCCCCCTTGAACGGAACACACACAATTTCTGTCCCGACCGTTGATAGGTAACGTCATGGATAACGTAATTCAATCACAGGAAGTTCTATGACGGCGAATATTCACCAAACATGCATAACTTACGTCTTATTTGATATTTGAAAAGCTATGCTACGATCGTAAAAACGTCCCGCCACAGTATATACATTTAAATTGCATCTATTACAACAGTTGAGTGATGGCCAACAAATAAACATGAATTTGAATGATAGTTTCCATTCTCGGATAATTGCATAATTACTTCATTTTCAGTCGGCGATAATCTTCATCACGCTTATGGAATATATCCCCTTTGCTGTCTTTGAACAAATCCCCTTCTGTTAGAATGTATTGCGCATTAGCAAATAAATTGTTGCAAAATGCAAATGTCCGACATTTGCATAACTCACGACTGCCATCATTCGCCTGGCATCCTTTTGCGGCCATGTCTTTGTATACAGAATGCCGCACTTTAAACACCCTATGTGCACTTTATTTGCATCAAGGCATTAAATCCCCATCCACACGCGCATTTTTACGATGGCCAAACAATAAAAGAAAAATGATTCACGATTGTCTCCTATATTGGAAAATATTCAACAACAATTCCTGCGATGCGTGACGAAAAACTTTGTCAACTCGATATCAGTTACATCAATCTCGTGTCGCGCACACTGAACTGCTACGCTTCCTCCATTAGCTAAATAATTTCAAATCCAAATGGTAATCGACGTCAAAAATACAAAACTGACGTACGTCAAGGAGATAAGATCCCAAATGAGGCCATAACCATCACACTACTACACTTGACCCGAAAAGACTTTCAGTTTTCGCCCCCTCACTACCTACACAGTTCAGTATACACCCCGCGCCATCAGTTGCAATCAATTTTAATTTAGACAGCGAGGAGTTCTCAAGGATATTCGTCCACTTTTATCTTGGTGAAATCCTGCCTGAGTGCTCACCAAGGATCCCGTGCGCAACGCAACCGTTAAAAGTGGAAATAGCTAACCAAACGGAAATATTTGTCCATCAATAACATTTAATGCCGAAATGGTGTTGGCCCACGCCTTGAAATACCACCGCCACCGCCACAGTCCCACTGGGGAAATCGGCCAAACGATGACCTAGTCTTGGGAGTTAGAGTTCCTTCGAGTCTTTCGGTGACTTTTCGGATTAGAAGAGTGCCACGTCATACCGCACCCACCACAACACGTATACATGTGCTGTGCACATTTGGGCGCTGGGGGAATTTTCATTTGATAGTAATAATAATATAACGGCCATCGTGTGCGCAAAATTAAAAGCCATAGAATCAAATTAAGCGGATGAGAAACCGACATTAAAAGGAAATGCCAAATACCACCTTAATGTTGTCCTTAACCTAAAAAGAAAACTGAAAATATTTACCGAGCAAGCACGACTCGAGCATTCTCGTTTCTTATCGCCTCGACCTGTATCCCTACGGATATAGGATACGTCAATGTGGGAAGCCGAAGCAGGATACACATACGAGTAGGAATCGAAGTACATATTTGCTTCGGTAAATGTGATGTAATTTTCCAGAGAAAAAATAAAACAGAAACGATTCTCGACTTGGCATTGAAACGTGAAGGATCTACTTGTCCTTCTATTCCTTTGCCGTCAAGCATAACGTTTTAATGGTGTGAACGGCAAACAAAATTTTCTTTTGTATCCTTTGAATAAAATTGGACTGAAAGTTTGAACAGGACAAAGGTGATAAAAGGAAAACTGAGCGGAAATTCGTAACAAGTGATTACGATACAAATCAAATATTGAGTCACATTCTGTTTGGCAGGATGTTGTGGTAGGCAGAATTTATGGGGCAAATTTGCCATTAATGACGCTCGAACATATTAATGGCCCATTGGATGTTTGGTATTCGATGTCATTGAGCTTGAAACGAGGGAAGTTTTTTTCGGCTTTATTATATTTTCTTTTTTGCTTTCACGAAGAGTTGTTGTAGTCATTCCATCATAGGATGGAAATAGAAGATGTTCAACAGGTGTTAGTAAAATTCGCACAGATTAAGAACGGGTGCAGTGTTGTCAGAGGTATAAATGGATTTTTTCCTCAGCGAGGGGACATTTTTTCCAATTCAAAGTAGAAGCCACAAAAATGTTCTCTTATGTTAATAATTTATTAATTTTAGACATTGAATCAAATTTGTCAACTTTCAATATGAATTGTCAAAACGAAAAGTTATTTTTGGGTTAATTGAACCTTTCAATCTTTACTGCCGTCCACACAATATTTGTTAAACAACAATATTTTTAACAATTTAACTCTAACTGTCTCTTGGGTTTTTTTCACTGCGCCACCTCTCTCGAACGCCTGACAAACATCCGAGAGTATAACTGTCTTGAAAGAGCTTCTCAATTAGCCGTTTGGAATCGGCTTAAAGTAGTAGATCCCGTCCATTCGTTCCAAAATTAAATCTCACACAAAGCTAGGGTTAGGGTCCCTACGGACCTGTTGCGCCAAAAATTATTACTATTATTGTCTCTTGTTGTTGAGTTCATAAAATGAAATAAATTGACACATGGTCGGCTGTCAAATCCTGGTAATATATAGTTATAAAGGGGTGTTCCCATACTTTTGTCAGTGATATCCAGAAGGTATTAAATTTACAACCTAAAGGGCAAGAAACTCGCCATTTTCGGGGTTTGAAAAACGGGGCCACGTAAACGTCATCCTATTTTTTGGATAAATTCTATTTGACAGATCGCTTGCGATTTCTTTGAATTATTTTTACTGGGACAGTTTTTCTGTCTATTTAGCTAGGTATTAGTTCTCCTCTTTTTTTTTAATGAAAAAGGGGGAAAACTATAAAAACTCTGTGAAACTTCAAATGTTTTTAAAAATAAAATAAAATTAAAACGTATTTTCAAAGAAAGAACTGTTCATATTGAACATGAAAGAAAACAACCCATCCAACGCCTGCGTTTGACTTTTTATGCATCTGAATGCATTCACTAATTTTGATATTATGTCAGAGAAATCCGATGAAAAATCATCGAATGGGTGAAGATCGAAGATTATATCCGATATCGATGTAACAGATCGTGTAGTTTGTCCCTCAAAAAGAACTGTACATGTACCAATACATTTTTCTTTCGAAAAGACCAAGGATATCTTTATCCGCTTTTAAAAGGATCCATTCCTCGGACCTCCAATGCAGAGCTTGGATTTATACGATTTATTGTTTAAGAGAGAATCATTCTGAATTCACTAGCTTTGGAAAACAAAAATTCCCAAATTTCGAGGTAAACATTAAGCACACAGTTGAACTGGTTGAAGGGAGCCATTAAAGCTGCCTTTCATATGTCACGCAACGACAAAAAATACATAATAACGAACATTTTCTGCTGCGGAATTTGTCGGATGTTTGAAAACGTAATATTCCATTCCATTCTTGAAAGGTGTGAATGTAGAATTAAAACTAAATTACTATATTTGCGTGTCCTTTATCCTTTATGGCTTAATTCAATAATTAAATAAGATCGTATGCAAATGCTCACGTACGAGTAGCTCACTTTCTTCCTATCAACAAGCAGATGTCGCCATTAAACGTCCATCCATTACACGAACCACTGACATCCTGATTGGTATAAACCGTTTGATGGTTCAAATATCGGATTACTCGACATCCTGGTATTTTTCTGATAGATGGCTCTAGTTGTTATTTGGAATGAAAAATAACGATTAATTTATTTTTGTTTAGTCATTCTCCAACTGATTGATTATTTTAGATTTTGTTCTTAAATGTAATGAATTGAATTGATTTTCTTCTCAAACTATAGAGAATACTTGACATAGGTGTAAATAATTTGACAGCCATCTGACAATTATAAAAAATAATCCATAGAAATATGTTGCACTTTACCTTAAAATGAAGGTATTGTTATCGGTCGGAGTCAGAGGATTTTGCTCACTTCCTATCTCAATTCTCAACCCTCTCATTTTGTTCTTTGAGTTAGCGCTGAAACCTGCCCGGATCACATCACAGAATTAATATTTAAATTACGTCATTATGACCGCTTAGCTAATTACGTCCTTGTGTAACATGAATTCTAATACTATTACTTGTTTATTTGTTTTAGCAATTTCCAAGCCTGCTGCAGATGACCGTGCCGCAACCATTGATCAAACGCAAAATGACCAAAACGATGACTACGAGTACGAAGACCATAGCCAGTCGTCTGATCAAATTAAATCCACCGCATCAAGTCCAAAGTCGACAATGCTACCCTACTTTGATACTAAAATCATCCGACGTACTGTCAAACCTGGTGGCAATATAACTCTAGAGTGTCCCGTTAAAAATTTGGCAGGTAGGTGTCAATTTCACGCAGTTTTACCTTCTCCTCATATAGAGCTTACTCAAATTAGCTTTTTCTTCCTCAGAAACCAACGTTATCCTATGGGTCAAGGGGGATAACACCATCACCAACGACCTAAATGTCCTAAACAGCGCCTACCAGCTGTCAAAACAAAACTTCAGCCTTATCATTAAAAACGCTACAGATTCATTCGCCGGCAAATACTATTGTGAAATTGCTCCGCAGAAAATTCGCATGGAAACAATTTTGAGAGTCACCAATGAGACTGCTCCAGTGGTACCAACTCCACCAGAACTACCACAGGTCAAAGAAGCAGCCACAGCTACTAAATCGGCAGATTCATCTGCAACTGAGACTTCCACAAAGTCATCCATATTCTCGTTTGTTCTAGTGTCAACGCTACTGTCACATAGGAAATGCTTTCAATCGTTATTTACTTTTTAAATCTTTACTGCTGCTTATGGCACAAAAACTATACATTTTAAGTTAAAACAAAAAATATTGTTTATAGTTTAATTGGTGCGTGGGTCAGAGCTCAGAGGGTGCGATTGTTTCCCAATTGGTTGTCAATCAAGCGAAATGAAGAACCACAACCAGAATCAATTAAAAGACAGGGCAGACGAGCCAATTGGTTAATTAGTTATTAATTAATGGAATTGAACTGACTGCAAGATTCGCACTGGATAACCTCCAAAATAATTACTATCGTTTGTATTGATTGATGATTTGTTAAACAAAAAGTAATAATAATGCCGAGGCATTGCTTAAGTTTAAATATTTTGTAAGACATAATGGTGATACGTTAGCCCACTGATTTTATTTTATGTAATAGACAAACATTGATTTATTTATGTTGAATTTATGAGCTTCACCAAAAACAAACATGTATTTATTAATATTTCCTAAGGAGTTTTCCAGCTTGGACTGTAGGTATTTTCAATAAGTATCTAATCACTTGGAATGAAACATTCTACACTAATTTCTAGCTAAGTGCATACAACAAAAATATATATTTAAGTACAAATTGGTTAAAGTAGTTCGTATAGAGAGAGGTGTGAATTATTTCTTTAAATGAGTGGGTGGGATATTTTTAATAGTACCTACATACATTCATTATATCGGCTGAATTCATAAAGTTCGGAATAAACATTCCCGACCTATCGGGAAAAATAGCTTTGCTGACAAAGGAAACATTTCCATCGAAATTTATTCACAATACCCCTGGTTGTGAATGCGTATTCGATTTGAGAAAGCAGAATGTTTAAATTTTCATTCGGATTCCGCTAATTCGTGATGCGCTATTTGCTTTGGATTGCGCTGCCAAAATTGCGTTTACTGTGCATTATGCATTTAGAAATTCAGCCATGAAGCTTTCTAGTCAAATATATTTGCAATGAATGGTAGTTGAAAAAATGTACAGAGGGAAACGTCAAATGTTTTTATTTAGACAAGTGTTACGTGTTTTTTAAGAATTCAATTACGCTGGGCTTACACCTCCTGCTAATCATTTTTAGTATTCAGCTTAAATTTAATGCAGTTCACAATAGCTTTATCGTCAATGTGAGCAAGTAAAATTGTGGGTTCATACTCAAAATGGTGAATACCTAGACCTACTAATAGCACAGGTCCGCCCGCACTGCAGTTCAGCACCATCAAAAGCAGAAGTTATCATTGGTACCATGAAGCACGAATCGACTATAATATTGGGCACATTAAAAAATCTAGTTAGGTATCTTAAATCGACTAGATTGGTCTGGATAAGATGTAACCCAACCGCAAAAATCAGATTGGTCGGGAAGGTCACTTTTACTACGTCAGCCACATATGCGAACTTAGTACCTACTCCATAAACGTCAACTGAAATAGCTGCTCATATGACCAATGTCAGCCAATCAAAACCGAGACATATTTAGTCAGACAGCTGTCAGACTTACTAATCGAGATACTTGAACGTCCCTTTTCCCTTATTGTGCGGCCCAAGAAAGGAGTTAAATTTGCGTTAACATAAAGTGTCAAGGAGCAAGGGACCGTAGTTCACAATGGAGAATTTCGTTATTGAGAGTACGTTCAATTTAGTTAAGACACTAAAAATGATTATAAGTAGGTAGATATGTATCTCACAATCTTGGAGCATATGAAATACGAATCGCCTAGTTTGTAGTAGAAGGTTTTAACGAAAACTTCATGAGCGAAGGTTACAAAAATTTTGTTTTTACAATAGTAAAAAAAAATTAATGTTAAGCTGAACAAAATTTGATTTTCTAAACCTGCTGATTACATTTCGAAGGGTTTTGGAAAATGTTACCGAAAACGAAGGTCACAATGAGGTATGAAAGGCACCTTATGTCATTCTATATGTCAAATTTAATTCGAGAATAAATAGCAAATGATATTCGTGTAATGTGGAAACAAATATAAAAACACAAAAATTTTTCAGTGTAAAATTAGGTTTGTTTTCCATCTTACGTTCCAAGTGATATCTAAGTTACTTGATAGTGAACGTCCGTACCAGCGTTGTTCGAAATATAATTTGGAGTTGAGCCATTCCACACAACTTTGAGCCACATTAGTTATTTTAAAAGGAGGATTGACTGTTCTGTAGTTTCTTAAATTTCTTTTCTGGGTGCGTTTACTTGGTGAATCTTTCAACCGGATATTATTTTTGTGAAGGTGTTCAGTCGAGTAAATTCTCATTATCGGATTACAATTTTTTTTATGTTTAAAAATGTTGTTTAAGAAAGTGATGCTTTAGTTTTGAGACGAGTCATTTCTCTTTGGCCAAGTGGGTACTTAAGCACAACGCTGGTCCATACGCAGTAACATAAACCAATTTACCTATATTTGAAAACAATGATCAATCTATTTGACATTTGCGTGAGCGGCTTTCGCTTTTGAGCAACTGGTCTTTTGAGAACGATTTCGAAGACAGCACAGTCTTAAAAAGGACACACATTTCAAACTTAAAAACTACCAACAAATTATAACTTACAGAAAAAATTATAGAAAACAGTAGTAATAGTGTCAACTTCAAAGCCACAGCGTATGTAGATTAACAACCCTGCTCACCCTAAAACAAGAAAATATTCTTAAAATTATTTTGATTAGCTTAAAGCAAAAATAATATCTACATATACGCATATGATATACAAAATAAAAAGCTTAAAATATGCATTTACAGTAGGTATATAAACATAACCATAACTTTAAAAAGTGCTTTGTAGATTAGATTGTAGGTTAACTAGTTTTAAGTCCTTATACATAATATACACCAGTTCTATTCTAAAACTTTACATACCAAATTTATATATGTATACACACACACAAAATATTAAGAGTGGTAATCAACTTCAAGTTTACCACCAAAACAAAATGACCAAACAAAATTCCACTTCTATACCTATACATTTGATAAGTTTACAATTTATGTTGTTCTTTTTGTAAATTTTGTGTTCCATATATTTTAGAACCGATCGTTAAATAAATTGTTTATAACAAAATTCATCAAATTAGATTAACTTCCTTAATCATATCACAAAACTCTCTGTGTAGGTACTTTAAATTATGAGAAACAAGGAAAAAACACTGTAAGACACAACATCAATATTTATCAACAATACAATTTAATTAAATATATCTATATATCAATATACATTTATGAAGTATTTAAAATATCTATGTGCAAAGAGCTCTAAAAAAAACATTTTATAGGCAAAATGTAGCGTAAATCTATGAATCACGAATAAGACACATTCAAACATTTATCACACACGCATTAAACTTAAAAGCATTAAATATTTAATACAAGTAACTGTGCAACACATTGTGTTATTATTTTATCGGAGCGAACGAAGAATTTTGTAAGGAAAAGTAATTTAATTTGGACGAAACGTTTTATATAAAAGTTTACATTTTAATTTTTACTTATTAGACACAACATAAATTGAAAATGTACTTAGGATTATTAATTGTAATGATTACTAGAAGTACTTTCGAATAATAAAATCTTAAAGAACTTGATGGATGTAAATATTTTATTTTTGGATGGTCATTTATTTACTTTGACAGTTCAAAATTCAGCAGAAGACAAACAAAACCGGCTACATCATCCGTTTGGAGATTTTGATCTTTGTCTTTCTTAATCTATCAGTTGTGGAAAAAAGTATTTTCATTTTCATTCACTAGCCTAAATTTTGTGCAGACCTTTTGTACATTGGGGTATAAATTAAGCTTAAACTGCGTATTTCTCAGCTGAACTAGGTACTGGTTTTTATTTTGTCTTTGGAGACATGTATGGAGGCTTAAAATTACAGCGAGCAACTTAGAAGGCATTAGTGGAAATGACTAAATAACTCTTATTGGGAAAGCTCCCAACCTAGAGCAAAATTATTCGCTAGATTAGGAAAAAAAAAAAAATTAAAACAATTATGTGTCAATAGCCTTAAGTCGACTAGATTGATCTGGAGTGCCCTGAAAGTAAAAACCAGGTTGATCGGTAGTCACTTTAACTGCTTCAGCCCTATACACAAAATGTCTACTCAGATTTGCCTGCTACCCGTCATGTGATCAATCTAGGGTCTAGGCCAATTAAAACCAAATAACATCCAGTCAGTCAACTGTCAAACTAACATTGGGACCTACAGATTTTGCTCTCAGATTTTAGATTTTTCATGGCCAATGGAACATAAAACGAGTTTTTCATTTCTTTTCAATTTTGGTGGGTTCATGTTTTAAAAGCCAGCTGTTTTTAAATTGTACCTACTTTGTGTTTATAAAAATCCAGTCAATAGGTTGATATCCATTTCAACGGCCAAATGTAAATTTGTTCACTATTTCTCACAGACTTGCCTAAAAACCTCAATAATAACACACGAATGACAAACGTTTTGGCGTTGGTGTAAGTAGGTGTAAATCTCGCTCAGAAATCGAGGCTCGCAAAATTGCTCTGACTGGTAAAAAAGCGTTATTTTTTCGGATCATTGGAACATGAAATCTGACTGCTAGCGGATAAACTGCTTTTTTTTCGGCTCCAATGGAAAACGACGTTACTGAACTAGATTCTTGAACAACTAATACCATGTTCCCACCAACGTGATTTAGCTAAATCCACTTGATTAACAAAAGTGGAAATGAAGTTTCATTATGAAATTTAGAATAATGCGAGTTTTTAAACTATATTAGGAGCCTTTTAGGAAACTGTTTAATTTTTAGGAATGAAGAATAAAATTATAGCGGAAGTTTGCCCATTTGTAATAGAAATGGTCATAGTGGTTAATGGAACGCTGTTATCATCAGTTTAATTCTGACAGATTCATGATTTTATAATATCGAAGCAGTTTTTTAAATAGTGAAGCTTTTTAACAAACAAAAACGATTTGAATTGTTTTAAATTTACCAGAAAATCTCTGTTTTAATCGAGAATATTTGAAAGCCACTTTCGTGAAGCATGAAAAAGGATATGGGTAAATATAGGCATAGAATAAATAAACGAAAAATATTATTACGTATCTACTTACCGATTGGGTTTTTTTGGTTGCACTGAAAAATATTTGATGCATTTTAAAGTCGCTAAAATTGAATTTGAGAGAAAGCGTGTTAGGTAAAAAAAGGTGTCATAACACTGGGGGAACCGAACACATCTGTCAGTCACCAGTATCGAGTTTACAAAATAATAATGGATCGGGAGGGATTATACCTCCATCCAAACAAATTTCTATAGGCATAGAGGTGGATATGCACTTTTCTACCTCTAGGGGCGCATTTTATCTTCAGATCTTTCAGCAGTTTTGGAGGGATGCAAGTGCTGGCAGCTGTTGGAGTAACGAAACGACATGTTGCATTCTATTAATGGGTAGTTGGAAGAAGTCGGGAATGGAATCAGCTGTGTACCTACTTATGGAAATATTTCTTCGATTGCAGATAGCTATTAATAAAGAAATGCAGTTCTTGGGTAGATTCATACTTCCCCAAAATCTTTAAAGAAAATGTGGCGCCAAAATAATTTGCAAGTTGCTAGAAAATGGGTATAGGTACCGTACGTATATTTATATACCTTCTCAACAAAATTAAGTTGTTATGTTCATTTTCTTCCACAAAACATTCTGGTTTCGCAAAGACGCGAACTAAGGCCCATTTTATTCACTCGAAGTTGAACACAACTCGGGGAGTTTTCCATATAAAAATTTTATTCACTCGAAGTTGAACACAACTCGGGGAGTTTTCCATATAAAAATCCCCAAGTTGTGTTCAACTTCGAGTGAATAAAATTTTTATATGGAAAACTCCCCGAGTTGTGTTCAACTTACCTAAAATGGGCCTAAGTGAGCTGTGTTATCGTACTTGGCCTATATTCATATTTCAGGGCCTACATTTATACACAGAATGCATGATGTAGGTATAAGGGGGAATATCAACTTTAGAATATTTCGTGAGCTATAGGGCAAAAGAAAACTTGGAGAGAAAGCAAAAAAAGGATAAAAATAGGTGCCAGTTGGAGTCTTTAAAACAAAAACAAAATAATCACACAAGCAAGACCCGAATAGAAACCTGCAAAGAGTTAAAGAATGAAACCTTTAAAAAAAATACGTTTGTCAAGAACTCAAAAGTCCAGTTTACAAATTGTTTTTTTCAAAAAACTCTTGAATAGAAAGACCAAAAAATAAAAGTTCAGCCGCTTGAACGTATGGCCTACCTAAAGAGCTTTTAAGGCCCTGTATAAGTTCAGAATAGACCATATCTTCAGAAAAGAATTAAGTATTTATTCAGCTACGTTTAGTTTTAGCACTTTTTCCAGCCTCGCAAGTTTGCGCAAAATAATGATGATAATCATGATCAAATACTTACACCTGCAGCTCTATAACAGTGTGCTGCAACAATCTTACATGGGTAGGTATACCTAACTATTTACATTTCTTGGCAAGAAAAGTTTAAGATATTTTTTTAAAGAAGCAAAAATAATTAGTAGGTATGATGCGAAGGTAGATGATCTTGGTAGTCATCATCATCGTTTTCAAATGAAAGTTCTATCCATTATTCGAAATTGTTTGGGAGAGATTGACCAGCTAACTCTAGGAGACTTGTTGCCTCACAAGTCAAAACACAACAGCCTCTGAAAATCAAAAAAAAAATCTTTCGTCAAGCTACACAGAATCAAATACCTAATGTATGTATATTCAATATGCATTTTAACACTTCCCCTTTTCTTTTGCACCTAAAGTTTTAGCGAAGTTTTATCATACATTGTCTGCGACCTTACCTACTTGAGGTATACCTACACTTCAGACTTCGGACTTCGGAGACTAAGAAGCCGTTAAACAAAGACCGCGCTAACTGCAAATACCCATTGTTGATCGAGTGTCTATATAATGGACTTAAAAGGATTAAAAGATAGGTGTAGGTAGGTGCCTATACATAGGTTATACCTCTATACTATTAAATGTATATATATTTAAGTACCTAAACAGAATATAAATCGATAAAAAAAATGGCACTACAATTGCACAAATATCCCTTCAGTTGTTGATCAGATTATTCGACCAAATTGGGAAGGCAAAGTGCATGTGAATTCAAATAGTTTGCAACCCTCGTGCTATATTGTCCCACACTCAAATCCTTCATTGAATTCCTCTTATCAAGACACTTCACCCAAAATTAGATGGGAAAATTGCCACGAGGATAGAAGATACAAAAATAATGTGGCCCGCACTATACTAGCACGCCTCTGCAATACTTGAATAAATTTTACTTGGTCGTGCGCGCGCCGGTCGCTGACGATTAAAGGGTGCCACTGACATTATTATAAAGGGAAGGGGACTTCTCCGACAGCATGGTGTATGTCCTAATATACTCCCTGTCCCTAGTGTTAAAATTTAAATGGAACATTTTTACTTTTCCCAATCCCACATGCATTTTCCTTCCCGCTCTATCTATCTGTACATATACAACAGGGGCGATCAAAATTGTAGTTCAGACAGCACACACGACTACGAATACGAAACGAAGATCCGTGCAACGGTGAGGTAGTAAAGACAATAAAATAATTGCGCCGTCTGCACATGTGCCTTTGTTGCGCTTGATTAGAAATACAGTATGGCTTTGAAAGAAATGGCATAATTGTAATGGAAATACTTTGTTCGGGTCGATGTAGATACTTTTATAGCCTATTCATATGAGAGTGACTAACTACCTACGATCTACGAACGACCGAATATTCAGATTGGCGAGTATTAACCGTCAATTCACATGATACATTTGATTTCGTCGATGGTACCAAAATAATACTTACTTACTTACTTACTTACTTAGGTGGCGCTACAGTTCGGGGTGAACCAGGGCCTCAACCAACAAGCCTCTCCAGCTGGCCCGGTCCTTAGCCAACTGCCTCCAGTTGCGCACTCCAAGTTGGTTGAGGTCGTTTTCCATTTGTGCGCGCCACCTTAGGCGAAGTCTTCCTCTACTGCGTTGACCCTCTGGGTTGGAATCGAAAACTCTGCGGGCCGGAGCGTTGATGTCCATTCGTTCTACATGTCCTAGCCATCTCAAACGTCCAATGCGCAGTTTTTTGACTAGGTCGATGTCGCTGTACAGCTCGTATATTTCGTCGTTGAATCGTCTCCTCCAAAACCCGTCCACGCATACGGGACCGAATATCTTACGAAGAATTTTTCTCTCGAAACGACCAAGGATATCTTCATCCGCCTTGGAAATAGTCCATGCTTCAGATCCGTACAGCAGGACTGGGATGATGAGGGTCTTATACAGAGTCTCCTTAGTCTTTCGGGAGAGGGCCTTACTACATAGTTGCCTTCTCAGCCCAAAGAAACAGCGGTTGGCAAGAGTTATTCTCCGTTTGATTTCTGATGAGATGTCATTTTCAGATGTTATAGCAGAGCCAAGGTAGACAAAGTCCCTTACTACCTCAAAGTTATAGCTATCTATTGTGACGTTCTGCCCGATTCGTCGATGTTGAGTGTCCCTTCTTGTTGACAGCATATACTTTGTTTTGCCCTCGTTAACCGCTAAGCCCATTTTAGCCGCTTCTGTGTTTATACTTGCAAACGCGCCAGTGACAGCTCGCTGTGTTCGTCCAATTATGTCAATATCGTCCGCATATGCAAGTAATTGTACAGACTTTTGAAAGATCGTACCTCGTATGTTAGCTTGTGAGTTTCGCACAATTCGTTCAAGTATGATGTTAAAGAAGTCACATGACAGCGCATCGCCTTGTCTAAATCCTTTTTTGACATCAAAGGTCTCGGTTAGGTCATTGCCGACCTTGATGCAGCAGCGAGATTTCTCCATCGTCATCCTACACAGACGGACGAGTTTGGTAGGGATGCCAAAACTAGACATGGCTCTGTATAGCTCGTCTCTATAGATACTGTCATAGGCGGCTTTCAAATCGATGAAAAGATGGTGAGTATCGATTTGGACTTCTTGGGTTTTTTGCAGGATCTGCCTAAGTGTGAAAATTTGATCGACGGTGGACTTTCCTGGCCTAAAACCACATTGATAGGGGCCGATCAGGTTGTTGACGAACGGTCAAAATAATAATCACAAATAAATAGCAATTACCTATGTACCTATTTAATCGGGGCACTGCCCCTATTTTGTATTGTCTTTATTGGGGCTTCACAAAATAAACCGGTTCCAGACGAAATAGGTGAGAGTTATCTTAGTTTTGCTAGTAATATGGAATTCAAGATGCTCTATACACCTGACATTATGAGGTGCACCTCCCTCGGATTGGGTAAGGCAATCCAAATTGGTAGTAATCTTCGGGGCAACCCTTGGGTTATGAAAGCTCCACCGTTAGCTATTTAATGGTACCACGGGAGATGGGGTCAGCCACTGTATCAAATTTGGTGCAGCCCCATCATAGCGGTTGGATTCGTGGTGGCTGTGGTTTATTCCAAAAGCGGAGACTAAGGCGTTCTTTTAAGAACGAAGAGGTATCAGATGGGCCTCGCCCATGAGCAATGGGATTGACTGTGACCTTTCCTAAACAGCCAATAAAATGCACCAGGATTGATACTTGTACCGGTCCTGGGGCGTTTGGTCAACGTCTTTCTCAGGGACACTGATGTGGGTATGCCCACCGTGAGATTAAGCCGTCAAGGCAGGTGTTCACGTAAAGCATAACTTTTCATTCTCTACCTATTTAATCATTTCGATTTTGAGGTTAATGTTTAAACGATTCTCTTTCTCGATGGTTTGTGGAACACGTTTTAATGCAGCATAGATTGGAGTTAAACTATGATAACTTCCGGGGCACGGCAAGGGTCTTTTTTATCCGGTTCAAAAAGTTTGGAGCTCGGAAGTCCTTATCTAAACTATTTTAACGTTGTTCCTTAATACATTTCTATTATTAACTCTCAAAATGTTGAATTGTTCAATTAAATGTGCCGCAATAAAAAAAAATGTTGGCAAAATAAAAATTGTCTGTTAACTATATCTTCGTAGCCTAGTAAATTTCAATTTATTTTCCTGTAATAATAGGTATAAATATATACTTACCTATCTCACTTGTTCAACACACTGTTTCCGCTTTTGTTGTCTACCGATGGATGTAGGTAGGTTGCTTTCCCTTTTCGTTGCATTGATTTTTCCTGTTTTGCCCTTTACACACACCTCCGGCTCTGACAGATGCGAATGCGTTTGTTTCCAAAAAAAAACACTTCTTCCCCTACCGAATGAAATCCTCCCCATTTCCCGTTCCTTTGATATAGAGCGAGTGCCAGCCATGCCTTGTGTATTTAAAAAAAAAAAAAAAAAACTTGTTCGGAAATAGGAAGCGTGCACGTTCGGATTCGGTGGAGGGTTCAATGGTGGTGTACGCACGCACGCACATTAAATTGCAGCAGCCGCACACGACCAAATAGAGGATTGTCTCTGGCTGGTGTGTGGCAGTCAGTTAGGGGTCGGGTCGGACGGATTCAGTTGGATTTGGATGTGGTACAAGTTCACCACGAACTGCAGGCAGACAGCAAATCGATTTCGGCGTTCGTCGCGATCACTTCGTTGTAGTATCATCCGATTTGACATAGGCACTCGGCACCATCCTATCGGATTTGTATTTCCATTTCGGTTTCTCGTAACTGTGATGGTTGTTTTGTAGTTTCCAACAATTATTCTTTTCGTGTCTCAATCTAGTAAATTCAAATAAGTGCCGCAAATATGAACGGAAAACTGTTCCTTAAAAGAAAACGTGATGCGGAGCAGCTATCCAATTCAGTGGAAGCTAAACGCGACAAATTCGAACCTGCTGAGTATCATCCCCAACAAAGGCCAACAGTGATCAGTGAACACCATAGCCATACAACCCCTCCTCCTTCACCACCAGCATTACCTGACAACGAATACCCAGTGATTGTTCCAAACACAAGAAACCAAATCCTCTTGGAAGCCCTGCAGAAAATAGTTGAGCTGCAGAAGGAATTGAATGACTTCGAGAGGGACTTGGACTACAGTGACGAGCATGGCTTACCCGATGAAGAGGACTCAGACTCAGAAATTTCTTTTTATTTAAATGAACACCACAACCAGGTCGACAGACAGTGCCAAAAGCATGAAGCCGAAGCTCTAGGCTTTGCAATGTGTGCTCGTGAAACTCTTCTATTCCTACAGCGAGAAGGTATCCCCCAGGATAGTGCCGTCTATCGGACACTTCGTGAAAAACTCGTTGGACAAGTCGACCAAAGCATCCCCATTTAGTACAGAGATGGTTATTTTTATCTAGTCTCAAACAAAATTCTAGTCATAGACATTAAGTTGATCATCCTCTTCTGTAAATATAGCGCTACAAACCAAATCAATAAAAAGAACAAAAAATACCAAAAACTTTTTCTTTTCATTAATTTATTATTATTGCATTTAACATAAACACTAAAGAACATAAAAACTAAACCTTTCGATGGCATTTTCTTTGTAATATCATGAGGTGACTAGGTAGTTTGAGAACAAATACATTTTTGGTACATAAATTCGAGTTACACTTAAATAAAAAAAGGGGAAAACTAAAAGAGAATTTCTCATTGCACCTGGAATCAGTGCAGCAATAGCAACGGCAGCAACTACGGCAGAAGGATATTCATTCAAAACAAACAAGGATATCCGCCGCTACCGTCACCATGCCTGATTGTAGGTAAATTATTGTTGTTTCCCTCGTATTTTTTCGTTAGCTTAGAGGGGTTCGGCAGCACCTGCTGCTACCCCTGGACGATAGGATAAACTGGGTCCTGTGAATGCAGCAAGCCACAATCGTTTTGTATCTGTCTCCTTCTCCTTATCGTCGTCCCTTTGGTTGGATTGTTGTTCATGTTGTTTTTGTTTGTTGGCGATCCGTAGCAGCTGTTCGTACATTTGCCATGCCATCTGCGGGCGAGCGCACGCACTAGATTCAAAATGATGAGGTTCATGCCGATTGATGATAATAGTACCGCTGTCTGCAGTGTTGAATAGGGTTTCTGGAGATGATGGCAGCATCTAAAAAAGGAAGATGTCGTGAAAATTGCATTTACAGAACAACGAAAATATGCTACAGCTGCTGTCAAGATATAGAGAATGAAAAGTGGCTGTCATAAATAACGGTCTATACGGCTTACTGTGTTCTCATAGGTAGTAAGTTAGAGCTCAAGATCTTGGCGACGGACAGAAAACACCAAGCTAAGAAATAACAGTGCTCTAAAGTAAGAAAGAGAATCCTACGTAGACGCTTAAGGTTACTCAGAAAGTTTGCAGGAGATTTTCGTCAGTGACAATATTCCCGTTTAAATAAGTATTTGTGTCAGCAAAGCAAGGTGAGGTAGAAAAGTGTTTAATAAATCAGTGAATCGCTCCGAATTGCATGAACTTTGCATTACCCCCAGTGAACGAGTAACTCGTTTTCGTAAAATGTGTATTTGGCAATATCGCATAGGTACGTGAACGTATATCCGTAAACGTAATTTGGTTCTAAGTGTTCGTAATTTGTGTTGTAGGAAAAATAATAAAGAAACATGTAAGTTTAATAACAAAAAAATCTATTTAAATGTTAATTGATGAGTATGCACTTAAAAAAAATCATATTTTAAGGACAAATTGCAACGAAATAAACTCTACACAGAAACACACATGCTAATTGCAAAACAGGAGGTAGGTACTGCCGTTGATAATAGGTCACAGAAATTCAGTTTCGTGAAAACATATTGAAATGTTTTATTTAAACGAAACCGCTTTATAAATCTATATAAAATACACCGTTTACATAAATTTACAAATAGTGTTCATTTGAATTCACGCTTTGCTTTGTAAGGAAAGCGGCTTGTTATTATCAATTTCTTTCATAGTTGCCACTACTTTCATCTTTAAAACTTAGTAAGTAAATTAACAACGTCGGTTCCATTGAAAGCTCAGTACGCAGATGACACGAAACGGAAAATCCCATACAAAAGTGACACAACGAAATCATGAACGAAAAAGTTCGCTTTCCTTTTCGTTTTGCAGTACGCATGATAGCGGAAACGTGGTTAGTTGTAGTAGATTGCTTGGTACAATTCACCACTTTCTTTTCGCACACGTTTATTGTCCGGGACATTATTTGCTTGCGAAAATGAAAAATAGGCGGTCATAGCACAAATTCAGACAGATGGAACAGTAAAGAAATTAAATACTTCTGTGGAATGAGTTGTTTTTTTTTTTTGTGGAATTAACTAAGAAGTTGATCGAACAAAGTTGTTATACGGAAAAATTTCTAAAATCTTTTTTTTTTTTTTAGAAAATTTAAAGGTAATTTGCCAATTTTTTGATAAACTTACTTTATCATCCATAAGCCATTTGGAGACCAAGAATGGGTTCAGCCATCAAGTTTAAGTGGCCAAAAAAAGCAAAAGAAAATGTTTACGGTTTCGTCATGCGAAAAGAATACGTTTGTTATTGAAGTATACCTATGTATTTTTTTTTTTCGCCAAAAAATCACGAAACTTTAAAGTAAATATTCTAAATTAGGACAATTATTACCAAATGAAAATTTTAAGGAGCCAGCGAAAAGTTCGAGTATCCAAATCGAAGATAAATTGACAGTGATGGTAACACTGCTACTTGTGTAGCAGCTGATGGAACCCTCCACAAATTATTTTCCGCTGCCATTTCGCAGACGTTTCGTTGTCCTTTTGGAGACCACCGGAAAATTTCGTTTCGGATCATCTGCATACTACGCTGAAGGCAATAAAATTATATCTTTGAAATAGGTATAGACTTTTATTTTGCGGATTTAAACGTCTAAGGCCCGTTAGCTGATACTACTCATAGCGATTTAAGTTCTACTTAAATACCTTATGGGCTACTTTTTCCTTGTCATAAACTGTCACATAAGATAGTGGAACTTAAATCGCTATGAGTAGTATCAGAAAACGGGTCTAAATGAATTTATTTGACGTTTGAACTATTACTATTTTAATTTTAATCTATTACAACTGCTATGTCCGATCAGAAAATTACGTTCCGTGAGCATTCGTGTGACACAATCTCAATACGTTCGTTCGTATGACGATACACGTAATTGCTGTTCGTACGATTGCCAATCCGTTCACACGGCGGACGCGATGTGAATACTGATTTGAAGTCGCTTCTACTTGGCCAAATACCTCATTCGAATCTCGGCAAAAATCAACTTCAAAATGGAGTTATTGTGATAACGGGCTGAAAATTGCACTGTCAAATGTTCATTTAAACAGTCATACTATAAAAATTTTGCAAGAGTATGCAAGTATGCGAGGAATATTCACGACTGCCATGTTTCGTTAACTTCACAACTGAAAGTAGGCAAGGGTTCTCCGCTCCATTTCAGACAATAGAATATATCAATGAGATATGTGAAGTGATTTTTCCATTGCATACCTTTGACTGTTTAATTTTGTATGTTTTTCAAGAAATTTCAATCGGTTCCTTGGAAATATGACTGCTGGTGCAAGGCTGAAAATGCATTTTACACTTAACTTTGCTTAGCATTCGCTGCAAACGTAGTGATGTCTTCATAGAATTCACAATGTCTGATGTTTGCTGACGATTTAAAAGTGTTCCGACGTAATTAAGTCTGAACATGACTGCATACTTTTACAGGAAGATCTTAATAGACTTTCTTCATGGTGTCATAAGAATGACCTTCGCCAGTATCATATAGGTACGTACATGATCGATAATATCCCACTGTCTATTATATTTTCTAAAGTTTTGACAAAAAAAAAAAACTAGATTTCTGTAAGCATTGACTTATTGGTTGCTAAGGGTAAATCTTTGTTGGGTTTTATATTGCGGAACTCTAAAGGTTTTCGTGCACCCATACCCTTAAATGTGTATTATTTTCTTTTGCCAGGTCTAATCTTAAATACTGTAGTAAAGTATGGAATTCATTTTATGAAATACATTCCAATAGAATTGAGAAGTTCGAAAAACGTTTTACTAGAGTTGCCGTTTGTAGATTACGCTGGAATATCGAAAAGCCATCGTATGAGACAAGATGCAAATTATTTGGTATCTTACCTCTTTTTAAACGTAGACAATACTTTTCACGGGACTTGATAAACAACCATATCGATTGCCCTTTTCTATTATCATTAATTGTTTTTTATGCTCCTTCTAGAATGCTTAGAAATCGCTTTTTATTTTATGTTCCTTATCATAGAGTTAACTATGGTTGTAATGAACCAATTACCAGATGCCTAAGAGAATCTAATAATTATAGTATATAGGTAGTTTGTTTGAGTTTGATCTTAGTAAAGACACATTTAAGAATAAATTAATTTTAATGTTAGGCTTTGGCGGTAGTATTTAAGTAGGTATTTAAATTTGTTGTTGAGTAATCTAGCGAAAGCAGTGAATGTTCTCCTTTTTGATGTAAGTACATGAATAAATAAATAAATATGTTTATTTAGTTGATTATGGCATTAATGATGACTTGGTCATTCTTGGGCGTTCCCGAACTGAATTTAAGCTCACACACTCATACACTTGATTAATCAGTTCTTAAGTGATGTTCATCTTCAGAGCGACTTTTAATTAAGTCTGTGTATTAATGGATTAATATTTCCACTAACACAGCAGGAGAGGTTTCAGTATATGGGGGTCTTATTTACTAGCGATGGAAAGAACAATGTTTAGTTTTCTAAAGGATTGCTCAGGCTGAGTTAATTTTCAAATAACTACTCATTCTTTTAACAGACGGACTAAGCTTGTTGTTCCAAAGCTAAATTAATGTCCTATTTTTCAACTCTAATCATTTGATTTGGGTACTAGGTAACTGAAATAATAAGATTCCCGATACAAGTGGCCGAAAGAGATTCCTTCGTAGTATTACTGGGGTGACTCGCATAAATGATAACGTAAAGGAACACCAGAATACTTAAGGTACTTTATGTCGAGTATGTACTTCTCTCCGAACGGAGCGGTCCAATCTTTTAGTGGTTTAATCAAGTTAAACGCATCCCAATGTTCAATGGAATTCATCCAACCAGAAGGCATCTCTTCTAAATATATAATAAACGAAGAATGGTTGCCGAAATGTCGAGTTATACAGAGTCCACTTCGAATCGTATACCTACAACCGCGAGACATGTAATATATAGACGGGTCATGAAATGAATATGAATGAATGCCTTAAAGTCTGTTACCCTGTGTGGAAGTTCCTCTACGGCTCTCCTTTTACTTTTTGGACAGAGCGAAAACCCACTTAAAATCTTATAATTTGTTTGCTAGGTTGTAGTCGCATTAGTAGCTTTTCGTTTGACGTACAGACTGTAACGTCAATGTGCAATCGGTAACATAAAGACACAAGCGGTATGCGGAACTGAATTCATCGACAAAATTATACTTTTTAAGTCGTTGTCACTGCACACGTTAGAAATTAAATAATATCAACAATTACATAATTTTAAGTATCACTGAACAACTAGGTACATGTTGTACCTACGTTTCCAAAGAGTTAACTACCTACTATCACAAACAATTTAATTTGCTAAAAACAACGAAATATACACCAAAGAATTAATTAAATAAACGCACCACTGCGCAGGACCACCACTAATCAAGTCAATTGAAGACGATGTAGAACAACAACAACAACAACGAGATGAGTCAATCTATTTCCAGATAAATTAAACATAAACACTCTTTTCAACTGTAAATAAAACTTACGGTTCTATATGTGAAATATGCAGCAATCCTGAAGATATATTTTCGGAGCAGATACGTAATCCCACAATGGAACAGGCACAACTTCCGTTGATGTTTTGATTACTTTATATCAATCAAAACCAGCTCTGCTTGGCAGTCGCAGTTTGCAGATATCAAACACACAGATTACAGTTACAACAAACGCCAAACAAAAACAGATGTTCTGCTCGCGACACAACTTTCGTCCGTCTGTCCGGCAATAACAACAAAACAAGATAAACAACAGAGCAAAAGGCGACCGGCGCACAATGCACAAAAAACGGTATCGTTCACTCTACGTTACATTCACAGTGAAGTGACAATTGAACTCAAAATGAGTTCAACTCGCAGCCGGCTATGTTTATGGGATATTTGAAAATAAACTCGAGTGAGGGGCCCAACGCCCAATGCATACTTTTCGATCGCAATCCCAGTCCAACTGCAATAGACTGTCACTGTACCCTCATTTAGGGACGACGATTTAACCAATTACTAGGCTAGGCACCCTCGCCCTCGGTGAAGAATGGTAGGGGGCAATATGAACGGATAAATTAAACATTTTCGTCACTCAAGGGCCCAACCCATAGAATCCGTCGCGTCCGTTGCAGCAACGTTTTCGACTGACAAGTTGATAGAATACACACACTCTTATGGAAGGTGACCCATAAGCAGCGCATGTGCCGGACGCCATCGGACGCGACGGATAAAGTAAGTTTACTTTCTACTTTTCTGTCCGTCGCCTCCGTTGACAATTGGAACAGCGTGAGAGGATTCCTTTTTATTGGTGGAAATATTGAGCGCGAGAGAGACTCTGTCATCGGCTGTCACCAGTGCTCTTATATTGTGCGATTTCTTCCTTTTTTTGGGAATTTCTATGTCCGAAAAGCCTTCCGTGGGAAAAAGAAAAATCTAAAAACTAAACATTGAAAAAAAATTTTCTTTTCTAATTTCATCAAAATAAGTATCTAGATTTCACCATGATAATCACCACATGGACGTACATAAAAAAGAGCTTTTTCAAATCACCTTTTAGCAAGATTTTTGAATATCAAAATTTTCTAGTACCAAAAAGTAATCGTTATAACATTAACAAAATGCGATTTTTATACGAATGGTTATTTAATGTGATTATTTTTCCGCACAACATAAATTTTACTTTAAAAAGTTAATTTTTTCACAAAAAATGCCTATCAAAATAATTATTTAAAAGGGAAATTGCGTACGTTAGAAAGGGATAAATTACCACGTTTCTTGGGACAAATAAGTATAGAGTACTTAAACACTCTGCCTGCCACCGTATGCGACGGACTCTATGGGACAGTTCGTTCCGTCAAATACGGCAATTCGTCTGAATTCGTCGACGCGACGGACGCAACGGATTCTATGGGCTGGGCCCTTCAATCAACTTCCTTCCATGTGTGTGCTTTCAGAACTCAATGTGAGTATGAGTTCAACGAACGTGAAATACCAGTCGGCATCGGGAGGATTCCCTTTTAAAAATAGGGACCTCGTGTCGTCTGTCCTCTCCATCTACAGAACTATTGACGTTGGTGTTGGTATGGTATGGGAATGGTAAATGAACAAAAGGGACACAAATAATACAGGGACGCTGGCGTCTGTAATCCGTACACATGTGCAACATATTGAATTGAATAAGAAAAGAATTCGTAGCATATGTTAGGTTTCATGGGTTTAGATTCGGACATAGCACAAATTGAAGGATTTCCCTTATTATTCTCTCAGATAGGGTTACCATCTCATATTTTGCTGTGTGCATTTTAAACTCCAGTTCGAAGTGGGCATTATGTTAAAGAATGTTAATTTCAATTCAATTTGTTTAGTGGGCTTTCTAATACCTAGTTTAGTAAACATAGCGCTATTAATATAAACAAAATAGCTGTCAACACCTAAAGAACGAATATAGGTATAAATGTTGTTAATATATGCTTTCGATAACACTATTTGACATTTAAGTAACGAACGAATAGCTAAGCTACTTGCAGAGGTAATTAAGAGAGGTTAAATTAATAACTAATGGCAACAAAACATCACCTTGGGATGATTTATTATTGGAATTTAAAGCAGTGCTCCCATTTAAACATTTTGTATAAGACGTTTCGAACTGAAACGTCAAATAATTAATTGGTGGCATTGTAATAATATAAATAAAGTGCACGACTGGTTCGAATTAAACTTTCTCGGTACTAAGACAAAAGAAAACAAAATTCTCTTTTGGATATTCATCTCATATGGCAGCTATATAAAATAACAATATAAGTTTTTAAACGTTAAAGCTCTCAGTAACTGGCAATGTCGCAAGCGTCTACTGTACTATTTTATAAGGTCTTACGTCTTACTCCTCACTTGATTTTTGAGTACAGGACAAGTGTACCTAGTAGCAGTTTCTGTTTTTGACCTAAGGATATGTTTTTAATTTTGGAATTTGATTTAAGTTTTCAATTATTGGAAGTATTGCTCGTGATAGACCGATATCTTTAGAAAGATTATATAATAATTCAGGCGTTTGTGAATTTGCATTAGTATAACTATAAATTGAATATCCCGATGCTCGTGTGTGCGGTGCAAATGAAGTTTTTGTTTTTGTAAAACTGTACAGACATAACAGTTGCAAATATTGCAATGTTTATTTGCAAAAATACAACTGACTGTATGATATTGTTCCGGATTATAGAAATACTTCGTTTTTGACATTTTATCGAAATCGAAGATGGGGTTTTCGAGATATAAGCATATTTTCTAAAATTAGCGTTTTCGGTGTTTCGAATTGAAAATTAAGGACACAATAGTTTTGAAAACATCAATTTGACTCTAAGTTTGCATTTTGGTCAAAATCGTTATTGCCTTTTTAAGTTAACTAGACAAAACTATATTTTGAAAAAAATACTATTTTCATAAATCCATTGTACGATAATATAGAGAAAAACTGAGCTTGCTTATTAAGTTATAAATGACCACATAACCATGTGGTCAATGTCATGGTAACCTCACCTACTTAAGCTTAAATATCGACTTTGGTTGAAATCGTTAGAGCCGTTTTCGATCAAATCAAACTGGTACGAAAATGTTGTATGGGAAGTAGGTACCATTAATATTGAGGTTACATTGAAAAAAAAAAAAAAAACACCTCCCGAACTGTAA
The DNA here is from genome assembly GCA_949126925.1 of Cheilosia vernalis. NCBI lineage: Eukaryota > Metazoa > Arthropoda > Insecta > Diptera > Syrphidae > Cheilosia > Cheilosia vernalis. Next base: position 18,137,503 of record OX421362.1, read on the forward strand.
GCCCAAAAACTCCAAATCCGAGGTTTGAACGTAATCCGGGAAGCCGTTTAGACTGTAGGCCCGTGGAAGGACGGACAGACGGACAGACCGGACAGAATTTTGCGACCCACTTTTTTGAGTTCCTCTATCATCGTAATATCAGAATTGATTAAAATCTCGAGTTCGAAATTTTGTACGAAACCAATATCTTTCTCTTACTACGTAATGGAGAAAGTTAAAAATTACTACCTACGTACCCCGACGAGTTATAAGGTCCGTTCTCACCGAATAATTAAACCAAACTACCGTCAAACGGTTATATGATTTGTATTAATGGCGCTGAGAAGTGAAGCACGTGACAACCAGGTGACAACGATAAGCAGTGAAAATGACAGCAGTTTTTGTAGTTATTTGCCAAATGGTGTTTTTTTTAAATCGAGTTGTAAATATGAAGAAGTGCCCAGCGAAGGCACCCTAAAAAAATTTTGTACGATAAATTAGCTGCGCGCTGTTGAAGATTGTATGGTGTTGTTTTAATGGAGTAGTTTGCGACAGCATTATTAGGCGCGTTTTATTGAAAACCGATTTTAACAAATTTAAGCAAATGAAACTGATCCAATCTAGTTGCATCACGTTGGGTCACATTATTTTGTGAACAACGAGGAAAACACCCTCGACTTTTATTACGATTCATTCTACTAAATCCCACTCGTGGAAACTGAATATCAGCGTTGCCGTTTGGCCCCTTTAGGTGCCAAATGTCCCCTTTTTGAGGCTCAGGACCCTTGGCCCCAACTTTTTGAAAATTCATCAAAATGGCTCTTTTCCAGTTTAAGTAAAATTTTACTCTTTTTTGACCGAAAACGATTGCAAAGATATGAAAAGAAGTGTTTCGTGATGAATGAATTAGTTTTTTGTTAAACACAATTGACTTAGTTGATCTGTTTTCTTTTTTTTTTATTAGTACTTTATGTGGTGGCCCCTTATTTAGGCTCGGGCCCCTTTTTATTCCCCTTTTTGAAATTTTTCAGCGGCAACGCTGGGTAGCACTGAAGTTTTTGTAGTCAATTTAAAAACAAAGTCGTGAGCCACCTTAAAAAGGTTCCAAGACAAGCTGATGCTGTAATAATAACGCTTGGGATAAGTACCTTACCTACCAAGTCTGAATCTCTAAAGTCTCTAAAGTATCAAGTAGAGTATAGTTGTTGCAATTGCATGCTGAATATTCTACATTACTTAGCTTTACTAATATAGATGTTCAATAAAATTTGTCTTATATTAACCTTAGGACTTTTGATACGGTTGCCTCCGGACCATTATTAGATGGAACACTGCGTCAACCATTGTAACTCCTATTAAATGTATATAATTATATTTCCTTTAAAAGTCTAAAAGTCCAAACTTTCTTTTAAGATTGCGCCTCGAAATAACTGGAAAGCTATAGCTACTTAAAGTTGATTTAACTTAAAAACTGATTGAAAACAAAGTTTTTGTTTAAATATTCGTATATTTAATGTAATTGTAATTTAATGTAAAATGTACTGACTGACGATCTAAAAAAATGTGCTTTACTCTTACTCTATAATGTACGTAACGAATTGGTTGTTTAAATTAATTTATAAAATAAGCACGTGTATATTGTGTATTTTATGTTTTATAATAACAAACTGCCTTTCTACACCTTTATGTAAAGATACTCAGAAACAACTCAATTAACTAATTAATTAATTAAGATATCGATCCTCCAAAATTGGTCTGTTAAGGCTGAGGTGATGGCGATTATTTTCGTTTACTGGATACCGTCGAAAAAGAGAAGTCTGCGAAGGAGCAGTACCAGCGCCTGGCATAAAAGGAACTGGGAATGCACTCGGAAGTTTGTGTGTAGCCAAAATCGGTTGCAATGTAGGACGACGCTGATGATGAGATACATGATGATGTTTGTGTGACCTTGGCTTTATCTGTTGGACTTCTTCGTTAACCGGCGATATGGGAATACCTTTATTTTGCGGGAACAGATCGAAAAAGTTCAAATACGCAGTTGCTCGCTGAAAGAATCCCAACTCTGGCTTTGGCGTGCTTACTATTTTCTGAAGCAATTCCAAGTCTTTCTGAGCAGTTTCACTAAGAAGACTCGTGGGCAACGATGGACCCGATGTGTCCGCTTTAACCTGTACTGGTTCCTCTGTTGTCACAGTATTGTCGGTGTAGTCCGATGATTCGATGAACGCCTTGATCAGGTCAATTCCACTTTCGGTAGCGGTCAGCTGCCGTATGGTGTCGATAGTTTCCTCCCGTGATTCAGTGCCCAGGAGTTCAGCTAATTCACTTATGCTTGGAATTTCATTCAAATTCTTGATGCCCAGCTTTGTTGCAGCAATTTGTATTAGATCGGCTGGTAAACTGTCCGACTTTGATAACACAGGTGGAGCTGCAGCTTGATTGTTTATAACTTCGTAATGTGGATAGTCGACGGGTATAAATGTATGCTGCTGAGGGAGTGATACTTTCATGGGCTCAGTTGCAATTACGGAGTTGTCTTTCTGGAAAATCACTGGATGATTTGCGGTGGATAGATGAAGAGCGACAAACGTTACAAATATCTGAAAATTTATAAACCATTTTGAAACTTTACCTAATTAAAAACTTTATAATGTAAACTCACTTGTAAAAACATCGTAGAACGAGTAATGATGACACAGTTAAGAAATTTGGAAACTATCCGGTCGAAGCGAAGTATTCCAAAGGACTAAACTAAACGCTTGCAGCTACTTTTGGAGAATGCATTCCATGTGTTATTTGAAAAATGCAGGTAGGTGGTTGAGGAGAAAAAGAAATGCAATTCAGGTAGGAGCATCTACTATACACATTCGCATTTTACTATACGTATCTACAGGTACTCATCCTTATACAATACGCATTGGCATTCTTCGCATTCATGGAATTGCTGAGGAGAGAGAAAATGCGGAACCGTTCTGCCATGTATTGGGTTTTTAGGAAAACCTTTTTCATTTTGAGTCGCACGGAAAAGACTACCCACAAACACATAATAAACAAAAATACCCACAAATACATATGGAAAATATTAAAGGGTCACAGGATTTTAATGTGATTTAAATGTTTTTCCGAGAAATAAGTTTTAACTACCTACCTAGCTAGTTATAAAATAAAAAACAAGTAGCAGTCATCAAATATACATTTCTATTTTTGACTGAGTAACGGGTGGTCCGATTGCTCGCTTGTTTTAGGACATAAAATAACACGAAAAGCCAATATTTTTGATTTGTACATCCATGACTTAATAGAAGGAGCTGCATCGACCTTTAAGCGCGCCTCACAGGAAAATAAAAGTCTAGCGAGGTCAAATCGCAGCTCCGACCTCCGAGGTCGCCAAAGCAGCTGATAACATGATAACCCAACTCAATCGTTCTGCAGAGACAGGATCATGGAGACTGGAATTTTTAGAAATTCTGACACTTGATTTGATGTGTTTCATCTTTTATTGGGATGTACTGGTCACATAAACTCTACGTCTGTTCCCTTACAGAATTCGAATGCATTAGTGAAACTTCGTTCACTTCTTCCCAACTCTTGCGTAAGGGAACGAAACATGTATTTTATTCATAACATATGGTATATGGAAGATTCCCTTCAAAATGTTAATGTTTTTTTAATTTGGTTCTCGTTTGATGACACCACATTCTTGGTCCTGCCGTCTTAAGCTGCTACACGTCTGTTTCTTTACAATATCAGACGCATCAGGCACAATTCACTGTGACTGCAAACAAAATTAAACTTTACAAAATTTTGTCAAGGCACTTTCTGTGCAACATCCTCGCCCCAACATTTACTTAAAAAAAAAAACTAGCAACATTCATATTTATCTCGACTTTTATTAAACCGAAATAATTAAGAAACTATAAAAAATCATGTGAACATAAGGAAACACGAATTGTTTGCTAAGGCCTGGTCACCAGCATTGAGTTTACGGCTACAACATCACAATAAGAAAAGCAGATTTCTTAACCGTTAATTAAATCCCTACTCTGACCTCCTTGGCAAATTCAATTCTCTTCACATCAAAATATAGTAAAACATTCATAAGATAAAAAAATTATTCATTCTCGCAACTTCCATCAAACCAAATGATGAAAACAACAAAATCCAAATTGAACAAAAAATGTAACAAAGGATATGGATTATCCAGCTCACGAAGATTTTGACACTCCAACCAGCGCCGGCCGAATACACCTCTCATGCAGTTTGTAGCCAATCTTGCTGACCACTACAACGGTGTTTGGATCGACGGTGTTATCCTCCTAAAAATGTATGAAAACAATTGGCTCAGTTAAGACGTATTAGTGGATATAAGTTGTAAGTAGGTAACTCACCTTTTGGAACAGGGCTTCGTGGAGATTTGGATTAAACTTCTCGTTAAGGGGGTTAATTGTTTCTAGCCCATGCCGTTTGAATACTTGTGCCAGGGAAGCTTTCGTCATTGAGAGACCTTCGTACAGGTTCTTTAGGTGTTTATTGCTCTCAGTTATCTGAAACACAAAGTGGGTATAAAGTCAGTTAATCATTTTCGAAGTGGAGTCGTATTTTTCAATAAACGATGAAAGGATCGACCTCCGACAACAGTTCTTTCTGTCAACGGAAAGGCGTTTTAGAAGCAGCACTACATCTCATGAATATAGCTTCATATACGTTTGCACCGTCATCGGCCCATTAACTTAGATGGGAAACTGGTTTCAAAATATTATATTTCTAACGATTTATCAATTTTTTAAAGGGCTGAACTCCACTTGTTTGACACCGGTACATTAACAACAACCCAGACCGAAAACTACTTTTGTGATTCCTATTAGGTGGCAGACCCTTTGTGACGGCCGTCTAGTTCGGAACAATGCAGAAGATGTTTCATTAACACACAAAATGAGCGAAATCAAGTGGAAATATTCAATTTAGTAGTTGGTCGAGAAAATCGAACCGAATTTGAGAAGTCGCTGGCGCTACTACAAAAATGTTCAATGGGACATATTATTCTCAAACATTTTGCTCGTGTACTTTGAACGGACAGTACAAGTTGCTCACCTCTTCTTTTGGCACCGCTTCAGTAGCATGTCCTAGAATATCAGCTACCTCCAATAGATCCTTACAGAAACCCTGAATGCCAAAGATCTTTGCATCGCTTATTTGCTTTGTTAGGCGCGTACGCAGATTTTCACTATCAGCTAAGGATCTCTTGTATTTGTCAGTAAGTTCTTCGGTTTTCTCTTTCAGTGTCTCTACTTCCTTGGTCAAGGTTTCAATTTCTGCAGTCAACTTCTTTTCGTTATCTGTAAGTTCGACGATTGTTGCTTCGGTTTCCGCTTTTTCACTTGCATACCGGCGCACAGGTATGCTATAAGTTGCTGCACAAATTGTTGTTCTATAACACAAATGAAATAAATATGTTTTAACAAATAAAAGCATGAATTCCAAAAACGAAAACGACAAAGGTTAGCTTATTACGTCACATTGCGCAATATTTATGACTTCCTACTTACTGTGGATTTTGAAGAGTTCTCAAGACCGAAACCATACGATTTGTTCGTGAGAAGAGGGAAATTGTTTTGGTCGTCATTTTAATTCAAGATGGTTTTAAGTCGATTTAATAAAGTAAAGAAATTGCTGGGGGTATGTTATCAGTCGTAAGTTCGCACATTAGTTAATTCGTGGAATGACATTTTTGACAGTTGATTGGAAAAACACGAGTCTTTTTTTTTTTTTTGGTGGACGTTGTCTTCTTTGTGATGCTAGCGCTGAGGGTTAATACTCGGGTTAATAAAGAAAATTTTGTTGAGAAAACCCTACAAATGCATTTTTGTACGCTAGGGCCTGAATCGCCAGGGATTTCACCATTTTCCTGGTGAATTTTTTAAACTTACGTTAAATCCAGAGTTTTTTATTCTTTTTTTTATTTTTTATTTTTATTGGAGGCCCCGGTTTGTTCCACTTCGATCTATGCAAAAATAAAGATCCCAACCGCTAAACCGACAGAAATATAAAATTCTGAATATGGCCCATTTTTGTTTGTTTTTGGTATATAGGACTTAAAACAAACTCCAATCCTCCGAGTCAGTCTGACATTATGGCAGTTGATCAAGTTCTCTCTCTCTGTTTTGCTTTAATCTCAATTTGGGATGATTCTCCGTGAAATCGTGTCCAAGGGCCCGGTTCTGGGACAAATATTCGGGTTTACTGGTGAATGCAACTTTACGTGGTGGAAAACCCGGCTAAGAAAAAACATCGCGGATGGTTCGAAGAAAAAAATTTGTCAATCAGAAAACTGATAAAGCATTTTGAAGAAATATTTTTTTTTTGTTTGATATCTTCAGTTCTTTTTAATGTAAATTTGGTTTGAGAGCTCAACCCAAAAAAGACAAGAAAATATATCTAAATTTCAATTATAAAAAAACTTGTTTGAACTTTTCAAATAACAGAAATTATGTTTCACAAAAATAAAGAATTTGAATTTTGCTACTACTAATTTGGAGGATTGTCTCCAAATATCCTCTTGGCATCGGCTAGGCAAGCCTTTGATGCATCCACAAATGAATGAAGCTCATCAGTTTGCCGAATATGCCTTTCCCTCGACTCAAGGACCAATATTTTCATCTTTCTGCCCTCCGCCTAAAGCAAACCAATCATCAGGAAAACAGTTCCGTCGGCAATCGTTTGGTCTTTAGAGCCAGGAATTTCGAGCCTATCTGTGTTTCAAAACCTAAGCAGAAGAATCGTCGACGAATACTAAGTGATATAGTAGGTACACTTTGCGGCGGCATCATAATGGGCCTCTTAGTGTTGGCAGCTGACTTAAACTTAACCTAACCTTTCGCGACCGTCTAACCACCATCTAAAATACGTTATTAAAAATACATATACTTTCAAGGTCAATCTCAAGCTAAAAGTTTACAGTCAAAGACTGATATTCCAAACATGCACGATTTCCAGTTATTGTCAGCTGCAGGTTCATTTGGCGAACACTTTAAGGCCGCTCACTACAAGATTACTCTAAGCATAATGCCAGTTTATTAGAGCAGACAACACCTCAACGTTGTAGCCACACAAGGTCATCAACATTTAACATAACCTCAGCGTTTGATACAAATTCGCCATTCAATGTAATGCACAAGCACTGCACCTCGCCACAGACACTTTAGGCGGTAATAGACCTTTTAAGTCGTGCCGTAATAGAGAGCTATGCTGGCAGTAATCAGCCAACAGCTTAATCGATATTTATCGATGCTTTTGGAGTTGTTACTGAGACTTGATTACATTTATTATAATGATCACCTACAACCTGCCGGCTGTCTTGACATAATTTGACACAGCTACACTTTCAGCTGAGTACGTACCTACCTGTCTTACTAGGTATAGGCGATGCTGACGGCATCTTGCCAACCAAACGATAGTCATTCGATATCTACTTACATATGTGTATTTGGTTTACATTTTTGCATCTCGTCGACTAAATACACTATTAGGTATAGACAGCCATAGCCATGTTTTGCAAATAGATAAAAATAATAGCGAGGCACAAACTACAAGTTTAAAGTGGCGCATGAGTCACGACATAGTCAGATATAACTTGAGGTGTTGAAACCTGGTTGAAACTGTTAGAATGCTAACAAAACGACAAAAAAAAGCGATACGAATGTGCGAGTATCGTTATCATTATTATTTGTGCGAGTTGGCAATGAATTTTTGACAAGGACTTAATTTAGTTTGAACGAAAAGTTGGCCTGTAAGCATAGACGCCAGATATTAATAATTCAATTCTGCTGATGCTGACTCACAACTGACAGGAATATTGAAATTTGTTTGTATAAGCGTGTGGATGGAACGTTTTTCAATTTGTTGTATATTGGATATGGAGTCGACATGATTTCCATTTTACATCGCACTAGAATAGATCGAAGAACAATATGTCACATCATTTGGACATCTTCAGAGACTTGTATCGTTTCTGGCGTAGAGTTGTATCAGGAATAATAGCGACCACTATGGGGTTGGATGTTATTTAGGGCTGAGTAATTCAAGTTGAAGAGAAAACTACCAATCTGGAACACCATGACCACAATGCGCCTCTTTTATTATACTCACATGATCTATATACGAGTAGATCACTGTTTTCCATGGTTTACTACAACATTTGGATCTCGTACAATTGTTGTAAGCCGTGGAAATTAATGATTTATATATGTAGATCATGTGCGCATACCTAAAAAGACCAAATATATCAATCCATCTGCAGGTAAAGAAGCTCGTTTCTCATCCAAGGTCGTTAAATAGACTGTACTCTATTACACATGAGAGTGGATTGCGAACAAATCACTGTATTTATGAATTGAAAATTCCTATTTGTTCTACCACAAAAGGATTATATTGAATCATTCCAACATCTGATCTAATAAAAACCTGAGACTTAATTTATTTAAATAGCAAAACAAACTTTGTCGCATTCCACATAAGCCGTGTTTTTTTTTTGAGCTTCGATCTCACCAAATCAAAGTAAAGTAGGATTTTCAGCACGCAATTACAACAACTATTGCGAGTCTCGAATTGTCAAGTATATCGTAGTTGTTGTAATTAGCGTGCTGAAAATCCTACTTTACTTTGCTTAGCTGAGATCGAAGCTGGAAAAAACAGGTCTATAGTAGAGTGGCGATCCACAAACCCATGAATGAAAAATTCGTTCGAACTTAACCTTCAAAAATGAAACTAAATAGCGGGTATCAGCGAATGAAATGTCAGAATCTACGAATATGCAATTGTTCGCAATTCGCAGTTTGTAATTCGCTCTTATTTGAATAGTCCTTTGGATATAAATGTGGACCCATTTACCATTTTGATTGTGGGACGCATTTAGTGCGGCCTCGTGTTCATCCTTCTTGCAGGCAGGCTTGTTTCTCCATACTTCGGAAACTTCTTGGATGTCTATCACCCCTATCGGGAATAATATTTCCCCCGGAATGTTTCCTATTCAGCAATCTTATTTACATTGCTGACAAGGGAAACACTTCCATCGGAACTTATTTGCGATAGCCCTATATATGTTTGAAGTTCCTCAACTTGAAAGACACTCAGGCATGTGACAGGAAAAAGTGAGCTATGCGTACCTGTCAATCATATTTGTTGTCATATTTTCATTAATATGCTTTTCACACCGAGCCCAAAACCGGGTTTTCGCCAAAACACACGAAAACTTTATCAAAAACAGAAGTTTTCTCATATACCTATATTTCAGTTTTCAAAACGAGTCGTTTGCACTCGTTTTCCACGAAAACACCACAAAAACGACTTCCAATCGTTGGGTTGTTGAAACAAACACACCTTTTGCAATATTCCGCAAAATGGCCGAACAAACGACAACTCATAACTTAAGATCATTTTTCACAACTAAATTCATTTTGTTTGTTAAATATTGCGATCGAAATTTGTAACCAAAAAGGTTTGCACCGAAGTTTGACGACTAGAGTGTCTCACAGCTGATTGAAACGTCAAACGAAAACGGTCGGTGCGGTGTGAATGCATCGACTAGTTTTCGACGAAAAAACGGTTTTCCGCGGAATGTGAAAAGCCTATTAGACGAGCAAGAGTAGAGTAGAGTAGAGTAGAGTAGAAATACTGAAGTACCTAGTTGAAATTAACCATGTAAATAACTTTATCAGAACTGTCACTCTGAATTGTTTTATTGGGCTTGCATACCGTCTACTTCATTTAAAAAAAAATAAAAATAAATAGTTAGCGCAACAGGTCCGAAGCGATCCAATGCTTAGCTTGTCACAACTATTAGCTTTGTCCGAGTTTTTAATTTTTGAAACAAATGGAAGGGATCTACAATAATTCTATGCCGAATCCAAACGGCTAAATGAGAAGCTCGCTTATGACAGTTATACTCTCGGATGTTTGTCTGACGTTCGCGAGATGTGGCGCAGTAGAAAAAAACCATAACTTCACTTAATTCTACTGATTTGTATAGGTATTCAATTAAACAGACCTCATTCCATCTCCAAGTCCAGAAAACACAAATACTTTCGGTTGCATTTTCATTTCTCTGTGTTTATATAATAAGGGAGCTATTTATAACCGAAACTGTTTCCATGCTCAACTAGTGTTTTTATTACTTGACCTGTCTCTACTGAGTTAATAGTATTTTTCATCAGGTATTTTAAATAAAAACGAAGACAAGATTTATATTATATTATATTAAACTTCAAGCTGTTACGTTCATTAACAAGTTCATAAGTCACTAGCAAAGTCGTCAGAGCAATAAAATGATGCAACTATTTTTTTGTTCCAAAAATGCCTCGTTTTGTTCTCCCTACAGCGAAAGCGTCATTTAAGCAACACTTGGGAATCTGTATAGGCTTTTTATTTTGCGCAAATCTGTAAACAAACCACATTCTCATTCAAAGTTCGACAATTAGCCTGATTTATCCATACGCGAGTCAGCGAATGCTCTACCATAAACCAAAGCACACCTCTGAATAAATTTAATACAAAACAAAAAAAATAAAATAAAAGAAAAACACTTCATGTTCATGGATACAAATAGAGAGAAACAGAAAAAAACAAATAATGCGATATGCGACTCACTGAAGGAAGTTTGGGTGCTATGCAAATTTTTCCCTGACACTGAGAGTTCTTTGCCAAAATCAATCGGACACCTATAGTAACTACCTACATCGAGAACGGCGTAGCTGTACGTACACACTACCTATACAGTGCACACCTCTCCGCTGTGAGTTCCAAGATCGTTTGGTCTGAAATGCGGTCCAGTCCAATAGCCAGCAGACTGACCAGAGACACACAAAAGCACCAAGCCGCCATCCCCAGATCATGAATAGATGACTTGAATAGATTTTCCAAAGATCTCAGTACTGAGTAGAGTACTCCACTCAGTATGTTCTGATCGGTGATCGCGCAAAGTTCAGTCGCAGTAAAGGCACAAAATTCCTGCTGCCTTTCGAATATTCAAAATCATTCTGTTTGAACAAAATAAAAATTCAATTGCATGCGAAATTCCTTTCCCTGTTTCTCATTAAGTATTTGTTTAGGAATTTCAAATATTTACTCAATATTGTCGAACGGTGAATCTTCTCAAGTGATCATTTCAAGTGCATATTCGTGTAGACTGTGAACAAAATATTACTCAGTGTTTCACAGATTTTGTAGTTAAATCGCAATAAAATAAAAAGAAAATTGTATTGTGCAGTATAGAGTGAGTAGCTGTTAGAATAACGCAACAATGAGGGAGGAGGATCTAATGTTGGCACGTGCAATGGTTGCCGAGTCTAGGGAATCGTCTCCGGGCGCATCACCGGCGCCCATGCGGAGGACTCGGGTGACTGAACTAATCGATAAGACCAAACAATTTCGGTAAGTCTGTTACTGTTATAATACAAATACAATATGCGCACCTATATTTGGATTTACATGAATATTCCATCTAGATTCTTGAATATAAAGATATTGAAATGAGCTCTGGCGCTGGAAGCGGGTATTTTTGGAAGGCCTTTTAGGGCATGGGTGTTATATAAGCTGGACGATGTGTAAACGCGGCGAGCATCCGCAAAATTATGAATGAATTTACGCGTATGAGGTGTTTCTGTTGTTTGTGAGGGAATTCGATTTTGTGTCGATTGGGCTATTTTTTTACGAACTACACTCGTCATTTGGATCTGGCTTCGTTTTGCCACAGCAAAAGCGATACATCAATCAATCACAATCGTTGAACAGCATGAAAGTTCCTTTTATGGCAATAGCAAGACAAGACTCTCATAGTTTCATAGACGTCATGTTGAGAGACAGTAATTGACAGTAGTTGCTTTGATATTTTGATTTGTAAGCGATATTTCGGCGTAGGTCAAGTTGAGCTTTCAAAATCATGTACCGCCTTGAATTATATTTTAATTTAAACTATTCGCTTCAGGGTATAGTACAGTCACAGCTGTCAGTTGACCTGAGACACGAGACAGTTAAATTTATTACTGAGCATATACCAATTGGCATGATCCCAGTGAAGTATTCAGTAATTAATGACTCTACGGTAACTCATTGCTGTCAGTTACGTGCATGAACCCTTTCTAAAATGTACCTTAGCAAAAACAAATATCACTGCTTACAATAATCTTTTGCAAGTACTTGATTGTGCCATTTCATTTGTTAAAGGTCAGACTTAAAAACAGAAACGTGAACAGATTCCTTTTTGTCATAAATGCTCCACACTACGTAACGTTCAGATAAGTTGGGCTGAAGTGCGTTTCCGGATAGTTGCGACCCACAACCCACAATTCAAACCATTCAAACCATCGAACAATTAACACAGACGGCGAGAAAGGTGCCCGAGTGCTAGTACGTGTACAGGCATTCTATTACGTTTTCTTAACATCTCAATGAGTATCCCCTTAAATGCGTAATATAGCCTCTTAAACATTGTGTAAACGGCGGAAAAATAAAAAAAAAACTGTCCGCTTTTGTATAAAGAATAATTTACGCACCCGCCCTCACAACTTTTGACGATAATTTATTCTCAAAACTATCCGTGAAAAGTTAATCATACTTACAAATGTCAAACGTTGGGGAATTTTTTTGATTTTGTAGCGGAATCTAATGGAATGTTGCATTCTCTGTTCTTCCAATTTGGGCAACTAAACGACTGAAATTTGTTCAACAATTTATCAATTTGTTTTTTTTTTTTTTGAATTTGAAGTGGACAAAAAACTTTCCTTGATACTAGCCTTTTCACACCAAGCTGAAAACCGGGTTTTCGCCAAAACACACGAAAACTTCATCGAAAACAGATTTTTTCCCACACATGTTTTAGTTTTCAAAACGAGTCGTTTGCACTCGTTTTCCACGAAAACACTACGAAATGAATTCCAATCGTTGGGTTGTTGAAACAAACACACCTTTTGCAATATTCAGCAAATCCAGCAAAATGTTCGACCGAATGCACAACTCACAATTTCAAATCATTTTCCACAATTAATTGATGGGCTAATATTATTTTGAAATGCACTAAATTCATTTTGTTTGTTAAACAATGCGATCGAAATTTGTAACGAAAAGAGTTTGCACCGAAGTTTAACGACTAGTGTCTCACGGCCCAGGTCCACCCCGGACTGTAGCGCCACCTAAGTCTCACAGCTAATTGAAACGTCAATCGAAAACTAGTTGGTGGTTGAGGAGTTTTCGATGAAAACGCACCGTGTGAAAAGCCTATTAAGTGTTCAGCGATGGGGCTGTTCTGTAATTATCACATCGATATATTTATCACAAAAACGATATAAATTGAAAAACATGTTTCTATGTTTTCGATGCGAAAATTTATCGCATGAGTTACAGAACATGGGCACAGTTTGTGTTGCGGCCGTGCTAAATTCACTGTATCAGCAATCAGCGAAGAATATTTTATCAAGAGTGCTTACATGCAGCACCTTGCTATGATCAAACGTTCGCATTATCTAGTTCGCCTCTGGGGTATTTCAGTTGCTTTCCTTTCTGGAGCGGGTCCTTGTATAAAAGTCGAAGGTTACCTCATATGCATGAAAATCCTCGCATAAAAATTTCTACAAAATCGCATTTTACGATTAGAACAAGAACTGAAAAAAAAACTTCACTGTTTCCTTCGAGCCGGATTTGAACCAGCGACCTATGGATTTCCGCATTTCAATTATTATCTTTCTACAGTCCACCGCTCTACCAACTGAGCTATCGAAGGCTTGCCACTTCATTGTCAAATGCGTAACAAGACATGGTTGTACCACTTAAAATCACAGCCACCCAGTAATACATTATTTTGTTTACATTTTAAATTGGATTTGCATGTTTCATCACCTTTTCTATTTTGTTTTTGATTACAATTCAAGTTGCATAATAAAAAACACACATTTGCCAAGTTACTCTATAGCGCCATCTCTGCAGTCAACGCAAATCTATTACCCCGCAACCTACTCTACCGACATCAGCTGTTTTCTACTAGTGAACCTCCCACTTACCTGCGCAAATTGTCAAACGTACAACTGACAGCCAATATACTGGACTGTAGACTGTAGAGTATAAAAAAAGTTTTAGACTTTGCCTACGAGTTTGTTTTTGCTTTTTTGTTTGCAATATAATTCTGATCACGCCTTTCTGTTGAACTTAAAATCATTACCCATGCAATCCAGATAGCGAGCTAAAAGAATTTCCCATTGAAATATTCTACGAATCTAGTGCTCAAATTGTGTTGTTCTTTTGTCTTCCCACCGAACCAAATCAGATTTTGCTAGTGCGGATGTGAAAAAGTGTTAAATTCTAATGAGTTCATTATTCATCTTCATCAGTGGGCAAAGTATTAAGGTGTATTTATGAACACAATTTCATCATAGCAGCACCCATTGTCTTTGCGGTGAAATTGCCTCATTGTCGACGTTTCGCAAGTCGGTCTCACGGAAGCATTCGGAGAATATACACACTTGAAACAGATTTTCCTCTGACCCCCTTTTTGGTTGTCTTCATCGTGATGAGTGAGTGATTGAAGAAGAAAACTTAAGTGCTTTCGAACGTGCAACTGCAGTGCATAGTGCAAGAAACTTGAATAACATTTCGTAACTCCCAGGAAATATCATAGTTAACAAAAATGTCACAACAAATATTGAATGGGATTGCGGCTCAATCGACAACAAGTGTGGCTAAGAGTGCTGACTCGGCTGATGTTGAAGCGATGAGGGAATGGTGGTAAGTTTTGTTCCTAAAACAATAATAATTAAAAATATCCAACTCATTTTGAATCATCTGTAAAAGCAAATAATACAACTCTAGGAGAATGGGAAACTTTCACGACACCACCGCAGTGGGCCAATCGTCCAATCCCAACCCACTGCAATGCGAGTGAATTTAAACATCAAAATTTAAAGTGATTGATAGTGAATTGTGAATGAATTCTTAACAGTAGTGTTCAAAAGTGCAGTGTCTCCTAACCTTGCACGGGCAACTTTTTTTTATTATAAAATCAAATTGGGACCATATATGGAGTCTGTTAATTAAGACCAAACACCAAAATCACCCAACAAGACTCATCTTTTATTGTGCGTCGTTTGGGACATTGCACTGGCTTGTGGTTTATCAAGTTTGAAAAAAAATCTGGGAAGCAGATTATGCAGTCGCCGTTTGTCGACTTTGGGCTATATTTGCCCATGGATGATTTATTGTACGTATATTTAAAAAAATAAAAATGCTGTAGTCTTTTGAAGGATTTATTATTTGTAAAGAGCGATTGTCTGAGGCGTTAGTGAAAGACATGTAAATTTAACCTGCCTACAAAGTGTAGCTTTGTACATAAGGTAGAGGTTCTCTTGCGAATGGCGAGTAGTGACAGAAAATAAGAAGGCAAATGGTGATGGCGCTGATTGGCTTCTCAGACGAATGACTGTTTCCGTCAGAATTCGTGTGCCCCTTTCATTCCTCAACCAATTTTGACTAACCAAGATCTTAAATGCTGGGACAAGTGTTCCATACGCGCTAGCTAGAAGGCTACGTAACAAAATGTAGTCCGTTTCTGTGGTAAGTGCTATCCACCGATCAAAGCACCGCCATTATTGACTTTCCAGTAGCTGATTTGTCTCATTGCCTGAACCTTGGTGCTAAAGGATGACTTTAAAAAACACGGCTGCAGTGTTTCCCATGCTTCCTTATCTGACGAATTATGTTCTGATATGAATATCAAAAACGATGACAGCTGTCGGAATTCTTAAAAATTAATAACGAGCATAATAAACGAATGAATACATTACATACTTTGCGGTTGTTCGAAAATAATTTATTTAAGCGTTTGTTAACTATTAAAATTAGAAGAAGGTAGGTCAATGTTCTTATTGCAGTTGCATGTGCCTAAAAGCAACCCTTCGTTCGCTTACACCCAACAGCAGTTAATATGATTAGTATACGAAACACTTTCATCTACAATTGCAGCACAGTACCTATTTCTATCTGTATTTGTGTATACCGAGGGACATATTTTCAACCTTCATTCTGAAAACATAAAACCAAAACCAATTTCTCTCTATTTACACACCAGTGGATTTGGCAATAGTTCTCCGTTGAAATAAAAAATCGGTCATTGACCGTAAAAATAGCCGGAAGTAAGGGGGTTAGAAAAAAAATAACAATAATAATAAATTAAATGGCAGCAATCTATTTGAGTAATGTGTTATTTCTTGACTGACCTTTATTAACTGTTTGGCTTTGAAAATAAATCCCATTGTGCCAGCAGATACAGTACAGAGGTCACAGCTAGGTTCGGTTAGCGTTAGAAGTCGTTCATATCTTTGGATTGTGTTATTGTGCTATTTACTTGTTGGCTTGGTATGGCTTTGCAAATATATAGGTTACTTGCTTAGTCATGCGATATAGGTACTGTTCAGCAACACCTTTGGTAATTATAAATGAAACTGGCCGTCGTCATCGGTCGGTAAAGCAGTTCTACTTAGCAAACAATTGGGGCAGCTTGATATATTCTGTGTAATGCTAATGCATAGGTACCGTATAGTTTCGCAAAAATTCGATCCACCTTCTGGCTGACGCTGTGCTATTGGTGAAGTGCTGTCGTTGACTCGCAAAAAGGTTATCCACCTGAATGTTTTTGTTGTCCATTTTCGGAGAATGTTTGGTTTAATCTACATCGCTACCCAAGGTTTTATGGCAGTCTCTTCTCTTCTTTCTTGCTACACTTCTGACTAACGTGAATAAAATGTATTGCTCATGCAAGATGATTCAAAAAAATATATCACTGTTCCTACACTGTTCTCTTTTTATTCACTATCCGGATCCGGTTCAGATGTCATCATGTCATTACTTAACTTTTGTTAAAGTAGTCTGTAATCGATTTCAGATTTTCAGTTCCTTGGTAATTGGGATCGTCGAAAAGCAATCGCATTGTTATGAGATGACTCATTTGGAATTATGTATATTTAATGAATTCTGTTGAAATAAATCATGCAAAGAACAAAGAGTCGCTATAGATATACAAATAAGAAAAAATCAAAAAAAGTTATTTACCCCACAATTGGTATTGATCATTCTTATTCGGTTGGCTAGATCCATGTCCTCGACTCTATAGAAGCGATGACTGCTGTCTGGAATTTAACAATGTAATGTTGTAAAGCGTATATGTAGATCGGTGGAACAGACTGATGCTGTGACTGAAAGTCTCTCTGAAAGTCCAGGTTTGCTAAATAAAATACCTTTTTATAGCAATTGTATGAATTTGTTATATCTTAAACCACGATAAACTTAATTTTGCAAGACCTTGGAGAGTGGATGATTATAATACATATTTAAGAAGTGTAGCCGTCAAATTATGGTGCGTTCGTTGAATGGGTGTTCGAAATGTAGGAAGGTGATTCCGATATTTTTTAAAGAAAAAGCGACGAAGCTCTAAAATAGATAACGGAAAAGTGTAATCTGTGTCTTTCTATTCACCCCTGTCGTGGAAAGTGGAATACGGCGTAATTGAGAGTCACTTTGCCTACTCGATTCACTTTCACTTTCCTTACATCGTGAAATCCGCCGAGATAGACTTCCTTATCGACAGGTATTTTCATTCAAAGTTGGTTCGAAAATCAACTGCTTTGCATTAAATGGCAGCAGAGATAGAGCAAAGCAATTTAAAATTTATTTTGCAGAAATCAAATCAAAAATGAATTAAAAATGTAGACTTGTATTTGAGTAGAGGATCCTACGACAATAAAATGCGTGCATATTTAAAAGGAACTGCAAAGGACATCGTGGAACTTTTGAATTCGACGTGAGTTTTCTGAAAAACAATTGTTATTTAAATTGTTTATAAAGTTTATTTGTCTCTCAGGATTACTAAGTGTTTTCGTTTCATTAAACCAACATTTTTATGTTTTTGATGTTCCGAACAAACAACATTTTTGAAAAATCAAAACGAAACGCAATGAACTACCTGCGTGTTTGAAATGTCAAAGTTTGGGAGTTTCACTTCGATCGTTTTCTACAATTGTGTAGACGCATTCAGTTTACCGACTGGTGAATCTTTCACTTCGAATGTATTCTACGATGCAAAGTATTGAATTTGAAACGTTCCTCTCGGCGTATTCCACGATAGGGGTGATTGTTTTAAACTGAGACCCTCTTTCACAAGTACAGTGCACTAACATGCTTAATTCCAATCGAATCATTTAGAATATATACATTTGTACAAACCGATAATTTTGATGACATAAAAAGCTTCGGTTTAGCGATTTGAAGATTTGATTTTCAAAAGAACTTTGTTACTAAACTCAGCAATAAGAAGAACTGGAGCAATGAATCCACAATTCACAGACTGAGCAATCACACAACAAAGTGGTACACAGATGGGTTGAGAACTGATGAGGGAACTGGAGCGGGAGTATTTGGGCCTGGAACCAAATATTCTGAACCAATGGGCAAAAGTACCAGCATCTTTCAGGCTGAAATCTATGCCATAGACAGGTGTGTCCAAATTAACCTCGACAGAAACAGAGTCAACTGTGATATAGCTATAATGTCAGACAGCCAAGCTGCTATTATGGCACTTAACTCCTACATCATTAAATCCAAACTTGTATGGGAATGCCTACAAAAACTTAATGAACTTGGTAGGAGAAACAAAATAACTCTCTGCTGGGTGCCTGGCCATCTAGGAATAGAGGGGAATGAAATGGCCGACTCCCTAGCAAGAAAGGGAGCATCAGAAACTTTCATAGGTCCTGAACCATTCTGCGGAATAGGGGATCACACCCTCAAAGAAGAATTTAGGAAACTAGAGAAAGAAAACAGGGCAAGAACCTGGCATAACACTCAGGGCATGAGGCAGGCCAAGAAACTTCTGGGGCAATACAACCGGAAGAGATTCCAAGCTTGCATCGGCATGAGCAAAAATAACCTTCGTATCCTAATGGGCTTCCTAACGGGGCACTGTAGACTCAAGGAACACCTCAGGAAACTGGGTATATCTGAAGAAGGTCTCTGCAGATTCTGCGATGAGTCCAGTGAAATCCCAGAACACTTGCTGGGATCATGTGGGGCACTGACCCACAAAAGACTGAAATACTTGGGCAAGTACCAACTATCTGATGAGGAAATACAGTCACTAGAGCCAGCTCTCATCCTTAGATTCTTAAAGGAAACTGGACTGGAGAGAGTGCTATAGGACGAATTTCTTCCGCCAAGGAGAAAGAAGAGTACTAAAACCTCTAGAATAATTTCGAAAGGAATTATACTATGAGGGGAACTATTTTGAGGGAATAAACCACTCTGAGGCGTAAGCAGGGGGTACAATAGACCAAAAGGTCGCAGTACAATAACCCCTCTCAAATAATAATAATTCGGTTTAGCGGAATCAAAATGTCTGTGTATACACTGACTTGTGTAAAGAAACTTCAAGCATACGGAACCCCGTCAGAAATATGAAACGGAATAATAATTTGTTCAAGTTTACTTAATAGAAAGTTCAAATTCGATAAGAACCTGGAACAATTTTCTCTGGCTGTTGTTTGTGAATCTTCAAAAACATTAATATGGTCATCAACATTGTTAACTTACGGACCCATTCGTACCTATAAAACGGGGTAAGCCCCGCTTCATCAGAACAAAGTAATATTTACTTAAATTTGTTTTCATTGTTATTGTTACGTGTGCTTTGTCGGTCTTCTGACTATGTTCGAGTATGTGCATTATACAAATACGATTAGCAAGATGTTGGCCCACGACCCCATCCGGGCAGTACACTTAAGATTAAGCTGTAAATGTGTCTTACTAAGATTTAGCTCAATTTACAGAAAAACACGTCTATGCAAATAATGAGCTGTCATAAGTGGTACATGTTATTGCAAGAAAACGTTTATCTACATTAATTTAAATTTTGAAGCCTTGTACCTGCCGACAGACGGACATAGCTGCTGTTGTTGGTGAAACATAGGCAGCCTCTTTGTAACTTAAGCGCTTGTGTTTGCTCCTTATTCATGGATAAAGCTAAGCGCAGGGGCATTGCAATAATAATGGCCTCCTCCTTAGGTGTCAACCTTATGTCGTTGCTTGAGCTGGCAGGTTATTCTGAATTCAAGTACTAGATTCAAGTTTTCGATTACCATCTAGATCTAGAGTGTTGGGCTTGCATTCATACCTTCCAGGTCCATACTCCCAGATCGTAGTGCGTTGACATTCGTAGTCAGGTTGCCGTTTGGGGGTTCTTTTATAATTTTCTTTTAAACATGGTCAAGATAGACTTATAGACCATATGGTAGTCATTCTATATTGTCGGCAGGGTGACCGCTGCAGAATTCTGAAAAGGCACAAGAAAAAGGGCCAATGGGAAAAAGAAGTGAAATTTTTGAAGCTATTCACCAAATTTAGAACTTTTGAACCATATTTAACAAGCATTTTCTAGCTAAATACTTTATAAGTGCTTTGATAGAAAACTGCTGCACATTTTAAGTGTTTTTATTTAGAAATAACGTCATTTGAAACATGCTTCTCCAACTAAAAAAAGTGTTGCCAAATTGCAACCTTAGTCACACAACTGTCACGCTGATTGTCGGATATTTCGCTGCCATACAACAACTTCGGGAATGTGATAGCTGTTGTGCTTTAATTTCCTTTTACTTTTATATAAAAATGCTTACTAATCTCAGCATAAAATATTTCACAGTTCCTTACGTAAGGTATTTGCCATTCTGACTGTTTGCGACAGTTGAGTCAATTTGAGAAATTCATTACCCGTACAAACTCTTCTTTAGAGGTGCATTTATGTAGGTCTTCTTAGGAACATTCAGTCAGTCATTTACCCAGGAGCATGTTCATAAACGATGACGGTATTTCCGGAAAAAGTTTTAACAGCTAACTCTACAAGCTGTGCAGCGACATCGACCAGGTCAGAATAGTGCGAATTAGTCGTTTAAAATGAATTAAAAGTGAAGGACAAATGGGCACTAAAGTTCCGGTCCGAAAAAAACCCAGAGGGACTTCGCGTTAGATGCGAGGTCAACCGAAAGAGGACCGCAATCAATTTGAAGTGAGTTTACTGATTTTTTATCAAGGTGTATGAAAGTTCAAAAATATTGCTTTCAAAGACTTATTTTTGTTGTAAGCTACAGCGTCTAACAAGTTTTTTTTTTCCTTTGTAGGTGACACGCCCACTTTTTGAAACACGTTGAACCTGTATCAGCCTGATAACAACCACTTTTGAGCCTACCAGAAAGTCAAGCAGATAGACAAACAAACAAACAAACAGACAGCCAGCCAGTCAGATAGACCCGTTGCACTCATTTTTACATAATAGAAAATTACAACTCTGCGCTGCGGTCCAAAGTTTGCAGCCGGCAAACCCTATCTCAGATTTATTTACAACATATTTGTTCAGTTCGGCGTTCAGATTGCATAAGAATTTCTCTTTCGCTTTCAGTCAGCTCGCTGTATATACGCACTCGTAGTTGACTCACCTTGATGGGCCGGCAGAGGATGACTCCAAACGCCCATTAACTATGTTTTGATAGCCATAGCACTGTGACTGTGGGGCCAAGCACTTGAGTACCCATGCGAAACAATAACAACAATCGCATAACTAAATAACACGAGCCAGAGCCATCAGCCATCAGCAATCAGCCAACAAACATTCGAAACAAATTCAAACCAATATCGTATCGTAATCGAAATACTTACTGTGTTTGAGACCATACTGTATATCTGTGTACTGGTGAGGCCGTGTGCTGTCGCGCCGTGTCATAAAAATCCAACTTGTCCAGGGCAAATGTTTCGCAGCACAATTCAGTTTGAATTCGTTACTAACCGCAGTCGTACGTGTATGTCCATTAGTATACCGCCGCTACTATCATATCGTAATCATAATCGACCCGAGCGCGTTTTCGCTAATCTACTGCGCAGAGTTGTCTTTGTGATATGGTACATTTAGCCAATTGTTTAAACTATCAGAGTGACAATAGAAAAGGGACCATTTGTCACTGTAACTGTAAATATACATAAACTTGTCAGTGGCCAAGAACTTTCTCTAGCTCCAGTTTTGTAAACTAGTGTCTAGTTGATGCAATTAGTTGCCTTGATGTGTGTTGTTGTTATGCGTGTGCTGCCTGAGTGTATGGTATACGAGTATATGTGACACAATTATGGGTTGCTATCCATGCCCCACATGTGCGGTGTCTCTACTATGTCGCTGCTTCTCATGCATTAAAGTGAAACTTATTTCCCTTTCATTGCGGCGAGGTTCGAGCTTTCGTTTATGTTTCATTTGAGTTTGTTGGGGTTTTCCTTGTTTTTTTTTTTTTTTTGTATTTTTTGCATGAGGCCGCCGTTGAAATTTTCCAAGTCCCAACCAAAAAATCTTAAATGAAAAGTCGACCAGTCGAGACCAGCACTATAGGTATGTCGGGCGACAACTTTCAGAAATAGCGATGTGTACCAGCACAGCTGTTACGCTAATAATAGTTTTAGACGTGTGGTGCATACACACTACCGGTTATAAATCAAAGAGTCCTACTAAACCTGATGGCGTTTGTTTTTTTGTTGTCGTTGTTGTTGACAACATGTGTTTCTTTTTTTTTTTTGTGTTGTGGCGTTGTTGTCCTAGTATCGGAATGGGTAGTTGGAGTTGGAGGATATTTATGCCAGGAAGTACCTACGTACCTATAGTAATAATAAACTCAAGAGGCCCACTTTTAACTGCATTAGCTGCCAATTAAGGGGAACCAATCATATTGATTATCTATTATTTTTTATATGGCGCAAACTATTAACGTCCATGGGTACTGAGTTAAGAGAGGAGTCTTTGTCTCCCTCTATAGTACGTCGCCTGAATATTTATATTTCTAGGCGACGATCTTAAATTTATCGTTCGGAACTGACCTGTAAACTGCTTTAAGCAATTTATTTCTCGGGATCGCTCAACTACTGAAGGTGCAGACTGCAGACACCGCTTCAGGTTTTTAAATGTGAAAGAACAAAAACAAGTAGAATACGAGTACTTACAAAAAATATTTGAAACTTTGCCGCATTTTTCGCATAAATACTCTTTTTCTGTTAGTTCTCCTTCTCATAATCAACGACTTTGCATTTTCCTCCCCATAAGCATTTGCTACACCTTCTTCAAGGCAATTGCCTTTAGTTCGCTTCGAATTCCGCACAATACCACCTGAGAATCCCAGGCGATACATATACAATACATAATATTATATCGTGAGCGTGACCAATGTTGTTCATTTATTTTGTAAATATTCGCAAGTTTACTTTGTATACATTTTCCTTAAATCTGGAGAGCATGTTGGCTAACCCTCTTGAAATGATGTCTCATTTAGTCAGATTTCTAGTCCATTTTCCACTGCACATATATTTTCTTGGAGCTCCAGTTTTCGAAATGTCTACAAGCTTACCTTTGAGGATGCAACTATAAAAATTGCCTATTTCAGAAAGACCACACACTTGAATCCCCTTTCGAAAGTCCTGACTTTTGTCTTATTATAATTCAATCCAATTTGTCGCAACAGGTCTATTTTTATATATTTTTGAGACGAATAGAAGGTAAGGTTAGGATAGGTAAGATGACTGTCTACAAAGACACACTTAGACCAAATCAGTTTAGGTCAGTTTAGAGACTAATAGAAAGGTCCTACAACTTTAAACGGGCTAATTTATCAGGACAGTTATCCCTCGGATGGATGTCAGATGATCACAAAATGTTTATCGCAGTGGAAACATGTTCATGTTCATGGTGTAATTTTCGTTTTTCCGGGTGTAAACCCCACTTACCAACGAATGCTTAACCACAACCACTCTGGTGTCAAATTTGATGCTTGCTACATTCTTTAATGACACGACAATTTCGAATATTAATTCAAATCAAACCCATAAAAGAAATAAAAATTAAGGGCCCAATTTACAGAATCTTCTACTTCTGTGACAGTTGAAACTGTCGTTGTTTCCAAAAAGATTGAGATGAAGAGCGAATGCAATTATTGGTCGGAACATTGAAAAGCCGGTGACAGTTACAACAAAAAAAATTAAAATTCTGTCTGAAATAAAAGGTACGTGACATATAACATTGAGGCCCGTTTGCTGATACTATGTATACTCACAGCGTTTAAAGTTCCACTTGAAATCTTATGTGACAGTTTGTGACATAGAAAAAGTAGCCCATAAGTAGAACTTAAATCGCTATGAATAGTATCAACAAACGAGCCTAAATGGAGAGCAATTTTCGTAGCCCATTCGTGTCTATTTCTGTATTACACCAAAAAGAATTAATGCCCTTTAGAAGTAAGGTGAATATTTTCTTTTAAGTGGTTGGCAATACTGTATAGGAAAGAATGACTTGACGTTGACACATTCAACAATCTAATCATCTACAGTCGATGAGATTGTTCTGGACTAGATTTAACCCAAACACATAAACTTGATTGGTCGGTTACTTAGACTTCCTACGTCAGCCACATACATAGGGATACATACGAACTGCATTATGTCAACTTAGTACTCAGTCACGAATTCCTTGACTACATTCGTCGACTAAAGCTCCATAAACGTCGACTCGAAAGCTGTTCATGCGTGACTGATCTAGGACATTCGAAGGTCAAGTAAATCACCCAGCTGTCAGACTTACTAATCTAGATACTTGAACGTCCCCATTGCTTGCACTTTGTTAGGTAAAATAACTATCAATTTTCTGACAGGTTAAAATGAATGTAATATTTTTTTATGTTTAAGTTACCAGAAGAAAACGCATAATGATAAACAGAAAATATATGAATGAATTTTTTGCACATAAAACTAACTGACAGTAGTAGAACTATGATTATCACTTTTATCTTAATCAGTTTCCATGTTCCATTGGGCAGAAAAATCAATCTTTCGATCTCGATATTTTTTCAGATCTACCAGACACTCACAATACCAATATACTTTGCACAGCTGTTTTACGTCATTTTAAGAAGTTTGCTTTGCCAACAAATGATCACAATTTCGTGAAAACCAAAATAAAAAAAGACATAAATAGAGGAATTATTTTCTTCATATTCTTCCTCGTCATCTGAAGACCACGAATCACCAAAAATACTAGAATTGTATTTACAATAGGAAATATTTTGCAAGTCTATCCATCTGTTATTTTTCCAAGAGAAAGCAATTTGAACAGCTGATATTACTGCCAAAAAACGCACTAATACAAAAGCAGATCAATATCGTTTCATGGTCAATGAGCCGCGTAAAATCTTTGATCGGAAAAAGATTTCTGGTGGTCCCAATGGAAAACGACATTAAATTGAAATTCCTACAAAAAAAAAACTTACTCGTACCTAAGCAAAAGACAGAGTTGTAGCATGTAGACTCAATCGAATTCATTGACTTTTGTCCAAAATTTAGAACACTCGGTACTTTATGTATTATGTATAAGTATACATACTTTACTTACTCATCAATCTATAAGCAAAGCAAATGCTTCAATCAGCCTCTGTTTGCTTTCGCTCGAGTGCAGGCATACAGTAAACAAACAGTATAATAAATTTTAATTAAGTGCCGACCGAACTTGTTGCGATAAGCAGATATGTGGTGTGAATTTTGATTTCTTTCAAGTCGTAGGTACTTCATAAATCACACAGCGAGCATGTGTTTTTGTCCACCATTCCATTTATAAACAAAATTCTATCCGTTTACAATCGCACACCAGCAGTCAACAGCTCTGCTAGTAGATTAGATTAAGTTTTCAATAAAATTTAGTTTAAGTCCAACCGAAAATATAAATAATTGAATTGGGGACAGCACATATTTGGTCAGTCAGTCACCCTCTGCATGGCAATTTAAATGGCGTGCGAACATCCAGTTTTCGCAGAAAAGCCCAACAGGCATGTGGGCGTGGGGGTGTCTCGCGTCAGATTCCGAGTCTATACAGCACGTGCCTATATAAACACGAATATTTGAGCCATTTTGTGAGTGCCCCATTAATTTCTGTTATTGTGCGTATTTACTTCCACGCAAGTGGTTAACTTTTTTGATTGCCCAAACGGCTGAGAAGTTACTCCCGTGGTGAGATCATTTCAGTAAAAGTTCTTCAACTGCATTGACAACGCAAACTAGGTTCCTTCGTGTACACAGTCAGCGACCCTCGATGAGTTGGTGTGCTTTTCAAATCAAATGCGATAACCTATCATGCAATTGGATTTAATTAATTAGGACGGAGCAATAAATATTGACAGTATTTGTTTGCCAACTATTAGCGCACCTGTGTGAACTCCACATACGATCTGCTGTACCTACTATTTGCTAACACTAATCGTTGACAATGAAATGAACGCGGCCAATGACAAAGTCAACATAAGGTCAAGATCAGAAGTTTCATTTCTGAAGTGTTGACGCGTGGGATGGACAACAACGAAATATTTGTAGCGGCCGTCATTTTCAGTTGGAATTTTATACTTAACCGCTTAGTCTAATAATAATTCTAACAGATCTGGATTTGCCATTTGAGCTGAAGCGAACTTGTTATACGTGTATGGGAAACGTGACTAGATGGGGTGGATAGGTTGAGCAGACAGGAGATGATGTCTATACTCAATTTTATTTGATCTTTCCTTTAAACCGATAAAAGGAAACACAAAAGTGGGGCATACAGTGCCAATCAACCGTCTGTCTATAGGGCTCTGTTCAAATGCACACTCTGCACTAGTGTGACTTGTTAAAAATTGTTCAATCAGCCACACTGACAGCTCCTAGGATATCTATTTCTTGGAAAGGGGGCAACTGTTAGTGCGACCCAAAATCTCTTCTTGGCCTGTCCAGTTTTTAAAAACAAAAGCAAATTTTCGTCTACTCCAACAGCTGAGACCATGTATCGCAAAAGCCTCTACTCGAATCGAAAACGAAACGAAAGTGAGCCCAATATTGGCTGTCAGCTGTCAAATTGACTGAAGGTAAGATTAGACTGTATGCCAAGTGGTCATAAAATGCCAATTTCTGACAGTTCTCCTGTCAAAATATGGTCATACAGTGTAATGGGCATATCTCATATGCTCTAATGACCTGAATGCCACAAATGACCAGGCTGATTTTGACAGATAAAAATGCCGAAATAGCATATAGTGCAATGGGACAATAAGCACGAATGCCAGCATAAAGCCCTTATGCCCATATGCACTTTCTTGAAATTTCGTTATGACATTGCTGGCATTTTTTATTTTTGATGGAACAAGTATTATTTTGTTGTCATCGGTGTTTGATGAGCTCGTAGGATTGGGATTAGTTTTCTTTGTCTTTTTTTGTGGGTTATTGAATCTATATCATTTGCGTAAATTATTTAACCAGCTACTCCATTCTTAAGATTCGCCGTGTTTCCTGCCCGCTAGACGTCTAGCACAAAATATCCCATTTGAAGGAACGCTCGCGCTAGAACGATATCGCCAGAGTGACATTTGACACAATTTTTCTAATCATTTTGAAATAAAAGTTTGAAATTGTTTGGAAAAGTTTTCTGAGAAAATGGATCACTTTGATAATAGAAATGATTATATTCTAAAAAGAATCTGAATTGCTGTTTTACTTACATTATTGTTAACCCAAGTGTAACTCTACCATTAGTATGATATATTGAGCAAGGAAATCCCTCTTGCTCAAAGGTATAATAGTTTAAGTTAGGCTGCACAATGCAGCTCGTCAAGTGAGACAGACGTATTGAGTTAAGTTCGCTTTACGTATCTGAACTGGAAGGGCGCTTGGCGAGTTCGCGAAGTGTGTTTTATTAGTTTTAAATAATTGAACATTTTTTCATGTAATATTATTACCAATTTTATCACAACTGCAGCTCAGCTTCGTATTTTTTGAACGATTTCCTTTGACAGGTCGCTCTTTTTTTTTTTCTCTCTCAATCTATATGGAGTTTGACATGCCGCTGGTTATTTAACGGGCAGTGGAACGCGACCATTGATTAAAGTGTCAGAACCGTCCATACTCTGACAAACACTTTCCGAGTTACAGAAAATATGTATAGGTAGGTATTCAACTTTTCCAGCTTACACCATGGAGCTGCCGTTGCATATTAACCCTGCAAATAGTAGTACTGCCACATAAATAATTAATGAACAAAAAAAAATTGATTTGCAAATAACAAGCAATACGTCTATGGCCAGTTGCACTTTCCCACACACTGAAGTTGCATAGCTACACGTGTGTAGTCACACATATACGAGCAGTTATGTGCCATGGGGAATGGGGTATTCATTCGACACATTTGTTGTTGTTTTTAAACATCACCCAAAAAAAGTACACCAACTCGTTTTTTTTTTTTTTTTTTTTTTTCTTTCTTTTGGTTGCGATGTTTGCAATGCTGGCTTGTAGCTTCTTTTTTCGTATGCACACGAGAGATACCAATTCCTCATTGTAACCTTGATCTGCTTAAGAGGTAAATAATTTTTGGGTTATTTTTACTTTTGTGGAGGTTGACAGCATTCCATGCCTGGAAGTTCCGTAACAAAAACGACCTATACCCATCGGAGGATCACATTTTGATTGCGCATTTTCACGCTCGAGGAACGGGGTCAGAGATACATTCTCGAAAGC
The DNA here is from genome assembly GCA_949126925.1 of Cheilosia vernalis. Classification (NCBI taxonomy): domain Eukaryota; kingdom Metazoa; phylum Arthropoda; class Insecta; order Diptera; family Syrphidae; genus Cheilosia; species Cheilosia vernalis. The sequence continues at coordinate 18,166,105 of OX421362.1, forward strand.
ATATGTGAAGGGAATACTAAGTGGCCATAAGTTCGATGATCTGTCGACATTCTGGTGGAAGAAGTCGGTGTTTTGTGATTGCAAAGATATATACCTATACCCTTGACAGCGTTAACCATGCATACGAGTATTTTACGGTGCGGCTAGAGAGTGGCGCTCAGTTTGAACATGAATGAAGTGGCTGTATAATATGAGCCAGTGTGACCACAGTGGAATATAATATTCCACTTGTGGAATATTTTTAAGCTGCATAGAATATATTTTTTCCAAAAAATATTCGCATATAAAAGGGGAATATTTTGTTCTCCAAAAAGAATTTTTAGTTAACAAAATATTCTTTATAAATTTGAATTCAATTCTTTACGAAGTTTTGAACTTAATGCATATTTGCCTATTTGTATTTTCAACATGGATACTTCCGAGAAAAGATGTTACCGAGCCCAATACCGAAGTAGGATAAATAACCTCTTTAATATAACAACATGAATAAAAGTAGTGGGAACATTCTGTGATTATTATGTCATAACTAATTCAAATGTTAATCTGTATAATACAGGAAGAACATGAACAAATTGATTTTGATCTTCAATACTTTTAAACTTTTTTTAATATCAAACGATAATGAAACAATATTTTTCGTGGCAATTAGGTATAGTTTTTATGCTTTTTTAAGAGGTAATATTTTTTTAACTTTATTTGAAATAAAAGTTAATTTTTTGTGTATTTATGTCTTAAATTTCATTTTGTTTATTTAATTTTTATTACAACAAAAAAATGCTGAAGTGGAATATAAATTTAAAGACATATTCCACTTTTCAGATTAAATGGAATATTTTTGAAAGAAGCTGATGGTCACACTGAATATGACTTAATTGCCCTTCACAACTGTGTTATGTGTTATGTACATATATATGTCTCGCAGTATGCTTCTGATTAACAACTTTTTATCACGAAAAGTATGTGAAGTAATTATGCAATGTCTATGGAAATATTGTTATGTGTCATTGTGTAGATGATGTTGATAACTACCTATACAACCTGCCGTTGAATACGGAGAATGACTGGCAAACTTTCGATAGCAAAGCTATCGATGGTCTCACTTTTTAATATACCTACATAGTATTTTGAACATGATAGCATTGATTGTATCAGGCTAGTGATTTTTTAACAAATGTGATAAGATGAATGATTGATATGCGTAGATAAATTTGTGCTTCGATGTTTGAACACTTGTGCGTTAAAAATACGCTTTGTCAAATGTTGCGCGTGGATCGAAATGTGTTTTTGAGCAGAGGCCACTTAACTTTTCAAATAACTTTGGTTGAGACGATTGAGAAATGAATTAGTTTCGTATAATCGAAAGTTCGGGCTTAGCCGTGTCCACTTTAGGCGGGCATTTCTGTACCTGGGAGCACCAAATGTGTATGGAAATTAGAAAGAACCGGAACATTGAGATAATTTAGTTATCGGAATAAGAACACCTTAAATAATTAAGAAAAAATATTAAATTAAGCTATCAAGTGTCACAATTTCTTATGTCTAAATTTGACAGCTGGTTTACTTGATGTTGATATTTCTGAAATTTGCGGAGTTAAAAAACTTCAATTTGTATTTTTTACCGCTTTTAAATAAATACTTAGAACGAATCTCGGCTGAATAAGAGTGCTGCTTTTGTAATTCCGCTTTGCAAATTCTTTTGCCTATCGTTGCTTTCCTTTACAATATATTTCTTGAAACAGATTTTATAGTGCTTCAAATGGCTTTAGCTGGTAGGTATTTTTAACCCCTCTGTTAAGTCGGTAACACAGTGCCGACTTGTGAACTAGCAGCACCTGTCCATATTTTTTTCTGTTTCACGTATAAAAGCTGCATAGTACCGTGATGTTTATTCCGTTCTCGGAAGCAGTGACTCGCCCGCACGTCAAAATTACATACGCATTTGACATAATGCTAACTTAATAGCTTTCAACTTTTTGCATCATCACGGATGTAGAGGCTTCTAACATATAACCGCTCTAGGTATATTATAAAAAACATTGAAACGCATTTTTTTTATAGTGTTCGTAAAGACAATAATTATAAACTGCAGCTTTTTGCATAACGAAAGTCGAGTTGTGGCAACACTTTTTCTCGATATAACACTAACCCAATAGCTGTATACTTAGTTATACCTGCTGTATTCTGTATAGCTTTAGTTTCCGTGTGCATGGGACTTTAATCGCACGATCATTATTCATATTCGATGAGCGACAATTATATAAGTAGTTCATAGTCATACCAGGCTAAAGATTAGAGAGCCGCCATTAGTTGCAAAATAATCTCGTGCCGTCGTTGGCACAAGGCACAACCATAACATCACACCACAACCACACCAATTATTACTTTTGGTGTTTAGTACGTGTGGAGTGTGTCAAGGCGGTGGCTTTGTGGTTACTATATTGTAGAGATCAAATTTACTACTATAGATCTTTTCGTATGTCTGTCTTGCTGGTGTTTTCGTTTGTGTAATTGAACTCAACCTCTGTAAGTGATCGATAGACATCATTCCGCTGAGTGTGCCAGTTGATTATTTTGTTGTCGTGGTCGTTTGTATCGAGCGAAAGTGTTTGTTGAATGTCAAAGAGTAACGTCCTGTGATTAGTTTTATTTATTCGTTCCTTTTACTTGTAGACACAATATTTATGAAAAAATAAGTCCTTGAAATAACAAAAAAGAAAATAGAAATAAAATCAAAATGACCTGCTTGTCTGACATTGACTTGGCCACATTACATAAAAGTCGCCTGGAGGAGCGTCTCAACTACAAGCTGGCATGGAGTTCAAATCGAACTGATAATTTCCACTATGGATTCAGTGAAATCACACGCGAGTGTCTGCGTCGAAATGTTAAAAAGTGTACCAGTGACAAGTGCACAGATATAAATTCAAACAGTGATATTTTAAATGATAAGTTAAACAAATTGAACCTAGCGCAGCAACAAATAAGACAAGACGAAATCAGTTCTGTGGACGATGATAGTAACTCGAATTATTTCACATCGGCAACGCGACGCCGACGATCTGGAACATGGCCGTAAGTCTTCTTTCCGAAATTATTTTTAACTTTGGTTTAGCCGCTTGGATTTGCCGCAGTGCAAATACGGCACCCGTTCCGCTTGTATAGGCTAAGACATTCTGAGATTTTTTAGCACACGTGTAGCGTTGTGTAAAGTGGAAAGTCAATACAAGTAGACTTGTTTATAGTGCTAAATGTTTGGCTTTAAATAGAGTCGGCTCTAATTTGAGCCGCATTGGATAGAGCTGGCTCAGAGCAGAAAAAGTATTTTTAGGAAAAACAAGGCTCAAGTTTGTGTTAAGTTTGTTAAGTTTGTTCTGTTGGAGGCATCAGAAGTTAAGTTTGTTTCGTGTTCGATTTTGTTACATTCGCGTCGAACAAACTCTTGCGGATCCTGGAAATCGTTTTCACTGACAAGCACTTATTTTGATACAAAAGTCTGTGACTGAATAGTAAACACCAGATTAGACAAACTCTAGCAAAACAAAATGCCCGCCGCAGGCTTCCAACATTGAAAAACGCCTGATTCTCAATTTTCCCATAAATATCTATTATACTCCCCAACAAAACTATGGAACGGTAGAACTGCTGTCGAATTCTATAGTGAGCAATACTATTGGTATTTTCCTTAAAGCAGATTTACACGAAAACAAAAACATGCTTACCACAATCCCTCTAGGCGTACTTTAACACAACAAAGACTTCTTGCCAACGCGTTTTAACAGCAAATTCCAAAATTCCCAGAAAACTCCCATCAACTCACGAGAACAAACAAACGTCATTCGAGACGCAAGAATTAAAATATCTCAATAATTAAGTAATCCCGTACCAGTCAGTGTGTTGATCCAGAGTTCCGCTTCAAAAAAGGTGATTATGTCCAAAACAAGTTAAAAAAAAATTAAAATAACGTAGAAAAAGAAGAAAAACATGGCGCCCACAAAATAAACAAAAATGTTGGAAAACATTATTTATTCGTAAACAAACCTCCACATATCCATATGTATACCCGAATCTCTCTCTGTGACTGTTTTACCGGCTCAAAGTTGCAAACGTGAATCGGACGGACGACGGCGCGCTTCGTCAAACCTCAAACGTCACCTGTAAACAATGAAGCCATCATAAACCGGATCTCAGTTCGTTCTCATTTGCATAATCATAATAGCCGACATCACAGATCACACCCAACTTACTTACCTCTCGGATTTGGATAATTCGCAGCTGCTGTCTGGCGACTGGCTAAACTTCCATTGACCCTCCACTGTAGGGTGTTTTTCTGGTTTTACGTTGGAGTTTGCTGCATCACTGAATGGAATGTGCGTTCTCTTGATTTCGTTCTTGTGACGAATAAGTCAATAATTTGATTACGATTGACATTTCGTTTGTGTCAGGTCTGTCGAAACAGCATTCTAAATTCAATGTTAGTTATACTTGCGGAATTCACAATCGCTTCTGCTTAAGTATGTAACAGTAATATACCTACGTATAATATTTCATTTGACGCGCACTGATAGCTACGCTACGCTGTCAAATCGAAATCGATATGGAGAGATAATTTACGCGGGTTCGTACAGGCGCATTATCTAATGGGCAGAGTTCAGTCGGGTTTCGGGCTTGTGCGCAACATTTAATTTTCGGATCTTAATCGAATTGTTGGGCACCTGTATAATTCGATGGAGTCGATCGGTCGGTGGTCGGATTAATTATTCACTTTATATAAATGTATGGGTAGTAAGGTGACACAGCGTGGATAATGAATAGGTATGTCAAGTGAAATTGAACACGCCAATTTTTTTCTAGAAGTTAACTCTTTAGTTTAAGTCGACAATTCAAAAGGTTTGGATAGGAAGTTCTCTAGCCAGTGTTTGGGGAAATAATCTTCTTATTTTTTTTTGAAGACATTTTGTTGTGGATATTGGTAAAATGTTACAAACACTTGTTGAGTGTTTCTTTGACCACTTCCAAGAGCAAAGTGAGTGAAATGTGCTGTCAAATAGTGTTAAATAGTGAAGGGGATGTATATTTTGAACTAGGGTATGTTAGGTAAAAAATCGGTACAAGAATGTAGGGTCTCGTCGTGATTTCTAGCGAAAAAATTGAAGTTAACTGCAATAAAAGAAAAGAAATACAATTTTCCACATAAAAGACAAGTAGGTAGGTAGTTCTCTATAGTTCGGGTACTCTTCAAAATGGAGGAAGCTATACCTTCCGAAAAAAAAACCTTGGTTATATTGTATCGCATTCGCAACCGTATGTTTGCTAAATTTCGCTTGACTTGTAAAGGTCATTGCTGAGACTGCGTCTGTCCATATCTGGAAGTGTGAGACTTTTGCCACTCTTTCTCAGAAGACAATGCTGTGACAAAATTCTTACCAGCGTACTGCGTTTTTCTCCACCTAAATAGTTTAGGAATTTCCTAGATCTTTTCAGTTTAGTATTCAAAATCTATTATGTGCACCCCCACAAAAGTAAACTTGTCACACTTGTCATATTCTATAAGGGAGTCGATGCTGGTCACACTCTTTCTTTTGCCACACAAAATGTATTCGCGAAATTGGAAAGGTATTATCTGTGTAGAGAAAAAAAAAACGGTTCAACGTCTTTTGCTGACAAAGATGCAACACTGTCTCTTTGAAGAAGCAGCAAACCATATATCCGCCGCGCCAGTGAACTCTGTGAACTAAATTGCTATACAAAAAATGTCCTCATCAATTAATGCTTTTCTGCGTATGGTTTATTAAACTAGTTTGCAGTTCTCAATACAAGTTCCGAACCAAAATTTCCACTATCATGTAAACATAACAACATGAAAGTGTCGTTCGACTTAAAATACAACTTTCATCCATAAAAGGTACAAGTTAATGAGCACATATTTAAAAAAAAATATCCACAAAAAACTTCACGTTCCTATGAACTCTTATGTCAAGTGTCAAACATAAAACAGCTGACTTGTTTTCACAATCACGTCCATATGTTTCTGGTCAGGAAATATCACCATACCCATGTCACATTATTGACTGAAGATTGGCAATGACATTTGACCATTGAAATCTAGAATTTTCTTTGCTGTCTTTAGATCGTTCAAGCTATCATCAAAATGCAATTATCGCAGTTGGTGAGTTAATAATTTTTTGATGTGTTAGTGAAGTCATTATCTGAGGAAGCAATATATGAAGTAAGTGATACGGCTTTGATTGGTTTTTAGCTGTATGTATTGGGCCTTTGTTTTGAGTCACGTCGTGGAAAGTGTAAAATTTAAATGCATATTGTCACAAGTGTTAAGATTAATGTTATTTTAAATTAGTAAAAAGACAGTAAGCAAAGTAGAGTTGAAACAAATGCAACATTATCGGTTATGTTTTGGTAAATTCAATTATTCAGATCTGTCAAAGATTAATGTGTGAATATTCAATTCACTGAATTAAAAAGAAAACTGTGTATGAGGGAAAGACCGTTGTGATTGTGATTGATGACATTTTGTTCGCATAAGAAATTTTTATGAGAATATCTGTCAAACCAGTTAGCATTTTGTGACCCTGTAAAGTAGGTACGGCTTCATTAAACAGGGAAATCCCTCCTGCTCAAAGGTAACATACTATTAGTATAGAACTGCACAATGCAGCTCGTTAAATAGGTCAGACGTATTGAGTTAAGATCGCAGTTCGTCTCTAACTTTCAAGGGCGCCTGACGCAGTGGAACATAAATGTTGTTTACAATTTGTTAAAATAAGTTTAAGTGAATTGTCTTGGGAAGTTACATCTAATATTCTTCACAGCGATAGTTGTTGTCATACAGAAACTAGTTGTAAAAAGAATAAGTCAAAGTGACAGTGAAGAATAGCAACAAGAAATGAACAAAAATATTCATTTTTGATTAGTAAACGCATACTGACACCTCATTGCGGTTGCCGATTATTAATCGTCAAATTTTCAACACAACTATGCTTCAGTTCTATAAAATCCTACATTTCCATTTACAATCCGTTGGTATAAATATTGACTGTTGATTGTGTTAACCCAAGTGTAACACTACCGTTAGTATGATATATTGAGCAAGGAAATCCCTCTTGCTTAAAGGTATAATAGTTTAAGTTAGGCTGCACAATGCAGCTCGTCAAGTGAGACAGACGTATTGAGTTAAGTTCGCTTTACGTATCTGAACTGGAAGGGCGCTTGGCGAGTTCGCGAAGTGTGTTATTAGTTTAAAATAATTGAACATTTATCATGTAATAATTGGTACTTGATAATTGCAATATATGCACATTAGAAGCAAAATTTCGATTTCGCCCACATTTATACATTGCGAAATTTGTATAGAACCCCCTAAGTACGAGATCCTGTGGCAGTTGAAACAGATTTATTTTTGACATAACAATTTAGTTGTTTCTTTATTTTGAAGCTTAAAGAATGCAGTTCTGTTCGAAGCAACACGTCGATCAAATGGCCACCACAGCCCAAATATGAAGTGCGATGTTTTTCGGCTAATATTATGACGAATTTATATGTCAAGTGTCAAAATGCGTTTACTTTAAATATGAACATCGCTTCTAAATTGAAAGTCATGCCTGCATGAAGTATAGAGATTAGTTAGAAAATCCTTCTACATGCGGAAGAGTAGAACTCATTGCACCTTATATTTTTCCAAAAAAACATTCCATGGTTGCAATTTGGAGTTCGGATGACACTTACATATCATCATTTCATTTTTTATTTCGAAGAATTAACTTTAAACTAGCTTTTCAAGCTTGCAAATTTGTAGAAACACATCCGACAGTGTAAATCATTGATTTTGATCTAATATAAAGCAAACAAGATCTCGTTGCCGAGCCGCAAATATTGTGCCCCAAAGGGTTAAATCAGTCACTCTACTTAAAAGACACGCTCAAGTAAAAAACGACCCCAACTAAGAGCTTTTAAGAATTTTAAAAAGTTTTCCAAAGTTTGTTTTCGATCACAGAACTCTGATTGAGATTTTGTTTGGAGGCGATTTTGCTTAACCATTCTCTGAAAGCCTTCATGGACACGACAGAAATTTTTCAACTCGCCGGTTTCAAGCAACAACAAAAACTGATGAAAATCTTATTGATTTTTATCATTTTGAGTTGGCGCGTGTATACCAACTCGAGTTCAAGACTATCTCTGAGGTGTCAATGTTCTTTTCACGACTCGACAAGGTTTTCCGTATTTCTGTTTGTGTCACAAGTATAAATGCATCTTTTAAATCGTCCACTTTATTAAGGTTTACATGCTTCAAGATAACTTTTACACCTTTTACCCGAATGGTTTATGTTTTCTTTCATTTCCTACTGCCTTATCTTCCTCTGATAAAAGAAGTAATTTTGTTGAAAATTAATTTGTCCGGGTGACAACTGGATTAAAAGATTAACCACCGCTAATTTGTTGAATTTTAGGACAGCCTATAAAATCCAGGCTCACTTTTGCTTCACATCGCACAACTTCTCTCAAAAACTTTACTAAAAATCTTAAGCCATCGAAAACTTCTTTAAATCAACTAGCTCAGAAGGCTTGATCAGTTGCTTGTCACTTTGAAATGGTGTCGAACACACGGACTTTTGTTTCCTCGTAAATTTTGCGAGTTCTTTAATAATTATAAGAAAAAACTATTGCGGCCCACTTGGCATTTGTCATTTTAATATACGCGTGGCTGTAAAAATCATACAGCTTTACTTGTTTGAAATCGCACTTCACCCACACGCGTGAAATCGAAAGTCATCGTCGGCATCGCTCTTCTAAACAATGTTGAAAAAGCTCGCTGACTCTCTTCTTTTTTTTCATAATTTGAATCTTGCTAGTTCGTAAGTAGTTTGGGTCTCTCTGTTTTTCATCGTTGTCTTGTAACCTTCAGTCTAACCTCAGCCACAATCGCACAGTCCACAGCAACTTGTTTGGCAAGTCATTCTCACTTTTCTTTTGCTCACCCAAACGGGAGTTATGTCAATTTCAATGGCTTCAAGCTTCTGTTTGCTGCTGCGTGAAACGTGAATTCGATTACCACTTTGGGTATACTTAGTGGGCATACTGCTACCTCAGACCCTTCAAGTCAGTCAATCGAAGCAGTCGTACATGCGCTGGGTGTCGAATCGCCAATTGATCGCGCACTTGTTGACTTTTTTAGTTTACAGTTTGCTCTCAAGTTACTTGTTATAAGTATAAAAGGCAATTAAGTCGCGCTTTGTCACATAACCCAAGTTACTCACCTCGATTGTCCACAATGGACTATGTGTTTGCGGACAATTATCACTATCGCAATGATAAAGTTAATAGTGATCCACTTACGATATACATTGAGCGACGAGAGCAACACGTGAATGGCGAACAAAACGGTTTCCATACAAGTCGCCATCTGGACGGAAACTCGTTTCTGGTGGACAACAGTTCTGGGATAGCGCATGCCGTTGCCGATCCATCATCGAGGATATTGAGGTTGAATTTATATTTTTCGGTTGTAATGTATTGTACTTGATTGTTTGCTTTGATTTCGTGGCCAAAATCAATAGGCATAAAGTTCTACCTAAATCCGGAGTACGCACTGTAGTTAGTGAGACGATTGTTTGCTTAATTAATTTACCAAAAGTGGGGAGCACCATCCGTTGTTTGTCGTCAGGCATTCACTAAACAAAGAACAGTGAAAGGACCTAATTTTTGAGGCCACAAATCCGGTTCGAAAATGTACCAACCCCTTCGTTCATTGTGAAAAGAAGTTCGATGGCCTTCCTCATCATCAGTGTCTATCAGCAGCAGCCCCCGATTTCCAATTATGCTGAGCCCTCAGAACATTTCCTTGCAACACCCAAATAATGTGTTAAAGACGTTACACAAGTTTAAGTCTGTTTATTTTATATCTCTTCCTGACACATTTTTCTTAGTTCGATGAAATTCTCTTACTGCAAAGGAAAATAGTCAAAATGGTGATAGTGTAGTAATTTTTCTAAATATTAACTGAAAATTTATATTTGACATCTTTTGCTGGTTTCCTTAGTCAAATTTTGCTCACAAAACAACCTCCAAATGTAAACGAATTAAAATAGTCAGTAATAAATTGTCATCTGTCAGTTAAAACCGCATCTGTCAGCGATCTAGCTCTCGAAAATTTCTTGGACTTAAAAGGTCCCTTCGTGTACTTTAATATGCTTTTCACACCAAGCCCAAAACCGGGTTTTCCTCGAAAACTCGCCGATGCATTCACACCGACCACCAACTCGTTTTCGTTTGACATTTCAATCAGCTGTGAGACACTAGTCGTTAAACTTCGGTGCAAACTTTTGTGGTTACAAATTTCGATCGCATTAATTAACACACAAAATTTATTTAGTGCATTTAAAAACAATATTAGCCCACCAATTAATTGTGGAAATGATTTTAAGATGTGAATTGTGACATTTTTTCGGTCAGCCATTTTTCTGAACATTGCAAAAGGTGTGTTTGTTCCTACAACCCAACGATTGGAAGTCGTTTTCGTGGTGTTTTCGCGGAAAACGAGTGCAAACGACTCGTTTTGAAACTGAAATATGTATGGGAAAACTTCTGTTTTCGATGAAGTTTTCGTGTGTTTTGGCGAAAACCCGGTTTTGGGCTTGGTGTGAAAAGCTTATAAGCATAGAAAAATGAAAAATGTCAAATCTCTAAAATCGAGAGAGAATTCTCTCAATTTCAAGAGAAGTACCTGATCGGTTTTCTTACAAAAAGTTTAAGAAATGTCATGTTTGGCATAATTGTAAAATGCAGCATCTACAAAATAAGTTGGAATTGAATTTTTTTCAAACTAAATACCTATTAAACTTTCCATTTGAATGCGCTGATATATTCTAGGAGAACATTCAGTTATAACTTGTTCCTCTGACGTCGTTGAAATCGTAAATAAATAGTTTTACTTGTCAAACTTTTGAGCTGTCACCTTGTTGGCAGCATTGTTCAGTAAGTCGAAATTCGGCGAGTAGAAAATTACGAAAAAATGAAAAGAGGGGAAATGGATTTCTCTCTCATTTTTTTAAATTTTCTCAGTACGTGGTCGCATTTGCACAGTTTCTTAGCAAATTTTAAATAATTTTACGTTTGCAAAAAAGTACCCGAACGAACCTAAACTGACATCAGTTTCAGAGACAGGAGTCTTGCTCTCTTTTTGTATGTCGTTTCTACCCAACGGGAAGGTAAATTTTACTAAAATGTTCGAATGTACTGTCGTACGGTACCAGAATTGTGGTTGCTCACCGTTTTGTTTTCATCAGATGTTTTCTGACTACCTGTCTTCTTAGAAACTAAAAATGAACAACCGTACTAGAAGTTTCAACTTACATTAGTTCATGGGTAGCAAGTTTAATCAACCTTGAGTTATATCTATATTTCGAACACCTTAGTGTTACGTAAAGTGGTCACAGTTGTCTGAAGACTGCGCAAATTTTAAAGTTGCAGTCCATTCGGTTCAATTCACACACGACAGAGCGAGTATTTTCTGTGTTACTAAAGTTGATTTCATTTATTCAGCTGAAGCCCGTTTTAAAATAGAGTATATTTAGGAAACCGTTGTCCACATATTTTTATATTGACTATAAAACCTTAAAACCTTACTAACATCTTAAAATTTTGTATTTGCAGGCGAACGAGAAGTTTAAACGCTCCATCGCCATTTCAGCAATTTGGACCATGTGGAAGGATTATGAAAAACTCAGCCATGGTAATGTAAGTATATACTTGGTTGGAAGTTACATTTATATCGTCGTTTTTAACAGTGTTTGAGTTTATTTGCGATTATTAGGTATTTAGTTGTTTAAAAAAATGCGTTCGGTATATAAATATAACTCGATCTTCCGCCATCGACTCCCAATCATCAGCTGGGGAAATCCTTAGAGAAGATATATTAGACTTGATGTACCTAATATAGTCTATGCCAAATATAGTATGGACTCGGAAACAGCATTTAAATTCCAGCAACGTATTTTCAAGTGTTTGACCTGAAATTTGACAAAATAGGAAGAACACGTGCAGCTGCAGATGTCTTCAAAAGACGCTGATCCAAAGCAAAAATCGTGTTTTTATCATCGAAAGTGCTGTCAGAATGTGAAATCACTAATCTAATTAATGCTGAAATGGTCAGTATTTAGCGAACCAATCGGACCAACCAAATGGCTTTCTGTCTCGGTCTAGTCTATGTAGCATGTAGATACCCTACACTTCCTTTATTAGTAGTTACTATAACAGACAGCAGATACCACTCACTCTACTATATAAAAACGAAATCCTATTGAAATGACTTTACTCTCAAAGTTATCTACTCGTTACAGGCAAATTCAAGATCCTGCCAGTCAAAGGCTCACATGGTACAAGCCCCCTCTAACCGTGCTCGTCATAAAGAAAGTTCGTGATTCAGCGGTAATGCAGCCATTTGTGCAACTAGTTGAATGGCTAGTACAGGTAAGCAATAAATCACATGCCACCAACATCTGACAACAACTAATTTCTGTTCGTTTGCAGGAGAAACACATGGTTGTTTGGGTTGAGTCAGCCGTCTTGGATGATCCTCTCCTACACGAAGATAAAAAATTCCAAAGCATTAAAGAGAAACTAGTCACGTTCAAGTGAGTTTCATCCGTAGCTCATACGAAATAGCTACCACACGATGTACTTCTTTTATCTTCTAGAGATGGACGTGATGATCTTACAGATCGAATTGACTTCATTGTCTGCCTAGGTGGAGATGGCACACTGCTCTATGCCTCGTTACTGTTTCAACAATCGGTGCCACCAGTGATGGCATTTCACTTGGGCTCGCTGGGCTTTCTCACCCCATTCCAATTTGATAATTTCCAAGAGCAGGTGACTAACGTGCTAGAGGGTCATGCGGCGCTCACACTGCGAAGTCGCCTACGATGTGTGATCTTTAGAAAGTCTGACCGTCACCACAAGGATAGCACAAGTGATCAACGTTATTACAACAATATATCAACAACCGGTGCTAATGCTGCAAACCAAGTCACCGACAATAATATACATGTTCCGAAGGCTCCTAGCAACAAAGCATCTACAAATATTTTGGTAGGCAAATAGTCATTTAACTCACTAGATTCGAGTTAATTTCAATTTTGGTTTTTGTAGGTACTCAACGAAGTTGTTATCGATCGTGGACCATCACCATATTTAAGCAATATTGATCTCTTCCTGGATGGAAAGTATATAACGTCTGTTCAAGGGGATGGTGTAATTGTGTCCACACCAACGGGAAGTACCGCGTATGCTGTTGCTGCTGGCGCTTCTATGATTCATCCGTCCGTACCTGCGATCATGGTCACGCCGATTTGTCCGCATTCGTTGAGTTTTCGACCGATTGTTGTGCCAGCCGGCGTAGAATTGAAGGTAAGTGGAAGTGGATACTGTTCTCAGGTGTTGTTTGGAGGTCTATTTTGTGTACTAAGCCTGTTGTTGTATTCACTCCATCAAATGGGCCGGATTTATTATTTTGGCTACCTTGGCCAGTTTGTTACCGAAAAGATTTATATTATTACTAGTCTGTTACTTCCTATGCGTAGTGAATCAAACTGGATCAACAACAAAGCTACATCTCTGAACTAGGGCTGCCTATAAGGACATCATCTTCTTGTTTCGGACTGCATATGACAGTCCCAACTTCGATTGGCCTCTGCATTGTTTATCTGCCAGTTTTCTGTGTGTCATCGATATCCCTTCACAATACTATTACCCCACCTTTTAATAAATTTTTAATCCTTTCTTTTCTTTCTTTCACAGATTTCCGTATCACCCGACAGCCGTAACACGTCCTGGGTCTCCTTCGACGGGCGAAATCGTCAAGAACTATTCCACGGTGATAGTCTGCGTGTGACAACATCCATTTATCCGGTGCCAAGTATCTGTGCTCAGGATCAAATTTCAGACTGGTTCGATTCGTTGGCCGAGTGCCTGCACTGGAATGTCCGCAAGAAGCAAAAATGCCTCGATGAACTATCGGACTTAACTGCATCCGGCTCAGAGGACACTCTCGATGAACTGGAACGAGGCAATGATCCACTCCTAGACAGTTAAATAGAATTTTCAAATGTTTCAAAACACTTCTATATAGTGTTACTTTAGAATAGAGTTTTGTATGTTTCTACTTCTAGAACGGATTGAAATGTATGTAAGTTTGTGAGTTAAAAAAAACAAAAGAAAATATAAATCAGAATGAAAAAAAAAATTAATTGCCAAACGCACTGAGGGCTGAGGACGAGGAGTAGCATATTTTGTTTGTTAATTGAAAATATTATGTAATGGTTATAAAGGAGCTGTATGTAAATCAGTATGATGTGTGTTAGCGTTGAGCTTCTCGTCCAATACGTTCATAGAACAAAACAAAAACAAAAACAAAAAACCATTCGTCTTAGGATTTTAGGATTACTCTTGTTATTTTTATTTTGCTTTCTTCCCTGTTGCAAGTTTGTTTTTTCTTATATATGCAATAACACTGAAAGTTACATTTTTTATATTTAATATAATATAATAGAATAAATCTTATATATTTTATTTTTCGTTTTGTAAAATGGTTGTAGAAAATAATATATAAAAAATATATTTCGTTTTTCCTTTTGTATCTAATATTGGTTTGTTTATTAAGCCAAAATTCATATTAAAAGAAGCTTCAACATTATAACAAACATAAACTTTAGGCAAAATAAAATAATGTTGTTACATAAAACTTTTGTTTTCTTCAGTAAACCTCAGGAGGAGAAAATCGGTGCAGAGTAAATAATATTATGAGAAAAAAACTAACCAGAGCACTTATTTATTATTATCATCGGCATGTGAACATTCTCGAGAATGGCAGTTGGAAAATTAGGTTCGTGTTCAATTTAGTCCAACCAATAATAGGTTTCTTAATTTACTTTTGTATTAATGATTAAAATTACTTTTAAAGTAACAGTTTTGAGAATGAATTCTCTTTTTGGAGACAGGAAGTAAGAAAACACTGTTGTTGTTGATGTAGCAGCGTCATTCATTGGTTCGCCATTAATTTGTAGTCCTAGGAATTGGGCCACTTCTGTTGGGTGCGTCCAAGGCATTAGAGGTGTTAGTGTGAAGAGGTGTTGCACATGATGTGGGCTTTAGTTGCATTGAGGACATTTGTTTTCAGTGTTGGGATCAAGGCGTGCCATGTTATTGTTTAGTAAATGGCACCAGCCCGAGCGGAGTTGAGCCAGAGTGGTTCTCGTTGATCTTGGGAGTAGTTTCTCTGCGCAGCCGGACTACTTCAGCCTGGCCACGACCAAAGATCGTCTACCCCATCAGCAACATTCGTCAAAACACTGTCGTGAATGATGCCTTCTCATAGTTAACAAAGTGAATGTAGGAGACTGAAGCTATTGATCGTCAGAATGGTCTTCGTAAATAGCCCTCTTAATGCAATTCTCGAATATTTTCAGATGTACATTGCTTTTAGAGCCAGGTGTTGTTTGTGACCTAGTCAACTTCGACCAACTTTTTGCTGGATTCGTGGCACAAAGAAGCAGAGAAGTACCTACATTCTATTCTTGCGATGATAGCGTTTGGACGGAAAGAGACCGTAAAATATGAAATTGAGATAGAGATGCTCTTTCCCTAAGGTCATGGTTATGCCGGACAATGTTGTTCATGCTTCCAAAAAAAAATGGTTTCACATCCACTGCGGGTTTTTGATCATGAGAAATTCGTCGTTTTAATCTGTCACCTCTCGGGCGTCTCCAGAATTTACAATTTGTGGGAACGTAGTAGGACTACTTACTAGCCCAAATAAAAACTTTTCGAGGTCGCTCCTGCCTTTAAACTCTCTGTATACACCTGCTTAGGCTTCGAGAATCTATGATTTAAATACTGAGGGCCAAGGCAAAAGAGTAGCATCTCTTTTAGCGGCGCGAACATGTTGAACAACTCTTTAACCAACTAGAGACAAACGCTTATTTGTTGAAGCTTATCTCGAAATATGGCCCCAAAAGTACATATGTAAGTGGTGGGCATTTGGAATTTTAGATTCTCAAGCTAGAGGTCCACTTCTTTTCACCGATAAGGTCCTTCTTTCTCGGTGCGAGGCTGTCCCTCCGATGTTCATTTGAAGATTTTCCCGCTCGGACCATTGGATGGTTTATTAACTCACCCTTATAATATACACGAACAGCTCGCTTTTATCTACTGTTGAATCTGCATGGCCAGCTTTCCAGGTATAGGTACCTATAGCGGGCTATTCCATCTCTCTGCTTAAAGGTTAAGCTGCTACCATTAATTAAATACAATTTTCTAGGAGCGTGTAACCTCACTTAACACCGGAAAGCACTTAACACAATGACAGAATTAACCCGTACCTAACGGCATCGTAAATGACAGCAGAATTGCAGGCGATAAATCAAAAGATTGCAAAAGAAAAGAAAAGAAAAATAGAAGGAATTTCTTCTCTAAGTTCTTTCAAGGAATTGCGGGCCATAGCTTTCGTTGCTCTACTTTTATACGAATACCTCAATGCAACAAGTATGGGATAGTACGGTATTTCCCTCCCTTTATGTTATCCGTCCTGTATAGAAGTGAGTGTTCCTAAAATGGATTGCACGTAGGTATACCTACTTCCCCTTCGGATAAAGTAGATTCTTCCTTTGTGGGGCTGTAACGCATCCCCACGCATTTGAATGGTCCTTTCGCGGGTACGCCCTCTTGTAAAAGTGCGCAGGATTTTAATTTTATATTCACAGCATCTTTGGCCGTATGCATCTTTGTTGAAAGTGATGTTTATTTGTCAGTTTTAAAAGGACTGCCATTAGAAGAGCACGTGCTTTAATGTTGAGGACAGTTATGGCTAGCAGAAAACGACCGGATACTCTTGTAGTTGCTTACATCTTATTTGTTTGGCGACCTAAAAAAATTTTACTTTTAATAGAAACATCACCGATCAGCAAGGTTTTCCAAATTTGTAGATGCAGACTACAAATAAAATGATAGCATAGAGATCATAGCTTCCAAATCGTTGGTCCTATTAACGATGAACTTAGTACGTTGATAGAGAAGAAAAAATTATAAGACTGGTGTTTCACCGTTTTTCAAAATAACCTTTTAGTTCCTTTTTGGGAAGTGAAGCGTTAAAAGTATGAACAGCGTTTTTAGACGTAGCTATGTCAAATAGTCGAAAACTGTGCTAATTCAAAATCGAAAAACACCCTCTTATCCCTCAAAAATCATACCGAAAATGCTCCCAAAATCACCCAAAAAACGCTCCAAAAAACACCTAAAAACACGTGCCTGTAAAGAACTTCTTAAAACTTAGAAATCCAAAATGGAACAGATCTGTTTCGAGATGAGTTTTAAAAACCGTTAAGAGATAAGCGGATCCAAGAGCTTAAATGTTGCTAAAATAGGGCTTCCTTGCCTCAATCCCAAGGGTTCCTCAGTATATAATTCCCTTTGTTTCAACTTTGTTAACAGATTCTTCAATGTCCAAGAACGCTACCAAGGTTCCGATTTCTAATTACCCTAAGCATGTTGAGAAGATGACGCTTACGATTTGGATAAACGTTGCAGTGATTGTATTATCAGTTCAGTTAGTATACCTAATACCTATTGACTCGATTTTTGAATAATTTTGACAGGATTTTTGATTATATTTCCCGACAACAGTTTTGGACCATTTTCCATGCATTTGTTGCTTTCTTCTTCCCGATTTTTGGTTAATTTGTGCACGCGCTTTGTAGACAACATATTTTGGGCGTTTTCGAAGTGTTTTGTAGACACAATTTCCGAGAAGCTTTTTGTTGAGTTCTATAGTTTTGCGAGGCGACTTTGGGCGCACTTTCAACACGTTTTTTGGCCCTTTCCGTTCCCGATTTTTGATGCGTTCTCAATAATGAGACAACCAACTTCGGTCGATTTTTCTCAAAAAATATCAATCACCTCCGTTGTGGGCAAAGTTTTAAATTACTAAATTCTTCATTTAAAATATTTATGGCAAATCAACAATGATTGGTTGAGGAAAAATAAAAAACATTTTGAGCACTTGTTCTTCAGTAAAAATTTACTCATGAAATCGAAGTTAATGATATTTAAAAGCGGAAAATACACAACCATATGTAAACCACATTTAAGTTGCACTGCGCGAACTCGTCAAGCGCCCTTGAAAGTCAGATACGAACTGCGATCTTAACTCAATACGTCTAACTCACTTGA
Source organism: Cheilosia vernalis (assembly GCA_949126925.1). Classification (NCBI taxonomy): domain Eukaryota; kingdom Metazoa; phylum Arthropoda; class Insecta; order Diptera; family Syrphidae; genus Cheilosia; species Cheilosia vernalis. The sequence goes on from OX421362.1 coordinate 18,184,339, forward strand.
CGAGCTGCATTGTGCAGTCCTATACTAATACTACGACACCTTTGAGCAGGAGGGATTTCCCTGTTCAATGAAGCTGTACCTACTTTACAGGTTAACAACTCGGCCATCCTGTATTGCACTGTCCTCAGTGCACCTAGCTAACTATTCTTTTGTTTTTTTTTTTTTTTTTTTCGCACTCAGCCGTGGCAATTAGCCTTTTTTTTTCGCACACAGCCGTGGCAATTAGCCTTTTTTTTTTCGCACTCAGCCGTGGCAATTAGCCTTTTTTTTCGCACTCAGCCGTGGCAATTAGCCTTTGTTTCGCACTCAGCCGTGGCACTCAGCCTTTTTTTTCGCACACAGCCGTGGCAATTAGCCTTTTTTTTCGCACTCAGCCGTGGCAATTAGCCTTTGTTTCGCACTCAGCCGTGGCACTCAGCCTTTTTTTTTTTTTTCGCACACAGCCGTGGCAATTAGCCTTTTTTTTTCGCACACAGCCGTGGCAATTAGCCTTTTTTTTTTTTTTCGCACTCAGCCGTGGCACACAGCCCTTTTTTTTCGCACTCAGCCGTGGCAATTAGCCTTTGTTTCGCACTCAGCCGTGGCACTCAGCCCTTTTTTTTCGCACTCAGCCGTGGCAATTAGCCTTTTTTTTTTTTTTTCGCACACAGCCGTGGCAATTAGCCTTTTTTTTTCGCACACAGCCGTGGCAATTAGCCTTTTTTTTTTCGCACACAGCCGTGGCAATTAGCCTTTTTTTTTCGCACTCAGCCGTGGCACTCAGCCTTTTTTTTTTCGCACACAGCCGTGGCAATTAGCCTTTTTTTTTTTTTTTTTTTTACTTTTTGGCAACGTTAATATTTAAAGTTTGCTAAGAAATTGTACAAATGCCAACACGTACTGAGAAAATCGCAAAAAATATGATAAGAAATCCATTTACCCTCTCCTCATTCCTTCGCAACTTTCTACTCGCCGAATTTCGACTTACTGAAAAATGAAAACGAAAACTGACAACTAAGTGACAGCTCAGACGTTTGACAAGCAAAACTCTATTCAATCTCGCCCTCAACGAAGTCGGACGAAGAAATGGCAACTAAAATGACATTTCTCAAACCTTTTGCAAGAAAAGCGGTCACGTACCTCTCTTGAAATTGAGACCTTTTATTTCATTCCGTGAACTTAATTTTGTGTCGCAAATGTCATTTCTTGTTCACGCTATTTTCTCTTGATCGAATATAAGTTAATTGAAAATAACGGAAAAACAACATATAGGTATATATGTAATATAAAAAACCCTTTGACAATAAGCGTTAAACGTTATTAATACGTCGCTTGAAAACCTGCTTTTGTAGTGAAACAGGACTGGCAACTTCCAATGTTCTCGTTTCTTTTAGATTTGCTCAACTCATATCAGTACAACTCAACTTCACCAAACAATCTATTTCGACTGCGCACATGATGTGCAACAAGTCCCCTTGTGAATTCATTTAAACGATCATGTTTACTCACGGAACAACTCCATCCCTGTTTGAACAACTGAACCAAGTACTTTGGTATCTTAAACAGAACGCAACCTTTCACTTTTCCTTAAAATCGATGTTGGTATCGGTACTTTTACTCGTAGGCGGTAGTCGGTATTCCCCCGTATTAATAAAAAAACGCTATCCGCTCTCTAACACGTGTTTTAGCTGGCAGACGGATAGTGACCCTATCCGTTTGTTAACTTTTCTTATTAATATTCCATCTACATATTATTAGCTATTCGCTCTTTATCACCTAACGCACGACAGCACTACACGGAATTGTACTTTGACTGCGTTATTTTACATAAGTGATGTCTACAATCATTTATTCTAATTTATTTATTTATTATGTTTATATTTTGTTGTGTCATGGGCAAAGTTGCAATATAAAAACAAATTAATAATATATTAAAAAATATGATGAACTCAATAAAGAATACCGCTGAGTATGTGACAAAAAAAACCGACGAAAAGTAGGGTGGAAGGATGAATTAAAAGTGTTTTTAATTGCATCAGAAACAATAAGAACATTAAGCAAAATTTCCAAAAAGGTATAAAATTCAAACATTATTTGTTTACTTTTATGCGTAAGCAAATTTCATTCCATTATGGGTTAATTGGGCCTATTCTGCGAAATCGTTCATTCCGCTATGAAATCCCTGCTACAAATCATAAAAGCTCCCGACCACAAGAGATATTTTATAAATCGCATTCCGAACTCTTATGAAACTCTGTTAAAGAACTTCGAAAATTGAAAACAGATTTTTTTCCTTTTCAAACACTAAGTGGCACCTGACAATTTTTTTTTTTTTTTTTTTTTTTGTTTGCAAAATAACATAAAACTGTCGGTGAAAGGAGCAAGTTCCGAACTATCACTCACATCAGGAAGATTAAATGGGTTACCATCAAATCTTCAGCAAAAGTGATGGGTGTTTTTGTTGAAATAAGATTGTTATTTACATTTTTTTTTTTCTCTCCACATTTCGTTCCTAAAAGTACTTTTCTTTTGCTGCGTCGATAATTCTGCAACAGTTTTCGGCTAAACAAAAATACAAATGTTGAAACAATTTTCAACTATATTACCCTTTTACACACATCCACTACACTTTGTCTCCATTTTCAAGCATTTCGTTGACTGGGCATTATAAAGAGAAACATTTCAATCCAAGACCTCACATTTAACAAAAATCTTTTATATGTAATAAATGTAACAGATACACACCAGTTAGATTTATGCTCAACACCTTAAGATGGTGTAAATCAGAGGCTATATATGTCATGACTATGTTATTTGTATACAAAATTAAAAACAATATGCTTCCTGGTTATTTATGTAATAACGCACATACCACGGGTGACGATGACGATTCATATCAACTAAGGAGCACGGGCAATCCACAAATTCAGAGGATGCGAACGATCAGAGGGCAGCGACACATTTTTTTTTTTTTTTATGGGTTTTCAAGAATTTAATAACCTACCAAGCAGTCTAAAGAACATACATAATTTTAATGAATTTAAGAGAAATTTAATTGAATACGCTAGATATAATTGTCAATAACAAAATTTAGTTGTAACGTTTGGAGTTGTATATATGAACTAAATGACTATGTTAAAATTATTATAATGGCTTACATGAGCTAAATAACTAACCAAACTAAACTAAACTAAACAATAGTCACAAAATTCCATCTTTTATTCTGTTATTAATAGAATTCACAAAAGACCCCTCCACACAGAATACCAATTTTAGAGCCCGCAAAAGATCCCCTGACAGTCCGAACCCCTGCATGGAAATTCCCAACAGAACAACAGAAAAAATTGATAAAAGACTGAATAAGACGCATCGAAAATAGGTTCTAATACAAGATGATTTATATGTACATACTTTCATATTTGAATACGTTACTATGGCAATGGTGGCGGCAAATTGAACGCCACCAAAAAGGCTTGCAATAAACACTGAGCGTACAGGAAATTCCTAACCCAATTGTACCAGCTCCAATGGCGACATACGCTCCCAATTTTTTCAACTTTCTTCGTTAACGTTTTTACCAAAATGCAAACACAAAGTCAAATGAATGTTTCCAAAACGATTGAGTCCTCAATTTTCAACTCGAAGCACCGAAAACGCCAATTCCAAAAAACTACTCACATCTCGAAAACTCCATTTCCGACTTCGACAAAACCTCAAAAACTAAGCAATGCTTACATCCCGAACAAAAACTTACAAACGGTCCTCAACTAAACGGCTACGCAATAGCACCTTTCAAAGCAAACACTGCAATACCTGGTACCGTCCCGCCTGCCTGGCAAATTTTGCAAAAACCGCTCTAACGATTTTGACCAAAACACATGTAAAATATACCTAACATCCGAACTATATACATATAAGTATTCTTAATATGATCTGTTAAAACTCAAAAGTTGCCCCAAGAGGGTGTTCTATGGCCCTGCTATTGTCCATCGTATTAAATTAACTGCTAAACATACTCAGAAATAAGGGGTTCTATGTCCATATGGATACTCTTAACGAGAAAGTTTCGTTTGACCCAGTCGTGCTTTTTTTTTTTTTTTTTATTTGGTTGTTTACCTCTATTGCACATCACCCTTTGAATGATACAAGTCTCATTCTCCTCATTTCATACTAGATACCGTTAAAAATGTACGGAAACATTGAATGTTCACGTATTCTTCATATATACTCGACGGATGAATGAATTTACCCAAACGAGCGTTATTCACAGAAAAAAATCAGTGCACATTTTCAAAATACGTAACGAAATGAATATCTACGCCCACCAAGCCTGACAGAAAATTTGGTAAAAATGATCTATCTACGTATTATACCTGTTTTTTCACTGAAACGAAAATCAACCCCCAGCTCAGCACGACATGTGCATTGTGCATGCAGTGTGCACGGAAAACAACAAAAAAAAAAAAACAGAAGCAATCCCGTTTTGCCGCCTTCTGCTAGTTTATTATGCGTTCACATATCCCAAACTAGATACCCCGTGTATAGTGCATACCGCACTCCATACAAGAAAATTATTTCAGTATTTTTCGTGTCCAAATTATGGCTTACCCAATCCGAGGTTTAGCTCACTCAGATCTATACCTATGTGCGGTTTTTCTAAAATTTTTTTTTTTTTTTTTTACACACACGTTCTTTCTGTTTTATTGCCAATCGGTCGGCAACAGACCTTAGGCATCTCAACTCGCGGAATATGTTCTTTAACTACCTACTTGGTATTTTTCATATAGGTACCCTTTTTTTTCTTTCACATTCACTCCACTATGCACTAGATATTGTACACTTTAGAAAAAAAATTTTTTTTTTTTGTTTTTCTTCACTATACAAAAGAAGGACCAATGGGCAATCCCACTTCTGAAAATGTAAACCACATTTAAGTTGCACTGCGCGAACTCGTCAAGCGCCCTTGAAAGTCAGATACGAACTGCGATCTTAACTCAATACGTCTAACTCACTTGACGAGCTGCATTGTGCAGTCCTATACTAATACTACGACACCTTTGAGCAGGAGGGATTTCCCTGTTCAATGAAGCTGTACCTACTTTACAGGTTAACACATACTTATCCCAATATGTTTCTAGAATACGAAACATCCCATTTAGATAGCTTCATTAACCAAACAAATTATATTATTAGCCTTTTAAAAAAATGTAGATAAACTAATAACTAACCAAAAACATTCAGTATCTAATGTTAAAAGGTGGTATTCCCGAACTCTATCACATTCCCCCACAGTTGGCAGCGGTTGGCAGCATACAGCATTTATCTTATGTTTTTTGTATGTTTTTGCATGTCACACGGATTCTAAATTGACACCGATAGGACAACAAAACATCGAATTTGAAAATAAAAAAATTGAGTGGTCAAATTCAAGAGGTTGGGGGTCTCAGTATTTTCTAATGTCTAATATGTAGGTAGTGTTATATCGTAATCGTATATATATATTGCTATTTCAACACAAGTCCATAAATTACATGTACCTAGGTACGGTATTAGCTGCCATCTGACATTTTTTATTTTTAATGAAATGCTGTACTTACCTGTTAAGCGAAAAATTCAAAACATCTACCTAAACATAGGTACCTACTTCTTTAAATACTTCTCAACAACTAGGTCTGTTCCTTTACTTTTAAATCTTACAAATGTTTACTAAATTTTATGAATTTGTGCGAATTCTGGAGGTCTAATCTTCGATGACTTTTTCCAACATTTCTGGCCGTATATCGGCAATAACGCGGCGAATGTTGTCCTCCAAATGGTCAATCGTTTCGGGCTTATTGACGTATTTGCACACAGAAAATAATTCACTAGTCCGCAATGTGAAAATATGCGGTTGCCAAACGTTTCCTCCAATAATTATTTGTGGCACGAGCTGTGTCCAGTGTTGCCAGATTGGGCGCTTTGTCATATTTTGGGCTATCTTTTTACTGGCAGCATTCTTGCCTTTTGATTTGACACAACGACACAAGCCACAAAATGTCTATTGCAGAAGATCGAAAAAACGCGCAACCCTGGCAACCCTGGCCGTGTCACATGTTGCGCCGTCTTGTTGAAACCACAGCTCCTACACATCATGGTTGTTCAATTGAAAAAGTCAGTAATCATGACTCTATAGCGATCACCATTGACTGTAACCTTCTGGCCAGCATCGTTTCAACAGTCAGTTTTTGTGGCTGTAACGGTATCTCAGCATACACTTGAGGGTTATCATCACTCCAAAAATACGGCAGTTTTGTTTATTGACGTATCCATTTAAACAAAAGTGAGCTTCATCACTAAACAAAATTCGCTTATGAAAATTGACGTAGTGCGCGACATGTATTTCGAACAGAACCATGATTTTCAAAATAAATTTTGCACAATTTGGAAGCGTTGCTCAGGCGTCAGTCTATTCATGTTGAAATGCCAAACCAAACTAAAAAAAAACCACTTGACAGCTGACAAAATGGCCGCCAGTTAAAATAGTGTTGCCAATTTAAAGTTTTATACCTCTAAAAATAACAACACCCTTTACTTTCATTTAAATACGAAACTGAAATCGATTTGGTCATAGTTTTGAACTAAAAACATTTGCTAAATATTTTGTTCTTAAACTACAGTTTTTGTCTAATAATGAATATAAGCCCGGAATGCATATACTTTTCTTGTGGGAAAATCAAGTAGGTATATATGGTGTATACGTAATTCTTAACTGGCTCTCCCAGTACTTTGAAAATAATGGAGATGACATTGACATAAAGAACAATTAGTGCTACCAGCTCTTCCTCAAGTCTCCCAACCTTATTAATTATAAGCTTTCTCACTTGGCATTTATTTCCAAGTGGCTCCAACCTAACGAACTGGAAAATGTATTCCCAATCCTGATTATCGAGCCACAAAGTTATTTCACAATTCGCATCATCCCTTCTCTTTGTATGCCACCCTAGTTTAAGTACTCTGTAATCACCATATGGATTTATCCTACACACTTACACACACAGGCAGGAACAAACCACTTGAGTTCGAAGGACGAGGTCACCGTCACATATAAAATCGCATTCGCTACGGTGAATAAAGTTAATGGACCAGAAAGCCGTCTACTAGAAGAGATGATATAAAGAAAAGGACAATTCGAAGAAAAACGCACCCACAATTGATTTCACAAAAGGAAACCGAATGAATGTGTTGTAATGGGGTAACACCAGGGATGGAAAAGTCGATACAATTGTATCGAATTCGATACAAATGAGTTTGCTCTAGTACAAAAGTACAATTTGCCGTATTTCGATACAATCATTTATCAATTTGTGGTTTTCCAAAAATGGAAAATCAAATCAATTAACGAACTATTTGTTTTAAGTTTTACACAAAGCATTGACTGGATTCGACTTTTCATTAGAAACTCACCCCGTTATGACTTCAGGGATTAATATATTATACTACTAACTGTTCCGCGCCCTGATTAGCAAGGTCCCTTATTTTGACAGTGCAGAATCTTAGCTGCCATGAGTGTCGAGAAAAAGCGTTCTTAAACTCGAGAATCGAGATGTGAAGTTGCCGTTAATAGTTGTTGCATACTACCCAAAATCCAATTGCAAATTACCACAAGAAATGATTTCCGTGAAGAAAATTTCCGAAATCATAAAAATCAGACAGAACTCTTGACAAACACGATCCCACTGTATATTACGATTAAAACTTTAACTTTTAAAAAAATCAATTTCAATTTCTACGAATTTTGCCAATCCCCCTTTAAAATTTTCCAATTTTCTCACTGTATGAACCTTCCTTAAGGTAAGATTTGACTGTATGCCAAGTGGTCATAAAATGTCAATTTCTGACAGTTATCCTGTCAAAATATGGTCATACAATGTAATGGGCATATCCTCATATGCTCTAATGAATTGAATGCCACATATGACCAGGCTGATTTTGACAGATAAAAATTACCAAATAGCATAGTTTAATCGGACAAAAAGCACGAATGCCAGCATAAAGTCTTTTGATGGAACAAGCATTATTTTGTTGTCATCAAAGATTGATGAGTTCGTAGAATTGGGATTTATTTTCATTTTCTTTCTCTTTTTTGTGGATTTATGAAATAATGAAGTCAAAACCAATGCGCAAATTCTTTATTCATTTTTCACTACAAAAAATTGACCACAATCAATTTCGAGCAGTAAACATCATGAACAAATAAGACAAAATAATAGATACCTACCTATTAATGTTACTACCAGAAAATTCCCAACTTCAACTTTTTTGCTTTCTTTTTCTTAATAACATTACTCTTCTACAACATTGGGTGATAAATAACAAATGCCTTAAATAACCATCAAGGCAAACATGACCATATTGGTATCTAATTCTTATATAAAGCTTTGATAATTTTGACCTTTCGTTCATTTGACAGCTTATCTCGTCATTTGCCTTTTGGTATTCATATGCATAATTGGCATACAGTCTAATCAAAGAAAACATAGCTCAAATTGGACGATCCGTTCTCGAGTTTTGGGCGGCCTTAGGAATGCAACTTATTTTAAATATATATATTTTTTTAGGTGTGTACAGTTTTGTTAATAAATTCACTTTCTTATACGCAAAATTGTTTTCAATACAATTGGCTCCATTTCAGTACAATCTTACAACAGTTTTCAGTACAAATCGAAAATGGCATTTTCCATCCCTGGTAACACTCCCTTTCTGCTCATCGAGAAATGAATCAGCTCAACAGTTGCCAAAAGGACTAAAAATCCCTTCTTTTTTTTTCATTTAAAGTGTAATTCAACGTTGAATGTCACTTAGAGGAAATAGGCCTCTTGTTGTGATCCTTTAAGAGTTTTCTTTTAATAATTTTTTTTTTTATTATTTTGGTTATTTGATTTCATCCGTTGATTTGACGGCGCCCGAGGGATAACACTTTTGGTTAAGAGGTTTCTCCACAAATGCTCGGTTTCCACTTGTTTGCATCACGTATCTTTATCTGAAGAGTGACCAATGTCCTTTGAGTAGAGTTTAGTGTTTTTTTTTATTCTATTAAGCAATATATTTAATAGCGTATATATAAAAATTCTAGAAGGGATAGGTACCTACTTCAGTGTTATTAAAAAAGATTTTTTACTCCAAACATTTTTATTGGAAAAATCGACAGGCTTGGTGGAGGGTAATATCGGTTTTGCTATTAAAGGTAAGTGATCAATTTGTTTTTGGAATATGGGATATAACATTAATTGTTTACATGTTGAATTCTAATATTTCAATTGCGAATAGAACTGTTGAAGGTATCCGATTAATATATTGTTCATGAAACACGAAAAGCTCCGACCATTAAATTTAGGGTTAACTAAGTTAGCCACGTCTCCCTGTCGATCATTTAACAACACATTAAAAGTTGGACTTACTGATTCTGTTCATTGGTAAAGTCCCATCATTTTAAGTATTTTTTGTTCACACCTACTGTCAGTTAAGTTGCTCATACTATGTTTTTTAGTACCTATACAGTCGAGTCCAAATCAGTAGCCCAAGGTTTTCGTGTAACCAAAAACAAATTTGTACGCAGCTTTCCATGAAGAAAAAAAAAACAGCTAACTGCTAACTGACAGTAGAAATCATCCAAAAGGGACTTGAATTCAATTCACTAAAGCCCATCAGCTGTCAAACGATTCTTAATTTCGATTGCCTGTATAAGTAGGTCTGCATGACTTCATCAATTATCTAGATATTCAAATATTTCAACAATTATTTCCTTTCCCGTAACCTTGGACAGCGTGCAATTATGACGAAAGCGAAAAAAAAATAAAAAAGCATTTATAATATTTCTCTATGGTTTTTATCCAAGAAAAAAGTCGTACTAAAACACTAAAGGATATTTTAGCAAAATGGTGGTGAATTTTCTATATGAAAGCCACTCATTTTCAACAAGACAAGAAACAAGATCCCTCCCAAAGTCTTACTCTTCAAACTGTGGTTTAATTCATAGATTAAGTCTTATTAAGTAGAACGCAAGTATGAGGTCCTTTTTAGACTTTTCGTTTCTAAGCGAGTCATAGCGTCCTTTGGTGTACCACAGGGTAGCCATCGCGCACCTTTGATCTTTAATTTGACAATAAACAATGTAAGTATTACGTATTACGTATTACGTAGATGATATGAGCTTCTCTAAACAAATATTTAACACTGCTGACTCTCTCTCACTACAAGCTGACATTACCAACTTCTACATCTGGTGTCAACAGAATCGTTTAGAGATTTACGTCAAGCTACTACTTTCTCTCGCAAACTTCATCCCCTGCCTCAAAGATCTAATTTCATTAACAATGAGTCTGTTTCCACTGTTTTTATCAATACGTGATCTGGACATTATCTGCGACGATCAGCTTAACTTTCGTCCTCACATCGACGATATTATTAGCAGAGCTAACCATGCTATCGGCTTTATTAAACGGTGGTCCAACGAGTTATCTAACTCCTAAGTCACTAAATCGCTTTATAAGAAGTTTGTTAGACAACTTCTCGAATATGTCAGCCAGGTCTGTGCCCATGTTCCGTAACTCATGCGATAAATGTTCGCATCGAAAACATAGTAACATGTTTTTCAATTTATATCGTTTAAGTGATAAATATATCGATGTGATAATTACAGAGCATGGGCCCTGGTCACCTTACCATCGGGAAGCGTTTTCCCTTATGTGGGCTTGATTGCGATGACCCTCACAATTTACCTCCCTACGAAAATCGAATAAAACTGCTCAATTTACAATAGGCTTTAGGACACGTCGTGATATCGTTTTTATACATTAGTTACTATCTGGAAAAGTAAATTATCCACAGCTTCTGCATCCCTGCATCAGATCTCATTTAACACTAATCCTCGTCGGTTTAAGATCAAATCCCTTTTCCGCCTTCCCCATCACCGAAGTTACTATGGATGGCCATCAGCACGAGCCTTTAACAAGAATGCCTTGAAAAACACACATATATCCCAACATATTTGACCTAAATTGCACCAAAGCAACTCTTAAAAATGCGGTTCAAAAACTACCTTATCCCTTTTCCTTCTAACTAAAGAATAGTTATATATTTTAATATAGTTGAAAGGGTTCGAATTTATTTAAACTAATGTAACAGTAGCAACGTTAGAATCCATTGATTATAATAATAATTAAGAGTGGAGAGGCTGGTGCGCACGCGTTGAGGGCCAAAAAAATAACTACCGGGAACGTCATGCGACGCCATCTAGATCTTCGGGTGTGTTTGAAGCCTAGCCCTGCTCTGTATTATTATTACTTGGGCTTAAAATATATTATGCGATCTAACCGTCCATATTTATATTGAATCTTGGGTTTGCTAGATTGCTTAGTTTTTCATGCGCTTGTATTAAGAAATTAAAATAAATTCAGTACCCCAAAATCTGAGTAGGTATAAAGATATTAATTTGCTTTTTAATCAAGAACCACATTAGGGAAATAATAAAAACGAGTTATTGTTAGAGAAGTATAACATAAAATATAGAAGCCCCAAAACATGACACTTGATTTGACTTCAAAAACGACATGAAAATTATTCTAAAAGCGATCCGCTGAACGCCTCGAAGCTACCCAAAACTGTCCAAAAATTGTCATGAAAAACTTCGCCAAAACACGCCCTGAAGGATCATAATATAGATGTTTAAAAGAAGAAAAAAACGTTGTAGAGGTCCCAAAATTCTTCCGAAGAATTGCCCAAAAAAAACAAATAAAATGGACCTAGCTCCTAAAATCTACACACAAAAACGGTCCAAAGTCTACAAAATCGCTCCCAGAAAAGCCTTGAAACACGCCACAAAAATGGCGAAGGCAAACACTCCATTCTCTGGAACATAAATTGAAAGCCTGATGCTTACTTAAATAATAATCCGCTGTCTTTTTCAAAACTGTAAAAGAACATTACATAATGCTCATTGTCATAGTTTGGCCATAAACAACTGCGGTCTCAAAGTCAAACTTTAGAGGGCTATCCATTTTCAGATAGTGAATGAACTATACAAAGCTAAAAACATTCCACCAATACGAGTGTTTTTGACACGTACTGATTCTGAAATCCAGATTACATCAAACTGTGAGTCAAATTCACCCCATTGACACAATAGTTGAGAGTTTCTGCTGTATGACTCGTTAAAAACAAGTTTGTAACAAAAGAAAATCCTATTTGAGGCTTTCCGGGCGGTTGACTATGCAAAACTAATTTACAACAAAAGGATAACCTTTCTACTTTTAATGTGGGTGATATTTTTCAATTAAAAGCAGAGCATCCTTTCGAATTTTTAAAATTCCACACCATTGTGGATGAATGTATTAATTTCCCACGCACATTACGTGCTGCTTTTCACCCGCAACTTCAGCTGGTAAATACCATCCTAAGGATACGTGGTGGATACACCTTCCTGCTTCATGATCTCAATTCCTCAATGCGAACGTCATTTATCCGCACAAACTAAGTGCAAAAGCCATCTCTAGCCTTGTTTCATCTCTGTTCAGTTGCTGGATATCTTGAATTCAATCGAATAATAATCGAATCAAATTTTCTCACGAACTCGCTGAGGAATGCGATGCGTTTTGTCCTTCGAGACACAAGCGAGAAAAGGATCACAAAACACAGGAATTTTTTAATGAAGTATTTCTCTGGCAGCATTGTCTTTGGGGTATTGCTATATATGCGGATACGTATGGAAATTTATCACAAGAATAGAAAAACGTCCTTACATCGTCGTCCTTCTGCTCATCTACTGCTGGATGATTATGAGGGCGTTGATGGTTCGATAAATAGTGCGTGGGTGAATTTCCTTAATGCAAAGACATCCGAATAAGACAACGAATGAGATAATAGGAAAGAATGGCAAAGAAGGACCATGATTGTGTGCTCTTTTGTGTGCGATAGATCCGTGATGGGAGTTGGGGAAATGAACAGAAAAAAAAAAAGTTCTATCTTTTCTCTGGGTAACTGCGATTGACACACTAAATATCCTTGAAAGCAGACATTTTCCTGAACTTCACCAGCATTCACAATTATGCGGGGTTCCACCGCATCGCCGGGTACCGGGATGAAGTAGTGAAAACACTAGGGGAGAAAAATCGTGATGTTCTTTATAGTGCTAATGGAATTTGAAAAATTTAATAACCCGATTGGTAAAGAGGTCGCATTATTGTTCGTCTCCTGTTTCGAACTAGGATGAGTTTCAAAATTTTATTTCGCACCGCCTTTGCTGTGAGTTAAATGCAATTAGTGTTTCGAATTCGCCGTTTTCTTTTATGCATATATAGGTACATCTGCCAAAGTGATTTTAAATGGGAAGTAGAAAAATTAAAGCTGTTGATAGGGAAAGGATGTATTTCTATTTTGATGAGATGCGTAGTGAACTCGATAGTTGATGACTTGTGCGCTTATATAGGCCCTACAAACGTCTTTACATAGATGTACTCAATGGGAAACAGTATTTTTTGTAAACAGTATTTTTTGTAAACAGAATTTGCGAAAATTCGTCAAAGACGTTACAAACGAGGACTCATCTAGTACAAAAGAAAATTACGTATTCAAATAACTAATTAAATGGACTCAAATTTTATATAAAGCACTCAAGCAAAGCTCTTTTGTGTGAAGGTAGAGCTACTACTCAACATGCTCACACGTTTTCCGGTTTTCTCGTGCTCAAACGAATAAAAGAGCCAAAATACCCGGCAGATTGATCGAAGATCACGGTTAGGTGATACCTGCGGATGTTTAAAATGATTTCGACTATATGTCTATATTTGTCCTATCGTTCTGGTGTCTTATAGATATAGTCACAGCACTTATACCTGGTTCTTTACGCAAAGCTATTCGATACTAACTTATTCATTACTATAAAGTGCACGGCTTTAAAATGACATGTTTAAACTCGTTTGTGTCTCATTATCATATGAAAAAAGAAACCCAAACGAGTATCTTCAAAAAAAAAAAAAACACAAAAAACTCCAATGTCATGGAGACATTTTGTATCTATTGCCACAAAGTATCTAGCATCGATTATATCGAAGATTTATTCTTGTTAGAGCCGTGGTGGTAGCATGTGTCATTAAAGTGGGTGTGCTAAGCGAGAAGTTAAGTAAAGTGGAATAGAACCCCTTGGGAACATTTAATTCGTTTAACAGAACTTTTAATGTGACAGTGAATTTTAAGCACATCCATCATCATTCGATAAAAGGACGGGTCTCTTTGGCAGCGGACAGTTTTTTTTTTATTTTGTAAAATCGACGGTTTAAGGTAAGTTTGTGAGTCGCTCTGAAGATTGTTATATAGTAACACAAACTTTATTTACATTTCAAATTGACCAGCAACTGTAATGAGTGAATTTAAAATTTGAATCTAAATTTTTGGACTTTGGGCACAATTTAGAATAATAGTAAAGTGAAGTAGGATTTTCAGCACGCAATTACAACAAGAGACTCGCAATAGTTTTTGAAATTGCGTGCTGAAAATCCTACTTCACTTTGCTAAATTCACTTTGCTTTGCTGCAATCGAAGCTCAAAAAAACACACCTATTATTCTAAATTGTGACAGTGTTCCCTTAAGTCCAAAAATTTCGAATAAAATCGATTGCGATAATTGCATTTGATTTAAAATTGCTGTAAGGACCTTTTTCACCGAAGAAAACTTATTTGTAAGTTTTGGTTTGAGTCTCGACTTAAAATTTATGGAAGATCACAATTACGAAATTTGTGCGGAATACTAGCGACTAAAATTTAGAGTCGAAACTAAAAACGTTTATTGGTAAGGCCTAATGGTTGAACTCAACTGAGGTCTTAAAATGTTGCTTATGAACTACTATAAAGTTGATTTATAAAAAAAAAAACAATTGATATTTAAATTTTCTTCAAAAGAATTAATTTAGCGGTACGTACATAACTTTTCAGTCATTTCCACAAAAACAAAAACAAATCATTCCACTGAAATGTTTCATTTCTTTACTGTTCCATCTGTAAGGAATTTTTTTTTTGTTGTTAAACATATTTTTAATGACTTAATTTAAAATGCAATAAAAAAAGACTTTATATAATGTCGTAACAATGTATTTGAATTGTTCCGGGCTCATACGAAAAATATTACAATTATTTTTGTCGTTCTGTGAAAAAGTGAAATAAAAATGTTTTCATCCTTTCACCGCAATTTCAATTCTGGGGGTCAATTCTCGTCCTGTGAAAGAGTGAATCGAATAAATCGTTTTCACAATCGCTTTCACGCATTGCTTTCATTTTTTCGATTCTAAAATGCTATTTGTAGGAAACGCTGCACTCATGTGCAGAAGAAAATTATAGGAACACCTCGTTTGAGAAGCGCTGCAACTTTCGCAAACGCTTACGTGTAAACGCACCCGCACTACCAGTGGCAGCCATATTTTTTCGTCCACTTTTCGCCTAGTTTATGGTTTTTTCTTTAACACCCTATGCTCGGTTGAATCTAATTCAAACCTCTATCTTTATCTACATATAACACGTAGAAAAATCGCCCCTGTGCTTTAACATCGTTTTCAGATTTTTCTGAACATACCATTCGTCACAATATCGTTTTGAAAATTTACGCCATAGTCGAGCGCATAAGTGCGAGCGAGACGACAACACCACCACACACGAAAAACTCTTCGATGTAAACCACGTACAGCGTTGGTTCGCTTGGATTTTTAGTCAGTCAGTATCGAGAGTCAGGTTCGGTTGGTTGGTAGGGCACTAGCGCATGGTCGCATTTTTTTTTCGGCATTTTGCCACGTTTTCATTGTTCGCGCATCCTAAGTAGGCGGCCATTGTGTCGACCGAAAAAAAAAAAAACTAAATCGCAAATTAAAAGTTAAATATCGCGATTGTGATTCGCCGGCGAGGGAATTTTGAGTTCGGTGAAGCCGATCAAATACCCGCAAATCGTTTCGCGCATTGTTTTAAGAAAAGCGAATAAAAGAAAAAAAAAACCCACGATATATATATATATCGCGAGGAAAAACTTCTCGACCGCGTGTGTTGAACCATACCTCGTGGATACATAAAACCACCCCCACAAAAAGGGAAAGAAACAAAATCGAGAGTCGGTAGTGTGCTTTACGCCATTCCACTCGACCGAAAATAATTTTACGTAAATCCAACCCCGCGCTAAGAAATAAAATTCCTGACGCGCCAAAACATAAAATTAACCTCATCGACACCCAGTTAAGGGCGCTGAAATCGTGAAACATAAAAGAAAAGAATAGTTAAAACGTATAGAACATTGAAAGGGAAAAATTCCCCAACGTCCCACGAAATAATATAAATTGCGCAGCACATAGCACAGTCGTTGCACTAGCGAAGCACCACACCTCAGAGCTAAGACGCAGTCGTGCATCCATCCTCCAGTAGGTGGAGCGAGCATCACCACAGACCATCACCCCATCGAATACACCAACCTTCGGACTTCGCTTGAGACGAGACACCAACCTCAACGATAGTCACCTCATCGAAATTCACCTCTTCGTCAACACTGCGCCTACCGATATACTTTAAGTTAAGTAGTTTGGGTCCAATAAAATTTCTTGTTGTAAACATTTATACTTCTCCAAATGATTTTATCTTCCACTAAGGTATAGATCCGCGAATTAAAGCATATCAAAGAGCTTATGCATAACATCCTGGAAGGAAAGGCGGTGCACTGCAGTCCCTCACCACGGATCGCGTTCAGGTAGCTATCCCCTGAATAAAGAACGGGGTAAGTTTGGAATTAATTAATCTCATTTGGAAGAAACGAAGTGTATTAAAAGTAGTATTGGCCCAGTTGTGATAGGCTATAGCGTTAGAGAGTGGTCGTGTCGATTGACCCAGTTTAGTCTTGTCGTCGTTTATACATGGTAAAGTAAAGCTAAATAACGTAAGGTTAGGTTCGGATCGGTGCGCCAGTGATTTAGTCGTTAGCATTTGTGACACTCTGTGGGGAATCTCACCAATGAGAGCGTGAGCGTATATTCTTCGTCGTGGAAGCATCAGCTTGATTTTCTTTTATTATACACGCGGACGCAAAAACTAGTCACGTCCCACAACGCTGCATTACGCGAGTATATAGGCCACGGGTACATGCTCTGGTCTCTACGTCTAACATCGAAGGGTTATTGTTTTTCGTTAATTTTGTTCTGGCTGTAAATGATAACGTAAGCGAGCGGCAACAGTAAAATTTGTATGTCCGCACTTGTACTGACTTGTGTTGTAACGTCCACCCCCTTAATTAAGTACTAGTTTTAAGATCTTTTGTTTTGAATAAAAATAAGCTTGTGAACTTCACGAAGAAGAACAATCATGTGTGTTCATTGGCTTTGGAATTTAGTTTAGGTTCCGGAAGCAGCCGCCAGATGTGCGGATAAGGAAGTATTGAAGGGAATGTCGGCCATGGGGGCGAACACGATCCGAGGTGGTTTTACGCAGTTCGGTTCATGGTTGTAGTTTAGTAGTTAGTAGGATATTCGGACTCTAGGGGTCGTCGTTCAATAGGAGCGTGACGACGACCATGGTAGCTTGGCCTTGGTGCTAAGTAGGGGTGGGTCAGCTCAGGGGAAGATTACTTCCACCTATTTCTTCCCCCACTTTCTTCTTTTTCACTGTGGATGTAAATATTTCAACGGATCGCACTACTCGGGCCTCGCAATCTTTATTGTTAGGGATAGTGGTTTAATCCGGTCGTGTCCAACATCTTTTACGACCTATCTTTTTTTGAATTAACAGGCATGTAAAACTAGAGGTAACCCCAGTCCAGGGCCTGCAACAAGATCCCCACCCACCGAGGGCTAGCGCGGGAGGAAGCGGTCATGCCTGGTTGCAGGAGGCTTGGACAACCCCATCCGTCATGCTGCCCGGACTGCCGTAGGGGTCCTGTGACCTTGCGGTATATGGGTAGTTTAAGTGATGGATGGGGTATGGTTCGCGTAGCGGGGCGTAGGAATTTCGACTTTCCTTTTTGTTCTTGTTTGGTTGTTGGACAACTCAGTTGCGCGTAGGTATAGGTTAATACTTGCCTGCGTGTTTGCTGACATGGCAGAAGGAGTCGCTTGCGTTCCGTAACGTGAACGTACGTTACAGGTGGCGCCCAACGTGGGGCCCGAAGTAGTGATATGATTCAGAAGTATTTACAAAAAATTTACACAAAAAATTTTGTTTTTCACCATTTTCGACTTTACTCTTTTTCGTTTCACGTAACCGGTGTTTGGGTGTATTTTCATCCCCATCCATGTCTGTTGTACGCTGAAGTCTGAGATCTAGTTTTGCGGAAATAGGTGTAGGAGTTTGTAATCCTTTAGTGTTCTTTAAGTCCCTTGTCCGGTAGATGGGTAGACTTTGTTCCCCATTTACGTCCGTTGCTCGGGCTTATAAGTTCCTCACATTTCCATCTTCAGCATTTGAGCCTTCGAGTTCATGTCCGGTAAGTGGGTGAAGTTGTTCCTCACTTACGTCCGTTGCTTGCACTCAGGGCTGGTGTGTAGTTCGCTTTTCTTTGGTAAGTTAGTTCTGTTAAGTCCGGTATTTGGATCGACCTTTGTCTCCATTTACGTCCGTTGCTTCAGGCTGTCTTCACCATGTTCCATAGCAAAGCACAGAAATTTAGCAACTCTAATGTCACTTGCGATTCTGCAGTGATTGTAAAGCATTAATCCATCTAGAAGCGTTGTCGCTTCAGTAGCCACAGTGGAATAGAAAGTGTGAATCTATCCTCGTTGTTCTCGTGTTTGTCCTCTATGTGTTCGACATTCCTTCAGGTTGATGTTAAGTTTAGTTTTGATTTAGTTTTGAGAAAGCTTAGTTTGAGGAAGTTTAGTATGGAGAAAGTTTTGAGAAAGTTTAGTTTTGAGAAAGTTTAGTATCGAGATAGTTTGAGTTAAGTTTAGAGACAGTGTAGTTTGAGAAGTTTCGTTTTGAAGTTTAGTCATTGAACGTACTCCAACGTTTAGATTTGAGTAAGATTTAGTCGGAAGGTCAGTGCTAGCGATTGCTAAGCCAGCCTTCCACACATTCACTTTAGTTTTAGTATTGAGTTTAGTCATATATTACCCTATACGACTCAACAGTATAGCAATAGTATATCTAGTTTTACATTAGGATATAAGTCCCTGAATTCGTATAGAATTCACCATCTTTATTTTTGGTATTTTTATTATTATTGTTTTCAAGTCAGCTGTGTGGTAAAAATGTCCAATCTCGGCCAAAGTAGTCGAAGGGTAGTTCAGAGTGATTACACACTGCGCAGTGGGCGCAAGCACATCCCGGCCACTACGGAAGAGCCGAGCCTTCTTCCGAACATGGTTGGAACCAGCGAAGAGGCTGACCGAACAACAGTCACGGGAAATCCCCAAGATAACCAATCAGTCACGAACCCGTCTGCACCTCGAACAGCACCGGGAACGCAGGACGCTAACGAAAGCGCACAATTCGAACAATATGTTCAGGATGTCGTAACGGCAACCGTCGGTCTCAATCGGACAGACGAGCGTCGGTTCATGCGAGAAGAGCTCGACCGAAGTCGTGTTGCTCTCCAACGCGAACTCGCTTCGTTGGTTCAAGCAGCCGTATCAGCTGCTATGCGACCTCCAGCTTCCGCAGCGAACAACGACCACCAAGAACCTAACGCAGATCGTAACTCCCAACCTGCTCACGCAGAATACGACGTAAATCGGCGACCCGAGGTAGCTCCACTTCAGGCGAGTGAGCCCCCGAATATTCCCCCGACAGGTAATCCTGTGGTATACCCCGTGAACATGCCACGAAGTAGCAACGTGGAAAACTTTTTAGAGCAAATTAGCAGAATGAATCTGTGCGGACCAACTCCATCTCCGGAACCGCCGGCTCAGACGTCTTCACCCTCGTCTTCCTTCAACCGATTTCCCAACTATCACAAGTGGGGAATCAGGTTCGATAACACCCATATGTCCGTGGATGATTTCCTCTTTCGGCTTGGAAGATTAAAGGAATCCCATAACGTGACTTGGTGTGACGTCGTCGCCAATTTCCATCATTTTGTCGCTGGTCAAGTTGAGACATGGTATTGGATGTACCTTAAGAGTAATCCCGGCGTGAATTGGTCCACACTTCGTCTCGCCTTGATAGAACAGTATCGCAGCTTGGAGACTGACTTCGAATTATCGCGAAGAATGTCCGATCGGAGGCAGGGTTTGTACGAACCGTTCGACGCGTTTTTCACTGACCTTATGCGCCTCAACGCAAAACTGCGAGTCCCTAAGTCCAATCGTGAGATAATTGAATTTCTGAAACAGAACGCCAACCGTAGGATAGGAGAACACCTCATAACTTTCAGCACACACAACATCCCTGAAATGGTTCATGTGTGTCGTACGATTGAGAAGTTCGTAAAGGAACACGATCCACCGCGGCAGCGGATACCTCAAACGTATTTGCCCCGTCGGAATATCAGTGAAGTAGAACAGGTCGAGGAAGGTTACGATACACCCGTCTCGTCCGCACAACTTGAGGAAGTTGCTTTCCGGCGAAGGAGCCCTAGTGTTCTGAAATGCTGGAACTGCAAGGAACTCGGTCACACAT
Organism: Cheilosia vernalis; assembly: GCA_949126925.1. NCBI lineage: Eukaryota > Metazoa > Arthropoda > Insecta > Diptera > Syrphidae > Cheilosia > Cheilosia vernalis. Next base: position 18,204,925 of record OX421362.1, read on the forward strand.
TCTTCGATTGTGCCATTCCTCAAAGAGCTCTGTTCTGTTACAAATGCGGTTGTGAGAACACGACGACACCTCGTTGTCCTACATGCGCGGGAAACGCCCAACCGAGCAATCCGCCGACCGGGGAGATTCGCTCGAGGGATGTCAACCCGGCAAACCTCTCAGCCTAAATCCAAACCCACCAACCATTCTAAAGCGTCCGGAAGCCCATAGGGTTGAAGGAGCCGCTAGCACACCCTCAACAGCCAAGAAACCCAGTGAGCCCAAGTTGACCTTCCACCAACGTCTAACGTATTACCGTCAAGCGAGAGAATGTATCTTCGGATCACCAATCCTGTCTCCGAAAATAGCTAAAGTCAGGAAACGCTTTGCGGGAAAGAAACGGCAATACCGCGCAATTGCGGCAACAACGTTGCTAGGATCCTCAGGGGACCCAAGACCTTTTGTCACGGTCAAACTTTTCGACCGAGAGTGGCTAGGCTTGTTGGACAGCGGTGCGTGCATTAGTTGTATAGGAGCAGGAGGCATTTCGTTCTTGCAGAACAACGGAATCCCTCTCAGAAAGTTTTCGTCAGCTGTTACCACTGCAGACGGAACCAAACAAGACATCATCGGCGTGGTAAACACCCAAATACACTTTAGAAACCAGATTGAGGATATCACCCTCTATGTTGTTCCTTCGTTAACCAAAGATTTGTACCTTGGAGTCGATTTTTGGAAGTTATTTCAGATAGCACCCAATGTAATCTCGGAAGTGTCTCCATTTCCCTCGAGAGGTGAACTTCCATCCGTTATGGGAACACGCAAGCGACTACCGCTTGTTAAGGAAGCTAGGTGGTCTGAATAATTCTGAAGTAGACATCCTGCCGAAAGCTGCGAGGATGAACATTCTGCATTCTTATATTAAGCAATCTCTAGAGAAAGCACACCTCGGGCATGAACGTGCCTATAACACCCGTAGTTCATCGGTGAAATACAAGGTGGGCGACGTTGTGTACCGGCGTAATTTCGTGCTTAGCAATGCCTCGAAGTCTCGAAACGCAAAGCTTTGTCCGAAGTTTATACGGGCAAAAGTTCGCAAGGTTATCGGAAGTAACTTATACGAGTTAGTCGATGCAACTGGACATAGTCTAGGTGTAACCCACAGCAAAGATCTTCGTCGGTAAGACATAGCCGTAGGATATTTTTGAATGATAGTTACAGGAAGGTAGGTGAGACGTTACGAAGTCCCAGTAGGATAGTGAAGTAGTAAGGAAACAGTTGACCGCTCAGAGTCGGTAGAACATGAGATTCTTGTGTCTCGGGCGTGGGTCGTTTGGTAGGATTTAGCAGGTTTCATTTTCTTGACCTTTTGCAGTCGCAAGTCTCTGAAAATGTCAAGTTGTGTAGGAAACGCTGCACTCATGTGCAGAAGAAAATTATAGGAACACCTCGTTTGAGAAGCGCTGCAACTTTCGCAAACGCTTACGTGTAAACGCACCCGCACTACCAGTGGCAGCCATATTTTTTCGTCCACTTTTCGCCTAGTTTATGGTTTTTTCTTTAACACCCTATGCTCGGTTGAATCTAATTCAAACCTCTATCTTTATCTACATATAACACGTAGAAAAATCGCCCCTGTGCTTTAACATCGTTTTCAGATTTTTCTGAACATACCATTCGTCACAATATCGTTTTGAAAATTTACGCCATAGTCGAGCGCATAAGTGCGAGCGAGACGACAACACCACCACACACGAAAAACTCTTCGATGTAAACCACGTACAGCGTTGGTTCGCTTGGATTTTTAGTCAGTCAGTATCGAGAGTCAGGTTCGGTTGGTTGGTAGGGCACTAGCGCATGGTCGCATTTTTTTTTCGGCATTTTGCCACGTTTTCATTGTTCGCGCATCCTAAGTAGGCGGCCATTGTGTCGACCGAAAAAAAAAAAAACTAAATCGCAAATTAAAAGTTAAATATCGCGATTGTGATTCGCCGGCGAGGGAATTTTGAGTTCGGTGAAGCCGATCAAATACCCGCAAATCGTTTCGCGCATTGTTTTAAGAAAAGCGAATAAAAGAAAAAAAAAACCCACGATATATATATATATCGCGAGGAAAAACTTCTCGACCGCGTGTGTTGAACCATACCTCGTGGATACATAAAATCACCCCCACAAAAAGGGAAAGAAACAAAATCGAGAGTCGGTAGTGTGCTTTACGCCATTCCACTCGACCGAAAATAATTTTACGTAAATCCAACCCCGCGCTAAGAAATAAAATTCCTGACGCGCCAAAACATAAAATTAACCTCATCGACACCCAGTTAAGGGCGCTGAAATCGTGAAACATAAAAGAAAAGAATAGTTAAAACGTATAGAACATTGAAAGGGAAAAATTCCCCAACGTCCCACGAAATAATATAAATTGCGCAGCACATAGCACAGTCGTTGCACTAGCGAAGCACCACACCTCAGAGCTAAGACGCAGTCGTGCATCCATCCTCCAGTAGGTGGAGCGAGCATCACCACAGACCATCACCCCATCGAATACACCAACCTTCGGACTTCGCTTGAGACGAGACACCAACCTCAACGATAGTCACCTCATCGAAATTCACCTCTTCGTCAACACTGCGCCTACCGATATACTTTAAGTTAAGTAGTTTGGGTCCAATAAAATTTCTTGTTGTAAACATTTATACTTCTCCAAATGATTTTATCTTCCACTAAGGTATAGATCCGCGAATTAAAGCATATCAAAGAGCTTATGCATAACATCCTGGAAGGAAAGGCGGTGCACTGCAGTCCCTCACCACGGATCGCGTTCAGGTAGCTATCCCCTGAATAAAGAACGGGGTAAGTTTGGAATTAATTAATCTCATTTGGAAGAAACGAAGTGTATTAAAAGTAGTATTGGCCCAGTTGTGATAGGCTATAGCGTTAGAGAGTGGTCGTGTCGATTGACCCAGTTTAGTCTTGTCGTCGTTTATACATGGTAAAGTAAAGCTAAATAACGTAAGGTTAGGTTCGGATCGGTGCGCCAGTGATTTAGTCGTTAGCATTTGTGACACTCTGTGGGGAATCTCACCAATGAGAGCGTGAGCGTATATTCTTCGTCGTGGAAGCATCAGCTTGATTTTCTTTTATTATACACGCGGACGCAAAAACTAGTCACGTCCCACAACGCTGCATTACGCGAGTATATAGGCCACGGGTACATGCTCTGGTCTCTACGTCTAACATCGAAGGGTTATTGTTTTTCGTTAATTTTGTTCTGGCTGTAAATGATAACGTAAGCGAGCGGCAACAGTAAAATTTGTATGTCCGCACTTGTACTGACTTGTGTTGTAACGTCCACCCCCTTAATTAAGTACTAGTTTTAAGATCTTTTGTTTTGAATAAAAATAAGCTTGTGAACTTCACGAAGAAGAACAATCATGTGTGTTCATTGGCTTTGGAATTTAGTTTAGGTTCCGGAAGCAGCCGCCAGATGTGCGGATAAGGAAGTATTGAAGGGAATGTCGGCCATGGGGGCGAACACGATCCGAGGTGGTTTTACGCAGTTCGGTTCATGGTTGTAGTTTAGTAGTTAGTAGGATATTCGGACTCTAGGGGTCGTCGTTCAATAGGAGCGTGACGACGACCATGGTAGCTTGGCCTTGGTGCTAAGTAGGGGTGGGTCAGCTCAGGGGAAGATTACTTCCACCTATTTCTTCCCCCACTTTCTTCTTTTTCACTGTGGATGTAAATATTTCAACGGATCGCACTACTCGGGCCTCGCAATCTTTATTGTTAGGGATAGTGGTTTAATCCGGTCGTGTCCAACATCTTTTACGACCTATCTTTTTTTGAATTAACAGGCATGTAAAACTAGAGGTAACCCCAGTCCAGGGCCTGCAACAAGATCCCCACCCACCGAGGGCTAGCGCGGGAGGAAGCGGTCATGCCTGGTTGCAGGAGGCTTGGACAACCCCATCCGTCATGCTGCCCGGACTGCCGTAGGGGTCCTGTGACCTTGCGGTATATGGGTAGTTTAAGTGATGGATGGGGTATGGTTCGCGTAGCGGGGCGTAGGAATTTCGACTTTCCTTTTTGTTCTTGTTTGGTTGTTGGACAACTCAGTTGCGCGTAGGTATAGGTTAATACTTGCCTGCGTGTTTGCTGACATGGCAGAAGGAGTCGCTTGCGTTCCGTAACGTGAACGTACGTTACATATTCTCGTTCAATACGTGAAAAGGCTGTGGGGAATAAAATATCGCGTACTGAGTTGTATGAAATTAGGCTCTCAATTTTCAAACTATCACTAAAAACATTTACTGCAAATGGGGCCGAGAAAAGAAATTATTATTCATATCAAAAATTATGACGTTTGGTTTCACATTTTCGTAGAACGAGAATCGGAATTGCGATGACAGGGTGAAAACATTTTCGTGTCACTTTTTCACAGAACGAGAATTGACGCCCTGGTTTTACGAAAATCTGAAACTAAACTTAAAAAATATTTCATATGAACAATTTCTGTATTTATTCTGTATTTCACTTAAATTTTTAAAAACCATGAACATTAAGAAAACCAAAATCAAATAAACAAAATGGTAATGTGAACGCGGCCTAACTTGCTGCACGAGCAAACAAGTAATATTGCACTAAAACGATTATTCTATGTAAGTTATTTTTTAAAGATTTTTTGTAAGAAGTAACAGGTACCTACTTCAATAATTGGAAAGAGTTTTCTGATTTATTTCTATTTCTTTTGTCTTCTGTTCTTTTTCAATTACTTGGAATTCTAAAATATGGTCACCGTTCGAATATAATCATTAGAAAACCAACCTTCAGATCATTTTAATGAGAACCTTGATCAAATTATTTCTAAATCATTTAACCTCAGTGCAAGCTTCGTATTTTTTTTTTTGTATGTTGAAGCGCCACTCCAAATCATTATAAATGAAATAAAACTGGCGTCAGGATTTTACTCGATGAAAATAAAATCTTAAGGTGCTCATTTTTTTCGACGACAATCTTTACAGATTGTTTATTGCAGTTCATAAAAGTGCGAACGTGTTCTTAGGTAAATTCAGGTAATAAGCGAGGGTATAGAAAAATGTACCACTCTATCATGGCAGACAAATAGTTTAGATGGAATTGAAAGATGTTTGGTTGAGCACTGGGGTATGTCACCCTCCAGACGTGTGTTGACATCATCACTCTGTTATTTGCCATATCATGTATAACACGTGGCAAATATAATTTGTCACAGGGAATTTTCCCCTGTTCCTTATATCTTTGCGGAGTACACTTATGAGACTGAGCATATGCGATGCCGAACATAATTCAGGATTTACTTGAAGTTATTGGTCCTAAAAAAAAGCACCCTCTCTTGAAAGAAGTGTCCATTTGAAAGAGACTCTGTTGCCAAGGCGTAAAATAAAAGAGATAAATACGAAATACCCCTTCGTAAGTGAATTGGACGGACCTGTTATTGCGTGCGGTCAGATACGAGTATCTATCCAAAAACTGCGATGTGAAAAGTTAGGTTAACCAACTGCATTTGATATCGTTCCAGTACCATTGGATTTGGTAATTTGCCACACAAGTTGAAATATAAAATCGTCTTAGTTATAATTTTGCTGCGAAACCTCAATGCACCTCAATGTTGTAACGCAACGCGTTCGATTGTGAGGAATCCCTAATCAAATGCCAAACAAGCGGCGATTTTGAGGGCATAACACAAGTATAGTTACGAAGAAGTTTTCATTCTGCGGATTCCGCTTATTTCGTTCGTTTTGACATTCGTATTGAAGCGTCTACAATTTCCCTAGCTTCTGTCTGCCGCTATTACAACTAATAAATTGAAAAATTTAAATTAATCTATACTATGAAAATTCCTGCGGATTTGATTTAAAAAGCAAAATTAAAAATCACGGCAATTAACGAAAACGAGTTATGCCCTTGCTAAGCTGCGAGAACAAGATTTGGTTAACGACAAGATCTACCCAAAAAAAAGCTCCGATCCACGCGAATGTTACAACCAAACTGATTTGAATCGTGAACATGAACATGGTTACCATTGGCTTTTTGGCTTTAAGTTTGAATTATTGTTTTGAGTTAGAAAAAAGTAATAGATGACAAAATTGAAATTAAAAAAAAAACTATTTTAAGCTTAAACTTTAACTTTTTTCGTTTAGAATTTGCAAATTTGTTATAGCACAATTTACATAATTTAATTACAGAGATACGACAAATTTATGTGGTTCTACTGGAAAAAGTTTACAAGTGACAAAAAATTAATAAAATTAGAAAATATTTTTTTTTGAGGAAAAACAACTAAAATAAAACCTCAATTTAAGGCTCAATTTAAGGGAGAAAAACTGTTTGATCTCTCTAAAATCAAAGTTTTGAATTTAGTTGTGAAGTTTACTCTGCCGTCGACCCTTCAATTTTATATAGTGAGTACTAGGTAATTTTATATAGTGAATACTGAAGTCACTGACTTATCAAACTGACCTCGAAGTATAGTCAGAAGTCAGTGCAAAAGTAAACATAGTAACAAATTATTGTATTGTGAGGACCTACAAGTCACGGAAGACATCTTCCACATTTTATGTGAGTGTCAAGCAATCGCTCGGAGTAGAAGGAAGCACCTTGGCAGGTACTTCTTTGATCACTTAGAGGAGGTTGGTTCCTCAAACAATATTGGGACCATTATTAAATTCTGCAAGGAAATTGATTGTTTGGGCGATTTGGTTTAGGTTTTTAAACGTGACTGTTCCCTGGGGATGGCGATGGGCCCACTATGGTGCCTGGTCTTTTTGTGATGAACTCACAACCCCACTCAACCTAACCTAACCTAACCTAACAAATTATTGTCCAGCAATGAATGACGCATTCTTTACTTAGTAAAATACAAAGAAAGGAAAACTTGTTAAAGTACCTATTAAAAAATATCCCAATAATCACAGACTTAAGAGTTACTATGAAAAGATATTTAGATAGGTAAAAATAAATGAACAACAGATTAGCAAGAATATAAGGTAACTCTATAGATGAATGACGTTAGTCGAATGGCCATAAGTAGGGTAATGAAGAGTGCCCGACACCTGAAGCGTCCGAAACTAAAAGAAAACACCGCTTAACAAAGCGCGAAAACAACAGCGGCTTAGTTTTGCAAGATCGTACATATCTTGGAATACTGGATGGCACTCAAACGATTGGCGGAAAGCTATATTTTCTGATGAAAATAAGTTCAACGTAGATGGGCCCGACGGATACAACTATTACTACTTTCCATGATTTAAGAAAAGAAAAATTGTTTTTGGACCGTCACCACATCCGTGATGGAGGAGTTATGGTTTCATATTATAAAACGATCGATTTGGTTTTTGTGAACTGCAGAATGACAGCAACTTACTACAAAACTGTACTGGAAACGGCTCTATCTCAGTTCTCAGGATATATTTTCGGACCACTGCCGATTATTTCCCAGAACTATGCGTCAAATCATTACAGCTGGAATAATTAAGACTTGGTTACAAGACCAAAATATAGAACAACTTTTCTGGCCACCCTACTCCCCAGATTTGAGCATCACCGAAAATGTGTGGGGTTGGTTGACACGGAAGGTGCATAAAGGTGGGAGGCAGCATACGGTGTACCAACAAAGAGGGCCTTATTGAAGGTATCAAAGTGGCCTGGGCCAGTATTTCCGTTGATCTTTTAAAATCATTGCATGATTCTTTAAAACGACCGCATTTTTGATGTAATTCAAAATAAGGGTGGCTGTACAAAGTGATAAAATAATTCTGCAAGCTATAGTAAATAAATAAAAACAATTTTCTAAAAAAAAGTTATTTGGTTTCCATTTTAACTAAAAAAAAAACAATTTGATTCTATTCTAGTTACAAAAAAAAAATTGTTTTAAATTGAATCAAAACTAAATAATCTCAGACAATTCCGGCAGCTTTTCGAAACTATTTCAAACTTTTCTTAGTCTAAAGAACTCAGTCCTACCTTTCAACTTAATATATAGAATTACAGATCTACATGTCTATCCCGTGAGAATTTTTGTGATTATTTAAGAAAGAAGTTCCTAAGTTCGGGAGTTCCAGGTTCGATTCGCGCAAAAATACAAATCACATCTTAAAGATTTTAGCACTGTGCCACGTCTGACAACCATCCGCCAGTATAACTGTCATGAAAGAGCTTCGCAATTGGCCGTCGGCATAAAATTATGATTTCCTCCATTCCTCCCAAAAAAAAATTAAAACGAATGGTCCATAATGGACTTGTTGCGCTAACTATTTATTTATGTTTAGTCCCTATCAATTGTTTTTAAAAATGATTTTACTTTTGTCAGTTTGAAAACAAAAACGCCTTTTATGGATGCCTTAAATTCGTTTGCATGTTCTTAAAGTTATAAAAGTGAAAACACCACGCAGACTTTCTTAGCTCTTTCAGTCAGTAAATTGCTCCATCCAAACATCTACCGTCTACACCATTGAATTTCAATTCACGGAGTGCCAAGGAAAATGTTCCTAAAAAACTCCTTCAACTGGCATTTAACCTCTCACCCCTACCAAAGTGGTACGTGCATTTAAATATCACTTGTTGTCCCATTGAAATTCCACCTAACCTCACGTAAATCTAAAAACTTCCAAAAACTGCATTCAACAAGTACCAAAGTTTCAAAGTGATTTCGTTTCACTACATCCCTTATCCTGTGGCTTCTCATCCCCAATGCTGAGATAACCCGTCACCATCTGCATCATCAGTCTGCCACCACGTTGGGAAAAACGAACGACTTTCCCCTTATCCGGTGTTATCCGCTGTTGGGAAACACTAGTTGCGCACATAGAGATCTCTCTATTCCCCATCTTCTATGATATGCCCATTAGTTGCGTAATAACTCAACTGCCTGTTCATATCGCGGAGATGGTGTATTACACCCCCTTCAGCCCCTTCAGCCCCCTCATTCGCCGACTCAATCATCCTCCTGTTGCTGCCGAGGGTTGTTCTGTCTCCGGATGACAGTGTTCATGCGGCTCGTGGTGGCAGTCTCACATGACTAAAATCAGGAGATGCCCAGTGACTGGCATGACATTCTGAAATCAGATAGCATCCCAACAGGACATTAGTCAGTGATAGCTTCAGTACGAGGTAGGATCTCATGGCTGGTGGAAGTGTGTTTCTATTTTTTTTTAACTTGAACGAAAAAAAATAAAATAAAAACTAAATTCAACTTGTGTGTGGTAATTTTTAAAACTGTACAAAAAATAATTGCAACAAAAAAAGTGACGAAAAAAAAAACCCAAGTGAACTTGAATGTAAGTGAGTGTCATGGAAGATTGTTTTGGTTTGAAGTTTTCTCTTGAAAGACCACACAAAAGTAATCCTCACCGCCCGTAGTAAACCAAATTAAATTGTGAACGGTTGACAAACCTGGACAGATATGTAAGTCTTATGCAGAGTTTTGTTGAACAGCTACACACGCTCGAAATAGCACTTGTAAATCAAAAACAGTCCTTTCCACTTGAATCCAATCGACGACCACTTGACCAATTACCTCGAACAAAGTGCGGGCCTTCACAATTTGCGTATAACAGATACGTTTACGAAATCTGAAGTTATTCCTGTGCCGCCAAACTGGAATTCCCTTCAGATAGCGAACATAAAAACAAAAAAAAAACAAAAAACATTGAAGGACTTTCAGTTTGATTGGGGTCGAGGGAGAACTGTGGAGTTGGTTTATTATTTGGCCAAAGGGTTGATTTTTGTTCTTCTCATTGACAACACGAATGTTGGCTGCATCGTGAAATTGACGCTTCGTCGATTAAAGGGTTTAGTAGGACGTAAAAATAAAACGAAGCCTAGGAATAATTAAAGCTTGAATTAAAAAATACAGTCTTGCCGAAAACTAAAAGAGAATAGAAGCCGGAAGGAGTTCGATAAATTTGTAGTTTCTTGCTGCCTAACTTTTATAGATGAATGTCGTCGAAACGATAAACTACCTACCGTCTGAGTGCCAAAATTGCAGGTCTTAGAGCCTCATCCAGTTTATTTTCCACAAAGCTAAGGGATGCTGACGATAGTCAAAAGATCGGCCAGAAAATAGCCTATTATGGTCATCCAAATTGTATTAAATGATATCGCCCAGATGATCGTTGTCACACGTGATCGGCTTTCAGAACTAAACAAAAATAAAGTTTTCTTTTTGTGTGAGTTTTTCAATTTTGGAATGAATGGAAGGGATATACAATTATATGCCGAGTCCAAACGACCGATTGAGAAGCTCTTTCAACACAGTTATACTCTCGGATGTTTGTCAGACGTTCGCGAGAGGTAGATCAGTGGAAAAAAAACTTAAGTTGGAATTTGGGTTTTTGCGGGACTCAAACCTGAACCCGTCGCTTAGTAGTCTAACACACTAACCACTAAGCCACTTTTAATAATATAAAGTGTAGAAGTAAATAAATAGCTAGTTAAATGTTTTATTTTTAAATGATGGTGTAATAAAATTGTACGCAGCAAAATGAATGGAAGTAATCTAGAAATGTATGAAACGAATTTCGAGTTTTCTCCATTCCTTTTTGTGTGTTTTTTTTTTAATGTGCTACTATTTCTTGTTCGTGTTTTATTTTTGGTCAACACTGTTCGTACAAAAAAGAAATGTTGTCATCCAGATCTCAGTGAATATGGTTTGAACATTTTCAATTACAAACAGGTGAACATCTCGAGAGCGTGTAACAATCATATAGGAGCATAGTTGTCCTTCAAAATCTTCCATATTCAGCCTTGGCGTTGGTGAGCTGTTTTTTTATGGAAATACAAATTTCTTGCATATTACCCTAGTTTGTCTGAAACCGTGGTAGGGCTACCACGCTGTAAACAACGATAAAGCAATAAAATAACTACCTGCTTAATTAAATTCTTACCGTCGTTGCTGCAACCCTAAAAACATGAAAAGCAATTCACACGCTTGTCACAGGTTGACATTTGTGAATTTGCGCAACATTTTTATTTGTTTGTGAATCCGTGTTAAATACACTCAAAAGACAGGAAATTAAATTTATTGAAAACTGATACAAGTTTAACAGCAACAGGCAGTCGAATAGATTTGAAAACCCAGTGTCAGATTCTGTAAGTCGAAAACGTTCAAACGTTTTCGTGCACACGAATGATTTGCTATAAAATGCAGAAGTAAATCGTTCGTGGACACAAAAAGGTTTTAAAGTTTCGCTTTACAGAATGTGTACCACGCCTTTTTTCAGTAGTTGTAGTATGTAATTTGTAGTTGTTAAATGTAATTTAGGTGAAAATACGCCAAGGGAGTACCTAACATTTTTGCGGCGTTCAAGTGGATCAATATTGATTTCGCTATTTTTCTATCTCAATATCTCTGCGGTTAGTGTGCTTGACTACTGGGGGATGGGTAGAAAGATCGATCCCCGGAAAAACACAAAGCACGATACTAATAATGATATTAAGTCTCCAGGCTGCTGATTTTTTTCATCAATATAACGAATTCAGTTCATCTATAAGAAGAACGCTTCACCATCAACATCAACATTCTCGTTAATATAAACTAAAGTCTGTTTTTTTTTGATGAACAGGTGAACATCAGTATGATGAAAGCCGTCATCAATACGATGAGCGCCTTTATCAATATGATGAAAATTCAAAATTTGGCAATCGTACTTGAATACGAGGATTCCACACATCAACGAGACGAATAAATCATCAACTTGATGAACAAATTACTGAATTCATCGAAAGAAGTGTTTTCGTCATATTAATGAAATGTTTTGATGAAATGATGAACGTAGCTCTTAAAAAAATTAAAAAAATACGCCAAATTCTTATCAGAACCCTGCCAAAAAAATTGATGAGAAAATTCTATTGATTTTTGGCAACTAAATAAATGCGGAGTTTGTCGTTCACGCACTCAACGAATATGAAAAGTATTTTGGACTGAATAAAAAAAAAACGGTCCTTTTATCATCAGTGAAAGTTGAATTAGAAGAAGTAGAAGAGAGACAGAGTGAATTGCCGACTTTAAACCGTCTATAACATCCCGAACTGATCGACAAGAAAGCACGCACGCATATTCAACAAATGATCTTTGTTTCACAAGAGTGGTGGAGAGATTGGGCTTAGTAAGAAAGTCAGTTAGTAAGTCTGACAGCTGCCTGACTAGATGTGTGCCAGTTTTGATTGGCTTAAGGGCCCAACCCATAGAATCCGTCACGTCCGTTGCGGCAAAGTTTTCGACTGACAGGTTGATAGAAAAAACACTCTCTTATGGAGGGTGTCCCATTCCCATAAGCAGCGCACGGATAAAGTACCAGACGCGACGGATAAAGTAGGTTTACTTTCTACTTTTCTGTCCGTCGCCTCCGTTGACAGTTGGAACAGCGTGAGAGGATTCCTTTTTTTGGTGGAAATATTGAGCGCGTGAGAGACTCTGTCATCGGCTGTCACCAGTGCTCTTATATTGTGGGATTTCTTCCTTTTTTGGGAATTTCGATGTCCGAAATCCTTCCGTGGGAAATTGAATAATCTAAAAATGCATTGAAAAAAAAATTTTGTTTCATCAAAATAAGTGTCTACATTTCACCACGATAATCAACACATGAATGTACATAAAAAATATTTTTTTTAAATCGATTTTCAGCAAGATTTTTGAATATCACAATTTTCTAGTACCAAAAAGTAATCATTATAACATTAACAAAATGCTATTTTTATACGAATATTTAATGTGATTATTTTTCCGTACAACATAAATTTTACTTTTAAAAGTTAATTTTTTCACAAAAAAATGTCTGTCAAAATAATTCTTTAAAAGGGAATTTGAGTACGTTGGAAAGGGAAAATTACCACGTTTCTTGGGACAAATAAGTATAGAGTACTTAAACACTCTGCCTGTCACCGTATGCGACGGATTCTATGGGACAGTTCATTCCGTCAAATACGGCAATTCGTCGACGCGACGGACGCAACGGATTCTATGGGCTGGGCCCTTCAGATCGGTCATATGAACAGCTGTTTCAGTTGATGTTTACTGAGAGGCAGCCGACGAATCTAGTCAACAAATTCGTGACTGAAGGTAAGATTAGACTGTATGCCAAGTGGTCATAAAATGCCAATTTCTGACAGTTCTCCTGTCAAAATATGGTCATACAGTGTAATGGGCATATCTCATATGCTCTAATGACCTGAATGCCACAAACGACCAGGCTGATTTTGACAGATAAAAATGCCAAAATATCATATAGTGTAATGGGACAATAAGCACGAATGCCAGCATAAAGCCCCATATGCCCATATGCACTTTTTCGAAATTTCGTTATGGCATTGCTGGCATTTTTTATTTTTGATGGAACAAGTATTATTTTGTTGTCATCGGTGTTTGATGAGTTCGTAGGATTGGGATTTGTTTTCTTTATCTTTTTTTGTGGATTATTGAATCTATATCATTTGCGTAAATTATTTAATTGTCTTCATCGCAATTTTTTTAAGTTTAATTAGTGGTCTTGTTCTTGTCCCTCATTGTGGTTGTGTATATACTTTTTTCCTGTTGTGAAATTTTGTTTGTGTAAAAATTGTTTGCTTTCTGTTTGTTTTGTGCTAAATAAATTTCCAACTTCAACTTTTTTGATTTGTTTTTCTCTACATCATTACCCTTCTACAACATTGGGTAATAAATAACAAATGCCTTAAATGACAATCGAGGCAAATATGACCGTATTGGTAATTTTAGTCATATAGTCTAATATAGAGTTTTGATAATTGTGGCATTTTGTTTATTTGACAGCTAATCTGGTCATTTGACTTTTGGCATTCATATGCTTAATTGGCATACAGTCTAATCTTAGCTTGAGTACTAAGTTGACAGTTCGCTGACATAGAAAAAGTGACGTTCCCAATCTAGTTTATGCGTTCAGATTACTCCTATCCAGACCATCTACTCGAGCTCAGATAACTAATGTATTACGTAAATTCAACTAGCGATTGTCATTCTATTGACTTTAAGCAGCTATTTGGCCAACCTTTAATTCTTGTACATTTTTTTTCCTGTCTACTAATATTCAGTTAATTTTCTATGACAAAGAAGGTTGCGTATAGGTAGACTTTATTTTCAAGGACATTTTACCTCCACTCTATATCTCTGCAAACAAATTTAGTAGTCAATGGGATTTCGTTCCCCCATGCGAAAAAATATAACCGGAAAAAATCATCAAACATTGCAAACAAAATTAAAAGCAAACATGTAAAATCGCAAGTAACAAGTATTGATTTAAATTCAAGTGAAACCAATTTGGCAGGACGTCTAAAAATACAGTCACATACCAAGAGAAAACTTAACCACGTGACTAACAAATATGACATCGGCTTACGGTTATTTTGTTTTGTTTATTTTCCAAGTTAAATGTTAAAAAAAGTTAACCAAGAGAATGGAGTGACAAATTCAAATGAACCAACAGGAATCACCAGTAGAAAGTTTCCTCAAAAAATCAACACCAGCATCAGCAGCCACTAAAGGTAAGTCTGCTAAATATAAAAAAAGTAAAATAAAATAATTTAATTTTCAATAATCGAGAGGAAGTATGCTGCCACAAAGATTAACTAAATTTAATTATAGGCAATTGATATACATGTTAAACTCGAACCTTCGTGCTAACTCTAATTGAGTGCGATTTAATATTTAATCACATCACCTACTCGGACTGCTCTTCGCGTGTTGTTTTTTGTTATTTTTGTTCTTGTTTGGGTCTCGCACCTGTAAAATTGCCCCATGGGAACTGTATTCAATAACAATACAAGTATTTATGTAAAATGCATAATAATTCATCCTCAACTGCAGTCACACTTATTGCGTGCTAATAAAAATAAAAACATCTCAATGTGTGCTAATTCGTTCGGAAGTTCTCATGTTAAAAGAATTTTTACAATGCAATAATGGCCGCCATTAAGCTGCATCTCAATGTATGATTGATTAGCACCTGAGAATTTTGAGCAAATATCTAAGTCAACGGATTGTATTCTTTGAATTTAGTATATGTACTTAATTGAATTAAGAATTGTGTGCCCAGTTTTGTGGTGCCATGAAGGATAAGTGAAACGACCGCCTCTGTAAATTGCAATTTTGGAATGTAAAATGTCAGAAGTGATTGCTTATAATTATAACTATTAAGACCTTTAGCACTTAATTAGACTTTGAAATATCTACATGGTGGTTGCATTTACCATTGGCACATTATTTTTAAGTGTGGCTTTGAAAAGCTTACTCGACTCCTAAGTATTAAAAAATAAATTTCTGCATTGAGGGTATTCACTTAATCTCATAATTTAAGCAGCTCGTAAACACCACTCGGAAATGTCATTGTGAAGTTCGCTGCAAAAGAACGATAAGGCAAAAGAATAACTGCCTATTTAATTAAATTCTGACAGTCATTGCAGCAACTCTAGGAACATGAAAAAGTAATTCACACGACCGCTTGTCAAAGTTTGACATTTTTAAATTTAGCGTAACTTCCCGCAGTCGATTTCCGAACTCAATTGACCGCGGAAAATTATGAAGCCTATGCTCCATACAAAATCTAACAGTTCTCTTACGAGGTGGTAAAATTCTGCAGTTTACGAAATTTATAAAAGCCCGCGTTTGAGTGAATACCCCTGTTATTTTAACACGGACTTATAAACGTACAGAAGCAGCTGCTATACTATGGGTAGGACCTCCATAAGATCACCCAACTCGAAGACTTTTGGAACTCGCAATAAGCAGTGTTTTGGACCATTCTAAGAGACTTTCCTACTGCTTCCGAAGAGGGACTTTTAAATTGTAAGCTCAAATTCGTTAACTTGACTTAGAAATTTATATAGAGACGATTGGTCTGTCCACTTAAGAGAGAAAGACTATATGGCTTTTAAAAAGCACCCCAGGTCGATGCGGATAGATATTACTGCATTTAAGTAGTTATAAGCTGTTATCCTGCTACATAAAATTTGGCCCCAAAATTAACAACAAAAAATTGCGCCAAAACTGGGGCGTTTTTTTCATAAATGGAAATATAGCCCCAAACAAAATGAAAAATTGACACAAAATATAAGAATTTTTAATTCAAAAATATAAAATCACCCCAAACAACATATATAGATAAATTGAATATAAGTTTTTATTACATAATTTATGTATACACTACAATGCTATCGTTAAAGTCTTGTCTACAAAAATGACTGATAACAGTTGTCCTTTCCTTTTCATACAGCTACAGCATCTACAATTGGCCTTAAATGGCGCTTCTTGCACAATTTAAAATTTCTACAGTAAAAGATTATAGCGGGATCAAAAAATGATTTATAAAAAGAAGTCAACCCTTATAAAAGTCGAAAAATAGGAGTTAAAAAAATCGGTTTGTTAAGATGTACATTTAGATGTACCTATTAATTTAAGTTTGAATTCGTAAGATGAAAAATGCTCCCCAAAAAGTTGGTTGAATTTTTTATAATGAAAAAGAACAGAAAATATGAAATTTAACCTAAAAAAAATAATTTTTTTTATCAATTTCTCCAGGAGGCGAGCTCCAAAGTTTGCCTATGATCCGGTTGTTTCCTAAATGTTTAATGAACTGCTATTCTCTCTACGCAGATTAAGTCAAGTTATTTTGGACGGGCCCTAGATATGAAACAAATATTTGAGCGCATTCCTAGCCCTTGCAATATATAAACACGTAGATTTTGTGTGGGGCTTATGTGCTTCATTGTTTTACACATTTAACATAAACGTTGAGGGCGCAGATAATAGGGTATTGGATATCCAATTCTGTCATGTTGTTCTGAATCTTCTGTGGCTCCAAGTTGCACAGACAAAGACATAGATTTCTAAATCTTGATCAAGACAAGATGACATTTTTCAAATAATCATTCGACCACCAGCGATTTTTTATTTTTTTTTTTTTATTTTAACAGATTTAATTTTTTTGTGCAAATGATTTTTAAAACGGATTTTGAATTTGTTTCTTGTCACTTTGTGTGCATTATATAAGTACTTTGCCAGTTGAAATTCTATGAGCTGATTCGAGCCAAGAGAGGAACTGCTAATTTTGCTAATTTTCTCTTTTTCTGTCATTTTTGATGAGAACGTGTAGACTTTGTGAAATTGCGATCGATTTAAACGGCGTACGCTAAATTCTAATTTCTTACTGCGTTTAAGTTTTGTTCGTATGTGTTAGCTTTTGCTTTTGAAATGGGAAGTCCCCTATGTCCGACGGCAATTTACATTTGAAGTTGGATTGGAACGACTGAATTATCCGTCATATTCTTCATTTGAACTAATGGATGTTGGAAAAATGTGTGTTTTGGAGAACTTTTCTGTTAAGGAAAAAGCGAAATTAAAAAATTAATTTGAAGAATTGATGAACTAGATATTCTATTTACGTATTTTGAATTCAGAATCATGGATGAACAACAAAAAGAAGGAGCAGTTTTAAAACTATTTGAAGAGGTCGACGGTGCCTGATGCTTATCGACTTTAGTTGTCAGACAGCTATATTCGTCATTTGTATATCAAATTCAAAGTCGCATATAATTGCCACAAACGACGGCTATTTATGAAAAAAAAGTTTTTATTATTCCAGTCGATTTACATTTCAATTTCAGACATTTTTGTCACTTGCAGAAATATCTGCATGACCTCAAATGTTATTTCTACCATGATCACCAAATGTCTATTTCTGCTGACTTAAGGTTAAGGCTCCGTCAAACAGAGCGCGTTTTAACGTCGCGTTTCACCGCCGCGTTTGACAGTTGTGATGTAATATACTGCAATACATATCCCCTGTGCCTGTCACACAGAGCGCGTTTTAAACGTCGCGTCAAATTCACCGCGGCGGTGAAACGCGGTGTTGTGAAAAATTACAGATTATTTTTACTGACGCGGTGTCATAATGGAAAATGAATTGAATGTGTGCGAAATTACCTATGTCTAACAGTATGGGTGATGAAATGTACAAAAATATTGTCGAAGAACGAGAAATATGGGATACAATTTCAATAGGAATGAATGAGGACGGTAAGCATACAAATTTTTGTTTTTGTATTTGCAGATAGGCAAAAAAATAGTAACGCAAAATACTGGACTTTCACGATTCATTTCTTCTTCAAAAGGTTGTATTCTCCGACTTCATTTTTGTTTTTGTTAATTTCATGCACCCAAATTCTTTTTCTTTTCCGTGAATTACGTAGCGCAGCAATTAAAAAAAATATTCCGAGCTGCTTCACATTTTGCAAAAAGTGATGACGGCAGCTAGAATTCTGTTTGACGTCCTCTAACGCGGCGGTTGGAACGTCGCAGTCAAATAATTTTACCGCCGCGTAAATAATCTCACCGCGGCGTTAAATACGCGCTCTGTTTGACGAAGCCTTAACTTCCTCATTTAGAAGTGAGAACGAACGTGATAAGTGTCATGCAAATATACATTAAATACGAATTTACTCCAATATTTATCTTATGAGTATGCTTCTTGCAAAATAAAATACAAAAGCTTTTTTACATCAAAAATAATATGCTTCGGAACTATAATTGCATGTAGAATGGCAAAATAACAAGTTTTTTAGATCGGAAATGTTTGCATTGTCATTTTAGCAGCAATTAGAAATGAATTTGAATTTCCAATTGGCACGTGCATTCACTCATCGTGCTACTACTGTATAAAAAATCAGTGATCACCGGTCACCAACTGCAATCTAAAGTGTTGTAGGGTTGTAGCTGGTTAAGACTTAAAAGAATGGAATTGTAAATTGAGCTCTTTAATTAAACACTTTTACCATTAGGGAAGGGAAGGGATGTCGGGTGCGCCAGCTCGGAGGCCCATTGTGATTTAAGCACACTTACTATAGTAATGAATATAATGCAAAGAAGCTTATATGCCTTCTAGAGCCACCAAGATTGTTATGCGGCCTCCTAAATCTCCTTGTAAGCTAAATGGCGTCATCTCGCTGAAAAGTCTCGAAAGCACAGCATTCGCGTCGTCATATTAGGTTCGTTCTAGTTTTTTTTTTTTCCAAACGTAAAATTATTAAAAATTCTGCTAAGAAACTGTGCAAATGCGAAAACGTATTTAATTTTAATTTTTCCCTAATTTTCTACTCGCCGAATTGAGAGATTTCTCACTCAATTTTTGACATTTTTCATTTTTCTATGTTGGAAGTATGTACACGAACCAATTGTTTGCTTGAACGTCACTACTCAATTTTTAGGCTACTCGTACTCAAAGCATTTTCCACCTTATCCGTTATTTGAAACAAACAGGTCAACAGGTGATCAACTTTTCAAATTGTTTTGAATCCGACAGCCAGTAAAGCAATTAGCAAAAAAAAAGGTTGGGAACCCGTGTCGATCTATACGCTCCCACTATAGGTACTTAGAACATCATCAAATGTTCAAATGATTAATTGTTGTTTGAATATATTACACACTAATTCGTGTTGTATATAAATTTAATAGACTTGCTGACTGCCCGACTCAGTAAGTTCTCAATGGTTTCAATAATCGGATGTTGACGCCTATCTCATACTGCAGTCGTACATGCAAAACGTCGTGTCTAGTAGTTGAATTGAAAAAAAAGTTCGACTGTTATTGTTTTCTTTTTGCGTGCGCAGTGAAGAGTGTTGTTAACAATAAGCAAAGTTTTACATTTAAAATTTTCGACATTTCGAATAAATATTTCGAAGAAAAGTACCAGCAAAGTGGCGTTGAGTTTACAAAATAAGGATATACGGTCGTGACTTTTTCATTAGCAAACTGAAAAGTTCATAAAATAGTAAGCTATTTCAATTTGTTCATGCGACTTGTTTTTTTTTATTGTCAAATAAAATATCGAGAAAGTGTCTCTTTTCTCAAGCGCGAAAAAAATTCCTAATTTTTATAGCCTGAGAAAAGACCGCAAAATTCCATATTACTCGATTTTTATACATCAAAATGTGCGTCAAAGTAAAGTATTTACTATCTAATAATAATAAACCATTCTTAAAAAATTACTGCACCAAATGTTTTCAACTTGTCTTTTTGAACACCTTTTTAACCTAAACTTGTTCGTCCTCGCCATCTCATTTTAAATTACCCATCTCTAGTTTGCCAAATATCGCATCTATCCCATCGTACTAGTCTCATATTTGTCTCCCATAAATTTGTCCCATTTCGATTTACTTTACTGCACCCGAGTGTACCCACGGAGGAGATCAATGCAAACATCCTCTATACACCGCAAAAGAAAACATCAACACACGTCTCGTAAAGTAAACAACAAGCGCAGATCATAACAAAGTCATCACATATTTGAGGGAATATTGTGTATTTTTTTTTTGTTTTTGTTCTGCAACCACACTGTATAATTGCACTACAGCCAATTAAGTTATCTTAATTGCCGTCAATGCACACACAGTGCTGAACCTAAGCAAAATCCATAAGGCAAACGAATTGCTTATGCATACACCAGTTTCTACTGCTTAACCTCTCTTCCTCCAGTGAATAGGAATAGGAACTTGAACAAGTCAGTATGTCAGTCAAAATTGTCCGCTACTCACGCTATATTGTCTTAATTCGCTGAAGCCTCTTAAGTTTGTTAGCGCGTCAAATTGCCAGTTTAAACTGAGTGCGAGAGATTCCTCATTCCGCTGGAAGACGCTGTTCGACTCGCACTTGACCTATCTGCTCGTCGCGTTCTTGTCCACCTGAGCTCTCTAAGAATATCCGCTTAAAGTGAACACCGTGCGTAAGATGTGATTTATATTGTTTCTTTAAGTGAAATATTTGCAAGCCTGCTAAAGTGTACCGATAAGTTTTGTGATGATCCAAGCGGTCGTGTGAAAGTGTTTTCGACTTGAAGTCCGGTCAAATCCCTTAGCCAAGATCAGAGGTATCTATTCCCGTTGATTGTCTCAGTGGTTTGATTTAATTTCCAACTTCATAAAAATTCCAATAATAAATGTGTTTGTTCTGCAAACTTTAAGCACTCTTACTTAATAATAATTACAGCAATTAGGTAAGTTGAAACAAATTACAGATATTCGCAAAAGATGTCGTGATAGGGATGTTAAAAATAAAATGTTAGGTGGGGCAAGTAATGAGTTGAAGTGGTTGCTAGAAGCTGACTGGAATTTGTCTTACGCGACTCGTGACATTGCTTTAAATAGTATTTCGTATATAAGTATAGGTACTATTCAAACGAGCTCCGCCTGAACCGTGTAGATGCTCTGTAGTATCGTTCGTTCAATTGGATCAGGGGCATGTAGCCTTGAAATATCTGTAGAACAAGTGGTATTCAGTCTTAACAGCATGAGGAGGTTGAAGTTGTTCGCAGAGTACACAGCTTGCATGGGTGTTATAAGAACGCCATGCAATTGGCAGCCTTTACGCTCTTAGAGCGGATCGTAGGCTCTTCGAAAAAGCGAAGAAAAGTGATCACCGCAGGACTGGCATTTCCTGTTGTAAGTGAGCATCATGTTGTGAGAGTGAGAAGGGAGTCCATCCAGGTCCATCCAATAAAAACCACTTCCCCCTTCTCAATGCAGAAGAGGCTAGCTTGGTTACAAACATGTTTAAAAACGATGAGGATACCAGCTCCGATGGCTTACACCCAATCCAACCTAATTTAAAGCTGCCTCTATAAATAAAAGGAGCGACATTACCTACTACGAAACGTCAAAAGGTCAATTTTATGCACTATCGTTCAACTTGCCGATAAGTCGGCAAAGAAAGAGAGAGTTGAGCAGCAAGTTGAAAATTGATTTTATTTACTACCTACTTTAAATTCAAAAGTTGGCGTATACTTGCTGTTTCAGAAATATCCCTGGGATTTGTGATAGCATTTTCTATTGCCGTCTTTCGCAGACCAAATTGCGCTCGTCTTCTTCGCTGCCCGAATCAGACGATGGCTAATCTTGCCAGAAATAATTTGAGCGACACATCGTTTAAGTTTTAGTAATTAATATTTTATTATTTTCGCCACTTGATTTGAATTTCGCACAGTCAAAAACAGAAATGAAAAAAAGAGATCTGAAAGAGATCTAGTTAGCTCTACACCTTCTACTAAATATTTCGGGGAGTTGAGAGAACCCAAAGTTGATCAACTTTCAGTTTTCTCAACTTCGGAATGTCCAAAGTTGAGCGAGTCAACGTTGAGTGAATAAAAGTAAATTCTCAAAAATAAAAATTGATCGCGGAAAATTATGGGGCCTGTGTAAACTATTCTCCATACGAAATCTGACAGTTCATTTACGAGGCTTTAAAATTTTTGCAGTTTACTAAGTTTATGTGGGTTTTTGACGCGTTTAATATATTTTTATTATATATTTTTAAAAGGCTAATAATATAATTTGTTTGGTTAATAAGACTATCTAAATGAAATGTTTTTGGTACTAGAAACATATTAGGATATCTAAACATGGTTGTTTATTTTCTGCTTTTGAATATCATTTGCTTGGATTTCATAAGTAAATGTTTCTTAACTGAAGACAAATTGCTCAAAATGTTTTTAATTTCCCTCAATCAATATACATTGTTCATCTATATAAATAAAAATGGTGTGAAAAATGTATAGCATAAGTTGAGAACGGATGGATCTATTTGGAAAAAAAAAATTTCTGATGTTCTTAATTGTCAGGAAAAGAAAATTTTGGGAAAACCCTCCGGAAAGTCGGGGAATTGGAAAAATCGAGAATTAATTAATAATTATTTGTTTGTATGGATTTTATTGTATGATTTAATGTGAGGGTGGAAAATTCGATGTGAAGATTAGAAAATTTCGACAATTTCCAAATCGTGACCACTCTGTAAAAATATAGGCAAGTAACGGCAAATCTGCCGAAGTTGAGGGTCTCAGTCGGGGCATTTACGTTGACAGTTCAAAAACCTCTCGATAATTCGTATTTCTCCTTGAACTAATTGGCTATTGTATCCAAAAAAATTTCCAGTAGGCCTTTGATCGGATACAATGGTCCGGCTCATTATTAGCAGTCACAACCTCTGTGATAGCCCTGCCCAATGGTAAGCGCAGCACAAACTACTAATTAACTTTCACGCTCCATCTAATGGAGCATTCAAAAGGTTCCTAATTGAATATACTCTGAAAAGTAGTCCCTTCCACTTCCCCAATCATGACAACCGAAAAAAAACAACACTTCAAACCCGGAATACGCAATTCCGCCATTCGCCCTTTCCTCTCCCTCCCCGATGTGCATGAATAATAATTCGTCAACGGTTCAAATGATTAGAATTAGATTTTCCCTTAAAATGAAAAGGTCCTCACAAATTGAATTAAAATTGACTATTACCACCCACTCCACAGGCTTTTCAACATCCGCACCGGCACCCACTGACAACAGCACTCGTGCATCAATAGCTGCATGAATAGGCATGTCATATGCCATGTCTTCTTGAAATCAACACCACCACACCGGTTGTCCCCGAAGCCCGAACTGTGTATAACCGAGGGCATCATATCACACTGCCTCGTCAACAGCATCTTCGTCACATCAGTCGTCCCTTTTTCAATTTTAAGTGATATTCCTTTTCCTATAGCGGGTGGCAGTTTGCGATACCCTCCCACAGAAAAACGCTCCGTTTATAATTGGTGTTGGCGCGATGCCTTTGGAACTTTTTGAAACGCATACGACCAAGGGTTGCGCGGGGAGCGGGTGCGCATACACAATTTCGCAATTCAATTTTCACTAATTCATTTAAGGGAAATTTTCGATTCCAGCCAAAGTTGCTGAAAGACTTTGCCCAAACCGTGATGGCTTCATGTCGTCCTGACAGTAGTTGCAGAGCGACCCGTGAAAATTGAGTTAAACATATGAATTGTAAAAGTTTACAAAATCTGAATAACAAAAGCGGGGAGCACTTAAACTAACTGTTTTGCAGTTTACATGTTCAATTAAAGTCTTGCATCACAAAACAACACGACTTCCGAGGCAGACAAGTCTGACAACCTTTGCGCATCGCTGTTCAGTACTATCATTTCGTAATTACTGACAGATTACGCGTGAAGGTGTCAAACCCTAAGCAACAGATGATTTACGTTTCTTTCAATTTCAATTAAAAACCAGGGGATCCTACCACCTATCTCATTGGGGCAGCTGCGGGAGGAAGGCAACGCAAATGTTGTTGAATTATTCAAACGAGAAAAACCCCCAGTAAAATCGTTGTTGAAATGACACAGCAATTAATTGCAAAGATTTGTTGACACATGGTGTCATAAGAAGCGGAATAAAATACCAATTAGCATTTCATTCCGCTTCTTTTGACGGAGCGGCGGACGGTCGCCATACAGACATCATTTGGCGGGCAAATCTGTTTTGCTTAATTGAACGCGTGATTTGGTTTGAATTAAATTTGTTTTAAGAGACACACGACGTCGACACTCTGTAACACATTGGAGTGTAAATTTAAATCATTTCAATGTGCCGTCGGTGTAGAAATCGTCACTTGTTTTATAAATGTATACTTTTTTTGTGTTTTTAAAATGGCCAAGTTGTCAAATAGTCTGCAAATTAGAAATCGTCGTCGTATTTTTTTTAAGGAAATATTTGTCTTGTACGCTGCTCGTGCTAAACTAAATTTTATCTATTCTCCAACTTTTCTCTCCAAATAGCTATATTAGCTAAAATCCTAGATAAACTCTGATTAGAGCGCGTCGTAGATTAGTGTCACAGAAAACAGCTTCTTTTTGAAAATAACTTACTTCAAAAGTTCAACTCTCTATTTGATATATCAACCATTTCCGATTCTAGGCACTCATCGTCAAGGTATTTATTAAAAATCTCATCCTTGCGTACATCTCCGCAACACAAAAACAAAACAATGAATCTGTCAAAATAAATAGGCACGATAAGTTTTGACAAGTACATGAAAAAGAAATTAACAAATAATCTTAAAATTTTGTAGAAAAATAATTTATTAATTTTTCTGTATGAAAAACTTTTCCTATCTACTTCTCAGTCAATTCCACCACAAAAAAAAAAACAAATCATTCCACTGAAATATTTTATTTCTTTACTGTTTCATCTGTCAGGAAGTTTTTTTCTGATGAAATCCAATTAGAGGTGGTTAATTTGTTGTAATTGTTTTCGTAGGGAACAATTTTTCTGACAGAAATTTTGCTATGACCGCCTAAACGTAAAAAAAAACTCATTTTCATACTGTTCCAAGTTTTTCGGTTGCATTTTATAATATGGCTAGGTACATAGCTATCTGTAAATTATGTACCAGCTTTGTTGTTCAAAAGAACATTTTTGTATATATTGGTAATAAATAAATTAAACAAATAAATGAATGGCCTTTGGCAAAATGAACTTTGTGATAAAATATGCATAAAAGTCAAAGACTACCGTCAAATTAAGAGCACTTCTGGAAAATACAATTTACCATTTTTGTCCAGGACTTTTCGGTAAAGGTTTAAATTTTGAAGAACAACACGCCTGATTTGTTTCATTTACTATATACATGATGTTACATGTTCTATGTACTTAGAAAAAGTTAAACTGCATAGAAAATAAAGAGAAACAGATTTGGAATTTTTCAGTTTATCAGTTTGACGGATGGATCTACATTACGCGTCAGGAAGGATGAAGGAAAGTGTCGTCTTCTACCTGCTAGCTTGCTACTACCGAATATTTCAGCTGCTGCAGCAATGATAATATCTTCCTCCCTTCCCTTGTATCCATTGTCTTGGAGACATTCAACTATTGCGATGTCTCTAAAGTCTGAAATTCGAAAATTCGAATTACGCATATAATTAATATTAACGTTTAGTGACATCTGCAATGAACATACGGTTCTTTTCCCAACTATATAATAGGTTCCTTCGTATACTTTTAGCATAGAAAAATGAAAAATATCGAATTTAAAAAAATCCAGAGAGAAATCTCTCAATTTCAAGAGAAGTACCTACTTGACCGTATTTCTTACAACAAGCTTAAGAAATGTCATTTTGACATTTGGCAAGGTTCTCTTTAAATGCATTATATACAAAATGAGTTGGAATTGAATTGAAACTTACCATTTTGAACGCAGAATTCTAGGAGAACATTCAACTACAACTTCTTCCGTCGATATCGTTAAAGACGAAAATAATTCGAGTTTAGCCAAACTTTTGAGTTGTCACTTAGTTGTCATTTTTAATTTTTCAGTAAGTTAAATTCGGCGAGTAGATAATTACGAAAAAATGAAAAGTGGGGAATGGAATGGACTTCTCTCTCATTTTTTGTTCAATTTTGTCAGCACATGGTCGAATTTGCACTTTTGCACAGTTTCTTAGAATTTTTGTAATAATATTACGTTTGCTAAAAAGTACCCGAACGAATCTATAATGCTTAAGACTTCGCTCCTAGTATGTAGCAGTTTCGAATGAAAAATTCCATATACATTGAGACAACGAAATCATGAATGAAAAATGGCGCTCTCATTTTCGTTTCTCAGTACGCTGCTCCAGCGAAATGATGCCGGAAAGTGGACAATTGTAGTTGATTGCTTGGTACAATTTTCCATTCCCTTTTCGTAGCGATTTTTTTTTCCGGGGTGTTAATTACTTGCGAATTTGACGCTTGTACTCAGTGCTGCCAGCTTTTATAGGAGGTACGGCCAAATTGATCTTGAAACCGAAAATGAAACTCAAATGTGAAAGTCAAAAATGCTAATTTTTTGTAATTCTTTAGGCGCACACTTTTTGTGATTAAATTGTGTTCTTAAAGATGACAATATCGAAATAAAAATGAAAATAACAATACACAAACTAGTATTCGTGAGACGCTTTTCTTTTTGGCATTTTTTTAAAAGATGTCCTTTTTAAAGATTTGCACTTCGTTTTGGTAATATTCAAATCAACTTTAACAACCAGGGCAAATCAGCTGCTGTAACCAAACTTGCGTTCTTCAAAACTGCCACAGCTAACTATACCTACTCAGACTTTATGTTCAATGACAAACTTAAAGCATGCGTTACGAGCTTCAATTTTGGAATACAAATTTTTGGAACGACTGTATGCTTGTCGCCCAAAATCGACAAATATAACAAACAAACAAAAAAGAACTAGTCAGAAAAGTCCTCAAAAGACCCACCTTTACCCGAAGCAATTACTGAATAACGTCACATATCCCCCAACCCAATCCATGAAACCGAAGAGAAAGAATAACCAAAATAGAAGCACACTCCCAAATAATCCGATCAATTGCCGAGCAATAATAATTTCATCATTTCATTACTCTCCGATTCGATTTGTATCTGATTTCTGATTCCCGTTGACTTGCACAGTGCGTATCTAAGAACAGACGATTTATCCTTATCCTAAACGGATTGCTAATTCAACCAGCCCCTTCTCAGCTCTGTCATTCATAATTCCATCCCTAACCATCAGAGAGGCAGACAACGTCAAATAAGTCGCAATTCGCTTTAAGGAACGGGTACGGGGCACAGCTGCTTGACTCTGAATAAACATAATATTGTACTCGTATCTAAGTTGTCGTATTCCATCTTGGGTGTGCTCGAAATTGAATTCCACTTCCGGATTTGCTTGGTTTTCTCTTCTTCTTTTATTTTTTGTCTGTGTCTTTGTAACCCCTAGAGACAAATCGCTTGTAATAAGATGATGTCTGGAGATTTTTTTAATTACTTCAAGTTGAACTAATCGCTTTGCTTTATTTCTTTGCAGCAATAAGTGGGTGGCGAAATGCAATCGACTGATCCTGGTGGAGCAAGAACTAACAATCCTACCGCCACCACCGCTGCTGTGGCCCCCACCGACAACCTAACACCCAGCAGGAATCCATTCAAAGCCCACTTGGAACATCAAAATCAGCAGCCACCAGCATCCTATCAAAATGCCACCAACACCGAATCCCTCACATCGCAGGACTCAAGTGAGCTCTCCCATCGCGGCCAGTCGTCGCACCTGCCGTCACAAACATCCGCCGATCGTAATAACACCACTTACCACAACTACGGACCCCAAATGACATCATCGATGTCATCACCGCCCCTGCCGCCATCGGATAACTACCGACAGGAGGATTACCGAGCCGCTGGCTCCTGGGCTGCCACCAAGGCATGGATGATCCGATGGAGAGGCTCCCGCCGGCTGGTACTGGTAATTGTCGCTATTGCCCTGTTATTGGACAATATGCTGCTTACAACTGTAGGTGAGTACCGAAAAAAAAAAAAAAAAATACGAAATCAAACCCATCCACAGATGCATACACAGATCCATACCCACAGAGATAGCAGTAGGTACTTATTCACTTCGCTTTCAATCACGTGAAAAATGTTTCACCGACTCCCAAAGGCACTTAGCCAAATGAATGCCTTCCTGTGATTCCATGTAGCAGTCCTTGTGGGGTCTACCTATCCACCAAGGACCAGTGGCATGTTTATCATCCATCAAGACTATTACATAAACATAAGCAGGTTAGGTCCATGAATTTATTACCTACTCTACTTGGGGGATGATATTTATTAGCTATTCCATCTCGCATCCGATGAAGGGATACATTAAATGGGTGTCCTTTCGTTCGCACTTCTTGATTGTAATGTTTTATTTATGAGGTTTACCTAGGCCACCACCATTCGTATATATCCATTTGCAATGGTGATTTTATACATTCTCAGTCAGGGATATCAGATGTTTGCTCATCTCCTTTGAAGCGCCCTCTTTTTATTAGTCGCTTCTTAAATGGTCTTAAACGTTTCGCATTCTTGATTGTGCGTTAAATTGTCAAATGATTCAACAAGTACGCTTTGTGACATAAGGAAGGATTCCCTTGTGGCTGGTTGCGAAAATCCTCGTCTGTCTTGACGTCTAAGCAAACAAAAAATGCTCTTGTGAATTTCACTTGTTGAACTCCCTGTGGAATTTGCTTGAGTGGTTTTGATGAGGACACGGATTGCGGACGGCTGTGGAAGCGCATTTCATGTTTAACTTTGAAAAAGTAAGTACAATTTTTTAACGTATGTAGGACTTGATTTGGAGAAAGATTCGAACCAGTTACCGTTCCCTTTGGAGAAAAAGCTTCTTTTCTGGTCATCCAATTTTCGACAGCTTAAAAAAATCAAATTGAGAAGTTCTTTCATGACAGTTGTTCTCTCACCCATTTGTAGTCAATCGTTCCTTCGGTCGTGTTGTATTTTGCCTAAAATTAAAAATCGAGACTAAAAATTTTGATTTAGACGGATTTCCAAAATAAGTTCGTTTGGATGATCTTCCTTTAATTAATCAGGAAGTGTATAATCTTTATATCAAAGCAGAATTGTCAACATAAACTCAACTGAAAATGGCCATTCACGAAATCAGTCTTGTCCTATTGACAAATGTACAATTTGGCCTGCGATATCTGGTGGCAAAGAAAAGAACCCTATCAGAAATACAGGACATGACATTGACAGTTTGGTAAGCGGTAGGTACGTGTATT
The DNA here is from genome assembly GCA_949126925.1 of Cheilosia vernalis. Lineage (NCBI taxonomy): Eukaryota > Metazoa > Arthropoda > Insecta > Diptera > Syrphidae > Cheilosia > Cheilosia vernalis. Next base: position 18,234,355 of record OX421362.1, read on the forward strand.
TTTGTAAAGGTAATTTATTTATTTTATAAATGACAGTTTATTTTAATTGACATAAATGCCTTTAATGCAAGTATTGCATTGAAAAATAAAATAACCCCGGGTCCATAAAATATGTTTGAATCGTTTAAAAGTGGAATGAAAAATTTGTGTTGGTTTCGTGTAAACAATTTTGTTTTTTTGCATTTGACTTTTTTTTAACTGTTTAAAGTTCTTTAAATTGTTGTTAATATTATTTTTACTGTGCAGCAACCGATATTTATCTCAGATTTTCTCACTAACCAAATGCTAACTTTGGAAGGTTTCTGCTTGGAAATGCGTGCAGTATTTTTTGATTTGTAAACATTTATGCGCGCGTTATTGGAATCTGGTAGAGTAATTCCAAACATAGGACTTGATGCAACGGATATGCGTCACGGATATACATTGCGCGCTGTTGGAATCCGTTGGAGTAATTCCAAACATTTAACTTGCCGTCACGGAAATGCATCATTGTGTTTTATCATTGCGCGTTGTTGGAATCTGGTTGAGTAATTCCAAACATTTAACTTGCCGTCACGGAAATGCGCCATTGCATATATTTTATCATTGCATAAATGTTTTTATCATTGCATACGTTTTTATCATTGCATACATTTATGAGCTGAAATAAAGCATGTTTTTGAAGTTATTACTTCTTTAGGCGCGGCGCGTTGGGCACTTTGGATGGAAAGAAACCAATAAACTCGGGTCACTGTTACCATCACCGTCACTGTTACCGTTACCGTCACCGTCACCGATCCCAATGAAACGTTGTATGTGTGCATGGTTGTATGCAGCTAGAAAGATAGGATAGTTTTGGACCCGATAGGTGGCGCTGTTGTCGATTTTTTTGTTATTTCATAATATATTAAGAATACGGTTATTACAATTCCCTCTTTTCTCAATGACGTGTATCAAGCTACACACATACCGCACGCACGGTGTTTACACATACATATTTCGGGACTTATTGAACACGTCCCCTGTGTTTAATAAACAGATATTGCTTGCAGCACTCTCTGTCGGTGTTGCCAGTTTGATTTGATTTGATTTTCAAAACAACCTACCCACTGTGAACTTCTCTATGTGAATTTCACGCAAAAGGTAGATAAAAGAATTCACCAACCATTGTAGATTTGTGGACATTTATTAAAAATCATTACAAAAAATAGTTGCAAAGGATAATTTTACTTGTGAAGCACATTTCTTTAACTCGCATTGAAAAGTTAGTTAAACACTTGATTTGAAAGAAGGAAAAGGAACCAATTTCGAACTGTCAAGCACTTTTATTCTTGTTTGACCAGAGAAAGTGAGGATATTTCACCACACGAACACGACGCGTAAAGAAAATTTAGTCCTCCCCAACCGGCGCGGCGAGGGGTTGTTTGAGTCATCACCACTGTACTTGAGTTGACTTGAGCTCTTTCGATTTAATACCACAAAAGCATTTGAAAAGGATTTGCTTAATTGATTTCGTTTTCACAAGGAAAAATTAAACTTCTTACAAAGGGCGACAAAGTTTAAAGTTTAACAATTATTATTAACGAATTGCGAATTGGTAGTAATTTAAACTAACGGAAGAAATACATATTTAAGCAATTAAAACATTTGAAGCTCGATGATAGGTTATTTTAATTTTCACTTGTCTCCTCCCTTGGCTGCCGCCTCCGCCTCCCTGGTGGGTGAAGCATTTCTGCTGCTGGGCAGGAAGACCTGCAATTGCCGTCTAATTTCCTCTGTGTTTACACTGTTGTCCAGTATCTGCTCGTTGATGATGTTGCTATACCGCTTCTCGAAGCTATTCTGCAGACGAATGTCCGGCACCGTAGAGCGTCTCTTTTCTGGACTCGAAGTAGCTGAAGTTTGAGACTTTCCATCTGCCATCGCTTGAAGGAGTATATAGTTAATTCTGTCGTCAGTCAAGTCAAGTGAACAGCTAAACTAAAGGGACCCAACTAACACACGAAATATCCTTCTCACAAATAATTATTGTCTTTGTTGTCGTTCAATGTACGCAAGTTTGGAAAAGCTTTCGATAGGAAAAATGGAAAAAAGATACCAAGCACAAGGCAACTTTGGGTCATAAATGAGTTAATGGCCGTTGTCACAGAATGAAAAAAAAAACGGGACACAATTCAAATACAAACCATCGCATGACTATAGGTTTTACGGCGCCGAAATGGATTGAGCTGGGGGGAGGATAATGAAAGCGGTCTTGGTTTATTTTCCTACCTAACAAACTGAATTTGGAACCCGTGTGTGGGTGTTGTCTCGTAGAGCAATGTGAATTGGGTCAGAATTGGTGTTTCCATAGGAAAACCATTAAATGGTGATTCCTTGGAAGGGGATACGATATTCAATGTTCTAGGAAGTAACTCGGAATTGCTGCATATTCTAGAGGGAGTCGCTTTACATTGAACCACAATTTCGCTAGCTAGAAACTGACAGGCACAAAGTGTGCTTTGTAAATATTTCGGTTATCCAATGAAGCAATATTGAAAGTATTGGTAGGTATTGGAAGTGTGCTGCTGTGGAATTTATTTCTTAAGCCTAGTACGCAGCTGTTTCGGAAAGAAACGATCCGGTGATCCCCAAATGAACAGCTAAAGGTCTGCAAAACGGCAGCGGAATGTAATTTGTGCAGAGCTCCCCTCCATCACCTGCTACACAAGTCCAAGTAGGCTAACCAGACCCTAGACCCACATTTTTTAAGAGGACACTTCCTCTTTTCACACTCAAAAGAATATGTCTGGCATGGTACTATTGTACAGATTTAAGTACTATTTTGCTTTCCAGAGTACTCCTCAATTTTGAGTAGGTACTATTTGCGCTATTTTTAATTTTTGAAATAAAACGAATATTATATGAGGTTAATTCACTTACGTCCATACACCCGAACATGAACTCGGCTTTTCCAAACTTATCGGCGTTTAATCCGATTGAATTTAAACTGCACACTTTTGAGTTTTTGGGCCTACAGTTGGGGGCCATTTTTATTTTGCAAGGTAACCTCAATATTAATGGTCCTTCCCATATGCAAAATGTTCACACCAGTTTGATTTGTTCGAAAACGGCTCCAACGATTTCATACAAAATTTGTATTTGAGCGTATGAATTTAAGGTTACCATGACTTCGTACTTAGTTTTTGGCAAATAAATCGAAAAACGGGACTTTTGAAATTTGGACTAGGTAATGCATCTCGAAAACGTTTCATACGATTATAACAAAATGTATTTTCTAAGCCAATGTGGTGGTTTATAACTTAATAGCAAAATCGGTTTTTCTCTATATTTTCGTAGGTACAATGAATTTTAGAAAAAAGGAATTTATTAAAAATTTTAGTTTTCTGTACCAAAGGTTTTGTCCAAAAACGCATTGTTAGAGTAAAATTGATGAAAGTTTTATTTTTAAAATTAAGTTTTGGATGGAGCCCGAATTCGGTGATTCCGTGTATCTTTCAAAAATAAATTCTATTTCAGATGATAAAGCTACGATGACACATGTCACTTTCTATGTCAAATTTGAATATGCCGACGTCATTTTGAGGAAAAAATTTGTCCTAAATTTATCACTTCGTTTAATTGGGTGTTAAGCGTCTGGTCACGCGGGCTCTCGAAGCGAACTCAGACACACGGGTGAGCACCGAATTTTTGTGAAGTCAACATGTCAAAATTGCCACGAAAAGTGACATGTTCAATCGTAACTTAAGTTTTTGGAGAATATTTTGCACAACGGTTTGCGATGAGATCTTAAATGCAATATTAAGCAGCGATAGTTCTTTATGCAAGACAATAAATCGATTTTTTCATAGCTGAGGCTCATAGGATAACTGGCGCCCATATGGTACAAACTACTTGAACTATTTTAAATTAAGTTAAAAGAAAAGTGCACGGGAAGGATATATTTCGTTTTCGTTTTGTTTCGTCGTCATAAAAAACATATCATTTAATGAATTTGGTCTACTGACTCCAACAAATCTGATTGTCAATTATACCTGCGCCATCTCATCTAGATCTCGAAAAATCCAAAAGCCATCCAATTTTTCCCATTTCACATGTAGCAGACTCGACTCATTTGGAGGTTTAAACACTAGCACAGAACAAGTGGTTAATGGTCTCCGCATCTTCTTCACCTTGACAGCTTCTGCAGTCTGTTGAATAAAAACCGATTCTTCCTGCCAAAATTGTAAATTCCCTCGCACAAATTAAGAACGCCCGCGCTGTGTACTTCAAACTACACCATAAGAGTAGTCACAATCACAACCTCTTTAGCGCGTGTTTATTATAAAAAAAAAAAAAACTTTCCGCGCTATAATCAATTTTTAGTGTCCAGAGGCAAAATTTTTCGAGCAGGGAAATTTTCCATACAAAATTGCACATTGTGACTTACAAATGTGTCAAAAATGATTATTAGTGAGGCCCTTTGACAAGAAATAGCCTCAAATGGAAAACGAGGTCACGAAACGTTCAATTGTCTCCAGCTCAAATTGCATGTAGGACGCCTTTCATGCGTGCTCCAACTAAAGTTACAATCCACAATCAATCGTAATCAAACAGTGGAGGAAAAATAGTTTCTCTACTCCCCGTGCTTACCAATAAAACAAATTAAGCCGAACAGAAATTATTATTCATCCGATGGCTATCACGAGCCACATCGAAAGTACTTTCGTTCTTTTGTGTTTTAATTATCGTTAAGTAATTTTGTGGACTATGCCGGCCATTTTAAGTGCCGCAGTCGTTTGCACTCGTTTGCGTAAGGTGTCTCAAGCTTGGACTAAGTTCATAAACCCTCATAGTCTTGGCGCGGCGGCTATTATTTTACAAATACCGTCTTGCAAATTTTCTGCTTGTTTCCCTACAGATTCAATAGACATCAGTGCAGAGTGTCCTACCTGGGACTGGAAATCACTTCAGCTCATATACCCGTGTAAATGTACGTGAACACAATTCTGCTCTCTAACGATGCGATGCTATACGTGAGGCCTCTCATAGTGGAGAGTGCACTTTCCAACTTGGCCACTCTGGTGCTCAAATTGCTGGTAACTATTATAATTATAACCCTGGTGGTCTTCTCCCCAATCGTCATGGGAATGAAACGCTTTATCAAATTGCTCAACAAGTATAGCCTGCTGATGAATAAGTCGAATAAGTGGAGTATGGTTGTTGTCAGCATTTACCAGAAGATCTTTGGAGTTTCTGCACTGTCCACAGTGGTTGTGGTTTGTATGGCTTGGTACAAATTCTCGTTGTACACTAATTTCCACGAGAGCATAATGGCATCGCTAAAATATTTATATGTTGTGGTTTTGTCCAGTTTCCACAAGGATATCTACTATGCACTATTTTTATAATTGTAGGTCTATTAAATGGATTTTTGGAGGACGTTCTCAGGCTGCAGATGCAAATGGATGAGGTTAGAAGGATAACGATAGATCTAGGCTTTCTTGAATTAAAATAAAATTGTTGCTGTCAAATTTTGTTAGAGATTGCTTTGGAAGACCAAGGTTTTTTTTTAAGGTCGTTCAATCTGGTAGTAATAGTAAGTTATCCTTTGGTCTGGTCCCTTGTTCGGGTGGCCTAAGTGAGCAAAGCTGACTTTTCAGTAGATAATGGAAGTGGAGTGTGTGATTTCTTCAAAATTCAGGGGCTCAGTCTTGGGGTAAGAACGTTTCCTAAGGCTTAGGACTTGATGCGACTAAAGTCCACAACCGGTTGTCACGTGTCTCTTACATCAGATCTTATGGAAGTCCCTGTGGTAAAGTTCCACAGCGAATACTTGAGGTCTCATAATAAAAATGCCGTAATAATTAAAGTCACAAAAACTGTGGTTCCGATCGGAAAGGCTGCGGCAACCCACTGAGAGCGGACCATGCTTTTCAGATTCAGTTGGACGGACAGGTCGGGGAAGAGCTCCAATGGATAGCACCCTAATCGAGGAGCTGATGCGAACGAGTATGACACATCTATGAGCTTCATAAGCAACGACTTTCATTAGCTGATAGCATTTGACCAACAGCTAAGAAGAAAGTAAAAAGAAGGCTTGGGAGAGGCAACGAAGGTCTCGCTCATCTAAAGGCATATGCACTAGTTCTGGAAGCGTTGTAGATTGGCCAAATATTTCTTCAAATGACGCACTTTGTCAGATTCGTCCATCAAGTCTCCGCCTTTTAAGTGACGTGCAGGGGGATTTTCCTCGTTTTCTATCGAAGTAAATTTCCTACACGCATGATGTGCAACGAGCGGAAAATTTGTCAGCTCTCTCATTCCCTCCCCTCCTGTATGTTACTGGATGGAAAACTAAACGATATCGTTTTTAAACTAAATAAATTGTCTCCCTGAATTCCACAACAAGCTTGGACGTAGACGTGGTCGATTCGAAAGCCCTAATCGCGGTCCGCCTGTCACCTGTCACGAGCAGTCTAAACGCCTCCCTGATTATCAGTACTTCTCCCGGAAAAACACTGGCTGCGTTTGGAAACATCTTCGGTCACCCCGACCAGCATATAAGCTTATTTCCACTTTCTTTTATTGAAACACTGGCATCCGTCATTTACTTTTTTTTTTAAGAAAAAACCCAGATTGAAGTTCTACCATCTAACCACCTGTCACTTAGATAGATATGCAACTTGCAAAAGAAAACAAATACACATCAGCTTATGGCGTCGCCAAACCTTTATTTTTCCACACATTCCTTTTACAAAAATGCCTCAAACTTACGAATTCGATTCTCCTTCGCTCTTCACGCTTCATCTGTACTTCGAGGACGTCTTCCAAAAAACCATTCAACGCACTCATTGCCATGTAGTTGGTGTACAAATACGTAAGCATTCCATATAAGAACACGTTTTTATAATAGAACGACAGGACCACAGCATAACAGACCCGCACGGTCGGCAGCTGCCCAGTCAGGATTTCATAATAGGAGAGCGAATTCAACAAACTGAACAAAGACACGGCGAACACAAACAGCGAACCTACAGCCGACATAACAAAGATCTTCTTGTAGATAACATTGACTTCGGCGCCCAGCTCAGTCAGACCATTCAACAGCAAACTGTACATGTTGAGCAGATTGGCAAAGTGTCTTATTCCCAATAAGTTTGCCAGAAAGATCACCAGCGAAACTATTATCCGTAATAAGTTGATGAACAGGTTCGCTCCAACTGCAACATCAGTGTCCACAATAAGAGGTTTTACAAAGGCCATAATATTACCATCGTACAGAATGCTGTTCACACAAATGTACACGGTTACGTGGGCTACAGTGATTACGAGTCCTGTGTAGGATACTTTAAATTTACCATCGACCATAGTGTAGGGGAACATGCCTGAAAGGCGCAGGAAAATAATCGATATGACGAAGGATGATCCAAGGCTTTGCGGATTGGTGAATCCATGCCATGCTTGAGAGACTTTGCGGTATGTTTGACAAAACATGACGTCTTGAATCGAAGGGAAGTAACTGACGGAACTGGTAGTTTGAGCGCTCTGTTGGTGGCTTTATAAGGTGGGCTGCTAATTACTTAAATATTCTCATGCGACCGAAGCAAGAGGGATAGGTATTCCATTTAGATTATTAGTTCATGATTGTCATCATCAGATAAATACCAAGGAATGAGTTGCAAATATCAGTAGCGGTTGCACAAAGTTGATAAATAGTATTGCGTGGGTAGATAACCAGCTCGTGTGAAACTGTTGCATAGCATAAGAGATTTGAATTGGAAAATAAGTTGAATGGTTATGCCGTTCTTAACTTTTTTAAGAGAAAGATATTGTATTCGTACAAAATCTCGGAGCTCGAGATGTTAATCAATGCTGACATTACAATGAAAGGGGAACTCAAAAAATGGGTAGCAAAATTCAGTGGGAATGGTACTTCCCATATAAAATGTTCATGTTAAGAAACACATTGAGTGCAACGAACACCGCACCCAATAACCTAAACTATCTCACTGCAATTCAACAGTTCATACAAGTTTGTTCGAAAACGGCTATAACGATTTGAACCAAAATTAATATTTCAGCTTAAGTAGGTGAGGTTAATATGACTGCATACCTAGTTGTTCGCTAAGAAATCGAATAACGATACTTTTGAAATTTAGGCTTACATATGTGTCTCGAAAACGGTCCATACGATTGTAAGAAAAATTTATTTTTAAAGTAATATGGTAATCTTTAACTTAATAACAAACTCATTTTTTTTATATATCTATTATCGTTCAATGGAATTTTGAAAAAAGTGTTTTTTAAGTATTTAGTTTTCTTTGGTTTACCTGAAAACGTTAAGCACGATTTTGACCAAAATGCACAATTAGAGGTAGTTTGATGTTTCCAAAATTATTGCCTTCTTAACTTTCAATTCGAGACACCGAAAACGATAATTTTAAAAACTGCTCACATCTGGAAAACCCCTCTTTCGATTTAATTTTAAATGAAACTTTAAAAACCAAGTAGTGTTTGCATCCCGAAAAATAACTTGTACTCAGTTAAATAGTTAAGCAATAGCATTTTTCAAACTAAACACTTCAATATTTGGTACTTTTTTGTCTGCGTATAATTTCCGTAAAAAACAGCTCTAACAATTTTATATGATGACTACCCAAACACCGATATGTGTTCATAATTTTTTTTTTAAAACTCAATACCGCACTTCCAATAAAAATGCAATGACAGCGATGTAAACCTTATTTTTAGCAAATATCACCCACTTCTTTTTTTTTTCAACCATATAAATAAGTATACCTTAAGATAATTCCAACCACTTGTAGCCTTACACAATCACAGCAATTCCCACTTCATTTGCGAACCACAAACGTCCATTATTGGCATATTCGGTTTACAACTTCTAATACAAATTCAAAAACAGACGTCTTAAATCTTACGTATATCTACGTAGTTATTCCCCTTACCCACTTAAAAAAAACGAAAGAAATCAAACGGAAGTAAAAATTTGCTTTGTCGAACCAGTCTCGTTTTCTTCTTTCTAACGGGCAGTTCGTGCATCGTCAGTGTCAAATAATAAGGAGAAAAAGCCAAGTGACAGTAGGAAAACAGCGCAATTTTTTTTCTGGTTGTAGAGACAGTTTTCCTCTTTTTTTAATACCAAAGGCAATAGTTTTAACCTAAGTTCAAAAAAAGTTTCCCTTTATTTTCTCCTTAGTGAAATTTACTTTTATTTGCATATCAAAAAATTGTGATTCTTTGTTAACAAACTTAAAATAAACACATAACATACAAAAAAATGTGTAGCATGCAAGGATCAGTTAACTCATTAAAAAAGTTGGAGCTTGAAATCATTTCCTTTTCTATTAGACAAAATGTCAAAAAATTGAATGCATATGCAGGTGCTCTAAAATTCTTTCGTAGACGTTCGATGGGTTGTTTTCTTTATATATAGTGCGACCGTTTCATTCTGATGAAAATTTGAGATTTTATTGTGAAAAAAAATGCGCTTTAATTTCGCTTCTAAGCTGTTTCAGTTTCGCAGAGATTTTTCGAATATTTCCCATTTTAAGCTTGTACCTGGTTTTCCCCTTTTTCATTAAAAAAAAAGCGATAAAATATACGCTTTTCCCTCAACCTGCGATCGCTGGTACTAAGAATGATATTTAGAGGTTATATTTTTCGAATTGACAATGGGGACGTTGGGATTCATAGTTTAGTAAGTCTGACAGCTGTCTGACTAGATGTGTTTCATATTTTATTGGCCCAGAGTGGTCACGTGCATAGTTTTTGCTTTAACTTAATAACATTTCTAGTCAAGAAAATCCTGCCTGCATACTAAGTTGACATTTCCAAGAGTCAAATTTTAAATAAACAGTGTGGCCTGTGGCCGCTGCAGTATTCTTAAGAGTCGAAAAAAGGGCCGGTGAAAGAAAACGTTGTCATTTCTAAGGCTACTCTGGTAATTTAGAATTTTCGCACGATATTATTTAACAACCATTAGTTCCCATAAGACTATAATAGTGTTGTGATTGTGATAGGCAACCGTGTTACATTTTAAATGTACTTATTTGAGAAAAACAATTTTTTAAAAATGTGTAAAGGGCCCTTTCCAAATAAAATATTTCAAACTCAAACAAAGGTAACGCTGACCGCGTGAATTCAAAAACAATTCAAGTTGCTTAGTCAACGCGTTCGGATTCATAGTCCCGCCAATTCTAGTTGACGTTTTACATAAACGAACGTCCCAGAGGTGGAAATTCTACCATTGGAAAACAAATTACACACATACCCTATACTATAGCATCTCAAGTCAAGTGAAAGTGGTTATTAACTATTTCCCTTCGCCTAAAAAACCGGGGTCAGATTCTGCAAGGCGAAAACGTTGAAACGTACTCGTGCGCACGAATCATTTGCAGATGTAAATCGCTCGTGCACACGGAAACGTTTAAACGTTTCGCCTTACAGAATAACGACCTAATCGAGAATATCATCGAAACAAAAGTTTTCCCATACTTATTTCAGTCTTCACAACGAGTCGCTAAAAGTCGTTTTCCACTAAAACACCATGAAAACGACTGCCAGATGTTGAGTTGTTGAAACAAACACACCTTCAGCAAATTCAGCAGATCATGTGACCAAACAAATGTCACAACTCACAACTTAAAATCATTTTTCACACTCAATTGATGGGCTTATATTGTTGTTATTATTGTTGTCGCAAAACTTTGCGGCCAATGGAACATGAAATCTGGCAGCGAGCTGATTTCGAGAGCAGAAAGACTGCTTTTTCTGTCCCAATGCAAAACGACATTCGATTTTTGCCCAATGGGCATTTTTTGTTTATCTAATTTACTTGACACTTAGGTATAGTACTTCATATAGCACGTATAATGATGTAGCTCATTTCCCATAATCCAACCCTTAGTCGATGCAAGACCGACCTTACGGTTTAATGGACATATTTATACTTTTGAGTCTTGATTGATTCTACATCTTAGAAGTTGGTAAAAAACGGAGAGATTTAAAAAAAAATGTCGGCCGGTACAACTCCTCCTCGTCCGAAGCCATTGTAATAGCCGTTAGCCTCCTGAGCTCGGAAAAATTTACTGGAAACATATAAAGAAAACTACAATCCTAAGAGGGATTTTCTACCCCAGCGGATAGCCCTAAAGACCTTTAACTTGCACCATATTTAGATCAAACCAAATCTCCACCAATAGCTTTTATTATCACTTGAATCCCTTAAAACTAACAAACACTTTATTCAGGTCAATTTTTGTAGCTTCATGTCGCTTCATTTGTAGCTTGAGTACATCCTCCAAAAATCCATTCAGCAAGGACAAGAACATAAAAATTGTACACAGATACATTGTCAATGAGAACAAACAAATGTCCTTGTAGTAATGCGATAGAACGACACTAAAAAAATATTGAACCGACGGTGGCTCGTCGGTTATCCTTTCGTAGAAATAAACTGAGCACATTAGGCTGTAGCAAGACATACAAAATACAACTATTGTGGATATTGCAGAGACTACAAGGATCCTCCTGTAGACGGAAGTTCTCTCGATTCCCAGTTCGGCTAGTGCGTCCATCAGCAAATTATACTTATTCAGCAACTTGACGAATTTGTTCGTTCCCATCACATTCGGAGAGAAGATCACCAACGTTATTAATGTTCCCAGCATTTTGATTAGTACAGTGGCCGCCACGGAATATGGGTTCTGGACAATGAGTGGTTTAGCGTAAATCATCACATCCACATATAAAAGACTGATATTTACAAACGTGTATGCAAGTAGGTGGATCAGAGTGATGCCCAGTCCCAGGTAGGACTTTGTAAATTCACCATTACTGAGGGTGTATGGGAACAGTCCAGAAATAAATAGGAACGAACTTGCAATGACGAACGCCGATCCAAGGTCCTGCGGATTGATGAATCTGTTCCACATTTGGGATAGCTTGCGCCTCGTTAGATGGGACATTTCTACTTTATTAGTTGGGTGTGCGTTTGCTGGTTCAAGGAAGCGAAAGACTGAACCTTTTCAGATTGTGAAGGAGTTTTTATAGTGCTAAAGCAATTACATAGGGATATACGTAATTAAATACAAATGGAAACAAATGCCAATTTGCTCGATTGTTGTAAACGATTGCGGTCTTCCGATGGGACTTGTTAACAGACAGGTAGTTGGTGGAACATGTTTTTTCAATTTGTAGATTGCTTCGGAGCCAGCAGTGTAGCCATCACTGGGTTCTATAATTATTTATTATAGGACAGGATTTTACTGCAAATGATATCTACTTCAAAGGGCACATTAATCAATCATTTCCATATGGATTCGGACTGCAAAAGCTGTGTGTGTGGAGGGACTTTTAACACTGTAGCATAGTTTCAAAAGATTGTAATCACTATTCGAGTGTGCAGTTTTGAAGTAATGGATTTACTGGAATGAATCAACCTTACTTGGCTACTCCGACATAGATATTTGGAAAAGAGGAAGGGATGCCAATGGTAGTTCTTGCCTTTCTGAAATATGCTATTTTGACCGCCAGATGGTACGTAAAATCGTATATTATTAACCTTTCGTACAAATATTAAAGTAAAGGGCCTGGTCCTACAGGTTTGTCAGCTATACTGGAGCTATAACCTGGTTGGTGCGACTTTAGTGCCAAACATCGAACAAGTCCTCACACTCCGGCAAATAGTAGAAATCCCATGCCAAAACACACCACCCTTTTATTGACTTGAAAAACCTTTTTAACCTTCACACTAAATATTTTGTAGGTCACAATAGTTTTTTATGTGAAAAATGTCGGCCATTGTGAGTTCATAAAATTTAGCCTTGAACCTTTATATGATTATTAGCGCTTTTATTCCACCCATAAGGGACTGTACGATTGAATTAACATAAAGCTCATAAGGTATACTATGCAACTCCATAACTATTCGGAAGATTAATGCACACAATTGTACGAATTTGTATGATTTAAAATGTCAAAGTGCGCGAGCAAAATTTTTGTAAAACGAAATGCAGCTTTATTCGTTTTTCTTTTGAAGCGAAGGTGAGTTGAGAAAGTAGAGTATGACAGATGACTTTAGTTTGTTTTGGCAAATAAACACAAACTCACAGCAGAACTCAAATCAAGTCTACTCCTTTATTTTCTTGTATCTGTAATTTTTATACACGAATTGAAAAAGGTTTCTCCGAAATACAGGAAAATCATATTTGTCAATCCATAGATATCAAAGCAAAACACAACCTTAATACGGATACAAGTCATTGATACATTTTTTTTCTTCGAAAAATGTATACAAATCCGTATAGTTGCCCGACAAAAAAAAAATATAATATTCGTCGTTTCCGCACACTAAATTAATTAATTCCCATTGAAAGAACATCATATGGACCCTTAAAACGTGTGTCTGATAAGTGTTAAAGGATCTGTGACACTGTGCAATTATGAACGGCGCACTCTATAACCTCAAATCGAACAATTCGAAATTCTAGACTTATCAAACGCTCGGGATAGTAGAAAATATAGGTCTACTCAGGCATCACGTTGAACTTTACGATATTTACGATCTTAAGTCGATTCCAAGCTTGGAAGTTGTACATTGTGTGGCATATGAACTCGTTGTTTCTCATAATAACTCTTTTCAATAAAATAGGAAACGTCGAACGGATCTCATCTTGCATTTTTTTTTTTTGTAAATAAACTAGCAGCTGCGAAAAAAGTAAGTTTCACAACTGATTGACAAAAATTTGTGTATTAAGAGAACGAAAAATCCCACACAAAAGTGAAAAAACCCAAGTTCGCAAAAGTGCTCGGAAATCGGAAAAAGATTGCTTACTTTCATACTAATCAGAAAAAATTGACCTAGAGCAAAAAGTGCTATGCCCAATCGAACAGCAAATTAATGGTTTTCTCTTAGTGAATAATGAATCTATCAGGAAAAAAGGTTTCAAAAAACGAGAAATAATTTTGGAAATTATTTTCAATTGTACTTTGTGAGAAAAATACATAATTTAAATAGTTGCCACCTACCAGTTTACAAAGCAGCGTAAAGCTTTGACATTTTTTGTTTCAAATTTTGAGATGCTGACATCACAAAAATTCGGTATAAATTCTGCATTTCAGATTTGTATACAACAAAAATACTCTTTGTATTTAAAAAATCCTCTAAATAAAGTCCAAAATTCTGTATCTCGAATTTCTGTGTTGCTATTTGCGAAAAGTCCTTCGTATTTAAAGTCCCAAATGACCCAAATGCTAAAAACTCATTGAATTTCGTACACTTATAACTCGGTTACTACACACACACGTTAATAAACGCCCTCTGAATACGGTAGCATATTATTTCAAACTAATAATCCAAATGGCCTCCTCTCTTCGCAATTGATACATTTAATTAATTCCCAAGTTCCGAGGTAGTACACTATAAAAACCATTGCTGTGCGTTTTAAACACCAGTAACCAACTGAAAGGCGAAATGTTTCGCAAACTAGCTCAAGCATGGAAGATATTCGTAAACCCGCCCGACCTTGGATCGGCGTTTATAATTTCGATAGTTGTCCTACGAGCGTCAGGTTTGTTTCCCTACACTCTTGTCGATGGTAAGTTCAAAATCTCGATCGTGGGACTGACAATCACACTGACGCACATAGCCGTGTACCTTTACGTGAATGTAATCCTATTCGATGGCGATTTGATGGAATTTGTGAAGCCACTCATGGTGGAGAGTACAATTGCGATTGGAGCGAATTTACTCATCAATATGCTGAGAATAACAATAACGCTAGTGATCTTCTCGTTTACATTACTGGGAATGAGACGTTTTACGCGCCTGCTCAACTTGTACGGCTTGATGATGGAAGGACTAATAGAGCTGGGTATAGATGTGGCAGTCATCTACAGAAGGATCCTTGTTATCTCTGTGATATCTACGCTAGGCGCAGTCGGTGTGTCCTTGTACTGCTGGCGGTATACCTTGTCGGTGCACGATAAGAAATTCGCTTACGCTCTGATTTTGTCCTTTCACTATAGGAATTTGGTTTTATTTGCATTGTTGTCGTTTGTGTGCGTCAACTACATGACATTGGAGATGTTGAATAAATTTTTGAGGGACATCCTTTATATGCATCAGATGGAACGAACTGATGTGAAGAGGAAATCGTTAAGTAAGTTTTAGGCGCTTTAGGAGTGAAAATAAAAGTTCCATATTATAAAATCGTGGTTTTGTTTGAATTAATGAAGGTATCAGGAAAGAGGATAGGTTGCCGTCCTTTTAACTATGGAAGACGCGCTTTATTGAAAGATGCTGCTCAGTAGGCTTGTAGTTTTGCAAGTACTACCTACTTGTTCTATGATTAACTTGAAAAAGAAATGTCCTAGAGTACCAACTTTAACGTTTCATCAGCAGCAGAACTGAAGCGATAGAAGTCTTGCTGTTTCCGAACCGTTGTTCAGTTATTTCCTTTTTGGGGAAATTACTTGTCCGCTTTTTAACAGTGACACCTTTTCTGAAAAGTACTGAAACAGGCCTTTTCTACTGTAAAAACTAAAAATTAATTTAACTTAAACATTTTTGACGCAAGGTGACGGTCCTCCGCCAGCTTACAGGTTGGATGCTTGATTTCCCCGGTTTCCCAAAGGTGGACAACAGTTCAACAACCTCGTTTGATTGGTTGTTGTATATGCAAGAAAACGCGATACAGATTACCTACTATTATGGAATCCATATAAATGTCTTTATTAGTGCAAGCTAATTGTTTAACCTTTTACAGTAAAAATTAAAGGATCTACTACACCCTATATACTTTACTTATATTTGAAGAAGAGAAAACAGAGCATGAACAAAAATGACAACACAAAAAAAAAAGGCTCAAAATGAATAAAATAAACGTAAGGTAAAAACGCAAGAATAAAATTACGGTTAGAATAGAACACAATATTGGTGTTGCGACTGTTTGGATCAATTTAAGATTAACTATGCCTTACGATTAAGCAACACACTTCATACCTGACCGACAAGCAAACTTCGCTCGCACGCTTGCAACCATAACCTCAAACTTTAATAAATCATCATTTCTACGGCGACAGCGACTTCAAAACACAAAAGCAAAAGTGAAATTCACGCAGCAAATTCGTGAACCTTTATTTGACAAAAGTGTAGCAACATAAATAATATGTATTTGTATCTTATTTGACTGAAAAAAGCACCAAGCCCATTAAGTCCGTCACTTTACCAAAGGAGGGAACAGTCCCATAAAATCTTTGTGATTGAAATGTCATCGTCGTGTTGTTTTAAAATTTCCACCAAAACGTGTGACTTATCTCAACTCCCACCATGACAGTAAATGTCGCTCTGTTAATATTTTCACTGAAAAGTGCGTGCTCCCACTTAATTTGTTAAAACTGTCCACACCGCACTTTATCTATGTATAGCTAGACAGCATATGCGTCGCATTTGGATGACCACCTGTCAGTGTAATACACGTCCAACAGCGAACCCGACGGTTTCTCTGGATTCTACCCCTAGGTCTATTTCATGTCAAATTTTGACATGACGACGTCATTGTGACGTAAACATTTGTCCTTAATATGTCACTACGTGTGATTGATTGTCAAGCACCTATACAAGCAGGCTGTCGCAGCGCACTCTCATAAAAGACACATGAGTGACCACCGAATGGCCGAATTTTTTTGGCCTCAGCATGTCAAAATTTTGCCATGAAAAATGGCACTTGTAATCGTAGCTTTACACATACAAGATCTGGGGCCCTATCTCGTTCCGAAAATGAACGTTTTGTACTCTCTCTTTCGAAAGCAGAATGAAGTGTACTAATCGTACTGTCGCACTGTCAGATTTTGACTTCCGAAAGTGGAATTAATCGGCCCTAGCAATATATCCATCGGATCGGAAAATTCCCCGATTTTATACGATTCGGAGGATTTCTTAGGAATACCTAAATGTTCTGAGAATTGTTCCGATACAAATGTCGCGCACTCCATTGTTTTGCGTTTCAGGTGATAAAGGTTGTTGTTTCAGTGAAATTTTTGACAGCTTCATAAGAATTGTTTCCGATATCCTCCGACAACAATCAATCGTGGAAATTATTTACGATTTGCAGTAGAGTATTAATAAATTTGAGCAATAAAAAGAAAAAAACAATAAAGCAACGCATTTTTTGTATTTATTGCTTCAATTTGTGTTTCCAGTGCAAAATTAACTACCAAACAATACGAGATTTCATCCATGCGTCATCGCATTTCAACTATTTCCTTCCGAAAAAGGATGCCTCGAATGAGATTTGCCGTTCCGCCAGAGTATGCGCTGCGGACAATTTTCCGTTCCAACGAATACCTCGCTAGGGTCGAATGTTATTTGGTATTATTTTCATTTTGAAAGTATTACAACGGAAAGCAATTTCGAATGGGAGTGGGAGAGTAGGGTCGCTGATGCACCTTCCAACAAAACACAACTTCGAACAGAAACAATTTACACAGAAGAACCTCAATTTGAGCTGATCCTACACTGATTCGTCAAGTCAGTACAAACAGCCTCCTCACTCAGTTGCGACGTCTTCTTCGGTAGGCTTGGCATAAAGATGTGCAGCTGCCTCTTCGCATCGCGTACGGCCGAACTCTCTCGCTCGGTTGCGGTCTTCTTCTTTCCAATGCCCTCGCATAACGTCGTCACCTTGCGTGCGCCTGTTGTCCTGGGCCTTGCTACTCGTCGATCTTCAGTCGAGCTGGCCTTATTCTCGCCTTCCTCATACAACCTAGCCGAGGCCAGATTCCCAGCCAGCCGGCGTACAGCTCCGGCGCTGCTGGATATCGCACAGAGGTCGATATTCTTCGCTGGTCGATTCAGGCGAACCGGAACACCCTCCTTGTTGAAAATGATTGTGATGTGCTTGACCGAATCGGGCCGCCGTGAGCAGGCAGAATCCTGCAGCTTGTGGGCGCTTCGCACCTTTTTCGCCTTCTTTCTGTCGATGTCCGCACGGGATTCCTGAACAGGCAGCAGGAGCGGTGTCTTGCCAGCCAAATCCAGCCAGTTTAGCACTCTCTCCGCCAGCTTCTCATCGGAGTGCGAGTTGTTAGTCAACACCGAGCTCATGTCGTACAACGAACTCCGCTTCGACGTGGTCTCATCTCGCAGGAGGTCGTATCTCCTCCGGAAGTGGTCTAGGAACGTTTTTCGTGACGAAAAGCGTCGGTAGTTGCCAGTGGATGATTTCATCGACCTGGCCTGAGCTGAGCTCTGCTGAAACTGCGTCTTGGAAGAGCCGACCAAGAGAAGGTCGTCGTCATCCCGGTCGGCGATGTCATAAGACACAGATGACTGCACGGGTTCTGAAAGCACCCAAACAGTCAACAAAAACACATCAATGACACAACTATACTACTCACCCCGTTTATTTCGTAGGCCAACGGCTGAGTTGAATTTTCGTTTCGGCTCGTAGTCCAAAATGAAATGGCGATGTCCCGCATCAAGCCAAACGGACTTGACAGACAGCGGCCTACTGGCCGATTCCCATATCGGGGGATTCTTCATCGCAGCAGCACTTTGATTCTGTTCACGTATGCTCGGTTGTTTGAATTGGAATACATTCCGACATGTCCCGTCAGTTTCGCCGCATGTCGTCGACTAAATAAAATCCCCAAGAGTTTTCTTTCGTGGTTTCTAAATGGCTCATGGGGGTGGCTGTTCTGTTAGTGGTTGGTATTGGTATAGTTGTGCGGTTTTAGTTTCCCCAGTTTTTGTTGACTGTACCATGCACCTCCACGCCGCACAGGTTTTTGGTTAAAGTCGTTTTTTTCGGTTTGGATGGTAGCTCTCTGTGTGTGTGTAGTTTAAGTGCCTTTTGCACGCGACTGCAGTGGCAGCACTGATAGTTGTGTCCTGGTATTTGGGTGTCATTAAAGTTTTCCTCCTTTACCATTTTAATGGATATTTAAATCAGGAAATGTCTCTTTCATTGCTGATTCGGTTGCTTTAGGCTGTGTACGTTGTTATGACAATGGATAGGGTTCAATGGGGTTTGTCTCTGATTTATGAACATCAGTTACAGTTGTATTCGTCTGAGGAGGTTAATGGTTTCATGTTTGCGGTTCACTTAATCATTTTAATCACACATGGGGTAAGTTGGGGAAAAGAGCAACTGTCGAGCAGGACGTTTTTTATTTCATATATTCGAAGAACGCATGCATCCAGTTGGAAGTGGAACAACACGAGACAGTTAATGAAATTGATGAAGAAAATTCCTGGGATATGAAAACAAACGTCGCTCGCATGATTGAAGTGATTCACGGAATATGCCTGAACCAGTCCGTGTTTCTCATTAAGATCTGACAAAAGCACGAACAGGACTAACAACTTTAGATAAATGTCATATGAATCCTCTACTTCTTCTCCATCCTTTTGCCTTCTATATACTTCTTCCACTGTAGAAGTAAATCGAATTGTAGAGTGTCTTCCTCTGTCTTTAAGTCTTCCATACAATTCCAAAATTTGTATCGAACAATTGCGACTGAAGACTCGAAGCTTAACAACAAATTCTTTGAGCAACATTTCTTAGACCACCATTTATTTTGGGTGAGTTTCTAATGTTTTTGGGGCGAATGGAAGGGATCTGCAATTTTATACCGAATCTAAGTGGCTTATTGAGAAGCTCTTTCATGACAGTTATACTCTCGGATGTTTGTCAGAACGTTAGCGAGAGATGGCGCAATGGAAAGAAGCCTTAAGATGGATCGAACCTCGGACCCCTTTGCTTAATAATCGAACGCACTAACCACTAAGCTCAAAAATCGATTTCAGCCATTATACAATTATACATATCCGCTTTCTCCAAATGTTCTTTTTTCAAGAACTTTCCTACTCGTAACAAGCACTGCATGTCCATTTTATGACTGCAAAGCTCCAAACGAAACCTCAGCCGTCGAAGTATAGTTGCAACTTCCTTCTTGTACATCTTCTATGGTTTTTGTCAAAGCCACCAAAACTCTGTCGCTTTTATAAGCTATTAAGCTTTAATGGACGCTTCTGTTGGCATTGGTAGGAGTAGAGCTTTCAGCGTTCCACAGCAAACCACCTAAGACCGAACCTTGTGGCACACCACCAGTTGCATCTTACTTTTTAGGTACCTCATCAGAAGAGTAGAATACTCCTTTCGCAAAGTAAACCGGTTAAAATTTATGACAATAGTCCGGTATTTGACTCTAACGACGAAGCTCATATATATTACATCCCCAATTAACCGAACTCAGCTCGTTATTTACATTCAGGGCTATAGCGCAGTACTTGTTGGAGCCTCATTTTCAACGCCTGCGCTCTATAGCTTCTCGGACTCTCGTTTAAACGCATTGTTCGCATCTACGTTATAGATTGTGACTTGTGAAAACCGTATTTCGAAAGTCCTCCTTCGTTTTTCATCGAGTTATGCCAATTTCGATCAAATGTTGAGGGTATACTTTAGCAATTGTAGATCGAATGCAACAGATATTCTTGACTAATCTTTTTTGAGAGAAGGACAAGGTTTGGTGCTTTTGGTGCTCAGGAAAATGGCCTGTTTAAAACGCGTGTTTTAAAAATATTGCAAAATGAGTCGTTTCGAGGCTTAGCTGCGATTTTTAGGACGCTCTTTCGAAAAGATATATTTCCAGAATTTATTTTTCGTCGTACCAGCTCAGCTGCACTTACACTTGACTGCCATTGTTGTAGGTGAGTTGTGGGGATGGTACGAGGAACGCCAGAAAAAGTATCACACTCCATATCGAGCTAGTGATATTCTGTTTTGAAAAACTATACGAATGAAATGGTGAGGTCAGTTGCGATATTGCTCTCCTGATTTGGCCATTTCCCTATAACATTTGTATCAAAGGCAACAGCACTCAAACTGCACTTTAAATAAATTGGGCGACTATTTAAACGTGTTTGTGGCTTATACTTTACAAAATTTAGCGACACGCTTAGAGCGCAAAGCCTTCAAGAACAGTCGCCTATTTACGACAGTCCTTCGGGGTAAAACCCTTACATCAGAGGGTAGACTACAAACACCTCTAACCATTTAAATTACTTACCTGTGTGTGAAATTATTAACTTGAAACTTTACACATTTCCAGCTACCGTACACAATCGTTATAGTCATACAATTGAGAGGTGGTTGCCCTCATTATAAGCCTTCTCAAAAAAAAACTTTAGATGATGAAACAAAGTAAAACGTTGCATGCCTGCGTGCGGGTAATAGACACTGATCTGTAAAGTTTTCCGCTGAACGTTGTATAAGTTCATTCAACGAACCTATGGAAATGAATAAAACCCGGAGAGCCTTCAGTAGGTATTCATTCCCGTACTCACTGTGAGCTCGTGCATTCCGAAAAATATTGTTTGTGCCCGAAAATAGTTTGAGACACTATGCACAGTTTAACTGTCCCTGCAAGTCGAAAGTGACAAAATCGCGATGAATTATAACCAGATGACATGCACACGTGTGCAAGGACTCGCCCACGGCACACACTCATTCCACTCCAATGGATTTGGTGCGGTATATCTAAAACCGAAACAAATTATCCAGCCTACTGCATGATTCCCCATTACCGGAGCCTCATTGGCACAAGTACGGTGTAATTGCGCTTGCGACTGACAGACAGAAAATTAACTCAACGAAACTTTAATTACAAGTGTTTCGTGCGGGATGCGGCGGTTTGTTTTGTTTTGACTGAATTTGCCCCAAATCCTTTTGCCACTGGCAACCACAACCAACCACTTGTGGGTTTTTAATGACTCCCAGTTAAATGGAAATCCCCAACTAAAACGGAAAAGTGGGCAAATGGTGGGAAGGCACCACCGCTGCCGCCGCCGGTTTATAAATACAAAGAACAAACTGCGGTCGATTTACTTCGCCGTAAATGATGGCCGCACGCAAAGGGTAATTGATGCAAATGCAAAAGCGGTTTATGTTCACGTATCATGTGCGGTATGCATTGTTGACGACTGTATGGCTATGTGGCTACAGCTCAAAGGAAGAGTACGAGTTGTGTGGAATTAAAATTTTGTAATTCGCATGTGAAGCACATAGCCGCCGAAAGGAAGTGCATGCACTCGTGTGCTGTTGAAAGTTGAGCGATCATGAATTGAATTGATAAGAACGTACCAGTAGGGTGTTGAGTACAATTAGATATGTATATTGGGGAGTAGATATATTGAGCGGACGTACAATTTAAGCGGTGTCGAAGTAGTCCTTCAGGTTGGGGTCTGCATGCGAAACAGCTTGAGGCTACGAAGCAATCAAGAGTCTCGGATAGGGACGGATTCGCAGTTGAAGACACCGTAAAACGAAGAAAGGACAATGACGCTCAGATCGGCAAGTGAAATAGGTACTCGAACCCAAAACAGATATCACCGGCAGCCATCTAGAACGTGCGGTACTGGATGGGCAGAGCAAAAATCGTCTTGGGTGATTTTATGGCCAAAATAGCTTTTTAGGGCAGCAAAAGAGAGCATACACGAACTCGTCTCTAAAATATGTTCGGGGGAAAATATTCCTGATGAAGGGAGCCTTAGCAGTGTCTACCCCACCCACCAGAAAGAAGACCCTCCAGGCTGCGCCAACTATAGAAGGATGTCAGGTTATTATTGCGTACAAGACATACTGTAGGCGCTGTGTGATCCCCTTCAATCTTTTGTCAACGACCTTATTGGTCCCTAACAGTGCGCCCAGTAAGTCCACAGCCGACTAGATATTTTGTCTTCGATAGATTATGGAGAAGTTCAGGTGGATACCCACCATCCTTTTACCGATTTCAAGTCCGCTTATGAGAGCATTTATAGAGACGGCCTATACTGGGCCATGTCTCGTTTTGGACATCCCAAAACTTGTCAGATTGTTCTGAATGATAATGGAGTACTCTCGCTGCTCTATAAAGGTTGGACACAATCTCACCGAGACCGCTTTGAGACCGAGGTGATGCGCTGTCGTGTGACTCCATTGGTATCATACTTGAGAAAATTGTACAAAACTCGGAAGCCAACTATCATTGGTACAATTTTTCTGAAGTTTGTGTAGCTTCTTGAATACGCTGACGACATCGACATCATTTACAGCTATCACTGGGGCGCTTGCAAGTATCAGTAGAGAAGCGACAAAATTAGGTTAAGTGGTGAATAACCAAATATATGCTGTCAACAAGAAGTGACACACAACTTCGAGGAATCGGACAGAACGTCACGATGGACAGAGGTTGTTAGGGGCATTGCCTCCGCTCCACTTTAACTCGAAAAATTTCATGACAGCGGAGAGTTAGTTTGAGTTTATAATTGTAAATAATGTTGGCCGAACCATGCAACTAATATTCATGAATACATTAATGAACGCTAAATACAGCTGTCTGAATGCGGCCATCAAAACGCGGCTTACAAAAACTGGTTCACAATTGATATACATACAAACTAAAGTCATAAATGACAGAAATATAAACAATTTTCTAAATGACAACTCGGATGTTTAATATTAGATTTCGTTCGGGAACTTTTTTGAAAACGTGAAGTTATTAAAACTTTCCTAAGAAACTGTGCTAATGCGACCAAGTGTACAGAGAAAAATGAAAGAGAAATCTATTTCCCCTCTTTTAATTATTTCGTGTATATCTACTCTCCAAATTTCGACTTATTGAAAAATAAAAAATTGAAAACTAAAACTGACAACTAAGCGACAGCTCAAAAGTTTGACAAGTAAAACTCAATTTTTTTTTTGTCTTTAACGATGTCGGTGGAAGAAGTTGTAATAAAATGTTTTCCTATTGTCAGCGTATTAAAAATGGTAAGTTTAATAAGCTTATAAAAAAATCAACTACAACTTATTTTGTAGATGTTACATGTAAAGAAAATCTTTTCAAATGTCAAAATGACATTTCTTATGCTTTTTGTTAGAAAACCGGTCAGGTACTTCTCATGAAATTGAGAGATTTCGCTCTCGATTTTTTAGAGTTGTAATTTGTAATTTCTCTATGCTGAAAGTACACGAACGCACCTATTAATTCCTATTCCATTTTGTGTCATCATTGGAGCAGTATTTTTGTTCTAATTCATTGTTAAAAAAATTTTATAATTTGCAAAAATGGTACCTACTTTCATTTTTCTCTCGTTCCAATTTTCTTCAGCGTGGCAACAAAACAAAAACACACTATTGACAGCATGCTGACAGTAAATTTTTTTCTATGAACGCAAGTGCTGCCAAACTTCTGCAATAATTATACAGTTCTTTTACAATAATGAACACGAAATTTGCACACATTTTTACATTTATGAACTCGACCTTACACTAGCCAACCGCTATGATTCTTTGGCCTTACAAACCAACAGGATTATGAAGGAATTAATAAGAAGGAGACGCTTCTAAATAACCGCTGTTTTCCGTCACAGTTTATATCATACTCTTCCATCCTACCACTCCATCGCACTTCTAGAAAAGAAAACCAATCTACCTCACCTCGAAAGTAGAGGACACTTACTACCCCAAGACTGCCCCAATTACTTTTCTGTTGCATGCCACCGTTCCACCCGTTGCTTCATTAAAATCTCTCAATTCACGCAACATTGAAATCCGGCCGCTCGCTACAACTCCAAATCGTTTTTAATCACCCTGCTTGTAATCGCATCACCCATCCGACAATTAACTGTAAAACTCATCTTGTGCCCATTAGAATGTTATCCTTTGGCCATCACAGCGCCCGAGTTAACAGTCCATTAACGGGGTGATTCTCCGAAACAAAACGCCTTCGAAACAATCCACCCGACGCGACGGTGGTGTAATGCAATTTCAACTTAATCCCAACAAGAGTGACTCCTGTGGAGCACAGAGAATGTGTCGCCCGCACAACTTGTTGGCTGGTTGGCTTGTTGGCGGATTTGTGTCCAAAAGTTTATTCCAGTGTTGGGCTAATGTAATTATTTTGTGTTCTCTTTCAGTTCCTATCATTCCTGAGTTCCTGTACGATATCCGCCATCCAGATGCCCCGCTTGACAGCTTTCCAAGGACACCACTGTCTATAGCCACACCGCCGCCACCGACGCCGAATCCCTGTTCGAAAAATGGAAATGAACTGCAGCCGACCTCGGCCAGTTACGAGTATTCAACGCTCAGCGATGTTGGTAAGCCTTTGGCAATATGGGGGATGAGTCCTTTTGCTGTAACAGGTGTTTCCTTGTAATCGTATATAGAAAACGCGACACTGTACAGGGAGATGGAGGAACGCCACAAGGAACTCGTGGGCGAGACTGTGGAAGTTGGCCTGATGTTCGCCTCGAAGGCGTTTGTGCAGCTCTTGGTTAATCCTATCGTTGGACCACTCACGCATAAGTATGATAATGAGCTGTCATTGTCCAGCCAATCGGAAGTAATTTTTGAATCGTTTCTGTAGAATTGGCTATAGCATCCCGATGTTCGCTGGATTCGTCATCATGTTCCTGTCTACGTTGAGTGAGTTTTTTTTTTGAGCCCCAAATTTGGATGGTGCTAGTAATTGTGGTTGTCTTTGCAGTCTTTGCCTTTGGTCGGTCGTACAGCGTGCTGTTTCTGGCCCGAGCATTGCAGGGCATTGGCTCATCGTGCTCGTCCGTCTCGGGTATGGGTATGCTGGCCGATAGATATACGGACGACAAGGAACGTGGCAATGCGATGGGGATAGCTTTGGGTGGTCTGGCGCTCGGTGTCCTGATTGGGCCACCATTTGGAGGGATTATGTACGAGTTTGTTGGCAAATCGGCACCGTTCTTGATTCTCTCGGCTCTGGCACTGGGCGATGGCCTACTCCAACTGTTTATGCTTCAACCTTCGATTCAACGCTGCGACTCCGATCCGCCATCGCTGAAGGCTCTGATTAGTGATCCTTACATTCTAATTGCTGCCGGTAAGTTACGTTTGTTTTGCGTATGTTTGGTGTTGTTTTTTTCAGAGAAAATTGAGCATGGAGTTCTTTCGCATATTTTTTGTCCCGTAAGTGTCACATTGACAGCGGAAAATGTATTGTTACCGTTAGGAAGCTAAATGGGGGACTTAAAGTACTTTTATTTCGTGTTTTGCAACCGTTTGCGTTATGTACGTCTGTAGATTCTTATTTCCGATCGGCTTCAGTTACGAAACTTCGCCCGTCTATATTTATGGCGCCGCTCTCAATCGCTTCCTCCCACTGTCTATAGTTGCCTCTTCAAGATAAACAGCAGATTCGTCTCCATTAAGGCTCAAGCATGCTCGGAAAAAGCCAACTCCTTAACAATTAATTTCTAAAATCTAGTACAATCAATTACAAACTTGATCGAATTCGTACTTCCAGGAGCCATCACCTTCGCCAACATGGGCATCGCAATGCTGGAACCTTCCCTGCCGATCTGGATGATGGACAACATGGGGGCAAGTCGTTGGGAACAAGGCGTCACATTCTTGCCAGCCTCGATCAGCTATCTAATTGGAACAAATCTATTCGGACCCCTGGGACATCGTATTGGCAGATGGTTGGCAGCACTCCTCGGTTTGGTCATCATCGGCGCTTGTCTTATAATGGTAAGACAGCTCACTAAACCAGAACCACTGGATTGTCAAACTTTAATTTATTTTTTTCCCCTCCGAAGATCCCAATGGCGACCTCTATCAATCACCTGATCATCCCTAATGCCGGCCTTGGTTTCGCAATCGGAATGGTTGATTCGTGTATGATGCCCGAACTTGGCTACCTAGTGGACATTCGACATTCGGCTGTGTATGGCAGTGTTTACGCTTTGGGCGATGTGGCTTTCTGTATGGGATTCGCAATTGGACCGGCTCTGAGTGGAACTCTCGTCAACAGTATCGGCTTCGAGTGGATGCTCTTTGGTATTGCGATTTTATGCTTTCTCTATGCTCCGCTATTGACATTTCTGAAGAATCCACCAACCAAGGAAGAGAAGAAGGTGGGTATTGAAATGAACGCCAATGGGCAGACCAATGTGTGTACAATTGACGGTATAACGGGTCAAACGAATTCCGCATTTGTGAAAGACGACATTGGGAAAACTTTTTAAACACGGTTTGCTTTGATTTGTTTGTTTTACATTTAAGTTGTAATTTTGTAATTTCTTTTTTTAAGTGAATATATTATGTAATATACTGTTGATGTTTTGTTATTTTGAGTTTTTTTGATTTTTTGATCTTTTTTATTTCCTTCATTTGCTTTTTCGGAAATACAAGTTTTGCTCAGTGGTGGGTCTGGATGAAGTCCTATTCATAGATCTAGCTCGAATTTATTCATCGGACTGATGGTTCCAACTTTTTTATGATCGAAGCAATCGATTTGGGAAAGCAAATACAACGTTCCGATATTTTCTTATTGGTCATCTGCCATCTGTCATCTATTTCTACTATATTTTTTTACAATTAATACATCGGTATGTTACATTTACAACATCACGACCGTGCATTTTATCACGAAGCGGAGCAGAGAGATCCGTTTATCCGCAGTCAATTCTAAAAAAAGGCGTAAGAATGTGGTCACAACTCAGACGCCTAAAGTTCCATGGATGTTCTACCCATTTTTATAGATAGTACTTAAAACGAAAGTAAATACAAGACAACATGTCTGCTATCACTTGAACATGTTTCTAGTTCTGGGCTGGAATCGGCTAAGGTGATAGTTGATTGT
The DNA here is from genome assembly GCA_949126925.1 of Cheilosia vernalis. NCBI lineage: Eukaryota > Metazoa > Arthropoda > Insecta > Diptera > Syrphidae > Cheilosia > Cheilosia vernalis. The sequence goes on from OX421362.1 coordinate 18,262,000, forward strand.
CGCTTTTTTTATTGTAGTTTTTGATTGTCAACTCTTCTTTGCTCTGCGTAAAGTGATCAGTGATCACTTTAGAGTTTTTTTCCAGTTGGTAAATCAAACAGTCCCAAAACAAACATATTCTTTTTTCACGAAAGTATTTAATTTATTTAGAGTCGAAGCCGAGGTGCATACCTATTAAAGCGACACCTAAATAGCTGTCACATGAAATTGATCACAAAAAAGCGATTGTCAATTTTCGTGGACGTAAAGCTTCGTTTTTGATTGTCAACTATCAACTATCACCTTAGCCGATTCCACCCCTGTTTGTCAAATGAGAGTAGTAATTAGTTTCAGTAAATTTAACCAACAATTCATCTATCAATTATAAGAAATAAATAAATTATTGTCATTTTATCACTTTCGGAAGCCATTGCTATAAAAATATCAACATGCACAACTCTCCCATAATTCCTACCACGTAAGCAAGATGGCCGACGAAAAAACATGTCACGTATTCTCGCGTATTAGGTAACGCTGTCCCTTTCAGTCAGACCGCTATTTAGTATTGGGCATCCATTTAATCTTCCGTGTTAGATACGTGTGACGTTCTGAATGCAGCACAAGTCTGCGAAATGCTTGTCATAACCAAAGCATACCCTCGGGGGTTGGAGATTTGTAAGCAAATTGTGTTCTGGTATACGCGCATATTCAAGGGGTATCCAGCTATTCAAGAGATTATTTTGTTAATACGGTTACATGTTAATTAAAGATTTTCCATATTATTTTTAGTCTGCAAATTGTAATAGAAGAAAAATCTGCGTTTGGTAAACCGTTCCACAATCGAATGTACGACCAAACTCTGTCAGATCGTTGGTTTTGACGGAGAGGTCAAAATAGTCCTTAAATACTTGAAAATATTAGTCAGCATATCCGAATAAGGATCGGGAAACGAAGACCCCTTATCCTCCACAGATAAAATTCACTGCAATTGCCGCCGGGTCTACTGGGCGTATACGTAACTTTTTTATAGTAATTTTCAATAACTTTTTAAAATCTTTGTTTTTGTATTTAATGGACAGATAAGTTGACTGCATTTAAGTTTACAAATTGGTAAAATGCAAGGTAAACCTTATTCTACAAAAACCGCGTAGTTAGCCACATATTGTGAAAGTCTACAAATCCACTTAAAAATGCATCTAAGTGCCTTCGATCTCAAAAATTGATGTCGCTAGGCAAGAGCAACTTTTGATTGTGAGCATAAATTTGGAAGCAGGATTTTTGCTTTAAAAAGAGACGAGCCAATCCATGCTTACTGCTTTCAAGGCGTTTCCACAAAAATTGTTGAAACCTGCAACAATCTACCAAAACAGAAAATCATGCACAACATCTTATTTTAATTCATGCCTCTTATATTTTATCTTTTCAGTCTCTGATTATCGGCGAGAGATCTTCAATCAGATATGTAACATATCAAAACGTTGACGAAGAAGAATAGCAGCTCGAGGTAAGATAAACTATTAAACAACAAATCTAAATTCCAATCAATCTAATAACAACACACCTACTATCACAACCAAAAATATCTGGAATATCATATGTCATTATTGTTTCCATTTCATTTATTTCCGTTTCATAAAAAAAATAATCATTTTAATAAAAACAAAATCGTACTAAACTGTACCTAAATGAAAATCGAAACCGAAACGGATTCAAGCCCACCGTTGTTCTTCAAAATGAGAAACAAACTCATTGGGAACAATAAAAAAATATTCCCATATAAATTATATATATTTACTTGCCTAAATTAAAAGTTAAAATAAATACAAGAAATATTGTTTGTTATTGATGAAAAAATATGCACCTGGTTACAATTCACACACAGAAATATATTTCATTAGAATTTGTAATAAGAAGCAAAATAGAAAAAAAGGTAAAAGTTTCTTTTTTTAGAAAAAAAATTATTATATGCACATAAATTAAAAAAATATTGTTAAAATCATAAATAAAAAAAATATACTTGTTACCAGCATTGAAGAGAACTACATTACTCGCTTGTATATGTGAAGTAAGAACCCGCACACACTTCTGTGGATAAATGTTGTTACTTCAAAAACTAAATGAATTTTTTCTATACACAGAAAAATAATATATTCATTACTCCCTAAACAGATTGACATCTGTCATTTGAGAAGAAAAACACGGAAAATAAAATCTCCTACAAAATTAATGAAGAAACAAACACAAAAAGTGGAAATATTTATAAAGAAAACAAAAAAAGTGCAATTTAAAAGGTCAGCTCTTCAATTAAAGTGGTTACTCAGAGTAAGTCGTAATATTTAAGACACATATCTGTTGAAAACAAAATCTCGTGCAAAGCTAACCCCACTTAATGAATAAAAGGGCCGTATCCGAAATTTCTCCAGAACACCACAGGAACGAAAAACGTCGCCCAAGTTTCAGTGATAATACAAGCAAAGTCGAAATGGACAAACTTACCGGCATCAGCCTTGAAATTATGAAAAAGCTGCTCGATGAAAAAAACAAGGAATTGATTCAGGAACTGCCGTCAAAGTCCGACCTCCAGCTCCTATGTGCAGAAATATCCGGCTTAAAGATTCGTCACGATGAAATTGCGGAAAGAGTTGTACAACTAGAGAAGCGAAATAAATTACTAGAAACGCAGTTGGACAAACTCATGCAGAAAAACACAGAGTCCAACATTGTGGTGCACTTACCTGTTGAGCCTAACACCGACATGAGGGAAAAAGCTAAATCCATTTGCGCTGGACTGCTGGACAATAATGAAGCAACCAACGTTGTGGAATCTGCGTACAGCATCAATGGTAGAGCTGCACACTTTTCTACGATAATTGTAAAAATGAGATCGCGAGATTATGCTTGGAACGTACTACGCAAAGCCAACAAACTGAAAGGAACCAAAATAAGTATACACAAAGATCTACCATTAAATGTGCGGCAAAAAAGGGCGAAGCTGGTGCCAATCTTGCAGGTCATTCGCAGAAAAAATCCCGATGTGAAAACTGCCTTGAGGGATGATAAATTACTCGTCGCTGAAAAGGTATTTACGTGGGATTTCTCGGAAGGGTTGAAATGCGGCGAAAAATGCGGACTGGAGGTTATAAGAAACATGTTTGGGGACATTTTACAAGCGAAACAATTTATGAATGAGAGTGTAAATAATAACATTATTAGTACATGTGAAACGTCAAGTACATGTACGTCAAAAAATGTCAATGCTGCCAACACAACCAACAAAGACGTGTTTGCTGAAAATCGTTTGGGTGGACACGCAAGTACATCTTCGTGTGAAGCATGAGACATGGAAGTCTACCAGAACACAAATGATATTAAATTAAGTATTTTAAGTTATAACGTAGCAGGCTTGAAAAATAAATTATTATTTACAAACTTTTTTAATTATGTCAACAAATTCGATATCTTTGTATTGTTCGAAACCCATGTATTAGAAAACGAAGAGAATATTTTTAAGAACATGTTTTTGAAATACGAGCTGAAATGGATACCCGCAGTTAAATCGGCCATATATGGAAGGGGAAGTGGAGGAGAACTGTATGGCTATCGGAAAGATCTTACTTACGTAGATGTTAATTTTAAAAGAGTAGAAGAATCGTACGTCCTCGTTATAAAAACGTATAACAGCGTATTGTTTATAGTCCCCATTTATCTAAACGTTAGTCACTGGCAACGTGATTACGAAAATCTTAAAGAAATACTACAGAACTTAAGTGAAGCTAATTTGATGCTCATTGGTGATTTCAATGGACGGCTAGGTCTTTCGCAAAATAATTTTGTGAGCGGGTACAAAACTCATACCCTGCGATTAAGTCGCACTTCAAAAGACAACATCTGTGATCACAAGGGCAGAAAGATACTTGATCTTGCGGATGCGTATGACTGTACCATTCTAAATGGGAGCTGTGAAAGTGATTATCGAGGAGAGTACACATTCATCCGTGGAAAAGCATGTTCAGTTATTGACTACTGCTGCATCGCTGGACATTGGAACTTGCTCCTTAGCGACTTTCGAATTGGAACAGAGACTTTTTCGGACCATATGCCACTCGAAGTTAATTGTTTAGTATCTAGACCTGCTAACGAGACGAATATAAGGCAATTAGGACTTCTACCAAAACTAATCTGGAATGATCGAACACGAAATGTGTATCGTAGTAATTTAAATGCTCAACTTGAGCGACTACTTATTGCGGATAGTTTGCCTGATATTGATACCCTTACGATTATTATTAAAAACGCAGTCCCGACCTTAACAACAAGAAAAAAACACATATCAAAACAAAAGTGGTTTGATTATGAGTGTCTGAGAGCCAGGAATAATTCATTCTCACTACTTAAGCTTTTTAGGGAATATAATACAAGTATCTTTAAAACACTCTACGGTGAAGCAAATAAGGTTTTTAAGCGTCTTTGTTATGAAAAAAAAAATATATTTGAACAGCAGCGTATTGCTATTGTAAACAACTCTACATCCTCGGCAGAATTTTGGAAAGCTGTAAAACTTATAAATGGACGAGTGAATTGCATCGCCACGTCACTTAAAGCAACACAGCTAAGAGAACACTTTTTTAATCTACTTAATTCACCTCAGATTTCACCACCGTTCCAATATGCAGATCCATTAATTACAGATCAATTCCTAGATAACCCATTTTCAATAGAAGAAGTTAAACAAGCCATTGATAAGGCTAAAAATAGAAAGGCCCCCGGAGATGACAGAATCCCATACGAATTCTATAAAAACTGCACAGATGAATTTATGTTGGCTCTCGTGGCGGAATATAATAGAATTTTCGAATCCGCAAACATTCCACAAAGCTTTAAAAAAGCAATTATCTATCCACTTTACAAAAAAGGTGACTATGTTGATCCTACAAACTACAGAGGAATCTCTTTTCTAAATACATCTGCTAAGTTATTTGCTGCACTTATATATAATAGACTTACCTGTTGGGTTGAAGACAAAAAAGTTTTGCACGAGTCTCAGGCCGGATTTAGAAAGACCTACTCAACAGTCGATCAATTGTTCACATTACTTAATATTGCTGAGATTTATAAACAGAAACATAAAAAACTGTATGCCTTTTTCGTCGACTTTCGAGCGGCCTTCGACACTATTGCACGCGAAGCTCTATTTTACAAATTGTACAATATTGGTTTTTCAACGAAAATAATCAACATCCTAAGAGCAATGTATGTGAATAATGTGGCGTATGTTTGGGATGGAGAATCAATTTCTGAAGAATTTACAACAACGATGGGTGTGAAGCAAGGATGTATTTTGAGTGCGCTACTGTTTATTCTGTTCATTAATGACATATCTGACGCGGTAAAGGGTGGAGTCGAGTTTGGCAGTATAAAAATTCCTGTTCTCAAATATGCAGATGACCTAGTTTTTCTGTCAGGTACTGTAGATGGGTTGCAACTTATGATGAATAGGCTCGCCACATACTGCAAATACTGGAACCTAGGCGTGAACTTGAATAAGTCGAAGGTAATGGTGTTCAGAGGCGGCGGCGGCAGATATACTCAAAGTGAAAGGTGGATGTATCGAGGAGAAATGGTGGAAGTAGTCCGGGAGTACAAATACCTTGGAATTTTAGTATCCTCAAACCTGAATATGAAGAAGCATCTAGAGGCCAAACTATCTGAAGCCAAACGAGCAATCTCATCAGTATGGGGACGCTGCATCAACAATAAGTACATAAACCATAGCGCGAAGCAGAAACTCTTTCGCACAACCGCAGCTTCAATTCTTATGTATGGAGCGCAGGTATGGGGATACTGTTCCTATGTTGAAGTTGAGAAGTTTTTCCGGTATTTCTTAAAGAGAATGTTCCGTTTACCAAGTTCCACACCTAATTACATGCTGCATCTGGAGACTGGAGCACCGCCTATGTTTTTGGAAACACTGAGATTACATTTTGAGTATATAATAAAAGTTATGGGTATGAGTGATGACAGACTGCCAAAAGTTGTACTCAAGAGTGTACTACGAAACAAAGCAAGTTTCTTTCAAGAATGGGAACGCCTTGCATCAGACTGTGGAATGAGCATACGTATAGCACCCGATGAGCAACCCGAGCACCTAAGAACGCAACTCAACATCCTATTGGAGAAAGTAGGTCGAAATATGTATGATCGTTTTGTAACAGATGCGCAGTCCTCTCAGTACAGGACATACTACAGTAAGCTGAAATATCAACTGGCAGAAAAAACGTATTTTCTGAACAACAATAAGGTAGAGAAGATAAGTTTAATTTTTAAAATCAGAGGAGAACTACTGAACCTGAATTTCATTCCACACCGCCCAGAACTACCTATCCTGTGTAATCTTTGCAATATGAAGATAAGAGAAGATATATTTCACTTTCTTGCAGTATGCCCAATCTTAAAAGAAATACGAGTTAGGTTTTTTAATTCATATATCTTGAAAATAGATGAAGCAATCCAAATTTTAAATGGAGACCGAGGATGGGATTTACTCTACAACTACTGTGCAAATGCACTGCGGTATAGAAAATGTATAGTTGAAGAAGATTTTTAAAGTTTACGCTATTTTGTCAATCTGGTAGACGGCCACAGGCCAAACCATAATAGACTTAAATATATATATATTTCTTTCTTTTTACGAAGACTGTATTGAATTAAAGATGAAAATAAAAGTCATAATAAACTAACTAAACTTACTCCCTAAACGGAGGGATGCAAAATTTTGCTAGTCAAATTGAGGTAATTAAAATGTGCGTTATTGGGGTGGGTGCTCAGAAGTTAAAGTATAAGGGTGCACAGAAATGATTCGTTCGAAGTCGAGCATTCCAAATGTCGGAAGGAAAATAACATATCTTGAGACACCTCTATAAATAATTGAATAAAATTAATTAAATCGTCTTTAAATGTATAAAAATAGGATAAAAAAGAACGATGGATATTTCTTTCTCTCGCCGCTACCGCCCCAAAAAATATTGTAAATTTTACTTACCTATACAACTTTTTTATTCACGCGGATAATTCGATTTTACTAAAGTTGATGCTACCAGTGTTGCAAGATGTCTGAAAGTCACCCTAAGAATTGAATTAAAATACGAGGGTTTCCCGATTTCATATTTTTTTTATTATATTTAAATGCGAATCATCTGAAGAAGTATTTTATTACAAAAATATTGGAAAACGATCATTTCATTTTTATTTACAAAATAGTTACTGAAGGTTATTTGGAACTCCTAATAAGTCACTTAGGTCATTTGAGGCGTTGTGTTTGAAGCATCTATAAACACCACAACAATTTTCTAAAAGGACATGTTAACATTCTTTTCGAAAACTGTAGTGGTATTCTGTTCAATTTATAGGTATTAGGGTTAGGCTACATATACAGTTTCTTGCGCATATAGCCAAGCCCTTTGACTGTCAAGTGCAGGCATAAATACCTAAATATTGAAATTAAGTCATCAAAAAACATATTTACCCTCATTCAAAAAAAGTCCTAATTCTTCTTATTCACATGAATGTCATAGCGTCTGCTGCAAGAACGCATGCGAAACTTACTCTAGGAATCGTAGACTTACTGCAGGCGTTGTAACATTCATGTGAGTTTTAAAAAATTGTCAGCAATTCTTTTGGCGAATTGGACTTCGTTAAGTTTGGCTCTAATATATCCTGACTTTCACAACTGATTTGAAAAAAAATCGCTCAACGAACTTCATATTTTTAGAATCTATTTAAATGGAGTACTCCTTGACTTTGAAGGTTGTTTCTCAAACACTGACGGAGAATTTGTTGGTAGATTACCGAATGGCTTTGTTTAACTAAAATCTAGTTTTCTTGTTGATTACTCTCATTTTTCAATCGCTGCTCGAAGTGAACCAAGAAGGGAGTTGCTGGTGATGTTGACTTCGGATAGCTTCGAGTTTTCTGTGCAACTGGAAACCACCATTTGGATTGAAGGAATTCTCCTGACTGCCATAGTGATAGATCCTCTTTGTTACACTTAGGAATAGCGTGATCATGATTGACAAATAAGCTAGGTTCTACTGGCAGGCCTCGTTCAAGATGTACTTATTGGCAAAGATTGTTGGTTGGCAGTTACTTGGAAAACCCTTTGAATTAAACTGGAAGATAGGAAGCATTTAACCCATTTCATTGCAAAAATAACTTACCAAATTCGTGTCGGTTTAAATATTTGCTAAAATGCTTAACAGACGAACAATGCTCTTTATTAAATACAAGTTTGTAGAACATAAATTTTAACTGAACAAATAAACTGGATTTATAAAGCAATGTGAAGTATGACTCACGGAAGCTTTGATTGTACCTACCCGTCTAGTAAATGAAAGATTTGATCCTGTGCTTTAATGTTCCATGCTGGAACTACTAATATCGAGTTACTTGTTGGTGTTATGTCCAACGTGGTCCAGCTTCCAAGGCAGTTTTTGTTCCAACGAAGAACGAGTTAGGAAACCATTAGCCCAGTTGGTGCGATCCGATGTTTCTAACTCGCGAAATATTCCAAAGCCAAAAAATATGACCCAACTCGCCTATTTTTGTATGGAAAACTCCCCGAGTTGTGTTCAACTTCGAGTGAATAAAATGAGCCTAAGTGATCTCCAGTACAAAACACGATATTTAATTTAGTAAAGTATTAAAGGGCCACCTGGGTGTAGTTGCTGTTTTATGGCACATTTTTAGCGACAGTAGCCGTCCTCCCAATAAAGAGTATTGACTCCGACAACAGATTTCAACATTCGAAGCATATTGCTTCCAACAAAAGCTTCGAATGCTAAATTTGGACGGTTCGAGTTTTGGTTGTAATAAAGACGCAGTGCGAATATTCTGTACTTTTTCATGGTTGATAATTATGCTGTTTGAGCTGTAATAGATATCGCCCTTTAAACTTTGCAGTAATCCGACTTCTAAGAAGACCATTACTGTCATTCCCATCTCTGTGAAGTTGGGTATACCTTTCTTTAATTCTTCTTTTCTTTTTCTAAAGGCTTAAGAGGAGTAGAGTTTTGGAGGAATACCACTTAATTTTGCGGGATCACATGGAGGTGACTTTTTTTTTGTGAGAAAAATGTCGCAGATTCCATGGTTCCGCTAGTAAAATAAACAAATGGTTGAAGCAACGGGTCCGTACCGGTACAGTAGGCCCAGCTTCTCCCAACCATTATTTTTGGAACTACAAAACTACTATACGGCTTAGAAGAGAAGGTCTTTCGCATGACAGTTGTACTCCTGATACTAGCTATGTCATCTACAAGCTAAATACTCTTGTATGGACACAATTTCGTGGTAGGGGGAGTTCTTCCTCCAGCTTGTAGTGTCCCTCGATCATTGATGTTCTCTATCAAGCTATTCCCAAGATATGTTTCTGCTACAAATTTCTCTTTTAATCGAGCTCGTCATGAACATAAAATAAACGACAAGACGATCTTTTTGATTGCGTATGTGACATGTTCATTGCTCAGGTTTTTGAAGCTACCTACTATTTTTTAAGATCCGTTTCTGATAAATCCATGTAAAGAAACCATATGATTTTTCTGTTCTTACAAGTTGAGTAGTATACGAGTATATAAGGTTTTCAAAAGTAAGACATTTTGGTTGTGAAGTGATTGGGAATGAAGACAACTCGCACTTCAGCCATACTGGCTGGAGTCTATTCCAATTTCAGGCTCTGCCTGAATCCATGTGATATTATCCAGTGATTTAAGTGCGCCTGAAATGCACTAAGTTTCGGACACTACACTAAAATGTTGACATAGATTTCCAAGTGACAAATTAATGACTGACTACAGCAACCGATCACGGAATATACATCTCACATCGATCTATGCAAAGCTGTATTCTCTACAAAAACGCTTCTAAGCACAAACCCCTCAATAATTCACATCTAATGATTTTGACAAATTTGGGAATGCGAATGCTTGTATTATGAACATAGTCACAGCACTGTGTTCATTTAACCCTCAAACTATATCAATTTAAAAAAAAAAAATTATAACTAAATACATATATTATTAATAGAAGAAATTATATAGCTAATCAAAGTAATAATAAAATTTAAATAATTGTATCTATATTAACTGTTTACTACGTTTCAGAGTTATTATAAATTTAAAAAAAACATACGAATATATATATATTCTAAATTAACCTACTAAATATTATTAAAACTACTTTGAGTGTATTGCTAGTGTAATATAAAAAAATCTAGACCGAAATCTGACATCTTATGGGAATTTACTATAAAAATATATTTAATCTAAATTAAGCTTTACTAATTACATTTTATTTACCATATCTTTGTAAGAGTTATAAGATGGAAAATGCAAAAACAAGTAATAAACTATTATTTATTTAATTTTCTTTAACATAGTGAAGCTGATCGTTGAGTATATTCGCGAAAATTTGAATGGCTGCAAATTTTCTATGCGTTGTTTGGTCAGTTTATTAAAATAAAAAAAAAAAACGTAAAACTCATTCTTTTATAAAGAGAAATGGAAAGGAAACCATTTTAGTGAATCTATCAATTTGTTTTACAGGTGATATGTACATTTGTTTTTAAATATTTATTTATTTTTATCTGTTATCACTTAACCTAGAATTAGACTCTTTAATTTTTTAAAAGATTTCTTATAAAAAATTCAAAGCAGATGCTTACAGCTTAACTATTTTGCTTATAGCCAAGGGAAAATTGTTTATAGTCAATTGGTCTAACTTGCCGGTGTATGTAACTAGCATAGCAACTGGCGTCTATTCTAATGATGCGTTCAAATGTTCCTACAATAATAGAGAGTTTTTCGAATCATCTCTCTGTTAGGAAAAAGTGTCAATCTCTACGCAAAGTTATTTGCTCCAGGACTTTTAGAGGGAGCCGCAATTGAGTCGTTTGAGTCATATAAAAAACTGAGATCTTTTCAGTTCTCCTTCTAACACAGGAAATTCGTCTGTTAAATTTATTATCCTTCTTAACGAGCTGTCATACTCTAAAATTTATATTGAATATAAGGGTGGAGTATGTTGTTAAACTTGTCAATTCAGAGGATCAAAACGATGAAGGTTAGAATGATTCTATTTGCTAACAAAGCGAAAAGTTTTCAGTAAAAAAAAACGTTGTATATGCACAACACCTCTTCCTTTTAATTCTTCAAACATCAGGCGATCCTAAGCTCTTGAGCTCTTGTGTATTGCAAAAAACAATATCATTTTGCTTGTCCTACTTTGCTAACATCCGAGAGATGAATACCTCATAAGTCTATAAGATCACCAATGCTTCCCCGATGATCTAAAAGATATTGTTGTAATCCATTAATTCATCCTTTCTAATTTGTATGTATCCTGCTGAGAAAATACAAAACTGTAACTTCTTAGTACAGATTAAGGCACATTTCCCGCAGCAAACACGAATATGGCGTAGTTTTGCGTAACAATTGCGCCACTTTAGCTTTAAATGTTTCTATACAATTTGCTCATAAATGTCATGATATAAAAATAACTATACATCAAATTATTTTTTAAAAACCAAATGCAAGGCACCAATGTGAATGCATTAACCTTATATTTTGGTCATTCATTAGTACGTATCTATGTTTACTTATTTTACCCACACTTCTGTATGGTAATATATTGTAGACACCATTCTTTTCTACAGATGTACCTATATCACTTGCCATTTAAATTGATACCTACACTAACCGCAATGTTGTTACAATAAATTACTTGTTCTTGCATCACTATCAAAGTGCAACATGTAAGTATAAATATTTCATTAGCAATGAATTTTGTATTAAGGCAATAAATAAATCTTATCACTGTTAAATAAAAATTAAAAATGCAGAATCATTGTATCTGAGCAAAGTGTAAAATTAGCAGTTAAAGCAATATTCTGCAGAAAAAATATCGTTTGTAAATACATATATAATATGCATTATTGAGATTAAAACATATTTAACAAAAATAAACTGCACATATGGATAGACAATTAAAAGGAAAGTTTTTGCTTAAACACAAGTAGAAAAGAAAAATTTATTTCTTAGATGTTTGTTTCTTACGAGAATTGCAAACTCAATCAGGAGAAACAAAATACAAATATTTAAAATACTAAATAAAAAAAATATATTTATGTCCATTTGTTGTTTAAGAGATAATACTGCATAATATTTGCAACCTTTCAATCCAAAAATAAGATTTTATAATGTAGTAATAATCATAATCAATATATAATCAATGTATCTACCTAGCCTAAGAAATATATTTCAAAAGCGTTGTACAGGGTATTCAAATAAATAATAAAAAAATACCGTCATTTAATTTGTGTGGTGACTTTATGATTTGTTATTTAATTTCAATTTAACATCTCTTTCAATATTGAGGTTTTATTTTTGAAGAGTAAAATCTCCAATCGGAGGAAATTTCCGTAGAGTTATTGTGTGAGTTAGACAATAACCATTTATTTCAAACCTAATCAAATTGGAAACAAACAAAATATTACTCATACATTACACTATAAACAATAATATATACTAAAACTATATTAAAACTAATTATAAGTACATGCAAACACTTTGAAAAAAGCTGGTATGGGGTCAAACATTATACACAATTTTACTAACCAAAAAAAAAATGTCCAATAAAAATAAAAGCCACTACATTATGTACTGCGTTTTTTTTTCGAAAATTTAATGATTTTTAAAAACAAAAACAAAATGCTTTTGTGGCTTATGCCAAATAATTTATTGTAAAAATAAATATATTAACTTATGCATGTGCAGAATTTGTTACAACTATGTGTCTAAAATTGATATGTGACCAAAATATATTTATACACAATTGTTACATCTAAAAGCCGGTTTATAGCCAAATTAATTTTAAGTATACAATAATCAATATGTAGTTGTAGGGAAGCCCAAACAATATTTTATATCTAAAGCAAAACATAAAATTTAGCAAACAAAAATTATGAGCATTATAGTCAAAAATGTGTTACGAAAACATTTTAGAAAAAAAAAAACAGCTACTTGTTTTGTGTTTGCATAACGCAGCACATATTATGCACACAAATTGTGTGCCGAAAAACTAATATAACTGTTTAATCATTCAAATATTCTCGACTTATGAACAATGTCAAAATATAAACTAACTTTATAAGCAAACAAAGCACACAAGTTACTACATAAAACATTAAATACAAAATTATATATTATTACTATTAGAAAACAAAATGGAGTTAATTGGAATAAAGAAAAACCGTTGTTGGTGAAACGAGCTACAAACAAAACTAATGCGATTTCATTTAATTATAAACATTGCGGGCTTGTTCAAAAAAGACCGTACATTGATGGATGTTTTGGTTCTCTAATCACCGATTGAATCAGGAAACGAGGTATATTTGTTTGTTTCGAACAAATGTTGGTGGGGAGCTGTTTTTTCGGGTTCTAAAAGACACTTTGCGGACCATAGGCGAGTGGTCATAGTAGTGTGAGATTGTAACTCACTGAAACCAGCAACACAAAAGGTTCGTTTGTGTGCTTTCACCAAAGAAAAATGTCCAATCTCAAAAACCGAGAGAGAAATCTCTCAATTTAAAGTACCTGACCGGCTTTCTTATGTCGTTTTCTATTCGTTTCACTCGGGGATCAACTGATTCTGTAGTCCAATGGAACAAGAAAGCTGCTTCTGATTGAATCCATAAGAGTATTGGTGAAATGACAAAAAATGATCTACGGAAGCTGTCACCTGACTTGAATAAAATACATAAACCGCACTTGTGCTAGTGCTTCTTGAGTGGATTCTGACTTCAAATCGAGCGAAATTCTCTCCTCAGAATCGCCACCGCTAGAAGCGTTTTGTTTTTTGTGTTAATGGAACGGTTTTAGAAGTGATTTTTGAAGTTATTACTTCTTTAGGCGCGTTGGGCACTTTTAGATGGGAAGAAATTAATGAATTCGCTTTACCTTTAAAACGACACCGCGTCATCGTCACCGAGAAACCGACACTCGATAGGTGGCGCTGTTGTCCATTTTCTGAGAAACTCAACCGATCTCAATGAAACTTTGTATGTGTGCTTGTTTGTATGCAGCTAGAAAGATAGGATAGTTTCGGACCCGATAGGTGGCGCTGTTGTCGATTTTTTGTTCGCTGTTTTTACTCCCAAAACAGTTTTAAATATTTTCTGCGCAATAAAATATTTCCTGACGATTCGAAAAATACACACGTAATTGTTCAAGTAGGTAATAACTTCTGTCGGCACTCCCGAAGTGCCTCTCCCGGACGCTTCATTTTGCCGAATGGAAAACGACATTACAAAAAGTGTAGAAAGTGCCATTTTGACAAGGTTCTCTTTAAATAAGTTGCAATTGGAATTTTCCATAAGTTAAATACCTTTTAAACTTACCATTTTGAATACGCTGATATGTTCTAGGAGAACGTTCAATTACAAGTTTTTTTTCCGACATCGCTGAAGACAAAAATAAATAAAGTGACATTTTTGTCGTACTTCAACTGACTTGTCAAGTTTTTATCAGGAAGCTACATATAAACCTTTGACAGGCAACTTTCCCGCGATAGTTTCTTGTACTATTTAGTTCCAGATTTTTACACCATTAGATACCGCGTTAAGTTGAAAGGATCATTTCGTCGTAACCGTCGATAAATGCAAGAAATTAACGCAGTGAAGGAAATGATCTAAGAAGCATATTATATTTAGTGGTGATCGCTCACATTTGTGTGTGTTAATTGAGGGTAAAAAGTCAACAAAATAATTTAGGGCTAACCTAGGACTAGGTTTGACCAGTTGTTCTTTGACTTTTAATTGCTGGACGGGGATATATGTCCCCACTGTTAATTCGTAAAGTTAAGCTTCGCTTCTTTTTTTCCTCTTTTTGGCAAAACAAAGTTCGCCTGCTTTGGATCGTTCCGTACCTACCCCTAACAAAGATGCAAGCCGTTTGTTTATAAAACCTAAATGTACTTACTTGTGAATGGGCGGAACCAATAACCATCAGTATCAGTACCTACGTCTGCGTGCCTCAGAATTCAGTCACATGAAAAACAATAGAAAATCAAATCATAATCCGACAACTTCAAACATATTTTTGACAACGGGTCCGACGTTCCTTGTTCGTTTTGTAAGACGTTAATAAAAGAAACCTGTTGCTTGGAGAGCTACCCAAGTGCCGTCTGAATTGGAAGCAACAAAAACTCGTGTCGTAGTTGATTTTCTTTATACGAACATATACTTTCTATAATAATAGCCACTAGACATCTTTCATTTTATATTTTCAACCTGTTTCAAGAAATCACTTACCTAAGTAAAAGTTCATACTTTGTATAATAGCACAGCGGAAAATTAAAACTTCTTTGTCTTTCAATCAAGGTGCTCGTGCACCTTGAGAAATGAAGGATATCCTGTCAGACTTTTCGAAATTGCTACTACTACAATTAAAATTTTACTTTTGCAAAACAATGGCAGAAGCTTTGGCGCTGGATATGAACAATTGTACATGCTTTAAACTTTATCCTGTGACGGTTAAACTTTCGTAACATGTAATTGGGTAACCGTCTCTTGTGTGGGTTAGAATTTCGTGCGATTAACAAATTGTGGTTGTTTATCGATTTTGTTGTTGTGTGTTTCAGTCTGTTAATTATGAAGAGATGGGTGAAAATTGCGTCGCTTGGCTTATTGTGGTTATGTAAGGTCATGGCCATTTCAATGAAATTAATTGTACAATATTGAAATCCGTCTCGAAAATGGGCTAGGTCCTCAGTATTTTGTTTTCCTTAATTTGATGCAGATTCGTTGAAAATAGGACGTCTATGATAAAATACCAATTCATTCTCTGTAAGCAATCCATTGTCAGAAAAATACTCGTGTAGAAAGCGGGCATTTGACACTGTCAGGAATGCCACATTATGAACTGACGTAGTTTTAACGACGAAAAAGGTTTGTGTAGTGTTACTTGGCTCATTGCAAAAGAAGAAATTCAAGTTTTCTGAAAACGAGGTAAGGCGTTTTAGGATAGGATATTTAGTTCAGCCGTCGAGTGGTGAATATATTCCTTGTCAAATAGCTCACGTCTAGGTTAGGTTATTGAGGAAAAATACTCAATGAGACATCCAGATCAATACGGATCCTTTGAGAAGGAGATTGTCCCATTTCTATTGAAGTTATATTCACATAGATAGTGTAATGAATTAATTATGGAAATTGATTGAATTGTCTGTTAATGTGCAGGAAAATTCGTCAGATTCGTAGAATAAGTAACCACCCACAAAGAAGTTATATGTGCACTTGCAGTGGCAGGGAAACTGTGTTGAACAGAAGATCTTACTCGTCATCATCATTAGGCACATTTTGCTTTCGAATAATTTCTGATATGGTGAATCTTCTCCCGGAAATTCCATTTTAAATTTTTCTTCCAGTGCGCTTCTTTTCGCGAACATCTGAAAAACCATAAAAAAGTTTCTCATTCAGCCGTTCGAAGGGTATACAAATCTAGGTTCCTTCTAATTGTAGCAACAAAAACAACAAGCACAAGCAATTGATAGTGAGAAGCTAAGCATATTCCTTATTTCTTTGCAGTGGATGGCCGAACTATTGCCTCGTCTCTTGACTCATTCGCATGACACTGAAGTCCTGCCGCACCCCACTTATGTCCATGTGGACCCATTGTGATGCCCTTATTGGGGGGTTAGCCGATGTTGTTGGCTTTAGAGTCATTCCCTCTTGGTAACTCGACCTTGTCCAGCCATCCTGATGCATTTATGAACCTGTAAAGATTAGATAAAGATATATCTGAAAGTTCATGTATGTCATGGAAGAAGTATCTTCCAAGTGTTCTATTCCTCAAGTGACAGAGACTTGGGCATTGACAGAGGAAGTGAGGTGTGTCCTCGTGTACCTCCTCGTCGCCGCAACCCCTGCATATATCGTCATTCTTGAGTTTCAATTTCACTGTGTGGTATCTTAGGAAGTTGTGACCCGTTAGGGCCCCTACCAGTTTATACATTGACATTCTATCAAACCATAGCTTCCGTGTTATTTCCCAGGTGGTTGACTAAGTGTTCGTAATGCGTTTTCTAGTAGTTCGCTTATGGTCGGTAGGAGCCTGCGGTTTAAGTTACATTTGTACAGCTGCTGACTCCGATGCATGCTAGTCTTCAAACATTCTGCACAACCATTCAATAAGTGATCATGACAACAGCTATAGGTCGGCATGTGGTTCACTACAGTCGTTTAAAACCAGAGTTGACATTTAGGAGATGGTCCACATGAATCCATGAAAGAGCTGTAACGAAATTATTCTTGTTTCCTGTGTAAAATCGACATAATTCATTAACAGAGGCGGCGGATCAATCCCCTGACCCAGCGCACTATGCCAAAGAACAAAACCACACAGTATTTGCTAACTTATTTTATTGGTTATAATAAAATCCCAATACAAACTGTCATCCTACGTAAAATTAAATTACCATAATTTGTATTTCTTTTTAAATGGGGAAAAAAACAGACAAAAAAAAGACCAACAACACAAGATTGGAGTCTTTTGCAACGTGTTGTATCCAGATTAATTACAACGAATCAAAAGCTTTATACACTACGTAGATATATATTATAATAATTGCAGGGGTTTACCTAAATCTTAAAAATAACTAAACTATTTACGGTTCTACATATTATTATCATGTATGCAAGTGTTTATAGTTGTTATTAGTTTTGGTCGGTGTTGCGAATCGAAAAGTCAATAATTTCCACGAGACACCGGCCGAGCTCTTCCATGACCATTTTCTCCGTTTGATATGCTGTTAGGGAACTTTTCTTGCACTCATCCGCCTGCGCTATAAGACACTGAATTGTCGCATCCACAACTTCTTGAGTGATGAAATTGCAGGGTTGTTTCTCAGCCGTTGGACCGCTTGCAGTCGCTTGTACTGAGGCTGCTATAGCTGCAGACATTGATGTGGCCACAGACGATGACGCTGTTGATGGAAGATTTGAATGCCTCTGTTTGATCATGTCGTCGTAGCTTCTTTTAGAACGACTGTGCGCCTGGGCAGTTGGGATAGAGCTTTTCTTTATATCCATGTCAAGATCAGGATGGTCGTCAACGTTTCGACAGCCTTGAGTTGGAGGAGGACATAAATAATTATGCAATATAGAAAATTAGGAAGAGGAATACTTACCGACGCACTTGCAGTTCGATGAACAGGGTATTTTCGCTTCGTAGCACTCGCAGTAGTTCTTCAAACAGCCAGATCTCTTGCAATTGCAGCCTTTGTTGTGCAATCGTTGATCGCTTTCGTTTGTTGCTGCGGTGATTTTAGGTCTGGAAATATTGATAGGGTAAACGTCAATGTTTGGCAACGCCTACTTTGATTTGTACTGAATTTCGAATTTCATTTCAGGTGAGAGTACAGTGCGTGAGGTTTCAAAACTTAATTTTTGATTAAGTTACTACTCACGTGAGTAGAAGCAACTTACTTGAAAGAGTTGGGATTCCTTTCGAGACAAATCCGTATTGCCTTCTGCCGTTCATCCTCGTTGTCCAGATTATTGAAGCAATCCTTACAATTGCAGTCCTGACAGAATTCGCTATTCGCAAAACAATCACAGTACAGTTTCAAGCACTGCGACTTGGTGCAGTTGCAGTGTTTTCGTCGAATCGTTACCCCGTCGTCCGACGGTGGAGGCGATGCTCGAGACGAACGTGAAGCAGCCACTGTGGTAGCTGGTTTGACAGGCTCCGCCTTTACCTTCACCTTCATTTCCTTCACATCTTTATGAACGGTCGTAGGCTTTAGAACTGTGTACAGTTTCTTCGCAGGAGGAGGACTTTGTCGACCAGCAGCTGCCTCTTGTTTCTGCGACTCATTCGCCAATTGCCGCAAGTGGGTAATTTTCTGATTTTGACTAGTGACCGTACTGCGGATGAGTGACGATTTAGACACGACTATATATTTGCTGCCCGATGTAGTCGGTTTAGCATCACCCGAAACACTAAACCGGCGAATCTGCGAGTTGATTTGAGAAATTTTATGCGTTTGCATGAAAGCCGCTTCGCTGCCATCCTTCGACTTGACCATCACATCGTTTATTCTGCGGTATGTCGGAACAGTGGTCATCATCCTTTGCTGAAAATATAAACGGAAATTAGAGACGAACTTGAGAGACTGACAATCACTTAGGTGGTATTTACCCGCTCTTTGTCGTTGAGTGGAGACTGTACCATGAATTTCATGGGTGGCTTCGTTTGCCGCACGACTGTGTACTTGGGGGTGGTTGTCGAGTCCGATGTGGCGATTTTATGCGCAATCCCCGAAGTGTTGTTCAGCACCCGAACGTACTGTAGTCCCGACTTGCCCGGTATTTGTATAGCTTGCAGCTGCCCACTTGAAGTGGTCGGCGAAAGCTTTATCACGTTCTGCGACGACACCATCAGTTGCCTGGCACCTGGTGGACTTTGCATCAGCATTTTGGTACCGCCCGACGAGTTCCCATTGACAGAACTTGCAAGCACTGACTTCGCAGCGATAACATGCCGCACTTTCGGTTTTGCCGCCTCCACTGATGATATTAAAGCCGAGCCCAGGGACGATGTTGTTGAAGTCGAAGCCGACGAGCCGGCTGGCGATATTGTTTTCATGGGAGTTTTTATCAACATTTGCCCACTGGATGCACCACTGGTGGTTGCTATGATTTTCTTTCCTGCCAACTGGCTGACATTGGGAATATTAACGCTTTTGGTGCTTTTGACTGGAACCAAATTACCATCCGGGGTGCGTATGACATGAATTTGAACTGTCGACTTGGAAGAATTATTATTCGCTGAGGAGTTTGCCGTCATCGATGCAGGAACCCGAACCGGAACTGACGAACCACCCGGTCGTTGCAAGTAGATGATTTTTCCATTTGAAGCTTTCACTGCTGTTGTTGTGGTGGTTGATGTTGAGGCTGCGTTAGATCTGGGAGCGATTCTTACAAACGAGGGCGTATTTGTGGTAGCCACAAGTTTGTTTTGAATCACATTGTTGCTAGGCGGTTGTGTTGCTGTGACGCTTTTAGTCGCGGATGTAGCAGGGGAGTGTGTTTTAGCGGCTTCTTCTTGTTCTTCTTTTTTTATCGCTAGAAGGTCGTTGTATATTTTGTTGGCAGCATCGTTCCTTTTTGCTGTGTCCTCATCGGCCCGCATGAGATCTTCGAAGCTGATTTCATCAACTTCGACGCTTTCATCAGATGAGTTTATTTCGTCAACTTCTATCGTTGCATCTGAAAGAAAAAGGAAAAATCATTCGAGTCTAAGAAGTGATGGAAATAAAATTCCATGCAAAGGTACAACAACAGGACAGTGGATCAAATCTATTATTAGCTAATAGCGATGGGACAAAGGGCTTCGGCAGCAAACAAATCGACTAAGCAGTTCGGTTCAAAGGTGGACAATACACTGACAGGAATAATCAACGTGGAAATTTGTGGATGACGTCGGCTGGGTTTCACTCGATAGGTTTGTAGCGGTCTAAGTTAAAGCGGTGAAGATACACTTAAACAAATGCAATGTGATGGCCGTCTTCTGAAAAGTGGTCCACTCAGGTTCAATCAGTAGAACGCCAATGATAATCTGCCATTAATACTGCTAAACATTCACCTCAAACTCAAGTATTACAGAGCAACAAAAGGAAACAACAGTTTTTCTTGCAGAACTTCTTCACCCCACTGTTCTGAAATAACCCCTAAAAATAATGCTACATATGAACCAACCCTCGAACCAACCTCTTTATTAAGTAAAGCAGCCAACTTCAGTCAGTCACGGTGTTTTCAGCACTTTTGATATTTCGAAATGGGCACGACTTCATGCGGTCAGTGACCTGAGATCGAATCGAGTTTTCTTTGAGCGCAGAGCCGCCAACCATTCCGTCAAATCGATCCCTGCAGATGATCGTTCCCAAGTCCATTTTATTCACTCGAAGTTGAACACAACTTGGGGATTTTTATATGGGAACTTTCCCGAAAACGTCTACCTCGAATGTAATTTGAGCCTTCGAGGGAGTATGCGTTGCGGAGAATTTTCCGTTCCGACGGTTCCCTTTCTGTCATGTATGTGACCTGAAACATTTACTAGAACATAAACTCCAAACCAAAAAACATTGTTTCCTTCTTTTTATTGAACTTTCTCTTAACAGGATCTTTCAAAAGTTACATATACTTGGTAAGTGCATAAAAACTAAAAAATACAAAATAATCAACTATACTTAGAGCCCCCCAAAATGCAGTCGCGTTACAGTTGATCCCTCTACTTCTTGGCGACCTGCTTCTTCTCGCGAGCCTTCTTGCCCTCGGTAAGCTCCTCACGCTCGGCTGGGCTTAAAATTGGCAGAACTTTGGTGACAACACCGGTTCCCAAGGTCAAGTTACCATCGCGCAATGTGAATCGTTGACCCTGCTCCATGACCATGGGTCGGATAAGTCGCAAGACCAGTTTGGTATCTTCACCCGGCATGACCATCTCCTTGTCGGGGATTTGTACCTGGACGGCACAATCCCAGGTACGCGAGAACATCTGCAGCTGGATGAAACTCATGAAGGGCTTGGTACGACCACCTTCCTCCTTGTTCAGGATGTAGACTTGAGCCTCGATTTGATCGAGTGCTTTTACTGAGCCTGGCTTGCACATAACCATGCCACGCTTGATGTCATCACGCTTGAGACCACGAACCAGAGCACCCAATTGATCTCCGGCCTGAGCTTCGTCCAAGATCTGATGGAACATCTCCACTCCGGTTACTGTCGATTTCAAGACCTTGTTGTAGCCAACAAATTCGCATTCGTTGCCCTTCTTGACAACACCACGTTCCAGGCGACCAGTTACAACAGTTCCACGACCGGGAATACTGTACACATTCTCAACCGGCAAGAGGAACGGCTTGTCCAACTCACGAACAGGTGTGGGAATGAATGAATCGACTTCCTTCAGCAACTGCAGGATAGCTTCGGAACCAATTTCTGGACTCTTATCATCAAGGGCACACAGGGCGGAGCCCTTTACCACGGGAACATTGTCGCCATCGTAGCCCATCTCTGTCATCAGTTCACGAATCTCCATTTCGACCAATTCCACCATCTCCTGGTCAGCGGCGTCAACTTTATTAATGAACACCACAATGTGAGAGATGCCAATCTGTTTGGCCAACAGCAGATGTTCCCTAGTCTGGGGCATAGCACCATCGGTGGCCGCCACAACCAAGATGGCACCGTCCATCTGTGCTGTGCCTGTTATCATGTTCTTTATGTAATCAGCATGACCGGGGCAATCGGTGTGTCCGTAATGGCGACTTTCGGTCTGATATTCGACGTGCGCCACATTGATGGTGATGCCACGAGCCTTCTCCTCAGGAGCGTTATCGATTTCATTGTATTTCTTACTCTCGGCCAATTTACGGTCGGCTAAAACTTTGGTTATGGCAGCCGTCAAAGTTGTTTTGCCATGATCAACATGACCAATGGTGCCCACATTGCAATGCGGCTTTGAACGTTCGAATACCTTCTTTTCGGCAGCATAGTTACGTACCGAAGGGCGCAACAAGGGTGCAGAAGCTGCAGCTGAGATCGACGGAACAGTGCGGCAGTAATCACATGTGAAATTTCTGCTACTGAAGATAATACGCTTGATGGTCCTGCCCAGTAGTGCTGGTGTCATAATTGCTGCTGCACGCACTCCAACGTATCCAGACATGATTTTCGCTTAGATTACTGTATATTTTAATACTTTTTTTAACATATAATTCACTGAATTCTGGCGAAAATTCACACTTTGGCCTCCCCTACGGTCGATGGAACAAAATTGCGTAAAACTAACCACAAAATAAGAAAATAAAAAACGAAAACTGTCAAAATCAACAGCGACATCTACCTCTGAAACAGTGGAAATGTGATGAAACTCGCATGCGAGATGTGGGAGAATTTCATAAGATTTGACATTTCAAAGATGTGAATTTTTTTTTTCTTTTTACAAATTTTTTGAAGATGAACCATTTTAAATTGAAACACATTTTTATGGGAATATTTGTTTGGATTGTTTTTTACGGCAAATTGTTGGTTGCACTTAAAGCGGTATCAGCGCTTTTTCACATAGCCAACTGGGTTTGTGTAGCTTTTGGGCGGTTTTTAGGGTTGTAGTCTTGTAGTTGGCTTTGCATGGATAAAATTCAAAACATGTTTTATTAGATATTTGTGTAGTGGGTGGGTATGGGTTGTCGCAGTTCAAAGATGGCAATGATTTTCGTATAATGTACCTACCTTTTATGTATTACTGTAAGACAAGGGAACTAAAACGTTTTAAAATCACAAGCGTTGTGTCAGGAAATACGTCTAAATTGTTCCAGTAGATTAAGCCCTAGTTTGAGGGTTTTGAACGATTGTCCTGAGCCAGGTAGAAATTTAGTAAATGATACTGTTTTACGAAAATTAACCCGAGTTGTGCTGCATTTTCACTTGCCAGTTCGAATACCGACCAGGGTTCATACAAGTTAAATCAAGAAAAGCCAAGGCAAAAGTCTGTCTACAAGTAAGTAGATTGAGTGTACTTATAGACAGGAACGTTCACTTTGAGCTGGAATTAAGATTTGTTCATTAGCAGCATGTTTGTTTAACGAACTCGCCTCGATGGACCGTGTCTAATGACTACGCTTGTGTCCCCCCTCTAAATTCGTCAGATTGTGGGTCATTTTAGATAGTCCAAGTGACACAGTCAAGCGCGATCGGGAAAGTTGCTTCATTTTTCAAACGGATGTGAACTCTTAGTGTAGATCTGCACTAGGCACTGTGTAGATTGACACTCGGATATGCCAAAAGTGTAGGTACCTCTTGAATCCTTTTTATTAAGCTCTCGGTCTGTTAACTGAAAATTGGGATTCCGTGCCTACACGTGGTCATGTACGTGGCAATGGGTAAAGCGTGCTCGTTCGCATTGGCATCAGTAGCTCGTAGATCGAAAAGCAACCTTGTAAGATGTTCCCCAAAATTTTACACTTCCATCTTACTATGCATTTGTTGCGGCTTCGTAGGGGAGTAATACAGCTCTAGATCTCAGCGATTGCTGCCGATGGTGCATCAGTTGCTAGCTGCTTTCTGTGTGTGAGGACTTATAGAATAGCTTAGACATGTACGAATGCCATTATAAGGCATGGCTATACCTAGGACAAGCGGAAAAATATTTTTACCCAACTGACAGACTTTCCAGTGATGTTTGCCGTCCCTTGGGACATTCGAATTCACTTCGAAATGAGTCAGTTTCAAAAAGTCTACGACTATTACTCCGAATAACTTTGAAAAATTCACAAATTCAAACATATTCAAGTAGTACTAGTGTACCTATTGCAAATAAAAAAAAAATGAATCACCCTGCCATTGCAGCGGAGAGTGTTTGTTCCACACACGGTTTCGTACGTTATGATCGACAAAATGTTGGCAAACTTCTTGAAGTCATGGAATGTGTCCCCACCGCAGTAATGCTGTTGGCAACAAACAAAAAAAAATCAAAAGCAAAAATTGTCAACTCACGAATAATGATGGTTATCCATAAAAATAACCTTCCTCCATCTGACTCGAATAAACGAACAAAAAAAAAAAACGAGGGATTTATTGAAAAATAACAAATCAACCCACCAGTACGGTCCAATACAAATCGACAACATCGACCCACCATCAAATCAGAATTCAATTTTGAATTCAAATTTACGAAAATAAATTTTCACATCTATCCACTCAATAGATACATGAACAGTGATTAGTATTTAGGACATTTAAATGTTGTCCACCTACCTTTGTCCATCGTATTGAGTATGATGAGGCAAGTTCCCGCTTTTTAGTTTCACTGCGATGGTGTCTTTTGTAGATGGGAATCTATTTGCTAAGTTTATCTAGCATTTCCAATTGAAGACATAAGAAATACACAATAAACGAGTATAAACTGAATATTGTTATCAAAATAAAAAAATACGAACAAGCACTGTGAATTTTATTCGCCTGTTTTGAATGTTCTACGAGTCAATAATTCTCGAGAATTTCGATTTTTTGCTGATAAAAGTTGATTTTACACATTTATAGGCACTTTTGGGCGATTAACACTATGAATTTTGTATCCCACTTGATGCGGTGTTTCTGGATGGGATAGGGAATATAATTAATTTGAATTACTTTTAAATATTTTTTTGAAAATGTACGGAGATGGAATTTTTAGATTATGACTTATCTCTCAAATAGACATCAACTTCATTTGGTTTTTTGGTGGTAGAAAGGTGGCAGCAGCTATGCTGACGCCAGATTTACTCGCATGAGATAAATCTGTAATGTCACATTTTTGGTTGGTTGGTTTTTTGTAATGGGAAGACTACACTTTTATCATATTGTGTTTTTTTTTTCGATTAGATTAGGCGGTGGAATATTTTTTCAAGGTGAAGCGGATTTCGTTCAGTCGGGTACTTTATTTCATAATCAGGCTTCGATCTCAGCTAAGCAATGAAAAGGAGGATTAAAACCAACTGCGCTCTACTTGACACTTCTAGGACTCACAGTAGTTGTTGTAATTGCGTGCTGGAAATCATTCACTTTGCTTTGCTGAAATCGAAGGTAAAAAATATCCGCCTTATGTGACCCAAATCAAATGTTGAAGATCAAAGCACGAACATTTTAATTAAATAAAATTTTCAAGTTCGTTGTGGGCTATGATTTGTCGTGAAAATAAATAAAAAACAGTTCAGGTAATAAATTTGAACCTATTAAAATTCGAACGAAAAACATACGTATAATTTCTTGAACGTCTTTTTGCAGTCATAAGCTAAAAATGATGTCATCGCCGTGTTTTTTTGAGCTTCGATCTCAGCAAAGCAAAGTAAAGTAGGATTTGCAGCACGTTAATTACAACAACTACGCTATATACTTGACACTTCGAGACTCGCAAAAGTTTTTGTAATAGCGTGCTGAAAATCCTACTTACTTTGCTTTGCTGAGATCGAAAAATTGACATTTTACCATTTGCGCTAGTCGTCTAGCAATTTTTGTGAAATATCCCTTTCAGGGAAATTTCTCAATATAGCTAAACACTACCCGCTGCTTTGAGAGAAAAAAAAAATAATAAAAAAAAAGCTGTCAAAGGAAATCGTTCAAACGTCTACAAAATAAAAACAAAAATACCAAGCCGAGCTGCAATTGTGATAATATTGGTAGGTAACAAGGTAAGTAAAATATCAATTCCGATATTATTATGGTTTCTATAACATGTACCATTTCTTTTTAAATGTAGTTTGGAAAGTCATATGTTTTTGATGCCAACGAAGATGCCGTTGCCGCTGCCGCTGCGCGATCGTTCCACCAACTGGGATATTTTGTGCTAGAAGACTAGCGAGCAGTGGAACGCGGCCATTGGGTATTTTGTAAAATATCCCTTAATGGAAATTCTCCCTTGATTTTTCTTTCTAGCGCAAAATTGGCCGCGTTCCTCTGCCCGCTAGTCTTCTAGCACAAAATATCCCAGATGAAGGAACGCTCGCGCAGCGGCAGCGGCAAAGTAACATTTGACTTATTGGCATCCAAAACATATGACTTTTCCTTCAAAAATAATTTCGTGTCGCATAATTATTTCCAAACTACATTTAAAAAGAAATGGTACATGTTATAGAAACCATAATAATATCGGAATTGCTATTTTACTTACCTTATAACCAATTTTATCACAATTGCAGCTCGGCTTCGTATTTTTGTTTATATTTTGTAGACGTTTGAACGATTTCCTTTGACAGCTGTTTTTTTTTTTCTCTCAAAGCAGCGGGTAGTTTTCCGCTAGATTGAGAAATTTCCCTGAAAGGGATATTTCACAAAAAGTGCTAGACAAATGGTAAAATGTCAATTTTTTTATATGGAGTTTGACATGCCGCTGCTCATCTAGCGGGCAGTGGAACGCGGCCATTATGTGGTATTCGTATTCGATTGGGCGCTCTCAGAGAACTTTTTTGCTCTCAGAGCAATTTTTATGTTCGTTTGGTACAGGAAAAAGCAATCTTTTTCGGATTTCAGAGCACTTTTGCGAATATAGGTATTTTCTCAGATTTGCTTCAGATTTACCAATCCATGTGCGTTTGTGTTTGACAACTGGTATAGTTTATTTACGTTTTCCTGAATTTTTTCTACAGCAAAGAATGGCATAGCATCGGGTGAATCTACTTTTGTAAATTATTTAAATATACCTATTTAGAAATCATTCGGGACGGAAATTTCGAATGTTTTAATACAAAATTTAACCAGTGAATGGAAATCGTCTGAAAAAGTAAAAGACTTTGTACACATATTCAAATCTCAAGAATATCAACAAAAAAAAGCAAGTGACGTTTTTATCTGTTTTTTATATTCGAGTAGCACATGAAATCTGAAATCTGCATGCAAATCTGAAGAATCCCAATCCATTGACCCATAAATGCACTTAAAAAAAGAATTCTTGTCTTCTATTACTATCTTATTAAATATCCTATTCCTCTACTAAGCATTGTACTAGACTGTCTCACCAACAAACATCAACAAAAAACGAACTCAACGGAAAGGTATCAAATTCAACTGTCAGTTTATAGCACTGTTCGCTTTAGTTTAGTCACTTTATTCACCAGAATTAACAAAACCATTGGTGATTTTCGTTATTGTTGACAAAATTCGAGGGAAATTGTTGAAAAGTTACACTACTTCATTTTTTTTTAATTACACCACTGCCAGTTCAACATCGTGGAGTTGACGGACATTTTTTGTTCGTTCTCCCCCCACCCTCCTAACAACAGCCAGAACAACCTTCTGTGAAGATTTCCTTTCTACAGATTTTCTGTTTTAGTTCGTTGAAACCGCCATTTTTAGTTGAATTGGGATATCGTTCCGTAATCGCAGGCAAAAATGTTGCAGAAAATAATTATTTAATTTTTGGGAAAACATCACAATCGCCGTAGTAGATGTTGGCCAATGTACAAATTGTCGTCTCGTCGTGAGGCGAAGAACTTTTAACAAAAAAATACCGAATTGAACTCGAAACTGAATTAAGAAATTTTCATTTCCACATCGCGCAGCCATTGTACATAAAAAAAAAGGAATTCTCAACACTGAACACACACAAATGAGAGTTTAAAATGCAATCAATTTTAATAATTTATAAATCTATCTATTAACTAAACAATGAAGTGATTACAAAATGTGTTAAAAAGAAATTTTCTAAATAAAAATTATATTTTTGTACTACGTTCATGAAATTTAAGCGTCGGCCATCTATCTATACACAGGAAGGAACCACAAAAATAGATTACAACCCGGAAAGAAATGTAAGAATCTTTTATATACTTTATTAATCTTTGGTTTTATTTGTGTTAATAAATAATATTAATTGATTGGCTTGGTTGGGGGTCTACTACGCCTTGTGAGGGACCGTTTGTTTGAGAGAAAAGTACAACAAAATGTCTCCACTGACTTTGTGGAAACCTTTTTCCTGTGCAGAAACTGTTTCTTGATAATACAAATTGTTCCATTACTTTTTTATTGGTAAGCCATATTTCGACTATAGTTTTTTTTTTATAATGGTAATTTTCATTTGCCTACGGTTTTCGTATTTTTCAAGATAAGAAATGATTTTTTGTCGTTTTTTTTTTTCTCTCTTTTGGCCATGTAGAGAACTATCTCGACAACATCGTCGCAAATAATTTATGACGATTGGTAGGTAGGAAAAGGTGGAGGAAGGCAAAGAAATTATAAATAAATAAATAAAGAGCAATTAAATATACAACAAAAAATGAACGAACATTATGTACACCATTGTTAAATAGTTCTAGGAGAAGATTTCTTTACATTTGACGACTGTGGATCATGCAGTTGAATTGTGGTGATACATATTATTATTTGATGTACTTTACTCCTAGATATAGGTAGGTACACATTGGTATGATTCTAGTTATGTACACAAAAAAATATGTAAAAGTTTTTGTCGATGAAAAACTGCGATTACATTCAGTTACATGGGTTTTTCAGAACAATAATTGGACATTGTAAATCGGTTTTCTAAAATGGTGGTCGGAATTCCTATGAATTGGCTTCACTGGAGTGGTAAAGTCTGGAGACAGGCTGGAGTAGGGGCTCCTACTTATGCAACCATCGAAACTGTTTTCCCTTAAAAAGCCTACACTATTAGGTATACCGAAAGACATAAAAACAGTCACTCAAAAGTATCCTACATAGCAATGTAGACAGACTTGAAAGAACATGCTCTACGAAACGATAATTAATATTTATGTTTTTTTTGTTGATAATAATCTGTTTGTGCACAATTTTGAAGTGAATTATTTCTGCTGTATGGTGTCACGATCGATTTTCAACTAAATATTTTAGAAATGTGTTTTTATTTCGTACTATTGCCATTCCTCAAGGCCCACGAACGATTGCTGTTTTGAATTGAATATGATTATTGTCAAATGTTTATATTAATTGCTTTGATTTTATTGTGCTTCCGAGAGAGGATAATCTAATTCCTATTAGCACGAGTTTTTTTCGGTTCATAAAGCACGTAATGTGAGCCTATATGGAGACATTTCTTGTTCAACCATGTTTGGGTAGAATCAGTGTTAGGCAGAAGAATATTGTAGCAAGCTGTCAGGGTAAAGACAGCATTTTTATTGCTGTCATAAAGACACCGAATAAGCATTCAAAGAGGAGCTGGTCAAAAGAAGGGCCTGACAAAAACTGTTTATACCTACTCTCTCAGTGGTAGTAAAATGTTGTTTCAGCAGGAAAAGAACTAAGCGGCTCAATCATAACTTAAAGGAGAGGATTATGTACCGGAAGTTTTCGATTCACAATTTGGAAATATGTACTCTTATTACCGCACCCGTGATCGAGTACATGACTAAATTTGTTATTCACCCCTATCGGGAATAACATTTTCCCGGAATGTTTCCTATTCAGCAATCTTATTTACATTGCTGACAATGGAAACATTTCCAACGGGACTTATTTGCGATAGCCCTAATTGTTTTGCTTGTAAATTCCACAAAATTCAGTAACGTATGCTCGACCACGGATGTGGTTATTCGGCCACTGATCTGCTTCTTACTATGCGCTACTTTGTTGCGAGCATTTGCTATAGGTTCTTGCATTTTGGGCATTTCTTTTTGGCATAAACAAAAAAGAGCTACAGCTGCTTAGTATTGGTTTAGTACAATCTTTCCCAAAACCATTCGGAAACCAAAGAAGAATTAGCTGGGGTATTTTTAACATTAAAATAGGAAACATACTGCAGACAAACGCATTTCCTAAGACTTTGTTAGATATAAACAAACAAGCCGAAGATATCTCTATATTGGAATGCCTATGGAAAATGTTTGAAGCTTTTAGCGCAGTAGTGCTCTCCCTCGGCACTAATAAAATTTGGTATGAATTAGGTACGCAGCATGTAAACTTATCACTGCCCTGCTATTTGCTTCTTAAATTTGCATCTGCGTGTTAATAGTAAGAAAAATAAGCAATATACTGAACATTTCATTGTTGAAACAACAAGCCGAACGGTGTTTGTAAAAAACCCTTTGTAACGAGGTAGAAAATACAACTTGTTTTATTTTTTACACTTTTGTTACTAAAAACAGTTGAAACAAACCTTTTCTTAGCTTTGGAGAGTGTCCCTGTGCATATTCACATGATGTCGAAACGAAGAACTGTTTGAAGCATTTAAGAAGATAGCAAAAGAAAAGCTCAGAGGCTGGAGGGTATTCTAAGACAGCGCTAATTGCCGCGTATTCACTAGTGCTAGTGTACTAGTTCTTTGTCCTCTCAGTCTTCGAAACAAAATTAAAAACATAAAGACGACAGCAAAAAGTCATGAACCATAAATAAATTAATAAGCGCTCAAACTGGTTTCATTATTCCGTGATTATTTTGTAGGGTGGGTATTTATTTATTTCAGGTGCTGATAATTATTTATATTTTTCCTTGTTCCTCTATCGGGTTTGTTCAGAATAAGTGTTTTACTAAAAATCTGTTTTTTTTTTTTCCCAATAAACCAGATAAATGTGATCTGCTTAAAATTGTGATGTAGGTAATAATGAAACATGCATCTGGAATTGAATTGTGAATGAATAAAATGTGGAAAAAGTTGTATCATAAAAACGCGTTTTTATGATCGCACATGTAGGCACATTATAATTGCGGAGCTGCAAGTGGCGATCTCTTTCTCGAATTTATAATCCAATTAAGTGTTTTCCTTTTACTGAAAAGTTGTTGTTAGAATCGATCAGATTTTCAACACTTTTTTGATAGCTCTTCCTAACCTCCTCAGGGAAGTGCAACAAGTCTCTAAACAGGGACCTCCCTTTTCGCATGATATAATTTATAAAGATAGCCCATTACTTGGTGTGTTGAAAATTGGGAAACAGCAATCTCCATATTTTATGTGACGTGATCTTTAGTCTTCATTTTTGTTGACATAAGACCATACATTTCTTCGATTTGTTCGTTGTGGTCTATACTGGAACAACCTTCAAATTTTGCTAGTTTAGTTTCGACCGCATTCGATGTCCCTCGGAGAGCTTGCAGGCAGTGGCTTCATTTAATATTTTCTACGGCAGTCGTGCTTCTAAGTTTTGTATTATCAATCCACTGTAGTATTTGATTATGTATTTAATTTTTGTGAACATCTTGTAGCATGCATTGAGAAATGATACTCCTTGGGAAATCGACTGGATCCGAAATGTTCCGATGCAAAATTAATGTTAGTTCTAAACTTTTTTAGTAAGACACGATAGATTTGTTTTGATCATAATACAGTTTGCCAATGTAGGAGCAAACGAAAATGGACATTTCTGCAGTTGCTATTTAAATATGTTTTCCAGGAGGAAGTCATCTAAATAGTATTGGTGGGTACCTATGAAACCAACCAAAAGTCGACTACTAAATATGGAAGAGTAGTTATACATATGGAGACACACAAAAGGACTGCTTTTCATTGATAGAAAGCAAAAAAAGCTCCGTTGTGGTAGCCATGCGTCTGATAGACAGGCTTGCCTATAGAATGTGGTTCCTTACAATGATTTACGACAAAGTTCTTTGGTGACCCAAGTGCATCAGCAAATACCGATTGCACTCATTCATAGAACTTGATTGGTAATTTGCCACCCTGTATTCGCGTAATCAAATTAATTTCATTTCGTACTGTACAATCTGTAATCAGTTGTTTTTTATTTTTTTTCTTCTCTCATTTCAGAAAGTGACCGCAACCAACAACTTTCGGCTCGTCGACAATAAATAATTGTTGAAAAGTATTTCGCATTTCAATTCGTAGCAAGCTGAAATATAATTAAAATATCCCTCACATACAAGAAGAAGAAAAATATTCACAAAAACAAATAAAAATGGTTTCAACACGCCAGATGAGTACAACTTTATCGAGTAGCACTGGTGCTGGCAGTGGTGGTGAGGTGGTGGAATCTATGCAAAGATTCTCTGTTATAACCAGGCAAGCAGCTTCCAGTAGTAATGTTTTGATAACAACTAGCGGAAGTGGAATCGCCTCCACATCACGAACTTCCACTAATGGATACACACATTCGCATCACTTCCAACAGCAGCAACACCAGAATCAGCCACAATCGGCGGCGGCAAATCAAATGGCAGCTGCCGATAGATCATCACCAGCAGAAAACATCCTTCTCCTAGACTTGCCATTGGAGATTTTGGATAAAATTTTCTCATACGTTAGCTACAAGAAAGTTGGCCAAATGCGAGTGGTAAGTGTTTGTTATGCTTCTTTATCATTAATTGCAATTGAATTGAAATTTAGCCATGTGTATTGTGTACCCTGAAAAGCGTCTGGATTAGTAATTATTATTGGCTGAGTGGATGAAAGACATCTGCTCGGAGCACTTTGTACTTCACTTGACAACCGGTATCCGTCGATTTTTGTGTTATATGCCGCCGCTCACTCTGTTTCGTCCTTCAAAGCAACTTTTTTTTTTCTTTTTTTTTTAAATTCCAACCCCTTGGAGGTCTTTTGCAACTCAACCCCTTGTGATGTTCCTCCGCGTCAGACAGTGAGGCTTTTGCATTCACCACCGTACCTTAATCCTAAATATTAATTATTGCTTTTAACTGCATGTAGGCACACTCATGGAGTGGTGTGCATATGCTTGGTCTGCTTAACGTGCAATTTCTATGCAATGTTGGATATCCAGCCGAGTGTAGCCTGCTCTTATTAGGCATTGCATTGTGTGTTACATGTATGCATGTGGGAAGCCCTTTGTCGGTGGTACATGCGTCTTTTTTTGGTTTTGCTTCTCCTCTTTGCATGTCTGGTTTCTTTAAGGCAGTGTCCTCCTTTTCTTTTTTTTTTGTTCTGATTTTCGGTAATAAAATATGATGGTGGCATTATGAAGTCCGAAGCAAATGTGGTGACATGTTCCCCTATATCGCTTGCAGCCTTTTTCGGTTATTCCGTTGTATCTGGGTTATTTGAAGAATTTGTTTTGTTTAAGAGAGGACAATCGGTCTTTAGATGGAGATGTAATTTTCAAGGTACCTACCTAATTTCTGTAAGCAGAAAAATGTTTGCTGTTGAGGGGAATTTAATTTGTTGCAGCTCCTGTCGCAATGACTGGCAAAGGTTTCGTATCAAGTTACTCTTATTGGAACAAAAAATGTCGCATGGAACGTGTTAAATTGGATTCGTGCATTTGTATTGTATGACCAGCCACATTGTTTTAGGGTGATCACTGTAATTTTGAAAGGGCGCATATTTTACCAGCGTGGGAACCCAGCAACAGCGACTTTTGATGAGATACATGCGAATGAATGTGGTTGGTGCATACGATTATTTGAACACACATTAAGTTAAACAAGCGAAGGCAGAAACTCTGGTCAAACTTAATTTTGTGGTTAGGTTTTTGTTTCAAGCTCAAGAACATCACCGAATTGCCGTCGCTGGCTAATGATAACGCCAATTGCTTGAAATTTACAAGTCGTTATCAGAGCAAGGACTTTTCAAACAGTGTACCATGAAAAAATTGAAATAATGTGAAGAATACATCAATCAATTGTGTGTCGCAAGGCATGTCCCTTTTTTATCAGTCACATCTATATTTCCTTACAAAAACTCTGTCCAAGTAAATCGTTTAAATAAATTGTTCTCTCGCCTTTAGGTTTCACACAAAATGAACGACATTTGCATGGGCGTGCTCAATTCTACGTTTTCGAAGTTGATCACCCAGATGGTTAATCGTTTTCAAAATGTCAAAGCCAAGATGCCACGGCGTGAGTCTGCTCGCAGAAATCATCCGCTCGCATGTGAGTGCGACATCATCGAGACATGCTACATGAGGCTATCTCTTCTACAAATGACATTTGGGAAACACATAGAACGCAAGCATTGTTGCTTCTTCCCTGGCGGAGTAAGTTGCTCGCAAGTTTCTTTTCTTTTCTATTTCGCGCTTGCTAACTTTTTTCTTTCTCCATTTTCCAGATCTTAGACGAAGTTTACAATGTTTTGAGCTACATTCGGAACACACCAAGGCTGGAGAAACCTTACCGTGTTACCGATGAGCTGTTCGACCTTTCGACAATGGCCATGGAATACTTCAGGGACTACATTGAGCCAAATCTTCCGGACATTGCCTACTTTAATAAGGATTTTTTCAATTTGTCAAACACGAAGAGACGTAAGTCGCACCCGCAACAATCTTTTGATTAATTTTAAATTGGCTACGCTTTGTTTATTTTACAGCAAGCAGCAGCTCATTGAAAATATCATCAGAACTATCGGATAGCTCGACAAGTATGCCGTCACCGCCACAGAGTAATATGGTACTACGAAAAGGAATTCGTAAAATAAAACAGGGCATGAAGATGTACAACAATCAGCTGTCGATGTTGCGCAGTGAGCTGCGAAATTGCAAACGAAAATCCTCAGAACAAGGGAAGCAAATCGCCGAACAGCAAAAGCTCTTGGCCGAACAACAGAAGCAAACGCTGGAGTATGCCAATCGTTTGGACGAGAACGACAAAAAGAATGAGGAAATGTCAAGAAAGTTTTCCACTTTGTTGCAGGTATGTTACTTTTTCGTTTTAACCTAGATTTTAAGTGACATTTCTGTGCCTTCTGTTACAATGTGTTACAGTTGAAAGAGATGATGCACATCGGTGTATGATTTAAGGACAATATTGTCGCGAAAACTTCTACGAAAACAGAAGTTTTCCCATACAGTTTTCAAAACGAGTCGTTTAAAGTCTTTTTCCACGAAAGCACCGCGAAAACAACTTCCAATCGTTGGGTTGTTGAAACAAACACACCTTTTGCAATATTCAGCAGAATGGCTGACCCAACAAATGTCGCAATTCACAACTTAAAATCATTTTCCACAATTAATTGATGGGCTGATTTTATTTTGAATTGTTTGTTAATTAATGCGATCGAAATTTGTAACCACAAAAGTTTGCACAGGTCACAGGTGATTGATACGTCAAACGAAAACTAGTTGGTGGTCGGTGTGAATGCATCAAGGAGTTTTTGACGACAACACGGTTTTCGGCTTGATGTGAAAAGGCTAAGGATGATAAAGTAAATCGGCCTTACTAATAATCAATCACTAATGTCGACAACTAGTTAGATGTCAGCTTTAGTAAAAACGTACAGCTTTTGTGAAATGGTACCAATAAACAATTAGACCTCCACATTTACTAGTCCTACAACTTTCTTAGAATCTATTACATTTGTTGTCATTGCAGAATTCAAATTTCATAATTTGTTTTCGTGAAAAACAAGGTCAATGGTCACTTTCACAAGGAGGATTTTATTCTAAAAGAAGGAATACATAAATTGCAATTAAATTTGCCCAACACATATCTTTCCAGTGCTCTTTGAGACTTATTATAAGCAAAAAACAAAACACAAAATAGGAAATGCACAAAATATCCGCTGATCTGTCAAATATCATATGCAAATCAGTAATGCCCTATCGTTCGATCGGACACAATTTTCAGTACTTTTATGGTACGCTTTCCATTGTTTTATAATACTACCTCGCGATTTCTTTATGAGTGCATTTGTGTCGTAATAAAATCCCTTTCAAATTATTCAATAAACAAAGCACAGTTTATTTGAATGGTTTCATTTATTCGTAGGCTGACGATGCAAATCAAAACTTATTAGTGGTCTAAACATCACAATTGCATTGTTAGCAAGTGAATATTTTTGAAAATAAAAATAATATCTGGCACATTCATTTCAGAATGAATAACAATCGCACGTAGGAAGCGTGTTAAGAACTTATCGCTTCCGGGTTTGAAAATAAATACAATTTAACCTATAAAAAATTGTATGGCTTATATATTAATTAATTCGGGAAACTTAGAAACCGACAAAAGTTGAAATTCGAACTGAAAAATATAAAACGCATATTCTCGTACTACCTGTTAGGCTGTACTTGCACCCCCAGAAGTTAATAAACTTGTTATTTTGCATGTATTTTGCTGAGTTCTGATAATTCTATTTTTATAACTATATTTTCCGCGAAGGGAACCTTTTCACGCCAACCATTGTCTCATTAGAGATCCTCATTCTCGGTAAACAAACTCCTTTTGCAAAGAGTTTGAAAAGGGTTTGGTTGCAACAAAATATCTACCTGTGTCGCCTAAGGTACTGAGAATTGTTGCAAAAAGGTGCCTACAAGCCGTCCAAACTTTGGTAAGAAGATATTTTATTCTGTTTGCGACGACTGTCAAGAAAGTCTTGGAATTATCCCAAACTTATATAAAATTTATTTTTTAATAAGCAACTAACTAGGAAAACCAATCAAAAAGCAACAGAAAGAAAAACACAGAAATATATGTTTCACGTGTATAGAAATAAAACAAAAACGCAATATTTTTCAATATTTTGCATACATTTGTACAAATTTGTGTGTGATAGACTTAAAAACCATTTGCATTGTTGTATTACAACGAATAAAATTAAAAAGCATTCACAATTTACTAAAACTAATTAATAATTGTAAACGCTCAGGCTGAACAACATCGTATTAAATTCTCTCCTATTTCGAAATTTAATACCGCGATTTTGGATGGTTGGGCAACACTTGTCTTCAAAATGACATAAATGAGGATTTATTTAGCTAATGTCCGAGATAAACATGGCTTTCTCAACACTAACATTTAACCCTACAGTTAGCGATAGTCTGGCAACTATATTTGTTTATTGATAAAGGGATTTTGGAAAGTGTGGAGTCTTTTCGTAAAGTGCCAGACTAAAGTTGATTATTGGTAAGGCCGAATGAAAAAATGACCTTTTATCATATAAAATCCAAATTGGTCGAGACTATTCTACTCTAAAAAAAAATACGCATTTTGTACATTTTTGGGTAATGTCACTGAAACTTTTGTAGCAACTGTATCTAAGCGAAAGAAGATTCCTGCGCTATATTCGTATTTTCGTAGTTTGCTATTTTCGTAACTAGTTTTGTTAACCTTAAATATCAAGTTACCAGGCGGCCAAGTTTCTAATAACCGTCCGTTAGTGTGGCTTTTTATTTTTTTTGTATGGGCGCTGTCAAAGACTGCAGTTGGCCTATGGTCGGTCGGTCGATTTAAAAAAAAAAACTTGCTTAACTTGCTGCAGACATCTATTTATATGGTCGTAAAACTTCAATGCCGATGCGCAATAACGGTACACGATTATCGCGTCTTTAGTCATTTTAGAAGAGTGATTCGCTTGTTGTTGACCGGGTTAAGTTTCTTTAGTATATTGTATTGTGAGTTTCACACAATGTTGTGTTGTTTAAACAGCTTGACAGGGCGCTAAGAGGAACAGCCTCATGTCAATTTATTTTGAAGCTTGAACAACGCAGTCAGGTGCGCAACCAGATATTGTTTTAATTTTAATACCAATCATACCTTTTATTATACCGACGCGCACCCTAAAGCCCAAATGTTTGATCAGTCAATCCTCTGGTGAATAAACGTTTGGCGACAGCCACTGGGTTCGAATAATTTGCAACCGCTAAAAAGCTTCAAATGCTGTGCAATGAACTGGATGTATTGACGTCCTAACCTATGTGTGGAACTGGCAAATAGCTATTGAAAAAGCGACCACCCTTATACACCTTACTCTTTGTAGATGAGTATCACAACTGATACGTTTCCCTCTTTTTTTTTTAAGGAACTCAACAAATGCAAAACTGAACTCCAATACTGGCGTTCAAAGAGTCCAGCCACAGCAATGTGCACATCATGTGGTCAGAAAATGACACAAATTGTCCCACCAGAGGATTACCAGGCGCTGGTCAATCAGGGTGTCAAACCCGAAGACATCAACATCAATTTGGATGACACCGATGAAAGCGACACAAGCAGCAATAATCTATCGTTGAGTACCGCGTTTGTCTTTCCCGATGAATCAACCACTGCGAAGCTGATGGCTGTCAATTCGGCATCGAAAAATTTAAAACGTCATCACAGTAATAGTAATAGTAGTAGCACGAGCAGCAGCAGTGCTACTTCATTGAGTGGCAATCAATTACAATGCAATAATAACGCAGCGTCTGCCAGTAGTGCATTGGCAGTTGTAAATAGTGATAATGCAAACGGTAAGCGGAGCACAGTGCTGGCGTCCACATCCACAAACACAAATGATCTCAACTTAGATGTACTGCGAAATGGCAATAATCAGTCTACCACAGCTAGCAACAGTGGATGGTTTGCAATAGGTGGCAACAATAACAACAACAATAGCAGCAACTTCAATAATAACAATAATAATAATAATGGCACGACAGGATACCCAACCAACTTGTTTTACGGCACAGCTGCTGAAAAAGCTGGCTCATCGGCGGTAGACATGGCCACAGTGGCCCTCACTTCAGCCGATGACAATGGCCTTGCTGCTGAGGATGGCCTAGGCAACCAACAGGCAGCTGCAGATGTCACATCCCTCAGTTCGGTGGCGAGTAACGAGACAAAGAAAGCACGAAGAGTACAAAAAGGTAGTAGGTGTCATAATGTTAGTAGTAGCAAGCGCAAATAATTACATTTTTATTTAACAAAAAATTATATACAAAAGAAAAAATACAAAAGAAGTGTGTATGCAAAAAGAGAAACCTTTTCTTTTTGTTTTATTCTCTAAATATTACACATTTATTCATTTAATCCAATTAATTAGAGAGAGAAAAAAAAAACAAAAGGCGATAAATTTTATTTTAAGAAACACGGACAAAAGAGAATGAAATGAAATAAATTTTATTTTTTTCCCCTTTTCAGTACACAAAGATATTTTTTTGTTTATTAACTTTGAGTTTAATTTTTTTTTGATATGTATAACAATCAATCAGGGGGTCGGCCGGTGTGATGATATTGTGCGCCCCGACTTAAAGTGATCTGTATCTCAATGTCCAACAAAAATCAAATCAAATCGTATTTTCTTTATAGTTTTCACAAAATGTTGATAAATTTCAATGTTAAATTTAGAAATAGTACTTAAAACAACAAATTACTGTGGTGAAGCAACAAAGATGAGTTTGTTGCCACACCATTAAATCTCACATATCTGTGTCTCTCATCCGTTTATGGAAATATCAGTGAAACGAAACGAAGAAGAAAAGAAATAGAAAAAAACAAGAAACAAAACAAGTCTATTTGTTTGCTATTGAGTAGTTATATATTTTTATTTGGATTGCTGAATGTCCTTGGTCTAAATTAATTTTTCAATTTGTAAATGAAGTGTTAGTTTATATTGTTGAATTTATTTGAATTTGCATTGGAGTACAGTTGAAAGTGTTGTGTGCATAAGTAGAAAATATTTCAACAATCGGATATTAGGAGAACACCTCTATTCATATACAATGTTGGTGTTGGTGTATGACGTTCCAAATTACTGTTGACGCTAACCTCTACAAGGAAATTAGTTTTTCTCGTGAAACTAGTTACTGTCTGACGGCTCGTAAAAAATGTAAGTTTGTTCATGAAAAGGAAAAGACATGTTACGGTAACAGGTGGCCGAGCCTCCTGTGCCTTACTTTGTATTTATCTCGGAGGCATGTCTGTTAAAATCAGCAATTTGAGTGTGCCTTTGGTAATGAACTGTTAGACCTTTCCGTGATTGATAATATATGTATGTATATAAAAGTTTATTTGCTGATAGTGCTTCTTAAGCTCCGATTAGTTTATATGGCACCGCTGCATACGTGTGGCTTGTTTCATTATCTATTGCAAAAATCCAAACAACACTGGCTGCTGGTTCAAACAATTGCCGAAACGAACAGTCTCTATAGGACATAATTTACTTGTATCTATAATGCGTTGTTTAGAGCAGAAAAATAACAGTGGACTGGCCCATTTTGGGATATGCTACTTACATTTTTCGCTTAGACGGGGGATGCCTCAAATTTGTCAGTTTGATGCAGTTGATTGACGAAAAATCACGCATTTTGTCCCCCAATATAATGGGAGCCTTAGGAGATTCTATACAAAGGTTCGTTGCCAAAGTATGTAGTTTGTTGCCTTCGACTATTAAGACACCGAAGACCAGGGGCCAGATTCTGTAAGGCGAAACGATCAAACGTTTTCGTGCGCACGAATAATTTGCCCTATGTTACACATGCAAATTTACAGAATGCCGACCCAGAACTCATAACCTCGTTACATTTCAGACGGTTATCGTCTCAACGAAAGCCCTTCAAAGCTAGCATCTCGCTGATAATGTCAAGAGTTTGGGAGCAACGTAAAATTATTGAGACTCCAAAAAAATAACGATTAATAAAAAGGGTCATCCCAACAATAACTTACTATGATCGGACATGATCCATTCATTGTCAAAAAGTCGACATCAAAACAACATCAGGGAAAATGGAATAGCAGTATATGTCTGTGGACGCAATTAAAAATTGTTGTTCTTACTACGTCTATTCGCCATCGCGTGCGGTTTCTCTCTAAGTCCCACTCCAATTGCTGTGACTCCTTAACTGTCCTGGACCATATAATTCTCTGTTGACCAACTCTTCTTTTTCCTCGGCGTCAACGGGGTCCATTGCATCGCAAGTTTAGCTATAGAGGTCTATGTGTCTCGAGTCACTTTCTAAGCCTTAAGAGGAGCTTTTATCTATCCCGTTTATCAGGGCTATTTCTCCCGCTGAATCGAACTTTCGACCAGAGTGGCGCAGGTTCGGGTAACGAGACTTGATTGGAATTCCAAACTTGATTCTGACGTCTACGTCTGTTATGCCATCAACTGATCCCAGCTTTCTGGTTGGTGTGAGCTAGTACGTACTTTTGTCTTTTTGTCGTTGATCCTTAGATCGACGGATACTCTATTCATTTACACGTTTCGTCTAGCTCGCTGATGATACTTGCCGAGATATGTCACTAGCATAGTGCAAATCACATCACCCTTCAAACAGTCTCCATTATTAATTTCATGTATCCTAGTTCGCCTATCGCCAGTAGAAAAGAATGTTAATTCTGTCCCCCATGTCTCACTGCCTGCTGTGCTGTCCATTGAAACTGTCCAACTCCCCCACACACATTTAACATTTAAAGTGCATAGGTACCTACAAATTTATTCCAATATCTGCTAAAAAAAAGTGCAATATTACATCAAACGAAATTACAATCAACAAATGATTACTCTAAAGTCTAAACCGAATAAAATTCCAATTCCTTGTTACAAATATACAAAAAACATCGGTTCTCATTTCAATTTTATCACCAACCAAGATATAAAATAAATACCCATAAACAAAATCCAGTAAGAGTATTTTTAATTTGTTTTGTATTTTTATTTGTTACTAAATAAATCATTACTACAATCCACCTTTTTATATTCAACACACACCCAAAATAAAATATAAATGAGCATAATAAAATACATAATAAAAAATGATATAGCGCGTAAGCAATATGATTAAAAATAAAAAAAAATATAATTTCAAGTCAAAACATTATTTTTTGTTTT
Organism: Cheilosia vernalis; assembly: GCA_949126925.1. NCBI lineage: Eukaryota > Metazoa > Arthropoda > Insecta > Diptera > Syrphidae > Cheilosia > Cheilosia vernalis. The sequence goes on from OX421362.1 coordinate 18,304,017, forward strand.
TAATTTACTTATTTTTCTTAAAATTTTGATTTTCTTTCAATTTACTTGCACGACATTTTCCGTTTTAGATTTTGTTCAACGAGAAATCCTTCGACAAATCTTTGCCATTGTCGGTCCACGAGCTTTTGTGGTGTTAATCCAAAAAAAAAAAAATGCCCTTTACTAGCCACCGGGGGGTTTAATTGTCACACATTCCAGAAAAAAACTTCCTCCTCACTGAATCAGACTCATTTGTTCCATAATTTGTATGAAGGCTAAAAAGGGATCTTCTACCTTTTTGTATAAGTTCCTCTGTGCTTGAGCCTGGCAATAACTTCCTTGTTGTGACACAAGGTTCAATAGAGATGGTCATGGCCAAATTGTTTCTGTAGTACCGCCGAGTAACCTGGTGGAGATTCTGAGAAGTGTGCCTTTAACAGAAGCTGTGATGAACTGTTAAATCTTTTTTTTTTTTTTCTCTGAAAATTGCCAGTACCTACGATTACATAGTCCAAGTGTCGGAAGACTTAAGTGCTCCGTCAATTAGTGTTAGCTAGGAGCATGACGTCGTCAACATAAACTGCTTTTATGACGCCGCCTTTTCTTAGCTTCATAAAAACTTCTTTAAGAAGAGACGACTTAAAACAGTTGGAAAATAACACCACCCTGAGCTAGATTTAGCTATCAATCGAGGTGATAAGCATACTTCAGTATTCAGCTTACTTTGCCATGATTTAGCGCTTCGTTGTAAAAAGCAAAAAAAAACTACAACACACTGCCAACTGCGAGCAAAACAGATGCACTGCCATCAATATGTAGTTTGTGAACTGGTACGAGTACGAGAATGTAAGAGGCCGTTAAAATTGAGTTTCTTGAGCACAGCAATATTTGTATTGGTAGTTTCTTGCGGCTTGAAAGGCATACCTCAAACCCTTTCATTATTGTGTCATAGCCTGACTGTGTAGTACAACATAGGAGACCAGGGGCCAGATTCTGTAAGGCGAAACGATCAAACGTTTTCGTGCGCACGAATGATTGGCCATATGTTACACAGGCAAATTTCTTCGTGCACACGAAAACGTTTGAACGTTTCGCTTTACAGAATGCCGACCCAGTATTCAGACAAGCGCCGTTCTCGCTACTTTTTTGCAATCCATTGCAGCACATCTCTTTTACCATGTTGTACCAGCTTTGGTAATTAAAATTACTTTGCAATTTCCGTTAATTTGACATTTTTATTTTTGATTATTAAAACTAACATTTCGCTTAAACTCCAATTGCAAAAGCAAAAACCATTTGCTGCTACATTAGAGAAAAAAAAAAAACAAGATAATAATAGAGTTAAATATATGTACGTGATATTATCTCATTTCTGTGCCGTTAACAACTAAAACAAACGAAAATATGTATCCATAGAGTATTTTCCTATCAATTATATTAACGACGGACAATTTGCACATTTATCAAAGGGCATTCAAAAAGAAAAATCTCAAAACACAATCAAATATCTTATAAAACAAAAAAAAAAAAAAAACGTCCTTAGCAAGAATAAAAGATTTTAAACGAAATTCACAAACAATTTAGCTGTAAACAGTTAGCAATAAACAATATTATATGTGTGTAAATGAAAGTAATAATATGAAAAAGACACAAACTAAACATATGTTTCCACTTACGCCAGCAAAATTTTTCCGGTAGTAGAAATCTGCACGAATGTTAATTAATTATACCCAATGTAAACGAAAACAAACCCGTGTTACTTTCAACAAGCGAAAAGTGCAACATTTAACCACGAGATATAAAATAAAACTTATATGGTAAGTGCATACATATATTTTCTCTTTCGGTCAATACGTTTATCATTTTTGTACAAACGAAAAAAAAAAAATTGGCCATTTTTCGGTGTTCTACAAACAAAAAAGAAAATAATACTGAAAGAAAAGAAAAGAAAAAAAAAACAAAGTGATCAAAATATAATAAAATAAAAATACGAAAGCAAATAATTAATATTTTTACACTTTTGACAACAAAAATACAAGGAAAAAAAACTATACAAAAATTAAACAACAAATTTTAGGCAAACAAATTGACTTTTTTTAGCGTTTATTTATTAATTTCTGTTTAAACTTGAAAAAAAAACAAGAAAGTTGTTCAAAATTCATAAAAAAAATGAAAACAATATTTTTGTTATCCAACTAGTTGTAGGCAAAAGAATACAAATTATATTTTTAATTCAAGAATAAGACTTATGTATGTAAAAAAAAAGAAATTTAATCATAAAAACGAACAAAATTGATGGAAACAAATTAGTAGTGATCTTAATTGTTTTAAATGTATATGAAAGAAAAATTAAATCAACAAAATCGAAGAAAAACTATCAAGTGCTGTTTATATTGGTCTTGGCATTGGACATCTAGGTCAGTCTGTTTTACAGGAGGGACAATCTGGCTAAGTGGTGGAACCCTTTGTCGTATTGCGGGGGTGACTCCCATAGATCGTTTAAAAAGCACTGGACTCTCATCGCGTAACTTTTGAAACGATCGTCGTCGAAGCGATTGAACAAAACGACGTCGTTTTTAGTTTGCTTCGTATAACATCATTGTCGCATCGTTCGATCGAATCGTTCATCGTTTTCATTTTGAACAGTTTGAAAATGACTGTAAACAAACTCTGACAAGTAAAAACAACAAAAATGTGTGGAATTTGCATTTTTTTTCTGTAGGTGATGTGGAATCGGACATTTAATGCAAAAATTGAATGCAAGTAACAACTCTATCGAAGAAGCCAAACACAGATAGAATTGTGAAAGTCGGGTGGAAAGAAATAGAACAATATGTAAAAGTGTACGATGAGGAAACTGTGGTTATTAAAATATGTATTTAGAACTAGTCTTGGCAATAAAGATCTTGGATTTCGTTGTACATCAAACATCATAAAGCATCCCATTAGAATTGGTATTTCTAATAATTGTCGAATTATAAAAAAGAGTTCAATGAATGCTATTTTATGATTACATTACTGTATTTCATGTTATAACACAAATACCTTAATGAAAATCATTTGAAATTCGAAAAGAAATGCAATAATTTTTTTTTCAAAGAATACATTTTTTTTCGCTCTTATAAGTCTGAGTCCCCACCAAATAGAACATAAGTGTATGACTTCCTTTATTTATTGTCTAATACTTCTCTCAGACCTAATTATACTGAAGAAATACACCAAAAACGATCAAACGATTGCAAAATAGCAATCGTTCAATCGCAATCGCTCAATCGTCTGAATTTGAGTTATACGAAGCATTAGTGAATCGTTCAAAACGACGTCGTCCAAACGATTCAACCATTTTAGTGTTACACGAAGCAATACAATCGTCGAAACGACGTCGTCAGACGATCGTCGTCTTACGCGATGAGAGCCCTGAATACGTTGAGTCGGAAACTTGTGAGCGGTCCAAGCAAAAGGTTCTGTCGCCAACTTCGATTTACACTTGCTATCAGTGTCATATTAATTGCTTCAAATATGGCTTAGATGGCGGAGAGTCCACTTATGCATTAGGCATGCACGGAGTAAGTCCAAGGCATTTATTACTAAATTAAATTAAATTATCCTATCCGGTATTCTAATGCAAAATGACGCAAAATATATGTCTCTTCCAAATTGTTACAACTTTTTTAACTTTCTCCATTACGTAGTAAGACAAATTTATTGGTTTCGTACAAAATTTCGAACTCGAGATATTAATCAATTCTGATATTACGATGATAGAGGAACTCAAAAAAGTGGGTCACAAAATTCTGTCCGTCCTTCCACAGGCCTACAGCCTAAACGGCTTCCCGGATTTACGTTCAAACCTCGGATTTGGAGTTTTTGGGCTTACAGTTCGGAAGGTGTTTTTTTTTTTTTTCAAGGTAACCTCAATATTAATGGTACTTCCCATATAAAATGTTCGTACCAGTTTGATTTGATCGAAAACGGCTCTAACGATTTCAACCAAAATTGATATTTAAGCTTAAGTAGGATAGGTTACCAGGACTGCGTACCCAGTTTTTGGCTAAAAATTTGTACTTGAAATTTCGACATATCTAGAAAACGGTGTATACGGTTGTAACAAAAAATAATTTCTAAGGTAATGTGGTCATTTATAACTTAATAGCAAACTCAGTTTTTCTCTATATTATCGTACAATGGATTTTTGAAAAAAGGAACTTTTTAAAATTTAGTTTTTTTCAGTTTTTTTTTCAGTTTTTAAGTAGGTGAGTTTACCAGGACTGCGTACCCAGGGCTCTCATCGCGTATGACGACGATCGTCTGACGACGTCGTTTCGACGATTGTATTGCTTCGTGTAACACTAAAATGGTTGAATCGTTTGGACGACGTCGTTTTGAACGATTCACTAATGCTTCGTATAACTCAAATTCAGACGATTGAGCGATTGCGATTGAACGATTGCTATTTTGCAATCGTTTCATCGTTTTTGGTGTATTTCTTCAGTTATAATTAGGTCTGAGAGAAGTATTAGACAATAAATAAAGGAAGACATGCACTTATGTTCTATTTGGTGGGGACTCAGTCTTATCAGAGCGAAAAAAAAATGTATTCTTTGCAAAAAAAAAAAAATTATTGCATTTCTTTTCGAATATCAAATGATTTTCATTTAGGGATTTGTGTTATAATATGAAATACAGTAATGTAATCATAAAATAGCATTCATTGAAGTCTTTTTTTATAACTCGACAATTATTAGAAATGCCAATTCTAATGGGATGCTTTATGATGTTTCATGTCGAACGAAATCCAAGATCTTTATTTCCAAGACTAGTTCTAAATATATATTTTAATAACCACAATTTCCTCATCGTACACTTTTACATATTGTTCTAATTCTTTCCACCCGACTTTCACAATTCTATCTGTGTTTAGTTTCTTCGATAGAGTTGTTACTTGCATTCAATTTTTGCATTAAATGTCCGATTCCACATAACCACATAAAAAAAACGCAAATTCCACACATTTTTGTTGTTTTTAGTTGTCAGAGTTTGTTTACAGTCATTTTCAAACTGTTCAAAATGAAAACGATGAACGATTCGATCGAACGATGCGACGATGATGTTATACGAAGCAAACTAAAAACGACGTCGTTTTGTTCAATCGCTTCGACGACGATCGTTTCAAAAGTTACGCGATGAGAGCCCAGTTTTTTGCTAAAAATTCGAACAACGGTACTTTTGAAATTTCGAAATATCTTGAAAACGGTCTACCTATACGATTGTAACAAAAAATCATTTTTTAAGGTAATGAGGTCAATTACAGCAAACTCAGTTTTTCTCATTATTATCGTACAAAGGATTTTTGAAAATTGTATTTTTTTTAAAAATGTTGTTTTGTTTAGTTTACCTGAAAACGGCAACAACGATTCTGACCAAATTGCAGACTTAAAGTCAAATGGTATGTTTTTAAATACGCTCTACGATACCAATAATCATTTTTATCGTCCAGGCTAGATTTTTCGAACTCACAATGGCGAAATTTTCCATACAAAATTTCATATTCTGGGCCCATGTTCTGTAATTATCACATCGATATATTTATCACTAAAACGATATAAATTGAAAAACATGTTACTATGTTTTCGATGCGAAAATTTATCGCATGAGTTACAGAACATGGGCACTGATATACAAAATGTACAAGGTAATGGTTAATAATGATTATATTATTAGTATTAGGCTCACTATCTACACAATAATGGAAAAATTGAATTACTTAACTTAACGCGAAAGATTGCGTCGTTTACGGACGTGTTTTTTTAATCTTACGAAATTTTACTCATTGCCGTTCCCCAAGTCGAAAACTACTTAAGAGAGCGTCATCGAGAGAGCAAGATATATAGCAATTTTTCGATTCTCGATTTGAAGCTGTGTGCTGTGTCCTGTCCCTGTGTACTCCTCGGAATACCTATTTCGATTTCGCCTAACTGCTTCATTGAGAATCGAACAAATGCTGAGCTTATATCGCCCAAAGTAGCACTGCGAAAACCCATAAATGCTCTTTAAACATACAGGGCCTTACCAATAATCATTTTTAACCTTCACACTAACTATTTCCTAGGTCACAATATGCAATTTTGTATGGAAAATTTCGCTATTGTGAGTTCGAAAAACTTAGCCTGGACACTAAAAATTATTATTGGTATCGCGGACATACATTAATATTTCTTTCTTTTGTCAATCGAAAACACCAATTCGCAAAACAATTGAAAGTGAAGTATTGTTTTTTTTATTAGTCTGTCAAAATGGTTTACTTGACATGCTGTAAGATTCTACCTCATCCGAAAGGTCAATATAATTTTCGCACAGGTGGAAAAAAACCCGAACAGTTTTGAGAATACAAATACAAATTTTGTTCGTTTGCGAAAATTTCAGGCGGATTTGCTCGTAACGAACTATGTTATGCGGAATTTGAGAATTGGGGTCCTGGAAACCCTACTTTGCTTTGCTTTGCTGAGATTGAAGCTAAAAGAAAATGCTTACGTTGAAGCTAAAATGAAGCAGGTGAATTCTTTTGATGATTTGGGTCGACCAAGACCTTGGCCGGGATATTGCAAAAGAATTTATGAATGATTTTGGAAGTGACATTTCACTAGCAGTCCCTACTTTACATATCCAATGCGTACTTCTACATAAATGTGGGTGCAAGTACCTACAAGAAAATAGGTGCATATGCTCTTATTCCCCCGGTGTCAATAGTGCTCTCGTACAATCTAATCAAATTCTTTTGTTTCAGATTATTTATAGAAACATTCGTTCAAGTACAGAACGGAACTAAAAGAAAAGTTGCGTATACAGTCAGATATTACTCGTACCCAAAGCGAACTTGTTCATCTATATATATCTCCTGAGAATCGTTTTTGTTCTATTTTGTACCTAGGGAAATGTAGGTACCTACTGTGTACCCTCTGTTTGCATAAAAATAATTTCTAGCTGCGTACCAAAATGTGTTAGATAATCTACTCGAAGATGGATAAAAGATGAATATACAGTAGGGGCTATATTAATAGGAAAGCTAGGAAAATACTTTACATGAACGTAAACGAATTCGCAAAGGCAGAGAAATAATAGGACATCAACAATTCTAAAATGACAGAACAAGAGAAACATAGTTAAATGACAAGTAAAAGAGTAGTCCGTAGAGTTGCCCCTTTTGCAACGAGACATCGCAGCGAGTTTAAAATTCTAGCAAAGTTATTTCCATAATAAAAAGGTTCTTTTCATCTTGCGGGAGTTCTCGTTGCAACCTGGTGTCGAAATGGAAGTTCCAAACCTATCCAAACGGCTCAAATGGTTATTATTTACTTGTTTTTAAGTTTATAGCGACTTTATAATATGTGCTTGCGGAAGAGATGAAACCTGCTTTATTAGAAGAAAAAAATACTTTTCTAGCAATTTTGTGATTCGATTTTAATTATAAGTCAACCGTCAGCAGCAGTAGGTAATTTTTTGACATTTAAAGCTAAAGCGTTAAAGTAATGGGAATCGTGCACTGTTTGACAATACTCAAGCGACTCATTGGGCACATTTAAAAATCTAGTTATCCTAAGTCGACTAGTTTGGTCTGAGCTAGGTGTAACCTGAACGAAAAAACGAAATTGGTCGGGAACGTCACTTTTTATACGTCAGCCACATATGCGAACTGTCAAGTTAGTACTCAGTCACGAAGTTATTGACTAGATCTGTCTGAAGCATCTGCTCATGTGATCGATCTAAGCCAATCAAAACTGAGCAACATCAAGTCAGCACAGCTGTCCGACTTACAGAACTAGATTCTTAAACGTCCCCTGTTACTTCTTCAATCATATTCATATATTCACTTTCGTTTGTGACAATGCATGTGGAGAGCCACCTACCGAAATAATGCTGGGATTGTGAAATTTAACCTATAAATGAGCTTCTTCTTAGAGCTTCTTTTTGAAAAGACCTAGCTAATAATTTACGGAGGAAAACTAATGCTACAGCTTCAAATGTGTCACCAGTTTGAGTTGATGAGAAACTCAAAAAGGTTTCAGACTCACCTAAATGTTGTGTAAGAATAGTCTTTTGACTCACTGTACACACACAAGAGAAATGGGAAACAGGTCTATTGTTTTGTTATACTGAGATTAGTTTTCGGATAATTGTTTCTTTATATCCCATCCTCGTCGCCAATTGTTATTTCTAAAGACCAGTTCTTTATTCGGCAGAATCACTTAAAAGACTAACTTATATATAACATAAAATAGCTTAGAAAACTAATCTCAGTATAACAAAACAATAGACCTGTTTCCCATTTCTCTTGTGTGTGTACAGTGAGTCAAAAGACTATTCTTACACAACACTAAACAATGGGCCTTACTAACGGGTGATTTTTTAAGAGGTTTAGAACTTTTAAAAAAAAAAAAAACACAAAAAATTCGAAAAAATTAATGAAATATTTATTTGAATCGATAGTTTGAACCTTGCAATTTAATGTTTAAAGATAATTTCATGCAAATGTTGACCGCGGCTGCGTCTCAGGTAGCCCATCCGCTGAGTCCAATTTTGGCATACTCTTTCACACATATCGGCCGGTATCTCACGAATGAATGCATGGATGTTGGCTTCCAGTGCGTCAATCGAAGGGGCTTGTCCCTATACACATTAGCCTTGACATACCCCCACAAAAAATAATCTAATGGTGTCAAATCGCACGATCTAGGCGGCCAATTGACCGGCCCGAAACGTGAAATTAACTGTTCACCAAACTCGCCTCGCAATTGCGCCATTGTTTCGCGTGCTGTGTGGCATGTGGCACCGTCTTGTTGAAACCACATATCATGCAAGTCAAGAACTTCCATTTCGGGCAAAAAAAGTTTGTTATCATCGCTCGGTAGCGTTCACCATTGACAGTAACGCTGCGATTCGCATCATCTTTGAAGAAATATGGCCCAATAATGCCGCCGGCCCATAAACCGCACCAAACAGTGGCTTTTTCGGGATGCATTGGTAGCTGTTGCAATGCTTCTGGCTGATCTTCACTCCAAATGCGGCAATTTTGCTTATTTACGTACCCATTCAACCAAAAATGAGCCTCATCGCTGAACGAAATTTTTCGATAAAAAAATGGAAGCAGCGCGCGATGAACATTTCGAACCGAGCACGAATTTTGATAGTAAAATTCAATAATTTGCAAGCGTTGTTCATTTGTAAGACGATCCATGGTTAAATTGCAAACCAAACTGAAGCTGTTTGACAGTGACACAAGGTACTAAACACACGTCAGCTGTCAAAACCAGTGTTGCCAAAACCAAACCAGCTAAAAAATCACCCGTTACCTTCGCATACATATTTTGTAGGTCACAATATGCAATTCTGTATGGAAAATTAAGCCTGAACACTAAAAATGATTATTAGAGCCGCGGACGTTTTATTTTCATTCAAAGTACCTGCACAAGGAATGCTGCGCTGCACAGTAATATATTTCACCGTGTCCACATTTATCTCGCCTCCACTATACAGATAGGGAATTGAAACGTTTGAGATAGTTTGAAATGAAAAATAAAAATAATTAGCATTTGTACCTTTCAGTGCGTGAACTTGTGGACGAGAGACGAGGAGATCGTCATTTATTTTTGTATCATTTTCAAAAATCAAAGTTTAATTCAGAAACCATGCAAAATTTCAGTGAATTTTGCCAGCTAACGATTAGCGGCAATTCAAAGCGGTAATTACACGAAGAGATAATTATTGGCTTTTGGGTTACATTTTACTTTATTAAGATGTCTTAAGGCGAGCATTGACATAACACCCGGTGACGTGATCTTGGAGGAGATTCCCATACTCATGAGTCCGCACTGGGACAGTGAGCAGATGAAATGTTCCAATTGTCTGAAGGATTCTTTTGTCATGTGTCAGTAAGTGGATTAAGTCGTCGCTGCAGTACAATTTACAAGAATCTATTTACAATTTTTAGAAAATGTCTCGTCTTCCCGATGTGTATCGAGTGTACGGCTCATGATCAGTTCGACTGTGAGTTCTTTCAGCGGTCTGGGGGGATTTCAAAAAACCTCTTGATCTCAAACTATGCGATTTATGGTCCATTGAAATGCCTGCTGAAGTTGGAAAATCCAGCCGCGAATCAGTCAGGTATACGTGATCTGCTCAGCATGGACGCTCATCTGGAGGAGTACACAAAGTCGGAGACATGGTCTGAGCATAAGGGTAGAGTAGTGGAACCACTGCTGAGATCGGGAATAGCTGAGTGCTTTCAAAATGTCAACGTGAATGAGGAGCTCTTGCAGAAGCTTTGCAGCGTCATCGATTTGAATTCATATGAGATTACCAACCGGGATGGCGATCAAGTCAAGGGCGTCTATCTTCGAGCGTCAACTATTCCGCACAGTTGCATTCCGAACACCCTGATGGCGGTTGACGATGATTTCAATTTGAAGATCTACGCCACAGTGTCCATTCGACAGGGCGAGCCAATATACAACTCATACACGAATCCGCTAATGGTGAGTTTATCTCTAAGCGAATGACCTATATACCGATCTACGAGTGTCAGCTTCGTTTTAGGGCACCAGTCAACGTCAACACCACTTGAAGATCACAAAATACATCGATTGCGCGTGTCCACGTTGCAGGGACCCGACCGAACTGGGAACCTACTTGAGCAGTCTAAAATGTAAGGCATGCGCCGAGGGCTACATCAGTCAGTTTAACTCCAAGTGGACCTGTGAAAAGTGTGGATCGACGACTAGTGAAATTGAGGTACAGAAGCTTCTTGCCGAAATAGCTGAGCAATTACTGTATGCCGAGGGTGATATTCGGCAGTATGAGGCTCTGTTGGCAAAATACTCTGCCGACTTGCACCCAAATCACTTTTTAATAATCGACATGAAGCAGAATATTGCAGCGGTATTGAGGGCTATCCTTATGAATCCCATGTATCAGCCGGGAAGGAATGTCCTGATGAGAAAAATTGAACTATGCGAAGAGATGCTGCCGGTAGTTAGAGCCGTGCACCCCGGTATTTCACGACTCTACGCAATCGCATTATACGAGTTCGTCATCACCTTTGTTGAATTGACTCAATACGAGTTCAACGACGCACAGATTTCAGCCGAGGAGTATGGGGTGAGATGGAAGATAGTTGCATGCGAGGAAAAAACTAAATGTAACTTTTCATTACAGAAGCGACTTATTAGGGCGAAGGAAATGTCAAAGGAGGCAATTCAAATGCTGGCCTATGAGCCACCCAATTCACCCGAGGGTCATCTAATGCAACGCATTGAGATGGAATACCGGCAAATCGAAGAATGTTTGGCGAAAACAGGGGTGCAATGAACTGTTTTCTGAAATTTAATTAAAATTGTATATTTTCTAAATCAACATCTTTCAAACTTGGTCATCGGTTAGTAATTTAAAATTATATAGTTATAACTTATAAGCCTATTTCTCAGTTCGTATCTGTCGCAAGTCGAATAATAAATTCATCCATTTCCATCCGCTTTACTTGTTTTGCTACTGAATTTTCAACGCTGTAGATCTATATTTTGTTGTTATTGTGATCTAGTTCGGCTTTAAGATCGAGCCCCTGCATTTCATATAGATTAGGTACCTAACTATTAAGTTCTACATTTTAACTTTTAACGGAAGGTGGCGCTTTTTAAATGGGTACCGCTATGTGCCAGATGGTGGTGGATTACGTCAACCGTCAGACCATTAAGACTGTGCCATTCCCCACACAACACATTTATGAGACTAATCATCTGTTGGAAATTTTAGCCCGCATAATTGTTGGCTCGCTTGCTCCCTTCAAAGTTGGTATAGTATTTTTTTCACATTACCTTACACTAAAAAAGGACCCAACTTTTCGCCCCCAAAAAACTATACCTATGCAAGAGGCAAAGCTAGTATCTAATATATTTAATGAAATGGCCATTACAACAACTCTGAGATTAATAATTATTTTGACCAACCCACCAAACGAAAAATGTCAGATCTCACAAATCAAGAGAGAGAAATCTCTCAATTTTAAGAGAAGTACCTGATCGATTTTCTTACAAAAAGTTTAATAAATGCCATTTTTTCTATAAGCTACCTAAATATATAAACATGTACCTAAACTTAAACTTACCGTTTTGAATGCGCTGATAATGTTCTAGGAGAACATTCAATAACAACTTATTTCGCCGATATCATTGAAGACGAATATAAATACTTGTTTTACTTGTCAAACTTTTGAGCTGTCACTAGTTGTCAGTTTTCATTTTTCAGTGAGGCCTCAGTTACAGCCATACGTAAAATGCAACCGAAAATGTTGGAACAGTGTGAAAATGAGTAAACTATTTTGACAGGCTGTGAAAACAAACAACTAAAATTTCAATTGTTTTGCGAATTGGTGTTTCGAACTTTGATTGACAAAAGAATGAAATATCAATGTTTAATGAGCATTGCTACTTTGGGCGATATAAGTTCAGCATTTGTTCGATTCTCAATGAAGCAGTTAGGCGAAATCGAAAACTATCCGAGAGGCCCAAGACTGTTTTGAACGAATAGACTGAGAAGAAGATTGGAAAAAGCTTTTCGTACGGAAAAATTAATAAATTATTGTTCTAGAAAATTGAAAGATTGTTTGTTTATTTTTTCTTGATAAACTGACTTTAGAATTCATAAGCAACATTTTAAGATCAAGATTGAGTTCAACCATTAGGATTAAGTGCTCTAAAAAAGTAAAAGAAAATCTTTACGGTCTCGTTTTTTTAAATGCAACAGAAAAAGTTGGAACAGTATGAAAATGAGTTATTTTTCGTTTATGCGATCATAGCGAAAATTCTCTCAGAAAAAAATGATCCCTAAGAAAACAACTAAAATAAATCAACCACCGATTGGATTCTATCAGAAAAAAAAATACAGTTTCGTTTGACGTATGTACTATGTATTGCTATAACTAGGTCCTAAGTCAAAATTCGGCGATTAGAAAATTACGAAGAAATTAAAGTTAATTTTTTTTTTCAATTTTCTCAGTAAGTGGTCGCTTTTGCAGATATTCTTAGCAATTTTTTAATAATTTTACGTTTGCAAAAAAGTACCCGAACTAACAATGTTACTTTTAGGAGAGATGTGTCCCACTGATAATTACTGGTGGGACACAATTTTCCTATGACATTCTATTTAAAAATGTGGAGAAGGAAACATTATTTGAACCATAATCAAGCAAACTACATGACAAGAATTAAGTATCTACAATAAAAAGAATCCGTGTTAACGCATTCACATCGATTCAGAAAATATTTTTGCTTTTAATTGCAAAGCTGATTTTGATAGACTTTGACACCATATTTTGATCTTTATATAATTTCTAAGAATACGAACATCAACCTTCCCTATTTTCAGTTATAGTTAGTTAAAGGCTAGGTTTGATTCGCATTTAGAACGATTTTTTGATCAGTGCGAATTTCTTTACATACCTAGTGGTCGCAGTGGCCTAGTGGTTAGTGTGTTAGACTACTATGCGAGGGGTTCAGGTTCGAATCCCGCAAAAACCCAAATTCCAACTCAGGGTTTTTTTTCACTGCGCCACCTCTCGCGAACGTCTGACAAACATCCGAGAGTATAACTGTCATGAAAGAGCTTCTCAATCGGCCCGTTTGGAACCGGCATAAAATTGTAGATCCCTTCCATTCGTTCCAAAAATTAAAAACTCACACAAAACGAATGGTTGCGAGAAGCTAGGCCCTGGGTCCCACAGACCTGTTGCGCCAACTATTATTATTACCTAGCACCTACTTGCATCGCGTACAATTTAATCGAATCTCTGACCCAAGAGCCAAGATATCTCATCTCCCATGCCATGAGTAAGAATTAGTTTTTTTTTTTTGTAAATTCCGCGCCAAAAAAAGTTCCCCTAAAACTAACAACGAATAGCGTCCCAAAAGGACCCAAAAACGATCAAAAAATTTGCATAAGTTAAATGTTTATGAACCCCTCTTCTAAATTACACAAGACATATTGGGGAAGGGGTCCTAATCAGTCAGCCAATTATGTATAGAATCTGTAGGATAGGATCGGTAGTCTCAAACTAAACGACACAAAACTACTTTGATCAAAAAGAAAGTACTTAATACGAAAAATTCCTTCTTTGGAGATGTATAGATGAACAAGAAAGTTGCTCATATCTTATGTTTCATTGAAAAGGGGAATTCTAAACCCAAAGCAAATTATTGCTGCCAATTTTTGCGGGGTATCGCTCATTATTGGCTTTCCAAAATTTATATATGAATTGATAGAGGCGGTGTTTGCAATTTTAAAGAACATGACGTTCACTTAACGGATACATGTCAAGGATGAGGATGAAGACAATTAGAATCCTTTGAAGAAATGGCGCAATCTGAAAAACCAATTACTTAAATTATGCGGGCAATTGCCTTTGTCCTTGGTCCTTTACAACTACTGACATCTATCATTAACTAGCTACGGTTGGGTGATCCCTCAAAACATAAATTCAGCCATTTTCTGATATGAGCCTTACATGCAAAATCACTGGAATCTCTAAAGAAAATTCAAATAATGGTGATAGCAAATAGAATGCTTCATTTCTTCTCTGTTCACCGTAACGTATAAGCAATGTATATACTTACCCGGAATTTGGTTGTCCCTTGAAAAAGTATTCCCAAACCCCAATCACCTCTTTGCAACAAAAACAAAACAAATAAAAACGGAAAAGATATCCTAATTGTGTACACAGTTCTAATTTTAATTACGAAACCTATCTAATTCGTCTCCAATCAAGAAGAACAAAAGCAAATGCAAACCAACACTCTTTCAAAATCGCGCCAATTTCTCGCTCCAAGTGAATTATTCGTGGCTGGCTGTTGTGCCTGGTGTCTCCCAATCCGATAAGATGATACTAATTAATTTCGTGTTGAACACAGCGGTACATGTTGTACGTTGTACCTATACTCGGCGTGCGGTACGCCTCTGACAAAAGGTGAAATGGCAATAAATTAAATATCTTCAGATTGTAATTGACGGAAGCAGTTGCTGCAATAAAGTCCCCGATTCGGATCGCCCAATATGTTCGAGTTCAGTGAAAAGTGTAAAGTGTTGCGAAATGATACTCTTGGACGGTACAACTTATAAGCTCATTTATGGATAAAATATATTTAATGAATATTTTCTATCAACAATTAGATATGTGATAGCAGCGAGAAAAATTCGAGCTGGTGAAGTTTTACTTATTGAAGGTCCGACATTGATTATGCCAACTTTTAGTGAAAAACGGTGCACAAATTGTTTTAGGTTAACCAACACTGAATGTCGGTGAGTTTGGATTTTTTCGTATGAAATTCTGTTGAACTTTATTTGAAGGAATGAACGTTTTGAATTGTTTTATATAATGATAAGGGATGACTTCAGAAGGGCTAATCGTAGTTTTTGAAAGTTAGGATTCAGTTTTGATGCCGAAATATTTATGAAGGGACTGTAACGTTTGGCATTTCTAGTTCTTTCGTCTAAGTCCTGTGGTAAAGGTAAACAAATTGTTCTATATTATGCAAGAAGAATAATACAGCAAAACGTACGATGATACATGATAGACAAAACATTCTTCCGAAAATGAAGTGAGGATATAGTTATATCCAAGCTAAGGACCAACAAAGCTGGGTGCGGCTCGATGGTTTAGCTGCCAACATTTTTGGACCAGCTGAGGATGAGTTGGTATATCGATATATGAGCATAATATCAGCTTATTGTCAAAATTTGTCATAAGACTGGGCTTACTGGAGAGGCTGGTTAGTACAGTAGCGTTGCCTAGGTATAAGCACATGTGAATTTGTACTTAATACCATTTTCCTTTGATAAAAGGACATAAATTAATGACTACTTTTTATAAGTTATAGATGAAAAATAAAAAACAAAGTCGTTTAAAACTACAGCTCTCTAAACCTAACCAGTAATTATTTGTGGCGCTAATTACTCACAAACAGCTTTAGCTCGAAAAAAATCCTTAAAGAAAGCTCCATCGAGAGATTAAGATATGTCACCCCTCCACAGAGACATATGTTTCCAATTCCTGTGTATTAAAATGTTAGCTACAAGCGGCAAAATAAAATATAGTGTTTTCCTCAAGATTCAAGTAAAAAGGGACAAAGTCCTCCACGTAATTTTTAGTGCAGTGTCGCTTGTTCCTCTTATCGAATGCTTGTAGTTTAATCAGTACTAAGACTAACTCTTCCACATAGCTCGGATTCATCAAAAATAAGTTCGATTAATTCCGAATCACTTTCATCGCTAAATGATAGTCGATTCAGGTCTGTTCCCTTAAGTTCAATATTGGCAATTGGCAATATGTCACATTTTCCTCATATCGAAAGAATTCGCTCACCGAAATTAATATAACTTTAGAGAAAAGGAACGCCTTGATATTTAAGACCAAGATTTGAATCACTTTTATTGCAGAAATTAAAAAGTTCAATTCTTTTGCTTCTTACATATATTTGAATGCTATACAAGCACAATTTATAAACGAAGTCAAATAAAAATTCAGTTACAAATTAGCAATTGCACAATTTGGCAACTATTTGTCAGCAATAATAACCAAATAGTCCAAAGAAATTCCTTGGGATCATATCTGGCAGTTTTTGAAATTGAAAAATACTTATCTTATGGAGAACGAAGTATGAAGATGATAACACTTTTTTCTGTTTATTGTTAAAAACTAGTGAACTCAATTCTGATCGTGTGCTTGCCATAATGCAAACAAGTTGATAAAACCGTTTGCAAGGCGATGCATTTAAAAATGTATTCAGCTTTGATTCCAGATTTCTTTCATTTACCTATAATATAAGGTTTTAGTCCATAAACACTGTTGTTTTCAAACAATTACCTCTTGAATATCAAATTTAGTGTATTTTTCTTTATAACGATATTTAAATAAACAAATAACAGCAAGCGAAATGACAGCGCAACTCAGCACTGAGTTCTTGCCCCGACAAAATAATTGGGGTCAGTTCAGGGCACAACTAGGGCGCCCTAGAAGTCATGTCAAACACAGGTTTTCTGTACCAGGGCGAGTTCAGTGCTATATCGAACACATTAGAGTTAACCCAGTGCGTACTAGGGCCCACGTCAAACAAACCTATTAAAATGGGACATTTTTTTTTTAATTTCAGAAAATGCAACGTGTTCCCACTGTGTTCCGACTGTCCATCCCACCACGACTTCGAATGCGATTTCTTTGCTGAGATCAAAAATATTCGTTTAGACTTTCTCTCAACCAACATGGAGACCTATGGTACCGTCAAGTGTCTGCTTCTGAATGAAAATCCTTCGACAAGTTACATTTTCGAACAGCTTGTCAGCCTAGAATCGCATCTGAAAGAACGACGAGGAAACGACATTTGGTCGGACAATGTTAAAAATATCGTTGAACCAATACTGGCGTCTGGAATATTGAACCACTTGAAGCGAACATCGAACATAGACGGAGAACTAGTTCAACAGATTTGCGGACTTATAGATGTAAACAGTTTTGAGATTCGAGCTCCGGACGTGGGCTCAATGCGAGCTATTTACCTGAAGGCATCACTACTAGCTCATCAATGCGTGGCAAACACGTCGATAGCGATAGACGATAATAACCAAATGAAGATTTATGCGAACTGCGACGTAGACGAAGGCAGTATGTTGACTTATTGTTACACCAATCCATTGTTGGTGAGTTACGATCATTATATGAAATTCGATCTGAATAATCATGTCATCTATTTTAATATAAGGGCACAGAAGAACGTCGACACTTACTGAAGATCGGCAAGTACTTCCACTGCAACTGTCCGCGATGCGAAGATCCCTCAGAGTTGGGCTCCCACATGAGCAGTCTACTTTGTACAAGCTGCACAGATGGCGCCATCGTTCACAGAGTACCTAGGTGGATCTGTGACAAATGTGACCTGGAAATAGCGGCCGAAGATGTCGATCGTACTCTCAGCCGAGCAAAGGAGGAGATATTTCTAGCTAAGGACGACATCCGAAAGTACGAGAATCTAATTGCAAAATTTTCCAAAGTCTTCCATCCGAATCATTATTTGATCATTGATCTAAAGCAAAACGTTGCGGCGATCTTGCGTTCGTTCCTGATGAATCCCACATGCAGGCCAGGCAAATTGGTGCTCGAACGGAAGACATTACTTTGTGAAGACATCCTAGTTGTGTTGCGGATAGTTCAACCGGGCATATCAAGACTGAAAGCGATAGCTCTCTATGAGGTGTTCACTTCATTTGCTGAACTAAACCGATTAAAATTCCATGAAAATGAGATCGCTGAGTTGGAGTTGTTGGTAAGATCGGCACAAGGATTTATGTTGAATTTGATATTCATGTGTCGTCTACTTACAGGAAGCCTTAAAGGAAGCGGAAGTAATGCTTAGAGAAGCAATCCGAATGCTACTGCACGAGCCGGTGAACACACCAGAAGGACAACTGGCTAGAAATATGCTCAAGGAGCTTCGCGATCTCCAGAATGATATGAAAATGCTGACCAAGTAAGGTCGACATAGCTTATTCAATGTTATAAACATAAAAGCGGACGGTTCGAGTTTTATTTGTGGTGTTAAAGAAGTAGGTACATAATTACGGGTAGGCTATTACTGCCATCCTCTTGCAGCCACTTTCAGCTTTCTTTAGCGATACTGACCCCTCCAGTTGCACTCGACTATAATATGTAAGGCTCGAAATGTTCCATATTATGACTGGAATTTAGGGCAAAAAAAAAAGGCATCTATTTCGCTGATATATTAGCAAGCACAATAATTTCCACACGAAATGCACACAAGTTTCTGTACTATAAACGCAACGTATTTTCAAAAATTCAGATAGGTCGCAAGCAATCGCACTGGATAAACCTTGCTGAAGCTTTCAATATCCATCCTTTAACATAAAATCTAATGTCAATTTTCCGCAGTCTGACAGCTGTCTGACTAAATGTATCTCGGTTTTCAATGGCTAAAATCGGTCATATGAGCAGCTGTTTCAGTTGCAGTTTATGGAAGAGCTGCCGACGAAAATAGCCAAGAAATTCGTATATGTGGTTAACGTATGAAAAGTTTTTTTTTTTTTGAAGTGTTATACTCAAAGGATCTTTCATCTGTCCATAAAACGCTTCCCCAAAACTCCTTTGGCTTGTGCAGATGTTCCTTTGCGAAGGCCAGTCTTTAAAGCTTGTTTGCCTTCGATATATATGGCACTTCTTAGCTTTAATTATCTTAAAATCTCCTTTCTTCAAACGTCGTCGGACAGTGCGCTCACTGATTGGGTTCTTGGACGTCAAATTCCATTGATCTGCAGCAGATTGAGGCTTCAGAAAAATGTTTTTCTCGAATTCCCGTAGAAGGACTCGGTCTTGACCGGCCGTTGTTTTGCGCTTAGCTCCTAATCTCGTTAAGTTACTTATGTCGTCATGTTTTTTAAACTTATTAATTTGATAGTGCAGAGTTTTACGCGCCACATTAAACTCTTTTGCAATGTATTTTACTGCCGTTCCAGTGTTAAACTTTGCTACCATCGAAGACTGGTAACGAAACTCAACTCTGCCTTTTACCTATGTTTTATAACACCTTTTAATCAATATGTGTTTTTTTATCAGCGTTTATGATCAATTAAGTTAAATACAAAAGTTGTTTGGCTTTTACGTGCTCAAAAGTGTAAAAATATTTACTCAAAGGTTACGTCAAAATACTTATGCCACGCAAAAATTTGATGTCTCCATGAATTCTTATCAGCAGAAAGAAAATGGAAAAGGTAAACGATACCTACAAAATTTGGCATTCATAGAGCTAAAAATAGATTCTTTCTTTTGCGCATCATTTTCGCCCCGTTATTTAACGATACTAAGCTAAGCTTCATTCAATAGCCAGAAAATGGTTTCGTCAAAATACTTATGCCGACTAGTGTATATTCATGAATGTGCCCACTGCCCAGTTATACACGGGTATATCAAATGGCAGTCACGAAATTTTTGACTAGATTTGTCGGCTAACCCTCGACAAACGTCAACTGAAACTCGTGACCAATCTATGGCAATAAAAACTTAAAACACATTCAACATTCAAGTCACAGTCAACTGATATTGTTCAAATCGAATGAAATTATATTAAAATTAAAGCTGACATCCTTCCGTGTCAATATAATAGTATCCAATAGAAGATTGCCGAAAGAAATGGATGTCAAATTGAATAAAGTCAAATTGGAACAAGTTCATGTGGTCCCACCTATAACTACATTATTTTAAACATGGGACAATCTGGAGCGGACTGGAACAGTACTATACTAGTGTATAATGAGACCGAAGTATATTACATAAATAGCAAACATGTTTGTGGAGTCTGGCGCTATTTGTTGCTTGAAAAAAAGAAGCCGCTGACTGGATAAATATATTGCGTAATAAAATGTTGACTTTAATATTTGCTTATTACTTTCAAATTTTAGTAAAAATATTGTATATACGTACTCGCAAAAAAAAAAAAACGCCTAATGGATTGACAGTTGGATTTTAGTATGAAGCGAGTTTATTAGATTTTGGCGCCAAGTTTAGCTAAGCGTTATCTTAGCCTCGCATCTACGATGGTATGGAGTTTCGAAATTACATAACCATAACCATTAACTGCGTTGAAATAAAATTAGTTCCATATCTACCATTGTAAAACTAATAAAAGGAGTTTTCAATTCAAAAGTTCCAATATAATTGGCGGTGAATGAAAATCTTCCTCCGAGAAAATTAAAAGGAACGAAATGGGATGAGGGATCCGCTTGCTTGATGGAGAGCTTGCATCAGTAAAGCAACCTTCGAAGTGTACCTATAGACTACTAAAGTTACCTCTAAATACTGAATTAGGTATTTTGTGTTTAATCTTTAATTTACTTTGATAAAACGGTTTTATATTTCATAGGCTACATTCAGAGACAAAGATTGGGAAAAGCATAATATTTTCTTCAACTTTTATTTTAGGTTATGGCTCAACGAGCCTTTGACACAAATTCTATTACTATTAGTTTACGCAGCCACCTTGATTTTTGTCTATTCAATTAAAGTTCGTAGTTGTAGCAAAGAGCTTTGAATGTTCGCAATTGCATGAAATCAAATTACACGAAGACGGCACAGAAACAATAATTAAATGCATCGGCATTGCTTTAATTCGGCCATCTAAACAAGTATGGAGGATGCACAAAAAACAATGTTAGGAAGGTACCTGCTTTACCTACCTCTCTTACCAGTTAGAAATATCTCAATCAAAATACCTACCTATGTAAATTAAATTTCTACCTCACATAATTGCCTATAATTTTCCCAAAATTTCAATCCTTCAATAAAATAAATGCCTCCATATACCTACCTATGTATAAAATGCAGTCTCGCACGCTACTAAAACCACCCTTAAAAGACAAAGAAAAAAATATATCCCAGTATTCTGGTACAATTTCAAGAAACTTATTCTGAAACACCATCGCCGCAATTCCATATTTTTTTTATTTTTAGCGTTTCAATTCCATCGTTCAGTCTTCCATTTTTCATTAGGTACCTATCATAATCTTCCGAACAAAAAAGAACAGCTGAGGTATAGCGTCGTATAGGTACTTTGTTACTATCAAAATAATTGTGCTACTCGCAGTGAAATGTAAATATTAAAGTGTTTGTTATTAAAATCGGAAAAAAAAGACAGCATTACACAGCACGGTTGTTATATTATTCATCCGAAAAGTAAGTTTTATGTATTCGGGGATTTTATTCTCGTTCATAAAATGAGAACATAGGCAGACGCCTTTCAGTTTTACTAGATTGGCTGGGTGTTGTATTGTAATTTGCAAATGTGCGGCTGCTGCAGTAACACGATCATGCTGTGCTGAAGCCTGAAGCGTTATGAGAGGAGAGTGACGGTGCCGGGTGTGTTCGATTATTTTTATAACTTATCTGTAAATCACATTTTATATTAGGGTTAACTCTTTGTGCGATGCCAGTGAATATTTGGTTATGTTTTTCTAAAGTACTTACTTCTTGTGTCGTGGCACAATTTCGGGGATCTAACAAAATAGTTTGTAAATTTGTACTCTTTCAAATCAATATTTGTAGAAGATTGGTAATTTATGGTGTTAAATTTGAAACTATTGTGGGTTCTTTCTTGACAGGTAAGGTACCACGGTATCTACCAGGCTTGCGAAGAAAAATTCAATCTTAGTCTGAATTGAATTTTTGGACAAATGTTTACGTTCTTTGGTCTATGCACCTACCTATGGCTGCTTCGACAAGCTCTGTGCCAATGTTACAGGGACTTGCTAAGCGGCACGTCTACTGGCATACATAGGTATATGTCTGTTGCAATCAGTCTATTATTCACAACGTATGTCATACCGAGTCTTAATTATGTCAGTCTTTTAAGTCAAACTTTTTCTATTACAACATTTTATATTACAAGCAGGTACAAGTTATGGTATACGGAATTTCAGAATTGCGGTCCTGGGGCTGTGCAAGTACTGAAATTAATTACAATTAATGCATTTACAACATCACAACGGGACACGGACAACATCAGTTACCTAACACGCAAACAAACGTGGCATGTATTTTGGTCGGCCAACTTGATTACGTGGTATGCATGATTATGTATTTATAGCGATGGCTTACGAAATTTCGATTTCCTATAAAACAAAATGGCTCCCGGAAGTGATGAACGGACAATTATTTTTTTATTTATTATAACTGATTCATGACTTGTTGTTTTTTTTTTTAATTTACTGACACTAATTTCCGCTCACATTTCATATGTTTTAAATCAGAAATAGAAATGTTTTCGAGTAATTTCCGAAATTATGGTCGCCGGAATTTCCCTTTTACGTATCTATAATTATAGGTGGAACATATCCATAACACTGATTTGGGATCTCATTCATACGCCTTTACAGCATTGACTGCGGACAAACGGATCGCTCTCTCCTTGTGTAAATGTATAAATAAATCTTGTAAACGTCAAGCAGAGTGTACAGCAGAGATAATACAGAGAACCTCAACTCGCAATCCTCTTGCCGCTGGCCCCCCCCCATTTTTTTTGTTTTCATATTCGCCATTTTGTTTAACATATACAAAAAAATATAAAATAAATACTCGAAAATGTGATACGAGTTCGGAAATAAAACTTTTTTACGTGGTTGAATGCTATTGGTTAGTTTCTATAATATTGTTAAAAGTCAAATAATTTTACATATTTGGTTAATAAAACTATCTACGATGAAAATTTTGTCAACATTTTCATACAACCATTCATCCATACACGTTGGTGAACCGCAATTATTGAAGTTTCGTGACATTTGTCAATACGAATTTCTATGTATCAATACCAGCGGAAAAAATGTGACAACCCCAGAGGAATATAGCCTGTAGGCTAGTAATAGGAAATCGGCCGAAGTTGGGGGTCCCAGTATTGTCTCTGGTGCACAGTGTATTTGTTGCAGTGCTGAAGATTAATGCTGCATTTAGACGGTCACACATTCCTATCACGGAAGATTAAAAGGATACTAAATAGTCGTGTGACCGAAAGGGATAGCATTACCTAACACGCAAAAAAGCGTGACACGTATTTAGGTCGGCCATCTTGTTTACGTGATAGGAATTATAGCTTCATAGAAAACAAAAGTTTTCCCATACATATTTCAGTTTTCAAAAAGGGCCGGTTGCCACAAAAGCGACTTCCAATCGTTTTGCAATATTCAGCAAATTCAGCAAAATAGCTCACCCAACAAATGTCACAACTCACAACTTGAAATCATTTTCCACAATTGATTGATGGGCTTATAATATATTGAAATGCATTAAATTCATTTGGTTTGTAAATTAATGTGATCGAAATTTGTAACCAAAAGTGTTTGCACCGAAGTTTAACGACTAGTGTCTCACAGCTGATTGAAATGTCAAACGAAAACTAGTTGGTGGTCGGTGTGAAAACATCGATGAGTTTTCGAGGAAAACACGCGGCTTGGTGTGAAAAGGCTACCGTAGGTACCGTACCGTAGATAATATTTATATATAAATCAGATTTCTGCGAACGTATAACTATAGGTACATGTTTTAAACTGCAAAAACCGTAGGTACTCAATTTTGGTAGGCCTCACGTTTCCTACATTTAAAGAAGGGAGAATGCTTGAGTTCACTCTCTAAAATATGTCATATACTATACTCGTACATTCCCATAAGTGCTATGTTGTTAAAAACGTATAAAATACAAGTAGGTAATACTTTAGTGATGCTCAAAACTATCGACCATAAAATACATTCAGTGGACAAGCTTGGCGCATTAGGTACCTAAATCTCTTTTACCCAGTTCAATGAAAATTCAATGAAAGAATACAACGTACCCAGAATTATTTTTCTATTCGTAGTTAAGTTCGTTTTGTTTTACGGACATCCAACATTAAACATAACTGCGTAGTTTTACTAACCTAGTCAACTTGACACAAGACTAAAGGTAGGTAGGCATAAATGTAACAATTTGAGATATCATACCATCAGTAATATTAATATAACTTCATATCCACTCATCTATAATTCCTTATATAATATGTTCGAGACTATGAAATCAATTGAAAACAAATATAGCATGCCACGCTGCAAAACCACCCTTAGAAGAAGAACAACAAAAGTACCAACCCAGTATGCCGGTACATTTTTATCGAACAGTACAAAATTCCCATCCATGTTTCAGTTCCGGTTTGAGTATTTTTTGTATATATTTACTATTCCACTCCATTCCGTCATTCGCACCACAATGGAAATGGTAGGTCATTTCTCATCAACGAAGAACGGCTGATATGGATATCTACAGCAGCAAAATGAAGTGTTATTAAAATATCAAAATAGTGTTATTGGAATCTTTATTATATCAAACAATCGATACCTCTAGGTAAGTCGCATTTATTTTCTCAACAATTACTAAATAACGTGATGTTATGATGTGGTAATACCTACATATCGGTACTGTTCGGTTCCTGTTATGTTACCTCGGGACTGCACGTCTCGCCTTCGGATTCAGTGTAGATTTTTTTTTTTTGCGTATGTGTGTCACTACCGGCGATCATGTTAAAAACTGGCGGGTGTGTTTGATTATTTGGAACCATCTGTCGGGCGTTTTTGTGAGACGCAGTAGATTCTAGGTTATGATTTATATTTTCTTCGAAGGTTGAATTCTGTTTTTTTTTTTTGTCTAGGTAAAGTTTATAAATAAATACAAAATTAATTAACAAAACGAATTCGTAAAAACTATTATTTGGGTACTAAAGTAAAAGCACATAATTCATATTACCTACATATTTGTGTACCACGTAGTGTGGTTATATTCGTCAGCCATAAACACACAGATGTTGAAAATCCGCAAGATCTATTCACAGTAGCAAAGGAATATGTATGTATTAGTTACACTCGAAAAGCTTCCGTTTTTAAGGGTACGTTACCCAATAAACTCGCGCAAAATATTAATTTAAGAAATAGTTATCAATTTTGAATAAGTAGTAAAACAGTTTTACACGAAACTTGTATATTGAGTTTAACCAATAAATTGTACAGTGTACAAACAATACAAAGCCGTCATTACTACCTTTATCAGGAATTCAGGTAGGTATGAAAATCAGTGTTAAACCCTTAAATTTAATAGCTTAATTCAATCTTGGCCTTAAAATTAATAAATTTTGTAAATTAATTATCAAAATTATTTATCTTAAAAATTATGTCTGCTGTATTTTATTCCGGAAAATATTTTGTTTATGCGATTGATGTTTTATATGTCATAAAAGTATGATTAGATTCGAGTCACTGGTAAAGTAGAATAGGCATAGGGAAGAAGAAAGACAAGTTTTCTTATGGCAAAGTGATTCACAGTGGAGAAGAAAGTTGGCTTTTGTTAAATCTGTTTCATTTCAGTTAAAATAATAAAATGAATGTATATCCCAATATAGAAATTTCTATGTCTTTCGAGTGCTATAAAAATATCAACATAGCGGTATTTATTACAACTTTGAACACCTTACAAATTTTACACTTCATTGGTATCACAGAACTATAGTGACATTTTCTAGTCAGTAATAAGTATACTTAAAGGCGCAGTGGCTTAGTGGTTAGTGTGCTGGACTAATAAGCGAGGTCCAAGGTTCGAATCCTACATAAATCCAAATTCCAACTTAGGGTTTTTTTTTTACTGCGCCACCTCTCGCGAACGTCTGACAAACTTCCGAGACTATAACTGCCATGAAAGAGCTTCTCAGTTAGCTGTTTGGAATCGGCATAAAATTGTAGATCCCTTCCATTCGTTTTCGTTCCAAAAATGAAAACTCACACAAAACGAATGGTTGCGAGAAGCAAGGCCTAGGGTCCCTACGGACCTGTTGCGCCAAAAATGATTATTATTATTAAGTTTGTTATACATTTAGCAAAATTAGGCATTTGATTAAATAAGTGAATTTAAGCCTTTATATATTGAGAATTTTGTGCTCTTGTTGTCAACAAATTTGATAATCTAAGGTCACACGTGTTTCGGAGACTATAAGGTTGAATTTCACTTACATGTAGAGCATATTTTGACAAATACTTTGGCATTAAGTTATGTTTAATTTTAAAGACAAACATTAACATATTCATAACAATTCTCTGCTTCACAGTTAACCACTTTAACGAATTTAAATAACATTTATTGATGTATATCTATTGCACTTTAAGATAGTTCTCATGGCCTTATTCTGTAACAGTTGGGGCCTGTTTATGTTATCTTATGTCGTTTTCGATTTAGCTACATAATCGAACATGAAATCCGAATTTTATTGGTTCATGTGTGTATTTGTTGGCAGCAAAAAAAAAATTGTTCACTTGCACTGGAAATTTATTTCAATTGACTTTCACACATTTATAACATACGCGTAAAATTAATAGTTCAGCTGTGTGTCATAAACATCGGTATTACTGAAAGTATATGTAAATCTGAGAAGAAATTGAGATTTCTCAAAAGTGATATGAGATCAAAAAAAGTTTGATTTTTTTTTTTTTTTGGCAAATCGAACATGAAAAGCAATCTCGATCAAAAAAAAAAATTGATTTTTTTCTCAAAAAGATTGATCTGTTTGCCAAATCGAAAACGACATTATTTTTATTACTTTAAGTACGTATAGAATCTAAAAAACTTTCAAAGGATTGTCGTTTATCGGCCATTGTCTGAAATCTCGAAATTTGTTCATTACCACCACACCAACCACTAAACAAGAAACATAACCTGCAAATTTTTGTACGCCACGCGAAGCCTCCGCCTCACGTGTTTCGTCTTCCATCATTCCATTTTTCGTTGTTTCCATTTCCATCCACCTATATGAACTTGCACAAGCTTCCAATGTGGTTACGAAACAGGTGAACGCTTGCCTTTACCCTACCCAACCTGGCCACACTTCTCATCCAATACATCATGTACATAGTTTACTCAATATTTTGCTTTATTTATTAATTGCATATTTCGGCTAGTTATTTATTACACAACTGCGCAGGATGCAGTTACGCCATTTTATTTTCCCAATATTTTGTTCCTATTTCCGTGCATCCCAACCGCCGCGCCGGTATCTCGTTTCGTTTTTGTTTATTACAGCGCTCGCAACAATTACGAATTGGTCTCCTCTACATCGCCTCCGCCTGTTCAATGACAGCTCTGTATACGGGAAAAGTGTCAAGTTCGTACATTTATCGCACCGCGACTGATCACACACATGGGAGAATTTTTAACCGAAAAGTTTATCGAGTTATTTATCAACTAATTAGTTGATATTAAATGCAATTCATTACAAAAATAGTGTAAGACCACTTGTGCAATGTTCTGTGATGGTTGAAAGAGTAAATAATGTTTCCTAAAATGGAGTAACACAAACCTAACTGATTGCGGTGGTTGGTGGACTTTTGTGCGGAGGTAAAATTTTCTTTACCCGATTCCATAATGTGTTGGTGATGGTGGGATTATTGTGCTTTTCTTCTTGTGCTAAGTAAAAGGATGACCAAAATCATATTCTACTGGCTGTAAATTGTTTCCGTTTATTGATTTGGTGTGCAGCTAAATTTTCATATATGTTTACTAAAAAGCAGCTGAAGATGGTTAGTGTTTATTATTGTGTTTGTTGTATTTTTTTTTTTGTTGAATCTGCCTCTGGGATTGAGGTTGGAATGGTACTTTTTCTTCGTTGTGGATACATATTTTTATAATTTTTTCTATGTGCAGTGATTTCAGCTTAATTTCTCTATACGGGTTCATGAAATGGTTGAAATCGTCCATTTTGTGTTCGTTAAATTGTGCGACATCTTGCGTTAGCTTCCGGTAGTGTAGGCCAGCGCCAAGAAAGGTGCAATAAAAAAAAAATTAGCGGTTCTTTTTAAGGTTGGTTTTGATTGTATGATTGAATTGCAAAACGGGGTTTATTTTACGCTCAAGAAAAATTAGTACAAAGTAAGGGTAAATAGTACTTTCCTCTTGCAGTTTAGAGGCAAACATCGTCCTGAGAAAGCTTTAGATGCTAATATTGTACGACCCTTTTACTTGTTTGAAAAATTAAAGATCGTGTAAGCGAATGGTAATGAAAAGCTAGGGTCTTATACCTATTAACCTGTTGCGCCAAGTATCTATTTTGTCGTTGGACGTTTTGTTTGATGGAAGTATAAATAAAGCTTCTATCTAGATACATATGTTTCTATAAACTATTGTCTTATTCAGGTTAACCACTTGAAACAGCTTCTCGAGATGGAAGTCGGCAGCGAATAAATGAAAATATCTCATTAAAAGCATTTTCCCACTGACTTAACATACCTTTAGAAAGATTAGGCAGCGTTTTTTCTTCGTCAACTACCTAAAGTCCTAAAGCATCTATCGTAAGGAGAAAGACATGCATGGCAACATCTTAAGGAAGGGTTGTTGAGGTCACGTTATATATTCATCTCATCCTTCTTTCGCTGCCCTAATTGGATACATCCACAACTTCTGATTAATCCAAAATTCGTGAACGCATCGTCAGGTCATGATCTCTAGAATATAGATAAGACTGAAGTCGTTATTTTATGCCTCAGCCATCTGTGCAGTTATTATGTTTAGACCGTCGAACACTGCAACCCTTTTTGAAGAAACCCCACCTAATGAGTCATAACGCACTCTTGTTAGCAAGTTGTATAATCTGATAATCAAGCGGTACAAGAATGTCTTCATTTCGGAAGGCAAGGGTTTTTTTTATACTTTTCATTTGACAGCTTTCGTATTAACTTTCATTTCAATCAACCAGAAATGTTCATACATTCAACCGTAAAATGATTCGTGTTTTTTTTTTTATTTAGCCTTTCAGGCCGATCGCTTTTAAAAGCAACCAATCCAATCAGCGCAACACAATCCACACACAGTTTTTATCACTGAGCGGTATGAAACTATCTGCCGTACAAACTAAGACATTCCTCCGCCTACAACGGAAGCATAATGTCTCAACTGCGTTCATTCTGCATAATATGCCTGCCATTTTGAAATTCGTTCAGTACGCCATCACTCCACATATGGTTCTGAAGCAAAAACTGATCCGGCGACGTAATCGCGTATTTCTTCGCTACAATCACCTGCGCAAAATGATTTTCGATCCATCGCAGCTAAAGAAACGACGGCGATCGAAACGCATTCATTCGCAATGGTCCAAACGTTTGGTGGTGCATTTGCGGCGCTTCAAAACGGTTGAATTTGTCGAAGAACAACCGAGTTCTGATGCCATGTTACCCAAAGAAGACGTCAGCAAAAAGTTGAAGGAGCAGCTGGAATTGCTAAAAAGCGGCAAACGAACAATTCCTCTATTAGAAGAGCTTTACGCGGATCAGCGTCCAAGTGCATCGGCTTCTGTAGAGGAAACGGATGACACAGAAGATGGCGAAACAGAAATGGAAACTGAAACGACGGTCACTGAAGATACTCAAATGGATGCACTATCGGATAGAACCGATACACCATTGGCAATAATATTAGGTCAGGTTGAAAGTGCAGACACGCTTGAGCGTACGACTAGGAAAAGATTAACCGATTTATCTGACAGACGCGGTGGCAATTTCCTTGATATGCTGATTTCGAAGGTAAAGAGCACCGCAGACGAACCGCAAATGGAGCCACCAAAAAAGTGTATCAAGGCAACTACCAGCAGGGAAGTCGTTGATGCGTCCGTTGATGAGCGCGAGAACTCCAACAGTTCTAGTGACTTTTTTGGCTTCGATGACAACGAACGGATATTGGGAACTTCTCCGGGGATGTTAATGACGCCTCTGGTTCAAAATCGTGACTTTAATTCTGCATTTGAGAGTGAGACTCTCAACGCATATATGCGGGACAATTCCCTTGAAAGTTCAACCATTATGAAGTTTCCTCTGCGGCGTTCCGGAGATGGTTTGGTTTTCGCAAACGCCATTCCTCCCAAGTTAGATCTACCCGCCCTTCCCGATGGACTTCAGGGTCTGCGTACAGTTGCCGAACGTAGAAGTTTCCTTCAACGAACAAGAAACGTTAAGTATTGCATAATAAACAACGTTAACACCATCTACCACGAGTTGCAAAAACGAACTAAAGGCCACCGCATCAATAAGCACTCGATTGAGTCTATTCAGTCCAGTACTGTCCCATTGACCCGGCAGGGCTGGAAAGCAGCCACATGGCTCTTAACCGACGTGGGGAATTATTTCTATCAAACGATTAAGATTGATGGAGAAAATTACCGTCTGTATGGATGCCGTGGCAACAGTCCGAGGAAGTACATAAGACCCCACTCAAGTAAGTGCACAAAGATCTCGACTGTTTGTCCAGAAGATTGCATAGATCGCATTACCTTCCGTTTGTTTCGGCCAATAAGGACTCTAGAGAGGCGATCCAAACTAGCTGACGCTTCGATGAAAATCACTTACAAGGCATGTCCACTCTCTCAAAAAATCGCTCAACAAGTTCAGGAAGATGAAGCGGTTTTCGACAGTTTAGAGATCGTGCAGATGCCGCAGGTGGAGATGGAGGTGTTTCCCCAATTGCAAAAGCCACTGCACGACATCGCAAAGCGGTATTTGCAGCTTATTTTGCCGTACGGTGGCATTTCCCGTGAATGGGCTGAGTTTTCTGTTTCTACTCTCCTAGACCCGCAACAAATAAAAACCCATGTGAACTCATGTCCGTCGTATACGTTTAAGCTTCCGTATCGAAACGATCGTAGCCATGCGCTAGTTCAGCGGATACATAGTCGCTCAGAGGCATTTGAAGGGCAGCTGGAAAGCTCGCAACTATCTTTCCGCAAGGAAATCGATCAGAAGAGGGCCGATGGTGATTCACCTGATTCGTTGGCAGAGGAATGCGCTGACATCTTATCGGACATGCTGAACAGTGTTGCGATCAGTAGTAGTGAAAATTCCTTTCTTAAAGATGATCCGGATAATATATATCAGAAGATTGTTGATGATGACTTTATGGCGGAGAAGTCGGTGCAAAAGGTGCCTGAACTGCATCAACAACACGTGGCGGGACAGCAGAACAAGAAACAGAGTCGGTTACTGTAAGTTGGAAGAATGTTGTGTGAGCATTTATTTTCAACATGTTTTCTTTTTTAGAATGGAACTGAGACGACTCAATGCGACCATTATCGATGCAGCTGTATCAAAGACCGAAGAAGGTAATAATCAATTTATTTAAACTTGCGCACATCAATCACTCCTAGCATTTACTTTGCTGGAATTCTCTTGAAATATGTACCCAAGTTCATAAATTAGTATATAAAATTTGTGTTTTCAGACGCAGGCACTTGTGATAAAGAAATTTGCAGACTTGGATGTGTGTGTGCTAGCATCAACGAAGGATTCACTGTCAAGCAGCACTGTGGCAAACAGAGATGTATACTGGACTGCAATTGCAAATGTCCGACTGTGATGCGCTTGGAGACCGATGTAAGTTTATTTTTTCACAATTCTCTTCGTGCAGTATGCCTGTTAATAATTAAGTTATATTCAACTTAGGGTCGTACCATAACTACTGAGGATGCATTTATGCTGCGACGTCAGGCAACAGCCAAACTCGCCCGCGTAGAAAAAGAATTCACCTCCACCATTGTGTTGACAGGAAGTGAAACTCTGCTCATAAACGAATCACAATACGATAAGAAACGTCGTTGCACTAAAATTCCGAAGCGTTATGGCGACTTTTTTGACCCAGACGAATCAGATTTAAATGACAACAAAACCGTGAAAAAAGTTGAACCATCCACAGCTCTGAATTTTCCTCTCGAACCAATACTGGTGAAAGACAAAATCTATCAGCGCCTCAACCACTGTTCGGTAAATGTGAAAAGAATGCGCGATGTCAACGAACTGGTGCCGTGGTGCATGGTGCACATGGTATACAAGTGTTATTGCAAGGGAAACATGACTGTTGGAAGCCCCATTGTTGTCGAAAAACAGGAGGATCAGCAGCCGGGTGGAACGACAATTGAAGAGATCGCGCCGCCTAAACCACGTACGTTGTACTCTTTTGAAAAGGAAGAAGCCGGAGCAACCGATGCCACATCCAGTTACTATGAGAGCGATACTTCTATATCGAATACTAGCGACTTGAGTTACACACAAACCACAACACAACCTAAACCCCGTTCACAAAGTGGTGGACAGCAGGAAAAACTCGAAACGAGGGGTCGCAAGCCAGATGTTGATTGCATTGGGATTTATTTGAACTCTAAAGCAAATCATTGCCGTCGCGTTGTAGCTATTCCGAAGAATACATACCAACGCCGAAACAAAAAGCGATTAGCAGAAGTACACCTGTTTATCGCCGAGAATGAGACTGAAGAGACCAGGCTCAGTTTGAATGAGCATGTTCTCAGATCTGTTTACTATCACAGGCACAAGCGCACGCATCAGGTGCCTGTCAAACTCGAGCAGAAACCCAAAGTTGAAGATCAACCCAATAAAAGTAGTCATGCTAGTGGTGGTAGTCGAAATAAACCATCTGAGTCTCGCATCGCAATACCAGAAAAGCGCAAACTAAACGAAGACCATAAAGCACGAGAAGACAACATACACGATCAGAAGAGAAGCCGTTTGACGAGCACATCGAGCATCGAGGAGGGTACATCACTGCTTCGAATTAATCGCTATAAAGAACCAAAAAAAGACGAAGTGCCTCCAGATCATTCGCAATCAGAACCACCGATCGCTGGCAATTCAACTTACACCCCACAACCGTACGAACAAATAACAGTTCCGAAAATATCTCAAATCTTCTCACTCAATACACAGGCAATGGAAATGGACACAGAAACTGGGGCGGCTGTTTCTGCGTATGTTCCCGAGCAGTCGTCTGATGCTGCAACGTGCGCAGAAGGTGTCTCTTCGGATGCATTCAAAAGTGTTTTCAATGTGGTGATTAAGAACATGAACAACTTGGTCAGCAAAAAGATGCAGGATATCGATATGGCATTGAGGAGGGAAAGCAAAGCTATTCCAGCACCCAACGATGAGATTCTCTGCATCATACGATGGAATAACTTTTTGGAGGCCTTCATGTCGGGCTTTGTCTACTTGTGGGAGGTGCGAACTATAAATATGACTTTTATAGCAGCTACAATAAAAAATATGATGCCGCTGGTTGTGAACGCTTTAAGTGTAGTTAATATACGCGCATTGCCAAAGGATGGCCTGCCGTTGTTGGGTCGAATGCTGATGGATCGCTTAAAGAACTCGGTTACGGATGGCCTTGCTGTGGTATGTATGATTT
Organism: Cheilosia vernalis; assembly: GCA_949126925.1. Classification (NCBI taxonomy): domain Eukaryota; kingdom Metazoa; phylum Arthropoda; class Insecta; order Diptera; family Syrphidae; genus Cheilosia; species Cheilosia vernalis. The sequence continues at coordinate 18,337,826 of OX421362.1, forward strand.
TGTTTAGTTGTTCTGTACTGTGATGTAATGTATGCTTTTCTTTCTGAAATTCTAGGTTATGCAAGGCCAGAAGATGTACTGGTTCGTTAAGGGCTTTTTGAGACCCGACAAGACGCGCATTTGCCCCAAACCAACACCCCAAACCCATCCATTGCTAACCAAAAAGATAAACATTCTCTGTCGCCTTCTGATCAATCAGCAGATGAACGAACTGAAGAGGCGTCAGGAGCCCCTTTCGCCAGAATTAGTTCTTCATTCGAATGCAACCATACCACAAGTATATGACATAGAAGATCCAAAGCAAAATCGACCATCATCATCCACATCGGCATCCGAATCTCCGTCACTACCACCACCATCATCACCCCCACCACCTTCAGCACCACCAGCACCCCCAGCAGCACAAACACAGGCCATCCCAGCACCTACAAACACTGTTCAAAATACTTCCCTACCCAAGGTGAAAGTTCTGCCAATGCAAAGAAATATTTCCGATCACGCTACCGTGATACTCGAGCAAATGGTAACTCAAGCATACGGCTTGGTACGTAGTAACATCTCCTCTCGTAAACTGCATCAGTCCGAGATAAAGGAGATTTATATGCCGAGCATTATCCATGGAGACCATCAATGGCTGATACTGGACATTAGCACTGATTTTTCGCACATTTTCATACCGGAATTAAGAGATCTGCTGACCTTAGACCGTATTCAGAAAGTAATGGCGTACGCTGTCACCAAGAGTCGCATCGTTAAAATGCAATTCTGTCAGAAGCCACTTTTTAACGCCTATGTGACGCCAATGTCAAATAGAAAGCTGTACTTTGGTCCGTTTGAGAATACATTTCAAGCACCGCAACTGATTTTGCTGCAGAGCGTCGACGGACAAATGATGTTGCGCGAGGTCTATGAGGCGCGTCACCAGATCGCTTTAAAGACCGAGAAGACGTGCTCTTTTTGGATGACTCAACGGCAGGGCAAATTGTTTTTGGACGTTGAGCCAGAAACCTCGTTGGAGGTGCCGCCAAAAGATGATGGCGTACCGCAGGTCCAGCCGGCAGAGCCAATTCAGGAAATCGTCGACGACGATGATATTTTGTTTGTTCAAAATGAAAATGAAAATGGCAGCGCTGCAGTCGTCAACCAAGTTCACGATGAAATTATACTTGTGAAAAATGCATGCGAACCCCCAGCAGAAGAGCCGAAACAATTGGTGCCAGCCAATAAGCCAGATGAAGAGGACGACGATGATTGCATGATAATTGATTTAGATGCAGATGCAGACGAATCTGCCGGTGTTGATTATGAAACACTCATGCCGGCGGCTCCTATTGACGCGAATAAACCGGAACGCATAAACTACACAATATCATACACGGGAGCGAATTCTTCGTTGGTCGTGACTCAAAGTGAATGCGAATATGTTCCAGAAGCTACGCAGAATAGTTTCACAATACTGACACCAGAAGTTGCCCCACAACCAATAACTTATACCCAAGAACCAGATCAAAATGAAGTCGGTACTATGCACCAGTCAGTCAGTTCTACGCACCAGTTGTCACAAGAACCGGCAAATGTGAATAAAGAACTCGATCCTATGCCTATTTCCTCGTCACCATTCGTGAAACCGGTATCACACGAACGACCTAATGCTAATGCTGTCGTCGGTTTGCAGAAGCATATTTCAATAGTCCAGTCGTCATCAACTACAAAACCGAGGCGTATATACGTGAAGAAGATCAATCCTCCTCAACTGATGACAAATACCCCAGTTGCAGTTGAATCAAAGAACATTGAACCCACAGTCGTAAGCTGCCAGCCGAACAAGGACACATCACAGCCAAATGTGAAAACCATTCAAATACAACCTTCCGTTTCGGAGTCGAATGTCGAGAAACCGAAGCCAAACCCAATTAAATGGAATAACAACGTAACAATCACAAAATTACCAATTGACGTGACCAGCCGCCAGTGTAGTACCCCGACGGACGTGTCCAATTCACAGGCAGTTCTATCGACTCTTGAACGAAAGTCCATGACCCTGTTGAACACAACAACAGGCAAGATTATGATTCAAAATCAAAATGGACGTTTTAGCTTGCCACCAACTGTACAAACGCAAACGACTAAGGCGAGAGTGATATCGGCAAATGACTATCGCCAACATCTTTTAAACCAATCAGGAAAACCTAGAATAATAAAAGTGCAGGCTGGTCTAAAACAAATGTCGCCAAAACAACCGGTTGTTAAAAAGATTGTGCCGCCTAAAGTTTTCCATCCGCGATATTCAACGACCGCAGTGCGTTCTGTTGTAACTGCGCGTCCGACGCTTCCTCCTCGTCCGACGCTTCCTCCGCGCACTCTAGTGACCCCTCGTCCTGTGTTTACGCCACGCCCTGCAGTTACGCCACGCCCTACATTTACGGCACGCCCTGCATTTACGCCACGCCCTATTTTTACGCCGCGTCCCACCGTAACCCCACAGCCTTCATTATCTCCCCAAAGTGGTATTTCAGTTCGAACGCCAACAGCGATTAACACACTCGTGAGATGTCAGCCACAAGTGCTTCAGCATCCACCGACCACAGCCAGTACTACTGCCAGTACTGCCGTGACTACCAAAACCACAGGCATAACTACAAACACAACCACAAACTCAACCACCACACTCGTTGGTGGTTCTTTAGTCAAAGTTTTCAATCCAGCTGCACGTGTGCGACCATCAAGCACAATTTCCCCAATGAACGCTGTATTTTTTAAAACTCCCGCAAATGTAGCTGCACCCAATACAAAAGTTACGTCTGACCAACAGTTGGGACAATTTCCGCGAATCGTGACGAAATCCTTATCGCCCGCTACTGGTGGTCCGGCAAATAAAATACAAAAACTAGCAAGTGGTGAGGCGGCAGGTAAAACTGAGTCGCCGCAAAGCGATCCTTTGCACATTCCCGAGGAAATGCCAGACACTGCCGTCAATGATTTACCACAGACGAAACTTCCCAAAGATCTAAAGACAATTCGTATTACCGCATCAACATCACAACCAAAGGCTACAAGCTCTCCCGACACAGGATGCGGCATCAAAAGAAACTCAATAGGCACGATCGTTAATAGTGCCTCTGTTGTCACTTCTGGTGCTAATACATTGGAGCCCCAAGCACAAATCAAGGGCATACCAGTCGAATTGCCACGTTTGAAGAAGTTCGCAATAATAGGCTCGGCGAATACAACTGTAATCACTTCGTTGGCGCCGCAGTCTGGTGAGGCAAAAGTCCAAAGTGAAGCTGATGGCGGAGGGTCGTCGTCGTCAATCGCTGACAGCTCTGTACAAAAAAAGGAAGTAGTCCTTGGAACTGCTTCAATTGCGTGTCCTCCTGCACTACCAATCAATACAAAAAGTGTGCCAAAAACTTTGTCCGCCTTTTCCAGTCCATTGCCGCCGGTTACCTTGAACCCAACTATTAATCAAAAACACTCTGTGACAGAATACGGATACTTCTTTGCGAACATGGAGGGATTGCCCAAATTCGTGGTCAAACGGGTGGGCGACGATTTTCTGATCAAAGTGCCAAACTTCAATGGAATCTTGAAGCTCACCGGCTTGGCAACAGTTCACAACTACTTGAATCAGTAAGTACACAAGTTTGTCATTGCTTAATCCAAATTTGTTTTTATTGTCGAAATATGGAGGGGCACTGCCCCTATTTTGTGTTGCCTTTATTGGGGCTTCACAAAATAAACCGGTGCGAGTTATCTTAGTTTTGCTAGTAATATGGAATTCAAGATGCTCTATACACCTGACATTATGAGGTGCACCTCCCTCGGATTGGGAAGGCAATCCAAATTGGTAGTAATCCTTCGGGCAACCCTTGGATTATGAAAGCTCCACCATTAGCTATATAATGGTACCACGGGAGATGGGGTCAGCCACTGTACCAAATTTGGTGCAGCCCCATCATAGCGGTTGGATTTGTGGTGGCTGTGGTTTATTCCAAAAGCGGAGACTAAGGCGTTCTTTTAAGAACGAAGAGGTGTCAGATGGGCCTCGCCCATGAGCAATGGGATTGACTGTGACCTTTCCTAAACAGCCAATAAAATGCACCAGGATTGATACTTGTACCGGTCCTGGGGCGTTTGGTCAACGTCTTTCTCAAGGACACTGATGTGGGTATGCCCACCGTGAAATTAAGCCGTCAAGGCAGGTGTTCACGTAAAGCATAACTTTTCATTCTCTGTCGAAATATGGAAACTGCGCCTACCCTCGTGTCAAATTCTCTCACATTTCCTCATGGTTAGCTTTTATTCGATTTTATATTACGAAAGTGAGTCGTAGGACCTCAGATTAACACTGAAAGTGATTATTGGTGACGCTCTATGTTGCTAGGGGAAAAGCAACGCAACGCACATTCAATAACTGCCGTGACTGCGATCAATTTTCGTGAGCGCTCAATCGTGTTTCACATACATATTTAAAAAATGAATAAACAGGACGTGTGTAACAAAGATCTATGTTCTAAAATGTAAATCTCGATCTGACCCACGGTGGTCTACGTGATTTCTTTCTTTCTTTTCGGAAGCATGGTTTTTGTGGGCCTATCGGATTTTGCTGCTTCGCTGTGTTGATCTTTGCAGCACCAATGACGAAACGCCTTTATTGCTTCATGGACGACGAGTCTTGAATTAGCCACACAGTTTAGTGATTTCTGTGGCTGAATCATTTTTAATTGAATATAAGATGCCCTCAAACGTTTTCGTTTTTTGTTTTTTAGTGATGAAGCAATATTTAAAACTAATTTTGTCTTTCTTTCCAGGTACACCACACAAAAATGTGGAAAAACCGCTGAAGATATTGCAAACCTCAAGTGGATATTTAAAGCGCAAGACCGTTCCAAGCTGAATAGCATAAATAGAACAAACTCTAAGTTGACGAAACCTGCCACCAGCACTCCAGCGGTGCAGAAAGTTATTAATGTACGTATACAAATCATATAAATGAACGACAGGCTGAATTAAGGATAGTGATGTTGCTGTAAATGTTCGCCTGAAAATAGTACAAATGTTTGATATACATACATACTACCCTTATTCTTGATAAAGTTTTTTTTAACGCTCTTACAAGCGTCTGACAAGCTTCTGAAAGTAAAACTCTTCAGAGAAATTTACTGCTCGGAGTCGGCATCCATTTAAAATGCATTTCATTTGGTTCGAAAAACAAGATCTCACACAAACAGGTGGCTGTGAGAAGCTAGGCCTTGGATCCTATACGAACCACCCTTATAAAGATGTTTTCCTCCACGCTGGGGAAACTTCTATTGAATGTGTCCCACTGTTCCCATGTGGCTGCTAAACATCATTTTTACAGCCCATACTTGCTGTCTCCCTCATAAATCAAATATTGTTTAGAGACGTTTAAGAACAGTCAAAAGTTGCTCATTTACAGCAAGACAGCATTTTTGTGGTTATGTTGGGTTTGAGTTAGTTTTCCGATTGCTCGCCAAAGCCAATCTAATTATTTCCCAAATCAAAGTACTTTAACAAATTTTTGTTTTTCAGCTCTTCAACATGAACCGTACAACACAAAAGTCGGCATCGCCATCAACTACATCACCGACAAAAGTTGGAAATCTTACCGCTCCACCGATTGCCGGGGCGATTATTGAAAAGCCAGATGCAAAAACCCCAGTTGTTTTAGTGGATGATGAATAAGAATTTGTATATCATGATCTTATTGATTTTTTTTTTAAGTTTGATTATTTTAAGATTTTTTTTAACCTTAGTTGGTCTGTATTATATTTTTATTCAATTTTCTGTATGTATCAATATTATTTTATTTATTATCCCATCCCAAGGGATATATTAATATACAAATGGATTGATTGTAATAAACAGAGATGGTGATATGAGCACCGTATGGTGACGAAGGCATGTATGAATACACCTAGGCACTGGCCACATATTTCAACAAACAGAACAGCATAACTTTATAACTCTAAGACTGGTATATTAAATACATAGTAAAAACTTTTAATACAAACAAGTAATAATGGTGGTGATCGTTAGTCATGAACACAGTGCCGTGCTATACCACCAATACTGAATTATTTAAGTGAATAAAGAAGATGTAGATACCAAACAACATCCCTGTATATGTACTCCCAAGAAAGAAACTGGGATATTTGACTAATATATCCCAATTACGGTTTCTTTGTATACTATTTCCTTTCATTATTTTAAAACACATGTATATTGTCTGTAAATATAAAAAAAGAAAAGAAAAGTGTGTATTACATTGCAATGCTTTAATTTTGTTCACTGTTATTACATCAATCTTTTGGCATTTTTCGTAACAACATTATCACTACCAAGTAATGGTACATTGCGAGCCACCAAAATAGATGTAGAGAATTTTAAATTCTTAAGGTAGATATTAAACTAATAAATTGAAAATAAATGTGTCTCAATAAGCAGTTAATAATTCTATTACCTTTCCAACACAGTTATTTCTTTCAGGTTATGAAGGAACTTGCAATAGGTTGAAGGTTCAAAATCTCTTCACAGACTTTGTGGTTATAGACTTCCAATAGAAAATTGTTCCAAATTATTTGTCCATCAAGCGAAATACATCAAAAACTTCTATGGAAACAAAAAGACTCAATTCGGAATTCAACCCACTACTACACATGATCCAGTAATGGGTGGAAAGTGCTCAAATGAAATTGCCAGCTGCATTCCACCCCTTCAACAATTCAACCGCAATACTCGCCAAGCCAGGAATGCCCATCAGTTTACCCTTCAGCCTATTTTCGGTCGTACTCTGAAATATAGAGATTCTTTCATAAGCCGTACAACACGAATGTTGAATGCCTTGCCCAGCTCGGTCTTTCCCCCTCGGTGCAATTTACAGACATTTAAAACCAACGTGCATCGGAATCTCCTTTCTTCTCTATCCCAATTTCCTTAACGCCCGCGCTGTGTACTTCAAACTACACCATAAGAGTAGTCACAACCTCTTTAGCGCGTGTTTATTATACAAAAAAAAAAAAAAGGTAGTGGAAAGACACAAATTATGTACATAGGTACTGGGCATTGTAATGATGAAAATATCATCGTAGTTTCTAGTTAAAATGTCAAAGCGTTGAACTAACTTCCAGCCCGTTTGCGGATACCATACTACATTAACTAGGTATTATTTTGAATATAAATTGGCGCTGTGGACGTATATATTTAGGGCTACCTATCGCAAATAAGTTCCGATGGAAATGTTTCCCTTGTCAGCAATGTAAATAAGATTGCTGAATAGGAAACATTCCGGGGGAAATATTATTCCCTATAGGGGTGATTAGATGGTTGGTGTGATCTATTTACAATAATAGTGACTGATATACGTCAACGGATAAAGAATCATTGCTACCGTTTCGTTATGCATTTTAAGACATAACAACATCACATAAATTAATGTCGTTTTCGATTTGACAAAAAATAATTTTTTTTTTGATCGAAATTGCTTTTCATGTTCGATTTGCCACAAAAATCAATCTTTTTTTTGATCTCGGATCACTTTTGAGAAATATAAATTTTTCCTCAGATTTCACACATACTTTTACTAACACCAATGTTTATGACACACAGCGTCGGTTACGAATTGTTTATCGTTGGAAGGATTTGCTTTCTTAACTGAATTATTTATTTAACGCGTATATGGGATCGAGTTTTTATATTAAATGATTTCGAAATGCAGTACTATAAATGTGTGAAAATCAATTGAAATGAATTTCGAGATAACTTTATCTTTAAATCTTTATAATAGTACTTAACAGAAAGATGAAATTTGATTTTCAACACTGAGAGCTGTTTGAATGTTTCTGAAAGATGCTGCGTGCTCTTAAACTATAATGTAAAATAAATTGCCCACGGCCCACCCTGTTATATTGCTCTCACTCCATAAAAAAAAATTACAGATGACTGACAGAGAGTACCTATTCGATAAAGTTTATCTACTCGTCGTCGTCACTCGTCAGAGCTCAAACGTCAGATTCAGTGGCTGCTATGAAGTGAAATTCCCCTCCATAGACATTAAAATTCCCCCTTGTCATTTTTCTCGGTGGTGGCATTCCCATGGATAACCCACAAAAATTAATAGGCTTGTTCCTTTATTTTTGTAGTAAGAATAGAAGACTGTCAACATGGCAGTTACGATCAGAGACAATACTAAGAGCCCCAAGATACTCCCATCAGAGACAATACTGAGAACCTCAACATCGGCTTCTTCCAAGGCTGCAAGACAAATGTGTTTATATTATTAATTTAAGCACTTAAAATATGCGGAAACTTACATTTTTCCCATTTGTTGGAAGCAAATCACAATTCGTTCGTCGTATTTTGACGTCAATCGACTTCTGTCAAAAGAAATTCACCACATTTTTTTTTGTTGATGCGCACACGTATTTAAAATGACGTATCTACAAACACGGTAAGGAAAACAAAATGGCGAATTCGTTTACTTTGCTTTGTTGAGATCGAAGCTCCAAAAAACAGGCCTATCGTTTGTCTCATATTGAAACTGATTAAAACCACATTATTAACAAAAACTGTATTTTCTTTTTATTGATTTCGAATGGGTTTTCTATATAATTTTTGACTATGTGAAATTTTTTTTCTGCTCTAAAAAGATATAAAAAATGCTTTCTTCCCCTTTTTAGCTTTTTTTGAAATGCAAAATGCGAATGATGTGGGTAATTACCCACGGTCTGGTATCACTGACTACCGCCACAACAAAAATCAGCTGTGTCAGGTGTAAACGTGCAGCTTGATTCGAGCTGTATTGTACTTATTGCTTCTAGTTCTAGTCTATTTTCTATTTCTAGTTCTTCTGAATTTTTCTTTCAATACCTATTTCTACTCATCAGCTACTTATTACACGTAGAGCCATCGAAACGTAAAACTGCGATTTGAAAGTGAAAAGACAGTTGTTATAAACAACCCATCCAAAAAATTGCATAATAAACTGTCATTACACAAAAAAACAAAAACAAAGTCGAATCCAACTCATTTGTCAGTCACAAAATATTCTGCTACATACATTATTTGGCCACGAGCGAGGCTACAATCATAACGCCAGTTTGTTTGCTATTTACAAACACAACAAATCTTAAGAGACTATAGTCGTTACGTCGGTTCGGTGGTTATTTGACTGATATAAGCTAGCAACAAGAAGATAAGAAAACAGTTAAACTGAATCGCTTGCCGTCAATACATCCGCTATTTAGACGCGTTACAGAGAAGATGGTGAGAACGGACGCTACTAAATACTTGCGCTTGCAAGACATTCCAGCGCTTTGTCAACCAAATTGTAGAATAAAAGATCCTCAACGTGTGGAAAAAATGATCAACGAATTAGGACAGGGCGGTGTCGATCGATTGCAAGTAGTCTCCGACTTTGATTACACCATTACGAAGCAGATAACTGAGGATGGTACCCGAGTGTTGACTAGTTTTGGTATATTGCATAAATGTAAATCGCTACCCGTTTCATTTCTTGAGGAATCAAAAAAGCTGTTCGAGAAATACCGCCCCATCGAGATTGATCCTCACATGCCTGTTGAAGAGAAGGTAAAATACATGATCGAGTGGTGGACGAAATCGGGTGATTTGCTAATGTAAGTGCGTTTTGATTTGCTCGCTTTTATTAATATAATATTGGAAGGGAACTTGGGAGCTATGCTATTTTATGAAGGCCTATCCGAAATACGTTTTCCTATGACGTGTTTCCCATTTAGCAAGGTCTTCTGCATTACTTTCTTCTTTGAACAAGCTTGTGAAGTTGAAATTTCTGTTCTCTACTTTTCCACTTGAAGCACGTAAGTGACGCTTTCTCTACAATAGCGCTTTCAACAAGAGTTTATTTCCGCATCGGTGATACATACGGCATAACCTAGTAACTAGTAACTAAGACGCTCGTTTGCTGATACGAATAAATTGACCTTCGAACGATTTAAGTCCTTCATAAATGTTTATGTATTATTACTCTGATAAACAAAGACAGTATTGTCTCTTTTGTATTGGTAAAACATTCGTTGCTTTTGCCACACTCTCCTAATACGTTAGACAAAAGAAGTGCATTGAATTATTATTTATTATTTGATTTCAGGGGTTTTCCATTGGATCTGAAAGAAATCGACAAAATAGCTTTCGAGTACAAGGATTACTTGCGAGATCACAGCCATGAATTTTTTCAGTCGCTGAATCGACTTAATGTTCCCGTTTTGGTGTTTTCTGCCGGTCTGGGAAACTCAGTGGTGTCTGTGCTGAAGCATGCCAAGGTTATGTATCCAAATGTCAAAGTGGTCTCAAATTTTCTCCAGTACAAGGGTGAACTGTTAAATGGATTTCAAGAGCCCATCATTCACACGTTCAATAAAAATGAAACAGTTCTAAATGGCAACGACTATTACGATCTGGTCCACAGCCGAGACCATGTTATTGTCATGGGCGACTCAATTGGTGATGCCGGAATGGCTGATGGAGTTCCAAGCTCATCTCACATCATTAAAATAGGTTTCCTCTTCGATCATGTAAGTTGGAAATTTGTTTGCTCTTTTCGTACAATCTGTGATCGTGTTGTTTATTTTAAGGTTGAAGAGAATTTAAGCAAGTACATGGATACTTTCGATATTGTGTTAATCGATGATCAAACTATGAATGTGCCACTAGCTCTTTTGGGTATTATTGAAAATCATAACTAGTCATCTAATGAATCAGTATTAGTCAAGAACATGCGTACCTACTGCAACATGTCGTTTTGTCTGCATCCTTTCCCTGCTATAGATAATAATATCCAGTAAAGGACAAAGCCAAGTTCAGGCTACAACAAATATGTTACCTTATACTTACATTTGTGTGCGTCTACATATGACTTCGCTGTTTTATAATAATTTAATAAAATCGTTGACATCTGATGGTTCCAAATAACCATTAAGATAGTACATGCAAAGATATTTTTTTTTGTTTGTGTTATTAAAGGCGAAGCTTCCTATAAAAACATCAGTACTTGGTCTTTTCCATGATTCGCATCAAATAGACAACATGGTTGTAGCGCTGCATGTTTATAATGTGCAATAACAGTTACACTACAAATTGTTCGTCAAACACGCAAAAGTTGGGTAGAAGTGAAAGAAGTTTGACTACTGCGTTCGAATGCGACATCAAAAAATTGGTATACATTGGAAGGGCGGTGATAATCTGGGTAAGTCAATTCATCTACAAATCCTTTCAGCGATTGGAAACTATAAGAAATTTAAATCAAACTGAAGGTCGTGATACACCCCAAGAATAGCAGTTAATACCGCATTTTCTCTGAATTGTTTAAAATTGAGCATTCTTGAACTTTACAGTTTTACTAAGAGTTCAATTAAACAAATCAAATGTCATGTCTTACCTTTTCAAATAAGCCCCCTGTGCCAATAATCGAGTTTGTCCATTACAGTTGTTATCTAGCAGGCGTCAAAAAGCGTACAACCATTTGACGTAACTGCTATGTACCCAATTGATGTAGTTTACGTAACGTTTATTCATCCAAAGATTCGCCTTTAACTTCAGCCATAATTCAAATTTAAACATTTAGGTTATGTAACTTTTTAGAATTTTTTTTTATTATCAAATATTTTATACATAGGTATACAAACTATAAAATAAAAAGAATTACAAATAATAAATAAATGAAAAATATACGTACATATTCAATATGTGTAACATTTTCTTAATTCATCGTATTTTCATATGATTTTCAATTCTTTACTTATGTATTAACTTCAAATAAATTATACGACAATATCAATCCTAAGTTTCTAAACTTCACTTAAACGTGAATATAATTTTCTTTGGGAAATCAAAAGACAATTTCTTGTAGCGGTAATATTACTTGTTTGTAAATTTCAATTAAATTAAATCTAAAATAAATACAGTTTCTTTGAGAGTGAAAGACAAAAAAAAAATATGGAAAATGTCATAAATTAAAGTCCTTGTTGTCTAAAGTTAAAATAAAGCACAAGTATTGCCAGGGTCCACAATGTTTTATGAATTATATATAAAACAATTTCGAAATTAAACATATTTTATTCGAAGAGGTAATCTGACTAAACATGGGAGTGTAAATGGACGGAAAGTGAAAATTTGCATTATCTCTGGTTGTAAAATGGTGTTATAAAAAAATTAAGTTTGTTTATGCTAAATGGAGATCATCAGCATGCGAACAGACGAGTAGGTTATCCTTCTTGATTACAAATATGTTACAGTAATTGGATTTAGTAAGAACAAATTGCTTAGGTATACGAAACAAAACCATATGCAACGTGGATTTTCCCATCTAACTTGCCCAAAGTACACGGGAAAAAGAAACACGCTTAAAAGAAAAAAAAAAAAGTGATATGGATGGATATGTTATTTCCTGCACAAAAATCATTATGAGAAACTGTAAACCCAAAAACGACCATACACATAATATAATAAATTGGTTGTTAGTAGCCATGTTAAGTTAACACATGGTGACCACATTGGTCAACAAGTGCACGGTGACACACGACACCAACCCCGAAAGAAGATCGGGATCATCGTAAAACTCATAATTTACGACCGTAGATAAACAAACAGCATTAGGAAATTGATAAGAAATAGTTTACGACCGACGCCGCTGATAGCAACCGTATCCGAGTCTTCGAGGAGAACGAGATCATCGACGACGGGCAGTCCAATTCCAACCCCGCAGCACACAACATTTATTAAAATTGTATATATCTATATAGAAATAGTGTTCAATAAAATACATTTTTTTTAAACAGTAGTGTTAAATAATTAATTGGCGCCCGAGCAGGGACCCGTTTAGTTAAATTGTATTATTGTTCGTTAAAAATATAAAGTGATATTAATACATCAGTGGGTGAAAAACCATACGAATAAAAAACATTTAACAAAGGCATCCAGAGAACTTTTCCATCTAATTAATTTAACCTCATATAAGGAGATTCTAGGCAGTATGTCAGTCGAGAAAAACCCTTCAGACGAATTTAAGCAGGAATTAGAAACAGCGAATAAAATACTAAGCCAATTACTAATCAGGAATAGGGTACGTAGAGGAATAAACGAGATAGGAACCCTATGGAAGTGGATTTCCGGTAGCCCAGACCACGATGGCCTAATAAAAATAGAACTTAAGCTACAAGAGTTAATCGCATCAAATAATAAACAATTAACCATAAATACGCAATTGTTCAAAGCAATGGAAAATTATATAGTGAACCGATTTCCAAAAAGGGAGCAAAAAAATTAGAGTCATTAAATATGTTGCAGTAGAATTAAGAGAAGAAACACAATTAATCTAAGCAAACAAATATTTTAAACACGCTAATGTAACGAAATAGAAGGAGAAGCTGGAGGGAAAGAGACGGCAACATCATGCATGAATAATCAGGAAAGGAACAGAGAAGCGAACGGACGTACTGAATTGACTAAACAAAAAACGGCGTTAATAACTTGTAAAGAACGTATAAATAAATCATATTTAAACTAATCTTAAATTTAGATAAAATCAAAAATATTATAGGTAAGTAAAGAAAAAGAAAAAGTATCCATAACTGATGTATTAGACGCATCCGAATTCACCATTGTCCAAAAAAACGAAATTATTGTTATATACATGTGGGATATGCAGGTCCAACGACACGGTCGCGTCGTACATAAGGCCTTATGTACTGTCACTCCTCCTCTCTCACGCATACCGACGAACAACCCTTTTCTTGCTTTCCATTCCATCGTCCCCAGGTTAGTCAGTAGAGATCAGTCAAACGAGACAAACGTGTAACGACCAGTGCCGTACCTTTCTTTGTTTTTTCCGCACAATAAATACCTATTTTTTCGTTAAACTAAATAAATATTTTGTCTACTCAATAAAGAATCCCACATACATTAGATATATGAAAGTTATTGCTTTGGGTAATAAATACAAAACAAGAAGTAATAATGTAAATGGCGGAAAAATTATCATACCAAAAGAAGTAATTAAATTCCATAAACAGTTCTATAATACCAAATGTAAAAGAGAATTAAATAATGACTTTTGCCTTATTGTTAACACTCCTAACTGCTTAACAGAATTACTTAATAATTTTGAAGCGAACTGCACAAAGGTTAAAGAAAGAAATCTACAAATAGAAATAATCACCGAAGGGAGTATCGTTATTACCGGCTCTCATATTGTTAATAACAAAGAATTTTCAGGAATAAATTTAATCCAATTTGAAAGAAATGTTACAATAGATAATAAGACTCTAAGAATAAAATATTAGAACACGTGGAATTAAGTAAACCTTCCAAAGTAACAATACTTGAATTCGCTCATTTAACTCAGATTTAAAATACACAAATATTGACCACATTGAACCATATGCAACAGAAGTCAAAGAACATCTCGTATTGTGGGGAATATGTATTAAGTTGTTCCTTGTAATATTGATTTACTCTGTTTACAAAATAATCAAAATAATTCGAGGTTATAGCGCAAACAGAATCAAACAGGTCAATTGCCCAAGCCTGATCGAGCAGGCCACGATAGAGATGGAAGAATTCATGGACGCTTCAAGATCAAGGGTATAGAAGATGTTGAGCGAAAGATTGGGACAATCTTCTTCCGACTAAGGGGAGAGTTAACACATGGTGACCACATTGGTCAACAAGTGCACGGTGACACACGACACCAACCCCGAAAGAAGATCGGGATCATCGTAAAACTCATAATTTACGACCGAAGATAAACAAACAGCAATAGGAAATGGATAAAAAATAGTTAGCAATAGTAAGCAAACTAAAGATGAGTCTCTTGTTCATTACTTACAAAGAGTTTTTTTTTGTTTCCTATAGGGAGGGCTAAGAAGATGCACCGTCAAGAAATTTAAACATTCTTGGTGTGTCACACTCTTACTGACTAAACTACCCCTCTCCCTTTGGCATTCTTCAACATTAGAAACATTACAAAGGCGCTTACTTCAAAGCAAACTTTCGAATGTCAAACGAGAACACAAAGCTGGCCAAATGGAGTATATCCAGTGTTACGAAACGATATAAAAATAAGAGAACCGAACACGACTGCAGCACATTATTTAAACCGCAAACCGTAAGCGCAACCAACACAAACACAAAAGGCACAACAAAAGTGTGCTCAGTTTTTTTGTGTTGCGCTTACGGTCGGTAGCTGCACAAGCAGTCATGCTTCGTTAAAAAGAAAAACTAGTCGCATTTAAGAGCTCACAAGAGCAACATTACACCAACATTTTCTATAACGAAATAAAAATAGAATATTTGTAAAATAAAAAAAACGAATGCTACATTAGCAGTCATAACAATAAAAAGGAGTTTCTTTTATTTTGAAACGTTACAGTCCAAGCCAACAAATTCATAAAACTAAAAAACATCCAGGATGAAACTTTAACAGTTTTTATCAATGGTCTACGAGAAAGGCTTGCAACATACTGTTGTAAGTGAGTTTTTAAAGTAAAAAGCTTAAATGCTCAATTGTACTTTTCGGCTCACTCAGTCATTTACGAAACGTGAAATAATAAAGACCTGTATATAAAAACAGAACATGGTGTCAGAAGAAAACGAATCACAACCACAACCAAGAACAGTCTCAAATGTGCAAGCGCCTTATAGTGGAATTCCAGTAAATGGATTAGCACAGCTCAACTTTAAAAACGAAAATTTTGGAGCGGTCTGGACAAACTGGATAAAACACTTCAAAATATTTTTACGAGCATCTAATCTTGAGGTTGAATCAAGTCGGTTCTCAATCGGCCGCCGGGCACAAAGGACACTCGTAATAAAATTGATTAGTTTTTTTTTTAACTTCATTCGGTTAAATAACAAAATCAGAAGTAAGATCCAACATGGATCTGACGAAATATACGCTCGTACAGTTGAAAGACATAATTACATAATTACGTCAACTTAATTTAAAAACGTCTGGAACAAAAGCCGAATCGGTTCCGCGCTTCGAAGAGCTACAGAATATCGGGGAAATTACGGTGTTAGATATCGCGGAAAAAGAGTGCGACGAGGAAAATTCGACAAATGACAAGTCTGTGGTCAAAAAGCTACGGAACGAAGTCGATGGACTCAAACGTTCAATAGAGACATTGACCCAACAGCTGCAAGCAATTATTCATTTGGCGAAGAGCACAAACGCTGAACACACACACGCACGTCCAAATCGACAGCTGCCGAAACGAACATACATAAAATACAAGGACGAAAATTTTGATAACAATAAGCCGTCACCGTCGGGAGCGATTTGTTATAATTGACGTGAACCCGGACATCTGTCGAAAAAATTGTCCGCAACCACAAAGAAAACCGCGGTGTGAAAAGTGTTTGTCAACAAGTCACGAGACGAGAAATTGTTCACTACGAAACGGTGCGCATGTAAACGCGATTAATAACTACTTATAAAGGTCCCTTTGTAATATTAGAAGTTCATAAAAATCATAAGAGACAAACATGTAGTAGAGCTAACGTGAAACCTTATTTTTCATGATCTTACTCGTCGGACAGATCACAGCCGACAACGTCAGAGTAAAAGACCTGCGGGATAACACTGGGTTATATTTTAATCTTTTAACAGACGGAAAAGAAATGTTTAAAAGAACAGCCTTAGTAATTAAGTTAGATGTTACCTTGCTGGAACACTACAGCTAAACCGTAAGGTATATGATAAGCTCCATATATAGTATCTGTATAGAATCGAAAGCCGGATGCAGGGAATACCAACAAACAGCTAGACGAGAAATGACTAAAACAGATCATAGAATAAGAATAATCTCAGAAATTGTCGGAAGACCAAGAAGGGAAAAACGCGGTTTGATCAATGTAATAGGTTCAGGGTTGAGAGTTATTTTTGGAACTATGGGTATGGATACTCAATATACTGATTACTACTACAAAGCAATCGAAAGTGGCTCCGAGAAAGAACAACGCATAAAAGATGGTATGGAAGATAATGTAAAAGTCACTAAAGTCACCTAAATAAACAGGTAATGGAAATCAAAAACAGTAATGTAACGATATACAAAAATGAACTCAATGTAGTTATTATTAGTGAAGGCAATCTTAACCGAACCGTACTTTTTGCTTCCTATTACGATGAAATAGTTAACAAAATCAATCATAAAATACTGCAATTAGAAATTGAAATTGAACAAATAATAGAGAGTTTATTATTTATTCAAGCGGGAATTTTACATCCACGAATTATTGATCAAACCGATCTACTTAACGATAACGAACTAAGAGAACGATAAAAAACAACAATTTAGTTGTGTTATATTGGGCTCTAATCCTAAAGAAAAAGAAAAAGGTTAGCCTTTTAACAAACTCTATCCCATTGATCCGGGATTATCAAATAAAAAATATTTGATTCTACCTTCTGTAAGAGCACAAACACAAACACAAAATATATAATCATGAAAATGCAAATTGTAAAGATGAAAAGAAGAGAGGCGAAAAATAAAGCCAAGCCAACACGATGTGACACGTTCTGTATACATGCGATAGGATTGCTGGTAAAGAGTTATAAGGCAGTTCAGTTGTAACCGGAGACCGGACTGTCAGAGAGATAGGAACTAGGAACTAAAGAGTGCAAATAAAGAAAGAATATACATATAATTATAACTAAAGAAAGTGATGTGTTTCTGTTTAGTTTGTTTACTGTTGGTGCGTGTCGACGAATTAAATAAAAGACGTGATTCAAAATTAGTTTTCTTTATATTATACAAAATTAACTGCGATAGCCAAAAGGGAAAAATTCAATTTCGGTTTTAGAAAAATCTGGAACACGCTTGACGAAAGGAATGGAATGACTTCTCGATTGCTGGACTGTCAAAAGGAAAAAAAAGAAAACGTCTGACACAATATGCAAAATGGTTGGTTGGCTTTGTGTCGTCCTCTTGTGGTCGATCCGGGAAGTTGATGTTATTTTTAGTTTCAATGTTTGAATAATAAAAATAACAGTCGGTTGAATGTAGATTCCTACATCACTCCCCCTCCAGTGCGACTCTGTTGCAATATGATAAGTGTTAGTCCTCCTATATCCCCAGTCTCTCTGGAACTCGAACGGACCTCCCTGACCGTGTCTTTCTAGTGGTGATGTCATCAGATGTTGCTGGAAGGACTGACGCAGATGATGGTTGTTCAGAGCCGTGAAGATTTTCGTCCTTGTCAGCTGAAAGTAGAAAAGCCGGTTTTAAACGATCGATCGAAACTGTTACATTTTTTTCTCGAATTCTTAGAACAAAAAATTTGTCTGATCTCTTCACGACGGGAAATGGACCTTCATATGGCTGTTGTAATCCGGTTTTGACTGCATCTCTTCGGATGAAAACGTGGGATGATGTAGGAAGCTCTTTGAATACAAAGACTTCTCTTGAGCCATGACGCGAAGCGGGAACTGGCGACAGGTTTTCGAAATGAAATCGAAGTTGGCTCACAAAAGTTGTGGGATCGGTAACGTTGTCTCTTCGTGGTGACAAAAATTCACCGGGGAGTCTGATGGATTCTCCGTATAACATTTCGGCTACTGTAGCTTGTAGGTCTTCCTTGAAACATGCTCTAAGTCCGAGCAGTACAACAGGGAGTGCATCGACCCACGATGGTGATTCGTGGCATTTTATGGCGGCTTTCAGTTGGCGATGAAACCTTTCGACCATGCCATTAGCTGCGGGGTGGTAAGCAGTTGTCGTCAGATGGTTGATGCCAAATGATTTGTTTAAGGCCTGGAAGAGATCGGACAAAAATTGTCTGCCACGGTCCGATGTTATCTTGAGTGGTAGTCCAAAACGTGCTATCCAATTTGCGAATAGGGTTCTTGCAAGCGTTTCAGCAGTCGAATCTTCTAACGGATAAGCTTCAGGCCAGCGGGAATACCGGTCAACAACAGTAAGACAATATCTGAATCCTCGCGAGTATGGAAGAGGTCCGACGAAGTCGATGTGAATATGCTCGAACCTCGAAGATGTTTGCTCGAAATCTCCAATGGGGGATGACGTATGACGTGTTATCTTCGACCGTTGGCACGGAATGCATGCCTTTGCCCATGCTCTGCAGTCTTTGCGAATTGAAGGCCAGACAAATTTTGATGAGACCAGTTTAACTGATGAGTTGGTACCTGGGTGGCTCAAGCTGTGCAGCGACTCGAAAACTTGACGGCGGAAGGGTTTCGTAACAAAGGGTCTAGCAACTCCCTTAGACACGTCACAAAATATTTGCAGCTGGGAGTTCGACAGTGGAACTTTTACAACCTGTAATACAGAAGCAGATTTAATAATGTTTTCAAGTTCTATATCACCTTTTTGCGACGCTGCGAGTTCTTCAAAGTTCACTGACTTGCTGATGCCTTCGACTCGTGACAACGTATCTGCCACTACGTTTTCCGTTCCCGCAATGTGTTTGATGTCGGTGGAAAATTGACCAATGAAATCGAGATATCGAAACTGTCGGGGTGACGCCTTTTCGGGCTTTTGTTTGAAAGCAAACACCAAGGGTTTGTGGTCCGTAAAAATGGTAAAATTTCGGCCTTCCAACATAAACTTGAAATATTGAATGGCTGAGTAGATTGCTAAAAGTTCCCTGTCATACGTGCTGTATTTATGTTGAGTGTTGCTGAAATTTTTGGTGAAGTATGATAGTGGCTGCCAACCAATTGGTGTTTTCTGTTGCAGGACTGCACCCATGGCACAGTCTGATGCGTCGGTGAAAAGTCCCCACTCGAGTGTTGGATCGGGATGTGCGAGCAAAGCGGCTTTAATTAGTCCCTCTTTACAGGCACTAAAGGCTTGTTGAAGTGGTTGAGTCCAAGTGACGGTTTTACTTCCTTTGACGTTCGTTCCTTTGAGGCACTCATTCAGTGGGGCTTGTAGCTTGGCGGCGTTTTTGATGAAGCGCCTGTAAAAGTTAAGGGAACCCAGGAATCTTCTGAGCTGCTTAACCGTAGTCGGGGGTTTGCAATCAATGATGGCCTGGATTCGGTCTCCGGGTGGTTGCATTCCATCGCTCGAGATTAAATAACCTAGGAACGTGATTTTAGATTTGCCAAACTCGCACTTAGCCACGTTAACGACAACGCCAAATTTGTTGAGCCGTTCAAAAAGAGTTTTGAGGTGATGATAATGTTGCTCTTCGTCGTCTGATGCCACTAAAATGTCATCTACGTATGGGAAACAAAAGTCAAGACCATTTGTGACTTCGTCGATGAACCTCTGAAAGGTTTGGGCGGCGTTTCGGAGTCCAAACGTCATAAACATGAACTCGAAAAGTCCAAATGGTGTAACGATGGCCGTCTTCTTGATGTCTTTTGGTGCGATCGGGATCTGATTGAATGCTCGTACCAGATCAATCTTGGAGAACATTTTCTTGCCTGCGAGATTAGCTGAACAATCTTGTAAGTTTCGCGGAGGGTAGTTGTCTGGAATAGTGCGGTCGTTCAATCCGCGGTAATCTCCGCACGGACGCCAATCGCCAGATTTCTTGGGGACGAGGTGAAGTGGAGATGACCAGCAGCTTTCGGAACGGCGAGCTATTCCCATTTTGAGCATTGTTTCGAACTCACTTTTTGCTATCCTCAACTTGTCAGGCGCCAATCGTCGTGCCTTGCAGCTAACTGGGGGGCCTTCTGTTGTATTGATGTGATGGAAGGTAGAATGTCGAATTTCCTTGAAACTTCCATCTGGTCGACTCAGACTGGGATACTCTTTGAGCAGCTCGATGTACTTTGAAACTCCAGAGACCGATTTGACGTGTGATGAGACCTCGTGTGCGTGGCAACCTAGTGTGGAGAGTCCAGTGATTCCATCAAGCAATCTGCTGTGAGATACGTCAACAAGAAGTTGAAAGTAAGCTAAAAAATCAGCACCTATGATAGGTTTACTGACTTCAGCTACCACAAATCGCCACGTGAAGTCACGGCGCAGTCCTAAGTTCAACTGCAAAACGCGAAAACCGTAGGTTGGTATCGGGGTTCCATTGGCGGCAAAGAGGGTGTAGTCGGATGGCGTAGACTTTCGACGTGGACTGGTGTGTGGAAACACCGAAACGTCCGAGCCCGTATCTACCAGAAACTGCACCTTCGATGTCTTGTCCGTGACGAAAAGACGGCTGGACGTTTGGCTGTCATTTACCGTCATCAATGAAGCCCGTTCTCGTTTCCCGCCTGCAAGTTGAAATTGCACGGTTGGCGGCAATTCCTTGCGTTTGTCCCCCATTGGCGATGGAAATAGCAAAGAGTAGTTTGATTGTTGTTGGAAGTATTGTTTTTCTTTTCATTCGAACCCGGTGTGACGTTTCTGTACTGTCTGCCACGAGAGCGCGACCTCGATCTATTCGGCCTGCGATTTTGGTTTCTGCACTTCATGGACAATTCCTCAATTTGCCTAGTCAACTGTTCCACCTTTTGAGTTAGGGTTGATATCGCGGATTCTGGCTTGGAAGACGTGCTGGCGACTTGGTGCTGAGGGATGACGTCATTGATTCTGTCTGCGATGAGGCCAAGATTGTCAAGATTTGTAGGATTCTCGGTTGTACCTGGAGGATGTGCAGCAAGTATGGATTGAGTTTGAACGGGCAATCTGTCAATCCAAATTGCCTTTAACGCATCGTCGGTCATGGTGCCTCCCGCCAAATCCTTCAAACGTCGAAGAAATTGAGATGGTTTCCTGTCCCCGAGCTGTTCTCGGTCTAACATTTGCCTGATCTGTTTGTCTCTAGATGGGGCCAAACGAGAAATCAATTCTTCTTTTAATCGTACATATGCATTACCTGTTGGTGGATCAATGATGACGTCTTGTACCTCCGTGGCTGTAATCTGGTCGAGATTTGCAATGACGATGTTGAATTTTCGAGCATCAGATCGTAAATTTACAAGTGTAAACTGCGCCTCGAGTTGTGCGAACCATAGCTTAACATTTTCTCGCCAAAACGGTGGTGGTCGCACGCGCGCGTGGCTTGCTTCGACCTCTGCACCTGCCACAACTTGTGCTTGCTGGGAAATTAGTTGTTGCTGTAGCTCTTGCAATCGATTCAATTGTACTTCCACTGAATTGTCTTGCGATCGCTTGGTTGGAGCGTCAAATTTAGCTGCAGCTGAAGAACGTGGTTGCTCGTCGTCTTCGAGCATCTTATTGATGAAAAAAAAATCACGCGACAATGTATTTAATTATTAGTCGGCGTACGCGTCGGGGTCACCACTGTTGGTGCGTGTCGACGAATTAAATAAAAGACGTGATTCAAAATTAGTTTTCTTTATATTATACAAAATTAACTGCGATAGCCAAAAGGGAAAAATTCAATTTCGGTTTTAGAAAAATCTGGAACACGCTTGACGAAAGGAATGGAATGACTTCTCGATTGCTGGACTGTCAAAAGGAAAAAAAGGAAAACGTCTGACACAATATGCAAAATGGTTGGTTGGCTTTGTGTCGTCCTCTTGTGGTCGATCCGGGAAGTTGATGTTATTTTTAGTTTCAATGTTTGAATAATAAAAATAACAGTCGGTTGAATGTAGATTCCTACAATCCCAAAGCAACCCTTACACTTCCTAACTTTTATCTATCGAAGCCAAACAAAAAATGTTGGATGTTGTTGGTGGCGTCCCGTTACCCAAAGACAAGATACATAAAGATATCCACGCCGATGTTTTGAAGTAAAAACTATGCTGAACCAGCAGTGGTATTGAGTGATGGCGACGCCGAACCATCATGTAATACGATTGCAGCAGTGATGCCAGAGGAACGAATTTTCCCAACCAAAATATAAACGATAAAGGCACTCACACGTTGATGATGTGGGGAATAATAACTCATCTTCGCCCTTATCCATTTGGGGAAGCAAAGAAATGTTGCTCAGTCGGTTGAAAATGACCTGCAAAGAATCCTGAAGAACGACTCGAAGACCTTCGAGAAAGTGATAAATCGCAAAATAAATTCGGTGAATCCACCTACATTGTCGTCTCAAAAAGTAGCCTTCACAGACAGAATGTGTTGAAAAGTCTTATCCGGGACTATCAAATAAAAAACATTTGATTCTACCTTCCGAACTTTTATCTATCGAAGCCAAACAAAAAATGTTTGATGTTGTTGGTGGCGTCCCGTTACCCAAAGAGAAGATACATAAAGATATCCACGCCGATGGTTTGAAGTAAAAACTATGCTGAACCAGCAGTGGTATTGAGTGATGGCGACGCCGAACAATCATGTAATACGATTGCAGCAGTGATGCCAGAGAAACGAATTTTCTCAACCAAAATATAAACGATAAAGGCTCGCACGTTGATGATGTGGGGAATAATAATTCATCTTCGCCCTTATCCATTTGGGGAAGCAAAGAAATGTTGCTCAGTCGGTTGAAAATGACCTGCAAAGAATCCTGAAGAACGACTCGAAGACCTTCGAGAAAGTGATTAATCGCAAAATAAATTCGGTGAATCCACCTACATTGTCGTCTCAAAAAGTGGCTTTCACAGACAGACTGTGTTGAAAAGTCTTATCGTTAAATTAATAAAAAATGTGTAAACTTCAGCTGCTTGGACTTCTAAACGAACAGGCATATCCAAAATCAAAACAAACTGACCTACGACCCAATGTGTTATTTCACAATTCAGAAAAAAGCGCCATTTTAAATTCAATTCTTTGCGGGCTGAGTGATTTGAAGATTGGAACCCAAGCCGCCGAACGTGTTGCCAAAAAGAGTAACTTTGTCTACCAATTGTATTAAAAATATATTATTTCAGAGAATAAATCCTCCATTTTTATAAACGTTTGTTGATATTGCGTTTTATTGCTGAGGATTACTTTCCAAACGGCAGCACTGGGCCAACTTCGCAGCCAGCAACAACAGACTGTCTTATAATAAATTTCATTTACTAGCCATTAATAAAGATGACGTATCTCCTGTGCAAGGATCCGAACATTCTAGTAGTGAAAAAAGCAACATAGTGAAACGACGATAGCAACAGACAGAGACGACAACAGAGACGATTCGTGCCTCGACGCCGTACCCACACACTAGAAAAGAAAAAGCCGAAGGACTCGGACGTGCAGCTTTTATCGATCCCAATAAATTACAATAATATACCTATAAGAATTGTTTTTGCGTTTATTCACCCCTATCGAAGTATCCGTTAGGAAAAAATTCCGATACGAAAGTCAAATCCGATCGGAACTAAAATTGCGTTCGAAGTATCCGTTTCGGAACAAAATAGAAGAAGCATACCTATATAAACGCGTTCATTTCGCATTCAAATATTAAGCAGCAATTAGTTGTCGGAGAGCTTCGGAAAAAATGTGCCATGTAGCTGTCAAAAGTAAATGGTATAACGCGGTTCCACGCAATGCGACAAGGTGCGCTATTTGTCATCGGAGAAGTTTTCCGAAAGTCGTATCAGAACGGATACCTTGAATGGAATTCTCCGATTTCGTACAGATCGGAGAAAATTCCGTTCCGAACGGATACCTCGATAGGGGTGAATATCTAAGAGCATGCGTCGAATGTGCATACAACAAAAAAGAAGTGAAACCACTCGGAGAGTTGTACCCAAACAATAAAGGCAGCGTGCCCTTCGATACACTGCATATAGATCATCTGGGCCCTTTCGTTAAGTCTACGAAGGGAAATACCTACCTACTCGTGGATGCATTTACCAAATACATAACCATAAAGGCCCTCCCGAGCACACAAACGAAACCAGTACTTAATTTCCTCACTTATATCTTCTTCACGTTTGGCTCACCTCGACGCATGATATCCGATAAAGGATCCTCGTTCACGTCACATGCATTCGAAGACTTCATGAAAAACCACTCTATCCAACATATCCAGAATGCGACCAAAACCCCTACGGCAAATGTACAAGTCGAGCGGTATAGTCGGACTTTACTACATGCCCCCTTTGCGACCGTAGAAGACGAAAGCAAATGGGATCAGAAGGTTAAATTCGTGCAATGGGGAATTAATAATACCTATAACGAAACCACCGGGAAGACCGCTCATCAGCTTCTAATGGGCTAAATTCCTCGTGATCCCCTGCGAGACGCCTTAGCGACCTAGTGATGTCAGTAAACGATGGAGTTGCACCAACCGGAACTTCACTAAAACTTGAAGCAAGATATAGAGGACCTTACTGCGTTACTGCTGTACTCCCACACGATAGATATCAGGTAGCTGATATGCCATTCGCACCCAGAACCCAGAAGCCCTACTGCGCGATATAGTCGGCGGATCGAATGAAGCGCTGGATCGAGCTAGTTATGTTAAATCAGCATTTCCCACAAGAAGACCAACTCACAACTATAAACAACGACATCTGCAACATAGACGACAACGATAATGCAACAAAAGAACAATTTAACGACAACACACCAAGAGTAATAACAATTAGCAACATTGACGACAACGTCAACGCAACAAAAGAAGCATCTGTCAAAATGCCGAAATTCCACACCAAGAGAAGACATAATAATTAAAAGCAGCAACATGGATAGCAACGCTTCTAAGCAACCA
This sequence comes from Cheilosia vernalis, assembly GCA_949126925.1. Classification (NCBI taxonomy): domain Eukaryota; kingdom Metazoa; phylum Arthropoda; class Insecta; order Diptera; family Syrphidae; genus Cheilosia; species Cheilosia vernalis. The sequence continues at coordinate 18,363,410 of OX421362.1, forward strand.
CCAAACAACGCAGTCGGAACCATATTTTTAAGTCAGATTTAATCCAGAGCTCAGACGAAGCACACGTCTGTTAAAAGTTAAACAAAGTTGATATTAAATAAAAGTACAATTTCAAATCTTCTTTGTGTAAACATAAAATAAAATAAAATTTATATATATAGTTATTGTACTTCCACCTCAGACACACCAAAGCCAACTTCAACAACTAAATACAACTACGGCCAACTTCAGAGTGACTGAGAGCTGGTAGTCATTTTGTATATAGAAAGAGGAAGAATTTAAGATCCGGCATATTGGTTCGAACAAGAACAAACAGATTTTAATTTGTAAAACCACGCCATTGAAAACATTAATAAAAAGTATCTTAAATTTGTTTTATTTTTTTTTTTAACACGTAGGAATAATTCCTACTTATTTAGCTAGATATCGACTTCGACGAGGACAACGAAGAAAGTCAGGATGGCCGAACTGAAACGACGATAGCAACAGAGAGAGACGACAACAGAGACGATTCGTGCCTCGAGCCTCGACGCCGTACCCACACACTAGAAAAGAAAAAGCCGAAGGACTCGGACGTGCAGCTTTTATCGATCTCAATAAATTACAATAATATACCTGTGTGGCAGCACTGAAAATTGAACGAATGCATTTGTATGATCGTTAAGAAAGAAAACGAAGGGAGACAGTACGAATTGAGTAGCGGTGGAATAAAGACTCTCGAAAATTACGTGTCGGACTTATACTTATTTATTAACTTTCAAGAAATTTCAGCTTTTTGCCTACTAAAATCTCAGAAGTGGGATAGGTAATCAAAAAAAAAAAATGAACAGTGACAATATAAATAATAACACATAACAAGAAACAGAACGGAAAAAGAGTGAAGAAAAAAAAAAAAAACAAAAAAACGAGTGTCCCAAAATAGATATATAGTTATAACTACATACATACTGCAACCCCAACGGTGAAGAAACGGTACGAAACAATTGTGTGCTACGAAAGGCACAGTTAACATTGAGGAAAATTACAACGAGTGCGTGTGTGTGAAATCGAAAATCTAAAAAAATACACGGCGTCGCAGCTAAAGTTATGGCTGGAGAAACTAGGAAAAAAGAAATCTGGAAATAAAAGCGAACTATTTTTGCGCCTGTTATCAATACCCGAAGGAGATCGTGGTGAGTTCCCGTTTTTGTGCGACGACGCCGGTGAAATGCAGACAACAGCGGCAGATGTAGACGATAACGGCGAAGAGACCAAGACAAATATTGTTGGCGACGACGACGAAGACAATGAGAGCATCGAAGAAGATGACGAAGCAGACGAAGAGAGCGATGAAGAGCAGTATCACCAAGACGGAAAGAAAAAACAAAAGAGTGTCAATGAGTGGAATTTAATGAAGAAACAACTGGACATAATGAAAAAGGAAATAGAACTACAAAAGAGGGAAAACAATCTGTTGGTAAGAGAAAATGAGTGGCTGAAAAAATAACGATCAAATGAGTGTAATAACAATGTCAACAACAGTGGTGCAACCGAAAATTTAAACAATCTTAAAGACTTAATATCTGAGTTTTCTGGCGACGATGATTGTTTTGCACACTGGGAGACACAATTGAGGAATTTGAAGGCAGCCTACAAAATAGATGAAGGAAATCTTAGAGTATTGATTTCGTGCAGGCTGACTGGCAAAGCATTGAAATGGTTTCATTCGAGGTCGGATCTAACCACAATTTCAGTCGAAGAACTCCCAAACGACATGAAGGAGATGTTGGGAGATCGCGCTAGTCGTTTTACCTGCAAACGAGCAGTGGATGCTAGAAAATGGTCACATACTGAAACATTCCAGCAGTATTTCCACGAGAAAACAATCTTGGCAAACAAAATCTCAATGGAAGAAGACGAACTGCTTGAGTGTATCATAGAGGGGATACCCGATCCCTATTTACGTTCACAGGCGAGGATGCAATGTTTTCGCTCCAGGCAACATCTTTGAAAGCATTTAACAAAATTCAACTTCCAAAACCAAAGGCAGCAGTATCATCGTCGTACCGACCAGTTGCAGCAAACGAGGCACACACATCCAGGGCCATAAGGTGTTACAACTGTAACTCCATTGGCCATATGGCCAACGAATGCGTCAAGCCAAAAAGGGAATTTGGAGCCTGCCACGCATGTGGCCAAGTCGGACACTACGCAGCTGATTGCGTAAATTACAAGAAGAAGAATACAACAGTGCATCACGTGGACGACAGGGATGACGATTCGTTTGTGAGAAATTTATATATATATTTTAAGTCAAATAACCTTAACAATTCAATTTTACTAGAATGCTTGATCGACACGGGAAGCCCCATCACACTCATCCGCCGAAGAAGTTACGAAGCTACTTTTAGAAAGTTATTTTCTTATTACAACTGAAAAGTAATGCAATTTTTTTTTATATTATTTATTCCTTGGAATAATAATAATACTAAACATGATTATACTCGTAAGTTATTTAATTAGGTTAATAGGTTTTTAAAAATGCTACGATCAAGACGTCCTAGACGTGCTTATATAGGTCGCCGAGACCGTCATGTGGAAATTGTAGCAAGTGGTAGAAGATCGGAAAGCCAAGAACAGTTGGAACAGCGCAATAGTCAATCGAGAACGTATGGCCAGATCACGTTCACGACAAGACCAGAAAGAAAATCGGCAAAGACGACGAGATATGAATTTCAATTTACAATGTGTTGCTTTCGCATACGATCATAAGTTTGATTACAGTGCACATTGCTCAGTTTCAATCGGTGAAATGGATGTCATATGTAAATATTGTAAAGCTTGGAAATTTAAGAGTGAAGCACCTGGGCAGTCATTCCGTAACTCAATAATCGTCTGACGATATCGTTTCGACGATAGCTTTGCATCACGTAACATTGAAAATCACTATCGCCTGGACGACATCGTTTCGACGATACAAAATTTGCTTCACGTAACTCAATAATCGACAGACTACTATCGTCAAGACGATAGCGTTTGCGCGATAGCTAAAGAGGTATCGTCTTGCATTTATTTGTGTATTTTTCAGACAATAGGAATCTTTTTCATGAATTTTATTGTGAAAAATTGACTCAGTAATTTTTTAAAAGATTCCCAATTCATGTAATATAATTATGTGACAATCAACATTTAAGATCATAATTGCTTCAAAATGAAAATGAAAATAATTGCAAATTATACGAAGACGGAGACAATTAAGAGACGCATCCGACCCATTATCTCTTCTAACGGAAATATAAATACGTTCATTACAGACTTCATTTTATTCTTATATATTTACTTCGTAGTTTTGTTCAACGCTATCGTTTATCAAAAGAAGCATTTTTTATGGTTTTGAACAATAAAATTGCCCGGCGGTTGCCGTCTAACCTACATTTCCCCAATTTTAGAACCAATTAATTCCTCGACACCAAACACAAGAACCGAAATCCTGTAACAAATGTCACTTATGAAAATTCCCGCCAGATTCCAACTACAGTTTGTGAGCTTCTGGGAAATACTGAAAGCTCGCAAACTTTGTGTAAAATAACGATGGACGACACGATAGTAGAAGAGTTACGTGAAGCAAATTAATGACGAGATCGTTGACTACTATCGCTGAAACGATTATCGTTCTCAGAGTTACGGAATGAGTGCCCTGGTATGTGCTGTACCAGTGGGGTGGTAAAACTTCCCGAACTAATTCCGCCACCTGAGGAACTAAATTTATTAGTAAATTGATTCACACCAATTTCGAAGCATTTTCTAGATAAAATTCAAGCATACAATTCGTGCTTTCAAATGACTTCATTTGGTGCTGATAAAATTATAAACGATATTATTATTGAATTTGGTAATACTGATGATCAATATATCATACAGATTCAACTGCAAATTTATCATTTAGCTGGCTCACTTTTTTCACATATGCCGATCAAAGTGAAATAATTAAAATCAAGCACATTTTTAATCCAAAAATTAAGTGGGAAAGTCCGAAGGGAAATAAAGGCACACTCGAATGTAGACGCTGCGAAGCGTTTGGTCATTTGGCGAAAAACTAAACTACAATTGCGTGAAATGTGCGAATTGTGGAGGTGAACAACTTCATCGAAGGTCTCATTTGCTAGCCTTATGAAAGCCTCGGAAAGTGGCCCTATTCCTGGTGCGTTTTCCGGCTCTGATAGTGAAAACAAATCCAGCTTGAACGACAATCAAACAATCTTTTTGGTATGAATGTTTCGGAACTTCTCTCAAAGGTAGAAACATATATAAAAAATATAAACAATGCTTTCAGCATCGGTTGAACCAAGTCTTAATCACTTCCAAATAATTAGGGTACAAATTAAAGCCACAACATTGGGCCCTTAATTAGCCATACTAGGAGAATTGAACTACTTAAATCTCTCCTGGCTAATAATTGTGATATTGCTACAAGAAACGCATTTAGGCCCATTTTATTCACTCATTTTTATATGGAAAACTCCCCGAGTTGTGTTCAACTTCGAGTGAATAAAATGGGCCTTAAACTCTTTCCACAAGGTTTACCTTGACCCATATTATCTCCTCCGTTGTGACACAAATCAAGGGGTGGCCATTTCTTTAATAAAAGGTATTACACACGACGATGCTCTCCCCAAATTTCATCTGGCTTTTCCAAAGAGGTCAGCGCAAAAATATTCATTTTGGGAGCTTTATATATCGAACTTCCCAGCAACAAGTCTCTTTGATGAACTAAACAAAATAGACAACCTTACAAACACTTTCGACGGTTGGTGGTGACCTGGTGACCTTAATGCGAGAAGCCCCTCTTATGAAGACTCTGAGCCTTACCAATAATCATTTTTAACCTTCACACTAAATATTTCCTAGGTCACAATATGCAATTTTGTATGGAAATTTTCGCCATTGTGAGCTCGAAAAATTTAGCCTGGACACTAAAAATGATTATTAGTACCGCGGTCTATGTATAACTGCAATGGGAGAGCTCGCGAAAGTTGGCTTAACTCATATATTTCATCCTTATCCAGATTAACTCCCACAGTACCAATCTTTCCGTTGTATGGTTCTTTTTTAGACCACTTTCTTGTCTCAAGTCACTTAATTAACCCAGTTAACAACAACTTTTCTTTACTCACATTGCTTTCATTCTTGGATCATTTCCCGATCCTTCTCAATATAGACTCGGGCGATACCTATTTTTGCATTAATAACGTAGCCGTTTCCAAATCCTATAAGAACACAAATTGGGAAAACTTCAAAGAAGATCTCGACCATCATCTGTCGAATAACTTCCCTCACCCTAACACCAACCCGTCCAATTAGGAAATTGATGAACTGATTACCAACTTTTGCAATGCCATACGTAGCACCATGGATGCCCACTTGAAGCCTATCACCTTTTCTTTCAAAAAAATACCAATACCTGCCATCAGATTAAAGGCTTAAAATCATATTTCATCGTTACTACAATAAAACGTCACGTAAATAAAAAGATCTTTTGAAAATTATAATCAACGATAAGGTTTAGATTTGGCTGAACAGTCAATTTACAGAAAGATTTACGTTGATTAAGCCGGGCCCTAGCGCCTTTAAAGAAATCTTCAAGATAATGGGTAGAAGAAAAAGCCAACGCTGGGGCCAATTATTTCAAAGATTTTTATAAATGTAATGTGGAAATAAGAATAAACCGCCCGCCCCACTTGTCACCACTTGCAATAAAATAAAACTTTGAATAATTGCATCAACAATGGGTATTTTCCCTTGGATTGGAAAATTGCTAGATTGTTGAGTAAAAAATTTTCAGTGAAGGGGTTAAGGAGCGGCATTGAGTAAAAATTCGTGAAAATTAGTAAGAATTAGTAAAAATTCGTAAGATTTAAAATTAAAGGAACAGACCTATCATCTTATCCGCACTCGACTGTAGTACTTTATTTTTTCTTCACTTTAGTTGGACATCTGGGGCCAGATTCTGTAAGGCGAAAACGTTGAAACGTTTTCATGCGCACAAATGATTTGCTCTTAGCTAAGCCCACAGAATCGGACCCCAGAATCAGAGTTGTTTAACTTTTTAACAAAAGGCTAACAGTGCAGACCAGGATTACAAAAGTGAGTTACTTATTAAACAAATTTGATTACGACTGATAATGAAATCAAAATGTCTTTGCAAAAGAACAAATCTTGTTATACTGCTGCTCTCAAACTTTAACGGGACAATCGGTGTTTTGGCATTCCGTCGCCATCCGATAAACGCATTTATCCCTTTCTGATGCACAGTAGTTTGCAAATTAACTTCTAAATCTTCTTGATCACAATTTTAAAATGCGACAAATAGCACATAAACACGTTCAAACAAATAAATGTGTTCATTTGCAAAGACGCGGAAGGAGCATTTTATTGCTCTTCAACTTTTACCCCAAGACAGCAAAAGTAGCATCCTTTTTATAAAGTTTGAGAGAAACAGGTGTTATTCGATATGCAGGCATGAAGTTTTTGGTAAAATTGAGTTTGCTTTGTGCATTTACCTTTAATATTTGCATTCTTCTTCCAAATCTACACTGTGCACCCTAATTTCCAGTTCTTCTTCGCTCTCCTACGAAACATACAACATGTTTGACATGGACCTTGCATGAAAACATGTTTTAACAAAATTTTCTTAACCTTAAACAATAGTTGCATACTTACTTAGTTTTAAGTAACGTTTTCTTATCCTAAGTCTATAAACAAAATATTTTATTACCTAATTTGCATTGAACTTGGATTTCCAAGTGCTCTGTTTATCTTCCTTGTCTTTACTGCTTCTACATAAAAATGTATTACTATAGTGAAGTAAAGCAGATTAAAATTTTGATCCGTGGCTACTTAAAAGCAATATTGCCTACCTAATATTAATTTTATTTGTACAATTGGCGGCCTTAATATCTGCAACGAAAAATAAAGAATGCATTTTTTTTATAACTTTGGAATCGAACAAAACCAAGCTTTCTTGAATAAAAATAAAAATAAATAAATAGTAAAAACAAGCTTGTTTTCAAATATATATGGGGGGTCAGCAACGTGACAATAAGTCACACTTCCCACTCCCTTTTTGGTAATCCTTATTTTCTCGAAGCGCAAACCATCTAATTTGCTAATCGCATTTTACATAATTGGTGCTGACTAACATTCCCTTTTTGGTGGAGTAATTCCACACATTTAACTTGCGGGGACGGAAATTGCGTGCCGGTGTTTTATCATTGCATACATTTATCAGCTGGGCATATTAATTTTAGCTTTTTGTTGATGTGAAATAAAGCATGATTTTCATATATGATCATTATGATGGTCTCACATTTCTTCCCTGTGACGGACATCTCGAGGAAATTCGGTGCAAATCTTTCGTGGATTACCATCCACGCAGAAATCGCAGCTGGACAACAACTAACAAGCCGAATGAAATAAGATAAATTTAATCTTCAAATGAACTCCGACCGGAAAATTTCAACAACACGATATGGAACAACCATCGATGCTGTTTTCCAGCGTAATCTAGATAGATTACAGTCTCGAATGCACATATCTCACCTCAGCTACCACAATCCGATTGTATCTATTCTACCGAAACTAGCACAGAACGAATAAATTATTGTAATTTCATAATATATCAAGAATACGGTTATTACAACTCCCTCTTTTCTCAATGTCGTGTATCAAGCCACACACATACCGCACGCACGGTGTTTACACATATATTTCGGGACTGTTGGATCAAGGTATATGAATAGAAGGTAATATACTCCGCGCAATTATTTTGGTTCTGTTCTGCGCATCTGTCAAAAAATGGCGGCCAATTGTGACTACCAGTGACTACAGCGTAGTGTGTTTACTTTAAATTAATTGTGTTTCTGGTTTTCTACGGTGATTTTAAACAATTTCATTTAAAAATATGCGGTGTGCAATCGCAAGAAAAGTTTTAATAAGGAAATATGTTTTCATTCGTTTCCAAAAGACAAAAAACTTTGCAAGCAGTGGGTGTTTTTCTGTGGCCGAAGTGACAAATTTAACAAAGATACTGCTCGCATTTGTTCAAATCATTTTGCCCCAAATGATTACTTTAAAGTGAATCCATTATTACTGCAAATTGGAATAGCAGTTAAGGCGAAACGCCTTAGACAAAAAACGCTGTAAAAACAGGACAAATCATCAACACCTCGCAGTGAAAGACTAAAAAAACGAAAAAGGTATCATTTAAATTTACACGAATTTCAATGACATGAATTGTTTAATGTGTTGATTTTATGTTACAGTGCTAACAAAATTCAAGCTGATGTTGAATTGGGAAAGATCCTTCCACAACCACCAAGCGACAATGAAGTCTTTCCACATTCCGCACTACAGATAGCAGCTGATAGTAATATGGAAATATCAACTTAAGACGATTTCAGGACACAAAGCGATTCTATCACTCCCTCAGACGAACAGCTAGGAAAACATTTAAAGTGCAATTTTTTTTATTTTTATTTGTTTTGTGTTTGGTACACCACCGAAAGTTATTGATTCCAGTACTCAAACCGATTCTCCTTCATACGAACAGTAAGATTTCACATTTGCAATATAATGTAGGTATTCTCTTTTTAATTATATTTATTTGGTAGATTACAGTCTGAAATCATCAGCCTAAGAAAGAAAAATTACAAGCACAAGGACAAATAATTAAATCTATGAACGAGATTTTTAGAAAATCAGGAAGCTGGAATGTCCTGCTAAACATGTTAAATGGTCGAAAGAAGACATATCAAATGCAATTGCGATACATGCATCAGGTCCACGAGCTTATCGATTGCTTTTGAGGAAATCTATGCTACAAATGCGCGTAAAAGGAAAAAAAAAAAAACATGATGCCATTCCAAAAGGGTAAATAAATTATACTATTATGTCTATACACAATTTAATTTGTTTATAATTTCCAGGTATGATTATGACCAATAATTTTCTCAAATTATTGTTTGAGGACATGAAATCCAAATACAATATACCGTATTTGTTGACATACAGGCTCTTTGGAGTCATTCGGTCCAAAGGTGGCCTGCATGATCATCCAGATTATTTGGAATTTATGTATAGGCTTACATTCTTGGTCGAAATGAGGGAAGCCTGTCAATGCATGGTAATGATTAATGAATAAAAAAACATGTTCGTTGGTCGTAAAATGTCAAATATTAAAATTTAAATTCTGTTTATAGGTAATACAATGATTGACAACACGCAGGACATCGAAGTGAATTTTAATGGTGATGTATTCAGTACATTAATATCTGAAATTCACGAAGACGAAGAGCCTGTAGATGAATTGGAATCTCTTCAGTATGACGGACTAGAACATCTCGCGGGATATGTATGTCACCGAATAAAAGACACTGACTTAACAGTTGATAGCGCTATAGTCAATACTCCCCAAGACTTATCGTATACCTGGACAAATCAGTTGTGTAAAGGATTTCTTAAAAAGCCAACGGACAAATTGATGACCGAAATGCAAAAAATGGAGTCAATTTTTAAAAAAATATAATGGAGATGCTATTGTCTATTGCAAACATTATTTGAAAGAACTATTAACCTTGTCTTCAAATGTAGACTGTGAAAAAAGGTTAAAGTTATATTTTTCCGAAGTCGAATGTATTTTAGAATAAAAAGTATGAATAAAAAACTTATAGAAAACAGTCGAAAAAATTACAAAATAAAAACATTGTTTCAGTTTCATTTTTGGTATCAAATTACATGCTTTGCCATAGCAATTAGTCACATTGGTCCGCCATTTTGAAATTTGAAATTTTGACAGATGCGCAATATATTACCTTCTATTCATATACCTTGATTACAACTACCTCTTTTCTCAATGTCGTGTATCAAGCCACACACATACCACACGCACGGTGTTTACACATATATTTCGGGACTGTTGGATACAGTCGCACAATTTTTTTTTTTAATAGCCGACTGGCGACTGTTTTAATACAAATAAATATATCAAGACCACTGATTGGCCCGTGTGTTTCGCTCCGTGTATTTTAGTTTTTCCACAGTGCAGACCAATGGTAGATGGTGGCAACATTTATGTTCCAATAACACCACTCCGAAGCGTGTCCGACATCTCACTTGTTTGAAGTGATACAATTTGCTGGTGGCTAATGTTTTCTTCTGAGAACACAGAGGAAACTCTGTTTAACCTCTTAACTTAAGCTGACAGTTTAGTACCTTAGAGAGAATATATATATACATTTTATCAGACCACCATAGCTCTCTTTTCGTCTCTCTACCCCTGTAAATCTTCACCCAGATAGACTCTCTGAATCTCTCCAGAGTTCTTCCCTGGGTTCGATTCCTAGTGTTACCGCTAGCATCTGTTTTTTATGTGAAAATCTGTTCCATCGAATGGGTCTCCACCCAATGATGTCCCAAGGTCTTTATTCTTCTGCCAGCCAATCCCAGTGCAAATGATGTTGAAATGTTTGCTTCATGCGTCTGATCACCGCCTGATTGTCCAGTGCAAGGATATTTCTTCCCTCCACCTGAACCTCAGAGCAAGTAGTCCAACCGCATGCAGCACAATGCAATCATCTATTTAGAGAGAAAATAAACTAATATTCCAAGACAGTGAGTGGTCATCAAAATATGAAATACATCTAGCGACCCACCGACAACAGTTCGTAGATGTAATAAATTTGAAAACAGCCTTGCTATAAAATATATCATACTCAAACCAAAACTACGCACTTGCAACTACAGTCAACTCGACTTTAGGTATACTTACATTTACTCCGTCAGTACACAATTTAGTCCGAGTCCATATTTGTAGTCAATTTCGCCTAAGAACATGCGTTTTCCTTTGTCCCAAATCTCATGGTACAACCGTTTGTCTGGCTTCGGAAGATTCATAATGTTTATGGTGCACTTGTATTCCCTTTTCGGTGGAGGCGGTTCAGGCGCTTTTTCGTTTTCAATCGTAAAGCAATGGTCAATGGTTATGGCAGCCTTTCTCTTCTTCGGATCATGGCTGGTTTCCAAACAGTGGATCCTCAACTCCTGACTGGACATATAACTATTACCGCAATACCGGCAGGGGAATGATTCGGTCTCTTGATGCTTCACTAAATGCAACTGAAGTTCGTACTCATAAGTGAATCTCATTCCGCACTTGTGACAGCAATAATTTCCATAATTTTGCACGTGCACATGGAAATCGTAGAACAATCTATGACAAAAGTGTAAAGCAAACTCAAAAACTGAAGATCTGGCCAAAATTTTAAACCAATAACCTACTTTGTGGTGAACACTCCTTTGCACTTTCTACAGTAAAAATACGTTTTATACTTGTGGATCAATACTTCGTGCAGGCTCATCTCTCGCAGGGTGTTGGTTATATGGCCACAATTGGGGAAAAAGCAAGTAAACACATTACGCCTTGCTTGAGCAATCAATCTTTTAAGCATTATCACATCTGTGGACAACAAAAAAAAAACAAATAATTAGCTACAAAGCATTCTGTAGACGATGACCCCGTGGATCACAACAAAATGTTTTCCCAAACCATTTCTAAGTATGTTTGACTCACCGTATTCCTTTTTGGAAACGATCAAGGCATTTGGATCTATGCGCTGCGATATTAGGGACGTGTTTCCATATTCAGAGTTGCATGTTCCACCTACCCAACGCTGTAAATTACGATGGTCTTCATCGTAATCGGTATGAGGCAACGATTCCGCATATCCATCATTACATCGATGGTCTTCTTCATCGTCGTCGTCATCGTCATCGTTGTTCGTTTGCGATCTTCTGCCACTTGTTGAGGACAGTTTGGCTTCACTGTCCGCTGTTACACGCATGGATCGTAAAGAACGACTAACAGACCGCGTTACACGCCGTGCTTGGGGTAACTCTTCCCTTGCCATTTGTTCGCCTTTGCATTCGGCCTCGTGAAATTCGTGGTCCAACAGGCTAAGGTTTTCCTTATGACAGTACGTACAGTAGTATCGCTTCATGTGAATACGGCAATGGGATTTTAGTTTGGCCGAACTATCAAATGTTGCCGAACAGTCTGTACATGCATAAACTATAGACGGTGTGATACGACCACGAGAAGTCGAGGAACTGCGAATGGATAGTGCTTTTGATTCGTGGGAGCGCATGTGACGTTGATATGGTTTCTTTAAAATAAATACTTTCGGACAATATCGACATTCGAGTGGTGGGTTTTTATACTGTTCTAGTGTGCCGCCAGATTCGGTGATGAGCGCAGATTCGGATCGCTCAAACATGACATCCAGACGAGATTGCGAGGACGATGCACTTGACGCAACTCCAGGACTAGGTTCTTGTTGATTATCAAGCTGTTGGAGCTCTTCCAGCTGTGGTTGGCTCTCTGGTAGATGCTCTTGTTCTTCTTGCACTGGCTCTGGTTCTTCATATTGGTCTACCTCTTCTTGTTCTACCTCTGCTTGTGGTATTTCTTCTGGTGCTATTTCTTCTCGTACTACATCCTCTTGTACTACTTCCTCTAGTAGTACCTCATCTTGTACTACATCTTCTTGTACTACATCTTCTTGTACTTCTTCTTCTTGTACTATTTCTTCTTGTACTATTTCTTCTTGTGTTATGATGTCTTGTTGCACTGCTTCTTCCTCCTCTTCATTGTCTCTTTCGTCAATACTTATATCTTCATATTCCTCGTTTTCTAAAGTGTGATTTGATGGCTCTAATACGTCGCCACCATCCTCACTATCATAATCATCATCATCATCGTCGTCATCATCGTCATCAGCGTCATAATCTGAGGCATTACTTTCGTCCACCTCTTCGGCGGCATCAGTTAGATCCGCCGTCACCGATGACGATGAACAAGGAAGATTAGACAGTGCTTCTAAAGTTACGTGTGTAGTTACTCCGGACGCTAGCTCGCGTATAACTTTTGCCGTCTTAATTCTATTTTGATCAATTACCGTGTAGAATTTGTATAAACATGTTTGACAGGCGAATTTAACTTTTCTCACCGTGAGTGACGACGACTGAAAATACAAAATAGATAACAGGTCGTTACAATGGTCATATATTCAAAATTTCATGGTTTTATATTATATTCCTTAACATATTTGAGAACTCCAACTAACACGACATGCGTAATTAAAGCCAGCTGTAGGGTGCGACTCAGGTCAGCCTAGAACTTCAGTGAATAATAGATCACCAGGCAATTTCATTTGAAAGCCATTAAAACGACAGCCATTGACACAGTTGAAGAATTGAGTCAATCAGTTCAGAAACATTTGGGATTTGTTTATCGACTTTTGCAACTAGTTTGTTTGTTGAAACTTAATAGTTAATATGCATACTTATGACTTCCAGGCGAAAATTTGATTCGAATTTAATTTTAACGTACATTCGGCACACTGTAGCAACATTTTATATCACACTGCTGGACATAGCATAGATACACATAAGTTTGACATAAAATATTTCCCAAATCGGTACACGGTTCTTACCGGCGATGTCAAGCAGTGTTAGGAAGCTGTACTTTTTTAGACCATGTTTTTTGTCCTTGTTAATAACCACATCAATGTTTGTAGTATTTCTGCGAATGCACTCTTCGACCTATCATGGACCGAATTGCCCAAGCTGTTTTCACTTAAAATTTGAATGATTTATCCAAAAAAAAATGAATTGCAAACATTTCCAGGGAGAGTAACATACCCACTCTGGGATTAGAAAAAAATGATGTCAAAGATAGAAAACACATAAAACTTCTACAAGTACCTACTCGAACAAGACGTGTGTACACATTTTGTATATTTTTACCAAGAAAAAAAAAGGCTTACCTCGATATGTTGAATAATACTTTTCAGCTCCTTGCGATTTTCAATATTTTGCGTTGGACGATCAGGAGCCTTACATATCGAACAAAGTGAAGGATTGTTTTCGCTGGCGACACCGCTAACGCTTGATGTATTCGGATCTTCGTCTTCATCTTCAGAACAGGAAGACGATGATGTTGATGATGAACTGTAATTTGCAATGTCAGGCTCTTCTGGCATTTTTCTATTTGCACATGCTCTTCACTTTTTAACTTAATCACTGAACAATAATATTGATAAACTATTTAATAAACTGAATTTATTTTGGCCTAATTGCTGGTTATAACAAAAGTTTAAAACTAAAATGAAAATATTGCTGTTAAACCAAATCCGAAATTAGAAAAACGTCTGGTGGAGCTAGCGTTGTAAAAAAAACTTCCTTCAAATTTTATCTTTCCACGGAGCTGGGAAAGGAACACTTGAGGTAAACAGAACTTTTTTTTTCTAAACCGGCAGAAGAAAAGAGATGACAGTATATACATGATGTTTTTTTTTTTTGCTTTTCTTCTATGTTCGAATTGTTATCGAAATAATGTACTAGAACAGAAATATAATGAGCAGGGCCGAATTCGCCAGGGATTTCACCATTTTCCTGGTGAATTTTTGAAAACTTACCCGGAGTTTTTTATTCTTTTTTTATTTTTATTGGAGGCCCCGGTTTGTTCCACTTCGATCTATGCAAAAATAAAGATCCCAACCGCTAAACCGACAGAAATATAAAATTCTGAATATGGTCCATTTTTGTTTGTTTTTGGGTATATAGGACTTAAAAACAAACTCCAATCAGCGAAAGGTGTGGCAACGTATGTCAACAACCTCCTCCGAGTCAGTCTGACATTATGGCATTGATCAAGTTGTTTTTTCTCTGTTTTGCTTTAATCTCAATTTGGGGAGATTTCTCGTGAAATCGTGTCCAAGGGCCCGGTTCTGGGACAAATATTCGGGTTTACTGGTGAATGCAACCTTTACGTGGTGGAAAAGTTGTAGTAGTAAAAGTGTAGTGTGTAGTACTATCCTGCAAACTACACGAGTTACAACAACTATATGTGGCCCTACTGTAGTTGTTGTAGTTGCATTGAAACTTTACTTTACTTTGCTGAGATAGGATGTCCAATAAAACACGGTTAATATAAATTACTTGAAAATACATGGACTGCAATTATTTTTCCGTCGTTATTTTTTAGCTAAATTATTTTCACAGATATGCCTAGCTAAGTATTGAAATGAGCAAAAAAAAGTATTGTATGGTACAAAAAAGTCGAAAGAAAATAGTTTTTACTCTTCAACCTAATATTACATAACTATGCTAAAAGTTGACAAGAAACAAATTCAAAATCTGTCAAATGCAAAGAAAAAAATCAGTGGTGAACGAATGTTCTCCTAGAACCTTTCATATGTTGCAACAAGGTATGTTTTATATTTATTTTTGGTTATATGTTAAAGATTGAAAGTGGCTCAAAGTAGCTCGAAGAGAGTATCGCTAAGTTTTTTTATATTTGACATATTGTTAGTGTTTTTCTAAGGAAAGTACGCGAATCTGTTTTTCAAAGCTCGTACATATTTCAATTTTAAATTTTTACAAAACAAATATGTGCAATCGAAAAATGTCAACTTTTCTTTCTATGTACCTAGTTTGACTGTTAGTAGATCATTGATCATTTTCTCTGGTTATGATTTTATTCGGGAGCGACTGTTATTTTTTGATTTTCGAATATTTAATGTAGTAGCAGAGGAATGAATAAAAGAGATGGTTATCTTTCGTATGTTGCTAATGGCCGACCGCGAATCATCTTGCTTTTATGAGCATCGCGGTGTTTAATTGTTTTGTTTTTCGGTTTGAATTTGTTTGGTTTTTGTGGAGGTGTTGATTAAACTGAAAAAAATAGTGAAATACACATTAGAGAATATCGAATTCTTGCATGAAAGTCAAATTCATGAACTCACATACACTATAATAGAAATGAGCAGGTGTGTGTGACTTCATGAATTTTTATGGAAAACGGCTTGTAGGCAGCCGCCCTTCCACTGGAAAGTTATATATCTCTCTATTCCATTATCTTTGGTAGTCTCCATTTCCATTTCCACCCATTACTAATTTCGAAAGTAATTATCCTAACCGGAAACAAAGCTTGTTGCATTGATAACTGGAAATGGTACAAATTAAACTGAGTTTTTGAATATTCGTAAACGGTGTGCAAATTCAAAATCTTCATTCGCCCGTAGAGCATATTCCATTTATCTTATATCGTCGATTGCTCTTCTCTTTGATTTGTTGAAAATAACGACAACAATAAAATTTGCCCTCAAAAAGCACACATTAGGCGTTTTTCTTTTTTAGTTCAGAGCAGCACTGAACAGAGTTCGAGCATTATGAGCGCGCTCTGAACCATTCGTGCTCAGAGCGTTCAGAGGATGTTTTGTTTTTCCTGTTTTGTTTGTCCATTAAATGTGACTGGAAGTGTGCATGTACATGTGTGCTCAGCTTTTTACTCAGGATGCCCAGTCAATTTATTCTGAGCTCATAGAGCGCGCTCTGATCATGCTCTGAGCGAAAAAAGAAACACAAATTCGAGCTCTGGTCTGAGCTAAAAAAGAAACACTAATTTTTTGTATAACAGTTCAGGTTGTGCTCTGAACTAAAAAAGAAAAACGCCTATTGGAAATGGTCCCAACTCCCAAATGTCAACAAAAAAAACCCCACAAATGCAGTTTATATCAACGAAAAACAAAACAGTTTGCATTCGAAAATTGAGGGTAGGTACCTAGGTAAAAGGTAACTGGTGGTATCCAGTTGACAACCTTTATTTTTAATCAGAACGCAATAGAAATGTCACAGAAAAACTTGAGTGCGTACATTGGACATTGAACGATATAGATGGCGAATATTCTTCTGTCGAAATGAGGCGGACGATGTAGTATTATAAGGAGTTCCAGGACAATTTTTCTTGAATAAATTCCCATGACATTATTTTTTGGACATGTTTGTTGATATAAATACTTTATTGTTTCTCAAACTATGTTGTAGGTACTCACGTCTTAATGGCCAATTAGTCTCTTCGCGATTAACTGTTTTTTTTGTAAATAAATGTCTCTACACATATTACGATCATGATCATTAAAAAAAATAAAAAGGTACGGATTTAATTTAACTTCAGCTTTCAGCCAACAACACGAGGGGGAAGTAATCAATATTTTTGAGTGGTCCTTGAATACAGATTTGCTACTTGTGATTGCAAGTGAATTCGTTTGAATACACTGTGATACACTGTGATTCACCATGAATACGCACAGAAAAGTAGGTACCTTGAATACACCTGATTACTTCCCCCTCGCAACAACAGTAATTTTAAATTATTCTTATACCTATCTGAAATTCAATGACTAAAAAAAAAAAAACTTAACCAATGTGAAGAATTTGGTTCGAACTAGAATTAATTTTCGATTTTTGTTCTATACAAAATAGCTCGTGCCTTCAGATTCGCCGTGTGTAAAATATAAAGACAAAATTAAAAATTTAATTTAATTTATTTATTTCAGTCATTTTTAAACAATGTTCTTTCTTCCATTTTCTACAATGAGTTTCATATTATCTGCGCTAACATAAGACTTAATTTTACCATAGTGAACGTCTGGGACATCATCGATGTCCTTCGTATTTATAGCCAAAAGGTAACTTAAAAACAAAAAAAATATGCAAATAAAGTTCTAATTTTGAAAGAAAATAGAAAATAATGTGAAAAATGCACGTGCTGCCAAGTGTTTCGAATTTTTTTTTTTAATTTCTCAATTTTTTTGTTTATTACGATTTTTTAAATGTAATACTTGATCTTTGCCAGATCAGTGTAATTTTACAAATAAAAGAAATATATATATGTACAAACTAAAATGTTATATAATCATTAAAGTCAAAAGAGCATATTGCATTGCCCCCAGCGCTTCCAATGTTCTTTTTCTTTTCCTTTTTCTTAGTTTAATAATAATAGTTAACAGTTTGATTTTAAAGGATTTATATTTATTTTGTACATCATCAACTTGACATAATTCGATAACTTGCATTGCATTGACATTTAGACTTTTCTACTTTTTACTTATTCAAATGTGTGTGTTAAGTGTTTCAGTCTTATAAAAAAAAAGTAATAATAAATTGAACACAGTATAAATAAACAACAAAAAGAAAAACTAATTTTCCTTCACATAAATTGTACTTGTATTTTATTAGATATTAAATGAGGTATTTTGATTTGTAGTTTCTTTTTACTTAGTAATAAAATTTCCAACTAAAATAAAACTAGAAAGATGTAGGTAGTATACTTAAAACAAATCACTGGCATGTTTTGTGTTCATTTAAAATAGTTTTATTCATGTTTTGTTTATATACATTAAGTCTAGTGGTACGTATTTACTGATCTTTTGTTTTTTTATAGGTAGTAAATTTTTAACAATTCAGGTTGTTTATGTAGCTTTATTTTGATTGCTTTTATTTCGTTAGCCTCCATGTTGAACGTTAAAAATGTGTTTTCAATCGAGAAAAGTAAAAACAGAAAAGAAACCATCTTTTTGCTATTAATTTTTCGTCAGTCTTATTTAGTTTTAAATTAAAACAAACCATGAATAGGTAATGTAATTCTAGCTTAGGAACCTAAGTTTAATGAACAATGGCAATACGACGTTAAGGTGTAGTAAAACAAACATAAAGAAAATAAACTATGATGGCAAAATAATAAAATATAACGTATTTTTTACACAATGTATATAATATATTTATTCGACGTATTTATCATTTTTGTTTTCTAGTTTAGGCACTCGGTGATTTGACAACAAATTTGTAATAAACTAACGCATTTACAGCATTCTAACACTTACAACTACACAATCAGTTTTTGTTTGAGAATACATTATACATCTGTAGATCTCGTAGAAATATTCAGCTGAATTTCATAAAAAACTGTGCGTCTCACAGCTTTTTTTTTCTTTATTTGAAGCTTAATGCCGTATCCGGACGGCTAAATTGAGAAGCTCTTTATGGACACTTCCGATATTTGACGTTCGCGAGGAATGGGACAGAGCTACTTTTATTTCACCCATTCTCTCAGTAGTTCAGACCACATTTTTTGTAAACTCTGTTTCTGTGTTTTTTTTTAAGTTGTCATTGAGCAAAAGACAAGACTTTTGAAGCCAGCTTTAAAGCTTTGTTTTATTTCTTTTACAATGTCAAAGAATTGGTTTTCGAATTTTACGTTGGACGCGTTTATTATACTTTTTTTTACTGGAAAAGTTTCTACCGACATTCTTAACATTTCAGCTGAATTTTTCAAAGAGACAATGATGTTCTAGGTATTAGAGTAACCTATTGCACTGAATACGTAACCTTACTTAAGAGCTAAAAACATTTATACAACAGTCCTTCACTTAGTAATGAGGTAGAATGAGCTGATTCTGACAAAGTGTCACCTCACACCTCACTTTCTTCTGTGATGTTTGTGATGTCCAGTATCGGTGACAACCAATTGAACTCTCACTGAGAGTGACAATTGTCAACAGATTATACGGATGCCAAGTGACACTAGTATGAACAAATTTCTTGTGTCTAATTGCGGTCCTCTGTGAGAATATCACGTTTAATGGTTTCGTTTACTTTGAAGTCATCGCTACCGTTCGCGGGAAGTTTCATCGGTGGCATTATCACGCCATGATGATTGTTTGGATTCGGAGACAGGCTGTCTTTACGCGTCACTGATAAATCCTCCACCTGATCGTCCTCCTCATCGCGATCACGATCGTCTACATGATGACGTTCGGATAGCTCTCGTTCAAGTTCTCGTTCACGTTCATGTTCACGTTCAAGTTCACGTTCCATTTCCAGGTCCCGCTTGAATCGTTCTTTTTCCATAATTTCACGATCGATCATTCTACGCTCGTGTTCCCGTTCTCGTTCTCGTTCACGTTCGCGTTCACGTTCTCTTTCGCGTTCGATCATCATTTCTCTTTCGCGATACTGATTGGCGCCAGGACTCTGAGATCGTGCGTATTTCATAGCAAAGCTCGGACTTGGAGACCGTGCAGTGCCATTAGTACCCGGACTCGTTGACATTCCATTGACAGCTGCATGCGCAGCAGCAGCTAAGGCCATAGCGTGGAGAGCCTCCCGACCGGCGATGTCACCACCACGACTTTCGAAGGCCTGTTGCAGGAATGCAGGATCGAGCAGAGCGGCAGCTGGATGGGGAATCGTGGGCGGAAGATGACGTTCGTGATCTTTTTCACGATCACCGTTATCATGCATGGAGGAGAGTAGAGGTTCGGATTGACCATGGCCATATCCATGACTGTAGGGGAAGGCAGCACCGCTGCCACCATTGCTTGGGCTGCGCTTCATTGTTCGATTCATAGGACGGCCGGTTGTGATGCCAAGCTTCTTCACTTTATCGTATAGCGTGCGGGATGGAACCCCATATTTGCGGGACGCTTGCAGGGCACTCATGCCATTGCGGACGCATTCGATGGCTTGGAGAATGTCACTGCGGGTGTATTGCTTGTACCGTTTCCACTCAGGTTTTTGTTGCTGTTGAGAACCAAACGAGTTGAGACGATTTTCACTCGGATAAGATTGTGAGCAATCAAGCCCATCATCTTCGTACGAGCGGTCAGTGTAGGGTGAGTGGGGTTCATCGTATTTTGATTTCTAAAAAAAAGATATAGAGTTAACCGAATACAAAAAAATGTAACTTTCATCAAAAAATATGCAGTTGTCGTGGAGTCGAGCTGAATGCAACCTCTGCTCGAGTATTGAAATGTGAACCAAAGAGTCGCTGAATGCATCCAATATTGGTTGCCGTTCAGCTAAAATTAAAGGATGGACAGGGAGAATTTAGGAGAATTGATTAAATGTTATAAATATTATAAATACCTACAACAATTTTCTTGTGTTGGAGTGAAACAGATCTCTATGTGGCAATAACCTTGTAGGTCTTCCAAAAACTAAGAAGTAACACGGTGTCTCCAAGTGCAGTTTCCATTGCATGAACTTTTTCATGAAATGACAGATTCCACGTGGAGAACACAAATTTCACGAAGAAGCCAATTTCATTTCATGGTCATAGTCAGACAATGGTAGATGGGAAAAGAGAAAGGATTTCATGGCCTAATGCGAGAACGCAACGATGTACTCTGCTCAGCGACATTTCAACGAATGAGATCTCATGACATGAAATTCCCACGCTACATTTTATTGTTCTTGCAATGCAATACAATTTGACAGATTGTTGAAAGAAAAATTGCACGTGGAGACACCGTGTAAGTATTGAGATGAAAGCCGACATTTTTCGGACAGTTATTTGATAAACGTCACTTTCTCGACAATTGCATTTGAGTGGTGGCAGATATAGAATGAATTTTTACTTGCAGCTGACTGTCATTCTCTCTATAGGTAAGGAACTTTCCTATTTTTTGACGTTTCAGTTAAGAAGTCAGCTATATAGTTTTCATACGAATTTCTCGCAATTTTAAGATTCCCTAAATTTAAATTCGGGACTGTATAGGGCTCAATATTTATGGAACTACTACTGTGCATATTATCGAAATATGACGTACAAATCTGACACTTTATCAAAAAAAAAAAAAACAGAAGAGAAACAGTTAACACACGTTCGCCGAACTTACCTTCTCATTGCTGTAGTCCGATCCATTGCAGCTGTTCGCTCCGACACCACCAACCTGTGGTGATTTCTCAGACTTTTCATTTTTCACCGTTTGACAAACCAGTGGCATTGGCTGCGACGAGTCCGCGGAATGTGATTGTGCCAGAACGTTTCGCAAAATCGGTGTGTCACGATTCATCAGCATACTTGAGATCGATGAGAGTTTCTTGCGTTTCAGTGGATTCATATCGGGCGCAGCTTCATAAACCGAACTCAACATAGCGGCGGCATTGGTAGGCATTGAATTTGGCATCACTGGTGAGATTGGCCAAGACGAATGCCGATCCATTGTCGACGGGCCAGGTTGTGGACTTTTTGAATAGATATTCGCATACGGTGACTTATATGAGTACGGTGGCGATGAACTACTCGTCGGCGCTGCCGGTGGACTGATGTTTGTTGAAGTTGTGATGACCGGTGACGAATGCTGTGCCTCACTGTTCTCTTTCATCGAACGATGATCCAGTCCATGGTGGGATGATGACGATGAGGAGGCAGCTGCAGCCGCCGCAGCACTAGTTGACGTCGAATATGGGCCATTGCCACTCTCTTCGAATTTGTTGAATTTTTCCTTCAAGTCGGCCATGTCGAAGAGTCCTTTCACTTCCAACTGCTCGGCTATTCGCATTATCTTCGGAATTTGACTCTGTGTGACGTTCACCTCACCGGTGTACATGTACTCGAGAAGTGCGCGCATTTCGAATGCCTGAACGCCGGGAAACAGAATGCTGCAATGATCCATGGGGACGTCTTGCAGGATCGATTGGAAATATGGTGAATTTGCCGCCAACACAACTCGGTGTGCTTTGAATTGCACTTGGTCGTCAACGACTATTGTGCAGTCCACGTAGCTCTCCATTTTGATGAGAGCATCGAGGATCTCGACCAGATTTGATTTGTGGTTGTTCCATCGCAGGCAGTAGGTTTGCCCTTCGACGGTTGTGGGGCCACCCATTTTGAAGGACTCTTGAAAGGTTCGAAGAATTTTGCTTTTAAGCGCCAGTTCGATATGAAAAGATTTGTATTTTTGATCTGAAATTCAAGAGAAACAACGAAATCGATTATTAGATTAGATTTATTGTCAAAATACTGTGTAAGTATTATTTATGCCAAAGGTGCAGGTAATATAGCAGACTGTCGCACTCCAATCCTTTTCCTTTTTGCCGGCTTGCATAGGTATATGCCAATTAAAATTCATTACAAAAGGTACCTACAAGAAGATTCATTTTGTCTATAGATATATAGCAAATCATCTCTTATGAGACTGACGACTGACCCCGTGTCCCCCTGATGGAAATGTCAAAATAATTGCATCCCGCTTAGAAAGACGGTGAGAAAATAAGAATTAAAAGGGAAATAGGCAGTCATGGTCACCGGTTTGGTGCATATGCAAAGCTCTTGTACTTCAGACAGATTGATCCCGCACAAGAGAGTGTCACCGGTCACTGTCACGTCATCCCAATCCACCCTCAATTTAATGACGCATGCAAAGCAAACAAATTTCAAATAAAAAAAAAATTCCAACCTCAATACGCTACCATTCCTATATATCTGTATTATTTTTTTTTTTTTGGCATATGATCCCCTTCTTTAAATACAAAAAACAGCGAGGAATATACGAACGTAAGTAGATATCAAATGCGGTTGCCCTTGCCACGCATCGACGCATTTTCCGTCATTCATTCAAAAATTAATTCCTCCGATGTTTCTCGACGCAATTGTCGGCCGGCGTCCCGTCCACCGACTGCGTGCAGAATTTTTGTTTTTCTTTACAACACGGGGAAAAGTACAATAAAGCGTTGAAAAAAAAAACGCGTTTCCTATTTACCACGAAGTACATTCACCGGCGAAATTGTAGTACATACATAAGGTGAAATGTAATAAACAATGGAAAGGGAAAATTCTATGTGTCTTCTTCACTGTGAATTGCAGTAAAATTTCGTGAGCTATATTTTCCGTGTTTCGCTTTTCAACCCTCTTTCGGTGCGTGGTTGTAAAATTTGAATAAAACCGCCAAACTTCCTGCCCTTTTGCGATACCTTTTGTTTGTGTTCTCTTTTTTCGCCCGAACGCAATTCTTTTGGTTTGCTATATTTTTTGTGTGATAATTCGAAACAGCAGAAGCGAAGGAGGGCATAGAAAAGTCGCGGTGGTTCTATTTGTGCAGGGGTGCACTTTTTCAAATTTAGCCTGAGTGCGTAAAAACTGCGCCATTTTTTTTAAGTTTTACTGACGTTTGGGTTAGAAGTAGCTTTGGGGAGATCCAAATCGTTTTTAGCAGTGGCTTCCATTTGACAGTTGGTGTAGGATATTTTCAAGCTGGGCGAGACAGAACTGACACATTTCAAAGTCGAGTCGCCTTAAGACTATTATATTGAGTTTTAATTGTCATTTTGGACATCTCTGATGTACTCTCTGATCTATTTTTTCACGACAAGTAACCTACAACCTTGTGTCAGAAACGATCAGGATGATTTAAACAATAGATCTAAATTTGATTCAATTCTGAGCAGGCCGAAAATCGAACGAAATGCACAAATACATTAACTGCATTACCGGTTTCATTTTCGAATGTATATAGTGTTTCGCTGCCAAAGTCAACTGTGAAAAGAGTATTTGCGAAAGGAAATTGTAAAAAAGGAAACACAGCCCTAACCAGCCTTAATGAAATTGTTGATTATATAATAGTTTCAGTTCAAAACACCTAGCTACTTGCGACTGTCGAAAAACCTCTTTCGCTTGTGTTTTTGACCACGTAAAAATGCATAAAACTTTCAAACATAATATAATGAAAGAAAAATCGACTTCCGTTTGGAAAGGAAATGAGTGCAACTTTCATCGCGAAATGCTCTCACATTCACATAATACCAAACTGATATATACCAAAAGGATGCATATATCTAACCTTAAACCAAATGCTAAACAGATGTTAGGAGTCAAATTTAAAAATGGACAGAACGGACGTAGGTACGAACACCATATGGCACGCACAACGAAAATAAACCTAGAAAACTGCAGACATTATATTAGTATATGGAGTTTGCCTGTCAGTTGGGATGAATTGACTTCGACAAAAAAAAAAACCGTACATATCCAATTGACACTTCTTTCATCGACATGCAGTGTAACATATGGTCTTTGTCCTATAATGTTTCTTCTTTGGATTTATTATCGTCCGAGTTAATGACAGTTGTTGGATCTAGGTTAGGAATGCAATGATCGATTTTTATCATTTGTTTTTCAAAAAAGTCTCAGATGACTATCGATGAAGCTACCCTAGTTCTGTCATTATGGCGATAATTCGAATTGACTTGCATTTTAATATAGATGACTAGAAACAATTTTTGTTTGCCTTTAGGAGGAAATGAAGGAAATATCGACCAATATTCGAAAATGCAAGATAACCTAGTTCTGTCAATGACGGTGTTTGATCTAAAATGACGTTTAGCCAATCGTGGATTGGGAAAATAAATTTTAATCGATTTTAAAGAGTTCTGGTAGGTTATATGATAATTATGTTAATATGTGCATGTGCATCAACAGACTAACAAAAGTGGAGAATGTAATAAATACTAGTGTGTTCTAGTACTTTTTGCACTAAAACTAGTTATGAAAATGAAGATTTTCACATTCTAAATTTGATATGCACATATTATATTTCTTTTATTACTTTTGAAGAATACTGTAGTAAAATAAATTTAAAATCTATTTAAACAAATCGACATGTCATTTTGACACATGATATATAGTACCTATATTTGTATAAGAGACATTTGTTGAGTAAAATGAAGCTAATTTTGTAAGATTAGAGGAGAACCATCTATTACAATTAGCCGTTTCTTGGTGAGTTGTTACTTTTCACGTAAAGTAAAGTAGCGGAGAAATTAGAAAAAAACAACGGTATTATAATGAAAAAGTACTAGGCCATACATTCGTTGTATCTACACATCTTTGGAGACTTTCTTTTCAGGCTCACAGCAAAATCCAAAAGTCGTCCTTTTCATTTCTCTAGTAAAAAGATTGATTGCGTTTTATTCCCCTGGTATCTCATGGCGCAGGTAAAATATTTCGCAGACTTCCTGTCAAAAACTACATTTTTCACTGATCAAGCGAAGCAATGGTTTTTTTTTTGCGATCATACCACAGTAAATTAATGTCTTGCACTCGCCTATCATCCTCCAAATCTTTGGTTGCCAGCACTCAAAAGGTCATTCCGATGGGAATGAAATAACAAACTATGGGACGGGAATCCTTATAAACAGCCGAAGAACATGTGCATCGCAGACGTTACTTTTTTTTTTTGCCTGACTGCAAAATATCCTATTACGATCTCAAGTGTTTGCAGGTTGATAAGGACATAAAATAGATGAAAAATGATATAAGATTCCTATAAACAACAGCAACAACAAAAGGCAAGGGAGGATAACAACAAAAGTGATAAATGACTGGTCCAGAGAGAGAGAGGATCCCTTTTAACGAAATTTATGTGTTTTTCTTGTGTTGGCATCTTTTCAGTTTTCTATTTTCGGGGTTTATTTTTTTTTTGTTTGGAATTTGTGTCGTCGTTGTATAGTTTGTGGCAGGTTGACGAGGTAAAATTGCACAAGTTGTACATTGCGTAAGGGGATTATAAAGTGAAAAAGGATCTTACAAGACGATTATTAAGTGAAAACGAAAGGGAACTAGGCAGACGGAGACGGAGTGTGTATAGAGAGAGAGTTATAATGCTGAATTATGAGATTAACAGGTATTCGTCTGCAATGAAAGTAAAAGCGGCTTATGGACGGATTAAGACATTAACTTGTATTCAAGAATTGATGTCAGTTTTTGGTTGTATTTTAACAAGTGTTAATGTTTTTTCTTGTATTCAGTTTAACGCTTTTGTGGTGTGGGATATGCAATACGATGAGCTACTGGACCTTAATTTTTGCAATGCGGTTTCCAAAGAACAAAAGGCTTATTATTGGAATGGTTTTGGGTGATGTTTGTGGTGATAGTTTGAGTAGTCTTTCCTAAAAAAATGTGTCCTGGCAAGTATAGGTAGGTATACATGATAAAATGAGTTCTCTATCTTCTTTATTGGCATCAGGACCCATCAGGAAGGGGTATTACCTACCTAGTCGTCGGCTGATTTGTTTTACGTCGAATAAGCATGTCAAAATTAAATACTAAAACTGCTATTTTTTTTCGATAACACGTTGCTCGGAAGTTCCTGATTTGCAAAGTACCTACAGTTGGTCCTGCTTTCCTTGCATACACTTAACGAACCAAAAAGAGAATTAGCAAATGCAGATCTCTCAGCATTGTGGTATGAATGGGCGAATCTAGTACATTCGTACTTGTCAAAGTGTTTGCTAATGCAAGTTTGAGTACCTATATTGTGGCTGGGCTTAACATTTGCTGATTGTGTTTAAAGTCATATATTATATATGTATATCACAATTGTCAATTAAATAAATTAAACTGCTAATAAGTAAAAAGAGTTCTATATTTGGTTTCTATTTTGCTTAAAAAAAAAAACGTCGTGGCGGCCATTTGCAATAAGATGCACATTGCACAAGTTGATTCTAACAACACACTCAGCAATCGCATCACAAACTGCAGAATCGTGATGATCGAGCTAAAATTTAAGGTAAAACGCTGAAATTATAAATAAAAATGTTCATTTGCTGCTAACATCTCGTCTATTTTTGTTTCTGTGCGAAGCGAGCATGCAATGCACGTTTATAGCTACAGCGGCCATTTGCAATTTAGCAAATTTGAATCGTCAAAGTAGTGTGCCCCACTTTACCGATTCGTGCTATTGCAGAAACGCCTCCACTGGGTTTGCACAGATCTCTGGAAGGTGCTACGGTTAATCAGCCTTATTGAGTGACATCGATTTTAGGATATTAGAGAGCCGCAAAAAGCCTTACCTATACGCAAGGTGTAACAAGTCATGAAGCCACAAATTTTTTTCTACGATAGTAGGTACCTACGTTAATGTTTTTCGAAAAAAAAGTCTTAGGTTAACCGAGTTGCGAATGTTTTAAACGTCTTGCCTACTAAAAAAAAACAATGAATTATTTTAAATAATCAAAAAATGTCGTCTTTAGCTAAAGAGAGTGTGACAGTATATTTTCTGAAAGAAGTCGGAGCGAAATCTGTATAGAAAATGAACGCCTGCAAATATTTTTAAGGATCTCACAGTATAGTGAACTTCTAAGTGTACCTCATGCCACATTTTACGATAGAAGATCCATTGAGAGTGGACTGTCAAAATGTTATCAACTAAAAGCCTCAATAAGCACGATCCATTCCTAAAATGTTTCAACAAAATTTATATTCCGCGAAAGCTGTAGGTATTCAGCAAAAAAAAAAAAAAAAAAAGAGCTTTCCCCTTCCGCAGTTGAAAAAAAAACAAACACAAAGATACAAAAATAAAATAGACACAACACCATCTATACAAGAAAAGCCCTACGTATAGTACACGTCACACTAAATTGGTATTTACCAAAACTGACTAACACTTGAGCAAGCAACACCAATACACGTTCGAAAAAATTTAAAAATTTTGCGCTGCAAAATCCGGAAAAAAGAAAAACAAACGCCCTTCTCTCCTCCCCCTCCCTAGTTATAGCAATAAGCCCAATAAACACCTAATTGACACACTGCAGTCATACGCGACACCGGAGCCGACGGAGGCAGAGGGGCTTTAGTAAGCAAACTCAAAACAGACCTCCAAGTTTGAAGGCTACACTTAAGGGCAGACGATTAATAGGTTTGGGTACGTGCATTACTATATATTATTTGTTATTGATGAAGCTTTTGATCGAATCGAGGTATAGATCTGCTGTTAGAGTAGGTACCTGTACCTATATCCAGTTGCGAAATTGTTTACTAGTTTTGTCTTGTCTGATGGGTTGTGTTTTCATTGAAACAGGTTTGTAATTAGTTTTTCTCCCAACTAGGTCTGAGGGTCATCGGTCATATTGAGATTGTATTTGTAGTTCGCCAGAACGTTGCAAATAAATTAACATACCTTAAAAACACCTTTGCAGCCGCATTCCAAAAATGTTGGAGAATTAATTTATCCAATAGGGAGAGAAATTGTTTTTAGAATTTTGATTAATTATTTGAAAAATTTTGACAAGAAATTTTGCACACACACAGCGATTTTGTTCCGAAAAAAAGTCAAAACTAGGCCGAAATAAAGAAATGATCCGAATGGCAGATAGTGTGGGTGGGCTGTGTGGTGCTTGCACTTAGTTTAAGTTATATTCAGTTTTGTTTTATTTTTGTTGAATAATATTTCTTGTTGCTTTCACTTTTTTTTTGTTGTTGTTTTTGAAAAACTCTGTTCAGCAATAGGTTGCACTTCACAGGAAATTGTTCTCCAGTCCGAGTTCACGTTCCAGTTGGATTTTTTTTTATTTTAAAATTCACTTCCAAAAGCAGGGTTAAAAAAAAAACAACAAATGTTAAAAACTAAAATTTTTTCTTTAAAAAATTTATTTCCGAAATCAAAATGCAAAAAAAAAACGCTAAATACTAAATGCAAGAGCAAGAGAGAAAATGTGATTAATTTTTTTACAAAAAAAAGTATGATTAGTAGAAAACTGCGACAGCACGTAGTTGCAACTTCAACTTCTCAAACTTGAATAAACTCTGCGATTGCAACAGCCGCAATAGAATACTCGCAATCTTCCAAAATACCGAACACAAGGAAAACCGTACAAAATTATGTTCAATTCGAAGTGGCCGCAGAGCGCAGTGTGAATAAGTTGTTGTTGCTGTATCTGTATCTATGTCGCACAGGGGAAAATGTGAAAATTCGACGAGCGAAAAAAAATAAATAAAATCATAGTCACAACAACAATACATGGGTAAAAACGCATTTTTTCACCACTTGAAGAGAAAATAATGTTTTCCCCCATGCGAGGGAAAGAGAACAGCAAATTGGTAGGCTTATCAATGTGTGTGCAACCCTGTGGATGCATTTTCGAAAAAAATTGCAGTTGGATTGGTGTGCGTGCGGCGAACACATACGCGACGCTGCGTGTGCAGTTATTACAAGTGGCCCCGGTTCTTTTTTTTGTTCGTCTATTTTATGCGTGCAACAATTAGGAGAAATAGGAGGCTTAGAATGAGAGATAGAGCGAGAGAGAGTAGTGCACCCACAAGGAATGTGTTTTTTTTTATGGATACGCACGCATAAAAAATGGATTTGTATCTATGTATCTAACCTTCGCGACTGTTTGCATTGGGCAGAAAAATAAGAAGAAAAAACTGAATGGGGCTTGAAGGGTTAGAGAGAGACAGTGGCGTTTGTCATTTTTGAATTGAGAATCAAAGTTCGAATATCGAAAATATTGGATTTGGATGGGAGTTATAGATTGGGTAAATGGAAAAGGGGTAAAGAATAGCTACCTATATGAAGGTTTTATTTTGTTTGTGTTGACGTTTTATTCGTCCATTTATAGCGAAGAGATTCCTTTATTAACCTTTACCTAATATTCGAAGTCGAAAAGTGGATTTTAAAGGGGGAAGGGCGGAGGGCAGTAGTTAAACACGTTATTTGCATTAACAGGAGAGGTACCTAAGGTACCTTTTCATAAACATTTCATGTTTTGAATTTTACCGATTTTTGATGGCTAAATTCGACACGATCTAGGTATTGTGACCTACAAAATATTTAAGGTGAAGGTTAATCTTGGGTTTTTACTATGCCTATTGCTCATTGCAACAAAATTAGTTCTGAAATCTACTTAGTTAAAGGGTTCTAAGGCTGAACTCTTCGAAATGTGCTCTTGGGAGGTTCAAATCCTTATCTGTCAAAATTTGGTAGCTTAGAATATGTGCCACTTTGCTGCTAGCTTAAAGAGAAGCTCGCTGAACGCTGTATGAGACGTGAGTTCTAAACATGCAGCTCAACCACTTTTTGGCAATTCCACATAATATTTACACCTCAAAAATTAAACTTTTTAATTACGGTAGGTAGGTAGGTACCAATACCTTTATTTCCGAACAATGAACGAAACGTTTTTAATACCTACATATTTCGAAATTTAAAAATAAAGTCCTTTACTAATAATCATTTTTAGCTTTCACACAGTCGCACTAAATATTTTGTAGGTCACAATATGCAATTTTGTATTGAAAATTTCCCCATCATCAGTTCGAACAATTTAGGCAGGGCACTAAAAAATATTGTATCGCGGAAAGCGTTTTTTTTTTTCGCTACAGGCCATACGCTGGTAGAACTCATAAATTACCAGATAGGAGTGTTTTCTGTTTTCGTTGTTATTGTTAGCACCGCTATTACGAGCTTATGCTTTGAAACTTTTAAAAGAGAAGTAACGTGTCCGAGAGATAAGCACACAATTTCCATGTGGCTTATCAAGGAATAGCTGCAGTTTTAATGTCAACAAATTCAGACTTCAGTGAGTGCGTTCAGACCGTAAACGTTTGATTTTTGCTTCGACAGATAGGAGAAGTCATTTGACTTGTGCACAACCCTGCCGCAAACTGTTAGATTTTATTCTAGGTAGGTATATAAATAAACTAAAAAAATCCTTCTTATTTAACCTCAAATTCGAACTAAAAACGTAGAAATCAAACGCCAAAGTTGGGGTGATAAATCCCTTCCGCGATACAAATAATCATTTGTAGTGTCCTGGCTAATTTTTTCGAACTTCACATTGGCGAAATTTTCCATACAAAACTGCATATTGTGACCTACAAAATATTTAGCGTAAAGGTTAAAAATGATTATTAGTAAGGTCCCTCGTATATACAAGACCTTACTAACTCGATTGCTTTTTAGGTCAAAGCAACTGCGATTGGTAAGCGTAGGTATTTCTGCCTTTGATTTTAGATGTGATTGATTGTTTTAAAGCTATGACATTCCGTCTGATTCGTCGATGTTGTGTGTCCCGCGTCCCGCCGGATGGTTGACAGCACATACAACCTAGTTTTGCCCTCATCAACCGATAAATCATTGCAGGACTTTTTATTTCAACGCAACAACTGCACCAGTGACAGTTCGCTGTGTTCTGCCATAATGATATCAATGTCGTAACCGTATATGGTTCTTGAAAGTTCTATAAATGCCTTCGTAAAAGTGGCCATAAAGTTGTCACATATGGTGGATTTATACCTATCTGGATTTTTTGAGGTTCTTTCTAGAATCTGTCAAAGTGCGAATGTTTGATCGGTTGTCAACTATAACTATAAACATAAAACCACACTTGTAGGGTTCATCAGTTTGTTAATCCATTATTTCAGTCGTACACACATTACGGCAGATAGAATCTTTTATCTGGTGTTAAGAAGACTGATATTTACCTACCTCTTAGAGGGACTCATTTATTATGGACTTAAAAAGGGAAAATGTTTGACAGTTAATATCTGGCCCCCTTGACAATTGGCATACAAACATTTGACGTCACTGCCAGTTGATAAATTCTACGAAGCCTTAATGGGGGGAAACTATATAAATCCAAATAAGTTTAGTACCTACCTACAATCTTCAAAACGTTATGACAGATGACACTCCCAGTTGTCAATGAATTATTAAAAATCCACATTTAAACTGGTGCATATACACTTGCGACTTGCCACATGACACAAAATGCATTTTTCCTTGCAAATGCATCTCGCCTCGCATGCAACAGTACATGCCCCTTCCCTGTCATTTTCTCTAACTCGTTCGAAAGGGGAAATGTTTTCGATATCGAATTGATTCTCATTTTCATTTTACATAAAAATGAAATCCCAATTCCATAGGCACACAAATCTACTCTCCACAAAGAGAACTGAAACTGACTGGTAAGTAAATTCGTACATCTCCGACTTCGATTCGATGCGTTGTTCGCTTCATTTTGATTGGGGAAGACGAACAACAACTGCATTATATGCACTGTAAAACGCTTATCGCTGCATCTCGCACTCGCACTCGCATATATAAGATTACGCACAAGCGGCGAGCATGTGTTTGTAAATAAAAATGTTTTCTAATGTGCATAATTTTCACGACTTGTTTGAATGGAAATAGCAGTTGGGCTTACTTCCTGTTTTTTATTTCCCTCAATCCCAATGCTTGAAGATATTTATCTTCATTATAATTTCAATTAGGTAATTGCAAGAGGGAGCAGGGGGGAAAATTAATTTCGTTTTTTTTTTTTTTTTAATTGGGAAAGACAATGAACGAGTTCGTCTATGCTCTCTGGCTTTGAGTTTTTTTTTTTTTTCGATTTTCGATGCATGCTCTTGAATGCATGACTTACTGAATTAGTTAGACAAACTAGCGCTTTGGACTTGGGCAAGTCAGGCCAATTAGTGCCTGTTATTGGCCTACTTAGTTTATGCGAACACCGATCTGTCAGCTGTGGGTGGATATGGAAGTTTTAATGGGAATATGCGGCCTTGTTTGTTTATGTAAGTGCGAATTACGCTGATGCAAAATTTGTCCGTTTCGAATTGACAGTTTGTGCGAGCTGCATCTGCAAATAAAAGTCATTAAGTATCCGCCAAGGCATGGGAAAATGAACACGTTCATTATTATAGGTAATTGCTTGGAAAAATATTTTAAAACTATTTGTCAGATTAGTGAATGGTTGCGTTCGAAAGTTAAGCAGTGGCTGTTTGTGGAACAGAAAATTGAACGTCTATATAGGTCTAGCTACCGGACAAAGCATGAATTCCAATTTTAGCCTTTTTTACCTTTTGTATATAAGTTTGAAGTTAGTACTACCTATCTCTACCTATGTAATTCGATCTTACACCGGCTTCCACTTCTATATATATATATAGTTGCTGACTTTGACATTAGGTGGTAACATAAAGTCAAAGTATAAGCAACTATAGTTTCGGAGGAGCTGGTTTCGAATTAAACGTGTATGTGAGTACTTCAGTCTGGATATTTTATCGACCTGGGACAATTTTGCCAACAGCTTTGTATTAGTGATGGGGAAAAAAAAACAGACATCAACAGTGTTAATTATAGTTCTGCAAAGGAGGGCACAATAAAAACTCCACAATTTTTATATATGTGTGTTTTTATTTCCCAAGAAATTTACATTAATAAAATGGGAAAAACATAAATACCTACTCTTAAAACAGAACTTACAATTTGTATCCTCCTAATTTTGCTTACAGAAATATAATGAAATTGACATAGAATTAAATTTGACAGATATAGGTACCTATACAGATTAGTACACAAATATTTTAGTTAAAAGCGGAAACACCATGAGTCCGCAACAAGCAGGATTAAATGAACCCAAATTCGAATCACTATTTAAAAACGAGTCACTGTGTCTTTATGGCGTTCAAAAATGTGCATCAGGTGGACATAAAAACGGCTGAAAAACGTCCCGAGATGCTGGTATCAGTTATATAAAGCCTGTATAGCTCTTCACTTAAATTGGGGTAAGGTGTGGCGTGTGGGCTTCTTCAACTATTTCTCAAGAAATGTGATTTTAGGCTAGGTTTGTCAGGTCAATAATACTGGAGCGCTGTGTTGCCGTTAAAGAAAAGACCACATGTCCCTAACCTGATGTAATAACAGTTTCTAGACTTGATGTAATCAGTTACTTACTGCAATCTTATACATATAGAAACCATCCTGAGGATTGGATGAATTGCATTCGATCTTGTCTGTTGATGAGCTAGATATAGTTCGGCTAGGTTATGAAAGAAGAACTTCCCAAGAAACTTATAGCTTGAGTCCTGAATGACTCCGTCGTCATCCGTCAGTCAAGAATTTTCCACATTTAAGATTCCTTCGAGAGTTATGAAATTAACTTTCTGATGTCATTTCGAATGAGTTTCTATTGGTGTAGTCTTTCCAGAGGGATGGCCACAGCCTTTCTGGTGGTAATGCATCCATGGTGGTTTTACCTCTCTTGTGGCTTTTTTGCCCGCTTCGAGCTTGAGCGAACCAGATGCAGGGCGGTATATTCGCAGAAGATTGAACCTCTTGTATAAGACATTTGCAGGACCTTCTCGTGCTAGTTTGTCCATTTTCTCGTTGAGATACCATCATGTCCATAGGGAAGCAGCAAAGCAATACTTTGCTTTTCTTTCTGTTGCTGTTGAGGCTTTAATAGCTTCCCACCTCCGATGGCGATAAACCGCTGACGGACAGCTCTTTTCAGAGATGACGCCTTACCTTTAACCCGGGTTTCCATTAGATCCATCTGGTGTATACGGAAATGGCTTGTGCGTCGGTGATAAGTTCATCTTTCCATTCTTACCAGCTTGGCTACGCAATCGAAAGTAATTTCTCAAGATATTCCCGAGTTGCTCCGAGCGTGAAGTTCACCGTGTAATCGTTGGTCAAGTTTATGTGTTGCAGCGGTTTAGAGGCACTTGGCACTTTCGCATTTGGAAAAATCGAAAGGACTCAATTGAAAGAGCGAAAATTTGTCGCATCCTTCGATTCGTAAACGTTCGAAGAACGGTTAGTTAAAATTTCGTGCGAATGGAGATTGCCTTGGCTTTCAAAGTTCCACGAACCGAAACATTCATGCAACCGAAAGCGATTGAAAGTTTTCATCATTCAGAATCCTACCGCAGGTCTCGAACTCTCACAGGCTCCAAGTTAAACCTTCGCTGAGATAGACATAGGAGGAACAAATTTTATATTGCGTCTATAATGACAATCCTCAATATTCCTCCTACTTCTTAATATGAACCCGCCACTAATGCAACTCAGCAAAACACAATCATCACTCGATAATTCCTTAATACGAACCGAAACATTCATGCAACCGAAAGCGATTGAAAGTTTTCATCATTCAGAATCCTACCGCAGGTCTCGAACTCTCACAGGCTCCAAGTTAAACCTTCGCTGAGATAGACATAGGAGGAACAAATTTTATATTGCGTCTATAATGACAATCCTCAATATTCCTCCTCCTTCTTAATATGAACCCGCCACTAATGCAACTCAGCAAAACACAATCATCACTCGATAATTCCTTAATACAAATCACCGGATAATCTGACCACAAGCCCCTAATCCTATATCTGGAGCAAAACTACAAAACAAATGGCATAAGGGCATATTGTACAGAGCAGAATGCAGAACACAGACACACAACAGGTAGCTGTGCGGGAACAATGCAGCTACAGGTAGCACGCCGGTAGCCATTTCATGGATGCCAGTCAAAAAATTGTTTCTTCTTCTTCATCTTCGTCGAACAAAAAAGGACAATGCGGACAAAGAGACCAAAAAACAATCTTTCATTCTTTTCTTCTTTTTTTTTTTGTGCTGCAAGACTCTTTCTTCTGCTGATGAACTTCTAATGATGGAATTGTTTAGTGTTGGCCGTCAACTACTTATTGCACCTAAGGTTGGCCGTTCTCCCTGGGCCGGTTCGAGTTTGATCGTGGGCACGTGATTTTCGGGAAATCTTAAATTTTTTGTAATGGTTTGCTGTACTTGGTGCGCACTTGTCATCATGATTGAACTGTACCACCGTTTGCATGGAGCGAGCTGTGCGATTTCTATATACGCTTGGGTGAAAGCGTGTTTTTGGAATGGGGATTATTCATTTGGAAGTACATTAGGCTGTAGTCTGTGTTTTATTGATAGGGCAGTCTGTCGTGGTATAGCATATTCAATATTTTACAACTTTTCGTGCAGTTTGTCTGTTTGGCGTCAGGAGAGAGTCTGCAATCATCGCACTCGGTGAATTGGTTCGGTTTTTATTTTGAACACAAAAAGAGACCTACTTGAGTTCGGGGAAGCGTATGTTCTTTGGGAAACTGTCATAAATGAAGCCTTTGAAATTGCATTTTGTATGTTTACCTGTTTCTAGGACTTTTCTTTATTTGAAAGTAATGACTTTTATTGATGGCCCGAAAAAAAAAAACAAAACAAGACGATTGAATTAATTGTACCTACTCCCCTGGAGTAAGGTTCATAATAAATGTATTATTTGTTAAATTGTTTGTGAAAGAATAAAGTTTATTTTTTTTAAACGCTCCACGGCAACGTTCTCTCTTACATATTCACATCGCACCGAAAACCGTGTTTTCGTTGAAAACTCATCGATGCATTCACACCGAACACCAATTAGTTTTCGTTTGAGGTTTCTATCATTGCAAAACTCGGCGTAATTGCGCTTTCACAAAGTGAAATAATGCCGAATTTCAGAAAAAGTTGTATATACAAAAATGCAAACCATTTCTGCGTCTATTTATGACATTTTTGGGTGGGTGTTATGTTTAGACAGCAAACTGACAGAGTAATTTCTATTTAGCGGTTCTTGCAATTTAATGTTGACGACATGCTACTCCAACGTTACCATAGTTGGCAGAAATATTGTTCCAAAATGAGGGTATTGTTATTATTATATTTATTGTTTATCACATTTAGTATTATTGCACAACCGACGTCGTTGACAACATCTTGCTCTTTGTATGTCCAAAATTGAATGCAAATATCTTCATCTACAACTAACCTCGCTAACGTCTTTATATACCTCTCCTAAAGCCAGAGGAGCATTGGCCTTTGGCGGATAGAATTCCAGGTTTATCTAGACATTTTGTAGATAAACCCTGTCACTGTCGCACCATGTTGGAGAGACCCATTCATTTTCGTAGCTTTGGCTACATTTTTCACTGTTATACCTAGCTATTGGATTTTTCACATTTTTTATAGCCCACAAGGCGGAGTAAAAAATAAAAATTCTGCCGATAAGATTACGAACGCGCACACGTCCACATGCCAGATTGCACATATATAAGCAACGTCTAAAGTGCAACACACAATTCGTAAGAAGAAGACGGCACCAAGTGTAACATTTCCAACTGCGCTTTGTGGGATTTTCATTTCATTTCGGTTTGCCGCCCAAACGAAAAAAAACGGAGCCGAAAAAGAGCGACGAACCAACTTTTTCCATACAGATAAGGAACTTATTTTTTATTTGTCAATTATTGAGACACGCGATTTTACGGATTTAAAAAAAACAAACCCACATATACATCCAAAGAGAAGGGCACAAAGGTGAATGAACTGCTGTCAGTTAAGTGCATCGCACACATTTTCGTCTGATAAGTTTGGCGTCAGGAAAGTTTTCCACTAGCAACGCTAGTTCTTTTTTCGATCAACTATATTCAGTGACTAATAGAACAAACGTTCGCACTCTCATTTTGATCGCCGCACTGCTGCTATGGAAATTTCCACTAGATATAAAAAAAAACCTTGCCAATAAGACCAAGACTGCAATTTCGTAATCAACGCATTTGAAATTTGACAGTCAACACAAACAAAACTCATTGTTTGTTTGTTTTTTTGATGTGGTGATAACACGGGCGGGTACTATCACAGAACGTACTGCAAAAACACAAAAGAGAAAAAAAAAAAAAACTCCAATGACCGGACCTTTGTGACCTCGTGCAACTGCTGCAACGCACAAGTCAAACCACCATCTCTTTGGCGATAACAATTGAATTTCCGGTATATAAACACATTCATTGTGTCGAAAGAAAGAAAACACGAAAATTATGCACAAATCTGAAAACGAAAATGACCGCCGCAAGTATGCGGCTGAACGTTAAACTGGGAACGCGCAGACGGAGCGTCGTAGACAATGGCCAGAAAGTGCGTGCAGCAATTATTGTCCACTGACCCCTGGGCAATAATAGTTTTTCGTATATGCGTATAGTCGTTTGACTTTTGACAGACACAGACACAGACAGTGTGTCACTATCATGAGTAAATATATACGTAGGTACATATTCATTCGAAGTCGAAGTTCGCAAACAGCTCACAATAATCGCAACAAACAAAGGCAAATTTCAAACAGAGGTGAAGCCCGCATTTTATTTTGGATGTAAATGCACGTAGTCATAAGTGCCACTTGTGCGCATTATAGTTTGAGGTTATTGCATCGGATAATCCAGCATTTTTCGACTGGAAAAACGCGTCATATTTGGGGATGTTCGGGCATACATCCTTCATGTTAAACGTCAACTAGATTTGTCTGAACTAGGTTTACGTAAAACTTTAGTCAATTTGAACTATTTTTGTATTCTCGTTGTTTATTTTGAATTTTGACACTCGGAAATGTCAAAGTAGGTATGCAGGCGGGATTTTTCTCGGCTATCTCTCCGCATAAAAGTCAACTGGAAAAAGTATTCAC
The DNA here is from genome assembly GCA_949126925.1 of Cheilosia vernalis. Classification (NCBI taxonomy): domain Eukaryota; kingdom Metazoa; phylum Arthropoda; class Insecta; order Diptera; family Syrphidae; genus Cheilosia; species Cheilosia vernalis. The sequence continues at coordinate 18,402,137 of OX421362.1, forward strand.
GCGCGTAACCTCCTAGTCCGTTAAAAACTGAAATACATCAAGTCTGTCAGCTGTCAGACTTAGGTGGTAAACTAGGATTCCCAGCAAGCATATCTATTATTTCTGAACTAAAAAGATGGATTTACGCCGTCCTTGTACAGCCCAATACATGGGCTTATTTGGCATCCGCATGCAAACCCATCTTCAAACGTCAAGCTATGCCATACTAGTTTCTCATACTCATATATCTCACCGGCATGCAGAGCCGGAGCCCATAAGCCAGACTCACAACGATGCCTGCGCTTTGCATATAAATAACAAACTTGGTTCTATAGCCGGCGAAAGTGTAACCAACCAAACGCACGCAATTATTGTAATCTCGTCGACAATTAAAGTTACGTAACAAAACACAGCCGTAAGAATGGTTAAACGCAGTGCTGGATTTACGCCTAGGCCCGTAAGGCCCGGGCCTAGGGCGGCATGATTTAAGGGGCGGCAAAATTTTGATAACCCTGAAAATCAAGAACCGTAAAATGTTAGAATACAGTCAAAATTCGATAACTCAAACTACTATTATCCACAATAAAAGCTCGACTTATTAAGACTTCGATTTATCCAAATTGTTGATCAAAATTAAAACAATCAAACAATTCAATATGTATCTGAAATACATATGCACACACATTTTGTGCTTTTATTAAGTCTAACACATTTTACATCAATGTAGAAGGTACATAAGTATTTACTACATACATAAAACTATTGCCTGTATGTACATATGTATGTACTTACAACTTCCAACCAGCAACGAAACATCTCGGTAATAAAAAAGTCAAATTTCTTAAACCTACATATTATTTTTATGTGTATGTAGGTAAGTATCTCGTTTTCTTTTCAAATGAAAATTCGCTTAAAAAATTCGAATTTAAAATGTCCAGGTTGTCCAAGTTTGACTGTAATTTGAAATTGATAATTTTTGTGGATTAATTTACCTTTATATCTATGAAAAATTTAGAATATATCAAAAAAAATTTTTAGATCAATATTATTGGCCGTTGAAAATAATAAATAGGTACCTACATTAAAAAATCGGCAGTGAATTTTTCAGTTTTTTTCAGTGAAGTGATTGCGGAATGCAAAATTTTTGTTCATCAGTTTAAAACAAATTCAAATTTACAAGTATAAAATTGTCGCAATTCTGATATAAATTTTTAATCAAATATGAGTGCATATCGAAATAAACTCAGTGGTGCTGGTAATTTCTGCGAAAAATATATGCAATATATTGCATTCACAAAATCTTTGTGATATTTACTTAGATGTTGCTCTACGAATTTTTTTGAGCATCCCAGCAACAAATTGTTCTGGAGACAAATCTTTTTCAACTCTGAAAAGGGTAAAAAATTATTTACGTGCAAGTATAGGCCAAGACCGACTTAATGCCCTTGCATTATTATCTATTGAAGCTCAGTTGGTACAAGAACTGGGTTACGATGATATAATTGACGTTTTCGCACGAACTAAAGCCAGAAAGAAGAAAATGTGAACTCAAAAAACCTATATTCAAATTAATAATTTATATTTAAGACTTTATACGAAAAGTTGTACCTATCTTAACTAATTAAATGTTTTATTGAAGTTAATAAATTTGAATTCATAATAGTTTAAAAATGTTAAAATTTAATTTTTAATGTTAATAATTTTTTCTCCATACAGCAAAAAGGGCGGCATATCTCACGGTGCCTAGGGCGACATCGAACATAAATCCGCCACTGGTTAAACGACAATTACCGCCAGTTGCCACCTTCCGATTAAATACTCAATCATTTGAAAAAGACAAGCGTGCGGGCCAAAAAGGGATAGACAATTTTTCAAAACACCACACTTTGTCAGAATCTTAATTTATTCACTCTCCATCAGAAGGGAATCTATGAGAGATAGAGGGAGAAATAAATACTGCGACTACATCGCATAAAGCTTCTGGATCGTGTTTTGGTTTTCCCTCGGACGCAACAAGTGCAATTGCCGTATATACAAACGGATGACTGTGTCTCTGCATATATTATAGACGACGCCGACGAAGACGATGACATTAAAATAAATGAGTGTCAAATCCATTCTACTCGATCCATCTAATTAGCAATTTAGATTCAAGTTCTTGTGGTGCATCTTTAGCGTTCGGATGGAACGAATGCCAATGAATCAAATGTTTCCGTTAAATCGCATCATTAAAACTGGTCTATCCAGCTTTACCTATGTATTTTCAATTGCAAACTAGATCTAAAAAATGTACTAGATTTGAGCTCTTTTATTGTGTTAATTCGGATTAGGGATGGATCAACTTTTTGTCAAGGTTATTGCAATGGTCTTTGTTGGCGGAGGAAAGCTGACGCAGATCTGTAACTTAAATTGGAAAACTTTTCTTGATAGTTTTATGCTTATATGGTCTAATTATTAACCCGATTAACCTGAACACATCCATGATTTTAATTAAACTTGGTTTTTCATGTCAAGGCACAATTACACCAATAGCAATTTAGCCCTTGTAAAAATATAATTTGGGGGCATTTCGCTGTGACTTTTGTGCTCAGTCCTAGTACGGACCTGTTTCGGATCGAAAAATCTATACAAAAGTGAGACAAAAGTGGACATCACCGGAAAATTTTGTTCCGAAACAGCTGCGTACTAACCTTAAAGTAAAAGAATTTCGTTATTGTCCAGCAAACTGTTCCATTTTTAAGGAAGGGTATGTTCGAAAAGAACGGATCTACGTGGGAAAAAGCATTTATTGTTCTACTACATTTATCTTGCAATGTGCATTGTTGCTTCTCTGTGCTGATCTCGATTGAAAAAAAAAAATCTGTGAAGAACTGCGGATGTATTCTCGAGAGGGCTGGTTGCCCTGCCTTCCTTTCATCGGTGATAGCTTTTGGTTGCGTGAACAAATTGTGCTCTATGCGCTACGGATATTCGAGGGCTTTTATAGGACTGTTTGTTTTGTTAAAAAGCTCAATGATGAGGCATTTATCGTCGTAACCGATTCGATTGAATCTAAATGTTTGGTCCATTAGTTTGTGACACGAAGACGGACATAGCACAGGGCACTGCCTCTTTTTGACGTCACCCGCGATGACAAAGAAAGTGAGTGGGTGGAGTTTCAATATCAATTTTGTGACAGATTTTATTGCGAAGTCACAAACATGTCGAAAAGATGCACATGCGCTGACGCCAGTGTGATTTCACCATTATCAACTATTTTTAATATAGTCATCAAACCAGTATTTTTCAATACGTCAAATACTCGGCTCTTCATGAAGTCACAGCGAGTGACACATTTTTCTTGCCTGTCAGCACTCGCATTATAGACATGAGAAAACTTTTGGGCGTTAATGGAAATCCCCTCTGGGGGCGTCCGAATGGAAAAGGCCGGCCCATGGCGTATCTAATGATGTATACAATAACGTCACACGATGCAAAGCAAAGTCTTCGCTGGAGTTTCTCGATATCTCGTGTAAAAGTGAGCCTCATCGCTGAACCCACAAGTTTTCCGATAAAACGGCAGATCCATATTGTCAGTTGACTTTGGACCCATTCACCGAAGTTCCAACGCAAACGACGACTGTCAGTCAGACTCAATTCTTGCACGAGCTAGATCTTTTTAACCTTCAACTTGAAGGTATGAAGGCTTCAAAGCAGAAGGTTTGGGTACAGGTTTGGAAAGACAATGCTCAAGCTGTTTTCAACAAAGCGTCTATAAATTTGGATTTTCATCAACACTCTCCCGATCGGAAGCTGTATTACCTGTAATAAGCAGGATGTACCTCTACTCCTATATGCTATGGGGTAAGTGCCACTGCATCTTCCAGGGAAAATGTGCCCAACAGTGGTCTCAGATGATCTATTGATCTAGTGCGTGCAAGTGCTCTAAGGACCATTATTTGGGAATAAAATTTCTGAAGCTTGGAAACCTTGTTGAAGCTAACATTTCTGAATAGAAATAACACTGACAACTTTCAATTGGACTGTTGGTTTGACTTGTAGAACTGTTTAAAGTTAGGTATACTATAAAGTTATCCTCAGAGCTGTGAAACCCCAAACAAGATGGCTGCGTCCAAGGTGTCAGACTTAAACTCCTTAAGTGCCATATTTTTGTCTTAAACCTGATAGCGAAACGTAATATTTTAGTCAGCCAGCAGACGGATAGAACAATCAATTGGTCGTTCGGCTCTGACTTTTTCCTAAAATATAAGAACTTTTTAATTAAATAAAATTAAATAAATTTAAAGCAATCTTTTTTTGGATTGGGAATTTGCTGGAATTTGTATATGAAAAATGGCAAGTTCTCATCACGGATTTTGTTCATCGCTTCATTGGCGAAGAATAAAAACAAATATATTTTATTTAAGAAAAAAGTTATACATTTTTTTAAGTAGGTAAGAAGCCGAAATATTATTTTGATGATCCAGAAACTTGAAATAGAAACATACACTAGTTGGATCATGCGACAGCTATTGAAATGCACATGAAATGAGAAGGTTATTGAATTAATGCGGCGGGCTGCATCAGGTATCTACCTAATTGTCTCGATTGACGGTCATTGCCCGCGGGCGGTATGTCTTTGCATGGTTTACACTCAGCCTTCTTAACTTCGACTTTATTTGCACGACGTCCACAGGCTGCAGCCCCAAAAATGTATTTTATCAAAATAAATATTTACGCAATTGTCTTCCACTACTGATGGAAATCTACAAACACACGCACACGCCTACAACCTACATCTTCGCCATTGCTCCACTCAACTCTCAACCCCTTGTACGATTTAAAAAAAAAGAAGAAGAAAACTGCCTTCTTGCAGTGGGTATATATTTCAAGTTTGAAAGTATGGTGCGACACAAACACAAATGATTAAGGAAGGGCGCATCCAAATCGAAAGGACTCAATGGCTTCCTTTGCGCTATTAATAAAGATAAACGCGCACCCCATTCCCGCTGCGACATGCACCATATAGTTCCATAGTGCGTATAAGTATTTTTTTTTGTTGAATTTCAAATTTGCCACCATAAACGTACAGTCGAAATGAAGATATACTCAACGCTTCTCGATATTGCCTATATACTCTGCGCTGCGCTTATACGTTCCAAAGTGCACATTTCCCAAAAATTAGTGCGCTATATTTAGCTGAGACTGCGTGTAACGTGCGCGTGAGTGAGTGAGACACAATTTCATAGATCGTACGTATGTTTCTGTATGATGATATGGTGAAATGTGTTCTGCTAAAAGTGCAATGACCGCCAACGCAACTGCTACAAACATCGCACACAGTATAAATGAGCCAGCCACTTTCCAGCATTTTTTTTGGGCATACTTCTTTTTTCAGTTTGATTAGTGTAAACGCCAGTAAACATGGCCGTATGCCTATGTGTGGATGTGCATACAAACAGTTTGTTATTTTTGCTTGCATTGTTACGAGTATTTTTGGCCGTAACTCGCTTATCTAGTTTATCTAATGGAGCTGGGAGATCCGGTGCTTGCACTATGGTGAAAAGCAGACACTGGATGTCTATGTGTGGACACGTAACGCATATTTTTCGTTGTATGGAGAAAAAACGCTGCGGTGATGAATAAATTTGTTGGTTTAATGGTGGATATTCACATTTGCGTGACCCATCAATTAGCACTTTTTGGCAGGATGACTCTGATGTTGCGTGTGCGCGGGTAGAGAGAGGGGCGAAGTTCGAAGTACACTAGACACATAACTACATATATAGTTATAGCGGCATATGCATATGCACTGCTGGAGTGCTTCGTTGTGAAATCTAAGCGTTGCAACTAATTAATTTTGCCGAACTATTAACCACAGCTGAGTTCGCTTAAGTGTCTGAAAATGAGTGCAAGATCTGCCCTCGATTTGAAGAGTGCTGGACTAAAGGTAACTTACTAATAACCTTTTTTAACCTTCACACTAAATATTTTGTGGGTCACAATATGCAAATTTCGCCATTGTGAGTTGGAAAAATTTAACCTGGACACTTAAAATGACTATTAGTACCAATCACGGAAGGTCAACAATTTTGACCAGTCTTCAGGTTGCATAGGTATATAACTATGAAAAGCCGGACAGCTTATTTTTCTATGTTAGAACTGGGTCTTACGATATCCCTTTAAGTCATTGACAGAGGGCTCTCTGGGGCGTTGGAAAATCACTTCTACGTACGTAACGAATTCATTACGGAGCACTTCTTTGATCACGGATTTGTTCGCGTTGAGTTGTGACTCCATCTGGATGTACTCCGGAAATTTTTTAAATATTGATTCCTTACTCATTACCTATGACATATTTCAGACAACATTTTCGACTACGTATTGAACAATTAATTGAGCCTTTTGCTGAAATATGGTCGCCCTTGGGAAATGCACTGTTGGTATTAGAGACAATACTGAACCCCGAACTTGCAATCCTCTTTCCCTCAATTTTTATTCAAAGTCGCCATTTTATTTTCCTACCGGTGTCAAAAACATACAAAAAATATAAAATAAATGCTGCCAACCGCTGCCAACCGCCGGGGAAGTTATAGAGTTCGGAAATACATCATCTTGAATTACTGAATGCTATTGGTTAGTAATTTATTTATTTTTCAAAAGCGAATATAGGTCTATTCGCGTACTTTCCCGAGCCAAAAATTAACAATCTGTCAAACATAAAAAATTGAACGATACTCTCTCCAGAGACCTGAGAAAATACCCCAAAGTACGTGAATAGACTTCGAGCTACTTTGAACCACTTTCATCTTTAACATCTAATCCATATCACAAATAAATATGTATAACATACTTTTTTGCAATAAATGAAACGTTCTAGGAGCACATTCGACCACCAACAATGTTTTTTAGTTCCACAGATTTTTTTTTCATTGCATTTGACAGATTTTGAATTTGTTTCTTGTCAACTTTTTGCTTTTGACATATTTATCAGTAGGTACTTGGCCGTTAAAAACTCAGAGCTGTTTCGAGCCAAGAGAGCAAGTACTCGCTACTCGTTATTTTGCTAGTTTTCTCTTTTTCTGTTTTTTTATGAGAACGTTTACAAACTTTGTACATTTTATATCGATTGTGTTCGATTTAAACCGCGTACGCGAATGAACCTAATATAATTTGTTTGGTTACTAAAAATAGGTCACAAAATGTGAAGGTTGATGATGTAATTAGTGATCCATTGATTATCAACTAAGGGGTACCCCAAGGTTCTGTCCTAGGTCCGATCCTCTTTCTTATTTACATTAACTATCTTTTTATGCTTGATTTTAAAGGTGTTCTAACTGCTTTTGCAGATGATGTAGGTTTCGCATATGGTTCGGCTAGTCGTCTTGATCTGGTTTCCGACATAAATTGGGACCTTAGCCTTTTAAGAATTTGGTTTTCAAAATATAACTTGGTTATCAGCTCCAAGTCTAAGATTATGATTTTTAGTTTGTCGTCTCTACTTGATTTTAATGTGAATGTTTACTTTCACGCATCTGATTGCAATAGATTTAAACTTGATTGCTGCAACTGTCGACCTGGTTCGTCTTGTCCTAATTTTGATAGTAGCCTATGCTGCAGTGATAAATGTTTCCCCGTCGAGAAAGTTAAGGAATTCAAATACCTGGGTATAACTATTGATTCAAGAATAAGCTTCTCGAATCATGTAGAAGCTTTGAGGAAATATTTTCGTTGCACGCTAAGGCATTTTTTCTATTTAAGCAATATTTGTTCGACTACTTTGCTAAAAACTATTGTATTGTTTTAAAGTTTTGAAGATCTTCTTTATGAAGTCTGGAAATCGCAACTTCCGACTGATCTCTAACTATAGTTTACGTGGAAACTCTTCGTACTCTTTATCCGTTCCTCAATTCCATACCGCGGCTTATCGTAATTTTTATTATATATCGTCTATTCGTCTATTCAATAAACTTCCTCGATCGTTCAGGTCGGTATCTACCTATACCTAAAAAGTTTCTTAAACTCGTAAAAATATGGCTTTTCAATTTTAATTTCGCTGGCATAGAGTCTGTTCTTTCTGACCATCTGATGTAAATTAAGAATTATAATTTGAGTCTTAATTGTTAATTGATCTTGATGCATTCAAAGGAAAATTGTTTTGTTTTAAGACTGTTTAAACTTATTTTATAAAGTAACGTAATTTTTTGATTTTTTAAGGGTCACCCCACCCACGCATAACTTTTTTAAATGCCTAAATTGTAAATTGTAATGGCATTCATCACTATTTTTAAATTGTATAAATTATAAATAAATTGTAAATATTATTTTTACTGAATTTATATATATAGGAATTTATGAAATAATAAAAATAATCTAATAATCTAATCTAAAACTGCCTAAATGAGATGTTTTATATGTAACAGAAACATATTAGGACAAACATGGTTGTGTATTATCCGCTTTTGATTATCATTAACTTCGATTTCATGAGTAAATTTTTCTTAAATATAACTGCAAAAAAATTGCTGAAAAGGTCTTTATGTTCCCTCAACCAATTTACATTGTTAATTTTTCATAAATATTTTTAGCAAAACTTCTAAAAAAAAAAACACTTTTTACACGTAACGAATAATTTCAAATTTAACGGATAAAATTCTTTGGACGCTGCCAGCAACCTTGCCCATAGCGAATGTGGTTCATATTTTTTGCGAGTATGTTGGTGAGCCGGATTTTTTGAAGTTTTGTGACATTTGTCAATACGAATTTCTATGTCCCAATACTAGCGCACCAAATCAAGGCACTTCCGCAAAAATATAGCTCGTATATAGGAAATCGGCTATAGTTGGGGCCTTGGGACTTGGGAGTCTCGGTATTGTCACTGATTGGTATTTTATTTTCAGAACTAAATGACACGGATCTGTGTTTCTTTGTTTAGTAGGTGGTAAAAACTAAAGTAACCATGGATAAGCGGATCCGCTGAACTTAGCCATTTAGGGGGTATCTGTGACTTTGTTTTGGAAACCTATATATACGGGAAAAACGAAAAAATTACGTCTGGGGTAAAGCAAAAATCGTACAAAATCGTTTCGATGAGGATTCAATTACAGGCCCCCAAATGAACGGCCAATTTGCCCGGTATTTTTACGTCAAGTAGTTGACACTTTGTGCCTTATCTACTAATAGCCAACTCTAGTCTCGACATTTGATTATGGAAGCTACAATTGTGAAATTTTATAGGTATGTTAAATAAAGCTATTGCGAGCTCTTCAAATTAAAAGTCGAAACTTAAAATTTATGATAGTGAGGCTTTTTATTTCCTCGCCAAGAAAGTAGCCAACGTAATTATATACTTTACGGAGGATTATTCGACTCCTTTAAAAAGGTGTGAGATAGAAAGTCTGAAAGGACTAAATATCTCTAAAAACCGGAGTAAAACGACCCGTTTTATTGTCCAAAGTGTGTAACACGTGTCTTCAGGAGTTCATCTTTTCAGAGCCTTAAAAACGCCAAAGAATGCCTACTAACGAAGCCGCTTTTTATCATCTTATTTGTTTACTTGCAACGATTGGCAGTTTAATCAGAGGATAATTAACAACAAGCACCTCCGAGCAATTACAACAGCAGGAGGCCGGAATATTGTTTTGGTCAAGATCTACCGTAGACATACAACCAAGGCTGAAATAACGAAAGCCCGCAAGCCGTTATGGAGAGCATGGGAATGAAAAGAATGCGACAAAAAATACTGCACCATTAAAAGAGGGAAAAAGAGGTCAAAAAGAGGGAACAAGAGGGGAGGTCATCAAGTGGTTTCTTAATGGCTTATGAAAAGTACCTTGGAATGATTATTGACACTACTCTCAGCCTTAATAACTATTTCAATTGCTAGTTCACTTTTAAGGCTAATGATGAGTAACATCGGGGGTCCGAAACAGAGTAAGAGATTACTTCTTGGATGGGAAGGGGAACTGCCGTTTCAATACTCATGTATGTAGAAATACAATAGTAACGTGTACCGCAAGTTGAGTCTTTTCCACAGATAATTAAACCTGACATCATAGGGTAGCGCTTTAAAAGTAGCATGTGCTTTTCGAACTGGCTACTCGTCGCATACTCAATACTTACTATCGACTAGAAGCGAGCGTGTACCCATGACGAAAAGAACATTTTCGAAAAGAATTCGCGGCGTCAAATTTTTGGCATCCATATGTCAAACTCGTTCGGTTATAACTACAGATTGACCATGAACGTTCTTTCTAAAGTGAGAGAACTCAGGATGTAGAACAACAACGCGGTATCTACTCCTTGGTTCCAAAAATCGATTTTCCTCTATAGCTACAGCAGCTGTTGCGACAACCACTTTGATGGCGTCCACGATAGCGAGGTCTTCGGATCATAAACTGGTGATCTGTTAACTGGCAAGGTAATAAGTTAAAGAGGATTGAATCGCAGCTATCGACTGTGATTCCACGGCAGGGTTTTCCTGTTCATCTGCGTCTCTTCAGGTTTGTCTTCGGATCTTGTTGCATTTGAACTCTTCGTAAATATTTAGAACATTCATCGTGGATTTAAAATGTCTGTGATTCCGTGCTTCTGCGTGTTTTTTCTACTTCAATGAGACCCAGCGCCCGAAGGAATTTTGTCTTTATTCGCCTCTTAGGACAGTCGTATTCGTTCCCAATTCAAAGGGAGCAACATGAAAAATGCCGGCAAAATATCTCCAAGCATATGACCGCAGTCGACTGTCAAAGTTCTTCCCGCTCCTATGAATGACCCTTTACAGGGAACAGCAAAATAATTACCTCCCTAAACACATCATTACTCCTTGGCAATTTTACTTCAAATCGAATCAATCAATTGCGAAAATTCCAACCCCTTCTCCTGACCGATGTCGGATTTTCTCAAGAAATGCAAATCTCTCCACAACAGCTGTGTACGGTTACTGAAACCTTAACCTTCAACCCATTCAGCCATCGCACCAAATCATTAATATTCACACATCTATTTGGATTTTTCGATTTCCGAACATCTCTCAAATGTCCTTCGCATCATTATCTACGTCATATATTAAAAGGAAACCGAAGGCCGGCGAAATTGCATCCGCATTTCCCAGGAACCCGCAATGCAGCTGAACAAAAAATTTACCAACCCTTCAACCCTTTTTGCAAGACATTTGTGCAAGGTAGTAAAAGTCCAGCAACAACAAAAAAAAAAGGATTTAGTGCGTAAAACAATAAACCATCAGTATTTTGCTAAAAAAAAATAATTAACAAAAACACTAGAGTAAAAAGGGTTTCGCAGCGCAATAAACAATTTTCACCTAATTGCCGCGGCAATATAAACGAGAACTCGGCGCAATAAACCTCAAGCGGTGTCTACTAATTGAGCTGCAATAAAGCAACAATACAGCCTTCCATTGTCGGACGGCTACGATGAATGCGAATTGGCTCATGGCTGTGTCCTGTGTGTCATACAAAAGGACACCGCTCGTAAACTTCTCAATTGTGCCCACATTTTGCATGCCAAAGACCACCATCAGACTTTGTGAATTGTGATCCCTTTGTACAGTTTTGAGTGTATTTGTCGGTTTTTCTCTTATTTTCGTTTGAGGCAAATGCCAACAATCGCTTTGGTAAAAAAAAAATACATTCCATTCATTGATTAGGCACAGGCGCTCCTGTTTCTCTTCATATCTAGGCAATGTGTGTGGATACACCTACACCGGGTACCTGCTGTGATGTTTTGACAGAATTGTCTTTCAGTGGAAAGGAGACTTTTGGCAATCCTTCAATCCTTTTGATAATTGTGCGACTGTTGTCCTTTTTTCGGCGTAGTTCTAAAGGGGTACACCTCTATACTGATTAGATGGTTTTATTAAGGGAGAGCACGGCGAATAAGGGTTAAAAAATGCATTCGCATGTCCTTGAAGCGAACCCTTTCACTATGCACGGCTCTCTATTGTTGGCAAAGTTTATGGGCCTGTATACTTTTTCTCCCAAAGAGTTGGGTGAATTTATTTTTTCAGGACAATTCGCACCTTATTGTGAAAATAGGAGAACTGCAAATTTGGATTCTTCCAGGAATTAGGAAAGGAAAACACTACAACTGCAAGTGGCGGTGAGTGATCCTTGGTTCTATATGTCAAATGTCAATGTTAGGTATGTCCAGCTGATAATACTTACACGCATTCCTAGAGAGAGCCACATTGTTCCCATTTGAATTAGCAACGAATTGGCCACAATATTTAACAAGGCTGAATCAGGCGGCAAGGCAATGGCATGGTTTCAAGGGACGAATTTGGTGGAGACTTGGTCGGAGGAAAGTACACCGTCTGATTAAATGTTCGCTTTTTTTTCCAACAATTGGCTCATTCCTAAATTCTTACTTTGCCACCTATACGTCAGTTATTTGGAACAACAGCGCTGGAACTACCGTGTAAATAGGTACACGTCACTGAATTAAGCGGATTTTACAAGCACAACAAAAGCGAATTCAGCCACGTAACTCGATAACTAATGTGGTAGTTTAATAATAATAAAAAATAAAAAATCCATCTATCGACATCGGTCTTGCAAACATCGGTCTCTTGTCAAACCGCATGGGGCATGGCGCATGGCAGTATTTTCTTCAAATCTTAATTTTTACATACCTATGTAAATATCTTGATCTTATGCAAATTTATAGCCTGATAGGTCATTAGCTTGATGACAAAATTTGCATAAGAAATGGCAACAGATTCTGTGAACCGAGCAAATCAAAAGATCGCCCGCTTTCATACCCATCTACAACTGGAAGTTACGTAATTTGAAAGCGTGTTTAACAATGTGAGCCAACTCTTTTTAATTTTACGAACGATAACCTTATGAACTGCACCACATCCATCACACGAAGGGGTAAACCCACTCCCACCCGAAGCGCAAGCGACCCGACTCGCACAAATCACCGGCCACCGGCTGCAATAGCTACAGGTAAATTGAGACAGGAAATTCGCCGCGAAAAATAAATGCTGCCATTTTCATTTCGCGTGTCTGAACAACAATATTCCAACAAAAACAAAATTCACACCGGCCGGCATAAATGCGAAAATAATTCTTGCGTGTGTATATGTGAAAGTGTGCAAAAAATAAGCAAAAAATTCGCAAATAGTGTTATGCGATAGGGAGGGGTGTGGTTTATGAATTAGCTCCAGTGGAATTGCAAATTTTTTGGCGTGTGCCCTTTTCTGCTGAGCGTTGCCAGGTGGATTTTAAGAAATATAGTGCAATGTTCGCAATTCACCAGCTTGTGACAAAAATGTGATGCAGCCATATTGACATAGGTGGGTAGATCTGCTACAGACTATTTTAACCTACCACGAAATTCCGAAAGGTGACCGAAGAAGCTATCGGATGACACGTCATTTATTTGAGCTTATGTTTAATATGAACATTAACTAGAAAAGACAAACCACTGCGAAAGAAATGCTGTACATCTGTATAGGTACACCTCAAATGAAGGAAAACGCTTTTACAGTCGAGTCTCCTTCCGAACAAAAGTTTAATTTTAGACTCATACTTGGTTCCAACTTTCTATAAATTAAAGCAAATGTAGGTATTCAGTTTGACATATTGATGACCGAAACCAAACTGAATTTTAGCTAAAATTACCCTGCCAAAGTGTCTTGCATAGTCTTGTTGTGTGTGTTCTGTAGAAAACATACATCATACGCTCTTGGAAATCCACACATGATCCCAAACTGGCTACCGACATTCCAGATATTGCGACATAATAAAACACATCAACAGTCATCAAAACAATAACGTTTCCACCAAATTAGATTTTTAGACGTTCAACTGCTTCCCCATACATAGGGTACTGTCAAACTTACCAGTAAGTATATGAAAATACAGCCTCTCTGCTCACACTTGCACTTTCGCTGCCAAGACGCAGTTGCTTCTGAGAAAACTATTAATCACTGACGCAAATAGTCAATGTTCCGATTTATTTCTATAATTCCGTTCCATTGTGGTTATAGAAGCACCGATCTGCACTGAACAGCTATGCTAGGTATGACGTTTCATCCAAAAGCACAATGTCGCGAAATAATACAAAAACTCACTTCCGAATGTATCCAATTTGAGTTTGAGTTTTCATTTTAAGAATAGCACGATGGCGCCATCCAAGTGTCATTTCTATAGTGGCGAAGAAGTCTCACTATCACCGAATTAACCTCAAAACTTGAGCAGAAGTTCACGTAAACTCATTCGAAGAACTCACAAGTTTTTAATTGTATTTCTCGATTATTTAGCACAGCACAGGCACATTGTTGTTCTACTTTGATTAACTTATTGTGCGCTGATGGTTGCCCTGAAGGGCGGTAAAGGGAACTCCACTTGACTCATCTGAATTACCGGCATTTCTTACTCGTTCTTTACGGGTCTAAAGATAACAATTCAGTACACAATAACAATAACTGTCAGGGCGGACACCGAAAAACAGATCTCAGCGACGATTTTCACTTGTGGTATAACCTCACAAAATCACACATGAAATGATTTGGGGAAAACAATAATGTTTTGCGAATAATTCCGTCAATCTAAACCGAAATAGATTTGCAAAGTGTTAAAGTATGTATAGGGGCGAGTATATAGAAGCACAGTACACAAGTCCAACGAATACTTTTGCATTATGGTATATTGACTGTTGTAATGATATTTCCTGTTTACAACGTGTGCGCGGGAAGCTTTTTTAGCTCTGTAAGGCCGAAGCAAACACAGATGTAAGGTTGTGTATCTACAACGAAGCGTTGGAACTGAAATTCTTAAGAAAAATTCGCGTGCGCGCACTGACCTTGAATAAGGTCTGTTTGTCTGGGCTTCGTTTTAATAAAAAGTGTCGGTGATATTTCGTCGTTTTTCATCGTGGTATAGGTATATGCTCCCTTTATGTACCCACATATCACGGCTACATATTTACATGAGCGGTGCTACTAATATTGTGCTGACTTCTATACCTACACAATTGAGTTATTGAAAAGAGGGAAAGCTCTCTGGATGGGTCTAGTCGGTTGTATTCTATTGTACAGACGTAATTATCGTGGCCCTGTGCGTGGTGATGTTTGGCGTTGCTTGATTACGCATGCAGAATATTGTGTGAAAAATAAAGAACCGTGCCGAAAACTGTGCAAAATTTTACTAAAATGTGCGTTCGTGAAATTCGATATCGAAAAATGGTGAAGTTCGAATTATTTTCCATTCGAAAGAAAATAAATGAAATTTAAATAAAAATTCCAACGCGGCAACGCCATCATTCTAGTCTGGAATCTGCCTTCTGCCATTTTTTTCGGTCGCCATTGTTGTGTAACACACTCTTTCGCAATAAACACAATACACAGTTAAACTTGAACTTGAAAATTTCAAGTTCAATTTGAAGGCGATCACAGTAGGTAGGATGGTGTGCGAAAAAAAAGCGCCACCGCCTATCGGCTGTCGACATACAAAATCCGCACACCATGGCAATGGCGATATGACATTCATTCAGCAACAATTCGTTGGTTTTGCTTTCCCTACATTGAACGAGCGCACAACCTACCTCAATAGTTCATCAATTGCGGCGAATATGCGAATTGGCACGAACAGCTTCGTAAGAACTCGTAAACAGCCGAAGGCACCCGAATGGATACGAAGCTGTGCGAAATAACCAATCAGAGTGTTGCGAAAAAAGCTCAGTTTTGTTGGTTTTGTTTGTGCAAAAAAGAAGCTTTTGTTTTGCTCGTTTTTGTACTTGGTCATAGGTGGCATCTCTTGCGCACATATCGCAAATGGTGGTGGCTGTCACTTTTTCGCGCACGCACATTTTTTTTGCACCAATGATGTGGTTGCTTCAGAGATAACTACACGCACACTATAAACGGTTTGGCTCTTCTTAAACCCGTTGATGGGGATTTTCGAAGAGAAATTAATGCGATTTGAGTTGTTTTCTTTTTGAGACAGAGGTATTTCTGTTAAACGATGCAGATGGAGATGTAGGATGTAGGAATAAGAAATAACATCTCTTAGCAATTTGAGATTGTTATGCTAAATCGTACTATCGACCTATCGTATCCGTATTACGTATTCCCCTTACCCCTTGCCAATACCTCCGAAACAGTTTGATTGTAGAATTAAGAGAAATACTCAATACGCTTACCTACTTGGTTTGAGTTATCTTTATCTGACTTCAATGGGAATTCTGTCATGTGTTATAAATTATAATCCAAACAAAAAGTTGCGCACGAGACGACGAACATATTTCCAGCTTTAGGTAAAATTGGAAAACAATAGCATTGAGCACTATTACCTAGGTCAGTTTTTAGCACAATAATAACTACTTAAAGCAGCCCAGTGTAGTGTGGATGGACAAATAATTAATTCAACGTTAGAACCTATTCACACTGAGCCAAAAACCGTGTTTGCACTCACACCGATCTCCAACTAGTTTTCGTTACGTTTCTATTAGCTGTGAGACACTAGTCGTTAAACTTCTATGTAAACTATTTTGGTTACAAGTTTCGATCTCATTAATTGACAACTAAAATTAATTCAGAGCTTTTAAAAATACATAACATAAGACAATGATTTTAAATTGTGAATAATTGCGACTTCTGTTCCGTCAGCTGTTCTGCTAAATTTGCTGATTATTTGCAAAAGGTGTGTTTGTTTCAACAACCCAACGACTGGAAGTTTTTTTTGAGGTGTTTTCTTGGAAACGACTATAAACGCCTGAAATATGTATTGGGAAACTTACGTTTTTTTGTTTTCGGGAAAACCCGGTTTTCGGCTCGGTGTGAATAGGGTAATACAATTCTTCCGTTGCATCAATTCACTATAGGAAATGTTGTTCTTCTAATCACTTAGCAAAAAGTGTAGTTGTTTACCTATACAGATGCATTTAGACTCATTTGGCTAAAAGTGCGCATTTTTGCTTTTAGGCTAAAGCTCTGAAAAATCGACAACACCATACACATAAGGTTCGTTTACTTATCCATATTTTATTTTTTAATTTCATAAGTTTTTATCAAAAAACCAAAAGCAAGTCAAGTTGCGCACTCTTTGTCCCAAAGTCTGGGTAATACCACGTTCCCGCACCAAACGAAACCCCGAGGTTTCGTAAAAATTTTCCAAACTTCCGAGGTTTTGCCATATATTTCTGAGGTGTCGAATCCTCGGGTTTTCAGCGAAACCTATTTGAAACCCCTCTGATGAGCTCCATCCGTGAGAGGCTATCAAACCGAACACGATTTTACAGTGAACTTTGGTTTATTTTGTGATCATTTGTGGATGTCAAAATATTAAACGCCACAACAATCAAAAAAGTGTTCTTGAGTCCGATTTTGAGCATTTTTCCTAAGAGTTTAAGAACTTTTAAATTTAGCATTGTAATGAATTATTGATTTATTTGTACCCAATGCGATTTATTTGTATAAATGTTGCAATTATTTCCCAAATTTGTTCAGAACTCATTTTTGGCATTATTATTTTGCGTCAATAAACAGCTGTTTTGACAGCCACTTTAAATTTGACAGTTTATGACTTTTAAACTCATACTTCAACTCGGTGGGAATGACTTACAAGGTTTCGGTAAAAGTTCATCGAAACCTCGTGATTTCAGTTTGGTGGGAACATGGTATAAGAGTGCCCAGAGCCAGAGGTATGTGGTAGAGTGCGCCACCATTTTTAAGTAAAGTTCTAATAGTTTGAAGCTGTTAATTCATATCCAAGTTTGATACTTCCGAAAACCACTCCAAACAGAAAATAGTCCAAATTAATACTTAATACAAACTAAAATGGGTTTGGGTCAACATTCTTTTCACACACGCAGAAATTTCAACCTTAACCAAGTGGAATTTTTGCTCTCCATAAAAAATAAACAAGTATTTGTTGTTGAAAACTATCGAGTTAAAAAGGTTAAATCATACTGTTAAAAATAACACACTTTATCAGTTGGTATAAACCATGTTACTCTGTTGTTATTAGTTAGTTTGTTATTTACGACCGAGAAAATTTGGGGAGGAGATTGATAACCGAGTTTCGTTAAACAAGTTGACTCGGTTATTTAGAATTCACTAACTCTGTAGGAGCTGTATTAACAGTATTACTTGGATGTTTTTAACCGAAAGTTGATTGATTTTAAATAAGTGAATTTTCTGCGTGCAAAATCCCAAAAAAAACCGTCAAAAGCCGCGATTGACATATGAATATCGATGCATATAACGGGTGATTTTTTAGCTGATTTGGTTTTGGCAACACTGGTTTTGACAGCTGACGTGTGTTTAGTACCTTGTGTCACTGTCAAACAGCTTCAGTTTGGTTTGCAATTTAACCATGGATCGTCTTACAAATGAACAACGCTTGCAAATTATTGAATTTTACTATCAAAATTCGTGCTCGGTTCGAAATGTTCATCGCGCGCTGCTTCCATTTTATGATCGGCTCATTTTTGGTTGAATGGGTACGTAAATAAGCAAAATTGCCGCATTTGGAGTGAAGATCAGCCAGAAGCATTGCAACAGCTACCAATGCATCCCGAAAAAGACACTGTTTGGTGCGATTTATGGGCCGGCGGCATTATTGGGCCATATTTCTTCAAAGATGATAACAACATTTTTTT
Organism: Cheilosia vernalis; assembly: GCA_949126925.1. NCBI lineage: Eukaryota > Metazoa > Arthropoda > Insecta > Diptera > Syrphidae > Cheilosia > Cheilosia vernalis. The sequence goes on from OX421362.1 coordinate 18,420,719, forward strand.
TGCCCGAAATGGAAGTTCTTGACTTGCATGATATGTGGTTTCAACAAGACGGTGCCACATGCCACACAGCACGCGAAACAATGGCGCAATTGCGAGGCGAGTTTGGTGAACAGTTAATTTCACGTTTCGGGCCGGTCAATTAGCCGCCTAGATCGTGCGATTTGACACCATTAGATTATTTTTTGTGGGGGTATGTCAAGGCTAATGTGTATAGGGACAAGCTCGCTTCGATTGACGCACTGGAAGCCAACATCCATGCATTCATTCGTGAGATACCGGCCGATATGTGTGAAAGAGTATGCCAAAATTGGACTCAGCGGATGGGCTACTTGAGCCGCAGCCGCGGTCAACATTTGCATGAAATTATCTTTAAACATTAAATTGCAAGGTTCAAACTATCGATTCAAATAAATATTTCATTCATTTTTTTGAATTTTTAGTGTTTTTTTTTTCTTAAAAAGTTCTAAACCTCTTAAAAAATCACCCGTTATAATGCATTTCAATCGGGTTGGGGTCAACATTTTGGATGAGTCAAAATTCTTTTTACAAAATTGAGCTTTTAAAATTCTGCAAACAATAACAAAAAGTTTGGTAAATGTTCAAAAGAGCGCGCTTTTTAACATTTTACAAATCTTTTTTTATTGCTTTGCATAATTTTGTAAAGCAAAGATGGAGAAAACATTTTCTTTTATTAATTTGTTTATTTTTTAACTACTCTCTTTTTAATTTATAAGTAGGTACTTGTAGTCTTATATGCATTTCCTCCTGGGAGGAAAATAAAAGATGTTGTGGTGGTTTTTTTTAAATATGATTTTATTTTATTTTTATTATAGAAATACAAAAGTAAACAAAAGAAACGATACTGTTATTGATATTTTTTAAGGACGACTGAGAAAAAGTCCTTGTCTGTCCACAAACCCATCAATCGCAGCGTGTAACAGTAACTACAACGAACCGCCTAGTAAAGTGGTCTTGGAGTATTCGATCCTTTGATTAAACAACATTTCGTCTGTCCTTTTATGAAATGAAGCTTTTACACTCGGTTTAAAAAAAAAAACTTGTTGTTTGGATTTAGCAAGGAAAATTTGTAATTAATTTTTGTCTATTCAAAGTGATTATAGGAATATCAAAAAGGAATTCATTGCAATAGGTATGCAAGTTCAATTTATAAGGTACGCAAAAATATATTTCTTTTAATTTACACACGACAGCACCAACCGCAACCATACCAACAAGGTTTTCACTCAATACTCGTGGATGGATCGTGGACCGTGGAGCCGCCGTATGTTCTCTTAAAATTTCTCGTATCCGTTTGGACTCAACTTGTGAATGTGCAAATGGTAGATAAAAAGCACAACCTCGCGCGAATTCAACTCATTCGCTCGACAGTTCTTTTTGCGGTTGGGATTCGCGATTCCGCGATCGCTTATTTATTTGTCTTTCTTCTCCCGATCGGTTGTTCTGCGAGATACCTCTTACGTCGTAGCTCGTACCCGTCGTACGTCGGTCGGTTGTCTTATTCCCAAATAGGTACAAGCGGTGTCTTGATATTGTTTCCATTATATCCTTTCCCTTCGAATGGATGGGGGCGAGAAGACACACAAAAACTGTATACAAACAGCACAATAGATACTTTCCGCCTCGAATCTAGAAAGAAGGAGAGAAACCTCAACAATAGATACAAGGTGTCATCGGAGGAGGAAGAAGTCATGGGAAAATCCAATTCCCCGAACCTGCAGGATGAGATTTCACAATTTCGATACAAAGGGAGTAGTTTTCCCAAGCATTTCTGAAAGGGGATAGTGGAACATGTGCGCGCAATTCGCCCCCATGCACACCTTACTATAGTTACAGGCGCATGCAACGAAACCATTCCACCAAGCAACAAAGGACGTCTGCGCAATTTGATTTATTTATTGGATATCATGTACAAAGTGTGGTGGTGTGCTGCGATATTACGTTGTTTTCGTGTGACTTTTTCAATTCTACAAACGGTCTCTGTGTTTATTTTGGTTGAAAGGAAGAAAAAAGCCGATTCCTTATGTCGTGCACGAGATCGACAGGATCCCAATTGTTTGTGTTCTGTCGCCTTGGAGTGCATTGAACTGTGGCGAACTGAGGTGATCATGAGAACGATTTCCTACTCGAACAAAAAAGGTCGATTGCGAAGAAAGATAAACGATTCTGGTCTAAAAAAAAAAGGATTTAAGTTCGAACGCCTAATCGGATTATTGGGACTTTTTTTTTTGTGTGTGCTAGTCCTGTGCCAGTTGATTCGATTAGTGCGCGGACAAGGAATTTGAGCAACAGGTTTTTTTTTTTTCGTTTTGTAATTTCCAATTCCATCCCACGCTGGGCTTGTACATCTTCTCGGTTTGCCGAACCTGTTTCCAGCGTCTGATTCCCGATCAATAAATGTTCCCCCTAGTTTCGGGATGCAACAAAATTAGTGGTCTGCGTCTACAATAGATTCGGGAAAAAGGTGCGCAACCGCGACCAGGACCAGCCACAGACACAATAGCCGCGATGCCACACAAATCACATAGTTTTGTCGTAATTTATGTTCGTTCAGAGTCGTTCTGTTGTTGCTTCTTTTTGTGCAGCTCGTTTTATGTATTTTTTTTTCTTTTTTTCGTATATCTTTTGGATGCATATAAATAGAGAGGGAATTCGTATAGGGATAGGTCCGAGCGGTCTCGGTCGCGACTGGTTGCATTAATTAAATCGGCGAGCTGGCAATTAATGTCGCGGTTGGAGAGCACATGCAGTTCTTATGCCTGTATATGTCGTATATACCCAGCTGCTGGCAGATGGAATGCTGATTTGTGGATATAAATTCTGACAAGCTGTGATGTTTGGTTCGTGCAACGCAGCTGAAATTGCACGACGCGCATAAGTAGAGAGTAAATGCATGGATAACTTCCAAATGACTATACTTGGTGTTACTGCCAATTGTCCAGTCAATTGCAACTATGCAACTTGTGCGTAATCCAGCTTAAGTCAGTATGCGGTTGCAGTGAAATTCAATATCGTGACGGCAATGAAATTGGTGGTACCTACATTTTCACAAGTTTGACTAAACTTTAGCTGATGTTTATAAATGTTTGACACCAACTTAAGTCCACATAATCTGAGTGTATATACCTACCTACACAACATCGAAATGTGAAGCAAAAAGCTGCTAAGCCTTTGCATGTGCCTTTGAACGAGTGTGCGGTGCCCGGTGCATATGAAGTGGGAGTTTCTGATTTTTTAAACTCCAAATGGTTGGAATTATTCTAAGATATGTTTAATATGGTGGAAAAAAGAAGAAGGAGGAAATATTTGCTAAAAGAAGCTTTTTGTAGCTTCCATTGCATTTTGATTGGCCTTACAAAAATACACATAAATACAGATCAATCAATCGGGATTTGGGTAGTAATTTTTGAGAAATAATTTAAAAAAAAAAAAAACCGGCCAAGTGCGAGTGTCACTCGCGCACCGAAGGTTCCGTATTTGGCTAAAGTCCAACCTATCAGATATTATTTCAAATCGATAATATCATTCAATCTTTCCCCTGTTCATGAATTCATCACAATTCAGTTTAATTTACTTACTTAATATATTTTTACTCTCAAAAATTACTCACACATAAATCTCATTGTGTGATTACCGTAGAAAAAACCCAAATGCAGATTTTGATTCTTTAATTGCTACCTACACCTACACAATCCTCACCAATTTCTCATTCAGTATCTGTGTCTGTGTCCCCTTTCCCTTTATTCGGTAACTCTCTCTTAGTAATGTGCTGTCTGCTGTATTTTCTCTTTTCTTTCCTTCTTAATGCGAGTCTCGAAAATTCGGCGAAATCAAAGCACATCACATACTATAATATAGTGTACCTTACCTATACCAGTGCTACCGAAAGTACTAAAATAGGAGTATTGTCTGCTGTACTCCCGTACTCCTCAAAGACAAATTGTATACTCCTATTATTAATTTCAGATTTAACTATGTATTTTCACATGCCTTGACATTTCTCTATTGAGTAAATTGGAAGACTAATTTTACTTTCTGGATGTTTTATTAAGATTTTTTTGCCATTGTTGATTTTGTTACATTTGTGTCGTTACAAATAATTGCGGATCCTGCAAATTCATTAAGGATAGGTAGATGTTGAAAAGGTGTAAAACAGACTTATTGTTGATTGCAGTGACGACCACTCATTTTATTAATAAAGTCTTATGGCGTGGTGTTTCGGCATCAGATTAGACAGACGCCACCAAAACAACATAGCCGCCATAGGCTGTCTAAACTCTAAAGCAGCCTGTCCCAATTGAAAAGCTATTGACTAAAAATATATTACATTCATTTTGTTCTGTACTCCCCAAAAAATGTATTATACTCCCCAACGAAGTTATGAAGCGGCAGCCCTGGTGTATACCACCAGTGAGGGTCAATTATGCACAACTGCGTAGTAGATATTATAACATTTATGAGAGCAACTTATTTTACATGATAAAATTATCTTTTTTGAAAATATCATGTAAACTATTAACTTTTCTGCAAAACAGTATTCAGCACATATATAGCTAAGAATATGATCTACAAAAAAGGAATTTATGTATTTTTTTGTGAATCAAGAAATAAACCGTTTTTTGGGCGAATGAAAATATTTTTTTCACCAGATTATTAATTACTCGAAAACCAATCGACTTATCGCTTCCATTGGTATTTGTCGTTTAACTAGAGGTTATACCGGATGTTGTGTGTAAATTTTAGCCTCCTATGTCAATCGGTTCTTGAGATAGACCTGGTAACAAAATTGGTTTAGTGGGTTCGGACAGACAGACAGACAGACAGACAGACGGAGAGACAAACGAGCGAAACTAATAAGGTTACGTTTTTTCCCTCTGGGTACGGAACCTTAAAAAAACCTGCTCCTCAATTGGCATGAATATCAAAATTTACAATTACAGTTATTTTCACGCTAGTGGAAAATTCTGGCAGCGAACTGTCACACTTTATTGCGAATCCACATAAAACAGTCGCGATCCATACAAACCCCCGAATGAAAAACTCGTTCGAACTTAACCTTCTACATCGAAACTAATTCGCTGGTACCTACATGCGACTAAAAAAAGTTTTCATGTGAATGAAATGTCAGAATCTACGAATATTCGCTTGTTCGCAGTGCGCAATTCGCTCTCATGTGAATAGTCCTTTACTATAGGTACGTAAGAAAGTAAAAAATCGTAGCACCCTTCCTTCTATATTCCGTCGTCCCTCCGACTCTAAGGTACACCACTCCATACGAAATTTATGTGCATATTATGTACGCGTATATACCTTCGTCATCCGCCCGCAATAGTCGCATTTTTTGTAAAAAAAAAAAAAAAAGTCAATTTCCTGCGCGTCTGTGATCCTCTGTTTATTTAAACTCACTGTTAACACATCGCACAAAAATACACATCTCTACAAATGTATTCATCCACCTTTTTTATTCCTTTTTTTTTGGTTAATTTTTGTATCTTTTTTTCCAAGTTCTAACAGTTTTGTTGTTGTTTTCATATTTATTTCGTCGCCGTTTCCCCTTGGCGTTGCATGTTCGTGACATGCATGCCACGCATTGCTGTTTGATGGCCATGCGTTGTGTATAGTTGCATTGTATTCGCGTTGCGGCCCAGCGTCGGTCGCAGCCAGCCCTACACCAACACGATTTTTGGTTTTCCAGAATTTCTGGTTTGTTTCTTCCCCCGGCGCGCCGCGCTGAGGAGCAGCTCCATTTCTATTTGTAGAGACACACTGTGAGATTGAATTTATGTATGGAGTTTTGTAGGGGATTGGGCGCAGAGCAGCATTGAAAATAAAACTGCATGCAGAAGAGGAACGCAGCAATTGGCTGGATGCGCATAAAAGAAGTCACGGAGCGAAATTGAAGAAGCCACGCATCAAAAAGTATCAACGAATACTTATGAGTGTCAGTACAAGTCAATATATATGATGAGGTCTAACTTTTCCCTGCATGTCTGGTAATTTCATAGACAAAAATGCCCGAAATGACATTATTGTGGTGGTGGTGTTTGGATGCGTTTTCGAGATTTTAGAGCGGAAACGCGAAGAAGCCATATTCTCTTCAAACTGATGATGTGCATCTACGTACGCTTAGCAGTGTTGAAGTGTTGTGGGTGCTTGTAGGGGGAAATTATAGTTGCCGATGGCATTTGGTCACGTTCTTCTGGTAATGAATGAACGGATAGTTGGACATGTGGATAGAGCAGCTCCACCAGCAGCAGCAGAAGAGATCCATTCCACAGCACAATGGAATGCAATTTGTAAGGTGTTGGGTGATTTCGAAAGTAAAAGGGAAACCTGCAGCTACTTCGATGCAATGACAGTGGATGGACGGCTTGGACAATGGAGTTAATGGGCAATTCATCTTTTCGGTATAACCAAGTGAATGAAGTAGGTAGGTGAAAGTGGCGCCCAACGGGAGGCCCGGCTGGTACTTTTCGTTTGCTAAGAAAGCCATAGAATGCGAGTCCAATGGTAAGTAAGAAGGCCATGACAAATAAATCCTAGCAGATAGTTGGTGACAGATGCGCGTACCTATTACCTATCCAAGAGTTGACGTTGGGCGCCATTTCTACTATCAATGAGGTTGCAATGACATTTTGCTCAGGAAGGGAACAACTTTGCTTGCAAATCTGCGTCAAAGAAGTTCACATATTTTTAAAATTACCCATAGCAGCCTAATTGTAGCTTCTGTAACCGAGAAGCTGGCAATATAGATTCTTGGCCTGCAGTTCTACTTTTTAAGACAGAACCTAAGTCCCTGTGTAGAAGGTTCTGTTGTCAAGGTATGCCTTTCCATTAGACACAGAATCGATAGAGAGGCATATAGTATTAACTGCGCACAAATGAGTTGAGTTGTGAAGAATAAGCGTGAATAATTGCGCCTCTATTAGACGTTTGCGTACGTGGGTCGTGTGTGGTTTCTATAATGAAATACCGCAGCCGTGACAACTCCCTTACTGTTCTGAGCCATATACCCTTCAGTGGACCACCCATATATATCTTTTTATATTGGGCCACAGGCTCTAGATATAAAACTATACGCCTTTCGCATACAGCTGCTTCCGTCGGTGAGCAGTTGCACCTGACAGTTCCTGTCCCGAGGCTATATCTGTCATGAAAATATATCAGTCGTTCAAGTACAGTCTAAGACTGAAGTCTCATTCAGCTAAAAATTAACACAATTTCCAAAACGATTGGTGTCTGTATGAGCATATCGCACACATAAATCGAGTGTTTACCCTACGGACTTTTCTTAGCTTAAGCTAGTGTCAGAAATGGAGCAAAATCCACTTTAAGACAGTCAGGTAACTGAAACGGGGAAACGGGTCCGACGCGTGAACGGCGATGTCTGATTTAATGGTTTCTCAATAAATGTCAACCCATTTTGACACTTGTGAATGTGTCACTCTAGAAATGGCCTCTTGATTAATCTCTAACGTCGACAAACCATCTGCCAAAAAGATGACAGTTTCTGCATTTATTTTTATGCAAAAATATTTAAACTAGCCAAATATATCTATCAGTTAGTCAGCGCCTATAAGTCCAACTCAAGCGAACCGCTAGCATAAACGTCATCTAAAAGATTATGTAGGTACCACCTGACACTTACCTTTTTCTGGTCAATCAATTTTGACGTGCACCCTTCAAGATGCCATAATTCGATACTTTCGCCTCACAACTGTCTTGAATTGTCAATTTGACAGACGCTAACCTGACCTGTAACCGATACGCACCGTCATATTGCGTCCTAAAAATCAATCATGTAGAAATCTCCTCTGACGTACATGCCCAATCGACTGTAAAGGATACTTCAAAATATTTTTGTTATATAAAATATTTATATCCCTCCCTCGCATTAATGCACATTCCTTCGTAAACAAAATGCAATTCGAAATATAGAAACTTGTCCGGCAGCAAAAACGAATTTCATCTGCGTATACAATCCTCAGATCTGTCAATGTGTAAATTTGTTCAAATTTTCTAAACAAACAACACAAAGGATCCCGATTCCTCATCGTTCGTCTCCTCTTACTTCTTCGTTACAAAATAAACAATGAAATTCCTTTTCAGCATCATTCCAACCTGCTGCTAACCAGTTTTTCCAATTAAACCCCAAAGAGGGAATAAAAAAAAAAACACATTTTCGGACAACGCCCGAAAAATGGACAAAAAAAAAACGCACGCACAGCATCAAGTGAAGGGCAATCAAAGTGAAGTGGATACCAGAACCTAACAAAAAAAAAATGAAAAAAGTGGAAGCAAAACGCTGACTAGGAGAAAAAAAAAAACAAATCTCGAGATCTCTGCAAAAGAGATGCAACAAGCAACATGCAATCGCCGCAGTCACAGTCAACGAGGAGAATACTTTCACGCAGCCACCAGCCACCAGCCACAACACCATCGCATCGCGCGACGCTAATTCTCTTACATCGAACAACAGAAGGAGCGGAGAGAAGCCAAACACGAATAATTGTTAATGCAATAACGCATCAGCATAATGGAATAAACAAAAAATCATTAGAAATGCGCAGTCGAGGAGGAGATGGTGAAAAAAAACACGAGCGTCGTCTATCTCTGTTGCTCTTCGTGTCAAAGTGCATTCGCTATCTTTTCATCCGTTCTATGTTTTTCTAATGCCCCTTTTTTTCGGAACATTTTTCTTTCCTTCGCTGCGTCAGGTCTTGAAACTGAAATTGTGTGTGCATTTTTTTTTATCAAATTCTGTATAGTTTTCTACGTTCAGGTTCGGTTTGTGTGCGGAGAATTTTATGCGTGGGTTCGTTAACCTAAGATTTTCAGGGTCATATAGAAGTCAAATTGCTCTTTATTTGGAAGTTTTTTTTTTATTTTCGGTGAATGCAGAAAAGAAAACGAGACAACTGCATATAGGTTTGGCCGTTTGGGACTGCGGAGATTCACATTTGTTGGAATCTGTTTCTGTTCTGGTGTTGTTGTCGTGAGAATTTGAAAGCGTCATGTTTTCAAATTGAATTTTTCAATAAACACGGGCTGCGTGTAGGTGTGGTGTAAGTGGGGATATTCATTAGAAATGTAAACAGTCTTTGAGGGAAAATAAAAATAAAACGAAACAGTCTCTATAGCAGTGGATGGAGTTTTTATGGGAAAAGAGTTATGCAGAATTTTCGGTCAATTTCGAAGGTGTCTACAATTTGTTTTTAAAGCCCAATTTTGCATCCTACAAAAGCCGTGTTTTTTTGAGCTTCGATCTCAGCAAAGCAAAGTAAAGTATATGATATTCAGCACGCAATAACTATTGCGAGTCTCGAAGTGTCAAGTATACTTCGTTGTTGTAATTAGCGTGCTGAAAATTCTACTTTACTTTGCTTTGCTGAGATCGAAGCTCAAAAAAACACGGCTAATATATACATTTTTTTAGCTATGTTTTTTTTTTACTCTCTATTTCTGAAGCGGAATGAAATCTACTACTTTCGGAAAGTGAAATTTTCGTACCTGGCAACTCGTATCCGAATGTTAAAAGCATTTTAAGACGGAAAATTTGTTTCTACAATAAATGTGATAACGGAACTGACTACGAATGTTTTTTTAGATAAACTTAGATAGTCTGAATAACAATTTAAGCATTTAAAAAAAAAAATATTTGATCTGTCCCGTATAATTTTTGGTTAAATTTGTTCTTCATTATTTTCTGCATCCATCCAAATTGGAACCGAATTCGTTTTCTTTTGGTTTATTTTTCTTTAAAAATCCTAATTTGTTTTTATCCGCCTTGTTTGTTATTTGTTTTGATTTCCTGATTTGACAGATGTCATGAGAAATAATTCGAATAAAAAAACAATCCGTAAAAGGGAACAGTATTAAGTATTAAATGCTTTGCAGAGTATACGAAACCAAAAGCGGAACGAAAAGCACTTTCGAATACGATTGACTTGGTTAACGAAATACAGAGCAGGGCCCCAGGCAATATTTTTTGAACTCACAACGCGAAGTTTTCCATACAAAATTGCATATTGTGAGCTACTAAACATGAATGTTAAAAATTATTATTATAATGCCTTATATCTATATATATTGCAGCAACAGCTAGTTCAAAAGACCACTGAAAAATATCGAGAAAGCCATCATTAATGCAACGATGAGCTGGGTTAAAGTCGGTAGCATATCTCGAAGATTCTTATTTACCACCAAACGCACCCCCGTCGATTTGTAGGCATATATTAGTGATGGGCACTATCGAATGAATTCTCCTATCGATAGTTAGTAACTGAATAATTTCAACTATCGAATGATTTCATTCATTCAGTTATTCATTATTGAGATTTTTTTTCTTAATATACCTACTTAGTCGATTGGTAAATCGTTAAAACCATACTGACAAATAAAAATCAGAATTTTAAACAAATATTTATTTTTTTTAAAAGGCGGTTTGTGTTTACATATGTTTTTTTTTTTAAGTCATTCCAAGATATTGGACAACGTGCCATTCTAAGTCTAATATGTGGGCAACAACAAGACGATAATGTAAATAAATAGCTACGAGTACGTAAATTAAAAAAAAAAAATGGTTCTGGACATGTAAAAAAAGTTAAATGGAAACCCAACCCGAAAACAAGACAAAAATTTGAGAATAACCCAAATACTGAAATTAGATAAAAAATAATACCATGAAACGTACAATAAAAAACACAAGAAGTCGCAACGTATAAGAAATAAGCAGAAGAAATAATCCCACAATCAACGTAGGTACTACTTTCATTGCATGCAAAACGCAAAACTACACTCTTAAACCGAAAATCATTCACTCGAACTATCGAATGAAAAATAATCGCTCAGACTCGACTTACTAATAAAATATAGTAGTTGAACGAAAAGTTGAACGAGTAAAATCATTCAAACCTACTATCGAAAGAAAATATTAGTTGAACGAAAAACTGCATGAGTGAATGAAATCGTTCAAACTTACTATCGAGTGAAAAAAGTAGTTACTTACTTTTCGTTCAATACTATTTTCATTCGATAGCAGTATGAATGATTTTATAGTTACCTATCGAATGAATGAATTTTCAGCTACTATCGAATAAGTCGATAGTTTTTATTCGATAGTTCCCAACACTAGCATATATCACTTAAGAAATCGAAGACCTTTCAAGCATTTCATTCTTTTGCGTGTGATTTTGCACCAAAAAAAAAAAAAAAAACAATTCACATGAAAAAATTTCGCTGCCAAGTTCAACTACAACTTTCCGCCGAAACAGGATGAAAAGATTAGTTCAAGAAATTGTCAAAAAAAAGTAAAAACTCATCAGAGGATTCGTTGAAAAATGAGACCAATAAGACGTGTCGAAGAATGCGTCGAAAATTTCGTCAAACAACGAGTCAAGAAACGTCTCCAAAAACGCCTTAAAATACCTACCTTAAATAAGCCAAAAAAAACGTGTCAAGAACTCTTCAAAAAAGGTAAGAACGCTTCAAAAAATTAATCAAAAAACAAAAATAAAAAATGCGTTCGAAAACACTTCGAGAAACGCATTAATTGCGAGTCAATAATTGCAGCAAAAAAAATGTCCCAAAATGAGTTTAGCAACACGTCAACAAACGCACTAACAACTTTTAAAATATTAGATCAAAAAAGCGTTCAAGAAACTCGTCAAAAAGTATGAAAAGTCGTCAGATAATTCGTTGAAAAATGCGACTAAAAAGACACTAAAGAGGCGTCGAAGAACGGGTCAAAAGTTGGGTCAAAAAAGTGTCCAAAAATGCTTTAAAAAAAAAAAGAAAAAAACGAATCAAGAAATGCACCAAAAATGCGTCAAGAGCTCTTCAAAAAAGGCAAGAACTTTCCAAAGGATTTGTAAAAATAAAACGTCGAAATACGAGTCCAAAAACGCTGCAAAAAAAAACCGGTTCCAAAATTTGTTCAAAAACGCTTTGACAAACGCTTCAAAAGGCACTAAAAACTTTTCCTAGGCAATAGACCCATCAAAAACGCTTCGAAATAGCACTCAAAAGAGACAACTCAAGTGAATAAACACGAGTCAAAATTTATTCCGCTAAAATATTTGAAACGAGTTACACACAAAAAGGCAATAAACTCGTCTCAAAAAAGCTCAAAAAGGGGCCTGTAACTCGACCAAAAACAAACGTAAAACAATGGCCTTGTTTTTTTGAGCTTCGATCTCAGCAAAGTAAAGTAAAGTAGGATTTTCAGCACGCAATTGCAACAACTATTACTAGTCTCGTATAGCGTAGTTTTTGTAATAAGCGTGCTGAAAATTCTACTTTACTTTGCTTTGCTGAGATTGAAGCTTAAAAAAACAGGGCTATTGTTAACTTTCAGGTACACATGACTTGAACAATTTCACAAAAGCCTGGGATGTTTAAAAAACTCACTCATCTTCATAGGTTCCACTGCATGGGCGATACAATTCATGATTTAAAGTAAAAGGGGACAACCTTCTAGTACATAACCTAACCTATAACTGGTTTCCAGAAACTAAAAATATTGCTGATATTTTCGATATTTTTAAAACCCCGAACTACATACCAACTACACCCAACTCATTTTATCAACAAGTGGTCGAACTAATCCCCAGTTCGTCCAGCATTTCCGAGCCCAACCATTACCATCACCTTTCATGCACTGCTTTTCATATTAACCCTAACATCGAAAAGAATTAACAAGACCATCAGAAAGCGAACGAGGACCACACTCCTCTATTGGTTTGCTATACCATAATCGATTAAATTGGAAATTTTCGTTTCGCTTCTTCTTTAGGGCACTGAGTGGATTTTTAAATTCGAAAATAAGGGGACAAGCCCATTCCGAAAAAAGAAAAGAAACCGATAACGAACCCGAAACGATAGTTTCAAGAGTGTGGAGCATGAACAAAGGATGATGATTTTCCCTTTCACCTTTTCAACTGTGAATTTGTTTTCACTCATTTCAGGCTTTCAGTACTTATACATATTTTTTTTTTTTTTTTTGAATGAAAAGAGGAAAACGAAAGCAGATTTCTTGTTGTACCTGCTTTGAAATCCTAATGAGGAATCAAGAGCAAAGCTGCCCATCCAGTCCCTACACTAACTTGCAGACGATTATTGAATCGTGAGGCGAATGTTATATAAGGTTTTTGTTTTTCTGTAGATCCTGTTGACTTGGCGGTGACTATGCATCCTGTATTGTGCTATGCAAACATTTGGATACAGTGTAACAGTGTAAACATTTAAATTTTATGTTTGTGTACAAATGTGTGCATACATTCGTAGTTGTCCGTATATATGTTCACTTGTCCATTGCCACCACACATTTGTGCTCTTTGGAGGATTTGTTACAAAGGATGCTGCCGCATTCAGAAGAGATAATAAAATGGCGCCTTCAAATGCAACCGGGTGTCGAAAGGGTTCCTATGTTCCCGGCTAAGCACAGATATGTCAGCCGTTATTAAACTGAAATTTGCATAAGAAGTCAGAATCGATTCCATTATCATCAGCAAATCCTTTCGATCACCTTGAGAAAAAATATCTCACCCGGAAGTGCACAACAAACAAGGATGCAGATCGGTTTCGTGTGACGAATAATCGGAGAAGCCCCCCTTGCAGAAAAAGGAAAAAAAAATGCAAATGCGGAAATAAAAGCGAAAAATGTATAGACATGCAGGACACCACTTTCCCACGATGTGCATGCCAATAAAGGAAATCCTACCTACCCGCCAGAAGATGCCCATGAATGTTTAGCAGTCCGATAAGTGGAAGATATTAAAATTTGCATATCTTTTGGTAATAGTGATAGACACACACACACACGCATGAGAAAGGGGTTACGCAACTTGCACACATTTAAGGGTGTAATCGTGTGCGAATATACGTGTCCTCATTAGGATGCAATTTCGAACTGATTTGCATATAGAAATGGAAAGTTGCCCTGCCGACTCTGTGGAGAAGATGCTCATGCGGTGCGACGAGTGATTTGATTATGTCACCGTAGGATCTTACGGATTTTTTTTTCTCTTGGTCCTTACCCCTATATGAGCCCTTGTGACCCATTCGAATTATAATAGATCACCCGGAATGCAGTTTTTTTTTTTTTTTTCTTTTCTTTACAATTATTTGTTTGGATTTGATGCTCCCAGGGTGGAAAGGGGTTCTCTGTCCTGTTTGTGTGTTCCTGTTGCATTGAGCAAGACATGTGCATGTGGAATATCAAATTTGCATATTTATTTGAACAAAATTTCTAGTTTTAGCAAAGAGATATGCAAATTAACCAAGTTGCAAGGACTTTCCCACGATGTCTTCAAGGGTGAACCGAAAATCATTGTCTCTTGGGCGAGATGCAATAAATTTGATGTGCGCTTGAGGCCGGTGCATAATTTTGCGAAAATAGATTTAAACCTTTCTTAATTTGGGTGAAAGGAAAGTGGCCTTTGGGAGAGGCGCGGCGGTTTGGTTTTTTTTTTAAACGATATTGAACGGCGTCATTATTTTTCGAATGTTAATTCTATGCAAATTTTTTCAGTGGAGATAATAAAAGGATTACGTAAAATAAAATATATTTTGAGCGATAGAGCAGAAGCTTAATTGTTTGCCTTTACAATTGTGTCGTTATTTTTCACATTTCAACCCGACTAACATTTTTCATCATAAAAGTATTTGAATTGTAAGTGTCGATGAGATTTTTTGAGTTTGATTTTAAACAATACAATTAAGAAAAAGTCCTGAGTGAGCTTAGCGATATTCTTACATTGGAAAAATGAAAATAGATATACCTCGGGAATTTTTGACAAATAACAATCATCCCTTTGCTATTAGGGCGCCACCTGTGGAGAAAATGAATCCACTCACTGCACGCTACTTCTGTGATATTTTTTATCTTCTTATTGTGGATAGTTAAAAAACAATTATGATAAAAAGTCTACTTTGAAAAATGTATCAGGACTTGGCAGCACTTCACTTTTAGAATTTAGAATGGTAATTTCTGTCATAAATGAAGCTATATTATAAATTGGGTAGATGGAAGACTACTCCATTTCTTGTCAACAAATAAAAGTTAAACCGCTCAACAAACCCAATCAGTGACAGGGAATAATTCCTTTTTATTGCAATTACGTCCTCAAAAGATAGAGCGAAAACCTTATGTTTGATGATTTGCGCGTTTGTTTTTTATTACCTTAAAATACTTTATTTAGATGAAAGTGATCGGCAAGCATTTCTTGCTTACTTACTTGCACTCTTTTTTGGTCACACCGAATTTCATCCTTCCGATTCAACTCATAGTTGCAATTTCTATTTCATCCTTCCGTTTCAACGCATAGTTGCAGTTTCTATTTTTTGGTTAAAGGCCTATCCCTAAAAGAGCGAAAAAACGTATGGTTAAAAAGCAAACAAATTAGTTTTGATTTATTTATAAATAACACAAAATTGCACATTTTACTACAAGAGTACAATTTTTGCATCAAAAAAAAAATAAATAATAAGTATCGAAAGAATTTAAATGAGGAAGTTGTGACTTTTAAACCTTTTGCCGCGAATTGTCCAGTTTATTTAAAAATCACAGCCAACATCATTTAAACATGTTCCACAAATCACAAATCAGGAAAAAATATCAGTATAACCTCAAAACCATTGCAAATTGTTTGTAATACCTATATTATATTCATTATAGATTCGCAGGTACCTACATGTGACCTGTGACTAATTAACCAATTAAAATCTATAATATAATGGACCGTCAAAACTTGCGAATATATTTGTGCGTCAGAGGTAGTTTTCCGATCGCATAAAAAATAGGCCCTTAAGTTGGAGTTGGAGGGAATTTTTCATCTGTGGATCGCGACTGTATATTGTGGATTGTGAAAAAGTCTGTTCCATCGAGAAAGTTCAACCGTTTCTATTTTCAGCAGTTTAAACGGTGCCGTGCAATACCGCCGAGCGAAATAACGCCGAGTCCCGAGTACCACAACTCGATGTTATTCCACAACTCGGCGTTATTTCACTTTGTGAAAGCAAAATAGTTCCCGGTACCGTTTTGCCCAAGTTTTTTTTTTTTTGAGTAAGTGGAAGATACGAGAGATATAAAATCCGAACTAAAAATCTGAACAACCATATCTGAAGCTTTCCTCTTTTGTCATTCGCCTACAGACATGCGCGAAAGTCACCTGAATATAAATTTGCTTGTTTGCAGCGATTTATATACACTGCCGAACAAAAGGCGGCTCAGAGTCAGATCCACACCAATAATTAACATTCTGTTTACCAAATGCTATAAATAAAACATTCACTAGGCCCTACAGATACCGCCGACGGTCATCCAATAACCAATAATCTAAACCTGATATCCACTCAATTAATTCCGCAAAATATTCAAATTTGTAAAAACACAGCAATTTCCGAGCTCAAATCAAGTCAAATACATATATATTTCGTACTCGCATCGCACACGCTGCAGCAAACAACACAACACAAGCAGAAAAGCTTGAAAGGGCCGTCATTGACACAATAATTATAAGGGCCACACAACAACAACAACATAAACGATACGGCATAAGAGAGCGTCGTAGTCGTCGCCTCGTATAGAACAGCAATAAAAATAAAATTATTAAATATTATCTTTGTTGATATTTTTCGGGTTTCGCTGTTCCAGTGTTCAATCTAATTTGCTTTCTGTTTATTTGCTTTACTTTTTGTGCAATATTGCTGCACACATACACGGAGAAAGTAGGTTATGCGAGCCGTTCAAAGTTTTGCTGTCATTTTGAATTTTGTTGAATAAAATGAATCCATTTGCAGCGTTTTGTCGGCTATCTGTGAGGTGTCACTGCTAATTTCAAAAACGGGTATGTACGTATTTCGTAGATTTTGAAGGGCGCTGGAAGTTGCAGTTTAAATTTTAATTTGATCGGCGAGGTCAACTAGTATGTCCGCCCTTCATCAGTTCAATCAAATGTAAATAATGTTTACACAGTTTGTGTGACTTTTATTTTTGCAGCGACAGCCAGAAGCTTTGAATATTGTGTTGGCATTGGGATTTAGTTTTAGTTTTTGTTTTTAGGTCAGTTTGATTAAAACTGAAATGACAGAAGAAGTTTTGTATGTAGGAGTTTTCTGGTTTCCTAATCATTTATTTTTTCAATTGTGAATTGTTTTGCAGCATATTGCGAAATAGATCATTGGTAATGAGATTTTTCTCTATTACGTCTGGTGGGGCTATGTCCTTGAAGGGAAAAACTACAGGTTATTTTTAGGACTTGCTGAAAATAAGAATAAGCCAACATTGGAACGACGGAAGGAGCTTGTGGAAAACAGCTAAAGAGACCATTTAATTCCTGAAAGCATTTTCGAAACACTATATAAACTACAGTGACCATTTTTAATAATGAATAAAGGTTTTGATTCAAACTCAACTCCCAGTCGATTTTATTCATAGAAACAAAATCTGGAAGAACAAATCAGGTTCTTCAAAAACACTTATTACTAGTATTACAAATTATTCCGATTCCTATTTTAATGTCGTTGGTGGCAGCTGATGTCAAAAGGTGGAGAAAAATATGCGTTTATGAACGCACTCGTTCCAGGCGGCGTTTACATCTGGCCCACCTACTGCGCTTATTTCTATTTTTTTTATGAATGATTTGGGTGTTACGCTGAATTATTATTATTATTTTATTAACCAGTAATTAATTAGGTACAGGTTTAATTTGATCTTACAGCATTCAGCACTGCTGAATTATAAAAAGGGTTTGCGTGGCACAATACTTTAGATAAATTTGACCTACAACCTAAGACGAAGCCAACTTTCTACAGTCTTGGGTTATGGGTGTATGCTTGAGGTATGAAAGAATGCACAACTTAACACATGCCTTCGAAACTCTACTTGAAGTCAGGAAGTTGCCCGCATTCCAAAATGACTTCTATCTTTATTGTCCATTTTGAAGTATCAGCTTTAAGGGAGAGAATATTCGCGTTTATATATGACAATCATGAAGAGCTTATTCAAGAGCAACTTTTAAAAGAATTCAAGATTGGTTTACAGCTAAATTAGTTATTGAATGCGGTTGCTGAAAGCTTGAACTCACTGAGCCTTGTCTGCATATAAGTTTTAGGTGACGATTTCCTAGAACACTTAAACAGTGTTAGTTTAGGTTTTTATTAATCAAATTGTGTCTCGGCTGTGTCAGCCAACAAAAAGAATCCGCGAATCCGGTATATGGTAAATTGGAGGCAGCAATTTTGTTTTATCTGATTCTTAGATTCAGACGTAGGATCATTAGGTTCGGGTACGGGGCTTAAGTCAAACGCAATCGATATAACTCGAGGCTTGTACATGTTTTCACAAAATGACAGAAAAAGAGAAAGCTAAACGAGTAACGAGCAGTTTATCTCTTGGCTCAAAACAGCTCTGAGAATTTCAACTGGCAAGTACCGATATATATGTCAAAGGAACGAAATGACAAGAAACAAATTCAATATCCGCCTTGAAAATCAGTTGTGCACAAACACAAAATCTGTGAAAATAAAGAAAATTCGTTGGTGTTCCAATGTTGTCGTAGACAGAACGTCTACATATTTATTTGTTATGATGGCTGAATGTAACCCAAATTCCAACTCAGGGTTTTTTCCCACTACAACACCTCTCGCGAACGTCTGACACCCGAGAGTATAACTGTCTTGAAAGAGCTTCCAGTTAACCGTTTGGACTCGGCATAAAATTGTAGACCCCTTCCATTTGTTTACAAAAAAAAACGATAAAGCTCACACAAAACGAATTGTTGTGAAAACCTAGGATTAAAATCCCTACGGACCGGTTGCGCCAACTATTTATTATTTATTATAACCGCTGCGAAGTATGTCGAACTGAGTTCTGATTCAGTCTGTACCGCTACACAAATCCCTCGTACTGTGCCGCATTAACCACTCAGTCCAACTAGTTATAGGAAATATCCTTTTCCAACATCATTACAGTCCGATTAGCTGTATATATCCAAGCTCAATTGCATACAAACTTTTACCAAACTCCACCTCCTCTACCACATTATGTGCAATAAATCCGCAACTATGCCGTGCAGAATTTCATGTGACTTTTCGCCATTTTATTTATTTTGCAACCCTCGGCCGAATTCGCACTATTGGTCCTCTTCTATGTCAAACTACAAAACTATATATGGTTAGCCGAAAACAATACTTTTCGCAACGTATCTCAGTTCCAGCGAATCCTAACGTCTCTTAAAACTGGCTTTCCATCCCCCTCTGCTGAGAACGTCTGTCAATACAATTACCAAGGGGATGCTGTACCTAGACTCCCTTTAAAATTTCATTCCGAGCATCATTCATTTTTTGCACAAGAACTTGTTTTGTTTTCCCCCTATAAGAAGTGTCTGGTATATGTTAAACTCCTGCAAATTCGATAGAGAGACACCCAGATCCCAGGTACAATAAAACAGGGAAACTAGATCATAATCCTTGTATGCTAGCTACGTATGCCCGAGCCCGTGTAAATAACATGCGGCGAAAACATCTCACCCTCGGTTTTTTTTTCTGCTTTCTAAAAATAGAGAGGTGTATAGGTAAAAGCGATGAAAAAAATATGCAAGGGGGATGAAATTTTCTAGCTTTTTGCATACAGGGTGCAAAAACAACCCTCCGGCCGGGGTGTACTTGTGTATATGTGTACCCAGATCGGTTGGGTGTGAAATCAATTCTACTCGATACAATTTTTTTTTATGTTTGGTTTTTTTTTTCGCTGTTTTGCTTTTGAGGATTGCAGTCTTTTCTAGAGGGAAGCTAAAATTAGAGGGGTGTCCTTGCGTATACACATGGAGAGGTGAGGCTTATGTATAGCGAAGTCTTGGTGGATAATTCAGTTTTATGCAAATTATATGGATATTGCAAGCGCCATGGGAACGATATCTTTTTTTTTCTTTTTTTTTTAGATAAGCAGAGTTAAAAGTGTTTTTTTTTTTTTTTTTTTTTAGGCCAATTTTAGAACGGAGGACTTTGTAGACAAATACGAACTGCTCTAGATGGTGAAGGGATTCATCTTAAATGCGTAGAGCTATCCATTATTCCATTATTTACTTTCGGAAAAAGAAGTTCAAACTTGAATTTATCTGACACTGACAGCACGTGCGTGGCAATCAATAATCGACGCCAATGTTCTTCGGCCGCATGCCGTCTGTTTCTTACAACCTTACAACTTACCAAAATGTGATCTATATTTTAGACCCGATTCATAGGTACTCACCCCAGACAGGGTTCCTTTGAATATATAGTTGAATCAAATTGAACTGCTGCTTTACCTTTAGGAAGACTGTGGAATTGTACATGCAAGTATGGATATGGATTTTCCAGACTTACATGGTGTTTCAAACAGCAAATTTAAAAAGATAAATTCATGTTAATATCTGACAAATGCAAAATATGTGAAGTTGGCTTCGCTTCGTTAGATCAACTTCTATTATAGTTAAATCTATCAATCAACTTTGAAGATAAAAGCGTCCGCTTTTCCACATTAC
Organism: Cheilosia vernalis; assembly: GCA_949126925.1. Classification (NCBI taxonomy): domain Eukaryota; kingdom Metazoa; phylum Arthropoda; class Insecta; order Diptera; family Syrphidae; genus Cheilosia; species Cheilosia vernalis. The sequence goes on from OX421362.1 coordinate 18,441,259, forward strand.
AAAAACTGCATATACCTACATATAATTAAAAAGCGAGAACACCGAAGGTTAACTGAATTCCTTTACAAAATATTTGTTGCAAGATATGCCCCCAAGCGAACGTTTTGCAGCACATGCATAAATTCGGTCAGGGGGCCTATTCAAATTGGCCCGAATGACTGAGAAGAAAAAGAAAAACCATTAAAAGAAGAAAAAGTGTCTGTTCCGTTAAATTAACTCACATTAGAGCGATGATTTGTGAGGATGAGACTACTGAGACAGCGAGTCGGCCAACAAAAGCAACCAAGTGCAACCCGTAATAAAGAAATTAAAGACAATGCCCAACGCATTGTAGTTCTGTCTATGTTTTGATGATTTTTATCAATTTCAACTTAAAGAGGCGACGATAGCAATCTTCTTTTATTTTTCGTAAAAACAAAACAACGGAACCGAGACTCCGAGATAGGGGAGCCAGCGCCAGTAAGTGGTCCCTATTTATATTTACATACTTCGTCGGTTCGAGCTACGAAGATATGACTACATTTAGCTAATTGCCGTGAGGTCGTGAGTTGAGGTAGGCTGACAGACTTATTGTGTCAGTTAATGACAAGCTTTGTTGCGGTTGATTTGAAAATTCAAAAAATCGTCAACTGAGGCTTTAGATTACGTCAGAGGCATGTTGTTCTAATTTCTGTCTCCAAAGAGCATTACCGTCGAGGTACTTAGGTAGAAAAGTTGCTATATTGAGCTTATGAGTTGATGGACAGTGGTAATAAAATAAATAGAAAGATGGCCCAACAGGTCCGTAGGGACCTCAAGCCCAGCTTTAAGATTTAAGAGATTTAATTTTTGGAAGGAAGGGATCTACAGTTTTATGACGATTTCAAACGGCCGATTGAGAAGCTTTTTCAAGACAGTTATACTCTCGGATATTTGTCAGACGATCGCGAGATCGCGAACCTAGGACCCCTCGCTTAGTAGTCCAACACAGATGGACAGTGGTATAGTAAAAGCAAGGCTTAGTGGTTAGTGTGTTGGACTACTAAGCGAGGGATCCCATGTTCGAATCCCGCAAAAACCCAAATTCTAACTCTGGGTTTTTTTTCACTGCCCACCTCGCGCGAACGTCTGTCAAACATCCGAGAGTATTACTGTCTTGAAAGAGCTTCTTAATTAGCCGCTTGGAATCGGCATAAAATTGTAGATCCCTTTCATTCGTTCCAAAAATGAAATCTCACACAAAATGAATGGTTGTGTCTCTCAACGGCCCTTTCTTCGACTCTTCAGAACGGCAACGTCCGCTCTGTTAATTCTAAATTTGACTTTTCGAAATGTCGACTGAGTGTGCAGGCAGGATTTTCTTGACTAGATTTGTCGGCTTCCCCTCCATAAACGTTAACTGCAAAAACTATACACGTGACCACTCTGGGCCAATACAAACAGAAACGCATCTAGTCAGACAGCTGTCAGACTTATTAAACTAGGAATCCGATAACGTCCCCAATGTATAGGTATGTAATTATCTAGTTAAGCCTAGTATGCTGCTCGCGCTTAAATTAAGCTCCCATACAAAAATGTCTCCAAAGATAAAATTAAGCAAAGCAGTTAAGCCAAGACGCAGTTCAAGCTAAATTTCTGAGCCGCTGTACGAACACTCTCTACAGAATTTAAGCACGCGTATTAATGCAAAATACATTTTTCCACAGCTAAATTTTGACAGATCAGAGAAAATATCGGCATTCGCAACAAAATTTCAAACGAAACAGTACCAATGGAGAATGGTTAGTTCAACACAAAGAAATTCTTTGTTGTTAATTTAATTTCTTTTAAAATGTAGACATTTCTTTAGAAAGTTCCAAGTGACGAAACAGAGCAAGTCAATCAGCTATGCCAAGACATTTTTTTTTACGTCGGAACTTAGAGTGTCAAAATTAAGCGAACATTAAGCGAAGTGGTGGAGAGAAACATTGGAGGGGCGCTTAATTTTAGCTTTCCTGGAACAGCATACTAGGCTTTAGCAAATAAAATTTTTCTTATACCTGAACTAAGCAGTTTTACTTGCACGCAAACATAACATACTTCTATAAAATGGCAGACCAAAGTGAAAACAAATTAGCTGTCAGCTGTTAAGTTGAATGTCGCTGGAAAAGTGATGCCAATTCGAAAATGTTCATTGATTTGTTTTTATCTGACGCAAAAACGAAGGTAAGATGATTCCGAAAGTGAGTGCCCCAAGATGGATAACCGCTGTACACTTTTTTTTATGGATTTCGAAAGTAGTACCTACGTCTGGACAACCGCTGTAAACTTTTTTTATAGAATGTTGGCGGGCGCTTCCACTTAATCCTTAAGACTTATAAGGCATAGGTAATTGCCCTTGAAATTATGAGCTCAGGTCATATTCGCATTCCTTTAAAATGTCATAAATCACACGACAATCTCCATGTCTTTCTGTCCATTATGCAGCTTACTCGACAATTTCGTTAAAAAATTACAAAAGCAAACCACCGTACAATACAGGGATGTTATATCTTCACTATGTATAAAAAGATGTGCCCTTCAATTTCAACTTCGACTCCAACCGGGTAAATTAAAACAAGATCTTTTCAATAGGAACTTACAACTTGCACCCTTTACTCTATAATATTTGTCAAACCTTCCCGAAAACTGGTGCAATGAAAAAAAGGTCTTGCGAGGTCTTATTCCAAGGATCGAACCTATGAATTCTCGCGCATCAGTACCTACTCCACCCCACTAACCACCGATCCATTGCCAAACGCACTTACCAAAAGCATCAAACATGCATTGAAGAGAATGTCTTGACCTTCTTCCCCATCGAGAGTGATTAGGGGAAATGGGGCGATCTTTCTGCGACCATAACCTTTAACCCCTTATACTGAAATTCTCTGCATACCATACTCATTTTCTATGGCAAAATACATTTTTTACATAACTACACATAAAAAATATCCATGCAACAAACAATAATCGAAAAAAGTACGTTATGGATCGTTTGAAAAGAGCTACCTATATTCAAAATTAAAAATAATATTTATCGTCTTCCTAAGCCGCCTTCTAGTCCGCAACAAACATTTTACATATAGTTCACCAAAATGGTGGAAAATATTTCCCAATATTATCGCAACCAATTAATCTTTACATTTTTATAGAGACAGCCACCGAGACCGAAGTGTGCGCCACCAAGCGACTGCACTAACACACCAACAATCCAAATTCTTTTCATAATCGCATAAACGCCCCCCTTTCCCGCGTTCGTGACCGAGCCAACCGACGAGTGTATCAAGGCAAGCTCGAAGAAAAAAAAAAAAACGAATCGCACCACATAGGCAGAGGCATGTTTTCAACAAAAGACAAATAATAATTTACGTACAACAAACTGGTTGGAAAATTTTCGGCAGCCCCCTGGCTCCCACCGCCCCCGGTTAAACACATTTCGCTATTTCGATGGCCATGTGTAAATAAAACTTGCACCCATTCATGCACAAGCCGACATGACACCAATACACTAACGACAGAGTGATCGAACGGCATTTTGCCCAAAATGCCTAGCTGTTCGCTCTGACGACGCTCTATGATGGTGCAATAACGCGCGGAATGAGCTCTTTACAAAAAAGTTCATTGACACTTGCAGCGAATTTATCGCTGTAGAGTCAGTGCGTCTGTGTGCGAGTTGCGTATAGATCGCGCAGCGTGCCCTGTTAGCGGTTGTGCAACACGCTACGCGCTATCGCCTACTTCTCGCATATGCAGAGACGAGATGTTGCGGTGGCAAGTTTAGCAGCCGGCGAATGGCTGGGCGCCTTTTCACCTCGGATCCGTCTCTTTGTTGTAGTTTTGGTAAAGTCGCTTGTCGAGTTGTCGCCCGTCGTCCCCCCTTTCGGTTAATTTCGAATTTTCGAATGTGCATTATAGACTTTGGATGTCCAGAGGGGAGAGAGGCGATAACAATTTCGCGGTGTAGAGTTGGACTGTGGGCTGGAACTAATTTGTGATCGTTTGTTACGGGAGTGTTGCCATTTCGTCGTTGGTATTAAAAAAAATTTAGGTAGGTATACCTACCCTTAAAATGCATTAAGAATTGTTAACGCAAATGATCAGTGGGGTTACAGAGTTATGGGTCTTTGAGGGATACACAAAAAAAAGGATCCGCATATGCAGAGACGAGTCTAACCGAGTCCGAGTATCCGAGGGTATAACTCTCCTGGGAAAGCTTTTCAATTTTGGGTTAAAATGGTTTTGAGACGCCTTAGAGAGTTTTCTTGTGAACATCTTACGTCATTTTAAGGACGATTGGTTAATCTTTCGATCGAACTTTTGAGCAATTCTTAACCGACCACGTTCGCATATCAAACTTCTTTATTTAAAAAAAAAATCTAGTACATTCTATTTCTAACCAGTCGCTCCGATAGAATCATCATCAATCAATAGAGCCCCGGTAAATTGCTTTCAACGCCATTTACATTCAGTTAGATAGAGCTAGGAAAACCCCAAATCTATAGGTACACATAGGTAAGACAAAAGTTGCAGCCGTTAGACCGCCCTTCACTCTAGAACGGATCGTCTGATTTAAAACATATTTTCTTTGTTGTAAGGAAGGTTTATACGGCGAGAAAATTGAAATATTGTAAAAGTAAATTGGAAAATTCGTATAAATTACGTATTCCATACATTTTCTAAATTTTTATAGCAATTTACCTACAGACTATAGTGAGATCGTGTTTGTCAAAAGATCTGCTTGGTTTTCGTGATTTCAGAAATTTTCTTTACAGAAACCATTTCTTGGGCAAATTTTAAATTGGACTTTCGATATTATGTCAAACATTGTTTCAATGTAACCTCGAGCTTAAGAACATTGAAAACGTGTTTCTCGACACTCATGGCAGCCAAAATCCTGGACTGTCAAAACAAAGCACTTTGTTAAATGTAAGCGGGACTTTAGACAAGATATTTAAGCAACAAAGTTCCTTAGCATGGGCAAACCCGGTCGGAAACAGCTGGTTAGATATATGTCCTTCAATTTGTGGTCCAAATGGCCGCTTGGGGGGGCTCGTACTGAAACCTTCACACCATAGACTATAGTTGTCAATAGATATCGCTCGTCCCTTCTGAATAAAAATCAATGGTTCAACAAGTTTACAAAAGTCACCGAATCGTTGAACTAGCCAGCATTTGTATTTGCTTCACAAAATCAATAAATACGATCAAGCAACAATACTATTTCTATGGCGAACACCAGCAAACGTGGCACCTTTTCTTTGTTGTTTTCAAAGACTAAAGTGAAACAGTGGCAACACCACTATTCGAAGCCGGAAAATAATCGAAAATAGATGGAAAATCAGCTTTGTTAACAAACACAGCACAATGAACTCCAACTGCAACTCCATAAGTTCGTGTATGCAGTATGCCTCAGCCGCTGACGCAGACTTAAGAGTGCACACTTGAATTGTTGCTGCTGTCAGCTCTCAATTAGGCCTTATTGTCAGTATAGTGTTGTTCCAACTGTATGGTTATAGTTGTTTTTTTGCTATTTTATCATGCCAACTGATGCATAAGCTTCAGATCGCTTGTATAATTGTGACGGTTGCATTGCTTGGGTTTATGCGACTGCCCTCTCTGCACCTTTGATTTCGGTCCAGTCCATGCGTCTGACTCTGAAGTTAGGGCAGCAGCACATTCACTCTGATGGGTCATCTGTCTTGTGGAGTGAGGCGCGGGCCTCTTAAATCGGAGATTTCTCCACCGTTATGTTTGTTCTGCATTTATTATTGTTATGATGATTGTTGTTACTATTTTCTACCATTTCACATTTTGGCTTTTCACGAATTTTATGCGCGCATAATTTGTTCAAGAGCACGAGTGTTGATGGGAGGGCTAGGAGGGGAGGTGTCGGACATCGTCAGTGAAATAATCCAGGGGAAAGCGGATTTTTAATTTAACTTGCCTAATGACTGAAATTAGTTTCTCCCTAATGTGCGCGCAATGTTAATAAATGTTAAGCCAGGTCGAATGTATAGATTATGACATTTATGATTGCAGTTTTTTTTTCGATTGTCTCATGTGAAACTACCGTTAAGCGCGTATTTGGTACGATGATCTTTTTGTGGTTGGTTGGTTAATTGTGTATCTGAAATTGCCTTGTGGATATTTAATTTATGTTTCAAAGATTGACTTTAAATTGTATCATTTTGACGTTTGTTGACAAATTCATAGGTATCGAAATATTGTTGACTTAGGAACGGTTGCTATAGCTCTACCAGACCAATAAAGACAGGTGATTATTAACGGTTATTTGTTACCTCAAAAACTAACACATTTTTCCCGTGAAAATGTACAATTTCATCCTCAATTTCACTGTACATATTTAGATTTTTATTGACGAACTTTATCCCTACTTTAATTTGCGTTGCCAACTTTGTTTGTTGACATTTCATTCGACTGACAGCTCAATTTTCTCCACGTTTCTTTCCAATGTGACTGGCAATTTTGCGCTAGAAATAAATTTCCTCCTCGGGGATATTTAAGTTAAACAATTAACGAAGTTTGCCTTTTCTGGTTCTTTATTTAGGAATCATTATTTTGCTGAGAATCTATGAATGAATAAATTCAACTTCTTCTCCGATTCTGTAGTGACATTTATTTCTTATAAACGGCGAACCTCGTGAGCACTTGGTAGATCTTCCTGTTTGGTTAAACTGATTCTAAATCCTTTCTTTCCCTCATTAAGTACATCCACAATTATGATCCCAAACACACATTTCAACAATGAAAAGTCAGCCAACACAACAACGTTAATAAATTACTTCACGGGGTAGTTTCGTTTCTCCCCCGCATTATGGGCATTTCCTACAATTTCGGTAATGGGAAAAACAAGGACGAACGCTCAAATATTGAAATCGAATATCAGAAAATCTAACCCCGCGACATAAATACTTCATTTATGCTCCCAAAAATAGTCCACGAACACGAAGAACATCTGCAAAACATTCTGCGTATATACCGAGGAGAATGCTTCGGATAGCGTTGCCCTTCGAAACGCTTGATCTGCAACAAGAACAGCGGCAGCAAGGATCAATTTCTTAAATGCGCATAAATTGTTCTTTACGATCAGGCGTCTTAGTTGCGCGTGGGAAGAATGAGAGAAATTGGAATAGTACAGAGGAAATTGAACAGTTTTTTTTTTTGTATGTGTACCTATATTAGTTGAGCGAGCATGACACATGCGTGCATGCACAAAACACGCGTAATTGCAGAACATCTTGAGTGCACATATAGATGAGTCCTTCATATCGGGTCTTGAGTGCTCGTGATCTGCAAAAGGAACGAACAATGCGATGCGGTGGTGATGTATTGAAATTTATAAATTTAGAACAAACATGGAAGCAGTTTGCTTTTGTTCACGGTTTTGAGGTTAGGGCACAATTTGAGGCAACAATACAACGGTTGAATGGAAAATGAGGGCGGTTGCGTTTTAGTCATGAAACCACATGAAGAGATTTCATGTGTTCGTTTAAATTTCCGCGAATTTCATTTCGTGTTGTTTTGCAATACCTGAGTATAAAAAAAAAACCTACCAACTGTCGAACGGTTGTCCTTTGTTATCAAGGCTGCCAAATTTGTTTGAGTGCATTGTTTTTTTTTTTTCAGTATCTAATATATAAAGAAGAAGAATCTTTTCTTAAAAAATCTAATAAGACAGGAAAAGTTAAATAAAATTAATGTACAAAAAAATAGATATATTTTGACGTTCTTTTTATGTTCGATTGTAGCCTGAACACATCGGCCTTCATTTCTTCGAGTATACCTATCCACATATCAATTTTCAACCCGTTCGTCTTTTGGGACAATGGAATGGAATGGAACATATCTCGATCAGCGGTTCATCATTCCGGGATTTTACTGTATTTCCAACCACTTGTCCATTTTTTCCAAGTCGATGTGTTAGCATGTTTTTTCCAATTCTTTCCGCACACAAAGTTACAATTGTTGGTCTAAAACAGGTGATCCCGAAAGTGCTACTTAAGCAGCTCTCTCACAGAGAAAATATTGCAAGGTGACACTAAAGTAGAATCGCCACTTATTGGACTTTCATCAAGTTACTCCTTTTCTGATTGATCAGCTTTTATTTGAGGAAAAAAACTAGTCATTTGATGTAGGGGACGTTAAAGTTTGATATGCGATATGTGGTAAGGTACAACGCATCCCTGTTAAGAAAAATAATGTCCTTGATTATTTCAATTTCGATATTTTCTCACAATTCAGTATCGTGAGCCTTACCGATACAAGTATTTGTAACCAGCATAATAATAAAATGTTTACCCTTTCCACACCACGCTTATTCCTCCTCTTTTCCAGAGGACGAAATTTGTTATCGACCACGGAATCCAGACGCAAATTACTACCAATTTAGTCGCGAAAGATACCATCATTGTCAACCACAGGATACAACTGTATACCATTCGAAATGTTAGTGAGTGCCAGCTTTCTTTTATTCCCATCCCAACGAACCCACAGAATTCGACAGCGACATTTCTATTCCCATCGTTACCATGAATTCGACAGTAATGCAAAAAAAGAAAATTATCAACTCTAATAAAAAACGAACCCCATGACCCGCACTTTTCCTGGGACTTTTACACAAAAAAAAAATGCATTGACTCGGAAGTCGGAAGTCAGGCGCACAAAAATAAAACACCATCGAAACTGTCATCCTGCATGAGGGTCTGAGTGATATCCTGCCACCACTAAAATAGAAAAAACAACATGCGCGCATGCATGCCCGTGAAACTTTTTACTCTCTATTCCCAGTCTTTCAATTATCCTTCGTATAAAAAGATCTATAAATGTATACGTACACCTACAAATCAATATTAAAAAGTATACTGCCTCAAAATTGCATTACAACGTTACACATCAGCGGTCGTTTCTAAATGCGAGTAGAAGCCGTTATACTCGTATGTGGAACTGAATTCCAACACCATATGCGTTTGTTTGTCTAATATGCTTTCGTTGATCACTTTATTGATGCGCAACACATGCGCAACTAATAATAATCGTAATAAGGTGGTGGGGTGGTAAACATTGATGCAACTGCGTTTACACACATGTCTTCTCTCAATTGGATTGAAAGTGCAATCAGTTGGTTGTGTGTACTCGGGTAAACAGTAGTCGAACGCTTCTGATGAATGACTGTGAATTTCATCAAGTTGACAACAAATGAATTGTCTCCAGCTTGCTTTTAATATGTTATGATAACTTGGGAAATGTAGTTTTCCATTTCACGATGAAACAGTTCAGCAACTGACTTTTTCATTTGTTTCCACGAGACGCTTTAACAAAGTTGAAGTTAGGTAAGACTGTCGCGCATACGATAAAATATTGACAGCCGACAGCGGCCATATTTGAATATAATTTACTATTATTAGGTAAAACGTAAAACTGTTATAAATTTCCTGCAACTCTGTGCGAATGCGACCACGTAAATTGAAGAAGAAAAAAATGAGAGAGAAATCCATTTCCCCTCTTTTAATTTTTCCCCAGTCTTCTACTAGCCGAATTTCGACTTACTGAAAAATTAAAATTGACAACTAAGTGACAGCTCAAAAGTTTGACAAGTAAAACTCTATTTATTTTCGTCCTCAACGATGTCGAATGAAGAAGTTATAATTGAATGTTCTCCTAAAACATATCAGCGCATTCATTATAGTAAGTTTATTTATATAGCTTATAAAAAATTCAATTCCAACCTATTTTGTAGATGCTGCATTTAAGGAGTACCTTTTCAAATGTCAAAATGGCATTTCTTAAACTTTTTGTAAGAAACGCGTTCTGGTAGGTATACTTCTCTTGAAATTGAGAGATTTCTCTCTCGATTATCGAGATTTAACATTTTTCATTTCTCTATGCTGAAAGTACACGAACGAAACTATATTGGAGACGTTCAAAACTCTATTTTAGCAAGTAAATGACAGATGGCTGACCTCGACTTGGGGTGTTTTAATTTTACTGGCTTCAGAATGGTCACGTGAACAGATTTTGTTAGTTTACGTTTATTGACGGGTAGCCGAAAAGTCAATTCAAATATTTCTTGACTTAATATAAGTGCTAATTTGACATTTCGTACATGTGTGTGACGTAATCGACTGATCCCGTTTCTAGGTTCATCAAGAGTCCATATAAATTTAGTCGCCTGTAGAAAGACAACTAGATTTTCGAATGTGCTCGCATTCTGCTGTCATTCGATTCTGCAATATAAACCGCATTCTTTTAACCGCCAGATGTCAAACTCTAGGTATAAAAAACGAGTGGAAATAAAAGCCGCATTTGAAAACCTCGTTGTCTTAGGTTGACTAGATTGGTCTGGACTACAGTTGTACCCTGAACGATAAAACTAGATAGGTCGGTGGCGTCACTTTTGGCACGTCATACCCACACTAATGTATAAGTGTCAACTTAATACTCAGTCAGGAATTTCCTGACTATATATTCCCCTCCATATAAGTCAACACAAAAAGCTGTTAATTTGACCAATCAAATCTGAGACACATCAAATCAGCCAGCTGTCAGACTCACTGAACTAAATACTTGAACGTTCCCATAACCATTCGCACTAAATGACAGTTATTTTTGTCGTATAGAGTTTGACACTAGTTTGATATGCTTTGGTATATATTTGGAAATGATGTCAATGAGACTTTTTCAGGACTAGCTAGGGCTCTGAAACAAAAATGGTTGCGGATGGACCAACGTCAGCTGTCACATCCCCAAAATTGGGCTTCAATTTTCCACCGATTGTCTTAAATAAAAATTACGAATTCATTCAGATCTAGAGCTGTGGATGTAGCATACACATACCTACTCCTTCTTAAGAAGTTTAGCGAGCAATAATTTTTTGACAAGGTTGCTGCCTGTTTAAGGTTAAGTGTCAATTTGGTTGTCATTTCCTTGATTTAAACGGACTCCTGCGGGTTTTTGCGAGCACGATAAAAACGAATTATTATAAATAGCCTTGAAATGAAGGTCGGTTATCCACTCTACAGGTACGAACAGAAAGGGTGGATCGGTGTCTTTGCCACTGTCAAAAGCTGTTTAAGTTGTGTCGGCAAGATGCCTTCATGTCTTGCCGACTCGGCTGTTTAAGCTCGTTTTTCTCTAGGTTCTATAAACAGCTTCTTCTTTTAGCTGTCCAAAAGCGTATTTCTTTGGGTTCTATAAACAGCTTTTTCCCTTGGAGCCTTTTAAATAAATATATCTACAACCCTTAGTGGCTTAGTGGTTAGTGTGTTGGACTACTAAGCGAGGGGCTCAGGTTCGAATCCCGCGAAAACCCAAATTCCAACTTAGGGTTTTTTTCCGCTGCGCCACCTCTCGCGAACGTCTGACAAACATCCGAGAGTATAACTGTCTTGAAAAAGCTTCTCAATTAGCCGTTTGGAATCGGCATAAAATTGTAGATCCCTTCCATTCGTTCCAAAAATGAAAACTCACACAAAACGAATGGTTGTGAGAAGCTAGGCCCAGGGTCCCTACGACCTGTAGCGCCAACTATTTATTTTTTTTTTTTACAACCCTTTCAACGGCTCATAATTCGCGGTCCGGCTTACCGCTGTATGGTTTTCTTCGTAAGACAACTCTTCTTGTTCTTATTTTCCTTAACACATGATCGAGGTCAGGGTGTATACTCTTGGACATGGTTTCCATTTCTGGACTTTGTTGGATCTTCCGATTCCCGTAACCGTCTCTGACTTGTGAGTGCCCTATGACTCCAGCGTTTAGTTGTCTGGGCCCAGTCTTGTTTTAGGACTCCACGCTATATTTCCTTCCAACGAAAAGTCCGCGAGAAAACTTTCTTTTCGGCAATATCCTTCGACTGTTCGACCTTCATTTTGCGAAATGCTCATATAATTCAATTTGATCAATTGAAGGCTTTCCCATCTTTCGACAACCTCGTTGATTGTCTCGCCAAACTACTGCCGAATTGCAATACAGGTGCACTAACCTAACTCCGTCGACAACGTACATATCATTGTCATGGCAAAACTTATTTGTCTGCGACCCACTCTAAATCCAAATCACTAATCCGATCTGCATCAGATTCCAACTCTAATCTCTTTAGCCACAATGGTGTCGAAGGAGTGCCTGCAGCAGTTATATCTATGATCTCAATCTCCATGTTTGCTTTATTCAAAATCCAAGCCAATCGTCGGCTGAAATTCGAAATTTACCCAAAAATGCGTAAAGATACGGCGAATCGTCATCTCTGGCGCATAATCCCAGACATCCATGAAAATAAAATCCAACGCATGAAAACGAGCTCAGTCGCAACCTAGATCCGTGGTGCCTAATGGATCTAATAGCCGTAGATATATAAAAAAAAAAATCAACAAAAAATACCTGAGACAGGTTTTCTACTTTCGGCCCATTCCCTTCTCTGCCCGCCTTTGAAACAATCCACATGCGCACGCATCCATATCCAGCCTCAGATGTTTATCTCAACGTTTGGCAGTGTGTGATGCATTAAGTTCCGCAGGGCCGGGACATGAATCACAGAATCTCATTCTGTTGCCCGCTTGACAAAGGGTCAACTCTGGGGTTAGGTTAGGACACTTTTGCCGTGGCATCTCATTCAAATGCGGTTGACATTCTAATGGCCAGAGATATAATTTCGTTTGTGTCTTGGTTTCGGTTTCTCCTTTGTCTGTATAGATACTCTTTTCATTGGGCTGGAGCTGGGCCCATGGGTGCCGAAAACGTCTCGTTGGATTTTATGGCGCTGATGATGGTGGCAATGAAGTTCGTTACCAATTTCCAGTGTACTGGTGTTGGTTTTTGATACTTTTGCCTGAAATCCCATTCGCTATGCATTAGTGCATCGTGTGGGCTGTGTTGTATTGTGTTTTTTTTTTCCTTTTTTTTTTTTGACAAAGTCAATGACTTCTATCTGAGATGCTGATCTCTTGTATGTGCGCGCACTACGGAGGCAGCTTTAAGGTGAAGCTGTGCACTTTTGTTTCGTGTACTTTCTTGCTCACCTCTTGCGCACGTAGTTTCATCTCAGGTTTGGTTTTAGTTTGGAGAGGCGTGTGCGTTTAATGAGGCTAAGAAGAGATTTATAAGCTGCACGAGAGGTTTGATACATTTCGCGTTCAGTCTTCAGAGACCTATGACAGATCGTGAAGAACTTTAGCTTTGATGCGGTTAATGGTGAAAATTCACATGGGAAGAGAAAATGATTTAAAATTAGCTTTCGCGGTCGCAACGGTAGGTATAGGAATGTGCTACGAGTTTGGTGATGAAGGTTGTTCTCTTTAGCCGGCGTACTCGTAGTGTTGTCAGTTTGCGACCAAAACCGAACCGGAGTTACAAGAATTCCACTCCATGTGACAGTTTGAGTTTTACTTAATTACTAAATGACTTAAGCTGTTCCGGAACGAAAGATCCAAAACACAACGAAATCATGAACGACAAAATTTCGCTCTCCTTTTCGTGTTGCACTACGCAGCTTTTGCGAAATGATGGCAGAAAGTGGGTAGTTGTAGCAGATTGCTTGGTACGATTCTCCACTCACTTTACGTTTATTGTCCGGTACATATATTGCTTGCCAAAAATTGACATTTGTACTGCGGTGTTGCCAGCTTTCATAAGAGGTCATTAGCTAAATTGAAAGATGTTGGAGTCAAAAATACCCAAATTCAAATCTACACACTTATTCTGATTAAATTGTTTTTAAGGACGACTATATTAAATTAAAAAAAAAAAACACAAACTCGTATAATTGAGAGACTTTCCTAGTTTCCATTTTCCAATGTTAAAAAAAATTCATACCACACCTGCATACTTGGACAGCGTGTTTTCATATTCATGCATATTTTGTGAGACGATTTTACTGCTGAGATGTGACAGTCTGTTATATGAAAATATAGTTGCCTCATTTACAATGTATAGAACTTTACTTATGCGAAAAGAGTACGTTCGCAATTGAAGTACCTATGCATTTTTTTTATGAATACCCAAGGGGCCTAAAACTCGCCAAACTTTAAAGTAAATATCCTAAATGACAATTTAAAGGAGCCAGTAAAAAGTTCGAGTATCCAAATCGGAGATAAGTAGCCAGTGCTAGTAAAACTGCTACTTGTGTAGCAGCTGATCGAATCTACACAATTTTTTTCCGCTGGGTTTTCGCAAACGTTTCGCTGTCCTTTTGTAGACCACCGGAAAGTTTCGTTCCGGAATAGCTGCGTACTAAGCTTTAAGTGGCGCCGCAGTCCGGTGTGGACTTGGGACTCAACCAATACGCCTTTCCAGTTAGCGTGATTTTTGGCTGACTGATGCCTCAAATGATTATGTGTTTGTGCGAGAGAGCCAATCGTCAATGGAAGTTTAGGTCATGAGAAAATATGCATCTGAGGCCTGCTTAGTTATCTAGTTGGAGATTTCATTTCCTGTAATACCAGTGCTACTTGGAACCCATACAACAATCCATACAAGCTTTGTGGCCGAATTCGAAAAGGTCTAGCAGCACCGAACTATATTCTGGAACGAATTACAGGTTGAGAAAGGCTGACAGTTGCTACAGACGCAGATACTCTGACCCGTCACCTATTTCTGACAACAGAGTCGGCAGCCATTAGCGTGGCACAGATCTTGAAAAAAATATGAATACTTTGCTCACCGAACATTGAAGTCTATATAGAGATGTCTTTTTCGACACCAGCATCGGACTAGAAATCTGACTCACTGCGATGTCCCAACTGTGATTGCAAATTGAAGTCGGAAATGTCAGATAAAATTTGAAATGATTCTCTATCGCTACAGTACGAAAATTGAGAACTGTAGCTGTTAAGACTTCATTATTAGTTTTAAAATATTGTTCAGCAATATGCACATTCAAAAATCTAGCTGTCTTAAGTCGGCTAGATTTGCTGGATGAACCTACCCTGAACACAAAAACTATAGATTGGTAACGTCACGTCTCCTATTTGTCAGCCACATATAATATGAACTGTCAGCTTAGTATACTCACAGGCGAAATTCTTGTCTGGATTCGTCGGCTACACCTACCCGTCCATAAATGCCAACTTAAAAAAACTCTTCATGTGATTGATCTAGGCCAATCAATACTGGGACACATCAAGTCAGTCAGCTGTCAGACTTACTAAAATAGATACTTGAACGTTTCCAATGAAAACGTGTTTTTCTCTCGTGTAGTGCTTAATTTTTTATAACTATCAGCTGTCATGCTGTCTTTTTGCTTGAGTTGGCAGCACTTTACAAACCAAAATTCAGTTCTGACGTGAATTTATGAACACGCGTTACTTGGCGACAGAATGATCTGCAAACTATGAAAATACGGAGCCGTATAGTTATCTTCCGGTATAGTGTCTAATTTTCGCAACTCTGCCTAAAATCAGCTTATCGCTTACAAGGAAGAATAATTTAAATTAACTGCGCAGCCAATTAATTGACTAATGCCCTACAAAGTGTCTGCGGGCATTCAAAGAATGACACACTCCGTAGATTAGTTAAATTTTTTTTTTGTTGTTCTCACCCCACCCAAGTGTTCACACCTATGAACGCAATATAAGCAAAACCAACATCGATCCGAACAAAGTATATCTAACGCTGTGCACGGTGTCACGGACAATATTCCGCAGTCAGCCTCTGCGATCATTGAACTCTGTCCCATTCATGTTGCAATTGCAATTCCCCCCCTGACACAAAACTGCTACATGCGATTTGGATCGGAATCGGACACATTATCACCAATTGCCGTTTCGATTCAATTCCAACCCGCATCGTGATTAATAAAACTTTTCGTAAATTTAATTTCAATTAAGTACCAACAAATTCCGCCAATAATTTGACAGCAGTTTGTTGGGTGAGTGTGTCTTTGGACGCGTGAAGGGGTCTTGAGGTTTTTGCCCCCTTTGAAAAGGGAAATGCAAAGAAAATGCTTTCTGCGCTTTCTCAATAACATTTCCAAACAATAGACCGCGCATTAACTGATATTCGATAGAGATGAGGGTGAAAGTGAATGTTCGGCGGATAGACCGAATCAATATTTGTCTCTGTTGACTGGAACATCGGAAACCGAGTTCTGCAGGAATGCAACTGGTTGCGGGTATAGATGCGTTGTAGATACGCGATCGGAAAACGAAAGGATAACGATTTGGGTATCGAGGAATTCGGTAAGAAGAAAGGGGTAGAAAGCGATAAATCTGGCGTCTTTACTGATCAAATTTGTTTGCGCTTCGATATCAAATCGCAAATCTACATAATGCTGGTGCTAACAACGAAAAGGTGGGTCGCCATTGAGTTGTGGGAAATTAGGCCTAATGGGACCCATGGTGGCTATTTAAACCGTGGGAAAATGATCTGTTGGAATGTTGAGAGCACACAGAAAGAGCTATAGAATTGCACTGGACAACTATGCAGAAGTTGACAAATTGTATCTCTTGCTGGCAAGAGGCTTCCCTCAAACGATTTTCTTCTCCTGGACTGCAACCACACAAGTCGCTTCTTCGGACGGTGTTTTTGCTTCGGTCTTAAAGTAACTGGTTTACTTCTGTCGAAATAAATGAACGTATTTTCCTAGTAATATGTAACCATGTCAACTGCCCAGAAGGTGCAAAAAGTCTGAGGGTTTTGTTACGTATAAGCAATCCTAACGTCAGTGGAATTTTTTTTTCAAAAAATCGCTCGGTGATTTTTGCTTACACTCGGATTGAGAAAACGATCAAACAACACGGGATAAATAATTCCAAGGAAGAAACACTTTTTCTTCTAATTATATTATTCTGTATGACTTAAGAACATGCCCATGCACAACTTCTGTTTTACTAACGTTTCTAATAGCTCTAAAGTAAGGAAATTAATTGTTAAGTGATAAATTGACATCGATTGAACTCGATGCTTTTAATACTGCACCATACGTGTAACTTGTCTTTTTGTGTACTTATGTAATAATTATTGTGTTTTATATTTTGAAAAAATCTTGAAATTTTCTTTTTTTTTTTCAGATTTTCCACTTGGGAACACTGCGCAGATTGCGCTTTGGACATGCGCAATTTGGTCTAATCTCAATTCATTGCAAAGCAGTTTAAAAAGGATGATTTCCAATTATTCGTACACGCCCCTCATCATTTATCCAACTTTAATTTTTAACCTGTGGGAAAACCGATCTCCTTTTATTGTTGCACATTATTACCGTGCGGTTAGAGAAGGGTTAACGAAATCTACAACTCCGCATCCAAATCAACAATCTGATCAAAAAATTTAATCGCCTTAGACAAAAAAAAATCATCTGCCATATTTTCCCATGTTAGTACGCAATTATCCTTCACTGAAAGGCAACACAAAAGTATGTGTTATCCAAAATACGCGCATCTACCTGTATTTTTATTACGAAACAAAAGGACCAAGCTGGATGCCATTATAGGTATACCTATTTATAATGCAACGTAAAAGGATTTACTGCTGCGTTCAGGTGCATTGCCAAGACAATCGGCGAAATGCGTATGTATAAAATACAATCAATTAAATTCCTCCCTAGTAATTGGATATTTGGATATTTTTTAAAGTTTGACAGGTTGTCTGTCAGTTGGATTTAACTCTTCCCAACAATCGTGGACGATGAATATTGCTTCAGGCGGGTTAGTAGATGTGTGTTCTATCAAAGACGTTCTTCGCATGTTCAACATTAGTTTTGTTGCAACATAGCCCGCAGCTACAGTTTGAGAAGAACTTTCGAGTTGCTATTAATATTGGATCATTATCTATTGAAAGTGGCCAGTGATGCCAGCTAGTGGGTTAATAAATAATAAGGGAGTAACCCATTTGGTGGGCATTTTGCTTTTCAAAATAAGTGTGGAGAAGGGGCTGCGGTTTTTTTTTGAATATATATGTCAGAAAAAAGGGCATTTCAAAAGTGTACGAAGTCTGAAGAAAAAAAGCCTTTTTTTAAATTTTGTCTTTATTATTCGTCTAGTATAGTTTTTATGTATGCAGGGTTTTTCTAAAAGCGACATGATATTTGTGACAATCGTCGTAGAAAAGCCAGTGCGAAATGTTTGGCATCACTTCTTCAAAAAAGGGCAGCAAACTCTTCTATATAAGTCTCTGCTTCCGTCTTCTCAATCAGCGATTTTTTAGAGGGTTGAAATAACAAGTTCTTTGGTAAATTAGCGGTATGTATGCAATAAAGGACTATTCACATGAACGTGAATTGCGAATATAAGCGAATTGCAAGCAAGTGAATTTAATTTTATTTATGAATTAATCTGCTATTTGTTCTACCAAAAAAACGTGGTATTTAATTAATGCAACTTCTAATCTAAAGAAACCTGAGTCTTATTTAATTTAAATAGCGAAATCTACAATTGCAACAATTTTAAAATGCTCGCCTGCAACTGTCACACTTTATTCACAATCCACATAAAACAGTCGCGATCTACAAGCCCACGAATGAGAAATTCGTTCGAACCTAACCTTTAAAAAATGAAATATAATACAAACCACAAAACGTTTTCATTGTAATAAAATGTCAGAATCTACGAATATTCGCTTGAATATAGGTATAGTACTTAAGTCATTGAAATCAGTCTCTGTAAACTAAATAGATGCCTGAAATGGTATATATTGCTAAGCAGTTAAATATCCACTCTTGCTGGGCCATAGAACCATGTCTAAAAAATGTCAGCCCTGCTATAAGCTACTCAGCGACCAGTGAAGATTATTCGCCTGAGTCACTGCCATCTGCGAGTTTTTAGTGAATCCTTTATCCTTGACCCTATTTTACTTTTCTGATGTGTAAACTATTTTTGTATAAAATTTCAATAGCATTAATTAACAAATAAAATGAGCTCAGAACATTTACAAAGTGTGGAAAATGATTTTAAGCTATGAATAATTGTGACTTCTGTTCGGTCAGCTGTTCTACTGAATTTGTTGAATATTGTTAGAGGTGTGTTTGATTCCACAATCCAACGATTGGAAGTCGCTTGCGTGGTATTTTCGTGGAAAACAACTTGAGCAACTCGTCCTTAAAACTGAAATATGTATGGCGAAACTTCTGTTTTCAATTAAGTTATCGAGCGTTTTCACGAAAACCCAGTTTTCGGCTCGTTAAAATTGGGTAGGTACTACTTCCCTGATATCAGCTACAATCGCCACTTTGTCAGCTGTTAGCAGGTGCATTTGGCTCATTAGTTTCACTAGCGTGTACCTGTACACCTACCTAACAAACGTGTGGGAGACCTCTGTCACCAATGCAAGTCCGTTTATAATCCCCGTCCCCACACAGAGCGAATGTGAAATATTAAAGCAAACTTTTCTTTTTGTATTGTCCACTCTAGTGGTGTCAAATCATGTACCCCGATTTATCCGCGATCCGTTTTCCGTTTAAATTCAAAAAACCAAAGAGAAAAAAATCCGTGTTCCCACACCTTAACTCGCCCAACTGGCGTGACCATTCCACACAAGTGTGCATTCACGCCGATATCAAAAAGTCAAACAATACCTTATAAATTTCCAATCGAAAAAATCCACGCACAACCAGAAGAAAAAAACAAGTACCTGCCCATATTCTCCTGCAGAGATTCACATGACTTTTGGATGACAATAAAAAAGGACAGCGAAAAGGGGAATCAAACTAATAATAAAAAAAAAAACACAACAGCGCGATCACCAAACCTTTTTTGCTGCCCAAAAGTAACGACTTTTCCACGCACACAAAAAGAAAAACCCCAAACAAAGAAAATGGATGAAAATTATACATCCTAATGGCATAGGGAACCATCACGCGATCAAATGCGCGAACAGGTTTTGATATCCAAGAAAAACGACGCACAACTACACTTATAGAAACTAACAAAAATGTTTTTCTTTTCATTCTCTGACCCTCGCAATAATGACACACATCCCCGTTGCATCCACGTAACAGGTGATAATATCAACAGAAAAATGGTAGATGCAAGAGAAATGCAGAAGGACCATGATTCGGCACACAATAGGGATACAATTCGGCTATAAAATTTATTTGCAGCAGGTCTATGTGAATAGATCCTTTGTTGATAAACTCACAACGCAATGGAGGGGGACCATGCAAAGAACTCCGATCGTATAGGTGCATTAAATGTTTTTATAGGACCTCTGTGCATAAAAACACTTTGCGGACCCTTTTAGAAGGCACCCAAGGAGCGGGCGATTGTAACGTGAGGAGGACACACAGTCCCAAAAACGTTACACTGTCTATATACCTGCGCGTGAGGTGCAACCTGCAAGTTGCAACATTCATCAGGAGAGGTCAGTTTCTGTGCTGCGATTAGTGTCTGGGAATGAGAAAATGACTGCGAAAAAAAAAAAAAAATGTGAAATCAAATTGGTGGTACAGACGAAGAAGGACTTGACGTCAGTTTAAAGAGTTTACATTGCGAGATTGAATGATGTGTGGCAATGGCAATAGGATGAACGCGTTGTTTATTTCTGCCATTTATTTTCTCGGCGAGCGCATTAGGTACAGTTGGTGCAAGGGAACCACAATGTGAACTGAATTGGACGGTGTTTTCCAATTGCACTATGCGCTTGGAATATTTTTAGGAAACAGTCGAAACAGATTTGATTTTTAAAGGAAGAATGGTTTCAGTTATGAGTGGTTGTGTTATGTGTCTAAGATAAGGTCTGACTATCATACAAATAACAAGGACGCTACATTTTTCTAAACAAAGTTTGGCTGTGTGGTTTGGTTGAACGTGGAAGTTTCTTCACACCTTCAGTAGTCTTGGGATAAAGCTGGGATAGAACTAGAAATGCATCCATGTATGAACTATGTTGCACCTATTTTATATGTTTTATATGCACCAAAAAGACGGATTTCGTCCTACTGATTCACGGATGCGGTAATTCAGCTCTGAATGTAAAATCATTCCTTCAATTTGTATTTAAACATCAAAAGACGCGGGAAGGAGCTGCGCTTGATGTTTGCCAAGAACTAATTGATGTCTTGTACACTCCGAAAACATTCAGTAAACCGTCAGACACGTAACGTTTCATTTATCTACAACACAAGTTTAATCTTTGTATGGGCTGACCACAAAAAAAGGCGTTCATTCAATAATGGTGCTTTTTCCGACAGGTCTAGGTTTGAGTGAAAGGGACAGCACTACAAAAATACGTGACAGTTATTTTGGTCGGCCATCTTGTTTACATGGTAGGAATTGTGAAAAGCTCCAGCATGTGGATATTTACTTATATAAAAGAATGGCCTTCGGAATTTTGCTTTCCTACAACACAAAATAACTTCCGGAAGTGATGACCGGACACTTATTTACTTATTTCGTACCTATAATTTATTTATGAATTGTTGGCTTAATTCCTTGAAGATGTTTTAAATCAGAAATGTAAGCGTTGCAAAGTGATCGCAGCAATGCCGCTGGAAATTGTGTTTTATATTTCCGATTTACAATTAACACGACACTTTGGGCGTGTGATTTGTGATCTCATTCTTATACGCCTTTTTTGGCATTGACTGCGGACAGACGTATCTCTCGGATGTCCCATCTCGTGCAAATGTGCGTGCGTGATGTTGTAAAATGCAGTATAAGGGCTGTAGTTGAAGGTGCCTATATACGTGTTATTCCAAATTCCAACCGAAGCCGTGGTAATGGTAAGCGAGTTGAAGTTTTTCTCTCCGAAAACACTTACAATGATAATGTCTACCTAAAAAAAAATTCAGAAGGGTAAGTGTAACACGTAGGATTAATTATTATTGCGAATAATGCTATTTATTATTAAATACTATTATGTGAATTTAATAAATAAGGTTGGTTGTCATATTTGACATGCATTAAATAAAACGTCACTTTTCGACACGGCAACCAACAGTGTGGTTTCTTTCCCTCTCTTCATTTTTGGGGTTAGGCAAACACATACATGAGTATGTTAGGCAAATACATATACATCAGTTACCTATAATACACATTTTTTATAGGTCTCTTCCTTTACATTTAAATTTAACGAAATCTTACTAAATCCTTAACCAATGCAGTTCCTTAACTAGTGATTCGTAAAAGAGAGCAATATATATATACCTAGCCCGCCCATCCACTGAAATGTTACGAAGTTTTATTTATTTATTTGAATTAATTTAATCGCTGCATATTGAGAATAATGTCTTATAATAGTACAGGTAGTATATAATTAGAATATGTATATTTTAAAAAATTTATGAAAAGACATGATCTGGAGGTTTGTTTAGATGCAACAAATTTCTTGTATTAAGCCCTGGAAAAGCTGTCAATCACCTGGAATATTGACAGATGAATTGAAATTTGTTTTCCTACGTATTAAAATGGTATTAACAGGTTTCGGATTCATCAAAAAGAAGAACGATGAATTTCGATTCACTTTCATCGCTTGACGAATCAACTTGAATTGTTAATAAATAATAAGCAAAATCTTAGTGTTTATCAGATTTTTCAAAGACTTTACTGTGGCACTCTTTTGAATTAGGTATCTGATATCTTTCATAGATTACTAAGCGTTCCTTAACTTTTTCGTAAGGCTCTCTCCTTCTGTGAGAATTTATCCCCACCAATCAGTTATGCGCTAACGCTCGTATCTATCCTCTTTTTTAGGGGATTATCCCTTTTTTCAAAGTCAAAGAAACTATCCCCTGAAAATTTCCAAAATCCCTTTTTTATCCTATAAACTCCTCTTTTTACCATAGCAGATTTTTAACGATATATCGTCATTCAACTTTTGCAGGCTGTCTTTTCTGGTGGTTTTATTTTACTTGTGAATTTGTTAAAATAAAAAACATAAAATACTAAACGTCAAACTCTCTGAAAGATATTCTACAAATTTCTGAAAACAAAGCCAGAATTGCTTCGTTCAATCGCTGTATTAGACAAATACAAGAAGAAAACCAAAAGTGGAGAAATTATTGCTATCGAAAATTATTCAGATGCGAATGACGACGATGGTGATGACGGCACATTGGTTGTTTGAACAGATATGTAGCTAGTTAAAAAATAATAATAGTTTATTAAACACAATCTACATTAATTTTTTGTGTTGATATTATGGTTAAGTCTCATCATTTTCAGTGAGAAAACAAGTTAAAAACATATCCCCTATATATCCTCTTTTTTGATATGCGCTATCCCTTGAAATCTCAACATTTCGGGCATTTATCCCCTTTTCTGTCCGCAAAAAGATACGAGCGTTATATGCTTTTCACACCAAGCCCAAAACCGGGTTTTCCTCGAAAACTCGTCGATGCATTCACACCGACCATCAACTCGTTTTCGTTTGACATTTCAATCAGCTGTGAGACACTAGTCGTTAAACTTCGGTGCAAACTTTTGTGGTTATAAATTTTGATCGCATTATAATTAACCCACAAAATTAATTTAGTGCATTTAAAAACAATATTAGCCCATCAATTAATTGTGGAAATGATTTTAAGATGTGAATTATTGTGACATTTGTTCGGTCAGCCATTTTTCTGAACATTGCAAAAGGTGTGTTTGTTCCTACAACCCAACGATTGGAAGTCGTTTTCGTGGTGTTTTCGCGGAAAACGAGTGCAAACGACTCGTTTTGAAAACTGAAATACGTATGGGAAAACTTCTGTTTTCGATGAAGTTTTCGTGTGTTTTGGCGAAAACCCGGTTTTGGGCTTGGTGTGAAAAGCATATTAGTTATGCCAGACGTTTCGGACTGAACTGCAAACGATCGTTATTAAAACTACCCAAAAATACAATTTTTGGCCATGTCGACGTCATCTAAGAAATGAAAAAATGCTCTTTTTCACCATTTTGGCTAAATGGCAACGAAATGGGTGATTACTGCCATTTTGACAATATTTTCGATTCTTACAACAAAAGTAAAGGAACAAACTTATAGTGGCTGCAGTGCGCTAATCGAATTAAGTCGAATAAAGTTGTGAAGCGTTCTGAAGAAAGAAAAGTGTTCAACGAAAGACAAAATGAATGTATTAACGATCAATCAAATGTAAACATTGTCGTAGGTTATTGCAAGAATACGATTGCAAATAACAAATAAAGTTCGTTTAATGTTTTAATTATGTCAGCAAAGAGTTGCCGGGGAAGTATGCAACGCTTGAAATTTTTCGTCATAATAAGTTCGAGTTTTCTGCAACGCGACGATATGAATAATGAATTATTTGAGACTGTTGCATACTTTTTGGCAGCAAGATAAAATTGACTCGCTTCGGGTACAATTTCTTGATTTGGTTGGTAACACTTTTGAATATAGGTACCTACTCTACGTGCGCCAGTTTCTATTACAAATGAATGAATAAATAGTTGGTAAAACATTTTAGAAACATTTTTCAGAGCAATTCTCATTATCATTAGTGATTTGATTGAATTTATGGCGTATATTTTATGGCAGTTGGATCGCTGTGTGTCATATCATTTAGCGACATCTTATCGTATCTAATCAACCATTAAACAGTGAATTTAACAATACAACTGGACAAGTAAGTACTAACGAATATACGTACATAGTGAGAGTGACATTACTTTTCTATATGACTACGTTTCGAATAAATGAGTCGCCCTGGAGTGTTAAAAACTCTTTCGGACGTGTTTTTGGTGGGATTTTCAGAGAATATTTTAAAGTACATTTAAGGAAGTTTCTAATTGATTTTTCCTTTGGGCTTTTGGGGGCGTATACATATTTTGGTATAAATAAAACCAGTACAACTTCAGAAACCATTGAAGTTTTACTGGTTTTATTTAATTGTTTTTGTCAAAAAAGGTGTCCAATAACTCGTCCAGGCAACGCTTCGAAAAATTATTTAAAAACAAGTTGTAAACGCAGTCGGAAACGTCTCAGAAAACGTGTGCAAAATATTTAAAAAACGCGGGTAAAAACACTCAAAAAACCCAAAGGTGCTTCACAAAAAGGGTCAAAAAATTCGTCGGAATCGCATTGAAGCAGCCTTTGGAAAACGCGTCGTAAAGCATGAGAACAAAAAATTAAAATAAAAAGTAATTTTTTTGTTTATTTACTTATTTTGACTATTAACATTAATAATAAATAACAAATTAATATTAAGAGCTTATAGCGCTAGCTTTCAGGGCTTGCGGCTAAAAATATTGAACTTAAACTCAGATGTAACACAGTTGAAAATGGGGCATTTTTTTTGTCACTGGCAGATAATTTTGGGAGTCAACTCTGTGTCAATATTGACCTGGTCTGCAGGGCATATAATCTACTTTTAGCCGACCCGCAATTTTGCTTACCGCAAGGGGATGAGTTACTCATACGAACGTGTCGATGACGGAGCCTTCCTATATACATATGCTTCGCAAAACAAGTTCTTTTCAATGTTTTCCACACGTATGTTTTTGTAGCGATGCAAATGCCTCCAGGATAAATCGTTCTTGCATTACTATAGTCCTGCTGTTTCCACTTTTATCTGCATAAAATTCTTACGCATCCATTTTTCATTGTGACTGACACAAAATACTGTAATCCATGTGAGGAAAACCAACTATATTTATTTGATGGTTCGTAACTAAAAAGTAAATTCACCTTGCCACCTGAAAAAGAAACATTTTTCTACAGCTCGTGCTGTTGATTTTCCCTCCTATTTCTATACAAGAATACAAGGTCATCGTCAGCCCATCACTAACAGCGGGAAATCAATCTAAATATGAATCTGCTCAGAACTTGATTACCTATTCAAACGTGATGGTAATCCCCCAGGCCTGAATTGTCTGTGACTATACGCCCATAGACACTCGAATACCTACATGTATGCTAATTGCTAAGAATCTCTCTGTCGTGCGATACCCCGCAAGCACATGAAACCGAACACAGTGTGGTTAGGGGATCTCTTTCCTTTCCTACACGTGCGCATTCCAGATTCACTGCAATCAAAAACCGCACCTGTGCAAACTTCGCTTCCACAATAATCGCAACAATTTTGCAATTTTAAACCGATCAGAGAAGGCAAAAATCATGAAATGAAACACATTTTATCACAAAAGCATTTATTCAACACACACATCCACCACATAATACTGACACATTCTACAGCTCACTCTTGGCCCCGCCACTCTGGCTCTTAAACGATTTTAGAATATTCAACTTGTGTGACAGCTCTAGCCGCTTACTCTCGCTGATTTTGCCGCTTTTCAGCTTCGTCAGGCGGGCGGTTTCCTCTTTCACAAACCCAGAACCTTTTTCCAGAATTTTCCCCATAAAAGCTATGTACATTTTGGCGTTCGCCTTCTCAGAGGCGATTGTAACTTTGTTCAGCGCCTCGGAGGCTTTCGCAATCAGCTCATGTTGTTCACTTTCCGTTTTGTCGACGTAGCCGATTGCAAAGTCGTTGAATTCTTTTAGGCATCCATCCAAACCGATGTACAAGTCGGAGTTTTGCGTCACGAACTCCTTCAGATTCTCCACCGTCACATCCGTGATTGACGGAAACCTGACGTAGTCCTTCAGTCCGTGTCCGCGGAAGAGATAAATACCTGGATACGCCTCTGGGTCAACATTGAATTTGGCACCCAGGTCACTGTTCTCCTTCTCGCCGTAGTCCTTAATGCCAACCAAGCCGCACAGCAGATCGTTCGTCACCTGGTGGGCCTTGAGGGCGAACTGTCCAAATGCTTCGTGCTTTTCGCCGTAGGGGAATGCGATGTCAAATTTAATCAAAGCATAGGGATATCTGGGGATCAGCTTGTAGAATGTTATCTCATCGAGGTCGACGCAACCAAGACAGGAGGCTACCGTTGACGTCGGAATGTAGTAGATCGAAATTGCGCACAGAAGTAAACACTTTAGGAAGTTCATTTTTGACTTTTATGTTGGAAGTTTCTTCCTTTTCTTGCACAAGGTAAACAAATTGTAACAATACACACTAGCACAACGGTTATGTAACGCACCAAGCCGGCAAACAATACTAATTCGTAACTACAAGTAAAAAGTAAACCGACACACGTTGTGGAATGAGACTGGAACTGTATGGAAGGGCAAAAGAAAAGAGAGATCAAAAGCTCCACCTTCCTGAGTTTGGCGGAGTTGAGCGAGGTGAATGACTGTTGGTTGCCTTACTGTGTGTTTATTGTGAAAACACGAAGCCACGCTTTACGGAATGGATGAGGTAGTGTAATATATAGAATGGAGGAGAGGAAGAAGATGGGTAATAAACCAGTCGTACGGTGGAAGGTAGGTATAAGACATAAGTGCGGTTGCAGAGTTGGGTATATGTACTTTGGCCTGGAAGCTGGGTTTAGCGCTGATTGAGTTGTTGTAATAAAAGTAGCCGGAAGGTGTTGCCAGACTTGTTTTGCTATTTTTGCAGAGTAGTGTCATAGAAAAAATTATTCCTATTGTGAATAAAAAAATACTTCGCGGATATACATCCGAAGCTTTTTTGCATTATTCTGACCAACAAAGAAATTGATGAGGTGATAATACTGATTCATTTTTTTTTTTGTTTTCATTGATTTGCATTTTGGAGAGTGAGAATATTTTCGTCTAAGACTAAAAACTTCTCAACTGACACTGGGGGACGTTCGGATTGCTGGTTTAGTAAGTCAGAAAGCTGATGGCTGACTAGATGTAGGTACATGTACTGTACATGCACATATTTTTTCATGCCTTATTGTCTCAGACTGGTGACGTGAGTTGTTTTTGCAGTTGACGTTGGCTGCATACTCAGTTGACATTTCGAATAGTCAGATTTAAAATAAACAGAGTGACCGCTGCTGAATTCGAAAATGTCAAAAAGAGGGCCGGTGAGTGAAAACGGTGTCATTTCTGAAGCTTATTCTGCAAATTTTGAATTTTCGGACGATATTCAACAAAAATTAGTTTGAATAACACTATAAAATTGTTGTAATGGAGAGCCGTGTTACATTTTAAACGTACTTATTTCGAAATAACAATTTTTGAAAAATTTTGGGAGGGCTCTTTCCAAATAAAAATAGCGAAAAATTGTGACAGGATCTCGAAAAAGGTGCAAAATTTAGATTTTAGTCCAAGAACGGCAACGCCGACTGCGAGAATACAAAAACAATTCACGATTACTAGTCAGCGCATTCGGATACCTAGTAGCGACAAATCTAGGTGACGTGTAACATAAACTAGGTCAGTCATTTATTAAACAATGCTAACAAACGCTTTAAGAACGGGACACTTTCAATAGAAAGGGCTGATGAATCCCACGTAAATAGTTAAAGCTAGGTAAATTTCACTGCAATATATTCAGCTTTTATTTGCAATGAATACCTCTAAAAATAATGCATTCAACTCTAAGAAAAGTCTGTGTTATTATTTCCATGAAATAACATTCGGCTTCAGTGCTACCGAAAGTACTACAATAGGAGTATTGTACTCCTTTTTCGCCTGCTGTACTCCCGTACTCCTCAAAGACAAATTGTACTCCTATTTTCAATTTCGGACTTAACTATTTTCACATGCCTTGACATTTCTCTATCCAGTAAATTGCAAGACTAATTTTACTGTTTTATTAAGATTTTTTTTTTGTCATTGTTAATTTTGTTACATTCGTGTCGTTACAAACAATTGCGGATCCTGTAAATTCATTAAGGATAGGTAGATGTTGAAAAGGTGTTAAACAGACTGATTGCTGATTGCACTGGCGAACACTAATTTTGATAATAAAGTCTTATGGCGTGGTGTTTCGGCATCAGTGACTGAAATAAACACCAGATTAGACAGACGGCACCAAAACAACATAGCAGCGACCTGTCCCCATCGAAAAACTATTGACTAAAAATACATTACTTTTATTTTGTTCTGTGGTCCCCAAAAAAAATTAATTATATCCCAAACGAAATTATGAAGCGTCAGCCCTGTTCGGCTTGTTCCTCTTAGTTGTCTAGTCCAATTTTATTGAATCTAATTTGTTTACGATTGATTAAGAATTTTCCCAACCATTAAATTAAATGACATTTGAAAACTACTGATAAATGTTTTTTGAAGCGTTAGTTCACACAAATAAAACATTTAAGCATTATTTCGAATTTTTGTACTTTCATGGCAAAAAGTCGACCCGCTATACCTACTAATAACAACTCTTTTCAGTGTCCCGGCTATAAAATCTTCGAACTCAAAATGGGGGAATTCCCCATACAAAATTACATATTGTGACCTAGAAAATATAGAATGCAAAGAATTAGTGCAGCTCATAAAATGAACTTTTCCAGTGCACTTGTATACACCGGTGTTCTATACAACGACAGAAAAAAAAATATTTTAAACAACAAATAAACACAACATTTGAAAATACAATTTAAGAAAATTACCAAAGTCTTGATGTTGGATTAAAATATTTTTTAAAAGCCGAACTTCAGCAATAGCGACTGGCATTACTGGCACACTTGGCAAAGTTCCCCTTAAAGCTGCTAACCATTATGTGGCAATGTAAAAGTTATACTCCACAAGCACACTGATCTGTCGTTGCAGGTAATTTTTAATTTCGAATTGCGTGTAATATTCTCACAAACAGCACTCTTCAATGCAAACGTCAACGAAATCTTCAAGTGCTATGTGCTATCGACAATAAGCCAACAGTCTACTTCGCCAGTAATATTAAATAAGCAAATAGCCAAAGTGCTGCAATTAGCCAGACTTCTGTTAAATTTTTAACGAGACTTCTTTTTTTTTTTTTTCAAGCCGTTTTACACACACACGCACACACGTTTCTTTGCTTTTTGGAAAAGGTATATTCGGTGTGACCTCCACCGCCTCTAGACGGGTGTTATGCGTGTTAACCAGCACCAGGGGATGGACTTTGGACAAGTTTATACCTATTTGTTGTTGGACTATAATGAAACAAAAAGGGCTACATCGCTCTGCCTGACCCAAATTGAAATAATTGATATTTTAAATGGACTCGAATTTACATTTCAACGCGTACGAACATAACTGCGATGCCATACGAAAGGGGTCCGGGTTGCATGCATCCTATCCGTATTCGTATTCCAAAAAAAAAAGGTTGGTGAGAATATTCTGAGTGGCTCAATATGTCACAGCAACCAAACGCTAAGGTTATTATTAATAATTTCGCGTAAAGGGGACCTTTATCTACTATTTGGTCTAGCAAATTAGTACATTCCTATACATTTCCCACATGTAGAAATCAGCTTAGACATGCATCTTCCTGGTTTCGATTTGATCTTTCAATGAAAATCTGTCATTTGCAGGTTAGGGTTGGACAAAATGTATCGCAAAGTATTATTGTGATGGCATACATAATGAAATATAACACATGTCAAACTACAAACCAAATGGCGACACACTCACTACTTGCCCACACGATCCCTGCCAGCGCCATCGTTCCAGTTAATAAATCAAAATCCGCGCTCCGATCCTGGGTGGCTACTTGAAATTCCTTATTGAGCAATAACCACTTAATCATTAGGAAATCTCTAACAAAAGGACAAGAGTCGTGACACGCTGTGCCCACTGCCTCACTGATTCTCATTCAAAACACAGATTGTCACATTTGATACGACCCTCAGGAGAAGTTCTGGTGGACCTCACAGCAAGTGATGATCGTAAAAATTATTTTAAATACCTCAGCTCAGGTGAGTCTGAATGAAGATAAAATTCATTCAACCAGAGAGAGAATTTCGACAGGAAATCGTAAAAATGTGTCTCTCCTTCTGCTTGCTGCGGCAACTGTGACCGAAAGTAACACGGTAGGATGTGATCGAGTGCACCCATGTGTTTTAAAATAGATCATTTGCGTTGCTTCCATCAGAGTCCTTAATTATAAATCCATTTCCTTCAGCTATAGCAGCAGGGTGTACACACAAGCGATTGCACTGCAACGACACCGCTCCATATTATATATCACTTAGAGAACGCAGTCTTTCGGGATTGGGCCCCCTTCCATTAAATCGTATTAAGGCATCGATTCTGTTCCGCACATGGTGTGCAAACGTTACTTTACAAAAGGGAAAAAAAAAGTCTTCCAAAAAACCTCTCCACCAGTAAGAAAGGACATGTTATGCGTCGAATACCCTTTCGATTTCTTCGAATTAACTTCAACAGTAGGAGAACTCCTTAAAGTGAAATTTCTTTGATTTTTCAAACGAAAACACGAAGGGAATGGAAGTCAAATCAGTGACCTCTTATGTATACATCTGCGTGGGAATCGACAGTCATATGCGGGAGTGCCGATCCTTTTTTTTTTTTTTTTAATATCTATGAGTTGTAAAAAAATAAATTGACATCAGACAAGGATTTGTGAAACTATACAGCTGGTCAAAAATGCCCGTTATCAAGGGAATGTGGAGATGCACTCTGTTTGTTTGATAGAGCAATTTACATAAAACGGGCAGGGGTGACAGTTATTCCTGATTTTGAAATCATATTTCTATATCGTTCCTGGTTGTTGGATCCTTAAATGAGAAGATTCGAGGGAGTTTGTTATAGAATAAGGTTATTTTTTAGTTAAAGCTTTTAGAATTGGCAGCACTTTTTCCAGCAGTAGCTAATTTGACAGCTGACCGATGATTTGTGCTCATCTTGGTATGCACCTAATTTAAACATGTGTAGAATAAGCCAAGTTATTAGGTCTGTTCCTTTACTTTTAAATCTTACGAATTTTTACTCAATGCCGTTCCTTAACTCGAAAAATTCGTAAAAGAGAGCGTCGTCGAGAGAGCAAGATATTACCCCTCCACTGAGAATCTTACGAATTTTTACTCAACAAATTTCTTGGTGTAAGAAATTTGAAGGGCTGTCAGTCACCAAACAATTAACAGCTGATTTGAAATTTCTTGTCATATTTGACATTCGAATGAATTTGTTTTGATTTCTTGCGTTCTATTAAAATGGTATCAACAGGTGGCAAAATAAATATTGAATGTTCTCCCCGAATATTCCATCGTATTGAAAATATTCTTTACCACTGCAATTTACGGAATTATTTATCTGTCATTTTTCATAGTTTACTACAAAAGCGTTCCCTAACTTTTTCGTAAGTGTCTCTCTCTTTGTGAGAGAATTTATCCCCACTACTGCCATTTTAATTGTCTTTTCCATTCTTACTACAAAAGTAAGGGAACAGACCTAATATGAGTACCAAACTTTTTTTCCTCTAGAAACAAGTAAAAGAAAAACTTTGCGTCTGTATACCCAAAATCATACTTCAACAGTAAGGCTAGGAGCGCACATGCGATTTTTCGTCGCACCGATAGAAAAATCGTTGTCGCAAAAAAAAATTACCATGCACGCACTTGTGGTCTTCTGTCGCACGATTATTTAGTCGCAAAAAATAGAGCATACTGCTTTTAATGTTAATACACACATATGCGACCAAATAATCGCTACGGCAAAAAAATCGTTTCTAAAAATGGATCTTGATGCATTTTTTAAATCGCTGCGGTTATTTAGTTGCATATGTGTGCATTCATGTATAAAACAATGGGTCTCATATTTTGCGACTAAATTATGATGTGATAGAAAACCGCAAGTGCGTGCATACCAACATCTTGTTGCGGCAACGATTTTTTAATCGCAACGATTTAAATCGCAAGTGTGTGTATATTGCTTGAAGTTGATATGGGTTATTTATTTTGGCGACAATCGCGTCGCTCTAAAAATGGAACAAATCGCGGGATAATAAACGCTGCGATATGTAGATGCTGAGTGCGCGCATTCACAATGAAATGTTTGTGTTACATTTTTTGCGACTAAGCAGTAGTGCGATTGAAATCGCATGTGCGCCCCTAGCCTAAAGACTGATCTTTCTAATAAACTCAATGCCATATTATGGTTGTTGCCGCAGTTTGTATGTATATTATATCAAATTTCTTACTTAATTGCATAATAAGGTCCAGAGCGGTACAAATTCTCTGCCAGAGACACTGCAGGAGATGTTAGCTTTAGATTTTATGAAGCTAACTCGTGAATGAACTCAGTTTGTGACAGTTTATTCACAATACCAAAAAACTGTACGTCCCACAAACCTGTAAATAAATCGTTTGGACCTACAACCGAAATGCTATTGGAATTTGTTTATATTCATCGGATTCGTGGGTATCTGCGACCAAATAAAATGTATCAAATGAATGAACTGTCAAAAATGGTATAAGTGCGACCTAGTTGACTGATGGTCTGACGTTGGTTCTGTCAAAGGTTATTTTTAATAATTTAACATGCAAAAAGTTGTTGCATTCCCAAACGCCAAAATGAACCTGTAGAAAAATGTAATAAGCTTTTCAAAATGTGATTGTTTGTACGACCCAGCTTAACTGATTCACTAACCCAAATGAATCGCTCGCAGTCTATAGGCTTAATCTGCGAATATTAACAATGATCCCAAAATTTAAATTCAAATTCGTAACACTCTGCTGGTTCGCTTAAAAAGCAATCATAATCTAAAACCAAATCCCAAAGGCCATTTACGCACACATTTTTTTAGCACACTAAAAAAACCCCGGAGTCAATTTGTAGCCTAATCAAATGCGGTCATAAACGACCCACGCCGAAGAAGTGCTCAAAATTTTATTGGAAATTATTGCGAAAATGGATTCAAAAGTCTTTCCTTGGAATCGCTTTTACGATGCCAATTTGCCTAACAAAACAATACGCATCAACCGCATCGAATTAAACTGCTCTACTTCGAAACGCACACATATGAGGGTCAAGCAGAAACCCCTTTTCTTTTTTGTTGTTTTGATATTTTCGTAAAGAGGACTATTGCGATTTCTCATCTTCGTGAAATTGGGTGGTGGATTTTTTTCTTTATCCAAATTTATTGAATTGGGCTGACCGCCAGTTATTGTCTATAGTAGTTGGTGGTTAGACTTTTGTTATGGATGCAAATTGTTGGTGAAATTGAGGGCGATTCTATTTCGTTTATTGGTCCGTTTTATGGCATCCTTTCGAATTGGTATTCAATTTGAATTAGGTTAAAGTGATATTTATGGTGAATTGCGCAAGCAATTTGCTGGTGCTGCGTGTATGAGCTGAATAGTAATTCAAAAGGTATGCGAATAATTTTTATCGAGTCTCGAAAATAAGGTCCGTAATTGAGAATTTGTATACACTATGACTATACAGTGCGTTCGAGGGGATAACCAAGTCGTTTATGAAATGACTTTAATCCAATATATTGTGGAAGTGGATTTCAAATAACTGTCAGTCATCTTCCCAACTTTGGGATCACTTGCAATGCAATAAACAAGTTAGAACGATTTGGAGCTCCTGTGGTCTTAAAATTCATTTCTCGAATTCCAAACTGCACTGTATGTAACTGACAATTAAATTGTGTCACCTACGGATGTAGGAATATTCGCATTGACAGTCGCAGCTACTCGCACAAAAGCATAGCAATGACAATGACACTTTCGTTTTAAGGTTAAATCCAATTGATTATTTTAGTCGCTGGTTTGTGGAACGCGTTTTGTGGATTGTGAATAAAATGTGACCATTCGCTGCAAAAAGTTTGAATTTCATAACTTCGTAGTCTTAACTCTTTTCAAACTTGTTTGTTAATACATTACGATGAAATAATAAAGAGTTCTACATACTCTTGCAAAATTTGTGCTCGTAAATGTATCAAAAGTAATTTGTTCGCGCTTCCTCAATTCGTTCGTTTGCTCTCCTATAAATAGGACTTAATTCGTAAATTGACACTTTACTCAGAGTGAAATGACTCGACTTGACTTTAAGTTATTCTAAGTAGCATACTATCATAAGGCTAAATTTCTTGAAAACAAGGTTTAAAAGAGTTTCGAAATTGATCTAAAGGACCATTCACATGAGCGCGAACTGCGAATAGGAGAACTGCGAATGTGTCAGAATTTACGAATGTTCGCCATGTGAATGGTCCTTAATAGGCGTCTATACGGATACCGAGATGTATAATACTGTGATTTTACATTTTACTGCAGTAGCTTGTTGTTGATATTAATAAGTTACGCGTAACATAATAATCACTGTCATTAATGGTGTAATTCCCATTGGACAGATAATGACTGTTTCCGAATGTAAACATACGCGTTTTTTGCTACTAGCAAATCCTAAGGGTAAACACACAAGATAATAAGTGCAGACGAATCGTGTACCTGTACACTAGTCGAAACATTTACAATTTTCAGTTCAGGTCATTACAATAAAGGTTAAATCTCCAGAAAGCACCAACATAAATGTCAAGACAGGTAAATGTTCCACTACTACACTGCTTTATCATTACTGATTTGCGTATGATATTTGACAGATCAGTGGATATTTTGTGCATTTCTTATTTTGTGTTTGGTTTTTAGCTTATAATAAACCTCAGAGTCAAAGATTTATGTAGGTATTCCTTTTCTTAGAATAAAATATAAAAGAAACCGCTGACCTTGTTTCTCTCGAAAATTGTGATATTTGAATTCTGCGATGACAACAAATGTACTAGATCCTAAGAAAGTTGTGGGACTAGAAAATGTGGAGGTTTTATTGTTTATTGGTACATTTTGACTAAAACTTGCATAATCAACTAATTGTCAACATTACATTAGTGCTTAATCATTAGTAAGGCCGATACGCGCTCTATCTCTAGCTCACACATCAAAGTGCTTATAGGTGGAAACAAATATTCCCCAAAAAGTTTAACAACCGACCTAACAAGACCGTTAAGCGTTAACCTCTTGCTAATTATGACCGCGAACATCGTAAACTATAATACACAAACGTATACAGTATATACACATGAGCTTCTTAAATATTCACATTTCGACCACAAATCATTCGGCTACACCGCTAAACATATTTATCCATCAGATATCAGTTGATTAAAGCTGTCAAATATAAAACACGAAAATATGTCCGTCGTTAATTGGTTAGCCAAGGATGACGACGACGGCGACGCCGCAACTTAGGTATAGTAATGTCAGTCCCACTTCCCATGGAACCACTTTCAAAATCATTAAGGACTCGTGCACATGTTTAATGATCAAAATTAAATAGCAAACGTATATTGGAATGCTTTTAACTGCCGTGGGTTTGTGGGTTGACACAAATCTACATATATGCATACACGTCCGCGGACTCCATGTGCGCCCGTAGGTAAGAGCGGTGGATCCACTGCCTCAATTAATCGGCACTATACGCGCAAATGACTTTCAAATGGTGCGTACATGTGAACATAAGGACATGGGGCGGAGTCACGATGTATTTTGACACAAATTCGTCGGTCAATTAACAAATTGCATGCGATAGGACAATATTGTTGTCAGTTCATACATGAGCACAGGATTCCAATGCGTAGAGTTCGCTATAATTGTTGTCACTTTTAGACAAGGAGCAAATGTTGACATAAAACTTCCTGTCGTGTTCATGGGCGATGTAATAATCAAATAGGAATAATGGTGGTATCGGTATGTTGGTACATTATAAATTATGCATTAAGTTTGCTACTATTTTGAGTATGGCAAAATAATTAAGTGCGTGTGTGGTTATCCGCCCAGAAGCACTCTAGTCGCAAGAGGAATGCCAAAAGCGCATTGAGAAATAAGTAGTGCTCAAATTCTCGCGACGACTCTGCGCAGCAAGGAAAGCTTTTGAATTGTCCTATTTTTTTTTAATATAAAATGCTCTACTGCATCACAGAACTGCTGCTGTAATTCTTTTCGTTTAATTATATTACTTTTGCGACAGTCAATTCGTTCTAGTTTTAGATAAAACCAACGAACGTCAAAGAGCAAAAGTTCAACACAGCAATCTCACCTGTGAGTTGTGAACTGTGATTTTTGTCAACGATAGGTGTATTTTTTTTTAGCTTCGATCACAGCAAAGTAAAGTAAAGTAGGATTTTCAGCACGCAATTACAACAACTATGGCGAGTGTCGGAGTGACAAGTAGTGTAGGTAGTTGTTGTAATTTGAGTGTTGTAATTTTCCAGCCTTTCCAGCAGCTCCAGCCAAATGCATTCCCATATATTGAGGTTAGCAGGCTCATTGCGCGTTGACGTATGTTCGTTAGGGTACTTTCTTACAAACGTGAAATTATTAAAAATGTTGCTAAGAAACTGTGCGAATGCGACCACGTACTGAGAAAATTGCAAAAAAATGAGAGAGAAATACATTTCTGTTCCAAACCGGTCAGGCACTTCTTTGAAATTAGGTCTGTTCTTTAACGTAGATTGAATAAATGAAATGAAATGACATGAAATGAAACGAATTTTTAGTAATTCTTACGAGAGAGCGTCATAACTGAGAATCTTACGAATTTTGACCCAACTAATTTCATGATGTAAGAAGTTGTAAAGCTGTCAGTCACCTAACGATTATAACAGCTGATTTGAGGTTTGTTATCCCATGATTTTTTGCGTATTAAAATGGTATCAACAAAAGATTTCTCTCTCAATTTTTGAGATTTGACATTTTTAATTTTTCTTAGCTGTAACTACACGAACGAACATTATAATTGAGACAACCTTAATGGAGAGAAATTAGAGAATTTTGGGTTTATTTACTAGTTTGTTATCTACATAGTTTACTAAGGCCCATTTTATTCACTCGAAGTTGAACACAACTTTGGGATTTTTATAGGTATGGAAAACTCCCCGAGTTGTGTTCAACTTCGAGTGAATAAAATGGGCCTAAGTCGGACAGATGTGTCTCAGTGTTGATTGGCCTAGATCGATCGCATGGACAGCTTTCCCAGTTGACGTTTATGAAAGGGGTATAGAAGTGGTAGTACAAAGTTGACAGTTCGTATATAATATGGATGGCGTAATAAAAATTGCGTTATTGAACAATGTAGTTTTGGCGTTCAGGGTATACATCTAGTTCATACCAATTTAGTCAAATTAAAGAAACTGGGTCTTGGGATGTGCCCAATTTCAGCAGCATCAGAAGTCAAATTTTCGGGTTGTCCATGCTCTGCCGTTAACTCTTTTCAATTTGGTATTCCGCAGTTCTGACTGCGGTTCCAATCAATTGCTGTTTTTTTATTTTTACAATAATTTCAATAAAAGTTTAGCCAAATGATTATTTCCGAATCTTTGTGAGCAAAAACATTTATCGCTCTTATAAAAATATAGCAACACAGACAATCAATCTTATTGCCGGTTGTATTTTGTGTATTGTATGAAAAATAACTATCAAAGGTTATTATAACGTAATTAGTATGCAGGATAGCAAATGTCCTGCACATGTATACCCTTTCAAATCGAACATAGTCCACCTATAGTCCCTAATAGGAAAACTTTTCGATTGACGTGGTATACGCAAAGGTGGTCATTACTTCCCCGAAAATGGGGTACTAACAGTTTACTGTCAATATCACCGAGCAACAAAAGGTACAACGCACACATGAAATGAAATGAAATTGCCATAGAAGATAATCATATTAGGTCTTCTGGCCGTACACAGCGTGTACCGAGATAGAAGGCGTTTCCCGGGGCAGGACATATATCTGCTATACCTATACCGAAATCGATTGCCGAAAATTGACCAAATATTGCGTGCAAGTGGAAAATTTCAAAAAACCACCAACATGTGTGTCACACATGAATTATTGAGTGCGTCCACCGAAAAGGACACAATATAATGAAAGTACGCATAAATGTAGAGAATTATAATGGATTGAGCGAGTGCGATGGTTGGCACGATATGCGGCTTCTGTATTGCAAATGTCGAAGGACGCAGAACAATCTAATCAATCCGCCTTCCTGTCCCCGGTTCGACCGCACAAATGACAGCGAAAATGCTCCAAACGCGTTTTGTCTATTCTTTGACATTTGCATATAGAATAAGTAGCAGTATGTATTGGCCAAAAAAAAAGGAAACAGGACACGCACTACTCACTCCATGCAATACCAATCAAATCAAACAAGTCGAAAGAACAGCACATGTTCCTGTAGGTACGTATTTCCAAATTGAAGGTTTAATGGCATAATGTACGTAACAAGGTGCTTGTATTTTATTTTGCCTCGCAGATAGTGAGTTTCTAATTCATGTCCTTAGGTCTTACTCTGACCCACTTCGGCAGCTAGTGGAGGGAGGAGTTCGGTCACTTTCTTCAATTACTTGATTTTCCGCATTAATATTTTAAAATCCTTTTTTTTTTGGGAAATTTGGTGAAATTTACTTTTAACGATGGACTCTATCACTGTCACTGTACCTACTCCGCACGTCGTTGATCGCATGTAGTAGTTGTGGCACGCAATTTCTTCGACATTCGAGTGGAAGGGGTCTATTACCTTGGAAATCGGCTATTAATAGTTTAAATCATCATTCGATTTATGAATTGTATTGGTTGGCAGTTGGGGTGGGGTTGGTTCTGCGGTTTTCTGTATTCATAGTAATTTTGTCCTTTTTCCGGACCTTTTTTTGATCGGCAATTCGGAGGCGTAGAACAGAAGTTCAATGTAATTATTTGCGGTTAATAATTGATGGGAAGTTCGAAACGTAATTCTTTGGCGGCGACGGACGGTTTCACAAATGGCGTATGGGAATTAGTTTGTGATGTGTTCTTTGCGTCCAATTATGTGGGTTGGAGTTGCGCCAAGACACAAAGTCCCAACTTTATGATGAGGCGGCATACGAAATCAGTCTTTTTAATGATGAATCCTGAGAAATCGAATGAAAGACTTTATTTCGAACACATACAGAATTGTCTTACACTGAATAAATCAAAGTTAAGTGAGCAGTAAAAAATATATTATGATCGCGAGCTCTGGTAACTGAACCCTAGCTCAGAATTGCATGGTATACAAATTTGCAAGCAAAATAATAGTCACTTTGCCGATTTTCATGTCGCAAGCTTACGCCCAACAACGATTTGACAATTTCCTAATAATCCAGCTACACCCATAGTTTTGGACCTAATTGCAACTCCATCCAAATGAAATGAAATCTCATGACAGATTTCAAGAACACTTTCTTGATATATTTATGTAGTTACATAAAAGCTTACGTTGCGTTCACTAGAAATTGCATTTAGAGTTAAAGCAAATGATTTCGCGAAAGAAATGTATTCTTAATATTCACTGCTACACATCATCACAAAAATTGGCAAAACACAGAAACCGGTAAAATGAAAGAGAAGAAATACCTACAAAAACATACTACTTACGATTTTTTTTAACAACAAATGTCATAGCATTTGAAAGATAAAAAAAAAAGTCACCTTTACGGTATCGTAGCGTTTATTTTATCTTGTGTTGCATCCGCAAGAAATAATTAGTAGTTGGTATCATATGTTTCTCAAGTCCAAATCCAACCACCACTGAACTATCATCGTTCAGCTGTCATCGGTCTGTCATCCTTCTCTCAACTTAATCGGTGCTAGCTGCACTTTTCTTATTTTGTAATAATTAAATGTAGTTTAGTACTTTAGAGTAATATTTTGTCAATAAATCTTACAACGAGAGTCAGCGTTCTAATTTGTGTCGCTCTCCACACATAAG
This sequence comes from Cheilosia vernalis, assembly GCA_949126925.1. Classification (NCBI taxonomy): domain Eukaryota; kingdom Metazoa; phylum Arthropoda; class Insecta; order Diptera; family Syrphidae; genus Cheilosia; species Cheilosia vernalis. The sequence continues at coordinate 18,481,676 of OX421362.1, forward strand.
GGTTGCAACATCTGGTCTCCAACCTTTCTCTAAAAACATCAGCTAAAGTCCCAGCTAAATTTTGACATAAGGCCTGTTTTTTGAGCTTCGATCTCAGCAAAGCAAAGTAAGGTAGGATTTCCAGCACCCCAGTTACAACAACTAAGCTCTACTTGACACTTTGATGACGCACAGTAACGAAAACTTAAAAAAAAAAACCTAAATAATTGTCAAACTCAAACGCACTTGTATAGGTAAATCTGAAGCTACTCTGAGAACAAATTCAGACTCGCAAAAGTGCTCTGAAATCCAAAAAAGATTGTTTTTTTCGTACCACACGAACATAAATAGTGACCTAGAGCAAATGAAGTGCTCACAGATTGCTCTGAGAGTGCAAAATTGAATACCACAGAATTGATACTCAGCCCTAAGCTGACATTTTTGTCTAACTTGAATAATGTTTCCCCTATTGCACATACAAATGAAGTATTTTTGGTGATTCGTAGTCTTCAGATGACGAGGAAAACTATGAAGATAATAGTTCCTCCTAAATTATATCCATGGCTTTTAAATGCATTTATTACTTTGGTTTTCACAAAACTTCGCCCATTTGTCTTGAAAGCAAACTTCTTTAAATGACGTAAAACAGCTGTGCAAAGTATTGTGAGAGTGTGTGTAGATCTGAAAAAATATCGAGATCTGGAAAAAGCGCTCTGAATCGAAAAAAAAAGATTGATTTTTGCTCCTAATGGAACATGAAAAGTGATTTCGATCAAAAAAAATATTGATTTTTGTTCCCAATGGAAAACGACATTAGTCTAACGGCAGACTTGAAGTTGCTATGATGATTTCAAATGTCATAAGAAATTAAAAATTATTGGCTCTTAAGAATGTTGTGTATTTGTCGAAATTGCAGTAAACCGAATTGTTCGGAAATCTGTTATTCGCATCATATAGAGGAGTGTCAAACAGCCACATTTCTTGCATATGTGATGTCAAAAAGTTTTTCCAAAACATTTGAGCCGTTATGATACCAGCATATTAATCAATATAATCTTGCCTTTTCAGGGTGAAATAAAATCGGTAGGCAGTGGACGCTTTATCGCAAATCCAGCTATAGAGTTTACCTAACCTCTGAAATCAAAATGATTCTATTGGGTACAAATAATGAATTGCAATTACCTACGTCAGTCTTTTACGTAAATTTACCCCCTTTTGTCTTCAAATATAAAAACATGAATATTCAAACAGCGCGATCCATTTATTATACTATTAAAGACGAGTACCTACTTAGGCACAGCGTACAGCCTTCTATAGGTAGTACTACATTTTATTTGACAGTTTCTCTCCAAAATTTCAATTCAACTAGTTGGGGAACTTCAAAATGAGAGGATACCTATTACCTATACAATTATAAACTTCGAGTTTTCATTCCATCCCCCACTTTGTTTGGGGAAAAATAGCCGGCATAATGTGGGGTAAGGTTTTATTCAGAATTGTGTTACTGTCAAGACTACCTGTTGATATTGTTCGAAAAGTGGGGTAAACGTCAAATGGTTAGAAGTTTCCCCGCTATTTGTTTATGCCTTTGGTGTAGGTATGTACATTTTTATTAGCAGGTGGTTGGTGGAATCTGCCGAAGGATTCTAAATTCCAAAACAAAATTGCATTGAACGTTAAATATTAATTTCTATTTATTGCTTTAAATCCTCGCGTTCGATTTCTCAGAGAATTTAGTAGTTAAAGGGACGATAGACATTTTTAAACAGTGCTCGCCACCCTACCTGTTTAAACTGCAGCAATTATTATGCATTCACTGGCTTTGGCTGCCCTCTCCCTCTGCTATCGCAAGCTCGCAGTTGAAAGGTAATACAAAGTCAACCACAATTGATCAGATAGCATATTATGCATTTAACATTCACTCAATGTAATTGGATACGAAACGAAATTAGTTGCACTACTGCAAAAAAAGAAAATCGCAGCAAAAAATGTAAACTTTGCACGACATGCAATAATTCGCATAATGGTTAGTAAGGGCCGGTGGACAAACGTCAGCGTGAATAGCAATTGCGGCCCCAACACACCATACAGACGACATGTAATTATTTTATCGCGAATTCCTTTCAGATTACCACGACTGATTTCTGACCACGAGGGTATTTTCTCCAATTTGCCGGGCGCTCGCGAAACTATTGCAATCGCATTAGCAAATAGCAAGGCCATGCTGAAGTTCTCAACCCCACTCCAATTGGCTATTGTTACTGTTAGTTTATGTTGAGCTTTTAGTTCTGAGTTGTATTGCAAATGTAAATTATAAAAGAGACGGGCTACATTTTGTATTTTAAGTTTGTTTCAATTTCAAGTTCAGAGTTCGCTCTGACAGCTGGGTTATTAGCTGAATTGGGTTTGACATTTTACTATGAGTTCGTTCGGGTAATTTTTTTTTCCAAACGTAAAATTATTAAAAATTTGCTAAGAAATTATGCGAATGCGACCACGTACCTACTGAGAAAAAAAAAATTAGGGAGAAATCAAATTCCCCTCTTTTATTTTTTTCGTAATTTCGACTTACTGAAAAATGAAAACTGACAGCTAAGTCACAGCTCGAATGTTTGACAAGTAAAGGCGGAAGAATGGGGACGTTCGGATTCGTAGTTTAGTAAGTCTGACAGCTGTCTGACTAGATGCGTCTCAGTTTTTATTGGCCCAGAGTGTTCACGTGTATAGTTTTTGCAGTTAAAGTTTATGGAGGGGATGCCGACAAATCTAGTCAAGAAAATCCTGCCTGCGTACTCAGTTGACATTTCGAAGAGTCAAATTTAAAATAAACAGAGTGGTCGTTGCAGAATTCTGAGGAGTCGAAAAAAGGCGCGATGATTTCTTAGATGTTAAAGAGAAATTTGTCAAAATGACATTTCTTAAACTTTTTGCAGAAAACCGGTCAGGTATCTACTTCTCTTGAAATTGAGAGATTTTTCAGTTGTTAAGACGTGACATTTTTCATTTTTCTTTGCTGAAACTACACGAAAGAGCCTATGAATGTTTCTGTACTTTTCATCGGACGTTTGTAAAATAAATTAACGCTCTGACATCGAAAAAGGGTGGCAAGATACAGGCAAAGTAGTTAATGCTTGCCTTATTCAGAAATTACTTTAAAGTGAGACAACCTGTACAATGAAATCAATAATTTGCAGGAGCTTATAGAATCCCAGTGTTCCAATGTATTTAAGCCTCATTAATTCTCTATATATATAAAATTGTTGCAAGTGCGTTGTGACTTTATAACTCACGAACGGCTCACCCGATTTCAATGATTTTATAGTTGTGTTTTATTCGTCTTTAATCAGGGATGGTTTATGAAAAAAGAAAAGTCGGAAAATTCTCAACCAGTGGCGTTGTAGGCACAAACTTCGTTTTTCATGGGGAAAAACACTTTGAAAAAAAATAAAATGGGTAGAAATCGAGTAGTGAAACTTCAAATACAAAAAAAAATATTTTAAATTTTCAAAGCAATTGTTGTTGTCAATTATTTTAATTATTTTCCAAGCAAATTGTTGTTGTCAACAATTTTGAAATTTTTTTTTTAAATGTAACCGACCTAATCGGCCCTAGCGAGGTATCCGTCGGAACGGAAAATTCTCCGATTTTATACGATTCGGAGGATTTTTGCGGCGAGGTATTCTTCGGAACAACTGTTCGGAGAATTGTTCCGACATTTTGCAACGCATATCGGCGAATTACGTTGAAGTGCGATGAAGTGCATTTTCTTGTTTAATTTTTGACAGCTAGGCTCCGATATCCTCCGAGAGAAATTTGTTGCGGAATTCACGATTTGCGGTAAAGTGTGAAATAAATTAATAATAAACAATATAGCAACGAATTTGTTTGTATTTATTGACTAAATTTTTGTTTATAATGCAAAATCTACCGAAAAACCAAGCACCAAACAATACGAGGATGTGAAGTCAATGCGTCATCGCATTTCAATTATTTTTTCCGAGAACGGATACCTCGAATGCGATTTGCTGTTCCGACAGAGTATGCGCTGCGGAGAATTTTCCTTTCCGACGGATACCTCGCTAGGGCCGAATACGTTTATTTATGTTTACTATAGGCTTGTTTTTTTGAGCTTCAATCTCAGCAAAGCAAAGTAAAGTAGGAAAATGTGCACTTAAACGATTCCCAGCAGCTTTCTGAACAGTAGGTTTTATCAAAAAAGGTGGCAGTATGGGCCTGTTCAGTAGGTAGCATGATACAACATGATTGGGCACATCACAAGAAGTAACTTTTTTCAGTCAAAGAAATACATTTTTTTTGCATAAAATTTTCCAATGGATATTGATCCTTCCTCATATTTTGGGGTTTAAAAAATATAAAAATATATATCTCAATTATTAATACACTAATATCTTACGATTACAAGTTTAATAATGTATATTTTTCTAAAACAATATTTGCAGCTTACATAAAAAACAATTTATAGCATATTTTAATAAAAGCCCTTATATTTATTTGTTATTTTGAAAATTAGTTCACTGATGCATTTCTTTATGAATTTCCACCAATCACAACCAACGAATAGTATGTACTGTAAATTGAGAAATTTTGTGAACAGATTCATATTATACAAGGAGGGCAACAAAAATGTTTTCCCCCTGGTGTTCAGAAGTATACATTTACTCCCTCCCAAGTGAATCTTGCTGGGAATGAATACCTAGTGTGAGTCGTCGAAGTGTCAAGTAGAGCGTAGTTGTTGTAATTGCGTGCTGAAAATCCTACTTTACTTTGCTTTGCTGAGAACGAAGCTCAAAAAAACAGGGCTTATGTTACATTAATGTGGTATTCGATTGGGCGCTCTCAGAGCACTTTTTTTGCTCTCAGAGCAATTTTTATGTTCGTTTGGTACAGGAAAAAGCAATCTTTTTCAGATTTCAGAGCACTTTTGCGAATCTAGATATTTTCTCAGATTTACAAATACAAGTGCGTTTGAGTTTGACAACTGATGAAGTTTGTTTACATTTTTAGTGATTTTTTTCTCCAGCAAAGAAAGGCATTGCATCGGGTGAATCTATTTGTGTAAATTATTTATGTATATATATTTAGAAATCAATCGGAACAGCTATTTCTAATGTTTTAATACAAAATTTAACTAGTGAATGGAAATCGCTTAGAAAAGTGTCGAAGACTACACATATTCAAATCGCACAAATATCAACACAAAAAAGAGCAAGAGACGTTTTTATGTTCGATTAGGCACACGAAATCTGAAATCTGAGGGCAAATCTGAAGAAGCCCAAAGGAATACCACATAAGTAAGTTTTTGAAATGGAGTAGATTTGATTTATTTCATGGTTATTGAATCCATCATTTTCGTTTGACATGTATTTTCAGGATCCTTGCATAAGTATGTGTGAGTAAATTGAAATGTAGGGGTGATTGAGATGGCATGGACAATGACATGGACATGGACAGGCAACAGGAGTTGTGGAGCGTTTTGAGTTTGCACGTAGGGGTTGTTACGAAAAATGAGCGAGTAACAATCGTCGTATTCTGCTCATTCGTGAGTAGGGTTATGGGGAGGGCAACTCAAAGGTACCGTCCATAACACCTTCGGTACCGGTGTAGAGAGAGCAGCGAAAAGGCTTACCAACCAAGTTGATAGGTGCGGTTAGTTTTCTTCTTGGCTGTTAAAGTTACAAATATTTCGTCGGTCGCTGATGGACTATTTTGTTAAGCATCGTGTCTTTGGTTATACTCAATGTTGGATGTATTCGATTGAATGGCAAAAAAGAGGCGCACATTTTCATTTGGTTAGTCGAAAGATATGTGCCGAGATTCCAGGTCCCGAAACCGATCCAGACCTGCTTGATGTCATAATTACAAACATGATTCATGGACCATGTGGCGCCATTAACATACAATCACCGTGCATGGTCGACGGCAAGTGTTCCAAGCGTTATCCACGAAATTTGACTAATGAGACCATCACTGGCAACGATGGTATCTTCTGGAATAGCGGCTACGCTGCTGGAAGGTTACCGAACCGCTCATTCGGCATTGAAATTGCCATTTAAGATTCAAGCGGTTGGAGAACTCATGTAACATATCGAAACATTCAGCAATGGCCAAAGTTTTGGTAGCAAGCAAAATTATTATCTGGGACGAATGCACAATGTCGCATAAGCGTGCGTTAGAAGCTCTGAATCGCAATATGAAAGCTCTGTATAATGACGCAAGACGTTTTGGGGGTGCATTGATTTTGCTCTCAAGCGATTTCCGGCAAACGCTACCAGTAATACCACGATCGACCGCTGCCGATGAGATCAATGCTTTGAAGAAACTTCAGCTGACGACATCGCATGTTTGCTAAATGATCCATCTGCCGAAGTGTTCTCCAATCAACTGCTAACTATCGGTAATGGTCATGTTCCTGTCGACGCATCGAATGGATTGATTTCGTTGTCGCAGAATTTTTGCAATTTTGTCCCAACGAAAGAGGTATTTAAGCGTCTACATAAAGGAGCTTGTGCATTGTGCATGCTGGAAATTATTACTTTCATTACATTACCTAACGAATTTGGGCGGAACGAAGTTCGCCGGATCAGCTAGTTATTAATAAATACTCAATTCATGAAGCAGTCGGTCATCTTTATAAATCCTTCAACCAAATGATTGTAAAAATTTCAATAATAGTTGTCAAGTCAGAAGCGCACTCAGTTGTCTGCACGATAAAGTTCAAATTGTTCGTTAATGCCTACGATTTGCATGTTCGTCCGTCAATTATTCACAGTAATTGCAAGAATTATCAGTGAAGCGGCAAAAATAAAGTACCTAACAACAAGAAATAGAATTTCATTGTTGTCCTTTATCGCGAATTCCTTTTCGATTGCAATTTTGTTTCCCTTCAATAGGACGTTCAGTTCCATGGCAATTAACTGTCAATGTTTTGGCATTTGTTCGCATCGTTGGATTGAGAGGTAGACCGTATACCAATTGAACATTCCTGGAGGATGGAGTAGGTATGGTGTAGCTGAAAAGGGGTTCCGTGCATAATAAAAAATATATTATTGGTATGGTATTCAGGAAATTGTTAGAGCTTCATTGCGTGATCCAAATTACTGAAAAGCAAGTACATGCAAGTAGATGAGCAAGGGAACGGTTTATTCATTTTGAATGCTATTTAATTCAGCATATATGTTGGAAGTAGGATGCTTGTCAAATAATGTCAATTAGGTATAAGATCTATGCGCATATCTATTAAATTGCCTATTATCTATCTTTGTTGTGGGAGCCGTGTCCCTCGATGGATTCGATCAGAAGCAGTTTTCTTGTTCCATTGGGCTACAGAATAAGTGGATCCCGGAATGGAACCAATGGACAACGACATTAGAGAAAGAAAGTTGAACGTCATTGAAGGAGTGAAAACCAACAATACTCAAGGGCTTCGTGTCAAAGAGGTAAGTGGCCTGGAAAAGCCGTGATAAACCTGGTGAAGAGACTGGGTAAACTGGGGTAATTGTGAGCTATAAGGGGATAAAAGGTTTTGAAAATGCTGTAAAGATCAGTGGCTGAAACAAGGTCGTCGGAGCAAAATCATAACCGAACAGGTTATACAAAGTTTGAGGTTAGTATCCGTGCTTGCGCAGGTTTTGCAGTTTTAGAAAAGGCTTATGAACGACTCTATATATTGCTATGGAACTAAAGATTTTATCCTACCTTTCCCATTCGAAAATTGTACTCCAACTGCATACAAGCTGTAGCCGGGTTAAAGGTGTTAAGTCAATACACACTTAACCCCTAACCGCGGGCTTTGTACCTGTCAGTGGTGCGTTTTGTCTGCTCTCCATTACAAATATGGATTGGATGTTACAGTGCAGTCTTAGCGAATAATGTTACGCAATCAGTGGCAGAGGATTGATGGTTGTGGAGGTACACTTGAGCATACTTTACCAGAGGCCCTGGTAATAGAGAGAAGCGACTTTTGGAAATATACCTTTATTGCTGCTGTATATTTTATATTAAATATCTGTCGGTAGGTATCGTTACGACAAAATGGTAAGTCATTTCTTCTCATCTCATAATCTTGCGTATATAAGGGCACAGCAAGAAGTTTGAATTTTTTATCGCGCTAGAAAATAAACACATAAATTCCCATGAGAAACAGTGGCCAATTCGTCTCATAAGATCGAGCTATACACGACGGAATCTTGGATCTGCATAATTTCGTATTCGCTTTGAACCATTTATTTATCAATTAAATGCACTATCCAAAGTCTAATAGAAACTAAGACTTTTTTTTTCTTTTATTTATATTTATTTTTATTCACTGTTTATCATTAAGCATTTGTAAAATAAATTTGATCTCAAACGATAAAAAAAGAAAAACCTCTCAACTTTCTTACATTTAAAAATATTCGTATATTGTTAAGTTTATTCAATTAGCAAATACAAACAAAAGTTGTTCAAACTTTCTCTTATTTTGTGTGATGTTTTCAGAAACTCAATCATAAAAAAAACGAATTTTTCTTTTCCTTTTATTGAAAATATGTTTGCTTAGCAATTCCTAAAGAAATGTCAGATCTCGACAAACTGTATTCTACTTTTAAATTTAAATGCACAAAAAATATAAATTCCATCTCTCTTGAATTTCTTTTTCTTTGCAGTTTTATTTTACAAATTCTATAATAATTGAATAAGCAAAAACTTCTTATTTATAAAACTAGTATAAAATATATTATATATATGCATTGTAATATAATTTTTTTTTTTTATTATGGTAATATTTCGAAATCCAACACAGCAAATACAATACAAGAAAACGCAGTAGTGAAAGAAAAACATGTAATAAAAAATATATATTCATATCATTTAAAAAGAAAAAAATTGACGAAAACAATAACAGCAACATAAAATAAATGGAATGTGTTAGACAAAACAGAACATAAATAAAAAAAATAGAATAAGTTATTTTAACAAGAAACAAAAAGAAAACTATTACAGTTAGTAACTGCAGTTTTGAAAGCCATTTAGTTGCAACACAAAACTTAAAATGAATACCTTGCATTTATGTATTCTACTTAAGAGGCAAATGTTTTGTTCAAACTAACTCTACAGTCTACAGACCAAAGGAGGAGATTCACATGGTATGATTTCCAAAAACAAAAAGACTATAATACTCAGTAGAAAAGCTAAACTGCCTTGTATGTGGAGTGGAGCATTCTGGGCAGACATTTTGTGGAACGCAAGTGGAAAAAAGAACCAAGCAAAAACTTTCCCTCTTGCATTGATTGTTGTTTTCATCTATCAAGTCTTAAATCACGATGCTTTGTATGTACATCTATACGACTGACTTTTTTCCAGCGCATGCCATGCAAAATTTCAGTAAAAATGGTGTTTCATGTGCTGCTTTTCATTTCACAATATCGAATAACAGCAAGAGCACTGCCGATTGGTAAACAAAAAATAGAATTATTACAAAAACCATTCAGAGAAAATAAAATAAACAAATGATCTCCGGAAATTTCACGTTGCGTTCCACAAGGTACAACTGAACGATAAAACAACAATCTACAGACGTGATGTATTATAATTGAAGTGTTTACTTCGTGGCTACGACATATATAAATGCTAAATTTAATTATTTTACTTGTTAAAGTTCTCTCTTCCTAATGCAAACGTTAATTTATTTATTTTTTCTACATTAAAAATGGTTTGTTCTTTTTTTTTCTCGTCGATTAGGGATAAAAATTGTTTTCTTTGTTCTTGTAAGTGAAATTGGAAATTGAACACATATTCTTTGCTGAATTTAATATTATTAAAGGTTTTCTGTAAAATTTAGAGTTATTAAAAAAGTTTCTTTCTAATTACATAGTTCATTGGGAAGTACAATGGTTTCTTTTACACTTTATAAGGCATTGGTTTGTTAGTGAAGTCATAAATATTAGATCTTTTTATGCTATGCCAAAAATTTCATATGGTTTGTATACATTTTTAATAATAACACCGATGATGATATACATATATATACCTATATATATAGATTATTGAATTTGTAGCACTTAAACATTTTTTTTTTGTTTGCTTTTGTTTATATAAATACAACTATTTAAAGAATATAGTTATTTAAAAAGTCTAGTAGGTGTAATAGTGGTGGGGAGAGTGCAAAGTTTTTTTTTTGTTTTATTTTGTTATTATTTGAACTGTTTTATATTTTTTTTAGTTGTAAAATGTTACTTTATGTTGAATTTGTGTATCATTCATTCTTTCTTCATTCGCGTATGTTTTTGTTTGCCGTGTATGTGTCCTGAGTCCTCCTTTTCGCATTGAAAAACATTCATGTTTGTTTTTCTTTTATTTTGTAATGTATGTATTTATAAAGTAATTTATAGGCTATTTTAATATTACGCTTAAAATATAATATAAAACATGTTTTGTTTGTTTTCGCTTTTTAAATTAAATAAAAATATTTTTTTCTTTATAAAATAATTGTAGGTTCATTTATAGAAAAAAAAAAGGTTATGTGTTGTGTTGTAGGTAAGTGGAGTTTTATTGTGTTTGCTGTTGGATTTCGATTTTCTCGACTGTCATGTCTGGATTCATAGCCGTTGCTTCCTGTAGGAGAAAAAAACAAATTATATCGTGTTAGTGGTAAATAAATGGTAATCAATTAGGAATTAAGTTTGTTAAGAGGATATAACGTTGAAAATTCTCAGTTTACAATGGGAATTGTTCGTTGATCCACCTACAAGTGGTTCTTTTCGGAAAGGGGTAACATTGCTCTTCAAGTGAGAAAAACAACGACGAATGTGCGGGAGTACATATTTAACATGCGTTTAGTCCTTTATTGTTTGGCGAGGTCTATAAACCTTATTGGTGCGCCAGTCACACACATTAATATTCAAAGCGTTTTTTTGCATTAAAACTGGTCAGCCAAGGAAGCTAGGTGAAGCTATAAGCTCCGCCTTTCGAGTAATAATAATTGTTCCACGACGATAAAGATATTTTGGAAATTGTCTCAGCTGATGCAGCAACGATAACATCTTCTTCAAATTTTCTTGTATGCATTCTTTTGCAGATATTTAAATATTGCGATGCTTTTGATGTTTGAATTTTAAATTACTTGTATAATTAAAATGAGCTTGTGGCTTTTGTCCCAACTACATCATATTTAAAAATGTATCTACCATTTATCTTTGCTGTGGAGAAACGGAGTGGATACTAATGTCGTTTTCCATTGGGATTTTCGGATTTTGCTCTCAGATTTCAGATTTTTCGTGCCCAACGGAACATAAAACGAGATTTTTCTTCCTTCGCATTTGTGGTAGTGGGTGTTTGAAAAGTCAGCCGTTCTTAAATTGTAATTTATGCTTATAAAAATCCACTCAATTTATGTTGATATCCATTGCAGCAGCCAAATGTAAATTTTTCTCTGTTTTTCACAGACTTATCTTCAGATACGTAATTAATAACACACTTTAAAGTTTGACAAAAGACAAATGCCTTGATATTAGTGTAGGTAGGTGTGAATCTCGCTCAGATTACGATTCGCAAAACTGCTTTTTTTGCGGACAATGGAACATGAAATCTGACAGCCAGCTTATTTCGAGAGCAGAGAAACTGCTCTGACTCTGCTTTTTATGTCCCAATGGAAAACGACATAAGCTTACTAAAAATTGTATGGTACACTGTTTCCAGAAATTTGGCATCACTTGCGTCTATAGTTTTCTCCCGTTCGTTTAAATTTGTATAACGCGCGCGGGTTTTTGCATGAAACGGGACAGAGAGATCAGGGTATCTGCAGTCGTTAGAATGAGATCACAAAGCAGACGCCTAAAGTGTCATGGATATTCTACCCATAATTATAGATACGTAAAACGGAAATAAACAACATTTCCGGCCACCAACATTTCTGCAATTACTTGAAAACATTTATGTTTCTTATTCAAAACATGTGAAATGAGAGTGGTAGCTAGTTTCAGCAAATTAATCCAACAATTCATCAACCGGTTATACGAAATAAATTAGTATTTGTCCGTTCATTGCTTCCGGGCGCAATATTGTTTTATAGGTGCGCGGAATTTATTTAGCCATCGCTATAAAAATATCAACATGCGGAGCTTTCTTATAATTCCTACAACTTAAACAAGATGGCCAACCTAAGTACGTCTCACGTTTTTTTTTTGTGTATTAGGTGATGTTGTCCCTTTCAGTCACATGGATTTTTAGTATTTAGCATCAATTTAATCTTCCGTATAAGGAATGTGTCACCGTGTAAATGCAGCATTATGCACAATGAATTACGCATTCAGTTTTGACATTTCGTCTTTTTTTTTCTTGTTAACTTGTTTAGCGACGCCATTCACTTTTGATTTTTGTGTTTTGATTGGAAAAACAGTCACAATGGATAATTTTATATGGCAACTTTCGAAACGGTAATTTTCCCTGCAAATTTTGGAGCATTCAGACGAATCGCTGTTTCGGTGTAGTGGGGGAGCAACTCCGACGTTAATCGTTTTTCTTTATGTTTTGGGTATCGCTGTCCCCCGCAGGACTTGAACCTACGCCGCCCATCCCCACCCCCATTTTTATCTCTCACTATATATTTAACTAAAACAAAATCGCTACAAACCTGAATTGCCTCAGCCAAGGCTTTGTCATGATCGATCGGATCGCCATCGGATTGAATTGTAATCTTTTGTTCTACTCTCGTTTCGACGATTCCGTCACGTTCGGTTTTATACTGGAGATGAGAAAAAGTTTTCATATTTAGCATTCATAAACTAGTACAAACAACCAGCCGCATCTTACAGTAATAGTTTCAACAGTTCTCGTTTTGCTGCTAACAGTTTGTGAGGACACGATTTCTCCATGGGCCGAATATCCGGGAATCTCTTCACCCATAACTACGCGGGTTTGTTCAACATGTGGTCCACTGCTATCAGGTGATTGCTATAAATTCCAATTCGAAAAAAAATTACATCAATCACATACAAACTATTACAAATATTTCTCCATAGCAATGAAATGATGTCCAAAATAAATATGACAAATGATTCAAGCATATAACTTTCGACGACGACAACAAACAAATGCAATAATCTACCAGTAACTATCATTCCAATACAAACCTTGTACACAGTTGTGGTTTTTACTACAGACCCGTCATAGGGCCCATCAATTGGGGTACCTGAATCTCCAGAGCTTGTCGATGAAATACTGTCTCTTCTTTGGAACTAAAAATTTCGTAAAGATTGTTTGTTGATTTGGTTACTAAATACACAACGACAACAACAAAAACAAAAATGATGGTGTACCATTCACAAAATTTCATGCGCAGCTATTTTTCTCATTTTGTTTGTACCAACAAATTGCAAATAATTAAAGAACATGCTCTTTTGTTTTTTTTTTTTTTTGCGAGCCTTTAGCTACGACTTACCTGATCCCCACTTGTGACTGTAGCAGTGGTCTTTACTTCCTGTGTAACGACTCTTTGCTCTTGTTTGGTCGGGTCGTGAGTGCGGGTAGTGGCGACAGTTTTTTCCTCAAGCTGTTCGGTTTTAGCTTTCTTACCCAAGTCTTCGTGGGTAGTGGCAGTTCGAGTGGTAACAGCGGTAGCTGTTACATAAGCACCGCTCAAATCATCCCGAGGAGCGTCGGCCTAGGTGTGTTATGTGTTTTGTGTTAATAAAAATACGCTTCTATTTATGCAAAACAGAGAAAATTAGACACAGGGAAGCGATAACATCGAAGAAAGCGTGTTATTAGAGAAAAAGAATAAAAAAGCTGAAGAGGCAGAGCGCCGGAATAATAAAAAATTTAAGTATCGACTTTAAATTAACGGAAGCTCACAGTCGTGAAATTTGTATGGAAAATATAGCCACTGTGAACTACTAAAATTTAAAGTCGAAACTGAAAATGTTTATTCGTAGATATCCATTCACCGGAATAGATATTGCAACGTAAATTGTGTTACATTTATATTGACAGGATATTCACGATAGAAAGAAGAAATTGCGCAGTACAAATTTTAGTTTCGACTGTAAATTTACGGAAGCTCACAATTGCGAAGCTTTGTATGGAAAGTAAAGCCACCGTGAACTACTTACTTAATTTAGAGTCGAAACTAAAAACATTTATTGATGATGCCCATTGTGTTCTTGATAGAGTAGCAGCAAGTGATGTTTTAAAAAGAGGGATACCAACACCTTAATCAAAATTGAAAAGCAAAGAGAGAATAAAAAGAATTTATCTTTTATTTACAAATTTAAGCGCGGAGTATACCAGTAACATAGCCTCCGAAAATGAAGAAGATAGTTTCTTTGATAGATAAACCAAAGTTGTCGAGTTGCAGTGCTCGACTAAGGTGTCCTTTCAACAGGAAAACAACGCATTTGCAATCAACTCTAAATAGAAAAATGCTGCAAAGCCAACCATGAGATTGCGTTCTTAAAACAAAATATTGCTACCGAAAGTAAATCTGTGGAAGATAGTCCTTGTTCGTTGAAATTTTCTGGTAGTTGTCATTTTCAAAAGCGCCGACAATTGCTCGACATTTAAGTGACTTCAAGACGAAGTAACAATACGAACACGGATGAGCGAGAAACATAAGATCCTATTCAGATTGGAGATGTGGATCGTGCTGCCAGAAAAAGTTAAGTTGTAAAGTGGAACCCTACAGGGTTAAAGTATTCAAACCGCTGCTTCTTTGATTCTTGAATATTTTTGAGGCTTTCGAAGGCACTTAACAGATCCGTATTTAATCCACCATTTGTTGCGTTTTCCACGTTCCTTTCACCGCTAGGGACATGTCGAACTCACGTCAAAGTCCATAAATTTATCCTCTATATCTAGCAAATGAGAGTTTGATGTGTGTCTCTAAGGCCCATTTTATTCAGTTTCCCATACAAAAATCCCCAAGTTATGTTCAACTTCGAGTGAATAAAATGGGCCTAAGTGCTACTCCTAAATACCGTTCTCTTAATGGCAAACCGCCTTTAGATCGTCCATCGTCCTTGAAAATATATTTACATAAGAGCTAGGCAGAAACATGAAAGCATTCAATATGAAGCAGATAATGATCGAATATGAGTTAGAGTCAATGAATGATGATTGCGAACAAGAAAAGCATAAAATGTAAAAGAAAAAACTTTAAAAACAAAAGCCAAAGACAACAAAAGCTATAGACTAGAACTAGATCACGATCACTAGCAGTCTCTTGAAGCCAGGATGCAATTCATAGATATTCTTTTAGTATGGAAAAAATATAAACAATGTCTCCCGCCCATCACCATTTTAAAATGCAGCTTTCGTGCTAACCTTGTGTTCCTGTGTGGAGAACGTCACTTCGCCGGTGCCCAAGTTCCTCACTTCCTCCTCAACATTGTGCGTTACTCCATCCTCGTTCTTGGTCAGCACTTGTTTGGTGGTTGTCTTGACTACGGTCGGTGTGCTCACATATTTACCCAACTTGACACCGGATTTCGGTGTTCCCGACTGCATTTCCTTAATATTCTCCGACTCGTATTGTTTTGTCATGTCGTCTTCACTGCTCGCCTCCGAGTCACGTCGCAACGCGTTCTTACCCATATGCTTGATGCCGTCAAAGAACTGTTCACGAGTTATTGGCACCGATTCCGTAGTGGTACTGACCTCAACGTCCTTGCCAAAGTGACTGGGATCGATTTGTGCATAGTTGAGGATGAGTTTGCCCGTAACTGGATCTCTGACAGCGGTCTCTGGATCAATGTCACCAGTGTTGGGATCAATGTGTCCGTATTCGCTCTTAATACGGCCCGTTATCGGATCAATCTCTCCGGACAGGGTCATCGTGTGGGTGACGGTGGTTCGCGCTCCAGCGATGCGTGGATCATTGGGATCGACCTGAATAATTTCACCAGTTATTGGATCAATCATATTATAAACAAAAACAGTTCTATTGGAGAATTTCAAAATACGTCCCGTTGTGGGATCGATTTCACACGATTGTGGGTCAATCTCTTCTGGGCGGCCACGCTCGTCGGTTCGTGTTATCAAGAAGATCTTCACGATGACGATTTTGCCAGTCTTCGGATCGACGCGACCCACTTTGGTGTAGATTTCACCACTTTCGGGATCGACCTGTGTCGCGGCGTACAATGGTTCACCGGTTTGACTGTCCACCTCACCGGTTGCGGTGTAGATTTTGCCAGTTTTCGGTTCAATTTTAATGGTGTTGGGGTCTAACTTGGTTTGCTGTTTGATCTCGTTTGCCTTTGGATCTAGATAGCCGTAGATTGTGATGACATAACCAGTGACAGGATCCACACTGCTAGAAACGTATTGCAGTTCTTTGGTGTTTGGATCGGTAGCACCAGTTGGAACCCAAATTTGATTTGTTTTCGGATCGATAATGATGTCTTTGTCGTCGCGTGATTCGACAATTGGCTTCTGGGTCTTGGGATCGACGCGGTGTTGAACGATGCGCAAGGAGAGGATGCGGGCAAAGTCTTTGTCGGGTTTGTTGGTCTTGGGGTTGATCTGGTTCTTCAGGATGATTTGTCCAGTGGCTGGGTCGATTTTGGCCTCTTTAACGATTGACTTGCCCGTTTTGGGATCCAAACAAGTGATGGTGTGCTTAACGAGATCGATTTGACCGTATTTGGTGTCGATCTTTCCAGCTTTAGGGTCGAACTGTCCAGCTGATGTCTCAACTTGAGCTGATTTGGGCTCAATTACGCCCTTCTTGGAATCGTATTTCCCAGATAATGAGGTTACTTCGACGATAGGGTCTATTTGACGGCCCACCTCGATTAAGCGGCCCATGTTCGGATCGGACTTTCCGCTCTTTGGATCCACAACTCCAATGAGGGTGATTTGGCCCGTAGATGGATCCACCAACACACTCTTGGAGGTGACAACCTTATGCGTCTTCGGATCGACTGTTTTGATTTCACCAGTTTTGGGGTTGATCTCACCGTACTTCGTGTCTAGAATTCCGGTTTCGGTGTTCAGAACAGCCAGAGAGCGTTCCACTTCACCATTGACAGTGTCTACCTTCTTCGTAACAGGGTCAATTCGACTAGTGATGACGGTGAGTTCAACAACTGGATTGTCTTGTGGGGCGACGCATATGATTTGTCCCAACGAATCGTCCACACGGCCTGTTTTCGGGTCAGCAACCCCGTTGACGAGGTGCAAATTGCCCGTCTTAGGATCCATTTCTCCTTGGTATACCTCCTTCTTGCCCGTTTTCGTGTTCAGTGCCTCCAAAGTGGCCTTCTTGGGATCGATGAGGCCATATTTCGATTCGATGCGGCCAGTTTCTGGGTCCAAGATGCCAGTCGAATGCTCGATTTGACCGCTTTCGGCATCGATCCTCTTGGTGGATGGGTCGAACTTCGATGTGATTACCATGATCTTAACGCGCCTCTTCGTAGGCTTGGCGGCACCTCCAACTGGAACACCCGCACCATCGACACCGGCAAAGGCACGATCTTTGTTATAGCGCTCTGCGTCAAGGAACGCAGCAGTTGGGTCAGTGAGTGGCTTGTATGATCCCGGAGCTCCCGATGAATAGCCCGGTCTACCTCCACTTGGCGAGTATGACCTACCCTGAGCATCGGTCAACGGAACAGCACTCTCTGCCCCGGCAGAAACCAACTTTGCCTTTGTTCGGGGCGACAAATTGCCTTCCTTAAGTAGTTTCTCCTTAGTCTTGGGCGACAGCTGACCCTTGTTCAACTTATCTCGTGTCTTCGGTGACAGTTCACCTTTCTTCACCTTCTGAGCGTGTTCCTTCAGTTGCTCTTCATTTCCTGGAGCATAATTGAATGCCAAACCCATCTTTTTTTGTTGCGCTCCCGGCGAGAGCTGCTCGCTGCCGTCCAGACCCTTATTCGAGTTTGGATCTTGATCGTAGCGGAATCCGCCTGGGATGTAGGACTTACGTGTTGGGCTCGTGCCAGCATCATCCTCGGAATACTCATACGGACGAGTGTAACCAGCTTGACCCTTGTCCTTGTTGGCGCTCTCCGATGGAGCGACTACAACACCCACAGCAACCCTCTCCTTGCCCGTTTTGCCAGATTTGTCTTTGGGCTCCTTCGTAGGCGAGGGTGATTTTTCTTTTTGCTCCTTGTCTTTCGGCGATTTGCGACCCGAAGAGAAGAGACCACCGCCCTAGGTAAATTTTGAAAATAAAACAAATAAAGAAAAAAATACTAAATAAATAAAAAAAACGAAACCAGGATATTCTACGATCTAAATACTTAAACTTAAGAGTAAAAAACAATAACGATAAATCAGCCAATCTACGACGGTCAGTTTACGTAACGCTCTTGATGTTGTTTCCCATTCCTCGAGATTCTTCTATCTGGGTAGTTGTCTTACCACACAGACTTCACCCACTTACAACTAATTCAAATTCATCAAGAAAAACGTGTACTTACTCGTCCTTTGCCAGCGGATTTATCCGAGCGATTAGAATCGTTCAAATCATCAGTACCTGCAATAGAGCCCATTAGGATCGGAAAATAATTTCAAGGCAAATTGTATAAGCACCATTCTGTCCTTCTGTACCAATCTTTCCACTCTTCTTGTCCTTCTCCTCCTTGGCTTTCTTGTCCTTCTTATCCTTTTCAGAATCTCCAACAGGAATCTGCACACACACAAAAAAACAAACCGCAGATATATTAATAATTCTTTCTAAGCTCAACAACGTCTCTTTCAACATCTATAACGTAAGCTCTAAAGATGATATCAATAGTAGGATAGATAGAGAGAGAGAGAGAGAGAGAGAAACAAATGCATGCATGCTACAGAAATGATTAAAATTGCAACTGGATTTGAGTGAGTTTGCTTTTAGGTTAATTTTCTCTGTGTTTTAAGAAATTTTTAAAATTTTTTTTTCGTGTAGATGGTGTGTTAGTATTTTTTTGTTTAATTTTTCACAGGGCCAATTATTGGGTGTTTTCTTATTGATCACACAAATCACAGCGACGTTAATTATAATTACAAGGAGATTAAAATTTAAATATACGGAATGAAAGGATAATATTGTATTTACATGTAAAGCAACAAAAACAAAATTAAGGAAAACCAATAGAAAGAAAACATACAAAGGGAATGTACAAATCAAATGTAACAGAATATCGAATTGAACAAATAACTCGCTCGGTGGTTCCACGATTTTAGAAGTATGTCATTCTGCTGCAGACAAACACAAAACTTGGGATGTTGGGCAGCTTATTCGAGAAAACAAAACAACGAGATATTTATTTTCGGATTATTATATAAGTATGCTGAAAAAGCTTCTCAATTCGCCGTTCGCTAATTCGTAGGTCCTTTGAATTTGTTTTAAAAACTAGGAACTCACAGAAGAGAATGATGTGAGAATCATAATCTACTCCTTGCATTGGCTCACAGAAGACTATTCGCTGATTTATAACTGCAGGTCCTACAACGGCAGGTATTCAGAGACACTTGACGAGATTCTTTTGCGACAGATGTCCCCTACGAGAAATAGAACCAATGCACATCACTTATCGGAACACTTGACAACAGCGAGGACATCACTTTGCCAAAACTATGCTCGATTAGTTGAAAAGCCGTGCAACACGAATGTGGAATGCCTTGCTTACTCCTCAGTAGAATCTATGAATATACATCCAAGTCTTATGTCTGCTCAATCCCAATTTCCTTACCCACTTAATCACATTACGCTTATAACATCACCTGGGACAAAACTGAGACCCAAATAAGAAAAAAAATCGAAACCCGAAATCTCCCAGCTGAGTTGGGAAGCCGATGTCCCATTGAACCAGGATACAAAGCGAAACCATAAACAGAAAGTGGGTAACATTATGTTGCCTTACGTGTCTAATTCTAGAGTACAGTTGTGAAGGCGTGTATTACCCGTGATGTTGACGCAACAAACTAATTTGATTATTAAAACTCCAGCCAAGTTATAGCTACACTTTACTGTGTTAGTAAAACTTGCGGCACGTATGCTACGACTAATCTAAATGTGTACTCTGCAAAATTTAAGAACCGACTGAGAATTACTGTTAGAACAAGAAATTTAAATTTATTTGATTAAAGCGTGCGCAAAGCTGTTGTTTTCTGTTTTTTTTTTTTTTTTTTCTCAAAACTTCCCATCTACGGGGTATCCTTCAAAAGCGAGCAAACAAATTAATTGAAAAGGAAAAGAAATTACCAAAATAATCAAAACAATAACTCGAATAAATTATTTTTTTTTTTTTTGGAGAAAGAAAGGATACATATTGAAAGAATAAACAAAAAGTATGACAATTAATTGTTGTTGTTTGTTTTTAAGTAATAACCTGCTCGTCGACTATGTAATCTGCACCGGTCTCGTAATCGCCTTCAATAGAACTCTGCGATGAGGCCGAAGCTGTACCAGTGCTTGATTCACGCTTCAACTGTTGTCGTTGGTTAAGTTATAGTTGTTGACGTCGATACCAATTTTTGTGTATCGCATTCACGAATAAATTGAATTATTTTAGAATACACACAAGAAATTTGCATTATTTTTTATGTGGTGGAGTGACATAACCAAAGTGTTGTGGATTGTGTTTAAAAATGTTGACATGAGGTGTGAATGAATGTAAGTTTTTTTTTTGTAAAGTTTGCAATACAAAAACAGGAAAAAAAAATACGAAATGTTAGTTGATATTAGTATCCACAAAATCACAAAGATATAATTTCATTAATTTTTGTATTGTTTTTTTTTTAGTACGAAATGGGAATCTGTTATTTGTGGATTGTATGTGAAATTTGCGCAGGAAAGTAGAGAGAGAAAGACAAACCTTTTCCTTTTTATCCTTCTTTAGGGGACTGCGACTGCGCGGTGAATCCAAGTCGGGAATGTGGTCGGGTGGATTGCTCATGGTGTGGCGTTTCTGAGCGTCCTTCTCACGTTCTTTCTCCGCCAAAGCCAGAGCTGATGTACGATGCAAGAAAGTTTAGAAAATGTGATTGTGACATGAAGTGCGTGTGAAATATTACCATCCATGCTCCTGCTGGTCAATCGTCGTCCTGACAGGCTGCGGTCGAACTTGGGGGCAGCTCGATCTACAGGATTCTTTCTGGTCTCGTACATGGTTCGTCCGGAGTAGCGGAATTTCGATCCGAATCTGGGGAACAGTGTGGATTTTGTAGGTTGTTCTGGTGTCATCAAACGGAAGAACGTATGATGTTCGACGCATGATTTCCACAACTTTTTAGCAGCTCGGTGGTTGGCCAGCTTGAAGCCAATAGTCGACTCGTATTGTTCAAAGTCGCCTGGACGGATTTTGATGTAGAAATGGTGCCGTTTGTAGGAGATTTTTAAAATCTTGGGCCATGCAAAGCGATTGATACGCAATCTGTAAAAAAAAAAGAAGTCAACATTAGAAACGTCTTTGTAAAGATCCAAATTTACTTACTTATCGCGGTAGACGAGCAGGCCAGATGCACAAACGCCCAACATGATGTCTACACCTTCAGAGTCCTTGGCCGGGTGCAAATCTACACCGTACATAGCAAGTTTCTTTGCATTTTCCAAGTAATGCAATTCTGCCTCTGCTGGTGATTGTCCCCTGTGGAATGAAACGAATATGTTAGGGTGGGTGTCGTGATCAACAAAAGTGATTGCTATTTACTTGTGTGTCTTGTGCAAGTCCATCACCTTCTGTTCCAATTCGGTGTTTTGATTTGGTGCGATCTTGAAATCTTTCAAGTAGCGCCTGTCTGGCATTTCCTTTGGATCATAGTCCCCCATTTCGGATTGAACGAGGTAGGACCCAAGCAAAGCGTGAGTAACAAATGTGCATGGCAGACGTCCTTCCAAGATATCGTTACGAACCTAAAATCGAAATTCAGTCAATATATGTCCATGAAATCCTTTCGAACTTACTTGAAGACAGAGTTGGTATCTGGTGATGTCCTCCTGCAGTTGAGCTGGCTCTGGAGGATAGAATTTGACGGCAAACTGTAGCACCCATGGATCAGTGCGGAAAAACTTCGTCACTGGCTTTTCTAGATCTAGCCAAACGCGATCGTCAGTTGGAACCTGATAGATTAGTCCAAAGTAGTCTTTTTCGAGAATATTCAAACCGGCACAGATGGAATTGAGGAGGTCTCGTCCTTTAGCTTTGCGCTGTTTTTTTTTTTTTATTGGAAATACATTACAACTTGTAATACAGATAGATCAAATAGGAAAACTTACATCAATGGTGACATCTAGAATAGAACCATCAAGCAGTGTCACACGTGCCAAGGCAACTTTCGAAGAAGACACGGATTGTTGTTTCTTCTTCGTCGGTGTCTCTGTCTCCGCGGAGGGCGCTGATTTTGTTTCCGCTGGCATCTTGAACGAGTGTCAAGCGGAGAATAGACTATTTTCTGCAAAGATAAACAGTAGTTAATAGTTGCACAACAGACAACTGCTAATAAGTGTACAATTGCATCAACACTAATTATGGAAAACATTGTCTTTCAATTGAGAAAGGTGTTGCAATTTACACAGCCATAAATCAGGTCTGTCATCTCTGCCATTTTACTGGCGTCTTTCATGAGAACTGTCTTCAGTGTGTAATGACGTGTAACGTGATTATCAAGTGACCAGTTGACAGTAATAAAGCGCTGATTGATTTTCCTTAGCGCTAGTTTGCAACTAAGTAGGTTGATAGTTGCTTATTGTGCTCGGGTATTGTGGAGGAATTTTTAAATTATGTTTGATAGTGGCGTCTAAGGAAATTGTTGTTTTGCAGGCAGCAAAATACAAAATATTACAAAATATACAAGCTTAATATGAAATTCGACCGGATCAACGAGCTTTGCACAAAAAGCACAAAAATTTTACCGTCATTTACCAATTTTAATTAAATTTTGTACTCAGGCATCATGTACACGACAAAAAAGCCCACAGCAGCCGGGACCGCGCGCCATACCCGACGTGGAATGTCCACGGCGAATCGAGTGACAATTTTCGTCAGGAAAAACTCTTGACTGAGATCATATTTCCGCAACGAAACGGAAACGTGAAATTAATGTTCTGAAATTGATTTATACCTATACAAAAACATCGAAATCCACCACCACCAACCACTCCATGTCAAGGGGAGAAACATCACAAATAAGGTTTAATTTTAGAAAGTATTAGCATCCCTCACGTTTGGGAAGATTTCATGCGCCGCAGTAGCACAAAAGCACGGACAAGAGCAACAAAGGTTTTCATCACTCCCATCAGGGTCAAATGAATTTAGCCGTGGGGCGGGGAGTCACTGATGCGCCATTGTCGTGGCTCGTATGGGGTGAAGGAGGGGACTTATTCATAAAAGTTGATTTATGAAGAGCACTCGAGATCCTATCTGAATTGCACGCATTCAATATGACATAATACTCTCACAAATATAATTGAAAATTAAACGAGCGTAATTGAGGGCTTGCTATATTAACAGGCACCCACACAAATATCTTCAGGTTCATATATATATATCCGCAGTTTAAGAAACAATTACGATCCACAAGATGTATTCTGAAGCGTGAGCGCATTAAACGGTTTAATTTTGACATTTTGAGATGCCCAGCATTGGGAATGTGTGCACTTCAAGTGGAACCAATTAAACGCATAGATATTGGTTTGGAAATTTAGTAAATTCTTAAATACTATTCACTCGGCAACAATTCGTTCATTATCCGCTCATTTACATGCTTCAGTTCAGAAGTGCTGCAATTTGAACATATGAAGTTCATTACCCCAACACCTGTGACCTGTGTACGCTTCATTGAATGAAACTGAAGCGATGAGGCAGCAAAACAATTCATACCACCATCAACACAGGTATGTTTATATGATTGTGTATCTAAATAAAGCACCTTGGCTCTGTCTAGTGCCCACGCACCTTTGCAAAGTATAGGAAGCCAAACAAAAGTGTGCGTTTGTCATCATCGGTGCTTCTTGTATTGTATTTTTAATTTGCGTGGGAATTTCTTCTTAAGGATAACAAATCCATAAGGAACATATTTTTCAATTCCCATGTGTGTTTGGCTGGTGTTCGTTACCATGGTTTCAAATAAAGTAATAGCTTGCACAACTTTGAACCAGGCAATACTGATGGGCTGCGTAGCGTAGATATGAATTTGGTCGAAAATTATTATCTTGTTCAGTAGACCAGCCAATAAAAGTTCACGTTGGATAGAGTTTATTCTCGGAAGCACTTAACTGGAAATGCAGTCAACCCATGGAATATGTTCCAGTGGAGGAGTTCGGTGCAGGAAAACTTAACGTAAGGTGGCGTTCGCATTTGTATGTTGACTGGCTGCGAATTTACTTAGGATTAGGCGAATTGCCAAAAAATGTATTCATGAATTCAAAATTGCTAAAAACGCATTATCTTTAAATAATCTAACATCTAATCTGAAAAAAAAACTGCTACTCAATTGATTTAAATAGCAAAATTTATGTCGATTTCCATTGGGACAGAGTCAGAGCAGTTTTTCTGCTCTCGAAATCAGCTGGCTGTCAGATTTCATGTTCCATTGGCCGCAAAAAAAGCACTTTTTCGAATCTCGATATCTCAGCAAGATTCACATCTACTTACACTAACACCAAAACATTTGCCTTTTGTCATTACTATTACAGCAAATTGAAAATTCTTGCCGCGAACTGTCACACTTTATTCACAATCCACATAAAACAGTCGCGATGCACAAACCCACGAATGAAAAATTCGTTCGAACTTAACCTCCAACAATTAAACTGTTTCGCGAGTAAATAGTCGCAGAAAAAGTTTTCATGTGAATGAAATGTCAGAATCTACTAATATAAGCTTGTTCGCAGTTCGCTCTCACGTGAATAATCGAAATTCGAAAGATATATTATTTTCTGTTGTTTTTTTTCTTCTCTCTGTTTTATTCAACATGGTGGCATTGAACTTATTGCTCAGCTGTCAAAGCTGAAGATTCACGGACAATTATTATTGATCATGTCAAGGGAAAATAAAAAAATTATTTCAATAGAAAATTAGGAGAATTAACTCTTAGAATCACTGAAAGTTGAAAATTTTTATTTCCGTGCATGTATCTACTCACAGTAACAATAATTGGAATTCCTTCATTTGTTTACACAGCTCACTGTTAGTATATGCGCATTGTTGACGTGCGGTCGCATCATTTAAACTGACTGCAATATGTGCAGTCAAGCGCTAACTTCATTCTGGTTTAAATTACTTTCTCTTTGTCGCAATTTAAACAGCACGCTGCAAATCAACGCTACATGACACGACACATGACAATCGGCCAATCTCACACGCTTTGCATCAATCGTCAGGCCTGCCCTAATGCAATTATAACTGTGTTCGCCTTCGTCGACACTCTTGTTTGAATACGATGATAACAACAAAAAAAAAAAAAAACTGTCTCCACTCTTGTTCATCTGAGTGGTATTCATCGTTCATTTACTCACTAGCTGTTTTGTACAACGTCATTGTCTGCTCTAGTGCTGCATATGTAGGTACATACATGTATCTGGCGGAGGAGGACGATAAATCTCTTCTTGAGTTGGATGCGTTTTTAATCACTCTTAATCAAAATTGAATTAATCTTAATGAGGTCTCTTTGGAAAACGAGCCTACATCCACTAGAAATAGGTTTTCCCATCCATCTCTTTGGCTATCTTTGTCGTTATTACCGTCGCGTCGTCAGTAAGCGTATGGACTACTGCGTTGTCAGTTTCAATTTGAATTAAAGTGGTTTTATCCCAGCGAATAGGTAGACACTTTGTTCCGCTTAATGTAAAGTATACCTGAAGGTGTTGATGAGGAGCTAAATTATGCGATAAGAAGGTGGAAACTTTTAAAAATTAACGGACTTGGATGCTTTTTCAATTAGACTAGAATTTTCATCTTGAACAACTAAAAGCGAAAATGTATTAAACATTCTTCTAATCAAACCTTATAGGTAAAGCGTGCCTTTACAGCTTTTAAGTTGGAAGGGCTTCACAGGCAATCAAGAACTGCAGCATCTTCCAGTTGTTTAACGACATGACTTGCAACTGATTATTTCAAGCAGAGTTTTAAAATGGTACATTTTACAGAGCCAAATCTTAAAATTAATTTTGCTGGAACGAAAGTGAACCGCTTAGCAATTTAAAGTTAAGTTTTTCGACTCTTATGCGTTTGAGTTAATATTCTTATGTTAATTAACAGAGTGAAGGCTAAAAGTGCGGCCTAGAGCTAGATTAAGTTTTAAACTGAGAACATAATTCAAGCATCAATGCGTGGCTTCGAATTAAATATGTTGCCTTTAAGGTCGATTAAGTCTTTTGAACGCTTAGACCAAGGAGCTTCAATCTAAATTTGAAGACATACGCCTACCCTTGGCGAGAGAAAAAGAACAGGCACAGTCCATGCACACTAACATTCTGGCAGTAAAAAAATCGATTGACAGATACATAATTTCTTAGCCCTTGGCTATTCTTTGGCTGTTAGAAAAAATTAAGTGTTCCCACATTTGCAGATCAAGAGAGTATTAAAACTCTAGTTGGTTTGAAGCGGACGCTCCACTCTCATGCTTTATTATAGTTTCATCGTAGGATTGGCCAATGTTCGGTTGATGAACAAAGAAGTGTTGTAAAACCAAAGTTCTAGAAATTATTCGAAATTGGCACCGGTAAAATTGGGACCGCAAGAATTAAAACTGCAAGATTCCTCAACGTTATAAAATGTAGTGGTTTATTCAACTTTACGTTAAAACATTATAAAATAATTTGACGTTTTGTATAAAAAAAATGACATAATTTCCCTTGTGGGATTTTTGTGATGAATGGGTGCATTCCACCTCACACAGCATCACTGTGGCCGTCACCGTCACCGTCATCGTTGTCGTTGTCGCCAACAGCCAACGTTCTATAACGATTGGTTATACTTGAAAAAAAAAGTGAACGTATTCCCTGCTTAATGGTCCAAGAAAATGAGGTCCCAGTCACACCTAAAAAATAAATGGCGTTGCATCGCTGAGATTTGCACATAAACAAACCATACACTTTCACTGAACGTAAAGAAAAACAAGTTATCCAATTATCTGCTAATGAAGAAATCATTACGAAATCAAAAACTGCAACACTATGGGCAATAATCTCTAATCTCGACTTTGTTCCGAAACATGCCATTACTCACGCTGATTGCTTGCATTGCAATCGTAGTGAGTCGTCAGCGTCGTGATGATTCGCTATCGACTTTTTGATGGATAAACTGCCTCAAGCACAATACAGTCATTGGGGTTATATTAAATTATAGCCCATGGCTGAGAGGGGCCTTTTCACCTATAATGGCTATCTTATATACGGAAGGAGATAAACATTTAGTTTTAATTAGTTGCTTCGCGCGAGGAAATGAAAGCCTTTTCCAGCCCAAAGGATATACCTATCTCTGGTTATGTTTATGCTTATGAGTTACGCACAGTCCAATGGGCGTACCTCACATTCACAATATTCGACCAATAGAAAGCTAAAAGCCTGAAAAACTTAGTTCAACTGCGGAACAATGTGTGCTTTTTGTTAAACATTGAGATGGACAGAATTAAACTAATTACAATTCCCAATTCAAGTGAATTGGAGAGCTGGAAAGTCGACAGTGTAATTAGACTAAAAATGGTGGCCTTAAATCACGCAATGGCTTTGTTTTTTGTGGCAGCGTTACACGATTTCCGTCAGGCACTTCGTGTGGCTATGGTTGTCCAAATGTTTTTGTAGGTACACGCAAAGTGTGACAATAAATGATACTCGCATGGAATAGGTCACGTCTATATATGCTCGAGGACAGTGTGTCCGAGGTGGGTCAGATTTAAACTGCGTTTGAATACACAACTTAATTTTTTGGCACAACAAATCCTACTCTACATAGTCTGTCAGAAATGTTCGAGTGTGTCGTGGCAGTTTCCTCGAGAAGAATTTAATAAAAGGAACAGTCCCATGCGCCGGAAACAATTTTTTGCACAATCAATCCGTATAGACAGAACTGTCAGAGCTGTACGATTGAACTGTCGGCCAATGAGTGTGCTTTATCTCAATTTATTCAACGACGATGACAGTTTCTCTCATTCACCTAATATATCCAAGAATAAGTTTGCTTTGTTTCAATTTGGGAAAACTGTCAACACCCATACTTTTAAATGATATTACACGTCACTACTGCTGTCACTAAGGCCATCTTGCATCACATACTGTTTTCGAAGGGAAAACATAATTTAATGACAGCGCGGTTCGGTTAGTATTACTTTATTCGCATTAACTTCCGTTGAGCTATAACGAAATAGTACCTACTATAGAGAAAAGCAATTCTACTTCTACCCGCTACATTCCACAGGTTTCACATAAAACCTTAATAATTGACTTTACGACGCGACCGACAGACGTCTCTACTTTATGACCATCAGTTAAGCTAAGGCTGGCATTGGCGACTTTGGTCGTATTTTGTGTACCGTATATCCTAAACACCCTTGCGACTTTTAGCAATATTATCCCCCATTTTATATTTAGCAGCCAGACAGACGCCTTTTTGTGTATATGGGGGGAGACGTACAGTACTAAATTGAATTTAAGGAAACAAATAAAACGATGTAGTAGCTGTGGGGAGCTTTTTTTCTATTTTACTTCGAAAAGCCTGTATAGGTATAGGTATATATATAGTGAACACAATAGTCCATGAGGTACAGTTGTGTAACTCAATTAGTTTAACCTTACCGTAGGTACAATAACGCGTTTTTGTGTCGCGTCTATGAAGTGTTTTGACCGAAATACATTGTCTGACTTACACCTTTTTATTTGGGATAGGTAAACAAATGTTAAATTCGTTTAATAGTGGTTAGCTTTTAGGTATAAATGTTTCTGTAATGAGTTTCTTCATATTTGAAGCAGGTCACTCCATATCATATAGAACTCATTTCAACAATTTTGAAAGCAGAACAATTTATTTCGTTTTAAATTGGACAAAAAGAAGCGTCCGGGAGAGTTCGAAATCGAAAAAAAATCACTTCTGAAACCGTTCCATTGGCAAAAACAAATACTCTTCTGAATTCTGAGAGAATTTCGCTTCTCGATTTGAAGTCAGAATCCACTCAAGAAAAACTAACACAAGTGTAGTTTTTGTCATCTGACAGCTGTCGTAGATTATTTTTTGGCATTTCACCAATACTTTTTTGGATTCAATCAGAAGCAGTTTTCGTGTTCCATTGGATTACAGAATGAGTGGATCCCCGAATGAAACCAATGGAAAACGACGTTTGTATTTTTTCTGGCTGTTGGTTTGACAAACGTCGCTGTTTTTGAAACACATTTGAAAGTAAATTTGTTTTTAGTTGTTTAGAATTGTGAACTATGTTTACCGTGTTATACCCATTTGTAAACAGATGAACTAAATTTAATTTCACAACAAATAAGTTGTAGTTTTTTGTGGCAAAAACTGTCTAAATACATCAATATATTTCGCATTTATAGTGAGTTATCTTGTTTGACACGATTTAATTTGATAAATGCCCACGCTAAAGAAATGGAATTTCAAGGGCGCTACTGTTTATCAGCGGAAAATTGAAGAAACACATGCACACTGCACAGCATTAAGAAAAAAGCGCCGTTGACAAACGAAATCGGGAATGTGTTTTAAATTTTAGATAATTTGTGGATGCCATCTTGTTTTTTGAATGCAAGAATAAGCCTACATGTATGCAATTATTTTTACCATCTATGACTTATAAAGCCCCTAAGCGGATTTTTTTGTTAAAATATAACTTTTATTTTAACCCTAATTCGGTGTTCTCATGTAACTCGCTCGCTCAAAGTTAATGTCGCTGAAAACGCAACTTCTACGTTTTACTGCATATTAATAACTTGTGTGAATCCCTGATGTCAGGTAGAGAGTGTATTTATTGTTGTAACTGTGTTTCTACGAGTTGTAACTGTGTTCCACTTAGCTTTACTTAGGTTAGGACAATGTACATTTTTAACAAAAAAAAAAATATATAACAGAAACCTTAAAAAACTTTTTTCGATGGAGCTTATACTTCTTTTGAATAAACGTCACTTTTTCGTTATTTTTTATTACTTTTAAAAATAAATTAGCTTTAAGAAACTGTAGTCCCACCTTTAAATCACTCAACCAATATATTCTTCACCAGATTTGTTGGCAACGCTTTCTCTGGAACTAATATTAACTTGGAGAAACACCGCACGTCATCTACCTTGTCACACTTCCATTTGACACTTTTTTCTCATTTTACTACAAGGAACTTGTGGAGTAAAATAAATATATCGCTTTTTCGAACACGCTCTTTTCTAAGAATTTCTCCAGTTATGGAACAACATTGAGTGAAAATTCTAACGAATTCGCTAAGAAAACAAGCAGACTTTTTAGTTGAAAGCATGAAAGGCATTGGTTGCATTCAAAAATCTAGTTATTTTAAGTCAACTATATTGGTCTGGACTAGATGCACCCTGAACGCAAAAACTCGATTGGTCACAGCAACTGTAAGAACCTACTAGTTCACCAAATTCTTGACTATATTTGTCTCGGCTACCCCTCCATAAACGTCAACTGAAAAAGTTGAGAAACAATCTAGGCCAAACTGAAACACATCAAGTCAGCCAGCTGTCAGACATACTAAACCAGATTCTTGAACGTTCCCGCGTTATTATTGACATTTCACTACACTTAATGCAGTTACCCGCATATATCACTTTAAGAATGATAATATGTAATTTATTATAAATTTTATTTATATTTTATTTATAAGATATGTACGTTCAAGGTAGGTACTTTAACATTCAAGTTCACATTCGTTATGGTTATGCTTCCTGTTGCGTTTTTTTAGTAAAACCAATTCCCAGAGTTGGGAATCCAAATTGTTGGAATCACACCATCAACAAAGTTTCACAAAAATCTCACAATGCGCTCATTTAAATAATTTATGTAAATGTTCTTGATAACAATGTCAAACTTAATAGTCTCGCACTTACAATTGGGAATGTAAAAATAGTCCGTTGTCATAAACCAAGCGTTGTAATCTGCAATGCAAAAAGGAAACCAATTAATATACAAATATGTACAATTTTAATAATAACTTTGCTAATTTCTTCACACAATTACTGTCTGCTGAAAAACCTTCACTCGACTAAAATGTTAACAAAAGAATTTACACCACACCACGAAACGATCGCACACGTCCGATAAAATCCAAAACATGTAGGTATGCCACCACCACGTCCAAAGCAATCCAAAAAATTCTTAACAATTCAGCTTTTATTTCCCGAAAGGGTTTGCCCGTAACCCTGAATGTTTTATCAACGATTACTAATGCTTAGATTAGGTACCTACTATTTCAATTGCTATCGTAAATGCTTCCATTTTCAGCACTACTTCCACGATACCACCAACAATTAAAAACAACTTGTAACGAGTAATTCGGATATACAATTCCATGCGTGTTACTGTGTATGTATAAATAACATGAAAAAGAATTCATGACCACATATCGACAGCGATTTGTAGACCTCTCCATCGACGTCGTCGCGTCGTTGGTTGCTAATTTTGCGCGATGTTATGCGATATATTTTCCGGTTATCTTGAATCCAACTTCATCGCAAGCGGCAAGCGGAAATGTAACTCATGGCGCAAGAACAAGTGCTCGTAAGCGCAATCACACCCGAAACGTTTTGAAAATATTTAGGAATACAGCCACCAGAATTCTTATTTCAAAACACAAACAAAAACACAATAATGTCGAATTTATTTATTTGTGTTTGCGTTTCGGGTGAATGGTGTGATTATGTCATCACTATACAAAATTGTAATACATGGATACTTCTGTATATCCAATGAAATGTGCTCGGATGGATAAATAAAATAGCTGTTGCTCGCACAATGTGTTCTCAAATGCGATCGTCTCAATTGATTCTTATAAAGCAAAAAAAAATCAAGTTTTTCCAAGGGGGAGAATAAAAACGGCGACTTTATGGAGATGAGCCGGCGAAGATGACGTAATTGTATTTGCATAATGTATATTGAGGTAGGTATTACTGTTTTTCTTTATTGGTGATGGTGTGCCACTTGATTTTGCATCGTTACTTATTCCTTTCATTAATATATCAAACTCTGTTTCTGAAAACATTACTACCACGCCCGTTTTGATACGAGTGCGATGCGATTGACAAAGACGTCACAATTTTATATTGGATGAATTATTCATCATATTTTCCACATGAAATTCACAACCGGCAGCAACAGTTACTTCACATTCTAAAAGCAATGACGCGATTCTTTAAGAACTAGCAATAGAACTATTTTTTGTACGTGGGCGAACACGTCAATAATTTTAAAATGCCTTGGCATTCAATTGATACCCTTCACGTTTTGATTAGATTGCTTGACAGGTTTATTGAAAAGGGGCTCCTACATCTCTGTCATGTCATAATGCATCTTTCACTAGCTACTTTCGAAAAGGTTGAAAGCCTAGACTTATCATAACCTAGAATTTCACCACAAACTGGTGTATTGAAGATTTTTTTTTTTTAACAAGTATTTTTGTGTCAAAGGTATTCAAAACTGTCGAGTGGCATTACTATCAATGAAACGATATAGGTATATAAAGGTATAAATCGCAATCAATTCATGGAGAATTTGCATGCCTTATATTGGGGACGTTCAAAAATATAGTTAAGTAAATCGGACAGCGTGTTGACTTGGTGCGTTTGAGTTTAAATTGGTTGAGATGGGTGAAGTGAAAAGTTTTTTTCAGTTGCCGTATGTGAAGGGCGGTAGGCGACGAATTCAGTTAAGAAATTCCTGACTTAAGAACCAAGTTGACAGTCCGTACATATTTTTTTTTTGTGTTGGGAATTCGCTGGAAGTAAAAAATCATCGAAAGACATTGCAGAGCTAGTACGCGAGGGATGCTTCTGAAATAGTGATGGACTTTAACAGTTCGTACATATGGCTGGCGTAGAAAAAGTGACGTTATTAACGAACACTGTTTTTGCGATCAGCGTACACTAGTCCACAACAATCTGGTCGTCTATTGTTCGTTCGACTGCCGCATCGACTTCTGATAGGAATACAGGGTCGTTATAGGACGCAACGAAGTATTTTCATTGCTTAGTGTTTTTGACACTCGGGATTTTTTGAAAATTCTCCGATAATTCCCTTGATCTACTTGAAGGAATCCGCAAGGGCACATGTGTTTCCAAAAAAAAGAAAAAAGTTCAATATATCACAAATATGTCAAACCGGGTATCACCAACAATTCATCAATGTCCGTAAACAAAGTGTGTGTCCATAGAAACCGCCCACCTGTTCATCTACACTACAACTCATACACTAACAAAAATATTTCCACACCCTTTTCATTTGCGAGCAAATGCTTAGTTACGTATGCACACAAATACTTGCATTCGACCAGAGTCAACGACCTTTCCAGCAAGTGTGTTCCATTCGTTCTGTCTACTTTTTATTATTATTCAGGAGACGAAAGCACCTATTAACTGAATTACGGATAGATGTGGAAAATTCCCTCGTGTAGCAAATGATATTAATTAAATTAGGAGAGAATAAAATGAGATCACGTTCAAGATCCTATAATCCTAAATGTTCGGGCGAGTGAACACAAAAAGAAAATTCTTCAGCTTGGCGTGCATCCATTCACACAAGCACTCGGCCCATTCTGTAAACAAAAACAAAACTTTGTTTTGAGAGAATTTCCATATGGCTTGTAACCTAGTGGCAATCAACTGTCAATCAAAAGCCTTGGCAAGTGGCAACTAGTTGCACATAATGTAGGTTGTACAAAGCCATGCACATGCACACAACCAAATTGATTGGATAGACAAAAAAGTACTTTAGGAGTGGCTCACTTGGAAATTGTGGAATCCATACGACGGATGCTGCTATAAAAATATTTTCCAAAATCTATCTATTTGTGCAAAGTCAAGATAAGATCGGTATGATAGACACTACAGCCACATGTGTGTATTTGTCTTTTGTATTTTTTTTTGTATCGTTTGTGCGTACGTCTCGCACGAATGGTTTTATTTTCATTTCATTCCTCATATCTGCTACTCTGCAAGTTGTTTGTTCAACATTGAATAGAACAGACCAAAATAGTTTCCATTCAAATTATGTCACTCACAAGCTATGTAAATGTATATGTAGAACAAATCAGACACTGCCAACCGCCGCCGCCGCCTGGTTGTTAAATAGTCATGCTAATGTTGTTTTTATTTTAGGTAGCATCGAGTTTTACTTGCTGCTGTTAGTTAAGGCGAACGGGTTGGTTTCGCGAAAATGTTTATATTTGCTTTTTATTGCAGAATACAATTAGGGGGATTAAATGGACAGCACTGTAATGAGACACAAAAACCTTAGAGAGATTTAAATGAAATTACTCTAATTGGAGAAGAACCTTTTCTAAAGAACCATTGGCACAACACTCGAGTGGCCACTGTACAATTTTAACGAATAGTTACACATTTGTTGAAGCTGCAACGATTTTTTGAGAACGTATATCTCTGACATAAAGGACGTTCTTGAAGACGTAATTTTGGGTTGAATTTTGAACGAATTCAAAACTACTTTTAACAGCATACCTACCACCTGTGTAGAATACAAATTTGTACTGACAGACTCAGCTGACAAGTGACAGATGACAGTTTAAGCAGTTACAATACAATAGGTCTGTTCCCTTACTTGCTGGTTCCATATTGGCAATATGTCACATTACTCTCATTGCGAGAGAATTCGCTCGCGTTGAACCACAAATTTGAAAAATATGAATTTTTTCCAGGCCGTAATATTCAAATATTATAAAAAAGCACAAATTCATATTTAAGACCAAGATTTTGAATTGCTTTTATTGCAGAAATCAAAAAATTCTGTTGTTCTGCTAAGAAGACATCTATTTTAATGCAAGAACAAAATATAAATGAAAACATATAAAAAGTCAGTTACAAATTAGTATTTGAACGATTTGACAAGTCAGCAATAAGCAACTAACCCAAAGAATTTTCTCGGTTTAATATTTATTTACGGATCGAATTTTTACTGAATTTGGCTAATGTTTTTGAATGCACTATCTTTTTGAAACAGACCTACTTTAAATTACATTTTCATAAGTTACTGTGCGTTTAAAATTTTGTCGTCTTAAATCGATTTGATTTTTCTGAACTAGATTCTAAGCAAAAAAAAACAGATTGATCGTTCAATAGACACTATAGCACAGATTTTTACTTTCCCCGTCCTGTATAAGTCAACTCTTCACGTGAATTTTAGTCCACTAAAAACGTCAGTCAGTTAATTAAATTTTATGTTTATTACTGGTACATTCTTTTTTGTGATTATGTCAATATATATGGGTATAAGCCTTAAAGCGATGTTGGTTATTTATGGGCATTGCAACTTCTTCGATTTATAACCCAACGTTTACTTCGTGATTAGCAGTGAAAGTTGAAATATGTCGGCAACTGTCGTTCTGCGTTCAACTGCTTTGTTGATCGCTTGAAGTTTCTTCGAATTCGAGTTACAAACTCTTGCCCATTATAAAACAGACATTGACGCCGACTTGCATGATAACCAACTGTCTAGCTGTCAGTTGTAAATTCTGACAGTGCAAGAAGTGAACAGGAACAGTCTGCCAGGAACAATAAGATTGAACTCGTTTAATATGGCACTTAAAAACAATTTAACCCATTTTCGTCAACTGTCAATCGAAAATAAATCAATCGATATGAGATTTCAATCTTCTCGTTTAGTTTCAACCTTACCGGTGGACGGCATGTAATTTAGTGAAAGTCGGCAGAGCTTGACAGTTGGCTGTTGGTGGAAATGGTTTAAAGCCAAGTTAAAAGAACTTATTGTTCATTTTCAAAGAGAAATGTTTGCGACAATCTATATTTCACTCAGCAAAGAACATACGCACAGCTGAAACAGTCTGAATATATTCAACATTGGCAGTGCCGTAGCACATACTCGTATTTGAGTTAAAAAAAAAAACAAAGAAACTTAAATGTTAGTATAGGTACTCAAAAGTCTGAAGAAAAATGTATGCCTAATTTAAAAGTTTTGAAAAGCACTAAAATTAAAATTCTAAGTCTTAACAAATAATTTGATATAGAAAATGTCGCCAATGTCAGTTCATAAAAATTCACAAACACACTGGCGACGATTAATAGTAGTTTTGTGAGCTTTATAAATTTTGAAAAACAATAATTATTAAGAAAATTAACGACCACCACACGTGAGCACATATGTACCACTTTACTATTCACTTTGTCTATATGTTTCAAATCAGCAAGAGAAAAAAAAAACTTCATGATGACATCATTGGCAAGGCAATCGATGCGATAAATAAAAAGGTCGGCAGCATCAATTGTCGTATGGTGTGCTGAGATCCAAAGTATATTGTGCTATTGCCACTGTTTCAATGTCATTTGAAAAAAAAAAATGTATGAGGTTTCATCCGTTTTACGTTTTTGCCGTAATGGATTTTATTTGAATATTTGTTTCAATTAAAGTTGGATGCTCTAAAAATATGTAGCCAGTTGTCTTATACTGAACTGTGGCATGTTCCTTTATTCAAAAGTTGGAATTCAAAATAATCTAAAGCCAGGTAGAGTATTCACAATATAACTAAGTGACTGAGATGTTTCGATAATTTGAAAAGCACATTAACACTAAAAAAAAATTCTGAGTAATAATAGACCGTAATATGATGAAACTTTCAACTCGAGACTGCAAACTTAGGCCGCACGATAAAATGAAGTGTATACCTACTTGAAAAGTTTTGTGCCGCTGAGTTGGCAATTATCAAAAATATATGAGAGTGTGCCAACGAAAAACCCGTGTGTCAATCAAAACATTACACTTTATTTTATAAAAATATGAGTCCATACCTACTTTTAACATTCGACGGTTGGGGCCATTTCCCCGCAAAGTTACAAAAATATACAAATTAAATTTAGTGAGTTAGCGTGTTTCTCAAAACTATAGACCAAAATTCTTAGAGCGCCCCATATGAAATATGTGTCCTCAAAGTCCGGAACTCTCATCGAGTGTAACCTCAAAGAATATACTTTTGGACAATACATTTCCATTCCAACTGTTCAACACGAACTTCCCCAATAAATCAATCTTGTTCTTATACAAACTATTCCATTCGAATTAGCTATCGCATAACTTTGCCAAACTGCAGCAGCAGATATGTGACAAAAAGTTCGCCCAACATTTTAATCGGACAGCAAAAAGAACGACGCGAAGGTATAAATAATTTATTTTATCGCGTTGTGCGTCGTCGCCGCCACCGGCGCTATGGCATTCTGCATGCTGCATAATAGGAAATGTGATAATGGACTGAATTTCATTAAGTTTTTACCCTTCGAGTTTGTGAAAGGCCAGCCGGAGTACAGAAATAGTGTTATCCTACAACAATTTCCAAGTTTTGCAATATCTGGGTCATAAACAGAGCGAGAAAATGGCACACAACTGTACCGAGTGAGTGTATGCTTTCGAGTTCTGATAAATATTTATCAACAACTTTGTTGTATGCCCCTGCCCCCCCCCCGCAAGTTCTCCCTGCATCGCTAAATTGCTTTCGCTTAATCAGCATCAAATTCGCTCAACATTCACCACCCTTTACCGTGGAAAAAAAAAACACGATGCCATAAATGATTCATTGGGTCAGAATGTTTTGATTTATTATTTCTATTTCTTTTTTTTTCGTTTTGCAATCGAACGCAATCATAGTCTATTTGCGGTAAATATGACGGCGGTATACATGTGAATTGGGTTTCAATTTTGTTCCTTTATTCAAAACCCCAAGCGGCGCGCGGTGCTGCCTGTGAAGTATCATTGTGTAGCGTTTGCGGTGAAGTAAGCACCATCAGTTGCCTCATCGCGCAATTTACACTAGACTGTGAGTAGAGTTACGCATATAATGGGGTAGAATACTTTGGCTGGTTTCGCAATTGACCATATCGGCGCGGGTCGACAAGGTGAATTGGGGTTAACAATGTGGGGAAAGAAATGTAACGCATCTGTAATGTGTTGTAGGGATTTGTATATAATGTATATAGGTAAGATCGAGTTCGAGAGCGAGGCTGGTTTGCGGGCAAATTGTGGGCATGAACTCATTCAATGTCAGATGATCGTGGGTAAAACCAAAAAATTGCTGTCAGAAACGAGGTTGGTCCTAGAAGCTTTATATTTTGCGAAATAGTAGCAGATCAGAGCTAAACTTTTTTTAAAACACAGGCGTAAATACGTGACCATAAATATCAAACGCTATGAGACATGACAAACGCAACAATACATGTTGCATGAAAATCGAGTGTTAGCAACCCTGGAACTGATGAATGTCTTTAACATTAACAAATCATACTGAGACCTCCAACTCGCAAACCTCTTGCCGCAGGACCCCTCAAGTTTTTCTTTTGAAATTCCGCCATTTTGTTTTCCTATCGGTGTTTTGTCAACTAGAATCTATGTGACATTCAAAAACATACCAAAAACAAATGCTGACAACCTTGGGGAAAGTGATAAAGTTCT
Source organism: Cheilosia vernalis (assembly GCA_949126925.1). Classification (NCBI taxonomy): domain Eukaryota; kingdom Metazoa; phylum Arthropoda; class Insecta; order Diptera; family Syrphidae; genus Cheilosia; species Cheilosia vernalis. The sequence goes on from OX421362.1 coordinate 18,520,216, forward strand.
TAACATTTCTGAATGCTGTTGGTAGGTTATTATATATTTTTAAAAGGCCAAGTAATATAATTTGTCTATTAACCATAGAACTATCTAAATGACATGTTAGACCAAATGTGGTTGTATATTTTCAGCTTTTTGGAATTCATTGACTTTGATTTCTTGCATTTTTAAGTAACTTATGAAAGTTTGCTCAAAATGATTTTATTGTTCTACAACTATTCTTTATTGATAATTTTTCATAAATATTTTAAGCAAATGTACAAAATACTATCCACATGTAACGAATAATTTAAAATTTAATGGATAAAATTCTATGAACGCTGACAACAACTTTGCCGACAGTGGAAGTGATATGAGAGCGAATTGCGAACAAGCGAATATTCTTAGATTCTGACATTTCATTCACATGAGAACTTTTTCACAGGCACATACGAATCAGTTTCATTGTTCAAGGTTAAGTTCGAACGAATTTTTCATTCGTGGATTTGTGGATCGAGAATGTTTCATGTGAATTGTGAATAAAGTGTGACAGTTTGCGGCAAAGAATTTTAAATTCTCAGGAAAAATTGCGGCAATTGTAAATTTAGCTATTATTTAAATCATTTGAGACGCAGGTTATGTGAATAGTCCTTATGGTTCGTCTATGGTCTCTACTTCTCCACAGTGGTGTCTTGGTTTGTTGGAAGCGTTCGTATTTTTATAGAATTCAAATTTGACTAAATTTCTACTGTATCACACTTTTCCCACAAAATGAAAACAATCTCTGGTTTGGAACAAATAAATATTGACAACACATCTTCATAGCCATAGAATATCTGTATTGAATCTACAAACAAGTTTCTGTCAAAGGTTTAAGTTATATCGTTTTTTTTAACGAATCACCATATCGGATGCCATCACTGAAAGCACCCAAATTACGTCATTGATACTTGAATACCCATGCCAACGAAATCAGAACAACATTCACCCATACATACCTATACACATGTGTACATTTTAACGAGAGAGAAACAATTTAATATGTACACAAGTTGCTTGGCGGGAATCGGGAAACCGCAAAAAGAGGCAATTAAGTTCGAAAGCAAATCTACAAGTGGATGTAATGGTCGAAAGAGTGCAGTTTTATAGACGTTTCACGTTATCCCAATACGAAATGAGTTCAAGTTCATCAAGGGAAAAAAAAAAACACATAAAAAACTCAGTTTCGATAAAACAAATTGAAAATTGCATTCTTAATCATTTGTGGCCGTCAATTGCCTGTAGAACTCAAGTTCATTGCGAAAATGTAAAACTTACTCATGCCGACAATTTGCATCGTACGGCACGTCATTTATATTACAATTCTCCAACTCTGTCATGTGCACTGTTGTACAATGTACAGTGTACTAGTCATCTTTAGGCGTTGTACCAAACTGTGACTCATACAAAAGTTCATTCAGAATTATGTCATGAATATTATAGTCTGTACAGCGCAAAACAGCATTAAGGTTAGTTTGTGTTGTTTTGCGTTACTTTCTCTGGTATAGTGAGAATCATTGGACTAGAGAGAATGACCCGAAACTTGATAGCGCTGTTGTGCAAAAATAAGCTTGAAGGACAAGCATGACTTCATGATGACATCACGCATATTTTGTTTCAATGAGTATATGTATATGAAGGTATTCCTCTCATGCAATTTTGTGTTTGATTTTCCGACAAATTAGGCAAAATAATGGACGGAATTGCATTGATTTTAGAAACACTAGACAGATCTTTAGGGGAGTATACATAATGTAGGTGTGCATAAAAAAGTACTAGATACCGATTTGCATCAGCCTTAATCATTTTGAACTATATTTTATTACAAAAATTCGAAAAGCCACTTCCGGTTTAGAAATGTTTGCATTTTATTTAAACTGTTAAAATTTGTATCGATCTACTACTTTTTTAAAATGTATATTCCTTCACATTGCATTGGGAACGCTATTTCATAATATTTTTACTCGAAGTGGAAAAAACAAATGAATGGACAAAGTCATTATTTATTATATTTAGATACTAAACTAAAAATAAACAAATATTTTGTCTACTATAAGGCAACGCAAAGGACGCCGGTTATTCGCTGGCTTACTATAAAAAATTAATATTGGTTCGGTGCAAAAATCTCTTGAGACTGCACTATTAAAAATCTGTTGTTGATGCTGTTTCTGTTTCTGTTGCAAATGTACTAGATTCTGTTTATGTTATTTATCAGCAGAACTTTGCGATACGCTAATAATTCAGTTCAGATCTCTGGTTTCGTAATTTCAAGTTTACATAACGCATGATTAGCTATATTTATCAGTTGTCAGCCGCTTGATTCCTGTCAAATTTTCTCTGAAATAAAACTAATTTGAAACGTATTTTCAAACAAATTATGATAATCTGCGGCGATTGTTTCGATTTTTTTCTTGTTGGTTGAGGAAGACACATTGCAATGATAATAATTGCAGAATTTCTAGTTTAGTAGAAGCTAAACTCAACAGCTGGTAACTATGGCGGCAAACGCTGTCAGACAAAGTAAACCGAGTATTAAAACGAATCCAATTTGTATGTTTAAAGAAATAAGAACAACTTAAAAGTGAAAATAAAGTTATTTACTAATTTATTTAATTTTTAATACTTAATACGATATTATGATAATGGACATATCCTCAGCAGCGGCAACACTGTTTTGGCATTATGCTTCTAACAGTACATACACACCTGAAAATATAAAAAAGAAAATATATAAGATGAACGTTGTAAAAGAATTATTAGTTAAAATGTGTTAAAAAACAGGTGGACACCCTGTTAATTCGTTTTTATTTTAATGTAAGGCGCTAGTTATAGCCATACGTAAAATGCAACAGAAAAAGTGGGAACAGTACGAAAATGATTTTTTTTTTCGTTTGTGCGGTCATAGCCAAAATTGCGTCAGAAAAATGTTTCCCTACGAAAACAAATACAAAAAATCAACCACCACTTATTGGATTCCATCAGAAAAAAAAAATCCTGATAGATGGAACAGTAAAGAAATGAAATAGGTACTTCAGTGGAATGATCTGGGTTTTTGTTGTGGATCGGAAAAATGTATAATTTATTTTTCTAGAAAATTTAAGGATCATTTGCTAATTTTTTTTTTTGATAGACTAACTTTATAATTCATAAGCAACATTTTAAGACCAAGATTGAGTTCAACCATTAGGATTAAGTCGTCTAAAAAAGCAAAAGAAATTTTTTACGGTTTCGTTTTACGTATGGCTATAACTAGGGCCTAACACCTTTATTCAAATCTTTTCTTTTTTTTTCGACAGCCAAAATCAATGTATAGTTATAAAAAAGGGCATTGAACATGTGAATTAGAAGAAGAAGCTATAACTATATGTAACCACAGCATTTCTTTTTTTTGGCCTTGAATTTTCGTTTAATAAAAAACGTTTAAGGAGTTTCGCTTATTCATTTTCCATCTGGGCTCCTCTTATTTTCCACAAAATGCACACAAAAAGAAAATACCGGCAATTTCATCAACCCATAGTCATCACATCAATGTAAAATTTCAACATTCCTAACAACATTTGTATACCCATTACCAAAAGAACTGTCAACAAAATGACAGGTGTTTGTCAACAATGCAAGCGAGTTATCCGCACAAAACTAGTTCTGCAACAGACAGTGTAACTGCGAGAAATATTTCTAGTTTACTCATGATCTCTTTCAACTGCGAATACCAAAATTAGATCATGATATGTACTAATAAACTTCAAATCTTCGCATCAATGATTTACTGAACATTGCTCTTATATGACAGCTGAGGTGACGACCGAGTTATTAAATGCAATCGTCGTCGCTGCGTAATTACCATTAATGGCTTCCCTCTCACCGTTCTTTGTCTGTGCTTTCCTTCACTAACGATTATTTAATTCTTTGTCTGTGTTGTTTATGGCAAGAAAATGGTTTTTGAAACTAGCAATGATTACAGAGAAAGAGGAAAACAAAAAGACGTTACCATTTGACAATGAAATGGAAACCTTGCGAATGATCTCCACCTAATGGAATTTAAGTTGTATGTATATTTTTATGCTCTCATCATTTCATCATTCGCGTGGCAAGCGTTTTATTTTTATTTATTTTTTTGTTTTGTGCTAGGCGACAGTTGTTGGTTGAAATAGGTACACAAAATTGTCTGGGATACAAGTCTGGGCGAAAATTACTCAATAGTGTGGTATAATTGAACGACCGACAGAGTTATCTCGGTGAACGTTGTTGACACCTGTCAAAGTCAGAATACATTTCTATTTGTTATTTTCTTATTTAATTTTGAATGTGGAAAAGTGGCCTCAAATTCGTAAACGTATCAAGAGAGGGAAATATAATTTCCAATGAACTGAACTTTTTCGATTTCGCAATTTTTTTCCTAATTCGAAATACTGATTATAGCGGAAGGGCATCAATTTCGCTCACATTAGAGTATAATATCTCGATTCGATCTTATCGAAACGTTCACCGCAAAATTGATTGCAGTAATTTTTATGTGACACTTTGTATCTGCGCACAGGTTATACTGTAAATGCGTTTCACTCAGAGTCAGTACAGTTGCACAGTCGTGTTTGTTGCCACTTTATACAGAACCAATTGGATATGCGGACGCGCCACGTTTAATTGCTGTCAATACGAACAAGAACGTTACCTTCTGCAGAGGAGCTGTTGTTAAAGTAATTAACCCTACACAACATGACAGAGTATAGGATAAGCAACTAATAGCGGCAATTATGATGCAGGAAAGACAACGCAATGCAGTGTGAGCGGAAACTATAATAAGACGAAGACATCGGAGAAAATCGAACGTTGGTCGTTAAAAATCGATGCAGACGAGCAGAGAAGTGCATAACTTCATAGATAGGTGGCACGGCGGAGAAAATAATAAGCTCTACTTTTGTGGAAGTGGCAAACAATTTATGTTCTTTATGCCTAAGGCACCTGTTAATCTCCGCTAAAAATATCCAATCAAACGCCCCCAAGTTGGTGTTCCATTCGGTACATTTTATTGTAAAAAGCTCTCCTAAAAAAGAAGGAACACGCTAGACAACTTCATCCTCTTTGGCGAATCGCAATTTTTTCTTTAAAATGTTGTGAAACATATCTATAAAAAGTTGTGAAAAATATTTTTAAAATAATTTAACAAATTGCCGCATTATTTGCGTCGCCATTTCTACATGCCGCTTATTGTTTATAATACAAACTTAATTGTTTATCGAAGCCAAAATTCAATTAATGCATGAATGCAACAGTTTTCTCCTCTCACATACTTCATAGTTCTATTTGTATACTGATTACTGTTGTGTACTGTAAATTTATTACCGTTCAAATGCAAACGAACAGAGCAACAATAAAATAAACAATGTGCACTTAGCTTTATGTTTTCGTATACTTTTGCACGTATTTAATCAGCGTTCATTTGTATGCAAGTCATTTGTAAATTCAAACAAAATCAGAGACGGAGAAATTGCAAAAATAAAAAATAAAACAACTGTCTGTTTTCGTAGACATTTTGCAATGATTCGAAATAAAGTGAAAAGTACACGTGAATTCAATGTTTTCAGAGAATTTACATGATCCGTTTCATACACCGTTTTTTTTTTCGCAAATTGATCTTTCGCAAATAAACCAATAATTTCGAGGTCGAGAGTACGATTTCAAGAAGTCATCGTTTTGAAGACTTCAGTGATATAGGCCACATAACAAACACACAGATGGACAACCAAAATTATTATTATTATTAAATCCTTTTAAAAATGGAAAAGAATGTATGTATGTCTACACAATGCCACGCGGGGCAATACTTGCTGTAAATTAAGAACTAAAAATAAGGAAAAGAAAAAATATATACACAGTACAAGATAAATGTGTTTGCTCTTTCGTTACAAATTTCACACACGTCCCCGTAAGCAAAACAAAAAAGAAACTGTCTGCCAATATATTTTAGCGCAACCACTTGTGCTGATCATACACGCATGTCTAGATAAAAACAGAAATTTAAAAATAAATTCAATAGCTCGGTTTTTATCCAAAAATACGAGAACCATTCCCGTAAAGATGCCAAACATCAAATAGAAGAAAATAAACAAAAAATGTGATTTTATACTACACGAGATATACTTTTGTTTCTTGTCTTGGGTCTCGGGTGTCGACCTAGAGTGGCCCCAATTAAATGGGCTATTTAATAAATACCTGCTTCTGCCAGTTTGATATTCTATTACGTAGAGTTATTTTCGGCAAACAATTTAGGATGTTTGCAAATAAATATTTTATCAGAAATAAAATATAATTTCATATACAAACTGTACATGCATAAAAATGTAAAATGGTAAATGGAATTGGATGGGTGCGTTCGTCTTTAAGGTCAGTGTGACCAGTAGTTTTCGAATATGTACTGCACGCAGCAGTGATAGCGTGATTGGTGAGTTCAGCTGATAGTTCAGAGAATGACAAGTTTTGTCTAAACTTCAGACTCAAAAGCATATAGGATACTACAGCGTGAATACGAAAATGAAGGTTCAAGCCGTTTAGGAAGTCGCTTACGGCAAAATATTGACAAAATGCCAAAAAGATGTATAAACACATGGTTTATTTATTTCTTTTGCATTATGTACTATTCACAAACCAATTTAACCGCATAATGAATTGAAATTTGTTATTTGTTCCACCACGAAAGCAATATATTTTATTAATCTAACATATAATCCTAAAAAATGGAGCTTAATTGATTTATAAATAGCGAAATTTAAAAATTTCAGGTAATTGGAAATTCTTGCCGCGAACTGTCACACTTTATTCACAATCCAGTCGCTATCCACAAACCCACGAATGAAAAAATGCGCGCGTTCCACTGCCCACTAGATGAATAGCGGCATCGGCATGTCAAACTCCATATAAAACAAATTTCCATCTGTGCTAGCACTTTTTGTGAATTGTCAAATTTTTTATATGCAATCTGACATGCAGGTATTCATCTATCGGGCAGTTGAACGGGCATTCTGCGAACTTAACCTTTAAAAATTAAACGGAATCGGGGAGATCCGCGACTAAAAAAATTTTCATTTGAATGAAATGTCAGAAACTACGAATATTCTATCGTTCACAATTTTCGCTCGGTATAAAAAGTCCATTACGTCATTCTGATTTCAGCTATAGTTTAGACTAGCATGAATAACCAATGACAGCAAAATATCAGATGTTTATGATTTTATTGGAATTTATCGCAGTGCTCCTACATGTATAAGATTTTTGTATTAAAACGCTAAGTAACTGGGTGGTAAAAGTTACTATTAATAGAAAAAGTTTTATACAATGTCATTTACTCACCGAATATTCAAACAATGGTTGACTTTTATTAATAGCGCTGTAAACATTTAACTTCTTCCAAAACATCGAATGAAACAACGGAAACATAACTACATAAGTAAAAATGGTTTTCCTGATTATGAGTTGATTATGTAAATTTTTTTCAACCATTGGAAGGCATTTATTAGAAATTTTTACTTTTGACCTAGTCTGACCAGAAAAATAGAAAATTACCAAATTAACGAGTAACGATCAGTTCCTCTATTGAGACTCGAAACAGTTCAGTTGCACAGAGAACTTATTTTTCTTTTTCGGGCATGTTTCCAATTTGTGTATTGACCAACAACCAATGAGTAGGAATCTTAAGGGGACTGAGAGAGATCGGATGTGGAATATTGGTAATTTGTAACAAATGCCTCGTTTCTCCCCCTGTGCACTATTAAAATTCCACAGTAATTCGACTAGTTGAAACAACCTATTGAATTGTCACCACTCAATACAAAGTAGAGATAGTCCTTTCGTCTCTACAAACATGTTCTTTTATTTATATAGATATGGATGTAGTAGTCATGAATTCTAACCTACAAGGCAACTTCCACCCGTCAAACATTTGATTAACGACAACTGAAATGAAACCAATCATACGGATGAACACGCATCCAATAAATATACAAGATTAAAATCAGTTCACATCTGCTAGCCGCCCAAGGGTATAAACATCTCAATTCCAGTTCCTCTCGATTTGAAAATAATCGAGCAATTCACTAAGACCAGATTAAATGCATGATTGCAGCAATTCACCACTCGACTCTGTTCAATAATAATTTCATCCGATCATTTAAGTAGATCTGGAGCAGGTTTAATGGTCGAATCCGCTATGTGAACGGCGAAGATTCAAACCTTATTGCCAGTGACCGCAATAGGCGGCGCAAATCCATTCCACATTTATAAGTCCATCGATAGGACGATCACACAATTTTTGCCGATGGTGCGATACAAAATGTTCAATACCGCAAAGCGTACTTCTAGTTTAATTAAATCGAGTTAGAGAGGAGTCAATATAAGTAACGAGTGCCCCCTTCATTGGAACAGATGTGCAAGCGCTAGAGGTGAAACAACTTTTCTATATATGCGTTGTGGTTTTATCCGCCGGCCGCAGGGAACGGGAGACTAGTATGGCTGTCTGCTTCAATGCCCGTCCATCACTCTCCAGTCTCCAGTCAAATGGAATACCAGTCTGTGAGACGTCTTTATATCTTGATTGGCTCAGAGAGGATGCTTGATTTGGCTTGCAGCTCATGGCTCACCTTCCAATTCTAGACTTGTTTACGAATTGGAACCTCATAAATGGCAAGAAATGTGTGCTCGTTTCGATGCATATGGGTTCTAGTTTATGTACACAGAGACAGACGTAATCCATACCCGTTACAGCTGAAGTGGTTCTCCAGCAGTGTGCAGGCGAAAGAAACTGAAATTGTTATTCAGAATTTTTTGATCTTCTTTAAGGTGGGCGGTGTAAGTTCAAGACAATTATCTTGAACTTCATCGTCCAATTATGTGCTGTGAATGAGCCTAAAGTGGAATACCTACTGCTTTCGCGAAACGGCTTAACGCTATTGTTGGCACCCACGCACCCAACCGTTGAGAATACAATGTAAGCGTGCATTCACCCTGCCGGCCGGACACCCTACAATCGGATCTGCGCGTTGGTAACGGCATCCACTTTTAAAGTGCGGATCTGTACTTCGTTTGGTATCCCAGACTATGTAAAAAACCAAAACCCTCACGGAACGGACTACTCACCAGCGATTTGCAAAGAAGAAAACTATAATTGACTAATGAGTGGGCATGTTCAGCGGTTCATAACCATCATAGAGATGTGCCATTGTTCAACAAGCCTGAGAGAAGCACGTTTTTGCATTAAGGTTAAATGTTTTAAAATGTAATTCAATTGTAATTGTAAGGCCCAAAGCAGATAAGCCTATCTGTGTCACAAGTATGCTTTATATTACAAACATTACAGGAATTTTTAACAGAAGGAGCCTTGATCTTGACTCTCAATGTCTGGAGTTTGATGCACGAATTTCTAAGATGGCTATCATGAACAATTTACTAAAAGGCGGTGTGGTATCGACCTAATATGTACTGGACGGTATGATCACTATATCGAATTCGAATAATATGTTTGACATATTGCTGGAATAAACTGACTGGACTGTGAGCAAGCGAATAACAAAGAGGTGTCCTATCAAGAACGCTACAGGCGACATCGTACTTCTATTAGAAAAAGTGGTAAGAAAAGTGTCAACCTCTGTTTTGAAATATGTACCCTTCTTGAAGATGCAGTTTTGTACATTTTTGTAGCAGATATATTTTGATAAAATAATCAACATGAAGCAGTTATTGAAGGAGTATTTATGTTATTGATGGATGCAGGCATCCCAACATAACCCCACGTAGACAAAGTATACTTCACTCGTGTTTATTAGAAAAGAAGGAACAGTGAAGAGCAGCCTGCTAGAGCACATCCCTGATTGACATAAATTTTACTTTTTAACCACTTTGAAAGGAGATCATTTCAAGACTCGAAAAACCGATTAAACTTTGTAAGCACCAACAAAATGAATATCGGTTGTCAACGTCTTTGTTGTTTTCACTAATTGCCAAGTGATAACCGAAAATCTTGGACTTCTGTTGTATAAGGGCTTGTAATATGCTTGTACAGTAAAAAAAAAACCAAACGAGATCAACTTTCGCATTTGCAAAAACGAAAGCCTAGTATGCAGTTGTTTCGGAACGAAAAATCCCAACCAAAAATCACACAACGAAATCGTGAACGAAAAATTTCGCTCTCCTTTTCGTTTTGCTGTAGAGCGTACCGACTGCTGCGAAATGATTTCGAAAAGTGGGTAATTGTAGTAGATTTGTTGATACAATTCTCCGCTCTCTTTTGCGCCGCACATTTATTGTCCATCCATACATTAATTGCCTCCGAAAATCTGACACTTGTACTCAGTGCTGCCACATTTTTAAAGAGGCGTGGAGCCAAACTGAAAAATCTTGGAGCCAAAAATAGCCAAACTCAACTATGAAGATCAAAAATGGATATTTATTTTTAATTTATAAACAGGCATACCTACTGTTTCTGATAAAATTGTTTTTTTTTTTAAGATGAGACAAATAAATTAAAAAAAAAAATAAAAATACATCACAACCTTGTGACTTTTCTATTTTCCACTTTCCAATTTTAACAAAAAAGGGTGTTTAATATTCATGCATATCTTGGAGATGATTTTACAGCTTGGATTTAAGAGTTTGTTCAAAAACTGTATGAAAATGGCTCATTTGTTAAATAAACTGTTTAGAAAGTTTTAGTTATACGAAAAGAGTGCGTTCGCGATAGAAGTATGCATTTTTCATAAATTCCTAAAGAGCCTTAAAATATTCAAACTTTACAAAAAATTGCCCAAATTAGGATATCCCAAATGACATTTTCAAAGAGCCAGTGGAAAGTTCGAATAGGCAAATCTGAGATAAATAGTTAGAAATGTGCTGGTAACACTCTGTGGATGGAACTCTTCACAAATTAGTTTTCGCTGCCTTTTCGCAGACGTTTCGCTGTCAATTGGGAGACCACCGGAAAATTTCGTTCCGAAACAGCTGCGCACTAGGCTTTAATGACAGACAGCTTTCTTGCAGTGCAAAACCAATACTGCTCTACGAGAGTTACTTTTTTCTCATATTAAATAAAGCGAGAAAACGAGAACGAAAACGTCACCACTGACACAGCTTACGTTCGCTTTGTTATTGCTTTTTTCGTTTTCGAACTTTCCTCAAATAAAACATGAATGCAATCAATAAAAATGTAAAAAAAAAAAAAAACGTTTTCATCTTAGAGAATCTCACCGCTGGTTTCCTTAATGATTTACGTGTTCTCTGAACGCCATTTGCCATGAGTTATGTCATTTAGACAGTAACATGTGGTATTTTAGTAGTTAGAGTTTGTTTTGACTCATGCCATTTGAAGACTTTACGTTGGAGTTCCGATTGAAAAATTCGCGATAACTTATCACAAAGATAATGAATCCAAAGAAATTCGGATTAAGCACTTTGTCATAGTTAAAAAAGGTGTAACCCTCATCATACTGATATGAATATTATAGAGAGCTTCTAGTTAGCTATTGGAAGAAAAAATTTGTTTTCCAAAGAAATATTTGAACCAGAGCAAATTGCTATTGAACACAGAGGTGCCAACACCTGTATCAAAAGAAAGGGGTGTCAACCACTGTATCCGTTACGCTATATATGTCAAGAAACAGTTCGACAATAAATTTTATAAAATTCATAAGTAGCCAAACATGTAATAAAATGTCTCTAAAACTGCGTGCGAAATGTCTGTCACTTTGAGGTTAGGCACGTCGAGTGGCCTTTATTTCCTTACCCGCATTGGCAAAACAACAGGTTAACACATAAATATTTGCATTCAATATCTTAACACTGTAAAAACAAGAGATAAGATATCGTACCGTACACAAAGCTGTAACATGATTCAGGGTTGAGTTTGATATCAAAACAGTAAGGTATACCTATCAACGGCCACACAACGGTAGACAACGACTCTCCCCTAATATATATATTTATATGATAAGATAACACTTGCAATGAATGAATGTTATTTTGAAAGCAATTACGTAGGTCACAGTTTTCGTTTTGCAAAATAAAGTTTAAGAAACTTGCGAGGAAATGTTTTGAAACGAGTAGAATCCAAGTCCAACTCAGGGTTTTTTTCACTGCGCCACCTCTCACGAACGTCTGACAAACATCCGAGAGTATAACTGTCATGAAAGAGCTTCTCAATCGGCCCGTTTGGAACCGGCATAAAATTGTAGATCCCTTCCATTCGTTCAAAAAATTATAAACTCACACAAAACGAATGGTTGCGAGGAGCTAGGACCTAGGTCCCTACATACCTGTTGCGCCAACTTTATTATTAATATTATTATTAGAATCCAAGTCGAATTAGACCTCTATACAAAACACAGAACACACCCATTCCCAGAGTTCAGTTGAATCGTGTGCTCGTTGTTTATCAATTTGCTATTACAACATTACTAACCCAAACGGACAGCGGATACGGCTACAACGAACATGATGTGGTGCGAACACCCGCCAGTCGTTGATGGAACGGAGAAAACGCAAAACCTTTGCAACTTGAAACACGTACCATCAGCTAGGAATTGGGACTGGGAGTGTCGGACATCGGAGTCAAATAATGCACATCCATTACTTTTTTTTCCATTCCTCTTTCGGATAGTAGGACTTACGACGAGTAACTCGTGGTCGTGTCCAGCGGAACACTTCACGCTGTGATGCACATATCGAAAGGCTGTCTTTGGTCGTTCAACTCTACTTCACAGAGTGCACTGGGGAAGAGTGTTAACGTAAACAAGGTGCATATAGCAATCTATACATACGCGCAAAAGAACAACATTCTATTAATGATTGAACGCATTGGAATATTCGAATGGTTTCTTATTTCTAGACGCTTGATGGTCTAGCACTAAATGCATTAAGATCCATCTCTCAGATATAATTGCTGATAACTTGGTACGAGATAGAGCAGCCAGTTTCTTGTCGTTGTTCTCGATTTGAAAATCCCCTACGGAAAGCTGTTGTATACATCGATTAACTATGACAGCGCGAGTGTGAATGACCGCAACGAGTACCTACTCTTGCATGGGATAGTTGTTCCAGGGTGGAATATAGGTCACACAACGCGATCTTGTTATTATACTCTGCGCATTTGCCAGAATCTGTGAGGACGTGTTTGAAGTATTTGAAACACTTCCGTTTCCTTGGTAAGAAATGCGAATAAATCGCGAACGGGCATAATCTGAAATGCAGGAGTGCAATTTCTGTGAATATGTAAAGTCCCATATAGGGATAGAACATAGCTTGACCACTTTTTTTTTAGTTGAATAGCAAAAGTTTTTCCTGTGACTTTTAATGCGTTTCTAGCTCTAAAATTGGGGCACCTGCGATTCGAAACATTTATCAGTTAAATCGGGCTTACATTTAATTTCCCTCTCTCCTTGAATGTTAGAACAGTGCTGCATGTCCAAAAGTATTATTGACATTCAGGGAACTAGAAATGCCCCTCGTTCGATTTTTTAGGCCACTTAATCCTAATGGTTGAACTCAATCTTGGTCTTAAAATGTTGATTATGAATTATAAAGTTAGTCTATCAAAAAAAAAATTAGCAAATGATCTTTAAATTTTCTAGAAACATAATTTATACATTTTTCCGTACGAAAAACTTTTTCCGATCCACTTCTCAGTCAATTCCACAACAAAAACCCATATCATTCCACTGAAGTATTTCATTTCTTTACTGTTCCATCTATCAGGATTTTTTTTTCTGACGGAATCCAATCAGTGGTGGTTGATTTGTTGTATTTGTTTTCATAGGGAAACATTTTTCTGACAGAATTTTCACTATAACCGCCTAAACGAAAAAAAAACCATTTTTAAACTGTTCTCACTTTTTCTGTTGCATATGGCTATAACTAGCGCCAAAAGAACGAAAAACTTTTTCCGATCAACTTTCCAGTCAATTCCACAAAATTAAAACCAAATCATTCCACTGAAATATTTCATTTCTTTACTGTTCCATCTGTCAGTTTTTTTTTTCTGATGGAATCCAATAATCCGTGGTGTTTGAATTGTTGTTATTTTTTTGGTAGGTGAACATTTTCACATTGTTCCAACTTTTTCGGTTGCATTTTACGTATGGCTATAACTGGGGCATAAAACAGCAGACAGGGCAAACGAGCCACTTATAGTCAGCTTTCACTTCGTTCCTGCAACAGCAACTTCTGAAGGCATCATTTCAATAGATTCCAAGCTTTTAACCTTAATTTCCAATGATGCCTTGGCGAGCACTGGATTTTACAAGCTCTAAAGTTTTTAACTATAATAAAAGTCCTACCCTTCGTGCATCAATAGCCTAAAGTCAACCTATTTGTGTTACAGGCATATATTTGTTGTTCTTGATAAACGTTTCGACATGTTGGCAACTGGAAACGGCATCACTGTGCCTCTGCAGCGGCAGCACAACCACAATCACCGTCATCTCCCTCATTATTCATACTCATCTCTAGCCATCTTTGAAGTCTCAAAAGAGGGGCCGATATAATTTCGTCTCTCACAAGCCATAACTCGAGTTGTCATTATAATTTCCTACAAACATCAGAAAAATTAGATAAGCCACCTAAATTTGAGGTACCTTTCCTGGATTAGAATTTTTTCGTTCAGCGAGGTGGATCTACTGCAGATACTTCTATAAAAACTAAAAAGTCCATTTAAATAAAAACGTCAGATGCTGGCATTTTTGTAATTATTAAAACAGACACAAATTTAGAAAAAAATAACTGAATCGGTGCATTTTGAATAGAATTTTCTTTTTATTTCTATTTTTGAAATTAATTAATCCATATGCATACAACTGCTACAACAATCGAGAAGAAGTCAAGGGCAGCACTACTCTTCGAAATAGAATTCAATTTTAATTTCCCTTCCATTCCATTATAGGTAGGTAGATATATGTATATCACACTAAAAGGGATTTAAAAATAGAACAGATAAGCTCTCCAATAATTCTCATCCCACGTTTTCAATTTTCGCACTCAGTATAAGCCCTTTCATATTGAACTTGCCCGCGTGGCTAAAAATACAAAAGGGATATGGATTTCTAAAATCCTTCTATCCGAAGAGTTCGCTATGGTGGTAGGTATGATGCTGCAAATAAAACATGAGCGGTTCGTTTTATTCATAACTTTCTTGCAACAAACAAAAATATTTTCGAATATGAAAATTAAAAGTAAATTATTCTTGCGTCAGTTTAGCAAGCCAATATAGAAAATTGGTTTACCTATGGTAATTAAAAATGAATTACTACCCCAGCACAGGAACGACAGGACTAGGCGTCTACTTGGGAATTAACTTATCACTTAAGGATTTTGTAGCCATTGCATGTGAGTTGAAATTTGTCGCCGATGTAACTGCTTTCAAAAGATCACGTATGAAATTTTTCGAATTTTTTTATGGCTCCGTTGTCCTCCGTTGTTGGAGGTCCTTCATAAAAATGCCAGCAGGTAGGTTATTTCATTCAATAATCGATCAGGAAATTGTTTTTAAATTTTCATTTCATTAAGCATCTTATATAAAAATAGGCAAAGCAAATAGTAAAGAACCACTTTACTGTTGAAAAGATTGTTTGTACAGATATGCTGCTGTGTGTAATTTGCTTTCCAATATTTTGTGCACATACTAAAATGGTAGAATTTCTACCACTGGGTGAACTCTAGTTTTACTGAAAACCAGAAGCAAGTGATCCGATATATGTAAATGGTAGCCTCCAGTGACAAACTAGTGTTCCTTTTGTTTCTCTTAAAGGCACCTGGCATTTCGATAAAATTTAATGTTTTTCATGTAACAAAGAACAAATACAAACTCCTTACGACACCCGATACAAACAAAATATTTCCCGTCACACGCATATTATTCATTGCGCGATACAAATATGTAATCATATTAAGTGCCCAGGCATGATTTTACGAACTTTCCATATAAAATTAACCATTGTGACCTACAAAATACTTAGTGTGAAGTTTCAAAATGATTGTTAATCACATTGTATCGGTGCATATATCTATAGGACAATCAAATGAATGGAATTTAATCCATGAAATAAGAACCTTCACTGCGAACCTGACCCTAAAACAACAGAAACCAAAACAATCCCCCACCATTCTCCCTATACTGAAAGGGATCAATCACATGGTGGCTTTTCAAAATACTATACAAAAAACAAACATTGCCCGACTGATGTAGCATCGTCTTTTCTGTTTATTGTGCCGGTATATATGTGGTTTGTGTCTCATTATTATTACCACTAAATCTAAATCCAAGCCCACAAAGATTTGCAAAATAAACACACAGAAAAGAATATTATAAACAAAATGATTTTTGTTTCAACAAAATTATGCAGCATTCGCAGTAGGTAATTAAATTACAAATGAAAGTGGAAAAACTGTCGGTGAACGGGGCCAAAAAAGCAAACACACATACAAATACACACTCAAAATCACATTCGTATTGTTGGTGACCTAAATTTTCCAATGATGACGACACCATCATAAATGTATGTTCCGCACGCTATAGATGTTGCACGAAAATTTTCATGAAAAACTGAAAAAACTCACAAACATGGGAGCGAACAGACACAGTGAATATAAGAAAGACACTTTAATTGTCTGATTAATGTGCTACAGTGAAGGTGAAAAGTATGGAAACGCATTTGACAAGAGTTAACACCAATGGGCATAAGAAACGGCTTTTAATTTTGATGTTTTATAATAATTTAATTATCGGCAGATATTTATATTGGCATAAATTTCAATTCAAGACAATTTATTTTAAATGGCATGGGACATATTGGCAAACAGTTCTATAATTTAATTGCATAAATTAAGTAAAGAAAAGACGAGATGGGATTATGTATAATATGAATTTATAGCAAAATGGATTTTTAGCACAAAAATTTACTGCGTGTAATGATAGAAGTTCGTATTGGCAAGTGTTACCTAACATCAAAAATTTCGTTTTTTATTACGATTTCTCCGATAGAAAGTTTGAAAGATAACAAAATGGCGGATTCCGACAAAAATTTATGGGATCAGCAGCGATTTACCGTTAACCCAATGTTGGGAAAGATTTTGTGCATTCTTAGTAGAACCAAACGCTGTCAGGATAAAAGCCAGACAGTTATCATTAGCTTCGTTAGCTCAGTGGCATAAGTAGATCCACTCTTGTACCCTTCAAATTTGGTCCGGTGATCAGGTTAACCTCTGCCCCTACTACCGAGCATCAAAATTCTAATCAATATTTCTTATTTGGCAAACGAAAAAAGCAAGAGTTTTATCTATTAGAAAACTTCTCAATTCATTTAAATTGGTGAAGGAAAATGGTTAAGAACTAGTTACACTGCCTTAGCCACAACATATTCGCTTGATTGTGTTTGTTAGGAAGAAGCAGAGATGCAATGCTGCCTGTAAGTAGTTTACCAATTTGTTGTGTATTTGGCAGGCCAATATAATGGTTGAATTTCTATCATTTTACGAACTCTAAACTCTTTAAATACCTAAGTCAACAAATTGTAGGTTTCTCGTTCTTATTGTTGTTCAAAAACAAAAAAAAAACACCTCTCAAACATGAATGACTGGAAAGATGGTAGGACAAAAAAGAAAACCTTTTTATTTCGAATTATAGGAAGATATTTTCGTGCTTTTCGTATATATTTATCTATTTTTGCTTTTGCACATTTGTTTATGAACCAACTTTTTCAATTTTGACAGATCGTTTTTTTTTTTTTTTTTTGTCCTTGTAGGTATCTGAAACGGATTTATAATTCTAGAACATAAAAATTTTGCTGATTCAAGCTCAAGATATTTGCAATACTATAAATGCACAATAGCGAATTTGACATGAATACTGCACGCAAGTCATGGTCGCGTTCCATCTATATGACAACAACTTACAATAAATTGACATCTGGATATTGTGCTAGAGCTCTTTCACAAACAGATGCTATGTAAGTCACCTATGCCTGTTTATAAATAATACGTCGCTCGCTACCTTTTTCCACAAAGAACATTTGTCAGTTTGGCAAGATGATGATTAACTGTCAGATAACCAGCCAGTGGGAAAATTGGATAAATTTGCAGTTTATATTCATTGGACCTTACTAATAATCATTTTAAACCTTCACATTTAATATTTAATAGGTCACAATATGCAATTTTGTTCGGAAAGAAAGAAAGTATAATTCCTAACCTCAAATAATAATGACAATTTTCAGTTCTTTATGAAAATTTAACTACATAGATGTATGTCAAACATAGGTAGGTACCTATTATGATGTCAAATAAAAAAAAAGAAGCTAATATCAACTGATTTTTGTTCAAAATTTGTTTTTACACTTTTAATTTTGTAATTAACATTATTTGAAATCTTTTCACAGAACAAATAGACAGGCGGACTGACAGTGACGATACGTAGTATATGGAGCTCGAAAAATGATAGGTATCAGGTTCAGGGTGTACGAGTAGTATGACGTTATAACTACGAGTATGTATACGCATACGTTTTCACAACACGTAATCTTGGTTATGTTCGTTTTCGAAATCACTCAACAGCTTTTCGCTATCGATGTTATGTGATGTAAATTGTCAAGGTGAACATACAAATTTCAAACGTTTATAAGGTAGACGAAATTGGAGGAGAGTCCATACAAAATGGACAACAAACTTTTAGTCGCCACTGTTAAAAAGTGTAAAGACGCGTATTCCACGGACGTCTTTTGAATTAAAGTCAAGATTTTTTTATGGCAACAGAAAAACAAGTAGAAAGAGCAAAATTAAAGAGTCACGACGCCGACGAACGAAGCGACCGACGACGCTGTGATGAGGCCAGGCAAGAGGCAACTCCCTGATGTTGTCGCTCGTCGGTCTAAAGCAGTTTTCCCGTCTAACAAGTTTTCAACGTAGCGTTGCGAAGAGAGAAATCATCGACAAAAGCAACTCTGAAATTGAAACACTGTCTACGTGAGTTGTTAACAATAAAACACATAACGCAAATGGCAGAAGCATTAAAAAAAAAATACGCCTTCAACTTTACGTAGATTCAATTTTGAAAAATTAACTTTATAACGATTCTTCAATTCACAATCGTAAACCGAACAAAACGATAAAAGCCACTTAAGTAAAGGAACATGATTTTTTTTTTATTTAACAAATTCATTTATAATAATAATTGTTGTTTCTTCGTTAATGCACTTCTCTCTCTTCACATGCTTGTGGCCACAGCCCAAAAATAATGGATCTTGCTACAATTCGTAAAATGTTTCTTTACCTGAATCGACTTCCGTTGTAATGTCAATGCTGGGTATAATCTTAATCCAATTAGAACCCACTTGTGGAACAGGATACTAGAGCTAGGACACAGCAATTCTAAACAAACTGATCAATTCCTTTTTTTTTTATCTCTCGGATTTTAAACTATATTCTTGTATATAGCACTATATAGCACTTGAGAGTTATATTTGAAACTTGTTTAGTCGATAGCGATACGAGGAAAATTAACAGCAAATGGGTAGATAGAACTTTATTTTAACACAAAAGTTGATGTCACTTTTATTCAAAATCCACTGTCGTAGAATGAAAAGAGAAACACAAAGCAAACTATAGGTAGGTAGATGTATTTTTCTGCGTATCCGTTTTAGTCGTTGGGAAAAGGAAACAAAAAATTGTTTACACTAAGAATTGAAAACAAAAATTTGAAGTTCACTTTTTGCTAGTGGTACAAAAAATGTATTAAATTAATCGGAGCACCGCGTTGCTTCTAGTACATACGAACGGCACAAACAAGAGACTCGAACTGAACTGAAATTGCTGCTAATGGAATGTGGTCGAGTATTGAGAATGAGATTGAGAATGAGCAATGAGATTTGAGATACTTTGTTTCTGTTTGTTGTTGGCTAAATGTGAATGGTAAATGGTATGGGTTTGGTTGTTCTTAATATGTGGGTACTGGGTAAGTGTAAGTATATCCAACAAACCAACTAGAAAAATGCTGGCTTTTAATTTGTGTGGAACGTAAGTGAACCTGAGTGATACTCAATTCAAATATAGGTGTAGGGTTAAAATTAAAATTGGTGTGGTGTTTGTGTTAGAAACGAAATTAATAAACAAATTGAGTGAGTGTGTTGTTTGAATTCTGGTGTTGGCGGAGCGGCATGATATCGGTATGGTTTTGGTTTATGGCATACGTATAGTGTATGTTGTGTTTGAGTATGGCTCAACTAACACCTAAGAGAATAAAAAATTAATCTCAATTTCTCCATAGAGGGATGGGTTCGGTTGACGGATTAGAGTGCCCATGGCCAGTGTTGTCACTTCTCCAACAATGTAATAGATTTAGCACAATTTCTGAAGAACAAAGTATGTCCAACTGAAAAAAAAAGGTTGTAGCTCGTAAATGGATAAATGAAATAAATATAGCGTAATTTATTGTGACAGATGATTAGAAAATCCTTCTACCCGTGCGTGCGTGATGGTGTAAATGCAGTTTAAATCATCGATCTATTCACATTTGTAGAGCGAAGCTTCTTTAAATTAATCAAAATTTAACTAAAAAAGAAAAAGTTTGGTCTTAAAAAATTGTGTCTGGGATTAAGCCAGAGATCAACTGAAAATGGCTACTTTTCAGAATAAGGAAGTTAAGGACCATTCACATGAGAGCGAATTGCGAACCACGAACTGGCGAATATAAGTAGATTCTGACACTTCATTTACCTACATGAAAACTTTTTTTAGTCCCAGGTACCCGCGAATCATTTGTATTGTTGACTTTTTCATTCGCAGGTTTGTGGATCGCGACTGTTTTATGTGGATTGTGAATAAAGTGTGACAGTTCGCGGCGAGAATTTTCAATTCGCGGGAGAATTGCTGTAATTGTAAATTACGTTCGTTATTTTAATCAATCAAGTCTCGGTTTTTTTAGGTTAGGTGCTTTAATAATTGAATATAATGCTTCTGTTGTAAAGCAGTTCGCGCTCATGTGAATGGTCCTTTAAAGGCTATTCATATGAGAGCGAATTGCGAACGAACAAGCGAGTATTCTTAGATTCTGACATTTCGTTCAGATGAAAACTTTTCTTAGTCCCAGTCCCAGGTGGTAGAATCAGCTTAATTGTTGAAGGTTTAGTTCGAACAAATTTTTCATTCGTGGGTTTGTGGATTGCGACTTATGTATGTGGATTGTGAATAAGTGGATTTTTATTTAGTTTAGCAAACATGACAGCTGGCGGACTTGATGTGTGTCAGTTTTGATTGACCTAGATCGGTCACATGAACAGCTTTTTCAATAATTATTGTGGGTAGGTAGCCAAAGAAATTCAAGAAACTCGTGACTGAGTAGGTACTAAGTTGACAGTTCGTTTAGGTGACGTTTCGGACCAATCTACTTTTTGCGTTCAGGGTGCATCGAGTCCAGACCAATCTAGTCGACTTAAGCTGACCAAATATGTTAACTTGCCCATTGTTTCTGTTAATACCTACTTAACAAACCAAAAGTACATACCTACTCAACCCTACAAATTCAACACTTTTAAAAGTAAGTACGATTTAAAAAGAACAAACTTATACCTAGTGTGAAATCTTTTGTGCACTAAAGTTCAGCACAACTTGCAACCAGTGTTTGTTCTGTTATCTTGGAATTGTTGCAATGACATCATAGACAAGTTCAACACCAACAAGTCATGTGGAATGCATCTGAGACCGCGAGGTAAATCCAATATCCACTCCACATTCAACAGTCCCACTACAAGATTTGAGTAAAAAGTGCTCACAATAAATGAGTGGTTTGGTTTTGTATAATGAGAGTTGCCAGGTAACAGCGTTGCTAGGTTTTTTTTGCCAGTAGTTGTAATATAAAAAAAATATATTACAATGCATGAGCAGTTACAATAAATTGCATTAGCCGTGTTTTTTTGAGCTTCTATCTCAGCAAAGCAAAGTGAAGCAGGATTTTCAGCTCGCAATTACAACAACAATTTCGAGTCTCGAAGTGTCAAGTCTATCGTATTTGTTGTAATTTGCGTGGTGAAAATCCTACTTTACTTCGCTTTGCTGAGTTCGAAGCTCAAAAAAACTGGCCTAATATAAATTTAGTCATCCCGATTTCAAACAGAATATTGCAAGAAGGTTCTTTGTGAATTAGTTAACGTTCTTAGCTTCATCAACAGGTGCGAATTAGAAACGCTAGGTTAGATTAAGTCAGGTTTATAGATTAGTAATGCAGATTCTATTCTACTTCGATTTTTGTGTACCCAATGTAATGCCCATCGATGGGGAATAGCTGCATAACCATTGACCTTGTATCTCTCCTCATACCCTATTAGAAAACTTGACAAATTAGATCACTGACAGAAAAAGTGAGGTGTCCTAGTGGATGTATCGTCATCATTTAAATTTGTTTTCATTCAAAATCATCCTTGCAAGTAATGACCTGTCAGAGCACCTACCAGCCTCACACTCCTGTCAAACTGAAAGTTTGCTGGTCTTCTTATCACATTCCGAACCGGTGTACCCTTGACTCATCACTGAAAGCAGTGCTTTATTACTTTGACACAACGTTAACTACCGAAAGTAACCAGTTTACATTGAAAGAACCAAAACGTGAGCATCTCTAGAAAGTGAACTCATTCAATGTATCATCAAACATAGCCGATCTTAATTTGCCCAAGAAAAAAACAACATGCAAACAATTAAGAAGAAATTAATCGCAAGCAAACCCCCAGACGACATGAGAAGCCAACTGAAATGAGAAACGAGAACAAAAGAACAACTACGGCAGCACAATAAAAACAAAAAGCCAAACTAACTATGAAAAAATAAAGTTTAATTAAGTGCTTCTTTTCGTATGTCACTCTGTTTATAACTTTGTGTTCATTTTGCAGTCAAAACATTTAAAAGAAAAGTAGAATATAATAATAAATTCACAGTACATAACGATACACGTTTTTTTGTTTAGTTAACATATTTTTTTTTGTTAGTTTTACTACGCCATATCAATAATACAGAATATGAAGAGAAAAACAAATCATAATGAGAAAATAGGACGTGAGTAAGTCATAAAATACCACATTGCGATCGATTGAACGCCTATTTGTTGAGTTTACAGAATTTACGATATTCCTTCTCGGTGTCCTCGTCCATTTCGGGGTCCAAGTCCACCTCTAAGTCGAATTCATCGTCCTCGGTGGTGGATGGAGTTTGGAGGACATTGCTGGACAAGAATTGACTCTCTTCGTCGGTGAGAATCTTTCCATCGGGGCCGTAGAAGGTCGGCTCAGTGGATGCCTTGCAGCTGGATTCGCTTGTCGAACGAGACACAACGGGATGCTCATGTACGGTACGTCCCCAGTTGTTTTTCTTCAACGAAATCACATTCTGGACAAGCGGATACTTGCCGGGTTTTCTCTTGTTCACAGTCTCCAGCTGTTGCATGATGGAGTCGATATCGTTGGGACAGTCTGAGGTTAAATCATATCCAGCCAGCTTGAGTGTGAGACAAATGCATCGAATGTTGTCGGCTGTGACTTTGGTCAGAATCTGTTTCAGCGAAAACACTATGTTCTCGGCGATCAGCTTTATTCGAGAATCATCCCCACGCAGTTGCATATACAACTCGGCCAGGAACAGTGCTGTCTCTCTTACCTTTTGTTCGGAGTTATTTTGCATAAATTCCATCACTTCGGCTTGATGGTAGTCCAACTTGCACTTGAGCAGGGTGTGGAAGAGGGAATCGTCTCTCAAATTCAGCATATGCAGGAGATTGTAGAGCTTGGCGCCCATGTATCTGAAGTTTGAGTTCTCGATGGACTCGTTGAAAATGTCTTCCATTGCGTTGCTCAGCACGAACTCGTTGTTCTCCATGCCGTCGAAGATTGTCAGGAATCTTGTCGCGACGGTGTCAAATGAGCCGGGATTGTCGTTCAGACATTGAATCACAGTTGCTAAGTAGTTCAGAGCGATCGTCTCAACCTCTGGCGGTTGTATGTAATTTGAGTTGAGATCGGACACTGGCTGAGATCTGTCGTGGATATGCAAGCGGTTCTGAACCGTTGAGTTGAGTGACGATATGCTCGGCGACTGGTACATGTTGTTGCAATTGACCGTAGCCGCGTATTCCTGTGGACGTTGGTTTCGAAGCAAGCGATTCTGTAGCGGGCTTGGCTGAAGAACCAACATCGACTGAGAATTCGAATCTGAACTGTGGCTAGAGCTAGAGCTACTGCTCTGCGCTGATTTGGGTACAAATTCGCGCGCCATCGGTGACAGTGGTGAGGGACTTTTCGGCGGTGGAGTTGCAGTTGTCTTCGTAGCTTCTCTGGTGTGCGGCTTGCGAAGCGGCACAAATTCATCGTCGACATCAAATGGGGCTCGTCCAGGGCTGATTTCCATTCTTAGAAATCGAAATTCGTTTGCGAGTGAGAGTCGTTGAGATTGCGTCTTCAAAGTCTAGAACATAAAATTGTGTGTGTTTGTTTAAAGAAACTATACAAAGTTCTTTTTTTTTTCACTTTACAACGCTGGGGTTCGTAAATTTACACGGTGTTTTTTTTTTTCTTTGCCAAAAGAATAGAACGACGCCCAGCGTTGCGCCTGAATGCATTGGGATTTTGGTTTATATATTTTCATTATTATTTAGTTTCTTTTTGAGTTCGCCTATTTCGGTTATTGATTTACAATTACAACGCTGGGCGCTAACTATACTGTACAGGATTGCTAGAGGAGTTAGTATGATGTGTTTGTCAGATGAGTTATTTGCTTTGTTAGTTTCAGCGATTTTCTTACGTTGAGTAGGTTAGTTGGGTGGAGGTAACAACATTCTCTGGAGATGTTAGATTTAAAATTTGAAACTATATGTCAGAGAAATCGTTTCTTGTTAAATGAGCGACATGCATTACGAACTACAACTTTAGGGAAATTATTCACTAGCCGACAGTTAAGATGTACATTTTGAACAAAAATACTTTCGAAACGTAGTCGTGTTGTGTGGTAAACATTAGCAAGTACAAAAGTGCCACACTGAGCTAAAATGATGAGCTGGTAGAAGAAGCAGTCAGTTAATTGGTTTGGCTTTTTTAAGCCCCCGTCAGTTAGTAAATGTGTCATTCGTCTTTCGTCATTCCACATTGGGAATGCTACCCAAAAATTGCGTAAGCCTGACCAAAGCGAACTGAGTGAAGCATCACTACACTTAAATCAAACAAAGCTTCGGAACCTACGGTCAGCAGGCAGTCCGCTGCTGAAGGGGATGGTTTGATAGGGAGTACGCATGGATGAACGTGTCCCCATGAAGGAACCCTGAGTTCTCAGTGTAGTTCGCTTTATTTGGTCTGTAATAATCTGTGAACTCCCAAAGCCGATCGTTAACAAACAGATAGGAATATATCAATACGAATTAACGAAATAAAACGTCTTCCATCGACCACAGATTCGGTAGAGATCGGTCTAGCGGCAAATGAAAACAAACAAAAATACATGTTCCCTACAAAAAAGAAAGGACATTTAACATCGACTGGCAATCGGAGAAATGTCCAATCTTATAAGTATCGCCTAGCAAAGCTGATATTTGACGAACGCAGCGAGATACTGTAAGCAGAACTGTGTCAAGTGTGGAATGTCAGTTTGACTTCAATACATAGTTTAAGGTTTTAAACCAGAAACAACAACAACTGAGGTCATCGCGCTCCCATCAAGTTCCTGTTTTCCGTGAAGAGAACAAGTTCAGATTTAAGACGCCGGTCCGGATGCCCGGTTCTGGTAAACGAATGTTTCTAAAGCGGTCCAAGCATGAGCCTACATCGCTGCTTTCATATTTGGTTGTAAAAGTCAGATGTCGCATTTTTTACTTTACGCTAAGGGCTTAGGATTAATTTTATATTTTAATGCGGTGCTGTACTCCTAAAGTTGGACTCTCTGTGCAATTTTAGCAGTTATCTGCAGTTGGTTTAGGCACATGCTGCCGGAAAACAGAAGAACAGTAAGATGGGTGAGAAATTGCCACGATCAGTAAGAATTTCCACAACTCGGTAGGTCGCCTAGTTATTGGTCGTTTGTGAAAATGTATGTTTCATTACGAATAGACAGTGCTACCAAATTTATTTACCCTTTCATGATTAATAATTAGAAAATATGAGTACAACGAAGTAAGGTTTCACCAAGATGAAGCTACGTGCACTGCTAGCGCTGGGCACCTGCGAGCATTTAGTCAGGGCGAGTGTCAGCCCAGGTCCACCCCGGACTGTAGCGCCACCTTAAGTTAAGAGTGTCATTTGTTAGTTTTGTTGTCGATCGTAGCGTGCCTATAAAAGCTGTGATTTGTGCAATCGACTTAACCAAATCTCACTTACCAACCAGCAATTTCATTATGTAGGTAGGTACGCATTCAATTAATTTATTGTGGGTAAAAGAAGTTGTAAATCTTCTACTCTGTCATGTTATAGTGCTAGTGCTGCACCCGTGTTATACCGAAACAGATTCCACCTTCTACCAGCCGTGCTGTCAGTTTGCTCCATATCACAGGTGGGCAGTACTTTGTGAGCTTCCACTATCACTTTTATATTTTCTGTGGCTATTATGTATAACTTCGGAATTTTGGAATCGCCGTTGGTGTTGTTTCATGTTTTTTAAGCCTTCGAGTTTTGTAGTCTACCGTCTAAAAGATCTGTGGCACTGTTACAGTACTTATTTCTTCGGTGCAGTACATAAAGCTTTGAAGACTAAACTAGAGCTTCTTTGGTTGTTGTGTTGTTCTTAATCAAGCAAGCACTCGGAGAATGTCGTTCATGTGTACCTTAAACCAGAAGGATGAGCTGAGTATGTCTATTTGTCGTGCCTCGTTTTCTTTAGTCCTTTCTCAACTAAGAAGTTTATTATATTTCATTATTTTAAACATTTCCCATTAATTCGTAATGCCTTCCTTATTTGTTCAACTATTTCGTACATCAGTTCTGCGGATCCCGTTTTTTTTCAGACCGATCTAACCCTTTTTGGGTAAATAATACACAAAGGTCATATAACCAAGAAGTTTAGATAGTATTTTCTTTCATAAATCGTAGCATACCATAGTCCGTTTCTCATTATCTATGAAATAGGTGCTTCAAGTTGTTGTATTCATAATACTTGACGTTTCCACGATGTATTTTCCTAGGTGTTTCCGCCTTTCAATTCGGAGACAAGATGTCAAAACGAGAGTGTTTCAAATATTTAACCCGATCCCATTAGAGGGATTATGAGTGTCTCTCAAACACCAAGACGAAGGTACAAGTACAAATAATGTAGCACCAATCAAGCGATTAACAATCGGCCACTCAACCGCCACCATCCAAGGACAGTCAGCAAAAACGATGATGATACTATGTACAATGTACCTACCTACATCGTACAGGTACACGATGACAACAAGAGCAAAACAATGCACGTTACAAGTTGCAACAGCAAAGGGGAGAGATCACAATCGAAAGTAAAACAAAACGGAAAAAAAAGTAAACTTGTTGCTTAATATCTGTGCCATAAAATTTTTTGCTTGCACTTATAATTTGCAAACGAAATTAATATAAAACAAAATTAATTATGCCGCACAGCGAATGCACAGCGAATGCATAAAAAAAATTAGGTATGCAGTGCAACTTTCTAAAATAAAAAAAAAATTGGAAAAACGGATCTACTCCTTTCTAAACTAGGTAGGTAGGTACTTAACAAATGACATGATAATTAACATGCTTATCAACAATATCAGTTATAAATAAAATAAAGGCGACATCAAAAAGAAAGTAAAATAATAAAAATATGCAATTTAAACACAAGAAACAAGTTGATTGGAACTATTTTATAAACTCACCTTTCAATGTTGCTTTGTAATTTTAAAATTATTATCTTATCTGTTGCTGCACTTCAAGAGTAAATAAAAAAAAAGTTGTTGAGCAAATCTGCCAGCGTCACTAGCAACTTCTTTTTGATTACACCAAAACCAAACCAAGGTACATCGGGGAGTGGTTTCAATTCAGCAGCAGCAGCACACAACCACTGCGGAAAGGGATTTTACTTTTTTTTTTCGTTTAATGTCTGAGCCGATTTCGCAAACAAAAAAAATTACATAAAATACATAAAACTATATTGTGGATTCAATTTTCAGAAGCGAAAACTGTACAAATACAATTGTATTCTTACTGGAATTACAAGGAAATACGAATTCTTTTCGATAAAAGATAAAACAACAGACACCTTTAACAAAACGCCATTATTTGCAATGAGTTGAAGTTGGTCGTGGTTATAAATTTTTATGACATCATGCAAAAAGTTTTTGAAAGTAGTAGTTCTTAAAATTAAGGTTATGATTTCATCTTTTGCATACGACCAAGACCAATTAATTGACGAAATTATTTTCATGGGTGAAACAAAACTAAAGCGTAAGCGGACGTGTATTTATTTTCTCTGGAGTTTATTTCGTGTATCACCTTACGTTTGTTTTTATTTTATGTTAGCCGTATTTTTTCGAACTTCGATCCGAGCTTCGATCTTAGCAAAGTAAAGTAGGATTTACACGCAATTACAACAACTACGTTCTACTTGACAATTCGAGACTCGCAATTGTTTTTGTAACCTGGTCGTAATTGGGTGCTGAAAATCCTACCTTATTTTGCTTTGCTGAGATCGAAGCTAAAAAAAACTAGCCTACTTAATTATCCTAATGGCTGTTTATATAAACGATCTTTAAGACTTTGTGTTAAATAATTCTGTTGGATCTACTAATCTTTTAATAGCAGTCATATAATTTGGGTTCAAAAATGTTAAACTTCACCGAAAGCTGTCTGTACTGTACTTATACGAACTGGCATAACTAAGTTTTTCATTTTAGTACGCGGTTTCAATCAAACGCAATCGATATAAATCGATCGCAATCGCACAAAGTCAATACACGTTCTCATCAAAAATGACAGAAAAAAAGCAAAATAACGAGTAACTAGTAGTTCCTCTATTGGATCGAAGCACGTCATAGAATTTCAACCGGCAAGTTAGTACTGACAAATATGTCAAATGCATGAAATGACAAGAAACAAATTCAAAATCCATCTTGAAAATCAGTTGCGCACAAAAATAAAATCTGTGAAAATAAAGAAAATTGGTGGTGGTCGAATTTTCTTCTAGAACGTTCCATAAATGATGCAAAAAGTTGCTCAAAGTATCTCGAAGTCTATCCACGTACATTGGGGCGTTTTTTGCAGCTCTCAGAGAAAGTTTCGGTAATTTTTTTGTGTTTGATGAGAGTCGTTTTCTTATTTTTCAAGTTAATACTAAAACTAAATGTGGATATACCTTTAAAAATTACTACTCACGAACACACTTCTGCAGATTCAATACTCGCTCAACAGTATTCGCGAATACATAGCGTTCGATACTCGATACACCATTTTGTATTTTTTTCCTTATTAATTTGTAATACCGAAAATTTCTTCTCGAACACGCTCCTCATTTTTTTGCGGTCGGTGATATATCGCTGAATTTTCGTTTGGAAAAATATACCCTTATAAACTAAAATGGGCGTAGACGTTATCCCAATTTCTCCCGGTGACGGTAAGATATATAAAAAATAATTCAACTTGCTACTTACAGTCAGTTTAAAATCAAAATTTGTGCATTCTCATTGCAGGAAGCACTTACCCAAAAAGTGGGCAAGTTGTTGTGGTTCACTACACTGGAACACTGGACGATGGAACCAAATTCGATTCATCACGCGATCGTGGCAAACCATTCAAATTCACCATTGGACGCGGTGAGGTTATCCGTGGCTGGGATGAAGGTGTTAAGCAACTCTCGCTGGGCCAACGTGCCAAGTTGGTTTGCTCACCAGACTACGCCTACGGAAGTCGAGGTCATCCGGGTATCATTCCACCAAATGCTGTTTTGACATTCGACGTTGAGCTCCTTAAAGTAGAATAATTTGAAGCAAATGTACAGCAAACTACTGAATGAAAAAAGTGAACAAATGGCATTTCTCAAAAGAACTATCACAATTTTAAAACTATTTTTTATTTAGTTAGAGGTGCGCGATAGGATAAGCAATTGTTTATGCTATTCGTGAAGATGGCTTAGAAATAGATAAATTAACTTGCATTTGACCACACAATTTCTTTTTTTCTTTTTCTATCGACGATCTTTTCTATATCTAATTGTTTCCAACAAATTGCAATATCCAAATAAATGTAGAAAATAATGAATTCTCGTTTTACTGGACTAGAGAGATGGGGTGAGGGGTTGTCAATGATCTTGCTAATTTGCGATTAGATTGTAGTTCGCAATAGCAGTGTTATGCCATCGGCATCAACCCTGGCCTTTGCTCTGGTATCTTGCAAACTGAAAATAGAATGTAACCTCTGCCTTCACGATTACCGCATTTAGGTAATAATCTTGTTAGTAATTTAAATATAATTGCAGATCGGGTCGGGTGCAATTCATCCCCTGCCAAATTTGCCACCCAGCGCCATCTACATCGCAACTTTACAACTAACAACCAATAATCTCATCACTCACCTTTAGAATATGGTGTTACCATATCAATCGTGAATTATGTTGAGTGCTTGGTTAAAGTTTCTTTAATAATTATATTTTTGGAATTTGGAAATATATGTTGGAAAAAGGTAGGTAAAAAATGTATGTAATGTTAAGTAGAAGGTATAAGGTGGGAAATGTTTTATGTGTGTTGTAAATGAAATGGAGTTATACGATTCCAAGACGGTTAATATTATAAATTTATTTCTATCAACCTAAAAAAAAATTTTTTGAGAAAAGAAATTGACTTTTAGCTTCAAAGAGTTTGAGAAAATAAAAGTTAAAAATTCGCGCGAATTAACTTATTATTTTAACTTTAGATAATACGAGAAAATAAACGACAAATATTCGCAAAAATATTCATCCATACAAGTGTGTCAATATTCATAAGTGAATATAACCTGCTTACTCTATTTCACAAAATGATTGACAAAGCCACCACCAAACTTCGAAAAAATATTGATTTGCAATATGGTAACACTTATTTTTGACACTAAATGCCATAAACTACAACTCAAACGATAAGGGTGAGTAGTAAGAAGGTAAGTGTCCAGTTGTAATGTTGGGATGTAGATGTCGCTAGGTGCGGGGTATGAGTAGTCGGGGTATGAGTTGCGATGACACCGTCGTTTTCGATTTGGCTTTTCAGATTTTGATCTGAGATTTCAGATTTCTGCTGGCAAAACGAACATGAAATCTGAATTATATTGGTATGTGTGTGTATTGAGTTGGCGGCAAAATAAAACATTTTTGCACTTGCACTCGAAATCCATTTCAATTGATTTTCACACATTTATAGTACTGCATTTCGAAATAATTTAATATAAAAACTCGATCCCATACGCGTTTAATAAATAATTCAGTTAAAAAAGCAATCGTTCCAACGATAAACAATTCGTAACCGACGCTGTGTGTCATAAACATTGGTGTTAGTGAAAGTATGTGTAAAATCTGAGGAAAAATTGAGATTTCTCAAAAGTGATCTGAGATCAAAAAAAAGATTGATTTTTGTGGCAAATAGAACATGAAAAGCAATCTCGATCAAAAAAAAAATTGATTTTTTGCCAAATCGAAAACGACATAAAATTGTTGCTATTGCCCGACACCTATTGGTCATTAGCTGAGCAAAACTCAAAAGTCGCCAATATTTAAGTTAGTAAATTTGACGTCACAGTTAAACCGCATTTACATCATCACGCACGCGCAATTTTGCAACAAAACCGAAAAGAGATATCCGTTTATCCGCAGTCAATACTATTAAAAGCGTAAGAATGAGATCACAAATCAGACGCCTATGGTGTCATGGATGCTCTACCCATAATTATAGATACGTAAAACGGAAATAGACACAGGTTCCGCTCACCAACATTACTGCAATTGCTTGAAAACATTAATATTTCTGATTTGGAACATGTGAAATGAGATTGGTTATTAGTTTCAGTAAAATAAACCAACAATTCATCAATCAGTTACACGAAAAAAATAAATAATTGTCCGTTCATCATTTCCGGAAGCCATATTGTTTTATAGGAATGCGGAATTTTTTTAGTCATCGCTATAAAAATATCAACATGCAGAGCTTTCCTATAATTCCTATCACGCAAACAAGATGGCCGACCTAAATACGTGTCACGTTTTTTTGCGTGTTAGGTAATGCTGTCCCTTTCGGTCACACGGCTATTTAGTATTTAGCATCCCTTTAATTTTGCGTGATAGGAATGTGTGACCATGTAAATGCAGCATTAATGCCGGTGAAAGGAAGGATTGACTGCGATTCACGAAACACAACAAATAGGTATGCAAACTTGTTAGGGAATATGGAATTGTACGAAGCTGCTATATCTTCTCTTTTTAAACAGTTTTCTTTTAACAAATTAGATAAGACAAAATTATTTCTGGAGGTTTCGTATTTAAGGTGATAGTAAGATATACTTTATTACAATTGATCGAAAAAATGTCTAGTTTTGTAATGGGTTTTCGTTGTGCCCTTATGTTAAGGTTAAGATTCGGTTTTTATGGTAAGGACCAATCCCACTGTGTTTAGTCAATTTTGGTATTTGTACTTTACATTGTTTTTACCGTAAACTCTGAAACGGATTACGTTTCCTGAAAATTAAAAAAAAGTACTGCGCGTGGAAATGAGATTCTTCTGGTACATGTATACTTCGGTTTAATTTTTTCGTTATATAAGCACTATAGAGGTTTTATTGAGATAGAGTTGATCCATTAAGTGCTGGTGCAGAGGTTAATGATATAATATAAAAGAAATAATTAAATAGGAAATAATTAAAAATAATGTTTGTACCTGTGATATATATTTAGCAATATCATGCTAAATTGATATATTCTCTTCTGTTGGGAGGTAAAAGTCACTTAGTCCAGCTAAACTGACTTTAATATCACAAAGTGCTATAATTTTCAATAAACGAGATTTTAAATTTTCACCAACTGCATGAAAACAACACTATTTGAAAATTATTCTCTAAAAAGCTAATTTTAAAACCGATCATTTAAAAATACGGGATACGTTTTCGAATGCGTCCATTATAGTCACTTACTTCATTCCGACTGAATCCTGCCCATTTTCGTCTTGAACACATCCTTTCACTTCATGAACCACCAAGAACTGTCAACACAACCTCAGTTGTCAAATTACAAAAGAAAAAAATAACTAACAAAATTTAGCTAATAGAACCGAAAAGACAGAAAAACTTAAGAGAAATAAATAATTTTTTCAATTATATACTGTGATTTAGCACGCAAGACGCAACTTTAAATTAATTAAAAATAAAATTCGAAATTAAACACACATAATGGTTGATATAGACGAACTGCCCGATGAAATAATCGAATTCATTTTCACTTACCTGCCACCCTATGCCGATCTTCAACAATGCCGTTTGGTATGCAAACGCTGGAATTCAATCGTAAAAAGTAAGTTTTTTCAATATTTTCAAACCAATTCTGGTGAATAAAATTAAAAACAAAAACAAGAAAACTATACCAACAAAGTTTGCAGCGAAAAAGTTTAGGAATGGAGTCTTTCGTGGCATCACTCAGATGGGAACAAATTGATCAGTATGAATGTGCGAACTAATCTTGAACTTAAGTAATTCAATCCAAAACAAAATTAGTTGTAAGGACTTGGGTCTTCAACATTTGCTTTAGGTGTAGCTTTATATCTCCAATTAGTTAGTAATGTGCACGAAATGCACTGCACAAGTGCACATACACAATTTTTATTTCGAGGCCATTGTCAAGGAAACTTCTATGCTGTAGGTATACTGTGTACAAAAACAAGTTGATTTCCATTTATAGATTTTCCCAAATTAAGTACCTAGTACAAAGCAATACAAATATTTTCTGAAGTCGTATACCTACGAGTTTGTGCACTATAGTCGGCAAGTTAGTCCAAATAAATGTCTGATTTGAGAGCAGATACTAACGTGACAATACTTTTTAACCAAGAGTCGCTTGAGCAGCTCAGTACAAATGAGTTCAGGATATGTCAGCTGTACGGAAAAGATGCAAAACCAAACCAACAGGAATAGGAACTGATCAAGAATAGGGTAGAAATACCTATATGCGATGTAAATTGACAGTTTTTTGGTTCATTGAAACTTATTAGATCCAGGGTTATCCGATGGGCAACCTGTAGTGTACTGCGAAAAACCATCCAGCTTGGCTCTATTGAAAGAAAGTTGATGGATGAAAATAGACAGACTTTTAGTTGCAAAGTTTACAGCGAGTTGTTGGTTAGAGTGCTTTTAGCATTTCTGTGCTTTATGATTATCTGTAAATATTTTATAAACGCTTCAAGTGTTACATACAAACACGTGCGACAGCCTGCGCCATTAAAATATGCCCTCTTACGCCGATCATTATAGTTGAAGGGTTTCTTTGTTTTTCTGCGGTTATCTTCCCGATCTAGATTTGTCTTGCAACAGCCGAATAACCAGTGCCCCTATTTCCATTTCAGATGTGATACGGCGCTCCAAGATGAACCTGCACAAAGGACTGAACGACTTTCGCCTCCGCTGGGAGATACATCGTTCCGAACAGGCAGTCTCCTCAATAGCCGGCCGATTCTCACACTCTGCTGTATTTCATAAAAATTCAATGTACATTTTTGGTGGCGGCTCCTCATCAGACACCACATTCAACGATCTGTGGAGATTTGATTTATCCCACACGAAATGGGAGCGTCCCATATCTATGGGCAGTTATCCGTCTCCCAAGGGCTCTGCTTCAATGGTCTGCTATCAGAATCAGTTGGTCTTGTTTGGAGGCTGGCGATATCCGTCCCTTCATCCGCCGTATCAACCTTGGTGTCTCTTCGATGAGCTGCACTTGTACGATCTGGAAACAAATCGCTGGGTCCATGTGCGTGCGCAAGTACCGACACCGCCCCCAATGGCCGGTCATTCGGCCAGTGTTCATCGTCATCGAATGGTTGTGTTTGGCGGCTATCAGATCTCCGAAGGGGTAAATAACAATTCCAATGAAACGTGGTGCTTGGATTTGGAATCGCTGACGTGGTCTTCACCTAAGATTGCTGGCAATACAAAGCCACCGCCACGATATGGACAGTTTCAGATCGATTTGGATGATGATCATCTGCTGATTGTTGGAGGCTGTGGCGGACCGAATAGTGTGTATACTGATGCCTGGCTTTTGGATATGTCTAAAGAGCAGTGGCAGTGGAAAAATGTGCCCGTGAAGAACAAGAAGTGGGGGGCGTCGCATATGTGGTGCAATCCAGCTTGCAAAGTCGACTCGAAGTTGGTGGTTTTAGGACCGACACCGAATTTACCAACTGATTTCCAAATGATGAAGCAGACGAGAGCTCCTGCGGCGATGAGGGGCGCTGGTCAGTTTCCTGGTGGTAATAGGGGTGGCGGTGCTGGAGCGGCAGGAGCAGGAGCTCTAAATCGTTTGGATAACATTAGAATGGGCGATGATATGCGTATGAACCGACGAGCGGTCGCTATGAATAACAATCATCAAAACAACAATAACAACATTCTGCCGAGAATGCATGCACCTCCAGTTCCCGAAGAGCGCAACCACAACCGTCCACAATTGCGAGCCATTCGCAACGATAACGATGTCGTGCCAGGTCCTCCGGCACCTCCAGTACCGCTTGCACCAATGGCCAACAACCCAAATGATGTTGAAGCGGCAAATCGTCTGCAGAGAAATCTAGCCCTTCGATGTCGCGATCATGAGCCACGTTTACCAAAGCGATTCGACGAACTCTATGAGGTAAGAGCTTCTTCTAAGAGAGACATTTTTTTTAAATTTTATTTTACTCTTAAGGATCCCTTTCGCATGGCCGCTTTCAATGTCCAAAATCGTCCGCGTAGTCTGTCGAAAGATCACCACGAACGTATACGTCGCATGGAGGAGAAGATGAATGCCATACGGAACTCGAGGCGAGCCCTTGTAGCCGAGCAAAAAATCAAGGAGCCATCACCGAAGCGAGTAAAGCGCAATGTACTCTCACTGTTCGTGTGCGATCTAACCAACGCAATGTCCGAAACAGATCCCTGCTTGCAATGGATTGAGTACAAGAATTATGGAATAATTGCCGGTGCCCCCGAGCGATTGATACTCTCTTCCATGGTGGCTGGCAATGGAGAGTTGATTCTGTTTGGCGGTGTTCACAAGGAAACCCTTTCCGAGATCACACACTTGGTTTCAAATTCTGTCCATTTTTTAAACGCTCCCAGGGATATTGTTTAGTTTGGTGTTGTTTCTCGCTCCTTCTGGAAAATGTAATTAAATTCTATTCAAATCTATATTCAACAGTTTCCGAGTTCGTTCCTTTAACCAAAACAAATTACAAAACAATGCAAAAGTGAATTTGTAGCGCCTGATCACAGATATACATATATTTATAAATTAAAACGTACACACGGCAGGTGTATCTTCTTTTAACAACAAAAACAAAATAACTAAGCTAAAGTTGCATATTTTTTTATTATATTAATAAATAGAATGTAAATTAACTTACGAGTACATAATATACATAATAATGTGTACCTACTATGTGTACAGTGTAGCAATTCCTAATGTAAAATGTTGATTAGTATTTACTTTTTGAATATAAACGTATACCTATATTGGTACGGTCTTAGAAGTGATGCCCTTTCTCGCTGGTTTTGTATTATTATTGCTTAAAAGTCCATCTTTCATTAAATGAAAAATGTATGCATAACGCATAGGAATATCGATTGTCCAATGTTATTATAAAAAATACGAAAAAAAAAAACTTGTTTAAGAATCAAAATAAGAAAATTTGAGTTTCAAGAAAATACGAATTAAAAAATATTTAAAAATATCTGCACTGCAATTTGTATTTATTGGAATTGTTTGGTTTGAATGTAGTTAATTGTTATACCGATGGCTGTGAACTAGGTTAATTGTTCTACGTTAATCGTTTATATGTCATCTGGTAGAAGTCCTCTTATGGTATTGCTACTCCTTAAAACTATTTTAAAAAAAAATGAACGAAATATATCAGAGACCGATCAATATTCTATTGCTCTTCTTCGGGGTTTGGAAAGTACTGATTAGATAACTTTGCAAGACCTTTTCAAATAAAAATGAACATGACAAAAATACAAATCTATCGGTTTGATTTTGGGAATTTTTACGCTTTTTATGACAGTTCAATGTGTCATCAATCAGGCGTTTTTTAGTTCAGAGCAGAGATGAATGAATAAAAGAGATGGTTATCTTTCGTACGTCTATCCCCCCAAAACCCATTTGTTTACATTGTTGTTTTTGTAATTTCAACCCCCGTCTGTGAATATGTGTGACCAACAAAAAAGCATGTTGCTAATGGCCGACTGCGAATCATCTTGCTTTTATGAGCGTCGCGGTGTTTAATTGTTTTGTGTTACGTTTTGAATTTGTTTATTTTTTGTGGAGGTGTTGATTAAACTAAGAAAAAAAGTGAAGTGTACAGTAGAGAATACTGAATTCTTGTACTAAAGTCCAATTCATGAACTCACATATACTATAATATAAATGAGCAGGTGTGTGTGACTTCATGAATTCTTATGGAAAACAGCTTGTAGGCAGCCGCCCTTCCACTGGAAAGTTATATATCTCTGTATTCCATTATCTTTGGTTCAGAGCAACACCTGAACTGTTATACATAAAGTTATCTCTTATTTCTTATGTCGATTTCCATTGGGATTTTACAGATTTGCTCTCAGATCTCAGATTTTTCGTGCCCAATGGAACATAAAACGAGATTTTTCTTCCTCCGCATTTGTGGTAGTGCGTGTTTGAAAAGTCAGCTGTTCTTAAATTGCAATTTATGCTTATAAAAATCCACTCAATTTGTGTTGATATCCATTGCGCCGGCCAAATGTAAATTTTTCTTTATTTTTCACAGACTGGTCTTCTAAATACGTAATTAATACACACTTTAAAGTTTGACAAAAGGCAAATGTTTTGGTGTTGTAGATGTGAATCTTGCTCAGATATCGAGATTCGAAAAATTGCTCTGACTCTCAAAAAAAGTGCTTTTTTTGCGGCCAATGGAACATGAAATCTGACAGCCAGCTGATTTCGAGAGCAGAAAAACTGCTCTGACTCTGAAAAAAAGTGCTTTTTCTGTCCCAATGGAAATCGACATTAGCTCAAACATATAAGAGCTCGAATTTGTGTTTCTTTTTTTCTTTCAGACCATGATCAGAGCGCGTTCTATGAGCTTAGAATAAAATGACTGAGCAGTCAGAGGGAAAACCTGATTACACATGTACATGCGCATTTGTAGTCCCATTTGACAGGAAAAACAAAACAACATCAGGCAATTTACCTATTCTAATGTTTAGTGCTCAGGGAACTAAAAAAGAAAAACGCCTATTGTGAACGTGTCCGATACATTTGCAATCGCATCTGAACGCACTCCATTAACTACTGCATCCAACTTCGCTTGGTAGTTGCCTGTCATTTTATTATTGAAAATTTACATAGCTAACATTTTTTTGTCAACAAACGTACTATACATAAGAAGGAATTTTTAAATTGATTGAAATAGGTCTGCTTCGGATTACATACTCATTTATAAATAAGTATAAAATGGAAATAATTTCGTTACACTAAATGTTTTCTCATATTTCATTTAACTAGAATGCACGAAAACGAAGATATTTATCCAAAATATGGCTACAAACACAAACAAAAACCAAATGAAGTTCAAATGGCTCGTGGTCGCCTGAAAAATGCCCTACAAGATTTAGTCGCTAGCGGTGAAGAATCCGATTTTGATGATTCCTCTCAAAAGCTTCCGATGCGTGGACGCCCAAAGAAAACAATCAAATTGGAACCCGAAAATCCCGACGAAAATGTCTCAGAAAAACATTCCGAAGAACAACAACAGCAGCAAATTCACGAAAGTTTCGTTATGAAACTATTTGATCGTAGTTTAGATCTGTCCAAATACGATGATCGAACAGCCTTATATCCAATATGTCGCGCATGGATGGCGAACGCCCCACGATCGTCCACGATAAAAAGTTACAGAGGCCGTAGATCTCCGTCGCCAGATTGTCGTGAAAACGATGGCGGTGAAGTGTTGGAGAAGCTGCGGAATGGAGAAATTGCTGAAATTACCACCATGCCTGCACCGTTGAATACGGAGTTGGTAAGGATTCCGTCAAATTTTTCCGATACAGAAGATGCAGAGGAAAAAAAGAAAGCCGAGTTGAGTTTAAAGGGCGCAGAAAAAGAGAAATTGCTTGCATCAAACAAACAGCGATGGAAGAAATTGCGTAAAAGATGGCAAAGCCATACAAAATTGTATCAAGAGGAAAAGTACGAGTTGAACTATCAGATCATTGATGAATTGTACAAGTGCTAGTCGCGTAGATTAGAATAAACAGAATTATATTACATAGCTATTTATGTACTTCAGTTTTCTTTTGCAAATATATTATAACATTGGAGGATACTATATCCATCCCTCATATTTCAGATTTCTTTTTGTTGGGGCAGGTCTACTCTTGGACAAAATTTGTCTTGGAATTTCAAACTCTTTCAAAGATTAACATGATAGCAGCTGTATAGCTGTTTCAAAGAGGAACGCTTCATTCGGTGGTGTGATGGTCAAACACAAAACCGAGTTTTCTACTTGAACGGAATTTCAGCTTGAACCTAACAAAAAAATTTTTAAATTTGAGATTTCTGTCGGTTTTGGGGTTAGAATCTTAGTTTTTGCATGGACCAAAGTGGAAAAATCGGTTTAAAAAAATAAAAACTAACATAAGTTTTAAGAAATTCACCAAGGAATATGGTGGATTTCCTTAATGAATCGGACCCACAAAAAGCCCTTTTGTTTATTAAAAATGTTTGTTTTCGTGTTTTTTTTTCATTTTTTGAATTGCGAAAGTGGCTGCAAATGCTACGTAATTACCCACGATCTGAGATTACTGCATGCATAGCACAGTTCTGATTGAGTTTGTCTCAAACATATATACTGAGTGAGTGCGTTTTGTTTTGCTTTTCTTCTGCTTTCGCTTAATCGTTTTCTACAGGGCTAGTTGTTTCACTTTTCAGTTTTCACGAAAAAGCACTAAAGCAAGCAGTCGTCTTCGTGTCTCAAATTTGGAAGGTGGTGTCCGCCGGAGTTTTTTTTTCGCATAAACTTTATTTGAAGATTGAAGTCTATAATCCATATCCGTTCTCTAGTTTATTTAAGAATCAAAATCGGTTGTACAAATATTCTAAACGGGTGTGAATAATTACGTGTGAGTGTGCTGTAAATTGAAACACGAAAAGTGTCAATTTTGGTGAAAGAATAACTTGAGAAATAGGAATTATTCAATAACAAACAAAGCAATTGCGTTGTTTGCCTTAATTTTAGTGAAATCAAAACCAAAAGGAATAAATAAACAGAAAACAAACTTGGTAAGTTTTTTGTCATAATATGTAATTTTACTTTGGTATTTATTTTATTCTGCATTTTTCCTTCTTTTTGAACAAATCTGCACTCACACTCATTTCATTTTGTGTTGTATTTGTTGTTTCTGGTTTCTACGCTTCTTTAAAATGATGGAAATTTAGAGCGAGCAGACCGAGGGCGAGGGCGTTTCGTTATTATCACGTCATCCTTGTCTTGTTTGAGTGCATTTTCTTGGGAGGGATTTTAAGGTTGCCAAGTCTCCGAAAATCTAAATAAAATTTATTGATACCGATATACGTATATGAGAATGTAAACCACTAAAGGACCATTCACATGAGAGCGAATTGCGAACCACGAATTGGCGAATATTCGTAGATTCCGACACTTCATTCACATGAAAATACCCGCGATTCATTCGTATTGTTGAAGGTTAAGTTCGAGCGAATTTTTCATTCGCAGGTTTGTGGATCGCGACTGTTTTATGTGGATTGTGAATAAAGTGTGACAGTTCGCGGCAAGAATTTTCAATTCGCGGGAGAATTGCTGTAATTGTAAATTTCGTTATTTTAATCAATCAAGTCTCGGTTTTTTTTAGATAAGGTGTTTTATTAATTGAATATAATGCTTTTGTGGTAAAACAAATAGCAATTTTCAATTTCTTTAAGGACCATTCACATGAGCGCGAACTGCGAATAGGCGAACTGCGAACAAATCAATTTACCCGTATTTATGAATTGAAAATTGTTATTTGTTTTACCACAAAAGCATTATATTCAATTAATAAAGCACCTAACCTAAAAAAACCGAGACTTTATTGATTAAAATAACAGAATTTACAATTTTATCAATTCTCCTGCGAATTGAAAATTCTTGCCGCGAACTGTCACACTTTATTCACAATCCACATGAAAAAGTCTCGATCCACAAACCAGCGAATGAAAAATTCGCTCGAAATTAACCTTCTACAATACAAAGGATTCGCGGGCACCTGCGACTAAAAAAAGTTTTCATGTAAATGAAGTGTCAGAATCTACGAATATTCGCCAGGGCCCATGTTCTCTAATTATCACTTCGATATATTTATCACTAAAACGATATAAATTGAAAAATATGTTACTGAGTTTTCGATGCGAAAATTTATCGCATGAGTTACAGAACATGGGCACAGTTCGTGGTTCGCAATTCGCTCTCATGTGAATAGTCCTTAAAGACTGACGCATGTTGACATGTTTTTTAGGTCAGGGTTAACAATTTGGACTGGCGGTATTCATATCGTACATTGTATTAACAGTAAATGGAACATATTTTGTTTTTAACTTGAACCTAGTCGCAGTTCGAGATTAAATTAATCAAAAATACGAACTTTCTCGTCAAGGACTTTTTTATACTGCTTCTATTCTTTTTTGTGTAGAATAAGAATATAGGTAGATGGTACCTATTTTATTAATATTTATTAACGGTTTTTTTTTTATATTGGTTTGGTTGTAGGACTTTATGTCAATGGCGCCACCCAATTTGCTGACAATATTTTGATAACTGAATTTTTCGGTTTTCACCACGAAATCGTTAGGTATTTTGAATCGCAGAAATACACACTATGTACTTTTTCACCAATAATTCTTCTTACAGCATGTTTAGTTCATCGTTTCTAGTGACCGTTTGATCGACATTATTTATATTTTACGCCATTGGCGACTTGTTTTTGAAAATACCGTCGGGGACTTGGTAACCCTAGGGTATGGAGTGCAAAGTGGATAATGAGTGAAAAAACGTGAGTTGA
This sequence comes from Cheilosia vernalis, assembly GCA_949126925.1. Lineage (NCBI taxonomy): Eukaryota > Metazoa > Arthropoda > Insecta > Diptera > Syrphidae > Cheilosia > Cheilosia vernalis. The sequence continues at coordinate 18,562,488 of OX421362.1, forward strand.
TTGATATGAGTTCACTTCTGGTTTGAGTTTGTTTACATTTATTACTTTGTTTTGTATTCCCATGCATTAATACTTTAGTTGGAAAGTGGATTAGAAGATAGAACTGAGTTAATTGTTGACACAACAATAAAATTTTGCTTAGTTCCAACACTGTTAAAAGACGACATTTCGATAGATAACAAATTAAGTAGGTACCTATCCTTACTTCCTTACTTATAAATAAAAGATATAGGTACCTACCTACATAATGTTGGTTAGCTAGGTATCTACCTAGATAGATTTGCTGTTGTCCCGATTGTTGTACATTTGAACATTTAAATACCTATTTCAATTTAAATATTATAAGCTCAATGTGCTCAATAACCATTGTTATTCCAAAACTAGGAACACACCCAATGTGCTAAGAAGGTGGAGGTCCTAATTAGAAAACAAAATCCAAAACCATTTTTTTTAGCAATACTGCTCTGATTCGAATGCGTCCTTAACCTCAATATTTAAATATTTTCTGTCTGCCATTGCCATTGTGTATTTTATCATGTTCATGTTAATCTTGCTGTCTGCTGACATTTTTGAAATTGTATTCAACTCTACAAGTATACCCGCCCGACAATGCACTCCATGTGCTGAAGAATATACACAGTTCTCTAAATAGATCTGCATTGGTCTCCAAAACTACCATCACCAGCTGCTGACTTGTTTCCAAAAATATCAATCGAACAAGCAGATCCATTATCCTTTGTTTCTTAATTGTCATTTCCACATATCAACCGCATTTATTTCTTAATACAATAATTGTTTTAGTCTCAATGAGCCGTATGTAGATATTCAAAATATCTCTCTATATCTAATCTATATTATATTCTTGTGAAATTACGTCAGATGTCATTATTATACTTGTCTCTCCATGCGAATTTTGTTTCTAAATAAAACACTTGCCAATATTACTTCTCTTTGTTGCCAACTTCAGCTCAACACACATCAGTCGTTTGGAAATCGTGGAATGATTAGTAAAATCGCTGTCATATTGTAAAGGAGATTCGTAAATTTAAATTATTTGCTTAAGCTTTAAAAATAACACAGTAGAAAAGTAAACCAATTTGACCATCTGCCGAAAGCAGGTACCTATGGTTAAGCAATTAGCTTATTAGCTAATAAATAATTTTCTTTTCAATACCGAAAAAAGATTATTGTTGCTATTCAGAGGTCAGGGACCTCATTTCGATTAGGTGCGTGAGTTTGTAGAACTTTTTTGTAGGTATGCTGATTTTTTTTTGTGTGTTGTACTCTTGTTTTTATTCTCGTTTTGTTGATAACACTTTCACTCTCTTTGGCGGGAATGCTAGGCAAGCGAATTGTGGTTTCAGTTATGTTGCTCATATTTATGCATATTTTCTTTTCTGGTGTGAATTTTGTTGACAACAAAATGGCTCAAAATGGATTACGGCAAAAAGAAAATTTACAAACTTATTTTTCAACAGAATTTAAAGGCTTACACCCAGGGCATAATATTTACTTGATAAATTCGAAGAACTCAGTTCGGTGTTTAATCCGATTGAACTGCCCTTCTTATGCTGGCCTTACTAATAAAATAAGCATTTTTAACCTCGCACTGAATATTTAGTAATTTTGTAGGTCACAATGGATAGTTTGATATTGAAAATTTCGCCATTGCGAGTTCGTAAAATTTACACTGGACACTAAAATATGATTATTATTATCGCGCAATTTCATTACAGTTCGGATAAGTTACTCAGTTGCCCTTTAATCAAAAACAATGAGCCTGTTTAAGACTGTACATGATTTTCTGCACATACTTTTTTTTCTGTGCAAATTTTGATTGCTTTTCGAAATTACAGTAAACTCGCGGAAACAGGGACGATAAAAACTAAACTGTGGTTCACGTTTGCGACTGTTTGAGAGTACCGCTACCCATCAAATAAAAATGCAAAAAATTACATTTTGTTTCTCTGACTTATAAATTGCATTTGAAAGAACAGAATTTCCTCTTGAAAACGCTATTTTTTTTCCACTTTCGCTCGATTTCTGGGTAGCGGGCTCTTAATTTTAACGAAACTACACAACACCTTGCTAGTGAAAATTCATTTTTGAACATATTTTCAGTAAAAGGACTAACAAAAATCTTTCCTTTGTGCTCAAAAAGTTTAAAGAAGCATGTAAGTACGTATATGTATGGGGAAGAAGTTTTTGTCTTTTCCCTAGTACGCCTTGTATACTTTTCGTGACTGCCCTTCATTCCATTTGAAAGCTTTATTGAAAATGTCTACTGCTTCATGTGATTTAATCCGTACTCAGCGATGTGAACCAGACTACATGAAGGAAAATACTTTGCGACAGAGCGAAATGCATCAGCAAGAAATATACTGGATAAGGACTTGCACACAGGAACGAATTTTAAGTTAAAATACATCTAAAATGCCGCGCATTCATTAGTTCCCGGTTCCTTTTGAGACAGAAAAATTTGTACACGTTTTAGAGCAGGTAATGTAAATGTAAATTTGTTCATGTTTTGGGTTTTTTAACGATCAACGGGCTTAACCAGTAAGCAATTTTAGTTTCGACTTTAAATACAAGTAGTGAGTTCACAGTGCATATTTATTTGCATATACAAATTTCCGAATTGTGGGCTTCCGTTAAGTCGGAACTAAAATTTGTTATTTGTTCTTTTTCATTGCATCCTCTTAAAATGAATGCAAGCATTTTGAGGAAACCTTTCTACTAATAGGTACAAACCTTCCATTGAATAACTACATTTAATAAATTCAGCACTATGTAGATCTCAAGCGAGTTGAAAATGCTCTAAAACTGTTTTAAGGCCCATTTTATTCACTCGAAGTTGAACACAACTTGGGAAGTTTCCCATATAAAAATCCCCAAGTTGTGTTCAACTTCGAGTGAATAAAATGGGCCTAAATGCATCCTCAATCCACCCGATTTAATGCATGGTTTTGAGCAACTAGACTCATTTAAAAAAATGCAGAATAAATGGTTCACTTAAACCTGATTTACACTCCTCGAAACTTTCGCTTTCGTGATCTATATCGATAAAATCGTTCTCCTTTTATAGTTTTTGGCGCCTAGTTGGATAAAATAACTTACATTAACTACAAACAAGCATGCTTCGCATTTGCGCAGTGCGATAGTTCTCCATAAAGAGCGTGTGACCAAAAATGGTAACCACAACAATCCATCGATGACTGACCTCAAGGCGAACGTGCTATGTGCGAAGCATTCGGAATTGCCACTGCTGTCTGCTATACTCACATGCATTCAGCAACATTTTTGTTTTGCTTCCATAGTACTTCAGTTTGACAAGGGGGGGGGGGGGGACGATTACATCATCACCACTGTTGTCTCTTGTCTCACTATTTCTACATACTGTTTCGCTACCTACATTTAAAGTTATTCAGTTCCTCAGTTGATATTTGCACCTTTTTCGATACCGATAAGCTTTTCATTTAGTTTGTCGCGGACAAGACGAGAATTGCTGGTCTAAAGAGTTTCGTAATATGTATAAATCAACACACACTACTGATTGTGGGTTCAATCAATGTTGTCCTTCAATGGATATTTGGTGGTAAACTTGTTTTGCTGATGGTGACCCACATTATACTTCCCTCAAGGGTGACATCACAATACTATCTGAATTCGGATATTTTTTTTTTGTTTGGTTTCATTTTTCTTGATCTTGAACTGACTATGGTTATGGCAACGTTTGTAAAAGCGTAAATTATACTCGGGTTCTTAGAATCGTTTTCAATTTTGTTCACATTTATCTGTTTAGAGTCTTGAGCAATAATTAAAAGGACGGAGGGGAAAAATGGGGATGAAAACCTTCTGACAGTTAAAAAAGCTATAACCATCGCGAGCTGTAAAATGCTTGTCATAAGGGCTGCATTCCAAGTTCAACTAGGTATGTTATTAATAAATAAACTACGATTGGTTACTTGGTTATTTGATCTAGAACAGAGTTAAAAATTACCGACGCAGTTTCCTTTGCATGAGTGAACTCCACAGCAACGATTTGTGACAAGTGTCAGTCGTGCTCTGTGCAATGACAGCCTATGAGAGAGAAACCAAAATAAATAGATGCGCCCTCTTTAAACTGTCACAGAACTCAGTTTAGTTAAGAACGGCGAAACACCCTGCAGGAATGTTCGATAGAATACGGTTTCGGTTTCTATAAACTTATAAAAGACTAATCAGTCAAACTTGTTGCAAGAAGGTAGTATCGAAGTATCGATAAAAAAAAGGCGACGAAGTTAGTTTCAGCTCTTGAAAGTTACACCTCTCCACTTGGTTCATAATTGTCAATAAATAGCGCCACTAGTACATACACTGGACATTTAGCAAATGCCAATAATTGTCAACACATTGAATGGGCCTTACCAATAATCATTTTTTAAACTTTACACTAAATATTTTCTAGGTCACAATATGCAATTCTGTATGGAAAATTTCGCCATTGTGAGCTCGAAAAACTTAGCCGGGACACTAAAAATGATTGTTGGTATCGCGGAATGAGAATAATTTTTACATTGATTCATTGGTGCCCCTTCGCCTTCTTCTGTACTAATTAATTCTTCCAACGTACCCGTCATTAGTCTGTGATTGATTCGAATTGGATATCTGTGAAGTAATATTCTCATGAATTCGCTCCGGAATGACATCACTTTGCGCTACGCAAACTTTAAGCCTGTGTCGCAATTTTTTTCAGCAAGTAGGCTTCCACTTTATTAGCAGGTCTGTTCCCTAATGATAATGCATTCGAACACATAAGTCAAATTTCGTTCCCTGACGCAAAAGTTGGGTAGAAGGGAAAGCAGTTTGACTAAACTTGTCTAGCAACATACTTTGTGTGGTTTTTGCTATTATGAGACAGTTCTGCCTGTCACGTATAGTTGTGATATCAAATTTCATGTGTCAAAGTCTTGCTTCCGTATCGCAGGCAATCAAAATGATGCCCCTGCCAATCCTTGGCACAGTACCGTAGCGCTTAAAACAAATTTGCTAACACCATTAAACCAGGACAGATGGAAACGGTAAAATCGGTTAAGAAACAGCTGACCCACTCCAACTGACAGCTCAATAAATCGAAAATTATATTTATGCAAATAAAATATCAGGCAAGGTTTTTCTTTCGGGTTATGTTGCATTTAAAGACGATTATGTGTACATTACTTCAAATGCAAATTAACATAAACTTGAGGTAAATGGCTTGTAGAAATAATCTAATATTCAAGCTTATGGTATAATTTATTGCGTTCCAATGTGTATCCATAATACAATAAAGTAATTGTATGAAAAGTGAACACGAAACAGAAAATCGCGTAATTTTGAGTATTCCCAAGCACTCTTATCATGTTGGTTATTCAAATAAGGCTTGTCCATGCTTTTCTTTTTTTATTATAAAAAGGCTTATTTATTAACAAACAACACGCACATTATATAGGGTACCGCACCAACACCAACTAGCTTTCGTTTGATGTTTCTATCAGCTGTGAGACGCTAGTCGTGAAAGTGATAGTTCTGTGTCCAATATTTTGGTTTCAAATTTCTATCGCTTTAATTTACAAATAAAATTAATTCAGAGCATTTCAAAATAATACTAGCCCATCAATTAAGAGTGGTGAATGATTTAAAGTTGTGTGTTGTGACATTTGTTCGGTAAGCTGTTCTGCTGAATTAGCTGAACATTGCAAAAGGTGTGTTTGTTTCAACAACCCAACGATTATAAATCGTTTTCGTGGTGTTGTCGTTGTAAATGATTTTAAAAGACTCCCGAAATGCTGTTTTCGATGAAGTTTTCGTGTGTTTTCGCAAAAACCCGGTTTTCGGCTCTGTGTGAAAAGGGTATAAGTGGACATTTAGAAGGTAAAACGCGATCGTCACTTTTAATCGAACTTAATGGATATTGGTTACGGTTTACAAACCACAATGCCATTTGGTCGTTTAAGCTTACACTGGCCGCGTTCCATTGTTTGCTAGATTACTAATGACATGCCAAACACACCTCGAAATCCAGATAAAAAACTACATCTAACACACATTTTTATGAGTTATTTTTAGTAATTGCTTCTATATAGAGCTCGATATTATCAAATGATCAAAGAATCGCGAGCATTGCCATGGCCTAAAGTCATCCGTTATTAACAGTATTTAATATTTTTACAAATTTCGTGAGTTTTAAAATAGTTGTATGCAAAGTTTTCTTTTCACTGCCCTATCTTTCACAGCTGTCTGACATTTATTTATGCAGAAAAAGCTTTCAAATTCAGTCGTTCCGATATTGTATAATTTTGTAGGCCATTCCATTCGTGCCAAAAATAAAACTCGCAACGTAATGACAAAACGCAGATATTTTCAAACGCCAAATTTTTAGAAGACCAGTATACTCAAGTATAAGAAAAAGTAATAAAAGGTTATACTAGGTCTGTTCCCTTACTTTTGTAGTAAGAATGGAAAAGACAATTAAAATGGCAGTCAAGACAAATTCTCTCATAGAGAGAGACACTTACGAAAAAGTTAGGGAACGCTTTTGTAGTAAACTATAAAAATGACAGATATGACAGATAAATAATTCCATAAATAGCAGTGGTAAAGATTATTTTCAATACGATGGTATGTTCGGGGAGAACATTCAATATTTATTTTGCCACCTGTTGATACCATTTTAATAGAACGCAAGAAATCAAAACAAATTCAATCGAATGTCAAATATGACAAGAAATTTCAAATCAGCTGTTAATTGTTTGGTGACTGACAGCCCTTCAAATTTCTTACACCAAGAAATTTGTTGAGTAAAACTTCGTAAGATTCTCAGTGGAGGGGTAATATCTTGCTCTCTCGACGACGCCCTCTTTTACGAATTTTTCGAGTTAAGGAACGACATTGAGTAAAAATTCGTAAGAATTCGTAAAAATTCGTAAGATATAAAAGTAAAGGAACAGACCTACTGTGAATGAAAATTCAAAATTTTGCTTCAAAACATTACACAGATGGCCTGTCATTGGCCCCTCAAACGTCACCTCACACTAATGTCAAACAATAAAATGGCGTCTAACCATTCATGCCAGAGCTTCGACCATTTGTACATTTTTGTGTACGTCAAACTCTTTTTTTCTCAATCTGACACAAAATTACCTGGTGGATTAAGAAAAGAAAACAGAAAACCAGTTGTCAATGCAAACAAACAAATTTGAAAAAAAGGAAGCAAATGCTGGGCGGTCGATGAAACTCGGAATAAAGTAAATCGAATATTTGAATTGAATTTTTTCATTTGTTGTGGAAGTTGTGGAAATGAAATATTTGTTTCGTTAGCGCTAGAGCTAGGAACGTGGCCACTTTTACAAACCCGGTCGTGCCGAACAATTCATCATTTGTAGTGAGACTTTATATAGCCAATACCATAGGTGGGTACGTCAGAACGAGTCCTGCGAGTTTCGTTAGACATTTCGTTGTTGTTTTCTCATTTTGTTGATAGCTGCGCCGATATTTTTACAGTAGGTGTGAGCCAGATTGTATTTTCATTCACCAGATGTATGCTTTCTTGATTAGCTGACATAAAATAGAAGCCTGTTGCAAGTTTATTATTTACCAATTCGTAAATTTCATCTTGTAAACATTGACTTCCACGATTTACTGAACTTCATTCATCTAGTTCTAGACCTACGTAAATGGTCGCGCCCTTCAACACGTCAAGCACCTTCTCAAAGCGAAAACGTTATCTTGTCGATTTCCGCTGTATGACCTACTCCGGAACTATTTCTGTGTGGGAGCTTAAGCATTTGGAGTAGCTTTTCCCTTAACTAGGTCAAAAGTGTAGTTCAATTAAAAAGGGCGCATGAACTGGAATTCATGAATCAAGTCAGATGACGCACACCGGGTTGCTCAATCGGCGTTTAGATGAATAGAGAACTATGTTGTGGAAAATAAACGAAGGGAAAGTAATGTTAGCGCTTTGATGTGAGATAACTTGAGAAATATCAGTGTGTGTGCGATTCAAGGGCAGAACAAATAATAATGACATCATCTTGGTCAAATAGTTGGATGAGTTACTTTCTATAAATACATCAGCTTTATATTTGTAAATACAAGAAAGTATAGCAAGTCTCTTTTAAATTTCAAAGGGATATCCGACTAATGGCCAACCAATTATAGTTTTCGGCTTTTCTTTGTGAACTCTTCAAGGTATGATGTCATAAAAGCTGCTTGCCATTGAGAACGCTCAATGTCTTAGCTGGAAGCGAATTACCACCTGAATTTTGAATATTATTATAATTATGAATGACTTGCTGGACACCATTCATATTTTGAAAGGTGCAAACCAGGGGGCAGTGCAGTAGTTAAACTCATTCATTTCGTTCTCCATTAAAGAGTTTTTTGACATGGTCTCTCTAAGTGCTTGGTATAAATATCTGAATGAAAGTCTGAACGATTTTATCTGGAAGAATGCATGGTTATTTTTATACTTGAAGGTATATCTATATGTCAAGGTGGTCTTCTTCAACCCGAAGGCAATTAGCGTATAAATATATTTTTAGCGTCGTCTATAAAGTTTGTGAGATTTATGTGCGGACAAATGGGGTCACTTTTAACGAAATTTACTTAATGTGACTTAGAAAATTTATGAAGCTATATGCGCAATAGATAATCAATTTTGGAACTTCAAATAAATATTGTCCTTGGCTATTATTATGTGGCTGGTCTTTCAACCCCTCAGCTTTATACAACACATGCTGATTGCTGATATCTATCATTCTCCCTCTTTGGAAATTTCATTTTTGGAATCGTGTTTTTTCTTGTGGTATGCAACAACGATCGAGGTTGAAGTGGTTCTTATACAGATCTCCGACCTTTGGCTTTTCATCTTTCTTGCTCAAAACGTTAGAAAGCTTGACAGGTACTCTTCATCATCAATACGAAATTATTGTCAGCAAATACACTGCAAATTTTCTTTTCATAACTCATGGCCGAGTATATTTATCTACCGCATTTTTAAGAAACCTTTAAAATGAATTTCAGTTCATTGAATTTATTTTGAGGAATTCATCGTAAAATTGTCCATAAGAAATTGTTCCATTCCTAACAACACCAAAGGCATACAAATGGAAATACATATCTAATTAGACGCAATTGGACAGAACCAAAATGTCAGCCGAGTACCTATACTCCTCGCAGTCAAATACGTCAACTAAGAAAAAAAATGGTGTTTGAATCTCCTTAGTTTCCTATAATTATTGTCCGCTGTATTCCTTAAGAATATAAATACCTAAATAAAAGGCGGTATATTTTGTTTCTTCTAAATCTTAACTACACTGAAAAACTGGCGGGTTAAGTTATCAATCAGCGTAATTGTGATTGTGACGATTATAGTGCTCACCTGTGCGGAAATTAGCGGTTTTGTTTTATTTGTGGCTTGTGAATTGTGATTATGATTTTGCATAGCTTCGGACATTGTTTTTTGAATCTGCTTTTGGGCAACTTATTGCTGAGTAAGGTACGAATTGATGGGTGTGTGTGCATTCTGCTTCTTATTACCTGCTAAGAAGAAGGAACTGAAATTTTTGTTTAAAACTTTTATTGCTGAGTAATCGTGTGCACGTCACTACTTTTGTTTCCTACTTTTTTTTTTGATTACGAATCAATCCAACAAGCATTAGCCGGTAGATGGTAAGCCACACTTTCTGCTTTATGATACACATATCTCAATCTAGTGCTGAATTGCCTTCTAGATCAAATATCTTTTTGATGTTGACTCTACCCACTGAAATCTGGCGAGGTGAGCACTGGGACTCAGAGCAAGAGCTCACTGCCGGATTTTGTTGTCGTGTGGATGAACTGTTGCCAACAATTGGTTTGGTTTGCAAAAGTACGTGAATATTCATAAATGTTTAAAAATCAATTTGTTTCATTTTTCAAAACGTCCCCCCTTCAAATTGCCAAAGGTCAAAGTTTAGCGTTGAGATTGAGAAAGGCCGTGTTAAATGAATAACATCCAACCTAAAATATTCAAAAGAAATGTATCAATCGGATTCTTCGGGGACAATTCCCCGGTAGATTTTAATAAAAGTTGTGAACCCGCAAACGGAAGTAGAAAAAAAAATTAATTAAAACAAACAAATTCTATTCTCACGTGTTGTTTTTGTTTTTCGTAACATTTTACAATACAAATTTCAGCACTGGAAACGTTCAAAACACTTGTTGGCAAGGCCTGACAGAGACAGACTTCGGCGATTCTTCCGACTATTTTTTGGTCTGAATTTATATAAACAGTATTTCACTTGACGTGATTATAGGGAGGACAAATCTAGCCAAGACAAGAGCAAATAAAATAAATGGTTGGTCGTAGCTTCTCACAACAGTTCGTTTTTTTTTTTTAAGTTTTTTTAATTTTTATTGAGATTGAGCCGAGAATTAGGACGTTTAAAAAATTAGTTTACTAAATCATAATGGTTGTCATAATGTTTCTGAGTTTTATTGGAACCCGGTTGATCATCTGATCGTTTTTTTTTTAGTTGACGTTTATGAAGAGGTAGCCGCAGGATCATGTCAAGAACTTCTTGACTGAGTACTCAGGTAACTAATTTATGTCGTTTTCCATTGGGCAAAAAGAAGCGTCTGGGATTGTCCGGAACCGAAAAAATCACTTCTGAAACCGTTCCATTGACACAAAAAATTCTCAGGAGAGAATTTCGCTTCTCGATTTGAAGTCAGAATCCTCATAAGTGTAGTTTATGTACCTATTTTATACAAGTCAGGTCACCAATATTTTGTGGATTCAATCTTTCATGTTGAATTGGATTACAGAATGAGTGGATCCCCGAGTGAAACCAATGGGAAACGACATTTATGTTTCCCATTCACGAATTAGATATACATTTCTGGCAAAGAAACACCATAGGAACGATTCTAGCTTCTACTTAAAATTAGTACTATATCGAATGTCCCCAACAATATTATAAAAAGACTTAAGCTTTTAATCGCGATAAACTGTCATTCTACCCGAAATTGGTGATCTCAGTCTTCCTTGCCTATTATCAGGCTTTTTCCCTGGTTGCCTTTGCCCCGTTGTAGAAGATCCTTTATTTGTCATTTAAGCTACACGTTAAGAATAATTGTCAAACTTTATGTATAAATACGTAGCAGAGCTAAAGTGCTCTTCCCAAACGTACCAGAGCACCGGTGCCTTTCCCATTTGTAGTAGATGGGGTTTGAATTGAGTTTAATGTGTCGCCGTCACCTAGCGGCTATTGTAGTCTATACTCTTCAAAGGTCGATTTGCGATTTCGAAAAGGGAAGAGGTATTTTCCCAAGTAAGAATCCTCAAAAAAGCCAGCTGGGAGGTAGAAGGAATAGATTAATTTTTGACATTTCACCAGTATAGAAGTGGAGTCGACCAGGAGCTTTCCTTCAGATAAAATATTTGATGCGACATTCTTCCCGCTGTTGACGGGCTCAGTCATATTTAAATACGTCACTTTCTGAAAACTGTTCAGATTGTTTAGATCAAAAAGCGGACCAGTGAAACTGATTTATGCCGTATTTTTGTTATAAATTATGATAAAGGCTGCAGAAACAAACAACGGAAGTAAATTTGAAACAGCGAAGCAAACTAAATTCTGTATTATTCCACGTAATGCATCTGTTTTTGCATTTTTTGTCTTTGGCTCGTAAACATTTCATAGAATACGAACCAGCAGTGTGCAAACCGTATTAAGTGCACCAAATGAAACAGAATCCGTGACAAATTCCGCACACAGATTGCGGGTTCGTCGACATTCTACAAGTCGCCTTAATCGACTCGACTTAAAACCTCCTGTTTTATAAACATATAGACTTTTCGCACTTTTTCAATTGCCTGGCGACCGAAAAGTGCTGAAATGTTTTTGCTGTCGATTTCGTCTACACTATTCTGGAAAAAATGAAAGTGCACTCGATTCTGTAAATATTTCGATTGTCATAAGTACTTGTACGTCGTACAAGATCTCTGTATTATGCGATCGTGTCTTCTATAAAAGTCTATCTGTTTCTCTTGCGTATCGTCCTGTTTTAAGTAGCATGTTTTATTTCTAAAAGCAGATAAATAAGTTGCGATCTGCCGCTAAGGAGTGCAGTGCATATATTTCAATAACCAAGTGCGTAAGTGTAGAGAGCTTTGCCTTTGATAAGATTACGAACGTTATCAATAAGTTCATACGACTTGATTTGTGATTATAACCTAGTTTTTATTATATTTGCTAAACACAGCCATTGATATTAAACAGAGAAGACAACAACTTTTAGAGCTCTACAATAATTTTAATTTTTATTTTCTTTCGACAGCAATGGGTCAAATGTTGGGCCTGCTCGCGGAGCCCATACAAAAGTGTACAGGGAGTGTGGTGCAAATTGTTGCGGGTCGAAGAAAACGCAAACGCAACTCGAACTCTGATGATGGATCAAGTGACTCCAACAGTGAACTGCAAACGCCGAAAAAGTAAGTACCAACAGTGTGCCAACGAAGCTTGTATTGATGATGATTTTTTGTAGGAAGCGACTGCTCACAACAACGCAATATATATACCAGGCGCTATTTAAGGAACAAAAGAACTCGGACATCTCTGTTATGGCCTTGGGCAAAATCTGGCATCTGCACAAAGTGTACCTCTGCCAGAGTCCCTACTTCTACAGTATGTTCAACGGTTCGTGGAAGGAATCATGTCAGGATTTTGTGCACATAAAAATCATAGATCCCAAGATTACATTGGATGGTAAAATATACGAACTTTTCTTTTAAAAACAACATTGAAACAATTTTCATTCGTTTAGCTCTAGATGCTGTGTTCGGTTCAATGTACTCGGATGAAATTGAAATTGAACCCAAGGCTGTGATATCGGTGTTAGCAACTGCAACGCTCTTCCAACTGGAGGGAATCATCGACAAGTGTGGCGAAGTCATGATAGAAACTATCAATGCAGACACTTCGATTGGTTACTATGAAGCGTCTTGTCAATACGGAACACTTGCCGTTAAGAAAGCCACATTCGAATGGCTGGAGACGAATCTACTTTGCATTTATAGTAAAAATCCCAAACTACTTCAGCAAATAAACATTGACTTGATGACGTCGTTGATATCAAGTCCAGATTTGTATGTTATGCAAACAGAATTCTCGCTGTACACACTGCTGCGAATGTGGATGTACTTGCGATTATTTCCAAACTATGATCCAGAGAATTGTTCTTCCGAAGAGGCAGAAGCGCAGCAAAATTACTTTGCAAATCGGAACGATGATCAGAGATCATTCCTGGGCACCCCGGAGGGGAATCGCTTTGTAAAGACTTTTCAGGCGTTGCGTACGCAGTATTTGACTAATCACCATGCCGACTTGAAGACTGTACTGGCCGATAGAATTATTCCCAAGGAATGGTTAAACACGCACGTTATGAATCATTGGAATTCCATTTTGAAGGTGGACCATCTGCCGGAAGAAGGGTAAGTTTCAATGGACTCGTAAAGTAATAATCTGTTATTTTCTTTAGAAATTCTCCGAAATTTCTGTTTCCTAATTGGCTGAATTAAAAGAATGCAAATTACAGAATGCGCATACAAAATTGTGTACACGTCTCTTTTATTCCTTTTCATGGGATTTGTTCTTTAATATTTCTTCTGTGAACATGTTATTTGTCGTGTGGGTGTTGCCATGCATCTATTTCTTTTCCGGCTATTTTGTGACTTAATCGGTTAACATAACTTACTTTGTGATTAGAGCCATGCTTTTTGCGAATCAAAAGCCCCATGCGAATGCCAGAATCAGAGTAACTGATCAACTGCCGCTTTGACGGCCACACCACACCTTGGCATTAATGTCTTCCAATGATGTGGAGCATAAAAGCAACATAGATGTTAGATTGAAATGCTTAACTCGAGTTTTTTTTTAGTTCTTTCAACCCCCAAACGATGAGTTGCAAAAGTCGTTACGTAGGGTCATTCGTTTCCCCAGCCATATAAAGTGTCGTCGCAGTTTTCTATCGGCTTCATAGAACTTATGCTGTAGAAGTTTTTACTGCATCCAATGTTGATGTTGAGGTTACTGCAGTTTCAATGTTTAGTTGGCAAGGAATTGTTTAGTTGGAAAACAATTAAAACAAAAATTGGAACTTCTTGTCCCCGCTCCTGAACTTTTATATCATTAGGAACCATTTCATAGTATACAGCTTCACCTCCGACTGCCTAGTTAATTGCCTGCTTTAAAAACTGTTTCCGATGCCGAGCAGCTGAATAATCGGAGTCAGCGATGCATATTATATATCTTACACCACTCAGCATACAACTGCTGCTGACATTGAGCAAGCTTTTTCTCGCTTTATTGCTAAAATCTACTTATTAACGTGATTCCATTTCTGCGCTGAGCTCCTGGAGCGTTTCATAAATTATTCGTCTTCATTTGCAAACTCTTTGACTGTTTTCTCTTACAAACAGTGCTCAAATCAATTCCCAATTTCAAAGATAAAACCGAGATACGCTTACCTATCCTCAGCCAATTTTTGCAGTACCAACTTTATTTTATAAAGAGATTCTTGTGGGATTGTCGGTCTGCCCTCCTCATTACAATTTACATGTATATTTAAAAGTAATGTGCGTTCAATGTCTTCTCCCCTCATTATAAAATATTAACATTTGTTTTTCTTTTTATTTATTTTTAGACCCCATCAACTAGATAAAGAGGCGTTCTTCGAAAACTGTATGCGATGCGGTCGAATACTTCTGGAGCCGGGCTACCAAAAGTGGAGATGGACGGGCTTCAATTTCGGTTTAGACCTCATCCTCATTGCCGATTCTCGAGTGCTAAGCATACGACGGCATCACCGAAATGAACACGAGCGATTGCTGAGCCTCCAGACGAAACGACAGTTTATGATAAGGTAAGATTAAAACAATCTGCTCCAGCTCAACACCAATACTGGTATTAATGATACTTAACTCTTTCAGAGTCTCAGTCACATCCATCAATTCTCAACGTCAGCGTACTTTCACACAAAAATCCGATATCACTTCGTTGTCACTAGAGAAGAACGAAGAAGTAACTCTTATGATAATGGACGCTAAACTGGTGCATCCCCTATTGATGTCTGTGAATCTACTAGTCGTCTCACCAACCAATCAGTCATTTAAAGAAAACCTGCTGTCAAACGATGAAGCAAATCGAATTCCAATAAAAGAAATTGGCGGTGCAAATGTGATACTTGAAGCAGCGACAGCGCCCGCAGATGCCAATGTCGCCGCGTCTTCCTCTAATTCATCCTCAGCGGCTTCTTCCAATTCTTCGACTGATTTTGTATAAACGAAACATTACCGACACACCGTAGTTCAGTGCCTTTGAAAGGACTCCTGCACATAATCTATCTTTTGTACATATTATACATTTTTTTTTTCAGTAGTAATCAGTGCTTTATTTTTTATAACGTGAACTATACACCAATGCGATGCGATGGCGATTGCAGCAGTTTCCAGTAATTTAATATAAACGACTAATACGAGTATATTAATGCGATATTTGTTTAAATTTGATATTTATCTTAGATTTAGTTGATATATTTGGTAAACGTTGATGAATCGTGTACCTTAAAAGATCCTTGTAAATTAAATTAAATTATTGTTATAAGATAAATTTATTTTAGACTATAGGTTAACTACTTAAAACGAAGGAAAGTACTAATATGAGCTTAATCCGTCTTCGCTATACTATGTATTGAAATGCTAAATTTAGAACTCACATTGGATAAGTAGATAGTAGGTACATATGCACAGTTTCAATGGAATGCGTTTGATATTTATCTGTTTGGAATGTATCAATGTCCAAATTTAAATAAAATGTTTGTATTTCTTTTTTACAAAATTGAAGTTGGTGTTTTTTTATTTCTGACTGACTTTTTGGGCCGCCTCGTTATCTTGTATACATACTTCGAAACAGGCAGCATTTTAACTTGGAAGTGGAACTTGGAGTTGGAGTTTTGGAATAATCATTTGCATACAGGACCTTGGAACTATCTTTTCGGAACAATTCGTTTCGGAGCGAGTGAAGGACCTACAGTTTTATGCAGCAGATTCGAAGCGCTGGATTTAAAATCAGTCTTGGGACTGTTATTTGTTGTTTGTCTGGAAAAGTCTCTAGGACTTTTTTTGTCCGCAAAGAAGAATAAAATGAGAGTTATTTGTTCTTTAGCTAAAAGAATATTTTTTTTTTCAAAATTAAATCTATCATACATGCGATTCAGCCCCTGATTTCTCCCTAAGTTAACACCGATCGGACAGGAAATCCCTCTCCACCCTCGTAGGAATCCTAACGGGGCACAACACTCTGCGGTATCACATGAAGAAACTACGCTTGACGGAAGAAGAACTTTGCAGAGGCTGCGGTGATGAGGAAGCTATTGAGGACACAACCCACTTCCTATGCCACTGCCCGAGCCTCCAACACAATAGGCACAGATTCCTAGGAAGACACTTCTTCCACGACATAGACGAGCTATCTAGCACACCAGTAGACAAGATAATGAGCTTCATCAAATCCACAGGATGGTTTGTATCCAACGGCACAGTGAGTAATTAATCTCAAATATGTAAAGATAGGGTTAACATGGGTAAGGGACAACCTTTTCCCCCAATGGGCATCACAATGGGTCATCATTGACCTGAGTGTGGCACGGAGTACTCCACGCCAACCCGCCTACCTAACCTAACCTAACACCGATCGATGTATTGCTAAGGGCCTAGTTTGAAAAATGGAAAAAATGCATCAAGAAATGCTCTTGAAACATCCCAAAAATCGTGTCGAAAACTCATCCAAAATCGCATCATAAACGTCCAAAAAAGACCCGAAAATGCTTCAAAATGCGTGGGAAATAAAGCATTTAAAAATATATCTAAAACCCGAAAAAGTTACAGAGTCCATTGCATTCATAAAAACTATGGTTAGGAAAAGAGAAATAGTTTTGATGAAGAAAATGGCTTGTCCTACCGAAACCAGGGAGTATCATACCTATTGGAGTTAACGATAACGACAATACTGCCTCAATTCCGATTGACAAACCATCTACTAGTAGGGAGGCCTTGAATTCCCACCAACGATTAATCGGTGTTCCGAGTACGGACTGTACTCTTAGAGTGGTACCACCCCACTTTGCAGTATTTTTGTCACGGCTTGAATATGGTACCAAAAGCAGTGAAATTGTAAGCTACATTGCTGGGAAAGGCATTGATACCAGCAATATAAAATGCCACAGCCTGACAGCGGATAACCTTACAGGTCGCTTGACATCGTCATTCAAACTTTTAACGACTGAACCAACTGGAAAACTACTCATCAACCCGAACTTTTGGCCTAAGGATATTCTTGTAAAGGAATTCGTGAGCCGACCTAGCTCCAAGAAGACTCAACCAAAAAACCTTCCAAAAAACTCCAATCAAATAGTTTAGATCCTTCAGCCTTTAGTCTCTACTACCAAAATGCTGGTGGCCTGAGAACTAAACTCCAAGATGTCTTGCTTTTCTCTTCATCTGGTCAATATGACATTATTGTTTTCACTGAGACGTGGCTTACTCAGAACCATCACAACGAAGAACTGTTCAACAAGGACCAGTACGAGGTTTTCCGCAAGAACCGTTGCTCCGTTGTAACCGATTGTGAGAGAGGTGGTGGAGTATTGGTTTCAGTTCGGTCCTCTTTGCGCAGTGTCGAAATCAATCTCCCTCCAACAGCAGCTGATTTAGATGTTGACCAAGTGGCAGTCTCAATAAAATTAATTTCTGGAACTGAAGTTATTGTTATTGTAAGTTATATACCACCACGGAGTCCTTACCTATTATATAAAGCACATATAGATAATTGTTCCTTTATCTTAAATAATTTAAAAGATCATCAGCACGTTATCGTTCTTGGGGACTTTAATTTACCTAACTTAATTTGGTCATTTGATTGCGATGATTCTAAACTTCTTCCATTTAATGTTAACTTTGATTATGAACGTGAAGTCGTTGATACTCTTGCCCAGCTTGACCTTCGTCAGATAAATAATTTTCCTAATGAATTCAATAATATCCTCGATTTGGTATTTGTTGACTCCGAACTCGACATAAGTATCAACAACTCCACGATCCCACTCTTTCGTAATTCTGTTTTTCATGTAGCATTATCCATGCAGTTCGAATTTTATGAATTTTTTAAACCAGGCTCTGGTGACACTAATTTTAAATATAACTATGTTGAAGCCAATTTCAGCAACATTTCAAACTATTTAGATAGCATGAATTGGTTAGATATATTTAGTAATGGTAATTTAGATAATTCTTTTAATTTATTTATGAATACTGTAAAAATGGCAATTGATTTAAACACACCTAAAATGAAGTCTGTCAAGGGTAATAAACCCATTTGGTTTAATGATAGAATCACAAATTTAAATAATAGGAAGAATAAAGCCTATAAGCGGTTCCGTAACAGCAATAACGACATAGAGCTTTTGAAAGTTTATCGGATGCTCCAAAAACAATTTAATGTTTTAAATAAGTTTCTCTACAGACAATATGTTCTTTCTGTCGAATCTAATTTAAAGACAAATAGTAAGCGCTTTTGGACTTTTATTAACAACAAAAAGCAGTCTAATGGTATTCCTAATTGTATGCGTCTTAATAACGTATCTTCGTCTGATCTTTCAACCATCTGTAATATGTTCGCCAACCACTTTCAGTCTGTATATTCTTGTGGTACTACCACACCCATAGTTTCTAGTAATACCTCAATGTCCTGTGATTTCTTAAATATTGGCAATTTAGAGTGTTCAATCCCTGAAGTTCAAGTTGCCCTTTCTTTATTAAATTTAGATAAAAATCCTGGTATAGATGGCATTCCGCCAATTTTACTTCATAAGTGCTCCTCCGCGTTTTCTGTACCTCTGTGTTTAGTTTTTAATTTGTCTCTCCGGTCTGGAAATTTTTTGGAAAATTGGAAGAGCTCATTTTTAACGCCCATATATAAGTCTGGATCGAGACATGATATTATTAACTATCGCCCAATCTGTAAGATTTCTACTATTCCCAAGTTGTTTGAAAAACTAGTTTGTAACAAACTTACACCTCTCTTGAAGAGATTTATCTCCCCGTTTCAACACGGCTTTGTAGCAGGAAGATCTACTACCACAAATCTCTCAATTTTCTGTAATTCTACCTTGAATTTCCTCGAGAATGGCTTACAATGTGATGTAATATATACGGACTTTGCTAAAGCATTTGATCGCGTTAACCACAATATATTGATCTCTAAACTAACTGATTTAGGGCTCCACTCCAATTTCCTAAAGTGGATTCATTCCTACTTAACGGATCGTATCCAGTATGTTCGTATAAATGACACGTTCTCGTCACCAATTTATGTTACCTCTGGAGTACCTCAAGGTAGTCATTTAGGCCCTCTGCTTTTCCTTTTATTTATAAATGACATTCCTGACTTGTTTTTGAGTTCCCAATGTCTTATGTTTGCCGACGATTTGAAGTTGTTTCGACCTGTACGTTCAGTTCACGATTGTATTCTTTTACAAGAGGATCTCGAACGACTTTCCATATGGTGTCACAATAATGATCTTCATCTCAATGTCTCTAAATGTCAAAGCCTTTCTTTTTATCGTAACCTCTCTCCAATACACTTTACATACGCAATCCATAATACCCCTCTGTCCATTATCTCATCCAAAAAAGATCTTGGAGTAATTTTTGACGCTAAACTTAGCTTTTGCAAGCAAATTGAGTCTCTGGTTGCCAAAGGTAATCAGATGTTAGGATTCATATTGCGTAACTCGAAAGACTTTCAAGATCCACATACCCTTAAATGTTTATTTTTTGCATTTGTCCGATCTCATCTTGAGTACTGCAGTATAGTATGGAATCCATATTATGAAGTACATTCTATTAGATTAGAAAAAATCCAAAAGCGTCTTACTAGAGTAGCCTTTCGTAGACTGCGATGGAACATTGAAATGCCACCTTACGAGACGAGGTGCAAATTATTTGGTATCTTACCTCTTTTTAAACGTAGGCAATATTTTTCAATTATGTTTATTCGTGATTTGACAACTGGTCATATCGATTGCCATTTCCTATTATCATTAATTGGATTTTATGCTCCATCGAGAGCTCTTAGAAATCGTCTTTTATTTTATGTACCTTATCATAGAGTTAATTATGGATACAATGAACCAATTTCTAGATGTCTTAGGGAATCTAATAGATATGCTAGTATATTTGATTTTCATCTTGGTAGGGATTCATTTAGAAATAAATTAATTCTGATGTTAGGCTTTGGTGGTCGTTTTTAAGTATATTTTTGTATTAAGTAATCTAGCGAGAACAGTAGATGTACTCATTTGATTGAAATAAAAGTAAAAATATAAAAATATAAAGAAACTTTGCTTACATGTGTCTTTTCTAATCTCTCTAAACCTAACCTCACCCAAAAGCAAACATAGTTCTTCAGTGAATCGTGACACATTAGCCTTACTGAGTTCTTACATAACTATTACAATTTGTTTACCGCCGTAAGGTATTACTTCGCGGGGGTCGGTATAAATACTTAGCTTGTTGCTCAATTGTTGGAACTACTATTAGCTTTCCGTTTTCGTTCTAAGCGTCTAAGGTCGCTGAGTATACGCACCGCCACGTTACTTACAATGGTCCAGTTTTCGTCATTCTGAAGCATATAGTTTACGATGTTATTTCTCCCCGAATTGGTCCCATAGGGAGATCCTCTCGGTTTCGTACCGTTATGGCAATAAAAAAACACGTGTTCCGCGTTTTCAGAAACATTTTCACAATGCGGACAATTTGGGCTGGTTTCATGTCCGCGTTTAAAAAGATATTCTCTGTAACAGCCATGACCCGTCAAGAACTGAGTCAGATAGAAGTTTGTTTCACCATGTTTCCGTTTAATCCATACGTCAATTACTGGTATCAGCCTGTGCGTCCATTTTCCCTTTAAGGCTTCATTCCATTGTTGTTGCCAGGTTGCTATACTCAGACTCCTTTCGTATTTTCTTTTGTCGTTATCTACACGACCATTTCGGACTCGCTCGATTTTTAATTTTACCATTTCTTCAGCAAGTATATCGATAGGTAACATTGAAGATACGACGAGTATGGCATCGTTGGAAGCTGTTCGAAACGCGCAGGCGACTCTTAATGCTCCAAGACGGTGGACGGATTTGGCTTCCCTCACGTAAGACCTAACTTTCCTTGCACTTGACCATATTTCTATCGCATACATGAGAATAGAACTGGCAGTTTCTGCAAGCAGTAGTCTCTTTGTTTGTTTCGGGCCCCCGATGTTACTCATCAGCCTCGAAAGCGCGCTAACAGTTTTTGATGACTTTTTGCATACATATTCAAGATGGTGTTTAAAGCTCAGGCGAGCGTCTATAATCACTCCGAGGTACTTAATAAACGGTTGAGAAACTACTTCATGCTCTCCTACTCTAAGCGTTATCGTTTCCCGAACTTTCCTACTCGTAATAAGTACTGCCTCCGTTTTGTGGTCGGCGAGTTTCAAACCTGCACTAGATAGCCATCTACATACATTTGCAACTGTCTCATTACAGAGAATTTCGACTTCTTCTATTGTTTTGGCCACAACTACCACGGCTATGTCGTCTGCGAAGCCGATAATTGACGCTTCTCTTGGAATCGGTGGACGCAGAATTTCGTCATACATAACGTTCCACAGCAAGGGGCCTAAAACTGAACCTTGTGGTTACTTCATACTCTTTTATTCCCTCATCAGAGTCGTAGTCTTGTGGTACACCGCCCGTTACTTCATACTCTTTTATTCCCTCATCAGAGTCATACAGCTAGGTTCCACATTTCACTTTCACTCGAAATGAAATTGAAATCGATCGAAAATAGATTTTTGTGTTCTACATTTCACTGTAATCGATTTCGATTTAAAATTTTTCCGAATCGAGCGAAGTGAAATTGTTGTGTTCCACAATTCGATTTTGCCGATTTCAAAGTGATTTCAAATCGACCTGCTCATTCGATGTGAAATAGACATTTGCACAGGATTATACTCACAAGACGATACGCGACGACGAAGAATATGGGAATTGGGCAATTGTGGAGTATTCTGAGCAATTCTGAGTTCAGAGGTTGAAGAGTCAACATTAACAATGATAGATCATTTCACTAAAAATAAATTTTGAACGGGGGTAAACATAAAAATACTGCCCAGAAGGCAATTTTCAGCACCATTTGGAGTGCACATTTATTATGACGGTAGTTTGAAACTAGCCAATATTTCATTACAAAAATAACAAAAATATAACTGTCCGATTTCGCTTAACATATCCATTATCCACTTCCAAGGGATTTGATAAAACTCTCAACCTTCGCCTTTTTTTTGTGCATATTATTTACACCTTTCTGTTTGCAATACCACAGCAATTAACACAACACTCATTATAACAATTCCTCTATATTTTATAATAAAATAAATCTTCTAAAACGCGAGAACAACGAAATTGTTTACCAAACAGACAATTTTATCTATGCAATTTATCCCAAATGACAGTTGAGAGATGTTTTCAATTTCACGAAAATTGATTTCGAAAAAAATTCGGAGTAACCAAATCGGTCGAAATGCAGAACACTGAAAATGAATTCACTCGATTTACAATTTCGATTCCGATTTCATTTCACTCGATTTCTGGAACCTAGCTGTATCTATTCGAAAAGTAACTCATTAGCCGTGTTTTATTATCAGCCATGATCTATATAGATCATCGATTTACATGCACTTACAACAACAGCATATGATCCTGCTTCTCATCGAGATCATGAACCATGATCTGAAAATTATTTCTACTATTGCTCGCAGCGCTGTTTGGCGCTGTTTGTTTCTTTCTTGAATGTTGGTGTGCCTGTAAAAGATAGCCACACAGTCACGTTGCCAGACTAAAAAATTCAATACTCTTCATAGCACAAAAAATCAATAAGCATTTTTTTACATCCAATAAATTTCGCGCCCTTGGAGATTTTGCTTTTTAATTCTGTAAAGGTATGACAAGCCCAGCGAAATATTCCATAATTTTTTAAGTAAATGTTTAACAAAAAATGTTTATGAAATGTGTCGCTGTCGCAGTTCGTAAATAATTATTGTTTTACAAGTTTTCCGGCAGAAAGGTGATAGTTGTTTTTTTGTTTTTACATAAAGTATAAATCAGGTAGATACAAATATCCAGAAAATCTCGGAATATCTAATGAAAAATGTAAACTAGCAGGCTGCATAAATTTAAACTATTTTATAACTGCAACTGTTTTCGCCGAGTTTTTTGGACATACAGCTTTAAATTTACGTGAAGTTCCGATTTTATTTTAACAATCAAACGTATTTTGTGTGTGTGCAGAGAGAGAATTATGAAAAGTATAATGCTTTGTCTAAGAATTATTCCAATCTAAGCGGACCAGATGTGTAAACTGCGGTTTTCATTATATTTCGAACTGATTGTAAACACTTTAAATAAGTTCTTAAAAAACTCTCACCTTCAAAAATGAAAAATGATTAATTTGACTGATATGGCAACACCCCCGACAAGCAACTGAAATGTCGTTGTACAGAATGTTTGCAATATGGCTGGTAGCATGGTCGTCTTTTGAAAGCAACTGTTGCCACAACTCGTCTATGATCCGTATTGTTTTATTTTCGTGATCTGATTCGGATCAGATCACGCTGATAATAAAACACGGCTATTATAATCCTACGAAGATAGTTCGGTATTCCAATCCGGTATAGACAGCGCATGATACGTTCCCAATTCGCCGAATTGAACGCGTTTTTTACATGAAGCGTTATAACGGCGCAGTATTTTTTGGTTCCTCCTTTCCAACGCCTTCCTTCTATAGCGACTCGGGCTCTCGTTATTACCCCATTAACTACTGTGGGCTTGGGGTATCGGTAGGTTTGTAGTACACAGATGCAGATGGATTTATGTGATGTATTTTTCACATTGAAGGGAAGGTTGAAGGAACATTGAGAGTAATAATTATTTCCTTTATTTCCGCAACTACCATCTGGCATTTTGCCCCCGGTTTCGTTCACCTAACAAAAAAAAAAAGAGTTAGGTATGTCTGCAACATTTACTGAACCGTTTAGTTATAACTAAAATATAAAAGGCTTCATTTTATGGCTACAAACAATGAGTGCCTAATGGAGGATCACGTTTGATGTGAATCGAAAATTTAACAAATCAAAATAAAAAACGCCTTTTGTTGTTGTTTATTCCAAACAATAATTTTCAATCTAATAATTTAATTTTATTACGTTACTTAACTGAAAAAAATATAATGAATTATTATCTAATGAATTTATCTATTGCTTTTTGGTTTATATTTACATATGAATGACAATAATAAAATAAGACAAATAACTTTCAACACATGCATGGGCGTGGACCTATACACGTGCCGTAAACTATTCGCAATTAAATAAATGATTGGGTTTGAACGGTTTTAAGAAATATAAATCAGGATGATTTTTCATTGCAAAACCCTTATTTATCCCAAAATTGCTTTTATTCTCTTATTCTAAGGTCTTTGGTAATATGTACTCATATTTGCATATTTGTAATTCGTGTTTATTTAAGTATTTTATGTAATTCGCTTATATTCGCTTTACATGTGCGTTCTTTTAATAACATATTTATGATTTTAGCTTTAATTTTTATTTTAATCGTCTCATTTTAGATATCTAACATATATATGAGTATATTACGATATATACTTTTATATATTTTGAAGTACAGTTCTAAATAGATATATGCTTCTAGCTTAACAATAGACTATTGTTTCTTTATTATAATATTTGAAATAAATAAAACATTTTGTTCCCTGGCAATCTAAGTTTTTTCCTTTTTTTTTTTCCAAATGTGCTTATAACGTAAGTACGATAATATATTATTGTAGTCGGGCGTCTTGTATAGAAGCGTTAGTAGCCTGCTGATATGGACTGAGAGCTGCAAAAGCGCCCGTCGCGGCACTGGCTCCTGTATGAGGTAAAGTCGCGTATGTGTACGGTGTTACATAGCCAGCAGTGGCAGCATTTCCTGAAAAAAATAAAATAAAAACAAAAAACAAATATTTAATTATTGAGTAGACAAGGTTAAGAACTTGATAACCACTATACGAATAAATAAAATTCAATAACATTTGGTGTAAGTAAAGTATGTAAGTAGTAAACATATGCATGTAACCAATATTATTAAGAAAACCCTCGAATCAGAAAATATTCTTTAATATTTGTGCGCTAAAAGGAAATCGATTCGGAAAGCGCGCGTAAGTACAGCATTGGTTAGATTCAACACTGATCAAGAGTTCATGAGTATTCTTCGATTCAAGTATGAATAAGATGAAAACGTTTCGTCCAAGAGTTATTTTTACCTTCACTATTGGCGATCAATGTACGACTTTGAATCTAGAATCTACTGCTATAAAGAAAAATCTCCAATTGTTTTCCATAAATGTATTTGACTATAGGTATTTACGCAGCTCAAGTGGGTAAATTTATTCATGAAATATCTCCCAAAAGCCAAATGGCATCAGAAATGTCCCTGTATACCTGAATTGAAACACTTTCTCTTGATTTTTAACCTATTCCATTGGCCGCTAGACGACTCCCCATAGAACAATAATTGGCATCCATGTATTTTCAACCACTTAAGGCCCTAGTTATAGCTATACTTAAAATGCAACAGAAAAAGTTGCAACAGTATGAAAATGATTCTTTTTTTCGTTATGGCGGTCATAGAGAAAATTCTGTCAGAAAATTTTTCTTAAACCGTTCCATTGGTACAAAAATTCTGATTCTGAGGAGAGAATTTCGCTTCTCGATTTGAAGTCAGAATCCACTCAAGAAGCACTCACACAAGTGCAGTTTGTGTATTTTATACACGTCATCTAATAACTGCCGTAGACTGTTTTTTGGCATTTCACCAATACTTTTGTGGATTCGATCAGAAGCAGTTTTCTTATTCCAATGGACTACATAATGAGTGGATCCCTGAGCGAAACCAATGGAAAACGACATAAGAAAGTAAGAAAAGAAACTAAAACTGCGATGTGTGTGCGTACTAATACTAAGCCTATAGAAATATAACATATTGGTGCTCCTCGGGCGCTGTTTATGAGACACTCTGTTTAATGCATTCAAATAACTGCTCTCCCCATTAGGTGCACTTCAACAAACCTGTGGAGAAACCCAATTCTTCTTCATTTTCATCGCTCTTTGTAAAATATTTCGAATTTTCATCGTTTCAAAGTTTAATGGGTACTGCCAAGAGTGCCAAGCACTCAAACTGTCAATCATTTTAGGTCTGTTCCCTTACTGTCTGGTTAAATTTTGGCAATATGTAAAATTTCTCTCATTGCGAGAGAATTCGTTGACCGAAATGAAATATAGGTAACCAAAAAGGAAAGGAACGCGCTGAGCCACAAATTTGAAAAATGTAAATTTGTTCTATCAGCAGAACAAAGCACAAGTTTATATTTAAGACCAAGATTTGAATAGCTTTTATTGCAGAAATTAAAAGGATCAATTCTTTTGCTTCTTACATCTATTTTTATTCTATACAAGCACAAAGTATTAATGAAATCAAGTCAAAAGTCAGTTACAAATTAGCATTTGAATCATTTGACAACCATCTGTCAGCTAAAACCAACTAGCCCAAAGAAATTTCTTGGGCTAATATTTGCAGGTTCTTTATGAAGAGGAAATGTTTTATTCTCTGTTTTTGGCTCTCTTCTGCCCAACATTTGCGTAAGGGAATGAGGTTGGACTGAATTAACTAATGTGTTGGATTGGTATTTGAAGTGTCACATTAAACGTTTAAACCCTAATTGTACACTTAATTGTTCGTATTCGTGAATAAATTTTGTATGAAACTTTTCGAAATTTGCCCCGAAATTAATTTAAGATGTCTCTCTTTATTTTATTGATTTACTAAGCATATGTTCGGATTGTCACACGGTTTTTAATGTCCAATAATTTCCATTTATTTTTTGTTGAGAAACTTTAAAATTTTAACTGAGCACAGGCCTTCGTCAAAATCGTAATTTATGAAAATGTCAAATGTTCAATTTGACGGCATTTGTTATAACTTCTGCACTTTTTTTTATTTATATATTCAGCCTACAAAAAAACATCTTAACTTGAAATATATTAGAGAATCATTTAATGAGGTAGGTACCTACAAGAACCACAGAGCCCTTAATGTGTTAATGTTATTTATCCTCTCCAAACAATTTCGATAACTAATTCAAACGTTTTAAAAAAAAAACAACAACAAAAACGACAAAACAAATACTAAACAGCAAAAATATAGAAGTTTTGAATAGAATACAATAAATAAAGTTTCAATTTGTAAAAAGAACGTATTTGTTTACTAAAACTAACAAAACACAATGAAAACGTTACTCAATAATTATTGAAAACTAAAAAAATAAAATCAAAACCTTAAGACAAAAATGGCTGGAGACCGCGTGAAAATAAGGAAGACTATCAACCTCCTTGCCGACATCGACAACAAATTAAAAATAAGTATTTAAATCAAAGAATAAAATATATGTATTAGAAAAAATCAGAAAGAAAAATGATTATAGTAGATACGTCAATACACTTAAAAACAAAAACACTATCACAAAGCCTACATTTATATAGTAGAAATGGCAAATAAAACAATATAAATACCACTGACAACAAAACCAACAAAATAGCATTGCTGATGTATTTTCAATACGACTATAAAGTATATACTGTATTTTATTCACAGCAGAATAAAAATAAACACATAACTCGGCTACAGAGAAAGTTGTTTATCTAAAATTTAGAGCTCAAGAATTTATATCGCCATGTTTGATCGGGACTGTAAAAAAAACTTTGTTACTAGTTTACGTGTTTCGGTTTTAATAAATATAAAATCATTCATTGGCTGCCTCTATTTTGAATATTGTAAGCGTGCTAAAGATGCAATCAGCTATGATCAATAGCAACCTCCGATTCGAACTTAAAATGAAAATTATATTTGAATGTTAAAATTCTTGTAAAGATGTGCAATTTAAATAAAAACACTGTAAGCTCCATTTACCAGTTGTCGGCTTAAATTACCTGCGCGAGACTCTGGAACTTGCGAGAACAATGGAGAAAGACAGATAGGTATCTAGTTCATTTTGATATTTGTGAAATATATTTTAAATTTGTCAAACCACCATTTTATATCTCTCGTTTACTTATTGTATTACAAAGTGATTATTTCACTTTTCGGAATTTTGATAAGTTACTCGATATAACTTGAAAAGGATTAAATTGAATTGAATTTTGAATTGCTGAGACATTCGTGTCGGGCTCCTTTTTTTTTTGCTTACGCACTTAGTTAAGAATTGGATCGCTCGATTTTATAATTTGAGGCTAGCGAGAGAAAATTATATTTTTGTTTTTTTTTATGTATTCAAAACAATTGGTGTTGAGATATACGCTGTATAGGCGGATTCTATAAATGTGTCAGTAATATTGCGAGCTGACAGCTTCCATTTTTTTTCTGTTCGCATGTAGTATTATTCCTGGAAACTCGGGCCAGTTTTCCTTGTGCAAGCTATATAGTCCAGAATTTCGTGACTGTCTACTAAGTTCACATGTCGTATACGTGGCTGATGTAAGAAACGTTACCTTACCGTTTTTAGGTTCAGGGTACATACTTATAGTCCAGACCAATCTAGTCAACGAAACCAGGGTCGGCATTCTGTAAGGCGAAACGTTCAAACGTTTTCGTGTGCACGAAGAAACTTGCTTGTGTAACATATTGCCAATCATTCGTGCGCACGAAAACGTTTGATCGTTTCGCCTTACAGAATCTGGCCCCAGATTTTTAGTTGTGCCCAATAAAATGCGTTGGGCTTTCAACTGTCAAATCCTTCAAATGTCCGTAATTCGAAAGGAACCATTTTTATTTAAACGGATTTATTTTTGGTGGTTCTTGCGTAACGTTGCATTATTTAATTAAAAATTGATTATTTAAACTTTTGTGCCAAAATAAAAAACTGCAACCTTCAGTCATTTTAAAAAACATATTTAAATTGGTTTGATTATTTTCCAACCTTTTTATTTCGCATTTCTCCGCGGAATGCAATTTGCATTGCGGTTTGCCTACATCTAAGTAACGGGTCTCACTGGGCTAACAGGATGATAAACAATGGAGAAAGACCGATAGGTATTGCGTTTTGACATTTTTGAAAAATATTTTAAACCCCTTTTATTCGATAAAGAGGAATTTACCATACCAAAATGCAAAGGCTAATTCAGTACATCACAAAACATAGTTAAATTGATTATAATAATTAAAAACTGCCCCTAACATTAATAAAACTATTTTAAGAATCACAGAATGCAGTTAATACGATAACTATGTATATTCGATTTCCACCTCAAACAATCAAAAACCAAAACAAAACAATAATACAGTTTGGCGGCCAAAACAAAAGTAGCTACATTTCAAAACCGAGCTTATAAGTTATGAGTTTAAAATAAAATGCTAAACTTATTGTTAATAGTAATGTAATTTGTACTATCCCCAATTTTATAATGAATACAACCTTCTGGTGACATTTGATCCTGTAGCTCCTAGTTACAAATAAGAGGTAATACTTGTACTTTTAACATAAATTGCATAAATATTTTTAAATAATTTAGACACACTCTAAGTGTTAACACTTTTTTTTTTGTTTTGGCTACCAATGTATTGTTATATTTTTTAAAATGTGTTTATGCATTTTCGCATACATACATACTTGTATGTGCAGATAATATTCAGTATAAAAAAAAAAATTAAGAAAAAAAAAACACAGCACAACAACCAAACAAAGCCCGAAAACCACCTTAAAACTTTTACTTTGCAAATCTCTTATGCACGCACACACATTTTGGGATTGATTGTTAAACTTACACGACCAATTCGGCATCAACAGCTATTTGATGACGGTTTATCACATCTCGTCGAGAATTTCTTTTGTTTTGCAAAGTATGGTTCAAGTGAACGCATTTGGATGCTCATTTTTCTTAAATTAGATCATGATATCAACATCAACGATATCAAAATATAGCTTCTTAGCCTTTTGCTGCGTATAAATCAAGAAACATATATTTTTAAAGATTTTTTTTCTTTTTGGTTTACTTTGGTTATTTATAGGTGTATAACTGTTATTAATATAAATTTCTTTGCCAGTGAAAGTACCTATGTAATGATCAAAGACATGTACCGAACCGTAATTGTATTTGCATTATAAACAAAATAGGTAGTCACTACTAACAAAAATATAACAAAATGTGGGGTATTTGTAATACTATAATTAAAATTACGTATGTACACCATTTTATGGCGTGATTGCTAAGAAAAATTAACCTAGAGGGGTGGGATTGTTGGATCTTATTTACAGAAATATTTAAGAGGGTCCTATTTTGAGTAATACCCCGGAAAGTAAATTAAAGGCACACTTGATGCAATGAGCCAAAATGTTACTTAGTTTAAAGGAGTAAAATGCAATTCACGCAGTAGAGGGATACCTCGCATAAATTGCTCAAGTGAAAAGGGATCTAAACCAACTTTTAGTGCGCACCTGGCAGTTGGGTAATTAGTTTGACTTTGTATAAAGCCCTAGCTTTTAAAATATGCGAATGCATACATTCGGTACTAACGAATTTAGAAACATGTGCTTTGGGGTCTAGACTTAATTTAATAAAATCTTAGACTGCTTCTATGGACTTTAACACAGAAAAATTTCGAAAAATATTTGTTCACATAAATTAAAATACTAGGCATTTTTTTTAAATACCTAAATCAGTAAAGCAGTTACCTGCCACAGTGCCAGAGTATGGGTAGGCTTCGAAACCAGTCGGGTACTGGCCAGCGTATGGCGACGCTGCAGCAGCAACTACTGCATTCTAAAAGATAAATAACCAAATTAGAATGCGTGGAAAAATATTTTAGATATATATATTATGTGTAACTTACGTGATATTCATAGAACTGATTAGTAGCAGCGGCGATGGCAGCAGCGTGTGATAACTGTGATGCCTGAATTGGTACTAGTCCTTGAGCAGCATTAGCTGTATTTGCCGATGCAGAAGCCGAAGCAGCCGCGCTTAAATATGGTGATCCGTAAATGTAAGGTGGTGGAACTCTGTAAGAAAACAAACAAGAAATAAATAAATTGTGGGTTTTGAAATAGCCATTTTAAATTTTGCTTATGTGGTATTCGTTTGGGCTTCTTCAGATTTGCCCTCAGATTTCAGATTTCGTGTGCCTAATCGAACATAAAAACGTCACTTGCTCTTTTTGTGTTGATATTTGTGTGATTAGAATATGTGTAGACTTCGTCACTTTTCTAAACGATTTCCATTCACTGGTTAAATTTTTTATTACAACATTAGTAATATCTGTCCCTATTGATTTCTAAATATTTATACATACGTAAATAATTTACAAAAATTGATTCACCCAATGCAATGCCTTTCTTTGCTGGAGAAAAAATTCACTAAAAATGTAAACAAACTTGTATTGGTCAATCTTAAATAATATCTAGATTCGCAAAAGTGCTCTGAAATCTGAAAATTGCTTTTTCCTGTACCTATCAAAAGAACATAAAAACTGCTCGCTCTCAGAGCGGTCGGTGAGCATAAGCATCAGTAAAAAATTAAAAGTCATGTTATAAATGAAAAAAAAGTGAGGACCACTTTACAAAAATCAGAAAACCGATCGCTTTTCATGTAGGTATAGAAAACATTATCTGGTTAGGTACGATATGTTGCAGTTAATACCCTATTCACATGGAGCCGAAAACCGGGTATTCGCGAAATCACCACGAAAACTACTTTCAATCGTTGGGTATTTGAAACAAACACACCTTTTGCACTATTCATCAAATTCAGCAGAACAGCTGACCGAAAAACTGTCACAACTCACAACTTAAAATCATTTTCCATACTTAATGAATGGGCTAATATTATTTTTAAATGCTCTGAATTAATTTTATTTGTAAATTAATGCGACCGAAATTTGTAACCACAATAGTTTACACAGTTTACAAAGTTTGAAGCTGATTGAAACGTCATACGAAATCTAGTTGGTGTTCGGTGTGAATGCATCGATGAGTTTTCGACGAAAACACGGTTTAATAAGTGACAATAAATTTTTCTCAATGTTTTCAGTACAATTTAATAAGCCATCTGGAGCTGAGTCTTTTCTTATTGTCAAAGTTCCTGTTGATGTTTCTGTGTTTTATATATTATCGTCACATATTTCGACAAAAACTAGACCAAAGTGAAGTTTAGCCCTGCCACCAATAGTGCATTTTTGAAGTAACGTGACATTTGCCAATACAAATTTCGATGTATCAATCCTAGCGTACCTAATCATTACCAATGCGTACAAATATAGCTTAAGTTACTGAAAATCGCCCATAGTTGGGGATCTCAGTAGGTATGCTTTGTCTATGGTTAACACCCTGTAATGTATCAGCCGTCATAACTTATTGTGCGAACATATTAGTACAATTTATTTTTATTTTTAAATCAGTCCGAATAATTTTTTGACACACTGTGTACCCCTACTTTTGAATCTTAGCCAAAACAAAATACAGTCAAAGATATATTGACGTAATCGCATGTTTATTAATATATGTATGCAAATGTGCATATAATATACCTAGGCATTTATTTTTGTAACTTGTGAGACGTTGCTTAATGTGCGATAGAAATGAAAAACACTTCATTTGTCAAGGACTTACCCAAACTGATTTGGTATTATCGAGTATCCAGCTCTTAAGCTTGCGGCGGCAGCTGCATAAGGAAATCCTTTAAGAAAAAAGAAAAAATATTCAATTTATTTTATCAAAACTAACATTTTGAGATGAGAAAGATAGATATACAAATACAAATTCACCGCGTTTATTATTTCATCGAGACATAAGCGAAACGTTAATACATAGTTATGGTTCAATGGCTTCTTGGTTAATTAACTCAATCCCATTTATAAGGCTTAGTTGTTAGTTCACGGTTGGAGGAGTTTTGACAATTTTACTTCAAAACTCTATATACCTATAGAATACAGTTTCACCCATGTATATGTGAGGTGCTTTTGAAATGCGTTCTGTGGATATTGTAGTGGCTATATCGGCTATCATATCCCAGCAAGTGCGGCAAAGTTGTATATTACATTAAAAAAATAAAAACATAAAAGTTGACTTTTGCAGTTATTTGCTCACCGAGCATGACAGCAGTCAGCCACCACTCATGGGGTCATTCGAAATCAACTCAAAAATCTATTCAAACCATGTTTAGCCCTCTATATGAAAACGGCAAAGTGATCATTGTATTTCCTTTTCCCCTACTTCCGACAAAATTACCGCATGAATTAACAATATGCGCCGGTGCAATTAATATCAATTTGATTGTAGCATCTACACAAGGTTGGCGGTATTTGCCCAATCATCACCAAAATCCGTAAGCATCGTCAAATGCTATCAAATCACTCATGTAAAACACACAATAATTAGGTATATGCATGATCTCGGAACAATTAGACTGAGCAGTCGATCTCACGGTCGGTGCTTCAAATCTGACAGCCGCTTTACCATTCAGCGATTGTTCTTATTGATATATTTTCATTTCAGCAATATTTTTAATGGACAAGCATTCAATTGTGAACGACTGTGAGTTAAGATCCATCTTTGGGCGCAATATTGTGATTGCTAGATACGTGATAGCCCGTGATATTAATAATAATTTTTAGTATTCAGGCTTAATTTTTCATATTCACAATGGCGAATTTTTCAATACAAAATTGTGACCGAGAAAATATTTAGTGTGAAGGTTTAAAATGATTATTAGTAAGGCCCAACAAAAATATGTATTCAGGAAAACAAATTTGAGATTTTATTCCATTATTATTATACATCAAACATATTACTTGCAAAAGCTGATAACATTCTGACTGAGAACATCAGGACCTATACGGAAGGCCCCTTGTGCAAAGTCACAATTGTATGTTTTTTCTTAAACATTGGGCACATTCAAAAACCTAGCTATGTTAAGTCGACTAGATTGGTCTGGACTATAATGTACGCTGGATTCGTCGGTAAGGTCACTTTTCTTACGTCAGCCACACGAAAAATGTCAACTTAGAAGTCAGTCAAGAATTTATTGTCTAATATCGTTTTTCATTGGGATTGACAGATTTTGCGTGATTTGAGATTTTTCGTATCCAATAGAACATCAAACGAGATTTTTATTTCTTTGCATTTGTGTTAGTGTGTGTTTTAAAAGTCAGCTGTTTATGTTGATACCCATTACCAAATCTGAATTTTTCTCTATTTTTCATAGACTTGTCGACAATAAAAACATCAAATAACACTCTTTAAAGACAAATGTTTTGATGTCAGTGTAAGTAGGTGTGAATCTCGGAGATTCGCAAAATTGCTCCGACTCTTAAAAAGTGCTTTTTCTGTCTCAATCGAAAACGACCTAAGTTTGTCGGCTATCCCTCCATAATTAATCAAAACTGAGACACATCAAGTCGAATATACTAAACTATTATATACTTGCACATTCCAATATTATTTTGTATAAATATTGATATTTGCGGCTTTTGACGAGTTCCTGAAAAGTTTATTTAACTTACACAATTGCATTGTTCTTCGAGCGCTAAACTACAAGGACTTCCGTATATTTATAGCTACGTGACTTAAAAAATGTGCTCTTTGTTATATAATAATTGCAGAAATAAAATTCAATAAACCAACTATGCGTTTAAGCTCGACACGATTAAAAAAAGTAGTAGATTTCTGATCGCAATTTTTTTTTTTTGCAAATAACAAACACGATGCCAAAAGCCAAACCCCACTCAAACTGCCACCAAACCAAAAAACATGAAAAACGTTTCTAGTCAAAGCATACTTTTTTCTATAAACTAATACCATAATTATTATTAATTAGTCTATGCTAATACCTACCGGGTGCAATGTTCATACGCGCTTTTGCCCCAAGAATCGCTAAGTTAACATTTGCTTTTCGCCCATCTATAATTGGATTTGGGTCTTTGCATGCTCGTTCAGTGCTAGCTCTGTCTCCCATTATAACCTAGAAAATAAATATTCGATTATTTAAATTTAATAAAAAAACAGATGCACAAATTTGAACAGGAAGTCTTCATAATTGTTTTATGTACTTACAAATCCATATCCTCGACTCTTGTTCGTTTGCCGATCAGTTATGACCACTGCTTCTTCAATATCACCAAATACAGAAAAGTGATCCCTGAGACTTTTGTCTGTTGTATGGTAGGGTAAGCCGCCGACGAATAGTTTTGTCCATGTTGTGTCTTTTTGTTGTATGGCACCCGTGGTTGCGGTTCTGCCTGGAACTAAAGCTAAATTGGCTGTGTCCGTTTCCGTTGCACCGGCCATCAACATTTTGTACGGATTAATGTTATCACACTAAAAAAAAGTGCAAAAAAAGATGGTCAGTATTATGCTTTCTTTCGTTGTCGAATCACTGATTGTAACTTTGTTCAGACAAACGATAGGACGTTTTTAAAATCGAATCGGATGTACTAATAATTTAATTTTGTAAGCAATACTGTATAGAAAATGCAAAAAAGTAAATAAATAAAAAGAAATGCGGTTGACCTATTGCTGTTGACAAGATGAAAATGCACCTAAACACACTTAGTTGCCTTCCTCTTCTTCTCATGCTTTAATTTTTGTCTTTGTAAACTTGTTAAGTTCTTGGGTTTAAATTGTCCCTTTTTCAGATCACCCTTTCGAAAGACAGTAATACGGGAGAGAATTACAACCACCCCTATTTTTTTTTTTTTTTTGCTTCTATTCACTTCCACTGTCTGCGCACATTGCGCCACTAAAATCGCATGCAGCTCAGTAAGGGGAAACGCACAGAAAATATAACGCAAAGACGCGTAAAGGTGCATACAGCATACTGTACAGAAACACAACACCTAACGAGTTTGATTGCCTGCATTAGAGCCATTCACCATCACCGTGGCCGTGCCGTGCATTAAACGTGGAGGAAATATTGAATTAAACAAAAAAAAGTGTATATAAAGCCTTCAACCTGGAAGGGAAACGAAATTGTCCATCCCCCTCATTCAACCACTTTGAAAAAGTAATTCATTACTAACCACATGCAGCATGCAGGGATGAATAATTGAGCCGAAATCTGAGTGGCTTTCGGTAGTATATAGTACAAAGGGTTCGAAGATTGAGTGGATAGTACGTCCGAGCGTGCCCGATTCAATGTATACAAATCCGTAAGGGTAGCTTCAAATACACATTTCCAATGGGCGTACTTTTTTTGTTTATTGTGACATAGTCTCTAATATAGCGACCCATAAGCAAGTTATTAGTTAAACTATCAAATGAGTCGAATCGATGAAACCGTGACTGTCTAATGTCCTTCCGCTGTCTAGATAATTATCAATAAGTAGCATGTATGTATGTACCTACAGTATATCCTCAATATATAAAAAAAAACAATACAGAGTTCATTTAACTACAGGGTGGATTCATTAAAAATATTAAAAGTATATTATCTTTGCAATGCATTATTATGCAACCAAACAATGTTGTTCAACCTCTTTTAGACCAAGTTTTTCGAAATCTGTTGATTGTACTTATATCGTAGATCGAATAACCGAAATAAACGAAAGTCCGGCTATGGGTAATGCTGCTTTGGACGACTCTTCAGATAGATTTTCACTTCCAAATCATAACCGTCAAGCTTCAAAAGTATGAAGACACGGCGAACATTTCCATGTACTTTTTAATGTGACCTAGGGATGTCATTATGAATGTTGTAGTCCGTTTTAAAAAAGAAAGAACTACTTGCAATAATTTTCGAATTAGAGGATTCCTTTCGGGCGATGCCAAAACAACTTAATTCAATAAACGCGAATGACTGTGTAGGTGTGCTCGATCCAACTTAACGTGCCGCACAGATGGGTAGTTTCTAAAGGAGTTTTGAATTATTTTCATATAATATTATTTAAAATTCAAGGTCAGGTTAAACTTGCGCCTATATGGATCCCAAATAACGCTGTTCAACAAAAGATGAAGACGAAAAATGGGAAGACTGGTCAACGTCAGCACATAGTTATTTAAAAATTTTATATTATGTATTTCAGTCCTCACAAAACGGTAACTATTAAGTAGATCTGCTATATTAATATTTATAGATACTCTTTCTGAACTATGATTCTAAATAAATCTTACTTCTCTGAAAACGCTCGGTTTTGAGCTCTTTCATTGCTTTGCTCCAAATATGAGGAGTTTTTCCCCTAATTGGAGATAATCAATTTTTGATATGTTTATGTTTGAAATAAGATCAATCGATTGGGCACTCACAGAGCTTTGTTTTTTGCTCTAGGTCAGTTTTTATGTCAGATTGGTACGAAAAAAGATTTAAGAGCACTTTTGCGAATCTGCATTTTGCTTCTGAGTTTGCTTCAGATTTACAAGTGCGTTTGAGTTTGACAAATATATGACAAATAGAGGAGTTTGTTTATGTTTTCGTAATCGGCTGGATCTATTTTTGTTCATTATTTATGTACAAATGTTTAGAAATCAAATTTTGAGTGATTTAACTAAATTTTAACCAGTGAATCGGAAACGATTTGAAAAGAGTCGAAGGCTACACACATTCCTATCGCACGAATATCAACAAAAAAAAGTAAGTGAGGTTTGATTAGACACACAAAATCTGAAATCTGATAGCGAATATGAAGAAGCCCAATCGCATATACCACATTATTGTACCCCAGCTTCTAAAACGGAACAGAAGATTGTTGTAGCTCAAATAAATCAGAGACGAGGTAACTACAATCGGTTTCTTTTGTTTTAAATCCGATTAGTCATTGGGGACGTTCGGATTCGTAGTTTAGTATAAGTCTGACAGCTGTCTGACTCTACATATATTTCAGCATCTATATTTGCCAGAACAAAAAGATTGTGTTAAAATGTTTGCCTGGAATTATTTTTAATTTTTCAAAGTAGCCAATATTTTGTTCCCATTCCATATACCCACATTCAAAGCATCGATCATCAGCACTCTCTGTCATTTAAACTCTCCGCAAAATGTCATTACCAATATTTTAGTTTCGAACTACGTAACAAAATACTAACCTCAATAATAGAAACATGTCAAAAACCATTTTTTTAACACTACGTAAGCATCCTGACACATTAAAAATCAGATTTTTCGTAAAACAAAACACGTTTCTGGTATGACACTCCAATATAAATAGATAACAAATAGAAGCGTCCCAAAATACTCCATACTATTAAACAAATAATTTACCACACAGATACGAACTGTTTTAAAAATAACATCAAGTTTCGATGTTGTCTTTCAAGATTTTAGGAATGCGTCGCATCGAGTTCATTCATATCATTCGTAAAACGATTACTGTCCACAACATTTTCGTTAACATTTAAAGAAAGTACATTCTAATGGTTTGTTTTAGTTTAAACAATAAAATGCGAATTATATTCTAGAATTAAGGCTTTATTCTAATGCAACCTTCTAGTAGATTTCCGTTTCCTTTTCGATTTTATGTGACATGTGCCAAGTTTCTTTCAAGAAAAAAAATAAAAATAAAAGAAAGTCTATAGTGTGTCGAGGTGGTTTATTATAGACTCAATTTATATAAGAGAGAGCATGTGTTTCAAATAGAAGGAGCATTGCATAGAAGGAGATTTCATCATATAATTCTTTTACCTATTTCAAGTCGACGACATTTTGTTTATTTTCGTTTATTAACGTTTGATTTATTGAAACAAGTGGTAGCTATGTGCCACTGCATCCATCTGAGAGACTGTTCACTGCTGCAATATTCAGAATCATATTCGTATTCCGATCTGAGTCAATGGGAGTCAATAAAGAATTCGTGTGATGTATGGAGGTGTACTTATCCACGTTTCGATTCAACGCATGTTTCGAATTAACACGAATTTATGAAATGTCGTTTAATATTATTTATTCAACTGCTTTAATATATATTTTATACTTATACAAAACGTCATCGTACTCCACAAATTTAGGTAATACTAATCAATCTTTTGTCCTGAAAGAAGTTGATAAATAACCGGCGTAATAAAAGGACCGTTACGTTTTTAATCAAGTCAAAGTCAGCGATGACTTGCAATAGACGTTTGGTTTCAAATGGCGAGATGGCGACAAGTTAAGAGCACAAACCATAGAATTCTCTGACATTCAACTGACAGAAAGAACGCATACCTGTGACGTATATGCGACGGATGAAAAAGGTTTATTTTCTACTTTCGAATCCATTGGCAATATTTTCCAAATTGATATGGAGCAAAGTAGATTCATTGACATGACAGTTTAGCCTCTGTACAAAATATTTTGAGCAACGAATATGCGATGGCTATAATGGGATTGTTCCTTCCGTTGAATGTGTTGACGTATCCCTCGACGCATTGGTGTTTGTGCGTTGGACTCTTGTAAAATATAATTACACTTATATAAGACAATGGGAAAATGGTACTAGAAACTCTTAGTGGAAGTTTGAATCGGAAAATTATATTTGGTCCTGTCAAATCTCTACTAGTGGTTAGGATATAAGAATTAATTGACAAAATTCGTCAAGATTTGGTTACATATACGATTACACTGGTCACAAACGCCGGACGAGTCATTACTGCTCGTAGGTGAGTGAGTGGCCGCCTAAATTAATGTATCATTGAAAATTGTACTATTTTACCGATTTAAGTACTACATATTTGACTTTCCTGAGTACGCACGTACCACTTCCCAATTTTGAGTACTATTTGTACTATTCTTAATTTTTTGGAAGAACAAAGAACGAATGTAAATTTATATTCAAGTTTACAAAATGCGGAGTTAATCTTAGGTAGAGTCAAAATTTAAGCTTAACCTATAGGATTTAAAAAGAATTTTGTACTCGGAGTATAATTGAGAAAAGTCGATTTTCATCACTGCGTCAAACTAGATTTGTTGACAAATGTAAAAAAATGCCCACAAATTCTTTAGGACAAATGTTACAAATTAAATTAACAGCATGTGAACTTTTGCGGTATTAAGTTTATTTGAATAAATTTATGCTTTAACGACCCTTCCACGTTCTTTGTCAATAAAGTAATTGTTTTGCCATTATAATTAGAATGCTTGTTATGAGAACATTTTGGTTAGCATAGAATTAGAAGGCAGAGAATTAAACATTAAATTTTGTGCTTTCGCATTGCAGTTTAGGATGTATAGAGGTATGCAACAAAATCTTGATGTTTATACAATTTACCAGTTTTAACCAGAAAATGGGTCGGAAAAGGCGCGGGCTATCCTGAGAGATTCACCCTCAACTCTTGTATGTATTTCCTTTAAATGGGTAACACGAATGGAGTCGCTTCGGTTGTGTCGCACTGACGAATTGAAATGTGTACAAAACTATGGCCCTTATTCCGAATGTCGATTAAGTAATTATTGATAGACAAATCTCCGGCTTTTATCGATAGCCTTTCGACGAAATGCTTTAATTTGCGTATTGCGAGTCTTCAACAAAATCGTCATCATTATTTGGCAGTTAGCAATACATAGCTCATTGTAGTATGAAACGAATAACCATTGTTATTTACAAACTTAAAGGTACCCCAAAATGCACGCAAGATTTAAGTTAAATAGAAAACACTTCTTTTTCAGTTGTACTTTGTTTAATTTATACAATTGGGTAGGAATAACATTTAGCAATGCCAGTTATTCCGCCGCCGATATCGAGCACCTGTAAGGGCCATTGCTTGACTAACCTCATTTTTTTAAACTATGGTTCAACAACGCCCATGGACCAAAATCAACACCAGTTAGTTTTCGACATTCACATGCGAGTTCTCGTACCCCAAATGCGGCAATTTTGACATGGGGACACAGATCTTTGGTGAGTAAACGCTGTAAGAGCTTCTTGAAATCTACAACTACCCTGAATTGATATTGCTGGGCTCTCACCAACACTCTCAAGCAACGCTTCGATATTTCAATTTGAACGGATTGTTTTTAGATGGCCAGTGTAGTTAGCAATTCCAATTCAATCCATTCTCGATCAAATCAATATTTTGTACAAAATTTGCGAACTTATGTAGCCAAGCTTTTAAAAATATTGTAAACAATGAAAACACGTGTATTTCGCGCACCTAGTGATGCGTTTAATAACGCTAAGCTATCAGCTGTCAATAATTTTTTTAATTGCCAAAACTTTCAAATTTTGCGTGGGTTTTGGGACACCCAATACCTATAGGTACAAGTTACAAAAATTAAGTGCAAGTAGATGTTTCTGTTGCGCCAAATATTAGTCATTCTAATTTTATAATTATTCTTATTTCTTTTATTTAGTTAATTAATTACAATAAAAATATGTAAAAGAATAATATATCACTTGACTAGCTCGTTGCAAGTCCTCATTTGCAAATGAATGTTTTTAAGTGTAATTTAATAGTACCTATTAACGATATATTTTAACAAAAATTCCTGTTTTCTTACAAAGCTCTTTTGGGAGCAGCTTTGCCCGCAATAAGGGAGCTCTTGGAGTTATTCCATGGGTAACGCTGAGAGTTTGAATATTGAGAACCTAATATCGTACAACACCTCAACGCAGTGTACGGTATTGTATGTATGTGTGTGTTTATTTAGTTAATAAAACTATTAATTTACAATAATAATTATAGAACTGAAACTAATCAATAACAATTATATACAAAATTTATGAAATCTGACATCTTATGTGTTGAGCCAACAAAATTTTATTGAATTTACTACGCCAGTTTCACTTATTGAGTCGCTTTTTAGAACCGCGAGTGAATCGAAAACATAAAAGCGAATGAAGGCGAATGTAAAAATGACTTATTCGATTCACTTTTTCACAGTAAGAGAATTGACCTCCAGGGCTATCGCCTAGACAGTATTATTTTTATATGTGGCTTTTGCGGAAGCCTTTCCGATTTCTTTCGTTTAGTGTGAAGGTACCAACTTATTAACATATTTCTAGAAAGGGTACCTATATTTTAACGATTGATATTTGATGTTTGATTAGTGGATAAAAAACGTATTGAAGAAAAAACAATGTAAACTGGAAAGAAATCACTAATCAGAGAGGCCAGGCGCTTAATTTAAGATGTCCCAAAAACAGCGTCAAACGGTTTAACACTGGATTACTTTAGTTTCGACGAAAATCGTTGGAATTAGCACATCATTGTGAAAATACAAATTTGTTTTCTTTAAATTCTGACAGTGTAGAAATTCTGTTTTAAATAACACCTTACAGAAAACAGGAATGGGCTTTACTCTTGCTTGTGAATTTATAATTCTTTGTCACGTTTTTCAGTACAATGCAATTCACGCACGCAATTCAATTGCATCTACCCTGCATGAAAATGGATTTTACAGCTGATATTTATAATAGTCCTTCGCCTTCCTGCCTGTATGATTTCGCACTGGGTATATTTTATTTGGTTTAGTTTGTGCGAATACACCCTTAAAGGAGATGCGATTTTGGCAGCAAAAGGAGAAATGATCCCACATGCTAGTAAATATGTACCTTTACCCACCACTTTTATTTGTTACTACCCTACTCAAAACAAAGCTCGATTTTATTGTATTTCATAGGGGAGGGTTATTGTAATACAGCACCGAACCTGCCGAATTAATGCACACTCAAAAAAAAAAAAAAACCTATTAAGGACGAAATTGT
The DNA here is from genome assembly GCA_949126925.1 of Cheilosia vernalis. Classification (NCBI taxonomy): domain Eukaryota; kingdom Metazoa; phylum Arthropoda; class Insecta; order Diptera; family Syrphidae; genus Cheilosia; species Cheilosia vernalis. The sequence continues at coordinate 18,605,355 of OX421362.1, forward strand.
TTTTTTTTTTAAATATGTACATATATACGTATATAGGTAATACTATGCATTTTTGTTTTGTTGGTTGGAAATAATAAATATAAATGTTTATTTGATGCTCACCATAACGAAGGACTAACTGCTTCAGTTAAGATAAAAAAGCAATCGTGTACAGTATGATCTCCTCAAATTAGTTGACTTCTTTGTTTAGTTCACATGCACTTTGATTTGTTTCCAAAAAAAACTTTTTTCAGATAAAGGTACTTCCTGATCTTTAAAGGCAGATCAACAATCAAGGTGAGATTCCAATTAACCGTCACTGTAAAAAGTACACACCGCACAAGATAGGTACCAACTAAAATAGGTATCTACCAAATGTTCCAAACTTATTTCCGTCGTTTCCACACAAAATGTAGTTTTATTTTTGACAGCTCTCAGCACGAGGAACAGCTGATCTCAAAAACACATAGCAAGCACATTTCGAAATAAATCCCCATAATAATATATTTATATCTAGGTAGGTATTACTCGATCCGAAAATTCTCGTTCAGGTCAATTCGATTTCAAACGATCAGCTTATGACAAAAAACGAACCCTCTGCTCGCTACACCGTCACGAATTCAATGCGACAAACGGAAACGAACTGCAGAATATCACACAAAAACAGAGAAAGAGAGCCTGGCATGATCGTTTCAGTTCTCTGTTCACTTTCTACCTTAAACCAAAATGTATGGGGCCGATACGATGATATATAACAGAACAGAAACAGAATTTCCATATGGGTTTTTTTCCTTATTTTTAAATTTCTCGAGACACAGGCAGCGCTAGGGATTTTCTATTTTTCCTCTCCGCTTTGTTAAATTTGAGTGTATGTGGGTAGGTACTCATGTATGCACGATGTGGAGTTTTACATCACATGCTTTATAGTTACAGTAGCGAACTTATCGCCGGCGTTTAACAAAATCAATTTCCAGACTAAATTGTATATTTCAACATTCAATTCCAAAAAAAAAAAAAAGCTGCCCCCTCAAAGATTATAAATAGGTAGACGCAGGACAAAAAGAAACTATACACAAAGAACACGTTTAGTGCAAAAAATTAATTTGTCAAAAATTGGACTTGCTGAAGAGGCCGTGCATCGAAGGTGATGTAAAATTAACCGCAGGAGAATCAAAATCACTTTCGGTACACAGAATATAAGTATGTACATAAGTGAGGTTCAAAATGAACAAATCTGTAACACATGACATGTACATTGTACATTGGTGCACCGTATACCTATACCTACCTCCCTTAGTTTCAAACCGACTGAGGAGTGCATTTCATAATCGAATTGCCCCCCCTGGGCACATCCTTGATATCAATAAACCAATTGAATCTTTCACCACCAGTTTGCTCACAAGTATTATGACACAATTAAACGGTATTCGCAATAGGTACAACGTCCTCTAACTTAACAAGGTAGCCACTTAGCAGGGAGTTCAAAAAGGATCATCGCTAAACGGCTAAGCTACGAATAAGAGGAACATCTCTCTTTATAGAAACTGCATTACAAAAATAGAACACAGACGGTTGTCCGTGGGAGAAAATTAACTTTTTCGTTTTTTTTTTTATTATTATTTAAATATAAAATTACTTCCAATAAATTAAGTAATAATGCATTCAAAATCAAATCGCAAACAACTACTTACCGATGTCATTTAAATTCACCTCTATTTCTATCTTATACTGTGACAAAGTCTTGTGTGTTGTGTGTAATATGAAATTATTTACTGCGCACAGTGCAAAAATCAAATAAGCCACACAAAGGTTTCGGCAATTGCGCGTCCTTTTTATTTTATTATTTATTATCCAGATAATTCACAGATTCACTTAAATCACAAAACAATATTATTATGTGTGCAGTAGACTTACCCAAACAATGTGTTTAAGGAAAGTAGCTATATGTATCTTTTTTTTTTCTTTTCGTAAATATTTATAGATATTTTACGCGACAAAATAAAATAAAATAAAAAAACTCTTCCCAACGTATTAAAGTTTCACGAATAATATTCTACTGAGTGAGCACGAAATTGTGTGGCGGGCAGGTCGGACTGAATGTATATGATTTCCCCAGCCAAAAGCCAGAAAAAAAAAAAAACAGAATATTGCTGAGCGCATACTACGATGAGTTCTACACATGAATTATCTAAATGTATGCATGCTTGGGTTCACACTTCACAGAGGAATCGGTGTTGTTCTTTTTTATTTGGTTTGAATTTGTAATTCAAAAGAAATCTTTAAATTCGCCAGCTAATAGGTATTTTATTAAATTGAATATGACAGTAAATAGAAACACATACCTGACGGATTTTTGTAAACAATTTTAAAAGTTTGTTGCTGTTTGCTTGGAGTTTGGGACTGAGGCAGGAGAGGTACATAGACATTCTTTGTGTAGGTATTGTTTTGGGTGCTCTCTAGCACGGTTCTATCTGTTCAATAGGGGTAGGTTTTTGAGTTGAGTTAAAAGATGATAATGCAACTCAAATGCAGGGGGTAACGCTCAAAAAAAAAAAAACTATTTTTTTCTATATGAGCATGAGGGGTTTAATCTGTTTTACCGTGTTAAACACGGATGTAGGAATGTATACATATGTAGATGTGTTTAATAGTTTTTTGTCTTTTTTTTTTTATTTGCTGAGCCTCATTAAAATAGATAACTCACGAGTAGGTATGTGTCTTCCCTATGTAATTCTAATATTAGCCTTCAAAAGTTGTATTGCACTCTTTTATGCTGTTTCAGCTTAGACACATGCATTGATGGTATTTGTTGACTTTTGTTAACAAAATTTATCAACTTAATCGCTTGGGTATAATTAAATTTAATTAGGGACAACCGGCCAGATACCTACTACTTTATATAGAAAATCATACTTTGTAACATTGATCAAACTGCGAATATGCATCATTGAACACACATGAGTGCATATAGTATGTTGACCTTAAACGCACCACACCAAAGCAAAAACAAAAAAAAAACATCTTTGGCACATCTAGGTACCTGTATATTATTATACACATTATATGACTTGAGTTCTGTGTACAGTATGGGTAAAATCGATCGTACAATTGTTTATAAATAAGAGATTTTTTTAACATTACACCTTATTATTAGGTACGTAATTTTGAAAGTGCATAGGTACCTTGGGTTGGGGGCACATAATGGGTGCAGAAGTTTAGGTTATTGGGCTAGTTGGAATCAATGGTGTCCTTAGTACTAATTATGGAAATGATTTCACTTGTGACAGTTCTACAGGTTGGATTATAGCGTTTTTCATTCAAGATCCGAGAGAATTGGCCCGAAATTCAAAGTTGATCTTTCATTGGTGGACACCATATTACATATGTCAGATTTGGTTTTCTGTTTTACTTTTTTTTACAATAAATATGAATGTTTTAATAGACCAAATCAATATAAATGTGTTTCAATTTAAGTTAAGCAAGTATAATTGTATGTTTTCTAACAACAAAATAAAACATTTAAATCTGAAATTTTGTTAGCGTGGGTTGTAATGTCGTTTTCCATTGGGTAAAAAATCAATTTTTTTTTTTTCGATTCGGATCACTTTTTGCTGATTTTTTTTTCAGATTTACACAGCAGGTTGTTACTATCCGATAAGCATACTAACACAATACCAGTATACTTTCCACAGATTTTTTACGTCATTTTAAGGAGTTTCCTTTCAAGGCAAATGGCCAAATCCTAATCTTCCCAAAAGTAATAGGTGATAAAGTTTGTTTATCTACTAGAACCAACCAGATTAAGCATGAATCGCAGAAGCTCTTTATGGCCCACATTCTTCTTCAGATCCTCCAATTAAACATCAAAGAAGCTACAGTTAAGAATCGCATGTAATCGTATAGCAAAGTCGTGTCTAGTAATAATGCGGGTGCTCACTCAGGCTAACCTTATCGTTTTTTTTGTTTTGATCGAGATTGCGTTTCATGTTCGGTTTGCCATAAAGATCAATTTTTTTTTATCATAATTTTTTCTCAGATTTACACATACTTTCACTAATACCAATGTTTATTACAGTTTATTACACGGTTACGAATGGTTCATCGTTGGAAGGATTGCTTTTTTAGCTGAATTCTTCTTTTTAAGCGTATTTCGAAATGCGTTATTATAAAAGTGTGAAAATTGAAATGGATTTCCAGTGCAATAATACATGCAGTTCTACACACAAGAAACAATAGAATTCGGATTTCATGTTCGATTTCGCAGCAGAAATCTAAAATCTCACATCAAATCGAAAACGACATTAATATTGCCAAATCAAGATGAATATAATAGATAGTGACCTAGTTCCAGGTGAGGTATAGGGTGCGATGACAGTCAATTGACAACAAAATTTGTATATAGCTTTCAAAGTATCGTGTTCAGTTAGATTTACTAGGTTAACGTAACCGCCCTTTTTGGAATGAAGACCTATCGATTCTGAAGAGATTGATTAGGGAGGGAATGATTTTTTATAATCACGTTACATGCTGTTAGGAAAGGTTATTAAATTCAAACCAAATATGCCCCCATTGGTAGAGATTCTACCGTTATATAGACCTGGCCTATAGGTATACACAACAAATTAAAAAAAAAACTAATTACAGACAGCATTGCATCTCAACACTGTCTTCCCAACTAAAAAAATTATTCGAATATGTTGTGGTTAAGGCAGTGAATGTGGTTCAACTAATTCCCTTCGCCTATTTATATATATATAAGATGTCTTAGCAGTACTATATTAGGCCTGTTTTTATGTGCTTCGATTTCAGAAAAACAAAGTAAAGTAGGATTTTCAGCACGCAATTACAACAACTATACGTTCTATTTGACACTTCGAGTCGAGGACTAACAGTAGTTGTTGCAATTGGGTACTGAAAATCCTACTTTACTTTGCTTTTCTGAGATCGAAACTTATCTTGGCTCTGCTATCATCACATCTAAAAACATACATCAGATCAGAACCAAACGAAGAATAAACAACACTTGCCTATCGCAGTGAAGGCAGTAAAAAATTAAATTAAATAGGTTGTTGTATTTTAGCCATAGACCTCGCTCCTCACAATAATTTGTTTTGTGCGATCTATTGAGAAATGGAGGGTGTACCCTAACGGCTATAATTTGAACCCTACTAGACATACAAGTTTGACAGATCAGCGAAAAAATATACGTAAAAGAAGCTAAGCGAGATTAAATATTTAAATATTGTGGCAAATAAATACATTTGTCTATTAAAAACATACAAATAAATTTCTAAATAGTTTACAGTGTTGGAAAATAAAGAAAAAGTGTTGGATCGAGTGTCTCATTGTGGTGTATCCCAGTGCAACTCATATAGAGAACATGGTATAACCATGTACAAAAATCCAAAAGAAGTTAAAAACTCGATTCCTTTTAAAAAAAAAAGTGGTCAATTGTTCTTCGCATGGGAAAATAATTTCCTAAGTTCTTTAAAATATGTAGTTTACATTTGAAAGAAGGCGATATATTAAAGCCAATTGCAAGAGATAATAAAACATACTGCACGCGTTTGCTCGCAGTAGCATTTCCCAGCAGAAACCTTCCAAAATTATCATATCGAGAAAGTTTGAGATAAATCTCGGCTAGTTGCGTCAGCTGCACAATAATAGATACCTAATGCTGCACAATAAATATAATATTAACAACATTTTAAAGAACTTTAAACAGTTAAAAAAGAGTTTAATTCAAAAAAAAAAAAAACAATTTGTTTACACGAAACCAACACAAATTTTTCATTCCACTTTTAAACGATTCAAACATAATTTATTGACCCGGGGTTATTTTATTTTTCATAAACAATACTTGGATTTTAGACTAACAAGGCATTTATATCAACTTTTCATTTATAAAATAAATAAATTACTTTTGCAAAAATACACGTACCGCTTACCGATGAGAGATTCCTGTAGGTTCTTTTCTTTGCCACCAGATATCGCAGGCCAACTTGTACATTTTTTGTCATATTGACATTTTTTTAAGCTCTTTCATGACAGAGTTGTACTCTCGGATGTTTGTCAGACGTTCGCGAGAGATGGCGCAGTGAAAAAAAAAAAAACAATGTAATTTGTGTGTTTTCCGGAGATTGAACATGAGGCCCCTTGCTCTGAGTACCTAATCCAGTACTCTGAGGTCTTAGACACAAGGAGTTTATAACCAGATTATAACCTTTGATAATCCCAGCCCAGTGCTTATTCAACGGAACAAGCAGTCCCATAGAATCCGTCGCATACCGTGACAGTTTCTCCCATTATTTCAATTGCTTTCAATACTTCCACCAATGAAAGTGCTTGCTCTCATGCTGCGTCAAATGTCAACGGGTGCATGGTGCAACGGGCAGTGGTGTACACGTTGGGAAAAAACCCTACTTGTAGGTATTTTCGACTAAGGGAAAAATGACAGATTTTTTATATTTAAAATTGTTTGCTGCAAACATAGGTGTTTTCCTTAATTTATAAAATTAATATACCTCATACCCTGAATTCACATTTCTATTTCTACTTTAACTTTTTTTGCCCAAATATTTAATATTACAATTTTTTTTCAAGGATTATGTAGACAGGATAGGGAATTTTTGGAGCCGTGGTAGGTATTTTTATTTGTTGAATGTTTAACGGGCAGAAAAGTGGAAAGTGACCCTTCTTTACACGTCACATCCGAAACGTCAGCTGTGAGCTGGGTGGATATAATTGTGGAAGAATTATCTTCATCGTCTTCCTCGGCATCTGAAGCCAAAGAATTAATAAAAAAAATACTCGATTTGTATCGACAACAGGGGAAATATTTTCCAACGAATGCAATTTGAAAAACAGATATTGCTGTCAAATAACGCATTAATCGATTTACAAAAGCAGATCAATTTTGTTGCATGTTCCATGAAAAAGATTACTGGTGGCCTCGATGGAAAACAAAATGAATGCTAAATTATGTAATTTTAAACTTTTTTAAATGTGTAACGTTGTTTGTCTGCACAGAATCTATTTAAAAATTTCAGATCGAGCATATTGTGAACGAGTTTTTTCTTAATACGTAATAGATGCTGGGTTTTATCCATGTTCGGATAAGTATTATTCTTTTAAGTAAGAAGAGCTAGTTTTTCAAAGAATAAAAGTTTCTACGGATGAAGTGTTTTGCTTTAAAGAGATTTCCTCGCGGTTGTCAATTGTACTGAAACTAATGTTACGTCATGTGTATTGACTGTTAGGGCCAATAGACATAGTTTTGGTTTAGTTTCGACAAATTTGTGGTGGTAGGCTCTATTTCAACATTAGAAGTCATTAAAAAACTGATTTTTCAGAAATACATAACAGTTGAGGAATTGCTAGCAATTGCGGAAAAGAAGAACTAAAAACTTAACGAAGTGCATTTGCCCTTACAACCGACAATCGCACTATGTAAATGAGCCAACTGACCTTCTACAAGGGTCGTTGTTGTGCAATGCCAACGGATACGTTTTGTCGACTAGAATGAGCATGACAAAACCACCCAAACATACTACTCATATGAAAGATCAAACCATTTAAATCAATAACACATCAAAAGTTTATTTATAAAGCGTATAGGTACTGTTATCCAATGGGGACAATTGCAATTTCATGCTCATTTCCTTCGCCATTTCATCCACCGCATCGATCTCCTCCGTGGTTAAACCAGGAGGCAATGCGAACGTTTTTATATTTTCATTGTCCTTCAGCGATTGCAGAATAGTCGTTATTTCCGTACGAAAGGCTGAATTTACATCGGTTTTAGATGGTTTGGTTTTCTGCTTCGAGTCTTTGTTCATAACGGTCATGGCTCTCGTCCAAAGTTCCTTTTCGTGGTCTTTGTACTTAGTATAGCGAGTTTCCAAAATTTTAAGTTCCTTATTCACATCCGAATTATTGGGTTCCATATGCTGTGCTTTTATCAGCAAATTTCGAGCTCTATCGAACTCACCCAACATTAGTAAAGCTCTCCCTTCTTGGAAAAGGGCTTTGCAATTTGGTTTGTTATTCGTTAGCCGGCGAATTTCGGTACACATGAGCATCGTTTTTGACGCCTGGTTAAGTTTGTTATAGCAGACAGCGAGATTGGTGTGCAACTTTAAGAGAAATGCCGTTTGTTGTTTCTGTTCATCTTCATTTTTGAGACGGCAGTAGTTCAGTGCATTGACGGCTTTCATAAACGCTTTGCAGGCATTTTTATGCATACCCTGGCCAAAGAAGTCAACTCCTTTGAGATGGACTTCCTTTGCTTTGGCCAATACTGCCGGGAACTTGTTACGTTCGTCTTCACTTAAGCCGTCCGTTGCATTGAGATCACCTACCTCATTGAAGTTGACACATTCAATTATGTAAAGGCCGTCTGCTTTTGGCTTTATTCTGGGTGGGCATCCCATTTCACCAAACAGCAAGTGATAAGAAATGACAAATTGTGCTTCTTCGCCTTTAGCCATAGAACGTACGGCAAATTCCAAACCTTCTAGTACTTCACCACGACCGGTATAAAATGAAAGCGCGGATCCACGGAGGAATGATGAATCAAATGGCGCACCCTCACCTTCCCAATAAGAATTGTATCGAATACATACACGAGCATTCTCTGGAATCGTTCCCTTTTCAACATCCCCTTCCTTTGTTATCTTTTTATAAATATATTCGTTGACCTTCGTCATTTGCAAGCGTAGTTCGTCAAATGAATATTGCCAGGGAGAAACAAGCTTCACATTATTGGCATCTATTTCATCTTCGTTGTCCGATCCGGGATTAATTTCCTCAAAGAGATCCGATATAAATTCTTCATCGTCGAAATTGGGATTGATTTCAAATTTTGTGCCGTCCGCAATTAAATCGCTAGAAATATCTGTTTATGAAAGGAGGATTTTAACAACCGTAAAATGTGCTCACCTAATAGACAAAGGATCGCTAAGGATATTTAATGAAGGTTCGTCCATTCCAGAATTCATCTCAATTTTCATCTTGCCTTTGCGCGCCAAATATTCCCAAATATATCTCGAATTTGTTTACTCTCGCAAAACTGAATTACAAATGTCATTTTAAGTGGTATACATTTTTCTTTGATGTTCTACATCCTGACGTCATTGCAATACAGCGGCTATTTTGCATTGCAATTAAATAAAATAAATGCAGCGAAATAAATTCATGATCCCTGCTAGAATTTCTTTTTAGGTTGCAACAAATTATATGCAAACTTTGGTTCAATCTGAATTGAGAGCTCAGTTTGGCCTCAGTTAGGCGCCAGTTATAGCCATACCTACGTAAAATGCAACCGTAAAAATCTTCTTTTGCTTTTTTAGACCACTTAATCCTAATGGTTGAACTCAATCTTGGTCTTAAAATGTTGATTATGAATTATAAAGTTAGTCTATCAAAAAAAAAATTAGCAAATGATCTTTAAATTTTCTAGAAACATAATTTATACATTTTTCCGTACGAAAAACTTTTTCCGATTCACTTCTCAGTCAATTCCACAACAAAAACCCAGATCATTCCACTGATGTAGTTCATTTCTTTACTGTTCCATCTATCAGTGCCTTGATTTTGTGCGGTTTTTGCCGCAATGGCGGTGTCGGAAAGGGTTCACGTATAGGCGGATTCTATAAATGTGTGAGTGATGTCGCGAACTGACAACTTCCAATTTTTCTTGTTCTTATATCGCTTTGTTCCTGCAAATTCCAGGCGAGCTTTCCCACACGCGACCTTTTTAGGTAGCGAGAAGGATGTCGGATGAGAAGAAATGACAACAGCGTGACCGTTGTGCGACAATTTGGTACCTTTTTCGAGGACATTAATACAATTTGTTGTTCCTTTGTTCTTTTTATTATTTGGAAAATTCACATTTTAGGACTATTCGCATGAGAGCCAATGGCGAACGAACTACGAACAAGCGAATTTTTTTACACTTCAATCACTTCAATCATTGTTTAATGTTAAATGCGATAGAATTTTTTCATTCGTGGGTTTGTGGATCCGCGAATGTTTTATGTGGATTGTGAATAAAGTGTGACAATTCGCTGTAAGAATTTTCAATTGCTGTAATAATTGTAAATTGAGCTATTTAAAACGATTGAGAGTCCGATTTTTTTTTTAGATTAGACTTAAGATTATTTTAATATAAGGCTTTGGTGGTAAATAATATACAAATCAATTTTCAATTCATATGTAAATACAATTAAATTCATTTGTTCGCAATTCGCGCTCATGTGAATAGTACTTAAAAAAGTTTTCAAAAACTGTGATTTCAAAATGAATAAGTATAAAAAATAACGCGGAAATAGTGTAAAGCCGGCTAATACTTGTTAAATATTGTGAGAAAATACTAAATTTATGTAACAGCGTCAGAAAAAGGCACACTTTTCTTTCATCGCCCCTTTTTTATGGACTTTTTAAAACTAAACTGAAAGAGATCTTAAAAGTAGATGCAAAAATGAGTTGATATAATTTATATATTTATAAATAAAAATCAAAGCTAAAAGGTTTGCATTTTAAAATTTGTCATTTGAAAACGAATTGCACCGCAGAACAACCTTAAAGACATCTAATTCTAATGTTATTTGGTTGTTTTGGGTTTATTTATAAAAGAAACGTTGTGAGAGAGTGATCTTTTTACAGTCTATATTGTATTGTGAAACTAAAACCAAAATTTATAACCTTTCTCTAACAATCCGGGAGATCGTTGCGAAATTGTGAAAAGCAACAAAAAAAAAGAGCGGTGAAACAAAAAAGTGTCATTTCTAAAGCTACTCTGCAATCTAAGAATTTTCGCACAATATTTAACAATTGTTGGCTCTCCTAACACTATAATCGTGTTCTGAGAGGCAGCAGCGTTATATTTTATAGAAATTCATTTGGAAATCACAGCGTTTCTAAAATTCCCAAAGTGAAATTTCATACTAAAAAAAGGGAAAAAGTAGCAACAAATAGTATGAGGGTCCTCGAAAAAGTGCCAAATTATTGCACTACGGTCATGTTGGTCACAGAGCGCGGCTCACTCACACACTCAAATCCGATTCGGAACGTTCCCTAGCGACATCGCCTCAAAAACCGCACAAAATCAAGGCACAGGATTTTTTTTCTGATGGAATCCAATCAGTGGTGGTTGATTTGTTGTATTTGTTTTCATAGGGAAACATTTTTCTGACAGAATTTTCGCTATAACCGCACAAACGAAAAAAAAATCATTTTCATACTGTTCCCACTTTTTCTGTTGCATTTTACGTATGGCTATAACTGAGGCCTTATACGTAAAATGCAACAGAAAAAGTTGGAACAGTATGAAAATATTTTTTTTTTCGTTTTAGCGTTCATAGCGGAAATTCCGTCCGAAAAATTTGTCCCACGAAAACAAGTACAGCAAATAAACCTCCCCTGATTGGATTCCATCAGAAAATAAAATCCTGACAAATGGAACAGTAAAGAAATGAAATATTTAAGTGGATTAATTTGATTTTTTGTTGTGGAATTGACTGAGAAGTAGATCGGAAAACGTTTTTTCGTGCGGAAAAATGAATAAATTATTTTTCTACAAAATTTAAAGAGAATTTTTTGTTTATTTTTTATATAAACTAACTTTATAATTCAAAAGCAACATTTTAAGTTCAAGATTGAGTCCAACCATTAGGATTAAGTGGTTTAAAAAAGCATAAGAAAATTTTTACGGTTTGGTTTTACGTACCTACCTATGGCTATAACCGCTATAACTAGGGCCTTACATGGTGTCTCCACGGGCAAATTTTCTTTCAGCAATCTGCCAAGTTTGATAGCATTGCACAAACGACCAGTATGCAAAGAATGTAGGGTGGGCATTTCATATCATGAAATTTCATTCGTTAAAATGTCGCAATACGTAGTTTCACCGCTACAAGCGACCATTCGCCACTCAACCATCGTAGAAATGAAAAACAAGTGTCAAACTGCACAGAAATTGCAGCCTATTTCATGAAATCGATAGGTACCATAGCTCTTTCGAACATCATTTCATTTAAAAGTTCAAACACGTCCATTGCTTAATATGGATGAGTGCTTTCAGTGCGAATTAGTGAAGCTGAATAAAGTGGCAGCCCTTGTACACAGAGAAATGATTCGTCATTCAGCTAAAAAGTAAAAATTTTGCACTGTGAATTTGACATATTCATTTATCTTTGTTGTACATTTTGTTGAGGTTATTTTGAAATCACAAAGTATTCTTAACTAAGCGCTGTTTTTGTTAATATTTAAAAGGAAAACTGAGAAAAAATCCATAAAATGCCTTGCTTCAAAGTCAAAGTAAAATGGGGAAGGGAAAACTTTCCTGGCATTGAAGTGAATACCGATGAAGAACCGATTCTCTTCAAAGCTCAACTCTATGCCTTAACCGGAGTTCAACCCGAACGTCAAAAAGTCATGTTCAAGGGAAGTCAACTTAAGGACAACGAATGGAATATTCAACTGAAGGAAGGGGCAGCCATACTTCTATTGGGTACAAAAGAAGAAGTGCCCCAATTACCCCAAGAACCGACGAAATTCATTGAGGACATGAACGAATCCGAATTAGCGACGGCTCTCGACCTGCCCGCTGGTCTAACAAACTTGGGAAATACATGTTATATGAACGCTACTGTTCAATGTTTGAAGTCTGTGCCCGAACTGCGAGAGACTTTGGTCGAATTCAAGGATGATAGTCCATCTAGTTCGTCGGCCCCTCAAAAGATAACCGCAGCTATGAGATCACTGTTTGTTCAACTAGAGAAAGGCAACACTGTTACGCCAATTATATTGTTGCAAACCTTACATACTGCATTTCCACAATTTTCGCAAAGCGAAGGCGGCACATATAGACAACAAGACGCTAACGAGTGTTGGTCGGAAATCTTAAAAATGCTGCAACAAAAGTTGCCATCCAAATCGGGTGACGCATCAGCAACTAAAAAATACAATTCATTCATAGAGCAATATTTCGGAGGCTCATTTGATGTCGAAATGAAATGTAACGAGTGTCCAGATGAGCCCTCGAGCCAAAGCAAAGAAAATTTCCTCCAATTGAGCTGCTTCATATCGCCAGAAGTTAAATATGTGCACTCGGGCTTAAAATCCAAAATGCAAGAAACACTTACAAAGTATTCCGAAGCACTTGGCCGGGACGCTGTTTATGTGAGATCGTCGAAAATAAGTCGTTTGCCAGCTTATCTCACCATTCAGATGGTTCGTTTCCAATACAAAGGACGAGAAGGAATCAATGCTAAGGTATTGAAGGACATCAAGTTTCCAATTGATTTCGATGCATTCGAGTTGTGCACACCCCAATTGCAAGCAAAGCTAACTCCAATGCGCGATCAGCTCAAGAAACTAGAAGACGAACGTGTGGCAAAGGCAAATGACGGACAGGCGGAGAAAACCGATGAAAAATCAACAGTTGTCCTGGCAGAGCATTCTTCTTTCCCCGATGATATCGGTAGCAATAATTCTGGTTATTATACTTTGCAGGCTGTGCTTACTCATAAGGGTCGGTCCAGTTCATCTGGGCACTACGTAGCTTGGGTCCGTCAGGCTGCTCCGGACACTTGGATGAAATTCGACGACGATGTGGTTTCAGCGGTCGCAACCGAGGACATTCTTAGGTTGTCGGGTGGAGGCGACTGGCATTGTGCCTACGTACTGTTATATGGACCTAGAATTTAAAATTTTCTCGTAATTGAATAAGATCTCTTGAGAACCGAGTACTAGTAATAAAAAAAAGAATAAAACGAACAAAATCGAATTGCTCCTTTTACATTGCCAGTTTTGTTACGCATCGTATAATTGAATTGTTTCATTTTTTCTAATTTTTGGAGAAACAGAAATCGCTTTTATTTATATTTGCAATGTATTGTTTTTTCTCAGGTTTCTAGGTGAGAAGTTGAATTGTGAAACTTTCATTTCTGTCTGGGTGTGTATTCTTTTCCAGTTTTAAGAGTAAGACCTGTATCTAGTTTGGGCTATCGCCGGACACCTATAAAGAAAGAGGAATACTGTTCCATTCTACAGTTACAGCAGTGGATGGTTTGAGGTATGCCAAATTTGGCATTAGTCTAGCGGTATCCAAGGCTGCGTTTGCCAAATTTTCCATGGACTTTCACTTGGGTACGTGTCGAAACATATTTTCCCTACAAATAGCCTGTTTGTTCAATTCCTAAACTAATACCAACAACGAGTGTTCCAACAAACTATTTATTGCTTTTTGGTTTGTTCTTGGCAGAGCCTTCAATTATTTTATCTAAATCCTTTAGCGACACCTCACCACTTCCTCGTGCCAAAGGCTTCGGCTGATGTGGAGCCGACTTCCATCCGACAAGATAAATGATTTGAAAAGTTGCGGAAATTCCGTCATCCTGAAAAGAAGAAGAACAAGTGAAAGTTCATCAAAAGTGAGGTGAAAATCTTTTGAACAAACCTTTCCGTAGAGTTCTTTGTAAATAGCACTAGCAGCGAACAAAGTGTCTCGGCTTATGTGCAAAGGCCTGTTAAAAGCTGCGTTGTTCTCCGCCATTCCCTTAAGATCCCACATCAACTCAAACATTGACGGATATCCCACGACCAGTTCATCGGTGTCTATTGTCAACATTGTGAAGCCTGTGTTATTAAGTATGGCTCCAATGTCTCGTATCTGCAAATCCAAGAGAAGCATAGCGAAAATCTACTCGAGTAATTGCTGTTTATTTTACTGACCTGTGTGAATGGTGAAATATGAGGAGATAGGCCATTTTGGCGTTCCAATTCTGCTAATTGCAATGATGACCTCAATTCGTATAGGGTGTCTCCGCCGAATAAAGATGCAATAAACACCCCATCTGGTTTTAAACTCTTATTCACTTTGCGAAAGCATCCGGGGAGATCGTTAACCCAGTGTAGGCTAAGGCTCGACATTACCAGATCCAAGGAGTTTTCTTCAAACTAAAAGCAATGCAAATAATGTACGTCGATGCTTAGAATCGCACCATACGAGGAAATGTTGGTGGGAGCGATAAATTCAAAACTAGATCGTAGATTTTATGCAACTGTGGGAAATAGGGAAACGAGTTGCTCTACAAAAATTCGTCTGCTATTCGGACCGCTTTACCGAAAACAAGTATATCTCGATTGATAAAATAACAAGTGTTAAGAAAGACACTTCCTTCTCTGTGCAATTTATTGAACATCACTTCTTTCGTTTGATATTTGATATAACTGCCAGATTCCATCAACGTATCTTCTAACAGTATTATCTGTGTTAACCTACTTACATCCAAGTTTTCCTCGTCCATTTCCAATTTGGTCATTTTTAGACCTGGCGTTCCTTCGGCCTGTTGAAGCATTGTCGGACTCGTATCACACAAAATCAGGTGCTTCACTGTTTCCGCCAGAACATGACTAGAGACATGACCACGATTACACCCGATATCGGCAGCATTTTTAAATTCACGCTTTATGTCGAATATACGATCGGATAAGCGAAAACCGACTTCTTCTTTTATGTAATCAAATAGGCCTACATCTGGACTAGATAAGTAAGTGAAATACTGGATGTAACATAATACAGAAATTCGGAACTTACTTTCTGGCAGCTCTTTCTTTTTGCAAAAGTTTTGTATGTCGATCGAAAATATTTACAGGCGTGGGTTGATCGGCCGCGTACCGACATGGCATCGATAAATTGCCATTTAGAACTTTTGTGAAAACTGGCAACTGAGTATTTTTACTTTGATGGGTAGTGATAACATTTAGGCACTGTTTCAAACACTTTGTTGTTGAATTATTAAACATTTGGATTTAGAAATGAACCTTTAATTTTCAAAATTCAACATCAAGGAGTTAAAAATCTTTAAACAGAATTCGAAGAGATACAAAACTTTCCTAGCTTTTGACAGTTCGCCTTCTTTATACCAAAGATTATGGAATACAGAGGTATATAACTTTCCAGTGGAAAGGCGCTGCCTACAAGCTGGTTTCCAGAAAAATTTATGAAGTCACACACACCTGCTCATTAAACACCGCAGTTCGTGTAACTGATTGATGAATTATTGGTTTATTTTACTGAAACTAATGCTGCATTTACATGGTCACACATTCCTATCACGCAAAATTAAAGGGATGCTAAATACTAAATAGCCGTGTGACCGAAAGGGACAGCATTACCTAACACGCAAAAAAACGTGACACGTATTTAGGTCGGCCATCTTGTTTGCGTGATAAGAATTATAGGAAAGCTCTGCATGTTGATATTTTTATAGCGATGACTAAAAAAATTCCGCATTCCTATAAAACAATATGGCTTCCGGAAATGATGAACGGACAATTATTTTTTTTTTCGTGTAACTGATTGATGAATTGTTGGTTTATTTTACTGAAACTAATAACCAATCTCATTTCACATGTTCCAAATCAGAAATATTAATGTTTTCAAGCAATTGCAGAAATGTTGGTGAGCGGAACCTGTGTCTATTTCCGTTTTACGTATCTATAATTATGGGTAGAGCATCCATGACACCATAGGCGTCTGATTTGTGATCTCATTCTAACGCCTTTAATAGTATTGACTGCGGATAAACGGATCTCTCTTTTCGGTTTTGTTGCAAAATTGCGCTTGCGTGATGATGTAAATGCGGTTTAATAACCAATCTAATTTCACATGTTCCAAATCAGAAATATTAATGTTTTCAATTAGGAACATGTGAAATGAGATTGGTTATTAGTTTCAGTAAAATAAAACAACAATTCATCAATCAGTTACACGAAACAAATAAATAATTGTCCGTTCATCATTTCCGGAAGCCATATTGTTTTATAAGAATGCGGAATTTCTTTAGTCATCGCGGATCGCTATAAAAATATCAACATGCAAAGCTTTCCTATAATTCCTATCACGCAAACAAGATGGCCGACCTAAAAACGTGTCACGTTTTTTTGCGTGTTAGGTACCTCATGCTGTCCCTTTCGGTCACACGGCTATTTAGTATTTAGCATCCTTTTAATTTTCCGTGATAGGAATGTGTGACCGTGTAAATGCAGCATAATTCATTCATCTCTGGTTTTTATGAAATTTGAAACGAGTCTCTCCCCAATGAAAAACGATATGTTATAATTATTTTCTGGAAGGATCGTTTGTCGATGACATTCCTCACTTCCAATATTATTGAAAGCCTATTTTCTTTTTCAGTGCAGAGTGCACTTTCTCATTAAAATAATCTGTGGTTGGCGTCGGCGGTTAGTCCTTCAAACTCGGTAACAATATTAAATTAATTTCCCAGTTTAAAGTATTTTGATAAACTATTTTATTTAATATTACTATGAGTGCGAAGGGTTCACTTTTTCTATCTGATGAAACTATTTATGAAAGGTCCAAAGATTGGGCAAACTTTATGTCGGTACGTAGTAACACAAAACAAAATGTCCATCAAATGTAAAATTTCTTTCTTATAGCGTATGGTCGCTCAAGAAGACTACAAAAGCATTAAGTATGACGAAATTCCAACCGATTGCTATGATTATGATAGCGAGTCAGAAACAGAACTGAAAGAAAATAGTGCCGACAACAATTGCCTGGCGCTGGTGAAAGTAGATAACTTCGAAGCCAGCAGCACTTCCGAGGACGATATGGATGACTTGTTGAACGAGACACTACCAGATATCGAAGAACGGAGGCGTAAGTGGAAAGAATCCGGAATGGATAGGGTGCTAGATACATTTGATGTGAACGCTATCACAGACAAAGTAGGCCCCTGGTTGAGGAAATGTAAACTTCAAATTGGCATGTCCGCCAATTCATCTGTGGAAGAAGAACAAATTATGCATTTTGAAAATCACCAGATTCATTACAATTCCGACGAATCCCTACAATCCGCAGACACTGCTAAATATATTCTTTCCAATCGCAAGCCAAGAGCAACCAGCTGCACCACAATGACTATCAAAAGGTTTCGTTATGTTAAGGGAAAACAAAAGGAACTTGAGCGGAAGTACAATCATTTTGATAAATTCGATGTGAACCATGAAATCGGTGAAGTGTTCAACAGAAAATGTATGGGACGACTGCCGGCTACACAAAGCAGAACTTCGAAACGTGCTATGAGCGAGGTGACTGTATGTCCTAAAATAACTAGTAATTTACAACCGCAGATTCATAGTAGAGCTTATGAGGACAGTTTAGGTCCCTCTGTTAAAAGTGTGGAAAAGCCTAAGCCTGAGTCGGTGAAAAGGCAAAAGAGTCTGCACAGAAAGAGGCGCTCTGATAGGTCACGAAAGCGGTCAGTGTCGAGCTCGTCGTCATGTTCGTCCACAGCCGACCGCAACAGCTCTAACCCGAAACCCAAGTTTCGCAAGGTTCTCAGAAGATCCAAAAGAGCTAACGAATCACATCCGATCATAATTTTGACAACGTCATCGGACTGTGAGCTAAGTTCGAAGGAAACCGTGGCAAAGGAAAATGGCAATGTTCCCAAACAAACACAAGTATTGAAAGCATCCAATCAAACTTGCTTTTTGCCTGAGAATATAGTTAACTCCACGGCTGTTTCCAAACCCGAACCTTTGGTAAAACCAAAAGATTGTCTACTAAGCCCAATCGGAAGCGAGAAGATAACGAAGAGCCTAAAAACGCCTAAGAGAGTAACAATAGCGAAGTGTAAGAATCTCTTTGCCAACCCGGAGACCATGGGGAAATCTATGGAAGATGAGCAAGCAACAACATCGAAAGAGAAGCGCAGTCGACTAAATAGTGTTTCAGAAAGCCAGGTCTCGGACCGAAAAGTTCTCGTGTATACACCAGGCAAGACCCAAAGCCGTCAAAATGTGAGTGGCGGATCATTCAAGCTGACTGAAGAGCATTTGCGTCAAACCATTGGAAAAAAGGCGTCACGTAGATTCCTTACTTTAAATCGAAAAAAGTTCCCACTTGAATTCGATTCAAGCTCCACAGTATACTACAAACTGCCAAATTCGATGGCCGAGAGCGACTCTACTGATGACAGCGATGAGGATGTATTAGACATTTTCGCCAAACAGGGGGAATTGGTTGCAGAGCCGACACTGAATTCTTGATTTTTAAATATCCATTCATGTATTACATAATTGTATATTATAAATTGAGGACCTTGCATCAAAAGGGGGGCAAGTCCAAATTTAACTTTTTGGGGAAATCAAAAAAAAAAACTTTCAAAAATGAATTATTACACGAATGTTTTAAAATGATATGCTTTTAGAAACTTTGCATATTTTCCCATTTTTTTAATCAAGTTTTAAGTTAAATAAACAATATTTGTAATTACTGCGATTTTTTAAAGTTTGGATCTGCCCCTCATTTGCACCACTTCATGCAAATGACGCAATATTTTCGTTTGTTGGAATAAGGAGGCAGGTCCGGTCGTGCCGTTAGGCTAAAAATATTGACTTGCCCCCTTTTGATGCAAGGTCCTCAATTGTTAAATTTACTTAATAAAAAAAAATAAAAAGTCAAAAATTAAATTTGTTTTTTTGTTTGTTGGGTAGGTACCCCAGTTTTATTTTCAGGTGCACTAATTATGTCAAAAGTAAAAATAAACCTAAAATGACAACGATTTCGATCTCGAAAATGATCTATAGATAAACCAGGCTGTTTCATCAACTCTCCGACAAATTCGTCCAACATTTCATTCGTTTCACAAATGAAGTCCATTATGAAATTGAGTTTTAACCCGAGTTAAAGTACTTTAGATTAATTGGTCTCCGGAGTGCAGTTTCAATCGGATTAAACGCCTTTAATGCTGCATTTGCACCTTCACACATTCCTATCACGGAAGATTAAAGGGATGCGAAATACCAAATAGCCGTGTGATTGAAAGGGACAGCATTGCTTAACGCGCAAAAAAACGTAACACGTATTTAGGTGGGCCATCTTGTTTACGTGATAGGAATTATAAGAAAGCTCCGCGTGTTGATATTTGTATAGCGATGACTTGAAATTCCACATTACTATAAAACAATATGGCTTCCGGAAATGATGAACGGACAATTATTTATTTGTTTCGTGCAAATGATTGATGAATTTTTGGTTTAATTTACTGAAACTAATTTACACTCTCATTTCACGTGTTTCAAATCAGAAATAGAAATGTTTTCAAGCAATTACAGATAGGTATGTTGTAGAGCGGAACCTGTGTCTATTTCCGTTTTACGTATCTATAATTATCATAATAAATCTTAGGTGGACAACCGGCTCGACATGTCTAGCGACAAAACAGATCTGGCCAAAGCTGGATCAAAAACGTTCTAGATACCTGATCTCCTTTGATAGGAAGCACATCAGTGCTACAATAGGTGTCATCACAGGGCACTGTCTCATAGGCAGGCATGCAACAAGGCTTGGCGTATTGTCTAACGACTTTTGCAGAAGTTGTCTTGACGAGGAGGAGGAAGAAACCATACTCCATCTCCTCTGCACCTGTCCGGCTCTTTCACAAAGACGAAAACTCCATCTGGGAGCTTTCTACTATAACGATCTGAACGATCTTAAAAACATAGACATTCGTAATCTCCTTCGCTTCATCAGAAGCTCCAATTGGTTCAACGAGTAGGCAGAATTGAATTTTAGATTCATGTGGTATCACAAGGGACCTTATAATGGTCTAAGTGTGTCGGCTTGCCGACAGCCACTTCAACCTAACCTAACCTATCTATAATTATGGGTAGATCATCTGTGACACTTTAGGCGTCTGATTTGTGATCTCATTCTTACGCCTTTAATAGCATTGACTGTGGATGAACGGATCTCTCTGTCCCGTTTTATGCCAAAAATGCGCGTGCGTGATGGTGTTAATGCTGTATAAGTTTCAAAAAGTGGGTTTATCTTTGGGCTAAAGACGCGTGACTAAAAGGGACAGCACTACCTAATACGAAAATACGTGACCCGTTTTTTGGTCGGCCATCTTGTTTACGTGCTATGGGGAAATATGTTGATATTTTTATAGCAATGGCTCGGGAAATTCGCTTTCCTATAAAACAAAATAGCTTCCGGAAGTGAAAAAGGACAATATTTTTATAGTAGGTTAAATTGACTGAAACTAATTACCACTCTTTTTTGACATGTTTTATATCAGAAATGGAAACGCTGGTCTGCGGAACTTGTGTTTAAACAAATCGTTATGCGGGTAGATCGATGATCGATGACACTTTAGGCGTCAGTCTGATCTGTTATCTCATTCTTACGTCTCTATTAGCATTAGGCGTGTTTTTTTTTAGATTCGATCTCAGGAAAGCAAACTGAAGTAGGATTTTTAGCACGTAATTCCAACTACTGTGAGTTCTCGAAGTTTCAAGCAGAGCGTAGTTGTTGTAATTGCATGCTGAAAATCGTACTTTGCTTTGCTGAGATTGATGTTCAAAAACAGGCCTGTTGACTTCGTTTAACAGATCTCTCTGTCCCTGGTCTTGCAAAAATTTGTGTGCGTGATGTTGTCCAGAATAAGATAACAAATTTTTCATTGTGTCCATAAAGGAACTTAGGTTAGGCTGAGTGGGGTTGTGAGATCGTCACAAAAGACCAGGCTGTCCCATCGCCACCTCCAGGATCGACGAACTTAACTCCACCACCAATTTTGTTTGACTGTCAAATTTGTTTTCGTTTTTCAAATCTTCCTCATTTTTGAGTCAAGCATGAACTACATCAGAACTTAGTAAACCAAAAAGCCAATTAAATCAAAAACCATATATACTTAATTGCATTGCTTTGGTTGTTTATTTATTTTACATTTTTCATGTAAAGGAATACATTTAAAATTAAAAAAATAAACTAAGTAAATATACATAATGTACTATTTAGCCGTTTCTGTATTTTTAGTTTTCATATTTATTCGATAGTTTACAATATCATTTTCATATATACCTATGTACTTGTATTTTGTTCTTTTATCCTTTGAAACAATAATTATTATTTGTGTTAGGCACAACAATAAACAGTTTATTCATTTTTCTGTTAATGGACGAATGAATTTGTATTTATGTGTTTAATTTGCTGATAGTGAAAAAAATGCAATGATAATGGGATGACTTTTACTTAAAAATATATCAACATTGCGGTAGGTAGCGTTCCAGACATCTGAAATACGGTATATTTACCGAAATCGAATGTACCTGTTATAGGAATTGCCAAGCAAATCCATATTAATTTAATTTAATTTCTCCTGATCATGCAGCGCTAACAGCAACTAACTAACTTTTAAATGAAGCAAAACTACCAATATCGGAATATTGTTAAAATTATGGAAGTTTTTGTTTGTGTATGAGTCCGGAAAGTGTTAACCGCTATGTAAGACCTAGAGGGGTCGAATGGCGTCTTTCGTGAACGAGCATTACGCGACGCATGGCTCGTTCACGGAAGTGGCGATTCGACCCTGATTTGTGGCGCAAAATATGCAACTCTGGCAGAAAGCGTTTCAGTGGTCAATGGACAGAAAGTTCATAAAAGAAAGAAAGCTCGACTATACAACTAGGAAGTAATCGAGGTAAACGATGACAGGGAAACAATTTCGATTGACTTTTAATGGTTATGTCCTTTTGAATTTAATTTTGCATTTGCACAACATATATTATTTTATGTCGCTGGAAATTAAAAAAAAAGCTCAACTTCTTTAGAAAATCATACCAAAGGTTTAATATTTATTAAGTAAAGAGTATTGTATGTTGGTTAATGAAAATTATGCAAGGAATAAAATGTCATTGCTGAGGTATGTTATAAGTTCAGAACTTGTATCTGGAATTTCCAGTGGAAAGGTCAGTGGATTTCTCGTAGAACCGATATTTAATAATTCAAATAGAAAATTGAGTAACCTTTTAAAGCTAAATAAATCGTGGTCACAAATATTAAAATTTTTGATTGTAGGTGATTAATATCCGATTGAATCTATCCAGAGCTGCATTTCATCTGCCAAGGTTCGACATTTCGCTTCTTAGCACAGGATTAGCTGTCTAAAATATTTAGTTTGTTCGTTCTTTTTCACTACCTATTCTATATTTGATTACAGGACAAAAAAAAAACAATTCATATTCATAATTTAACTTACATCATCCTGGCTTTTTTATTGACTGTTTTGATACATCAAAATATTTCTTTTTATTATTTAATATATATATTTCATATTTTCTTAGCATATTTTGTTATTTAAGTTAATTATTAACATTAATGACGAGGTGAGAATTAGCGGTCGTAGTCGAATGTGACCTTATTCATCCAATTGCATGTGAAGGATGTCAGGCTAAAAGTAGCTCCCTTTGCGGTGTACTTCTAAGAGCGTTAGCTGTTTTTAAATGAATACTATTGTAATACAAAACAAAAAAAAGGATTTAGAATAAATGACTGTTAACGAAAAGTATGTATACTAGATACAAAATTATATATAATTTATATTTGTTTATATATATATAATTATATGTACTGCAAAAATCAGTTAGAGTTAGAACTAATTATAACGGGTGATTTTTTAAGAGGTTTAGAACTTTTTTTTTTAAAAAAAAACACAAAAAATTCGAAAAAATGAATGAAATATTTATTTGAATCGATAGTTTGAACATTGCAATTTGATGTTTAAAGATAATTTCATGCAAATGTTGACCGCGGCTGCGTCTCAGGTAGCCCATCCGCTGAGTCCAATTTTGGCATACTCTTTCACACATATCGGCCGGTATCTCACGAATGAATGCATGGATGTTGGCTTCCAGTGCGTCAATCGAAGCGGGCTTGTCCCTATACACATTAGCCTTGACATACCCCCACAAAAAATAATCTAATGGTGTCAAATCGCACGATCTAGGCGGCCAATTGACCGGCCCGAAACGTGAAATTAACTGTTCACCAAACTCGCCTCGCAATTGCGCCATTGTTTCGCGTGCTGTGTGGCATGTGCCACCGTCTTGTTGAAACCACATATCATGCAAGTCAAGAACTTCCATTTCGGGCAAAGTTTGTTATCATCGCTCGGTAGCGTTCACCATTGACAGTAACTGCTGGGAACGGCGCCGAATCGACATTTCGCGGTCTTCTGTCACACTAGCTGATACGGCCGCAATATTTTCTTCACTACGCACAGTACGTAAACGTGTTGGTGGTTTAATGTCCAACAAAGTAAATTTGGTGCGAAATTTGGTCACGATCTTCCGAATAGACTGCTCAGAAGGTCGAGAATGCCGATCATAAAATGGAAGCAGCGCGCGATGAACATTTCGAACCGAGCACGAATTTTGATAGTAAAATTCAATAATTTGCAAGCGTTGTTCATTTGTAAGACGATCCGTGGTTAAATTGCAAACCAAACTGAAACTGTTTGACAGTGACACAAGGTACTAAACACACGTCAGCTGTCAAAACCAGTGTTGCCAAAACCAAACCAGCTAAAAAATCACCCGTTATTTGTTCTCCATAACTAGGCTGCAAAGTACTTTTTTGCAAACGTAAAATTATTCCACTGTTTTCATTTTTTCGTAATTTTTTACTCGCCGAATTTCGGCTAACTGAAAAATGAGAACTGTCAACTAATTGACAGCTCAACAGTTTGACAAGTAAAGCTCTATTTATTTTTGTCTGCAACGATTGCGGAGGAAGAAGTTGTAATTGAATGTTCTCCTAGGACATATCAGCGCATTCAAACTGGTTAGTTTAATAGGTATTCAGCTTATGAAAAATTAAATTCCAACTTACTAGGTCTGTTCCTTTACTTTTGTAGTAAAAAAGGAAAAGACTGTCAAAATGGAAGTGGCGGGGATATATTCTCTCACAGAGAGACACTTACAAAAAAGTTGGGGAACGCTTTTGTAGTAATCTATGAAAAATGGCAGATATATAATTCAAATAAGCGGAACTATAAAAGTCGTTAAAATATTTGATAAGCTCGAAGAATTAGCTTTCGGGAATTAGATTCGGAGCTTCTTTTTGATGAATCCGAATATGTGAAAGAGTTTGTACTGAGTGAACTACAAGCATTCAAGAAGAGGAAAAAGCGACGCTGCATTCAAAATGCCATGGAGTAGATTGTCTCTTTTTACAGCACGGACAAATTTCGTTGCCACTATCGAAATCGAAAATAATCATGAGGAGAACACTCAATAATTTTTTTTTCCGCCTGTTGATACTATTTTTATACGCAAAAAATCAAAACAATTGCACGCATAAGCCAAATGGGACAACAAGAATCAAATTAGCTTTTAATTGTTAGGTGACTGACAGTTGACAGCTTTACCACTTCCTACGCCAAGAAATTTGTTGAGTAAAAATTCGTAAAATCTTACTCTCTCGATGACGCTCTTTTGTACGAATTTTTCGAGTTAGGGAAGGGCAATGAGTAAAAATTCGTAAGAATTAGTAAACATTCGTTAGATTTAAAAGTAAAGGAACACACCTATTTTGTAGATGCTGCATGTAAAGATAACGTTAAAATGAAATTTTTAAAATTTTTGTAAGAAAAGTAGTCAGGTACTTCTCTTGAAATTGAGAGATTTCTCTCTCGATATTTGAGATTTGACATTTCTCATTTCAGATTTGACACGAACTAATGTCAACAATGCAATTTACTCAAATTTGGTGATGGTATTTTTGGATTTTTTTAAATCATGTAGGTATTCAATTGTCATCGGCCTTTGTGCAGTTGTTTTTTTCTATCAGTAGGTATTATGAACAGTTTCACATCCCGCACATAAAATGGTAGAGGTAGATGTAGAGGTTATGTCTGGGTTTCTTCTTAATCAAAGAAACAATTGGCCATGGAAAACACATTCCGCGGTATTTATAATCATTTTTAGCGTCCAAGTTAAATATTTCAAACTCACAGTAGCGAAATTTTCCATACGAAATTGCATATTGTGAGTGTGACTTTCAAAATATTTTGTTACTGGAGAAACATATTGGCGGATGTCTCGACAAATTTCAACTCCTTATGCGGTTGACTAATGTGGTATTCGTTTGGGCTTCTTCAGATTTGCTCTCAGATTCCAGATTTCGTGTGGCTAATCGAACATAAAACTTGCTCTTGCTCTTTTTTGTGTTGATATTCGTGCGATTTGAATATGTGTAGTCTTCGACACTTTTCTAAGCGATTTCCATGCACTAGTTAAATTTTGTATTAAATCATTAGAAATATCTGTTCCGATTGATTTCTAAATATTTATACATAAATAATTTACACAAATAGATTCACCAGATGCAATGCCTTATTTGCTGGAGAAAAAATTCACTAAAAATGTAAACAAACTCCATCAGTTGTCAAACTCAAACGCACTTGTATTGGTAAATCTGAGAAAATATCTAGATTCGCAAAAGTGCTCTGAAATCTGAAATAGATTGCTTTTTCCTGTACCAAACGAACATAAAAATTGCCCTGAGAGCAAAAAAAGTGCTCTGAGAGCGCCCAATCGAATACCACATAAAAGAAAGATGACAATGGGCCTTACCAATAAACATTTTTAGTTTCGAATTAAATTTGTTATTAGTACTGCGGAATTAGTTTAGTGTTTTTTTTCCATATGCCACATTCGCAGCAAACGACGCTAATTAATCAAATTAATTTTTGCATGTTTGTTACTGTACAAGTACATGTAAAACAATTGGGACACAATGGACTGAAATAAATAAATTTGGTGTCAGAAGGAAATACACTCTTGGGGATACCATGCACCTGCACCAAAAGAGTTGATTTTTGTCTATAGAAAACAAAAAAAAAAAAAAAAAACAGCATCGCGTTGACTTCAACTTACATTTAAATCGATCAGATAATATTAAATACAATAAGGTTAATGCAAAATCGGATACTTACTTATTGTCTTCAATCGAAAATGTTTCCGACGAGCCATGCGAAGCAACTGATGTACCTGCAAGCGAACTTCGAATTGAATGCGAGTCCTCTGGCACGTTTAGAGTAACTAAAAGTTTGTTTGTTTTGTTGTCAATTTTTTTTTTTTTTTTAAATCCAATCGGTGAAACAAATTAAAAAAAAAAACAATAATAATAATCAAATTTATTTTTAATAATAACATAAACATGATTGTTATATTTGAAATAAGAACAAAAAAGATGTATAATTATTCATTATAGGTACTAGTTCTTCTATTAATTTAAATGCAATTAGAAAAAAGTGTTTCAATTAATTTCAAACAACAAAAACAAGCATCAGATGTAGAACTACTTATATTTTAAGTTGTGTTTTTTTTTTCTCTTCAAAAACTGTGTTACAAAAAATATTTAATCAACACAAATATTTTTTTGTTTTAAGTAACTACAATAATAAGTTAATTTGTGTTTTTTATCAAATTTAAAAAAGAAATAATAATAACTAGAAAATGCTACTTCAAAAAAAGTTTCTATAACAATTAACTTATTTGGCAAATATAAATTTATGTTGCGTTGGACACGTTTTCTACGTTACATGCAAATTAAAAAAATTTAACAATAATAATAAATTCTTTGTGTTATGTGTAACAAGCAAATGAGTTACAAAAGAGATTAACCTAAAGATATAGTATTATTAAACGAATGAGATTAAAATAATGGAATTAGACATTTAAGTGTAAAAAAAAATTATAACATTTGAATGTTGTTTCTAATTTGCTAATGGTATTTTCCACGGGTACAAGAGAATTTGAGTAAATTTCAGTTGATTTTCAATTGTAAATTGTATGTACAATAATCGATTTGGCGTATTTTTTTTAATCTTTTTTGCAATTAAAGTCGAGTATTCTCTTCACTCTCTTCACCATCACTTTCGAAGCTTTTGACGGCTATTGTGAATCCATTACCGTTGCTATACAGAGAGTAACTGCTGACAGCGGGGGATGTTGCCAAACTTGTGCTACTTTGATATGTTTTCATTGAAAATGCATCACCTTTTTATTTAGTTTTTGTTTTGGGGAACGGTGTGGTTTGTGTATATAAAAAAGAAGAATAAATGAAAGCCCAAAATAATAAAAAAACAATTTTTAATGTAGGTATACATATTTTGATTAAGCAAACATTATAAGCACGAAACCGTTAAACTATGTGTAGATAAGTCAAGGGCAAAATAGTAAATATGACTTAATGAGACTAAAGTAAAGGATCCCACCACAGAAAAATAGTAAAATTTTAGTATTGGACCTATGCACAATGGGCGATCATATTTAGTGTACAGGATAGATTTTACAAATTCACAATGGCGTAAATACAAAATTGCATATTGTGACCTACAAAATATATAAGGTGAAGGTTAAAAATGGTTATTAGTAAGGCTCGATTGCTTTAAGGATAAGGTTTGGAATACGTATTCAACGTTTGACAGTTTTCGTAAATATTGGGAACGTTCGGATACCTAGTTCATGTAAAACGTCAACTTGATTTGTCTTGACTAGGTGTTCGAACGCGTTGAAAACTTTAATTGCTTTTGTATTCTCGGGGTTTATTTTGAATGTTGACGCTTGGCAATATCAACTGAATATGCAGGCAGGGTTTTCTTGACTATATTTGTCGATTTCCCCTCCATAAACGTCAACTGAAAAAACTATTCACGTGACCATTATGGACCAGTAAGAACTTATGTAGTTTTCCATTGGGATTTTCAGATTTTGCTCTCAGATTTCCGATTTTTATTGTCCAATGGAACATAAAACGAGATATTTCTTTCTTTTCATTCTTAAAATCTATTTAATTTATGTTAATATCCATTGCATCGGTCAAATGTACATTTTTTTCTATTTTCAAAAAACCTTAAATACCTAACACGCTTTAAAGATTGACAAACAACAAATGGTTAGGTGTGAATCTCGCTCAGAAATTGCAAAATCGTTCTGACTCCGAAAAAAATGTTTTTCTTTTTTGCGGGCAATGGAAAAAGAAATCTGACAGCCAGCTGATTTCGAGAGTAGAAAAATAGCTCTGTAATGTCGTTTTCCATTGGGACAGAGAGTCAGAGCAGTTTTTCTGCTCCCGAAATCAGCTGGCTGTCAGATTTCATGTTCCATTGGCAGCAAAAAAAGCACTTTTTTTGAGAGTCAGAGCAATTTTTCGAAACTCGATATCTGAGCAAGATTCACATCTACTTACACTAACACCAAAAAATGTGCCTTTTGTCAAACTTTAAAATGTGTTATTAATTACGTATTTAAAAGACAAGTCTGTGAAAAATAGAGAAAAAATTACATTTGGCCGGCGCAATGGATATCAACACAAATTGAGTGGATTTTTATAAGCATAAATTGCAATTTAAGAACAGCTGACTTTTCAAACACGCACTACCACAAATGCGGAGGAAGAAAAATCTCGTTTTATGTTCCATTGGGCACGAAAAATCTGAGATTTGAGAGCAAATCTGTAAAATCCCAATGGAAATCGACATAAGATAACTAGATTTTTGTGGCCAATCAGAGCAGTGAAAATGACAGCTTATCAAAAAAAAAAAAAAAAGTTAAACAATTCTGTCTGCCAAATTAGTTAGGTAGCGAAAAGATATTTTATAAAACAGATGCACACACATATTCGTTGAGGCATGTGAAGTGAAGATCAAAGAAAAGCTGTGCCTTGATTGTGTGCGCTTTTTCCCGCGATCTCGGAAGGGAACATTCCGAATTGGATTTGAATATGTGAGTGAGCGTGACCATGCGACGATTTGACACTTTTTTCGAGGACCCTGATACAGTTTCTTGTCTATGAACTTTTACTTTACAAATAAATTACGTCCCCCTTTGGTTCATGCTACCACAAAAAAGATAAGAAATTCAATTTCTTTAAAATAGTTTATTTATATGTAAAACTGGCTGAAGATGATGAACTTTACACGGGTAGTTGATAAAAATATTAATAACTTAATAATATCATTTTTAGCACCCAACATATGGACACCAAAATGCAACGAAGAGCTCCTTCCTCTTAGGTAGGAATTTGAAAAGTTTGTTACTTAATAAAAGAATAAATAATATCAGTAGTAGATAATAAATACATTTGTTTATGAAACTGCACAATTTAAATGAATACCAAAGAATTTCGTAGTAATGCATGTCCGCCGGGACTAGTTATATTTTGCAATCATAAAATGAGATTCGAATGTGTATGTTTGATTGGCTAGGTTACGGCGTTTCCTTGCTCTGTGTGTGACTCCAAAAGATGTTTCCGAATGCAGCCTCTCCAGAGAGGAGCGGAATAAATTCCGTTTTGAAAGTATACCTACGCTACCTTCAATGATTTCAACGGCTTTGTGCACTGATTGCAGTAGTAATACTGACCACTTGGTTATGTTGACAAAAATGCTGTGCAACTGTCTGCTCATCTAGAGGGACAG
Source organism: Cheilosia vernalis (assembly GCA_949126925.1). NCBI lineage: Eukaryota > Metazoa > Arthropoda > Insecta > Diptera > Syrphidae > Cheilosia > Cheilosia vernalis. Next base: position 18,635,639 of record OX421362.1, read on the forward strand.
GACATTTCATTTCAAATTCACAAGACATCACGAGCTTAGATGGAGAAATTAAAGGTCCTTGTGCAGAAGCCCTGTATAATAGAAAACCAATGCAAAAATCAGCATCTGTTTTACACACAATTTGCTAATAACATTTTAAATGATTAGATAGGATTTGATTTGTCTAATCTAGTCAAAACAGATTATTATCTTCATGGAAGACCCGCACCAGAGTTGCTTCAAAACATCACGACAGTGTTGTTAACAGTTTCACGTTGGTTACTGATTATGTGCATGCAAGTTTACCAAGAACGCTCCAAGCCAGGGAAAGGTTGCAATGGCCCGAAACGACTGCATAAGTTTAGAGGGCGAAAAATGGAAACAAGGTTAGTTTCGCTTCGTATTACATGTGAGCCTGAGCATGTGCCGCGAGATTTGTTGTCGAAATAGCCCGATTACCGAAGGCATTCTGGGACAGTTAGAGATAAAAAATGTGATTTTTTTTTTGTCCGGGGAACTGAATTTGGATCCGAGCCGCCATCACTTGCACATTAGGAGTGTCATGTTTAAACTCATGTTTGCTGAGACCCAGCTTTGAAATTGAGGCAGCATTTCCCACTGAATTATAAAGAGTATCATTATTTTTTAAACTGCGACTATCAAAAATGAGTGCTCAACTCGAGAGCGAAAAATCTTCCTCAGAGATTTAAAATTAAGCAAAATGTTTAATTTAATGTGTGGTGGCTTTGCTAATCTTTTTTTTCTTAAACAATAGCAGTGCCCGTGGTGCCTAAGAGCGTTTTTTTTCACGGAAATCACTATCTGCGACAGAACTGTCCAGCTGCTGGGGTATGCAGAAGATCGGAAAATTATCGATCGTTCGAAGCGGGTCCTAATAAAGTTTGTTTTTGGCTCTTTCGACTGAGCCTTCCTTTATAAGAACACCGTGTCGGAGGTCGCTGAGGGTGGAAGGCTGCAGGGTCTCAGCCAGAGGCACTCGTCACGGGCCGTAGGCCGTAGCTCATTAGATTTAACTTAGGTTCATAAAGTATTTAAGTGTAAGATTCACGTTAATCTGTCTTTGTTCCCTTGAATTTTAACTGATATCATAAAATCTTTATCAAAAAATCAGGCCCATCAATATTGGCAAGTCTACCTTGTAGTGCAACCATCTTTACACAAATAAGCTCTTGAATTAAAAAACAAAAATGTCTCACATCCTCTAGGGTCAAATAGTGCAAATACCCATAATACTTTAATAAACCGAAATACCCCCAGTGAGGTAGGTGTTAACAATTACTACATGTGCGACATATTCACCTTATTTACCTATTGTAATTATTCACCACCTAATTTAACACAACATCTTTTAAGCCTACGAAAATGTATAACAAATTAAATCAACTATTTATGTGAAATATGATTGAGCGCGTGCAATGTGGATGAGAATACAAAAACAAGAATAAATGCGATTAACTTTAGCTAATAATGTGCGCCAACAAATTACGCGTGCAGTTTAAGCAATTGACCGATTTTCATTAACGTTATGCTAAGCCCACGTAATCGTATTCGCCTCGCCGCATGTAAAACTTAACTTTCGCGACACTTGTCCAAGTTTTTACTGCGTAAATGTTATAACTGACAACTCTTGCTGGAAGGAGATGACTTTACGTATTACGTATAAGTTTAAGAAGAAGTTTAAAAAGTAAAAGATGTGTTCCACCCAACTCTAAACTCTTTCAACGTTTCGAGATGTATGTTCCTCTACAAGAACTCATTTAGTTCTAGGATCAGTCAATTGCGAACCAAGGCTACCAACTGTTTCGATAGTGTAGCCTTGTTATAATTTCGTCGCTAAAATGAATGATGGATGCGATCACCAAAACAAACATAATCTAAAAATATCTTCCGAAACTTTATAAGTATCTCAATAAATCGACCAAATGTGAGTTTTTCTTCAAATAAACAAAATTGGGTAACCCTGTCGATTGGCATATTTGTTTAAATCAATAAAACAGGGAAAAGTGTCAGCTTCTCAAAAGAACGAGAAAAGGCAACAATCATTAGACTTCTTAAGCAGTAATTTATATGATGGAGTGCGGACTCTGGAATGGTATTTGCATTTCTTAGAGTAGGACGACTCGGTGTCCTAAAAAAGTAATTTTAAAATCTAAATATGTGACAAAAATGTTAGCGACAAAGGCATGCAAGGAAACCAAATAAATAAATAAATAAAAATAGTATTTGTTACATTTGCTTTTGCGAATAAATTTCGAATGAAAATGGAAAAGAAACAACAAAACTGTACTACAACTACATGAATGTAAACTAAAGCAACAACTCACCAGTAGCGCATTCAGAAGTTTCATAAGATACTGTTGATTGTACTTCCACTGCATTTGCTTCTTGTCTGCAAAGTATAAGGAAATCACAGTTAGAACATAAATATGCCAAAACAACAGAGAAACGCATCAATCTTACCTTGATATCACATCATTAATGACTTGTCTTTCATTCTCTGTATACTCTGACCGTCGATGTCCGATCTTCTTCTCGTATTCGGGCTCAATCAACTGACCAAGTAGATTTTGTGGAAATTCAATGGGCTTCGGTGATGGAGGTATGTCAAGTCTATAGCTCTTCAGTTTTTTCATCGCATGTTCCAGCACATCCATGACATAGTCATCGTTGTATCCAAAATTCTTATGTAACTTCACTTGCAAATACTCAATAATAGCATCCATATCCTTCAGTCGCAGCAGCTCGGACTGATGAAGATACAAAATGGTATACGCCATGGCAGTAACAACACGTTCCCCCTCCAGTAGATATACGTCCCAGACACGTAAGCTTAAACTAAATGGAATCTGGTGCGAAAAAGTTCCAAAGTATATCATATAGTCAAATGCGCCCAACAGAAATATTCGATTGACTTACCCTTTCGACAAAAATAACAAAGAACCACTTTATCGAATACAGAATAGCGTCTACATTGTGTTTTACGAAATGCTTATGCAGTTTACGCATTAACTTGGCTAATATTCGATCGTGGTGCTCTAGGAATCTTGTAAGTTTGGGAAAACCCTCGATAAACAAACCATGCATAGCATATTTCTTATCGACTATCAGAGTGTTCAATGCCCAAAAAGCTTCCTCTTCGTCCATGTAGAGGAGGAGGACGCCAGCCACACCGGACATACCTTGACAGTAGCCCAGCTCGGGATTGTATATACTGTAGGCGTTGAGTAAATTGAAGAGACTGCGCTGTTTCAAACTATAACGTTTTCGATAGGCTAAATTATCGCGAAATTGCCTATTGACATCAGAATCGATTTGCCTGGCTTCGGTTGAATATTTTCTGGCCCACGCCAGCATTCGTGCATATGTTTCGCGATTTTTCGCCATCGATTCTTCGACGTTGAGAAGCTTTTTCCATGCCAGCCATCTTACTTTATCAGGTATACCTTTGAAGACACGTTTACGAAGTTTCTCGTTGAGGGGATCCCATTGCCGGAGCATACGTAACCACTTCTTATCACGTTCAAGTTCGATTTTTGTCCGTTTGATTTCGTGAGAGTCGTGTGTGTCGGGCAGACGGGAATCATGCAGGAAGCCATATCTAGAAAAAAATTTCGAAACATACCATTTAATAAAGTGTGTAAGGAATTGAAAAGAGGATCGGTAAATACTTTAAGCTAAACAAGACAGAATATGTATGTGTTGCATAGGGGTTGCAGTACGCGATAATACATAAAATCAAGGAGGTCAATCGGCCTGAAAAGGCTGCGAAAAACCTATTTGAAGCAAACCTCAGCTGTAGGTTAATACACGGCAAAGAATATACTAAATATTAACACTTTTCATGACTCATGTGCGGTAGAATAATAGAAACGAAAAAAAAAACAAGTGGTTGTTCAGGGTGTACGATCCCACTGCCGCCACAACGTTGCCCAGTTATTTTCATCAGAACTGAACTAAATCATTTTGATCTCATAGTGAGCTACTCGCTATATAGGTACCTATAGATAAAATTAACAAAGAAAGCTACCCAAACTTCAACTAAGAACAATTCATCGCCGCTTTTGTTGTCAAAATTCTTCTAAGCTCTACTAGCAAAAGTTTGACTAATTTTGGGATTTCCAAAAAATGTGTTTCCTCGATAAAAGGTTTTGTATGTGTCCAGGAATGACAAAGCATAGAAAACAAGCAACATTTACATAGATCTTCTCAGCGCGCTATGAGAAAACGTTGCTTCGAATGTGACCCTCCAATTGGGAATTGCGTCCTAGACATTTCTTTACAAAAAAAAAAAAAAAAGACTTAAGACGATGTATTTTGGCATTACTAATGGGGACCACCCCCAAAGGAAGCATACAAATCTCACACTTCACACCAGCCATACATACCACAATACACCACACGTGTGCACGAGCACAGTGTAAAGTACCCCACTGTAGACATTTTAAATTCGCAACGATAAAATACAAAACCCCCACCCATTACTCTCGCAATAGCTTTGATAAAATTGTTGTGATTATTTTGGGTGACTAAACTTTAACTAAAAGGTCATGTCATATCCGATAATTCGAAAGGAACACTCCCACAATGCGACGCCCTTCAAGTGTAGTAAGTCTTATCTTGTATCTTCTACTCCCTTTTTATTGTTTAGTTTAAAACTAAACACATTACGCATAGCTTACTTATCTGTTCGATGGTAAATCTCGAATCCTGGATTTTCCCATGGATCAACTTCATTGCTGGGATCCGTTCCTAAATCGTAACGTTGAAAAAGTTTTTCCCTTTCCTCGGCCGCACGTTCCAACAATTTCTGTTCATCATTTATCATTTTAGCTTACGCTAAAAGGTTCTTATTGTTATTTGTTTTTGTATTGATCAACGATATTCACTATGATTTTTGTCAGTAAACATTAAAAGAAAAAAGATATGTACACGAAAGCTATATAAATAATAAACTGGCAAATTTCACTGGCAGCAGACGAGTATCTACCAACTTTCTCACACTTATAATGTAGTTTGAGATTGAGATTATTTGAGAAAATAAATGCAACTAGAAAAAATGATTGGTTTTCAATTTTTTCCTGACAAATATCTTTGTTTCCATTAAAATTCGTCGGGACGCCTATTTCTGGGATGTTTTGATTATCACTATTCTATCCAAGTTATTGACGGACAAATTTTGTACATTTTTTCTGCTTTCTCTTCACTTCGATTTCATTAAAATTAGGATTAATGCTTGTTGGAATGTTTTGTTTTTTTTTCATTGCTGTGAATACTTTTTTGTAATTGAATTGGTCACATTTCAAACAGATTTCATTTTTTTCAAGTTTTTATTTTAAATTTGAGAAACGAATTATTGCAAATATCTTATTATACGGAAATCAACAAAACAAAGAACGTAAATGCATTTAAGTTTTTTGGATAATAAGAAATTTAGTCGCCTTTTTGACGTTTCTCTTGCATTCGTGTCTGCATGAAATACGAATGGCTGAGTTCAGCACTAAAGCCCTTAGCTCTAAGCGGGTGAAAAGTTGAGTTGATGAATTTGCCTTGTTTTATGGCGGACCTACACTGATGAAACTGTTATTGGTTTTTATACCTAGGTATAATTTAAATTTTACGGACCGTTTAGTGTTCACCCATTTTGAATTTAATTGAATTTATGAGTATTTTAGACAGTAGCCATCAAAAATGTATCTGCGTAGCTAAATATTAAACAAAAGGCGCTTGTCCGGAAAATTGATAAACAGCTGATTTGGTGCGGGGAACGTTGATTAAACAAGAAACGTTTGGAGTTTTGTTCGTAAAGGTTTGGGCTCGGGTTTGGGTCAGCTTCAAGTACTTCCAAATGTTTAAATTACATACTACACAACATCCTTTTCTGAAAATGTTAAGTGAGAAAATACAAAAACTGAAGAATAAATATGGTTTCAGTTTCAGTTTCAGAATAAATAAACACTTGAAACTTGACTTGGATAGGTATCAGTAAAAACATAAGACAAAAGCACATCAAACCAAATCTAGCAAACCTGATTGCTATTATTGACATAATTTGAACCAATTGGTAATGACACCTCTCCTTCGATACAAAGAAATTATTGCTAACTGTGTAAAACGAAATTATTTCGCTGTACCTACTACTTAAAAATCGCGTGGCTTTATTATATCTTTCTGGCGCTAAAAGCAAAAAAAAAGAGCCATGTAGATCGGGCTTTTAGGCTGTCTTCCCTGACAGTTAAATATGTATTTTATTTTTAAATATTTCTCCCAGGAATGGCGAATCTACAAAGGAGATATTTTCGAATACAGGCAGTCTTTTCGATACTCCAGGATACAAACTAAAAAGATTGCGTGTCCCACAGAAAAAGATTATTTGAAAAAGCAATATCCCGACGGTTGTCAAGTGAACTGTTTCTTCCTTATGACGTATGAAAGGCGATATGCCAATTTTTGTGCCTTAGGAGATGTACCTCATAAATAAAGTGTAGGTATATAGCTGTCGACACAGGTCCGTATGGAACACTAGTTCTAACTTCTCACTACTAGGCTATGACGAGTTCAATTGAATTATTTGAATCTTTCCAATACGTTAAACTATGTCCGTCCATGCCTCTTAAGTCTACATATAAATTTATTCCCAAGCAGACGACAAAGCTAAAGAGAACGACTAACAATATCTTCTATGAGATTGGCTTTAAATAAATGTAACTACCATCAAGCCAACAATTTTATATAACATGCCTTCAAGCAGATTTCACGGGAATGGGCTATCCGGGACTCGATACAATTCCACATAATCCTAACTATACAAATTCAGAAACACCTTATGCAACCAGTTGATGCTAAAAGCTCAGGTTCGCTTGTCAAAAAGCTTCCCAGTGTTGCATAACCAGACTGTGCGAGCTAAACGCACAATTCACCCAGTCATCGAAAAATCGATACGCTTTCCTAAAACAATGGAAAATAAAATACTCTGAGAGTCTATAATTTTCTAATCAAATAGTTGCTTCCAAATTCTGTACATAAAGTAGATTCATATAAAAATATATAACGAAAATCTCAGAGAAAAAGAAAAATCAAAATATAAAGTTAAACTAGTGGTAATGATTAAACAGTGAACAGTGAAAATAATTTTGAGAAGGTCGACATCGAAGTGATATAGAATGTCAAAGGTATGCCACAATGTTAGGTTGATATACATCATAATTGAATTTAGTAATAAAAGCGAAAGTAAAATGCGTATACAATAACTCTGGTTGTAATAAAAATTACAGTAACAAGTTTACAATTTACAAAAATTACGGGAAACGTTCGCCCTCCCTCTTAAAATGATAGCATTAATAACATTATAGCGAATTTGTTAATTATGTTTTGATTTAATCCGTGGCGTCGGTAACTAATTAAGTTAAAGTTAACACTTGAAGATGGATATCAGACAAAACTTTCGATTAACTTTCGCTTTTAACGCAATCGAATATACATACATAAACATCGAAAGTACCTACATCAATTTCAGGTGTCTAAAATGTAGAAAAAAAAAGTTAAAAATGGAAAGCCGTTAGAAAAGTAAAAAAAAACTTGAAGCCTACTTTAAGTTGTGAATATGAAATTTAATCATTTTTATTTTTTAGAAGTAGAGTAGAAGGAGTTTTTTTTTTAAACTTGCTTTGTAATATTTAAACTTTAAACTAAATTAGTCATTTGGTGAGTTCTTCTCTTTTCGCTGGAATTGTTTGAGTTAAAAATGATATACCCGTGTCAAACATTCCCCGCCCTGTTGTGTTCTGTTGGAGGAACAATATTCGAATTAATTTTTGAAAACTTTTTTCAACGATTTTAAAGTGTTGAAAAGTTTCAGACTACATGAAACATGACACTTGAGATGTAGACTCGATTCGACTTTCAAGTGATGTTAGCTTAACCGTTTCACACAACCAATGTGACCCAAATTGAATGCCCACTTGCATTTGACACCTCGTATCCCAGGGCTTCGTGAGATGCTTTGGCACAAATATCTCCTGGACACCCCACAATGCACAAATGTAAGTGACACAAAGGTCTGTGACGAGGTCTACATTGACCTCAGTGCTCGGAATGTGGTGGTGGTGTTTTTTTTTTTGCTTTTGTTAAGGATGTCTATCTCATATTATCGTGAGTGTGTCACTTGTTGTGATAATAGGCACTCACCGCTTTCTCCAAAGTTAGAAGTTAAAAGGAAATAGAACGGCATTGTATTGAGCTTGTGTTTTGAATTCGAGAACTTCATAAATTCATCAAAACAGAAATCTAGGTTGAAAGAATTACAATAAAAACTTGTATATTTGTGATTGTTATTTGAGTATTTTTTTTTATTTTGATAATCGATTCCCAAAATATAGAGGTATAAAGGGGACGTTCAGATTTAGTAAGTCTGACAACTGACCGACTTGATGTGCTTCAGTTTTCATTGGCCTAGAGTGGTCACATGAATAGTTTTTTTTTTTCAGTTAACGTTTAGCCGACAAATCTAGTCTAGGAAATCCTGCTGCATACTGAGTTGACATTTCAAAGGGGTTTACCAATAATCATTTTTAACCTTCACACTAAATATTTCCTAGGTCACAATATGCAATTTTGTATGGAAATTTTCGCCATTGTGAGCTCGAAAAATTTAGCCTGGACACTAAAAATGATTATTAGTACCGCGGAATGTGTAAAAACCTAACCTAATAATTTAAATTACAGTTGCGTGGTCAACACGTTCGTATACCTAGTCAGGACAAATCTAGTTGAAGTTTTATATAAACTATGTATCCGGAATCCGGATGTCCCCGAACACTTGTGAACATATTTCAGTTTATCGCTGTCAGGAAATGAAGCTCGCATTTAATTTTGCCAAATGGCCAGTGTCTACCATTTGCGCCAATTGTGTCACAACTCATCAAGAAGTTAGTGTAAACGAAGCAACAATTACGACCAAGAAGCAGCGGATGTATGTAAATAAATAATCGCTATTAATTTTCTGGCAGCTCGCATAATGGTCCCACGTAAATTTGCAACTGTCTCCCATTAAAGTTTGCATATTCTACCGCCCTCTTCCGTGTGGGTTTTGGCAACAAGCCGACGATTACTCCTTCCCGATTTTTAAACCGAAATTGTTTTTGGGTTTTGAGTTGCTGAGTGAGATATGGAAATTAAATCGGCTGCAGGAAATGGAAACTCTTTCTCTTTCTAGTTCAGATATTTCGTTTCGGCAGAGCAATACAAGCAAGCGAAAATTGATTTTATAAGTGTTTTTCTTGTTTAGTTCAGAGCAGACCCTGAACTGTTATACAAATCCATACACACTTCCGGTCACATTTGACTTTCTAACCATGCTCTGAACGAAAAAAGAAACACAAATCCGAGCTCTGATGAGTCTGAGCTAAAAAAGAAACACGAACTCTTTGTATAACACTTCAGGTTCTGCTCCGACCTAAAAAAGGAGAAACGCCTATTGAATACGCTGCAGTCCGTCGTGGGCTCCGACCTTCCTCACGACGTTCGATTGCCTTAGAAATGACCTTATTCTTGTTCAATGTCTCTCTCTTTTCCAGATAACTGAATTGGTGCATCAACGAGTAGATAGGCCGTATGGAAGATGCGATCATACCATTCGAGTCATATGCCGAATTGGGCAAGCTGTGAGCTTAGCTGTGGAGCGTTTTGCAACTGTTGGCGAATCCATAGCCGAAAATAATTCCGAAATTCGAAACGATATGCACGAAGCATGCAATGAAGCCCGAGCAGCAGGTAGCGTTTTTATTTATTTGACCATCTTGCGTTCAGCTCAACTACTGTCTCATTTTTCTTTGTAGGTGCGACTATAGAACGTTTATGCGAAACTGCGGCTGATGATCCGTTGAAATACCCATTGCCCGATGATCCTCTGGGTGATAGAAGTGCAATGATACACGCAACCAGATCTCTTCTGGGATCCGTAACACGAGTACTTCTCTTGGCCGACATTGTACTAGTTAAGAAACTCTTGCTGACCAAAGATAAGGTAGCGCATTCACTTGGCAGACTCCAATCAGTGGGAAACTTTACAGAATTCGTGACGGCTTTTTCGATTTTCGGAGCTGAAATGATCGAGCTGGCACACGTGACGGGCAAACGTCAAAACGATCTAAAGGAAGAGCGCCGGCGGGCACAAATGTCAGCCGCCAGGCAAGTACTAGAACGTTCAACAACGCTTCTGTTTACTTCGTCGAAAACTTGTCTGCGCCATTTGGAATGCCCGATAGCGAAAGAGAACCGCGATACAGTATTCTGTCACATGAGAAGTGCGATCGATTTAATCCATTTCGTTGTTAAGGACAGCGTTAACGAATGCATGTCGTTGAGATTTTCCCCAAACAGACCTCATACTAGAGTTTGGGAGGCCGACACAAACACAGCCCGATCTGCAGTTATCAGCTTCTTACGATTACTAGGAATGTGCAGATCGCACTACGACAAACACCACAAAAGCAAGTGCAAAGTATTAAATGCCGGCAATAATACCAAGCAATTATTAAACCAAAGCTCTACGCATGCTGGTAGAGTGGCTCCAGGCCAAATATCGAACAAAGTTATGCTATGCGAAAACATAGAATGCAATAATGATTACCCCCTGGAATCAATAAGTCAGGAGACATCAATATTTAACTCTAGCTTTAGGCAACAGCTGTTGATAGCTTTGGATAAAATTATCGAAAAAACTCAAGATTTTACCGACTCGGCGTATACAAGCCACGAGAATCGGGAACACATTTTGCTTTTATGTAACCAGTGTAAATTAGAACTTAATCAGTGTGCACGGATTGCAATCAGCATAGAACAATATCCAGAGAGCATACATTATGACTTAGATACCTCATTAGACAATATTCAAGCAGCAGTAAACGATCTCTCAGAACAATTGACTTTATCAGTATTGGATCAAGTAACTGATTTTACTAAGAAAATAAACATTATAATAGACATTATAAATACATTTAAGACAATAGCTTTAAATCAAGAACTAGACCGCATGCAAGAGCAAGCTGATCGTTTTCACGATTATTGTGATTACATTTTGGACGTGTGTAAACTACTGCAACATATTGCACTGACAGAGACCCTCAAAATCCAAGTTAAGTTTACGGAAATAAATCTTCGCATATATAGTCCCCAAGTATTGAATGCGGCTAAAATTCTGTCGGTCTATCCCTCTTGTAAAATATCCCTAGAGAACTTGAATGTTTTTGTAGAAAACTGGGAATGCATTGCTAACGATACAATCTTTATAACTCGACAAATAATAGAAATGTGCCATGCACAGAATAAATCTACAACCCGACAAGATTACTCAAGTCTTCCAGGACCCGGAACGGTAAGAGAAAAAAACGTTCACGCCTTTTCTACGAAATAGGTATAAAAATGCTAAATTAACGTGCTATCATTTTTTAACAGAAACATGGTACAGCTGTAGTTAAGTCCCTTAAACCAATCAAATTAGATGAAAAGGAAGAGCCCAAAATCGAAGCTGATGACAAAATAGCAACAACCGAAGTTGCCGTAGAAGATGACAAATGGAACAGTGAACTGATAGAAAATAACGATATTGTGAAACGAGCTAAAAATATGTCATCGATGGCATTCTCGATGTATCAGTTCACTAAGGGCAATGGTAACTTAAGAACAACACAAGACTTATTCACTCAAGCTGAATACTTTGCTGAAGAAGCTAACCGCTTGTATAAAGTAGTGCGACAGTTTTCATATCAAGTAAGTGCGTAACGTTACTTAATACACCCTTTCGTTTACAAACTAAAAATATACTAGCTTTTATAATAGTTGCTCTGGGCATGAAGAGCATTAATACATTTTGGGCTCTTTAGTCAACGAATCTACTCAATTGCCAAAAAGTATGCAGCGAAATATAATTTAGTTTATCCAATCAGCAATATTTCATTCATAAGCCAAGTACCCAAGTTCACACTACTTCCAACAAAACTACTGTCAAACGGAGTACTTTCAAATTTCAGCTGGCAGTTTCTGGTTCCAATGAATAGTTTAGACAGGACAGATTTCCCTGCTCAAAGAAGCTAAAGGCGTGTTTTTTTTATCTTCCATCTCAGCAAAGCAACAACTACTCTGTACTTGACACTTCGAGACTAGCAATAATTGATGTAATTGCGTGTTGAAAATCCTACTTTACTTTGCTTTGCTGAGATCTAAGCTAAAAAAAAACACGCCAATCTGGTTTACAGGGTAACATAATTTTCAGTTCGAGTATTTATATAGGTATCGTCTGACAATTTAATTCGCGGGAATATTTTCTTCTATATATTATTTCTGTAGTATACATCCCATTTCTGCTCACAAATATAATAATACTCAATTGTTCGCTATTAACCTATTTGCTCTTATAGGATTAGTCCTTAAATCTCAATTTACACTATGACGTATTACTTGTCTCATGAACTGTTAAGAGACAAAACTCCAATGGCCTGAATGCACTCTAAGACCTTATTTATCATTATATGTTATGCGTTATGGCATATTCTTATGAATTCTCAAATGGAAATTGGTAAATTTGACATTTATAAACAAGAAATAAATTAGTAAAATGTAATAATTCTCCTTATAGTTGAGGAAAAAATAATAATTTTGAGCGTCTACTGACATTTTGTTGCCAGTTCTTTGCAAAAAGGAATACAAATTTTCATGGCCTTTTCGGGACTTAAATTCTGCGCTAAATATATTCGGTCGTGTTTGCGTTGACAGTTTTTGGAAGAGCGAATTCAATCATGAACTATACACGACATCTATAAAAAAAAAAACCGAGAAAAAACTGAGCAAAAATATTTTTCCGCTGACATTCGCACCGATCAATCATTCCGCACCAAACACACCCCTTGGGATTCTCACGTGAACTTAAATGTAAATCCAGTAGTTTGACCAAGAACAAGAATTCATGGGTAAAATGAATTAGAAACGACTGGTACTGTTGTAGTTTAAAACGGGGAGAATCAATCAATCATGTTCGGAAAAAACCTCGGGTTTTTTTTAAAATAGAACGCATAGGATTGACAAAACTCATGAATTAAATAAATAAATGATTTACTGAAGTAACTAATTCTATAATTGTAACAAATCTGCGTGCGAAGCATTGGAGACGTTCAAGTATCTAGCTAGTAAGTTTGACAGCTGTCTGACTTGATCTATAAACAGGTGATTCAGCTGACTTTTATGAAGCCGACGAGAAATTCGTGACTGAGTATTACATTGAAAGTTCGCATGTAATGTTAAGGTAGGAAAAGTGACGATTCGGACCAATCAAGTCTTACTTCAGATAACTAGATTTTTTAATGTATGCAAATGGAAATGGGCAACAGAATCGCTAACAAAAAATGGTTACCATGCAAATACATAGTAAGGATTTGTGTAAATTTATTTTCCACTAATATTTTCACTTTATTTTAACGGGATAATTTGCTTCAACATTTCGGTAAGAGATTTTTCGATAGTGTGCAGATATTATTGCCCATTCATTCTTTCACTAGTACGAATGCATCCACTGTTAGTCCTCTTGATAAGTAGTTACCGGTGGCGTATACACAACCTTTTTTTTTATTTTCAAGCGAGTTTTCAAGTCTACAAAGTAGCAAGAGTCAACCCAATTTGTTGTGCTTACAAACACTTTTTAACAATTGAAAATGTGCATGACTGAGTCGCTTGTAACTTGCTCCTTTTAACAGCTAAGTGTTACTAATCTAAGAGGTAAATAATATTGTGACTTAAGGGCAACAACATAAAAACAGTTCATTCGTTTATTATTTGGTTTGTTCTCTGACAAAAATTAATGTTAGAAAAAACAGAAAATAATACCATTTCATTATATATATGGTGTACAAAATCGTTTAATCTGTGTTAATTTTTTTCAGGTTCCTGCTGGGCAAAACAAAAAGGAGCTACTGGATCATTTAGATAAAGTTCCAACGTATGTTCAGTCATTACAATTTACTGTTAAAGATCACACAGTCGGCAGAGCAGCAACATTTGTTAAAGTTGATCATGTTATGCGAGAAACTAAAAACCTGTTAAACGTGATAGATAAAGTAGTAGCAGAGTGTTTAGAGTGTGCCAATAAGGTAAGTTAAAAACTCTTTTATTTGTAGGAAAAAGAGTCTACTCCATCTAGTCAGTAGGATAATATAAAATACTAAACAGTTAAACGTAGGTACGTGGCTCTACTATTATTGCAAACAGTACAGCGGGTATATATACCAATTTCTCGTAGTTGAAAAACTTTCGTTCGGGCATGTGGGACATTTCATTCAGTAACAAAGACGAAAGTCAATCTCAGATTTGTAACTTAAATAAACGTTGATACGTTGTGACATACGCCCCCAAAAAATGAGCTCATTCCTGGTCTCATCCGCTACTGCTAATTATTACAACTCTAATAAATTCCACTAAAAAAGCATTAACATATTCGAGTAAGCTATAAAAAAAACTCATTTCTTGTAAAAGAAATGTTGTAAAAAGTAATATTAGTATTGCCAACATACTTATAAAACCAATCCACAGAATAACAACCACCAAACATATTGACAAAATATGCCATGTCATAGTAAGTATATCCGTTCTTATGATTTGGAGCCTACAAGTCGCCAGGAGTTGATGAAGTCTTCGTGGCACTACTTCAGAACGTATTTTTTATTAGTAGATTCAGAGGCGAAATCTGCGATCATTACATGATATAGCTGGCCCTCCCTACAACAATATGCATTATGGCTATAGTAACCAATGTTGTATTGAGTGTGTGCATTTACGGTGACATAATAGTTGTCAAATCACCGCTTCTCTATAGTTGCATTCCAAGTTTAAGTGTCGATCTAAATTAATAACAATTGTAACGGGCAGCTTTTGTTAACAATGTCAAAATACATTTATTGCAAACATGAGTCCATTCGCAAGTTTCGGTCGGTTCTACGTGAAAGGGAGACAAATGTCAGTAATGTTATGAACACTGATAAGTGAGAAGCATTTCATACAAACGAAACGTCAGCTGAGTCGCACAGACAGACAAATGGGAAAACAAGCCAATAAAAATTCAGACACAATCCTTCGGCCAGTTGACAGACTTATGTCGTTTTCCATTGGGAACACCAGATAATTTTTTAAGATCTCAGATTTTACGCTGCTCATGGAACGTGCAACAAAATTGATCTGATTTTGTAAATGTACTAGAGCGTTGTTTTACAGCACAGCTGTTCAAATTGCATTCATTTTTGGAAAAATAACAAATGGATATCGACATGGAAAATGTTTCTCATGTTGTAGATACAAACGGAGTATTTTTGGGGATTCGTAGTCTTCAGATACCGAGGAAGACGATGAAGATAATAATTCCTCCGAAACTATATTCAGGGTTATTGATTTATTTTCTTTTTTTTTTTCGCTTTGCGCATTTGTTTTGAAAGCAAACTTCTCAAAATTACGTAAAACAGTTGTGCAAAGTATGTTTATGTATTGTGGCAATATGTGAAAATCCGCCAAAAATATCGAGATCTGCAAAAAGTGATCCGGATCAAAAAAAAATTATTTTTTTTTGCCCAATGGAACACGAAAAGTCATTTAGATCCCAATGGAAAACGACATTAGTGAACTAGAGTTTAAAATTTCCTACTTGTTTTTGAAATTATTTCTTAATTTAAATGTCCCCACTGTGAATTGCCAATAATAAAAAAATAAATACCCTAAATTTGACTATATCTGCTCTTTACCGTATATTTATTTACAGCGCCACACAAAATCTTATGATAACTGAGATGATCAGTGCTTAATAGTCGACTGACGATAAGGGAAAGTACTACCAATCATGCAAAAATGTGTGTCACGTATTTCGGTTTGCCTCCTTTTTTGCGTCATAAAAATTATGGGAAAAATCAGCTTTTATAGCGATGGCCGAGGAATTTCGATTTCCTACAAAACCAAATGATTTCCGGAAGTAATAATCATTAATTTGCTTGTGTATGGTTTGTTAAATTAACTAAAATTTTGCCCAGTCCTTAAGTATTGTAATAAATTGGTCCTTCCTTTCGTTCTTTGAACGATTAGCTATGGCTTTTTTAATATTGTATAAAATCGTATGAAGTTTGTGAAGTAAAGATCACCTTTCCACGGTATTCTGGAGACATATTCACAGACAAATTTGGTAGTTTTGAGTAGATATTAGTAGCGTGATCGCTTGTTCATTCGAAGATTCGGTTCAATTAAAACAATATTTTAAATTATTGTTTTCGAAGGAAAGACTCCCGCTTCCAGTTTGCGACCGGAACAATAAACGTGCAGCTATAACACAAGGGAATATGTAAAGTATGGGCAAGATAATATTTATCTCGTCTTAGTATTTTAAGCTTTACTATAAAATTCCCTTGATTTAGCCCTACTTTCTAATTGTCGCTACTACTACATTCAAAGGCCTTCTCTCTTAGAAGTAAGTGAATGTGTATTATTTAGGAAAAATTGTCAGTTTCATATTTTTATTAAATGCACAATAAACTAAGTAAACATCAAAGCATTTCCCGAGTTCTATTGGCACGTCAAACTCAAACAAAAAACTTACATCTGACATTAATCTGATCTGTCAGTCTCTCTTAATGGAACGCGACCATTATACTTACTATCGCTACCTATGTAGATATACATATTCAACTTGATTTCATACTTTGTTCTCTTTTAGTACAAATTAGACTTCACCGGACTTTCCAGTCGTGCAGGATCTGGTGCCATCAAGGATGATGAAGGTGGGTCCGGTGGATTAATGGATTCAAAGGGTTCGACTAATAGCACCGAAGGCAGCATGTGACAGTACGGTATGGCTCGAAGAGCCAAGGGCGACGCACGCAGGACACGTGTTTCATTCTTACTATTTTAAATGTCACATGAGTATTACTACTGTGTTAGGAAAAGCATTTAATGTTGTGTTAAGCGATTTGGAGACTACGTGAGATTATATATATTTATTTTTGATTTAATTTTACAAAATCTTATGGAAAATAAAAATTAAATTTTTCTTTATTTCTTTTCAAATAGTTAGACAATGATTACAATTTTCTGCAACTAAAACAATAAGAATGCACTGCAATATTGTGACAGTGCTTTTTTCTGTTTTTCTCGCTGTCCTTGTATTTTAAATAAAAGAGAAAAATACAAACAGTATGAATCGGTTAAAGTTTAAATGCAATTTCTTCTAGACTAAACTGAATAACTAGTTTTCTTCTGAAAATAGAAAATTCTTCTAACAACTATTTTCTTGGTAGATTCAAATTAATGATCTAAGAAATGTCAGTACAAAGAAATAAAAATAGTAGAACTGAATTTTAACGTTTATAAACAAAAAATTAGAACTTGACTAAAGTTAGAATAGTGTTGCCTAACAAATAAAACGTAGCCTATGAAATCAATGTTATTAAACGGACATACATTCAATGTCTAAAAAAAACAAAAAAACAATACAAGAATCAACATAAATCTAAAAGTCGAGCTTTGCCTGATACATAGTTGAGATTAGTACAAAATATGTTTTGGAATGACATCTGGACGGTAAAAATGACTGAAATTGTAGTAACTGTTTACATTAGTGCACATCCTCACCCTCTTTATTTTGTTTACACATTTAACAAGAGGAGAAGTCTCTAAGAAAATCTAGTCGTTTATTGTTCAGTTTTAGCGGATTTTCTTTGGTCCCTACATTTCCCTATCCCACCTAATACGTATCTACCTCACATCTATCACTGTTATTGCGGAGCTTGTACTAATGTAAACCGATTTTTTCTCTCTTTACCGACTTGCATTACTTTACTTCTAACCGATTTATACTTTAGGAATGCAATGTTTAGACAAATCATAAAATCGAAATTTAAGTTTTATTCTCATTAGTGAATCTGATGATATAAGAATGTTAACGTGTCAAATGTATAATATTGTGAATAATTTTTATCAACTCTGTTTTCCTTTGTAAAGATTTCAGCAACGCTATATAAATGTTGTTTCCTTTAAATTTACCTTAAAGCGTTTTTTCTTATCCTTTTTAAAATATATATAATTCTTCTTTTTATTTATTCGTTTCTTTGTTTCTTTAGAGAATACAGATGTGTGTCTGTGTATATTGTAATGCACTTGTTTTTATTGATTTGTTTAGGATTAAAATTTCTCAAGTTCCTAGACAAAATTGAATATTTTAAAACATCATTCAAACGAGGATGCCAAATTTTTTTCTATAAAAATCGTTGATATTTTCATTTAATTACTACTTACCTAAAATCTTACTATAAAGAGAAATAAAATACTGAGGTTACCTTAAATATGATGTAAGTATAAAAATAATTATTGTTGACATTTTTTTTCCAGATTATAGTTGTAAGCTGTTGGACTGGAAGCAGTCGTGTTTGCTTAAATTCAAATGCATATCGTATATATTCTTGGCGTATTACAATATTCGAGTTAATCTTTCTAAATAATGTCTTCAAAGTTTTAGACAACAACGAGTTGAAAATAGAACTCCGGCAAAGCACGAAGTCAGACAAGAAGTCTTTACAAGCGCAGCCAATTTTCTTTAGACAATTTAGAGAATAAAATTTCGCTGCTCGGTTTCAAGTGAGGGTTCACTCAAGAAGTATTTAAACGATTGTTTTAATGCTGTATTTTTACAATTGCATTACAATTATAGCCATACGTTAACCGAGACCGCGAACATTTTCTTTTGCCTTTTATTCTCCACTTAAACCTAATGGTTGAATTTAATCTTAGTCTTAAGATGTTGCTTATAAATTATGAAGTTAGTTTATCAAAGAAATAATCTTCAAATTTTCTGGAACTTTTTCCGATCAAATTATCAGTTAATTCCACAAAAAAAAAATTATTCCACTGAAATATTTGTCAGGATTTTTTTTTCTGATGGAATCCAATCAGTGGTGGTTGGATTTGTTGTAATTGTTTTAGCAATGAAAACTTTTCTGACAGAATTTTTGCTATGGCCGGCTTTAAGTTAGAAAAAATCATTTTCGAACTGTTTCAACTTTTTCGGCCGCACCCGTAAAGGCTATAACTGAGGCCTTACCAAGAAGGGTCCCGTTTTTAATCCAATAAGCAATAGAGTAGGTGGGAAGAAATAGGCAGAAAACCGCGCACAAAAATAAAAGGCATCATAAATTAAGAGCTATTCTAAAAAACATCCACGCAAACATATTCCGGCAACAACTAGTAACGGCAAAGTCAGATCAGAGAAAACTCAGACGAATGTAATCAAAAGTCTAGATAACCTGCAGTTGGGGCGCTTCTTTTGAACCAGATTGAAAAACAAAACAAAGAGGTTTCAGCTTTCATCACACCTACCCCTAACAAATCTTTGTGAGCTCGGATAATTTTTCGTAGACCAAATGAATAAATTGTTTTTTTTTTTCACTGCGCCACCTCTCGCGAACGTCTGACAAACATCCGAGAGTATAACTGTCTTGAAAGAGCTTCTCAATCGGCCGTTTGGAATCGGTACAAAATTGTAGATCCCTTCCATTCGTTCCAAAAATGAAAAACTTTCACAAAACGAATGGTTGTGAGAAGCTAGGACTAGGGTCCCTACAGGCCTGTCGCGCCCACTATTTATTTTTATTTATTAAATGAATCCAGTAGATCAGGGATCAACATCCGACCAAACAACTCAGGAAGAAGTTGAAGAGGGTTGGAAGCATACAAAAGAATACCTGGTCGGTAGTGAGCACCTTATAATGCTTTATGAATAAATTCTGTCAAATCTGTTGTAGAAATAAAGTCATATTTTCGCTTCTTCATAATTCTACAAAATCTGTATTCCATTCGTAGCAGTTTCTTTTTTCAGGAAAATATAAATTCCACGCCTCCTCAAAACGCCATAAAAAGCTTATCAAAAGAAGCGCAATAGAAAACGAAAAATGTCTGAAAAACACTCTGAAACTACTCCGTAAACTCTTCTCCTAAACGCTCTTAAAAAAAACTCTAAAAACCCGAAAATATTCTACTACTACTATTGAAAAATTTGCTTGTAATTGGGCGGGGTCCTATTCAGCTTTTATGAAAGTAGCTGGAAAGTTTTATTTAATTAAGCAATTATGAAAGTTAAAATAGTTTTTAAAAACGATGCTTTTATGAAAGCAATTTATTTAAGCTACGAGACATATTTTAAACAATTTCTCGTTTTGAGAAAAAACAAAAGAAAAAAAAAATATTCGTAGCGAACACGCAAATTTTATCAACAACGATGACATTATAATTAATAATAGGCAACATGGATAGTAGGCGCAGTGGCTTAGTGGTTAGTGTGTTGGACTACTAAGCGAGGGGTCCCGGTTCGAATCCCGCAAAAACCCAAATTCCAACTCAGGGTTTTTTTCACTGCGCCACCTCTCGCGAACGTCTGGCAAACATCCGAGAGAACTGTCTTGAAAGAGCTTCTCAATTAGCCGTTTGGAATCGGCATAAAATTGTAGATCCCTTCCATTCGTTCCAAAAATCAAATCTCATACAAAACGAATGGTTGTGAGAAGCTAGGCCTAGCGCCTAGAGTTATGTGTATATGCATGTATGATGGCAAGCAAGTATGTTTAACAGATTTGTGCACATCTGGCATCTGCATAACAGGAACATGTTTACCAGATTTGTGCACGTCTGGCATCTGCATAACGGTAACATGTTTACCAGATCTGTGCACATCTGCACCTGTTGTGCAGATGATAACAGTAGCTTGTTTACCATGACTAATTGCGTTTGCCTAACAAAGAGCAAAAGCAGCATAGCTCAGAAGAAGAAAAATGAGTTACTGTTGGCTTATCGTGTGTTGTTTTTTTTGTATTCTTTCTCGCCTTTTTTTCTCTCCTTTGTTTTCTGTTATCGGCAATATAAGCCGAGCTTACTTTTTAAGTCTAAGTTGTGAATAGAATCACTTAGTATTCGGAGTTTGACCAATAAAGACACTTAGTTAAAATAGAAATAAAAGTTTTAGTGTTTAATTTATTTTTTAACATAACTGGCGCAGTCGATAAAAACCGCGAAAAGACACGACGGTGAATTAAAGGAAAAAAAAATAAGAAAAATAAATAAAAAGTGACTGAATAATATAAAGTGACTATCATAGAAATAACTATCATTGGAAAAAAAAAAACTTTAACAAAAACAATATGAATATGAACGTGGTGGAAGCTGTAAAGGGATTATCGGAGTTTACTGGATTGCCCGAGGAGCTGGATCTATTTATCAAGCAAGTTGATTATTTGTATACATATATAAGTACTTATGATGAAAATTCAAAAGGTTTTCTTAATTTAAAAATTAGAAGTAAGATAAAAGAAAAAGCTAATTTAGTATTAATAAATAATAATAATCCAATAAATTGGCCTGATATTAAAAGTGTATTGAAGTTAAATTGTGGTATCGATGAAAGCATCGAAAGTATTATAAATGAAATAAAAATTCTCAAATTTGAAAATTCCGTTGAGGAATTGTTTGAAAGGAGCCTAAATCTTTTGACAAAATTAAACATAAAATCATCCTTAAATTCTAATGTTCCTGATTGGTTTGATGCAACTCAAAATGAGAATTTGGTCCTAAAACTATTTATAAATAAATTGCCAAGTGAACCCAAACTTATTTTAAACGCTAGAAATCCTTCCTCTCTAAGAGAAGTCAAGGAAATTCTAATCGACACTGACAATTTTCGTCAACGTAATAATAGTAATTTGAATTTACATACACGATTTCCAAACCCTCAACATACACGACACCCAAACAATTTATATACTGTTCTTAATTATCCAAGAAATACTGCACCGATTCACGCAGGAAACTTTCAAGCTAACTCAGAAAATGTCCGATACCCTAATCCAAGACCGTATTATAACACGCGAAATGTTATCAATTCTCCAAATAACAATGAATTTTATCAGCAATCTCAGCAGCCTTACCAACAATATACCCAACAACATATTTTGCCTAACTTTCCACAATATTTTGTTCCAAATGTACCACCAATCTTCCGGCCAAATCTTTCTCAAAATTTTTCGCAAAATCCCCCTCCAAATCATTACTCCAACAGTCCAAACTATTCTAATCCTAATCGTGGAAATAATCCCCGAAGCATGCAAACTATAAGAAATTCTGGTAGAAATAGGGTTGATAATATGGAGGTAGACCATTTTCAAGCGAGCAATTTTTCAGGTAGTGAATACGCAGCAAACCAAGAAGCTGATGATTCCAGGGTTCAAAATTTTCAATCAATCACGTCAGATCTCTACCCTTTATAATAGTCCAAACAAAGTCTAGTCCAATCAAATTGCTTGTTGATTCTGGAGCAGGAACATCTGTAATACAGAAAGGAATATTTCACAGCTCTTTCAAAACAGAACTTAAAAAACCCATGATACTAAAATCCATTAGTTCAAGCATTTACGCCAACTCAAAAATTACGATTCCCCTTTTTCAGGAATTTAAACGGCCATTAGCAAAAATTGAAATGCTCGAAGCTCAATTAAATACTGATTTCGATGGTATAATTGGCTGTAACATTTTAAAACCGTTGCAAGCAAAAATAGATTTTCATAGTGGCCAACTTATTACAAATGAAGCCACTTTACCATTAGTATTTTCAAGCCCTCCAGAAGAAGCAATTCATGCAACACTATGCTTAGAACAAATAATAAGCCGATTAAAACTTGATAACCTCAATACAGAAGAAATGCAATTTCTGATGACGACAATAAAAAAATTTAAAAACGTTTTTTATGTCGAAGGTGAAAACTTGTCTTCTGTCACGAAATATAACCACAAAATACCAACGAAGAATGATATACCGATATTTTTAAAATCATATAGGTATCCAGAAATCCACGAAGAAGAAGTCAACAAACAGATTTCTGAAATGCTTTCTTCCGGCATTATAGTTAATTCGACAAGTCCATATAATGCACCGATTTGGATAGTTCCAAAAAAAATGGACAACTCAGGCCTCCAAAAGTGGCGCATTGTAGTGGACTATAGGAAATTAAATGACGTGACAATCGAGGACAAATTTCCAATACCTAACATGGAAGACTTATTTTCCAAGTTGGGCAATGCCCAGTATTTTTCAACCCTCGATCTGGCGCAAGGCTTTCACCAGATACCTATAAGTGAAGAAGATAGACATAAAACGGCTTTTTCAACCAGAAACGGCCACTATGAGTTCACTAGAATGCCGTTTGGATTGAAAAATGCCCCCGGATCCTTTCAAAGGATGATGAATGAGGTGCTTCACGAATATATAAATCGGATTTGTGTCGTATATCTAGACGATATATTAATCTTCTCAACATCCCTTCAAGAACATATAGATTCATTGAATAAAATTTTTAAAAGACTCCTTGAGTTTAATTTGAAAGTTCAAATCGATAAGTGCAGTTTTCTCAAGCACGAGACTGAGTACTTGGGACATATTATCTCAGAAGATGGTATAAAGCCAAATCCCAATAAGATTGAGGTAATTAAAAACATTAATATACCCAGTACAGTTAGGCAGATCAAATCATTTTTAGGAGTAACAGGATTTTACCGCAAATTCATTAAGGACTACTCCAAAGTAGCCCTTCCAATGACTAAATGCCTGAAAAAACAGGCAAAGATCAACATTAAAGATAGACAGTATATTGAGTCCTTTAATAAACTTAAAGAACTCATATGTACATGTCCAGTTTTGGCATACCCTAATTTTACAAAAATGTTTACTCTGACAACGGATGCTAGCAATTCAGCTTTGGGGGCAGTACTATCCCAAAATTATCATCCAGTAGCATTTGCTTCCAGAACATTAAATTGTCATGAAAAAAATTATAGCACGGTGGAAAAAGAACTGCTTTGTATAATATGGGCAACCAAATATTTTCGACCGTATTTGTTTGGACGTAAATTTAAAATACAAACAGATCACAGACCTCTAGTATGGCTAAGTTCTCTAAAAGAACCAAATTGCAAGCTTCAACGTTGGAAAATTCGTTTGAATGAATATGATTTTGACATTGATTATATAAAGGGTAGGGACAATAACGTTGCTGATTTTTTAAGCCGCCTAGAAGTAAATTGTTTAGAGGATGACGAAGCTAGATCTGACGTGGCCACAATACATAGCGGAATAGAAAACCAGAACGATCATATCTATATATCTGAAAGCCCACTCAATATTTATAAACATCAACTTGTTATTGAAAGAAGTGATACTTATGCGTATACGAACACATTTTTGTATAAAAAGAAGAGAAGGACAGTTATTTACTTAAAAAAATATAAAGAGGAATATGTTTTAAAAATTCTAGCAGAACTTTTCCCTATTAAAGGAACAGTAGGAATTTTTTGCTTGGATGATAAAATTTTCATAGATTTTCAAAAAACAATTGTCAAATACTTCTCAAACTCTCCAAATATGAAAGTTCTTAGATCCACAAAGCTGTTGGAAGACATAACATGTAGAGAAAAGTTATTAGAACTTATTGAAAAAA
The DNA here is from genome assembly GCA_949126925.1 of Cheilosia vernalis. Lineage (NCBI taxonomy): Eukaryota > Metazoa > Arthropoda > Insecta > Diptera > Syrphidae > Cheilosia > Cheilosia vernalis. Next base: position 18,660,184 of record OX421362.1, read on the forward strand.
CTCACCTTGAAAAAAACCACAGAGGGATTGAGGAAACGTATTTGGAATTAAAAAATGTGTATTACTATCCAAACTTCAAATTAGAAATTCACAAATACATAAATAACTGCATTCTTTGCAATATGTGCAAATACGACCGAAATCCAATTAAAGCAGAATTAATGATTTCCGAGAACCCTAATAAACCCAACGAACTTATTCATGTGGATATTTGGTTTTTGAATAAGAACAATATGTTTCTCACGATTATTGACAAACTAACGAAACATGCGTCTATTCATCCTATTCCGGATAGGAATTCAATCACAATTGTGGATATATTTCGGCATAGGTTTGCAATTTTGGGTAAACCCCATAAACTTATTGCTGATAATGAATTCAACACAGCGTACATTAAAGACTTTCTAAACAAAGAGAATGTGCCTTACCATTTTACTTCTCCAAATACACACACGGGAAATGGCTTAATTGAAAGATTTCATTTAACTCTCAATGAACACATTCGCTTGCTAAAATTTAATAAAGAATATATGAATACTGACGAAAAGATATTAGCATTCAAAGCAGTTGAGATATATAATAACAGCATTCATTCCATAACAAAATATAAACCGAATGACCTACTCCATTCAACCTTAAATAAATTAGAATGGGACAAACTAATAAACAGGGTCCATCAAACCAAAAAGCAAAACATTGACAAAATAAATACAAAACGAAAAAGACCTCAAACGGTTAGGAAACGAGAGTTGGTTAAAAATTTAGGCTTTAACAATGTCAAACAATTACCACGGTATATTTTAAAAGATGTAAACCAAAAATACAAAACAGGTTTTAAAGACCAAAACAATCATAAACGTGATAGACAAATTATAAAAAGACACTATAAATACCAGAATTCAATAAAAAATATATCTTTTGATAGAAGGCTCACAGGAAGAAACTATTCACAAAGAAATAAAATAAAAGTTCCATCAAAAACTGTATTAACAATTCAATAATCATAAAAATATTGCAATAAAATACATGTAAAATATTTCTAATATTTAAGTCTCTTATATAATTACACTAACGATGAATCTTTAAACTTAAAATACCTATTCTATAAGCCCACATAATTGTAATTACTCTTGTACTCAATTGAAATGGTTTGTAAGCCACATTTTTGTTTATCATGTATTATATCTATAAATTAAGCACACTCGTTTACACATAATTATGTTCTGAAAAAGATATTTAAATTTCATAACAACATTAATATTTATAAAATACAAATATTAAAATATAAATAGTTATAAAACAGCAACAGAAAACAAAGGAAATAATAACTTTAACAATTTGCTATTGAAATGAAAATTAAAATATCGCACATACGCCACAGTTGCCCGACACATTTATTACGGAAATCGTCAACAATATAACACTTAAACATTACCATATACACATCTTATCATACTTATCTCCATACAACGGGTGGAGGAGTTATGTGTATATGCATGTATGATGGCAAGCAAGTATGTTTAACAGATTTGTGCACATCTGGCATCTGCATAACAGGAACATGTTTACCAGATTTGTGCACGTCTGGCATCTGCATAACGGTAACATGTTTACCAGATCTGTGCACATCTGCACCTGTTGTGCAGATGATAACAGTAGCTTGTTTACCATGACTAATTGCGTTTGCCTAACAAAGAGCAAAAGCAGCATAGCTCAGAAGAAGAAAAATGAGTTACTGTTGGCTTATCGTGTGTTGTTTTTTTTGTATTCTTTCTCGCCTTTTTTTCTCTCCTTTGTTTTCTGTTATCGGCAATATAAGCCGAGCTTACTTTTTAAGTCTAAGTTGTGAATAGAATCACTTAGTATTCGGAGTTTGACCAATAAAGACACTTAGTTAAAATAGAAATAAAAGTTTTAGTGTTTAATTTATTTTTTAACATAACTCTAGGGTCCCTACGGACCTGTTGCGCCAAAAATTATATTATATTATATATAACATGGGATATTGAACTACTCGCGTGAGGTATTCATACCTTGCTAATGATCTCCTTGTGGGAATTTGCCAGAGAGGGGAATTGCTTTTCCTAGTGGAGCACTTATCATAGTCTATTTGGTAATAGGTTGCTCATTGTCAACTCGTTCTAGAGAGCTTACATAAATTATTATTTATATTATTTTCCGTCTATATGCAGAAAGCTCGCTAGAGCGTGATCTCCATATTGAAAGCATTCTTCCTGAAAAAAAAGCCACAAAAACACAAGAAAATTATCAAAATTTTTTAGTTTATAAGAAGTAGCTATAGCCATTCTTTGATATCTTTATTTTTTGCTTATACAATAGAGTTTAATAAAAAAGCGGAGGTTGAAGCAATGATCCTACTTGGTTTTGTCCTTTGATTGGTTTGGCTCAACATGGCAATTATCGCTTAATTGCTCTATCGTATTGCTCGTATCGCTAAAACGATAAGAAATGAAACAAATCATTTTATTAAATCCAATTGAACATAACATAACATAACATAAGATATTCATTTTAAATTCATTATGAAAACAAATTTAGCATAGAAAAGGTTATGTATACGATGTACAGCCAAATAAACATGACCAATTTGCATTTTTAGGTAAAACATAAAATCATACACACTTTAGATGGCTTAGTTTAACAAATGTAACAAATAGCAATAAATTCTAGTATGTACATACTTATCAAACATATCTTCCGAAATGCACTTTATGTATTGCGGACCTCCCAAGTCCTTAGGGAATACTTCCTGATGGTAAGTAATCACGACTTTGATTAGCTCGTTCAGCTGTGTTTGATGTTGTACTTGCTTTGTGTCTTCTGGGGCAGGCATTAATGTGGGTCCAAACGAAATGGCCAAGTTAAATGCGTCCATCATGTTTTCGCTTGCAAACTCTGATAAACTGAAATTAAGTTGAAGGAAATACATATTTCATTTGAAATGTTTAAACTTGTAGATGCGGTATACAAATTTCGCACTCGAGCTAATTTTTTTTCAAAGCGAGTCAGTCATAATAAATGGCTTTTAAGGGACAAAAGGGTGCAGTGTGCCGGTGGTTAGTTTTTTGCACCACTGGGGGCCTCAGGTTCCATACCCGGTTCAACAGAAATTAAATATTTATATTTTTTTATCAACTGTAATACAACCCGCGTATATCTGACAACCATCCGAGAGTTTAACTTTACTGAGAAAACTTCTTAATTCAGACATTCGGACACGGTATAAAGCTATAGGCCCCTCTTCAATTCATGCCGAAAATAAAATTTACAAGAAGCTTGAAATATGGCTAAATACGAACCTTTTGTAACAACTATATACTCATTAAGATCGATTAAGAACTCTTAGCTTGTTTTTGAATATATAACCTCAAATTTCCTAGCTGTAAGCCAAAATTCATATATAAAAAATATTGACATTTACCATACAAATGATGAACAGCACTTTTCTACTACAGCCACATATACGAACTGTCAACTTAGGACTCTGTCACGGATTTCTTCTTTCTTCATAAGATCTGTCATGGCTAATCAGAACTAAAACACATCAAGTCAGCCGCAGCTCTAAGACTTTCTAAATTAGATACTTGAACATTGTACTTTGTACATTTTTAGGTCTGTTCGCTTGCAATAATTACACATTACTCAGCTTTAGTGAAACTTCGTTCATTCCTACCCAACTTATTCGTAAAGGAACGATGTTGATGTATAATTGAGATCACTATTACTCTTGCAATCACACCTACATAGCATAACACAATACATAACATATAGTAACACAAGAATATGATACAACTACACATGCCTGCTGGTCTCACTCTTTGATTGCCTTTCTACTCCAGTCAGTTGTAACTCTGAGCTTAATAAAGAATAGACATAGACTTATACTTAGTAAGCAAACACGTCTTTAATTTCGAAATACAACATGGCGCAGTCGGTAGCTATATAGAAGCTAAAAGAAAGCCAACGATACGAGTATTACATTATAAATAAATAATAAATATCAAAAGCAAGAACTAATCACACTATAATCAAGAAAAAAAAAAAAAAAAAAAAAAAAAAAACATTTAGAATGGCAACAAGCGGTGATTATTTTCAAAAGCCGGGTCCATTGCTATTAGACGGTAATGTTAAAGAAAATTGGAGAAAATTTCACAACATGTGGAAAATATACTCCATTGCAACGAAAACGAATGCTGAGTCGGAGAAAATACAGACCGCAAGGTTTCTGTCGTGTGCGGGTGAACAAGCAATCGAAATCTATCAAACGCTACCATTGGGGGATGCAGATAAAGAAAAAATTCAACACGTGATCGAAGCATTTCAATCTTACTGTGTTCCACGAAGTAACGTTGTCTACGAGCGATATGTATTTTTTTCACGTAACCAGAAAGAAGCAGAACCGTTCGAACAGTTTTTGTCAGATGTCGTCAAACTAGCGGAAAACTGCGAGTTCCTAGACCAAAAAGAAAGCATGATAAGAGATAGAATCGTGATGGGAATAACTGAGCAGAATTTAAGACTCCAGTTGCTGAAAACCGATGGCCTCGACTTGGCTAAAGCAAAAGAACTCTGTCGAGTAGCTGAGCAAGCGAGTATGCAGGCACAGCAGATGCAAGCAGAAAGGGGATCGATTGCTGCTATTCAATCAAGAAAAGAAGAAATCTACACAAATTCAAAAAAAAATCATAATTCTAATCAATTTTCTAATTCATTTTTAAATTCTAATTCCAGATCATTTGTAACAAAGAAAAGAGACCAGCAGCCTAGTGTTGAACAGGGACAAACTTTTGGGAGATATAAAGGCAAGGTGTGTAACAAGTGCAATAGAAATCACCAGCCAGGAAAATGCCCGGCATTTGGAAGAAGGTGTTTAGCTTGCGGGAAGTTTAATCACTTTGCATCGGTCTGCAATTCAACTCGAATTAACAGTATTCATGTAAACGAGTCAACCTACGGTAGTGAGAGCGAGAGTGGTGAGTCAGTGGCTTATGTTGGTGCGATTAATCAGGTGCGACAAAGTAGAAATAGTAGTAATAATAGTTGGTTTGAAACTTTAACTATTGAGAATAAGCTAATTGAGTTCAAACTTGACAGTGGTGCAGACGTAAATATAATCACTCGTGATACTTTACGAAAGATTGGTAGTGAAAATAAAATTAAACCATGCACAGCTAGGTTGGAGGCATATGGAGGTTCTGCTATTGCGACTGTGGGTTCTGTGCGTCTTTGCACACAATATAAAAAGTACATCAGTAATGTAGACTTCATTGTGGTTGAGGGTAAGTCTCAGCCATTGCTAGGTCTGAAAACATGCGTGGAGTTCGATTTGATCCGTAGAGTTTTTGAAATTGTTACTAGTGCTCAATTACTAACAGAAAATAGTGATGTTTTTACCGGTGATGGACGGTTTCCGGAAAAATGTACACTTGAACTAAAACCAAACACTATACCAGTCAGTAAGCCTCCGCGTAGGATACCGATCGGTATTAGGAGTAGGGTTAAGGAAGCTCTTGCTGACATGGAACGACGTGGAATTATAAGTAAGTGGGAACCAGCTCGAATTGTGTCAAAACATGAGTTGCCTCGGTCGTATCTTCTCCAAAATGAAAATAATCGAATTATACGTCGTAATACAACTCATTTGCGTAGGTCATACCATTCACCATCGTTCATAATGCCTGAAGCAGAAGCAATAGAGCAAGAACATCCACATGCATCTGAAAATATTAGTGATACCGTTACGAATCCCACCTCTATGGAGCATGATAGTGCTCAATGTGATTTACCTATGTCAAGCAAAAATAATAATAACAACATCGATAAAGATTTGTCGCACCCTAAAGCCACTGATCATTATATTACCAGATTTGGTCGAATAAGTAAAAAACCTTCGTTCTACCATCCCTAGGAGCTACCTTCTGTTAAAATTCAAAAAAAAAAAAAAAAAGTAATTACTGCATTATAATATCATCGAATGAATTTTAAATTGAATTAACTATCTAATGATATTATAAGGATGTAATTTCAAATTGAATTAACTATCTAATGATATTATAAGGAGGTAAACCATTTCATTAGTTTGAATCGGATAACATTCTGTCGAGAAGAGAGATGATGTATAATTGAGATCACTATTACTCTTGCAATCACACCTACATAGCATAACACAATACATAACATATAGTAACACAAGAATATGATACAACTACACATGCCTGCTGGTCTCACTCTTTGATTGCCTTTCTACTCCAGTCAGTTGTAACTCTGAGCTTAATAAAGAATAGACATAGACTTATACTTAGTAAGCAAACACGTCTTTAATTTCGAAATACAACAGATGTTTGACTAATGTGTTCGAATTAAAATAAAGAAACCTAATGTATACAAAGAGCTTGACAATAAATCGACTGCGGGATTTGCCATGACAGATTCGCTGCGTTCAAAGTCAGAGCATTATAAAGAAAGATTGACATTTAACCTATAATAAGCATGGTTTAACTTTCCCTTTATATGAAACTAGTTGGTTTTATTTTCCTTGTCGAAAGAAACGGCATGACAATTTTGTTGGTACTAGAGCTCTAGCGTATGTTACTCCATCTTGGATATTATGTCACTACCGGTGATGAGTAAACTGTCAACATTTTCCTTTGATTTACATTTTCAATTTCAGAAAACTTCAACAAAGATAACTGCTTTTCGCATTTGACAGACGGCGTAAGAATAATTTTAAAGACGAAAAGACAGGAGCAGAACTTACTGATTTAGAAATGAGAATAAGTATCGAATGACAATCGTAGTTGATCTTGGAATATTTTGGAAAAAGTTTCTCATTCCCGAAACTATTTCGTAGTTTGAGTCCATCTCTGAAAATACACAAAAAAATGTAGATTTGTTCACGAGCTTCATTTTCATTCGCGAAAAACTTACGAATAAGAGATATAAATATATCAAAGTATTTGGTGGGGAAAAGAGGTTCCTTAAGTTCCCTCAAGTACAATTTCAAGACGCCTGCTACTGAATTCACGTCCGAACCATCTGTGGCCCCAGCCAAAGGATCCTCTCCGCGTTCAAAGCTGTCACGAAAATGCAAGATTTCCACTTGAGAGCCAGACACTCGAAAAATACCGTGACTACGTAGACCTTTGTGCGAAAACAAGCATTCGAAATGGAAATTTTCAAAACAACCCTTATTCTTACCAAACATATTTATGACTCGTATACAACTTCGCATTATCAAGGGGATTTGTTCATTGGTAATTTTGATATATTCTTCAAGTGATCCACCGAAGAGTTTCGGACGAGAAGACAACTTCTTTTGACTGTGTCCTGGTTAGAATTTCAGAGATGAGTAAACATAATTTCAAGCCGGTGTAGATTTACCTTTCGACTTCGAGTCCTTTTGCTTCACAGATGCTGACTTTGTTGACACACTTTTAAGGCTTGTATCGGTCTGGGAAGCATTATCGACAACACTTTTCATATGCTCGGTGAAAGTCGCTTCCACCATATCCAATGCTCTGTAGATCTTTTCTAAATTTTTACGCAGATTATCCTCTTTGAGCCTTAGAAGCTGTTTCTGTAGCTCAAACTCGATATGGAGGATGTTTTGAATGTACGTATCGTTCTTCCCTTCATTCAATTGAGCTCGAAATTTCGAACTCTTACGCGTTAAAAAGTCTTCATAGTTTTTCTCCAGAAGCTTTTTTCTACTAATTCGGGAGTCCAGGGCTTGGACTTCGTGTGGAGACTCATCGAAACAGTGTAGCTTGCTCTGATATTGTTCCTGATCGGAAGTTACATGGGCGAGAATAGCCCTCGATACCATTAAACAGAAGCCCGAGTCCATGGCCTAGAATATAAAACTAGGATAATTATTGTTGCTTTAAATTGAACATGCACACATATTTACGTAAATAATATCCCGCAGGTCTCGTAGCATGTGCTTGTGTATAGTTGCGCTAGCTGTTTCCGTATAGTGTTTATAAATATTTCTTGCTTTTAGAGTTTCGCGCTTGTCATTCCAATACATTTCTTGTTGCTAAACAGAGTGAACTTTAGACAAAATACGTTAAAGTGGCCGTCATTCGTTTACCTTTTCATTCAGTACTGATTTAACATTAATTGGCAGTTTTTCTTTTCGAATAACGTTTTGTGTCAGTTTGCTTTGTGCGTCTAGTTTTGCTGCAGAGCGCTTGTAATCATTCTGAAAATTTAAGAATATAACTATCATCAGTTCGGACAGCATCTATTGAGATAATCGAACGTTTTCGAAATTCGAATAATTGTTTACAATATCTACCTAACTAGTGAATAGGAAATATGTAAATAATGTTGACAGCTACATAATGTAATCCAAACACAGACAATGGACGTGTTTCATTGAACAACTATCTCATCAATATACATGAAGCAAAATTCTAAAGAAATTCGGCTCAATAAAACAATTCAAAGTTAAATTGCTATATTTTGTTATTTGCCTTTACTTTTGTCTGAACGTTCTCTTACTTTCCGTTCGCTGAAAGTAAATGGCGCTGAAAGCTGATTACAACAGTTTAGTAGAGTTATAAACACATCACCAAAAAGGTGCCTACACGAGAGCTGGTGCTGTCAACTAACTTCTAACGGGTGATTTTTTAAGAGGTTTAGAACTTTAAAAAAAAAAAACACAAAAAATTCGAAAAAATGAATGAAATATTTATTTGAATCGATAGTTTGAACCTTGCAATTTAATGTTTAAAGATAATTTCATGCAAATGTTGACCGCGGCTGCGTCTCAGGTAGCCCATCCGCTGAGTCCAATTTTGGCATACTCTTTCACACATATCGGCCGGTATCTCACGAATGAATGCATGGATGTTGGCTTCCAGTGCGTCAATCGAAGCGGGCTTGTCCCTATACACATTAGCCTTGACATACCCCCACAAAAAATAATCTAATGGTGTCAAATCGCACGATCTAGGCGGCCAATTGACCGGCCCGAAACGTGAAATTAACTGTTCACCAAACTCGCCTCGCAATTGCGCCATTGTTTCGCGTGCTGTGTGGCATGTGGCACCGTCTTGTTGAAACCACATATCATGCAAGTCAAGAACTTCCATTTCGGGCAAAAAAAAGTTTGTTATCATCGCTCGGTAGCGTTCACCATTGACAGTAACGCTGGGAACGGCGCCGAATCGACATTTCGCGGTCTTCTGTCACACTAGCTGATACGGCCGCAATATTTTCTTCACTACGCACAGTACGTAAACGTGTTGGTGGTTTAATGTCCAACAAAGTAAATTTGGTCACAATCTTCCGAATAGACTGCTCAGAAGGTCGAGAATGCCGATCATAAAATGGAAGCAGCGCGCGATGAACATTTCGAACCGAGCACGAATTTTGATAGTAAAATTCAATAATTTGCAAGCGTTGTTCATTTGTAAGACGATCCATGGTTAAATTGCAAACCAAACTGAAGCTGTTTGACAGTGACACAAGGTACTAAACACACGTCAGCTGTCAAAACCAGTGTTGCCAAAACCAAACCAGCTAAAAAATCACCCGTTACTTGCGATGAGCACCTAGTGTCAATTTCGTAAGTGTAACGTCAAGTGCAGTTGTTGTAATTGCGTACTGAACACTATTGCCCTTAATTTACTGAGAAAAATGTTCAATGTTCAAACAGGCCGATTAAAGAAAGTATTTTCAAAACACGCTATTTAGCATAATTACTTGTGCTATTTATATGCACAAACGCCGTTGAGGATGACAAACTTTATGTCAGTTAAGATCAACTAGCTCAACGATGTATCATTAATTCTTAATAGAATCGAATATACATTTTTTAACAGCGTTAAGTCAGTTGTGATGAACTATTGACCAGGAACTATTTTGCTAAATTCTATCGAACTCTTGCATAGGAAACAGAAAAAACTACTTCATTTTTGAACCGGAACAATAACAATTATCCCACATAAATTAAGATTTGTCAAAACATGTAAGACTGTAGATCAAAATGTAAGACAATTCTAAAATATTTCAAAATTACATAAAATGATTTAAAAGATTATACTTCACCTGGCAAACATGATAAGTTCTGATGGTTGTATAGAAATTGCGCAATATTCTCGATATTTCTTCGTGTGTTTCATAAACAAGCTCACGATACTGCAATCAAATGATTTTTTTTTAATAAAATGTTTAAAGACAATCAATGTGTACAACTCAACCTTTTTGTATATTTCTAGAGCCTTTTGTAGCTTAAAAATCACGTCAATGTTGTAAATCTCGGATAATGTTGCATAGTCGTAAGACAGAGACTGAGTTTCGTTTATTAACTGATGCCAGCATGCATAAGTACTATGTACCGGTTTACTAAGTGAGTTCAACCAAAATGCATTTATATATTTATACTTCATTAAGGGGCGATTTACAAAGGAACTGGGTATCGGGCCATGCACATACTCACTTTAATGCTGGTAGCTCAGTGTGTCCTGTTTGAAAGCAATGCAGCAATTTGTCAAGGCTTCTACTGTGTTCCAATTCCAAGAGTCCACGATGTCGGAAAAAGTCACACAGTTCATTGATGAGATATGAATGGGATTCTGTTTTTATGTCCAAGAAGCACAACTGTTCCATTAATCGTACTCGAATGTCTATGCAAATAAAAAGAAATGACTGAAAAGAGGGTCGGCATTCTGTAAGGCGTAACGTTCAATCGTTTCCGTGTGCAAGTATTTTGCTTGTGTGACATATAGCAAATCGCCCTAAAAATCATTTCTGAAACCGTTCCATTGGCACAAAAACTACTCTTTTGTGGTTCTGAGGAGAGAATTTCGTTTCTCGATTTGAATTCAGAATCCACTTAAGAAGCGCTCACACAAGTGTTGTTTGTGTATTTTATACAAGTCAGGTGACAGCTGCCGTAGATTATTTTTTGGCATTTCACCGAATAGTTTTGTGGATTCAATCAGAAGCAGTTTTCTTGTTACATTGGATTACAGATTGAGTGGATCTCCGAGTGAAACCAATGGAAAATGACACTAGACCTAATTTTTGTGTTCAATTGCGTGCTAAATATTCTCTTTGACTTTGCTTTGCTACGATCGGTATACATTTTAACAGGGGTTCCTGTATATTTTTTTTTATATATGGGAACATAAGAGCGAACATAGAAATGATTTACAAATGCAGTTACAAAAAAGTTACCAACTCAAAACAAACATATAAAATTGTATGATTAGTAGTAGAATACATAGTGTTCTACTCACTATTAAATAATATTAACTTCTTCATAGATCCAAGATGTCGGTTGGGGGTCTGTATCTCCATATCACTTTCGTTTATTGAAGTAGCTGCGTGCATATTTAAGTGTCAGTTCCTTGGCCACTGTTAAAAAATCGTCCATATACAAATAACTTTCGAAACTGTGATTTAGTTAGCTAAAATAAAAAGCACACATCATTTGAAAAGTGAACAAACGAAATAATATAAAACAACACAAATTCATACAAAAAAAAAAACAACTTCATTGCATCAGAGTCAAAGTACGCAGATGTGTAAACATTAGCCGAAGTAAACGTTCGAACCATGTTCGGGCATATTATATACAAGGCATTGATCTTTTGCATGCATCTATTTATTGTTTGTTTTCGTTTAGGAACAAATTTTGTAAGCAAACCAGAAGAATTTAATAATAGCAATCAAAAATGAGTCTGTGATCTCAAAAAAATTTGAAACCATTTCTTTTGACGTTTAGGGATTATTTCAAGTTTTTGAAATAGAACTAATTTTTGCGAGTCAACACAAACAGATTAATAAATGAAATTGATTTACTTTTCAAAAAATAGGTACTTACAGCACATTTTGTTTGTTCTTTATACTGTTGTAAGCACGAAAACATTTATTCAACCACTTCAACTATATCAAAACCAGATCCCAGTTCTAATAATAGATGCATAGGCATTACAGGAAAACTAATTGGTATGTCGAAACCGCTCTCCATAACAAACTAAAACAAATAATATAATCCAATACACGATCAGTATGTTCGTGCTGCTCGTGCGTCTATGCGAAATACTGAATACTATAACGACGCTGGTTCACGCGAATTCTTTATTTTTGATTGAAGTTTATAAATACGTATATAAACAAATGCTTAAATTCGAAATTTGGGGAAGAAAGTAAACGAATGAGTTCGTTCAAAAGTAAGCGCTTTGTTTGCTTTGGAGAACGAAATATAATTCAAGACCACCCAGGGCCCTATATTTCGCTTAGTTGGCAGTTTTATAAAACAAAATAACGGTTTGACAATATTTTCTGATCATAGGCACAGCAATTAACATTTTTTTACCGTTGGTTGGTGGTCAGTCAGTGGCCTAAGGCCTACTTAAAGTTAATTTTTAATTATTATTAAAAGCCTTCGGCTACATTTTTAATTCATTTTTTTGGACAATTGCTATATTCATCTTTGTGAAAGTGATGAGCTGTGTCTTTAGTGGATTATAGAGAAGAAATGTGTTTTGTTTTCATTTTAAGGGTCTGAACCTCTTTTGTACTTTTAGGTATCCAATGGAACGACTTTTGTGATCCGTTTGCCTTTAAAAGAGCGATATTATAGTGCGCTATACTAATAATTTGACTAGTGAGATTTTCCATATATAATTACCATTTGTGGCTTACAAAATATTATGTTAAAAATTATTATGAGTTAGGCTTAGAGTGTCTGACACAAATGACAAATAAATTAAATGTATGTGAATTTTGAAAATATTTCCAAATATCCTACCAAAAGAATTTATTATTTATTGTAGGGATTTAAATGACTCCACTGTTCACTGAAAAATTGTGTTTAGATATTGATTATTTTTTATAAGACGGTACTTTCAAATACACCCACTAACTGTTGATGTCGGCGCTAATTCTTAATTTGTATACTGACCAAAGTGGAAAAGCCGGGGCGTCAAAATTGTTCCCTTAGATTTTAGATTTTTTGGGCCCAATGGAACATAAGACGAGATTTTTCTTTCCTTGCAATTGTGGTGGTGCGTGTTTTAAAATTCTGCTGTTCATCATAATTTTTATTTATAAAAATCTCTTGAATTTACCATGCCATTCAAATGTATGTAATTTTTTCTCTACTTTTCACATACTTATGCCGTTTCAAAAAACGTAAAATAACACATTTTAAAAGGTCTGTTCCTTTACTTTTAAATCTTACGAATTTTTACGAATTCTTACGAATTTTTACTCAATGCCGTTCCTTAACTCAAAAAATTCGTAAAAGAGAGCGTCGTCGAGAGAGCAATAAGCTATTACCCCTCCACTAAGAATATTACGAATTCTTACTCAACAAATTTCTTGGTGTAAGAAATTTGAAGGGCTGTCAGTCACCAAACAATTAACAGCTGATTTTAAATTTCTGGTCATATTTGACATTCGATTGAATTTGTTTTGATATCTTGCGTTCTATTAAAATGGTATCAACAGGCGGCAAAATAAATATTCTCCCCGAACATTCCATCGTATTGAAAATATTCTTTACCACTGCAATTTATTGGAATTATTTATCTGTCATATCTGTCATTTTTCTTAGTTTACTACAAAAGCGTTCCCTAACTTATTCCTACGTGTCTCTCTCTGTGAGAGAATTTATCCCCACCACTGCCATTTTAATTGTCTTTTCCATTCTTACTACAAAAGTAAGGGAACAGACCTAAAGTTTGAAAAATGACAAATGAGTTGGTGTGAGTGTATGTAGGTGTGAATCTCGCTCAGAAATCGAGATTCGCAAAATTGACAGCCAGCTGATTTCGAGAGCAGAAAAACTGCTCTTAATCTGAAAACAGTGCTTTTTCTGTCCAAAAAACGACATAAGTTTCAGCTACCTTTATAATTAGCTTTTATAATTTAATGATGACTTAATCATACTCAACATAAATTTACTAATGTAGTTTTGCTCAGGCACTCCTTCTGTTCTTAAACCACTTATAATTTGTATTGAAACTATTGGTAAATATTATTGGACTGGAACTTTAACTCAGAGACAAACGATACTTATTAGTTATTACTTACGATACGGTATTGTCTCTGCTTTAGCTATTCGATTAATTGGAGATATAGTGTCAGGTTATTGACTATTAACATTATTTGGAAATAATTTCTTTTCTCTATTTTCTATTTTTGCAATACTCTAATTAATTTTTAAAATTGCTTTGTACTTGTATCTCTACGTAGCTATTATTCAATGCTTTATATATTTACAGTTTTAAGCGTTTTAAGTACCTCATATTATGTATATTCTAGTAGGTTAATAAAAAAAAACTCACCAAGAGATAAACTTCAACCTTACATGTAAACCACGGCTTTCTGCAGCGCATACCTACTGTATTCGCTTCAACCGAAGAATAGAATGGGTGTGGTGAAGATTCATAGCTATTTTCCATGTAGTTGTGTATAATTGCGGCGAATAAAAAGTGACAATTCTGTTTAAACTGTTCTTCTACTTGTTCTATTCTGCTGTGCACATCTACCTATATAATTCCAAACAGAACTAACAAAAACAAAAGTGGAAAACAAATGTTTTCCTTTAAAATCGATTTGTGTGCTCCATAAAAATTGTATATTCGTGAACAGCAAAATGGAAAAATCTAAAGAAACTCCTAGCCCAGGTATGTAAATGTGAACAATTTCTTTTAACAATAATGACCCGAACCTTTGTGATATTTCTCAGAAAATGCTTATGCGGAAAGAGTTATCTTCGAAGAAATTGTTGCTAATTTGGGTGGTTACGAATCGGATGCATCTGAATCGCAAAGTTTATATGATCCAAAGAACGAGATATACGACGAAACTGAAGATCCTCGACTTCGTTATGTTATGAACGATCATAATTATATGCTCAACGATCGAGATTCACGAATTCCATTAAACTTACGCCAAAACCTAATAGATTATGTTAAGAAAAACTCTTCATCGACTGTCACAGTGTCTACTGATACCCCAGTTGAGAAATTAATTGATAATGTCTTAGAATTATTGTGTAGTGTAACCAATTACGACACGGTTATTGAAAAAATCGAACAAATACTTGACCCGGAACTGGTACATTCTGTAAAGAACGAATCAGATAACGATCAACTGGGGGGAAGCCCCTTAGTTGAAAAGGAAATTGCACAAACTGTCAATAATATAAAAAGAGAGCTGAATTCCTCGATCGAGGTAAAAGAAGATGTTGAAGATGAACTGGTACCCAAAGGTGTAGAAAGTGTTGTTCCCAAAACGGAAACAAAAGAGAATGCACTTGCTGCAATGCCTCCTGATTGTGATTTCAAGATACCTGACAAAATCAGTTCTGCACTTGAATGTGATGAAAAGCCCCTTCTTAACATACTACTGGAAATCGATAATAGGGATCCTCCAAACGCAGGACTAGAATGTGTTGACAAACAACCAAGTGAAACTCTTGAATGCTACGAAAAGTCATCTCTCAGCGCGGAAATTGAAAGTGGCGACAAGACTTCTCTGAATACAATACTGGAAAGGGACGAAAGGTCTCCTCTAAGCATTCTACTTGATTGTGTGGAGAAGTGTTCCTCACTAAGTATACCGGAATGTGACGAACAGCCTCCACTAGAATTGATAGATAACACAAAATCCTTATTAACTGAAATCAGTAGTAATTCGTCAAGCAAAGACGATGACGAAGAAAAAACAACTACAACTCCTGAGGGACCTAATAAGTCGTCGTCCCCGGACACAGATGGCTCACCCAAGGATGATATCGACGATCCAGAAAACTTACCCAGTGCAGAAAGCAACAAAACGGACGTTCAAGCCGAAAAACTACAAGCGTCTGCTAATGAAACCAACCAACTTAAAGTAGAAATAACCAATGTAGAAGAATCATCTGAAATCCACGAAATGGAGTCACTTCCAACTATTGAAGATCCGCCTAAAGATGGCCCCGAAATTCCAGATGTTATCAAAGAGTTGTTAAAATTTGCTGACAAATTAAAAGAAGATTGCACAAGTGCACCCGTCTTGAGCGATTTTAATCTCGAAAGTTTCATTGCACTCAAGTTAAAGGAATATAAAAGCATCTTAGGCCCAGTTCTCCATGCAGATATGTCAGTTCAGACAGATAAACCAGTTTCAAAGAAAAAACTTCGAAAAATTAACGCACAAGATAAGCGCCTTCTTTTGGAGTCATCTAACGATTCTGACTCGTCTGCGTCGTCTTACATAGATCAATCATTCACTGAACTAGAAGCTGAGTTCAATTCCAGAAAAAAGGGTCTAGATTCTGTCGATTCAAAGAAGTCGCCAAAGCGAACTAAGTTCTTCACATCTTCTGACGACGATTCTGATGATGAGATCTCCAAGTCCGATACATCGGACGATTCCACAGACTCTTCGAACAATGAGAACTACGATCGAATAAGCCCAATCAGCGACTCTGATAAAGATAAACAAAAAAGCGCAGACACCTCCTCCAAATCGAATGACAGACAGGATTCGATTGGGGGGCATAGTCACAAATCTCGAGGGAAGAGCACAAATGAGAGCGACAAAGAAAATAGGTCCATTCTTAAATCTCCCGAGGCTAGTGTCTTAGGCAAATCAAAACAAGACGAACGGATCGATGAAGACACCCAGGACAAAGAAATCGAACGGTAAGGCATTATTCGTATTTATGCCGATGCCGAGTTTTTCAACATTATTCTTACAGGTTGCTTAACATAAAGAGCTTGACTGATCCGCAGAAAAACACTTCTTTAACAATGAACTCAAAACAACAGAAGTCCATGAGCAAATCTTCATCGAAAACTGATAGTTTGTATGCGGTTATGCAGGAAATCGATAAAAATTCGTCGAGCGATGACAGCGGTAATGATGTAAGTATTCGTTTGGGCTTTTAAAATCAACACAAGTTGCTATTCAGTTTCAGTGTTACCCCTACATGTCATTTTTGACCGCAAAAAGCATTTTCCATTGTACAATCACAATCAAATCTGTTCTTTCATTTCAGGATAGCGAACAAATCTTAACGGAAAAACAGTTTCTGGTGAAATGCAATGAGAACCTTAAGCAGCAACTTCTTAACAGTGCCAGTAGCGATTCGGACAACTTCAATAGCGATGTTGATCTTGATCTCATGCCGAAAAGTAACGACCAGTCGGGTGATGAGGACGACAACCGCTTATCATACGTCGACAAATTCCTCGAGACATTAGACATTGATAATGAAGAAAACAGTCCACCAAATAGCGATCTGCCCAAAGGACCCACATCGCCCAGCAAAACGACATTCAACATACAAGAGACCATCAATTTAACTGACACAAATGACAATTCGCCCCCCAACACAACCTCGCTAATCGATCGAGATGCGTTTGGCTTCAAACGGAAGGAAATCTCAGAGAAATCCTTTGAAGCCATACTGGCCAACGACAGTCGACAAAAAGCATTGAAAATGCAGGAGGAACTCATCGAACTAAGTGCTGACAGTTGTAACTCTGACATCGAAGAATACCCCGCCGAGAGCAAAGCGAAAAGTCAGCGGATAAAACCAATGCTCCGTCACGATCAGTTGGAAAGCGAGACTATACACGCGGCGAAGAAGGAGGCCGAGCGGCTGCGTCGTCTGGAGAAGAGGAACACATTTTTGACCAAAATGCTGAAGCTGCAAAGTGCCGATGTCAATGACAAAGATCTGGTGTTGGACTATGCATCGGCAACTAAGAAATTCATAAAAGTCCATCCGGATATTGTGAAACATTTAAAGCCCCATCAAAGAGACGGTTTGAAGTTTATGTACGACTCTTGTTATGGTTGTGTGGATGCGCTTAAGGCCAATTCCGGTTCCGGTTGTATTTTGGCGCATTGTATGGGTCTCGGTAAAACGCTTCAAGTAAAAATGCTCGTATTTCCGTTGCCAAACGTGAATCTAATTTTTTTTTTTTGACAGATCATTGCTCTACTGCATACGGTAACTACGTACAAGGAACTCAAGACCTCGAAAATCCTCGTTCTATGTCCGAAGAGCACAATAATGAATTGGGCGGATGAAATTCAACGATGGTTGGGCCCACTGGACGTGAAAAGTCTTCAGATATTTAACTTTAGCGATACTGCGTGAGTATGGACGGTTGATAACAGACACTTTATAGCAATTAAGCGAATAACTTCGGGAATGAACTTGTGTCCCTGAGGGGGCTTCGTCTATGACGACACATGGTGGTCATGGTATTGGTATGGAAAATACTTTTTCGATGATTCGTTAGCTCCTCAAACTACCAAGTCCGTTTGCTATCGCTAACTACGTCACTGAATTATGTGGATATTCCATGCAATACAATTCGAAATTCCCCCGTAAAACTCGATCATGAGGCAAAGTACTCGTATGTCTGCTTCTAGGATACGTTTGTGCTGACCTCATGCTTTGTCATTGCGATCCTTACTCTTTTTTTTTATTGATTGCTTTCTGAATCATCAACTTTAAAAGACACAATTTTTAAAACCTTTCTCTCTTACACTTTTCAGGGATATTTACGAAAAAATTAACGTTCTCCGGCAATGGTCTGCGTCGTCTGTGAAAGCCGGTTGTTTGATTATGGGCTACGAGGCTTTCCGGTCTCTGGTATTTTTCCATACCAGTAAAAACCGAACAAAGTCCACCATGCGAATTGAAGATATACGAACAAGTATTAATAAATACCTCCTAAAGCCAGGTAGGCCTCCATCTAGATTTAGCTGTGAGTACTCCTCCTTAATATGCATTTCCTCTAGGCGCTGACTTAGTTGTGTGCGACGAAGGACACATAATAAAGAATCGCAAATCGGGAATAAGTTTGGCCACTGCTGAAATCGTCACACCGAAGAGAATCGTACTGACAGGAACTCCTATTCAAAATAACCTCAAAGAATGTAATAACCTAGCTCAGCAGTACTTCAAATGCAACTGTCAACAATTGTGTGTCTCTACTTTATATTGCAGACTACAGCATGGTCAACTTTATAAAGCCCTTAATTTTGGGTACTGAGAAAGAGTTCGCCAACTTGTATGCGAATCCAATTAAATATGGTCAACATAAAGACTCTAGTAAACGTGACATCAAGGTCATGAAGCAAAGATCCTTTGTGCTACATAAGAAACTTTCAAAATTTGTCCAAGTGAGTTGTAAATGCAACAGTTTTGCGAAACGCAATGGTTCGTATACGAACCTAGACATTTCCTTTGTGTTTGCTTATTTGCCATTTGAAAAAAAAAATGCAATTTGTGTGACCGTTTAGCCAATTTTACTACACATAATTTCATACGTATTTCAGCGAAAAGAAGCCGAGCTTCTGCAATCATTTCTGCCACAGAAGTACGAGTATGTGCTTTTTATCCCAATGACTGATGTACAAGTAAGTGATTGACGATATTTATGGAAATTCAGCTGAGCAGTTATTTGTCTATCTAGAATAACCTGTATGAATACGTTCTGGAAGCGATTTCGAGAAGAGAAGACTCTCGCGGAAGGAGTTTAATTACGGACTATACCTGTCTTCGAAAGGTATTTATTAAAAAGCCAATACAGAGATGGGTGCTGTCGATCTGCTTAGGGCCTTTGTGTCAAGAGTAAGGCCGTTAAGAGTTTTGCCATGGTGCTGTGTATGCTTAGGGAACTTTTGTGTTACGTGCAGTCACCCGTCTGATGAGGGACATCCGAATCAGACCAACACAACACAACTTATTACTTTTTATCGATATAAAATAAGATTTGTATTTTCAATGTTTGTAGATTTGGACACATCCGAAAGTGTTGGAAGATGCCTGGAAAAATGCAATGGCTGTAAGTTTCTTTTTTCCTAGTGACGCAAATGTGTTTTCAGTGTAAATGAGCGCCAAAGTATATAAAGCGCGCCATCTTGGACTTATAAATTTCACCTTGTTTCATCTATTGAATAAATGAATGACTTTTGGTTTTCATTTTCATTTTGTAATCAGCAAGGGCGGTGACATTTGAAACAGTCCTTTCCTTGCTGTTTTATTTTACGCTACAAATACTGCCAACTCATTTTGCCTTGAAAACCATTCACTGTTGCATGCAAACTTACCTACATTATTATATTAAGTTCAACCTTAAGGCTAAGAACAAGAAGGAGCCCAAGAAACAAACGACTGCTATTCCCCACTCGGATGACGAGCAACCAGATGACATTTACGACAGCCAGACTGGAGTGATCTCAGTTCAAAATGATTGGTGGCGCAGTCTAGTAACTGACACTGATCTTGAGTCGATACTACCCAGTAACAAGCTGAAAACCATGTTTGAAATTATTCGAATGTCCGAAGAGAACGGCGAAAAATGGTATTTTATTGTATGTAAGAAATTTGTGTTAATATTGAAAAAAAGTCTAATTTTTTCAGCATTTGTTGCTGTGCTTAATGTGGTGGAGCACTTTTTGAGCCAGATAAGTGACAAGCAAAGGAATTTTTTCATGTTCGAAAGTCGTAAGTACATATGGTATAGGTAATTGGTTTGTTAATGTTTTTTTTAGGTTAGAGAATTGCTTAATATACAAAAAAACAGCACAGCAAGAAGCGATTCAAGAAATGCAATGCGACGCGAACTCTTTACATTTGAGCTGTTTGTCATCTTTCTCATGAAAGAACAACAGACATGAGACATTATGCATTTGACATCCGCTGATTGTTCAGTTGAATGCAAATATAAAGAAAGCGAATTCAGGCCCGCCTGATAACTGTTTAAATAGTTGGATCAACTGGCCTTCATTTGGAAGGGCGAAATCATAAGCAACGCACAACTTGGTATTATTTGAGAAGCCAGTTTGAGCAAGAACACCTGTGTCACCTATGAACCACCGGAAGTGGGTGTGTTAACAACACTTTGCTGTTTTTTTATTATTTTCCTGTGTGGGGTTCAACCTTTTTCTTGTTGAAAGTCGGAATTTCGGCTCGTGTCTTTTTAATATGTTTACGCTGTCATTATTTACACTTCTTTACAACCTTCCTTTTGTTTTCCTTTGAACAAGCAAAACTGGGCAACTGGGTAAATGGACAAGACTACTACAGGCTGGATGGCAAAACGAATAAGACCCTGCGACACGAAATGGTCAAGCGTTTTAATGATCCTAAAAACAAGCGAGCTAGGTACAGTCCCTACAGTGATAAAAAGTTTAATTTCTCTCACAACTCTTTTCAACTTGACAGGCTTTTTTTGATATCAGCTAAAGCGGGTGGACAGGGTATCAATTTGATCGGTGCGAATCGGGTCATCATTTTAGACACATCATGGAATCCAGCGAATGACCAGCAGAATATCTTTCGCATCTTTCGCTTGGGACAGAAGAAAAATTGTTACGTCTATCGATTGATTGCTATGGTATGCTGTTTGCATTAATAGCAGACCTGTTTTATGCTAAATGAGTAAATAATCCTTTTAGGGTACCATGGAGGAGAAGGTCTACTCCAGATCAGTGACTAAGCAGGCAATGAGCTTCAGGGTGGTCGACGAACAGCAAATCGACCGACACTACAACATGGCGGAACTTGCGGAGCTATATACGTATATTTATTTCTTGTTTCATGGAAAGTGTAGTTTTCTGAAATGCGTTTCTATTTAGGCTGACAAAACCCGCTTACAACGAGCGACCCGTACCCGTGTTTCCTCAGGATCAAATTTTGGCAAATTTATTGTTAAATTTTCCCGACTTGGTTTACAAATACCACGAACATGACAGTCTTTTGGAGAACAAAGTCGAACAAGAGTTGAGCGAGCAAGACAAAGCTGACGCCTGGGTCGCCTACGAGAGAGACTTACAGATGAATTCAGGTAGGAATGACCTGAAGACCCTAAAGAACCCATTCCAACTGTTTTATTTACAGAAACACGGGAAGTCATGGAAGCTGGATATCCGGGTCAGGGATATCCACTCTTTAATCAGGGAAACTACTTGTATCAACATATGGCCGGTTTTGATGTGAGTATGCATATTCATAAATGTCCATGGGTTTATTCAAAAAGCCTTAAATGTACCATCAGCCAAACAATCTTGCGGGAGGTTACGACCTAAGTCAGATGGATCTTGCGACTAGAAACGCATTGGGATCACCGTTACTTCCAGATTACCTTGTTAATAGAAACTCATACCTTGACATTCTCAATATGTACAAAAAGTTCTCATCATCATTGCTGAATGACAAAAACAACAGAGGTGGACGTTACAATCCAAACTATGGACTGCCACTGTCTAGCATGATGACAAATCCCCTCATGAATAATTCCAGTGAAAGCCACCTAGCCGCGTTAGCAGCCAACCCGTACTATCCACTGCACTCTTTGGCAAACACAAGCAATGCGTTCGCAAACAGTTCACTTAACACTAACGCGATGATGTCCCACCCCGGGTTGTCGATGCCCAGCCAAGTGAGTGCTGAACGATACGAGCAGAACAAGAAGATCATTTCAGCTGAGGACAGTATTGCTTCGTCATTGCGCAACTACCCCAATCCAATGGCTGCTTTCACAAAAGATCTGACAACCAGAGGGTTACAGGCGAAAAATCTCCTCCAAAGTTCAACATCTGTCCCACCTCCCTCACCGCCAGTACACCATTCTCCATCTCCGCAACTAGCACCAAGTATGTTCAGCACGCACATGGGAAACGATGGCATTCCCCGAAGTGTTATACAAAAGAAACGAGGTAACGTTACCACCAAATCAGTCATCCATAGTCCGACTTTGGAGTCAGCCGCCGCCAAAAGCAAAGCCAATGAACCGCTGGTGAGGTCGGCGAGCCCAGCGAAAAAGACCACTAGACAGGAACCAACGACAAAACCAGTTGAACAACCCTCGCCCGTTAATATGGGAATAGTTTATCCGAAAGCAGTTGCCAAGCGATTGTCGCCAGTGTCTGAGACCAACGATGGATCGCGCATACTAAAATCTGGCAGCAGTATGCAAATAATACCAACAACGCACTCGCCATTAACAGAAAACGTGCGAAAAAAGTTCGACAACATATCCCCGAATATTTCGTTGACCGCCGTTCGAACTCATCCAAAAGGATTGCAGCCCGATCAATTACAGTCCGCCTCAAGTGCAGGTCATTTGGAAGCAACGCCTAGTAACGCAAGGAAGAGAAGAAATTCATCAGGCAACAATTCCGGAAATACTTCGAAAGCCACCACGAACACGAAGGGTGCGATCGAACAACCCAGCAATCCGCCTAAATTTTCTAAATATTAACATCGGAAATCGTTTAGAAAATGTGTCTCTGGTATCGGTTGTAGTATCGATTACTGATTTATGAATTTATTCAAGTTGCATGTGAAATTTTAGGTATAAACTTTTTATTTATTTATTTTTTACAATTTAATAAGATAATCAAAATGTTTGTTTTATTTCGTGTCAAGTTGAATAAAGTAGAAATGTGTGTAGGTGACTATCATATTATAATGGGCCAGTCTTGGCAAATCTGTTATTTTGTTATGAAGTTTTAGTTTCGGTTATCACTTTTCTTTCGAACTGTTAAGAAAACTCTCTTTTGAATTTATGAAAATCACAACTCGCTGAGTTTTTTTTTTTTTCTCTCTTCAGAGTCAGGATACTATTAAATTTATTTATACAATTAAACTGTGAGTTGAATAACAAACGACTTTTTTACTTGGCTGTTGCTATTTTTTTTGTACGAGCCATCGCTGCATTTAAATCTCATAATTTTTCTATGTCATGATGTTTGCATCCGTTTGGTATTTTGCTTCTACAGAATAAACAACAGTATCCCAAAACAGTCTTTTTAAACTTCCACCTTAATCTATAGGCGCGTTTTATTGAACTTGCAACATCTATTTCAGCAAAGTAGAAGAAACCAAGGCGTAATACAAATTACCTTGTCACATTTTTTGAAAAAGAGTATACTGGTATATTTTCCTGTGTGTTTTAAGATAGGCTGCTGCTGTCTGACCAGTCCCACTTGCTAGGAATATCTACCCAGTGTGAATCTATGGAGTATCGTGTTCTGAAGTTTCTAGTTGAATTTGCTTTGGCGAAATAGATGTTCAATAAAACACGCATAGTTGTTGAAAAAATACGCCCAGTGGAGGTAAGTAGCTTATAGGAGTTCTCAATTGTTCGTTTTTTTCTGGTATTTATTCCCGTTTCCAATTGATAAAACATTGATAATAATTTCAGCAGTACACTCCCAGTAGAAATAGGGGGAAAAGTTTAATGAAAACGGTCGAACATATTGCCAAAATGTAATGCAATGCAAGAAAAGATGCGGACAAAACTTAAAACTATTTAACATATCTCGATTTCTTTTTGACAGTTTCCCATTTTTGATTGTGTTCATTTATGTGGACTCTCAAAATCTGAATTATTCGAAAATATTATTGTTGCTACCTAAAATAGCAATAAAGCTTTTTCATATCTTACACTATCTTGTATTTGTTTAAGGGACAAACAAAAATAAATAAATCCAAGTCCGCTAAAAAGTTGTAAAAAAAAAGAAATTTAATTCAGAAGGCAATTTCTTATAAGAAAAAAAAAACAAATTTCCAAAAAGCGACCCCAAAATTAGTACCATCCTACAAAGCGAACGCACTTCATTTCAGATGAATGATGAAAGCATACCATTAGTGGCAACAACATTTTGTAACCTCGTCCAAATCTCAATTCCATTTCCGTTCATTCTACTCAACGATAGAACGATTCATAAATCGAAAAATGTCCGCAATTCTACCGCCATCTAGCGTTGTTTAACATCAAACGGAAGTCAGAATCAATTTTTCAACGATAAATTTTCGGCAAGTAGAGAAGAACAAGTTTGCAGTGTCTTTTTAGTTACGACAGCGATTCTGATTGCATGTGAGTATAGTGCGTGTTTTAATAATTTGCAATTATTGCTGTGAAATTTGAGAAAAGATGTTTTTTAAAAAGTTTATGCACAAAAAAACATGGCTGTCTGATTGAATTCGCATCTCGAACATGTGTATTGATAGCAATCCATATAGTAAAACCAACAAAAAAAAAAAAAAACCTCTGCCAATATAATTTGCCGATAATGGTGATAATATAGTGTACATACTGACAAGGAAACAGTTTGTGAATTGCCAATTTTGCCAATTGTTTTCACCTTTTGTTTTTGTGAATAGTTATTTTTTGGTATTACTTTTTTCATCGAGAAGCCCATTGGTACATATATGCATATATGTATTTATATTTAGCTTTCGAATCATGTTTATTTTTTGTGTACAGTGCCTGTGAAAATCGAAAAGAAAATTTCCAAAATGAACTTAATTCCCGAGTAACATAACCTAATGTTTATCAGAAGAAATTCCTCAAGCTCTTTGTTTCGAGTTTAATAATTCATGTCCAAATGATGTTTTTGTAAAGTTCTTCAATGCCAGCTTCTGTATTCGTTTTGGTATCTAGGTGTACAAGGAAAAAAATTCATTACCTGGCATTTTCAATTTGGATTAAATACCTGCCGGTGACTCGACTAGTCTATTTTTTTTTTTTTCTCAACAGATTGGACAGTTTTCAATATGGAAGCGTATGAAATGAGTACGCCCAACAAAAAAAAACTCGACAAATTTTAATTAAATCTGCAATTGCCGATATCTACTTAATCGTCTCTGATATGCATTGGAATAGAAAATCGAATTGGCCGGAATTACCAAACGAATTTATTTACTTTAGTATTTCAAATAATAAATATTCATAAGGACAGGAATTCGACTTCAAGCGGACGAGGTGTCTGAGACATCATCTACTTTAGACGCCTCTTTTATCCTCCGAAGATCTTGGCCTTTTCATTTTACACTGTCATTTAGGATCAGCTAGATGCTAGACTAATATGGTAAACAGGTGTACGCATTGCCTTGGTGTTAATTTTATTCTTTTTTTATTCTCTCATTAATCGAGGACTGTATAAAAATGATGTCACTCGTACAAGAATGTAAAGAAATATGTGGGACAACGAAAATTACATATATATACCTATAAACAATTGGATTTGTTTTCTTTAATTTCGTTCTGAACGGCAATCAGTTCCAATTTGATATGATTTCTCTCAAACAAGTTTCAGACTAACAACAAAACCCCAATGAAATGATATGGCAATGTGGCATAGTAACAAACAAATCAATGTCATCGAACTGCTGTTCTTGGTTCATAAAAGTGGTACCTATTTTTGTTGATCAGATAGGTATAGAAAATATTGATCCGTTTTTTTTTTTTTTTTTTTTTTTTTTTTTTTCATTTCTTGAAAACGCAATGCATCAATTATCTACTGCGTCTGTGCGTTGAACTCGCTCTTTGAGAAAACTGTAGGATAGGAACGGAAGCTTGGGTGTGTTTTGGAAAAAAATAACTTTATTAAATCAAAGACTGCGTATGAATCCTGTCGAGCGCAACCAAAGCGCTGAACACGTCTACAGTTTAAACTGTATTGCTTTTACACTTGTGTAAATGTACACATTTGACGCAAATGTTTGTTTGCCAGACATAAAAATGTGTGCATTATATATATATTCCTTGGAGCTATGTGGTAACTTGGATAAGTATCAAATTGATATGATTTACAAAAAGAAAACAACCGATTGATATCGAAATCTTAGAGGTCCGATCTTGTACAAGCACTTCAGAGATATTATCCCAACACATTTATCGCGATCATTGCAAATGAATGCACCCGTGTATAGTTACTTTACCAAGTAATAACCTTACTAGTTAGAAAACTGCTGACAATGTCAGGTTTATGATTAGTCCGTACAGCTTTCTCTTTGGCATTGAATTGCTTCCCACGGTCTCACCCAAAATTAGCCCTAAGCTCATCAATATCTATAGTTTTATCGCTTACCAATGCGAAAACTCTACAAAAGCACAAATCATAGGAACTTTATAGGTATTACACTGATAGCGTCCGAGAAAATACCTAAATGCCTATACTGTGGCAAACTGCTGACGGGTATTCTGCAATTTCCACTTCATGTAATGTAAAGAACCAATGATATTAATGAACATGCGATCCAATTTTATCAATGTCCTTGCCATAGAAAATCATACGTAGATTTGCTTTGTCTATGGTTGACACTATTGCCATCCTAATTTATGTGATTTTTCTTACTTAAAAGCATATAGAAATCTGTCGACTGTTCAATTCCACCAGTTGAATGAACAGAAAATGTGTTGCCTCACCCATTAGGAAAATTTGCTTTTAATGTTTTGACATTCACAAACTCTTGTTATTCTGTCCTCTTTTTGTTTTTATTCATTGAACATACCTTCTACAACTACAGCAAAATAGTTGGCAAGAGAGACAACTGTACAGTTTGCCTTTTTGTTACATTTCAATTGGAACTTAAGCCAAAGGAAATTCGAAACTTTGATTTATGTTTTAACTACTTGGTACTTATGCATAACAAAACAACCAAAAACAATACCTAACTAAATGAAAGAGGCTAATCCGAAATTTTTGGAGATTTGACAGTTGGTAGGTACAACTTAACCTCAAATTTACGTGGCATCGCATACCTACGTAGCAGAAAATAAAACTTCTTTCTGCCCAATGTCACTTTTTTCATGTTCGACTATTAAAAAACAATTTCTTCTGGAATCAGGAGCACGTTCAGAGTTGCTCGAGATTCACCAATCCATGTTGGTGCATTTTAATTTGTCACTGAAGCTAGTTTACGTTTTCGTAAAAACTTATCGAAACAGTGCATCGGGTAGTTTTTTTTTTTTTTTGGTTATTATAAGCTAACCGTTTCACCGAGCATTTCACCCATTTTGACCAAAAACGAAAAAAAAAAACCTAGTAACACATGTAAAAATGAACAGACTGATTTTGACGTTATTTATATGTCACTTGTGAAACATGAAATCAACTGCTTGGAAGTTGTAGGGCTATATAGTCATGAAATACACATTGCGCCTTACTCGTTACTAATTCTTGGGTGCCAGACTTTGTAAACTAGAAAGCCCAACATCGCCGATCTAGCCAAACCAAATCACAGTCAAATCGTTTTAATCAGCTGTAAGACTAACTTACCGATGGCATTGAAACTTGGCCACTGTTTTTGATGTTTGTTTAATGTTGGCAAACTTCAACGTGTCATATTTCGTTATATGTACATTGTACATCTCTCTTACTAACATAGAATACAGCATCTAACACAAAACACCCCGCTAATTTAGATTACAGGTCGATTTGCCTTGCTGTGGAAATTTGTACAATCTATAGATATCGCTATCAGTTTACAAAAATAGAAAGGAAGGTGTTCACATTTTAAGTAGATACATAGGTACTGGAAATTACTTACATTTTATAGTCGTAGCTAATTTACGTGTAATTTAAATTACATACTAGTAAACTAAACTTAATTAAACAAAACTTCGCTCAAGATCGATGGCTTCAGATTGCCTGAGACAGGAACTTATGGTTCAGAATACTCTTGAAAGCAGTAGCTACGAACAACTGATCTTTCATCTCCTGTTCTGGAAGTTGAGTAACGCATTGTTGTCACTTCTGGAGTAGTCGTTGTGCTGTGTGCCGATCGGCGGGTATATCATGAGTATGTTGTCTTTACTCGACATTCTTCTTTCAGTATTTGACAGCTTAGTACAAAATTTCAGCTGTGCTTTGTTTTTCAATCATTGTGTGTAGTTAATCTCAGAAAAGTGCCCCGCGCTAAAGTATCATCCCAAACTAGGGAGAGCTAATGGTCTTTTGGATGTGGGTCATTGGAATCTATTGTTAGTACCCGAGAGTTGTCTTTATCGTTGCCCCCTCCACCTCTTCCAGTCCAGCTTTTGATTGAATATTTCTCTCTGGACCCTATCATATTACACCCGTTTTTGGAATTGATCTATTTTTAATGTATATGTCTATTTTATTCCTGCAGAGTTGATTATCTCGAGATACAAAAATGGCAGAAATGGATGAACACCACTTTGAGACTGGAGATTCCGGTGCCTCTCAGACATATCCTATGCAGTGTTCTGCTCTTCGTAAAAACGGTTTTGTAATGTTGAAGGGTCGACCATGTAAAATTGTTGAAATGTCCACATCGAAAACTGGAAAGCACGGTCACGCTAAAGTTCATTTAGTCGGAATCGATATTTTTTCAAACAAAAAGTAAGTTTCCACCGACACACGGGTGCTCAATAAGTCTGTAATATTAAATTCTTCTTACTATAGATACGAAGATATTTGTCCCTCAACTCATAACATGGATGTTCCTCATGTAAAAAGAGAAGATTACCAATTGACCGATATTAGCGATGATGGTTTTCTTACCTTGATGTCTGACAATGGCGAAATTCGGGAGGATCTTAAAGTTCCAGAAGGCGATTTGGGTAACAGTTTACGCTCAGATTTCGACGGCGGCAAGGACTTGCTGGTAATTTTAATTTCCCCATTTTGAATATGCATTTTGATTTAACTCTTCTTTTTTTTCGTTTCGTCTTCTCTTTCGTTCATAGTGTACGGTTCTCAAGTCCTGTAATGAGGAGTGTGTCATTGCAATCAAAACCAACACAGCCCTTGACAAATAAAACCAATTATAAACTTCTGGCATTATCCCGTTGCTTAATTAACCTTCTATATATATATTTATATATGTATGCTAAATATATATGTACGTATATATATAAGAGACATAAGGTAGCGTTTAGTGATAAAAAGGTGAAAACAAAACATTTTTGCCAATAAAATATTTTTTACTTTAACTAATTTGTATCTTTTTTTATTCTGAAACGTGAAAATGTTAAACAAAAAAGAAAAATAAGAAAGAAAAAGAATTAACAAAGCTTTGAGTCTTGTTGCATACAAAAAGAAAAAGAAAAAAGTACATACTACAATTTAGTCCTTATGCCTGTTGTTAATAAATAAATCTTAATCCCATAAATAAAAAATACTCAATTTTGAGATCGTTTTATGGCATCTAACAAAAAGTTTGAGAGTGTAGGTCCCACTATATTTCACACGGGTATCGGGAATGTTGTACAGACAAATGTAAACTCATTTGATGAAAACTGTGGTTAATGCTATTTCGAATCGCACTTGAGTTCGTCGTTCGTGAAGTTGTATTTGGACTCGTTATTTTAGTCTGAAAATTGTTTTAATGAAAGACCTGGCGCCCCTTTCGTTTGAAATACTTGATCCTTGTGCTATTACTTTGAGGCATGGTTACTAGTTATTCAAGTGGGCTGGGAACGGAGTCACAATTATTTTTACATGAAAACGCCTCGAAAAGTGAGCGTGACTGATTGCGACATGGCAAAATGTTTTAAACGGATCTTATTACACGAAATGCATTACAAATATGTCATGTTGGTGTTTTTTGCTCGCAGCAAATATATTGAGCAAAATATACGTGGCCTTTTTCGCACGGGTTTTATGTAAACGAGTACCTACCTATCTTAGTCTGATTGAGAGAAAGTAAATACTGCTCTGCTTAGATAGTGATTTCAAAAGGTCTGTACAAATAATCCGATAAGACATAGGTACTCACTGGCTGAAAGAATAACTATGAACGTTTCATTCGCCTATGACGTTGTAAGACTTACTATGAAGAATTTTGTCGGTTAATTTTAACTACGATTTGGGGTTTTTTTCTTACAAACGAAAACAGAAATAAAAATGATTGCGTGGTAGAAATGCTGATTCTACTAAACTAGGTGCCGCTCGTTTTTTTTATTGGAATTTAAACATGAATCTAGCTCAAACGCCGCCTAAAAATGATAAATTGTTTACATATGATTAACGGCAGATGTCTCTCTACGGGCGATTAACTGGCATTAGCACATCCTTGAACCCCAGTATTATTACCGTTTAAACACCTTAAGCACTGCTGTACCATTGATTAATGCGCTAGTACTTTTAAGTAGTAAACTGAACGGCTTGTCAACATTGCCATTATGGCTACGATTCGACGTTCTATATTCCATTTTGCATATAAACAACTGTAAACAAACTCTGACACCTAAACAATCAAAAAATGTACAGAAATTGTTTTTTTTTTCTTGAATTTGTGTATTTTTTCTAGGTGTCATTGGAGAAATGATTAGGTTGTATTTATTTATTTATTCAGAGTCAAATGTGAAAGTGAATTATCAAAACCATTCTATTGGATAAGATGCTGTCGACGAAGAGGCTAGGAGGAATTAAAACAATAAGCAAAAGTGTATGCAGATGTAGGAGAATTTTTATTTGCTCAATTTATTGTAAAGAAAAAATAAAATAAATGAAACTAAAGTGCAATAACCATTTCTTTTACAACTCGGATAAGATTGAGTCGCCTTCAAAGAGAACATATTAAGTGTCTTTTCCTTGAAATATTTTGCTATACTTTTCTTCAAAACTGAAATTCCCTATTCAAAACTGAAAATATGGACCAAAAACGATGAAACGATTGCAAAATAGCAATCGTTCAATCGAATCGTTTCGACGAGGGTATTTGACGTTTGAATTGGAATCGTGAAGCAACAAAAACGATGATCGTCCAATCGTTTCGACGATTATCGTTGTTTGGTTGTTACACGAAATAGAAGTATCGTCGAGACGATGTCGTTCGATCGTTTTGTGCTTACGCGATTAGAGCCCAGATCTATTCTCCGATTGCATTTGTTATTATCAACGAACATAAACCAAGCAGAAAAGAGCCTGTCATTGCCAAATGCTATAAATTATTAAATTTAAAAGAAAATATACATAAAGTGACCAGATTTATTTGAAATAAAAGCGGGACACATTTCCAAAATTTCAAAGGGAGTAGAAATTAGGTTATGTTTTAGTAAAATAATAGAATAGTACGTAAAATAAACGTCAAATGACATATTTTATATTTGCATTGATGCGGCCGAGTCCATTACTTTGGACTTATGTTTTTGTCTTCCGACATGGCGAATTATGTCAATTTGTCCTCCTGCAGATATTGAAAATTCGCATTCGCAAACATTACAATAAGCAAAAATGTGTTGCGTTTGCTCGGTCTCAGGAATGAATATTTTTTTGCTTTAAATCTTCTGAGAATTTACAATCCCTTTTGCACTTTTTGTTTGCTGCTGCTGAAGTGGATGTCATTCTACTTCTATTTATGTATAATGAAGCGATAATATTATTAAGTTTTTTTTTTATTTACCTATCTACAAATATCCCTCCAATATACTTCACTAAACAGCAAATTGTTTTGTTTTCGTTTCAAAAGTTACAGACTACACGCAACAAAACTGACAATTCATTTAAGATGGAGTATAACATGAACTCATTTTCTTCCTTTAAAAGCTCTTACGTTTGTTTTATATGCTCCAATTTATATGCACAGGGATAATAAATAGTAATCATAAAATTGCTTTATTTTAAGAATTGTAGAAACATACACACATTTTTACAAAAGTAGTACCTATAAGCGGGACATTTTTCACAAAAGTTGGAAAAGCGGGACGTTTAGCGGGACAGCTATGGCCGCGGGACAGAGACCTCAAAAACGGGACTGTCCCGCTAAAAGTGGGACGTATGGTCACTTTAAATATACACCATTGATGTTACAGCGAAATCCAGAAAAAAAATTATTGCACAAAAAGCTCTATAATGGCGATTTCCATATCGTTAGTTCCCTTCAAAAGTCAAACGAAGTAGGTACCTATAAAATATCGGTGAACGTTCCATTTCCAAAGTGTTTCCTGACATAACCACGCTTGTATATTTGATTGAATTATGTGAATATGGATATTTTCTTAAATTGATTTAAACGAACACTATAGTTGACAAACAAAAGGTTTGCGACATTCCCCATTATTTTTCCTCAAAAAGTGTGTTTATTTTATTCCAAAAATTAATGCAGTGAAAATTTCTCCGTATCTGCGTATTGTAAAATTGTAAACTTATCTCAAAATTTCCAGTTTGGTAGTTGGTAGTTTTGTTTATTTTTTTCCAAACGCTTCAATTTATTTTCTCGAAATTAAAATGGCCTATTCTCTCCAATGCAAATATCCTCAAAGATCTACTACGACTCATATCGCCTTCTTTCAGAGTGTGACATATTCAAAAAATATTTTCTGACGTCTTTTGCCTTAATATGTCGATTTCCATTGGGATTTTCGGATTTTTCTCTCAGATTTCAGATTTTTCGTGCCCAATGGAACATAAAACGAGATTTTTCTTCCTTCGCATTTGTGGTAGTGCATGTTTGAAAAGTCAGCTGTTCTTAAATTGTAATTTATGCTTATAGAAATCCACTCAATTTATGTTGATATCCATTGCGGCAGCCAAATGTAATTTTTCTCTATTTTTCACAGACTTGCCTTCAAATTAGTAATTACTAACTTTAAAGTTTGACAAAAGACAAATGTTTTGGTGTAAGTGTAAGTAGGTGTGAATCTCGCTTTTTTTGCGGCCAATGGAACATGAAATCTGACAGCCAGGTGATTTCGAGAGCAAAAAAACTGCTCTGACTCTCAAAAAAAGTGCTTTTTCTGTCCCAATGGAAAACGACATTTTTAGTAGGTAGGCGTAGTATTGGTATCGATAACTCTGAAGCTGCTATAACATTTCGCAGCCCATCTAAAGGCTCGATAAAGGCACTGCATTAGCATTTCCTTTTGCAAAGAACATAATGGAATCAAACAGAAAAACCTCCCATCACAAGTAATACGGTAGACATAGCATTTAATAATAGTGCTTTTGGTGCGTAACCTCAGTCGGTCTAAACGGTGATTTTTTTTTTAAACAACAAAACAGTTTTCTAGAAATATTTTCTCAATATAAATAAAAGAAAAACCAATACTTTTGGTTTTCAACTCATCTACATAAGAAAAAGAATCACTGAAAGGAGTTAATTGCTAAGTATGGTATGTTGAAAATTTGCCTTTGATGAATGTACCCCTACAAGCTTGAGTCATTTTGCATTCGTATTAATCCATTTGTATCAAGACGGCATACGATATATCTACCTAATCATTAGATTTTCGTTTTTTTTAGTTTTTTTTTTTTAATAAATGGGTATATTCTAAATATAACAGTGACGAAATTAAGATTTTATTGATTGAATATATCCATGCATATAGTATATCTATGCATATAAACACATGTGCATGATATTTCCGTATCTATATCCCTTTTTAACACGCCTTGTATATGTATCTATTTTATTTTTATATGCTTTTTCTTGAATAAAAGAAACATATATGTATAAAGATACCTATATCTGCCGCCTGCATATACTTTTTCTCGTTATGTACAATCCTTTACATATATATATCCGGAAAAAAAATAATATCTATTCGGCAAATTTGAAAGAGTGCTCGCAGAGTTGCCTTATTTGGTAAAAATATGTACATCATCGCGATATGAATGAGTTTGCTACTTTTATATACACATGCCTACTGACTTTTTTTTTCGTTTTTTTGTTGTCTACCACTATATAAAATTAGTCATTTCCACCTAACCATGGTATATATAGATATTGACGATATATCTACATGGCTGTACATATATGCGTGTGCTCACGCTGCATGTGTGCGTGGGGCTATGAACGTATATATGGACGGAAAAAAAAGTATTCGCCAAAATGAAATTTATTAAGAAAATATCAAAATCCAAGAGAATGACTAAAAATAAATTAACAGAAAAAAATTATGTATCCCAACGGCTGCATACATATGCTATAACATGAATGATGTACATGCTTATAACTGATTAAAAACTGACGAGCAAAGAGAAATTATTTCAGGTAGAGTGATTGCACTGTGGATAGTCGACTGTGTTTTTTTTTATCTAATGGGAAAAATTTCTCAAATGTAAAATAAGTGTGCGTTTAATATTTTGATATTTTTTGTTAGCAAAACGCCTGGCAGTGAAACGGAAAAGGGTTTGCTTTGATACGTCACTCAATGCATATCAATCAAACGCGCGCGCCGGCCGGTAACCTTGCATACATATAACCATCAAATTTGCATATAACAAGTTTGGTTAGGATGAAATGTGTCTACTATCGGTCGCTGAAATGTATGTATATATATATGTAAAACGACGGCGGCAATGAAACGGCGAATTCACAATCTATGGTACCTACCATCCATTAACATTTTCGTGAAAATGTAGTAAATGTAAACGTGCAACTCTGTATTCCTATGGGAATGGGACTAAGGAATATAGAGTTCACCCACCATATTATGTAGCGGGATGGGCTGGGCACGTAAGGGTGATTCGGTGAAAGTGCCTTCAATCTTCTTCTTTTTTTCCCCCCGGTATACGGTATTATAATCGGTGAGATTTGTTCAAAATCAAGTTAAGCGGCGGAGCGAACGACAGTAGACAAACTCGGTTGGTTATATGCTTACCCCCCGCAAAATGCGACCTCCCCTCGACTATCCTCCATTATTCTTTTCTGATTCACCGCGCGTTCAGTCTAAATTTGTTTTGTTCTCAATAAATCTACTTGATATTTCATGAACAGATGTTAGGTGTTGCGCTACAATGTCATTCATGACAATTTATAAATCGCTTAGATTAGGCAGGCAATACGTAAGCAATAGCACAACGATTTCATTGGGCGTTGGAAAAATGAAAATAAATACGTGTACTACCTACCTACATATTTATGATTCATTTAATTTGATTTAACTCTTATCAGAATTTGCTTTCGAAAAGCATCAGTGGGTACAAGTACTAGATGCTAGCTGCTATGGTCATGTTCGTGACCTTAAAATAAGTAGGTATACTGTCAAGGCCATGCTGCTCATGACCTCGGCAGTCTCATATTTCATGTCTAGAAGTAAGTGCCCTACACTGAATGGGTTGTGGTTGGGCCGGCAACTAATGCAAGCAGATCAATGACATGTTCGGGTGGTGTCTGGTGTGTAGACGTATGCTTCGTTGAAAGATGTTGCTGGTAAAAACGGCATGTGAACGGTGGTGAGATTTGCAATAGTTAAATTGGCTCCTGGACTAAAAGCTTAAACCTGTTTCCACAGCATACAAATCAAATCCAGTGCAGTCAAAAATATTAAATGTAAAATGTTGTTTTCGCCAACAATTTGATGCTTTTAAACTGTAAAAAGTGTTGTATTGAGAAATAATCAACGATGAATCAAAAGTGTCCGTATTGAAGGACTGTCTTAAGGACTATTCACATGAGAGCGAGCGAACGAATTGCTGAAATGCGAACAAACCACTTGATGCATTTATGAACAGAAAATTGTACATTTTACTATTCCAAGAGGAGGATAGTTAATTATCCCATCAAAATGTATTAAGAAAACATGTTAACGAACAGTTAAAATAACGAAATTTCGAATTGCAAACTTTTTGCCACGAACGAATACACCCTTGGCGCGAATTGTCAAAGTTTATTCACAATCCACATCATTCAATTCGCGTTCCACAAACTAACGAATAAAGCATTCGTTCGAACTTAACCTCAAACTCAAAATGTTATAGAGACAAATAACGGCGACTGTCATTGGATTCGCGGGTTTCGGCGACCAAATTAAATGTATCATATGAATGGACTGTCAAAACTTGCGAATATTCGTTCGTTCGTAGGTAGTTGGTCGCTCTCATGTGAATGATCCTATCCTTTACTGCTTACAAATGTGTACGGAATGTGGAATTCATTTAAGTTTTAAAATTAATCGAGGAAGTTCATGGGATATTGATCCTCTAGCTTAAGCGGTTGCGGTAGCGGCGATCTTCCGGCCCAATTCCGTTTTAGTTGTTTTGATTACATCATCATGACGTTTAAGTGGCCTGTGTTTTGTAGTACAGGTCACTGAACTGTTCAATAAGGCCATCTCAAAGATTGAAGCCCAATAAGGGGCTTTACTATTATGACGTTTAATTTCACTTTACAATAAACTTAACTGTTGAGTATCGTCAACAGCTTAAGGAACAAAAATCTCTCCCATTAAAATAATATAATAATAAGTAATTTATCTTGTAGAGTTACAAAGTATTTAGCTCACGCTTTGGTTCTTCAAGTCAATCCTACTGAAACGCTTTTTAGAAAATCTATCAGCACCTTTTGCTGATAATATTCGTAGCGAAGTTCTACTTAAATACCTTACGGGCTACTTTTTCTTTGTCATAGTATCAGCAAACGGGCCTGAGGCAAATTAGTTGAACACAACTTGGGAATTTTTATATGGAAAACTCCCCGAGTTGTGTTCAACTTCGAGTGAATAAAATGGGCCTTAAAGTACTTGAGGGTCGTTGTCCTTGAGCTCGATATGGTATGTTAGGAAGATTTGATCCACACAATTAGACAGTGATGGTCTGTGAAATTGAAAAGTTAATTGGCTCTGCATTTTGTTGTATTTTGGTGATATTTCACAGGACGTTGGTTTCTTCCGATCGCATACGAATCTCCACACGCTCTCTGAGATTGCAGATCATTGGCTTGATTGACTGAAATGGTCGATTAGGATTCGTTGCAGAACTCTCTTTGAAAACAGTTTGTCAGCAATCTCGTTGTAGGGATCCACAGTAGAGAGCTTTGACTTCTTCTCTACAGCGTCGAACTAGCTTAGCCTGAGGCACTGACCGACATCACACCTTATTTGCAGCGTTTTGCCGGGTTTTCGTTAGCATATAGGCACGTCTCGCACTACATATTAAACAGCCATA
The DNA here is from genome assembly GCA_949126925.1 of Cheilosia vernalis. Taxonomy (NCBI): domain Eukaryota; kingdom Metazoa; phylum Arthropoda; class Insecta; order Diptera; family Syrphidae; genus Cheilosia; species Cheilosia vernalis. Next base: position 18,697,825 of record OX421362.1, read on the forward strand.
AACATATAGACCATTTTTCAGATCAAAATATTTTAGAATAAGTAATAACTAATAGGAAATAATTCTACATATAACGTTGGCATTGGAATGACCTCGACCATCACTTGAAATCGCCCCGAAAACACTGACTCTCAAACTAGAAATATTGATGATCATTCGGACGCCGACACTGAGTGGATATTTGTTTTCTTCAAGCTCCATTGCGCTCTTTGATAGGTATTTTTTTTCCACCAAATGAAGTCTTCTCGAAATTGAATAACGACCAATCACTCATTAAAAGTAGCTAGATTGTGTTCCCTCATTAATTTATATTCATTTTTCCCCGCGCACCATTCTAAGTGTAAACCTAGTAACTATTTCTTTTTTACCAATTACCTCATTTGTTTTCTGTTTTCTATTTACTTTAAAGGCTTCCGGCGTAACAGTTTCGGATGTTTGTAAAACAACCTATGAAGAAATCAAAAAGGACAAGAAACATCGTTACGTTATCTTTTTCATCCGTGATGAAAAGCAAATTGATGTAGAAACGGTCGGTGACCGAAATGCTGAGTACGACCAATTTCTGGAAGATATTCAAAAATGCGGACCTGGAGAGTGCCGGTAACAACCAAGAAACGAGTGAATACTTCCAAATGACTAACAATTTGTTTTTTTTTCTCATCAGATATGGACTGTTCGATTTTGAATATATGCATCAATGTCAAGGTACATCAGAAAGTTCAAAGAAACAAAAACTGTTTCTGATGTCGTGGTGCCCAGATACTGCCAAAGTAAAATACCGCAAAAAATGTTTCTATTCACCAGAGATTAATACTTTCTGTTGCTTTCTAGGTAAAGAAGAAGATGTTGTATTCCAGTTCTTTTGATGCATTGAAAAAGTCGCTCGTTGGTGTACAAAAATATATTCAAGCTACTGACTTGTCAGAAGCTTCCAGGGAAGCGGTTGAAGAAAAGTTGCGCGCCACTGATCGTCAATAAGCATAAATATTAACACAACATAAACAAAACAAAAAAAAATAATAAAACGTTTTCAAAAACCATGCTTACTAATTTGTACTTGAATAAACAATAAAAACAGCAACACATTTGTAAAAAAAAAACACCAACAACTTAAAAATGTATTTCAAAATTAGTATGGAGTTGTGGAGATAGGTATGATTCGGCTGCATGTTTTAAAGATACTCAACGCGAATTTTTTACATATTTTTTTTGTCTTATTTCAAATTCCTGGAATGTAGCTGTCCAAAAAAAATGTATTTGTAACAATACAGAATAGATTTCCTATTTAATTTGTTTTTTTGGTTTTTTGCATTTTAATAAAAAAAAAGAAGAAATGGATGCTATAATACCACTAAACTTTTTTAACGGTAGATATTCATTTGTTTGGTTTTGTTGGACATCCATAGTCTTGGTTTGAAAGCGCCAACGTTGTAGTTGTGCTGCTACAGTTATCATTTGTGATGGAACAAGTGCACAACTGCATTATTGATCATTTACCTTCGTGGTGGTAGTTTCGCTTCATAATTAATTTCGTATTTCGCTGGATGAACGACGATTGACTACTTTGGTATAGAAATGGGGGCACGATTGTCTATTTTTGAAGGCCGTTTCGACAACAAAGATCCGACTACGAGAATATGTAGTTTCAAGGGTACTAGGAGATGTAATTTTTTACAATATATATGTATGAAGTGTTTTTAGACATTCGCGAGAGGTGGCGCAGTGGAAAAAAAACAAGTTAGAATTTAGGATTTTGCTGAATTCGGACACTGAGACCCATTTAAAATTATCCATGCAACCTACAAAATCAACATATTAAGGAAAATCAATCTACGTCTGTTCTCAAAGGGTTGCAATTCCAACCCACTAAGAGCTTAGCAATTTACCGACCGAATTTGTTCTTCTAGTTGAATGTATTTCGGCGCGTTATTACAATTTCTGGGTAATTTTTTTACAAACACAAACACAATTGAATGCATAGCCATCTCGCTTACTTGGAATAACAAGTTACTTGAAAAGTAAAGTATATCTAGAGAACCTCAGTCGATACATATTTCTGTTTTGTGGATGGCATGATGAACACCGGCGAAAGAATTGTCTACGAACAGTCAAAACCACACAAAAGAACAAAATTCAAACATCGAAAGAAATCGTATGCAAATGCATTCAAAAATACTATGCAAATTTTAGGGAACAATATCGCATGTTTGTCTGACGTTCGCTAGAAGTTTGGCATTGAAAAACATTTAAAAATGTCACTTGCGTTTTCCGGAGATCGATCCAAAGTCCCCCGGCCAGTACTCCAGCAGACTAATCACTGACCCATTGTGATCAATCTCTGGTATAGTAACGTCGTTTAACATCATTCTGCACAAGACCGTTTTCTTCACTTTAATTACTAGTTGCCTTAAAAATGCTATCTTCTGTGGTTCTTGTTAAAAAACACACCAATCACTTTTGTCCTTTTCTGTTTTTCAATAAAATCATACAATTGTTCGGATATATTACGAATTGTTTTAATCATATTTTGAAGCTCATTTATGCCCATACTCTGTTGCGAACAGACCTACCCGTATGTCTGCAGAAAATAAAATAAAGCCATATGTTTGACAAGTCTGTTGCTTCCAGATAACGCTGTAAGTGATTGTAAGTGGTTTAACCATTGTACACAATTTAAGTGTATGTACTAATTACTATGTACATTTTTCGTGGATAAAAACATAAAAGAGGCATCAACTCTATTCACAGCTATTTATCATAGGTAGTTGACATTTATTGTGTGGGCATACGATTGGGGCACGATTACATAATGCATAGATTAGTAATTTAATAGTTTTCCCCTTATTATAGACATGTCGAACAGAAAGCCAATAAGTCACTACATTATATGCGTCAATAAAGACTTTTGTAAGGCTTTTCAATACATAGTTTAAGAATTGTTTTTGACACTTGCGGAATAGTGAGTAATTGGTCTCAGTTCTAGGACGCCACCTTTCGATTGGTCGCTCTCCCAATCCCGTCCATCTAGATTCTAGATGATCACTTCTTTGTTAGAACTATAGCTGAGTTTTTGTCCGTTGGAATGAATATTTTTGCTTAATAGAATAAAGAAAGTTATCTAAAATTATATTAGGCGGGTAAAAAATTAGATCCGCGATCATTTTAGAGCTAGTGGAAGCTGGAGCTATATGGAAATTCGCAAGCCAAATTAAAGCGAGACTAATAAGACAAACGGTAAGCCTGGAATAATAGGTGATAAAAGTTATCACTCCTATAATACAAGTATCTTTAAGCACACCGTCGATCTCCCTAAACAATTCAGCATTTGATGAAGGCATAAATTCCAACTCCGAGTCTCTGGAACTGTCTTAAGACGGTCTCCATTTCCTGTCGCTTTTTCGTTTCATCGAAGTTCGATACTACAGTCCAACCAGCTATAAAGAGTTTCACTTTAACAAAAATCGACATCTATAACCGTTTGCGTTAGAGCCATAGATCCAGTTGTGTTTAAAGTTAATTTTGGCTCCAGGAAATAACCCCCCAACGAAATAACCCCCCAAATAGAAAATGAAATAACCCCCCAAAATTGGGGAATAATTTCACTGTGAAATTATACCCCAAATCGAACATGAAATTAGTCCCCAAAACGGTATGAAATAAGTTTCCAAATAAGTAAGAAATCGGCGCGGGCGCCCTTCTTTCGAATTAATATTAATTTTTGAGACAATGGTAATTTGCGCAAATTATGAAATGCAACCCCCCTGCTTGCGTTTACTGTTGGATTACGGGGTGGGTGCGAGGTTTTTTTCTTATATTTTTTGTTGAATTTTCAAATTGTTGGGTGGGGCATATGGCCAAAAATCTCGAATTTACTTCAATTTGGGGAGTTATTTCACAGTGAAATAACTCCCCAATTTGAAGTATGAAATAAGTCCCCAAAAATCCATGAAATAAATTCCCAATTTTGGGGATTTATTTCACATGAAACCTCCATACAAATTTTGGGGGGCTATTTCATTTTCTATTTGGGGGGTTATTTCGTTGGGGGGTTATTTCCTGGAGCCGTTCATTTTATGGGTCACTAGTCTAGCCATCTAGCGGTCAATGCGCTCTTTACTTGTAGTAGATAAATTATGTCAAGTGTAGCCTAAAATTCACATTTTAAGTAAAAATCAAACAAATTTGTGCCAACCAACTCTATTCTTTCCAGTTTATTGAATATATGGCGATATAGTAGACTAACAACTGACATTTAATCTATTGATGTGCACTTACAAATATTTTCAATATTGGGGGCGATTTCTGCTTTGTATTTCACCCCTCTCATTGGCATATGTCTTTATTTGACTTTAGCTAAACGTGAACAGTGTTTTATCCAAGAACGAATATATTTGTATACGTCAATTTTAGCAACTTCATGGTATATAAGGCAGCCACAAAATGTCAGTAGAACATTGCTTAGTTATGTCTCTGAGTTATACCATCGGGTTTTTGCCATTAGGGCAGTCTGATTATTTTTCGTGCTATCGGTTTAAATAGAAACAGTGCGAACCTCAAAAAATGAGTTCCTAATCAAAGAAGAACAGAAATCGAGAAGCGAAATTCAATGGAAAGGTTTCAGGAACAGTTTTTCTTCCTATTTAGGACCCTTCTTTTTGTCCAATTCAAAACGACATAACGCTCGACATTACGCCATGTCGGATATTTTGTGAAAGTGGTCTCCCATGCATATTTTTTCTTTTGTGACATATGAAATGTTGTTTTCATTTGAATTTAACATTTTTATTTACAAAACGGAGTTGCGGTTGTTGTGCGTTCTCTTGGCAGACCATAGGCAAAGTTACGACCAGAACGGATCTAACCTTAAACTTAAGCTTCGATCACACAGGTAATTCTTCGTTGCAAATTTTGAAATGTTGACGTTACAAGAATTCGGTCATTCTGTGATCACTCGCTTGTCTTTCGTAGTGGCAAATTCAGGTCAAATGTTTACGCCATAATAGTGTCAGCATGTAAAACAAAATTGGCTTAGTGGGTTCGGACAGACAGACAGACGGAGAGACATCCGAGCGAAACTAATAAGGTTCCGTTTTTTCCCTTTGGGTAAGGAACCTTAAAAAGCTCTATCCATTTGACTTAAGGCATCTTCTTAATCGAGAAGGTGGTGGGTATGTTTTAAAATGTCCGAATTATTGTGCAATACTATAAGTGTAAGTACTTTTAAATATAAATGAACTCATTTATTTATTTATATTTCAGTGATTTCTATTTGTTTTAGAATATAAAATGTACATCCTTAAAATAAGCTTATATGAATATAGTAACTATATTAGAAATATGCAGTTCGATCTAGGCTACAGTTAGGCTATGCTAGCTACCCAATTATTTATATTAGTTATATTTTAAGAAATGCTTACAACTTTTAAAGGTTTAAAATGTGCCTGCAGCATATTTTTGACTTTTTTTTTTTTATTTTCCATTTAGTTCAACGCGCTCTTGATACAATCGGTGGTGATCACTTAATTCGTCAGGCACCTCAGCGTTGGAGCGACTAAGTCAGTTGGACATAACAAACAAATAAATTTTTACCACACAAATGTATATTATACATAACAATCTTAAGTGAGGATAATAAAAATAATCTTTAATTATACAAAAAAAACATTTCTGTAGTCTATCTGTCAACAGATTTCGGTAGTGAATTGACCTTTCTATCAAAAGAACGATTCCATCTGAAGTGCTATATTTACATGTTTCATTTGAAGAAATGCACTTCCAGGTCAATTATTAACACGACAGAGTAGTCGGGGATATTTTTAAGGAATTGCACTGAGCTCACCTCCACACACTAGCAAAATGTCAGATTGAAATGCTTCGTGTGTTGATACAAATAAATTTGGCTCTACTTGATCCGAAAATATGCAGTTATTCGTGCGAATGTTTGATAGAAATGTATTTATTTGGCCTATTAAAAACTCATTATTTACTGTAAAAAAAAGAGCAACCGGAAACCCCCAATACATTTTATTGTGTATATGGTGTCAAAGTGCTCCAACGAATTTTATCAAAAAGAACAATGCTGCATTTAGAGGCAATTCACTCGGATCATGAAAAACGCCATTAGGTTTCATTATGTAATCGTTGTTAATTCCCTGTCAACTAAATTTACAACCAAAAGAACAAATATTATTAACAAAGAAAGTACGATGCGGTCATGGGCAAGGGCGAGCGGCTGTAGAGTTTATTATTTAAAAGTGATTGCCTACACTTCACATCTGGATCTGGAATAACAAAGGTAAATTTTTGAATATATTTCAGTGTCTACATACAGAATTGCATTTTTTGCTTATATAAAGTTGAAGGTATCTACAAATGTTTATATTTAGCAATGAACTTGACATTAAGCGAAATTGTGCACATTCGAATTCGAAGGATCATTTTATACCCACGTCTATTTCAAATCTTCAAGATTTGGGATAGATAGTGAAAAAAGCTAAGGCTGTATAAATGCATTTAAATGTTCCAACTACCAAGTTAGTGGGTAAATAGTACTTAAGATAACAAGAAAAATAGATAAAATTGATTACTACTGGCAGATAAGCTCGGGAGGTGTTGTTATTTTATAGATATAGTCATTGAACAGATTGGGCTGTTGAGTTCTGTTCGCGCACTGTTTTCGTCAATATTGTCTCAATGTCATTCATCTTTCAGTGCGAGAGAATTTATTACTGTGGGATGAAACTGCAAGAAAGGCGGAAACGCCTTGAAATAAACCTTCTGTAAAACAAATAACAAATCAGAATTAAGAAGTTTGCGTTTATTTCTCATTTTGCCGCAAATTGGGATTTGGCATTTGAAAGTTTTGACAAGGGGGATTGTCTTTATGCTAAGACAAAGCTAGATAGGTACACATTTTAATACGGTACCTATTCGATTTGGTACTCTCAGAGCATTTTTTTTTGCTCTATGTTCTATTGGTATGAACATCTTGTCAAAACTCAATATAAAGAAGTTAAAATACTTGTGGCCGACATAGTTGTTCTAGAACGAGGTACTTAAACTGACGACCAATCTTTATCTTTATTCTCTCGTCCAAAATGTAGCCCAGGGCCCTCAATTTAAGAATTTTATAGTAGTAAAACGTTTGGAAACAAATTTAGCTTCAAACGAAAATGCTCATCAATATCTCCGCAGTTGGAGCAGGTAAGCGGGTATTTTTGTTTCGGTTTTGCATCCATAAAAACGTTTTTGTTTCTACTGCACTTAGATATTTTTAGTTTGGTGGGAAGCTCGCCCATACAGAATATTTTTAAAAAAATGTCAAATTATTCCATTCCTGTTGACTGAAGGGTTCGGTTCAAGCTTAAATGTAGACGCTACTTTCCACTATTTGATATCGAGCAATAATTTATCTACTGGCAGCTTGGTTGGGACTCTTTTGTTGAATGGGAATTTGATACTTTACTTTGAAGAGAAGTTGTCTCCTTCTGTAAAACTGAGGATAATTCCAGTGTTAACAAGCGACAAATAAATTCCATTTGTTTGTGATAGGTCTAAGATTCATCGTTAATTTAAAGCATGCGAATTGTCTTCCTTACGCCTGCTAATGTATGATAAACAATTATAAATGTCTAAGTATGAGGCCATAAATTTACTCCCTCAACAATGTGACTTAAGAGCAGTTTCTCAAATTTATTGCCTACACGATAATGCATGTATCTAAATGTTGGCATCTGTGGTTCACTAAGGCGTATACGTAATTTATTTTCGAACGTAAAAACACAAAACATACATCATTCTCGTTTCTACAATTCATTTGTGTTGTTTATAATAAATAAATCAGAAACATAATCGACGTTCTATAAAATTGTTAATTATCGCTAAATTCAAGAAAAACAATTATGAACTTGACAGAATAAACAACACCCCCCTTACGTTGAAAGTATGTATGTACTATGTGTGGGCATATATGTAGTTGTAAAATAAATTTTCTAAGATACATAAACAATAACAAAGTCGTTGCATTCTCTTGCAGATGAATCCTAACAAGATATTCCACGACGTGCGCAACAACTTTTAAGCTAATTTATTTTGATGAATGTGGTATCGTCAACAAGTCTAAACACATCCTTTCTAAAGTTCACCAGATCGTCCAGGAATCTTTGGCTGCTAACATTATGAAGCTTCGCCATTACCGGACTGATATTCTGGATGCCAGCAGTTTTCGCCAAATCAGTGTAGTATTCATACTGCAATAGAGAACTTTTTTTTAAAGGACCTGCTATCAACGCATTACAGAGCTTACCTGATTTGGTCCCATCATATGGGCTTGTCGTTTTTGGAGGCCTTGCTTAATTCTCCTTTGCATTTCTTGTTCGGTATCGTCTTCCATTTCTTTGACGGATGGTATGGGTTTCTTATTGCAAAAGTACGCCATTGCAAATCTAGCTTGAAGGTCCATCATTTGGGAAGCACACACATAGAATGGTATGCCGATGAACGCCATTGTCGGATACTTAATGTTTAGGCAATGTTTGTATAAGGATTTCACACAGTTATCCTCAATGTGTATTCCACAGTCGGTGCTTAAAAACGGAAACGAATACTTGTAGCCAGTGCAGTACAAAATCATTGTAAACGGAGCAAAGGTGTTGTCGGAGAAGAACGCTCCGTCTTCATTTAAGCTAACTACGTCCGGTTTTTGGATAACGTTGTCTCGGAATTTTGTCTTTGGAGCTTCATTTAAATGATGACTTAGTGTAACTTGGCTTGCTACCTTCGAAACCGAGTGTGCAAGATCCATGCCACTCGGACCGGCTCCAATTACCAGAACGTTTTCATCTGCAATAAAACGCAAGACAAATTAGAACACGTTTTAGAATGTAATAGATTAAGTAATATATCTGATATTAAGTATGAATGAAAGATGATTATGTTCATGAGATTCATTTATTATAAATGGCTTGTATAGCGAAAGAAAGTGTGAGCAAATTTCTCGGCTCGCACTGAGCGACGAGCGAATTTGTGTTCCCACTTTTAAGCGGAGAGGTGCATGACACGCCACTTATGCATGTCAGTGGCCGCGTTCCATTGAGCGCTAGATGACTATCACCGTGCCAAACTCTATATAAAAAAATTACTTAAGAGGAATTTAGAATAAAGCGCAAGTCTGCTAGATTGAAAAAAAGTCTGAAAAATTAGGCAGTCAATTTAATTGAATTAAAATGAAAGCAAACGAATTTGGAAAATCTAAAAAAGCCTTAGCAAATTTGGGCAAATAAAACTCCTAGGTTTATTTTGGCACTTTTTGGAATTGAATTGTGAAAATGTCAAACTATATTTTTCATGGGAAAATCGTTTATTTTTTTTAGTTAAAATAACCATTTACTAAACAGGTCTAGGGGTCGCGTCCTACATTTGGGATATTATTTAGCAGAGACAATTATTGTATTGTCTCTGTTACGTAGTATACACGTCTGACCTTCAATGAAATGCGACTAATTTGACGCAACGATATTTTACGTGACATAATTTATATATTGTTACTTGTCATACCTTTACAAATTTCAGGACATCTGTAATCGTGGCTGTGGATCTTCTTCCCTTTAAAAAGATCTGTCCCCTGGACGTTGGGAAACGAGGGCGTATGATAATGGCCATTGCAAACCATGACAAATTGGAAATATTCCGTTTTTATCGCACCTGTACCCAAGTCCTTCACTGTCACCTACAACATAATGAAGATTTGTGTAGCTCAGAGCAACCTGTAACGAAATATCTACCTCCCACTCATTGTTAGTTGGCCGAATTCGTATAACGTAGTGCAGAAACTTTATGTACTGTCGAATGTTAAAGGTGTCAGCGTACAAGTCCAAAAACTCCATCATTTTGTCCGAAGAAATGTACGAAGGCGCTTGTTCTGGTATGGGAAAATCAGGGAACCCCATAATTTCTTTCGGAAGATTTGTTCTGCAATACATAATCCGCATAAACACGCACTCAGTCTTTTAAGCAGAAATTGGTCTTACCGCAATTTTTGGTACATGCTGGAATGCACTTCAATACCATATTTGTTGACTCCAATTTCATCCGTGTATTTCCAAGTTCCGCCAATGTACTCTGATTGCTCGTAGATTGTTGGTTCCATACCATTGAACAATGCATGCCTGGCAGAGGAAAGACCTGCCGTTCCAGCGCCCACGATACACACACGCATTTTTATTTCGATAAATTAATTTAATTAACAACAAGATTCAAAGAGGAATGCTATTTTTTTGCTGGTGTCAATTACGAAACAAGATACTTTATGGAAACGCACGATTAACTTTGAAAGTCAGAATGCGGAGATAACGACCTGCTTCTTGATGAGACGATTCTTATCAATGCATTTCCTTCATTGACTCTTATTATATTATAACTGAACAACAGCGGCAAATAAACATTGAGAAGAACTCTCGTGCACATAAGATAATCGCAATTGTAGAGAGTACACACACACAGCTACACAAAAAGTCCAAGATGAGATTACCAGATATCGCGAGACTGACCTCAACAAATAGAAATTAATCTACTGTACCTATTTGTTCGCATTGATTGTGTAATGGATTTATGTAGCTGATAGAAGTTCGTATCGTGTTTCGAACAGAATTACTCTTAACGAAGAAAAAGTTCATATTAGCAGCTAAATGTAAGCACAGATGAATAAGTGAATAATACTAATTGAGTGATTAGTATTCTGCAGTAAGCACGACAATCATAAGAAGCAATACAGTTTTTTTTTGATAATGTCGCTGCCCGAAAAGTCACTAATTTCAGCGGGAAGTTGTTAATTTTTGAATATTTTAGATATATAGATAGATAGATAGAAAAAAAAACCCAAAGCGCTGCAGAAAACACACCAAACAAATACCATGTACTAATGGCGTTTTCAATTGAAGAAAATATTTACCCTTTCTATCAAAAGAATAAATCTAGAAGTTTCATTGAAGAAACATAGAAATACTTAACACGACAGAAGTGTCCGGAATATTTTTAAAGACTTGCCTTAAGCTCACCAACATACACTAACAAAATGTCAGATTGAAATGTTTGTTGTGTTGTTGGAAACAAATTTTGCGCTGAGAATATTCAATTAAGCGTGCGATTGTAAACTTTGATTGAAATAATTTTATAAGTATGTAAGTATTCGAAAAATAAACGTACTACAAATTATTATTTTCGTTATTTATTTATGTTTTTTATAAACGAAACGAAAAGAGCGACATCTATATATCGAAAAAAAAATACGTAAACGAGCTGCTCCATCGGAAACAGACTCTAATCTAAAGGCTGGTACGCTGATCGAGTGAAGTGAAATTTTCACTCCTCTCCAAAAAGTGCTGTGAAATAGAGAGTGAAATATTTTGTTGGAGATTTTAGTTGGAGAAATTTATGCAGGGTGACTGAGCTCAAAAAAAAAATTCTTTTGTGGCAGTTCAAGAAAACAGCTGGAAGAAATAAATTGGAAACTTCACTTTTTGTAAATCATGTGATACCTACAGTAAAATGTATTGACCTATTGGAAGACATTCATCCGTGATCGACCACAATAACAATAAATTATTGCCATAAAACCAAATTCTGCAACCAGTATGGACCTACGGCCACCAGTTGCGGGTATGACCGCTCCAAACGTATTTCTAAAAAATTAAGGTCTTTCAAAAATATTACAAACGAATAAAGTCATATTCAATGCACAACGCTGATCTAGATATTGAATGAGTATACCTAGAAAGAAGTCGAACAAGTTCCTTAAATGCACAACGCTTCTCAACCACGTTAGCTTAGAAACAACCGAATTTATAAATACAGGCAGCCTTAATCAGGCGGATAAAACATGTTGATCTATAAAAATTAGCTAAGTCAATATATTTTCTAACAAAAAAGTTCAGAAATTCTACAAACGAAATTCTACACACATTCACATTCGGTTGGCAAAAGTCATTGCTCTCGGGAGGTGTTTTTGATTGGCTGAAAGGCCTTCCCTATTGTCGAAGCATCTCTCTACTAGTTCTCGAATGACTTTCGATGATTTTCCCTTCCAGCGAACCTCCAAAATCACAAAAAAAAAAAAAAAAAAAATGGTTCGTATTTTGTTTATGATAATTTTAATAGTTTTCAATTTGGAAAATAATGCCTGATTTGTAAAATAGACAGGACAGTCGTCAAATTTAAATAATTAACAGTGCATGGAAATTATACACATTTTCAAAGATCATCTGCTGGTATTGCTTGAACAAAACTGGGTAGAAAAATATTTTTGAGGCACCCTGCTTATGGAAAAGGTCATCCCTGCCACCAAATATTTGTACACCTAACATTATTGCACTATATTCAATGAAAAAACAATTTTATAAGTGCGAAAAACTTATTATTCTCTTAAGGAAACATCTGAAATTCCAATAAATTTCTAAACCGCATCCTACAAATTATTTTTCACGCTGAAATGTCAAAAAATTAATGCGACGGACAATAAAAACCAAGTGAAATAGCTGCGGAGAGATTTTAGTATCGCCACCTACGACTCAGTTTTGGAAGCGATATTTTCCACTCGAACAGCGTACCGCCTAGTGAAATTTTCATTTGGAAAATTCATTTTGACATTTCGCAGTGAAAAATTTGTATGAAAAATTGGATTTCACTTGAACTGCGTACCAGCCTTAAGATGATTAAAAACGTTACTATATGGAAACATGACGGCGACAAATTGTTGTCACCAAAATCCTTTTTTTACCTGTTTTGTATGGGGAAGTCATAACTTAATTTTACCAGTCTTAACGGCGACAAATACCCACGATTTTGTGTTTGTGCACATCTATGGCACAGCACCTTTCAAATAACATATAAGTTTCATTCTCCTCATTTCATATTAAATACTAAAAAAGCGTACCGAAAGTTCGGATGTTCACGTATTAATATAATGATTTTAGAAAACAACAAGAAATATGCTACAGAAAATCAAATCTCACGTGGTGTCTACCACCATTTCAAAAGTGCGCCAACGAATTTCATTGAAAAATACAACTCTGACTTTCTTGGCAATTCTCCACAAAGTCTAACGGCCATATTATTCACTCCCTTTAATCCAGGTTAAATTTTACATCCGGATTTAAGTGAGTTTAACCCAAAAAATAAACCCAAGTCCATAATATTCAGTCGTTAAACCCGAACATTAACCCATTTTTTTAAACTTGACAGCGTTTAATCCGATTAGATTTAAACCGCACTCCGGAGACCAGTTTAAGTACTTTAACCCGGGTTAAAACTCAATATCATAATATTCACTGTTTTGGTTTAGGTTACACTTTTGACATTTCTTTGCTCGTAGGAGGCAATAAATAAAAAAGTGAAATAAAATAAATAGCAACATACTTTTTTGTTGGTCACGCGTAATCACAGACGGGTGCTGAGATTACAAAAACAACTATGTAAACAAATGGGTTTTTGGGGGATAGACGTACGAAAGATATCCATTCCATGTCTTTTAATCATTCATCTCTGTCTTTCTCCTTTTATTTTACATAAAGTTAAAAGGAAATGAAAATACAACTATTGACACAAACCAAATCAAAAAAAAAAAAAATCTAATAAAATGTGACAAAAAAAAAAAGCCATTACATGAGAATTTTGACATTACGCAGGTTTAAAACGGATTAAAAACGGTTTAAACTGTTTTAAATCCGCATTTAAATCCATCTTTAACCCAGCGGGTTTAATGCATGTTTTTGAGTGAATAATATGGACATAGGTTTAAATTGACGGGTTTAATAAATGCGGATTAATGGTCGGGTGTAAAATTAGATTAAACTTGCGTTACACCCGGAGTGAATAATATGGCCGTAAGTTGTTTGTTCATATGTTCATAATGACCGATCGAAGCCAATCAAAACGGAGACACATCAGGTCAGACAGGTGTCAGACTTACTAAACTAGATACTTAAACGTCCCCAATGCTGTCAAAAAGAAATCCAACACTGACGTCTCGGACAGAGCGTCACCATATAACTTTGAGGTGGTTAGGGACTTTGTAAACATACATAGAGGCTCAGTCATGAATTCAGACAGTGGCACGCAAGTGAAAGGGGACTTTAACCAACTTAGCGTGCGAATCTGAAGACAGGCGGCTAGAAGAATTACTAAAGTAAATATTGGCCGGTCGGTTTTCGGTTTGCCCGGGATGATTTTTCTGACTCTTCGGGCGTAATTTCCTGCATTTTGAGACGGTTTTCTAGTTCTTCTTAACTAATTGGGCCGCTCTTAGGTATGTGTTTGACATTTTGTAATGTCTGTCTTTAAGAAAAAGTGCTCATCAATTTCCTAAAACTTCAAACATGACGTGTTTATTTATTTAAAAGTAAATTATATACATACATATAAGTAACTACGTAACGTGACTACTCAACAGGTTATTTTTAGTTTGCTTTTTTTTCTCAGCTTTGGCTGAACTTTGTTCCGTTAAAACCAAAAGGGTACAGCGTCTTGCGGCATATTTTTCTGAGAAAGCAATACCGAGCACGGCCTTTGTTGGCGCCAAAACTCTTCGCGCTTATTTAAAAAGTCAACAGCTTCCGTTGCGAAATTTGACACATTATCAGTTAATTTGTTTCCCTTTTCCAGATCGGGGTGACTTAGGAGATTTTGTAGATATTCCTTGTCGACACGCAATTCGCCCAACAATTTCCTCCCAATGCGGCTTTCCATTTCTTTTGTCCCCTGCTTGGTGTGAGGATGACCGGCGGTCGGTTTCAGCCTTGGTGTATTGCTGACTGATTTTTTTAAAGGTTTCGGCTGCCTAGAAGCTCCAATTGTATTCTGAATAGCTTCTTGCGTCTTTTGTACACCCAAGCGAATTGAAGCTAGCTCTGGTCGAGCTCTGAGACCACGGTGAAAGAACATCAAGCTCTGTTCGAACTGACCCAAATAATAGAGAGATTCTGCTTTTTGGTAAATAGCCCTCATATTGTTGGGGTCTTCACTCAAGGCCATTTCTGCATCCTGAAGAGCTTTAGATGCCTCGCCGAGTAAGAGATAACATTTGCTCCGCGCAACCAGTGCATTAACATCAGTCTTGTTCAAATCTAGTGCCTGCAAGAAGAGAAATCTTTTTTAATCAATTTTAAATTTAGAGTGAAATTTTAGAGTAAATTTATTTGTAAACCAAACAACCTTAGTAAAACAGATGATTGCATTCTCAGTGTTTGCATTTTTCATCTCCTTCAAGCCGAGCGATATTAAAGAACTGATATCAGCTTCGTCGGCTACAAGCAAAACTTCACTTCGATCCTGTTGCTTTTTTATTTGAAGACTCTGTTTGATATCATAAGATCCGGCACTAACTGCAGCTGCACGGTCCTTATCTGTATAGTAGTCATTGAAAATTTCCCGGCTTTTCTTTTTCTTCTTGTCCTTCTTTTCGACCTTTTCCACTTCTTTGAATACAATCGATTTCTTTCTTCCCTTCGGTTTGGATTCCATGTGATTTTGTTGGACTTTTGGAACATGTTCTGCATTCGGTTGGTCGGAATTTATTTCAATTCGAACAAAACTTTGCATTAATTCCTGTTCTTTGTCGGGCTCGAGGAAATTTTTCGTTGAGAAAGGCATATTACACGGTCTATTTTTTTTTAATTTACCAAACGTGCAGATAGAGGTGTGAACAAAATGGCTGGGTGTCGAGTCGATAAAACATATCGCTGTTGCTCGGATACTTTATTCGTTTTAGATCGATTTCTTATCTCATCGGATGTGTGTTGGCATTCGAAACGTCAAAATGGTGTTGACTGAAATGCGCAATGGGGCCAGAGACTTTTTGAACTGGATACAACGGTCGGGAAAAGAGATATTTGCATTAGGTCTAAGGTAGGGTTACACAGCTTGGGACAGTTGGTAACAACATTAACCAAGTTTGTAAGGAAAGTTATCTGCAGCAAAAATAACAAAACGGAAAATCTTGGAACATAGACTTAAGAAGGCGTATTATTGCTTGGTTAGAGAGGTTATTTTTCATAAGCTGTGTACAACGAATGTCTTAGTTTTAAATTCCAGAGAAATATCAAACATCCATGTGAAAAACTATCTGATGCGGTAAAGCCAATTAGACAGTCACGGGAAGTCACACTGCAATGTTTTACTGAGCATTTGCCTACTCAACTTTGATTGCTTTGCTGAGACAGATACTCAATCAAACACACTTTATGTCATCGGTATACGCTCTACTTGACACTTCGAGTACTCAAAGCAAGTGTTGAAATTGCGTGCTAAATATCCTACTTTACTCTATTTGCTTTTCTGAGAAATTGCACTTAGAGGCAGTAGTGATCGGTGCAAGATTGAAGTATTTCCGCACTTCAAACCAAATAATATCCTGAAGCCCTCTTTTTGGAACATCAGAGAAATAAACAACTGCTAACTTCGTGGTCAATTGTTTGCAATAGAACCTACCTTTTGGAATCCCGCCAAAACTCGTCACAACAATAATAGGTATATAATTCATTTGGAAAGAAAAACTCAAAACGATTTAAATTGGACAAAAAGTTAAAGGGCCTACTTATAATCTGTTTTAACCTTCACACTAAACATTTTGCAGGAGCAACTTTGTATGGAAAATGTCGCCGTTGTGAGTTCGAAAAATGTAGCCTGTTCACTAAAAATTATTAGAAAGTATTGCGGATAATGCGTTTAATTTTTTACGGTTCGATATTGTGTAAATTATAAATGATACTTACAAATAATTTTCTATAACAAGTGCAGCATAGTCTACATACCCAAGTATATCCAATCAAAGCTTTATCATATTTTCGCACTTTCATATGGTTGTTAGATTGGTCGCAAAACAGTTTCAATTTATTTTCAACCTCCTCTAGGTAAGTAAACTTTTTATTTTTTCTAGGCATCTTCGCAAATATCGCCACCAGCTATTCGTGTAATTCTCAAGCTGTGATCCAATTATCGCTAAAAAATAAAGTGCAAAGGTAATTTATTAGTGATTTATAGTAAATAGAGAAAGAAACATGATATGTCAAGTGAAATATATAAAAAGGGGTTTTGTTTGATTCTACATTTTAAAATGTTAGGAAAGCAGAACGATTTTGAAAGAATTACTATCTTTTCATTACATATAATGGGCTAATTCGAATACGCTATTCAAATCGATCACAATCGCAGAAAGCTTATTCCATTCTAATCATAAATGACATAAAAGTACAATGACTGACGGCAGTTTCCATTTTCGTTTGAAATAGCTCACATGCCGGTATAGTTTTATGAGCAAGATTGTCGACTTTTACGCGAACACGTTTGCAGTTACTGATGACAACGCTTTGTTGCACTGATTTGTTAGGCGGCTCTCCCATTGAGGCAACAAGCAACAAGCGACTGGCAATAGGAAACATGCGATATTATCGCTAACAGTTATTTTACATTGAATCAAATTAGACGTCTCACATTAAAGCAACTCAATATCGGTCGAACGAAAAATGTTGCTGATTGCGGCAACATTATTGCTGGCGATACACAGCGCATGTTGAAAAGCGATAGAAAAGTGGCAGGCCGCTTCTGCGCATGGTTACGAGGTTTTAATTCATTTTGGAAAATATGTCGGACGATCCAATTTTTAATACAAAAGAGTTTCAAAAGTTTCGGGGATCATTCTATAACATTTTTGAAATTGGATTCCTTTGCGCAAATATTTCCACCATGATTTATTAAATTCGTAAATGAGGGGTGCACCCAATATTTCCTTCTATTTTTTCTCTTTTTTCTTAAATTCCACCACATTAGCAAAATCGTATCATCGGAGTTTTCGGATGACATGACAGCTAGAAATTTCTGGCAGCACTGTTGCTTCAATGTGAGAATAGATTAAAATAAAAGTTGCTTATTGCTGATTGCTTATTGCTAGTTGCTTGTTGCTTTTTGCTTCAGTGGGAGAGCCGCCTTACATCCTTGGAATAGATGCATAAAATTAAATAAAGTGCACGACTGGGTCGAACGAGACTTTCTCGTTGACCAAAAGTTTGATTGAT
Organism: Cheilosia vernalis; assembly: GCA_949126925.1. Classification (NCBI taxonomy): domain Eukaryota; kingdom Metazoa; phylum Arthropoda; class Insecta; order Diptera; family Syrphidae; genus Cheilosia; species Cheilosia vernalis. Next base: position 18,715,887 of record OX421362.1, read on the forward strand.
TGTTTTCTCATTTTACAGAAACGGTTCATAAAATATAGAAAAAGGAATAGCGTTAAATGAAATCCCCTTTTGGGTTATACATCTGATATGACAATGTGGGTTTTTAGGAGTTGAAGCTTTCAGTAAAAGGCAATTGTCCCAAAGTTCGGTCTAAGCGCCTACTGTACTATTTTAAAACTCTATTTTACAAGATTTTTTAGTACGAAGCCAAGTCTAGCAGAAGTTTCTGTTTTCTGATCTGTTAGGGCATGTTTTTATATTTGACTAGAATATTAGTAACGCTAGCTTAAGGTGTCTTGATTGGAAGTGGGGTTCTTATTAGACCGATATCTTTACATAGATATATAATTATAAGACTTAAGAGGTTTGTTTTTGAACTTGCACTACAAGTTATAAGCTGATATGAGATGGAAGAAGATGGACGTGTGTGGGGGCGCAAATGAAGTGGGAATTTCTGATTGTGTAGGGCTCCAAGTGTTTCCAATTATCTTAAAAGGTACATATTCAATGGTTGGCAAAAAGAAGAAGTGCGTAAATATTTGCTAAAAAAAAAATTTATGTCGCAGTCACTGCATTTTCAATGAAAGTTCAGTATTGAGTTTTAAAAAAAATGTATGAACACAGATTTGGGTAGTCATATCTAAGAAATATTAAAAAAAAAATTATTTATTCGAGTTTTTTGAGAAAAACAAAGTAGAATACCTACTTATATTATCTCTTATATGTATTTTGATCCATTTCGTTAGAGCGGTTTTTGTAAAATTACGCAAACAAGGCAGTACCAAATATTGCAACGTTTAGTTTGCAAAATACAATTGCTTAACAATTTAGCTGAAAACTGAGTAAAGCTTATACCTACTTAGTTCGGGATGTAAGCATTACTTGGTTTATAAAGTCGAAATCGAAAATGAGGTTTCCGAGATATGAGCATTGTTTAAAATTAGCGTTTTTGCTGATTCGTATTTAAAGCTAAAGGGCGCAATAATTTTGAAAACACCAATCTTACTCTAGGTATGCATTTTGGTCAAAATCGATATTGCCGTTTTCAGGTAAAATAAATAAAAACAAAATTTTTAAAAAGTCTTTTCTAAAATATCCATTAAACGATAAAATAGAAAAAAAATGAGTATCCTTTTAAGTGAAAAAAAAATACCTTAAAAATGAATTTTCGTTACAATCGTATGGACAGTTTTCGAGACATGTCCAAATTTCAAAAGTAAGATTTGAGTATGCAATAATGCGAACCTCATCAAATATCAATTTTGGTTGAAATCATTGGAGCCGTTTTCGAACAAATCATAATCTAATGAATTTTATAAGAGAACACCATTAATGTTGAGGTAACCTTGCAACTAAACAAAAACGCCAGAACTGTAGGCCTAAAAATTTCAAATCCAAGCTTGAACCCAATGCCGGCAGCCATTTAGGCTGTAGGCCTCGGCAGCATACAGACAGACGGATAGAATTTTCCGACCCACTTTTTTGAGATGCTCTATATTATCGTAATGTCAGAAATCAGAACTCATTAACTTCTCGAGTTCGAAAATTTTTACATTATCTTTAATTTACTACGCAATTGAGAACAGCCCTATGGAGCAAAAAAAATGAAACAGTTTTATTACGCATTTATTCTGACCGAAACAAATAACACAGACATCATAGTACCTAATGTACATTGAATTCTCTTAAAAAATTTGGATTTAAAGCAAATTATAATTTTTATTCACATTTCTAGTTATTGCATTTGTTTGATAACCTATTTCACTTACTCTTAGCTTCTCAAAAACCGTTACGCTTAAGCAATTCGCAGCACAATGATTTTTTCATATTTTTCAAAATTGAATTGAACTAAAGGCTGTTCACGAAAATATTTTAATACAGAATTGCACTTAACGACTTAACCACATTGCTAACGAGAATAACGTATTTTTCCGTATTTTAACGTATTTTTCCGTATTTTAACAAAATTAATCGTTGACTAAGCACATTTTACCTAAAGCTTGTCTGTTCTCTTGGCTAATAGGAACTTGACTAACCTTAAGAATATTTTCAAAATCTGAATGGCATACTGAATTCATTTTTCATTCATCCATCGGTGAGGTGACATGCGCGTTGCCGTTACCAATGAGACACAGACAATCCGCGGTACTAATAATCATTTTTAGTGTCCAGGCTAAATTTTTCGAACTTACAATGGCGAAATTTTCCATACAAAATTGCATATTGTGACCTAGGAAATATTTAGTGTGAAGGTTAAAAATGATTATTAGTAAGGCCCAATGACTTTGTTATTTAAAAAGAAACTGGAAGTATGTTTTGTTTGTTGGGATAGTGCACCAATCTTTACAAGATGCTTCGCCAATTCGGCGGATGATGTGCATATACAGGGTGCCCAATAAATATAATGTGGATTTTAAGAATTGAATTCCCTAGAATCAAGTGATAGTTAAAATTAAGCATAAGTATTCAAATTTTGACTCTCAATAGATGATAGGTGTTGAAATCAACATTTGTCACAACTTCACAATTGTAAAGGATGCTTCGAGAATATCGCTTTCGTTTCATCAGGTTAGTTTTTTAGCGTCTATCCGAGCCAATCCAAGTAAATTAGAATCTTCAGTACATAATCATTAACTGCACTTTTATTATCCCAAGAGGAAGGGACTTGACGGCAACTGTTCATAACATTGCTAGTAAACTATAGGATACTACACAATATACTTGTTTATACCATTCTTTATCACATATATGAATGCTAACTGTTTTTTTATGCGCAATGCTTCACTTTGCTGGATGTATGTGTTCTATGAATGATGTAAAATACTACCAGTCAGGATGTAAAAAGGAAATACAACTTTTAAGTATCTCTATTTGTTTATAAGATATAAAGCAAATTCAAGTGATTTGTAAAGCGAGGAAGTTAACATCCGGAACATCAGCTCAAGAAATGCAAAAAGAAAAACGAACTGTCGCATAGAGAGAACAGAAAAAAAAATTACGTAAGTATTCCAAACGAATTAGATGAAGGCACAGTTACCAATGGCCAAAACGATAAATTGAAGTGAAGTGAAGGTGAAGAGTTAAAAAGGGATTAGTACAAATAAATGTATAACAAGGCAAACACAGACGGCCTTACTAATAATCATTTTTAACCTTCACACTAAATATTTTCCAGGTCACAATATGCAATTTTTTATGGAAAATTTCACCATTGTGAGTTCGAAAAATTTAACCTGGACACTAAAAATGATTATTAGTACTGCGGAGAGAATATTTCCTTAAATGTGTTCACTTTGTATAGGCAATGGGGGTTTTGAGTATTTTGAATGGAAACCGTGACCAGAAAGTCGCCAAAGGGGCGAAAACAGAGAATTTTTGAAAAGTCGTCGCCGGATGCCCTGAGGTAAAAAAAGAAACCAAATGGCGACTAATGTCGGCTATTGATAACGCTTAACTAGTACTAGAGTGCAATAGGTTAGGAATTTTATTCAAATAACATTCAAAAAGCATTCTTTAAATTCGATGCATTTCGTATCAGTCCCAAATGGCTTCTTGCTCTATTCACAATGGAATTCCCAATGAAAGTTTAAGTTATAAAATTGACATTGTTGCAAAACGACATACCCTCGTAAATTTGTATAAGGATATTTCAGCAGAATAACCTGTGGAAATGTAAAATTTGAGAGTCGAATAACTGATCTAGCGTCCTCCAAACTGCTAAATTACTTGCAGAGCCATTCAACTATAACTGCCAACATAATTTGCTGCATTAAGTGGTCCGTAAAATGTATGCCGTAAACCATAACGACTTAACGACATTAATTATTGCAGTGTTGTAAATTAATATCGCATGTGAACTTATACTATTCATTTGCTCGGTTTGGTTTCGTGTAATAAGTCATAACCCCAATCTTTAACTTTGTTCAGACCTGATTTATTTTGTTACATAATAATACATTAATTCTTCAGGCAGTAAACGAAGTTGTATCAGGAGGCAGGACCTTGTGCACGCAAATAACAGATTGCCTGAATAAACTATATGCAGAAAAAAAAAACTGCTAATTTGGATTCATAAATTATTTTTGTCACGAAGCCATGAATCGTTGACATAGCATTAAGACAATTTAAAATGTCATTTGTTTCCGCAGTCGTTACCACTGAGTGCTGCATACGAGCACATACATAGGATATAGGGCATAAACAAATTTAAGAAATGGGATATTATGTTGTGGTTATTGTGTGTGTCACCACATATCAACATGCTTACATCGAAATAACTGTATGAGAATTATTATCCAAACTTTCAGAACCTGTAGGGTAATGGCAAGCGATTGGAGGGGGGCTTACTGTCATGGAGTTACTAAAAATGCATACGTAAATGGTCTCGTTTTTATGAAACGATTTAAATAAAAGAACTCCAAGAGGAGGAACTATCAGATATAAGTAGTTTTATTCCATTTTTGTGCAAAATAATTCTAGGTTCACATAGATATGGCTGAAGAAGTTAACACCCGAACTTAGCGAGCACCGGATATTGCCAAGCCTGCCAAATCGGGACATTTTTTGGTACCATCATCAGATAGGTTTATGATTTTTTTATTGAGAGGGTCGAACCTGTTAACTGATCTGTGTCCCGCCAAAGTGCGACCTAAGTTTGGTTACACGAACACGATGGGATTGGTTACAAAACGAAGTGATAAGGAACAATTAGAACAACATATCTGAACGACTTGAAAAAATGTTCCATTGAATGTAGAGAAAGAATAAAGTTTTTTTTTTAAACAGCAAAAAGAAAGAAGTTCTTCTTATACAGTGGGAACGAAGTGGAAGTAAGGTTTTCTGCCAGACTATCCACCGTCTTAGGGGAACGAAGCGGAATATATATCATTAACACCGCGTCTCCACGAGTCTGAATTAGGTCAGACTTTTAAGTCAGAAGTCCTGTCCGCTAGATTTGCATTGCTTTGGTTGGCCAAATTGTGTTATGACATTTAATTTCACAAGATGCCATCAACGAAGAAACAATATTGAAGGTGGCTCTCGCTTTAAAAGCATTAAACGACCTAGAAAAATTAGAAAACCAGATGTTAGCCGAAAACAAAAGAAATTGTGGATAAATCCGTTTCTTCAGAAGCGAGAGCTACACGATTTGGAAGCGCTGGTCTAGAATTCAAATGTCAAATTTCAGTTAGAAGATCTGTCTGCAGAGATGGCAGAAAAAAAGTCAGACTGAGAAGTCTTGATTTCTGTCGTGTCCACAAAATCGCGGTCTACACGAGAAACATTGTTGTCGTGACTGAAATTATGTCTCGTGGAGTCGTGGTGTAAAGGATTCACATTGAAAAACGATGTAGGGTGACATGGTCGTAGATGCACCAGTGGTGCACCACGCACCATAGCTCCATCTGCCTAACTGACAGATGTAATTGTGTCTACCTCACTCAAAAGTATTCGTTTTTTCCGGCAACGATAGTAGATTTCAGTCTGGTAGTGGATTTCTTTGTGCGCGGACGTGTGCGAATTTTTTTTTACAATTGCAGTGAAAAACGAAAAAAAAAGGGTAAGTTAATTTTTTTATTTCTTCAGTGGAAGTGACTTTTTTCTTTATTTAGCTTTAATAAAATGATTGTTTAACCTTTTATTTTTGGTTTATAATAAAGAGTTTATAACCTTGATGCGTTGTCTGCAGATTATTTAAATTTTAACCTAAAATTCCGTAGTAGTGCACAATGCACCACCAAGATCCTTCTGTATCGGGGCCAACGAAGAGGCAACAGTCGTTATACAAATTCTCAGAATCTGTATATAAATTAAATATTCGTTAAGTAATTAATTTTAAGTTGTTTATTTTGTTTATGTTTAAATTCCTATTTTATTTTTGTTATTTTTGTTTTATTGTTAACTTATTTTTATGTTGATGTGAAGATGAAGTCATTAGTATTTATTTTTATTTATATGTTCTTCAAAGTTGCAATGAACTGTTTTTTTGTCTAATAAAACTATGTTTATCTATTGAAATATTTGTTTTAATTTTTAAAATAATAGGTGGTGCATTATACACATACAACTGGTGCATTTAGTACCTACCATGGTGCACCATGCACCATTTCTCATTTTTTGAACAATTCATTTTAACTTAAAATGTTCACATGCTATCAACAAATTTACTCTATACATATTTCCATAACAAATTCATAAAATGTATGTCAAAATACCAAACAAAAAAAACTTATTTTAAAAATGTTATGGTCGTTTGAAAAAAGGGTGGTGCATTTACGACCACGTCACCCTACTTCTTTCTAATGAAAAGGACATTTTGCGCAAATAGAGCTACTACTTTTTTTAGTTCCTCAATCCAGAATAGGTACAGTACAGAAAGTCACCATTGCGATCAAATCGCTTAAAGCTGACAAATCTATGGACAGGGAGTTACAGCACAGCCTTTTCGAAGAACGCTTCGTATCGGGAGACCTAAGCAAAAGTCAATTGCTCTTTCATTCTCGGGCCCTCCCAGACTGAACTTCAGTGCGTACTTGACATGTTTGTAGTCGTCCGTGTTGAAGCTGGGATGAAGGTAAATGCATCTCGGGGTAATATTTACTACCAATGGATGGGCCAATGCTTCAATTTTTAGACTGCTGGGTCAATATTTAATCAAGACGACTGAAGTTGGGGTCAAAGATTAGTTGTCGATCGTTCATTCGGTGTCCGTTCCAACTGATGATCGACAACAATAAGATCGCATGAAATCTTTCGGAATGAGGATATTTCGTTGTATTGCTTGTGCGAATTGCGTGCACAGATCATACAAGGACCATCAAAGTACGTGAGTTCCTCAATGTCGAGGAGCTTCCGTCCTACTTGGGTCACGGTAAGCGTTCGTCCCCAAATTGGATTACAAGACGTGCTATGCAATAAGTGCCATCCGGCATCCATCCATTCTCTAGGTGGATGGACATGGACAAGCTAATGTAAAACAACACTTTATGGAATGAACAAATCAGGTCCAATATATTTAAATATCATTAAATAACAACCAACAACTTTCACGATTAATAAATAAATAGAATAGTTACAGTTATGTAATAAAACAGAATACGATTCGCTTCAATCAAACGTCAGGTTGATTGAGGTAAATGGAAGTGCTGGACACGATGGTTCCAATTGCAAAGCAGCAGCCATGCAATCCGCCGAGACAGCATAATCACCAAGAGTCTCCATTACTTTTCCCAGGCTATACCTGTAAATGGAGTATGTCTGAGTGACAGTTATTTGAGAGCCCAGCTTCTTAGACTTACCATATCTTTGGACAATTGGGATCGAGTTTGGTAGCATCTTTTAGCACTTTCTCTGCCAGGCGGGGTTCACCTAGTACGTGGTGGATTTCTCCGAGAACACGCAATGCTTCCGTGTGATTCGGATTCGCTGCGACAGCATTTATTAAGCAATGCTTTGCCTCAGACCACTGGTGTAGATAAATGCAGATTTGGCCACGCTAAAAATGAAAAGAATTTTCTTTAAACCTCGTGAATTTGTAAATTTGATGTATAATAACCATGAACATTATTTGATGGTATTGCGGGTTCAGTTGCGCAGCTTCCTGAATACAGTTAAATGCCTCTGTCGGCTGTTCAATTGACATGTAAACATCAGCAAGGAGGAGCCACATCTGCAATAAATATAGTAATGCTGTATACTTTCGGAATCGAACACAAAACAACAACAAATAAGCAAGTGTCAAAACGGATACACCGCAATTGCTTGTGCTTACCTTCATTTGAATTACCCAAGCGCGCTGCGGCCCTATCCGCGGACTGAATGAACTTAACGAGCTAGCGGCCTCACTTAACGCCTGCTCCACTCGTGAGACTGGAATCAGTGACGTCGCATATACCGAATCTACGAGAACACAATAGTTGTTAAATAGTTGTTAAATATTCATGCAACAATTTACTTGAATCCTTGTCAGACATTTGGGAAATATGCACGTGCACCACACTCCTAGTGTCCGACTGCCTTTCCAGGTCATTATTTTCGCTGCCGCTCACTTGCGTTTCGTAGATTTCCCGCCAAATATTTAACATCTTCTGGACCGTAACCAGAGAAATCTCGGCGTCATGCAAGTACAGCTGCAGATGAGCCTTAACATGCAGCAGGTTGAGGTTGTCAGGAAATTCGTTCAGAGCATTCTCCACAACGTCTAGAGCTTCCTTCGATCGCCTGCTGGCAGTCAATAGGAGAGCGAATAAATGCAGACTAGGCGCATGCTCAGTGCGCAAGGAAAGAGCACTTCGTACATGGATTAACGCTTCGGAGATGTTATTGACCAGTGCATACTGCAGAGCCAAGTAGTACTCGGACAAATGATCATTGTAGTCCATTTGGACGGCTTTCTCGAGTGCTTCGGTGGCCAGTTTCTCGTATTTATCGCGATCCGATTTCATATTTGAGGAGATAGCGATTTGCTGATAGCCTATTCCTATGTACAACTGCGCGCGTGAGGTTCTCAAGCCTTTCTGCTCCTTTTGCAGTGCCTGCTTGGAAAATTCCAGGCCCTCATGAATGAGGCCGAGAGATTCGTAGCACAAGCGCGCTGTCATTAAACAAGACAACGAATCGGTTGGCGATATCTTCGAAGACTCCTGTAGTACTCGCAGAGCATGCAAATGTTTACCGGCCGACATCAGACTCATGCCGTACTGCCGCCACACATGCGGTTCACCGAACGAAAACTTAAGAGCTTTCTCAAATGACTCGTTGAGTAGATAAACGAGGCCCCATCGCACCGCAGCCAAGGTCAGGAGATCGTACACAGCTGTTGCATTGCCCATTGCGTGTGATCGTGCTGCACGGAATTCTGGACTTTGCGACAACACGGTATCACGCACAGCCAACGCTTCGGCGACCAGCAGCAAGAGGATTGTCTCCTCGTGCTGGTTGCGTGGGGAAAACTGAATACGGCCCGAGTACATCCTCGGTTTCCACATGTTTTTCGTTGAATTGGCAGCCCGTTGTCTTCGGACGTTGAAAGGCGGCGTATAAATTGTTCCTGAGACACCTCGAAGCAACACTTCCGCCAACTGGCGTGACAGTGTTAGTCTCAGCGACTGCGTTGTTCTCGTTTCGATAGCGTTTAGCATGACTCGATATCTTTCGATTGCTTCTTGCAATTTACCTGTCTTAATGAGTACAATAGGTGCACGTTGCAATGCCATCTCGAGAATCGCTCCCATACGACGACCAGTGTCTCCTGATGAGGCACCAGCACTTCCCGCAGTTGCCAGATTTACAGTTGACGACAACGATGCAATGTCCTGTTCCTGGAGGTACAGCAGTCCTAAATCGGTGGCTCTTTCGAAGCAGGTTATCTGCAAATAAATATTTAAATTGTATAATTTGGAAAATTTTAACATGGGTGGGATATTTTTTTCTTTATTCTCTCTTGAGTTTCGTCCACTTGTCTTTGTCTAACAAATAAAGAGATCCTTCTACTGTCATAGTCAAAATGTGGGTACTTACCATCTCCGATTCTCGCTCTGATTTCTTAAACTTGGAGGACGGCTTGCTTATTTGATTTTCTAAGCAAAGCCCCTTAATGGCATACGACTCAGCTAGAATTTTAAGGCTCCGTCTGAAAGAAATCGACACCATTATTGTACAGTTAACAAACAGTCAAACTTCGTTCACTTCTATCCAACTTTGGCTAAGGGAATGAAGTTTTACAAATGTATTTGAATGCGTTAGCGTAAGGGAACAGACCTATTGACTTACAGTGTTAGTTCTTTTTCGGCGAGAGTATTAAGCTCAGCCTTAACGAAATTCTGCAGACTTTTTTCATATTCACCACAAGCGTAGCACAGCTTTGCTAACAATAAATATGCATCTAGCGCAATGCCAGCCTTTTGGCCATTCTCACCAGTAACAAGGCTTAAGTATTTTTTGGCGTCTTGTAATCCATTTCGTGCTTTTGCAAAATTACTTTCCGTTGGGCTAGTCTCTTCGAGGTAAATTTCAAGATGAGCCTCGCCGATCAAGAAGTTTGCAAGGTATTCTGTAAAAGAAACAAGCGAGATATTGATATTTGCCGATTCCAAGTCAGAAGAACATTCAATATCAAAGCATAAATATTATATTCTCATCTAGATGCAACGACATTCACTTTCGGATTCATGTCTAGTTTTGCCTGATATAGTGACATATGCTAGTTATAGCCTCTAAAAGTATTGTCATCTCTTCTGAAAAAGGGGACTAGATGTTTACCATCACTCTTCTTCAAAGAACTGTATGTATCCACAACGACTGTGATCCCTGGTGTATACCGAACTCTTGTGTACAAAGTTTTTCTTTATAAATTGACCCAATCAAAAGTTAAAGTTTCAGAGTCCAATTTCAGTCAAAGGCTTCCGAAAGATTTATCATCACATTCTCTATTTTGTTATACACTTATGTATATTAAATTAACTTTTTCGTTTATCATAAACAATGAGTTTCATCTGACTAGAAGTGTATTGTACTATCAATAAATTATTTATTTGCTTTGTATTTACCATTGACAGGAGAACCAGCTTTGAGTTCGTCTGTTAATTCAATTACTTTATGCCATTTTCCCTCACTACGGCAATTTTCGATTAAAGCCTCAACTTTTATAGTATTTCGCATTCGTCCAGTCATTTTCTTCTACTGCCTTGAATTGTATTTACTGGCTATAATTAATAAACAGCTTTTTTAACTTTAATCATAACAATTTACTATATTTTTTGTAATGTCTTGTATATCGTATTACGTCCGTCAGGAAAAACTGACCAAAGATTATTATTGCGTGGAAATACGGGAGGCGTAATTTGTCATAATCGGAATCGGAAAAGACAATCATTCCAGTCCATTGAAAATAACTGCGGCTCCAATAGCTGCATTCAGTGAAAATATATTTTTCTAAATGACTACTCATATAAAGGACTATTGATTGACACACGTGAGCGTGAACTGCGAAAGATCTAAAGGACCATTCACATGAGAGCGAATTGCGAACCACGAACTGGCGAATATTCGTAGATTCTGACATTTCATTTACATGAAAACTTTTTTTAGTCGCAGGTACCCGCGAATCATTTGTATTGTTGAAGGTTAAGTTCGAGCGAATTATTCATTCGCAGGTTTGCGGATCGCGACTGTTTTATGTGGATTGTGAATAAAGTGTGACAGTTCGCGGCATGAATTTTCAATTCGCGGGAGAATTGCTGTAATTGTAAATTTCGTTATTTTAATCAATAAAGTCTCGGTTTTATTTAGATTAGGTGTTCTATTAATTGAATATGATGCTTTTGTTGTAAAACAAATAGCAATTTTCAATTCATAAATACAGATAAATTGATTTGTTCGCAGTTCGCCTATTCGCAGTTCGCGCTCATGTGAATGGTCCTTAATTGCCAACAAGTCAATTTAATTGTATTCATCAATAATATGCTAATTGTCAAACCAAAAAAAAGTTTCTAACATGTTTTGCCTGATATAGTGACATATGCTAGTTATAGCCTCTAAAAGTATTGTCATCTCTTCTGAAAAAGGGGACTAGATGTTTACCATCACTCTTCTTCAAAGAACTGTATGTATCCACAACGACTGTGATCCCTGGTGTATACCGAACTCTTGTGTACAAAGTTTTTCTTTATAAATTGACCCAATCAAAAGTTAAAGTTTCAGAGTCCAATTTCAGTCAAAGGCTTCCGAAAGATTTATCATCACATTCTCTATTTTGTTATACACTTATGTATATTAAATTAACTTTTTCGTTTATCATAAACAATGAGTTTCATCTGACTAGAAGTGTATTGTACTATCAATAAATTATTTATTTGCTTTGTATTTACCATTGACAGGAGAACCAGCTTTGAGTTCGTCTGTTAATTCAATTACTTTATGCCATTTTCCCTCACTACGGCAATTTTCGATTAAAGCCTCAACTTTTATAGTATTTCGCATTCGTCCAGTCATTTTCTTCTACTGCCTTGAATTGTATTTACTGGCTATAATTAATAAACAGCTTTTTTAACTTTAATCATAACAATTTACTATATTTTTTGTAATGTCTTGTATATCGTATTACGTCCGTCAGGAAAAACTGACCAAAGATTATTATTGCGTGGAAATACGGGAGGCGTAATTTGTCATAATCGGAATCGGAAAAGACAATCATTCCAGTCCATTGAAAATAACTGCGGCTCCAATAGCTGCATTCAGTGAAAATATATTTTTCTAAATGACTACTCATATAAAGGACTATTGATTGACACACGTGAGCGTGAACTGCGAAAGATCTAAAGGACCATTCACATGAGAGCGAATTGCGAACCACGAACTGGCGAATATTCGTAGATTCTGACATTTCATTTACATGAAAACTTTTTTTAGTCGCAGGTACCCGCGAATCATTTGTATTGTTGAAGGTTAAGTTCGAGCGAATTATTCATTCGCAGGTTTGCGGATCGCGACTGTTTTATGTGGATTGTGAATAAAGTGTGACAGTTCGCGGCATGAATTTTCAATTCGCGGGAGAATTGCTGTAATTGTAAATTTCGTTATTTTAATCAATAAAGTCTCGGTTTTATTTAGATTAGGTGTTCTATTAATTGAATATGATGCTTTTGTTGTAAAACAAATAGCAATTTTCAATTCATAAATACAGATAAATTGATTTGTTCGCAGTTCGCCTATTCGCAGTTCGCGCTCATGTGAATGGTCCTTAATTGCCAACAAGTCAATTTAATTGTATTCATCAATAATATGCTAATTGTCAAACCAAAAAAAAGTTTCTAACATGTTTTGTAAAAAAAATCCCTCGTCGCAATTGATTTAAATAGCAATACAGCAATTTTCTCGCGATTTGAAAGTTCTTTTGCGAACTGTCACGCTTTATTTACGATCCACATAAAACAGTCGCGACCGAGGGGGAAGTAATCAGGTGTATTCAAGGAACTTTTTTGTGCGTATTCATGGTGAATCTCAGTGTATGACAGTGTATTCAAACGAATTCGCATGCAATTACTAGTAGCAAATCTGTAGTCAAGGACCACTTAAAAACATTGATTATTTCCCCCTCGGTCGCGACCCACAAACCTGCGAATGAAAAATTCGCTCGAACTTAACCTTCAACAATACAAATGATTCGCGGGTACCTGCGACTAAAAAAAGTTATCATGTAAATGAAGTGTCAGAATCTACGAATATTCGCCAGTTCGTGCTTCGTGGTTCACAATTCGCTCTCATGTGAATGGTCCTTAACAGTTGCAATCCACTAACCAACGAATGAGAAATTCGATCGAACTTAACCTTCAACAGTGAAACTAAAAGTTTTCATGTGAATGAAATGTCAGAATCTAAGAATATCCACTTGTTCGCAATTCGCAGTTCGCTCTCATGCGAATAAAGGAATGTAATAATAAAACTATCAAAAATTCAAAGATCTGGGTATCGGGTAAGAAAACAAGAATAATGACGAATAATTCCCATTGACATAAAAAAATCGAATTATGTTATGAAAAAAATAGTTTTTCTACCATGAAAGCTATTCAGCATTTAAGTGGAAGCTCATACAATTGGCGTGATTTTTTTTTTTAAAGGCCTAATAGTTGAAACATATTTTTTGTGTTTCTTGTATTTTTATCAAATTGTTTTTAGGATTTTACGATTTTATTGATTTATGTTTCGCTTTTGGGAAAATATGTATGTATGTATAATCTTATGAAATTTAGTTGAAAAGAATGTTTTGTGACAGATGTCATTTATGTTGCCTATGCCTTATTACCAAAACATAATTCTTAAACATTCGCTTATTTTGCTAACAGCATGTATTTCTTCGTTCTTATAATGCGAGAATTTGGTAAAAATGCAAACTTTATTTGTTTCTTTAAATGTGTTCCGTTTTTGCTGTAACCGCAACTTATGTCAAATTTGCTACCAAAGATAATGGAATACAGAGATATATATCTTTCCAGTGGAAGGGCGGCTGCCTACAAGCTGTTTTCCAGAAAAATTCATGAAGTCACACACATCTGCTCATTTCTATTATAGGATATGTGAGTTCATGAATTGGACTTTAATGCAAGAATTCGGTATTCTCTAATGTGTATTTCACTATTTTTTCAGTTTAATCGACACCTTCACAAAAACCAAACAAATTCAAAATGAAACACAAAACAATTAAACACCGCGATACACAAAAAAGCAAGATGATTCGCGGTCGGCCATTAGCAACATGCTTTTTTGTTGGTCACACGTATTCACAGACGGGGGTTGAAATTACAAAAACAACAATGTAAACAAATGGGTTTTGGGGGGATAGACGTACGAAAGATAACCATCTCTTTTATTCATTCATCTCTGGTAGGTACATTTTCCACCAAAATCCATTGAAATTAAAAATGAATGGAAATTCACTCCTTCCTGGATCCGACAAAATGAACTCTACGAGGCCGCAAAAATCACATTCTGGCAGCTGACAGTTACTTCAACTGCACATTTCCTTAAATAAAATAAATGTGTATTAGAGGTGGAGAACTATCGATAGTCGGCGCCATCGATAGTCGACGATAGTAATTTCAAACCATCGATAGTCGGCGATAGTTTTTTTCGATAGTCGACGATAGTCCAGTCCACCATAATATACAAATATGTACATATTTGGTTTGAATTTAAACAAGAAAATCCATATACATTAATGTTTTTTTATCCAAAAGTTTTGGTTTAAGAATAATAGCATATTGACATTTTCTTCTTTCAATCTGGTTCGCCTCTCCGAAAAAATTTGACCCGCCTTGTTAAATTGGATGTATTTCCGCTCGTTTTGTAGGTACTCCTTTCCGCAGTTAATGCACTTTGCAAACTTTTTATCATCAGACCTCTTAAAATATTTCCAGACTTGTGAGATTTTACTTTTTTTCTTACGTGTTTGCCGCTCGGTCGGCAAATCTTTCTCCGAGTCCGTGCTGCTACAATCGCAAGCCTGCCTTTCAGCGCTCGACACACTGAGTGTGAGGGAGCTCCGACGTTTACCTTAAATTGGACGCATAGTTAGTCAAAATACTTTATTATTACTTTAAAACTACATATTTATACCTCTTTGAAGAAAGCGATCCATTTCTCTGCAAATGCAAATGCAAATTAAATATTTTTAGAAATATTATCTGTCAGACGTCACAAATAAACGCGCGAATTTAATTTTTTGGTGATATGCACAAACTATCGATAGCACTGTCACGCACTATCGATAGTGTCAGGCTGCTATCGAGGGTAGGTCGATAGCGCCCACCATCGATAGTGCCGATAGTGCTATCGATAGTTCTCCACCTCTAATGTGTATAAGAAATATTTTGAACTAGTTTGAATTGCATTTTTAAGAACCTACTTTCCTACATTCACCAAAATGGTATATTACTTCAATAGCACTGTCGTTTCGCCGGGTTTTGTCTTATTTATGGGTGTTGATAAATATGAAAGTAATTAAAAAATGTCATCGAAAATTTATTTTACTATAACCACTTTTCATTCATAGACGAGGAGCTAATAAAATGGGGTTGGCCCGAAGATGTATGGTTCCATGTACACAACTATTCCTCAGCTCATGTCTACCTACGTTTAAAAACTGTAAGTACGTACATCAACTAATTAATACACGAAAAAGTAACATAAACAATCCATTTCCAGGGTCAAACAATAGATGACATACCATCGGCTGTAATTGAAGATGCCGCACAACTTGTTAAGGCAAACAGCATTCAAGGAAATAAAATTAACAACATCGATGTTGTGTACACAATGTGGGAGAACTTGAAGAAAACCCAAGGCATGGATGTTGGCCAGGTTGCCTATCACAAAGATAATCTGGTGCGAAAAATTCGAGTGGAAAAGCGAATAAATGAAGTTGTGAATCGTCTGAACAAGACCAAAACTGAGGAGAATCCCGACTTCCGCGCTCTGAAAGAAGCACGTGATGCCGCCGAACGGGAAGACAATAAAGTTCTGTTGAGAAAGCAAAAGGAGAAATTAAAGGAAGATGAAAAGAAGAAACAAGAAGAAGCCGAACTGAGGAACTACAAAAGCTACATGAAGTCGGACAACATGACTTCGAACTATGATGACGGAAATGATTCTGATGATTTTATGTAGACCTTTCGGGGAATAAAACGGCTACTAACGATTAAGGGCTTGTGTGTTAGTTTGTATGTCGGTATTTACTTTCAAATTGAATCTTTCAGCCAAAAAGCTCTTCATTGGTAAGGAGGAGGTATTTATTATTGGATCATAATCGGGGCCATAGCACGACATATGTTCGTAGCAATCACTTCTTGAAAGACTTGTCGTGTTGTGTTAGATGGTCGGAGATCCATTTTAGCAATCGCTGATTGGATTTATTCTACCCCTGGTGTCGACGTCGTCCGCTAACCAAAGTGTAGATACCTAAAATCGTCCTGGTAACTCAAAAAATAGATTACATCGCGTTCGTCAACATCAGCTGTCCTTGTCCAAAGATTTCACACTTTTCTCGAAAATAGTAGCCAGATAATTTTTTTGGTCAGAGCACAAATTATAGGTTAGAGTTGAACCAAATATTTGAATTCGATTTCCACTCCAACTCCTAGCAGTCGAAAGTGTGTTCATATTCACTGGCAGAATCAAACCGCCGCGCCGCTCAGAATGGCTAAAACCGCTGACTGAAAATTGTGATTAACAAAAACCAATTATTAACTGGACAGCACTATTTCGAATTTAATTTTATGGATAAAATCATAAATTACATTTTCAACGAATATAAAATCTTACTTTAGAATTAGTTTAAAATTACAACCAAGGATGCCACGCTGGATCCATTCGGCACAGGTTATCCGGATTGCACGCCGATTGTATAAGCGAATTTATTTTGCTCGAGTCTACTTTCTCAAAGTAGGCAACATTGTTCAATCGCAACATAATCGCGCCCACCGCCTTATTTACAACTCGGGCAATGTTTTCCATGTCAATTTTCTGAACCGAGTCTAGTGAGATCTCTCCACTTGGATCGTAGATGGTTCGTTCGTCCTTGATCCGCTTCTTTTGTACGGCAATTATTTCATCGCGCAATATGGCTTGCAAAATCGACGTAAGTTTAAAATTCGGTTGAACGAAGCAACGGGCGGTTGCCACTATAGAGGCTGAAAGTGGTCCGGAGATTCCTATCTTTGTTAGAAATTCGGTAATATTGGGTGTCAGCCGGAACGGAACAGGCCGATTTGCATCCAGATCGCCAGTTTCGTCATCCACATCGAATTTGTAGTATGAAATGTTCATCAGACCCGAGTCCTGATGCAAGTACATCATGTCGGCGTTCAGTCGTGTAAGGTGGAAGGCATATTCGCATAGGAATGCGAGCGAAAGTTGCAGCGTGAACTAGAAAGAAAGTTTGTTTTACAATTGCCAGCACTATGAAAAAGAAAAAAGAAGAAAAAGAAAAAAAACTCACCATTTTTCTAAACTGCCAATAATGTGTTGCCGACTGGAAGTTGCGCACGGCCCAGTTCATCAGCATAGTCTTGGGCACCATTGTCGCTTGCACCTCCCGTAAAATATCCCTTAACACTGTGTGCGTCGTCTGAGTACCCCTGGCCTGAACCTCGGCCAGCCTGTCATAATACCGCACAATCGGAGTTTCGTGCTCTATGCCCAACTTGATGCATCCGCTTTTGTAAATCTCACGCAGCGAAATACTGGCGGGATTGTCTTGAACCAACCGCATCTGCGGTGAGATGGGAACGACGCGCGGCACAGTTATGTGCAGGAAACGCCTCGATGTTTCTTTCTGCTTGTCCAAGTACTGGTTGAGCATTCGCAACAGTTGCAGCACACGTTCCTCCCTGCGCGCGTCACCCAATCCCGAATCTATCACCACCAGGTAAGGGTATATCTTTCCGTTTGTGCCCCGTATATACAGACGCCTGGCGGCCGTATTATTCTTTTGTACAATATCAACGCGTGGCATAAATCTAGCTATCCGTATGTGATAGTGCGACGGACCTGGTAAAAGCAATTCACCGGGCAATTCGACTTCTGCTGTTTTCTGACTAAAGTTTGAAAGGAATCTACATTTGTCCTCGATGAGGAAAGATGTTGGCAGTTTCTTAACTTTCGTTTCGAGTATTTTTATCCATTTCCTCAACCTTGTTATCAGATAGTGCAGCTTCATGGCGCCCGGCTGTGAGAAATCAAAGTCATTCGTAAACTGTCCCTTCATTATCTGGAAGACAGGATCTTGGAATGTGATTTGTGTTCTGCGAGCAAACGACTCCGACGCCGCCGAATTCGTTGAGGATGATGCAACTGATCCAGAGATGTTCTCGATGCCAATGCCAAAGGTGGATACCAACTTTTTCACGAAATGGAGCGTGTGCGGTGTTATGGTGGCCTTGTTGACCGTACTCCTATTTTCGAATGCAATGGCGTAGCATTTGATTAGACCTTGACGCAGTTGGCGCAGTACTTCCTCGGTCCAACTCTCCCGGAACCACACCATTTGATCGACAATGCCTTCGAGCGAGCTTACGATTGTTGGATGGATTTCCCTTTGGACGTGCATCACTTTCGAGCAACGGAACATCGAGGGTGTAGCCTTAAGCAGTTGCAGCTGCAGATTTTGAGCCGTGTTCTGAGAAGTGGTTGTCTTCTCACTGGACTGTTCGTCTGATTGTTGTTGCTGGAATCGAGATGGAAAGGGAAAGAGAAAAATTGATCAATCAAAATCAATGACAAGAATCTCGCAAGTTCTATCACTGCCGACACTGGCTGTGGAACATGAACAACAAAAAACAGGACGACAAGTTTCTTTTTGAAAGTTCACGAGAAATAATTTTACTGCAAACTGTTGCCCACTTACGTAATTCTGCATCTTGTTTGCAAGGTTCGCCTGCTCCGTTGCCCTCTGCTTGATCTTAAGTGTGAGGAAGAGTGTCCGTATGGGGAAGTAGACTGCCTGTGGATACATTCGGCCAACCTAAAATTGCAGAGAAACCATGTAACCATTTCTACAGTAACAAGTCGAATTTCCACGTACATGACTCAAGAGATTGAGAATCACATTGCCCTCGTACTGGACCAGGCAGCAGAGTAGTTGCGGAATCCAAGGCAGCCAGTGCAACGGCGGCACTCCGACCACGTACTTTTCAAGGGCGTCCATCAGCGACGACTTGGCATCATCGTACGATAGGAGCCACAGCACCTTAGCCAAATACTTTCGCGTTTTGTTCTCGTTTTGATGCCGACACGCGTGCAAGAAGCACGTAATCGCACTGACACCAATCATCATTTGCCGTGGTTTCGATGTGAAGATTTGCTCCAGGTAGTCGCCCCACAAAGCCCACGCCTTGGTCAATCCGTCATGCAACTTGCATGCTGCACTGAACGCCTTATTCGCCTCGTCGGAGCGGCCAATTTGCGCGAGCAGCAAACCCTTGAGAGCGTAGAACTCGGCATTCATTTCGCCGGTGAAATATTTCAGATTGGTCGACTCGATCACCTCCAATGCCTCGTTTAGCTCTGCGCGCCCACTCACCGCCGACATCTGCAGGTAGCACTTGACTTGTTGGCGGATTTTCTGTAAGAAATAAAAATAAAATTAAATAAAATGCAAAAACCCAGATGAAACTTAGAACTCTACCTGGAAGCAGTCTACAATCGGAACCGAGGGTATGGTGTAGATCCTCGACAGCGACTCCTGGCACACGCCCGTTAGATTGTGCTTACGGGCGATCTTGCCGAAGTAAATGATCGCCTGGGCTGAGGCATGCACGCCCAACATTGTGTTGCCCTGATCGGTTTGCTGTTCCAGGTGCTGGGTGATTATTTGGTAATGATGTTGACGCCAGGTGAATATGTCACTCCAATGGGAGAGGTCGTCGGCAATGACGGGCAGGCGGTTGCGCCACGTCTTCACAATCGCCTTCATATCGTGCAGGGAGGACAGGCGACCCTGTATCAGGCCCTGGTGAATCTGGCAGGCCTCCTGCAGCTCCATGATTTGCTGCGCAGTCTGCAGGTACTGCAGGTGTATATGCGACACTATCTGGGGCAGGCGTCGCCACTCCCTCATGCACATGCCGGACGCGATTTCAACGTAACGCTCTACGTTGGATAGTTGTTGTTCCTCTTGATTCAAAATAGCCAAGAAGCCTTTATACAAATTCACTTTGTAACCGTACTGCTTGGGATTGATTTGCTCCACTTTGATGAGCGCCTGCTTCATGAGCGTCCAGTTGGGCACCCGCCATGCGCTCTCCATTATCAGGAGCGGTTTCTTGTCCTTGTTCGACTGGGCGTAGTCCAGCAGAATGTCCCACTGATTGAGCTCCTTTGCACAGCGGATCCAGTGGTTCTCCCACAGCACCAGCTCGCTGTTCATCTCGAGGGCGATGGGCCCGTTGGGGGCTTCTTGTTTGAATTTCGACATGGCCAAGTCGTAGGCGCCCTGAGCCTCCTCAAAGAATCCCATCTGCTCATAGGCGATGGCGGTGTTCGTCTCCGGGTATTTGGCATACTTGAGCCACAGTCCGGCCCACAGATCCTCCTCGTGCAGCGCCGAGTACATCTGGGACAGTGAATCGCAAATGTTCGATTGACTGTTCTCCGTGAGATCGTACTCGCTCAGGTCTATGTCAGAGTTCTCTTGATATTTGTCCTTCTTTAGCTGCCAATCGGTGGCCATGTCTTCCAGGATCAAGGACATGCGATGCCACAGGTTGTGTGCTTTGCCCAGGTACGCAACCAAGCTGGGCGGAATGTAAATGGGCGGCCTGCATTGTATTACTGCCTCGACGAAGGTATTCAGCGCACTCGGGTGACAGTCTTTCTGGATGACGTGCGAGCCCGATGACAAAAACGGAATAAGCTCCCTCATGATGGCCTGTTGCTGATCCTCATCAAGCATGGACCACAGCCGGGGGAACACAGCCAACCACATCTTCTCCGCCAACTGAGCGTCCATGTGGCACATCTGTGAGGTAGCCGCCAGCAGATGTTCGGTGCGTACTTTGCGATTCACCTCAAGAAACTCGGATTGTTTGCCTATGAGCTCCACTAGTGCGGCCTGCCTATTGGGCACTGACCGCTCAGAGTCATCATTTTTGAACATATTCGACTCGGAATTCATGTCAATGTCAAAGAACTCTTCCTTCTCGTCGAGTGTAGAGCCCTTCTCCGATGTGTCCATCTGCACTGGTGTGTAGATGACCAAGATCTTCTTCTCCTCCGAGTCCGCAGAGTTTATCACCGACGAAATGCTCGGCATCAAATGGCTCTCATTGGCATTCTGTATTTGTGTCTGCGTATTGACGGTGAGCATCAACAGCTCTATGCACTGTTTGATCCAGTAGTGCGGTCCGATCGAGTCCCATGCCTGCGAACAGATTATGTACAGAAGACGGTCGTGCAATCGCCGCCTCATGGATCCGTCAAATATCTCAAAGAACTTGGCCCGGATGCTGGGCTGCGTGCATCTCAGTCCGGATAAGAAAGCCACCTCCAGCTTGCTGGTCAGTTCGGTTTGCTTGAGATAATCATCTCGGTACATGTAGTTAATCAGTTCCAGGAACTGCGCGTTCAACTCCAGGTCGTCGGCGAATCTCTTCTCGACGTACTGCATGAGTTTCACAAGCAGAATCGACTTCTCGCGAATCGTTGGCATTTGCGTCATCGGTGTGGGAGTCTTCGCCTTCATCCAATCCTCGATCATCTTGATGATGCACTTTAATATTTTGGCGTCGTTGCTCTTCTCAATCAGACCGACTAGAATGCCGCCGATGAAGAGTTTTCGTATTTCAAGTCCCATGACTACGGTCCGGTTCTTGATCAAATCGAGCGACAGTGACAGCAGCTCAACAGCCAGTGACCCAGTTTCAACTGGAGGTGGGGCATTCGAGCCCGCATTCGGAATGGTCATGTGGTCCTTGGTGATCCTGTTGAGAACTCTCATGAACTGCAACATGATGCGATCGATATAGCCCGGGTTGTTGTTGCAGCAGGCCTTCAATATCATCAGTGCCCCGAACAGAGACGACGACGTGGGCTGTGGGCTCTTCTCGTAGTTCGTAAAGGAGTCGACAATCATTTTACTCACTGTCGCGTAAAGTATTTCCAGGTCCTCGTGCTTGTGGTGCGAATCTGCGGGGAATATGCACATTAGACGCGACAGAAGCGCGTGCATCAAGCGAATTATTCGAGTGTTTTGACTGGTCACGCACGCTGACAGGCCGCGTTGGATTGGCCTTACGATGGCTAGGACGTGCTCCTTTTGTAGCACGGTCATGAAGAAGGTTAGAAGTTCTAGGCCGGTGGAGATGTTGCCGAAATTCGCCTGCGGCGTCTCCACAGATGCAAACACTTTGTCCAGCCATGTCAGTTTCAGGTCGAATGGCTGAAGCCACACTTCCGGGCGTATGGCCGTCTTGAGCAGCATAACGCAGCTGAAAGTGAGAGAAGCATTTCAATTTAAAGTATAAACGGGGAGCAAGGCAAGGAATCGAGTTGACTCATGTAATCCTCCAACAACACTCCTCCGTTGTATATCAGAATAAATTCACAGTTAGCTTGGGACGTTTCCGCAAGGGAAAACCCTCTTCAACAACAACTTACCGTCGAGATAGCGTTTCGCCTGGGGACACGACGCCTGGAGTTGGCTGCAAGTCGTTTACTTGGCACGCCAAGCGAATCAAAAAGTTCAACACGTTGTCGCATTGCACCTTGTCAATTGGACGCTCAGTTTCGTCAACTTTCTGCTGTTGAGCTGCTGTAGAGGTCGCTGCAAGACAAAATTTCGCATGATGCGATCTATTGGAACTGGTTCTATTTTTCGTAGGTGCACTTACATGGAAGAGATTGCTGTACTGGTACATTGTCACCGGATGCGAACTTCTTGCGCACATCATTCGGGTCGTCTGTTGACGCCCTCTTGAGGCCGGAGCTGGACGCATCTGCGTCGTCCATACTGGCGTCGGTTTCACTGCTGGAGCCCTCCTTAATGCGCTGCAGTTCCCACTTAATGATGGTCTCGGCCAGTTCCACCGAGAGCTTCCGGTTCTCCAACGACGCGTTGGGCGGGAAGCCCAACCGCTGCATGTAGTTGATCATGTGCTGGACGAGGTGATGTCTTACTGGGTAGTAAACCTGCGAAATCAACAACAAAAAAGATAACCTCCAACAAAATGGTCGGTTTTGGATTTGTGAACGTACCTTATAGTGGCGCACAATCAGCTGCAAAATGTGGAAGAGCTGCTGCATGGAGTGGCCCTCTTCGACGATGATTTTCTTCGTCCAGTGTGTCAGCATGGTGTTGCCGTCTTCCATGCGCAGGGGCATGGCTGGCGTCAGCACTTCCAGGGCCTGTCGAACAACCGGTCGAGCTTCGAGAGCGTGGCCCTTCAACAACGAATGGAACACCTGCAGAACGATCTTCTTGTGGATAGCCAGGCGGGCGATTATGTGCGCCAGCAGAAGATGCCCATGATAGCGTGCGGTCGGGTCTACACAGTTTTTGCTCAAAAGGCAGGGCCACGCAAACGTCATCAACCGGCGCAGTTTATTGCCCTGACGTTTGTTGTTCGCATCACCGTCGTGGATGTGCGGCGAAGCCTTTTCCACCAGCAAACACGCGAATTGCAGCAAAGCGATCCGCACCGCGTCATCGTTGGCAAACGGCTTCTCCGGATCGAACACTTTGCTGATGAACACCGACACAATGTTGTTATCGTCTTCTTGGTATGGAGTGGGTGGAGCACCAATCAGTTTGTTGCCCTCCCCCTTTTCAAAGCTTACGGCAAAGCACGGTATCAGTATGGCGGTTAGAATTTTCGCCTTCAGATCCTCGGACAAGAGCGGACTGTTGAAGTTTTCCACGAAATGGAAGAACGCATTGCGCTTCCAGGACACTGTGTAGCTTTGGGCTACCGTATTTTGCAGGAAATCGCGCAGAAAGTGAAAGTCTGGTATGAAGTGCAAGCACAAGGCTCGCAGCAGCTGAAACAGCAGGTCAATATCGTTGGTGTTGTGCGAGAAGTAGAATAGTAAAATTTTCCCCACAAGATGCCACAGGTCACAAGCGACATTTGTTTCACAGGTCTTGTAGAGGCTGGTCTGCCACAGGTTCTTCAAAACGGCTACAATGTCCGTTTGCGTGAGCAGCCACTGGTCGTCCTGCTCCATCAGAGTGTACACGATCAAAACACCCTGATGGCACACTTCGTACTTCTGCTGGTCGTTGAGGTGGGCGAACGACGGGCAATTGCAGTTGATCAACTGCATTAGGCGCACGGATTTCGTACTCTGAATAGCGGTGCGGAAGGGAAGTCCATCTTTGTGCTTGAGCATGTACACGAGGAAGCGATTCCACTGATGATTAACGACATTCACGTCGGTGAGGAACAGATTCACCGAGTCATTTGGATACCGCAGCAGGAACTTGAGTAACGGCTTTCGGTATGGACACGACTCCATCATTAGATTGTTTTCGGTCTTCAACACCAACTGGCAGAGGCTCTCGATGTATTTGGGTGTTGCCGCCGAGATCTGATGGAACATTCCGATGAGAATTGCAATTTTTTGCTCGTATTCCTCAGCCTTGGCCGCTGCTTGGAAGTTGCCGCCCTGCTTCGTTGTTTTGTTTGCCGTCACTGAGATTTCGATCATCTCCTGGCAGTGTTGCAGGATTTGTTCGCTCAGCTTCTCGTTAAACATTGACGGGAAGAGCTGGGTAAAGTACGACAGGCGTTTCGTTGCCGTGAGATTTAGGTTGCGATGGTCGCCGAGTGTGAGCAGCAACGGACGCATTCCCGCGCGCACCTGTAACACCAAAGTGAAAATAAACTAACAGAGCTGGCGAAAAACCGAGGGGGAAGACAAACCTTTTCTTTTTCTATTTGGAAGACTGTGAGGAACTTTTGCATGCACTCGAAGGCTACCTCCTGCAGTTCCGTGTTGTTGTTCTCCATCACTTTGAAGAGAATCGCGATGATCTTCTCTCTGTAGGTGCTTTCATTTATGTAATGGCAAGCGGCTAGTGCGCGCAGTGCACTCTTTCGCAGCGGAATCAAATTCGTCACGTTCTTGTAGCAGTCCAGCTTTGTGAGGATCGAGTCCTCGGCCTCGCTCAGCGTAAGTAGCTCATCGAAGAACACCTTGTGGTAGCTGTTGGTGAGATCTAAAAAAAAATCACTTGTACTTTACTATGTCCCTATTTCAAGAATGATCAAGTTGTTATTGCATCACTTTGCCAGACCTACTCACCGATAGTAAACAAGCGCGGCTCCAGCGTGGTGCAGAAGGTGTTGCCGTCCATGAGGCCAATCTGCGCACTGGCAGGCTGGTGACGCAAGAAGTGCTTCTGCGGCGGTATGATGTCCTGCAACACTTCTCGATGCGGATGCATCACCTCGGTGACCGTCTTCTTCTGCAACTCCGCAATCAGTCGCAGCGATGACATAGCCTGCTCACGGACAAGCGTATTGGGGCTGGTCACCTGTCGCACCAGTTCGTGTATAACTTCGTACATGGTTTTCGTTTGCTGAGCCAGGAGATCCTTGTTTTTATTGTCCTTGTCCAGGGGAACCATACTGATGCGCAGCATGTTCTCGAGGTAGGTTTTGGCCATGTCTATTGTGCCACTCGAAACCTCTCCGCCCAGGTCCATTATCACAAAGATAAAGGCCCGCAAGAAGGCAAACAGATTCTGGTACAACCAAGAGAGGGACATGTGCTGATAGAGACATTCGATGGCCATGCATCCGCCCATTTTCGCGTACCACGGACGTTCGTAGCATAAAGCAACCATACGCTCGGCCAGGTATTGCATGAGTGGCAGACGGCAGGCGCGCTCCTTGTTCCCCAAGATGTTCGTTGTCGTCTTCAGTATCAAACTGATGCACAGTTGACCGGGTTTGCAGAGTTCCTTCTCCTCGTGACCCATACAGACGGCCAGTGCGTCAATCAGCACCAACGCATCCAGACCGGTGTTGTTGAAGTGATGCTTGAACGGAAACGGTCCTGATTGCTGTGCTATCGCTACCATTGTGTAGTGACGAACGACTGACACCATGAATGGTAAGACGGATTCTCGAAGTTCTTTTGTGGCTGCTGCCACAAGCATTCCCGTCAGGGCGGTCTGATGCGTTTGGCGGGCCTGAACTTCGTCCGATTTGTAGTAAGTTGGCAGCACATTGATAGGGCTTTCGGTGAAGCTCGGGTGCATGAAGAGGTTCTGTAGAGTATTCTTGTCGTCGTCCAGGCAAATGGAGGCGGCCAGGAAACATCTTATAACCACCCAGCTCTGTCGGCGGTAGAATGAGTCCGTTGCGTTGAGGTTCAACGCGTTGAATGCGATCTCGATTACCTTATCAACGGGGAAATCAATCGGCTTGCGATGGTCTTGGAAGTAGGCAACAATGGCTGATGTGGGCGTGTCCTTGTCGTTGTACTCCAGCTTTTGGGCCTCGATCATCATCTTCCTGTTACCGCCGCCGAACTTGCCTAGCACACGGAACGCAACAAGCGCTGCACTGTCTTGGTTTCGTAGGGTTCGCCAGAGCGCTTGCATTAGATCCGCTCGGACCGGCTGTATGTGATCGTAGAGGAAATCTGGCTGCAGGTTGTCAACGCACAGTTCCAGTGTTCGCAGACCCTATGTGAGGAGAAGAACGCGATCAGGTTAGAGAACAGAAAAGGATGCGCAGTAGAGCTACCAACCTGACTTATGAGCGTCTGCGACCCGTTCAGGGCGGACACAAGTGGATCCATTAGCATAGGCAGATAGGGCAGCAACGACGACAGTCTCACCGGTACGGTCAGACACAGTTCGACGAATAGATCTTTCATGTGCTGCTTGTGGAAACCGCTTTGAAGTCGGTTCAGTCCCTCCAACAGATTGGGCAGCAGAGGCAGAAACTCTTGATAGAGCAGATCATGACTACCGCCACCAATCGATCGAAACAGAGCACGCAGAAGAAGAAAGTAATTGTACGGCTCCTTGGCGGTCATTGCCAACTCCATGGATCGGTTGACAATGTTGTGCAAATGGGGTCGGAGCATTTGCTCGTTTTCAATTGGAAACAGACTGACGCTGCCGAACACCAGTTTGAACAGCCGCAGATACAGGTTTGAGCGCTCGACATTCGACCCCATCTCTTCCATGCGCTCCAAGAGATATTCGACCAGGACTGTTGCAAACAAAGGGGAGGTCGAGGGATTCGCCAGAAACGAGTTGGCGATCACTTGTATCGACGAGTTTTTGTAGATTCTCTCGACCATGTACTCGATGGTGGTGGCGAACACTTCTTGGAAGTTTTGGCAGTGCATCATGAGGAACTGAAAGCAAATTTTAATCAACTGTTTACGTGGCCAGCTAGTGGGGTACTTACGATTCCGCTGAAATGCTCAAGCACTTCTTTCTCCTCTTTTGTACGCGGAATGTGGCCAGATGCCTTTTGCATTTGGCTGGCGTTGAGAGCGGCACTCGGCACAACTGTGTAGATATCCAGAGTTTCGAGCGCCCAATAAATGAGGTCTATGTAAATGCTCAGTTCGTGCGGCAGGAACAGTTTGTTTTCGATCAACACGGGCTAGAAATAAGCACATTAAGTCACTTGCAATCATAACACGCTAGTGCGGTGAATTACTTTGCAGCTGACGCATCCCCATGTGATTGTCTTCACTCCGCCAACCAGAGTCTTGACGAGACTTCTATACTCGGCAACGTTCAGGCTGTTCGGGCCAGCAACTCCAAAGCTGTTTGCCTTGGCAGCCTGCTCAAAGGGCGGTGTCTCCTAGAATTCCACCAATCATTTGTAAATTATTGTATCCACAATCTAAGTGAACTGAAAAACTTACCAGGTTAACTCCTTCCTTCGTTTCGGTGTTTGGAGCTGCTGCTTCGCCAGATGCTCCACTGGCTGGAGCTGCACCTGCTGCTGCCGGAGTTATCGTCGCTGCCGGGTTTTGCTGATCCTTTATGGTTTTCCTATCCAGTGAACAAAATATTATGAATTAAAATGAATGAAAGACCCGCGTGTTCTTGTGAGGTTACCATTTCTGCATAATTTGCGGCAACTGTATCTTGGCAATACTCTGGAACTTTGAGGTAAACACCTTGAGCAATGTTATAAGCAATTCACGTGCCTTGACCGGATCAGACTCGCTGTGCTGTCTGATGCAATCGACTAGATTCAGAAGCAGCTTACACGACATTGTTTGAATGCCAGTCGCCAGTGATTCGTCGTGGACATTCTTCGAGAACAAGTTGGCCGCTTTTGCCAACGCCTTCAGACTGAGATTCTCGCGCACATGATGCGCCAAGTCAGCCAGAGTCGAGTACGCCAGCGGGCGAATGGAGTCCAAAGTAACGCCCTTGCCAATCAGCAGGTCTTCATCGAACATTCGATCAATGTAGGGAATAAACTCTAAGGAAGCACAGTTTGAGCGCCTGTTGGGCATATTAAAAATTTGACTCTTACTCAATCGCAAATCAGTGGCAAATATGTGCCTGGCGGCGATCAGCAGTTCTTTGCGGAGATTCGCCGCTTCCTTTGGACAGAGTTCCATAAGTCCAAGCATTCCCTTCACCACAGA
Organism: Cheilosia vernalis; assembly: GCA_949126925.1. Lineage (NCBI taxonomy): Eukaryota > Metazoa > Arthropoda > Insecta > Diptera > Syrphidae > Cheilosia > Cheilosia vernalis. The sequence goes on from OX421362.1 coordinate 18,744,513, forward strand.
TGGTGCATGTGCTGCCACTGCATCCTGTCGGAGATTTACTCAGTTCACCTTGTGTTCAATACTAAGAAAACGCATCACTTACCTGGAATATTCGAACAATGTACGCCAAAAACGAAAGCGTCTTGATTTGGGCGCCCATGAAGTCAACGAAAATTTCCTTATTAAAAAACGGTGATGTTCTGAAAGTGAAAACGCCGTTAGATATCAAACAGTGGGACAAACAATTTGTGTCTTGCCTTTGCACTAGTGACGGTTGCAATGTTATGGTCGTCATGATTAGAGGTACGAAATCGGCCACTTCCTGATGGACTGCGTTTTTGCAAATTTGATAAATCAAGACCACTATTATAGGAAGTTCCTGTAGTACCCTTAGCGACATGAAGCCTTTCGGCAGAAATGTATACTGAAAATGAATTTCGATTCAGGAAAATTCGATCAAATTGTTGGCCAATGTGGACTTACAGCTTGTGCGACTGTGCCAGTCTCAGTCAATTTTTCAACGTAAATCGTTTTGGCTGCATATGTCTCCGATAGCAGCTTTTCAAAGTCAAGTTCCTTTAAATCTTTTACCCTGATTTGAGGTGTGGACTCGAAGATTTTCGTGACGTGCATCGGCAGATCTGTGTATACTTCTTTCACAAACGAGAGGAATTGCTGGATCTGGAAAGCAATTGCAGTGGATTTTGTCAATAAACAAAAGAAAGTATTGGTTGGAGCTTCCGCATTAGAGTAGCAGATATTTGTTGTTAACTCACCTCGGAATTAAAAGATGGTCTAAAGTTTTTATGCAATTCGATGATCACTCTTAGGCATACCAACACGTTTTCTTCGTTGTCGACGCGTAACAGTTTCAGCATCAGTGATATGATGACCTTCAAATGTGGTCTCAGGATTTCGCTTATGGGCAGTCTATGCATCATTTCCAGTATAAGCTTACGTATCTAAAAAATAAGATGAGATGATTTAGGAAATCTGTTGGTGAAACATAGTTGGCTTAGATCCTATCGTTGAATATACGGACTTTAAATGTAGGCGCTTACCCAGCACGTGTTCTTAATTTACAGTGCTTTATGGTAGAATACAAGACAAAACCTTTGTGCATTTTGGGAGTTCCGTGGGGTGATCACTTCCATGTCACCTGCGTACCGCAGTATTTTAGTGTATTTGTAGATAGATAGACACTCGTGATTCTATTCGCTTTTCTATTTATGTAGGACGCTTTTAAAATGTTACTACATTATTTAAATAAATAGGATGTGGTCAATTTCACAATTATATGCAAATATGACTCCACTGAAAGTGCATTTTCCCCAACATAGCATGCAGAATACTGTCAAACCGACTAGGATCCGAAGCGAATCATCCCTTTCCATCATTATTGCTGACCAATTTAAGTGCACATAAAACCATAACAAATGATACTCCGAACAAATGTAAACAATTAGGTATTCGCAAAAAACGCAAACCACTCCAAAAGGTGTACGGATATTTGTTATTCATTCGGGAAAACTTACGTGCTGGACTGTATTTTCCGAAATAAATTGCGGTTCACCATCTTGTAAAATCTTTACGAATATTTTCAAAGAATGCTCCAGAAACGAGGGAAACGCAGCAGTTTGAACAATAACTTCAAAATGTTCACTTAATTCCTGGGCAGCTTTCAGTTTGATTTCATCTTTTGCAGACGAGTCGCCCAGCATGGTCACATAGCTCCTGAAGGTATTCATTTCGCTTGGATCTAATTCATGTGTTCCCATTGTTTAGATAATTGTATATATTAAACGTTTCAAACATTTATAGATTTAAAAAATGCTTGAAAATACACTTTTATTATTATTCTTTATTGACAGTCCGATATAAGCAAAGCAGACCGGCACCCATAATAATGAATTAAACACAAGAGAAACTATTTGCAATTTTCCAATAAATTGGGAAATGAAATACTTGTAATTTCCAGTTTATAATCGAAGTACAAAGGAGAACGGCTAGAAGTTGCTAGAAAATTCATTTTCGTGTCGGACGCGTTCAGTGTGATATTTGATTAGGCTTCTTCAGTTTTGATTCAGTGCCTTGATTTTGTGCGGTTTTTGAGGCGATGTCGCTAGGGAACGTTCCGAATCGGATTTGAGTGTGTGAGTGAGCCGCGCGCTGTGACCAACGAGACCGTAGTGCAATAATTTGGCACTTTTTCGAGGACCCTCATACTATTTGTTGCTACTTTTTCCCTTTTTTTAGTATGAAAATTCACTTTGGAAATTTTAGAAACGCAGTGATTTCCAAATGAATTTCTATAAAATATAACGCTGCTGTGTATCAGAACACGATTATAGTGTTAGGAGAGCCAACAATTGTTAAATATTGTGCGAAAATTCTTAAATTGCAGAATAGCTTTAGAAATGACACTTTTTTCTTTTTTTATTTGTTACTTTTCAGAATTTCGCAACAATCTCCCGGACTGTTAGAGAAAGGTTATAAATTTTAGTTTTAGTTTCACAATACAATATAGACTGTAAAAAGATCACTCTCTCACAACGTTTCTTTTATAAATAAACCCAAAACAACCAAATAACATTAGAATTAGATGTCTTTAAGGTTGTTCTGCGGGTAAGCTAGACAGTACTTTAGATGCAATTCGTTTTCAAATGACAAATTTTAAAATGAAAACCTTTTATCTTTGATTTTTATTTATAAATATATAAAAAATTAATTGAATTTTGTTTATATTATATCAATATCTACTTTTGAAATCTCCTTCAATTTAGTTTTAAAAAGTCCATATAAAAGGGCGATGAAAGAAAAGTGTGCCTTTTTCTGACGCTGTTACATAAATTTAGTATTTTGTAGTATTTACACTATTTACGCGTTATTTTTTTAACATATTCATTTTGAAATCACAGTTTTCGAAAACTTTTTTAAGTACTATTCACATGAGCGCGAATTGCGAACAAATGAATTTAATTGTATTTATGAATTGAAAATTGATTTTTATACTATTTACCACCAAAGCCTTAAATTAAATTAATCTTAAGTCTAATCTAAAAAAAAATCGGACTCTCAATCGATTTAAATAGCTCAATTTACAATTATTACAGCAATTGAAAATTCTTGCGGCGAACTGTCACACTTTATTCACAATCCTACATAAGACATTCGCGGATCCACAAACCCACGAATGAAAAAATTCTATCGAATTTAACATTAAACAATGATTGAAGTAATTGAAGTGTAAAAAAATTCGCTTGTTCGCAGTTCGTTCGCCATTGGCTCTCATGCGAATAGTCCAAAAATGTGTATTTTACAAATAATAAAAAGGAACAAAGGAACAAAAAATTGTATTAGTGTCCTCGAAAAAGGTACCAAATTGTCGCACAACGGTCACGCTGTTGTCATTTCTTCTCATCCGACATCCTTCTCGCTACCTAAAAAGGTCGCGTGTGGGAAAGCTCGCCTGGAATTTGCAGGAACAAAGCGATATAAGAACAGGGAAATATTGGAAGTTGTCAGTTCGCGACATCACTCACACATTTATAGAATCCGCCTATACGTGAACCCTTTCCGACACCGCCATTGCGGAAAAAACCGCACAAAATCAAGGCACAGATTCAAATATCTTTATTGAGACTTTTTTTTTTGTACATTGGTATTTACATTTTCTCTTTCTTACAAACTATATAAACTTAAGGCTGTAATGTATTGCCCTATGATCTCTCTTTCTAGAATGACAGTTGCTACATAGCATTTTCTTTTTTATTTTGTGAAGATGAGTGAGGAGATATTTCGTTTTATATGATAATGAAGGCTCTTGCTCAGGGGAGCCATTTAACTGATTTAACTTTTTGTTTGACGTAGTGTCGAGTTCTTCAGTTTTGATTTTAGATTTCGTGTGCCTAATCGTACAAAAAAACGTCACTTGCCCTTTTTTGTGTTGATATCTGTGCGATTTGAATACATGTAGCCTTCGACACTTTTTTCATTCCCTTATTAACTGATTAAATTTTATATTAAATCATTCGCATTTTTGCGCCCAGATTGATTTCTAAACATTTGTACATAAAAAATTAACAAAAATAGATCAACCCGGTGCAAAGCGTTTCTTTGTAATTGAAAAATTTCAAGCAAGCGCAAGCATATTCATAAATCTGAGGCAATTCTGAGCAAAAATCAAAATTCTGCGAAGTCAAAAAAAAAATGTCAAAAGACTAATACATATTTTTTATCTTGCTCCCGGAGTGGCAGCTGGCATTTTGGCTTTTAATTATGTGGTATTCGTTTGGGCTTCTTCAGATTTGCTCTCAGATTCCAGATTTCGTGTGGCTAATCGAACATAAAACTTGCTCTTGCTCTTTTTTGTGTTGATATTCGTGCGATTTGAATATGTGTAGTCTTCGACACTTTTCTAAGCGATTTCCATTCACTAGTTAAATTTTGTATTAAAACATTAGAAATAGCTGTTCCGATTGATTTCTAAATATATATACATAAATAATTTACACAAATAGATTCACCCGATGCAATGCCTTTCTTTGCTGGAGAAAAAATTCACTAAAAAAGATTGCTTTTTCCTGTACCAAACGAACATAAAAATTGCCCTGAGAGCAAAAATGTAGTGTCCACAAATTCTTCAGAATAGGTCATTATCATTGTTATTTACAATACAAAGGACTATTCACATGAGGGTGAATTGGGAACTGATTGTGACAGTTCACGGAAGGCATTTTCAATTCGCTTGAAAATTGTAAATTTTGCTACATAAATTAATTGAGAAGCAGGTTTTTTTTTTTTAAATTAAAATTAAATTTATCCCAAGTCACTGTGGCAACAAGTGGACCTATTGAGATGAAATTTAAGATTATTTAAATTTAATGAAAATAGCAATTTTCAATTCATAAATGCAGTTAGATGGATTTGTTCGAAATTCGCCTATGCGCAGTTTGCGCTCATGTGTATGGACCTTAAGAGACCTGAAACCTCCATCTTCTGGGATCTGGCAGTTCTGCTATAAAATCCTCACCGAAATGACATATTTTTCTCCAGAAATATTCTTCTCGAATGTTATCTCAATTTTAAAGGAAGATTCTGTGACTGTGATACGGTGGCGCAGCTTATTAGGCGAAGTAGAATGTTTTTCGGTTGCCAATTTTATTCCTATAAGTAGTTTGGGAAGATAATAAATTTCACAAAAATCATTATGTCTAGTGCAAAAAACCGAAAAAGTAATTTACAAGGCTGGGAAGAGGCTGGCGGAGAGTTTTATCAAGAAAGCTACCCAGCCGAATGGGAAGGATTTCAAAGGGATCCAGCAGCAATAGCCACACTTCTGCCCTCAAAACAAAACCGCGTCGGTAAGTTTACAAAAAAAAAGTTTTGTTGATTTAATAAACGGATGTACATAACTATGCACTTAAGAGGAATGTAGGTATTTGACCAATGATCTGAGAAGTATAACTTTTGTGTATATACTTTTGCAATTATTTATTTTGTTGATAGACAAAGTGCTAACCAGTCTGTATCGGTATGTAGGTAATGCATTTGCGATGCATACACTCAACATTTGTGGCCTGTGGACATACATATAAATATTTATTTTCATCAGGAAATCAACTTGATTATGGCGACAATTATGTTTTTGAGAACTCTCAATAATTTGTAATGAAACGCATGTCGCTTTCTTTTGTTGAATACCAATTGTTTCGAAATTGTTATTCATTAGGAAGATACATTCGGTTGGTTGCTATGTTGTGTTGTGATAATGACGGAAGGTGTGGTACCCTTCAAACGGAAAAACAAATTCATGTTGGGGAACGTCATTGCTTTAAAGTGGATATTCAATTTAGTTATCCCCATACGTGTAACCGAGAGCGGTAGGTAGGTATTTCTTTAATTTTGTATTATGATGCATGTAGGACTGTAGGTACATCAAATTTGAGAGAATCGTTATTGAATGATTTTTACATCCTATAAACAAGACGTAATGCCAAATGTTGGCTTTCTAATGAACTGCTTCTGCTCGTGTGACCTACGCGACATCATGCACATACCGTCGTTGGGGCTTATACGTTCGGTTTAACTGCTTTACTTCTTTGATTTCGAGCCAAATCCTTCTATTGCATTGCTCATCAGTAAACTACGGAATTATAGTCTCGCTTAAATAGGTAGGTATGTGCCCGTCATATTTTTTTTTTACTTAAAATCATGTCTTTGACTTTGACTTTTCCGGTAGACCAAACCAGAGTATACTGCTTGGTTGTATTTATAATTATAATTAATCCGACTGGCTTAACAGGATGCAGAATCCTTTGACGAAGTTATACATGGTTTTTTTAGTTGTCGATCTGTCAAAGAAGTATTTAAGATTGAGCAATGTTAAAACCACAAATAGACTGACTGGTTTTAGAACTATTCATAAAAATACAAGTTCATCCAGCGCTTGTTTAAATTCTACTCTGCCAGACACATAATCCCAATCAAAAGACCGCTACATTGAGCTATCAGTAGTATTTGCTCTTTTAAAGGTTCCAGTTGGTGAAACGAACCTGTTTAAATATACTGAGCTGATAAATAATCCTGTGGGCGCTGCTAAAGAAAAAATACGACGACGACAATCACTAATCCACTTGCAGCGAATCGAAGAATGCAAAACAAATTCGAATAGACTCAGATTCGATCTGCAGAGATCCCGCCCCTCTCCAAATTTGCCAATGTAAAAGTAGTTAGATAGTCTGCGATTCCAATAAGCACAAAAAAAAATTAATTCTCATAATCTGATTCAATTGTACTCACTCGTCTTCATCACTCTCTGTTTTCAGCAACTTCAAGACGAATCCGACATAGTCAGCATGACACACAAGTCAAAAGGCGCAACACACAAATCAACACGAAGCCAAATTCAATTGCGCGTCCCGAAGTTCAATATCAAGATGTTCAGGGTGCCATGCTGCCCGATCTATCACAAGACCTGACCGACGAAGAACGAATATGGGAAGAAATTCAAGAAATAAAATCCATGCCAGTGTCGATGACGCAGAAGAAAGATCTAAAGGCCAAACTTCAAGTATATAAGCAAGGTCCAGAGAAAGTTATTCTTTTGATTAAACATATATATCCACTTTCTTTAGAACGCTACAAAACTTCGTCTTCAGGGATTCGATCAGTTTAAGTGGCAACGCCGCAAGGCATGGCAACAGCTTCAATCGAAATGGACCGAGATCCTGTCCAAAATGGAGCTATGGCGTAATTCGCTTAAAAAAATCGAAGGCAGTTTCGGAACCGGTGTTGTGGCGTATTTTCTTCTTCTCAGATGGCTTATGTTTCTAAATTTAGTTATATTCCTTTTAATATTAGCTTTCATTATTATACCACATACATTGCTAGTTCAACCAATAGAAGAACCTTGTGATCAGGCAGCTGCGAACGACTCGACACAGTGTTGCAGAGAACTCTATCTGAACAACACATCGAGTGAGTTCTACATATTGGACTTAATCCAAGGCACTGGCTTCATGGAGAACACTCTCCTCTTCTACGGGGTCTATACAAATAAAATATTTAACGCCTTTCACGACCCCAATCAAGTGACTGACGAAAACAGCCAACCAAACAGTAATTTATCTACAATTATAAATTATACTTACGAACGCAGCGATGGTGAGAGTGGCTACAACTTACCTCTAGCTTACATAAGCATAACCGCCCTGTACTTCCTTCTCTCATTGGCGGCCATTGTGAAAGGTGCTTCGCGTGAATTCAAGGACAGACTAGTCGATGGCGAGGGTCAATTTTATCAGTATTGTAATTTAGTATTTGGCGGGTGGGATTTTTGCATACACAACGGCAAGTCGGCCGACATAAAGCACAAGGCTCTGCACAATGAAATCAAGGGCTTACTCTACTCCAAGCGAATAGATTACGAACGAAGTAATCGGTCACGGGACCACATGTACAAATTAGTTCTAATTAGATTTCTGGTGAACTTTGCGGTCGCTATTATCTTACTCATCTCAGCTCTGTTTATTTATTTTCTCTTCAATCTCAGTCTCAAGTATTTGGAACCAAGTTTCAAGACCAGTCATCCTATCACGCTTTTCGATCAGACTTCGATTCCCTTTTCCACAGAGGAGCAGTTCTTCTCTACGACATCGTCCAATTACAAGGGCGAAACTCGCATGAAACCCAGTAACCCCAAGAATCAATTGCCGATATTGTTTTTCGAGTTCTTGCCGTACATTGCAATAGTGTGTCTGAATTTGCTGGTGCCAAATCTGTTCAATTACCTTTGTGTATTTGAAAATTACTCGCCCATGTTTGTGGTGAAAATCAATCTCTTTCGAACTGTTTTTCTGCGTCTCGCCTCGTTGGCAGTGCTCTTGAGCCGTTTTTACCATTTGATCATTCCGAAAGCACAGCAACAGTGCTTTGATGAGAAATTCAACACACCCCAGTGCTGGGAAACGTACATTGGCCAACAGTTCTACAAGCTGCTGATCACAGACTTTGTCACCCACATTGGTGTGACGTTTTTCGTAAACTTTCCGCGTGCGATCATGGCCCGCCATGTTAAAACCCGTTTCTTTCGTTTTATTGGCGAACAAGAGTTCGAACTTCCCAAGCATGTTCTCGATATTGTCTACTCGCAAACGATCTGTTGGTTGGGCAGCTTTTATTCGCCATTTCTTCCAGCTATTGCCGCTATATTGACATTTTTCATGTTCTACATCAAGAAATTCCAGTGTTTAGTCAACTCAAAGCCATCGGCAATATTGTATCGTGCCTCCGGATCAAATTCGTTGTTCATGCTCATATTGCTTGTGTCGTATGTTGTAGCACTGATACCGGTCGTCTATGCAATTGCCGAAGTTATGCCGTCAAGATCGTGCGGACCCTACAGAGGGTTGCATTCAGTTTGGGACGCAGCCACCACTGCGTTCACTGAAATGCCGTCCTTCGTTCAGAATTGCATATTCTTCTTGGGCACGGCCGGCTTTGCGATTCCATGCTTCATTGTGTTGGTATTGTTCTTGTACTATTATCATGCTGTGTCCAATGCCAACAAACATATGGTGGAGGTTCTGCGGAATCAACTTGTTCTAGAAGGACATGACAAACAGTTTCTTCTAAATCGATTGAGTTCTTTTGTTAAGCTTCAGCAGGACTACCAGAAAAAAATGCGACAATTCGTTGAGCGAGGTCGACGACAACAATCACATCACCATATCCTTCAATGTGATCATGGAAATTATGAAGAATGCAATTCTATTCAAAGTGAAAATTAATAAATAATTTTTTGTAATTGTAATTGATTTGTTTCGTTATTCCAATTTTAAGTTTTTGCATTCAATTTTACCACAAAAGACTGTTTTCGGCAGCCAAGATCTGTAAATCGTAACCCAAAGTTAGTTGCTATTCCTGGAAACGGAGCGCTACATTATCTCATGCGCCACGACAACATAACAACCGAGTTCTAACGCATACAAAAAGATATCCATTGGGTGGTGAGTTCCCGGACATATGGGTAACGTGATACGATTTGCCTTGTTCAACTTCCCAGTCTCGAAAAGCGTCAGCTGCAAGAGACTGCAAAACTCACACGACAACCACTTGGACAACCCGACTTGACTAGCAACAGAGCAAACTCTTCGATAAAAATGGACATCAAGAAGGCGGGAAGCGTGCTATATTGGAAAAAACGACAGAAGAAGAAGACTTGGGATACCAATAGAACCTTGTAGGCCACAGATGACACTACGTTTGTCAATCTCTCGGTTGTATTGAAAGGTTAGTTGCCTTGCTCAATGCTCATGCCACAAGTGGTAGTCTCTTGGTTAATTTGCGGCAAATCAAACTACTTTCTGTTAGGCGAAAAACACATTTTTATTTCCAAAAAGGAATGTATCCGCAGTATTGGTTGTCAGACTTAGAGGAGTCTGATGATGAGTAAGTGGCGTAGTTTATATATGAAAACCAACCGCAGAGTTTTCTAAAAAGCTTTGGTTCTCTCAAACAGACAACAACAACTTCAGGAAAATTGCACGGTATTTTAACCAAAAGCAAACCTGTAAAAACACTTTTATAGATGACGAGGAAAACCTTGTAAAAGAATGAAAGTCGGTACTGATCGTGAAAATTCAATAACACAGACGGGTATATTGAATTATATATTGTCAGCATCTACTGACAGGTTAAATAACGAATAACCATCTTGTCTACTATCTACTCACACTAACACCAAAACATTTGCCTTTTGTCAAACTTTAAAGTGTGTATTAATTACGTATTAAGAAGACCAGTCTGTGAAAAATAAAGAAAAATTTACATTTGGCCGGTGCAATGGATATCAACACAAATTGAGTGGATTTTTATAAGCATTGCAATTGCAATTTAAGAACAGCTGACTTTTCAAACACGCTCTACCACAAATGCGGAGGAAGAAAAATCTCGTTTTATGTTCCATTGGGCACGAAAAATCTGAGATCTGAGAGCAAATCTGTAAAATCCCAATGGAAATCGACATGTAATAATCCGTAACAGTGATAAAATGTTTGTTGAAATAAAATTGCGATTTAACAAAAACGTTATAAAAAATATTGACCAATAAATTGTATATGAATATGTTTTTTATAATAATTCCAGACAAGTTCTTGACGTAGTTTAACATTGTTTTTCCCTGCAATAATAGCCCTGTTTTTTTGAGCTTCGGTCTCAGCAAAGCAAAGTAAAGTAGGATTTTCAGCACGCAATTACAACAACTACGCTCTACTTGACACTTCGACGACTCACACTAGGTATTCATTCCCAGCAAGATTCACTTGGGAGTAAATGTATACTTCTGAACACCAGAGGGAGAACATTTTTGTTGCCCTCCTTGTATAATATGAATCTGTTCACAAAGTTTCTCTATTTACAGTACATACTATTCGTTGGTTGTGATTGGTGGAAATTCATAAAGAAATGCATAAGTGAACTAATTTTCAAAATAACAAATAAATATAAGGGCTTTTACTAAAATATGCAATAAATAATTTTTTATGTAAGCTGCAAATATTGTTTTAGAAAAATATACATTATTAAACTTGTAATCGTAAGATATTAGTGTATGAGATATATTGAGATATATATTTTTATATTTTTTAAACCCCAAAATATGAGGAAGGATCAATATCCATTGGAAAATTTTATGCAAAAAAATTCTATTTCTTTGACTGAAAAAAGTTACTTCTTGTGATGTGCCCAATCATGTTGTATCATGCTACCTACTGAACAGGCCCACACTGCCACCTTTTTTGATAAAACCTACTGTTCAGAAAGCTGCTGGGAATCGTTTAAGTGCACATTTTCCTACTTTACTTTGCTTTGCTGAGATTGAAGCTCAAAAAAACAAGCCTATGCATACCTAGTATTGTCGGTCTTGTGATTGAGTTCCAAACATTCACCAATAGTCCCCGACAGCGCTGTAGGTTATGGAACGAGCGTGAAGTTGGGTATACAAGCTGTTCAATCATTGAGACAATAGTTGTGTTTTTTTGGGCTTCGATCACAGCAAAGCAAAGTAAAGTAGGATTTTCAGCCCGCAATTACAACAACTATTGCGAGACTCAAAGTGTCAAGTATAGCGTACTTTTCAATTCAAATTCAAATATTTATTAAATAGTCGTACACAGAAAGATACAATACTTTGCTTTGCTGAGATCGAAGCTAAAAAAACACGCCTAATGCAATAGCAAGCACTTTTACACTCACTTATTTTTCATTTGTGTGTAGGTACATCCGAAAACATTTGCTATCTATTTTACATGTAATACCGATCATCGACTTTAAACATGGGAAATAGGGCGCAGTCGTTTATATAACGCTGCAATTATAGAGCTTTATCCTTGCTGCGTATTGATGCTGGCAGTCAATATTTAAAATTTGGAGTAAATAGGAAACTGGTTAGCTTAGGTTAACCTAAAGAAAGAACAGTATTTTATGAACGAGCTTTGTGATAGAATGCGCTAATTACAGTCAGTTCGCAATTTAAAATTATCGATTTTTTGTTACGTATACGCCCTAGTAGTTGTATGGAGGTTTTATTTTTTAACGGGCGGACTTATAGTCCTCTTAACAAAATGAATGTACAGGTGAACACATAGATCTTCTATAATACGTTACAACTGAGTGGAAAGCTCCGTATGTTTGAACGTTGGCAATGTATTTTGCTCAGGCTTTCTTTCGTATTGAGATCGATGACTATAATAGAGCCGCCTGTCAAATGTGGGATTAATGCCAGCAGACTCCTTTTTACTGGAATAATTATAAGAATTCAGACATGCTGACGCTGAGCCCCACTATCTACATATTTTATTCATTGAATTAGTATTGTTTGTCTCGGGTATTTTGTATTAATTCTTCTCAAATGAGACCCATTACTTGTACGAATGCTGAAGCGAAACTGACTTCATATTTCTATTTTGTGCACTAAGACACATATCTTTGAAGTGTTTAGACTTAATACAAAAATAGACAGACTACACCATATATTTTTTTATTTTCCACATACATAGACTAAAAAGACTGAAAATTTCAATTTGAAAAATTAATCAAAAAGCTGATAATTGAAAACTGTCTAAAAATATCAGCAAAAAAGCTATGTGGCAACTTGGAAGAGAACGAACACATTTAAGAGTCATTCCAGCAAGTTCCTAGCCTACTATACGGTGTTAGCTTCCCGCTTTCCCCTTTTCCTGTTCACAGTTTGTGCGATGACTGAAATAGAAAAAAAGTGGAAATCTGACACATACTTGTATTCCACCTCCGCTGAAAAGCGGCGATTTCAAACTGCTCCCGGCACAAAGCAAAACGCAGAAATCTCACAGAAACATGAAAGGCAAAAATAGTCATTCTCATATTTTTTAAAGCCCTCAAAATTCTTCAAATTGACGTGCAAGCAACTATTTGAATTGCTATTTTAATGCTGCTGTCAAACATTTTTTTTTGTTTGTTGAAAACACGGTATATACTGTTTTAGTTTTCTAATTGGGAACATTTTGGTTGATGATACCTTGCTTAATTGCGATTAAAAATTTATAAGAGTGGGAGGACGCTGAACTTTGGTATTAAGAAGGAATATTTTTGGTCTACCTTGATTAAATGCACCAATTAATCGATTTTTAGGGTAAATAAATGCAAGTATTGTTGAACGTAAAAATAAAAAGAACCCATCCATCTCTCACTTAGTGACTGATTTGGGATGTAGCAAATTTTCAGCTATTTCTTGGACCGGTTGAAATCAAGTGGTTTTCGATTGGGCTTCTTCAGATTTACTCTCAGATTTCGTGTACCTAATCGAACATAAAAACGTCACTTGCAGTTTTTTGTGTTGATATTCGTGCGATTTGAAACGTTAGAAATATCCCTCCCGATTGATTTCGAAATATTTATAAACAAATAATTTAGAAAAATAGATTCACCCGATGCAATGCTTTTCTATATTCACTAAAATGTAAACAAACTCCACCAGTTGTCAAACTCAAACGCACTTGTATTAGTAAATCCGAAGCAAATCTGAGGAAAAATCCAGATTTGCAAAAGTGCTCTGAAATCCAAAAGAGATTGCTTTTTTGTATCAAAAGAACATAAAAATTGCTCTGAGAGCAAAAAAAGTACTCTGAAAGCGCCTCAACTGCTGCGGGCAATGAAAATGTAAATTGTAATGTGAACAAATTACTGGATTTACGAATAGGTACATACTTTTATTTGTTTAATGACTTATGACACACTACCTGCGAACTAATCTTTTATCCCAACTTAATGTCGATTTCCATTGGGATTTTACAGATTTGCTCTCAGATCTCAGATTTTTCGTGCCCAATTGAACATAAAACGAGATTTTTCTTCCTCCGCATTTGTGGTAGTGCGTGTTTGAAAAGTCAGCTGTTCTTAAATTGCAATTTATGCTTATAAAAATCCACTCAGTTGATATCCAATGCGCCGGCCAAATGTAAATTTTTCTTTATTTTTCACAGACTGGTCTTCTAAATACGTAATTAATACACACTTTAAAGTTTGACAAAAGGCAAATGTTTTGGTGTTAGTGTAAGTAGATGTGAATCTTGCTCAGATATCGAGATTCGAAAAATTGCTCTGACTCTCAAAAAAAGTGTTTTTTTGCGGCCAATGGAACATGAAATCTGACAGCCAGCTGATTTCGAGAGCAGAAAAACTGCTCTGACTCTGAAAAAAATGCTTTTTCTGTCCCAATGGAAATCGACATAGGGTCATGTCTCCAGTAGTCGAACACTTATGTCGTTTTCCATTGGGACCACCAGAAATCTTTTTCAGATCTCAGATTTTACGAGGCAAATGGAACATGCAACGAAATTGATCTGCTTTTGTAAATGGATTAGTGCGTTATTTGACAACAATATCAGCTGTTCAAATTGCATTTGTTTTTGCAGAAATCACAAATGGATATCGACTTGAAAAACGTTTCCCCTGTTGTACATACAAATAGAGTATTTTTGGGGACTTGTAGTCTTTAGATGACGAGGAAAACTATATGAAGATAATAGTTCCTCTTAAATTAAATCCATGGCTATTAAATATATTTCGTTATTTTGGTTTTCACGAAACTACCCCCATTTGTCTTCAAAGTAAACTTCTTAAAATGACGTCAAACAGCTGTGCAAAGTATATTGGTATTGTGAGCGTGTGTGTAGATCTGAAAAAATATCGAGATCTGCAAAAAGTGCTCCGAATCGAAAAAAAGATTGATTTTTTGTCCCAATGGAACATGAAAAGTGATTTAGATCAAAAAAAAGATTGATTTTTGGTCCCAATGGAAAACCACATTAGTGCTTCATTGTGAAAAAATCACTAACTGTGAGAGAACCGTTGGATATAACATACCACGAAAAATAATGGAGCTGTCATAACTCAAACATTTTAAAATAAAGTTAAGTTTTTTACTGTAATTGTTATTGTTTTTTTATAAAAAAATAAAAACTAAAAAAAGCATTATTCCCCAATAGTCGAACACTAGCTTCCTAAACCCGAACATAAAGTTTCCTTAATTCGAACACTAGATTTCGTGTATATTTTTAAATTAAGAAAATGAGAAAAATCCATGTTTTGGATTTTATTTAAAACATAAAAAACACTAGCAAAACAACTTAAAAAGAAATAAATAAATTGGATTTTTTTTTGCATGCGATGAAATTTTAGCAAAAGATAAAAATTTGAACGGTTTTTTATTAATACGATCGGCTTTGATGTCTAGAACCAGTTTAAGTGCTTAACATAAGTTCATTTTTGTAACGAACTTATGACGTAAACGCTGCCAATCACTTATTGATGCCTTATAATCGGCCTTAATGTGGGGGTAACATCTGCAGACTGCATGATGTGTGTGGTGTTATAGGGGGTAGTGAGTATCTGATTGTTGGAGCGTTAAATCATATTCAATCAAGCCATCCATTGAAATCATTGGCAAGATATTTGTATAAGGTTTCCTGTTTCAGAACGACCAATTATCCAATCTTTCGGCATTATTTCGTCAAGTTTTGATGGTGGGTTTTGTAAGTAAGGAAATACAATTTCAGGGGGTAATGTTACTCCATTTGAATACCAAAAGTCCTGTTAAGTTTTCTTATTCATTTGATAACTTGACTACATACAAATTTCGAAAACGTTTAGGGCCAATAACTTTTTAGTTTTGGGGCCTAAACTGAAGGATGTTTCGTACCGATTAAAAATCCGTGAAGGATCGTCGAACATATCCTTGGCATTCATTTCTTTTAAAAGGTTTCCAAATCACGGAACCATTTTCGAATGCTTTCTTTAGTTACGACGACTCTGGCTTTACGTATATAGATTCAGATATTCGGAGACTTAACTCTTTAAGACGCTTCAAAAAACTATAATGCCACTTCTTTCCCGGTAGATCGTCTTTGAAAGGAGTTGGTCGTTTTTCATCCCTTACTAGAACATCTAAGAGTTCGTTTGGTCTTTGCGGGAATCCGCACTTTGCAATCTTAATGAGCCAATCTACGACAATGCATTGCTCACTTTCTGTAAGGACTGTGATGGAAGGTCCCATTCGCTTAAGTCCGTCTGCGATCTTCCCATGAACCCCATCATGGATTTTAGTTATGGGTACACCAAACTCCTTACTTGCTGCTCGAATGCTTAACCCACCCTCACGAAGAGCCTTTAAAGCGTTTGCTAGCGAAGCATCACTATAAGTCTGGTTTTCGTTTCATTCTGTCTGAAATAAGACAGTTTCCAAAGTAATTTAAAAAAGGATGACCCCTGTTCGGAATAAGGAAACCTAAAATATTGAGTTTCCTTGAACCGAACACTGAGGAAAGAAGTGTTCAGTATTCGAACACTATGAGGAAAAAAGTGTTCGAATACTGGCCCCAACGATCTCGATATAATTATGAAGAGAAAAACACTAAAAAAAATTTAGATTCTGTTATATTCATTAACTGACAGGGAAAAACTTTTTTGGACAAAGTTGCCTGTATTCGAACACTAGTGTTCGAATAGGAAACTTGAAGAAAATTGGTTCCCTATGATCGAACGGTCAACAAACAATAAAACTATTAAGTATTCAGATATAAACTTTACTAAAAAGACATAATATAGATATAAACTAATAAATCGAGCATTGAAAATAAACATTTACCTGCATTTTCAAACAAAAAAACACACTTTCCTTCAACACTAGCAACAGTTTGTTTTTTCTGCAAAACCCGCACTCAAACGCAATCCCTGAAGACTCAATTTAAACAGCAGTTTTGTAACGTTAAAAATAATATTGTACTAGTTGATATTGTAAAAACGATTAAAGGTAATACCACAATGTAGCATTTCCGTTTGTAGGAATGCAAAATCTTAAAAATATACAGTTTACACAAATTTTTACAAAAAGTGTTCGACTACTGGGAGTGTTCGAAATTAGGCGACTCTACCCTAAGTTAAAGTGCGATTTCGTATATCGAAATATGTAATCCCATTAATTTTGAACCTCAATTCTTTCCGAGCTGTATAAGATAACCGTTACTTGAATCATAATCAAATCATTTATGAGAAAAATATGAATAAATGACTTAAATAGAAGTGGCAGCACTTTTTCTTCAATGAACGAAAACCTATGTGTAGACTACAATATGACTTGTCATAAATTACAAATGCGATACCTAGTCAAATTACTGCTGTGTTGGTTATATCCATTTTGTAACCTTTTGCAACCAATGGCCAATAGAATGTTTGCACTTGGCTATGCCTTCATTTGTAATTGAATTTTATACTTTTTTAAAACTAAAGTTAGTCAAAACTACAACTAACTTCACCGAAAACTGAATTTGCCGGCAAGCACGTGACTGCAGCAATTGATGGTAATCATAAATAAGTAACTGTAATTTGTTCTCATCAATGTGAAATCAAATAAACATTCATCATAATATCACTTTACATAATCCCTTATTGGGAAAAAACAAGATTTATTGAATGTGCGAGTGCGAGTATTTCTGCATGTTTGCTCTATAATTTAAAAAAAATCATTTACGTTCGGTGTGGGTACTCAAATTTTATGAGGGCTGTGGGCTGTCTCTAGGGTTCCCAACATTTTTCTAACTGATTATAGTATTTTCTAAGTAACCTGTAAAAAAATATAGTACAATACCAAAAAATATAGTACGTATAGGGTAAGTTCGGGCATTATGGCGCACCCCGCAAATATCATACTTCCCAAACACTAATTAAAATTAAAACAATACAGAAACTTCAATCTTTGCCGAACACGTGCGCAGTGAACATAGACAGTCGGTACGACGAGTTTCGCTGAACAAAAAAAAAAAAACAAAAAAAAAGTTTTTGATTTTGGTTTTTTATTATTTCGCTTTGTGTTTGGATTGGTTTTTCTCGGTAAGTATACAACGCAGGTTTTCGGTGTGAAGACTGGAATGCAGAATACAGTTTCAGTTTTGTTGTGTAATGGCAAAAATTTGAAATGAAAAGAGAACTACGTTTTTTTTAATGTGTTGTGAATAAGTTATTTTTGTGTAATATGGCGCAGGTGCTGTAAGGGCATTATGGCGCACCCGCGCCCTATGAAGTGTTCACGTAAATTAAAGTTTCATTCTGATGTCCTTCGTCTCTTCCTGTTTTTTTTTTTGTGTTCTGTTTTGCAAAGTTATATTTTGTTATGCATACTATATAATTCTCTAGAAAATCTTGAGATCCAGCTAGCCAATGAGTAGGGTGTGCTCGAAGATTTTGGGGAGAACATTTGCGCTGGATGTGGTGTTGATTATACCACTACAACCAAAAGGGACGAGTGGATGTAGCGTGTCCTTTGTGGACAGATGTCCCACGACTCCTGCGCTGTTTTCAGAAACACCTGCGAAGGATGTGGGCGTTTAAATAAAAAAATAAAAGCTTCTCGCCATATTGCCCGCATGTAGGGCAATATGGTTTTTTTATAAACTATTTTTAAATTAATTTATTTTTAGTTAATGAATTTGATTTATTATTTTTATTTAATTTATTTATGTTACTCTTCTGTCTAGTTTATTAAAAAAAAATAAAATAATTAAAAAAATGTTGTTCGTAGAAAAGTTATTTCAGATTGAAATTTGTGCGCCGTAATGCCCGAAGTTACCCTAGTAGTCTTTTTTGAATTTTTCGCTACACCTGACCCATTTTTGTTGTCACGTCACTTTTCCATTAGCAATTAAAACTTTAAAGTTACTTTAACAATTTTGTCAATAAAATCCCGATTGAAAATTAAAAAAACTAAACAAGGTTTAAATGTTACACGAGCACGAATAAGTTTTAATTTCAAAATATAAAAATGGGCACAGCGAAGAGTATAGCCATCTTAAGTCGACTAGATTGGTCTGGATAAGATGTAACCTGTACGCAAAAACTAGATTGGTAGGGAACGTCACTTATCCTACGTCATCCACATATCCGAACTGTCAACTTAGTACTCAGTCACGAATTTCTTGACTAGATTCGTCGGCTACCCCTCCATAAACGTCAACAGAAACAGCTACTCACGTGACCGATTTCAGCCAATCATAACCGAGATACATCTAGTCAGACAGCTGTCAGACTTACTAAACTATAGATGAACGTCCCCAATATCTCATGGCTGTCAACTTTGACATTGAAAGCAAGACTTGGTGAGTTCGTTTCATACATGGATGAAGTGAAACCTGAAAGTGCAATCAAAATGGAATCTGTATGCCTTTGATTCAACGGATTGAAATATAGTACTTTTGCGTACTATATGTTTCTTCAACAGTATATAGAACGCAAAGCCAAAATATAGTACAATACTATATATTATAGTACGGTTGGGAACCCTAGCCTGTCTCCGATATAGCACATAAAGAGCCGCAGCGATGAAAGGATATATACAAACAAATAAGACGCCCCAGCAAAGAACAAAAAATATTGTTTGGATTACTAGATCAGTCAGAAATAGACAGGCACTAAGTTGTCTAGTAATGCACATTGTACATGTACGTACATACCTATTTTTTATTTTTAGTACCTTCATTCGTTTTTGCACATAGTTTAGAACAGTATTGTGTTCTTTATTCTTTGCATGAATAATGTCTTAATTTTTAGTAAACGTACACGTACGAACAAATTTCGTCTCTTTTGTATGTATTAAAATATATGAAACATCTGTTTCTATGGCGGGCTGTTTTTCGCCAAGCACATTTCGTACAAGGGGTAATGCAACTAAATTGATTGAAATGCATTCAAATGACTTTTACAAATGACAATGAAAAAGTGATTATTGTCAGTTCATATTGGTGACAAGCTAATTAAGTAAAAGGATATCAGCAATATGTTAAACAATTAATAGGACTTTGTTGGGTTAAGTATAACAGATGTAGCCTAAAACTATTGCTAAAACCGTGAAATTTGATTTATTACAATTTATTGACAACAATTCAGTAAGTACTGATGGAATTGTTGCCTTATGTACATCCACTAAATACCTACCGAATTGGGGTATATTCGCTCCTGTCACTTTGTCTTCTATAATATATTCTGGTCGCTTGTGATAAATGCAAGAATTGAATCCCTATAACAACACGTAATTAGCATTGATGAGTCTTATAGTTTGTAACTACCGCATCACATTCAGCTGGCGATTCTCCACATTTACTGTGATTATGTGAAAAGTGAAAGTCAAATATGCTGCGCGGATCAAAATTCTGTAAAGCATATTCGAGATTTTAGAGTCGATTCCCCGTCGACTAAGAGGAGCAAAAAAAAAATGAATTGCTTATTCAATACTGGATTTTTAAACTTAATGACACTACATTTTTTTTAGCATTTTTCAGACTTTAAAAATGAAACTAGAATAATAATAATAATTTTTGGCGCGACAGGTCTGCAGGGACCCTAGGCCTAGCTTCTCACCCATTCGTTTTGTGTGAGATTTCATTTTTGGAACAAATGGAAGAGATCTACAATTTTTATGCCGATTCCAAACGGCTAATTGAGAAGCTCTTTCAAGACAGTTATACTCTCGGATGTTTGTCAGACGTTCACGAGAGGTGGCGCAGTGAAATAAAACCTTGAGTTGGAATTTGCGGGATTCGAACCTGGTCCCCCCGCTTAGTAGTCAAACACACTAACCACTAAGCCACTGCGCCTACGAGCAAACTAGAGCAGCATGAAAAACTACTACGAAAATTCCCGATAGGAGTGAGTGCGTACACACCTCATGTAGAGATGTCAAAAAAATGCATTGAAAATGTATTCAATTTACATTCTTAAGCTGCTGGCTGCTTTTTTTTTACATTTTATCATTAAAAATGGTATTTGCCTCCCGCATTGATCCCAGATTGGGTGGAAAGTAGGCAATTTCAAAATCAATATCTGGAAGTAGAAAAAGTGATTGATATCCGACGGTTTATGATGATTGTTTTCACGCATTGTATATACGTTATATATTCCGAAAGGCAGAATTGTAAATTTTTCTCAGGACAGAATAATGATTTTAAGCCTTCACACTATATATTTTATATGGAAAAAATCGCCTTTGTGAGTTCATAAAATATAGAATGGACCCCAATTCTCAAATATTCTCGCATACGTTTAGCTGTCAAAATCTAGGCGATTCGAAAAACTGAATTTTGCAATTCTCGAAATTAGCATACGAGAAATTCTCTTCGAATATTACTCGTCTGTATTTTCCATGCGGATTTGCATCTCGTATACGAAATTATGAGTTTGATACTTCAAAAAATCGATTATTTTTTTTTGTGTAAGAAAGTGAGATTAAAATTAAAATAAATCAAACAATCTAATGTGGTATTCGTTTGGGCTTCTTCAGATTTGCCCTCAGATTTCAGATTTCGTGTGCCTAATCGAACATGAAAACGTCACTTGCTCTTTTTTGGGTTGATATTTGTGGGATTTGTGTAGTCTTGGACACTTTTCTAAGCGATTTCCATTCACTACTTAAATTTTGTATTAAAACATTAGAAATATCCGTCCCGATTGATTTTTCTAAATATTTATACATAAATAATTCACAAAAATAGATTCACCCGATGCAACGCCTTTCTTTGCTGGAGAAAAAATTCCATAAAAATGTAAACAAACTCCATCAGTTGTCAAACTCAAACGCACTTGTGCTGGTAAATCTGAGAATATATCTAGATTCGCAAAAGTGCTCTGAAATCTGAAAAAGATTGCTTTTTCCTGTACCAAACGAACATAAAAATTGCTCTGAGAGCAAAAAAGTGCTCTGAGAGCGCCCAATCGAAAACCACATAAATGAAAGCAATTATTGAATGATATCCCTTCGCATTGACATAAGTATAGTCGGAAATAGTGCCATTCGTTCAAAGCTGTCTTTGGGCTTTCAAATAGTTGGGTATATTTCGATTTCGCCTAACTGCTTCATTGACAATCGAACAAGTTTTCGCCACTCCGAAAACATATATATATGTTCATTAAAGATGGATACAATAGGCCCCAGTTATAGCCATATGTAAACCGAAATCGTAAAAATGTTCTTTAGCTTTTTTTAGCCCCTTAAACTGGTTGAAGTCAATTTTGTTCTTAAAATGTTGCTAATTCGAGAAGTGAATATAATTTTCGCCCAGTTTACTAAATTATTCTATGCGGAATTTGAGAATTGGGGTCCTGAACTATTGTGCACAGTAGGGCCCCGAAAAAAGGGGTTTTGTCGAAAATGTGCACAAAAGCCTCTGATTTTCAGCTAAAGTCAACAATGCCCATGAATACTTGAAAGAATCTGTAGGCTAACACGCGAAATGCCAGTCCTGGGCCCATCCCACGTTTAAAGCCGTGCGCCAAATGTATACACTACGATCTGCGAAAAAATATAAATTTTCCTTCGTAAATCATTTTAATGTCGGTTATATTTTATTTCTTATTTTTGTCTTTAACCATATTTTATGAGACTTTTATGTTTATTAATAACATCAGCTGATGTTTTCCTATGTAAAACCCAAGCGAATGCCGATTAATTTCCGCCTAATTATTTATTATTTAATAATTCTAAAAATACCTATTTCGAGACCATTGCACGCATAATATTTCAGTTGTCCATAATGCAAAATGCTATTTGTAATATAATCGTCATCTACAATTTTGCTTTTATACGGTATGCAATGTGTATCTGTACATCTATTTATACACAGTAAACGCCTCAATATGTTTATAAGATCTTGCTCTAAACACACAGCATCTATATCTATATCCGAATGAACATCTGTAGATATCTTGCTATTTTCATTTCCCATTTAAGTTTTCCTAAATAATTATAGTTATGACTGATTTTTGTTCAAATCTATACACACATACATGTATGAATTCATTCAAAATACACAGAGTAAATGTGTTCTATTTCTTCGTCATCGAATCGGAGTTGCAGATATTGTGAGTGTGTATGTTATTTTTGGTTGCTTGCTCATCCTTAGCTAAAGAAACAAAAACAAAAACAATAACATTTCTATGTACCTCTTTTAATTGCAAGTTTACTTTTTCGCAAAAATATATAAACTATCATTTGAATCCTATCTATTTGTTATAATCGGTGTTTTTTTTTTCCCCCCTCTTTCTACTCACTGTTGTTGTTTTTGTTTGTTATTATTAAATATTGCAATATTTCACTGGTAACATGCCCATTTTGGTTTTATGTGTATAAGACGAATATATGCATCGATTATAACGATACTTTCGTGATTAGTACGTATAACGTGTGTGCCGTGTGCACTCAGGAATATAGACTACCTGCGAGCAGCCACCCTCCAGTTCATTCGATATCGGTGCTAATTGGGAAGAAGTGCTAGAAATTAAATTATTTGTTCGAAAACTTTCTATTGGTACGTTCTCCTATAGATCTGTGAATATTGTTACATCAGAGTTTTGTATACATTAAAAAAAAAAAAATATAACCTAAAATCCATGCCAAGTTTTGCGTAAAGAAATTTCCGAGAACGAAACAGGATCGCTCGAACTGCCACTGCATTCTGACGGATTTCGCTGTAGAATTTATAAAAAAAATACAGAAAATATCCTGCGTTAACCTTTTCATTTGGGATACGAGTAAATTTAAAATTATTTCAATTCTAATTTTGTTAAAAATTAAAGAAATCAGCTAGTTTATTGAAAAAGAAAAATTCAAATTACGTAAAGTTTGGCAACCGTATACATGAAAAAAATAAAAAAATATATCTTGTTGAAGTTTAATATAACAAAAAAAAAATTAATTTCTTTTCTAATCAGGAAGATAAATAAACATGCCTTTCACACCAGTTGAAGTTCCAAAATGCCCAAAGTGCAGCAAGTCCGTATACGCAGCTGAAGAGCGTGTTGCTGGAGGATACAAATACCACAAGACTTGCTTCAAATGCGGTAAATGTGGCTAATGGATTACAGTGTTTAAACAAATTAAAACAAAAAACAAAAAAAAAAATCTATTAAATAGGAATGTGCAACAAATCGTTGGACTCGACAAACTGCACCGAACACGACAAGGATTTGTTCTGCAAAAATTGTCATGCCCGCAAATACGGACCTAAGGGATACGGCTTTGGCGGTGGTGCTGGTTGTTTATCAATGGACACTGGAGCGCATTTGAGAGAGTAAGTCTTCATAACTTGTTTGGGAACATGCATAGAAATCATACTTTTTTTGTTTGTTTAAACCGAAAACTCCGTACAAGACTTAAATTCAAGTGAACAAATTTAATGTAAATTTTCGCAATTAATATAAACACATGCGTACACAACCCACACACTCACACAACACAACAAGTCGATGCATTTTCACCTACATTTGAATATACATATTTATTTATATGTGGACTTGTGTGCGTTTACGAGTGTTTGTGTTGCGTCCGCCATGTGTTCAGTGATACCGTGTAAAATATTAAGTGTCATTTTGATATTCCATAGATGAACTTATTTCCACATACAAACAAAATAAGTTGCGGCTCCTAAAGTTCGTTTAGGGTGCATTTCTCTATCAAACTGATCTAGGTTACTGAAATTTTTTTCTTGCATTACAAAGACGAAATATTTCGTTTAAATGAATTAAATCTTAAAAAAAAAACATGCTTTAACCTAACAAAGTTTAGCTATTAAAACATAATTCTATATCAAGTCACATGTATAATCCCGTTTATAGTTTAGCATTTAAAAACAAAAAACAATCGATGAAACTGCTTAGAACAACTAACTACTTATTAACCAATTATTTAAAATGACAATATATTATATTGTTTCTTGGAATAAATCATATTATTTTTTTATTCCATCGCAGCGACTAGTTCAACACCTTAAGATAATCCCGGTGGAGTTGAGGATAAGCTAGTTCTTCCAAAAATATCTACGTGACAATTAGTTCTTTAAACACATATTTTATAACAAATCCAAAAATAAATACAAATGTCAGTGCAAAAATGCATCCATGCAGACCTTATTCGAGTATTTCTTTTTTTTTTCCTTAGACGGTTATAAATTGAATGTCTATTTTTAACAACAACTCTCATAATTTAGTTTCATCAACACTCGAAACACTTATCGTATATGGATTATACTCGTATTTACATTATGTGTGTGTATATTAAGCTTGCAGCAAACAATAAAACAAACAACAAAATACTTATAGGCAAACAATATAAATAGCTAATAAAACTAATAAATGAAATATATTCGTCTGACAAATGCATTAAAAGAGTTTCAATATCCAAAGATAAAAATAATAATTTAAGTGATATATTTCTGAACAACAAAAGCAAACACTTAAACATTTTATGTACACATTTATATGCGCACTATATTACCGACACCTGCCGAGAAACATTTATAGGTACATTTTTTAAACGCCTACTACTACATAGCAGATATTTAGAACTCTACTAATAGGAAGAAGGTGGCCGACAAAAATATTGACTCATTTAAACAAAACATAAACAACATTTTAGTAAAATAGGACACACTCATCAGAGCTGTCAAGAGGCTTGTGTTGTTCCCGACTGTGTGCATATATGTGTGTTCAATGTTTATAGATATTTGTAAGTGGCTGTTATTGATTACAAATGTCCGTCTTATTGTGGTGTTTATAGTGGACAATCCCTATAAATACCCAGTCACACTTAAACGGCACTGTGATCCTACCTTAGTGTGAAGTGCGGCACGGGCTTGTAAGATATTGCGCAACATTTGGGGTCATTGCAACTCATCGCCAGTCGAGTCATTCATAGCCAGACGGCTTGTCTACAAAACACATTGAACTAAAGGCCAACTCATCCATGGACATTTCATTCAACGTTCATTATTGCATTGCCGAAGGAAGGGAAATTATGGGTCCTTCCTAATCGTTCAGGAAGATCGCCGAAACTGATAAAGTGGAGTTCAAAGCGTCTGCAGAATGTGATAAGCGAGGCACCCGCGCCAAAAGTGATGGTGGATGTAATGTCAGATAGATGAGTTTGCTTGAATGTCACTTGTTCGGTAGATGACAATAACGGCAGAGTTGTGTGGAGCTAGGAGCCTAAAACCAACCTCTTTCACACTTGCATGGGACTAAGGACAATTTCCCATCTACTTGAGTGTGAAATGCGCAAGATTTGTGACGCTTATTTCACATTTACTACGAGTAATTATTTTGCTTGTGCGGTTGCATTTTATGTGACATTATTTTCGACATAAATGTTGCACAAGATGTTATACACGTTCTTATCCGTTGAATGATTCAGATTCTATAAGACTTTCCATTACTTTTGAGCGTCACTAATTTTTACATAAATTTACTGTCACTCATGACATTTAAAGTGCAGTGTTGGTATTTCCCATCATCTGAGTGAATTGATAAAAACTAGTACTACTTTTAGTCACTGCGTCACTATCAGTTTTGTGCTCGATGAAAACATAGCTACCTTCTGGGGATTGAACTATATGAACCCGCCATTATAGTCCAATGCACTTAAATCGAAGAGACCATCTTTGGTGGGCAATATTGGTCAAGGCTTATTTTTGCGCATTGTCTGTCTTTATTGCTGTAATAGCTAAGCATTGTGCCTTTCCTTCTTCGACATAAACGGAACAGAAGACTATGCGGGAAAATTCTGAAGTAAATTCATTTGCCTTTGACAGCGTACATACTTTTTCGCTGATAGTTTTTATTTATACGGTCGATTGCGCTGGTCTGTTAAATTTGTTCTATTCTTTGAAGAATACAATTTCTTTTGTTTCAGTGCCCACAAACACCTACTGACAGCTCACTCAAGTTCTTTCGATTATGTCAACGTCTACAGTGTAGTTTACAATGTACATCTACCCCTAGTATTGTATTGTGCGTTTCGCAACATCTTTTTGGTGTATGCAGCTGAAAAGGCCAGTGTTAACTAGGCTGTACATGGGAGCATTGTTATTGGTGTCTTTATGCTTTGTCCTGCGTCTCGTCGAGAGAATCGCAGCGGTTTATCCTCGGATGGGGGAAGGGTGACCGAAACAGTCTTCCTCTCGCCTGTAATCCTTTGACAACTCAATTGATGAGGGGGGAGAAAGAGGATAACTAATGTACATACGATATGTCTTCCGATATATACGACGGGTGACCGAAACAATGTATCCCTGGCTTATAATCCTCTGACAATTCGTCAAGAGATGACGCAAACCGATTTGCGCCAGAATCAGTGATTAGTAGACCGGCCCTTTCGTTGTATACCTTTCTTAAGGTTTAATGTAGTTGGCCAAGACGGAGGTAACCGGTCGATAGTATGCCTTTGGATAGACGGGTGGTGACCGTATCGGTTAGACCCTCGCCTGTATCCTCTGGCGACTTATCAAAATGGGGCGGATAGTGCAAAAAGCTTATTATAGTAGTGGTGTTTGGAGCAATCGGCCTGATTAATACGCATATTGAAAGGCGTTTTACCGGGTGATCCCAATCTGCGAGCGTGCCTACCTATCATCTATCAAACTGTGCCCTGTTTAGCTCCCACTATACGGAGCTGATTCTGTTTCCACTTATAGAGAGAAGGCTCTGGGTCCTTTTAGCATCAAGATTCGCAAAATGTTCTGAAATCTGAAAAAGATTGATTTTTTTTCGTACCAAACGAACATGAAATGTGCTCTGAGAGCGCCCAATCGAATACCACATAAACTAGATACTTGAGCGTCCCCATTACCAGATTGCTCGAATACCCCTTCGTAAAGTTGATGTATAGTGAACTGGAAAAAAAAAAAATTCACTTGATGAATCTAAGCCAATAAAAACTCAGACACATCAGCGAGCTTTAAAATTTTTTTAATGTATGCTGTTCCAGGAAAGCTAAAATTAAGCGCCTCTCCAATGTTTCTCTCCACCACTTCGCTTAATACTCGCTTAATTTTAAGAGTGTAAGTTCCGTCAAAAAAAGGAATGTCTTGGCTTGGCACAGGTGATTGACTTGCTCTGTTTAGTCACTTGGTACTTTCTAAAGAAATTTCTAAATTTTAAAAGAAATTAAATTAACAACCGTTTACCATTCTCCATTGGTACTGTTTCATTTGAAATTTTGTTGCGAATACTGATATTTTCTCTGATCTGTCAAAATTTAGCTGTGGGAAAATGTATTTTGCATTAATTCGCTTATATTTAGTTTTGTAGAAAGTTTTGGTTCAGCGGCTAACAAATTTAGCTTGAACTGCGCGTACTGCTTGGCTTAACTGCTTTGCTTAATTTTATCCTTGGAAACGCTTTTGTATAGATGCATGAACCTGAACTGTAGATACGGACTAGCACATGATTTCCTGCACCTACTTCTGAAGTGTAGCAGACACATAAAAGGCTTTAAAATTAGCAGCCTTTTTGATGCGAATTCAGTTTGATTTGTTTTTAATTAGTTAAAGCAGAGTTTTTTTTTGATACGATTGGGAACGTTCGGATACCTAGTTTATGGAAAAGAAAACGTTAACTATAAATCCGAACACTTTGACTAAGCAACTTGAATTGTTTTTGTATTCTCGCGGTCAGCGTTACCTTTGTTTGATTTTAGAATTTTTTATTTGGAAAAGGCCCTTTATAAATTAAATTTTTTTTTTTTTATTTTCAAAAAAGTACATTTAGAATGTAAGTCTTATGCGAACTATAATGCTTGTTAAATATCGTGCGAAAATTCTAAATTGCCAGAGTAGTCTTAAATGACACCTTTTTCTCTCACCGGCCCTTTTTTCGACTCTTATTCTGCATTTTTAATTTGACTCTTCGAAATGTCAACTGAGTATGCAGGCAGGATTTGCTTGACTAGATTTTTGTCGGCTTCCCCTCCATAACGGGCAACTGCAAAAACTATACACGTGACCACTCTGGAGCAATAAAAACTGAAGCGCATCTAGTCAGACAGTTGTCAGACTTACTAAAATACGAATCCGAACTTCCCCATTTATGGGTACCTTTTTTTGTTCTGACAGTTCTTACTACTTGTGCTGTTTTATTTATGTTATGCAGACCTATAAGCTATAAAGCAGGTTGCCGGTCTCTCTTTTAAACGTAAACGTCTTAATAAATCATTCTGTGGTCTCAACTCTGAAAATGACATTTGACAAAAATACGAATTAAGATTTTTCCACTTTTTAATCATTTGTGTTCATTTTGTTTTTTCCTTTTAGCGACGAAGTACGAAATGGAGCGAGATTAGAACCACGAGCCATTGCTAAGGCTCCAGAAGGACATGGATGCCCACGATGCGGTGGTTATGTTTACGCAGCCGAACAAATGCTAGCACGTGGCAGGGTAAATATTTTTTTCTACATTAACTCTTTATTGAAATTAAGTTCATAATGTCATCTTGAGGCGACGGATATATGTATCCGAAGTACAGGGCTTTCATATAAGTATTGACAGATGTACCTGTTCATATAGAGACGATAACAAACTTAAGGGTTAACGGTGTAGTAATGGACTAAATCTAACATTTGAGAATACAAAATGAAAGTAAATTATGGATATTTGTTTATCACGCAAAACATGATCAAATAACTTCAAGTAAAAACTTTCGTTGTTCGTTACTTTTTGAATACGCGCTTTTATTGCCCTTTTTGGTGAGTACAAAGGGCATGTATAGTTTCTAGCAAACGTTGGAACTGGAATACATTTTCTGGGCTAAATTATGCCAAGAGGGGAACTACTCGCAACTCGTTATATTTATTATTTTCTCCTGTTCCGTAACTTCAACATATATAAATTATTTATTATATTAATTACGTTTGACTCCAAGAGAGTATGTAAAAGACTTTTTGTAACTGTCAAAGTACACAAACTACTTTTTACAAATTGTTGCTGTAGAACCCACAAAAAAAAACAATACTTCAGTTTCTTCTTTTCTTTTTTTTTGTTCAAATTACGGCTTCACTCCATAAGTTTGTGATAGCAAAAGTCGAATTTTACCAGGGCAATGAAAAGTTTAGAAATATACACCCCTTTTGGTGTATAGTGTTTCCCATAATATTTTAATTGAATTGCGCTTATTCGGTGAGAGCTAAACACCATTATTGTCAAATTCAAAAACTATTTATTTGCATATTCAAGTCTCCGTAAAAATAAATTTAAGTTATGACAAACATAATGCAAGGGAGGGCGTCTAATATAAATTTGTTCTTGATTACACCTCGGGGGCGAATCTATTTCAGTCCACTTTTTGAATTTTAATTAAAATTCGTGTACAAATTCGAAATGCTGCAAAGTGAGCGTGAAAATAGTTTCTGCCCCCACCGGTACAAATACTATTTTAATTAATTGCAAAAATAAAAATGAAAGTACCACTCTAGAAACTATTTTAATATTCACATAAATTAAATTCAATTCCCAAAAAAAAAAAAAACAAACAGGGCTATCACAGGAGATGTTTCAAATGCCTTCTTTGCAACAGGACACTGGATTCTACGATGCATTGCGACGGTCCAGATAAGGAGATTTATTGCAGAGGTAGCAATTTATGTAACACCTGTAAATCTGTTTCGTGTATCTTCATTTTATCTGTCGGTTGAAAGTCCATATTGTTATTGTTACCTATATGCCCCCTTATCCGTTGCATTTACGTGTTTGTTTTTAAGTTAATGTATAATAATTTCTGTTTCTTTGTCATAATTTGCAAAAAAAAAGAAAAGTCTCAATGCGAAACGTCATCAAGTCAGGTATAATGTTCCATGTCCATGTGTCTCAATGTTCTCTATGTTTTCTATTTGTTTGTAGCAATGGCATAAAGAGTGCTTCAAATGTGGATTGTGTAGTAAAGGACTAGATTCCATCAGTTGCTGTGAAGGTCCGGACAAAAACATTTACTGCAGAGGTATGTATATAAAAATTTTTGACGCCGCCCTGTGATTTTGGCAAAATATTACCTAAGTATATAGGTAATTATCGTGCTGGTCACTTGCCAACAGATATATGAAAATAGATTGCAAAGCAATAGTAGCAGTAGTGTAGTCTGTAGTGTAACGACCTTTTGCCAAAGCACTGTCACTGCCTATATATTATTTAAAATAAGTGAGTACTTTGTTTAGTACAATTATTTTCTAAACTTAGTCTATGACGAGTTTTTTGGTGTTAACGTTTATTAAGAGTGCTAGGTACACGAATTGAGGAACAACCATTTTGAAATGAGAGGTCAGGTGGTCTATTTTCAATTGTGACTTACCACTTACCACATGTTTTTCTGTTTTTTTTTTCCAAATAGAATTTTCACCTGTATATTTTATTAGTCATTGTCTATTTTTATTCCATGGGAAAATGTTTATATCCTATTGTTAGATTCAAAGGCGAGTTTTTGTTTTTTATATAGGTAGTTTTAAATATATTTGTATATATAAATATGCTGACGTTTATATTTCCACACACGCTGGTGGGTTACGCATAAATATATATTTTTCGTCTATCTACTGATGTATAGGTCCCTGTTTAAAATGTTTTGCAACAAATACTTGGAGATTCGTAGGCATAAGGATTTTTTTCGTTTAGACGAAGATTTTACTTCCCTCAGAA
Source organism: Cheilosia vernalis (assembly GCA_949126925.1). Taxonomy (NCBI): domain Eukaryota; kingdom Metazoa; phylum Arthropoda; class Insecta; order Diptera; family Syrphidae; genus Cheilosia; species Cheilosia vernalis. The sequence goes on from OX421362.1 coordinate 18,776,022, forward strand.
TTTGTGATGTCAAAGCTATAATCTCGGACTTCTGGTTTCATAAACGGCTTTGGTAATGTTTGATATATCATTCTCGTTCTTGCCTGGAGAGTGGGGTTATGTTCGGAACAAACAAAATGTAAAATGTCCGCCACAGCTTATCTGATGAACGTTCGTTGAGCACCCAAAACTGACAATGAATTGTATTATGAACGTTTTGAAACCTCAACCACTGGAAGGGTGATACTGGGTACATGCAACAACACTTTAGTTGTTTAAAGTGAAATAGATTTCTCTGGATTTGCTTTCCCGTGAACGTATTGGTCAATAACGTCATCTATTGCTCAAATCTATGGAATCAAAAATTTCAACTTATATTCAATTGAGAAATTCGTTACTAACTTTGTCGGCTACCCTTCCATAAACGTCCACTGGAAAACTTGTCCACGTGATCAACCTCAACCAGTACAAATTCAGACATACACCCGACGCAGAGCTCACCTGCTATCAGACTTAGTAAACAACAATTTTGAAAGTTCCCACTACAAACCTAGCTACCGAAAGTCCCTATAAAATGTTGTTCAACTTGTAGTTATAACGCGAAAGTTCCCAAAGCAACGCATTCATTCTGGTTCAACACTAAATTTTTTGTGTTAGGTAGTAAATTGTTAGAGTTAAAAGTGTAAATAAATAAAACAGAACAAAATAAATAAAACCTTTGAAATATATACAGAAATTAGTAGGTAGAACTGCATCTAAATTTATTAACTGTCAAAAATTAGGTTAAACCTCTTCTTCCTGGTATATTTGCTAACTTGTAAACAGTAAACAATGTATTTAACTTTTCTATGAACAAATTTTGTAAGAATCTTTTAAAAAGTCAATTTATATTTCAACAGCATGTTATTCCAAAAAGTTTGGACCCAAAGGATATGGTTACGGTCAAGGAGGAGGTGCACTTCAAAGTGAATGCTACGCAAACGGGTACGTTATAAAAGAAATTTACTGCGTTACGTTTGCTTCCGCCTAGAATAAATGACATTATTTTTAGCGATCAGCTTGTTAATAATTTTGCAATAGATGATTTCTATGTTATCATTTATGGCTGTCAACATAATTTTGCAATGAGTTCAGAAACGCACAATAACAAACTCAATACTAAAAATACCAGTCTGGTTTTTTTTTCTTACAAATTTATACGCCGGCAATTGTACAATTTTTCTACAATATTTTTATATTTAGCGAATGACTATAAATTCTTTTTCAATATCAGATTTAATATATAAACAAACAGAGAAACGGGAAACAAGACAAATGACATGGTTTATAGTTTTTTCCTTATGAGAGGATTAGGAAAAACTTCAGCTGGCGACATAAATATTAACGAAAAATAAAAACAGTGATCCCACACATCGCGTCGTTTTAATCGATGTTGTGGGTTGAGATTTATTACACTTATCTTGGCGCTGCAGACTAGCCAAAAGTTTAGCTATAATTCAATTAATTCTTTTTCTTTTTAATAATCGTATAGTAGAACAATGTATCAAAGAACTACGAGACCTGTCAAATTCAATTTTACGTATAAGTATTGTTGTTTTTTTTTTTTTTAACTGGAAAGAATCGACGAATGTATTTATGTGGTTGTCCCTAAAGTAAAATAAAGATGTAGGTGACGCACAGTGTTATTGGACTACTAATAGAACAAGTGAGAAATTTAATGTCGTTTTCCATTGGGCAAAAAGAAGCGTCCGGGAGAGTCCGGAATTGAAAAAATCACTTCTGAAACCGTTCCATTGGCACAAAAAATACTCCTCTGGTGATTCTGAGGAGAGAATTTCGCTTCTGGATTTGAAGTCAGAATCCACTCAAGAAGCACTCACACCAGTGTAGTTTGTGTATTTTATACAAGTCAACTGACAGCTGCCGTAGATTATTTTTTGGCATTTCACCAATACTCTTGTGGATTCAATCGGAAGCAGTTTTCTTGTTCCATTGGACTACAGAATGAGTGGATCCCCGAGTGAAACCAATGGAAAACGACATAAATGAATCTCATTTCGAAGTCTTATCATTTCTTGTTTGACAGTTAAATTTTGCCTTTCTTTTGGGTTTGAGAACCTATGCATCTATTTGCTCGGATTTGCTTGTATGAATGAATTCATAATATTTCCAAATGTTTTATTTCCACGTAAGTATGCCTTATATTAATATATTCTATTAAGTTAGCCGACGTCAAACAGACCTAATAATCATAAACGCATTAGTGTTTGTAAAGCATACGGTACATTAAAAATGCAGTTCTCTTAAGTCAACTAGATAACTTTAAACTAAATGTACCCTGAACGGAAAAACTGGATTAGTCGTAATGTCACTTTTCCTACGCCACATACATGTAAAATGTAAACTTAGTAAAGTCATGAAATTCTAGCGGGCTACCCCGCTATAAACTAGATAAAAAAACCCATTCACGTGACCAATATAGAGCAATAAAAGCCGAAAAATATCAAGTCAGCCAGCTGTCAGACTTACTAAACTAGATTCTTTAACGTCCCCATATTTTAGTATTTTCCTAAATGCATTGAAAAAATTATAATCTAACATAATTTAGCATTTACGCTTGCTTTGATGTATAGAAATGTCAACTGAGTATTTAGACAGCATTTTCCTGTCCAGATCCGTCGTCAGTTGTTGCAAAAATGATCACATGCCCGATAGTTCATTCGAAAAAGTGAACTAATGCTGTCATTCTTTTGTTAGACTTGAACAAATTGAAATCCGAAACATACCAAATATATGGCTTCATTTGAACGTTTTGTGAATTCTTCAATTGTTATAAATAGGCAATTGATTGGTTGTTAATATGTTTTTATTTCCGAAGTTCTCCATATTTCCGAAGGTAAAACAATGTATACATTTGACATTCCATTTCGATTAGGAATCAATAGGAGCAGTTGTTTTTCAGTGACCAGCTATTTTACGATGGTGCGTATTATATGTTCACATTCAAGTTTTGTTGAGATTCTTATATACGTTATTTTCTGTTGTGAGCTCTTTGTTGTTCCGTTCAGTGGAGACAGTCGCACTCCCAGTAACTTGGTGTACTTTGTTTATTGTTTTCATTCATCTATATCAGGTGTAGAACTTAAGCACATTTAAATTGAACATCAGCGTAATTCTGTTTGCATTCATTTGTTCTCGTCTATACCTACTTGTTGTTACGTAGTACAGTTGCAGTTTCTTTCTGTCAAATGATGTACAAGAAGATGTAGTTCTAATGCCGTTGCAAGTATTTTTCATCATTTAAAAAATTGTGTACTAGAATTTGTCTCCAAATTCATAAAGCTCATTGGAACTACCTGTAATACATGTATGTAAATGTGAAGAGGTATACATGGATGCATAATATTGTTTATGGTGCATATTTACATTACGCAAACATATCAACAGGTTGCTATGCGCAAAGGTTTGGTGCCCGTGGCTATGGCCATCTTGGAATGTCATCTTTGGGACTATTTTGTGATGTAAAAGACGCCGAATGGCAGAGGTATACATAGAAAATAATATTTTGACTGTTATTGTATGTTTTGTCCTACTCATGGAATGCATATATTGAAAATGTCATTCATATGCCGTTCAGCAACAAAGTAGCTGCCGGAAATGTACTACAAAGTAATAGAAATGCGTACAGTAAATAAATAACTAAACAAAAATTCAGGAGCAGACAAAAGCGCTAAAATATATGAATCTAGTCAACCTCAAGGCCGAACAAGGTTGTAAATACGATCGACCAGCATAATGAGTCGGAATGTTTCAGAATTTGGAAAACGCTTTCTTTATGGTTAGGGTTACCCACCAATAGAAGGTACCCATGCAGCTATGTCCTTAACTGCTTCGCCTTTAATACTTTAACTTGTCTATGTTAACATCCATTTAAACAATATCCCAATTTCAACACAACTAACTAAATATTTGCCAATATTTTAGTGATATGGCACCCAAAACAGCTTTAATTGACGTAAGCAAAATCCAGGCCAAACCAGGTGAGGGCTGCCCCCGCTGCGGAGGAGTAGTTTTTGCTGCCGAACAGGTTTTGTCTAAAGGACGTGAATGGCATAGGAAGTGCTTCAAATGCAATGACTGCACAAAGACATTGGACTCAATTATTGCATGCGATGGTCCTGACAAGGAAGTTTATTGCAAAACATGCTACGGAAAGAAGTGGGGACCCCATGGATATGGATTTGCCTGCGGATCTGGTTTCCTTCAGACAGACGGTTTGACGTACGTATGAAAATATTATTATGAGAACATTCAGAACATTATAACTTTTATTCTAGTGAGGATCAGATCTCATCCCAACGGCCTTTCTTCAATCCCGATACAACATCAATCAAAGCCCCTGAGGGCGAGGGATGCCCCCGTTGCGGTGGCATGGTATTTGCTGCTGAGCAACAACTATCCAAGGGCAAGATGTGGCATCAGAAATGTTTCAATTGCTCGGAATGTCACAGGCCATTAGATTCGATGATTGCTTGCGACGGACCCGATCATGAAATTCATTGCAGGGCTTGCTACGGCAAACTCTTCGGGCCTAAAGGTTTTGGTTATGGCCACACCCCAACCTTGGTATCAACTGGTGGGGAATCAACAGTTACCTAGTAAGTCTGCACTTTGACTGAATGATTTGCGAAATGTCTACATGGTGTGTTTTCTTTTTCTTTTTCTTTTTCTTAGCCCCGATGGTGGAGAATTGCACGGAACGAAGTCGTCAGGAGGTTGTCCTAGGTGTGGATATGCAGTGTTCGCTGCCGAACAAATGATCAGCAAGAGTAGAATATGGCATAAGAGGTGCTTCCACTGTGCCGATTGTCGTAAATCACTGGATTCCACCAATCTGAATGACGGTCCCGATGGCGATATCTATTGCCGAAGCTGCTATGGTCGCAACTATGGTCCAAAGGGTGTTGGCTACGGCTTGGGCGCTGGAACTTTAACAATGTCTTAGGTTCTTTTTTGTTTCTATTATTTAATTTTGTATAGAAATAGCTTTTACTACAGAGAGTATAATATATATTTAATTTATTAAAATGCGATCGAAGAATTACCGTGATGAAATCGCTTATGAAAAAGTCTAGCAATTAAGTTCGTCAAGATATATTAGGCTAATGTAAAGAACGACTGTTGAAAACATACATTTCAAGCGTACCGAAAGACATTGAAACAGCATGAGATTTTTTTCAAATTAGAATATAGTAAATTATGCTACATAATATTGAATTGCGTTAAGAGTACGCTGCGACCAACGACAGAATTGAGTAAACGTAATTTACTTGTATAATTTTAGCACCATAAGTGCTAGAATAATGTTCCAATATATTACGCATATTCTCGAAACACTTTAATTTAATACAATGTGAATAATATTGACAAGTAAAAACAAAGTATAAGCAAGCGAAAGTGTCTCGGAATTATAGGTATATTTTATTTTTTGATAATTTAAAAGATCTTTAGTGTAAACTATTTAATGTGATTACAATAGTACTGTCCATTCTTAAATTCCTAAAGAGTTTGATAGAATTAATCATGATGATTGCTTTTCTTCCCCGAAAATGTTCAGACACTGTTAAGTTCTTCAAATTGGGTATCAAACTTTTCTGGAATTTTTGAATTATGACCAAAGAGAAAATCTAAATAATCTGAACGAAGTTAACGAACGAATATTAGCTATTAAGTATTTATTTAAACAATGTGCATGCTGTTCCGACTGCATTTCACAAACAAAACCATCTTGATTTTATCTGCAAAGTACAAGTTGCGGTGCGCTTAAAAAATGTCCAGTAAATTGTAAACAAATTTACCTTAAATATTAGCTAGGGATTATATTTATTATTAAAAAGAGTAATAAAAAAAAAAACTAGAAACGAAGAACTGTGTTTGTTTTCGACTGTGGGCAAGTATTAAGCACGTAACTTATTGCCAAAGAAATAGATAAATTCGTTGCCGTCAACCTTAACGGTAAATGTTCAGAGACCTGGGGTTGAATCACCGCATCAGTGAACCATGAACGAGCAATACGTCACTGATGTTACATGAAAAACAATAGCAAACTCATGTCGTTTTCCATTGGTTTCACTCGGGGATCCACTCATTCTGTAGTCCAATGGAACAAGAAAACTGCTTCTGATTGAATCCACAAGAGTATTGGTGAAATGCCAAAAAATAATCTACGGCAGCTGTCAGTTGACTTGTATAAAATACACAAACTACACTGGTGTGAGTGCTTCTTGAGTGGATTCTGACTTCAAATCCAGAAGCGAAATTCTCTCCTCAGAATCTCCAGAAGAGTATTTTTTGTGCCAATGGAACGGTTTCAGAAGTGATTTTTTCGATTCCGGACTCTCCCGGACGCTTCTTTTTGCCCAATGGAAAACGACATCAGTCACGTAGTTAAGGACCATTCACATGAGAGCGAATTGCGAACCACGAACTGGCGAATATTCGTAGATTCTGACATTTCATTCACATGAAAACTTTTTTTAGTCGCAGGTACCCGCGAATCATTTGTATTGTTGAAGGTTAAGTTCGAGCGAATTTTTCATTCGCAGGTTTGTGGATCGCGACTGTTTTATGTGGATTGTGAATAAAGTGTGACAGTTCGCGGCAAGAATTTTCAATTCGCGGGAGAATTGCTGTAATTGTAAATTTCGTTATTTTAATCAATCAAGTCTCGGTTTTTTTTAGATTAGGTGTTATATTAATTGAATATAAAGCTTTTGTGGTAAAACAAATAGCAATTTTCAATTCATAAATACAGATAAATTGATTTGTTCGCAGTTCGCCTATTCGCAGTTCGCGCTCATGTGAATGGTCCTTTACTCGATCACGGATACGGTGATTCAATCCCTGCTCACGCTAAAATTGTACTTCAATATATCAATTTCAGAACACAACTATCAATTGCATTTTTTTTTTTGACTATCTGCTAACAATGAAGTGTTTTTTTTTTTTGACAAATACTTATTTGATCCAGTATAGTTAAGTATGAAATGACGAAAAATGTGCAATATAAGGTCCGTTTGTGTACTTTCAGCATAGAAAAATGAAAAATGTCAAATCTCTAAAATCGAGAGAGAATTCTTTCAATTTCAAGAGAAGTACCTGATCGGTTTTCTCACAAAAATTTTAAGAATTGTCATGTTGACCAGTGTTGCCAGATGAAAAATCGGAATATCTTGTTTTTCCGAGATCAAATATCTTTTTTTCAAGATTTTTTTCAAAAAACAAAAAAAAGTTGAAATGCTTTAAATAAAACTGATATTTATTTTTTCGAAAATATTGTACCCAGTAGGTATCACATAAATATCTATAAACAAATTATTTCTAGCCGAAAGCCTCTGTTGCTAGTGCTGTAAATTTATATTAATATTGCAAATTCATTTAACTTATTAATAAATAATAATAATAATAAATTATTTCTCATAAATTATTGTTTTTGCTTTTTAAAATGTTGGAATGTATTGTATAGGTATACCTAATTATACATATTTGAATTAAAAAGACTTAGAACTTCATTACTGACATCAAGATCATAGCAATTCACTTCATTAAAGCGCAACAAATGCTTTGTTAATATTCAAATTTCAACTGTTTCAGTATTCAAACGATTACGAATTTTAGTTTTATTTAAACTTACAGCTAGAAAAATTCTCTCGATATTTGCAGACGAATGTGGAAGGGATAAAATTTGAAAATAAACACTTTTCAGATTGGATATGCGAACGTTCCATCCTCTGTTCTCCTAAAACATTTTTCCAAAAACATACTACATCATACTACATCCGTTATTTCATCAAATTTTGTCTAGTTTAGTCGAGTATCGTTCGTAAATGTCAATTAATCACTTAAGGCACCAAGTGACAAAGAACAGAAACTGAAACAGAAACATAATCCTATACATTAGCAACAGAAACAGAATTAGCAACAACATTTTTTTTTCAGCAACAGAATTTAGCGACAGAAAAATGGCTGTCAGAGAGAACGTAAACAAGTCTATATTGATTGTTTCTGTTGCTGCCAGCAAGCCGCAATTCGACAATTAGCTTCATGTATAATTTCCTTACTTAAGAGTTGATGGCAACGTAAGTAAAACCGAAGTTGTGCATGTACTCTGTTCAAATCACATTATACCTACATAATAATGGAATTAATAGAAAACATGTTCTTTAATAGAAAAATTGTTTTAATTTATTAGATTTAAAAAAATTATCGATTTGAAAAATCTTGAAATTTGATGAATTTGAGGTAAAAAGTCTTGTACATATTTTGGAGCTCAAAAATCTTGAAAAAAAAGATATATCTTGTAATCTGGCATCGCTGATGTTGACACAATCGTAAGTGCAGCATCTACAAAATAAGTTGGAATTGAATTTTTTACAAGTTAAAGTCCTACTAAACTTTCCATTTGAATGCGCTGGATATGTTCAAGGAGAACATTCAGTTATAACTTGTTCCTCTGACGTCGTTGAAGTCGAAAATAAATAGTTTTACTTGTCAAACTTTTGAGCTGTCACTTATAGTTGGCAGTTTTGGTTTTCATTTTTCAGTAAGTCGAAATTTGGCGAGTACAAAATTACGAAAAAATGAATAGAGGGGAAATGGATTTCTCTCTCATTTTTTTTTAATTTTCTCAGTAACTGCAGTAACTGCACGGTTTCTTAGCAAATTTTAAATAATTTTACGTTTGCAAAAACGTAGTACCCGAACGAATAATGTTATGAAAACTGTTTTGACTGTCTGTCACTCAATATGCACGAGGTAGGTATGCAATGTTAATTATATCCATCTGTTTCGATTCCAAAATGTTGTACCTACCACCTGTCGCCTGCAGCTGAAGTCGCCATTTAAAATGTAATTAGCTTACAATAACGTGTTAAACACTGTGCACAAGTTTATTACCCATAAAGATAAACCCATATAACACTTATGAAATGACGGTTAAATAACTTGTTATAATAAAATGAAAACTGAAGACATCGCAGAATTAAAATTAAATGTTTACTAAATGCATAAGTAACCTATAAATTTAAACTTTAAAGTAATGGGGACTATACTGCATACACTGCTCAATAATATTTGAACAAAATACTGCTTAGGCCATTATAAAATCTACTTTATTGTTTTTTTTTTACAATGGGAACTTGGAGAACTGCGGAAGACCATTTTTCGAACAAGTGCTCTGTAACTTTAAAGGCTATACACGCATTGGTAGGTAATTGTTGTGTATTTATGTTCATTCACAGTAAATTTATTTTTTGTTTCATAAATTAGCCTTATAAAGTTTATTTGTTCGACCAGACCACTTTAATTCAGTTTTTGTCAGAGTCAACCAAACAAACTAGTGATTAAGTTGTGTGCAAAGCGGTCTTGCTCGACTTTAAAAATTTAACTAATTTTTTGTAAAAATTTCCTTCAAAAACAGCCGCTGTAACGGCATAAATGTCTTAGAGAAAACGGCCCGATTCGCCAGGGATTTACCATTTTCCTGGTGAATTTTTTAAAACTTACAATCCGGAGTTTTTTATTCTTTTTTTATTTTTTATTTTTATTGGAGGCCCCGGTTTGTTCCACTTCGAACTATGCAAAAATAAAGATCCCAACCGCTAAACCGACAGAAATATAAAATTCTGAATGTGGTCCATTTTTGTTTGTTTTTGGGTATATAGGACTTAAAAACAAACTCCAATCAGCGAAAGGTGTGGCAACGACTATGTCAACCTCCTCCGAGTCAGTCTGACATTATGGCAGTTGATCAAGTTGTCTCTCTCTCTGTTTTGCTTTAAGCTAAGTATCCTGCTCGCGCTAAATTTTATCTCCCATACAAAAATGTCTACAAAGATAAAATTTAGCGAGACAGTTTAGCAAAGCAGTATCCTGTTCGCGCGCTAAATTCTTAACTTCATATAGATGGGCCGATGAAAAGTCTCCACTCATTTAGCTCGCGAAATAAATGTCCGGCACATTAAATCGAAGATAAATGTTGACAGAAGAAACGAAATAAAAAGTTTGCTGTGTGTTTGCTATTTTTTTATAGGAAAACGCAAAGAATATTTGCGTGAGAAACAAAAGGAAACGCAAATCCAAAGCAAAGATATTGTTTTGCGAGATATCGAGATATTTTGGAAAGTTTTGTCTTCTACTTGCTGCTATAGAAACTGTTTCAAATGATGCAGCAATGATAACATCTTCCTAAATTTGTGTTGTATGCATTATTTTAAATATTGCGATGCTTTTGATTTTTGAATTTAAAATAACGTGTATAATTTGAATCGCGTTTACCGACATTCTGTCATGAACTTATGGCTTTTGTCCCATCTATATCATATTTAAAAATTTAGCTACCATTTATCTTTGCTGTGGAGAAACGGAGTGGAGACTAGGGACGCTAAAATTTAGCGCGAGCAGGATACTTAGCTTTAATCTCAATTTGGGGAGATTCTCGTGAAATCGTGTCCAAGGGCCCGGTTCTGGGACAAATATTCGGGTTTACTGGTGAATGCAACTTTAGGTGCCCGTTTCCTTAAAACCTGGTCTGCAGAAAAAACAGCCGCTGTAACGGCATAAGTGTCTTTAAGCACGCGTCACATTACTTTTCTCAATTCTGACCGCTGAATGCTACCGCCGGAAGTGACTTTTGACGTCCGTAAACGTCAAAAATGTTTCCTTCCTTTTAGTGAAATTGCCTTGGTACGGTTTGGGTTTATATTTACTGGTTAAAATCCATTAAAATCTTGTAATCCTTTTTAGATTTTGAAAAATAGCCAAAACCCAGCGATTTCATCATGCCTCCAAAGTTCGATCCCACGGAAGTCAAATTAGGTATTTAAGAGAAAAACAAACAATTTAGCATTTTTCTTATCGAGTATTCCATTCCAGTGTACCTGCGTTGTGTCGGTGGTGAAGTGGGAGCTACATCTTCCCTTGCTCCAAAAATCGGTCCATTGGGTTTGGTGAGTCGACTGCATTTGTGCATCTTAAGTATTTTGATTAACAAACAAATTTAATTACAGTCCCCAAAAAAAGTTGGTGATGATATCGCCAAGGCAACATCAGACTGGAAAGGTCTGAAGATTACCGTATGTCTGACAATCCAAAATCGTCAAGCTGCCATTTCTGTTGTACCATCAGCTGCGTCCCTTATCATTAAGGCTCTGAAAGAACCACCAAGGGACAGGAAGAAGCAGAAGAACAGTAAGAATGATGTGAATTTCTTCTACAAGCAATAAGTCTAATAAACAAAACAATTTATAGTTAAGCACAGCGGAAACATCACCTTCGATGATATCACAGCTATTGCTACTTCGATGCGTCCACGTTCCATGGCCAGAAATATGTCTGGAGTTGTCAAAGAGATTCTTGGCACAGCTCAAAGTGTCGGTTGCACAGTCGATGGCAGGCCACCGCACGACATTATTGACGATATCAATGCAGGCGCCATTGAAGTTCCAGAGAACTAGATTCAAGTGTTAACAACAAAATTCTTACGTTAAATAAAAGTGTGGTCTGGAGAATGTATTCAATTTTGATACAAAATTTTTGTGTTGTGTATTGATGGGTAGTGACTACCACTTCCGCCAACTAGTTGGTCATTTTGAAATTTCAAGTGATGCGAGTGTTAAGTGCAATCATTTTTCCAAATAACAATTATGGTTATAAAATTATTAATAAGGTCCCGCATCCGCTTCGTTTAGATAGAGTGCTAAGTGATAAACTGAAAGGAACTGAACAAAGCTTGAATTTTGCCAAGAAAATTGAAGGAACTGAACTAAAGTAGAGGAGCCTGTTCGGTAATGGTGAGTTACGCTCGTCTCAATTCAAATTGTTAAATGTTCCTGCAGGCACCAATCACCGGACTCGAGTAGTGTGAAACTTGTCCCAGTGGACCATTTTGTATCGGCTCGGTGCTTCTTTGCAAATAGATATATGAAGATCTAACGGTCTAAACATGGATTAATGTGTCGGCGCTTCGAGTACACTAGGTTTAACTCGTGTTTATTATTACATTTCTCGGAATTCTGCCCTCATTGTCCTAATTTTGTTGAAGATCTTGTGGAATGGGTGCTTGGACAATCCTGTCAGATGGGGTAGTTCATCCACCATATGTAAGGCATAAATCCCTACACCTAAACCGCCTAAATTGAAGGACGGGTGAAACACTTAACAAGTTCATCTAAAAATATTTGTATTTTGGTTTCACCACTTTTCTATTAATATACGCTGCAAAACATAAATAAGGTTTTGCAGGCCAAATAAATAGTTTGTATCATAGGATTCTTTTTCTGTGTCAAACACATGTGCGAAATCAATCATTTTTACTTTTACCCACGGAATGCAGTCTACGTTGAACTTATTCTGAAAGAGACAAACGATAACACTATACCTAATTAAACTTCAAGTAGTCCACCTTACCAAGTATCTCCTCTCACACGCTTTGGGATCGTTTCGATCACCTAAAAGGAAAGCGTACACAGTTGCGATTTAATCCGCACCAATTCCATACAAAAAAAAAAAAAAAAAAAAAACTTACCATTTTCGCTTTCCCGAAGCTTTTCCAATAGCACCGCATAGTCGTATGCAATTAAAATGGAACTGGAGAAGAAGTTGGCCGACGTTTGAGTCGTGAACAACTTCTGCAGACGATACAATTGGTTTAGTATGGACTTAAGTAAAGGTTTGTAACATTTGTTTTGAGCGCTTAAGAACATCACCAGTGTATCACAAAATGCTTGCTGGTCCAGATTCTTTCCGTAATCCTTTCCGAATTTCAAAGGTTCACCATTCGTGTTGTATATTTGAAATCCGGGGATACAGACACCAATCGAATTTTTACACGCAGCATATTTTTGTTGCTCTACAGCTATTTTATCTGCGTTAGCCAGCGGATCCCAGGTTCTTCTTCCAATTTTTATATCCATTACACAGGGCATGTTCATCAATGATGTCAGGTTCTCCAGTTTAATGAACAAGTGCTAAATGCAAATGTAAACAAAGGCATTAGTCACAATTTTACGAGTACCTTTGCATGTATTCATGATTCATTTACCTTGTTGCCATAAATAAGCATTTCCATGTGACCATCGTATCGGGGAACGAACTTTCGGAGTTCATTAGCCGTATCATTTTGTGTTTCTTTCAGTTTCTTATAAAATGCAATTTCACGTTCGGCACATATCGGCTTGGCTAATGGTTTGAATACAGAGTCACCGGACTTGTCTCTTAGCATGCCAAATTGGCTGGAAGGGCCGTCAATTGTATGCCCAGCAACTTGGGTTTCTAAAAGGCACAAGTCTGCCGGTAAATTCATTGGAATTCTCGACGAGGAAATCGTGTCTACGAGATCATATTATACGAGGCTACAAGTGCCTGTAGAATTCAGTTACAAGTGGTGGTAAATTGAACATTGAACTTGTAGGTTATATTTTCGACTCTGGGAATTGTAGTATGATTCTCTGGAAATGATGTTAAATATAACAGGCACTTTTTTTTTGGGTGGATTTGGTTGATATTGCTTTAATTCAAGTAGGAACGGTAGAAGACTTGCAAAAAAAAATCTGAAGAAAATCAGTAACTGCCAGAGGAAGCAGTTTGACAGATGCAGTGTTGTTTTTTTTTTAGGAAGGTTTGTTCGATTTTGTATTAAAGCTGTTGCCACACCACGAATGTTCGTTGTAATATTTACCGACTTTCTCGGGGCCTTTTTACCAGCTTTTTACTTAGTACCTACCTAGGTACTTAATTACCGTTTGTGTTCAGAAGTTTTCGAAATTTGGAAAGAAGACTTTAACGATTTTTGGTCTGAAGTTTAACAGCTCAGCCCGAAGAAACCTTAGGCACTAGTTATAGAGATCAGAAGAATGGACTTAGGTAAAAACATTCCGCGGAAAAGCGGTAACAACCCCTAAAGAGAAATAGACTACAAGACATTTTTTATGGATTATACTGGATTTGCCCATTGGTGGTACAATGGCCCAGTTGCGCCTGAGTGTTCCAGTAGTGTTTCCACTGGTGTTCGACAGGACATGGATTTCAAATCGAATCGATTTGTTTTGTTTTCGGAATAAAGGACCGTCAAACAGAAGCACAGACGTGTTGGATACATTTTTATATAGTAACCGATTTTAAGAATAATATAATAAACAAAATCATGCGGATTCATTTTTAGAGCCACCTATATATTGAGTGATATGTTTATACATGAAGCTGGCATCATGCTTGTATCAAAGAAAGCGTATTTGACGACAAAAGCTGTTTTGCCCAATAATCCAAGACTTGCAAAATAAAAAAAAAATTACTTACAAAAGCTGAGATTGATAAAGCTAAAGAAATATGTATAATAGCACAACATTTATCTACATAATAATGCGCGCACGACAATATGTACATGTGCAAAACAATGGCTCATACTTACAACATAAACAACGTTTTCAATTTTAAGGCTATCAGCTGTTATTATTTGGAGCTGATAAAAAAACGCTCAACCTAATTCGGCGAATGCTCCTACAGCTTACATGGTGTGAAATTTTCGCTTCTCTCGTTATTGTTAAATCACATTCTCTTCGTACGATCATTTTAAAATAAAAGTCGGTTAATGCTGTGCGTGAGATATAGAGTGAACGCACGGTCTTAAGTTTTACTTTTAAAATTATATAGCCATGCACAAAACTTTGATTGCATAAAGACTAACAACACTCTACAGGTACGAACGAAAATCAGTGCAGTAAAAGAAAGTTTTAGAGTGACTCATGCCATTAATATAAATTATATACTTAACCCAGAGCGGTGTGAAATGTTTCTTAGCAAATTGGGCTTTGTAAAACCAAAATAGCAAACTTGATTTGGAGGCAGACATGTTTTTATGCGGTAATATTATTGAAAAGACTGTACAGCAGTAAGTGTCGGTCGCATTTCTTTGAAAACTCAAACGGTCGAAACGGTGTGTGCAATAGTTCATAGTATGAAGTCGCAATCTTTAAAAGCGCCAAAATTTATCACACATTAAAAAATAAATGATATATTAATGTGGCAAGCGAGTATGGCGCCAAAATCAGCATTAAAAGATAAAGTGACGGAAACTGCAAAGCGGTACAGTAATATGCACATAGTACCTTAACGTATAAGCTCAGACAAGTTAGTGTTCACTGATCGATAGTAAATAACGTATTTTAAATGCTTTCGCATGTTGGGTAAATATCAAGGGGATATGGGACGAACGGAAGGGATCTAAAATTTTATTCCGAGTGCTAACGGACAGATCGCACGAGATGTCGCAGTGGAAAAAAAAAACATCAAAATATAATTGGGGCTATTCGCGGATCGAACCTGCAACCCCTTGTTTAGTAGTCCAATACACTAACCACTGAGCCTAATGTCTGCGTTTTACACAGTGGGTCGTATGAATAAAAACTAGCGTTTGCTTTGAGCAAAAGGTTGTAGCAAAGTAAAAGCCCTTAGCAATTGCTTTGAATCGGTATGAATAAAAATCTACTTTGGCAAAGTAAAGCCTAAATTACATCGAAACAAAAGTTGAAAAAAAGTACAAAAAGTGGAAAAAATTGGATGCACCGCTTCATCGCATAGTACGCTCTGTATATTTATTCTCAATTTAAATTTTCATTTTGTGGAAAGCTCGAGCATGTTCCAGCTTTTACTTTTCTAAAAGTTCTAGAAGCAATAATACACTCAAGGAATTCATTAGCGATTTTCCGCCAGATCACGTTCCCATCATATAATTCCTGTCAGTTTCAAAGGGAAAAGCTCTTTTTTCACAACACTCGGCTAAATTTCAGGCTTTAAGGTCGAAAATTCGAACATAGCATTTACTTCACTGTACGTGTCCTGCTTGCCTTGCAGTTCCTGTCAAACCTGACCAGTAAAATTTAATTTTGAATTTTTCTTAAGATTCTAACGACTTTTGTGGAAATTGAACTTAAAAAAATGAAATTCAGAAATATAAATGCAATTTATAGCTTCAACTGCCCCTGCAAATATGATTTCTGTTTGCTAAATAGCTTGTTGATGCTTCATTTCTTCTTCAGGTGTCGGGAATTGTAACCGATATTGTTGGAAATATTTATTTGTTCACACACTAGACAATTAAAGCAGAACTATGAACTGCCGATAGGTTTTTGAGCTATCGACCTAGGAACCCAGATCTCCTACCTTACAAATGATTCTGTCTGTAAATATTTCCATCTGAAAGAAATAGTAGGGAAATTGTCCACAGTCCATATTTTTTTGGTTTTCCTGTACAAACAGAATAAAACTTAACTATTCACAACTCTTAGATTGTTTTATGTTAAAATATGAGTACAAAATATTTTTACCAAAGGTCTGAGTAAACTAAATAGCAGACTCAGAACTTGCATAGCATTTGCTTTGTCTGTTAAGTTTTATTCATACCGATTTGAGAAAAAGATGAGTGCCACCTCTTTTCGAGCATGCCGAACCAACTCAAATTGGTTATTAGATATTCATACGAAACGTAACAAATGCCTTGATTTTGACATTTCTCTTGAGTAAAAGCAACTGCTACGTTTTATTCAAACGACCCAATGTGGCAAAAAAAGGGTTCTGTGATTAAAGAAAGCAAATACTTTATTCTTATGCAAAGTCTATGCTCTCAAGTCTTGTTAGTCAATTGTAGTTTTATGACATAAATCAGCGAGTTTATATTTACAACAGCCTATAAGACACCATGTAGAGATCACAAGTGCTTGAACTACTTACTATAGTAGTCTCCCGAACGATCTAATCTTGAAACCCCATTTCGATAATCGAGATCGAGATAAACTCTTGCACTTCAGCTGGGCTAAAATTCGCTATATAGCGCTATCAAACGAACGCGTTCTTCTTGATGAATGTATTGCGAACGTCGTTACATTTAATTTTGAAAAATATACTGCCGCCAAACGTCATGATTCCAAAACTACTGAGGTTGAAAATGACAGCCGTATTTGAATATATCGCCTAGGCGATACAGCAGTCAAAGTAAAAAAAAATAGGAAAGACGGAAAGGCGCTTGCCCATCTTGGTTTTCTTCCCCCCTGCCTTAATCATCTCTCTCGCTTGCACAGTTCGTTCTTCTCCTTAAGCTGAACATTTCGTAAAATTTAACAGACACTACAAATAATTATTGACGCAATAACAAACAACATTAAACTATCATAGCGTGGCTTCTACCAAAAAATAAAAACAAGATTTAAGTCTAACCTGAACATATACAAAGAGTGTACCAGTAAACTCAAACAATTGTGATTAACAACAAACCCGCCTATAACTGCGGAAGTACTGCTTTTTTTTTATTGTTTGTTTAATTCCACATGTGGGTTACAGTGGTACCAGTTGATTCAGACCCAGAGCCAATAATGTTTTGTAGATGGGAATTAAAAATTCACGCTATGTGAATTGAATAGTGCCAATTATCCGATCTAAAATTAGGTAATGATTATAGGATTGTAATATTTGGTTTACCTACTTACGTTCTCGTACAAAAAAATTCTTCTCGTTCTCGTCTGTCAAACTCTAAAAAAATTAACAAGACTTTCTCAAAGAGCTGAAAATATACTCCAAAGTACGTGGATAGACTTCGAGCTACTTTGAGCCACTTCCATCTTTAACATCTAATCCATATCACATATATCTAGAACAATAAATTATACAACTTACCTGTTTGCAACATATAAAACGTCGTTGGAGAATTTTCTTTATTTTTACAGATTTTATTTTTATGGGCAATTGATTTTTAAGACAGATTTTGAATTTGTTTCTTGTCAACTTTGTGCGATATACATACATATTTATCAACATGAATTGCTCGTTACTTGTTATTTTGATAGTTTTCTCTTTTTCTGCCATTTTTGATGAGTACGTGTATAGACTTTGTGCGATTGCGATCGATTTAAACCGAGTACGCGAATTAACCTAATGTCTGCTAAAGGTGGATGGAACAAAATGACAGCCAATATTGCAAACGCCGGACAAAGTTTAAGATATAGGTGGGCCTAGTTTTAGGTTAGGTAGTTTTAAATTTTCTAGCCAGTCGATTCGTTCTTTTTGATAGTTTGACAAGTTCGAGAATCGAAAGCCGGCCTAGTATGTGTCACTTTGAAACCCGACATGAAAGCCCATATTATGCTCATCTTAAATGAACAACCTTTATTAACCATATAGTTTCGATTATATACCTATGAGCATGTTGAAACACTCGACTTTTAACCACAACGTGGGGTTTTCTGACCACTGTAGAGGTACAGCGATATCGCATCTGGGTTGTGCAAATTATTATTATTTTTTTTTTATTATTATCAGGTGGCTTTACGATTGTAACAGAGAACATTGTTTATGATTGGGACATCTACCGACTACGACAACCTTCCACTTAACCGTGTAACAAGTAAACGACCACACCAAGGCCACCCACATGTATTACATAAATATTTGCATTAATTTGTACTTAAATAGGTGTACCTATATTATAATATAAATTGAGTGCATAAGAAACTTAATTGGCTTAGAAACCAAAGGAACGCGATAAGTGTTATAACGTATTATCTCCGCGCATCATATTTAATCAGCTGTAAGTTTGTGTTGTTGTTGTTCTTTTTCTTGCTAATTCTTCAAGATAGTCTACTTATTTCTTTGTGTCATCGAAACGTTTGTAGGAATTTTACACGCTGGAAGATAACTTAAGCATGGAGTGGTTTCCATTTATTTTAATCATTTAGTTTATGGCTTTTTGAAAATGTGGTTATGTACTTATATAAGTATTTACATTCCCCTGGTTAGGATTGAAATGTAATACTGAAAATATAATATAAGTTTTCAGTTTGTGTTTGAATAATATACTCTAGTCAAGCATGGCTTGACAGTTCTGAACTGTCAGATTATCATTTGGCTTAAAACTGGCAAAATCCTTTTGCAGTATCTTCAAGTAGTATGGAGATTAGGGCTATTATGGATTTCGATTGGGTTTGTACTAGATTTTGTCTACAAAGGGTATACTTACTCTAGGGATGGCGAACCTTTTGAGAGCATCGTGCCATTTTAAAAAAATAAATAATTTGAAGTGATTTTGGCGTGCCATCATAGAACATTGATCTAGTTTTGTAGTGACTACTAGGAAAAAAAATAAATAATTTTACACTGCTCAGCATTTTATTTGTAAACATATTAATTAATTTGAATGAAACTAACTTTTTTGTCATTTTAAGTCAAAAAAAGAATTTAAAAATTACAGAATTTGGATCGAATGAGAGGCAAAACAGGAAAGAACTTTACTCGGTGTAGACAGCTAATGCTGTCGCTCAAAGGTGCGTTCGGATTTCTCAATTGGTGAAGTGCCAATAATATTGCGTCGCGTGCCACTAATGGCACGCGTGCCATTGGTTCGCCATCGCTGCTCTAGAAGGAACTAGCGGCTTGATAAACGAGAGTCTCAAACGGTCCAAAGCGGTCCATTTAGCATACCAGGTCGGTTGAAGTCGGTTGAAGTGTGAGGGTTACACCGAAAGTTTGGGTTGCCCTACACTGTTTTAGGGTGGACTCGTCGGTCTAATTCGTTTCTATATCCATGCACGATCCAAGCCTAGTAATCTTCATTTGTGTTTTAAATGTTTCGAACAACATTCTCGTATAGGTTAGGCCATACAGTTCGTTGTTAAAATACTTATCAATATAAAGTGGACGTACGAGGGTTGTTTGATAAGTCAGTGACTTTTATGATATAATACATGTTTTTGTTTGGCCAAAAAGGTTTCTATTTCTCAACATAATCTCATTTTAGCTCGATACACTTAGCCCATCGTTTTTCGAAATTTGTTATTCCCTCCGAATAATAGGTTTTCAAAATAGGCATTTGTTTCAATGATGACCTCTTAATTGGACCTAAATCTCTTACCGCCCAGCCATTTTTTTTTTTAGGTTTGGAAACAGGAAATAGTCGCAAGGGGTGAAATCTGATTTGCCCGATTATTTGAGATGCCTCAGCCATGTCACGAATTTTAATTCTCGGATCGTCCAATATCATTGCATGGATTTTATCGACGATTGCTGGCGCGACTTCGAACGACTTCTTTTGGGCGTCCGGAACGTTCGGCATCATTTATGCTGGTACGACCACAACGAAACTCAGTAAACCACTTTTTAATCATTGAAATTGATGGTGCAGATAGCCCATAGTATTTATCTCGCCTTTCCTTGATGGTTTCGGTGATGGGTTTTTTAGGTAAAAAATAATGCTTAATCAGCACACGAAATTCACTTTTTTCCATTTTTATTAAAATTGCAGAGGCTTATTGCTTTAAATAGCTCTCAAACCCAAAGTAAGTGACGCTGGCTACTCAAAATTTCACATTAGTCTAATAAGAAATGACAGTCGACGATAGCAAAATAAAAAATTTCGGTTAATGAGCAAAATATTTAAAAACTCAACTGCCGTCGTAATATAACCCAACGCCTGCCCCATACAGTAAAAAAAGCATGATTAGAATCTTGTATATACAATTCCCTTGGAAATTTGACTGCTTGGGCTTTGTTCTTAAAAGAACCTGCTTGGCAAAATGTCTGCCAAGTATTTCGCCATACCAACAGTCTCTTATTAAGTGGTGAAGACCCCATTCATCTTGTTACTTTGTGATGCATTCTTATTTGTTGAATTGTCATGTTTCTAAGCTGCCCCACGGTGGGCGCCATTTTCTAAAGAAATCCCGTTTGATTAATACACGTCTAAAATTTTTAAATTATTCGATTTCAGTAACAACAACAAGGTATCAGAAATAACCTTAAATTTTTGTTGTAGACAGCGATATTTCTTCTCAACTTGAATACTTTTTATTTATTATTTCAGAAAGTCATGGACTTTAGAATACATTTTTGCAGCTCATTTGTAGTTCTCTGTTATGCTTGGATATGTATGGCCGCAAGGTAAATGCTCAGCTGCTTATATTGCTTTTAATGCGTTACATCACTTCTTCATTGTAGCAAGGATTTTAAAGTCTACTGGAACATCCCCACATTCATGTGTAGAAAATACCAAATATATTTCGAAAATCTACAACAGGAATATGGAATCACGCAAAATCAAAACGACTCCTTTCGGGGAGACAAAATATCAATTCTCTATGATCCCGGGAATTTTCCCGCAATCCTGCAGAACTCTTCCTCCAAGGAGTTTGTTTATCGAAATCATGGCGTCCCCCAACAGGGAAACCTTTCAGAGCATTTAGAACTTCTAAAAAAACAAGTAGCAGAACTAATACCAAACTACAATTACTCAGGGATTGCGGTAGTCGATTTCGAATCATGGCGACCTGTATATAGGCAAAACTTTGGCACACTTAAACCTTACAAGACCTTGTCCATTCAAATAGAACAGAGGAAACATCCAAGCTGGCCGAAGAAACAGCTTGAAAAAGAGGCGAAGCGTAATTTCGAGGCCGGTGGCAAAATGTTTATGCTTGAGACTTTGAAAACCGTTAAGAAACTTCGCCCAAATGCCATATGGGGATATTACGCATTTCCGTACTGCTTTAATGGGTACGGTGCGGAAGCAGACAAATGTGCGAAGGGAGTCAAAGATGAAAATAATATGTGAGTGGAGTTTATATCGCATGCATTCATTTCTAACGTATACACAAATCAAATTAAGGATCCAATGGATGTTTCAATCTTCTGGTGCAATTTATCCCTCGGTGTACTTGCAAGAGCGACTGTCGTCGGAGAGCCGCATTCCAATGGTTAAGGGACGCGTTTTGGAAGCTATTCGTGCTGCTAATATGATGAATGGGAAAAATAAACCACAGGTCTATGCTTATCACCGATATATGTACACGGATACCGTAAAGTATGTAGACACTGTGGAAACATTTAATGTGATGAAACAAATTAAACAACTGGGAGCCGATGGCGTCATTCTATGGGGTAGTTCGTTCGATCTTAATTCACGGTAAGAGATTGCAACTTATGGAACTATATTGGAGTAATAAATTTAATTCTTCTTTTACAGGGAAGAATGCCAAACATTTCAATCGTATTTAAGTGATCAATTAGGACCTGCCATACGTCTGTTAAACTCTGTCTAAAATTTGCAAGATGAATAAAGCACAACAAATACTTTTTTATGAAACTACGCGGTTGTTTTTTTTTTTTTATTTCCGTTTCAAACTGACAAAAACAACTGAACACTAATTTCTCAATGCGAGGCGCGATCGCACATAGTTGATATAATATTTATGTTTAAACTTACTTCAGGTACCTACATAATATTTTCATTCAGTCGTTCGCGTGTTTGGCACGTTTTGTTTAAAATGCAGGGAATCATAACATGATATGATAAAAATCCCAGGGACTTGTTTTCTTTGACCTGCAAGCCTTAAAATATGTCAAATCAATATTTAGCGACGATATGCTTCTGAACACAAGTCAGAGTCGTGCATTTTTACGTAACGCTACTGGACAAGCAGAGCGTTTTTTGTTGGGTCAATTGAAAATGACTTGTAATTTAACTTTCCAGCAGAACTAAACTTGAATCATCGAAGAACATTTTAAAAGATTACACACTTTCCTTAATGTTGCATTTACACCGTCACACATGCCTAACTCGGAAAATAAAAGGGATGCTAAATACTAAATAGCCGTTTGACTGAAAGGGACATCATAACCTAACACCCAAAAAAACGTGACACGTATTTAATGTCGTTTTCGATTTAGCTTTCCAGATTTTGATCTGAGATTTCAGATTTCTGCTGCCAAATCGAACTTGAAATCAGAATTATATTGTTTTTTCTGTGTATTGAGTTGGCGGAAAAAAAAGAAACATTTTCACACATTTATAGTAATGCATTTCGAAATAATTTAATATAAAAACCCGATCCCATACGCGTAGAATAAATAATTCAGTTAAAAAACGCAATCCTTCCAATGATAAACAATTCGTTACGCTGGGTGTCATAAACATTGGGGTAAGTGCATGAATGTGTAAAATCTGACTAAAAAAGATTGATTTTTGTACCAAATCGAGAACGGCATAAGGATGTCATCTATTTACGAGGTAGGAATAATAGGAAAGATCCGCATGTTGATATTTTTATAGCGATGGCTAGATAAATTCGGCTCTCCTATAAAACAGTATGGCTGCCGGAAGTGATGAACGGCCACATACTTATTTATTTCGTATAACTGATTGATGAATTGTTGATTTAATGTTGGTGGCAGCAAATATATTTCCGTTTATTTCCGTTTTACGTATCTTATTGGTAGGACATCCATGACACTTAAGGCGTCTGATTTGTGATCTCATTCTTATTCCTTTAATAGCATTGACAGCGGATAAACGGATCTCTCTGTACCATCTCGTGCAAAAATGCGCGAGCGCGATGGTGTAAATGCGGTTTAATGGTTACTATTTCCTAACCGCTTATTATGTGCAGCTTAAGCAGACATAAATAACAGTAAAAACGAGATAGACACGTATGTATTTCTGACCATTTTGTTTTTATATCTAGGGCTATCGCAAATAAGTTCCGATGGAAATGTTTCCCTTGTCAGCAATGTAAATATGATTGCTGAATAGGAAACATTGCGGGGGAAATATTATTCCGATCGTCTTTTGTTGATCAGGTCTTTTTGAGAGACTTATGGTTCTCTACGTAACTCCATGATTGCGAGATAATTTTAACTGTCTTTATGACAATTTTTCACCTTCAATGTTTTATGATTATGACAATAACATGGAAAGGGAAGTTACGTGTAAGAGTTTAGAAACTAATGCGATATTCGATTGGGCACCCTCAGATCACTTTCTTTACTCTAGATAAATTTTTATGTTCGATTGATACCAAAATAAGCAAATCTTTTTCGATCTCAGAGCACTTTTGCGAATCTGGATTTTTTCTCAGAGTTGCTTCAGATTTACCAATTCAAGTGCGTTTAAGTTTTGCCAACAAGTGGAGTTTGGTTAAGTCTTCGGAAAATGTTTCAACTGCCAAGAAACGCCGCGGGTGGATATATTTTTGTTAATTATGTATTTATGTACTAAAGTTTCGAAATCAATCTGGGCGCAAGTTTTCGAATGTTTTAATATATAAAATTGAATCACCGATTGGAAATAAGATTTTTTTTTTAAATATAATAACGAGAGCTCATCTTGGAGGACAAATTTTGTATATTTTCATAGAATTTAAGGCTGCATTTACTCAGATCTTTGTTGATTGTTCGTCTAGAGAGACTCTAGACCAGAATTAAAACTTGTATTCTGTTTGTAATGGTGTCAGCCATTAGCTGCAATTAGTTAAAGTCAGACTGAGTGTAATCATGATGAAAAAAAGAAACCAAAACAAAGTATTAAGAATACAACTGTAAATGTATTCATATTGTGACCTATACAAATTTATTCTCTTCATTATTTTAATGTTACAAAGTTAAGGAAAAAAAAATTACTATAATTTAAGATATATTATACAACAAGGGGTCTTAATTTTACTTATTTTCAGCATATCAGTCATTTTTTAGGCTCTTTGCGAACTCGATTTGCTGCATTTCTCTCCATTCTTTTTTTGGTTTCAATCGTTTTAGTTGACCGTCCCAAGCTAGGTCAACAAGTCCTCCCTGTTTCGCGATAACACTTTTTACTCGATTTGCAAAGTCTATGGCAGACTCGCCTTCCTGGCGATACATTGGTGGTAGATACCAAACATCACAAACGATTGCCCACGAAGTCATCATCATGTACAGATATTGCATCATCGAATATTTTGAACTGTTCCAGAAGGCGTCTCCAAATCGAGGGTCATACCTAAGAGTTTAAATAAAAACAAAATAATGTTATTTTTTTACCACAATTTTGTTGCCAATCAATAGTTGCAACTAAAAATGTGATACAAAATAAAACAATATAAAGAACTCGATGCTTAGCTTTTAACAACCATTCGTTTGTTTTTTAATTCTTATGTTCGAGACTGCAAGAAACACAGAATCGAACATAAATGTTCATAATTCAGAATCAGAAGTTACTCAACCGAAATCGCAGAAATCTGGGGCCGAATTACCGCATCCGTGAGCGAGCCATACGTCACTGAATTTGGTGCATTTTACAAGCAAAACAATAACAAATCCAGTCCCGTAATACTCGATCCCGGATGCGGTAATTCAACCCCTACAATGTCTCAAAATGAGACTGCTTTTGGTTCGGGAGCAAAATGCCTATCACCCTATTTTTGAGCAGACTATGAACTTAATTATCGCTCACGATTATTATGTCATGTTTACGAGGGCAAAGATAATACACGTGCCCAAAAAAATAAGAAAAACTTTATGAATCGTACCGAATAAAATTAAAGTCCAACACTATAATTGCACTAGTATAATAATATAAATATTGACCAATAAGAACTTACTTAATTGCCACAGGATATATGGTGCCCCCAACTTCAAAGCTGCCTTTTTTGAATTGCATCACAGATGTGTTATTAATACATGTTCCCTCGGGGAATATTAATATTGGTGGATTCTTTGGATCAGACACATGTTGACGTAATCGTTCTGCTACGGCATGCCTGTCCTTTGACTCAGCACGTTCGAACCATATATGGGGTGAGGCCCTAGCCAATGCTCGTTGTAAAAGTCCCAAAAATCCGCCATGCCTTTGACCGATCTTCAAGTAATTTCGATATATTAGTATATAGAAATGGCACATTCAATATTATTACACATATGCACAGATAACCAAACCAATAATGTTAATGAATAAAATAGAACATCCATTAAATAACTGACTGAAGTACGAAACAAATGAATTAATTTTGAAATAAGCAAGTTAACAAACAAATTTTTCAGCTTAAGAAGCTGAACATCTTAAATACATGTCTCCACCAGTTGTAACTCAACAGAAAATAGGCATTTGTCCCAAACAAGTAAGACAGTAATAGCGATTAATTCATGCATAGCTAAGTAGGAGTCCGTGGCTGGTTGGCTGTTGTATGTGGCCACGTTTCCAACTCAACAAATTTCTTTCGGCAGGCACACATATTGTTTCTTTTTGTAAATACCACCTTTTTCGAATATCCTGCATTATAATTGTCGAATTTCTTTGAATGGGAAGCCAAGTTATGTACGGTCTTAACTAAAACGTGATAATTCTATAATCTCATTTGTAAGAACAACCTCTGAGCGAGGGTTTTCAGGTTCAGTTTACGTGTCCAGAATGCTACATAAAGAAATACGATGATATGAACCGGAGCTAAGGAAGCATGAACAACTGTGAGGTCTGCTGAAGAGAACAGAAGCAGCTTCTAGCGACAAAACCAAGGTGTGGGCGTTGTATGTATGACGCTCTGATTTGCGAGACTGTAGACTGGAGCACAGTGAAGACGACTGAAATGCTGCTGTCATTTGACGAAAATTAAGTGATAGCAATGTATAGGTATACTCAAGTCCTACTTTGGCTGCTGTGCCAAACATTATCCAGGTCCAGGCAGCGAGTAAAACGTGTTTAAAGGAACGAACAACCGTCACAACAAACAGCTATTACTTTGAGGTAGAACTGCACTTTTTATACTTCGGCGTTCACATCTTAAAATGACATCTCACCGCAACGCAACATTTTCTTTTGTGGAAGGCTATCTCCCGAAAAACTAAGGAGAAATTGTACAGGGTAGAGTGCAGCTCCTTTTTCTACGTTTACCATAACCACACTATGATGCCACCTTTTCCCAAAGTTTTCTTACTATCTCCCAAGAATAGGAAGTGGTACATTGGCGACTTAAATCAGAGAAGAGTACGGCGCCGACTCATCGGGATCCAGGAGCTAAACCAAGCGGAAGTCACTTTGGTTAGACACAATTTTGTACATTTCGTCTCTGCACTCTGTTTTACCATATAGGTTAGGTTAGGTTAGGTTGAATGGGGCTGTGCGATAATCACAAAAGATCAGACAACAAAGCGCCATCCCAGTATAGCTAAAATAGTACAATCGTTATTCAAAACGACAAAGTGTTTAAGATACAATACTCTATTAGTTGAAAATGGTTAAAACAATAGTTAAAATAACTAAACTAACCAAATGCTCGCAAATAATATGAAACAATGTTAATAAAGGCAACTTCTATAAACAATAGGAAAAACAAAAATGTTATTTAAACAACGTTATATTTATTTAAAGAACTAGATGTAAACAAGAAAATAAATGTACAATGAGGTTAAGCACACATGAAATACATACCAATGAATATGTGGTATCACACATTAGGACAAGGACATCGATGGGGCTTGTATGATTCGCTACGCATATACCATTTTCTGGTCGATTTTCGATATTGTGGTAATAAACTACGGCTGATAGTGCGCTCGATAATAATGCAAAGCAATGTCCAAGCACATCATTCACAATTGACCGCTTTTTGTCCCCATGAGGCAGACATCCCACAACTGACGTACACACTGTGAGCCAAATTACCTAACATATTTATTGTTCAGTAATGAAGCGGATAGTAGATAATGATATAAAATTTTGTTGTTGAT
The DNA here is from genome assembly GCA_949126925.1 of Cheilosia vernalis. Taxonomy (NCBI): domain Eukaryota; kingdom Metazoa; phylum Arthropoda; class Insecta; order Diptera; family Syrphidae; genus Cheilosia; species Cheilosia vernalis. Next base: position 18,803,568 of record OX421362.1, read on the forward strand.
TTCTTTGTTTTGTCTTTTTTTTTTTGTTTATTTGATTAGAATTATTTGCGAAAAGTTGTATTTATTGTCACAATTAACAGAATGAAATAAAACTGCAACATCACTAAGCAGAAGCGTAATCGGACCCAAATGAACTTCGATTTGAATAATCAAGTTTACGGTCTTATTTCTCACCAAAGAAAACGTACAATCCGTAGATAAAACTGCAATGTCTATGGGGGATGTGTGATTAGCAACACAAAAGCCGGTCGCCTTTGGCTTATACTCTTCGTTGTGCACGGTAATCAAAGTTGATATCGAGCGCGTAAGAAATCGGAACATAAGTTGGTAACATAAGTTGGCACACGGTTGCCGAAGGAAATGAAACGGTATTAACGCGACAAAAATACTTGTTACAATAGATATCATAACCTTGTGTAGATAATAGAAATAAGAAACACGCTCTTCAAAATTTATACACAAAATGGCAAAACTTACCCCAATGAAGCAAACGACTACTCTGGTCGGCATTAAGATGAGGTAACGCACTACGAAGCCTGTCATCCACATTATGGTTAGCTTCCATGAAATGAACTCGTACCGGCGGTTGGTTCTTGTGAGTAGATTCCAATTTTTCAGTTCTTCAGCCTCGAAACGCGATGTTACTTCATCTTCGATAATAGCCTCAACACCGGCTTTAACGTAACTTAAACATTTCTCTAAGTGGAATGAACCTTGTACCTTTAAAAAAAAAACACATACACACATTATATAGGTTATGTAGACCTTATGCTTTAAATTTGCATTCGTTTACATTGTTAGGTTGTGGTTGGAAGTTTGGAGACGCGCTCTCAACAGGCTGCAAGACATTGTCCCGACTGATTAGCAGGTTGCCATTGTTGGTGATGTCGCCAGGATTTCCATTTGCTGTGGCAACTTTCTCCTCACTTTTGTCTTTTGAACTATTCGTCTGGTTGCTGGCATTTGCTCTTTGCGATTCGATGTTTGCGCGACCAAACTGAAAGCAATCAATACAAAAGTGTAATCCTTATAAGATGTGCATACTAAAAACACAACAACCTATGATATAAGTTATTTAACCGGTGAACAACACTTATAATCTTTCAACTAAAAGGACATTCAGCATGAAATTCAGCAGACTTTTCCTCCCTTCGGAGTGGTGACATTTGGTTCTCGATTGGGCTCAGAGCACTTTTTTTCGCTCTAGGTCGTTTTTTTTTTTGTTTTATTGGTACGAAACAAGAAAATAGGTACGTTTTTGTGAAATTTTTCAACTACTGTAAGCGGAATTATTATGCCTCGGAGATTAGAGTAGAACATAACCAATTCTTAAGCAGTTGGTAACACTATAGGACTGTCACTTAGCAGCTCTGGCATACGAGTAGTGTGTTCGAGATTGTTTATATCAATATCGGCGCGCGGCCACGTAAGACGTATGTCAGAGTTCGCTTGTTAAATTATTGCTGGTATTCATTTATATTATCGGGTAACACTACAAACAAACGCATTGCATCGGGTAGATCTAATTTTGCTACACTCAGGTCAATGCTGACCCATTGTGATGCCCATTGGGGGAAAAAGTTGTCCCCTACCCATGTTAACCCTATCTATACATATTTGAGATCAATTACTCACTGTGCCGTTGGATACAAATCATCCTGTGGATTTGATGAAGCTCATTATCTTGTCTACTGGTTTGCTAGATAGCTCGTCTATTTCGTGGAAGTAGTGTCTCCCTAGGAATCTTTGCCTATTTTGTTGGAGGCTTGGGCAGTGGCACAGGAAGTGGGTTGTGTCCTCATGAGCTTCCTCATCGCCGCAGCCTCTACAAAGTTCTTCCTCCGTCAAGTGTAGTTTCTTCACGTGATACCGCAGAGTGTTGTGCCCCGTTATGATTCCTACGAGGATGGAGAGGGATTTTCTATCCTTTGGTATTAGACTCTCGGTTCTTGTTTCATTGAAGCTTGGCCATAGCATGCTTGTTGTATGGCAAGTTTCTAGTGTAGTCCATCTAGCGTTCGTCTCTCTTGTGGCTGTTCTCCCTGCTTCAAGCTTGAGTGAGCAAGGCGGGATATTCACAGAGGGATCGGCTTGTTCTAATACAGCCGCTGAACCTAGTCTAGCCAATTCGTCCGCTTTCTCGTTGCCTGGAATATCTTCATGTCCCGGAACCCAGCAGAGCAATACCATATGCTGAGTGCCAAGAACATTGAGTTCTTCGCGACAGCATTTCACAAGTTTTGGTTTGATTTCTGTTGCAGTTAATGCTTTTATAGCTGCTTGGCTGTCGATAAAGAAGGTGATACCTTCAGGTGGTATTGCCCTTACCACAGACTCACGGGCTGCTGTTGTCACTGCCAGGACCTCTGCTTGGAAGACACTGCTGTGGTCGGGGAGGCGTATCGATTTAGAAATACCCAACGACTCGGAGAAGATGCCTGACCCCACCCCGGTTTCCATTTTAGAACCGTCCGTAAAAACGGCTATGGATTGCGCATTTGGCACAAGTCCGTCTTTTCATACCTCTCTGCTGGGGTAGGCGCACGAGAATGGTCTTGTGAACTCCAGATATGGTGTTATATAATCTGTGTTTGGTACATAACCAAAATATTTCTTTAGGATCAACGAATGTCCCTTTTCATTCAGTTTCCAGTTTACTGATTGGCTTATTCTCATGGCACTAATGTCGGCTGAAAGTTGTATAAAGATATCTACGCTAGTCTTTGCACTTTCGTGCTAGCCTTTAGATAGGTGGCTTTGTTTGTTGCCGGCCACCATACGAGGCTGCCATAGGACAGTATAGGTCTTACTATAGCCGTGTACATCCATAGTTTAATTTTGGGGGGATGTTTCCCATGTTTTTCCAAAAATTCTACTGCAGGAGTAGAAGGCTATTGTGGGTTTTTTGATTCTCTCATAAGTGTTCAGTTTCCAATTTAGTTTTTTGTCCAGTATAAGTCCCAAGTATTTTGCACTATCAGATATTCTGAGGGGTGTACCGCCAACAGAAGGTGCGACAAACTGTGGTATCTTCCTTTTATTTGTGAATAAAACCAGTTCAGTTTTCTGGGGATTTAAAGATAGGCCGGAGTTCCGGGCCCAGATGTCGAGGGTTTTGAGAGCGCCATCAATTAGTTCGGTAAGTGTTGGAAGGAATCTTCCTGTCGCCAATAACACTACGTCATCGGCATAAGCCGTTGTTCTGACGCCACTGTTTCTAAGCTGCATAAGAACCTCATTTAGAACTATGACCCATAGCAGCGGGGAAATAACCCCACCCTGAGGAGTTCCTCTAGAGGAACTGTTTAGAAATCAATCTGGGCGCAGATTTCGAATGTTTTAATATAAAATTTAACCAAAGTGTCGAAGGCTTCACATATCCCAATCCCACGAATATCAACAAAAATAAGAGCAGAGCAAGTGACATTTTTATGTTTGACTAGACTTCGCCTAGTGGTAGAAATTCTAGTCAAAAATGCCCGACTAAGATAGACAACTGGGACCAAGTACGAATGAAAATGTTCGAAGGGCCTTCGTCTCTGGACAACTAAATGACTCACTCAGGAGTTAGGAAATTGCTCATATGTTTTGTCAAAAAGCTTGCAGAACTGGCCTTTGGTAGCATCGCATTTTTCCCCTTTTGGGACAGTATTGAAGTTTAAGAATTAAGCCTTCCCAAGTGTTAAAAGATGCAGACATTTTGTCAAAGTCTGCCGGTTATAACAGGCCGATAGCCTTACTAAAACCTCACATCATATCTAGATCTACCGCCATAGCTTTCAATTTGCAACTTTGGTATGCTATGTAAGATCTTCTGAGATATTGTAGAATTATAGATAATTATAGATCGATATTTCTGTAGCCGGTTAAATTGTATACTTTGTAGTGTACTATTATTAAGAGTAATTTATTTTGTTTGATAAAAATTATCTAATTATCAGATTAATTGGCACTGGAACTTAGCACAAAGCTGCTTTCTATGTTCGGTGACAATTAACGATAAAGTTACATGACAACACCCCGCAATTTAGTGCTTAAGACAAGTGTTGTGTGCACAAGGAAGAAAGAACAACTGATTAAATATTTTAAATTAACTATGCGTGTAAAGTGAACTTGTTACTATTGACACAAACAAATAAGAAATGATGGCCATAGAACAGATTTGAAAAACGCAGATGAAATCACCAAAGAATAGAAAAATAAGGAATTGAAAACACAGAGAAATCGAACACATAAGGAACTTAAAAAAACTTATCACTGGGGTGATTATTTGTTTTGACTTTAGGTCAAATTTCACCGATGAACCAAAAACTCCAAGTCCACTTCGGTATCACATTTGATTGCCGTTTTTAGATTTGCGTTGACATGCCGCTAGTTATCTAGCGGCCAATGGAACGCGGCTGTATATCCATATACTCTTCAAAATAATAATAAAGAAACAAAAACCTTCATACAATGTCGAGTAATAAATTGATAACAACATTTAAGTTTCTTTTATAAATGAGAATTCTTTATAGCTGCGAATATATATATTTTACGATCGCCAATATAGCACATGCAGGCAACTTTCTATAGCTGACCTTATGGCCTAAGCTATTTTTTTTTAGAAGATGCACATGTTTGACGTTTCGGTACAAATGAATTTGCGTCACGTTTTGCATATTCGAATCATGGCCTTAATATTTTTTTATTGTTTTGAATTGTAATTAAATTATGTTGCAAGTACGGAAATATTTGGAAAGTTTGCAGTCCTGTCGAATGGGCTTATCAATTTTATAGAATACACCATACAATGCATTACATTCGGTGTGGCAACTGTCGAATTGCTAATCTAATCTCATGCAAAAGAAAGCCATTCCTGTATAATTCATATTTATATCTATACTGAAAAGTTAAGCGTTTTAAATAGTATCGATTTGTTTAAACACCGCTGAAATGTGACCACATTTAAACTGATAAGCTATATTGATGAGCCTTAGAAACGCACTGGAAAAGAAATGTCATGCGAACAAGACAAATATCTACAAAAAAGTTTTTATACATTCCGCCAATTTGAAGACATGAATCCTTAGATAACATTCAACATTTTCTTCAACTTTCGAGAACAGTAACATGTTGTGCGAAAACGATACAATCGGGTCATCGGTAATGGCTGTTTCCCCAAAGGGCAAATTATAAATGATTTGCACTCAGCATCTAATGGTCGATTTAAGATTTAACAGTTGCTTAAACTAGGATTATAGATACGAGATATACAAAAAACAAAGAGCAGTATCTAGTTTTGACACAAACCTCGTGCAGCTCTTCGCAACGTATGCGATCGATTCTACTTAATTATTACCAAAATCGGAACTCACATGTATATCTAGCCGTCCTATGGCTCATGACGAGTCAATATATTCTCTAGAACGGAACCGTGATAACATTGTTCTAAGGGTTCCGATGAAAAAGAACTATTCATTGGAGCTGTAACCGATGCCAGCTTGCTTCTTTCTTAATATTTCTATTGTACCTACTGCTTTAAATGCAAATGCGTGTACTTTACTGTGAATGCTTCATCAATTAAACAAAGATATCTAAATAGCTTTTGTCATAGCGTTGACCAAAGGTTAACAGGAAGAAGTTAAACGAGCCAATAAAAAAACATTGACACTTGTATATCATGTTACTTTACCAAATTACTTTTGGATATCTAATCAGGCGATAAGTGTGACTTTGCTCTTTTTAAATGGTGAGTATAAATTGCTAGCCGTGCCGTAGCAACAACACGCAGAATGACCTTTTGTAGCCGCAGATAGTACCAAATAACATACCTACAGCGTGTGTATATTCGATGATATAGCCAGTGTATACATTTTTGCAAAGCAGATTAACCTATTGCACCGAAGTTGTATTTGCGTGGAATTCTTAAGCAGAACTTCAGAAAATGAGAGCTACATCCCAATTCAAATTATTTTCTAATTAGCAAGATGTCAATACCAAAGTAGTTTCGCGGCAAAACGTTGGTTTTCACAAGCCAAGCAGTTCCCCATTTAAGACATGTCCTCTTGCATATACGTAATTCCAAGTCAACTAATGAAACAAATACAAAATGTGTCCCAGGTTTGATGGCAATGTAGGGCAAAGTACTTTAGAAGACACCCCACTCCATCATGCTTTAATCTTGCCACGACGTACTCACATAAAGCACAAATCAGTTCATTCAATCTTGATTTAAATTGCTAAATAATAATTATTGATTTAAATAGGCGGAGCGCATGCATACATTTGTTTTCACTTTGGTAGTATTCACAGAATAAAATTTTCTAGGACGCTTTAGGATAAAATTGCTCCCAGCTAACCAGCAACTCTTTAACAGTTACAATATGCATGTGCAATGAAAACCATTTGATTATGAAGATTTAGAAAAAAAAAAACAAATTATATAATTATAATGAAAAAATTCACTTTAACAGATCGCAGCTTATAGAATTTTATGCCATCTAAAGTCCAATCAATAGTTTTGAAGTAGTTGCTGGAAGTCTTTTTTCGCCCAGATTAAGCAGGTATTGGTCGTTTACGAAACTGTTGAATTATTATTTTATTATTTTATTAGTTACCTCAAATATTTTTAAAAGCAATTGCACATATAACTTTCTAGCGCCGATTGATTTGTTAACTGCAGATAATATTACTTGAACTCCGATTAATACGCAAAATAATATCAAAAATGAAAACATGATTTCCCGAATGTGACTAGCTTGACAATCCCCATAACAAAATATACACAAAGAGTAAACGCTGTCAACCTTCGTGAAATTTGGTTGGCCTTGGAAAATTGTACACTATTATCGGCACTGAAATAAAATTTCTGTCAGTAAGTTGTGTTGTCACTTTGTCAGGGGTTGGCAGCCTGAATACAGTATTCCGGCACTTTGTTGAATTGTGACGTCAATGAGTACCATGTTCGGCAGCAACTGAGCAAGAGGGAATGCAACAACATTCTATAGTTCATCTTCTTCTACCGCATATACATGACAATTTTACAGAGACGTCAGAGAAAGAGCTAACAATCTGCTGGCAATCCTTGTGTTGTTAGCGTGCATTGTTATCCAGATATGGCATCGGTTATATGGAAACGTTCAGAAGTAATCAATTGATTGAACCTGGATTGAACAAGCGCGATGACATTGAAATGTAATGTGATGGATTATTTTCGGAACTTGAAATTTCGAGGACTCAAAGTAGTTGTTGTAATTGCGTGCTGTAAATCCTACTTTACTTTGCTTTGCTGAGAACTAAGCAAAAAAAAAGGCCTAATCCAGGCAAGTTAAATAATATGCTTGACAGTATCCTTTGGGGAAATTGGGATAGGAAAGATACCACATATTTAAAATTAAAAGTGTGCTCAATGACTTAAAAAAAAAAATATGTGCAAAATCATTCAGCGCTGTTTGGGCAAAAATGGGTACCTACTTTCTAAAATTAAAGGAACCAAATTTGAAAGTATTTGTTGACATTCGCTTTTCTGCCGTAGTGTGTGTGAATGTAGTTCTAGGTTGGCGTTATGTTCTATAGTGGTTTACTAGCATATGACGACAAGCATTAATGTCTTTTTCCATATTGGGAAAGAAAAAACGATTCAGAGCAGTTTTGCTCTCGCCGCAAACAAAAAAGAATCTCGATTTCTGAGTAGATAGATTCACACCTACTTACTTACTTACTTACTTAAGGTGGCGCTACAGTCCGGGGTGGACCTGGGCCTCAACCAACAAGCGTCTCCAGCCAGCACGATCTTTGGCCAGCTGTCTCCAGTTTCGCACGCTAAGTTGGTTAAGGTCCCTTTCCACTTGCGTGCGCCACCTGAGTCGCGGTCTTCCTCTACTGCGCCGTCCCTCGGGTGTGGATTCGAAGATCTTCCGGGCTGGAGCATTCACGTCCATTCGCTCTACATGACCCAGCCACCGCAGTCGTTGGACCTTCACTCTTCTGGCTAGGTCGATGTCGCTGTACAGCCCGTACAGTTCGTCGTTGTATCTCCTCCTCCATTCACCGTCAATGCAGACGGGACCGAAAATTACTCGAAGAATTTTCCTCTCGAAGCAACCAAGAGTAACCTCATCCGCTTTTGATAGAGTCCATGCCTCTGCACCATAAAGAAGGACTGGGATGATTAAGGTCTTATAGAGGGTCACTTTAGTTGTTCGAGAGAGGGCTTTGCTACTCAATTGCTTTCTCAGCCCAAAGAAACAGCGATTGGCAAGAGTTATTCTTCGTTTAATCTCAGCGCTGGTGTCATTGTCTGAGTTCATAGCGGAGCCTAGGTAGACAAAGTCCTTTACCACCTCAAAGTTATATCTGTCTATTGAGATATTCTGACCAAGACGTCGGTGTTGGGTGTCCTTTCTTGATGACAGCATATACTTTGTCTTGCCCTCATTGACCGCCAAACCCATTTTCGCCGCTTCCGTCTCAATACTCACGAACGCGCCGGTGACATCACGCTGCGTTCTGCCGATTATGTCGATGTCGTCGGCATAGGCGAGTAGGTGGACGGACTTTTGGAAGATAGTGCCTCTGGTGTTAGCGTTTGAGTTTTGCACTATTCTTTCAAGAATGATGTTGAAGAAGTCACATGACAGCGCATCGCCTTGTCTAAATCCTTTTTTGACATCGAAGGTTTCGGTGAGTTCTTTACCAACCTTGATGGAGCAGCGTGCATTCTCCATCGTCATCCTGCACAAACGGACGAGTTTGGCAGGGATGCCAAAACTAGACATTGCTCTGTATAGCTCGTCTCTATAAATGCTGTCATAGGCGGCCTTAAAATCGATGAAAAGGTGGTGGGTATCGATTTGGACTTCCTGGGTTTTCTCCAAGATCTGCCGCAGTGTGAATATTTGGTCGACGGTAGACTTTCCTGGCCTGAAGCCACACTGATAAGGACCAATCAGGTTGTTGACGAAAGGTTTCAGGCGTTCACACAACACGGCAGATAAGATCTTGTAGGCGATATTAAGAAGACTAATACCTCTGTAGTTGGCGCAATTCAGAGGGTCTCCTTTCTTGAGGATCGGGCAAACAATGCTGAGGTTCCACTCATCGGGCATACTTTCCTCCGACCATATTTTACAGATGAGTTGGTGCATGCTCCTAACCAAGTCATCGCCTGCCGCTTTGAATAGCTCGGCCGTTAGGCCATCTGCTCCAGCGGCTTTGTTGGACTTAAGCTTAGATATGGCTATCTTCACTTCGTCCAGGTCGGGTGGACGGAATTGTTGGTCTTCATCGTCCAGGTTGAATGGTTCATTCTGCCTGACAGCGGTATTTGGTTCGTCATCGCCATTAAACAGTCTGCAGAAGTAGTTCTTCCATATCCTCAGCATCGACTGCGATTCTGTTATGATGTTCCCTTGTTCGTCCTTGCAGGCTTCGGTTCGGGCTCTGTAGCCTTGGCAGGTTCTTTTTACCCTCTGGTAAAACTTCCGAACCTCATTCCTGCTATAGCATCTCTCTATTTCCTCGATCGCGCGCTTCTCGTGCTCTTTCTTTTTTCTCCTGAGAAGCCGGTGTTCGTCTCTTCTTTTCTGCGCGTAGAGCTCACGAGCAGCTCTGGTCCTTCTTTGCAGCGCCGCCTTGTATGCCTCTTGTTTCGCTGCATGTGCTTGCCGGCACTCGTCGTCGAACCAGGGGTTTCGTTGTGGTGGTCGAGTGAAACCAAGCACATCAGAGGCGGCGTCTCTGATGGCTTTTTGGCAATGTTGCCACTGGTCTTCAATGCTTGATGCTGGCTGCGTAGAACCTCTTGAGAGATTGAGAGAGACTCGATCGGAGAAGGATCTGGTGACCTCTTGCGATTTAAGACGTCCGACGTCAAACTTCCTCACAGTATTTACTTGTCTTGGCGGTTTTCGGGATATCCGAAGGCGTACCTTGGCTACAACAAGGTAATGGTCCGAGTCAATGTTGGCCCCTCGGAACGTTCGGACATCCATAATACTGGAGGAGTGCCTTGCGTCGATCGCAATGTGGTCAATCTGGTTGACGGTTGATTGATCAGGAGATCTCCATGTGCCCTTATGAATATCGAGATGCGGGAATCGCGTACTTGCTATGACACCATTTCGCCCCGCCGCGAAGTCGATCAGCCTAAATCCGTTATCGGAGGTGGTGTCGTGTAGGCTGTACCTTCCGACGGTACTACCAAAGATGCACTCTCTTCCTATCTTTGCATTAAAATCACCTAGGACAATTTTAATGTCATAGTTAGGGCACTGCTCGTATGTCTTGTCTAAGAGCTCGTAGAACCCATCTTTGGTGTCGTCGTCTTTCTCCTCCGTGGGGGCATGGGCGCATATAAGGCTAATGTTGGCGAATTTAGCTTTGATGCGGATTGTCGCGAGGCGCTCGTTTATACAGCTGAAACTTAAGACTTCTTGCCTAAGTCTGCCGCCAACGACGAATCCACATCCAAATAAGCGCTGTTTTTGTTGCCGATAGCAGTCGCCATAATAGATATCGCAGTTTTTCATCTTCTTCTTGCCCGGTCCATCCCATCGCACTTCTTGGATGGCGGTTAGGTCTGCTTTATAGCAGTTCAGGGCCTCCGCTAACTGTTCGGCTGCACGCGGTCTGTTAAGGGACCTAACATTCCACGTGCAGATCCGAAATTCGTTGTCCTTTGTTCGTTTGCCTGGTTCGTCAACAGTAAAATCATCCGTATCCGAGGCTTGTTGTCGTTCCGGAACTTTTATTTTTTTTCCGTAGTCGGGCAGTTACCCCGGCGTACAACCCCCAACCTGGAGGGCCAGGCCCTTTGTTGGACCCCTTGGACGAAAGAGGCCGGATTCCTCCGGTGTCAGTAACCCGCTACGGGGATGTGAGAGCTGCCGTTGACCCATTAAGGGCTCTTCCGCCACCATCTCTATTTCAACACCCTGACTAGTGTTAAAAAATCCTCAATGACCTCAGCTCCAAATACGTCAGAGTAGCTCATTGAGGTATCTGCCATGTTGACTGTTGACGCCACCGTTGATTCAGCTATGTGAATTCATCCGCCGTACGTCCTCTTTCTGAGGGGCTCATGTTAGACTTCTGAGACTCGAGCAGACAGTCAATCTGACAGAGCATTATAGTGTTGCTATTTTCTTTGTGTTCAACACTCGCGCTTATAAGTTCAGCAAGTCACGCCCGGATGGGCAGACCAGTACCCGGTGGTTACCACTGGGAGGTAAAATAAGCACAGTTGATATGTATGAAAAGTTACAACAGCTGGGCACCGCCAGGTTGATGCCAATCAGCGTCTACCCGATTCATACACACCCAACCACCACCTACTTAGGTACACTAAAATGTCGTTTTCCATTGGGACCACCAGAAATCTTTTTCAGATCTCAGATTCTACACGACTCACGGAACTTGCAACGATACGAAATTTATCTGCTTTTGTAAATTTATAAGTGCGTTATTTGACAGCAATATCAGCTGTTCAAATTACATTTGTTTTTGTAAAAATCACAAATGGATACAGACTTGAAAAATGTTTTCGCTGTTGTAGATATAAATGGAGTATTTTTTGTGAATCGTAGTTTTCAGATGACGAAGAAAACGATGAAGATAATTATTTCTCCAAAACTATATCCATTTATAGCCGAGTTTTTTTGAGCTTCGATCTCAGCAAAGCAAAGCAAAGTAGGATTTTCAGCACGCAATTACAACAACTACATTCCAATTGACACTTCGGGACTCGCAATAGTTGTTGTAATTAGCGTGCTAAAACGCCTACTTTACTTTGCTTTGCTATGATCCAAGCTCAAAAAAACTCGGCAATATGTCTTTTGCTATTTTGGTTTTCACGAAATTGTGCACATTTGTTGTCAAATGAAGTAAAACAGCTGTGCAAAGTATTGTGGCACTATGTGTAGATCTGAAAAAATAGGTATCGAGATCTGCAAAATTTGATCCGAATCGAGAAAAAAATGATTTTCTTTCGCAATGGAAAACTACACAAATTGCGGAAAAATTAACATTTGGCCAATGCAATGGATGTTGTCATAAATTGAATAAATATTCAAAAAAAGAAATTAGAATTTAAGAACAGCTGAATTTTAAAACACGCACCAACACAAATGCAAGGAAAGAAAAATCTCGTTTTATGTTCCATTGGACACGAAAAATCTGAAATCTGAAAGCAAAATCTGAAAATTCTAATGGAAAACGGCATAAATTACTTTTACCTAGTTTTCTTTGGTTTCATTGGCCAACTCACCCTTCATTAGAATCTGATTAGAATCTCCGAAACAAACTGCAGATAGGTACTTACTACTTGCATGAAATTAAATATTCAGAGATGATCCCTCAAGCTAATTAACTAATTAATTCATTATACACTGTCATTTCATGTTTAATTTTGTAATTAAAATATTGCATTAAAATAAGTCACACAGATCTATACATATAAAAGACTGATCAATACCTTTGATTGCCTATTTTTTTTTTTTTGTATTTCCAATACCTTTTAAGCTTAACAATTATTTAATAAGCACATATGTCTGTATATTTAAGGTAAACAGTTACGCGGATAATATTTATGCCATCTGTATTATTCATTGTGATTTTTTCTATTTTAAACACAAAGGGGGGAAAAAAACAACATCCACCTATTCAAGAGGAAAGATGAATTTGATATAAACGGTTTTCAGCTACATAATATCTCAGCTTAAGGTAGCACACTTCAGGAACCACACTTATCCTTTTTTAGTGATAGTGAATGTAATATATCCTTGATTGCAGCTCCAATTCCTTTACTGGAGATGCTTGTATCGAAATTGAAAGCATTTTCAGGATGTGCATCCAAACACTTTTGATATCTTAGCTATTTTTATGGGGACACAATAAAGTTATCGGTTATTACATTAGTGTCTTCATAAATATTTACCTTGCAAGCAGCTTCAACAGTTTTGCAAAGTGCGCCACTTGATGGTTCACAATGAAAGACGTGTGCCACAAATTTATTTCGTGCTGTGTGTACGATAAAAGCACATTTTTTAAAGTTTTTACCAATACCCAAAAAACTTAAATATCTAACTCTGCATTCTGTAATGAGTCTGCCATAGTCCTGTAAATGAAAACAAAAAATCAGAAACTTGTTACAACATAAAATAGATAGATACATAAGACGAACATATATTTAATTAATTAATAATGTCTAGAGGAAGATTATGCAAACTTTCTGGGGTGGGTTAGCTTTTAGAAAAATAGCCGAAGTCTGACTTTATAGTTTCTGTAAGAATTTCGAATAAACAAATTTTGCATGACCTACATATGTGTCATTCGATTAATTTTTTCGTCTCAACTTTTGTTCGTTTTTCTAAATGAGTCTACTTTTTATTGGAATTGCATTGACAGCTTGTTTTATCTCCCATGTTTTTTCACTAGATTGGAAATTGTGTTTCATAATAATTTTATGAAACGTCAGCAGAGATCACAGTTATAATAACAGACCAAGTTCGGTAGATCCAGATTTGTCTTTGACAGGTCGGTGCGATTGATATTTATCAGTTATTAAAGAAATTGGATAGCTTTTGTTCATATTAATAAACACTCGCCGTATAAATTGCACGCTATTCATGAAACTCATGAACGATTTTTGAAACGGAAATTGATCATAAGAAGTTTACTCCCCGTATATAAGTTTTTTGCGACACAGGTGGGATAAGTAAGGCTTAAATGGCTGTCAGCAAAAGCCAATAGGTACATTACTGCCATTGAATCTAGGTAAAATTCGTTCTTCATTACCTCTCCATTCCTAATATTAGAAAGATGTTACTTACTCTTGAGCTACGAACACTTATCATACTTGGAGCAATAGCCACACTGACATTTTCCCAATCTTCGGGTCTAGTTTGTGCTATTACACTATTAATTGCCTCATTGATGATTTCCATTCCTGTTGGTCTTGCAACTTCTTTCCAACCCATGTACAATGCCTTTAAAATCTTCTTAGGCTCTTCCATAGGAGTCGGAAATGACTGCGCTAAAAAGAGATACCAAACATTCATAATCTGGATTTGACTGAAAATCAAAGGTTCACATTCTGCACTTACAATGTCTGAAACAACGAGTTTCTGTTTGTAGATTTGTGGGACGATTTACTTCTTGGTTATTTTTAAAATTATTTGTTCCTGTGTTTGTGTCCAACTGAAGTGAACGCTCAATCATAATTTGCTTGCAGATATCCCTGTTTATAAAACGGAGTGTCATTTATATTAGGGTAATATGTGAATTTACCTTAATGTATTTGCAATGGTCCGTGCTGCTGTATCACAACGAAATACGTGACACATGTGGATTCGGCTTAATCTATCACGAGATACATAAGCGAAGTCCCTGAAATAAAGAACTTGATTTTGAACTAACTTAGACAAACTGGAAAAAAAAACTCTATGAGACGATGGCTGAAAAAGCCAACAGCAAACAGCTCATTTCTGCCGATAAATATAAAAAAATCCGAAGTTTGAATGAAATCCTGGCAGCTGTTTAGGCTGTATGCCTGTGGAAGGACGGACAAACAGACAGACAGGCAGACCGGACAGAAGAATTTTGCGACCCACTTTTTTGAGTTCCTCTATCATCGTAATGTCAGAATTGATTAACATCTCGAGTTCGAAATTTTGTACGAAAACAACATCTTTCTCTTACGATGTCGTCAACAGCCAACAACAAACTGTTGACTTGTCAAAAATCACAATAACAATAGTCAGCTTCTCAAATGAAAAACCATATTTTTGATATCACAGCTAGAACTGAAACGTTATTGCTCTTTGAAATGCAAATAATAGAACAGAACAGAAAGTCATGTTCTGACAACTGCTGTTAGAGATCATTAAGGTGTGTCCAGACCAACGAAACATATCATAAACATTTATAATAAATGTTTCATAAATATTTCATTAACATTTATAACAGAAAAAAATGTTTATGAAATGTTTATTAAATATTTCGTTGGTCTGGACACCAATGAAACATTTATGAAATGTTTATGAAATGTTTCGCAGTTTCCCATTCGTGATGGGAAATAATTTTTGTTTCACATGTTTCCGGACAGAGAGTAGGCGCTGTTTTGTGAATTTATGTGAATATAAAAATTAAAATGTCAAAAAAAATCTTGAAGTAGGTGGTAGGTAACGAGGAAGTTATCTATTCATTTAATTAAATTATCTTTTTATTTTTTTTTATTTTTTTTTTATGATAATGAAGCACGCTGCTAAAAATTCTACCGCTTTAGAGTTCATTATTATTTAGTGCAAAAATGGATAAAAATTAAACATTTCATAAATGTTTCAAAAATGTTTCATCGGCGTCCAGACTGAAAGAAACATTTAAGAGATGTTGAATAAATATTTATGAAATGTTTCTGAAGCAAATCGGAAACATTTTATAAACATTTAATAAACATTTATTAAACAAATGTTTCACTGGTCTGGACAAACCTTAGACAAATTAAAATTACTTCTTGTGGGCTTTGCGAGCTTGGCACCATTTTCAAAAATGTATAGTTCTAAATAATATATTTATAAGGCTATGTCGGTTTAGGGTTATTTTTTTATGTATATGCACAGGCACACCATATTCTTACCTTTCTCTGATTATTATTGATGCATGAAAATAACATTCTGATTAAAAACAAGGAGGGACTACATGAGTCACATTAATATACCTTCCATTGTCACGTCCAACACCCCAAACACGTATCGTGTGAATCGGTTGGGAGTTTAGTACAGTTAAATTTTCCGTCTCGATGAGCTTAAGTGATC